>LR990049.1:3117427-13117427 GCA_905147135.1 Blastobasis lacticolella
TTTCATCACCTACTACAGTTTGATAGCTGCCGGTGGTTAAAAATACCTGTCATACTGTGTCACTGTGTCACGAGCACCTAAAACCAATAAGAAATTAATAAGCAGTGATTATTAATTAAATATTATCATTCGTATTAGTTTCGTCTATAAAACCCCTTCCTGTTTGCTGTATATGTTCAATAGGTTTCTGTCATGAGGCCTTAGCTGTTCTGTGTTGCGCTTGATGCCCTCTCTGCTGGCCATCGTACTGACAGACTGGATATTGAGTTCACGTTCACGTTCCACTCAAATACGTGGAAAGAAGTGCTAGAAATCAGTGCAGCTAGTGCCAAACGGCGGGATTGTGACTCTATAATTCACATCAAACTCAAGGGACTAGCCTTTATACAAGAGCATCATTATGTCTGTGGTAGGCTACTCCATGGCTGCGTGACTTGATCGGCGCTGACGAAGTATGTTCGTTTACTTCACGCCAACGAAATGAAAATGCTGCGGTGGGTATGTAGCGTTACGCGACTCGACCGAGACCGTAATGGTTACATCCATGAGAACCTTAGCGCGAGAGACATCGCTAATAAGGTTAAGGAGGCTCGCCAGCGCTGGTTTGGATATATAGTAAATAAGGACCTAAACCTAAAGAGCGTCGGTGGCCGAGTGGTTAAGGTATCCGACTCGTAAGCGAGAGGTTCCGGATTCGAATCCCACTGCGGCTATGTGCCAATGACTCTTTTCTGAGTTAAGTACATTAGTTAAATGCTAACCGATGCTCTTACGGCGAGCCAGAATCGAAGCCCTGGGCTTTCATGTGATTGTTATTCAAATAACAGATGTTGAGTTGCAACTTTCATGAGTTCGAACTTTTCCACAATTCGTTTTCTGGTGCTTTAGTTGCATTATGGTTTTATATGGCTGTTGGTACCTACTCCAATAAATAAATAAATTACCAAGTTGCATCTTTCTTAGTTGTCAAACTACCTTTAATTCTGTCAACGAAAATGTGTCAAAGGTCGAACAATGATTTAACTGCAATTTAACTGGATTGATGATGGGACTGACTAGATACCTCGACGTAGTTATAGTAACATCACAGTTACATTACAACATAATAACAGACTACTGCATTGCACACCAGAATCGGTACCCTGTTGGTATATAAAATGTTTTAAAAGTATTATTTACTATCAGGTTATATTTACGTATCTGCAGGAGATAATACTAACGTTGGAATTGGTAGCAAAATCGACTTACAAGTAAGTAACCTTGAAGTTGTTTGCTACGAAAAAGTTACGTCATAATTAACTTAAATTAACCTATAAGTCATAGCGACCTATCGGTCTACATTTTAAGTCGACTCTACCAGATTTTCCGACCATTTTCAACCATTAAGAAAATAACTTTGTGGTGTGTCGCTTAAGTAAAAATTACGTAATAGGTAATATTTATTTTATTTATAAATATTAAAAATGTAGTTATTGTCGAAATATTTGGTGGATGGGACGTTAATTTTACTTAAAGAGGTAATTTAGTTAATTTAAGACCAGGATAAAATTATTATTATGTTTGCTGGGATGCGAGTCACGATTTACAGTAGCAGTCATTATCATCATTCTATCAAGGTTAATTATATATTATTTATTGTACATAAAACGATGTTGCATCGTTAAAACTTAAACATAGTTTACAAAGGCGAGCTTATCTCTGCAAGAGATCTCTTCCAGCCAACCTGAAAGGTGTGGAAGCGATATCACGGGTACTTGAGCATGTACTTTTAGATAAAGTTAAAAAAAAAGCTATTAACCTAAATTAAATCCTATAATATTAACAGACATGTACATAAATAATAATAATACTATATATAACATAAATACATAAATATATACATATAACATAAATACGTAAATATATACATACTATATACCTATCATAGCTGTGTAGATAATAAGTGTACTATCTTCCTAAAAATGGGGTAAGTGGGGCTTTCTTGGATAGCCTTGGGAAGTCCGTTCCATAGCTGCACAGCACGCACAGAGAAGGAGTTGTGGAAAAATTTTGTATTTATTCTAGGAAACTCAAACATTGTAGTTATACAGGGGCGCCTAGAACGAGTGTCAGGGGGGGAACATGTTGGAAACGTGAGTGGAGATAGTCGAGAGCAGAGGGATCATGGAGGATTTTGTGCAGAAAGGAAAGGATATGCATATCACGCCGCCGCCGGATGGGAAGCCACTTCAACTGAGCACGATACTCGGAAATATGATCGTATTTGCGAAGACCGTAAATAAAACGTATCGCTAAATTTTGCAAACGTTGGAGTCTGTTAAGTAACTCCTCAGTGACATCTAGGTAGCATACGTCAGCATAGTCAAGTATTGAGAGGAGTAACGCTTGAGCAAGCAAAATTTTAGTTTTGTGGGGCAAAAAGTTTTGGAGAAGCTTTAAGGAGTGAAAAGAGTAGTGCATGCGTCTGCTCACCTCACTAACCTGCGCCGACCATGACAAGTCACAGTCCATAATCAGACTCAAGTTTTTGGCTTTATTTGTGTATGGAATACACACCCCATCATAGAAAACCCTGGGTACATAATCTAACCGGAGCCTACCCCTGAGCCTTAAGCTACCAATAATCAAGACCTGTGATTTACCAGGATTCACCAGCAGACCAAAACGCCTGGCCCAGTCGTATATGACGGCAAGGTCATAATTCAGTGCATCAACTGCGAGTGATACATCTGACACAGCGAAATGTCTGTAGACCTGTAAGTCATCTGCATACAGGTGGAAGGGAGAGGAAATAGCATGGGAAACATTGTTATTAAACACAGAAAAGAGCAATGGTGAAAGTACTCCGCCCTGCGGTACACCAGCAGATACTCCCAACCAGTCCGATGAAGAATCATCTGACCTCACGCTTTGCAGGCGACCGTGCAAATAGGATCCAACCCCCTCAACCACAGGGGGAGATAGGCCAAGGGAGTGAAGGACACCAAGCAAAACATCGTAATCAACCGAGTTGAATGCATTGCTGAAGTCAAGTAGCGTCATGATAGTGAGTTTAGTATTGTCCATCGCATAGCGAATATCTTCCGTGACGTTCAGCAATGCACCTACCGTGCTATGAGATGGACGAAAGCCAGATTGGAATGGACATAGAAGGTTATTGGTTGAGATATATGAGTAGAGCTGCTGATGCACAATACTCTCCAGGGCTTTAGAAAGGACCGGAAGAATGGATATAGGACGGTACTGGGAAAGGGAGGTAGGACTGGCCGTTTTAGGTAGTGGGATGATAAACGCCTTCTTCCAAGTTGACGGAAATACATTCACCGACATAGAAAAGTTAAAAATGTGTGTAATGATAGGTGAAACATATTCTAGGATTGGTAAAAGCATGTCTAAGCTTAAATCATCACTACCCACAGCCTTTGTGGAGATGGATAGAATACTCTTTCTAACCTTGTCGTCCGAAACAGGTTGGAAAGTAAATGGTGGACAATCGGGACGGGGAAGTTTGGATAAGTAAGAGAGGGAAGAGGATTTAGTTAGGTTATCTAGAACAACAGGAGGAGTGGAAAAGTGTTTATTAATACAATTTAAGTCTATGGTTGCCTTAGAAGCATTAATGTGTTTCCCGATAACAAGCGTTTTCAAAAATTTCCAGGTAAATTACCAGCTTGCGATAGGTTTTCCAAAAAAGAATGAATGTATCGGCGCTTTGAGTCCCTACACATTCTGTTGCAGATATTGCGCAGTTTTTTATAAGTAGCGAGATTTATCTCAGACGATTCCCTGTTGTACCGTGCTTTAGCCCGGTCCCTCCCCGCCATCGCTGCCCCAATGTCCTGTGTCAGCCAACGGGCAGGAGCATGCTTCACACGGACTGGCCATACAGGTGCATGACTGTCGAAAAGCCCGATAAAAATTGACGTAAATGCGTCCACTTTGTCATCAATGTTGTCAGCGGTCAAAACAGGAGACCAGTCGATTTTTATAGCCTCCTCTCTCAAGCGAACAAGGTCGATGCTTCTGACATTACGCCGAAAAATTACCCTGCTCCTAATTTTGGGGGGACAAATTTTGTAACCCAGGTAAACTAGGTCATGGTGTGAAAATGGGGCTCCCATTTGCCCATGTGTGATGACAGATTCAGGCTTTGAGACAATCATAACATCTAGCAAAGAAGGCCTACTGTTAGGTAAATTATGAGTAGCGGCTAGCGGCATTATTTGCAAGTTGAGCGAGGAAGTAAGCGCTGCAAGTTTACGGATTCTAGAGTCATCCTTAAGAATGCAGGTGTTGAGATCGCCCATAACTAATATATGGTCATAAAGAGTGCTAAAATTCTCAAAATATGATTCAAAGGAACTAAAATTGACTAACTTTATCATTTGGGCTGTAAACAACGCCAAGTAAAATTTTTCGGTGGTGAAGAACAACTTCCAAAAATAGGTGTTCGAGCGCACCAGTATACTGCGCAGGAGAGGCACTAATTACCGAGACAGAAATGTCACTGCGCAGGTAAATTCCAACTCCGCCGCCTCGCACTCCTACACGGTCATTACGGAAAAGGCGATAACCCGGCAAAGCACACATAGTTGACGGCATAGAGGGCTTGAGCCAGGTTTCTGAGACAAGAATTCCATCGGCAACCCCAGAGGAAACAGAAGCAAGAAGATCAGCATGATGTACCTGAATACTTTGTGCGTTGATATGCACCAAGGAAAGGAACCGTGAACAGTCTTCGAAAACCAATTTTAGCTTATCCTCAAGCGGCTGTGAGTCTGTAAGAGTAGAACAATCACTAATAGCGCTTTCAAAATCATCAGAAGAGGAGCAAGTAAAATAACGATCATCTAACATAAATATAGTATTATAATAATAAACACCTAATATATAACTTGCTTAAAATATACTTAATAAATACTTATACGAACATTTATAGTTTATATGAAAATGCTAAGAATTGCAGACAAATGAGTCTCTATTTGAATTCTCTACGTATATTAGTAAATATTATTATATTATTTAGTGGTTATAAAATGAAATGGGTCGAACGAGAAGGGAGAGCCAATATTATGGAGCATTCAAGTAATGACCATGCACCGCTTTCTTAAAAGAATATTTGTTGGGTAATAGTCTGATGTCAGAGGGGACGGTAGGATTTTATTGGTTTTAAATGTAAAAAGTAATTGCTGAAATTTTTAAACATCGGCATTTACTCGTATCAAGCGTATAGGTGAACCTGACGGGATCCCGAGAGCATTAATGAAATGACATACATTCCTACCTAATGATAAAACATTTTATTTTTACATTACAACATAACGTAATGTAAAAAAGCGGTGCTATAATGGCTACATAAGCTGATGTCTTAGTAATATTTTTGTTTAGTATATCGATATCGATAATATTGCTTAATATAACATATCGAAAGAATATATCGACATAGTGACTTTTTATTTGATGCTGACAAAAACTTAAGGAGATTTAATTATTTTTTGTCTCTGACCTTGCACGCTTTTTTGTATGAAAAAGCTGTCACAGCCCCCGCTATAGACTGGCAAGAAGGTCGCTAACTTTTCAATCTCTTTGAGTCCCGTACATATTTGCCGTGTAGCGCCTATTTAATAGTCTAAGTAGAGATTATTATTCGATTATTTGTTGTCGTCTCGCCTTGTGCTGCCACATCATTTTAGTTCTTTATAGTCTAAAATCTACCTATGTATAAATATGTATCTATGACCAAGTTATCGATTTTAAATTGTTCTTCCTAGCGGTTTTTCCCGTTACAGGTTCAGGGTACATTTGACCAAGATCCAAGATTATGGCAGGTAATTACAGTAGCGTGGTTGTCATCATCTCAGTATCCCTGTTTACAGCAGGACTTACCAGATTAGCGACATTACACTGATATTATCGATGTATTTTGACACCTACCACATCTCTAATAGGCTAGAATGTTTCCGGGAAAAGTTGCGGCGAACATACGGAATGTGCTTTAACAGGGATATCTCTCACGCCAAGGCTGCCACGGATGTATTCGTTACGCACTCGTGCAAGTCCACCCACCCATCGAAGAATTTTCAATTCCTTGACGTGTAGTTCGAATAACTAGGCAGCCCCAGCAGTATCCTGAATGCATCATGTACTAGAGGCGGAGCGCCTTGAATGCCTTCTGTGAATGCTTGACCCATTTACTGTATGTGTAATACGACTGACAGTCTAAACAGTAATTTTTACGTCTCTGGTACAACGTGCGAACTTACGAGTTAACATATTCGCCCGTGGCTGCACGGGCGAATATGTTGCTCCAGGGCTCTCCGCTTCCTCCCATAATTAGCCGGTAGCCTATTGGTAAAGGGACTCATAAGCGCGACCGGGTTCAAACCCCAGTGCCGCCATATACCAACGACTTTTTTCTGAGTTAGGCACATTTACCATCGGTATTGGTCTTACGATGAGGGAAAACATAGTGGGTTACATATTCAGTTTCCACAATGTGCAAGTTCATTGTGGAAACTGAATATGTAACCATGATCTAATCTGGTCAGGTTCCCCTGTTAACAGGTTCACAGAGGTCAGTTAAAGTTCAAAGTTTTAAATTCTATATTTATTAGGATATACATAACTCTTTCAATCGTCAAAAAGGAGCGGGTGGAATAGTAGGAAGGAAATACAGTGACATGTTGGCCACCCCAGGACCGGAGCACATCCACCGTGTCCGACAATACCAGACAGAGCCGGCCAATGCCCGACAATGCCATGCAGAGCCAGACAGTGCCCGACATAATATATATAAACCTATATTATACTTAAGAGAAACCACCTAAAACTACAGCAAGAGTAAGCCAGCCCACCAAGCCAGCATTCGTTTATGAGTATAACGTTAACGACGCTTCCCAGGTAGTTCTCCGTGGTAAAAAAACGGCAGAAACCCACAGAGCCCACGTTAATTCTTTTTTTTTAAATATGTCTTATATACTAATACCTTGTATATGCCCTACATACTAACTTAAAGGTAAATAAATACCTGTAAATGGTAAATTCTGTATATCTGGTGGAACCTAATTATATATCTAGCCGAAATTCAAATTCACTCCTGTTCTATCTCTCCCTGTAGCTGCAAAGCAGTGACAAGGACCGAGTCCATAAGGTACCTGGGAGTTCAAATCGATGACAGGCTCCCCTTTAAAGACCACATTGGCGTGCTTGCTTGCCACTAAGTAAAAAAGATCCCATTCTCCTCAAGTCCTCTATAGAGTATTATGCGAGACGATCCTTACTTACTGCATACCTGTCTGAGGTGGGGCTGGTGTCTCCACGATGATCTACGTTGAAAGAGTGAAAAGGTTCATCCTGAAAGAAATGTATAAGAAGCCGTGTATATTCCCAACTAAGGATCTTTATTCGGAGGGTGGTGTCCTGAATGTCTGCCAACTATACGTCCTTAAGGTGTTCTCAAGTTGTTGGCCGTACGTAGTTGACCTGATTTTTATTCTTTTAGATTTGTCGAATGCAACATAATGACGCGCTGTTAAATAATAAATGTGACTGCCATCTTTGTAATGGATCTGCTAAGTATCGGCTGACGGCTTTAGCCTAGACTCTGTAGTAAGACTCTGAGCATACGTTGGAACTTCATCAACTGGTACCGTTCTCCCGGGACCTTCCAGTGTACAGATATTTCAACTCAGTTGTGCGCGCGGCCCTATGTGTGGGTAAACCTTGTACATTATACAGTGACTTTGTGTGCGTGACAAGAGGTACAGTCGGGTACAAAATACAAATACAGTTATTTAAACAAATTTGAAATAAAAAAGAATAACTCGGTTTTTAAGGTCTTTGTAACTTGTTGTGTTTGATAATATACGGGTTCTTAAAAAAAACAATAATTTGGTAATTTAATGTTTATGTATTGAACATATTATTTTGAATCACTACTTGAAAAATCAAATGATGAATTTTCGGATTCGCTGCTGTCACCAAGGTTAATTATGAATTCTGCCTCCAAGTCAAAATGTCTATAGTATTCTTCTTCTTTCTTTTGTACATGTCGACAAGTATTACCCCACATCCCTTCATCAATCTGACTTAAACGTTCATTTATTAGTTTCATTATTCCCGTCACATTTTGGTCGACATTACGCGAAGCAATATCATCATCACAGCCCGTAACAGTCCACTGCAGGACTTAGGGCCTCTCCCACGAAAGGGGAGGTTATTGCCATAATCTCCACGCTCGGCAGGCGGGTTGGAGATCGCAGTGTTTAAATATAACAATAGAAAATGCTGCTGCCCATTTTCCAGACTACGGAGACTCTTGATCTTTTGCCTCGAAAACATTAGTCGCCTTGTACGACACCCATGAGTGTAAGGGGTTGGTGCTATTCTACTCTGCCGGACACCACACGGCCAAGCAATATAATTTTTTAAAATTCCCCACACATTTTCTATGGGGTTTAGTTCAGGATGATATGGTGGCAGTCGAAGAACTTTTATGCCATATGGCTGAAGTATATCATCAATCTTATCAAATAAGGTTATTAAGGTTATTAACAAATAAGGTTTTCTTTATTTTTTTTAATCAAATCATACAATTTAATTTTTTTCATATCTAAATTAAAAGCTATTTTTTTTCAGTCAGCCATATCTGCATTTCAATTTTTTTGGAATTAGAATTTGGTGCTCTGTCATTTTGAACATTATGGTATGAGGCATTATCAAGCACAACCACAGAGTTAGGTGGAAGATTCGGTATTAGACGTTCTTTTAGCCACTTTTCATAGTTTTCTGCATTCATGTTAGAGTGGTAATCACCGGAAACACTATTTGCTTTGTATGTCAATAGTGCGTTAGGTACGAAACCTTGTTCTGAACCAGCATGCACAATAATAATTATTTGTCCTTTTGACAGGTTTCTCTTTAGAGGTGGTCCATCTTTATTACCCCATCGTTTGTTTTGCACATGATTAGTTAAGATATAGCTCTCATCTGTATATACGATACACCGATTTTCTTGACGGTATCTGAGTAAGTTTTTCAGGTAAGAAAATCTTAGTTTTTGGATGTCATGCCGCTCTATAATAACACGTCTGTTATCCACAGTTTTTCGCCATTTGTATCCCAACTTTAACAAAGCTGTACGCAGAGTCGAAATACTTCCATCATAATTAAGTTTCTCTTAAAATATTCTTTTCAACTTTAGCAATGTATGTAACTCGTGATGTTCTAATTGGTAATTTTGAATAGTTGAACGTATAACATCAACGTTAAAGTTGTCGAATTCTAAAATTTTTGAACGTTTTTTGCGGTCTTTATGCGGAGATTTAAATTTAGAGTCAGATTCTTTTTCTTCAGCTAATATATTAGTTATTGTTCTCTCTGATACCCCCACTGCCATTGCTGTTCTTTTCCGTACGCTGTTTAAATGTTCACTTAATTTCGATATTAAAATTGAACTTGCACTGCAAACTGGATCACTTACTAGTTGCAATATATCTCTCGTATCTTTTTTCAGAAATTCGTATACCTTAGCAATGGTTTCTCGAGTCTAAAACAATAATACGTTAACGTCAACAAGGATATATTTTTTCGTATATAGAATTATCATAAATATCTTTTATATCTAAATTCAAAATTAACAAATATTTACCTGACTCCTTAAACATTTTCTTCGTGAAGAACTAGATATTTTTTGTTAACGACTGTACCCGTAAGAAAAAGCGATAAGAACACGTCTTGCTCGGACGACTGCCGCGTCACTGCCACATAAATGAGAGCTGTATATTTACAAGCGCAAGCATACATAGCGCCGCGCGCACAACTGAGTTGAACTATCTATAGTAGATCGGATATCTGTAAACAATTAACTTACCTAGTTAAGGGCGTTTGTAAAAATAAAACGACCTAAATGGCTAAATTACAAGCAAAATACACAAAGGAACAAAGCAAAAGGTACAAGGAAACATTGTACACTTAAGAGAAAGTACTTACTAATGCCAACTATTAAGCTGGGATTGATCACAAGGATGATGATGACTTAAGAATAATTCTTATTATATCGTTATCGATAATATAGTTTATTACAATACATCAAAAGAAAAAATCGACAGGGTGTACGTGTAGTCTAAGTGTAGTTGCTTGTCCGGAGGTGTCATCATAACAGGCATAACAGCAAGCTACACTATTCCCGAGTATCATAGGGCAGGTAGTTTTATACCTACATAATGTCCTATGCATAAAAATTTAGTAGTTACAACAATAATTAAATAGTACAACATCACGGGATGCCATTCGGCTCTCGAGACTGTTCAACGAGTCTTAGGGTGCATAGTGGACGGCCTTAGGGGTAGGTACTATTGATTACGGAAATGTAATAGAATCCCACGGGATAGTCAAATGTTTACAGAGATCCAACAGGCAAGGGATCACTAGTTTGATATAAATATTTACAACTAGATATTACCCCTATCATACGAATTTCTCTACAGACATTCTTAACAGTCCATGCAACACGTCTGAAGATAAAGCACCGAATCGCTTTATTTTTAACTATAGATAAAAGGTTAAAAAGACAATACAAATAGTATAAAAGTATATGTATGTATAGTAATTATTTAATAGTATAATCTATGTTTATTCTATGTCAAAGTAGTTAGTAGTTAGGTAAATTACATTATATCATCACGCTTTAAAAAGCTTCTACTTACTTACTATCTGCATGGTCTACTGGTTGACTGGAGGATAAAGCCTTAATGGCTTTAAGTCCGCCAATTGTGTTAATGTGCAATAAAGTTTTAAACCATAATAAATAATAATAATAAACATTTGCACCTACGTCATCATCATGTAAAAAATCCCAGTAAAAACAGTGCAGAGCTACCAAGTAAGATAACGGCAGCTGAAGATAACGGAACAATAACAAGTCATATTATTCGTCATCATCATATACTTATGGCTAAGCTCAGTCGAGTCCAGAACGTGTCCAGAGTCACCCGTTGACATGCAGCGCGCGTGGGTGATAGCAGCGCTACTGGCCGCCGCTTGCGCAGCCCCAGGTAACAATACCAGCTTTCATTTGCTCTCATCCATAAAAATAAACTAAGGTGCCTATATATACAATCAGCCTGTTTATTGCGCCATCCATATGCAATCGATAAATATTCATTTATAAAATATTTTATCACTGCCTCATCCTCCTTTCTCTCTCTCAAACTTATAATAAATAATAATGGTCACGGGGTGCCAATAGGCTCCCGAGACTTCTTAACCAGTCTCAGGGCCCCAGCGGAAAAAATATATATTTTATAGATAATAAACAAAATTATAATAATAACAATTTGCTTAACAATTCCTTAGACTTTATCCCGTTATTCTAAAGTGTAATTTTGAAAATTGTGGAGTTAATACCTAAACGAAAAAGAAAAATAAAGATAACGGCTCTAACCTTTTATTATCGATTTCGAATTTAAGAAACCCGGGACCTCGTAAGCTTTTTCACTTAGTTTTACGGTCCTAAGTCATCATTCTCTTGTATTGTATTTGTCTAGAAAATAAACGCATTTAATTTGTCTACGCGTAATAATCATTGCACTTCAACTTAAAGCAGGTTTACGATCACGCATTCGGATACGATCGCGCATGCGGATAACCCGATCAAAGGTGAAATAGATTTCCATGCAGGCAATGAAAATATAACTTAAGAAAAAAAAAGTATTGGCGTCAATATCCCACTAGTGCTCCGCCTTGACCGAGAATTTAACGGATTAGGTAATTAGGGACATTATATACACAGTTAACAGGGGAACCTGACCAGATTGGATCATAATTACACATTCGGGCTCCTAAATGTGTATCGGTTAGGGTGCAACAATGGTCAGTATACAAGAATAGTCTGTGTAAAACTACAATAATAATTTACAGAGACTATTCTTGCGTACTGACTGATACAATTCACGTACCTGAGAAACTTAATACCTTATTAAATTTAATTAACCTGGTCTCCAAAATTTTGGGACCACACCATAATTTTATCTAAAGCCCATGCTGCGCAGATGCTTAACAAGCTTGGGTGAGCTTATGTCCGAGTGAGACTCCCCCAGAGTCTTCGATACACCAACGGCTTTGGGATGAGCCACTTTGTAAAAAAGTTCTTTAAGATTTAATTGATTCTTCGGCTAGTGTTTCGGAACGTACTTGTCTCTTGGCCGTTTCTGAGCAGTAGTCAAGATTCTGGCTTCAAGCTGTCTTTTGCCCGAATATCGGCACCGTTTTAAATAACTGATCATTATCTGTTTGTTTGCACCACGGTCTGTCATGTAGTCGTAGTGCAGGCCGAATCTCCAGGCACGGGGCAATAAATGACGTCATCCGACCGTCAATATACGTGTAAAAAAATTCAAAAAGATTTAATAGATTCTTCGGCTAGTGTTTCGGAACGTACTTGTCTCTTGGCCGTTTCTGAGCAGTAGTCAAGATTCTGGCTTCAAGCTGTCTTTTGCCCGAATATCGGCACCGTTTTAAATAACTTGTCATTATCTGTTTGTTTGCACCACGGTCTGTAATGTAGTCGTAGCGCAGGCCGAATCTCCAGGCACGGGGCAATAAATGACGTCATCCGACCGTCAACGTACCGGCCGTATTAGCTAGCAGTTTTTTACTATTAAGTACTGATTTGTTTGATAAGCTGATGATCTTCCTATTAAGTAAATGAATAAATAAATTAGAGCCGAATGGTACCGTACGTGACAATGGCAAGAGGCCTGACGGCATGACGCTCATAGCTTAGAAACGTGTGAGGGCGCTGGCGCCATCCCATTTAACAACTACCGCCCACAGCGCTGGAGCTGCGGCCTCTACTGCTGAGGAGATTTTTAAAGATTTAAGCTAAAAGCTAATCGACACCACTGGTGACCGGAGCTGGAACGTTCCTTTGACAGAGGATAAGCATTGATATCCCACGAGGCAACGCAACTAGCTTTATGGGCGCCGTGGGACAACGCAGTGGATGTTTTTTTTTAATATTTAATATTTTTCTGTTACTTAATCAATAATTAAATTATATAAACAACTAGCTGCGAAACCCGGCGTTGCACGGGTTAAAATATACACCGAACTTTCTGGAACGTTCCAGAATTATAATAACCGATATTATTAATTTCAGTACTTTCTAGATCATTCTAGAAATTTTCAGAACTTTCCCGAAGTTCTAATGAGTTAGAAAAGGACAGATATATATCTTATAATACATTTTTGCCTCCCACAACCACCCACTTCCACCCACCGCGCCCAAACTCCCTTACTTCCTTCTAGGACCCAAGGGGTGTCTACCACCCCAATGGGGTGTTGATTGGAATTGGTGGTGATAAAGAAAACCGGTCACACACGTACCCACGCAAGCATTTTATATATATATATATATATATTAAGATTTTTATTAGTAACCAATTTTGAAACATTACATTTCAATTGCGCATTCGCCAATTAAGTCGGGTAAAACCCTTAAGTTTCCCATTTATGGCGTCCCAGATAGGTGCCAGACAAATTGTGAAATACAGTTTCGTCATATAAGGAAATACCTGGAAATAACTTATTGCTCACAAATTAATAATTGCCTTATTTTATGTTTAATAGTTAAGTAAGTCAGTACCTAAATAAAAAAATAAATTTTGTGTTATTTTTCCCTAAATCATAATACTCTATATATATGTTACCTAAGTTGAGGTGGTTAATAGCAACACACAGACACAGAGTTTTTTGTACACAGGCTTTTATTGGCTAACATTATCATCATCGTCGTACTATTAACATCCTATATTCATCCTGCGGTACAGGTCTCTTAGGTACAAATCATGATGGAATGGATTAAACAGGGTCAACTCCAACGACTGTTGCGGTCAGGCTGTTGATGTGATATAAATAACCTATATTGAAACCTTTGACGACCGATTACATTTTCATAACTACATTTTTGTTATAGCTTTTTCTATTGAAGCTAACCATACAGCTGTAACTAATGAGACAACGTCTCCAACGCCCAGATCCGATTCCCAGGGGTCAACACATGGTACGTTATAAAATTATGAAATACTGACGATTATTGTTCGTCAATCTAACTAATATAAAGGACAGCAGTAAGAGTACTTGTCCTTTATAGGCATCTACTTACTAACCGCAATCTGTTCACGCATTTGTCTGTCACACACATGTTGTGTCAGATTTTCTTTTGTGAACCAATTAGAAATATCTTGGTGGGATTGCCCCGGTTGCGTTTTTGCGCACGAGAGTCCAGGGTCTGTCTTGACCATGATCCAGGATTTGGCAATTTAATCTATCTGCAGGAAAACGACGACTGGTAATGTCATCCTGAATGTCATTTGCAAAGATGGTAATTTTAGGCTGAGGAAGGGAATGACAACCTGAATGGTTCAGTGGTCAACATGCCGGTCTGCCACGCAAGAGGTCCCGGGTTCGATTCCCGGCCGGGCAGAAATTGAAATGATGAATTTAAACTTCTGTTACGGGTCTGGGTGTTATATGTATAATAAGTATGTATTTAAAAGTATTTCAGTAGTTTATCATATATAGAGATATATATGTTACCTAAGTTGAGGTGGTTAATAGCAACACACAGACACAGAGTTTTTTGTACACAGGCTTTTATTTGCTAACATTATCATCATCGTCGTACTATTAACATCCTATATTCATCCTGCGGTACAGGTCTCTTAGGTACAAATCATGATGGAATGGATTAAACAGGGTCAACTCCAACGACTGTTGCGGTCAGGCTGTTGATGTGATATAAAGAACCTATATTGAAACCTTTGACGACCGATTACATTTTCATAACTACATTTTTGTTATAGCTTTTTCTATTGAAGCTAACCATACAGCTGTAACTAATAAGACAACGTCTCCAACGCCCAGATCCAATTCCCAGGGGTCAACACATGGTACGTTATAAAATTATGAAATACTGACGATTATTGTTCGTCAATCTAACTAATATAAAGGACAGCAGTAAGAGTACTTGTCCTCTATAGGTATCTACTTACTAACCGTAATCTGTTCACGCATTTGTCTGTCACACACATGTTGTGTCAGATTTTCTTTTGTAAACCAATTAGAAATATCTTGGTGGGATTGTCTCGGTTGCGTTTTTGCGCACGAGAGTCCAGGGTCTGTCTTGACCATGATCCAGGATTTGGCAATTTAATCTATCTGAAGGAAAACGACGACTGGTAATGTCATCCCGGATGTCATTTGCAAAGATGGTAATTTTAGGCTGAGGAAGGGAATGACGACCTGAGTGGTTCAGTGGTCAACATGCCGGTCTGCCACGCAAGAGGTCCCGGGTTCGATTCCCGGCCGGGCAGAAATTGAAATGATGAATTTAAACTTCTGTTACGGGTCTGGGTGTTATATGTATAATAAGTATGTATTTAAAAGTATTTCAGTAGTTTATCATATATAGAGATATATATGTTACCTAAGTTGAGGTGGTTAATAGCAACACACAGACACAGAGTTTTTTGTATACATGCTTTTATTTGCTAACATTATCATCATCGTCGTACTATTAACATCCTATATTCATCCTGCGGTACAGGTCTCTTAGGTACAAATCATGATGGAATGGATAAAACAGGGTCAACTCCAAAGACTATTGCGGTCAGGCTGTTGATGTGATATAAAGAACCTATATTGAAACCTTTGACGACCGATTACATTTTCATAACTACATTTTTGTTATAGCTTTTTCTATTGAAGCTAACCATACAGCTGTAACTAATGAGACAACGTCTCCAACGCCCAGATCCGATTCCCAGGGGTCAACACATGGTACGTTATAAAATTATGAAATACTGACGATTATTGTTCGTCAATCTAACTAATATAAAGGACAGCAGTAAGAGTACTTGTCCTCTATAGGTATCTACTTACTAACCGTAATCTGTTCACGCATTTGTCTGTCACACACATGTTGTGTCAGATTTTCTTTTGTGAACCAATTAGAAATATCTTGGTGGGATTGTCCCGGTTGCGTTTTTGCGCACGAGAGTCCAGGGTCTGTCTTGACCATGATCCAGGATTTGGCAATTTAATCTATCTGAAGGAAAACGACGACTGGTAATGTCATCCTAGATGTCATTTGCAAAGATGGTAATTTTAGGCTGAGGAAGGGAATGACGACCTGAGTGGTTCAGTGGTCAACATGCCGGTCTGCCACGCAAGAGGTCCCGGGTTCGATTCCCGGCCGGGCAGAAATTGAAATGATGAATTTAAACTTCTGTTACGGGTCTGGGTGTTATATGTATAATAAGTATGTATTTAAAGTATTTCAGTAGTTTATCATATATAGAGATATATATGTTATCTAAGTTGAGGTGGTTAATAGCAACACACAGACACAGAGTTTTTTGTACACAGGCTTTTATTTGCTAACATTATCATCATCGTCGTACTATTAACATCCTATATTCATCCTGCGGTACAGGTCTCTTAGGTACAAATCATGATGGAATGGATTAAACAGGGTCAACTCCAACGACTGTTGCGGTCAGGCTGTTGATGTGATATAAAGAACCTATATTGAAACCTTTGACGACCGATTACATTTTCATAACTACATTTTTGTTATAGCTTTTTCTATTGAAGCTAACCATACAGCTGTAACTAATGAGACAACGTCTCCAACGCCCAGATCCAATTCCCAGGGGTCAACACATGGTACGTTATAAAATTATGAAATACTGACGATTATTGTTCGTCAATCTAACTAATATAAAGGACAGCAGTAAGAGTACTTGTCCTTTATAGGCATCTACTTACTAACCGCAATCTGTTCACGCATTTGTCTGTCACACACATGTTGTGTCAGATTTTCTTTTGTGAACCAATTAGAAATATCTTGGTGGGATTGCCCCGGTTGCGTTTTTGCGCACGAGAGTCCAGGGTCTGTCTTGACCATGATCCAGGATTTGGCAATTTAATCTATCTGAAGGAAAACGACGACTGGTAATGTCATCCTGGATGTCATTTGCAAAGATGGTAATTTTAGGCTGAGGAAGGGAATGACGACCTGAGTGGTTCAGTGGTCAACATGCCGGTCTGCCACGCAAGAGGTCCCGGGTTCGATTCCCGGCCGGGCAGAAATTGAAATGATGAATTTAAACTTCTGTTACGGGTCTGGGTGTTATATGTATAATAAGTATGTATTTAAAAGTATTTCAGTAGTTTATCATATATAGAGATATATATGTTACCTAAGTTGAGGTGGTTAATAGCAACACACAGACACACCGTTTTTTGTACACAGGCTTTTATTTGCTAACATTATCATCATCGTCGTACTATTAACATCCTATATTCATCCTGCGGTACAGGTCTCTTAGGTACAAATCATGATGGAATGGATTAAACAGGGTCAACTCCAACGACTGTTGCGGTCAGGCTGTTGATGTGATATAAAGAACCTATATTGAAACCTTTGACGACCGATTACATTTTCATAACTACATTTTTGTTATAGCTTTTTCTATTGAAGCTAACCATACAGCTGTAACTAATGAGACAACGTCTCCAACGCCCAGATCCAATTCCCAGGGGTCAACACATGGTACGTTATAAAATTATGAAATACTGACGATTATTGTTCGTCAATCTAACTAATATAAAGGACAGCAGTAAGAGTACTTGTCCTTTATAGGCATCTACTTACTAACCGCAATCTGTTCACGCATTTGTCTGTCACACACATGTTGTGTCAGATTTTCTTTTGTGAACCAATTAGAAATATCTTGGTGGGATTGCCCCGGTTGCGTTTTTGCGCACGAGAGTCCAGGGTCTGTCTTGACCATGATCCAGGATTTGGCAATTTAATCTATCTGAAGGAAAACGACGACTGGTAATTTCATCCTGAATGTCATTTGCAAATATGGTAATTTTAGGCTGAGGAAGGGAATGACGACCTGAGTGGTTCAGTGGTCAACATGCCGGTCTGCCACGCAAAAGGTCCCGGGTTCGATTCCCGGCCGGGCAGAAATTGAAATGATGAATTTAAACTTCTGTAACGGGTCTGGGTGTTATATGTATAATAAGTATGTATTTAAAAGTATTTCAGTAGTTTATCATATATAGAGATATATATGTTATCTAAGTTGAGGTGGTTAATAGCAACACACAGACACAGAGTTTTTTGTACACAGGCTTTTATTTGCTAACATTATCATCATCGTCGTACTATTAACATCCTATATTCATCCTGCGGTACAGGTCTCTTAGGTACAAATCATGATGGAATGGATTAAACAGGGTCAACTCCAACGACTGTTGCGGTCAGGCTGTTGATGTGATATAAAGAACCTATATTGAAACCTTTGACGACCGATTACATTTTCATAACTACATTTTTGTTATAGCTTTTTCTATTGAAGCTAACCATACAGCTGTAACTAATGAGACAACGTCTCCAACGCCCAGATCCAATTCCCAGGGGTCAACACATGGTACGTTATAAAATTATGAAATACTGACGATTATTGTTCGTCAATCTAACTAATATAAAGGACAGCAGTAAGAGTACTTGTCCTTTATAGGCATCTACTTACTAACCGCAATCTGTCCACGCATTTGTCTGTCACACACATGTTGTGTCAGATTTTCTTTTGTGAACCAATTAGAAATATCTTGGTGGGATTGCCCCGGTTGCGTTTTTGCGCACGAGAGTCCAGGGTCTGTCTTGACCATGATCCAGGATTTGGCAATTTAATCTATCTGAAGGAAAACGACGACTGGTAATGTCATCCTGGATGTCATTTGCAAAGATGGTAATTTTAGGCTAAGGAAGGGAATGACGACCTGAGTGGTTCAGTGGTCAACATGCCGGTCTGCCACGCAAGAGGTCCCGGGTTCGATTCCCGGCCGGGCAGAAATTGAAATGATGAATTTAAACTTCTGTTACGGGTCTGGGTGTTATATGTATAATAAGTATGTATTTAAAGTATTTCAGTAGTTTATCATATATAGAGATATATATGTTATCTAAGTTGAGGTGGTTAATAGCAACACACAGACACAGAGTTTTTTGTACACAGGCTTTTATTTGCTAACATTATCATCATCGTCGTACTATTAACATCCTATATTCATCCTGCGGTACAGGTCTCTTAGGTACAAATCATGATGGAATGGATTAAACAGGGTCAACTCCAACGACTGTTGCGGTCAGGCTGTTGATGTGATATAAAGAACCTATATTGAAACCTTTGACGACCGATTACATTTTCATAACTACATTTTTGTTATAGCTTTTTCTATTGAAGCTAACCATACAGCTGTAACTAATGAGACAACGTCTCCAACGCCCAGATCCAATTCCCAGGGGTCAACACATGGTACGTTATAAAATTATGAAATACTGACGATTATTGTTCGTCAATCTAACTAATATAAAGGACAGCAGTAAGAGTACTTGTCCTTTATAGGCATCTACTTACTAACCGCAATCTGTTCACGCATTTGTCTGTCACACACATGTTGTGTCAGATTTTCTTTTGTGAACCAATTAGAAATATCTTGGTGGGATTGCCCCGGTTGCGTTTTTGCGCACGAGAGTCCAGGGTCTGTCTTGACCATGATCCAGGATTTGGCAATTTAATCTATCTGAAGGAAAACGACGACTGGTAATGTCATCCTGGATGTCATTTGCAAAGATGGTAATTTTAGGCTGAGGAAGGGAATGACGACCTGAGTGGTTCAGTGGTCAACATGCCGGTCTGCCACGCAAGAGGTCCCGGGTTTGATTCCCGGCCGGGCAGAAATTGAAATGATGAATTTAAACTTCTGTTACGGGTCTGGGTGTTATATGTATAATAAGTATGTATTTAAAAGTATTTCAGTAGTTTATCAGTTATCTAGCACCCATAGCACAAGCTTTGCTTAGTTTGGGGCTAGGGGGCTAGATTTCTGTGTGTGAATTTGTCCACGAATATTTATTTATTTATATTCCAACTATGGAACCGCTTTTGAGGAAACAAATGTCTTATCTCATATACCTATCTCTATGCCTAAACTTGTACATTACTAAATGTATTTAGATTATATTTATTTGTATTTTTCTAGGCGCATGGCCCAGCTACGATGAAGAACAATCAAATTATCAAGACACGGACCTAGACTATAGTTCCGAGTTGTATAGCGGCGAGACTACCGATAGCGATACAGAGTACCGTAGCGAATCCGTAACATTAGATCAGAAGGATAAACCAAAAGCAGTACCACGAAAAGGGAATGTCTTCAATTACTATTTACCTAAAAAAACTGCTGTCACTATAGAAAATGTTCAAGATGAACAGAACGACAATCAAAATAATTATACAGATGCAATTAATGACAATGATATAACCAATAAACCAGTTCCATCACACTTTGGTAAAAATCTCGTTAATTTAAACATGAATACCTATGATGACGCGGATAATGATGCCAGTATCGTTCGTCCAACCACAAATAAACCAATCCATATAGACGATAATAAAGAAAATTATGAACATAATAATTATGAAGATAATAATAGTAATAAAGGAGAAAAATCTACACGTATAGATCACGCCACCTCTAGCCTCGAAAATGATGATAATCATAAAAAAATTACAGATTTCAATCAAAGAGAGCCACCAACAGTTCCATTATACTCTGGTAAAAATACCTACGATGACGCGAATAATGATGCCGGTAGCGTTCGTCCGACCAAAAATAAACCGATCGATATAGACGATGGAAAAGAAAGTAATGAACATAATTTAAATAAAAATTATGAAGATAATAATAGTAGTAAAGAAGGAAAATCTATACGTACGGATCACGCCACCTCTAGTCTAGAAAATGGTTATAATAAACCAAAAGTGGGAGGTAATATTCATAGAGAGCCACCAACATATCCGTTTAATGGAAATACACCTGTCAGAGAGAAAGCTGGTATCGTTCGTCCAACCAAAAATAAACCGATCGATATAGACAATGGAAAAGAAAGTAATGAACATAATAATTATGGAGATAATAATAGTAGTAAAGAAGGAAAATCTATACGTACGGATCACTCCACCTCTAGTCCCGAAAATGGTTACTATAAACCAAAAGTGGGAGGTAATATTCATAGAGAGCCACCAACATATCCGTTTAATGGAAATACACCTGTCAGAGAGAAAGCCGGTATCGTTCGTCCAACCAAAAATAAACCGATCGATATAGACAATGGAAAAGAAAGTAATGAACATAATAATTATGAAGATAATAATAGTAGTAAAGAAGAAAAATCTACACGTACGGATCACTCCACCTCTAGTCTCGAAAATGGTTACTATAAACCAAAAGTGGAAGGTAATATTCATAGAGAGCCACCAACATATCCGTTTAATGGAAATACAGCTGTCAGAGAGAAAGCTGGTATCGTTCGTCCAACCACAAATAAACCGATCAATATAGACAATGATAATTACGAACATAATAATTATGAAGATAATAATAGTAGTAAAGAACAAAAATCTACACGTACGGATCACGCCACCTCTAGTCTCGAAAATGGTTACTATAAACCAAAAGTGGGAGGTAATAATCATAGGAAATATAATGGAAATACAGCTACTACTGAAACGCCGTATTGGATAACTAAAAGTGATGAACAAGATATACAGCCATACTGGAAACTTCTGTCAGAAAATAATTTACAGGACACCAATAACAATAAACGTGTCACGATTACCCCCCGTAATATAATAATCCCTGAAAATTCTCATGAGGATAATTATTACAAAAAAAAGGAAAATCATAATATCAGCAGCTGGAAATCCAATAAAGAATTCTTTCGTAGTGATAACAATGTGGACCGTAATCATTATAATGGGATAAAAAACAAACCAAGCTATAAATACCAAAGTCATGGCCGGGATAGATATGATTATCGTCATGGAGGCAATAATAGCGACAGACATCAGAGTTCTAGACCAATACATGGCAAAGACGAACGTGAAGGTCATAATTTAAATGGGTGCCATCGGTATAGCTGTAATAAACGTAATAAATATCATAAAAACTCTCGTCGACATTACCACCATGACAAACGCAGGCCAAATCACCAAAGGACACATGGCAAACATAATGAAAATGACAAAACTAACAATTACGAGGATAAAGACAAACATGAAAATCGAATGGCCCAAAATCATAATAAACACCGATATACTGGCCAGGGAAATTATAAAAATAACAAAAATTATAAAGGATGGCATCCTATAAATATACGTAAAAATGACAACTATAACAGTAGCCGACATAATAATAATAGGCATAATAGTCAGAATTCATATAACAGCAACTCAGGAAATCATGGTCACGGTAATTATGGTAGAAGTAATCACAGGCGCAATGACCGTGATAGAAATGAAAATAATTTCAGGGGCAGAGAAAATAAGAACAATCACTACAATAGAACTGAATCGTACAATAGACGTTAATAGTATTAACGGTTAGGATATTACAAAGAAAATAACAAAATAATAAGTATTGTTAAGGTGACATCTACAATATGGCATATTTAACACACGCGAGCTAATTGTTTTCATTACCGAGATTTAACATTTAGATATTTTAGTGAATAGACGTTGTAAATTATATACTACGAGTAATTAAATTGTACTTTTTAAAAATATGTTTTTATTTATTTTTGGACATTTTTAAGAGAAGGATATAGGAGCATGCTGGGATATTCCACTCGAATCGAAGCTGCCCGCCTGGCGAGGTACCTCCACCTTACAGAATACAGCAGTCAAACTACACTATTTTAATATTATTGTGTTTCTGCCGGTGAGTAAGGTTTCCAGTGCTCCATGGGGAACCGTGGCTTTGGCAGTGGAGGGGCCTAGCTGTCATATTCGCTGTCACGTGGCTGAGCGAGGGCGGTTAGTTGGCGCGGCGGTCCCAACCCAAGTCCCTGGCATAATATTCGTGCCGGAGGAGGAGACCGGAGTGGACTCGGTATGTTATGTGTGGGGGGGACTAGGGGCCCTTCCGGTCGCCGCGCCTGCAGACCGCATACTTGCTAGACTCCGTGGCAGTTATGACATCCCCTTTGCCTATTTGCTGCCAGAGTAACGTTTCCCCTTTAAAACTGTTAATTACCCCCCCAAACATGGTCAAGAAAAAAAGAAAAATTGTTTTAACAGCGGCAACCCCATTCACTCTGGAGGTGGACTTTTGCAATATTTGGGGTCGTCATAGCAATGTCAATGCAGTCCATGAACACCTTGAGACTGCGCAGCCGGCCCTTCTTTTCCTGACGGAGACACATCTGTGGCAGGATATCTATCCTGCCCGGCTGATACGTCATATCTAACTTACCCCGGGAACAAGCACGAGCAAAATTTTGTGCGCTGTGCCGGGGTGTGTATGTTCATTCGGGAGGATATCTGTAGCCGCCGTTTACAAGGCCTTGAAGACAGGGACCTGTCGATTATGTGGGTTCGTGTGGATTGCGGTGGCCACACCCGTATCTACGCAGTCCTATACAGGTCTCATGGCAGTGACTCGGACACGATGCGACTTTTTGAGCACCTGATAGTGACGACTGATAAAGTCTTTGAGCAGTATCCTTCAGCTGAGTTAGTGGTTTTAGGAGATTTCAATGTACACCATACGGAGTGAGTGGCTCGGTTCTCAGTCTACTAACTATGCGGGAAGGTCTGCTCACGAAGTTGCTCTGGTCTATGGTCTCTCACAATTGATTTGCTCGCCGACTAGAATCCCAGATGTTGAGGACCATACAAGCTCCTTGCTGGACTTTCTGCTGACTACGCGCCCCAGTCGGTACTCCATCTCCGTTGATGCGCCTTTTAGGTCGTCGGATCATTGCTTTGTGCGCACACTTGCGCCTTGTACAATATCCGACTATCCCGGGCCCACTGGATAGCGTCGTGTCTGGCACTATAAGTCAGCAAAATGGGATGGATTGCGTGAATTTTACGCGTCGTGCCCATGGAGGCAGCTCCGCTTTGCATCGGATGATCCTGATACCTGTGCCACCGCAGTAGCCGAGACCATCATAGCGGGTATGGACTGCTTCATTCCTAACCCGCTAGTGGCTGCTGGGTCACGGAGACGACCGTGGTTTAATCGGCCATGCAGAGAGGCTCGACGAGCGAAGCAATCTACGTACGAAGCTTGGACCACTGCTCGTCTCAATTGGAATCCGAATATTGCAGATGCAAGCTGAAGTTAAATGCTGCCTCGAGGAACAGCAAGAGAGCGATCGCTAGAGCAAAGTTCGCCATTGTTAGCAGAATTGGCGAGCGACTCACGAGTTACCCCTATTATAGCCGGGCTTTCTGGTCGCTCGCCAAAGCTGCTGAAAGAAACTTTAGACAGTCATCCTTTCCACCACTGCGTAAACCTGACGGTACCCTGACCCACAGTGCAATAGAGAAAGCCAATTCACTAGGTGCTCTCTTTGCCTCAAACTCGACACTGAATGACGAAGACGCCGACCCGCCTACCATCCCGTGGTGCGGCAAATCAATGTTGGAAATATCCTTTTCTCAGCGAAAGGTACGACGGGCTCTGCTCTATCTAGATTTGCACTCTCATACTCCACTGGGATAGTCCCGTCTTCATGGAAGACTGCCCTCGTGCACCCTGTGCACAAAAAGGGCGTCAGATCGACCCATCAAATTACAGGCCTATCGCTATTACCTCCCTTCTCTCTAAGGTGATGGAGCGAGTTATAACCGCACAGCTCCTTGGTTACCTAGAAGAACACGATCTCTTGAGCGACCGTCAATATGGGTTCCGACATTGTCGCTCAACGGGTGATCTTCTAGTGTACCTAACACACCGTTGGGCTTTAGCTGTTAAGAGTCAAGGTAAGGCACTGGCTGTTGGCCTAGATATAGCGAAGGCGTTCGATCGGGTCTGGCTTAGGTGTCTTCTATCGAAGTTACCATCACACGGGCTACTCGAGGGATTGTGAAAGTGGGTAACTAGCTTTTTGTCCAGCAGATGCATCACAGCCGTAGTTGACGGCTGTTGCTCCGATAGCTTGGACATTAATGCTTGTGTCCCTCTAGGCTTGGTGCTGTCTCCAACTCTGTTCCTCCTTCATATCAATGATATGCTGTCCATTGACGGCATTCATTGCTATGCGGATGTCAGTACTGGAGACGCCTTTTATACGGGTCGTACGAATATCCCTCGTGCCATAGTGGAGGAAAGTCGCGAAGTACTTATGTCTAAAATTGAGAGTACTTTATCTAAAACATCCGATTGGGGACGACTAAATCTAGTCGAATTCAACCCCTAAGACACAAGTATGCGCGTTCAACGCCAAGAAAACTTCATTCGTTGTAGCTCCTCAGTTCCAAGACACACCGCTTATCATCTCTAAGAGCATACATGACCGCCATCTCACCTGTCGGTAAGTGACGTTGCGGCCGAAGATGAATTATGCCCGTCTTGTAACAGCCTATTCACTCTAGCCTTGAAGGCATCCAGATTATATTGATCAGGAAACACACTCGCAGCCAACGCGTTTCATTCCTTAGCCGTTCGTATTATAAAGGTCGAACCAAAGCGGCTCGTGCGGATAGCTGGAAGATTCAGGACATAAGGATGAAGCGCTCGCCCGGATCGCGTCTCCCGATGGCAGAAAGGGGCCGGCGGAATGATGTAATTGAATAATATTATTAATATTATTTAAAAAACATGATCAATATTATACATTACATTATGCATGCATTAAATATTCATTTGCACCTACAAGTTTGTACGGGACCCTAATTGCGTGAGTCTGACTCGTACTTGACTTAGATTACTCTTCCGATGTCGTCTCGACGTCGGTTCGACCTATTGTGTAATTCCAACGACCAATTTGGTAATATTAACCACGAACCAACGTAATTACGACGTTATTTTTGCTATTAATTTACTTATTAAGGTTACATATTATCACTGTCATTTGTGAACGAGTGTGAGGGAAATATATATTTTTCTTTTTTTGTGACTTAATAAAAACTTAAACTCTAACATTTATGGCGGCCATGAATAAGTCATTATTTAAATTATTCGTTGGAAAACTTTTTATTTCACATATAATGCGTCAAAATCATGTGCGCTGAACATTTTTTCGTATATTAAAAAGGTTTTACGTTCAAAAATGCTGATGTGCTTCCAAAATACTTAAATAGTTTACTTAAAAAAAATTGAAAATGCGTATATTTGTTTCGAATTAAGTATTTTGACTCAAGTTTGGTATTGTTTGTAATTTCTCAATGTCAACAATAATATTTCAATGTAAATATTGGTAAATAGAGGTATACTTTCAATGTTTTACATGATAGAATGCATTTACAATTACGTAGTTATACACGGCTTCCTGATTGTTACATAATAAAATGGCAACTCGACTATAAAGTTAGATATTATCTACAAATCGACCTTAAGGTGATTGGTAAATATTATAGGTTCATTTGACATAGTTTTTGCGACTTATTGGTCTAAATGACCTATTTAGGTCCTCGTTACTTCAAAGTCACAAACTATGATATGATAACAGCGCCAAATCTAGTAGCAAGTCATCGCGATCATAACGATCGACGAACGACGATTACGATCGCGATGTAGTATGTTAGAGATTGTGCAAAAAATGATGCAGAAGCGTTATTTAACCAATTTGTAAGTTAAATGATAAATTACCTACAGTCCGATTCCGGACATAGTTTTTAACCTCGGACATTTTTGGTTAACTCGTTACCTAGTTAAATAGGTACTTCTTTACAACTGATTTGAAGCGACTTATCACCAAAACTAGGAACCATCTAACTATTGAAATAATATTATGATGTTAGTAAAAGAGTAACATCTTAGTATATATGATTAGGCATTACATTACTTACAACATTAAATTTTATCAACAACCAAAGGTAAACTAACTATGAACGGACTGTACCTATGACTGTTTAAGGTGACTACCCATTTAACCATGTTTAAACTATATTCTATGTACTGAACCTATTCATTTAATAGACTTAACAAATCGTTTAGGAATGCTGAGGTCGGTTTATGCTTAACAGTTTATTTTCAGCCTTCAGACAGTTTAATTGAATCTAAGCCTTCCGTTTTAAACTCTACATTATACGATTCTTCATTTTCTTTAGATTCTTTGACTTCCTCATTTTCAATAAAAAAATATTGTATTGTTCTCAATTAATTGATATATTTAATGTATTTATTCTAATGTAACTGATTACATCTGTAAAAAGTACACATCCATCACAATAATACATAATTCCCAGTGCGCCTTTAGACAAAGCTCAAAGGAAATGGTAACGTACCCTGTTTCATCAAAAAAGCTCGTCATCTTGGCATTAATGTCCCGGTTGTGCTCTCGCGCACGAGGGCCCGGGGTCCGCTGTGACCATGATCCAGGATTTGGCAGATCATATAATTACAGTGGAACAATTGCCATCTGACCTCCGTAACCTTGCTAAAAGAGGAACTCGGCCAAATTGGATTATGGTTGCACATTCAGTCGCCTGAAAGCGCAGGTTTCATCGCGATTATTTCCATCACCGTAAGGTTATCGATTAGTATTCAAATAATGTGCATTACTCAAAAAGAGTCATTGGTACATGGCCGCGGTGGGATTCAAACCCTCGGTACCTTACGATACCGATACCTTAACCACTAGGCCACCGCTTCTAGGTTGTGCATTTTATTTTATAGGCATATTGTCCAAGTCAGACAACACCAAAGAAGTTGGATATTTACGTAAAAATCCTATCCTTTCTATTCTAAACTTACTATTCAACGGAGAAGGATTGAAGCTTCAAAAGAAGCGCTGTGTGCCAGACCCGATTGAAGATTTATGTAATGCTAAGCTGACCTCTAAGACTATCCCCATGCTTTCAATGGCTGCTGCCCATTTGTGGGTCAGATATACTAACAGATCACCAGAAAATAGTCCCGATGGAGGCATTACTGGTGATCGCTGATGAGCTGATGCTCTAGGTGACCTAGGAGTTGTTGATTAATAATGAATTTCATTATTTTGGAGGTCACCGACCAGCGTGAAGATTTACCAGCCTAAAGTGGGCAGGGCAAATAGCCGACAGAAAATAAAACAAGAACAAATGACCTATAGGACAGTAAAGTTCTTGAGTGACGACCACGTACCGGAAGACGCATCGTGTTAACTAACTAACAATTACAAATACGAGTATGCACCACTTCCTGCTATCTATTTACAATGTTTATTTTTATTAGACTAGCCAGGCACTTGACGGCCATCTCACAGGTAGTGTGTTCCATTCCTTAGCCATACGCATTATAAAGGACAAAAGATGATGCGTTCGTCTGAATCTCATTTCCCGATGACGGAAAGGGGCCAGCGAAATGAGACTATTACCGACCGACGGTGCAGACCGACAGACGTGCAACCCTACGCCGATGTTCGATGCTCTGCAGCTTACTATTAATCATTTGCGGATCACAAATTATCTTCTTTGCACATTTTTCCACCGAATCCAAAGCCAGGTATTTGGTTGATCCATTAGCGTAGAATATTTATTTTGTATCTAAATATATCGTAAAATAGAGCGTCGGTGGCCGGGCGGCTGAGTATTCGACTCGTAAGCGAGAGGTACCGGGTTCGAATCTCGCTGTGCCATGTACCAATGACTCTTTTCTGAGTTATGTATATTAGTTGAATTCTAACCGATGCTCTTACGGTGAGGGAAAACATCGTGATGAAACCTGCAAATTCAGGCAACTGAATTTGTAACCAAGATCCAATCTGGTCGGGTTCCCCTCGTAGCAGGGTCACGGAGGTCAGATAGTAGTCGCTCCATTGTAATTACCTGATCGCCAAATCCTGGATCATGGTCAAGGCGGACCCCAGGCCCTCGTTCTCGAGAGCACAACCGGGACATTAACGCTAAGATGATTTTTTTTATATCGTAAAATATGCTTCACAGTTCTGTATTACATTTTCATAACTACATTTTTGTTATAGCTATTTTTATATTGAAGCTAACCATACAGCTGTAACTGATAAGACAACGTCTCCACCGCCCAGATCCGATTCCCAGGGGTCAACACATGGTACGTTATAAGATTATTAAATACTGACGATTATTGTTCGTCAATCTAACTAATATAAAGGACAGCAGTAAGAGTACTTGTCCTCTATAGGTATCTACTTACTAACCGCAATCTTTTCACGCATTTGTCTGTCACACACATGTTGTGTCAGATTTTCTTTTGTAAACCAATTAGAAATATCTTGGTGGGATTGTCCCGGTTGTGTTTTTGCGCACGAGAGTCCAGGGTCTGTCTTGACCATGATCCAGGATTTGCCAATTTAATCTATCTGAAAGAAAACGACGACTGGTAATGTCATCCTGGATGTCATTTGCAAAGATGGTAATTTTAGGCTGAGGATGGGAATGACGACCTAAGTGGTTCAGTCGTCAACAGTGGTCAACCGGTCTGCCACGCAAGAGGTCCCGGGTTCGATTCTTGGCCGGGCAGAAATTGAAATGATGAATTTTAATTTCTGTTACGGGTCTGGGTGTTCTATGTATAATAAGTATGTATTTAAAAGTATATAAATAGTTTATCAGTTATCTAGCACTCATAACACAAGCTTTGCTTACTTTGGGGCTAGATGGCGTTGTGTGAATTTGTCCACGATTATTTATTTATAATGATTTATTTATTTATTCCCAGAGCATTTTTTTTCCAAGTTTTTAGTTAGTCGTAGCGTGATTTCCATCCTCGTTTTCCCCAATGCCTGAATTGTGCCGATATCGTAATTTCCATTTGCATTTTTCTTAATTGAAGTATTATTTTCTTCTCTATAAATTTTCTTTCGCAGATTACCCCAGTTGAAATTACCGGGAGGCGGACAAGGACTTAAACCTGGACATGGTCCTCGACTTTATTTTGGTCTTTGCGCCGTATTTTTGAACTGTTCGAATTGAATTAGTATGCAAATTAGCTACCTGTCTCTTTCAACCTTGTTGTAAATTACGACGAGTGTAAAAGAGATAGGTAGCTAATTCTACGAATCTAATCCGAACGGTAAAAAATGCGGGTCTTGGTTCTCGTTTTGGTCCTGGTCCTTGTTCTGGACTTGGTCCTTGTTCTGGTCCTGGGCCTTGATCTTGTCCTTGCACCGTATATTTGAACCTTTCGAATTGAACTCGTATGCGAATTAGCTACCTGTCTCTTTCAAACTTGTAGTAAATTGCAACGAGTGTGAAAGAGATAGGTAGCAAATTCGCATACGAATCTAGTCAGAAATGTTTAGAAATGCGGCTCTTGGATCTGAGCCTGGAGCTAGACCTGGACCTGGAGTTTGTTCTGATTCTGGTCCTTGATCTTGTTTTTGCGCCGTATATTTGAACCGTTCGAATTGAATTCGTATGCGAATTAACTACCAATATCTTTCACACTTATGACAAACTGCAACGAGTGTGAAAAATAGAGGTGGCTAATTCGCATACGAATGTACTCAGAACGGGTTAAAAATGTGGCTCCTGGATCTGCGCTTGGACCTGGACCTAGTCCTTGTTCTGGTCCTGGTCCTTGATCTTGTCCATACACCGTATATTTGAACCCTTCGAATTGAATTCGTATGCAAATTAGCTACCTGTCTATTTAAACTTGTGGTAAATTGCACCGAGTGTGAAAGAGATAGATAGCTTCTTCGCATACGAATCTAGACAGAAATGTTTAAATTCAAATTCAAATTCAAAAATCATTTATTCAAAAAAGGTTTCGACGAAACACTTATGAAGGTCACAACATAAAAATACGGCTCCTGGATCTGCGCCTGGAGCTGGACCTGGACCTGGACTTTGTTCTGGTCCTGGTCCTTGATCTTGTCCTTGCGCCGCATATTTAAACCGTTCGAATATAATTTGTATGCTAATTAGCTACCTATATCTTTCACACTTATGACATACTGCAACGAGTGTGAAAAACATAGGTAGCTACTTCGCATACGAATGTAATCAGAACGGGTTAAAAATGCGGCTCCTGGACCTGCGCCTGGATCTAAACCTGGACTTTGTTCTGGTCCTGCCGCCGTATTTTTGAACCGTTAGAGTTAAATTCGGATGCGAATTAGCTACATATCTCTTACACACTTGTGGTAAATTGCGACGAGTGTGAAAAATATAGGTAGCTTATTCACATGCGAACGTAATAAAAACGGTTCAAAAATACGGCCCGTGACCAGCGTCCTTATTCTGGTCCACGTTTCTGGTAATTACAACTGGGGAAATCTGCTAAAGAAAAATTTGTAGAGAATTGAAATTTATTGTTGTAGAAGTCATGAACGGGGGAAAATGCGATTGGAAATTACGCTACTGGCAAAATCAAGGAATGCGAAAAAACTGGAATAGAAATTACGCTACTGGTAAAGCATTGGAAAAAAGGGGCACTGGGAAAGTAATGGGAATGGAACAAATGTCACCAAAATATCACACTCCCCCCGCTGAGCTAATCTGAATATTGTCTGTAAACATAGACGCATAGAATTTTATAGAGAACACAAAATATATTCTGGGGTAATCTTGAAGATTTCACAGAAAATTTCATCAACCGGCTAGTCAATGGTTGCGGTTAGACAATGTTAAATACTTATGGTACGTGATTACCTTTCAAGTGTTTTAATGAACACCCAAATAATTGTCATTACCTTCCACAACGCGGTGGATGTGCGGAGTTACGTGGCTCGATCGAGAACGTAATGAATACATCCGTGGCAGCCTTGGCATGAGGGATATCGGAGACAGATCAAGGATGCTCGTCTACGCTGGTTTGGTCATGTGTTGCTAAGCCTTAGAGATACGTGGAAAAAAGGTACCTGAACCTGCCGGTATCAGGAAAGAGGCTCCGTGGGCGACCCAAGAAGCGATGGATTGATATCGGTGACTCGGATGCAAGAGCCAACGGCTTACAACGCGAGTATGCCGAAGACTGGGCGAAGTGGAGAAGAATGGGTAGGAAAGCGGACCTTGGCAGAGGCCGGGATAAGCTCTAGAACGATGATGATGACCTTCCAAATCATGAAATTATCAAAATTTGGTAACAAATAAATATTATATAGCTATGAATCACATAATATAGGTTGCTCCTAGATAATTCTGAAAGTTATTAATCACGAATTTAATATGTTAGCTGACCGAAAGACGATGATTACCGTAATGACAGTGAATCAGCTTAAAACCACTTTTATTACGCTAAAAAACACTGCTATATTCTCATTCTGCTTTCATCCCATTTCTCGCCTTGAGATGTATAGCGGATGGGATGACTGACCAATACCCAGTGGTGGGTATGGGTGTCAATCATATTGTTTAGGGCTATTTATAGCTATCATTAGTTCTAGCGCTGGTAAATACGGATTCTCGAGTACCAACACTTTCATAGCTAAAACATGATTTAGGAATTTAATTTTGAAGTAATGTTATAACATCATTTGTTAGTATATTATTCATCCATCCATCTCTTTATTTTGGTCGAAGGAACCTGTGGTTCCCATAAGCATACCTAAGTATATTTTGCAGCTATGTGAACATTCTATACACGCCGGTGGCCTAGACGACAACGTATGAAGACGTCGTATTAAACAATTTTAAGTCCCAGTATAAGTGACAAATGAGCATAGGTACAGGATAACTATCCCATTTAATTTATATTTAGTAAGGCTTGGAACAAACAGATGTCGCTACAAGGATCAGTTGGACTATTTGGGAGATAAATCATAGTAAAAATTGAGCTCTGTTCCATCAAAACAAACATTTTTGATTCATCGTCACAGCCCATAACAGTCCACTGCAGCTCTTAGTGCCTCTCCCACAAAAAGGGAGGTTATGGGTAGGTAATCTCCACGCTTGGCATTCAGGTTGATGATCGCAGGGTTATAAATATAACAATGAAAAATGCTGCTGCCCATTGGAGTCCTCCAGTCTACGGAGGCTCTAAATATTTAACCTCTTAAACATTAGTAACCTTTTAAGACATCTACGTGTGTAAGGGGTTAGTGCTATTCTACTCTGCCGGTCACCACACGGCTACATTTTACATTATTCTCTTCAGATTTTGGCGTTAATGGGCCGATTGTACTGTATGATGCAGAATTTGGCAGATTAGATCATTTCAGTGGAGCGACTGCCCTGAATCTGAACCTGCCCAGATTGGATAATGGTAACACATTCAGTCGCCTGAATGTGCAGGTATCATCACGGTGTTTTTCCTCGCCGTAAGAGCACCGGTTACTGTTTAACTAGGAAAAGAGTCATCATTCGTCATGGCGGCAACCGACGCTCCGAGGCTATCCATAATTTAAATAATTACACTTTAATAAACATGTGTTGACTGTATCCTATTTATTGCAGATTATTTACAAACTATAAAGAAAATACGTCTTTTTTAACATCTACTATAATATAAAAAGTAGCTCTTTATCGTAATGCAGCTTGAACCTCACCGTCCTATTCGTCGTCGCCCACGGCAGCAAGCAACGAGTGTAACACGTAAGAATGCAAATAATTTAATTATAATTTTATTCTTTAATAACAATATGTCTAAAACATACGGTAATCAGTATAGTATTATTAAAGTCCTGCATGGTAGGTACCATCTAGTTAATTGCCATGCAAATAAGCGTCGCAAAACTAGTACGGCGCGGGCGCACCGGTGAACAACACTAGCCGTTCTCCCTAATACTGGTGTGCAAGAGGTCATCTATCTATACATAGTACTAGTGGGCCCGGCGTAACTCCGTTCGCGTGGCATCCTATCAACTATACTCTACACTTACCCTACCCTACACCTACCCTACGCCTACCGTACGCCTACCCTACACCTATCTTACGTCTACCATACATCTACACCTACCACATGCGCTTATTACATTTGACTAAATTGAGTAACTAAATTCAGAAGCATCACTTATATTATGTTATGTGTCGCTCCGCTTTTCACAAGTCGTGATACAAAAATATAAAGATATTTAATGAGCAATACATTTCACTTTGTATTGCTCTCTTGCTTTTTGCTACTGAATTTAGTCAAATATAATCAGCGCATTACACATACCCTACACCTACCCTACACCTATCCCACACCTACCCTACCCTTTTTTTGTACTGACAATTAGAAAACCAACAAAAACAAGAATAAATTTATGTTGGTTTTTGATACGTTGGGATATATTATTGCAATTTTCCTATATAGGAATATATCTTTATTTTGAAGATTTTCTAAGGAAATATAAAATAGACCTAATTTCATGGATATAAAATTCCAGTTTGATTTGCTCTCACGCTTTTTGCTTTTGAACTTAGAGGATTGTATTTAGACAAATGTAATAATTGCATTAGTTCTAATATTTTATATTATAGTCATATTATTATTATTACAGATACCATTAGAAACAAATGAAAGAAGCCCAATAACATTTTTCAAGACACATTAAAGTTGATAATGACTGTTTATTCTTATAGGCTTTAAGACTTTCGTGGTTAACTATACTTTCATCACACATATTATCGGGTTTGTTACCACGGTTAGTATTGTTTTTACCTCGAAATTTCGGCGCAGTTGCATGCGTCATGGTCACGCGTATGGTGCCGCCTTATAAAATCGGTCATAATATCTGTCCGCCCTCTTTCGGATTCAACGATTGCCCTCACTATGAGTTCTGGAACCACTACCATTGTTACTCGCGTCGTTTCCACAATTAAAATTATTTTATTTGGTTATTTCTATTGCCTTCCGCATGAGACGTGTTACATAGAATGGCGATGCGTCGACAGTACCTGGGGGTTATGAATGATGAGATTGATGAGTTTCGATGAGGGTAGGGGAAAAGTAGAGCTAGGGTATGGATAAGCCGGGGACGGGTAGGGGTGGGTTAAGGGGCAGGGGAAGGAACGCCCTTTTCCCTCAAATATTATTGAATTGGATGATGGCTGGGCCCTACGTTATACTCATAAACGAATGCTGCCTTGGTGGGCTGGCTTACTCTTGCTGTAGTTTTAGGTGGTTTCTCTTAAGTATGATATAGGTTCATATATATTCATACATATTATGTCGGGCACTGTCCGGCTTTGCTTGGCATTGTCGGGCATTGGCCGGCTCTGTCTGGTATTGTCGGACACGGTGGATGTGCTCCGGTCCTGGGGTGGCCAACATGTCACTGTATTTCCTTCCTACTATTCAACCCGCTTCTTTTTGACGATTGAAAGAGTTATGTATATCCTAATAAATATAGAATTTAAAACTTTTAACTTTAACTGACCTCTGTGAACCTGTTAACAGGGGAACCTGACCAGATTAGATCATGGTTACATATTCAGTTTTCACAATGAACATGCACATTGTGGAAACTGAATATGTAACCCACTATGTATTCCCTCATCGTAAGACCAATACCGATGGTTAATGTGCCTAACTCAGAAAAGAGTCGTTGGTACATGATGGCACTGGGGTTTGAACCCGGTCGCGCTTATGAGTCCCTTTACCAATAGGCTACCGGCTAATTATGGGGGACTGCTGGGGCTGCCTAGTTATTCGAACTACACGTCAAGGAATTGAAAATTCTTCGATGGGTGGGTGGACTTGCACGAGTGCGTAACGAATACATCCGTGGCAGCCTTGGCGTGAGCGATATCCCTGTTAAAGCACATTCCACATGTTCGCCGCAACTTTTGCCGGAAACATTCTAGCCTATTTATGGGGTAAGATGTGGTAGATGTTAAAATGCATCGATATTATATCGATAATATCAGTGTAATGTCGCTAATCTGGTAAGTCCTGCTGTAAACAGGGTTACTGAGGTGATGGCAACCGCGCTACTGTAATTACCTGCCATAATCTTGGATCTTGGTAAAATGTACCCTGAACCTGTAACGGGAAAAACCGCTAGGAAGAACAATTTAAAATCGATAACGTGGTCATGGGATACATATTTATACATAGGTAGATTTTAGACTATAGAGAACTAAAATGATGTGACAGCACAAGGCGAGACGACAACAAATAATCCGATAATAATCTCTACTTAGACAATTAAATAGGCGCTACACGGCAAACATGTACGGTACTCAAAGAGATTGGAAAGTTAGCGACCTTCTTGCCAGTCTATAGAGGGGGCTGTGACAGCTTTTTCATACAAAAAATGCGTGCAAGGTCAGAGACAAAAATAATTAAATCTCCTTAAGTTTTTGTCAGCATCAAATAAAAAGGGATGTTCAATATTATCGATATCGATATACTAAACAAAAATATTCCTAAGACATCAGCTTATGTAGCCATTATAGCACCGCTTTTTTACATTACATTATGTTGTAATGTAAAAATAAAATGTTTTATCATTAGGTAGGAATGTATGTCATTTCATTAATGCTCTCGGGATCCCGTCAGGTTCACCTATACGCTTGATACGAGTATTTGCCGATTTTTAAAAACTTTAGCAATTACTTTTTACATTTCAAACCAATAAAATCCTCCCGTCCCCTCTGACATCAACCATTATTATTCTTCCCAACAAATATTCTTTTAAGAAAGCGGTGCATGGTCATTACTTGAATGCTCTATAATATTGGCTCTCCCTTCTCGTTCGACCCATTTCATTTTATAACCACTAACCACTGAATAATATAATAAGATTTACTAATATACGTAGAGAATTCAAACAGAGACTGATTTGTCTGAAATTCTCAGCATTTTCATATAAACCTTGATACAATGATGATAATGACTGCTACTGTAAATCGTGACTCGCATCCCAGCAAACATAATAATAATTTTTTCCTGGTCTTAAATTAACTAAATTACCTCTTTAAGTAAAATTAACGTCCCATCCACCAAATATTTCGACTATGACTACATTTTTACTAATTATAAATAAAATAAATATTACCTATTACGTAATTTTTACTTAAGCGACACATCACAAAGTTATTTTCTTAATGGTTGAAAATGGTCGGAAAATCTGGTAGATTCGACTTAAAATGTAGACCGATAGGTCGCTATGACTTTTAAGTTAATTTAAGTTAATTATGACGTAATTTTTTCTTAGCAAATAACTTCAAGGTATCTTACTTGTGAGTCGATTTTGCTACCAATTCCAACGTTAGTATTATCTCCTGCAGATACGTAAATATAACCTGATAGTAAATAATACTTTTAAAACACTTTAGATACCAACAGGGTTCCGATTCTGGTGTGCAATGCAGTAGTTATTATGTTGTAATGTAACTGTGATGTTACTATAACTACGTCGAGGTATCGAGTCAGTCCCAGCATCAATCCAGTTAAATTGCAGTTAAATCATTGTTCGACCTTTGAAACGTTTTCATTGACAAAATTTAAGGCAGTTTGACAACTAAGAAAGATGCAACTTGGTAATTTATTTATTTATTGGAGTAGGTACCAACAGCCATATAAAACCATAATGCAACTAAAGCACCAGAAAACGAATTGTGGAAAAGTTCGAACTCATGAAAGTTGCAACTCAACATCTGTTATTTGAATAACAATCACATGAAAGCCCAGGGCTTCGATTCTGGCTCGCCGTAAGAGCATCGGTTAGCATTTAACTAATGTACTTAACTCAGAAAAGAGTCATTGGCACATAGCCGCAGTGGGATTCGAATCCGGAACCTCTCGCTTACGAGTCGGATACCTTAACCACTCGGCCACCGACGCTCTTTAGGTTTAGGTCCTTATTTACTATATATCCAAACCAGCGCTGGCGAGCCTCCTTAACCTTATTAGCGATGTCTCTCGCGCTAAGGTTCTCATGGATGTAACCATTACGGTCTCGGTCGAGTCGCGTAACGCTACATACCCACCGCAGCATTTTCATTTCGTTGGCGTGAAGTAAACGAACATACTTCGTCAGCGCCGATCAAGTCACGCAGCCATGGAGTAGCCTACCACAGACATAATGATGCTCTTGTATAAAGGCTAGTCGCTTGAGTTTGATGTGGATTATATAGTCACAATCCCGCCGTTTGGCACTAGCTGCACTGTTTTCTAGCACTTCTTTCCACGTATTTGAGTGGAACGTGAACGTGAACTCAATATCCAGACTGTCAGTACGATGGCCAGCAGAGAGGGCATCAAGTACAACACAGAACAGCTAAGGCCTCATGACAGAAACCTATTGAACATATACAGCAAACAGGAAGGGGTTTTATAGACGAAACTAATACGAATGATAATATTTAATTAATAATCACTGCCTTAATAATTTCTTATTCGTTTTAGGTGCTTGTGACACAGTGACACAGTATGACAGGTATTTTTAACCACCGGCAGCTATCAAACTGTAGTAGACGATGCCAAGAACGAGTGTCAGCCAATCCAGCACGTCAAGAGCGATCCACCAGGTGGTGGATGGGATCACCGGCTCGGATGTTATAAATAAGAAAATAAATTTCCCTCTGAAGAGAGAGAATAGGAAGGCGATAATATGCGAGTAAGTCTACTGCCACTACATAAAATAACATGTTAATGGTTAATTTATTAAAATACTAGCTTTTGCCCGCTTCTTTGTCCGCGTGTATTAGAGCAGTTTATCTGTTTCCCGTGCGACCATTTTAAATGACCGCCCTTATGTATGACAGGTAGTACTACGGAGAGGTCAAGCTGTATCTCTGGTTATACCCAACCGAATTAGATGAAAGATTTTGAACCCAAAACTATCCAACTGAAAACTCCATCACAATCAGTACAGCGCCATTTTCATATTTCTTATAGTTTAGCTGATCTATTATGGTTCTACATCAGGTGTTCCAGTTTCCAAAATAAATTATACCCTATATACCCCAGCTTTAATAGCTACACAACAAAAAAGTTGGATATTAGTACATCTAACCCAAACAATAGACTAATAGGTACAAATTTTATTGTCCATGCAGATGTCTTTTAGTTCATCGTATGCTGCATTATGACCCCGAAACCGCTGATAAAATGTGGCTCATGCGGCGATGATGCCATACGAGCCATGTCAAGACAGGATAGGGCAGAGGAGAGGCGGTTGACTGTTTTCTTGTGGAAAACATATTTACACTAAATTAATATGTCTGTTCATTAACTAGACAGGCATTGGTATTACCGTCTCCCACATTTTTATTATAGTCTAAAGGAACAGAATATCTGAATAAACTACTTTGCGCGCGCAATTACTAATTTGTATTTGATGGCAAGACAAAGTAACTTTATTAAAATTAAACTCAAAACTACACTATACAAAGTAGGTATATTACGAATTATACAAAGCTTAAAACAATTTTGTAGAATATTTACTTTCAATAGATTTTGTATACACATAATTTAGATAAAAAAAATAACAGTTTTAAATAAATAACTCCAGCAGAGGACTGTTACGAGCTGCTTAGGATTTCTCCCTCCAAAGCCTTTGAACACGACTTTGCTGTCACTCCCGGCCTATATGCAGGTCCACCATTCTTCGCGCAGCGCCTCTCGCAGCGGCCGCCGGCTCGGGCCGCTGGTCAACCGCCTCTTCTCTGCCCAATCCTGTCTTGACATGGCTCGTATGGCATCATCACCGCATGAGCCACATTTTATCAGCGGTTTCGGGGTCATAATGCAGCATACGATGAACTAAAAGACATCTGCATGGACAATAAAATTGGTACCTATTAGTCTATTGTTTGGGTTAGATGTACTAATATCCAACTTTTTTGTTGTGTAGCTATTAAAGCTGGGGTATATAGGGTATAATTTATTTTGGAAACTGGAACACCTGATGTAGAACCATAATAGATCAGCTAAACTATAAGAAATATGAAAATGGCGCTGTACTGATTGTGATGGAGTTTTCAGTTGGATAGTTTTGGGTTCAAAATCTTTCATCTAATTCGGTTGGGTATAACCAGAGATACAGCTTGACCTCTCCGTAGTACTACCTGTCATACATAAGGGCGGTCATTTAAAATGGTCGCACGGGAAACAGATAAACTACTCTAATACGTAGTAGCAGTAGACTTACTCGCATATTATCGCCTTCCTATTCTCTCTCTTCACAGGGAAATTTATTTTCTAATTCATAACATACGAGCGGGTTATCGCATCCACCACCTGGTGGATCGCTCTTGACGTGCTGGGTTGGCTGACACTCGTTCTTGGCATCACCTACTACAGTTTGATAGCTGCCGGTGGTTAAAAATACCTGTCATACTGTGTCACTGTGTCACGAGCACCTAAAACGAATAAGAAATTATTAAGGCAGTGATTATTAATTAAATATTATCATTCGTATTAGTTTCGTCTATAAAACCCCTTCCTGTTTGCTGTATATGTTTAATAGGTTTCTGTCATGAGGCCTTAGCTGTTCTGTGTTGTGCTTGATGCCCTCTCTGCTGGCCATCGTACTGACAGACTGGATATTGAGTTCACGTTCACGTTCCACTCAAATACGTGGAAAGAAGTGCTAGAAATCAGTGCAGCTAGTGCCAAACGGCGGGATTGTGACTCTATAATTCACATCAAACTTAAGGGACTAGCCTTTATACAAGAGCATCATTATGTCTGTGGTAGGCTACTCCATGGCTGCGTGACTTGATCGGCGCTGACGAAGTATGTTCGTTTACTTTACGCCAACGAAATGAAAATGCTGCGGTGGGTATGTAGCGTTACGCGACTCGACCGAGACCGTAATGGTTACATCCATGAGAACCTTAGCGCGAGAGACATCGCTAATAAGGTTAAGGAGGCTCGCCAGCGCTGGTTTGGATATATAGTAAATAAGGACCTAAACCTAAAGAGCGTCGGTGGCCGAGTGGTTAAGGTATCCGACTCGTAAGCGAGAGGTTCCGGATTCGAATCCCACTGCGGCTATGTGCCAATGACTCTTTTCTGAGTTAAGTACATTAGTTAAATGCTAACCGATGCTCTTACGGCGAGCCAGAATCGAAGCCCTGGGCTTTCATGTGATTGTTATTCAAATAACAGATGTTGAGTTGCAACTTTCATGAGTTCGAACTTTTCCACAATTCGTTTTCTGGTGCTTTAGTTGCATTATGGTTTTATATGGCTGTTGGTACCTACTCCAATAAATAAATAAATTACCAAGTTGCATCTTTCTTAGTTGTCAAACTACCTTTAATTCTGTCAACGAAAATGTGTCAAAGGTCGAACAATGATTTAACTGCAATTTAACTGGATTGATGATGGGACTGACTAGATACCTCGACGTAGTTATAGTAACATCACAGTTACATTACAACATAATAACAGACTACTGCATTGCACACCAGAATCGGTACCCTGTTGGTATATAAAATGTTTTAAAAGTAATATTTACTATCAGGTTATATTTACGTATCTGCAGGAGATAATACTAACGTTGGAATTGGTAGCAAAATCGACTTACAAGTAAGTAACCTTGAAGTTGTTTGCTACGAAAAAATTACGTCATAATTAACTTAAATTAACCTATAAGTCATAGCGACCTATCGGTCTACATTTTAAGTCGACTCTACCAGATTTTCCGACCATTTTCAACCATTAAGAAAATAACTTTGTGGTGTGTCGCTTAAGTAAAAATTACGTAATAGGTAATATTTATTTTATTTATAAATATTAAAAATGTAGTTATTGTCGAAATATTTGGTGGATGGGACGTTAATTTTACTTAAAGAGGTAATTTAGTTAATTTAAGACCAGGATAAAATTATTATTATGTTTGCTGGGATGCGAGTCACGATTTACAGTAGCAGTCATTATCATCATTCTATCAAGGTTTATTATATATTCTTTATTGTACATAAAACGATGTTGCATCGTTAAAACTTTAACATAGTTTACAAAGGCGAGCTTATCTCTGCAAGAGATCTCTTCCAGCCAACCTGAAAGGTGTGGAAGCGATATCACGGGTACTTGAGCATGTACTTTTAGATAAAGTTAAAAAAAAAGCTATTAACCTAAATTAAATCCTATAATATTAACAGACATGTACATAAATAATAATAATACCATATATAACATAAATACATAAATATATACATATAACATAAATACGTAAATATATACATACTATATACCTATCATAGCTGTGTAGATAATAAGGGTACTATCTTCCTAAAAATTGGGTAAGTGGGGCTTTCTTGGATAGCCTTGGGAAGTCCGTTCCATAGCTGCACAGCACGCACAGAGAAGGAGTTGTGGAAAAATTTTGTATTTGTTCTAGGAAACTCAAACATTGTAGTTATACAGGGGCGCCTAGAACGAGTGTCAGGGGGGGAACATGTTGGAAACGTGAGTGGAGATAGTCGAGAGCAGAGGGATCATGGAGGATTTTGTGCAGAAAGGAAAGGATATGCATATCACGCCGCCGCCGGATGGGAAGCCACTTCAACTGAGCACGATACTCGGAAATATGATCGTATTTGCGAAGACCGTAAATAAAACGTATCCATAAATTTTGCAAACGTTCGAGTCTGTTAAGTAACTCCTCAGTGACATCTAGGTAGCATACGTCAGCATAGTCAAGTATTGAGAGGAGTAACGCTTGAGCAAGCAAAATTTTAGTTTTGTGGGGCAAAAAGTTTTGGAGAAGCTTTAAGGAGTGAAAAGAGTAGTGCATGCGTCTGCTCACCTCACTAACCTGCGCCGACCATGACAAGTCACAGTCCATAATCAGACTCAAGTTTTTGGCTTTATTTGTGTATGGAATACACATCCCATCATAGAAAACCCTGGGTACATCATCTAACCGGAGCCTACCCCTGAGCCTTAAGCTACCAATAATCAAGACCTGTGATTTACCAGGATTCACCAGCAGACCAAAACGCCTGGCCCAGTCGTATATGACGGCAAGGTCATAATTCAGTGCATCAACTGCGAGTGATACATCTGACACAGCGAAATGTCTGTAGACCTGTAAGTCATCTGCATACAGGTGGAAGGGAGAGGAAATAGCATGGGAAACATTGTTAATAAACACAGAAAAGAGCAATGGTGAAAGTACTCCGCCCTGCGGTACACCAGCAGATACTCCCAACCAGTCCGATGAAAGAATCATCTGACCTCACGCTTTGCAGGCGACCGTGCAAATAGGATCCAACCCCCTCAACCACAGGGGGAGATAGGCCAAGGGAGTGAAGGACACCAAGCAAAACATTGTAATCAACCGAGTTGAATGCATTGCTGAAGTCAAGTAGCGTCATGATAGTGAGTTTAGTATTGTCCATCGCATAGCGAATATCTTCCGTGACGTTCAGCAATGCACCTACCGTGCTATGAGATGGACGAAAGCCAGATTGGAATGGACATAGAAGGTTATTGGTTGAGATATATGAGTAGAGCTGCTGATGCACAATACTCTCCAGGGCTTTAGAAAGGACCGGAAGAATGGATATAGGACGGTACTGGGAAAGGGAGGTAGGACTGTCCGTTTTAGGTAGTGGGATGATAAACGCCTTCTTCCAAGTTGACGGAAATACATTCACCGACATAGAAAAGTTAAAAATGTGTGTAATGATAGGTGAAACATATTCTAGGATTGGTAAAAGCATGTTTAAGCTTAAATCATCACTACCCACAGCCTTTGTGGAGATGGATAGAATACTCTTTCTAACCTTGTCGTCCGAAACAGGTTGGAAAGTAAATGGTGGACAATCGGGACGGGGAAGTTTGGATAAGTAAGAGAGGGAAGAGGATTTAGTTAGGTTATCTAGAACAACAGGAGGAGTGGAAAAGTGTTTATTAATACAATTTAAGTCTATGGTTGCCTTAGAAGCATTAATGTGTTTCCCGATACCAAGCGTTTTCAAAAATTTCCAGGTAAATTACCAGCTTGCGATAGGTTTTCCAAAAAAGAATGAATGTATCGGCGCTTTGAGTCCCTACACATCCTGTTGCAGATATTGCGCAGTTTTTTATAAGTAGCGAGATTTATCTCAGACGATTCCCTGTTGTACCGTGCTTTAGCCCGGTCCCTCCCCGCCATCGCTGCCCCAATGTCCTGTGTCAGCCAACGGGCAGGAGCATGCTTCACACGGACTGGCCATACAGGTGCATGACTGTCGAAAAGCCCGATAAAAATGGACGTAAATGCGTCCACTTTGTCATCAATGTTGTCAGCGGTCAAAACAGGAGAGCAGTCGATTTTTATAGCCTCCTCTCTCAAGCGAACAAGGTCGATGCTTCTGACATTACGCCGAAAAATTACCCTGCTCCTAATTTTGGGGGGACAAATTTTGTAACCCAGGTAAACTAGGTCATGGTGTGAAAATGGGGCTCCCATTTGCCCATGTGTGATGACAGATTCAGGCTTTGAGACAATCATAACATCTAGCAAAGAAGGCCTACTGTTAGGTAAATGATGAGTAGCGGCTAGCGGCATTATTTGCAAGTTGAGCGAGGAAGTAAGCGCTGCAAGTTTACGGATTCTAGAGTCATCCTTAAGAATGCAGGTGTTGAGATCGCCCATAACTAATATATGGTCATAAAGAGTGCTAAAATTCTTAAAATATGATTCAAAGGAACTAAAATTGACTAACTTTATCATTTGGGCTGTAAACAACGCCAAGTAAAATTTTTCGGTGGTGAAGAACGACTTCCAAAAATAGGTGTTCGAGCGCACCAGTATACTGCGCAGAAGAGGCACTAATTACCGAGACAGAAATGTCACTGCGCAGGTAAATTCCAACTCCGCCGCCTCGCACTCCTACACGGTCATTACGGAAAAGGCGATAACCCGGCAAAGCACACATAGTTGACGGCATAGAGGGCTTGAGCCAGGTTTCTGAGACAAGAATTCCATCGGCAACCCCAGAGGAAACAGAAGCACGAAGATCAGCATGATGTACCTGAATACTTTGTGCGTTGATATGCACCAAGGAAAGGAACCGTGAACAGTCTTCGAAAACCAATTTTAGCTTATCCTCAAGCGGCTGTGAGTCTGTAAGAGTAGAACAATCACTAATAGCGCTTTCAAAATCATCAGAAGAGGAGCAAGTAAAATAACGATCATCTAACATAAATATAGTATTATAATAATAAACACCTAATATATAACTTGCTTAAAATATACTTAATAAATACTTATACGAAAATTTATAGTTTATATGAAAATGCTAAGAATTGCAGACATATGAGTCTCTATTTGAATTCTCTACGTATATTAGTAAATATTATTATATTATTCAGTGGTTAGTGGTTATAAAATGAAATGGGTCGAACGAGAAGGGAGAGCCAATATTATGGAGCATTCAAGTAATGACCATGCACCGCTTTCTTAAAAGAATATTTGTTGGGTAATAGTCTGATGTCAGAGGGGACGGTAGGATTTTATTGGTTTTAAATGTAAAAAGTAATTGCTGAAGTTTTTAAAAATCGGCATTTACTCGTATCAAGCGTATAGGTGAACCTGACGGGATCCCGAGAGCATTAATGAAATGACATACATTCCTACCTAATGATAAAACATTTTATTTTTACATTACAACAAAATGTAATGTAAAAAAGCGGTGCTATAATGGCTACATAAGCTGATGTCTTAGTAGTATTTTTGTTTAGTATATCGATATCGATAATATTGCTTAATATAACATATCGACATAGTGAACATCCCTTTTTATTTGATGCTGACAAAAACTTAAGGAGATTTAATTATTTTTTGTCTCTGACCTTGCACAGGTTTTTTTGTATGAAAAAGCTGTCACAGCCCCCGCTATAGACTGGCAAAAAGGTCTCTAACTTTTCAATCTCTTTGAGTCCCGTACATATTTGCCGTGTAGCGCCTATTTAATAGTCTAAGTAGAGATTATTATTCGATTATTTGTTGTCGTCTCGCCTTGTGCTGCCACATCATTTTAGTTCTTTATAGTCTAAAATCTACCTATGTATAAATATGTATCCCATGACCAAGTTATCGATTTTAAATTGTTCTTCCTAGCGGTTTTTCCCGTTACAGGTTCAGGGTACATTTGACCAAGATCCAAGATTATGGCAGGTAATTACAGTAGCGCGGTTGTCATCACCTCAGTAACCCTGTTTACAGCAGGACTTACTAGATTAGCGACATTACACTGATATTATCGATATAATATCGATGTATTTTGACACCTACCACATCTCTAATAGGATAGAATGTTTCCGGCAAAAGTTGCGGCGAACATACGGAATGTGCTTTAACAGGGATATCTCTCACGCCAAGGCTGCCACGGATGTATTCGTTACGCACTCGAGCAAGTCCACCCACCCATCGAAGAATTTTCAATACCTTGACGTGTAGTTCGAATAACTAGGCAGCCCCAGCAGTATCCTAAATGCATCATGTACTAGAGGCGGAGCGCCTTGAATGCCTTCTGTCAATACTTGACCCATTTACTGTATGTGTAATACGACTGACAGTCTAAACAGTAATTTTAACGTCTCTGGTACAACGTGCGAACTTACGAGCCAACATATTCGCCCGTGCAGCCAGGGCTCTCCGCTTCCTCCCATAATTAGCCGGTAGCCTATTGGTAAAGGGACTCATAAGCGCGACCGGGTTCAAACCCCAGTGCCGCCATATACCAACGACTCGTTTCTGAGCTAGGCACATTAACCATCGGTATTGGTCTTACGATGAGGGAAAACATAGTGGGTTACATATTCAGTTTCCACAATGTGCATGTTCATTGTGGAAACTGAATATGTAACCATGATCTAATCTGGTCAGGTTCCTCTGTTAACAGGTTCACAGAGGTCAGTTAAAGTTCAAAGTTTAAAATTATATATTTATTAGGATAAACAAAAAGAAAGAAACAAAAAATACTATTAAATTTGTACCAATTAACAACAACCGTCTAAACAGTTTTAGAAACAACATTATAGAGAAATTATCTAATTTAAAGTATTTTGATGATACAATTGAATATTATAATTCAGTTTTACACATGACAAAAACTGAAAGTAATAGTATATTCAAACCAAAGGTGAAGGCAGTAAACAGCAAACTTATGTTTTGCGATTGGGCGACAGCAGGAATACATACATAAGAGTAGAAATAAATTATATGAGCTCTATGCAGAACGGGCGTATAATAATAGCGTAAAATTTGCTGAGTATGTTAAACATTATTCGAAGTTATTTAAACGCGTTTGTGCTACAGCTAAATCGAATTTCGTTAAACACAAACTAAAAAATAGCACAGATGTAGTAAAATCCACATGGCAGATAATAAATAGTGAAACTGGAAAAGTAACAAATCGCGATACTAAGTACAGTTTAAAGATAAATGATGATGTTGTTACCAAAAACTCGGAAGTTGCGGAGGCATTCAATAAATTTTTTACAGACATTCCATTGTCAACTACGATATCCTTAAATTCGTCTCCTGCTCTCGCTGAATCCTTGTTAAAACAAAATGTACCGAGAGTGTCATCGATTTTAAGTTCTCAAGATATAGTTAAGGCTTTTAAAACCATAAAAATTAAAGCAACTGCCGACATTGATGGTATGTCAGTAAAAATTATTAGCTCTGTAATTGATGTTATTGCTGTCCACTTAGCGAATATATTTAATAATTGTGTTGATAATGGTGAATTTCCTGACCTGATGAAGCACAGTAAAGTTATTCCATTGTTGAAAACTGGTAATACAACGGATCCTACAAATTTTAGACCAGTTTCAATTTTACCGGCACAGTAAAGTTATTCCATTGTTGAAAACTGGTAATACAACGGATCCTACAAATTTTAGACCAGTTTCAATTTTACCGGCTCTAAGTAAAATATTTGAGAAAATCATATTAAATCAACTAAAAGCTCATTTTTATGGAAGTAACCTATTGCATCATAAACAATTCGGTTTTACTCGCGGTCGTTCAACAGCTGATGCAGGTGTTGAACTTATTAAACATATCTTTGGGGCCTGGGAGGAATCACGTGATGCCTTAGGGGTTTTCTGTGATTTATCCAAAGCCTTTGATTGCGTTAATCATGATATTTTGGTCAGGAAATTACAACATTATGGAATAAAGGACTTGGCCCTAAACTTGCTAAATTCATACTTGAGTCATAGAATTCAAAAAGTTGATGTAAACGGAGAGAGATCTATGGGGTCTGTTGTCTCTATGGGTGTCCCCCAGGGATCTATTTTGGGGCCGTTTTTGTTTCTTGTTTATGCAAATGACTTACCGTACTTTGTAAAAGATACCCATGAAATTGTTTTGTTCGCGGACGATACATCTTTAGTGTTTAAAGTAAAAAGACAACAATTAACATATGAAGACGTGAACAAGGCTATTGCAGAAGTAGTAAACTGGTTTACGGTTAATAATTTATTACTGAATGGCAAGAAGACAAAATGTTTAAAATTCTTTTTGCCAAATGTTAGATCAGTGCCCACTAATGTACAAATAAAAGGCGAAAATTTGAATCTTGTTGATTCTACAGTATTTTTAGGCTTTACTCTGGATAATAAATTGCAATGGGGTCCTCACATTGATAAATTGGCGAAAAGGCTAAGTTCTGCAGCATATGCTGTAAAGAAAATACGGAGTATTTCTGACGAGGCTACAGCAAGATTAGTTTACTTTAGTTATTTCCACAGTATTATGGCCTATGGCATACTGCTGTGGGGACACGCTGCCGACTGGCACAATATTTACAATAATACAACTGGTATTTGTATTGCAGAAAAGGGCTATTCGCGCGATTTATCAATTGAGACCTAGAACTTCACTAAGAGATAAATTCAGGAACATTGATATAATGACAATGCCGTCACAATATATATATGAGAACTTAATGTATGTTCATAAAAATTTACACTTATTTAAGAAGAATAGTGATGTTCATAATATTAATACGAGAAATAAAGATAAGCTTGTTGCTTGTGCTTGTCGTCTAGCCAAAGTCCACAAATCATTTATGGGTCAATGTGTACGCTTTTATAATAAGGTTCCAACAGATATTCAGAATTTACCATTGAATAAATTTAAAGTCGCTATAAAAAACAAATTATATCAAAAAAGTTATTATAGTATATCTGAATATGTAAATGACAAAAGTCCATGGGACTGAACTGCTGTTCTATACAGGTATTTACTTTTAAGATAGTATATAGGACAAATAATGTATTGGTATATAAGACATGTCTAAAAAAAAAAGAATTAACTTAGGCTCTGTGGGTTTCTTGCCATTTCTTTTCCCCACGGAGAACCACCTTGGAAGCGGCGTTTATTTTCCTTCCTCTCCCACACATGGTGTCTCCTGTCTGCGCTAGGGTAGGGGTAGGGTAGTAGTAAGAGTAGGGGTAGGGTAGGGTAGGGTAGGAGTTAGATAGCGGTAAGGTAGTATAGGGTTGGGTAGGGGTAAGATAGTGGTAGGGTCGGGGTAAGATAGTAGTAGGGTAGGGGTAAGGTAGTGGTAGGGTAGGGTTAAGGCAATGGTGGGATAGGGTAGGGGTAAGGTAGCGATAGGGAAGGGATAGGATAGAGTAGGGTGGTAGCGACTACCAACCACATACAGCATGTGTGATGCACGCTCACTTAAAAGTCTGTCTGGCGGTGGCGTGGGGGCCGGGTCGCTCTTTTCCCTCAAATATGGTTGAATTGGACGATGGCTGGGCCCTGCGTTATACTTACTCGTGAGCGGGTGCTGCCTTGGTGGACTGGCTTACTCTTGCTGTAATTTTAGGTGGTTTTTTTCCTAAATATACTAGACATACCTACATAATATAATATAGCGTTCCGGCTCTGCCTGGCATTGTCGAGCACGGTTCGGTTGGCGAGGGATACGTTTATCTACGGCCATAGGGCGGTCAGCGTGTCACTGTGTGTTTCCTTCCTACTTTCCTACCCCCCTCCTTTTTGACGATTGAAAGAGATATTTATTGTCCTAATCAATAAAGAAATTTTTAATTTTGAATTTTGAAGGATATACATAACTCTTTCAATCGTCAAAAAAGAGCGGGTGGAATAGTAGGAAGGAAATACAGTGACATGTTGGCCACCCCAGGACCGGAGCACATCCACCGTGTCCGACAATACCAGACAGAGCCGGCCAATGCCCGACAATGCCAAGCAGAGCCGGACAGTGCCCGACATAATATATATGAACCTATATTATACTTAAGAGAAACCACCTAAAACTACAGCAAGAGTAAGCCAGCCCACCAAGGCAGCATTCGTTTATGAGTATAACGTAGGGCCCAGCCATCATCCAATTCAATCATATTTGAGGGAAAAGGGCGTTCCTTCCCCTGCCCCTTAACCCACCGCTACCCGTCCCCGGCTTATCCTTACCCTATCCATACCCTAGCTCTACTTTTCCCCTATCCTATTCCTATCCTACGCCATCCCCACCGTAACCAACGCAGAGCAGGCGCCCCCCATCCCCGATACGACCAAATGACACCATGTGTGGGAAGGAAGGAAAGTTAACGCCGCTTCCCAGGTAGTTCTCCGTGGTAAAGAAACGGCAGAAACCCACAGAGCCCACATTATTTCTTTTTTTTTTAAATATGTCTTATATACTAATACCTTGTATATGCCCTACATAACTTAATGGTAAATAAATACCTGTAAATGGTAAATTCTGTATATCTGGTGGAACCTCATTATATATCTAGCCGAAATTCAAATCCACTCCTGTTCTATCTCTCCCTGTAGCTGCAAAGCAGTGACAAGGACCGAGTCAATAAGGTACCTGGGAGTTCAAATCGATGACAGGCTCCCCTTTAAAGACCACATTGGCGTGCTTGCTTGCCACTAAGTAAAAAAGATCCCATTCTCCTCAAGTCCTCTATAGAGTATTATGCGAGACGATCCTTACTTACTGCATACCTGTCTGAGGTGGGGCTGGTGTCTCCACGATGATCTACGTTGAAAGAGTGAAAAGGTTCATCCTGAAAGAAATGTATAAGAAGCCGTATATATTCCCAACTAAGGATCTTTATTCGGAGGGTGGTGTCCTGAATGTCTGCCAACTATACGTCCTTAAGGTGTTCTCAAGTTGTTGGCCGTACGTAGTTGACCTGATTTTTATTCTTTTAGATTTGTCGAATGCAACATAATGACGCGCTGTTAAATAATAAATGTGACTGCCATCTTTGTAATGGATCTGCTAAGTATCGGCTGACGGCTTTAGCCTAGACTCTGTAGTAAGACTCTGAGCATACGTTGGAACTTCATCAACTGGTACCGTCCTCCCGGGACCTTCCAGTGTACAGATATTTCAACTCAGTTGTGCGCGCGGCCCTATGTGTGGGTAAACCTTGTACATTATACAGTGACTTTGTTTGCGTGACAAGAGGTACAGTCGGGTACAAAATACAAATACAGTTATTTAAACAAATTTGAAACAAAAAGGAATAACTCGGCTTTTAAGGTCTTTGTAACTTGTTGTGTTTGATAATATACAGGTTCTTAAAAAAAACAATAATTTGGTAATTTAATGTTTATGTATTGAACATATTATTCTGAATCACTACTTGAAAAATCAAATGATGAATTTTGGGATTCGCTGCTGTCACCAAGGTTAATTATGAATTCTGCCTCCAAGTCAAAATGTCGATAGTATTCTTCTTCTTTCTTTTGTACACGTCGACAAGTATTACCCCACATCCCTTCATCAATCTGACTTAAACGTTCATTTATTAGTTTCATTATTCCCGTCACATTTTGGTCGACATTACGCGAAGCAATATAATTTTTTAAAATTTCCCACACATTTTCTATGGGGTTTAGTTCAGGATGATATGGTGGCAGTCGAAGAACTTTTATGCCATATGGCTGAAGTATATCATCAATCTTATAACAAATATGGTTTTCTTTATTTTTTTTAATCAAATCATACAGTTCAATTTTTTTCATATCTAAATTAAAAGCTATTTTTTTTCAGTCAGCCATATCTGCATTTCAATTTTTTTGGAATTAGAATTTGGAGCTCTGTCATTTTGAACATTATGGTATGAGGCATTTTCAAGCACAACCACAGAGTTAGGTGGAAGATTCGGTATTAGACGTTCTTTTAGCCACTTTTCATAGTTTTCTGCATTCATGTTAGAGTGGTTATCACCGGAAACACTATTTGCTTTGTATGTCAATAGTGCGTTAGGTACGAAACCTTGTTCTGAACCAGCATGCACAATAATAATTATTTGTCCTTTCGACAGGTTTCTCTTTAGAGGTGGTCCATCTTTATTACCCCATCCTTTGTTTTGCACATGATTAGTTAAGATATAGCTCTCATCTGTATATACGGTACACCGATGTTCTTGACGGTATCTGAGTAAGTTTTTCAGGTAAGAAAATCTTAGTTTTTGGATGTCATGCCGCTCTATAATAACACGTCTGTTATCCACAGTTTTTCGCCATTTGTATCCCAACTTTAACAAAGCTGTACGCAGAGTCGAAATACTTCCATCATAAATAAGTTTCTCTTAAAATATTATTTTCAACTTTAGCAATGTATGTAACTCGTGATGTTCTAATTGGTAATTTTGAATAGTTGAACGTATAACATCAACGTTAAAGTTGTCGAATTCTAAAATTTTTAAACGTTTTTTGCGGTCTTTATGCGGAGATTTAAATTTAGAGTCAGATTCTTTTTCTTCAGCTAATATATTAGTTATTGTTCTCTCTGATACCCCCACTGCCATTGCTGTTCTTTTCCGTACGCTGTTTAAATGTTCACTTAATTTCGATATTAAAATTGAACTTGCACTGCAAACTGGATCACTTACTAGTTGCAATATATCTCTTGTATCTTTTTTCAGAAATTCGTATACCTTAGCAATGGTTTCTCGAGTCTAAAACAATAATACGTTAACGTCAACAAGGATATATTTTTTCGTATATAGAATTATCATAAATATCTTTTATATCTAAATTCAAAATTAACAAATATTTACCTGACTCCTTAAACATTTTCTTCGTGAAGAACTAGATATTTTTTGTTAACGACTGTACCCGTAAGAAAAAGCGATAAGAACACGTCTTGCTCGGACGACTGCCGCGTCACTGCCACATAAATGAGAGCTGTATATTTACAAGCGCAAGCATACATAGCGCCGCGCGCACAACTGAGTTGAACTATCTATAGTAGATCGGATATCTGTAAACAATTAACTTACCTAGTTAAGGGCGTTTGTAAAAATAAAACGACCTAAATGGCTAAATTACAAGCAAAATACACAAAGGAACAAAGCAAAAGGTACAAGGAAACATTGTACACTTAAGAGAAAGTACTTACTAATGCCAACTATTAAGCTGGGATTGATCACAAGGATGATGATGACTTAAGAATAATTCTTATTATATCGTTATCGATAATATAGTTTATTACAATACATCGAAAGAAAAAATCGACAGGGTGTACGTGTAGTCTAAGTGTAGTTGCTTGTCCGGAGGTGTCATCATAACAGGCATAACAGCAAGCTACACTATTCCCGAGTATCATAAAGCAGGTAGTTTTATACCTACATAATGTCCTATGCATAAAAATTTAGTAGTTACAACAATAATTAAATAGTACAACATCACGGGATGCCAATCGGCTCTCGAGACTGTTCAACGAGTCTTAGGGTGCATAGTGGACGGCCTTAGGGGTAGGTACTATTGATTACGGAAATGTAATAGAATCCCACGGGATAGTCAAATGTTTACAGAGATCCAACAGGCAAGGGATCACTAGTTTGATATAAATATTTACAACTATATATTCCCCCTATCATATGAATTTCTCTACAGACATTCTTAACAGTCCATGCAACACGTCTGAAGATAAAGCACCGAATCGCTTTATTTTTAACTATAGATAAAAGGTTAAAAAGACAATACAAATAGTATAAAGGTATATGTATGTATAGTAATTATTTAATAGTATAATCTATGTTTATTCTATGTCAAAGTAGTTAGTAGTTAGGTAAATTACTCTACTCACTATCTGCATGGTCTACTGGTTGACTGGAGGATAAAGCCTTAATGGCTTTAAGTCCGCCAATTGTGTTAATGTGCAATAAAGTTTTAAACCATAATAAATAATAACATTTGCACCTACGTCATCATCATGTAAAAAATCCCAGTAAAAATAAAAATAGATGCAGTAAACAGTGCAGAGCTACCAAGTTAGATAACGGCAGCTGAAGATAACGGAACAATAACAAGTCATATTATTCATAATTATCATATACTTATGGCTAAGCTCAGTCGAGTCCAGAACGTGTCCAGAGTCACCCGTTGACATGCAGCGCGCGTGGGTGATAGCAGCGCTACTGGCCGCCGCTTGCGCAGCCCCAGGTAACAATACCAGATTTCATTTGCTCTCATCCATAAAAATAAACTAAGGTGCCTATATATACAATCAGCCTGTTTATTGCGCCATCCATATGCAGTCGATAAATATTCATTTATAAAATATTTTATCACTGCCTCATCCTCCTTTCTCTCTCTCAAACTTATAATAAATAATAATGGTCACGGGGTGCCAATAGGCTCCCGAGACTTCTTAACCAGTCTCAGGGCCCCAGCGGAAAAAATATATATTTTATAGATAATAAACAAAATTATAATAATAACAATTTGCTTAACAATTCCTTGTACTTTATCCCGTTATACTAAAGTGTAATTTTGAAAATTGTGGAGTTAATACCTAAACAAAAAAGAAAAATAAAGATAACGGCTCTAACCTTTTATTATCGATTTCGAATTTAAGAAACCCGGGACCTCGTGAGCTTTTTCACTTAGTTTTACGGTCCTAAGTCATCATTCTCTTGTATTGTATTTGTCTAGAAAATAAACGCATTTAATTTGTCTACGCGTAATAATCATTGCACTTCAACTTAAAGCAGGTTTACGATCACGCATTCGGATACGATCGCGCATGCGGATAACCCGATCAAAGGTGAAATAGATTTCCATGCAGGCAATGAAAATATAACTTAAGTAAAAAAAAGTATTGGCGTCAATATCCCACTAGTGCTCCGCCTTGACCGAGAATTTAACGGATTAGGTAATTAGGGACATTATATACACAGTTAACAGGGGAACCTGACCAGATTGGATCATAATTACACATTCGGGCGCCTAAATGTGTATCGGTTAGGGTGCAACAATAGTCAGTATACAAGAATAGTCTGTGTAAAACTACAATAATAATTTACAGAGACTATTCTTGCGTACTGACTGATACAATTCACGTACCTGAAAAACTTAGTACCTTATTAAATTTAATTAACCTGGTCTTCAAAATTTTGGGACCACACCATAATTTTATCTAAAGCCCATGCTGCACAGATGCTTAACAAGCTTGGGTGAGCTTATGTCCGAGTGAGACTCCCCCAGAGTCTTCGCTACACCAACGGCTTTGGGATGAGCCACTTCGTAAAAAAGTTCATTAAGATTTAATTGATTCTTCGGCTAGTGTTTCGGAACGTACTTGTCTCTTGGCCGTTTCTGAGCAGTAGTCAAGATTCTGGCTTCAAGCTGTCTTTTGCCCGAATATCGGCACCGTTTTAAATAACTTGTCATTATCTGTTTGTTTGCACCACGGTCTGTAATGTAGTCGTAGCGCAGGCCGAATCTCCAGGCACGGGGCAATAAATGACGTCATCCGACCGTCAACGTACCGGCCGTATTAGCTACCAGTTTTTTACTATTAAGTACTGATTTGTTTGATAAGCTGATGATCTTCCTATTAAGTAAATGAATAAATAAATTAGAGCCGAATGGTACCGTACGTGACAATGGCAAGAGGCCTGACGGCATGACGCTCATAGCTTAGAAACGTGTGAGGGCGCTGGCGCCATCCCATTTAACAACTACCGCCCACAGCGCTGGAGCTGCGGCCTCTACTGCTGAGGAGATTTTTAAAGATTTAAGCTAAAAGCTAATCGACATCACAGGTGACCGGAGCTGGAACGTTCCTTTGACAGAGGATAAGCATTGATATCCCACGAAGCAACGCAACTAGCTTTATGGGCGCCGTGGGACAACGCATTGGATGTTTTTTTTAATACTTAATATTTTTCTGTTACTTAATTAGCTGCGAAACCCGGCGTTGCACGGGTTAAAATATAAACCGAACTTTCTGAAACGTTCCAGAATGATAATAACCGATATTATTAATTTCAGTACTTTCTAGATCATTCTAGAAATTTTCAGAACTTTCCCGAAGTTCTAATGAGTTAGAAAAGGACAGATATATATCTTATATTACATTTTTGCCTCCCACAACCACCCACCGCGCCCAAACTCCCTTACTTCCTTCTAGGACCCAAGGGGTGTCTACCACCCCAATGGGGTGTTGATTGGAATTGGTGGTGATAAAGAAAACCGGTCACACACGTACCCACACAAGCATTTTATATATATATATATTAAGATTTTTATTAGTAACCAATTTTGAAACATTACATTTCAATTGCACATTCGCCAATTAAGTCGGGTAAAACCCTTAAGTTTCCCATTTATGGCGTCCCAGATAGGTGCCAGACAAATTGTGAAATACAGTTTCGTCATATAAGGAAATACCTGGAAATAACTTATTGCTCACAAATTAATAATTGCCTTATTTTATGTTTAATAATTAAGTAAGTCAGTACCTAAATTAAAAAATAAACCCGTATTTTGTGTTATTTTTTCCTACATCATAATACTCTATATATATGTTACCTAAGTTGAGGTGGTTAATAGCAACACACAGACACAGAGTTTTTTGTACACAGGCTTTTATTTGCTAACATTATCATCATCGTCGTACTATTAACATCCTATATTCATCCTGCGGTACAGGTCTCTTAGGTACAAATCATGATGGAATGGATTAAACAGGGTCAACTCCAACGACTGTTACGGTCAGGCTGTTGATGTGATATAAAGAATCTATATTGAAACCTTTGACGACCGATTACATTTTCATAACTACATTTTTGTTATAGCTTTTTCTATTGAAGCTAACCATAGAGCTGTAACTAATGAGACAACGTCTCCAACGCCCAGATCCGATTCCCAGGGGTCAACACATGGTACGTTATAAAATTATGAAATACTGACGATTATTGTTCGTCAATCTAACTAATATAAAGGACAGCAGTAAGAGTACTTGTCCTTTATAGGCATCTACTTACTAACCGCAATCTGTTCACGCATTTGTCTGTCACACACATGTTGTGTCAGATTTTCTTTTGTGAACCAATTAGAAATATCTTGGTGGGATTGTCCCGGTTGCGTTTTTGCGCACGAGAGTCCAGGGTCTGTCTTGACCATGATCCAGGATTTGGCAATTTAATCTATCTGAAGGAAAACGACGACTGGTAATGTCATCCTGGATGTCATTTGCAAAGATGGTAATTTTAGGCTGAGGAAGGGAATGACGACCTGAGTGGTTCAGTGGTCAACATGCCGGTCTGCCACGCAAGAGGTCCCGGGTTCGATTCCCGGCCGGGCAGAAATTGAAATGATGAATTTAAACTTCTGTTACGGGTCTGGGTGTTATATGTATAATAAGTATGTATTTAAAAGTATTTCAGTAGTTTATCATATATAGAGATATATATGTTACCTAAGTTGAGGTGGTTAATAGCAACACACAGACACAGAGTTTTTTGTACAAAGGCTTTTATTTGCTAACATTATCATCATCGTCGTACTATTAACATCCTATATTCATCCTGCGGTACAGGTCTCTTAGGTACAAATCATGATGGAATGGATTAAACAGGGTCAACTCCAACGACTATTGCGGTCAGGCTGTTGATGTGATATAAAGAACCTATATTGAAACCTTTGACGACCGATAACATTTTCATAACTACATTTTTGTTATAGCTTTTTCTATTGAAGCTACCCATACAGCTGTAACTAATGAGACAACGTCTCCAACGCCCAGATCCGATTCCCAGGTGTCAACACATGGTACGTTATAAAATTATGAAATACTGACGATTATTGTTCGTCAATCTAACTAATATAAAGGACAGCAGTAAGAGTACTTGTCCTCTATAGGTATCTACTTACTAACCGCAATCTGTTCACGCATTTGTCTGTCACACACATGTTGTGTCAGATTTTCTTTTGTGAACCAATTAGAAATATCTTGGTGGGATTGTCCCGGTTGCGTTTTTGCGCACGAGAGTCCAGGGTCTGTCTTGACCATGATCCAGGATTTGGCAATTTAATCTATCTGAAGGAAAACGACGACTGGTAATGTCATCCTGGATGTCATTTGCAAAGATGGTAATTTTAGGCTGAGGAAGGGAATGACGACCTGAGTGGTTCAGTGGTCAACATGCCGGTCTGCCACGCAAGAGGTCCCGGGTTCGATTCCCGGCCGGGCAGAAATTGAAATGATGAATTTAAACTTCTGTTACGGGTCTGGGTGTTATATGTATAATAAGTATGTATTTAAAAGTATTTCAGTAGTTTATCATATATAGAGATATTTATGTTACCTAAGTTGAGGTGGTTAATAGCAACACACAGACACAGAGTTTTTTGTACACAGGCTTTTATTTGCTAACATTATCATCATCGTCGTACTATTAACATCCTATATTCATCCTGCGGTACAGGTCTCTTAGGTACAAATCATGATGGAATGGATTAAACAGGGTCAACTCCAACGACTATTGCGGTCAGGCTGTTGATGTGATATAAAGAACCTATATTGAAACCTTTGACGACCGATTACATTTTCATAACTACATTTTTGTTATAGCTTTTTCTATTGAAGCTAACCATACAGCTATAACTAATGAGACAACGTCTCCAACGCCCAGATCCGATTCCCAGGGGTCAACACATGGTACGTTATAAAATTATGAAATACTGACGATTATTGTTCGTCAATCTAACTAATATAAAGGACAGCAGTAAGAGTACTTGTCCTCTATAGGTATCTACTTACTAACCGCAATCTGTTCACGCATTTGTCTGTCACACACATGTTGTGTCAGATTTTCTTTTGTGAACCAATTAGAAATATCTTGGTGGGATTGTCCCGGTTGCGTTTTTGCGCACGAGAGTCCAGGGTCTGTCTTGACCATGATCCAGGATTTGGCAATTTAATCTATCTGAAGGAAAACGACGACTGGTAATGTCATCCTGGATGTCATTTGCAAAGATGGTAATTTTAGGCTGAGGAAGGGAATGACGACCTGAGTGGTTCAGTGGTCAACATGCCGGTCTGCCACGCAAGAGGTCCCGGGTTCGATTCCCGGCCGGGCAGAAATTGAAATGATGAATTTAAACTTCTGTTACGGGTCTGGGTGTTATATGTATAATAAGTATGTATTTAAAAGTATTTCAGTAGTTTATCATATGTAGAGATATTTATGTTACCTAAGTTGAGGTGGTTAATAGCAACACACAGACACAGAGTTTTTTGTACACAGGCTTTTATTTGCTAACATTATCATCATCGTCGTACTATTAACATCCTATATTCATCCTGCGGTACAGGTCTCTTAGGTACAAATCATGATGGAATGGATTAAACAGGGTCAATTCCAACGACTATTGCGGTCAGGCTGTTGATGTGATATAAAGAACCTATATTGAAACCTTTGACGACCGATTACATTTTCATAACTACATTTTTGTTATAGCTTTTTCTATTGAAGCTAACCATACAGCTATAACTAATGAGACAACGTCTCCAACGCCCAGATCCGATTCCCAGGGGTCAACACATGGTACGTTATAAAATTATGAAATACTGACGATTATTGTTCGTCAATCTAACTAATATAAAGGACAGCAGTAAGAGTACTTGTCCTTTATAGGCATCTACTTACTAACCGCAATCTGTTCACGCATTTGTCTGTCACACACATGTTGTGTCAGATTTTCTTTTGTGAACCAATTAGAAATATCTTAGTGGGATTGCCCCGGTTGCGTTTTTGCGCACGAGAGTCCAGGGTCTGTCTTGACCATGATCCAGGATTTGGCAATTTAATCTATCTGAAGGAAAACGACGACTGGTAATGTCATCCTGAATGTCATTTGCAAAGATGGTAATTTTAGGCTGAGGAAGGGAATGACAACCTGAGTGGTTCAGTGGTCAACATGCCGGTCTGCCACGCAAGAGGTCCCGGGTTCGATTCCCGGCCGGGCAGAAATTGAAATGATGAATTTAAACTTCTGTTACGGGTCTGGGTGTTATATGTATAATAAGTATGTATTTAAAAGTATTTCAGTAGTTTATCAGTTATCTAGCACCCATAGCACAAGCTTTGCTTAGTTTGGGGCTAGGGGGCTAGATTTCTCTGTGTGAATTTGTCCACGAATATTTATTTATTTATATTCCAACTATGGAACCGCTTTTGATGAAACAAATGTCTTATCTCATATACCTATATCTATGCCTAAACTTGTACATTACTAAATGTATTTAGATTATATTTATTTGTATTTTTCTAGGCGCATGGCCCAGCTACGATGAAGAACAATCAAATTATCAAGACACGGACCTAGACTATAGTTCCGAGTTGTATAGCGGCGAGACTACCGACAGCGATACAGAGTACCGTAGCGAATCCGTAACATTAGATCAGAAGGATAAACCAAAAGCAGTACCGCGAAAAGGGAATGTCTTCAATTACTATTTACCTAAAAAAACTGCTGTCACTATAGAAAATTTTCAAGATGAACACAACGACAATCAAAATAAATATACACATGCAATTAATGACAATGATATAACCAATAAACCAGTTCCATCACACTTTGGTAAAAATCGCGTTAATTTAAACATGAATACCTACGATGACGCGGATAATGATGCCAGTATCGTTCGTCCAACCACAAATAAACCAATCCATATAGACGATAATAAAGAAAATTATGAACATAATAATTATGAAGATAATAATAGTAATAAAGAAGAAAAATCTACACGTATAGATCACGCCACCTCTAGCCTCGAAAATGATGATAATCATAAAAACATTACAGATTTCAATCAAAGAGAGCCACCAACAGTTCCATTATACTCTGGTAAAAATACCTACGATGACGCGAATAATGATGCCGGTAGCGTTCGTCGGACCAAAAATAAACCGATCGATATAGACGATGGAAAAGAAAGTAATGAACATAGTTTAAATAAAAATTATGAAGATAATAATCGTAGTAAAGAAGGAAAATCTATACGTACGGATCACGCCACCTCTAGTCTCGAAAATGGTTATAATAAACCAAAAGTGGGAGGTAATATTCATAGAGAGCCACCAACATATCCGTTTAATGGAAATACACCTGTCAGAGAGAATGCCGGTATCGTTCGTCCAACCAAAAATAAACCGATCGATATAGACAATGGAAAAGAAAGTAATGAACATAATAATTATGGAGATAATAATAGTAGTAAAGAAGGAAAATCTATACGTACGGATCACGCCACCTCTAGTCTCGAGAATGATGACGATCGTAAAAAAATTACAGATTTCAATCAAAGAGAGCCACCAACAGTTCCATTATACTCTGGTAAAAATACCTACGATGACGCGAATAATGATGCCGGTAGCGTTCGACCAACCAAAAATAAACCGATCGATATAGACAATGGAAAAGAAAGTAATGAACATAATAATTACGAAGATAATAATAGTAGTAAAGAAGGAAAATCTATACGTACGGATCACTCCACCTCTAGTCCCGAAAATGGTAACTATAAACCAAAAGTGGGAGGTAATATTCATAGAGAGCCACCAACATATCCGTTTAATGGAAATACACCTGTCAGAGAGAAAGCCGGTATCGTTCGTCCAACCAAAAATAAACCGATCGATATAGACAATGGAAAAGAAAGTAATGAACATAATAATTATGAAGATAATAATAGTAGTAAAGAAGAAAAATCTACACGTACGGATCACTCCACCTCTAGTCTCGAAAATGGTTACTATAAACCAAAAGTGGAAGGTAATATTCATAGAGAGCCACCAACATATCCGTTTAATGGAAATACAGCTGTCAGAGAGAAAGCTGGTATCGTTCATCCAACCACAAATAAACCGATCAATATAGACAATGATAATTACGAACATAATAATTATGAAGATAATAATAGTAGTAAAGAACAAAAATCTACACGTACGGATCACGCCACCTCTAGTCTCGAAAATGGTTATAATAAACCAAAAGTGGGAGGTAATAATCATAGGAAATATAATGGAAATACAGCTACTACTGAAACGCCGTATTGGAAAAGTGATGAACAAGATATACAGCCATACTGGAAACTTCTGTCAGAAAAAAATTTACAGGACACCAATAACAATAAACGTGTCACGATTACCCCCCGTAATATAATAATCCCTGAAAATTCTGATGAGGATAATTATTACAAAAAAAAGGAAAATCATAATATCAGCAGCTGGAAATCCAATAAAGAATTCTTTCGTAGTGATAACAATGTGGACCGTAATCGTTATAATGGGATAAAAAACAAACCAAGCTATAAATACCAAAGTCATGGCCGGGATAGATATGATTATCGTCATGGAGGCAATAATAGCGACAGACATCAGAGTTCTAGACCAATACATGGCAAAGACGAACGTGAAGGTCATAATTTAAATGGGTGCCATCGGTATAGCTGTAATAAACGTAATAAATATCATAAAAACTCTCGTCGACATTACCACCATGACAAACGCAGGCCAAATCACCAAAGGACACTTGGCAAACATAATGAAGATGACAAAACTAACAATTACGAGGATAAAGACAAACATGAAAATCGAATGGCCCAAAATCATAATAAACACCGATATACTGGCCAGGGATATTATAAAAATAACAAAAATTATAAAGGATGGCATCCTATAAATATACGTAAAAATGACAACTATGATAGTAGCCGACATAATAATAATAGGCATAATAGTCAGAATTCATATAACAGCAACTCAGGAAATCATGGTCACGGTAATAATGGTAGAAGTAATCACAGGCGCAATGACCGTGATAGAAATGAAAATAATTTCAGGGGCAGAGAAAATAAGAACAATCACTACAATAGACCTGCATCGTACAATAGACGATAGATAATAAGTATTGTTAAGGTGACATCTACAATATGGCATATTTAACACACGCGAGCTAATTGTTTTCATTACCGAGATTTAACATTTAGATATATTTGTGAATAGACGTTGTAAATTATATACTACGAGTAATTAAATTGTACTTTTTAAAAATATGTTTTTATTTATTTTTGGACATTTTTAAGAGAAGGATATAGGAGCATGCTGGGATATTCCACTCGAATCGGAGCTGCCCGCCTGGGGAGGTACCTCCACCTTACAGAATACAGCAGTCAAACTACACTATTTTAATATTGTTGTGTTTCTGCCGGTGAGTAAGGTTTCCAGTGCTCCATGGGGAACCGTGGCTTTGGCAGTGGAGGGGCCTAGCTGTCATATTCGCTGTCACGTGGCTGAGCGAGGGCGGTTAGTTGGCGCGGCGGTCCCAACCCAAGTCCCTGGCATAATATTCGTGCCGGAGGAGGAGACCGGAGTGGACTCGGTATGTTATGTGTGGGGGGGACTAGGGGCCCTTCCGGTCGCCGCGCCTGCAGACCGCATACTTGCTAGACTCCGTGGCAGTTATGACATCCCCTTTGCCTATTTGCTGCCAGAGTAACGTTTCCCCTTTAAAACTGTTAATTACCCCCCCAAACATGGTCAAGAAAAAAAGAAAAATTGTTTTAACAGCGGCAACCCCATTCACTCTGGAGGTGGACTTTTGCAATATTTGGGGTCGTCATAGCAATGTCAATGCAGTCCATGAACACCTTGAGACTGCGCAGCCGGCCCTTCTTTTCCTGACGGAGACACATCTGTGGCAGGATATCTATCCTGCCCGGCTGATACGTCATATCTAACTTACCCCGGGAACAAGCTCGAGCAAAATTGTGTGCGTCGTGCCGGGGTGTGTATGTTCATTCGGGAGGATATCTGTAGCCGCCGTTTACAAGGCCTTGAAGACAGGGACCTGTCGATTATGTGGGTTCGTGTGGATTGCGGTGGCCACACCCGTATCTACGCAGTCCTATACAGGTCTCATGGCAGTGACTCGGACACGATGCGACTTTTTGAGCACCTGATAGTGACGACTGATAAAGTCTTTGAGCAGTATCCTTCAGCTGAGTTAGTGGTTTTAGGAGATTTCAATGTACACCATACGGAGTGAGTGGCTCGGTTCTCAGTCTACTAACTATGCGGGAAGGTCTGCTCACGAAGTTGCTCTGGTCTATGGTCTCTCACAATTGATTCGCTCGCCGACTAGAATCCCAGATGTTGAGGACCATACAAGCTCCTTGCTGGACTTTCTGCTGACTACGCGCCCCAGTCGGTACTCCATCTCCGTTGATGCGCCTTTTAGGTCGTCGGATCATTGCTTTGTGCGCACACTTGCGCCTTGTACAATATCCGACTATCCCGGGCCCACTGGATAGCGTCGTGTCTGGCACTATAAGTCAGCAAAATGGGATGGATTGCGTGAATTTTACGCGTCGTGTCCATGGAGGCAGCTCCGCTTTGCATCGGATGATCTTGATACCTGTGCCACCGCAGTCGCCGAGACCATCATAGCGGGTATGGACTGCTTCATTCCTAACCCGCTAGTGGCTGCTGGGTCACGGAGACGACTGTGGTTTAATCGGCCATGCAGAGAGGCTCGACGAGCGAAGCAATCTGCGTACGAAGCTTGGACCACTGCTCGCCTCAATTGGAATCCGAATATTGCAGATGCAAGCTGAAGTTAAATGCTGCCTCGAGGAACAGCAAGAGAGCGATCGCTAGAGCAAAGTTCGCCATTGTTAGCAGAATTGGCGAGCGACTCACGAGCTACCCCTATTATAGCCGGGCTTTCTGGTCGCTCGCCAAAGCTGCTGAAAGAAACTTTAGACAGTCATCCTTTCCACCACTGCGTAAACCTGACGGTACCCTGACCCACAGTGCAATAGAGAAAGCCAATTTACTAGGTGCTCTCTTTGCCTCAAACTCGACACTGAATGACGAAGACGCCGACCCGCCTACCATCCCGTGGTGCGGCAAATCAATGTTGGAAATATCCTTTTCTCAGCGAAAGGTACGACGGGCTCTGCTCTATCTAGATTTGCACTCTCATACTCCACTGGGATAGTCCCGTCTTCATGGAAGACTGCCCTCGTGCACCCTGTGCACAAAAAGGGCGTCAGATCGACCCATCAAATTACAGGCCTATCGCTATTACCTCCCTTCTCTCTAAGGTGATGGAGCGAGTTATAACCGCACAGCTCCTTGGTTACCTAGAAGAACACGATCTCTTGAGCGACCGTCAATATGGGTTCCGACATTGTCGCTCAACGGGTGATCTTCTAGTGTACCTAACACACCGTTGGGCTTTAGCTGTTAAGAGTCAAGGTAAGGCACTGGCTGTTGGCCTAGATATAGCGAAGGCGTTCGATCGGGTCTGGCTTAGGTGTCTTCTATCGAAGTTACCATCACACGGGCTACTCGAGGGATTGTGCAAGTGGGTAACTAGCTTTTTGTCCAGCAGATGCATCACAGCCGTAGTTGACGGCTGTTGCTCCGATAGCTTGGACATTAATGCTTGTGTCCCTCTAGGCTTGGTGCTGTCTCCAACTCTGTTCCTCCTTCATATCAATGATATGCTGTCCATTGACGGCATTCATTGCTATGCGGATGTTAGTACTGGAGACGCCATTTATACGGGTCGTACGAATATCCCTCGTGCCATAGTGGAGGAAAGTCGCGAAGTACTTATGTCTAAAATTGAGAGTACTTTATCTAAAACATCCGATTGGGGACGACTAAATCTAGTCGAATTCAACCCCTAAGACACAAGTATATTATTTCACATATAATGCGTCAAAATCATGTGCGCTGAACATTTTTTCGTATATTAAAAAGGGTTTACGTTCAAAAATGCTGATGTGCTTCCAAAATACTTAAATAGTTTACTTAAAAAAAATTTAAAATGCGTATATTTGTTTCGAATTAAGTATTTTGACTCAAGTTTGGTATTGTTTGTAATTTCTCAATGTCAACAATAATATTTCAATGTAAATATTGGTAAATAGAGGTATACTTTCAATGTTTTACATGATAGAATGCATTTACAATTACGTAGTTATACACGGCTTCCTGATTGTTACAAAATAAAATGGCAACTCGACTATAAAGTTAGATATTACCTACAAATCGACCTTAAGGTGATTGGTAAATATTATAGGTTCATTTGACATAGTTTTTGCGACTTATTGGTCTAAATGACCTATTTAGGTCCTCGTTACTTCAAAGTCACAAACTATGATATGATAACAGCGCCAAATCTAGTAGCAAGTCATCGCGATCATAACGATCGACGAACGACGATTACGATCGCGATGTAGTATGTTAGAGATTGTGCAAAAAATGATGCAGAAGCGTTATTTAACCAATCTGTAAGTTAAATGATAAATTACCTACAGTCCGATTCCGTACACAGTTTTTAACCTCGGACATTTTTGGTTAACTCGTTACTAATTGATTTGGAGCGACTAACTAGGAACCATCTAACTATTGAAATAATATTATGATGTTAGTAAAAGAGTAACATCTTAGTTTATATGATTAGGCATTACATTACTTACAACATTAAATTTTATCAACAACCAAAGGTAAACTAACTATGAACGGAATGTACCTATGACTGTTTAAGGTGACTACCCATTTAACCATGTTTAAACTATATTCTATGTACTGAACCTATTCACTTAATAGCAAATCGTTTAGGAATTCTGAGGTCGGTTTATGCTTAACAGTTTATTTTCAGCCTTCAGACAGTTTAATTGAATCTAAGCCTTCCGTTTTAGACTCTACATTATCCGATTCTTCATTTTCTTTAGATTCTTTGACTTCCTCATTTTCAGAGTCCTCACTTGTTGACATGTCGGAGGCTAAAGTATGATCATCGGTTATTAAAAACTGTCAGGAAACTGATATTGTGCGGGTTTGATTACTTCTGAAGATTTCTTAAACACCTATCTATTTTAAGATTCATCAAGTTTTCTTTTACATTTTCTATAATACGTACTAGAGTGTCTGTACAGTTTTTTATCTTTGGCCATTGTTTATTAACAAGCGATTACTTTTTTATAAAACAAAAGGACCAGCGGTTAAAATACGTCCTAGATAAGCAATTAACGGTCTCTATGACCAACCTAAATTAACTTCCAGGTCGCCACCGTCAACTCTGACTTACTAGCCGGATTCCCGAGTTACACGGACTTTCAAGTTAACCTAACGATTTCCCTACCAGAATTGAAGCCCAGGGTACCGATTCTGGTGTGCAATGCAATTGTTATTGTGTTGCAATGTTACTGTGATGTTATTATAACTACGTTGAGGTATCGAGTCAGTCACAGTAACATCGCCGTCCGCTATTCATCCAGTGTGGACGTGTTATTTGTTGCTTTGTGAATTTGTGATTTTATTTGTGAACTATTTTGTGATTGGTGGAATTGCTAAAATTCAATTCCTTATCCCTCTTGTGGTGTTCTTACCCGATGTTACCTCCTCTGGGGCGGTCCTAGAGTGAGACAGCTACTGTGTTGTTCGTGGAACGCACATCATTGGAAAAAATTCATCGGCCCGTGTGGGATTGGAACCGGGGACCTCCGTGCCGCAGTGCAGTCAGCCGCCACACACACCACCGCGCCACCGCGCACTTGGCCGGCCGCGGCGAAAAAGCCCTTCACTTCGAGCGCGCGGCTTACGTCACAACTACACCGCCCGCGCGCCCCGCCGATGCATTGCACCGTCCGCGTCGCCGCGCCGTATGACTCACGGGTATATCTACCTACGCTACGCTTATAACGATTGTGTATTGTTGTGCTTTGCTTACGCGCTTTTTCTAGCATTGGCGTAATGATTTGTTCTGGCTGCCGGCTTGAGTTGCTTCCCTATGAGGACTGTCTGCGATGTATGGTTGAGTCTTGCGGTAAATTATACCACCTTCTATGCTGTATTAGGGCTCCTACTGAGGCTGAGAAAGCCGACTGGGTATGCCCCGAATGTTCTATAGCTGCAAAAAGAGTCGGACCAAACTGTAACATAACTGTTGGCACACCCACCTCCTTAAAAAATGTTACAATAAGGAAGAAAACCGTACCTTTACCTGTACCTGGCGCTGGCAAGGTGATCACCGCTACGCTTGATGAGTCGACGCTGCACTCTTCGGACGGAACAACTGTGTTGGAGCCTGATAACATTACTCTCGACGGTCAGGACAATTTGAATGCAACTGCTAGGAGTGGCGACGCCGCTCATTTGATTAACTCGTTGGAGGTTCAGGTACTGCGTCAACAAATGACCATGTTAACGGAGCAATTAGCGGACGCGGTATCCGCTATAGCCCAGTGCCATACAGCGCTCACTCTATGTACCGATAGATTGAAAACTACCGAGGAACGACTTGAGAAGGCACTTAATAGGCAGTGTTTGTGCCGATGCGCTCCTGTTTCCAATGTGAACGATGTGGAGAATAGCCCAGACAAGGCCAAGCCGAAGCGGGTACGGAAACGGAAGAGCGGGAAGCCTTGTTCGACTACAGCTACTGCTATGCCAGCGATGGAGAGCTCCGTCAATGAAGTGAGTGATACGCCAATATCGGTGGTTCTTGATGAGTCCACGGTCGCCCCTGAAAAATCGCACACTCAAGAAACTCCAGTCGAACATTCTCCTGAGAGCCCTCCGGATTCTCCGACTGATTCTAGGGATGAATGGAAAGAGGTGCGCCAACGAAAATCTAGGCGTAACGAATATGTTCGCGGTATCGCTGGACCTAGCATCACCACACTAAAAGCCGTGGAGCTACGAAAGCAGATCCATTTGTGGAATATGATCTCGGAAGCGGATGAAGTTCACAATTATTTGCGTCAATTATTTCCGGATGCACATTGTACCGTAGAGGAGCTGCGACCTAAAGGCGACTACAAATCCTACAAAATCTCCGTGCCAGTGCAGTATTTCGAGCGGTGTTTGTCAGCTGACGTGTGGCCTAATAACGCGAGGGTAAAAGCTTGGTTATTTCGGAGACGAAGACGCAGCTCTGAATCCATCAAGGCCACAAAAACAAAATAACGCAGTTGGATGCATTAATATTGCATACCAAAACGTGAGAGGCCTGAACACTAAATTGTGTCATTTCAGAAACAGCTTATTAACAACAAGCCATGACATCGTTGCTGTTACTGAAACCTTCCTAACGGGATCAGTCAACGACGCTGAGATTGTTTGCGGAGGTTGGAGTCTGCTGCGCCGCGACCGCGCCACCGGCCGCGGGGGTGGCGGGGTGTTGCTGTCGGCTCGTCCCGGCGTGTCGCTGCAGCGTCGGCCGGAACTGGAGACCGACACTGGTGAAGACCTTTGGGCTTCGTGCACCATTGCGAGTGTCACTTGCTACCTGTGCGTTGTGTACATTTATCCTCGTGCCTCCGTTGAGGAATATATGAACTGGTTTTTTAAGCTTGAGTCAGTTGTAGATACTTTAAAGGGAATTGTCATTGTCATGGGTGACTTAAATCTTAACCCTAACTATTCGAATAGTGATGTATTGTGTTACTATAATTATTTTTTGTCTGTATGCGGTTTGACAGAGAAGAATAACGTGGTGAATTCGCATGGAGGTAAATTAGATGTAGTGCTGGTGTCGGAGCGCGCCTGTCGTACGGTAGTTGCCGAAATTGATGGAGGAGGACTTGTCCCGCGCCGTGACGCATACCATCCACCACTGGACATTAGCATCACTTTTAAAATCGGTTGCCGGGCGCGCTCTGAAAAGATTGAGCCGAGCAACATAAGTCGATGCGAAGACTGGAACTTTTCCAAAGGGGATTATAATCTCCTATATAGTCTTATATCAGGTATTTCTTGGGATAAGGTATATACGGCTCCTGATGTTGATGACGCTTTGGACTCATTCTACTGCATTCTCTATGACATCTTTGACAAATGTATACCTAAAAAGGCTAGATCTACTTCTGCAAATAGGACGTATCCGGTTTGGTTTACATCTGACCTAATTAGGGACATCAAACGCAAAGCAGTCTTTCATCGCCAATGGAAGGCTCGTGGGTGTAAGGAATCTTATGCTCAGTTCGCTTATCTTCGAACTGATATAAAAAAACGTTCCCTACTAGCGTATAATACTTATATTCAACACATTGAGAATAGGATTAAGGACAACCCCCGTGCGTTTTGGCAACACATAAGCAGTCTCAAATCCAAGGCTGGCTTCGAAGCTAAAGTCACCTATGAAGGCAAATGCTTTACTGGCAGTGGGGCAGCGCAGGCATTTGCTTCATTCTTTGCTAGCGTATTTCTACCCGATGTTCCACTTCTCGATTGCGAAAAGATCTGCTCAAATGACAAAACTGCATCTGCCAATTATATTAGTATCACGGAAATTACTGCCAGGGAAGTTGAAAGGGGCATAAATAAACTCAAACTTTCGGTTGGTCCCGATCATGTACCTGCGTTTATAATAAAGGGCTGCAAAGATGTGCTTGTGGGTCCTATTTGCCACATTCTTAATTTTTCGTTGTCCACAAGTGTTTACCCACAACGCTGGAAAACTACCCGTGTCACGCCGATTCCTAAGTCTGGTGACTCTTCCGATGTTACGAATTGCAGACCTATAGCGATTCAGTCGTCTTCGGCCAAGCTATACGAGTGCATTCTTCATAATCGTATATCTTCGCAGATTAAACCTTATTTGTGCGAGGCTCAGCATGGGTTTAGGTCAAATAGATCTGTTAATACCAATTTAGTGACATTGGTCAACATGATATCCGAAAATCTGGATCGAGGGGCTCAAGTTGATGTCCTTTACTTCGACTTCAAAAAGGCGTTTGACCGGGTGGATAATGATGTGTTGCTGGGTAGGCTCTGTGCCATTGGTTTATCACCACAGTTGCTGCAGCTCTTTGCCAGCTACATGTCTGATAGGCAGCAGTATGTACGCCATGGTTGTTTCCTGTCGGATCTCTATCACACACGTTCAGGTGTAAGCCAGGGCTCTGTGCTGGGTCCGCTTTTATTTAACATCATGATTAATAACCTGACATCTGTTCTTAGCTCAGCTGAAGGTCTGCTCTATGCGGATGACCTCAAACTCGTTCATGTCGTAGATACAGTGTCAGATTGTAATTCCTTGCAGAATGATATCGACGCGGTACTGGAATGGAGCGTTGAAAACAAACTTCTCTTCAATCCTGATAAGTGCTGTGTGATATCATTCAGCAGATCTAAAAACCCAATAATTGCTCAGTACAAGCTTGGCCATGAAGTAATTAGGCGCGTCACGACGGTCAAGGATTTGGGCGTCACATTCGACTCAGCCTTGAACTTCCACGGACATATTAGGGACCTTGCAGTGGGGTGTTACAAAAGGTTAGGTTTTGTAATCAGGAATGCCAGAGAATTTCGCGATCCCGCAGCAATCAAGCTGGTTTATACTGCCTTGGTAAGGTCAAAGCTGGAATCGTCATCGATAGTGTGGAACCCTTACCAATGTACTTACGCCTTGCTTCTGGAGAAGATTCAAAAGGCATTCCTTCGTTTTCTCTACAAAAAAATTTATGGGTATTACCCTTTTTTGTACCCGACTAAATTTCTACAGGGGTTCCTAGGCTTTAATTCTCTAGAGGTAAGGCGTAATTACTACCTTTTGGTAATGGTTTGTCGTATTTTGCGTGGTGAGTCAGACTGTCTTCACCTGGTGTCTAGAGCGGTACGACTATTTGTACCTCCGGTTCCCAGGGTTCAACTCAGACCACGCCAGCCTAGACTACTCGCTACTCCCGCGGTCCGAACCGTTTCGCACGCCAATTCACCCATTATTCGAGCCTTGGGTATGCTCAACGCGCTTCTGGCATCAGCACCCGAGTGTGACTTATTTGACTGGCGATGGATGGATGTGTGCAAGGAATGCCTGAAGTACTGCGAGAGGATTAATGAATGATAATTTTTTGTAATAGATACTGATATATATTTAGCTTTCAGTGAATTGGTTTTTACTGTAATACTGTAAAGTTGTTTTAAATAAATAAATAAATAAATAAATAAATAAATAAATCGCAGCATTATCACAGTATCATCACAGCATCACCCTAGTTAAATTGAAGTTAAATCGTTAGTTGCATTTTTTCTCTCTATGGTTCAAAATCATGCAACCATGCAAACTGTTTCTCCATTTTAACCACAAATATATTTTTGACATATTAATTATTTGTGATTCTTAAGGCAGGTTTTCACTACGGAATCCTTACATTTTATAAAATAAAGTCGCTTTCCGCGTCTATCTGTCTGTATCCGCTAACTCCTCGTAAATCACGTCATGGATTTTAATGCGGTATTCACTATGACTTAGATAATTTATTTGAGAAGGTTTGTATGTTATCATCATCATCTTGGCAATATAGTCCCGGTTGTGCTTTCGCACATAAGAGCCCGGTGTCAGCCTTGGGCTAGAATTTGGCGGAACAGGTAATTACACTGGAGCGACATCTAACCTTCATGACTTTGTTTATAGGGGAACCTGACCAGATTCTTTTACGAGGATTTCGGCAGGTTCGGGATAAAGCAGAAACTAGATTAAGCAGAATCGTATTAAGCAAAAAACTTTATTGGATCATGGTTTGTCGCCATGTGGTATCCCGCAGAGTAGAATAGCACCAACCCCTTACTCTCGTGGGTGTCGTATAAGGCGACTAATGTTTTAGAGTCTCCGTAGGCTGGGAAATGGGCAGCACGTTTTCCATTTAAATATTGTCCAGATAAAACCTGAAAATCCATTTAGGAATTTTTGAGTTTATCGCGAACAGGCAGACAGACAGACAGACGCGTTGTGGGACTTTTGTTTTATGATATGTAGTGATGTTGAAACAGATTACATTGAAAATCCGGCTTTATCAAATAAATCATACAAAACAGGTCAAGTGACGGCAAAATTTACAATAAATCTATCTTTGGCTGTTATAGTAACCAATAAAAAAATATTGTATTGTTCTCAAATAATTTATATATTTATTGTATTTATTCTAATGTAACTGATTATATCTGTAAAAAGTACACATCCATCACAATAATATATAATTACATGATTATGATGTATTTCCTGTGCACAATAAACTGTTAAATAAAATAAAATAAATAAATAATTCCCAGTGCGCCTTTAGACAAAGCTCAAAGGAAATGGTAACGTACCCTGTTTCATCAATAAAGCTCGTCATCTTGGCATTAATGTCCTGGTTGTGCTCTCGCGCACGAGGGCCCGGGGTCCGCCGTGACCATGATCCAGGATTTGGCAGATCATATAATTACAGTGGAACAATTGCCATCTGACCTCCGTAACCTTGCTAAAAGAGGAACTCGGCCAAATTGGATTATGGTTGCACATTCAGTCGCCTGAAAGCGCAGGTTTCATCGCGATTATTTCCATCACCGTAAGGTTATCGATTAGTATTCAAATAATGTGCATAACTCAAAAAGAGTCATTGCTACATGGCCGCGGTGGGATTCGAACCCTCGGTACCTTACGATACCGATACCTTAACCACTAGGCCACCGCTTCTAGGTTGTGCATTTTATTTTATAGGCATATTGTCCAAGTCAGACAATACCAAAGAAGTTGGATATTTACGTAAAAATCCTATTCTTTCTATTCTAAACTTACTATTCAACGGAGAAGGATTGAAGCTTCAAAAGAAGCGCTGTGTGCCAGACCCGATTGAAGATTTATGTAATGCTAAACTGACCTCTAAGACTATCCCCATGCTTTCAATGGCTGCTGCCCATTTGTGGGTCAGATATACTAACAGATCACCAGAAAATAGTCCCGATGGAGGCATTACTGGTGATCGCTGATGAGCTGATGCTCTAGGTGACCTAGGAGTTGTTGATTAATAATGAATTTCATTATTTTGGAGGTCACCGACCAGCGTGAAGAATTACCAGCCTAAAGTGGGCAGGGCAAATAGCCGACAGAAGATGAAACAAGAACAAATGACCGATAGGACAGTAAAGTTCTTGAGTGACGACCACGTACCGGAAGACGCATCGTGTTAACTAACTAACAATTATTACAAATACGAGTATATACCACTTCCTGCTATCTATTTACAATGTTTATTTTTATTAGACTAGCCAGGCACTTGACGGCCATCTCACAGGTAGCGTGTTCCATTCCTTAGCCATACGCATTGTAAAGGACAAAAGATGATGCGTTCGTCTGAATCTCATTTCCCGATGACGGAAAGGGGCCAGCGAAATGAGACTATTACCGACCGACTGTGCAGACCGACAGACGTGCAACCCTACGCCGATGATCACAAAATATCTTCTTTGCACATTTTTCCATCGAATCCAAAGCCAGGTATTTGGTTGATCCATTAGCGTAGAATATTTATTTTATATCTAAATATATCTTAAAATAGAGCGTCGGTGGCCGGGCGGCTGAGTATTCGACTCGTAAGCGAGAGGTACCGGGTTCGAATCTCGCTGTGCCATGTACCAATGACTCTTTTCTGAGTTATGTATATTAGTTGAATTCTAACCGATGCTCTTACGGTGAGGGAAAACGTAAATGCACTAATTGCAAAAATGCAAAAATTGTAAATTACGACGAGTGTAAAAGAGATAGGTAGCTAATTCTACGAATCTAATCCGAACGGTAAAAAATGCGGGTCTTGGTTTTTGTTTTGGGCCTGGTCCTTGTTCTGGACTTGGTCCTTGTTCTGGTTCTGGGCCTTGATCTTATCCTTGCACCGTATATTTGAACCTTTCGAATTGAACTCGTATGCGAATTAGCTACCTGTCTCTTTCAATCTTGAAGTAAATTGCAACGGGTGTGAAAGAGATAAGTAGCAAATTCGCATACGAATTTAGTCAAAAAGGTTTAAAAATGCGGCTCCTGGATCTGAGCCTGGCGCTAGACCTGGACCTGGACTTCGTTCTGATTCTGGTCTTTGATCTTGTTCTTGCGCCGTATATTTGAACCGTACGAATTGTATTCGTATGCGAATTAACTACCTATATATTTCACACTTGTGATAAATTGCAACGAGTGTGAAAAACATAGGTGGCTAATTCGCATACGAATGTACTCAGAACGGGTTAAAAATGCGGCTCCTGGATCTGCGCCTGGACCTGGACCTAGTCCTTGTTCTGGTCCTGGTCCTTGATCTTGTCCTTGCACCGTATATTTGAACCTTTCGAATTGAATTCGTATGCAAATTAGCTACCTGTCTATTTAAACTTGTGGTAAATTGCACCGAGTGTGAAAGAGACAGATAGCTTCTTCGCATACGAATCTAGACAGAAATGTTTAAAAATGCGGCTCCTGGATCTGCGCCTGGAGCTGGACCTGGACCTGGACTTTGTTCTGGTCCTGGTCCTTGATCTTGTCCTTGCGCCGCATATTTAAACAGTTCGAATATAATTTGTATGCTAATTAGCTACCTATATCTTTCACACTTATGACATACTGCAACGAGTGTGAAAAACATAGGTAGCTACTTCGCATACGAATGTAATCAGAACGGGTTAAAAATGCGGCTCCTGGACCTGCGCCTGGATCTAAACCTGGACTTTGTTCTGGTCCTGCCGCCGTATTTTTGAACCGTTAGAGTTAAATTCGGATGCGAATTAGCTACATATCTCTTACACACTTATGGTAAATTGCGACGAGTGTGAAAAATATAGGTAGCTTATTCACATGCGAACGTAATAAAAACGGTTCAAAAATACGGCCCGTGACCAGCGTCCTTATTCTGGTCCACGTTTCTGGTAATTACAACTGGGGAAATCTGCTAAAGAAAAATTTGTAGAGAATTGAAATTTATTGTTGTAGAAGTCATGAACGGGCGAAAATGCGATTGGAAATTACGCTACTGGCAAAATCAAGGAATGCGGAAAAACTGGAATAGAAATTACGCTACTGGTAAAGCATTGGAAAAAGGGGCACTGGGAAAATAATGGGAATGGAACAACTGTCACCAAGATATCACACTCCCTCCGCTGGGCTAATCTGAATATTGCCTGTAAACATAGACACATAGCATTTTATAGAGAACACAAAATATAATATTATACAAAACAAAATATATATAGGGTAATCTTGAAGATTTCACAGAAAATTTCATCAACCGGATAGTCAATGGTTGCGGTTAGACAATGTTAAATACTAATGGTACGTGATTACCTTTCAAGTGTTTTAATGAACACTCAAATAATTGTCATTACCTTCCACAACGCGGTGGATGTGCGGAGTTACATGGCTCGATCGAGAACGTAATGAATACATCCGTGGCAGCCTTGGCTTGAGGGATATCGCAGACAGATCAAGGATGCTCGTCTACGCTGGTTTGGTCATGTGTTGCTAAGCCTTAGAGATACCTGGAAAATAGGTACCTGAACCTGCCGGTATCAGGAAAGAGGCTCCGTGGGCGACCCAAGAAGCGATGGATTGATATCGCTGACTCGGATGCAAGAGCCAACGGCTTACAACGCGAGTATGCCGAAGACTGGGCGAAGTGGAGAAGAATGGGTAGGAAAGCGGACCTTGGCAGAGGCCGGGATAAGCTCTAGAACGATGATGATGACCTTCCAAAACATGAAATTATCAAAATTTGGTAACAAATAAATATTATGTAGCTATGAATCACATAATATAGGTTGTTCCTAGATAATTCTGAAAGTTATTAATCACGAATTTAATATGTTAGCTGACCGAAAGACGATGATTACCGTAATGACAGTGACTCAGCTTAAAACCACTTTTATTACGCTAAAAAACACTGCTATATTCTCATTCTGCTTTCATCCCATTTCTCGCCTTGAGATGTATAGCGGATGGGATGACTGACCAATACCCAGTGGTGGGTATGGGTGTCAATCATATTGTTTAGGGCTATTTATAGCTATCATTAGTTCTAGCGCTGGTAAATACGGATTCTCTAGTACCAACACTTACATAGCTAAAACATGATTTAGGAATTTAATTTTGAAGTAATTTTATAACATCATTTGTTAGTGTATTATTCATCCATTCATTTTTTTGTTTTGGTCGAAGGAACCTGTGGTTCCCATAAGCATATGAATATTTTGCAGCTATGTGAAGAATGTTCACATAGCTGCAAAATATTCACGCCGGTAGCCTAGACGACAACGTGTGAAGACGTCGCATTAAACAATTTTAAGTCCCAGTATAAGTGACAAATGAGCATAGGTACAGGATAACTATCCCATTCAATTTATATTTAGTAAGACTTGGAACAAACAGATGTCGCTACAAGGATCAGTTGGACTATTTGGGAGATAATGGGCCGATTGTACTGTATGACGCAGAATTTGGCAGATTAGATAATTTCAGTGGAGCGACTGCCCTGAACCTGAACCTGCCCAGATTGGATAATGGTAACACATTCAGTCGCCTGAATGTGCAGGTATCATCACGGTGTTTTTCCTCGCCGTGAGAGCACCGGTTACTGTTTAACTCGGAAAAGAGTCATCATTACATGTCACATGTCACATTACACATCTTAACAGGGTGGCTTCTAGACAAATCCTTTTACTCAATAAAGGAAATGTTAAATCAGTGAAGCTTTAGTACCGACTTAAAAAAGAAACTGTGTATATATTTGCATGCCATTGTTGGCTAAACATATGGTACGTGAATGTAAAATCTATCTAATTGTATAACTATGTTCTTGCAAATAAAATTCTGATTCTGATTCTGATTCGTCATGGCGGCAACCGACGCTCCGAGGCTCTCCATAATTTAAATAATTACACTTTAAAAAACATGTGTTGACTGTATCCTATTTATTGCAGCTTATTTACAAACTATAAAGAAAATACGTCTTTTTTAACATTTACTACAATATAAAAAGTAGCTCTTTATCGTAATGCAGCTCGAACCTCACCGTCCTATTCGTCGTCGCCCACGGCAGCAAGCAACGAGTGTAACACGTAAGATTGCAAATAATTTAATTATAATTTTATTCTTTAATAACAATATGTCTAAAACATACGGTAATCAGTATAGTATTATTAAAGTCCTGCATGGTAGGTACCATCTAGTTAATTGCCATGCAAATAAGCGTCGCAAAACTAGTACAGCGCGGGCGCACCGGTGAACAACACTAGCCGTTCTCCCTAATACTGGTGTGCAAGAGGTCATCTATCTATACATAGTACTAGTGGGCCCGGCGTAACTCCGTTCGCGTAGCGTCCTATCAACTTTACTCTACAATTACCCTACCCTACACCTACCCTACGCCTACCGTACGCCTACCCTACACCTATCTTACGTCTACCATACATCTACACCTACCACATGCGCTTATTACATTTGACTAAATTGAGTAACTAAATTCAGAAGCATCACTTATATTATGTTATGTGTCGCTCCGCTTTTCACAAGCCGTGATACAAAAATATAAAGATATTTAATGAGCAATACATTTCACTTTGTATTGCTCTCTTGCTTTTTGCTACTGAATTTAGTCAAATATAATTAGCGCATTACACATACCCTACACCTATTCCACACCTACCTACCCTTTTTTTGTACTGACAATTAGAAAACCAACAAAAAGAAGAATAAATTTCTGTTGGTTTTTGATACGTTGGGATATATTATTGCAATTTTCCTATATAGGAATATATCTTTAGTATCTTTTACATTTTTATATATCTTAGTTCTAATATTTTATATTATAGTCATATTATTATTATTACAGATACCACTAGAAACAAATGAAAGAAGCCAAATAACATTTTTCAAGACACATTAAAGTTGATAATGACGGTTTATTCTTATAGGCTTTAAGACTTTCGTGGTTAACTACACTTTCATCACACATATTTTTATATTAGGGTTTGTTACCACGGTTAGCATTGTTTTTACCTCGTAATTTCGGCGCAGTTGCATGAGTCATGGTCACGCGTATGGTGCCGCCTTATAAAGTCGGTCATAATATCTGTCCGCCCTCTTTCGGATTTAACGATTGCCCTCACTATGAGTTCTGGAACCACTACCATTGTTACTCGCGTCGTTTCCACAATTAAAATTATTTTATTTGGTTATTTCTATTGCCTTCCGCATGAGACGTGTTACATAGAATGGCGATGCGTCGACAGTACCTGGGGGTTATGAATGATGGGTTTCGATGAGGGTAGGGGAAAGGTAGAGCTAGGGTATGGATAGGGTAAGGATAAGCCGGGGACAGGTAGGGGTGGGTTAAGGGGCAGGGGAAGGAACGCCCTTTTCCCTCAAATATGATTGAATTGGATGATGGCTGGGCCCTACGTTATACTCATAAACGAATGCTGCCTTGGTGGGCTGGCATACTCTTGCTGTAGTTTTAGGTGGTTTCTCTTAAGTATAATATAGGTTCATATATATTATGTCGGGCACTGTCCGGCTCTGCTTGGCATTGTCGGGCATTGGCCGGCTCTGTCTGGTATTGTCGGACACGGTGGATGTGCTCCGGTCCTGGGGTGGCCAACATGTCACTGTATTTCCTTCCTACTATTCCACCCGCTCCTTTTTGGCGATTGAGAGAGTTATGTATATCCTAATAAATATAGAATTTAAAACTTTGAACTTTAACTGACCTCTGTGAACCTGTTAACAGGGGAACCTGACCAGATTAGATCACGGTTACATATTCAATTTCCACAATGAACATGCACATTGTGGAAACTGAATATGTAACCCACGATGTTTTCCCTCATCGTAAGACCAATACCGATGGTTAGTGTGCCTAACTCAGAAAAGAGTCGTTGGTACATGGTGGCACTGGGGTTTAAACCCGGTCGCGCTTATGAGTCCCTTTACCAATAGGCTACCGGCTAATTATGGGAGGAAGCGGGGAGCCCTGGCTGCACGGGCGAATATGTTGGCTCGTAAGTTCGCACGTTGTACCAGAGACGTTAAAATTACTGTTTAGACTGTCAGTCGTATTACACATACAGTAAATGGGTCAAGTATTCACAGAAGGCATTCAAGGTGCTCCGCCTCTAGTACATGATGCATTCAGGATACTGCTGGGGCTGCCTAGTTATTCGAACTACACGTCAAGGAATTGAAAATTCTTCGATGGGTGGGTGGACTTGCACGAGTGCGTAACGAATACATCCGTGGCAGCCTTGGCGTGAGAGATATCCCTGTTAAAGCACATTCCACATGTTCGCCGCAACTTTTGCCGGAAACATTCTAGCCTATTAGGGATATGGTAGGTGTCAAAATACATCGATATTATATAGATAATATCAGTGTAATGTCGCTAATCTGGTAAGTCCTGCTGTAAACAGGGTTACTGAGGTGATGGCAACCGCGCTACTGTAATTACCTGCCATAATCTTGGATCTTGGTCAAATGTACCCTGAACCTGTAACGGGAAAAACCGCTAGGAAGAACAATTTAAAATCGATAACTTGGTCATGGGATACATATTTATACATAGGTAGATTTTAGACTATAGAGAACTAAAATGATGTGACAGTACAAGGCGAGACGACAACAAATAATCGAATAATAATCTCTACTTAGACTATTAAATAGGCGCTACACGGCGAACATGTACGGGACTCAAAGAGATTGGAAAGTTAGCGACCTTCTCGCCAGTCTATAGAGGGGGCTGTGACAGCTTTTTCATACAAAAAATGCGTGCAAGGTCAGAGACAAAAATAATTAAATCTCCTTAAGTTTTTGTCAGCATCAAATAAAAAGGGATGTTGCCGATTTTTAAAAACTTCAGCAATTACTTTTTACATTTAAAACCAATAAAATTCTCCCGTCCCCTCTGACATCAGACTATTACCCAACAAATATTCTTTTAAGAAAGCGGTGTATGGTCATTACTTGAATGCTCCATAATATTGGCTCTCCCTTCTTGTTCGACCCATTTCATTTTATAACCACTAACCACTGAATAATATAATAAGATTTACTAATATACGTAGAGAATTCAAACAGAGACTGATTTGTCCGAAATTCTCAGCATTTTCATATAAACCTTGATACAATGATTATAATGACTGCTACTGTAAATCGTGACTCGCATTCCAGCAAACATAATAATAATTTTTTCCTGGTCTTGAATTAACTAAATTACCTCTTTAGGTAAAATTAACGTCCCATCCACCAAATATTTCGACTATAACTACATTTTTACTATCTATAAATAAAATAAATATTACCTATTACGTAATTTTTACTTAAGCGACACACCACTAAGTTATTTTCTTAATGGTTGAAAATGGTCGGAAAATCTGGTAGATTCGACTTAAAATGTAGACCGATAGGTCGCTATGACTTATAGGTTAAATATTTGAAACTGCAATGGTAAACCGACTTAACTCATTTTATGAAAAATATAATATCTTTCATGACAGCCAGAACGGTTTTAGGAAAAATAGATCAACAACATTAGCCCTATACAAATTCATTCAGGCAGTACTTAATACAATAAATAATAAAAGATATGCTGTAGGCCTATTGCTCGACATGAGCAAAGCATACGACAGAGAAAACCATAAAATTCTCTTAGATAAATTATACGGCACTGGAATCAGAGGAATCGCACAAAAATTGTTTAAATCATATCTCGAAGATAGGTCACAATATGTAGAGATTGAAAATACAGATTATAAAAGCGGGAGGATACAAACCATACGATCGGATGTGGAATGTAACATGTGCTCCATTCCTCAAGGAAGCGTTCTAGGGTGTTGCTTTTTTCTCATTTATATTAATGACCTTCCAAAACAACTAAGTGAGGACTGTATCCTTTTCGCAGACGACGTTTCAATAGTAATATCATGTTCAAATACGGAGGAGCTCAATAATAAATTAAATATTATTATGGAAAAAATTTTCACTTGAATGGAATGTCAGAATTTAGAGCTAAACTTGAAAAAAACTAAAATAATACAGTTCAAACCTTATCAAAAACTTCCATTGCAAATTGATTATAAATATAATAATGCTGTGATCGAGACTGTGACTTCGGCTACTCTGCTAGGAATAGATATTGATACAAGTGTAACCTGGAAACCACATATTCAAAAACTTACTAAGAAATTGTCCTCATTCATATACGCATTAAGACATCTAAAAATGGTAACAAATTTTAAAACCGCACTCACAGCATATTATGCATATGTCCATTCTAGACTTCTCTACGTATATTAGTAAATCTTATTATATTACTCAGTGGTTAGTGGTTATAAAATGAAATGGGTCGAACGAGAAGGGAGAGCCAATATTATGGAGCATTCAAGTAATGACCATACACCGCTTTCTTAAAAGAATATTTGTTGGGTAATAGTCTGATGTCAGAGGGGACGGGAGAATTTTATTGGTTTTAAATGTAAAAAGTAATTGCTGAAGTTTTTAAAAATCGGCAACATCCCTTTTTATTTGATGCTGACAAAAACTTAAGGAGATTTAATTATTTTTGTCTCTGACCTTGCACGCATTTTTTGTATGAAAAAGCTGTCACAGCCCCCTCTATAGACTGGCGAGAAGGTCGCTAACTTTCCAATCTCTTTGAGTCCCGTACATGTTTGCCGTGTAGCGCCTATTTAATAGTCTAAGTAGAGATTATTATTCGATTATTTGTTGTCGTCTCGCCTTGTGCTGTCACATCATTTTAGTTCTCTATAGTCTAAAATCTACCTATGTATAAATATGTATCCCATGACCACGTTATCGATTTTAAATTGTTCTTCCTAGCGGTTTTTCCCGTTACAGGTTCAGGGTACATTTGACCAAGATCCAAGATTATGGCAGGTAATTACAGTAGCGCGGTTGCCATCACCTCAGTAACCCTGTTTACAGCAGGACTTACCAGATTAGCGACATTACACTGATATTATCTATATAATATCGATGCATTTTGACACCTACCACATCCCTAATAGGCTAGAATGTTTCCGGCAAAAGTTGCGGCGAACATGTGGAATGTGCTTTAACAGGGATATCTCTCACGCCAAGGCTGCCACGGATGTATTTGTTACGCACTCGTGCAAGTCCACCCACCCATCGAAGAATTTTCAATTCCTTGACGTGTAGTTCGAATAACTAGGCAGCCCCAGCAGTATCCTGAATGCATTATGTACTAGAGGCGGAGCGCCTTGAATGCCTTCTGTGAATACTTGACCCATTTACTGTATGTGTAATACGACTGACAGTCTAAACAGTAATTTTTACGTCTCTGGTACAACGTGCGAACTTACGAGCCAACATATTCGCCCGTGCAGCCAGGGCTCTCCGCTTCCTCCGATAATTAGCCGGTAGCCTATTGGTAAAGGGACTCATAAGCGCGACCGGGTTCAAACCCCAGTGCCACCATGTACCAACGACTCTTTTCTGAGTTAGGCACACTAACCATCGGTATTGGTCTTACGATGAGGGAAAACATCGTGGGTTACATATTCAGTTTCCACTATGTGCATGTTCATTGTGGAAACTGAATATGTAACCATGATCTAATCTGGTCAGGTTCCCCTGTTAACAGGTTCACAGAGGTCATTTAAAGTTTATAATTCTATATTTATTAGGATATACATAACTCTTTCAATCGTCAAAAAGGAGCGGGTGGAATAGTAGGAAGGAAATACAGTGACATGTTGGCCACCCCAGGACCGGAGCACATCCACCGTGTCCGACAATACCAGACAAAGCCGGCCAATGCCCGACAATGCCAAGCACAGCCGGACAGTGCCCGACATAATATATATAAACCTATATTATACTTAAGAGAAACCACCTAAAACTACAGCAAGAGTAAGCCAGCCCACCAAGGCAGCATTCGTTTATGAGTATAACGTTAACGCCGCTTCCCAGGTAGTTCTCGTGGTAAAGAAACGGCAGAAACCCACAGAGCCCGAGTTAATTCCTTTTTTTTTATATGTCTTATATACTAATACCTTGTATATGCCCTACATACTAACTTAAAGGTAAATAAATACCTGTAAATGGTAAATTCTGTATATCTGGTGGAACCTCATTATATATCTAGCCGAAATTCAAATTCACTCCTGTTCTATCTCTCCCTGTAGCTGCAAAGCAGTGACAAGGACCAAGTCCATAAGGTACCTGGGAGTTCAAATCGATGACAGGCCCCCCTTTAAAGACCACATTGGCGTGCTTGCTTGCCACTAAGTAAAAAAGCTAATTAACCCTTCGCAAATCGGCCGATCCCATTCTCCTCAAGTCCTCTATAGAGTATTATGCGAGACGATTCTTACTTACTGCATACCTGTCTGAGGTGGGGCTGGTGTCTCCACGATGATCTACGTTGAAAGAGTGAAAAGGTTCATCCTGAAAGAAATGTATAAGAAGCCGTATAGATTCCCGACTAAGGATCTTTATTCGGAGGCCGGTGTCCGGTGAATGTCTGCCAACTATACGTCCTAAAGGTGTTTTCAAGTTGGGAGTCCGAGCGGTCCACCAGTTTACTCGCCTCCCAAACTGAAATCCTCTTCAGTTTGGGAGGCGAGGAAACTGGTAACTGCGTGGCTACTTACTTTATTATACTCGGAGACTAAAGACATTTTGAAAGTAATCTAATAAAAACAATACACACGCAAACGCACACACACACACACACCATAATCTTGTTTTAATTACTTATTTATATTCCTTCTTTTATTTTTACTTTTTTTATTACTTGAATTTAACCCACTATGAAATTGTTATGTTGCTCACAGTATAATTTTACCTAAGCATAGATTAATCCTTAGATACAATCTGGCCCCTGGGATAAATGTATTAATTTGATTTTTTCTATAAACTTATTTGTATTTGTAAAAGCGTACACATTGACCCATAATATACACCGCGACTTCCTATAAACCTTTCTCTTGAATCACTTTCTCTCTATTGTTGAGAATCGCATTAAAATCTGTTGCGTTGTTTAAAAGATCCAACCTTTCGGGCAAGAAGCCGCAATAAAAGCTATCTCCTCCAACTCTTTGCTATCGTAATGTTTTGGGGGAGTAGGGACCACTAAAGACATGGCTAAGACCTTGTAATTAACGCTATTGAACGTTATTTTTCAGTAGAATCCCGTTAAGCTTATAAAGTAAACATTAAATAACGGTGCATAACTAGAGACTTGGGTGTATGAGCATTGTTCCCATAAGTGATAAATTGAACCAAATTAAAAACGATGTTTGTCAATATACATAGTTCCATGATAAGAAAGATGTAGGTATGTTATGGTTCTTGGAAAGAGGTTGCCTTGATATTACAGTGAAGTAGATACGGGATGCGCGATTTGAGAGTCATAGGCCCCTGGTATTGTAAACAAAAAATAATCTACACGCGTAATATCCATGACAAAGCTGGAAAGTCCCGACAGACAGAATACCTAGGTACGTAGATAAAACGAGAACTTATAACAAACTATATCTACAAATGAGAAATCAGACGTCAACAAGGGTCAAGAGGTTAAAAAATTAATCTTTCAATACTTTGTACTCACTAACGACATTATCGATCATGTGTGCTCTGGCAGACCTTAGGTTAGGACGGGCTATAAGATAAGTAGGCTTTCAGGATGTGTTGGTCAGGATTATTAGGTTAAGCAGGTTGCAGTAACGAGTATGTAGGTCTGTAGGCTGATAGACTATGAGCACACACAGCACTGGCTAGGTAGGAATTCAAATGTGTTCCATTTGAATTACGAGTAGATGTAATATGTATTTTAGTTATTAAAGCATTCAATAATGTTCTTCCAACAAAGTAACCTGTTTTCTACATTTTATCAAGGATAACTTCTGACTATGTTCTAATGGTCTAAATAAATGTTTCTCAAATTCTATACTAGAGCGGAGATTTGTGTGCTTTTAGGGTAAATTTTATAAGTTTTGGTCAAGCACTTCGAAGGTTCAATAGTTATCAAAGAGGTTGTAAGCGACGCGCATTTGCTTCTGAGTTATTGCATGTTCTGTAAAACCTTTAGGTATCATTTAGTTGCATGAGGCTATTTTTTATTTACATTCATCATACTTGTAAACACTACTGTTTTATATTTTGAAAACATTCCATGTACACCTAATGCCAAAATTGACAGATGAAGACGTATCGAATTTTTTTTTGATATCTTTGGTTATTTGATAGTAGTTTTCAGTTTCTCTAGCAATTTTGCGTGGAGCGCACTCCTAATCTTGTAATCGCACTTTCATGTACAAATTTTTCACTATAATTCGATGTTTAAGTGTCAATCCCTTACAAAGTTTTGGTCTTCGAACCGCATATTGTGAACTAGTTGTGTGTAATACGTCACATTATGTTTAATACTCCACCTAAGTTATTGACACGTCGTCAACGTCAACTGATGACCGTGAACATGACCAGTGCACCTAGTGTTCCTAGTATTCCCGGTACATCTGACGAACAAAGAGAGGTAGGGCATAGCGGGGTATCCCGTTCGAATTGGAGCCGCCCGACTGGGGAAGTACCTCCACTACAGATATATACTCTTTTAAATAGTATTGTGTCTCTGCCGGTTAGTAAGGTCTCCAGTGCTCCATGGGGTGGGGATTTGGGGAACCGTGGCTTTGGCAGTGGAGGGGCATTTTCCTTTTTGCTGCCAGAGCAACGTGTTATAGAGGTGGGCAACGCATTGGCGATACTATTGGTGTTGCTAATGTCTATAGGCAGTGGTGACCACTTTCCATCAGGTGGCCCATTTGCCTGTTTGCCTACCGCATGACATAAAACAAAAACCTTCAGCTGGGGAAGAATGAAGAACTTAAACGGGAACTTAAATATTTAAATTTAGATTTCATTTATTTCCCAAAAGTAAATACAATTTCATTCTGATCATATTAAATATGTCAAAAATGTGTTTTCAGTTAGGGATCGTCAGATTTACAGTACATATATATATATATATATATATATATATATAAGTACTCATACAAAATTTATGTAACTATATAAATTCACATGTCTGATAATTAAATTACGCAATGTCAAACAAACGAATTATATAAAAACAATTAAAATTCTATATGAATGTCAAATCTAGATTAGATTAAAAATATTACAATCAAATAATAATAATTTTAAATAATATATGTCAAAATAAAATAAAATAACTTATTTAGTAACGGTCAGCGTGTCACTGTGTGTTTCCTTTCTAGTTTCCTATCCCCCTCATTTTTGACGATTGAATGAGATATTTATTGTCCCAATCAATAAAGAAATTTTGAATTTTGAATTTTTTGAATTTAAGTACGATAATTGGAAAAATCTTCGAGCGACTGCAGCAGCCTTATTTGCTTAACAATCTAAAAAGATGATGCTCAGTTTGGTTTTCGTGCCGGTCTCTCAACGGATTCTGCAATCTGAAAGGGAAAGGCGGGCACTCTCGGTTCGTTGCAATATGATTGCACGCAGATTTGGCAAGTGTGACATTTAAGTCAAGAAGACATTGTTTAACGCTCTTTGTCAATGTTTATACACTTGCCAACTCTGGGCCAGCTTCCGGATGAAACCTATGAAGCCATGAGGGTGCAATATAATGATGCATTTCGCATCCTCATGAGATTGCCAAGATTTTGTGGCGCACCCGGAATGTTCGCGGAGGCGAGGGTGCCCGACTTCTTCGCGGTTATGAGAGCGCGTGTGGCTGCATATTAGGCTAGACTGAGGTGCTCCGATAATAGCATACTGAGAACAGTAAGTAATGACCTTTGCAGTCCAATCTTTAGAAGATGGTTGACATTGCATTTGACCGAGAATCGAAAATGACATCGAAATATTATAACTTTTGTAATTATTTTTTATTTTCAATTTTACTATTGTATAAAGAATTATCATTATTATAGTTCTAAGGATTGCCAGACAGAAGTGGCAGTGGGCAGGGCACATAGCTCGAAGAACAGATGGGGCAGTAAAGTTCTTGAGTGGCGACCATGGGTAGGCCTCCTACAAGGTGGACCAACAACCTGGTAAGGATCGCAGGTACCAGCTGGATGCGGAAAACATAGGACCGGCCTTTGTGGAGATCTCTGGGGGAGGCCTATGCCCAGCAGTGGGCGTCTTCTGGCTGATATGATGATGATGATGAGAAAGGGTGTAACAAGTCCACAAAAGGAATGTTCTACTCATTGAATTAAAATCTTTATACAAATGTGATCGGTATTTTTGTAAGTAAAAACAAACAGTTTTAATTTCTAAGAAGGGTTGTTGTAATTAGAGAAAGAGAATAAACGAATTTTATAAATATTAATTTAATTAGTTACCTAATTTTAACTTTAACAGAAATAAAAGAAGAGATAAAAAATGTACGTACAGTGCGAAAAAATAAAAAATAAACACATTTCAATGTTCACAAAACAAAGACAAGACAAGCTTGTGGTTTAGCTATGGACATTTGCAATTTCACTGGTAAAATTCCCATGTTGCCGACCCTATAAAAACCTTTTAACCACTTTCTTGAAGAACTCTATGTTACTTTGTGATTACGATGTGAGGATGAACTATGTCGATGGCGAGCGGTGCGTTGATAGAAAGTAGCTGTAGGCATCAAGTCAAATATTTATTCAGAACAAACACCACAAGTTTCACAGCACGCGTTTTAATAGAATCACAAAGGCCAAGGTAATATGCTGGTGTTTTTGCAACCAGGTAATTATATAGAGTCACTAAACCATAATCAATGGCAGAGCCTCTGTACTAACTTCTCACCTTCTCACCCTCAGTGCCTCTGTATATATATCTCTCTCTTGATATTCAGTGGCGGATGCAAATGAATCACTATCCTCAGTTTCCATTTCGTGTGGTGGGCTGAAAATAATACAGAAATTTCCAATAATTTTGTATTGTTGTTATTGTAACAATTTTTAGTATATTTTTTAGTATTTAGCACAATTTTTGGCATACTTGATTTCAATTCCATCGGAATTGCAGAAGTATATGAGGTCCTAAGATAAATAGGGCTTTATGTCTTCTATAATGTGGATCGCAGTCTCCGCAGAGAAGCGATAAACTCTACTAAAGTTGGGCATGTTAAATGGGTTCGACAAATCCCTTATTTGCCGATTTAAGTGCATTGTATCGGCTTTTTGCCTTATCCTTATCCTATTACGATGTTGTATCGGCAGTACAAACTGCATTTTCCAAGAAAAACTTATTAATCCACAATTCACAATAACTTTCCGAGAGCTAAATAGCGTTCGTGTAATCTTCCGAAAATTCGACAGAGGTTTCCGGTTTGAACTGTCAAATTTGTCATTCGGATTCGAGACCGATGCTTTAGAATACGGTTTTCCGAGTCGATCGACAAATTTGTCGATTCCGTATCCGAATCCGGTTTCCGAGCCATTGTGAATACGGCCCCTGATGCGCCAGTTAAAGTCTGTGCGATGCAAAGTTTGATTTTCGGTGCTACTTGTTCGCCTTTTATTGCAATACATTAAAAATAAAAATGCGAATTTATACGAAAACAAGTATCCCGAGGCCGTAAGCGTCATAGTTAGTGACCATTACATGGACAACTGTGTCCATTCAACTTTTAGTGAAGACAGTGCCATTAATATAATTTCAGAAATTACTGAAGTGCTAAAAAACGGAGGTTTTGAAATAAGGGGGTGGTCCAATAACTCTGGTTGGTGTGGTATCCCGCGGATGACTCATTTGCGTTCAAAGTTAACTTAACGTACATTCCGTCAAATATTTTAAATGGCAAACAGCGCCCCACAAAATCTTAAATGTTAAGCGTAATTCAGTAATTCAGTTTTATTGCATAATCAAGTACATTGATGGTAGTAGTACAAGATACCCCGTAAGGGCACAGAAATATAGAAATGAGCTATATAAACATAATTTGCACTTATTATTTAAGTATAATGCGTAAATAATATAGCGTTATAATGTCTATTTATGACATGCATGTTTTATTGTCTCTACTTATGATAAAAAGTAAAATGTTGTTCCAAAATATACATAGGAGTGGTGTTGACTGGAAATGCCACATCCGAACCGAAGAGTACGTTCAGTGTACCGCCAGGTTGGATGAATTGAAGAAAATAGAAACATTACGCATACCGCGCTGGTACGATGCAGCTGGGGATTGGACGTCATGCTATGTCGTGACACCCTCTGGTTCATCACCTGTAGGTACAATTGTAGATACACAGCTACACGCCTTTTGTGATGCGTTCACCAAGGCGTGCGCTGCTGTTAGTTACTGGCGTTTCACAAAAGATGATGGCAGCGTTAATGTGTGTGTTTGTGGCTAGTAAAAGTCGCGTCTCTCTACTACGTCCAGTCTCCGTACCGAGGCTGGAACTACAAGTGGCTGTGATAGGCGCGCGATTTAGCCAAACTGTTGAAAAGGAACACAGGTCAATAAAAGTCAACAAACGTTACCTTTGGTCGGATGTCAGCACCGTTCTTCAGTGGATCCGTTCGATCCTCGTGGTTCACACTTCTACCAAAACAGAAGTGGACCGCTGAAACTAAATCCTTAAAAGTCGGTGATTATGTCATCCTAATCGAGCCTAACTTAGATCGTGGTTCCTGGCGTCACGGTGTCGTCACAACGGCCCAAGAAGGCGAAGCCGGTCGCGTACGAATCGTAGACGTGCGCACACGCACCGGCGCTCTCCGGCGTCCAGTTACTCGCGTCACCTTAGCTACGGCGCTTGGCTACACCAGGTAGAGGCTGCGGAGTGTTTTCGGAAGATTTAAACATTTATGCACTCCACTTGATAAGTATAACACGGTCTTCCAGACCGAATATATGGGCATAATTTTGGCCTGTCACTCTATACGTGATAGGTAACAGACCAACCAATCCGAATACTAACGGATAGCAGAGCAGTACTGATGGCACAGGAATACTCTCGGAGATCTTCTGGAGACTGAAGAGTCTTTTGAATTTTCTTGAGGAATTGGGTTGGCAGGATTATTAGTGTTACCCAAACTATAATTTCCGCCCTCACGTAAAAGAGGCGCAGGGTCGTCGAGTTACGGTAAATGCCTGGGTATATCTAATCTACACCAAACGTAAATAAAGAGCCAATTGCGTGGTGTTCCGAACGTGACATCTGTTTACTGGTGGTGCACCAGTTGTATATTTATTTGGCTGGAAGAATATCAGCAAGTTTACTACAAGCCATATCACATATTTTAGAAAATGATTAAGTTGAATATTTCAGTTTTAAAAAAGAAAATTTAAAAAATATGGGTAATAGGGGAAGTTCTCGGGGTTTGATTATTGGGAGGGGATTATTTCTTCATTGTTCAGAAAGTAAGTAAGAAGTGAGTATACTTCATATTCGACTATTTGGGTGCAATCGCTTTTTCAGCGTTTGAATTATCGGTTTGGGTTTTAATTTGGAAGAAGTAAGTTCGTGGTCCATACCTGATAAAGTGAATGGGTGCAGCCGGTATCATCTATTCACGAGCGTTTGTGTACAAATAGATTGTCCGGGGAATATTTCCTTTCCGGGGGACTTTGGGCGCTAGGTTAGTTGAGGTAGGATAGTTATGCGGGGAAAGTCATTATTCGGTATAGCTCACGAATACAGCAACCATATTTCCAAAACATCTTAAGCAGGTTAAAACCGTAGAGGGAGTATAACATAGAGATGACATGCTAATAATAATACCATGCATTAACGAGATCACAACAAACAAAATCTGCTAAGAATGAAAAGGACGAAAACATGATTTGTTGTCCTTGTCGGAATATGAGATTTTTTTGTTTGTTTCAATTGCAATTGCGACCAACAATCGCTATTCGACCAAATTGGGAATAAGTTAAGTCAAGCTTCCGTCCGGCATTTTATGCCACTTTTTATTTATCCGGGTTTCAAGCGTTTTAGGGATACCAGCTGTGGTACTGATAAATAATCTTAGTTGTGGGGTATTAATTTTTTATATGGACTCTAAATTTATCTAGTGCTGTACGCCCAGTGATACATACAGGTGTTGGTTTACGTACCTACAGATTTGACGCCATAGCATAAAATGTTAGGAATTGCATACTCTATCTGAAAATTATCTACAATAGTTCTTTCTGTCTGGCACTTTCGAGTTTTTGGTCCAAAATGAATGATATCTTTTGCTCTCTGTTTTGAACACTCATCGTACGTGACTAAACGCTTTGTACTCATTTCTTTGATTTAATTAAATACACAAAGTATAGAGTGCGCAAAGATAATGAACTGGAACTAAATTTGATAGTCTAGTAAAATTGCAAAGACCTTACACAGTACAGAGTTTATTTTATCATTGATTTATTCATTATGACGTGCACTCTAGTAAATTTATGCGCAAGATGTACGTCTGATACGTACTGTCTCATATCTAGCCTATTACATGATAGGGGATTTTTCAAACATTTTGGGGCTAAATTTTGGTAGAGGTTGCAACACTGGTACTTTGTGACTGTCCCTTTCGGGTATATGCGCTTGTCATATCCATTTGTTTCTTGATCCTAGGTTAAGACAATGGCGTGACATGAGTTGTATCACAGCTGTCATATTGTAGTTGGGTCAAAGATAAGGGTACAGTAGGAGCATAATTGTTTATATTTAGTGATTTAAAACGTGGTGATTACCTTCTATTGCAATTTGTCGTAGCTGGTTTCTTCTGCACAATACCGGTAGTTTAAATTGATTTCGTGTTTAGGTAGAATAATGTAAGTCTTACTAAGGCGTTTAGTACTATTCTTCCAACAAAGTAAGTTGTTTTTAATATTTCAAATACCCCCCTCCCCCATTTCGCAAGCTCGCAAGGGTTTCGGTAAGAGCCAAGCACCTAACTCTACAAACCCTACACTTTTGTCAGAAAGTAAGTAAGTAAAAGTAAGTAAGTAATAGTAGTTTATGCAACTGTCATATAAAAGGGGGTATTAAAACATGAGTGGCTGTTTATCATACGAGGCGTAGACGAGTATGATAATAGTTTGACACGAGTGTTTTAATACCTAATTATATGCAGTTGCATACACTACTTTATCTACACTCATATTTTTACGTTAAAATATCGTACCTATAATTTTCTCAACTTAGCTAGAAGTAAGCTGCGAGTCAGTTCTGTTGTATCTACGCGTCGAGGATATCAAGTTGCGGGATATTCACTTTACTACTTTCACATTTATCTATTTATTTGCTTAAAATAAGAAAAAAACTTCACAAACACAAATTTCAACAATTACAAAAAATATTCTGTTTAGCGGGAAAATAATTACACAGAATATAAACATGATAATTAAAATTTGGATTTGAGTTTGTTAAAGACATCTGAGTATTCAGCCTACATTACGCCGTGTCCCGGCGCCCGACAAAAAAAATAAAAATAAAAGTGTTGCATAATGATTAAAAAGTTATTTTACGATACAGCTGTCATGAAAATAGTATGGGAAATGCTGTATCGAAAAGTAATTTTTTAAAATTTTATAGTCTGGCGTGAAAAAAGTGTACCCTTAAACGACTGTTTTCGAATATGTAATTGGAACATTACGCTATGAGTGTAGATAAAAACTCTTTATTGCACACATATTATAAGACAATATACAAAAATCAGCATAATATACATGCGCGCAAAGGCGGTCTTATCGCTTTAAGCGGTCTCCCCCAGACAAAGTAGGGCTTGGCCTTTGCATAAAATACCCATTGCGAACTATAAAGTTTATTTCTGTTAATTTACGCATTGAACTCAGTGCAAGATAGTCTAGAAAAAGTACATTTGCAAACATTAAATATCTAAATTACTGTGGCTATAATTATTGATAACAAGATCAAGTCATAACCGGGTTTTGTTTACATAAATGTCAGTTGTGTTCATCGGGTCCGGGTGTCGACTGTGCCGGAATAATGCGCGTGTGGGTGATCGCCGCGCTACTCGCCTGCGCCTGCGCAGCGCCAGGTAATATCAACCTTATTGCATATAACATTGAGTCCAAATTAAATTCACAACTTATGTACTATATTACTACGTCATTCTGCATATTATCTTGTAAGCACGATTGTATGAATAAACATGGGAAATATAAAACACAATAACCTCAAACATAAATAATTGTGTTATTCAAATTCAAATAATTTTTTTCAATTTAGGTTTATACAAAAACACTTATGGATGTTATACAATTAAATACATTAATTTTCTTTTAAAAATTAAGTAAGTATACCAAATTCAATTCAATGAATCCATTGTTCTATTACATTAAGATTAAGTTAGTCATTATCAATAATATAATGTCATAATTTTTATATATCAAACCACAATTAATTACAATATTGCGAACTAAATTTATCAGTTTAAAACATGTCAAGGTAATATTCAGGTCAAGAACATTAAATAAACTAGTTACAATAAAATAAATAAATAACAGCATCATGGTTTGCCTTCGGAATAATAAATTCAGTTCCTGCTTATATTCAACAAAGTCAGTGAAAAATAATTAATTAATTAATAATAGCATAAAATAACAAAATATCATATTAATAAAAAAAAATTATGTCAGATTTTAACACGTAGTAATAGTAGTAAAGTAGATTATTGATTCATGTCCAAGGATTTTCGTCATCCAAATAATCATTTATTTTGTAGAATGCTTTACTAATTAATTTATATTTAAATTGATTCAGGGGTAAATTTTGTATATCTTCTGGAATTTTATTATAGTAGGCGACGCAATGTCCCACAAAAGATTTAACTTTAGAGAAGAGAATATTTAACTTTTGGCAACCTAAGGCTCGATGCCCACTCATGAAGTGCAGTGCACTGCACGGCGCATCGCGCGGTGCCACGTCACGGTGACAACCACAGAACACGATAGAAGTGGCATCTTCGCCATTAGTACCGAAACCGATGCCGCTGTTCCCGACCCCACTATTTTTACCACTACTTATGCAACTTAATATGCACAGGCTTACGCACGCACACGCAAAGTCAAACGGAGCGCTGTGATTAGTCCATCGGTCACTACCATATACACACATTGCGTTGCGTGTGTGCTGTAAATCCTCTCTGAAAATACATTTACGCTAGGGATTGACAAAATCGAATCCTTGTTAAAATTAATATTTCGATTAAATTCTAACTATTATTATGGTATTTATTATTTAATAATAATGAATTGAAAATGTTATTATATTGAGGGGGGGTGCGGCGGGGTTCAAGGACGCGTAGAGAGGAGATAGAGAGAGTAGGGGTACGGTAGATTTACCGTAGGGGTATGGCAGGTATATGTCAGGAGTACGATAGTGTGTGACGTCCTGAGTAGTTTAGTGGTTAACATGCTAGTTTGCCATACAAGAGGTTGCGGGTTCGTTTCCCGGCCGGGCAGAAATTTAAATGATGAATTTTAATTTCTGTAACGGGTCGGGGTGTTTTATGTTTAATAAGTATGTATTTAAAAAAAAGGGTATAAGTACTATATCAATTCTTTAGCACCCATAATACAAGCTTTGCTCAGTTTAGGGCTAGATGGCGCTGTGTGAATTTGTTTACAATTAGGTATTTATTTTAATTTAGTGTTAAGGTAACTGCATCATACCGCTACCCCACCTGTACCCCACCCGTGCCCCTGCTGTGCCCCTACTAAAAACTAATATCAAAATCAGTCCGCAATTGACGAAAATTTCAAGGAACACACGTACCTACAATAAAAGAACATTCAATCGAAATAAGAATCTTCTCCTTTTTTGATGTCAATTCTACTATACTACAAATATATTATATCGATAAACAAAATAATTTATCGATAAGGTCGGTTCATGTGCAAAGCACTAGATTGGGCGCAAGGTGTCCTTGAGCGCGGGTGAATATTTTTTTAAATATTGATAAATACAAGGTTTTTAGACTTAACGGCGAAATGAAATCACTCCTTTTGTTTTTGAAGTCTGTTAGCTCCTTGCTCGCAATTAACTATTGCGCTAGATGGCATATTTTTAACATTTTAGGTACAGATTTTTTGATGCGCACTCCGTTGAATTCCGCAAGAGTCTGACGGCGCGTTCGCTCCTTTTGAAGGAAATTAGCCCATTTGCGCATAGTTGTGGCGCGACTGCACCGCCGATTAGCTTTTCTAACTACTTGTTTTTCTATGGTGACATCAAAGAAAACAGTGGTGTTATTCTGGTTTATCAAGTTAGGCCACGTTCGCACGAGAAATTTACTAGAGATTGTGAGTGAGGCAAGGTTTACACGAGAGCTTTTTCGAAGCTTTTACACGCGAAACGTACAAAAAGGATACCATTCGTTTTGGATTAAAATAATAGTAGCCACATTAGTAGTACAGTTGTACAATAATAGTAGTACAATTATACAATTTTCAGAGAGACCATACAATTTCTACCATTTTCGTGAGCGATCGTTTCGAAGTTATTCTAGTTTTTGGCTTGACAGCTGGCATCAACAATGTAGATCGCTACGAGAAGTATAAATTCTCTTCAGTAACTAGTGTTTTAGGACCAAAACTGAACGTAACTCAGGAATTCAGCCAAAACAGAGTATATCGCCAGCTGCAGCGCGGATACCGACGCCATCCGTATAGGTAACGAAACTGTCAATAGAACAGATAAATCCAAATACCTCGGATCCGTAAATCAGTTTCAGGAACCTAGAGGTCATGATGATCGTCGTAAGGTACCATTTATGTATCCCCAAGCCTCTACTAATTACAGACAGAATTCGTATCTTATTCGGGCGACCAAAGTTGTAATTAATTATTCATCTTGATGTTTTTAATACAAGCGTTCACGCAGCGCGTAAATTGCTAAGTAGCGTATTCTATGAGCAGTATTGGCTGGATATTTTGTTCTGTCATTTGATTGCGAATTTGTTATTTAAGTGCTAAATATTTCTTACTTTTTTTAATCATGTCATTTGATATTTCGTGTGCCTACGGAATTTGCCTCGGCTATCAACCTACGCTAAGTTTATAAACTATTCTAGATCTATTAGTGAAGGTCTATTATTAGCTAACAGTTTTTTATCATTAAGTACTGATATGGTTAATAAACTGACGATCTTCCAAATAAATAAATAAATAAACATCTCGACGAGCACTATCATTTCTCTTTAGAAACTAGTGTTCTAGGAGCGATAGTTTCAGAGTTATTACCGTTTTAAGTTCGACAGCTGTCACCTGAAATGTAGATCTTGACGAGCACTATCATTTCTTTTTAGAAACTAGTGTTCTAGAACCAAACATGCCTTATTTATAATTTAGGATGAACTGAGAAGAAAATGACGACAGGATCACGAAAGCGAAACAACTTAGTTAATGTTACAGAATCAGAAAAATGGGAGGGGCTTACACATCAGCGGTTAAACTTTCTTTGACAAGGTCGGTTTCATTCACACGCGTGGTATCTGTACTAAAAAAAGTAGACAGATATATGTGTGTGAACTGTGTCACATAAGGAGGAATGTGACGTTTCATGTTGACATCTGCTGACATCGCGCCGCACGCTGCACGATGGGGCCAAATTGAAAAACGTGGACAAAATTCATACAGAACTGACATTTTTGGTTTTGCCCCATCATGCAGTGCGCCGCGCGGCGCGCTGCTCAGTGGGACATTTCGCCATCTGTCAATGTACTAGCATACAAATTGCTCGGCGAGTAACAAGTTTTGCCACATCATGCAGTACGCCGCGCGGCACACTTCATCAGTGTGTCTTCAAGCTAATACGTTCATTACCAAGCCTGTCTTTATTACGTGTGTTGTGATTGTGATTATCTGAATGCTTTAAGTAGGAGGCTCTGTGTTTGTAAATGTGTAGCAGTTTCATGTATATATATTGTGACGCTACTGTCAGTATTTTAATATTATCAATTGCACGGACCGCTCTCTTCTGAATAACAAATATGTCATGTATGTCGGCTGCAGAACCCCACAGCATTAGGCCATAGGACATAATGCTATGGAAGTAACTGAAATAAACGATACGGGCAGTTTCGCCATTCGTAAGATCACGAATTTTTTTAATAGCATAAGCTGTACTTTATCTCCCTGACAGGGTTTCTATGTGGTTTTTCCATTGCAGTTTATTATCTATCGTCAATCCTAAGAAAACAGTTGTGTTTGTAAATTCTAGAGCTGCATTATTGAAGTAAAGAGCCGTACTTCGCATTTTAACGTTTGGCATGTGAAATAAAACACATTTGGTTTTTACTGCATTCAGAAGTAAGTTGTTCACTGTGAACCATGTATTTAGTGCCGAGAGTGTACTGTTTACATCGTCAAAGTTTTCCCTATTTCTGTCGTCTTTAAATATTAGCGAAGTGTCGTCAGCAAACAGTACAGGGTTGCAGCGGTTTCCTAGGAAGAAAGGCATATCACCTGGATTGATTACAGACGGCGCGGCGGTGTGTAAAGTAATTATAGACCTTATGTCCCAGAACATATTTTTAACGTTTTTGATGAGCCCACTGACTCATCTATTTAATCACTTCTTGTAAGCAAGTCCTGCGGAGTCCTACACTTTAGCCTACAGAAAGTCGGATTTTGCATTAGTTTTAACGTCAATTTATTTGAATAAGTCCTAATTCGTTTCCTGTACACCTTCAGGCTGCGACTGATTTCTTCCTGTACTCATATACAAGTACTTTGTTTTACAGTGAAAGTTTCGACTTTCGATTTATCAGCCAGTACATAGATCTAAGCTGCTGCCCGAGCGCTTTTAGTTTTGTAAAAATGTATTTCAGCCAAATGGAGGCCCAGTTATTGTAAGTTGTCCGTTTGTTAAAAATGTATCGTGTTCAGGAACGCCGGTGGGCATGTCTGAGTCCTTGTTGTAAAAGTGGCTTTGTTTCGTTTGCTTTGATGCTTCCGTCTTTCAGCCATGTCGATATTTTATAGATACCTGCTTGCAGTAAGGCGGAGGCGGTTAGCGGATTTTCATGCGACGCCTGAATACTTGTGTCATCGGCAAATTCTTACTAGTGTTTCTCTAGAGGATGGTAGGTCTGAGGTATTAACAACAACAATTTATTGTACACAAGAAAATTAAAGAGATAGTACAAGTTAGATATTAGACAACAGGCACTACTTATATCTAAAAAGAAATCTCTTCCAGCTGGTCTACAAAAAGAGAGATAACATAAATATACCCAGATACAATAATTATAGACTATAAATAAATAAATACATAATATTCTATACATACTAATAGGTATATATGAATAAAATAAACATATACCATATTAATACATAATATATATTAAGCCATTGTAATACGTCTAGGCACACTGAGATAGAAAGTGATCCTTTACACGCTTTTTAAAAATATATATAGATTGTCCATCACGCACTTCGTGCGGAAGAGAATTCCACAGTCTAGCTGCATGAACAGTGAAGGAATAGGAAAGGAAGTCGGAATGGTGAGCAGGAATTGCTAGCAACGATCTTACGCTAGAACGACAAGTACAACGACAAGACAAGGTATATGTAAACTCAAAGCAATGTCGTTCGTTAGATGTTACTTTCAAAGTTTATGAATTTGGCAAATTTTCAATTAAATAATATCTTTAAAAGCTAGCCGTTTAATTAACCGACTAATATTACCATCCGGCTGCCACATATACCTATATAGTCATCATTGACTACTCATCAACCAGCCACTGTATGCATGAACCTCCTCCGAGATGCGTCTCGTATGAACTGTTTTTGGTATGGCGTTTCAATACCGAAAACACTGCTTTATACTCAGTATAAATATACTATACCGTAAATAAAATAAACTTACTTAACAATTTAAATTCCAGGTACACCTCTCGAAGATGAACTTGATCCTACTACTACTACTGATTCTCCCATCACAGAGAGTATCACTTTTGATACGAATACAATTAAACAAGGGATCGATGATAACGAGACAAATGCAGTTACAAATCCGTCTATCATTGGGAAAAATAGTAACGAAAAAGGAAGTGAGAGTAATGAAACTACTCCTAAATCAACGAGACAAAAAGGTGATGACACTGATGAAACAGATAATACCGTTACATCTCAACATAAATCTGATTATGATAACAGTGACCCTGATATATCAACAACCAAATACGATGCAAGAACCAATAATATACCTACATTAAAAACAAAAAGTTCTGACGAGGACAATCAAGGTGAAGTTGAAGAAGATGAACATGTCCGTCCATATTGGAAAAATGGACAAAATGAAGACAATGAGGATGAAGCAAGACGTACATCAAAAAATATGAAAACAAATATTTCTGATATAGATAATGAAAGTGAAGGTGATGAGGATGAAAGTACTCGTTCCTTTTTTGAAAGACGTACAACAAAAGGGAGAAAACCAAATTTTTCTGGCAAAGACAATCAAAATGAAGGGGATGATGATGATTTCCATCCATATTGGGAAACACGTACATTAAAAAATAGAAAAATAAATAATTCTGCCAAAGACAATCATAATGAAGAATATGAAGAAGAAGGTAATAATCTATATGAAGAAATAGGTACATCAAGAACAAGAAAAACATATAAGTCTAAAAAAGACAATCACAGTGAAGATGATGAGGATGAAGTTATCCATCCATATGAGAAAAGACGTACATCTGTCAAAGATATTCAGAATGAAGGGAATGGGGATAACGACGTCCGATCACATTGGGGAAGGCGTATTACAAAAAATACAAAAACAAAAAAGTCAAAAACAAAAAAGACAAAATCAAAAAATGCAATATCAAAAAATACAAAAACAAAAGATAGAAACAAAAACCTGGAAAATTGGGCAATCTTTTTTGATCATTTTGGTAACAACAGCTCCGACATAAATACAAAACGTGAAAACAGGAAACACACAATCCATGTAAAACGCACAAAATATCCTAACTTAGGTGAAATGCGGGATATATTTCCTTCAAGCAATCATAAATATTACAACCATTTTGACGACAGCCGAGAGGATGATAGAAGAAATAATTACGAACCTCGAATTGATAGTCACCATAATAAAGGTATTTGGAATGGTATTTGGAAATCTTCCGTTGACAAATATAGACGCAGAGAACGCTATCCCGACTCCTATGACAGTTATCGTGGCAGATCTGAATATCGCGGAGGTAGGACACACTATGGCTACAAAGATTCCGAGGAAAAGTTTTATAATTCACCTGATAGACAGAGGTATGACGATTACCACAGGCATAGAAATGACAATTACAAAAGACGAACATATTCGCATCATGGTTATAGAGATCAAAAAAGATATAGAGATAATAACTGGCATGAAGGAAGACGTTACTACAATAAAGAACGGAACTCTGGTCGTAAAGATTACAGAGATTATCATCGTAACGACAAGTACAATAGAGATGATGGACATTACGGAAACTTTGCGAGGCATAACGGATGGCGCCATAGTAAAAGTTACAGTAGGTACGAAGATTACTAAAATTCTGTCTATTAGAATAAGATGCTCGCAACTTCTTGGAGCTGACACTCGCCGTCCCCAGCAGACCACCAACTTATGAGTCGCGAATACAAAGTTACACAAAGGTTTCCTTGCGAAAACTTGTTTTTTAAATCCACCCAAGTTTAAGATTTATAGCATTAATAAATTAATATTTTTCAATTTCAATTCATTTATTGCGTTTCCATGTGTTAGTAAATACAAGTTCTTAAATATATATATTAGTACAAGACATGGAACCCTGGTCGGGTATAGCAAAAATTTATTACATAATAATAATAGAGAGGAATAATAAATATTCAGAACTTATTTGCCAACAATTACCAAGGATGTCGAAAACGGGCGAAGCGGACAAGAAGTAAAAAAGATGGGCCCTGGATATTCGCCCACTGCGCGGCTGCACTACCGTAACTGACGCCAAGGTCATGATGATGATGATGATTTAACTTCTTTGTTAATGAACTAAACCGTCATTTACTTCGACAGGTTCCACCCCATTCAGATTGTTTAAGTTTTATTTGTTTTAATTTAAAGAGGTCTTTTAAGTTGAAATTTTTGTATTAGGTCAGTTAAAACTAGGGAATGCAATATTCATATTCATATTCATTTATTCGTAGTAATAATCATACATAGTCATTTAAAATAGTTTCATGAATAGAATTAAGTATCTACTAATAGTTGATGTCAATGTTAAAAAACAATTAATTCAATAGTATCAAATTATCGTGATTCGAAATCGTCAAGAATTAAATTAGTATTATAATATCAAATAATAATTAAGTCAAATGTTAAATTAAATAATTATAAGAAAAATACAAAATGCTTTAAACATGTCAAATATAAAATTAAAACATAATATAAAATGTCAAATACAATGTTCGAAAACTATATGTCAAATATTAATTAATCGAAATGTCAAATACAATACAATGAAACAAATAGTCGCATACAATATTGCGTGTCACAGAAAGATACAATTTTTATAGTATATTATTCATTGTATTCAATTAAATGACTAGAAGTGGGTGATATCAATCTAATAACGGAGAGGTACTAAAGGCTTCGCTCATCTAAAAACTCATCTATAGAGTAGTATCCTTTTTTTATTTATGTCAATTTTAATAGCTTGCAGAACCTGTGGTAGGTTTTGCATTCACGAATATCCGTATGCAGCCTATTGTAGATCCGCGGGCCCATGATATATAGCGAACGGGTAGTTTTGTCCAGTCTGTGAGTCGGTATTGGTAGATCATGTTGTCTCCTAGAGGATACCCGTAGGTCAAGAGTTGCGTTATTAGGAAACTCGCCCATATTACGCCTGTGCCTGGCCGCAAAATAATTTTTATAAGCGGTTTCTTTTTTCTCTTCTTTGTTCGCACGTGTCGTGTGCATTGAGATAATATGTATTATTATGAGTACCGGCGACGATCCGGAAAGTTGGTAGATAAATAGCAAAAATTGTAATAGTCTTTATATATTCTATCTAGGTAATAGGTATTTTAATTATATTACTTTATTATACTACATTTATTTATATTAAGCTCTATGTCTAACACGCAAAGTATTGACTCAGATGACGAATTCTTCTCGTTATCGTCTTCTTCTGATTTCTCACATTTTAGTACAGGTGACGACAGCTCCGATGGGCCATCTCTGAGTGAGAATATAAAGGTCTCGTTCACTCCTTTCAAAAAGAACTTTAACGTAGTCCATATTAACGCTCAGAGTGTTGCAGCTCATTACACGGACCTATGTGCAACATTCTCTAATCAAAATATTCACGCCTTGTTGGTCTCAGAGTCATTACTGAAGCCGTCTTTGCCGTCAACTTTATACCCTCTCCCTGGCATCAAGCTGATTAGAAATGACAGAGCGTATACTAAGGACCTCGGTGGGAGTGCGAGAATGGTCGGTGGTGGGGGGGTCGCTATTTATCTGCGCGGCGACATTTCTTGTAGAATAATTTCACAATCACCTTCAGTATACAATACGGCTGAACACTTGTTCCTGGAAGTCACCTTACATCATACCAAGGTTTTATTGGGTGTTGTCTACAGCCCTGACTCGCATGTTAACTACTTTGCCAGCCTGGAATGTTTGCTATCAGATCTGCGTCCCCAGTTTGACCACACGATTGTAATGGGGGATTTTAACACCTGTTTGGTAAGGAGTGATGCTCGTTCGAAAAATCTCCTCTCACTTCTGAATTCACTCGATCTTCATTTCTTGCCTCTCGGGCCAACTCATTTCCCTCATAATGGTCCACCATCACTCCTCGATTTAATAATCACATCTTCTCCGCAGGTAGTAGACTCATATGGTCAGTTTGCAGCGGCCGCCTTCTCCGCCCATGACTTAATTTATGCGTCCTTTAAAATTCGTCCACCAAAGAAGAGGCATAAAGTTCTTCTACTTCGGAAGTTCTCTGATATTAACCAGGAGGCTCTTCTTGAGGATATGCAGAAGGCGGACTGGGGCTCGGTCTTCTCTGTTAATAGTGTGGACGCAAAGGTTGAGGCATTAAACTTAATACTTTTGGCAGTATATGATAAACATGCACCTGTCTTGCCAGTGAAGGTGAAGCACTTTCCCGCACCCTGGCTTTCACCGGAGATTAAAGCTTTAATGGCTAAGAGGGAGAGGGCCAAGTTAAGGTTTCGGCGTGATCCGTCCCCTCGTAACGGGGAGACCTATATAACATTACGTAACTCATGTAATCGCTTGTGTCACGCGGCCAAGCGGAACCACATACATAACACCATTAACGAGTGCCCGCCCTCGAGGCTTTGGAGTTTTCTGCGATCTTTGGGAGTAGGGGGGGGAAAGCTGACTGGTCCCTCAGGGTTAGATTTAAATAGCTTAAATCACCATTTCTGCTCAAAATCACTAGTCATAGATCCAGAAACCAAGAGCCGCACCCTTGCAGAGCTCGAAAACAAACGGGTAATTGGTAACGATTCATTGACCCTGGGGCAGATATCGGAGGGGGGGGGTGTTGGGTTTGCTGAAGACTATCAAAACTAAGGCGACTGGGGATGATGGAGTGAGCCTTGATATGGTTAATCCAATCAAACACTTTTAAGCCCGAATTCTTGCTCACATTATAAATTCTTCTTTATCTTCTGGAGTGTTTCCATCCTGCTGGAAGCGGGCACACGTGACTCCTCTCCCTAAGAAATCGAATCCATCCTCTCTCGCTGGTTTTTGGCCGATTTCCATTCTTCCCATCTTGTCAAAGCTGATCGAGAAATTTGTTCAGCGTAGACTTTGCTCTATCCAGGTTTGATCTGCTAAACCGATACCAGTCGGGGTTTCGTTCGGGGCACAGCACTACAACTGCACTTGTCAAAATCACGGATGACATAAGATTAAACATCGAGAGGAAGGAGCTAACTGTGCTAGCTCTTCTTGATTTTAGTTGCGTCTTTGACACGGTCGACTATGATATCTTGCTGGCTGTGCTCAGAACATTTAATATGTCCGAGGCCACTCTCTGCTGGTTTCGCTCGTACTTGCGGGATCGGGTCCAATTGGTAAAGGTTGATGATGGCCATTCTAATTGGTGTCCAATTGCAGCTGGAGTACCCCAGGGTGGAATTCTCTCGCCTATCCTTTTTTCTCTTTTCATTAATGGGATTACTTCTTCCTTGACCTCCTCCTTTCACCTTTATGCAGACGATCTGCAATTATACATATCGATTCCTCTGTCTAACCTGAATGATGCCATTGAGATGCTCAACAGGGATCTTTACCGAATTGAGTGCTGGGCTTAGAAGTTTGGTCTGAAGGTCAATGCCTCCAAGTCCCAAGCTATTGTAATAGGTAGCCAACATTTTATTACAAAATTGAAGGGTATTGCTCTGCCAACGTTAACTTTTGATGGCAAAATCATAGAGTTCCAGGAATCCGTTAAAAACTTGGGAGTTTTATTCGACCAGACTCTGTCCTGGTCGACGCACATCGGTGAGGTTAGCCGCAGGGTATTTTACTCATTTCACTCTCTTAAGAGGCTACAAAATTTTTTGCCTGTGGAAACTAAACTTCTGTTGGTGAATTCACTCATCCTTCCATTGTTGGATTATGGGGACGTGACCTACTTGGATCCCACGGAGGAACTTCTGTCTAGGCTGGAGCGGTTGCAGAATCTCTGTATTAGATATGTTTATGGGCTTCGTAAATTTGACCACGTGTCTGAATACAGAACCAAATTGAAGTGGCTGCCTATACGGCGAAGGAGAGAGTGCCACATACTAGGATTATTATACACCACTCTTGTTAATCCCACAGCCCCTCTGTACCTCCGCGAGATGTTCGAATTCTGTCCATCGGCGGATCCTCGTTTGCGCCCTCGTAGAGAACTCCAACTAGCAATTCCTACTTATAGCTCGGCTGCCTATGGGAAATATTTTCGAGTGTATGCTGCGCGCCTGTGGAATTCTCTGCCAGACGACATTCACAATGCTCGTACACAAGTCAGCTTCAAAAAACTTCTGAAGAAGCACTTTCTCAGCAGTTAATAGAGCTTTATTATATATATATGTATAGTACTATATTTATTTATTTATCTATATAGTATATATTATATTAATATCTATATACATATATATATTTGCTATGTTCAAAATTATACATAAATGAATGTCTAGTGTTTAAGTTAATTAATACCTGTAAAATAAAAGTTATTTAGTTATAAGTGCTCAATATTGCCTCCACCGCTCTTTAGATCTCCTTTCAGAGGGTCTAAGGTTGGCTGGAAGAAATCCCATTGTGGGATAAGCCCGCCTTTGCTTTGTAAAATGATATTTTTCTACCTACTGTATTTCTTTTTAATTGCAATAAAGAGTTTACATACATACATACATACGCCTCACGTATTTGGCTACTTCGAAGATGTAAAGTGAAGGACGCGTCATTCAATTTAATTCAATTCAAATTTTTTTTATTGATTAGGACATTAAATATCTCTTTCAATCGTCAAAAAGGAGGGGGGTAGGAAAGTAGGAAGGAAACACACAGTGACACGCTGACCGCCCTATGGCCGTAGATAAACGTATCCCTCGCCAGCGACAACCGAACCGGGCTCGACAATGCCAGACAGAGCCGGAACGCTATATTATATTATATACTCGTAGGTATAGGTCATGATGTTCAGATCTATAAATAATTGCCTCGCTGGCGCATCAAGCGCCACGTGTGATAAAATCCGCACTGCCTTCTTCTGTAAAATGAATGGCCTGTTTCTATCCGCTGCCTGTCCCCATAAATCAATACCATAGGCCAAATGGGAATAAAAAAGTGCATAATATGCTGTTATTAATGTATGTTTTTTCGCGTCAGTGTCCGTGATAGTCGCATGATGGCGAACAGCGCTGAGTTCAGCTTTCGACACGGTTTATCAATGTGGTCCTGCCATTGGAGATACCGATCGAACTCAAAGCCAACAAAGCGAGCACAGTCGACATGGGAAATGGGAACATCGTCCACACGCACCGACATCGATGGTCCCGAACGCCGCCTTAAGGAAAACTCCATAACGTTAGTCTTAGAGATGTTTAGTTGCATACCATTTGCACGCGACCCCGCTGCGATCGTGTGCGTTACTGATTGGACATTTAAGACCAGCTCGTGCTCATCACTAGCGTGAACTATAGCACAGATGTCATCGGCATACATGATGAAATCGACAAAACTGGAATCAAACGGTAGTACATTCATCATCAGCAGGAAGATACTGTTTCCGACATTGGACCCCTGTGGAACGGATCTGTTACCGATCAGGTCGGGTTTAGACCTGCTGCTGCCTACATCGGTCACCTGCGTGCGATTTGACAAGAAAGTTAATATAATCTGAAGAGACACTCCACGTACGCCATAGTGTTCCAGTTTAGAAGTAATGAGTTTATGGTCAACCAAGTCGAAAGCACGGGACAGGTCAAAAAATACGGCCGCGACGTGTCTCCTCGCCTCCAGCTGGCGCGCCGCGCCCGCCGTGGAGCGGCCCGCCTGGTAGGCATGCTGCTGCGGACACAGCGATTTATTACTAGATAGAAAATCCGCGAGGCGTGAGCAAATTCTAATTTCAAAAATTTTTGAGATCGCCGGTACTAGGGATATCGGTCTGTAACTTTTTAAATCAGTCTTGATACCCTTACCCTTGTAAACAGGAATAACTTTTAAAATTTTTAGTAAGTCAGGATATTCGCCGTTACTCACAGACTCATAAAAGAAGTCACATAAAATTAATAAAAAATCATGAGGTAACCAGTGTAAAATATACGTAGGAACGTCGTAAATATCTTTAGTTTGTTTAGATTTTATTTTTTAGTTTTTTTTTTATTTCGGCAATTGTAAATGGTTTGAAAAACATATTTCGTTGTACAGGTGGAATATTAGTACGTAATAATTGCATAGCATCCACAATATTAGGTCGCAGCGGCGTGTCCCGCACAACCGATATGTAGTACGCTTTGAGCGCACTCGCTAGGCGCTGCCGCCCCGTTTCGCCCTGGCCGCCTATTGCGTGCTGCATATGTCCATCCCATTCGCATGTGGATTTTTGTTTGTTACTGATTTTATCATCATCATCATCATCATCTTGGTGTTAATGTCCCGGTTGTGCTCTCGCGCACGAGGGCCCGGGGTCCGCCTTGACCATGATCCAGGATTTGGCAGGTCAGGTAATTACAGTGGAGCGACTGCCGTCTGACCTCCATGACCCTGCTAACAAGGGAAACTGACCAGATTGGATCATGGTTACACATCCAGTCGCCTGAATGTGCAGGTTTCATCACGATGTTTTCCCTCACCGTAAGAGCATCGGTTAGTATTCAACTAATGTACATAACTCAGAAAACAGTCATTGGTACATGGCCGGAGCGGGATTCGAACCCGGGACCTCTGGCTTACGAGTCGTATACTCTAACCGTTCGGCCACCGACGCTCTCAATTGTTTCTGATTTTATGACATCCCATAATGCCCGACCAGAATTTTCAGCGGCAAAGATAGTGTTATTTAAATATTTTTTTCTAGTTCCCGCGAGCAGACTTATGTGCCTACTTTTGCAGCTTAAGTAAAATTGTTGCAGTTTCATATTACCAGGGAAATGTTGTGTATACATATGTACCAATTGTAAGAAATCACTTGAGGATTCAGTGACATTATTACACCACACCTGCCATCTAGTGCGGTATTGAATTTTCTTAATCATACAGAATTTATTGAATAGTGTTAATACATTTAATAATGTCCCTATTAAATTATCAGAGCAAGCCCAGTCATATTGCGATAAAGCATTTATAAATTTATTAATATTGTTTTCCGACGTCAGTCTTTTAATTATATGTTTGGTAGCTGTTATCGGTTTCGACACCGTTATGTCCACACAAACAGCAATATGGTCGCTAATTCCTATATCAAGAGGCGATGCCTTTATGTTGTCCACATCAGAGTAGACATGATCTAAACAGGTGCTCGATACACCATGAATTCGCGTAGGAAAATATACAAAAGACTTTAATTTGTATAGGTTTAGTAAATCAAATAATTCCTTTTTTTGTTTTGACGATTTTAAAATATCGATATTAACATCCCCCATTATCAATATTTGAGCATTTTCGTGGACAATAGTCTGAAGAACTAGTTCTAATTGCCGAGTGAAGACCCTAAAATCACCCTCCGTATTAGATCGATATATATAAATGATAATTAGGTTCAATTCCACAATTTCAACAGCAGCAATCTCAATTTGCATCTCGACAGAGAAAGTGCAAAGGTCGCTTCTCTCTAAAAACGTAATATTTTTATTCACAAAAATGCAGGTACCACCATGCCGCCTTGAGGGCCTACAATAATGAGAAGCTAAACTATAATTCATTATACTGCAGACTCTGAGCTCATCCTCGCTCATCCAGTGCTCGGTTAGCAGCAAGATGTCGCAACACCTATTACTCTGAGTAAATGATTCTATGAGTTGAGTCTTATAGTCTTTGTCGTACTTTGTGAGTAGGTACTTTAGTCGACATTTTCACCAGAAAATAATTAAATACGCGGAGAGCAATTTCTGAGTACGTTGACCTCTCCGGGGGTGAGGGGGGACTGATACTATACTATACAATACTGGGATACTGGGATCCCGAAATACCGGGAGCCCGCATAAATTTTGCGGGACTAATCTCGCTCGAAAAATTTGCGGGATCCTGCTGTACTGGGTGGATTACACAGAAGCGTGGTTCATACTTATTAATCTGCGCGCCGCGGCGGTTTCGCGGTTTGATAGCTAATAATATAACGATTTAATTCTTAATTTACCCTCTGTATTTTTTAAATTTCTTTAATACGAACGCTTTACGCCAGACAATATTGTTTTACAGAAGACAGCATATTGATATACCATAACCAGTATAAGATGAGCTAGCGTCTCTAGAGATGCGCACAGCAATGTTAGCTCCATTTAAAGTGATTTAAGTTGGTCAATATGCCGTCTTTGGCGATGAGGCACGGACGCTGCGCCGTCAAGTGCGGCAGGCAAGACAAGTCTGTCTGGCCGCTCGCATATATGAGCGTATATGGAAACATACGGGGTGGTTCGATTATTATGCACGCAAGTGCATTTCCAAAATAATGTTTAATTTTCTTATTATGTTTACGAGAATGAAAGATATATGCCTTTACGTGTTTGTGATATATACGTAATTAATTCAACGATATCATTCGTCGGGCCTTTACTAGCGCCAAATGTGTGACCGTATTAGAACCTGGCGACCTCATGCGTGACGACAGTAAAAGGCCTAATAGAATGACCCTGTTTCCGTGGAAGTTGGGAAGGCCTTTGGTGTGGGACGCTACTTGCGTCGACACCCTTGCGCCTTCACATCTTTCTAGAATACAGGGTAGGTTATATACAGGGTGTTTCATAATACATGTATAAAGCCGAAAGGGTGTTAAAGTAGAGCTTTCAAAGAGTGCACTGGCGACTTCATTTTATCCGGACATTGAATTTTAATTTTAATAAAAAATATTAATTTTTAAAGATAAATAACCATATCGACTACGTTGAAGCGCAGCTCTATTTCAAGTTGATGATCATATAAAAAACAGGTTAACAACCTCGTGCGACCCCTATCGAAACAAAGCAACCTCCTCAAGCCTACTACCAGGAGCCTAATGCTGCGTACACACCGGGCGATGTATGACGCGCACCCGTTTCGGCCAACGATTGTCCCGTTGGCGTGTGCCAGCCGGCAATCCGCAGTGCAGCGTGGCGGTAACATCAAACGGATAGAAGTTGTTGGATGGCTAAGCCATAAATATTTATAAAAATATGATTATGACAGCTCAGACTGTCAGAGAGATTTGACGTTTATGTAACCACGTTTTGAGGTTCGTCAAACTAACCTGTAAAAGAAGGAGTCTGAATAAAATACGTTTAATTACTATAAAACAGTGAGTTTTAATAATATAACATGGTGGCAGCGAAAAAGTCAATCAATATTTAGTCATGTCGGAAACAGCTTTATCTAAGATTCTCCAACAACAAACCGCTTTGCTTCAAGAAATGCAACAGCAGATGGCACGCCTTTCGAAGCCGGAATTAAATATAAACGTACCGTGGCCAGCTCCTATAAACACTGGTATTTGTCCTGAAGATGCATTTAAAACGTTTGAAGTGTCGTGGTATAATTATTGCCGCGCGACGCAAATGGACTCTTGGAATCCAAGCCAAGAGTCTAGGAAGGTAAGCGTCCTATTTAGTGCCATCGGTGAAGAGGCATTAACAAAATATGCATACTTTGGCTTCACTCAATCAGACAGGGAAAACAAATCCTGTACAGATATCCTACAAATAATAGGAGGTAAAATGGTTCCAAAAAAGAACATAATTTATAACAGATATCTGTTCCTTAGCCGACATCAATCACATAACGAACCATTTGACATCTTTTACTCAGACCTTGCCAAATTGGTCGAAGAATGTTTATACAAAGAATTCAAAGAAGAAATGCTACGGGACAATATTGTTATTGGTATTACTGACATGGCATTAAAAAAAGAGTTACTAAAAAAAGACAATTTAACTCTAAATGATGCGGTAAATTTTTGTCGTGCTGCAGAGGCAACTGATAAGCAAATGAGAAGTTTAACATCAGCATCATCATCTATTTCTTCTGAAATAAAAAAGATAGCAGATAATTCAAATAAAGAAAAAAAAGGAAAATGCAAGTTCTGTGGTACTAATCATATATTCAAAAAAGAAAATTGCCCGGCATGGGGTAAAACATGCGCAAACTGTAAAGGTAAAAATCATAATCAAATTGTGTGCAAGAAGAAAAAAGAAATCAAAGAATTAAAAGAAGATAGAGATTCTTTGTCAGGTCTATCAGATTCTGATTCTGATATTCAGATAATCAACAAGATAATGGATAAAAAGAATACCAGCCAAGCATAGTGCAAAATAGAATATAAAAATAAAAATGGATGGTACGAAACTACCTGCTTACTGGATACAGCCGCTGATGAATGCCTAATCGGATATAAAAATTTAGAAGGCATGTTTGAAAAGGATTACATACAGAAAAAAATGAAACCTTCAAATAAATCTTTATTCAGTTTTGGAGGACATAATATTTTGATACATGGTGAAATAGAAATAATTTTACGTGTCAAGACATCTGAACATTTATCAAAGTATAGTGTTACATTCCAAGTTGTGCATAATAAGCATATTCCACTTCTTTCGTGTAAAGCATGTACTAAAATGGGCCTTGTGAAGTTTTGTAAGGAGGTCAAATGTAATTCACAACACACCATTGATATAATAAAAAAATATGAGCAGGTATTTACAGGCAGAGGAAGTTTCGCAGGAGAAGTTAACCTCGAAATAAATGAAGATGTCCCTCCAGTAATACAGAAAGCTCGTCGTGTCCCTGTTGCTTTACGACCTATGCTGAAGGATGAACTGAAACGATTACAAGAGGAAGGAATTATAGTAAAAGAAGATAATCACACAGATTGGGTAAGCAATATTCTAATCATAAAAAAAAAAGATAATTTTAGAATATGCCTTGACCCAATTCCCCTAAATAAAGCTTTGAAAAGGCCTAACTACCAATTCACAACTGTTGATGAAATCTTACCTGAATTAGGTTGTGCAAAAGTATTCTCTACCTTTGATGTCAAGAAGGGCTTCTGGCATTTAAATTTGTCTGAACAAAGCAGCAAATTAACAACATTTTGGACACCATTTGGTAGATATCGGTGGAAAGTTCTTCCCTTTGGCATATCATCAGCTCCAGATTATTTCCAAATTAAAATGTCTGAAATAATTCAAGGTCTAAAGGGTGTTGAAGCTTTGGTAGACGATTTACTTGTTTATGGAGTGGGAGACAGTATGTCTGAAGCCGTCCATGATCACAACAAAAATTTAGAGAATTTACTGGAAAGGCTGCTCAAATTTAATTGCCGGTTGAATAAAGATAAGACCAAATTACTCCAGACATCAGTGCAATATTATGGACATATTTTCACAAACAAAGGCCTTCAACCAGATCCTGATAAGATAGAAGCAATTATGAATATACCTACTCCACGAAATAAAAAGGAGCTTCAAAGATTTCTAGGAGTTGTGACTTACCTCAGTAGATTTATTCCAAACTTGAGTGCAGAGTCCTCACATTTGAGACAGCTGACTCACGATAAAACTGAATGGATTTGGAATAAGAGTACACAAAAAGAGTTTGAAAAGCTGAAATCTGTAATAAGTGATATAAAAACATTAAAATATTTTGACAAAAATGATACATTGATTGTTGAATGTGATTCCAGCGAAGGAGCATTGGGGGTGGCTCTATTCCAACAGAACCAGCCGGTGGCGTATGCATCGCGACGTCTGACTCCCACTGAAAGAAAATATGCACAAATAGAGAAAGAATTATTAGCAGTTGTCTTCGCCTGTACCAGGTTTGATCAATATATTGTTGGAAATTTAAAAACAGTAATCAAAACAGATCATAAACCACTTCTAAATATTTTTAGGAAACCTTTGCTCCTTGCACCTAAAAGGCTACAGTCCATGCTCTTAATTCTACAAAGGTATTGTTTGGAGTTAGAGTTTGTGCCCGGAAAAGACAATATTATGGCAGATGCTCTGTCAAGATTTTATTTAGAGTGCAAAGATATAGATAAATCAAAGAATATGAAAATATTCAAAATAATTGAGAGAGTCAACCCCATAGAAAATTTACCAATATCTGATAATTGCATAAAAGATATACAGAAAGCAACTTCACAAGATGTCAATCTTACTGTGTTAAAAGATTATATACAGCATGGATGGCCAAAATATGCAAGAAATATACCAGATGCACTGAAACCTAACCACAGTCTTAAGGGAGATTTAACAATGCACAAGGGTCTTATTTTAAAAAATCAGTCTATACTGATTCCAGAGTCACTTCGTATAATCATGTTAAACAAACTACATAAGGCGCATTCAGGTATAGAGAACACTCTTAAATTGGCTAGAGATGCTATATATTGGCCCTCCATGTCTTGTGACATCAAAGAAATTATAAAAAACTGCTCTGTGTGTGTTAAATTTCAGCCAAGTCAACAAAGAATGACAATGCAAAGTCATAGGGTACCTGATTATCCGTTTCAGATAGTGTCAATGGATGTTTTCTTCTTCACATGCAATGGTAGACAAGTCAAGTACCTGATTACCGTAGACCATTACTCTGATTACTTTGAAATAGATAACTTGAAAGACCTGTCAGCGAGATCGGTGATTGAATGCTGTAAGAAAAATTTTTCAAGGCATGGTATACCTGAGATTGTTGTGACTGATGGAGGTACCAACTTTGTCAATCAAGAGTTTACAGAATTTTCTAATCAATGGAACTTCATAAAAGTAACGTCTTCACCACATCATCCTCAAGGAAACGGAAAAGCAGAAGCCACTGTAAAAATTGCTAAAAGACTTCTATTAGAATCAAATGAGAATGGAGAAGATTTCTGGCTGAGTCTTCTATGTTTGAGAAATACTCCTAACAAATTAAACACCAGTCCAGTGCAGAGACTGTACTCTCGAAGAACTAGAGGGTATTTACCAATAATACAAGATATGCTAAAACCTAGAGTTGTACAAAATGTCTCAGATGATATCACTAAAAAGAAAGAAATCGTAAAGCACTCTTATGACAAACGAGCAAAGAAAGCAACTCCTCTTGAAATAGGACAACCTGTTACAGTTCAACTTCAACCATCATTAAACAAAACATGGACACCAGGAATCATAACGGGTGTGCTGTCTGACAGATCTTACCTTGTAAACATTAATGACACATCATATAGGAGAGATCAGTCCCATATTAAACCTCTCAATAATGATGAGTATGGTGAAAATCATAAGCATATACAACCAGATATGTCATTGAGTACAGCTCAAAATATTGCTAATTGTAATGATCCTACAGTATCACCTCCATTATCTCCAGTGGAATCCCTTGTAAAATTAACTAATGTTTCCCCTCAAGTGTCAAAATATGCAAGGAATCAATCTCCAGTAAGTGACATTGAGCCAGGAAAAGAAACATTAATTAATTCCTCTAGACCTAAGAGAGACATTAAGAAGCCTAGTTATTTTAATGACTATATTTGTTACTAGCGGCCCGCCCCGGCTTCGCACGGGTACCATTACGGGTACACGGGTTACACACGACCGCTGCTGCGTAGGGAGCCGACCGCGCGAGTGAGCCGAGCGGCACTTTATTTCTTGACATTGACTACCGTACCCCGTGCTGCCTAGATAGCCGAGCGGACTGAGCGGCGAAAACGCGACTTTTTTCTAATATTCACATTTTTAAACTCGTGATATCTTTCGAATGGAATGTCTGAATTGAATAATTCAAAAAGTTATATAAAGGTATTGAAGCAGTCGTGAATATGAAAGTAATTGATTTTGATAAGGATTAATACCAAGGTACAAATAAAGAGCGTTTTTTAGCGGCGGCATTTCAATTAAATTTTGAAAATAAAAGAACACTTATTGTGACATAACTATAATAGTTAGACATATACTGTCGCGACACTTTTTGTAGATAATGATGTGTTCTGCAAAATCATAGTACATTATTTGTTCTATCATCAATAGTTTTCGCAGCACACGCGATGTAAGGAATTATTTTAAAGAAATTTTTGGATTTTTTTTAAGGATCCGTAATTTAAAAAAAAATATAATGTAGCCTATGTCACCTGGGGATACTGTAGCTTTCCAACGGTGAAGGAATTTTTGAAATCGGTCCAGTAGTTTCGAAGCCTATTCAATACAAACAAACAAACAAAAAATCAAACATTTCCTCTTTATAATATTATATAGTAGCCCGTCCCGGCTTCGCACGGGGTAGACAATTATTTATTTTTGGAAATTTGGATATAAAACACTTTTTTTCACAAATATTTTTATTTATTAAAAAATTATTATTTATTAATTACATATTAAAAAAAATCCCACTGTATAAGAATTAATTTGATTTTAATATGAACAGTTTATTGAATAGAAGTTTTCATAAAAAAATACATACAATACTTAAATAGGTGCTTTAAAAAGAGTGTGACACTGCTATAAAAATAAACTGTCAAGGTTTAATCAAGTAATTTATGCGCAGTTTTGAAAATAACTCCTAATCGATAGAAAGAAAATGTGCTCTATCTGAAATGTGTTCTATGGAAAAATCTAAATGTTCAATATCGGTAGCGTCCGCTGCGTAAGGAGCCGACCGCGCGATTAAGCCGCGCGGCTACCTATCTTACAGACGTGCACGCCCCACTCCTGTATTTCAGTGCCCCCTCCACCCCGCCCGCCGCGATGCCCGGCGCGCTTTTCAGACTGCATCGCAAACAACGGCCACGGCGCTATGGCGGTTTTGTTTACTGTTTGAATTTTTTAATTCGTTATATCTTTTGAATGGAAAGTCCAATTTAAATAATTTAAAAACTATTTTATAGGTAGTTAAATGGTCTTGACCATAAAATAATTTATTTGGATAAGGATTAATATAAACACATAAATAGCATGGTTTGAATTTGGTTAGCATTTTCATTAATGTTTAAAATGAAAAAAGTTGTTGTAGTGACATAACTACAATAGTTGGACATATGCTACCGCGGAGTTTTTCGTAGACATTATGATGTTCTTCAATATTGTTGTACATTATTTTGTTCTATCGCTAATAGTTTCGGCAGCGCATTCGACGAAAGACATTTTAAGACTCATTTTTCTACACCTTCGGTTACATTGTTCAAATTTTACCAAGGATCCCTAATTTTTTTCAAAATGAAATGTAGCCTATGTCAAATTGGAAGAATGTAGCATTCTATTGGAGAAAGAATTTTTTAAATCGGCCCAGTACTTTTTGAGCCTATTCATTACAAACATACACACATACAAAAATAGGTACAAATCTTTCCTCTTTATAATATTAGTGTAGATTAGTTTAGTTTTGTTCATTTTTTATTTTTGTTAGAGAACGTGTTGGATGGCTAAGCCATAAATATTTATAAAAATATGATTATGACAGCTCAGACTGTCAGAGAGATTTGACGTTTATGTAACCACGTTTTGAGGTTCGTCAAACTAACCTGTAAAAGAAGGAGTCTGAATAAAATACGTTTAATTACTATAAAACAGTGAGTTTTAATAATATAACAGAAGTAATCATCCAATCGCAGTTTGGGCGGATACCGAAGGCCAACAAACAAACGTGCAAATACGAGCCCGAATCGGTTCCCAAAACTCCCAAAGATCGTTTGCTTGGCCACGAAATGCAAGTATTAGACCTTAGAAGTCCAAATAATTCGGCCGACAGCCCTTCGTTGGCGTACGTTGAGTGTGTACACACCATAAGGACGAGTAATAACCTCGTGCCATTCATATCAAAACAAACCAACCTCCTACATCTTACTACCAGGCGTCGAACTAAATGTTACCTACTTATCTACATGAATAGGCTCTACCAAATTAACTAGGAACTTGCCTACACTAATTATTTTCAATAGTTAGGTATGCTTAAATAGTCGGAGCGTCGGTGGCCTAAGGTTGCGGTATCCGACTCGTACACGAGAGGTACCGGGTTCGAATCCCACTGCCGCCATGTACCAATAACTCTTTTTTAAGTTATGCACATTAGCTGAATACTAACCGATGCTTTTACGGTAAGGGAAATTATCGTGATGAAACTTACACATTCAGTTCAGACGACTGAATTTGTAAGTAACCAAGATTAAATCTGGTCAGGTTCCCTTGGTAGCAGGGTTAGGAGCCAGGAATGTCAGATGGCAGTCGCTCCACTGCAATTAATTACCTAATCTGCCAAATCCTAGATCATGGACCATAGTCAAAGCGGACCACAGGCACGGAAAATAATTTTGTGGAGAGAAAATAATTTGTTACAGTGGAGCGACTACCATCTGACCTCCATGACCCTGCTACCAGGGTCTACCTGACTAGATTGGATCATGGTTACAGTTTCAGTTGCCAGAATTTGCAGATTTCATCATGATGTTTCCCTCACCATAGGAGCATCGGTTAATTTCAACTAATGTACATAACTCAGAAAATAGTCATTGGTACATTGCCACAGCGGGATTCGAACCCGGCACCTCTCTCGCTTACGAGTCGGACACTCAACCGCCCAGCCACCAACGTTCTTGAAAAACATACTTAAGATAGCTACATAACTAAAACAGAATTCGTTCAATTGATAAATCGTTCTACACAGATAAGTAGGTAGTATGTCCTCCAAAATGGTTCACTCATCTAGGGACCTACGTAGCGTAGGGAACCACTTATGAGACTAGTTTTGTTGAAACAGATTACAGACAGGTTTTACTAAATACCTACATGTTTTCATGAACAGATAAAAGCGTTGTCTTTTCTACCTATTTCCCGTCGGAAAAGAACCTCCTAACGTTACGATTAGTTAGCTAGGTAGCATATCTTAAAGTCTAGCTAGAACCTAGACCTTTAAAGCATGTAGGTACGTACCTTTTTAAAGTTATTTTATGGAAACAAACAACGTCAGGTGCCATACTTTCTTGCTTTCTTGTGGCTCGGATGACTGATAGGTATTAACTATCAAGTAAGCTTGCACTCGTATCGTAGCGTAGCTAGGTAGGTACACTCCATACACACAGATACACAACACTACGCAGGCTCTGGTTGCTATGCAATACGTATAGTACATAATAAGTAGGTAGGTACCATGGTGTTTGGCCTACTGCTAGCTTGCATTCATGCACAGAATAATGGTTATCACAATACTTAAACGTTGAACGCTGAACACAGACAAGACTACGTTAATACTGGTACCTGAAGCTATAAATCATTCGTTCACATCGTTAACACTCTTATCACAGTTATCTTCACAATAGGTACTTAGGTATCCTACAACTACAACGCAACAATCATTTCGGTCACGCGAAAAGCTAAAAACTGAATGAGAACCGTGGGTCAAACAACAAAATAAAGAACGGCCCGCCAAAGTGTTCTATTTTTAGATTTTTTAGTTTTCAGTTTCTATTTTGATGTCAAAGGCGCCGCCACAGCTCCGGCGCCGGCCTTGACCTTGATGGCACGTGCAAAAGGATTCCTACTTAGGGATCCGTGTTTTAGGGGTCTTACTTATTTCGCCTTTTATGTTCTCTCGTTTTATGTTCTCCTGGTAGTTGCACCATAACGTTATTTTTTTTTTTATTTGATAAAGTGAGCAACTGTGGGCTTAATAATAATCCTTATGATGATGGTGATGAACTACATTTGCTTATCACTATTTTATCGGGTAGTTTGGTACAATGACAGTAACCTAGACAGTAATTTCTAAAATTGTGTTTGGGTCCGTGCTCCACCTAGGTGACCTAGGTTCTCCAATTGGGTGAAGCATGGGATATTTACAGGTATAGCTCCATCAACTAAGAATCATTTAGTTAATTTTAGTTGATGAGAAATGTTCGTGAAAACGATAGGTACGATTACCTACGCGACACTGAAATATGACTGACAGACATGACATGAGAAAACAAACTCGTAAAAAGACAAAGATGTTACATTAATTAGAGTTTGCTACATTAATATGCTACAGTAATTTGAATAAGACTACTTTGCTATTAGTTAGGTGATGGTGCACTTTCGCAAAAACTATGAGTGAACCTTTTGAATTAAAATCATAATTGGTTACAATATTTTTTTGTACAGAACCCTCAAACCAAAAAATACAAAACGGATAATTTAGACCTCCTTAATATTGCGCCTAGTACGTGGGGTGTCCATAAAATAAGCCAGTGCAAATACAGGCATGACGCATTTCATCTTAGTCCTCACAGTGACAACGCATCTGCTGTTCTGCATTTTTGTTGCCTGCAACCTAAATGCTTAAATCGTAGATATAATGGGCGACGGTTACCGCTTGCCTTCAGGTGGACTATCACTGCGTAGCATAAAACAAGTAATTGTACTGCCACTAGGCCACTAGGTAAATATTTGTTTCTTAAGCGTTGTTGACACTAAAAACTAGTAACAGACGTTCCCCTTTTTCTGGAGCCAACCAACCGTTAGTTGCAGTTGATACTAATCCTTACGCAGGATAAAATAGTCGCATTTGAGTGCGGAATACGTGGTCGGACGTCCGACTAAGGACGGCATTCCCGCGCATCCGTATTAACCCAAAAGCTGCTTTATTTTGTACTTTGTAAGGATTAGTATCGACTGCAACTGATGATTGGTCGGCTCAAGGCAAATCGTAGCGTCTGTTACTAGTAAATTGACGAAATGGTAAAACCGGGTCTCCTGACCGTACCTAGTACGTAAATAGTGTTGCTAGGTATTTTTTCAGCTTTTCAAATTAAATATTCAACTTCTTGGATTCATACATGAGTAGAATTTAATCATTACTATTAGATAGGTACTGAAATGACGTCTTTCCTTATTTCGGAGCTGGCGGAAAAGTTCAACGAGAAATGCATAAACTTGTGCCAAGGCTCACCACATGCATTCAACAGGATGTAGACTGAGTGAAAAAATAGACAATAAAGTATAACAACAATATCGTGTAGTTTTGCTGCACTTTCCAAAAATATTAAAATCTAGTGAATGTACTTTATGGACACCCTGTGATATCAGTATCCCGTGCATAGTCCACCTGCTTCAGTCATGACTGCCTAGTACAATAGAAGATATGGCGCAGACGCGAAATCAAGCTGTAACTTTTTTGCCTATTAATGTTTATTGTGTTTTCGCAATTAGTTTGAAGACTATGTGTGACTAATATGTACCTAGGTGCAACATTGTGTTGAAGGCAAAAAAAAAAACAAATAAATTAAAGTACAAACAAACATCGAAATGTCTTGTTTTTGTGCCGGACTGCTCACGAGCTGCTTGTAATAATAATTTTATTAACCAGCCACTTGAGGTATTGATCATAGTGATCTTTAGATTGAATTTTAAAACTTTAGTCTTACTACCTACCGTTTCATATGAAACGGTAGGTAGAAAAGACTTAAAGGGACAAAACCTATATCCTATCTGTAACTGGTAAAATTGTATTATTCAGTTGATTGACCTGATTATGAACTTGAGTGATCTATTACAACTGATTTCTAGAGATGCGGTCTTTCGTTTTCAAAATGTGATTATCGACATTGAAAAAGAAAAAGTTCGATAGTCATTTTCTCGGTAACTATTCCACGCACGAAAAAAAGAATTTTACCTATCGTTTTAATACGTTTAGCACTCCATCCAGTTCACGGCTTTATACATGTATTATGAAACACCCTGTATATATTTATATATATTTTTTTATTGTCTTCACTTGGCCTATTAATGGTTATCGTTTGGACGTGCTTTCTGGAACACCCTGTATATCGATTTATAATATAATAATAATATATACTACATACAGGTATTATCTATAACTAAGGATCACTCTCTGATAGATAACACTCTTTTATCTACACTCGTATCGTAATGTTCCAATTACATATTCGAAAACAGTCGTTTAAGGAGACACTTTTTTCACGCCAGTCCATGAAATTAAAAAAAAATACTTTTCGGTACAGCATTTCCCATACTAATTTCATTACAGCTGTAACGTAAAATTACTTTTTAATCATTATGCAACACTTATATTTTTTAAATTCTTGTCGGGCGCCCGGACACGGTCAAATGTAGGCTGAATACCTAAATGTCTTTAACAAATTCAAAATTCAAATTTTACTGTCTATATTTGTAAGCAATTATTTTTCCGCTAAACAGAATATTCTTTTCTAATCGTTGTTAGTTGTGTTTGTGAATGTTTTTTCTTGTTTGAACCAAATAAATAGATAAATATTAAAGTAGTGACGTGAATTTCCCGCCGCTTGATATCGGTGACGCGTAGACACACCAGAAATGACTCGGTACGATATTTTAACATAAAAATATGAGTGTAGATAAAGTAGTGTATGCAACTGCATATAATTAGGTATTAAAACACTCGTGTCATACTGTATTATGTTCGCCTTTATTTTTCTTCCTGTTCTTTGTAATTATTATTTTATATTATTATAATCTTTACTGTTTATTCATTTAAGCAATTGTTACAACCACACTTTAATTCCTAAGGATGATCCTAACATACCTAGTCTATCTAGCTTGTCCCCAAGTATGAAGCTTGATTCTATTCCTTGTAATTGCAATTGTAATCAAAATAAAAGTTATAGTATTAACTTATGTGTGTGTGTGTGTGTGTTCCTGCCTGAGTGACGGAGATAAATTGTCTTCTCTCCTCTAAGCACGTGTCTAATACCTATACTACCCTACGTTCCCTAACCAGTTTGAAGTGGAAAACACCAGAGGTCACGTCAAGGCATACTAAGATTCTATAGTCCAAAAAGTGTATGCCTAACCTTCCAACAGAACTCCTCCGGTGCGTGCTGATAGAATGTGTACCTGGCAAGTCCGAGGGTCCACTCTAGCTGGGGAGGATCCTCGAAAGAAGTGTATTGGATCATGAGTCATCAGTATTCGAGCAGGGTACTGTTTAGCGAGCAGCGGTCAGACCCGCCCAAGCGGCTTACCATGTTTCCATGGCCAGCTCTTACTAGAAATCTTAGACCCATGCCACACTTTAGGTACAAGTGACCGCTCCATCGCAGAAGTTAGTATTTAAAAACAAATGATGAGTTGTCTGAAATCCATTCAGATCCGCCCCTAAAAACAAGGGCGGTCCAAAGACCTACAGGAAAAAGCATCAACAGCTCCACCCGAGACAAACGAACTAATTAGAATCTTATCACAGTTCCATTTACACTTACTTACCTGTATATTCTTTATTGTAGCACTGATTCTAATACGTTATTAACTAGGTTATAACTTTTACAACGCTCCACGGTAACTAAAACGTCTTTAACCTGACTTATGATAGCAGTTCGTAGTAAGTATACTCATCCAGAAGTGATCCCTGAAAGAATTTCGCGATCTAAAGAAAATCCAGCAGCGTTTCAGCAACTCCAACAACCTTATTTAGAAGTGCGCCCGTATTAATCCCGAGTCCTCAACGCCAGGCCCAATATCCTCCAAATATCCTTATGATTTCCCTACGAAAAACGTAACAAATCCTTACGAAATACGTGAGCTTTTCTAACGAAACGGTGCGGACGATGCGGAGCCAATGGCAAGTACATTCATTCTATTACCTATTTGTTTGCTTTCTGAGTGAAGACCAAAATTGACTAATGTGTAAAACATTTATTTATTTATTTAACTATTTATTGCACACAATAAAGAAATACAGAGATATAACATTTCATATGCGTTGGATATAAAGACGAGAGCAGCTTGTAGCATGACTCCCCGCCCCTTACCTTTTCCTAGCGGTTCGTATAGAAAACCCCATAGAACAAATAAGTAGTTAGAAAAGCTAAGTAGGCGGTGCAGGCGCGCCACAACTATGCGCAAATGAGCTAGTTTCATCCAAAAGGCGCGAACGCGCCGTCAGTCTCTTGCACAATTCCGCGGAGTGCGCATTAAAAAAAAGCTGTGTCTAAATTGTAAAAAATATGCCATTTTGCGCAATAATTAACTGCAAAACCAGAAGCGATCAGGCTTCTAGAACAAAAGGAGGAATCTCTTTTCACCGGTAAGTCTAAAAACCTTGTATTTATCAATATTTTAGGAAAAATATTCACCCGCGCTCAAGGACACCTTGCGCCTAATCTAGTGCTGTGCACAGTAACCGACCATATCGATAATTTTTTTGTTTATCGATATAATATATTTGTTGTATAGTAGAATTGACATCAAAAGAGGAGGAAATTTTTATTTCGATTGAATGTACTTTTATTGTAGGTACTTGTGTTCCTTGAAATTTTGATGTTAGTTTTTAGTAGGGGTAAGGAAGGGGTACAGCAGGGTATTGTAAGGGCACGCGTGGGGTAGAGGTGGGATACCTATAAACCAAGGAAATCGCGATAGTTAATTGCTTTACAATTATTGTGCGTCGATAACGACGGCGCACAGTGCCCTACTCCCATACAAGAGATTGCTCGTAATTAAAAAAACCGAAGGTAAGTAAAGTCGATCCTTTTACTTTTATTTTAAAGACAACTTACTAAAGAGCAATAAAATATATTTTTTTTCCTTAAAACTCATTAGAACGGTAAAATATTTTAAGTTGAAGTATCTCCATTCATTGTCGTATTGATACTTGAAAAATCGGGGTTTTTCTTCTTTGCGATTGCGATTTAATAAAATTGATGTACTAAAGTATATGGTAGTGAAAGTTATGCAACTTGCTAAAGAAGGTTTAGACTTTTAAAATATATTATTTTAATTGTGATAATACCAACTGTTTTAAATTAAGATGATCGTAAAGTTGTCATTGTTTTCGTTGACTTCTAATTTTCTATATCAACTTTCGAAAACCAGGCAGAAAAGTGGTAGTTGGAAACTCAAACATATTTTTTATTAATGTGTTACACTTCTATAATGCTAAACATATTATATTTAGGGCAATTTGTGCCCCGGAACATAACTTTTTTCAGGTGCAACTTGTACCGTGTTTTGTATGGTTTCCATAAAAAAATGGACAGTCTGGTAAAAATATGGACCCTTTCTACAAGTAGGTACAATTTGGAATGGCAGAAAATTCGAATAAATGATAATGAAAATAATGTTTAATTTATTTCTTATTTTCTCAAGTGGAAACCACTGAACAACTATCCTGTGTGTCCTGTTCCACATACCTTTAAAACCATAAGTAAATCTGTGTTTACAACGGTATTTGGTATTTTCTGACTGACTTAAATTACGAGCAATCGCTTGTATGGGAGTGGAGCACTGTGCGGCGTGTAGAACCAAAGTAAAAAACGCGAAGCAAACCATTTGAGCGTCTTGAGCGAGGGATGCACCTGTTCGTAGTAATATTGATGACGTACATTACTTCTTTAATATATTTTATAGTTTTCCTAAAGAGCCAGCCATAAGAGAAAAATGGATTGAAACAACTGATAGAGAAGATTGGATTCCTACTAAGTACAGCACCATTTGCTCGAGACATTTTAGAGAAAAGGATTATGCTGTGAAAAAATCTGGAAATAAATAGATGGTGAAATACCGCGTGAAAAATTTTGTGTATAAAATCTTAAGTATGTTTTTAACCGTGTGTTGTGTAATACCAATACAATTATATTATAATATTATGCATGCATATAAGTGTTTAATTTTATTTAACGCTGTCACTTTCCCAATGCCTTTTTAAAAAATAGGGTAAAAATAAGTTTATACTGAACGAAGCTACTTCGTTTGAGTGGTTCCTATTCAACGAACTCCTAGCCCCCCTCTACCTTAGCTCTGCACTATCAGTAACCCTACACTACCTCTGCCGTACCCCTACCGTATATCAGCCATGACCCTGCCATACTATAACTGTACCCTTACCTTAACACTAAAATAAAATAAATAATCGTAGACAAATGCCCTTTGCTGTGGGTGCTTCTTCTTGGTCGAGTCAATTTTTGAAAACCCTAGTTGTGACCTGCCGTGTAGTCGGCCACGGCAAAGGCCAGTCGCCAGGAACAGTTCCTCCCTAGTGCAGGTAGCAGGACAAAGTGGACAAAAGAGCAAATGCTCCATGGTTTGGGATGGGTGCTAGATAACTGATATAGTACTTATACACTTTTTTTAAATACATACTTATTATACATAGAACACCCAGACCCGTAACAGAAATTAAAATTCATAATTTCAATTTCTGCCCAGCAGGAAATTGAACCCGGGACCTCTTGTATGACAGACTAGCATGTTAACCACTGAACCACTCAGGACGCACACATTATCGTACTCCTGACATAACTCTGCCGTACTAATGCCATACCCCTATGGTAAATCTACAGTACCCCTACTCTATCTCCGCTTTATGCGTCCTTCAGCGCACCCCCCCTCCCTCTCCCCCCTCAATATAATAACATTTTCAATTCATTATTATTAAATAATAAATACCATAATAATATCAAAATATTAATATCGACAAGAATTCGATTTTGTCAATCCCTAGCGTAAATGTAAATTCAGAGAGGATTTACAGCACACACGTAACGCAATGTGTGTATGTGGTAGTGACCGATTGACTAATCACCGCGCTCCGTTTGTGTTTGCGTGTGCGTGCGTAAGCCTGTGCATATTAAGTTGCATGAGTAGTAGTAAAAATAGTGGGGTCGGGAACGGCGGCATCGGTTTCGGTACTAATGGCGAAGATGACACTTCTATCGTGTTCTGTGGAAAACCCTAACGAAAATTCCGTAAAGCGTCCGCTTTTCTAACGAAACCGGTGCGGGCGATGCGTCGCCGATGGTTCATATTTGTTTGCTACCGGTTCGTTTCGAAAAACGTAACAATTCCTTAAGGTTTCCTTGTGCTTTTTCTAACGTAACCGGTACGAACGATGCGGTGCCGATGGAAAGTACACTCTTATACAGGGTAAAATATCGTATGCGTAGAATATAAAGGCGAGAGAGAGTAGTTTGTAGCTGATACCCGTAATGAATAATATACGTATCTAAATCTATAATCCAGTAGGTATTAAATTACTGTTTATAATAATTCCCTTTCGTATTTATTTTAATACATTAATATAGGTATTATGAAGCCTCCATTATTTTGTTATAGGTAGGTATTGATATTGACCTCCTCACCGTAAGTAGGTAATTGACTTAGATTTACTTAGGTACTTACCTATGCCTAATATCAGTGCCTTATTCTTTCTATTACTTAGATCACTCCTTACCACGCTCACGATCCACGATCACGCCTTATTTTTTCTATTACCTACTCATCTAGACTAGGTAGTCTAGGTAGTCTAGTAGGCATAGGTATGCCTACGGTTAGTACCCGCCAACGGAATAGTACTAAAAATTTGGTTGTCGTACATGTATTTACCTAGGTATTCAATATTTGAGCCTAGGTGGGGCCGTCACAGTTAGATGGAGCACTCACATTAGATTTACTGACGATGCACTGTATGACTGACTGAGTAGTCTTAGCTGAAACCTTGGAAGACTTGGGCAAAATGCTCGACAACCTCTGTAGAGCATCACAACAAGTAAGTCTTAAAATGAACATGGACAAGACGAAAATTAAGTCAAATGTCCATGTTGTGCCTACTCCGGTTACAGATGGAGGCGCTTCACTTGAAGTTGCTAAACACTATCCATACCAAAGACAAATTGTCTAGCTATAATCTGTCCAGACTGACTTGTCTTATTTGGTGAAGGAAATTATGTATTTAAATGGATAATGTGCAGCAGTATTCGTTGAAATTTACATTCTATGTATTTCTTGTATGAATCTCGACATCTATACACAATGTACGTAGCGTGATTGATACAGCAAGTTGTGATTTTGACAAGTCAGTTTAAACAGATCATAGGTAGGTCCAACTTCGAGAAAGAGGTCAATCGACGAATCCAACTACATTCATTCATCGCAGCAAGCTACACCGTATATTTTCGTCCCAATTACCGCAGTGTCTCAAGACGAATGGCAATGGCAATGTGTGTTGCCAGTAATGACTTACTGAACAGAGACGTGGCCTCTCACTGTGGGCCTTAGGTATAAGAAAGGCTAAAACCAATTTCGTCTAGGAAGATTTCCTCCATTGTTTTCGGGATTATCCCCAATGTACAAGTAATCATGTACTACCCAAACTTTGAACACGAAGAGAATCGCTCAAAGTTATTTATAAGTTCCCTTTAATTGCTTTCGTAAGTGACCACATACCTTGATGACGCCGCTAACCTGTAATAAAGATAAGCGGACACGTCACAAACAAAAATAGTATTTATATAAAACAATACTGATTAACTTAAAAACTACCGAACCGAATCAAAACATTATTTATGTGATGAGGAAGCTACATTCTTCCAGATTATCGTAGGAATATCTTGGCAAAGATGGCCCAGTTTTGTTCTTTCGCTTAGGGCCCGCAGTTCGATTGACCATCATCCAGGATTTGGTAAGATAAGGGTCGAATGCCATCTGACCTCCGTGAACCTGTTAACATACCAGATTGGATCATGGTTAGGTACACATTCAGCCACCTGTATGTGCTGGTTTCACCACGATGTTTTCACTCACAATTAGAGCATCGGTTAGTTTTCTTTTTTCGTGACTAACTAGCAGATAGGCCACCTGGTGGTAAGCGATAACTGTCACCCATAACATTAACATGCATTTTGGTTGCAGGCAACAATAAATGCAGAACCGTAAGTGCGTTGTCGTTCAAACCAGAGTGAAAAAATAATGTTCAACTAAACTCGGTTCAGTTTCTACTAATTCAACTAATGTACTTCAAAACAGAGTCATTTGTACAAGGCGGCACTGGGGTTCGCGGGGGACCTCTACTCAGGAGGTAATTTTCAATAGTGGTCAAAAGCAAATTCATAGATTATAAGGTAAGTACGAAAACTTTTCTCTAAAGAAATCTTCATTGACTCGTAAAAATCATATACATGCGCTTATTACACATGCCTGAATTCAGATACTAAATTCAGAAGCAAAAAGCGTAAGACCAAATCAAAATGGAATGTATTGCTCATTAAATAAGGTCCATTTTTGTATCATGGCTTTTGTAAAGCGGAGCGACACGTAACATAATATAAGTGATACAAAAATTGACCTTATTCTATATGCATATATACATTTCACTTTGATTTGCTCTCACGCTTTTTGCTTCTGAATAAATTCAGTAACTGAATTTAGGCATGTGTAATAAGCGTATTAGTCAAATCCAGCCTAAAACTTTTAAATCTACACTAATATTATAAAGAGGAAAGATTTGTACCTATTTTTGTATGTTTGTATGTTTGTAATGAATAGGCTCAAAAAGTACTGGGCCGATTTAAAAAATTCTTTCACCAATAGAATGCTACATTCTTCCAATTTGACATAGGCTACATATCATTTTGAAAAAAATTAGGGATCCTTGGTAAAATTTGAACAATGTAACCGAAGGTGTTGAAAAATGAGTCTTAAAATGTCTTTCGTCGAATGCGCTGCCGAAACTATTAGCAATAGAACAAAATAATGTACAACAATATTGAAGAACATCATAATGTCTACAAAAAACTCCGCGGTAGCATATGTCCAACTATTGTAGTTATGTCACAATAAGTGTTCTTTTATTTTCAAAATTTAATTAAAATGCCGCCGCTAAAAATCGCTCTTTATTTGTACCTTGGTATAAATCCTTATCAAAATCAATTACTTCATATTCACGACTGCTTCAATACCTTTATATAACTTTTTGAATTATTCAATTCAGACATTCCATTCGAAAGATATCACGAGTTTAAAAATGTGAATATTAGAAAAAAGTCGCGTGTTCGCCGCTCAGCCCGCTCGGCTATCTAGGCAGCATGGGGTACGTACGGGAGCAGTCAATGTCAATATAAATTAATAATAATTTTTAATAAATAAAAATATTTGTGAAAAAAAGTGTTTTATATCCATATTTCCAAAAATAAAAAATTGTCTACCCCGTGCGAAGCCGGGACGGGCTATCTATACTAATATTATATAGAGGAAATGTTTGATTTTTTGTTTGTTTGTTTGATTTTTTGTTTGTTTGTTTGTTTGTTTGTATTGAATAGGCTTCGAAACTACTGGACCGATTTCAAAAATTCTTTCACCGTTAGGAAGCTACACTATCCGCGGGTGACATAGGCTATATTATATTTTCTAAAAAATTACGGATCATTAATAAAACTCCAATAATGTAACCCAAGGTGTAAAAAAATACCCAAAAAATTCCTTACATCGCGTGCGCTGCGAAAACTATTGATGATAGAACAAAATAATGTACTACGACTTTGCAGAACACATCATTATCTACAAAAGGTGTTGCGACAGTATATGTCTAACTATTATAGTTATGTCACAATAAGTGTTCTTTTATTTTCAAAATTTAATTAAAATGCCGCCGCTAAAAAACGCTCTTTATTTGTACCTTGATATTAATCCTTATCAAAATCAATTACTTCACATTCATGACTGCTTTAATACCTTTATATAACTTTTTGAATTATTCAATTCAGACATTCCATTCGAAAGATATCACGAGTTTAAAAATGTAAATATTAGAAAAAAGTCGCGTGTTCGCCGCTCAGTCCGCTCGGCTATCTAGGCAGCACGGGGTACGTACGGGGGAGTCAATGTCAAGAAATACGGCAGTCAGGAGCCGGGTCGCCCCTTCCCTCTAAAATGGTTGAGGAGACGGTTGGAACTTTTGTGATCGTAATATGGTGTCCTGTTTGTAACGGGACACTACTCAGTACATACTTAAGTATAATATAATTACTTCATATTATAAAACGAAGTCCCACGCCGTGTCTTACTGTCAGTCTGTACGCGATAAACTCAAGAACTACTGAACGGATTTTCATGCGGTATTCACACACAGACTACATAGTGCGGTTTTAGACAACGTGATTCATGACGAAGGTTCAGGTGTATAATTTGTTAAGGTTTACTACCCGTGCGAAGCCGGGGCGGGCCGCTAGTTATATATATAGTCGTCTTCGTATCCGACGACAGCGACTCCTTGTAAGTATAACCTTCAAATTAATAATTAAATGTCAACCTTACTTTCAATGTTAGCCTATTCCGGACCACCTTATTGTCAAAAGTAGTCCGATCCAATCACGTGAACCAATCACGTTGCTCTAAACACCGTCCGCCATCTTGCCTTTTCCATCCATTTGCCGAAGCGGAAGCCTTGTTGGTTTTTGTTGTGTCGTGAAAATTACTGAATTTCTAATAGAAAAACCTATTAAACATACCAAAAAAATTGGGAAAAGTGTGGAGGAAGTGCCTAGCCTCATCTTTAATTTTCATATCCAATTGTATTATTTATCTATAAACCTTAATCTATACCTATCTTTGACAACATTATTGTAAGCCAACGACAACCCTAATGAAATCGTTAGTTGGATTCTTCAAAAGTAGTCAAATCCTGATAGAACTGGTTAAATTCAGTTCCCTATCATTAAAAAATTGTCAATACCTTGAAAACAAAACAAGTTAATCCGAATATTTAATCGCGTTTCTCTCCGTAAGTAAACACAAGCATTAACTATAGGGGAAGGTGGCCTGAAACGGATAACTTTCGCGCGAGGAAAAAACAAATTTGAAATGTGGTATATATCTTAGTATGATTCAGTTTATAAGATAGGATGATTATCAAACTTGACAATAAATCACAATTTTAAAGCATTTTCTATTAAATATTTTATAAAGAAACGTGTAGAAAAACCCGTTTTGCCCGCATATAAGTCTAAAATGGGTATGTGATTTGGGCAAAACGGGTAGAGGTCATAATTTTCAAAAATGGTAAATAAAACTTAAAATGTAGCAGGTAGGAATAGGAGGTGTACAGGAATTGTAGATCAAAATACCCAAAATACCCCTTTGACGTCTTTTTACAAAATATATTGAAATATTTACTTTACAGCAAATTCTTCATGTAATTCGTTTTGTATTAAATTGTTCATATAAAACCATACCCGTTTTGCCCAATAGCATATGTTTTTGTAAAGTAATTAAAGACTTAAAAATGAAAGCCAATCTTCCCCTATTTCGTACTCGTCGAAATCAGAGATGCGATAAACTTCAAACTCTCATATATATATATTCTCGCGTAATAGACAGTCAACAGTAACAGTTAATCTGCGCAATGGGTTGGTTCGCGTTGGCAACTCTGCTCCTGGCTGTGTGCATTGTGTGCGCATTAGCAGCACCCAATAGTAAGTGTTGTCATTTACATGATAAGAAGTTTAAAAACAACAGGAAAGTGTAGTACGGCCCGTTCCGACTTTATACATCATATTCACAGAGCAAAAAAAATATGCCAGTCTATAGAGAGGGCTGGGACAGCTTTTTCATACATTTCATGCGTGCCAGGTCAGAGACAATAAATAATTAAATCTCCGTCATTTTCTGTCAGTATCAAATTAAAAGGGATGTTCACTCTGTCGAAATATTCTTTCGATATGTTATATTAAGCAATATTATCGATATCGACATACTTAATAAAAATATTCCTAACACATAATCAGCTCATGTAATCATTATAGCACCGCTTTTTTACATTACATTATGTTGTAATGTAAAAATAAAATGTTCTTTACATTAGGTAGTAATGTATGTCATTTCATTAATGCTCTTGGGATCCCGCCAGGTTCATACATACGTTTGATACAAGTATTTGCCGATTTTTAAAAGCTTTAACAATTACTTTTTACATTTAAATCAATAAAATTAGCACGTCATTATGTATAATGAGCACTGTGTATATGGAAACATTTCGGTGGAAAATGCTGTGAGCAGATTTTGTCATATTGATTAAATATCTAGGTGTTAGGCCTTCCCGTCATTTCAATCCATTTAGGTTTAGTAAAAGCTTCGTCAGGAAAGCTAAAGAAAAAAATGTAATGAAAATAAGAGTTTGCAAAGCTAGGGCTTTCTCGTGGGTAATTTTGTTCACTCACATCTTTGTCTCCTCTCGATGCTTTACTCAATGTAACCACTGAATAATATAAAAAGATTAACTAATATCTAAAGACTTCAAACAGAGACTGATTTGTCTGAAATTATCAGCATTTTCATATAAACCTTTCGATAAACTGCCCTAAAAACGATTTCCACGCGGGCGAAGTTCGCGCAAAATCTAGTCTAAAATCAAAATCTTAAATAGAAGCCATTTAAAATATCCAGGCAGGTACGGATAAGTTCTTACCCGTGGTAAGAAACACCGCAGTTGTGTTTATTGACTGAGTTGGTGTTGTTTTTGCAAAGTAATATTGCGCACTTCGGCATTTTGCTGCGTTTACAAACAACGTTAAGTTATCTAAAATAATAATAAATAATTTCGAAAAAAGCTCATAAAACAAGAATCTTTAACACGCATTTATTTCACATAGGTACTACACACATTCTACAATTGATAACCAGCGAGTTTTAATATATATAAATGGTAGGTCCAAAGCACCTCACTAATTTAATAAAATAACAAAGCCGATAACACCAAATTTAAAAATATTGTACTAATATATAAATTAAAGTAGTTTGTTTACAAATGCGTCTGACAAGTAAATTGTTTGTTAAAGTGACGGTTGGCATGCATTTTACCCATCAGGGCCGCTCTACACTAACCATGAAGGTAGCTTACTTTCCAATCTCTTTGCACAATATTAATAATTAACATATCGCATTGTAACATATTTTAAAAGTTCCCGTGACTATGATGGATACAACTGCGTCAAAATATCGGGCTACTCGTAATCAAAAGATACGCGATAGTTCTACATTAAAAGCTTATGTTATGTGATTCGGTCTCACGCGGTGGGGGTTCAGTTCAAGAAATAATTCAATATTTAGAATCTAATCTAAATATTGAATTACAATACAAGGAATCTAAATCGGCAAATTTCCAGTTGATAATAGGCATAGCTGGGTGCACAAAGCACCAGTCATGAAACATGTTGTGAAGTTGTCACTCTCATAGATCTAACCGGGTCTCTTCGCAGGTGGCGAGGGTGGGTACAACAACGGGGACCAAAGTTCCTTACCCGCCCGCCGGGCCAACGCGCCTGAGATAATCGACAGCGTAAGCCGACTCGTCTCAGGTATCCTCCAAAACGTGGGAAAGATGAAGAACCCTTCCAAATAACGGCGCCAAACAGGACACGATGAAGAACCCGCGGTGGCTAATCATTAACAATTTAGTTCAGAAGCCTTCCCTCAATCCGATCTCTTTTTACTTGGTCTGCTGTTATTTATCTTGCTATTTGAGTGCATGTAGGTAAAATCTTCCGACTGTATTTTAAGCCATTTATCACTGACCGATTGAGCTGAAATTTTGCATACACGTTGGGTTATTAGCTGTGGCGTATTTCTATATCCTATATGGCAGACTCCAGAAGATTATTATTATTATCATCTACGTCTATCATGACTTACATATGCCAAGATCCGCTTTCCTACTTGTCATTCACCATTTCTCCCTTCTTCGCCCGGTCGTCAGCATCGTGATGCACCCCCAGATATAATTAGATATAGGTACATCATAATTAATCCAATTCAACCAGTCTCAGATCCCTAACGGAAAGATTAACTTCAGAGTAACTCGTGAGCAGATTGTCCAATCTATTGTATTTCAAAGTTACGCAGTAGTGCTTCATTTGTATACTAAAAAGAACTGCAGTCAATAAAACTTTTATTGTGTTTACCTATTGAGTTTTATTTGTGTAGAAGCCTTTCTCCGCGGCGCTCCTGCATCGCCTGAAAGGAGGTGTCATGAGATTAGCCGAAGCCTTGTCATCAGTGTCGTGTCAGAAGAATAGCACCAACCCGTTACGCTCATGGGTATCGTACAAGGCGACTAATGTTTTTGAGGCTAAAGCTCAAGAGTCTCCGTAGTCTGGAAAATAGGCAGCAGCATTTTCCATTGTTATATTTAAACACTGCGATCTTCAATCCGCCTGCCAAGCGTGGAGATTATGGGAATAACCTCCCCTTTCGTGGGAGAAGCCCTAAATCCTGCAGTAGATTAATACGGGCTGTGATGATGATGTCGCCTAGAAAACGACACCTAATTTATGGTCATGTGAATAGTGGTTCTCGAGATGCAGTTTACCGCGTTGGGGTGTTCCGCACGGATCGTACACTCTCCCGCTGTCAGTTCCAGAAGAAATCATATTACTTTTATGTAAACAGTGTTTTCCTATTGATTCGACCCTGCCGAATAAAATGATGGTTGCTAACCTGTCCCCTCCCCCTTTCCACCATTCCGCCTTTATCCCCTCTAAGTGTCACCCGCCATCTTTATTATTCATTTTACTGTATAACAGGTAAGAGCAAATCATCGAAAAATAAGTTAATCTACCTTAAATTACCTACATTACAGTGGAGTGACTGCCATCTGACCTCACGTGACCCTGATAAGAGGGGAACCTGACAAGATACCTAATCAGAATGCAGGCGGTTGCAGAATGCATACAGTTATTTTTTTGGTCAGCAGAGTCGAATTGATAGGAAAGCACTGTTTACCAAAAAATAGGTATTAGCCGTTTGGTGTCCGGCAGAATAAAGTTGCATCAACCCCTTACACTCATGGGTGTCGTACAAGGCGACTAATGTTTTCGAGGCAATAGATCAAGAGTCTCCGTAGTCTGAAAAATGGGCAGCAGCATTTTCCATTGTTATATTTAAACACTGCGACCTCCAACCCGCCTGCCAAGCGCGAAGATTATGGCACTAACCCTTTCGTGGGGGAGGCCCTAAGTCCTGCAGTGGACTGTTACGGGCTGTGATGGCGAGGGGCCGTGCCCGAAGGGCAGGATATATAATAAAGGGTAGGATAAAAAAGGAACCATGTTACTAAGATCTGTCAGTCCGGTCTGTCTGTCTGTCACAGGCAAATTAGTATCTTTGGACCCATGACAGCCAGGTACTTGTTTACACAGAACATGAGGACTATAAAATTGTATAGAGTCATTGACTGAAGAGCGGGAACAGTTTATACCTATTTTGGTAGGGTTGGCACAGCAAAATTAAATTAAATAAAACGTTCATCAGCTTTTTATTGAAACACTACTTCCAGAATATTTATTTAGGATTACATTCGTGAAGAGTGAAAAGTGAGTGTGACGGTCGAGTGTGAGTCGGAAAACCGTATTCTAAAGCATCGGTCTCGAATCCGAATGACAAATTTGACAGTTCAAATCGGAAGCCTCTGTAGGGTTTATCGCTTCTCTGCGGACACTGCGATCCCCATTTTAGACGACATTAAGCCCTATTATCCTAAGACCTCATATTCTTGTGCGATTCCGGTGCTAAATTGTGCTAAATACTGAAAAATAACCTAAAAATTGTTACAATAACAACAATACAAAACTATTAAAAGTTTCTGTATTATTTTCAGTTTCTCGCCGCTTTGCACTTTATCGCGCAAGGTAGCTTGCAGAAATCGTGTGGAAGAGATGCTGGTTGCATCCAAAGCCAGCCATCAATGTCTAGGGCGATTGCCCAGACTGTGGATGCCCTAAATCATCCCGATATTATTGGGAAATGGGTGCAATTTCCCATTGACAGAAATGCAAAAGCAGAGACCATTGAAAAGTTAGTCTTACTACCTCAATATCTCTTGTATTTTATCTTGCATTAAATATTCTTTTATACTTACTTATGTTAGGGATTCATAAATTGTTTCTACAACATGATGTTCTTTGTAATTTATAATGGCTAAAAGTTATAAATAAATTTAACATATTCCTTTACAGAAATCATCGTAGATTTGGAATACCTGGTGTTGTGGGGTATGTCGATGGGACCCATGTGAACATCTCAAAGCCTACTGAACACGAGGAACTTTTTGTGAATAGGAAGGAAGTGCATTCTTTAAGTGTTCAGATGGTAAGTTATCCCAATGTAAAACATGTAAAACATTGTTTACCAGTGATCCTCGCTGGCCTTATAATAGATAGACTTGCCTGCAAGACCCCCGACTTGCCCCGGTCTATGAGGAAAATTGATAAAATTGTATTGCATGAATAATTACTACATTTTCAGAAATCAACTTTTAATTAAAAATAACTTTATATTGGATTTCAAAAGGCATTTTTCAAATTATATGGATAGTATAAAATTATAATTCTCATTTAGCATTATGGTGCTGTATGTCTACAGCGACCAGTCCACTTGCTCCACCAAAGAGCTTTTACTAGATAGGAGTGTGCCTAATACTTACCTATTTTGTTTTTAACCCTTTAACCGCCAAGGTCGGATATATCCGACAAAAATTTTCGTGCTCATTTCGCCAAGGACGGATATTTACGACCAAATACCCACTACTCGGTTAATCTGCCTTTTTGTTTGATAGCACTGTATCATATTAAAATTATGTTCATAATTTGGTAAATAGTTGATGAAGTAATCATATACAATTGCTTACACTTTAGTTTCTTAATTAGAAGACTTAAAAATAATGTCTAAAGTTGAATAAATTACTGATAGTATTATTCGAAAAGTGTATTGGTGTCCAGCGCCAGTGACGGAAAAATCCGACAATAAGGATGGGACATAAGCAATGATTTACTGGTAGAAAAATCCTCATAAATTAAATTATTTCTGTTTATACTTACTAATTTATTATAAAACAAATAAAGCAAATGTTACTCTATAGTAAACACATTTATTTCTATAAATAAATGTGTTTATTTTATTTTATTTATAATAAATAAAGCTTAAAAATGTCAGTGACTGAATCGACAATTCCCATCCCTAGTCTGCATGTTTAGAAACTAATGTTGCTAGTACACCCAGCGCCACGGACGGAAAAAGACGACCGCTTCTGACGTCATAAACGAGTGCCGCCTTCTGGATTTTTCCATTGGTGTTGTGCTTATGCGTGTTATTATTATGTTCGTGTTATCGATTAATGTGATTACACATGATTACAGCTGAAGAATTAATACGTATTCTGGAAGGTGATCTGTAGTTAAATATCATTAGAATCTGTCAAGGTTCAATTCGGTAAACTGATATTAATATTGTTGAAATAAGTATAATCATGTTTGTTAAAAAACTGACCAATGTTGTTTGTTAACTATTGCATTTAGATAAAGAATACTCTATAGGACTGCATTGAAAAATAAGAATAACAAAATTCTTTTCATGACCAATTTTATTGTGCGGAAATCAATAAATCTTTCAATATCTGTAAACGCTTTTTGTTTCATTGTGTTACCAAAATACCTACTAATATTAGAAATAAAATTACAAAGTAACGTTTTCTATCTACTGTCTGTTACGATATTTAGATGAAATTGTAAGCGTTTGAAGGGGAATTACCCATATCGATATACTATTGAACATCACTATTTGTTGTAGGTATTTATTTTTCGATTTACTGTGCGTGGCGCTGAGGGCACGCCAACTGATTCTAAGCGTGGCGGTTAAAGGGTGACCTACGCATTTTAAATGTATTCGCCAAATAACCAGGATCATCACATGACTCATACATTTGGAAGAGCTCTGGTGTAAGGGCAGTCATGATAACTGCATACAATGAGGATCCATGTTGGATTTTAGGTGCGTAAATGTAAAAATAAATATGTTAGTTACAATACAAAACTGTTGTTCGTTATTTACAATACAAAAATATTGGCAGCATTATCACTTGGAGAAAATAAGACTAATATTAAATTATTTTCAATGTTCTTTGTTTTAGGAGATTCTGGATATCCATTGGAGCCGTGGCTTATGACCCCTATCCTCAATGCGGCTCCAGATTCACCAGTGGATAATTACACCCATATTCATATTCGCTCCCGAAATTGTATAGAGCGGTGTTTTGGTGTGCTTAAAAGCCATTGGCGCTGTATAAATAAAACGCGGGTTTTAAATTATACCCCTGTTAAGGCAGGTCTAATTGTCAGGGCTTGTGCTGTTTTACACAATATAGGTGTCTATGTGCGCATAAACCCACCAGACGAAATAGAAACTGAAGATAGCGATACATATGCATCTGCCACAGAAGTTCAAGAGAGGGAGATATATACAGAGGCACTGAGGGTGAGAAGGCAGTTAATACAGAGGCTCTGCCGTTAATTATGGTACTCTCTAAAATTACCTGGTTGCAAAAGCACCATTTTCTTTTATTTTTACTAATTAAATAATTATTTATAAAAACGTTTATTCTCTTTCACTTATTATAATAACAACCCATCTTAGACATTAAAACTGTCTCTGTTAGAGAATTTAATTCAATGAGAAGGCATTACTTTTGCAGACTTGTTACATCGTTTCTGATATAGGTATAGTAATAAAAAGATATACAGTTGTAAAAAATACTTTACTAATTATACTTTTAAAATCACAATCCAGTTACTACTTTAAATCAGACTCAGTAAAATCACAGCAAAAATAAAACAATCACATTACCTACTTTACTAATTAATCTAATTATAGGTACATTTAAAATCACAATACAGCTATGATATATCGGAGCTCAATGAAACAACCTTCTATTGACACTGCTAGTTTATTACTAAACATACCTGCCGGTGGCGGGTGCTTCGCATACATACAGTACAAGCTACTAATTTAAATCAGACTCAGTACAATCACAGCAAAAGTAAAACAATCACATTACCTACTTTACTAATTAATCTAATTATAGGTAAATTTAAAATCACAATACAGCTACTAATTTAAATCAGACTCAGTAAAATCACAGCAAAAGTAAAACAATCACATTATCTACTTTACTAATTAATCTAATTATAGGTAAATTTAAAATCACAATACAGCTACTAATTTAAATCAGACTCAGTAAAATCACAGCAAAAGTAAAACAATCACATTACCTACTTTGCTAATTAATCTAATTATAGGTACATTTAAAATCACAATACAGCTATTAATTTAAATCAGACTCAGTAAAATCACAGCAAAAATAAAACAATCACATTACCTACTTTACCAATTAATCTAATTATAGGTACATTTAAAATCACAATACAGTTAATAATTTAAATCAGACTCACACCCGGTTTCTGAAACGCTTGTCAACGCAAAAATCACGTAACAGCTTGTTAAACTCTGATTAAATGCAGTTTGGGTTTCTGAAAGGGCCAATTGACGGCTTGTTAACAGCTTGTCGGCTAACGGCTGATTAATGTAATTTCGGGTTTCCGGAAAGCTTTTTCTCATGTTAACTGTATGTTATCGCCTTGTTATTTTAATTAGCGAAAATCGACCAATTAACCGATTGTCAAAAGAAATTATATCCGATTTTCTTGGTCTAGGTCTTGATCCTGGCCCTGGTCCAGGTCCTAGTTTTGGTCCAAGGCAAAGTCCAGGTCTAGGGTCCAGGTTTTGGTCCAGGATCATGACCAAAACTGCAACCTGGACCAGGACCTAGACCAGTGCCAGCACATAGACCATTATTATTAACTGGACCAGGACCTGGTTTGGGGCCAGGACATGGACCTGAACCAGGTCCTGAACCACAGACATGTCAGGGTCCAGGACCTGGACCTGAACCAGTACCTGGTCCGGTGCCAGTACCAAGACCTGAACCAGGACCTGGTCCGAAGCCAGGACCTGTACCTGAACCACGAACTGGTCCGGGTCCAGGACCTGGACCTGAACCAGTGCCTGGTCCGGGGCCAGTACCTCCGATGGGGAGAATGTTGTTGAGTGGCTTTCTCTGAATGGCCTCCCAAGAGATAGACGGACGACCTCTTTAAGGTCCTAGGGAGCCGATGGATGCAAGTTAACAGAGTCGACCAGAGTGCAAGCCGTGGGACGCCTGTATTCAGCAGTGGACCGGGACTCACCTAACTGCCAAAAGATGATGATGATGGGATTACTGATCCACTGGAACCCGTGACCCTATAGCATAAATATTGTTATAATCTTTTCTCGCTCTGTATATATTGTTTTTGATTATATTCGATTTTACACGAAAACAATACAATCGCTATCAGTTTCATCTAAAAGTTGAATATCCCGCCGCTATCAAAAGGCCGCTAGTGACAGAGACAAATCAATGCGTTAGACAGAAACAAAACATATATGAGAGAATGAATGTGACTGATTTTAACAGGGGTAGCCAGACGAAAAAATTGATCTCTTGTTAATGGTCGATTAGCTAACAATAGATTGGTTGGCCTTTCAGAAACCCGCAGTGATTTAACAGCTTGTTAAATGTGACAGTCTGTTAGCTAATCAATTATTTGACAAGCGTTTCAGAAACCGGGTGTTAGTAAAAATTAAATGATCACATTAAACTATAATAAATAAAATAATAAAGTTTAAATTTTGTGAGTGGTACATAATCGAATTTGGGTAATCACTTGGTGCGATTTTCTATGGCCGTTGCAATTCGTGTGAAAACCTCTACAAGATTTTCCATTGCAACGGCCTGTCTAATTATGCCCTCTGACAGTTTATTCACCGCTGAAGCTTGCACTTCGGATGATTCAGCTTGGCGTTGCAGGGCATTAAGCATTGGGTCACGCTCTGTAGATTCTGTAATAAAAAGAGCTATGTTTTATAAAATAACATTGACAGCATTACACTAATATTATTAATAAAAATAATACTTTTAGAACTGCTGCTGCCCTCCACTGATACGGTGAATTCTCTTTGGGTCTCATTAGAGGGTGTATCTGTCGCAGCCATCTGGTTAAATCAGCCATTTAATGAGAAGGCTAGCCCGTTAATGAAATGCCGGCATAAAATTGAATGACTAGGCCGATCGCTGATTTTACTAGCTTTACTCAACGTTTAACTAGTTGGCTTATTAAAGGCAGCCCTTCGGAGACGGCTGAAGTAAAATCAGGCAGGTGATTTAAATTTAGTTCAAATTTTATCTACTGCTGCGCTGGTAGTCACCAAAACAAATCTGGCGTCAGACAGCTCGCACAGCAAGCTCGTCGTTTTAACTAAAATTAAAATGTGGTACATGCTTTTAAGTAAGAATTTAGATAACTTTAAGTATTCTTACTTAAAAAAAAATTAAGTTATCTTAATTCTTTACGATAACTGAATATGTTCATTTTCTTTTTATACTTACCTTTAATTAGAAACAAATGCCAAACTTTCGTGTCATTTTATATTTAATATTATAAGATAGGACTATAGTGCACTGTTGCTATTGTTCCTACGACATAGTTACCACTCACTCGCTTCCATCAGGTGAGTTGAGGTCAAATGCAAGCCTATTATTAATAAAAAAAAAAAACGTAGTTAATAAGTTATAAATTTAAAGTTTCATTAAATATTTTTACTCGCAATACAATTAATTGTATACCTACTTATTGAATATCTTGCCACTAATAATGTTTTATTAAACAAAAGTGATCTTTATTAATTCATTATTTTTTATCTTAAATAAAGTTTATCATTTAAGTTGCGAACTTACGGTCGCTTTAACTAACCATCTGTATACTGTTTAACAAAACGGCTAAATAACGTTCAGCCAAGTAGTTAAACGTTACATTCAACAAGTTGGCTGGTTATAATTTAGTCATTTGATTAAATGCCGGCGTATGATTAACGGACTAGCCTTCTAATTAAATGGCTAATTTAACCAGTTGGCTGCGACATATCCACTGGCTGCACAATAAAATCTTGTACTGTAAATTTAATAAATTGTTAAAACTTTACAATAAATTTTTATTATACAAAATCTTTTCAGTTATACGTAGACCCATATTACATTAGTTTAAATTGTTATCTTAAATTAACTAGAAGATTCCATATAGCAATGACTTGTTGGTTAAACATATTATGCACATACCAGTGCTAGTGGATGGCAAGGGGCTGCGACTACGGCTCCTCATACTCGAGACTTGTAAGAGACATTTATCCTTGTAGCACTTGTGTTTCCTTTCCCAATAGTGTATTATGTTTCATGTAACAATGTTGGTTAACCATTATTACCTGTAAAGTATCGGGTACATTGACGCCTTCCACCGCCGTTACTCCTATAAAATCCAATAATTGTTCTTCCAGTGGAGTGAGCGGCGGTGGAGAAGGTCCACCACCAGTGCCAGATTTAAACATCCGAATTTTACGGGCTTTACTTTTTACATCAGACTTCCAGTCCTGCCAAGTCTGAAAATAAATACCAATTTAATAAATATGTACCTACGTAATATTCAAAATTTATCAATATTTACATCTTCTTCGACCTTCATCCATTTATCTGCAGTTTTGGTTGCACCATCGCCGATAGAGATCAATTTTACGGCGAGGTCCGCTAACAATTTTTTTTTCTCCTGCAGCGTCTGGGCAATTCAGTCGACCCGTTGCTAGTGCGGGATGGGCTCGCATGAATTCTAATATCGCCACTCGTTGGCTTTGTGATGTACGTAATGTCTGGAATCGAAAGAAAACAGGCAGTTTAATTAGCTATTTATCCAAAATTAAAACACCGTGTTTGTACTTGATTCAAGTGAATAGGTACTATAAATATTTAGTCAGGTACTTACTGTTGACATGGTTTCTTCGATTACATTAGATACGAAATGGTATAAAAATTAATTTAATCACAGAACTAAATCACTCGAAGAAAAACACAAAAACTTTCTGAAAAACTTTTGTTCGACAACATTCATGAGTGTTCATAAAGACAGAAACTCACTTATTATATTTCACTTCAAAGAAAAAAAAATCTACTTATAAACAATCAAATATTATATATAAATTAATATATAGCACAAAATATAAGTTATTAATAGCATTTTTTACAAATATATGTTTTCAATCGCCAATAATCCATTTATCAATCAACAAAAGTGTCTTCGTAAACGCTCTTCTGTTTCTCGGCAGAACCATAGACATTTCCGAAATGGTAGAGTTTCCGTGGCCGAGTCGATCGGGATATGGCAATGCTACACACATAATATTTATCGCGATACGTATCGTCGATACGGATCGTGGATTTATATTTTTCTGGATATCCTGTGATCCGTATCACGATCCGTGGATCCTACACACTCGATAAATATCGTGATCCTGCGTGCATCACGATAAATATCGTGCGTGTTGTATCTAGCCGTATTCACAATCATTCGAAACCGCTGCCGAACAATTCGGCCCGAAATTCGTAAGCGGCGAATCCGTGTCGATCGATTCGAAAACTCTTATTCAGAATCCCGATCGATTCGGCCTCGGAAACTCTACCTTTTCGGAAATGTCTATGATTCTCCCGAGCGTTTACAAAGACACTTTCGTTGACTTATAAATGGCGATTGATAACACGAATTTGTAATAAATGCTATTAATAACTTATATTTCGTGCTTTATATTAATTTTAAAATAATATTTGATTGTTTATAAGCAGAATATACTTTTTCTTTGAAGTTAATTGGCAAAAATATGAAATTTAAAAGTTAAATTCTTTATGTCGTTATGAACACTCACAATATTGTCAAACTAATTATTCACTTGAATCAAGTACAAACTCGGTGATTCAATTTTGAATAAATAGCTAATTAAATTGCCTGTTTTCTTGCGATTCCAGCCATCACGTACATCATACGGCCAACGAGTGGCGATGTTAGAATACATGCGAGCCCAACCCGCACTCGCAACGGTTCGACTGTATTGCCCAGACGCTACAAGGGAAAAGAAAAATTATTGGCGAACCTCCCCGTGAAATTGAATTCTATCGGCGATGGTTCAACTAAAACTGCAGACAAATGGATAAAGGTCAAAGAAGAAGTAAATATTGATTAATTTTTAGTATAACATAGGTACATATTTATTAAATTGGTATTTATTTTAAGACTTGACAGGACTAGAAGTCAGATATAAAAAAATAAAATAAATTCGGGTATTTAAATCTGGCAATCGTAGTGGACCTTCTCTGGTGGGCATGACCCAGTGCTTAATGCCCTTCAACGCCAAACTGAAGCAGTCGAAGTGCAAGCTGCAGCGGTGAATAAAGTGTCAAAGGGCATAATTAGACAAGCCGTTGCGATGGAAAATCTTGTAGAGTCTCATCACAACTGCCATAGTAAATTTAACTAAGTGATTACCTAAATTTGATTACCTACCACTTCTTAATTTCATCTTTATTATTTTATTTATTATAGTTTAATGTGATCATTTAATTTTTACTGAGTCTAATTTAAATTAGTAACTGAATTGTGAATTTAAAGTTATAATTAACAAAATAGATAGATTATTAAAGAAATTTCATTATTGAGATATACTATATATGATATGATATGAGTTTGTATCACTTACCAAGTAACACTTTGAAAATACAAAAAGCATTAAGGCAGCATTTTTTCTGTGATTTAAATTGGTAACTGAATTGTGATTTTGAATGTACCTATAATTTGGTTACAAGTAAACATGATCACTACTTATTTAATTTTTGCTGTGATTTAACTGAGTCTGATTTAAATTAGTAACTGAATTGTGATTTTAAAAGTATAATTAGTAAAGTATTTTGTACAACTGTATATATTTTTATTAATATACCTATATCAGAAAGGGCTTATAAGAAAGTTACCCAAAGAGCAATGGAAAGAGCTATGCTCGGAGTTTCTTTGCGCGATCGAATCAGAAATGAGGAGATCCGCAAGCGATCCAAGGTCTCCGACATAGGTCTAAGGATTGCCAGAATGAAGTGGCAGTGGGCAGGGTACATAGCTCGAAGAACAGATGGCTGATGGGGCAGTAAAGTTTATGAGTGGCGACCATGGGTCCTACAAGGTGGACCGACGACCTGGTAAGGATCGCAGGTACCAGCTGGATGCGGAAAACACAGGACCGGCCTTTGTGGGGATCTCTGGGGGAGGCCTATGCCCAGCAGTGGGCGTCTTCTGACTGGTATGATGATGATGATAAGAAAGGGTGTAACAAGCCCACAAAAGGAATGTTCTACTCATTGAATTAAACTCTCTATACAAATGTGATCAGCTGATCGGTACTTTTGTAAGTAAAAACAAACAGTTTTAATTTCTAAGAAGGGTTGTTATAATAAGAGAAAGAGAATAAACGAATTTTATAAATATTAATTTAATTAGTTAACTAATTTAAACTAAACAGAAATAAAAGAAAAGATATAAAAAATTTACATACAGTGAAGTTTACATATAGGAAAAATAGAAAGAAACACATTTCCATGTTTACAAAACCAAGAAGACAGGCTTGTGGTTTGCCCGATGGTAAGCAATTACCGCAACCTATGGACGTTTGCAATTCCAGTGGTAAAATTCCATTTAACCACATTCTTGAAGAACTCCATGTTTCTTTGTGACCACGATGTGAGGATGAACTATGTCGGTGTCGAGCGGTGCGTTGATAAAAGTAGCTGTAGACATCAAGTCAAATATTTCTTCAGAACAAACACCACAAGTTTCACAGCACGTTATTTAATAGAGTCACAAGGGCCAAGGTGATATGCTGGTGTTTTTGCAACCAGGTAATTATAGAGAGTCACTAAACCATAGTTAATGGCAGAGCCTCTGTACTAACTGCCTTCTCACCCTCAGTGCCTCTGTATATATATCCCTCTCTTGAAATTCAGTGGCGGATGCAAATGAAACACTTCCTCATCTCTCCTATCCTCAGTTTCCATTTCGTCTGGTGGGTTTATGCGCACGCACATAGACACTGAAAATAATACAGACATTTCAAATAATTTTGTATTGTTGTTATTGTAGCAATTTTTAGGTTATTTTTTAGTATTTAGCACAATTTTTGTCATACTTACTTTCAATTCCACCGGAATCGCACAAGCAAATGAGGTCCTAAGATAAATAGGGCTTTATGTCTTCTATAATGTGGATCGCAGTCTCCGCAGAGAAGCGATAAACCCTACTAAAGTTGGGCATGTTAAATGTGTTCGACAAATCCCTTATTTGTCGATTTAAGTGCATTGTGTCGGCTCTTTGCTTCACCCTTATCCTATTACGATGTTGTATCGGCAGTACAAACTGCATTTTCCAAGAGAAACTTAATAATACACAATTCACAATAACTTTCCGAGAGCTAAATAGCATTCGTGTAATCTTTCGAAAATTCGACAGAGGTTTCCGATTTGAACTGTCAAATTTGTCATTTGGATTCGAGACCGATGCTTTAGAATACGGTTTTCCGAGTCGATCGACAAATTTGTCGATTCCGTTTCCGAATCTGGTTTACGAGCCATTGTAAATACGGCCCCGAATTAGAGTTTTCGAATCGATCGACACGGATTCGCCGCTCACGAATTTCGGGCCGAATCGTTTGGCAACAAATTCGAATGATTGTGAATAGGGCTGAGGTTCCCCCGGTAGAAGAGTCACTAAGGTCAGATGTTAGTTGCACCACTGTAATTACTTGATCTGCCCAATATTGGATCACGGTCAAACGAACTCCAGGACCGAAATGCTCGAAATAATGCGCGAAAACTCAACCGGGACATTAACGCCAATAATAAGCTTGTACTCACAGAAATTAAACAAAAAAGAGAATCCCTGTCTACTAAATCATGAAAGGCGCATGCAAATGGCCGCCATTTTATATGTGTGCGTGATTTTAGGGTTGCCATATATATCATCCATTTTGCCCTCTTTTAATAGGTAATCAACACAACTTTACAGTAATAAATAATTAGAAATTCTTTACATCAGACACTTAATTCTTGAATTATAATTAGCAAGTGGAACGATGTCATCATCATCATCATCATACCAGCCAGAAGACGCCCACTGCTGGGCATAGGCCTCCCCCAGAGATCTCCACAAAGACCGGCCCTGTGCGTTCCGCATCCAGCTGGTACCTGCGATCCTTACAAGGTCGTCGGTCCACCTTGTAGGAGGCCTACCCACGCTGCGTCTACCGGTACGTGGTCGCCACTCGAGAACTTTACTGCCCCATCGGCCATCTGTTCTTCGAGCTATGTGCCCTGCCCACTGCCACTTCAGTCTGGCAATCCTTAGAGCTATGTCGGTGACCTTGGTTCGCTTGCGGATCTCCTCATTTCTGACTCGATCGCGCAAAGAAACTTCGAGCATAGCTCTTTCCATTGCCCTTTGGGTAACAGTGAGCTTTCTTATAAGGCCCATAGTGAGTGGCCACGTTTCAGATCCGTAAGTTATCACTGGCAACACACATTGGTCAAACCTTCGTCTTGAGACACTGCGGTAATTGAGACGAAAATATGTGGCGTAGCTTCCCGAACGCTGCCCAACCGAGTTGGATTCGTCGATTGATCTATTTCTCGAAATTGGACCTACCTAGCCGGACTATTTGTCCTAGGTATGTATAGTCGTCAACAACTTCAAGTGGAGTGCCTCCAACTGTCACTGGAGTAGGCACAACATGGACATTCGACATAATTTTCGTCTTGTCCATGTTCATTTTAAGACCTACTTGTTGAGAGGCCTTATAGAGGTCATCGAGCATTTTGCCCAAGTCTTCCAGGGTTTCAGCCATGACTACGATATCGTCAGCAAATCTGAGGTGCGTGACATACTCGCCGTTAATATTGATGCCAAGTCCGTCCCAGTCCAGAAGCCTAAAGATATCCTCCAGTGCAGCGGTGAAAAACTTCAAATCAAATCAATCAAATCAAAATTTCTTTATTGATTAGGACAATAAATATCTCTTTCAATCGTCAAAAATGAGGGGGATAGGAAAGTAGGAAGGAAACACACAGTGACACGCTGACCGCCCTATGACCGTAGATAAACGTATCCCTCGCTAACCGTATCGTATATTACATCACCTTGTCTAACACCTCGCTGCAGCTGAATAGGTTCTGTGGCGTTTTCGTACAAACACTTCAGTGCTTCGATATATCGATAGTCAATTTGGCACCGCTGTAGAGACTGGAGCACCGCCCAAGTTTCGATCGAATCGAAGGCTTTCTCATAGTCCACAAACGCCAAGCATAATGGCCGGTTATACTCTTCGGTCTTCTGTACAACCTGCCGCAGCGTATGTATGTGGTCTATGGTACTAAAACCTTTTCGGAATCCGGCTTGTTCGGGAGGCTGGAAGTCATCAAACCTGCGTGCGAGACGATTCGTTATGACTCTCGAAAACAGCTTATAGACATGGGTCAGCAGCGATATTGGTCTGAAGTTCTTCAAGAGAGCCTTATCACCTTTCTTGAAGAACAATATCACTATGCTTCTGTGCCATGCTTCCGGCGTTTTGCCCTCGAGGATGACGGAATTGAACAGCTTCTGAAGGGTCTTAAGCACAGGTTTGCCACCAGTTTTCAGAAGCTCAGCCGTAATTCCATCAGCCTTGTTGTTCTTAAGCTGTTTGAGAGCCATACTAATCTCGTACAGGCTGATGTCCGGGATATCTTCGGTGTAGTGTCGGGTCAACTTGGCTCTGGGGTATTTGCCATACTGGTAACAGGTGCCCGTGTTGTCGTGTATAACTGTCCATAGAACCTCTCGACTTCCCTCAAAACCACGGACTTGGTCGAAACAACTCTGCCGTCATCCGTTTTCAGTCTCGTCAACTGGCTCTGTCCAATCGACAGATCTCTCGCAAAGACTTTAGAGCCTTTGTTTCGCTCGATCGCCGCCTCAATATTGGTAGTATTGAAGCGGCGTATGTCGCGAGTCAGAGACTTGGAGATCTGTCGATTAAGTCGCCTAAATTGAGAGACATCATCAGGGGGTTGCAGAGTCATTCCGCGTCTTTCTTCGATGAGTTTGAGGGTATCGTCGGAACGATGTGGTCTCTGCCTATCCCAGTTTGTAGTAATTGTTGATTTTAAAATAAATAAATTCTTAAGTAATAAACGTTGCAGGTACAATGCTCGTGTTTGTAGGTATAAAATAGTAGTTTATGATAATAGTTTAATACACTCATAAGTTCATGTTAAATTTTTGCACCTATAATTTTCTTAACTTTACTGGAAGTAAAGTTAAGAAAGGTCGGGTATACCCGGATTCTTAAGGGATTTTATACCCGGGTACAATACGAGTGCCATACCCGGGTACACGAGTATTTTAAAAAAAATGGGTCCATAAACAATTCTACAAGTTTAGTAATTACAAGTAATCATAACAAACCGTAGTGAAGTCAGTACAATCCACAACATTGACCACATACCTATTATAAAACAACTAGTAATCGCGCAGCATTCGCAATAAAGAGTTTTAATAGCGCATATCTACTTCGATAAGTAATAAGGCAACATAGAAAAAACATTTAATAAGTCGGGATAAGTTCACGTGTAGTTTATTTCTGATAATTGTTTATTTTCTAATAAACCTTTGGTTTTTAAATTGAAATTAAACAAAGAAGGATTGTGCATAGGTGGCGACAACCACTTTCTATCAAGTAGCCCCCTTACCCGTTTGTTTGCCTTGTAACATAAGAAATAACAAAAGTTTTAATATCGGTGAAAGTAACTTTATTGGAAAGATAATGAAATGACATTTATGTTTGAATATTATTTCGACCATGTGGCCGCCGCGACTGGCGCGTAGATGGCTTAATGTAGACGTCCAATTTTCACACATTTCGCAGCAAACGATAGTATTTCCCTAATAACTTACTTTTTTTATATCCATCCATCCCATCCATCCATCTCACTTGATGTTAAGTGCAGATGCAGTCCACGATGGCGCATACCGGTCTCATAAATACCTATTCACTCTTGTCTTAAAGAGACCCAAGTTGTAGCGAAAACAACATGTCATGCTCAGGGAAAACATGTGCAGGCAGCGAATTCCAGTCCCTTTCCGTTCGCAATAGAAAAGACTTAGAAAAACGCTGAGTGCGTATTGGTGGAATGTCGACAATATAGGGATAGTACGCTGACCCACACCTGAAGCCCCGAAGTTGAAATGGGGCTGGTGGAACCAACTCGTCTAATTTCGTCGCACATTCCCCAAAGTGTAGTCTGAAAAAACCGCCAAAGATGCCACTTTACGGCGACGATCAAGATCCTGTAGATTTTCCTGCACCAACAGGGGATTGTTTATCAATTTCTTGGCGCGTGTCTCAACCGCCGGCAGCAGGCAGTTAGACCTTTTCAAATTCGTCCCATAGGTGACAACAGTATTCCATGCAAGGTCAAATTTGGGCTTTATATAGTAGCGCTCAGATGAGATATACCGCCTTGCCCTAGTTTAGGACGCGTATAACTGCAAAAGATTGGCAACTTTCCAATCAGAAATATTCTGGAGAGCATGGTCCAGGCGATCAATGAGAGACATTCGACAAGACTCGATATTCTCTTGGCCTTCACTGTGGTATCATCTGCATACCCAAAAGCACCGGACAGGAGCAGTTCATTTACGTGCTAAATTCAAAATTAAACGTTTGGTACTTGGACGACGGCAGCCTAGGAGGTGATGCTACAACTGTCTTACAGGATCTACAGCTCCTCATTCGAGAGTTCAGTGCCATAGGTCTGGACCTGAATTTCTCGAAGTGTGAGCTGTATATCTCTGAGTCTTGTCCATCGGCTCGCGCTGTTTTACAAGCATTTTGCGCCCAAGCCCCAAATATCACAGTCGTCGACAAGACTAACCTACACCTTCTAGGGTCGCCTATATTTGACGAATCGCTGAAATATTTTGTGGACCACAAAATTCAAAATTTCAATTCAATTGCAGATCGCCTTCTCAAAATTAACAGTCACATGGCTTTTGCTATAATACGGTATTGCCTTTTTGTTCCAAAATTCATGTACGTTTTACGGTGTTGTCAACTTTGGAAACATCCTGTTCTTCTAGAACTCCTAGACAACACCGTGAAACAAACACTTACATCAGTTTAAAACATTAATTTGGAAAATTCTTCTTGGGAGCAGGCATCATTGCCTATTCGCTATGGTGGTCTGGGCGTTCGCAAAATGTCTAGTGTGTCCTTGCCAGCGTTTCTGTCCTTGATACACAGCTCGCAGTCCCTAGTAGATAAATTATTGTCTAAACTAGGGACCTTTCCATCGGCTTTTTCTACCGAGGCCAAAATCGCGTGGCAGTTGGCTTGCCCGGAGGCAGAGCCCACTAATTCATATTCGCAGCGGCTATGGGACGAGCCGCTCTGTAGGTTGGCGCGAAACAAACTTTTAAACGCAACTACCAATTCTGTAGAGCGTTCTCGCTTACTAGCTGCTGGCGAGTGGGAGTCGGGCCTCCGGCTCCAGGCAATGCCTTCAAAAAACATTGGCACTTTGCTCGACCGTGCTACTTTCAGGATTGCCACGGCCCTGCGTCTTGGAGCTCCCTGCAGCGCTCCACACGACTGCCACTGTGGCCGCCCTGTAGACCAGCTCGGCCACCATGGTTTGTCCTGTAGTAGGAGCGCCGGACGCATTCCACGCCACGCGGATCTCAATGATGTCATCCGTCGGGCCTTTGCCTCCGCTGGTGCTCTCGCAGCGCTGGAACCCAACGGTTTAGCCCGCGATGATGGGAAAAGACCCGACGGAATGACACTCACGCCCTGGAAACTGGGACGGCCTTTGGTCTGGGACGTCCCATCTTCCAGCCACTGCGTGTCAAGCAGGGGCCGGTGCCGCCTCTGCTGAAAACGCAAAACGGCGCAAATACGCATGTCTCAGTGGCGACTACATATTTGCGCCTTTTATCGTGGAAACTCTGGGGCCGTGGGGACCAGGCGCACACAGGAACTAGCCAAGCGCCTGGTCGACATTAGTAAGGACCAGAAGGCTGGCCTCTATTTGGGACAGCGTATAAGCTTCGCCATCCAGCGGGGCAACGCGGCCAGCCTTCTGGGGACATTTCCGTATTCAGGGGACTTGGGGCAAATCTTTTACCTATTTAAGTAATTTTAAGGTTTTTATTTATATGTAGTTTTAGTATGTAATTTTATATTGTATAATTGTAATTGAAATATTTATTAAAATTATTACTTTCAAAATCCTTTTAGTTTTCATTATATATCTGAACATTTAAAATGTCATTTAGGTACATTGTTGGTATGAAACCCTAATTAATACATATAAAATTGAGGACCGCTATTTACAAGATTTGAGAATTAAAATTTTATACAATTAATACTAAATCCGACCCTGTTGGCATAAAAATATTTTCAATCACCGAAATATTGCTCAATTTGCCAATAATTTTTAAATCTATCTTTAATGGCATATTGTTTTAAGGTAAAGCATTTCAATGATTGCAAATTCACACTATTACAATGCATATTTTTGTCACAATTTTTAAAATTGATTCCCGATCGCCGCGACCACGAATTAAATTACTTACCGATGAAAAGATAATCCAGGTGTTTTTCCATAATTTGTGCTTTCACATTATTGTGTACTAAATTACACCGTCTCTTAAATGGTTTGATTTAAATTTTATTAGGAAGTTATAAAATTTACACCGATGTTCCAAAAGAAACGTCAGTTTGTGAGGAGCTTGAGCAACATGTCGAACGTTCAAAAAATTACGCGCGTCATTTTCTTAGAGCTTATTTGAATAGACGAAAAAACGGGATACCAAGATTCATAATCATTGTAGAGAGAGCGAACAGGGAATATTTGTAATTTGTGTTTGGTCTGTTATGTCTGTGGTAAATACCCAGGTACCCGGGTATAATAGGATATAAAAAATAAAAATACCCGATACCCGGGTATCTAAAAAAGTCGGGTATTCGAAAACCCTATTGCGAGTCATGAAGTTACCACTTAGGTCCGAAACACGAAAGAGCGAGCGGTTGCCGCGTCGAGGATATTGAGCGACGTGAAATTAACTTCACTACTTTCACATGTATCTATTAATTTGCTACAAACAAGAAAAATCATTCACAAACACAAATTACAACTATAAAAAAAATATTGTGTTTTAAAGTAAATAATTCCATACATCGCAGTTCCTTGACCATACAGATAATGGCATGGTTCGGTATTCAGCCAATTAAACGCGCCTGACCAGAAATTAAAAATAAAAGTGTTGCATAATGATTTAAATGTTATCTATAAACAACTTGTTAAGATACAGCTGTAATGAAAATAGCATGGAAACGCTGTATCACAAAAAACTTTTTTTAAAGTTTATAGATTGGCGTGAAAAAAGTTAATCCTTAGGCGACTGTTTTCGTATATGTCAGAATCAGAATCAAATATTTTATTCAATTTAGGTACAAACAATACACTTATTGAACGTCGACATCTTACAAATTATTTAGATAATGCCATCTGACCTCCATGACCCTGCTACCAGGGGAACCTGACCAGATTGGATCATGTTTACTCATCTAGTCACCTGAATTTGCAGGTTTTATCACGATGCCCTTGCCGTAAAGGCTTTAGTATTCAACAACATCACTCAGAAAACAGTCATTGGTACATGGCCGGAGCGGTATTCAAACCCGGGACCTCTGGCTTACGAGTCGGATACTGTAACCGCTCGGTCACCGACGCTCTAATTAACCTAACCACATTATTAATGTTTGGTTACTTAAAATATATGCATTTTGTTTTCTTTGCATTTAGCACCAAATTATTTATAGTGAACCAATCCTGGATTAGCTCTAGTGCACCATTTATGTTGTTGTTTACACCTTTTGATTTTAAACAATAGAGGCGTATCATCCGCATACTAAACGACACCTGCGGTATTTTGGATCATATATGGTAGATCATTTATTTCGATCAAGAATCAAAAGGGGCCCAAGATAGATCCTTGGGGCACGCCCATTTTAATGAATGAACCCATTGAATTCGACGGATTAATTTGAACCTTTTGCAACGTATTTCATATATGAGGATAATAAATTTAAGGCTTTATTCTTAACGCCGTAGTGTCTTAACTTAAGTAATAATGTGGCATGATCCACACAGTCAAAAACCTTTGACAGGTCACAGAAGACCCCAATGACATCCTCTGCTTCCTCCCAAGCTTCAAGAATATGTTTTATTAAAGTTACGCCTGTGTTAGCAAGGGGTTTATAAACTGTACAGATATTGGTTGTGAATTTAAGCATTTAGAATATATTAATTATGGTGGCCTAGTATTTTATCGAAAGCAGAGTGGAAAGCTTAATGAAATAAAAATAGGGCACATTAGTTAAATATAAATAGCTATGTATTAAGGAAAGGTAAAGCATATTTAAACACACAGATAAGATCAAATTAGATAAGTTATTATATTATAGGATAGGCAATCATAGTAAACAATTTTACATGGGAAATATAACAATATATTATTGTAAAGCCGGGACGTTATGTAAATAAAACGATGTCCGAGGTTGAGATAGTACTGGCTTTATTAGTAATAAGACAAGCCTATTTATTACATAGTGTACATCTTAAGCATAATAAGTATACATACTACACCTCCCAATTTTTTTTTTTTTTTTTTTTTTTTTTACAAAAAAGAAACAATAATTTTTTTTTTCTTTTTTCTTAAAATTAAATCAAATACAATATTGATATTGTTTACATAAGTACTTTCGTAATGCGTACATAAGTTATATAATGATTACATGATTATAAAAGTACATAGTTACAATAGTATTTTAATAAATGGTTACATTGTATATGGCTTCGTTCTGTTTTTGTGCACAGTTTCAATTTTGTTATCTTTTATAATTTTTACATTTGGTGACTCATCTGCAATTACAGTATATGGACCGTTGTACACATTATCAATCTTTTTAGCGTTTTCGTTTCTTAATAATATTAGATCATTTTCTTTATACATTACCGTGTTAACATTTCTGTCGTACTGTTTTTTCCTATTTTCTTTTGACAATATTAAATTTTGTCTAGCAAGTTGATGCGATATCTGTAATCTATGTTTTAATGTTAATGGATAATTGTCGCTATTATAAAGTGGTTCTATATTGGTAGTTAAGTTGGATGGTAAATTACAAGTTTTTCCAAAAACTAACTCATAAGGAGTAAATTTTGTTGAGGTATGAACACTGGTATTATAACAAAAACACCAGAATGGAATCCATGAACTCCATGTTTTCGCTTCATTATTAGTTTGGATACGAAGGTAAGAATTTAAATGTCTATGTGTGTTTTCTAATGCACCAATAGATTCGTGATGGTAAGCTGTTGCTGTTAACTGGTTGATGTTAAGTAACTTACACACTTCTTGCATTGTTGATGATATAAATTCCGTACCTCTGTCAGTTGCAATTTCACGTGGCACGCCGAATCGAAGAATGAAATTCTCTACAAAAGCCTTTGCTACGCTAACCGTATCCTTACGTTCTAGGGGATAAGCTTCAACGAACTTTGTGAGTTCGCATTGTATTGTTAAAATATAATTCTTATTATAATAATCCTTATCTAAGGGTCCAACTATATCTAAGAAAACTTTATCGAAGGCAGCCTCTGCTGTCGTAGTAATGATCATGGGTTCTTTTATGCGCACAGAATGCTTCTGCTTCTGACACTTTTGGCATTTTTTAACAAAGTCGATGACGTCACGCTCCATGCCCGGCCAGAAATAATATTTTTTAATGTTGTTGGTCATTCTTCGTATACCGGCATGACCACTGGTCGGTAGGAGATGGAAATCGTTAATAATTACTCTCTTATCGTCATCTCTTATAATTCTTTGCACTCCTTTGATAAGGAATATTCGTGGACCGGTCCATTTTTCCATTTTATTAATTATTTTGGTTAACCACGTTATGTATTCTTTATTATATTCATTCGTTATTACATATATTTCTTTAATTTGTAATTTTAAACAAAACTGCTCTAGTTCTCTCACGTAAACGTCTCGCGTTACACATGATCGAGCTTCTAGGCATGTTAGTATAGTTAAGTCGGAATACGCAAATAAACCATGGCTTGATATATTTTTAATATTATGCATGGCATGCCTTGTTGTTAATTTTAATTCTACCGAATTTAAGGGTTTTTTAAGAATCTCCACAACTTTCCGGTTGTCAGTCCGATTGTAAGTGGGAGTGTCTTTTAATGTCGTATTTATATCGTTTCTGTTATCACTATCCATACGTCTAGTTTGCGCTCGTGTCAACACATTTATTACCCGTTCGTTCATTGATTTTAAATCATCTGATGACAAAACTACTCTAGATAACGCGTCTGCAGTTGCGTTATCTTTACCTTTTACATATTCTACGACAAAGTCGTACTCTTCTAAACTTAGTCGAAATTTAGTTAATCTGCTAGACGGATCATTCATGTTAAATAGATACACCAACGGCCTATGATCGGTAAAAATTCTAAATTTTTTACCAAACAAATAGGGCCTAAAATATTTAATAGACCATACTATTGCTAGCATTTCTTTCTCGATTGTTGGATAGTTGAGTTCGGCTTTATTTAAACCTCGACTAGCGTAAGCTACTGGACGACCGTCTTTATTGCAAAGTACTGAACCGATGGCTACCCCTGACGCATCGGTTAATAATTGAAATTCATTTTCTATTGTAAAATCTGGATATTGGAGTACTGGTGGGCTTGAAAGACATTGTTTTAAATATTCGAAAGAATTTTGACAGTTATTTGACCAAAGGAAAGGTACCGTTTTCTTACATAATTGATTTAATGGACTAACGATTTCCGCAAAGTTGGGTATGAAACGGCGGTAATAATTAGAAAAGGCAACAAAGCGTTTGACTTCATCACTTGTTTTTGGGATTGGATAATCATTTAATACTTGTATTTTCATTGGATCCGGTTTTACACCTTCTGCAGTGACGACGTGCCCCAAATATAACATTTCTTTCTGTAAGAATTTACACTTTTTAGGATTTAACTTGAAATTAACTTGTCTAAGTCTAGAGAAAATATCAATTAGGTTTTTATTATGAATGTCTAAATTTCTACCAAAAACAATTAAGTCGTCTAGATACACGAAACATTTTTCGTAGTTGAGGCCAGATAAAGCTACAGTCATAGCTCGTGAAAATGCGCTTGGGCTAGTTTTTAAGCCCATAGGCATGCGTTTCATACGATACTGTTTATCAAAAGTAAAGGATGTACAGTCTCTACTGTTTGGGTCTAGTGTTATTTGATAATAACCATTATGTAAATCCAAGTGACTAAAGTAGATGGCTCCTGATAAGGAATCCAATATGTCCAAAATATTAGGTAGTGGAAACCTATCATCCGTAATTTCATTGTTTAATTTGCGATAGTCGACCACTAGTCTATATTTTCTTTCCCCGGAATCAGATTTTTTGGGAACTAAAAGAATAGGGGATGACCATTCACATTTAGCTTCTTCTATGACGTCATTGTCCAACATTTGATGTATCTGTTTTTTAATTTCCGTGGTTTGTGATTTTGGTAGGCGATACTGTTTAGTATAAATGGGAGTGGTGTTTGGTTTTAAATGTATTGATTGCTGATAAATATTTGATGTTGAAAATTTGTCGCTTTCTAGGTGAAATATATCTGAATATTTGGCGCATATTTTTTCGATTTCCAACCGTTCTTCCTTATTAAGTTCATTTAAATTTAAATGAGAGAATAGCTTTTTAACTCGGTCGGAATTTACGGTACTCCTTTCAAAGGAACGAATATAATAATCGCTTAATTTTTCGATATCTTGGTTAAAATAACTTAAATTAACTTCCTCTTCGCGTGTATTTAATATTTGTATTGGTATCTTCCCGTTATTCGGAGAAACAATAGCACCTGCCAAAAATACACCTTCGCATAATTGTTTTGGAAGTATTACGCAGTCATTTATTTCGCTCGTAGCTACGTAGTGTATAGACTCGGACCTAGGGGGTACATGCAAGTAATTGTTATTCCTAAACAAACCCGAGTGTAAAGGTAGTGTTATATAAGCATCTTGATAAATTAATTTTACCGTGTTTAATTCTAAATTTATATTGCTTTTATATTTGTATAAGAAATCTAAACCTATTATTCCATCGCCTGAGCAACACAAGTCTTTGAATACATGAAACTTGTGTACAAATTCTTGTTCCATAAAAGACAAGCGTAAGTAAACATACCCCACGGAGCAAAGTTCACCGCATATACCTTGTATCTTCACTTCCCCTATATGGAATGGTATGTTATGCTGTATCAATGTCTCGTACTTCACCGCGCTGAGTGACGCACCCGTATCAATTAGCCAAGTGCACTTTTTGTTACCAAGGTGTAATTGTACTGAGTTAAAATAATTATAATGACAAAGGTTGGAATGGTTGCAATTATTCATTTTATTATTTTCAACAACGAAAAAACTGATAATCGTTGTTTTCGATTTCCTTGCTTTGTTCCGGTTTTACTTCTTCTTGACTATTGTCCGAAGAGTTTTGATCGTTTTGGGTGTCACTATTCATATAATACATCCGTGAGTCCCGATAATACTTTCGTCCGCGGTAGTTTTGTCTACCACCGCGATTCCCGGATCTACCTCGTGCATTAAACGTGCCGCGATTAATATTTGCATCCCCGTCATGGCTTGACGAGTTACCATACCTATTTGTATGACTTTGAAATTCGCCACGATTAGAATTTCCGCGTATTTGGCCACGATAAAACGTTCTATTATAATATCTATTTCCGGAAAAATTCATAACAGTTCCGTCGGAAAAAGATGATGTTTCTTCGTCAAGGGCACCTCTAATAGCGTCTTTTAGGCTATCGTAGTTTCTGGCTGAAATAATGGTGCTGAGATGACCATTTCGCAATCCGTCGGAAAACCTCCTAATAGCTGTTTTTTCGTTTAACGGTTTTAACACATTAAATTTTGTGGTATCTCCATCTGCTTGCGAAATTGTCAACTCAACGAATAAACGTTCAATTTGCTCACCGAATTCCTGAATACTCTGTTGATTTTGTGTAGCCCGTAGCAATTGCTGTTGTAGAGCGGTGAATGACTTTTTAGACAGCAGATACTTCTTCATATCATCAACAAGCTGCAACACAGTCGTATAGCTTTGAGATATACGCAATTTTGCTTTTTCGGAGAGACGTGTTTTAATTACAAAATTAATTAAGATCAGTTTTGAATTTTGGTCTAACATGGAGTCATACAATTCAATTGCAGAGATTATTTGTTTTGTTACTTCTTCACTGTCATTCATGACTGGTATCAAGGACACAGCTGTTTTCAAATCAAATTTTTCACCAGTAGACATTTTGGCACAGTTATTAGCAATGTCTTCTGTTGAACTACTTTGATGGGTTTGATAACAAAAATTTTTAATATCCTCGTAAGTTAATGTTATCTTTTCACTATAACTACTGAATATTTCTATTTCGTTTGCAGTGTACTGGTCAAAGTGTTCATGTATAATCGACAAATGATTTTCAAATTTTGTATATATTTGTGTAGCTTCTATTAACTTTTTCTTACAAATATCAGTATTTTCACGTCTCTTTGGACCTACTTTTCTTAGGTATTCTTTAATTTTTGTTAGCTCATCAAAATACAACACAAAGTAGTCAGCCATATAATCTAGTTAATGGACTTAATAGATCTAGTACATACCAGAACATTAAAAATAGTAACGGTAAACTTATGTACCGATGACATAAAACTCTGTCACTTAGGGTCTCTAAAATATTATAGGATTACATTAACACACTATGGAACCGCACTGCACATATATTGCCCATTAAACACCACACTTTAAAACACAATCTTCCATGCCGCTAAATCATTTCATCTTTTTCTTCGCGTTCACGACGGCGACGTAAAATACTCGTAGCTCGACGTAAAGTCAATTCGTTGACCTCTCGTGCTATCATTCGTTTATGGCACTTCATGTACAATCGATAGGTAATAATTAGCCCTCCAAGTATTAATAACATGCATATTAAAATCAAAATTATATTGGTTGTACTGGCATGAATCTTCAGCTCATTTATCTCGGCGCTATTAGAGCCGCCAGCGGCGTTCTGGGCTATCACAATCTCCTCCTTTTCACTGGATTGACTTGAACCCATTTTTAAATATAATAATTTGCTCGACACACAACAGTACGCGAATATTACAATTACATTGTGTCATTTTGTATTAACTTATTTTTGCAGATCACTTAATGTTTATGATTAACGGTTCATATTAGAATGCGCGCGGGCCGGCCGGTCGCTCGGTCTCCTGTTACCGGCTGGCAGGGTCGCCATGTAAAGCCGGGACGTTATGTAAATAAAACGATGTCCGAGGTTGAGATAGTACTGGCTTTATTAGTAATAAGACAAGCCTATTTATTACATAGTGTACATCTTAAGCATAATAAGTATACATACTACATTATGGACATAATAAAATATGGCAATATACTTATTTATCCCTTAAAAATGGGACACTGGTATTACGTACGATTCAATAAATAACCGATTAAATAAATTAAACTAAGACAAAATATAAAGCAACAATAATACAATGCAAGTTTGTACTTAACTCTGTGCCGGATCTGGAGCAAAAAGCCCCTCCCAGTCTCTCGACTGTGTTTATATAGCCAACATTTGAACGGAAATCGACTACATTTCAACCAATGACAGCACGTTAAATAATTCTAATTAACTATGAAATATTGTGCAAAGATACAAACCAAAAACATAAAAATAGCTCTTAAAACTATTTTTAATAATTATAAGATAAATTACATGTTAAGAAACCTAAATTTTAGTTAATTAGTACTGAATGTACTTCAAGATTTAACATCGTTTAGGAATATCTTACGTTCGTTCAGAATTGTTTATATATTTATTTGGCAATGTTATTTATTATTAATTACGATAGTTTTACAATCAAATAACAATTAAAAATACTCTATAATACCATATAATATAACACGGCCATACTGACATGTACTTCGTTCTCGAAGTACTTAAACATTGAGATGCCACGTCAAGTTTAAAAAATTATGGTATAAATTGTAAAAATAAATAATTACGTATATACACTACTATATTATTTTAGTACAATTACCATATTTCTTTGCAAAGCAGCTTAGAATAACATTTACATATATCCTTAAATCTTTATCAATACGCTAAACTACTTAAGTAGTGTTCGGTGCGTTGTATCGAACACGTGACTTAGCTAATTTTCCCTGCACTACCTTAGTAGTGCATTTTTGGGATTTAACATTCATTTAAATTACAATTATTAACAAGTATTGTAGGACTCTTAATAAACATTTTATATAATTTTAACATTATCTTTTACATTCAACATACTGCAATCCCTGCATAAGCACCCTTTCAAGTAGGTACAAAGCGATATTATCAAACAAACAAAATCTATATTCCATGGACTTAGAAAATGTTATTAGCTTCATAATAATTAATCAAATGAAACATCTTAATATGTTCATAGTTGACCATCAAATTAAAAATATAAGTTGTGCATGTTGTGTCGTTAATGCTGCGTTATTTCTACAATAGTTTATTATAAGTATTGTGAATCTTTAATATTCGTCACATACTTTACTTTTTATTTAAACCATACACTATATAAATAAATAAATAACCATTTACTTAGCATTTCCGCTTTTTTTTTATTGCAATTCAGCTTTTTTTTACTTTTTTTTAACATTTTAAAATTTCAAATAGTCAAAGAAGTCATCAGTAATGCATTTTCGCTTTTTTCCATTACCGGCATCACCTTTACCGGTTACTTACTTAACATTGTAAGATTTCCAATAATCAATGAAGTCATCAGTAATGCTTTCCGCTTTTTTTTACTATTACCGGCATCACCTTTACCGGTGACCGTGATAAAAATACTTTTCTTTTCACCGGCATCACCTTTACCGGTGATCCTGAAATGTGTTTATTATATGCCTTTACATGCCGGGCCCAACACTCACTGCCTATGAGGCTGTCCGACATCGGGCAAGAAAGTCAACCATGCATAATATACAAACATTGATATAATAAAATTGAATAGGTACGTGTAGTAAATAGATAATGTTAGTGTTTAGTATAAAATATCTTTTGTAAACATTTGGAAGAACAGTAAACATTTGGAGTAACAGTATATCGTGTAGTATTGTTTCTTATGTGTGTGTGAATAAAGTATTTGATTTTACTTCTGGACAGTATCACAATATAATAATAAAATATAAATGGTACTTATCAGTCAAATTAACCATCATGATCCGTTCGGTCAATTCTGACGTTTGACTTTTCAACCAATAACGGTAGCTAGCAAAAATTTTTATTTTAATCATCTGTAAGTTTGCCCGTTATTGGATTTACATTTAAGTGTATCATTTAAGTAGATCTTTCATGTAATATTTTAATGTAACAAAGGGAAAATCTGTTGGCAATTAAAATATATAAATAAAGATACCCATTTTTAAAATAATCTTGTCGATGTAGGTACTTTAATAAGTAGCTTGAATTGAAAATTTATTGTATGGCGAGAGTTTGTGGAAATAAAAATGAAGTAAACAAATTAATATTTTGAGTTAAGCCCATCGAACAAAATTTTGTGTTGTCAACTCGTGTTGATGACAAAATATTGCCACCTTTCGGTAGAAAGGCGCCTTTATGCATAGTCAAAATTTTCGCAAAAAAATTTAATGGTTTAATTTAAAAACTTAATTGCACTACAACACAATTAGCGGACTTAAATTGGCGGATTGGGGTTTATTTATAATTCTTCTATCTTAAATGGGGCGATCTTAAACCGAATGTTGCTAACCGTAAAGTGTTATAACGGTACATTCTCGGATTATGTCTACTGTGCCGACCCTCAATCATATAGAAATGACTAATATAGATATATGTTTTCACTATTTTTTTTCGACTTGTTTGAGCCATTAAACTACTCGTGAGTTATTATGGGTAAATTCGGGAATTTTCATCGGAGATTTTAGTTTATGCGGGATATACCGGAGAAAAAAAAAATTACAATGAATTATTGAGATCTTATTTATCCCTTAAAAATGGGACACTGGTATTACGTACGATTCAATAAATAACCGATTAAATAAATTAAACTAAGACAAAATATAAAGCAACAATAATACAATGCAAGTTTGTACTTAACTCTGTGCCGGATCTGGAGCAAAAAGCCCCTCCCAGTCTCTCGACTGTGTTTATATAGCCAACATTTGAACGGAAATCGACTACATTTCAACCAATGACAGCACGTTAAATAATTCTAATTAACTATGAAATATTGTGCAAAGATACAAACCAAAAACATAAAAATAGCTCTTAAAACTATTTTTAATAATTATAAGATAAATTACATGTTAAGAAACCTAAATTTTAGTTAATTAGTACTGAATGTACTTCAAGATTTAACATCTTTTAGGAATATCTTACGTTCGTTCAGAAATGTTTATATATTTATTTGGCAATGTTATTTATTATTAATTACGATAGTTTTACAATCAAATAACAATTAAAAATACTCTATAATACCATATAACATAACACCTGCATCAGTAGTAGAGCGCCCTTAGGTGAATCCAAATTAGCACTCATGGAAAATTTTGTTTGAAGTAAAATGTGCCAGCGTTTGGTTTTAAATTTCCCTTTCGAATATTTTGCTAATCACAGGTAAAACTGAAACTGGCCTAAAGTTGCTGGGTCAGAGCTATCTCGTGACTTTTAAGTCAGTGATATTTATATCGGGACCACTTTTGCATGTTTCATCAAATCCGGAAAAACTCCTTCGTCAATACATTTATTGAAAATTGAAGCCAAATAGGGCGCTCAAGTGACCATCATCGGTTTAATAACTGTTGTGGATATTCCCCATATATATTCAGTGGTCTTTACCTTAAGTTAGTAAAATGTATTTAAACATTAAACTATGAGTGTAGACAAATTTAACTAAAGGCGAGGACGCCCGGAAATCTAAATCCGTTTTGCACCGATAGAACAATGACCGATATATCAGATGTTTCTCATAGAATAAGGGCCATTATGTATCATGCCTTTTAGAATGCGGTGCAATAAGTAATGCCTGGCACTCACCTTCATGCCGCGTGACAAGTGCCATGACAATAATATGCTTGATCCCGCTAATTTTAGACTTGATCACGACCATTGGCAGTACACCATTCAAACTGCCCTTACTGACCATCGTAAATGCAAAAATTGATTTTGATAGTTATTCAAAATTTATTTCAAAATATTTGTAAAAAATCTCAAAATTCGTGTCAAAGTCGTGCTTCCGTCCTGCTCTGAATGCCACCACCATTTTTCTTGATAAAAAAAACTTTTATTATGTTCCGGATTCGGTTTCCAGATTCGGAATCCTCATTCGGATTCTGGATTCCAGATTCGGATTCCGGTGTTTATCTATCTATCTATCTAAATAAATTTGCTACAAATTCATGTCCCATTAATTTCCCCGTAGGTATCTGATATTTCGGTCGAAAATTGGTATTTTCTCATTTTTCTACTTTTTGGAAATAAAATTGTGAATTTTTGTTTCAATCTAAACTCGTGTTCTTTACACATATTACTATTTTAGGCGGGACTGACACGCGAATTACCTTTTCGATTTGTTTTCCCGACGTTTCAGTAGGGTTACACCGACCGTGGTCACGTGACGACTGCCGTGGAGAGATTGTTGTTGATTCGGAACTGCACGACAAACAACACTCACGATGTCCACGGATATGTCCGACGATAAATCTTGAGTCTTAAGGTTATTTATTTTGCACACCACTGGGTTCCACGACGCCGAAAGCTTATATGCATCTTCCCGATTGAAAGTTGTGTACTTTTTAATTTCAATTGCTTCCCGGTCGCTGGAGAGGACACTAGGCGCATGCAGTTCTATCCAGTGGTTTGGGCCAGAGTTGAGAAGGTCTAGCAGGCTCATTCGTCTGGTGGTTTTTTACTGCAGCTATATGCTCCTTGACCCTTTTAGAAATCGAATGTTTAATTTGGCCAATGTATGAGCTTCCACAGCTGCAGTCTATCTTATAGACACCCGGTGTCTGATACAATATCCAAACACAATGCCTGATTACATAACACAAGGAATTACATACATGATTCCTAAAGATAAAACCGAATCAAATAATCCGGAAAAATATAGACCGATTACCTGTTTACAAACCATATACAAAATTCTGACCTCATGTATTAGCGAAACCATATATAACCACCAATCTGAACACCATCTTTTAACGGAACAGCAAAAAGGTTGTCGAAAGAAGTCATGGCTGTAAGGAACAGTTAACAATTGACTTTTTTTTTCAAACTAAAGTCGCTTTCTTTATACATATTATTATATTCGATTTGTTTTCCCGACGTTTCGGTAGGGTTACACCCACCGTGGTCACGAGACGACTGCCGTGGAGAGGTGATAGCTGCGGCGATAGAATAGAATTAGGTAATAGGCACATAGAATTGTCAATTTGTTGTTGATTCGGAACTGCACGCTAATTGACGCTGATTTTAAACAGAGCTGTTAAAAATAAAAAAATATATACATACCATGTTTGTAAATTATCAAAAAGCCTTTGACTCGGTCCCTCACAGCTGGTTGTTACAAGTTCTAGAGTTATACAAAATACACCCTAAAATTCATTCTTTCCTTCAATGTGCCATGGAGAAATGGCAAACGCGTTTAAAAATAACCCAAGGTAAAGATTCTGAACCGATACGCATCCAACGAGGCATCTTTCAAGGAGATGCACTTAGTCCCCTGTGGTTTTGTTTGGCTCTCAATCCTTTATCAGATTTCTTAAATATAACTAACACAGGTATTGCTTTTACAAATAATCACACAGAATATATCCTGTCCCACTTAATGTATATTAAACGATATTACATTTTTTGCCAATAGTAAGGAAAAGTTATTTAAACTAGCCGACGTTACCCAACAATTTTCAGAAGATATTAATATAAAATTCAGCGTTGACAAATGTAAAATTCTATCGGTAAATCGAGGTAAAATCCAAAACAATAATTACTTACTTGAAACTGGCCAATTTATTACAGCCATGGATGAAAACAGTACCTACTTACAAATACTTGGGATTCAGACAATCACGACAAATACGCCAAAAAGAAACAAAAACAGTGAAATTTAAGAACCGCCTTAACCTTATTCTGAGAACACACTTAAACTCTTAAAATACAATAAAAGCCATAAACACCTTTGCTATACCAGTGCTAACATATTCATTTGGAATAATTTACTGGTCACAGACTGAACTCAATCATTTTTTTTTTAGTGTTACACGGCATACAAACACTAACACTCACACTCACACTCACAGAATACAAGTCATAAATACAAGTCTTACAAAACATCGAAAGCACCACCCTAAAGCATGCATTCAAAGGCTAACATTACCACGTGTTGAAGGAGGACGAGGACTGATCGACATACCAAACTTGCACACCAAACAAATTTAAACACTCAGATCATACTTTCATGCAAAAAAGGAACATTCGACGCTACACTTGCATATCACGGAATTAGATAATAAACGCATTCCACTCCCTACCTCTCCACTCCACTCCCTACCAACCTAGCCGACAGACAAGCAATGGATTGCCCCGAGGATGTTCAGAAGAAGATAGACGCTTGGGCTGGAAAAAGCCTTCACGGGAGACACCGAACCCACTTGAGCCAATCACATGTCGACAAAGAGAAGTCGAACGAATGGCTCAGAAGAGATGAACTGTTCCCAGAGAGAGAAGGATTCATGTGCGCAATTCAAGATGAAGTAATAGCCACCCGGAACTACATTAAATATATAATTTAAGACACCACTCAACGAACTGATACATGTAGACATTGCAATAGCGCCTCTGAAACCATTCAGCACATCACGGGAGGCTGTAAATCTCTCGCACAAACGGATTGCAAACACCGCCATGATCAGGTTGCCTCAATAATTCACCAACAGCTAGCCCACAGATATCAATTCTTAGCCAAAATAAGTATAGTCCACAAACCGTTCTTGAAAATAGTGCACATAAAATATACTGGGATAGAACTATATTAACAGATAAAACTATACACTGCAATAGACCGGATATCACAGTATTTGATAAAATTCAATAAACAGCATAAATAATAGACATATCTATACCAAACACCCATAACATCCAGGCCACTATTTCAAAAAAGCTAAGTAAATACCAGGATCTTTCAATAGAGCTGAAAACTCAGTGGAAAGCCAAAATAATGCAAATCATTCCCGTAGTTCTCTCATCAACTGGAGTCGTACCTAAGTCGTACCCTGTAAAAAGGAGAAACTAATACAATACCAATAATAATAATTTATTTAATAATTTCGTAACCCGGAATTCATTAAAAAACCATTGAAAGATCGCAAATATATCAATCAGTTACTAATTTGGAACATGTGACTCGATTTTCAAGCGTCGGCGACGCGGTGAGTTGACAGCATACAGTCGACGCTTGATATAATCCGCGACTGTCAAATACAAACTCATAGAAATCTATCATATACAGTGTGTGGCCTGAAACCGGGGCAAATATTAAAAACGGAGGCTCTATTGATCACCAATAACTAAATCATCATGGTCCCAACAAATTAAAATCAAAACTTAACTTTTTGTTTTTTTGCAGAGTTTATTCTGCATCGTATTTATCCGGATCTACTTGGAACATCTCGTTGACATTTTACGAAGTGTGTCGGCTGATATTATCTTATGCCCTGTACCACGACATTGACAATGTTAGCGATAATATCGTTATGAAATAATAACTGATTATGAATCGTAACTTTAAATTCTTATTGTGTGTAATGTATGGGTTTTGGTTTGCGGTGAGTCCTCTATTTTCTTCAGTAGTTTGCATCGATGCTTAGCCAACAAACAGATGACACAAAATATAAATAACATCGCTTCTGGTTTAATTTTAAATATTTATTAATACTTTAAAGCGATTATGAGCAAGGATGATGGAAATAAAGCAACGATGCGAATTGCAAACGTCCATAGGCTGCGGTGACTGTTTACCATTAGGCACCTTGGTGGAATTGTCTCTATGGGTGTCCCCCAGGGATCTATTTTGGGCCCGTTTTTGTTTCTTGTTTATGTAAATGACTTACCGTACTTTGTAAAAGATGCCCATGAAATTGTTTTGTTCGCGGACGATACATCTTTAGTGTTTAAAGTAAAAAGACAACAATTAACATATGAAGACGTGAACAAGGCTATTGCAGAAGTGGTAAACTGGTTTACGGTTAATAATTTATTACTGAATGGCAAGAAGACAAAATGTTTAAAATTCTCTTTGCCAAATGTTAGATCAGTGCCCACTAATGTACAAATAAAAGGCGAAAATTTGAATTTTGTTGATTCTACAGTATTTTTAGGCTTTACCCTGGATAATAAATTGCAATGGGGTCCTCACATTGATAAATTGGCGAAAAGGCTAAGTTCTGCAGCATATGCTGTAAAGAAAATACGGAGTATTTCTGACGAGGCTACAGCAAGATTAGTTTACTTTAGTTATTTCCACAGTATTATGGCCTATGGCATACTGCTGTGGGGACACGCTGCCGACTGGCACAATGTATTTGTATTGCAGAAAAGGGCTATTCGCGCGATTTATCAATTGAGACCTAGAACTTCACTAAGAGATAAATTCAGGAACATTGATATAATGACAATGCCGTCACAATATATATATGAGAATTTAATGTATGTTCATAAAAATTTACACTTATTTAAGAAGAATAGTGATGTTCATAATATTAATACGAGAAATAAAGATAAGCTTGTTGCTGGTGCTTGTCGTCTAGCCAAAGTCCACAAATCATTTATGGGTCAATGTGTACGCTTTTATAATAAGGTTCCAACAGATATTCAGAATTTACCATTGAATAAATTTAAAGTCGCTATAAAAAACAAATTATGTCAAAAAAGTTATTATAGTATATCTGAATATGTAAATGACAAAAGTCCATGGGACTGAACTGCTATTCTATACAGGTATTTACTTTTAAGATAGTATATAGGACAAATAATGTATTAGTACATAAGACATGTTTAAAAAAAAAAAGAATTAACGTAGGCTCTGTGGGTTTCTTGCCGTTTCTTTCCCCCACAGAGAACCACCTTGGAAGCGGCGTTAATTTTCCTTCCTCTCCCACACATGGTGTCTCCTGTCTGCGCTAGGGTAGGGGTAGGGTAGTAGTTAGAGTAGGGGTAGGGTAGGGTAGGAGTAAGATAGCGGTAAGGTAGTAGAGGGTGGGGTAGGGGTAAGATAGTGGTAGGGTCGGGGTAAGATAGTGGTAGGGTAGGGGTAAGGTAGTGGTAGGGTAGGGTTAAGGCAATGGTAGGATAGGGTAGGGGTAAGGTAGCGATAGGGTAGGGATAGGATAGAGTAGGGTGGGAGCAACTACCTATCACATGCAGCATGTGTGATGCACGCTCACTTAAAAGTCTGTCTGGCGGTGGCGTGGGGGCCGGGTCGCTCTTTTCCCTCAAATATGGTTGAATTGGACGATGGCTGGGCCCTGCGTTATACTCGTGAACGGGTGCCGCCTTGGTGGACTGGCTTACTCTTGCTGTAGTTTTAGGTGGTTTTTCTTAATTATACTAGACATACCTACGAGTATATAATATAATATAGCGTTCCGGCTCTGTCTGGCATTGTCGAGCCCGGTTCGGTTGTGGTTGGCGAGGGATACGTTTATCTACAGACATAGGGCGGTCAGCGTGTCACTGTGTGTTTCCTTCCTACTTTCCTACCCCCCTCCTTTTTGACGATTGAAAGAGATATTTAATGTCCTAATCAATAAAGAAATTTTGATTTGATTTTATTTGATTTGAATAAAAAAAAATGATGGGTAAAATTTTCGTAGGTATAATGAATGAAAACAAGCAAAGTCACAATGGCATAAGCAACTAACTATAAGACTGGCCGCCGCAAAACGGGTTTCCGAACAACACCGCCCGTATTTCTCTAATAAGAAAACGGCATACTTTGGTGCTATATTATGCATTTTATTACAACATTTATTGCAATGCAAAAGTGGTTCATATAAATATGCAAGTAAGTGCCATATATATTTGTCGTGGACTAGGGCAGACTCTAGCAGAGGAGAGATCCATCAGAAGGTATTTTCGGGATAGTGTTATTGAAATAAGAATTATAAGAACAGTTTAACAGTGTATTGAGGTAATAAAGCATAATTACAATAAAAACAGCAAACGATGAAAGCATAGGATAATTTTAAGTAACAGATAATAATGTGGGACTACCGAACCCGTGGGTCACTGGAAGACCCGCCACCACCCATGGCCATCCCGCGAGGCCGAAACGCAAGGTGCGCCGGGGAATCTATTCACGTGCGCCCTTGTACAAATTCTAATTTGGTAGTCCCTTCTGTACTCACACTCTCCTTTATGGAGTACGGCTATGTGATGCGAGGCAATTAATAAAGACTTCTTCTTTCTTCAATGGATGAGCGGCTAGTTACACGTCTTGACTCGTCGATGGTCGAATGGGAAGTGCTCGTTGCGACTGCGCGCCGAATATATCGTCTTCACAGTATTTCCAGCTATCCGCAAGGTGGCGCTTCGATTGACGTTGCGTTTCTCAGTCAAAATGATGACTAGGCTCATGACCCTCTACGACATATTTATATTCTATATAAGTAAGGTTTATACATTACTTACTTAATCTCACATCTTTATCTATCTATATTTGTTTACTATATTAACATGTAAGTTTTAGAGCAGTACACAAGAATTAAGCATTACATATTATTTGACACTATGCAAATAGTTATTTATATAACATACTATATAACATACTAAATAGCACTAGATATTGTGACGGTCCCACCTAAGCTCAAATATTAAATAGGTACGATAATCAGATTTAGGTATTATTCCATTCGCAAGTGACACTTAGGTAGTCTAACTAAATACCTAAGTAGTAACAACCTAGATAAGTACCTAGGTAAGACAGACATCACCTAAAACAATTCCCTTCCTAGAATATACCTAAAACAGTATTACCAACTGTGGGTAGGTCAGCATCATTACTTACCTATAGTAAAATAGATGGGGACATTTTAATAATAATGTATCCAAATTAAAAAATAAAAGGAAATGACTATACTCCACAATTTGATAACTACTTGAATACAGATACCTGAGTACAAGTTATTCACGCCCTTAATGCCTACTCGTAAGGCCCATTTTCCGCTGGAGGCAAGTGTCGAGTTGGGTCGGTGTTCGGAAGGCAAAACAAATATCAACCTTATTCTATTATCATTGGAGCGTAGGTTCCATCGGCATCGAGAGACTGTGCCGTGGGAATCGCATGAGTTTCTTTGACGACCTGAGTGGTTCAGTGGTCAGCATGCCGGTCTGCTGCGCGGGAGGTCCCGGGTTCGATTCTCTTGTTCTCATGTTGGTCTGAGTTTTAGTTTCTGTGAGTTTGGGTGTTATGTGTATAATGGGTATGTGTTTGAAAGTGTATGAGTGGTTTGTCAGTTGTCTAGCACCCGTAGCGCAGGCTTTGCTTGCTTTGTGCTGGATGGCGTTTTGTGAGTTTGTCCACGGTTGTTTATTTATTTATTATTCATTATTCTTATGAAGCAGAGGACCTTTAGTGTAATATCGACTTTATCGCCTTATAAATGGAGCATACTTTCAATCGTCGTGTGGAGTTAAATGAAAGCTTGTTCCGCGCGAAACATAACATACAGTGATCCTGTGAAATGCTTCATGCGCAATATATCTACGGTGTCTCTGGGAAGCGTTTCGCGCGAAACATGCCTACGGTGATTCTGAGAAATGCATCGTGCGAAACATACCTACTGTGATCCCGTGAAATGATTCACGTAAAGGATGTCTACTGCAATTACGGGAAATTGTGCGTGTTTCATGAGAACAGTTGGTTTGCGTGAACAGTTTTATGAGAATCAACAATGATATAAAAAAGTGGCTGGAGAGGCATGAAGGGGAAGTTGATTTTTTAATGAGGAGAGACTACGTGCTGGTATTATACGTGAAGTTCAAGTCGTCCACGTTACCGTAGAGCATTTGTTAGGTTCATTGTTCATACCGGGCTCCTGTAGTGCCCCAGTAGCGTGATTGATTAGACGGAGGCGATCATTTTCCAGGTTTATATCGTTTCTCCGTACTCATCGAATTCTGCTATGTTTATATAAAAGCAATAACACTATCCTAATGTAAGACTCATTGTTGCATACCGGGCCCTTGTAGTGGCCCAGCTACGTAAGGGTATTTGTTGACTGAGACGACCATTCATAGCGTCTATATTTTCTCAGAATTCGCAAAAAGCAATAACATCGTCCTGTGTTGGTGACCGCAGTGCTTTGTCCTGTAGTCGGTTTAATATTATGTGAACACCGGAACAGGGACAGTTGATTTTAACTAGTGGTCCAAAACGCACGTGTTTTCACAAGTGATTGTATAGAGATTTTTAATGCTAATAAACAGTTTGTGAACGATCAGTTGAGTTAAATGGTGTTTGGACTCAGTTTGATTACTTAAATCTACTTTTACTGAGATTAAGATTTACATTCCTTTACATTATAAAAGATCTTATCTAGATAAAGTATTAGAATCAGTGCTACCATAAATACAATACAGGTACGTTAGTGTAACTGGAACAGTGATAAGATTCTAATTTGTTTTTTTGTTTCAGGTGGAGTTGTTGTTGCTTTTTCCTTAGGTTCCTGGTGCCGCCTTTGTTTTGAAGGCGGATCTGAATGGATTTCAGACAACCATTCGGGCAAGTGACTCCTACGATCCCATCATTTGTTTTAAAATATTAGCTATCTACGATGGGACTAGCGGTCGCTTGTACCTAAAGTCTGGCATGGGTCTAAGGTTTCGGGTATGATTGGTATGAGCTGGCCATGGAAACATGGTACGCCGCTTGGGTTTTGTAACAATTGTAAAAAAGAATAAACAGTAAAGCTTATAACATAAAACAATAATAATAAAGAAAAGGAAGGTAAATAAAGACGTGCAAAACACAGTATAAAACCTTTAATTTTCAGTAACATTAATAATAGTCCAATATACTCGTAAATACCCTACCAATAAAGTATAATGACTTAATTCTAAAATATTATTAAGTTTTGAAATTGGTTGAATCCACGCAGAGACAGTATTTATTATACTGGAGAATCTTAGAATTGAAACGGTGAGGGGCGAGCCTTTTGCAATACAATTCTGGGTTAACATTAGGTGTATGGTTCATCTTAGTATTCAATCAGTAAACTCATAACATCTTAAATTGAAAAGAAAATTTTCTAATGCTAAAAGGGATTACAGATGTCCATTCCACTAAATATTTGGCTATAATAGATATTATTTACTAAACGTAAAGCTTTCATAGGTAAAATATTAGTAACATATTATAGATGGCTTAAGTAGATCATACATCAGCTGTGATGTCCAGTGGGAGTCCAGCGGTCTGTTACACTCCTAGCTCGAAGCAATCTGTAAGACAATAAGGCTTGTTAGAATTTAAATCATGTTACCAAGCAATACTACTGAATTGATAACTCAGCTGGGTGGAGATAAGAGATAAGTTACTATCCAATGTTATTAAAATAGGATAGAGCATAAGCTAGACTGTCTAGAGTTCTGCTTAGGGTAGAAATTTGAAGGGTAGATTTTTTTTTTTTTTTTTTTTAGGGGCGACAAAACAATTTATGTACTATTAGAGTTGGACAACTCAGTTACCTACCTATGAATGTCCATTCGCAATTATCCAAACTAGTATCATAATCAATATCAAGTCGCCAGAAGCCACGCTAGGTCGAAACTAGGTACTACCGCAGACTGATAGATCCCATATCAACTACCTGAAATAGACGAGATTTACAGTTAATAAAACAATACATCTAGGATTAGGTTTAGGTTTAGGTTAGAATCATGGTAGGGCAACAATATTGCATTAAACAGAAATACAACATACTTTTATTTACTGGACGATTATTCACATTAGATATTCTTAAATTAAGAATACCACTAGCACATTTTCAGTTGAGTCCAGCAACCGTACCCTGGTTTTGGTCCATTTTAAACACTGTAGACTCCTACGCGTTATTACCAAAATAGGTGCTAAGTTTTACTTACCCTGGGAGACTAGGTTATAGCCATAAATAACATCATTATACTATTGGTTGATTATATTCTGTTGCACCATATTGTATTCACCAAAATATTAAATAAGCACAACGGGAATTTGTCCGCTTATCTCACAATTTTGATGGATCTTTTACAATATTTCCGTCATGCGAAAATCAGCAATCGAATTGTCGTCGACTTGGTCATAACCTGAAAATACAGAAGTAGTCAATAAGTAATTATGCCACGTAATCTGAACATAATGTGTGCGCATAATTAAATCGGGAGATTGTACCTACTAAAATAAATATGATGACGCAGATCTCATTTTGTAGCGTTGTGTTTGTTAGTTTTCATGGATGGCCGTCTAGCCAAAAGTGATCACATTCATTTATACACCAAGTTCACATTAAGCGAAAGATTTGCGCTATTAGGTACTTGATCTTACAAAGACATTTAGGGATGGGAGTCAACCACAACAACAAATAAATGGATTCCATTTTTAGAATGTACTGACCGAAGGCAATTGAAACAGCTGATATACAAAACCACATTAGTAGTAAGATCCGTCTCAAAATCACACAATGATTGGTTAGGTCCAATTGGAAATAAACCTTTCGCTTGCAAGTACCAAATATTGAGCGAGATGCGAAAAAATTACCGTTCTGGATTTGGGCGGGAAAATTTAATTATCATGTATGACTGTATGAAAGGATGGTTGGTAAGTATGTGGTTGTTGGCGTGACTGGATTATATTGACAAATTGTTACTAAAGATTTTTAGTTTGGTTTCGGTATCTAGATATAAATAAATATTAGCTTGAAATGATTTTACGAACTATCTACATAAAGTACAATTCACATAAGCTACAGGTATTTAGAATGAGCTATCAAAGAAGGAAAGATTATTATTACGGCTGCAGCATTTGTTTGAGTTGTTAGGATTGGGTCCATGATTTGAATTCCAGATGTAACTTGGGTTTTATTACTCTATTTAGTATTTGTTTATTAAATTACTGATCAAAGAATGAGCTTAGGTTCCTACTACGGAACTTAATATTATGTTATGGTTGTTGGAAAATAATATACTCTTGAGATTTGATTATATTAATTTATTTTGTGTTGTTTGACTCTTCATATGTGTATGGTTTGTTAGTATGAGTGTTAGTGGCGTTTGGAGGTAATCAAAATGTGGAATAAAGCTACATCTGGGACTCTCTGGTTGACTGATGTCCAATATCTTAGAAGGGAGAGCGCAGCTGATAGCTATACGGACGAGTTGTTGTTTCGTGGTGATGAAAGGCTTCGGCCTTATACAACAGGAAGCTGCAAGACTGTCTGAATCACGGAACTTATGCGAAACCGTTTTAATATCACTAGATTGAGAGCCCTCGGGGAGCCGTTGGTGTAGCAATTGTACCTGGCTTGACCCACAAATCGCTTCTTTTACTTCTTTTATTTACCTATATGCAAAAGAGCTGACACCGGCATTTTGGCCTGTGCATTGGATGTAATCGCAAATTGTATACATACCCATGGAGAATCAATCAGTTTTAACTTATAAAAAATCACTGGTCTGACCTTGGAAGGTAGACCCTACAGGAGCTTCCTCACTTCACGGACTTCAATATTACTTACTTCATAACTGCTATTATTGGATTCACAACCACCAAGGAATTTCTACACGAATAATCTACCAATGATGGCTAAGCCATTAATGCTTTGAGTGCATCGGGATTTCAATAAATTGAAACAGGGTTGATATTATCCCCAATATTTACCTATCAAGGCAAGGCCATTGGAATTAGAGCAACACCATTGATCTGTGGAACATATCCAAATATTACTTCTGAAGACATCACTGCCAGTAATTGGCTATGCATATTTTGCATATGTTTGGAGCACTCTCTCCAGGGACTACCTGCTGATAATACTATACTACCTGTATCTGTGCCGCAGAATTCGGGCCCATCACCGTAGCCACGAGGAAACACAGCCCAAGTATTCGCCTTTAATGTATGGGTTGCCACATCTATATCGACGAGTCTATACATATACCTGCACCCTGCATTGCGTTTGAGTAAGCTGTTTTCCGAGTGAGATTTATTATGCCCAGGAGTACTTTTTTGCACATGATCTACCTACCAACAACGACAGGATGTTCATGGAGAGAGCTACAAGCTTTATGGATCTAATTTATACATTTATTACCTGGATATGCTTTGGAGACACTGGATTGCTCATATCGTCCTCTCAAGTCACTTCATAACTCGAAAACAATCTGACTCTGACGATTAAGACTTATCTCTTTGTGCCCTCTCATTCAATATATAAAAAAAGCATCGCTGGGCGGATTGAAGTTTTTAAAAGACGTCTTTGGCTGCTCCAAACGGAATCTTGCGGAGAGATATCAATCCTCTATTAGGATAGCCATTAGAGGATATGATGAGCCAGTGTAATGGCTGGGGCAATATTCACTCTCCCAATCCCCTATTTTTTTATAGTACGGAGAGTCCCTAAATCCCCTTAATATCAATATTCCCCTTGACCATACAATATGTATTTAATATTTAAACTCCTAACAAATCATAATAACCTGTTTATCTCCCAACTCTAAAAGTCTTGGGTTACCACTAACACAGCGCGGCAGCGTAGGAATAACTAGACGATCACGAGGCCATAGTAATGTCACGAATGAACGAATACGCGTTAGGCAAAGAAGTAGCATTTTAGAGTTAACGTGTGAATGAGTTTGTGAATGAATGAATGTGAGAATGAAAGAGTAAGAGGTTGATTTATTTTTATAGCTAGAGGGGATATAAAGGGGGGGAGTAACAATATCAATCAGCTAGGATACTTTGAGATCGAATTTAGTAAATAAAACTAAATACGGGATAAAATAAGACAAAACGGTATTTATTGATTTTGACGATGGAAATAAATTTACATTGACCTACTTAATTATATTAATAAAAAATCACGAATCAATAGCAAAAATTAATATATAATAACTGGCAAATAATAAATAAATTAAGGGAAGTAAGTAATAAACAAATAAAATAATGTCGCCAAAATCGAACCTTTAAACAATATACCCCAAGCTAACGTGAAGCAGGGCTCCTGTATGCCTTGTTAAAAAGCAAACCTGACATGCGCTTATTATATTTTAGCTAAATTCAGTCGTATAAATTTAGAGCAAAAAGCGTGAGAGCAATAGGGTATATTTTTGTATCACTAATATTATGTTACGCGTCGTTTGATAATTCAAACTTCATGACCATTTTGATGACAATACATTTTTGGTGATACATTTTTGTGAAAATATAATTAAATACATAAACGTGTAACATTAATATAGATAGATAACACATAAGCCATAGTACCGAAAATTAACAGAGAGGAGAAAAATGAGAAGTACAAATTAATTCGTTGATATTATTTTATTATTGTCATGTTCATAGGTAGTGGTTCTAGATGTTGTTGAGCATATGCATCTTAAAATATATTCAATTTGAACAATAGGGAATCGATTCCAATAATTTTATAATCAGCTTAGAAAAAGTAGCAAGCTTGATTTTGTAAAAAAATAAGGAAATATGATCAAAACGACAACAGCACTGACAATTAAACTAAAATTAAAGTTGAGTAACATTTCGAGTTTCAAGACACCTTAATGTTTGTATCGTTTATGCCTATCATTATTAGAATCATCATAATTTATCTTTTCGTCTTCTTTTTTATGCAGAGTGCAGCAACCCAAAATTTTTTTCATGTTATTATATCCATCCACAAAAAACATTTTCGCTTGATGTAAAATTGGTTAAGAAGTAGTTGTCCAACCATTCTTGCGTCTATAGTATCTCTTTCTGTAATTACTTTTTGGATGGTCTCTGTTATTATTGTATCTGTGTTGGAATCTTTGTCCCTCTGCATTTTTATTGTAGTCGTTGTTTCCTCTATAATTTTTTGTTGGGTTATTTTGATATCGGTGTTTATCGTTATGATGATCTCTTGGTCGATTTCTATATTTATTTCCAGAATAATGGAAGTGTCTGTTTTTCTTTCCACTATGTCTGTCGCGGCTTTTTTCTTGTTCACTCTTAATAACTTCCCAATAGGGACGTGTATCGACACGTTCTTTTGATTCTTGGTGTTCTATTTGTTCTTTTGGTTCTTGGTGTTCTATCTGTTTAGAATCATCATAAGGTTTTTGTACACCTGTATCACGGAGCTTAGTTGTATATGTGTTAGTAAATTCTGGTTGATTTATGTTTCTAATCGGTACATTCTTCCTATGAACAGCATTTTCGTCAAAGATCCTATGATTTGCTGCAAAAGAATCGGTACTCTGGCCGAATGTACCTTAAATAAGAAATAACAATTATTAATAATTTATAGGTAGGTACTTAATTCCATAAGGGGGGGGGGGGGCAACCACCATCTCACGGGCCCAAGCCAACTTCACCTGCCCGCAGTCCCCTTGCTGTTAGACGGACGAGGCTCTGGCGAACCGGCTTCTCCCTAACGGGTTGTGCGGGGCGGATAGTCGCCGCACATAAAAATACAAATAAATAAAAAGGTCTGCTACTGGAAACGAACACCGCCGCTGAACGACGCGCAGGCATATCGCCCTACACCTGCAATAAGTGGGCTAGGGCTACTCTGTCACGCGCGGGCAGAGTTAAAGAAGTTAGCGCCAAGTAGTAGGAAGCTCCGCTTCGTCACCCTGAACGTTGGTTCTCTGACCGGCCGGTCTTGAGAGCTGGCCGACTTGTTGCACGGGCGCCGTGTTCAGATGGCATTCCTGCAGGAGACGAGGTGGCGTGGCTCCAAGTCTAGGGAAATCGGGCAGGGATACAAGCTGTTGTACAGTCAAGTTCATTAATATGTGAGCATTGCCAAGGCTTCAAATATAAATGTACATAGAAGGGTACTTATATATCTGAGCAGATGTACATATGTTTGATTGATGAATCTGCTCAAATATATAAGTAACCTTCTATGTACATTTATATGTAAAGCCTATTACCAAGGCTCACATATTAATGAACTCGACTGTACACCAGATCCGCAGAAGGGAGGAATGGGATCGCTATTGTGGTGGGTGACGAGTTCCGGAACGGCATTCTGGAGGTGAGCAGGGTGAGCGATCGACTCATGGTTATCAAGGCGCAAATTGAGGGTATAACAACAAACCTCATTAGCGCTTATGCTCCCCAGTCCGGCTGCGCCGACACCGACATGACTGTCTTCCGGAAGAGTTTCGAAAATACCCTGCGACGTATACCATCCTCCGAACAGATTATGGTTGATGCGGACCTCAACGGCCATGTGGGCCAGATGAATGAGAAGTTCGGTCGGGTGCACTGTGGCTTTGGCTACGGCCAGCGAAACAGTGAGGGAGAAGATATTCTCCGAACCTCACTGGCCGCTGACTTGGCCGTAGTCAACACTTTCTTCCAGAAAAGACCAGAACACCTAATCTCCTATTAAAGTGGCCTGCACCAATCACAGATCGATTATCTGCTGATCCGAAGACGTGACATCGGCTACGTATCCCAGTGCAAGATCATCCAGGGGGAATGCCTCACTACACAGCACCGAATCCTTGTCATGGACGTCCTGGTAATTAGTAGACGGCCCACAGCAGAACGCTGCGTACCGTCTATTAAGTGGTGGACTCTGAGCAACAAGAACTAGGAGTTCATGGAGGTAGCCGAAGGCCTCGATTGGAGCGCAAAGGGCAAAACTTCCAATGAGCACTGGTGTCAGTACCAGAAATCCATCCTCAAACTCGGACAAACAGTACTCGGCACGCCGAAGGGCGGCCCGACGAATTGACAAGGATACGGAATGGTGGAATAGTGAGGTACAGGAAGCAGTTAGGGATAAAAAAGCTTGTTTTAAGAAATGGCAGCACAGCAACTCTACTTCGGATAAGGAGGTATAGGTAATTGGTGGTAAAGGCGTGGTCAGCTCAGCTGGCTCCGCTTTACGATGCGTTGGATTCTGTGGAGGGACACAAGCTCGTCTACAAGCTGGCAAAATCGCGGAGTCGAGCCAGTCTGGATGTGACAAAGTGTGTTGCCATAAAAGGTACGGACGGCGTTTTGCTCACAAGCGCAAACTCTAATTCTAATTAAAGAACTGTCTAACGCGACCAACAACTACGTGCGACCACCACAGCTTCCTACAAACCTTGGCATGATAAGCCCGATTACCCCTGATGAGTTGGAGAGGTCTCTTGTACGTATGAAGAACGGAAAAGCTATTGGCCATGACGGAATACCCATAGAAACCTGGAAAACAATGGGGACCCGGGGCGTACTCTTGCTCACTGAGATTTTTAACAGGATTGTAGCTGCGGGGCTTATACCTGACGCGTGGCGCGTAAATATTATCACGCCAATCTATAAAGGAAAAGGCAGTGTGCAAGAGCAGCTATCGAGGTATCAAACTTATGAGCCACACAATGAAGCTATTCGAATGGCCTTGTCCGCCCCGAACGGCTATTAGCATGACTAGAATTGTGTTATATTCTATTGCTCGCCAGTATTAAGTTGATTCCAGACATAAGTATAGTTAATAGATTTCACTTAAATTTTGTGTATCAGTATAGGAATATTATAAAATCACCAAAACTACACACATAACACATTCAAACATTACAATACAAATACAACTGCACTATCAAACTTGCATTCGCAATAGATAAAACCACATGTTTCAGCTCCGGTATACTACAGGGCTTAAACAATATGCTTTTTTATAAATTAAGCTTTCAGGCTGTGCCACATTATTACTTTAAGAATAAAATTCGATAGCACAAATAATATTGTTAATATAAATAGTGATATTGATCGTATAGCTGTAACGGAGTCATCTATATGTCACATAGAGAACTGTCAATCACTATTACTATCGTCTAAATTGAAAAACCCAGTCATGATTATGCATCAAAACATCCGAAGCACAAATTCAGACATTACTTACGAGATCGGGGACAGACTGGGATGTTGTAATTCTTAGCGAATGCTGGCTTAACAGTACTCCCGTTATTCCCACACTTGATGACTTCAGTAATTTCTATACCAGTCATAACTTAACTCAAAATGAGGGAGTGGTGACCTATGAGAAGACTGAAAGAAATTACCGAGTCCAGGAAATACAAGTAACTGATGCTAATTGCTTAGTAATCAACATTAGCGTAGATAACCGACTTCTTGAAGAACTTTTATTTATAGATTCTGTTGACCGGCAAAATACATACAGAAAATCAGTGCGTAAAAATGGACTTTATTAAACTAGAGGAATTGATGAACAAGTTAAACCTTGAATCTATCTATAATATGAAAAACGTTAATGTGGCTGTTGATTATTTCATTAAATCAAATTCAGGAATCTTCGAGAATAGTATACTTATGTAGACGTACGAGAATCATGAAACCTTGGATGATAATTTATACAAAAAACTGAAAAGTGATCCTAATAACGAAATACTTAAACTAACTTACAAGTTTACGAGCGGAGAGCGGACAGTGACGGACGTCCTTCGCTTATTTAAATTATTTTTAAATAGCTGCGTTACGCTAAGCCAAGATTGGGCTTCGCCGCCGATCTCGCAATGTGGTAGTGCTCCGGTGTGTGTGTGGGCGTCACTGGGCGTGCGCGTTGTAAGACAGGAGCGAAAAAGTATTTTCTTGCAAAGCGTATGTACAAGCATAGCCTCCTTAGATGAAGGAGGCTATGGTACAAGGCATCAAAGTGTTTGACAGGGTCGCTACTAAGCAACTCCCTAGCAACGCCACAGGGTTTGCTGGGGGACCGCGCTACGTCATTGCGCGCGCAGCAAAGAAGCTGGCAAAACTGCACAAAGTATGGCAGCCATCAGTCAAGACAACGTCAATTTAAATTTGTTGATATTGAGCAATGGTGTTTTTATAGTATTTTTATCGAAATAGGAAGAACTGAGAAGTATTGTGATTAAAATAACACTAGACTTTTTTTTTTATCAAGTGAAGTTGGTCAAATGTTGGTGAATGTTAACAAATACTTCCAAGAAAGGTCTGTTTATTGTTATTTTTTAAGTAGGTAGATATGTTATTTAATTTATTCGGTTCTCAATTATTGTTTAATTCTTTTTAAGCTATTTTGGTGTAGGTAGTTGCTGCAGCTATCTCTCCCTAAATTCTCTCCCTAAATTTAGGTTTTTTGTTACCTAGCTGCTATAATAGCCTTTAGCCTCGAGCCTATAGCCTTTCTTCAGTGTCTCAATGAACACACTACATACACAATTAACATGTCCTCACTGCCCGGAGTCAAGACGTACCTTTGGCCCACATGGACTTAAAGTGCATATTGGTCTTAAACACAAGAATGTGTGCCAGAAAACTGCCACTGTCACTCTAACAGATTTGGCTCCTCAGCGCGACGTCCAGGTGCCGCAGACACCGCGCCCATGCCCGCTGGAGAGGCTCTCGGCCCTGAAGGCGAGCACGCCAGTGCTGCGGCACATTCCTAAGGGTGCACGGAACCAAGCGGCGGGAAAGCTGTGCGAGCTAATTGATGGGTGTGTCAATTGTAATGGCGTAGATGATTGGAGTGCGCTCCTTACTTTTGCCTACAGTGCGTTAAAGGTGCCTAGAAAGGACGCACCAGGTAACATGACGGCTAAGGTAAAGCGGAACATCGGGTCATCTGATCAGTTTGCAGACGAGTTGGATGGCGTGGCCGGATCACGGCCTAGGTCTCATGAGGCTCGTAAAGCCATTGAGTCCAAAGTGCACGAGGGTGACCTTCGTGGGGCTGTCCGGCTACTGATTTCTGAAGACTCGTTCGCGCAGCATGATCCCAGCACACTTGACGCTCTCGGTCAAAAACACCCTAATCCCTCGCGTCCGCTCAGTTTTCCATCGGCGCCTGACTCTTCTATTGTTGCAACAACAGTGTCAGTGGAGGACATCATCATGGCCGTGAGTTCCTTTTACAGCGGCTCTGCAGCAGGTTTAGATGGCATTCGTCCGGGTCACTTAAAGGAGCTTACATCAGGCTCTGCAGGTGAAAACGGTCGGCGGTTACTCGGTTGTTTGACGAAGCTTGCCAACTTTTTGTTAAGTGGTCAGTTGAACCTGATAGTGTGCCCATATTTGTACGGAGCGTCACTATGCGCAATTGCGAAAAAAGATGGAGGTGTGCGGCCAATAGCCATCGGCAGCATATTCCGTAGGTTGACAGCCAAGGTAGCATGTTGGTCCGCTAGAGAAGCCATGTCGGAGTATCTTCAGCCGTACCAGCTGGGTTTTGGAACGCGTCGGGGGTGCGAGGCGGCTATCCATGCGACACGCGCGTTTGTCATGGACCCTGATCGCTTGGACTGCGTGTTGTTGAAACTAGACATACGTAATGCTTTTAACACTCTGGAAAGAGACGTTCTCTTGAGTGAAGTCAAAGACAAAATTCCATCTCTGTACCCTTTCCTGTATCAAGTATATTTTTCTCCTTCAAACCTGTTTTTCAACAATAATTTAATTTCGTCTCAGGTAGGAGCGCAACAGGGGGATCCGCTGGGGCCTCTTGTTTTCTGCTTAGGGATACACAGAGTTATATCAGAACTCAAGTCACCACTAAACTTGTGGTATCTTGATGACGGCACATTGGGGGGTTCACCTGAAGAAGTTTATCAGGATCTTGAGGTTCTTGTTCCTCGCTTCAAAGAACTGGGTCTTGAGGTGAATCCTTCTAAATGCGAGTTCTACCCCTGTGGCGCTCATGCCCGCACATTCTTTTCCCGCTTTAGTTCTGTCATGCCTGGCCTAAAAGAAATAACGACTTCTTCATTCAACCTTTTAGGGTCTCCGATGTTTCTTGATGGAGTGCCAGAAGCAATCTTATCTCAAAAACGCCTTCTTTTGATTGCTCAAGAACGCCTCAAAGATATTTCGGCCCACGTAGCACTTGTGTTATTGCGTATGTGCTTCGCCCTTCCGAAATTAACCTATTTGTTGCGGACTACGCCTACTTGGATTTGTCAAGATGAAGTCTCATCATTTGATGAGGCTTTGAAATTGACGACGGGGTCGATACTAAATGTAAATTTTAGTGAGCTTCAGTGGAAGCAAGCGGCTCTCCCAGTACGGCATGGGGGTATTGGTGTGCGTTGCGCACGGGACGTAGGTTTGCCGGCTTTTTTGGCATCGGCACATGGGGTGGCTGGACTCGTCGCTACTATACATAAGACAGACGGTGACGAGATGAGCATACCCTTTGTGTCTGGGGCCATAACAGCTTGGTCGGCGCTCAACGCTGGTGCGACGAAGCCATTACTACCATACGTCCAGCGCGCTTGGGATGATATTTCGGCCAAGCGGAGCAGGGAGCAGTTGTTGGAGATTGCCTCGGGAGCTGATCTAGCTAGACTCCGGGCTGTGTCTCAACCAGAATCGGGAGCATGGTTGCACGCCCTGCCCTCGCCTCGTCTGGGCACTTTGCTAGACGACAGCTCACTGCGTGTGGCGGTGGCTCTCCGGCTGGGCTGCAAGGTGTGTGAACCTCATACATGCATCTGCGGCTCCATGGTGGAGGCTGATGGCCACCACGCTTTGAGCTGTCGCCGTTGCACGGGGAGGTTTCCGCGGCATCATTCTCTCAACGATTTAGTTCGGAGAGCCCTAGTTTCAGCTGATGTCCCTTGCCTGCTTGAGCCGCCGGGCCTTAATAGCCCGATGGCAGAAGACCGGACGGTATGACTTTGGTGCCATGGAAAAAAGGTAAGTGCCTCGTATGGGACGCTACTTGCGTCAGCACTGTTGCCCCGAGTCACCTGAGTCATACCGTCCTCTCTGCAGCGGCTGCTGCGGAGGACGCTGCGCATAAAAAGCACCAAAAATATGCGGCGTTGGAGGCACAATATTATTTTGTGCCCATCGCTGTGGAGACCATGGGCAGTTGGGGCTCTGAGGCAAAGGCGATGGTGAGCGAGTTAGGGCGAAGATTGAGGGAGAAATCGGGTGATTCCCGCTCTGGCTCGTACCTGGTGCAAAGGTTAGCCATAGCCATTCAACGTGGCAATGCCGCGAGCGTGATGGGCACCTTTGCCCCAGGTACTGTCAGAGGCGGGCTATTTGTAGAGTGATATTTGTAAATCACCTTTAGTTTAGTTTCGTATTATCTGTAGGTTAGTTATATGGTTTTTTTTTGTTGTTGTAAGGCTAGGTTGTACTTTTTTATCATGTTGTTCTATATAATTATAGTTAGTACGGTCTTGGTGTTGTGTGTATAATAAATTTATCACTTACAAAAGATACAGAAATATTTGCAAATCCTTACTAAAAGAATCTAAAACTGATTACGAAAAAAATTAAATAAGTAAAGTAAAATCTATAAATAAAAAACTTCAACAAGTTATCAAAACAATTACTTACACTGCAAACACAAAAATTATATAAACGAATATTTTGTTAAAATAGGCAAAGAACTGTCCGAGCAAATAACGCCGTCGGGGTTGTCTAATGAGGCTACGTCTTCACCTGTAGCCAATAGAACGATGGTTCTACACACTACGGATGAAAACGAAGTGGATTGTTTATTGAGTCAATTGAAAAGTGATTGTGCAGTGGGATATGATATGATACGTGTTATAGAGGTGGGCAACGCATTAGCGATACTCTTGGTGTTACTAATGTCTATAGGCAGTGGTGACCACTTTCCATCAGGTGGCCCGCTTGCCTGTTTGCCTAACGTATGACATAAAAAAAAAAAAAAATATATCAGGAGCTAAAACAGTTTAAGACTAAGCTAATTACACCTCTAACTTACATATATATTTTATTTGTATTAGCGAATGTATATGTAGTAATAGGTATATGTATATAGATATATTTGTATTGTTACTGTAAATATGTGTTTTATGTGTATAATAAAGCTTGTAACATTGTACGTTTCTACGAATAAAAGAATATGAATATATTCATTACATAGATATATAAGGAAAATTATATTGCTATTTATTTCAGTATTGATACAGGGAAAACAAGTTGTTATTCTCTTGTATACACATACATAGCGAGAAACTATTCACTTATTGTAATTCTTGATAGGGTTATCAAAATGACGAAGATGTGTGGGTAAATCCCATTTAATATAGATTAATGTGTAGGTACATTAATTTGTATCCTTTCCTTATTATGTCTGACCTTCGGGAATTTATCCAGAACTGAAATGGGCAATTAATATTTTCTTAATAATCTTAAGGTACTCCACTTGGCCAGGTGATGATTTGCAAAAGGACACTGGTGAATGATGGATGCGGCAAACCAGGACAAGGTGCATTGACAGTCATTGTGGAAGTAGTAATATAGGCTGATCGGATCCCACTTATACCCCGTAGTTTAAGTTTCATCATCAGGCAGATTATGTTTTACATTACATAATAGGATACTATTTATAATTAAATAAGTAGAAATGTGAGCAGTAGAGAATGGGTACAATACCAACCCCCTTTTACAGCTTAGAAGCAGACCAGGATGTACAGTCGACAGCATACCTTAAGCTAGTATAAGATGAGCTAGCATCTCTATATATACACATAGCAACTTTATCTCCATTTATACTGGTTTTAAGTTGGTCGAAATGCTGTTTTCTGTAGCTCCGTGGACGAGAATCATTTCAATGTTTTTTAATATTATTATAGAAAAAAATTTTGTGTGTGTAAAATTGGGGTACGCGTGCCTGTGATATCTGGAATATTATGGAGTATTATCGAATTCGGGTTGAAAAAGCGGCGAACTGTGGAACAGGTATCTATTACTTTTGATTTTTGTAGGGGTACGTAGTGAAGAAATACTAAGATGAAAATTTAATTCACACATAAAATTTAATTATGCACTTTGCCCTCTGCCTTTGTGTTTATTTTGTTAAGCGTCTCCTCGATTACCGAAATATATACAATATTTTTTAATCGTATTAAACACTATTTCACACGGGGGCTGGGAGAAAAAAATACACATGAAAGCAATTAGAATCAAAGTTGTAATACGTACCCAAAAAGCAACAGGCTGCGGCTACACAAACACACGCGTATTGGAGTGATGCCATGACGACGTACTGACAAGTTGTGTACTGGCCTAAGCTTTATAAGTAAAACGTAACGAAACGATAACAAGTGTCCGATAAAAAATCCGTAATACTAAGAATTTTGTTGTTATTAAAGTATCTAGGTACCGATTCTGGTGTGCAATGCAGTTGTTATTATGTTGCAATGTAATTATGATGTTACTATAACTACGTCGGGGTATCGAGTCAGTCCTAGCATCATCCCAGTTAAATCATTGTTCGACCTTTGACACGTTTTCGTTGACAGAAATGAAGGCAGTTTGACAACTAAGAAAGATTCAACTTAGTAATTTATTTATTTATTGGAGTACCAACAGCCATATAAAACCATAATGCAACTAAAGTATCAGAAAACGAATTGTGAAAAAGATCGAACTCATGAAAGTTGCAACTCAACATCTGTCATTTGAATAACAATCACACGTTTGACATGCGATGCTATTGTTATGTTAATGCAACTGAGACGATTTCCGTACCAGAATGGAAGCCCTGGACTGATAAACAAATAAAATAGGCAACTCTGGTGTTATTGCACATTCAAATAAAAAAACAAATGAGCTCCCCAATCCCTACTCTAATCTAGCTCTACTCTTCCCTACTCTTCACCTAATTCTATCCTACCCTACAGCTACCCTACAGCTAACCTACAGCTAACTTATAGCTACACTACAAGTACCCTACACCTACCCTACAGCTACCCTGAAGCTACCCTACAGCTACCCTACAGCTACACTACAGCTACCCTATAGCTACCCTACAGCTACCCTACAGCTACCCTACAGCTACCCTACAGCTACCCTACAGCTACCCTACAGCTACCCTTTTTTTTTTTTTTGTTAACGTGGAGAGTGAAGGAAGGCTGAGACTGGGGGAAGAGTTGGGTTATGTGGGACTTCTACCCACTAAAAACTCCACGGTGGTCCACCTCGGTGCAGTTCGCTGGGCTCCGGGATCTCAATAGAACGCAACCGGAACCCTTCTAACACCGCGCCCGAAGGCCCATCGCGAGGCAAGGTTGTGTATTCTCCAACCCTGCCCCTACACCGTTCCGGTGTGTATCGGCTTGATGACCACCCCAAGCCGACACCGTCCCCGGAGTCGTTTGGTAGGACATTGTAGCCCCCACCACAAGTGTCCGCAACTCCAATGACCCCCTATAGTCGCCTCTTACGACAGGCGGGGAAGACCGTAGCTCTATTCTAAGCCGGAGCTACACGGCTCGGGCACACTGGAGTTTACACTTCAGTGTGCCCCCTCCCGTCAACAGAGGTTGCAAGCAACCCTGTCGTGTGCTGACGCACATCAGAGACTTCGCTGCTAGTCGGAGCTCTTCGTCGTCGTCGTCGTCTCGCGGGGTCCGCGCGCTCGCGTTCCCGCTCCGCTGACTCCTTCTGGACCATGACGGTCTCGCAAAAGGTGCTAACGGCCTCCCAGGCTACAGATCTTCCGAGCATTGCAACGACTACTGCAGACAGGGAAAGGTCTGGGCCGATTTCTTGGACCAGGTCGCTTCGCTCACAGAGCCAAGCAGGGCACTCCTCTAGCGTGTGCTGCGCCGAGTCCTGGTCCGCACCGCAATGGTGACACTGCGGTGTCTGTTCCCTCCCTATTCGGTTGAGATATTCACCAAAACAGCCATGTCCGGTGAGTATCTGGGTCATATGGAAAGTCACCCGACCTTTCCTATCCAGCCATGCTTGAAAACATGGCAAGACGGCTCCAATGAACCGCTGCCGAACACTACGCGGCTCATGGAGACGCTCGCGCCAGCGGTTTATTGCGCGTCTGTGGGCCCTCACCCTTATTTCTTCGTTAGTAGCGGTTCCACCTCTTTGGCGAAGGATACGGTAGACTCGCGCATCCATATCAGCCAGGATATCGAGAGGTGGAAACCGCGCCAGCACAGTTGCCGCCTCGTACGAAATCGTCCGGTATCCTCGTGCGACCCTGATGGCAATGCGTCGCTGCATAGAATTGAATTTTGCCACGCGGCTCCGAGCGCCTGACAGTCGATCTGACCATACTGGTACCCCATACAGCGCAATGGATCGCACTACACCCGCATAGAGGCGGCGAACTCCTTCCTGCGGTCCCCCAAGATTCGGTAGCAGTATACAGAGCACCCGCTACTTTTTCAATCCGGGGAACCAGGCGGTCAAAATGATCTGCGAAAGACCACCGTCCGTCTAATACTAGGCCCAGATATTTCATAGTTTGTCCTATCTGGACCTCTGCTTCTCCCACCCGCACCACGGAGGCAGGAGGGCTCTCTGAGGGCACCGTGGGAGTCCGTGGAACCATAGCGCCTCGGTTTTGTGAGGTGCAATCGCCAGGCCACCCTACAGCTACCCTACAGCTACCCTACAGCTACCCTACAGCTACCCTACAGCTACCTTACAGCTAATCTAAAGTGACCCCAGAGCTACCCTACAGCTACCTTACAGCTACCTAACAGTTACCCTACAGTTAACTAACTTAAAATAAAGCTACCCTACAGTTAACCTACAGCAACCCTACAGCTACCCTACAGCTACCTTACAGCTAATCTACAGCTACCTTACAGCTACCCTACTGCTACCCTGCTACTACCCTACAGATACCCTTCAGCTAACCAACAGCTAACCTACAGGATAGCAACCCAGATACCCTACAGCTTACACGCCTCTGTCCCACAGGTGTGGTAGGCAGAGACTATGGCCCGTCAGTTTTCCCTGTCCTGGCACAACTCCCTAGCCTAGCATATATCCACAACTCTTTTCATACATCTCCTTTAATTCTTGCCTCTTCGGATGTCAGCTTTTTTTGAGAACAATTCTCAACAACAGTTCTCATTTTGTTAAATTATTACTCATCCCTATTCCAGGACGTCAGTTTAGTAATGTTGTAAGCATATTTATCTGTAGGTCGCTCTTACCTGTGCGCTTACATTACAGTCAACTCACACGGCTATAGCTCAGTCGGCCAGTATGACGCCTGTTCGGGCGTCCGTGTTTATCTTTCTATGTGTTTATTTGAGCAATTGTATGTAATAGAACAATTTGTTAACTTTATCAACAAGCTACCGTCCAGTCTTCCTTCGCACATGCATAAAGTCGATTCTTGTCAATAACTCTATCCATTAGTTATATCGCATTAAAATGCGGATTAAGCGGATAACTGTTACTTAGACCTCAATGAGATCCTGCTCAATAAGCTTCAGCGTCTACAAAATCTTTGCATCAGGTTTCAAGGTGCGCTAGTTCGACCGCGTCTCCGATTTCCGTACTCGACTAGGGTGGCTTCCAATCAGGTTGCGAAGAGATGCACATGCACTCACATTAATTTATAGTATCCTGCATAATCCACTCACACCTGGATATTTGACGGAGAGGTTCCAGTTCCTTGGTGCTGACCACAATCGTGGTCTCCGGCCCAAATCTGACAATCTCCTTAGAGCCCCTTTTACGCGGTCGGCTTATTACAAGGAATCCTTTACAATCCAATCTGCCCACCTGTGGGATGCTTTGCCACGAGAAATACGTCACTGTACATATAGTTATTTTATTGTATATTGTTCTTCGCGAAAGAGAGATCGGAGTCTCGTAATAAGCGGAATGTTAACTTATGTATTGAAAAGGGGAGTAATACACGAGAGTACACCCGGTAATAGTGACGTCATCACTGCCGTAGTTCAGGGTGTTCCCATATCTGTTCTTATCGATAGTGGGGCGCTAATTATCTCGCTGATCTGCTCAGATGCTCTTAAATACTTGTCATGCCAGCCGAAGCCTATTCATTGTGTCCTGAAAGGTATTAGTAACCAAGAGGTTACTTCTAAAATATTTGTTACGTTGACTATCGAGTTCAGCGAGATATCTGTTGAGGAGGATTTAGTGGTCGTGCCGGCATCATGTATGAGCAGTATGAGCACCCCAATAATAATCGGCACAGATATTTTAAATCCGTACAAACGGTAAACAATACCTTACGCGGTCCGAAAATGTTTGTAATTTTATGCCGATTAATGTTATTGAGGATCTGGCTCGGATAAATACCCCCCTACTGAAAGCGCGACGGGAGACTTTACTATCTGTGTTAAATGAATACTCAGATTTCTTAATATCGGGTACAGCGTCGACCACTGTGAAAACCGGTTAAATGGAAATTAACGTAACAAGCACCACACCCGTTACGTATCGCCCCTATCAACTGTCCTATCAGGAGAAGTTGAAAGTACGGGAAATTGTTAGCGAACTTCTCGATAAAGGAATCATACGCGAATCCCATTCCGAATACGCCAGTCCCATCATATTGGTTAAGAAGAAAGATGGAACTGACTGAATGTACGTAGATTATCGCGCGTTGAACCAACTTACTATTAAAGATCGGTATCCAATGCCGTTAATTGACAACCACATCGATCGGCTGGGCAATTACAAATATTTTTCAAGTTTAGACATGGCCACCGGTTTCCACCAAATACGTCAATTCACAGGACCGCCTTTGTGACCCCCGAGGGGGGTCAAAATGCCGTATGGTCTAACAAAAATCCCCTATAGTCTACCAACGCATCAATAACACGTTGTGCATCAGTAACAGCGAAAATTCATTGACGCGGGTGATGTCCTAGTTTATGTCGATGACGTGCATGAGCACTACCATTGAGGACGGTATTCGCCTTTTACGTGAAGTATTGCAGACTCTTACGTATGCGGGGTTTTCCATTAACCTTCGCAAATGTTCATTCCTTTCTATGGGGGTGGAATACCTAGGGAGGATAGTTAGTCAAGGTCAGGTGAGACCGAGCCCTCATAAGGTGCAAGCATTAGTAAATGCGCCGACTCCGGCAAATATCAAGCAGGTGAGACAGTTCTTGGGATTAGCGGGATACTTCAGGCGCTACATCCCGAATTATGCCACAAAAACTGCGTGCATCGCTTTGCTGACTCGGAAGGTTGTGAAGTTCGAGTGGCAGAGGATCAGGAACGCGTACGTCTCGAATTAATCACTTGTTTAACGAGTGCACCTATTCTTTCGATATTTGACCCAAACCTGCCCACCGAAGTTCACCCAGACTCCAGCAGCATTGGATATGGAGCAGTGCTCATGCAGGTCCATGGTGATGGGACCAAGCGCGTGGTTGCTTATTATAGCAAGGTAACTCAGGGTGCCGAAGGTAGATACCATTCATATGAGCTGGAGACGCTGGCGGTCGTGAGAGAACAGCAGCACTTTCGTCATTATCTGGTTGGCCTTCAATTTAAAATCATTACCGATTGCAATTCTCTCAAGGCCAGCGAACGTGAAAAAGACCTTCTCCCTCGTGTGGCTCGCTGGTGGGTCTATTTGCAAGACTTTACCTTTGCGATTGAGTATCGCAAGAGTACTTAAATGGCTCTTGCCGATTACTTGAGCCACAACCCACCCGCTTGAGTCAACCACATCACCAAGCCCCGGAACTGGGCTCAAATAGCGCAGGCCGCTGACAATGTACCCAAAAAACTACTCCAACGACTGCAGGATGGTGAGTTAGACTCAAATAGGTACGTTTGCCGTAATAATTTGCTTTATTACCGCTATACCCCTGTTGGTGAACAGGCAAGGTTTCTTTGCTATATCCTGAAGGGGCACAGACTAAGGTTGCTTAGTGTTTCATGTTGAGCATGAACACATTAGCGCGGAAAAGACACCTGACCTTATACTTGGACACTTTTGATTCCCCGGGCTTAAACAATTTGTCGCTAAATACACATCTCATTGTTTAATGCATGTCTAAGAAAAGAGTTCCCCGTGCTCCGCATCAAACTATAACTTCTTGGGGTAAGCCTGAGGAACCATTAGTCATAGTCATAGCTGGGCATTAACTCGTTAATCCGTTAATCGTTAATTAACGAAGTTAATATATTGATTAACGGATTAACTTTTAAGTTAACTTTTAAAAATGTTAACGGACACGTTAACTTCCGTTAACATCAGTCAGAAGTCCGTTAATCGTTAATCCAAAAATATTAAATCTAAGGGCCTAGTAAATTGCACAGCTTTAGCCAATGCCTTATTAAATGGCATAGAGAAAAGGTTTGGACCACTCCTGAATGATGAACAGTGCCAACTTGCCGCGGCATTTCACCCAAAGTTCCGATTGATATGGCTGGAAACGTATGACAGCAGTAGAGTGGATGCAGTAAAAAAGTGCATGGAAAAAAAGGTAGAAGATGCCTTACGACAAGAAGCAGAGGAAAATTCGAAAGATATTTTAAGTGGCGGAGGGAGCAATGCGAGTGACAATGATGATGACGAGGAAGACTTTTTCAATTCTGTCACTCAGACTCAGTCTATAGAAAAACCAAAGAGCTCGCAAAGTCTCGTCAAAATGTGGCTGGACATGAAATCAAAAGACTCGTTCAACGATGCTGCATTCCTCGGAGAACAGATATTCATAAATCTATTCATCAAATACAATACTGCTGTACCCTCAAGCGCTACAGTTGAACGTCTGTTTTCCACGGGTAAAGACATTTTAGCACCAAAGCGAGCCTCCCTTTCAGACGAGAACTTCAATATGTTAGTTAATGTTCATGAAGGGGAATATGCACCTTATGCCCGGCGATTAAATTACACATTTGAATTAAACAAGTATTCTGTTTTCTTCCTAACTTCCAGAACATCATAAACCAACAGGTTTTATAAGTGTGAACAAATAAATTGTTAAAATGTGTGTAAAATTGCATTTTTAACAATACAAATGCAATTTTACACATATTAACGATTAACGTTAACTTGCGTTAATTCTTGCGAAATGTAACGCTTTAACGTTTAACGAAGCTAACTTTTTTTGTAGCGGATTAACGATTAACGAAGTTAACTATTTGATTAACGGTGCCCAGCTATGGTCATAGTACATGTAGATGCTCTTGGACCGCTTCCCGAATGTAATGGCATTAAATTCATTCTTGTATTGGTAGATGGATTTAGTAAATACTGCATTTTGTATCCAAATTATAAGCAGTACACAGCGGAACTAAAACACACTATGACTAATGCTATTTCGAGGTTTGGCGTACCTAAATTACTCGTAGCTGATCGAGGTCGTATGTTCGAATCGGCCGAATTTGTTACTTGGATCAAGAGGCTGGGATGTGATATTCACCATATCACCGCCGAAATGCATCACGCCCATAGACAGGTGGAAAGGTACATACGCACCGTCCTTAACATGGTTTGCATTGAGGTGAATCACAATAGTTCTGCCTGGTCCGACACGCTATGGAAGTCGCAACTGGTTCTGAACATCACTAAACAGAAGACGACTCAAGCATCTGCATTGAACCTGTTAATTGGCACTGATGCGACCACTCCTGTCATCAGAGCACTATTTTCGGATTTGGCTATTGAGGACCGACCCAACAGGAAAGGCGTGGCACGACCTCTGCAGAGATCGAGCAACGGGCCTGTTGAAGCAAAATCAGGCACTACAGGACGCCTATGTCAATCGCCACCGGCGACCTCCGAAACTTTTCAAAGTTAATGACTTTGCTTTTGTTATCAAGTACTCGCAGTCAACAGGGAAGCTAGATCCTGGAATGAGAGGGCCGTACCGTGTGCTGCAAGCTCTCCCCAGCGGGCGCTACGAGTTACAACTCCTCAGTGGTGCCTACGGTAAGACCACGCAGGCGGCTGCCCAATATATGGTGCCGTGGCGAGGAGAGTGGTGCACCGAGTCCTGCTCTGCCTTTTTCGAAAATAAGATTGTAACTCTTGTTACAAGTGGTCCTAGCTCTCCCCGTAATGTTAACACTCCGACCATTCGACTTTCAACCCCATTACATTAATAATTCCATCCTTACACGTCTAAATAGGCAATTTTCAACGACATGGCTAGGTACGAGTACATGCCTACTGACTGACGCAATCATTATGTTAAGTACGGAGAGGACTATGGACACCGACGAGATAGTTTTGTAGTCATGCAAGACATTTGTTTACTTGTTTTCTCTTGCTAACCGATGTAGAGTTACATGGTTGCCGAAATTGGGCAGATGTAGAGTTACATGGCCCATCACATACAGACTTTAATTCCGGGCGTAGTAGTGTAACATGGCCCGATAACTAACAGACTCAGACAGAGTTAGTTTAAATGTTGGACAGACGTAGTGCTACGTGGTCCACATACTAGGGTGTCGATGTAATGCTACATAACCCCTAGGAGGCGTGCTATGCAGTAAGGCCTGGAGACAGTTGGGAAGCCTCTGTCTCGTCTTCATCCTCGAGTCTACGGGAACGGCGAGCCTCATGCACACTACGGTGTTATTAGTGTGGTTTTATATTACATTTATGTAAATGAGTATGAAGTTACTGCAAGCTTACTGAAAGAGTTACAAGAGAGTTAACGACTGATGAAGAATGAATTAAATGATCGTAATTTTGGATGTTTGGTGTAATAGTTATCGATCACATACGCATTATCAGTTTTGTAAGCCAATGTTACGTTTCAGATGAGGAGGACTCTGAAGATGTAGAGTCGTTCATGAATAACGAACCTCCACCTGCAGAGCCTCGAGACCTCGGGCCTTCAACGTCTGGACTGCAACCAGCCGCCACGTGCCGGTCTCTGCCGCTCATCATCGTGCCCACCGATGACGACGAATAGAAGATGGTCGAGGACGACCCCCGTCAGGAGATGCCGTGTTAGGAATGATATGATAGGTGGTAGGGACAGCCTATAGAAAGCGAGTCACCAATAGGTTTGTTTTTCACTCGGGCTCAGGACTTCGCGACGACAACAACGTAGCTTTCATTTATTTTCTTTGTGTGATTTTGCCTATTTTTATTGTCATAGTGGCGTTTCGTTCCTTCGTGATTTATATTGAAAATTGTCGAATTATTAATTGTGTTATAAAAACTTGTATTTTTTTAAAGCTATTTCACTTCTGATCCCAATAATATATAAAATATGTATATTGTAAAGAATTTTATATATCCATAATATATTTATGGTATTCTCTTTATATATTTATTTATGAAGTGTGTAAAAACTAGAGATGAAACGGATATCCGGCCACTATCCGGTATCCGGCCTATCCGGCCATAATTTACTATCCGGCCGGATACCGGATAATGCGTTAATATCCGGCCGGATACCGGATAGTAAAAAATGTATGAAAAGTCCATAAAAGTGATTTTGCTCATTTTGATTTGGATCGGCGCCTATTCTACTCGTATCGTTCATTTGGTAGGTTAGCAAAAAAATTTAATAGTTTTCTGTCTCTCTTCTTTTTGCGCTATGCCTTTTCTATTAGCTGGAGTCAGCTCTCCTTGTCTGCTTCCTCCATTTCTCTCTATTCTGAGCAGTGGCAGCGTCAACAATATTGTCCTTCAGGTCCCGTTGGTCCGCCGTCAGCGAGACGTCGTCACCAAATTTAGGCGAAATTTGCACTAAGGTGATCTTTGGGGCGGCGGCGCACATGCCCACACCATCGCATTGAGCGTTCTCAAATTTTCTCGGGCATAGGTGTGACTTTGTAACTTCCACGAGTGTGGACATTACGTACTTTGCCCAACAGGGTGACACCCGCTGATCAGCATAAATGCGCATTTTTGTCGTGTGTAGTTTTGACAAGTGCTGTTTAGTATAATAATGTATTTAGTGTAATATTTTTCCAAAGTCAATCAAGATATACAGGCTGTTACATAATATATGTATGAAGCCGTGAACTGGATGGATTGCTAAACGTATTACAACGATAGGTACAACTATTTCACGTACGACAGAAATAATAATAATAAATAATCGTGGACAAATTCACACAGCGCCATCTAGCCCCAAAGTAAGCAAAGCTTGTATTATAATTGTACCTATCGTTTTAATACGTTAAGCACTCTATCCAGTTCTCGGCTTCATACATATATTATGTAACACCCTGTAAATTGATAATAAAGATATTTAAAAAATATTATCCTGGAATAAAAATATGAATTTCTTAATATTTAGAGGTAGTATACGATGTCGTTTATCCTCTACGATGCTGTGGGCTAACGTGTAAGCCCGTATTTTAAAACTATCAATCCGTATGAAGGCGGAAGAATTGTTCAGTTCAACGTTCAAATTATTAACGACCTAAGTGGTTCAGTGGTCAACATGCCGGTCTGCCACGCAAGAGGTCCCGGGTTCGATTTCTGACCAGGTAGAAATTGAAATGATGAATTTTCATTTCTGTTATGGGTCTGGGTGTTCTATATATAATAAGTATGTATTTAAAAGTATATAAGTAGTTAATCCGTTATCTAGCACCCATAACACAAGCTTTGCTTACTTTGGGGCTAGATGGCGCTGTGTGAATTTGTCCACGATGTTTTATTTTTATTCATATTAAACGAAGACTTGAAATTACATAAACACATGCAGCCGTATAAAGTCCCACGCCGCGATCACAGCTTGCACAAACTTGTTTAGAGACTATGTCCTGCCGAAAATCCGGCCCCCGGATATCCGGCTATCCGGCTAGGAGGCTGGCCGGATATCCGGTATCCGTTATCCGGCCAAACAACTATCCGTTTCATCTCTAGTAAAAACATATTTTAATTTTTCCCCTTATTTGCTCTTGCACTACTATAAGATACTGTGACAACTTACCTCTTTCCAAAGGTTGTCTGGAAGAGCTCGCTTTAAAGGATAAGGCCGCCTTTGCGCGCATATAAATTGTATTTTTTTTTCTATTATCTATCTTTTACTTTTGTGTGTACAATGAAGAGTTTTTAGTTATTTACTTGCTCGTCCAAGGACTGGGCGTCACTGCTGGGAATAAAGGTGGTGACTTGGTGGTTTGAGTAATTCGCTCTTTTGCAAAAACAAGAGTTTTGCTTCTGTCCAGGGTTTTAAGTCCGCTATCACATTCGTAAGCTAGTCCTTGATAGTTTCATTCTCAAATACCACCAGGATCCTTTCCGGCGATCCCCTGTTGGGTTTTGCACATTGCCGTCACCTTTCCCAGGATTTTCCCTCACGGACGCATCATCTTGTCTGGGCGGTGGGGAGGCCAAGAGCACTCCCTCTTCCACAGAATCAATCTCCACCACTTCCATGGCAAAGACATGCACGTCCCACGAGTAGCTAGAGAAATACAGGTCCACTCCGGCAGAGCCCCGCATGCCGGAGTAAGGGCATAATTACCCCCCGAGGTGCCCAGGTATCGGAGGTGCACCGTTAAACGAACTTTATGTCATTTAAAATCATACATTTCAGTGCATTTCACAGGATAGGCTATTGATATTATTATATAGTAGAGCCTATTCGAAATGTATGTTGTGACGTCATTTCACAAGGTGGGCTCAAAATGGCGGCGTGTTCAGCGGTACCGCTGCTGGGGTCTACCTATTGCATTTAACCAGAGTAGGAACTCCGTTAAAAAAATATATATGGAAAATCCAATTGAAATACGCTAAAACCCATTTCGTCTAGGAAAATTCCCACGATTGTTTTCGGGATTATCCTCAGTGACTAATGTACTACACAAAGTTTGCACATGAAGAGAATCGCACATAGTTATCTAGAAGTTTCCCTGAATAGCGTTCGAAAGTGACCCCATACCGTGATAACGCTGCTTCTCTGTAATAAAGATAAGCGGACACGTCGGGTCACAAAAAACTACGCATTAACAATACGACTAAACTTGTCACAGAGTTGTTGTATGTATGTAAAGTTAATTTTCCTTCCTCTCCCACACATGGTGTCTCCTGTCTGCGCTGGGGTAGGGGTAGGGTAGTAGTTAGAGTAGGGGTAGGGTAGGGTAGGGTAGGAGTAAGATAGCGGTAAGGTAGTATAGGGTTGGGTAGGGGTAAGATAGTGGTAGGGTCGGGGTAAGATAGTGGTAGGGTAGGGGTAAGATAGTGGTAGGGTAGGGGTAAGGTAGTGGTAGGGTAGGGTTAAGGCAATGGTGTAGTATATTTACGTTGATAGTACACCTACCCTCATTGTACTTATAAAAATAAATGCCAGTGTTCATCCAACTAACGCGTGTTTCATTACATGATGACAGCGGTGGGATCCACTTGTACCGATATCGAGGTCGAGGGAGCGAACGGCACGAATGATATCAAATTTATTTTTTGGTTCTAGTAAAAACTAGTGTACTACCAACTTACCTATGTACCTTGGCGTTACCTACTTGATTTAAAACACCTAAGTGCATATAATTGCAATGTGTAAAACTGCGTACATAAATGCCTATCCAATGTGACGTATGTAAAGTTAAGTTAAGTTTACCTAATGTGAAATATTGTTATAAACTGCATTTGGAATTGCGCACGTACTTATCTAGTTACCTACTTGTCATAATTCCTGTGTATGTGCTTCATGTACCTGTTTTTAGAGTTACGTACATAAAAACATAAATAACTAGATACATAAGTATATAGGAAATTAAATATTAATATATAAGTATCAACTATAAACAAAAAAAAATTTTTAACTAACGTTTAACAATAATGCTTTACTTATAGATTTATGTATTTGTGTTACATTCTTTGTTTTTTTTTTTTCCTTTCAAAAGGGAAAACATTATATATTTACGTTGATAGTACACCTACCCTCATTGTACTTATAAAAATAAATGCCAGTGTTCATCCAACTAACGCGTGTTTCATTACAAATGGTAGGATAGGGTAGGGGTAAGGTAGCGATAGGGAAGGGATAGGATAGAGTAGGGTGGTAGCGACTACCTACCACATACAGCATGTGTGATGCACGCTCACTTAAAAGTCTGTCTGGCGGTGGAGTGGGGGCCGGGTCGCTCTTTTCCCTCAAATATGGTTGAATTGGACGATGGCTGGGCCCTGCGTTATACTCGTGAACGGGTGCTGCCTTGGTGGACTGGCTTACTCTTGCTGTAGTTTTAGGTGGTTTTTTCTTAATTACACTAGACATACCTATATAATATAATATAGCGTTCCGGCTCTGCCTGGCATTGTCGAGCACGGTTCGGTCGTGGTCGGCCATAGGGCGGTCAGCGTGTGTGCAAACACACTGTGTGTTTCCTTCCTACTTTCCTACCCCCCTCCTTTTTGACGATTGAAAGAGATATTTAATGTCCTAATCAATAAAGAAATTTTGAATTTTGAATTTTGAAATAAAATATGAAGAAACAGTCAGATCAGTCAGAAAGCCTTAAGGTAGATAGTAAAATACACTAAAAACCTTATAACCTGTGATGTGTACATATTATAAAACAAAATTCCCCTGCCTCCTGGCTTGCCTGTCTGTCCAGCTGTCTGTCTATAAACTCGATAAACTCAAAGACCTCTATTTGATAAACTTAAAAAATACCGAACGGAATTAAAACATTATTTCAGTGATGAGGAAGCTACATTGTTCCCGATTGTAGGAATATGTGGACAATGATGGGCCAGTTTTGTTCTTTCGCGTTAGGGCCAGCATGCCATCTTGACTATGATCTGCGGAAAGTAGGTAGGTGTGAGGGTGATTTTTCGGTGATGAACGCGGGGGTGCGGGGCGCGGAGCAGTGTGCATTTTCTTCCGCGAAACGTCACTCGATGACGTTCCTTGGAAAAAGAATGCACACGAGATTATGCCCGAACTTGTTCCAAGATATTATATCCCGAGACGAGAAATCTAATGTTTGCCAATGGCAAATTGTAAAAGTAAATGTCGATTTTTGATTCGGTGCAAAAAAGTAAAGAATAATTTCTGTATACTTTATATTGTGTGCAATATATTGTTAAATAAATAAATAAATAAAGATTTATTTCTAAAAATAAGCAATGCCTATTGCGTCATATATGTATGTATATCTGTAACATAAAGTGACTTAGGACCGATTGTTCAATCCTCAGACAAACAGTCTGTTAGCGTTTATTTGACGGATAGCAAGTTTTTGAATTTTTCAACTGACAGTTAAGAGTTATTTGACGAATAAAACCGTTATCTGGGGAATAAATCTATCTGCCTCTTTGAGCGCCAGATAGCCGTTATTTGACAGATGGCGTCTTGATAGATTAGTTGATTTGAGGTTATATTTTGCAGTTTTTGAAGGAAGTAGGTAAATAATAATAATATGCATAGCTAGCAATCAAAGAAGAGGCCCATAAAATATTAATATATATGACGGATGCGGTCAATAGTATGGAATCATGTGGTCAATAGTACGGACTCATGACGAAGAAAACGGCAGTGGGAGTGCGCCCTCTGGTGGGGCGTGCTGACAGAGTCTCGACGGCACGACTCGGGCGGAGTGGCGGCCATTCTTGGCACGACCGCCGCCGAGAAGTGACGCGTCTTGAAACTGTCTCCACATTTCGTTTATAGAAAGTGTTATTTACGTTTCAAAATAAAGTAATTTTAAAATCACTTTTGAAATAAGAAAGTCTTCTTGTGGCTTTTTCTCGCGAAACATGTAGTTGAGTGAGGGAGATTATCGGGAAAACGTGTGGAAAACGGGCATACATCAGACTTCACCTTCAATAAATGTGGGTTATTTTTTACAAATACGCATAATTCGAGAATGTACATTGAGGGCAAGGTCAGAAGTTTAAGTTTTCTGAATAGTGGTCTGCAGGAGTCCAGTGAAGCCGCACCGCACATGGCTCTGAGACACTTCTTTTGGAGTATGAAGGCGCGGTTTATGTCAACGGAGTTTCTCCACATAATAAGCCAGGCAATACCTTAAAGCAGAGCAGACATGCCCATGGTATGCTAATAACGAGGTCTTATGATTACTTAATTTTGTTAAGCGATATAAGGCATAGATAAAACGATTGCTTTTTTTACAATATTCGTCAATTTGATCTTTCCATGTTAAGTTATCATCGAGGTTTATCCCAAGAAACTTAGCCGAAATGCAATTCGTAATAGGTATTCCACTGTGTATTATAGATAGATTTTGAGCCTCTCCGTTTTTAATATAAAACTGTAGTTGACAGATTATTACTATTTAGCCAATTTATTACGTTTTTTATGGTCGTGTTGATTTCAGTTTCGTAGTCAGTGTCTGGATTTTTATTAATAACGATTGATAATTTATCAACAAATAACTCGCAGGGATACTTGATGATGGAGGGAAGATCATTTATGTAGAGAATGAATAATGTTGGTCCAATCAAGCTCCTCTGGGGTACCCCAAATTAGTTTACTCTGATTGAGGATTTATAGGCGGGCATTTGAGACGAGTCATTCAGCCTATTGAATTCAACCATTTGTTGTCTTTCAGTTAGATGTGACTTAATCCAGTTATGTGCAAGTCCTCGAATGCCGAATGCCTCTAGCTTATCCAGAAGTGTTTTATGGCATACATGGTCAAACGCTCTACTCATATCAAACAACAACATGGAGACAGGAACTAGTTTGTCCATGTGGTGTAATATATGTTTAACAAGACTGAAGCAGGCCAGGGACGTTGATTTTCCTTTTTGGAAGCCGTATTGCTGAGGACATATTATGTTGAATTTTCTGCAAAAATCAGTTAGTCTCTCAAGGAAAGCCTTTTAAAATATTTTTAATAGATAATCAAATATTTGTAATAGGTTTATAGTTTCGAACATCATCTTGCTCTCCTCTTTTCAACAGTGGTTCTACGATGGACAGTTTTCGAGAGGATGGAAATACCCCGTTCCAAAAGATAAATTTTTAATTTATAATTTAAGAGAGGTATCCCGTACGAATAGGAGCCGCCCGACTGGGAAGGTACCTCCACTTTACAGAATACCGCAGCTAAACAATACTCTTTCAAATAGTGTTATTGTGTTTCTGCCGGTGAGTAAGGTTTCCAGTGCTCCATGGGGTGGGGATTTGGGGAACCGTAGCTGTGGCAGTGGTAGGGCATTTGCCTTTTGCTGCCAGAGCTACGTGTTATAGAGGTGGGCAACGCATTAGCGATACTCTTGGTATTGCTAATGTCTATGGGCAGTGGTTATTACTTTCCATCAGGTGGCCCGCTTGCCTGTTTGCCTACCGTATGACATAAAAAAAAAATGCGCCAGAATAACACACAGTTCATCCGCACACGCTTTAATGATCTTAGTGCTTATGCCATCTGTAAAGTATAGACACCTAGTGTCTATCCTTAGAACTATTATTAGTCTATGACCATTCTTGTTGTACCAAGACAAGCTCATGTCAAATAAACACGCTTACGTTTCCTACTTACGTTGTTTAAATAAAACCCAACGTTACATGGTGTCAGAAGTGCGAATAACGTGCCAAGGAAAAGAAAACAGTGAGAAAGTTGTAAAATGGCTACGAACGACGCGGTGCCTGGAATAAAGCCGCCACCTAACCTACAAATTGACTCCGACAAATCCACGTGCTGGAAAAAATGGGTACAACAATTTGAGTGGTATGCCACGGCTATTCAACTGGATAAAAAGCCAGCCAAGGTCCAAACAGCAACATTCATGGCCGTGATAGGCCCAGATGCGATCGAAATTTACAACAATTTCAATCTCAGCGACGTCGACCAAAATAACCTTCAAATTATAAAAAACAAGTTCAGCGAGTATTTTGCCCCGAAAACAAATCTTTCTTTCGAAAGATATATCTTTTTCAAGATTGAACAAAACGAAGACGAACAATTTAACGAGTTTTTAACCAGAATAAAAACCCAAGCAAGTAAATGCGAGTTCGACAATTTATTGGACGAAATGGTGAAAGACAAGATAGTATTTGGAATAAGATCATCTCAAGTGAGAGAAAAATTGTTAACACAAGATAAACTAGACTTGACAAAAGCTATAACTTTATGCAAAACAAGTGAGCAAGCGTCCAAACAACTAGACGAATTTGAAGCTAAAAACAAAGCCGATAATGTATCTGTGGTGAAAAATATAGTTACAAAAAAGGAACAACACAATAACTTTGACTGTAGGAGATGTGGTACAAACCACAAACGCAGAGAATGCCCAGCTTTTAACAACCCTTGTACCAAGTGCAATAGAACTGGTCACTTTGCTAAAATGTGTAGAACGAAGATGAAGCATAATAATAAAAAGAAAAATAAAGTGAATGCAGTAGAAGAAAGCTCCAATTCTGAAGATGATAACGTATATATATCTGTTTTAAGTGCTGGACAAAATAAAAACTGGACGGAAATAATAAAAGTTGGCAAGTTGAAGTTCACAGCCAAATTAGATACAGGCGCAGAATGTAATGTATTGCCGAGACACTTGTTGGACAAAACTAAGGCAAGTTTGAAAGCAAGCCGAACAAGAAATTTAATTAGTTACACTAACAATAGAATGGCTGTGTTAGGCGAAGTAGACCTGCCATGTAAATTAAAAAACGAAAAAGCAAATATTAGATTCAAAGTGGTTCAAGAAAGGGTCACACCAATCCTGGGACTGGATAGCTGCGAGAAATTGGGTCTCATAGCAAGAATCAAAAGTTTAGTGGAAGATCAATGCACAGGAGATGTATTTGATGGCTTAGGATGCTATAGAAATTATGAATATGACATCGACCTGGTTGATAATCCAAAACTTGAGATCAAACCATCAAGAAGAATTCCACATGCCATAAGAGATGAAGTAAAGCAGGAACTTGACAGAATGGTGAAGCTAGATGTAATAAAACCAGAAACAGAGCCTACTCCTGCAGTGAGTCCTATGGTAATTGTTAGACAAAAAGGTAAAATAAGAATCTGTATAGATCCCTCAGACGTAAACAAAAATATTCTGAGGCGTCATTTTCCACTTACAACTATAGAAGAGATTTCAGCTGACATTAAAGGTTCTCAATATTTCGCTCTATTAGATTGCACAAAAGGATTCTGGCAAATTAAGCTATCAAAAAGAACACAAAAGATATTAATATTTGCCACCCCATGGGGAAGATATTCTTTCAAGAGACTCCCCTTTGGACTGTCATCAGCGCCTGAAATATTCCAAGAAATATTAACAAATTTGCTGAGTGGATTTAAAAATGTAAGAGTATCCATTGATGATATCTTTATACATTCAAAGAGTTTAGAAGAACTACGTAAAACTGTTCGCGAAGTCATCAATGTACTAAATAAATCAGGCTTCAAACTTAACAAAAGTAAGTGCATTCTTGAAGCACAAAGATTAAAATTTCTAGGTCACATTGTATCAGCCAAGGGTTTAGAAGCAGATCCAGACAAAGTAGAAGCTATACAAGCTTTGAAAACACCAACAAATAAAACAGAGCTACAGAGACTACTAGGGATGATCACATACCTAAATAAATTTATTCCCAACATGTCAGACCTAACAAATCCACTAAGAGAGTTGTTACATAAAAACATGAGTTTTACATGGGAAATTCATCATGAGAGAGCGCTCAACAAGATAAAACAAGTACTTCAGAGTCCTCCTGTACTGAGACTGTACGATGTAAACAAACCTGTAACTTTAACCGTAGATGCAAGTTCAAAAAACCTTGGAGCTGCACTTCTTCAAGAAGGACAACCAATAGCCTATGGGGCAAGAGCATTGTCGAAATCTGAACAGAATTACCCACAGATAGAGAAAGAAGCACTCGCTATACTGTTTGGATGCAAGAAGTTCCATGAATATGTTTATGGTAAAGAACTGACAGTGGAATCAGACCATAAACCACTTGAAACAATATTCAAGAAAAACATACAATCTGCTCCAGTGAGACTGCAACGCATAATGTTTAATCTTGCACCATACTCACCAAAAGTCATCTTCAAAAAGGGCACAGAAATACCGTTAGCAGACTTTCTTAGCCGGGACTGTGACGCGTCTAACCTCAAATATGAACAGGAAGATAATCTAAAAGTATCCATTATATTACCCATGTCAATAAATGCTAAAGAAGAACTAATTAATGCTACAAAGGAAGATTCACATTTACAGTTACTTTTTAAGACAATAAGGGAAGGATTTCCAGAAAACATGAACGACCTTCCTACAGAACTACATCATTATTTTAATTTTAAAGAAGAACTAAGCTATTACAAAGGAATTATTTTCAAAGGTGATAAAATTGTAGTGCCAAAGTCACAAATACCTAAAATGCTAAAGAATATACATCAAGGACATCTCGGGATACAAAGCTGTTTAAGAAGAGCCCGACAATTTCTTTACTGGAAAGGACAATATAATGATGTTATAAAACTAATCAGAGATTGCTCTGTCTGTGAACAAACACAGAGAGACAATATTAAAGATACAGTGCTAGTGAAAAAGATACCTACACTTCCATGGCAAATAGTTGCATCGGATCTATTCGAATTGAAAGGAAAAACTTACCTAGTAATTTGCGACAGTTACTCTGGATATTTAGACTTTCAACAGCTAAAAGGTCAGTCATCATGTGAAGTAATCGATCAACTTAAAAGGTGGTTTTCTGTACATGGAATACCCGAAGAGCTGCAATCCGACAACGGAACACAATATATGTCTAGAGAATTCAAGATCTTTCAGAAAGAGTGGAAATTTAACCACGTGACTTCCAGTCCACATCACCATCAAGGCAATGGACTCGCTGAAAAAGCAGTTCAAACAGCAAAGAACATAATAAGAAAATGCAGCATTGACAAGTCAGACATTCAACTCGCTTTATTAAACTGGAGAAATACCCCACGAAATGATCAGTTAGGTTCACCAAACCAACGTCTGTTCAGCAGAATTACTAGATCTCCACTACCTACAAGTGATAAGAAATTAAAACCAAAAGTAACACATGGAGTTGCTGCCGAACTACAAAGATTAAGAGAGAAACAAGTTAATTACAGCAACAAACATACTACAAGACCAGTCAAGTTTGAAGTCAATGACAAAGTCAGACACAAAGTTGCACATCGACATTGGGAAGGAGCAAAAGTGATAGAAAAGCCTGAAGGTCTACCAAGGTCAGTAATCATTCACACAGATCATGGCCAAATTTTACGTAGAAACTTCAGTCATCTTCATAAAACACAAGCAGACATAACCAGCAACAGAGCGGTAGTACCTGAAACCAAACACACAGATGAACCTGCAGCACAACAGGTTCCAGTCTTAGGTCAATCACCAGCTGTTCCTAAGTCGCCCCCAGCACCAACACTTTCCTCACCAAGCACTTCCAATCAGATGCAAAGGTCAATACCAGCACCGCCAGCACCACAATCATCTAGATTTGGCAGAATAATTAAGCCAATAAAAAGACTTGATTTGTAATAATACTTAACTTATAACTACGAAAGTAAATTACACTGTGCAGTATCAGGTGAAGTATATTAGATATATATGTTAACTATATAATAACTTGATCAGAATAGGAGTAATTAAGTGTTATCTGGCTTGATTATTATTGGTGATTGGTTGCGTAAAACATAATCAATTAACTTAATTTGTTCTTGTCAATACCTAATCGTGTATGTATGCAATAGTTTCCAGGCATACATAACTCCACATAGCTAGCAAATAGTTAATATAGATTAAGTTCACATTGCAATCTTAAAATGTAACTGATGTGCTAAATTGTAATTTAAATGTAGATTATTAAGTCAAAAAGCCAGTTTTATGTAAACTTATGTTTTCATTTCATTTTTAAAGAAAGGGAGATGTAAAGTATAGACACCTAGTGTCTATCCTTAGAACTATTATTAGTCTATGACCATTCTTGTTGTACCAAGACAAGCTCATGTCAAATAAACACGCTTACGTTTCCTACTTACGTTGTTTAAATAAAACCCAACGTTACACCATCATATCCAATAGAGCCAGTGTTATTTAGGGAACTAATATTTTTTTTAATTTCGTAATGGTCAGTAGGTGCCAAGAAGAAGGACGTATTATTTAACTTTAATTTGGGTCCACTGGTAGCACTGGTGGATTGTCGGTTAATTTTCTCCAGATTTATGAAATGATAATTAAACATTGTTGCAATGGATGTCAGGTCATTTATTTTCTGATTTTCAGATGTCAAGTTTTTTTATGTTATACGGCAGACAAACAACAAGTTGGCAACCCTAGCTGTAACTACATAGTTACCGCTCTGATAAATTAATTCACTTCTTTGTAAATTTACGTATCTTCCCTTCTAAAAGTTTATTAGTTGCGTTTAGTGTTACCCAGTGTGCGTGGAGTACCGTTTGTGAGTGTTAATATTCAGTAAAGAGTACTGAAATCAACAAAGACAAGATCTATATTTATACCCTCACCTTTTCATTTGACTTCGGTGACCGGTAAGTCGCATCAAAATACCCACATAGTGTCATTTGTTTAACGTCAAAATCAACTGACATTGACACCTGTCCGTGACGTTGACAGTGACACACGCCAGTGTTGCCAGTACCCATAGAATTACCCCAAAATTTGGGAAATTATGCACATTATTTTTTTAACAATCCGTCCCACTTTTAAGAGCTAAGCTATAGCGCTAAGGGAACACAATGCCGATGAAGCGCACACCTCCGAAAACCCCGAAGCCCCAGTCACTGCCAGCTAACAATCAACTACCTACCACAAGCTCGAGTGTATCGACTGTTTCGACGATCGACATGGACACACACAATATTACTGGCCGTACAGTTGAGAGGCAGAGTCGTCCTGAATTGAGCGCACTAAGAGACGAGATATGCCAGCTAATAGAAATCCAGAACGGAAAAATTAATAAGAAACTTGAATCACTCAAAAATGATATTATCGCGGAGGTCTCTGGACATACAAGTGACATACTGAAGTCAATAGAATTTATGTCAAAACAATATGATGAAATAAAGACTCAATTGTCCGACCTCGAAAATAAAAGAAGAGAAGATCGTGCCTACATTCTGAAACTTGAAGACAAGGTTGGAAACATGGAACGCATTCTAGCATCAACGAAAATTGAGATAAAAAATATATCCAGAGAGGATGGCGAAAACAGGGAAAAATTAACAGATCTGGTAATAAAAACTGCGAGTGTGCTCGATACGCCCCTTCAAAGACAAGAAATAAAAGACGTCTTTCGAACCAAGGACAGCAAAGATAAAATTCCGAAAATTATCGTAGATTTTATTAGTGGAGGTACAAAGGAGAAGGTGTTAAATGGTGCCCGTAAATTTAATAAGGAAAATAAGTCGAATAAACTAAACACTGGCCACCTGGAATTCAGCGGACCCATTAAACCGGTTTATATAGCGGAATACCTAACTCCCAAAATGCAGCGTATATACTACCTGGCACGCAAGTTCGCAAGTGAGAAGGAATTCAAATACTGCTGGACTTCTTTTGGAAAGGTTTTTCTGCGTCGAGATGACAAGTTGCCGCACTATATGATAAATGAAGAAGTCGATTTTAGCAAAATACCGCTTTTGCCATGACTAGTGTATCTGTCGGTAATCCCTTTTTTTCATTACATACGCATGTGTAAATGGCCAGTGTTGCCTGTAGCTGCTTTCTATTGTTTGCTTTGTTGCTTTTGTGTATTATTTTTTGCTTTATGCTTTCCTTATTCACATTTGCCTACTGCGCTTCTTGTTGCACTTATAACACTTATACACATTAACACATACAAAAACACTACAATCACTTATTTACAAACACTAACACATCTGGTTTTGTTAACCTTTTTCTTTAATTGTGCCCCATACCTATTATTTTCTTTTGATGGCGTCCCATGATCATAATATTATTAATGAATTAGATGAGATGTCTGTAGCTACGGCTTATTTATGTGACTATAGTAAATGTAACTCTGAAATTAAACCCTATCCCAATACACTGAAAATTATTACACAGAACATTAGGAGCATTTACAAGAATTTTGACAGTTTTTGTGCAAACCTTGCTCAATTTTCTTTTGAAGTAGACGTCATTGTCTTGACTGAATGCTGGCTGAGTAATGATAAACCCATACCCCTTTTTGACAATTATGTATCCCATTTCTCAAAAAAATTTCTTAACCAGAATGATGGTATTGTAATTTATGTGAGAAAGGATATTCAACACACAGTACAGGAACCAGACCCAAAAGGTGCTAACTTTCTATTGCTTAAAATTTTACCTGATACTTTTGTGGTGGCTGTATATAGATCCCCTTCTATTTATTGCACTGAAAGTTTCCTAGAGTCAATAGATAAAATAATTCGTCCATTGCATTCCGCCGCCAATATAATGGTAATTGGCGATGTCAATATAGACATCAAGCATCATAATACAGATCGCAATTTATCCGCGTACCTAAACCTTGCAGCAGAACTAGGACTACTACCTGGTCATACTCATCCTACCAGACTGCAGAATTGTCTTGACCACGTCTTACTTAAAACGAGCAATAGTGCATCAGTATTTGTATTGGAATCCACCGTAACTGATCATGCTTCGGTTCTTTTAAATCTTTCTTCTGTGTATGTAAAAAAGGTCATAGTAAAACTATTATTAAAACTGATTGGGATGCTGCTCTAAAAGATTTGGAAAAAGTGGATTTCTCTTTTATTAATGACAACTCTAACGCAAACTTTGCCACTAATACGTTTGTCGAAACATTGTCTACAATCATAAGTGATAATACTAAAAAAGCTACAGCATCATGTCGTAAACGTACCTTCAAGTCGTGGCTAACTCCTGGTTTATTGAGATGTATTCGACACAGAGACAAGCTACACAAAAAATTCAGGAATAACCCTAATGACCTTATCTTAGAAGTTACATATAAACGTTACAGAAATTTTTGTAATGCTTTGTTGAAAAGACTCAAATTAGCATACAGCAGATCTATTATTGAATCTGCAACGAATAACAAAGAGAGGTGGAAAGCCATTAAAACAATTACAGATACCTCGTTGCATAAGACGACAGCTGTGGACTTAATTAAATCATCAGATATTACAGCAGAAATGAACACAATTAATAATTATTTCGCTAATGTAGGAAATAATTTGGCTAAGAAAATTAATAATGTTAACAGTTCAAACAAGTTCATAACCACTAATGTTGTTAACTCTATTGTACTTCTTGCACCTGATGAAGGAGAGATAGAGATAATAATCAGCAGCCTAAAAAGTAACAGTGCAACTGGATGGGACTCCATACCAGTAAAGTTTCTCAAATTTGCCAAAAATGTTATTGTCTTTCCATTGACTAAGCTTATTGGACTTTGTCTTTCACAGGGAATTTTTCCCAAGGCTTTCAAGAAATCATTAATAACACCAGTGCACAAGAGTGGGTCTCGAGATGATGTCACCAATTACAGGCCAATTTCGATCCTTACAGCTCTCTCAAAAGTGTTTGAAAAAGTTTTGAATTCAAGACTGGTGAATTTCCTTGAACGTAATGCACTATTTTCCAATAACCAATTTGGTTTTAGAGCTGGAAGGAGTACTGAAAATGCTGTGTCTGAGTTGACAGACTTCTTGAGGACTCAAATAGATTTAAAACATAAATGTATAGGAGTTTTTCTTGATCTGGCGAAAGCTTTTGACACCGTCTCGATACCGATTCTTGTGCAAAAACTTGAACGCAATGGCATTCGTGGTAAAGCTCTGGATATCTATCAGGATTTTCTCACTGAACGTTCTCAGCAAGTCAAAATTGGGGACTATGTAAGTTCTGCTGCTGCTGTGACCTTTGGAGTCCCACAGGGTAGTATACTAGGTCCAAGTCTCTTCTTGTTATATATCAATGACTTATGTGAAATAACTGTGCAAAATGGGAGTATATTCACGTACGCCGACGATACAGCAATAATTTTTTATGGAGAGACTTGGAATGATGTTGTTAAATATGCTGAAGTGGGACTTTATATGGTATCCAGCTGGTTAAAATCTAACTTACTCACCCTTAATCATTCAAAGACTGTATATTTGCAATTCACAGTAAGTTCATCTAAACCTAAGTTTTCAGATCTGAAATTGCATTGCTGTGATTTTCCTAACAACAACAGTTGCTCGTGTCTGGCTATTAAGAGGATATCTACAATCAAGTATCTTGGTGTATTATTGGATGACCAGTTGCGCTGGAAATCACATATAGAGCTTGTTGCATCCCGACTCAGGAAAACCATGTGGATATTCAAAAAGCTAAGACACGTAGCGGAATTTAAACTGCTTCGGACGATATATTACGCATTAGTCCAGTCAATACTTGGGTATTGTATAAGAGTATGGGGTGGGGCATGTAAAACCTTTATGATACATTTAGAAAGAGCACAACGTTCGCTTTTAAAAGTTATGACCTTTAGTCCGTTTAGATTTCCAACAAAGTCGTTGTATGAAAATGTCGGTGTAATGACTGTTAGGCAATTGTATATTCTGCAGCTAGTCTGCATGCAGCACACTCTAACCTCATTTGATAGAGATGGTTATGGTAGGAAGCGAACAATAAGAGACGTCTGTCCCCCAATTATTTGTACAACCGCTTCAGCTAGACGTCAACAAGGTCCCATGGCTGTATTTATATACAACAAGATTAATAGAGCTCTAAATATCCACCCACTTACAGTTCGCGAAGTGAAAAGTACAATTAAGAAATGGTTACCATCCAATGACTACAACCAGACTGAAGCATTGCTTCTTTAGTATTAGCATTCACATACACAGGCACATACACACCCACACCTACACCTACATCCAAACACACACACACACAAACACACACACACATACCTATCCACATACACACCCACACCTGCACACACACACAAGTGTAGCATATTGAAATGTATGACAGTGTTAATTGCAAAAAAGCTTTATTAACTTATATTTGTTTCAAACTAACTTAGTTCATAAACCATTACTTTTCTTTTTCTTTTTTCATAACGTAATTGCAATTTATGGGTAGATGCAACTGTCTCCCGTAACACAGGTCTGTACCTAGCTCGGGATTCAGTGTATACTAATGTGTGCAACCATTATGGAAATAAATGTCTATTTTATTTTATTTTTATTTTTTTATTATTTATTAAACAGGCAAGCGGAAAGTGGATGGAATGAATGAATTGCTGATGGAATGTGTTCACCGCCGCCTATGGACATTAGCAACACCAGAGGAGTCACCAATGCGTTGCCCGCCTCTGAAGAGACCTCTAATATACAATCATGATTGATGTCAAGTGCTGAATTTATTTTTGCGATAAAATCATGTCAAATAAGAATGATTTATTTAAATAACATGAGACTTAAATGGCAAGAAATAGCATAAAATATTTACAGTTATAATAAAAATATACACTAATACCTACATCTAAAAAAGCAAAAATATATACACTAATACATATAAAATAGACTAAACTACAACCTTATAAGTTATAAATATTTTAAGATCTAACTAAACTAAATTTAAAAAGATGTAAAAAACCAGAGCCCCGCGGTAAAGTGCCCATCATGGCAACGGCATTCCCGCGCTGGATAACGATACTTATCCGCTGCGCGAGAAAGCCGCCGGCACGTGGATCACCCGTCGCCTCCCTGAGCCGCTTACTAAGCTCCATGAAGAACGAGTGTGCGCCCGGGCCCCACGGGCCCAGTGTCTCGACACCAAATGCGACAAAGTCGTATTGGGCGCCGAGACAACTGTACTTGCCCATCTTCGAGCGCTCACGTATCTCAGCCGCCGCCTGTTGTCCCAGGCCTCAGATTCAGCCAAGCACGCGACCTCACAGTTTGTAGCCGCGGGGGCTTTAAGAATATTTCCTGTGAGGTCAGACGAGCTATAGATAGAGGACAGAAACGCCAGCAGTGCTACACTAGTGATTTTGCGGGTTCCCAGGCCATCATACCTAATTGGCAGGGAGGCCTGGGTCCATGCCTGCTTGCTGAGTCTGATGTTTGTGATAGGAATTCAATAGGAGGATTGTAATTTGGAATTTTATAACATTATCTAAGTGTTAAATTGGATCAGGGAATTCCCACACTGGGCAGCAGCGGTGCAGGTAAGTAAATTTTGGAACGAAAAGACAAAACTTCAGTATAAAAAGGGCAGAATGGCTGCTAATTTTAAAGAGGCGGTCTAAAATTCATTAAATTTAGAAACCGAACTTGTTGAAGAAGAAAAAGAAGCTGTGGAATGGTCTCGTCCAAGATTGGGGAGCCAAGGAGGCTCAGACTGTTTTTTTGAGTATTCTTATGTTTGGGGCTATACTATTAAAATTTTGAACTATGGATTGTGCCAAGGTTGTGTCTATTTTTTCAGAAATGAAGAGTTTACATTTGTTAAAATATAGTTCCAAATCATTTCTAAATCAGTTAGGACAGTCTGAGCATCCCCAGCTATGGTACCGTCGTCCAGGTACCATACGTTTAATTTTGATTTGACACTTTGTTCAATTTGGACAATTGATGGCTAAACTGAAGATCGCTGGACCGAGGGGATCACCCTGCTGGCACCCCACGGCCGAAAGAATTTCATTATTTTTGTGCAATAATTTTTAAGGACAGTGATAACACTGTAGCATAAAAATTATAAATCTCCGGAACATGCAGTTTAATTTTATTCAGGAGGGACACTGTTTACCGAATTAAAAGTATTTTTTACCTCTAGTTTAAGGATCACCTCGCACAGGTCGTCTTGCGTGAAGGTGCGTACGGCATGGACCGTAACCTCGCAGCCTCCGCGGGTACGAAGCCAACCCTTACGGGTTCGAAAAGAGACTGGAATTTAGAACGAGTAAGCTGAAATTTTGGCAACCAATCGCCGCAAGGTGTAAACTACAGCGATCGGTCGTAAGCCACAGTCTTTCTTAGTCAGGGCTATTAAATTAGTCCCATATAGGATCGGTGTCACTTCCTGGCACACATTCCCTTCTAGCATGACATTCACCAGCCCGGTTAGAGCTGACGTGGTCGCCGGCCATGCCCACACCGTGGCTGGTGAGATCCTTGAGGTGTTGAGGGGAGATGCCATCCAGACCGGACGCCAAACCTGCCGGAAAGGAAGCGATGGCGGCAACAAAATCTTCCTCTTTGGCGCGGAGACATGTTGCGATGTCAGATGGGGGGGCAGGAAGGGTCTGGGGGGTGTTTGGATTGTAGTGCGGTGGCGGTCACCAGTGAGTCGGGTGCAATGGTATTGTTTGAAAAAAGTAGCCGAGCGGCGCCTTTTAAGTCTCCGTCTTGCACTTTCTCTTCTACTTTAGAAAATATGACATGCGGAGGCCTTCGAGGCGTCGCTTGGGGTAATTGTGTGTTTGGAGCAGTTTTGTTTTTTATTTTCTGTGTGAGGGAGGTCTTATTCTGCTGTGCTGAGTGCTGAATGGTATTAATTTTTGTTATATTGTTAAATTTATTATTATTGTTGCTCTTTTGCTTATTTATTATTATATTATTGTAAAAGTAGTTCGATTTCAGTTTCGCGTAAAGACGTAGTGAGTTTCGTGTGTCGCGGGAATCAAGCGAGTAACAATGGTAGTGGTTCGAGAGTTCAAAGTGAGGGTAATCGTCAAATCCGAAAGAGGGTGGACCGATATGTCTGTCCTTAGGAGCGACTTCACACAGCGGCACCAGTCAACTCGTGACCATGACGCATACAACTGCGTCGAAATATTGAGGTAAAAACAATACTAACCGTGGTAACAAACCCGACAATATGTGTAGTGAAAGTGTAGTGAATAACCACGAAAGTCTTAAAACCTATATTATTGTTATTATCCCAAGTAGCTCAACATTTATTTTTTGCGTTATTTATGTAGGCTTCATTGCTTGATTTTTGGACCTGACTTATAATCTTATTTAAAAAAAAAGATCTGAACTTATTTTTTGCATCTCTGGATTTCTGTTTATAATACAAAAATCTGAGTTTTCTTTTAGTATGGCAGGAAGCTTTTAAACCTTTAGTTATCCATTTCGGGTAGCATTTGTTGTTCATGACTTTGATTTTTATTGTGGGGAAACATAGGTTATACAAAAGTTGTAACACATTGTGAAAATATCAATTGTCGCTATTGTAAACGAATGGCCAGGGGTAACTGGCTACATATAACTTAAATTTAGTTATGTTTTCTAAACGGTAATCTTTTGTTTGATACCAGTATTTTAATTGTTTTGGTCTGTTTTGTACTGGGATAGTGAGCACTTGAGCATATTCGTGGTCTAACAGGGCAAGTGGTAAGGTAGTACCAACCGAGTCTCTACTATTGCTCGCAAAATGATCTATACATGTTCCCTGACGTGTCGGCGTGTCAATGTGAAGATCAAGACCATAGTTATCTACCAGCTCTTTAAATTCTCGTGATGATTTTGTTTCCTTAAGGGTGTCAATATTCCGAACTCCAGTCAAAATAAAAGTTTTATTTGTTTGTCGTTTTAATTTGTCTAACAGAATACTGAGTTTCTCAAAGAAAATGTTAACTGCGGTTCCCGGAACTCTTTAGATACTTTTGTGATTTCTACTCAGCAACATTCAATTTTAAACTCAAATTCGAGATCGTCAATAAATGGGATACGCTTAACCTCAACAGTATTGTGATGCAGTATGCAGACTCCTCCACGCTTTTGTTTTGGTCTACAATAACCAGAACTCAAAATATACCCATTAAGTGCTATATTTGGCTCTTAAGTTTTAGTAAAAATATTTCCGATAGGCACAAAATGCCAATAGGTTGTTTATAGTAATTAGCTAATTCATGTAGAGAGATTTCTAGAAGCTCCTTCTTGCTGATAAACCCTGCCAGATTTTGATGCATGATTCTAAATACATTCTTATTTATAAAAAAGGAACTTGATTTGGGATTTCAGCTGGTTATTATTTAAATGTTACTATTAATTATTGTTGCAAGAAAAGTAACTGTAATTTTATTACAGTCACTTTTCAATACGTTATTATTTTGAAAAACTATGTCATTATTATTACATTAAATTATTATTCATTGCTTCTTTTGGAGTAAAGTGTAAGAATATAATAAGATTTATGTAATATCTGCCTATATATATTGAAAAAGATAAATAGTCTATAAAATATCGTGATCCATGGCGGGAATTTTTATAATTCATCTTTAGGTAATTACTGTGCATAAAACCTTCACATATCAGTTTAATATCGTAGTTTATACTATTGTAAAATATACGCGAATTATTAGGTAAGCCACAAACTATAACATTGGTGTTTGATGAGAGCCATCTAAGCACATCAGTCCTTAATTCTGTTGGATACTTGTCATTAATTCCCCCCAACACAACCACAAAATCGTGCATGTTTAGGCTATTAATACCGCCTTCACAAGTACCCAGGACTGCATTAAAGCTGGCGTCATTCCTGATGAAACAGAACACCTCGTATTCTGAGCCAACCAATTTTTGCAGCGCACTTTGTAAACCTCGCCTTTGTTGGTCAGCAATTACAAGTATTCTCTTCTTTCTCTTGTCGCGCCGTCGATGCTACCCATAGAGACCTGCATTTGATCATCAGTGCATTGGATTTGATGTTGGTTATCAGGACCTTTGGTGATAACGGTCTTGGGGCGCAGCATTGAAGAATTATTGTTTGTTGTATTTATGATACTTTTGCGTTTCTTTTTTTTATGTGAAGACTTTAAGTTTGAGGTATTTCCACTTGCGGTACCTGCGCATATATGTAGTATTGCTGAATTTTATCTTCTTGTTCTGTAACTCTTCGTTCTAATAAGTTTTTTTCCAGTATGGTATTTTCCATTTCATTCTGGGCAGATAGTAATTGCATATATTTCATGTCTTAAAGATTCAATTTTTTCGTTTTGAAGTGTTGATGAATCAATCAAATCAAATCAAATCAAAATTTCTTTATTGATTAGGACATTAAATATCTCTTTCAATCGTCAAAAAGGAGGGGGGTAGGAAACTAGGAAGGAAACACACAGTGACACGCTGACCGCCCTATGTCTGTAGATAAACGTATCCCTCGCCAACCACAACCGAACCGGGCTCGACAGTGCCAGACAGAGCCGGAACGCTATATTATATTATATACTCGTAGGTATGTCTAGTATAATTAAGAAAAACCACCTAAAACTACAGCAAGAGTAAGCCAGTCCACCAAAGCAGCATCCGTTCACGAGTATAACGCAGGGCCCAGCCATCGTCCAATTCAACCATATTTGAGGGAAAAGAGCGACCCGGCCCCCACGCCACCGCCAGACAGACTTTTCAGTGAGCGTGCATCACACATGCTGCATGTGATAGGTAGTTGCTCCCACCCTACTCTATCCTATCCCTACCCTATCGCTACCTTACCCCTACCCTATCCTACCATTCATTGCCCTAACCCTACCCTACCACTACCTTACCCCTACCCTACCACTATCTTACCCCGACCCTACCACTATCTTACACCTACCCCACCCTATACTACCTTACCGCTATCTTACTCCTACCCTACCCCACCCCTACTCTTACTACTACCCTACCCCTACACTAGCGCAGACAGGAGACACCATGTGTGGGAGAGGAAGGAAAATTAACGCCGCTTCCAAGGTGGTTCTCTGTGGGGGAAAGAAACGGCAAGAAACCTACAGAGCCTACGTTAATTATTTTTTTTTAAACATGTCTTATGTACTAATACATTATTTGTTCTATATACTATCTTAAAAGTTAATACCTGTATAGAACAGCAGTTCAGTCCCATGGACTTTTGTCATTTACATATTCAGATATACTATAATAACTTTTTTGTCATAATTTGTTTTTTATAGCGACTTTAAATTTATTCAATGGTAAATTCTGAATATCTGTTGGAACCTTATTATAAAAGCGTACACATTGACCCATAAATGATTTGTGGACTTTGGCTAGACGACAAGCACCAGCAACAAGCTTATCTTTATTTCACGTATTAATATTATGAACATCACTATTCTTCTTAAATAAGTGTAAATTTTTATGAACATACATTAAATTCTCATATATATATATATATATATATATATATATATATATATATATATATATATATATATATATATACATATATATATATATATATATATCTATATATATTGTGACGGCATTGTCATGATATCAATGTTCCTGAATTTATCTCTTAGTGAAGTTCTAGGTCTCTTTTGATAAATCGCGCGAATAGCCCTTTTCTGCAATACAAATACATTGTGCCAGTCGGCAGCGTGTCCCCACAGCAGTATGCCATAGGCCATAATACTGTGGAAATAACTAAAGTAAACTAATCTTGCTGTAGCCTCGTCAGAAATACTCCGTATTTTCTTTACAGCATATGCTGCAGAACTTAGCCTTTTCGCCAATTTATCAATGTGAGGACCCCATTGCAATTCATTATCCAGGGTAAAGCCTAAAAATACTGTAGAATCAACAAAATTCAAATTTTCGCCTTTTATTTGTACATTAGTGGGCACTGATCTAACATTTGGCAAAGAGAATTTTAAACATTTTTTTTATATCAATCTAGTAAGCTAAAACATTGATCAGGTTCTGACAATGATGAGGATTGTTCTGGCTTTGTAGGGAAGTGTACAGTATTTCGCGGTCATTGCATCCCTTCCGTCTTCTCGTAACTAAATCCGGACTGACAGATTGGGCATTTCGTTCTGCATTAGGCGAAGTTTGTACGCAGGGGCCGGGTCCCTTGCTTGGAGAAGGTGAAAGATTGGGTGTGTTACGCTCCTGGTGGGACTCGGATGCAGCATGTGGTGTGGCTAGTTCCTGATGGTGGTGATTTGGTCCGAGGACGCATCGCCCTGCTTTCCTAATATGTATTTATTATGTTAGTTTTAAGTATTTGAATGTGTTATCGGACCAAATAAAGTTACGTCTATGTCTATGTCTATGTCTATGATGGAGATCGGAGGCAGCATAACCGGCCGCATGTATCGTAGCCGATGTCTTTCGGGTGCCTACTTTTTTACAGTTAGGGGCCACTGAATTGCGCGGTGTTGATAAAAGAAGGATAGATCTTGCTGGTTTTCTCTCACTTGGATGAAGTTTTGTTTACATATTTTTGTTTGTTTTTATCAAAGGGAAAAGTTTGACAAATACATTTGTGCAAATAGATCAAATATATATGATGGATCACGGTCAATAGTATGGACTCATGTGGTCAATAGTACGGACTCATGACGATGAAAACGGAAGTGGGAGTGCGCCCTCTGGTGGTGGGCGTGCTGACAGAGTCTCGACGGCACGACTCGGGCCGAGTGGCGGCCATTCTTGGCGCGACCGCCGCCGAGGAGTGACGCGTCTTGAAACTGTCTCCACATTTCGTTTGTTTACGTTTGAAGTTTGTTAATAGAAAGTGTTATTTACGTTTAAAAATAAAGTAATTTTAAAATCACCTTTGAAATAAGAAAGTAAGTTAGCTCAACTGCCTACATTTGTAATACCGCTCTGAATTCTAGTGAAATTATAAGTGATGTGCAAAAATTAAATGGAATAAATACAGTGGAGTAAATGTGAACCTTTTCTTTAATTTATCTGGACGAATACGACCTAATACTGATATCACTACCCTGATGACAATGATCCTGATACACCCCTTTCCTTCACGCGACGACATCAGAAGCGGTGATGACGAACGCAACGCCCAAGAGATGGTATGATGAAAAGCAACAAAGAAAATGCAGATACGCTACGTGAAAGCGTAATAATAAAAGAAAGGTTTTAAAGGATTACTCGATCCAGTTGAGTTGCCTACATTAAAATGTAAAATGATTTAACATGTTCAAAGCGCAGCCAAGAGTCCAAACACCCCGAGATATAAGACAAAGACTTCGTCAGAAAGATTGGGGGATTCATAAAGTAAACAGCAGATCATCTGTACCAAATGGGTCATGGTCAAGGCAGACCCCGGGCCTTCGAGAGCACCACTGGGATATCGACAACATTATTAAAAATCTAGTGAAACTTACTATGGACGGCACTTTGGTATGGCTTCTTTGTTTTTGTTAAATTTAATTTAGATTACTCAAGTAAAATATTTTCCTTTTTAAATATAAAATTGAGTTAGTTAAATAATTTGCGTAGTTCTAAATTAGCCAGCTAAAGTTTATTCAATGACTTTAAAGTAAACGCTTACATTTAGATTCATTTAGCAGTGTGGTTTGACACCACAAGTAAATTAATTGCTTAGATTTCTGCAGATTAAATAAAATCAAACAATTAAAAACGGTGTATATTAATTTTTTATTTTTGTTTTACTAATACAATTATTTTCTTCTATTGCATAACAATGGTGCACAACGGTTCGCTTCACCTACGAGAACAACATTGGAATGCAACGCTGGACTGGTAGCCTCAACGTGATTGTTTCAACATGGGACGACGATGGTAGACAATCTGCGAGTGTACATGACTGAGAAATGATGTGATATTAACAGTTCCTCTCTATCTGGTGAGTCCTATACATAATTATTATTTAGTAAAAACCTGTGCTGAAAAGGCTCCCTAGCGGATTTTAGGAGTTATTTACTTTGACAATTAAGAAAAGTATTCTGACAGAAACACTATTGATACCCTTAGTAGAGAGAATGGCAGGTTTATTTGTATCTTTAGTGAAACTACAAATAGAAAGAATGTAAACAAAACATAAACAACGTCAGTTACGTCAGTGTTACAATTTGTTGGTAAAAATGTCAAAAACTACTGCTAAGTTTAAAAATGTTAGCTTTTGCGGGTACCTATGTCAATTAATGTAGGCTGTCTGATAGAAAGTTACTAAGAAAAAAAATCACTCCACAAAAATAGTAAGAATTATGTTAAATCCGTCCCAATGTCAAACAGTGTTTATAGTAAAAAAAGTGTTATTTAATCTAAGATTATTTTACCATCTTGAAACATGGTGCGCTATGATTTTACGTATTACCAACATCACGTCAGTTATCAGAAAACAAGAATAAGAAATACTTGGAAAGCATAGTGCTATTATTTTTATAAATTGAGTACGTAAGCATAGTTATGGTGGTGCTGCTGCTGACTGACTTCTTCTTCTTGATCGTTGCCTCACTGCTGAGGATCCTGACATCTTCAGTAAACTGCATGTCTCCATCGGTTTCGATGAATCGTTCGGATATTTGGTCCACCCATCTCTTCGGACTTCGGCCTCTGGGTCTCTTGCCTTCGACTTTTCCCGTCACCATAAGTCGTTCCAGATTGCTGATTAGTAAATATTTGATAATAACAGTGTGGCAGGGATGCCGTAGCAGTGAGTTTGTGGAACAATTAGCTGGTGTACTTTAGGATGTTGTCTTAGAGATAGGCTTCACATAGGCTTCGAATGTGCAAATTCAATAACGACCCCGCGATCTCCGCGATTTCTATGCGAGCGGGAGGGTGCAAACATGTATCGAGAGAAAAAAAGAAGAGAAAAATTATTAGCGTGTTTGTTTACATTTAACAGGAGAAATTCGAACGAAATTTTCCATATTTCAGTATAATGTTTGTTATTGTGGTCGTAGTTTCCCAATGTTGTAGAATAGAGAGATAAGATATCAGCGGTAAAAATGGGATCACCGATATACGTTTCTTTTAATACTACAAAAAAAAGGTAGTTTGGTTAGTAACGTAATTTTATATTAGTATCAAGTTATTTAACGAAAAAAAAAAGTAAACACGAGTAAGTGAACTGATTGACGGCAGATAATTTCGAATTATGTTTTGAGTAACTAAAGATAAACCTGTGACTTAGTTCGACCGAAAACCATGTGTACTAAGTCAATGTGACTTAGTTTGACCTGGATAAAGACTTTGTTAGACGGATCAATCTAAGACGCTAACCCAATACGTGACGACTATCGAGCCGAGGTTTTTATGAGATTTATGTGATCGTTTTGTTTTCTCAAAATTTGTTGCATCATCGGATGAAGGTGATCGTGTTTTATCAGTGATGGTGGGCTAATGGAGCCTATGGGAGAGTTTTATGGTTGCTTACCGGCCTGATGGAGGCTATGGGAGCGTGGCTAATAGCAAGTAGTTGTTTTAAGCTTTATGAGAAAGTGTTGAACGATAACGATGATGAGAAAGTCCAGATATTTTGCTGATAGTTCAATAGCCGGTTTTATAAATTATTTTTAGCTTCGAGTACTGAAATTTCCTTGATTACTGATATAAAGTAACTATTTTGAGTTGTGTTGTTGTGCCAGTAAGATGAGACAGTGTAAGCAATGGTGAGATTTCATATCCTTCTGCCAGTACAAGTTTTTAAGTACCTGAATTGTCGTTGAGGTCAAACATCCAGATTTATTTGGCTGACTTGGAGTGACCCGGGAGTCATGTGTGTGACTCATTGGGCTAAGAGCCCCGAAAGTCTCGGATGTTGTGGCTGTAGATAGCAAATTTTATTTTGTAATTTCTTTAGAAGGCGGCTTGATATGGGATGCCTTCGTTATTACAAACATTGTTAAATGGTTTCAAAATGGGAGCTTAAACGTAACGTAAAGTCTAGATAGAGTATACTCGTTCGAACAGTTAAAATCGATGAAGATGATTATTGCTTGTTTAGTTTTGGTGTGGCAACAAATGGACTATTGTTACCTATAACTGGCGTATCAAATAGACGTGAGAGCTTCTTATTATTAAACTTCTGATTTAGTTTTGATATTAGGCAGTAGAAATAATGTTTATTTTTAGTTTATTTTATTTTGTTGTTTTTGTAGAGATGACACCGTAAACAGTTGTTCGGATCTGTGACGATTACTTGTTGTGTAACTCGTAGACCGTTATTGACCGGGTTATGATAGCAGATAGACTGTTACCTATCACTGACTTAGTACAGATTTGGTCGAAGGATTGACCACGAGCTGAGAATCTATAGACAGCTTCTATTTATTTGTCCCGCCTGTGTGGCTGCCGTCTGTGTGGCTCCCGCCTGTGTGGCTCCCGCCTGTGTGGCTCCCGTCTGTGTGGCTCTCGTCTGTGTGGCTCCCGCCTGTGTGGCTCCCGCCTGTGTGGCTCCCGCCTGTGTGGCTCCCGCCTGTGTGGCTCCCGCTTGTGTGGCTCCCGCTTGTATGGCTCCCGCCTGTGTGGCTCCCGCCTGTGTGGCTCCCGCCTGTGTGGCTCCCGCCTGTGTGGCATCCCGCCTGTTTGGCATTTCGCCTGTGTGGCATAGTCTGTGTGACATTAAGTCTGTGTGGTATTTAGCCTGTGAGGCATTCTACCTGTATGGCATTTCGCCGGTGTGGCATTTTTATGTGTGGCATTTTGCCTCTGTGAAATTTACCCGTGTGTGACATCTTACCTGTATCGTGCTTTGGTAGACGTGACACAGGATATATGATGAATAAACTCATAGTTTGACGATTAGAGTGGCACTGACCAGAGTGACACCCAACCTGTGTGGCACCTAGTCTGTGTGGTATTTCGCTTGTGTGCAGGTCCAGTTGCGTGGCGGCCTGGTTGCGTGGCGGCCTGATGGCGTGGCGGCCCGACTGATGGCGTCCGTCGTGTGGTGGTTCGTCGCCTGTGTGTCATTTCTCCTGTATGGTAACATTACTTATTCTTTTTAAATTAGGATGGCGCTGACGGATGACCAAAAATCATATGGCATTTAATGAAGGAGTGTTTCAATCCCACTCGAAGTAACATTGGGTCTTTTGCTGAGTACTGAAAATTTGATGTAGGTATGTCACATATTTCTAGTGAATCTAAGTACCTACAGTAATGGACGTCGGGGACGATACGCGAGCTCTGTGATTGGGGCTTGTTTCCCACTCAACAAGAGCATCAAGGGGAAAACACTGGTGACGATGATTAAACCTTCTTCATTGGTGGTAATTGTGATACGGTTTATGAACCGTCTGGTGTTATACCTTGTCACGCCTCTCTAATGAACTGAAGTCGTAGCTGAATTTATGTCGGCAACTTATAAAGAATAATTTATGTACAAGATGATGTTGTTATCTCTCAATCTACAGAAGTTTAGTATGATAAATGATAATGGACGTATGTTTTATGTGAAGAATTGGTGGGTTAATGCAGTCGTGATAGATCCAATCACATGATTCATAAGACTTATTTGGGTGATGTGTTGTGGTCAGAAGTGACCGAGCGAATATAGTACTGTGCTATGGTTTTCATGTTTCAGATTACACACGAGGACGTGTGTACAGCAGGACGGCTGTGACGGATCACGGTCAATAGTATGGACTCATGTGGTCAATAGTACGGACTCATGACGATGAAAACGGAAGTGGGAGTGCGCCCTCTGGTGGGGCGTGCTGACAGAGTCTCGACGGCACGACTCGGGCCGAGTGGCGGCCATTCTTGGCGCGACCGCCGCCGAGGAGTGACGCGTCTTGAAACTGTCTCCACATTTCGTTTGTTTACGTTTGAAGTTTGTTAATAGAAAGTGTTATTTACGTTTAAAAATAAAGTAATTTTAAAATCACCTTTGAAATAAGAAAGTAAGTTAGCTCAACTGCCTACATTTGTAATACCGCTCTGAATTCTAGTGAAATTATAAGTGATGTGCAAAAATGAAATGGAATAAATACAGTGGAGTAAATGTGAACCTTTTCTTTAATTTATCTGGACGAATACGACCTAATACTGATATCACCACCCTGATGACAATGATCCTGATACACCCCTTTCCTTCACGCGACGACATATATTTACAAGATTTACATTGCATGAATTCACTTTTTTATACTAATTTTTTCTTGCATTTAGTACAAGTTGCAATATGTTCTGCCTTTTACGATACAAAAACAGCGCCCTCTGTGCACCTTTAGTTACGACCTTATCGCGCATCAGAAGCGCAAGCAAGCTCTCAATCTTTACATTATTAGTAAATACTCATAACCATAAATGTCGTTAGTGTGTTTGCCGGTTTGTCAGAGGTGGTGGATCTTCTACACAGATGTCGCTAGTGTCGTTAATATCGCCGTCGGTTTAGCATAGATGATAATGTATTGGCACTGGCTCGATAAATAACGAAGTACTGCACAGATGTCGTTAGAGTCTCATCGTCTTGATACGGCTGATGTTATTTATTTACCCTCGTTATCTTATCATCATTATAAGTCAACAATTGAAATTAATGAACATATTTATTCATTACTTACGAAGATTCTCCGTCTAATCACGTACGTTTTAGTTTCACCAGGTACAAAATTGTAGAACAAAATTGTACTTTTTGTGATTAAGCCAACATTAGATACCTAATCGGTTTGAATGATAATGTCACTATAAACTATTTATTTATATTTGTTACAAACATTTCTGTCAATGTACAATGTCTCAAACTTCACTTTATTATCGTTTTTAGTTCAATCTAGGGCTAATCTCTCATATTAAATATTAATTAATCTTAGACTCGATGTTAACTACAGCAAAGTGGCTCTCTCTCTCTTTAGCTCAAATCACAGCTCGTAACAGTCCACTGCAAGACTTAGGGCCTCCCCACGAAAGGAGAGGTTATTGCCATAATCTTAACGCTTGGCAGGCGGGTTGGAGATCGCAGAATTTAAATATAACAATAGAAAATGCTGCTGCCCATTTTACAGACTACGGAGACTCTTGATTTTTTGCCTCGAAAACATTAGTCGCCTTGTACGACACCCATGAGTGTAAGGGGTTGGTACTATTCTACTCTGCCGGACACCCCACGGCAAATCTGACAGACAAAGAAAAAATGATATCCGATTTTAACCCTTTGGCTCCGAGAATAAAAATTTTGAAAGGGGAAAACCTCCGCCTTCTGGGTGCCCCCATCCTGGACCAGTCCATGCCAGCCCTTTTAAATGTAAAACAATCAAAATTCCAAACGTATTGTGAAGAACTTGTAAAAATAAAATCACACATGGCTCTATATATACTCCGTTTCTGCCTATTTGTCCCGGAATTCACTTACTTTTTGCGTTGCAGTCCGATATGGAATTTCGAAAACTTAACAATACCATTAGATAACGATATTAGATCTAAACTCTCCAAAATTCTAAATTTAAATATAAATTCACGGGCTTGGTCCCAAGCTGCACTTCCAGTTCGTCTAGGCAGGATCGGTGTACACAAAATTTCACGTCTCTATAACGGCTTATATGTCATCTATCCACAGCACGGAAAACTTGATCTCCAAGATCCTAGACCCACAAAATTTTTTTATACAGAGCTACTTGGATGCTAAACAATACCACAAAATAAAGAACGGCCCGCCCCAAAGAGAAGGTCCACTGGAAACTATGCGCCATTTCCGTCACGCACACATTGACGTTACGTTTCAAGGCACATTCTCAAGCAGTTTTAAGCAGTGCTCGGTCGCGATTGGTAACGCGAGAATTCGTTGTAGTGTCGACTTATATTGAATATTACTTAATTAAACTATATTATTATTGATAAAATAAAAGTACTTGTACGTAAGTAATCTACTTAATAACATACGAGCAACGCACGCAGAGTCCATTTCAGACTTTGAGGCTAGTCGAACTTCAGCACCGCTACGAGTTCTGCGGTGAAGCGAGGTTCTGAGTGCCGATGGTGAAGCGAGGTTGACCAAGGTATTCCGTTAGAGACCCTAGGACTAGTTGAACAGTTTGAGGCACCACGTGACAGTTTTTAGCAGAATAATAACCGTAATGGCCACCTTATTGGGTCCTAGTCGGAAATGCCTGTATAGTATAATATATAAAATCGCTGACCGCCTTCCTTTCTCCATCATCCGCTTATATGATTAATACCATTTTCATCAATTTACATGTGTATAAAATTTTCAATTCAATTAATTACCGGGAAGTGGGTTAAATCCCAGGTCAGGGAAAGGTTATTCTCAGGGTCTGATGATATAATTAGGTGACGATGAATTTTTAAAAAGTGAATAATCAGTCTTGCGGGTCGCATTCGCGGGTCGGTCGTAAAATTCTACCTGTCCGTACTATTTAATTGTAATTTACGTAAAAATGTCCTTGATGGACTGTGAACTCGTGAAAAAAGTGATAGCAAGTGTCCTGCAACCACTGGAAACTAAAATTAACACAATTATTAACGAATTAAGTGAAATAAAATGTGAATTAAAAATGTTAAAAACGGGTCGATTGAACCAAAACTCAGAGAGGTCAACTGACGCTGGCACTGATGTGCTAACCGCATCAAGCGGATTCAGCGCTGCACCGATTCCGCCGTCTAGCAGCGCACCTACACCGTCAAGCTGTCCCGCTCCCACAAGTGACGCACCGTCAATACTGATAAGGTCGAAACGAGTGACTGCAGCGCGTACGAGAGAGAAACTCGCTGCGCAAGCGACATCTGCGACATCGAGAGCGCAGTCAAACAAGATAGCGACGCAGCTGGCGAAATCTGACCCGGCCCCGGCGGATACCCCCGTAACAATTTCAAATGTGGAACAAAGAAATGCGACTTACAGCGATATCGCAGCAAAAAATGACGATAATGTAATTGAACAGTCGACGCAAGTTCCCCAGAATCCTAGTACTGGTCAAACAACGCAGTCTAAGTGGGTGACTGTAGGAAAACGTCGTCGCCAAAACCGGGGTCAACCCATACAAGGAACAGCATCGAATACTTCCATTGGGGGAGTCGAAATGCATAGATATTTACACGGGTGTTACTTCAATAAAGAGACAAGCTGCGAGGATGTAACATCTTACCTAAATAGTGTACGTAGTGGTATAACCTACACAGTCGAAAAAGTGCCCTCTAAGCACGATACCTACTGTTCGTTCAAAATCGGTATTCCATCATCCGTTTTTATGGAATTCCTAACCACTGACGTGTGGCCATTGAACACCAGGATCTCTGAATGGAAGCCCTTTCTCCGTCCAAAGCCAAGTAATAAACCACCAGAGTGAACAACAATTGGTCAACTCTTCAGCTGTAAACATTTTGTATCAAAATATAAACAGACTAGAAAATAAAACGCGGAAACTAGAATGTGAAATTCAACTACGTGGTGCTATAAACATCATATGTCTGACCGAGCATTGGCTACAACTGCCTCAACTCAATAACACAAGCATCATGAACTACAGCCTACGCGCTCAGTGGTGCCGCCAGTCTCGACGAGGAGGAGGCGTCTGCATCTACGTGAAGCCGTCAGTACTGACGATAGAACGCAAGGAGGTCAGTGAGCTATCCGTCGAGATGCATTTTGAAGCCTGTGCCGTGGAGTGCGTTGGCCTGGACCTACTCATAGTATGTATATACAGACCCCCCAGTGGTGACTTGTCGGTTTACTTCTCGTGTCTTGAAAAATTATTTAGAATTAAAATAACTCAAACTTGTAAAGTATTAATAGTTGGCGACATGAACATCGACTTGTTGATTAAGTGTTCTAATGTTAAATATTTAAAAAATATACTTAAACAATATCATTTTAATAATTTGGTAAATTTTCCCACAAGAATAACAAATACCTGTACAACGTGCATTGACCATTGCTACAGTAATGTAATAAAAACTGACATTAAATCAATTATCAATTTTGACATGCACATATCTGACCACTTAGCTATATATTTTGAGCTAAGTATAAATTGTATTCGTAAATGTAAACAATCACTCATTTGTAAGAGAATATTCTCACAATATAACATTGACAACTTTGTCTACAACTTGTGTCTATTCGACTGGGAAAATCTAGTAAATCAATCTTCCAGTCCAAGTATATGCCTAGATAATGTTCTGAACGTTATTAAACATTATTTTGAATACTGTATTCCTTTAAAAAAACTGACAATCAATAACCGTGTTGATGTTTGGGTTAACGATATCGTCCGCCTGCAGAGATCGCGTATTCGTAGCCTTAAACTAAAAATATCGCAAAACCCGACCGAACACCACCTAATAGATGACTTACTCCAACTTGAATCGTCGTACTTAACTTTATTGAGGACCACCCGCAGGGAATATGTTAATAATGTAATTTCTAAGAGCAAAGATAATATATCTAAAAGTATTTGGCGGGCAATTGCTACCGAGACGTGTAGGCAGAAAACAGGAGGCGGTGCCCTGGATGTGTTGGTGCAGAATGTGCCCGGCGGCGGCGACGCGGAGCGCGCCGCTGCCGCCGCCGCAGGGCTCAACCACTACTACATTCAGGCAAACAACAATGACGCATCGAAGCCACATCTCAGTCAGGCTTCTGTGTATGTTGATCGATACCTTTCTACAGCTCCACCCACCTTTGTGTTTCACCCATTCACTTTGGATGAGGTTATTAAAACTATAAAGAAAATAAAACGAAAACAATCAAAAGATATTAATAATATGTCAACATACGTCCTTGACTATTTGCCTCCAGTTATAATCTCACTGTTTCAAATGTTATTTAACGAATGTGTCAACTCTGGGACGTATCCTGATTCGTTAAAAATTATTAAAATTCAGCCGATATATAAGGGGAAAGGTGAAATGCATGCTCTTAAATCGTACCGACCGGTGTCTATGATCCCATTAGCATCGAAAATATTCGAAGGGCTGCTGAGTGATAGGATTATGGGTTTCTTAACCGAAAATAGTCTGTTAAACACACAACAGTTCGCATATCAGCGAGGGCGGTCCACGGGTGAGGCCGTGCGCGACGTGGTGACGCGCGTGACTGGCCACCTCGAGGGCGGGCGACAGGTCGCAGCGATATTCTGTGATCTGTCGCGCGCCTTCGAGATGGTGGACCACCAACTGCTGTTGAGTAAACTCTATCGGTATGGTTTCCGCGGGTCATTCTATGACACATTGTCATCATTCTTGACGAACCGGAAACAGGCAACCTATGTAAACGGATCGGGATCCGACCTTGAGTGCATCGGTGAGTGTGCTGTGCCCCAGGGTTCGGTCATGGGAAATATCATGTTCTTGTTTTTAGTTAATGATATCTCGATGGCTTGCGAGGATGTTGAGTATGACATTTTTGCTGATGACACATGCGTCATAGTGTCGGCCGCCACATTCGATGAACTCAAGCTTAAATTAGACAGAGCTATGCAACAAATTGTACAGTGGTTTACTGCCAACGGCCTGTCCCTCAATATTGAAAAAACCAACATAATCCACTTTAAACTACGAAAGTCGAATACAGAACACTTAAATATAACCTTAAATAATTCTCTAGTGCCGCAAGTCGATACGGTGAAGTACTTGGGTCTAGTCCTTGATGCGGGCCTGACGTGGTCAGCGAATATCGAGTCGCTGTGCGATAAACTGGCATCTGCCTGCTATGCGCTATCCAGACTGCGCCAAACCCTGTCAGCGGAAAATTTGAAAAAGGCGTACTACGGATATTTCCATTCCCTCCTAACCTATGGGATAGACCTGTGGGGCGTAGCTGCGGACTGCGAACGCGCGTTCAAACTGCAAAAGCGTGCTGTACGGATTATTGCTGATAAGCCCCATGACTTTCCAGCTCAGGAGTTGTTCCGAGAGTTAGGCATTTTGACTCTGCCAAGTGCATATGTACTGGACATGTGTAACCAAGTCAAACGCAACATTGACGAGTTCCCTACGCTGGGTGACAGTCACAGTCGCAGCACTCGCAACCGTGAGCTGCTGAGCGCGCCGCGGTGCCGTCGCACCAAAGCGCGGCGGCTGCTCGCGGTCGCGGGCCCGAACCTGTATAACGCCCTGCCGCAGGACGTGAAGGATGCACCGAGCCTAAGTGCCTTCAATAAAAGATTAAAAAAAATGTTAATCAGGTTGGCATGTTACAAGATTGATGACTTTTATAAGGGCGTGAAGGTATCTTTAACCCAAAATCCATAAGCTGTAAGATATGTCAGAACATTATAATTATAATAAAATACTTGATTCATTTAATGAATTGACATCCGTTATTAACATCATATTGACATTGGTATTTTTCTTCGGTGATATGACCTATATATGTATAATGTAATTGTAAATTGTATAATTTTGACATTAATTTATTAATTTGACATGCGCATTGACATTGAAAATATTTTTGAATAATTTGACATTAATAATGTAATTAATTTATATTGAATGGCTGGTCTATTTGAAATCTATTTATATAATTGTATGAAATAGTTAAGGTACTTGAAAGATTGTATTGAATGAAAAATAATGTATTAATGTTGACATGTAAATTTCTAATTTATGAAATAAATAAATCTAAATCTAAATCTAAATCTAATCAATAGATTATGATTACGCCTACTAAAAGCATACTGTCTGAAACTGGTATGGAAAATCAAATACACTTGAATACAATCTGAACAGCCTGTGAAGCAATTATGATCACATTACGGCAAGGATATTAAATATTGGTCCTTTGCAAGGGACATGTTATTGGAAACGATCTTTAAAATTCTATTTGATATTTTTAAAATTCAGAATAAATACAGTAGCAACCCTAGTGAATCGGCAAGTTTAGGTAATAATTTTCGAAGACGACGGGAGTGGACCTTCTGTAAGTTTTCTATTTTGTGACAATACTGACTGAACTTCTGTCCGGGTGAGTCTCCGCCAAAGTCTCCGATACATCAACGGCACGGACGGCCTAATTTTGCAAAAATATTTAAAATGATCGGCCAATGTTTCGGGACGTGCCCGTCTCATAGCCGTTGTAGAGCGAGAGTCAGGGTTCTGGCTCCAAGTTAAACCTTCCTTGAATGTCGGCACAGAGATTTTAGATAATGTATTGTTTGGCTTTGAGGTTGGGGGTCAACCTAGTCCATCCACATTGGTGCCCCTGTGGTGCGTATGTAGATTCACTAGGGCACCACGGACTGTTATATACTCGTAGCGCATTCCGAATCTCCAGGCACGCGGCATTAAAGACGTCATCCGAAGGCCGCTTGTCGTATCGGCCGTATTAGAGCCAAGTGGTACCGTACATGACGATGGCAAGAGGCCTGAAGGCATGACGCTCATTGCTTGGAAACGTAGGAGGGCGCTGGTGTGGGACGCTACCTGCGAGGACAGTCTGGCGCCATCCCATGTAACCGCTACCGCCCACAGCGCTGGAGCTGCGGCCTCTGCTGCTGAGCACCGCAAACGGAAAGTCTAGCCCAGGACTTCATATTTCAGCTGTTTGGTGTTGAGATGTTAGGACCGTGGGGCCCTGAGGCTTTGACATTTGAAGAGAGGTAGGGCATAGCGGGGTATCTCGTTCGAATTGGAGCCGCCAGACTGGGGAAGTACCTCCACCTTACAGAATATTGCAGCGAAATAATACTCTTTTAAATAGTATTGTGTTTCTGTCGGTGAGTAAGGTTCCAGTGCTCCGAAGGGTGCGGATTTGGGGAACCGTGGCTTTGGCAGTGGAGTGGCATTTGCCTTTTTGCTGCCAGAGCAACGTGTTAAAGAGGTGGGCACCGCATTGGCGATACTCTTTGTGTTGCTAATGTCTATAGGCAGTGGTGACCACTTTCCATCAGGTGGCCCGCTTGCCTGTTTGCTTACCGTACGACATAAAACATTTTTTTATAAATATTTTGCAAAGAAGCTAATAAACGCCACAGGTGACCGGAAAGCTAGTTCGTTTCTAGGACAGAAGATAAGTTTTGCTATCCAACGAGGCAACGTAGCCAGCTTTCTGGGCACCATTCCGGGAGGCAGTGATGTTGATGACTTTTTTATTTTTAAGGTTTTAGTGTAAGTTTTAGTTTAAGTTTATTTGTTATGGTTTTGAAAATATTTTGTTGGTTAATGGTAAATGTTAATAAATCTTATTGAAAAACCTATTAAAAATACCAAAAAATGTTGAGAAAAGTGTGGAGGTAGTGCCTAGCTTCATCTTTAATTTTCATATCGAACTGTTTTATTTATCTATTAACCTTAATCTATATCTTTGACAACAATATCGTGAGCCAACGACAACCCTAATTAAATCGTTAGTTGAATGAGGAGTTTTCCAATAGGTATCTAAAGCATTCTTAACCACTCACTAGATGGCGCTCCTACAATTTTGGTAATTGATAATCGCTTGATAAATTTTCTTAGCAAAGGGGATATAAACACTGAGTACGTTGTATTGGATAATATTGTATTTATCAGTAGTTTTCAACCATTTTAGAGGTCGTAATAAATTATTACAAACAAAACAAACATCAATTTGACTGAGTCAATTCATTTCATGGACACTAGGATCAAGAATGGACGCAATACAAATATGAAAGGTTTGTTTACATTTCTATACATTTCGTCGAACCTTTTGGTATAAAATTACCAAAATTGTAGGAGCGCCATCTACTGATGCTTTTTGAAACCAATTGACAATACCTACTGGAAAACTCCTCATTGTTCATAAATTGTCAAATTCTGATAGCGTCTTAATAAAACTAGTCAATTTCGATATTTAATCGCGTTTCTGTCGTCAGTACATATAAGCATTAACTTTAGGGGAAGGTGGCCTGAAACGGATAAATCTCGCGCGAGAATAAAACAAATTTGAAATTTGGTGTACTCGTATATCTTAATTTCATTAAATTTATAAGATAGGATAGGATTATTAAACTTGAAAATCAATCACAATTTTAAAGCATTTTTAATCAAATATTTTATATATTATAAAGAAACCTCTAGAAAAACGCGTTTTACCCGCATATAACCCTAAAATGGGTATCTGATTTGGGCAAAACGGGTAGACATCAATAATTTTTAGGATAGGTAAATCAAACTTAAAATGTAGCAAGTAGGTAACAACGCTGTACCTAGTAACTATAGTTTATAATTTCAACTTTAAGCATTGAACACTGTGTTTAGGTACTGTTAAAATGTCTAACTTACTAAATTCAACCACCTAGCCAACTCAATCTTTCCATTGATGTCATAGCTACAGAAATTGTAGATCAAAATACCCATACTCCTTTGAGGTTTTTAAACAAAATAGACTTAAATATTTACATTACAGCAAATTCTTCATGTAATTCGTTTTGTATTAAATTGTTCATACAAAACTATATCCGTTTCGCCCTACCCGTTTTGCCCAATAGCATATGTTTTTGTAAAGTAATTAAAGACTTAAAAATGAAAGCCAATCTTCCCCTATTTCGTACTCGTCGAAATCAGAAACTCGATAAACGTCAAGCTTTCATATATATTCTCGTGTAATAGACAGTTCGTCAACAGTAACAGATACTCAGCGCAATGAGTCGGTTGGCGTTGGCAACTCTGCTCCTGGCTGTGTACGTTTGCGCATTAGCAGCACCCGCTGGTAAGTGTTGTCATTAGCATGATAAGACATACGAGTACGTCACCCCGTGTAATCGCAATAATATTGTGTACTGGCTACAGGTACAATAAAGTTTTATAAACAAGACAAGTCATCATTTCATGTTGTTATCAGCGAGCGACTATTTTTAGCGGCGATTACACCCCAAGATTTCTCGGTCTGCGCATCTGGACTGCTTTCCGAACCACGGATAAAGCCGTTGCAGCTCCAACCGTGAATCTGTCACGCGCGTTTAGACGTACACTTCGGAACAAGAGTAGAAATGGTAAGAGGCGTTTTCCGCGGTTCGAACTTTAGAAACGTGTAAAAGCCACTACTGGCTCGGTATGACATTTTACTACACTACATGTTGAGGAATGTAAAAATATAGGCGAAATAATGCCATCAATCCATGATAGTTTGCTATTATTTTTTATTGATTTAAAATGTGCAACGACTTCCGGACCCGCATTAGGTCTAGTTAAACGCTGTGTTTAGAAGGGATCACTTCCTAGGATCTGCGTTTCAAAGCCTAATACTCTTTGCAGATTACCACAACAAGAGTGGCGAGCGCAGCAACAAGGATACCGGCCGGTACCACAAGAGCAGCGGAGAACGATACAATTCTCAAAACGATCACAAATCCGGTAAAAGATACCACCGCAAGAAAAACAGCCACTGGCGTAGGCACGGACGATACAACTCCAAAGGTGGCAAGCAGGGACAAGACGGCCCTGGTAAATTCGGTACCGATAGCCTCAACGGTGCCAAAGTAGGTAAGGACGCGGGATCTGTGGTTTCAGGTTTCGTCAAAGAAGTGGCACCGGCAGTGATGGATACAATCTTCGACAGTGGCAAAAATATGTTATTTAAGAAACTGCCAGTCATCGGCAAATGAAAATGACTATAATCAGTGATTATCGTTTACTGCAGGGCTCTTTATGTTCAGAAACCTCCCCGTATGGTGAAATAGCTTATGCCTTATGAGACCAGCAAAGATAGATTTATTTTTAAAGTTTTATTACTTAAGCAAAATTTAAAAAAAAACACGTAATAATTTTAATTTTTTAATAAAACGACAAATTTCTAATGAAAAGGAATGTATAAGCAGGCCAGCGACTATTGAGCTTTTTTACTTAATAAGTAATAATTATTGTAATAATATGATTTTATAATATTGGTACTGTAATTTATATTGATTTTAAAATGTTAACGAATCTGAACCCACAGTGGTATATTAAGTCTAGTTAAACGCTATGTTTAGAAGGGATCACTTTCTAGGTTCTACGTTTCAAGGTCTAATACTCTTTGCAGATTACCACAATAAGAGTGGCGAGAGCAGCAATAAGGATACCGGCCAGTACCACAAGAGCAGCGGAGAACGATACAATTCTCAAAACAATCACAAATCCAGTCAAGGATACCACCGCAAGAAAAACAGCCACTGGCGTAGGCACGGACGATACAACACCAAAGGTGGCAAGCAGGGCTCTGGCCAAGGACAAGACGGCCCTGGTAAATTCGGTACCAATAGCCTCAACGGTGCCAAAGTAGGTAAGGACGCGGGATCTGTGGTTTCAGGTTTCGTCAAAGAAGTGGCACCGGCAGTGATGGATACAATCTACGACAGTGGCAAAAGAATGTTATTTAAGAAACTGCCAGTCATCGGCAAATGAAAATGACTATAACATTTCATATCATACTCATTGATTTTATCGTTTACTGCGGGGCTCTTTATGTTTAGAAACTTCCCCTAATGGTTTAATCGCTTATGACTTATGAGACCAGCAAAGATAGATACATTTTTAAAGTTTTATTACTTAAGCAGAATTTTTAATAAAAGGCGTTGTTAAAGGGTTTTTTTATAATTTAAATAATTTTTAAATTTTAATTTTTTTATAAAACGTCATTTTTTTAATGAAATGGAATGTATAAGTAGGCCAGCAACTATTAAGCTTTTTTACTTAATAAGTAATATTGATACGTATTTTAAAATAGAACCAGTAAGAGGAAGGAAAGGAACCAGCAACTGATACAGTACCTATACAAACAGTACCATGATCCAATCTGGTCAGATTCCCATAGGGTCACGGAGATCAGATGGCATTCGCTCTACTGTAATTACCTGCCTAATACAGGATCACAGTCAAGGTGGACCCCGGGCCCTTGTGCGCGAGAGCATAACCGGGACATTAACGTCATGATTATTATTTTTATTTATAGTTGAGCGACGCAGCATGACAACGGTAATAATGAACATGCCGCCGATATAATTATTTCGAATCTGTGTCATTAGCACGACCAATGAGAACCCGGCCGGGGAACCGGACCAAATTGGATCATGGGATTCAATCCCTGTAATAATTGTTGAACTAATAATGATTTGATTGTTTGCTTCTTCGTTCATTGTCTGCTCTTTCGGGCGGCCGAATTTTCCATTTATTCAAGTATTGGATGTAAATCCCCTTCAAATTACTGAAGAGGATTCCCGTAGCTTACACGCTTGATAGGCGCCCATGCTTCTTTACTAGTCTTTGTATATATATTCTGTGGTTAATTTAAAAACAACAGGCGAGTGTGGTTTGGCCCGAACCGACTTATAACATAATGTTATCTATCGTGGGCATTATAACATATTTTAAAAGTTCGTCGGGGCTACTCGTAAACAAGAAGTACGCGGTAGGATATCCGGAACATACTTTTAAAATAAGTGTAATTTGGTCTCAAGCGGGTTTTGTCCAAGAAATACTTCAAGATTTAATTTTATGGGTGTTTTATGTATAATAAGTATGTATTTAAAAGTATATAAGTAGTATATAAGTAGTATATCAGTTAGCTAGCACCTTAGTTTGGGGCTAGATAGCGCTGTGTGAATTTGTCCACGATTATTTATTATTATTATAATTTTCTTTCCAATAAGGAATCTAATTCGGCCAATTTCCAGTTGATAATAGGCATAGCTGGGTGATAGTGCCTACCTTCATTACACAAAGCACCAGCCATGAAATATGTTGTGAAGGTGTCACTCTCACATATCTAACCGGGTCTCTTTTCAGGTGGCAAGGGCAAGGATCGGTACAACAAGAGGCACCACATTTACCACCACGAGCACCACAGCAACATGAGCCCCCATGGGGCCCACGGGGCCAACGCGCCTAAGATAATAGACAGCGTGGGCCGACTCATCTCAGGTATCTTCACAGGCGTGGCAACGGTGAAGAAGATTCCCAAATAACGGCGCCAAAAATGGATAATCATTAGCAATTTAGTTCAGAAGCCATCTCTGAATCCGATATCTTTTTATTTGGCCTGCTGTTATTTAACTTAGTGCATGTGAGTCTAATTTTGCGACTGGATTTTAAACCATTTATCTCCGACTGATTGAGCTAAAATTTTGCATACACATTGGGTTGGTAGCTGTGACGTATTTTTAATCCTATATGATAGACTCCTGAAGATTATGATTATCAAAATCGTCATCTTATCGGCTATCATGACTTAGGTATGCCAGGGTTGGCTTTCCTACTTGTCTTTCTCCACTTCTCCCTTCTTCGCCTGGTCCCTCATGCACTCCCATGGTATAATTAGGTAAAGGTAGATAATAATTTATCCAATTCTACCAGTCTCAGATCCCCAACGGAAAGATTAACTCGTGACCTGATTGTCCAATCCATTGTATTTCAAAGTTATGCAGTAGTGCTTTATTTGTATACTAAAAAGTACTGATAGCTCTTTAAGTAAATAAAAATTGTATTGTGTCTATTTATTGATGTTTGTTTATGTACCTACATGCCTGCTTTAACATTACTAATACATTAATGCGAAAGTTATTCCTTCGATTTGGACGGACCCTTTTGTCGGATATGATGATAATAATACTTTGTGATATGTGTTTCTTTGGATGCTATCACTATAAATAAGGCGCAGAGTATACCAAGCGTCGGCGACGCAGGTTGCGTCGGCGACGCATGTATTATGTATTATTATGTATTTTCTACAGACTTACTATGAAACATGTTCACGGATGTACCTATTATTTTATATAACAAGACCACGCTAAGTCCAAATCGCTTTTTAAAAAAGTAAATAAAATAAAAATCTCGTCATAGAACATCGTTCATAAAAGTCATAACAAAGAGTTTGACTGACTTGAAAAATATTATTAGAGCTATTGGCACATTGGAACGCCGCACCATACAGTGCTGCGGAAAACGCATCCACGCGCGTGGCTGCGGATCCGCATTACCGTACGTTTCCATAGACAACTCCAGAGCTGCATTTCCATAGACCACTCTGGTTAAACAGGATTGGGCCCTTTATTCGTCATTCTGGCAAAATTTGGAAATATGTGTAATTTTTATATAATTTTATAAACAATCAAAATTTTAGGAATGCTCCAAATTGTTATAATCTTTTCTTAAAATTATATTATTTAAGCGAAAAATTATTTGAGAACTGAGTAACGGAACACCTATCTGACAATCCTGAAGACCTCACTTCACAGCAGCGGCCTATTTGATGCCTTTTTATGTAGAAAGTACAGCGCCAAAAACTTATCTGACCCGCAGCCCGACCGCCTTATATTCGAATTGAACGTCGCCCTAGCGTCTTCTAGCAATAGAATATATTAACAACATTATTATCAGTTTAGAGTAAGTATATATGATGGGCAAGTATTCAGATGTAATATTACTTTAGATTACAGTCACAAGGCGATGCATTTCGATCATGATTGTGATCGACTTCGATTTATATCAGTTTGACGAATTAGTCCGTGGTATTGTTGATGGCTTCCATACGAAAGAGAGAAAAAGAGATAATGTAACGAAAAATAAGCGGCTATACGAAACATTATCAAGGAACGAAAGATCGTGATAAACAAATCATTGGTAGTCGTAGGACTACTGGTAAACATAAACTCATGGGAAAAAGAGTGATACTTTCCAAGTGATTACATTTTCCAAGTTTGACATCTGTCATCCGAAATGTAGGTCTCGACGAGTACTATCATTTCTGTTTAGAAACTAGTATTCTAGGACCATTAGTTTCAGAGTTATTACAGTTTTGAGTTTAACAACTGTCTCCCAAAATGTAGAGCTCGACTAGTACTACCATTTCTCTTTAGGGACAAGTGTTCTAGAACAATAAATTTCAGAGTTATTACAGTTTTAGGTTTGACAGCTGTCACCCATAATGCAACTTTTACTCTTCTTATTTTGCTCTTCAGTTCATACATTTTGCTAGGTGGAGCGGGGGCTACCCCCATCTGCATGCCGCCATATTGAAAGTGCACTTTTCAATAATATGTTAGTTCCTTTTTACGCCGCGTTTATGATGTATTCTTGATCCTTGTCGGTTTGTAGATAATAAAGCTTTGGTACATGACACTCTTGGCTTTGGCTTTTATATATTTCATTAAACAATCAGAAAATTTCCCCACAATGCATTAGATATTTTGTACATTTCATTAGGGACAGCCCGTGGATTCAGCCAATATATACTATCTCTTTGGATTCAGCACTAAATTCAGTACGAACGGCAGTTGGTCTAAGGTCCCGGGACTGGGTGGTTGTTCTTCGGCTAAGGATAGTTCCTTGATACGAAGAGAGCGCGCGTGCAAGCGCCGCGTGGTATTGTCGAGAGTGTTGTCGAGTGCTAGAGTCGATGATCTACGTTTTGTACGAGCATTAGGTATCTCTTGTGTGGTGGTTTCATAGTGTTGTCTATCGTCCACTATTTTAGTTTATACTCGGGCATATTGGTGACTTACGTTTTGTACGAATATTTGCAGTAAGTCTGATATTGAATTATATATTTTAGGGTGTAGTTATATATCTCATACCCATAGGTATATAGTTTTTAAATTGTAATTATATTCATTGTATGTAATGTTTAAGTTGTAAATAAATGTGTTTTCCCATTGAAAAATTATCATAGCATTAGGTTTAGTTTGGGTTTGATTTTGACCCTTCCCTCAACTTATGTGAGGGAGACACAAGACTGTTAATGTGTTAAGACGACAGGTTTAATCGATTACGAAATAGTATTTACGGCTCATATAAACTAAAAGTTATGTGTTAGTTTCATTTCATTAGAAAAGATTACCATCGTTGGTATAATTAAGCATGTAGGTATGTAACAGGGGTATTTTTAATGCAATTAAACTTACCGAATTATAAAATATGTTTATTTCTTTATTATTATTTATTTTATATAACAATTTATAGAGATAGTACAAATTACAAATACGGTATGCGCCATCGTAGACTGCATCTGCACTTAACATCAGGTGAGATGGCAGTCAAATACCTGTATATTTGAGATAAAAAGAAAACAATTCGATATTAGACAACAGGGCACTACTTATCTCTGTGATTATGTGATAAATATACGTAGCAGATACGAGGTGCACAATAATTATATACTATAAATAAATAAACTCTATGATATGCAGCAGAGGCAGGAGAATTAAAAGGTGGTGCTCTCTGCCGTTAGGCTTTTCCCAATTTCTGTAAAGTATACCGTTCTGCAGGATACAGCTGTCCCATTGAGATGAATGTACTTTAATGATAGCGCTTGTAAATGCCACTTGAGCCCATCTTGATTTCTCCGCACCACGTTCCTTCCATGCGGTGATTAGACAGATATCTTCATAATCTTTTTGAAATTCCTTCATAGCTTAATTCTCCCAGGGTCGTGAAGAGCTTGCCCTTCTAAGCCTAACTGCAAAATTCCTTCAATTCCTGTTTAACACAGTACTTACATGAACCTTCCCGCTGCGGTGTTCTGTGACATAGTCAAACTCCTGCAGTTGCTCGATCTGAGTTTTTATATTGTAACAGCTACTTCAAGACAACGTGTTCATTACGGAGTACGAACTGCCTGCCGACAAGATACTTGTTGAAATGTTGTTGTGTCTTTACCATAGCCATCAGTTCTCTTCTGGTTGCGCAGTGTTCCTCTTTGGTCTCGACAATGACTTACAGAAGTAAGCAATCACGACTTCTGCGTTGCCCTGTTTCTGTGACAACACTCGTCCGATCACCGTGTTGCTTGCATCTGTGTTGACGATAAACTGATCGCTGGGTTGTGGGTATATCTTAATATAGGAGATTCGCAAAGGCATTTTATCAGACTTTTAAAGGAGTCCTTGCAGAGCTCATCCCAGCGGAATGATTGGTTATCTTCAGTCAGACGATGTAGTGGCTTTGCAAGAGAATCCTGTAACAAACCGTCAGTAGTATGAGCACAGCCCTAGGAATGCCCGAACTTCCGTTAAGTCCTTTGGAGTAAGCTATTTCTGTAGTAGGTACTTCAACTTTTCTGAGTCCATTTGGATACCCTCACTGGTGACGATATGACCGTGGTAGTAACTCAGTTGAGTTTGCTTCTAAATAGGTAATTTCTTTGGGTTTAACGTCAGGTCGGCATCTTTTATTTTCCATAAGTCTTGTTCCAAATTGCGCAAATGATCCTAAAATCGCGACCCATGATAATGTCAACATCCAAATAGACCAGGCAGGCATCTTACATTAATCCTGTCCGTACATATTCTATGAGTCTTTCGAAAGTGGCAGGTGCGTTGCATAGTCCGAAAGGCATAACATTGATCTGTCATAGTCCTTTTCCTGTTGAAAACTCATCCACATTCTTTGGATGAGGATGCCAATAGCCAGACTTAAGATCTAAGGTTGAAAAGCAGTGCATGCCACTCAGGGTATCCAATGTGTCGTCGATACAAGGCAATGGCTAGCTGTCCTTCTTTGTAATGTCATTTAATCGTCGGTAGTCCACATAAAAACGTGTGCTGCCATCTTTCTTCTTGACTGAGACGACTGGTGAACGACTTTCGCTTCCAGTGTCGATCCCGTGTTGAACTAGCGAAGTCCTTCCAAAACTTCCATCTCGGGAAAAGAAGATATCGACGAAGCGCAAATCTTTTGGCAATAATGCTCTGCGAATAACTTAGGTTTCCTTTGCATCTATCAAGAAGTTCGATAACAGCAGAACTATTCTTAGTGTTCGTCAAATCTGAGGTTGTTCGTCACTTTTTCATCCAACTTTTCTCTCAATCCAGATTTTGCCGTTATGTTTCTTCATGAAGTCTAGGCCCAAACTTCAGTGCAGTTGTCCATAACTTCAGCCACGATGACCTTTTGAATGTACGCTGACACGCCTACATACATCGTGTCTGACATCAACCTCAGGACGGGTATTGGCTGGCCGGAGGCAGAAATAAACTGGCAGGCAATGTTCCTAATGAGTCCTGTTACAGCGTTCATCAAGTCCCGCTTGACTGTTGTCCTGACGTAGAGGCCCGTGTCATCTTGCAGTATTGCTTTTTTTTTTAATGTCTTACGGTAGGCAAACAGGCAAGCGGGCCACCTCATGGAAAATGGTCACCACTGCCTATAGACATTAGCAACACCAAGAGTACCGCTAAAGCGTTGCCTACTTCAATAACACGTTGCTCTGGCAGCAAAAGGCAAATGCCACTCCACTGCCAAAGCCACGGTTCCCCAAATCTCCACCCCATGGAGCTTGTAAGTAAAGTAAGTAAAAACTCTTTATTGCACACCCAAAAAAAAATATACATACCAAGAAATAAGAAAAACAATTTATATGCGCGCAAAGGCGGCCTTATCGCTTTAAGTGATCTCTTCCAGACAACCTTTGGGAAGAGGTAAGTTATCACAGTATCTCATAGTAGTGCAAGAGCAAATAAGGGGAAAAAACTACAAGATGTGCTTACACATGTCATCATAAATAAATATATAAAGAGTATACTATAAATATATTACCTATTATTAAACTATGGATAAACATAATTCTATACAATAAACTAATCTTATATACACAATAAAATAACTATAATTATTGCAAACAAACAGTTTTTGAGAGGAAATATTCGTGTACCTTCTTTTTGAAGATGGGTAACGATGTACTGTGACGTATTTGTCGTGGCAAAGCATCCCACAGGTGGGTAGATTGGATTGTAAAAGATTCCTTATAATAACCCGACCGCGTAAAAGGGGCTCTGAGGAGATTGTCAGATTTGGACCGGAGACCACGGTCGTGTTCAGCACCAAGAAACTGAAACCGCTCGGACAAATATCCCGGTGTGAGTGGATTGTGGAGGACATTATAAACTAATGTGAGTGCATGTGCATCCCTTCGTAACCTGACCGGAAGCCACCCTAGCTGAGTACGGAAATCTGAGACGTGGTCGAACTTGCGCAGCCCGAATATGAACCTGATGCAGAGATTTTGTAGACGCTGAAGCTTATTGAGCAGGTCCTCATTGAGATCTAAGTAGCAGGTATCCGCATAATCCAAAATGGGGAGCAGCAATGCTTGCGCAAGCTCGACTTTAGTCTTAAACGGCAACAGGTTCTTCCACCGCTTCAGCGCTCCAGCCGCAGCAAACATCTTCCGACTCACCTCCGACACTTGCGGTGCCCAGGACAGCGTACTGTCGAAGTAAACTCCCAGATTCCTAACTACTGTATTAAAAACTAGTGGCGTATTTTCGAACATGACTGGTGGGAGATCGCCCAAGCTAAATCGAGCCAGCTGCTTCGTTCCACCAATAATAATTACTTGAGATTTACTTGGATTTACCGTAAGGCCATGCCTACGACTCCAATCAAGTATCGCCGCCAGGTCGCAGTTAATCTTAGCAATGCCTGCAGCAATATCATCAACCGGTACCTGTGTATAGACTTGTAGATCATCCGCGTATAGGTGATACTGGCACTTAAGGACAGGGGTAAGGAAATTTATAAATATGGAAAATAGGAGAGGGGACAGGACTCCGCCCTGGGGCACACCAGCCGCGACATCGCAAAAGGAAGACACTCCTCCATCATAACGGATACACTGTCTTCGTCCGTATAGGTAGCTACGAAACCACTCCACCGCTACAGGAGACACCCCAAGTGACTGTAACATCGCAAGAAGAATATCGAAATCTACCGTATTAAAGGCGTTACTAAAATCAAGTAGTGCGAGGATGGTGATCTGCTGATTTGACATTCCCAAGCGGATGTCATCAGACACCTTAACAAGAGCTGTCACTGTACTGTGCCCCGGACGGAAGCCAGATTGGAGAGGACTGAGGAGGGAATTAATGTTTAGAAATGAACACAGTTAGTACAAGACGTTCCAAGACCTTAGAAAGGAATGGCAGGATAGAGATCTGACGGTACTGGGAAGGAGAAACAGGGTTGCTGGATTTTGGGATCGGGATAACAGCTGCCCGTCGCCAACAGTCAGGGAACATGCCAGTGTCAAGTGAGATATTAAATATATGTCTGAGGATTGGAAGGACGACCTCAAGGGACAAAATAATCATTTTCCGGCTGATCCCATCACACCCCTCAGCATTCGATGAAATAGATATAATATGTTTCTCAATATCTCGCTCCGACACGGCACTGAAGTGGAAAGGTGCATACGAAGGAGGGCTCACAGAAGACAGTGCTCGCAATGTAGCCTGCTTAGTGGGGACGGGCAGTTGACAAGATGAGGTGAAATGTTGATTTAAGGATTCGATATCTAGGTTAGGGATAGAGGAAGCATTGTTTTTACCAATACCAAGGGATTTAAGGAAGGACCAGACCTTCGCAGGATCGCGATTTTGCACAGAGTCATGGATGTAACGCCGTTGCGCATCCCTACACAGCCTGCTGCAGAGGTTCCTCAGCTCTTTATATTTGCTACATAAGATGTCAGAGGGGTTATTTTTGTACTTAGTTTTTGCAGCATTCCTCTTATGCATAAGTAACCTCAAGTCGTCCGTGAGCCAGGGCGCGGGAAGATGCTTTAGTTTTATAGGACGTACAGGAGCATGCACATCAAATAGCTGGGTCAGCATGATATTAAAAACTTCAAGCTTATCGTCCACAGAATCAGCATCAAAAACAGGGCTCCAATCAATTTTATGGAGATCAGACATAAATGTGTTATCATTAAAATTTCTAAATGTTCGCTGCATGACCACGCGACGTTTAACTCTAGGACACTTAACCTTAAAAGACACGTAAATAAGGTCATGGTATGAAAAAGCATCGGCAGGATGTTGGCCGTGTGAGTAAACGTGGTCAGTAGAAGAAACTATAGCAAGATCCAGTAAAGATGGAGAGCAATTTGGAAACTTGTGAGTTGCTGACAAAGGAAGTATATTTAAATTTGTGGCATTGACTAGTGAGCGTAAACGCGCTGATCGGGAGTCATTTTTAATGATGCAGGTATTAAAATCACCCATTATAATTGTGTGATCTGCAAAGGGAACGAAATCCTCAAGAAGAGTCTCAAATTGCGTGAAATAATCAATTAACAGAGAGGGACTGTACACAACACCTAATAAAATCTTAGAATTTCCGACCAAAACTTCCAAAAATATGTGCTCAGCCCTTGCAGAGTAATCAGAAGGAGACTTACTAAGTACCTTGTGGGGTAAATGACCTCTCAGGTAGATGGCAACGCCACCTCTACCTTTGTTGGTCCTGTCATTCCGTATCAGGTAAAAACCAGGAATGGAGTAGGAAGTAGAGGGGAGACTTGGTTTTAAGAATGTCTCAGACACAAGAATTGCCTGAATGTTTTTGCTAGAGAAAGTGTCAAGCATGTCAGTATAATGCGCAGGGATACTCTGCGCATTAATATGCACGACATTAAAATTTTTGGGTCGAGCTGAAAACTCTGAATCCAACAATTCATCCAAGGATTGGGGAACACTGTGGTAGCTGCAAGATGATACGTCAGCGGATTATGCAGAGAAGAAGTCGTACTCCTCCCCAGACTCGCCATTGTCACAATAACTTGTTTGCATTAAATAATAAAAATAATGGTAAATTATATATAAAATGTATAAAATATATAGTGAATATAAAATGATATATTATTATAGTATCAAAAATAAGTTTTTGATAAACATATTCTACCCGCCAGCAGTCTGAAAATAATATTATTTTAAATAACGAGAATTTTTAAATAAATCACGACAAAAGAAAAATAAATTAAGTAAACATTTCAGAAAAAGTTTCACGACGCAAGTTTCTGAACGCAAGGTCAGAGAGAGAAAAAAAAATAGAATAGACAGCCAAACGTCAGTGTCAGTTCCGTTTGTAATGTAAACAAGCAATAATACAGTTTGATTTAACCCACCTTTTATAATATTTAAACAAAACAAGAAAGATTAAAAATGTTTAAAAAGCCTATATAAAAGTGGGTATTGTATTATACAAGTATACGGTGGAATGTTCGAAAAACAGCTACTCCGCGTTTACAATAGGAACAGGAATGGACTCAAGTTCCGTGATAGATTCTATCCTACGCTTTGTACCTTCAGAGGTTTTTATGTAGATCCAGCCGTTCTGCGTCCAACAATTACTGACACCCAGTTTCTCCCTCGCTGCCATAAACACGTCGTGCCGTGATTTTGTCAGGAACTCTGACAGTGTAATGCCCGAACCTTTGAGAGACTTCTTACCAAACCACACCCGATCCCGAGCTGCAGGGTCCGCAAACTTTATCAGAATGGGTCTCGGCTTTCCTTTGCGATCAGTTTTAAAACCACCCATCCTATGACTCGTCCAGATATTGTGCGTGGTGGTTGATGACAGTTTAGTATTTAGGATATCGACAACCATTTTGGTAGTATCCTCCTTTTTCTCTTCGGTAATACCATGGATGAGCAGCATGTTTCGCCGTGATTGCATTTCCAACCGATCCAGACCTTTGACAAGCGCCTCTTTAAGGAGTCAACCTGCTCCTGTAGCAAACTGAGTGCCTTGCATGAAATGGTTTTTAATGCCTGAAGCTCCACGTTCAGAGCCGCAATAGTGCCGGGCTGTTTCCTCCCAGCCTGGTTCAGCTCTGCCTGGAATTCGGCAATCTTGGTGGCAACAAACTCCCGTGTAGCAGCCATGCAACTTATCACCTGTGCATTATCCATTGTGTGATATTGTGTTGTGGTTCCAGAACAAGTATATTTTTAAAGGAGATACCGCAGGCAGGTAGCACTTTGTACACTTATACTATTTTCATAAGAACTATTTACTATTTAGTGTATTAAATACTTTAAAAAATTAAATAATTTGAGAGCTACAAAAAGGCAATGTTCACTCTGCGACTACCCGCAAATTTATGTATGTATCCAAGCATTTATTGGCGAGGACCTATAATTGGCTTACTGTCTTATATTAGAATTTTATACATTGTAATATACGGCTGTTGGTACTCCTACAAATAAATTAATAAATACTCTTGTGGGATGAAACCGTGTTAAATTAGTTATGAATCCACGTTAATTAAAAAATTTGTAGTTAACAAGTGACACAATGGATGAATATTCCTCCAACGCAAGACGCACTCTAACATGTAAAAAGAGCGGCAAACCAGACCCAAATTTGTACCCACTGTCTGAATAAAGACCCCGAAGTATGGATCCATGCATTTGGGGATGGCAAAATATTATCAGCGGTTTTGCAAGATACTACCTGATGCTAGCGTCATTTCCAAAGAACTGTCAGACAGAAAAAGTGTAAAAAGTGGTGCACAAAATGTCGGTACGTGAAATACGAACAAAACTCAACACTTCTTGCGCATGCAAGGATGAATCCGAACTTTACTTAATGTGATTTATTACATATAACATAATAATACGTTTATATTACATATGAGCGTCGGTAGCCGGGCGGTTGCGTATCTATCTCGTAAGCGAGAGGTACCGGTTTCGAATCCCGCTGCGGCCATGTACCAATGACTCTTTTCTCAATTATGTACATTAGTTGAATTCTAACCGATGCTCTTACGGTGAGGGAAATATCGTGATGAAACCTGCAAATTCCGGCAACTGAATTTGTAACTCCAATCAACTTCTATCCAATCTTTTCAGGTTCCCCTGGTAGCAGGGCCACGAAGGTCAGATGGTAGTCGCTCCACTGTAATTACCTGATCGCCAAATCCTAGATCATGGTTAAGGCGGACCCCGGGCTCTCGTTCTCGATAGCACAACCGGGACATTAACGCCAAGATTACTTTTCATAATACGTTTATTTTACATACACATTACCTAAACTCATTGCTTTTTTATTTAAAGTCATTAATTCAAGCAATTTACTTAAATTAAAACAATCGTATGGCGCTTCAAATTGTGCCGTTGCTAGGGAAAAATTACAATATCTCGGTTCTTTATTAACCGATTAGGATTATAAAAATAGTTTTATATAGCTTAATAATGTGCTTGTATTTTCTTTGTCAGCTTTTTTGCTCTAAAGTTATCGGTTAAGTTGTTAAAAATTAAAAACGGTAAAATTTTAATATAATCTGAAATACCTCTGAAACCATCATATTTACACGGTTGTTTGTAATAACGGATAATATTGTAGTACTCTTTATTCTGCGTAGTTTGATATCCCACACATTATTCCAAGTGCAATACACTCGTTTTAAATGCAAATTTCAAAACGCGGCGGCGGCCATTTTGATGACGTCACAGCTGGAGAACCAGGCACTTTAGATATTGTCTCCCGGCTGTTTTTTATTCAGAATAATAACAACTTAACAACATACTAAAAGATGATGCTGGTTTCACTTCCGAACCTTTTTACAGTTAAGGGAAGGGGGTTGACTAAGTGATTCGGCAAGTTTAGGTAATAATTTTCGAAGACGACGGGAGTGGACCTTCTGTTAGTTTTCTATTTTGTGACATAACTTTCAGTTTTGCGATAGGTACTTACTGCCATTACTAATTCGCTCGCAGACAGTGAGACTTGTGTCAAATGAGTGCGACGTGGAGAAGTGCTCAAGCCCTCTCGTCATAATACATTATAACATTACACTACCTGATGCTACGTACATGTAAGAATACATTGCTATTAGTTAATATTTTCGGTATTTCTTATTGTAATGGCTTCTAACACATTTCTCAATGTGTATTACCAAATTGCGAGGGACCTGCGCACTAAAACCACAATATTTTATCGTAATGTGTGCATGAATAGTTACGGTTTAAATGTAATAACGGTTGGATGACATTTTGGATAGCGAACTGTTTGGCAATAGGTACGTAGTATGGCGCCGGGACCGAGACTATAGTGCAACTGACCAGGAGAAGAGAGGTGGTGTACTCATTGGTGTGCGTGGAGGATTTATGGATTACGGTGGGAGTTAGTAATCAACGTAGTTCCTCTAATCTACAAATTTATGTGTTATACCTAATTAGTCAGCATCTTGAATTTAGTTTTTCACAACAGCTAATTAACTTTACAACTAGGTTTACTTAATGAAGTTATGCAATTATACCCATCTGACAAATACCTAATTATTGGAGACTTAAACATGAGTGGTATAAGTTTGAATACTTACCTCCGTTTATAATTACCTTGAACCGTCCAATTATACGAGTCAGGATAAAATTCTACTAGTCGATGAACCTAATCTATTGGGCCTTAATCAGTACAATGGTATTAGAAATTGTCAGAATAAGACATTGTATCTAGTATTATCTAATGTTGAAGTGATAATGGCCAGTTGCCCCGACCCTCTGGTACCAATAGACAAACTTCATGGAGCTTTATGTATTAATTTTGATTGCCTATCCCAAAAATACTAGAATGTACACCTTATAAGAAATATAATTATACTAAGGGGGATTACGAGTAAATAAATGAAATCTCCAGTATTGATTGGCAAGCTGAACTGACGCACTGGTCTTTAGAGGAAGCAGTGGAGTATTTTTATAATGATATATTAGGTTACGTAGTGAGTTTATCCAGTCAAGAGTAGTTAAATGTAATTTCTATCCCAGAAATACAAGTATTTTAAGAAATATAAGAGGTATGGCAATGCCTCCGACAAGGCAATTTTTTTGCTATATATAATACCTAGAGGAAGAGAGCTATTAACAGTACCTAATTTCAGTTGAATCTACGATAGCAAGCAATCTCAAATACTTCTGGTCCTATATTAAAGCCAAATCTAACAACAATGCCAAACTGCCTTATTCATAATGGGGTTGCTTATAACACTGGCGAAAATATTAACAATGCATTTTCAACTTATTTTCGTTCTACTTTTCTTGATGCAGACCTTAATTCACCTAATAGTAACCAAAATATAAGATCCCCATCATCAACATCAGCCGCAGCGCATATCTCGTCAGTTTATATTCACTCTGCTTCAGTGCAAAAGTTATTGGCTGACTTGGATGCCTCTAAATCCGCTGGTCCTGAAGACTTGGGAAAACGGCGAGGAAAAACATGCGACCTGTACATTCAGGCGACTAGATGTGTAACCAGGATCCAATCTGGTCAGTTTCCCCTAGTAGCAGGGTCATGGAGGTAAGATAGCAGTGGCACCACTGTAATTACCTGATCGGCCGAATCCTGGATCGTCATCAAGGCGGACCACGGGCCCTCGTGCGTGACAGCACAACCGGGACATTAACGCCAAGATTATGTTTTACAATAACCCCGCAGTCACCTTAGCCCCCGGTCGACCTTTTTATTTATTATCAAACAAATACGCAGTAAAATACTATTCTATACGATAGTGTACTAAGAAACTTGGATTCCTTATCTCAATGTATATAAATATAAACAAAATTCCCCGAGTCGAAACGCAGTCTTCCGATATGGCTCGCCTGGTGCAGGTCGTGCTTCTGTTGGTGTATTTTAAATACAGTGAAGCCTCTTTGGGTAAGTTTATTTTATTTTCACCTATGTCAAATCATGAAATGGTTGTTATTTGTGGGATAGTTGAGTTATATGTAGATTTAGTGAAAAATACAGTGATCTATGATACTTGTGGCATGAACTGAACACAGATCTTGAGGTGGTTGAATAAGGGGCGGACGAAATATAGGTTAAAATAAAGTTCGAAGTAGTAAAAATAAAAGAAAACATGTGAGAAGAATTGTGTCAGGACATAGCAAAGTGGACAAAGGCGTGGGTTTCATGTATTCTTACGTTCTTGTAATTACATAGGCCATGTTTACTAGCATTTTTCACTAAGTTGTTTACGACTTGAGTGGTTTAGTTGGTTAACATGCCGGTCTCCCACGCCGAGGTCCCGGGTTCGATTCGCGGCCGGGCAGAAATTTAAATGAAGAATTTTAATTTTTGTTACGTGTCTTTGCTTTTCTATACTAGTTTATCAATTTTCTGGCACCCATAACACAAGCTTTGATTACTTTGAGGCTAGATTGCGCTGTGTTAATTGTCCATAAATATTTATTTATTTATTATTAATTTGCGTAATGGTAACATTGTGACGCAAAAGTAACTCCATAATGTTATCTGCACCGATTTTGACGGTATTGTTATAAAAGACGACATGGGGAATGACATTAACCGAAAACTTCCAAATATTTGTACAGTATTCTGCAGAAAAATCAGACCCCTCTAACATACTTGTAGTACCAGTAAGAGAACCAATTGATCTGCAGGGAATTGCCTATTCAGCATCAAAAGTAGCTAAAACGTAATAAAAGATCAGATTAATCTGAATAATTAAGATAATTTAGACCTTATACCTATGGCATTAAAGTCCGGGTGCAGTCTGTGTAAAGTTCATGACAAATAATATTTTAATAAGAACTGTATCATGTTTATGTATAGCTAAAGCCTCTTTGGTTAGATCATTCTGAATAGTCTGGTTTCTGAGCTACTTCTGATGCTGACTATACCATGCTTACGGTATTATTGTTATTTTAACCCTAGATCACTAAATTTATTTTTCGGCGCTTAATACTAACCTTCGTCATTTTGACTACGGTATTTAAGGGGGTTAAAGGGATTTATTAAAACAAAATGTACATAAAATATAGTTTTTATTAGTAATGAAGAGTACTTATGTTATTTCTTGTATTTACATAACTGATATTATGTCAAATTATTAATCAAACAGCTTCATGAATGAGATCATCGTTTTCATGCCAAATCAACAATTGTAAGATTAGGATAAAAAAGCTAAAAATGAATAAAATAATTAATGTCAAATATAATTTAATAAAGTAATGTATAAAATAATCTACTAACATAAACATTTTTGTTAAAATATAAAATCTAATACATTTGCGACACACGTCAAGTTTGTGTTTCCCACACGATTTATTGCACTTGGTGCAATATGGGATTTCCACAAAATATAAAGTCAAATACAGTTATTTGATGGCAAATGACTAAGTTTCATTCCTGCAGATAATGTAAATATGCCAATAAGGGCTCTCATTTCATTATACATCCCTTGGTCTCTGAGTATTCTTTCCATTTTGGTATTTTTGAGGTTTTATTTCTGTTTCTGCATTGTGGTCTTCTTTCTTGCTTCCTGACGAATTTTCGTACTTGTAATAAAAACTGACAAATTGTATCTAAAACAATGACTAATAAATAGCGCTGAAAATAAATAAAATACATCTACAACAGAAATAAGAACGCAAAAAAACACAATTGAAATTGTAAAGAAATCACGTAATACTAATCTTCGTCGATGCGACTATCCATGGTCGCTGAAATAGCGCTCACGGGCCCCCTACACTTGAAACATGCTCATGAGGTCAACCGGTCAACTGAGATTAGACAGAGTATGGAAGAAGTGCATAGGCGTGCGCAGGATTTTACGCGATTTTTAGACTTTTTTTCGTCGTTCGACGAAAGTTCGTAATCTAGGGTTAAATATGCTTGAATAAATTCACAAAGCGCCATCTAGCCCCAAAGTAAGCAAAGCTTGTGTTATAAGTGTTAGATAACTGATAAACTACTTTAATCCTTTTTAAATACATACTACAAGTACACCCAGACCTGTAACAGAAATTAAAATAAATCATTTCAATTTCTGCCCAGCCGGGAATCGAACGCGGTACCACTGCGTGGCGACCGGCATGTTATCCAACTGAACCACTCTGGTCGTCATTGACATTGGCGTCCATATAGATTTTTGGCACTGCTGACGACATTAGTTTCCATACGAAAGACAAAAACCGAACCAACAGAAAAGGTCAGATCGAATAACCAAATATTTTCTAAACTACGAAACCGATTTCAATGAAATAGAGCCTAGAACCATTTGCAACGATTCAAATAAATATAAAAGTGGGCCTCCCTCTTTACCCTATCTCATAACTACATATCAGACTTAACACAATATCAAAGTAATATATGCGTTACAGGTATTTATATTAACTTAAAGGAAGCATTTCCAAAGCATAGTATGTAGGAACGGCTATAGATGGTGGGTTCTGGATATGAGGATTTCCCTCATTTCCATTTTCCTGTCATTCCAGCCGTACATATTCGCAATACTCTTAATAATAAATAATACTTTAAAAATATATATTTTCTCATCACTTCACACTGTCTAGGTTTCTGATCCAATGCTCAGCGGATACAGTAGTATGATGGGGATTGAACCCTGGGACCACATCGTTACGACCTACGCAACGAACAACCTGTGGAGGTGTAGTCTGTGATGTGAACCAAGTGGCCTTATCCGTCGTTGCAGGTGCAGATTCGGAGTGGGAGCTATTGGTTCTTCTTAATTATTTCACCAACACTTCCAAGGCTTCGATCCTCCGATCCCCGCTCTTTCCCTCACCATCACAACCAGGTGCCTCCTATCGACACGCAGCTTCTTCCTGCCTTGCCTTGTTTTCATTTGCTGAAATAATTATGCCAGTAGAAACAAGTTCAATAAAAAGTGCAAACACAGTAAATGGAGTTACGCAAAGTTCCACATGCAACCCCCAGTTTCACAATCATGGGCAGTCTGCAGCCCTGGTAAATTTTCAAGGTCCATACTACAACACAGTCTCACACAAAAGTATTCTTTTTTATTTACAAACTCACAACAACAGTAGCTCGTTAATTTAGCCCACTTCTGAATTAAAAAAAGGGAAATACCTCGACAACTTTATTGACACGTCTGACAATTAACAATTTGACGTGCGCACCCATAGTTATGTCTATCGTTTATCAGTATATTAGTTGAATACTAACCGATGTTCTTACGGTGAGGGAAAACATTGTGATGAAACCTACACATTCAGGCGACTGAATGTGTATCGAAGATTCAATCTGGTCACGTTCCCCTGTTAATAAAGTCATGAAGGTCAGATGGTAGTCCCTCCACTATAACTACTTGACTTGACAAATCCTGGATCATGGTCTAGGTAAACCGGGACCATAACGCCAAGATGACCATCATTAAGTACAGTAAATTTAATCAAGTTAAGATGAGACCTCTGGTTCCCCTGAACAGAATTAGGTCAAATAGCTCTCTGTCAACTGGAATTACTTGATATGCCAAATCTGGAATCTTCGTGGTCTTGTTGCTCGAGGCCCTCGTGCGCGAGATTATAACCAGGATATTAACGCCAAGATGAAATGAAAGAACAACGTAGATATAACTTTGTTAGTTATTTCACATTTGGAGGTAATGAAATGAAGTGAATTTGGAAGAATTCAATAGTATCGCAATATTACTAGATACTACTACTATTCTTCGAGTAGGTGCATTATTCATTGAAAGAAGGTACTTGTGTTCGAAAATAATAATCGTCACATATCTTTCTGTTTTCAGATACACTCAGTACGCGAGGTGATGCAGCTGACGCAACACCACCTAGTACAAATCAGAGTTATGCATCGGCTACTACGAGTAACTACCGAAACATTAAAGTAAATTATAGTCAAGATGTTGTCATACCCAGGTCACACGAAAACGATTCAAGTGACTACAATGCCAATGCAAATCACTCTACAGCTGAAAAAGAAAATATATACCCTGAAAGAACAAACAATGATGATGATAATAGTTACAGAGTTTATCCCATCACTGCAAGAGCACCTATAATCTTTAATGACAACAATTATTATCACAAAGGCGGTGAATCTTTTTCTCCTACTGATGGAGATTTGAAAAATGTCGAAAATGGCGATAGTAGTTGGGATAATAACAATAATAACTCCTGGGGCACCAATGACAATAGATCTAGAAAGAGCTGGGATAGTGCCAATCGTAATCATGAACATGACAAAGGCAGTCATGTCACTAAGAACCAACTAGAAGACAATGGTCGAAATAGAGGTTTCAGTCAGGAAACTAATCGAATCGGTAACCAAAATTGGAGTAACGATGCAGATATGTGGAATCCTATTAATGGTAACTCAAGAGACGATGAATATAACCAAAATAATGACAACAACCGATACGGACATAAGGTCAATTTAGACAGTGGAAGCGACAATAATTATCGTCGAAACACACAACACCGGGACAAACACGACAACGATAAACGAAATCGGGATACAGGTTACGATAACAATAACAATTTTAATAAGGACTCAAACTATAACGGCCATCAGGAATGGGACAGACCTAAAAAATATCATGGAAATAATTGGACTAAACATCGAAACAATAATCATTGGAATAGTGATCGTTCCTGGGATGGTAATTCAAATAAGAAAAGGCGAAACTATGGCAATAAAGACGATGAATATAACCAAAATAATGACAACAACCGATACGGACATAAGGACAATTCGAACAATGGAAGCGACAATAATTATCGTCGAAACACACAACACCATGACAAACACGACAACGATAAACGAAATCGGGATACAAGTTACGATAACAATAACAATTTCAATAAGGACTCAAGCTATAACGGCCATCGGGAATGGGACAGACCTAAAAAATATCATGGAAATAACTGGACTGAACATCGAAACAATAATCATTGGAATAGTGATCGTTCCTGGGCATTCACATTGGCTGCACCCAGTGGTAAGTATAGTACATATATTCTAGTAAGTGCTATCATTGGCAGTATAAGACGTACGTCATCCAGTATAACCGCAATAATATTGTACATTGGATACGTAGGTACAACAAAGTTTTATAAACAACCATCATTTCATGTGGTCCAATCAGCGAGCATTATGGCTCGGTATACATTTCATACATATTTATTGCTGGATATTTTGGATTTAAAGCGTGAGGGACGAATATAAAATATATTAATTTTAAAAGATAGGTGATCACCAAAAATTCTAATCTTATCAATAATCAATTAAAGATAGCTATGATTTTTTTTGCCTTTTAAGGGTTCAAAGACTTCCGAAACTTCAGTGGTAACTTAGATCTAGTTAAACGCTATGTTTAGAAGAGATCACCTACTTTTTGCAGATTACCACAAGAAGAGCATTGGGAGCAGCGGCAAGGATACCGGCCGGTACCACAAGAGCCGCGGAGGGCGGTACAATTCCTACAGTTCTCACAAATCCAGTCACGGGTACCACCGGAAGAAAGGCAGCGACTGGCTTAGCCACGGTCGACACTACACTGGGGGTGGCAGAAGATACCACTCCGAAGGTGGGGGACGACACTACTCTGAAGGTGGGAAAGGACACTACTCCGAAGGTGGCAGGCGGGGCTCTGGCCACAGACAAGACGGCCCTGGCAAATTCGGTACCGATAGCTTTAACGGTCGCAAAGTAGGCAAGGACGCGGGATCTGTGGTTTCAGGTTTCGTCAAAGAAGTGGCACCGGCAGTGATGGATACAATCTTTGACAGTGGCAAAATTATGTTATTGAAGAAACTGCCATTCATCGGGAAATGAAAATGAATAGGTATAGTCATTGATTAGCGTTTACTGCAGGGCTCTTTTTGTTTAGTAACCTCCCCGTATGGTTTAATCGCTTATACCTTATGGGACTACAAAACATATATATTTATTTTTAAAGTATTTTTAAAGTTAATTTTAAAAGATAGGTGGTCACAAAAAAATCTAATCTTATCAATAATCAATTAAAGATAGCTATGATTTTTTTTGCCTTTTAAAGGTTCAAAGACTTCCGAAACTTCAGTGGTAACTTAGGTCTAGTTAAACGCTTTGTAAAATTACAATTCTTTTCCTTGTAAATTCAATTACAATGAAGTACAGTAAAATTCCTAGATAATTGCTGTAAAATTAATATTTTTAATAGCATAAGTACATACAGACATTGTAATTTTACTGGTGTCTAGTGATTCTACAATAGTTATGTAAAATTTACAATAACCTGTAGTTATCTATGGCTCATTTTATAGCAAAGTCACAAACGAAATTTGAATTTGCTGGAAGGTATTTATGAAATCACAAATCATATGCTTCTATATTAAATTACAATAGTGTATATTAAATGTCATGAATGATAACTTTAATATTTGAGATTTTTTGAAAATATTATTTTGTCAAAAATCTGCAATAGATTTTTGACAAAATAATATTTTATTTCAGTCTTGGTTTTCAAATTAAAGCAACATTCAAAACACATATGTATCCGTAAGAAAAATAAAAGTAGTAAGTAAGTAAGTAAAGTAGAAGAAGAGTCTGTAGAAGCGGTGCCGGTGATAGGAACTATAAATGACGAACGTCTCAGAATTGAATTATTGAACGCCAGAGCCACCTCGGTCCCAGAGCTAATTTCTGTTGCAGCCTCTATACGCGTTAAACGGTCAAGTCAAAATAGCTCTAATCATCAACCCCAACAAAAACACTCGAGGTTCTCTGTTGACAATCGAAACACTGTGCCATATTGTAGTTTTTGTAAAAGGACTGGCCATTCTTTTAGTAATTGTCGCAACAAGGAGTCAATTCATGCAAAGCTGACCGAAAACGGTCCTTTGCCGCCATCTATCGCCGCGCCTAAGCAAGCCAGCGATAAGGTTTGTTCATTTTGCTCGAAACCGGGTCACACATTAGACACGTGTTTTCGGAGAGACAAACAGATAACCTCGAATTACGTTAATTCGGTAGCATAATTCATAATCTTATTCATTGAAGATGTTTTGTAAAATTACCATATCACTGTTGTAAAATTCCAAAATTCCCAATTAGATTTTTGGGAAATATTAAGTAAAATTAGTACATTTTGTTCGTAAGATCACAGTGTAAATGTATTAAAATTCCTAATCTGACTCATTGGAAATATTTTGTAAAATCACTACACATTATTGTAAAGTTACAACCTTGATACTCAAAAATTCCAAATCTAATTAAAAAAAATATTTGGTAAAATTACCACATTGTTGTTGTTAAATTCCAATGTCACTATATGGTAAAATTACAATATTAGTATACTAAGATTCCTAATTTAACTTGTAGGAAAATTTTTTAACAGTGTATGTTTAGAAGGGATCACATACTTTTTGCAGATAACCACAAGAAGAGCAGTGGGAGCAGCGGCAAGGATACCGGCCGGTACCACAAGAGCCGCGGAGACCGGTACCACAAGAGCCGCGGAGGGCGGTACAATTCCTACAGTTCTCACAAATCCAGTCACGGGTACCACCGGAAGAAAGGCAGCCAGTGGCTTAGCCACGGGCGACACTACACTGGGGGTGGCAGAAGATACCACTCCGAAGGTGGGAGACGACACTACTCTGAAGGTGGGAAACGACACTACTCCGAAGGTGGTAGGCGGGGCTCTGGCCACAGACAAGACGGCCCTGGCAAATTCGGTACCGATAGCTTTAACGGTCGCAAAGTAGGCATGGACGCGGGATCTGTGGTTGCAGGTTTCGTCAAAGAAGTGGCACCAGCAGTGATGGATACAATCTTTGACAGTGGCAAAATTATGTTATTGAAGAAACTGCCATTCATCGGGAAATGAAAATGACTAGGTATAGTCATTGATTAGCGTTTACTGCAGGGCTCTTTTTGTTTAGTAACCTCCCCGTATGGTTTAATCGCTTATACCTTATGGGACTACAAAACATATATATTTATTTTTAAAGTTCTTTTTTTAAGTTTTTAATTTTTAGTTTAATTTTTTTATAAAAACACAGTTTCCTAATGTAAAGGAATTTACTAGTAGGCCAGCTACTATTGACTGTATAAGTAATAATGATAGTAATATTATAAATTTATAATATTGGTACGTATTTAAAAATGAACCAGTAAGAAGAAGATGCGACTATAATTTTCCTATTTTTTAAATTAGTCTTCATAATAACGATGAATCGACAAAAGTCGACGAAAATAATGTAACTGGTACTGGTTGTAATAGAAAATGATAGCATAAGGTTTAGTTTGGGTTTGATTTGGGCCCAGCTCTCACATGTGTGGGAGGCTCAAGGGTGTTGATGTCATAAGCTACATCGTCTAATCGACTACCAAATAATACAGCTCATATAAACTAAAATGTATCTTTCATTTCATTAGAAAATATTACCATCGTTGATTTAATTAAGCATGTCACCTCTTTGCTTCAATAACGTGTTATCTCAAAAAATGCAATTTTACAGGAGAGCATTTTAAACTTTTAAAAACTTATTGTGTTTAACATAAGGTTTATGCAAATAAAGGAAAACCAAATAATTCCAAACATTTAAGGAAAAAAATTACATTTCAAAAAAAGGGGGGACGAGATGTCACGTTTTTCCTGAAAATATGGTATATGATTAGTGTTTCAAACTGACTTGTCACGGTGTTCATGATATTACTTTTGATATGTTATTGAGTCATCTAACAAAACATCGTTGTTGTAATAAAAGCTTTAAAATTAAAGACTCATCTTTTTTGTTGAAAAAGACAAACAAATTGCAAAATATTATTTGAATAATTAGTCAAACTATGAATTAGTTGTTGGAAAGTGTTTAAAGTTCTAAAACAAAAATAAGTAAGCCGTTAGCTCTCGCATCTGACAGGGCGATGTTAGTCCAACGCTTCTGGGGTCTCATGCGAGGCGCTTTTCCCACGCAGCCCTGGGGTGTAGTACGCAGGACGTGACCAAACCAGCGAAGGCGAGCTTCTTCGATCTCACCTGCAACGTCTCTCAATGTACTCGTTACGATCGAGTACGATCTAGCCGCGTAACGCCACACATCCACCGCAGTATTCTCATTTTATTGGCCTGGAATTTTAATTTTATTGGCGACAGTTTTAATTTTACAGGTAATTACAGTAAAGCGAGTACCATCTGACCTCCGTGACCCTGCTACCAGGGGAACCTGACCAGATTGGATCATGGTTACAAATTCAGTTGCCTGAATTAGCAGGTTTCATCACGATGTTTTCCCTCACCGTAAGAGCATTGGCTAGTATTAAACTAGGGTACGTATTTGAATGTCGAAAATTAATAAACCTAACATAAAATAACCTATGTTCGAAATACCTAAAATCTAAATATTTAATGTTTTAATATACCTAAGTAACTAACACCTACCTTCAAAACATCTGAGATTAAAATACTAATTAGACTAAATGCCTAATGTTTAAAATATTTAAAGTTATAATACCAAAGATTTATATACCAACATTTAAAATACCAAATGGTCAAAATACCTAAAATACCTAAAAACTTAAACATAATAATCTTTTGGTATAAAATTTGTTCTTGGTATAGAATCTATCGAAAACGTCATTAGGTCACAGAGGGGTTAGGTTGCGAGGAGCGAAGCGACGAGCGTGTTAGTTGTTATGAACCACCGCGCACGAGCCGAGCGAGCGAGGCGAGCGTGCCGCGGCATTAATATGCGTTATTCGCTTATAAATTGATTAAAATTCTTTCCAACTTCGAAGTACCCCCTCCCCTACTCCCCCCCTCCCCCCACCCTACCTCATGGTCTCAAATGTGGGCTCGTCCGCCTCAATCAAGATGTGCAGATCTAACTCGTCCAGGAATGAGGCCAGTTCTCTACCCCGATGATTTTCTGAGATGCTACCCCACCACGTGCTCCAAGCATTCACATCCCCTCCTATTACTAAGTGGGCTTCCCCTATGAGCTCCATTAAACCTAATGCTGTATATAACGGTAGAGCCGAATAAATACAATAAATAAGGCAGATGAGGTTAAGGGTTTAAGAGAGGTAGGGCATAGCGGGGTATCCCGTTCGAATTGGAGCTGCCCGACTGGGGAAGTACCTCCACCTTACAGAATACCGCAGCTAAACAATACTCTTTTAAATAGTATTGTGTTTCTGCCGGTGAGTAAGGTCTCCAGTGCTCCATGGGGTGGGGATTTGGGGAACCGTGGCTTTGGCAGTGGAGTGGCATTTGCCTATTTGCTGCCAGAGCAACGTGTTATAGAGGTGGGCAACGCATTGGCAATACTCTTGGTGTTGCTAATGTCTATAGGCAGTGGTGACCACTTTCCATCAGGTGGCCCGGTTGCCTGTTTGCCTACTGTATGACATAAAAAAAAAGGGTAGACAGAGAGAAGAGATACGCGGCAATACAGTGGCCTGCCGAACCCTTGAAATCCACGACTTCGAGTGGTTTAGCCAAGCAGGCGCACCCAGGCAGGCCGCCCTGGTACAGGGGAATCTACTGGGAAAGACAACAAATTCGATAGCTAATCCGGGGATCGACTTTATTTACATAATGTTAGACTCGATGTTACTTATATATTCGGCGTCTCCGAGTAGGGTACACTAGGCAGTGTTTCAATTCAAACATAAGCGAGCGGCCACACAGAAAAGACGCAGACACGTCGCGGGCAGGGCACAGACGGGACGCGGACGAGACTTAAAACATACAGAAAAGACAGGGCACGGACGCGGCGGCGCGGCGTCGCGAGAGTAGGGCAGCGCTTTGTTATTTTCGATTTCGGTATTGGACCGTCCGATTTTGACACGGCAACATGTCTTCTTCCGAAGATGAACATGTATTAGCTTTATTGAATCTCGCTAAAATCCAGAGGGGTAGACGTTACTGGGTACATCCGGTATGGCTAAGTAACTAAGTAACTATAGGCAGTGGTGACCACTTTCATCAGGTGGCCCGCTTGCCTGTTTGCCTACCGTATGACATAAAAAAAACCACGAAATCGTACCAATCACAATCTACATTTTCGCCTCAAAGTCAAACCTAACCCGACCGATGTCAAACTGAGATAAACCAGACTTAAACTAGGGCTGTAGCGGGTTTAACTTTATTACCATAGTTAAACCAGGTTATAACCTTGAAACCAATTTTTGTATTAAGTAAACATAGTTTAAGCCGGGTTTAACTTTAAACTTGTTTAAATGACGTTTTGTTATAAGACTGCTAGAGTTTCACATTAGATATCTTTGAATTTTATAAGTCAACAATAAATGCCGATCACACTGAATAACTTCTGCTACGGCCTTATTTCAGGCACGTTATATTGTAGCTGATCTCTTAGAGTCTACCTCATATGTTCCAGATCTTAGATTTTTATACGTCAACAGAAAATGCTGATTCGGCTGAAGTTGCAGTGCCCGCAAGGGTTCATAATGTTAATGTAACTTATGAAGCAATAAATAAATAAAGAAATAAACCTTTGCTACGGCGCCATTTCCATTTTTCTGATAGTTAGCTAGTCTATTATGGTAATTATAGAAATTTGTACTATTTTATAAATTGCTAAATAAAATAAATAATAATAAAGAAATAAACATATTTTATAATTCGGTTAGTTTAATTGCATTTATATATTATAAAAACATATATATAAATAAAAACACTTAAACATACAAATGCGAACTGAATAAAAAGCTTGTAAAATTACATCAAACTTCTTAAACTGGGGGCCTTATAAGGTTGTCCGCCCCGGGCCTCTGATGGACTTAGTCCGGTACTGCCGGCGTCGCGCCAACAAAGTGTTGCCAATGTAGGCTATTTATCGCCATTTGGGGTATTCGAGATTAAAATTGGCGACGAAAAAATTGTAATGGCGAATTGTTTAGGCTATCTCAGGCTTTGGGCCAAGGTACATAAATAAACATAAACTTAAGAGAGAAAACCCGACGGTTTCGCGGATGATTGTGGGTTCCAAGTACATTTACCTACTACTGCTCTTGCTTACACTAGCACCCATAGAGATATACATCTTGATGCGGTTGAACGAACAAATAACTCTGACGGTTACCGTAGTCAATAAAACAGCGCCGTCTACAGTGCCACAAAAATGTCTGACCGGGTGACAGCATTGCTGTTGTTGGCATTGACATTACATTTCAAAACGGCAACACTTAGTTCCGGTTTTGGCCACCGGATCGAATAGGTTTGTCAACAATCTTGTCAAGCCGCCATATATAACATTGTCAACGCGTACAAGAATTTGTATGGACAGTGGTAACTATTCCAATAGCTATGTGTAATACGTCGTTGGATAGCTATTTTCAAGCTGAACAAAAGTAACAAAAGTAACAAATGCCGCTTGTTCCAAATATTAGTCCGTTCCGGTTTATGCTATACTAAACATATTACAGTAATAAGTATTTTTTTTCTGTTCTACCCACATTTAATGGTCAGAACTAAATCCACGGTGTTATACCGCCAGTGCAAAGTCACATCGTGCGCATGCATGTAAGACGGCCAAATAAAAAACAATCAGATAGAGTTCATTGAATTTGATTGAAGATACCAACTAATTATGGCCGTTTAATAATTTTGCAATAAACACTGAAATATTTATTGCAAATTCTAAAAACATAAGTTTTACAAATAATACATGATGTTTGTTATACTTTACGGAAAAAGATACTCCATTGTTGTTTTTGGTTGCTGCTTATCGGAATTGCGTACGAATTAGAGGCAGCCTCAGGTTGAAGCACGCACGGGTCGCCCATTTGCTCAAATTCGTACGTGGCTTGCGCGCAGCTCTCGGCGCACCACGAGAGCCGCCGATTGTCGGTTTTCTGTCCATGCTCAAAGGTGCCTCGGCGTGCGTGCCTCGCACGTTTGAACGTAACTACGAATGCGCGCGTATTGTTTATTGACACTTGACAACTTTAATATTTTCATGTCAATTAAACTGTTGGTCTTCCTTATAAATAAATAAAATAAAATAAGTAAAATAAATAAAACAAATAAAATAAATAAAATAAATAAAATAAATAAAATAAATAAAATAAATAAAATAAATAAAATAAATAAAATAAATAAAATAAATAAAATAAATAAAATAAATAAATAAATAATAATAAAATAAATAAATAAATTATTTGGAAAACTTCTATACTAAACAACATGGTGAGAAGAAAAAAGCGTTATGGGATCGACAAAAACTAAAATTATTTTAACAATCCCATCAATTATGATAAAAGCAGCATCAGCATTTTATTTCTGCCGCGAGCACGTTGCCTCAACGAACAAACAAATGCGCAGCTGAGCAGCCTCACCACGCGCGGTGAGCATCTCGCCGCGCACGGCGAGCATGCCTCGGGCTGAGCCGCTCTAATTCGTACGCACCTTTAGATTGTAAAGTAACGACCATTCGTAGACATGTCCGAGACGTCACTAAGACGACATTGGAGCTCTATTGCAGTTTTAGCTCTAATGAAGTGGTCTCATTGCCTTTGTACAATGAACCGGTCCATATATAGAAGTCTTTGCTGGCAGCACTATATTACTTTAAAACTCAAATATAATATTCCTATCTGTAAACAAACTGATACTTCAGCCAGACATTGTTTTTTTTATGTTTAAGTTTTCATGTGATATTACAGTGATATTTCCAGTATTCTACTATGTGGGACGTTTATTTTCGAAATAAGTACAAAAACATAAAAGCGGCACGAAAACAGTAATATTTTGAGTTTATCAAGCATGTATGGCCGAGTTTAGAGCAGGTAAGTTGCTGTTTGATTTGGAAGATGTACAGCAAAGATTGTAACGGTACGTAACATGTATTCAGATAGATTTTAAAAATATTGAAAGAAATGTGATCTTTTGGAAATCATTTGAATTTAAGTGCAATTAATGTATTTTGTAGTACTTATTGTTTACATTTATTTGAGGTTACAAAATTAACCGAAAAATATTATGGTAGCTTCATGCTTTGTTCGTCTTGTATTTTTGATATTTGTTGTTTGACAGTATCTAGATCTATATCCAGGCACAGTGCAGTGTACCTAAGGCTATTCGGTGCTGGTGAAATGAAACCCTGCTGACCCTCGGTCAGCTCGGGCAGGTCAGAGAAACTTGAGAAATCTATTTTTAATTTCGGAAATCGTAGTAAATCATTATCACTGGCTGGTCAAACAGTGACACAGAGAGACAGAACATTGCTAAGAGATTGACATTACAACGTTATCAGTGTTACGGTTAATAAATTAATAAGGATATATACAAGAATATTATTTCTATATCCAACACTTCCCTTAAACTTATTATTTCAGCAATTTATCTATATTGTGACAGTTGAAGTAGGTACTCAGTTTGACATTAGGATTGTTCAGACATTGATTAAAACAGTCATGTATCTAATAAAACTCCCATTTGTTCCATTTGCTTCGAGTTGACATTATGACAATTTTGCTTTCCCTATATGTTACCTATCTATGGTCAATAATTATTTTCTATTATGTAGTGGGTTTATTCCACTGTAGGGTGGGTAGGGTCTGTGTGCAGACACAGAGAACTCTAGTTTTTTCAGATCGAATAGGTAAAAATATGGGCGTGTTACTAAACGACTGTACGAATTCTAAAGTAATCAATTATTGCATGCCTGATTTGTCGTACAGCGGTATTATCCAAAAAGTCTTACAACACTCAGAACACATAGATCAAAATGTAAATATAATAATTTTAATAAGTAATAGCCTTAAAGTACGAAAATATGATATAGTCAAGGGTTTTGAAGCGTTGCAAGGATTATCTGCAGGAAAAATTGTATTATGCGCATTTCCCTTCATAAAAAATGTTTATGATACTGAAAATGACCGTATTCACATGTTGAATACTTTGATGTATAATTTGACTTGCAGTCAGAAAGACGCATTTACCTTTTTTGACTGTAATAAATTTACAGATAAAGTAGTTTTAACAGAAGATACTATGTATCTTCGACGTAGGTACAAAGTCAAACTGGCTACAATGTTAGCGTACCATATTAATTTATTGATTTCTCCTACCGTAGGTAGATATGACCAGAGTGCCGATTTGTTAATAAACAAAAAGGGTCACTCTTTAAACTAGTATGTAAGACAAAGGAGCCGTCCTGTATCATATCAGCAGCATATAACAGTCCACTGTTAGACTTGAACAGTAAATCTTTTGATATTGTTCAGAATATACAGGACTGCTCTGGCATAAAGTCATTAGTAAATAGTGGTAATAAGCTTTTGGATGTACGTAAAGTAAAATGTTATAATAATAAACAAAATTGTATAGTTAACTTAGTACATCAAAATATCCAAGGCATGACGAATAAAGAATTGGAAGTTGAGCTATTCATGAACGGTGAGAATGTTGATATTTTTTGCATTACTGAACATTGGTTAAAAGATCACCAGCTCATATTTGGCTTTAACAACCATAAACTTGCAAGTTCGTTCACAAGAGGGCAGGCAATTCATGGAGGTTCCCTAATACTTGCTCGTAATTGCCTAAAATGCAAGGAACGCACTGATATTGTCAAGCTGTCTGTTGAACGATCTGCTGAAATTGCCTGTATAGAACTTGAGCGACTTATTGTAATGAGCGTATACAGACCTCCGGCTTCATCATTTGATTTGTTCGAGAAAATTATGGATGAAGCCCTTATTAAAGTTAGCAATTGTAATAAAAATATTGTTGTTTGTGGAGATTTTAATATAGATTTATTAGACGTATCTTGTAAATATACCGGTAGGCTAATATCATTATTTAAGTGTCATAATTTAATCAACTTATTTTTAGAGCCTACTAGAATAACAAGTACTACATCAACTTGTGTAGACAACATTTTTTGTGATATCCAGGCATGTAGCCAGTCTGTAATAAACAAATTACAATCCGATCATTGTGGTCAATTAGCTGTGTTTAATGTTAATATGAGGAAAGAAACAAAAAATACTATTAAATTTGTACCAATTAACAACAACCGTCTAAACAGTTTTAGAAATAACATTATAGAGAAATCATCTAATTTAAAGTATTTTGATGATACAAATGAATATTATAATTCAGTTTTACTCATGACAAAAACTGAAAGTAATAGTATATTCAAACCAAAGGTGAAGGCAGTAAACAGCAAACTTATGTTTAGCGATTGGGCGACAGCAGGAATACATAAGAGTAGAAATAAATTATATGAGCTCTATGCAGAACGGGCGTATAATAATAGCGTAGAATTTGCTGAGTATGTTAAACATTATTCGAAGTTATTTAAACGCGTTTGTGCTACAGCTAAATCGAATTTCGTTAAACACAAACTAAAAAATAGCACAGATGTAGTAAAATCCACATGGCAGATAATAAATAGTGAAACTGGAAAAGTAACAAATCGCGATACTAAGTACAGTTTAAAGATAAATGATAATGTTGTTACCAAAAACTCTGAAGTTGCGGAGGCATTCAATAAATTTTTTACAGACATTCCAGTGTCAACTACGAAATCCTTAAATTCGTCTCCTGCTGTCGCTGAATCCTTGTTAAAACAAAATGTACCCGAGAGTGTCATCGATTTTAAGTTCGAGCATGCAACACCTCAAGATATAGTTAAGGCTTTTAAAACTATAAAAATGAAAGCAACTGCCGACATTGATGGTATGTCAGTAAAAATTATTAGCTCTGTAATTGATGTTATTGCTGTCCACTTAGCGAATATATTTAATAATTGTGTTGATAATGGTGAATTTCCTGACCTGATGAAGCACAGTAAAGTTATTCCATTGTTGAAAACTGGTAATACAACGGATCCTACAAATTTTAGACCAGTTTCAATTTTACCGGCTCTAAGTAAAATATTTGAGAAAATCATATTAAATCAACTAAAAGCTCATTTTTATGGAGGTAACCTATTGCATCATAAACAATTCGGTTTTACTCGCGGTCGTTCAACAGCTGATGCAGGTGTTGAACTTATTAAACATATCTTTGGGGCCTGGGAGGAATCCCGTGATGCCTTGGGGGTTTTCTGTGATTTATCCAAAGCCTTTGATTGCGTTAATCATGATATTTTGGTCATTAAATTACAACATTATGGAATAAAAGACTTGGCCCTAAACTTGCTAAATTCATACTTGAGTCATAGAATTCAAAAAGTTGATGTAAACGGAGAGAGATCTATGGGGTCTGTTGTCTCTATGGGTGTCCCCCAGGGATCTATTTTGGGCCCGTTTTTGTTTCTTGTTTATGTAAATGACTTACCGTACTTTGTAAAAGATACCCATGAAATTGTCTTGTTCGCGGACGATACATCTTTAGTGTTTAAAGCAAAAAGACAACAATTAACATATGAAGACGTGAACAAGGCTATTGCAGAAGTGGTAAACTGGTTTACGGTTAATAATTTATTACTGAATGGCAAGAAAACAAAATGTATAAAATTCTCTTTGCCAAATGTTAGATCAGTGCCCACTAATGTACAAATAAAAGGCGAAAATTTGAATCTTGTTGATTCTACAGTATTTTTAGGCTTTACTCTGGATAATAAATTGCAATGGGGTCCTCACATTGATAAATTGGCGAAACGGCTAAGTTCTGCAGCATATGCTGTAAAGAAAATACGGGGTATTTCTGACGAGGCTACAGCAAGATTAGTTTACTTTAGTTATTTCCACAGTATTATGGCCTATGGCATACTGCTGTGGGGACACGCTGCCGACTGGCACAATGTATTTGTATTGCAGAAAAGGGCTATTCGCGCGATTTATCAATTGAGACCTAGAACTTCACTAAGAGATAAATTCAGGAATATTGATATAATGACAATGCCGTCACAATATATATATGAGAACTTAATGTATGTTCATAAAAATTTACACTTATTTAAGAAGAATAGTGATGTTCATAATATTAATACGAGAAATAAAGATAAGCTTGTTGCTGGTGCTTGTCGTCTAGCCAAAGTCCACAAATAATTTATGGGTCAATGTGTACGCTTTTATAATAAGGTTCCAACAGATATTCAGAATTTACCATTGAATAAATTTAAAGTCGCTATAAAAAACAAATTATGTCAAAAAAGTTATTATAGTATATCTGAATATGTAAATGACAAAAGTCCATGGTACTGAACTGCTGTTCTATACAGGTATTTACTTTTAAGATAGTATATAGGACAAATAATGTATTAGTACAAAAGACATGTTTAAAAAAAAAAAGAATTAACGTAGGCTCTGTGGGTTTATTGCCGTTTCTTTTCCCCACGGAGAACCACCTTGGAAGCGGCGTTAATTTTCCTTCCTCTCCCACACATGGTGTCTCCTGTCTGCGCTAGGGTAGGGGTAGGGTAGTAGTTAGAGTAGGGGTAGGGTAGGGTAGGGTTGGAGTAAGATAGAGATAAGGTAGTATAGGGTTGGGTAGGGGTAAGATAGTGGTAGGGTCGGGGTAAGATAGTGGTAGGGTAGGGGTAAGGTAGTGGTAGGGTCGGGGTAAGATAGTGGTAGGGTAGGGGTAAGGTAGTGGTAGGGTAGGGTTAAGGCAATGGTAGGGGTAAGGTAGCGATAGGGAAGGGATAGGATAGAGTAGGGTGGTAGCGACTACCTACCACATACAGCATGTGTGATGCACGCTCACTTAAAAGTCTGTCTGGCGGTGGCGTGGGGGCCGGGTCGCTCTTTTCCCTCAAATATGGTTGAATTGGACGATGGCTGGGCTCTGCGTTATACTCGTGAACGGGTGCTCCCTTGGTGGACTGGCTTACTCTTGCTGTAGTTTTAGGTGGTTTTTTCTTAATTATACTAGACATACCTATATAATATAATATAGCGTTCCGGCTCTGCCTGGCATTGTCGAGCACGGTTCGGTTGGCGAGGGATACGATTATCTACGGTCATAGGGCGGTCAGCGTGTCACTGTGTGTTTCCTTCCTACTTTCCTATCCCCCTCATTTTTGACGATTGAAAGAGATATTTATTGTCCTAATCAATAAAGAAATTTTGATTTTGATTTTGATTTTATTGAAAAAAAAAAAGAATTATGTTTTTATTTTATACTTTTCGATTACAATATTTAAATTTCTAAAATTTTCATTTAAATGTACACTAAATTACACCGTCTTTTAGGTGGTTTGATTTAAATTATATTAGGAAATAATAAAATTATACACCGATGTTTCAAAAGAAACGTCAGGTCTTCAGGAGCTCCAGCAACATGTGGGGCGTTCAAAACATTGCGTGCGTTATTTTCTGAGAGCTTATTTCAATAGACGAAAAAACGGAATATAAATAATAATAATAATAATAAATAATCGTGGACAAATTCACACAGCGCCATCTAGCCCCAAACTAAGCAAAGCTTGTACTATGGGTGCTAGATAACTGATATACTACTTAAATACTTTTTTTTTTTAAATACATACTTATTATACATACTACACCCAGACCCGTAACAGAAATTAAAATTCTTCATTTCAATTTCTGCCCGGCCGGGAATCGAACCCGGGACCTCTTGCGTGGTTGACTGGCATGTTGACCACTGAACCACTCAGGTCGTCGGAATAGCGAGGTTCATAAGAATTGTAGAGTGAGCGAACAGGGAATATTTTTGATTTATTTATTTATTTATTTATTTATTTAAAACAACTTTACAGTATAACAGTATTCACCAATTCACTGAAAGCTAAAGATATATCAGTATTTATTACAAAACAATATCATTCATTAATCCTCTCGCAGTACTTCAAGCATTCCTTGCACACATCCATCCATCGCCAGTTAAATAAGTCACACTCGGGTGCCGATGCCAGGAGCGCGTTGAGCATACCCAAGGCTCGAATAATGGGTGAATTGGCGTGCGAAACGGTTCGGACCGCGGGAGTAGCGAGTAAACTGGGCTGGCGTGGTCTGAGTTGAATCCTGGGAACTGGAGGTACAAATAGTCGTACCGCTCTAGACACCAGGTCAAGACAGTCTGACTCACCACGCAAAATACGACAAACCATTACCAAAAGGTAGTAATTACGCCTTACCTCTAAAGAATTAAAGCCTAGGAACCCCTGTAGAAATTTAGTCGGGTACAAGAAAGGGTAATACCCATAAATTTTTTTGTAGAGAAAACGAAGGAATGCCTTTTGAATCTTCTCCAGAAGCAAGGCGTAAGTACATTGGTAAGGGTTCCACACTATCGATGACGATTCCAGCTTTGATCTAACCAAGGCAGTATAAACAAGCTTGATTGATGCGGGATCGTGAAATTCTCTGGCGTTCCTGATTATAAAACCTAACCTTTTATAACACCCCACTGCAAGGTCCCTAATGTGTCCGTGGAAGTTTAACGCTGAGTCGAATGTGACGCCCAAATCCTTGACCGTTGTGACGCGCCTAATTATTTCATGGCCAAGCTTGTACTGAGTTATGATTGGATTTTTAGATCTGCTGAATGAAATCACACAGCACTTATCAGGATTGAAGAGAAGCTTGTTTTCAAGGCTCCATTCCAGTACCGCGTCGATATCATTCTGCAAGGAATTACAATCTGACGCTGTATCCACGACATGAACGAGTTTGAGGTCATCCGCATAGAGCAGACCTTCAGCGGAGCTAAGAACAGATGTCAGGTCATTGATCATGATGTTAAATAAAAGCGGACCCAGTACAGAGCCCTGGCTTACCCCTGAACGTGTGTGATAGAGATCCGACAGGAAACAACCATGGCGTACATACTGCTGCCTATCAGACATGTAGCTGGCAAAGAGCTGCAGCAACTGTGGTGATAAACCAATTGCACAGAGCCTACCCAGCAACACATCATTATCCACCCGGTCAAACGCCTTTTTGAAGTCGAAGTAAAGGACATCAACTTGAGCCCCTCGATCCAGATTTTCGGATATCATGCTGACCAATGTCACTAAATTGGTATTAACCGATCTATTTGACCTAAACCCATGCTGAGCCTCGCACAAATAAGGTTTTATCTGCGAAGAAATACGACTATGGAGAATGCACTCGTATAGCTTGGCCGAAGACGATTGAATCGCTATGGGTCTGCAATTCGTAACATCGGAAGAGTCACCAGACTTAGGAATCGGCGTGACACGGGTAGTTTTCCAGCGTTGTGGGTAAACACTTGTGGACAACGACAAATTAAGAACATGGCAAATAGGACCCACGAGCACATCTTTGCAGCCTTTTATAATAAACGCAGGTACATGATCAGGACCAACCGAAAGTTTGAGCTTATTTATGCCCCTTTCAACTTCCCTGGCAGTAATTTCCGTGACACTTATATAATTAGCAGATGTAGTTTTATCATTTGAGCAGATCTTTTCGCAATCAAGAAGTGGAACATCGGGTAGAAACACGCTAGCAAAGAATGAAGCAAACGCCTGCGCTGCCCCACTGCCAGTAAAGCATTTGCCTTCATAGGTGACTTTAGTTTCAAAGCCAGCCTTGGATTTGAGACTGCTTATGTGTTGCCAGAATGCACGGGGGTTGTCCTTAATCCTATTTTCAATGTGCCGAATGTAAGTGTCATACGCTAGTAGGGAACGTTTTTTTATATCTGTTCGAAGATAAGCAAACTGAGCATAAGACTCTTTACAGCCATGAGCCTTCCATTGGCGATGAAAGACTGCTTTGCGTTTGATGTCCCTAATTAGGTCAGATGTAAACCAAACCGGATACGTCCTATTTGCAGAAGTAGATCTAGTCTTTTTAGGTACACATTTGTCAAATATATCGTAGAGAATGCATTGATTTGTGTCTAGTCTGTTATGTGTCTTTGCCAGTGTCTACTGGTAGCCAGATTATATAAATTACTTAAAAATTCTACCATAAATATTTAATAATTTCACCTGGCAAGTGCGTTTTGACAAATGTCAAAGACACAAATACGTAAGAGTGGGTTACTTAAGCCCGCGGGGACTATTCTAGCGACAAATCCCGGTTCAGCTGCTAGCGATAAATCTGTTAGAAAAAAGTCGAATTTGATTCTGTATGGCGGTAAGTCAATGGTACACGATCAAGAAGAACTACGATCCATGGCCATGAAGTAAGCTTTGGGCAATTGTTCGTCTATTTTATACTGACATTAGCGAAATTGAAATCTTATAAAAAATCATAATCACCTTGGCGTTAATGTCGATTGTGCTTTTGCGCCCGAAGGCCTGGGATCCGCCTTGACCATGATCCAGGTTTTCGCAGATCAGGTAATTACAGTGCAGCGACTGCCATCTGACCTCCGTGACCCTGCTACAAGGGGACCCTGACCAGATTGGATCATGGTTACACATTCATTTCATCACGATGTTTTCCCTCACCGTAAGAGCATCATTGGTACATGGCCGCAGCGGGATTCGAACCTGGTACCTCTCGCTTACTAGTCGAATACCCTAACCGCTCGGCCACCGAGGCTCTCCAGAAATTGAAATGTAAATATTATGACAATACTTGCATACCATAAACCATTTCTTATTATATTACCATCTATTACTACTTATCATCTGGCAGGCCGAAAGATTGTCGAATGAAATGTAATTTGGTATCAATGTGGTGGATAAGATTGAGCGCAATTTTCTGTGCACTGTAGCGGGTACTTAAACAAAACATCTATATCAGCGTTAGACTCTAGCCACCGAATTTTTGCACTGTAGAATTTGTGCTCTATGTTACGGTATCATTAAAAGTTTGTCTAACTCGACAAGTAAGTCGGACTGAAATGTTTTGATTCTGATGTAGGAGAGCTGTGCCCTCATCCTACCTACCTTAGGGGGCCTACCTAGGGAGCAAAATTTGCAGTGTGGTGTCCAACAGAGTAAAATAGCATCGCCGTCCACACTAAGAGGTGTCGTAAAAGGCGACTTATTTCAGAGGTAGGGCGTTACTTTTCCAAGCTTCAGGTTTTTACCTACCTTATATATACTCTTGCAGGCTAGCGAGTGGAGGGGAATAAAAACTAGCCTATATTTGTCCTCAGGTTCTAAATTATCTGCGTAATGCACCAGTCAAATTAGGAGGAAAGATTCGGACTGTTGGTAAAAAGAAACGAGTAATTAACCCGCTATTACGACATGTGGGAGTATTACCATCCTAAAAATTCAATTACCCGAATAATGGAGCAGTCTCTCTATGTGTGCCGATTGTCATAAAAACGCGGTGGCCAAAACTGGAACTGCGGAAAAATAACGACACTTACTTTTGAAATGTATTTGAACTGACATGTCAATCCCAAAAACAGCGCCGCCGGTACCAGGTCTGATAAGTTTGTGGCACTGCACAGCGCAGGAGCGGCACCGCGCTCACGCCGGCGTGAGCGCGGCCTGAGCGCGGCGGGAACGCGGCGCGATGCTGGCGCAATGCCTAGGCAACTTTCACACCGCGCTCGCGCCACACTCGCGCCGAGCTTTGTTTGTGGCAGGGCCTTATAGTTTTTCTATTACAACTAGTACCAGTTACATTAACATTCTATTCAACCCACTTAATGGTAAGTGATATCTACAATTCTTACATTCAAGTTGCAGGGTACAAAAATGTAGAACAGCAGGAATAATATCATAGTGAAGACCTATTTGAAAACAGGAACATTGCAATTGCATCTTCCTCTTACTGCTGAAATACGTACCAATATTATAAATTTATAATATTACAATAATTTTTACTTATTCTGTATGAAATAATTATAAAAAAGCTCAATCGTTGCTAGCCTACCAACAAATTCCTTTAAGTATATTAGGAAATTATCACTTCATTTAAATATGAAAATTATAAATTAAATCCTTTAAAAATAATTCTCTATAAGTAATACTTAAAAAATGAATCTATGTTGCGAGTCCCATAAGTCATAAGCGATTACATCACACGGGGTCACGAGGTCACTAAACAAAAAAGGCAGTAGAGCTCGTCTAGTCTAAGATGACGCGCCCCACTACTTAGTTAGTTGATTTTGATGTGTGAGTGCAAATATTGATAACGACACTTCATCTGTGTGGGAGCCAATGAACGACGCGTGCTGCTACGTTTGAATCTTACCGGCAACTGAATGACCAATTACAACGGCATTTGTATATGTATTGCGTCCATATTTTAAACTTGCTTGTGCGCGTTAATGCGATAGGGGGGCGCGTCATTTTAGATTAGACGAGCTCTACATGATAATCAGTGACTATAGTCATTTTCATTTGCCGATGTATGGCAGTTTCTTCAATAACATATTTTTGCCAATGTCAAAGATTGTATCCATGACTTCCGGTGCTATTTTTTAGACGAAACCTAAAACCACAGCTCCCGCGTTCTGCTTGCCACCTTTGGAGTTGTATCGTCCGTGCCTACGCCAGTGGCTGTTTTTCTTCCGGTGGTAGAGCTCGTCTAATTTAAAATGACGCGCCCCACTATCGCATTAACGCACACAAGCAAGTTTAAAATATGGACGCAATACATATACAAATGCCGTTGTAATTGGTCATTCAGTTGCGGTAAGATTCAAACGTCGGAGCACGCGCCGTTCATTGGCTCCCACACATATGAAGTGTCGTTATTAATATTTGCACTCACACATCGAAATCAACTAACTAAGTAGTGGGGCGCGTCATCTTAGACTAGACGAGCTCTACCCTTAATTGGATTTGTGATAACTTTGAGAATTGTACCGTTCTCCGCTGCTGTTGTGGTACCGACCTGTATCCCTGTTGCTGCTCTTGCCACTCCTATTGTGGTGATCTGCAAAGTGTGTTAAAATACAGTACGAATATTATAAATTTATAATATAACAATAAATATAACTTCAGCATAGTGTCCCCTCCCACCTTTAGCGTAGTGTCCTCTCCCACCTTCAGAGTAGTGTCTCTTGCCACCTTCGAAGTAGTGTTTCCAGCCACCCACGGCACTGCCTTTCTTCCGGTGGTACCCGTGATTGGATTTACGAGAACTGTAAGAACTGTGGGAACTGCGAGACTTTTAGCGGCCTCCGGTGCTCTTGTGGTACCGACCGGTATCCTTGCTGCTGCTCCCGCTGTTCTTATTGTGGTAATCTGCAAAAAGTATTAGGCCTTAAAACTTAGAACCTAGAATTTGATCCCTTCTAAACATAGCGTTTAACTAGATCTAATTACACTGTCAATTTGGAAGACTTTGCATATTTTAAAATCAATACAATATAATAGTAGGAAGCTATAAGCTATTACAATCTTTTTACATTCACCAATCAAACCGAGCCAATAGCGGACTTTACAAGTTCGGACCGCGGATAACGCCTCACGCCATTCCTACCCTCGTCCCGAAGCGTACGTGTAAACGCGCGTAATAGTCTGATTCGCGATCTGCGGTGGCTTAATCCGTGATTCAGAACGCAGTCCCGATGCGCAGAAAGGCCTTTTTGGATGTGATGGCAGCTAGTAATAGTTACTCGCTGATAAGAACACATGAAATGATGACTTGTCTTGTTTGTAAAACTTTGTTGTACCTACGAATTCCGTATAATCAAAGACTTTTATATACTAGCGTATGGACCGATTCATTGTACAAAGCAAATGGCACCACTTGGTGCTAAAACTGCAATGGAGCACCAACCTTGTCTCAGTGACGTTTTGGCCCCGTGTGCGAATGGTCCTTGCTTTACAAACTAGGAATGCCGAGTTGCGTAGTAAACACATGCACTAAGTCCGATAAACAGTAACCGAAATAAGGATGGAGTTTATTTTTTCCTTAAAGTATAACAAACATTATTGCGACTGTGTGGGGTGACGTGTGTCTTATCATGCCAACGAAAACACTTACCACCGGATGCTGCTAATGCGCAAACGCACACAGCCAGGAGCAAAGTTACACTAACCGACCCATTGCGCTGATTAGATGTTACTGTTGATGAACTGTGTATTACACGGGTATACAGGGTTACAGGAAAAGTCGACCTAGATCCGTTAAGGGCGTGTAGTACACATCATTTCTGAATGTTTTCACTATGGAACCCCCCATCCTAAACTTAACCGTTTTCGAGATATTCGAGTTTTAATTTTTTTTATTTTAAAATTCCCAATTTTTCGGCTATTGAATTGTATATTTTGATTTTTTTTTACTCTTATGATTATTTTTTTGGATTTTTACATGAAGAATGAGATGCTTAATGACCTCAATGACTAAAATTGCACGTAAGTTAACTAAATAGGTCATTGTAGACGATCGAAACTTAATAAAATAAGTAAAAATTATAATAAAATATTTTTCTTTTCTGGATATCTCAAAAAAATATTATGGCATTTGCTCTGCAGATGTGCTTAAAAACATCTACATTTTATCAGCTATCTAACGAGGTATAACACTCTAGGGTATTTATTAACCTCAAAGGTGAAACTTAGTTTCTAAGGCTACATGGCAGTCAGAATAATAATAATAATAATATATCTTTATTAAAGGCAATAAAAACCCAATATACAATAATTACAATAAAATAAATAATGAATAATATAAAAATACAATAATAATAATAATGTAAATTGAGTGTTAAAAATACACTGTCGTCTGTCAGGTAGGTACCATCATTTTCTGTTCTGGTCTCTATGGACAGACAGCCAATATTTAAAAATCGGACTAGTGAGATCCTCAGAGATGGCCCTGAGTATGCTGTTGCCAGAAGTGCGCAGCGCGCTCCAGAAGGAGGCGCGCTTATTTAATCTAATTAATTTGACTTAAGTTCAGCATCATCATTTCAGCCTACTGGCTTCCACTACTGAACATAGGCCTCCCTCGGCCAGGTACAACCTTCATGCATCCATCGATGTCCCGCTATCCTGACCTAGGAGATCATTCAGTTTTTATAGCATTTTTTTTTTGTTCATATCTTCGATCGTACAAATAATTTATTTATTTATTTATTTGTATCAGGCTACAGAGGCCCATAAATATAATACATATAACATACAAAATTATAAAAACAGTAAACAATACATTATAGCCAAACAAAATAATATAACCTATACAACAATACCACTTATAAAATTAATTAATATAATAATTTTCAAAACTAAATTCTAACAGTTTTCACTTAATGTCTGTGATACCAAATGTCGTTTCGGCGGCACCGGAAATTCTGGGTCGCCCAGGGAATCGCCGGTACACCACACCCTTCGGCCAATAATCTTCCCTCATGAAGAAATCCAAGTCTGCGGTGGGAACCAACACCACGAACGTATATACGGCCACGAACGTATATACGTATATACGGAACTGTATATACGGCTTATAAGCTTGAGTTTTACCGCGCCTATAATTTCGACAAATACAATTAAAGGGGGCGTATGTATGTATGTGAGCGTTTAATTAAAGCTCTTCCTTATCTATAGAAATAAAGAAATAGAAATAGAAACATTTCTACACAGAAAAACAACACCACAAAATAAAATATACAAAGTAAGAAAAAAACAGAAATTAACAATAAAAAGAGTAAACTTTTAAAAAACACAGTTCTTTTTAAATATTATTGTTACACAGTGGCGTTGCATATGCATGGGTGTGTTGTGGTGTGTTGATGTGTGCAAAAGCTCCTCAGCATAAAGCTCCGGCGAAACCGAAGCGCTGGTTTTCAGTGAGCCCTGCCGAGTGAGGTACGGACGAAGAAGCTATATTTAAAAAAATATAATATAATAATGGCCGTATGGTGACCGGCAGAGTGGAATAGCACCAACTCATTACGCTCATGGGTGTCGTAGAAGGCGACTAATGTTTTCGAGGTAAAAGATCAAAGTCTCTGTAGTCTGGAAAATGGGCAGCAGCATTTTCCATTGTTATATTTAAACACTGCCACGCCTGCCCAGCGTGGAGATTATGGCAATAACCTCCCCTTTCGTGGAAGAGGCCCTAAGTCCTGCAGTGATGATGATAAATATATAATTGTGTGTGTAGTGTTGTAACGAGTGCAGTGTCAAAACGAGTACCCAATACCTACAAAATACTTAAATAAAAATAAATTCCAGAGTGCAGAGGAGTTTTTAATACAAAAGGATTAAAATAATAAATAATTCGCTACTGTGTGAAGTGAAAATTTTAAATTTACTAACCCACAAAAATTATTCATATTAAATTTACCAGTTTGATGTCTACCTAAAAAATAATGTCAATTAAAATGTCAAAAACTCACAAGTCAAAAACGCATTTTCATTTTGCATTCGACAAAGCGTACCGGAAATGTCACAAGTCAGCCATGAGCAACCTGTACTGCGCAACAATACTTTGGTTTTTTTTACTCGTATTATTAATGTGTATTTCTTTATGTGTATTTCTTTATGTGTACTTGGATATAACCGACGTGTCCGCTTATCTTTACTACAGCGTAGCGGCGTTATCACGGTATGAGGTCAATATCATTACTTATTAAGGGTAACTTATAAATAACTATGCGGAATTCTCTTCGTGTACAAACTTACTCGTAGACAAAATAGATTTCAGCATTTTTTCTGTTGGATTTATACACCAATATTTTACAAACGGAGTTTCCACCCTGGTTAAATGCAATGGGTATTTCCCACGCCACAACACTGCGTTGCGCGTCGCAACGCATCCTATGCACGTAGGTCTTGAGAAGTCCGCCTGCATGGGTTAATACTACCGCCTTATTTATTTCTGCCGCCAAGCAACAATGTCTGCATTACTGCATGTTCCGGTTATGATGGATGAAAGCTCAATTAGGTCAAAAGCGCAAAAAGCTTAGACCTTACAGTGCCAACACACCTGCGGTTCTGTATTTTTGTTATATGAAACATGGAACCTAAATGCATGTGTATAAGTAGATTATGGGCGACAGTTGCCGCTTACCATCAGAGGGGCCCTATCTGTTCGTATAACATTATGTAGGTCAAAGTTAAAAAAACATCTAGCTAGACTGGAACTTAGCTGGTTTTGTAATTTATTGTAGGCAATCAATAAAAACCACACGATAAATAATAAAATAACAAAAAGTTTTATTTTTTAGTATTTTTAGTCGTCGCCCAATAAACGGCATTCTATTCAGCTGTGTAATTTTATTTATTCAAAAATACTTTACACCAATTTTTAAATCAATGTTAATAAATTTTTGAATAAAAACCTCATCACAACTTGCCGCAGCTATAAATCACATCATCTGCACTTCTCACTTTTTGCACCAGCACTGCACATCACCATAATATGGAATCATCCTCTCAGCTCTCCACAAACGACAACTTCGCAGAGTTATTCGCTAGAATGAGCAGTTTTGAGGCGAGGCTTGAAAGAGCAACCACCTCGTCACTATCCGGATCACCATTGCCACCAACAGATCTACCCACACTGGTCAAGGCCTTTGGTGAGCTCAGACATTTTGTCTGGCAGTTAGCGAAGAAGATGGACAAAATGGACACCCAAGTGGAGCAGTTGTCGCAGTTGTGACATGAAGCTTTCCTGCGTAGAAAGACCTTTATCTTTCATGGAGTTCCTGAAAAAAAGGATGAGAAGGTTAGTGAGCTCGTGGTGAAAGTGATCACAGACAAAATGCAGGTGTCTGACATTGTCTGTGCTGATCAACAGTTCTGCCACCGACTAGGGACTTCAACCAGTAAGGCTCGTCCAATCCTTGTGCGTTTCCGCGATCTGGAACACTGACGCTTGGCCTGGGACTCTAAAACGTCCCTCAAGGATACAGGTATTGTGGTGTCTGAGTTCAGGCATGATTTATTCATAGCAGCCCGTAAACACTTCGGCATTCCAAACTGTTGGTCTGTGGATTGGAAAATAGCCATCATACTTCCCAATAAGACACGCATCAAAACTGAGACCATGAATCAGCTGCAACCACTGATGAGTCGGTTCCTGATTGCAAAGGACCATGCACCGAACACGACAGCGACCATCAATCCACCCACAGCAGCAGGAGTTGATAAAGCGCCGGCACCAAAACCTAAGGCCGCCGTGTCGAAGCCTCCGGCTGCTCCCATTTCTAAAAGATCGAAAAGGGAATAGTCCCTTCCCTTAGCTTCAAATATGGCCCGGATAGTTCACTTCCGAAAACCAGCACCATGTTTTAGTATGTTGTTACGTATGTTATTCTAAATAACAAACAGCCGGGAGACAATCTCTAGTGCTTGGTTCTCCAGCTGTGACATCATCAACATGGCCGCCGCCACGTTTTGAAATTAGCATTTAAAAACGAGTATATTGTACTTGGAATTATGTGTGGGTTATCAAACTACGCAGAGTAAAGAGTACTACAACATTATCTTAACACACAACAGTGTAAATATGATGGTTTCAGAGATATTCAAGATTATATTAAAATTTTCCAAAAAATAAAATTAAATAACCGTTTTTATTTTTTAACAACTTAGCCGATAACTTTACAGCAAAATAATGGACGATAAAAATAAAGGTACATTATTAAGCTATACAAAACTATTTTTATAATCCCAATCAGTTAATAAAAAAGCGAGATATTGTAATTTTTCCCTAGCAAATGGCACCATTTGAAGCGCCATACGATTGTTTTAATTTGCGTAAATTGCTTGAATTAATGGCTTTAAATAAAAAAACAATGAGTTTAGGTAATTTGTATGTAAAATAAACGTATTAACAGCCGGGAGACAATCTCTAAAGTGCTTGGTTCTCCAGCTGTGAAATCGACAGGATGGCCGCCGCCGCGTTTTGAAATTTGCCTTTAAAACAGACTGTACTGCATTTAGAAGTAGGTATGTGTGTGGCATCAAATGAAGCAGAATAAAATGTGCTACAATATTGTCCATACTTTTAATTATGTGAAAATTATAGTTTGAGATATTCTTGTTAATTAAAAAAATTGCAAAAATAAATCCGTTTGTAATTTTTAACATCTTTACAGGGACTTTTAGAACAAAATAATGTAGTAATATCATAGACACATTATTAGGCCATACATAACAATTTTTATAATTGCAATCAGATAATAAACATGTGAGATATTTCAATTTGTCTTCGTCACCAATTTGAATTCATAATAAATACTTACCGAGAATAGTAGCGTCTTAGCGTGTAAGTCATATTGATTTAGGTAATGGTAACATTGGATATTGTTATTCGATTGCTAGGTTATTTACCTATTTTTTTCGACTATAATAATAAGTGGATAACTTTCTAGCAAAGATAAATATAAATATAAATAAATATTTGTGGACAAATTCACAATGATATACTACTTAAATATATATTTTTTAAATACATACTTATTATACATAGAACACCCAGACCTGTAACAGAAATTGAAATTCATTATTTCAATTTCTGCCCGGCCGAGAATCGAACCCGGACCTCTTGCGTGGCATACGGCATGTTGACCATTGAACCACTCAGGTCGTCAAATATGTAGGTATTACCTATCAGGCTTAACTTATAGAAAGCAATTAACAAGGGAGCTTTATGCTAGTATGCTGGTGGACAGCTGGGCGCAGTCAGTCCCAGCCGCAGCGTACCCGCTTAGGTACCTAAATTTGTGCGCAGCGGAGCAAACTCCAAATCTGCACGTCTTCCCGACAACGAAGCCAGTATACCTTTCTCGTACTTTGGTCAGTGTTCTTTTTACCCCTAGATGTCCACCTGCTACACCATCATGTATCTCCTGGAGAACGTCTTGCACCTTTACCGGTGGAACAACTAGCTAAAGTTGGTACTGGTGGTAAAGTATACCGTTCTGAAGGATACAGCTGTCCCATTGAGCCTACACTTTATTGATAGCGCTTGTAGGTGCCACTTCAGCCCATCTTGATTTCTCCGCACCAAGTTCCTTCCATGCGGTGATTAGCCAATTATCTTCATTATCTTCTTGAAATTCCGTCAGAGCTTCATTCTCCCTGGGTCGTGAAGGGCATGCCCTACAAGTGCATGCCCTTCTGGAAATTCCTTCAATTCCTGTTTAACACAGTGCTTACATGCCTCCGAGCAAGGCCTCCTTGATAGAGAGACCTTCCCGCAGCGGTGTTCTGTGACATAGTCAAACTCCTGCAGTTGCTCGATCCATCGGGCAACCTGTTCTTCTGAGTTTTTAAATTGGAACATCTACTACAAGACAGCGTGAACATTAAGGAGTACGAACTGCCTGCCGACAGGATATTTGTTAAAATGTTGTTGTGTCTTTACCACAGCCAAGAGTTCTCTTCTGGTTACACAGTGGTGCCTCTTTGGTCTTGACAATGACTTCTGAGTTGCCCTGTTTCTATGATAACACTCGTCCAATCGCCGTGTTGCTTGCATCTGTCTTGACGATAAACTGACTGCTGGGTTGTGGGTACATCTTAATATAGAAGATTCGCAAAGGCATTTTATCACTCTCTTAAGGGAATTCTTGCAGAGCTCATCCCAGAATGGTTGGTTGTCTTTAGTCAGACGATGTAGTGGCTTTGCAAGAGAATCCTGTAACAAACCGCCAGTAGTATGAGCACAACCCTAGGAATGCCCGAACTTACATTTAGTCCTTCGGAGTACGCTATTTCTGTAGTACTTTTTCGGGGTCTGTTTGGTCACTGGTGACGATATGACCGAGGTAGTTATAGGTCGACAACTTAACTAGTATATCGCCTGCGGAAAGTGAGGTAGGTGGGAGGGTGATTTTTCGGGGATGAACGCGGGGGTTTGGGCCGCGGAGCAGTGTGCATTTTATTCCGCGAAACGTCACTCGGTGACGTTCCTCGGATAAAGAATGCACACGAGATTATACCCGAACTTGTTCCAAGATATTATATTCGAGACGAGAAACCTCATCATCATCATCACAGCCCATAACAGTCCACTACAGGACTTTGGGCCTCTCCCGCAAAAGGGGAGGTTATTGCCATAATCTCCACGCTTGGCAGGCGGGTTGGAGATCGCAGTGTTGCAAACATAACAATGAAAAACGCTGCTGCCCATTTTCCAGTTTATGGAGACTAGATATTTTGCCTCTAAACGTTAGTCGCCTTGTACGACACGACACCCACGAGTGTAAGGGGTTGGTGCTATTCTACTCTACCGGTCACCACACGGCTAAACGACGAGAAACCTAATGTTTGCAAATTGTAAAACTAAAGATCGATTTTTAATTGTAAAAAAAGTAAAGATTTTTTTAAAGAAATAAGCAGTGCCTGTTGTGTCATAATGTATGTATGTCTGTAACATAAAGTTACTTAGCCGATTTTTTTATTGAATTGTGATATTTCACTGCTGGGCATAGGCCAGAGATTTTCACAAAGGCTGGTTCTGTGCCGTCCGCATCCAGCCGGTATCCGCAACCTTTCATCCAGATACCGGCGACCAGGTCGTCGGTCCATCTTGCCAGAAAGAAGCGTTCTCATTGAATAATTTAGGAAACCTACACCTTTCGGGTGGGCGGACGTGTGGGTGTGCTTGAACATGAAAGGGATCTTGTGTCTAGCAAATTTTATAAACTATTTTTAGCGAACATTTTCGAGCCCCCATCTCAGGATTTATCTTCGGCAAATTAACCTCGTGTGCGTTGTTCTGAGCGTTCGTAACAAATTAGTCATCCGCGCTGTGCGGAGTCCGCGAGCGCACTGAGCAGTGTTACCAGTAATAATTTCCCAAAAAGTACGTCCTGGCTCCTGAAATAGTACGAAATGGCTAAAAAGGTACGGTTTGTCGTTTCTTCAATTTTGTCAGCGTTTGCTGAGGGGGTGAACAAGACGACATACGTTCATAACAAGACATCGTTACGGTTGAAATCAAACGGTCGTATTTTAGCCAATAAAAACCTTACTTGGCTGTGGTGCTGGTGAGCAAAAATACGTCAAAGTTGGTCAAAATCAATCCTTCCTTTCATTATTTACGGTATTTTACGGGCAGGAAAAGCAAAGTGACCGCCTCACAGCAAAATCAGGCATTTCGGGATTTAACGGCAAAAGGTAAGAAATAGTACGACGAGGTGCAGGGTACGCCAAAGGTACGACACACGGTGAAATAGTACGTAAATCGTACCAAAAGTTACGACCTGGCAACGCTGGCACTGAGTAACGTCGCATGTGCTCCCTGCCCCGCGCCCCCGCGCTGAGCCCCGAAACGTCGCATTGCGTCACCCACTCTGAACCCCCCGAACCGCGCAGGTGATACACCAGTTAAGTTGTCGACCTATACTCAGTTGAGTTTGTTCCTAAATAGATGGCATTTCTTTTCACTAAAGACAAAAATAATCCTACCCTTCTTTCTACTATGGGTATCAATAGTTTCTGTTAGACTACTTTTCTGAATTATCCACGATAATTACTCTTAAAATCTGCATGTGGAGCCTCTAATCAGCTGAGGATTTTACCAAATAATCATTATGGATATAACTCATCAGCAAATACTCTATACTAATATATCAATGTTCATCAGATAGAAATGAACTGTTAATATCATATCATTTCTCAGTCACGTACGCAGCACTCGTAGATTTTCCACCACCATCCCATGTTGAAACAATTACACAGAAATCATCATCTTGGCGTTCCTCTTCCTCATCCTCTTGATCTCGAGAAAGAGGGCCCGAGGTCCGCCTTGACCATGATCCAGGATTTATCGATCAGGTAATTACAGTTAAGCGACTACCATCTGACCTCCATGATCTTGGTACCAGGGGAACCTGACCAGATTGGATCATGGTTACAGATTCAGTAGCCTGAATTTGCAGGTTTCATCACGATTTATTTATTTATTTAAAACAACTTTACAGTATTACAGTAATAACCAATTCACTGAAAGCTAAAGATATATCAGTATCTATTACAAAAAATTATCATTCATTAATCCTCTTGCAGTACTTCAGGCATTCCTTGCACACATCCATTAATCGCCAGTCAAATAAGTCACACTCGAGTCAGTGCCGATACCAGGAGCGCGTTGAGCATACCCAAGGCTCGAATAATTGGTGAATTGGCGTGCGAAACGGTTCGGACCGCGGGAGTAGCGAGTAGACTAGGCTGGCGTGGTCTGAGTTGAACCCTGGGAACCGGAGGTACAAATAGACGTACCGCTCGAGACACCAGGTCAAGACAGTCTGACTCACCACGCAAAATACGACAAACCTTTACCAAAAGGTAGTAATTACGCCTTACCTCTAGAGAATTAAAGCCTAGGAAGCCCTGTAGAAATTTAGTCAGGTACAAAAAAGGCCATAATTTTTTTGTAGTGAAAACGAAGGAATGCCTTTTGAATCTTCTCCAGAAGCAAGGCATTGGTAAGGGTTCCACACTATCGAGGACGATTCCAGCTTTGATTTTACCAAGGCAGTATAAACCAGCTTGATTGCTGCGGGATCGCGAAATTCTCTGGCATTCCTAATTACAAAACCTAACCTTTTGTAACACCCCACCGCAAGGTCCCTAATATGTCCGTGGAAATCCAAGGCTGAGTCGAATGTGACGCCCAAATCCTTGACCGTCGTGACGCGCCTAATTACTTCATGGCCAAGCTTGTATTGAGCAATTATTGGGTTGTGGGTACGATGCTTTTCCCTCACCGTAATAGCATCGGTTAGAATTCAACTAATGTACATAACTCAGAAAAGAGTCATTGGTACGTGGCCGCAGCGGGATTCGAACCCGGTACCTCTCGCTTACGAGTTGGATATTCAACCGCCCGGCTACCGACGCTCTCGACTGTAACACATAATAGATAGATAAAATTTTTATTTTGGTATTATCAACGAACTACGCAGAAAAACTTACTGTTGAACTAAAGATTTTGCATTACACTGTACTCTTCTACACACTACACTGTAATCTTGGGTACCTTATCTTAATGTATATTAATAAAAACAAAATTCCCCGCGTCGACACGCAGTCTTCGGATATGACTCGTCTGAAGCAGGTTGTGCTTCTGTTGGTGTATTTTAAATACATTGAAGCCTCTTTGGGTAAGTTTTTTTTTGTTCTACGTCAAGTCATGAAATGGTTTTTATTCGTGGGGGACTTATACATGGATTGAGTGAAAAAACAGTGCTATGTGAAAGTATGTTGACGATAGAGTCAGATGAGTAATACTATTCGAAAAGTTAGAGTTCGAAGTGGTAAAATTAAGAGAAAACGTCTGATTTGATCTGATTGTTCATTGTAACGCGAAAGTAAGTCCATAACGTTATTTACACTTTTACGGAAAACGACATGGGGAGGACATAAGCTGAAAATTTTAAAACAGGTGCAGTATTCTGCAGAGAAATCTAGCATACTTGTAGTGCTAGTAAGAGAACCAAGCTGCAAGCTGCAATCTGCAGGCGCTTGTACAGTTAGCATCAAAAGTAGTTAAGCGAAATAACAGATCAGAATTATCTGAACAATTAAAATAATTTAGACCTTGTATTCATAACTTTAAAGTCCGTTTCGGTACGAGACTGTTCACGATAAATGTTATTTTAATTAGAACGGTATTTGTCTGGTATCAAACTGGATTTCACGTAGAGAAAACCATGTTAATGGAACGTCGGTAGTCAAGTGGTTAAGGTATTCAACTCGTAAGCGAAAGGTACCGTATTCGAACCCCACTGCGGCCATGTACCAATAACTCTTTTCAAAGTAATGCACATTAGTTGAATATGGTCTTACAGTGTTAAAAATTATATAAAACCTTGAATGTTGTACTGACTGCCGGTTGTGTGTGTAGGTCAGATGGCAGTCGCTCAAGTGTAATTACCTGATCTGACAATTCGGGCGATAGTAGAACCGGGATATAATCGCCAAAAGGTTTTTTTTTCACATAGGGAAGAAAGCATACAAATCGATCCATCCATTCGGGGGCTACGAAGCCACAGACAGACACACAGACCGACAGATCGACAGATACACATGCTAAACTTAAACCATTATCTTCGAGGCTTAAAAATACTATAGACTAACTCGCATCGACAAGATTTGGATCGTATCAATCAAGGTGATGTACCGTATTTAGGTACGTAGGAGCTTCTTTGGTTAAAAAGTGAAGGGGTGCGATTTGTAACCTAAGGTACTGGGTTCGAACTGACAACCGAGTTTGTAGCAATGACTCTTTTCTGAGTTATGTACATTAGATGAACACTAACCGATGCTCTTACGGTGAGGGAAAACTTACACATTCAGACGTCCGAATCTAACCATGATCTAAGCGGGAGAATACAGCCGGGATATTAACGCCAAGATGAAATTAAAGTGCACCCAATAAGCGATGGATTGACATCGCTGAGTCGGATGCGAGAGCCAACGGCTTACGACGCGAGGATGCCGAAGACCGGGCGAAGTGGAGAAGAATGGGTAGGAAAGCGGACCCTGGCAGAGGCCGGGATAAGCGCTAGGACGATGATGATGATGAAATGAAAGTGCACCGTCGGTACAACTTTGTAAGTTGTTTAACCTTTGACGGTAATGAATTGAAGTGGTAAGATGTAAAAAAAATCAAATTTATGAAGAATATCACAAGGATATAAATATAACTACTAATACTATTCCTCGAGTAGGTAGTTCGATTCTTCATAACAAAGTACTTATGTTCGTAAATAATAATCGTCACATACCTTACTGTTTTCAGGTATATTCAGTGCACGAGACCATGAAGCTGACGCAACAACACCCAGTACAAATCATAGTTATGCATCCGCTACTAGGAGTAACTACCAAAACACGAAAGTAAATTATAGTCAAGGTAACCATGTTGTCATACGTAGAACCCCATATATCTTTGGCAGACCCTCCGACGACGCTTCAATTGACTACAATAACAATGGAATCAACTCTAGGACTGTAACAGAAAACACATACCCTGAAAGTGGTTATAATGACCACACATATCCTACCACAGTAAGATCATATACGACTACTAGAGATTATAATAGATATAAAAACTATGGTCGCCCTAATTCCACCACTGAAGACGCACGCCCTATTAATACTCCTAAAACATACAATGGCGGTTACAATAACTACGGACACCCCACTACCGAAAGATCATACACGACTACAAGATATTATAATAGAGCTAGAAATGATGGTCGCCCTAATCCCATCACTGAAATAGCACGCCCTAGTAATACTTCTAAAACATACAACGACGGATACAATAACTACGGATACCCCACTACCGAAAGATCATACACGACTACAAGATATTATAATGGATATAGAAATGATGGTCGCCCTAATCCCACCACTGAAGAAGCACGCACTAGTACTACTCCTACAACATACAACGGCGGTTACAATAACTACGGATACCCCACTACCGAAAGATCATACACGACTACAAGGGATTATAATAGATATAGAAATGATGGTCGCCCTAATCCCATCACTGAAATAGCACGCCCTAGTAATACTCCTAAAACATACAACGGCGGATACAATAACTACGGATACCCCACTACCGAAAGATCATACACGACTACAAGATATTATAATAGATATAGAAATGATGGTCGCCCTAATCCCACCACTAATGAAACACGCACTAATAGTACTCCTAAAACATACAACGGCGGTTACAATAACTACGGATACCCCACTACCGAAAGATCATACACGACTACAAGAGATTATAATAGATTTAGAAATTATGGTCGCCCTAATCCCACTACCAATGAAGCACGCACTAATAGTACTCCTAAAACATACAACGGCGGTTACAATAACTACGGATACCCCACTACCGAAAGATCATACACGACTACAAGGGATTATAATAGATATAGAAATTATGGTCACCCTAATCCCACCACTGAAGAAGCACGCACTAGTACTACTCCTACAACATACAACGGCGGTTACAATAACTACGGATACCCCACTACCGAAAGATCATACACGACTACAAGGGATTATAATAGATATAGAAATTATGGTCGCCCTAATCCCATCACTGAAATAGCACGCCCTAGTAATACTCCTAAAACATACAACGGCGGATACAATAACTACGGATACCCCACTACCGAAAGATCATACACGACTACAAAAGATTATAATATGTATGGAAATTATGGTCACCCTAATCCCACCACTGAAGAAGCACGCTGGATTAATAATAGACGTAGCTGGAGCACAGACGATAAAACAAATTGGGGTGTGGATGTAGATAAAAACTATAACAATAACTGGAGTCAAGGCAGTAATCAAAATTGGAATAACAATAGAAATGGATATTCCCCTAGAAGCAGATACTTTAATGGACATCGTTACCGGAACAGAAATAATAATTGGCATCAAAAGAATTTTCATAATAGAAATTGGAATAACAATGCAAATAAGTGGGATTCCAATAATGGTAACTCAAAATACGATAAGGATCGTGGAATAGATACAGGTGTTTATCATAACGATAACTCCTGGGGCACAAATGGTAATAGAGATAGAAATTATGATAATCCAACCGGAACTACTAAAAACCAACCGGGAGACTATGATAGAAATAGGGGTTTCAGTCACGGAACTAATCGAGACGGTAATAAAAACTGGGCAAACAATTTTAGCCATAGAGATAGGAGCGGGGGTAATGATAACCGTGAGATGCAAAACAGGCAGAATACCGATGACAATAATAATAAAAAAGAGTTTGAGATAGAAAGCAATAACAAAAATTTCAACAGGGATTCAAGCGGCCGTCAGGAATGGGGCAAAACTAGAAAATATCATGGAAATAATTGGAATGGACGTCTAAACTATAATCATTGGAATAGGAATCGTTCCTGGAATAGAAATTCAAATTGGGATGAGCGAAAATACGCTAATAAAAGCGATAATTGGGACCAAAACAAAGACAACAACCAAAACGGAAATAATAACAACTGGGATAATGGAGGCGGCAATAATTATGATCGAAACACACATCGCTGGGAAAAACACGATAACGATAAACGAAATCAGGGTACAGGTTACGATAACAACAACCATTTCAATAAGGACTCAAGCAACAACTATCGTCGGAAATGGGGCAAAACTAGAGAAAATCATGGAAATAATTGGAATGGACGTCGAAACTATAATCATTGGAATAGGAATCGTTCCTGGAATAGAAACTCAAATTGGGATGGGCGAAATAACGCTAATAAAGACGATGATTGGAACCAAAACAAAGACAACAACCACAACGAAAATAATAACAACTGGGACAATGGAGGCGGCAATAATTATGATCGAAACATACAACGAAATATTCAGACAGAAGATAGTACGACTTTAATTATATTATAAACTTTAATTGGCAGAACACAATTTCAGTTCTGTATGAAACACCTGATTTTTATTCGCGATTTTAGATTTGGTGCCATAATAGATTTTGTTTTTGGTACCGTAATAGATGATGATTGTGAGTCACGAGCACATGCATGCCCTTTTGTATCAATAATTAATTGAAGGTCATCTTGTATAAACATACATATTAATAAGTCCTCATTATAGAATATGCAAAAAGTATCTCTGAAGTGGTATTTGTACAACATCGTTTGTACCCAATGAACACCTGTAACGAAATATTATAAATAATTTCTTATAATCGAATTCTAAAATCATTAATTTCTAGTATTTGTTAGATTTATTACTAATTTAATGTATTCTTGTAGAATATTATGTAAAAGACTCGATCAGCGAAATAACTTCTCCGGGGATACCAGGTTTGGTCCACAACCTCAGTAAAATTCAGTACTTACAGGTACTACATTTATTTTCCTTGACGTATTTATTTCTAGTAAAGCTGTACAATTTACTCAATGTTAGTGCACGTCTGAATAATAAATAATATAGTAATAAAATTTCCTTCTTTGATTTATTTTACTCATCTCTCCTTAATTTTTAAAGATAATGTATTGTATACAAATCTGACTCCTGTCCTGGATCATGTCTCATCTCTTTTACTTCTTCCACATTTACAGAGACGGTTTGTTCTCAATTCTACAGATTCTCATTACAGATTCCCAGCTGAACAGATTCCCAACCAGATTCCCATTTTTACAGATTCACAACTCAACAGTTTCCTATTTCTGCAGTTTACATTTTTATAGATACCTAACTCAAAACACGCTCCGTGACAGGTTTAGTTTCGTTCTCAAAACCTTCCCTTTGGCCCACCACCACCCATGGTCCTACCGACCTCTAAGTCATACGGACCGCGTCAGACCAAATCACGGGAGGTGCGCGCAGTACTTGCCAGAGGCTCTTTCCACACGCGCACTGCTTGACTCCCTACAAGTTTTCCTGAGTCCTATTTGTAACCACTCTCCCCTTTCTGGGGCTCGGACTGCACAAATAACGTTGTCCCGCCGCCAGCGCCACCTACTTGAATCACATTTTAGTTTCCGTCACACATCCTTTTCTTGTGTCATGCTACACAAAACCCCTTGAAGCGCGCGAAATTCCCCTCCGAAGATACGAGGTCCGCAAAATAAATTGGTCCCACCTCCTTCCGAGACCCGCGGGTTATTTACGAAACCCTCCACCACCCATGGCCAATCTCATCAGGCCGATCCGCGGGAGATGCGCCGGGGCTCTTACTAGTTGCCACATACGCACAGCTTGACTCCCTACACATTGTTAACAGTACATCCTGCACTCACGTTTCTATTTTCTGGAGCTTTCACGCATCTCTTTAACGCATCAGGATTTACGCTTCTTCGCTCTTGAATGGTTTCTAGTTCTTGGTCCCAATATCCTTGCGGCTGCCGTCGCCGCCATGCTGCTTGTGACGTTGTCATAATAGTTGCAAGCCACCCGTCAGGTGGCGCACCAATCGACATCCAGGCCAAAGAGATGGACTAAGAGACTCATGATCATCTCCGACACGGCTATCCTGCTATACACACGTCCTCGTGTGTTATCTGTAACACGAAAACAACACAGCACAATACCATATTCGCTCGGTCACTCCTGACCCCACGGTGATCAGACACCCAACACTACTACTCACTCAAAAAAAACTCAAAACCACCTTTCATTGTCACTCGTCTTACTTTTGTAACCGGTAGGTGCTCTACACTCTAACGTTTCAATACGAAACTGCCAAGGTCGTAATAGGAACAACGCTTTACTAAATATCTGTCAGCTCGTAGTCTATTCTTTGACCAAATCCCAGTTGCATAAAATCAGAAGTAACACGGTATATCGGGTCTCTACATGTGAGAACACAGTCCGTCGGCTGTTTGGTAATACAACTGAATTTGAAATAATTTGTGAGGAAACAGCGTAAATTCACCTACCCTTTTCACTATGCAAAAACGTCTGATTAGAATTATAGCCAATATTGAAACTACTGACAGCTGTAAATCTTATTTTATACACAGAAAATCTTTACCCTGTATTTACATATTGGAGGCTCGTAAATTTGTATGAAAATATCTCAAATTTGTTTTCTCTACCATTGTATCATCTCCACTAATGTGTTATTACACTACCTTTTGAATTCATGACAATAATCAGCCCTGTAATTATCCACCACTCATCCCTGCGACTATATTGACCATCCTTGCTCATCATCTCTGTGATTATCCAACAACCCCCCGCGACTACATGTTAGTCAACCATATGGCTTCCTATCGAATTTACATGACTATAGAAAAGTTAATTCTAGCATCCTCTAACAAAACAATTCAACTGTCTGCATAATTTCAGTATCAAATCATCGCATATCATATGGGAATGTTCTGCATTATTACACAAATAATTACCACTACTACCCAATACTAAAACATGTAAGTCATCATTTTAATACCAAAGACTCCAGAACATCAGACACAAAAAGGTATTGTTTTCTGTTTTATTTTCGATCCCCCACAGAATAATCCACCCAGACTAGCAGACGCCACACAGGCCAGTAGATGCCACACAGGCCAGTAGATGCCACACAGGCCAGCAGATGCCACTCAGGCTGAAACAACCTACTTTATTACTCACTAAGTACGAACTGAATACCTAATATGTTACAACGGTCTGACCCTAGATCCTTTTTTTACTGCTTATCGTACGTTTAGAATTCGATAGAAGATAGCCAGCAGGTAGTAGCATGCAGGCGCTACGTATTTGACGCAGTTACTTAACATCGTACGTGTACCCACGAAAGTAATAACATTGGCTGTAACAGTACCTATCACCCATTATTTATGTTACCCATACATTTTATTTAAATAACAATATTATCATGGTACCCCACGACTTCAGGTTACTTTAACAGATTGCGGAAAAACGAGCTTATTAATTTATTTACTATACAGAGGAAGAAGAACTATAACTCGACGCTATCGAGTAGTCTATAACTTTAATAAGCCGCCTTCGTTATTGTACATCATTTACAATTAGTCGGTTTACACCGTCTATGTTTGGTGTCACATTTGAAAAGAATCATAATCCCCGAAGGAGGGCGCTAGGTCTTTCTCCGAAACGTCATTATTTTCATTTCACAACCGAGACATGTTAGTTTCTTTTTCCGTCACGTTCCTTCTTATCCATGTTCCATTGTTGGCGACATTCCATTTCTGTCACAGAATACTACATCCTTACGGTATTGCTGCATAAAACGCAGAACTAGCGCCACAATAAAATTGACAGGTCACCTCTGTTGCGGTCAAGCTATATAAAAATTACACAACTGAATACAATTTGCAATTATCGTTAAACAGTTACTTTTTTTTTTACTAACGTAATATTCAATAACTTTCAACAAAACCCAAATAATAACCTGTTATCGGTAATCAAAATATTATCTGTTAGAAATTGTATGAAAACCTATCGCACACCCCATAATTAAACGCACGCCACTCAAAGACAGAAGAAATACCAGATATACACCTACGCCTACGAATGGGGTCATACAAGACTGTATGCTCTGTTCGATTCGACACGAATATAATGAAGGAGTATCATAGTTTGCTATCTATTTCATTTTAGTAACTGCAGTAAGTTGATAGTATTTATAATAAGTCTGAATTGGAACCTCACGGTAGGTACTCAGGTACTCAAAGTTCTACATTATAAATAAAAACAAAAACATGTCCTATATGTAGTACCACGAGACACGTATTCCAAAGGAAACAACAATAGTACCAACCATCGAGCAATCACAAAATAACCAGCGGGGCTATTGGCTATCTCAGTTGTCAACTCAAATTAGTTGTACACTCACATAAGTTGAACACTGGCACTGTCATGGAATTGGTATTGTCTATCTCTTCAGTGTACAACTATTCACGGTGGATCCACTGCAATTCACGGTGCTACCATAGACTAAATAGATATACTACGTGACTATCAAGTAGCCATTATGACATCTCTATTTTTTATCGACTTTTCAAATTGAAGGGTGATATGTCACCGACATCTTGTTTTGGCACGAATTTTGAAGTTACTACATATAACTGCTACAAATAAATTAAATAAATTGTGTGTTTTTTATTATTACACGTAAGTATTCAATATACCCTTTCTTAAGTGTAAGTGCGTAGTGACTACATATATAACTATTATTGAAGAATATTTTTGTTTAATATTTACATAGTATTTGAATCTGCGAATGTAAATTATTTTGACAAATTTTAGAATGCCGGGTCGTCGAATTTCTGTACGGCAGTTAGAATTACTGGTGGAGTGGGCCGAGGAGCACAGAATGGTGGCATTGGGCCGGTTCACAGGCGGAGCTGCCCAAACGGTTAGGCAGGCTTGGGAGCAGCTCGCGCTGCGCTTCAACTCAGTGGCGCAAGGCGCTTCGAAGTCGGTGGCCCAGTGGCGGAGAGTAAGTACTTAGTAGTATACTATATTAGATTACATTTTTTTTTGCTTTGATCGCATGTAAATGCTAATACGATTTCAAACTCTTAATTTGATACCTAATATTAATCCCTAACCATCCCATTGCATGTTTTTGTAATTCTAATTTTAACATTTTGCTTGTGAAGTACTGGATAGAGTTCAAGGCCAAGACGAAGTCTAAGGCTGCGGACTCTAGACGGAGTGCATCCGCCACTGGTGCAGGGCCGTCAAGAGTTGCGCCACTGAGCGAGCTCGAGGACCGGGTGCTGGCCGTGATCGGTCGGGTGGCGGTAGAGGGCTTACGAGGTGTACGAATACCTATTAATGTAAGTCTTTACTTAATTTTTCTTTTACAATTCCAAATTTGAAGGAAAAATCATTAAATATTAATATTTAGGAATTCTTAACATTTTGTGCAGATACCATCAACAGCTCCTCCTCTTGCTGCGTCTGTTCCTTCAGCCACTCCTTCAGAAGTGGAGATGGACGAGGAGTGGCTGGAAGAGGAGGACTGCTCGCCGATACCACCGCCCTCTTCCGAGCACGAGCGGGCAAGCCCCCGGCCAGCACAAGCCATCACACCTCGGGCAACTTCACCAATAGCAGGCTCTTCTCAGCCGATGCCCGGTGCGGTCATATAGTTATATTTTAGCATTCTTTAAATGTAGGAATAATAAACAAAATGCTAATTATTTTGTTTTGTTTTCAGCTCCTCTAAATGAACAGGAACCGAGGCAGACGAGACCGCAAAGGCCGCCAAGGCGCTGTAAGTAAATGTTATCTATAACATAGCTCATCATCATACTTTCTATGACACTTGCCATTTTTATTAACTCATATAGTCAGTATGTTTTCAGATGCAACTCCATAAATGCTTCTAGTCGTTAATAAGATCAATTTTTATAATTGCAGTCCGTGATGCTGGTCCTCCTCGGTGGGCTGTTCTACTTGAGGAGAGGCATATTGCGGCTGAGGAGAGGATAGCGGCTGCGATGGAGCAGCATGCTGCTGCGCAGGAGCAGCAAGCTGCTGCTATGCATCAGCTTGTTGCTTCGCATCAGCAACAAGCTGCTGCTATGCATCAGCTTGTTGCTTCGCATCAGCAACATGCTGCTTTAATGGAGCGAATAGCCGCTGCGCAGGAGGACACGGTCCTCATATTAGCGGAACTCCGAGACGGCGTCAGGCGGCAACACTAGGTCTTTTATTTAGATTTTCATCTCTATTTTCATCACCAAACACACAAACCTGATGGCGGGTATCAGCACATTGCCTTGCTGTATGAGTATCGTAACTAACCTTATAGTCAGATGTCGGAAACCTTCGACACGTAGGTGCTTAAATATTACTCTAACTGCCAAACGGATTTTAATGAAGCGAGGCTATGAACGATTTCTATTAAATTGGCTTACTTGCAAATAAAAAACAGTAGCGAAATTGGTCCATCCGGGATCATACGTCGGGAACATACGTACCATCATTCGGGAACTACGATGTCAAACTTTTATCATTTACAATCATCATCATCTTAGCGTCTACCGCGGCTTATGCCAGAGTCCGTATTCCTACTAGATTTCCTCTCATTCGAACTGTCTTCAGTTACATTCACTAAGTAGTTACTTATTAGGGATTAAATGTAAATTAAAAACTAATATATCTTAATGTTTATTTATTTACAGATCGCAACGTTCGTGAAAGAAAATATTATTTAATCTAGCAATATAATTATTTACAATAAATTAGTTTATTTAAAATTTGCTTGAATATTTATTTCTTACAAAGAGCAAGTTACACAGCAAGATATTATTTGATATTATTTTTTTATGTTATACGCAAGACAAACAGACAAGTGGGCTACGTGATGGAAAGTGGTCACGCGTAGTTTCAAGATGTATAAGAAATGAAAGAGTGTAATAAAGTAGACGCACAGTGTTCAAATTTTATAAGATGTGCTCGTCTTTCGCTGACACGGTGTAGTGCAGACGAGACAGGCCGTCGTTGCCGGTGGTTGGGCCCGGTTTCTGCAGTGCCGCACTGATTCTGCGTACCGCGACGTGTACTCTTCTTTCTTTGGGCCTTAATGAAGCCCTCTTCATTCTCAGTGGCAACACGAGGTGCAGAATGTTTCTAGGTGGAAGTGCTCGTGTGGAGATATTTGCGCAGTGTCGATGCGCGGACAGCTGTCTGTGGCGCTGCGGGTGCAGGCTGGCGAGTGGTTCGAGTCCTTTCCAGTGGTGCCCATATGAGCACCTACGATACGATACTACAATAGGCATTATGTAGACCGGATTCCTCGTTAATTCCTTATACATAGCATAAGTGGCACCGTGACACCAACAGCTCTTTCAGCGTCTCCCACTCCAAAGGATATGACAGTAGAGAAAGAATGGAAGAAAGTGGAGGCAGAGTTCTTTACGTCGGAATTTATAAGCTTGAGCTGCGCCACCCTCATATTCGATGGGCCGAAGTACTTGTTAGTTCCTTATAGCGCTGTAAAACCAGCACCTTCTTTAATGTCTTGCGCTCCACAGCCTGTGTACAAGCGCCTCCCTCGTACCGTCTGGAACCTCCTCTGCGTCAAGGCTGTCACGGAGGCTTCGGTGCGGTTGGCCACTGTCAGCATCATACTGCGTCTCGGGAAAGGAAATATTTAACTCATTGGCGATGTTGTGCAGGACAACACATGCATTCACTATTCTCCCAGCAGTTTCTGGGGGATAGTGAAGCACTCTATGTGCCAACAAACAACGCCAACGTGCCTTCAATACCCCTATGCACCGCTCCACAGTATTCCTGACGCGACAGTGAAAATCTGTGTAGAACTCCTCAGATGATCCCGGAGCCGCACCCAATATTGGAGTCATCAGCCAAGGCCGCTGAGCATACCCAGAATCACCTGTGAATTGTAATTATTATTTAGAAAAAAGAAAACAAAGCCAGAAACATAGGATTTCTTAATGTTTATGCATGTACCTACCCAAGAGCCAACCGCCCTCTCTATTCCGCTCCATGATTGGCTTGATGTCACAGTTGTTCCAGACGTACGAGTCATGCGCCGCACCACCCTACGCCGAAAAGACATGTCTAATCTTTAAATTAGCATCGCGAATCTGTAATGTAATAAACATATTTGTATAACTCAAAATCTTTATAAACCATTAACTTTAATTGTTTACTTATAATTATTTCTGTTTATCAATCAACTTACAATTAGAACATTCAAAGAATGATAATTCTTTCTGTTGAAGAAAGCTTCTTCATGATCGTGTGGCCGGATTATGGCTACATGAGTGCCATCGATGCACCCGATTACCCCAGGAAATCCAAATTTTTCCATAAAACTGAAAAAAGTTAGGTAACTTATATATAGAAATAAAAACCAATTTACCAAATGTATGTTCGCACATAACTTCCGAACGGCTGCAATTATTTGACTAATTTTCATTTGTCCGGACAAGACATGAAAAAAAGTGGTATGGTAGGGCACGGGCAGAGTAGTGGTAGGATAGGCGTCTGACGTTGCACCACGTGAAGAAAGAACGCGCCAGACCCAACTAGTTTAATATGTATCTATCGGTAAAGTCGCCTGCCGTCGGTCCCACTGCATACGCTTAGATATTTTAAACTACGCAACGGATTTTAATGCGGATTTCAACAATAGATACACTGTTTCAATAGAACGGTAGGACAACAGGCGAACGAAGTCCAATAGCATATAATAAAGTTACTTGCCTACCCCTATGGGATACGGGCGTACTGTGTATGTACTTATATTATTTTTTAAGATAAATACAGTTACTGTATACTTACTCCCTCATAACAGCTTCTCTTTCATTAATAGATGAAGGGAATTTTATGTATTTCAAAAGGATTTCCTGGGAATTGAGTGCATCGGTAACCTCATGTAGACATTTGCTAAATGTGGGTTGGGACATGCTCGCAAAAGAGGACGCGCCCACAATCCGCTGATACGATCCACTGGCATAGAAGCTTAAAACTGCCAGAACCTACAAACATTTATGAGACTACTATACTCAGTAGGTACTTACTTAAAACAGCTAAGGCAGGTAATTTGGAAAGAAAATACTTACTTTAAGTTCATTGCCAACACCAGTCCTCCGGCGAGTGACTGGTAAGTGGGAGCGGAGCTCCTCTAAGAGAAGTTGAAACCCAGCCTTCGTCAACCGATAGTTGGCAACAAACTCTTTTTCAGGCAGCTGCAGTGGATCGCTCGCATCGCGCAAGTGGTGTCTTTCCAGCCGAAGAAGCCGCCTCCTCCTCTCTTCTTCAGCATGCCCCAACAACATAGCACGCGCCATAATTTATAGTAAAGTTGAAGAAATTTAATCAATCAATCAATTTTTTAATGAAATGGCAACGGGTCATAAATTGATAAAGTATGCTTGACATGCACAAGTGATTAGAAAGATTTATCACAGATTAATTGTTTCAATTTACACAAAGACGGGATAAAATATATTACCCATCTCTTTAACAATATAAACCTAATAAAACTGAAAGCCCAAATCGTAGTATAATACATAATATTTTCTTACCTTTCCAACTCAGCTGGTTAATAGTGACCATCGCCGGATTCCTAAGCACTAATATTTGCTTAGCACTGGCGATGTCATGAATTGGTATTCTCTATCGCTTCGGTGCAACCGTGAATACAGTGTCGTTACGGTGACCATCACGTAGAGCACATGACCTCTCTATTTTTTATCGAATTTAGGCGAACAAATTAGATATCACTTTACAACCTTTGCTAAGTAGGGTTTAGTGTATATTTTCAAATTGAACGGTTATATGTCACTGACTGACATGTTGTTTGTTTACATAGAATCGCACATCTATAGCTTTAAGTAAATATTATTAGAAATAAATAGATACCAATAGGTTTTTGTGGAACCAAAACATCATAATTATGTAAGTATTCAATATTTCTTAAGAGTAAGTGCATAGTAACTTTATGTTTGTAAATGTAGAAGAAATTTTCGGTAATAGTAAAGGATATGCGCTTACTTATCTATTAACTGAATTTGCAATTTGAATTGTTTTAGCTAATTTCAGAATGCCGCCTGCCGGGCCGTTGAAAATTGGCCATTCGGTAGATGAAAATACCAATGTAGTAGGTCGTCAAAAAGGTGGCTGTGGTCCGGTTTACAGGTTGAGCTCTACCTGCCCAAGCCTAAAGATATACATGGAAACAGTCGGCTAGCACTATGTTTGAATTCAGTGTCACAGAAAATGGTACCTATAACATAACATTCTTTATATTGATACGATCAAATTCATGAATATGAATAGTAGGATTAAAATGAAAATAAAAGCCTAATTGGGTGTATTCAACTTAATTACAGTTCGCAACGGATCGTCATGTTCGCAGCATCGCGTGTCTTCCTTCAACGGTTACCACTGAAAAGCCTTTGTACCAGCAGCATCTCAACCATCAGCATTCCAAACAAGAATAAGACCTAGCCAACAACTCTTTCCATTCCATTGTACGCCCTCCATGTTCAATGCAGGAGCATAATTGCATAACCACCTTAAGAATCATATTCCTTTGTACTATAGTACAGTTGTTAAACGGTGTTTATAGCATTCAGAAATTATTTATTTGTTTATTACTAGCTTTTGGACGCGACTGCGACCGCGTTGATATCGTTTTATTCTATTACTATTTCTTCATCGCTCTAAATATTTTTTTTGTAAATATATTCAATGTACAGACACACTTTTTTAATGTTTTTAAAAAAAAAACTCCGGGAGTAAAGGACGAGTTCTTTAGGCACAGAGGACAGCTAATTCTTCCTTCTTTTAGTAAACTGATTTTGGATAAAGTTGCACCAAATGCCGTGAATTTTATTGTAGCGGTAAAAGAAAATTTTCTTGAAAAGGTAATGCACTTATGCTTTCGTACTGTACCTATGCTTTGATATCGCATTAGTTCGAGTCGTAAATAGTTGGGTTGTTAATGTGATCACCACTGTTAGTTACAATACAATATTACAATTTAAAATAGCGTCGTATTGAACGACATTGTATAACTCATGTTTTGTATAAAGTTATAAATCATTTATATACTATATCAAAGATATTTTCTGTTATGAAAATCCTCCTCGTCATCCTTTGGCCGAATTACGGCTATGTAAGCGCCATCGATCCACCCGATAACACCAGAAAAGTCTATAATTCTCTCAAAAAGAATGTGCCGGGATATGTGGGCATTAAGTCATTCGCCGTATAGTATTATTGTCACCAGCAAGTAAGCATACACACGATTAGGTTTAGGTCTCAATATGTCCGTATGACCGAGAGTTTAGGGTTAAATTTAGGTGTTTTAAAAATATATTTCAGCATAGCATTTCTTGTATTCTTACACCAGCTTACCCTATACCGAAAATGTTCATTTTCTATTAGATTATTTATTTATTTGGTTAGGTAGAGTGCGCGAAAGACCAGTCTGCACTTAGGTATGGCGTCCCTGTCACTATTTTTGTTGGTCACTGTTCTGTCAAATTTAGTTCCATTTTCAGCTGCACGCAAAGTTAAATAGCGTTTCATCTTTAAAGTCCCGAGATTATCAGCGGAACTATAAACATTAATATAAGTATATAGTCAGGCTACAGAGAACAGCGCCACTCTTCATACTAAATATTATAGTATAGATTATCTATTTCAATTTATAAAGAGAGCAAGGACCAAAGTACACTGTCTTTTTGAATTTATCATATAAACCTTCTAAAACTCCAAGTTCAAATCGTAGTTCATTGCGTATTACTTCTTCTTACCTTTCCAACTCAGCCGGATAATAGTGGCCATCACCGGATTCCTATAAAACACTACTCTCTAGCAGTTACTTTGAAAAAGTGTTTGACAATCGAAGTGGCTATGGATTTGACGTACCGGGTGATCATCACCACGATACGCAATACCAATTATTGAACTATCGATACAAAAACATCTGTCAAACATTTTTATGGTGTACATTAATTAAATGACGTCATCTCAGTTGAACACTGGAAATAGCGAATGCCAAATTAGTTCTAGTCTCCATTGCTGCTCTATGGTTACAAACTTATTTGACCCGGTGGCCAAAACTGAAACTATGGAAACTTCATTCTGAAATGTGATTAAAATGACATGTCAATGCCAAGAACAGCGACGCCGTCACCGGCTCATACAAGTTTACTTCGAAATGTGTTTGACAATCAAAGTGGCTATGGATTTGACGTACTGAGTGATAATCACCACCATACGCAATACCAATTATTGAATTATCGATACAAAAATATATGCGTTTGACATCTACAGTGTACAACTGTTATATGACGTCATCTCAGTTGAACACTAGCCATAGCGAATACCAAATTAGGGTTTAGTGGACATCTTATGTCAAATTTAGTTGAACACTGAGTTAGCCAATAGCCCCGCTGATCATCATTAGGTACTTATCTTTTTTTACATACAACGCTTTTGTACATAGCTTGAAACAGTCACCATCTGGTGGTTTCGCGCCTATAGCATTCACCGGCACGGTAAGCCAAGGAACCTTGCTCGGCAGACGTTAAGCTGTCAATCATCGACAAAGTATTTAACCAGATGGAACCAAAGTAGATCACATAACTAAAGTGAATAGGCTTTGCCCATAAAATAAGGTACCAATCTCTTTTGCTTTTGCCTATACTTTTTATAAAAGTCAAGAATGGGGTGTCATCAGCTGTTCGTGCGAAATCGGCCATATTTGTTTGTAACAATTTTGATTTTTTTAGGTTTGTCGTAGAAGCCATTTTAACCTTTTTTTACCACACCGCATTTGTGAATAATGTTTTTCAAAAACCATATTTCAGTGTACCCTGGCATAAGCCGGGCCTGATCTCTATAATGATATTGATTATTTTACCACACATAACCTTTCTAAAACCTTTCGTAATCCTTAGAATGAAACCGTAGAACTATTGTCCAATTATTTTTTCAGATTGAAAGACTCCGTCACCAAGTTGGTACATAGAAACTCAGTACTTAGTAACTTTCCATCTTAGTTCGTTACACATTATTTGTGACAACAAATTTAATTTACCCACACCGATTCTCTCACAAGTAAACATGGTTCGACTCGCCGAATGCAAAATTTTAGCGTGTATGCCTTGTAGGTTGTATGTTGTACGTAATTATGGACCAACCACGAACCAGCACTCTTTCTTGTGTTTGCACCAGACTTTTGCCATTTCGTCGTATCTTCCGCCGCTCAGCATTTCGTACACGCGTTTATTTGGCATGAAAAAAATAAGATCGAGCATTAACATTGTGGACGTGAAGATCTTTATCCCACTTCTGACGTCGGAGAAAGGACTAGAGAAGACTCGCCCATGAGCGAGTAATGGCCATCAGAACGTATTTATCGGGATTTCGTAGCAATAAAGGGGTATCTATAGTGTTTTAAGAATGTATTGTCAAATTAAAGCCACATTTACGAGTTTACAATTGTAGCCGAGACCCGCGGGTTATTTGCGAAACCCTCCACCACCCATGGCCAATCTCATCAGGCCGATCCGCGGGAGATGCGCCGGGGCTCTTACTAGTTGCCACATACGCACAGCTTGACTCCCTACACACTCCCTGTTAACAGTACATCCTGCACTCACGTTTCTATTTTCTGGAGCTTTCACGCATCTCTTTAACGCATCAGGATTTACGCTTCTTCGCTCTTGAATGGTTTCTAGTTCTTGGTCCCAATATCCTTGCGGCTGCCGTCGCCGCCATGCTGCTTGTGACGTTGTCATAATAGTTGCAAGCCACCCGTCAGACATCCAGGCCAAAGAGATGGACTAAGAGACTCATGATCATCTCCGACATATATATATATAAATATATATATATATATGTCGTCGCGTGAAGGAAAGGGATGTATCAGGATCATTGTCATCAGGGTGGTGATATCAGTATTAGATCGTATTCGTGCAGATAAATTAAAGAAAAGGACATTCACATTTATTCCACTGCATTTATTCCAATTCATTTTTGCACATCACTTATAATTTTACTTGAAATCAGAGCAGTATCACAATATAGGCAGTTGAGGTAATTAACTGTCTTATTTCAAAGGTGATTTATTTATTTAACATAAATAGTATACAAAATTGACATACAGAAAAAAAGCTTATTTCTAAAGAAATATCTTCCAGCCAACCAACGGAAGAGAGAGGTCAAACTCGAGAGGCAGATGGCGTGCACCTTTAATTTACTTACCTACTAGAGTACAACTAAATATAAATTCATACACCATACATATATAAATACATATATAATACATACATATATAAATAATATAAATATATTATACATATACATATCATGGATAACAAATGGAAAGATAGTGCTCTTTTACTCGTTTTTTAAACGTATCAGGCGAAGGACTGGTACGTACAGTACCAGTGGTGATTTTAAAATTACTTTATTTTGAAACGTAAATAACACTTTCTATAAACGAAATGTGGAGACAGTTTTAAGACGCGTCACTCCTCGGCGGCGGTCGCGCCAAGAATGGCTGCCACTCCACCCGAGTCGTGCCATCGAGACTCTGTCAGCACGCCCCACCAGAGGGCGCACTCCCACTTCATCGTAATGAGTCCGTACTATTGACCACATGATTTCATACTATTGACCGCGATCCGTCGCGGTCGTCCTGCTGTACACACATCCTTGTGTGTTATCTGAAACATGAAAACCATAGCACAGTACCATATTCGCTCGGTCACTTCTGACCACAACACATCACCCAAGTAAGTCTTATGAATCATGTCATTGGATCTATCACGACTGCATTAACCCACAAATTCTTCACATAAAACATTACGTATGTTTATTACCATTTATCATACAAAACTTCTGTAGATTATGAGATAACAACATCATCTCGTACACAAATTATTCTTTATAATTTGCTGACATAAATTCAGCTACGGCTTCAGTTTATTAGAGAGGCGTGACAAGATAGAACACCAGACTATGAACCGTATCACAATTACCACCAATGAAGAAGGTTTAATCATCGTCACCAGTGTTTTCCCCTGACGCTCTTGTGAGTAGGAAACAAGCCCCAATCACAGAGCTCGCGTATTGTTCCCGACGTCGATTACTGTAGGTACTTAGATTCACTACAAATATATGACATACCTACTTAAAATTTTCAGTACTCAGCAATAGACCCAATGTTACTTCGAGTAGGATCGTAACACTCCTTCATTAAATGTCATATGATTCTTAGTCATCCGTCAGCGCCATCCTAATTTAAAAAAAAAGGAGTAATGTTACCATACAGGAGAAATGACACACAGGCAAACCACCACACTGACGAACGCTATCAAGCGGGCCGCCACGCAACCGGGCCGCCACGCAACTGGACCTGCACACTAGCGAAATACCACACAGGCTAGGTGTCACTCTGGTCAGTGCCACTCTAATCGTCAAACGATGAGTCTATTCATCATATAGCCTGTGTCACGTCTGCCATAGCACGATACAGGTAAAATGTCACACAAGGGTAAATTTCACAGAGGTGAAATGCCACGACGGCGAAATTCCATACAGGTGGAATGCCTCACAGGCTAAATGCCACAGAGACTAAATGTCACACAGACTTTCTGCCTCACAGGCGAAATGCCACACAGGCGGGATGCCACACAGGCGGGATGCCACACAGGCGGGATGCCACACAGGCGGGATGCCACAAAGGCGGGATGCCACAAAGGCGGGATGCCACACAGGCGGAATGCCACACAGGTGGGTGCCACAGAGGCGGGAGCCACACAGGCGAGAGCCACACAGGCGGGAGCCCCACAGGCAGGACAAATAAATATAAGTTAATAAACATTGCCAACATATCAGCTCAGTGTTGTTCATTCGTCACATTTTTAAACCGGTAGGTACTTATAGACTCTAGTAATATCTCTATCAATAATATAGGGGCACCACTGTAGTAGCCGTGCTTATTAATCTGTGCAAAGGTATCTACTCTTACACTATACAGTATACTTTTCAATATGAAATTGCTAAAATAATGAAGTAGTAACTTTAACACGCTTTACTTCACTAATAGCTGTCTATAGACTCTCAGCTCGTGGTCAATCCTTCGACCAAATCTGTACTAAGTCAGTGATAGGTAACACAGTCTATCTGCTATCATAACACGTAATAACGGTCTACGAGTTACACAACAAGTAATCGTCACAGACCCGAACAACTGTTCACGGTAATACAAAAACAACATTATCTCTACTGCTTAATATCAAAACTAAATCAGGAGTTTAATAATAAGAAGCGCTCACGTCTAACTGATACGCCAGTCATGGGTTACAGCAGTCCATCTGTTACCACGACAAAACGAAACAAGTAATAATTATTACTTGTTTCGTTTTGTCGTGGTAACAGATGGACTCACCGGCACACAAAAAAAAAAAAATTGTCTGTACACCGGGCGCCACCTATCTACGGGCATGTTTTTCGACCCGCTGAATACGAATTTTAAGTCAGTTTAGGCCGTCCAGCCTTCAATTTTGAGTAAATTGCAAAAAACCACAAAAAATTATAGACTCTAGTAATATCTCTATCAATAATATAGGGGCACCACTGTAGTAGCCGTGCTTATTAATCTGTGCAAAGGTATCTACTCTTACACTATACAGTATACTTTTCAATATGAAATTGCTAAAATAATGAAGTAGTAACTTTAACACGCTTTACTTCACTAATAGCTGTCTATAGACTCTCAGCTCGTGGTCAATCCTTCGACCAAATCTGTACTAAGTCAGTGATAGGTAACACAGTCTATCTGCTATCATAACACGTAATAACGGTCTACGAGTTACACAACAAGTAATCGTCACAGACCCGAACAACTGTTCACGGTAATACAAAAACAACATTATCTCTACTGCTTAATATCAAAACTAAATCAGGAGTTTAATAATAAGAAGCGCTCACGTCTAACTGATACGCCAGTCATGGGTTACAGCAGTCCATCTGTTACCACGACAAAACGAAACAAGTAATAATTATTACTTGTTTCGTTTTGTCGTGGTAACAGATGGACTCACCGGCACACAAAAAAAAAAATTGTCTGTACACCGGGCGCCACCTATCTACGGGCATGTTTTTCGACCCGCTGAATACGAATTTTAAGTCAGTTTAGGCCGTCCAGCCTTCAATTTTGAGTAAATTGCAAAAAACCACAAAAAATAGCGAAAATACGATGTTTTGGCAAGAAAAAAAATTTTGACATCTAAGGCAAGCATAATTTTTATGTATTTTGATCTGTTAAATACTAATTTCAATCGTACTTTAATCATAAACTTATTTAATTCGAAAAAAATTATAAAATATCCTTAAAAATTGCAAAAATCGTAAAAAATTTGGATTATCTTGGTACAAAAAATTTTGTGAACCCGGATTAACAAAGATTTTCATGTAATTTAATCTGCTTGATCTGATTCTGCAATAAATTTGGCCCATAGTCCCTCCAAACATTCATAAAATTGCAAAAAATTCATAAAATAGCAGAAAATTGCTGCTGAAAAAATTGAAAAAAATCTTTTAATCACAATTAAACAAATTTTTTGTATTTTTTATTTACAAGATACAAGTAATTAACATCCAAGAATGTACACAAATTGGATTTTCAACTGTTTTTCGAGGATCATCGAACATCAAATTTTCGCTATTTTTTGGGGTTTTTTGCAATTTACTCAAAATTGAAGGCTGGACGGCCTAAACTGACTTAAAATTCGTATTCAGCGGGTCGAAAAACATGCCCGTAGATAGGTGGCGCCCGGTGTACAGACAATTTTTTTTTTTTTGTGTGCCGGTGTATAATCAATGTTTAAATTGAGATCATGAAGTTACTATGAAGTGATTATATAATCATCGTCATCGATTTTAACTGTTCAAACTAGTATACTCTATCTAGACTTTACGTTACGATTAAGATCCCATTTTAAAACGATTTAACAATGTTTGTAATAACGAAGGCGTCCCATATCCAGCCGCTTCTTAAAAATTATAACATTCAAATTGCCATCTACAGCCACAACATCGAGACTTTCGGGGCTCTCAGCCCAATGAGTCACACACATGACTCCCAGGCCACTCCAAGTCAGCCAAATAAATCAGGATGTTTGACCTCAACAACAGTTCAGGTACTACTAAACTTGTACTGGCAGAAGGATATAAAACCTCACCATTGCTTACACTGCCTCATCTTACTGGTACAACAACAGAACTCGAAAAAGTTACTTTATATCGGTAATCAAAGAAATTTCAGTACTCGAAGCTAAAGTTAATTTATAAAACCGACTATTCAACAATCACCAAAATATCTGGACTTTCAACATTTTCTTACAAAGCTTGAAACAACTACCTTCTATAAGCCACGCTCCCATAGCCTCCATCAGGCCGGTAAGCAACCATAAAACTCTCCCATAGGCTCCATCAGCCCACCACCATTGATAAAACACGATAACCTCCATCCGATGATGCAACAAATTTTGAGAAAACAACAAATATTTTAAAAACCTCGGCTTGATAGTCGTCACATATTGAGTTAGCTTCTTAGATAGATCCGTCTAACAAAGTCTTTATCCAGGTCAAACTAAGTCACATTAACATAGTACTAATAGTTTTCGGTCGAACTAAGTCACAGGTGTATCTTTAGTAGAGATGAAACGGATATCCGGTTGCTATCCGGTATCCGGCCTATCCGGCCTTAATTTACTATCCGTCCGGATACCGGATAGCGCGTTGATATCCGGCCGGATACCGGATAGTAAAAAAATTATAAAAACTCCATAAAAATGATTTGGCTCATCAGCTTTCTTCATTTCTCTGAGCAGTAGCCGCGTCAATTATATTATCCTTCAGGTCTCGTTGGACCGCCGTCAGCCAGGTGGCGTGTGGGGTCTTCCGCGGCAGCGCATCGTCGTCGACAAGGGTCTTGGCTAAAAACCCAGATTCGCCAGAAATTTTATATATGCCGATACAATATTCATAATATGTACATCAAACATATATAATAATTTAATGCAAAATCGATGTGGTATACTAGATATTTTGTTTATAAATGATACAATCTCCATACAAATCAATCAATTTCTCTTCGTCAATCTCGCTATAACTCGAAAACGGCTGGACCGATTTGAATAATTCTTCTTTTGTTTTGTTGGTTATAATGCAGGGGTGATTAGTATGAAAGAAAAAAAGGCCCCTAAATACCCTTTTTTACTTAAAGTTTGGTAGGTATGATTCTCATACAGTATAATAACATCTATATTACATGGTTTAAGAGGCTGATTTTTTTAAAAACTTAATAATTTAATTATAGTTAACCCATTTTTATTCATTTCGTTGCTGGCGATTCTGGGTTTTTTGTCTATGACTTTTTAGCCAAGCCCTTTAAGGCTACTAGCACAATAGTGGTCTTTGGGGTGACAGAGCATATGCCCATACCATCGCATTCGACGTTCTCTAATTTTCTCTTTATAATGTTGTATGGAATACTCTATATAATGTTGTATGGTGTTTGGATATTGTATCAGACACCGGGTGTCTATAAGATAGACTGCAGCTGTCGAAGCTCATACATTGGCCAAACTAAACGATCGATTGCCGAAAGGGTCAAAGAGCATATAGCTGCAGTTAAAAACCACCAGACGAATAAATCTGCCATAGCAGACCACCTGCTCAACTCAGGCCCAAACCACTGGATAGAACTGCATGCGCCTAATGTCCTCTCCACTGACCGGCAATATTATCCACGTATGGTTCGGGAAGCGATTGAAATTAAAAAGTACAAAACTTTCAATCGGGAAGATGGATATAAGCTTTCGGTGTCGTGGAATCCAGTGGTGTGCAAAATAAATAACCGTAAGACACAAGAGTTATCGTCGGACGCATTCGTCGATGTCGTGAGTGTTGTGTGTCGTGCAGTTCCGAATCAACAACAAATTGACAATTTTATGTGAGGGTAGGAGTCTACCAGCACATCACCGCAGCTGTCACCTCCCACGGTAGTCGTCTCGTAACCACGGTGGGTGTAACCCTACCGAAACGTCCAAACGTCAAAACAAATCATAAAGGTACGTCGCGTCCAAGTCCCGTCTAATATAATAATATGTGTAAAGAACGCGAGTTTAGTTTGAAACAAATATTAGTATAATATTTTTTCCAAAGTCAATCAAGGTTTATACTGGATTAAAAATACAAATGTTTCTATTTTTAGAGGATTTATATACGATGTCGTTTGTCCTTCGATATGCTGGGAGCATGTGTAAGCCCGTATTTTGAAACTACGGATCCTTTCGAGGTCGAAAGAATTGTTCGGTTCAATGTTCAATATATTCTCATTGAAGAAAGACTTGATATCACGTAAGCATATGCAGTCGTCTAAAGTCCCACCCCATGATTACAGCTTGAACAAAATATCCGGCTATCAGGCCAAGAGGCTGGCCGGATATCCGGTATTCGGTATCCGACCAAACCACTATCCGTTTCATCTCTAATCTGCATTTTCTTTATGCAATTATATTATTGCAAAAATGAATTGATATAAATACAGTGGAGTAAATGTGAACCTTTTCTTTAATTTATCTGGACGATCTAATACTGATATCACCACCCTGATGACAATTATCCTGATAAACCCCTTTCCTTCACGCGACGACATCAGAAGCGGTGATGACGAACGTAACGCCCAAGAGATGGTATGATGAAAAGCGACAAAGAAAATGCAGATACGCTTCGTGAAAGCGTAATAATAAAAGGAAAGTGAGTACTCGATCCAGTTGAGTTGCCTACATTACAATATAAAATGATTAAACACGTTCAAAGCGCAGCTAAGAGTCCAAACACCCTGAGATATAAGACAAAGACTTCGTCAGAGAGATTGGGGGATTTATAAAGCAAACAACAAATCATCTGCACCAAATGGGTCATGGTCAAGGCAGACCCCGGACATTCGAGATCACCACTGGGATATTGACACCATTATTAAAAATCGAGTGAAAATTACTATGGACGGCACTTTGGTATGGTTTCTTTGTTATTGCGAAACTTAATTTAGATTACTCATGTAAAATATTTTCCACTTTTTAAAAAAAATAGTGTTAGTTCAATCATTTGCGTAGTTCTAAATTAGTTTATTCAATGACTTTAAAGTAAATGTTTTGATTTAGATTCATTTAGCAGTGTAGTTTGACACCACAATTAAATTAATTGCTTAGATTTCTGCTGATAAAATTAAATCAAACGATTAAAAACGGTGTATTATTTTTTAAGTTTTACTAATACAATTATTTTCTTCTATTGCATAACAATGGTGTACAACGGTTCGCTTCACCTACGAGAACAACATTGCAATGCAACGCTGGACTGGTAGCCTCAACGTGATTTTTTCAACATGGGACGATGGTAAACAATCTGCGAGTGTTGCGGACATGACTGAGAAATTATGTGATATTAACAGTTCCTCTCTATCTGGTGGCTCCCTAGCGGATTTTAGGAGTTATTTACTTTGATATTTCAGAAAAGTATTCTGACAGAAACACTATTGATACCCTTAGTAGAGTGAAGGGCAGGTTTATTTGTATCTTTAGCGAAACTACAAATGGAAAGACTGTAAACAAAACAAAAAGAACGTCATTTATGGTCAGTGTTACAATTTGTTGGTATAGATGTCAAAAACTAGTGCCAAGTTTAATAAATGTTAGGTTTTGCGGGTACCTATGTCAATTAATGTGGGCTATCTGATATAAAGTAACTGAAAAAAAAATCACTCCACAAAAATAGTAAGAATTATGTTAAATCTCTCCCCATGTTACAATACACAGTATTTAAAGTAAAAAAGTGACATTTAATCTAAGATTATTTTACCATCTTGAAACATGGTACGCTATGATTTGACGTATTACCAACATCACGTCAGTTATCGGAAAACAAGAATAAGAAATACTTGAAAGCATAGTCCTATTATTTTTATAAATTGAGTACGTAAGCATCATTATGGTGGTGCTGCTGCTGATTGACTTCTTCTTGATCATTGCCTCACTGCTGAGGATCGTGACATCTTCGGAGTTTGTCAACTGCATGTCTCTATCGGTTTCGATCAGTTGCCTGATGTAATGCGACGTTGACGGACGTATCGTTATGATATTTGGTCCACCCATCTCTTCGGACTTCGGCCTCTGGGTCTCTTGCCTTCGACTTTTCCCGTCACCATAAGTCGTTCCAGATTGCTGATAAGTAAATATTTGATAATAACAGTGTGGCAGGGATGCCGTTGCAGTGAGTTTGTGGAACAATTAGCTGGTGTACTTTAGGATGTTGTGTCTTAGAGATAGGATAGGCTTTGAATGTGCAACATTTCAATAATGACCGAGTTCAGTACAGTGCCAACATGTATCGAAAAAAAAAAGATAAAAATTGTTAGCGTGTTAACCGGATACATTCTAATGAAATTTTCCATATTTCAGTACAATGTTTGTTATTGTGGTCGTAGTTTCCCAATGTTATAGAAGATATCCGCGGCAACAATGGGATCACCCATAAACGTTTCAGAAAATTAAAAAAAAAAGGGTAGTTGGGTTAGTAATTTAATTTTATGTTGTAATCAAGTTATTAATAAAAAAAAAAAGTAGATATGAGTAAGTGAACTGATTGACGGTAGATAATTTCGAAAAATGTTTTGAGTAACTGAAGATAAACCTGTGACGTCCGAAAACCATTTGTACTACGTTAATGTGACTTAGTTTGACCTGGATAAAGACTTTGTTAGACGGATCTATCTAAGAAGCTAACTCAATATGTGACGACTATCGAGCCGAGGTTTTTATAAGATTTATGTGATAGTTTTGTTTTCTCAAAATTGGTTGCATCATCGGATGGAGGTTATCGCGTTTTATCATTGATGGTGGGCTGATGGAGCCTATGGGAGAGTTTTATGGTTGCTTACCGGCCTGATGGAGGCTATGGGAGCGTGGCTTATAGAAGGTAGCTGTTTCAAGCTTTGTGAGAAAATGTTGAAAGTCCAGATATTTTGGTGATTGTTGTATAGTCGGTTTTATAAATTACCTTCGAGTACTGAAATTTCTTTGATTATCGATATAAAGTAACTGTTGTACCAGTAAGATGAGGCAGTGTAAGCAATGGTGAGATTTTATATCCTTCTGCCAGTACAAGGTTAGTAGTACCTGAACTGTTATTGAGGTCAAACATCCTGATTTATTTGACTGACTTGGAGTGGCCTGGGAGTCATGTGTGTGACTCATTGGGCTGAGAACTCCGAAAGTCTCGATGTTGTGGCTGTAGATGGCAAATTGAATGTTATAATTTTTTTAAAAGGCGGCTGGATATGGGACACCTTCATTATCACAAACATTGTTAAATCGTTTCAAAATAGGAGATTAAACGTAACGTAAAGTTTAGATAGAGTATACTAGTTTGAACAGTTATAATCATCGATTTTGGACTCGGATCGAACACTGGTAATGATGATTAAACCTTCTTCATTGGTGGTAATTGTGATACGGTTCATAGTCTGGTGTTATATCTTGTCACGCCACTCTAATAAACTGAAACCGTAGCTGAATTTATGTCGACAACTTATAAAGAATAATTTGTGTACGAGATGATGTTGTTATCTCTCAGTCTACAGAAGTTTAGTATGATAAATGATAATTTACGTATGTTTCATGTGAAGAATTGGTGGGTTAATGTAGTCGTGACGGATCCAATCACTTGATTCATGATTCAGAAGTGACCGAGCGAATATGGTACTGTGCTATGGTTTTCATGTTTCAGATAACACACGAGGACGTGTGTACAGCAGGATGGCCGTGACGGATCGCGGTCAATAGTATGGAATCATGTGGTCAATAGTACGGACTCATGACGATGAAAACGGAAGTGGGAGTGCGCCCTCTGGTGGGGCGTGCTGACAGAGTCTCGACGGCACGACTCGGGCGGAGTGGCGGCCATTCTTGGCTCGACCGCCGCCGAGGAGTGACGCGTCTTGAAACTGTCTCCTCATTTCGTTTATAGAAAGTGTTATTTACGTTTCAAAATAAAGTAATTTTAAAATCACCGTTGAAATAAGAAAGTTAATTACCTCTTCTGCCTATATTGTGATACTGCTCTGATTTCAAGTGAAATTATAAATGATGTGCAAAAATGAATTGATATAAATACAGTGGAGTAAATGTGAACCTTTTCTTTAATTTATCTGGACGATCTAATACTGATATCACCACCCTGATGACAATGATCCTGATAGACCCCTTTCCTTCACGCGACGACATATATATACTTATGTTAGTAATTCAATTATATTATGTATTTGGGTGCACGTCATATCTGCCTCTCTATTCTAGCCCTCTCTCTTCGGTAGGTCTGCTGTAAGACATTTCTTTTTAGAAATAAGCTGTACATTTTGTGATTGTTATATTTATGTTTATATTATTGTAACTTTATTTGTGCATAATAAATGGTTAAATAAATAAATTAATTAACACTCACATGTTTACAGATTCTTGACCCACACTCAACAGATTGTTTATTTTAGAGAAGACTAGAGATACTTGATCCAGGGGGCTTACCGTGAGCTCTTAACTGAACTGGCCTGTTTAGAACGAGAGAAGCTTATGTGACACGTATAGCGCTGTCTCGTTCTAAGAAAGGCAGTTCTCTTTAGGTCCTGCTTTAAGAAGTATAACTATATAGCTTCCAATGTTTTTCGCACCCTTGTTGGACGCACCTGGTGTCGTTTTATTAAGACTAACGCAATTTTTTAATGAGATACAAAATGTTCCTCACTATAATAAACAAAAAATAATAACATTAAATTAATTTGGATCGGATGCGTCCAAAACAGGAGAAATAACACTGGGGGCGTAATCATACGGAGCTCTTGATCTTTAGGGGTAATAGATACAACATATAAAATAGGACAAGAAATTTAATAATATTAAAATTATCATCATCATTATTCTAAGCCACGTTAGTGTGATATAACGTTAGTGCGAACAACTCCAGTCCAGACAACTCAGCCTATATGATAATAACGTTAAGCTACCTTTATGTTATTAAAAAGGATTTTCCATTTCCTACAACTTCTTTGCTGTCTTCTGTAAATCGCTGTTTGAAAAAAGTTATGGTCAATTAAAAAATAAACTTCATTTTGTACTGGAACATTCAGCCTATATAACCAGAAAGAAATTTGAGACAGCAATTATGATATAATCACTCTGACAGAGATATGGCTGGTGGAGGGAATATCAAACAGTGAGCTGTTGATGAAAGGTACTTGGTGTGGCGTAGTGATCGTGAGTGTGATATGACAGGACAGTCGCGAGATCCGTCATCACAGCCCGTAACAGTCCACTGCAGGACTTAGGGCCTCTTCCACGAAAGGAGAGGTTATTGTCATAATCTCCACGCTTGGCAGGCGGGTTGCAGATCGCAGTGTGTAAATATAACAATGGAAAATGCTGCTGCCCATTTTTCAGACTACGGAGACTTTTGATCTTTTGCCTCGAAAACATTAGTCGCCTTGTACGACCACCCATGAGCGTAAGGGGTTGGTGCTATTCTACTCTGCCGGTCACCACACGCGAGATCTAGTGCCGAGGATTTATAGGTTGCACTCTCATTGCGGAGTATTTGCTTTAAATCTACATACAAGCTACATCTATGCACTTCTTCTCCATTCTGCCTTTGTGAGCAGAATCAGGGTAACAACTTTGAGACAAAATTAAGTCATTTCATGGATAAATTGCTACACCTTACCGTTAACAATCTGCTAGACGGATTTGTAGTTCTGGACGATTTCAATATGAGTTGCATTAGTTGGTCTGCCAGTGACGTTGGACTACGCCCTATTGCACCACCAACCGACCACATATCGCAGTTTTTTGACACCCTTAACCTATGCAATCTTCGCTAGTTCACAGTAAATATTTACGGTAAAGTCTTGGATTTAGTGCTTTCCAACGATGTTGTTTAAGTATCGCCATGTTCTAAACCTCTAGTAACCGAGGAACCCTACCACAAATCACTTCTAATCCACGTCGATTCAGTACAGCTGCATCTGTTAGATGTACCGAAGCGAATCACATTTCAATACGGCAGAGGTGATTACGACAAAACTAATCTAATACTAAACTAATGTAGCATTGACCAATATTCAGTGGGAACAAATTCTACTACGTGGCAATGTGGAGGATACGATTCGGAAATTCTTCTCTATTGTATATAAAATACGTGAGTACGAAACAGAGTAACACGCACTCAAACTTACCCTCCTTGGTTTAGTTCGGCTCTTATAAAGGTTTTAAAAGAAAAATCTAATTCGTTTTGTTTACTTCTCGACAGGGCCAAAGAAAGGCCTTAAAAAAGAAATGTTACGATATGTCATGAGGATAGAGGGCTTCATCACGGACAATCTTAAAGCATTTAGGACGTATATCAAGAGCAAACGCATAGTAGTAGGTAGATACCTACTACTATCCCCAACACTGTAGCTGGTATATGCGAACTATTTTCCAATTATTTTCGGTCGACTTTCCTGGACCCTGAGGTTACAGCTGCAGCTAGTACTAAAGACAGCCCTGATGCAGTCTGCGACATAACTTCTATTATCGTTGATAGGGGTCAGGTGTATAAATTATTAAAGTGCCTAGATTTGAGAAAATCACTAGGCCCCGATGGTCTCCAAGCCATAGAGAAAAAAATTTAACTACCGAAGCAGAGAGTACATACCGAGTTTTATTTTGAGACAAAATGTCACGGACGAAATAAGGCAGCCCATCTGCAACTAAGTTATATTTTGCTACGAATTTCTACTCGTAACGAACATAAACAAATCTGACTTGTGGGTATATTTCGTAATTTTTTTAGACTTGTCTAAATGATAATTTAATATTGTCTTTATAATAAAATGTAAGGTATCTAGTGAATCAAACTCACGCTCAGATACCTACATAATACCCGGGTATTAACCGATTTTTGAAGAAAATATAAGTAAAAGGTATTATTTTAAACCTTTTTCAAATTGAAATATAACGAAGAAATATATATTAAATATCAGTGAAACTAGCCTTATTGGAAAGTGAATCAATAAGATTTCGGTCATGTGGCCGTTCAACCAAAAGTGGACTTCAGCGCTAAACAAAATTCTTTACGGGGTTAAAATTTAACATCAATGAATAATGTAATGTTGGACATCCAGATTGTGCAATCAATAGAGTATCAATGATCTGCTCGTGTCCGGTGCTTTTGGGTATGCAGATGACCACAGTGACGGACAGGTACACATCCAGTGCAAAGGCCAAGAGAGAGGATGACGAGTGTTGTCGAGAGTCTCTCATTGATCGCCAAGCTCTCCTGAATATTTCTGATTGGAAGATTTGTTCACCGCCATAAGAAGTACATTCCGTCGGACTCCAACTTTCGGGTGTGCCCCTACAAATGAGTGATAGCCAGGCTGTCCAAGCTGGACTTTGGTGGCTATATCGAGTCCATAACTAAAACTGCTGTCAAAAAACTAGGCATCTTATCTAGGGCAAGGCAGTATTTCTCATCTGAGCAGGTTGCCACTATATAAAGTCCAAATTCGCCCTTTCATGGAATACTGTTATCACCTATTGGACGGATCTACCAAGGTCTATCTGGCTGCTCTGGACTCGGTTGAGAGACGCGACAAGAAACTGATAGACAATCCCCGTTGGTGCAGGAAAATCTACAGGATTTGGATCACCACCGTAAAGTGGCATCTCTAGTGGTTTTCTACAGACTACACTTTGGAGAATATGGACTGGAACTCGCTTCCTGCACGTGTTTTCCCTAAGCGGTACAATTTGTGTCTCTTTAAGACAAGAGTAAATAGGTATTTAATAGACATGTATGCGCCATCGTAGACTGCATCTGCACTTAACATCACGTGAGATGGCAGACAAATACCTATAATCTATGAAAAAAAACAGCTTTCAGTAGTTATTATTAGCTGCGACATGTGTGAAAATTGGACGTCTATATTGGACCATCTTACGGGGCTACATGACCGAAATAATATTCAAACATAAATGGCATTATAAAGTTAGTTTTACCGATAATAAAACTTTTTTTATGTTTTTATTTACACGGCAAACAAACGGGTAAGCATGCCACCTGATCGAAAGTGGTCACCGCCGCCTATGGACTATTTTTCTTTGTTTAATTTCAATTTAAATACCAAAGGTTTATAAGAAAAGAAAACAATTATCAAAAAATAAACTAAACATGAACTTATCGTGACTTATAAAATGTTTTTTCTTTGTTGACTTATGACTTATTGGAGAAGATATGCGTTATTTAAACTCTTTAAGGCGTTATATTACCACATTAAGGATTTTTTTTAAAACACCCGGTTACCCGGTTATAGCACTCAGATTGTACCCGGGTACAAATCTTTCAAATACCCGGGTATACCCGAACCCGGGTACCCGGGTAGAAAACCCTAGTTTACATCGAAAAATTTCCATTTCTATTGAGACACCGAAATACTTAATTTGCCAAAAAAAAATTAATCTGTCTTTAATGGCATGTTGTTTTAAGATAAAGATTTCTATTATTGCAAATTCACACTATTACTATGCATATTTTTATTACAATCTCTAAAATTGATTCCCGATAGCCACGACCACGATTGTTTACTTACTGGTGAAAGGATAATCCAGGTGTATTTCCATACTTTGCACTTTCACATAACTATGCACTACATTACACCGTCTTTTATATGGTTTGATTTAAATTTGATAGGAAATTATAAAATTTACACCGATGTTTCAAAAGAAACGTTTGGTTGTTGTTGGCTAGAGCAACGTGGTGAACGTTCAAAACATTGCGCTCTTCACTTTCTGACAGGCTCGTTCCTATGGGTAATAAAACGGGATAGCAAGATTCATAATCATTGTACAAGAGTGAGCGAACAGGGAATATTTGTGATTTGTGGTTATGTCTGTGCTTTCAGCATTATTTATTGTTCGTTGTGCGGCCATGTTAGCGTTACCCATTGAGTTGCTGTTTAAACCTAGACTTCATACAGGTTTCATCACGGCAATCCACAAAAAGGGATTAATATATTAGATGCGGTTGAGAACTATATACCTATTTATAAACTCTGTTTAATCGCTAAAGTGCTGCAACGAGTTGTTCACAACCAACTATACGCCTTTATCCAGTCTAGTTTATCCTCCTGGCAACATAGATTTTTGAGAAATAGGTCTACTGTATCCAATCTCATATTATTTACCAATTATGACAATGCCAATATGGACAATGACCATTAAACAGTCTACACAGATTACAGCAAAGCCTTTGACCGTATTGAACATGATATCCTCTTGGGATAGCTTCTTCGTCTGGGTATTCGTGGCGATCTATTCCGGTGGTTTTCATCTAATGTAAGGAATAGGACAGAGGCAGTTGTTCTTAATGGGTATACATCTTCTTGGAGAACGGTACCATCAGGTGTACCTCAAGGATCCTTGCTGGGCCCGCTTCTTTCTATAGTATTCATAAACGACACAGGTAACTGCTTCCCAAACTCGAATATCTTTTATTTGCAGACGACATGAAAATATTTAGAACTACTGACAGCGGTGATGACGCCTTACTGCAAGAGGATCTATTGAAACTTAATCGATACTGTCACTCCAACAAACTGGACCTCAATGTATCAAAATGTCTTGCGCTTAGTTTTTCGAGAAAGAAACATCTGTATGTTCACGACTATAACATATGAAATGTATCTGTATTGCGGTCTGACTCCACGCGTAACCTAAGTGTTGTACTTGACAGCCAGTTGATATATGAGCGGCACATTGATCAGGTTGCCAGGGCCTCTCGCGATCTTGGCTTCGTTCTTCGTTAGGATAAAGCTCTAAAGCGGATGAAGACACTAAAAGTCTTATATTGTGCCTACGTTAGGAGACATCTGGAATATGCTAGTCAAATCTGGAATCCCCATTATAATTGAGTGAATTGAGAAACTTCAGAGGAAGTTCACTAGATTCCTTGCTTTCAAATTTAAAATCCCTAAAGTCGCCTATGATAAACGTTGTGTTCGATTCCATCTTTTGCCCCTCTCCGTCCGTAGACATATCGCCGATGTCCCGTTCCTGATGAAGATATATTCACCAGTGTGCCATACCATCATTCGCGGTGCAAAAAAATTGCTCCATTATTAATTCGCGCACACAAATCGTCGCAGGAATTGCTATTTGCTACGGTCGACAAGAGCATTCAATGGTTTATCTCTTGATGAGCGCTTTAACTTATTCTATAGTAGCATACCACTGGTTAAAGTTATCAATCATGGCCAAGAGCTTTTTCATCAAATATAAAGTTAATTAAGTTTAGCATTGTATTTTATTTCTTTTGATTTGATTTATTATAAACTTTGTTTTGCATTGTATTATTAGCCTCTCTCTCTGATTTGCGTTAAGTGTAATCTTTTATAAGACTTTTTCCTCTTCAACTTGTAAATTTTAATGGTCGTGTCTCCTAAATTGGCTAATCGATGTTATGCTATTGTATATTTTCTTTGTGATAATAAAAGTTTTAGAGAATGCAAAATGCTTTCTAATGGCATATCGCTCTAGCTCGGCTTCGTACATCGTCGTCAGCGCCGCGTGAAATAGGAAGCTTAAACTAGCCGAGGTGCATTATTTACCAGATTTACCACCGTGTACTGCTTTCGCTGCTGCTGCGTGTGTGCTTTCACGGGTGGCCTGTCCGCTATGAACTCCTTTAAACCTTCGCTTTACACAGTGGTAAAGCCAAAGATCTCAAGGTGGAATAAATACAATAAACAAGGCAGATAACGTTTACGGTAGAGAGGCTGAGATACGCGCCAATACAGTAACCTGCAGAACATTTGGAATACGAGTACACGACTAGGAACGAGTCGAACAGGCGAAACCAGGCCGGCCTTACCCGGGTAAACTGAGATCTACTGGGATGGACAACAAATAATAATAAATAATATAACAGGACATCATTATGGCAAAAATCTCTTAATTACTATGTATGTTTGAAACATTTCAGGGACTTTTAAAAATAAGTCTAGCTAGTCGAAGTGTGAAGTAAAAAGTGAAAAGGAAATGCTCTAAACGTTTAACGTCTAAACACTCTAGTTTTTAAAGGGTTGCATTGTAAAATTGCAGTTTTTTTTCTTCGTATGTATAAGTTGTAGGATTCCTAGGACCTCAGGACTGTACTAGAGGTTCAATTTTATATACAGACTTAACTTCACAAACCGGAGAATGATACTCGCAACAATTACAAAGTAATATGATTAGTTAGAGCGAGTCGATAACGTTGTACTTAACCTACGTCACAGATACTGTACAAGTATATTTGCAACCAACACTGCGTACCTAACAATATTACAATTAATAACACATGTAAGTTCTAAACACTGGAATAACAACCGATAAAAACTACTATCAAAGAAATACGCAGTAAAACTGACCGGATTTTGCATTACAATATTTACAAATTAAGCTTCGAAACCTTATCTCATGTTATATTAATACACAGAAAATTGCCCGAGTTGATTAACCCAATGTCAGTCTTCGGATATGGCTCGTCTGGAGCAGTTTGTGTTTATGTTGGTGTGTTTTAAATACATTGAAGCTTCTTTAAGTAAGTTTCTTAATCTAATCTAATCTTTGATTTTCTTTGATATTGTCAGAGCTTAAGGAATGTTAGGAGTTAAATTGAGTAATTGAGTGAAAGTTATAGTGATAAGGCATGGCATGAACGATGATTTAGTAGAAACAGCAGAAAGATTGATGTTGAGATGGTTCGGTCATGTGGAGCAAATATATATAGCGCGAATTTGAATAATCGGGCTTGTCTTAATAAATCTTGGGCCCAATTTGTAACTGCTCGCATCCACCCGAGCACTCGCCTTCCAATGCTTGTCTTTTCTATCTTCAGCAACTTACCACAAGTGTGAAGGAGAAAGGTAGCGCACGCGAGCAATTTCAAATGTAGTTCATTCCACAACCTTAGTGTGCGTGGGAGAAAGTTCCTTTGGAACCGCACAGTTTGCGACCAATTTGGCTCCAAGGTGAGAGGATGAACTCCCTGTCGGTGGCGAGCGGTGCGATGATAGAACGTAGCTGTAGGCATCATGTCAAACAGTTCTTCAGAACAAACACCATTGTATAAGCCGTAGAACACACTAACACCCGGTTTCTGAAACGCTTGTCAAATCATTGATTAGCTAACAGACTGTCACATTTAACAAGCTGTTAAATCACTGTGGGTTTCTGAAAGGCCAATCAATCTATTGTTAGCTAATCGACCATTAACAAGAGATCAATTTTTTCGTCTGGCTACCCCTACTAAAATCAGTCACATTCATTCACTCATATATGTTTTGTTTCTGTCTAACGCATTGATTTGTCTCTGTCGCTAGCGGCCTTTTGATAGCGGCGGGATATTTAACTTTTAGATGAAACTGATAGCGATTGTATAGTTTTCGTGTAAAATCGAATATTATAAAAAAAAATACAGAGCGAGAAAAGAGAAATTATAACAATATTTATGTTATAGGGTCACGGGTTCCAGTGGATCAGTAATCCCATCATCATCATCTTTAGGCAGTAAGGTGGGTCCCGGTCCACTGCTGAATACAGGCCTCCCACGGCTTGCACTCTGGTCGACTCTGTTATCTTGCATCCACCAGGTCCTGGTTCAGGTACAGGTACTGGCCCCAGATCAGGTACTGGTTCAGGTCCAGGTCCTCGCTTTGGACCAGGTCCTGGTTCAGGTCCGTTCAGGTCCAGGTCCTGGCCCCGGATCAGGTCCTGGTTCAGGTCCTGGTCCTGGCTTTGGACCTGGTCCTGGTTCAGGTCCAGGTACTGGTCCCGGACCAGGTACTTCGTGGTTCAGGTCCAGGTCCTGGCTTCGGACCATGTCCAGGCCCCGCACCAGGTCCTGGTTCAGGTTCAGGCCTTGCCCCGGACCAGCTCCTAGTTCAGGTCCAGGTCCTGGACCCTGACATGTCCGTGATTCAGGTCCTGGTCCTGGTTCAGGTCTATGTCCTGGCCCCTAACCAGGTCCTGGTCTAGCTAATGTTTATGGTCTATGTGCTGGCACTGGCCTAGGTCCTGGTTCTGGTTCAAGCTCAAATTGTGATCAAGGTTGCAGTTTTGGTCATGATCCTGGACCAGAACCTGGACCCTAGACCTGGACTTTGCCTTGGACCAAAACTAGGACCTGGACCAGGGCCAGGACCAAGACCTAGACCAAGAAAATCGGATATAATTTATTTTGACAATCGGTTAATTGGTCGATTTTCGCTAATTAAAATAACAAGGCGATAACATACAGATAACACGAGAAAAAGCTTTCCGGAAACCCAAAATTACATTAATCAGCCGTTAATTGGAGATTTGACAATCCGTTGACAAGCTGTTAACAAACTGTCAGTTGGCCCTTTCAGAAACCCAAACTGCATTTAATCAAAGATTAACAAGCTGTTACGTAATTTTTGCGTTGACAAGCGTTTCAGAAACCGGGTGTAAGGGAGGCGAAATCCCTCCGCAGGCTCAGCGGCTCAATACCACTTGTGAGCATGGTATCATCTACAATTCTCACAGCGCGCTTTTGGATCGAGTCACAAGGACCAAGCTGATATGCCGGTGCTCCCGCCCATAGATGAGAGCAATGCTCCAAATGGGGTCTGACTGTGAAAAATTGCTTAGACCTGTTAAGCAGACCCAGCTTTTTAGAAGCGAGCTTGACCTTTTCTTCCAGGTGACTGCGAAACTGGACGTCACTGGAAATGTCGACACCTAGGATATGTATGCTCTTAGAGATGGCAAGCGGTGCGTCCTGGAATTGAGGAGTCGAATGGAGTCCGAAATGACAAAAACAAAATGAGAAATATGAAAAGAATTGTGGATATATGCGAGGCTAGAGAGCGGTATCAGGACAGTGCAAAGTTGTGGTCCATAGTCTCTGCCTATTCCTCTTGTGGACCATTATTAATTCTGATTTACGTTAATTTTACTACACTAATACTTATGATAAAATGACGTTAGTCTTATTTTATCAGCATTTTTACTAAGAAATTTTCAAGGACAGAGAAACAAAAATGTTGCCAGTCTAACCATAACTTAACCATGAAGTTAGCTACATTTCCAATCTCATTGTTTTCAACGTATGTGATGTTTACATTGTAATATGAAAGTAACTAATGTTAAGTTTGGGTTAACACTAAATCTCTCCGCCGAATTTAATGGAGATATTTGAAGATGATATAATAATAATAGGTATGGTAGGACTAGGCTACGTAATTTTTTTGCAATTCGCATGAAAAATGGGCTACTGTATACTTTGTTAAGTTTACTTGTTGCCAGAAATAAAGATTATACATACCTATTATTATTATATAAGAATTCTCGGGCAAAAGCTAATAAAACTTCCCAAAGTGTGTATAGTATTTTATAAAAAAATCAGACCCTCTGCAGTACCTACTTAAAAGGTTATAAGGATCTTAATATAACAAAGGTCGACGTGGCAATCGCGGTATGAGGTACTCACGGAAGGGGGACGCCCTGCACATCCGCACAGCCCGTCGCTAAGTACGGCACCTACCAGGTACCTAATCCATTCCGATTTTTTTAACACATGTCCGATTTTTCCTCCCCATATTATGACATAGCTCACATAGATAAGACAGCCCATGTTTACACGAACTCACATAAGTTCGACACTATTGCTGCTATCTATCTTGTTGTATACCAGGGGTGGTCAAACTTTTGACCTGTAAGGTCTGCTAGTGTTCAAATAATATTTCTTGCGGTCGACTGCAGTTTACCAGAAAGATATTAAAATATTTTTGTGATAAGTTTGGAAGTGTTTTTAAATATCAAATACAAAAATAGTATGTATTATTCCGCTTTAGATAGGTAGGTACTTTTTTGTATTGTTTGCATTGCTCTCCATAAGTTTATCATATTGAGGAGTCTAGAAATAACTACATACGGAAACAGGAAGTTAAGTGGGACTGATTGAATCGATGTAGGGGTTTTGATTGAATCTGGTTTTTATGCAAATGCTGCGGTGGATTTGCGGTTGTGTCGTAGTTATAGTGGAGATAGCTTGTTGGCTGTCCTTATCGGTCGCCGATTTCGTGTCAGTGTCAGAGTGAGACGACTTAAGAGCGGAATTAGTTACTGGTCTTCCTTTAGCGCTTAACGCAACAAGCGCTTTTAGACTGCTCGCATTGGCCGTTACTCAGCGGCTGGATTCGAGTCGGTGAGTCGAGTTTTAATTCGCGGGTGGTGAGCTAGTCAACCTTTTTATCATTTCAAATTGGTTTAAAATGAGAGAGTTTTGATCACTATGATTAAGTTCTAGGGCACTCACTTTATTTGTCAAGCTTATCATGACTTTTGCAACTCGCGCACTAAACTTTCGAGTGTTTTTGTAGCCATTTTACCAGATTATTATAATTAAAACCACAGAGTATAACGCGACGTTATCAAGAAATTTTCGGTCGTCTTTACAAAATCTCTTTGTATCGATGTATGACAATATTTCAGTAAGAGCCCTTTTACGCAAGGCCAGTTGCTAGGACTGGGCCAATGTATTTGAACATTTATATATAAAAAACATAGGGTTAAGTTAATTGTTATTTACTAATAAGGTGATCTGGTGATTAGGTAACTGGTACGTGCGTGATGTAACCTATCACAAAAAAAATTACACGTCGCCCTATCGCGTATGCGGAGTTAGATTCGGACAAGTGGTAAAAAGAAAGATCGGCTTCGATTATCGAGTAATATAGCATCACTAGAAAATTGCCATGTCGACCTGTCGCTGACAATAAATAGGTACTAGTATCATAATATTACCTATTCGTCTAATCAGTACATATTTCTTTACAGGTACATTCAGTGCAGAACAACATGAAGCTCACGTAACACCACCCAGTACATATCACAATTATACATCGGCTACTAGTAACTATAAAAACCCAAAAGTTAATTATACACAAGACAACTATACTGCCACCTTTGGCAGACCATACGACAACGGTTCAATTGACTACATTGATACCAATGGAATCAATTCGACAACTGAAAAAGAAAATATATACGCTGAAAGAACAAACGATGATGACAATAGTTACAGAATTTCTCTCACTACTGTAAGAGCACCTACAACCTCCACTGATGTGCAATATGGTAATGGTTATAGAAAAGATGGCCGACCAAATCCCAGCCCAGAATATTCTACTACTACGGCAAGAGGATACACAAATTATTATTACAATAACAGACGTTTTCCTACTCTTACTGCAACATCACCCATAATATCTACTGGCCGACCTACCCCGGCCACTAAAGAATCGTACTCCACTGCAACTACCAAAACATACAACAGTGATTACAATGGCCACGCATATCTTACCACAGTGAGATCTCACACGACTTCCACTGCAAAAGGAAACAATAATTATTTTTACAACAACAGACATTTTCCTACTTCCACTGCAAAAACATACAACGGTGCTTATAGTAATTACGGATACCCCACAACTGAAAGATTAGACACGACTTCCACTATAAGAGAATTTAATAATTATTATTACAACAACAGACGTTTTCCTACTTATACTGCAAAAACATACAACGGTGCTAATAGTAATTACGGATACCCCACAACTGAAAGATCAGACACGACTTCCACTATAAGAGAATCTAATCATTATCATTACAACAACAGACGGTTTCCTACTTCTACTGCAGAAACATACAACGGTACTTATGGTAATTACGGATATCCCACAACTGATAGATCAGACACGACTTCCACTATAAGAGAATACAATAAATATTATTACAACAACAGACGTTTTCCTACTTCTTCTGCAACATCACCCACAATATCTACTGGCCGACCTACCCCGGCCACTGAAGAATCGTACTCCACTGCAACTACCAAAACATACAACAGTGATTACGATGATCATGCATATCTTACCCCACACACGACTTCCACTGCAAAAGCCATTTGGCCAAATCCAACCACAAAAAAATTTAATACATCTGCTAGTGCAAGGACATACAATACTGCTAATAAAAACTACCGTACTACCGAGTCTAGAGAATACAACGATTATAACGGTGTCGAATCACATTCTCCTAACGAAAGAGACTTGAATAGTTATAATAATGGCGATAGTAGTTGGGATGATAACAACAGTGACAAGATGAATAATCGGTGGGATAAGAATACGGCTAGTGATAAAAGTAGACATAGCTGGAACCCAAACAATGAAAGAAATTGGAAAGTGGATGGAGATAACAGCCATAACAACAACTGGAATCAAGGCCGTAATTATGATTGGAATTCCAATAGAAAAGAATATGGGAATAGAAACAGATACCCTTATAGACGTCGTTACGGAAATAATAATTGGCATCGAAATAGCTATAATAGAAATTGGAATAACAACTTAAATATGTGGGATCGTAATAATGGTAATTCAGAATACGATAATGATCGTGGAAAAAATGCAGATTTTTATCAGGAAAATAGTCGTGAACAACAAAAGGACACCTGGGGCACAAATTTCAATAGATATAGAAACAGCTGGGATTATGCCAATGGTAATCATAGAGAACAAAGCTTGCAAACGCATGATGATGATAATGAAAATATTGGATACAATTCTGGCCATAGAGATAGAAGCAGGGGTAATGATAACCCTGATATGCAAAATAGGCAGATTTTCTATGGCAATAATAATAAAGAACAGTTTGAGGCAGAAGACGATCGTCGTGAATTGTACAGACCTAGAAAAAATCATAGAAGAAACTGGAATGGACGTCGAAACTATAAGCATGGGTATAGGTATCGTTCCTGGAATATAAATTCAAATTGGGATGGGCGAAATTACGATAATAAAGGCGATAATTGGAACCAAAATAAAGATAATAACGGATACGGAAATAAAAACAACTGGGACAAAAGAGGCGACAATAATTACGGTCAAAACAAAAACTACAGGGGCAAACACAATAACGATAAACAAAATTGGGATACAGATTATGATAACAACGACAATGGAAACTGGCATTACAAAAACGGTGACGACTGGAAAGAAAACGGTGAAGATAATAAAAATGTTAACAGGGATGACCGAAGTGGCACAAGTTTAGAGAAAAGCAATTGCGAGAGACAAACTAGTAGAAATACTGACAAATATGAAAAGATAAATAAGGAGATCCCTAGTATAGAAGGTACAGATAACTATCAGAAGCAAAACTCGCAAGAATTTGATGATAATGATGAGGAGAGCGTCAGAACTTACAACAAGGGCTCCAGTAATAGCAGTCGTCGAGAATTGGGAGCAACTGTTAATAATAAACATGATAACGTCAATCGAGTATCCTCTGGTGATAGTTTTGAAGACGCAGTAGAAAATCATAAAACTAGTAGAATTAATGATGACAGTAGTGAAACTGGAGAAAATGATAAAAAATATTCCAGTTCCGAGAACACATTGGATGAGGATCTTAAAAAAATTAAATCGACCGTAAATGGAACTAAAGAAGTCCTACACGCCAAGAAGATCGAAACGGTTAGTCATGAACAAGAGTCACGTCAGCAAGAAAACAGTGACTACAATAAAAATGTAAATTGGGATGACAACAGTGGAGAAAAAATAAAAATCGATCAGGGGAGACAAGCGAGATTGGACGCAACTGAAAAGCCTTATTGGGAGATGCTTTAGGGTGACTTTTAAATAATCTGTTTCGTACAATTCGTTTACAATTTTATATAAAACAGTGGTTTTTTTTCGCGATTTCAGAGTAACCATACTAAAAGTTGTTTGTTATCACGGTAGTATACCTACCCCTTGGTATTAAAAAATAATTTAATGTCATCCTTAATAGACATAGGTACATACTAATAAATCCTCTTTATAGAGTATGTAAAAAGTATGTGCAAAGTGGTCGTACCATTGAAAACAAAGGTTTGTACAACGTTATTAATTTGTATAAAACAAACACCTATTAACTTACTATTACTAACAATGTCTGTGTTTCAATGTTCGTTAGTCATATATATTATGGAATGTATTACTTTATTATCAACAACACACACACATAAATTTCATGTATCAGAATTCTAATATCTTTAATTTCTAGTATTTATTTGATTTGGGGAAGGATCGCGCCGTTAGGAGAGCATATGTGGGTCGGCCGAGCGGACGTCGACCGGTCGGGCGACCCAGATATCGCTGGAGGGATGAAGTCCTGAAAAACCTGCACGCACTAGGAATCCTCGATTGGCAGGAGATGGCGCAGGATAGGGAGAGGTGGCGATCTCTGGTGTCGGAGGCCAAGATCCACTTTGGGTCGCTGAGCCAGCGCAGTAAGTAAGTATTTATTTGATTTATCAGTAAATTAATGTATTCTTGTAGAGCATTATGTATTACCATATATGCATACCTGATTTGATCTTCAAACTAAGTAAAATTGTTTACTTTTAGATATTACATTTGTTTTCCTTGACATAACGAAGTATTTATTCCTAGTAAAGCTGTACAATTTATTAACGTTAGTAAACGACGAAAAATTAAAATAATAATCGTTTTATGTTCACAATTTCAAAACTATAGAATTAATGTTTAAAAACAGTTTCTTCCTTCTTTGATTATTTTGATTCATCTCTACTAGATTTTTAATGTCAAGGAATTGCATCCTCCTGTACTGGATTATTTCTCACCTCTTCTACCTTTCTTTGTATTCACGTCGGCTAAAACTACCTATACCAATTAAATTATTTAATACCTTCCTGATAAGTTTCAAACCTGGGTGCACCAACTAGGATAGCTAGTGGGTATATTATAAGGACATGTAAGTATAATTGGAACTCTGTGGTATAACTGAACTAGTGGAAGAGCCGCAACGCATATAGCTCTATTTTTGCCAGTCTGTCCTCGGTTTAACTTTTTAAAGTTGTAAATTAAATTATTTAACGTATAGACGCGTATAACGTATATAAGCATGACGAATAAATTTGTCCAAATTTATTTCATACTCCAGTGTGGGCAAGGTTACGGAACCGGCCTTCGTGGAGATCCCTGGCGGAGGCCTAAGCCCAGCACTATATTTGCAGCAGCATATTTTCGCTGACATGACGATGCTGATTGCCCGAGTCTCAGATTTCCCTAGTTTTATGTGTTATGCCTACTTGGTGTCAAAACATTTCGTATACTTTGGAAACTTCTGGTGTGTGTGAGGGATATTATTTTTACTAGCTTTCCGCCCGCGGGTCCGACATGACGACCTTAAACGGAAATCAATCACAGCTAAGTGCACTTTTCAAGCTAGTTAGTAGGTAACTTGAGGTAACAGTCAACCAACTTATTTAATCCAGTTGGATAAGCAAACTTCATAAAAAATTATAGAATGAAGTTGCATTTATAACAATGTAAAGGGAATTTTTTTAGAGAAACTTTAAATTCGAATTTAACAAAGAAAGGCTTTTGTATCAATGGAATTGGGTTATTGGAATAGTAATTTTCTGGCATTTAGGTTTGGCCGTGTGGTGACCGGCATGGTCGTGTAGTGACCGGTAGAGTAGAATAGCACCAACCCCTTACGCTTAGTTTTTATACATGGTGTTAGTTTTTTAGTGATAATTAGATAAGTAGATAATTTATATTCGGAATAGTGTGAATAGGTAATATAAGTGGTTAGGTGGGCATTATAGCGAATTATAAGGTTGCTGTTTTATTCCTGGGTAACTATTACACAATAGTTTAATTATTGTTTAGAGTATTTAGGATGAAAATATATATTTTTTTAACATGCCAACAAAATATTTGGTACCGTACTTCGTTCTTAATTCCATAGGGAGCTTGTTGAGTAAGCTAGGCAACATATATGATGACACTTTTGTGCCATACATATTTTTATAGGGTGGTATCGTATATTCTTGGTTCTTTACACTGCGGGTATATACTGTATTGTTTACTTTTTTTAGCTCTGGCGGTTGTTCGTTATATGATTTTAGGGTGAAGTATTCAATTTGCTTGGTCACCGGCATTACAGTATTCGAATAGTTTTATTGGTTCTGTTTTGTATCGAATATGGTAAATGAAAAGGGTTTTTATTTACTTGTCAGCGGTTGAATCTCGCAACAAAACTAACCAACATCTACCTACGGATTCCTAAAAAACAATAACAAGCGCAAAAACCTGAAAGCACGAACAGCCGCAAAAACTGAGGAGCGCATTTGCCGGGCCATGACATAAGCACGCGTGTAGCCTCCAAGTATATAAGGCAGGGCTGGCACGGAGCCGGTACAAACTGAACATGGCGAAGCTAGCACTCACTGCTCTTGCCCTAGGCCTTTGCGCCTTCGCCTACGCCGCCCCTGGTAAGTCTATTTCATATATTTAAAATATTTGATAACCTACAATTACTGACCCTCTAGTTGAATAAAAAAGATAGCCTGGATAGTTCCTATCGAGATTAATGTCTACGAATATAAATGTTTTAGACTAATGTCCAAACCAGCTAGGACTATCGTCCTAGCAACGTTTTCTATTATGTATTTTTAACCTAAATTCTAGTCAAGCAAAGCTTTGCAGTGGAGGAGGCTCAAGTCGAGCAGTAGTCTGTTATAACTTTTGAATTCATTTAAGGTCCCGGGTTCGATTGAACTGAATCCCTGATGATGATAAATTTCAATTTCTGTTGTTCTGTGAATGTAGTATGAGCATAATGAGTATGTATTACAAAAAAAGTATATATATAAGTAGTTTATCAGTTATCTAACACCCATTAACAAGTTTTGCTTCCTTTGGGGCAAGATGCTGTGTGTATTTAAAAAGAATTATAAAGCACCTGCTTATGTATATATGTGGTTAAATTCTTTATAGTTAATTGTTTTTACTCTTAATGCCTTCACCGCTCATCAAAGTTCTTCTCGGCTTATCAAAGGTTAGCTGGAAGAAATCCCGTTGTGAGATAAGCTCGCCCTTGCATTATAAACTGTATTTTTATTTCCTGTAATGTTATAAATTGATGCAATAAAGAGATAACATACATACATAAGCACCTTGATTGTTGTTACTTGTTTTGAAAAGCCGTTTGCCATACAGGAGGATACGGGGGTGGCAGTCATGGAGGTAGTCTTGGAGGTGGTGGCTACGGAGGTGGCGGTGGAGGCGGAGGCGGCGGTGGTTTCGGCGGCGGAAGCGGCGGCGGCTTAGGCGGCGGAAGCGGCGGCGGCTTAGGCGGCGGAAGCGGCGGCGGCTTAGGCGGCGGCCATGGCGGCGGCGGCGGCTTAGGCGGCGGCGGCGGCCATGGTGATGGCGGATTCGGCGGCAGCGGCGGACACGGCGGCGGCGGCTTAGGCGGCGGACACAGCGGCGGCGGCGGCTTAGGCGGCGGACACGGTGGCGGCGGCGGCTTAGGCGGCGGTGGCGGTGGCGGCCACAACGGCGGCGGATTCGGTGGTCAAGGCGGATCTGGAGGATTAGGCGGCTCGAGCGCCAAGGCCAGCGCCTCTGCGAGTGCCTCGGCTGGTGCAGGCGGCGGTGGCTACGGCGGCCATAAGGGTGGTTATGGGTACGTCGATTTCATTTTTAACATTTTAATATAAGGCATTCATTTTAAACCCTTGATTTAGAAGTCCCAAGAGGAACAAATTGTCAAATACAAGTGTGCGGAGGTGTTCTCATTTCACTTCAATACTGTCAGATGACGATACTAAAAACCCTCACGTCAAGTGTGGACATCATGGCACGCGGAAGACATTAGTGCCTGAAGACATTATAGTGCCTTTGGTCTTACAGTGGCACTTACGATCTGATGATAATGTTGAGGTAATTCGAATTGTTACAAATGTTTCATCTCAATATCTAACGATAGACCATAAAATTACCAATTGATGCAATAACAAATGTATCTTAGCACTTCTATTATAATTGTTCGCAAGTCATTGAAATCATGACGTGTGTAATCCTAAAGTAAAATAGTAAATTGTTATTCATAACTCCACAATTTAATTTAGAATCTCGTGTACCTCACAAATCTAATATTAATTGATTCAGGATTTGGTAGATCAGGTAAATACAGTGGAGCGACTGTCGTCTCCGTGGGCCAATTAATAGGATAACCTGACCAGATTGGATCATGCTTACAGCAGGTTTCATCACAATGTTTTCCCTCACCATAAGAGCATCGGTTGGTGATCAACTAATGTAGATACATATGGCGCGGATTATACCAAGCGTCGGCAACGCACGTTGCGTCGGCCGCGCCTAACTCAGAGCCATTGATACATGGCCGTACGGAGGTTTAAACCTAGGACCTCCAACATTTACTATTGATTAATTTAACGTTTCCTTTTCTTTTTCAGGCGTTAAGGCGCGAACAGCTGATCCAAAGACGGCCAGTAATGTTAAGGAAGAAACAGAAACGCATAATGTGATATAGATTTTAAATTGCCATATTTTGTACACTATTTAGGTCTGGTTGTAACAAATATATTGCATTTTATTCAGTTAATTTCATATTTTTATTACAAACCCTATAGCAACCTACCTTCTCTATAGCAATCCAAGGAAGAAATCCAGCTTTTGACAGCCAGAGTAAAGCAATTATCTTAGCGTTAATGTCCCGGGTGTGTGTGTGGTTTTAAATTTGTTGGCACACCTGTCACTCTTTCCGACGTCCTCTCCTTCCCGTGTCTGTCGGAGGTGGCAGGGCTAGACATTTGTTCTCTATGTAATTTGCCGATCAGCGCAAGATGTCGCCATACCACCGAAGGCGGTACTCTTGTAGCTTATCCGCGACGTCACATACGTGTAGGCTATCACGGATGTGGGCGTTTCGCACGCGGTCCTTGCGAGAAACTTAACGCCTCCACCGCAGCATTTTCATTTTCGTGACGCGCAACTCTTGCTTATGCCGCAAAAGTAGAGGCCAAGTCTTGCTGCCGTATAAGAGTACAGATAAAGGTCTATGTAATTGTACTTGTTGTGGACAAGTACCTATACACTTTATACGTTTGGATGTTGGCATAATCTCGAAAACTCGTTAATAACAGAAAACTATACTATTTCCGAATGTCACCGGGTAGTTACTTTTGATCCCGGGAAAACAATAGGATCCTCAGGGCAAGCCCTTTAATAACCCATGCTCCTGCCCACCTCTCGGTATACGGAGCAAATAACGGGAGGTGCGCACTGTACTTGCCGGCGGCTCTTTCCACATCGCGCACTTTCTTGACTCCCTACAAGTTGTGTATATCCTTGGCCCTTCGACATCACTTCTCCCCTGATGTGGCGTGTACGCCACCGTAACAGTTGACTTCGGTTTCTTCTTCGTCGCATCCGGTCTAGCTGACTATTAGTTTTACTTTCAATTTGATCCGCCTTCTTTTATGCCACTTGTGTGCGAACATACTGAACAACGAAAAGTTTTCCTTAGTTCCAACCAAGTCTTGATGTGATCCGATCGGGCCCTGGTGAATGATTACAGAGATTTGCGAACTCGTAAAAACCGCGTGGGACGGTTAGTAACATTAAAGTTCTATGAGCCACACACACCGCCAAAAATGGGGGGCAATACGATTATAAAAACACAATAAATTTTAAATTCAATTTTATCCTAGCTAATATTATAAACATGTGCCTGTCTGTTTGCATCTCTGTATGTTACTTTTTAGGCCTAATGGATTTGTATAAAATTTGGCAAAGAGAAAGATGTCAATCTGGGGAGAACATAGGCTAATTTTACCCCGAAATTCATTTCAATTTGTAATTTGTTTAGTGGTTGCCGTAAAAAAGGGTGACTTACCAAATTTTAGGAAGTCGCAGGTCAAAGTATGTATTATAAAGTCGAAAATAACTCTGTCTGTTACGTTTTCACGACCAAATCCCTGAACAGAATTGGATAAGTTTTGACCAGGGTACCGATTCTGGTGTGCAATGCAGTTGTTATTATGTTGCAATGTAACTGTGATGTTACTATAACTACGTCGAGGTATCGAGTCAGTCCCAGCTTCTTCCCCTTTGACACGTTTTCGTAGACAGAATTGAAGGCAGTTTGACAACTAAGAACGATGCAACTTAGTAATTTATTTATTTATTAGAGTACCAACAGCCATATAAAACTATAATGCAACTAAAGTACCAGAAAACGAATTGTGGAAAAGTTCAAACTCATGAAAGTTGCAACTCAACATCTGTCATTTGAATAACAATCATACGTTTTACATGCGATGCAATTGTAATGTTACTTCAACTGAAACGATTTCCGTACCAAAATCGAAGCCCAGCAGATAGATGGCAACCAGGGGAATGATATAGGTTCCAATCCGTTTAAATTTTGAAATTTAGTATCCGAATTTAACATGGATGAAATATAGTCTAGCCAAGACTAGTCAAGAGCGTTCGAACACTTCGGGGACTCGATCTAATTCTAAGCTAAACTATGATATTGTTCTTGTCATATTGGACCCGTGACTGAAGTGTCAAATTAATAAATCCATGACAACCATTGTCAAAAATTGTGACGAATAAAAAATAATTACGAATGTGAATTTTACTAAAAATTACGTAATTTGCGTAAACTTCTGACCAATACACTCATAATTATTGTGATATAAGTGATTTCCTAGTTTTTGTAGTGATTGTAAAGCTTAAGTTATCACGAACTAATTGGATACATATCCTTATATATGGAAAACAATCCATATATATCATGGATGAACCTGTGGAATTAACAAGAATTTCAGACGATTATTTAAATCAAGTATTTTTTTTTATTTGGACTACCCAGGTATTTGACCGCCACCTCACCTGGTGATAAGTAACGTTTCGGCCGATGATGGAGCATGCATGTCTAGGAACAGCCTATTCACTCTGGCCTTGAAGGCGTCTAGATTAGGATTGGTAAAATAATTCTATTTGGACGATCGAAATGATGTGTATTCAATTCACTAACACCCGGTTTCTGAAAAGCATGTTAAAGAAAACATTACGTAACTATTTGTATAATATCTATTTGAATGCAGTTTGGGTTACTGAGCAGGCCAATTGATAGTTTGTTAACAGTTTGTCATTGGCAGATAATAAAGATTTTATATCCGAATTCTTGGTCCAGGTCTAAGACCAGGTTCACACCCAAATCCAGGTCCAGGTCGAAGAACATATTCAGATCTTGGTTTTGTTTCATTCTCAGTTACATGTCCTCAGTATCAGGACCAGGACCATGACCATAACTGGAACCGGTATCTGAACCAATGCCAGGACCAGGACGTACACCTGGACATTGATTTGAAATTGGACATGAACCAGAACCAAGACTTGGACCTGGTCCGGGTCCAGGTTGCCTCCTACAAATGACCTTGAATTCTAGGTTAATGCTTCTACACTTCTGGTATGAGTAGCGTAATTCTTGGGCTCCAAATCAACTGCCAAAGGATATACAGCGATAGAAACACAGGGTAGGAATGAGAGTAGCATCCCAACCTTCTAGTACACTTGGCACAAAACAGGCCTAATTAATTACATTTGTGTAAAAGCCATGTTTATAGAAGTCAGTCATCATGATAAGCGGTCGCCATATTCGTCTGGTTCATAGGAAAAAACAAGGCTGGTTGCCAGCAACAAACATAACATATGTAGTCTAGCAACCACAGTGCACACCATAAACCATACCATAAAGTTCTTTAGGTAGGTATATGGACTTAGGTAGGTATCACATTATTAAAGAGTTTATACTTATATTTTTTTACTGGAAAAAGGCGGTTTGCCAAACCAATGACGTCATCGATGAGGTCTTGGCACATTGGCACAAAATAGAAAACTAACAGTAGGTCCACTCCCGTCGTCTTTGAAAATTATTACCTAAACTTGCCGACTCACTAGGGTTGCTACTGTATTTATTTTGAGTTTTAAAAGGGTTTTTAAAAGATCTAATAGAATTTTAAATATCGTTCACAACAACATGTCCCTAGCAAAGGAATAATATCTAATCCTTGCTATAGTCTGATTATAATTGCTTCCCAAGCTGTTCAGATTGTGTTCAAGTGTATTAGATTTTCCATACCAGCTTCAGACATTCTGCCTCTAGTAGGCGTAATAATAATCTACAGTTTATTCACTTTTTTAAAATTGATCGTCACCTGATTATATCATCAGACCCTGAGAATAACCTTTCCCTGAACTGGGATTTGACCCACTTCCAGATAATTCATACACATTTAAATTTATGAAAATGCAATATTATGTTATTAATCAGTTGATCTGATGATAGGTGGTCAGCGATTTGTTTTAATATTAGACTAGACAGGCATTTTTTTAATATCAGACTAGAAATCCTTAAGGTTGACATTCTCAAACTAGCCTCAAACTTTGAAATTGTCACCCATCAGTTCTTGGACTCTGGATGCGTTGCTTGTATGTTATTAAGTAACTTTAGTTACAAGTACTTTTATTTTAACAATAATAATATTAAATAATAATAATAATATTAATTGAATATTATTTTATTGAATTTCATTCAATAAAATAATATTCAATTTAAGTCGACATTACAACGAATTCTCGCGTTAACAATCGCGACCGAGCACTGCTTGAAACTGCGTGAGAATGCCTGTAAACGTAACGTCAATGTGTGCGTGACGGAAATGGCGCATTGTTTCCAGTAAACCTTCTGCTTGGAGCGGGCCGTTCTTTATTTTGTGACAATGGTAAAAACACTTTCCTATCTCTGTCACCTGACCTAATATCTAGGGAAAACAAACCTTGTGTTTTTGTGAAATGCAACTGAACTTCAACCTTAGATACTAAAGCAACTTCTTGGCCGAATGCCCAAAAAAACTTTTAAAGTAGGTATTATTATTATAATCACACAAACACACACACACACTTTTAGTTTTAATTACATTCGTTATGTATAAATAAGGGTACTTAAATAAGAACTGCGTACAAGTACTTCCTTTTATCAAAGCTACTCGGAGGGTTCCTGGAGACCTGCAATACAGACTAAACCTAGAGCAGGCTCCAGGTTCCCCGGTTTTGTACTCTATCATGTTTGTAAAATGGACGTGATCAAACCGCATGATGGTGAATGGCTGGCATTATTTTTTATCCATTCGCTTTCGGTTTTGCCAATGATTTTAAAAAATATAAAATTTTTCATGCTCTTTCTTCTCCTCTTCGCCTAGTTTTCGGCATTCCCACGTTGACTCAGGCATCCCTCCATTTCCAGCCACCAAAAATGTTCGGATTCAATTATGCGAATGTGGAAGAGCCATTCAGTCACTCTCATATTTATTCATAAAACAGACAAAGGGTATTTAGGTACATTGAAAAACGAAGAGTGAAAAAAAAATTGTTAGGGTTACCACGACTTCAGAGGGCTTACCATGAACTCTTATAGCAGGACCTTAACAGAATTGCTTTCGGTTTGACAGAGACAAGCTTATGTGATACGTATAGCGCTGTCTCGTTCTAAGCAGGGCCTTTCTGTTTAGGTCCTGCTATAAGAGTTCATGGTAAGGCCCCAGGTTACTTTGACAGATTGCGGAAAAATTAGCATACTAATTTTATTTTACTGGCAATAATAACTATATAGAGTAAATATAACTTGATGCTATTGAGTAGTCCATAACCTTAATAAGCTGCTTTCGTTATTGTACACCATATAAAATTAGTCGGTTTACACTGTCAAAATTTGGTGCCAATACTTCCACGTCCACACGTTCCTTCTTATCCGTGTCCCATTGTTGGCGACATTCGAATTCTATGACAGAATACTACATCCTTCATAGTAGAACTAGCGCCACCATTGACAGGTCACCTCTGTCGCGGTCAATTAAAAGCACTATACATACGCAATAAAAATTAAAAAAACGGTGCCCTATGTTTTGATTTATGATAACTACCAAGTTATTCAGTTTATTCAGGCTTTTAAAATATCTTTTTTTATATAAATAAACAAACTTACGGCCTGCTGGAAAGCAGTCACCGCAGTCTAGACGTTTGCAATAGCAGGGGTATTTCCCACGCATTCTAATATATATTTATATATGTCGCAGCCATCTGGTTAAATCAGCCATTTAATTAAACGCCGGCATTCAATTGAATGGCTAAAGTCAACTAGCGTGCATCTTGGCTGAACTTTATTTAGCCATTTTATTAAAGGGGATATAGATGTTTGGTTAGAGTGACCATGAGTTCGTAACTTGAATTATAACTTTACTTAAGATAACAAAATATCAAATTAAAAAGATCACTTTCATTTAATAAAGTAATTATTAATGGCAACAAATTTAATAAATATATAATTAATTGTATTACGAGTACCTACACACAATATACGCAACAGATTTTAATGCGGTTTTCAGCAACAGATAGAGTGATTCAAGAGGAAGGTTTGTAAGCAAGAAACAAAGGGTAGGTAGGTTCAGTACGCGTACGGTAGGTAAGTCGTGACGGATCCACTAGTGTGATAATAAGCGCGATAATATATAACATTACTTTATAATGTAGGGAGGCAAACGATCAAGCGAGCTGATGGAAAGTGATCACCGCCGCCCCGATTCCCGCAACACGCGGGGAATCTGGCAATAAGCTTGCGAGTTTAGTTAGTTACGAAAGACCAGTAATACAACGCCCGATGCGCCCGAAGGAAGCGCTTAAACGTAACCATACCTCAAAGAAGCTAAATTGATTACCATTGCAACCGCTATTTTTAATTTTTTTTATTAGACAAGACTGGCAGTTGTAGGGTCTTGCCCTGACTTGTGTTATTATTATTAGGACTCCTGTTCAAACAACTGTTCAGCACGTTCCCACTTTTATTTTCAATTTTTATACATATAACAACTTTGATAGCTCATCATTCTTACCTGGAAAATAAGTTAATCCTGTAAATTCAGACAACGTTGTAACTACGTCCTACAAATGTTTTGATTTTAATAGAATATCGGGAAATTATTTCTCGTTTCCTAAATATCATATTGGTAAAAGTAATGACGGTGTTTGGATAAAAACAGGGGTAATGAGGTGTGTGTCTGGATTCTAACCTTTGTAACTTCTTGTTTTCTTATTAATATGGATCCGGACGGGCCCCAAATTCACAATTTTAAAGATTCATGTTTTCCTTTTGTTATTTTATTCTTAGTCGGCGACAACATTTCATAGTCGGCGGAGATTTTAATCTTTTTTGTGCTCCTCTTATTCTAGATAACTGCTGGATCCTTTTCTTCATTATGTCTGCATGGATTATATCCTTGGCTGCCAAACACGAGACCGTCCCAAAATTAATATCGTCCATTTCGGGAACTGGCTGGTTGACTATGAGTACTGGCTATCAAGACTTTATCTTCTTTCGTGCCAAATCGTTCTCGAACGTGTTTAAGTGAAGACCGAGCCTTCGATAGAGAGTGCAGCTGAGGAGTGGGCGGAGTTATCCCAGCCTTCGAACTAGAAGATGGATCAGTATTATAACCCAGATGATGCTATTTTCAAGAAGTAAATAAAATACAAGTGACCGGTTACCAAAAAATGCACATGGCTGCATCAATATTTCTCTCTGGAATTCTCAAACTAACATAGTCGCCTAGTCAGTTTGCAATCAGTACTTTTCGGCTTGCTTTAACGAAATCCAAGTGAATTCAGTGATCCTGCCTGGACTAAGGTTATGTGGAGTAGACTCTTTTTGGAACTTTTGTGCTTTATTTAGACTATTTTTTTAAATTCACTGTATGTAGCTAGTTTCCGGACTGAAATATTAGAACCCATTACCCTGAATCTTTATGTTTGTTTTATTAACTGAACCTGGCACTGTCCGTGGGACAGTGTTACGTTACACAGTTGGCCGCCATCTCACCTGATGGCACCTAAGTGATGATGCGGCCGAAGATGAAACATGCCCGTCTTGGCTTTCAGTAAAATTAAAAGGACAAAAATCGATTTTAAATGTTTTACCTATTTGACTTTGATTAAGCTGTTTGCGCTGACTACCTCAGGCTTCAAACCGGAACACAAGAATATAAACATTTTTGCTTGGGGCATAGATAAAGTAATATTATTACCATGGAAAAAGACTCAGGCTTCTCAGAGTCTTACCACCTGTCGTGTTGTAATTTTTATTATTTATAGAAGGAAAGATATGGTGACTTTAATACAAACCACGGAAACTTATAACTTAACTAAACGATTATTGCAACAATGTATTCAGACGACTAAGATGATGCAAAGAAAAATCACTCGATCCCAGATGAAAACTATAAATTTCCATCGAAAACGTGTCTTTCTTGTACTACTTGGGTACCAGATTGCTTGTTTACTATGGTTGTAATGACTCTATGTCGCAGACAAGGACGCATTAACCCTGCGCAGTGTCACTCCGCACAGAATAATTGGCAAAACTGCGATTCCCAAACCTTTTGTCCGTCCATCAGACGCCACTCGTTGTCACCGAAAATCACCAAAATATGGTTATGTTATTGCCTACTATAACGTTATTAAGTATTAGGCTGTGTACATGCATAACAAGTTATAACAAATTTCTTAACGACAAAGATATAGATAAATAATCATCTTGGCGTTAATGTCCCGGATGTGCTCTCGCGCACGCGAACCTGGGGTTCGCCTTGAACATGATCCAGGATTTGGCCAAGCAGGTAATTACAGTGGAGCGACTGCTATCTGACCTCCGTGACCCTGCTACTAGAGGAACCTGACCAGATAGGATACAAGACCAGGAGAATACAGAAAATAAAGAACAATAGGTTTTTCGTTTGAGGCCAAAACTTCAATCCAAAAACCCCAACGTACTTAAATTAAATTATGTATTTATTCAGAATATTATTCTACGCTGTACCAAGGACTCTCTCTTATTTGAAAACCGATGCTCTTACTGTGAAGGAAAACACCATGATCCAATCTGGTCAGGTTAACAGAGAGTTGTAGAGTAACTCATTCTAACGAGCATCGAGAAAAAAAAAGGAAGTCATATCCGCAGCGGTATTTTATTTGCAAATGTGTTAAAAACGCATTTTAATAACATTTTTGCCGTCGATATGTCGCATAAAAGACATTCATTTATCACATGGCTAAGATGCCATAATATTGAAGGGAGGTAAAAGAAATTGGACAAAACCAAAGCCGATAATATGTGTAGTCCGACGACATCACCAAGGTGACTGGTAAAATGTGGATGATGGAGACTTCCTGTCGATCAGGATGGAAGAGATTGGGGGAGGCATATGTCCAAAGATGGACTGTGAAATGTGGAAGAAGAAGAAGAAGGGCCCCCAATTTCGCAGTGGGAACGGTTAAAAGGGGCAATTTTTACCTACCAACTGACCGACTTACTAGACACAACTGTACAAAAAGCAACATCCGAATTCGGTAAACGAATGTATTAAAAATCCGTTTCACATTATCGTCCGCCAACAGCGCTGTAGCTTGACCCTTACATGGCCGTGTCGCATGCAGTAATTTGTGTCACCGTGACCATCCTGTACGCCATAATGCCATATAAATGTGGGTTCAGGAAGCAGACAGGCCAATACCATTACAGTCGACATGCCGAGGACACCTATTCTGTTTTTGATGGTGATTTTCGGGGCGGCCTGCGCGATGCCGGGTGAGTTAACTAGTGCAATTGCTGCTTCATTGTTGGAAAGGTCATAAAGAGCAGTCTGCTCCCCGTTTCTTATTTTCATTGTAGGCAAGTGTTCTAAAGAAAAGTATGCATGTCACAACTAACAGGTTTCCGTACCGGGGTTGTCTGGAAGAGATCACTTTAATTATAAGACCGCCCTTTGTACTCTTTGTTATAGTGTGCCCGGTGCGAATACGTTTGCACCCCTAATCGTTACCTACCCTACGCCTACCCAACACCTATACCACTTTACCCCCACCTACTCTTTTTTTTTATTGCCTATAAACATTCCTCTTGAATCACTCTATCTTAAGTATAGATACAACTGTTGTGTGTACAACTTACAAAGCAATAAATATTGATTAATACCGAGAACCGCATTAAAATCCGCTGCGTAGTTAACAAGATTTACAAGATTTAAGCGTACATAAATAAATAAATAATTGTGGACAAATTCACACAGCGCCATCTAGCCCCAAAGTAAGCAAAGCTTGTGTTATGGGTGCTAGCCAACTGATAAACTACTTATGTACTTTTAAATATACTTATTATACATAGAACACCCGGACCCGTAACAGAAATTTAAATTCATCATTTCAATTTCTGTCCGGCCAGGAATCGAACCCGGGACCTCTTGTGTGGCAGACCGGCATGTTGACCACTGAACCACTCAGGTCGTCATGTATAGACACATAGGGACAGACGGCGGGAAGCAACTTTGTTATATATAATGTTAAGATTTTCATGAACTATGAAAATCCTGTTTTATTATGTATGCTGTAGTGTGTATTACCTAAATAGTTACTAAAGAGATACTTATTTTATGCTACCCAAGAGCGTCGGTGGCCTAGTGGTTAAGAAGTGCGATTCGTAAGCAAGATGTACCGGGATCGAACCCCAGTGCCGCCATGTACAACCGACTCTTTTCTGAGTTATGTACATCTAAGGTGATAGATGTGGCACCGAAGTCGCAGAATAAGCACTCGGTTTTTGTACTGCTTATCTTCAGTCCGGAACTCTCCAGTTTATCCTGCCATTATCCAGCTTGCTCTGGACGCATGCATTATCTCCGATAAGAACAATGTCGTCGGCGAATAGCATACACCAGGGTACCAGAATGTCCACTGTTAGTGCATTTATAATCAGGATGAACAAATACGGGCATAGACATAGAGCTATCCCTGGTGTAGCCCTACGGCGGTAGGGCTACTTATCATACATACATACATACTTGTCGGTTTCTCCAGCTATGGACCGGACGTGAGTGCTTTCCCTATCATACTAAATATCAGGTAAAATATGAGCTAAATAGCAGCCCTATCAGCTAAATAATACTCTTTTAAATAGTATTGTGTTTCTGCCGGTGAGTAAGGTTTCCAGTGCTCCATGGGGTGGGGATTAGGGGAACCGTGGCTTTGGCAGTGGAGTGGCATTTGCCTTTTGCTGCCAGAGCAACGTTTTATAGAGGTGGGCAACGCATTAGCGATATTCTTGGTGTTGCTAATGTCTATAGGCAGTGGTGACCACTTTCCATCAGGTGGCCCGCTTGCCTGTTTGCCTACCGTATGACATAATAAAAAAACATAATATACATCGATCTTACAAGTTTAACATACTTTCCTGATGCTTATTGTTTTAAACTATCGCGGTTATTATTAAACATTTTAAGGGTATGATCCGGGTTTCCTACCGCGTACCTTTGTTGACGAGTAGCCCGTTATTTCAACACGCTAATTGGCAACGGTCGTGCGACCATGGTCGTACGACGGGCTCGTTCAAGCGTAAAACTATAACAAAACAAATGTATTCAGGTGGCAGAGTAAAGCGCGGCTACAACGGTTTCGAGAGCAGCTTTGGCCGCAGCGACGAGCGCGACGCCAGCGTCAGCGGCGAGGGCTGCAACGGCGGCGGCGGCTACTCCAGGGGGTAACTACACTACATTCCATATTCTGCAAGACTGCAGAATATGACATAGCCGTGTGGTGTCCGGCAGAGTACAATAGCACCCACCCCTTACACTCGTGGGTGGCGTACAAGGGGACTAATGTTTTCGAGTCTCTATAGACTGGGAATTACATTTTTATATTTATAACACTGCGATCTCCAACCCGCCTGCCGAGCGTGGAGATTACGGCAACCTCCCCTTTCGTGGGAGAGACCCTAAATTCTGCAGTGCACTGATATGTGTGATGATGAAGACTGGAATCTGGGGTGGGGAGAGGGCGGGATTTGTCTTTAGAGCGTGTAAGCAGTCCATCCGTCCATAAGCCGAGAAAATACTGTCCGTGGTATTACCACACTAATTTCGATGTCAGCGCGCATACACGCTGCATATCTTAGCTATGTCCGAGTTTTTGGTATCGAACATTTTAAGTTGTGGTGTGCTATGAAAATTAACTAATTCTGTTTGTAGTGTTTTTCGTATTTAGAGTATGTTTTACTTAGGTATAAGGAGACGCCACAATAGGCAACTCTAGTAACTATGGATGGACTTTTACGAACTCGAAGTGCTTAGCGCTTAGTCACAAAAACTCCATGTCCCTACTTATTTAATATTAATATTATAATTGTCATCGTGTTTTGATAAGAGAAACATCAGAGCGTTGTCTGTGACAACCCAGCTCTACAATTTGTACCTTTTTAACTAGTTAGCTTCCACACGCCTCCGTACGTCACTATTTAGCCATAGAATTAAGAATTACATTTTAACCTGCCCGCAAACTTTGAAATTAACGCACCTATACCTAAATTCACGATATAACACTAGAATTTCTCATGAAACAGGTATAGCAACAGCGGCAGTCGTGAGCTGGCGTACAGCAGGGACGGGAGGCAGGGAGAGGGTCGCGACCGCGGCGATCGCGGGGGGCGCTCCTTTACACGCGCCGCCGCCTCCGCCTCCGCTGTCACCTTCACGCAGAACGAGAAGCTGAGGAAAGCAAATGTAGTGTAGACGCAGGCTTAGAATTTAATGCCGGACCAGACATGTGTCAAGATATAGGTTTGAAGACTTTCGTGGTTATTCACTACACTTGCACTACACATAACCGTGGTAACAAACCCGATAATATGTGTAGTGATGTGTATGTCGCAGCCATCTGGTTAAATTAGCCATTTAATCAGAAGGCTAGTCTGTTGATTAAACGCCGGCATTCAATTGAATGGCTAAAGAACAACTAGCCAAGTAGTTGAATGTAACGTGCAGCTACTTGGCTGAACGTTATTTAGCCATTTTGTTAATAGAATATATATGTTTGGTTTCAGTGACCATTCGTAAATTATATGATAACTTTACTTAAGATAAAAAATACGAATTAATATTTTTATTTAGAAACGAAAATATAGTGGCAACGAATTCAATTAGTAATTGCATTGCGAGTACCTATAAAATTTATAGTATTTACCACAATAATAACTTTAAACTTATAACTTATTAACTATAAGCAACAATGTAGTATAGGAACAATGGACTTTCTTATTTTATAATATTAAATATAAAATGGCACGAAACTTTCGTAGACATTTGTTTCTAATTGTAAGTATGAAATGAAAATGAACAAATTAAGTTATCCTTATTCTTACTTAAAAACATCTAGGTACCACACTTTAAATTTAGTTAAAACGATAAAAATACAAAAACATTGCTTGCTGTGCGAGCTGTCTGACGCCATATTTGTTTTAATGACTACCAGTGCCGCAGTGGATAAAATTTGAACTAAATTTAAATCACCTGCCTGATTTTACGTCAGCCGTCTTCAAAGGGCTGGCTTACAATAAGCCAACTAGTTAAAAGTTAAGCGTTGATTGTTCTATCAACTATCGGCCCAGGCATTCAATTGAATGCCGGCGTTTAATTAACAGGCTAGCCAACTCATTAAATGGCTAATTTAACCAGATGGCTGCGACATGTACAAAGATGCGCAAAAACGATGAGTGGGTGCCTATTTGTAAATATGTGTACAAATAGGTATTTCAGATTTTGTACGAATATTTCGTATTTGCTCTTTATGTGTCGGTTTTTTGGCGTACATTAAACCATAAATATTTTAACGCTCACACTCTTTGCGAAGACTTATATTCGATGTTACGCGGTATACTGTCGTCCGTTATGTCCGCTATATTTGCAAAAATTTGTCTAAATATATTTGCGAAACATGTATGGGTAGTCAGTCGCTTTTGCAAAAGAGTAAAACTTTGTAACAATATTTGTAAAAATATGTGTACACATCTTGACACATGTCTGGGCCCGGCTTAAGGATTTTTTATGCCGTTTGCACCAAATTTGGGAATCGCAGCTCTTTCTTATCTCAATTTGAACGTTGATCATTGGCTGAAACTAGTTAGGACGGAACGTATCTCGTTCTTATGTTTAGTGACAACGGCATTTAATTTGTTTTTTACTCTTAGTAAGTATAATAGGTAGGTAAAACTGTAAAGACAGCCATGACCGAAGATGGACCATACCTGTCTTGACTGTCTGTATAGAAACAGCACTTCTATTTAGAAGTTAAAGGTTGACTTCTGACTTTATCTTGAGAATATGTACAAACTTTATTTTTTATTGAAGCCGTTGTGTTTATACCAGAAGAGCATTAACGTCATCTCTTTTCTTAGCAAAGACATTCTTATCAGACATTGGTTCAAAAAGTTCGTGTGATTGCTCGCAGATGTGATAAAATAATAACAGCAGAGATATTGAGTCATGTAAGTCTGCCCTGGCACATAGATGCTATCACTATAGAGGAGCATATCTCTATAATAAAGCCAACAAAGCACTGTCCTTATACTCCGTCTCTAAATTCCAAACTAAGACCCGTTTGGTGAGGTGGCTTCTAGAGATGGACTACGAAGCGACTGAGGCTCTCTTATGTGTTTAAACACACACACACACGCACGCACATACACACAAACACACACGTACACACATACATACACACGTATTTATATGTTATAAATGTATAAATTGATTTATCATTATTATTTTTAATTTTTTAATTTTGCTATTGCATTTACAATTTTTTTTATATTTTATGAATGTATAAATTAATCTATTATCTTTATTATTCTGAATGTTGTATAATTTTTCTAAATGGTTGCTTCTCATATGTTATATTTTTTTGTCTAACATTGAGTAAACAATTTTTGCTCTAGGTTACACTCCAATGGTCAGGGGGCCTGGTGATCTGTAAAACGGGTATTTATTACCTAGTGCGGACACCAGTCTCTCGCGCAGGTTTTTACTGTACCTACGTTAAATTGTCTCTATTGTTTGATCCACCCACCTATGTGATGAGAAAATAAATATTTTATTTATTTATTTAATGCACTGCCACCAAAGTATTCTTAGTTCGCTCTTTTGGTATAAATTCAGCGTATATTCCATTTAGGTAGCTAACTATAAGTAGGTCCGTAACTTACGTAGTCCTCTCGATAATGATGTGATATCAGCCTGTAGTCCAGTTATATTAACTAGTTACAGTAGTACACCTTATTAGCAGATATAAATCTAACATTACTTACAAGCACGTTAAACATAAGCTAAGTTAAGCTACTAGTTGTTAAGGTGAAGGTACTATTTTTTAATTAATGTGATACTTACTTTTTACGAAATAAAACTACCCAGCAATTGGATGGCACTGTTGAAATTTAATTGATCCTTAATGTTTAAAGTTGGTTTGGAATGAGACCTAAATTATTTTCTTACTTTTCCCCTTGCAGCGTTAAAATACCGATGTGTTGATATTGAATAAGTTTCCAAAATAAAATAGTCATCTTGATCCAGAGTTTAGCACATGGATCATTACAGTAGAGCGACTACCATCTGACCTACGTGACCCTGTCAATCGTTGAGCCTGACCAGATAGAATCAAGGTTACAAGTTGTGCAAGTTTCCTCACAATGTTTTCCCTTACCATGGATCGGTTTATGATCAACTAATTTACATCACTCAGAAAAAATCATTGGCGCATACCGGCTGTGGGTATCGATCCCGGTACCTCTCGCTTTCGTGTAGGGCATACAATCCGGATATCCAAATTACCCGCATACCCGGATATAAGAAATATTACTATCCGCATAACATGTTGATAATGCGGATACTGGCACTTGGCCGATTTCAAGTTACATTTAGTGAGCCTCACAACACGTAGCCCATTTTTCCTTACAATCCAAAAGTATCCAAATCACCTGTTTACATAATTTAGAAGTTTTTTAGGTTTTTAAGGAAAGTAGGTCCGCTTACTTACCCATTCTTCTCCACTTCCGCCTGGACTTCGCCATCCACGGTAAGCCGTTGGCGCTGGCATCCATCGCTTCTTGGGTCGCCCACGGGGCCTCTTTCCTGATACTGGTAGGTTCAGGCAACTTATCACATCACCTTATCACTTTTACATAGTAATTTACTACAATGAGTTGTTTATACATTTCATGATAATGGTTAATGAACGATTAACTTTAAATATGACTCACTTTTCGTAGACCTATGTGTGCCACCATAGTTTTCTACGTGAATCCGAAAAGAAAGTAAACCTTTATTTTTTATTAATTTTGTTATGTTCATTGCTGGTCTATTCCGACTCCAAACTCCAGTATCCGAATACCAAAATAAAACGGATTACTTACGATTCCGATCTGCCAGACATTAGGCCACCGACGCTCTTCCTAAGAAATCCTGACCAGCTCTTTGAGACATGTTCACGGCGTCTTTGTCTTCGGACTGAAGACAAAGGTAAGTATTTCTTGCTTTTCCTCAAAAGTGTGTTGAAAAACGTTGCAATTACGGTATAATGTTGTAGAGCAGTCTTCACTCGTGATCTTTTGGTTTAGTACCCAACTACCTTTCCGATAAAAAGGCTCTAGAGAGGCGGGCGGGTAAGATGGAGGTCATACGGCCTACTTGGCATCAGTTCAAGAGAGCGAAAACAACAGTAGAAGAACAACGAATGAATGCTCTTCTTCTTTTGTCGTGAATTCGATAAAAGACTTATCCGTTGCCCCAAAGGGCCTTCCGGAAAAAATGTGTCTTGAAAGATACGTACTTATACAAGATAATGGTATGAAAGTTTCATACTCCTAAAGCTTAAAAGTTAGAACAAATTTTGTTATATCCTCTTAAGATTTATTCGGTACAAAAAATATAATTATGTTTGACCTTTTGCCCACCTCCTACTATGATGTCATAGACCGCGGAAGTGAGCGCTGAAAATGAAGTATCGTGCGGGTGCCGTTCAGTACAACTCTCCCTAGCATTAAAAATTCTTATTGAATTCGAACGAATAAAATCTGAATTTAATAAATTATAATCTAAAGATCATTTTAGGTTTAAAGGTATAAAATAATTGTTATTGACTTATTAAAAACATATTATAGCACGCAGAAATGGAGATACCGAAAATTAACAAGATAATAATTAAAAGAAAAATCAAGAAAATTGAGTGAGTTGTTCCCGTTTGTGACCGGCCAAAATCACTATCAGATGTGGAGAGACAACTTCTTCTTCGTTTAAGAAAGAAAGAAGTCCAAAAAAAGAACGCCAGTTCGAACCAGGTTGGCGAAAATGCCGTGCGGCGAATCCGAAAGTCGACTATTTCTAATTCGCAGCCATCCACATCGTACGGCCCGCTTACAAATGTTAGAATGTAATTCCGATGGACGAACGATAGTTCTGATATTTCCGATAGCCACCTAAATTTGTTTTTCACTAAGCCTTTACTTTACTTTACTGGCCATACCTACTGAAAAAAAATTGTTAGCGAAGGTGTTCAGCTAATTTAATCATAGCTACTGTTTGAGCGCCCATAACTTAGGTATAGTAGAACTCAATTAGCAAATTATAGTAGGTAAATATCCAAACCTTTTTTGTAAGTGTAAGTAGATAGAAGCATACATCAAAGCTCTCCAAGGAATTTTCGAGGTAGTGTATGACGATTTCACTGCTACCAGTGATAGCAATCGAGACCGAACGCTTTACATGCTCTCCGAGTCCCTATCTTTGAATTTTTTTTAGGAAGGGCGTACGGACGGCCCACCTGATGGAAAGTAGTTCCCTATCTGATCCAGGTCTACTTGCCTGCTACGTATAGATTAGAAAAATCCATCCTGCAGCTCAGCTGCATTCTTATCATCTTTGATGACTGCCAAAAGTAAACACCTTTGGAAATTATAAAACATATCAAACACCCCAGCTTCCATGATCAGGTCACATTCAGACATAAAAATAATTAAAATCGGTTCATCAAAATTATAGGTTTTATTGCATCCTCTTTTTTTAAAGTTGGTTAAAATGGAAGCGAAATTTTTCTTTAACCTTAGGAACGAACTTTTTATCTTATTAAAGAAAGACTACAATTTTCATTTTAATGGCAGAGTGATTTAAAACGATTATAAAAATCAATTTTTAATGATTAGGTGGAGAAGAGAAAAATGTTTTAGGTTCATTTAAATTTCTAACGCGCGGTCGCGAAATCATTTCGACAGTTTATGCTTGAAAGGAAACCACCACATGGATTGTGGACATTAAAACACTATTTATTCATATATTTAACAATAATATACCTACCTAATGTAATTTTCTAAACTTAAAAAATAAAAGATTAAAATATCACAATAAGATCCCGTTAATTACATTAGACTGTGGACGCTTCGTAGTATTATGTTATTGCATTTTGGATCGCGTAGGTTTTCTATCTGAAATCAAAAAGAAAAACACATTAACGTAACCTACTTACTAATTCAATCCTAGTGACAATTCAATTTATAGGAAGATTGAAACTGACACCTATCAGACTTCCACATAGTTGAAAATGTGCCCTCACCTTATTTCTTGCCAACCACGCCGCTCGTCCCGCCCGACACCGAGCTGGCACTGGCCTGGGACTTGGAGAAAGACTGGGATACAGGCACGGCTCCAGCACCCAGGCCGCCGACCCCATGACCTGGGGCGTAGCCTCCGTAGCCGCCACCGCCGCCGCCGCCTCCATAGCCTCCTAACCCTCCATCGTAATGCCGCCTCTCGCGTCCGTGGCCCCCGTGGCTGCCGTAGCCTCCGTGGTCGCCTGGACCGCCCCTGTGACCCCCAGGTCCACCGTGACCGCCTGGACCACCCCCGTGACCGCCCCCGTGACCGCCTCCATGGTCGCCGCGACCTGTATGAACATTTTCACATCACACTTGATCCACATTTCTGCGGGTTTTGGAATTTTGGGTTTTGTTTGAAATGCTGCTGTCGTTTTTCTGGGCAACGGAGACAATTGGTCAACGCAGGTAATGGGTCTTGCCTGTGAGGACTTTATAGACTCAAACGAGAGGGATTTTATCCTTTCCAGTCCTTGCATTCATGTCTACGTAATCACAACATAAACAACAACATGATCAACTTCAGCCTGCAACACTTAAATAAGGTCCATAACCATATTTTTTTTATGCAATGCAGAGTCAATCGAGCAGATAGCCTAACTGCTGCCCATAACATCTACGATTCATGCATTTAGATTGCAGGCAACAAGAATGCAGAATCGCAGATACATTGTCACTGTGAGGACTAATTAATACAATTATAAACTAACAACAATGTCAGATTAACACAACGTCAAATAACGTCTCTCAGCCCTGAACCTATTCAAGGAAACTGAGTTTCTAATTACAACGTACACAATGGACTCATAAATATTTTATGTGAGAGTCGGCTTTATATCATAATGAGCGCCCTATTTGTATCATTATCCAAATTATCTAAGCTAGTTATGTTTGTTCACAAAGTTAGTTTGTTTCATCCTCATACTTCTCAAATATCCAGTCAGTGAATGCCGCCTGCCAGCTAATTCTGGCCGGAGGGCGTCCTACCATTACGCTTGCGTATGCGGCCTCCACTTATAAAATAGCTTATGTACCCCACTTTAACTTGCTAATTCTGTGCTCGTGTTGGAAACTAAATATCTTCTAAAGTTCTATATCAACTAAATCTATTGCAATTGTAATAAATGGTCAACTCACCCCCGCCTCCGCGGTGGTCGTTCGGCGACGGCGCTGCCAAGCACACCGCCACGAATGCCAAGCCCAAACAAGCTGCTAACCTCATCATCACTAGTTCCAACACCACTGTGCCAGAAAAGCTCGACCAGCCCTCTTTATACCGGTCCCATTTCACGCCCGAAACCAGCGAATCATCCCCAATTGTTTGCTGTTTACGGCTAATTTGCGAAATGCGACAGTCATCCGTTTTTGTGCAGGAGTTTTTCCTTGAAAGTCATGCGCGCGCGCTGAGTAGATGTCGCGAGTAGAGTGAAATTTTGTAAAGTATGAATCTCGACGTTATACAGAGAATAAATGTCGAAGTTTCACAGTTTAATACTTATATCTAGAATGTTATTCAAAGATATTTCGTTTGGAAGATTCCGAACTTGGGTTCCAATTTAAAAAAAAAAATTAAAAATAAATCATAGGCAAAAAATAATCTCAGTAATTGAGAAACCCCTTAATTCAGATCCGAATCCAGGGGGAGGGCAATGGGTGAAATTCCGTAATTAGAACGATACATAACAAATCCACCGACGCTCACATCAACTTCCGTATTTTAATTGGTATTAAATTTGTTATTAATCTAAGGAAACACAACAGGCAAATGCTGGTTATATTAAGAGCAGAAACAGGGCGTGGCCTATGAGAATTTATCGTAAGAAAGATCGAAATAACCTTTATACACTACCAAAAATTAAAAATTTCGAAGTTTTACGTCCCAGAAGTCCATCCTAATATCTCACATACCGTTACACCTTTTTCCCTAGACAGTCCCTTTGTACTAAACACCACACCACACCACATAACTTAATTTAAATACCCACCTTACCTTTATTAAGATCACCCTAGCTTTTAAGAGCCAAAATGCAAAACAAATCAAGATCGTTCAGCTCGCATATACAAAATAAAAACGGACCTCTAACTATTTTGTGTATATTCACTTCTTAATGAAATTGTTGATAGCTAAGAGTGGATTAAGGATAAAGTTTAATAATTAAAAATAGGGATAAATATGAACCTATTTAAGTAGAGCTCGTCTAATCTAAAATGACGCGCCCCACTATCGCATTAACGCAAACAAGCAAGTTTAAAATATGGACGCAATACATATACAAATGCCGTTGTAATTGGTCATTCAGTTGCCGGTGAGATTCAAACGTAGGAGCACGCGTAATTCATTGGCTCCCACACAGATGAAGTGTCGTTATCAATATTTGCACTCACACATCGAAAACTAACTAAGTAGTGGGGCGCGTCATTTTAGACTAGACGAGCTCTACCTATATGTATTTTACAACATTGTATCATTTGTATTATTATAAATAGTTAATTGTTGTATAGTAGGGGAAGATGGCCTAAAACGGGTGGCCCGCCTAAAACGGGTAAGCGCTCGTACGCTGTCATGTCAATAAGTGGTGCCGACGGGTGCATAGTACGAGTAGCTGAATATTGACGAGTTTCGATCCGTTTTGCTCGGGCACCGGAGCCTCTTAATGGCGGATGTATGTTTAACGAAAGATTTTTATTGCTTTCCTTAATAAAAATTAGGGTATGTATTCCTTGATTAGTCGAAAACCTTTATAATTAGCACATTGTTAATTAAGACAAAACGTTATCTCGGATTACCTTTCATTCTGAAGTCTTTAATTACTTTCCGAAAGATGTGCTATTGGGCATAACAGGTATGTTTCGTATGAAAAATTTAATACAAAATGGTAAATCATAAAGCACTTGTTATTTCAATCTCTTATTGTAAAAATACCTAAAAGGGGTATGGGTATTTTGATCTACAACTCCTGTAGCTATTAATATTACATCAATAGAATGGTTGATTTAGTTAGGTGATTGAGGTTTAAGTTTGAACATTTGAACAGTAAACATAATGTTATATGCTTACAGTCGAAATGATAAACTATAGTCGGTGGGTACGGTGTTTTTTTCTACTTGTTAGAAGTTTGATTTGCCTATCCTAAAAATTATGACGTCTACCCGTTTTTGCCCAAATCAGATACTCGTTTTAGGCACATATGCGGGCAAAACGGGATTTTAGAGGCTTCTTATTTTTTTTTTTTATAAAATATTTTATAGAAAATGATTTAAAATAGTGTTTTATTTTCAAGTTTAATAAACATCCTATCTTATAAACTAAATCAAACTAAGCTATTCACCACATTTCTAGTTATTTTTTATCCTCGGCGGAACTTACCCGTTCTAGGCCACCTTCACCTGTGTGTATCATTTTGTTACAGTATTATAGATAGAATACTTATACTTTCTGTACTATCCGCATTTTTTCCCGCTCATCATTTCTCTGATATCACCTTGAATGGTTACCTGGAAGAGATCTCTTAAAGTGATAAGACTCCTTTCATTAATTTTGTAACAGTGTGGGTACAATGAAAGTTAATTAAATTGAAACCCGCAGACTCAGTCGCGCCGGGAAGTAAAGTGTTTTAAGTTTTACTTTAACTGCGCCCAAAATTAGAGAACTAGAAAACGGTTCTTATACATTATTTTAATTTCATCAATACGAAGGCCACAAGGCGACGAGGACTCTCTTTCTACATTTTAAATTGTCATATTGTCGTATTTATCCTTAAAAGGCGTTACATTCAATAATGGGCTGCCTACTTGGCTAATTACTAAAACCTAATTACTAACTTCCAAAATTTTGTAATTATAATTTAAATAAGCAAGTAAATAAGTAAAGGCGGCTTGCACCAAATTCTTAAATGCATTTAAGTATCACCAAATTTAAACAAAAAACTTCATATGAAAAACGTTAAACGTCATTCTTAAATATGTTTAAAAAATTTGGGCCAAGCCGGGCCGTGTTACAAAGTCATTGTAATTGTTCTTCTATTAATATATATTAGTTTAATATACCTAATATACATACATCTGTATGAGACAGATATTTGCTGTTGAATGCATTTCCACCTATTAACACACAGTAAAAACAATAATTGTAATGACTGTATGTAGGTTTTTATATGTATAATATTTATATAAATAAAACCAATGTTTAACCCTTTAACCGAGCTCCAAAGTAGAGCAACAGAAATCAAGTACCTTCCTATAAGAAGCATATAAGTTTTAATCTCATACATATAAATGACATCATTGATCGCGTTGACTCTTTTGTATGAAAAGTCAACATTTTCTTGAAATACATTTAAGATAATTATCATGTGGTTGTAAGATTGACAGCTCTGCTGTCATCCGGTACAGTACCTAAATGTTGGTGTTAAAACTCTTTCAATTATATTTGCATCTCACAGTCCTAGAATCTTTTAATGCGTCTTTTTAACATTTTCATTTTGAGGGTTGCCGTCGATTTTCCTGAGATTCCATATTACGATCCTGGCCTGATGAAAACGGGACCACCCCAAGGGTATATCTTATGAAGCACCATGTCAGCCCCAGATTTTACAAAGTAGTTACTGTCGACAAATCGCAGAATCATCCCATAACTCCTAATCGTTAAGGATTTCTCTATAGCTTCATCATCAGCTCATCAGCAGTATATCCCCTAAAACAAACCCTTAAATAAGTTATGAAAGCGTGACAAACACACAATAGCCTCATAATAGGCCTAATTGCTTCTAATCATCACGTTCTCTTTGCTGTAGGCCGGCCTGCTGGAAGAAATTTCTTCATAGAAATAAGTAGTGCCTTTTGTGTCATGCAAACATTTGCTCATTTGCATCTGTTGTCATTATTGTGAACAAAAACTATTAAATAAACAAATAGAAAAACAAACAAACAACAAATTCGCGATCATATTTATTTATAGAGAGAAATGTGACATCTTCGGTATGCGTAGTCTTCCAGAATCACGATTTGGCAGCGTAATCTTCAAACTTTTTACAAGATTTCATAGCAATGTGTCGTCGACCTGTGTATTCGACTTTTTTCCTTCAGTATTCGCCAATAGCTTCTGTTGTTTTTTCGAGGCCTGCACTCTGATAAAATGTGGTTTCCTCATTCCTTGTTAAGGATGTTATTGTGGTCGCGGTTTGTTTTTCTGTTCCCATTCTATGTAAATAAATGTACGCCACAGTAATGAAATACAATTATAATATTATAAATAAATTAAGAGCCTACCGTCACAATTAACTTGAAACTGTAATGCACAAAAAATTCAGAGTCAGAGGGAAGTACGGTCAAATACGCGCGCGGGAAGTACCTACCAAATACCTACTGTATATTACCTACATTACATGACTCACGTAACAACAGAATTCAAGCTGACATTACAATCTGATAATGAAATAAATAGGACCCGTGGCAACTAAAAAACACAACTGCGCGCTATTTAGTTAGCTAGCTGTAAGTAGGTAGTAGAATCGCAGGAATCGCTCATTAGTTATGCTGTTGCTGTGCAGTACCTATCGATATGAGGAAACATTGGGACATATATATATATATATAGGTTATACATAGGTATAATAAACTGCAACATATAACATATAGTTTGAACATGTTTATTGGTGGATACTCTATAAACTATACTGAAGCCAAAACTGTTTTTTTTTATCTGTTTGTCTGCCTGTGTGTCTGTATCTTAGCCACGCATCACTCGGAAACTACCAATGAACCTGGGTATGATTTGAGTTCATATAACGAGGTAGGACAGGATACTTCAATCTTTTTTTGTTAGAAAGTGTAGGGTGAGATGTCGAACAGTGAACCAATAGTACACAGTTAGCCACCATTAGTATCACCAGATCACCAGTAAATCACCAGATCGTGCAGTAAGCGTGACCGTACTTGGTTTTTACCGCGCTTCTTGCTTTCCAGTCGGTAGCGAGCTCCAGTGAAGAACGCCCGCGCCTCGGGGCTTTTTGTGATTTTCGGCGTAAAAATACGGGAAATCCTAAGTAGTAATTTTTAGGTTTTTAACCTTATACGACATCTTTTAAAAGTAATGTTTTTTTCTATCTCTGTACTGAATATCTTTGCATTGTTTAGTCGTACATTAATGAATCCTACTTTGATGAATAATTTTTTGTTGAATTTAAAATCAGTAAAGGTGTGTGTGGTACATAGTGATCCACTACACTGGCACGAACAGTGAGCCACCGCTCCACTGTGTACAACATCAAGATTCTGATTTCCTTAATTATTTTACCTTAAATATTCATATAAATCAGCTACCGGTTATTTTTTTAGAGTGATTCCATTTAAAAAATGCGGGTGGGCAGTATCAGTCAGTCTTCGTGAATAGTTATATGAATTAGCTGGACGGCGCGTCTTGGTTTGCGTGGTTTCAATTTAATGAACTCTCAACCCCACTCCTACATGTACCCTACCCCTATCCGCGCCCTAACCGTACTCTACCCGTACCCAACCCCCCTCAATTCACTAAGATCCACTGCAAGGCTTCACCAATGGTTCCCCTTATCCTACCACACCACCACTGTCGGTAGACGCCTAAAATAGAATAGGACCACGATAAGTCCGAATGGCAATAATCTGGGGATAATCTGTCCTTTTTACTCCTCAGTCCTTCTTGTAAACATTCAGTTATTTGGTCATTATTAGCTTGAATTTTTGTCTAAATTATTAATCATGCTGAAAATTATCTTCAGAAATCAAATTGTTGTTATGACTTTTATGAATGACTTTCGACGATAAATGACGTTCTATGACAGTTAAAAAACTTGGCATGAGTTGCCATACAGATATTTTAAATTTTTTTCAACAATCGATTTGGTCTTATTATAGATCTCAAGAACTCTAGTGTAGCTAGTTGATTATTTATTATTGCCCAACTTTAAAATATATCATCAATGACTTTAATTAGAAAATAGGTTAAGTTATGTTGTTATTGATTTATGTTGATTTATAGTCTTCACAGTTATTTTGGTAAATAAAACTAATTGCTTACACATTTATTAAGAATGTATTATTATCTAATTTATCTACTCTGCTAATAACTACAAAGAGGAAACGTTAATAATAGTGATCTCATTCGTCGGGCTCACTGTGTACTCCCCGGTTTGCTGTAGACTAACCCCCTGGTTCAATGTGTGCCACAAGGTGGACACAATGAGTTATTTCCGATCTTTCAAAAAATCAGCATTATCATTTTTTCTATAAATCTTTTTCCATTAACTTATATACAAAATCAGAGTCAGATATATTACGCAACGACTAGACTAAAAAACATTTCATGATATTGACAAACTTATGAGTTATGATTGTTTAACTTTTTGTGGGCCACTGTTCGACACCTCACCCTACCTACTTCAGAAATTCTATCTCATTATTAGGTCGAAATAAATGGAACCTTTGAACGGACGGCTCATCTTAAGCTGGCAGTGCACATTATTATTAAAATAATCATAATCAATCGGTTGTGCTTTCGCGCACGAACGCCGTGGCTTTCGCAGTGGAGGGAGAATTTGCCTTTTTGGCAACGTGTTGTAGAGGTAGGCAACGTATTGGTGATACCCCTGGTGTTGCTAATGTCTATATGCAGCGATGACAATTTTACATCACGTGGCTCGCTTGCCTGTTTGCCTGCCGTATAAAAAACTGCAGAAACACCTACCTAAACTTAAAATGGTTGACCTTAATGACTGAAGTAGTTAGGTACTTGGGTAGATACAGGTCTCGGCCATAATTAAAGCACATCGGCTAGTTTCGGCTTCGTATTCACTCACACGTGTGCGACAGAGACGATGCTCTACGAATCCGAACTAGCCGATGTGCATTTTATTTACGGCCGATACCTATACTTACCAGATATTTTACGAAATCAAAGTTTTATTTTTTTAAACTCGACTATCATTCATTCATTCATCGAATTCATCGGTTCATTGCGTCGAACCACACCCCCTTAGTGGTTTTCAAAGTCATCGTCATAGGTAAGTATACCTAATTCAATTGTTACAGCGAGGTAGGTAGCCAGCTGTGGGTGGATACAAAACAGAACTGCGTCCTTCCGCAGCCGTCTGGTTGTACCTAGTGACCGACACGCTTTGACAAGACAATGTAAACACACACAAAACCAGTCCAAAATTTTCCTATTTGCTCAACCTCTTAACAAGAGTTAGCAAACCAAACACGAACTAACTTACCTACTTAATACACCTACAATTTCGATAGAGTCTGACAGATAAGTATTAATGTTATTTAGTTCTTTAATAAAAAACATATTTTCATAACAAGGTTTTATCGCGCGGTATAGTAGGTACTCATTAAGAACATTCTAAAGAGCCAAAACAATATGCTATAGTTTTATTTTTTTGCGTTTAAGTAGTTGTTCCTATGGTTACCTTCCGCTATCATCAGACCTTGAGTATCATCTAGGGGTATACTACCCACCTACTCAATAAGACCATTCCAAAGAGGGTACAAACACGATAGGGTAATCTTGTTGCGCTCAGTAGCTCCTTTAGCCACTTTCCGACTCCATCATCAGACCAAGTCCATGGTACCACACTGCTGCATTCTCATCCCAGTTACATAGGTATAGCTACAAAATTTTAAGGTCTATTGAACGCTAGGAACATACAAACTAGATGCTTGTAAAAAAGATGGTTGGTTGGTCGTCTTGATTAGTCATGTTGGCATTTCATCAATTTATTTATAAACATTTTGGCATAAATATTCCGGTTGTTCTATCGCGCACGGTGGCCCTGGGGACCCCGGTGCCTTGACTACAGTTTTTTATACCACTAAGCTAGCAAACAAACTTACGACCTGCATGATCGTAAGCAGTTATCGCAGGCTATGGACACTACTTTAGATTTCCATGCTATGGACATTGGCAATATCAGGGTTACTCACGTGTTGCCGACCCCGTAAAAACATTTTTACCCATTTCTTGAAAAACTACATACTTATTTAACAATTTAAATCTTAAAGTTCGTCCTACGTTCAATCATAATCCTAAGTAGAGAACAAAACAGGTAGGTAAATAAAAATAGGCTCCAATGAACAATTATAAAAAAAAATGATCAGTTTCTCAGAACCAATTTTTTGTTGTGGGTAAGGAACCGTGCGTGACGTCATTCTAGAATCGAATTTTTAAAACTCCACAGATCGCATCAGTTGCACAAAAAAAGGTTTTTTGTTTTGGTACTGGTCACGCAACTTATTACTTTTTGTTACTTCAATGAGAAATACGAGTAGAGAAGTTCTACGAATTATAATAACCTAAATATAATACCCCGACCAAGTTAACATATACTCAAATATTTTTTAAACTACTTAACCGATAGATCGACAGATACATACATACACACAAGCTTATAACACCCCTCTTTTTTCGTCGGGAAACATTATAAACCGTTTTTATCTACACTCATAGCGTAATGTTCCAATTTCATATTCGAAAACAGTTGTTTAAGGAAACACTTTTTTCACGCCCGTCTATGGAATTTTAAAAAATTACTTTTCGATACAGCATTCCCCATAGGTACTAATTTCATAACAGCTGTAACGTAAAATAACTTTTTAATCATTATGCAACACTTTTACTTTTTAAATTTTTGTCGGGCGCCGAAACACGGCGAAATGAAGGCTGAATACCTAAATGTCTTTGACAAATTCAAAATTCAAATATTCCTGTTTATATCTGTGTGTAATTATTTTCCCGCTAAACAGAATATTTTTTTTATAATTGTTGTAATTTGTGTTTGTGAATTGTTTTTCTTGTTTAAAGCAAATAAATAAATGTGAAAGTAGTGAAGTGAATTTCCCGCCGCTTGATATTCTCGACGCGTAGATACAACATAACTGTCTCGTAACTTACTTCCAGCCAAGTGGAGAAAATTATAGAAACGAAATTTTAACATGAAAATATGAGTGTAGATAAAGTAGTGTATGCAACTGCATATAATTAGGCATTAAAACACTCGTGTTTAACTATTATCATACTCGGCTACGCCTCGTATGATAAACAGACACTCATGTTTTAATACCCCCTTTTATATGACAGTTGCATAAACTACTACTAAGACGTAAAAATTATCTATAATTGTAAACCTTTTGATGGGTAATAGCAGTGCGATAATGATGTCAACTAATCAGTCTCGGGTTCACTTCTTTAATCGATCACGATGTTAGCATGTGCAATTTATTTATCTACAAACGAACAAACGTCTTTGAATTTCTAGGTCCTCATCATAGCCTCAGAAAGACGCCCACTGCTGAGCATAGGCCTCTTCCAGAGATCTCCGATCAGGTGCCTTCCGCATCCAGAGGGTATAGCAGCGATCTTCACCGACGTCGTCGGTCCACCTTGGCCTACTTGGTCGCCTGTCGAGTACTTTACTAGGCCATCTGTTTTGCAAGCTATATATAGGTCCTGCAAGTTATGTGCCCTGTTCAAATGCTTAGGACCATATCGGTGACCTTGGTTCGCATGAGGATCTCCTCATTTCTGATTCGATGGCGTCATGAGGCTCAGAACATTGCCCTTTCCTTTACCCTTTGGGTGACAGTGAACTTTCTTATAACAATCTACCACCTAATTCCTCCACCTCAGTTCTGTAGATCATATATGGCAACACACACTGGTCAAAGACCTTCGTATTTGACCAAGGTCGTCACTGCGGCAATTGGGACGACAATAATTGGCGTAGCTTCCCCAACGCTGACCAACTGTGTTGATTCATCGATTGACCTCTCCCGAAATTGGACCTACCTAGCTGGACTACTTGGCCTAGGAGGGTATATAATATAGTATATATAATATAATATAGAATATATAATAAAGGGTATAAAAATAATTATATAATCGTCAATAACATCAAGTAGACCATCACCGGAGTAGGCACAACATGGACATTTGACATCATTTTCGTCTTGTCCATTTTCATTTTAGGATCTACTTGCACTTAAATTTTTATCAGGTTGAGGTTATCAAGCATTTTGCCTAAATTTTCTAGGGTTTTAGCTATGACTACGACATCATCAGCAAATCTAAAATAAGTGAGGTATCTGGGTCCTAATTTTGGTATCAGCAGACAGCCTACCTGATGGAAAGCTGACTTGATGTATACATACACGCATTGCACGCGAATGATGCCGTGAACAATAATAATTTACGAGTACCTTTGGTCTCTATTGTTCCTTGGCGGCAGCATTAGGACTTATTAATAAAACTAACATCATGTTTTAAATTATCGCGGTTATTATCCGGCGCTCGCAGCTCTCCAGTCGTCCCGCGAACAAGATGCGTGCAACTGCGTCGAAATATCGAGCTACGTCAACAAAGGTACGCGGTAGGAAACCCGGAACATACCCTTGACATGTATTAAAAAAACTAGTTTTGTCTTGATAAATTTTTATTTACAAATAATTAAAAAATACGTGATCAAAAGTCACAGTAACAAATCTATAGGCCGTACCTAAAAATAAGGTACTACGGATACCATTTTACAGAAAACTTTTGTAATAATACTCCCTAAATATTCAACATCTGAGACATCCTTGCCTATAGTAAAAGACGGAACTTTTATGTAAAAAATACCTAATAACACTTTCGAAACTTGTACGTTGTTTTGGTACCAGATATTTGTGATTTTATACGCTAAATGCAAAACAATATAATATAGAAAACGTTCGATATTTATTACAAGATCACACTGCACAATATCAAAGTTTTATTATTAAAAATAAGTCCGAATATGTACGTACACAATACAATAGGATTCAAAATGTCGGTACTTGTGTTTTCCTCTAACTCGAACATATCTAAGATGTACGAGACGCCGTACTAGTTACAATTCAACTATGCTTATCCTGGCACAAACACAACAACAGTTTCTCTAAGCTAACATCCAGAGGTATTTATTGTTAAAACTAACTCGTAGACTAGTAAATTGTGTTCGCTAAGATACGAAATTATATTTTATGTTATGCTCACTAAAAATATTTCTTACCACATAATCAAGTAACAAATTTAGCTAGAAATTACCACTGAGAGATAAACTATATGGGTATAGTATAATCTTGAAAATATAGTAGATTTATATAATAAGTAGATATAATTAGAGTGTAAAACAGTAGAACCACAAAAATTCCTAACTAATAGGTATTGTTACTATTACTTGGTAAATATTTTGACAAAACATACTTTTTAGAACTGTCAAAAATGTAAAACATCGTGCACATAGAAAAAATTTACTAAAATATTTAACATTATTATAAAACTTGAAAGTCTTTTCTTTATACAAGCGTATTGCACAAATATAATGCACCGTTGTTACATAATGGGTGACCAGGGGCTTGTAAGGTATAAAATAAATACATTTCAATTAAATGTTTATATGACTGTCCGTCTGGACAAGGTTAATTTTTTTTGGATATTTAACTGTTCTCCAAAAAACTTTGGGCCGAATAATGAATAAATTTCGTAAAAAAAACTATCGCAAAATACGGTGTATAATCGTGTTACAAGTAGGGCAGCATTTTTATATAGGTACAAACACTTATACAAACAATAGTTCATTTTATTGCACAAGCATAATATTCGATTTTTACAATAGCATAACCTCTATAAATACACTAAGAAATATAAGTTGATGAGATGTCATTTAATTATAAAAGTGACAAAAGGTCACTTAAAATATAAATTTTAGTTAAGTATGTATATTTAATATCATAGGTCAAAATTTCTTTCATAATGATTTAAGAAATGTCAAAAATTTTTAGACAAAAATAAAATAAAACTTAGTATAAAACCACTTTCTAAGAGCTAAAAGAATTAAGTAGTCGGAAACAATAATAAATAAAAGAAATATTTGGGTGATTGGGTAAAAAATTTGCGCAGAACGACAAGAAATCGCAAGGAATCGTCATTACTTGAAAAAAAGGCTCTAAAGCATTTGAACATCACAGATCTAAAACATTTAAATACACGGAATTTCGGTACTCATCGTGTTACAGCTAATCTTAACTTTATAAACTTTTCCATAACTATAGTTTTACACACGACCCAGCCTTTTGTATTCAAAATTATTATTAAGAGAACTAAAATTAGAGTTATTATGATTGTAGTTTTTATAACAAATGGCTCAAAGGCAAACCTAACAAAATAAACAGAGGGTTTATATACGAAAATTTTACTTAAAACATAGGTACAAAGAAAGTGTAGTAAATAAGTAGGTAAGCAGTCAATTACCCTACAAAGTTTCTCTTAAAATATAACTTTATTAAAGGTTATACGTATAATATTTAATTCACCTAATAATTATTATATAATATTTACATGTGTTGTAATAATATTTGTAAAAAAAACTTGCGCTAAACTAATATAAACATCTAATCACTAGCCATGTAATTCGCAAACATCGAAAAATATAGGCTCAGTGCACACTCAACATTTTGTCGTTTCATTTAGCTCAACATTTTGTCGTTTAATTTAGCACAACATTTAGTGTGCACTAAGCCTTGTAAACACACTCAGTCGCAGAAAATATGATTTTGTAAAAAGTAGATTGATTACATATTAAAATGTTTCATGTCAAACTAATGAAAGGGTTCATTGAAAAATAATTAAAGGTAATAAAAAAGATTTGAGAACAGTAAATATAAAGATACAAAAACACCGCAGATTGTACTGCACTATGATCTATTCTGTTCTAGTGTCAACTGGCCCTTAAGTTACACAAATCATTTCAACTAAACAACTTAACATGGACTAAAATCATACTCTTTAGTACACAAATAAAGTTATTCTCTAATATTGATCCCGTACAAATTTCCAATATTATGCCAATATTGTGTTGGTCATCCATGATCGATCAGCGTCCATTTAGTTAATTGAGCAGTTTTATTTAAACATATTCAACTAGTGTAAAATGTGTATGCCTTATTGAAATGCACAATCATATTTTGTAACAAAACAGTTTACAAAGGAAAATGTTAAAATAATGAATATTAGGCGGCTAGCTCAGTATTTTTGGCTATTGGTATAAAAACAAGATTTATTTCATACTCTTAACAACTTTAAACAGTTAGGTACATCGTTTATACAGAGTGGGTCGTGTAACTGGAGCAATAAATTTGTATATAACCAATCAGTAATTAAGTCCACGTGGTTTTAATTGAATAAAAGGAAATATTATATCTTCAAACTAAACTAATCAAGCCAGCAATGTACTGCAGACCGTCGTGTCATGACATTGACATCACGACCGTTTCCGTCGCTCCGACGAAGGAAATGCCACCAAGACATCTAACGACCGATGACAATTTCGCGATTATGAAAGTCGTTAACTAAGGATTGTAACTACATAATTATTTCTTTGAGTTCAGGTATCAAGGTAACTCTGAGATCTGTACGGATACTCTGTGGAGTCATTGTTTAAATTTATTGCTCTTGTTACAAGGCCTATATATCACTGTATAAAAGAAATCTACAAATAAAAACAAGTAGGTTTGTTACAGTAAGAAAAGCCTGTTGCATACCTTTGAAATTTTATAACTTTTTTCTTTAACCCAGGCCCATAACCTTTCAGGAATGTGTTCTATATATCTCATTTCATAGATGTACCTAAAATTTATCTAATAAATCAAATATCATAGATTTGCTGCAAAAATTGTTCTCCCAATATATCATCAAACATAAGTTTGAACCTAATGACAATAACTGTATCGAAACAGTTGGCTCAATTACGTTCGAGTTCACGAATCGTTGATTAATTTGAAATAATTCAATTCAATTACCTCAATTACAAATGTTAGGCTAAAATACTCTATGTTAATTATTATGTCAGTTCATTTCGTATAATTAGATTTATACCGAGACGCTCGTACGTCTTATCTTTGTATAGTAGTCAAATATTTTCTCTATTTGAGGGTAGAACTGATTTACAGTAGACGGGCTTTTGCATATCCGTGTCAATTTTGTCAAAACACTCGTAAAGGTACATTCGCATTTTCGCTTAGCCGAGGTGTCCCGCTGTCACTTTTCAGTCCCCATTCAGAAGTGGGACTCGTATGTGGTGTGACGTCAGAGCTGCGTGTCGGTGGGGGGTTGCGAGGGGGGCAAAGCCTGCAGGGGGGTGGCGTCCCCCAAGGGTGGGCCCTCCCCGGGATTCATGTCGATGCGGCCGGCCTTCCTCCACACCACTAAATCCGTTAGGAACGCCAAGAACATTATTCCGGCGGAGAGGCCTGCGGGAGAAATGGCATAATAAGTAATGGTGAGCAAGCTGTGTATTTAATTATCTGCTGTGTATTTGCTGTGTATTAGTAGCTTAATTATATAGGATGTGTTAGACATCATTTAATTATCTAGTATATGTTCGTGGTTTCCCCTGATTTCTGGCAATGACTCCGCATTTTGAGGGAGGAGGTCGGGACACTATATTTCCTACTCCAACCTATTACTTCTTAGTTCAATTTGTTGCGGATTCCAAGACAGTATTAGCTTGTCCTTCAAAACTCAGGACCTGTGTGTGGTCGCCGCTGTAGATCCTGGCTACTCTGGAGTTGCAGCGGCGGGAATGAGTGGTGGGGCAAGCTGTGTTTTTGTTTGTGTCAATATGGGTTCACACACTAAACTATTCTACATATAAACAACTGCGTCTCCTCAAAGTTTTCAAAAGAATGTCAGATTTGTTTTTAAATTAATAGATTTTTTTCCATTAAACTTAATCTTTTTTAAATATAAATTATTCGAATTTTTACTCCAGTCTGCAGTCGTCACTATTTTCTTACGGCGAATGGACTCAAGTACCTTATTGGAGTTCCTGAGAGACAATCCCATTAGCAAAACCACAAAATAAAGAACGGCCCATACAGAAGGTCATTGACGTTACGTTACGTTCATTCTCACGCAGTTCTCAAGCAGTGCTCGGTCGCGATTGTTAACGCGAGAATTCGTTGTAGTTCCGACTTAAATTGAATATTATTTAATTAAACAATATTATTATTGATAAAATAAAAGCACTTGTACGTAACTAAGATTACTTAATAAGTCCAAGAACTGATGGGTGACCATTTCAGACTTTGAGGCTAGTCGAACTTCAGCACCGCTACGAGTTCTAATGCCGATGATGAAGCGAGGTTGACCAAGGTCTTCCGCTAGAGACCCTAGGACTAGTTGAAGAGTTTCAGGCACCACGTGACAGTATTTAACAGAATAAGAAACCTTAATACTTTCTAGTCGGAAATGCCTGTCTAGTTTAATATTAAAAAAATCGCTGACCACCTTTTCCATCCATTCCACCATTTATCAATTCACGTGTGTATGAAATTTTCAATTCAATTGATTACCGGGAAGTGGGTCAAATCCCAGGTCAGGGAAAGGTTATTCTCAGGGTCTGACGATATAATCAGGTAACGATGAATTTTAAAAAAGTGAATAAACAGTAGACTATTATTACGCTTACTAAAGGCATAATGTCTGAAGCTGGTATGGAAAATCTAATACACTTGAACACAATCTGAACAGCTTGGGAAGTAATTATGATCACATTATGGCAAGGATTAGATATTGGTCCTTTGCAAGGGACATGTTATTGTAAACGATCTTTAAAATTCTTTTCGATCTTTTAAATACTCTTTTCAAAATTCAGAATAAATACAGTAGCAACCCTAGAGAGTCGGCAAGATTACGTCATAATTTTCAAGGACGACGGGAGTGGACCTTCTGTAAGTTTTATATTTTGTGGCAAAACGCGTACACGTACGTGTGTGTGCGTACACTCGCCTCTGTACCCATACGTACCCAGGAAGAGGTGCCGGAAGGTGGCGGCGTGGTAGTGCGCGCACGCGCCCGCGGCGCCCGCGCAGGCGGCGTCCCGCAGCCGGCACGCGGCGTCGATGGCGGCGCCGAACACGATCGGGCACGGCACGTTGCCGAACACGCCGATCGCGAACTGGATCACGCCCATCGCCATCGCCTTGTCTGGGGGGGGGGGGGGGGGGGGGGGACGTGTAGAAGTTGGCGATTAAGAAACATGGGGAGGGAGCGGAGCAAGATCTAGAAGTTGCCTTCTTTATGCTAGTCAGCGACAAAAGAGCGTCGGTGGCCGGGCGATGGAGTATCCGACTCGTAAGCGAGAGGTATTGGGTTCGAATCCCGCTGCGACCATATACCAAAGACTATATTCTGAGTTATGTACATTAATTGAAATCTGAATTCTAACCGATACTCTTACGGTGAGGGAAAACATCGTGATGAAACATGCAAATTCAGGTAGGGAGGTCCGATGGCCGTCGCTCCACTGTAATTACCTGACTGACTGGGACATTAACGCCAAGATGATGGTGATGATTCATTTATTCGTGGAGCATTTAGATTAAGATTAGTTTACGAAAATGAAAACACCATGGACTAGGGAATGCAAGCCCGGAAGATATTTTCAATCCAGGTATTTGCGGGACTGAACCATCTTAGTCCTGCTGGATTCAAGTATTCGCGGGATCCAGCAGGGTGGATTAAAATCCCAGAAATCAATCGTAATAAAAACCTCATTTTCATGGTTATATTTAACCAGCTTTTTGGTACATTTTAAATGGTTTATTAGTACTTTTAGACATAAAGATTAAAACATAAATTGAATTAATTACGTGTATACCATAAAAATTTAAAGACATATTTTATTTTAGATTTAGTTCAATTTAAAGACCTAATTTAATTCTCGTAAACATTTAAAGAAAATTTAACATAATTTTGGAAATGCACTTACGTGCAAACTATCGAACCACCCCATGTTTCCATATAAGTACGCTCATACATCTATGGCGTTACGAACCAGTCTTTAACTTCATAAATACTTTATAAATGTTAATTAGGTTTTTGCGGTTTGATAGTCAATAAGACAATGATTATCTCTGTATTTAATTAAACTTTTCAACGCGATCGCTTTACGCCATACAATATTTTTACAGAAGACGGCATATCGACGTACTCAATACCATTTTAAATGGATCTAACAGTGCGCATCTATAGAGACGCTAGCTCATCTTATACTAGTTATGGTATGTCGGTCGATATGCTGTCTTCTGTAAAAAAATATTGTCTGGCGAGAAAAAATAATAAAATATTGAGATTAAATAAGGAATTAAATCGTTGTATTATTATTGGCTATCAAACCACGAAACCACCGCCATGCGCAGAGTAATACGTATGAACAACGCTTCTGTGTAGTCCCGCCAGTCCAGCGGTATCCCGCTAAATTTTCGGCCGAGATTAGTCCCGCAAAATCCGGGATCCCGGTATCCTGGTTTTGCATGTACCACGGACTAATTCACCGTGACAGCCATCGCTTGCGTTTGACATTTATGAAAGTCAAGCTATACAGATATCAAGAGTATAGCGTCAACTCACCATGTTTGTCCGTACAGCGTATGATGAGCAACACAGTTCCGGTCTCTCCGCTGGCGTGCATGAACATCACGAACGCGAATATCAACACGAATAACCACACCTGGAACAGGAAATTGATTTGATTGCTGTAAAACTGTGAAATAAATAAAATAGCTCTACTACATGACATCACTAATGCGTACGGCTAATATCAGTCCAGACTGACTTGTCTTATTTGGTAAACAAATATAATAGGACCACGGTAAGTCCGAATCAACTGACAGTAGTACAAATTATAGTGTGGATATGGCAATAATCTGGGGATCATCTGTCCTTGTCAGTCCTTGTTGTAAACATTCAGTTATTTGGTCACGATTAGCTTGAACTTTTGTCTAAATTATTAATCATGGAGAAAATTATCTTCCGCACTTCCTTAATAATTAATTTGTCCATTATTTAATAATATTTTTCTTAACTTACGAAAATAAAGTCCTAATGTAATCAATTTGTTTGTTATGACTTTTATGAATGACGTTCTATGACGAATAAAAAACTTAGCATAAGTTGCCATACAGAGTTTTTTTTAAATTGCGATTCGGACTTAGCGTGGTCTTATTATATGGCGTACTAGCTACCAAAGACCAGTTATGGAGTTACCATGCCTGAAAAAATAATAGACAAAATAGATTTCCGAATGTCCCGTTAAATATATGACAGCAAGTGATGATGAAATTTATATTTTCAGTGAAATTATTTATTTAAATGGATAATTTGCAGCAGAAATTCCCATTCTATGGGTTTTGTAATAATTCAAGACATTTATACACAATGTAGGTAGTGTACGTAGCGTGATTGAGATGGCAAGGCGTGATTTGGATACGAGTATTGTTTGTTTGCCAAATAAAACCAGTCAATCTGGACAGATTTTAAGAAATGGAAGGCACCTTGAGACTAGTTTAACAATCTCGGGAACCGGTTGGCACCCCGTGACGGTATTATTGCTGCATCGACCTAATATTATTTTATTTGCAAAACTTACAGCAAATATAGCAACATGAATTTGTTGGACATATGGATAGCACAAAGCCATTTACAAGTTTCACCAGTAATAAAAAAAATTGTTATTTCACAGAATATAGCGTAAGTTACTTATATCTAGATTTGATAACTGAATACATCAATATGTATTTTCACAGTATTGCGCCGCGTAGGCACTATCATTTATAGATAGTATACAGGTAGTATTATAGTCTTATAGCCGTGATATTCACGATAAGAGTTGGTTGTATAAAACTGAGTATACCTGTGTGCAAGAACCCCCACACTCGCCGGTGAACGCCACCCCGCCATAGCCGGACAGCAGTTTAGATCCATTCAGCGCCTCGTACCGGGATATGCTGTGGAATGCAATATATTGCGTTATGTTAGGGAATAAGAGGGCAGTGTAGAATATAGCACCCGAAACTTTCAGTCACGGGTAACGTATAGACAGAAGCACATGAACCTATCCACCCACGATGCCAAAATGAGCTAGCATCGCCATGAATGCGTGCGTCATTCGTAGACGGCGTAAAGTCTAAAAGGGCAGGTCGAGATGCTATCATCTGCACAAGGAGACTAATAATAATGTAATGTATTAAACTATCACAATTAGTCCTTTCGTAATATTTTCCGGAGAGTAGGTATAATAAAGCGCCAATCCCTTCCAAAGTTCCAAAGTCTTTACAACTGTTTCAAACTCTTTCCAATGTTCCACCAATACGCGAAGTCGAAAAACTAGATACTTAATGGATACATGGAGATTTCTGTAAAAGAAAAGGTTTGAACTAGAAAAGTTTGGGTCCATTAACAATTTTTGTTTGTGCACGGTCGTGCACGGGCAAACCAACGTTTTGTGGGTTTCCTAAAAGTCTACTATCACTACAAAGTAGAATTTTTCTTGTACTCGATGACGTGGGATAACATACGGCGCCCTCACAGTCTATATCATAATTATGTCGTTAAAATTCAAAAGCAAAAACGGACGCGTAATAATAAATCCAAATGTAACAAGCGCATGAACCAGAAAATTACAGCACCGTTTTTTGCTGAGTATTGCCACATTTCGATGTCGGAACACCAACCCTAAGCGGCAGTGGTCATGGTCATCTTGACGTTGATGGACGTCCTTGACCATGATCCAAGATTTGGCAGATCAGGTAATTACATTGGAACGACTGCCATCTGACTTCAGTGACCGTGACGCAAAACTTTGAATTATTTATTTTATGAATGTTCGCCGATATTTCCGTTCTGGCCAAGATTTGCCTAAACAACCATATATTGTTTGATAGGGGAAAGAAATTCCTTTTATTTCAAATAAAACTCGATTAAATAACAAATGAGGACACACTGTCTCCATGACAACCCCAAAGAAGTACCAGCGTGGCTAACACGCGTGCTCTCGCGCGCGATAAGCGAGAAAAGGCGCGACATACATACTGCTATCTTTTTCAACTTAGTATTGAGAGAAAGAAACAAACGGTCTCTCGCAGCGCGATCTATGTCGCGGGCACACTTGTCCTAGCCATGCAGGGTGAGAGTAGGCCACCTATATTTTTTTTTCCTAATTGAGTAATATTATTTTGTATAAGGCGCGATTTTTTTTAATAACAAATGAGGGCAGATTTTACTATGGCCGGATCTCCTACTACCACTAAAAAAAAGCTCACATCATCATCATCGTCCTAGCGCTTATCCCGGCCTCTGCCAGGGTCCGCTTTCCTACCCATTCTCCTCCACTTCGCCCGGTCTTCGGCATCCTCGCTTCGTAAACCGTTGGCTCTCGCATCCGACTCAGCGATGTCAATCCATCGCTATATGGGCCTCTTTCCAGATACTGGCAGGTCAGGCACCTATTTCCTAGGCAATGGTCAACATGGCCGGTCTGCCACGCAAGAGTTCCCGGGTTCGATTCCCGGCCGGGCAGAAATTGAAATGATGAATTTTAATTTCTGTTACGGGTCTGGGTGTTCTATGTATAATAAGTATGTATTTAAAAAAGCATTTAAGTAGTATATCAGTTATCTAGCACCCATAGTACAAGCTTTGCTTAGTTTGGGGCTAGATGGCGCTGTATGAATTTGTCCACGAATATTTATTTATTTATTTATTTATTTATTATTTACCGCGTTTCCCTGAGGCTTAAAAGCGAACTCACATGTTAGCAGGTATCGGGCTGGCAGTGTTCTCGACACACGAGCAGTTGTAATACAGCCAGGTGGTGTTGTCCAGCCGCCGCGAGGACTCGCAGCCGGCCTGGCACGGCGACAGGTACGTGTACGCGTCCTGGGAACGGAGGTGGCGATTGTTAAGCGGATGGGTGTGCTGTGGTGAATCGTGGTGTGTGTTGCGAGCGCTACGAAACGGCAGGAAATGAATTCAAATTCAAAATTAAGAGTCTTCATTGAGGAATACAGGGATTCAAGGAGTCCAGGGGGCTGAGTGTAAGTTTTGCTTTAATTTTACTATCGCATATGCGTTTACATGGAAATTACTATGAAGAAAAAACTTCATTTACGTGCCACTAGATGGCGCTATACAGTGCCCGTTTCTGCAGCGCCTCGACGATGTTTTCGGACGCAAGGGTAGATGGTTTTCAGGCCATACTGCGTAAAAAGACGGCGTCTTTACTGTGTAGAATTCGGGATAGCTCTAACAGTATCCTGAAATCTATAGGCGAAAGTTTTGATTCGCCCATCGTTGGACTCTTCGTCCGGCGAGTAATTGGGCACACTATATAATAAATGTGCTTTCTTTTCTGCTCTCAGCCGGGCGGGGTGTTTGGCGATGGGGGTTTCAACCAGTACCTAATTATACCTACCTACCAGAATTTTATAAAATTGTATTACTAACATAGTGGTGTAAGATATTATTATGTTACTAACATGTTTTAGGATTCTATAATGATCTGATCAATAAATATATTTATTATTACTATTATACATTTATTCATACTAATTTCCACGTAAACGCAAACGTGATAACAAAGTTACAGCAAACCTTACACTCAGCCCTCAGATTGTAGTATTCGGGGATGACATTGGCTTTTCAAGGAGCCGACGGAATCCGATACCATAATGGCACTAGAACTCTCTGCCTGCACCACTGTTCACCGAAAAGTAAAATCTCCAGGGTCTTCAAGCCAAGAATGTGAGGGTATCTAGCAAAGATGCACATCTTCTTTCCATCCGATGATGGCGGAGACCTCCATGAAGAAATGGCGATAAATTGCCTGCCTAATATATTACAACAAAAAGCAATCAGTAGCAGTATTACCTGTCCGCAAACAGGCGTGTACGGCGCTGGCTCTATGCAGGGGCAATGGCGGCTGCACTCGAGAGGTGCCAACGCGGGCGCGCCCGCCGGCGCCGGGAGGTAGCGGTAGTTCTCCTCGGGACAACTCACGAACATCAACGCCACCATGCCTGGGGAACGGGTAGGGATAGCGTGAGACTGGATAATCGAAATCGCAGCGATTACAAATGGATTGGGGCGTCATTCAACTAGTTTGAAACTTGTATAATGCGTTTACGATCAGAATAGGACTAGCCTGGCGTTATTTTGAGTCGTCTTATGTCGCATCCGTCAATATATTTTTTTTATTAGGCTAGCCAGGCATTTGACATATACGGCCAAAGATGGAGCATGCCTGTCTAGGAGCCTACTCACTCACGCCTCGAAGGCGTCAGGATTATAATGATCAGGGAACACACCCGCAGGCAACGTGTTCTATCCTTAGCAGCCATTTTAATGCATTCGTCACTCGAACTATCGAAAAATTGTTTCAATAAACAATTCTTTTTTTCATTCATTGTTTAAGCGTTTTCAAATCTAGTCCTTAATCGCATTGTACTTAATTTTTTTAAACTTAATGTACTGAAATGACATTATATTAGCTTAAAGAATGTAGCCACGTTACTTAGCGTGTGACAAAAAAGCAATCCAACATTTGACATGAGATCATCATCATCCGAGCGGTCGATCCAGCCAGCCCTGCCAGGGCTTTCCTACTCTTTCTTTTCCTCTTTGCCCAGTCTAGAGGAGCCTCATTTTCACGTAAGCCATTGACTCTAGCATCCGACTCGTCGATGTAAATCCATCGCTTCTTGGGCCTTATTCTTGATACAAAATGCGCGACAGAAGACGCCCCTATTCAAAGCTTCGTACTACTTATAGTATCATTTTCGTTGTTATTAGAAGACGAACTAGTACGGGCAGTTCGGCCATTGATGAATATGAATGATGATTAAATCAAAATCATTTCATTTGTTTTAGCGTCGATATCAAGGCCTGAGGCCTGAGGCGTTCCGGCTCTGCCTGGCATTGTCGAGCACGGTTCGGTCGTGGTTGGCGAGGGATACGTTTATCTACGGCCATAGGGCGGTCAGCGTGTCACTGTGTGTTTCCTTCCTACTTTCCTACCCCCCTCCTTTTTGACGATTGAAAGAGATATTTAATGTCCTAATCAATAAAGAAATTTTGAATTTTGAATTTTGAGGCAGATTCCCAAATATACCTAATACTCGCGGTTTTTACCTGCGCGTAGTATCGACAACTGCCAAACAAATCCCATTATTATTCCAGAACCAAAAGTACCTTATGGCACTCTGAATGTAGCTTCCTATTAGTGGAAGGATTTTGACAATCGGTTCAAGAGTTTCATAGATTACTCCCAACAAACAATCTTACAAGCTCACAAACTTTTCCTCTTTCTATTATTATAGTATTAGTATAGATAGACACAGCAATAAGGATTTCCAGGCATAAGTGGCAGTGGGCAGGGCACACAACTCGCAGAATAGATGGCCGATGGGGCAATAAAATTCTCGAGTAGCGACCACGTACCGAAAGACGCAGCGTGGGTAGGCCTCCCACTAGATGGACCGATGGTAAAGATCGCAGCTACCAGCTCGATGCGAAGTGTTCAGGACCGGTATTTGTGGAGATCTCTGGGGGAGGCCTATGCCCAGCAGTGGGCGGCTGATATTATAATGATGATGATGATGATGGTAACAGTTAGCAATGAACACTAACCAGCGCTATAGATGAAAGCGGTGATGGCAGTCCAGGCGGCGACCTGCCGCGCCGACGGCACCAGCCGCAGGATGATCACGCCCGACGTGATGATGCCCAACCCCATCACCAATATGCCACCCAGACCTGGAGGGAGAGAGGTTCTTGTTAATTATTTAGCTTATTTATGCCTGGCACACATAGGCTGCGTATGCTCAGGAGGAGCATACATCCTCACGCTTCAATAATCGATGTCGAACTGAGTCATTTCATTCCCGGGACCCGCATCCAGGCGGCACAGGTCTACCTACTTATCAAATGGATTTGTCATTTTGACTACTTCTCTAGGACAGAGTTTATGGTACAATGAGGTTATTTGCGATTTCAAAATCCACGAAATGCCCCTTGGCGTAAATACTGAGGCGTGGGATCTGCTGTAAAATGACAGTTCCAATGACACAGCTTTATTTTGACAGCAGATCTCACGTCTCAGTGCCGCCATCTGCTAGATTTCATCAGAAATCAAACACTCTTATTACCCTTCTTGGCTCGACAGGTTATAGGTATCACAGGGAATTTCATTCCCGATAGACTAACTATTAGTACAACAAGCGAACCAATATACATTAAAATACAGACGTTTTTGTATCGATTTGAGTTTGTAGCGATATGAATTAAATCACTTTTGTACACTAGTTCTACTTTATTTATTTATGATATACTTTATTGCATATGAAACAAGTTAAAAAAAAAACAATAATTATAAACGGTTGTTTACAAAGCTAAACTCCAATTATATTATTATACAATTTTTTTTATATTGCTACCGGTTTCGAATTACTCATCTTCAGACCTGAAGAGAGTGAGGGAAGGGTGATTTAATTCATAATAATGGAGTTTCATTATAAAGTCACAACACAGAGTGTTAAATATTTTCTAGCGATAGTTTACGATATAGTAAATGAAATGAAATTATGGTTTTGTCATCGCCAAAATTAATTGAGGGCAGGGGGTGGTGCATACCGTAGTTGCTTGACAATAGAAATAGATAAAACGTTAGCATCCAGAGAGCCTCTTCATTCTCGACAGCACCACCGACAATCGCTCGACAGCCAATCACCACTTACCGTCAAGACATTGGAACCCCACTTACCTCACTCTGCAAAGCAATCGTTAGTCGGTCACAGTAGTACCTCACCCGAGACTAGGTTGGCGTCGTGTGTCGGCAGACGGAACTGCTGCTCCAAGTACTTGGGCAGGAAACTGTAGACCCCGCTGATGGGCATCAGGTGCAGCACGGAGCTGGCCGTCTTCCACATCAGGATGTCGTTGGTCAATTGCCGTTTTATCGTCGCGAAGAAATCTAGCGGGCGGAGGAGGGGGAATGTTAGCTTTTATTATTATTATGTCATACGGTAGGCAAACAGGCAAGCGGGCCACCTGCTGGAAAGTAGTCACCACTGCCTATAAACATTAGCAACACCAAGAGTATCGCCAATGCATTGCCCGCCTCTATAACACGTTGCTCTGGCAGCAAAAAGGCAAATGCCCCTCCACTGCCAAAGCCATGATTCCCCAAATCCCCACCCCATGGAGCTCTGGAAACCTTACTCACCGGCAGAAACACAATACTATTTAAAAGAGTATTGTTTAGCTGCGATATTCTGTAAGGTGGAGGTACTTCCCCAGTCGGGCGGCTCCAATTCGAACGGGATACCCCGCTATGCCCTACCTCTTTTACGTATGCAGGGGTGCAATATTTGGACAATATCTTAACATAATACGTTCCTACACTAACTTTGATTATTGGAATAAAACAACCACATACCACACATAAATAGCCCGTAATGCCAGATTTACGTCTACAGTGGCGTCTACAGTATGCTGTACCGACTCGATACTGATCGGGTTACACCAGCAGTGTGGTGCACGGTATCTTTTTGTAAACTTCGCTAAACACTTGACCAATTTGAATTGGGCACAACAGCCTACTGTAGGACTTCCTCCTCTACATCCGTGGAGGGCTTTGTCATAATCTTTTACTCTTACCAAGTGGGTTGGAGACCAGAAAATTATCATCATCACAGCAGGTAACAGTCCACTGCTAGACTTAGGGCATCTCCCACGAAAGGGGAGGTTATTGCCATAATCTCCACGATTGGCAGGCGGGTAGAAGATCGCAGTGTTTAAATATAACACTGGAAAATACTGCTGCCCATTTTCTAGACTACGGAGACTCTTGATCTTTCGCCTCGAAAACATTAGTCGCCTTGTACGACACCCTTGAGTGGTTAGGGTTGCTGCTATTCTACTCTACCGGACACCACACGCCAGAAAACTATAAATTTTACAAAATATTGTATGAGCGTTTTCTAACAAATTACGCTCTACTTCTTATAGTTTCGAATATCTCCTCACTGACCTATTTAACCCTCCTCACCTGTATATGTTACCGGCTAAATCCGATTTCAGGTCAAACCGTGGGTTGATCACAACGCAAAGAAAATCGGATATTTCTAGTGATCCCAATGAAAATTTACAGAATTTTTCGTATAGGTACCCACACTAAGTAGTTATATATGGGTAAAAGATTACATAAGCAATACGGATATCGACGATATAAATACAATGTCATTTCTGGATACTACTAGAGCATATACATACCCTTGAAAAGTGGTTCGCGTTTTTCCTTAAGCTTCTTCGGCGGCGGCGGTAGAAGCTCCGGCTTGATCTGCCGCGGGAAGAAGAACATGAGGATGGAGAGGAGCACGATAAAACCAGCAATGAACACCAAGCCTGGAATAACGCAAAATATGCTTTGTGTAATGGAGAGGTTGAGATCAGATACAAAGTACTAAAGCATATTAACAATTTAATATTCAAGTATAGTTTCTATTTCAAACCGATAACCTTCCATTAATTTTGCCTTCCTTCGAGTAACATTATGAATATAACTAACAAAATTAAGGTGGTAAGGTATAACCCATAAAATACTGTCGATCATAAGTGTTCATATTGTAACCTAAACTGAATGAAGAGGTATTGTATTGTATTGTATAACTGTAAGTAAAATAAAATGAGTAAATAAAGAACGATCATAAAATCTTAATATGAAATAAATCTGGTATTTTCTTGATAACACTACCAGCATCAGCGACTAACTTAGAGCTAACGAGTAGAGAAGTAGGTATTTTAATCAGAAAAAGTCTAGAAGTTGAACGACCATTCGATGAAGACGCCAAAATAAATATTGACTATTTGGACAACATGGCAATCATCAATATCAAAGCCGCAGACAGCCGCCACGAATATTTTCACATTGAATAGTAAGACAAATGACATTTTAATCAAGCCAAGTAAAGCAATTGACGAAAACGCTATAAAAACCACCACGTGTATAATTTACGACGAGTTGATTAAATAAAGCTAAAAATAAAAAAGTAACACCTACGGTCAATACACCAACGAAAAGGTTTCCAGCGATCATGACGATATTAAAAAGCCAGACAGGACATTCTCGCACACTTCCCAGCATATTACAAATATGCTAGGATATTTCAATCAGAAAAAGATTCAGACCAGACAGAATCTTAGGAATCTAGGTAAAATTTTGAGCTTAGACAATTTTTTGTGTGATTGCACAACCATCACTGTCGTGATCAGTGATCATTACATATTGAGCGATGGCTCAATTTAAACACAGTGGGCCTTACACGAATTGTTGGGACTAGTTTACTGAGAGTTTAAAAATAGCCTACAGACAGACTCGACTACTTAATAATACAAATAATGATATATCTTTTGAGGCCAACATTGCTATTAATAGCACAATCGAAGCAACTTCAAACACAATAAAATTCCAAACGTAGAATAAATGTTTACAACAATGTGGGCGGCATCAGTCATACACGTCTAAATACGACGCTAAACATTGTTCAAACTTTAATTTCTTTACTATTTGCAGAAAGATTCGATACTTCTTCGGCCGTTTATCATTGCGGACTCAACAATGGCAATTTGGCGAGCGCCCGCACGCATTATCACTGCGATCGTAAACCGGCGCGCAAACAGCATGATATCGGCAAAGCGGTGTTACGACCTCTCTAACAGGTTCCATAAACAGCAGCTATTGTTTCCGCAAACATCGCGGGCAGATCGAAACCGTCGAGATCGCGCGAGGAGTCAGGGGACGCTAACCGGACGGTTCATTGCAAACTGTTTTTTCACAAAGCATTTCTCGACGGGCAAATAACTGAGCAATCGTGTGTGAATGCAATTATAGCATTTAGGGGATGAGGTGTGAAACTGGCAGAGCTTGTTTGAGTTACTCATAACGACTAAAACTAATCCTAGTTGGAATTACACGCACGGCAGGCGCCGCTGAGCGACACAAATTGCAGGAAAATTGTGTTAAATTGTTAAGGCAAATAGCGACGTAGACGCGCGGTTCTGCCTATCTGACAGAAGTGGAGCTCGTTAGTCTATATGCGAACGATACAACACTTGACTTTACGAAGCTAAAACAATTTGCAGATCGTTATCAAAAAGTAAGTACAAACAACGACAGTCAAGGAAAAAAACAATCTGATCTCATTCATTGAGCGGCATATATACGCCGAACCCTAGAAGTGAGCCAAAACAATCCAATAGATCCAAACAGAGAACATTTGCGGCCACCAAGGTCGTCCGGTCGACGTACAGTCAAGGGCGTTCGCTAGACGCTTACGATTTACACATAGAGAGATATATTTAGCCGATGTTTGTATCGCAACGACACATGGCGAGAATTAACATTCCTCGAGATCGTAATTCCAATCGAATGGGAACGGATAGACATTTACGTAGGATGCGGTGAAGACGGAAAGTAAAAGTGGATTCAAGACTCGAGTCGGGGGCGCATTAACACCTCCGGAGTCGGTGCGCGAGCGAATTGCCGCCAATGAGTGCCGGTAGCCTTGGCCGTGACCGGCTGAGGGAGCGTTTATTTTAGCTGTCGGTGACGCCGCGTGATGTAACGCGTTGTGTAACCGCGTCCGCGCCGGCGCAGCGTGACGCCGCGCCGCAAAAAGCGAAAGCCGAATGGAAAACGCGCCGCAGCCGCAGCCCCGCGCACGCGCACGCTCCCGCCTCTCTCTCTCGACAGGTAAGCGGGAAAATAGACGACAGCCCTGCCAGCAGTCGGTACGAAGCTACTACACCAGCAATAATACTACATTACATAAAACAATTTACATTCATAATTACAATAACAAATTCAAGTACGCCAAGTAATACCATAACATGTTTCTTCGACGAGAAATGTTAACAACATCGTGCGTAATATCTTTGAACAAAACATTGCAAGTGACATTTCTGTACCTATTTAGCGAGTAGCAGTTGAAATCAACTCGCAAAAACCTAATAATGATGACACGGCGAAATATTATTAATCATTGACATTCTTTCAAATTTAAGCGGATAAGACCTTAGTAGAAGCAACTAACATACTTGCATCTTCAAGCAATGCATGTACGGTAAGGAGCACTTTGTGACAAGAGAAATCACAATATTAATAACATGGTAATTTAAGAATTACGGTGAAACATTCAACGCTACAATGTTGCAAAACCACGCGCACACACACATGCGTACGATTGAAAATCGCAAATAAATCGACCGTTGGATTGGATGGTTAATAAAAATTCCGCGCTTCATTCACGAACTTATGTCAGAATATACGCGGAAACCATTGCGTTCGCGAATTCGCCTCGTTGCGATTACGCACACGTATACGGCTGATTTCTACACAATGACGGCTCCGGGACTGTCTGGAATCAAAGGCTGTCGAAATTGCACCTTACTGTGCAGAAGATAAGACCTCGAGGTGCAATCCCATTGTAGGGCGGCGCACACGCATTGATTGGTAGCAGAGTCACGCACGCGCTTTCTTCGTAGATTTTGCGCACAAATCTCCGGTAACGGTAGATGGCAGTTCCGCGATGGAATGTCTGTCAAACCCTATTGGCATTCGCTAATTGCTCGACAGTGGTGTAGGTATAAAAAAAACAATGGGCTATTAAATTGGCAAGGCGTGTAAACATTTTCGCGAGTGTCTGATAAAAACTTTCCTCGGTGCCGCTGGTAACAAGAATATAATTGCCGATTGCAATCTTAAAACTCGCATAATTACATTTTTATGCACAGTACACAGTGCGGCCAATAAAACTGATAATGAAATGCAATAATTATCTCTTAATCCAGTTACGTTTAACACTGAGGTGTTATTAAGACGCATCCAAATGCAATGTCTAATTGTTTTGCGTCGTGGAGCCTGCGCTATTCGCTATAGAGCGCAAGCGTGTCTCGAAGACGGCAACATTGTGCGTATTATTACACATTCTCTTGTAACATGTTAAAACGAGAACGAACGCAGAATAAATCCACCGCACGCAACCAACACTCGGCTGAATTTCGCACATGAGCGAGCTCTAATTGCCACTTTGAAGTTGCAGACGGGAATTGCAGAAATATAAACGAGTCAGTAATGAGGAAAGGATACACGTTAATAACACAAAGATTCGACAAAAAGAGTAATCTGCAGTCTATATGATGATGGTGGCGCCTGGTATGATCAATAAATTGCGGTATGAAACATTTGTCATTTATTTGTTGTTTTTGTTGGTCTATTTTAACTTGCACCAATTATACACATATTAAAATCTCTACTATTATTCTCCGACACTTCGATGTGACTTTCTTGGCAACATGGGGAAATTGTGGAGCCCGACGACCATCCTCTGAGACCAGGGCAACCTTATCTGCACATGGTGGACTGACAGCCGAGGCTCAGGGTAATCAGCTTTTCCCTAAAAGGTTGTGCAGGTCAGATGTTAGTCATAACACGTAAAAAGCCACTTCTTGAAAGCCTTTTGCAACTAGAAGAGAGGACCCTGGCAGAAGCTGGAATTGAACGCTAGGACGATGATGATGACTTTCTTAGCAGCATGTCCTGTAACCTAATTTCAAAAGGTAACATGTGCCCGCGTCAATTCAACTCAAAAACTGGTGAATCTTCTGCGACCGCCACAAGAGTCTCTATTCAACATGATCTTCGATTTGTATGTTTCTCTGTACTCACCAAGCCACCACGCGCCAACAAATCGGGGGTCGGTGTTATCGTAGCCGGGGTCGGATATCGGGTTGACGTAGACCCGGGTGCAGAGTGCGCCCAGAAGGAACCCGAGCGCAGGGCCGATCACCCGGATGCCAATCGTTATCGCTGCGGACAAAGGGATATAGGTTATTTCACAGTTACAGCACACATATTACACGGGATAACATCTTATTTAATTGTGTTTTAACCGAGGATTTGCTTGACATGATGCACATAGCGACGTTCTATTATCGCACAGCTCGCCTACGGCAAAGAATACATGCTCATAGCTCAGATCCAAAATAGTCCAAGACTGTGCGGTTTCAAAGGAACTTTCTTCCACGCACTCTTAGCCCGTCTTGCACCAAAATCTTACACGCTTGTAAAAATGACGTTTAACGTGTTTTTGTTTGAAGTTTATTGTTTAAGTATAAACTTAAATGCGTTTAAGAATTTGGTGCAAGCCCCTCAGATTGTAGAATGAGCAGTAGTAGTGTTGAGGGATTCCCAAGTAAGTAGAACATGGGCATCTCCAAGAAGGGTGTGAAAAGGTTTTCACGGGGTTAGCAAGATGCTAGTGATGCCCTTGGTATTGCAAACGTCCATAAGCTTCGGAAACTTTTCATCAGGGCCATACGTTTGTTTGCCACCTTAATACATGAAGAGACCAAAAAAGCTGGTAAATATGTACAAGTTTTTATTAGAGTACTTGCACCAAACTTGGAGATGTAAAAACTCTCCAAATCTGTAGTAGACTCAAACCAGCAGTGTTCTGTACAGCATTTCACGGGCTATTGAAACTCCTATACAATATCAAATAATTATAGACAAGAAAAATAATTATAGACAAGACCATAACTTGTTGCAGTATTGGTACTAACGGAAAGTCGCTTTAATTGCAAGAAGCAGACTGAAATCCAGAACATTCCATTCCATGTCGTGTGTGGAGTGGAGAGTTACTCATAAACTGTCGTTCAATTCAATTGAGGTTCATTCAACCGCTGACGGCAGATTATTAAGGATGGCAATGAACAACTGGTTAAAGCCTATTACTGGACGGGACCGCTTATATCTCATGAATGCACGCGCATAAATCCGCGGTTATCTCAGTAGGTCTAGGCTTCTAACGCATTTCTGCCAGTGTTCGGTATAACTAGGACATGTTTTACTTAACAAAATAAGCATGCATTGATTGAACGTTTTTCAAGATACTGGAAGAATCAAGAAATCTTTTTAAAATTTGTAGTGGGATATTCAGTAATGGTTTAACAATGCCAGACCTAAATAATCAAACATGTGCTTTTCCTCAAACAGAAATTAATACGAAAATAATGTTTGTTAGCACAGCTGCAATTTCCAGTGTACTTAGGTAGGTAAATAAACGCAAAGTGTTTAATCTTGCGAATGCGACAATCGGCGGTCGTTGCCCCGCGGCGAGGATCGCGGAGCTGTCCCAGATTAAAAAACCAAGGCCTGTAATAATTTAACAAAGGTATGAAGGGAGGGGGTAACGACCGAAAAACAATCAGCCATACTTAGGTCCCGAATGTAATCTTTCTCGGAAATCGGCCGCAACCGCTGCCAAAAAACGAAGGCGCGCACGCCACAACCCGAGGAAAACGCAAGGCGTTCCTATCATCGTTCCGTATGGCTTTGTAATAAGTGATCGTCTCGTCAATATCGTTTTTCGAGGCGGCGGTGGTGCCGCCCCGCTGCAAGTTTTTAATGTGCCGCCACGACCATACCGGTTCCAATGCGTCGTTATCAGCGAACAAGTGTTGCCTCCTTGAATTGGCGCTTAGCGATTGTCAAAAAATGACGGATTGCATCATTATAGGATCTTTGTATTCGGGATGCACTCCGAAGCACTGGCAGACGGAACACCAACGAACAACAAACGGTGATCGTGCCGGATAACGACTTTGTCTTGTTCGACTCGGCATTGGCATTTCGGAATTGAATACCAATTAAACAAAGCAAAGCAATATATTAACCCGTCGTCGGTAACCTTTGCCTATGCACGTGGCATTCAAAACCCTTTTCAAAGACGGTAAGGTGTACAATTAATGCGATCTGATTGTGTGCGGCCTAATAAAAATACCAATGAAGATTTGAAAGGTAGCAGGCCTGGCCTGATAACCTTGCAACGTCCGTCCTAACTAAGGTCGTATTAGCAACGAACGCCGGCGATAGTGCCGTGTATTGGTTCGCTGAATTAATACCATTTATTCATAACAAATCTCAATTCATCGTCAAAACTGTATTGCAAACAAGGAAAATTACCTAGGCCGATTCGATGTTTGTTACGTATCTAACGAAATACAACTAAAACTTTTCGAATTTCTCAGAATGCGAATTATCGAAACCGATTTTGATCAAATTCAAATCATAACTAAAACTAGTCCTGTCCCAAAGATTTCGCATCAAGCATGATCTTGCTCTTTTTACAAAGTTCATGAGCGCTGTATAGTCCTTTTCCTAACCGCAAGATCTGTAGAGCCAGTGTCAGAGGGGCTCACGTTTCTATATTTAATGACAAAATCGATCGCATACCGAATCGATATCCCGCTTCCTGTGATGTCTGGGAATCAACGCCGACCGCCCATTAGATCGCTGTTTCGATATGCAACCAGTAATCGTCAACTGGTCAATGATCCTTTGCAAAATAGTTTTTGGAAGTATGACTAATACGCTTCTACGTTACATGAATAGACAAACGTCGAGTTCGTTAGGAACACCTATTCAAACAACATCGACGCATTTTAGGCGGGCAACTGCCTGGTTTCACATTCTTGGTATCGACGTGAATGTGTTCGTTTACGAACTTTAGAGCTACCATTTGTATGGACCTTTTACCACTCGGATAAACTGTATGTTGACGAACTATTTTAGAACTGTGAAGTATCTTAGTTTAAATATGAGCTGCATTAAGATGATAATTGATGAACATTATATAAAGTGCAGCGCAGACTTAGAACATATACATATTTAGGAAAAGAATCATGTCTATCAGTTGACTGAGCTTGAGAAGTCGGTGATGATGAAAGTGACAGTATAGTATCGGAGCCTGACAGCTGTTTTACGCTTACCACTCCGCACTTCGTTACATATTTAGAACAAAAAAGGCCCATCATTCAAAATCGTCCGCAATAACATTGAGCAAGGACGAAGCGATGCACCCGCTATCGCAGTTGCTCGATAAATTCGCAATCTGAACCGATAAATTGCAATCGCGCGGCCGTAATCTAATCTGGCGTGTGACGTGTATGCGCCGACCTACGGCAACAGTGCCGGTGCAGTAATAGGAGACTACAAAAAGTTGCATAAGTGCAGTGCGCGCGCGCCGCGCCGGCACGCAACCTGCGCGCGCCACTATGCGCGGGAGTTTAGCTTTGGACGCACAAACAACTTCAACTATGACTATGATTGCAACTGCGCGCGATATTAGCGCAATAGCTTACCAAACGAAAACGCTTATAATATGTCACATGTTATCAACCATCGCATGAGGAAATTAATTGCTGCACGTGGAGGTAACGAGCGCACACCTCAATAAATACCAACGAGTATGCAGAGGATAAGATAAAAACGATATCAAGCAGTTTGGTGTTTGATGTTCATTGCGCAATGATAACGATAGCTGACATCATACAAAATGTCCCAGAAACCCATATCAGACTGCTTCACGCGTTGCAATCCCGAGCGTTCCCTCCGGTTATAAAGGGAGTCCGGTCGGAGTATTTAGAGATGCCGTCCCGACCAAATGACCCACATTCATTCGACCGCTGACCACAGCTGACTCACTCGCAGGAAACATGGTAAAAATACACGACGCTACACGACATCAACACGTATTCGATAATTGAGAACAAAACACGAAACTGTTCGCCGAATCTGATAGATACTGGTAACCTACTTGAGCGACACGAACATCTAATAAATTACATACGCTAGAAATTGTAAATAATGAAAGTTGATCAATTTGTTACTTATATTTTAGGTGCAATGAGACTCATGATCTCCAAACTGTACAACGAGACATCGACGATAACGAAACCTGATGATCTGAGTGACATGAATCACTAAATTTTAAAATTTTTCATCTACCCATACTAAACAGCTGCAAAAGAAGGAAGCCAATACTTTATTTTTCTTTCAAATTGTAAATCAGTGGATATTTCACAACAATTCGAAACTTTCGCATTCTACTCGTCAAAGGACCAAAGTACATAAAATAGGTGTAAGAAAACAAGGTAGAAAAAATGAGGTATAGTCGTAGCTACGATTAGCAAAGTAAAGGACTCTTCATGCACGAACACGCGAACGTCAATAGAGACAATTGGCCCTCTGTTGGAGCAGATATTATGAACGTTATTAATAACGTATGCCCCCAATAGCACGTTTGATATTGTAACGTTAACACAGAAACCATTGGTGACTATAAGTAGTCATACGCCTATGCCTACATCAATTATGACGCAACACACAACTGGGACGGAGGAATGGGATATTGGTCATTGACGAATGAGTTTACAAAGTCCGCTTTCGTATACACACAACACGGTATCTGGACGCTTTCAAGGCCAGAGTGAATATAGTCTCTAGGCAGGCGTGCTGCATCTTCGACCGCATCAGTCAGTTACTTACTACCAGGTGATAAATACCGTGGACGTGTTGGAGGATGAGGTGAGGTCGTTCAAATACCTTGCTTTTAATGAGCAAAATAAGAGTAACTAACATTAAGAACGTAAATGATACGATTACTAACGCTATCCCTGACGCCTCCTCCACAATATGTCACGAGTATAGTACAAACGACCTTGCAGGCAACGCAGGCGTACACACATCATTCCTCAAATACACTGAATTTGACACAAAATCTGACAAACAATTAAAGATATAGACCACAACACTTCGATATTAGCATCCTATAGTCGCAATAAAGTAAAAAGTAATTCGAAAATTGTTACGACCGGACTTCGAACAATTACTCGAAACTTGGCATCGACAATACACTAGCTGAGGAGAGATGCCGGAACCGTCAACGTGTAACTAGACGCCGTGCCCCAATGACATAGTTGCACCAATATAGGGTACAATACTGAAATAGTGCCGCTTTACAGGCGCCGACGCGGCACGTGCCAACTGCCATCACGGCGACGCACTTCAAAGTCTTCACTCTCTACCTACATAACGTCCTATAATTCGAAACGACGACGACCTCAACTCTGCCAAACCTGTCATATTAGCGATAATGTCCCGGTTGTGAAAGTGAAGACCCGAGGTCCGACATGACCATGATCCAGGATTTGGCAGACCACCGGGACCAAGGTTAACAGGGGAACCTGACCAGATTGTGGTTACACATTCAGTCACCTGAACGTGCAGTTTTTACCACTATGTTTTCCCCAATCGTAAGAGCAGCGGTTAGTGTTCGGCCTCGCGTAAGGAATCGTTATCAGTTACAACACTAAACAACTGTTAAAATAGCTAAGGATCCTGGAAAATTACTTTGATATGATTAGTTACTTGTATTCACCTACATCGGTATAGGTACTCGTATGATTACGACAGTGTAGTGGAACTCCCTCTAGCCAAGATTGTAGGGCAGCTCGCCTGAAGAGCGGGGCAATCAGAGACTGATATTTAATATGGTGAAAATAATTATATGATACACGTGGAATAGATTGACCAAACAAAACAAAGTTAAACAGAAATCATTAAGATTTCTTGTACATTCTGATATGGAGTATTTGTTTGCGTTGGGAGACCGGGTTTTTGTGGGGTAAACTAGCCAAGCAAGCGGGGCAAAAATGAACCTTATCAACTTCCACTACTTACTACCTTTAAGGCCGCTAATCCTTTGGCTGATCACCAAATTGGAGTTGTAATTAAATTCAATCTGCGGTAACGACCGCCCCAGATTATGCCTAGGGGCATTGATATTCCGCGACGCGATATGTCGCGATTCGGGTCACCGCCCATTGGGCAACATCGCACGATAATGACGCCCGGTATTATATTAGTGCGTTTATGACTGTTGGTGGCTGCGTGAACTCGATACAGAGGCCGCGGTGCGCTCAAAATGACTCTATAATGTGCCAGTCACTTAATACGAGGTAAATTCTTGCTCGTTTCTGCTTCTAACAAGGTTCTTGGCGAATTTTGAGATATGGTTAACCTCTAGATTTCAGTTATGTAGAGCGCCGTACATATCTTAAAGACCATTCTCATGATTGATAATTTCGAAATCGAAATCGAAGAAGGTATGCATCTTCAAATAAATAAATAAATAGCAGAAGCTGATAAATACATAGCAGATGCTACGGATTAATAAATAGCAGAAGATTCGGATCAGTGACACCCCTCCCCAGAATACGTCATCAAGATTCATTTAGTTTTACTTTCCAACTATTACAGCAGCATGGTTTGCAGCCTATTCGTTTTCTAATTATGCCACGACGCGGCGTACATCATCCGCCGCTGCGTTCACTATCATTTTCGTTTCACCACATCGCAAGTTCGGCACGGCTAGCACTAGTGTGCGACATAGATGGCACCGCGAGTTTTTATTTGCTTCTCTCGATACTAAGATGCAAGTGATAGCAGGATCTATATCGCGCCTTTTCTTACTTGTGCTAGTCGTGCTGGCGTACCTTGATCCGTTTGAGAACTTTTCGTGTAGGTACTCTACAAAAGCGTTACCTATGTACACTGTAAAATACTAATACATCTAACTAACTACCTCTTCATTGTAGTTAAGAGCAACTGCCAACAATAAATAGAGTGTCTCAAGACGAAGGTTTATAAGCAAGAAAAGGAGGGCAGGTAGGGGTAAAGTATAACAATAATAATAAACTCGTAGATTTTACAAACACGCAAAAATTTAAATTTTTCCCTGCTTTGTGTGATTTGATATACTCGCATTTAAATAGGAAATAGATTAAATGTGTACTTCTCAGTACGTCTCTGGCCCAGGTTTAGGGATAGTGTCGCTACTCGCCACGAAGAACGTAGTATGTTCGCTCATTTATTTGGTACATTCTTCATATCTGTCGTAAGACTTGAAACCGTAACATTTAGCCCGACGCGACTTGGTTTGCGTAAACCTACTTTAGCTCTATCTACTTTTTTTTACAACCCTGCCTCATAAATCACTCTATATATTATTGAAAACCGCATTAAACTGCGTTAAAAGATCTGAGCGACAGACGGCGGCGGGAAGCGACTTTGTTTTGCGCTAAATATGTATATTCTTGTCACAAGTACATACAAAAGGACAAATGAACAGAGCCCGCTGACGGGAACGATGTAATAGTAGGCCTAAGCATCCTCATCGTGTAATTAACCTCGATACCTATCAAAATAAATGATCAACACGTGATTACTATTACAACTGGCTGCGCACGTTAATGTGTTGGTTTATTTGAATACTGACACGAGACCCCGTCTTAGCAATGAAGTCCCTTCGACTGGAGTATTTAAACAGGTAAGAGATTTAAAATAATACGACTAATGTTTTCGAGGCAAAAGATCAAGAGTCTCCGTAGTCTGGAAAATGGGCAGCAGCATTTTCCATTGTATTATTTAAACACTGCAATCTCCAACCCACCTGCCAAGCGTGGAGATTATGGCAATAACCTCCCCTTTCGTGGGAGAGGCCCTAAGTCCTGCACTGGACTGTTACGGGCTGTGATGATTGTAAAAGTAGTTTATCAGTTATCTAACACCCATAACACAAGCTTTGGTTACTTTGGGGCTAGATTGCGCTGTGTGGATTCGACCAAATAAATTAAATTATTATTTATATTTAACTATTTCTGAGAGAGAACAACTACCAACAATCCAGTATCAGAATGCAATTAAGAGATTGAAAAGGTGAAATTCCCAGTCCGTCGAAGTCCAAATGTGTGCCCATTTTATTAGAACCAACCCAATATAACAGGGCACTTAAAAACTCGACACGAAACTCACAAGCGGCGTGCTTATCTGTAAAACTATCTCCAATAGTCGGTGTGGGGCGTCACGTTGCGTACACACCCGAAATAGACACCCTATTTTCAGCTGCACCACGAAAACGGCCCAAGGCCGACGGTGTTTTGTAAATAAAGATAGGGCTCCAATGACTGCGGGCTTCGCGCTGATCTGATCGGGGCAAACTGACTTAATAGCAGCATTGGATTACACGTGGATGAAAGAGACGACTGGTGCGATATACTTGGACGTGGTAAAGTAAAGTCGACTCACCGGGTCTACAGGTAGTAAAAATAACCTTTGGCAACGTTAAAGCGATGACAGGTACAGTAAAAAAAAATAACCCATGGACCTGATAATGGGTCGACTCACCGCGACCGCGGATAAAAGCTGAGTCATTTAGATGCATTAGGGCACAACGTGCTACTATTTTACGTATCATGTAAAATACGTAAAAGTAAATTCAGAAACACATCTCATCAATAGCCCATAACAGTCCGCTGTGGATATGAGTCTTCTCCATTAAAGTACGCCTAGCAAGCGGCTATTCGACAATATTAGCTTTCTGCGATTTTCCCATAATGACAGTTAAATATTACATTAAAATTCTTCTTTCAGAGAGGTGGTTACATTCCACCTCTCTGAAAGAAGAATTTTCTCCTTACATTGGAGATTAACGAAAAAGATATTTATGGCACGAGGGAATGGAATGGTCGGAAGGAGAAGGGCAAGTCGTACGCACGATGAAATTAACGATAATTTTTTTACAGAAAGGTCAGGTCAAGAGTACCCTAACCAACGTTCATGTATGAAAAGGTCAATTAATGTGGAAGAAGCGAGAGAGATCTGTCAAGACCGTAACAAGTGGAACATGTGGTCTCTATCCACCCCTACGGGAAAAACGCGTGACGTCATGTACCTATTACTGTTACATAAATTCATCTCGGTTTCCTTAACAAACAAAATACGAAAATGATAACTTTATCGCAACATTCACAATTGATATTATAAAGAGAAATATTTAATAAGCAGGTGGACTTCATCTGCTAAAACGATTAAAAAGATAATCATGTCAAATGTCAGAGAAGCAAATATGATAAAGACTATTGAAAGTCAATTTTTCTGCTAAATATAAGTTACTGTCTTATACGCTAGCAGTAGCGCCATACCCGACATTGATAACTATCGATGGTATTTTAAAACCGGGAGTGCAAATAGAGGGGAACACGTAAGAAATCGATATAAACCACACTGCGCTTCATGCCAACCAACAATACACAAAACTTTACTTTTGAATTGGAAATATAGGAATATAATTAGACGGGAACACAATGTGAATGATCCAGAAGTGACTATTACAACTTCTATTTTACCATAAAAGTGACACGGGAACCCAATGTTTACGGCCTTGAAACCCGAAGCTATTTGAAATACAACCCACAACACCGAGCTTTAGAGTACAACTGAGCAAGTCAGGTACTAAGTGCAAGGCATCTGCACTATATGCACTTGCCATAAGGTGCATTCAAGAATGGCTCGAACCACTCCACGACCGGGCCAGTACGTGCCAGACTCAACAAACCGAACGAGTTCTAAGACAAACGCAGCATTTTAACAACAACCACCGTTTCTTTAACCCCGTCCCGACTGGCATTGTCCGCTTTTTAGCTTTTTTTGTGAGTGCCTATCAAGTTGCGTTGCTTAGAAAAAATAAACCGGATTCAAGGATCCTATTCCATTTGATGACTTAAGACTGACGCTCAAGAAGTTGCATGTTTTGTGATATACCCGTATCTACCTGCGTCGCTTTAAAAGCAGAAAGCTTTGTCAAATCCCAATATAAATCAGACAAAACGCCCGGACAAATGCAAAACAATTTAAAGGTTATTAACATATCATGAGTTGAAATGCTTCGATAGTTAATTGCATCTCAATGAAGGGCGGGTGCTCGTGGGCGCGCAGTGGGCGGCTCGTGATTTATGCACTCTTGTTTGTTCATTTTCGCACGCTCACAATCGACGCACCGTTCCGCCGATACCCCAGACTTACTTTTATTGCTCACATCGCGATTACCATTAAAATCGGCTTAGTTTAACAATGGCAAACGCAACTCACCCATGTATAGAGGCGACTGCCTGCTGCCGACGTTGTCGTCGACGTACGGTATGCCGAGCGTGGCGATGCCGGTCTGGCCGACGCCCACCACAAGCAGGCACACGAACAACCAGGGGATCACGGTGCTCGTGATGGACGACCTCGTGGCCGTGTTCTGCATTTGGACGTCGTTGCAGATCAAGGAGGTGGCGTTGCCTTGCAGGCAGACGGCCGCCGCTTCGGTGCTGTGCGCGTCCAGGTGCACGTTCAGCAGCTGCGTGCCGTACAGCAGGTGCGGCACCACGAGCCCGATTATGCCCAGCGCCAGCACCAGCATCATGCACGCGATCCACCGCGGCCGGTGCCCGCGCCCCGCCAGGTACGTCAGGAACAACGCCGTACATATCTGCCCGATCTCCGTGGCCGCCAGCAGCGTGCCCGTCGTGCGGGACTCCACCCGGAACAACTTCTCCACGGTCGTGGTCACGCTCACGAAGTACGTGAGGAACATCCCTTGCAACACCCATCCCGAGAGGAACACCAGCATGAACACGCGGGTAGAGTGAAACACCGACGGCGGCTTCGACTCGAGCTGCGGGTTGGGCAGCTTGCAGTCGAGGCTACCATTGTTGTTACCGGTCGCTAACCGTTCCTGTTCCTCCGGGGTAGCTTCGATGCCTTTCATGGCTTCGTCTTCGGCTGCGGGGCCCGGGAGACCTGTCTCCCCGCCTGCTGGCGCGAGTGTTGTGACGGGGACCCTGCAACAATGAGAAACGAAATTAACACACTTCACATCTATATTACAAGCCCCTATGCCCAAATTAATGGTGTAAACTCACGTCATTGGTCTCTATATTAATGGGTACAATAATGTCAACCCTCGTCTAATAGCGATAGCGGTAGAGCGGAAATGCACGCAAAGGCTGACGATTCCTGATAACGGAACCGATCGCGACTCCGGCGCACCCTGCTAACGGAACTGATCAACGGTTGCGAACAAGGCGACGTGTCGGCGTGTGACGAACGAGCGACGCGCATGCCACGGAGGAGCCAGCAGGGGTGTGGAGAGGCTGCGTGCGCGCAGGCGGCCCGGCCGACCGAGACTGCAATTGCCCGAGCGCGCTGCACCCGCCAAGCCCGCCCCTCGGCGTCTCCTCCACGGGGTTTTTATTGGCTGCCTATGCATTTTTTGTGCGTGCATTTACACGCCATGAAAGCCGTCGTCGCACCGCGCGACGCCCTCCGGAGATTCCCTCTCGACTCGGAATGTCTTTGTCTCTTACTGTGAGCTTTTAAGCTTCCTCCGGTCCACAATTAACACGCAGGGAGGAAAATTTTTTTTGTGGAACGCGTCTATTTTTAAAACCGATTCGAAACGGGGATCAGTATTTATTCTTTATAGCATAGGTTACAGAAACGAAACAACCGGCTTCCGCGTGGCGGTCCGAAGCGGCGCGGCAAGCCGCCGGCCGGCACGATCTACGCGTTACCGTAGGGCACACACGCTAGAGTCGCAATAACAGCAACTGCGGAATATTAATTCGAACGAGTCATACGGGTAACTGGACTTGCGAAACTGCGCTGGGGCCGATGACCACCGCCTGCGCCGCGCTACACCCGACCGACCAGTTTCAGCGACACTGGACTATTAAAAAGAGAAAATGAAGTCTGGGGTCTCGATTTTGGGTAGTGCCTAATTGCTAATGGTTATGCGTAAGCCTGGGTCTGAGATAAAGCAGACGAGGCGACGAGGAGCTATCGAGGCGGGCGTGATAACGGGACGCCCGCGCCGGCGCATCGGCACCGCAGCACCGACCTCCGCTGCCCCATTTATCGCAGGCCGCGAGACGTTTTAAAGCCATAGCAATGCCAAGAGAAAAATATACAATCAGATATTTGATAGTATGCAGTTTTAACCTGTTCAGAAACGCTGGTCATTTGCGTTTCTGATGTATCAGTAATTTGCGTGCATTGTCTCCATTTAGCCGTGAAGTAAAATAACAATATATTTACAATCGGGCCAAAAACGCATTGTGGACTACCAACGTAAAGTTGTAGTTCAGAAGCACGTCATAAAACAAAGTTGATTTCCTCAAGCAATCAAATTCTGGGCTCAACATAGGAAGTTTTGACAAAACTCGACATTCTTAGCCAACGGTAGGTACGCAATAAATTTTTGCCACCGCCACGGTCTATCCCGAATAGCGAGTTCACTGTCCCATAGAGGCGTTATTGTATGACAATTATTATGTACATATCATTGGTACAATTAGATATTTCTTATAGGTTTTAAGATTTTCGTTGTTATTCACTACACTTTCATCGCACATGTTTTTGGGTTTACATTACCACGGTTAGTATAGTGTTTACCTCAATATTAATAAACCCGATAGCCTGTGCAATGAAAGTGTAGATATTTCTTCTTCTCTTTTCAAGAATCGATTAGAAATATTAAGAAGGTATTGGAGGATAGTTTCAGAGATGATTTCCAGTCCGTAGAGGTTCACTGCTGCACTTGAGACTCCTCGAATTAGTGAAGGATTAGCCGTAATCTGCACGCTTAGTGGGCGGGTTGGAAATCGTAGTATTGAACACAAATTAATTAGATAACGCTGCCCAATTTCTGGTCTACAGAGTCTCATCTAGCTCTGATGCTGGTCTGCTTCAAAACGTTAGTCGCCTTGAAAGAAAATGAAAATCCGTGGATGTAAGAGGTTGGTGCTACATGTTACTCAGGCGGATACCATAGGTACTATGCCAAATTAATTTCGTACTCGGTACCAATTGAAAAAAGCACGTAATATAGAGATTACACAACCCTTGTGATAAACACATGTTAGAATAGGCGCTCTCATACAGTGTAAATCATCATATTCCATCAATGCTAATTAATGCCATCAGACTGTCATCACGCCAGCAAAAAGCGAAGCACACAACGCAACAGAGCCCATAACGACAGGACGACAATACCACGACGATTTATTTAATCTCCAGCGATTGAATGGCAATGAATCATTTGAACGGACACCAACCAGCATATTGGCATGAATTGAATATAAACAGTTTCGACACAACGCCCATAAAACGAAGATATATTCAAATTTAACGACCTGGTGGATGCAGGCTGACAACAAATCATGCTAATGATAGAAGATCGAAAGACGTTGCTCAAACTCAGCGTTCTTTAATGACATACAAATACGAACAACGTGCCAATGAAGAACACATTAATATCAAACCCCCGGCTGACGTTTGACCCACATCAAAATTCCCCCATCGGGGCTACATGGAAATGGGAAACAGTCTCATTCATACATAAAGAACGGCCAAGCGCGAGTCGACCGCACATACGAAGGGTTCCGTAATGTTCACACAAAAAATTATTAGGTTAACAACAAGATTCTCATGTCAGACCAACACGGGTTGTTACAGGAATTCGATCCGACCCACTGTTGGCCGATTTTTATTACGACTACTTGCTGTTATACTATAGTTAGCATTTCTTCTATAAGGTATTCTTGTATAGGGACCCACCTTTAACTAAAAACTAAGCAAAGCTTGTTTAATATTTTTGCAAACTGTAGACAGAAAGACAACGGAGGCATCATTCAAGTCATTCAATTAATTAGTTGACCCCCAACCTTATATTAATCCATATGACAATATGGAGTAAGGAGTCAGCTAATTAGTTGTATGACTGTACTAGGAATCCTTTCATATCTTGAAGTTTTCGGATGCGCGCAATATTGCGCATCTCCAAAAACCTACAGCACCCATGTAAGCGAAGTCAGCCGACGTCGTATCTTGATTTTTGGTCACAAACAAACGGTCTCATGCATACGTTTTGAAATTCATGTTGGCACTCGACAGACACGGTTGGATTATAAAAGAAATACGAACAAGACAGTCGTAAATCTCGATGCCACGAAACTAAAATTGATGCCATAAAAACTGGCAGTGCAACAGTGTTATACAACCTTAGTCTCTGTAGTTAGGTCCCGGAAAGCGTGATTGTTTTGCGCAAAAAAAGAACTCGATTCGACTCGGGGAGGTGTTGAGTTTCGATAAAAAACTAAGAGCAAGACATCATTCTTCGTACAGAAGTAATTCTTCGTAGATCAGGGTATTACGTTGATGAAGGCCCGTGTGCGTACGTTATCGAAAACCACCCACCTCATCATCATCATCACCACAGCCCGTAACAGTCCACTGCAGGACTTAGGGCCTCTCCCACGAAAGGGGAGGTCATTGCCATAATCTCCACGCTCGGCAGGCGGGTTGGAGATCGCAGTGTTAAAATATAACAATGGAAAATGCTGCTGCCCATTTTCCAGACTACGGAGACTCTTGATCTGTTGCCTCGAAAATTAGTCGCCTTGTACGACACCCATGAGTGTAAGGGGTTGATGCTATTCTACTCTGCCGGACACCACACGGCCACCCACCTCATGCATGCATGAAAAGCCATGATCGCCAACATATGCGATTCGAAACGTCTAATGGCAGATGTGTCAATGTAAAGATTTCGCCTAAGTAGGCTTAAGTAGGTAGTAATAACGCTGGGTACCTTATCTTTATAACTGTTACATATTAATAGGCATAATATATTTTCTAAAAGATCAACAAACTTCCTTCAAAATTTCCCATTTTATAGTAGGGCCTGTAAATTACCATTGTTAACATAGCGGCGGCACAAAGCTGGTGCAAGGCTCAGGGGTGGGTAGCCTTGTCGCTGAGATGGTGACTGATCTACGTATGATGTAATTTTTTAAAGCGATGTTCCGGGTTTCGTGCCGCGTACCTTTGTTGACGAGTAGGCCGATATTTTGACGCTGTTACATACATCATGGTCACGGAACGGTACGCGGTAGGAAAACCGCTTAGCTTTAAAATGTGTGATAATAACCGCGACAGTTTAAAACATTATGTAATTCTCTTCTTGCACTGATACTCATCGATCACGAGTGGTAGTCGTAACAATCCACTGTTTACAATATAATCCTTCTTCACATTAGCGGAGGGGTTTGCTGTAAACTCCACGCTTGACAGGCGCATTGGAGATCACAGTGTTGACACAATAAAATAGACGCTGCTGTCCATTCTCTACGGACACCCTAGTTTAGCTGGTGTGGCTCGCACCTCGCTCGTTAGCAGTAAATAAAAGGCGAAGGTTCTAGTCTATTCTGCCTAACACCACAGTACCTAATTCTCCAACATTTCCCAAAAGCCCCTAAGGTCCGGTCTGGGGTGGTCAGCGTCGCCCAGTTTGAGGTGCGCATGCACCCGAGTGAGAGGACCGTGCGGTCAAGGCGAGTGAGCGATCGTGAGCGATGTGACAACGGTCGCCAATAACACCGTGCTTCATACTTATCACTGAATTAACGGAAGGCGATGGCTTTTGACCCTGTCTTCCACGCTCGGTCTGTGACAGGATTGCGCTGATGAAAATCGACACCAAATATGTATTTTATCGCCTGGAGGGACACGGTTCGACGGTTCACCTGATGGAAAATGGTCACTGCCATCTATGGGTGGACACTGCAATCTGATGCGGTGCCGACCTTTGAAGAACTCCAAGTTGTAGTGCAAAGACTAGGGGTGCATAGGGATAGCGAGGGTGGATCAATGAAAATCCGATTCTGCCGATAGGAGTCGCTAACCATTTTACAAGTAATTCGTTTAATGCATTTAAAAGTTATTTATTTTCAAATTGCATTCAAATGAAAACAAGAATTACCTAGTACGATTGTTAAAAATTACATCGAGTTAAATCTCAAACCTCGTTTTGCTAAAAGCTTTCAAGTTGGCAACTTAGTCTCTTGGAAACCGAATAAAGTTCTGGTCTAAGTGTCTTACGCTAATTGATTTACTAAGCAAATGAACAGTTGTTGTTGACTTAACTACCGTAATTATATGCACTTCAAAATAATATATTCAAGAAACTACCGCGGAGGCACGAACACATTTACGAAGAATAAACATTAAACATGTCAAAGTATATCGAAGATTAATAATTTATTACACAGCATTACCAACTAAATAGCTTTACATTTTAATATAACACGTAAGTATATTACGCAATTATATAAAGGTCATTCTATTTTTTGGTATACCAACTTAAGTATTCAGTTATGCAATTTAATATCAAAAATCAACTCTTCCGTGGTAGAATGGGTACCCAGTGAGTACCATAAATTACAATTGTCATTCGATTTTATACATAAAATTTTAATTCTTTACCTAAGACACTAACAATGTATACTCAAATACACTGTTGCCTGCGAGATTGTTCCCTGATAATTACAATCTGGACACCTTCAAGGTGAATTGGATGTTCCTAGATAGGCATGCTTCATCAGCAGGTGAGATGTGCGGTCAAATGGCTTAATTAAGGTAGAGTATATTAACGACAACTCCAAGCTCAGCCAGGTCCGACAGTTAACGCTTACTCGTTGCGTGGCCGACAGCGCATTTGCAAATCAAATCGGAACGGAGTGGATGTATTAATATCGTAAGTACCTACAGTAGCCGAGTTGTCAGTGGAACAATTGATTTATATCGACGAAGCGATAGAGGGAAGGGTACTCCTTCGTGATTTACTTTACATTCAGACATACATAACGTCACGCCATTTTAACCCCCCACGAAAACGGAGGGGTGTTACCTATGTGTTTGACGTGTGTATCTGTGGCTTTGTGTATCTGTCTGTGGCGTCATAGCTCCCAAACGGATGGAAGGACCTATTTGAAGGACCTCCCAGAAGCTCCCAAAGAACCTGCTTGGATGCGGTTTTTTCTATATGAAAGCCAGTTTAATGGCTTAAGAGCTTTGTTTCATTAAAATCGATTCAGTAGTTTAGAAAATATTTGAGTTTAAGTAAACTTGGTCAGGGGTTATTCGACTTTTTCTATCGTTAACCTTTTCAGCGCCAAAGTCTGATATATCAGACGTTTAAGTTTCGTGCCCTCGCCGCCAATGTCGATATTATCAGACAAATAAATCTTACCAATTTAACTTTATTTTTCTTATCGTTATAGTACCTGACGACACATGCATACAGTTTTCAGATAGTTTATACTTTATTGTCGTGGCGTGCGGTGAACGTTTTTGACGAAAAACTTGGCGGGGAAAAGGTGCTACTCCTATCGCAGGGGTAGGCAGAGACCACATCGTTCCACTTGCTACAGTTCTGACCAATCGACCTCGCTTCTTCCACATTCATTCATTCATTTTCATTTAACATACGACATGAAGTCCGGTTTAGGGATACTTTACACGCGATTTACACAGAAATAAAAGTCTTATTCAAGACCGTTGATGATAGGTTCGTTTCACGACTATGGCCTACCCAAACTAAGCGAAAGGTGTCGCAAAACGTCCCAAAAATAACATGGTTCATATCACGATTAACGATAGTAATAATTGATATGATATACTAAATTATAGATTAACCACGTCTTGTTGGAGCAGCCTAAAAGCTCAGACAGGTGCTTTTTATTGCATTCTCTAATCTCTGTACACTGAATCAGTATCCAAAATATCTACCAAAGCACTTCCCCCGCTTATCGGCCGTGTCCAAAGTGCTGCTGATGTCAAAAAAATAGGCCAGATTACTTTTTTCTAAAACGACCAACGGTGACATTTGGCCAACTGTATATTTTTTACTAATTTGGACTGCTGAACACGAATTTGAAGTAGGCAAGGACAATCCACTTAAAATAAATATCTCGGTATCGCAGTATTTTTTAGTTCTAAAACCGTCAATTAGTTGCCTAAACTCTCTATAACCATTATTGTCGTATTTATCGACAAACATAACCCGATTAATGAAAAATTGTATATTTGTAGAATCGTCTTAAAAAGCCCTTTCGTTCAATACTGCACAAGATAGGTTTCTAAAAAAAATTATTTCGAAAAGTAGGTCAAATTTAATATTTGCAAGGTTTTATTACGAACGCACAATGGGACGGGTAATATTAAATAAAAGCTTGTAAAAACCCAATACCTTCCACTAATGAATTGTATACCCAGGATATTGTAAATCAAAGTACCCAAATATATTAACATCAGACAGAATTAATAATGAATAAAATTGGGTATTAATTAAATGAATCGCAGGCGAATACAATAAAACTACACAGACTCGTTCACGGAATACACACAGTAAAAACAAATAAAATGTACACGAGAGTGTGACGGTTTAAGGGTTCTGTTAAATTAACATAAACGTTAATAAACTACATGAACATGATAATACTATTTCATTAATTTCCTATTTTACTAACTGAATAAACATCCAAGTTTAATGGTGGCTGTAAATAAATTGTTATGATTATTGCAGCTAAAGAGAATTAAGAAATCTGGCGCGGCACACTTCATTTGCAGTGTGCAGCAAAACAAAAGACTTTAATGAACGATGATTTTTTAAGGAAGTACGTAAAAGTGTCATGGTGAACCCTAAAGAATTATCGATTAGGTTTATAACTCACGTAATAAGGCTGAAGCAAAAGAAGGTGTGCCGTCATAAACTTTGTATGGCAGCGGCTCTGCGGGGACTCTTGACTTATCGTTACATCAGAAATCTTCACGAGAAGTCTTATGTATGGATGTAGCACACGAACCCATCATATATTATTTTCACTTGATTTATCCTCTTGCTATACTAAGTAGGTATGTTTTCTAACAAAAAAAAACCAAACACGTTAAAAATAGAAAGTTTAAATCTGCAACTAGTTTCCAACTAATAGAAACCTGGGAAACCCCCATGCTAGATGGATAGTAGAGGAAAAACAAGTTTAATATAAAATTTAAGCCTGACATATTCTTTCTGAATTTTGAAATGCGCGTCCGAATCCGAAACAACAAGATATTGTAAAACAAAAAATAAAGACTACAATTTTTGTTTTACTTTAGCTACTCTATTACTACCTATATTCTATGGCTGTACCGAAGTAGGTTATTTATAAAATATAGTGGAGTAACTTAGTTCATAACTTTACAAATAACAATGTGAGTTATGGGTATTATTAAAGGCAGCCGAGGTAAGTTAGCATATTAGAGTCAGGTTGCAGTGCTATGACGTAACCCCGCCTTGACATTGTTGATCTCACCTCAGACCGGGCGCAGTGCCAAAGGGGTCGCAGGCGCAGGCAGCGCTGCACTTTCGAATCTACCTACAGCAAAGAATACTAATCACCATCTATTAGCACTTTTCTATGAGCGAATTTCAGCTTCTCTATTATTTGAGTACTTTGTGCGGATAGATGCATCTGTGATATCAAGCACTAGACTATAAATGTTAAAGGTATCAATTTCCAAGCAAGTAAAGCTGTCAGTTCCCCAACACGTGGAGCAAAAAAAGCGAATCAATGTGCCTAACACCAATTTGACTCCACTCACCTCTCTATTGGACAAAGTGGACCGTGTAAATGGAGAAACGATACTCCAACACCCTGCAACTGTTTAACAGGCTGGTGACGAAACAGATGTCACAGTCGAAGGTAATATTCATTCGGAACAGATTAGAGATGAAGCAATTGGCGATGGCAACGAACTTTGTCATTGGTTGTGAGTTAAACACGTTGCGAGCGTGGCAGTGCGTTACCACATGGATAATAAATATAAATAAAATCATAAATTAATACTTACAGCAACAATAAAGAACAAGAAAGAAATCTCGTAAATATACAGACAGAGTACCAAAAATTATTGATAAGAGACATCCTGACTTTGAAATTGTCTTCAGATTATGTAAAACAAAAGCTGTATATCCATGTTCCAGACCAGGATGCTATCTATGCCTTCGTCCTCAAGTGAGATGATGTCAAATGTAAGCCTATTACTAATAAAAAAAAAACGTCAGTCAAGTTAGAAGAAAACGATAAAATTATAATACTTATACGTTGCAAGACGCCAAAACGTTAAGAAAAATACAAATGTGAAAATTTACACCAACCAGCAAACAAGAGTCAATAAAAATGTCCGGGTGAAAGCGATGCAGGCAGCGAGTGAGCATCATGAATTTTGGCCCTACAACTGTGTAAAATGTCAAATGATCACGCCCTCTGAAGATCAGTAAAGATTTGCATACAACGAGTTCGAATTCGCAGAGAGAAAACTCGACCCGCTACTTTTAAAGACCTTACCAACTAACCATTGTGCTATTGATAAAAGTGAATCTATTATAGCTATACCAAGTATTGAGGCCATTCGAACTTTAGAATCTATTGATGTATTTTTTTTGTTTCATCCAACTTCTTTGTGATTCAGTTGGATTTTCCCAGTCTCGCTGGTTAATAAACTTACAAGTATCGTTTAAAACGTTTAACAGTATTGACGTCTAACGATGTCGTATAAGTACTTGCACGGTATAGTTGCTTTGTTTTGCCTACGTTCCGAAGTATGGACGCAGTGCACTAAGCTGTGCAAATATGTACCAACAGGCGGCCGTCCTAAGCAAGCAAGCTTAGTAGCGGCCACTTCCGACTCATTCACCACTCAAGCTTGTTTTGGTTTATTTTTACACACCTTTGAGTAACCAGAACATGCTTAAAGTGGTCTTGGCAATGGCAAAGAACTTGTAAGCATTTGTTGTTTACGTATGACACGAGTTCTCATGTCTGAAGATCGAGATTAAGGTTTGAAAGAGTTGCCGTCGAAACAGATCAGAGAAAATGAAAGCGGCATAGCATCATCTAGGTGTATAACCAAGAGCACAATACGTCTATTTATACGCACGTGTTCATCGTCAATCTCGACATGATGACGGATGACTACATGAGGCCCGCTTGGAGATCGTCCGGTCTTCTGCCAGACCCCATCATCGTCAATTATAATGATACGAGTTCACGCTCCAAATACCCGCTCGTGAAATCACTCCCGTTTTTAAACTGAAATCGCTGTACTAAAATCAAAGCCTTGTTAAAACAGTTAACCGAATACTTTTTTGGACTAATTATAATTATGGAATAAATTGAAAAGGTCAACTCAAATCTTAGATACAAATATAAATGACAGCAAAATCACTGTCAAATTAAATAACAGTTACATTATTTAACAGTACTTTTTGAAATTGTGTGATATTTGTGAACCAAATCGAAAATGCTGATACAGCACATGAATAACACAAAATCGTCGTGCGGATAACTGCCGAAAACTCGCTCTTGTACATAACAACATTTAAGATAAGTACGATAAGTATATGTAACCGAAAATATTTATAATTGATATGTAAGTAGGTACCTCAGCATGAATGATAATTAGTCACATATCAATAAATGAACTTGAACTTGCCCAAGACTCGGCAGCTGTGGCCCTGGGGCAAATGAACACTTTCCACTCGCTAGTCACGACCCGGGTTATCGGTGAGTGTAAAGATTAAAGACTAACAAACTTGCTGTGGAGTGTAGACATTTCACCATATCCAAGTTAACTACCCTATATAGGCTTGTAAATGACCCAGTGGGCTAATTACGTAAGCCTGTTGCCAACAATTATCCGATTTCAATTATTGAAATTGTTGCTTTTGCGATTCCGTATCATCGACTTCATGGGTTCAGTTGCTAACAAAGTTCCATTGCAATAAACAGAAACTATTAAATCGATTATACGCAATCGAAAAAGTAACCATTTCAATCATTGAAATCAGAGAAATGTTGGCAACCGAGCCTACGAGTATGCGATAAAATGGAGTCACTTCCACTACTGATTCAACTACTACAAATAAAATACCTAATCAAAAGCCTATGACAGTCCACTGCTGGGTTTTACACGCTTGGCAGGCGGGTTGGAGGTCATATTTAATCAATGATATAACAAAACTTTTTGGAGATATTACTTATTATATGCATAAAAACAACCGAAGTTAATTTCGTTCCATAATGCAAAGTATTTAGGGTCCACGTTACTAAAGCGCCCATCATTGAGTAACCTATAAAGGGGAAGGTCACTCAAGAAATTATGGGCCCAATTTCAATGCAGTTTGCGGTTTTAATTTCCAATTACGGTCACATGGCTGAGTTATAGCGAAGTAAATATTAACGATAATGTAGTTTGATTACTTAAAAGCGCACAAAAAAAACGCAGGGTTTAATTGGATGAAAAACAGAGAATGAAATGACAAACTTTACTGACTTTGGAAAAGAAACTTCATAATTGGTGCGGATGATCCGTTGAATGGTCATCCACATGTACGTACAGAGCCACAAATAAAGTGGACGTGTTTATTTTAAACGTGTGCTTATGTTTGATTATACCAGGGCTGTATTATTTGTTAGGCGCCGCATTGCTAGGGGCCCCGCCTCTAGAATATGTCCTGGCTGCCAAGTACCCTAAATTGACAAATATCGCCTTAAATTAGAGAACCGAAAGCTCTGTGCGTTCGCTCAATTACTAATTTATGGTACTTTATTACGATCATCTCAGCTCTCAAGAGCAACGTGCAAAAAATTCCGAGCTCGCTGCTCTAGCTCTTTTAATGTATCACTTCGGCTACGACCTGAGTAAAAGAGGCCGCAAAGTGCATTGCCTAGGGCCCCGTCATGGTTAATCCGGCCCTAGGTTATACGTTATGTTGTGTATCATTTAGTGATGACAAAATTGCCGAGTCACGCTGTTGAGCGTCGGAGGCCGGAGCTACTGTAAAACTTTACAAGCATTCTCGTGCCGAAAATGAGTGGCTCGCCTGAATGGCCGTGAACTAATGGTTTTCCGGATGCAAAATAAAAGACTATCAGCACCACCAAATAGCTGTTACTCGACCTACATTTGTAACCTGGTTTTGGCGAAATCGCAATGTAATTTCGCGAGCCGGGTACTGTTTTTTTTGGAACACTTTTACTTCGGCCCATGCGCGCCGTAGTATGAACGAATTCAGCGATGACACGAATTTCTCTTTCAATAGCAGCGCGCCAGTGAAATGGTGAAGCTTTTAAAAGCGAACTTGGAACCGATTTTGGGTCAGAGTGACCGAACTGGAAAATGAAGTCAAACTCGTGACCGGGCTGAATTCGAGCAGCAATTGATTTGAATTTATGCAAATGTATTTCAGAACGAACTTGCTTATATATTAGTTAAATAGGTATCTATCAATTCTAATTCTAAAATATCTCAATATGACATTATAGCAGTACACAGTTCAGTCAGTATTCGAATTGTTAGAAGCCTGGAAATATAGTTCTTATTTCCTCTAAGATTATAGACTACTTAAATAATATAATTAAGCATTACCCATGAAAGTTAACTTATTTTCTTCTTTTTTTTGCGTTGCAATACAAAATGGTATGCAGGAAAACATTCCATTGGATTGCCGAACATGACTAAAGTATACATAGCAGCCCAGACCACGTTTGCTTCGCGAATTAGCAATATCGTCGCGAATTTTTTCGCAAAGGCACACGTCGATTGCGTTTCGTCATCAACCATCGCATACATCACAATTGTGATACCCGAACGTACACAAAACTTTCTATTTCGTACCCGTTTCCGTTTTTTATATATTTTGCATATCGTTAGTCACTTTGAAGTCTGAATATTAAAATAAAAAAGATGTCAAGGCGTGGTAATAAAGCACTATCAAGTAGGTAGGTATGGTAAACAAACCAAATATACCAGTAATCATCATTCATTTGCTGACTGTGTTGTGTATTCGTATTATAAGAAAGGACCCCTTTTTTAACAATGAATTTATTAAGAACATTGTCATAATTTAATTCATTAGTGACCCAGTCAGTTTCAAGTTCAAGTTTCGGAACCAGTTAAGGTACAGCAATTACTATTTTTTTAAATGTACAACAATTGGAAGCAAAGTCAGCGAAGGTAAATCTTTGTGATTATATATGACCAAAACTAATATAATAAAGGAAGTGAGTCTCTTCTCGGTAAGATAGGTAATTGGTTATCTAACAATGCCAAACACTACAACAATTATAAATAAATATATATACATCCATACATAACGTCACGTCGTTTTCTCGTAGGGGTAGACAGATATTGTTCCACTTGCTACGGTCCTGACACCCCTCTCTCGCTTCTTCCACATTAATTTAAAGATTTTCATACATGCTCGTCGGTTTAAGGTTAGGCTAGTTAGTTAGGGTACTCTTAACCTGACATTTCATTATTCACTCCAGCCATCTTTTTCGTGAATCTCCTTTCATTAATCCTCTTTACATGACCAAACCATTCCAAGCTTTCCTTTCTATATCCTAACTCTAGTCACTAACGTCTTATTTCACTCCAGCCCGTTCCCTTATCACACTATTCCGTTTTTTATCTTTCATTGATAAGTACGTCTTCCATACTATTTAGCGCTCTCATTTTCACTGCATTTATTCTACTTTCATGCTTTTTCCATACTCAACTTTCGCTTACATAGGTACATTCGTATTGGTACGAGCACCCCTCCATGAACAACGACTGCAACCCGAAAATCACCTGCTAACCAGAAGTACTCAGCAATGACAAATCTTTATAACCATAACTGATCAAAGGACAGTAGGCAATTAGGTCCTACTAACTACTCAGCAGTTATACTTCGCTGGCTGCATACAGCGCCCAACTAATGATCCGAGGGCAGCAGCCAGCCGAGAGCGAAACTAACGCGGCCCACTCTGTGGATTACTTTCATTTGTTTGACGCACCGAAAGTCTACTTTTACTTTCGTTATGAAAACATTAATTCTATTCATAGATAAACCACTTGAGAGGCGAAGCATGGAATAGTAAGTAATGTTCAATAAAACCAGAACTGCGACTGCGAGTTGCAGTGACAGACGCCTAGTGCTTACTGCAAAATATGCTTATAGGTATGCTCTATCTATGGAGCAGTCTTCTTTTGCCAGATCTTTTTCTGGCTCAGAATGCTCAAGTTAATTAAAGTTAAAATAAAGGAAGACCGCACGCCTGTATTACACCATTTTTTTTATTTATTTTTTATGTTAACCGGCAGACAAACAGGCATGCGGGCCACCTGATGGAAAGTGGTCATAGTCCAAAAGAAACACTGTGGCTGGGAGCTCATTCCACATCCGAATCGTACGAGCGAGAAACGTTCTTTCAAATCTTCGCGTGGTGACCAACAGAAACAGAAACAGTGAATTAATTTTTATTGGTTTTCCAAACGTACTACAACAGAATTCAACTAAAAAGAAACTCAGCAAAGCAGGCAATATAGCAAGACTTCATAAATGTTTCCATCTTTCAGTGAAATTCTAACACTCGCCCAAGTTATATTTGTGAAATAATAACATCAACAGCCCATCACAGTCCACTGTTGGACTGAGCTGCACATTATTGGTGGACATTGCCATAATCTCCAGACTCAGTAGGCGGGTTAGAGATAGCAGAAAATACTTGTCTCCATTGAATGGTTTACGGAATTAATAGGTGCTCTGCCTCAATGACATTAGTCGCCCTTAACAACACCCGTCGATGGATGGTACTAGTGCTATATTCTTCACTGCCGGCCACCACACAGATCCAAGCATCATCATGTGACATCATAGGACAACGTAGTTGATAAAATAGTTGCGTATGACGTGTCATAGTGTTCCATAGAAATCTCTTCCACGCACGCTTGGTTTGTGGAGAGAGAACTGCTGCCGGTTTTCCTAAGTGAGTAGGTTAACATGCGGAGTTCGTCACGAAAAAGGGTTGAAATAGTTTTTGCGGGTTCAGCAACACCCTTTCGGAGCGTAATGTAGTTTTCGCGGATGTAGCGGATTGCACAAAACACGGTAGTGAAACCCCTGGTTTTGCTAACGTAAACTTTTTGCTACACCTACACCATATTTTGCTACATACATTACCATACATCTATCGGCCGTACACTTATCTGCTATCCATGACTTTTTATAGGATTAACCGTAATTGATAAAGACGACTAACTACATAATATATTTATTTAAAGTCATAACGGTAAAGCCTTTTTAAATATATTTTTCATAGGTAACTGTGATAACCTACAGGCGGACATGGTCATTGACCGATAAAACAAGCCACGCCGTTCAAGAGACACTTATCACATCCACGGGCTACAGAAGAGCATTACAATTAAACAGATAACATTTCTCTCTTCGTAAGAAAAATATTGAAACCGAACAACACTGCTTATATACGGACTATGGATAGCTATGATAAAATGGGAATACAAGTGAAAAAGTGAAAACTTCTTTAGCCGCACTTCCTAATCCTAATCTTAGAGTATATTTTGTATATTAGGTATCAAAGGTTACTTGGAAGAAATCGCTTTAAGCCATAAGGCAGCCAGTTGCTTTTTATTTTTCCTTTGTTTTTGCTATGTATTATTTGTGTATAATTTTATCATACGAATACAATCACCCTCACATTCACGAAATGTTTATTACTAAAAAGGGCTGCAAGTCGCACAGAGGTCACGAAATGTAATTAGAATGCGCACCATCCAACACCAATACTGCACATCACTTCTTCTCTAACAGAGTGGTATCAAACTGGAACAAATTACCACAAAATGTTGGGACAGCTGTGTCAGTGAATTCCTTCAAGAACAGATTGGACGAGTGGTTGAAGTCAAACAAACTGTCTCTACTTGATTTAAAATGACTTTCAACACTGTGTGATATAGACACATCAGCAACAGTGCTGCTCGTCTATAACCTAAATAAATAAATAAATTATCAATAAAGAATTTTCATTCATTCATTCATTCATTTTCCGAACGAAACGGGACTGTCACGCAAGGTATGGTCATAAGGAGGCACGACTTTTCAGAGATTAGTGGTAAACAAAATAGGCTTATTATCGATAGCGTACGCCTAAGTGTTCACCTCTACCATAGTATTAACTTTTGTCAGCGACTACTTCCGCAAAAATCCGGACCCATTTCTGAGGGAACAACATTGAAGTTTGGGATAAATTGTGGCCCTATGTACAGAACTTAACTCTTGCAGAAAGTGTCTCGCATTGAAATAGTAAAAATTATAAATAGAACTATGTGAAAAAACATAATAAAAAAATGTCCACCATGAGCTTTGATAGCCCAGAATTTTCTCTGCTTAGCTCACGCCAAATTTGTAAATAGAGTCTAGGTAAAAACCTTGGATGAAAAAAACGGACATCGAACTCTTGCAGAAACGAGAGATAACTACGTTGAAACAAAAAACTAAAGGACAAGAATTGTACATTGTAGCGATTCCGCTATAGTAGCTAAGATCGTTCGTATCAAACACAATTTTTCACCGGTCCCGATCCCTCAAACCCGACAGCAAACACCACTGAGGGCAGACATGCTGCGACATTCGACACGTGGTCTCCCCTTTCATAATAAACCAGTACGTACAGACAGGCCGAGCTTATTGAATTACGGACGTCCTTGTCGTAGGTCGAGAACTCCAGGGTCGAGACGAGGGGGAGCCTGTTTGAGGGGTAGATGGGACTACCGCAACAACGCTTTGTTTGAGACTCTTTTCACAGATACCGGCGAGATTGAATAGCCAAAATGTACGTGTATTTGTTATGACCCTGACATAGGTGGGATAGGAAATTGGGTGTTTCATATCCCGGACTACAGTAATGAAGTGTAAGTACCACTTCCTTTTCTCCAGTTTTCTAAATTCTACCCGTTTCAATGGCACAGTAATGTTTTAAACCTGATAAAGCAAATTCTCCAGTTCCATTCCATCTCGTCGATTTCACATATATTTATAATATTCCTGAAAGAGTTTCTCGGATAACAATATTTTGTTGTTAATACAATCGAATTGGTCTTCGAACGGATCCGTTGTATGCTGACGAGCACTACAACAATACGGTAAATCCTAATTTATCAGTGTATCAAGGTGCAACATGTGCAGTAAATGTGCAGAAAATATGCAATATGATAAGAATATTTGTTTATAGCTGATTTTCTTTTCAGATAACCACGATTATCAAAATAATTCTGATAAGCAAAACGCATACATTGATTATATAAGTTGAAGAACAACTTGAATGTCATTGATAGAAGACAAACATATGCAAACGCCGCCGTTTTAGAATAACACGTTAATCAATAGCTCTCCAAAACTTATTCCAAGGTTAATTTACAATACATCAAGTATACTGTTCAACCAAGGGATTCATTGTAGCAATTCTCATGTTAATTGTGGCTTATAGGGTTTCTGGTGGAGCTTAATATATGTTATTGGATGCTCATAAAATAAAATACGCAACACAAGCCCAGGTGCGGGGGCCTCGGGGGGGTCTCTGCTAGAGAAGGCCTACATACAATCGCGGTCTGTAAACAGACAAACGAACTTTTGCTGTTTGAGAAGTTTGTAGAGAGAAACAGAAGTGCGCCTATCCGCAAGTCGCTTACTAGTCAAAAATCTTCGAGGCAAAGAATACGATAGAGCACTTTGCTCGCCCGAAACTCGACGAAAACATAATTAAAAGGATTGAATAGGTGCCGTTTTAAAACTCCTTTAATCCCAATGCGAGTACCTCACTACACGTGCACCGATCCCCGTCACCGATATGTTAATTTTATTACACACTGCTTAAAAAAGATCCAAACCGGTTCAGTTTCGAAAAGGAACGCAAGTGACATAAAAATTACGACCTTCGCGTACGTAGCGTAGGTAAGGCTTTACATTGGTAAAAACTGCGTAAATTGTAATGAAGAACAACTCGATCACCATAATACACTCAACAATATTCAACACAGGGCATTGAATTTAAAAACGCTGTCAAATTCCGGCAATTCACAGACAGACACGGAGCAACAGCAAATGTTTAATAGTTTCAGGAAGTGACTTACTCTAGAATTGGGCGAGCGGTGTATCCTAGGCTCCGTCCGGGGCGGTATGATCTAATCGCCGCGTCTAGACTATTGGTCTAGGATGGTGCCTTTGCCGGTTGATGGGGCGTCTACTGCGGGGTGTTGCGTCTACACATGTGTCCTGGGTCCACTCGGCTCGCGCGCGGTTGCTATCGCGCGTGCTCGCTATGTAGGCGTCGGTGCGTCGCGGGCGCTTGCCGGCCGGGCGGCGAGTGCGGCGGCGTCCGCGGCGGCGGTGTAAACAAAACGGGGCTGCGCGGTGGGGGCCCCGAAAAGCCTGCCGAATAGGCCGCTCACTCGACTCGAGTCACGGCTTGCGTCACGGCGACCGCCGAATCTAGCCACCGGCTGCCGGTTCCTCTGCCGGGCCGGGCTCTTCTGACAGACTCTGGTATCGCATCGATACTTTTTCGTACAGCGCGATGAAACATGTGCTCGGCGGCGTTTATAACGAGCTATTCTCTTATTGTGAGATTTGACGGTTTCGATCTTGGAGTTGTACCAGTACTAGCGACCCGCCCCGGCTTCACACAGATTTCTTTTTCTATTATAACATTTAGTATTTCTACATATTGTAATAGAGAAAATCCTCTAAATGAAAGTGAAAACCACATCAAAATCCGTTGCATGGTTTAGGAGTTAGCGGATATACAGAGCACAGGCGATATTATTTTATACTATGTAAGGATTTCAAAAACAGTCATTACTTCTTATGCACGCGGCTTTGTTCGCGTTGAAGGGCAATAAAAAAATGCCCACCATAATCTCCGAAGAAGTCTATAGAAAAAAAGTTGCCTAAAGATAGGATATTTAGGATAGGATAAGATTACGCGCGAGTTGGAGGGAGGATCCACAAACAATAGTCTTTCACTTTAATTGTGTTTGTAAATCAATCAAGCATTGGCCGTGACGTGTCCGGCAAAGCAGAATAGCACCCAAACCCTACAATCGTGAATGTCGTACAAGACAATAGATCTAGCTTTTGAGGCAATAGATCTAGCTAGACTCCGTAAGCTGGAAAATGGGCAGCAGCGTTTTCCATTTTTACATTCGCACCACTGCGATCTCCAATCCGCCTGCCAAGCGAGGAGATTATAATAATATAACCTCCCCTCTCCTGGGAGAGGGCCTAAGTCCTGCAGTGAACTGTTTCAGGCTGTGATGATGATATCAAGCATTCTGATAACATTTTTAACAGAGATTGTGAGTTTTGGCAACCCAATTTTGAGGAATGTTTTTGGTAGGTGTTCTTTTGATTCGATGTGAGCAAAACAGCGTATTTTTTAAATGAGTTTCGAGGCCGATCCAACGTTATACCTGTAGGTACATTCATATACAATCCAACAGACATTCACGGTAGAGATAAAACACAATCTATAAATACTTGCCTATATTTATTTTATTCTACTTTATTAGCAAGTCAGAGCATAGGATAAAGTAGTAAAAACGAACATTTTAAAACCATTTATGCGTTTTATGTTGGCGATCCTTTACTTTTGTGCGTGCGACGTTCCTTAGGAACCCAGTTGAGTTTATTAGAGATGTTAACGATAATTGTAAATTGTTTATGTTATGGGCGAAATGAGTACTTTTATTGATATAGTTTACCTCTAGGTTGCTAAAGTATTTCTATTCTTGGTACATATTTCAATATAAGTTTCACCTGTTGCATGTTGTTATTTAAATAATTTATTAAGTGTAATTTATGACGAATTAACGATGGAATTACACGAGTTAGTTCCGAACCGACTCGTACCTCGACGCACTGGGTTCGAATTTCGAACCCAATGACTCGTTCCTGAGCAATGTACATTAGTTCAACACTAATGCACTTAATGCTGTGACGGTGAGTGAAAACATCGTGATAAAACCAGCACATTCAGGCTACAGAATGTGTAACCTTCCAATATGGTCAGGTTCCCCTGTTAACAGGATCACGGTAGTAATTACAGTAATTACCTGATCTGCCAAATCCTGGATCATGGACAAGGCGGACCCCGGGCTCTCTTGCGCGACTTATTTAAGTGCTTATTTTAGTGTTATATTTGGCAAATGCCAAGAGCACCAAATATAACACTAATACTATATGTGATTAGAAGCTATTCAACTGCTGCCGCTGCTGTCCATTTTTATATACTACTGACAAAAACCTTTCACGCTGGCCAAAATAATTGAACTAATACAGCTTACCAAATAAAATATCGACGAACCAATTCGTTGCTTTCTTATTCATTTATAACTTACTTAACTGTTCACATAACCCACAAGATTTTGAAGGAAAAATACCAAGTAGGCTGCGGTACCTGCTTACCATCAGGCTTGCGCATGTTTGCCACGTTAGTGATACAAAAAAAGGAGTATCGACAGAAAAACATTGTGACAAGATCAATTTTTTTAAACGTTAAAATTCATGAGACGAAAAGGGAGCACAAACGTTTTGTGAGTAAAATAATCCCCGCTTGACGCAGTTTTGTAACCTGTTAATATTAATGTTGAATGTAAAGCGGAATATGTTACAGTAAACATGGTTTATTTCTGAAATACGACTGGATGGGCTAACGTCTATTGAGGTGAAGTTTTCGGGGGCGTTCGAGCTGCTTCGATTATGTACCTACATGATTTTTGTTTCTTTACATACATACATACATAAAGCTCACGCCTGTGTCCCACAGGTAGGGTAGGCAGAGACTATGGTCCGCCATTTTGCTCTGTCCTGACACAATTCCCTAGCCTCGCGTATATCCACAACTCTTTTCATACATCTCCTTTTATTCTTACCACTTCGGACCCCAGGTTTTTGAGAACGTTACTTGTTTCTTTACAGAGACAAAATAACTCAAATTATTGTAGAGGACAGTATCATCGAATAACATAATATTTGAAACTATCGCGGTTATTATCACACATTTTAAAGGTATGTTCCGAGTTTTCTACCGCGTACCCGTCCCATCCATCGTCCTGTGACCATGATTCATGCAACTGAAACGAAATATCGGGCTACTCGTCAACAAATGTACGCAGTAGGAAACCTGGAACATACCTTTAAAATGTGAGTATCATCGAATGTTGACAACTCTACCATTTCGGTCCAGGCAAAACATCCTTCAGACATACTTACTAATAGTACAGAATAGATTTGAGGGCGATTGAGGGGCCAAGCTGAGACGCGGCCCTGGCACCAGGACCGCCTTAGATGCCTGTGCCGTTGCTAAGTTGCCATATAAATAATTTACGTTCGCAAAATGATATTGTAGGTATAAGAGTGTCGCTGGCCTAATGGTTAAGGGGACCGACTCGTAAGCGAGAGGTACCGAGTTCGAACCCCAGTGCCGCCATGCTTCGGCTTCGGCCAAAAAACCTTGTGCTTATTATTTTATTCGGCGTATTATTTTTCATAAATAAATTGCAAGAAAATTTTTTATCATCTCTAGATAAATTTCTAGATATGGTTTAAATTACCTTTCTATACCTATTATACAGTCAATTGGTAAAAAAGAAGGAAGGTTGTGGCGATAGCTGATTAATCGGCTTTGGCTTCAGTTTCGGCCAGAAATTGACCTTCGGTCGGACACTACTCTTTTCTGAGTAATGTACATGATCCAATATGGTCAGGTCCCCTGTAAACAGGTCATTCCATTATAATTACCTGATCTGCCAAATCCTGGATCATGGGCAAAGCGGACCCCAGGCAATGAGAGCACAACCGGGAGATTAACAATAATATTATTATTATTACTAAATAATATTGTGGATTTGTGGGTATCAAATAAATATTCTTTATGTCAGACAACATGAGTAAATATTTATAGAAAATAAAATTCTAAATTTTAAAATAGTACCACGTACAATTTTCTTACGTACTGGGCCTCGAGTCCGCTAATTTACTTACAAACAAAGTATGTCTATCCTTCTACACATCTTTAGCTGAAGACACTTAACTGCCATCGCTCTAGCAGGAAATGCCAAATTAGGGACTCGTGAACGGTCTACTCTTAGATAAAAATACAATTAAAATTCTTCCAAAAGGCCTGTAAATTTCTATATCAGTTATTTATCGCTGCCAATGGAGGGTGCTCGCCTTTGTTGACTATCTGCTGCAATTCACATTCTTGGAGCACCTGGAATATCTTCGTTTTCGCTTGGTTCAAGTAATACGGATTTAAGGTTCTCAATGTAGCGCCTACCGTTTCTAAGTATATACTGATCGGATCCACTGGCGCTTGACTTTGGTCATAAGACGCAGACACCGTCGCAGCCGCCGGTATAGCCACTGGAATGGGATCGTAACAGAAAGTAGGCTTCGTGTCGGACACGTCGTCGCTTAACAGTGACTGCTCCATTTCGGAGGTCTCATCGTCGCTCAAATACTCCATGGTTTCTTCAAACACAGACCTATGCTCTGATTCATATATCGGCTTAAAGAAAGGCATAATGAAGTCCAATGCATCTTCGTATTTATATTTGTAGACGGTTTGATTGGGCTTTTTCAGTCTCTCTTTCAGTTTTCTGCGCATATTGTCTCTTATGTTGATCCATCGCATTTTGCATAGTAAGGCTGTGGATATAAAATAAATCATTTCAATCAATTAGACATAGACATAGACAGTATTTTATTCGGATCCTCATTACATCCTTAACCTAAGGTAAGTACAGTAAATTACCATTTCTGTATTATTTTTTTACGCAACAGGTACATTATGATGCAAGTGGGCAAAATTGGTCATTCCACACGAGGCGCGTAATGCTGCCGAGTGTGTAATAAGTAATAACCACGGATAAATCACGCGTCAGTGTAAATTACCAATGCTCGTGAGTTTCATACGACGTTTTCCAACTTGTAAGGAAAAAACTAAATATCACAAAACAACTACAAACAGCGTATTTTTATTTACAAAAAGTAATAATAATATGTTTGCTGTTTTTAGACGTATAACTTTTTACTACATTCCGACGTAAAACCATATTTGCTGTGATTAAAACATATTCGTGCAATAATGGCCACTTTACGAGCAAGTGTGTTGAAAAACTAAATATGGATTAAGTACCTATTCATATAAAATCAAATTTTAAGTCTTGCAAACACGACATACCTGCTTAAAAACCAAACAGTATGCCTTGGGTACCTACTATATACATACAGTACAACAGCATATCAATAGATAACAACATAGACTAGCATAAAATGACATGCCTACCTGGCTTATGGAGTTCCTCGCCAATCTTCTGCCAAACTTCCTCTCTAACATCAACATCCAGGTAATTGGTGTGATTCTTGTTATAGAGGACTGGATTGTTTTTCACTGCTTCGATGAGTTTGGTGCTGAATTCCTTATCGGCGACGGTGGGCGGCGGCATCGTGGCGGCAACGTGGGGCGGGCGACTGAGACGCGGCCGCGGGGCCTGGGTGCGACGTTGCCTTGCGCACCGAGCGGCAACATCGCCCCGCCTTCCGTACCACGTCCGCAGACAGTACGCGGTGCGTATAACTAGCGTCAAATAAGAACAGACTTGGCGGGTCACGTGGTCCGACATGCGCTGTATACGATTACCTGCGCGAAATCCCCTCCACTGCCATTTGACAAGTCTCTTCTTTCGTGACGCGGGCTATACACACACATATGAACGTTGGACACACTGCAATGGTCTTGTTGACGCAACGCGTTGGTTGACTTGAGTTGAGCCACGTCACGGAGCACGTTGGGCTCTTGCTCATCATAGGTCCAGGAATTACAGGGTGTTCCAGAAAGCAAGATGTCCAGCTGGCTGATGAGCCTACTCCTCTTTTTGTCACAAGACTATTTAGTTTTCATCAGAAACTGGTAACACCGCAAACGTCAGATTACTCCAGCGAAGTAATAATTTGACTGTGGCTCATTTTATATTGGTAGTCTGTTAGGTTGATGTGCTACCTTCTGTACCAGAATTACCCACTATAATTTTCAAATTTCGTTGTTTTAGTGGATTCAACTATCGTTGTTCCGATAGTCGTTTTAGTTAACGGTCTCATAGCGAAGAGCCTTGACCAACACCTTAAGAGTATCTCGCTAGATGGTTGAGTCAAGGGCCAGATACAGAAGGCGGTACTCCTGGAGACGGCGCGTATCGTAAGGAGGTTCCTGTAGCTTGGAACTCGCTCCGTTACTGGCGGTTATCTAGGTGTACCTAAGTTTTTTTATTTAATTTTTTATAGGTAATGTGTATATTTTATGTTTTTATTGTAAAAACCTAATAATAAAAAAAGATAAAAATAGAAAAATAATAATAAAGTCCGGCTGGGTAGAATAGTATCAACACACTCGTGGGTGTCGTACAAGGCGAATAATGTTTTCGAGGCAAAAAATCTAGAGTGTCCAAAGGCTGGAAAATGGGCAGCAGCGTTTTACATTGTTTGGAGATTGCGATTGTGGCAATAACCTCCTCTTTCGGAGGAGAGGCCCACTTACTAGGCTGCAGGACTGATACTGCTGTGGACTGTTATAATAGGACCACGAGAAGTCCGTATGACTAATAGTAGTAAAAATTATAGGGTGGATATGGCAATAATCTGGAGATAATCTGTCCTTGTCAGTCCTTCTTGTAAACATTTAGTTATTTGGTCACTATTAGCTTGAACATGTACTTTTAGTTTGTCTAAATTATTAAATCATGCTGAAAATTATCTCCCACACTTCGCCCATTTTGCCCATTATTTAATAAAAAATTTCATAACTCACGAAAATAAACAATCCTACAGAAATCAAATTGTTTGTTATGACTTTTATGAATGACGTTCTATAACGTATAAAAACATGCCATAGAGATTTTTTTTTTAATATGCGGTTCGGTCTTAGCGTGGTCTTATTATATGGACTGTTATGATGAGGGTAGTCGCGACGGGCAGCTTTATGAAATTCTCAAAATTCACAACTTTTTCAGGTTATCTGAGACATAATTATGGTCTCAGTTGTGTGTTGCTCAATGAGACAACCTGTATATAGAGCTCAATAATTTTTGTAACGGCAGCTCGGCGGCGGCCTGTTTATATTTTGTGTCACTGCCGTGGCGAAGTAGTAGATGTTTAGAAGGCTAGCGTATTTTCGGTAATGTTTCTATAATCAATTCTTTAGTCAGAAGTTCCTGACTAAAGAATATATCCTAAAGCATGCTCCATCTTCGGCCACATCCTCACTTACCACCAGGTGAGATGGCGGTCAATTACCTAGCTAGTCCAATGTAAAAAATAACTGTTCCTAAATGTAACTTGTGCGACAGAATAACAATAACGTATATCGAACCGCGATTCTTGGTACAAAAGGCAGCACTCGAATTGACCAAATGGAACAAATTTAAAAAAGGGTTTCTCCTTAATTTTAAAAGCATTTTAAAATTTTATTTTTACCTTGGCACGAAAATATCATGACGTTTTACTGATTTGACTCCAGATTGTGAAATTATTGAAGATACTTTCATTGCGCAGAGGGCTGAGTGTAAGTTTTGCTTCGATTTAACTTTACTATCGCGTTTGCGTTTACGTCAAAATTAGTATGAAAAAATGTGTAGCGCCATCTAGTGGTACGTAAAAGAAGTTTTCTTTTTACTAATTTCGACGTAAACAAAAACGCAATTGTAAAGCAAAATCGAAGCTATACTTACTCAGCCCTCTGCTTATTGCCGGCGTATGAAAGGTATAGTATTCATTCACCTCTGGGATAAAGCATATATGCCCCGCCTTTTCTCGCGTATCGCGCGCGAGAGCACACTTGTGCTAGCCGTGCAGTGGCCCTAGCACAAGTGTGTAAGCGACAAACTTCGCGCCGCGAGAGAGCGTTTGTCTCTTTCTCTCAATACTATGACGAAAGAGATAGCAATACCTATGTCGCGCTTTTTCTCGCTTATCGCGCGCGAGTGCAACTTGTGCTAGACCTAGTGGATCCAATATGCCGCCCATGACGTAAGACACTGGTTTATCCCCTTGGTGTATAATCTAAAAGCCACCTTAGTGGTATAAAAAAATGGATCCTAGTCACAACAAAGCAAAGGAATTGTACAATTCCTATAAGGCCTTTCATAACAGTTATATTGAAACAAATTGACATTAAACAAATTGCAAATGACGAATTGATCACTCTGGACCCTACTACGGGACATTGAAGCTACCGAACAACATTATTGTTGTTAGTACCTACAACAACCATCCACATAAAATATTTGAATGTGTTTTACATGCAGAAAAAATACCACAAGTATAAAATAAGCTAGAATCTAGGAAAATCTCAAGTCGATAATTAAACTAGGATAGGTAGGCTTTCAGGATGGGTTAGCGTTCCGATAGTGTGGCCTGGGCTTTAGTAGGTTAACCAGATTGGGTCGTCAGGTGTAGACTTTAGTTGGGATTAGGCCAGCCAGCATTCGGATAGGTTTAAATAGGACGTAGGTATCGGCTACTGGGTCCGCTGGCTGGGGTGCTCGCACTCATCTGGTGCGAGTGCGCTTCGGTTTGATTTGGTCTTATAGGAGATCAGAACGTCTGTAGGCTGCCTCGGTGAGCACACAAAGCACTGGCTAGGTAGGAATTCAAATGTATTCCATTCGATTTAGAAGTAAGATGTAGTGGTTAGCATTATGCATTCAGTACAGATCTCTCAACAAAGTTTGTTTATGTTATACGGCAGACAAACAGGCCAGCGGGCCACCTGATGGAAAGTGGTCACCGCCGCCTATGGACATCAGCAACACCAGGGGAGTCACCAATGCGTTGCCCGCCTCTGAAGAGATCTCTAATATACCTCTTGAACGATCCCATGTCATAGTCCAAAGGAAACACTGTGGCTGGGAGCTCATTCCACATCCGAATCGTACGAGCGAGAAACGTTCTTTCGAACCTTCGCGTCGTGAACAGAGGGTCTACGTAGTGAGGATGAGTACCCAGCCACGGCGAGTAGTGCGATGGCGGAATTGTGCTGTGGGCACCAGATCGAAAAGTTCCTCGGAACAGTCCCCATTGTAAAGTTATTGCTTATCAATTATATTATTTGACCCCGGTACCTGAGTAAGGTGCCGTAAGGTTCAGTAGATACTATGCCACTTGCCTCACGCCAAGGCCCAAGGCAATTGCGAGCATCGCGTGACTTGCAATAGTAAGGCACCGTCCTTACAGTAAAAGTGTCTTTGGCTATTCATTCAGGCGGTCATATCGATACCAGTTATTAGAACAAGTAATTTGTCTGATACAATGACGATGCGCGATTTTAGGTAGGTATTTTAGGGTCATTTGAAGGTTTGTGACGGTTCCCTATATAATTAGAAGCATCCCCATCTCTTCCCGTGGGTGTCGTAAGAGGCGACTAAGGGACAAATCCGAAAGATGGGCAGCAGCATCTTTCTGGGTAGATTTACATAAACTGCACTGCGATCTCCAACCCGCCTGCCAAGCGTGGAGATTATGGCAATGACCTCCCCTTTTGGGGAAGAGGCCCGAAGTCCTGCAGTGGATTGTTGTGGGCTGTGATGATGATGATGATGAGGTAGGTAGTCTAGCTGGTCTAGGAGCGTCGGTGGCCGTGGTAACTGTATCCGACTCGCAAGCGAGATGTACCGGGTTCGAATCCCACTGCCGCCATGTACCTATGACTCTTTTCTGAGTTATATACATTAGTTGAATACTAACCGTTGCTCTTACGGTGAGGGAAAACATCGTGATTAAACCTACACATTCAGTCGACTGAATGTGACCATGATCCAATCTGGTCAGGTTCGCTGGTAGCAGGGTCAAGGAGGTCAGATGGCAGTCGCTCGACTGTAATTACCTGATCTGCCGAATCCTGGGTCATGGTCAAGGCGGACCCTGGGCCCTCGTGCGCGAGAGCACAACCAGGACATTACACCAAGATCATTATTTTTTTAGGTAGTCTAGACTTCATAATTCATACAGTGTTTTATATTCCGAGTTATAGTTTGTTACATTGAGTGCACAGAGTTATGTCGTAAAAAGCATTCAAAAAACTCGACTTCATTTAATTTGGAGGCCTTGTTGGAGCACTCGAGCGCAAATCGTCGGAACACAGACGTGAGTCCAAAAACTCGAGTTGTAAACCTAACTCGAGTTTAGAACAAAACTCCAGTCCGAAAAACTCAACTCAAAGCGACTTCTACTCAACAACTAGGTAGATACCTATTATTGCCTTTCCCACGAGTTCGCCTGTGCAAAAATAAAATTGTTGAAGTTTCTGAAACATCAACCATTGTACTGAACTAAATACATTCGTTACAGAAACACAAAAAATTATAAGTCGTGGTTGAGAATTACAATACAGTATGGCTATCAATGGTAATCCATACTTGTATGGAGTCCAGAATTTTATTTCTCCTGTTATAAACCATCTGTTATATCTACCTCGTTGAAGGAATCACGGAAACCCTACCTACGCGGGTGCAAAAAACCTGCCATAGATACCAATCAAGCTTGGGAAACTTGGATTGGAATTCCTTAATGGCATTAACTGACATCCACCGAACTCATGCGCACCATGCGACTAAGATATTAGCTTTTATTTAGATTGCATTACGACTGATAACCAACTGACCCAATTCAATCGACGGTGCACGTACGCGGCTGATTAGCGTAACTTCAAATGATAATTATTTCGACTTATTACTGTGACGTATTAACGGATAATATTGTATTTTAAATCGCCAATCACGTTTCTTAATCTTTTTCACTAGATTCACCGTTCCACATAGCGATACGCCTGTTCTCCTTCGACTATCTATGTCTCAATGTCTTCCATCTAAGTACCAATACATAGTGCTTTGGGACTACACACAAGTAGTGCAATGAGCTCTATGGAAAGGTTTTCCTTACAAATTAGGTGTCTCTAGAACCCTAGCCGTGGCCGTATCCCAAACCTTAAATATAATTATCGTCACAACTGTTTAATTTTGTAGGTCCCCAAAATAAAAGAGGTTTTGCCATTATATAAAAGCTTGACGAGCGGATTGGAGAGTCGTAGAATTTCAGTCAAATGCACGTGTTCGTAGCACGGAGCCGACTTAGCCTTTGTTCAGTATGAATTAAATCACTTTTTGTACACTACTTCCACTTTATTATACAATTTTATTAAATGCAACCGGTAATTGTATAATAAAGTGGAACTAGTGTACAAAAAGTGATTTAATTCATAATAATGGAGTTCCATCATGAAGTGACAACACAAAGTGTTAAATACTTTGTTCAGTAGTTGACGTACCTTATCAGCGTGCCTAATCCACAGTTCGAAACCACGAATGAATGGTGGAATGGAAATCATCAGACGATGATCACCCTTGGCGATTTCGTACTAGTACGTTTCAGAAGGTCCATCTCTAGCGTGTGACGTCAATTTGGTCAAATAATGCAGAATAGATTCCCATGCCTCCGGAGCACCTGGACAGATGCATATCTCTTGTCAGAACGTGTACAGTTCATGACATACCATGTTGCTCAATTTACATCCTCCATTAGATCCTTACAGAATATCGCAGCTAAATAATACTCTTTTAAATAGTATTGTGTTTCTGCCGGTGAGTAAGGTTTCCAGTGCTCCATGGGGTGGGGATTTGGGGAACCGTGGCTTTGGCAGTGGAGTGGCATTTGCTTTTTGCTGCCAGAGCAACGTGTTATAGAGGTGGGCAACGCATTAGCGATACTCTTGGTGTTGCTAATGTCTATAGGCAGTGGTGACCACTTTCCATCAGGTGGCCCGCTTGCCTGTTTGCCTACCGTATAACATAAAAAAAAAAAAAAATGATGCAAGGGCTAATCAGGAGCATCACCAAGCTTCACAACTCTTACTCAGGGTCCAGGGAGGTGGATAATGGATTTGTGTTACCAATTTACTAGTTAGATTACATCTCTAAATGGTTGAAATTGGCATGCGTCAATGGTTCGCCATCTCTGATTCAAGCATGGAATTTTTCCATAACACGTTTATTATACCTACGGGTCGGTACACGCTAGTGATACCCCCAGGGCCCTGGTATTGCAAGTAGGGCCGTTCGTATGCTTGTTGTCACCTAGTTTAGTGGTAAATGGTACTTATAGATAACATATTTTTGAGTATTGGAAGAACCATCGGGCGTACGGTTTGTACCTAAGTACATATTTTTAGCACATAGCGCATAGTTATTCTGCTAACTTGTATATAAAATAATAACGTCAAATAGATAAATACAATCTGTAATCTACACACATTCCTAGCACGCCGGTCATATAATAACACGAGAATATGACACAGTCCACGCTTTCTGCGTAGGAAAGTGAAAAAGTGGTCAGAGCGAATGAGGTAATATCGACGAGATAAACTAGCGGCGTTTACTGGGCGCGCTCACTTTCGTTCGGTGCCCGGTCTGTCCACCGCGCCAGTGTGATCAGCGATCACATAATTTATTGATCTCCATACGGGCGTATCCAAAAAACAGTCGATTGTGGGTACTGGCGTGATTCGGCGAACTTACTGAGTGTTACCTTCCCAAATATTCAGAAAAAATGTCGGGAGTTACGTACAAGACCTAGCTTTTGTATATTTTGTGCTTTTGCTGGAAAATCATTACCGTTATCGTTTTCGTCTATAGGTAGGTACTTTAGCGAAGAAAACTTATATAAAGAGGAAAAGTTTGTATGTTTGTCAGTTTGGATGTTTTGTGTAATCTCCTAAAGCAGTAACCACTGAACTGGTTTCATATTTTCTTCACTGAAAGGAAGCTAATCTATTCAAGACTATTTTACTTTTGATCCCGGAAAAATAATTGGATCCTGTGGAATCAACGTTTATGGAGAAACGAACAGCACGCGCCGGTCAAAACGTGCATCGCGGATTAGTGATTTCGCGGTTTAGTGATGATGCTGTAAAGTACATCGACACTTAGTTGAGTCGAACCAGCGATTTTTCGCAGCAGCGTGCGTCGCGGTCTTGTAAAGTCGAACATAAGATACATCGTTGTAAAATGACATCGCCGTTTTGTTAAATCGCATTGACGATATTCGAAGATTGTTTGTCGCGAAAACGAGGTGTAGTCACCGCGGGGGATTCCCGAGCAGCTATTGATTAGGTATTGTTTCTAAGCAATTCTTTTTCGGTTTAGGTAAAGCTTGTAATTAGGATAATGCAGCAGACCAGATCATAATTTTAGAATCAACTGCTATATTCTCATTATAATTCCTCATTCAATCCAATTCTTATCAATACCGTTGGCTTAAGATTTGGATTGGTTTCACCCCACTGCCTTGAGAGCTTTGTTCAAACGACCAACCATGCTCTCGATAAGATTGAATGTCGCCGCTATTGGCTTTTGCCTCTGACAGATCTATCTGTTACTGCAAAGGTACCGGGCACAAGCAGGTTCTTAATGCAGGAAAAGAGTCGCGGACATAACTGACACCTGAGGAACTCCGGCGTCGATAGCCTGAAAATCAGACGTGTAACCATCGAGAACTACACGAATTGATCGTCCACTCAGAACATTTGGAATCCAAGTGCAAAAGCCAGCAGGAATACCATATTAGGGAAGCGTGCCTGTCGGTCTTGGAGATATCAAGATACAGAGTAAGGGCCTCGCCATGCTTCTCTATGGCCTCACTCGATATATGAGTGGCATACACCTGAAGGTCCCGAGTCGATCGACCACAGCAAAATCCGTATTGGTTCTGAATCGCTGAGGAGATCGTTCAAGATGCGCAAGAAGTGTCTTGTTCAGTGCTTAGCAGTGATCGGTTGTACCCAGCGGTGCGGACACCGATGCTGAGTGCCTGTCCGAAACTGTCATCAGCCTTCCCAGCTCTCCCAGCGTGATTAGTCACCTGGTATGGGAAGAGCCACTCTTGGTGGTGGGCATTGAAAACCCTCAGGATGACTAACTGCGCCGCGGGGTAACGTTCCCTCGCTTTTATGAGATGGTCAAATAAACGAGTTGTCCTTTGGTCACCGCTGTGCGTTCTACAAACGCAGGTATACAGAATTTGCGTCTGTCCTGTATCCACCAGCATCCACAAAATGGAAAACGACCACCAAAGCTCCTGAGACGCGGAATGCGGCGCATCAGCCGGACATCTGATCTGCGTTTCAGTGAGGAACAGCAGCTGCAGCTTTTAAGCCTTTCTCTGGTGGCTAACCAGCTATTAGGACCCCCAATTATCTACAATCGGCCAGCAGTAGCACCGTGCTTCGGATACCGCTGCCCTTCATCCAAAGCCAGGCACCCGTTACGGGAGTTGTGAACAGTAGAAAAAAATGTTTACTTAGAAAGGCCAGCCACAGCCGAAGTCTGACACTGGAGAGAGTGCTGGCCATTAGCTACCCAGGAATCATGTGTAGAGTATCTAGTCATGGAACCCCAAAGTGTGCTTCGCCTACTTCACAACATTAATAGATGCAGCCATTCTTAGAATATGAGCGAACATGCAATATTTTGATAACATGAATCTTTGTTTTCCAATTTGCCTTCTAATATTTTGAAGATCAAATATAGCCTAAGTTACTCGCAGATAATGTAACTTTCTACGTATCAAAGAAATTTTTAAATCTGTGATATTGTTTTTGAGTTTATCCATTACAAACAAACAAACCGACAAACTATAAAATCTTTCCTCTTTATACCAGCTTAGATATGAAAACTACTGTGTCATCTTTACACAAAATGTAAAATATATACCATACTTTAATTTAAAACTGTTACTGTTAAAACAATAAAAGCTGGTTTAAAAAATGTTACTTAATAATGAATGAATAAAATACTATTTTTGTCATATATTTTGCTTGTACATTTAATTTTGCCATATGGTGTCTGGCAAAGCAAAATGTAGCACCATCCCCATCCATTAGCGACTAATATCTGATGCAGATAATCCATTACCTCCATAAAGGTGCAAATAGGCAGCAGCATTTTTTGTTGACTAATATCAGCATTGCGATCTCCAGCCGGCCTGAGAAGCGCGAATATTATGGAAATATCTTCTAATACGCAAGAAGTTCAATTCCTGCAGTGGACAGTATAGGCTGTTGATGCCTTGATGTTTTGATGCGACTTACCTTAGTAGCCGGGAATAGACGAAAGCATTACTTTTACTTTCGGTGAGGTTGAGCGCCGCAGTCTTCGTGTGACGTAGACCCAATGACGCGCAGAGCCCACACCATCACCACCACCAGACCAGCAGTCACAACAACACCAAATGCAGCCCACTTGTTCTCGATATCGACTAATTTCGCAATTACTCTAAAATTATTCTCAACAACCTCGCTCACTACAGAGTTTAAAAATACCTCGTCACCACAACAACTCATCACAATATTGACATTACTATTGCACTGTAAGTAAAATATTGTTTGTAAAGACTATACACGATTCGAATTTATACAATAAAAAATTTAAAAATTGACCTAAATAGAACACTATCCGTCTACATGCAAAGAAAACATCTGTCTGTATTTTGAATCTGTGGTAAACATATGTCTGTCTGACGAGTGACAACTGACATTATTTTTCTTTTTCATTGGCTTGGTGGATTAAGTAAGTACAAACTTTTGAGAAACGCGACTTCTCGACTACCTGCAAAAAACATTCTGCGATTTTTTATAATAGCTACACTACATCGCAGGCGGTTCCAGGATTTGGTTCTGAGGGGGAAAATTATAGGTATCCGCTTTAGTTCTACCTTTATAATGCGTAGGGCAAGGAATGGAACTCGTTACCTGAGAGTGTTCCCTAATCATTATAGTCTAGACGCCTTCAAAGCTAGAGTGAATAGGCAGGCATGCTCCATCATCAGCCGCATCGGGTGTGATGGCGGTCAAATGCCTGGCTAGTCTAATTATAAAAAAGATCCTCGGTATACCAGAAAATAGGCAACAGATGCATTCTCAACACTGCTATCTCCAGCAATATAATAATAATTTTGGCTTCAATATCCCGGGTGTACCCTTGCGCACCCCGGGGTCTGCCTTGACCATGATTTGGCTGGTCAGGGAAACTGTTAGCAAGGAAACCTGACCAGGAATTAATCGTGGTTACTGAATGTGCAAGTTTCATCACTAAGGTCTTTGGTACATGGAGAAGAAGTTGTTATCTTCTCGCTCGCGTTATTTATTTATGTATTCTGATCTTCTTGTCAGTGGGGTTTTGCTTAGTGATGTGTGCGAAACCAACCAGTCCGGGTGTGCGCCCCCGCTAGCTCTCCTTTGCCGCTCTCGGCACGGTACTATCCCGCCGAGTGGGACCCCGTTCGGGGACGCCCGGCGAGCGACCTGCGAGCAGGCGGCATCCTGCTTTGGGGGGTGCGCGTACCGAACCGGTGTGCCAGCGCCGCTGCCGTGGGCTCTCCCGAGTCCAGCAGTAGCGGCGGTGTTGCGCTTTGGGTAGCGGTGGTGTCTTCTCCGCGGATGGTAGTGTTGGTAGGCTGCTGTCACAGCGCTTGTCTTCTTAGCTGGCCGGGGGTCCCGGCGGCAGCTGGCGTCGTGTTAGGTGTCGTGACATCGGTTTCTAAGAGCTCCCTAGGACGCGCTCTGGAGGACGCGCGTGCAGAGGCGCGATGCCGCGGATATGCTTGTGCGCAGAGTCGTCGACACTGTCGAACATCTGTCGAGCCAGTCCTTTGATGATAACTGTTTAATTATTATTTTTTATAATAATAGGCTTGCTTTTGACCTCAACTCACCTGATGGAAAACGACGATGAGGTCGAAGATTTAAAGACCCCAAGGTTATACTTATTGGGGAACAATGACTCAGGTATAGAGTTTCAGTCCTTTGCAGTGCGCATAAGAAAAGTGGATGCAAAACGCTTAGTACGAGATGGTGGGACATCTACCATAAATGGATGACGATCTTTTGTCCCCCTCGTTGTACGATAATAAAAAGGGCACGATGGAACAATGTTGGAATGGAATGGAATGATGGTTGTGGTGCTCCTGGGAGCACTCACCAAAGTGAATTCGATAAAAGACCGACAAACCGGCTACTCTACGACGGTGTCCCAGACCCAGAAGACGAGACTCGACAAGCGAATCATCACCAATCAGTCTTTTGGCACTTCTGTCGATAGAGTCAAGAGCTTCCAGCTGATACTTGGCGGACCCATCCCAGAGGTGACCACAGTACTCCATACATGACCGGATTTGTGCTGGGTATAAATTTAAAAGCTGCCCAGGTGTGAAGTACTTCCCCATCTTGGCGAGGACTCCAAGCTTTATAGAAGCCAATTGGGCTCTTGACTCAACATATGGTCCAAAGTTTTGGTCTGATGATAGGGTAACACCAAGCAGCTCCAGCTTGTCGGCCAAAGGCAACGACTCACCTCTGAAAGACGGGAGTTTCTTACGTATCTGCCCGCGTCGACGATAGTCCGCAGGTTGACGTGTTCCTGCGCGCGGAGGCGTTGCCGCACCCGCTCCTTTTTAATACCCTCCAAATTTTTTAATACCCTCCACTAATGTGGAGAAGGCTCAAGTCCAGCACTGAAATCCGCTATTTTGGATGTAAAATATAAAATGTATCCAATACCTCTCTCTCCATCAATATAAATCTCAAACGACGCGTTGTTGTTGAAATCAGTTCATTTGTTTAGTACAGACGGAACGAAGAAACATGCATCGTACAAACTGGCCAAACATAATAAATATGACTCCTTCTTTTAAGCTTCGCCGCAGTCGGGGTAAAAATTATCCCAGTATTTATTTCCGTAGTCGTCTGCCAAAGCATATTTCCTTCATCATCATCACAGCCCGTAACAGTCCACTGCAGGACTTAGGGCCTCTCCCACGAAAGGGGAGGTTATTGTCATAATCTCCACGCTTGGCAGGCGGGTTGGAGATCGCAGTGTTTAAATAATACAATGGAAAATGCTGCTGCCCATTTTCCAGACCACAGAGACTCTTGATCTTTTGCCTCGAAAACATTAGTCGCCCTGTACGACACCCATGAGTGTAAGGGGTTGGTGCTATTCTACTCTGCCGGACACCACACGGCCAATATTTCCTTAATAATTAAGTATTACTAGCTGTTGAACCGAGACCGTTGAAGATGAAGGTTTGTGTCGGTGACGGTATTTATTTTAGTTTATAGTATTTATAATTATTATTTTAATAGTATTTATTAAGTTAGATACAGATGTTTCTAGTATTTCAAGACACAATATAAAAATAATAAACCCGTGCATGTATTTATAATTATTTATTTACACAATACACCTTGTACCACTTGTACCTATGTATTCACAATCAATCGCCTTCCTTTGTATACAATACTACAAAAATAAGGTCAACTTACATTTTTTGTTTTTTTACATCCATTAACAGTTTATTATAGTTTTTAAATAGTAAATAATTTAACGAGCGATTATAAAATGAATGGTCAACTGATTATGAGATCCTGCTATATTCAATTGACTTGGTAGCAATATTATGAACCACACTAGGCTATGGTGATAAATTCAGTAAAATTCATCAAAACAATAAAATATAAGGTGAGTAAATAAATATTAACTGGGCCTGCTTCAAATACTGAATGACTGATGACGGAGTACATATTATTATCTTCAATGCTAAGTCTCTAATAAAAAGCAATTTATGATCAGCTACCTATTCAATATTTTAGTAAATGACATGCAAAACCTATGCTATGTTATGATTTGTAGTCATTCATTTAAAACACTACACATTACATAATTTCTGTGGTGTAGTGTACTGTAATAAATTACAGTAAATAAAAATCATAAGTCTCAAATAATAAATACTAAACGATATTTTGTTTCTTCGGTACATTAAAAAGTAATTTACATACTTTCGTTATTTTATTAACTCGACAAAGTTAAATGCGTCACATTTGGAATCATTTCTTTATTTCGTCTTATTAGACCGTCTAATTAACACTAATCTACAAATTAGTTTTGTGATAATATTACTCTAATCTTACTATCTAAAACACAACTAAAATAATCATTTCAAATTATGATATTTGGTAATAATTTAAAAATCAAGTCAATTTACCATGGACCATTCCAAGCCTTCTAAAAATTTTGCAACCTGAAAGGTTTTGTAAATGTAAATAGTTTATACTATAATTATGTTATAGTATTTGTTACAGTCTTATTTGTGGTATAATTTTGATAGGGGATGATGTGATTGGTTTCTTGGGGCTTATTTTGTTCGGAGATCGCATCACCACGTCAACAGCCTTCCTAAGAATTTGATGCTCAGTTTTTCTGTATTCGTCAGTTATTTGAGAGAGGTCTAAATCGGCGTCTATTACAAGGACCTGAAAATATATAACACATTACTTAGACTTACAGAAATAACATAAATAGATATGCATATTTCGGCTGAGCATGCGCGTTACACTGCTTAGAAGCCATTATTGGCAGGATTATCAAAATCTGAACAGGGTAACCATACAGTCGACAAAATCACCGCGACCCTTTCTTTGCGGCAACGACATCTTTGGAGAAACTCATGTCCGCAACGTTAGTATGGTAGCGAGGGTACCAGCAGCAACCAAGTAAAAGTGATGTTAGACCAGCTACTGCGGGGTATTCAATCCTATTTTATAGCGATGCGCGTTCGTAAAATACGCCCCATAAAAGCTCCATGGGCGATCGCACTGCTAGATTACACTTGGCAGCTTGCAGCTAATGCACGGAAGCGTCATTGCTGCACATAAGGTCCTAAAGTGCCCTGATGTCCCAAAATTACGCAGTTCTGTCATCATTGGTTCTCGGGATCGCATCATATTCGCCGATAGCATAAAGAGTTTTTCCTTAGATTAAGTTGGGCTTATTTTTAATGTTGTGGCTTGTTTGTTGCAGATGGCGCTCAACCTATCTGCGACAAGGGCGTGGGTGAGGGAGATAAAGCGACGGCGTCAGGTGGGCTATGTAGCAGCTTCCGAAAATAAGGTCGTCCCTCAGGGCGGGCGTGGAGTGGAGCGAAGCCTCGAAGATGTTCATGTCGCCTGTTGTTGGCGCGGTTGAACATACGACGCGTCAGACCCCGGACGAACTCCTCCACTGAGGGCATGCGCAGGTCGTGCGCAATCACGTCGTTGCGAACGTAACGCCCTGCTCCGACGATGACTCGCAGATATATGTTTTGCTGGAGTTTTCGGCGGTGCGTGTCAGCACATAGCGGGTACCAGGCGGGCACGGCGTAGAGGAGGCGTGGGCGGATGTACGCGCTATAAATCTGCCGTTTGGTGCAAAGCGGCGGACCGAATGGCGCGCGAGCGGCTCCCGCCTGGCAGACTGAGTTGATGGTGCAGCCCAGGTAACGCACCGTTGTCTCCCAGCTCACGGCCTGTCCTCTAAGTCGCAGAGGTGGCGGCAGGTTGCGTTGGCTCCCGGTAGTGAAGTCCGCCGTTTTCCCCACGTTGACCGTCATCTTCCACTTGTCGAGCCAGTCAGATAGCAGGTCCAGCAGTCGCTGCATCTTGGCCGCACGTCGGCACGGCGTGAGGACGCGAAGAAGGCGCTATATTCCGCATAGAGGGCGAGGAATGCGTCGTCTTCCCATTCTTCTAGCTTGCCGGCGAGGGTGGAGATGTCGTTGTGTACACGGCGTAAAGGAGGGGAGACAAGCAGCTCCCCTGTGGTACCCCGATGAGGATGGGGCGGCACGAGGACTCCTTGTCCTCCATCGCGACATAGAGTTGTCGCCATGTCAGGAAGGAGGCGATCACCCTGAGCAGCGCTGATGGTGTCCTATAGCTTCAGCATGAGTCCCACTGCCACACTCGATCGAAAGCCTTCTCGATGTCGAGGAAGACTCCGGCGGTGTAGCGGTCTAGATTCCGGTCACGGTTGTGCAGGACACATGAGTTGGAGCGTGGTGCTGTGTTTGCTGCGGAAACCGAACTGTTCCTCACGCAGCTGGATGTGCGAGTGTAGTGTCCGCTGCAGAAGTCGCTCGAACATCTCAACATGGACAACATGGAGTTCTTCAAGAAAGGGGTGAAAGGATTTTACGGGGTCGGCAACGTGTGGGTGATGCCCCTGGTATTGCAAACGTCCATAGGCTGCGGTGACTGCTTGCCATCAGGCGGGCCGTAAGCTTGTTTGCTACAAACTTCGCGACATGGGGTAGTATCCTTTCCCGGCTTCGGAAGGGCAATGACCTTTCCCGTCTTCCATGTTGACGGGAAGTGTCCTGTACGCAGGCATTCGTTATACAAGCGCGTCAGCCCCACTTTGCACTTGCGGTGTAGCCTTTTCAGCGCCTCGGTCGTTATTTCGTCCGGCTCAGGCGCCATTCACTTAGGTAGCCGGAGGACGGCCTTTTCCTCCACTTTCCTTGGGGACATGAAGGCGTCTCCGGGAGGCGGTGAGGGTTGGGTCGCGAGGAAGGCGTTCACGGCAACCTCGACTGCTGCATGGTGTTCTGCTTGGGCGTAAACTGGTCCTGGAGGTGTTCGGCCAGTATCTTTGCCCTCTCTTCTTCCAACAGTACTCGCCCGTTCTGTTAAACAGTGGACACATTGAGGAAATCCCTCACGGTAGCTGAAAGCTACTCGGAGATGCTGTTCAGCTTGGTCTTCACAAGTGTTGAGCCATCTCTTCTCTCGCAGGAGTGTCTGTAGATCGAGTGGAAGCTGTTCGCGACGGTGGCTTGCAATCCGAATCGCGTCCATGATGTGGACGGCGGCTGCCTCGACTTCCTCAGGTGTGGAGAGGTAACCTTCCTGTTCATAATCCTCCAAGGCCTTATTGAAGTGCGCCCAGTTGACCTTGGTACGTGACAGTCTCGGCTGTGATGCACACAGCGTTGTGTCCCAAGGTGATGAGAATCGGGAGGTGCTGCGAGTTGATATCCTATATGGACCTCCATATGGACTGGACTGGGCAGGCCTTTGTACACTACTATATCCAGCATGTCGGCGTGGCATCTCGTGTTAACTGGCACATGTGTCCTGGACTGTCAGGCAGGATGCTTGGCGTTTAGTGTGGTTGTTAGTTGGCAGTGTAGGCTCGGTGCTGTCAAGCACACAGTGGATGTATTGGGGGTCGAGCGGGATTTGGTGCACAGGTGGTCTGTAGGCTGCGTAGAGCCTCATGTTCTTTTCTGCCACTTTGATGCGCATGCCCACAGATCTTGCAGTGCCGCTATTGGGAGGGTGTTACGTCTGCTAGGTCTGGGAGGGAGCGTAACCTTCCGCGTAGGATGTCGGAAAAATCAGTATTAGCTCCGCGGTGTCGTAACTCGGTTGCATTCTTATCGGTGTATTCCTCCTTGAGGGATGGGGGAAGTCTCTTTTCTGTCCTATTTGTCACCATTGTAGGTTGTTTGTGAACTACGATTGGAGTTGTTGTAAACGATGAGGTACGCCTAGATAGAGAAGAAAAGTAAAAAAGTACGCCTTCGTGCGAGTTGTAGAAAACGACGCGGTTGTAGAAACCGTTTTTAGGTAGGTAGCGAAAAAATTTTAGGTAGGTAAGATCAGCATAATCTTTGTTCACTTCTGCCGAAGACCGGGCGAAGTGAAGAAGATAGAGCAAGAAAGCGGACCCTGGCAAAAGCCAGGTTTGGCCACTCAAATGATGATGATGACGGTATGCATTTGTTGGAATAGTATAAATTTTACTAACTGGGGCCGGACACTCTGCATGTGTCCTGTTTATTAACCAGTCTTCGTGAAGTTTGTGGAGCTCCTCAATATATGATAGTGGGACACACTGCTCTTCAGACCTGGCTCTCTTCTTTATTCTTTCATGGACAACTGAAGGTGTCGTTTTCAGGTATACTGTAAATGAAAATCTAATGTATAATATAAAGGAAATATATAGGATGTTTCTCCCATTATAAGGTTGTTGATATATTATTAGGAGATTTAATTTTTTGTTCTTTAAATGTTATAAAAGTAGAGTGTTCCTTAGCAGCGGCACTTTCACTTTTTCGGTGTCGTTTGACCTGGACGGATCTCGTTGGTTTGCTGGCTGAAAAGGTACCCTCTGTTTCGTATTTTTATTTTCTTATTTTCTGTGTATTTTTGCAATGCGTTGTTGTTTCGTTTTAGAATGAGCTTAAGTTAATATTTTTGGAATTAATAATAAACCATTGTCTGATTTGTATACTCAAAGTTGTTTTTTTAAAGCAAATTCCTCTTCTTTGCTAAAAATATATATTGTCCAACAATCATTTATCATATATATTTGTATATAGTTTGCGATTATTTTCATCTGCACTTCACTCACCAATAAGATCAGCATCAATGGGAATATTTTGGTGTATAAATCTAAACCACTCGTCGAGTACTGCAAATTGTGCTGGGTGGAGAGTTCCACTCCTCATCATGTGTTCCACAAAACAGTACCGGGCACTGAACAAGGATCTCTCCATCAGTTTCACTGGGGTGTTTGTTGCTTGTCTGTGCATATCCAGCATTGTAAGAGATACATATGACTGGAAAGTCATTGCCCACTTCGCAGGATCTTTGTACATTAAATCCTGAAAATGTGTGAATTGGCTATCTCTTTATTTGAACTAAGTACATAAAACACCAATAAGTGAAATTAAAACATTGTAATGTGTCCATACATTGAATCTTTATATATGGTAACTTGAAATTATATTAATGAATAATGATATTAAATGTTAAGAAAAATATTATGAAATACATAAACAAAAAAAATCTTTTTAGCAGGAAATTGGTTGCATTACTCTGATATAATAAGAAAACCTCTTCTACGGTATGTACGCTTGTTTGGGAACCCTGCTATTGAAAACAAAGATAAAAAGAAATAATACCTACCAATAGATTCCATCCTTTGAGATTGCGCCATTCTTCAACAGGTTCCGTCAACAACGTGATATCCTCAAATCGACGAAAATGTTCCAAAAATGTTGTTTTGCCACTTCCAATATTACCTTCGACAAAAACCGTGAAGGGCTTCTGATTTGTAGTATTCATTTTGTGGAACTGTCTCAGGCCTGAAAAATATAAAATAAATATAAGTTTGTATTTGGGAAGCTTACCTACATTGAGCTTATTACATTAAGAGCCGATTTTTCAATCCTCGAATAAAACATATCAGTCTGATAAGTTATTATGCGACTAAAATAAAATTGTATCATTACTTCATAATTGTAGAGGATTATAGTTTGTTTTAATTTGGCGGTGTATTAATTTATCGGGCAAATAAACTTCATCTGAGGATTGAACAATCAACCCTAAATACAGTTCAGTGGCAAGTTGCAATGGCAATCATAGATAGTAACTGCAATATAAGCTAACAGGATTGGATTACCTAAATTGACTAGGTATGTAATCCAATAAATGAGTGTTTATGTATGGCCCATAACTGTATATAGGCTATATACAGTTATAGGCCCCTGGGGGTCACAATAATGAGTAAGGGCGTATACAAGTATAATGCTGGCTACCTACGGCCGATCTACCAGTGCTTATCTTTACCGGCCCGACTTTCTGTACTTGTGCCGTACGTCGCCGACAAATTCCGACCTGCTCCGATCAGCGCGGGTAGGCCGCCCATTTCCTGGTAAATTTGCAAGGGAACACAACATAGTATTGGCGTTAAAAATGGATATTGACATTTTTATTTGTGTACGCATTTTGAGAAACACATTTTCTAGACATGTTTCTGCCTACTCAAGACTAAACAGCCAGCGCTTGCTTGTACCCGCTTTCTTTATGACGAGGTTACCTGAGTGGACCAGTACCGATAAGCGCTGGTAGATCAGCGCAGGTAATCAGCATTCTACGTGTATACGCCCTTAGATGAATAGTAGTCAGCAAGGTTAGGTTATCTAAATACACATTGTTTTGTTTTTTCAGAGTGTCATCTGAAGTCTAGTACATTATTTTACGACGTGTAAAAGCTGTTGCAAATTTACACACTACAAAAATGCATTATCAAGTTTTGAAGGTTACCTTACAAAAATAGGTTTAATGTTGGTACTTGCGTATTTATAATATTAGTATTACCTGCGATAATCAAATGAGTAAACACTAATTAATGAAAACTCAAGCGCAAAGCGCAATTCGCACTCGACACAGGTAGATAATGAATCGTATCGTATATTGTAATCTACCAACTGCTTTCCCGCCTAAAATTACGTTTCCCAAAATAAACAACGCGCGAAGCAATGTGTCAAACACGCAAAGAGTAAATACAGATACCTTTATAAAATAATAAACGAATATGCAACGTAACCATAACAATATGAATAGTTAAATTTCAGCATAAACCATTTCTCATAATCACAATTACAATCGAACTCTAATTTTAGTAGTTTTTAAGACAAATTCGCAACAACTTGACAGTAGCAAGAGTCGGACATTTTATACCAAAGACCAATAAATTGACAAAAAAGGAAACTTTCATACACGGACCATAAAATTTAATCACAGACTAGCTAGACAATGTAAAGAGCCTATTCACGAACAAATTTGTTGGATACGATAAGAACATCTTCGTATTGAAAAGTGAATAGGATTCCCATTAGGTAGTACAGCAGTGAACATCAGGATGGCGGGTAAAACGCCAGATTGATACTGTTTATTTATTTATTTAGTCATAGAGAAAAAATTATATACAGGAGCAGAGAGTAGCTACTGAGTTGCAATTCGAGGCAAAATGTCACAAATAGCATTGTACATTTCGGTCACCACCATAGGCGGATACTACACACACGATATTTATCGTGATACACGCAGGATCACGATATTTATCGAGTGTGTAGCCTAGAGTATCACGAATCGTGATACGGATCACAAGATTTCCGAAAAATTCAGAAATCTACGATCCGTATCAACTATCGTGCGATATATATCGAGCGTCTAGTATCTAGTCGATATTTATCACGACATTTATGTCAATCTGACAGATAAATAACGTAATTTCAAATTTATTATCATAGTTTGTGTTTATTTTCAAGCCGCTGTGGTCACTATGAACCTAGACAGTTACTATAAAAGTATGAAAAGTCAACAAGATCCTCATCCTCATAATTTTACCCATTTTTTTCTCTTCACGCGTCTTTTCAATCCTAATGCTAATACTATAGCAACGCAAGCTTTACAGTCATTTTGGTAAAAATACTTAAAAATCGCGTCGCGTCAAATATGCTTTTTTTAGGCAAGGCATTGGCAACGTAGTCTATTCAGCCATCAAAATGAATGTAAGAATGCACAAACTAATGAAAATATCGACGATTCGTATCGTGTGTGTAGGGTCGACTTGCGATCCAAAATATAACTCGATATTGATCACGATACGTATCACGATATATATCGTGTGTGTAGTATCCGCCATAGAAATATACATCTAGAAGCGGTTAAACGAACAAATCATTCTGACGATTACCGTAGTAAATAAAACTGCGCCGTCTACAGTGCCACAAACATGTCGCTGTTGTTGGCATTGATATTACATTTCAAAACGGCAACACTTAGTTCCGGTTTTCGCCACCGGGTCGGATAGGTTTGTCAACAATCTTGTCAAGCCGCCAGATATAATATTGTTAACGAGTACAAGAATTTGTATGGACAGTGGTAACCATTCCAATAGCTATGTGTAAGATTCCAATTCCAAATATTAGTCCGTTCCGGGTTATGTACTACTACTAAACATATCACAGTAATAAGTATTTTTTCAGTTCTACTTACATTGAATGGTCTGAACTGACAGATGGAGTGCATTGAATTTAATTGCACATACATATATCGGCGCCCTAGAGTCTAGATAGCCGACATCATTATAATTGGATCTATCTTCATCATTTTAACATCAGGGCCGACTTTTCCAGCGCGGCGCATGAGGGCCCGCGGTCCACCACGACACAAACTTACAACGACGTTAGTTTAAAGGCTATGGTATTGGTATTCGTGACTTATATAGCAATTCCTCGTGGGTGCTTGATTTCTGGTGTTAATCAAAACAAGAACATCACAGCGCACAATAATGCGTGCGCGCGCTGCCATTGTTAACTAACCATAGACAAACAAACAATCAAGGACCAGCTAAAGAGTATTTAACCTATAGACATCTTATCACGACCAATAACTCGATGCGCCGTCACATACAATAATGTCTGGTTAATAATTTAGCAATAAACACTGAAATATTTATTGGAAATGCTAAAAACATAAAGGAGACAGTCTAAAATTTTCCTAACCACCAGCCGGCATAATGAGAGTTGTAATAAATAAAGCTTATGAAACGTAATATCCTTGCGTAATTATTTAAATTCTTTAGCTAGCCAATTTTTTTATATTGATGTTTAAAATATTACTAATTTGCAATGAAACGAAGATATTCTTGGCATGAAATTATGAATACATCCGGAAGAAGGTATGGTTGCACAAACTTCTCTGACCCGGTGGCCAAAACTGGAACCAAGTGTCGCCATTTTGAAATGTCATGTGAATGCCATTAACAGCGACGCTCTCACCGGGTCAGATTACGTTTGTGGCACTGCGTAGACAGACAGGTAAAAAAATCTTAGGTTTTGACATTGACAATGACAGGCATGCCATTGTATTTGTCATTGTCACTGCCACTAATGACGAATGAAACTCCTTATTCCGTTAGGAGGACTTGCCCTGTGGGTGTGATTTCTACGGCGATGACAGGCTGTAAAACCAAGTTTCGTTTATGACTCTTTTCTGAGTTAACACTAACCGATGGTCTTACAGTGAGGGAAAACATCGTGATGAAACCAATAGGCTAATCACGTAACGCTGTAGCCAACAATTCTCTGATTTCAATTATTGAAATCAGAGTATTGTTTGCAACAGAGTTACGTAATTAGCCTACTGTACTTCAGTCGTAATTAGGCGACTGCATACATAATTTAATCTGGCCAGGTTCCCCTGTTAACAGGGTCACGGAGGTCAGATGGCACTCGCTCCACTGTAATTACCTGATCTACCAAATCCTGGATCACGGTTAAGGCAGACCTCGGGCCCTTACGCGCGAGAGTACATCCGGGACATTAACGCCAAGGTGACTGTGTTGTACATACCATGATTCTAAGGAAATCTTCATTTTGGGCACATCCGTCGGCCATTTTATGTAACATTAAATGGTATGTCCCGGGGCACGCCACAATACCAGTGTTTTCTCAATGCATTACACGCATTATTGAACACAATGCCCTCTCCTCTTAAAAGGAGCTTTTTCTTTCCTCATTGATTTCTCTTCGTTATGACAAAAAAACTCCTTACTCCGGGCGTAAAAGGAGTTTCTTCTTTCATCATTTACTCTACGGCTTGTTCCAGTGTTGCATGAGTTTCGCATGAGTGTTGCAGTTTTGCTACAAATATTTATTTTTCAATAAGTAATTGTAAAGAATTGGCTAGAGTTAGATGTCTTTTTTCAACTGATACGAGTTCCGTATTTTACATTCTTCCGTTTTTCATTCTCTTTGTACCGGCTGGATCTTAGTGAACACTTTCTATGAACCGCTAGACCGCATCCTTTTACAAGTAATACATGATGTTTGTTATACTTTACGGAAAAAGATACTCCATCCTTGTGTTTGGTTGCTGTTTATCAGAATTAGTGCATGTGTTTCCTAAGCAACTCGGCATTCTTAGATTGTAAAGTAACGACCATTTGTATACATGGCCGAAACGTCACTGAGACGACGTTGGAGCTCCAATGCAGTTTCAGCTTCAATTAAGTGGTCTCATTGCCTTTGTACAATGAACCGATCCATATATAGACGTCTTTGGTCACCATCCACCTACAGCCATTTTGAAAAAATATCGATATTGCGGCTTCTCATAAAACTTATGCCAATCGATAGGAAACTTTAATATCGATCTATCACTTTATGTTCAAAAATTTCGAAAACGATATATCTTGCGAGATATCGCTAATCAAAGATGTACATTATCTACCGACAAATGCAGAACAAACATTGTAGAGTCATTGTAAAGTAAGCGAACATTTAATATTTGTGATTTGTGATTCATTTTTTTCGTACTCTTTTCAAAGGGGGATGATCATTTATACTTTGTCAAATTTAGGATGATAATTTTGACAGCTCACATTAGTTGGGATAGGTAAGTGTAAAATCGTTAATGAATCTATTCATATCATTTATATCAGAGCAACGTGTTATAGAGGTGGGCGACGCATTGGTGATACTCTTGGTGTTGCTAATGTCTAAAGGCAGTGGTGACCATTTTCCATCAAATGGCCCCCTGTTTGCCAACCGTATGACAAAAAAAAACGATTTTCGATTATCTTTGTCATAATTATATAATTACCTAAATGTAAATTTTAAATACGATTATTTTATTTGAAAACCGATTTTCAATTGTCTGTTGTTATTCATTATTCGTGGCACTTCTCTAAAGGGGCGGTACACGTCCATGAAATACGACATTTTACCGGAAAAAACATGACACTTCATAGGCGTGCGCTAAGGAACAACAATCACTAAGCTGTCAAAATTAGACAAAGCATAGCAACATAACTAACTATACTCAATTTACGACGTGACTTGAATGTCCATGCTTGAATGATATCTCCCCCTATCTGACTCTAACAAATGACAACCCTGACTTTAAAGACACAAGGAGATAAAACTTATAGGCTTGACTGCCCTATCCAAAGGCATTGGATAGAGTTAGCTATAGGCCTCAAATAGTCTGTACTGTCTGTTGTATATCTACAAAGTAATCTTACTATGTTACTAACATAACATATAAGTACAATTGTTAGTAATATAATACTAACAAGTTATGGATCTATAGTCTGAAATATATATATAAATTAATATTTTTAAATAAAATCAAATACATGAAAACTAAATATCGGGCCGTAATTTAGATCTAAATTCTCCGCCCGAACTGAGGGCTTACTATGAGCTTTTATAGCAGGACCTAAACAGAACTGCCCTGCTTAGAACGGGACAGCGCTATACGTGTCACATAATCTTCTCTCGTTTTAAGCAGGGCAGTTCTGTTTAGGTCCTGCTATAAGGGCTCATGGTCCGCGTGCGTTCGAATAGAATTTACCGCGTGGGCGGGCCAATGAGATGTTTTAAATATGATAGGGAAAAAAAAATAACATGTCTATAATAATCTCTGTGTATAACGAGTTTTCTTGATGAAACTCCATTACTATAAATCAAACACTTTTTGTTTACAATAAAAGATCGTTCTATGATTTAACGCAAGGCGAGAAGGCAACAAAATAATCAATTGATAATCTTCACTTAGTCTATGAAATAGACGAGACATGGCCATTAAGCACCAGACTTCACGAAGGCGAATACTTCTTTCTCTACCTGCATCACAGAACAATACTACCCACAAAACCAAAAAAATCTTTGCCTGTTCTTGTTTTTGAATGTCCAGTTTTTAAGAGGTCTTTGTCGACTTTTTCATACCAAAAATGCGTGCTGGCCAAAGAAATTGAACATAAGGCATGCCAGATCAGTGACAAAAAGCAATGAAATCTCTTTCACTTTGTCTCAGCAGCAAATAAAAAAAGCTGTAGGTACACTCTATCGATATTTTCTTTCAATTAATTGTGATAAGCGATATAAAAAGCATTATTCTTAAGTCATTATCATCCTTGTGGTCAATCCCGGCTTAATAATAATCATTACCGTTCCAAGAAAACTAGTTTCACTTAAATTTAAAATCTTAAAAAAACACAATCTTTATTAGGTATCTACAGCATGTGTGGTAACGTCAGTACCTACTTCAGTCGACCTTCCAACCTATTTATTACCGTGCCACATACAATCGGTATTAATCTGTGGATACTAATATTGTAAAGAGAAAAGATATGTATTTTTGAATGTTTGTTTGTAATAAAAAATCTCAAAAGGACTGGACTTTTATCCCAGGGAAAATTATAGTTTCAGGTAAGTTGATTATTTCCAAAGATCCGAACTGCGCGTGGGTGATTGAATTATAATATCTAGGTAAGTACAATACTTAACCCATACGAAACACCACATTTGTGTTTTTTACTATTATGCTAAAATTTAAGTACAACATGACGGTGCATTTCGTCTTTAGGTATAAATTTTCATGAAACACCAATAGAACATCAACATTTGTTATGAATAGAGATAAAAAGATTTTAATTACCTTAATGGATAAAAAGCTTATTAATTCGAGTATGTCACAAGCAAGAAAATTATCCTATAATGTACGCTTTATAGGCCTGCAGCACTAAAAACGGTATCTTAGTAAGCGAATCGTTTGGTGCGTATAGGTGCAGGTATATCGATCAATAATATTGGTGTTTACCAGCCCGCGTCTAGCACCCCGCAGATGGAATGGGGAGGGCGGTATCAATTGATGAAGTGCCAACGCCCACTCACCGAGTATGTCCCGTAAACAGGAAAGTTATCGATCTCGAAACTCGATAGCTATAGTGACTTAGTTAAAATTTGGCACTGATGTATGTATACATCTATAAATGTATATGTATAACGAATTTAATTTTTGAATAAATTATTTATTATTTAGATATAAGTGTGAAACAATTTGCGAATAAAAATGATAATGTATAGCTTTTTACGATTAGAATTAAAATTGTGAACATATGGAACATACTTCGTATAAGGGGCGGTATTCAAAGAACATCAACAGAGTAGGTAAAGAAAACATAAACTCGATATACCCGTTAATAAAATAATTAACGTTTCAACTAATGACTACTGAGAATTTTGGAGCGATAAGCTCCAATCAATCATTGATTGACCTTTCGGTAATGAGATTGCGATAGTTCATTTCATTTCCAAGAAGTAATAAAGATAATTGTTAACGAGAATTGTTTACTTCAAATATCGTTGGTACCTACAAATTTGGATCACCAGTGCGCCTACGTTACTATCAGTCAACATTGACCTATGAACTAGGTTTTACTCAGTAAGTGTCAATAACATTTCCAAGGTTTCAAGGATAGGTACTACTTCATGGCCTAACATGGACTTCTTTCGCCCAATTAAATAGATTTATGGTCACTACAGGGAAACCAAAATCAATTACTCATACAATAGCGCTTTCAAACCCAGTCTTAATTAAGTCACAACGACGTATTGTGGGTGAGTCATTTTGTACCAGCAGTGCGGGATTAACTATAATGAACTATAAACTCTGTATTCGCTAGCTACTATTTTAAATTTAAATTGCAAGGTTTGCTATTAAAAAGTGGGTAAAAGAGGACAATAATAAAAAATTGTTATTATTTTGATGAAATAACTTTTATCTAAGGTATAAAACACTTATAATAATAATTTTGATACTAAGAGACTAGTCTTAAAAATAAATTACAATATCAACACTACGTCTTCTTAGCAACTAATTTAACATATTCTAAAATCAGTTTTTTCTCTGCTTGCGGAGATCCCTTACTACAGTTTCTAGGTCAACCGTCGCGCTCTCATCATATTTTGATATGCTGATGTCTAGAGCGCAAAAGACCCCCGTGCGATTTGTTGCAGCAGAACAGTGGACCACCATAGGAGGGAAGTTAGAGCTCCTGCCGTCCAACTCCGCATATGCTTGAGCCTTTCTGGCTTTGAGGACAAAGTTGAAAAAGTCTGATCGGCTCTGAGGCATGCTTTTATGAGACCAGTCAGTGTAGGCAAAGTGTGTAAGGTCCAATGAGTCTCCACTGTCGTCTGTCACCCGCAGCTTGGTCACTATATGGTCACGAAAGGTCTTTATTTTCCTTGTTTCAATAGTAAAGTCGCCAAAGAACACTGTCCTTCCTTTCTTCGGGCTCCAATACTGATAACAAGCTTCCCGTCCTTTATCCTGTGTCTTTGTCAGCATAACAATGACTCTGGATTGATAAGCAAACACCATTTTCCAAAAATCTTCAGCTGTTGACTTAAGCGGGCCCTGACAGCACAAGTACTTGTCCAGGGTTTTGTATCCGTTGACATGATTGGCATTAATATAATTGTTTTCTCCATTTTCTGTTGGTAGGATCACCCTGTTGTAATCAAAACAAGGTAAGAACCAGTATCTATTTTTCATAATATTTTCTGCCTGCATCGATATCTTGCAGCTGTAATTAACCCGTTCGTTTAATAATCTCCGATGCTGTTGTTCGAGGGTCTTGATTATACTTTCTTCATCGTAACTAGCTCCAGACTGTTGTCTTGTGCTAATTCCGCCCATTTTTGAGAATTCACTTTCGTAGGATAAAAGTCCTTGTTTTAACCAGAGATCAGTGTCAACTGAAAATTTTTTTACTCAGAGTGGCATATTTATAGTCCTGTTTCAGCATTAATATTAACTTTTTCCTCCCAGTATCGATAATCTAACCAATATGACGCACGATGTTCCAGTCTTTTGAATTTAATACTTATTTCATCATCATTAAAAATTAATTTTAACAATCGAAATTCCCCTGTGGTTAATTAACAAGCCTATCAGCGAGTATAATGTTATCATGAACTTTTTTTCTTTGAATGTTCCTAACAATGGTATTGTTAAATTTAGGTATAATTAAAAATCCTGTATATGGACTTTAAATAACTAAAGCGTCGATATGACGCATCACGTTTCAGTACATGAAATTAAATATTTTTTTTGTTATTTTACCCTATTAATTTTCAAGTAATACTTCCTATACAGTAAGTGAATCGCCATAATGGAGTAAACTTTAAGTAATCAAAAGATCAATATAATAAGAATTGCATCATGAATTATACCATAACTTTGTTCCCGGCTGTACAAACAACATTAATATTTATCTATTAGTTTTATTAATTGATAATTTGACTCAATTAAAATTTATTTGAATGCATAGAAAAATTCTTTTTCAAGTTACACCAAAAAAGTATAACTTTTTACTTGCTTACACAAGTACACACATGATTTGTAAACAGTATGAAGTAATTAGATTAGCAACGAACTATATGGAGGACACGGGAATTCCGAGCGCGACGACATTTAACCTACGGGAAAACCGGCGATGGAAGTTATTTTTATTTATAGATTTGATTATATCAGCTGGCTATATAAGAGTCTTCCAGTAGGATGTAGTATCATTGAAATTCGGGACGTCAAGAAGTAACCAAGCTCTCTAAAAAATGTCTTCGCGCAAACTTAACGACATTTTTGGCCAAGTAAAGTCTGAAAGAAATAATACTATGTTCCATTTGATTGCTGAAGCAGACCTTGATAATATTTTGGATCGCATTTGGAACGCGACCCGTCGAAACGAACTGGAGCCAATACTGAAAATAAAGAATGACGACGGGGACACGTGTCTACATAGTGCCGCTAAGATCCTAAGAGAATCTCGAGCTGAAAGAATAATTGCTCAACTACTCGACATGGGAGCGGATTTGGACGCGCAAGATGGCACAGGAGACACTGTTTTGCACATAGCAGTAAAACGAGAGGACTACGTGCTCATCGACTGGCTGGTTTTAATGCGTGCTGATATGAATATAAAAAACAACAGTGGACTAACGGCGTATGAAGTGGCAGAACAAAACAATAATTACAAAATGATGAAAATGTTTTCGAGTGAAAAAGAAAAACAAAATCCTGAGTGTTTAGTGAACAAGCTTAGGTCCATCAGCTTATTGTAATTTTTAGGGTGTTTAAACATAATTTTGAAGCTATTAATTATATCGTATTGATTAGTATTAGGTAATAAGTTTTATGGATAATTTGATTTTATGAGCCGCAGGTTTGAAGTGTTTTATTAAATGGGTGAATTTTAAGTCAAGGTAATTTTATTACAAATTAGCAACAGGTTCCCTTACGACTAGTTTGGTCTATACCTATTCAATTTAAATAATCTTTCAATTGTTTCCGTCCACATGAGTCAAATGTTTCAAATTAGGTTCCTCAAAACACTTTGTTATTCAAAACAAGAGTGCATGGATACAACTTTTACACCTAAAGCTGTCAGTTGAACAAAAATGACTCTTATTTCGTAGTCTAGAGAGAAGAGATTATTTTTTTACAGCAATGCAATTAATCTTCAGGGCAAACGTGACTTTTACGTCACTCCAGTGAAACCATGAATCATTACTTGATATTTTCAGTTCAAAATACAAAAGCATTTTTGTAGAATTTTATCAGGAAAGTTTCAGTGAAGTACCTAAGCTTCACCTGAATTTCCTAATTTTCATTACATGTTAGACATGTGCTATTTTTTTACGTCTAGTAATAAAATCTTATCAGGGGGTCGTTACTTCAAAGCTCTTAAAATTTTACAACTTTCCAAGTAAATTAATGAGTAAATTTATAGTTAGGTGTGTTTATAGTTAGGTGTGTTTTCCAGAAAATAGGCCTTGACTGATGTCATGTCAAGAATTAGGTGAACACTGGGCCCTTAGTTACGAAATGTCGTTAACATCGCAAAGACTGATCGCTGTGATTCATAGAACTGTAGGCAAAATAACTTAAAGCATGTCGCACTCTTATAGAGAAGAAGTTACAAGATATTTATAATTATAACGCTTATGATTATTTAGACGCTGTAAAACATCATGAATGCAAAAATATACAAATTCACGTAAAAAGTGTAACCTAATGTAATTGAGGTTTTTGCGTCATCAATAATGTAATCGATTGAAAATACGTCATTAAACACTCTTTCTAATGGTCAATGCTCCGATGAACGACCCAATTATATATAATTATTTTGATATTATTTTATAGCCGACAATCATTAACTATTTAATGGGACTTCATATATACATTATTTGCGTCATCAGAACAATAACCTAATTAACCCACCTAATTAGACCGATACTCTAATTGAGTTTTGGAAAAAATATACTAATAATGATTGTTATTTTCTGTTAGGTTTTCCCAAATGATTTTAATCAACCACAATAGCTGGACGATAGTTTTATTCGTCGTGTTGACATCTGACACTGTATTAACCAATTAAAAGCTACAGGAATCGTCTCATTGCCACATACCCTCAAAAAAATGCGACAAAAATTTAGGTCCTTTTGCCGCTCTGATCTCTATGTATTATCCTACCAATTAGTCAAAGCATATCTTGATAACAATTAGCCCATCAGGCTCTAATGTAAGTTTTGTCTTTTCCATTTTTTATAGCTCATTTGACTGATTATAAAGTTTATAATGTATGTTTGAGTTCAAAGTAATTGTGAAATATGAATGAGCCGCTTTTCTTATGAACTATGAGCCAATATTGTAATTAAGAGTAATATTATCATTGCCATTAGAATGTAGGTATAATTTAATTAAAGTTTACATTATCTTAACTCAAGTCTGTTACTTAGAAATTCGTATCTACTGCGAAAAGTGTCTTTATAAACAAACAAATTTTATGGTTATGTCATTGATAATGTGGACTTGGGGCTTACAATAGATATAAAGAATGAGTTATCACTTAATTCCATGTAATAGACTTATCAGCAGACGTTCGTGACCCGGGAGTGTCATCCATTGACTCGTCATTTAATATAAGCGCCAGTTGATAGATACTTGTATAGTCTTCTTCGGGACCTCATTACGTACAGTCGCATTGTCAAAAAATTAAAAATGTACTTAAATATCGAAGTAAATGACCAAAAAGTAGCTGCAGTGAGTGAGGACGAATTTAGAAGCAGAAGAAATCAACCCAATTATTTAGAAGTTGTCGGGTCGGAGCATAATTACATCACGTCACAGCCGCTCATTGGATCGTTTGAGCACTTTTCAAAGCCAGAAAATCAAGACAAAAATCGTTACTTCGACGTCGCCTGCTGGGACGAATCTCGGGTGACAATTACGCCTAAAGAAGGTAATACTGATTACATCCATGCTAATTATGTTGATCACTATGGAAGACCCAAGAAGTTTGTGGCGACTCAGGGACCTCTGAAAAAAACAGTTAATCAATTTTGGCAGATGGTCTGGGAGCAGAATTCTCCAATTATTGTCATGCTAACAGGATTCCAGGATAATGGGAATGAAAAATGTGCGCAATACTGGGCTACTTCTCGTGACAAACAAGATATTTTTAAAACCAATGATTTTTCAATCAGAACATTATTAGAGATCAAGGACAATTCAGGATACATTAGGTCACTATTTGAAGTTTATAATTCTACCACCGATGAAACGAGAGTGACACTACATTATCGGTACGTAGATTGGCCAGAGCATGGAACACCTCCCAACAGTAAATCATTTTTAAACTTTATTAGAGATATAAATACGCAATATCAAAACGCTTTGAACAAAGCAGTGAGTGGGCCAGCACCTGGACCTATTATTGTTCACTGTAGTGCTGGGGTCGGAAGAACAGGAACTTTTTGCGCTATAGATTCTTGTATCTATCAACTAGCAAGAACCAAAAAAGTCTCAGTACCCAAAATTGTAATGCAGATACGCGAACAGCGGCATTTAAGTGTTTTAACTGAAGAACAATATAAATATATTTACACTGTTCTGCATGACTTATTGCAGTTATTTGAAATTTATCCTATGATAAGGGAACTCTTTTGTGAGCCTTGACTGATGTACACGTTTGTTTTGATTAAAGTTTACATGATCTTAACTCAAGTCTGTTTCTCAGAAATTCGTATCTACTGCGAAAAGTGTCTTTATAAACAAACAAATTTTATGGTTATGTCATTGATAATGTGGACTTGGGGCTTACAATAGATATAAAGAATGAGTTATCACTTAATTCCACTTAATTCCATGAAATGCACCCACTGGACCTGTTATTGTTCACTGCAGTGCTGGGATTGGAAGAAGTGGGACGTTTTGTGCTATAAACTCATGTGTAACTCAATTAGCAAGGACCGAGAAACTTTCAGTGCCCGAAACTGTGATACAAATACGAGAACAAAGACGCTCAAGTGTTTTCGCTGTAGAACAATATGTATTTATTTATACTGTGCTTCATGAGTTTTTGCGGCTATTTTGACATGTATTCTGAAGTGAGACAACTCTTTTGTGACCCTTGACTGATGTATTGTGCACATTTGTACTAATTATGAGCCAATATTCTACACAGAAACAATATATAATCGTTATTAGAATGTATGTAGTAATTGATTAAAACTTTTGAAGGAATTGTCACTGTGATTTTCGCGAAATAAAACGACGCGTATACCCCTCGTTTTGTTTTTTTTTTCTTCTAATTATCAGCCTAGCAATCAAATGAAAAGAATACTCATATGGTATTGTCATTCTAGAGCAAAAATAGACCAAAGATAACCTACATTATAATCTTTTCATTGTTAAACCGATCTTAGTCCCAGATATGGGTCATATAAAAGGAAAATTGTGTGCCAGTTTTCAGTACTCCATTTTCGTCTGTCACAACTTAACTCCTGTAATGTTTCTTAAAAAAATGGATTCTGCAACTATTTTAAATATTTTAAAAAAAATGCCATCAGCTGGCACTAATGTATTCCATGAGATTGTTACCGAAGGCTCTCTTGTATTTTTGGAACGAGTCAGTCGGTTTATAATGCCCTCAAACAGGTTTCTCCTGCAAGAACGAAACTGCAGTGGACAGGAATGTGTCCATATCGTTGCCTACCTTCATACAGGGCAACTTGCAATAGATCTGATGGAAAAACTTTTGAGTTTGGGCGCTAATATCAACGCCAAGAATCGAACTGGCAATTCGGTTCTTCATCAGGCTGTTGTTAGTAAAAACTACGACCTTGTTAAGTGGGAAGGACTTATTAAGCCTTCTCGGCCTCATGGCTAAGATCAAAGTGTATATAGACTTTGATCTTACAAACTTCAATCTATTAATTAAATTTCGTAAATAATTAAATATAATTTTTTTTTTGTTAACATCGATAAGTGGGACCTGTGAAAACTTTTATAAGCCTGAAAATTTGTACGTAAAAAATACAAATCCGCTCATTATTTCATCACTCAATATCAAAAATTTATTCAATACACATACGAGAGATCACTGTTGAAAGAATTATAATTTTGAGTTCAAATACTCTAGGTAAGGACTATCAGTCATTAGTCATAATTTCCGTGAGCACTAAGCTCAAATGTAATACCGACTTTAGAAAACTATAGCAGGAAAAAGACTCAAAAACTTATAAATAGTTCGATTCAAAAGATCATTTTTGAGCTACTGACTGGAGACAAAAGAGATAAGATTTGACCTAAGTCTGATCCTGGCGAGGGAAAACCCCAATTGTTAAATAATGGGAAGATAAAAATTTTACTAAGAGGCAAATATCTTGAAGAAGAGAACATAAAAAACATCACATTTTAAGTGTTTTGAGCGTGCTGATTAACACAAAATTTTACAGTTAAAAAAACCATTTTTTTTTATTTACAAATTTTTTTTGGTTTGGAATTTATAATTCGACATCAAAATCATCCCTGTTAAATACCGATAAGCAAGTGATCATCCGTCGATGATCGAGGATTTGCAGCTTTGACTGAACGCTTCCTGGCACGTTTTTCTATGGGATCTAGACTAGGGCCATTGGCCGATACTTAGCAGATCCATTAGAAATATGGCAGTCAAAATCATAATATAACAGCGCATTTTTTTATACCACCATGGTGGCAAACAAGCTTACGGCCTGCCTGATGGTAAGCAGTCCCCGTAGCCTATGGACGTTTGCAATACCAGGGGCATCACTCACGCGTTGCCGACCCCGTAAAAACCTTTTTATCCCTTTCATGAAAAACTCCATGTTGTACTCTCCAGGGAAAACCTCTCCAGGCAGTTCATTTAACAACCTTAGTGTGCGTGGGAGAAAGTTATTTTGGCACAGTTTGCGACCAATTTGGCCCCAAGGTGTGAGGATGAACTACCTGTCGGTGGCGAGCGGTGCGATGATAGAATGAGCTGTAGGCATCATGTCAGTTCACCAGAACAGTTCATCAGAACAAACACCGTTGTACAAGCGGTAGAACATACAAAGAGAGGAGAAATCCCTCCACTGGCTCAGCGGCTCAATACTACTTGTCAGCAAGGCATCATTGACAATTCTCACAGCGCGTTTTTGGATCGATTCATTTGGTACAAGCTGATATGCCGGTGCTACCGCCCATAGGTGGGAGCAATACTCCAAATGGGGTCTGACTTGAGCCTTGTAAAGGAAAAGTCGTTGCCCGGCGTGAAGAATTGCTTTGATCTGTTAAGCACACCCAGCTTCTTAGATGCGAGCTTGACCTTTTCTTCCAAATGACTGCGAAACTGGTCGTCACTGGAGATGTTAACACCTAGGATATGTATTCTCTTAGAGATGGCAAGCGGTGTATCCTGGAACTGATAGAGCAAGAGCCCATGAGGGCCAGACCTTCCTATTGTCCGTAAGTATGAAAGTTTTTCCATGTGTGTCCCCAACACAGGTAAGAATGATCCCCACCCATGAAACCTGGATCGTGGTTCCTTTGGCAGGTAACAGGTAACAAAGGTGTATAAAATCTTATCTCCAATTTCTTAAGTTAGCAAGCTCAATTTTTTTGTATTTTATTCGTAACAGCATTAATACTCACGATGCTCATTGCCAGACACATAGTATGGTTACAACCCTCCGCCGGACACCCCTAAACTATAATTCTCTGTAATTATACTTACCTTATATTAGGAAAGCTGAATTTTATAAATGTTATTCAGAGAATTATTAAACTGAGTTTTCTCAGTAGCCAGACAGTTTTTTGGGTTCTATAATCCTGCCAGACGCATTAAAAGTGTAATAGTTGCGAGAGTGGGGCTCATATACAACAACTGGTGCGAGTGAGACAGAGCGCTCGGTTCGGTGCGATCTTTTACTGCGCATCAGCTGTCGTCTATACTAATATTATAAAAAGGAAATGCTTGATTTTTTGTTTGTTTGTTTGTTTGTTTTTATTGAATAGGCTTCGAAACTACTGATCCTATTTCAAAAATTCTTTCACCGTTGGGAAGCTACACTATCCCCGGGTGACCATCTTGGCGTTAATGTCCCGGTTGTGCTCTCGCGCACGAGGGCCCGGGGTCCACCTTGACCATGATCCAGGATTTGGCAGGTCAGGTAATTACAGTGGAGCGACTGCCGTCTGACCTCCATGACCCTGCTAACAAGGGAAACTGACCAGATTGGATCATGGTTACACATCCAGTCGCCTGAATGTGCAGGTTTCATCACGATGTTTTCCCTCACCGTAAGAGCATCGGTTAGTATTCAACTAATGTACATAACTCAAAAAACAGTCATTAGTACATGGCCGGAGCGGGAGCGTAATTTTCTAAAAAATTACGGTTCATTAATAAAACTCCAATAATGTAACCCAAGGTGTAAAAAAATACCCAAAAAATTCCTTACATCGCGTGTGCTGCGAAAACTATTGATGATAGAACAAAATAATGTACTACGACTTTGCAGAACACATCATTATCTATAAAAAGTGTCACGACAGTATATGTCTAACTATTATAGTTATGTCACATGTATGCATGTGTTCTTTTATTTTCAAAATTTAATTGAAATGCCGCCGCTAAAAACGCTATTTATTGGTACTTTGCTATTAATCCTTATCAAAATCAATTACTTCATATTCACGACTGCTTCAATACCTTTATAGAACTTTTTGAATTATGCAATTCAGACATTCCATTCGAGAGATATCACGAGTTTAAAAATGTGAATATTAGAAAAAATTTACTGATTAAATGTGAATATTAGAACATTTTTACTGATTATAGATTAAAAAATTTATTATTCTGACTGTAATGTAGTGTAACTACGTATTAGTATTTATTTTATATATATATATATATAAACTAAATATAAGATTGTGAAATAGAAATAAATAATATGTATAGTATAATATAATATGATAAGCATTACAATAGTATTATAATAGTGTAACATAAAAGAACGTACACCGGACAGACCAACTACTTTTGTTAGTAGACGATTTTGTGACACGCGTGGCGGTAGTCGCAAAATCACATCTACCGGCTCCTACGCCGCGAACGCGGGTCGGTTCGGTCGGCAATCCGCAGCCATAAGAGACGCGAGACGCATGTCACTCTGTGCACCGCCCACGTACCTACTTTTATACGTAATCCATTTTCTGTACTTCCTATTTCTAAAACTGTTTTCCATCGCTTCTAATTTCTCCTTCTGTGCTTGTTCAGACTTTCATTGTGTGTACTGTATTCTGTATCGGTATAGGTACCTATTCAGTTTGAATAAAAACTAAAAGTGAGTGAACATTTTGTGGCTTCATTTTTACCATCTAATCCACCACCAGCACCATCACATCACTTTATTGGTGACCCCGAGAAGAGCACAATGTTGGGCGATTACGGCGAAGGCAGCAACAAAGGAAGAAATGTGGATCGAGTTGCCGTGCGGATACCGCCATTTTACCCGTCGAAACCGTCGATGTGGTTCTCGGCGCTCGAGAGCCAATTTGTATTGGCGAACATCACTCAAGATTCGACGAAATACCACTATACGGTGTCCAGCCTCGAGCCGATGTATGCTGATGTGGTCGAGGACGTCATCAACGCTCCTCCAGCACCTGACAAGTACGAGCGGCTCAAGACCGAGCTGATCAAGCGGCTCACGGTGTCACAGCAGAGCAGGGTAAAGCAGCTGCTGAACCACGAGGAGTTGGGAGACCGGAAGCCGTCCCACTTTCTTCGTCACCTGAAGCACCTGGCGGGGCCAGGAATACCGGATGACTTCATCAGGACCCTCTGGGCTGGTCGCCTGCCCAGCAGCATGCAGACGATTATCGCGTCTCAGGCCAAGGCGACACTGGAGGAAGTTGCCGAGTTAGCGGACCAGATAATGGACATAGTAGCACCGGTTCCACAAGTGTCAGCAGCGCAGGCGAAACCGCTGCTCTCTGCAGCACCAGCTCCAGTTACCAGCTCGTCGGCATCAGGCGAGATAGCTCAGCTTATTCGGCAAGTAGCGGCTCTGACAGTGCAGGTCGACAGGTTGTCGCGTTCGCGAGCCAGGAGCAAGTCGGATAATCGCCGGCGTGGGCGTTCGGCATCTACGCGGTCCCAGTCCAACTACAGGCAGTATCCCGTCTGCTGGTATCATTCCAAGCACGGCAGTAACGCAAGGAAGTGCGTAAAACCCTGCGACTACGCGGGAAACGCTCTGGGCGGTCGATAATGGCGGCCGACGGCTGCCCAAGCACCGGTCGCTTATTTGTGACGGACAGACAATCTGCTGTGCAGTTTTTAGTGGACACTGGTAGCGATTTGTGCGTGTTTCCGAGATCTAGTGTTAAAGGTACTCGTCCTAGAACGAATTATGAGTTGTGTGCGGCGAATGGTACGGTTATCAACACCTACGGTTACATTCATTTGGTGCTAAACCTAGGCTTACGCCGCGACTTTACGTGGCGGTTTATTGTCGCCGATGTAACCAAAGCGATAATTGGTGTAGATTTTTTGTCGCACTACAACCTAGTTGTTGATATCCGTAACCAGCGCCTTATAGACAGTAGTACAACGCTCACGACCACGGGGTTGCTTGCACGTAATACTGATGATGTTTCTTCGGTGAAGGTAGTATCTGGTCATTCTGTGTATCATGACATACTAGCCAAATACCCAGAAGTCACTCGTCCACCCGGTATTCATCGCACAACACGTCACAACACTGTACACTACATCCGTACCACACCCGGCCCACCTGTTTCTGGCACACCCCGTAGACTGGCACCTGACAAGTTATTAATAGCGAGGTCTGAGTTTGAGGCCATGCTCAAAAATGGCACTTGTCGGCCATCAGATTCTCCTTGGGCGTCGCCTCTTCATCTCGCGCCTAAGAAGGACAACGGTTGGCGTCCCTGTGGCGACTACCGTATGCTCAATGCCAGAACCGTGCCTGACAAGTACCCGATTAAGCACATTCATGATTTCTCCCATAGTCTTGCAGGTTGCAGTGTGTTTTCCACCATCGATTTGGTTAAGGCATATAACCAGATCCCCGTGCACGTCGACGACATCGCCAAGACCGCCATCACCACACCGTTTGGGCTGTACGAATTCCCTTACATGACGTTTGGGCTTCGTAACGCCGGCCAGACGTTCCAGCGGTTCGTCGACGAGATGCTGCGGGGCCTGGATTTCACGTACGCCTACTTGGATGACTTTTTGGTCTTTTCCAAGGATAAACAGACCCATGAGGAACACCTCCACCAGCTATTCACCAGACTCAAGGCCTACGGCATGGTGGTAAATACCGCCAAGTGCGTTTTCGGGGCCTCCGAGGTCACGTTTTTAGGTTACCACATTTCGGCTGAGGGGACAACTCCACTGCCGTCGAAGGTCCAAGCCATCAGGGAATTTCCAGTTCCCAAAACGGTAAGGGAGCTACGTAGGTTCCTGGGTATGGTAAACTTTTACCGTAGGTTTATTCCAGGTGCTGCTCAACACCAGGCGCCATTGAACGAGCTTCTCCTCGGATCGGTGAAGGGATCGCATCCGGTCAGCATTGCTGGTGAACGTCTTCGGTCATTTGAAGCCTGCAAAGAAGGTCTCAGTCAGGCCGCCTTGCTGGCTCACCCGAGGTACGACGCGAAGCTTGCTCTAGTCACAGATGCTTCGGACACAGCCATTGGAGCAGTTCTTCAGCAGCTAGCCGCCGATGGTACTTTTCAGCCCCTCGCATTCTTCTCTCGTAAGCTCAGTCCTTCCCAGCGGAAGTACTCACCTTACGATCGAGAACTGCTTGCCATCTACGAGAGCGTGAAGTACTTTCGGCATATGGTTGAGGCTAGGCACTTTGTGATCTATACTGATCACAAACCTATTGTCTTTGCCTTCCATAACCGAAAGGAGAACTGCTCCCCAAGGCAATTTCGACATCTGGACCTGATAGCGCAGTTCACGACGGACATCCGTCATATATCCGGTAAGGACAATGTGGTAGCAGATGCCCTTTCCCGAGTCGACGAAGTGGTTCAGCCGGTTTCCTTGGAGCATCTAGCGGCAGCTCAGCGTGCTGACGGCGAGCTTAACAACCTCATCGAGGGGACCACGTCGCTACGCTTGGTGAAGGTATCGTGCCCGGGTTCCCAGACGCAAATTTATTGCGATGACAGCGCCGGCACTCCCAGACCTTACGTCCCACTGCCCTTTCGTCGACAGATTTTCGACAGCCTACATGCACTGAGCCACCCTGGTGCCAACGCCACGGCAAGATTGGTTTCAGAGAGTTATGTATGGCCAGGCGTGCAAAGGGACTGCAGGGAGTGGGTTCGAGCCTGCGTAGCGTGCCAACGCTCAAAGGTCACCCGGCATGTCTCTGCACCCCTCGGTTCCTTCAAACTTCCAGCAGCCAGGTTTAAGTTTGTCCACATAGACCTGGTCGGGCCGTTACCTGTCTCGCAAGGTTTTCGGTACTGTCTCACGGCAATCGACCGCTTTACGCGTTGGCCTGAGGCAATTCCACTTGCGGACATCACGGCAGAGACAGTGGCGAAAGCCTTGATGAGTGGGTGGATTTCACGATTCGGTTGTCCTACAGACATTGTCACGGATCGTGGTCGACAATTCGAGTCTGCATTGTTCGAGCAGCTCTCGAAAATTGCGGGATTTCAGCATCGCCGAACTACGGCATATCATCCTGCCTGCAACGGACTCGTGGAGAGGTTTCATCGGCAGCTGAAAGCTGCCATAATCTGCCACGGGACTGTTAACTGGGTTGACTCCCTTGCACCAGTGTTGCTGGGAATAAGGAGTGCGTTCAAGGAGGACCTCCAAACAACGTCCGCGGAGCTGGTTTACGGCGAACCTCTGCGCCTACCTGGCGGATTTTTTGACACAGCAGCTGAGGATGGTACCGTTGACTTGACTTTGTTTACGTCAAGACTTCGGGGTATCATCCAAAGCTTGCAGCCATCTCCAGCATCTCGCCATAGCGGAAGGCGTTCCGCATTCGTATTCAAGGACGTAGCCACATGTACTCACGTATTTTTGCGTGACTGCACTGTTGGCGGGTCCTTGAAACCTGCTTATACCGGTCCCTTCGAAGTTCTCCAGCGCGGTGACAAGATCTTCACCATTCTTGTCAACGGTAAGAGCACCACAGTGTCGATTGACCGCATAAAACCGGCCTACACATTACGCACCAGTGACATACTTTATACACCTGTCACGTTAACACCTAACACACACACTTCACCCACACATACTCACATGACACACACGGATGACCGGAGCCTACCTAATACTGAAGAGCAAGTCATCAGAACTCGGTCAGGGCGTAAGGTAAAATTTCCGGACTATTATCGCCCGTAGCCCGGTCTCTGGAGGGGGGTGATGTAGTGTAACTACGTATTAGTATTTATTTTATATATATATATATATATAAACTAAATATAAGATTGTGAAATAGAAATAAATAATATGTATAGTATAATATAATATGATAAGCATTACAATAGTATTATAATAGTGTAACATAAAAGAACGTACACCGGACAGACCAACTACTTTTGTTAGTAGACGATTTTGTGACACGCGTGGCGGTAGTCGCAAAATCACATCTACCGGCTCCTACGCCGCGAACGCGGGTCGGTCCGGTCGGCAATCCGCAGCCATAAGAGACGCGAGACGCATGTCACTCTGTGCACCGCCCACGTACCTACTTTTATACGTAATCCATTTTCTGTACTTCCTATTTCTAAAACTGTTTTCCATCGCTTCTAATTTCTCCTTCTGTGCTTGTTCAGACTTTCATTGTGTGTACTGTATTCTGTATCGGTATAGGTACCTATTCAGTTTGAATAAAAACTAAAAGTGAGTGAACATTTTGTGGCTTCATTTTTACCATCTAATCCACCACCAGCACCATCACATCACTTTAGTAATAATTTTATTTTATTAAATTACTTGATGAATTATAAAAAAAAATCACTAAACAATTTGGAATAAACGATAGTAAATGTTTAGCATAACATTGCAAAGAACTGAGCGCTCTGTCTCACTCGCACCAGTTGTTGCATATGAGACACTTTTTATGCGTCTGGCAGGATTATAGAACCCAAAAAACTGTCTGGCTACTGAGAAAACTCAGTTTAATAATTCTCTGAATAACATTTATAAAATTCAGCTTTCCTAATATAAGGTAAGTATAATTACAGAGAATTATAGTTTAGGGGTGTCCGGCGGAGGGTTATAACCATACTATGTGTCTGGCAATGAGAATCGTGAGTATTAATGCTGTTACGAATAAAATACAAAAAAATTGAGCTTGCTAACTTAAGAAATTGGAGATAAGATTTTATACACCTTTGTTACCTGTTACCTGCCAAAGGAACCACGATCCAGGTTTCATGGGTGGGGATCATTCTTACCTGTGTTGGGGACACACATGGAAAAACTTTCATACTTACGAACAATAGGAAGGTCTGGCCCTCATGGGCTCTTAGACTATGAGGAGCTACAACGAATGGGGTTTTCTTGGCGGTGATCGCGCATACTAGTGTCTTAGTGGGGTCAAACTGGACTAGATTTAGTCGTCCCCAAGCGGTGATTCTGGATAGGGTACTCTCGATTTTAGACACAAGTACTTGGCGACTTTCCTCCACTATGGTATTTCATCATTATCTAGCATTTGACAAATCTAATACTAAACATCAAGTCAATTGACTTACAAATTTTAAAGCTCAACTATTATTATTATTCTACATCATTCCACTGCTAAGCAAATATCTCCCCCAATATTTCCACTTCTCGTGATCAAGAAGTATTTTTTGTTAACGTCGACATTGGAACAAAGAAACGAACACGAATACTGTCACACGCCCGACTCAAATTACTTTTACATATATTTTGGAAGTAAATAGGTAATTATAAATTATCAATATTTTCATGGTATATTTATCAGAGCTTGCAGTATTAAGAAATTACTGAAACCTCGAGATATTTAACTCATGTAACAAGAATCTTTGACATATTCTATACACCTCTACACTCTTTCTACGAGCGATAACTAGCGACTTACAATGAATTTAAAAGGTGCTGGTCTAAGGCAGTTCACTAATATAAAATACCAACACATAATATTACATTATTTTACCAATAAATAAACTGAAATCGTTTGTATACAAATGTGCTTTGACAACCAAACTGGTCGTTTGGCACGCATTTTACCCAAAAGTGACTCTACTCAGCCATGAAGGTAGCTAACTTTCCAATCTTTTTGATACTACCTCTCCATTCTCGTGTTGGCCGATTCAACATGCAGAGCCTCCTAAGGTACTAATTACTTCTGTGGACGTACTAAACAGTATCAATTTGGTACGGCGTTTTTACCCGCCATCCTGATGGTCACATACAGGCGAGATTGTAGACAAGCTTGAAACGCGAGAATGAGAGACAGAAAGAAATTCTAGTGAGTGGGTGTCTACTGATGGCGCGAAAAACAAATTTACCAATGACGCGACTCCACGATTTCCATTGACAAGACAACTTTGACAAATACCAAATTGCCAAAAAACAGACGTGTTTATTTCATCCACCTTGCATCCCACCACATCGCGTTTGCAGGATTTATTCAGAAGTCAAGCGTTTTTCTGTAGGATAAGTAGCATCAAATTAATCAGAATGTTTTTTAAATATTTCTTCGGTGAGTTTAAAAACATTATAATCATGCGTAGAACCACGGTTTCTTCACGGTATTTATTCATGGTTGATTCGCCGGTATTTTGATTTTCTTATTCATATTTTTTAGGTATTCTACTCTTCGTAGCGGGTTCACATGCCCTATACGACTCGTCGTCAGATGTTGTAGAGCTGACTCCAAGTAATTTCGACCAACTAGTTATAAACTCCGACCAGGTTTGGATAGTGGAGTTCTATGCCCCTTGGTGCGGTCATTGTAAAAATCTCGTCCCTGAATACAAGAAAGCAGCTAAAGCTCTAAAGGTAAGATTATTTTTACTTATTCAAGTTAAAAGGGTTTTGGATATTATAAACTTTCGTATTCTCTACGACCATACTAGCAGCAATTTAATAAGAATTATTGTTAGTATTGTGTAATACAGTGGCAGCACATAGTGCTGATGGGTGTATGTCACTGCACTTGCATTAATGGAGTTCACAAAGGCTATTTGTGATAGTTTGTTCCAGAAATTCACTAAAACAGTTGGCAAGAAGTGACATTCTGAGAGTAACAAATTTCAATCTTGTCTCCTATGCAAAGAATATAATAATATCCATAATGATGATAACATTTTCTGTTTACTGAAAGAAGATTCCCTAAGGCATTAGTCCAGAACTGACAAATGTTTTTGTTGATTTTAAGAAAACTTTTCCAAACAATAATTTTACTTCATCCTCCAATAGGAAGGAAGTTCTTTTGTTAATTCCAATAAGAAAATACATAATACAATGTTCACATGACTTCCTCAGGGTTTAATAAAAGTGGGAGCTCTTGATGCAGACGCACACAGCAGTGTTTCCCAACAATATGGAGTCACTGGCTTCCCAACAATCAAGATATTCTCCGGAGGTAAACACAGTCCTTATCAGGGCCAACGCACAGCCGAGGCTTTTGTTGAAGCTGCACTCAAAGCTGCTAAAGAAAGAGCATTCGAGAACCTTGGCAAGAAATCTGGTGGATCATCTGATAAGGTAATGGAACCCCCTCTTGTTATTCTAATACAGGCACCAGACACAGACAAATATTTGAACAAACACTGAAAGACTTTGCTTATACATTTGAACACAGGTTTGCTGCACCTGCCAAATATGTTTGTTATTAAAATAGACAAAAAACATGTACCTGTATAGTTTGTGTGTCTAATAGTTACTGTTTAATGTATATAGTTAGTATAGATGTTGATACTTGATGGTACTTTCTGCATGCAGTCTAGTCTATATCTTCAGTTTGTTGAGAGTTCACGTATCTGCAGTGCAACGAAATAAACTAAAAAATTCCAAGGAGAAGGTGTTTGCGGAGCTTGTTTGCCAGCTTAGTGGTATAAAGAAAAAATTATCATAATAGGTTAAGGTAGGTATTTAGTGAATCTAGCTGTCTGTTTTTGTTTTAATTTTAAACCAACACTGAAGTGCAATTTGCAAATACGAGATAAAATTATGAACAACTACCCATGTCTTTGCTTGTGTTCAAATATTGTTGCTGTGTCTGGCACCTGGTTAATATTCTTAGTTTGAAGGGCCCAAACGTAGCAACAACTAATTAGTAAATAAATTAAATGTTATGATTTTATTGATAATGAGCAACCAATGGTTATTAACATTAGTTTGGTTAGGAAAATCATATAGATATTGGCCCTTGGCCATTCCCCATGGCACTATTCAGCGCTTTGCCGATGGTACCCACGTAAAGGTTCAAATCGCATAGTGATGCTTTATGTCGGACGCATAGCACTATGTCAATTAAAAAGTATAAGTACTTACTGGAGCCAAATACCTGTAGCACGATTCAGTACTGCACAGAACTTGTTCATACGTTGTCAATGATATAGTTTACTATCAGTTGAGCACTGAATATGGTCTATATATGTAAAATAGTTCCTAATCTGATATTTACTACTTGCCAACACATCACATTTCTAAAATATGTTTAATTATCTAATAGCGATTTTATAATAAAAAGAGACTACTAAATAGAAACAATAACCCGAGACCAATGTATGGGCACAATATTCCATGGAGAAAGGTTCAAAGAACAATTGATGCTCTGAGAGAAGATACTGCAAAGCAAATAGAACGCACATACTCCACAAATAATACTACCCCATTCTCTGCTGAGGAATTTGATCGAACTCATATCACAGTTCCCATGAGTGTACAAGACAGGTTTCAAAGACTTCAAGCCCTTCTTTTCCGAGACAGCTCTGGCGAAGACAGTGAGGATGCAAATGATATTGAAAGTCGCTTTGTTCGTAGTGGCTTGAGAAGAACACGCTGGCCTCATTGATTATAAAAGAATTCTCAAAATGATGTTTCAATATTTGTATCTCCTTTATATTTTTAAATATAGGGTATATCTTTTTTTATTTTGAATCTTCAATTTTGTATTTTATCTTTTAGTTTTATTCTTTTTTATTGACAATGCAATGAGTGAATGAGGCATAATTTACAATTTTTATTTTCACTTTTATTTTTATATTTAATTGTTTATTTATAATATGGGCCTGAAATTGCCAGAAATAAAGATTTTATTATTACTAACATTCTTATTATAAACATACGGCGATAGGCTTGCTCCCCATCACGTATGAATGGTTGATAAACAGGAAAAATGAGTACCCCATATAGGGATAGTGCTACAATACTATACTATCTTCTTAATTATCATAAGGGGCATTGACTTCCTTGTTATCATTGTTCATACTTGTATTATATGTTTATGTTTAGTTTAGGTAGTGAGTGGCTTATCTATTTGGGATGTTTCAGATAAAAATTCCATTACTTAAATCTCTGATGATGAAATTTACAATATCACTAAATTGATTAGATCCAGGAGAAAAGTGAAGGATAATTTTATCTATTTCTCAATCTCTTATCTATTTCTTATCTTATTATGGTTTCTACTCTGACTATAATGATTAATCTGCAATGTTGACTGGGCACTGCAAAATTGATACGGAAATTGTTTTCTGAGTACAATGCATATTTTAAAGTTTTGTTTTGTCTAAGTTATAAAAATGCAATGTCAAAGAAAGTGGTTGATCACCCAACTGACACAAAGTTGACCTTAGTGACATTTTGGCTATACGAGAAGTTTTATGAAATCCAATTTCTTGTCCGATTTTACATATTGTAGAGTGATACTAATACATTGACCTCATGGCTTTGCACTACGTGTACTTTTGCGTCACCCACGCATACGCCTGTCGACCTACGTGGGTAGCGGGACCACCATTAATGTTTCACCACGTCAGTTGCTTTTGCATTCACCTTCTCTTTTACATCAGTAGTTTTGAGTCGACAGATTTCTAGTTCGGAATCGGCTGCAACTTATTGCATAACGCGTTGTTGAAATGTAGGTACCTACCTACTACTCTGTCCGAATTCACAGATTCTGCTTTTGATCATTTGGGCACATATCTATTTAATTTTAAATTCTAATATATGTGGCACCTTTCGTCTTGGAATTCCTTATAAATGTACTAAAGAGTCCAACAAATCGACATGCACTTAGGGAATACAACAATTATTTTGCAATTCTGATAATGATGATGCTATAGTGACTCGTGTATGGTCTTTGAATTAGAGATTCGTGCTCGTACCGGAGACCGAACTTAGTCCTGGAGTACAATAGGTACCTATAGGACCGGCACCCATGGATTTTAACCTATCCCTGAACTTTATCGGGAACTGGGATATACACGTCGCCTGGACTAAAAAATACCAAATAATCAGCGGTCATCCACCATCGAACACTCAAACGACTTGAATTACGCAATAACTTATAGCCCATGTGTTATTTTGTAATAAAAGCTTTAACATTGCAAAATTTTCTTAAAATCCGTTCCGTAGGTTTGCCGTAAAAGGATGACAAACCAACGTCCGTTCTTACAAACTTTCGTATTCTATAATATTACTAGGAATAGGAGAATTTGACACATCTTTTTAGACATAGGTAGAAACCATCATACAGCTTCCCACGCCCCACGCGGGTAGGCAAAACCCCGGATATTTTATACTGTAGGGGATGGGAAAGGACTAGAGGGGTGCAAATAAAAACAAGCCTTCTAAAGAAATAATTCTTCTTTCATTATTAACAGACAATGAAAATATGTATTTTAATATCATATATATATCTTCGGAGTTCGGTTATACATTGCCACTATTTAAATCTTTGAACTACTGAGACAACTTATACAAGTAGTTTTGCTTATGTGGAAGAGAAGGACTTTGGACGAAAACTATTTTCTTTTTGGCCAAAAATCTATTCAATCGGCTCAAACGAAAGGCAAAACTTGTCTCAGTATTTCAACTCTAAAATGCTTTACAATTATAAGAGCAGAATAGAACCTTAGGGCTACATTTGCTGGCCAAGCTTCATTTCTTCAGAGATAGTCACTACATAACAATAAGTATTAGTCACCTTCAAGGTAGGGCACCTATAGGATGTTTCTATGTATGCCATAGCGCTTCATCTTAGGCCCCTCCGTCTCCACCACGTCAATTCGGGAGTCATTTAGGTCCAGAAGAGTGAAACAAACTTACCTTCTGTACAAAACATTAGAAAGTTACGATTACGGTAGCGGTGCGTGCGGTGGGTAGGGTACAGTCGAGCAGGGCCCTTCCGGGCAGTTGGTACAATTCCTAATTCGACAGGGGTGAGGCATTGGAGTCTTCGGACAGAGTTCATTAAATTAAAGTTTGAAACCACGCGAACGAAGTCGCGCACGGGCTATTATATAAAAAAACAATGTCTCTTTAGGTGTTCGTTCATATTTTATGCACTTGCACTGCCATACCATTCATCAGATTACGATGAAACTTTAATATCAAGTAAAATGTTAAAAAGGAACATATTTGACAAACTTGTACGATTTCAAAGAAATAAAAGAGATATTGATTTGGCATTTAATTAACTCTTGGTTTGCTTGGTTAACTGGTTATTTAATAGAGAAAGAGAGCTCCTTCACTTACCAACGGAAACCCCTAACTAAACTCTTTAAAAGTGTAGGCATCAAGCACGTTTTAGTCAATTATTAAAAATCAGTTTTTTAATATATATAATTAAAAGATCTAAGGATGTGAGCAAAGCATATTTTTCTAATTACTGAAACTCAGGTTATTTGTTTTAAAAATATTATAAAATAACTTGATTTTCAGTAGTTGGCAAAAAGCACTTGATCCCTAGATTTCGATGCGTATATCTTCTAACCACGAATCCTCTCCGCAGTCGGACGTGATAACTCTGACGGACAGCAACTTCAAGGAGCTGGTCCTTGACAGCGAGGACATATGGCTGGTGGAATTCTACGCGCCGTGGTGCGGACACTGCAAGAACTTGGAGCCGCAGTGGGCGAAGGCCGCCACTGAGCTCAAGGGCAAGGTTAGTGACGTTGGAAACTACTTACATTACAGTACAACATGGAGTTCTTCAAGTAAGGGGTGAAAAGATTTAACGGGGTCGGCAACGCGTGGATGATGCCCCTGGTATTGCAAATGTCTATAGGCTGCGGTGGCTGCTTACCATCAGGCAGACCATAAGCTTGTTTGCCACCTTCATCATATCAGCCGAAAGGCGCCCCCAGAGATCTCCACAAAGGCGGCGTCCTGTGCTTTTCGCATCCAGCTGGTACCTGCGATTTTACAAGGTCGTTGATCCACCTTGTGGGAGGCCCACGCTGCGCACCTTTTGCCACCTGCCCACGCTTTGCCACCTTAGTGATATAAAAAAACTTACCTATAAATTATATTTTCTTTACTACCAACGCAACGCATTAACGACCTGCGTGTTGAGTGTCCATAGGCGGTGGCGATCACTTACCGACAGGTTCGCTCGTTTCCATCCTTCTATTACAAAAAAACTGTATCGGCAAGCGTATGGCCCTCCTGGTAGTAAAATCCCAACAAATGAGTTTATTGGAGAGACTGAGAGAGCTTCTCTGGACTGTTAAAATTGTTCTAATAGAATTTTAAATGATTTTTATCTATTGTAGCTATATTTTTCTTTCTCAAAACTGATGTTGAACTTTTCATAATTATAGTAAACAATACTGAAATCCGAAAGGCACCTGATAATATTGGAGAAGTTTCAAAGGTTACAGCACGCGAACATTCATAGGTTTGTTTCATTAGGAGCTTCTTTTATTGCTGGCATTTACTGGCTGGCCTCTTTTGTTTTTCCACATAGCCTTCCATATCTTCGTTTTCCTATATGGCTGCCATAAAATCCATAACTTTTGGCTCTTGAGGATTTTCTGTTACAACCCCGTAATGCCTGTTCTTGACGTACCATGGCTTACTTGTTTATGTTTCAAATACAAAGGTCATGGTTAATAGCAATCTGTAAACAATAAACGCAAAGGTTAGCAAATTGTGTGATACGACGTATTTTTGTTGAGATGTAATTACGACATAATCACTGAAATGTCCAAAGAAATGTGCCAAAATGTAGTCACATGCCGCCAATTGTGCAAACTAACGTTTTGCATTTTAAACAACGTTTTGAAATTAATAAGTCGTGTATATTAATTGAATACATTGGCTCATTTGAATTGTAAGATGCATGAGTAATCGTACATATTTACTCAATTTTGTTATTAAATTCCTCTAATGGAAATTAGCGTAATTATTAAGAGGAAACTTTTGTAAGATTAACCCATTCAATTGTATCTAATGTGGTATGACCGATTATTCTAAACATGATAACGTGAACCCTAGATTATTCAGATGAGCCACTATTTGTTGCCTTCCTTTAGTATTAAGGATACTTTTCATCACAAATCGACTCTTTTGTAATACAATCATCACCTTTATCACTCCTTTGACACCTTTACCATCATTATACAAGAGGTCAATCCCTTCTGCCTCTTACCTACTCTTTCTCCACCTCGCCTTCGGTCTTCGACATCCTCGCTTCGTAAGCCATTGGCCCTCGCATCCAACTCGGCGATGTCAATCCATCGCGCCTCACAGCACCTTTAGCAGGTAACCTAGGGCAGCTTTAGGCGCCTACTTCCCACGTGACCATAAGGCTCACGCAGCATGTAAGCAGCGCAGGCGAGCCTCTTGAATCTTATCGCTACTTTTGAATCCTCGAGGAAAAAGGAGCGGTGTTATAAGTTTGACGTATGATATCTATAGCTTTGTATGGGCGTGAGTGTGTGTCTGTCTGTGGCATCGTAGCTTTCGAACGGATGCGGTTTTCTTTGTTTAAAAGACAGTTTTATCGAGATAGTTCTTAGCTGTTTCATTACAATCTGTTCAGGTAGTCTAGGAAACATTGAAATATATGTACACTTGTTAGGTGTTTCCGACGTTTTTCTCTCGATTCCGTTATATCTAAATTCTAAAAGTCCCTTCCTCACCCAGGTGAAGCTCGGCGCGTTGGACGCGACTGTCCACACCTCAATGGCCGGCCGCTACCAAGTGCAAGGCTATCCGACCATCAAGTACTTCCCGGCTGGCAAGAAGAGCTCGGACTCCGCTGAAGACTACAATGGCGGACGCACCGCCAGTGACATCGTCGCCTTCGCCACTGAGAAGCTGGCAGAGAACGTGCCTGCACCTGAAATCGTACAGGTTAGTCTAGTTTTTGGTCGGCTGAGGTGGCTAGTAACGCCATCTAGCGGTGGTAACTGTAATTAGCTTTGCCCTCGGAAGAATGGATCGTGGTGAGTTTACAGTCATGCTAGTTCAAGGAAGGATAAGGTAGCCAGCGCAATTAGAGGCATGAGGGATCTTAGTCCTCACAGTGACAACGCACCTGCGGTTCTGCCTTGTTGTTGCCTGCAACCTAAATGCATGAATCGTAGATGTTATGGACGACAGTTGCCGCTTACCAGCAGGTGCGCTGTCTACTCGTTTATTACTACGTATAATAAACAAAAAAACGTGACGAGAGCGCTGATCGACTAGGGAAGGGCATATGTTTGTCCCCATTGTACAATCGTACATTGTATAAGCCAATTAAATTTTTGTCCCATATTTCAAAAAATGGACAGCGTTCTTCTTACATGACAAGACATAGGTATTGGGAAGTACCTTTTCAAAGTACCCGCTGGTATTAGGTCGAATGGGATTCTGGCAAGGGTCTCCAAGGTAAACAAACCCTTACGACTTACGGCACGACGTACGTACGTACATCTGTCATATTTCCCAATCGGTTGGATATTGTTATCTCAGCCAAACCCTATCACAAACAAACGACAATATCATATAATTTTCAGTGATTCATTACCTGCCATTACTACAATTTATATTCCAACTGTGATATCAAATCCATTTTTATTTTCATAAATTCTCGACTCATTTCATTGTTGTGATAATTTGATATCAACTATGAAAACTGCAGCATGCATAGTACTCAAATCTTTGTCCGCTTGTTAAATTAATAAAAGACTACATTTCCTTCGACGCTGTTTTCCAAATTCGCTTTCCAAAACCAACCATATAAAACAGGCAAGCAGGTATTCCCACTGGTGAGTGGCACGAAAATAGCCACAAAATCTATTTCCTTCCGAGGTCAACGTTTCTGGCGGTATGCGACACAAAACTCGAGTAAAAATACTGTATTCGCCATGTTTGCCGATTAGATGTAACACACTGAGAAATGTTTTATAAACTCCACCATTGTTTCCAAACAATTGTATGCAATTTATTATAAATGCAATTTAGTTATCATTTATTTTCTAAACTCTTTCTAAACCCTGAGGGGTTTCACATAATTATATTAATTAAATTGTTGGTAAACAATATATGTTACCGAATATCTGTATATTCTTTGACACACGTGCACCCCAACGGAAGCGTGAAATTGCAATAACACGCGGACATTGTTTTGAATTCGAAACTAGGTTGCGAAATGTAATAAAACAGCATTTTTATCGACAATCCTATTTTCCGCACAATAACAATTTTTTTTATCACTACATATCGGGTCATATTACCAATATTACCGTATAGAAATAATTGGTAACTAACCACTCTCAACAATGAGACACTGTGCGTGGTTGAAGTGTCTGCAATTTTATCTGTGCGTCTTTTGTGCGTTATTGCCGAGATTGTTCAGAATTGGTATTTGTAAGAGGCAGCCGATACCGCCATCTTCTCAGGTGTAAGGTTGCAAATGTTACGATATTCAATGTGCTCGTTAATCGTGAGTCATATTTAAATACTATTTCAATAATGTTTTTCTTTAAGCTCACATCACATCACCAACCAATAAAGTCCACTGCTCTCTGAGTCTGAGTCTCCTCTACATCAGTGGAAGTTATTGCCATAATCTCTACTGTTGGCAGGCGGGTTGGAGATCGAAGTTTGAAAATACTTAACAGAATTCGCTGCTGCCTATTTTCTGCCTTAACTGTTCCCAACTATCTCAAATACCAGAGAGGCTACAGCAGTGCTAAGTATCGTTGCGCGCGTATTAAATGGACCGGCCAGATGAGTCGTGCGCACACGCGTAGCGCTGGTTTCGATCCAATTGTTGAGTCGGCTGCAGCAAAAGTGCCTAGCTGGTCTGCCTCTAGCTTTTTAGTCACTTTTTGCGAAACTCGTGAATTATAATGCCTTGTTGCTGCTATGTTCTACTCATCCGGACACTATACGTCCAAGCTAATATGAAATTACTCTAAAAAAATGCTCGTCACGCTCGCCATAATATAACGAAATTGTTTTACCACTTTGATTTTTAAATAATCATCATCATCTTGGCGTTGATGTCCCGGTTTGCTTTCGCGAATGAGGGCCCGGGATCCGCGTTGACAATAACCCAGGATTTGGTTTTTAAATGACCAAGGACCCATCTGACCAATACTTTCAGGACCTACATTACAAAAAATCATTGAACTATCTAAAGGGAATAAACAAAATAAAATAAAATATATTGTATACTTACGAATCCTTTCCTTAGTAGTGTAATAATGTACCACAAAAATACCATAAAAATTAAAATAAAAGCATCTTCTTGCGGTACAGTTCTCTAATAACCAGGTTTCACAATAGTTTTATCTAAGCAAAATACTCACTACTATACCAACTGATATTATAGTAGGTAGTCACACTATACATGAAGTGCATTCATATTTATTGCAAGATTTCACTCATGTTCACTCCACCACCTCTTTCATCTACAATCCACGCATTCATAATCCTTATCCTTGACGTTTCGTTCGTTTCCTTGACGAACTGTTCCTTGACGCGACACCACAAATGAACACTACACTGCGGGAGCACCGCCGTAGCATACGGCTACGTACAGAGTATTAACCGCCCCATATCTTTATTGCATATAAATTATAAAACATAATTTAGAAAATAAATACGAAATACATACGAGTACACAATAACGTACGTCACGTAACTGACATCACACTGACATGACAGTAGTTTTACAGTGACGAAAGAAACTCCTAGTAAGGAGTTTATTTTAGATGGCTACCACCTTCTTTCAGTAGGATCCTACTTTATTTTACTATTCGGTGCAAAAGCTTTAAGCTCAGCAGCTGGCAGAGCCACTGTCATACCAATGTAAGCTGACAGACCCGATCGTTTTGCACCCGGTACAAAAGCTTTAAGCTCAGCAGCTGGCAGAGCCACTGTCATACCAATGTAAGCTGACAGACCCGATCGTTTTGCACCTGGGTTTTTTGTTCTGTGCTCACACACGTATCTAGACTGTATTGGCTCGAGACAAAGAACACACTCTCGTAGCAGCTGGCGGCCTCGCAACCGACGCCTCTGGCAGTACCAATTCCCCAGCTACTTGCCGTTTCCAACTTCCTACTAATATTATAAGCTGGCATTTACCCGCGACTTCATCCGCGTAAAATGCGGCTATAGCGTGATCCCGCGGGAACTACTTTCTATTTTGGGAAAATTATACTATCTGAGTGGCAAATTTCATCCAAATCCATTTGCAATTGCAAAGCAATTGCAGCTATTATAGTAGGATGTGAAAGTTTGTATGATAAATGGATGTTTGTTGCTCCATCGCGCAAAAAACGGATTTTGATGAATTTGGTAGTGATGTAGCTTACAGTCCAGAAATTCACTGTGGTTCCCGCGACAACGGAACGTGTTTGACTTAATTTTACGCGGACGAATTTTAAATCCTGGATTATGGTCAAGGCTTTCTCGTGCTCTAATAATTATAATTATTAATAAGTTGCGGGCTAAGCAAGCTCATAATAGTTCTAAGGAATAACACCAAGTGCCTCTCCCCAGGTGGTGGACTCTGCCACCCTCCGCGTGTGCACGGGCAAGCCTCTCTGCGTGGTGTCGGTGCTGCCCCACATCCTGGACTGCGACGCGGCGTGCCGGAACAAGTATCTAGAAGTGTTGGCCCGCCTAGGGGACAAGTACAAGAATAAGATGTGGGGGTAAGTATCATCACAGCCCAAAACAGTCCACTGCAGGCCTTAGGGTCTCTCCCACGAAAGGGGAGGTTATAGCCATAATCTCAACGCTTGGAAGGCGGGTTGGAAGTCGCAGCGTTATAAATATAACAATAGAAAACGCTGCTGCCCATTTTCAAGTCTATGAGAAATCTGGGGTTTTTGCCTTGAAAACATGAGTCGATTTGTACGACTAAGTGTGTAAGGGGTTGGTGCTATTCTACTCTGCCGGACACCACAAGTGGCAAGTGGGGTTTTATTGCAGAGTATCATGTCAAAATGATATGCAATTATGATACCACACTTGAAGAGCGTTTTCCAAGTCCCCACATTTATAAGTTCATTTTTCCCCATCCCCACGACTCCCCTGCAGAATTCCAAGTTCAAGATTGTTGCATCATCAGAAGCCGAGATTTTCCCTTTCCTTGTATAACCTACCTTATGCATTACGGCAGGTGACTTACGAAACCACTCGAAGTCTTGAATATTAACAACACATGTATCCAGTCCCCTGGCTATTTAGTCATCTAGCCTACTGACACTGCTGCCATCCCACAAATGGGTGTGGGCGCGCACCATCAAACTCAAACTCAAAAAATCTTAATTGATTAGGACATTAAATATCTCTTTCAATCGACAAATATAACGCAAAGCAATAAAGCATCTACATACAGGGTGTCAACAATTAATTCTAGACCAATGAGGAGTTTTCCAATAGGTATCTAAAGCATTCCTAACCACTCACTAGATGGCGTCCCGACAATTTTGGTAATTGATAATCGCTTGAAATAGGTTCTTAGCAAACAGGATATAAACACTGGGTACGTTGTATTGGATCATATTGTATTTGTCAATAGTTTTCAACCATTTTAGAGGTTGTAATAATAATGGAACATAGTGCCAACTTCTATAAATATTTCTTTTTACACTTCGTTCAACCTTTAACAGTTATGTTTATATTAATAAACATTTTATTTATAAGTTTAGTATTAGTTGGCTGCATGAAATCACTGCCACCATCATACAGATTATAAAAAGATTACCAAAATTGTAGGAGCGCCATCTATTGATGCTTTTTGAAACCAACTATCTATACCTACTGGAAAACTCCTCATTCATTTGTGTTGTCATGATACAGTATGTTGTAATTGTTGCCGATTAAGTTACAATTTAATTTGTTAGAAAAATAAATAGTTTTATGTTTTTTTGTCTGATTATTGAAAGACCTACTTAATGATGCTGCTAAGTAGCAGTCTTAAACAGAGTTACATTGTTTGTCCAGAAGCTAAGGTCACTCTGTATAACGCAAAGCAATAAAGATTATTCATTATTATTTATTTATCTCCCACAGATGGGTGTGGGCGGAAGCTGGGGCTCAGACCGAGCTTGAACAGGCTCTGGAGCTGGGCGGGTTCGGCTACCCCGCTATGGCGGTCGTCAATGCGAAGAAACTGAAGTTCTCCACGCTGAGAGGATCCTTCTCGGAGACGGGCATCAATGAGTTCCTTAGGTGAGTAGGTTTATAGCTCACTCGGCAGGGCTTACTGAATACCAGCGCTTCGGTTTCGCCGGAGTGGTCGTCATTATTGTCAGTTTAATAGTCCACAGTTTGGACTGAGTTGAGCGCCATTGGTGAAGAAATCCTTTTCATCATTAAAAACGTTTCGATCTGCGATGGAGCTTCAGCGCACGCAATCGAAGATAAATCACTTCCAGAGCATCTGGACAGATTCGCAGCGGGAAATATTGTAAACTGGACAGATAAGCAACTGGACAAGACGTGTATAGTTCATGACATACCATGTTTCTTTATTAGACATACGTGTTATCCGCCTTCTACCACAACACAGACTAATAACCATCCAATCCCCAGGGACCTGTCATTCGGTCGTGGACAGACCGCCCCGGTGCGAGGCGCGGAGATGCCAACCGTAGCAACCACGGAGCCTTGGGACGGGAAGGACGGAGAACTGCCTCCGGAAGAAGATATCGACCTCTCCGATGTGGACTTGGGCAAGGACGAGTTGTAGAGTCCTTGAACACACCTTACCAACAACGTGCTGAGAGTTCTGTGATGGTGGTTCTGACTGGTTTGGGATTGGGAGTAACTCGTAATTTTTGCAATTGGTGTTTTTGCAACTGGTAATTTTCGCAACTAGTAACTTCCATAGGCTGCGGTGACTGCTTACAGGCGGGCCGTAAGCTTGTTTGCCACCTTAGTTGTATAAAAAAAATTGTAATTTTTACAACTCGCCACACGAACCTTAAGCATATGTTTCTCCGATTTAGTGTGACGAATTGCAAATATTACCAGTTGCGAGAATGACGAGTTTCTACTAATCCCTGGTTTGCTGACAAAATATGAGCCGGTCAGAGCCAGTTGTCCAATAGCATACAAATATTTTGACAGAAGATCTCAAGCACCTGAAAGTGTGTAGCACGGTACACTTGATTTTGCCAACTATTTATGTCGTGTCGCTGAGGCCAAACTTGTCGCATTGTACCAATGTCCAAGTTATACTGGTAAGGTACTTTAGAAGGAAGTAATAAATTACTAAGACCGTAGTTTGCTAAAGCTTGTTGTGTCTCAGTACTTGTATCTTTCTTCTTTTCCTATTGCATAGTACAATATAGCAATCTACGGTCCCGTGGTTTTCTAACTTAAGCTGTCTATACACCAGATTATTCGTCACTAGCGTATGCTGATACTTTCTAAAGAAATTTGCCACTATTTCATAAATATCAGTTACTTAACTGGCTTGAGGAACTCTGAGGTCACAATTGTAGTGTACGTATGAAATGATGAATCATCCGGTGCATAGAACACTTCCTGAGACTGTTTCGTCTTACCAGTTTTTATACCTCATAACAATTATACCAGTGTTGTAATTGTCAACTTAATCATACTACAATAAAGCTGCAATTTCTTAGAATTAAATTAGGATAAAATCAAATCTTCAGTAAGTACTTATATAACTGTAAAGTCGATAAATGTATTGTATCAAACGTGAAATTCCATAGCATTTAGTACATGTATTTATAAAATAATATTTTAACTATGCATTTTCTTTAAATTAAAATCCTAGGGGTTTAATGTCAAGTTTAAGAATCACAAATCTATTTTTCTGCTGTCTAGTTTGAGTGAGGGAGTTTGCTGTTTTTTTAAAAGTGGACTGATTAATAAATTTTGAAAATATATCTTGCCCTTTTTTGTATAAACTAGTGGACCCGGCGCGACTTCGTTCGCGTGGCGACCTAGCCCTACCCTACACCTACCTATCCTATTTTTTGCATACAAACCTTGTCCTGACAATTACAAAGCCAACAAAAAATAATTAGTTAAATAGCTGCAGTCGTTATGTAATTTTGCGGCGTGACGGATACTGAAGAGCTTGGAAAGCAGTGAATTTCGCCCGATAACCTGTGTGACATTACTAGACGATGTACAAAGCCAATATTGATAGAAAGCCGCAAATTGATGAACAGGATAGCCGTTTGGTTCACGGGTACTTTAGGTTAAAACAATCATTTTGAGCGGCAGTTCTTTAATGGGGAGAGCAGTAAGGTATGGATGTGAAATGATTTCTTCAGAAACTTATCGTGTTTGGCATCAAATGAAAGGGCTTCACGAGCCGGTTCTAAAAATATACTATACCAAAATCTTTGGCAAGAAATATTTTTGAAACATGCCAACAACTTTTAGTAAAAGTTGGGATCCATTTAACTCATGTGGTCCTATTAGGTAATAAACATGGCATAACTTGACGGGTACGAATAGCCATAGAAGTTTTTATTGCTAATCCTAGGTGTAAAGTTACGCTACGTTTATTAATACAGAGGATGAAGTCGTCTTTGTTTAACTTCATGGCTAATTTAAATTATAGCACAAACTATTGAGAGAAACATTTTGCCAGATTCAGTGGCACTGACACTCGTTAGAGCATGCATAATTGAACACTTGAACAGTGAACACGCACGGTGATGCGTTTATTCGACTGACATTTCGTCCATTCGAAACTTCGCGCCGGATGTGATCACGATACAGCAACGGTTAGTAAAGTGTTGTATCCGAACGTTTTGCTGTCATTTATTTATAACATTGGGCAACATTACGACATGTTCTTTGAATGTTGTTCCACTTATGTCAAATCTGTGTGTAGATTGTTTTGGTGAATATTTTTTAAATATTATTTGATTTGTGTTATTCACCTTGAGTATCTTAGCTTGCGTTGCACTGTTTTCTTCGAGAAAATAATTTCGTTTTAAAAGCCAAATATGTACAAATTTGATAATGACATGGTGTTCAAGTTGATCGAATTATATCAGGAAAAGAAATCCCTATGGGATACTAATCATACTTCATTTAAAGATAAAGCAATCAAGAACAGAGAATGGAGTGAAATAGCTCGTATTCTTAATGTTGATCAAAATGTAGTAGAAAGAAAAATGAAATCTTTGAGGACAATGTTTCAACGAGAAATGTGTAGAAAAAACTCGGCGAGTAAATGGTTTGCCTATAAAAAAATGCTTTTCTTAAAACCATATTATGTCCCTAGAAAATTTTGTGAAATACATGTAAGTAAGTCATTGTGTAACATTTCTCAATATTGTGTAAAAGCTGTTCCACATGGCGCAGTGCGGCGCCTGAACTGAATGGTGCCGCTGCGGTGTCCTACATATTAAAATCTGGTACGCCTGTTTTACGTGCAAGTGCAAGACGAGGCGGGGAGGGGTGTAAGTAGGGGAGGGTAGGCTAAGTTGGATGATTATTAATTATAGCATTTATAGTTTTTTGTAAGTAGTCATTTAGAGGACGCCAATGTTGGTACCCATCTCCAATATGTACGTATAATACGGCGTTGTTTATTTTTAATTTTTTTTTTGTTTAATTTTTTTATCTCTTATTTGAGAACCATGTGGTACCTACAATATAGTGATAAAGCGAGCCGGTACCTATAGTACCAGTACTTAGATGTTATTTTAGAAAACATATTATACACAAAAACTATCCCTCCAAATAATTACAGGCAAATATTAACACATTGTACCTAAAAAATATGTAACCATATCTGCATAACAGTTATCGCAAAAACAAAGTTCAATGTTGGGAGTTACGATATGGGCTATACTCTCCCCTACAATGTTACGGCGCCGCACCGCCCGTATAAACGCCCCTGTACGGCGAAATCTTAGCGGTGCGGTGCCGAACAGCGCTGTGTGGAATGACAATGGCTTTAAGGGTGACGTACGGCATGGGTCGTGATTCGTGAACCGTGATCTATGTCTAATCTCTTTCTCTCTCGTAAGCAGTCTTAAGTTTATGAGGCATCGACGAAACCATATAGATAACAGAAAAAGGGTACGGAACGGTACCGCTGATCTCTAATCGCATAATACCGCCATCTGGAATGACGTCACAGAATATCCGAAATGCATGTGGTGATGGGATCATGCGATTGGAGATCGGCGATGCCGCTGACGGTTGCGGAACCTGAATCATGATCCACCTCAACACCTTAATCAACGTCATAAAAGAAACCACGTGACTGATGAAGCGTACGATGAATAACAACAATAATGTGACACGATTCTTCAAATTATCAACGTGAGTCACGATACTAGTAAAGGTCCTTAGAGACAAAAAATGGCCAACCATATATTTTTTTGACCAAAGCATGAAACTTTGTACAGTTGTTCCTTGGGCCAAAATAAGTCGTTTAAGATCGGTAACCCTCGGGAGCCCCCCCTCTGGCGCCGGAGAGAAGTGTTCAAAGTAGCGCTAAGCCCGTCTTCATTCTAAAATTTATAACTGCCCATGTTTAGCTAATAGGTCAAATGTGGTATCATTTTCGTATAAATCAATAACGTAGAATTCATTTCTGACATAATAAAATGCAATATCTTGAGCAGGTTTTTTTTCATTACGTAATATTCAAAACAATCGTCACACTTTTTTAAATTTATGTCACCGTAAATATTAAACTGGTGTTTAAATTTTCAAACAAAAAATATGGTAACAAAGCCCATTTAATGCAGAGTTGAAAAAATATAACTTTGAGGTACCTTTACTAACAATAACTAGCAAAAAAAAAAGTTTTTTTGCCACATCCGAACGAAGAGCGCGTTCTGGCGACGCTGACGCCCTCACTGTACTATCACTATGGTTGTCGATCATAAACGTGAAGAAATGTGTATTACCTGTCTTGACTTACCCTGATTTTACGAGGGGATGTATGTATTTATTTATTAGTTCATTTCACAATTTTAACAGCAGTTAATTACATAGGTGTGTATCTATTTTTCTTCGGTTACCAACTATTGTACGGTTTGTTTGATGGGTTTCAACGTGGTACTTACATTTGATTGACGCCAACGTCATAAAATTACATAAATAGGTAGATACATAACGTGGCGTCGTTTTCCTGTAGCTTGTAAGTAAAGGTACCTCAAAGTTATATTTTTTCAACTCTGCATTAAATGGGCTTTGTTACCATATTTTTGTTTGAAAATTAACACCAGTTTAATATTTACGGTGACATAAAGTAAAAAAAAATGTGACGATAGTTTTGAATATTGCGTAATTAAAAAAAATTGCTTAAGATATTGCATTCTTTTTTACCAGAAATGAATTCTACGTTATTGATTTATACGAAAATGATACTACACTTGACCTATTAGCTAAACATGGGCAGTTATAATTTTTAGAATGAAGCCGGGCGGAGCGCTCCTTTGAACACCCCCTCCGGCGCCAAAGTTGGGGGGGGCTCCCGAGGGCTACCGATCTTAAACAGCTTATTTTGACCCAAGGAACAACTGTACAAAGTTTTATGCAAAAATATATAGGTGTTTGCTCTAAGAACCTATACTATTCAATTCTATAAAATTCAAAAACTTTTATAGATAAATAGGTAAGAATATGGATAGGTAGGTATACAACACAATACCTTTATCTACTATTGATAGTATGTTGATATTTCAGTCGACTTTGAATATGGAACAAGACCTTGATGATGACAATGATACAAATGATGGTTGCGACGACGTTACTGAAACGTACGAATTGGATGAAACAAAAAGTGATTCAGCCAATAGTTCAAGATTCTTTTTTCAACATGAACCACAACTGTCAGTACCACAACAACAAATTACTGCTACAATTCAGCGCGAAACTACGGCTGCGAAACACCTGCGGTCTCAAAATACGAATTATGATGAAAATGGTGATGAATTCGATACATTTGGAAAAAATGTTGCTCAACAGTTAAGAACATTACCATTAGCTGTCGCTTTAGAAACACAAGAAATGGTGTTGTCCGTGATAAGGAAACAGAGGATTAAAGTTATGAATGGCGACATTCAAATTATTCATTATGATCCTTTACTGAAACGTGAATAAAAATAGTTTTTTTACAAGTGTCATGTACCTATTATTTAACTGTACTGTAACGAGAAACCCCTATTAAGGTAGAGAGATGGAAACCGATGGCAACATCCTTCACCATAGCGAGGGGGGAGGGGGTTCAAACCCCTCCCCGAAATCTCTTTACACCGCCTGCGCCGCGTGATCAATCCAGATTTTTATAGAGAAAATACAAAAATTTCCGAGCTCGCTAATTCATTAGTTTTCTTTAATAAGTTTACTATAGCTTTTTTAAACCAAAAATTGAAGAATTTCGAGCTCGCTCATTTATTAAATATTCTTACCAATCGCGCCGCGTACTTAATTCGGATTTAAAGAGCCACTGTAACTGATACCAAATAAATAAATGTTCGTGGACAAATTCACACAGCGCCATGTAGCCCCAAACTAAGCAAAGCTTGTGCCAGATTACAGATAAACTACTTAAATACCTTTTAAATATATACTTATTATACATAGAACACCCAGACCCGTAACAGAAATTAAAATTCATCATTTCAATTTCTGGCCGGCCGGGAATCGAACCCAGGACCTCTTGCGTGGCAGACCGGCATGTTGACCACTGAACCACTCAGGTCGTCACCAAAAAGTCCGAGCCGAGCTCGCTGCGCACATTCAATCATTGGTTTTTATTATATTTAGGTATCATGTTCACCCCGAGTCATTGAGCCAAAATTGGAAAAATTTGGAATTTTAATTATTACGATTACCCCGTATTTTAAGGGGGGGGAGGCGCGGATCGATAGTTATATGTTTTGATCTTAAACCCTCCCCCAAAACCAAAACCCGGCTACACCCATGTCCTTCACGTACGATGAGGCTCTCGGCTCGAACATCAAGCGGGCATTGGTCAATAAATCCTCATACTCCTTCGGTGTTTAGAAGTATGGGTTAGCTACTGTCGAACCCTGTTTACAACCAGTTGAAAACTGCGGATATATCCAGCTTAACAGCATAGGTAACTAATACCTACCGATAAAGCGAGCGGTGGTAGCAAGAAGTAGCTTAGATAGATGTAGCAGTTGAAAATGGTTGAAAATCTGAGGGGTGAGCTGCCTATGTATGAAGGAGTCTCCAGGCGTGCCGCGAGAAATCCATGTTCAGTGGTGGTCTTAGTTAGTTAAGACTCTTAGCTCAGCTGCCAGAGTAGGAGTACTCCAACAAGAAGACTGAAGGAAACTGAAGCATGGAACCACTCTTTAAAGGAAAAATAAATATTGTGACGATGGTTGTTGGTCCGAGTTTGTAATTTGTAAGAAAGTTTGTTTATGTAAATAAATAGTAAGTCTGTGGTTTTATGTTTTGTTTTTCAAGTTTTCTATCGTTCGTGTTTATTTTACCAAGGTTTATATTATCTTTTAGGGCTTAGATCATGTTTCCCCATTTTTCATGTTAAGTACCTCGAAATGGATAAGTGGAATAAACTATGTCGTACATGCCTCAATAGTCAAGATACTTTTACTTATTTTTTATTCAGTCATGTTTCTTCAGAAATGTTTACATTTTGTACTTCAATAGAGGTAAGTAGGTATTAGGCACTTTTGACTGTCTGTTGTTCAAATCTTATTGAGATGAGCCGGAGTTAACAAAATGTCACAATACTCGTATTCATCCGATTACCGTTAGTGGTTACCGGCCTAATTATATAGGGTTCCAAGTTCGATTTCCAAAGCTAAAATAGTTGTAAATATAGGGTCTTGACATGAGCATAGAGAAAATACACTACGTACAAGTATGAGCGTTCAATTAGATTTTGTGGTATATTTATTACTGTAAATTACCAGATATTCGAAATCCTGGATAATGGTCACGGCTGACCCCCGGCCTAATATTGAGGCCAAGATGATTAACTACCTTTGGTTTTTTCCAAGCCTGTTAAAACTAGAAGAATTCTGTTGCAGATCAAAAGCGATGAAGATCTTCCCATAGCTCTTTGCAATAACTGTTATGAGCTTCTCACTAAATACACCACATTTAAACGCACTTGCATACAATCACAAAACATGTTACGAAGCAATTATAGCCGTTTATCAGCTGCACTGATTCCTAAATTAGAACCTGAAATTAATCTAGACCAAGACATAAAAGATAGTAAAAGCGTCTCTGATGATGGAAAAGAAGATATAAGCTTTAATTTAAAATATGAAGAATTTGGCCATGATGAGTTAGAAAATGATGGTATGAATGACTATATTCAATTTATAAAACTCTATATTCATTTTGTTTTAGTTATACAATAATGTTTCATTTTAGAGATCTTCAATGAAGATTTGGGTTCTAAAATTGAAAAAAATGGCGAGGCAAAAAGGTATATCAAGTCGAATGAATTAATTTTATAAATATTTAATAACTAAGGTTAAATATTCATAAAATTAATTCATTTAATTTATTTTTTAAACACAAATTTTTACAATTAACTACTATTTCAGAAAGAAATTGAGAATACAAATATCAAAAAGTAAGGAAAAGAAATTATTTGCATGTGAAGTTTGCTCAAAGACATTTTTTAGCTATAAAAGCTTTGAACAGCACAAGTCAGAACATGATGGGAAGAAGGTACTTACCATTTTAAATTGAAACCACTCCGAACTGCAAATCCAATATCCACCAATATTTTATGCCAATTTATTCTCAACCATTTCAGGTATTTTATCCTTGTCAGCATTGTCCCAAAATATATGTAACAGACAGTGGTCTTCAACGGCACTGTGACAGCAAGCATTCAGCTATACGTCTGCAGAGGTTGGTGTGTCAAACTTGTGGACGTGTCTGTGGCAGTAAGCAGACTTTGCAAGCACATCAAAGACTGCATCAACCAAGAGGGTATATTATGTGCCATGTGTGCGGTCAAAGTCTTGCCAGTGAAGCAGTTTTAAAGGTTAAAACACTATTTATTAATGCATAACTCATTGGATGTTTAAGAGTTTAAATAGGAGCCATTATTTAATTATTATACATACTTTTATAAAAACACAAATACTGTCACTGGGTTCTTAACTGATCAATCAGTCTCTGTGACCCCAGCAGAAGACTTGGTTAACCTTGCTTTGCCAATGGATTAGGAGCACAGCTAACGTGGCGAGTTTGTTGCGGTGCTGAAGTTCGACTAGCCTCAAGGTACGAAATGGTCACCCATACAGCTCCCGGACATTGCTTAACCTTGTTTACCGGTCTCGCCAGACCAGCCACTAGAACAGTGGCGGACTCTATTAGTTCATGTAATGAACTATTTAGTTTTGCCGCAATGGTACAATACAGACTGGTAGGGTTTGGCCATGGCTTGTCACCACCAACTCCCTGATCCGGGGTATTCACCCCGCACGGCCCAGCGGCCGTTTTTAAGTGGCCCACCTGCCTGGAATGTGGATAAACCCAAACGCGTTTTTTATTTTAATTCACTCCCACATCCTAAATTGTGATAATAATTATGAATGCTGTTATATTTACTAAGAATATAAATATACAAAATGAAACTAATTTCGAACTCTCTACACATGCTTATTATCAATCAATCAATGTATTTATTGCAATCATGAGTTTACAAAAGATCTTACAGTTTTAATGTACTTACATCATGGAACACATTAAGAATTAACTAACTTAAAGCTTATTAGTTTCATAAGCAAAAGTTTTGACCTTGCCGTACTCTCTCATTATTTCCATTAATTTCTATACAAAAACGAGCTCACCATGATCATTGCTCAATCAATTCATCAGATCATTAATTGATCATCAATTCCTTTTGTTACAATTTTTGTAGGTCAAAATCCTTTTGACTTACTGCTGCAGTGCTAAGGAACACGTTTTTCCATCTTAAAAAGTATCAGGTCCTTGGTGTCGTTGACATATCGGATAGCGTGCGGTTCACCACATATGGAGTATTGTTCCTATCTTTGGGCCAGCAAACCTGCCGACCAGTTTAATCCTCTGGACTCCGTACAGAGGCGCGCCATTCGAATTGTCGACGACCCTATACTAATAAGCAAGTTAGAACTACTGGCTCACCGAAGGGACTTTGGCTCCCTGTGTGTGTTCTACCAGCTGTACAATGGGGAATTTTTGATCTGGTACCTACAGCACAATTCCGCAATCGCACCACCGGCCGCGGGCTGGGGTACTCATCCCCACTACGCAGAACCACCCTCTTTTGGTGTCCACACGATGGTTCGAAAGAACGTTTCTCGCTCGCACGATTCGGATATGGAATGAGCTTCCAGCCAGTCTTTCCTTTGGACTATGACATGGGATCGTTCAAGAGGTATATTACAGGTCTTTAGAGGCAGGCAGCGGATTGGTAGCGCCCCTGATGTTGCTAATTTCCATAGGCGGCGGTGACGACTTTCCATCAGGCGGCCCGGTTGCCTGTTCACAAAAAAAAGGTTCTGTTCGACCATCAATGAGTTAATCAATATTTTTCTTATCTTGATATTATGGCTTCCATCGTCACTGGTGCCACTGTCAAAACAATCCAAGGCATTAATCTTCTAATAGTTAAATAAACACTTTCAGACCCATCTTGATACCCACAAGAGCGACAGAGAGCGTCGGCACACATGTGAGCATTGTGGCAAGAAGTTCTTCAACAACAACAACTTACTATCTCACATAGCGAGACTCCACACCAATCGACGATACATCTGCGACTATTGCAACTATTCCTTTACTGAGAAACACAATCTGGCCAAGCATATACTCATACACGGCGGCAAGAAGGAATATGCATGCGATATATGTTCGAAGGCCTTCATGAGATCCACCTCGTTGACAGAGCACAAACGAATACATTCCGGTGAGCGACCATTTCAATGTAGTTTTTGTTCAAAGAATTTTATTACAAAGAGAATGTTGAGAGACCACCACAGAATACACAGTGGTGAAAGACCGCACAAATGTGATATTTGCGAACACAGATTTACACAAAGAGGGACATTGCAAAGGCATATAAAAATACATAGCAAATCCACTACAGTAAAAGTTGTAAATTGAGGATTTTTCGGGTCGAGATGACCCAAAAAATCCTATCTTCAATATTATTGTGGACTTGGCAGTAAACTTCTGTAATCTGTGACCTTGTCATATTAATTAGGAATAAAAGTTATTGTTTAAGTTTTATATTCCGCCTGGACGATTTTATTTTGTTTTACAACCTTATCATTGTATGAAGTAGTCTTAATGCTATTTAAATAATATAGAGAAAATAGCACTTTTATGTACATAATATACATTATATTTACATTTTATTAGTCTATTATTAATTTCAATTAATCAGTAGTTGACGGAATGTCTATTTGTATTTGTATTATTTTATACTTAAGTACAGTACTGAGTTCTTTGCTGTAATAATAATACATATTAATAAAAAAAACATCTTGGCATTAATATCCCAGTTGTGCGCTCGCGCATGAGGGCCCGATATCCGCCTTGACCATGATCTAGGATTTGGCAGGTTATAATTGCAGTGGAGCGACTGCCATCTGATCTCCATGACCCTGCCACCAGGGGAATGTGACTGGATTGGATTATGGTCACACATTCAGCTGCCTGCTGTTTTCCCTCACCATAAGAGCATTGCTTAGCATTCAACTAATGTACAAACCCAGGAAAGAGTAATTGGTACATGGCCGCCGTGGGATTCGAACCCAGTACCTCTCGCTTACGAGTCGGATACCTTGACCACTCGGCCACCGACGCTACACCACGCCACTACTTAGCGGCAGGAATACATCGGGAATTCAATCCTACCAATCGTACTCTTCTTGACTTGACAGAGTCCTACCACTGGTAGGGCACACATAAGCAATACAAATAAATAAATGTAATCGGTCAGGACTGTGTGGTCTCTGCCTGACGTTAAGTCAATGTAAAGACAAGTTTCTTTCACGCTTAAATCTTCAGATTGATTCCGTATCAATCAGATCACAAAAGTTATATTCACTTTCATATTTATGTTACCCGCAGATAGATTCATCCGACAATCTTAAACATCATGCATCTCCTTGCCAGTCGTACGAGATTGCCATTGGTGTCTCTTGAAGTATTTGATGTCTCATATTGGGCGGTACATGGAGCACTCTTACTTGACCACCCTGTACTTGTCTCACATTCATTACTTCTTCAGGAACTCTTACTTGGGCACCCTGCATTTGTCTCACACTGTTCATTGTTTCATCAGTGACTGTCTTATTGTGCCCTTTCATGTGCCTATTTAACGCACACTTCTGTATGAAAGCTTGGTTGCAGAGCTGGCATTTGTGAGGTTTCTCGCCAGTATGGATCATGCGGTGGTTCCGTAGATCTTTACGGGCCATGAACCGTTTGGGGCAGAAATCGCAGACGTACGGACGGTCTCCTGGAATAAGAACAATTTGGGGTATAGCCTTGGTAAGCTAAAGAAGTACTTGAGTACAAATTAAAGGATTCCTGCCGGTGGTATTGTCTTACCCGTATGCGTCCTCATATGAACAGTCTGGAAACTTTTGCTCTTGAATTTCTTAGGGCAGAGATGGCAACCAAATGGTTTCGTTTCTGAATGAGACCTCATGTGTTTGTATAGGTCACTCTGTGAATGAATAAAATGAGTTTTTTAGAAGTCTATGACCCAAAAATGACTGACAATATTCCAACAAATTAAGACAAAATACCTTAACATAAAATTTCATATCACAGACAGTACAGGAAATATTTTTCACGCCTGTGTGCCGAATCAAGTGTATCTTGAGGTTACCGGGCTGTGCGAATTTCTTGCCGCATTGCGTGCAACCGTAGTTCTTTTGTGCGCTATGTGTCTCTAAATGCATCTGCGAATAGAAAGGCAGTAGGATTCAACATTTTGCTAAACTAAGATCAACATTCTAGGAAAATCAACATTAAGGACATTATGAGAATTAAACATTCTGGTCCGAAAGAACTATTGCTGTAACTGTTCCCTGCACTTTTGACTCACCCCACGTGTTCGAAAATGAGCAAGTGGAAACGTAAGATGGACATGACTGACATCTTTGTTTTATATTATATTTGACGACCTGAGTGGTTCAATGGCGGTTCCCGGCCGGGCAGAAATTGAAATGATGAATTTTAATTTCTGTTACGGGTCTGGGTGTTCTATGTATAATAAGTGTATGTATTTAAAAAGTGTTATCTAGACCCATAGTACAAGCTTTGCTTAGTTTGGGGCTAGATGGCGCTGTGTGAATTTGTCCACGAATATTTATTTATTATATGGTCAAGTAGTTTATGTGGATGGATTAGGTAGAATGAACGGTCAACGTAGACGAACTCTGACTGGAGACCGCGACTCTGCATGCGTTGTGTAGGACATCCTTTGGACATGTGGAGTCATGATCGGTGAAAGGCTGCAGATGGATGCTGGATGCGGCAAGACGACCAGTGTCCAGCAGTAGACTAACGTAATACAATGACGACGATGATATCCAGGTGTTGTATTAAGACTCCATGTTCTTTATTATTATTATTATCAGCTACGCAAATATTTGACTGCCATCTAATCTAATGCTAAACGGTGATGCAGCCTAGGATGGAATATGATATCTAGGACCTAATATAGATTTAGTCTGGCTTTGAAGGAGTCCAGATAGTATCGTTCGCGAAACGCATTGGAAGCAAGTGTTCCATTCCTTAGCCATAGGTACTCATTAGAAAGGTCTAGTTAGACAAAGCGGTATATCGACAACATAATAGTGGAAAAACCATACAGTTAACTTCAAAATTTCTTATTAAGTGCTTAATAACTATTTCGCTCGTACGATTCGGATGTGGCATGAGCTCTCAAATACAATGTTTCCTTTGGACTATAACATGGCATCGTTCAACAGGCATATTAGAGGTCTCTTCAGAGGCGGGCAACGCATTGGTGACCACTTCCATCAGGTGGCCCATTTGCTTGTTTGTCTGTCGTATAACAGAGAAATATAGTCGCTAATCTTCAGCTCACCTTCAAATTGTAAGCTTGCACAAACTTCATGTCGCATATGTGACAGGCGTGTCTCTTGATTCCAGCGTGTATCATCTCGTGGTTCTTGAGCACGTTGTGGTAAGCAAAGTTCTTGCCACATGTCTGACACTGGTATCGTCGCGCTCCGCCGTGGGTACGAGAATGCGCTTGCAGGCTGCGGAAAGTCAGGAACGACTTGTCGCATTGCGAACATTTTATATCCGGCTGTAAAAGTGCGCGAAGCAATTATTTTAAGTGTTTCATAATTAAACAAAGTTTGATGGTTTAACGTGTTACGAGCGAAAACTAAAGAACACTAATAGCGACAAGCAGGCTCCTTAATTTTTAACTTTAATAGGAATTCAAGAGTCTACCTATTACAGACAGACATGGTGGGCTTCATTTGTGCCGAGCCGACCAGGGACTTATGGACAGCTTAGGCTATTTAATAGGGTACCATTTTAACACTAAATATTGCTTCAGTTTTTGCGAAAACCTAACAAGGGAGGTCCCTTGTCCCATTTCGCTACCACAGGTCTACCACTTCTGAGAATATAACATAACATACACTTCTAAAAGTTTGTGCAGAAAAGCGCAACTTAACGCCGACTAAACACAGACTGATGACAAATAATTTCAGCAGACTCCGCATGCGTAACAACCAATAATACTTCTGTACAGGTATATCTGCGTAACTTACATATGTAGAGCTCGTCTAGTTTAAAATGAAGCGCCCCACTACTTAGTTAGTTGATTTCGATGTGTGAGTGCAAATATTGATAACGACACTTCATCTGTGTGGGAGCCAATGAACGACGCGTTATCCTACGTTTGAATATCACCGGCAACTGAATGACCAATTACAACGGGTTTTGTATATGTATTGCGTCCATATTTTAAACTTGCTTGTGTGCGTTAATGCGATAGTGGGGTGCGTCATTTTAGATTAGACGAGCTCTACCACTTTATCCAAATATTTTTTGAAGAAACATTTTAACGAGGTGTTACGGGGATCCAATACCATCTCATGGGCCCAAGCCAACCTCATCTGATCGCGTTCTCCCTGCTGACAGACGGACGAGACTCGGTTTTTCCCTAAAGGGTTGTGCTGGTCGGATGGCAGTCACGTAAAAAGCCAAAACGCCACAAATTGGATTATGCTAGAAACCGAGCAGACCCTGGCTGACAGGTTTACCACTAGCCGCTGAGCCATGATTATTTTGGTAATTCACTGGTATTATTTAACTACAAATAATAAGTACATTGGGCCTGCGGTGCAATTAATTTGTTTTCATTTCACATTTGGTGAGTTAAATTTATAAACCTACCTTTTTACCAAAATGACTCCTCATGTGGGCTTCTAAAGTTTCATACTTTTGAAAACTTTTTTCGCATTTCACACACTTCATTCGGGCTCCTTTTGACTTTGGTTTGATAGAAACTGCTCTAGCACATTTCCTTCTTTTCCTGTAAATAAAGCAGTATGATGAAAGTTTTACATATAATACTATTACAGTAACAGGAAACACTATGAGATAGTAAAACAATGATTTTCGTCTAATTTGGTCTATTATACCTAGGCTTTGCCTCTGGTTCATTTTCAATATCTGCGTGGTCCTGAATAGTTTTCTGTATTGAATCTTCATTCTCATCAACAAATGCAATATCTGGAAGAGGGTTTACTTCTAATTCTGCTGTAGGTGCCTCTGCTTTTATGTCCTGGAATGTAGAACATCAATTAATTTATGTAATCTGATTTACATATAAATAAGTATCACAGGATCACTTTGACTACACTAACCAAGTGACAGCAAACTCTGATTACATTTTCTAAGTAACATATTGTCGTAATCTGGAACAGTTTGCCCGAAACAGTGATCAGTGCACCCTCAGTTAACGCTTCCACAAACAGACTTGATGAACATTTCAAAGTTAAACAAGTGAACTATTATAATTATGCATGCATTACCTTATAGCTGCTTGCTCATCATAAATAATAATAATATCCAATGCTGGACAGAGGCCAAAACTATTACATTTAATATTAGAATCTAGATTTAATCAAAAAGGTTCTGTCATTTTATTTTAATGAGGAGTTTTCCAGTAGGTATTGTCAGTTGGTTTCAAAAAGCATCAATAGATGGCGTTCCTACAATTCTGGTAATTTTTTTTAAACTGTATGATTTTGGCAGTGATATTAAGCAGCCATCTAATACTAAACCTAAAAATAAAATGTTTGTTAATATAAACATAACTTTTAAAGGTTGAACGAAATGTGCAAAGACATGTTTTTATGAATAAGCACTATGTTCCATTTTATTAAAACCTCTAAAATGGTGGAAAATTGAAAACTATTAACTAAATACAATATTATCCAATACAACCTACTCAGTGTTTATATCCCCTTTGCTAAGAACCTTTTTCAAGCCTTTTTAATTTTCCTTCCTCTCCCACACATGGTGTCTCCTGTCTGCACTAGGGTAGGGGTAGGGTAGTAGTTAGAGTAGGGGTAGGGTAGGGTAGGGGTAGGGTAGGAGTAAGATATTGGTAAGGTAGTATAGGGTTGGGTAGGGGTAAGATAGTGGTAGGGTCGGGGTAAGATAGTGGTAGGGTAGGGGTAAGGTAGTGGTAGGGTAGGGTTAAGGCAATGGTAGGATAGGGTAGGGGTAAGGTAGCGATAGGGAAGGGATAGGATAGAGTAGGGTGGGAGCGACTACCTACCACATACAGCATGTGTGATGCACGCTCACTTAAAAGTCTGTCTGGCGGTGGCGTGGGGGCTGGGTCGCTCTTTTCCCTCAAATATGGTTGAATTGGACGATGGCTGGGCCCTGCTTATACTCGTGAACGGGTGCTGCCTTGGTGGACTGGCTTACTCTTGCTGTAGTTTTAGGTGGTTTTTCTTAATTATACTAGACATACCTATATAATATAATATAGCGTTCCGGCTCTGCCTGGCATTGTCGAGCACGGTTTGGTCGTGGTTGGCGAGGGATACGTTTATCTACGGCCATAGGGCCATAGGGTCAGCGTGTCACTGTGTGTTTCCTTCCTACTTTCCTATCCCCTTCCTTTTTGACGATTGAAAGAGATATTTAATGTCCTAATCAATAATTAAATTTTGAATTTTGAATTGAATTTTGAAGCTATTATCAATTACCAAAATTGTCGGGCTGCCATCTAGTGACTGGTTAAGAATGCTTTAGATACCTATTGGAAAACTCCTCATTGGGACCCCTTATATAGTGTGTGAGGTAAACACAATGACCAGTATATTCAACTTACCTCCAAACAACATTGTTGCCTCAGAACAGTGTTGGACCTTATAACAACTTGCTTAAAGTAATATATTTTGTTCAACAACTCCATGCAATTTTGGCAAATCTGCTTCGGTAATTGGTCGTCATTGGTAATCTAGAACAGTTTGTTTTCGTATTATGTCTAGTAAACTGTACAGTACAACAATATAAATACAACATATGTAGATTATTATTTTCATTATTATGCTTACAAACTGGGGAGACAGTAGCATAGTACATGTATTTTATTTTACATTTAGTTTTCTGCATACCATCTGCATCAATGTCTAATTAGTGAAATCTATGACTTGAGTTATAAACCATATTATTTTACCTCAACTGATGTGCAGAATTTGAAGATATCAGCTGTACAAACAGAGAATAAATCCCTCATAGGAACATTGTCTGATAGACAAGCTCTGCATACTTTTGTAAAATCCAGTAAAGTATCCATGATTATTGTGTAACAAGAGGTGCCAATTTTCGATAACAAATACCTGAAATAATCTGTGAGTTAACTAATTTTATTGGGAAACAACAAAATCCACAACCAAACCAACACATACACATTCAATCACAAATTTGACATTGACAGAAGAAATTTGACGTCTGGCATAATACCGGACCAATAATACGTAGATTTATGACCAACAAATAGCTTAGCGGGACAAGTCGCTCAACACCTTGATGTCGTGTAGCCAAATTTCATTCGAAATTCGAAAAATCAACTTTGTTTCATGATCACCAGCGTTGCCAGATTTACGTACTATTTGGCCGACTGTCGTACCTTTTGCGTACCGTAAAATAATTAAAGAAAGAGTTAATCTTGACGCTTTATTTGCATTTGCATTGCGCGGGCCGGAAGTCCTGAGAAACTAGGGGAAATTACGGGGAAATGACTCACGCAATAATGAAGTAATATCAATTAAAATATTAACTCTCCAACAGTTTTTTTGAACTCTCAAATCCTCTCAAACGATTCTTAAACGATTAAAAAAAAATTGAACGTCTAATTTTTCGACGAGATAGAGAATATGGGGGCCAATTTCACACCCAAAATTAAAATCAATTTTCTGGAAAAACTATTAACTCTCAAACGATTTTTCTTTACTCTCAAATCTTCTCAAACGATTTGCATTAATTAAATTCAAAAATAATTACTTTGGGGGGCCAACTTCACGGAGGTAGGAAAACCGTAACTTTTTAGCCATTTTCGTACTATTTTAGGAGCCCGGACGTACTTTTTTGGAAACTACTGCTGGTAGCACTGATGATCACACGATGTCGTTGTGTACTTGTATCATTTATTTACAACAATGTATTGAGATTGGTCCAAATGTAGACACTACTTTCGGAAATAGGCATCATCTAGAAATTAAAATAATATTTGAAATATTAGCAGTAGAGTAACTTATATGTATATCATACCGATCTCAGCAAACTTCTTAACACAATTTGGGCGTAGTGGGGGAACGGCAGACAGTTACCCCACCATGACCGAATTGTGCCAAGAATTTTGCCAGGATCTCCATCATACAAACCGTATAGAGCGCATAACGTCCACTATTGGACGTTTGCAATAGTTTGCATTCATCGGCTTGCCTTCATTCCAATCTTTCTTTATAAGGTCCTCAGGCCATTTCGTAGGAGTCCAGTTTAGAGCGTTGCTGGCTACAGGCTAACGGGTTGGCCTTGTAAGCTGAAGGTACTGACTTCGATTCCCAGTACCGTCATGTTTGTGCCGAAAGTACTCATACTGCACTCCAAAAATGCCGTCTTAAATGGTTTGGCCCTGGTTTTTTTCGTCCGTGGATTGTAACTAGTAACTTTACGGTTTGGCTACATCTCGCGCCAAATTACGTACTACGGAGGGAAAAAATGCCACCTCCGCCACTCACGAGAAAAAAAGTCCGGCTCGAGAAGTGATGGCTTGACGTCGATAAAGTGTACGTACCAACAAACTCACCACCAAGGACGCCGAAGACCGTGCGAAGTGGGCAAGGAGAAGTAGGAAGACCGTAGACAGAGAAAACTGAGAAAGGCGATTAACTGGGTTCTACGTTAAGATGACAATGACAAGTTAAGCATGCCTATTGCCTGTACAATACTTACAAAAGTTACTTGCCTCTCCAAAATTATAGATGATCAATAGTAAATGGTACAACAGAACTCGTTAATTGTTATCTCATTAGGTAGGTACCAAAAAAATATTTTTTTTTTTTTTTATGTCATACAGTAGGCAAACAGGCAAGCGGGCCACCTGATGGAAAGTGGTCACCACTGCCTATAGACATTAGCAACACCAAGAGTATCGCTAATGCGTTGCCTACCTCCATAACACGTTGCTCTGGCAGCAAAAGGCAAATGCCACTCCACTGCCAAAGCCACGGTTCCCCAAATCCCCACCCCATGACGCACTGGAAACCTTACTCACCGGCAGAAACACAATACTATTTAAAAGAGTATTATTTAGCTGCGATATTCTGTAAGGTGGAGGTACTTCCCCAGTCCGGCGGCTCCAATTCGAACGAGATACCCCGCTATGCCCTACCTCTCTTAGATACCCCGCTATGCCCTACCTCTCTTAGGTACTGGAGGAAAAACTGGTTTCTGAAAAAAAATATTTATCTATCAAACTTATTGCCGAACTCCTTTATTTAGGTAAAGGTACGTCAGCAGTAGGTATCGCAAAGATAATGTCGACGATTGAAATTCCTATTTTTTCTTATTAAGTATTTACCAAACTTTCCTATAACTATAAGTAATGTTTATTCTGCGTATAAGCTTTTTTTTCTATGTGCTTATCAGAGAAAATTATTGATAATAATAATTTAATAAAAAATACAGACGTTATTTATCACTTTTGTGCCGGTTCGATTTAGGGAAGCAAGACATATGACAACAGTAAAAACAAAATTATATCCATCGATTTTGATTTTGTTACTGTTGACTGACAATATTCGACAGTCTTCCAAACTATGCTAGAAGTTCTTGTCTAAGTAAAAACTTTGATATAACTGAGGCCGGGAATGGCCGGGATCAATGCTAGGATGATAATGATATTGATGATTCGTATAAAAGGAAGGATTCCCAAAGAAAAGGCTGCATTATACTTATCGTCGTCAGAATCGTTTCTTGCTATCAGTGTTCTGAGAATTCTGCATATTCTGAATAGAACAATAGCCGGCGGTGGCGTACGGACGCAATGAAGCAATTTACCGTGTCGGTCGCCAGTAAAATACAACAATAACATGGATCAGAATTCGAACGATAGTTTTCAGTGCAACTGTGGCATATCTTCGCAAACCATGGACCACCTCGTTTTATGCTCGGCGTGTCCTAAAACTTGTACAATGGAGGACTTGTTCGAGGCCAGGTCAAATGCTGGGCGAATAAAGTGTCAGATTTTAGTCCATCGACTCGATAAGAAGAAGTGAAAATTATCTTCTTACCAACAATTATGAGGTAATTTCTGGATCCTCACATCACGTTAGGATTTGTAAGGATGTTTGTTACCTTACCTACCTACCTCTTCACGCAAAAATAATGAATGGATTTTTATAAAAGGCAGTAATGTAGCTTATAGCCCAGAGTAGGTAGCGCTTACGCCACAATTTTTCATGAATATAGTAACTGAATTTTAGAAAAGTTTAGGGTTTTAGAAAAGTTTAGTTTAGTTTAGTTTAGTGTTTCTACCGAAGTCGTGGGCAAAAGCTATTCTCTATAAGGAAGCTAGTCTTAACCTGCGAATTCGCATGTCTTATCCAATAAAAGCAGTGATACAACATTGCGAATTCATCTTTTAGAATCGGGTCGATTATTCCAAAGTTTAACAACATCTTACTTCTATAAGTATATACATACAGTTATACTTTTCTTTTTACGTATTTAATAAGTAGATAAGGTTTTATCATTATACTTGTATAGGTAGGTACGTACCGACTTACAGAACAAATTTATTAATGCGTACTTAGTTTAATCTGAAGTACCTACCTACGTTATCAAACAATTCATTATTTATGTTTTACAGTTATCTATAACTTGAATAGGCATGTTAAACATACCTAATTCTTTAAAAACATAAATGTGTTTTAATACCCACCTGACATACTTATTTACCAATAAACATTGTAATATTGCAACATGTCTCATAATCAGGTACTAAAAATAATACCTACAGGATGTTCTGTTAGACCGTGAATGTGTGGCGGGTGTTTACACTCGACTTTTACGTGTAGGTAATTTTAAAATAACTTTAAACCGTGTATCTTTATTAGGTACCACGCGGAAATTGGACTAAGGACACACCTTAAAAAATAAAGATTTATGTAAAAAATTTGTATCTTTAGTTGAAAAGACGATACTTAACCATTACTTAGGTACTTATAATCAAAATTATTTAAGTACGTACATGAAAACAATATGTATTTACAATTAAGTACCTACGTTTAGTAGATAAATAAAAAACGGAAACAAAAAAAATTGTACTAGGTAGTACAAAAACATTAAAATAAAATCTAAATAAAAACTTTAAATAACTTTTAAGTTATTGTCCCAAATTCTCAGCAACTGCTGGCTTCTGTAATGACCAGCAGGGCTATTGCTGGCTCTTGGCGCATCATCATCATCATCATTATCATCACAGCCCATAACAGTCCACTGCAGGACTAAGGGCCTCTTCCACGAAAGGGGGAGGTTATTGCCATAATCTCCACGCTTGGCAGGCGGGTTGGATCGCAGTGTTATAAATATAATAATAGAAAATGCTGCTGCCCATTTACAATCTACGGAGACACTAGATCTTTTGACTCGAAAACATCAGTCGTCTTGTACGATATCCACGAGTGTAAGGGTTGGTGGTACTCTACTCGGATACCACAGGGCCATGGCGCATGATTTAACTTTATTTACATACTAGCTTCTGCGGAAATAGCTTTTAGGGCAGTTTATCTTTTTCCCAAGCGACAATTTTAAATGACCTCCTTAATGTATGAAAGCTAGTACTACGGAGAGGTCAAGCTGTATCCGGTATCAGGTTCCACCCAACCGAAGACCGACGATAAAACATGGCCTAGATTTTAAGTTGGACCTCAAACAAGCAAACAGAGAAATCATATCAAAATCCAATTGGCGCCATTTCCATATTTTTTATAGTTTAGCTGGCTATTATGGTTCTACATCAGGTGTTCCTGTTTACAAAATTAATTATTATGTCGCCCAGGCTTAATAGCTACACAACAAAAAAGTTTCATTCACATCTGTCCTGTAGTTCCGGAGCTTCATTTTTTTTTGTTAATTTTGGCTGTCCACCGCTATCTCGCCGGTAAGTGACGATGCGGCCAAAACAAACACACAAACAGATAGCCAAAAATTAACAAAACAGCCAAAACTTTACAAAAATATTTTTTTGTTAATATATTCAATGTACAGATTCACTTGTTTTACTGTTTCATTATATGTATGTATAGATTAATAACCATTATTGAACAAATTAAACTGCATCAATTTATTAGACCACTAAAACAGAATACGGAGTTACATGTAATTTTATATTTAGGTTTCTAGAATGTACTTGCAACTGCTTCCACAGTTTAACATACCTTCATTAGCGTATCTAGGGCTATTTTCCAGGGGGGCCTGGCCCCTGAGGTGGCCGATGAAGCCGAGTCAATCGCCAATGTACTACCAGTGAGCACCCCATCCTGGGGTGGGCACCAGACCATTCTGGGGTGGGCACGACCCACCCGGCTCCCCCCCTGCCTACGCCTATGCATACCTTACGCAATGTATACATAATTATAACCATTTTTTGGTTTTGTACTTGAAAACAAATCCCACACATTTACTCTATTAATTCTTTTACTTTAAACAAAACTTCGTCCGCATAAAACTTGGTAATTTTTAAGACAAAAAATAGACAGCCTTTGTTAATCAATTAATCAAACAATGTCCTTCCTGGTTGTCATCTACCTCCTTGTCAACTTTTATCAAAATCTGTTCAGCGGTTTAGGCGTGAAAACGTTATAGACAGACTTACTTTCCCAAGTTTGGATGTTGGCTACCTTTATTTAATTTTGGTATTATTTTGGTTCCTATTAAATTTAATTCAAGTAAGTACCTATGAATTTCAAATTTTCGTAAGTGGTAGGAAACCCTATTTTTTGTTTAATCAAAGGTACGAAACTAGGCTGAGGCTTCATAAAAAAAGCTAATTGAATCATTAACCATCAAATAATAATGTTAATGACGTCCATTAAATACGCGATCGATAATGTCTTATTGCAATTTATCTAATAGTAAACGGAACCTAATAGAAAACCTGTTAATGAAAGTTAAACATAAATAACTGTACTGCGACCGAAATCCAGCGTCACACATTATCAAGCAACATTTCCGCGAAGTTCATCTTTGCTCGTATCTACCTATGTATATTTATAGACAAATGTATAAGTAAGTGTGTTGTGAAGTGTTTGTGTCGGCGGTCTGTACTGTAAACTGTCCTACCTCATAGGTTAAGCAGAGTTTAAACTTTTATTCTTAAATTAGTATTAGCTAGTGTTTTTTAAAGTGATTTAAAGTCGTGTTATCGTATACAGATGACGTAGAAATATGATTGAAGTGTGTAGTTTCGTGTCTCACGTATAACGCCACATCAAGTCTACGTCAACATTGTTTGAGTATAAGTACACTTGTATTTGACACTGTTGTATAAACTGCCTCGCTGTATATAACCACTGAAACACATTACTCGCTTCATTGATAAGGAAATTACAATTTCCAGTCGTGAGCTGGCAGCGAAACTGTACAGTTGAGTCAAATTGTGTCTTTGCAAAGTAAAAACAACGTAAAAATGAGTCTCAAAAAGAGTGATCAAGTGCCAGTTACTAACATTCCGGGTTCTGAGAGAATAGCGTCGCTGTCTAACCTATTTTTCGAAGAATTTAACCGTAAACCGGATTTTATTGTCAGAGTGCCGGGACGCGTAAACATTATTGGAGAACACATCGATTACTGCGGCTATCCAGTGTTGCCCATGGCGTTGGAACAAGATATACTAATCGCGGCAGGATTACTACCAAACCTTTGCCTCCAACTACGAAACTCGGTTGGTAAATACGTAAAATATGATACAGATTTAAAAGATCACGATGAATTAGTAATTCAACCAGATGAAAATGGAAAGCCTTTCTGGTACAATTATGTTCTTTGTGGCGTGAAAGGAGCTTTGGAGTATTTGGATAATAAAATAGTAAACGGTCTGCAACTTTATGTAGATGGTAACATCCTTCCAGCTTCAGGTCTATCAAGTTCTTCTGCATTAGTCAGTGCTGCTTGTTTAGCAATTCTTCATGCTCAGAATGTAGAACTAAATAAAAAAGAAATCGCTAATTTGTGCGCAAATAGTGAGAGATACATTGGAACTCAAGGCGGAGGAATGGATCAAGCTATAGCTTTCTTAGCTGAGAAACACAGTGCTCAATATATTACATTTCGACCTAAATTAAATGCGACGAGTGTAGCCCTTCCTGAAGATGCTGCGTTTGTAGTGGCACATAGCTTTGCCGAAGCCAATAAAGCGGCTACAAATGATTTCAATCAACGAGTAATAGAATGCAGGTTAGCGGCAAAGATACTAATAACTTCCGCTGGTGTCACAAATGACAAAGAAATTATTACTCTAAGCGAGGTCCAAAATATGTTACAGAATGATTTGGATGATATGATAGACCTAGTACACAAGTACTTACCGAAAGATTTGTATGATAAGGAAGAAATATGCCATATTTTAGATATTGGCGTTGACGATTTGGACAGATTGTTTTTGACACAGAATACAAAGCATTTGAAGGAATTTAAATTAAAACAAAGAGCTCTTCACGTCTATCAGGAAGCTAAGAGAGTAGGAGAATTCCGAAAAATTTGTGTAAGAGCTAATTCGAATGGAGTAACCCATACAAACGGTTCTCAAAATACAGATGCCTGCAAAAATGGTGGTGATAAATCAAACCAAGCACTTGAAACTCTTGGAGAACTAATGTCTGCTAGTCATGAAAGCCTAAGAAATCTATATGAATGTTCACATGTTAATTTGGACATTCTTGTTGATTTATCCAAAGAACTAAATGTTAATTCCCGTCTCACTGGAGCAGGTTGGGGTGGATGTATAGTTGCTTTATGTTCAAAGGATAACGTGGAAAGTTATATTGAAACATTAAAAGAAGAATTTTACCGTAAACGTTTTAATATAGAGAAGGAGGAATCAGAAAAATATGTCTTTGCTACCACACCAAATTTTGGAGCCATTATTTATAAAAACACAAAATAATTAGGACCTAAGTAACAGGTTGTAGTCTACATAGAACCTATACTTAGTTAATTTATTTGGTAGATGAATATTAGCGATTAAATTCATTTTATTAGTGCCAGTTCAATTTATTTAATGTTATTAAAGGTATAATTATGATTCAATCTTAATTGTATTGTAAGTACGTATTATTGTAACGGATTGCATTTATAAGGTCCAAAATAAATTAAGTATTTTAAAAGTAAGTAAATTGTAATCATTTGAAGACTAATTTTAAAGAACAGTGTTATAGCACACCTACAAAAATACTTTTCAAAAGTCACCCTATAAAATCATCAGTAGGCTGTTAGCAAGACGATCCTCTTGGGCTAGCAATTTTTAGTCTTGCTATTCATTCTGTCATATCATCACTCACATCAAAACTTTACCTTTGGTACCTAGACGACGGCACTCTTGAGAGGAAAGTAAGTACAGTCCTGGAAGATCTCAGACCAAGTTTACTACCATTGGTTTAGAACTAAATTTAGTAAGTGTGAGGTACCTACACATGTAATAAATCAATGTACCTACATCTCAGACTCTAAACCGGAAGACGAGCAAAATCATATCATTTCCAAATATAACTCCTTGGCTCCACATATCATAGTCAAAAATCCTCTTTCCCTAATAAGCCCTCTCATTCTGAATAAATCCATTCCACCTATTATTGAATCACAAATCCTCACAGAAGACCTCAAACGGCGCAAATATGAATCTCTTGGCCAGGGATATTTATTTGCGTCATTAGGGTGGAGACGATGGGTTCCTGGAGGCCGAGTGCCCGAAGATTCAGAACCTATCTGCCCGCCTGGTGGAGACAACCTTGGTGACCCACGGGCTCGTGCGTAGGTACAAGCCTCGGGCAAAGATTACGTCTAGTCATTCAAAGAGGTAACTCCGCCAGCATCCTGGGTACACTCCCGCAAGGTAGCGATTTGGATTCTGTTTTTGTTTTAATTTGTTGTATAATTTTCATTAGGTGAATAGGTTATTTTTCTAATAACATAGTTTTAGTTAATGTATATGTACGGTATGTATACGTTTGTATGTCGTATTGTTTATATTGTACTGAAATAAAGATTTTATGTCACAAAATAAAAAATACCTATCTATTTTTTTATTCTTTTCTGTTGATTCCATATCTGAGCAAAACCTAAAAGCTCTTTTCTCTCAACTAGATAATAATATATAAGGCGAAACGAAAGTTCTTTGAAAACGTAGCTGACTTCGTAAATGCAAATCGTTGTTCACGTTCTTCACGTCACGTCTACTACTGTCAAGTTGACGCAAACGTCAACGTAATCTGTGGACTTGAGGCTCGCTTGAATGAATGTTTGGTAGGTATTTCATCATTTTTCACGTAATTTCTAAAGTTCGAGGATTTCAAAACCTGTTGGGAGAGAAATGTAATTAATTTGTTACAAGTAATTTCTCACAAAATTTAAAATCTAATAAGTATTTCCTTCGAGGTAAGTCAGAATAACATTGAAAAATATTGCCATTTTACGTGTTTATCTAATGAATACTTTCACATTTTGTTAATTTTATAGCTTACTAAGGAATTGCAGCGATGGCATTATCTAAGGTATATGTAATTATATATACCTGCCTGATTTTGTGATGTGAATGAAACCTTTTAGGTTATATTGGAGCACTATTCCTTCTTTTGCCTCCATAACTTTATCAGGATTTTTTTAATGATCATCATCTTGGCGTTAATGTCCCGGTTATGCTCTCACGCACGAGGGCCCAAAATGAAATGATCATTTTAATAATATTCTTGTCATGATGATTCTATATCCCAAATAACAATGTTACAACCACATATGTTTTTATTTGGGTTGGGTGTTGCAAATTGAGAACTGAATAAACAATCTTGTATCACCACTTTTCCTACCCCTTCCTAAGTTTTGTGATGTGGACTTCTGGAATCATTAACAGTATACCTATTGGTTATATTTCTTTTTTCATTTTGAACACACATCTGGAAGAGTAATTCATGTGTTTCAGAATCAACCAGAAAAGGATAATCACAATAATTCAGAAGAGCTGACGGCTACCAAGAAGAGAAGGCTTAGAAGAAAGAAGTTGCATGCAGCTAAACAGTCTTGTGAAATCGTAGAGGATCTTGAAATTGGAGGCAAATTTGTAGCCGATTTAACAATAAATGTAACTAAGTTGCCAAATAACATAGACCCTTCACATTTAACAAGTAAATCATACAGTGAAGTAGTGAATACAAAAGTCATGTCTTCTAAAGAAGAACCTAGCACAAGGGAAGATGTAAAAGCTGCAAGAGAAGCTAAAAAATTAGCCAAACTAAAAGCTAAGAAAAAGGATTTAGAAGTGTCTGCACCAGAGACCACTCAAAAATCAGGGAAAGATAAAAGTCCTCTAACTAAAACTGAAGTAAAGGAGCCTGTTAAAGAAAAAACAACACCTAAGGATAAAATTAAAGAGAATGTTGTACCATCCAAGCCTCAACAATCTGCATCTAAAAGTAAAGATGAAGTAGACAGAGCAGTGCAAAAAGTAGAAGACATTAAAGCAACCCCAGGTGAGAAAACAAAAGAGCAGATCTTAGCAGAAAGAGCAGCTAAAAAAGCAAATAAACAGGTCAAAAAGAAGGAACTGGACAGTGGAGATATCTTGGCTAATCCAGATTTAACAGTGAAAGATGTTGTGGAAACATTGAAAGACATTAAAAATGTTGCGAAGGAGGTTCAAGACATTACAGCTAAAGTTAGTGCCATTCATTTTGCAGATAAACAGGTTAGATAAACAGTTAGTAAATGAAATTACTAACTGTTAAGCATGATCCTATTTTATGTTTTGTTGCAATGGAGTATATGTGCTAATTGGGTTTAATGGAATTTAGAAATTAATCATATTTTTCTCTAGAAATATGTATATTGTCATTTCTTACAAATTACAGCCATCTGAGGACTTGAACAAGAGTAAGGCTGAATTGAGAGCAGAGAGGCGAGCTAAGCAAGAGGCTCAGCGTGCTGCGAAGCAGGTTGCTGTAGAAAAAGCCAAGCCAAAACCAGAAGAACCGAAACCAAAGCCAGATGCTATAAAGCCTGATGCAGCAACAAAGGTTTGGAGCTTTCTATAATTTGTAGTGACATAAGTACAATTTGTCTTGGATATTTTCATTTTATGAAGTTTGGCATAAGTTTATGGTAATGTTTATTTGATATTTTGCCAGAGTATTTATTGTATAATTCTACAGTATTTGGTTTCGAGAGAAATTAATGTAAACTCAGTTTTAGAGTGAAATTAATATAAAAGTGTAGAACTACTAGTAAATCTCAAAATTATAACTGTTCATGTTTATTCTTACAGGAAAAGTCTCCAAAACCAAAATTGGACAAGGCAAAACAAAAAACCAGCATGAGTAACAGAATAAATTGGTTCCAACACCTAAACATTGAGGATGATAAAGAAGTATTGAAGAAAGTACCTATCAATTCAAAGTAAGTTCAATTAACATTCAGGAGTAGACATTAAATATTAAGATAGAAATTTATATAGTTAATAATAAATTTCGTCAGGGTATTTGTTATGAGTGTCCCTCGGGTGCGAGGCCACAACCGGGACGATTGTGACGAAACACCAAGATGATTTATTTTATCAGGGTACTTGTTCTATACTACACATGCTCGGCCTCCTTATATTATTGCGCATTACATTCTTGAAGTGTCCACTTATCATTAGCCGACTATCTGTCATTGCTATTATATTTACATTATTTGTAGATTGCAAAGCCCTTGTAAAACAGCACTTGGCACTTTGATGGTCCATTGGACTGCAAATTATTAGGTACCGCAAATTTTTAGATGAATGTGGTGGAACCTAATATATACTAGCAGTTTGTCTCTTGAGTGTGATCACATTTACACGACACAGACAAGTTTTAACTCGTATTATGACTTATGTAATTTTTGTTGTCAGCTTACACCCAGCCATAGTGAAGTTGGGCGTGCAACTCACTTCGAGGGTCATCGAGGGCTCCAACGCGCGCTGTGTCGCGCTCTTAGACGCACTCAAAAAGGTTAGAAGCAATACGCAAAAGCCACGCCAGAGGCCTTTTGGATGGCTCTGATGAATGAATGACACATAAAAAATACGACGATAGACTTTCTATCACGTTTGAACGGCTGATAATTTGTCAAAAGGTGTGTGGCTGTGGATGTATGTCGTTAATAACTGTTACATCTAAACCCATCCCCGTTAAGAGATAGTGCCGTAACGGCAACCGAAACTGAACTTTTATAATCCGCGTCATGAAAGAAGAGACTTGTCAAATGGCAGTAGAGGGGATTTCGCGCAGGTCTACTGCGCAGGCCTACTGTGCAAGTCGAACCACGTGACCCGCCAAGTCTTACATGACACTAGTTATACTTAACTCGTCATCATCATCCGAGTGGTCAATTCCGGCTGCTTGGTCCGCGGGTCCGCTTTCCCGCTCCTCCCCTCTTCGCCCTGTCTTGGGCGTCCTCGCGTCTAAAGCAGTTGGCTCCCCGAATCAATCCATGTCGCCCGTAGGACCTCTATCCTGATATCGGCAGGTTTACGTTCCCGTATCCCTAGGGCTTTCGGAAGATGTAACCAGGTTAATAGCAGATTGCGGGTTTTCATCATCACAGCCCGTAACAGTCCACTGCAGGACTTAGGGCCTCTCCTACGAAAGGCGAGGGTATCACCATAATCTCCACGCTTGGCAGGCGGGTTGGAGATCGCAGTGTTTAAATATAACGATGAAAAACGCTGCTGCCCATTTTCCAGACTACGGAGACTCTTGATCTTTTGCCTCGTTTCACATGCGGGTTTTGCCAAGTGGCAATTTTATTGCGATTGACGATTGGATTTTGACGGTTACGTTCAGCTAGCTTTGCAGCGATCGCAGTGTGCGCCGTTCAGGTGGTAGGACTCGGTCAAGTCTGAGTCCAGGTGAGTACCACAGCCTTATCTATTTCTGCAGCCAAGCAACAATGCTTGCATTATTGTGTTTCGGTTTGAAGGTAAGGTAGTCCGGTATTTCATCTTAGTCCTCACAGTGTCAACGCACCTGCGGTTCTGCATTTTTATAAAAACATGAATCGTAGATGTTATGGACGACAGTTACCGCTTACCATCAATTGGGCTGTCTGCTCGTTCGGCACTGCGTAGCATACAAAAAATACTGCGTGCTGGCCGTCTGAACCCAACGTAGCCGAGAAGTCGCAATAGAATGTTACGTGTACAAAGCGATCGGCATCTTAGCTAGACCTGCTGAACTGATCCTTATGTTGTCGATCTTCCAGCTATACGCACGAGCCGAACTAAACAACCTTTATAATGCGTACGGCCAAGGAATGGAACGCCTGGTCAAATGCCTGGCTATACTCGGAGATGAAAGTCATGATCAAAATTGCAAAAAATTCCACAATGAAAAGGAATGCTAAGGGTTTAATTTTTTTTATTTTTTACGGTAGGCAAACAGGCAAGCGGGCCACCTGATGGAAAGTGGTCACCACTGCCTATAGACATTAGCAACACCTAGTTTATTATTTAAAATCATTGAAATATTGAAAACAATTATTACATTCACATGAATATTAAAAAACGTGTATTTTAAATAACCCCCCACCCCTTGAGTTTACTTTTTATAGGGAAAATTTACACTTTCGATCTAGAATTACATCTCCGAATGTAGCCTCATTAAAAAAGAAAGATCTATTACTGACCCCGCGACACCGCAACCAGATGGTGCGTGACTACTCGCTCCCCGCGAAGACGGAGTTCGGCCGCGGGCTAGAAGCGCAGCTGGCGGCCAGCCTCGCCTACCTGTGGGGCATGCGGCCGCCGTGCGCCTCGCAGACCAACGCGCTCAAGTTCTTCAGGCACCACCTCACGCAGCTGCCCAATAATGTGGACGAGTTCGATGTGAGTGGCGCTGGATCACCTTTTTTTTACTATAGAGGAAGGCAGACGGGCAAGCACGTTTGCTAATTTTGTTAAACTCATATGCTAATGAATGGCAACGGAAACTCCTTTCTCTGTAAGGAGGACGAGCCCTATGGTGAAATTTCTATGGCGACGACAGGCCACGAGCGCGCCGATTTATTTTTATTTTTATTTATTTATTGAGGAAAACAAACAGTCTTACACAAGTATTACACATAAATAAAACATATCAACAGACTTACAGTTCCATAATTCTGATACAATTTTTTACTTTTATCGAGCTTACAGAAGTTATACAGCGCAAGAAATATTGAATTTGATAAAATTAATATATCAATGAACATATTAATCTGCGCAATAGCACCCAACAAGATCATGATTAGGCGCCGGTTGCTTATGCTGATTGCTATTCAAGATGTATGCTTATAACAACAATTCGTGTACTCTCTTTCTATATACTCGCTGCGAAAATGTCGACACTGCTTAAACATTTATTATAAATATCACAAGAACGTGTAAAGAAAGTATTTTTTGCATAATTTGTTCGAAAGGGTGGGATATGAAAAGTAGCAATGGTACGTGAGGAAGGTCGAGGTATTCTTAATGTAATTTTATTCAATAGCGATTCGGAATTAACCAAATTGTTTATAATTTTATACAGAAATATGGCATCTAAGTAAATACGTCTAGTTTCCAGGGACCTAAATCTATGTCTAATTGAAAAATAAATATATAAATGGACAATTCACACAGTGCCATCTAGCCCCAAAGTAAGCAAAGCTTGTGTTATGGGTACCAGAAAACTCTACACATATACTTTTTTAATACATACTTATAAAATATACACCCAGACCAGCGGCCTTAGCCAAGAGGTTGCGTTAATCTACAATCGTTTGTGGTAGAAAAAATTATTTGACATAAGCTGTTTGTGGTAGAAATTCTTGGTCCATAGACAATTCACGTATTTTCGGTGTACAAAGGAGGCGGAATGGCGGATGATCCTATACAATCAGAGTCAATGTAGATGTTGGTAGAAATAGTCGAACTTCGAGCTGTCAATTTTCTACCATACACGCATCACGCAAGCGGAGCTGTCAAAGATGGCTAGACCAGCTGGTAACAGAAATTTAAATTCATCATTTCATTTTCTGCCCGGCCGGGAATCGAACCCGGGACCTCTGCGTAGCAGACCGGCATGACCACTGAACCATTCAGGTCGTCAATTTGTGTTCTATAATGCTAGGGAATTCTAGTTCTTTTGCTAGTTCTTATTGGGCACATCCTACGGCCATTTTCTATTACATGCATGTTTTGATATACATTATTTAAGAAATGTAATACCTTTTTTTGCAATTCATTATTGATATAACATCGCTTGTACCCTACAGGCGAAGAAAATACTTCAAGAGGAGATAGACAAGTACATAGAGGACCAGATCGACACCGCGGGGGAGGCCATCAGTCTCGCGGTCCGCAACAAGATATCAGATGGTGATAACATACTCATTTATGGAAGGTAAGTAGCTATAGGTTCGAGTAACGTTGTTCAGGAGCGGGGTAGAGCTGGGAGCATTCTAGTGCGGATTTTATTTTTATTTTTTATGCTATACGGCAGACAAACAGGCAAGCCTGGCCTGATGGGAAGTGGTCACAGCCGCCTATGGACATCAGCAACATCATTACATCAGGGGCGCTATCTCTAACATACCTCTTGAACGATCCCGTGTCATTGTCCAAACGAAAGATTACACACACACATTTTATTTTGTAGTGTTGAATTTTTGTGTACTCACTGTGTCAAAAGGGAAAAAAGCACCACGCAGTCACAGACTCTATGGTGAACGAAGTGTTAAAATGAGCAGTTTTCCAATAGGCATCTAAAGCATTCCTAACCACTCACTAGATGGCGCCCCGACAATTTTGGTAATTGATAATCGCATGAAATAGGTTATTAGCAAACAGGATATAAACACTGGGTACCTTGTATTGGATCATATTGTATTTGTCAATAGTTTTCAACCATTTTAGAGGTTGTAATAATAATGTAACATAGTGCCAACTTCTATAAATATTTCTTTTTACATTTCTGTCAACCTTTAACAGTTATGTTTATATTAATAAACATTTTATTTTTAAGTTTAGTATTAGTTGGCTCCATGAAATCACTGCCACCATCATACAGATTAAAAAAAGATTACCGAAATTGTAGGAGCGGCATCTATTGATGCTTTTTGAAACCAACTTTCAATACCTACTGGAAAACTCCTCATTATTTAGCAAGTTATTTTTGTTCTACGCAGTGACAAACGAAGAGACAGCCAACCTGATGTTAAGCGGTAACTGTCGCCCTAACGTATCTACGATACATGCGTTTAGGTTGCAGGCAGCAAAAATGCAGAACCGCAGGTGCGCGCACCTGCGCGCACGCACGTGCGTTGTCAATGTGAAGACTAAGATGAAATGCCTCATGTCTATAATTACGCTGGCTACCTTACCCTTCAAACCGGAACTCAACAATGAAAGCATTGTTGCTTATCGGCAGAAATAGATAAAGCGGTGGTTCTCTGGCTAAATTTAGTCGTCTGAATTCAGAAGCATGAAGCGTGAGTGCAAATCAAAATGGAATGTAGAGCCAATAAAATATGGTCCATTTTTGTATCACGTCTTTTGAAAAGAGGGGCGACGCGAAACGTAATATAATTGATACAAAAAGGGACCTTATTCCATGAGCAATACATTCCACTTTGACTTACACTCACGCATTTTGCTTCTGAATTTAGCCAGGTGTAATAAGTGAATAGTCCTACCACCTGATTTAATGTGCTCCCGTTGCCGGCATTATCCTTATCCTCCTATATCCTCTGGTAATAGTAACCAGCATACGGCTGATATTTGCAAAGTTAAATACAACAAGTGACTTCGTTTCGTAAATTTCAACGTAAGTGGAGCACATTAAGTTGCTTTGCAATCGCTCTCGGCGGCGAATGCGATTACGATAAGTACGATTACGTATGACACTCAAAATATCGAGTAATCGCTAAAGTAATAAACATAAAAAATTTAAAAGGTAATATTTTTACTTTAATTAGTGGCTGCAACACAGTGGCCATTGCCCTTTTTACCCTTTCTTGTTTCAGCCGTACGCTATTGTTGAGGCATAGTGCGTCCTATTCTGCAATGTAGTTTGCAGTGAGCATGGCATAATGTGCTATTCTGGGCTATGAGCTACATTGCTGCCATTTTCATTATATCATAATCCGTTTTGTAGTTTTTGCGTTAAGGAGTAACAAACATCCAAACTTTCGCATTTTTAATATTAAGTAGGAAGTAGGCCTACACCTACTTTACACCAACCTTCCCTTTTTTTTCTTGCTTATAAACCTTCCTCTTGAATCAGTCTATCTATTGCTGAAAACCGCATTAGAATCCGTTTAAAAGATCTTAAGCGTATATTGATACATAGGGACAGACGGCGGGAAGCGATTTTGTTTTATACTATGTACAGCTGTGTGGTGTCCGGCAGTGTAGAACAGTCCACTGCAGGTCTTAGGGCCTTTCGTGGGAGAGTCCCTAAGTCCTGCAGTGGACTGTTACGGGTTGTGATGATGATAGAAGTAGATAGATAGATAAATTCTTTATTGCGCACACAAGAATAATTACATTAAAAAGTTCCGAAAAAAAACCATAACTAGATGTGGGCAAAGGCGGCCTTATCGCTGTAAGCGATCTCTACCAGGCAACCTTTGTGTAAAGAACCGCTTGATACACAGGCAAGTCAACAACATGGACTTATAAAGATGGATGGATATGGAAAGTAGAAATATACACTTACATGCGAAAATACACATATAACAAAACTAAAATATAAATAGACAATACACCTACATAAACTAAATAAAAAAAAAAGGCCAATTAAGGACATCAAAATTCATATGCCAGCCGAGAGTAGATGCGTGCGCAACTTTGCCTTAAAGGAGTTGAGTGACTTGGAGTGACGAATCTCTTTGGGTAACTGATTCCACAAGACGGTAGCTTTCACAGTGAAGGACTCTTTAAAATAGCCAGATCGAGTAAACGGTGGCCTCAGAGTATTATCGTGAGCTGATCGAAGATTCCGGGCTAGGTCAGTAGTAAGTAGGAAGTATTTTTTTTACAAATTATTGTCGTATCATATCCGCCCACCCAGCTCATCCCTAGTGGAGCGTATCCTGGTGGACGCGTTCACGGTAGGCGCGGTGGTGTGCGGCGCTCGCACGCTGCATTATATTATTACACTGCGATTTCCAACCCGCCTGCCAAGCGTGGAGATTGTGGCAATAACCTCCCCTTTCGTGGCCCTAAGTCCGTCAGTGGACTGTTATTTGCTGTGATGATAGATTGTGTAATCGTATCCGTCCACCCAGCTCGTCCCTAGTGGAGCGTATCCTGGTGGACGCGTTCACGGCGGGCGCGAAGTTCCGCGCGGTGGTGTGCGGCGCTCGCACGCTGCCCGCCGCGCGCGCCTTGCTACGGCGCTTGGCCGCTAGGGGACTGCCTGCTACGTACTTGGACATCACGGCACTGAGCTTCGTTATACATACGGTGAGTGGATATTTTTTTACTAAGAAACAAACAGTCGTTTACACAATAGTACATTGCACTAAATGATTTAATAGACCCAAAGTTTCTTGTTTCATTTACAAATATTAAGTTAGTTTTAAGGTAGTTAATAGCTAACTGTTGCGACTGACAACAACTTTTTCTTATGGCATACGGATTTCTTTTTTTATGTGATACGGTAGGCAAACAGGCAAGCGGGCCAGATTGTAATAATGTTACACGTACGTCCGGTTTCTGAAATGCTTGTCAATAATAATTATCGAGTAAATCTCTTTCCGTTTCTATCTACAACTTACCGCAGATAAGGGTGGCGAATTTTAATTGATGATTAACAATAGATTAACGTACGAGAAACTGACCGATAAAATCGCGATTAATCCGTTTAAAATTGTTGCCCTAAGGGCGTTTCCGCACTTATACGTATTCAGTTCTAATCTGGTTTGGCCGTCCTAGGAACCGTTTACACCCGAAGAGGAATGCACAATTATTATCATCATATCAGCCGAAAGACGCCTACTGCTGGGCATAGGCCTCCCCCAGAGATCTCCATAAAAGCCGGTCCTGTGCCTTCCGCATCCAGCTGGTATTTGCGATATTTACCAGGTCTTCGGTCCACTTTGTGGGAGGCCTACCCACGCTGCGTCTTCTGGTACGTGGTCGCCACTCGAGAACTTTGCTGCCTTAACTTTTTTAAATACATACTTATTATACATAACACCCAGACCCGTAACAGCAATTAAAATTCATCAGTTACAATTTCTGCTCGGCGCCGGGAATCGAACCTCTGCGTGGCAGACTGGCATTATTATTATCTATTTATTTTCTTCCAATAAAGTTTACAAGGCATTTAAAATATCAAATAGTTGATTAGGCGTCAGGAGTCCGAACTAGGTTAACCTGTGTTAGGGATCTCCTGGCCCCCTTCTTAGATAAGTGTACAAATTAAATAAAAAAAAAATTAAATGGCATGTTAACCAACTAAACCACTCTGGTGGTTATAATGTACAACTCGATCCAAAAGCGCGCTGAGAGAATTGTCGATGATACCATGCTCACAAGTGGTATTGAGCCGCTGAGCCAGCGGAGGGACTTCGCTTCCCTTTGTGTGTTCTACCGCTTGTACAACGGTGTTTGTTCTTAATAACTGTTTGACATGATGCCTATAGCTGCGTTCTATCATCGCACCGCTCGCCACCGACAGGGAGTTCATCCTCACACCTCGGAGCCAAATTGGTCGCGAACTATGCGGTTCCAAAGGATCTTTCTCCCACGCACACTAAGGTTGTGGAATGAACTACCTGGAGAGTACAACATGGAGGTCTTAGGGGTTAAAAGGTTTTTACGGGGTCGGCAACGCGTGGGTGATGCTCCTGGCATTGCAAACGTCCAAAGGCTGCGGTGACTGCTTACCACCAGGCAGGCCGGAAGCTTGTTTGCCACCTTAATAAGCCCCACTTTCCGGCCCCCCCAGATAAACAAGGTGCTCCTGGGCGCGAGCTCGCTGCTGGCCAACGGGTCGGTGCTGTGCTGCGCGGGCGCGGCGGCCGTGGCGCTGGCGGCGCGCGCGCGGAACGTGCCCGTGCTCGTCGCCTGCGAGACGCACAACGTCAGCGAGCGCGTGCACACCGACGCGTTCGTTTACAACGAGATCGGTGAGTTTTAGGGCCAATGGTCCACGCCGACGCATTCGTTTACAACGAGATCGGTGAGTTTTAGGGCCAATGGTCCACGCCGACGCATTCGTTTACAACGAGATCGGTGAGTTTTAGGGCCAATGGTCCACGCCGACGCATTCGTTTACAACGAGATCGGTGAGTTTTAGGGCCAATGGTCCACGCCGACGCATTCGTTTACAACGAGATCGGTGAGTTTTAGGGCCAATGGTCCACGCCGACGCATTCGTTTACAACGAGATTGGTGAGTTTTAGGGGCAATGGTGCACACCGACGAGTTCGTTTACAACGAGATCGGTGAGTTTTAGGGCCAACGGTGCAGACCGACGAGTTCGTTTACAACGAGATCGGTAAGTTTTAGGACCAACGGTGCAGACCGACGAGTTCGTTTACAACGAGATCGGTGAGTTTTAGGACCAATGGTGCACACCGACGCGTTCGTTTACAGCGAGATCGGTGAGTTTTAGGACCAATGGTGCACAACGAGATCGGTGAGTTTTAGGACCAATGGTGCAGACCGACGCGTTCGTTTTTAACAAGATAGGTGAGCTTTAGGGCCAATGGTGCACACCGACGCGTTTGTTTACGACGAGATCGGTGAGTCATTATCGTCTAGGCGTTAATGTCCCGGTTGTGCTCTTGGGAACGAGGGCTCGCGGTCCGCCTTGACCATTATCCAGAATTTAGCGATCAGGTAATTACAGTGGAGCCACTGCCATCTGACCTCCGTGACCCTGCTACCACGGGAACCTGGCCAGATTGGATCATGTTATAAGTTCAGTTGCCTGAAACAACGAGATCGGTGGGTTTTACGGACAATGGGGGATTTTAAGACAGCTACTTTAAAAAGTATAGTTCGGTGTGCCTCTCTAGATGGCGCTGCTTAGACAGGATCCTCAAGTATTGAATTTGGTAACTGGAGTTGCTCCGTAAGGTGTTTCGGGTGCACACCGACCGGAAAGCCCAAAATGACTACATTTTTATAGTCTCATGATTTATTTTTGAGAATCGTGTCTAATCAACGCCATCTATTAGAATAACTTGAAAATTTTTTTGTTAATTGGCTCTCGTACAATCTCCCATTGCTCGAATACGCGCGTTTTTTAACTCCGATGATAAAAGAGTGGTTGTAGCTGTGCATCTGTCTGTGGCATCGTAGCTCCCTTAAGGATAGATCAGTTTCATTGAGATGATTCTTAGCTTTGTTTCATTTTCACACCAACGCGTTCATCTATAACACAATGAGATCGGTAGGTTTCTTATTTGTAACAAGATGAGGTCACAGAATACTATAACTCCTGGGATGAGGCTGTCTAGAACTTCGTCTTCATCTCGAGGCAGTCCTCTGCTGGACACAGACACAGGCTTAGAACGGATATTCCGTCAGCGCGTAGTTGAACACTTACAACTCCTCTAATGTTACAATGTGGTCTAAAATGTTAATTTCTATGTTTATTTATTATTCAATTGCTTCCAAATTAACATTTCTTTATTTCTTTATATACTTATAATTTTTTTTTTTGCAGGCGACCCGGATGACCTAATTGACAAGTCGGACGAGAACTCCCCGCTAAAGGACTGGAGGTCGAACCCAAACCTAACTCCGTTGAACCTCTTGTACGATGTGACACCGCCCAGCCTTGTCACTGCGGTAGTCACTGAGAAGGCAATCCTACCATGCACCAGTGCTCCAGTAGTACTGCGGACCAAGTTGTCAGGTTATGGCATATAGTATGATGTTGTCCATATGTAAATTTTAAACCGAAGTGCTGAATTTTCAATAGACGAGACTGTATTGAATTTCATGAAAAAGGGATAATATGACATGTTAAATTAAATAATTGCCTTTGATTTACTCTTTCAAACAGAGAAATTTAATAACAAAGTATCAGAGTAATTATTCCTTTGAATGGTTTTGTAGATAGATAGATTGTTGTAATTTATGAAAGAAAGCATTGTATGTATTTTTTGTTTGACTAATTTGAAAGGTAGATTTGAGATATTTTATCTCAAAAAATTATTTTCTATGAGATAATGCCTAACAAATACCTACTTGTAAAAGTGTACTTACATTTTCGTATACTTACAATATCTGAGCTATGTGAAGTATATTTCTAATAAACTGAGAATAAAAATAAAAATCTTTTATTTGTAATTGTTATAACATTTATTTCTTTCACACAATTGTTTGCGACTAATTATAAAATTCGTGACAAATAGACAGGAAACAAACAGTACAAAGAGCACTGGAGGGAAATATATTACTTAATTAATAGATTGCTTTTCTATTTTAATCCTTATGTTGATGTTCAGACTTATGAATGGAGAAATCTAATCTTACATAAATAATAACCAATAAGAACAATGCATACAGGAAACCAACAACCAGTAGTGGCTCCTGCAACATCAACAAGCGAGGGAATGTGTATCGAAGTTGGAACTGTTGAATATGGTTTTCAACCAAATTCTTCTTGGAGAATGAAATGACTGGGCGACCCTTAGTATCCAAATATGTGTAGTGCAGACTGTCAGGCAGCCTGGTGATGGGGTATGGGATGTTCAACTTAATATTTGACGTGCCCTCTGGCAAGATTATTTTAGTCACCAATTCATCAATTTGCATATCATCAAAGATGTGATCTATTGCTCTCATCTTGAGCAAATACTCATTACCGGACTGATACAAGTATTCATAGCTGGGTACATTGTATCCTAAGGTGTAGTGCGTCCTCCATCCACCGAACAGTGGGTATCTCGGTCTTAAATCCAATTCAACTGCATCTTTCTTAACTTTCATGTTAGAAGTAGATATGTTCCCATTAGTGTCTCTATAATAAACATCAGATGCAGATGCTGGTAACAAAGTTTTATATGCCCTGACACTCGCTGGTCCACTGTGATGATCTTGCTGGTAGTCATACCGAGAAAATGGCCCCTTCAATGTAGCACCAGTATGCTCAACCTCAACTTTCTCCTCTACAGCAATGTTTCCCCAGTGAGAAACTTCAATCAATCTCTCTACTCTGGTCACAGTCAAGAATGGAGAGTTGTTTTTGTAATGTACACTTAGTTCTTTCTCAGTAAACGGGGCAATATTGCTATAAGCCCCAAACTGTAGTGTGCCATCTTGTTGATTGAAAGGTTTTACTTTTGTGAACGACTCTACACTCTTTGTATTTACTACTACATTGGTTTTTTGGGAAGTGACTTGGTATGGGGAATAAATGTATAAATTACCATTGTATTTGACTAGTTGGTCCTCGTGCTGAGCTATTGCAGTTGGATAGGGCAGTAGAGCCTTGGTGAATATAGTTTCCGAGGTTATGACTGCTGTGGAGCCACCACCTACCGCTTCCTTGAGTTCCACACGATAAAATTTGGTTGCTTCATTATTTTTGACAGTGGTTTCCAGCAATCGGAGATCTTTATTGTTGCTATCTTTTGCTCCAATGTAGGCGAGATTATTACTGGTTGAAGGCTCTAGCGACAGTAGAAAATGTTTTACCGGCGATTTACCAGTGTTTTCCAAGGTTATTTTCGACGTGACTTTTACGAGCTGTGATGAAATATCAATGTTTCGTTCAACATTTTTTAGCTTTATGTCTGTTGATACTGTGTCCACATTAGCACTATCACATTGTATTACCACGTAAATTAAAAATATAAAACAAAACTGCATTTTCGCCATCATCGCCGGCTTCATTTTTCTGACGTTTGACAACGCAGTCGCCGGAAGTACACGACACCTCAGTCAACGAACCGGATGTCGTAGCCATAGTGAAATTGTTTCTTTTTTTTCAAACGTGTCATCCAACATCAGTCTAAAAAAGTTGGACCGTGTGTAGGTAGACTGTCGGTGCGATTAGCTCTAGTATTGTCTATGGATACAATTATTGGTCGCAGGCTGCCGTGCTGACATATACCATCTTTCTTCTCTTTGTTTATTCGGTTGATATCAATCAAATTTGTTAGTCTATGTTCGATTGTTTGATTGATGAAGGATGCATGCGTGCACGCGTTTTTTGTTGTTATCACGCAAAAAGAAAATTGAAAATTAAAATAGAATTGTTTGAGAGTGAATTTGTTTGAAAGTAAAATTAATATCGTGACATTTTTGTAACTGTTTACTTTCTGTAAGTAAGCTAGAGCAGTTCAGCCTCGCAGCCGCACAGGAAGTTGTAAGCAATCAAAATGTTAAGTCTGATCATCCGCTTGTGCCTTATATATCTCGGTAAGTGCCATAAATAAGTCGGTATTGTGTTTATTGTATCCTTGCTAGTGCTAGCTAGGTAATCTATCTATACCACTGCAGCAGTTTTTATTAATTCTTTTAGAATTTAATAATTGTTATTTTTGTAAATTTTAATAATTATTGTATACCCGAAAGGGTAACTGATGTAAACATTTATTTGTGAGGACATTCTTAACAATACCATTTTCTGATTCTGATTCTGAACAGACGGTCTGTACAACTGCTAAGTCTGTATCACAGTATTCAGTGATTGTACCGACTACATCTCATTGATTGTCCATATGTGATCCATCCTCATACATTAATTTTGATAAATTCTACAAGACAAAGTTACGCAAAAAGTTAACAACTGACTTTGCTTTTTAAACTTCATAACTATATTTATTTTTCAGTGCTAAATCATATGTTTTCGCCTTGTGATGGTTTGGGTGGCTATGGATCTAAAGGCTACAGTAGTAAAGAATCCAAAGGCTACAGGGATCCTGCTAAAACCCAATCATTTGGGGGAACGTCATCAGGCATCCCATCGCAGAATGCCACTCAAAAAGGGTTAGGCATCTCAGCTTGGGGAATAGTTGCGGTTATTGTGACACTCATCCTTGCAGGGATGGGCTTTTACTATTTTTCCATGTGCTATCCAATAATATGCAAGAAGACCAGGAAGTATGACATGATTGGCTTACCATCTGTGGTATGAGTACCTTTATTATTTTCCTAGTTTTAAGTTAGAATATCATGTGCATATCTTTTTAAATTATACAGTTTCAGTATTTGTTTATGTATGGTTGTGAAGGAAAACATGTATCACAAATTCACAATAAATCCCAATATGAACATTTTTAAAATACATGTTCTATGATGTAAATGTACCTATAAAAATATGAGACTGGTTAAACTTTATGTACTACAGCTATGATTATGTGCCAAATGAGTAAACATACATAATTTTAGGAAAGTACATATACTTCCCTAAAATTTATCTTTTAGATTTCCTATATGTCATGTGATAGTAGATAGTATAGAATGATTAATCACCTCAAGTAACATGAACTTTGAACAGCTATCAAGCTAAATGGAAACCGGAATGATACAAAAATTTCCTAGAAATGACACCTGTATGCAGTGACATATTCTTGTCAGAAATATGCATTATCAGCTATATTTGGAAAGAATGCTGATACTTAGATATGTGGATTATCATTTTATTATCCTGGTAGCCCATCCTCTGTCTGTTCTAGGTTTGAGATGTATGTGTATGAGAATCTTTGTGTTCCAAGGTCTCCTACATGACTATCTGGGTTACTGTGTTCAAACATTGTTGTGTTAAGTCTTATCAGTATTACCTCTGGAGATAGAGGACAAGTAAATAGACCTATTTTCTCGAGTCATAAAGACTGCAGATGTTTATAATTTAAGTTTTAGGATTAAGTTTGTAAAATGCTCAATATAAATATATATATATTTAATTTATTGTTTTTATTAATAGGCCTTGTTTTTAACTGTATGGTTTATCTTCACAATAAAAGAACTTAAGTTACAGGAAGAGAGTAAAACCATTAGAAACATCAAATATATAAAATTTTATTTTAGTTTACATTCATATAAATCTCATTTTTAATCTCCATTATCTTACAATATACTATGGAATGTTGAACATCCACCACCATCACATAATTAAAATAACAAAATTGACAATATAGTGTTCTGAAATATTATAAAATCAGACAATTTTTTGTGAGCAAATTGCAACAGACCCAATACCCATAATATATCCAATAGCTACATACAAATATCACCACCAGCAGATTGCACCATACCCATATATTATAATAATTTCATTTATCACCACCTGTTAAGAATCTAATGTCATTTTCTCTTAATAATTACAATTATTATTATGTACTACCCCTTACTCTGTTGGCTTTTTTATTTAACGTAAACCATCTATTTGCAAAATTGCGGCCTAATAGGATCGGGCAAAATATAGATAGAACAGAGACCTAATAAAAATCTCTTGTTTTCACAAAATCTCTATCACCAACTTAAAAAATCTTTGTAATCTTGAAACCTATTCACTAATAACCTGTAAACCTTCCAATACAATCCAGTTTTTGATGTTCCTAAATAACTGAAACCAAGAACTCGATCCAATACAGACCGAAACCACTTGCCAGTGGCACTTCTCGTACTTGTTACTTCGTAGCTACCTTTGATTGGTCCTGCCAATTTATTACCAACGTTATCTTCTGACATGATTGCTCTAGCTTCAATTTAAGTATAAAAAATATCATCCGGTATTTCGATCACAGCTTCCCCTGCATGAACGGCTTGAGGTATTTGTGGAAGCTGTCGTTGACCGGCTGCGCGTTGAGCGGACTCTTCAGCGCCTCCTCCATCAGACGCTCGTACACGCGACCGTCGTACGAGCCCAGCGTTGAGTGGAGGATCTGGAAATAGGTCCTCGTTACGTCTTTTCGTAAAAAGTCTGATCGGAACTGGTTTCATACAGGGATGAAAAAGTCTTCGGTCGAAACCAGTCACGAAACCGCGGTTTCGGACCGGCCGGATGGGTCTTTTCGACACAGCTTGGTAAGTACTAGGATCATGTCAATTGATCTTTCTTTTTTTTATTGTCTTGGTAGGGAGACGGACGGTCCACCTAATGCAGTTTTTACCGACTTCTAAAAAAGGAGGATTCTTTTGTGTAGATAAAGAGCTGGTCTCACCTCATCCCGTATGTCGAATCCGTCGACCAGCCCAACGGCGTCGGGCCTCAGTCGTTGCAGGAGTTCCTCGTAACGCCGCTGCAGCGCCGCGATGTCGCGCTCCGATATCGACGTGAACTGAGTATGAAGAATCCAAACTTAGTATCGTACGCCTACTTTCTTCAGTTAACCCATTACCGGTCTGTAAATCCTGGTACCGAGTTACGATAATAAACCTTATTCATTATTAATGCAATAATAATGAGTCGACGATAGAAGGCGTGGCAACATACTCATGTTTTCATATTTAAGTAATATATTTTTTAAGCATTTTTATCTCGGTGAATATCCTTATGGCATGTGAAGCAATATACATAATGATGTAGCATAATGACTTCGATACTAGCAATTTATTTATTGTGTTATTTTCGCAACACATACGACAAATCTGTGTGGTAAAGGACTCATTTATAATATATACAACGATAAGTCCGTATAGACTGACAGTAGTAAAAATTATAAAGTGTAGATATGGCAACAATCTGGGGATAATCTGTCTTTGTCAGTCCTTATCAGTTCTTCTTGTAAACATTCAGTTATTTGGTCACTATTAGCTTGAACTTGTACTTTTAGTTTGTCTGAATTATTACGCATGCTGAAAATTATCTCCCGCACTTCCTTTTAAATTGTTTTGCCCATTATTTTATAATATTTTTCATAACTCACAAAAATAAACAATTCTACAGAAATCAAATTGTTTGTTATGACTTACGAATGACGTTTAAAAAACTTGGCATAAGTTGCCATACAGAGATTTTTTTTTCTTTTTTATTAGGCGATTCGAACTTAGCGTAATCTTATTTTAATTCTTTACGCTGTTTAATTATTTCTATAATTTTGTTGTTTCAATTTTCTATGTCCTGTGATAGTTCCGTGGATCATTAATTCAAGGTCAAGCAATTAAAGTATTCCTCAACAAATCTATTATAAGTTAAAGGCAAGCGGTTAAAATTACAATCGTCCTTTATCTGGAGGCTATGGTTCGTAGTGATTCTGATGCGATTGACGATCGGAATTTGTCGGCTACGTTCAGCTAGGTTCGCAGCGTCAGTAGTTCTGCGCCGATCTACGAGCTTCGGCCGAAGGTAGCCGAGGGGTTTCGATCGGCAGTCGCAGTGGAGTGCCTAGGGAGCGATACATCTTGTCTAGATCGACTCGATTGCTCTCTTAATAACAATCGTTTATGGCTTCATCGTGCTCGCTCTCTAAAAGGCGCCTTAGCGAGTCAGCGAGATATAGAGAGTGGGTGGTAGGTGCGTCTAATGGCAGCGTGTTTGCGAGATCCATAACGAAAGCACCACAGACTTCAGGAACTGGATGAGTGATCGTTCAGTATAGTATTTTACATTATTTTAATATTACTTGTGGACCCGGCGCGACTTCGTTCGCTTACACCTATACCCCTAACCTACCTTTTTTTCTTGCGTAACAACCTTCCGATTGAATCACTATCTATTGTTGAAAACCCCATTAAAATCCGTAGCGAAGTTTAACTGATTTAAGCGTACATACATCGATATTAGAGATGGGACTCGAATCACATTTGATTCAAATGATGACGGTCAAAACTCGATTCGAATGAGATTTTATGTTGATTCGAATTGTCATGTTGTTTCGAATAAATTTCTTTGATTTGAATCTTTCCTTGCGCTGCAGAATGTAATCCTGCCTCCTAGGCTGCTGGACTTACCCTAAGCAGGTCTCCCAGCGACTCAAGTGCCCAATACACGGCGTAGAGGTCGACCAAGGTGTTAAGGGTGGCGGCGAGCGAAGGCGACAAGCCTTGCAGTTGCGTTTCCATCTCCGACCGGAAGGTGGACAGGATTATGGCGCGACAGTGGGCCTGGGGGGGAACGGAGTTGGAAATGTTATGTACAGTACAAGAGTGTAGAGAAATCTATCGCTCCAACAGGGAAACTCAACAATACTCACATTACGAGTACACGAACACAAGGTTAGCAAGCCTTATAAGTGCTAACTTGCGCGGCATATATACAACATCCGACTATCAACTGTCGGACTCCATCTTCGCTTGCCAACATTGAGAGTGAAGTGCTCTTTCGGCGGTGAAGTGATGGCTACCTAAGTGCATTACAACTTCAAGAAAAAAATCTTTTGCAGCAATCGCAACATACAAGGTATTTGGTGCATCTTCAGCCGAAATCACGTTTGCTAAAAGGGGGCATGTCCCTAAGGCCCAAAATACTCGTTCTTTACCCCAAGCTATTTTAATATAATAAATAAATATTTATTTCATGAAAGCAATAAAAATCGTTTAACAACTGCACAGTAGTGCACGGGAATATGATTCTCAAAGTGGTCATGCACTTATATTCTTGTGTTGTATTGTTTTTAACTATAGATCTCTAAGTTGATAACACTGGACATCCGTACAAGTATCCACAGGTATTCGGGACAACGATCGACAGATCCACGTTTGGAAACACTGATTTTTATCCCCCGAAGCAAAAGCGGGGTGTTATAAGTTTGGCGTGTGTATGAGTGTCAGCTTGGCTCCCGAACGGATTGACCGATTTCGATGCGATGATCTTTTCAAAAAACACTTTAATTGTGCGAGATGGACATTGAGGGGCATGGTATGAAAATCGGTTCAATAGTTTTACACATTTACAGACACCCTTCCGCACATTGTAGAAAACTAGTAACAGACGCTCCCATTTGGCTGGAGCCGACCAACTGTCAGTTGCAGTCGATACTAATCCTTACGATGTACAAAACAAAGTCGATTCTTGATTAATTCGGATCCGCGGGTAAGCTGACCTTGGTCAAACGTCCGACCACGTCCACCGCACCCAATAGCGACTTTATTTTATACTGCGTAAGGATTAGTATCAACTGCAACCGACGGCTGATGGGCTCCAGCCAAAACGAAACGTCTGTTACTAGTTTAAGTATCACTATCGCCGCTTCGCCAGTGTCTTTCGCGCGGTACTTGAAAATGAACCTTAGCAATACACAAATAAAGTATAAAGTCCCATACCTCCGAGGCGGCGGCGAGTTGCACCGATGTCATGTTCCAGGCGTCTTCGGGCGCGAGTCCGGTGCGTTGTCGCGCCTCAATATTAGCCACGCAAATCGCGATCTTACTGTGGACGGAATAGAGACGGTTTTCGGTCACTGTGCGACTAAATTATCTGTGTAATGGCGAAATTAGGAACTGCGGCGGCCAGGGTGAGATATTCTGATCTCAGTGTCTATGGTGTCTTTGTACGGGGATGCGTCAGTGGCGACAAATGTCAATTCACAGAAAAGTTAATTGATCTGTACTGTAGTTTGCTAATCCGGCAACAATTTGGGGAGAAATCAGATACATCTTTCTATGAAACGGTGTCTCCGAGCCTGTACGATATTGGAGGCTCGAAAAACGAGTCAACACTTTTATAGTCTTACAGATTTTTTGTATTGTCGTGTCGTGTCTTTGATGCAATAAAATATATCTATTCCACTATAAAATCCTACGGTGGTCGAACGGATGGAGTTCAAACCATCGTTGTCGAAGTTCCTTTATTCTTTATTGTACACAAAAATCATAAATACAATTTAACAGAAGGTAACTTAAGTACAAAGGCGAGCTTAACTCAACAGTTGAGTTTTCTACCAGCAAACCTTGGAGTCAAATAAGCTGTAGGTCAGTATTTAGGCATACGAATAGGCCGTTTTACTAACAGATCATTAAAGCATCTGCTTTCTACGTATACACGCCGTAAGCTCCCAACATTTGGTTACTCACCTGGCCGCGACCTTCTGCAACCCTTGCACGATCCCGTCGACGGATCCGTCCCACAGCCGGCGTGAGGCAGGCGCTGCCAAGTACGCCACGGTGGGGGGGAGAGGGGCCCCTGAGGCCGCTTGCTGGGAGGCCTTCACTAGGTATCTGGGGGGAGGGTGCGGTGATTGAGAAAAGAAAATAAATATCGGGTTAAAGAAAATATGCTTGGACAATTCACACAGCGCCATCAAGCGCCAAAGAAACCAAAGCTTGTGTTATGGGTGTTAAGCAACTTTTTTAGGGCCGATTTTTCAATCCTCAGATAAAACATATCAGTCTGATAAGTTATAGTGCGACTAAAATAAAATTGTATCATTACTTCATAATTGTAAAGGATCAAAGTTCGTTTTAATTTGGCAGTGTATTTCTTTATTGGACAGATATACTTTATCTGAGGATTGTAAAATCGGCCCTTAATACACTAAGATGGCAAATAAGCTGTCGGCCTACGTTATGGTAAGCAGTCACCGCAGCCTACGGACGCACTTATTCTAAAGTAAAGAACATATCAATAGAGAGTGCGACAACGATAAAACTGAATGTGACGTAACAAGGAACTAACATTATGTCAATAATAACTGTTACTTTATTTATATTCGAAGACATCTGACGTCTTTCTCAAGGATATTATTATTATCGTTGTCGCGCTCAATGAGGAGTTTTCCAATAGGTATTGATAGTTGGTTTCAAAAGCATCAATAGATGGCGCTCCTACAACTTTGGTAATCTTTTTATAATCTGTATGATAATGGGCAGTGATTTCATGCAGCCAACTAATACTAAACTTAAAAATAAAATGTTTATTAATATAAACATAACTGTTAAAGGTTGAACGAAGTGTAAAAAGAAATATTTATAGAAGTTGGCACTATGTTTCATTATTATTACAACCTCTAAAATGGTTGAAAACTATTGACAAATACAATATTATCCAATACAAGGTACCCAGTGTTTATATCCTGTTTGCTAATAACCTATTTCATGCGATTATCAATTATCAAAATTGTCGGGGCGCCATTTAGTGAGTGGTTAGGAATGCTTTAGATCAATCAATCTTTCGAAGTCCATAATTTGTCGGTGGTGATCATTTAACAGAAGACGGCTTGTTCTTATGCTTTCTCCAACCAAGTCATTCTTCTCTACATCACTACTCTCCACACTCACGTCCGTATCCCGTAGGGGTAGGCAGAGACTACCGAGTACCACAAGCTACGATCTTGACACACCTCTTTTGCTTCACATTCATACATCATCATATACATTTAAGCCGGTTGAGGGTACTCCTGATCTGCCTTTTTTCGACAAGGTCATTTATTTGATTTATTGAAAAAAAATTCAACTTTAAAGCCAGCGATGATCGGCGGCGATTAAAAAATAATAATCATCTTGGCATTAATGTCCCGTGTGCTCTCGCGCACAAGGGTCTGGGGTTCACCTTGACCATGCTCCAGGAGGATACAGGTCAAGTGATTACAGTGGTGCGAGTGCCATCTGACCTCCATGACCCTGCTGCCCTTACCATATTGGATCATGTGCACATTCAGTCGCCTGAAGGTGCGGGTTTATCACCGTAAGATAGAGGTGTTCGTTATATTAGATAACGGGTATATTATAACGGTATAAAAATATACTTATAACACCTAATATTAATACATATTATTTTCTACTAATATATTATAACACAAGATAACCATAATATTGTTGTGTTATTTTTTCTGTTATATTCTGTTATCTATGCAATTAATGTCGTCGAAAGTCGCAAAACTAATGTTTACGTGAGTAATAATAAATAGATTTTGATATAAGATTTTGTTCCTGAAGGCACTAAATCAACTGTAAATAATAATACAAATTGAAAAACGGCGACCGTTATACGGTACATAAAATTATATTAGGGTGTTATATTATAACGTTAAAAATAACATAATATTTTTTAATAGCATAACGTTACGTTATGGTATATGAATATAACGGATCCGCGCATCTCTACCGTAAGAGCAGAGGTTAGTGTTTCGCACTGAATTCTAAACATAAGAGATTATCTTAGCTCACCTGGCAGTCTGCAAATGCAGTACAGTGTTCTCCCCCTCGTAGGTGCAGGCGGCCGTGGCGTGGCCGTACGTGGTGGGCAGGTTGCTGGCCAGCATGTAGCCGTGGCCGCCGCAGGAGAGACGACATCTTTCAACCAAGGCTGCCGCGTCCGCGGTCGATACGGCTTTCAGACAGCATGATAGCGCGTGGAGCTGGGGATTTGGTGGGGAATCGTTTAGAATAATATCATCATCATATCAGCCGAAAGACGCCCACTATTGGGCTTAAGCCTCCCCCATAGACCTCCGCGAAGGCCGGTTCTGTGCCTTCCGCAGTCAGCTGGTACCTGCGATCTTTACCAGGTCGTCGATCTAGCTTGTGGTAGACCTACCCACGCTGCGTCTAGAATAATATGCTTGGATATATCGTTTATCAGGTGGTAGGACTAAGTCAAGCCTGAGGATTTCACTTGAGTACCACCGCCTCATCAGCAATGTATGCATTGTTGTTCCGGTTTGAAGGATGAAGGCCTAGCCGCATACACCAATGCCGACACGTGCCGAACAGTAACGTATCCATTAGTGTCAGTGAAAAATGTTGTACGACTCTGTCCGTACAAGTAAATGTCAGTGACGTTCAGCGAGATTGGAACTTATCCCAAAACACTGCTTTGCGATAGAAATAGATAATACGGCAATACTCACCCAGGCGGACAACTCAGGCTTGACAGATTACTATTACTTGATAAAAAAAGTTACGTATGAAGAATAGAGAGACGAGTTGTTGGCGTTCGACAGAGGGGAAGCCTTTGCCCAGCAGTGGGATGATTCAGGCTAACATAAATATAAATATTACATACTAAAGTTGTCTGGAATAGATCACATTAGTGATAAAACCGCCCTTTGTACTGCTTACCATATCTTTTGTTTCTGTGTATGTGTCCTTTGTTGCGCAAATAAAGATTTTTATATTGTATTATATAAACACACAGATACGTAAGTCTCTCACCTCAGGCAGCCTATCCATATCACCGGCCTCCAATTCCGCTGTAACATTATTGTACATATTCCACAGCCAGTCTGCGGAGAGCCGCAACGCATGGGCGGTCGCGATCGCGATGAACAGCTTATGCTGTTGGGTCAGGTAGTCCAGGATCTGGGGCTCGGGCTCGCTGGGGGAAGGATCAGGAAACGTCAGAAAAGACTAAACAAACAAGTATAAGATGAGCTGGTGTATCTATGGACGGGCATAGCAATTTTAGGTCCTTTTATATGAGTTTTGGGTAGGTCGATGTTCTAAACTGTTCTGGGGGCTTACTGTGAGCTCTTATAGCAGGACCTAAACAGAACTGCCCTGCTTAAAACAAGACAAGCTAGTATAGCGAGACAGCGCTATACTAGGCAAGTATAGCGCTGTCTCGTTCTAAGTAGGGCAGTTCTAATTAGGTCCTGCTATAAGTGCTCCGAGCAAGATTGGCCGTGTGGTATCCGGCAGAGTAGAATAGTACCAACCCCTTACACTCATGGGTGTCGTACAAGGCGACTAATGTTTTCGAGGCAAAAGATCAAAAGTCTCCGTAGTCTGGAAAATGGGCAGCTACATTGTCCATTGTTATATTTATAACACAGTGATCTCCAACCCGCCTGCCAAGCGTGGAGATTACGGCAATAACCTCCTCTTTCGTGGGAGAGGCCTCGAGTCCTGCAGTGGACTGTTATGGGCTGTGATGATAATAGTTACGCTTGCCCGGACACTTGAGTGTCTACACGAATGAAGGGCTTATACTCACTCGGGTTTGGGTTGGCTCTGGTGGCGCACCGCCGAGTACCGCGTGGCGACGGTGGCCGCCTTCGCAATATAGTTGCACATGTCGTTGACGACCACCACTCGCACGAACATCATGGTGCCGTACGTCAGCTTCGAGCTGGGGGACTTCACGTATGTGCCGTCCTGGGGGAAAACCGCATGAGAATCCGTTAATTCGTTTTGAATTTATCGGGAACAGACAGTCAGACGCGGCGTGCGAGTTTGTTTTATAATATGTAGTGATATAAGAATATATATATATAACTGAGCTCCTAGAGACAGTCAATTCACAGGCCTTGACGCCCTGGGGCTTTATTTTTTAACAGCTCACCTCGAGCCGAACGGCTTTCAATTTTGATTTTCTGCATCAAACATTGAATGTTTTTTAAATGACACTGGCAACACCGCTAGAAAACGACTGAAAAATAAGAAAAATCAGCGTCCTGCATCAAAATATTGAATTTTTAAATCAAAATCGTAAATCGTTCGACTCGAGGTGTGCTGCTTGCGTTCGATCTATTGACGTTGACATTTCCAATACATCACTGCCATTTCAAGCGATGTGCCGCGAATTAAATCCGCATGGCGTTAGAAACACACTTGTATAGTCAAAACAGCCCCATCACAATTACAATTACAATTAATACGTCCATAGGCTGCGGTGACTGCTTATCATCAGTCAAGCATTAACATGTTTTCCACCTTAGTGGTATAAAACAGTCATCAGCTATAACCCCGGACTCACCTCCAAAACCTTGGAATTCTTCATTAGCATGTTATCTCTCGGTATGCGCACCCGGTCGAAACCCAGGAAGCCGTTGTTGGTCCCGTTCATGCCGAGCTTGGCGCCGATCTCGCCGACCTTGGGAAAATAAAATAAAATATAGACATGAATAAATAATAAAGTTGGCATTAGTTCACCACACTACTAGTGCTACCACCAGTCATAAGTCAGTCAACGATCCTGAGGATGCTTCGTGAAGGAGCGAAACACATGTCGGGATTTACCAGAGATAGTAAAGTGGTGGTGGGGGCGTTAGTGGTAGCAGTAATGGTTGTGGTAAGTGCTGTAGTGCGGTGAACCATTAACAGATGAGACTAATGAATTAACGCCTGATATGATCAATAATAAAGCGCCGTCGTGTGTCATAGATAATGACCTTTAGGTCGTGGACATAAGAAAATGTTGACAGCTGTCAAAGTGAGCCTTTAGTTGATAGTAACAGTCCACTGTGGCTCAGTTGGTGGGAGCGTCGAACATCGTCAGCGGCTCTAAGGGCGAGGGTGCGAATAATTCCTTAGGTTCTACATTTTGTATACAACCTAAATGCATGAATCGTAGATGTTACAGGCGACAGTTACCGCTTATAATCAGGTGGGCTGTATGCTCGTTGTCACTGCGTAATAAAAAAAAGGTACGCTATCAATAAACTACACTGACAAACAACATTGACAAGGTCCAAAGAGAGTTATACAGGGTGTTTCATAATACATGTATAAAGCCGAAAGGGTGTTAAAGTATAGCTTGCATAGAGTACACTGGCGACTTCATATTATCCAGACATTGAATTTTAATTTTTATAAAAAATCTTCGTTTTTAAAGAAAAATAACCATATCGACTACGTTGATGCGCAGCTCTATTTCAAGTTGATGATCCTAGAAGGAGAAGTTTAATAACCGCGTGCGACCCCTATGAAAAAAGAGCAACCTCCTTAAGCCTAGTACCAGGAGCCTAATGTACACACGTACACACGCACCGTTGGCGTGTGCCGGCCGGCGATCCGCAGCGCAGCGTGGCGGTAACATCAAACGGATAGAAGCAATCGACCAAACGCAGCTTGGGCGGATACCGAAGGCCAACGAACATACGTGCGATTACGAGCCCGAACAGGTTCCCAAAACTCCCAAAGATCATTTGCTTGACCACGAAATACAATTACCTATTGGACCTTAGAAATCCAAATCGGCCGACAACGCTTCGTTGGCGTAAGTTGAGTGTGTACACACCATAAAGAAGAGTTTAATAATCTCGCGCCATTCATAACAAAACAAACGAACCTCCTACATCTTGCTACCAGGCGCCGAACTAAATGTTACCTACTTATCTCCATGAATAATCTCTACCAAATTAACTAGGAACTTACCTACACTAATTATTTTCAATAGGTAGGTATGCTTAAATAGTCGGAGCGTCGTCGGTGGCCTAAGGTTACGGTATCCGAGTCGTACGCGAGAGGTACCGGGTTCGACACCCGCTGCCGCCACGTACCAGTGACCTTTTCTGACGGAAAACATCGTGATGAAACCTGCATATTTAGGCGACTGAATGTCTAACCATGATTTTAATCTGGTCAGGTAATCAGGTTCCCCTGGTAGCAGGGTCAGGCAGGATTCAGGACTGTCAGACGTAATGACCAGAAATGCGAAATCCTGGATCATGGTCAAGGCGGACCCCAGGCCCTCGTGCGCGAGAGCAAAACCAGGTCATTAACACCGAGATGATTTCTACTAGGTAGGTACCTAACAGAACAAACCACCCCAGCACAACAAAAGTAAAATAAGAATTAAAATCATAATACTTAGGTACTTATTAACTAAAGGCCTAAAAACAGTATCTAAGTAGGTTAGGTAGGTAGGAACCTACGTAAATAAAAAACAAAACATATTAATCAGTCTGGAAGACAGCCGGACCCGCGGTGTGGACTGCCGCAGGTACTTAAACTAAATAAAAATAAACATAGTCAGCTACGTACTAAAGTAGATATCTACTACACTAAAACGGGATTCGTTCAATTGACAAAATGGCTCTACACAGATAGGTAAGTACTAGGTACCTACTAACACGGTTCCCTCATCTAAGTACCTACGTACCTAGGGAACCACTTATAAATCTAGTTTTGGTGAAACACATTACAGACAGGTTCCACTTAATACCTACATGTTTTTATGAAAAGATAAAAGCGTTGTCTTTTCTACCTATTTCCCGTCGGAAAAGAACTGAGCGCGGCGGTTGCGCTTCTAACGTCACTATTAGGTGGTAGGTAGCGTCTCCTAGTCTAGCTAGCACCTAGACCTTTAAAGCATGTAGGTACGTACCTTTTAAACGTTATTTTATGGAAACAAACAGTGTCAGGTGCCAGCGCAGTTAACCACACTTTCTTGCTTTCTTGTGGCTCGATGACCGATAGGTAAATACACTCATACACACAGATACACAACACTACAGCATGCACTGGTTGCTATGCAATACGTAAGTAGGTAGGTAACATGGTCTTTGGCCTACTGCTTGGTTGCACTCATGCACAGAATAATGATTATCACAATACTTAAACTGTTGAACATTGTACACAAACAAGACTACGTTAATATTGGTACCTGAAGCAATAAATCATTCATTCATTCATATCGTTTACAGTCTTATCACAGTTATTTTCACAGTACTTAGGTATCCTATACATACAACGCAACAAACAATCACACCGATCACGCGAAAAGCTAAAAACCGAATAAACGAACACGAAAATCGAAACTCAAAACACAAGAAGCCACGCTGTCGGCGTCAGCGGTTCAATCAAACGACACACCCAAGTGCAGCCGGCACACTGCCAAAACTCCGGCGTGTCGACACATGGGCCTCGTGGCGGAGTATTTCCCGCGACTTTCGGCGGGGCGCACGGGGCGGCGGGTGGCGGGAGGCGTGGCAGCAGGCAGCGCTTTAGGCAGCGTTGCCAGATCGTACCTTTTAGTACGATTTACGTACTATTTGGCCGACTGTCGTACCTTAAGCGTACTTTGCTCCACATCGTACTATTTAGTACGTTTTTACAAAATGCTGAATTTAGCTGAGCTTCACCTTTCCTGTGCGCAAAATACTGAAAAATAATAGGAAGGAAGGGTTGATTTTAGCCACCGGCAACAAAATAACGTCATTAATTGACTAAAAATCATCCCCCCCCCAAGGCCGATAAAATATAGAAGATAATAAGAAGAAATCGTAACTTTTTAGCCATTTTCGTACTATTTTAAGAGCCCAGACGTACTTTTTTGGAAACTACTGCTGGTAACACTGGCTTTAGGGATCCGCGTGTTAGGGGTCGTACTTATTTCGCCTCTTATGTCCTCCTGGTAGATGCACCGTAATGTTGATTGTGTTTATTTAATAAAGTGAGGCTCAAAGAAGTCCAACAGTGGACTAATAATAATCCTTATGATGTCGGTGATGGAATACATTTGCTTACCACTATTTTATCGGGTAATTTGTACAGACAGTAATTACTAAAATTGTGTTTGGGTCCGTGTTTCACCTAGGTGACCTAGGTTCAGTGGCGTTGCTTGGCTTCCAGGGGCCCCGTATCAATAGCTGTCTGGGGCCCCATAGTTAGTACCCCCAACTACAAGGGATCATCATCATCATCATCACAGCCCATAACAGTCCACTACAGGACTTTGGGCCTCTCCCGCAAAAGGGGAGGTTATTGCCATAATCTCCACGCTTGGCAGGCGGGTTGGAGATTGCAGTGTTGCAAACATAACAATGAAAAACGCTGCTGCCCATTTTCCAGTTTATGGAGACTAGATATTTTGCCTCTAAACGTTAGTCGCCTTGTACGACACCCACGAGTGTAAGGGGTTGGTGCTATTTTACTCTACCGGTCACCACAGGGCTACCAGGGATGCTAATGAGTAACTTAAATCCAAGCCATTCGCGTGTTAAGGCGGTACGATTATCATACAATTTTTATGTAACGTTTTTGTGCAATTGGCTATTAGAAAATATGTTCAATTGTGCGCGAAATAGATTTCCACATGTTAATAATGTAAAACAAAGCAATGAAAAAGAAAAATAATTAAATCACAAAACAACGCCATCAAGCGGCGATTTGTGCTTTTTTCGATTTAGCTGCTTTTGAAAAGAAAACCACTTTGCGCGCACCATTGAATACATTTACTAAGAGTAGAAATCATAATACAATCACTAAACACTCGAACAAATGAAAGAATATCGAGAGAAATTTAGTATGGGCGTTGAATCACCTTAATAGTAAGAATAACATATGTATGAAAGAAAGTTCCACACCGCGTCTGTCTGCCTGTTCGCGATAATCTCAAAAACTACTGAACGGATTTTCATGCGGTTTTCACCAATTGACAAAGTGGAATTACTTTGTCTATTGAGGAAGATTTAGGTGTATAATTTGTTAATGTTTTATGTTGGTAGTTTGTATGACAAGAATCTCCTTAAAGGCCGGGGTGGACATCGGAGTTTTTGTAAATTGGCCCTTGACTTTGGTATATTAAAACCTTGCGTGATAAATATAAAAATGTCATAATTTGTTGAATAAGCGAGCGTAGCGAGCTCGATAGTTTCACAAACTAACCCTTCAGAATACTTGCGCGAATAACATAAAATCAGTAAATGGACTATACGATGTAGACATTTCTGACATCTGGTTTATAATAAAATTAACTTCGCAAATAATTAATTAATGAGCATGCGAGCTCTATTTCTGACATTTTGGCTATAAAGTTTTCACGATTAACTTAAAAACAGTCAAATTCGAAAATCGTGTGGGCCAAAACGATTTTATTATGAGCCAGGTCCATCTGACCCGTTGAGCAATGAACAGTGTAAGGAGTTTTTTAAATCTTATGATCTCACCGATAGTGTTGAATATGTTGTACATGAGATCAAGATTTTTCTCATTTTTGCTATAGGTGCATTTTTACACAATTTCAATGAAGTAATGAGTGAGTGCGCGTGAGGGGCTCTAAGTTGTTGTTTTTTATTAAAAATGTTAATTATCTCTAAGCGAAAGGGGAACGAAAACGGATTGTATCACTTGATTTCATTTGCATCTTTGGCGGACTGGCGGGGCCCCGACCCTGGTCTGAAAATCACTAAAGATTTTTTTTTCCGGGAAGTAGTGTTTAACTGAAATTGAGGATAACAGTACGTATTTTTGCTTACAAACGATTTGGGACCCCGTATCATTGATACGGCTGATACGGCGGTTGTTGCGCCCCTGCCTAGGTTCTCCAACTGGGTGAAGCATGGGATATTTACAGGTATAGCTCCGTCAACTAAGATTCATTTAGTTAATTTTTGTTGATGAGAAATATTCGTGAAATCGTACGGATTTTAACATAACAGTCCTCTGAGAGTTTAAGCCTTCCCCACATTAGTGGAGGGTTCTGTCTTAAACTCCACTCTCTGCTGTCTTTGTTTTATTTATGTTTCATTCATTACACTAAGGTATTTTATTTGTTTTATTTAATACAAAAATATGTGTGTGTAGTTACTGAAAAATCTCATAGCAGATAGGACGTTTGCGACACTGAAACATGACTGACAGGCATGACATGAGAAAGCAAACTTATAAAGACAAATATGCTACATTAATTAGAGTTTGCTACATTAATATGCCACAGTAATTTGAATTAGACTACTTTGCTATTAGTTAGGTGGTGGTGCACTTTCGAAAAAACTATGAAGGAACCTATTAAATTAAAATTACAATATTTTTTTGTACAGAACCCTCAAACAAAAAAAATACAAAACGGCTAATTTAGATCTCCTTAATATCATTGCGCCTAGTACTATGAACTTGAGTGACCTTTTACAACTGATTTCTAGAGATGCGGTCTTTCGTTTTCAAAATGTCGATTATCGACATTGAAAAGGTAAAAGTTCGATAGTCATTTTCTCGCTTACTGTTCCACGTACGAAAAAAATAATTGTACCTATCGTTTTAATACGTTTACCACTCCATCCAGTTCACGGCTTTATACATGTATTATGAAACACCCTGTATAACTAGAATAATATTAGAGCTCGTCTAATTTAAAATGACGCGCCCCACTATCGCATTAACGCACACAAGCAAGTTTAAAATATGGTCGCAATACAGGTCATTCAGTTGCCGGTAAGATTCCAAAGTCGGAGCACGCGTCGTTCATTGGCTCCCACACAGATGAAGTGTCGTTATTAATATTTGCACTCACACATCGAAATCAACTAACTAAGTAGTGGGGCGCGTCATCTTAGACTAGACGAGCTCTACCTAAATTTTACTATTTAACATCTATCTATCTAACCTAGACTTAAGCTGTGTATGTAGGTAACCTTTATTCTTAAATAAATAAATAAATCTGTAACCTACGGAATGCAATAAATATATTGAGTATTACCTTGATCCCCGGCAGGGGTATGTGCGTCTCCTCATTGCGCAGTTGCACGATGAACGGATGGATGCCGTGGCACTTGCCCTTGGTGTAGAGTTGGGCCATCACTATGCAGTAGTTGGCCGTGTGAGCCACTGCGGAAGAAAAACTCGATTGATTCACAGTTTTTTTATACCACTAATGTGGCAAACAAGCTTACGGCCCGCTTGATGGTAAGCAGTCACCGCAGCCTATGGACGTTTGCAATACCAGGGGCATCACCAACGCGTTGCCGACCTCGTTAAAACCTTTTCACCCCTTTCTTGAAGAAGTCCATGTTGTACTCTCCAGGGAAAACCGAAGTTCGAAGAGTATGATTCAACAACAGACAGAACAATTGAGTGCGATTAGGAATACCACACATAAACCCCCCAAAGCCAACAATATGGTATGGCATCTCAGCCACATTCTTGAAAATTAATGTCTTCGATGGGATGGGACCGTTGATCAAACAAAAAAAAGGAGATACGTTACGTTCTTATAAGAGCGTGTAAGAAAGTAACTTATCTCTCTTGTTTTGGTTACCAAAGCCAGATGGTAACGGGTTCGAATCTCACTGCGGCCATGTACCAATGACTCTTTTCTGAGTTATGTACATAATTGAATACTAAACCGATGCTATTACGGTGAGGGAAGATATCGTGATGAAACCTGCACATTCAGGCGACTGAATGTGTAACCATGATCCAATCTGGTCAGGTTCCTCTGGTAGCAGGGTCACGGAGGTCAGATGGCAATCGCTCCACTGTAATTACCTGACCAGCCAAATCCTGGATCATGGTCAAGGCGGACCCCGGGCCCTCGTGCGCGAGTGCACAACCGGGAAATTAACTCCAAGATTATTATTATTTTTATTATTAGTAAGAATCGCCTTTTAACTATTCCTTTTGTTTTTTATAATTAAAACGGAATCTAAATAAAACTGATAAAATTTACAAAAAAACCTCCAGTGTTCACTGTAGTCCCTACAAAGTTACAAGTTCGTCCATTTTGCCACTTACGTTGGTACGTTAGAAATTACTCATAATTCAAATAACTAGGTTTGTATTAGTGATTGTCAGATAATGGGTAATTATGTTGTTGCGGCGTCGAGCGTTGGCTTCTAACCTTAATACGAAGCTAGTTGATATCTCAATTGTTTACGTGCATCTATTGTGTGGCCAACTCTATAATATTATCCTTAAATTGATTCATTGTTTTCATAAACGTAGGTCCAAATATTTAATTGAGAATGTAATAAAAGAGAATGCTAAAATTTTCAGATTCTGTTGGGCATAACTAGATATTCGTAGTCGTAGGGGATCACATAGTTCCATTAGATTACTACAATGCGGATTAAAATATATGTTATCCGATACGACAAGATATGTCGCGAATATAGCGTTTAGAATTTAATTATCTAAGATAGCAACAGCTAAATCTGTTGTATTTTATAGATAGTGGTTGTTGAACATTATAGGCCTTGAACATGATAGATTTACATTTCATTTATATTGCGTGTTGTTTAAAAATCACGTATGATTTTGTAATTAGTAGACAATGAATATTAATAACAACTTTTGCCATTGTATTCATATTTTCCGAATATTTTTTAATAACACGGCCATGGTAGCTTCGTAAGTACCTAATACGCTGTGTCACGGTTTTAAAACGAGTAATTACAAGTAATATCGCATAATTTACATTTACATTTAAAATACTGACGATATTTAATCTCGCCACTCGGAAAGAATCAGAACACCACAGTCCACAATTTACGTTTGGTGGGAATATCAGGGATAGGGTGTCGCCGCATCCGGAAAGTGGAAAAGGAAGAGTAGTAAAGCAAAAGGCTGGCAGAAGCTGTGATTGACCGATAAGATGATGGTGATGATATAACACTAATAATAATAAAAGTAAGTAATCATTTTAGGTTTAATGGACCCGCGGCATCTTGCATTTAACTTTCGTGACCCTGACCTAACCTAACCAGATTGGGTGATGTAACTCTAATACTACCGTTTAAATTACGTTCTCGTTCATCACTGAATATACCTACAAATATGTAAAAAAGGAAATAATAAAATAGCTTTTCAGTCGTCACATGAACATGATGCATGCAACTGCGTCGAAATACCGGGCTACTCGTAAACAGAGGTGCGCGGTAGGAAACCCGGAACATGCCTTTAAAATGTGTGATAATACCCGCGATAAACATTAAGAAAGATAATACAATACTCACGTCCGCCAGGCCACCATTTGTAGGCGGTGAGCGTCGGGCTGTGGAGGACGAACTCGCGCGTGCTGGGGTCGTAGTCGGCGCGGGTCTCCAGCCCTCGGACGAACGTGCCGTGCCCCAACTCAGTCTACGGATTATAACGCATGTTTAGAAACAATGCTTGATGATTTGCTCTGCCACAGGACAGCAGTTGTACCGCCTATCTCTGATTGTCCGCCGTCATTTGGATGCAATTGAGTTTAAAACAATCGCAGCGAGATAGCTCTGGCTCTAGCTTGCTGCGATTGGTCCACACCCAATTGCATCAAAATGGCGGCTTGGTATAGGAGATCGGCGGTAAGGCTGCTGAACGGTCACGCTATAATCTTCTTTCTTGGTAGCGTTCTCGCGAGCGTTAAATGTTGGGCCACCTGACATAATTAATGTACATATTTCGGGGGTGTAACACATAAGAAACTGTTATAACAACATTACATGAATAATCTTCATATCATTATTTAGAGTAGAGTTCACCAATTATGTAGTTAATCTGATCGTCCGCCTGGGTGACCGGTGCGTCTTTTGAAATAATATGAATGTCGCGGTCCGTTCCTACTTTTTACGGCAGAATTAAAAAACATTATTAACAGAATTTCAATTATGTGTTTTATTAAGCTGGGCCAATCGTTATAAAAGCAAATGGTAAGGAATGTAACTGGCACCGATGAATGTGCAAGCGGAGCGAGATCGAAACTTTTGACATCTTGTTTCTTAAAATTCTGGGGTGACGGGCAAAATAAATTATTGAGCGAACGCAGGGAGCTAGGAATGTTGGACCATTTGGCTCATAAGAGCGTACCTGTTCAGTAATTCTTTAAGATCCGCAAAAATAGGAGGCGGTCCGGATCCATTTGATAACCCTGACTTAGAGGATAGAAGCCATTAGGTAATTTCTAGTATAAATGTTGCTGGTGTAAATGGCGCTGTACTCGCACATTCTGATTATTTAGTGATTATTCGACTTTTAACAATTACAAATTGCATACTTTGAAATTGTGTTATTTTTTGGAAAAAAAATATGATTGCTCGCATATATCGCAACCACATGCGATACGTAATGTACAAAACCGGCGTGAAAGAGCTCGGGTAGCAATAGAGAGATTCCACCCGCATTGACAGCAGCGGAATGCGTTGATCTCCACAGTTCGTCGCGCTGATTACACACTCTAGCAAGCACAAGACAAAGTCCTCCACTGCGGTTAATACAGCTCAAGCGGTTTTATTATTTGTTTGTAAGCATCGCTGACTCTAACCTGTTCAGTATGACATCAATTGGCAAAAAATCCTGCACACATACTAAAAATAGCATACTTTTTATGATTAGCGGGTGCAGTCCCCCCGCTGGCCTTCTCAGCAATGTTTTCTGACAGCAAGAAACGTGATGAAACAAGTTTTTAGAAAACAGTCACAGTCAGTTGGTGGATTTGAATTTTTAATACTTCCCCGCTAATTGGAATCGTTAAGTCGATTATCGTTAAGGTATCTAAAGATGGGTAATCACCTAAACAACTACAATCTTTTCCACATTTTTGCTGTTGTTGGCTATTAATTCGACGACCAGAGTGGTTCAGTGGTCAACATGCCAGTCAGCCATGCAAGAGGTCCCGGGTTCGATTCCCGGCCGGGTAGAAATTTAAATGATGAATTTTAATTTTGTTACGGGTCTGGGTGTTCTATGTATAATAAGTATATATTTAAAAAAGTATATAAGTAGTATATCAGTTAGGTAGCACCCATAGTACAAGCTTTGTTCAGTTTGGGGCTAGATGGCGCTGTGTGAATTTGTCCACAATTATTTATTTATTTATTTTTATTAATAACTGTTTATTTTTTGTGAATCATATTTCGATTTAAAATACAAAAAGACAAGTCTGATATGAAAGATACCTACGGTTTCTTATCAAGGGCATGAGTGTAAATATGTTAAACATTTTATCAAGTCAACGTCAATCGAAATTCTTTTTTATTAAAATACTTAATTAATTGATTTCATATCAAACTCACATGTCAGTTACCTAACATCACTCACCTGTGCGTAAGTGCCGATGATCTCGAGGTTGAACGCCCGGCCGATCCAGTAGGCCTGCTGCTCCACCGTGGCCTGTCCCATGAGCGTGGGGATGAACATCACGTAATGCAGGGTCAGCGGCGAGCCGTCCTCCAGTACGGCTGAGCCCAGGTTGCCGCCGAGCACCGCCCTGCAGACAATGGCCTATTCAGACAGGAATATCTCACTCTCTATGAGGGCTGATCTTTATGCGCTACCCCTGACACATTTCCAATGAAGCTACATACATTTTTTCTTCAACATAGCCCCTTGTTACTAGTAACAGACGTTCTGTTTTGGCTGGAGCCGACCAACCGTCTGTTGCAGCCGACACTAATATTTACGATGAACAAAATAAAGTAGCTTTTTGATTTATTCGGGTGCGCGGAAGAGCCGATCTTGGTCGGACGTCGGCTCCAGTCAAAACAGAACGTCTGTTACTAGTTTAAATACAATTAAACCATCGGAGCATTTCAATAGCCTGCAAGATGAAATTTGGTGCGACCACACCACTAAACACCACTTTTGCACAGTGGATACGAGTATCACCATGAGGTGATCAAGAATAGTCAAGAAGTAAGTAAAGTTGCCGTAGACGTTGAACATTTTGCTGCCCGTGGTCCTTCTACGTAGTCCTACATACTACCTACTGGTAGAACCAATGTGTTTTCTCGCCGAGCTTGACTGTGCGCACTTGGCTGTCGGTGACATGGCGTCATTCGATAATGTGACACGGCTAATACGTGGAGATGGCATACGTGCCGTGTGTGGGTAGAGTGGCATGCATCACCCCTAGACGCTCACCAGCTACGGCTTCCGTAAGCCAGAAAATGGCAAAAAAAACTGCATTTTTAACATGGCGATCAAAAGCCTCCTAATGAGGAGGAGGCTCAATACCGACAGTGCACTGTTAATGGGCTGTTAACAACAAACGTACGACACATCCCCATCTGGTTACAAGTAAGATCACCGTAGCTTATGCAATTAAGGTAGGAGCGTCTAGTGGTGGCCTAGTGGTAAAGGTATCCGACATGCAAAGCGAGAGGTACCGGGTTGAATCCCACTAAAGCCATGTACCAATGACTCTTTTCTGAGTTATGTACATTAGTTGTACACTAACCGTTGCTCTTACGGTGAGGGTAAACATCGTGACGAAACCTGCACATTCAGGCGGCTGAATGTGTAACCATGACCCAATCTGGTCAGGTTTCCTTGTCAACAGGGTCACGGAGGATGGCAATCGCTCCACCGTAATTACCTAATCTGCCAAATCTTGGTCCGAGACCACAACCGGGTCATTAACGCCAAGATGAGATGCTATTAACGCCAAGCTGAGATCCTATTAACGCCAAGATGAGAGGCCATTAATTTAGATCTTTCCTCCAAAGATTTAGCTAACGAACACAAATAAATACAAAGTAAAATTACTCGTTGTTTGTCGAACTGTACCTGTAAATATCCATTCCAGCGTTGTCTTCCTCTTGCATTCTTCGGATCAGTTTGAAAAGGCGACATGACTTCTCTATAGCTCTCTCGTATTTCTCCTTATGGCTGAGATATGCTGTAGGCACTTCGTCTATATGGATGCCTTCCTTGAGAACCAGGTCCTCTGTAATACGATTAGTATTTAGAATTTGTGAAATTGGAAACCCATAACCTACTAATAATTCTCAGATTGATTCTTATCCTACTGGTTATATATGAAAGTGAAAGCATGGATGGATGTTTGTTTCTCCTTCACGCAAAAACTACTGAACAGTTATTGACGAAATTTGGCGGTAGCTTATAACTCAAAATTGCACATTTATTTATTTTACTATTTTATACAGGGTGTAAAAAGACCGCTAGCATTATTTGAAACCCCATATTCTATCCATGAAACTGAAGAACTTTCCCCAAGAAACATACCCGCGGAAATGACTTCATAATTTCGCTACATCAAATAAATAATTAATTGCGACGAGTAATGTTCATCGTCCGGCGCACGCTTCGCCGCGCGACGCCAGTGGCCACTGGTCACGTGGGTAATTATTTATTTAAGGTAGCGAAATTATGAAGTCACCTACTTTAAACCTACCTAGCCTGTTTTTCTTCGCACTTAAACCACCCCTGCATTATAACCAACAGAACAAAAAAACAGTTATTCAAATCGGTTTAGCCGATTTAGAGTTTTATCAAGACTCCATCATCATCATCATCTTGGCCTTAATGTCCCGGTTTTGATCTCGCGCACAAGGGCCCGAGGTCCGCCTTGACCGTGATTCAGGATTTGGCAGGTCAGGTTATTACAGTGGAGAGACTGCCATCTGACCTCCATGACCCTGCTACCAGGGGAACCTGACCAGATTGGATCATGGTTACACATCCAGTCGCCTGAATGTGCAGGTTTCTTCACGATGTTTTCCCTCACCATAAGAGCATGGGTTAGTATTTAACTAATGTACAAAACTCAGAAAACAGTCATTGGTATATCGCCGGAGCAGGATTTGAACTGGGGACCTCTGGCTTACGAGTCGGATACTCTAACTGGTCAGCCACCGACACTCTTAACTCGAGTTTTATCAAAACTAATTAACCACAATTTATTTTCAAATATTATTATATAGATACCTAAGTACTTATTTAAAATTTACAATATTTACAACATACATATCCCTTTAGCAAAGTACAACAATGGTTGTTATTGTGCTCATTTGTTGAGATAAAGCTACGAACTTTGGTCTCAACCAGTAACTCATTTGTCACTCTAATCTACAGATTATTAAGGCAATCACCAAGTGGTGCTTTGATTACATGGGTGCTATGATTTATATTATCATGCTGTTTGAACTTTAGAGCACTATTAGATAATGAAATTTACATTATTGGGGGTAAAGAAGAGGTAGGTACCACATTGTTAATAGGTTTAGTTTTATGGGCTTGATTTGTTTGCTCTTGGACACTGGTTTGGTCATAGGGAAACTTTATTGAAGACAAGATGGTGAATGTTGTTGAGTTAAATTTTCTCTTTTTGTAGTGAAACACACTATACACAAGTAAATAATATTAATAACAGGTACCTACTACTTGTATAGATAAACTTAAAAAAGGAAAAATAGCTGATATTTTGTTGTCATCCTTAAAAATTGATGATGATTGATAAACATTGTGATGGTACAGTCATTGAAACTATTAATCTTTATTTTTGCCAAACAGATTAAACAGTTAACAATATACCTGCATTTTTTGTATTTTTTTTATACAGTTACTACTAATATTCCATTACTATTGGGTTCAGCCACTTTTTACTAGTCATCAAAAATTTAAAAGAGCACCAGTAGGTGCTCGTAGTCTCCTCTCACTAGACACTAGTACTAGTGAATTGAACCCAGGACACCTACAAATCATGCCTGTTGTGTTGAATTTGTCACAGTGCAGAATGGAGTGGATCAATCAGAAGACTGGATCGGGCCATTAAGGAGACAGGATAGCAGATTGTGTGTTTGGCTTGAAAATTAGAATGTGACACAATTGTGTGTGGCCATTGGGCCACATGAATATTAGCCCGAAAATATCTCAGCATGGCTGAACATTATTCCCGAATATACTATTCATTGCAACAAATTTTTAGATAGACCCTGTTTGTTAACATAAAAAAATTTGGATATAGCTATGCACCATAATATGAAGTAATTTTTTGTAGGAAAAAAACTCATTAAGCCAAGATATCATGACTAATAATTAATAACTAAGGATGAGTAAGTACTTATATGTCAGTATATCTTTAAAATAAAACTATTCTCAGCATTGTATGAATCTGATGACAAAGTCTGAGAGAAATAGTTGTCTGTAGACAATAATAATTAAAGTTTACCAAGGCTCTTCCTTTCTGATGTCTTTTCTGTGCCACCATCGATCCAATTGGTTAGTTCTGTTACATTAAATGAGCACTTATTCCTCTCATTCTGTAGGTCCGCGTTCACGTTTACAGGTTTAGCCATTTTAAGGTAATGACGCACAAAGCGCGACTTCTCTAGAGAAAGGTGCAAGAGGTACTATTGTCTTGCCACATTTGCTACTCGCTCGATCGGATCATACGCAAGGTCTCAAACAAGTATAGGCAGCAAGGTAAGTACAATGATGACGTCTCTGCCTATATCATTCCGCTCTACGAGTATAAACAAATCACTTATTTAACTAGACCGTGGTTTAATTCTAACTGTTTTTTATTCTATATGGTTTATTGATAACAATGTATTAATATGTAGTGTTTGTTTTATTCTCGAAGAAATGTAGCATAAATTAAAAATCATCGATCCCAAAAATCCAAATGTTTTTGATTTCGTAATTTAAAACTTTGAATGACAATCACGACCAAAGACCAAAAATCTGTGCCATTGACGCAAAAAATTATAAAACCTTGCCACAATCCATAGACTACATACACGTTTGCTTAAAGCTCTCTTTTCACCGTCCTACAAATCTGACTGGCTGTACAAGCTGTACACAATTCGTAGTCATTGTTTGTACTGGTAACACTGATTATTTCGGCCATATTTCTTTCTTGTGTGCGTCGGATCTCATCGTGTCAGGATGAGGTTAGTTTTTATCAAAAAATATATTTTTACCTGTAAATATAACTACAAACTGCAAAGAATACACTGCTGGAACTTCGAAGGACTCGTAGAATATATGTCTTGCAATGGAACTTATCCTCTACATTTGTAAAGATATGCGTGTTATCGGTCTCCTTCCAAGCCATGTGGTCACGTACATTATTTCTTTATTTTCAGTTCCCTAAAGCTGCAGAAGAGGCTTGCAGCCTCTGTTATGCGATGTGGTAAAAAGAAGGTGTGGTTGGATCCAAACGAGATCAATGAAATCGCCAATACCAACTCCCGTGAGTATTCAGTTTGTTGACTATGATTCCGCCATTCCTAACTGGCCATGCGTGAATGTTATCATTATCTACTGATGTGTTGAATTGCCGGTTTCGGATAAAAAATGTGGGGTGAGGGTACGAAAGGGTGCAATTTTGATATAGTCTGACCCCACTAGCCGCTATCTGCTTTGTCAGATTTTGGAGTAATATGCCGTTTGGTGGCCTAAAAATGTACCCACTCCTCATCCGGGTTGTGTAGGAAGCAACTAATACTGATCATGGACATCATCCAAAATCAAACAAAAATTGGCAAAGGTGGTTGCCAAACCTGAAAAGAGTGGCGATTATCCACTTCATCTGTCACTTTTTCGGGGGAGGCCTATGCCCAGCTCTAGGACTGGATATCCTGCCAACTGAGATGTTGATTCGTTCACTTTATTTATGTAATGTGGTTGGCTGGTAAGGATCGCAGGTACCAGCTGGATGCATAGAGCACAGGACCGGCCTTTGTGGAGATCTCTGGGGAGGCCTATGCCCAGCAGTGGGCATCTTCTGGCTGATATGATGATGACCTAAATATTTAGTTGTGTATGGTTATTTTCACACAAATTCATATTCCATATTAATTTTGATAGGAAGGAATGAGGGTACGAATGTTTATCTTTATAACTGGATAAATGTAGTTAGTTTTCGTACATAACAACTTTCATCTAAACTTACTCTTAAATATAGGTTTTAAGACTTTCGGGGTTATTCACTACACTTTCACTACACATGTTACTCTTAAATAAATTTTCCATTGAAGTAAACTAAACAAAACACAAATCTCACAAATATTCTTTAATAGTACTCGTCAATCTGTGAAAACTAAAAACAGATTTGATCACATATTTATTTTGCTTCAGCTTTGCAACTTAAAACAAGCTATAAATCACCAATAATTATTATTTTGATTTTTCTATTTGTATACATTAATGAAAAATTGGTTTGAGACAGGCTGTATGTACATCAGTTTCTCTAATTAAAGCTAATGAGGAGTTTTCCAATAGGTATCTAAAGCATTCTTAACCACTCACTAGATGGTGGCCCGATAATTTTGGTAATTTACAATCGCTTGAAAAAGGTTCTTAGCTTACACTTGGTACATTGTATTGGATAATATTGTATTTATCAATACTATTCAACTATTTTAGAAGTTGTAATAAAATGAAACATAGTGCCTATTCATAAAAATATGTCTTTGTACATTTCGTTCAACGTTTAAAAGAGATGTTTATATTAATAAAAATTTTATTTTTAGGTTTAGTATTAGATGGCTGCATAATATCACTGCCAAATCATACAGATTAAATAAAAATTACCAGAATTGTAGGAGCGCCATCTATTGATGCTTTTTGAAACCAACTCACAATACCTACTGGAAAACTCCTCATTATAAAAATATGTCTTAAAATAATCTTAGTAAGATTTAGGATTTTTTTCATTTCAGTGATATTTTATCTTTGTTTTTTGTAAAACTAACTTGATGCGACTATTGTACATTCCAGGACAGAACATCCGTAAGATGATCAAGGATGGTCTTGTCATCAAGAAACCTGTTGCTGTCCACTCGCGCGCCCGTGTGCGCAAGAACACTGAAGCGAGAAGAAAAGGTCGTCACTGTGGCTTCGGTAAAAGAAGAGGTACAGCTAATGCCCGTATGCCTCAAAAGGTAATTATTTACATATGTTTTATCATACTAAAACTACAAATAATTTAATAGCTAATAATTTATTGCACAATATTATTACATTTCTTAACAACATATAATTATAATTCATTGTGTAATGTTATTGTAAGTTGACGTAAACATTGGTGTTCTTATTGAAATGTATTTTTTTAATTTTGAATTTCATAAATACTCAACAATTGTCAACAGGAACTTTGGGTCCAAAGGCAGAGGGTACTTCGTAAGCTGCTCTTGAAATACAGGACTGCCAAGAAAATTGACAGGCATCTGTACCATGCTCTGTACATGAAGGCGAAGGGTAATGTGTTCAAGAACAAGCGTGTGCTTATGGAGTACATCCACAGGAAGAAGGCTGAGAAGGCCAGGACCAAGATGCTTAGGTAAGACTATACATGTATACATTTTCACAGGATAAATATGAGTAACATGCTTAGCAAGGTACATATGAAACTAGTTATGCCCCTAGTTTATAATATACCAGGAAAAGTTTGTGTGTTCTGGGTAATCTCTGAAACAGTTTCCTTTTGTTGGGAACAGTTTCAAACTGTTTGAGGGCCTGGGAATCGCCTTCCTACTACTCTTGGTCCACTTCGTTCGGTGCCAAGAACGGGACAGGGGGAATGTATTTTCGGCGAGTCTCGTGCATACGCGACCATTTGGGACGGATGTATTAAGTAGATAAATTAATTGTATTGATGGTATGAAACCATTCATTCAGACGCGAGTTTGACTCGCACTTGAATTAAAATAACGTTTTTGTGTCTCCTTGTACAGACTCCTTGAAAATGTGACGATTGCTGTCAGACATTTTGCTAGACTACGGTGTTCCTTATCATTATTTTATCGCTCCTTCTCAATTGATACGTGTACTCGCTGTGAAATTCACGCGACGTGAACGCAAGAGGGAGTCACTAGTACCTCGACTTCCGTGCACGGCTCAAAGCACGCGTATAACGCGCGAGTCGAGAGTCTGGCGATGAACGCGATATACGCGCGTAATTTTTATTCGCGCGTTGCTTGTGAACGCACTGTGGTGTTGCCCAGTAGTACCTCGCCAAAGCATGAGAGATAAATAAAGCATATGAATTCGCGGGAAACGATTCGTGGTGATTTCGTTCTGTCTAAATAATGTCTTTACGACCGACGTTAAGCCATCGTTTCTTGAGCCGGCCTCTGCTTCACATGCCTGGCTAGGGTGGTCAGATATTTGTTCCCTACGTAATTTGTCGGACTGCGCAAGGCGTGGCCATACCATCGAAGGCGGCACTTTTGCAGCTTATGTGCGATATTACGGACGTGAAGGCTACCGCGACTGTAGTTTCGGGCGCAGTTTTTGCAAGATACTCGCATATCCACCGCAGTATCTTCATTTCCATGACACGCAATCCTGTTTGTGCCGTTTTTGTAGAGGCCAAGTCTCAATGCCATATTGGAGCGCAGGGGCCGTATTTTTGAATCGTTCGATTTCGTTGTTCTGACAACTCCCTAGCCGCGCATATATTCGCAATACATCTACCTACCTATACCTTTTATGTTTACTTTATTGGTTTTATTAAAACGGCAATGTGCTTCTTCCAGTGACCAGGCGGAGGCCCGCCGCAACAAGGTGAAGGAGGCGCGCAAGCGGCGCGAGGAGCGCATCGCGGCCAAGAAGGAGGAGCTGCTGCAGACCTTCGCCAGGGAAGACGAGGCAGCGGTCACTGCCAAGAAGTGATAGTTGTAATAAAAACTTTAAGAAAAAACTGGTCCAATAAACGCTTTGGGTCACATTTTGAGTTTTATTTTTTGCCGTTTGTTTTCTGTTTACCTCGACATTTCGACGCAGTCGCCTTTGATATCGTAACTCCTGAACGGGTGGACCGATTTTGATACGGTTTTCTTTATTTGAAAGGCAATTAAACGTGATGGTTCTTAGCTTTGTTTCATAAAATAGGTTTTGTAGTTAAGAAAATCTTTGACGCGGATGTTTTCCGACGTTTTCTGTCGATTAGGTTATTCTAGCCACAAATTCGTATTAAATATTTAAGCAGTCAAAAAAATTATTCTCGACGATCTTTTGTTAGATCGTTTTAGTGAAACAGATTTATGGCTAGAAAAAGTTGAATCTGAAATGTCGCAGCAGAATAGTCCCCTAGGGCCGTATTTTGAACCGTTCCTATGGGATTCGTGTTTGAATTAGCTTCCTACTCGCTTTCCCATCCATATACGAATCTGATCAAAAATAGGGTCGGCGTTGCTGATAATTTACATGGTTTCAACAATTACGATTAAATGAGCAGTTTTCCAATAGGTATCTAAAGCATTCCTAACCACTCACTAGATGGCGCCCCGACAATTTTGGTAATTGATTCATTGAGAAATCTTTTTATCGTTGTATTGGATAATATATTGTATTTGTCAATAGTTTTCAACCATTTTAGAGGTTGTAATAATAATGGAACATAGTGCCAACTTATATTGACGACCTGAGTTGTTCAGTGGTCAACATGCCGTCTGCCACGCAAGAGGTCCCGGGTTCGATTCCCGGCCGGGCAGAAATTGAAATGATGAATTTTAATTTCTGTAACGGGTCTGGGTGTTCTATGTATAATAAGTATGTATTTAAAAGTATATAAGTAGAGTATCAGTTATCTAGCACCCATAACACAAGCTTTGCTTACTTTGGGGCTAGATGGCGTTGTGTGAATTTGTCCACGATTATTTATATTTATTTATTTATAAATATTTCTTTATATATTGCGTTCAACCTTTAACAGTTATGTTTATATTAAAAAACATTTTATTTTTAAGTTTAGTATTGGCGGCCGAAATCACTGCCACCATCATACAGATTAAAAAACGAGAACCAAAATTGTAGGAGCGCCATCTATTGATACTATTTGAAACCAACTGACAATACCTACAGGAAAACTCATTGTAGTGGGCCGTGTGGTGTCCGGCCTCCTGTATACAGGTGTCCCGTAAGTCGACGTCAAGCCGGAATCGGGTGATAGTCCAAATCATAATAGTTACTAGAAAAATAAAATCTACGTCTTGAATTTTTTAAATTATAGGCATTTCTTTTTTTTTCGAGAAAATGTACACCTGTGATGGTTTTTTAGCTCCTGTTGCTACAAATCTTAACTTTTTTTCAATTTTATTTTTCTTATGTAATCCCGAATAGTGCTAATCTAACCTATTACTTAGAATTCCAAGTCAACTGCTCCAGCTTGGAAGAAAGTGTCACATTATGCCGTACAATGAATAGACAATTAATATTTCGTCCAACTTTAACGGACTGTACTGAAAAAAAAAAGTACTACGCCAGGTTGGCAAGTAGCACGAAAAGTTGACGCATTTAATAAGGATTCTAAAATGGTATAATACTTGCTACATTATTTCTTTGATTAAGGGGAAAAAAAAAATCCTTCAAGAAACCCAGTTTCGAAAATTTTTTCTTTACCTAGGTACTAAAAATTATTCTAGTGCGTTCAAAGCTTGCCTAAGACCGAGTGAGACGGAGAGTCATTCATGAAATGTGAGTGAGACAGGTAGTGATGCTTTCAAGTCAGAGATGCTAACTTTATGTTAAATTTAGGACAAATTTTCCTTAAGTTTAAAATTAAACACCAATTAGATGCAAAGATTTATTATTTACAAAAGATGTTCAAACTGCGTTCCTTCAACTGCAATACAAGCTCGACATCTTCTTAAAAAAGATCGGATTATCACACGGGCAAATCTTCCGTTGTTGACAAATTCAGCTGCTTCCGTAATTCTTTGCCGAAGCTCAGCTACATTTTCGATTGGCTTAAAATAAACTTTCTCTTTCACTGCTCCCCAATAAAAAAATTCTAATGGATTTAAGTCCGGTGAACGGGCTGGCCACGAGATCGTACCAGACCGACCTATCCATCTGCCCGGATATTCTTCATTGAGAAATGCTCTAACTGAGCGGGCATAGTGCGCTGGGCAGCCATCTTGTTGATACCACATCTCTCTGTAAATACTGAGTGGCACGTCTTCCAGTAAACTAGGTAAACTGTTTTGTAAAAAATCTAAATAAACTTCAGCAGTCAAGATCTCTGGCAACTCAAAAGGTCCTATGACTCTTCCATTTAAAATTCCGGTCCACATGTTTATTTTAAAACGATACTGAGATCCATCTTGTCTCATTAAATTCGGATTCTCTACGTGTCACTCGTGTAAGTTGTGTAGGTTCATGTAACCGTCTCTTTTAAATGTCGATTCATCCGACCACAAAATTTTCTCTAAGAATCGCGGATCTTCCCGGTGTCTTTGTAGCATCGTTTGACAAAACGCAACCCGAAGTTGATAATCCTGAGGATGCAGGGTTTGTACTCGCTGTACATGGTATGGGTGGAGCTCATGTTTTTGTAAAATTCGGTGAGCTATAGTTTTGGGCACTCCTGTGCTTTGCTGGATTGCACGTACCGAAATACTTGGATAGACTTGACTCTCCGTCTCACTCGGTCTTAGGCAAGCTTTGAACGCACTAGAATAATTTTTAGTAGGTAATGAAAAATTTTTCGAAACTGGGTTTCTTGAAGGAATTTTTTTCCCCCGTAATCAAAGAAATAATGTAGCAAGTATTATACCATTTTAGAATCCTTATTAAATGCGTCAACTTTTCGTGCTACTTGCCAACCTGGCGTAGTACTTTTATTTTTCAGTACAGTCCGTTAAAGTTGGACGAAATATTAATTGTCTATTCATTGTACGGCATAATGTGACACTTTCTTCCAAGCTGGAGCAGTTGACTTAGAATTCTAAGGAATAGGTTAGATTAGCACTATTCGGGATTACATAAGAAACATAAAATTAAAAAAAAGTTAAGATTTGTAGCAACAGGAGCTAAAAAACCATCACAGGGTGTACATTTTCTCGAAAAAAAAAGAAATGCCTATAATTTAAAAAATTCAAGACTTAGATTTTATTTTTTTATTTTTCTAGTAATTATTATGATTTGGACTATCACCCGATTCCGGCTTGACGTCGACTTACGGGACACCCTGTATAAAGATTTTTCTCTATGTGTCCAGCAGAGTAGAATGGCACTAATCGTTTACACTAGTGGGTGTCGTACAAGGAGACTTATGTTTTCGAGACAAAAGATGTAGTCTCCGTAAGCTGGAAAATATGCAGTAGCGTTTTCTATTATATTTGTAACGCTTGCCAAGCGTGGAAATTATGGCAATAACCTCCCCTTTCGTGGGAGAGGCCCTAAATCCTGCAGTGAGCTGTTATAGGCTGTTATGATGATGATTGATGTAGGGAGTTTCGGGTATCATTAGACGTAATTTACAGGCATGAAAAAATTGCTAGACTGGCCTGCTTTATAACAACTTGGCAGCGCCATCTATCGTCTGCGTTACGTACCTACATACCGCGAGAAAGTTTGGTCGCATTTACTAGATTTTGCTCGCGACTTCGTTTATACTTAACATTTGAACTTATTTTGTGCCTCAAGCTACCAAACCCATCAAAATCCGTTCAGCAGTTTCTGCGAGACGCGAACACAAACAGACAAAAATTTAAAAACATAATTCTTTTGCTACGCTTCAAATATAAATCTCATGGCTACGATAATGTTGAATAGTGCAGTGAGCAAGTAAACACTCTGGATACCCATCGTTTTCCAGGTTTTCTATGTGTATCCCGTCATTGCTGATAGCCATAGTCTCCACTTCTTATGGGGTTTTCGTGCCAAGGTTTAGAGGAAGCCGAGCTGGCTTGTAGTCGTTGACCTTGGTTGGATAGCTCCTTGAAATGACAGCAACAAACAACAGTTAAATTAAAATAATATTCAAATTACGAACGGATTTAGGTGAGAGTTAACGGATCCCTTGATAAACTGTATAAGTCTGGGACGTATAAACGTAAAGTCGTGAATGTTTACAGTGTGACAATATATCAACGCGGCTTAGATAAGATCGCGCTCATAAGTCTATTACCGCCTTAAAATTCATATTCCTGTGCAGTTGTTAAAAGGTTTTGCAGCCTGTAGCATACTGTTCGAACTGTAAAGGAACAAAATAGGCAACATTTTAAAATAAAAATATCAAAGTCGCTTGTAATAATCGTTTTATTACAATTCAAGCTTTGAATTGTAATAAAACGATTACAAGCCAGTTATTCATTTTAAAAATCACATTGGTTTTTTGACTTAAAAAAGGTTATCATTTTTTATTTTTTTGTAAGCGTACATGATTACTTACTAAATTAAAATAATATTTTAAGGTATTATCAAAAAATATTTTAATTTAATTTATAAGACAGTACGGAAATTCATTAAAGCAATTTTCATTTAATAAAATTAAAAAAATACGTGCTGTTAAAGAATTAGAAGTAACTATTTGTGCCTAAGGGACGGCCTTTCTTTTAGACAATTTCATTAGATTTGAGATTTATATAAACCGATTGATCGAAGTGGTATCTGTGCGAACTGTTTCGCATTTTAACTCTCCGTTGGTAAGTGCACGCATCCAATATATAGCTATAAATAGGTTATAAATTATAATTTATAACCTAATTTGTGCAACGCATTAGTTTTAAGCTGTAATGTTGTACAAAAGTATGAATAAATAAATAAATTAGTTTAACAATTAATATCCTACATGGCAGTAGCTACAATTTTTTTTTCTGAAGTGGTAATGCACTTATGAGCGCGTGTGTACCTCTCTATACCCACACTGACTAACCTACCCTTTCTTGACTTATGTAGATTTCCTGTATTATGCAGACGTAGTAGGTACTTGGGCTTGGGACTTCGTATATTGAAATAGAATTAAGTAGATGCCATACATTTAGTGCAGAAACTTCGCACACCTCAAGAGTACCTAGGTACCTAAGTAGGTATCTAGAACCGAGAGAGACCTAGAACGAAATAGGGGAACCTAAACACCTCTCATTCGACTCCACTTGAGTATGTCTTCACGAACCCTGAATCAATAAAAAATTGTATTTAAAAAGGTTAATAAACTGCCTTTTCAATGGTAAGACAATGACGTGACGTGTCCGTCTATCGATGTCTGTCGGAGGTATAACTTGGAAACTATTAGAACTAGAGAGCTGTAATTTGGTACGGTTAAGCCTAATAATCATACCGACAAAGTTGTAAAATAAAACATTTTTTGGGTACCGTGTAGGGAGGGGTCGCGTAGAGCGGGGGTGAACTTTTTTACGTACTTACCTATATTCCAGTGTCTGGGACGTCGTTGGACAGTATTTTAAAAACATTGTGAACGTGCTAAGATTTTTTTAGGATTTGGCAAACCGTTACCGAAATATTTAGTCAGATATGAGTAATAGTCGAGCAACTTACAAACATTCCATACAAATTGTATACTTATTTAATTTGGATTCATGTTATAGAAAAGACAGGCATTAGGAGGCGAACGCTCGCGTGGATACGAGCAGTTCAAAAATAGGGCCCCTGGTGCAGTTAATGTGTTTATGGGGCCAAAAGTCATCTTAAGCACTCATACTATGTTAAATAACTACAGAACCCTACGCCACACGTAGCGACACATCTTCGACGTGGAACTGGTAAAAATCTTCGTTTTCGAATACCACTGGTCACACACACCGAAGTCCGAACTCCTAAAAGGTCACACACGCACACAGACCCAGCTCGCAACCAGTTACCGCTAATCACTGTCAGTCGCTATCTAACACGGCGAGTGTAAACAATATATATTTATTCCTTTAGTGCGCATTCAAAAAATGACAAAAATAAATGCGGATCTCCAAAGAGAGAGGGACCAGTGCACTTTCAATGTTCAGGAGTTAACCTGGATGATCGACGGGGGGCCCGAAAAGACTAGGCAACGTAAAGAAATAGGCAAGTGGCAGTATCAATATACTTTACTATCTATAAATAGAAATTAGAATAATTTATTTTGTTTCAAGCGGACTCTGTGTGTTTACATAGGTATATTTACATTAATTATTAGTTGAATTTGCTTGTACGCTTACTAGTTTGTTAAGTACTTAGGCAAGGGTCATTGGTCGATGCAAAATGTCGAATTTTTTATTTATTTGTTTACTAGTTAACCTGGCGCGACTTCGTTCGCGTAAACCTACTTTACCCCCTACAACCCTTTTTTCTTGCTTAAAAACCTTCCTCTTATGAATCAGTCTATATATTTTTGAAAACCGCATTATATCCATTGCGTAGTTTAAAAAATGTAATCGTACATAGATAAATATGGACAGACGGTGGGAAGCGACTTTGTTTTATACTATGTATAGATTTACAGATCACAGCAACATAAAAACTTGATCATAAAAATACATAACAAAAAAAGAGTGTGCCAATTAAGAGTTGTAAATTAAAAAAGAGCAAAAAGTTAACAATGGACTAAAATATAAGTTCCTTAAACTCTAAAGTAAACTTATACCTAAGTTCGATGCAACTGAAACTTAAACGTAAAGTCATGCCTAAGTTGCGTGTCTGTGTATCTGTCTCTTCGACATGACAGGACCACCTACTCACGTAGCGCATGCTAGGAGACTGTCGTCACCACATTTATGACCGCCACATTCCTCGCGGTGAAGGCCAGCTGGCGATAGGTATGGGGACACCCATAGAAAACATGAGTCATCATGTTAGCCCACAACAGTCCACTGCGGGACTAAGGGCCTCTCCCACGAAAGGGGAGGTTATTGCCATAATTTCCATGCTTGGCCGGCGGGTTGGAGATCGCAGTGTTATAGATATAACAATGGAAAACGTTGCTGCCCCTTTTCCAGCCTACAGCCTTTGCCTCGAAAACATTAGTCGCCTTGTACGACACCTACGAGTGTAAGGGGTTGGTGCTATTCTACTCTGCCGGATAACACACAGCCACATGAAACATGAAAAAATGAAAACATGAGTACTTTCATTGTTTTCTATGGGGACACCTGTGCCAACGTTATTGCATCGACCTCTGCCTCTGTCGGACGGAAACGGCCGGGCCCTCCCGGCAAATCCCGTCGTACCCCCGCCGTAAAACAAGGAATCAGGGTTACTTACCCAACATAGGAACTAAGTGCCCTTGGGGTCGTGGTGTCGAGTTACGCTGATCCCTCAATCCCAGAGACATGTAATGTTAATTACGTTCATATAAATGACATCAACGGGGGCGTCGCTCGCGTTGAACTCTTTTGTATGAGTCAACATCTTCTTGAATTACATTAATTTACATTATGATAATTATCATTGGCAGCTGTAATGCGAAACTATGCATATTTGAGTGTCGAAGCTATTTCAAATTACGATGTTTTTCATACTATTTTTTTTTATCTATCGGCTAATGCTACAAAGTTACAAAATTAGGCTATCGGCTTTGGCGCTGAATCTTTACTGTCCAGTCATCTATACCCAGCTGATCCTCGAGCCACCGATCTTGATGCTAGTGGTCCGAGTGGCGGGTTTGCAACCGCCAATGGAACTCTGGTCCCCCGGGCCCTCATAGTCATGAGGGTTGTTTTGAAGTGAGCTTTATAGGTGGTCGTTTCGATAGGGTAGCTTTGCTTGTCGGACAGTTCCGTTCAGTAAAGGCAGGGTGGTCATTTCGATAGAGTGGACTTTTCTGTAGAGTGCCTTGCTTTTCGATATTGAGTTTCCTTCCTTTCCCACACATGGTGTCGCCTGTCTGCGGTAGGGTAGGGGTAGGGTAGTAGTTAGAGTAGGGGTAGGGTAGGGTAAGGTAGTGGTAGGGTAGGGGTAAGGTAGTGATAGGGTAGGTTAGGGGTAAGATGGTGGTAGGGTGGGGCAAGGTCACTACCTTACTACTAGGTTCAGCTTTGGTAGGGTAGGGTTAAGGCAGTGGTAGGATAGGGTAGGGGTAAGGTAGGGGTAGGGTAGGGCTAGGATAGAGTAGGCTAGGGTGGGAGCGGCTACCTATCACATGCAGCATGTGTAATGCACGCTCACTTAAAAGTCTGTCTGGCGGTGGCGTGGGGGCCGGGTCGCTCTTTTCCTTTAAATATGGTTGATTTGGACGATGGCTGGGCCCTGCGTTATACTCGTGAACGGGTGCTGCCTTGGTGGACTGGCTTACTCTTGCAGTAGTTTAAGGCGGTTTTTCTTAATTATACTAGACATACCTAAATATCCATAACTATATCGAGCGCGGTCTGGCTCTGCCTGGCATTGTCGGGCACGGTCCGGCCGTGGTTGGCGTGGGGTGGGTTTGCTGCGGCCCCCCCTTTTTGACGATTGAAAGAGATATTTAATGTCCTAATCAACAAAGAAATTTTGAGTTTGAGTTCATTTCCTGTCATAATTATAATTGTACCTTGTCTAGCAAAAGATATGAAATAGTAGATTTACACCAGGCGGATAAAGCAGCGCCTTACATCACTCTAGAGTTCATTTTTATTTAAGAGCGAAGCGCGGCAGTTACGTCTCTACGTTACGGGACTCTTCCCGAGTGAAGCGAGGATTTTATTTAAGCCGCTCAAGGCTAAGACAGCTTTAATACAATTATTAATTTATAAATGAAATGTTAACAGTGATATTTTAGATACATTAGCAGAGAGAAGCAACATTAGTGCAGTTTGGATAAAAATTAATTTGATTTTGTATTAAAATGAAACACCCTTTGTTCCACACTCTTTGTAGCACCATTGAAATGAGTTTTATATTTCGTATTCAGCTTTGCTAGCCAGTTACACTTTTGAATAAGTTATCTATACCTATTTAATAATTATTATGTTAATTAAGAGAAAATGTATTCATTACAATAAATAAACTCAATTACTACTGGACCGACTTTAAAACTTCTATTTTTTTTATATCACTATCACAAATAGAAAGCTACTTTTTATCCCGTGAAAATACAAGGTTCCCGTGGTGTAGGAATAAGGTAAGGAAGGGTGGGGGTAGAGTTCATTAAATTGAAACTACGAGAACGAAGTCGCGCCGGGCATTTAGTTTATATGTATAAAACGCCCGTTTTTTAATTTGTTATATAACAGCCAAGAGTTCTCATACGAATTTTAACCATCCAAATTCAAATCACAGAGCCCCTGCGTGTTTGTCTTGCTTTCGTTGACGAGGTGTAAAATGATATGACTGCAGAAGCTGTGGAATAAAGTGCAGGGTTTGGATTGTAACAGGAGCAATAAAAGAAATAAGGGAGTCCGTAGATCTGTGGGAGTATCAAAAGTATAAAAAAAAAGATTTTTTGGAAGACCTTATCCAGTTTTGGACTATTGGCAGCATCTTCTTTATAACTGGTGACTATAACACAATTTAAAATATTCTTGCTAACGAACTAAGCGCTTTCTATCTCTTTCTAGAACACTTGTTCCTAAGCGACAAACGGATCTGGGACAACGTGCCCTCCGAGTACCTGAGCCACCAGCAGACGTACGAGAATTCCATCAGGCAGTCAGTGCTCACGTTCGTTATACTCAGAAAGATGCAGGACGACAAGAACCTATCCCTACACAGTTACCGGTATGAGTGTGTTTTGTGTTTTAAAACACATATTTTAAAAGTATATTCCATCAGGGATTCCTATCGCGTACGACTGACCATGATGTCAACTGTGTCTACTTGTAAACAAAGGTACGCGATAGGAAACCCGGAACACACGTTATAAATATGCGTGTATTTGTTACTTACACTCTTTGACGACCTGAGTGGTTCAGTTGGTCAAAATGCCGGTCTGCCACGCAGAGGTCCCGGGTTCGATTTTCGCCCGGGCAGAAATTTAAATGATGAATTTTAATTTTTGTTACGTGTCTGGGTGTTATATGTATAATAAGAATGTATTTATGTATATGTAATTTATCAGTTGTCTAGCACCCATAACACAAGCTATGCTTACTTTGGGGCTAGATGGCTCTGTGTGAGTGGTCGTGATTCTACTAGGTGGGGTCGGTACCCGTATTCGCAAACTATACTTATCTACGAGAAGTAACTTTACTATTATTTGTTCTCACAGTGCTCGTCTGCTATTGTGGTAGAGCTTGTCTACTTTAAAATGACGCGCCCCACTATGGCATTAACGCACACAAGCAAGTTTAAAATATGGACGCAATACACATACAAATGCCGTTGTAATTGGTCATTCAGTTGCCGGTAAGATTCAAACGTCGGAGCACGCGCCGTTCATTGGCTCCCACACAGATGAAGTGTCGTTATTAATATTTGCACTCACACATCGAAATCAACTAACTAAGTAGTGGGGCGCGTCATCTTATACTAGACGAGCTTTACGTAGGTACTGTTTCAATAAGGCTCTACGTTTGGTAATTTTTGTTTATTTTGACGGACTCATGACGTTCCGCATAGTTTCGAGAGTTCCGATGGCCACCCAAGCATTATCAGTCCATGAATCCATGACCGCGCGCACTGTTAAACCTCATTGTAACGTTATTGAATACTTGATTTTATACTAATAGGTATTATTATACTTTATCCAAAGAATTTACTCTATTGTCCAAATTCTTTGCATTTTTCACTACCAGCGACCTCGTAAGCAGTTTGGTGAGCGTCGGCACCTTCCGGGACGGGACGCCGATGGCACTGCAGTTCATAATGTTCACTCCCGCCATCTTGAACATGGCTGATGAGGAGCAGGTGGCGCACTGGCTGCCAAGGGCGTGGAGCTGCAGCATCATTGGCAGTTACGCTCAGGTAAGAAGCAGCTGGTGGCGGCTAGTGAAGACCATAGTCGTAGTGAGATTTCATCGATGAAGGAATACTGTTGAATCAAAGAAAATCTAATATCACAATCATCACAGGTCTCAAACTCAACATGCTACTTGTTGCAAATTCCTGCTAGATAAATATCATATCTCTGATTTCGTATATGTTACAGGGTTTTGTGCATGGCAACATATTTACGTTAGGTTGAGTTATTCTTGAGCATTTTTGACGTGATGGTTCCTCACTAGTATTGCGCAGGTACATTTAAATGTACAAACACCCCATAACACCCTCCACCTCCGTCCACTTCTGAACTTGTCTCTTGGCTTAAATTGCTGCCTGTTGGCCATTTTTAGGTTCACGAAGGTAGTAGATAGACATTAGTAGCTGTTGAGCCACCCGCGACTTCGTTCGCGTATAATTAGGTTATAACTGTCTAGGACGTTCTGACCGGTAGAAATAACGCATTAGGAAATACGTTCAGTAGTTTTGCGTGAAGAAGTAACAAGCATCAAAACATATATCCACCCTTACAAACTTTTCCAATAGGAAACGACAACAGAAATTTTACGATTTGGCGATATACCTTGTTGATAAATATTCGTTTCGTTTGTTCGGTTCCCCAGTCTTAGATGAGTCGCTTCCTCTTTTTTTCTATGAGAACATTACATTTTTTTGCAATGTTCTGATCGTTTGTCAAAAATGAATATTAATATGCCATTAAATATTTTTTGGCTATTTTTCCCAAAATTTAAATACATTATTCGGTGCTGTCAACTCCGGAAACACACGGATCTTATTCAAAGAATTGACAACATAATTAAGAATACTTTGGCTTTAGTTTTGAATATAAATTTAGAAAAGCGTGGATGGTTACAGGCTTCACTTCCAGTGCGTATGGGAGGCCTGGGCATAATATCGATTTCCGGTATTGCCCTGCCAGCGTAGTCGATTCACGGTACTAAATTTTTTTATTAATAAAATCTTTGTGAAGTCCACTTGGGATTACTAAAATAAGTTATTTGTTAGCCTGCCCAACTCGGACCCGCCATAACTCTCCCTTCGCAGAGGCTATGGGATGGGCCGCAATGCGAGCTAATACGGAATAATTGTCAGCTCCGCGGATCGTGCCAGTCTCTTAGTCGTTGCTGAGTGGGAATCCAGTTTGTGGCTACAAGGTCATCCTTCGGCAAACACTAGCAGAGCTGGTAGAGCTAGAGCGACGGCGGCATCCGCTAAAGCCATTAAAAGGCTCAAATATAGTAATCTCGACAAAGGTTATATATTTGAGCCTTTTGGAGTAGAAATATTAGGTCCGTGGGGACCGGGAGCCTATGGAATTTTTAAAGATATATCAGCGCGTCTCGTCGATGCAAGTTGTGACCAAAACGCTGGCCTTTATTTGGCAATACGTTTGAGGATTGCTATTCAACGTGGCTATGTCGCCAGCATTTTGGGGACCTTGCCTAATAGCAGCGGTTTATCAGATTTATTTTGTGTTAGGTTAACCTAACTTTAGTTAGGTAAGTGTTTGTTGTGTTGTTCTTTATTTTATTATGATAAACTAAGATAGTGGAATGTACCGTACTAACATCTGCACGCTAAATCATTGCCTCGGAAATTATCATGACATTAAAAGTTCCCGGAATCATTTAGATCGGTACAACATCGACAAAATGATGCACCTGGTACTGCAAACGTCCATGTACCTAACTGCTTGCCATCAGGTGCAGTATAAAAACAGTTGACACGAAGGTAAAGCGTTTGCAACTCTATTAACAAATTTAAGAAATCCGTTAAAGTTATCCTCAAACATGGCAAATGTTCAAACTAATCTTAGATTTACAGTCGAGTTCATTCATATGTGAGAATTACCAAGTTTTCAAATATAAATGTATTCATATATAGGAGCAGATTCATCAATCAAACATATGTACATCTGCACAGATATATAAGTACCCTTCCATGTACATTTATATTTGAAGCCTTGGCAATGCATATATGCAATGAACTCGACTGTACCTGTTGATTTTGTTGATCTTTTTTTATTCCCGAGCATTCTTTTAGTGTGTTTGTTTACTGTATTTTCGATTTAGTTATTATGTGTCCACTTGTTTTGGGTTAGGATTTAGATTATGGCCATTGCTGTTTCTATGTACATTTTTAACAATCCTAGTCTGTTTTTTGTAAATAGTAAATAAAGCCAGTTGGGGCTTACAGACGGAGCTCGGCCACGGCACGTTCATCCGCGGGCTGGAGACCACGGCCACCTACGACCCCGCCACCGAGGAGTTCGTGCTGCACAGCCCCACGCTCACCGCCTACAAGTGGTGGCCCGGCGGTCGTGAGTATTTTATTATGGTCTAGGCCCTAGTATAGGGGGCACGATCAGACGGCCCACCTGATGGAAAGTGGTGGTAGTGGATACATTCGGTGCCGGCCTATTAGACACCATGTTACATAAACCGTTACATATTAACGAAAGTATTAACGATTAAAAACATTTTGATCTAGACAGTCATTTGACCGCCAACTCACCCTGTGTGTAATGAATAATCGATTGCTAAGCGAATTGACTTGACTGTAATTCAATAAACATAGACCTAAGTAGCGATATACCTTTCCTGGAAAACCAGTCGTCATAATATATGTCGTTACTTAACTTACTTACATGCATACTTTTTTGGTGTCTGCTCAACCAGAAATCGCTTCTTTAATCAATTACAGTTGGCCAAACGGCGAACTACTGCATCGTGGTGGCCCAGCTCTACACGAAGGGCCAATGCCACGGCATCCACTCCTTCATGGTGCAACTTCGAGATGAGGAGACCCACGTCCCTTTACCGGGGATCATTGTAGGCGATATCGGCCCAAAATTGGGTCTCAACGGTGTCAACAACGGGTACTTGGGGCTTGACAAAGTGAGGATTCCACGGAGCCATATGTTCATGAAACACGCCAAAGTTCTTGAAGTGAGTTTAACTTTAAACGTAATTATATTTATGTAGCGTCTGCCAAAAAGCTACCTGTGTACGTTAGTTTGCGCATGAAATGATTATACGTACCTAGTATGGATTCAAGCTGCTTTCTGCGTCTGTCCTTTTTTTATATCATACTAGCCAGACATTTGACCGCCATCTCACTGGGTGTTAAGTGACGATGTGGCCGAAGATGGAGCATGCCTGTCTAGGAACAGCCTATTCACTCTAGTCTTGAAGGCGTCCAGATTATAATGATCAGGGAACACACACGCAGTCAACGCCTGTCTGCGGTATGTGATGAATTTATTTCTGCTCACTCCTCCAACACCACGCAACGGAATTTGATGCGGTTTTCACCATCGGTTAAAGAATTTCTTCCGAAAGGGTCATATGTAAAATACATGCATATTATAGTAACAAAAAGCTAAGAAAACTCGTAAACCAACCGGACTGGTTTTAGCAGCTATTGACCCGTTTATTAACATGTACTAACCTATTTGCCCTTTTAGGATGGTACTTACGTAAAATCGAAACACAGCAAACTGAACTACGGGGCGATGGTATTCGTGAGGGTGCTAATAGCGCTGGACATGGCGAAGTACCTCGCGAAAGCAGTGACGATAGCTGTCCGATATTCCGCTGTTAGAAGGCAGGGGCCAATGAAACCAGAGTAGGTATTTAGTTTATTATTTTTTGTCGACTGTGTAGCTGATAGTGTACGAAGTGATGACGGATGCGTACCTAAGCCGTTGGTTCTGGCTTCCGACTAAGCGATGTCCATCCAACACTTCTTAGACTGTCCTCGGGGCCTCTTTCCTGATACCGTCTCTCACGCTAAGGCACGTGTTACGTACCTACCCGGTCAAGTCGTGTTACGCCACACATCTGCATTTCAGCAGCATTGCGTTGGCGTGAAGATCGCGGACGTGCTTTGTGGCGTAGGCCCGCAGCCATACAGCATGGTCAGGAATGCAAATCCGTCCCTGGCCGTTGATGGTATGTAATCATGAAATTATTTTCTTTTTATAGGGAACCTGAGTGCCAAATCCTGGATTACGTGTCCCAACAACACAAGCTCTTCATAACGATCGCCTCATGCCACGCCATGCGGTTGACAGGGGAAACTTTGTGGGAAACCTTCCACGAGATCAACGATCAATTGACAGAGGGAAACTTAGAAAGATTGCCGGAGGTAAGTAATTGGAGACTGAGTTTTCGAATAGTTCGAAATTCGGAGTTCAATCTCATTGCCAACAGTCGTCATTGAAGCAGATTATTAATTTTCTCTGAATACCTCGAAAGCCAAATCTAAACAGTGAGGTGCGGCGCGCGGTGCCATGTCACGGTGATAACCAAAGAAAACGGCGGTGTTAATGTTTAGCCAACATGATGAAGCTAATTTTGGAAAAGACCAGTTAACTTGTCTTGAGCCGTAACCGTAAATATTTTATACTGATTCAGTGATCATTCTATCTGATTCTGTTGACAGCGCGACCTTTTGCCGCTACAACTGGTAAAACTTCTTAGTAGTACTTTGGCGGTGCGGGATAAGATAGCCGCCAATGTTGGCAAGCGAAGATGGAGAGAAGGTAGAAAAGGGTAATTACCCACCTGGCCGGGTGTTGTGACCAGGGGACCAAGGGCCCGACAGTTGAGCGTCGGAAGATGTATATATGCCGTGGAAGTCGGCACATTTCTCTAGCGCGATGCAGGACGGTTAGCGCCATCTATGTGCGGATGCTTGCCAACCTTGTGTTCGTGTACTCGTAATATGAGTATCGTTGAGTTTCCCTAGTGGAGCGATAGATGTCGCTACAGTACTCCCCCCGGAGACTGGAGGTCGATACCGAAGCGAGAAACGCTGAGAAGCTGACGTATGAAGCGTAGTCAGTCTGGCGATGCGGTGAGCAATGGCGTAGCTCTGGCATGTGGTTGCGCTGTGAGCTGTGCCGAAGCGATGCTGTTCCCAAGTCTGCGGTGAGTCGAGACTGGGTGGGGACAGTGAGATGCCGCAGGTGAACGACCAGGAAGCACGCGTCCGTGCCGACTATGGTCAAGGCTGTGACTGCTGTGTGCGGGAGTCAGGTAGGGAAGACGTAAGAATCACGTCGGGGTCACCACTTTGGCGGTGCGGGATAAGATAGCCGCCAATGTTGGCAAGCGAAGATGGAGAGAAGGTAGAAAAGGGTAATTACCCACCTGGCCGGGTGTTGTGACCAGGGGACCAAGGGCCCGACAGTTGAGCGTCGGAAGATGTATATATGCCGTGGAAGTCGGCACATTTCTCTAGCGCGATGCAGGACGGTTAGCGCCATCTATGTGCGGATGCTTGCCAACCTTGTGTTCGTGTACTCGTAATATGAGTATCGTTGAGTTTCCCTAGTGGAGCGATAGATGTCGCTACAGTACTACTGGTAACGGCATGCGTCAAGACCCCGTCATTCAACATCGCTATCGCAACAGCTAATGTCAGAGTCCACTTTCCTGCATTTCTTCCTCTACTTCACCTGGTCTTGAGCATCCTCACGTCGTCGTATTCGTACATAGTCCCGGTTATGTATGGAGCGACGATTTGCATGTCTGCTATGTGATAGTGACAAGTATATGCTGATTACGATGATCGCCATCCTTCCACAGCTCCACGCCCTAGCGTGCTGCCTGAAGGCGGTGTGCACGGCCGACAGCGCGGCGTTCTCCGAGCGCTGCCGGCTGGCGTGCGGCGGCCACGGTTACATGATGTCCTCCAACCTGCCTCTCATGTACGGCCAGATCACCGCCGCCTGCACCTACGAGGGGGAGAACACTGTGCTGCTGTTGCAGACTGCAAGGTGGGTGAACTCTAATAACTTCAACGGACCGTAGCTGTTCACTGACAGGTTTGTTTTGACGGTATACTCCATCACCTTAGTGGGGCTCTCTTGCTATGCTTGGCTCGCAGGCGTGTTGGAAACAGGTTCTCTTGCACCGCCTTACTTTTTCTTTACCCTTTATCTCCTGGTTGACTTAACTGGGATTATTTTGAAACCATGCGGGCGCTCGCCTTCCAATGCTTGTCTTTTCTATCTCTAGCAACTTACTAAGAGTGTGAAAGAGATAGGTAGCGCATGGGAGGTCTCACATGGATGAATAGAATAGAATAGAGATTTATTTTATGCTTCAAGCACATACAAACAACTTCTACCATAAGTAACAAATTACAAAAATACATGAACTAAGTACAACTTAAATTGTCGCGAAGTAACTCAAACATTATAAAAACCTATAGGTAAATCGTATGTGTTTGCTGTAGCACAAAAAAGTCTTGACTCAGCATGGTGTTGCCTGGAAGAGCAACATACTGGTATTCTGCCAAAACCTGGATGCGATACAAATAGGCCCTAGGACATAAAAAATATATTTTGAAATATCAAACAAAACACGTAAAAAAGTTTCACATATTTTATCGAAGGTTTCTGACTTTTCTTTCTGTATTATCTTAAATGTGTAATATTTCTTTGGTCCCCAGATTCCTCGCGAAGACATGGCAGCAGCTAGATTCTACGAATTTGACTCCGACCGTCGCGTACCTGAAGCGCTCATCTGCGCCGGGCTACGGGGATCGCTGGGAGAACAGCGTGGATGGCATCATTAGAGGAGCAGAGATCGTGGCGATGAGGTGAGAGATGTACTTAATTAAAAAAAAAATCTGGGCGTTAAAGTCCCAGTTGTGCCCGTGGACTGCCTTGACCATGATTCAGGATTTGGCAGATCAGGTAATCACAGTGGAGCGCCTGCTGCCTGACCTCCGTGACCCAGAGGAACTTGACCAGATTGGATCATGGTTACATATTCAGTCGCCTTAATGTGCAGGTTTCATCACGATGTTTTCCCTTACCTTAAGAGTATCGGTTAGTGAACAACTAATGTACATAACTCAGAAAAGAGTCTTTGTTACATGGCGGCACAGGGGGTTCATATCCGGGACCTCTCGCTTACGAGTCGGACTCCTTAACCACTAGGCCACCAATACTCCATTAGAGATGTACTTAATTGAATTACTCGTATTGGATGTCGTATAAAAGTCTTTTTTATACCACTACTTACAATAAACATGATTTATGGTGATCGCAACCTTATCACGCCAACAGCCTATAATTATCCCGCTCCTGTACTTGAATTTCCTTCACTTTCCCATAATCTTCACTAGTAAGCCATAATCTAGCAACCCATAATCAAATATGTAATAATGGGAGAAGCAATACTAGTTAGTATTTCGCGGTTCACTATGATGCGCTGTAGGTACAGCGCATCATTGTGAACCGCGTCATAGTTTGCACGTAGACTAACTAGTAGCAAGTTTATGATTGTAAAATTTTGTGGTTTCAGGAAGATCTCTTCCGCTGTAAATAACATGCAAAAGAGAGTTGCTGCTGGGCTAGGGTTGGAAGATGCTTGGAATATGACATCAGTGCAGTTCATAGCAGCAGCAGAGGTGAGTCAGATTTATCCCAATGCCGTTATAAAGCTAAACAAGAACATCGCCCACAATTTTGTTGATACAAAATTAAAAGTCAAATATTATTATTAATATTATAAGCAGACAAGCAGTTGTCAAAACAACTGAATATAATAATAATAATTATAATAATTTTTACAATAATTTTTGACAAAATTGTTGATACAAATGTAAAATAGCTTCCCACAAAAAAAAACAACATGAAAAATTGATATGTCAAGCCTCGCGAGCTGATCGCTCACGCTTGTACTACATATTATAAAGATCTCATTAACTTCTCCAGGAGATTTCGTTTTTGTGATGCTCGCGAATCGGCCAATCCATGACGACGATGTATGGTTTATAAAGTTAGCCCTGGTATCTTTACTAGTTGGTCGGTCCACCTTGTGGGAGGCCTACCCACGCTGCGTCTTTCGCTAGGTACGTGGTCGCCACTTGAGACCTTTACTGCCCCATCGGCCATCTGTTCTTGAGCTATATGCCCTGCCCACTGCCACTTTAGCCTGGCAATCCTTAGAGCTATGTCGGTGATCTTGGTTCGCTTGCGGATCTTCTCATTTCTGATTATATCGCGCAACGAGACTCCGAACATAGCCCTTTCCCTTTGGCTAACAGTGAAAGTAGGGCTATTTGGTACCAGTTCGAGTAAGAAGCTTCACGAGATCTGATAGCTTTTTAACAGTGAAACCGTTATGAGCTTGCGAGGCTTGGCAAACTAATTTAATATTAAATGTTTTTATCACGATAAGTATTTTACATTTGTATTAAAAATTTTGTTATAAAAAATTGGGTGACAGACTTGACGAATTTTGTGGTTCGTCTTGGAGGGAACACTTCCGTGCCCCCAGATTTAAAACACGACCTACTTTACAGGCGCACTGTCGGGTGATAATGCTAACGACATACGCTGAGAAAACAAAGCAGCTGGCCTCATCGACGTCTCCAGCACTAGCTTTGGTACTGGAACAGCTGTCGCAGCTGTACGCTGTGTACTGGGCGCTGGAGCATATTGGCGATCTATTGCGGGTAAATGGCTGTAAGTTTTGGTGATGGGATAGGTATTTATTTAAAGGTGGCGGTTGCCATCAGGCGCTTGCTTGTTTGAACAACATAAAAAATACAACACAAGTACAAGTAACATACCTGATTTCGAGAAAGCAAAACAATAATTATAATGATGAACAGTTAAATAATAGTCCCAGACTTGTGTACAACGCGATCGATGCGCTCGGTCGCTTGTGTATGGGTGATCACACGCACATTAATGTTACAATACAATCAGTAGGCCTAGCACAAGTTGCTATCGCGCACGATAAGCGAGAAAAAGCGCGACATAGGTATTGCTATCTCTTTCGTCTTAGTATTGAGAGAAAGAGACAAATGCTCTCTCGCGGCGCGAGCTTTGTCGCGGACACACTTGTGCTAGGGCCACTGGTTTAAAGTCGATAAAATTTCGCCTTAGAATATGTTCTTTTGAAGTACACTGTAGAATGCAAGTCGGTGAAACTCTATCAATAACAAAACAAATGTCACGATATCAATCTCCTATCTGAAAAATGACACCACTGACAATTTTTTTTTAATACCACAAAGGTGGCAAACAAGCTTACGGCCTGCCTGATGGTAAGTAGTCACCACCACCACCATGCTCGAATTCAAATAAGTAGGCAGTTTTCTATACGACAACCAACCTACAACTTTATACAGTAGAAATGCATTAAGAAGTATGGAAGGAGTGTTAATGAAAAATAAAATACGGAATAGTGTAATAAGGGAACGTGCTGGAGTGAAAGAAGACGCAGTGACTAAGATAAAGAAAGCAATCTTGAGTTGGTTTGGTAATGCAATCCCTAAAATCTTCTCGCGTTACAATGAACTACAACTTGTGATAAAAACAATTGACACGCAATTACCCACAATTGTTTTGAACAATGCAATTATAACATGCGAAATTCAAACATTTATGAGCGGCCAAGAACGCAGTTTCTGTGTACTCTATGTACAGAGGACGAATGATAGGATATTAACGAAATAAATATAATATGTGGCAGAAAAGAAAGGAAGCATTGGAAGTTGAAGACCGAGACGTCCATATCATGATCAAATCGTCGTTATCTAGAGATATCTTAAAAAGAAATTCAGGTCAAGAGATCCCTAAACCGACGTGCATGTATGAAAAGGTTGATGAATGTAGAAGATTTATCAGGACCATAGCAAGTGGAACAATGTGGTCGCTGCCTACCCTCACGGGAAAAACGCGTACGTAGGTATAGAGTTTATGTTTAAAGTAGAATATCTATTGAATTAAACATCCAATCGAAATTGTTGATTTCAGTATACATCGATCTCGAAAGAGGCCTTGGATGAGCTGCAGGCCTGGTACGAAGAACTACTCCTCAAGATTCGTCCTAACGCCGTCGGCCTGGTTGATGCTTATGATTTTTGTGACGAAGTACGTTTATGTTAAAAAATAAATGCCAAATTACAATACATTTAAGCGAACGCTGATTAAATAGATTTCTAGCAAGAAAAAGCTTTGCACCAACACTCGATAAACTAAAGTCGATAAGTCACGTTTCACTTTATGACGCCCATTTTGTGACGCTTATGCTTAAGCGAGGCTTAAGGCCCAGACTTAGGCGTCGCGTAAGTTTAGTGCAATAGGGTATCTCTCACAAACAAGCATAATACCTAAATGAATGAATAGTTTCCACTTTTCATTACATGGAATGTTATTTAGTACTGGAAAGTTGTACTTTTACTACTACTTATTAGTGTTAAATAAAAATAAAAAACAAAGCGAGAATTACAATAACTTTGGAATGAATAAAGTATCTGCGGCGTACCACAAGGTTCAATATTAGGTCCCATTATTCTATGATTTTGTTTCATTCAGGGTCTCCAATCGACGCTGGGCTCGTACGACGGTCGCGTGTACGAGCGTCTGATGGAGGAAGCGCTGAAGAGTCCGCTCAACGCGCAGCCGGTCAACGACAGCTTCCACAAATACCTCAAGCCGTTCATGCAGGGGAAGCTGTGACCACTTGGAAACACGGAGACATCTTGGACAATTGAGTCTTAAATAAAAATAACAAAGGGTTACTATTAAAATAAAATATTCAATGTTATGAGTGAAGGTCAGGGATAGGATCGCTACAATTTATTTTAAGTATAGGTACAATTGACTCAGTACCTAATAAGAATTAAATAAATATTGTTTTAATTTACGAAACAATACGACATGCTTTTCGGTCGTAAAAGCAAGACATAGGCGCTGTCCTAATTGGCAACGGTCGCGCGACCATGGTCATACGGCGGATATCACCCGACCAATAGGAGGCCTCTAAACCGCCCGTCGCACGACAGCGCCTTACCAAAGAAATGTACATATTTAATAATGTATAATTGATTAAATGTGCGGCATACCAGTGAAAATACATCTAGTTTGTTTTATTTAGAACCTTATTGTTCCTGCAATGCAATAGATAAGCTATAGTTTATTCCATAATGAAGTACTAACAGACGGAAACATGTCTATCCTATTTTCCGTTCAACCAACATTGTCTCCGCCATCCCCTTCTACACCTATATTATCTTTGCCAAAAGAAATAAGACAGCTTTAATCGGTAATTCTGTCTAATCGAATTTTACGCTGGAATGATATCACGTGTAGTCCACGCGGGCGGAGCCGCGGGCGGAGAGCTAGAATTAATATATAAATGATAGATTCACTGGTTTTCCTTGACCTGCATATGGTAAAATTTAATCGTAACAAAATATTTATGGAATAGTTCCGGTACAAGGTCTTATCATCATCATCATTTTAAGTAGCGTCTATTCCGTCTGCTGCCAAGGCCCGCATTCTTAAAAACTAAACAGGTAAATATTGAAGTACTTATCAAACAAACAAACAAAGTACAAAGTTCAATATTGGAAATCTAGAGTAAGCATGATTTGCAAAAACTAGCAAATGGAAACTGAAAAAGCGCCTCGTGGTTCGCTGGCACTTATCTCATCCACACCACAAGTCCACAGTTCATTTGTGTATGTTACGGATAGTCATACATACAACATTTATAGAGGTTGGTGTGGATATTACGACGCCGTTTAACACAGACAGCCAGTGTGTTGACGTCAGTGAGTCACGATAAACGTGTTCTAGCGACTGAATTCGGTAGGAAATTGTCGTGTTTTAACTCATTCTGCGCTTTAAAACAATTGTGTTTCTGCCATTGACTTGTGGTTTGTGATGATAATTATGATCTATTGATTATGTAGTTTTAATGTGCACAAAAAGATGGCGTTGTTTACTTAGATTACGTTGCCTTGCGTAAGTGATTGGCTGATTGGTTTGTTTATTAAAAGTAAGTGGAATAATGTTGGTTGGCTTTTTATTGATTAGGGTAGAGATTTTAAAGATACTCAGAGTAGATTAGACTATAATAGTAGTAGTGCCTGTATATCAGAATTATAAACTGTACGTCTTTAGATAATAAAAGAGATATTTTGTTATTGATGCCATATGCGAATTAATATGTATCATTAGGAATTCATAGTAGATAACATGACTGTGGTGTCAGACGTATATCTGAACCAAGGACGTGTGTACTGATAAAGCCTGAGGAACCGATATTTTGCACGTCTTGCGCAGACCGGCAAATTATGTAGGGAGCAAATTTCTGGCCATGCCGCCCTCGCCAAGCAAAGGCGAGGTCGGCACACGAAAAGACTGCTTAACTTAGTTAAGAATGCGTGCCAACAAACTCATCACCAAGGATGCTAAAGACCTAGCGCAGTGGACCAAGAGGAGTAGGAATGCTGACCCCAGGCCATCGCGTGCCGCGCGAGGGCGCAACCGGAATTTAAAATGCCAAGATGTTGATGATATGTATACTTCTACATTACTGTTAGTGAAAGAATTTTCAATATGGGTTCAGTGACATCTTAGATTACTGTAAACACTTTTCCTCTTTATAATATTTGTATAGATACTGACCTTCAGTTTACGGGACTACAAAATATCTGCCTATTAAATTCTGGTATACACCAAATCGTCTTCACATTATGTAGTCATCAATCATGATTATAAATTATTTTTCAATCAGTAATAACTAATATTAGTAGTAATTATCTTTTTTGAAGTTAGGCTATTTAGTTATCGCTATTTTTGAATCAAATTCAAAATTCTTGTCTGATTATTTGTTATGTGTGTACCTATTGAGTTACGTTCAGGATTATAGATCTACGCGGTTTGATAAAGATCGACACGGATGTTATGTGCAGACGTATGCGATAATTATAATTTAGCGACAAAAATAGTTACTTGATATTCATGATTAATTTTATTATAAATTATGTTGTCGTCGCAGACAAACGCAAGGATATAGAGTGACGGGCCCTCGTGCGCGGCCCATTAATACTAAGATGATTATTTTACTTTATTGAGTGACGGGCACATGTTGATGGGGGTAGTGCAACGCCTGTGCCGCAAATGACCCTCAGAATAACAAATTACCAACGCTAGGAGACGCTTTACGCGGTTTGCAGAAAGCTGAGAGTATCGCCGCTGGAAGTCTCGTTGCCAAATATTTTGACATATACATAGAGGCTCGTTGCCGAGTAGAGCTAAAATTCTGTTTAAATTGTAAAGAGGCTAAAGCGACAAACTTTTGACAAAACGATGTAAAGTGTGAGACATTTAGAAAAGTCCCTTATTTTGGTTTTCACTGATTTTTCTTCATGAAAATGCCTGCCAATTTGTTAGTGAGAATTAACTAATCCTTTAGATCCTATAGAATCCTAAGATTAATTAATGAACGCGAGTTTGATTTGAAACAAACATTAATGACTAGCTCTAGAAAGTGTTATTTGCAAGCTACCATGCGGCACAACATACACTATAACGCGTCTGCGATATAGATCAGACGTTGGCGATACAACCACACAACGATTACACCGGAATTACAATTACCTACTACAATATACAAAATACTAACAATTCATCCACCGTTGTACGGTAAGTACGGTAGACAGAAAGGCAAGCGGGCCAGATGTTGGAAAGTCCCCAGGGGCGTCACCAATGCGTTGCTCACATCTAAAGAAAGCTCTAATGCATCTATTGAAGCATCCCATGTCCAAAGGAGATACTGCAACTAGGAGCTCATTCTACATCGGATCTTGTACTATACAAGAGGGAAAAGTTCTTAGAAACGTTACGTTACAGAAGTTTGCTCATAGATAATGATAGGAAATACATACAATGTAAAACGCATTGTTCGTCTTGTCCAGATAATCTTAGAACTTAGGTTTCTTTGCTCTTTGTCCTTATATCTTTTGCGTCTCTGAATACCATCATAAACTCTTAAATATACACACATAAATAACGTCTCGCCCTTTACTCGTAGGGGTGGCCAGATACCACATTATTGACATTGTTACGGTCATAATCTTTTCATAAATGCTCGTCGGTTCAGGGTACTCTTAACAAGACCTTTTTTTAAATATATCCGATTTGATCGTGACATCTACGTCTCGGTATTCCTTCCAACGCATGCATTCATTCGTTGTAAATAGTTTTTATTAATCTCCTCTTATCCATCCTCTCTACATTACCAAACCAAATCAGCATTTCTTTCTCTATCCTCCAACACACTATTCCGTAATCTCTCATTGATACTCCTTCCAGAAGCGTCAGTAGCCGAGTGATTACGTACTCGTAAGCGAGAGGTACCGGGCTCGAATCCCACAGCGGCCATGTACCAATGACTCTTTTCTGAGTTACGTACATTACTTGAATACTAACCGATGCTCTTACTGTAAGGGAAAACATCGCGATGAAACCGCAACGCTCTCATTTCTACTGCGTTTATCCTACTTTCACGTAGCTTCTTCAACTTGATTTTACTTAATTGTTGATACTTGGAAATTTTCCTCTGCAACTCGTCCCTGCACCTCGGGCTGAGTGCTAATTCGCAATAGTAACCGTAAGCCTGCGCCGCCAACCGCAAAGGTATTACGCAAGCCGAGCGAAGTCTACTGGATAGGTACTATTATCTAAGCTGTAATTTGTACGAGTGCGAAAGGCGAACGCACTGATCGTGCTACCGGATCAACGGTTAGTAATCCGACTGTAATACCGATGGTGAAGTCATCCATGTCCTTATCCTTACATAGTCATACACCCGCTTGATGCGTCTGTCTGTATTGTTAGCAACACTATTGGATAATACTATGATAGTTTAGGCTTAACGCCATAGATGACGCTGGCACGGCGAACCCTTCAGTTCAGCCAATACGCCGGCCATGTTTTTATAGAAAAAAGGGATTCGAACGTTAGCCTCGGGTGAACGACGGTTGTGATTATGGAAGGCAGAATATTAATTATGTAGTAATTATGTGGTTTTTGCATAACTTTGTGCCATAATTGTTATTATATTGTAAGAACTTGTGTACTAGATAATATCAAATGGTTTGTATGTGTTCTCATTCTAACAGTATTTTGTGGGTCTGAATTTCCGCTAACCCCTCCTTTATTTTTACACCACCAAGGTGGCAAACAAGCTTACGCCCTGTCTGATGGTAAGCAGTCACCGCAACCAATGGACGTAGCCTCCTAAATTACGTAGCGGATTTTGATGACGTTTTCAATATTATTTAGAGAATTGCTTCCGGAAGGTTACATATTTAACAAATACTGCATATTATGACAGAGAAACTTTGAGAATATCCGTGTGAAGACGGAATGGGTGACTAGTAGGGTTGTTAAATTTTTTATTTTACTTTTTATTATTGAACTAACCGGGCATTTGATCGCCACGTCACCTGGTGGTAAGTGACGATGTGGCCGATGTTGCAGCATGCCTGTCTAGGAACAACCTATTCTTTTTCTATTTCAAGAAAAGTATACGAGGTTTTCACATAGGGTGACAAAAAGGGTGTCCTCTATTTATATCTTTCACACAACTTGTATCACCCTTAAGTCGAAGGGATTGGTGCTATTCTAACGGACACGACATGACAAAATAGTTTAATTTTATAAAATTACCCAGGACATTATGTTTAAAGTAAAAAATATATTTTATAACAAAAATGTCCACCCAACCCAACGAAAGTGTTGTCGCTTTATTTCTAAAATATAGTAGATTTGCCTACAATATATTATTACAACCATACAAATTCTTTTTAGAAAATAAGTATAGTGCCTGCTGTGTCATTTATATGTATGATATTTCTCTATGTATTCTATTGTGTGCAATAAAGTGTTAAATAAATAAATGCATAGTATCTTGACCCAAAATATATGTCGTCGCGTGAAGGAAAGGGGTGTATCAGGATCATTGTCATCAGGGTGGTGATATCAGTATTAGGTCGTATTCGTCCAGATAAATTAAAGAAAAGGTTTTTTTATTTATTCCATTTCATTTTTGCACATCACTTATAATTTCACTAGAATTCAGAGCGGTATTACAAATGTAGGCAGTTGAGGTAATTTACTTTCTTATTTCAAAGGTGATTTTAAAATTACTTTATTTTTAAACGTAAATAACACTTTCTATTAACGAACTTCAAACGTAAACAAACGAAATGTGGAGACAGTTTCAAGACGCGTCACTCCTCGGCGGCGGTCGCGCCAAGAATGGCCGCCACTCGGCCCGAGTCGTGCCGTCGAGACTCTGTCAGCACGCCCCACCAGAGGGCGCACTCCCACTTCCGTTTTCATCGTCATGAGTCCGTACTATTGACCACATGAGTCCATACTATTGACCGTGATCCGTCACGGCCGTCCTGCTGTACACACGTCCTCGTGTGTAATCTGAAACATGAAAACCATAGCACAGTACTATATTCGCTCGGTCACTTCTGACCACAACACATCACCCAAATAAGTCTTATGAATCATGTGATTGGATCTATCACGACTGCATTAACCCACCAATTCTTCACATAAAACATACGTCCATTATCATTTATCATACTAAACTTCTGTAGATTGAGAGATAACAACATCATCTTGTACATAAATTATTCTTTATAAGTTGCCGACATAAATTCAGCTACGACTTCAGTTCATTAGAGAGGCTTGACAAGGTATAATACCAGACGGTTCATAAACCGTATCACAATTACCACCAATGAAGAAGGTTTAATTATCGTCATCAGTGTTTTCCCCTTGATGCTCTTGTTGAGTGGGAAACAAGCCCCAATCACAGAGCTCGCGTATCGTCCCCGACGTCCATTACTGTAGGCACTTAGATTCACTACAAATATATGACGTACCTACATCAAATTTTCAGTACTCAGCAAAAGACCCAATGTTACTTCGAGTGGGATTGAAACACTCCTTCATTAAATGCCATATGATTTTTGGTCATCCGTCAGCGCCATCCTAATTTAAAAAGAATAAGTAATGTTACCATACAGGAGAAACGACACACAGGCGACGAACCACCACACGACGGACGCCATCAGTCGGGCCGCCACGCAATCAGGCCGCCACGCAACCAGGCCGCCACGCAACTGGACCTGCACACAAGCGAAACACCACACAGACTAGGTGCCACACAGGTTGGGTGTCACTCTGGTCAGCGCCACTCTAATTGTCAAACTATGAGTTTATTCATCATATATCCTGTGTCACGTCTACCAAAGCACGATACAGGTAAGATGTCACACACGGGTAAATTTCACAGAGGCAAAATGCCACACATAAAAATGCCACACCGGCGAAATGCCATACAGCTAGAATGCCTCACAGGCTAAATACCACACAGACTTAATGTCACACAGACTATGCCACACAGGCGAAATGCCAAACAGGCGGGATGCCACACAGGCGGGAGCCACACAAGCGGGAGCCACACAGGCGGGAGCCACACAGGCGGGAGCCACACAGGCGGGAGCCACACAGGCGGGAGCCACACAGACGGGAGCCACACAGGCGGGAGCCACACAGGCGGGAGCCACACAGACGGGAGCCACACAGGCGGGACAAATAAATAGAAGCTGTCTATCGATTCTCAGCTCGTGGTCAATCCTTCGACCAAATCTGTACTAAGTCAGTGATGGGTAACAGTCTATCTGCTATTATAACCCGGTCAATAACGGTCTACGAGTTACACAACAAGTAATCGTCACAGATCCGAACAACTGTTTACGGTGTCATCTCTACAAAAACAACAAAATAAAATAAAATAAAAATAAACATTATTTCTACTGCCCAATATCAAAACTAAATCAGAAGTTTAATAATAAGAAGCTCTCACGTCTATTTGATACGCCAGATATAGGTAACAATAGTCCATTTGTTGCCACACCAAAACTAAACAAGCAATAATCATCGTCATCGATTTTAACTGTTCGAACGAGTATACTCTATCTAGACTTTACGTTACGTTTAAGCTCCCATTTTGAAACCATTTAACAATGTTTGTAATAACGAAGGCATCCCATATCAAGCCGCCTTCTAAAAAAATTTCAAAATAAAATTTGCTATCTACAGCCACAACATCCGAGACTTTCGGGGCTCTTAGCCCAATGAGTCACACACATGACTCCCGGGTCACTCCAAGTCAGCCAAATAAATCTGGATGTTTGACCTCAACAACAATTCAGGTACTTAAAAACTTGTACTGGCAGAAGGATATGAAATCTCACCATTGCTTACACTGTCTCATCTTACTGGCACAACAACAGAACTCAAAATAGTTACTTTATATCAGTAATCAAGGAAATTTCAGTACTCGAAGCTAAAAATAATTTATAAAACCGGCTATTGAACTATCACCAAAATATCTGGACTTTCTCATCATCGTTATCGTTCAACACTTTCTCACAAAGCTTAAAACAACTACCTGCTATTAGCCACGCTCCCATAGCCTCCATCAGGCCGGTAAGCAACCATAAAACTCTTCCATAGGCTCCATTAGCCCACCATCACTGATAAAACACGATCACCTTCATCCGATGATGCAACAAATTTTGAGAGAACAAAACGATCACATAAATCTCATAAAAACCTCGGCTCGATAGTCGTCACGTATTGGGTTAGCGTCTTAGATTGATCCGTCTAACAAAGTCTTTATCCAGGTCAAACTAAGTCACATTGACTTAGTACACATGGTTTTCGGTCGAACTAAGTCACAGGTTTATCTTTAGTTACTCAAAACATAATTCGAAATTATCTACCGTCAATCAGTTCACTTACTCGTGTTTACTTTTTTTTTTCGTTAAATAAATTGATACTAATATAAAATTACGTTACTAACCAAACTACCTTTATTTTTGTAGTATTAAAAGAAACGTATATCGGTGATCCCATTTTTACCGCGGATATCTTATCTCTCTATTCTACAACATTGGGAAACTACGACCACTATAACAAACATTATACTGAAATATGGAAAATTTCGTTCGAATTTCTCCTGTTAAATGTAAACAAACACGCTAATAATTTTTCTCTTTTTTTTTCTCTCGATACATGTTTGCACCCTCCCGCTCACATATAAATCGCGGAGATCGCGGGGTCGTTATTGAATTTGCACATTCGAAGCCTATGTGAAGCCTATCCTATCTCTAAGACAACATCCTAAAGTACACCAGCTAATTGTTCCACAAACTCACTGCTACGGCATCCCTGCCACACTGTTATTATCAAATATTTACTTAATCAGCAATCTGGAACGACTTATGGTGACGGGAAAAGTCGAAGGCAAGAGACCCAGAGGCCGAAGTCCGAAGAGATGGGTGGACCAAATATCCGAACGATTCATCGAAACCGATGGAGACATACAGTTTACCGAAGATGTCAGGATCCTCAGCAGTGAGGCAACGATCAAGAAGAAGAAGTCAGTCAGCAGCAGAACCACCATAACTATGCTTAAGTACTCAATTTATAAAAATAATAGCACTATGCTTTCCAAGTATTTCTTATTCTTGTTTCCTGATAACTGACGTGATGTTGGTAATACGTAAAATCATAGCGCACCATGTTTCAAGATGGTAAAATAATCTTAGATTAAATAACACTTTTTTTACTATAAACACTGTTTGACATTGGGACGGATTTAACATAATTCTTACTATTTTTGTGGAGTGATTTTTTTTCTTAGTAACTTTCTATCAGACAGCCTACATTAATTGACATAGGTACCCGCAAAAGCTAACATTTTTAAACTTAGCAGTAGTTTTTGTCATTTTTACCAACAAATTGTAACACTGACGTAACTGACGTTGTTTATGTTTTGTTTACATTCTTTCTATTTGTAGTTTCGCTAAAGATACAAATAAACCTGCCATTCTCTCTACTAAGGGTATCAATAGTGTTTCTGTCAGAATACTTTTCTTAATTGTCAAAGTAAATAACTCCTAAAATCCGCTAGGGAGCCTCTTCAGCACAGGTTTTTACTAAATATTAATTATGTATAGGACTCACCAGATAGAGAGGAACTGTTAATATCACATCATTTCTCAGTCATGTACACTCGCAGATTGTCTACCATCGTCGTCCCATGTTGAAACAATCACGTTGAGGCTACCAGTCCAGCGTTGCATTCCAATGTTGTTCTCGTAGGTGAAGCGAACCGTTGTGCACCATTGTTATGCAATAGAAGAAAATAATTGTATTAGTAAAACAAAAATAAAAAATTAATATACACCGTTTTTAATTGTTTGATTTTATTTAATCTGCAGAAATCTAAGCAGTTAATTTACTTGTGGTGTCAAACCACACTGCTAAATGAATCTAAATGTAAGCGTTTACTTTAAAGTCATTGAATAAACTTTAGCTGGCTAATTTAGAACTACGCAAATTATTTAACTAACTCAATTTTATATTTAAAAAGGAAAATATTTTACATGAGTAATCTAAATTAAATTTAACAAAAACAAAGAAGACATACCAAAGTGTCGTCCATAGTAAGTTTCACTAGATTTTTAATAATGTTGTCGATATCCCAGTGGTGCTCTCGAAGGCCCGGGGTCTGCCTTGACCATGACCCATTTGGTACAGATGATCTGCTGTTTACTTTATGAATCCCCCAATCTTTCTGACGAAGTCTTTGTCTTATATCTCGGGGTGTTTGGACTCTTGGCTGCGCTTTGAACATGTTAAATCATTTTACATTTTAATGTAGGCAACTCAACTGGATCGAGTAATCACCTTTCTTTTATTATTACGCTATCACGTAGCGTATCTGCATTTTCTTTGTTGCTTTTCATCATACCATCTCTTGGGCGTTGCGTTCGTCATCACCGCTTCTGATGTCGTCGCGTGAAGGAAAGGGGTGTATCAGGATCATTGTCATCAGGGTGGTGATATCAGTATTAGGTCGTATTCGTCCAGATAAATTAAAGAAAAGGTTCACATTTACTCCACCGTATTTATTCCATTTCATTTTTGCACATCACTTATAATTTCACTAGAATTCAGAGCGGTATTACAAATGTAGGCAGTTGAGGTAATTTACTTTCTTATTTCAAAGGTGATTTTAAAATTACTTTATTTTTAAACGTAAATAACACTTTCTATTAACGAACTTCAAACGTAAACAAACGAAATGTGGAGACAGTTTCAAGACGCGTCACTCCTCGGCGGCGGTCGCGCCAAGAATGGCCGCCACTCGGCCCGAGTCGTGCCGTCGAGACTCTGTCAGCACGCCCCACCAGAGGGCGCACTCCCACTTCCGTTTTCATCGTCATGAGTCCGTACTATTGACCACATGAGTCCATACTATTGACCGTGATCCGTCATATATATTATATTGTAGATTCTATGGCAACCCTAGTGGCTAGCCTACACGAATAGTTTTTTGTTTATTTATTATTAATATTCCATGCTACTGCATCGATTCTAAAACTTCTTTCACTAGTAACAATCTATATTATTTCTAATCACTTTATAAGCCCAGAAGATCCCTTGTGGTAGTCGAATGTTAGCTGAGTTTCCGTAAAGTAAGTGAAAACCACGATAATAATAAAACAATGACTTTGTCAATAACCTTGGAGTGTAATAGGTACTAACGTAGATACCTAAGTATCGTCCAGATTAAATATTATTCAATTCTATAATTGGACGATTACGGTTCAGTAATGACTGTACATAGTAGGTAATCGCTTTGCGCAGTAGAGTCGTTAGTAAAGTAAGGAGTTTACACTGTCTGTGAGACATTAAAAAAAACAGGGCTACATAAGCAAGCATTTATTTAGATACTAATATATGAATTAAATGTTATTTAGTGCTATTGGCCACCTTAGTGCAACTACGGATTAAAATAACTTTGATTTTGTGTTGGAACAACACAAATCACTGTTAGTCTCGGTAGGATTGAAACCCTTGCCTCATTCAGAACTTCTTATTAACTCCCTCGGTACGCTCAGGATATAATATGTCGCCCATGGGGTAAGACACTGCTTTATCCTCTTGGTGTGTAATTTACTAATATCCATCTACCCTGGTAACAAAGTAACCGGGGCAGATCTTTGTAAAATAATCATCTTGGCTGGCGTTAATGTCCCTGTGGTGCTCTCGCGCACCAGGGCCAGGGGATCAGCCTTGACCATGATCCTGGATTTGTAAGATCACGAAATTACAGTGGAACGACTGCCATCTGACTACCAGGGGAACCTGACCAGATTGGATCATGGTTACATGGATGATTTCCCTTGCTGTGAGAGCATCGGTTAGTATTCAACTAATATACATAACTCGGAAAAGATTCATTGCTACGTGGCCGCAGTGGGATTCGAACCCGGTACCTCACGCTTACAAGCCACTCGGCCACCGACACTTATATCCCCTTGGTGTATAATGTACTAATATCCATCTACCCCGTTAACAAAGCAACCGGGGCAGATAGTACTCTTTGTATTGCACGTTATCTACATAGCACGTATGCACACTCCCTAATTCGTTGCTGCGATGTTGCGCTCATCGACTCTGAATTTGATATGCAGCAAATACTGCTTGAATAATGGGTGTGCCTAATGATTATGAAGAAATTTGCATACCTTGTATTTGTATTTATGCTCAGTTAATTTTAATCTAATCAGAATTGAATTTTTAAACCGGTTCGGTAATCACTGACCTTGTTATTTATACTAATATTATAAAGAGGAAATATTTGATTGTTTGGCAGTTTGTTTGTATGTTCGTTTGTAATGGATAAACTCAAAGACATCTTAACAGATTTAAAAAAAAATTTCACCTGCAGATAGCTACATTATCAGCGAGTAACATAGGCTAAACATTATCTTCAAAAAATTTTAGTTCAATAGGAACATAGCAATAATATAACCCAAGGTATCCATTTTCGCGGCGGGGAAAGGTTTAAATGTAAGAAAAAGGGCAGGTAGGGTAGGATAGATTTAGTGTAGGTGTAAGGTAGGGTAGGTGTAGGAGTGTTGTATGGTAAGGTAGGTAAAATATGGGGTAGAGGTGGAACGCAATGCGAACGAAGTCGCGTCAAGCCCACTAGTCTACTATAAACAAATATTCTCTTTAGCAAAGATACAAACATAGCATAATACAGCATTTAGTATATATCTATTATTAGTGAGCATTTTAATCCTTTTTGGCAAGCAATTTCATTTAATCCAATTCGGTATTTATTATCAACATAATAAATACCTAACAGAAAGTTTTCCTGTTTTGCATTGAGGTGCAATACAACGATGTAATTTATCGATGTATTTATCATAATTTACCTGTACTTTGTACACGTGTGTTGTCTCCCCCTGTGACTACTATCTAATATTGTAAACGCAGCAGTAACTCTAACTGTCTGTATGTCAATCTGTCTAAGTGCTGTTTTGCCGCAAAAATCGTGAAAAAATTAATTTTGTAAGGGCAATGATGACACCCTGGAGAAGGACATAGACTAGTTTTCTTGTTTTCTAGTCTCCAAAAATAAACTAAAGTCGCGGTCAAAAGTCAGTACTTAATAAAACACTTAACAATGTTTAATAGGTAGGTACCTATTATATTTACTCATACTTCTATATAAACAAAAAGCTATTTGCCGAATGCATATCCGCGCATAACTTCAGAAAGGCTGCACCTATTTGGCTAAGTCTTGTATTTTGGATTTACTATGGGAGATTTTCCGAGAACCGATTAAAAAGAAAAAATAGTTCTAATAATTATAATAGATGGCGTTGATTAGACACGATACTCAAAAATAAATAAAATGAGATAGTTAAAAGTATAAAATTGCGCTTTCTTCACAGAAAAGGTACTAAAACTAAGCATCTATTCACGAAACACCTTTCCGAGTAACTTCGGTTTCCAAATTCAATACTTGAGAATTTTGTCTAATCAGCGCAATCGATTTTCAATTTCAATAAATTTTATTCAAGTGAGGCACGCCGAACTATACTTTTTACTTTTTAAATTAGCGGTCTGAAAATCCCCTGTTGGCAGGATAAGGTTTGTGTAAAAGAAAAAATATGAGACGGGTAAGGTTGAGGTAGGGTAGGAGCCTCCACTCTACTCATTAAATAAAAAGTACGACACCGAAGTCGCGCCTGGCAGCTAGTTTACAATATTTATCAACATGGCAACGACGGATAGTGTGATGGACAGCTTAAAAACAAAGCGAATATTGCTCTTACTAGAGAAACTAAAATTTTTCCTGTTTTGTACAGCTCTCACCTCAGTGCAAAGTTTGTCATTGCCGTCACTGATACAATAGTTTATCTTAGTTCCTGATTAAGGTGATTGTATCAGGCTTATTACGTTTTTATTGTGTCTTTTGTCGGTGATAACTCAGTTGGCTTGTGTTTGTTTTCGAAGGCGGACGCGTTCAAGCATGGCGAAGGTGAATGAGGACCTGGTGCGGGAGAGGAGGAAGTGCACCTTCGATGTGCAGGAGTTGATACAGCTCGTCGATGGAGGGAAGAAATTCACGGAGCACAGAAAGGAAGTTGGTTAGTAGAATCGTTTTTATAACCTAGTACGTTAGGTATCTTTAGGTACCTATTTTTTTTAGACAATTAATAAGTTTTTTTAAATGTCCGGTCAGAAGAAGAAGTAAGAAAAATCCGCTAAAAAGTTATTATGATAGCATAATAATTTCTTTTGTCAGCCGTAAAATAAAAACAATATAAAAGTGTTTTAACGGTTTTCACCATCACCTTTATGTATACTAGCTTCTACGATAAATGGCTAAACTGTACAAATATTATAATTATTGACTAAGTGAAGAGATGCTGTTTGAAGGTTAAGGTTAAATCTATAGAATTTTTTTGGAAACCAAATATCATTAATCACCTTACCTAGTTTTGTTAAACTCTTGTCAGTTGTGACTAGCTCTCATAAATTTTTTGTTGTCACTTCGTTATTTTATTAGAATAAACATATTTTTATTTATTTAATTAAGTCGCTTTCCACGTTTATTTCTAAATCCGGTAACTCCTTCACAATCACATAGAGGTCTGTATCGTACGTTATCTGTACGTTTAGATCATTTAAACTACGCAACGGATTTTAATGCGGCTTTCATGAATAGATAGAGTGATTCAAGAGGAAGGTTTTTTTAAGTAATACGGCAGACAAACAGGCACGCGGGCTACCAGATGGAAAGTGGTCACCGCCGCCAATGGACATCAGCAACACCAGGGGTGCTACAATGCGTTGCCCGCCTCTAAGGAGATCTCTAATATACCTCTTAAACGATTCCATATCATAGGGAGCTCATTCTACATCCGAATCGTACGAGCGAGAAACGTTCTTTTGAATCTTCGCGTGGACACCACTACAGGGCACTAGAGGAAGGTTTATAGGCAAGAAAAAAGGGTAGGTAGCGGTAAAGTAGGTGTTGGGTATATGTAGGGTAGGGGTAGGACGGTACGCGAACGAAGTCGCAGCGGGCTCACTAGGTTCTAATAAGTAGAGAAACGGGGCGGCTCGCCAGTATTTCATATATGCTGCAGGGATCCGTTCTCTCTGCACTGACAGCACCCATCCAGACGAGACATCTCAGTAATTCAGTACCACCACCGACAAAACTCCATTTTCTTTCAGAGAACCTGGTGTTCACCGTACCAGAGCTGATCGATGAAGTGCCCGAAGAGTACTTGAGCCACAAGGAGCGATATGAACGAGCCGTGAAGAATTCCTGTATCCTCTTCGGGCTGCTGAAAGACCAGTTCCTGGAGCAAGGCAATGCAGGCCTGGAGCGATTCGTGTAAGTTCCTTCGCTATTTTTACACCGCTGTACGTAAACACTCACGCCCGTATCCCATTAGGCGCTGTCCTAATTGGCAATGGTTGTGCGACCATAATCGTGCGACTGGCGGTTTTGAGATCTCCTATTAGTCAGGCGGCGTAGTCGTACGATCATGGTCGCACGATCATTGCCAATTAGGACAGCGCCCTAGTGTAGGCAGAGACTATCGAGTACCACAAGGTAATGTTGACACACCTCTTTTGCCTCTACCACAATCATACATCTAGTTATACATTTACGTCGGTTGAGTCGCAATTTCTACTTGTTTCAATTACAAGGGCCATTTACAGAGTTAATAGTTATTTAATAGACAGGTAGTCCCCATCGTAGACTGCATCTGCACTTAACATCAGGTGAGATGGCAGTCAAATACCTGGCCATTTTCTATAAAAAAATACAGTTTTATTATTACCACGGTACAAAACGAAACAGTGGCAAACTCTAGTCACTAATTGTAGTTAGGTATGCTCGTTTATATGTAGGTAGATTATATCGGTATTAAATTACATAAATCTATCAACATTCAATAAATCACTTACATTAAATGACGGCATAAAATTTCAAATAAATTTCCAAGTAGTTAACCGTTTTTTTATGGTTTTAAATTTTATGGTCTTGTTGGTTAGTATACGTAGGTATAATGTGGTCTTAACAAACTCGAATTAACTCCGATCCTAATTTCGGTTGCGTAATCTATCATATCTTTAGCCGTGTGGTGTCCGGCGGAGTAGAATAGCACCAACCCCTTACACTCGTGGGTGTCGTACAAGGCGACTTATGTTTTCGAAGCAAAAGATTTAGAGTCTCCGTAGGCTGTAAAATGGGCAGCCGCGTTATCCATTATTAAATCATAACTCTGCGATCTCCAACCCGTCTGCCAAGCGTGGAGTTTATGGCAATAACCTCCCCTTTCATCGGAGATCTCCCCTTTCAAAGTCCTGCAATGTTATGGGGTGTGATTATGAATCTATCATGTAAAGTTCTGAAGTGAATTTGCGTAGTGTGTGTTAAGTTCACGATGCCAACACTAAAAACGCGATCGCATTGAGGATTTTTATTTAAGTTAATCAGTACGCAAATACTATTCCAAAAACAGGGGCGTAGTTTGTCTTACAGTATCAATAGTTGTTAGGAGCCAATAGTTGTTGATACCCACAACTAGTTGATAACATAAGTCAATAACGAGCTCTCTTACATTCGCGTTAAAATTAACTATAATTACTGATTAAGCGACCGCAGTGAACTCTACATTTTTGTGACATGGTCGGAGGGCGACAACACTTGCGTGGTTTTTATAAAAGTAATTAAAGTGAGCGTATCGAGCTCAACATTTTGGATATTTACCCCTTAAAACCTTGCGCGATTTTAATAAAAGTAACGTGAAGCTAATAAATGGGTGAGAGCGGCCATCTTGGAATTGTGTGGCGAGATTGTATGTGTAACTCACAGAGATCCAGTGTACATACCGAAGAATAAACTTCGCGAGCAATTAAAAATTTCAATTTCAATTGAAATTTTTAATTTTATATAGATACATCCATAGTGTTAGCGAGTTAGTGAGTGAACGCAGCTAGCTCCACTTTTCTGACATTGTATCTCTCAAAAGCTTTAATGCATAACTTAAAAACAGAAACATTCAAAGATCGTGGGGGTGTGTGGACCATTATGATTTTATTATCTGCCCCTATCTGACCCTACTCATTAAACTGAAAATATGAGTAAGCGAAGAGAGCTCAAAACTTATCAGGTGCATATTTACGCAATTTCAATGAGTAACGAGTGAGCGTGGAGAGCCCTAAGTTGGGGAAGGAAAACGGATTGTATCACTTGATTTCAATTGCTTCTCTGACGATAGACCCTGACCCCGACTCTGATCTGAAATTCTCCATTGAATAATTTTTGTCCGGGTAGGGTATCATTTTTGTTTGGGGGGCCCGGAGCCCCCCGTGACATTGATATGGTTGATACGGTGGTTGCTAATCCGAACGATAGTTGGTGCCAAATGTATTGACAAAACCGTACCTTGACCTCTCGGTCAACTACTGCCGTTATTTCATGAAAAACACATGAAAACTATTCTAAATTTTTCTGTTTCGTTTAATGAAACTGACTATTTAAGGCGTTACAGTTGTTGCTTTGACCGCTTACGAATGAGTTCTGACCGAGAAATCAACGTCCACTGCATGTCAATCCAGTTTGCACCAACTATAGCCGACGTGCCCTATTTACCGTCGACACCTAAACCTATTTGAACTTGTTAAACTGTCCACAGCCCATCGAACGTGTACCGCTCGATCCAAGGCGTGGTGAAGGACATAACCCCGTTCATGCTGCACATGGGCATGTTCGTGCCGACGCTGCTGGGGCAGGCATCAGACGAGCAGCTCTCCGAGTGGCTGCTGCCGGCCCTCAACATGCACTACATCGGGACTTATGCTCAGGTTTGTCTTCTCTTCTCTTCAATTCAAGTTGCTTTCCATGTCCGTCTTTATGTCTATTTGTATTGTATACAAATACAAATACAAGTAAATAAACGACGCATTGGATTTTGATGCCGTTTTGCACAAACAGTAAGAGAATGTCTTCCGCAAGGTTTATATATTGTATAATACCTACTTTTGTTGTTGTACTACAGAAAAGTCGAAGCTGCTTGCTTGTTTGACCCTCTTTTTTATGTAAAAAATAAATCAGTGCACTTGGACGAAAAATCACATTTCGTTCCTTTCGGAACTCGCTCTAAATTAATTTCGGCGGACATAAACATAGGACGAGTTTCCCTTGCTCTCACCCAGATATCTTAGAAAAATCGCCCGTGATGATAAGTTGCATTGCAGAAGGATCTCAAACAGTCACGAGATTCAATTCGGCTCCCGAGACACGAACAAAGCCCATCAATGGTCTCACAACATTTCTTTACATTGCAGACTGAGCTTGGTCACGGCACGTTCCTGCGAGGGTTGGAGACCACCGCCACTTATGACGTCGAAACGGAGGAGTTCGTACTCCACAGCCCCACCCTTACCTCGTACAAGTGGTGGCCGGGTGGTTGTAAGTTGATCCAAAGACTTATAAATACTAGCGTAGTGGATTACCTTTTTTTCTATAGGGTTTGCAATTTCTATAAATAATACACACACGTGAATGTCAAGTTCCGCAAAATCTTTTGAAGGTCAAGGCACAGATATTGTGAGATTTAAAAATAATTTTTAACCTTCATTGAGTTACAAAAAGCTTTGATGAATAAATACGTCTCTAGAAAAAGAGAGATAAAAAAATGTTATTTTTAAAACAATTTACGTTACACCGTCATTGAGTTACAAGAATCTATTTTTAACAAATAAATACATCTTGAAAAATGTGTCGTATTTTCAGAACAATCGTCATTCTTTTCTTGATGTTGATGTACCTATAAAATCTACAATCCTCCTCATACTAGTATGCAATACCAACCAGTTTTTTTATTACAGTGGCCCACACAGCTAACCACTGCATAGTGGTCGCCCAGCTCTACATCAAGGGCGTATGCTACGGGGTGCACCCATTCTTTGTGCAGATCCGAGACATTGAAACCCATACGCCGTTCCAAAGAATCAAGGTTGGGGAGATCGGGCCTAAACTCGGCTTTCAGACGGCTAATAATGGGTTCCTTGGCTTCGACCAATACAGGATACCTCGAAAGAACATGCTCATGAAGAATGTTCAGGTGCTCAAGGTAAGAACACTATTTTTGGAGCTTGTTTTCAGTTTCTTTTGTTTTGACTGTTGACTGTTCAGCGGAAGACCTTGGTCAACCTCGCTTCGCCAACGGGAAAGGGAGGCACACCTAACGAGTGTCGAGTTTATTACGATGCTGAAGTTCGAAGCATCAAAGTAGTCATTAGCGTATCTAGGGCTATTTTCCAGGGGGGGCCTGACCCCTGACGTGGCCGATGAAGCCGAGTCAATCGCCAATGTACAGTCAGTGAGCACCCGATCCAGGGGTGGGCACCAGACCATTATGGGGTGGGCACGACCCACCCAGCCCCCCCTCTTCCTACGTCTATGAAAGTAGTTTTCAGTTTCGGTTTAATTACAACGATTTGAGTGATGCAGTTGGTTGCCACGCAGAGATCTCGGGTTCGATTCCCGGTCGAACAGAAATTGAAATGATTAATCTTAATTTCTGTTACGGGTCTGGGTGTAGTGTGTATAATAAGTAGGTATATATTAAAAAAGTATCAGTTATCTAACAACCATAACATATTGCATACTTTGGGACTAGATGGCGCTGTGTGGATTTGTCCAAGCACCTTTTTTTAATTAGGTATAGGCAAGGTATATATAATTAAATTTATTGCAAGATTCTGGAGAACAACACATAAAACAATTTGATTTTTCTAGAACTTCAACCACGCCAATGGTCTCTACTGAGCCAACACATTTATTTCCACCCCCAGGACGGTACGTACGTGAAATCCAAGAACGACAAGTTGACGTACGGAACCATGGTGCTGGTGCGCGTCAACATCGTAACGGACATGGCGTACGAGGTGAGCCGGGCCGCCACCATCGCCACGCGGTACTCCGCCGTCAGGCACCAGTCGCAGCCGAAGCCAAAGTGAGCACTTAAGAATAAGAATAAATTTGTTTACCTTAAGGGGTTACATAAAAGTAGGTACAAAAAACAAGAATGAAAACTATACCTACCTACTTAAATTTACCTTGGGGCCTGCATTAAGGCAATCTTGTATCGGAGTGGCCCGTATGTTTAACATGGTTTGATAGTAAGCCATATTAAATTTAAGATATCCTACACCAGGTAAGATTCAATAAAGGCTGGGTGTCACTACCTTGCTTATTGTATTCATTAGAAGGGCAAGATTTCCGGTGTAATTCCAGGTAGCGAGTTTTGATCAGCAAATCTATAGCTTTTACATTACCATACCATTACATTAAAAGAAGACTATAGATTTTCAGGGCAAATAAAGTGCCTAAATGTACAGTCAACTGCAAAGTAAACAAAAAAGACACTCCGCCAGGATACATTAAATGTATGGTAATATGGTCTGCAGTTGCCAGTACGTTTTGGGCTAAAATTCATTCCAAGAATAACTGACGACTATGTGTGAAAAGAGTGATATAAGGAAGTAGCATTTTTAAAGATTAGCTAGATTTATAAGACCGTTAGCAAAAATTGTTTTATTTTTATTTCACCAAGGTGGCAAGCAAGCTTACGGCCTGCCTGATGGTAAGCAATCACCGCAGCCTATGGACGTTTGCCATGCCCCTGGCATTACCCAATCGTTGCCGACCCCGTAAAAACCTTTTAACCCCTTTAATGTAGTCAGTCTCAGCTACCAAATGATATTTAACCGCACCCGTTTCAGTCAACCAGAGCCTCAGATCCTGGACTACGTGACGCAGCAGCACAAGCTGTTCATCTCCATCACGACCGCGCACGCGTTCCGACTCACCGGCCTTTGGCTGTTCCGGGCTTACTCCCAGGTCACCAGGGACTTGAAGGCTGGCAACTTGGACCAGTTACCCGAGGTGAGTGTTGAAAACAATATTAAAAGTAGGTAACCGAGAATTGAGGTTGACAGCCTGTTGATTAAAGGTTACTGCATCGCTGAGTTCGAATAAAGGTAGATAAGAATATTCGCAAAGTTATGGTCTCAATTCTGAAAATCAGCCTTACTTTGCTGTGAGATAATTTGTGCTATCATGTGAGTTGCTGCACAATACAATCCGCGTTGATGCACAATACAAAAGCATGAGACGCTGATCTCATATGCAACGGTCGTGCGACTATGCTCGTACGACGGGCGTTGCTTGACCAATAAGAGACCTAAAAACCGTTGCCAATTAGGCCAGCACCTAAGTCTCTCACCTTATGAATACCTAATATTCGTTTGCAGTTGTAAAACGTTTTTTATGGCATATACTATTACCTACCACATCATCCGCTGACGAAAGTTCCTGTTAGCGAAGGTTTTTAGTTGTGGATCTTATTTCATCTTTAACGCTGTAGGTACTTACTTAGTAGTTTTTCTTGCAAGGGTATCATTATGTATTTTACATCCCCAGCTGCACGCCCTTGCCTGCTGCCTCAAGGCTGTCACCAGCAAAGACTCCGCCGCCTGCGTGGAGGAGTGCCGGCTGGCGTGCGGCGGCCACGGCTTCATGACATCCTCGAACCTTCCGATCTTGTACGGGATGACCACCGCGGCAATCACCTATGAGGGAGAGTACACTGTCATGCAACTGCAGACTGCTAGGTAGGTCGCTAAAAGGATAGGAACGTTAGCTGCTTTAGCTCATGAGCAATGACAGCGCAAGGTACCATTGATCTGTGGGGGTTACTCTTAGCCCGCTGCCTTCGGCCGTGTGGTATATATTGGAGTCATCATCATCATCAACCCCTACTGCAGAACTGCATCCTTTATATCTTCAAAAACTGGAGGATATCTCCAGGCGTAGCAGGCAGATTTGAGATACAACGATATTCAATGTTGTACATTGTTGACATCCGAAAACGCTACTGCGTATTTTATATTTTAAGGAAGCTCGCGTACATCCTTGTACTGGAAGAGAGTGAAAGGTTGACCACACAAATTTTATAGGGGCCTCCTAAACTAACTTAAAGTATGTTTTGATATATTGCATTACCTCGTTTCAGATACCTTGTAAAGGCATGGAAACAGGCCGTAGAAGGCAAGGTAATGACTCCAACAGTATCGTACCTTGTAAATTTTGCCAATAACAATAGTCATCAATGGCAGAATACCCCTGAGGGATTGATAAAGGGATTCCAATCGAATGCCGCAGGGTAAGATTAGTTTACAATACTTAATATTAATTTTAACTGTAATTAGAAATGTTTTGCTTGATACAATATGTATTTCTAATTTTAATTAACAGCAAATAAAATTGTTTATCTTTTTCAGGAAAGTTAAGGCAGCGTGTGAAGCTCTACAAAAGTATGAAAGGGCCGGAAACGATTATGAAGATTCCTGGAATTTGGCGTCAGTGCAACTTGTCAATGCCAGTGAGGTAATACAAACGTCTTGATGGAAACATTCGTAAACTGTAGAATTTAGCCTTCTACCAATTTGTTCGGTAGAGGTTAATTTAATTATTTTAGATAAGTAGGTACAATAACAGACAACAAATCGACGGTTACTGTACTGTACACTGTACATAAATTCATGACCCTTGTTGAATTAAATAATTATGCTTGTGTTTTCTCGTCGTTTCGAACACAGGTGTATGAATATAATATTTTGGTTATTGTGTTTATTGTAAATATTTTTTCTATAACATTTTTTGTTCTCTTATGCATTTTAGGTAATTTTTTAATTACTCCAACTATTTCGTCTTCACAGGCTCATTGTCGCGCTGTGATAACTGAAGTGTATTGGAAAGAAACCGAGAGGCTAGCCGCCGAATTGAGTCCAAGCTTAAGAGAAGTTCTGAGGCAATTAGCGGAATTGTACTTGATCTACTGGGCTTTGCAAAAATCGGGAGATCTCCTACTGGTATGCAAATGTCTTTATTAAAATAAATACTAACCATCTTGGCGTTAATGTCCCGGTTGTGCTTTCGCGCACGACGCCCCGGGGTCCGCCTTGACCATGATCCAGGATTTGGCAGATCAGATAATTACAGTGGAGCGACTGCCATGAGACCTCCGTGGCCCTGCTACCAGGGTTATCTGACCAGATTCAATCATGGTTACATATTTAGTAGCCTGAATATGCAAGTTTCATCATAATGTTTTTCCTCACCGTAAGAGCATTGGTTATCAATCAACGAATGAGTTATTGGTACATGGTCGCAGTGGGATTCGAACCTCTCGCTTACGAGTCGGATACCTTGACCACTAGGCCTCCGATGCTCAATGCAAATGCGATAAGGCCGCCTGTTGCTTCTCCTGCTGTTAATTTTAAGTACCCATTGTATACTATCATTCATTCAAATCTCTTTTTACTAAGTCGTAAAATGAGATTGCCCGAAGACTTTTTTAAAAAGACACTTTATTTTGAAAAATTTAGTTAGACTATTGTTTCGGATTTCAGTTTTCAACAGTTTCCAAAAATGACATTGCGGCTTTGCAAAGCCGTTATGAGCAACTACTGGGACTCATAAGGCCGAATGCGGTCGGCCTGGTTGACGGATTCGATGTCCATGATAGGGTAAGTGAATTGAGTTTCAATTGAAAAAGACACCACAAAATACCTAATTGAGTGAGGCAACTATATAATCATAATGACATAACCGTGTCGGAGGTGTCAATTGTCTTATGTTTAGAATAGTTTCCTCAGTGCCAGCACGTTAGTTCCTTTTTACGGCACGTTCAGTATTATCATTGTTTCTCTATTGAAATGAATCATACTTTACATGTTTTGCTTAATTTGACTGTTTTGTGTTTTCTCGATATTAATATTTTTATAGTTATTAGGGGTCTTATAGCACCCTGTTATGTAAACACTATAAGCACCGTGTTATGTAAACCAAGCCTGCATTCAATACAATCCAATCTTACAGTTGAGGTAGGTATTTTATCGGTTTTAGGTAGGTATTTGAAGGAAATCCCAGCAAAATTACAGGTATGGGACATATCATCTTAGTCCTCACAGTGACAACGCAACTGCGGTTGTTACCTGCAACCTAAATGTATGAATTGTTGATTTTATAGGCGACAGCTACCACTTGCCAACAGGTGGGCTGTCTGCTCGTTTGACACTGAGTAGCATAAAAAAACACATTCGGAGATAGTATTTTTTACCAAAGGTGGGTCATGCGTACGAGCGTCAGGTACGTGTGAGAAAGCATGGGCGAAGAATACCATCATCATTCTAGCGGGTTTCTGCCAGGGTCCACTTTAATTACAGGCATGAAGCATTTCATCTAAGTCCTCACAGTGACGCACCTGAGGTTCTACATTTTTGTTGCCTGCAACCTAAATGTATATGTTATGGGCGACAGTTGACGCTTACCATTAGGTGGTCTGTCTGCTCATTGCGTAGACAAAAATCTTTACTGCTCTTACTCCTCCAATCCACCCGGACTTGAGCCCGCGCGTTACATGAGGGCCGTTGGCTGTCGCATCCGATCAGCGTTGTCACCCTACACCTTATACACAATATAAATGAAAGTCTTAACTTTGTCTTCCAACTAGATCTTGAACTCGACCCTGGGCGCGTACGACGGGCGCGTGTACGAGCGTCTGATGGAGGAAGCGCTGAAGAGTCCGCTCAACGCGCAGCCGGTCAACGACAGCTTCCACAAATACCTCAAGCCTCTAATAGCGAAGGGAAAATTATAACAGACATTATCAATTAGTGAAACATGTAATGAGTAATTTAAATGAATAGTTTATCGCAAGATGATTGGAAAGCCTGATATCTACCAAATCCTAGGATTATTGCAAATTTTAAAATGGAAAATGTAGCTTTCCGGATTTTACATCAGTGACTAATAGACAGATTCAGTGTCGTAGTTGGATTAAGGGATTACGACAAATGAGATTTAATATACTTGCAATTGTTTTAAGTCGTGGATGGCTCGTGAGCGCAAATGTTAAGATATAAGTAATGTACCTTTTGTGTATTTTTGTAATTATTGTAAATAAAGGAATTGTTTTGGGTATTTCTCGTTAATTGTATCCAGTATTTACCCTTGTCGCGCTTCGGTCGGGGTATGAAGATACGTAACGCAGACAACAGATGACGCTGCCATGTTGTTACAATGCGGTGGCGAGTATAGCGATTTTTAAGCCTGACAATAGGGGGAAAATCAGGATCTCAAAAATGAAACAATCTTAACCTAGATCGATTTATCGGCACCAAAAGCTCGTCTTTTTCCTGCCCCTAAATATCATCGAAATCGTTGAATTTAAGTTGTTAGTTACCAATTTCCCATGAAAATTTGCTAGATTGATCAAAACGAGAGACCTTGTGTACATCTCTTTAAACCCGGGAAACCTGGAAGGAAACCTACCTAGGACATATAGTCCAGCTAGGTAGGTCCAATTACGAGAAAAAGGTCAATCAACGAATCCAACTCGGTTGAGCAGCGTTCTGAAAGCTACGCCACATATTTTCGTCCCAATTACCGCAGTGTCTCAAGACGAAGGTCTTTGACCAATGTGTGTTGCCAGTGATGACTTACGGAGCTGAAACGTAGCCGCTCACTGTGGGCCTTATAAGAAAGCTCACTGTTACCCAAAGGGCAATGGAAAGAGCTATGCTCGGAGTTTCTTTGCGCGATCGAGTCAGAAATGAGGAGATCCGCAAGCGAACCAAGGTCACCGACATAGCTCTAAGGATTGCCAGACTGAAGTGGCAGTGGGCAGCGCACATAGCTCGAAGAACAGATGGCCGATGGGGCAGTAAAGTTCTCGAGTGGCGACCACGTACCGGAAGAGCAGCGTGGGTAGGCCTCCTACAAGGTGGACCGCCGACCTGGTAAGGATCGCAGGTACCAGCTGGATGCGGAAAGCACAGGACCGGCCTTGTGCCTTGATGAATATAATATAATACCTGTGATTAATTGATTATGTAATACTCACATAAAGTACATAAAAATGTTGTGTGGCTAAGAACGGTCACCTTGACCAGGATATATATTTAAAAAACGAGTTACAATATGTTTACTATTGTTAGTATTATGGATTAGCTGCAAGAGTAGGTACTTATCTGTTATTATCAGGAACTTTGTAAACATACAAACAAAGTACCCCATATTTTATGATAAAAACATTCTCCACTTTGGCGCGAAAACAAAAGATATGCACCTTCACGTAATGTGTATTCAATACACCCCCGTACAGTATATTGGTATACCTACAGTGTATTGCGTCCGTGCCTAACCATAGGCATATCTTTGATAGTTTGTGAAATATACCTGGGACCGGTAATGTCAACTGATCGTTATTACCCGGTTTTCCCTATAACGTTCCAGACCCGTTCCCGCGGGACCCATATTTAAATTCGGGATTATTTATAGCTTATATGCTATTCTGGGCTATAAGCTATATTTCTGACAAATTTCAGCAAAATCATTTCAGTCCTTTTTGCGTGAAGGAGTAACAAACATCCAAACATACATATTTGACCCACACAAACATACAACGGCAAGTTCAATAAAATAATAAATAATCATATTGGCGTTAATGTCTCGGTTGTGGTCTTGCGCACGAGGTCCCGGGGTCCGCCTTAGCTATGATCCAGATCAGATAATTATTACAATGGAGTGACTGCCATCTGACCTCCGTGACCCTGTTACTAGGGCAGTCGCGGATCCAGGATTTGGTCGAGGGGAAGCAAATGTCAAAATTATAGGTATCTTCTAATTATGGGTGTTCTCTACTTAATGAGCGAACGCCCTTAGTAAAAATAAAATTGCCCTTTTTAGTGGGGTGATAAATTTAAGGAAATTGTAGGTTTAAAACCTGGAGGAGAACAGCACATGTGTGAGCGAGCGTAGCGATCTCGAAATGTTTGACATTTCGGATCTTAAAAGCTGAAGTGAATTAAATGAATGAGCGAGCGGAGTTAGTTTGTAATTTGTGATATTTTGGGTTATAAAAGCTTAAGGTGATCATTGAGCGAGCGAAGCAAGCTCGCTATTTTAGATATTTTTGGTCTTAACAGCAATTGGTGATCCTCACAATAGTAATTTAAGGAAATCAATAAATGAGTAACTGCAACGAGCTAGGTGAATGATAAGAAAAGTATTTAAAGCGAAGCGACTTCGAAATTTTTTACATTTTGTGTTAAAATTTTAGATATTTTGGGGTTTAATAGCAATAGGTGATTTTTTACAAAAGGAACTTAGGGAAATAAATTAATGAGCGACCGCAACGAGTTTGGTGAAAGGTAAGTAAAGTACTCGTAACTGAAACCTCTGAATAGAGCGAGCGTAGCGAGCTCGTTATTTTTTTAAATTTGGGGTCTTTCTTTTTATACTTTGGTCGTAATAAAAGACAATAAAAGAAATTAAAATGATTGAATGTGCAATCGGAGCGCGTACGAAACTTTTAACATTATGGTTCTTTATTAATTGCACCCATTGCGCGTTGCACGTTGTTCATATTGCGCTTACATTTTAGCGCTATATATCTTAAATTAAGACAAGGAGTTATCTAGGATTATCTTTCTGAAGTCTTTAATTATTTTACAAAAATATGTGCTATTGGGCAAAACGGGTATGGTTTTGTATGAAAAATTTAATACAAAATGGTTTACATGAAGAACTTGTCATTTCAATCTATATTGTAAAAATACCTGAAAGGAGTATGGGTATTTTGATCTACAACTCCTGTAGCTATTAAACACTTGACCGTTATTTGAAGCATATTATTTTGAGATAGGCGTTTCCGTTTCCGCTTTATTTTACCTCTTTGTCTACCCTATTGCGCCTTCTCTGTCACTCATCGCGCCATCACCAGGCAGCGAGTGGGGGGTTTTGCTTTGGGTCCCCCAGCTCGACTTTGGTCATTGGCGTCCTGTTTTCCGCACCGCACAGTCGTGCCCAGGAGTCTTACTAATACTTACAAGTAAAATTTTTACATACTTATTTTACGTAAGTTTTTTTTTATAGTGATACTTCTTCTGGTTCACGTAAGTTTTTATTCTACCTCCGTATTATATGTATTTTTCTATACAATCTAACGGTTTTACCGTTCGGTTCATTAGAACTTATAAATTTTTGTTGTAACTATTTATTCTACCCTAGGTTCTGTGTTGGTATAAAGAAAATGAGCAGTGAAAGTGATGAAGTACCAAATAGAACGGTTGCGTCGGAAATTATGCAGCCTAGTAATAAATTATCGGTGACACCTCCTGCAAATAGTGTAAAGAAAACCCGGGAAGTTGTTCGCAAGCGATCTAAAAAGCGTGCTAGGTCAAGTAGTAGTTCGTCCTCTTCGAGTTCGGAGAGCAGCTTATCCTCATCGTCCAGTTCTGCCTCGCGTGGCAAACGAAAATCTAAGCGCCGCCGCCGCCGCCACAAAAAAGGGGGGGACCAACGTAGTCGCCGCCGTGACTACCGCCTCGATAAATTAACACAAGAAATTTGCGAACTTCGCAATCAAGTTACCTTTTGTGACGGCGCGGGCAGTGACCAGATATTACAAAATAATGTAGTGAATTGTAGTATTGACGGCAATATTAGTGGTGATTTGTACGATGAGCAACCCGCGAGTAATTTACGCGAAACTGAACCGATATGTAACGATTCTACGAGTATTCAACCAAATGTTGTTTTTGATATCGAGACTAAACTCAAAGAGCCCGCGGTTCCGAAAACGCCCCAAGATCTTTTGAAAATCTTAAACGGCATCCAACATTTTAATAGTAACGAATGGTCAGAGGTTCGTTATGCAGAAGTTCAAAAGCTGTATAATCACAGCCCCGGGTTCGTGGATCTAGAAGTAAATGATGAACTCAAAGCCTATGACTCACTAAAACATTTATCTTATTCGGATAAATCATATGCAGCATTAACCTTTTGTGTACTTAGGCAGCGCGAAGTATTGCAATCTGCTCTTAAAAACCTATTGCAATGGGCACAGATTTCTGATGTAACTTTTGAGGGTATAAATGAAAAAGTTAACGAGTTGTTTCTTAAGGGTGATTTGTTTAAAGTATCGTCAGATCTTCTCCAACTAATTTGCGGCCACAGGGCCGAGGTGATCCAAATGAGACGCGACGGTATAATAAATAGTGTTAGAGACCCGATTCATAAAGCCGCCTTGCGAAAAATTCCCCCTTCGTGTGATTACATTTTTAAATCTGATTCGCTGACGTCAGTTCTAGAGAAAACAGGAGGTGTTAGAAAAATGTTTTTCCCTGTGAATAAGCAAGGTACTGCTGTTCCCGCTTCGCAAGCGAGTGCAAATAGCAACAGGCCTGCGCGCCTCCCCTCGCAGGGGCAGGCTGTTCGTAATGTACCCCCGCAGGGTACTTCTCATAAGTGTTGTGCCCCATCGCACACTAGCCACACTTATCAGCCCTCGCAGGGCTGTTCTCACACTCGTCCCTCGCAGGGACGGGGAGCTCAGGACAATGAGCCGCGTTCAGCATTCGCTGGCTATGCAAGAGGTTCCTTTCGTTCAAGAGGATCACGACCGAGTTATAGAGGAAGAGGTCAGGATAGAAATACCCGAAAACGTGCCGGATCTCCCTCGGACTACAATGCCTTTAATAAAAAACGTAAGTATTGACAATCAGAGTTTCAAGGCCGGCCGGCTACTTCTATATCGCAACCAATGGAAGCACCTAGGTGCTCCGAATTATATTTTAAAGATAATAAACGGGTACCGCATACCCTTTGCCGAAAAGCCTCCTCTTGTCATGCCAAATTTAAATCAAAACAAATTCTGCACCATTGTATCGCAGGAGATGACTGCTCTTATTCAGCAAATGCGGCACCAATGCGTATTAGAAGTAGTAAGGCCGTCCCCAAGCTTCATTTCGTCAATGTTTTTGGTACCCAAGAGCGACGGATCTTACCGTCCTATCTTCAATCTGTCGGCTCTGAACGACTATGTGATAACTCAACGTTTCAGTCTAATAAACACTCAACGTATCCCGGACTTTCTGCAACCAGGGGATTGGATGTGCAAAATAGATCTATCTCAGGCGTATTTCCACCTGCCAATTGCACACTCTCACAGGCGGTTCCTAAGACTGATATATCAAGGCCAATTAATGCAAATGACGTGCCTACCATTCGGCCTCAGTACAGCGCCGAAAATCTTTGCCTCGTTAACGAACTGGGTAGCTCAAACTCTCAGGGAGCAGGGGTTACGTTTAATTGTTTACCTAGACGATTTTCTTCTAGTCCATCAGAGCCGACAGGTTTTAGGTGAGCGTCAGAATGGCTGGTTGTCTGTGCCGTAGGTGTATGAAAGTTGATTACATAATTGCTACATAATTGCTTATATTTGCTACATATAATAAATAATTGCTACATATGATGTTTATTTAGAAATCAGATTTTTTTTTGTCCAGCCATTCTGACGTTTAGATGGCTGGTAGCCTCCTAATTTATAGTCAAGCATGCAGAGTTTCCCAAAATGTATTGCGTCAATAATTGCTACATATTTGCTTCATTCAACTTCATTAGATATAACTTCAAAAGAACGTTAAACAAAAGATGTAGCATTTACTTGAATTATCCCAAGGAAAAGTGCCTGACAAAATAATGCAAGCAAATAGTCATGTAGCGCAATCATAGGAGGCAGGTGTTTTAAATTGTTAAATGACATGTAATGTTATGAGTAGGTACATTTTGACGCAAGAATCGTATTCCTTACGTACGGTTACCAGAGCCTAAACAATTGAAACGGATTACTATTTGCTTTCATTATTTTGTCAGGCACTTTTCCTTGGGATAATTCAAATAAATGCTACATCTTTTGTTTAACGTTCTTTTGAAGTTGAATGAAGCAAATATGTAGCAATTATTGACGCAATACTTTTTGGGAAACTCTGCATGCTTGACTATAAATTAGGAGGCTACCAGCCATCTAAACGTCAGAATGGCTGGACAAAAAAAAATCTGATTTCTAAATAAACATCATATGTAGCAATTATTTATTATATGTAGCAAATATAAGCAATTATGTAGCAATTATCTAATCAACTTTCACACACCTACGGCACAGACAACCAGCCATTCTGACGCTCACGGTTTTAGAGTCGCATGTTCAAATCTTACTTCAAAGACTTTTTATCTGGGATTACAAATAAATCTAGAGAAATCAGTTTTGATCCCTCAACGGGACCTAGTGTTTCTCGGTGTTCGCTGGAAAACGTTGACAAACGAAAAAGTCCTTCCAGACGAGAAGAAAACCAATGTGCATTCCAAAATCTTACCGGTTCTGACAGGTGGCCTTGTAGACACAAAAACCTTACAAAGTATTGTTGGCCTTTTGAACTTCGCCAGCTTCATAGTCCCGAAAGGGAGACTACATTTCCGAGCCCTGCTATCTTTTCTTATCGATCTCGAGAAATCTCAAATAACCAAACGCGGTCCCCTTTCAAGGCCAGCTATAGAGGACCTACAGTGGTGGCTTCACAATCACCATCTTTCATCTCCAATTCATTGGGCCTCTCCCTCGCATTTTCTGGCGACAGACGCATCAGACCTGGCGTGGGGGGCTCAGCTAGACCATCTCTCTCTGACGGGAATGTGGACCGAGCAAGAAAGTCTGTTACACTGCAATCAGAAAGAGCTTCTTGCCCTGTTCAAAATATTACAAGTCCAGTATCAAATTCTATCACGCTCTACACTCCTTTGGCAGAGCGACAACCGGACAGCAATCGCCTACATCCGCAACGAGGGCGGAACAAGGTCTATGGCCCTGTTAGACATAACTGCCCAGATCTTTCATTTACTAGACAAATACCAAATTCATATTACTGCTCATCATATTCCGGGAAAATACAACGGGCACGCCGATCATCTGTCACGTTACCGCTCTCCCCCAGAGTGGCATCTGTTACCCATGGCCATGGAGAGGGTTTTCAAAAAATTCGGAGTGCCTGTAATAGATCTCTTCGCCTCGGCCAAGGCTCATGTAGTTGCCAATTACGTATCCTTCGACCTAAACGACCGACAGGCAATGTACCACGATGCCTTTTCCCGTCCCTGGAACTACCACCTAGCATGGATATTCCCACCACCGTATCTGATACCCAAGGTCCTTGCTCACCTCAATCATGCTCAAGGAATATTTCTAATCGCAGTCCCACGTTGGGAACGCGTGTTTTGGAGAGCAGACCTGAAATCGAAGGCAGTAGCAGCACCGTTCACAATCCGACATCTGAACAAGCATTTAATAGACACTTCGACAGGCCTCCCACCTCCCAAAGTTCAACAAATGACCCTAGAGGTTTGGAAGTGTGGGGGTGGTCGCAAAACTTAACTGACGGGAATGAGGCCCAATTGAACCTATTATTATCGTCATGGCGTTCATCAACCCGTAAAACGTACAAAGTTGCCTGGAACAGATGGTTATCTTGGTGCAAATTACACAAACTTGACGCTGTTAGACCTACTGGTTCTAGTTTAGCTAAATTCCTTGCAGACCTATTTTTAAAAGACAACCTGTCTTATAATACTATTTTATTACATCAGTCGGTAGTGTCCACTTTATGTGATACTGAGGTCTCTGGAGGATTAAGTTCTCACGTATTAGTTAAGCATGTACTGAAATCTATTTCCTTGAAAAAACCCGTGCAACATAAAACAGTGATCTGGGACACAGATACTTTAACCACTTTTTTGTCAACATACACTGTTGACGAAAATAACACATTCTCAACTTCCCGACACACAGCTATATTACTTTTATTATGTTCGGGCAGACGGGTACATGATCTTACCTTGCTTGCAGTGGACGACCAGCATTGTATACAATTCGAAGATCATGTCCTAATGTGGCCTTTGTTCGGTTCTAAAACTGATAATTGTAATTTCAGGCAATCGGGCTGGAAGATACTAGCAAATTGTAGCAACAAGCAACTCGACGCAGTTTACTGGGTGAAACATTGTATCAGACTTCTTCACAACAGACGGAACGAAGCTAACAGCTCCAGTTTATTTGTGAGCGTGAGAGGACAACCCAAGGCTGCATCTAAAACTGTGATTAGTGGATGGATCAAAACTTTATTATCTGAGGCGAATATTTCTGCTCCCCCTGGCAGTGTACGGTCGGCCGTTGCTTCGAAGAGTTGGTCAGACAATATTTCAGTTGACGAGATACTTTCTCGTGGAAATTGGAAATCTGGCAATACGTTTCAAAAGTTCTATAGACGAGAATTGAGACCAACCCGTAGTAATCATTTAAGAGATTCTTTTGTTCCTGTTGATTAATATAGCTCTAATCGCAGAGCCTTTTCAGGTTCGTATTAAATTAGGGAAAACACGTTATTATGTTATGCATAATCCGCTTGTATCCCAGTTAAGTAATAGATTATTATGATTATTTTTATGTCTTCTCGAAAGAATATGTACTGATTATTATGTTAAGTACTATAGGTACAAGTATAATTGTTAATAAAACACTTGTGTTCTGTGCATATATTGGTTTAATTCATACTGTTATTTTCCTGATAAATATAACAATGTCATTAGGAATTCACCTTATTTCTTTCATACCATACGAATGGATAACAATATTAATCCTTTCGTATCCATCTTCATATCTATCTTGTCACATTGGCGCCCATCACCACCAGGCGATAACAAACACGTCTCAAAATAATATGCTTCAAATAACGGTCAAGTGTTTAATAGCAGCGTTTTACCTGAAATAAAACGCTTATTAAATACTTACCTTATTTGAAGCATAACTTTAATTCCTGCCTGGTGGTTTTTCGACTCAATGACCAAAGTCGAGCTGGGGGACCCAAAGCAAAACCCCCCACTCGCTGCCTGGTGATGGCGCGATGAGTGACAGAGAAGGCGCAATAAGGTAGACAAAGAGGTAAAATAAAGCGGAAACGGAAACGCCTATCTCAAAATAATATGCTTCAAATAAGGTAAGTATTTAATAAGCGTTTTATTTCAGGTAAAACGCTGCTATTAATATTACATCAATAGAAAGGTTGATTTTGTTAGGTGGTTGAGGTTTTTAAGTTTGCATTTTAACAGTAAACAAAATGTTAAATGCTTACAGTCGAAATGATAAACTATAGTCGGTAGGTACCTACAGTGATTTTTCCTAGTTGTTAGATTTTAAGTTTGAGTTACCTATCCTAAAAATTATGACGTATACCCGTTTTGCCCTAATCAGATACCCGTTTTAGGCTCATATGGCAAAACGGGTTTTTTAGAATAGAATAGAATAGAATAGAATGTCTTTATTGCTTAAAATGTGGTACACAGTAGGTTCTTATATATAACATTTTTGACTCACACACTTTACCAGAATCTGGCATGCAATAATTTATAATAATTTTATAATACTAAAATGTCAGATTCAATAATTAAAAATAATGAATAACCCAATACAATAATAACATGTGATTAAATAATAAATTAAATTTATTTTAAATATAAAATAAAATAATAAGTACAATGTCACTTTCAATATCTCAGAGGTTTCTTATTTCTTCTACTTATAAAATATTTGATAGAAAATGCTTTAAAATAGCGTTCTACTTTCAAGTTTAATAAACATCCTATCTTATAAACTAAATCAAGCTAAGATATTGACCACATTTCTAGTTTTTATTATCCTCGCGAAACTTACCCGTTCTAGGCCACCTTCCCCTACGTTACACTCTGCATCGTAGCTAAGTATAAGACTACCGTATAGAAGGTATCGTTGGATATATTGATGTTTAAGTAAACAGAATATATACTTAGGTACGAGTACTTATTCTAATAAATAATCAATAAAGAATTGTAAAAAATCTGTTCGTCATTCGGAAATGATATAATTTTATACAAGACAGAGGTGCATTGACACTAAAGGTGAGACATTAGTTAATAATGCGGTCGTTTTAAATACAAAGGTTAGTCACTTAATTTACTTTACTTATAGCGATAGCTCGTGTTTTGGTGTTTCTATCACTGAAGATTGTGTAATCGTATAAAATAGTACTAATTTTACAAAATCAAAGACAAAAATGCAATCAGAATTACCAATATCGAGACGAATTATCAAAACGAAATATCCGGTGAACAAAGATTTGGATCGTGAGAGGCAAAAATGTAACTTCAACATTGAAGAGGTGACTTATATTTTTGATGGAGGCAAGGAGAACACGCTGCAGAGACGAGATATTGGTGAGTTCAGATTGGAATAGTTAAATGAAATTGAGAATGGAATTACGAGCGACTCAGAAGCATCAACATGTTCAGCCAGCTGCAGAGTGTATGCCGTTCGCTTTTTAGCTGACTGTGCTTATGTTTATCAACAGCATATAGGCCACTGTTGGATGTGATAATAATGTAGAGAGTTCCGTCATAATTCCCTACATTGGGATAAGAACTTTCGTAGACCAGCAAGGGGTAACCATATTTCTGTTGAGTAGTGTCACTACTAAGATGTCTCCCCTTCAAATCCAACAGCAGACCCGTAGGCTAATTACGTAACTCTGTTGCTAACAATTATCTGATTTCAATGACTGAAATGGTTACTTTTGCGATTACGTATCATCGATATCATGGGCTCAGTTGCTTACACAGTTCCATTGAAATAAGCTATTCAGTTTCTAAGCTCTACAAATTCTCTTTACTTCAACTTCAGAGCACACGGCATTGGACAATTTGGAGGAAGACGAGATTCCAGAAGAATGTCTCAGTTACAAGGAGCGGTATGAGACTGCCATTCGAAAATCCGTGAAGTTCGCGCAGCTCATGAAAGATGAAGTCCTACGCAACAATGACATGGAGACGATTGGGTAAGGTCTTAATAACAATATTTAAAAATAATTTTTAAAATGGGCTGTTTGTACATGTTAATCTCCGGAACTACTGGACGGATTTTAATGAAACATTATTGTTGTGTTGCTTTGCTATTAAGCTTGGGCAACATATAAAGTATAATTGATTTTGGAAACTGGGCACTTGATATAGAACCATAATAGACCAGCTAAACTATGACGAGTATGGAAATGACGCTGAATGGATTTTTATGGGGTTTTCACAGTATGATAGTTTGGGGTCCAGCTTAAAATCTGGGCCATGTTTCGGTGGGGGGAAACCGAAAGATACAGCTTGACCTCTCCGTAGTATTAGCTTTCATACATTCGGGAGGTCATTTATAATGGTCTCATGGGAAAAAGAGAAACTGCCCTAAAAACGGGAAAAAGCTAGTTGGTAAATATTTTGTCAATGCTTGACTCACTGTCCAGCTCGTCCGCCCTTCGACGCACGGCGGACGCTTTCTGCAAGGAGATATCTCCGTTCCTGCTGCATATGGGCATGTTCGTGCCCACCATCTACGGGCAAGGCACGTCAGAACAGCTCTCCACCTGGCTGCCGAGGGCTTTGAACCTGCAAATCTTTGGGACATATGCGCAGGTAGGATATTTTAACGTTGTCATTGCTCAAGGTCCGCACTCTTATGCGCTGTCCTAATTGGCATTGGTCGTGCGACGGACTTCGCTCTTACGAAAGCAATTTAAAATTTACTGTAAACGTTTCCACCAGAACCATCTATTAAAAATTGAGATTTTTATGTGAGGCTACTTTGATCTGACCCTGCACAACCCCTTAGGACAAGCTGATTCGCCAGAACCTCGTATGTCTGTCATAGGGGGACCACGAGCAGATGAGGTTGGCTTGGATCCGTGAGATGATTATACGAGTAGGACTCCACAACCCCGTGAATCCTCATTTAAGATACATATGTTTGTTTGTCACCTCCATAGCTGCGTACGTACTTACTAGGAGGGATGGTTTGGTCAGTCATACACTTGAGTCATTGACGGTCTGAGTGATCAAGTAGTCAATATGGCGATCTCGTACGCAGAGGTTCGATTCTCAGCAGGGCAGAAAGTGATGGATTATAATTTCCGTCCCGCTCCCGTAGTTCGGTATTTTTAATATCAGTTGTCCATCTGGGTGTGTGAAGAACCTGTAGTGTAGATGTTATTGGTGGTTTGGACTTTATGTTGACCAAGAGGCTGACCTCCGCACCTATAATGAAAAAAAAACCTTTATAATAAAACAACAATTGACTGTTTTGAATTACAAATCAACTGATGGAACGTTCGTTAATCCGAGTACTTGTTTACATTGTGCCTACCTGCAACTGATCTTCAGCGATTACCCTGAAAAGGGAAAAAAAATTGTCAATGGTTTTCCTCCCTCTATGGCCAAATGTGAATTCACCCCTAGGCTTTAATGTAAATAAATAAATATGCTTGGACAATTCACACAGCGGCATCTAGCCTCAAAGTAAGTAAAACTTGTGTTAGGGGTGCCAGAAAACTGATAAACCAGAAAAATGTATAATGTATTTAAAAATAGATATAAGTAATATATGTTTCAAATACATACTACATTATACATACAAAACCCCGACCCGTAACAGAAATTAAAATTCATCTCTCATTCAGGGACCTCTGCGTGGCAGACCGGCAGATGTTAACCAACTGAACCACTCAGGTCGTCAATGTATAGCCGGAATACCACTTCAATGTCTCTTTAAAACTGGAATGCAGGAGTCTATAGTTCAGGGTTAAATATTGAAACTACAGCGGCTTTCTTATCAGACGGAGCTTGGCCACGGCACGTTCATCCGCGGGCTAGAGACCACGGCCACCTACGACCCCGCCACCGAGGAGTTCGTGCTGCACAGCCCCACGCTCACCGCCTACAAGTGGTGGGGCGGCGGACGTAAGTATAATTAATAAAATACCTAGTATAGGAAGGGTTTACAGAAAGCAAATACCTTTCACCTTTCCTCCAAATGTTGATCTAAATAATTCGATGAATTAAAAGAAATAATAGGGGGGGGGGGAGGACAGTAATTGTTAAGGCGGAGCCAGGCCTTTGCGATCAAGAGCACATCGGGGACATTAACGCAAATATGTTTTTAAGAAAATAAATATTATCTGGAAAACTTACTGTGTTAAGCGGTCGATGAGCTCAAGGATGAGCAGTTATTTGTTTCAAGCTTTACACATATTATTATATTAGACGGGACGTGCACGCGACCGGAAGTCGTCTCGTGACCACGGTGGGTGTTGTAACCCTACCGAAACGTCGGAAAAACAAATCGAAAAGGTATGTCGCGTGCAAGTCCCGTCTAATATAATAATATGATGAGCAGTTATTTGAATCCCATGTTCACTTCTTCGATGGAAAATTTTCCGGGCTAACATTTAATACTTATAAACGGTTCATTTGATTGCCTGTAGCAAGCCAGTGAGGTACAGTGGAGTTTATTTGGGTTTGGTAGATAAAACGCTGCATTTTCTAGTATTTAAATAAACTAGCTGGTCACACGACCAACTCCATAGTTATGTAATATATCTACCTCCAACTCTCATAAGTTTCTAAACCGAACGAACGATAATTTTGACTTCCAGTTGGCAAAACAGTGAACTATTGCATCGTAGTCGCGCAGCTCTACACCCAGGGGAAATGCCACGGACCGCACACCTTCATAGTTCAGATTCGCGATGAGGAGACCCATATGCCCCTCCCCGGTCTCAAAGTCGGCGAGATTGGACCCCGGTTTGGTTATAACACTGCTGATAATGGCTTCCTGGGCTTCGACCACTACAGGATACCCAGAGATCATATGTTGATGAAGAATTCACAGGTGTTGAAGGTACGCATTTGAACATCTGTCATTAAAGGAAAAAGAAAGCCACCTTTTGAATATCACGTGTAATCTATGAAAACGGAGAGATGATACTTCTAAGATTTCTTATTCATGAAATAACTTTTCTAAGCTACATGCTACTTACAAAGTAAAAACAAATATGACTCATACCCCCATACTATACCCATTTGCACATCTTATAAAGTGGACATTTGGACTGCAGACCAGGTTTTGAGTGGGTGAGATGTCCCTTAACTCGTTTGCGGTTTGCACAGCTACATACAGTAGAGGTCCATAGACGATGGTGATCACTTACCACCGAGTAACCCACTAACTAGTTTGTGTGTCTCTACTACAATCCGGTCGCACGATTTCCAGGACGGGACCTACGTCAAAGTAGCCAGACACGAGAAGTTGACGTACGGAACCATGGTGTTCGTGAGAGTGACACTGGTGAAGGAATCGGCCTTTAACCTGGCCAAGGCGGCGACCATCGCAGTGCGCTACTCCGCAGTTAGGAGACAATGCAAGCCCAAGCCTGAGTAAGTGATTTTCATGTAAAAAATGTACTATTGATACATGCTTCAAATGTGACTGCGAGCGTTTGTTTGAAGAAGAGAAATCAAGGTTATTAAAGGCCGTTGAATCAAACTCATCATCATCGTTTTAGCGCTTATCCCGGCCTCGCGCGGTCTTAGGTATTCTCTCGTCGTAAACCGTTGGCTCTTGCATTTGACGCAGCGATGTCAATCCATCGTCTCATGGGTCGCCCACGAGGCCTCTTTCCTGATACCGGCGATTTCCCACGTATCCCTGAGGCTTACGCAATACATGACCAAACCAGCGCAGACAAGCCTCTTCGATCTTACCTGCGATATCCCTTACGCCAAGGCTGCCACGGATGTACTCGTTACGTAATTCGATCGAGTCGCGTAACTCTGCACATCCACCGCATCATTTTCATTTCATTGGCGTGGAGTTCGCGAACGTGTTTCGTCAGCGCTGGCCATGTCTCGCAGCCGCCGTTGAATCAAAGTACCTTGGCCTTACTTTAAATAAGTGTTTTTGGTGAGATTTATTGTATGTAAATTTGGAACCTCTGCATACTTTTTAAAGGTAGGTATGTTCCGGGTTTCCTTCCGCGTACCTTTGTTTACGAGTAGCCCAATATTTCGGGCATGCATCATGGTCACGGGACGACTGGATAGCTGCTAGCGCCGGTAGGTGTTGGTTAGCAATAAAGTGGCCAAAGCCAATCTACCCGCTTTCGCAAAAGTTATCTGCTACTACCGAAACTCGAGCTCACTTTTAAGGCACGGCACACTACACTGACCGCATCACTGCATACCATCTGGGGAATTAGCCATCCAGTATAAATTTAAAGGCTTCATTAGCTACCAAGGCTGTATTGGAATTTTAGATGTAGGTATTAGTGTATATTTTTATGTGTACCTCAATATTACCAAGGCTACCTTAAAGTATGTACCGTGGATGAAGTGGTACAGCGCCCATGTCGCAATATAATCTGTCCAAACTGACTTGTCCTATTTGGTTCATGAAATTATGTATTTAAATAGATAATATGCAGCAGTATTTGCTGAAATCCACACTCTATGTATTCCATGTATAATTCAAGACATTTATACACAATATACGTAGCATGATTGATACAGCAAGTCGTGATTTTGAGCATTGTTTGTTCACCAAATAAGCCAAGTCAGTTGAAACAGATCATAGGGGTCTAGGGCCCAGCGCTATGAGACGCGCCTTTTTTAACTTTGTTTATTTTTATTTATTATTTTAATAGTTTATTGCACACAAAAATGGTAACAAAGACATGGCAAATATATACATGACACAAAAGGCACTACTTATTTCTAAAAGGAAATTTCTTCCAGCAGGCCTACAGCAAAGAGAACGTGATGACTGGAAGCAGTTTAAGACGTGCACCATAATAATAAATAATTACTTACATAAATATTTAATTATAAAAACTATACTATCGATAAATTTCTACATATATACAATACTAGAGAGAGATAATGCTCTTTCATAAAAATTGATAATTGTGAGACAGAGACAATTGTGTTATGTCGTTGTGTCTTGTAGCAATAAATATTCTTATCCTTATTCTTACTCGTTGCTGTGGCAATGCACTCGCGTCTCGGCTTTTTGTAGGTATAGGAATAACTCGTGGTCCGTAGTGCACATGATAATGTCAAATCCATATTATGCCATTATATATAGGTACCGGTAGAAGCGGGGATTACATCTGACGTAGCACCGCTTTTGGGCAGTGACAATTTTAACCCTCCCTCAAATACCGCTCCCACATTGCGAGTTACGTCTGGTTACCTATACATTATAGTTACCTACACAAAAAATTCCAGCGCTCCAGAAGTACAGATCCTGGACTACCCGACGCAGCAGCATAAACTCTTCATCGGCGTCGCGACGGCGTACGCGCTGAGCCTGACTGCCGCTTGGCTGTGGAAAAGCTTCACCGGCTTGCTAGCTGATATGAGGCATGGGAACACGGATAATTTGCCTGAGGTATTTTATTATTTTATACGGTAACAGTGGCTGACGCAAAGTGGTCACCGCTCCGGCTATGTATCGCCTAACTCTAAGGCCTTTGTACGAAGGTACTTCTTGATTATAATAATGATGGTGACTACATGAAGAGGTAGTTTATAAAAATGCAATTAGGACGTAAAGCTAGTAATCTATCTTGATAAACCCGAAATTTCGGTAGTCACCATTTTATGATCAACAACTGTTTATTTTATGTTTGTTGGACACATAGAAATAAAGAGCAGAATGGCAGATCAGATAATTACAGTGGAGCGACTGCCATCTGAGCTCCGTGACCCTGCTACCAGGGGAACCTGACCTGACCTGATCTGATTGGATCACGGTTATACATACAGTCGCCTATTCAGGTGCAGCGTCACGATGTTTTCCATCACCGTAAGAGCATCGGTAAGGTCAGATACTCTAACCACTCGGCCACTGACGCTCCATTGATTTTTACCAGGTATGTTCTGGCAACAGACTTTCTTTTCTGACTTTGAATGAATGTCTCCTATCTTAGCTCCACGCTCTCTCCAGTTGCCTGAAAGCTTTGAGTACGTCAGACTCCGCCACAAACATAGAGACTTGCCGACAGGCTTGCGGTGGCCACGGTTACATGGCTTCATCGAACCTGCCCCAGATTTACACCTTCGTGATAGCCACCAGGACATACGAAGGCGATTACACCGTCCTGCTGTTGCAAACTGCAAGGTAGGTAATTTCACTTTTAATGTTGAAGATGTACAGTACCCAGATAGTTTATGGAGAGATCAAGATTATGAATAAATAAACAAATGAAATAAATAAATTGCTAGGACAAATTCACACAGCACCATCAAGCCACAAAGTAAACAAAGCTTGTATTATGGGGGTTAAATAACTGATAAACTACTTATATACTTTTTTGTAAATACATACTATTCACATTACACCATTTCAATTTCTGCTCGACCGGCAATCGAACCACTCAGGTCGTCAAATATAATATAATTGACGTAGGTAAACGATTAGAAAATAAAAAAGCTAATGTAAAGTCTCACCATCCAATACAATGCTAAAAGGGATTATTCAGAAATAGTCTCTTATCATGTATTTTAGATTTTTAGTAAAAGCATGGGAACAAGCTGAAAAGGGAAATTCCATGACACCGACTGTGGCGTATATGATCGACGCAAGAAAAGAACAGAAAGTCTCCTGGGATAGCACTCCAGAAGGGATAATCAGGTCTTTTGATGCAATTGCAGCGGGGTAAGTGGATATTATCTAAGAACTCTTGCCGAATTCCAATCATCTAATGCATTACAGCTGCTGGGGGGCTTTAGCCTGTTTCAGCAAATGTCTCCAGTTCGATCTGTCTTTGGCTTTTTCTCTCCAACCTCTAACTTTTTTTCATGTTATCCAGCAGACAAACATGCGGGTCACCTGATGGAAAGTGGTCACCGCCGCCCATGGACATCAGGAACACCAGGGGCACATATTTCTAAGGTTCTGTTTGACGCCATCCAACCATCTCAGCTACGGTTGCTTCTACTTATTCCTCCATCAGGTTGTCCCACCAGTAAGTGCTTCAGGACCCTGTCGTCGTTCATTCATGCGACATGTCCTGCCCATCGTAGGCGCCCTGTTTTAATGGTCTTAATGATGTTAGGCTCATTGTACAACTGGTTTAGTCCGTGGTTGTATCGCGAACGCGTACCCCGAATTCCAAGCGCTTAGCTATAAATTAACTCTGCAATTTTTCAGCAAAACGAAAGCTTGCGTGAGGAATATTAGACAACGAGTGGAGGCTGGATGTTGTTATGAAGACGCATGGCAGTTGACCACTGTGCAGCTTGTGGCTGCCGCTGAGGTGAATCACATTATTCAATCTGGTACAGAGGGTAACTTGAATATGGTTTGACTAGAAAATAAACAGAACCACCATATTACGTTCAATAATTTTACCAATATGTTTTTTTTATACCACTGAGGTGCCAATCAAGCTTACGGCCGGCCTGATGGTAAGCAGTCACTGCAGCCTATGGACCTTTGCAATACCAGCATCACCCACGCGTTGCCGAACTTTTCTCCCCTTTCTTGAAGAACTCCATGTTATACTCTCCGGGCAAACCCTCTCCAGGTAGTTAATTCAAGAATAACATGACACGCAATAGCGTCCTCAAAGTCCTCATAGACACTCACGACTAGGGTAGACAAATTTTTTTAGACCAAATAAAGTATTTTCGGGTTTAGAAGCCATAAAAACATAGTAGGTAGGGAATTAATAAAAAATATAAGGTAGCTTCATAGCTGTTTTGTTTTATTTGACTTGAGTTTGACGTCACGTCATACAAATGTCAAGACTCTAGATCGTTCTGAAATATTCGATTTGCATCAGGAAAATTTTTCTTTAGAGGATCTTATGGACGCGTTCCGTTTTGCGGTAAGTGGTGCTAATTAAATATAGTAGTTTCGCCTACTATATTTTAATTTTTAATATATAGTAGGTAGACTCCATAGGTAGATACCATATTATATAGTAGGGTTGGCAACCCTACGACGTCGACTATATTTCGGAGGTTGAGCTATACAGTTGGAGACTTGGAGTACCTACTTATAAGTGATTTAGAGATTAAGATTATCTATATGAAATAGACCATCTAACACAGCTGTAAAGTAAAATTATAAATATGATATTACAATGATGATGATAATAAACCTGCACGGCTAGCAGAACTGTTCTCTCCGGAGCGACAGGCGAAAAAAGGCGACATAGATAGTGCTATATGTTTCATCTTACTATTGAGAGAAGGAAATAAAGGCTCTCCTGCGCCTGGTATATCACTGGTATACTTGAGCTAGCCGTGCTGGTTGACATGATTAATATGCTTATAATCAAGGATTATATCATTGTTTATACTACAAAATTGATGTTTTCCAGGCTCATTGCCGCGCTGTTATTAGTAAGACTTATTGGAATGAAATAGTTCGTCTTACGACCGAGTGCAGCCCCAACACCAGGGTCGTCATGCAGCAACTTGCTTCACTCTATTTAGTTTACTGGTCCTTGGAGAGGTCTGGAGATCTGCTTCGGGTAAGTTATCCGTTTTACATATTTTACAGATTAATTCAAATCTTGAAGAAATTATAAACTTATTGAATTGTTTTAGTACTCGTCAATCTCTGAAGAGGATCTGATTTATCTGCAACATAAATATGAAGAATTATTAAATCTCATTCGCCCCAATGCTGTGGGATTGGTGGATGCATTCGATATACGAGATGAGGTAAATAATTTTTTTATCATACTAATAGATGGCTTTGTCCTCGAGATTAGGAATACTTGTAGTAACCACGTACCGTCTCCCCATTCATCCACTATAGTTAATACTCTTTAGGCAAATAGAAAAAAGAAAAAATACATGTGCATTGTATTGCAGCCTGACAATTAAAGTTAGTGTTTACTGCTATATATGAGTTTACAGTGAGCAGGGATGGTGGGCACATAGCTCGAAGAACAGATGGCCGATGGGGCAGTAAAGTTTTCAAGTGGCGTTCACGTACCGGAAGACGCAGCGAGGGTTGGCCATCTGTTCCTCCCACAAGGTAGACCGGCGACGTGGTAAAGATCGCTGGCACCAGCTGGATGCGGAAGGCACATAACCGGCCTTTGTGTTGATCTCTGGGGGAGGAGGCCTATGCCCAGCAGTGAGCGTCTTTCGTCTGATATGATGATGATGATGATCAACGAGTTATACAATTTCAGATCTTACAGTCGACACTGGGCGCGTATGACGGCCAAGTGTACGAGCGAATGATGGCGGAGACGCTGAAGACCCCACTTAACGCCGAACCTGTCAACATTAGCTTCCATAAGTACATTAAACCCTTAAGAAAGGCAAATTTGTAAGTGAGTTTGCACTCCGAGCTCGTGGGGCCACCAGTATCGTCGTGGTGGGTCCATGAGTCATTTGTTTATTTCCTCGTGGACTTTGTACCTATTTGTAGAACATATTGAGCAAAAGTGAGCATGAGGCATTTCATCTTAGTCCTCACAGTGACAACGCGCCTACGGTTCAGCATTTTTGTTATCTGCAACCGAAATGTATGAATTGTAGATGTCATGACCGACAGTTACCACTTACCATCAGGTGGGCTGTCTGCTCGTTTGCCACTGAGTAGCATAATAGTAGTTTATGCAACTGTCATATAAAAGGGGGTATTAAAATATGAGTGTCTGTTTATCATACGAGGCGTAGCCGAGTATGATAATAGTTTTACACGAGTGTTTTAATACCTAATTATATGCAGTTGCATACACTACTTTATCTACACTCATATTTTTATGTTAAAATATCGTACCTATAATTTTCTCAACTTAGCTGGAAGTAAGCTGCGAGTCAGTTCTGTTGTATCTACGCGTCAAGGATATCAAGCGGCGGAAATTCACTTAACTATTTTCACATTAATCTTTTTATTTCCTTAAAATAAGGAAAAACATTCACAAACACAAATTACAACAATTACTAATAATTCTGGTTAGCGGGAAAATAATAACACAGAATATAAACAGGAAAATTTAAATTTTGTATTACACAGAATTTTGTATTACATTAGATTTTGAATTTGTTAAAGACATCTAAGTATTCAGCCTACATTACGCCGTGTCCCGGCGACCGACAAAAAATAAAAAAATAAAAGGGTTGCATAATGATTAAAAAGTTATTTTACGATACAGCTGTCATGAAAATAGTATGGGAAATGCTGTATCGAAAAATAATTTTTTAAAATTATATAGCCTGGCGTGAAAAAAGTGTACCCTTAAACGACTGTTTTCGAATATGTAATTGGAACATTATGCTATGGTGTAGATAAAAAAAACGTTATTGTGGTTTTGTGAAATATTGTGTCTTTTACAAACTTTTTAATAATAAAATATTAACAGATAAACCTTTTCGTTTTATTTATTCATATTTTATAATGGATATTCTTGTTTTGTATCTATTACTATTATAGCTATGTACCAAAAGAGATAACGTTTGTAAGTGTGGATTTAGGAGATAACACCGCACATATTCGTTGATATGATTACAAAAATAATTACCAAGTGGAACGGTGGTGTGAATATTGTATAGAAAATATATTAGTAGTTATTGTGTTTGTTACCACCTATTGAGCGACGGTGGCCGAGTGGTAAGGGTATCTGACTCGAAAGCGAGAGGTACCAGGTTCGAATCCCACTGCGGCCATGTACCAATGACTATTTTCTGAGTTATGTACATTAGTTGTATACTAAACGACGCTCTTAAGAGCGCTGAGGGAAACCATCATGATGAAACCTGCACATTTAGGCGATTCAATAATTCCAACTAGTCAGGTTCCCCTGGGAGCCGGGTCACGGAGGTCAGATGGCAGTCGCCTGTACTTACCTGATCTTCCAAATCCTGGATCATGATCAAGGCGGACACAGGTCCTCTTGCGCGAGATCATAACCGAGACATTAACGACAAGACGATGATTGTGTTTGTTGTATATCTGTAGATAATTATTGTAGCAATTGTAACTGCTCCATAGGTAGATATAGCACAGTGGCACTTGCACAAGTGTGTCCGCGATAAAGCTCGCGCCGCGAGAAAGCGTTTGTCTCATTCTCTCAATACTAAGACGAAAGAGATAGCAATACCTATGTCGCGCTTTTTCTCGCTTATCGCGCGCGAGAGCAACTTGTGCTAGGCCTACTGATGAGAGGCTATTACGTATGCCTACCTCATCTTACATCGACACCGGAAGAAATTTTAGAAGTAGTTTTATCTTTTGCATATTTGTGATTCTCTATCTATGGTTTCATAGTCTCTATAATTATGATATCTACTTATGTGTGTCAACGACAACACCAGGGACTAGCCCGTCAACTATTACAAGTTGACTTGTCTTTTTTCCGATAGCACATAAGTAGTGGTAGGCATAGTGTTAAATACATGATCATCACAGCCCGTAACAGTCCACTGCAGGACTTAGGGCCTCTCCCATGAAAGGGGAGGTTATTGCCGTAATCTCCACTCTTGGCAGGCGGGTTGGAGATCGCAGTGTTTAAATAATACAATGGAAAATGCTGCTGCCCATTTTCCAGACTACGGAGACTCTTCATATTTTGCCTCGAAAACTTTAGTCGCCTTGTACGACACCTATGTTAAATACATACTATCTCACAAATCTAAGAGCGTTCATTTCATGTACCTAATTGACAACAGCCTTATCTACCTTGACATAACTAATTTATTTTGACTTACACTTTATCTTAAACTTTATAGAGCGTGGGTAATTGAACCAATAATAAAGTGCCCCCAATGCCGAAACATTTATCTAATCTAAATAATTGTAATCAAATTGTATCTTTAATACATAATAAATACATATAACGCGTTACCAGTTCAAAGTATCTACTTTATTGAATACGATTGATGTTGAATGTAAGGCTTGTAATAAACATTGCGCGGTTCCAAAGGAACTTTCTCCCACGCGCACTAAGGTTGTGGAATGAACTACCTGGGGAGGTTTTCCCTGGAGAGTACAACATGGAGTTCTTCAAGAAAGGGGTTAAAAGGTTTTTACGGGGTCGGCAACGCGTGGTTGATGCCCCTGGTATTGCAAACGTCCATACGCTGCGGTGACTACTTACCATCAGGCAGGCCGCAAGCTTGTTTGCCACCTTAGTGGTATAAAAAAAAAAAAAAAACATTTTCGCCCTCGACTTCATAAGACTAGTAACAAACGTTCCGACTTGGCTGGACCCGACCAACCGTCAGTTGCGGTCGATAATAATCCTTACAATTTACTAAATAAATTCGCTTTTGGATTAATTTGGATGAGCGAGCGAGCCAACGTCCTACGTCTCCTGCACCCAAAAGCGACTTTATTGTATACAGCGTATGGATTAGTATCAACTGCAACTGACGGTTGGTCAACTCCAGCCAAAACGGAACGTCTGGTACTAGTTTAAGCGTTTGAGCCTTTTATATTCGATGATAAAATTATGTCCATAGTCTCTGCCTACCCCATCTGTGGGACAGAGGCATAAGCTTCATGTATGTATGTACGTATAAAGTAATGTATTTTTATACTTATTACTGAGTTCTGAATCCTAGACATTAGGTACTCCAATCAATACCAGTACCAGGGGCTCGAGTCCGCTAATTTACTTGGCTTGGCAATTGGATCGCAATAGCAGCTCAAAGGTATTTTTAATTATTTTTTATATTATACAAGACAGGCATTTGACCGACATCTCACCTATTGGTAAGTGACGATGCGGCCGAAGATGGGGCATGCCCGTCTTGCAACAGCCTATTCACTCTAGCCTTGAAGTCATCCAGATTATATTGATCACGGAACACACTCCCAGGCAACGCGTTTCACTCCTTAGCCGTACGCATTATAAAAGTCGAACCAAAGCGGCTCGTGCGGATAGCTGGAAGATCCATGACATAAGGGTGAAGCACTCGCCCGGATCGCGTCTCTCGATGGCGGCGCGGGGCCGACGGAATGAGGTCGTGCAGCTGCTTCGCACACTCTTCGAAATGTAACCTGTAGAAGACCGACAGACGCGCAACCCTACGCCGATGCTCGAGGGTCTGCAACCTATCTTCAATCAATCATGGTTGTTTTAATTGTAGCAGAATACCAAAAACGCGTAAACTGCCATTGAGCTGCGATTACGTAGTAGCAGAATACCAAAAACCAGTCAAAACAAAAACAAGTCAAATTACATTTTAATCGAAGTATTAGTTAAGTAGAGGACTGTAGGTACCCTCCGTATCGACCGTCGAACTAGGATGTCTTTTCACCAAAACCTATCTCAAACGTATTCGCAACCAACTTCATGGGCGGCGGTGATCACAGGGCGACGCGCTTGCTAGTCTGCCTGCCTCCATCAATTATAAAAAAAGAAAATGTTAGGAGCTTGGCTCTTTGCGAGATCCTATAACTAGGTATTTCTCAGTGAGGCTGAAAATTTTAATGTTCTTGGTGGATCTCTTTATAGGTACTCTATGTCTTTTCAAAAGGTATTTTTTCGTTTTTTAAACTGGTAATGTTTTGCATCTATAAATATAAATATATTTTTCATAAAGTCTTATTTCATACAAAGATTGAAGCATCATAACCAGTTACCAATGAGTTCTTTGTAATTTCTAAAAAGACGTTAATGTGTAAATAACCTCTTTTGAAAAGATTAAAACTTTTTCTACGTTTAAGTCCTTTAAATTTTCCATTCCACTTTTGTTTTAAAAATCATAATCTATGTTTTGTCTAATATAATAATTTTGACAACTAATTATTCTTTGTCCTTGGCGCAAAGTTCAGTGTTTTTTTTTCGGTAAAATGTACTATGGATAATATCGTACTTCATGGACAGGTATCGCTCGTTTAGGCTGACTGACCGAATAAAATACGCACGTGTCGAAATCGTCGTTGTGGAAGGGTTTTTAATGTCGTGTTACTAAATTATTAATTTAAAAGAAAATATATAGTTTATTTTGTAAAATACATACAGCATAACCATGCAACTATCGATTTCAACTTCTATGAGAATAATAACGATAATCGAATAAATTCAATAACGATTTTACACCGCCCCATCCCTACTGTGAACTGTCATCCTGTGAATTATCATCCTATATTTGACAAAGTATAGGCAGTTACTGGTGGGCCAAAATAACTGAGTCATAGACTAAGATTAGACAAAAACGATAACTACACGATATTTTGGGACTGGTAGTTACATACATTTTCCAACTACATGGTTTCACATTTTGTCGTTGTCGCTACCGAAATCGACACCGACACGATTGTCATGCCGATACTGGCTGACGACAATGGGGGATTATCAGACAGCTACTTTGAAAAGTAAAAAGAGTAGTTCGGCTGTGCCTCACTAGATGGCGTTGTTAAGACAGGATTCACAAGCATTGAATTCGGTAACCGAAGTTAAGGTGTTTCGTGAAAAGATACTTAGTTTTATTACTTAACTTTTCTGAGAAGAAATCGCTAAATGTGTAAATTTTTATACATCTAACGGTCTCCATTTGATTTATTTTTGAGAATCGTGACTAATGCTCGCTATCTATTACAACTATTAGAACTATTTTTTCTTTTTATTCTCAACTTGTAAACTCTCCCATTGGTGCGGGCGTAACATAACGTAGTTGGAAGCGAGCGGCGGATGTAAACTACTAGCGAAACGCGACTACTTGAGGCTGCTGTGGCATAACGCATACACATGTTGGTAGGATCGGCCGAAATCGTCTCACCTCACATCTATCGATATCGATGTCGTCCGAGCTAAAGACATACCAGTATCGTGTAGTATCGCTAACGTCTAATGTAAACGGCCATTGTTGGAAATTGGCCCCCATGCCATCCACACCAACAAATTTTACCAAGGTCGGCTAAAGATATAATTAAAGCGATGAGGCATGTATATTGTCTTGCAATATATGTGCAATAAAGAGTTTACTTCATCATCACAGCCCATAACAGTCCACTGCAGGACTTCGGGCCTCTCCCACGAAAAGGGAGGTCATTGCCATAATCTCCACGCTTGGCAGGCGGGTTGGAGATCGCAGTGCAGTTGATGTAAATCTACCCAGAAAGATGCCGCTGCCCACCTTTCGGATTTGTCCCTTAGTCGCCTCTTACGACACCCACGGGAAGAGATGGGGTTAACGGGGGGAGAAAGAGTTTACTTACTTACTTATTAATACCATGAAATTACAGAGCAAATATAGACATAGACATAAGACACAGTATAATATCAAGTATACACAAATATACCTAACAACTGAACATTGCCCAATTTGCATGATATAACCAAGATTATTAAATAACACCACACCAGTATTACTTCTTTAGGCGCTCGAGCCACTCGTACTTCGACCTGTACTATCAAAGATTACGCGTGTTTGAGAAACGTAATAAACAAAACACTATCTCGGTGATAAGTTAACAAAACAAGTGAGTACCGCTGTAGCTGCAGGAGGTGGATTGTTCAACAAGTGTCCGATATGGCGTTAACAAGAGTAAACGAGGATATATCTAGAGAAAGGAAGAAAGGTAGTTTCAATGTAGAAGAATTGACAAATTTCTTGGACAATGGCGCGAAGGAATCGGAAAGCCGTAGAGAATTAGGTGAGTTTCTTGTTGAATTGTAATAACTTAATTAAATTTAAATATATTTGGGTTAGATACAAAAGTAACTTTAACTTCTTAGTAGAAGTTTCGTATGTTTAAGGTTGATAATATTAAATTACGCTTTAAAAGGTGCTCCTGAGTGTTATAGAAGAGCAAAATTACTGTAGCTTGATTCTGTTGAAATAAAATTGATCCTGTCGAAAAAAAAACACGATACTACAAAATGTAAACTAATTTCATAAAAGTCTTAAAACGTAGTATTATTGTTGCAGAAAGGAGAATATTGAGCATAAAGGAATTAAAGGATGAAGTACCTGAAGAATACCTAAGCCACAAGGAAAAGTACGAGAATGCCGTAAGGAAGTCGGTAGTGACGTATAAAATCCTCATGGAAATGGAAGATCCAAATTTATCCGAAGTGGAAAGAATGAGGCAGAATTTTTTATTATTAATAAATGATATACATTATGTGCGCGCGCGAGTTCATGTCCATCGGGCACGACTATAAAATTCGAGTAGAGTCAGCATTCAATTATTTTTAGTTCGATATATTGCCAATTCACTCGGTTCGGTTTGAGCGAGTGAGATGGCGATGTATAATCCGTTTGAGTTAGGCGGTTGGGTCCGATGGTCATGAACTCGCGCGCGTACAGTACATACTCAGGCCACAGATATCCCATAGAGCTAGGCGGAGGCTATCGAGTGCCACAAGCTACGTTCCTGCTGTCACACCTGTTTTGCTTCTGCCACATTCAGACATCTTATCATACATTACGACAGTTGAGGGTAATCCTGGTTTTTGGAGGTCATTAATTTAATCATATATATGTCTTACTCGGGCGTCCTCTGTCGAACCTTACATTCACATTTGCATGATATATACTTACCTTTTTTACGACACACGGTAGGCAAACAGATGGAAGGTGGTTACCGCTCCCACGGGTAGGAGTAACACCAGGGGTATCGCCAATGGGGGTTACGATTCCGCCCAGATAACACTTTAAGATATGGACTAACAAAATATGGGCTTCTTTGTATTGGTTTAAACCTTGTAATGCTTTATAATGCCTGAAATAAACGGATTATAATAAATGCGTTGCCCCCTCTGTAACAGCAGCAAAAACGCAAATGCCCTCCACCGACAAAGCTACGGCGCCAAATACTCTGAAGACCTTATCAAAAACCTAAATATATTGTTTTACTTTTACAGAAGAGCGACGGGTCACCGGGTGTTGGGGGCAATATTCAAGGATCATTCTCCCTTCTCCCTACATTTTTCCATGTTCATACCAACTATTATAGGTCAGGCGGACGACCGACAAAGAGAATACTGGCTGAAAAGGGCTCGTAATTTTGAAATTCTTGGCACTTATGCACAGGTAAGTAATAGTGGTAAAACTAATTAATTTACCACTAGTCCATGTTGTCTTAAAGATTATCATATGGTCAACGAAGTGGATGCACATATTCATTTTGGCGTTAATATCCCGGTTGTACTTGGGACATTAACGCCAAGATGATGATGATGATGGAGTTGTTGTTTATTGTAAAAATTGCCTTAAGTGTGAAATTGATATCGCAATTTCTGCAATAATATTTAAAAAAGCTAAAGACTGAATTTGAAGAAAATAATTGCTGCGGAATGCTCGAAATGATAATAAGGGTCTGTGGAAAGTAATAAAGAACATTGGCAATTGTAATAAACCTAGAGACTTTGCGGAAGCTTTACTTAGTATCAAAAATATTTCGACTGAATCTGCAAATACATTAATAGTTACTTCGCTTTCCTACATTATTAAAGAAATCGATTGTAATTCCCATATTGAAAAGCGGAAAAAAGGATAGTGTAGAAAACTTTAGACCCATTTCGATGTTATCATCTATTTCCAAATTATTAGAAAAAAATTATTAATTAAAGACTCTTTCAATTTCTCGGAAACAAAAATATATTATCAAATGGACAATGTTGTTTCCGAAATGTTGTTTCCTCAAATATGGTTGAATTGGACGATGGCTGGGCCCTGCGTCATGCTCGTGAACGGGTGCTGCCTTGGTGGACTGGCCTGCTTTTGCTGTGCCATCTTTATTTTTATTTTTAGTTATATTGACCGATTTGTAGAGCTTCACATCATATTCCAATCAAGACAGGCTCACTCAAATTAAATTGACAAATGTATCAATGCAATGTAATCATATTTAAATGTACCTGTGGGTTTCTTGCCGTTTCTTTTTCCCACAGATGGTCATTTTCCTAACTGAAGCGGCATACTGACAGACAGACGACATTCTTTTTACTTATTTGTTCCGAGCTCAGGGGGCGACGCGGGTAGGCCGGCTGGGGCGTCCGGGTGTGAGCGCCGGCGGCTGGCTGGGGCCGGGCGCGCGCCGCACATGATTCGCCGGCAGTTATGTGCGTGGCGCGTATCGGTGCCCGGTGTCTCGCCGGAGTAAGCCCTCGTAAGCGCTGATCGGTCTGCATGCGTCGCCCCTTACCTGCATGAGCTCGCTTAACTTCCCTTTGTTTTCCGTTAGATTTTTGACTTTTCAAAAGAGATTAATTAACGTAATCCTAATTCAATAAATACTTTTTCATTTTTATTTTCAAAAGGCAAATCGACAACAGAAACTTGATAATAAAGATAAATGTTAAACGATATTTATAAACCTCGCAAAGGCTTTCGATACTGTCAAAAGTTCAAATCTTATTGGTAATAGCATTCGGTTAACACTTTTTGAGGATTATCACAGTGGCCGTACGCAACGTGTCAGGATTGGAATCACTGTTAAGTGTTGAGGCAGCAACTGAGGTTGGCGTTCCGCAAGGCAGTATTTTGGGTCCTATATTATTTTTATATTATGTAAATGAACTATGTAAACTCAAAATTTCAAATTTTTTAGAGAGACGTGACAAGCTGTGAATACCTACTTATGCCCAGAATGGACTTAACTTAGTTTGCTTCTCGTTATCCCAAAATTGCCTAACTTTAAATAAGTAGTAAAACAACGAAAAATATGATATTATCTATGAAAAATCTTGATCCAGAAATACGTAATTTCAAAATAACAGCGCATTCGTGAAACAATACAAGTCAAGAGTCTCAGTCCCATCTTAGAGCATACAAAAACTATCAAAAATATTTCTTATAACAATCTTAGTTTTTAATATCATATTCTATATGTCAAGAACTTAACTGGTATATCGCCTGCGCAAAGTGAGGTAGGTGGGAGGGTGATTTTTCGTGGATTAACGCGGGGGTGCGGGGCGCGGTGGTGTGTGCATTTTCTTCCGCGAAACGTCACTCGATGACGTTCCTAGGAAAAAGAATGCACACTTGAACTTGTTCCAATATATTATATCCCGAGACGAGCAACCTTGTTTGCCAAAAGTTAGGAAATTTACATACATATTTAAAAATGTAACAAACATAGTTGACAAAAAAATTATTAAAACATATGGAATATCATCTTGGGGTGAAACGATTCAGCGCTTGATAATGTAATGATATTCTCTTGTCTTCACCAGACTGAGCTGGGTCACGGCACTTTCATCCGTGGGCTGGAAACCACGGCCACTTACGATCTCAAAACCGAAGAATTCGTCCTGCACAGTCCTACTCTCACGGCGTACAAATGGTGGCCGGGGTGTTGTAAGTCTACACTTCAATATTTAAGTATAAAGAGACCATAGATAGTCTCTGCCTACCCCATCTGTGGAACAGAGGTTTGAGCTTTATCATATGGTATAAGTCAAAATCTTTGATCCTATTTTTGTACTATATGTACAGGAATCTGCTGTACCTAGCTCATCTCTTTGTTCATAGCTTAGAATTAAAAAAACTATGACTGCTACAAGGATGAACTAAAATTAATAAAGGCCATAATATTTAGTTACACAAAAGGGTTAAAGTGAAATAGTATTATGAGCAAGGTACAGCAGGTGTTACGTACATAGCTTATACAGCTAGATCACATAAATCGAGAGGATAATTAGCTTTGTCGTTAAAAATCTTTTAAACGTCAAATCTCATCAATCCAAGCCAAAAATATAGTAGCAGTGAGCAAAAATCTGTTTAATAATGGCTCCTATACGAGGAATTGTGTTGAAAAGATACCTACATTATAGCTTTATATTTTTTTCCTCAGTGGGACACACAGTGAACTACTGCATTGTGATGGCTCAGTTGTACATCAATGGAAAACGTCACGGCATCCAACCATTCATGGTGCAAGTACGCGACGAGAATACCCATATGCCTCTCCCAGGAATCAAGATTGGAGAGATCGGCGCTAAGTTGGGGTTCAACACTGTGAACAACGGGTTCCTGGGATTCGATAACCACAGGATACCCAGGGACAGGATGCTTATGAAGTATACGAAGGTTATGAAGGTTAGCAACAATAAATAAAATAATAAAAATAAACAAATAAATTATGCAGCAAATAACAATTTCTCGCGGTTTTCACTCGCGCGCAGTAGATCGCTGTAATTATTCAACTATCGCTCGAGATCCTATTATTTAACCGAAATGGGATCGTTCAAGAGGTATATTAGAAGCATAGAAAGCATCTAGAAGTATTCTAGAAGCGGTTGAACGAACTTATAACTCTGACGGTTACCTTAGTAAATAAAACTGCGCTGTCTACAGATCCACAAACATGTCTGACCGGGTGACAGCGTCGCTGTTGTTGGCATTGACATTACATTTTAAAACGGCAACACTTAGTTCCGGTTTTGGTCACCGGGTCGAATAGATTTGTCAATAATCTTGTCAAGCCGCCAGATATAACATTGTTAAGGAACGGTGTTATACCGCCAGTGCAGTCACATCGTGCGCATGTATGTAAGACGGCCAAATCAAAAACAAGCAGATGGAGTGCATTTCATTTGATTGAACGTACCAACTAATCATGGCTGGTTAATAATTTAGCAATAAACACTGAAATATTTATTGGAAATGCTAAAAACATAAGTTTTACAAATAATACATTATGTTTGTTATACTTTACGGAAAAAAGATACTCCATCCTTGTTTTTAGTTGCTGTTTATCGGAATTAATGCATGTTTCCTAAGCAACTCGGCATTCTTACATTGTAAAGTAACGACCATTCGTATACATGGCGGAAACGTCACTGAGACGACGTTGGCGCTCCATTGCAGTTTTAGCTACAATGAAGTGGTCTCATTGCCTTTGTACAATTGAACCGGTCCATATATAGAAGTCTGATCAGGAGTCTCTTCAGAGGCGGGCAACATATTGGCAGCTCCCCCGGTGTTGCTGATGTCCCTAGGCGGCATTGACCACTTTCCATCAGGTGGCTCGCTTGCCTGTTTGACTGCCATATAACATAACAAAAAGAGATCTAAATGTCTCAAGTCCTATTAGTGAATGATTTTTCAATATCGGTCCAGGACTTTCAGAGATTACCCCAACATAATTTTCCTCTTTATAATATTAGTACAGAATTGTAGACGGGAGCGTGCCAAGCGTGGAGATTACGGCAAACTCTTCTACTAATGCGGGGGAGGCTCATGTCCAGTGGTGGACTGTTATGGGCTGTTTGTGATAATGATGACTCAGACCATAAATAGACTGGAGAAACGTTAACAAAATAGAGGGTTTCATGGTTCACCGTAAGTAACCTCCACGATAGACTTCGATGTGCTCGCAGTGTATGCAACAAAAACACTGCCGCCAATTTTCTGGTTTATAAAGATCAATCAATATCTTCAATATCTTCGAGGTAGGTGATAATTACGAGGCAGGCCCTTAAGTGGAAGGGATCTGAAAATAACCCGGGGCTAACATAGGACCCTACTATTTCCAGGATGGCTCGGTCACAGTTTCGCAGAACAGCAAGCTGGCTTACGGAACTATGGTCTTTGTACGAGTGATCATAGTGTCCGCCATGTCGAGTCTGCTGTCGAAAGCGGCCACCATCGCCGTGCGGTACTCCGCCGTCAGGCACCAGTCGCAGCCGAAGCCAGAGTGAGTCAAGCATTCCATTTATCCAACTAAAAAAAGAATATGCTTTTCTTGTAACAAAATATTTTTGGCTAATGTGTAGACATCCGCTAAAACTCTGTTGATAATTTATTTGCAACAAATCAATGACCTTACTCAAAGAAACAATCACTTCTGAATTAGACTGTTTCTTCTAAGTTATGCTTTTCCACACGATATTATCTTTGTAATTTTATTCATTACATAAATGAGCTTGATTCAAAATGAGGCCTTATCCCCCAGCGAGCCCGAGCCCCAGATCCTGGACTACCTGACGCAGCAGCACAAGCTGTTCATCGCGATCGCGTCCAGTTACGCCTACCGGCACGCGGCCCAGTGGATCTGGGAGAAGTATGCAGCAGTCACCAGCGACTTGTCCAGTGGAAAATTGGATCAGCTGCCGGAGGTATGACGTGGTTGAGATTAGTCGATGCAATTTTAGTGTTGAGGAGGAGGTAGTGCAGTTGAGATTCGAAATTATTCGCGCTCTCGAATACGTATATATATATTTTATGTAGGAACTCAAAGAAATTATAAGACCCATACCACATGGACATAGAAAAGAAGAGGGGTATGGCATACAAAATAATCTTATATTTTGTTCTTTGTTTCGCAAATGTAGGGTAGTAGGGCAGTCTGTACGTCGACGAAGGTGGCGGGCACTGTAATTTGGTGCCGTATTTTCCCCGACACCCAAATAGTTTTTATGTTTTTATGATTCACATCAAAAATATCTCCACAGCTGCACTCGCTCTCGTGCTGCCTGAAAGCGGTGAGCTCGGCCGACGCGACCGCGATGGTGGAGCGGTGCCGCTTGGCTTGCGGTGGCCATGGGTATATGATGTCTTCGGGACTTCCCCTTACGTATGGACTGGCCACCGCCGCTTACACCTACGAGGGAGAGTACACTGTGCTGATGCTGCAGACTGCCAGGTACCTATATGCTTTTAAGTTACTTGGTTTTGGTCGCCATCTCTGCTGATGGTAGGTAGGTAAGTATTGATAGGGCGGAAGATAGAATGGCATAACTGCCTAGAAACCCTTTTCTACATTCCTATAATCTGAACATATCAACTAGAAACTGGTCAACGATTAAAAAACCTATTTCAGTAAGCAGATTATACTTTTTTTATGTTATACGGCAGACAAACAGGCAAGCGGGCCACCTGTTGGAAAGTGGTCACCGCCGCCTATGGACATCAGCAACACCAGCAATACTATTCGAGCAACACACTCACATGCCCAGTACCTCATAAGTCACTACTTATGAGATGCCATAGACACCACCCACGGCGCTCGACGGTCTGGATATCCTTCACTATAGACCTCGAAATCTCAACCCTGAGCTGGCGGACTGTAGTGTAGAAATTTTTGTACTTAAATACAAAACTTTTAACTTTCATTTTGTATTGTCTGGCTTAAGAAGGTTCTGGTTGTTGTCTTCTGAACCCCCACGAAAAAGGGGGTGCTATAAGTTTGACGTGTGTATCTGTGGCTTTGTGTATCTGTCTGTGGCACCGTAGCTCCCGAACGGATGGACCGATTTGGATACAGTTTTCTTTATTTCAAAACCAGTTCAATCGAGATAGTTCTTAGCTTTGTTTCATTAAAATTAGTTTTGTAGTTTAGAAAATATTGGAGTTTAAGTAAACTTGGTCGGGGATTATCCGACTTTGTCATTGACCATGACCATGACATTGACCAAGACATTGGTCATGACTTCATAAGTAACTACATCTCTTTTATGACATTCGTGCAAAGGGGTCATCGTAGTCGTAAAATTATAATTTGTTTGGGACAATAGAGTCATGATATTCAAGCAGGGCTTACCATTTATCTGATAGCGCACGATGACAATAAAAATAAATATGTAATGAAAGATTATGATATTATCAATAGGTACGAAGTAGGTTTTAATGTGTTTTGGTGGACTTGGGCCTCCCAGTACAATAGTGGAGAGCACTGTTATACCTAATCTACACTCTTATCAGACGGGTTGGAGATCGTAGGCAGAAAATAGTGAACCTAAAACGATGCTACCTAATTTCTTATTTACGAAGGTAATAAAAAGTGGAACGCTGTTACATTACTTGTTGCTTACAATAGCCGTCAAGATATGTGGTTTATGCTATATTCCACGGCATACTGACCTAACCAAGGTCAAAATAATGCCTGCCAAGGAGTATTAAAATCACCGGGTGTGTTCCCCACAGGTCTCTGCACAAGGCTTGGCTCCAGGCTGCCAAGGGCGAAGCCCTGAGTCCCACCATGGCGTATTTGACGGACAAAACGCCATTGCCAAAGTGGACGGGCTCCGTGGATTGTATAGTGAAGAGTTTCCAGAGAGTCGCGAAAGGGTAATGACCTGAATATAATGAGGTGTATTTGAAAGCAAGCATTTTTATTCTCGCTTCTCGCAGTCACCACGAGCGTATGGAGTAAATACTATGTGTGGCACTAATAGAGGTATTCGTAACCTAGCTAATCAGGTATTTAATAGGCCTTTTTTATTATCAATAGGTATGCATTTGACCTAAACTTACCTGATGGGAAGCGACAATGAGGTCGAACATGTAGAATGCTTGCCTAAAAGGTACCTACTACTCTTGAGTCGAAGATCCAAGGTTATACTTATCAGGTAACAGTGGCTCGGACAGAGTTCCAGTCCTTTGCAGCGCGCATAAGAAAAGTGGATGCAAAACGCTGAGTATAAGATGATGTCTAAGTTTGTCCTTGACCTCTTAAAAGAATGTAAAGTCAGTATTTCAGAAGCATATACCAAGAAATCAAAAATTTCAATTACCAATTTCTCAACAGTGAGTAGAACCAACACGCAAATCTTCTAAATGTCCTTCCTTCAATGATCGGGCCGTGTGCCTCCCCAGGCAATAAAGAAATGGGGGCTTTATTGATTGCAATATTGACAGGAAACTAGCGTCGTGTATGGCCAGCCTGAAGAAGTACACCTCCAACGGCTTGGCTGCCGCTGACGCGTGGAACATGGCCTCTGTCCAGTTTATCAACGCTACTGAGGTAAGTTATGGTGAAATGCAAGGAACTGGGAAATCGCAGATTGCTGTAGGCTAAATAAAGTTGTTGCCAGGTTTTACGCCAGGAAATTTTTGGTGGCAAAATCTCCCTGCGCTTGAGTTTAATAGTAATTCCTCGTGCGATTTTTTCACCTCTAGTAATGAATGGGCCTGGACTCTTAAAGCAAACTTAAATAACAGCACTTACTTTTATCACTCCTTAGAATCTGGAACCGCCACAAGGAATAGTTTCTGTAATTCGCGCAGTTCAGTGCGGGACACTATCTTCCTCCGAACTTTGTTCGGAAGGAGAACAACAATAATTAAGATGTCTGCCAACTTATCAGTTTTGCCACTTGTACGGACATTAAACTTCGCAGACGCTATACACTTTATAGGGCATTAGCACGACTTTACAACAACTGTAAAGCCACATCAAAACATGTCGTATTTATTTAGTGGACAGACACAATATTATGAAACACAATACACAAATTTAACTAACGGCAAACCTCTGGCTACCACCTACGCAGGCATCTTAATCATCTCAGGAAGTGTCAGAAAGACTTACTATTATTATAATGAATTTAATTAACATTAACATGCAAAGACCTGCCAAGTGAGGTGCTAATGCCATTTTATGGGAAATGGATTCAATTCTATAGATTCTTCGCACAAATTATGTGTTCATTAAAGAGGTATTAGGCGATAAATTCTAGAGAATAGCTCGCTGTGTTCGCAAACACTTTTACATCGTTATTAATTCCGTCCTCATATTTTAGCGAACTGCCGCTAACTCTGTTGAATTATTGGTCACATCCTTCTAATAAAATAAAGAGAGATTAAATTGTGACATTACAAAATGTATCTATACAGGTTTCGGACTGGTTTGAGCGCATCCATTATTTTAAACATTTCTAATCGATGAGTTCGTTTTAAGTCTGTGAAAGAATATTGCACTTAGAAACAAGCTATATTTAAAAAAGAAATACCGTTGCGGGCCCCTCTCCGGATCACCAGTAAAAATCAAAGACTCCTTCTAGACTCTTCTGGACATCACCTGCTCAGCACCTTGTTCGTCCCTGCAATACCCGATACGTTTCGTGCTGTAATGCATGTTAACACTTTAGTTTAAAACCGAAATTGGTGACCAACGAATTTCATTAAGGTTTGAAGGTCACGAAATAACGCAATTGTTACCGGCTTATCAAGGTTTATTCATTTACGAAACCGAAGTGGCTCGATATTGCCCACAATCAAACAACAGCTGCTCAACCTCCTACCTGCCACTAACGCATCGTTTCTTCCAGGCCCATTGCCGAGCCGTGATCCTATCGATCTACCAGTCCGAGACAGCCACGAAGACCGCCACGCTTTCGCCACCGCTGCGGACAGTGCTACAAACCTTGGTGGAGTTCTACAACGTCTACTGGGCATTGGAACGCGTCGGGGATTTACTGCTGGTTAGTACCCGTTCTGAGAGCGTATTCTCTAATCTAACAGCGAGAGAGCTCAGCGCTGAATTAGCTGCTGTCACATTAGAGAATAGCAAAATTGGAGAAGGTCCGATGGTCCATGGGACTAGATGGGACCGGTGGGAGCACTAACTGAGGCTTTTACAATGAGGGAAAACATCGTGAGGAAACCTGCACATTCAGGCGACAGAATGTGTAATGATCATCCAATCTGGTCAGGTTCCAAGTCAGCTACATATCCTCAATAATAATTATTCTATAAATAAGGCATAGTAATTAAAAATCGATGTTTAAATGTTTCCCATCCATCGCACCGACAAGTTTTTTGCAACAGAAACTGCAGGAGGTTTGCTGATGTTAATAAATTAAAAGTAACAGTACCTAAACATCGAATGCACAATCTCCGAAGCGGGCAACATGGCCCGTTATGGTCGTGTACTATTAGAGCTTGAAAATAAACGGTTCGCTGTAATTGCACTGTTTGTTTCACTCCTCCTATGCGGTGCTCTAACAGTTCAGACAGTCGTGATTAGACTGGTCGATATCGCACTAGCACGAGACGCTGTGGTTATTGGACTTCGTACCTTATTTGCCATTTAAGGGAACTTTGGGAGTAAAGGTTTTTAACATACACGAATTTTATTTAAGACAAGCCGACCCCCGCGGTTTTCACCCGCACGCAGTTCGGCTATCTGTAAAACTTGCGAGATCCGATTATTTTTCTACGATTAAAAATACACTCGGAATTAACGTAACTTCCCGTTAATGAAAGAATTATCGATATCGGTTTAGTAATTCACAGGTCGCAATGAGAAACGATCACAATTAGAAAGGTTCCCTAAGTATTTATTAAGTATTTCTCTTCATGTAATGACAATTTTTATATAAATTAGCTTTTTCTGTTACATTTAGACCCTTTGACTTATTTACGACCATCCTCGGACATTAATCCAACTAACTTACTAGAACCTACGTTTAATACGTTGAATGCCGATAGGGATTTTGCTAGAACCTGTTATATAGTAAAATCGCGTTGAATTACTATTACTACCACTTAGATCTTAATGGTTGCTGTCAAGGAGTGAACTTGCTTGTTGTTGCTTTATAAAATATATATATATATATATATATATATATATATATATATATATATATATATATATATATATATATATATATATATATATATATATATGACGGATGCGGTCATTAGTACGGACTCATGACGAAGAAAACGGAAGTGGGAGTGCGCCCTCTGGTGGGGCGTGCTGACAGAGTCTCGACGGCACGACTCGGGCGGAGTGGCGGCCATTCTTGGCGCGACCGCCGCCGAGGAGTGACGCGTCTTGAAACTGTCTCCACATTTCGTTTATAGAAAGTGTTATTTACGTTTGAAAATAAAGTAATTTTAAAATCACCTTTGAAATAAGAAAGTTCCTTACCTCATCTGCCTATATTGTGATACTGCTCTGATTTCAAGTGAAATTATAAGTGATGTGCAAAAATGAAATGGAATAAATACAGTGGAGTAAATGTGAACCTTTTCTTTAATTTATCTGGACGAATACGATCTAATATTGATATCACCACCCTGATGACAATGATCCTGATACAACCCTTTCCTTCACGCGACGACATCAGAAGCGGTGATGACGAACGTAACGCCCAAGAGATGGTATGATGAAAAGCGACAAAGAAGCGAAATTAAACACGTTCAAAGCGCAGCCAAGAGTCCAAACACCCCGAGATATAAGACAAAGACTTCGTCAGAGAGATTGGGGGATTTATAAAGTAAACAACAAATCATCTGTACCAAATGGGCCATGGTCAAGGCAGACCCCAGGCAGGCCTTCGAGAGCACCACTGGGATATTGACACCATTATTAAAAATAGAGTGTAAATTACTATGGACGGCACTTTGGTATGGTTTCTTTGTTTTTGCAATATTTAATTTAGATTACTCATGTAAATATGTTCCTTTTAAAAAAAAATAGTGCTAGTTCAATCATTTGCGTAGTTCTAAATTAGCCAGCTAAAGTTATTTAATGACTTTACAGTAAATGCTTAGATTTAGATTCATTTAGCAGTGTGGTTTGACACCACAATTAAATTAATTGCTTAGATTTCTGCAGATAAAATTCAATCAAACGATTAAAAACGGTATGTATTATTATTTTATTTTTTAAGTTTAACTAATACAATTATTTTCTTCTATTGCATAACAATGGTGTACAACGGTTCGCTTCACCTTCGAGAACAACATTGCAATGCAACGCTGGACTGGTAGCCTCAACGTGATTGTTTCAACATGGGACGATGGTAGACAATCTGCGAGTGTTGCGTACATGACTGAGAAATGATGTGATATTAGCAGTTCCTCTCTATCTGGTGAGTCCGTTACATAATTATTATTTGGTAAAAACCTGTGCTGAAAAGAAGCTCCTTAGCGGATTTTAGGAGTTATAGTTTGATAATTCAGAAAAGTATTCTGACAGAAACACTATTGATGCCCTTAGTAGAGAGAAGGGCAGGTTTATTTGTATCATTAGTGAAACTATAAATAGAAAGAATTTAAACAAAACAAAAACAATGTGAGTTACCTACAGTGTTACAAATTGTTGGTATAGATGTCAAAAACTACTGCCGAGTTTAATAAATGTTAGCTTTTGCGAGTACCTATGTCTATTAATGTGGGCTGTCTGATAGAATGTTACTAAGTTTATAAATTGAGTACGTAAGCATCGTTATGGTGGTGCTGCTGCCGATTGACTTCTTCTTCTTGATCGTTGCCTCACTGCTGAGGATCGTGTCATCATCGGAGTTTGTCAACTGCATGTCTCATCGGTTTCGATCAGTCGCCTGATGTAATACGACGTTGACGAATGTATTGTTATGATATTTGGTCCACCCATCTCTTCGGACTTCGGCCTCTGGGTCTCTTGCCTTCGACTTCTCCCATCACCATAAGTCGTTACAGATTGCTGATAAAGTAAATATTTGATAATACAGTAGATAAAACAGTGTGGCAGGGATGCCGTAACAGTAAGTTTGTGGAACAATTAGCTGGTGTACTTTAGGATGTTGTCTTAGAGATAGGATAGGCTTCGAATGTGCAAAATTTCAATAATGACCCAGTACAGATCTCCGCGATTTCTATGCGAGCGGAACAACATGTCAACATGTATCGAAAAAAAAATAGAGCAAAATTGATAGCGTGTTTGTTTACATTTAACCGGAGACATTCGAACGAAATTTTCCATATTTCAGTATAATGTTTATTATTGTGGTCGTAGTTTTCCAATGATATAGAAGATATCCGCGGCAACAATGGGATCACCCATATACATTTCAGAAAATTAAAAAAAAGGGTAGTTTGGTTAGTAATTTAATTTTATGTTGGTGTCAAGTTATTAATCGAAAAATAAGTAAATACGAGTAAGTGAACTGATTGACGGTAGATAATTTCGAATTATGTTTTGAGTAACTAAAGATAAACCTGTGACTTAGTTCGACCGACCATTTGTACTATGTTAATGTGACTTAGTTTGACCTGGATAAAGACTTTGTTAGACGGATCTATCTCAGAAGCTAACTCAATATGTGACGACTATCGAGCCGAAGTTTTTATAAGATTTATGTGATAGTTTTGTTTTCTCAAAATTTGTTGCATCATCGGAAGGAGGTGGTCGTGTTTTATCAATGATGGTGGGCTGATGGAGCCTATGGGAGAGTTTTATGCTTGCTTACCGGCCTGATGGAGGCTATGGGAGCGTGACTTTTATAGAAGGTAGTTGTTTCAAGCTTTGTGAGAAAATGTTGAAAGTCCAGATATTTTGGTGATTGTTGAGAAGTCGGTTTTATAAATTAACTTTAGCTTCGAGTACTGAAATTTCCTTGATTACCGATATTAAGTAACTTTTTCGAGTTCTGTTGTTGGACCAGTAAGATGAGGTAGTGTAAGCAATGGTGAGATTTTATATCCTTCTGCCAGTACAAGTTTAGTAGTACCTGAACTGTTGTTGAAGTCAAACATCCTGATTTATTTGGCTGACTTGGAGTGGCCTGGGAGTCATGTGTGTGACTCATTGGGCTGAGAGCCCCGAAAGTCTCGATGTTGTGGCTGTAGATGGCAAATTGAATGTTGTAATTTTTTTTAGAAGGCAGCTGGATATGGGACACCTTCATTATTACAAACATTGTTAAATCGTTTCAAAATGGGAGCTTAAACGTTACGTTAAGTCTAGATAGAGTATACTAGTTCGAACAGTTCAAATCGTTGACGATGATTATTACTTGTTTAGTTTTGGTGTTGTAACAGATGGACTGCTGTAACCCATGACTGGCGTATCAGATAGACAGGAGAGCTTCTTATTATTAAACTCCTGATTTAGTTTTGATATTGAGCAGTAGAGATAATGTTGTTTTTGTATCACCGTGAACAGTTGTTCGGGATTGTGACGATTACTTGCTGTGTAACTCGTAGACCGTAGCTGAGAGTCTATAGACAGCTATTAGTGAAGTAAAGCGTGTTAAAGTTACTACTTCATGATTTTAGCAATTTCATATTGAAAAGTATACTGTATAGTCTAACAGTAGATACCTACGCACAGGTTATATAAGCACGGCTACTACAGTGGTGCCCCTATATTATAGATGGAGGTATTACTAGAGTCTAAATGTACCTACTGGTTTGAAAAATGTGACGAATGAACAACACTGAGCTGATATGTTGGCAATGTTTATGAACTTCTATTTATTTGTCCCGCCTGTGTGGCTCCCGCCTGTGTGGCTCCCGCTTGTGTGGCTCCCACCTGTGTGGCTCCCGCCTGTGTGGCTCCCGCCTGTGTGGCTCCCGCCTGAGTGGCTCCCGCCTGAGTGGCTCCCGCCTGTGTGGCTCCCGCCTGTGTGGCACCCGCCTGTGTGGCTCCCGCCTCTGTGGCACCCACCTGTGTGGCATTCCGCCTGTGTGGCATCCCGCCTGTGTGGCATCTCGCCTGTGTGGCATCCCGCCTGTGTGGCATCCCGCCTGTTTGGCATTTCGCCTGTGTGACATAAAGTCTTGTGTGACATGTAGTCTGTGTGGCATTTAGCCTGTGAGGCATTCCGCCTGTATGGCATTTCGCCGGTGTGGTATTTTCCTGTGTGGCATTTTGCCTCTGTGCCATTTACCCTTAAGTGACATCTTACCTGTATCGTGCTATGGCAGACGTGATACAGGATAAATAATTAATAGACTCATAGTTTGACGATTAGAGTGGCACTGACCAGAGTGACACCCAGTCTGTGTGGCACCTAGTCTGTGTGGTATTTCGCTTGTGTGCAGGTCCAGTTGCGTGCCGGCCCGGTTGCGTGGCTGCCCGCCAGATAGCGTTCGTCAGTGTGGTGGTTCGCCTTTGTCATTTCTCCTGTATGGTAACATTACTCTTTTTTTTTTTTTTATTAGGATGGCGCTGACGGATGACCAACAATCATATGGCATTTAATGAAGGAGTGTTTCGATCACACTCGAAGTAACATTGGGTCTTTTGCTGAGTACTGATAATTGTACGTAGGTATGTCACATATTTGTAGTGAATCTAAGTGCCTACAGTAATGGAGGTCGGGGTCAATACGCGAGCTTTGTGATTGCAGCGAGGGGAAAACACTGGTTTCATTGGTAGTAATTGTGATACGGTTCATAGTCTGGTGTCTAATAAACCGTCGCTGAACTTATGTCGGCAATTTATAAAGAATAATTTGTGTACGAGATGATGTTGTTCTCTCAAGTCTCTCTCAATCTACGGAAGTTTAGTATGGTATATGATAATGTACGTATGTTTTATGTGTACACAAATAGCAGTTACTTAAGTATTGGTGGGTTAATGCAGTCGTGATAGATACAATCACATGATTCATAAGACTTATTTGGGTGATGTGTTGTGGTCAGAAGTGACCGAGCGAATATGGTACTGTGCTATGGTTTTCATGTTTCAGATAACACACGAGGACGTGTGTATAGCAGGACGGCCGTGACGGATGCGGTCATTAGTACGGACTCATGTGGTCAATAGTACGGACTCATGACGAAGAAAACGGAAGTGGGAGTGCGCCCTCTGGTGGGGCGTGCTGACAGAGTCTCGACGGCACGACTCGGGCGGAGTGGCGGCCATTCTTGGCGCGACCGCCGCCGAGGAGTGACGCGTCTTGAAACTGTCTCCACATTTCGTTTATAGAAAGTGTTATTTACGTTTGAAAATAAAGTAATTTTAAAATCACCTTTGAAATAAGAAAGTTCCTTACCTCATCTGCCTATATTGTGATACTGCTCTGATTTCAAGTGAAATTATAAGTGATGTGCAAAAATGAAATGGAATAAATACAGTGGAGTAAATGTGAACCTTTTCTTTAATTTATCTGGACGAATACGATCTAATATTGATATCACCACCCTGATGACAATGATCCTGATACAACCCTTTCCTTCACGCGACGACATATATATATATATATATATATATATATAATTTGTTTTTCTTATTAAATTTCCTTCGGAACCGAACGCAGGAGACTTGGGCTCACACCTTGTAACCACTCCTGAGACTCTCAAGCTCTCTTCGAACGCTAATCCTTTTATTAATTATGTCGTGACTAAAGGTGAACAAATTATAGTCAATCCTGAGCTAAGCTAGCACTTTCCTTTCATACGCCTCCTTCAAGGAGTATGAATCTTAATAAGGTTACAGCGTATAGTCGTTATAGTTCTCATAAAACCAAACCCACGTAAGACGGGTGCTAAATTACACAGACAGTTAAGTATCATGGGATTTCCAAAATCAAGGTGTTTTAATGGAGAGGTGAGTTGCTCTCATAAATTTTCTTAGACCCATTTTCGTAGAGAGAACCGCTTTTAGAAATATTAATGTACTTATCAAAGGCACATATTGCTTTTTGAAATTTCGTGTTGTTTAAGAAATTGTGTTTTAAAGTATTGGAAACAGAGTTCAAATTTGTCTAAAAAGATATCGCCATCGATGTTAATGTGCAATTGGTACAAGCTAAAATAGTCTTTATGGCGACGAGCCTTATCATACCGCGATAAAAGCCGTTAGATAACTAACATATGTCACTAAATGAGCTCGAAAGAGTTTTATTGCCCCTAAAATTATTTTATTAACATATTAATGGAATCAGAAAAGGCTTCTTGATCCGACATGTCGATTTAACTTTGCAAAATATATTGGTCTCGAAAAACATGAGGTCTGTGACCAATAAAGAATTTTCCGAAGATAATTTACAAGTTATCGATGCAAATTATGATTTAGTATTTCGATGTTAAGTGTTTATGCTGTTGGTCAATAGTATCAGCTGTTTTTATGCTATTCAGTGGCAAACAAGCAGACAGCCCATGCCATGCCATGATGGTAAGCGGTAACTGTCGCCCATAACATCTACAATTCATACAACATTTTAATTTTTTTTTCTCATATATGTCATGCTCATGATTTCATTTGTATTATGTAAGTTGTAAATATTGTTAATTTGGTAATTCATACATTAGGTTGCGGGTAACAAAAATGCAGAACTGCAACACTTTTTTTTTTTGCATTCTGAATTACTATTACTGTTTTCTTTTTTTATGGAAATCTGTTATTGCTTAAAGGTTACCTACTAAAAATTCATTGAAGTACGTACCCCAGACCTCTTAACGAGCTATATTAACCTATCTAAATGATTATCATAATAAAACCAGTTAATACAAACAACAGCGCGGTTTATATAAAAGTAGGTGAGTGGGTAATTCTTTAGCGACTTCAAACACAGTCATTATCTAACAACTACTCGTTGTAAAATCTCGCAAAAAACACAATATTACAGTGAGTCATAAGGTTCCTCCTATACAGTTATACTTACGAGGTCAATACACTAGTCGCAAAAACATTAATGGACCGATCATCGGTCGTAGGTACGTATGTCAATACTAGATCGATCCAAAACAGGTTCCGAGTTTTGTCCATAACTCAACCGGAACGTCTGTTCGCACACCTGTCCGGCGATGGTTTTGCAATACATTAAGTTTTAGTGGCTTTATGTTGTTCTAGAATAAATTAGTCCCCGTCTTACGGGGCATACATGTTATAGAATAAGTAAAAAGTAGTGTTAGATAGGGCATCAATTGAGACTAAACGAGCTCATTCGATTATATTCGCTTGGTGTAAACAAAGGGAGATTGTTCCTTCGTTGCTTTATAAGAGCCCATACAGACGTTTGCGAGTTCTGCGTGATGTGTAGCAAATGCTCAATATGCAATTTTAGATTCAATAATAGTCTACTGCTGTACTTAATAACCTCCTCACATTAGCCAAGCGCGTAATTTATGGAAATAACCTCCGTTTGCTTTATTTAATCTCTACGCTGGCAAGAAGCCGTATTGAAGAAGAGAAGAGTATTGTCAATACTCAACATAAAGTGTTGCAGAAAAAAATCTTTGTCTGGTTTAATAAATAGTCTACCTCTTTGACATTAACGCCCGATTGCACTGAACTTAGGCGCATCTTAACTTGCCTTAAGATATGCCTAAGTATTTAGGAATCACAAAATTAGTCACATTTAGAGTTACAGCTTTCACTTAAGGTCGGTGTTGGTGGAAAGCTTTTTCTTGTTAGGAAGAATATGTATTTTAAATCTACTTAAGCGTGGCCTAATTTTGGGTGACCTGAATGGTTTATTTATTATTATAATTTCTGTTACGGGTCTGGGTGTTATATGTATAATAAGTATGTATTTAAAGGTATATAAATAGTTTATCAGATATCTATAGCACCCATAACACAAGCTCTATAATGAAAATGTAATTTTTGAAAAGTAATATTAATTTGTGTGGTTATAAAAAAAAAATTAAGCTTACTTCAGGGCTATAATCGGCAGTGTGAATTGTCCAAGCACTTTATTTATTAATTAAGTGCAATCGGGCATAGGTCGCCTTTTTCCCCCGTTCTATTCGAGGGAGTAGTGATACTTGCCTAATGTATTCCTACGATTTCCAGTACACATCGATAGCCGCGAGCGACATCGCAGCGCTGCAGCTTCGCTACGAGGAGCTGCTGTCTCGGCTGCGGCCCGAGGCGGTGGCGCTGGTTGACGCATACGACTTCAGGGACGAGGTAACGCGGCTTTTATGCCCTAAGGAGCCCTAGAAGTCTTGGCCGAAACTTATATGTATGTCTGAGTGTGGCGTGACAAGAAAATGAACTAATTTTGATCGACTGGAATCTACTGTCCCTACGTTCATTCTTTCGAACATTGACGAAGTGTTAAGAAATATCTACGTCTCCGAGGCGCCGTCACTAGAACACTAGAGATACTCAATGGAGGAAATTGTTTGCCCTTTTACCTTTGTCTATTTAGCAAAATAAGATCGGCCTGCATTTGGTGCTAATCGACTTGTACAATATCTATAGTATAACCTAGTTTAAATTAACTAAAAGGGTTTGGTGTAACTCTACTCTCTATTTTCCGCGCGGATAAACGCTGAAACGTTCTGATGCTGAAGTAGTATTTTCGGAGATCATATTCGTAATTCCGTAGTTCTCAATACGTTGCTTATGCCGACTTGATTGAAGAAAGTCTAAACAGCACTTAATTTGCAGATCTTGAGTTCGACGCTGGGCTCGTACGACGGTCGTGTGTACGAGCGTCTGATGGAGGAAGCGCTGAAGAGTCCGCTCAACGCGCAGCCGGTCAACGACAGCTTCCACAAATACCTCAAGCCGTTCATGCAGGGGAAGCTGTGACTGCACAATGTGATTAAGGGCGATTTTTTTTTCATGAGTTTTCTTTTGTATTTGTATATTTTTCCTATTGTACTTGCTGTTTTTTGATTTTCTGTCAGTTAATTCATAATATTGTTATTTCTACAGTTGCAATATGTAGAGTTTGATGTGCAGTTCTAAGATTGAGCTTATTATATAATTGTTTATATTTGTATATTTTATTGTGTGTATATTTTATAATGTGTATCAATATGGTGAGCACGGTGAGGAATAAAGTAAAAAGTAAAATTTTATAAAAAATGCTTTTTATTTTTCTAATAAATTATCCTAAGCGAAATAAATAAATTATAGCCGACCGCTATGCAAATACATCGAGACAAGTTTCGGACCGCCGGAAGTCATCTCGATATGGTTGCTTTGATTTGGCGCCTGGAAACCGAACTGGTTCTGTTTCTAAGCGCTGTGTGCGTTGGCGTTCGCCGAACCGTAGCCGGAGGAGTTGGCCGCGGAGTTGGCCACGCGGTAGCCCGCCTGCAGGCCCTGCGCGCGCGCCGCCGACGACGCGCTGCCGAAGCCGGAGCTGTGCGCGTCCGAGGAGGTCCTGCTGCCGGCGCCAAAAGCATTGGTCCTGGCACCGCCGTATCCGGCCCCAGTGTTGGCCGAGGACGCTGCAGACCCGTAACCCGCACCGTGAGTGTTCGCGGCAGACTTGGCGGAGCCGTACCCGGCACCGTTGACGTCAGCGTTGGCGTTGGCGAACCCGGAACCGTGGGTGTTGGCGGATGACTTGGCGGAACCGAAGCCGGCACCGTGGGTATTTGCGAGCGACTGAGCCGAGCCGTAGCCGGTGTTGGCGGCAGACTTGGCGGATCCGTATCCCGCGCCGTGCGTGTTAGCGGAGGAGAGGGCGGAGCCTGCGCCGTTCACGTCAGCGTTGGCGTTGGCGGAGCCGTAGCCGGCGTTGTGGGTCTGGGCGGTCGACTTCGCGGCGCCGTAGCCGGACTGGGTGTTGGCCTGGGCAAGGGCGGCGGCGGGGGAGTCGTAGAGGGTGCCGAAACGCCAGCTGATAGTTCTCTGGTTGGTGGCCTTGGCGGCGGAGATAGCGCTTCCCTGTTCGCCGTTCACGTTGGCGTTGGATGAGGCGGAACCGTAACCGGCACCGTAGCCTTGAGTTTTGGCGGCGGCGATGGCGGACTCGACGGCACCGTTCTGAGCAGCGGAAGAAGCCTGTCCGTATCCGCCGTTGGACTGGGTTTGGGCGGTGGAAAGAGTCGCTCCGAGACCACCTTGAGCCTTAGAGGAGGCCGATCCGTAGCCTCCGAGTCCCTGGGTCCTGGCGGCGGTGATGGCAGAGCCGTAGCCGGTGTTGGCGTTGGAAGCGGCGGAGCCGTATCCTGCGCCGCTGGTTTTGGCGTTGGAGGAGGTGAGTCCGTAGCTGCCGAGGCCGCGCTGGGTCTGCGCCGAAGACTGCGCAGAGCCAGCGCCGTTGGAGATGGCGGAGGAAATGGAGGACTCAGATCCGCCGTCCATGACCGCCGACGACTGAGCGGAAACTGGGGAGGGAACCTCGTAGGCGACTACGGTAGGGACTTCGAAGTTTTGAGCGTAGGAGATGACCGCCTCAGGTGCAGGCACGGGGTAGTAGCCGTTCTGGGCTTGGGCCACGGCCTTGGCACCTCCGTACACCGGGAGGACTGGGGCTTCGTAGGCCTGTGCCTGCGCCGCTGCATCACTCGGGTAAATTTCGCCGTATCCGTCGCCGCTGGTGGCGATGCCCGAGGCTTGGCTGAGGCCTCCCAGATTGCTGCTGTAGGCTTGGCCCATGGAGAAGCTGCGTCCATCACGGTAGAGAACACCTGTAAAAATTATCAAGCATTATATTTCTGTGCATTCTTTTTTGTAATTTTGTGGAAAATGTGATATTGTCATAAAAATTTGATCACTGTAAATGCTAGGTTATGCTCACCGTTTATGAGGACTGGGCTGGCATGGCAGACGGCGAAGAGCGCCACAGCGACTACGAATTTGGCGGCCATTGTTGCTCACAATGTCATACGAGTGGTCACGGATGAGTGGATGCAGTGAGAGCATTTCTCCTCGCTTATATAGTTGGTGCGATGCCACCACTCCCGCGCCGCGCACCGCACGACTGACCCAAAAGCCGTGAACTTCACCTAGAAAAATCGCCGCTCTGACGGACATCCATAAATCTTGATGGGTTACGGTAGATTAATGAGTGACGTTTGCTCTGCGATTTTGCCAAATGACCCCCCAACTTATTAGCATGACGTAAACGGAAGGCGTTCGTGGAGGCTTCTGTTAACTAGTTTGTTAGGATCGAGTTCGATGAACCCTGCTTTAGAACAGTGAAGTGTGATAAGATCGCAATAGCAAAATTGCTTTTGTAGTTCGTGTGCCGATTGGAAGTATTAGGTCGAACGGTGTTGATTATTATTGACAGAACAGCGTGAGGGCAATGTAATATGCAACATTTCTTAGCTCTTTTGGATGTTGGAAATAATCTCCGAAATACTGTACCTACTGATTCCGAACATTAACTAAATGAGTGAACGAAATGAGAATTATTTGAATGTAATGAGAATGGATGAGAAAAAGAAATTTGTAACATTATAATAGGGAATAATAAAAATGAATAATAAAGGGTTTGATCTACGAAAAATAATATGGGATAATTGAATGTTCATAAAATTTTGAACTTAAATTAAAACCTTCAAACGCAAGTTAAAGTTAAATAAATCCTTTGGAGCTAGGTTGCCTAGAACCAACTAAGCTTTGTAGGCCGGAACAACATTTAATTTCGGGAAATACGATAGACTATGTTACTCGCTGATAATGTAGCTTTTTATAGGTAGATGAAACAATTTTTAAAATAGTTAAAGTGGTTTTTGAGTTTATCCATACAAACAAACAAACAACCTAATCTTTTCTCTTTACAATATTAGTGTCTAGGCAGGTACAGCACGTAGACTACTGCTGGACTTAAGCCTTCTCCAGTTTAGTGGATGGTTTCAGGCTTGGGCACAAACTTTAGAAACGTTATAACAGAAAACGCTGCTGACCAAATTGTTTGCTACGGAAGTCGTCTGCCTACATTGTCGCCGTCTGTGACACCGACGACCGACTGTTTATCAAGGCCCCTTCATTATTTGTACAAATATTATGCTGAAAGCTTTCTAGTGAAACTCTTTAACACTATGAAAAAATCTAGTTTATAAAATCCGTTGCGTCTTTTAGAAAAAGTACGTATTTGAAAAAAGAACTGGCAAATACGTGTCGGACTTGACATACTCGTATTTAGGGTTCCGTTCCATATGGCAGTTACGCGTTTGACCGCAAAATTAAGTTAGTTTGTAATGGGAAAAGCACTTATTACTTAGCGATGTTTATTTTTGATGAACTAGGTTAATGAAATACACGAGCACGTTATTAATTTCTGTAATTTCTATGTAGAAGTAGGTAATAACGTTCATAGCTGTATCTACTTGTCGCAAAAAACGCAGCGGCTCTTTACACGTGTAAGTATCTAAACTCTACCATCGAAGCCTGCATGTCATATTTGGCAGGTCATCAACCACCAAATAATAATATGAACACCTAGTATATGATAATATCGATGCAGTTAGAATGTTCTTTAAAAAAGCGCCTAAATAATCAAGTTTAGAGAGTTCAATGCATGACTCTTTGACCCGTGAATCAATACTGACAAGAAGATGTAACATATTGTCGAAATATTCACAATACATAGCTTTCATACTCATCTTGTTGTTAATCCCTCTCGCGCATGAGGGCCCGGGGTCCGCCTTGACCATGATCCAAGATTTGGCAGATCATTTAATTACAGCGGAGCGATGGCTGACGTTACGTGACCCAGTTAACAGGGGAACCTGACCAGATTGGGCCATAGTTCAATCGCTTGAATATGCAGGTTTCATATCGATATTTTTCCTCACTGTTGAGCTATTATATTATACTATCATGTGATCACGTATGACTAAAGTGTGATTTTTCTTCACTTTAATGAAAATCATTAACCATTGGAAACTAAATCGTAAAGTGAAGTGAAGTGAAGAGTTACAAATAACTAAAGCTCAAGAAATTAATAACACAAACTGCCAAAAAAGCAAGCGAGCGAGCTTTATACATTTCAAACATTTAGAATTATAATATATTAAAAACATCTTGTTTATTAGTCACCGCTTCCATTTAAAGATAAACAGTTTCCAAAACGGCCGTGTCTGCCGATTTGACGGTGACGTCTACCTAACAAGGAATATTCGATATTTCTCTTTGGGATTCTGCGTCCGTATTTGCACTATCTATTTCTGCAGCCTAGCAACAAAATGCTTACATTGTTGTGTTCCGGTTTGAAGGATAAAGTCGCCAGCGCAATTACAGGCATGAGACATTTAATATTAGTGCCCACAACGACAACGCAACTGGGATGCTGCGTTTTTGGTGCCTGCAACCTAAATGTTTGAATCGTAGATGTTACGGGCGATGGAAGAATGAACTGTGCCTACTTGGAAACTGAAATTGTCTTTATCTACACTCATCGTAATGTTCCAATTACATATTCGAAAACAGTCGTTTAAGTATACACTTTTGTCACGCCAGTCTTATTTTAAAAAAATACTTTATGATACAGCATTTTCTATACTATTTTCATGACAGCTGTAACGTAAAATAACTTTTTAATCATTATACAACACTTATATTTTTTAATTCTTGTCGGGCGCCCGGACACGACTGAATACCTAAAATGTATACGGCCAAATGTAAGCTAATACCTTAGATGTCCTAAACAAATTCAAAATTCAAATTCAAAATTTAAATTTTCCTGTTTATATTTTTGTTCTGTTTAAATATTTTCCCGCTAACAGAATATTTTTTCTAATTGTTGTAATTTGTGTTTGTAAATGTTTTTTCTTATTTGAAGCAAATAAATAGATAAATGTGAAAGTAGTAAAGTTAATTTCCCGCCGATTGATATCCTCGACGCGTAACGAAAGCAGAACTGACTCGCAGATTACTTCCAGAAAAGTTGAGAAAATTATTGGTACATATTTTAACATAAAAATACGATTGTAGATAAAGTAGTGTATGTAACTGCATATAATTAGGTATTAAAACACTCGTGTCAAACTATTATCATACTCGTCTACGCCTCGTATGATAAACAGACACTCATGTTTTAATACCCACTTTTATATGACAGTTGCATAAACTACTCATTTTCGTACAATAAATTAAAGTAGATTTTTAATGGCATGCCATCATACTCTTGTCGGTACCATCACCACTCTCTGACAACCTCTCCACTTCTTTATAATTATTCTATAGGCGTTTACTCTATCCTTCACGTCTGAAAGAAAAAGTATTCCCTTAACATTGCCATGCTATTTTTCTCCAATGGTTTTAAGAAAATAATGAACAGCAAAATACCAGGATTACACTTTCTTTATTTACGCAAAAGTTTACTAAATGGGTTATTTATATTGTCCGCGACAGGTCCACATGGCAAATTCCTAGTGATGCGACATCACTCGATAATCGATGTTCGATATTTCTTTTTACTACTTGTCCGATTTTTCCTCCTAATAATAATATTGTGGCAATTTTCTAGTGATTTGAAACATCACGTACCAGTTACCTAATCGATATCGATATTTTTTTACAACAAAAAAGTTGGACAGATATTAGTCCAAAGTATACCAAAGATCGAACGAAGTATGCACGGAAGAGCAGGAAGTCGGACTCAATATAGTACATAATGTATGAGACTAAATCACTTGGAACGTTCTGGCCAACTTCCATCTCCACCACCGGAACCTGGCTACCTCCTAAGACTAGTCTTGGTCAAGGCAAATCAAACGAGTCTAAACTCAATAGAATTGCATTGTTTTATTTCCTTGAGTTCCTTGGCCACCTTCCTTCTCCATCATCAAATCAGCTCACTGTTATCATCATATTGAATGGTCATCTGAGTTACATCATCATCATCATCACAGCCCATGACAGTCCACTGCAGGGCCTCTCCCACGAGAGGGGCAGGAGGTTATTACCATAATCTCCACGCTTGGCAGTGTTGTAAATATAACAATGGAAAACGCTGCTGCCCATTTACCAGCCTACGGAGAATCTTCAATCTGTTATCTCGAAAACATTAGTCGCTTTTTACGACACCCACGAGTATAAGGGGTTGGTGCTATTCTACTCTGCCGGACACCACACGGCCACTGAGTTACATGCCTATGCAAAATTGTAATTTAATCGAATACCAACTATGTACGATTGTCCACTATAGAGTGCCAAGGTTCTAAGTGCCTTGTTATATTAAGATGAAATTTGGTATGCAGGCATATGATAAAAAAATTACAAGAACATAATTAGACCTGTGATGCTCGTTGGCTGCGAGACATGGCCAGCGCTGACGAAATACAAATGCTGCGGTGGATGTGAGGCGTTACATTGACTGAGTGCTCAAGTACACTCGCCTGCGCTGGTTGGGTCACGTGCTCCAGCAGGGATACGTGAGAAATAGGTGCTTAAACGTGCCGGTATCAAGAAAGAGGTCCACCAAGAGACCCAAGAAACTATAGAGTCGGATGCGATAGCTTACGACGTGAGGATGTCGGACGAAGAAAGTGGACCGTGGCCGTAGCCGGGATTGAACCGCTAGGATGATGATGAATGGATTTAAATAATTCAATTACAAGCGAAGTATTATACTCGGCCCGCACAACTACTTTCAAATGCCATTACTTTTTTCACTCATAAAATTATGAATTTATATCAAGATTATCCAGTCACTCTATACGGACTCGATTACAAATTACAAATATTTCTTTGACGTCCGTCTAGACAAACTACAGTTTCAAACCTTGCATCTCCATGTATCTCAAGTTAAGTAGGTATGTATGTTTGACTTTCCCTGTCACCACTGTTTAATCCGCCCAATCAGTTAACTTTTTCTTTCTAATGGTGGCAAAGGCAAAAAAGTAGTCATACGGCTTTGAAACAATGGGGCTGTGGTCGATGTCTTTGTGGATTAGGCGCAGTCAGCGCGGCACCGTACAAACAACGTTCAAAGAGTAAACAAGAACAGAAGAGACGGTCAGACAAAAATTCTATATATTATTGTATATATAATTTTTGTTAAAAATTATTATAAAATTATGTTATTATGTATTAAGGAATGAAATTTGGACCTATGGATGATGACAGTCAGAAATTAACATAATTATAAATATGTAGTTTTTGTCTTGCTTATAAAGCAAGACAAAACAACACTTGGGTTCTCAAATGAAAAATATTTATTCATAACAAGCTTTTATCCCGCAGATTCTGATTAAATATCATAGGGGTGCCTATATAATAGTACTCGTCAAGACCATTCCAATTAACCCAAACAAGATGGGGTTATATTGTTGCGTTCTATAGCTCCTATGGCCACCTTCCGTCTCTATCATCAGATCAGCTCCATTGTATCACATTAATGCATTGTCATCCAAGTTACACAGGTAGGGCGTGTCGGTGGCCGGGCGGCCGTGTGGTGTCCGGCAGAGTAGAATAGCACCAACCCCTTACACTCATGGATGTCGTACAAGGCGACTAATGTTTTCGAGGCAAAACATCAAGAGTCTCCGTAGTCTGGAAAATGGGCAGCAGCATTTTCAATTGTTATATTTAAACACTGCGATCTCCAACCCGCCTGCCAAGCGTGGAGATTATGGCAATAACCTCCCCTTTCGTGGGAGAGGCACTAAGTCCTGCAGTGGACTGTTACGGGCTGTGATGATGAATGCATTGTCATCCAAGTTACACAGGTAGGGCGCGTCGGTGGCCAGGCGGTTGAGTATCCAACTCGTAAGCGAGAGGTACCGGGTTCGAATCCCGCTGCGGCCATGTACCAATGACTCTTTTCTGAGTTATGTACATCAGTTGAATTCTAACCTATGCTCTTACGGTGAGGGAAAACATCGTGATGAAAACTGCAAATTCAGGCAACTGAATTTGTAACCATGATCCAATCTGGTCCGGTTTCCCTGGTAGCAGGGTCACAGAGGTCAGATGGTAGTCGCTCCACTGTAATTACCTAATCACCAAATCCTGGATCATGGTTGGACCCCGAGCCCTCGTTCTCGAGAGCACAACCGGGACAAGTTACACGGTATAACAAATTTCAGCTTAATTAAACGCCGGGAAGTGGATCTAATTAGGTGAGCAAGATTCCAGTACCTACAAGTGAATTTAAATAAAAACATGTTTGTATTGTTTCGTTTTACCAAATATGTATATTGTACCTACATTCGAAATGAGTAAACTGCAAAAACTGTTAGTAAACTGTAATTTGTTAGCACAGTTACACAATTTTTTAAATATTTGTTTACAGAGTTTGTTGTACAATAAATATTTACTTTACTTTACCTACTTGTATAATCGGTTATGCGAAAAAGTAAATTTTCACACAGTTCAATCTTATCTCTGATGTGGCCTTAACGCCATGTATTTTATTCAGCCATTTTTACAGTAAAAAGTTGATTAATATTCATATGAAAATTCTCAAAAAATCCGCCCACATCCTTCGCTAGAGACATTACTGCATTAATTATTCTATGCCATTATGTTAATATTTTGCAAAAATCTCTCGCAGATACAACTGGACATCGACAGACTATCTGGCTAGAGACATTACTGACGTTACTGTATTCCTCTGCACCGTTCATTAATCTATGCCATTATGTTAATACTTTGCAAAAATCTCTCGCAGATTCAACTGGACATCGATTAATCGGTGGTACTGAGTGAATCGAGACCGTGCAGCCGCTGCGCCCGAGTCTCACGTTGATTAATGCACAAGCCAGTCACTTCAATAAAAACCTGGTACATTAACATAATTGATTTGGTGGGCTCCTTTAATAGCCACGAAAGTAGGTGGCTGTTGAAAATGTCAATTAGTTTTATTAGAGAAATTTTGTATCCTGTCGTTTGTTTGAGGTTTTAAAGCTTATTTTTATTGAGCCATATAGTTTTGTTGCGGTCGTAAATGTAGATAAAATCGTGAACCCAGGTAGGTAACTAACGCAGCGGGTGGCGTATTGGTTGAGGCCGACTCGTTTGCGAGAGGTACCGAGTGTGGTCCCCGGTGCCGACGTACCTACCAATAACTTTTTCTGAATTATATACGTAGGTAGGTACATTAGTTGATCACTAGCCGATGCTCTTACGGGTATACCTACCTAACCTACATCATGGTGAAACACATTCAGGATACCGAAAGTGTAACCATGATCTAACCTGGTCTGGTTCCCTTGTAAAAGGGTCACGGAGGTCACTTGGCATAGTAGGTACTTGATCTGCCAAATCCTGGAGCATGGGCAAGACGGACCCCGGGCAGAACCGGCCATGCCGGCTGTTGTGCCATTTATTACTTTGCCTGTTATTCACTATGTATTTCCTGTGCACAAAAAACTATTATAAATAAAATAAATAAATAACCGGGACTTGTAAATTGATTTATATTATTAAGTATAATAATTATTTATTTACGGCCAGGAATCAACCGCGATAACCTGATTGGTTGTACCTACTTCGGTATCCGTTCCGAGATCGCAGCCACCTGTATATCTGCGCTAGGATCGTCATTCCAATTTATGTTTTTTTTTAAATAAAATACTGTAAGTAATTTGCGACCCGCCCGGGTACTGACGGGTAGTAACCTTAATGTACTTACACCTAAACCTTCTATCTAACCTTCGTCCATTGGCGAAAAATAATATTTTTCATAACTCACGAAAATATACAATCCAACAGAAATCAAATTGTTTGTTATGACTTTTATGAATGACGTTCTATTACTTCTAAAAACTTGTCATAAGTTGCCATACAGAGATTTTTTTTAGCGTGGTCTTATTATGTGTAGGGATAATCGGCACCTGAAACACTTCAGTCGGTCTCAGGGTCCCCAGCGGACCTCAACCTCGCTTCGCCAACGGTATTTGTAGGCACTTAACGAGTGGTGAGCTCCTTGCGGTACAAGATTAAATACGATAAGCCTCGCTCGTACGAAACGGTCACCCATCCAGTTCCCGGACTATGCAAACGTTGCTTAACCTTAGTCATCAATCTCGAAAGCACGCTGCCACTATACGTGTGCCATTTCGTCCTTTATTTTAATTTGTCTAATAAAAAAAAAAAAAAATTTTTTTTTTACTTAATTATACTTATGTAATTGTAACAATTAAATAAAAGACGAAAAATGTATAAAAAATAATAATAATGAAATTATAAACAAATATTGATTCAAAAACAAATTAAAACATCTGAATTTAAAAAAAAGATTTTGACAGCGGTGGGATTCGAACCCACGCCCTTTCGGACTGGTGCCTAAAACCAGCGCCTTAGACCACTCGGCCACGCTGCCTCCGGTGGACTGTTGCGAAATAGCGGACTGGTTTCGTAATACGCACAGTACTGAGAGCACGTGATTATTTACTGGGAATGGTCGTCGTCTAGAATACAAATAAAATTAAGCTTTATAGCATGAACCATTTAGTTGATTTTTGTATGAGAAGTTTGTGTCGTTGATAAATATATCGTGTGATCACGTCATTGTGTCGCTACAATGTAGGTATAGATCATAGATCTAAAATAAAATTGTAATGTACTGAGGGCCTAGTGTGAGTTCCGCTTCGATTTTACTTAACTATCGCGTTTGCGTTTACGTGAAAATTAGTATGAAAAAATATATAGCGCCGCCTAGTGGTACGTAAATGAAGTTGTACTATGTACCTACTCAATGTAGATTATTTTCTTCTATTCGTATAATAAGTAAGTGGGACCACAGTATGATGGAGGACCGACTACCGTACCTATTTTACTTACCTATTAATTGTTGCTTATTTACATGAGGTAGTGTATCTACTTGGATACCTACTTTCGATATATACATAGTATTAGGACCCACCTATTCAGGGTTTTGGTGACTATAGATTCCTAGCATAGTCGCCTACGATAAGCTTATTACAAGAAAAGGAGAGGTTCCTACTTCATTTAGGGTAACAAGTTGTGAAATTTTGGAGTCGAATAATCGATCTATTTTTATGTTAATTTTAGAAAGCTGCTAGCAACCCGCCCCGGCTTCGCACGGGTAGTAAGTATAACCTTAACAAATAATACACCTAAACCTTCCTCATGAATCACTCTGTCCATAGTGAACAGACAGACAGACAGACAGACCAGGCGTAGGACTTTATTTTATCATCATCATCATCATCACTGCCCGTAACAGTCCACTGCAAGATTTAGGGCCTCTCCCACGAAAGGGGAGGTTATTGCCATAATCTCCACGCTTGGCAGGCGGGTTGGAGATCGCAGTGTTTAAAAATAACAATGGAAAAAAAAATGCTGCTGCCCATTTTCCAGACTACGGAGACTCTTGATCTTTTGCCTCGAAAACATTAGTCGCCTTGTACGACACCCATGAGTGTAAGGGCTTTATTTTATAAAATGTAGCAAATAGTGATAAGTAGGTAGGTAGAATACTTAGTACGCAAAATACTAGGCATATATTGATCACAATATTGCTATTTTTATGGTATCTAAGTGACGAGCACGCCTTTCTAGGAACAGCTTTACTCTGGCCTTGAAGGAAGGAGTCCAGATTGTACTGTTTGGAACACACATTAGTAGGAAAAGCGTTCCATTAATTTATTACCCGCTTCGCTTTATAAATGTCAAGCCATTCTAGAGGTATTCCAAATACATTAAATAATAAATTTTTGCTTGTGTAAGTATTTGAAGCAGCTGTTTCAAAGTATCGCCGTCTCCTTCGAGATGACGCAGAAATGTTTTCGCCAGTTTGTGCTTTGGATTTGATGTATATACCCTACCTGCTGATCAAAGTTAAGTTCTGCGGATCTCTCTCTCTCTCTCTTTTCTGCTCTTCACAGTACGTAGGGTCCCGTTTAGCAAGAACATGAGATTTGAGACTCCGGAGTTTGTTAACATTTTCCAAACTCCGGATGCTGTAAAAAGTAGAGCATTCACTTTTGGGTTAAAGGGGCAGCTTGAATCACTCGTGGTGGCGTGGGGGCCGGGTCGCTCTTTTCCCTCAAATATGGTTGAATTGGACGATGGCTGGGCCCTGCGTTAAACTCGTGAACGGGTGCTTCCTTGGTGGACTGGCTTACTCTTGCTATAGTTTTAGGTGTTTTTTCTTATTATATTTGACGTCTACCTATATGTATATTATATCGAGCGCGGTCCGGCTCTGCCTGGCATTGCCGAGCACTGTCTGATCGTGGTTTGCGTGGGGTTGATTTGCTGCAGTCATAGGGCAGTCAGCGTGGCACTGTGTATTTCCTTCCTATTTTCCTACCCCTACTTCCTTTTTGACGATTGAAAGATATATTTAATGTCCTAATCAATAAAGAAATTTTGAATTGAATTTTGAAAAAAAAAATCCCTTCGCTCTGGACTCCCTCGCTTCGATCAGATCAGGAGTTAAGGTTTTACTCAAGTGTTCTTTGCCTAGTAGATAGATAGATAATATATTTATTGTTCACACAAGAATAAAAAAGTTCCGACAAAACCCATAACTAGTTGTGGGCAAAGGCGGCCTTATCGCTGTAAGCAGTAGGTTCGTGAAATAAATAAAACAAATACTTTATTTGTTCATAATGACCTGTATATTTACCTAATTATAAGGGAGCAGTATTTACAAGGTCGACATCCATACAATAATAGTCTACGTTCACTAAACATTAGCCTAATGTGATTTCTTAATAACATGGTATGTCTCAGTAACGAGTTAACAATCTCCAAACGTCACTGCACGAAAGCAAGAAAAAAAAATGATTCTTTAAATTTTGAAAGAAGCTACTTTAATGCAACAATTACAAATATTTTGAGAGTACGTTAATTAATCGTAAAGCACTATGCAAAATAGTCATCTTTTAGTTATCCATATTAGCTTATTGGGATATACTCAATAAACAATAAAGGTAATTGTAGTGCCTTTTTTTAAACCACAAAAAACAATATATATGTAGGTATTTTATTTATCAAATGATTTATCGTCATGGATTTAAAATGATTGAACATTGTTAATCTTAAACATTTAGAGGATTAAAGTAATTAAAATTTTAAACACATATCTATATTTTCATGATTATTTGTATCTCAGTACCTATTCATAAAAATGTACGAAACCACAAATTGCATTTCTTTACTCGTACATTTTTATTAAAAATTAAATAATTGGTAGACATCACAAATGGATATGATAATTTTTATACCGAATTTTTATTTTACCTAAATTAGGCCAACTCATAGGTAAAATATAAGTAAAGTTTATACTTAATTGGAAACGATTGTGTATTTCTGCGTAACTAAGTTTAACAGAACAAAATATAGGTACCTACATGACAATATTATAAGTTATTCAGTAGAAGTCTAATAGATTTACAATCAACAATGTACAATTCCTTAATCTAAGAGTGTTCTTCATAAACTACTGTATTTTATAGGTTTAGTAGTGATTAACATTAATTTAGCAGTGGTCACATCTGCGCCTCAGTCCAATCACGCTCTAGGTATTTTCTTGAACGCTAACAACTAACGCCCTTTGTTATTACCATCACTTCAGCGTTATGTTCCGCGCGTGGTACGCGTGGCCCTTTCTACTCTTTCCGGCCCACTTCGGTCGGTTTCCGCCATCCTTGGTGGTGAGCTTGTTAACGCTCTTTGTGGACGTCAGTTGTAGCTTTTAGCCTACGTCGCCGCTTTAGTTGTCAACAAAATTTGTGATATACATATTTCTAATCTGATAGAGACATGCATCCGTGCTCATATTCTGACATTAATCAACATATTGAGTAAATTTTGTTTATTACACACTTATATTGTTGCTAAACAACAGTGCATCAGGCACAGGACAGAGGTTTTCATTTTTACACAGAATATGAATGCAAATAATTACGTATAGTGGAAATTCAGGCCTGATGCCAGTGTCAAAAACGCTTGAAGCTCTTAAAACTTGTAAGTTCGAAGGTTTCGACACAAATAATTTACGAAAGGCGGCTTCCAGGTTGCGACACATTGAGTTACCACCATTGAGTGACACCTTTGTAGTAGATATTTACTTTGATCTAGGTACTTATTGAGAATTTATTCAAGTGAGATATCTTGCAATTGCGTATCCTAAATGAAACAACACCTGTTAGTGTGTGCAGAAAATCGGAATGTATACAAATTAATTTCACAACATAATTTTTTTTCTAGATGCAACCTTCATAAAACGTAAGTAAGGTGACTATTAATATGTTAATATACCTAGATTATCTATATTACACTGACAAAAGGAATTGTTTTATTTTTTCTTACTCTCTAGTGTAATGTAGGTAATCTAGATTTTGATAAGGAGAAACTAGTTTTATGAAGGTACGTTTAGACTATGTTTTTAGAATATAACACACTCGTTTTCTCCTATCCTAATAATAGATACGAACCTACCTCGTTAACTCTTAATTAACTGAATGTATTTTACACTCACCTTATTCATATTTAATGCATTTATAATAAGGATACGTAATAAAAATATAGGTTATGTTCCGTGAACATTTAAAATATTTACTCGCTACAGAATAAATTACAATAATTTATTTGATTGATAAAGAATTGACTTAATAGTTGCAATACAAGCAATACGAAAGTCCGTGAAGAACATGGCACAACAAGATAGATTAAAAAAACATGAATCATAAACTATAAGTAGGTAGGTATTCGTTGCACAACCTAAACACAATAACCTATTATAAATTCCTACGTTAAGATGTAAGAAAATACATTAGAGAAAGATGAATAACTAAAAGTTTCCAATGATTTTTAGCAAATAATTCATAGCCCATATTATTATTATTTTATAATTTTAAAATAGCTACAAGATAAGTAATCTATACATTAAAATATGAACCCCCAAAAATCAAAATATAAAAATAGAAGTAGTTACAAAATAGGTACAAAAGCAAATAAAACAATAAACTAAACCAGTGTCATAGAGGTTAGTAGGTACCTACCATGAGTTTGTACGCTCTGTATAAGCTGTGTGTGTTATGTGTCTGTCAATTTCTGGAGAAATAGAGAGTGAGATTTCCACGACACTTTCTGGTTTATAGCGACCGAACGTAAAAACTTATGGCAAGACTGCATTGAACAAGAGAAATAATTAGAATGAAATATCTCTGGAAGCGAATGTTGAAGATTTTAAATATAACTATGTCATACAAATTCTACTTTACCATCTTAATGAGAACGATCTAAATACACACATTATATTACATTACACATCGTAGACAAACAATAGGGCATGAACGTGTCCATAGACAAATCTGAGATTATTTATTAAGTCTATGTTATGAGAACAATCTAATGCTAGGAAATGTACAGCCTGAAGGGGAAGCGGATGGCACATTTTTACAGTAAATGTTATACAAGAGACTCCGGCTCGCACCAAAGATATTATTATTATAGTTAAAGAACAATGATACTTCAACAACACTCAACCATTGGTCTGGATCTCAGACGCGTCCGGGTGAAGGGCATACATCAGATACATGCCAGACACCACTAACTTGCTAACACCTTCTACACAGCAACAAACATTCACTGGCATATCATTTTACAAAATTTGGTCTTACGAGTGATAAAGTGAAGATCAACATTACAATGGTTTCAATATAAATTACATTTTAATTTAATTTTGTCCATTTCGTATAGATAAAACGTTTTTGGTACTAGGTTTGTACGTTCAACAGTACAATCCGTACACATAAAATGTATGTGAAACAATAAATTAATTCGTCGGTTCGTTTGTTTTTTTACCTAAGAGACGATCACAGAACAAATTTTAGCCACGTCGCAAAAACAAATCATAAGTGTTTTCGTTGAAATCAAAACTTTGCATTTTCTGCAAATGGAATGCATCTGTCAAATTAATCAAAATGGTGCCGGCGCACGCCAGTTGGCGGGAAATCCGCCACTGGGCGCGCCGACTAATAAACACGTGGCGTGGTTTGTTCTGTGTCGTCTCACGCGTAGAATTCGCGGTTGTTGTGTCCCTTGCCGTAGGAAGCCGCGGCGGGACTCCTCTTCGGCTCGTCGAGGGCATATGATCCCTCGTCCTTCTTACGCATGCGGTACACTATGAACATCACCACCAGAATGGCGCATAGCAGCCCGACTACCGCGCCGCCGATCACAGCTGGAATGAAAGAAGGAAAGCGGTTGTATTAATGCAAATAAATTTATCATATGCCTGCCTACTATATAATTGATAGACCACATCGCCCTAAAATAGATACTAGGTATCCCATTTATCAACATTGCTGTGGATAGTAGCCTCCTAAAACACTGGTGATTTTTGCCATAAACTTCAGTGTGGTAGGTATGTTAGAGGTGACCCTCGTACAAGCACTTACACTGTGGCTGGTTTACCAGTTCCAAGGTCACAAAGAGTGTTACGGAACGTGATGTGCTCGGAGGTCAGAGTAAATAATATAGGTACTACCTTGGAGTCTCTCTGAATAAAATTAACAACGAAGTAAACCAGCAGAAAACAAAGTTTACCCAAAGTAACCGACATAGAAATTAGCCTGCTAAACTGACAGTCGACAAAGATCCGACACCTACTGGGGTAAAGGATTTCTTGAGTGGAGACTGCGACTCGGCAGGCATAGCGTAGGGTACCCTCTGCCCAGGTAGGACTATTCTCGCGGTTCGAGATCTTGAATTTTTGCCACAAATCTCTATTAAAAATCTCACTGAAATCCCTGCTGCAGCCCAAAAATTCGATCTTCGAGAATTTAGAATATCGGCTTCAGTGAAATTTCAGTGACAGTGATTTGTAGCTAGGGATGACGACGAATTTGAGATATCGCAGCGTTAGGCTAGGCCCCCTGGTGTTGTAAGGTGGAGGCTAGATAAGGCAGGCCGAGAATATGATATGTATTAATCAGGTGGTAGGACTCTATCAAGCCTGAGGAGTCCGCCTGGGTAATTAACACCGCCAAGCAACAATGCTTGCATTGTTGTGTTCCGGTTTGAAGGTTAAGGTAGCCCACGATATTACAGGCTTGAGGAATTTTATCTTCGTCCTGACAGTGACAACACACCTGTGGTTCTGCATTTTTGTTGCCTGCAACCATGCATCGTAGATGTTATGGGCGACAGTTGCCGCTTACCACCACGCTTATTTGTCACAGCGTAGAATTAAAAAAATCCTCGTTTAACTGCGGGTCTAAAGAGGCCACATTAGCTTTAAATATTATTATTCATATTAGACTGCCACAACCTTTCTGATCCGGTGGCTAATACTGGAACTAAGTGACGCCATTTTGAACTGTCATTTCAACGTCAACAACAGCGACGCTACAGATAAGTCACAAACAAATTAATATGAATCATATTCTGAATAGCTAATGTGACCTTTTTAGACCCTCTAGACTAATTTATTACAGCTAATGATGAAGAATAAAGGCAAAGTATTATTACCGGCCAGTATCCCGGGCTGGGCGAAGAAGCTGGTAGCTCGGTCCTCAGGCTTGGCGTTCATGATGTACACAACGTTGTCCGACGGCTGCGACTCGGCGCCCGTGTGGTCCTGGAACGGCAAAGATCACGGGTTGAATGCAGTGAAGGTAATACAAAAGGTATTTCAGATGAGGCTGGTTACTCACAGGTGAGGTTATTCACAGAAATATTTTCTCGTTTCGTTGCTGGTAATGCGAGGAACAAAATCTCATCATTTTGCAAACATAAAGATAAGATAAGAGTTTTCTAAACGTGTAACGAATTTAAATGTGACGATACAACACCTTGGCAAGTTGGATAGACATGATTTTGCGTAACGAATTCAATGGAAACAAAACACTATCGGAAATATGAAATTAACTAGAAGCATAATCCAAGAAATATAATGTCGTATCACCTTTCGGACTTTGCCGCAGTCGGGGTAAAAAGAAGTAACCAATTTCGGAATTCACTTATGTATTTTTGTAATATTATAGAAGTAAGTTATTTGAAAGCAGCACAAACAACAATACAACTTATTGTAGGTTAGGAATTTCACAGTCGCAGTCGGCAAATTAATTTATGACGCTATAGTCCTGGCTGCCTAGCTGGTTATTGGTAAATTGACTATTAAACACAGAACACACTCGTAGTTTGATTTACGACAAAACTACAGTCTATATTAGCTTAGGCACTTCCATTATTTATGTAATTGGTCACAGAGAGAGCTCTTTACAGAGTGATCAACACGCTCACGGCCATTGTCAATCTAATAATTAAGGAGCTGACTTCCGTTGACCAAAGAAATACGCAGCAGACATGGAATGATGATGATATCATTCCATTTCTGTTTCAATTAATTATATTGTATCCTTATTATTATCGACGACATTTTATGTCTGTCTTTACTGCTAGGTATATAAATGCACTTGTATTCACTTTGGGCAATAAATGAATCTGAATCTGAATCTATCCTAATTTTGTGAACAGATAGGTAAGGTCTAGTAACAATATTTAAAAACATAATTTTTTAAGCTATCGCGGTCATTATCACACTTTTTTTTTTTTGAAATATCATGCAACTCGTCAACAAAGATACGCGGTAGGAAACCCGAAACATACACTGAAAATATTTTAAAAAATTGTTTTTTTTTTATTGATTATTAATGATTATGGTTATCATTTATTTTTGCGAATCGTGTTGTACCAACGACATAAACAATTTACTAGGAACTAGGTAATTGTTGCCACTAGACAGTATGGCATGGCAACAAAATGCGCGACAGTAGGCGAATGTCATTTTGCAAGACGAAGTGATCGTCGTCAGGTCGTCTTGTACAACTATGGAGCGGGTTGATGCTGCGCTCTATTCTGCTGGACACTAAGGCCTTGTATTTCTTGTTATTTGTAGTAGCCAGGTATTTGATCGCCATCTGACCGACAGACTTTTATCAGACTTGACAAAACTTCCCGTGTACCAAAATATCGCTTAAATTGAGACTATTACTGTCAGCTTATCATAGCAAGGGAAAATCGTAATTTTTTCCTCATGGCGTGCAACTGAACGTCCACCTTATGCTAATAAAGCAAAGGTCGAGTTTACAAAAAATACAAGTAGGTACTCACAATCTCTTCTCCTGTGATGTCGATATCGATGTGTTCCGTGCGGGCCGGGGTCTCCACCCCGGGCACAATGGGCGGCTCTACGCCTTCGCCGGCGTTCTTGCCGCTCAGGATACGAGCTGGAACATCGGGAAGCATTTGGGTCAGAAGGGGGAATTACTCAAGGACAAGAACCTTACTGATGTTGGTGTAGGAATTGAATTTTGAACCAGTAAGCGATCTCACTTGATTATTCCTGAACTATGCAGGTAAAATCATAAAGACACGAGTATAGGCTTAACATAGGTACAGATGAACAAACATAAGGCTACAGAGAGGCTCTAACCAAATTCGTCGTATTGCGTGCAGCCCCTGTGTAGCCTTATATTTGTTCGACCGTACATTAGAATACCTATACGCAAGAAATATCATGTGCTTTGGCTGATGATTTTGTGGTATAACAACAGCATGTCACAGATATCCCACCAAAAACATTAAATATAAATTTGGTTCGAAAAGTCTCGCAATCTCATACCGGTTTCTGTTTTTTCTAAAGTTTTTTTAAGATTTTTTTCTAAAAAATGTTTTTGCCAACTTCCATGCATTTTGTTTGGATTCATATCTTTTGAGCGATTAGTCCCGGCTTCTGCCAGGGTCTGCTCTCCGACTCATTCTTCTCTCTACTTCGCCCGGTCTTCGGCATCCTCGTGTCGAAAGCCCGGCTCTCGGATCCGATTCGGCGGCAGACCTTATCTATCACTTCTATCAATTCAATATTTCATCAATCTTAGGTATAACGCTATTACTTAGAATACTTAGGTACTAAGTTTTACTTATACCGTTCAGGAAGAATAAAGTGAGATCATTGAACGCTATGGTTACGCATAATGTTATTTTACCGGAATCAAAACAATGTCGAACTGAGGAAAACAGACATTTACTAACCTTGATTGATAGCTCAAAATTCAATTTGATTTCTTACTAATATTTTTTTATATTTAGCCCGGCTTGCATCAAATTCTTAAACACATTTAAGAATGATGACGTTTAACGTCCTTTTGTGTGAAATTTTGTGTTTATCTATCTATCTTATGCTTAATTATAATTAAGAATTTGGTGCAAGCCGCCGTAAATTAAGTAATAAGTATTTTATGTTAGTTGTTATTCCTGTACGTAGATAACTGATGCAATAATGTAGCGAATTGTTTTGTGTTGATATACAAACACTGTTTATGCAACTTCCGTTTTTCAAACTGTCATATCTGTACTATAAAACATGTAAAAAGAAAGTTAGTATTAACGCACGCGATGACGAAGACTTGGAGGGGGTTTCAGTGGATTGGTTAAGGAAAATAGCAAACACTAAACATCCAATGATTCAAAGTAATTACATCCAATAAATGAGTTTGATGGCTTTATTAAACTAATGTAAACATGATATGATGGTAACTATGAAAAATCCTATTCACATGCGCAGTAAACTTTACACTGAGTATGCAATGGTCATGGTCACGGTATTCGGCAATGGTCAGTTATTGCATGATGATCGGATGACTTTCATGCAGAAGGTAAAAATAAAATGGACTAAGAATTCGAGAAGACAAACAGCTATACACTTACCGGTACTCCTCCAAGAAGATATTCTAGTAACAGTGGTATTTTAGTAAAGGAAACAACAGAAGTGTTAGTCGGGTATTTGGTTGTTTAACTAAAAAGTCACAACAATGACCTGGATTGAGTGGGTTACACAAATAATGAGGCGATGTGAGGCAACGGTCCGCTTGCCGGATCAAGCCGGAGGAAACTGACCAGTAGGTAGACTAACGCAGATAATTAATGCGGTTAATAATAAAAAACACAACATTAATACGAGGCCACTTCACACTTATTATGACGTGCCATTGTTTCATGAACTGGGACGTAACCACTAGCTGTTTCGAATATTAATTCAGCTAAATTTTGTTAGTAGGTACTTAGGTCTGTGAACATCAACGTCTCAGGTTTTGGGAGTTTGAGGGCTACATTTAAAGTTATCTTGGTTCATACCATTTTGGACAGGTAATAAATGAATTATTTGATACAACAATTAATTGCATCTAGTACCTAAGGTACTTCAATGATACAGGTAAGTTAGACCAACATGTCGTCAAAGGCACATTCTCGGTAAAATGGTCGAGAAAATCTCTCTGTATTCTATTCCAGCAGGCCATTTGATGACACCTCAGCCTACCTTGAAAACAAAGTAACGAGGATACTGCAAATAAAACTGGCATGCTCCAGCACTACTCACGACTTAACAAATCGATCGTCTGCTCTATTGATGTTGGGAATGGAGTGGTGTCGGCCTCGACGGGGGCGGCGGGGGCAGCGGGGGCGGCGGGCGTCGGGGTAGCGGGGTCGGTGAAGTCGTCCACATCTTCGGGTTTGAACTCCTCGTGGTCGTAGTCCTCGTCATCGCCTAGCGTCGGGTTCGGCGGCTTTCCAAAGTCACCTGATCCGGTGTCAGTGTTCCGGGCGTCCTCGTCGTCCGGCCCGTAGCCGGAGCCGGAGCTCTCGTCCGGTTCTACTCCGGACCCGTCGTCGTCAATGAAGCCATTGTTCGAGGAGAGGTCGTCGCTCCGCGCGGCCGCCGCCGGCGCAGCTGTCGACGTTGCCGGGACCTGGAATGTGCAACGGTCTCGTTTAATATGTAGAAATTACATTTTATTTTCCAATATATATCCAATCTGTTAACCGTTGGTCGTGTGGTGTCCAGCAGAGGAGAATAGCACCAACCTCTTACACTCGTGGGGTCCTTCCAAATTCAAATTAATTTATTCCACACAAACATAGGTACGTTAACAGCAAGTGGAACATATTAAGAGACATACACGAGAACATAATTATATGAACAACAAATAGGTACTACTTCTATAACTTATAACTAATAAAAATAATAACTGTATGGAAGGGAGAGGCCTGTTGTGGTAGAAACCCTAAGTCCTGCAGTGGATGTTATGGGCTGTGATGACGATCCATTCAGTCTTTAGACTATATATGAGGTCGTATGATATGGCGTTTAAAAGATGGTGCCATTACATCATATTTCTCATAACAAAACTTTTAACTTTATTTATATGGTTAGCTGGCTAGCTAGCTCGGCACACTTTTCCTTATAACAGGTTATATCCTGAGAACGTTAAAATATCCGTGTATTTCTTTGTTCTTCGAAGAAAATTTCGGCTCTTGGTCGTGTCATTTCTACGGACACATTGTCCGTTACAAAGCGAAATAGATATTTGATTCACAAGCGCTGTTAAATGGATTTATTAAACCTAAGAACACATGTTGGACGCGCAGATAAGGACATGTACCCACATCAATCACAACACAACAATAAGCGGTCCGTCCCGATTCGAGAAAGTTCACCTACTGACATAAAAATTTCATCACTGACCTAATTTCTGGTAGATGTAAGATTAGGGAGCCCTTCACGAGTTATTATCCACCGTTTTATTCGCTGTGTGTTGAAACAAAAGGCTTTTATCACGAAAACACTACACAATAAACCATAAATCACCGAATTGCGTTTTTTTCTACGTCACCATGAATGGGTAGAAGTATGAATGGGGAATTTAGTGTTCACAGGTCACTCACCTCGGTAGTCGCCCTGGGGGTGTGTTTCGCGTTGTTTCACAGGTTTCTAATAGTTTATTGTGTTATTTTCCGAGTATTTTCGTGGTTCTGGCAGTGCTTAGTCCGGTTAGCGTAAGTTGCAATGCTCCACAGTCTACAGGCGATCGATAGGCCGGAGGGGCAGGCGCGGGGGCGGGGCTACGGCAGGGACCGATTCCCGAAACCCGCCGACAGATGTCGGGAAATGGAAACAGGGTAGCTCCAAGGGGAAATGGTTGGAGGCTTCCACGGTAGAGCGCGCACTGGTCGCGGACGGAGCGTTTGCAAACCCGAGATACAGGGATTACCGCCAGACATTGCATCTATTCTTATGTGCGTTACGAGTGCGGCGAAGAGTTAAGGGTGAGGGAAATGAGCTTGACAAACTCTCCCTAAAGTACGTGGCATAAAGCTAGCGACTTATTATGATTACGGAATCGCTTAAAAGTGTATCTAAGCACTTATGTGCGGCAAATGGCGCGTCTTCCGCGGAAGTTAATTGTAATTTACGGGGAAACAAGCCAGTTAAATATGTGCACCATAAATATATGTTTGTCACGTTTGTTTTCGCTATTTATGTAGGCATGGAGGTAATGTTTTAGCTATAATGTGAACGAAGTATGTTGTATGAATACGGTCTGCAATTGAGACGTTCGTAATGTTATAATTATAACCTATACAAGTATCCATGGCGTAATATTTTACGATGGAGATTGCAGTGTTTAAAATACACTAATCTTATCTCTGTTCCAAGCATAAATAAAAACAATGTCAGACCACGAGCGAATGAAACTACCTCTGTTTGCACCAAGGGAATGAATGCTCTTGGAGCAATCTCACCGTAAGACATTAGTTACCTCGACACCTGTAAGTCGTATAGCCTAGGAGGCGTTACCGGACACCTTATAAAGAGATAGCTTAACCATTTTGTAAGCCATTAAGATACCCAATGTGCATTATTTACAGATACCTGTACAGCAGCCAACGCACAGTTGCAATATCCCGTGTTGCAGACCCTGTAAAACCCTTACACCCCTTCCTAAAGAACTCCCTGTTGTACTCTAGGGAAAACTACTCCAGAGACCGCAATCTGCGCGATTCTGAATCTTATGCGCGTGGGAGAAAGACTGTTCGCGATCAACTTGCTTCCAAGGTGTGAGGATATACTCCCGGTCGATGGCGAGCGATAGAACGCGCATCATGTGTGGGCATAATGCCAAACACCGTTGTACAAGCGGTAGAACACGCAAAGAGGGCGATGACTTAGCAGCCAGTGCCGGTCACATCAAGTAGTCAATGCCGTCGACAATTCTCACACTATAATCATAATCATAATCATAATTTATTAATAACATTCGTTACAAGTCAATTTTTTACATATTAAATACATTTGCAATGTCATATTACATAATAATAATAAAATAATTAAATAGTGAAATGTCAACAATATAAAATAATATTTCAATCATTATTATAGTTACTAGAGTGTAGACACAAGTTTATTTGAGATATTGAGATTTAAAAATTCATTATAACTATAAAAAGCACTCTTGACGAGCCATCGACGTAATCTGTCTTTGAATGATGCGGTGCTCGGAGCGTCAACGACGTCTTGTGGTACTATTATAGACACTGGGGCCCATGACGCCGATCAGTCTTGACGTTTTAGTCAGGCTGTGACTATATTCAGCACTAGTAGTAGATTACGACAGTAAATAGAGCTGTATATAATTGACTCTGTTTATGCCGCGTCGAAATCGAGTCCGGCCTTATCTGTGAACATTTGTTTAGGGGCATAGTAAGCAATTTTGGAACGCGTTCAAGTATTCCGCGTTCACGGGGAAATTACATCGCAAATCCTGTCTGATAGGGCTATTATCTAACTCAATCGTATTCGCTTCGTTTTTGTGTAGCGTTTGTTGTTGACGTTATATTTTCGCTTTTTATTTTACATTAGACTTAACTGTCACCTGGTGGTAAGTGATAATGCTATTCATTCGTCATCGAGTTAGTCGAACTTCAGAGCTCGTCACTCGTTAAGTGAGCTTATTGGCGAAGCGAGGTTGACGAAAGTTTTCGGAACCCGACAGGTCGAACAGTCTCGGGAGCCAATGGGCACTTGGTGTCGGTACCTAACCTATATTATTATTATCGAGTTAGTCCACAATATGGTCGATGGTGGCTGTACCTGCTGGTTTCAGGAAATATGTACTGCGGATGGACCCAAGAAGTGATGGATTGACATCGCTGAGTCGTATACAAGAGCGAACGGCTAGCAAGCTTACGACGCGAGGATACTGGTAGAAACCGCGATTGAAAGCGAGGATGATCCTCGCGGATGGATTGAGAGAAGAACGAGATAAATAACCTATACAATCGCACGTATACTTAATTAGTTTATAGCTAATGCTTCAACTTGTCAATTGAAATGTTTAACCAATTCGAAATACCAACGACGCTGGTATCTTTAAAGGCGAGAACTTAATGAATGCCAGCGAAACTTCAACGACAAATAACGATGATCGATATCAGTAGAATTTTGATTTAGAATTTTAACTTATTTAATGTAGGTATTACGAGTAAAATAAATAATGTCTATGTCTATGAAAGATACTCGAGAACGACATGGAAACCATCGAAAACGACTGTATTAGATAATAAGCCCTCGACAGGGTGGAGGGGGGGGTGGAGAAGGGGCTACCGAGGGTAATGAGAAATATTATTTATCGCAACGCTCTAATGTAGCGCGCTGACCCGGCCGGCCCGGGTATAGTGAGCACATCCGGGTTTTCGGCGACCCTGCTACAGTGCGATTAGCCGGGCGCTGTTTATTACGTGTCGGCGGTGCGACAGAAACAAAGAGGTGTAGTAACTTGTTTTTTATTAAAAGGAGCAGACTGTCTACCTCTTTAAGATTTAAAACTGCAGATGCGTGGTCAATGGCGTGATGGAGGAAGCAATTATTTTCATTATTATTTTATTTTATTTACATGGAAAACCAACAGCTTTTAATACCAGAATATAAAACTTTAACAAATACAAAAAGCTATTTACAGGTTCTCACTGATGTCAGTATTATAAGATAATTAAATTGCAAAGCACTAGTCTACGATAAGAACATATAAAACATATAAAAACATGCCGTATGTAATAAATACAATTCAACATATGTGTAAACTAATACAATCTGTTAGATTATGTTTGGCTAGTAATAATACTAGCCAAACAAAAACTTTGACATAACATAATGTTTTTCAATAATGAAAAACGCCTGACTAGCTCTGCCGTGGTGGAATAATGGTGAAAAATTAAATAATCAATGCATTCTTGAGGTCGATACTACTCGCTTTAGGTGGTTAAACACGTTACCTACTCATTCGGCAGGTATGCTCCATCGTAGGCTATTTCTACTTAGGTGCATGATGTGATGGCAGGCAAATATCTGACTACCAATTATAAAAACAAATCAATTTTACCAGCTCTGTGCTAATAAAAAGCTCAGTTCGGACGCTCATGATCATATAAAAATTTGAAATGCTGACGTTTAAACAAGATAAAACGAAAATTACGTTAAAAGTACCTATACCTAACCTACACAGTAGGACTTCGACACTTCGGTATACGTTTATCTGGAGAAATAAAAAACTACTTAATCCAAGTAAAGTTTGTCCTTATCATATAGGTCTAATGTCACAATTTACATGTAACTAACTCATTACAATTTAACGTCGACCATTTCTTTTGTAGGCATCCAGATAGTTGCTCCGTTGGCAACCCTGCGCGCATTACGCTCGGTTTTATGACAGTGTTGCCATGTACAAACGCCTTAATGTACCTTTTACGTGTTTTATTGGGGTCGGGCCTTAAATACTTTTGTAAACTCACCCCAATGAAATGAGTGCTTGCTCCTACAGTTCCCGAAATTCCCGGGAAAAATGCTACAATAACACGGTGGTAACGCTCTGTGTTAGGACGGATCAAAATGGAACGTTATATTTAGACGGAGGATTAGGTTCGGCCGTGTGTAATGTAACGTTCATTTATCATTTTGCAGTAACCGGTGTGCTGTGCGCCGAGTGGTGGGAATGAGACACGAATTTTTCATTAGAAAGAATTCGTTTGTTTTTTTATGGATTACAAAGCAGCCTAATCAATCAATAGTAATATCTATGTTTAGCAAGCGGGTTGAAGATTGCTGTGTTGACCAACCTACCTTCTATTAATTACTGCAGACAACTTTATTAATACTACTCTGCTAGAGACCACAGTATAGTTCAGTATACCTTGTCTTACTAATCATCGGAGACAACTGAACTTACTTTTTTTTTACCAGTTTATTGTGCACAGGAAATACATAGCGAATTACAGACAAAGTAATAAATGGCACAACAGGCGCTACATATTTCTAAAAGAAATCTCTTCCAGCAGGCCTTCCTTACTTAAGTTTTAGGTACCCAAAACAACATTAACATTATAACATTATTTGTTTCAAACTAAACTCGCGTTCTTTACACATATTATTATATTAGACGGAACTTACACACGACGTACCTTTTCGACCATTAGCCGTAGTCTATACAGAGTAGGCAGTCAACTCCCAGAAGGGTTAACAAGTAACGTTACTATGATATGAGGTTTCATAGTACGTGGCGCAGGGCACCTAACAATACTGGAGTGTTGATCGGCACTTTGCGTCCGTCAAAATGAACGAAATTGACCAATCAATCAATAACAGACGGACACTGTGAGAACTCATAGTAAAATAAAATAAATAAATAAATATTCGTGGACAAATTTACACAGCGCCATCTAGCCCCAAACTAAGCAAAGCTTGTACTATGGGTGTTAGATAACTGCTATACTACTTAAATACTTTTAAATACATACTTATTATACATAGAACACCCAGACCCGTAACAGAAATTAAAATCATCATTTCAATCGGCCGGCCGGGATTCGAACCCGGGACCTCTTGCGTGGCAGACCGGCCGTTGTCCATTGAACCACTCAGGTCGTCATAGTAAAGTTACACAAGTACTGTTTGTGAATACGGGTTGTAACCCGTTGTAGCCATTGGCTGGCTAAGTACGTTAAAGACTAATCTATGTATCCGGCGGGACTTTAACTGCGGGCCAACACACGTTATTGCTCTAAAGAAATTCGATCAACATTGACTCTATGAGCTTTGAAATAGAGTCCTAATTTCGATCTAGGTTCATGTTTATGTTAAAACTTGTGGTTGTTAGTTTAGATTGCTTAGAAGTTACAATTTATACAATATCCATGTCGTGTAAGTTACTATGGACGGGTGGTTAGTATTACTTCACTACTTTGTTATCAATTAGCCGTCCCGTGTGCAGTTCGGAGTTCTGTAAACATTCAACTAACCCGCGAAAGAATTTTCAAAATTGGTTCAGTGGTTTCGGAAATAACATCCAACATTTAAACTTATTTTTGTACTTTTTTATTTATAAGTTCATTTCACAGTTAAACAGCAGTTAATTACATGTAAAATATAAGTACATTATGGTTGAAATGCCAATGACAAGACTGCATTTTAAAATTTGTAATATATAGCCCGTAAGGAGCTTAGCATACAGATAGCCTATTGACAAACAAAAATAACAATCAAAATAAGAATATAACAAAGTAATACATGTATTTTGGTGTGTGTGTGTGTGTGAGCGTGCGTACGCGCGTGTGTGTGTATGTGTGTTAAAATATACAAATATTTCCTCTTCGTATACAGGGTGTTACATAAAATATGTATGAAGCCGTAAACTGAATGGAGTGCTAAACGTATGAAAACGATAGGTACAATTATTTCTGTCGTACGTGGAATAATTGTACCTATCGTTTTAATACATTTAGCACTCAATCCAGTACACGGTTACATACACTTATTATGTAACACCCTGTAAAGTACTAGCTCTATAAACCTTTCTCTTGAAACAGTCTATCTATTGTTGAAAACCACACTAAAATAAGATCTAAGCGTACATATACATATCTACAGAGGGACAGGCTATGTTTTATACTATGTAAAGAAGATTAGGTATACTAGTGGCGACCTACCCTACACCTACCGCCACCCTACGCCTACCCAACACCCACCTTACACTCACCCTATCCAACCCTACCCTACCTACCCTTTTTTCTTACATACTAACCTTGCCTGGATAATTACAAACATAGCAAATCGAGAATTAGTTAAATTGGTACAGCCGTTCTGAAATTATACGCGAACATTGGGTTCCATTGAACTCTAATTTTTGAAGATAAAGTATAGCCTATGTTACTCGCTGATCATGTTTCTTGCTACAGCTTTCTAAAATAGGCTAATTTTTTAAATCGGTTATAACCCGCGTCACGAAAGAAGAGACTTGTCAAATGGCAGTGGAGGGGATTTCGCGCAGGTGATCGTATGCAGCGCAAGTAACCCGCCAAGTCTCTTCTTATTTGACACTAGCTATAAGTAGTTTTTGAGTTTACCCATTGCAAACAAACATACGAACCCACACCGACAAATTCCTTTTTATAATATTAGTATAGACAAAAAACCATCATTTCAATGGAGACAGATATTGTCATACCTTTTAATGTTTGGTCCGACATGTTCAATGTAAATGATGACTCCGAAAGACCGTTATAAAGCTAGGGTTGTGACAGGCGAGTCTCTGAGTGACGACTATGTGGGGGTGGCATCCCTTCGGGGAAAAGGGGTGGGGGCCTGAGCCCTGTGGTATACATACAGATGCCACTTGGCAATTATAAAGGACTGGCTTTACCTTTGTAATTGCCTAGGTAAGTAGAGACATTAAGATAAACATATGGACAGCAGATGATTTAATTTTATAAAGCGGCTTTTCTCGGCTTCTCTTTACTGTAATTTGCAAGTAAATGTAACCTTCCAGAAAATTCCAGAAAATTTATATCGTATTTCACCCTTATGAGAAATCCCTATTACCTATGCAAAAAGGTTTCATGAACGAATGGTACTTAATTAAGTTACCGGTGATACCAACATTGAATACATTCCTTCTTGGAATTGATTTTAATACGAAGTTTCCTTTGATGAAACCTATGGATGCAGGACTGAGCGGATTTGATAGAATACTAGTGGCCCGACGCGACTTCGTTCGCGTACACACACTTTACCCCAACCTGCCCTTTTTATTATAAACATCATAAAGCATTCTATTTATTGTTGTAATAAAATCCGTTGCACAGTTTAAAAAAATCTAAACATACATAGATACATACATTGGGACAAATGGCGGGAAGCGACTGTATAAATGCGAAAAGGTCTCTTAAACGCACAGTACTTATTAAGTTACCGGTGATACCTAACTACCTTGAATATATTTCTTCTTGGAATGGATATTAGTAAAAGCTCAAAGGATGCAGGAGTGTATTTTAAAGAATAAGAAGAATAAACATCTGCAAAACTTACATAAAATTGTGACTCGCATGCCCTTTTACAGCTAAATCCAATTTATTCAAATATTTTTGTATAAAATTACAAAAAAAAATATTATACAAAAAAAAAACAGACACCACATAATAAGCACTTACAACTCCCGCTAACAGAAACGTCTAATAGAAAATTAAGTGACGTAAATTAAATGTGTTCCGGTTTGGAGCAAAAGCCGTCCGTCAGCCGGTACGCACCGCGGTCCCACCGAATGTGGTTTCGCAAAACTACGGAGCAATTCTGGACTTCCACTGTGCTTTCGTTTTGATGTGACGTTTACGTTTTAGTGTCGTCAGTCATTCGCCACCGAATTAGTTGTTGGTATTGTCGAAGGATCGCAGGGAAATTGGTGCCTAAACCTGCTGGAATCAGGAAAGAGGTCCCGCGGGAGTCCAAAGAGGAGTTAATGTCGTGAAGTCGGATGGAACGGCTTACGATGGGAGCATGCTGAAGACCGAGCGAGATGGAGGAAGATTTAAAAGTAGGGAAGAGGACTCTAATAGAAGCCAGGATTGATAGCTAGGATGCTGATGATTGTGGATGGATCACAAATGACGTAGCGACACAGTGGTAAGAAAACGGTGATCGCTTTTCATCAGGTGCCCCGCTAACTCGTTCCTCCCTCTAGTACTTATAAAAACGCATAGAGACCTACTACGTACTAGCTCGTTTTTATTAACCGAATACGAAACGTAAACGACAGAGAAACATAATTGCACCTATAATGAGACCCAACTCAACTGTACCTACGCCGTTTGCCCAAATGGGGCGGGATAACTACCCGAACCGAAGGTACTTGGGACACAGGGATTGGGACAGAACGACGCCCATTAAAGTCCAAATCACTATTTGTTAGTTTCACCACATTTAAAGTTCTCCAATCCAACCTGCGATTAATAACTACCGAGCAAACAGGTAAACATGCGTCAGATTAAATGTTTGCTCGCCAAATTTTGTCAGGAGCTTCGTATTTGATTTGCGTGGAACGAGTTCGCCCTTGCGTTTAAATGGGGTAGTCGTTATGAGTTTTAATAAGAACCGTGAACTGGAGTCACCTTCGTTAGGGGTCGAATTAATCGTCACAAAGGATCCTAATTTATGTTACCTAATATCTATACCAGTGATGGTCTTATTGTTTTAAGTCGAAACAGAGCATTTTATTTGCTTATCTTTTGTTACAGTCGTGGGTGTTGTAGGTTTCAATGAGGAGTTTTCCAGTAGGTATTGTCAGTTGGTTTCAAAAAGCATCAATAGATGGCGCTCCTACAATTTTGGTAATCTTTTTTAAATCCGTATGATGGTGGCAGTGATTTAATGCAGCTAACTAATACTAAACTTAAAAATAACATGTTTATTTATATAAACATAACTGTTAAAGGTTGAACGAACTGTATAAAGAAATATTTAGATAAGTTGGCACTATGTTCCATTATTATTACAACCTCTAAAATGGTTTAAAACTATTGATAAATACAATATTAACCAATGTAACGTACCCAGTGTTTATAACCTCTTTGCTAAGAACCTATTTCAAGCGATTATCAATTACCAAAATTGTCGGGGCGGCATCTAGTGAGTGGTTAAGAATGCTTTAGATACCTATTGGAAAACTCCTCATTATGTTACACAAATGCGGGGAGCAGCGTGGTGTTTTTAGCGCAAAAGACCAAGTCGCAATCTTTCTAGACCATTCTAGAGTCTACAATCTAGACCATCGGAATTAGCTATGGTTCTGATTGACTTAAAATATTGTAAATTTCGGTTTCGTTGAATTGGCCGAAGTTAGTGTTGTAACAAAGCGCAGATGATATTTAGATTTCACTTAGGTTAGGTTTACTTAGTGTCTTGCCAAAGCGCAGAGGAGTCCAATCTTACCATCAGGTAGGCCGCAAGGTTTTTGGCCACCTTAGTGGTATACAAAATCGCGACCAGTCCAATACAACGATCGGCGCTCGTCATGGATACAGCCTGACATTGTAACGAAAGTATTCATTCATAGGTGTTCGCCTCACTCTTTATTACAACTCTGATACTGCTTTGCCGTCAAAAAAGTCAAAATTTATTTATCATGTAAGACATTAAATACCTCTTACAAGTGTCAAAAATGAAATGGGGTAGGAGTGTAGGAAGGAAACACACAGTGACATGTTGGCCGCCTCAGGGCCACCCGCCCCACGCCGGCAACGGCCGGACCGTGTTCGACACTGCCAGGCCGATTCAAACTATATAGGTATATTTATATATTATAATTATACTTAGAAAACTACAGTAAGAGTAAGTCAAGCTACCAAGGCAGCACCCGTTCATGAGTAGATCGCCTTACTTTCGGTATCGGCCGAAGCCCGAGTTTTCGGAAACGTGGAAAGTCAAACGGCTAAATATTACTTGAGTTGGCGGTGGCGCCTTAAATATGCGATGAATTTCCAAGTGGCAACTAGCGACTGTTTAAAATGTATGAAGTTTAATGGAAATCCACCGCGTTAAGGGAATATTATGGGCTTAATGGACCAACGTCGGGCGCTAGGGGCTTAGCAATACCGAAAGGCAAAACTTGTATGAGAATGGAAGGTGTTTCTTAAAAGTTTGTATATGGCGCTGTGCTTATGAAAACCGTTAGTTTATAATCTTAGTTAGTTTATAAAGTAGTTACTTTATATTTTTATATCCAATGAAATTCGTCACAGGCCAACCAAATATAAACATGTATCTTCCAAAAAGAATCAGTCAATTTGTTCAGATTCCCCTGTTAACAGGGACACGGCGGTCAGATGGCTGTGGCTCCACTGTAATAACCTGATCTGCCAAATCCTGGATCATGGTCGAGGCGGACTCTGGACCCTCGCGCGCGTAAGCACTACCGGTACATTACCGCCAAGATGATTATTTTTATTTTCGAAAAATAATGCGTTAAATCTTAAATGGTTTGGTGAAACAGTGTCCCAATTTTTCAATAGTTCTCGTGAGGTCATGGTAAAATAATATAACGATAAAATCAACATCATCTATAATTAGATGTGAAGAATCAATTGCTTATTTTTAAAATAAAAGAAAAATAGTAAAATTGTAAAATATTGGTAAGTGACTATGCGACAGAAGAAGGTAATAAAAATAGTAAACAGTAAAATGCTAATTCCTAATAAGGTACTAGTAACCTGCAACAAACTTATTCGCTGTAACTGCGAACATCTCAACAATTTAAGAGCCGAAGTCTCCGCCGAGATAACATTAATGTCATACCAAACGTAGAAAACACATGAGGAAGATTTAAGAACTTCCCAAAATACGATAAGATAAAGTTCTCAAACTTTTATCGCTAGGAGAACCTTTATTACTTACAACTTTGTATATTTGTAGGCGGATCACGTCAGGTTAATTCGGAAGGGTTGGTTCCCAAGTTTTACATGAGAGCCGTTCAGAGCTAGTCAGAATAATAATAACATTAAATATATATGAGGAATTCTTTGGGCCCCTACTTTAACTCGGTTACAATTGAGCATCCAATATTGAACCTTTCAAGAACGTCAAGCGTGAAGAAATTGTTTTCGAAGTTGCAGACTTTGATGTTAAATAGGTCGTTGTATATATAAAATTTCGGAGAACGTTCATTCAAAGTGGTTTTGACGTTTGACGAAATTCGGAGTTTGCTGCTTTTAAGTGTTACATCAATCAATTCTTTAGCCCGTAGCCGTCGGCTGGTTGACTTGAGCCTCCTGCTAATTGGAGGAGGGTATACCCTAAAGTTGACAGGATTGAGGATCTAGAAATAGCCATTGATGTGAAGGTAAAACTAAGCGCCGGGAGTTATAAAGTGATGAAAAGGTTGGTAGACCATCAGACAGGCAGGCTGCTTACCATCAGGCAGGTCGTAAGCTTGTTTGCCACCTTAGTGGTATAAAAAAAAAACAGAAGAAAGAAGTGGCGATTGCTCCACCGCCAAGAGTTATACTGTTGAATATATGATGATGATGAGAAAGCCATTGTAACAGTTTTTCCCAAATCCAAGTTCCATCGAATACAACCCAACGGTACGGTCATTTCCAGCGACTGGGTTCTGCATTTCAGTTACACCGTGCAGTAACAAAGGCTGAGCCCACACATGTACACTCAGCACATAAATTCATACTCAGTCGGATGTTAAACCTTGCGGCCTTCATCATAAGGACGGTCCAGTCCAAACAGAGTAACTTCATGTTGACATGACACCGGATTTGAGAATGGAGGTAGTCACTGCCACACGAGCCCGCATATATTTCATGTAGGTAGGTACTACCCGCACCGACCTTTGACGCCCGGGTACCCGTAATTAACAAGGGTCATATTTGCATTTGTTCGGATGTGTTTCGCTGTGTGCAGGGGTGTTATGGAACGATTGTTTATGGAAAAAATAACGGTGCTGTTGTCCCTGATCTGTTTTGTACGGTTTGCAGGACACAATTGCAAGGTTTTTAATCGGTTTCTAAATACGCTACGAATACGGTTGAACGAACGAACCCGCGTTGAATCTGCATCACTCCTGCCTCAAAGATGTCTAGGTAGTTTTTGTCGCATTTTGGTTCTGCATTCATACTTATCGTACGGACGAATTCTGATCCACCGAAATCTACGGAACCTCGCCTACTTGCCTCAGAAACAACGCATATGAAGACCACGCGTTGCCAAAGAACGATATAACTTAGCTAGCTCTTTCGCATTGCGTTAAAGTGGCAGAAAATCAAAGTGGAATGTTTTGCTCCAATAATAAGACTGAATTTAGCCAAATGTAAGAAGCCCATGCGCTAACCACCATTACAGAAAGTTATACCTCACACAATAATGTGTAGAAATGCAGAGGCAGTCGTTCCCAGAACATCTAAGAACCTCGACTTAGGGTTGACACAAGTGTCGATCGTTACTCTGTAATTGCCTCCACCAATTACGGCCCTCGCTGTGATGCCTCAAAAAACGTTGCAACGTTATCAGCGACCCTTCCAACGTCTGATAACATTCAACGCAATTCAACGCGATGTTAACGCTTCAAGTTGACGTTGGCCGTATCTTTCTTCAAGTGAATAGACGGGGCATCACGAAATAAGTAATAAGCGACAGACCTTAAATAATTTGGACGAAGAAAGGGAAGTGTAGCATGTAAGGTACGACATTTTCTTGACAATTGATTTTATTGTACATGACTTACACACTTGTTGAACACCAGGTCTGACAATTTGCCGCCATTTTGTTGTTCCAAATTGTAACCCCAGCGACAGTGACAAAGCAGGCACACACATAAATGGGCGACCATTTTTATGCTTCACTCATGATTTTAGAGAGTATCCGTCCGTATTTTTTCTAGACCAGTGTAATAATATATATTTTTAATTACACGCTTCTTCGTGTTTCTTCCAATGGTCAGGGAAGATTTGAGATATGATTTCATGAAGTAGGGAATTGTGAGTAATTAATGTGTGTTCTAAAATTGAATGGTTGGCGCTTGCTTGCAACTTCTTATATGTACTCCATGTGAATGCTTATTCGCCATCCACACAGTCATAGCACAAAAGATGGGCAGCCAATCATAACCGCTGCTTACGGGATACACATTCAATATCTTTACCCTACCATTACAACAAGCTACCTTCTATATACATAGTATTAAACAAAGTTGCTTCTCGCCGTCTGTCCCAATGTATGTATCTATGTACGCTTAGATCTTTTAAACTGCACAACGGATTTTAATGTGATTTTCAACAATACATAGAGTGATTCAAGAGGAAGAAAAAAAGAGTAGGCGTAAAGTACATGTACGCAAACGTAGTCGCGTTGTGTCCAATAGTATTTTATAAATCTGTACATTATATTGATACAAATAAACGCTACACTAGATAAACAAACTTCACAATACCAATATTACTATTTATTCAGAATAATATTTGTACTCATCCTTACCTACTGTATTTATAGACCAAAAACACACTGAAATTCTCCTCGATATTAAGCTATAACGTTGCGTAAACGGCGACACGTGCCTCCAAAATCACGTTGCCAATAAAATATTAGCGAGGTACTGGAATATTGAACGCGAGGTCGCGGTTTCTTCCCGGTTCATTTAACATGGGCCGAGGCGTCGCTGACGCATGGCATTCGGCTGATTCGTGGTGCCCTCGGGATGGTGGGGTGGGCACATCATTGTCACGATAGTTTAGCTACTGACAGTAGAAACTGAGCATAGATTTCTAAACTGACGTCAGTATTGGGATCTTATGTGAGACTGGGCATTTTTTTTATTGTTATTACTGTAGGTACCAATATATCTAGCCGGCACTACGGTTTTCACCCGCCCGCAGTTTAGATCTTTGTAAAATATTCAACTATTTGGAATGTAATTATTTTTCCGGGATCAAAAGGACTTCCTATTAGTCAAAGAATTTTCGAATAATCGGTTCAGAAGATTGGGAGATTTCCCCAAACATAAAAACAAATTTATAATCATGCTAGCTGGACCGGCGCGACTTCGTTCGCGTGGTAACCTACTCCTAACATACCCTACCCCTACCCCTACCATACACCTACCCTACCCCTACCCTACATCTAACATTTTGCAATATATAAAGTCATTGGGATGCCAGCTTCTATTCCTCTATCGCGCTAACAAAGTTTTCCGTAACGCTCGGATAAATCGAAATTCCAGCGAGTGGATGTAACGCCACTGACGCTTCGGTTCCCAGACCTGTAAATAATTCGGTCTGGCTTGGCCAACCTTTTCTGGCATCATGCCATAGTTTTAGCACTTCCATGGGGAACCCATCTGTAACATAGATCTGCAATGCCTGTGATAAACGAGTAGTTAGAAGCCAGATAGGTAGAGGGCGCCAGACTGGGCTTACATGATGCTATAGTGATGTTACGCCCATAGGATGGCATCAGCTTTCATAGTAAATGGGTGAAAAATCGCAATTTAGAAATATACTTGTCTTAATATGAAGATTCGCAAATATACTATTATATCGCTGATGTGACCAAATCCTACTGCGTATGCGTCAGAGCACATGCGTTGCGCATACACACTGAACCTGATGTAATGTCGAGTACTGGTCGAGTCTTTCCGCCCATTAATAACTGGCGTAGCTCTAGTGCGTTTCTGTCTTTGGCGAGGATGTGTCGTCACATGGTGTGGCATAATTTATGCACACCCGACACGGTGTACACGGCATACCCGAATTTTACACAGATAAAATGGCAAAATCAAGTAAGTAAAAAATACATTTTGAATAAATAACAGATTTAACCACTCCATCCATTCTCTCTCTCTCACTCTAGCTAGAGCTCTTCATTCTGCTTATAAAATTACCTCAGGAGTGGCTTACCACGACGTGGCTTATGCCGCCTTCTGACAATCGATAGCGACCCTAGCAACCTCGAACCAGCGTCACCAATAATGCTTACGGTATCATCCCAGTAATCCAGCTTAGTGATATTCAATAAGTCTTGCTAAAGCCTTGGCATTGGGGAACAGACGGTGCCCTGCGAGACATTAATATGGGGAATAGGATTCCATAATCCGTAATTTGGAGTCGCGAGACTCGAATGCAAAGTTATAGAAATCCCCTTTTTTGTCGGAATTAGACGTAAGCCTGGCGGCGCGTAAGCAGAGATTTGTAGGGTTGGCGCAGCTCTGTGCTTTATATTTTATAATGGCTTAAGTACTAGCTTTTGCCCGTAATTTCGCTCGTATTAAAGGGGAAGAAAATGTGCACTCGACTGTGGTAGTTTTTCGGGTAAGGGAGAGAAGGACAAAGAAAAGCAAACAGCATGATGGTATTACGGCATACGGTTAGGGAAACATCATGTTGGAGCCTGCACATTCAGGTGACTGATCCGGTCCGGTTCCCCTGTTAACAGGATCATTGAGGTTAGATGGCAGTCGGCCTACTGTAATTACCTGATTTGTTAAATCCTGGGTCATGTTCACAGTGGACCCTGGGTCCTCCGCGCGCGACATAACTACCGGGACATTAACGCCAAGGGGACCAAAATTGTCATTTACGGCATTCTAAATATCTTCATAAATATTCTTAAAAAATTTAAATTCTTTAATAACTCTAAGGCAGGGGGACTATATTTACATGAACAGGAAATAGAAAAATTATTCATACATTCGATAAGATAATTTAATTTCTTTGAAAGAATCTCAGCAGTCGCTGTTTTGCACATGGCAATCGTTCATTTTAAAGGCGCTCGTTCTAGAAACGTCGAACAGAATCCGTTCAAACGAAAACTGTGCAAAGACGCCATCGGACGGACGTTGATTTTATAACATACTGTGATAGGGTAATCAGATGGCTTTCCGCCATTGGGGTATACGTACTACGGACTCGTCCAGGCTTCTTAAAGCTAAAATTCATCCTAACCATTATTTATTAATCACTTTCTCCATTGGTGAAAACCGTTTTTAAGTTTCTAAGTTTAGAAGATCTCTTCTTCATCTTTCTGCCCTCATCCCACTAGGTGTGGTTGGAATCATTTTTCTCTTTTTTTTAAACCTATCAATCAATCGTCATTTTAGCACTCATTCTTTTAACAAGCATGTTGTTTCATACAGTCTCTCCATCTTTGCTTGCGTCGCGCGGCGTCTACCGTTGTTCCTAATCCCGCCACATTAATATTCTTCATTTTCTTTGTCATATACTAAAGTATCCACCTCCATTCCAAGATCCTACAACCTCTCAAATAACTGGAACCGTTTACGGGTACGCGCGTGATACTTGCCATTCAAGCACTGCGTGCTCCTAATAAGTTATATCCCAATAAATAAATAACGGTAGACAAACAGGCAAGCGAGCCACCTGATAGAAAGTTGTTGCCGCCTCCTATGGCAGCACCAGTGGTGCTACTAATGAAGGATCCCATGACATAGTCTAAAGGAAACACTGCGGCTGGGAGCTCATTCCACATTTGAATCGTGCGAAAGAGAAACGTTATATGTCTGTGAAACCTGTAAATCACTTGACTTACAGGTTAGCGACATTTATTAACCTCCAACAACAGAATACCTATATTAACGTCTCAGGCGCAAAGAGGGGTGCTATCATGATCATGTTAATTAACCTGCGTGTCTGTATACCTGTGTATATCTGTGGTATAGTAGATCCCAAACGGATGGACCAGTAATTTGGTAAGCTGTTGGACCTAGCTCGTTTCAACAATTTGGTAAATATTTGAGTCGTAGGTTGTTAGCTATTTTAGTCGTAGGTTGGTTATACTATTTCGTCCACATTTTCAACATTCACATATTTGAAAATAGCGATAGTTTCCGAGTGGCAGATCGATTCCCGGTCCGTGTGTTGGCAGCCCTACCGTAGGGGTGGCAGTTGTGCCAAATAGCCCGGCAAACGGCCGCTGGCCCGGCTCACGCTGCAAATTGGGTCAAGACGCTGTCGTTGTCGGCTTTTACAGAATTACCAGCTTAATTCGCATTTTTTCCGGCGGCAGCTCGAATCGGGGCCCTGGGGCTGGGGCCTATCGGCGGAATCTGCCGCATTAACTAAGTGGTGGCACTAACGAACTCCGTCTGCCATGTGAGGTTCCTTTTCACTTATGTTGGGGTTATTAGAAAGTATGTATCTGTATATTACAGGTACGTATAGCGTTTAGCTCAGCAGGTTCAGTAGGTTGGGAGTGGTGGGGAAGTACGGTGATAACTCGCAAAGTGTTATCACTTCGTGTTAAAGTGGCCCAAAAATGTGCTTTATTATAAGTTTAAGTTCTGTAGCACGTCGAAAGGTTGAACAAGAACAAGGTTGATTTTCTTTGAAATAGTATTTTGGACTCAACCTTGGCGTTCATCAATGGTGTCAACTAAAAAATTCGATAGTAATCGGTACATTCAAGAGATACGATGCCACAAACAGACACACGTGTTAAACTTATAAACTCCCTGCCGTTGGCATTGTGGGTTATAAAATTCGACTTCACTCGTAACGTTTTGAGTTAGGCACACAAACCAAAAACGTATTAGTTTTATTTTGGTCATTAAGTTATGATCATCATCATCATCGTCCCATCACATATCCCGGCCTCTGACAGGGTCTGCTTTCCTACACATTCTTCTCCACTTCGCCCGGTCTTCGGCATCCCCGCGTCATAAGCCGACTCAGCGATGTGAATCCATCGCTTCTTGGGTCTCCCACGAGGCCTCTTACCTGATACCGGCAGGTTCAGGCACCTATTTCTCACGTACGTATCCCTGAGGCCTACCCAACACGTGACTAAACCAGCGCAGGCGAGCCTCCTCGAACTTATCTGCGATATCCCTCACGCCACTCGTTACGTACTCATTCATTCCTGATTACATTATTAAGTCCTGATGATATCATGCAAAACAGGGGTTGTTGAAAACATCCCATCAATAACTATGGTTTGAATTAAAAACGCAATCAACACAGGCATTCTACAACTATTTGTACGGAAAATAAATATTAAAATTGAGTGCTCTTCTTTCCCCAGAATAAAATTCCATTTTTGAGCTGCCTCCTGGGGTTACCGGCGTAATGACAGTCGATGTTCACAGAGCGTTCCAAGCTTTGAACTGTACTTTGTTGTTTTTTTCATTGCTTGATATTTTTACAGTTTAAAGTGCTTTTATGTTTCTAATATTTACAGGCCAGAAAGACAGAAATTAATACTAAAATACGCTCAGCGGCAGAAAAAGTGACTATAATGCTTATCGCGAATTCGTAGTGTTATGTTCATAATGTTTTGATGCGAATGGGTTTCAAGTTTAGTTTATTTATGGGTAATTTAGATTAGCTTGTGTTATGATTAAATCTCTTATCTTGGGTTATTCATGTTTTTTTCATGATTCCAGAAAAGCTCTCAAATTGCTTAGAATATATAGCTCAGGAACGAAATCTACGTGAAGTAGAGGTGGTGGAGAGTGCAGTGGGTTAATTAACACGTAATTATTTATTTAACTGTTTATTGTACACAATGACGATATACAGAGAAATATAACAGTATTAAATACACAACAGGCGCTACTTATTTGTATCGAGGGAGTGGTAGAATAACGATGGCGCCCGACTGGTCTTACGTGATGCTGCGCCGCTTTTTGCCAGGTTTCGCATCATTTTAGTGTCTAAATGCTTGATATTTCAGTGATGCAATGCAATTCTTGGGCTTACTGTAGTTGTGGCGTTACACACCGTCCGCAAAATTGTGACCAACCATACTCTACTAGGTTGAAATAAGAATTCCATGTGTAAAAGTGCTCCCTACATTCGCTAACCTCAAACGTCCCACATTCCTTCCAACGAAAAAAGCATCAGCACCAGAAGACGAAGTTGCTTCCCTTTCGTCCGAGCACAATTAATTTTAATTACACAGATTAATTAATATCATGTTGTTCTGACGTCGCTTCCCGTAAATACTCGTCTGTCGGTCCGTTTAATTTTTTTTTTCTCCGTACAATTTTTCCGACGGTAGGTGAGGGGGTGTCGGGGCAAAATGATTTATGGCGCAATCTTTTAGTCGTAAATCAAAGCGGCCACTGCTACTTGCCCCCTCTCCCCCCAGCAACGCAACTTCGAAACAATCACTTGGCATTTCAATTTTTTGCTCTCTGGCTACGAATTTTGGCGCTGGTGCCGTTTGTAAATAACACGAAATACGGTGTCTTGTAAACAATTTTGATGTGGGAATATTCCGGTATTACACGTGACTGGTTAGGTATTCTTAGGTGCGTTTGTCTGTTTATAGATACTTATATTATTAAGAGTAAGGATTTGTAATTTGTTTGTATGAAAAAACACAAAAACTGATTGTAGAAAATCTTTCACTAATGGAATACTACATTATCTCTAAGTAACATAGACTACTTTTTATTCCAGGAAAATAATAGGCTCCCGCGTGAAAGTTGATTGTTTACAAAGATCCGAACTGCGCGCGAATGAAATTAGAACTAGAAACGCGCTCTGAGAACTACTAGTGCTTTATATTTGAATCTTCCAGATTCATAAAAGCTGACGATAACTTCGACGAGTGGTATTATAATTTGAGGAGCAGCAAAAAGTTAAAGCATGCGCACATACTCGTACATATTATCAAAATTGTAATGCACAATTTTGATCAACTTAGTTAAGAAGTTAAGTATAATTATTAAAGCCCCCGTAAATGTTTATTGCGTACCTAACAAATTCTAAACAACGTAAAGCCTCGGGGAGGTCGGGGTAGTTTCACTTAGCTGTATTCCTACCCCTAAGAAAGGGCCGTGCCAGCCGCTCTGCCCGTCGGATCTAAAAGGCTTAAGAGATCAAAATTTCACTACCTAATAACGTCGCAGAGTCTCTCAGTTTTACAGAGCAATCCGCAAACTACTTTTGGGAGGACAGAGCGATAATAGAACACATTAAATTGAACTTATCGCTCCATGGGTCGGAATGTGTTCCCTTTGATCGAGTCATTTTAGTTCTGAAATATGTTAGAAAAGACAAAACTAGCCTTTTTAAATGGGCACGAAATAAATGGAAATCTTTTGTATTTATCGAGGAAATGTAGGCATCTGTCTGCTATCATCTCAGAAACGATCCCTACTACGTAGAATTTTTTATTTAGCAGGCTAAACTATTCCTCATGTAACAAGGTACTATGTATATATAGGTCTGTAACCAAGCTGACCTCAGAGGCGGCTGCCAGAAGAGTAAAGGGAAGGCGCTCTGATCACAGTTTAAAACAAATTTACATAATCCTACAACAGAATAAAAGTGTCTTACACTCCACCAATCTTATATTAGTATTTGAATATTGAAGAATTGTCTCTAAAACTTTTTGGTAAGAAAAATTAAAATCTAGACCTTCGCTAACGAATAGAGTGATGACTATAAGCTATGACATTATTACAAAACTTCGAAATTTCTAAAGTTTCGATAACCTTTTCGGGGACAGCTAATTACTTAGAGATTTTGTGAATATAAATGTGGGTATAAAAGATTTTGATGGGGTTGTCTTGGTTGAATTTTTCGAAGTAATCTATTATCGACATCGTTACAAATCACAGGACTATTATTTTTACAGACAGTATAATTTTTTCAGCGTAATTGAATAAAAAACCGAGCGAGCATTGTTTGTTCCGCCGAGCGGACCGGCCATGGCAGAGTAATGACCTAGTAAAGGTGTTTTCAAATCATTAATTCCCATTGCCGGAGTTTCCGGTACATTTAGCCCCGCTCTACTCGTACCTGCCTGGATTTATCGGTCCAGGCCCTGCATTAATTGACCGAAGCTAACAAACGTAACTGAATGGATGATCCTTGTAGGTAAGACGCATTTTATACCATTATTACTTTGGCATAAAAGAATGATCGGTAGACGGTATCTCGGAATTAGTGGTTTGGTGTCTGGCCTCTGCCACTCTACTCTTAGAATACGATCCAATCTATTTTATTAATTTTACGATACGATCTAATATTATTAATTTTATTGATTTGACATTTACTTAATATATTTAAATTTACAATTGTGTTAAGTGTATGTCATTAGGTTATGTATTAGGCATTTGACATTATTAGTTTGTATTTGATATTGTGGTTATGTTTTTTATATTTGTAAATTTGTACGCCGAATGGCAGGTCACAGCATACTTATATTTTATGTAACATTTTTTTTACCTGTGTTACCACAAATACAATAAATTGAATCGAATTGAAGCGAATCTTTTATATACGCTAGTCTCGTACAAGACGCTTAGTATCTTAGAAGTCTCATTACCAAGAGGTGGCACCCATGATGCTGTGCAGAGGCGGCGGTGACCATTTTCCATCAGGTGGCCTGCTTGCCTGTTTGTGGGCCATAAAACGTTTTCTTCGGTCGAACAAATAAAAGGCGTCACAGTCGTTATACTAGAATCGCGTCAAAATTACCGTAATTTTCTTTGATCCCCTGTTCAGCCTTCTGTTTGATCGACTGTACCTTATTGCGATCTTCCAACACGCCTGCCAAGTGTGGACACCATAGCAAAACCCAGTCTGTTAGTGTCGCCTAATCTTTTCGGGAATTATGAACAAAAACCCCATCTCTGTTTTTTATCCATTTCCCTTCATCCAAGCGCCTCGGGCACTTCGTGTATTATGTTTTTCCCTGTTGCTCGATGGAGCGGGGATTTATCTCAATATATCAATTTCGTCTGGACTGCCTCCAAGTGTGGACGAGTGTCGTCGATTTATGTCCACTTCCTTTCTTAGCGATGCATGCTTTCCTACAATCGCAATGTGCTGCTCCTAACGTACTGGGTGTGGACCCCGCCTATTCAGCTTCTGAGTTATGTTTAGTTTGTTTGTGTTTTCGGTTTGAAGAGCCAAATGTCTAGGGAGGGAGTCTTGGGGAACCCGAAGTGTGGAGGACGCTCTCTGGTCTAATGTCACAGATTGGTGAGTATGATCAATAAATTGCGTGATTTGTTGACGATACAGCCAACTTGATTCAATTATCATAGTAGCCAATCGATCTTACTCTGTCTGTACAGTACAAGAGCAGAAGCATTACTTCATCAAGAAAATTGACCTTTGCAGCTACAGCAACATTTAGAGTACTTGGTCCATCTTTACCCAAAAACAATTTGTTAAATGAAGTTGGCATTAGGTGTCCCTTATACTGAAAGACCTGGTCCGTGACTCCAAAGGGTATTTTTAATTGAATAAATAAAAATATTTTTATGAACGCTATAAAACCTTCCAGCAACTGCACAGGAATTTGATTCTTAAGGTGGTCATGCCTTATGCTCTTCTATTGTACATCCGTATAACGTACCTAAGTTTGGTGAAGCTTGGAGGCTATAAAGCGTAGAGGTTCTAAAGTCATTAGGAATAGGGTATTTGTCCAGTGAACCCAGTTGCTTTAAGTTTATTATACTTGTAGTCTCGTACATAATTTTTAGATAAATCTCTTACAGTCCTTCAATCTTTGCCTCACTCGGCTTTCCTATGACTAAATAGCACCCCACTCCCTCTAACAATCACCTATCACAGCGCCGTAATAATTCATACTTAATAAGATCCTTACAACAAGTAGATCTTTCCATTAACTGTGCAATCATTCTCACCACAATTCCCTCGGGGCATTTTTTTTTCAAAGTATAAATTTATTTTCCCCAAATCTAACAAGAGCGTTCGTTAGGGGCCATCTGCATAATTTGATGGTATTATTCCTTCAAATCTCGCCTCGAGCCGGGAAATTTACCTGCAACGAAATGGAAAGATAAGGTTAGTAAAGATAATTGACACAGATCCATTAATGCGCGGGCACTGTTCATGATAGACAGTTGAGACCTAGTATTCTATACTAGTGGACCCGGTGCGACTTACACCTACCCTACACCTATCCTACACCTACCCTACACCTACTCTACACCTACCCAACACTTACCCTACACTTACCCCACACCTACCCCACACCTACCCTACACCTATTCTACACCTACCCTATACATACTCTACACCTACTTTACCCCTACCATCCTTTTTTTTCTTGCTTGTAAACCTTCCTCTTCAATAATGCTATCTATTGTTGAAAACAGCATTAAAATCTATTGCGTAGTTAAAAAGACTAAACGTATACATATAAATTACATACACAGATACGTAGGGGATTAGGGTCAGACGGCGGGAAGCGACTTTGTTTTATACTATGTATACATGTTTACATTTTATTTATTTATTCGTATGGCAAAAATACAATATACGAGAAACACATTCAACTACTAATTTAAATCAAGCGAAGTCAGCCATTTAATTGCTTCGTCACTAAGGGTGATAAGGTCCTCCGGTGGGCCAGGGTAACTTGTGTTAGGGCATTCCGATAGTATGTGCCACATCGACTGAATTGGGGAACCATCATTACTATGAATACCTCCATTATTAAAATCAGATTCATTGTCCTGGTGTTACCGCGCACTTACATACGATACCTAAACAAATAAAATGTATGGTACCTGTCCCATTTATTTCGGAAGCCCGAGTAAACTGTGGAATGATTTATTGAGCCCAACATTATATATTTAAAAAATTCCTTCATATTTTAATTACGAGTAAACTGTTCGATTATTACGAGAGTACCAAGCTGCGTCAGAGAATAATCTGCGGGCCCATTCCGTTAAACGAAGCGGAAAAGGGACAGAATAATGACCCAAGGAGATGGATCATGTCCCAGCACTGAAGCCTTAGACGTAGGTAATTTGATGAGAAAACTTATGACTGTTTTACGAGAGAGGTTCTGGCTTCACCCGCTTTCGGTTTGTAAAGTTGATGAACATTGATTATGAAATAAAGCGTATAGAGTAAAATGTAGAAATGTGTGTTCCCTGATCAATATAATCTGGACGCCTTCAAAGCTAGAGTGAATAGGCTGTTCCAAGACGGGCATGCTCCATTATTGGCCGCATCGTCACTTACCAACAGGTTAGATAGCGGTCAAATGCCTGTCTTGTCTAATATAAAAAAATATATCGAATCCCTCTCGGGACTTGTAATAGGGTATATTTTTCTTATCTATACCTCCATACATAAATGGAGGAAAACTGGAATTGCAAATGTTCATAGGCTACGATACTGCTTCCTATCAGGTAAGCCGTAAGCTTATTAACCTTACCTTAGTATTTTAAACATAATGATCTCCAACCCACCTGCCAAGCGCATAGTCGCTACGCTTGCCAATGCCTTACACTATTGGATGAGGTTTCATTGACACAAACGATTTATTTATTTATTTATTTAACCATTTATTGTACACAAGATTGTTACAAAAAGTATATTACATAATATATTAGACACAACAGGCCAACACAACACACAAACACAAGAGTGCTGGGCATATTTAAAATTCCTAAAGTCTCTTCTAAAGCTTCTTGTATCGTGACTGCGGCTTTATAAAAAGCCATAAAAAGCTTTGTCCACGAAAAAATAAATCTCATTTTCGTAGGTATACGAAATATTATAATGTAAAAAGTTTGGCAAACTCATATGTAAGGAACTCGTTTAGCCCGTATGAAAACGTGAAACGGAATTGTAATATGGGACAACAATATAACCGACTACAACAAAAAGGATGAAAGGCGTATGACAAACATAATTATGTGATAAGGTCATAGGTTACGCCGTTCTTGGTCCACAAGAACAAAAAGATTACATTGAGGAAAGCTTGTTATAGGTGAATGAAGTAAAATAATAATCGTCTTCGTGTTTGTGCTCTCGCGCACGAGGGCCCGTGGTCCTCCTTCGCCATGATCCAGGATTTGGCAGATCAGACAATTACAGTGGAGCGACTGCCGTCTGACATCCGTGACCCTGTAACCAGGGGAATCTGACCAGATTGGATCATGGTTACACATTTAGTTGCTTTAATGTGCAGGTTTCACCGCGATGTCTTCCCCCACCGTATGAGCGTCGATTAGCATTCAGCTAATGTAGGTACATAATTCAGAAAAGAGTCATTGGTACATGGCCTGTGGGATTCGAACCCGGTAGCTCTCGCTTACAAGTCAAATACCATAATGACTCGGCTACAGACGCTTCTCCTGGCGTGTGCACGTTATTTTACTCGTATAGGCTTAAAAAGGATAGACTAATTTAATAGTAATACATAAATAAGTATAGGTATCGATTTAGTTTTGTGTGTAGGTGTTGTATTTACATTTTTATCGACAAAAACACAAAGACGCATAAGTCTAAACTACCTACCCCGTCGCGGCACAATGCAAAAACTTTACAAACAGCAATAAAGAGTCGTCCCAAAACTTACAAACAACCGCTTGGAATGCGCACAAGAAAACCCCACAAGTTTCTAAGATGAAGCGCTTAATAGTGCTAAAGAACGAGTAGTTACAAAGTACAAAGTTTTAATATTAACTTTCATTTTAAAACTTGGTACTATACCTAGTTTCATAGCACGAATAAGTGCTTTATTATTTATCACATTAGGGACATGTAATATCAACAAACTTGCAGTTCATTACTAATATTATAATATAATGAGTCTACGTTCGTTTGCTGTGGTGTGTAATCTTTGGAGCTACTTGACCGATTCTGAGCAGAAGTAAATCAAATCTAAGGTCTACCTTAGATTAGATTTACTTCTGCTCAGAATCGGTCAAGTAGCTCCAAAGATTAGTATATAGTACAATAGATCAAGATACAAGATTAGTATAGTAGTACAATAGATCTAATCGATCAAAAGTTAGAAAGAACATCGAGCATCGCACATATTTACTAATTTATTTCCATTTAAAGCCCCTTATTATTAAAACACATCTTACCAATACAACCTGCAAACTATTGCAAAACCACAAATAATCTATTCACCACACAATCCCGAACACGACTGCAATAATACAGCTGCAATGTAATGAAAATCCGGGTCGGCAAGGGCGCCCATTTGCCCAGAACTAGATCCAATTAATTCATATCACTATTGGATATGTGAGCCGACATCTGCTAACAAACACGTCTGACCTACTGACATCGTTCTCTCGAGCGGGAGGAGCGAGGAATCTTTTTATTGGCGTATATGTACCCATGCACGGTAAATGCGAACAGACTGCTCTTAATAAAATTCCAGCAATCCATTACTTATGAAGCTGTAGTGGTATTATGTAACTGTAATTTTCGTTTGATGTAATTTTATCGACGTAGCTTTGGCTACGGTGGGCCGTAGAAGAAGCTACGTAACATTTTTGGTGCGTACGTCCTTTGCGATGAGTATTGATACGAGTATGATGTTTAGGAATGTCGTGTTATGCGAATGTGATCTTTAAAGACTATGTTTTGGGAATATGACGTTTCGAGAAGGTGAACTTCAGAAACAGATTTAGTTACGAGATTTTTAAAATCGTACTGTCCAAGTTATCTATGCGTGGCGACTTGTGTCGACTATTGTTCGTAGCCGGTTTCGTACACGGAAGAAAAAGTCTTTGATCGAAATTGGTTTCGTACAGAAATTAAGTTCTTCGATCGAAACCATTTACAAAACCGCACTTTCGTAAGTGGCCAAAAGAGGCCCCCCATTGGCCTGTTTGTCTACACTTGCCTGAAAAGTACAGCAACGAGTCCTTTGCCCTAGAAGTTGTAAACGGCCTACTGCTGATTAATGAAAATGACTAAAATTACACGTTATCGTGAATACAAACGATTCCGATAGAGTTACATAATAGCACCTGCAGCGATTTAATCGAACTGATGCTGGTTGAACCGAGCTCGGACTTCGCATGACGGATTCTCAATATTCTCAAGGAAAGCGGATTCTCAACACTTCCAAGAAAACGCCCGTCGTCGGCTCGTATGCGACATTACGGTATAAAGTACTTGTTGTACCGCACCATTCAAAACAGTAAAATCGCATACACAAAGCAGATACCTAAGTGTTGTTCTTTTACTTCTTCGGGAATAACTTTCTTATACTCCCGCCAATTCCCGCGAACTCCGAATCATTTGCAACGTCACAAAAGAAACGAAGATACTGTCATACAAAGTGCAGTTAGCTGAAAATTTAAAGCTGCTCTCGACACTTCTGGCGGGCGTCGGCTTCCCTTTTTGCTTCCGCTTTGTTGCGATTGTGCTTTGGAATGGCGTATTTTTTAGTTGAGCGTCGAACTGCGCCTTCATTATAGTCTCTTATAAACCTTTGTCAATTTGTAACGGATTTCCAGTTCAATTAATATTGAGACGATTATATTTTTTCTGCAGAATATACTTTTCATCAGTGTTATTGTAATAAACGGTGTACCGTTAGGAATATTACGGAATTTGTTTTAAAGACAGTTGCCTGAGAGATCGCTATGGATGATAAGAACTGCTTTTGCTGTTTAATTGTTTTGTTTTGTCTCGTAATAAAGATAACGCATTCATTATCTTTACAAGCCAAGTCGTAGTGAAGATAAAAAATAACAGCGCAATAATTTCGGATTCAGCCAGGACGGGACACTTTGGAAGTTTAAAAAATAGCTGGGGATTACACAAATTTCCCTTGTGGTGGGCAGAAGAGGAATAATAATGGGGCAGGGATTTGGCGGAATTCGGGGGACACTGTAGGTGCTCGGCCCCTCTGATAAATTGCCGAGTTTTTTTTGCTAATGAGAACCACTCGTGGCGTGTTTACGCGGTTCAGAGCTAAAGCGATGGGAAAATTGTCGAGAAGAATCTATTAATAGTTAAATTAAGACGGCACAATGACAAAGTTTTCCCCTTGCGGTGAGGGAAAACATCGTGATGAAACTTGCAGGAGACGGAATCTGTAACCGTAATCCAATCTGGCAGTGGCGTTACTGTTATATTATATTGCTTTATAAAAATAATTATTGATCAAAAATCAAAGGTAATGCGAGCGCTAATAATACTTTTCAAACTACGTGCACACCGCCGCGCCGAAAAGCAGCGCCATCGTGCGCCTAGATTACGAAACACGATCCGAACGCACACGCAAGTTGAGACTGAGTTGAAATTGAGACGCGGCCAGTCATCTCGCTCGCACGCGCTGGCTTGTAAGTAGGCTTTAGATTGATCAACAATGGAGGAAGTAAAGTCCCTTGTGATGATTTAAAATGTGCTCAAGTTTTGATGTGCATGGAAAAGGTAAAGTTTTTAAACATCGCTCACAAAATAACAAATTATTTCCTCGCCAATCCTACGCCCGATTTACGTACCTATTTCTCAGATTATTAAATCGCTTATAAGACAATTGCATAGATCGGTGTACCAAACTCATTGGTTTGTTAGTTGTTCTCTCTCACAAGTTATATTGCTGGAATAAAACTGAAGAGTGATAAGTAAGGATTGATCAGTAATGTGGCATAAAGATGGATTTATTTTTAATAACTGTAACAACTACAAAAACTTCATCTCTCTCTCATCACAAGATCTGTCAAATCCTGGATCATGGTCAAGGCGGACCCCGGGCCCTCATGTGCGAGAGCAAAACCGGGACTTTTTATGACAAAGTTTTCCCCAACGCACCCTCAGGTTGTGGAATGAGATCCTTAAAAGGGGATTCACTAGAGAGTACCTAAAGGCACGAAGTACTTCAAGAAGAGAGTGAAGAAGCTTAGGTTTTATTTATTGAGAAAACTACTTCAAGAAGGAAGTAATAAAGTTTTACTTCATTCCCACGTTCGCACCTCATTTATATTGTATTCCAACGTCACTGTATAAACAAACGTACAACCTCCAACGCAGAAAGTCTCATATTTATATGCAAAAGGCAATTTACGAGATATAATGGACGCGATGACTGTACGCCGGGGTATTCACGGTTCACGCGTCGCTAATTAAAGTTACCTTGTCGGCGAAAATTGAATTTGAGTCCCACGAAAATAGACTTACGTTTGATAGACAAGTGGAATCTCATTCAGAGTTACATTTAACACGTCAATGGCTCTTTGAAAAGTTCCTCGGAGGCTCCAGCGTGGCTCTTTGTATGTACCGTGTCTGCTTGAATTTAATTCATCTTAAACCGAAGAAAATAAATTAAATTGCCTGGCTGTAAATGGATTAAGAGAACTCGTTTATTATATTTTACAGAACATGTTTTTCTCTGCCTACTACCATCGGTTGATGGCGCTACATGAATCTTGGAATGGGGATGATATTGTAATTTCAACAAAATATTACATAAACAGTCTACAATGAAAAGGTGTATGAATGTAGAAGAGCCCGTAGCCCGTGGGATACGGGCGTAAGTGTGTATGGATGTATAAATTTAAAAAAATGTTCTATCGCAACTAGTTGTTAACAAATAATAAAAAATCTTCCATTATAACTGGTTGCATAACTTAATTGACATGGCGGGCGGATGGAAATTTTAGGAGGCTGGGTTTGACGGTTGAAAATTGTATTGGCTCGACTTTTTGAAATTTCAAACACATTGTAATATTAATATTTGCGAAATCAATTTCGAATTAACATTTGGAGTGAAATTAATTGTTGTTTAAGTTATCCAACTGTAAATCTTTTTACAGTTGAAAATATTTTGCGAATAATTACTGCAACGCGTGTTAAACGTTGAAAAAATTTTAATTTTCCAGTTGCGAAAAGAATCTAGCCTCGATAAATATGTCAAAATAGTTTCGGGAGCAATGCTGAAGTCGGCCATTGTAGCTAGCAAAGCCATCAAAAGCAGACAGGCGACGTGCAGAGCCAGCTTCGACTTTCATTTTGTTTGGAAACGTCTGTCTCGTGAGAGCCTGCCCTATAATATCCCGACAGCAATAACCCAGACTGGCTGCATATTTAATAAAGACGTCCATCATTCGAAATGCCGACTCTTTAAGGTCACTACAGTCATATCTCACAATTTTATTACTGTTTAAACTGGCACAAAATTTTCTCCGTCTCAGTAGTCTCAGATGGAATTCTAATCCAGATATTTTCGTTTATAATGCTTTCTCCACGCTCAGAACCTTACCCCAGCTAACTCTACTTAGAATAGTGAAAATGGTAAAATAGCGATTGGGCAAGGGTTGACAAAAATGCGTGCTTGCAAATCTAAAAGGCCAAGCTTGAAAGGAATAGGATCAGCATCACCAATAGCTCGAGAAATAAAAGGATACATCGGGAAGCTCAGCCCCTAATGGGCTATTCCTTAAATTGAGATGAGCCATTTTCCAGCCGTAAGTTTTTACGCGCAAACCTCAGGGCCGGAGCCCTTTAAAGATTCGCCGAGGGAGATGGACGTATCGCGATATCCGGTCATTTCGGTCGCACGGTCCTTTTCATGGGATAAGAGCGGCTCTCCTGACAATGGCCGGAATTTGAATAAAATAATAGTTTCGAAATTGTCCGCCACATGGCTTGAAAGGGGACGGCATGAAAGGAAAGGGACAAAAGCGTTTGGTGCGTAGTTTTGGCTTAAGGTCACTTTATTTGATGGCAGCTGAATGCCATCGAGAATAACGTTAACCGATTCAGCGGGTCGCGGGGCGCGGGGCGCGGGCGGGCCCAATGGTTACGAGTGCTTATGTTGCCAATGCTTTTAGGCACAAGCTTAGTAGGACCATGTTAGATATCGATCGTATCGCGTTTGAATAAACATTGTCATACACTTCGATACCCGGCAGGCAGAAATTGAAGGGATAAATATTAAGTGATAATTATTCTATTTAATCTATTGGGAGCGTCGGTGGCCGAGCGGTTAGAGTATACGACTCGTAAGCAAGAGGTCCCGTGTTCGAATCCCGCTCCGGCCATGTACCAATGACTGTTTTCTGAGGTATGTACATACTAACCGATACTCTTAAGGTGAGGGAAAACATCGTGATGAAACCTGCACATTCAGGCGACTGGATGTGTAACCATTATCCAATCTGGTCAGGTTCTCCTGGTAGCAGGGTCATGGAGGTCAGATGGCAGTCGCTCCACTGTAATTTCCTGACCTGCCAAATCCTGGATCATGGTCAAGGCGGATCGCGGGCCCTCGTGCGCGAGAGCACAACCGGCACATTAAGGCCAAGTTGATGATTCTATTTAATCTATTAATTAGTCTTTGTAATAGGTATGTTATGAACAAAATTCCCAATAGTACAACTAGTAAGACCGGCTGAGGCTGCTAGGAACGATGGATTAGATACAAGCTTTGCTCATACTATTATTATTATATTAGGTACCTACTTTACAAAGGCTTGTTTTGTCAACATTATAAATACTTGGATGAAACACGTTCCTTGAGAACTAGGCAGTAGGCGCTTCCTTCGTTTTGTTCGATAATCATGTTACATTTTCACGTTATATAAAAGAAACACAATCATCCCCTCGTTCCAATGCTATTGGAATACGACAAGTCAACCTGTCATTTGCAGCTTATTACTTTGGCGATACGAGTATGAGGTGTGACTCCTATATTCGAATTTCGAAGCTGGCTGTTACCATCCGCGTTTCATGGAAGCCGTAATAAAACCTACCTACATACTCATGCATCAAGGAACAAATTACCGACACATCTCTGGTCGTGTGGCCCAATTCAAGATCGTCGGGTGTTATTAAGGTTTCTCTCAAACCGATTTTCCATTGATGTAAACAAATGGGAAAATTAAAATAGTTATTATTTGTGATTTATAGATCGTTTTACAATTAAAACTAATTTACAACTTTACAAATAAAAAAAGCACCAATATAACTGATGCAAAATATAAAAGTAGTAGTGGCCCATGGGTGTAAATTCACATATGTGTCCCCTGATCATTATAATCTGGACGCTTTCAAGGCTAGAGTGAATAGGCTGTTCCATCTTCGGCCGCATCGTCACTTCGTCACGAGATGGCGGTAAACTGCTTTACTAGTCTCATTTAAAAAACATCTATTTAATTTTGACGGAACAATCGTCTTCGTGCTATCGTTATTCGTGGTTTCGGCATTCGCACCCGTGTTCTACACCCGTTCATTTCCTATGCGATTAGTGGTTTGTTTACATCGATGCCAAATTGGTTTGAGACAGTTTACAGTAAAGCGTGTTTTTCTGTTTCCAATTACTCCGATTCTCTTTTTGGATGTGAGCCAACAGGATTGAGTGCCTTGTTAACATTGCAGGGAAGGTAATTTGTTTGTGATGTACGTAAGTGGGTTGAACCTAAGACTCATGTCACGGGGTTGCTATTGTTCAATTGCACATTTACTAATGTCACGTGACATTATGTCCATTTACGAGGATGATATTATTCAATTTTCCATTTACCTTTGAGCCTCCTCCACATTATTGGCGAGGTTTTAACTAGGAAGAAAGGTTTTAACTAGATATAGGAATTATTATTACATTACTACTATTAGGTATATAGTATAAATTCTTAAATAATAATCTAATTTTATTGTTTGGAAAGAAGATGGATGTAGTCGGTGAATGGTTGAAGTGCTAAGAAAAAGTATGTTACTTTATTATTGTCAATTATTTTGTACCACTTCACATTGTATACCCTGATATACAAAAAATAGATAAATGATAAATAAATGATGATGATGATGATATACTCATAGATAAATAAAGTTGCTGTAACAACGGTGTATTTACCTATGATTTAACCAATAACTCCAACCAACTAACCAAGGGCCCTATCCCCTCTCTGCGCTCAAGAGTCGCACCCGCCCGAGAAAGCAGTAATTACCGGAACAAACGACACGCACCTGCGCATTCGCAAACAAATAACAGTAGCAGAAGTGACATTTGATAAAATTAATTCGTGCACTTTGTACCGTTTAATTAAACACCTACCGCCGAAAACGAAAACAGCCGATGTTACCCGAACGACCCCGGAGGTGCGGGGAGCAGAAAACATTGTAATTAATAAAAATGGCCCGCCTAATCTCATTCCCGCTTTGTTGCCCCAATTTGATATTTTCGCGCTCGCTCTCAACTCGTTTGTCTTACAGTTAATAGGTTATGATTAATGGACGCCTTATAGAAACAGGCGTAAGACGATGCCGTGGCGAGAAATTTCGTGGTACCTACATGACGGTGTACGTTTCATGGAAGTCGCGAAAGTATTATTGTTCCTAGGCACTTAGGCATTCAAGGACAAAACATTTGATACTGGGGCTTTCCTTAGCAAACACATCTAAATATGTAGGCTAATTATTGTACGTAACGCTGTTGAGTAGGAATGAAATCGCGCGGGTTGGTAGAATAGTATGAGTATTATTACATTTCGAAGTAGAATTACACACAAAATAAACTAATTTAGGGCCCTAATTATCTTGACGTCAATACCCCGGTTGTGCTCTCGTGAGCGAGGGCCCGGGGCCCGCCATGACCATAATCCAGGATTTCGCAGAAGATTTAATTACAGAAGAGCGACTGCCACCTAACCTCCGTAACCCTGTTTACAGGAAGACCCGACCAGATTGAATAAAAAAGTAACTAATTACGTGAAACAATCACACGTTTTGAACATCTCTCATCTCTCTACAATGTAGTGTAGTATAACGATCGTGATTGTAGATTCGGAGTCGGAATCACATGGCGATTTTACGTCGCAGGGTGTGCGGGGGAAGCGGGGAGGGGGAGGGGGCACAGTATGGCAGAATTTGAATAATATAATAGTTTCGGAATTGCGTGTCCAGTATATTGCCTTGGAGGCGGCGTGTGCTGACTACGGAGCGACCCCGGCTATGGCCAGACGTACATACATAACGTAGTAAATAGAAATGAATTTCTAGCACAAATAGTTGAAACTGTGAAGTCCTTAGTTGAAATATAGTTTCGGGTGTTGCTGCGTAATGCCATTGCTTATTTGTTTTATTTAATCTCTTTCTGTGTCCGGTTATGGAGAGTACGTTTGGATATCACTATCTTGTATCTACATAATATTTATTTTTGCAGCCAAACAACAATGCTTGCGTTTGTAATTACTGTAACACGTGTCAGCTTAATCTCAGCGTATTTTTTATAATAGCCAGCATAATTAGAGGCGTGAGACTTCCCATAATATTCCTTACTTACAGTGACAACGCACCTGCGATTCTGCGTTATTGTTAAATAAAAACTAATGCATGAATCGTAGCATGGGTCACAGTTATAGCTTTCCATCCGGTGGGTGGGTCTGCTCGTTTGTCAGTGACCAGCTAGTGTAATAACCTGACCGACAGAAAAAGTCGGATAACCGACCAATTTCACATTTATTCAAACATTTTGTAAACTACTGACCCGACCCGATTTTAATATAAACAAGCTAAGAACTATCTTGATTAAACTGGCTTTTAAATAGAGAAAACCGCATCCAAATCTGTACATCCGTTCGGGTGCTACGATGCCACAGACAGACACACACCTCCACAGATACACAGACACACAGGTCAAACTTATAACACTTTTTCGTCGAAGGTTAAACAATTTTACATGTAACTTATGAATCGCGTACAACTATCCATCAGGGTACACCCACTAATATATAACTAAAACACAGAAATAAAAATTAGATACAGACGCATTGAATCATAGAACTGTCCATCGTCCGAAGCCCCGCACACGTCATGGGCCCTAAACTCAATCCAATCCTGACTCCGAAAAGGTAGGCCATTACAATGACCCTTTGACGTGATCGGGCCAAGAAAGGGCCAGAAATGTCCAGATCAGTGCTCGCAATGCGTCCGTGAGTAAATATTTGAGTGTAAGTAGGGCTCTGGGAGGCCCGGATTGATTGAGCGGAACAGATCTATAGTTTACCTTGCGAGATGGGTACTTCTGGCACCGAGAGTGGATCGCTCGATACAGGGAATGGAAGAAGCAGCTTTTTGATAATTTTTTGCGTTACAAATTCTGATCATATCAGCCGCAGGACGTCCACTGCTGAATTTCCATACCAATCGCCTCTATGTCAATTGCATTCATCGATAAATTAACGTAGTTGTGCAAGAAATTAGTGTCAAAGATTCTAATTAAACGATGCACCTATTTGAATAATGAAGATGCATGAATGTGGAGGCAAAAGAGAAGAAATGTGTCAGGATCGTAGTTTGGCTTTTGATTGGCTCCGACTACCGTGGGCAGAAGGCGTGGAAATGTATGTACTTACTTACGACTAATATATGAATCTAACGATGTACTCTCTGTGTCGGTTGCTTACCTGTAAAAACGAAAGATCAAATGTTAGTACATAATTCATAAAACAACTTATAGTCAATTAGGTAGTACATGGACAAACGTCAATAGATAGATAATTACCTGCGTTACAAATCAGTTTGAACCATCTGGTTCAGATAAAGAACCTTCTCCGATGTACCGATAAAAGCCATGGAACTTTTCTCCGTTAGGGGAATGTAGATACGTATTACAAATGATAGTAATTAAAACTAAGTTTCCTCCTACTAAAGCTAAGTTCCGGCACAGATAAACGCAATCCTAATTCAAAATCTGCCAGTTCCCAGCTTCCAGTTACCGCCCTAATACTTAGGCAACCTAGGCTAGGGATGAAAGTTAAATTAAAATAGGATAGAAATGTGGAGTCATTTGCCCCGTACGTGTCCTCGTGTTATTTGATCCCAGCCGCTTTACTTGCCCCACTCGGGCTGCGTACGTGCCCCACTAAAGGTTGCATGGAGCACTTGCGAACTGTGGCTCGGATATCGCGCTATCTTTCACCTCGACAAAGCATTTATGTCTCTTTGGTTGAAGGAAGTGTTTATTATCGGCAAATATAAGTTCACGGTGCAATGCTTTACCCTACTTATTTGTATAAATAAAAGTAAAAGTCTGTTTTTGGTTTCTTTTTCCTTCTGCGCTTATTACAACAAATGCTATGCTGTGCTATGAACCAAAATAAATTAATCCAAAATAGAGGTTTGTATTTGAATTCTTTTACACCTGTCTAAATTTAGAAGTAAAAAACCCGGCGACGAAAAAAGCGGAGCGACGATTATTTGAGTGGTACAAAAATGGACCTTATTTTATAAGGAATAAATTTCACGTTGACTTTTTCTCAAGCTTCTTGCTTCTGAATTTAGCGACTTAATTTAGCCAAATGTAATAAGCGCATTAGGCGTGATATTTTGCAGAGATACCCAAGTATACGTAGATGAAGTCACTAGGAAAATCGTCAGTATCTACAATAGTATCGAAGACAATATTTGTCGCCTTCACTTCCACGGAACTACCTAAACAAATCCATAAAGTAAAGCCGTTTGCCGGTATTACAGGCTAGCAGATAACCATATTCCCGCACGGACTTCAGTAACATTTCATATCCACATAATTAATTAAAAACTTAAACCAATTCCACGAATACGAGACCTTTCGCCGCGCGTCTTTGGACTATATCCAAATCCGTCCAACTTTGGAAATGGTCCCCGTAAAATAGCATGTAGATCCTGGGAACTCATAAAAATGTTACTGCGGATTAGTATGTCTGCCAATTGTTCTTGTTTGTGAGAGTAGAGCTCAAACGAACGGAGTAAGAAGTTTCTGGGCAACTTCTGAGAGCCTTTGAGGTAATTGTAAAAACAAAGGAAGAGGTTTGCTCTTTGAGAGTTGTGCAGTGCTGGCTTTGTCAATGCGTTTGAAATGAGTGGGGAGAAAACAAGTGCATTTATTGAGCTAGGTAGTCAGATACTAACAAGAGAAACTAACTGGATATTTGAGCTGCGTGTTTTTGAGTGTAAGTCTAGATATGTGCACCATATGCTGCGGCTCAGCGACTTAAATTTCTTGTTTAGCAAATCTAAACTGCATGGCTCTGGCTCCTCTATGCATTGCATTATCACAACACAAATCTAAACATACTAATGCATATATGTTGTAAAGATGACAAATTTATTAAGGTACACATAAAATATTTACAGTTATAATAAAAATATACACTAATACCTACATCAAAAATATCAAAAATATGTAAAGCATATCTTAAGTAGAAGAAGATTAGGACAACCCTTACCTTACCTCAGTTATCTCCGCAGAAAATTCACAAATCAACCACATACCTACATGTCTTGTAACAAGCAAAGGCTCGTAGCAAACTTGTTTACATGTCTTCCTCCACTCACGGGCGCCGGCTCCTGTCACGCCAACGCCGCGCCGTCACACCAAGTTTCTTTATTAAAACTTTCGCATCGCACACTCGAAACTCCAGCCTCCTTGAGTGGACGTGTAATCGGCAAGTTATCGACCGACAAGTCCGACAACCACGAGTAACTTGTCAGCGTTCGCATAATGGAGCCGGAGAGTTCGCTTCGACGAGACCTACGCTGAATAATTGAATGCTAGTCTACCAAGCTTTAACTGAGCTCGTGGTAACGATTTGGCTTCTGTAAATGGTACCGTTTTCGTCACTGTTCGTCGGAACGATCGTAAGTGTTCGCTGAGAACAAGATCTTTATTGTTTTCTGCTTACTTAGGTACTGTGGTCACAGGTGCTGGCTTAAAGGGGTGTTTTTACAACACAGTGACAAGCTTACACGTCACATTGCCTATGGAAAATGGTTAATTCCGCTTCATAACCAATCGTAACTTTAATCATATTATTGGGGAAGCCTTAGATTGTGAGGATGATGCCAGAGGTTTGAACAGATTGGCTGTGCTCGCTGGATGTAAGCTTAATGTATTTATTATTATTTAGGGATATAGGTACTGGGCTCTAGTACCAGTATTTTTTTCTTCTTGTAAAAATATTATAAAATGAAAGTTTAGATGTAAGGGTAGATGTTTGAAGAAATGGATCCTTGTTACTACTGAACAAGTCGCCTGAGTGCCTATAGCTACAATCTATCATCTTATCGCTCACCATTGACAGGAAGTTCATTCTCACACCTTGAAAACAAATTGGTCGCTGACTGTGCGGCTCCAAAGTAACTTTCTCCCATGCACACTAAGGTTGTGGAATGAGCTCCCTGAAAAGATTTTCCCTGGAAAGTACAACATGGTGTTCTTCAAGAAAGAGGTGAAAAGGGTTTACGGTGCTGGCAGCACGTGGGTGATGCTCCTGGTATTAGAAACGTCCATAGGCTGGGGTGACTGGGAGCTCATTCCACATCCGAATCGTTCGAGCGAGAAACGTTCCTGCGACCTTCGCGTGGACACCAACAGAGGCTCTAAATAGTGGCGATACCCAGCCCGCGGCGGGTGATGCGATGACGGAATTGGGCTGTGATCTCCAGATCCTTAAGTTCCTCAGAACATTCCTCATTGTTCAGCCGGTAGAACCCATAAAAAAAAACAAAAAAAACGTTTCCATATTTAACTTTTTCCATGTGAAATTGCGAAAATACGATAGGTCGATCTCCTCAGTCTAAACAATATTCTGAGAACGAGGATTTAAATAAAGTGATACACATTTACAAAGCATTACAAATAGACAAAGATCGCAAGCAGACGAAAACATAGTACGAAAGCTTATAAAGCTAAACGAACGGACGTACACAACGTCGATGTTTATCTTATAACTTGCTTCGTAAAAGTTTCACGAGTTCAAAGTGTATCGATCTAAAAGTTGGGCTTTTGAATTTTGCAAATTTCCGTAGCCGTAAAAGCGCTGATGCGAAAGCACATTTGCCGCCGAGGCTTTCGGGATGAGACGTGTGACGTTGAACTTTATTTTTCAATACATTTTTTCATCAGCATGTCATATAATCTTGTTGATCGCTAATTTAACAAGCTTTTATTTAACTTGCAGGTACCAGCTAGTACCAGATCACTGGAGGAGGCCTATGCCCTGTAGTGGACGTCTTTCGGCTGATATGATCATTATGATTTAACTTGCAATGATGTAATGTAATTATGTTCGGGTCAAATCTTGCAAGCCCAATTTGGCATACTTCCCGGCGTTCAATTACGCTGAGATTGTGGGTACGTATGTAACTTAAACTACAATGCATTACTATGGAGCTGGACTGATATTGGAATCAGAAGGTGGTCGTAGGACCTTATGAATCTTTCGAATAGTCTTACTAAATAGGTACTATGTCGCGCATTTTATTGTCATATCTCGTGGTTATGGCAAAATGAGTTCGCAGTAGTTACTGTTTATGATAATACAGTTAATAGGAATTGCATAAGAAATCATTTTAAAGGCATGCTTCGGGTTTCGACGATATTTCAACGCAGTTGCATGCATTGCGTTGAAATATTGTATTTCAAAATGTGTGATAGGAACCGCGGTAGTTTAAAATATTATGAATAAGGATTGTTTGCTTTTGTATAGTAAAAACCAGGACGAATTACAAGCAGGCAAAAGTTGCCTTTCTCAGCCTCATCCACACACATCACAATATTATTTCTTTTCCATGTACAAACACCAACGTACGATCAAAAGGAAGCCGCCCGGGAAAATGGCCACCACGGAACACACGGTCAATTGTTCTTTCCTCTTGTTTTTCTGGCGAGGCATGCACGCAGCGTATTATCTTTCATCTTTATTCCGTAAAAGATAGCCACCGGTCGCGGCGGTGTAATCTTTTATCTGGGCTTTATTTATCGGTAAAGGAAAATGATATTTTCGTCCGGCGCTCCGTTAATGTCGCATCATTGGTGATTACACGCCCTTATCTCTTTTGCGGAACTCCATTTAGGTGATTAACTGTATCATTTAATTTATCTAACTAGTAGAATAAATAATACGGTTTATTCCACTAGTGGCTAGCAGTGCAATATCGCGTGCTAAGTTCGGTTCGTTGGAGTTGAGGACGCAGATATTTTACTTTTGTTTACGTTAAAATCATTTTAGAAAATATTTACGTAAATACTCTCGTTAAGTACGAGCTAATTTATTGTAAAATTATAATTGTAAATTTTCATTTATTTTATTTATATTGTGCCTCTTCACGAGTTTTATTCTAGTACGACTTGACTGTCAAGATTAAAATTACATTTAATTAATTAATGGCCTCATAGAAATATGATTTGCTTAGCTTATCCCCCAGTTGGATCCGTTAGGTTAAAATATTTTAATTAATGTAAAGACTATGAGAGTTTCGGGGAAGAGTCGCCGAACTGAAATTAACACATCAAAGAGGAATTGGCCGGATCTCGGGTTTAGGATTTACATTTCAAACAGCCTTGGGAATTAAATATAAATTATTTGGCCGGGAAACGAAATGAGACTTCAGTTTCGCTAATGTTATTAAAAGTCTATATTGAAATTAAAGAACACAAATATATAAGTATCGCGCACGAAACGTGCCAATTTGTTAATGGCATTGGTAATAAAATATGATCTCTTGTAGACCTACATAACTACACACAACACTAGAATAAAATATATTTATTGGTAGATTAGGTACCAAATATTTAATGATAACTCAATTATAATAAATTTTCAAATTATGATATCACTCAAGATACAGAATGACCTTTAGTTAACGACCATAATACGACGTAATTACCGAGGTGGGGTCACTGTGACCCCGCGAGTTTTATATCAGACATATTTCTGCAACCTTGTATACCTGTGAGTATCTACCTCGCCCCTCGCGTATGGGAAGTCTCCTAACTAGCTCTTTCTCCTAAACAACTACCTACACCATTGTCATTAACCACTAAATGCTCACAAACATAAAAAAAATGTATTCACCCATGAGCAAAAATAACAAGTCACATATACGACGACATTTCATTGGACTAGTAAAATGCATGGAACAAAACTTATATTAAAATATATTTAAACCGTCGTCTATGTAAGTGACTATTTATTTTTGCTCATGAGTGTAACAGCATTTCGCCACAGAGCGCGCAGCTCCCGACCGCCTCTTTACTCAGACTGTGACCCAACAAGCTTTCTGTTTGTTTATCATTTTTACCGTTGTATTTTCCGAAAGGTTGCCCTCGCAGCATCAGGTGGCTGCGGGAGACGTTTGAGCAAACTCTTTAGTGGAATATCCAACTCGGCAAACCCTGCCCGGAATCGTGCTCCACCTGGGTTTTTGTATGCATCTACGTTTTAGTTAGATGAAGATGTTTTTGAGAAAGACATTTAGAACAAATAAATAAATAAACCAGCCTAGAAATGGCGGGCCTCATGTAAAGTATGATTTCATTGTATTTTTAAGTTTCATATTGGGCTAGGCGAAACTATTCTGTGGAACCCTAAAAAAAGAGCTGAGTGTGATGCATGACATGGTATGCGATATGATGGGATGGAAGCGCCATGAGTGTTCGAAACTATCATATACGGCAGACAAACTGGCAAGCGGGCCACCTGATGGAAAGTGGTCACAGCCGTCTAAGGACATCAGCAACACCAGTGCGTTGCGTATACATAGTAAAGAAGTCGCTTTCCGACGTCTGTCACTCTCTATATAGGTATATATGTATGTTCGCTTAGATATTTTAAACTATGCAACGGATTTTAATGCGATAATCAACAATAGATAGTGATTATAGAGAAAGGTTTATTTATAAAATAGGACAAGATGCGAACGAAGTCGCGACGGGACACCTAGTCTGATATAAAACACAAAGTCCATCCAACATACATACATACATACATACATAAAGCTCACGCCTGTGTCCCACAGGTGGGGTAGGCAGAGACTATGGGCCACCACAGTACCCATTGTATACTTTTGATTGTGCAATAAAGCGTTATTCATTCATTCATTCATTCACTTTGCTCTGTCCTGACACAATTCCCTAGCCTCGCATATATCCACAACTGTTTTCATACATTTTCTTTTATTCTTACCACTTTGGACCCCAGCTTTTTTGCTCAAAATGTCCATCCAAATATAATACTCAAAGTAAAAACATAATAGTAAAAGCGAGAATGGGTGCATGTATGAATTAAATTATTACATTCAAACTTACAAAGCTTCGCATTTATAAAATTATAATGGGACAAGCACTTTTAAAATGTATATTCCGAAAGCTTGCCTGCATAGCATCAGGTGCCTCGGGCGACATCTGAGCATACTCGTTAGCTATCTGATTCAAAGCTAGCTTGGTTCTGCGTGGGATAGACACGAGAGCTGGCGAGAAAATATTATTTACCTTTACATTTTACGTGATTTTGAAACAAAGTGAACAAAACTTGCAAATTGGTTTGCAATGGTTTGCGAAAATAGAAACCGAAATTTGAGTAATGACCATTTCAAATAGCTAATATATTTTCCCTTCGGTTACCAACTCATCGATTTTTTTTCTACTAAATGACACATGAATAGACAGCTCACCTGATGGGAACGGGTAAAGGTAAATGTAACGAAACTCAAAATCACATTGCGGTGTCACTGTGAGGACTAAGACGAAATTCTTCGTACCTGTAATTGCACTAGCTACCTTATCCTTCAAACTGGAACACAGCAAAGAACACATTGATACTTAGCAGTAAAACAGACAAGTCGGTGGTACTCAGCTCACCCAGGCTCCTTAGGTTTTAAAGAAAACCATAAAATACGGCGATAGTCTATTACGTTTTACATAAAAATCTAGATATGCTTCGGCGTTAATATTACAGTGCCACCAACTCACCTGTTCAGTGGACAAAATCAGAACTATAGACGCCATTCAGTAAAGTCATTTTACTAGCAATTCTAGCGCCGCTGTCTACAGATATAGAATAACCTGGTGGACCTTCTTCGGAACTGATAGTCCTTTTCAAATTACAATTCGATACCAGGAACATTTTTTATTCGAGAAGAAAAAAAAACGTCGGAAACGGAACAATATAATGCAATAAAAGGAGAAATAACCTTTATAAAGTGATGAATGCGAATTCAATTTTGTTAACAAGGAAAAATGGCGGCCGGTACCGTCGGGAGGAACTCCTGGAATTTCCCGAATAAACATTTTTATTGACGAGTTCTGTCTAGTTTGTTTCAGTATTGTCAGTGTTCTCAGACATATATTTTGGGCACTTGCCCTAAATTCCGTACACAAGCTGTATCTCAAATAGGAATATAAAATTGGACAAGTCACTGCGTATATAAATTACTCTCACATTTTGTTTGCTCTTCCATACTGTGAAATGTATCAGTTATTTCATTTTTTTATACTACTAAGGAGGCAAACATGCTTACGGCCTGCCTGATGGTAAGCAGTCACAATAAATAACATGTTTCATCTTAGAGCACCCATGATCTTTCGTTATTAATCGCATATTTTAAGGACTATTTTAACTAATTACACCGCCTCATTTATCTTTAAATCTATGTAGATAAATACAACAATCTACAAATACTTTGACGAATAAACTGCTCTCTTGTAATTTGGCCGTTGGACCAGAGCGCCATAACCCGCGCGTGTCCAATCCAGATCGCAGCACAATGGCTCGGAAGAAAACAATCTTTGGGCAGAACAGGCCTCGCTTTTTTATTTTCCTACTCGCACCATTGTTCGTTGCCGATGGAGCGCCGCAGAAACATGGCTTTATTATCATTTTTTTATTCACCATCAAACATTTACAAGAACAAAAACAAAAAAAAAATTGCTTTCTCCATTTTCCTGTATCCAAAATTAGTAATTACTGTACTAAAATTATAATTTACTTTCAATTTGAGCGTTATAAATTACCCAGCCGCTAACACGATACGCTTAATTACAAAGTATTAATATTATCGTAGGATTCGTGTATTTAATTATTATAATTAAAATGTAACATGAGTTAGTATATTTTGGTGCCAAAGCCAGTTCAATATTTACTCAGGCCTTTGTGTTGTGTGTAATTATGAGGAGCGTGTCTGAGGAAATATTAAATGGGCGTAGCACTGCGCGTAGACGCCGCTACGAATATTAATCTCGTAGCGGTGGTGTAGCGCCATCGTAGTCAGGCTACGAGTAGCAGTTTTGTTTATATTGTGATATTGGGTTGAGATGGATTGACATCGCCGAGTCTGACTGGATTGACATAGGCGAGGATGCCGAAGATCGGGAAAAGTGGAGAAGAAAACTAGAAAAGTGGACCCTGGCAGAAGCCGGGATTGACTGCTCGGATGATGACGATGATTGGTTAACAAATTTCATATACCCTACATCGGTGCAGAGCAAGATAAATAATGAAAAGGGTACATTATACGTTGTTTTGAATGCCTTTGGATATCGACTTGTAGGTATCCCCACCCATCCTTAGGTAATTCAGAAGGTGTCATGACAGTATTTATACACATATACAGTGCAGTATGTAATCTGATAATTTTCCTATAGGTACTCCATATATTTTTTTAACTACTGAGTTACTGAGGCTGAATACGACATACTCATTGCTTCATTCAAATTAAGTACGCTAAGGCGGCTTTTACGGCGTGGATTGATTGGTGGTGATGTGAACGCCGGCTTGTAACTAATAAGAAAGGTGAACATTAATATAATAGTAAAAAAAAATTGAGTAGAGCTCGTCTAATCTAAAATGACGCGCCCCACTATCGCATTAACGCACACAAGCAAGTTTAAAATATGGACGCAATACATATACAAATGCCGTTGTAATTGGTCATTCAGTTGCCGGTAAGATTCAAACGTAGGAGCACGCGTCGTTCATTGGCTCCCACACAGATGAAGTGTCGTTATCAATATTTGCACTCACACATCGAAATCAACTAACTAAGTAGTGGGGCGCTTCATTTTAGACTAGACGAGCTCTACCTATAGATGTAATTTCAAATAAATAATTTCAATAATATCTCAATAGTGAAATCCTGACACGAAAAAGAGCAACATTATTCCATACGTCCTTTGCTTGTCGTCTTTTCGGGTTGTCGGATTTCGTTACTGTCTTCCCTAAATTACCCGAACTTCTTTTATTAATGTCGAAATCTATCACTCCTCCCACACTCAATATATTGTAAGTACAGTCAGCTGCAAAATGAACGGACTCCCCCTAGTTATATTGTACAAGACCTTAGTGAACCCCGAACACGAATCCAGTAATTGTATTACTTGCGCCAGTAATGAAAGTACACAGCGCAGCGACGCGAGCCCGCGCCGTGCTCTGTTTGCACGCGCTGCAGCGCCTCGCGATGCGGGCGGCGGGCAAACATCTACTGTGCCTTGTTTACACTTACGGGGTGCGAGTTTGGCTCCAACTACGCTCCAGTGGCTGCGTAGAGTCGTAAGACATAGGTATTCCATAACACTTGACGTTGTCGTAGTTCGTCGCAATACCAGGTTGTACCAGAACACACATAAACATTCGTCGCTACAGAATATTAGAACAGATCCAAGAGGCAACGCTTTTCATGTTCTGTGTTCACTATACAGTTCGTGCAAAAAGTGTAGTGCAGTAGTGTAAGTGAAAACGAAATCTGCGCGCCTAGAGCGACACAGGCCTCCGGCGAGCCGGTTCGCGATAACGAAGACTATATATTTACAAGTGTAGAATGTAGTCTTCGTTTCATGAAACAGTAGCTCTATATACGCTGTAGGTCGGTGTGTTTGAACTAAGCAGCTGACTGTACCCACCAATATGGATTATCATAGTTACGTTTCAGTATTTGTATACTAACAGCTCTCTATTCAGTTTACTTTGTACTAATTCTAATTTCGTGTTACAAGTAGTGTCAAATAAGAAGAGACTTGGCGGGTCACGTGGTTCGACTTGCACAGTAGGCGATTACCTGCGCGAAATCCCCTCTACCGCCATTTGACAAGTCTCTTCTTTCATGATGCGAATTATATACTGTTATTGTAAGACTCCATCTATATTATATACCCTACTACGTACAATATTCTGTTTTTCGACGTTACATACAACAATCTTAAAAAAAGAAATCCTACCGACTTTTTAACATCGTGCTTTTGTATTTAATTTAGTATGTGTTGGAATACCTACGTCTTACGACTCTACGCAGTCTCTGTGGAGCGTAGTTGGAGCTAATCCGAAACCTAAAAATAATATTAGCAAATAGAAGAACTCCTCAAAGCTTCCCTACAAGGCATAGTGCCTTCTGGCGGACAACATTTTCCCTTTGAACGATGAACCTAAACCTCTAAATTCCTCAACCTATTCTCATTCGAAATAGCTCAAATTCTGTATCAGTAAACCAACCATCCACGCGAGAAGGTCGATTTTATCAGTAAATCTCTGTTACCTGAAGTTCAAACTTCAAATCCAAAGGCAATTCACAATACGGTGGCCAGGTCTGGTGACATGTTAATAATAAAGTTTCGGGAGGTGAACTCTTTCAGAAGTTATCCGTCGGAAGTTACCGGGACCAAGTGCGGCGCTCGTGTGCCGGCAAACATCAAAGGGATAAAGGGTGGATAGGCGCGTAAGTACGAAACCACGTTTTTTTCTTTGTATTTTATTGCTTTTTTTGTCCGTGAAGTGTTTATAAAATCTTAGTTTTTAGCTGTAAGAATCGTTTTTAAAAAATGCGATTGTTAAACTAAAGAATAAACCATACAAACTCGAACAAAGACAAGATAATAAAAATTGTGTAAGAGACGCAATTTACTATGGCTACGTTAGATCATTTTATAATATTGTTCTGAAGTACCTACGACACCATATTGTTTAAGGTACAAATAAAATATTTCCCAAAAATATACACTAATACTAATATCTATCATGTTTATATTATAGCACATTACATCTCATCTTTCCGAAGACAAAAACTACTGAAACAAAATCTCATCCCCGCCAGAGCCAGCTCTGAAACTGGTTACGCTTTGTAGAGGGTTAAGGAAAGCGTAACTTACAGATTTGGCACCGATATCTGGCCTATACTGTTACACATCTGATATATAGTCGGGTGCGATCAAGAGCCTCCCCGAAGATGATAAAGGCGAAGGATGAAGATGAAAAATAGTCGTGTCGGGTTATAAAGGCTTCATTTGTGGAAGTTATGAAGGAAGGGTAGGGTAGCGGTTTGTTAATACGGTGTTCGTTTTGCGCATTTTTTGCGTACTTCTCGCTTGTTGTGCTTGTGACTTATTGGAGATGTGTTTTTGTGATATTCCATCACATATTTGCGACGGGTACACCTAGCTAGAGACTACATTTATGGATATGTAGCATTTGTTTCAAACTTGATCTGTTTGCTACGTTACTAGTCTATAAATAAAATGTATTTTGCTTAGATCTTAGTGTGATTCAAGAGGAAGGTGTGTGAGCAAGAAAAAAGGTGGGAAGGGGTAAAGTATGTGTATGTATAGAGTAGATATAGGGTAGGTGTAGAGTACAGGTAGGATGCCACACAGCAACAAAACAAATATGCATTTCCCAAACTAAAACGATGAAACAGAACACATTAAACTTCGGGATTATACGAGTATATATACCTTTTCAGTAAATCCAGCACTTTAGACTGGGATCATAATTACGGCACAGTCAAAGTAGTGAAAAAAAAATCATCATCACAGCCCGTAACAGTCCACTGCAGGACTAAGGGCCTCTCCCACGAAAGGGGAGGTTATTGCCATAATCTCCACGCTTGGTAGGCGGGTTGGAGATCGCAGTGTTTAAATATAACAATGGAAAATGCTGCTGTCCATTTTCTAGACTACGGAGGCTCTTGATCTTTTGCCTCGAAAACATTAGTCGCCTTGTACGACACCCATGAGTGTAAAGGGTTGGTGCTATTCTACTCTGCCGGACACCACACGGCCGGAAAAAAAAAATACTACAATCGAATTAAAGCATCGCGTTATCGCCAGGGTACCGATTCTGGTGTGCAATGCAGTTGTTATTATGTTGCAATGCAACTGTGATGTTACTATAACTACGTTGAGGTATCGAGTCAGTCCCAGCATCATCCCAGTTAAATTGCAGTTAAATCATTGTTCGACCTTTGACACGTTCTCGTTGACAGAATTGAAGGCAGTTTGACAACTAAGAAAGATGCAACTTAGTAATTTATTTATTTATGGAGTACCAACAGCCATATAAACCAGAAAACGAATTTTGGAAAAGTTCGAATTCATGAAAGTTGCAACTCAACATCTGTCATTTGAATAACAATCACATGGAAGTTGCATCTCAATATCTGTCATTTGAATGACAATCACACGTTTGGCATGCGATGCAATTGTAATGTTACTGCAACTGAGACGATTTCCGTACCAGAATCGAAGCCCAGGGGCGCTATAAAACCCTGACATACTTTACACACTCGTTGGCTACTATCGAATATAATAGTCACCGTAAACTCGCACTAAGCCGCCAGAGTTTACATAAAATTTTAAAAAGTTCCAATCTCTAATCCTTATTACCTATACAGACTTATACATACCTATAAGCGGTGATATATTATTATCATCATCATCATAAAGGTACGCAACATTATTTTCCCCGACCCCAGCTAAGCTTATCGTTTATCTAGACTAGGGGAACAGCGAACGGGTAACGGGGAAAAAGGGGGATATCTATTCGGAAACGCTCGCATCCAGGCCAGCGGTTTAATATTTCACTCGGTTTGATTTATAGCCCAAGCTCCGGCGCGTCTGTTTCCTGCATCTTGGAGCGGCAGAAGAATGCTAATTCCGTGCTGACGAAACCAATGCTTGCGCCAAGGCTTTTTCGCCGAAAGTACATAAACGCAACGCAAAGTGGAGGAGTAATTGAAATTGTTGTTACGCGGTCGATAAAGAGGGGAGCCGAAATTTTTTTTTTAGTAATTGACGTCCATTGCATTTGATAATAATTAGATTGAGACTACGGTACTCGATAATCATTGGTATCTCTACGACGGAGTTTACAAGCCTATTAGAAAAGGGGTAAGTAAAACAGTAGACAATGACGTGTACAGGTGTTAGTTCTGAGCTAAGAATTTGGTCCATAGCTCTATGGTCCAAACTGTTTGGTCATGAGGAACTGTTCGACAGGATGCTTACAGCTACGTTATATTATCGCACCACCCGCTACCGACAGGGAGTTCATCCTCACACCTTGAAACCTAATTGGTCGCGAAATGTACGGTTCCAAAGGAACTATCTCCCACGCACACTAAGATTGTGAAATAAGCTCCCTGGAGAGGTTTTCTTTGAAGAGTACAAAATGGAATTCTTCAAGAAAGGGGTGTAAAAGTTTTACAGTGTCGGCAACACAGGTTTGATGCCCCTGGTATTGCAAACGTCCATAAGCTGCTTACTATCAGGCCGGCAAGCATGTTTACCACGTTTACAATACAATACAATACAAAAACTCTTTATTTGCACACTAGATACATATATGGGAGAAAATACATAATAAAAAGCAGTACAAAGGGCGGTCTTATCACTAGCGTGATCTCTTCCAGACAACCTTGGTATGGAAAGTAAACGAAAAGTATTTTAGTCATTGATAGGTAGTGCACACAAAAACGATACAAAAATTTACAATGAAAACAAAAACAATTGTGGTATAAAAAAGTGGTACAGAACAACAGCGAACAGCTTCGCCAGCACTCTAAAACACGGTGCAAGCCTACAAAACCCCTTACTCATACTCGATCAATATGAACGAGTATAATTTAGGTTTCACCGTAAATCCCAGCGCGTCCAGATTTTAGATAGATAACAGCCGTATTTTAAGATAAGCACGAAACGGGCGGGCGTGCATTATTTAAGTTTGCGTCTAGACCGGCCTGACAGTCGCACGGGCCATAATGAACCGCTCGAGAGGTTAAACCCTCGACTATGCAAAATTGCAATGCTCCCGGTGCATATCACCCGTTATTGTAGTACATTTTGAGTACTTCCTACTACATGCACACAGAGAACGGGAATTGGATGCGTGACAATTTCGTACTTTGAAGCTAGTCAAACGGCAACCGCAACGACCTAACGAGAGGCGACTCGTTAGGTGTGAGGTACACCTATAAACTGCGATAGTGAAGCGAGGTTGACCAAGGTCTTCTGCTAGACCCTGAGATTGGTTAACCAGTCACGGGAGCGGATTGGCACTACGTGATAGTATAATATTATCGATATATATACTATTTGGATATATATATATATACTATCAGGCCGTGTGGTGTCCGGCAGAGTAGAATAGCACCAGCCCCTTACACTCGTTGGTGTCGTACAAGGCGACTAATGTTTAGAGGAATAAATCTAAGTCTCCGTAGGCTGGAAAATGGGCAGCAGCGTTTTCCATTGTTATATTTATAATACTGCGATCTCCAACCCACCTGCCAAGCGTGGAGATTACGGCAATAACCTCCAATTTCGTGGGAGAGGCCCTTAGTCCTGCAGTGGACTATTTACGGGCTAAGATGTTGATATACTATTTACTGTTATGATATTATAATATCATACCCTTCCTGTTTCCATTCATCATCATTTTCAACAGCCCATAAAAGTCCACAGGCTTAGCCTTTTCCATACCAGCGAAAGCTTTTGCCATATTCACGCTTAAAGATGCATGCAAAAAACACTGCCCATTCTCCGAAGGTTCTACCTTCAACGGGCAACGAAGGTTCTGAGTGCCTATCGGCTATCTCAGTGGACAACTTAATTTGACATAAAAAAATCTGACACTACTCTAATTTGGTAGACGCTATTGCCAGTTTTCAACGTAAATGACGTGGTGTAGAATTATCTAGTGTCAAATACAGTTGTCAACTGAGTTAGCCAATAGCCCCGCTGGTTTGCCTTTACAAACCAAAGTACCATGTGTATCTCAAAAACTGAATCCTAATCCTTGCATTGTCCCAATAAAAGCTTTCATTTATCTTGATAATATGGCATTACACCTTAATCCGCAACGCTGGTCCATTGCTCTTAAAACTACTGATCGGATTTTCCTGTAATTTTTACCAATGAACAAACGGACAGTCTCGGATTTACTAGGAAGGCTTACGTATTCACGAGTAGCGTACTTTGGCAAAGGCGACGCAATTTACTAGTTAAATAATATAGTAGAGCTGGTTGAAGCCTTTCATCATCTACTTTTTCTGAGGAGTCCGCCTGGGTGAGTACCACCGCCGTATTTATTTCTGCCGCCAAGCAACAATACTTGCGTTGTTGTGTTCCGGTTTGAAGGATAAGGTAGCCAGCGAAATTACAGGCATGAGGCATTTCGTCTTAGTCCTCACAGTGACAACGCATCTGCGGTTTTGCATTTTTGTTACTTGCATCCAAAATGTAAGAATCGTAGATGTTTTGGGCGACAGTTAGGTACCACTTACCATCAGGTGGGCTGTCTGCTTGTTTGTCACTATAATCTGTCCAGACTGACTTGTCTCATTTGGTTAAGGAAATTATGTATTTAAAAGGATAATATGCAGCAGTATTTTTCTATATAATTCTCGATATCTATACACAATACACGTAGCGTGATTGATACGGCAAGTCGTGATTTTGGGCATTCTTTGTTCACCAAATAAGACAAGTCAGTTTAAACCGATCATATGTAAATTTTTACAATATAAGGCTTATACATAAGCGTAGATACATAAAGTCACCCCTTTTTCTACGGTTATGAGTCCTGACATACCTCGCTACTTCTACTTTCAGTATTAGTTCGACCTTAGTCAATCCATACATGATATTATAGCCAAGTTGTGTACCTTTATATACCGCGATGAATGGTGAAATCAGACGTACATTATTTGCTTTGCGTCTAGACGAATGTCAGAGGGTCGGGGACGATATTGACCCCAGCTGGGGGAATGGCGGTGATATTATTAAAGACCAAGTACTAATAAATTCGTAAAACAAACGGTTACATTTGTTTACAAGAGCAATGTAAATACGTATCAATTGTATTGGATTTATGTTTGTGTAACCATTGATAGGAATATCGAAAGTTTCACATAAATATATTGTATGAACACTCGTGCCCGAGGCATATAATAGCTTACGATCGCAAAACATATTGTGAATCTAGATACTTTCCGAGATACGAGTACTTTAACGAGAATTCTATGTTCAGTATCCAGCATTCATTTAAACTTTATACATTATCCATTCCTGAGAAAACAGCTATTTATCAAAGAGTTTGGTATACCAGGGAATAGGGAATCATAGACTGAGCGAGCAAGATCCTACTTGCGGCATTACTGTATGGTAGAAAGGGATCTACGGTACGAGATTATGCACTAGCGCAGAACAATTTTTGGTAAATGTCTGACAGCAATCTACATAGGTTCCAAGATAGGTGAAAATAATTTCACCTATGTTGGATTTAATACATATTCATCAAAATAGTGGATATATTTTAGTTGTTTTACTAAGGTGTCGTGTACAGTAATTGATTGCGGTAATAACCAAAACAAAAATCCAGCAAAAATATTCAGTAGCCTGTATTGACTGAGAAACTGAGAAAAAGGCTGTAACAAAGAGTTTGGTATACCAGCTCTTTGTCCATCTCGTGTGTATTGGGTAACCATTAAGTTACTATACCTAAATATATTTGATGTGAACGCCATGCAAGAACACGCTACGATTGTGAAACGCATACGAAAATGGCGTCATCATCAAACTACGGATATTTTTGAGCAACGTTCATATTTTAAAAGACAAATAAGTATAATATACAAGTAAAGTTAAAAGGTGTCTTCCGTATTAATTTTCAATTCAGCGAATGTATATCAAACTCTAAGCCTCTGTTGGAATATATTCACGAACAAAACGTCAGTGAAAGTAATACTTATGGTTATTCTCTCAATCCACTGTTCCATTGAAATATAAGGTCCCTTTAAATAAAGCTCCACAATATATCAAGCTGGATCAAGGAAAAGGGGCTGATAAAAATATTCCGAATAGTCGAACTGGGGGCTGGATGTACTCAGGGTCATTGCTGAAGGTCAGGGTTCTGACCGCTTTTTAAAGCCAGATTTTGTGATTTAAAGATATTACTGTTTGTTATATGTGAAGCATAGTGATAATATGGGAACAATTTATTTCAATTCTTTATTGTACACAAAAAAAAATACAATTTAACAGAATGTAACTTAAGTACAAAGGCGAGCTTAACTCAACAGTTGAGTTTTCTACCAGCAAACCTTGGAGTCAAAGAAGCTGTATTTATATATAAGCGCAATATGATTTATCCTTGAATTCTGTAGGAAAACTTGTTAAATGGCTTTAGTGTATAAAGATTGCGGTTTTCAATTAAATAAATAATTGTTGTAAGTACACAACGACATACTTTTTTCACGTAGGAGCAGGCAGTGACCACATTGTTCCCTTTTTAAGGGTATGTTCCGGGTTTCCTACCGCGTACCTTTGTTGACAAGTAGCCCGATATTTCGACACAGTTGCATGCATCATGGTCACGGGACGACCATGCTGCATCATGATGCATGCAATAGTTTAAAACATTATGGTATTGTTCCCTTTGTTACGGTCTTGCCAAACCTCTAATTACAAGAGTTTATTTAACTTGCAATTTTTGTAACTTTGTATATGTATGTATCTTCCAATCTTGCAAGCCTAATTTGACCCACTTCCGGGTGTTAAATTGAGCCGAAATTTGGTATAGGTAACTTGGATGACAATACATTAATATTGAACTATGGAGCTGGTCTGATGATGGTGGTAATAGGAACTAATGAACGCAATACGATAAAACCATCGTGTTTTGACTCTTTGGAATGGTCTAAATGAGAACTATAAGCCCAGGTATCAAGGTCTGATGATGACAGAAGATAGCCTTAGAAACTACTGAACGCAACATGATAAGCCCATCGGGTTTGGGCTGTTTGGAATGGTCTTGGAGATAACTATACCGCGCGATAAAAGCACGTTGTGAATTTTTTATTTTACATTTGATAAGTTATTTCAATATTCGTACTTATTGATGAAACAGTCGGCTCTTCCATAGACACCACTCAGTAATCACTCCCAAATCTCAATCAGATTAGGAATTTAGGAAAAATAAAATGAAAGGCCCTCCTTCGGCCGCCCTTGTACGAACAAACTATGTAGTTTGAGAAAAGGAGAAGTCTTTATAAAGAAGGTTCGCTGGCAAATCGCTGGGCGGGGCCCCGACCCCCCACCCGTATTACGTCCCGGGCACCGTGACAAATTATTATTTTTATTACCACTGTAATGAGTTTCAAGGACTTTATAGCGTGTGACCGCACCACAAATTTATTATTAAAAGTATTTTTCTTCGCCGTGCCTCTCTGTAACGCTAGACGGCGTACAAGACAGTAATATGTAAACTTTTCTAATTTATCGCGAAACTAGAACTTACGTGCGAATATATATTTTTGTAAAGTTGTTTACCTGTGAAAGAAGAACAATATTACATTAATAAAGAACAGTTTTAACACTTTTCTCATAATAGAAGTTTCGATGTTATATGATATGATGGAAATGGCAGAACAAACAGTGATGATGGCAGATGAAACATGAATGTCGAATAAATACGAATATGTGTGGTGTGATAGAATGTGGAATAGTGTTATGAGAGTTTTAGGGATGATGAGGTAACTAGGATTGAAGGAATTGTTTCCACATTGGAGATAATAGATGAAGGACGGCTAATGAAATGTATCTACAGGTGCTCTCGCACACGGGGGCCCGGGGTTCGCCTGGACCACGATCCAGGATTTGGCAGACAACCACCGATCCAATAAATAAATAAAAAGGTATTTATTTAGCATTTAGCTGAGACATATAACACCAAAAATAATAACATAAAATTAAAATAAATTAAACAAAAGAAAAAAAAATAGAGAAATAAATTTATAATAATATAAACACTAAACGCTAAAAAAGCCAAAGTTCAGTTCCGCAGATACACGACGGTGCCTACGAGCTAGCTATTCTGCCTTGGCCTATAAAATTACACAGAATAAAATTTGTTATAGACACAGACACTATAAGTAAATAAATTTAATAGATATAACTATGGATCATGACCAAGTATCCAAAAAAGACGTTGATACTTTATTAATTGGAAGTTGGAAGGATCAATAGTGGATATTATGCGCTACTTTCGCTCGTTATACTAACTTTATGGGCAACAGTTACCGCTTTCCACCAAGTAGGCTGTCTGCTCATGAGTCACTGGGTTTGTACAAAAAAAGCTTGAATCTACGTCTAAATGAAAAGTTTCCAGTGAAAATACCGTAACTCAGTTTGAATCGCCGTCTGCAAGGCAACGGCCCTCGGCTGAAACAGCCTTTCTTATAAAATTGGCGTCGCACCGCGCTTTACGGAACTGCCGCTTGAGATTTCCAACAAAATTGAAACAATACAACCTTTATTGTGAGCGGAAGATATTGTTTCCAATACTTTTAAAGCGCCGTCTTTGGTGGGAGTCTGGTTTTTCAAGCTCGAAAATAAGCTTCAGAAGGAAAATAACAACAAATAGAGATTGTTTCTTTTTCTACGCTGTTATACTGTTTCTTAATACAAGCTCGGCGACTTCCTTTATTCACGATTGTGAACGAATATACCCGAAATAAAAATAAAGTGACACTTCATCTTTCTATAAGCTGAAAGGACTCGTGTCAGTCATTCATTACGCTTAATTAGATACACGAGGCAATTCAGATAGTAGATACTTTTATTTATTATTTATTGGTTTAACCATTTCTTGTATACATCATCATCATTAGCCTTCGACATCTATTATAGATGATTTAAACAGCGTCACTGTTTATCGTACGGCACTTTCTCTGATGCTCACGTCAAACTGACAGTGACACTGACAGGCAGTCCGCGGAAGCAGCCATAGAGCATACTAGGGTATGTTAGTTTTTTCTGTCTACGGTATGTTCCTTCCAGTCACTGACTCGACGGTGCCGGCATCGGGTAAAAACATCTCCAACCGTTGCCGGCTCGATGCCGCGGCGCGTACCATTGCAGATTGTATGATATTCATAAGTGTTTTATAAAAACCCAAATTTATTAAGTATATTTGTACTTGAACTTGATGGCTGTAGAGGCTAACATGGGAAAGACAGATTGTACACAAGATTGTTTACAAATCTGACATAAAATAACAGACACAACAGGCCAATTTATTTCTTCCAGCAGGTCTACCTTTTACGAATCTCAAGCATATTAAATTACCGGATTTAAGGTACCTACATTGATAATAGGCCTCGTGTCAGTCATTCATTACGCTTAATTAGAGACACGAGGCAATTTAGATAGTATAAACTTTTGTGAATCGCAAGCGTATTGGATCGCCGGATTTGAAGGATTACCTAACATCAAATGGGCTTCGTTAAAAGTCAGGCCTCCTTTTCCCTGCCGCCGGCCCTGGCTCTGAGCAGCCAATACTCTCAAATTGGGAGCATCAATGCAGTATGCACAACTGGGCCAATGCAGTTTGGAGTGCACTTTTTATTTCTTTCACAGAAATGCTCCAAGATATTGCAAATAGGTTGTGTTCTGAAAATATTCTGATTATTGTTTTTAAATTACCGTTCTGCTAGGTTCTGTTATGCTGCGCCATATTTGTAATATTTCAATATTGCTAGGATAGGTTTACATTATATAAATTTTCGCGATAATATCCCAATGTGATGTGTAATCTTAAATTCTGAAATGAAATTTTAAGGACGGACCAAACCGCAGCTAATTAGAAAGCTTCCATTCAATTTCATTTCAATTCATTCCATGTGGCAAGTAACCTTAGATATAATTGCGCGTAACATACCTACGCAACCAGTCATATGCTTTCTACATTATTTTTTTTTTATTTTTTAATCAATCTATTGCCGTCCACTGCTGAACGTATGCCGACTCGCGACTAAACCATTTGTCTGATTTGTTTAAGTTGTAGTGTTTAAAACTGGAATAAAAGGAAATGAAGTTTTTGTTTCACATGATTTACTGCTACAGAAACTAGAATCTCTAGGATTTCGGGGCAATACACTTCAGTGGATTGGTTCATATCTTCAAAATCGACAACAGCGGGTTCTTATAACGCAGCTAGATAAAAATATGGAAGTCAAAGTCTTTACATCACATATAAGATACAATAAATGTGGAGTTCCACAGGGAAGCGTATTGGGACCAATCTTGTTTCTTTTGTACGTCAATGATATTGTACAAGTAAGTGGACATGCATGTACTCTTTTTGCAGATGACATTTCATTAGTTGTGACATCTAATAAAAATAATGCAAATAATAATATGATTTTGACACATGAATCTGACATTAATAATTTACTTTCTAATATAATTAATTGGCTAAATAATAACAATCTACAAATAAATTTAGATAAAACAAACTATATGCAATTCCATAAAACAAAAGATAAAATCAATTTACACATTAATTACGATGGTACAATAATAAATGAAGTTGATCAAACTAAATTCTTGGGATTAATACTAGATAAAAATATGAATTGGAAGGCCCAGGTAGATTGTATTTGCAGTAAAATCAATAGATTTGTTTATGCACTCAAACGTTTAAAAAATACCACTAATATAAAAACTGCTCTAATGGCATACCACTCCTACGTGGAATCCGTTTTCCGGTATGGAATTGTAATCTGGGGAAATTGTTGCGAAATGAATCGAGTCTTCATTGCACAGAAGAAATGCATTCGGGCATTATACGGGATTGCACCTGACGTGTCTTGCAAGCCCTATTTTATCAGGCTTGGTATACTAACCATTCCATCGCTCTATATATACGAAATATGTGTATTTGTAAGGCAACATGCCTATCTATTCACGCGAGTTTGTGATATAAGTAAACGGGAGCAAAGAGATCCCAATAGACTGGTACTGACAATAAATCCAAAAAGCGCAAAATACAACAAAAGTTGTTTAGCAATGTGTATAAAAATTTATAATAAGTTGCCGAACTATTTTAAATCGTTAAATGACATATTATTTAGGAAAAAATTAAAGAACTGGCTCTGTGTACAAGCCTTTTATACAATTAAAGAGTTCACTGACAATAAGTTGTATACTTAATAAAATTATGATATAATTTGCATGCTGTAATTCTGACAGGCTAAACGTGATTGTACATATTTACAAATAACTCCACCTCTGTAAGACCATGTTTATAGCAAATAAATGATTATGAATTATGAATTATGAATTATGAATTATGAAGTCATAACAGAAGCGAATACAGTGTAATTATAAAATCTCGTACCGGGTAGTGTCTAACGAGACTGCCATCCCAAGGGTACAAAGTAACTCATTTGTGAATTTAATTTCCAAGCACTAGTTTTAGTTTCGCAGTTAATTTTCAGTTGGTCCAGGCGTTATGTTGGAAATTGTTAAATTAAGGGCAGCTGCGGGTCAAAGGCTGGGACTGTAGCGTTTTCTGAATGATTGTCCAAGAGTTTTATTTCCCCATAATTTTGGGATTGCATGTTTCACCCGCCCTAGTTAAAGTTTGGGTGTTGTAGCCTCGACTCGATGTTTTTGTCGAATAAGTATGTCTTAGTATGTCGAATAAGGCTTAAGTGGCATTGGGCAGGGATGTGCTCGAAGAACAAATGGCTGATGGGACAGTAAAGTTCACGAGTGGCGACCACGTACCGGAAAACGCAGCGTGGGTAGGGCCACAAGGTGGACTGACGATCTGGTAAATATCGCCGGTACCAACTAGATGCGGAAGACATAGGACCGGCCTTTGTGGAGATCTCTGGGGAGGCCTATCGCCAGCAGTAGGCGTCTTTCAGCTGATATGATGATGATAATGAAGTATGTCTCATTAATCAACAAATCCAAGTCCGTTGGGCGACATTCGCGGCATAGCGGAGGATCTTCTTATCAGTATGTCAAGATGAAAAGCTTTAACCAGATTGGCAGTGATGACTTATTGTATTATGACATGGTGCCTTACCGAGAGTCTCATTACTCAGATTCTATTAAGTGTTTCTCTACCCAATAGGATCAGGAATAATCGATATTCGTTGCAGACCATCCCGGAATTTCCTCAAAACGATGATGACCTACTGAGAAGATGACTATCCCAGAATATGATACGTGGGAAATGGTGCCTATACCTGCCTGTATCAGGAAAGAGGTCCCGCGGGAGACTCAAGAAGCGATGGATTGACTCCACGTGGAGGACGATGATGATGATTACGTATAGATTTTAGACAAGAGGTCTCAATACGGGGTCGACAGATCTGGGTAACTATATGTTTACCGCCCCCGCTTATGGTGCGTCCCCAGCCCCGGCGGGCGCCATCACCGGCATCTGTGCCCGCGACAGAAGCTAACCGTCTCATTTTCAACACTTCTTCGCAATACAAATGGTGTTCCGGCGGGTTCCTTTTCAGTCTGAAGTACGACGCTAATTACGTACTTACATTTGGTGTTTTTGCCTGACTCTGTGTTCTGGCAAACAAAAAGCTTTGATTTGATTTGAGGAATGGCTCTGGGCTGCTCATGCTGAGTGTGGCCCCGTTGCACGTCTTTTTATGGCACAGGTAACGAAGTAACGATAACATTGTCCCTTACGAATTGTTTCTTGTCTATGCCATGTATTGTGCCCATGTACGAGATATGTGTAATTAACGGATTTTATTTATTTATGTATTGAGGTACCTACCTACTATGAAATAAGAGTACTTGTTCATGGAACGCAATAAGGTGGAACAAAATATATTGAAGAGCTGGATTTGCCAAGTTATAAAACGGCGTGCCTATAATGTAACCACTCAATATACCGAAAAGTTATAAGAAGGATAAAACTCGCTCAAAAAGTTTCGTGTTAGAATCGGAAATAAGGAGATAGAAAGAAATTCTATTGCAATATCTCTAAGAATTGCTGACAATCTCCAGGACGTAAACGCAAGCAAATACAACAAAGAGACCAAAAAAACCTCTGAATCCAAAAGCCTAATTATCACGCTAACAATTTGACCTGTAACTTCCAAACTCGCGATAAAGCACCACCTGGCTCGTTTTACAAGACTCGACGAGTTGTGTGCACTCGAGAACCTACTTGCGGGTATTCTGTGTACTCGAGTGTTTCGTACAAGTTAAGCCGAACGTCGGACTAATTACGTAGCGTAACTTGCTAATGTGTGGTTTGTGGAGCTCCGGATTCAGTCTAGTGCGGCGGAGGAACTTGCCTGTTCTGCTATTAGTACCGTGCTAACGCGAAGCTCTTCATTTGTACTCCTGAATTGCCAACGATACAGTATACTCAATGTAAGCATCATTCTTGCAACAAACCCGGTTACGATCTCCCGTGGAATGCTAAACTAAAATCTTTACAATAATATATCCAAATTTTTTAACTAACTGTGACTATCGTAAGGATTGATAAGACCCAGGCTGAGATCCGAAAGTTGCTAGTGATTTGAAATCCAAAACTACTCAACAAAAGCCACACACTAGCTGTCTCTATAATCAGTGTTTTCTATACAGCTGTAACGGCGATTAAACAATTTTCGATGAAAATAACTATCGGATATATGGGCGTAAGAGAATGAACCGTTCGCTAATTTAATCTATCGGTTAACTGTCATCCGGGATACTGAAATGACGTGTTAGACCCAGCATGTCCACCTTTAGGTTCCTTATCTATTTCTGCCGCCAAGCAATAATGCTTGCTTTATTGCTTTACGGGTTAAAGGATAATGTGGCCAACGCAATTACAGGAGGTCAATTTATCAGGTGCTAGGACTGTGTCAAGCCTGAGGAGGATGCCTTGGTGAGTACCACCGCCTTAACTATTTCTGCCGACAAGCAACAATGCTTGCATTGTTGTGTTCTGGTTTGAACGGATAAGCCAGCGCAATTAAGGGCACGAGGCATTTCATCTTAGTCATCACAGCGACAACGTACCTGTGGTTCTGCATTTTTGTTACCAGCAACCTAAATGCATAAATTTTAGATGTTATAGGCGACAATTACCGCTTACTTGATGGTAGCTGGAGGGCTGTCTGCGCGTTTGTCACTGCCTAGAATAATAAAAAAACAAGCATAAGGCTTACCAGTCTTCACCAAGTCTTCACGCACCAGTCTATTACAACGCACCTGTTGTTCCGCAATTTTTACAAAAACTCAAGTGCATGAGTCGCTTGTATTACCTATAAGCGACTTCCTCATCAGGTCTTATCCACCAGGTAAGTTATCTGCTCCTTTATCACAGAGTTAACTAAAGCGTCTAATACTATAGCTACCCTCTCATTTGGAAATCGGTTGAAAACGTTATCTACGATAAGACCTCGTTATCCCATAGGCCACATAGATACGCCTCTAATGGTTAGGCGGACCCGCGGATTTTCCGGGCTATTGATCCTAGAATCGATGGACAAGGACACTCCACTAATCGGGTTGAAGGCAGCCCGAAATGGAGTCAATGGATGGATAGATAGACGTGGAATTATGTTGTGAGATTTGCCGCTAAATATGAATGTAAGGTTTTGTGTCCGGCTAGGTCAAGTGGTTTTAGCGTGTAAGTACTTAATATTAATAGGCCGCTTGGCCTAATCTGCTAAGAGCTATCTTCCCTTGAGTGGGAAGAAGAAATGATTCGCTTACATAGTAATATTATTGTGTAGTAATATCAAAGATTAACAAATACGTTTTTTTTTTTTTTTTATGTTATCCGGCAGACAAACAGGCATGCGGGCCACCTGATGGAAAGTGGTCACCGCCGCCCATGGACATCAGCAACACCAGGGGAGTCACCAATGCGTTGCCCGCCTCTGAAGAGATCTCTAATATTTATTAATTACTGTTATTTTCTATTACTTACTAGTATGTGTAAGGACGGTTGAACTGCGGCAAAATTTAGAATTATATTGCCGCGGTTTTTTGTAAATCTGTGACTCTACGACACAAGCCAATCTTAGTGCAGAGCCCACAGTAACCATGTATTTCTCAATTTTTTTATGGAAAGAAATTATTGTTACTTACGTTGTTCATAATTAAAGTTTAAAACTAGATACAATTAATGATCAATATAACTGTTTAGGGTTCCGTAGTAAAACACCAAACTAACAAATTTTATAATTCATAAATATAACCTAAGATAATAACCTTACCGACAAAACATACGACAAAATCTACTTACGAAACAAAAATTAAAACCATCTCGATTAACTGATATTATTAATTAAGAAAACCACATAGATATCGGTCCTACGCCAGCTACGATGATGCCACAGACACACACGTCAAATGTACTCGTAGCTATAGCAACACCAGACATTTTGCATTAAAAAATGACGACCTACACTGCTTTACAGCGCGAATCGTGTGATATCTCATGTTTAAAAGCAATTCAGTGAGCCAGTGTATCTTTCGGAACTCAGTTTCTTTGTCCCAGGCGCTGTGTATTTAGCTGTCTGCAGCCGCAAGCGTGTTCTACCTCCAGTCGTTGTTATTTTTTCACCTGCGTAAACTGTGGATATCCTTTACCTACTAATACTCAATATAAATACGAAAGTATGTAAGCACGGGACTTTGTTGCTCTTACACGCAAAAAGTACTGAACATTAGGTTTTAAGACTTTCGTGGTTTTTCACTACATTTTCACTACACATATTATCGGCTCTGTTACCACGGTTAGTATTATTTTTACCTCGATATTTCGACGCAGTTGCATGCGTCATGGTCACGAGTGGCAACAAATCCGATTATATGTATAGTGAAAGTCCTGGACATTGATGAAATTTTGACGTGTTGTAGCTTGCGTCCCAGATATTAATTATAAACATAGGTTATAATTTATCCCGAAATTCAATATAGTTCCCTATAGACCATGGCCTAAACGAATACCTATTACGCGAAGTCACAAAAGCTAGTATGTAAGCAATAAAGTAACTGCAAACAGGAAATGAAGTTATTTATGACATCATAAGTTCAGATACCTATCTCTGCTTCGAGAAATATTGCATGTAATATTGGGCAAGATAAAATTTTATATCTCCAGCAATACCGAGAATTTTACTACGAGAAAATTTATTTGTGCGAATAAAACGAACAATATACCTATTACAGACCAACAAAACTCCTTTAGCATAGAATATCTATAGTAATCTTTAGTAAATAGAAGAGATCGCATCCTACTTGATATTGCTTGAGCGTAGTCAAATATTTACTTACCAAGAGACGTAGAAAGCAAATGGTGAAGAAGGAAAATTATTTTCCTTTCGTACTCACTGGTACATGAGAATTTTGAGAGGAAGCTCTGTTTATGTAAACGAAAGAAATATCATCTTGGCTAGATCCGCTGTAGGAGTTTTATATAAGTACATATCTTGTCTGCAAAGTTTAATTTCTTGTGTGGCAAAAAAATATTTGTATTATGAACTTATTCTATGAGCAATATATTTCACTTTCATTTGATCTCGCGCTTTTTGATTCTGGGTTTAGTCAGCTGAATTTAGCCAGGTGTAATGCGCGCATTAAATAGGACAATAAATCTGAATTATAATTTTCCAGCGATTATAGGTTTAAGTAAATGGTTATTTATTTAAAATTAGTGACTCATCGTGGGAATTCACATCAGTTATTTTATGTTGACGCATTTACGAGAACATTGGTCTGTGCGATTAGTGGTTCGTTTATATCGATGGAAAATTGATTTGAAACAAATCGTAACCGCTCTTGCAACAATAAATTTCTGTCAAACGCAACATATTCAGGTCTTTCTTAACAGACTACACTCGTATTTCGATCCCGGGATTTCACATTGGAAGAAATTCACATGGACAAGGGATCAAATACTTTAGAGAAGAAATTATAAAACAGACCACGTTACGGTGACCGAAGTTTCGGAGACAGCTATTTTAGTAAAAAACAAATGTTTCCGCCCGGGATCGAACCGGGGACCTTCTGCGTGTTAGGCAGACGTGATGACCGCTACACCACGGAAACGTTGTATTATACGCGTAAACAAGGAAACACATTTAAAGCATGCTTATCATAATAACATGCTACTGATAGCCAGACACGCAATAAATTACCTGAATTATATTTTACGACCCCTTCAGATTAATCGTAATCAGTTTTTATTGCCTTAAAATGATTTTAATGTTTTATCATAAACAAAGTGATTTCACTTTTAAACACTGCGTTACTTATCTACTCATAAACAAGTCTTAACAGACTTTGGAATAACCATATCTATAATTTTCCATTCCTATTCATCAAACACGTTTTTGGACATATATTGTAAACAAAAATATATGGAGCGTCGGTGGCCGAGTGGTTAAGGTGTCCAACTCGTAAGCAAAAGGCACCTGGTTCGAATCCCAATGCGGCCTGCGGCAATATACCTGACACAACACTACACAACCGGGACATTAACGCCAAGATGATGATAAACAAGTCTTAACAAACTTTGGAATAACCATATTTATCACTTTCCAAGCCTACTTACAAGTACAGTAAGCTACACAAACGTCCTTCGACAGATATTGCGAACATAAATAAACATTCACAACATTTTACCCTGTGTCCTGTGTTCGTTAGCCGCATACGGTAAATGTATACCTAAATTGGTCACCGATCTCCGTTGGTGCGTGGCAAACGACTGGATCCATTTTCAGTTGACGGCCGCGTCTAACGACATACACAAAATGGCGGCACTCAACAAAATGGCCGGCGATGATTTGTTGCGATACTGTCGCAGATTTACTGACCAGACTGCCGGCGGCAACGCTCGCTTTCGGCGCTTGATTTTGTTTCAGATAAAGGATGTTTTTAGAGGCAATGTCATCGTGTACCTACAAAATATTTCATGCTACTTATAAATATAAGCACAATTTATTTCAGTGAATACATGTAAATTGCTGGGGGAAAATGCTAGGACATGTAATAAGACATGACAACTTTTTAAGAGTGATAATAGAAGGCAAAGTTGAGGGAAAGAGAGGAAGAGGAAGGCCAAAATTTGAATATGGAAAGGACGTGAAGGAAAAAGTGAGCGCCGGGGATTATAAAGAGATGAACAGGTTGGCAAACAGGAGAGAAGAGTGGCAATTGTTCCACCGACAAGAGTCATACTCTTAAATATATGATGATGATGATGATGATGAATACAGATAAAACTTAGCTATTAATATGACCATTATTTATGGTGTTTTTAGAGGCGAAGACCTATAATTGAAATAAAACAGTATTTAGTATCAGTGAAACTAGTTTTATTGGAAAGATAATTTTATGGTATTTATGTTTGAATATAATAACGGCAATGTGGCCGTCGTGTATTTTAAGTTAATCATTCGACCAAAAGTGAGAAAGAAATGAACATCAACAACTACCGAGACAACCACATCCTTAACTCATTGATATTAAATACAAAATACACTCTAATACCTTAGTTAATGTTATGGTTATATTGATAGCTAAGTTTTACCTAAATGAACTGATAAAAAGATAATAAATTGTAGCTTTTATTTAAAAGTAGCATGAATTGAAATAATTTACAAAGTACAAACTCAGTACGAAGCAAAACAAAACAAAGAACCGAAAAGAATCTACCGAGCACCTTCATATTTTCATAGACCGCCAAGTTTTAATTGTAAGTCGTCGTGTTCGTTATTCCAGCGTGGGCAACTTTAAAGTAAATATTTTTGCGAACACTTTCCAAAGTTTGCAACAACAGCTTAGCGCTTTTGGATTGTTCGGGCGGGCGGGCGCTCTCAGCGGAGCATAACCGTTTACAGCGGGGCAAGCGCTTTTTGGTGCCGAGCAGGGCGCAAGCGAGCTTTGATTGCGATATTAACGCCATACGGCGGCTACAGACCCCGTTCCAACTATAAATCACTGACAGGCTGCCACACCAGACTGCCTCTGATTTTTTCATTGACAACAGCGGGACAATGGTCCGTTTATGGCCGTTACGGGCGATAGGCATGTAAAAAAAAATAGCCGGTTATGCGGCGCTAGGACACTCGCGGGTTTTCTTCTCCGAGGGTCGTTTCCTTCCGAGGGTTAAGCACTTAACACTTCAGCATAATGGATAATGGGCCCAAAGAAAATTGCGGTGTCCCTTTGATCTTTTTATCGAGTATATTAAATGGACACGGATTAGGACAGGACGGTCGCCTAAGTTTTGATTCCAAAAATGAAAATCAAGAATATTGAGCTTGTAAAAGTGTATCGTTTCAATGGAAACAAGAAGTTAGATCTCACAAAGTGAAGTAGTACTTAAAGTTATAGTAATAAGGATTAAATTTACGTAAGCTGCAATGGTGGAAATGAAATTAGCGAGGGGTGGCGAGCTGGTTCCGCCAATACGCACCTTGTGGGAGGTAAAATACATCTCTACCCGATCCATTGTTTCTAGTTTCAACTGGTTTCAACTCGCTTTCGCCACAAAAAAGGTAAAGTAAACGAAGCAAAATAAAATAATAAATAAATAAATATTCGTGGACAAATTCACACAGCGCCATCTAGCCCCAAACTAAACAAAGCTTGTACTATGGGTGCTAGATAACTGATATACTACTTAAATACTTTTAAATACATACTCATTATACATAGAACACCCAGACCCGTAACAGAAATTAAAATTCATCATTTCAATTTCTGCCCGGCCGGGAATCGAACCCGGGACCTCATGCGTGGCAGACCGGCATGTTGACCATTGAACCACTCAGGTCGTCAAATATGTCAACATTTAGTAGACATTGACACCAAAGTTAGACAGTATGAACCGCCTAATTTTAAATGATTTACAATAACGAAGGCGGTTTATTAAGGTACTCGATAGCGTCAAGTTATATTTCCTCTATACAGGTGTTACATAATATATGTATGAAGCCGTGAACTAGATGGAGTGCTAAACATATTAAAACGATGGGTACAATTATTTCTGTCGTACGTGGAATTTTCGAACCTATCGTTTTCATACATTTAGCACTCCATCCGGTTCACGGCTTCATACATATATTATGTAACAACCTGTATAGTTTATTATTGCCAATAAAATAAATTAATATGCTCATTTTTCCGCAATCTGTCAAAGTAACCTAAAGTCGTGGTAAGTAAATTAGCAAACAAAAGAGCAATTGGTATGTCGGGCGCGGTCCGGCTCTGTCTGGCATTGTCGGGCGCTGCCCGGCTCTGTCTAGTATTGTCGGGCACGGTCCGGCCTGGTCGGCGTGGGCTGGGTGTGCTCCGGCCGTGAGGCGGCCAAGGTGTCATTGAGTGATTCCTTCCTACTTTCCTAGCTGCCTCCTTTTTGACGATTGAAATAAGATTTTAAATATCCTAATCAATAAAGTATAATGAAGAATAGCATAAACCCCTTACACTCATGGGTGTCGTACAAGGCGACTAATGTTTTCGAACCAAAAGAAAAAAGGAAAAAGCAGCATTTTCCATTGTTATATTTTTTCCAACCCGCCTGCCTAGCGTGGAGATTATGGCAATTACCCCTTTCGTGGGGGAGGCCCTAAGTCCTGCAGTGGACTGTTACGGGCTGTGATGATGATGAATCAATAAAGAAATGTTGAGTTAATGTTGATGTATCTACAAATCTCGACTACCCTACAAATAAATTTATTATGATTATGATTCAAACGTTGATCATCCGCAATGCTACTCACTTGCTTGGCCAGCGATATTACCCGATACAAGTGTTGTTGTATAAAACAGCACTGTAGGGAGTGTGACTGAGTTCGCCGAACGGAATTTGCATAGAGAACAACACCGAAAATGTAGTAAAAGCGTTACGTAAAACACTACACGTATTGCGAACTGGGTAGAAGTTTTGTTATTCACCAGCGTGTATTCCTCGCACCAAGACTTCTTAAATAAATAGACTCCACTCATTTTGTAAACAAAATAAAATAATAATAATCACCTTGGCGTCCATATCCCGGTGGTGCTCTCGCGCGTGAGTGAATACTCCAGGTTCAGGATTTGGCAGATCAGGTAATTACAGTAGAGCGACTGTAATTTGACCTCCGTGACCTTGAGGGGAAGCCGACAATGGCATCGACTTCGCTAATGTAGTGAAATGTAATTGGATCGCAATAGCCACTCAACGGCATTTCGCGGCAGGCCGCAAGCTTGTTTGCCACCTCAGTGGTATAAAAAAAAAATCATCAGTTTTAATTGTAGCAGAATATCAAAATCTGAAATTGAGCTGCGATTACCATCCAATTACAATTCAATCGAGTCATTAGTAACAATAGCAGAATAGCAAAAACCTGTCCAACTGCCATTACAATTTAATCATTATTTAAGTAGACTTGGGCCAAAATTGGATCATGATTATCCTCACTGTTTTCCCTCACCGTAAGAACATCGATTTATGTTCAACTAATTTATATAACTCAGAAAAAGTCATGGTATATGGAGGCACTGGCGCTCGAACCTCGCTAACATACAGATACAATACAGCTGATATACAATGTCTGTGCGCTGTCTACAATGTTTAGTTCCACGGTTACGCAGTCGTGTAAAAGGACGACATTGGCTTCCTGCAAAGTCGCGGTTCCATTTTTAAATCTGGTCGCCTGTTGTTGGCTCCCCGGGGCAGACATGTTCTGCGAGTCTTCAGCGGCTGGTTGTTTTTGCTTTTTGTAAAACTTTACGCTGTCGATACCGGGTTATGTACAAGCTGGTTCAGTAAGAGTCTAATAGAAAAATAGAACGATTTGTTGGTTAAGTCTGAAAGGGTTGTGTTAACAATGTTTTATCGTCCGAAAATATTATTTTACACGACATCAATGCTATGGTTCTGGCACACGCAGATTAACACCATAGTCAGAAACGTTACTATAAATATGCTTGGCCAATTATTATTTACACAGCGCCATCTAGACGCAAAGTAAGCAAAGTTTGTGTTATGGTTGCCAGACAACTGATGAAACCCCTACTACATATGATATTTTTATAAGAATATTTAATTTAATTTAATTGTTTGTGAATAAGGGTATTGGTCCAGCATCAATTTCAGTTCGCAATCAGCAAACTATCTTCAAACTCCATTAGAACTTTTGCGTAACAAAGGAAAAGAACACGGAAACGAAGGAACTTGATAACAATCCTATGTGAATTAAACCATGTTAGGTACGATTTTGCTTTCAACTTCATCTTTGTTCAGAGAACAAACTGAATACTATTTCTTTATGACATACGGTGGGCAAACAGGCAAGGCCACCTGATGAGAAGTGATCACCACTGCCTATAGACATTAGCAATAAAGCATAAAGGCAAATGCTCCTCCACTGCCAAAGCCACGGTTCCCCAAATCCCCACCCCATGGAGCACTGGAAATCTTACTCACCGGCAAAAACACAATACTAATTAATAGATTGTTTAGCTGCGGTATTCTGTAAGGTGGAGGTACTTCCCGGCTCCAATTCGAATGGGATACCCCGCTATGCCTCCCTTACTTACTAAATGCTGAAGCTCGCCTAGCTTAGTTTGTTACATGTTTCACGCGTTGGCACAGCCACAATGGAAGCATCTGCTGTTGAATTTGAGTTAACGAGTCCTGAAGTTGCAGTTAATATTATTATTAGATTAATTTACTGGGAATCCGCGTGGGAATTTGTATACTCATATCTAGGAGGCACTAGAAGGCGCTTTTGATAACGAGTATACCTATAACTTGGACATTTTGCGCCTAAAGACTTCTGAAGAACCCCAATTTGTATATTAGAGGTGTCTTCAGAGGCGAGCAACGCATTGGTGACTCCCCTGGTGTTGCTGATGTCCATAGGCGGCGGTGACCACTTTCCATCAGGTGGCCCGCTTGCCTGTTTGTCTGCCGCATTACAATAAAAAAATTGTAATATTATCCCCTAGATGTCAGCAGGACGTAGGCAGCTATTTCATCTTCCTCCAGGCATGTCCTGCACCGGGCGTTTAGTAAAAATATGTTTATAGTCAGTGCCGTGTCCGTGTTCCAGTAAACATTCGGAGCTTTCTCCTTGTGTCGGGTGTTAAAAACGTAACAAACCTGGTATACGACAAGCAGTAAGCTTGTTTCCAAATAATTTAAACCACCTGCAATATGTTAGGAATGCCTAAGCGCATGTGTTTATAAATAAACATTTGGGCTACACGGTGTAGATACACCATCATCCTTAAAACGCTGTCCTAACTACTCAAATCTTAAACAGTTTAATTTCGATTGTTTGTTTTTCAAGCTTAGAAGCGTTCAGCCGAGACGATAGCATTTATAACCAGTCATATCAACAACGTATTTTGAACTAATTGTTTCCCGTGGTATTCACCCGCGCGCAGTCGGCTCTCCGTAAAACATCAACTATCCTATTAACTGATCAAAAATAACTATTCAATCATCATAGTATTTTTCCGGGATAAAAATAACCATATGACACTCGGGAATAATGTGGCTCACCATGAGAAACTTATAAGGTTCAGTAGTTTCGGAGATTACCCCCAAGTTTGTATAAACACAAACTTTTCTTATTTTTAATATTACTATAGAACTAGAGAAATACCTTCTTCAAAAGGTATTCTAGAGGTAACTCAAAGGCCGGCACCGCATCCGCTCCCCTTTAGTTTGCAGATGTCCTAGACGACGGTGGTGACTTTCCTTTAGATGGATAGTCCGTCCGTGTGCCTCACAAGGCAATAAAGAAAATCTGGTGGAGCGTTTCGACTTGGTTTAGCGGTAGGTCTATATGATAATAAGTAATGCCAAATCAAGATAGTTAGTTAATATATTAAGCGATTATTTTAGGGTAGGTCTACTTTGAACATGTGAAAGATTATTTACTTACATTCGTCCAGAGCATTATAGGGTACTTTATGTCCAGCGACCAGCACAAATAATACATTCCTGAGAAGCGGGATAGTCTAATGTTAGTAGAGTTCCAAACTGTGCGTGTGTGAAATCCAGCGGGGAACGGTTAGATAAGATCTCCATTTTATCCTGTGCTGCGTCCATGTTAACAATATAAGCGGTTAAGACCAGTTTCATTAAAGCCTTTGTTTACGCCGTTGCAGCGCGAGCTCGGCTCCAAGGCTCAGCATACATTTAGCGAGACGCATCCCAAGCATTTTTCGACCAAACGATTATCGACTTTGCTTGTGTTGAAATAACATCAAAAATGAAATAACCCAAGTTCGCCTGGCCATTTTGATGCTTTCGGATATTATAATGTTTGTGTTAATTGATTTTCATCGTTATTTCAACGCAGGCAAAGTCGGATATGATTTGGCCGAACCCAAGACTTTGGTTAAGCAAAATACATGGATGTTTTCCGGTGCTGAAGTTAAAATTAGTTTCAGACAAGTTTTCTCGAGCAACAAATACCAACATACACACATCAATATCCCCTAAAAGTCCCTTACTGTACTTAAGTGGAGGATTTTGTTATAATACAAAAATAATACAAGATAATGTAAAGCGACGGTGAAAAATGAAAATTTAAAAAGTACCTATTTATTGTGCATTATTTAATTTCTAATCAAACGGGACAAAGCTCACCGAACTTATCCAGGTAGGTAGCGACGCATGCAGACCAAAGAGATTGGAATGTTTGCGACCTAGACTGGCAAGAAGGTCGCTAACATTCCAATCTCTTTGATGCAGACGGACCAGCGCGTACGAATGCTTACACTGGCGAGACACCTGACACTGAGACACACCACCTGCCATCGGGAAACGCGATCCTATGTTGTGGATAGCGTGGAACGCTATCCGCACGAGCCGCTTTGGCTCAACCTTTATAATGCGTACGGCTAAGGAATGGAACACGTTGCCTGCGAGTATTCTCTGGTCATTATAACCTGGACGCTTTCAAGGCTAGAGTGAATAAGCTGTTCCTTGACAGGCATGGTCCATCTTCAGCCGCATCGTCATGTACCACCAAGTGAGGTTGCGAGAAAGAATGCATGCATATTATAACCGCGCCGCGGAGGCGACTCATGCGCACAACGTGCACGGCCCCAGCCAGCTCGCCTGCGCTCATCTCTAGGTATTCTCGGTCTTCATTACGGGTGATGCGCCCGAAAAACTTGCATTAAGGGTGTACCTTTTCATACAAAGCTAGATAATACTAGTTTATTTTCGATTCTCAAATCAGCCAACCGTTCTTTCTGGCAATAAAAAAACTTATTAACTCGCATGTCCAGAGACCGCGCAGTGCGTGCCACATGTGTTCGATAAAAAAGAAAAATAACAAATCCATCCAATCCAATTGCCGGGAACAGCGGACCGTTGCAATACTAAAATTGAGCCGATTGTCGTCGCTCGATGCGCCGACCGGTAATCTGTTGCCGACTTTACCAATCTCTATTTTTCAACACGTATTACAATGCAATACAGAGCACAACGAATGCCGTTGACGGCACCAAACCACTGACGCGCGTTTAAAAATCACATCTATCCGCTTTGCAGTTTCCAAACCACCTATTTCGGTTCACAAAGAGAGCTGCCAACTGTCGGGCGGGGGTTGAAGGGGGAGGGGGAGGGTCCAATTAATTGCTCCGCTGGATGAAGTTGGCACCGATCGAAGGTATTTTTAATTAGTGCAACCCTGTGAGTGTCTGGCGCGAAGTAGTTTCACGCCCGCTGTGAACGTCTTGCGGCGCGGTTTAACGTCGACTTTGGGCAAGGATTGTGAAGTTTTACTCGTTTTACGCGAAGAAAAGAAATGTTAAGCGGAGAGATTTGAGAACGATATGATGTTCAAGTCTTGCTGTTGATTTTTAACCAACGAAGAGAAAAGAGGGGTGTTGTAAGTTTGTCTGTGGCACTGTGTGTGTGTGGAGAGGTGTGATTTGGATGCGGTTTTCTCTATTTGACTCCATTATTAGTACTCAATATTTGGCTCCATCGCTGCGTACATTCTTCGCCTCTGCACTCCATACGATTTATATAGTCCTCTGTGCCCCAACTGCCTAAAGTCTCCACAGCGAACGGTGCATAAAGGTAGATAGGCCCCATCGCTGCGTCAATACGTCGCCTCTACAGCCAATACGATTTATATAGTCCTTTGTGCCCCAACTACACAAAGTCTCCACAGCAAAGGGCACAAAAAGGTAGGTAGGCTCTATCGCTGCTTCAACCTACAGCTATAAAGATAGAAAGATTACTGCCAAAAAAATACACGAATGAATTCGTGGGCAAAAATTAGTACTACTCTATGTATATGAGGGGATTAATTAAAATGTATATTTTCACTGCAAACAACCCCATTTGGATCGCTAGAGCTTATTGGATGTTTCTATCCAACAAATCATGTTTCGCCACCTTTTGTTGCTGGCTTATCGGATTATTTCTAGTTGAAAACTAGTTTCGGCAATTTCTTGCGCAATTCCGTAGCAAGATAATACCTTTTTTTATTATCTGGTTTTAGGAAATATGAACAAGTGGGAAAGGAAATTATCTATGCGTAAACTAGATATGGACTAATGGGCCCACAGAATACCAGCGCTGTGAGTCGCTTATTGCGTCTCACAGCACATGCTGAGTGGGTACCATTTATGCTGACAGCAGCGGCACCGGCAGTGGTATGGGAGACTACTCATCTTTTAAATGTTTTAATGTTTGCTTTGACAATCATGTAACTGTTATTGTGTTGTGGTGCCTATAAAACTCTTTTCTTTCTTTCTTTAAACTCTACAACTATTGCGTATCCTGTCCTAAACATATAATGAACGACGAAAGAATTTGTATTAATGCTACATGTTCTCTGCGGCGGCCTAAAAAGTTGAGTCGTAATTGACCCCGGTCTATACAAAAGAACACGAAAACTGAAATACGACTTCGGTGTATTAGTGAAACTTTACTTTTCACTGAGTCCCCGAATGAGGTCCAGACAACCCAGCCTATATGACCAATAACGTCGTGTCATTATATATGTCATATAACTTTTTTGCCACAGCGATTCGAGAGTTTTCGCTTGGGTAAAAGTTGTAGATCATGAAAAATCTTTTCCAATGACATATCGCTCAACGTTATTGGTCATATAGACTGGGGTCTATACATTTCTGCTGATCCTGCTTTATAATATAAAGTACATGGTAAACGGCGCTGCAGGCGCAAGTTTTTGTGTTGCCAGTGTAGAAAAACGTTACGTTTGGTAGAAAATATTGAAGTTTTACAATTGAATCAACGGTACAATATAATCGACTCTTCCCTACTAAGAAAACATGCATCAACCAAAATTTATAACCATATTTATGCTTATGTTACAGAATAATACCGAAAATAATCAAACAGAACAACGGTTTTTGTGAGATAGCAGAGGACATATTTTACAAATGGCCAGAACAAGACCGTTTTGACCTCTACATCCACCTATTAAGTGCTGTATTAATCAGAATGTCCTGATTACCGACTTATTGCCTCGCAATGTAACACGAAAGCTGTATTAACGACGGATAATGGTATGTAATTAATTGCGCTTGTTAATTTAATAAGGGATCAGAGGTTTGATCCGATCACGATTAATTTCGGTACCGATTTTAGGCAATAATATGGTTTGAATCTATTCTAATGTAATATTAGACTCGGAATTTACACAGACTGAAGTATGTATAGTTTCCACAGAGCACATACCCAGTAGAGTGCGGCAAATAATTAGACATAAATATAAATAATCGTGGACAAATTCACACAGCGCATCTAGCCCCAAAGTAAGCAAAGCTTGTGTTATGGGTGCTAGATAACTGATAAACTACTTACATACTTTTTTTTTTAAATACATACTTATTATACATAGAACACCCAGACCCGTAACAGAAATTAAAATTCTGCAACCAAGAATCACAAAACATCATTAAAGAATCGAACCCGGGACCTCTTGCGTGGCAGACGCATGTTGACCACTGAACCACTCAGGTCGTCAAATAAACTCCTTAAAACATAAATTCCTTATAAGAAAGCTCACTGTTATCCAAATAGCAATGGAAAGGGTTACTCGTATGCTCGATGTCTCATTGCGCGACCAAATCAGAAGTGAGAAGATCCGCTAGCAAACCAAGGTCACCAAGCCCAAAGGATTGCCAGGCTAAATTGGCTGTGGGAATTTCATCTCTTACAACGAAAATATAGTGATTTGTTTGGTTAAATAATAACGAAATTATACTAAACAGACGCATGTTACAAAGAAAGAAATTATAACAATGTATTTTTGCAGAGGAGACAGGATGTTAAAAATTCTTTCGCTAATAGAAAGCTCCATTTTCATTATTCTCTTTGACCCTGGAAAAATAAGCGAATCTCGCTTAACAATTGAAAGCGTACAAAATTGTACAAAACGACACGTAGCTACTAGCGTAGAAATAAAAGCAGCTTAAATAAATAATAATCTTAGCGGTAATGTCCCGGTTGTGCCATCGCGCACGAGGGCCCGAGGTCCGCCTTGAAAATAATCCAGGATTTGGCAGATCAGGTAATAACAATGGAGCGACTGCCTCAGGTAATAACAAGTGAAGGTCATTATCTCATTTTCAAAATCCCCCAATACACCCTCACGGTTGCCCGCCGACGACGCTTCGTTTCACGAACAGGTACACATTAAAATAAAAGCTTTTTATCTTACTAATATTATGAATACGAAAGTTTGTAAGGATGTTTGTTCAAATAACACTCTCCACTCCCATTGTTACTCCTTCACGCAAAAACTATGGAAAGGCTTTTGATAGTACTTTAGCAGTAATGTAGCCCAGACCAGCACATTAGCTATAACTTATTCCGTAATTCAATGTGATTCCAGCAGAAACGGATTCAAAAAATAACAACCGAACTCTAAGCGGACAAAATCGCGGGCAAAGGCTAGTTATTGCTATATTTGAGACACAGTACGTAAATCCACTTTTGACTTATTCGCTGTAACGTCCATTGCATATTCAAGAGTAGCGTTGTCCATTCACGGCTGACACAAAATGGCTGCCATTGGAATCCCGCCGATATCACTTCCATAACAATAGCCCACACACATTGTTCTAGTGTTTATTTTGCTATTTTCCGTCCACAAAGCTTTTAGAGTAGACGTTCTCTTTGAAATAGAAGCCTTTATTGATAATGTCCGTTCTCATTGTGAGTAGTTCTAAAGTGAACCTTCTAAGAGAGGTGAATTTAAACGGTATAATCTGAATTATTTATGTCAGTCTAATGAGAAACCGACCTAGGCTCTGTCCAATTTTAAATCCGACCATTACCGATCGACCGGTTTCCCAGAAACTAAGGTACTTATAGTTCATGACAAATGGATTAACAATAGCGTGCATTGACCTCGGTCAGAACCGGCATTATCTCATGAAAAATATATGAAAATTGTTATAAACTAGGTATTCTATAATGTAACGAATACGACTATTAAATCATTACAAGTATCGCTATGGTCACTTACAAAATAGTTTTGACAGATAGATCAATGTCAATGTCCGCTAATGCTAACCTATTTTACACGATCTATAGTAAATTCAGAAATCAAGCAATTTCTGTTAAGGTGTTGCCAAAAACAAAATCCATAGCTCACTCCAGCAAGAGTTACTATTTTAGGAGTTATTTCTTTGTTGTGTTTTAAGTGGAACTAACGCCACTTAGTGTTACTTCTGGAATCCGCTTTTTAAACCAAACTACATTACCAGCAATGTACAAATAAATTACACTCCACCAACATTTTCTCTAATAAACACACAAGTTAAAATTTTAAATTTACCCCATTTGCACCAGAGGCAACTTATTAACATATTTATCCTTTGCATCAAGAACGACTCTAGAGGAGAATGCATTTTTAGCGATAACCCTCGTTCCAAGCCCTTTTTGCCTTACTTACTGACTGTACTAAGAGACTAATACCTCATTACCATGTATACAACTCTCTCTCAATTTGTCGTCACCTAAAGACCAGAAAGCCTGGACTATTGAATATGCTAATGAAGTGGAAGGACCCAGAGACTCCGGCCTTTTGAGTCTCAATTTCGCAAATAGGATTTTAAATTATGGAAGTAGGCCTCTCGCCGTGGGTGCCTTAAAATATACTAAAATATGTATGAGCGCGTCTTCCTTACATGTCGGGTTATTAACGGATGTCGTAAATAATCGCGAACGTACCTGGAACAAAGATGGGTCGTATTAGAAATGGTTGTATTTTTTTTATTAGTATGAAAACCAGCAGCTTTAATACAAATATAAAACTTAAATAAATACAAAAAGCCAATTACAGGTTCTCACTGATAGCACTAGTCCACGAGAAGAACATATAAAACATAAATACATGCCGTATGTAACAAATACAATTTAACTAATGTGCAAAGTAATATTATCTGTTAGTTATGCATTAAGTTTGGCTAGTATTATTGAAAAACGCCTGACTCGCTTTGCCGTCCGATAGCCTGTGTTGAACAAATCGAAATCCTTATTTTTACTTAATATATTGAAACTATCGCAGCTACGCCACAGAAAAGTGTTACGCTTATAGTTGGTAGACGCTTTAGGTAACGATATGATGTCATTAGTGCGCAAAGTTCGGTTAAGCGGTCTGAATGGTATTTGTTCGAAAAGCTGAGACAATCAACCAAATTTGAAGTAATCTTGAGTAGGAAGACCAAGTCAGCTATTTCGCGCCTCGCGACTAAAGGAAGCTGATGATGTTTTCTACAGATGTCGATGTAGTTATCAGAGCTGTAACGTACTTTTAAACGATAGCCTAAATATCTTAAAAACCTACCGAGGTGATCGATATACGTAAGATAACGTGGGTTCCAAACCTGGGATGCGTACTCTAAGTAGCCTCGTACAAAAGTAAAGAATTTTAAAACTTTTATCTTGGGAAAATTCTTTTGAAGCACGCATATTAAATCCTAAATTATTGTAGGAAGCAATGTTATCATTTCATTCGATTACTTTAACGATAAGCCGTGTGGTGAACGGCTGAGTAGAATATACAGTGTCACAAAAATATCTGATGACGTTACTATGGATATTCAGGTGGGAGGACTCTCTCAAGCTTGAGCTTATATATTTCTACTGCCAAGCAACAATGTTTGCATTAGTTCCGGTAAGGATAAGGTAGCCAGCGCAATTACGGGCATGCGGCATTTCATCTTAGTCCTTACAGTGACAACGCACCTGCGGTTCTTCATTTTACCGTTTATCATCAGGCTGTCTGCTCGTTTGCCACTGGGTAGTTAAAAAATTTAGGCGTGTGATTCTCTAAGAACATCCTGGCAACGATCATTCACGTTTCATCGCTGCGCTCACGGGTGTTACATAGCTGTGCCGGTGACCAACGCTACAATAAGTGTCGTTATTTTGAAGGGTCATGTCAATTCCAACAAGAGCGTCGCTGTCACCGGGTCAGTTGTTTGTTGCACTGTACCATGAGGCTACACTCTCGTATTATCAGAATGGGCCGGAACTTTGTCATAGTACAATTGACAGCTCTCGAGAGACAAAGGGCACGACTGTTTGATGCGTACTTCCAGGCGAAAAAGATTCTAGATTATTAATAATAATGAAACGTTTATTTGAGGCATTAAGAATTACAAAGTTTAAAACAATGTTAACAAATATGGGCTATATTTAGTTAGTAATATTTTAAAAACTGAGTGTCAGTACTTATTTTAGTATACAAAGTCTTCAGAGTAAGAGTTTAAGCTGTGAACCAGTATCTACCGGTTCTAAGCAGTTCGATCAGCTGATTACAATTCCGGGTGAGTGCATTGTATTGCCGTGCCACGTAACCACCGCGTCTCACCGAACAACTTCGGAGCGCTCAACTAATCCGGTCTAAACTGGATTCTGCCGGTTAGAATTAGATGTTAAGTTGTGTTTTGTCGCTTTCATTGAAATGTTACAAAAGCTCACTTCCATTACGGATTGTTTTGTTTGCATTCGACAATTTTGGCGTACCTAAGTATGAAATTGATATTTTGTTTTTGTTGATTCGTACAATCTGGCTAGGAATTACAGCTTTTATTTGGTACTAGTGGACCCGGCGCGACTTCGTTCGCGTAGTTCTACTTTACCCCTACCTACCTTTTTTTGCTTATTAACCTTCCTCTTGAATCACTCTATCTAAAGTGGAAAACTTCATTACAATCGGTTGCGTAGTTTAAAAGATCTACATAGAGACAGACGGCGGGAAGCGACTTTGTTTTATACCTACTATTTATATAAATAAATAAATAATCATGGACAAATTCACACAGCGCCATCTAGCCCCAAACTAAGCATAGCTTGTACTATGGGTGCTAGCTAACTGATATACTGCTTATATACTTTTTAAATACATACTTATTATACATAGAACACCCAGACCCGTAACAGAAATTTAAATTCATTATTAAAATTTCTGCCCGGCCGGGAATCGAACCCGGGACCTTTTGCGTGGAGACTGGCATGTTGACCACTGAACCACTGAGGTCGTCAAATATATGCAAACAGTTATTGCACCCAATTGTATACCTATACCATTGTAACAACTCATTCATGATTAAATGATTGTTTCACATAACATCAACAGCTTACTGCTGCATTTTAGCCTCCGTCACATTGCGTCCGGAAGGCATTGTCATAATCGCCGCGCTGGGCAGGCGGCATGAAGATGGCAGTGCTGGAAATAATCAACAAAAGTTGTTGCTTCCCATTTTTTAGATTACGTAGGTAATAGACGGTTTGCCTGTATGACATTATAGTCCGTGCTATATGTATTGGCGATATCATGCCTTGATCTCTCGCTCTACTACTAGCATTATTCCATGAAAAAACATGAAAAACGTTATATTTCGTCAAATTGTAACGAATACGACTATTTACAGTACTACAACTTACAACTGTGTATCTATTGTATTTATGATAGGTATATTATTTGTATCGTATTGTATTTATTGTAGGGTTATGGTATATCATATTTTATTTATTACCATATCTTGTATTATTAGTATTTGCTATTTGGTTAATTAAATATACTTGCTCTCTGTTCCGCTTTTGGCACCTACTCTTTCGCTTTACGCATGGCCTACTGGTTGAGTGGTAGATAAAGCCTTGATGGCTTTAAGTCCGCCAAATGTATTATTTTCAGTGCAAAAAAAAAACTATCGGTTTGATCGCTAACTTATGAGTTTTGACCGAGAGATCATTGTCCACTATTGCCAATCTATTTGGCACGAACTATATACAACACCCGCAAAAGGATGGGGATGGTGTAAGTCTACCCTGCCGGACACCGCACGGGGACCATTAAATTATAACGGAGAAGGATAATCATCATCACAGCCCGTAACAGTCCACTGCAGGACTTAGGGCCTCTCCCACGAAAGGGCCATAATCTCCACGCTTGGCAGGCGGGTTGGAGATCGCAGTGTTTAAATATAACAATGGAAAATGCTGCTGCCCATTTTCCAGACTACGGAGACTCTTGATCTTTTGCCTCGAAAACATTAGTCGCCTTGTACGACACCCATGAGTGTAAGGGGTTGGTGCTATTCTACTCTGCCGGACGTCACACGGCCACCACACGGGTAGCCGCCAATGTTGGCAAGCGAAGATGTAAAGGTGAAAAAGGGTAATCACTCACCTAGCCGGATGTTGTGACCAAGCAAGAGTATTTTTCACCATTTACTCAGTTACAAAATATAAAGCAGCAACAAGAAAAGCTAAAACCGGATCTCGCAACCAAGTTTCAAGCGCTTTAACAAATTACTGCATGCTCTGAATAGACTGGATTTAACCGGTTACGAGTTGGGCACTTAGCGCCGAACGTTGGCGCAAACTATTGTACAGGCGGGATCATATTATATTCATAGTTGGTTATAAGCCTTGTATGTATGTATGTAAACTCCTTATTGCTTAATAAATACAGTAGTTACAAAAATATTTGTATAAAACAAAGGCGGGCCTTCTCCCACAATGGGATTTCTTCCAGCCAACCTTAAACAGCATGAACGGACATCGAAGATGCGATGGAGGCCATATTGAGGTCTTCAATTAATTCTATTTAAATCTACAACTAATTATTCGAACATTATTGTCTATTTAGTACATAGGTAGTCTTCAAAATAGGTGCCTTGTCATGAGAGTAAAAATGGTGTGTTGATTGCCTTTAATAGGCTTTCAATGGGATGTCGTTGATCCCCTCACACTATTTCTGTGGAATGAGGTCCCTGAAGAAGTTTTCCTTGAAGTGTACAATATTGAGTTCTTCCAAGCAACAGAGTGATGCCCCTGGTATTGCAAATGTCCTAGGCTGCGGTAATTGCTTACCATCAGGCAGCCTGGAAGCTTGTTTGCCTACAAAAAATAAGACTTAATAGAGCCGCAGAGGTTTTTGAGGACATTGTATTTATTACATTTGTCTTCAATATACCTATTCGAATAGTCACACTTTGATTCTGTTCATATGTGTATGGCAAAGGAATGAAATCCGTTGCCTGCGAGTATTTTTCCCGCTCGTCACATCCCTTCAAGGCCAAAATGCTTAGAAACACGGGCGACCGGCGGGTCCGGGTCACTGGCCGTGCTCTAAGCCAAAATGGATAGGATGTTTCATCTAGGGGGTTAACTACTTGCCCACCAGATAGAAATCAGCAACTATTGTATTCTTATGATTGCGCGACGCAAAGGAGGAAAATGTACTGATAAACATCAACTTTTAGGGACCCATTTTCGTAGAATTTTAAAATGGTAATAGAAATTTAAAAGGGGGACTGCTTTCAAGTTTAAATTAAACTAACGTTTGCACTTTATACACCGTTCGGCTTGTTTCTAACTTTTCAGTTTTTTAATATCAGTTGGGGTATTTAGTTTTTGTACTGCTTTTTTAATGTTAATAATACGTAGCCAAACAGGTTGGTCCCCGGCCCATCAGCAACAGTACACCGCATTGCGTTGCGCATCTTTACTGAGACTAAGGATTCAATTTCAAAGTCTAAACGAAACGTTACGACGGAGAGCGCATTCCACATCCGAATAATGGCATTCCATGTGTGCGTGAGAAATGTTCCAAAATGCAATAAAAATGCAAAATCATTGTTAATGTACCTATATTTTCAGGAATAGTGTTTGTGTGTTCCACACACACAGTAGACTAGAAGGTACAATGCATCTGAATAGCGCAGTGTAGTTTGCAAGTTCCCTGCACCACCGCTAATCCGCCCAACACTGGATTAGGCTGGTTAGAACAGGATTGTCTGCCCAGTGCGGTTTTTCGTTACACTACTCGTATATCTTTGTTGTACTGTACCACTACTTTGTTTGGCACAGGCTTTATCAAATTATGAAAAACGGGTCAACCACCCGATACGGAAAAGTAAATAGGTATTTAAAATTAGTCGTACTGTAACGATCATGGACTTAGGCTAGAGAATACACGAGAGATATTTAATTACCAACCAGCTGTTTCTGTTTTTAGAATTCGATCTCGAAAAGAGCCAGATTAAGACAGCGAGAATGTCAAAAATACATCTTCGACTTTTTAACAACAGCAAATTTTTTTTATGTAATACGGCATACAAACAGGCACGCGGGCCACCTGATGGAAAGTGGTCACCGCTGCCTAAGCGACTAGCTCCACTAATGCAGTGCAGTGCACTGCGCGGCGCACCACGCAGTGCCACGTCACGGTGACAACAAAGAAAACGGTGGTGTTATTCTGGTTTTTCACGTTAGGCAATGATCGCACGAGAGATTTACGAATGATTGTGAGTTAGGCAACGTTTGCACGAGAGCTTTTTCGACGCTTTTACGCGCGTTATTTTAAACGACTCGCATGATTATTGACCTTATGTCGACCTTATGTATGGAGGTCAGTTGGCAGTCGTTCCACTGTAATTGCCTGATCTGCTAAATCTTGGATCATAGTCAAAGCGGGCTTCGGGTCCTCGCGCGCGAGAGCACAAACAGGATTTGACGCCAAGAGCATCATTATCATCGTCTTGGTGTTAAATTTCGGTTGCCAGGAGTCCGCCTTACTACTCCTCTTGGTCCACTTCGCTCGGTGTTCGGTATCCTTGGTGGTGAGTTTGTTGGCACGCATGTCGTTCTTATCGACGTCTAGCCATCGCTTCGTGAGTTGAACTCTCCTTCCCGTGCCTAGCGGGCTGGCATGGTCAGACATTATTGTCCCCACGTAATTTGCCGTTTAATTTCCTTACTATCATTATCCGCATCTTGTCTCTCACGTTCCGTTTAGAGTAATCTGATCGATTATAATCGTATGGTGCAGGATGTTTTTCAACAAGCTCATAAAACATTATATTGAAGTCAACATCATCATAATGACACCACGATGATTATTTAATTTATATTATTGTCAATGCTACATTGACATTACAATTTGTGTGCCGTTTTTGTAACCTTGATCTGGCTCGGGTTAATATTTGATTATAACATAATGGTGACATCCTGAAAACCTGCTGAAAACGGTCCGGATACATTTCCAGTTTTACCATCAACTGGTAACTCTATTTTTACACCGGTATTCCATATAGGGTGCACCCAATAGTTACGTCGAGGTCGTCTACATTTTTGCATATTAACCATCTGCAGTACGGCCAACATGTCTTCATCCCCGGAAGAAGACATAATTTTACTTTAAAATCTTTGAAAACGAATTTTTTCTTTGGATGTTTACTTCTGACAGGTGTCCATAGATTCACCATCTGTGGACCGTGGTAAGTCATTCCATATTTTAACTAAAAAGTATAACATCAGTAATATCTAAAGAAATTGAACCATGCAACTTCCGCGAATACTATACTATAAATTATTCTTTTTACCCGACTACGATGGAGCTAAGGGAGGGTAATGAAGTTAACAATCTATGTATGTAAAGTTGATAAACGTGGAAGAATCGACAGAGATTTGTCAGGACCATAGCAAGTGGAACAATGTCGTCTCTGTCGTATGTCGTCAATGTCGTACTCTTGCGGGGGAAAGGGGTTTGTGTGTATGTATGTTTATATGAATGTTTGTATGGATGTTTATTCTAGCTGAAAAACTACTTGGCCGATTTTCGTTAAAAGCGTATTGATTGTCCGATGGTTACAGGCTCTATGATAATACATTCAATTAAATTATCTTGAGGATATAAGAACATAAAAACTTCAAAATTATTAAATTCAAAAGATTGATTCGGTCATGTTAGGAATTTTTATTCACATTGATTGATTCTGTTGTAGGATAAACCGCACTGCTTAAATTTGTCCTCAACTGGTTGAAGACATGATTTTTGGACAATATTACGACAAAATGTTTTAAAACGTAGTAATTTTGAATTTTGAATTTCTGTCCTTTACGAATGTTTACTTAAACTGAGTGTATACCACGGTGGCTCATTCAAAACTATAACTACAAAGTATAACATCAGTAGTAAGTATAAAGAGAGTGAATATAACTTAAATTATTCGGAAACCATTGCTCTTAGAAAACTGGATCCTAAAAAAAAATGATAGTGCCCGTCGATATCTATAAGTATTTGCTGTTCTGGAACAAGCGTTTTAAGGCAAATAGTTTCAGAGTTATTACAGTTTTAAGATTGACAGCTGTCATACGGAATGTAGATATCGACTATCATTTCTCTTCAGGAACTAGTGTTCAAGGAGCGATAGTTTCAGAGTTATTATAGTATTAAGTTTGACAGCTGTCAACCGAAATGTAGATGTCGACGAGCACTATCATTTCTCTTTAGGAACTAGTATTCTAGCACCAATAGTTTCAGAGTTATTACAGTTTTAAGTGTGACAGGTGCCATCTAAAATGTAGATTTCTACGAGTACAAGCATTTCTTTTTAGAAACTAGTGTTCTAGAACGAAACATGCCTTATTTATAATTCGGGATGAACTGAGAAGAGAATGACGACAGGATCACGAAAGCGAAACAACTTCGTAATGTTAAAGAATCAGAAAAAGGGGAGGGGCTTACGCATCAGCTGTCAAACTTTCTTTGACAAGGTCGGTTTCCTATTTCATTCACACGCGTTGTATCTGTACTAAAAAAAGTAGACAGATATATGTGTGTCAACTGTGTCACATAAAGAGGAAAGATTCGAACTGTTGGTAAAAAGAAACAGTCAGATGTGACGTTTCATGTTGACATCTACTGACATCGCACCGCACGCTGCACGATGGGGTCAAATTGAAAAACGCAGACAAAATTCATACAGAACTGACATTTCGGGCTTCAATTGCGGGTGTTGCCCCATCATGCAGTGCGCCGCGCGGCGCGCTGCACAGTGGGACATTCCGCCATCTGTCAATGTACTTGCATACAAATTGCTCGGCGTGTAACAAGTTTTGCCACATCGTGCAGTGCACTGCGCAGCGCACTGCATCAGTGTGCGTTCAAGTTAAGGACATCTGCAACACCAGGGGCGCTACCAATGCGTTGCCCGCCTAGAGGCTTCGTTAGAACGAAACCTCTAATATACATCTTGAACGAACCCATCGAACGATTGCAAAAAAAACCAGCCAAACAATCATCGAAGGATTTAGCAATAATCTGCCTTTTCCGACTATTTCATGACATAATACGATCCGAATAATTATTACCTATGTTACCGTCAATGCAGTCACCGGTCTGGCTCAGACAACTGGCAGATGTCAACCCCGAAGTCAATTTGGGGGAGTTCTTCGCACGATATAATTTCCCGGACGAAAATGTTTTTGGGGCACCGAAGAAAACTTCATGTGTCAGCCTGATGCTGAGATTATTGAGTTTTCGCGTTAGTTTATTTTTTTTTTATTTTTTTTGGGTAAAAACGACGTGCGACGTGCTGGCTGGATAGGTGCCAAGACTGCCAAGTTAGTCAATGTTGGCTGTTTATCAGGTGACGTTTGTGACGTATTGCGTTAGCTGAAACTTTATTTATTTGAGGGAGTATGACAAACCATTGTAGAGTCTTTTATTTATTTTATTTATTGCACCTTTTTGCGGCGCGTTTTGCGTCGACAAAGTGATCGTTCGTCGCATTTGCCACGCGCTTGTGCATCGATGCAGACGCGAGACTGTATTGATGCAGATGTGACTGATTCAAATAAATATTACGACACGTTATGTTGTGTACGAGGGTGTCCTCACCGGTCCTTATACTGGTCCAGGTGTAGGACCTGGTTCAGTTTTAGAGCCAAGGTTCACGCCTCAGCCCCAGTCTAGTTCTAAGTCCAAATCAAGACATAGACCAGGTCCAGGTTAAGAAGCATAGACCCAAGACTTAAACCAGATCCACGTCCTGGTCTTCATCCTTGTCTTTCTTGGTAGTATAGACCGAGTCTATCTTGAAAGTACAGGTTCTAAACGCGTGACTATTTCGCGACTGCATCATAACAAAACGTCGCAGTGTACCATATCCCAGAGCATCCGATATGCATATTAAACAAAACTGTAGCTTATGTATGAAACTGGTTTCTGATACTGAATTTCTCATTGGTCGAGCTTATACAACAATGAAGCACAAACAAAAAATATTTAGCCAAATCATAATAAATAAATAAATAAATAAATATGATTTATCGTAAACGCCGCTCCGCATCCGGGCTTCCAGCACACTCCATATCCTGAAATCAGTTCACCTGTTTTACATTTCGATTCTGTATCCCAGATTATCGCAATGTCAATTTCCAAGTAATGTTTGAAGGAAAAGTATTGTCTATGTTCAGGAGCCGAACGAAGTCACGGGCAAGAGCTAAGTATGTTTTAATAAGTGGGTTATACTATTACTCATTCTTCTCATTTTCCACAAGAAATATTACATAGACGAAGAATCGCATTTAGACACGACGACTCTACTTTGAAACTGTTTTAAAATATTTATTTCGCATCCTGCAAACTTAAACGTTCCTAAGACGTACAATTTAATTCACGAGTAAGTACGTGACTTCTAGCACTGACAAGTGAACTCTCGGAGCTAATTCAAGGCAGACATTCGTAAACATGTCTACAAGGTCTACCTTTAGGATCCGACAAGGGAAATTCGACCCTATGGAGGGGTGATAGGCGATTCGCCGTCGGCATGGTTAAATGGCACGCGAATGGTACTAGTAAGTAAATTTGGTGGGGCCATGAAATAAGAAATGTAGCATCTTGTGTAGCATTATTGGTAAATATTGTGGCTAATTGGCTTATGTGGCAGAACATCTGTTATTTTATATGTTATTAAGTATATTGTAATACATATGCTGTTAGTGTACCTTATAAAATAAGATAAATTCTCATTTAGCACCACATATTACTTATTTATTTATTTACTTAACACTTTATTGTACACAAAAAATTAATAAAAAGACATGGCAAAGATACATATTATGTCGAACAAGCGATGCTTACTTGCTTGTTGGGTAACAAGGGTTAAACCCACTAAAGCCAGTACTACCGCCTATCAACTTCAGTTTTTAGGTCTATAGTTTTTAGGCCAAAGCCTTAGAATAAACTACCTGAAATCCGAAGCGTTAAATTATACTCGTCCATCACTGAACCTTAGCATCAATCAACAGCCCATAATAGTCTACTGCTGGACTTAAGCCTACTCCATGCGGGTGAAAAGTTTTGCTACAATCTCCACACAAGTAGGCGGATTGTTTAAAATACACAACAGTAAACGCTACTGACCATTATTTATTGAGGCCCAATCTTGTTATCCTACTTTACGTTTGAAAAGAGATTAATTAACGTAATCCTAATTTAATAAATACTTTTTTCATTATCATTTACGTCGTCGCTTACAAATCGCGTACGCATCGCGTCCAGCCAGTCACCGCCTAGCGCTAGAACAGGAATCGCGCTGCCTACTATATTGGCGCGAACGATGACGCGGTGACTAGGCGGACGCGACGCGACGACTGTGCGCGAAATAATAAAATAAGCTTTATGCCATCGGTATAGAAACCTAAATTGTATAAACATTTTGGACAAATTGAGCAGAAATCGCGTACGTCTGTTTGTGCTCTTACGACACCCTAAATCGTGGGTGTTAGTGAAATTCGAATGTACCATAAACGGGTAAAACATATCAGCTACCCGCTTATCGCTCCCGCTTAAGCCTTCCTCGTGGCCCAACACCATGGTAAGTGACGACGTCGCGCCGACCGCCTAGGAAGATTTAGCATCTCGCCGACTGTAAATGAATTCGTGAAGTACCACCGCGTTGTTGTAAACATTTTCGACGCCCGAATGGGTTGAAGAGAGGTTCGGGCATAAATCTACCCCGCAGTGGTACCATTGTAATGTGCTGTCGAGTTTCTGAGTCGCCTTATTAGCATGTTGTATGCGTGGCGTCGTTATGCTAGATTGTAATGTCTATATATTGTAATATGTACCTCATCAACTCAAGGATGAACTGTCAATATTTTGTTACGTTAATAGGAAATTCAAGTGACTTGAATTCTCTACATTTATGCATAATAATGGCTTCTAGGTAATGCCTCGTAGGTATGTTGTTGCGAAACCCATATCTTGTGCAAGTTCATAAGATGTGGATTTTGTAACAACATTCGTACGCAATACAATATTTTGTGTAAGTTTGTATAAATTAAAAAAAACTCAAAAATTTAGGGCGACAAGCTTAATAATAAACCCGATTATTGACTGCATGTTAGTAAGACATTAATTAATCGTATTTCAATAAAAAAACTGTTGAGCTTTTAACAGGGAACTCTGTCTTCCACGCTCGGTCTATGACCGGGGCCCTGTTTTTGAAACCACTCGCGTGCGCTACCTATCTCTTTCACACTCGTGGTAAGTTGCTAGAGATAGAAAAGACAAGCATTAGAAGGAGAGCGCCCGCAGTCGCAGGCCGAGCACCTTGCCACAGAGAACAGGCTCCGAGGCGTCCATTAAGTCAATAAACAACAGATAACCTAATCGACAGAAAAAGTGGGATATTCCTCGACCAAGTTTACTTATACCCAAATGTTTTCTAACTTACTTACTTACTTACTGGCTCAGCGACGCGAAGTGGATCTTGGCCTCCGACACAAGAACTCGCCATTGGTGCCTATCCTGTGCCATTTGATCCCAGTTCGTTATCTCAAACTACGAAACCGATTTTAATGAAACAAATCTAAGAACCTGGCTCTATTAAACTGGCTTTGAAACCGCATCCAAATCGGCCCATCTAAATCTTCCATGCCTACAAACAAATACACAAAGCCACAGATACACACATCAAATATGTGATAAGTTTAAAGTAGGTTTTAAATAAAAGAAACCCACAGAGCAAAGCAAAGAGTTGCCAGTCAATTTTCAATCTTTTTGAAGAAACCCAACCGCTGTTTGAATAAAATTTGAATTATTTTTAGTTTATAAAGCTTATTTTCATTACGTTAAAGACCTCCTTTCACAAAGTACTTACGCAAAGACAGCCATACTACCATGTAAAGTATTACAGTATCATACTCCGTCATATGGCCCGATTCCCACCCGGAGCCAGCGGAGGCTCGCAAGAAAGTATTCAAAAGCGAGTGCGCTAAGCGGTTTTGTATTTCACGCCAACTACTTCAAGTCTCGTAGCCTGAGGGTTGGAGTCCACCAAATGCGAAACATGCGGAGAAGCTGTGCGGAGGTGTACTGACCAGAGTCAAGATGGCGGAATGGCGGAGACATGTTTGGGTGAATGACTAAATGAATGAACGAATTAACATATTTTATTAATAGGACACCTTCAAATAATAACAATAACAATTTTAAAAAGTAACTGATTTGTATTACAAACTTACGACATCTAAACATAGGTACATCGTCCACATCGTCATGCAGAGAAAACTGTTACATTTACCATATGCTAGGGGTCCATTTTCTCTGCAGCTGACTGTACATAGGGTGTGTGCTATAGTGAAAGGTACTAACACCTACTTGGAAGGCACAGCTGATCGCGCCAATAAACAGCCCTGCTCAACCGTATCCGCTAAATCCAAGCGGGGACAAGTTGTATAGCGGGTACAACATGTGTAGTAATCGTCGAATTGGCCCGATCGGGATTTGCCCAGGCAGATCGTTTACTACGTGATTCGGTTAGGTTATGTCAGTCTTGTGTCGAGGCGCAAAGGATACTTAGGTTTCAATTCGGTTAGATTAGATTTTTTTTTATATCATACGGTAGGCAAACAGGCAAGCGGGCCACCTGATGGAAAGTAATCACCACTGCCTATAGACATTAGCAACACCAAGAGTATCGCCAATGCGTTGTCCACCTCTATAACACGTTGCTCTGGCAGCAAACAGGCAAATGCCACTCCACTGCCAAAGCCACGGTTCCCCAAACCCCCACCCCATGGAGCACTGGACACCTTACTCACCTGCAGAAACACAATACTATTTAAAAGAGTATTATTTAGCTGCGATATTCTGTAAGGTGGAGGTACTTCCACAGTCGGGCGGCTCCAATTCGAACGAGATACCCCGCTATGCCCTACCTCTCTTATTTGTGTTGTGCTGTAGCCCTAAAACGTCTCCGTCAACTCGGGTCAGTATCAATGTGTCAAAACGATATGCTTCGGCAGTCGTGTCATCTATTCGCCGCTTTGGTGGATTCCGGGCCTTACTCGTAGCCCGTAGCTTTCGGCTACGCTCGTAGGCGACTTCGTAGAACTTCGTAGCACTTGAACATGAACTGCTGGTAGCAAATCAAGTGAGCAACTCCTCGCTACCTTAATTTGAACTTTGTTGGGAGTTTTTCGCATTACACTCGAAAGGAAGTTAAGCTGTAACTGTTGTAACTTAACTTGTCACCGGGACTGATAGTAAAATAAATAAATAACAAATATTCGTGGAAAAATTCACACAGCGCCATCTAGCCCCAAACTAAGCAAAGCTTGTAATAGTAATAGCACCCATAGGGGTGCTAGATAACTGATATACTACTCTTTTTTTTTTAATGCATACATATTATACATAGAGCACCCAGACCCGTAACAGAAATTAAAATTCATCATTTCAATTTCTGCCCGACCGGAAATCGAACCCGAGACCTTTTGCGTGGCATGTTGACCATTGAAACACTTAGGTCGAATACTAATGTAATAGGACCGAGTGGAGACCGCCACTCCACTTCATTTCCGTTTTGATAGGGCAATTTCTTAATAAAGATATCAACACTTTTTGACATTTATTCCTGCATTTTTATATTATTGACATTATTTTTATAAACATTGTACTATTGTACCAACATTGATATATTAACATTTATATTTACTAATTTTTATTAGTGACATTAATATCATTGCAATTATTTTGTTTTATGTTGTGGCATATTGGAATTAATATTTAGTTAATGTTAAATTGATTAATGTAATGGAATTTTGTCCTATGCAAAACGTTTTTGACTTGTAACCAGTGTTATTAATAAATATTATCTTATTCAACGCAGTTTGTAAACTAAATCGACACATAATATTAATGTAATGAGAGAGCGGAAACCGCCGCTCCTCTTCTTGACTGTACAGTCGAGGAAACTGAATGCTAAGCAGTTTTATCGTCTTCTTAATTTGTTCGTCTTATTACGGAAAAAAAAGCAACATGAAGGTCCTTTATTTTTTAAAAGCGGGAGTTGCCTGCCTCTGAAACGAGCAATGTATCAAGTCTGCTAATTTACTGAAGGTTCGATTGAATTGTAATGGCACTTTAAGGCGTTTTTGGTATTTTGCTACAATTAAAACTGATGTTGAGCTGCGATTGCGATCCAATTACAATTCGATCGAGAAATTACAAAATTTGCACAGTCTAGGCCCAGGTGAACACCGCCGCCCATAAATACTGCCAGACTAGCAGGGCCACGAATACTTGTCGGCTTTTGTAAGTGGTGAATTATCATATCTTTTATAACCAAACTCGTGACCACACATATTATTACACTGATCGGGACTAACACGCGTACCTTCACCTTGCGTTCATGATAAATGTTCGCTTCCCGAAGACCCCAACATCGTAACACGATAAGGACTTTACCATACAACGTCCCAAGTCACGGCGCCGCGTCTCTTCTACGATGTTGTTTGCAATTGTTGTCGCAGACGGACTCTTATCGTGCTGTCGTGTGCCCATTAAAACTTGTCCGTGGCGACCGCCAGCTAATTGGATCCAAGTCCCCATTAAACTGCGACTAGGAGTCTGCGACTACCGTGCGGTTCCGCGACTTTGCGACGACTATTGCTACAATTTAATTGGAAGCCCCTTCCAGTTCTGAGTGTAATCAATTTGTTCAAAGCGCCCTGGAGCGTGGACGCTTTTTAGTCTACACAATGAGTTTGTATTTTGAGTACTATTTTGGGAAGGGAATGAATTTTTGATACTGTTTGTGTTACTACTAAGGTTACTTAATTTAGTTATTATTTAAGGACATATCGATCTGGAAATTCTTGATGAAATAATTTTGAGTTTGGATATTTCATTCGCCGACTGTATTTCATTTACAGTAATAAGCAGCTTGGCGTTAATGTCCCGGTCCCGGACCCGGGGTCTGCCATGACAACGATCCAGGATTTGGCAGATCAGATAAATATAGTGGAGCGACAGCCATCTGATCTCCGTGTACCTGCTACCAAGGGAACCTGACCAGATTGAATCATGGTTACACATTCGACTTCGTTCGCCGCACCTACTTTACACCTACCTACCCTTTTTCTTGTTTTTAAACCTTCCTCTTGAATCGCTCTATCTAATGTTGCGTAGTTTAAAAGATCTAAGCGTACATAGATACATACAAAAACACATAGGGGCTTTACTATATATAGATTAGGCCTAGTAATTATTGAAAATGCATGGCAAATCTAACAGGATATAGAAAAGGCGAGAAGCAATCCCAGAACGGTAGTTGCGCCCCCAGCGTCTCAGTCATTTTATTAGAATCATAATAATAATATAATTCTCGTAACTTCAGTGTCACCTTTGTATATTTGATTCCATGAATTCTGTATCAAAGTAGCCACTTCAAAATTGATTGTATTCATAAAACAACATTAACGGCCTTCCACAAAATACGAGTTCAACATCAAAAGTTGTCATTAAAAAATAAACAGGGTAGTTAACCCTTTTCGAAATACCAACTTACGTTTTGCGGTTCGTTACAGTAAAACTTCATAAGGCGCCATACTTTAAGGGACCGCGCCAACCGCAAAGCTAAATATGTCTACTTTTCCCTCCTCCATTTGTCGTAATTGCCTCTGTCATTCGCATTAACCGAGATGTCTTCTTGTCTGTCCGTGTTTACTTATTGTGATATACGCTTTATGCATTAAATGATGAAATTTAATTAATAATTTTGCCAGCCGCCGTTTACAATGCGGTATTGGGGTATACTATGTGTAGCTTTAAATTGTGTTGAATAGTAAATTGCGCTTTTGTATGATTCGTCATACTATGTGGGGATATAGGTGTCGTCAGTAGAAATGAGGGTGGGAATATCACAAAAATGACGTGAGACGCGCCTCGCGGTTCACAGCATAAGCTGAGTGGGGTCCTTTTGCAATGGCCACCGCGACGTGGGAATCAATGTAGATGTGCGTGTAGTTATGTAGATGTTAGTTTCATTAGTTACTGCGTATAGTGTATGCACTTACCTACGTAAGGCAATGCTTTGTCATTATTTTGATTATTTTTAACTTTGTGTCTTACCGTGGTGTCTTGTGGCAAAAAATGTTCTTATTCTTTTTCTTTCTTCCACAGAAATCTACATAAAATGAATTAAATAAATAAGCCAATTTATTTAGATTTGTTTGGATAGATACTTATTGATGCCGCGCTTTACTTTGTCTTTATATATTCAAACGTACTTTAAAAATCTAAACTTCCCGGCTTGTCAATTTCCACGGGCAACGATCTAGTCAAGTCGTACAGTAGCTAAAGTTATAGCAAGTACGATGAAGGTATAGCAATCACCGTAATGGAACGTCGGCATGTTGCGGCCCCAGCGACATGTGTGCCCGATGCTAATGGAGTCAACTTATTTATGCTTTAATGCTTTGGTGGCGTAATTTTAGTAATTGAGAAGTTCGCATGGTGTTGATGGTGATTATGATTTTACACTTGCAAAAAAATGGCGGTAAAAATGTACGTAGCCTAGTTTCAGTGACAGAGACAACAGAGACGTGCATTTTTTAACCTGTATGCTTCATAGATAAGACATTTTATTTAATTTATTTAAATTTTAAGATGGCAAACAAGCTTACGGCCTACCTGTAGGAAAGCAATTTACAATACCCGTGGTATCACTATTCAGTCGCAAATATACTAGAATTATCTATAACTTACTTCTCTATCTATGAGTTATCATGCGAGAGACAGGTAGGTTATCACTAAAGTCACTACACTCGGTGGTACAGTTTAATCAAAAAACCCACCGTACCACATGGTGGTATGGCCAGATACGGATTATGTACAGACAAAGATTGACACAGGTACGCTGCACCCCATGTAGCATTAAAAAGCTCGATACGATTACTTCCGCGTCCTTCCACTCTACCTAGAGGATTCTTTTAAAAGGGGAAGGACCTTTCAAAAGTAGAGACTACTTTTAAAAGTGGAGGCACCTTTCAAAAGTGGAGGTGTGAACTTCACACCTGAGAAATGAACCGGCGCCGAGTCGGACTCGGCAGAGCGCACGCGCCGTCAACTTTTAATGGGAAAACTTCTCTCTCGCCCACCTTCGATTGATATTCGATAGTGATGGAGCTAATATCGTTATTCGATATTTGTAGGGTATTCGTGGTTCGACTGTTTAGTTGTTCCGTTTTTAATCCCCGAAGAAATAAGAGGGATGTTATAAGTTTGACATGTGTATCTGTAGAACTGTGGGTGTGTCTGTCTGTGGCATTGCAGCTCCCGCACGGATGAACCGACTTCGATGCCCTACTTTGTTTGAAAGCCAGTTCAATCAAGTTTGTTCTTAGGTTTGTTTCATTAAAATCGGTTCAATAGTTACGGAACTACTTGGTCGGAGGTCAGACGACGTTTTTACTGTCGGTTAGATTATTTCTCTAATTATTTTTTTAATTAATAGATAGGCATTTGACCGCCATGATAATAAGCAACGTTGCCGCCGAAGATGGAATGTCTGTCTAGAAATAACCTATTCGCTCTGGCCTTGAAGGAGTCCAGATTGTACTGTTCGGAGAATACAATAGCAGGCAAAAAGCTTTCCATTCCCTAGCCTACGCATTACAAAGGTAGTCTAGCTGGGCGGCTCGTGCGGTTAGCTGATATGTCTACACAATAGGGGGAACGTCTGCCCGCTTCTTGAGTTCCGAAGGCGAAAAGTAATTAATAATTCCTGCATATCAATTTCAATTTATTTATTGTTCACTAGTACTAGGATATGTAGAGGATTAACGTTTTTATTTAGATTGTAAACACGAGTACTTTGTAATACGAAGGTTGTATGGTAGTGATAAGACCAGCCATTGAATTGAGTTTTAATGAGTTTGCCTGAGTGGTTCAGTTGGTTAATATGGTATGCCACGCAGAAGTCCCGGGTTCTATTCCCGGCTGGGCAGAACGGAACTTATGAATTTTAATTTCTGTTACGGGTCTGGGCGTTATATGGCGCTGTGTGAATTGTTCAAGCATATATAATGTACTTGTACTTTAGTGTACAATACAAACGTATTAAATTGTATTATAAATAGATACCAACTAACTGGAACCGACAAACAAATCCATCGACTTGTCCCAGCACTCGAAGCCTCGAAGTGGCGCTCAAAGTTTCTGTTTACGCGGCACGCGACTCCAACCGCCTTGTGTGTAAACAATGGGAAATAAATTAAATAAATTACTCATCTCCCGTCGAGAATCCAGCGAGAGAGCTATACGGTGGCTACTAAGTCTTTAAGGCGAGTTGTACAAGATTTAAAATTTGTATGGAAATCCGTGTAAGTTTGAAACGATATATTTTAATGAAAAGCTGACGAACCGCATTGATATTGGTTTCTAGACCACGTCTACAAAATTTCATTGGATTTGTAATATTGAAAATATGTTTAAGCTACGTTTGTATGGAGGCCGCTCCGGAAACACTCCTCTTAAATGACAGTTGATGCTCATGCTCATGCTCACCACGAGTTTTCCTCTGTGAGAGAGTATTTTACCATCATCGATTAACCCATACGGACGTAATTGTCACTTTAGTGGTATAGAATTAATAGCCAAGCGATAGCGGCGGCGATAAGACAGTCGTCTCTAATTCGGTGGTGCTATATAGTGTGTCAAATTGGGCTTTGTAAGTTACATAATATAAACCAAATCTCGTCAACTTCAATAATCAACAAAAAATACCCAACTTTTATTTCATAAACAATAGGGATTACTCGCCTCCCGCCCAGAATTGAGCCCTCTTGTGACGCAGCCTCTTGGAATAATGTCGCCGACAGGAAACGCGGGATTAATTATTATTATTACTAATTACCGTTATTGGGTTCACTTTGCCAAGTGAGGAAATAGGGCGCCGTCAAAATGTGCCGTAATTTCGGCGAAGTCGCGAAATTCGGATAAAGGGTTGTGTTTGTGCCGTCGTAACTTCTAAATGGATGAGCCGATGTGTTAATTGTGTATCGTTTAAGCCGTGTGGCGCGATCGTTGCGGGGTACAGTCGGCTGCAAGTGAAGCGTGGCTCCACCGACTCCCTATGACTTATAATATTTGGATAATGAAGTTTTCAAAATTATCTTATTAAAGTTTTTATTATGTTTAAAAGAAATATTTACATGACGGAAATAAATTAAATAATGTATAAATAATACTAAATCATAAAATAATATTATGAATAAAAAACTTGCCCCAAGTCCCTTGTTAAAGGAATTGTTCCCAAAAGGCTAATCCTTTGGCCAAGGTATTGACCAGCCTTTTGGTCGTGCGAAATTTTAACCAGGCGCTCAGACAACTCTTTGAAGAAAATTATCTTACTGAAATGACAATAGAGCCAAATATCTTCTTTCGCAGTGATACTTTCTATGTTATATAATTTCTAGTTATCTGTGTGATAGGTCTGTGGTATACGAATGCTATAAAAAAAATTTTTTTCGACTTTAATTTTGTTTTATTTTTTTCTTAAATATACAATAGGTACCAGATTCATTTGTTCACATAATTTGCAGCATTTTGGTGAACCACTTGGACTAGCCGCTCTTAACCTGTCTCGCCGGTAATTACAGGCAACTTCGCCCATTCCCTGGCGCGACTCGCGGATTCCGCCAACTTCGCCAACTTCAACTCCCAACTTCGCCAAACGAGGAATTCAGCTTTTCGTCTTAGCCTTTTAATATGATGAGTAATTGGAATGGCAAATTTTAAGGAATCCCATAGATTCTGCGAAGTTCGCTGCGAACTGTGGAATTTCTCGCATCGCACGAACGGGGGCGATTCAAATTATTTGCGCAGTTCGTTAGGCTGTTTTCGAAGGGCTTTCAATAGTTATAAAGCGTATTAAAATGCTAAATCATACAAATATTAATTTATTGAAATTTTATTAAACGAGCTTTTTCGTAAGGAATTTTATAAAAACTAACATACTCACTACGGTTGACCGCCGAAATCCACAAAGCGGTAATGTAACTTCTCAAATTAAATTCCATTAACAGCGTTCCACAATCAATACGTTGCCAACTTCTTATCGTCGGCCCGGGCGTCGGGCAACTGTCAAAAACCCATTACATAGGCTGTGCATATTGCGGGAAAGTTCCGCGCTTCGCCACTCGTCACCGCGCCATAAGGATAAAAAAAAAAAAAAAAAAAAAAAAAAATGACTCTGACTCTTTTCTAAGTTACAAACGAGCGAGTTCATAACGAATTTTATAAAAACGGATATTTGTGGTATATCCTGACTAACACACTCACTACGATCGACCGCCCAAATCCACGAAGCGGGAACGCAACTTCTCAAATTAAATTCCATTACCAGCGTTCCACAATCAATACGTGGGTTGCCAACTTTTTTTTCGACGGGCAAAAACTGTCAAAAACCAAACATAGGCTGTGCATATTGCGGGAAAGTTCCGCGCTTCGCCACTCGACGCCGCGCCAACGGGCGAAATTAAAAAGTTGACGGCGAAATAAAGCGGGGAATGAAACCTCGTCCCTCGCAACCTGCCTTTGATGGCCGCGGATTAATTTGCTCATGTAAATTGTGTACGGGTCTTTTGTTACATGCGGTAATGCGTCCTTTCTCTCTGGTAGTATATATGGTTAGGCTAGTTGGCTAATCTTTTTCAAGGCCTTTCCAACTACCATGAAATTTCATCGCTAAGCATGGTGTGTTTGTCAATAATATCAACGATCTTATCAGCCGCGTACAGCCCGCCTGGTGGAAAGATTGTCGTAGCCCATAGAAGTCTACTTACCCGTGGTACTATAAGACGGGTTACGGGTATCACTCTTATGTAGCTGAAAACTTTTCTCCCCTTTCTTGGTTTTATAGATGCCTCATGAATGTTGCAGAATATCCTGACGGCTTCTAATCTAAGTTTACTTAACAGAAAATAAGTGTACATTTTACAAAATAATTACTTGATAATTTTTAATCGGATCATACATTGCCCATCATCAATTCACTGATACTAACGTAATAATGGACATTAGGAATTTCAAATCCACGAGATAAGTCAATGTATATACAAATTGTATCAACGCACTGTACCACCAGCATAATTTGTTTAGTGGACAAAATCGGAACTAAATCATTATCGCACTAAAATGTCAAATTGAAACGCCCACTTCATCGTCACTGGCGACGCCGCTAATCGAACAGATAAATTGGTCGCACAGTAACAGCCCACAAGCACTGTCGTGTTTGAAATGTCGGCATGTCCCCAATAGACAGCGTAGAGAGAATGCGATGCAAATTAGCAGTAACCCCAAAATGCTGAGGCCAAAGCGATGCATTTCCTATGCATGAATGATAGACATTGAATGGTTATTTATCAGACATAATGCAGCTGTGATTTGTTGTCTATGTTTAGTTCTATACTGCAATATAAATTTCTTATGTTTTTTTTTACAGTCAAACAGGCCACCTGATGGAAAGTGGTCACCGCCGCCTATGGACATCAGCAACCCCAGGGGAGTCACCAATGCGTTGCCCGCCTCTGAAGAGACCTCTAATATACCTCTTGAACGTAATAATCATAGCGTAAAAATTTATAAGAAGTGAAAGGTCTACTATAAGTTTCTATGCTAACGCAACCCGCTGTGACTATTTTTCATAATTTATATTGAGGTGCGCCCTGTAGGCGTTCTAAGTTAAAAGTTAGTAAATTGGACATAGAGGCAGATGATTTCAGGTGGCGATCATATCGTTAGAATACGTCAATACCGAATGACAATCATAACATATTTACCTAGACAACTAAGAGCAGCAATCCGCGTGCGCGGGCAACGTATCACGATTGTAATTTACATTCACAAAGCGCACGCTAAATTGGATTGTGGCTGGCTCTGTGGAGGGCAGTTCGTTTCATCGCGAATCTCTCGCGTAGCTGGCGAGATTTTTGGATAGGGGAGAAAAACGATGTGATAACTCGACTACCGTTTTTGGGGTGGTGAAATAGCTACTGTAAGGTTTTATACACGATATTGTGTCAGCACTCATTCTGGTGAAATGTTGTACTTGATTTGCCGAATCCTAGTCAAGGCAAGGCCCGAGCCCTCGCACGCCAGAGCACAATCAGGACATTAACGCCAAGATCATCATTATGTGTTTATATTTTGTAGGCGATCTTGTTAGAAAAAGTCCCATTACTGTCTCCACACCCGGTTTTAAGACTAGACTAAGACTTTGTGTTCTCCGAGCGTGCTCCAACGCGCTCCATACAAACGTAAATTGATCATATTTTCAATATTACGCTATCAAAGCCAATGAAACTTTGTAGGCGTATTCCAGAAACTAACCAGAAATCTCTGCTTGAAGTTAGTCAGATTTTCATTCATTTATGTCGTTTCAAAGTTGCACGGGATTTGTATGGAAATCTTATATCCCGTGTAACTTTGAATCGATATATATTAACGAAAATCTGACAAACTACGAGTACAGGTATCAGTTTCTGGTTCACGTCTACAAAGTTTCATTGGCTTTGATAGCGTAATATTGAAAATAAAATCAAATTACGTTTGTATGGAGCGTCGATGGCCGAGCGGTTTGAGTATACGACTCGTAAGCCAGAGGTCCCGGGTTCGAATCCCGCTCCGGCCATGTACCAATGACTGTTTTGTGAGTTATGTACATTAGTTGAATACTAACCGATGCTATTACGGTGAGGGAAAACATCGTAAAGAAACCTGCACATTTAGGCGACTGGATGTGCAGGTTCCCCTGGTAGCAGGGTCATGGAGGTCTGATGGCAGTCGCTCCACTGTAATTACCTGCCAAATCCTGGATCATGGTCAAGGCGGACCCCGAGCCCTCGTGCGCGAGAGCACAACCGGGATATTAACGCCAAGATGCCTGCTTACGTTTGTATGGAGCGCGCTCGGGGGACTCTCCTCTCAGAGTCAATTAAGTATGCGACATACTCAACACTGTCACAGGAAAACGCGGACATTTATACATTAAACTCATTTCAATTTCTCTACTCTTAAGCGCAAGTAATTAATTGCAATCGTGAAACAGTTTGCGTTCTATTACGCAGTGTCAACATGAGCTATGACAAGCTGCAGCGTGCAGCCCCAGTGGAAAGCGGACACAATGAGAGCACTTTATAATCTCAATTTAGTTAGTGACGCTATGAAACTCAAACGGCACTGTTTATTATATTGAGTAAGTAAACGCGTTGGAATAAACTAAAACCAAATATACAGCTGCCTAGCTTTTGCTTGCGATATTGTCCGAATAGAATTCGATTTTACATTCCGTACCCGTTCCCGTGGGAACCACATTAAATTTCAGGATAAAATAAAGCCTTTGTGCTATTCTGACTCATAAGGAATATTACAACAACAAAATCCGTTCAAGAGTTATTGTTATTGTTATTGTGAAGGAGTAATAAACATTTATCCATCCTTACAAACCCTCGTATCTATAACTAGCGAACCGCCCCGGCTTTGCACGTGTAGTAACCGTAAGAAATTATACACCTGAACCATCCTCATGAATTACTCTGTCTTTTGGTGAAACCGCGTGAAAATCTGTTGAGAAGTTTTTGAGTTTATCGCGAACAGACAGACAGACGCGGCGAAGGACTTTATTTTATAAAATGAAGTGTTATTAGTAGGATTGGATATCTCACTATCACTTATAAACAAACTAATATAATTTATCAAATAATTGTATTCTTCATCTTTCACTACGTTTCCTCAGCAGAAAACGAGATTCCCCACTGCGTCTGTTTGAGATAACGCAACGAGGTTCAATCATGTTAACAAATTGAAGTGTTTGATGTCGTCTGCATGACCCCGCGGGAGCTTGCTAACCTTATTCCCAATGAGTCCTCTAAAGTAATAACAACGGATTCTTTCCCGATCAATCACATTTATTCATGAATTGTAGCTCACTTTTTGTAAGGAGTCTGACTTCTTAGCGAGTCGATGGCAGAAAACGTTTAATTTTAGGAGTCTGATGGAAAGAGTAACGTGTCGCCCATAACCTCTACGGTTCATGAAGGAATTTATTGTAATATACTTATTTGTTCTTCGGACAGAAGATATGTTATGCTATACAACGAGGCAACGTAGTCAGCTTTCTGGGCACCATTCCCGGGGGCAGCAGTTTATATGTTATGATTCTGTAAATATTTGTTTGTACCAATCATTGAATATATTTGTTACTTATTACTACATACTCATAACTAGATTGCCTAGGGTCCCCAGTCCGTATAAATATAAATCGAAGTGCAACAAAAATGCAAAAGCGGAACCTTAATAAAATTTTATTAGCGTTATTCCCCGGGAACATATGCCTTCGTCGTGACGCGACATCGGCGCCCCAGATTGCACGAGACCCACTTTACCGGAATTGGTTAGACAAACCGTGAGCGCGGAATCGTCGCACTTTGGAACTACCCTTGCTATATGTACTGTATTATTATGTATTTCCTGTGTTTATACGTACTTTGATACAAAGGCCTGTGTAAATATTTAGGTTCCGATCCATCTTCGCGCAAAACTTCATAATAAAATAGTGTGGGCTGTGTTGGAGCACACGGTTGTTGGTTCGTGATACGTCTACGTCAGCGAGTCCCTTATACTGTTTAAATATTAAACAATATTGATATCGTTCTAAACATTTAAATATGCTTACACACATCAACAGCCCATAACAGTCCAGCACATCGGTGGGGGGCATTGCCATGCTTGGCAGGCGGGTTGAAGATCGCAATGTTGAATACTCAACAGAAAATCACAATATTGTTGAACGCGCATTAAATTTGCGTAGCTTACATAGATACAGACGGAGGGAAGCACTCTGTTATATACTATGTATAGATTAGCAATTTGTGAACTGCCTTTACAGTAACGAGGTTTTGCGTCAGACTGTATGACGCCAGCTCTCACTCTCGGGAATTAAGGTGACAAAGCGTAAAGGACACGTCACACATTAAAGTTTGCCTTGACTACGGCTTGTCTCGCAATACTGTAAGGCAAACAAGTCAATTTTTATTACCTATAAGAAATTTTTTACATTTGCAACAACTGGTCTATTAGAAAAGGTAGAATAGTCTATGACATAGTCTATGGCATATACCATAGACTATGTAGACTATGTTACGGGCTGTCATCATCATCACAGCCCGTAACAGTCCACTGCAGGACTTAGGGCCTCTCCCACGAAAGGGGAGGTTATTGCCATAATCTCCACGCTTGGCAGGCGGGTTGGAGATCGCAGTGTTTAAATATAACGATGGAAAATGCTGCTGCCCATTTTCCAGACTACGGAGACTTTTGATCTTTTGCCTCGAAAACATTAGTCGCCTTGTACGACACCCATGAGCGTAAGGGGTTGGTGCTATTCTACTCTGCCGGTCACCAAACGGCCACGGTCTATGACATATTATGTGGCAAATAACTATGATCTGTTTATTCTGACTTGTCTTGAACAACCAATGCCAAAATCACGACTTACCGTATCAATCACGCTACGTATATTGTGTATAAATGTCTTTAATTAAACAAGAAATACATGGAATGTGAACGAATACTGCTGCACATTATCCATTTAAATACATAATTTGCTGAACCAAATAGGACAAGTCAGTTTGGACAGGTTATAGTTACCACGATAGACTGCCACTAAAACAACTCAACCGAGTAACAAGATTAATTCATCCCTTCAGCAACTGGTTGCGAAACTCAGTTGCCATGGCGACCTGAGGGGTCGTCATTACAAGAACTTATAAACAAGGTATAAACTATGGTGTATTCCAAAGCCCGTGTGGTGTCCCCTTAGTATTATGGGTGTCGTAAGCGAATATTATCTTGCTAACTTGCAACGTATGTCGCTATAGGAGTATTGAATGAAAGGGAACTTGCTGCGTTACGGCGTATAATATAATACTCCTCAGTTTAACAATCTTATGTCCTTATAAATATGCTATATCTACGCGATATAATGATGATGTAGTGCAGGTTTTGGCCGTGTGGTGTCCGGCAGAGTAGAATAGCACCAACCCTTTACACTCATGGGTGTCGTACAAGGCGACTAATGTTTTCGAGGCCAAAGATTAAAAGTCTCCGTAGTCTGGAAAATGGGCAGCAGCATTTTCCATTGTTATATTTAAACACTGCGATCTCCAACCCGCCTGCTAAGCGTGGAGATTATGGCCCTTTCGTGAGAGAGGCAAAATTTCAAAACTCCACATCAGTGGAGGAGGCTCAAGTCCAGCAGCGGGCTGCTGATGTGATGATGCGATATGCCAATGCCGACAGTCTCGGCGTGTCTTTTTCTTCAGCGTGAGATATCGTGTCACGTCTGAATGCGAGCCACCCACGCGTCCTACGACCTGGGTTAGAATCACAGCTATTAATGACGACACCGAAACCTACGGCTTAGAAGCATAGGACGTTATGTGTAAAATTAGAAATCAAAACCCTGATCGAACCCTAACTGAACTAAAACTGATGCCCTCGCCATTTGGCCATCACGGCTTTCGCCGAACGGAAATACCGACATTACCGAAACCTGCAACGAAAACTAGCCTCTATTCCACTATGCAATCTACAAATCCAGCATCATTATCCATTCAACCGCTGAATATATGCCTTTGTATTATACGAAGTCAGAGGGAGACTGTCATAATATGGATTGATACAAAGCGTGTCTAGGGGGGCTACGGCGTAGATGAGCTACGAGAAATTTGCTACGAATACACTTTGATCTACGCCGAGTTTATGATGTTATTTATTATAATGTATGGCTTTACTACTATAATGTAGGCTGTGTGGTGATCAAAAGAATATCGATTCACGAAATTTAGACACATATTTGACTGTCAGATAGCAAATGTGGTTCGCATATTGTGTATTTGAGGTGCTCCCCGAATTGCTCATTTTATTTGCTCCTTAAATTGTGAGTTTTTTTGTTGTAATTCGGCAGACAAACAGGCAAGCGGGTAACCTAATGGAAAGTAGTTACCACCGCCCCTAGACATCAGCAACACCAGGGGAGTTACCAATGCGTTGCCTGCCTCTAAAAATACCTCTAATATACCTCTTGAACGAATTAAATTCAGAATAAATAAAATAATCGTCTTGGTGTTAATGTCCCGGCTGTGCTCTCGCGCACGAGAGCCCACTGTCCAACTTGACCATGATCCAGGATTTGGCAGATCAGGTAACTACAATGGAGCGACTGCAATCTGACCTCCATAACTGGATTGGATCATGGTTACACATTCAGTAGCCTGCATGTGCAGGTTTAATCACAATGTTTTCCCTCATAGTAAGAGTATCGGTTAGTATTCAACTAATGTACATAACTCAGAATAGACTCATTGGTACATGGCCACAGCGGGATCGAACCCGGTATCTTTTGCTTACGAGTCGAATACGCTAAACGCTCGGCAACCGACGCTCTTGAATTCAGAATAAATATTAAGTAAAGAAGCTTTGAACTTTTGAACATCTGCAACACTCGAAAAGTATACAACACAACAACAAACATATTATCTTGCAACAGTTTACGATTTAGAAGTAAATAACCTTCACCAATAAGGCGGGGAAGCCCTAAAGCCATTCCTTAATCAGTCTCGATGGCGAGTAGATAAAACTCCATTATTGGAATTGCTTTTCAGACCAATCGTGTAATGCTAGTAGTAAAAACTCCCACTCACTTTCATCTTGAGGTAAGTGAACTAAATATGTGTTAACGGGCTTTATCTGTCTTAACATTTTCGTTATTTAATACGACAGACAAACAGACAAGCGGGCCACCTGATGGAAAGTGGTCACATGGTGTACGTTTAGAGTTATTTGTTAGCCAGTTCCCTACTGGACTTGATAGTGAGTTACGGGGCCCCATTACCAACTCAGGGGCCCAAGCCAACCTCACCTGACGGCCCCCTGCGGCTCTGACGAATCGCCTTTTCCAAAGCTTCCGTGCTGGTAGATGGCAGTTGCCGCACGTCAAAGCCACCATTTACTAGATTTCGGTAGAAATGCTCATTATCATTACAGCAAATCTGAAAACGCTTTGGAGGAGCCCCTCAAAAGCCAATGGGCCTAAAGTCAATAGGCCAGCACCGCATCTGCTCTCCTTAGGTTGCAGATATCCTGGTCGACGGTGGCCGGTGGCCTTTCCATCAGGTGGACCGTCAGACCGTACCTCTCTTGGCAATAAAAATGGAGCGGTCCCTGGCTGGCAGATTTATCACTAGGATGAGGATGTGTTTGCTACTGGACTTGAACATCCTTCACCTAAGTGAAGGGTATAATCTCCACGACTAGATGGCGGGTTAGTGTTCGCAATGTTGAAAAACCCAACAGAAAACGATGCTGTTCGTTTTGTGGTAAAAACGTACGACCTATAGTACCAAGGTTTTCTTTTCACTAAAAATTGATAAATAATATAGACGCTCTACGAGTATATCCTACGGCCTCGGGCTTTCGCCGTGTGGACGGCTACGCTGTGTTACAGTGCATCCAATATAAGTAGCCATGTGGCAAGCAGATGAACTAATTTAAACGGGCAGTTCTGTTTGATGTGCCGTGCTGGAAGCGCCACCACTCGAACGCCCAATATACTTGACACGCTGTACCTCTCCACAGCTACGGAAGGACGCGCGGACGTCTGTTTTTCCATTGTATTTAATTAAAAGTTTGTTTCCCCACTTTTTGCCGGAGTTAGATCGGCTTAGGGTCGGAATTATTTTGATTCCGCGAATCGAGTTAGCAATTGGCGAGTTTCGCTTTTGTTGTGGGTGTGCGTTGCCTTGTTCGCAACTGTTTAAAAAGTGAATTTGCCGGTTCGGGGGACGTGTTGTGTTGTTTAATTCTGTTTGCGTTGTGGTTTGCCTTTTAATTTCCTTTGATGTTAGAGAAAAGCAAGTGGACTGATTAAAATTGATCACTGCCATCTAGTGGACGGTATACAAAGCAAACATTGATAGAAAATGCAAATCGATGTACAGGATAGCCGCTTGGTAAAAAAATTCAAATTCGATACAAAAAATTTATGACGTCGTTATGGAGGAGCACCAATGGGAATATTTTTAAGAACTACCGCTTAAAATTATAGTTTTTACCCAAAGTACCCGTGTCCATCGAATTGCGTTTTTTTTATCGTAGCCCGACTACTAATCGGAGGAGGCACGAACGCGTAGTAGGTTCGTTTCTTTAAGGTTTCAATATCGGTAAAGGATTGGAAATACTGCCGCAGGTAGTTCGTGTCAAAGCGCTGTCGTACGAGGCAGGAAATTTCGCGAAAATCCAATGGTGACCGCAGCCACCAATTGTGAGGTGAATGGTGGTCCGGAGGTACGGATGGAATTTGGGGTACCCATGTATAGCCCATGGTCACTTTTTTCCGACAATAGCCTTGATTTGTATTTGTTGCTGGCTTTTGCACAGACTGAGACCGACATATTGAATTTTTGTATTTTTTTTTTTACTTTTTACTTATTCTTACTATAAAAATTGTCAAAATTACACCCATTTTTATATGGATCGATTGTTGTAGACAAACTCACTAAAACACGTAAGAATCACCGCTCTCTCACGTGTGAGTCGTGAGTTACACTGAAAAAAAATGCGCAGGAGCGCGTGTTTCTTTCATTCAATGCCACTGCAGTGCACTCTCGACTTGCAGTTTATTAATGTTAGGCGATATAGACCTTTTCGTTTTCTGACTGAGGTACTCAGCGTGATATTAAAGACGTTTCACGTCAAAAAAAGGTAACATTATATTTGTATCTATCGCCGAAGACAATGCAAGATGGCGATCTCCAAGACAAGGTCACGAGTCCCGACCTTCACCAATGAGAAAATATAACTGTAGAAGAAGGAAAAAAGGGATATTGGACTTTTACTGGCATCAAAGGAACCATAATTGACTTTCGACATCTATCCTTTTATTGTAAATTCGATTTACACGTTTCGTGTTACATTTAACTAGATTTACACAGATATTCCGAGAAATACCATTCCATCACACCATAAAATCGACGCAATTTGAATCTAAAATACAAAATATACAAATAGAAGCAACATCATTACACAACTTACAAGAAAATTTAATTCGTGCTAAATTTTAGTACTTAATCTTACTATCATCATATCAGCCAAAAGACGCCCACTGCTGGGCAGAGGCCTCCCCCAGAACTCTCCACAAAGGCCGGTCGTGTGCCTTCCGCAGCCAGCTGGTACCTGCGGTCTTTACCAGGTCGTCGGTCCACCTTGCGGGAGGCCTACCCACTCTCGTCTTCCGCAATCTTACTATGTGCTATAGTTTTGCGTGGCCAAGTACTGTAATAGTACGTTATGGTACAAGTAAGCTTGTATTGGTCTACTTTTACTAAACGTCAATAAAATTGTTTGCAATATTTTTCTTTGGCTAGATCGGTGCCTCAATTATTCGGCCCACAAACACTACCAAACTAGTTTCCTCCCTCCTATTATCTCCTAAACAATGAGACGTTTTCGGAGTTCCAGTAACTTTATACACGGAGGAAGCCGCAAAGAACCGCTGTTTATAATGGCCCCGATGATTAGGTTTCAATTTCGTTTTCAATTAGGAGGGTAAACATTTCTGAGGAGGATAATCAAAGGCGTGTTTCGCGGTGTAGCCCTGAGGGTTGTCGTGGAGTAAACCTGAGTCGGTGTACAATAACGTGTACAGAGTTTACTAAACTATAAGGAGGGTTCGCAGGAATTTCTGTTTGCTTGGAGGGGACTATCTTGTCTATCTTTTAGGGGTACTTGGCGAAGGGTTGTTTAGCGTGGAAGGGCATGTAACGAAGCTTTCACTGAAACTACCTACTTAAGCGGCAAAATTAGATAGATTTTACTTACGGCTAATATGCTAATTTTACGATGTACACCACCATTTTGGTTGCTTACCTGTAACAAACAGATAAAAAATAAAAATATTGAAATTATAACTTCCATAACTTTTTCCGTCCGTTTTTAACTGGTGGGTTGCTACATGTTGTCTTAAGAAATTATTGTTTATGATCAATAAACAAATAAAGCAATTGTATACTTTCAAATTGATGGTAGAAATTGTAGAATTAAATTATTGTTACAACAATAACTTGTTAGGGCATTAACCTTTACTAAAAATTAGTCATCGACAGAGACAAAAGCTCAGAACTTTTTTCCTAATAGTGGAAAATCAGAGAAGTCTACAGATAGAAGATTATGAAATTGTTAGGTACGCTATCTAGTCTGGTCTATAGATGCATGCGGGTCACGTTCTATTGTTATAAAGCATAGACCTTCGTCAATGGAGCGCAATTAGAGGCTGGGACGTGAGCCCGCCAAATTGGCCCTCTGTAGGCTTCAGGCTCTATTGGAAAATGATCTACGATATTTGAGAGTTGCCGGGCTTATATCCAATCGCCTGTGATGTACCGACGTAAATTACCGCAGACATGCGCGGATACCCTGATATGGGGTCAGATAATTTGTGAAAATACAATGCAAGAAGCAGGGATTGCAATGATTTACTCTTTATAATCTAGCGACTCGCCCTAGCTTCGTAAAGCTACCTCTATCCAATGACGAAAATTGCTAGAACAGTATACAAGTAAGCGAAGTGACTGCAATTTGTGTCATTTTTACACATTATGATCAACATAAGACTTGAAAGTTCAACACATTATTAACGGCCGGTTCAGAGGATTCAGTCACAAAACGAATCACCCACCTAGCAATCTCACGCGCCAGATACATCAGCAATCAAAAACTTGTACCATCATCCCGCTGGTTGCTTGGAGTACACGTAGGTATAAGTACATTACATTGTCCACTGCTTCCTCCCACCTATGACACCTACCTACGCTCTCATAATAGCGTTCAATCGATCGGAACCCCGGCGACAGTAACTGGTTTACTAAGTTACGAACTCGTAAAAAGTTGCCACGAACTGTGTGCTCGCTCGGTTGACACTTAATAAGGGAGGAGATAAAGTGGTCGAGCGATCTTATGCGATGCATGCGACGCGACGTCTGCAATGGCATTTGCGACAATGTCTGTTCAGAATGTGTTGGCACTGTAGAGATATGCTGCCGGATTTGCTCCTCTCTGTGTGATGAATTCTTTGAGATGTGTTAGCATATCTAAGTGGCCAATGGATGGAAAGCGTCGCTAGACACGACAATTTTTTTTTATGATAGTGTTATACCTATTTTATAATAAAAGTAGTAAAAACTAGCAGCAATAGACATAATCCCTACGGATGACAGTTCATCAACACATTTAACCTCCAAACGTTAAAAAATCAAGATTCAGCGCTAAACGCGAGCTGCCAAAACGCTTCTCACAAATAGCCAAAACTATCGGAGCCGACTAAAAAGCTATATTTCCAAATCCCCCGGCTTGCATCCGATACAGCGAGATTCAACTGCACCGAAATTGGCCTAAATCGGCGATCAAACGTGGAGTGAATCGATTCCGTGGAATCGAGTGGTTGAATCGATTACTTTCGTACGTTCGCTTGCGGTTACACGGCTCCGAGCTCGATTTATGACGACATAATTGAAAGGGTAATTTCGATTTGTATCGAGGATTGCGAACCGAAAGCGTGGTAAACAAATTAGGGATTCTCGGGCGTTGTCTCTGGGAGAGCAATTTGTAGCTGTGTACTATTAAAGTAGTTACTCTGGGTCTCTTAGGACTTCTGTAAATTAGTATGATGCTATTTTATAAGTGAATTTGCACTTATATTAAACAAAGGAGAGTCATGAACCCAAAACGTATGATTGTATGATTGTGTAGTCTACTTGAACTTGTACTAAAAAAAGGATCTACAAAATACAGAGGGCACTGCTACAGTGGGCAGGGCGCCAGCGGTGTACAAAAAATCCAGCATGCATTTTCACATCACATCAATAAAGCTATTGGCTCACGTCGCATTCCTATGATAACCCCATTTGGATGGCTTGTTGTTCACTGCTCAATATATCAGAGTTCAAGATATCTGAGCGGGCAACGGATGGCAGTAATGTGCTAAGTTGTAGCTCGCAATAAAATATGGCGGCGAGGCTCTCTTTGTGTATTTCACGGAGATATTTTGCTTGCACATTGAATTTAATGGTGCTCAGAAAATTTCGGGCCCCATTTCGAACCGCTGGAGCCACTTAGAGGAGTGTTGTGTGGGAAAGGCTCTGGTATGTCGAAAGCACGATAGTAGCAGTTGCAAACAAACATTAGAACAGTGTATGGAATCTAGTAGGGAAATGAAAAATAAGGTGATACACGAAAGGTGTGGTTTGAAATGTGATATGTGTAGTACCTATGTTAATATACGACGACCTGAGTGGTTCAGTGGTGCCGGTCTGCCACGCAAAGGATCCAGGGTTCTATTCAATCGGCAGGACAATTGAAATGATGAATTTAATTTCTGTTAAGGGTCTGGGTTTCTATCGAGGTCTTGGTATTTACAAGTAATTAAGTAGTATTTTTTAAAGTAGTATATCAGTTATCTAGCTCTGTGAATTTGTCTACGATAATTTATTTATACTTAAGAGCATGACGTGCCTTATTTCTTCCGTGACTGAGGTTCAGTACTCGAGGTTTTAGCGCCACTGGAAATCATAGACGAAGTATTATTTTTATGAGCACATATTAAAACCATTCAGCGTCCCAAGTTTGACATAAAAAGCGAATTCAAGTGACTGTTTAAAACTTATCTCGGACTTACTGCTATCCCACAGAACTTAAAGACTGCGTAAGCTTAACTTTGTGCTTATCTGTTAGGAAGTTGGCTACAAACAATGGCCTCCTTAAACTCTCATAATCCGGGTCCGCGAACAGTACAGGATTCATCCCAAACCTCTGCCTAAGGAAAACCGTACCTTTATTTTCTACTACTACAGTGACTATTAGTCGTGATGTTATTGCTTCATGTTCCTCTAATAACCGTATTGTGTTATAGCTCTAAGCTCTACGATTTACGGGTGCTGATCGAATATCACAGATAGCTTAAAATTTAACGGGAGGGATGGATTTAGGCGGCTGAATGTGTACCATGATCTAAACTGGTCAGGTAGCAGGAAGCAGGGTCACGGAGGTCAGATGGCAGTCGCTCCACTGTAATTACCTGATCTGCTGAAACCTGGATCATGGTCACGGCGGGAGGTTAACGCCAAGATGATTATTTGTTTTACATTATAACATACTTTTTAATGTATTTTTTAATTTTTTACTTCTTTGAATTTAGTTAGATTGACATTCATAAGTGTTTACTAAACCCAAATTGAATAAAATTATTTGACTTGATTTAACTTGATTCAAGAATAGGCCAGTTTATCTATTAAAAACGTTGGCACATCTAATACTAATTCACTGATTCCTACGGACCAAGAGATTGTAAAGTTAGCTTCCTATGATTTTGCATTTACATTGAGCTTCGCCGTTTTCTTGCTGTGCCACGATATATCTACGTCAACGACCCCTCTACGAGATGTTACATATAAAAACGTTGACTAAACATAAAATAACATGATTTTCTCTTATATATTGTCAAACCCTTTATTATTTTATGTATCAGGGAAAAAGTGTTCTGCGGGAAATTTTCCTCGCTACGTTGTTATTTAGGTAAACAGTCAGACGAACATCATTATTTCATATCTCAACTAGAATGTCGCCGATAAAAAACTCAGTGACAAAGGCGCGACAGCCAGTGCGCGCCGATTTATTTTATTGTCGACAACAAGCCTACTTTTTGTTTATCTCCGAAACGTCTACTAGTGACCCAATCGACGTAATTTTGGCTGAATCCAAAACCGAACTCAATAAGGGTTTTCCAGCTTTTAAAATTGAACAAGAAAGTCTTGGTCTAGTGTTCAGAAGTAAATATATTCGCAGTAAAGTTAAGCCTGGGGGAGACTTATGTTCAGAAGTGGACGTCACGAAATGATGATATGATAAACAATAACCTTCCCTTTCAATATTTATTTCTGTTTGTAGAGTGTTTGAGGGGAATTTTATTGTATGTTATTTAATTTCATGTCTCGATATAAACGAATTTAAATGTCTCTGTCAAAAAAAATTCTCTCACGACATTAGTCTTGAGAGAAATTTTCCATTGGGGACGGAATCGAATCAAACGTACTTGTTTACGCAGGCATGATACAAAATTCGACTGAATTTGGTCGGAGGCCGAAATTGCGGTATCGGCCGAAGGTGGCCGAAGCCGTAACTCCAGTCGGGCACTACTTTCGGATATATTCGTATTTCATTCCCGTGGCGGTAAAGAATAGTCTTGTCAACAGGCCACAAAACTTCGGCCGCAACCCCGAAAACACGTTAATACCCCGGAAAATTCAACCCTTTCCGATACAAAGCTTTTTCTCTTCACGATCTCTTGGATCTTAATCGGACTTAAATTGGGGAGGAGGGAAGGCTGGGAAAAAATGCGGATACAAATTACACACACCTGACTATCTACTTTAATTCGAGATTCGTGAGGGGCAGTTTTATGGAAACTCGTAAACGCACTAAAAATTTTAAAATATATAATATATTGTTTGATACTAACAGTTGGTAGACTCGTTTGGATGGGATTCGGTTACATTTGGCTTTGATAACCAAAACAGAATAACGTGTCTCCCTTTTGTTTTGGTTTTATCAATGACCCCAATTACGAGAATATTTTAATGTCATACTTTGCTGAAGATTTATTTTAAATAAGATAAGGATAACAATTATTTCATTATAAAAACTCAGCCCAGTTTCATTAGTATCTTAATAATAAACAAAATAGCATATTTAACTAGTGGTACAGTCGAGTTCATTAATATGTAAGCATTGCCAAGACTTAAAATATAACTGTACATGGAAGGGTGCTTATATATCTGAGCAGATATACATATGTTTGATTGATGAATCTGCTCAGATATATAAGTACCCTTCTATGTACATTTATATTTGAAGCCTTGGTAATGCTCACATATTAATGAACTCGACTGTACATATTATTTGCACACTATGAAATTGACGAACTGTGCTGAAGATAATAATGGATTTCTAATTTCTACATGGTAAGGAAGAATATCAACTCAGTAATTATATCAACGGCAGCTTGGGTACCTCCACGGGCTTTGTCACGCGCGATAGAAAGATATTCTCTAGATTTAAGATTTTAGAAGTAAGCAAGACACAGAACACAGGTGAGATAACGGTCAAATGGTCAAATGCCCTGCTACTTCTTATAGTATAGAGTATCTTATAGCTATATCTCGCGCTATAAAGCCAGTTATGTCACGCAGCGCCCTATTCCTATGGAGTGTAGCACTCGATAAAACCTAAAAAGACGGAGGTTAGCTGGTAGGTACCCAGATCTCTTGCGAGTCCAGTATAACCAGCCGGCCGGCCGCGCTGTTACATATGAGTGTTCTCGGTCTCCCTCCTTCGATAATCCGGAGGGTGCCATAATACCCTTTGCGGTAGGTGTAAAACTTTAAAAAAAGCAGTCTGGACTCGGTTGAAGTCGTGCCATGTCGTGCCATGCAGTTCCGTTGCATTTTATCTAATGCGATTTAACATTAGCAATATTTTATTGTACCGTTGCTCCGCAGCAGTGCAATTCCGCTCAGTAGGTTATGCACAGTAAAATTTTGGCTTAGGTAATTCGCTCGTCAAAAAGTGTCCACATTATAAAGTTTAACAAAATTTGCTGTTTTTGGGCCCTAGAATTTTAATCTCGACTCGAGGTACAGAGCAGAACAGCATTCATTATAAAAACTAATTTAGTCAACGAAACGATCCGAGTTTTTGTAACAGCTTTGTAGTTTTTAATAGAATTTAATATTAAGTCGACGAACAGGTTGTTTCAATTAAAAGTTATGGAACATAACGAAAGGTTCACGGATTAGTGTTAAAATATTTTTAGGGTTTTTTTTTTGATAAATCCACACTGGTCCATCTAGCCCTGATAACTGATAAACTACTTATATAGGTGTTTGTAAGAAAAAGACCTTTGTCAGCCCCTACTGCCTATCTCTACGGCCTATCCCTTCCACTAGAGAGCCATGATATTACGTCATATGTGTGTAAATCCAGTAATCTAAGGAGTTGCGATAAAAGCCATGAACATCGCAGCACAATCCAGTCGAGATAGGAAGGAGGAGAGTCGGCTATGGCGCCACGTCTCCACATAAAGGCCATTAAGTGCCATTAAACTTGCCGCCATTGAATACAATGCACCCCACTCTCCCGTATAGGGAGTCTACACACGTCCCAAGGTGAGTCTCGCTTGGCTACGCTGTGTTTGGGAAAGTACGAGTTCGTGTGGTGCGGTTTGATGGGGATAGTTAAATTCCATGTGGGAGTTAAACTTTTAAATTATAGGTGTGTGGTAATGTAAATATAGCAACCGTACACGCACAGCAAAGGATTGTTAAACTTGCCACCAAACCAGACAACTGCTACTTCGCTCAACGACTGAGAAAAATGTATGTTTTCTTCGAACAAATCAAGAAAATTGGGTAGAGATATTTATTTATGTTATAGCCTATAACCCAGAACTTAAGGTATAATATATTCCGACATTCAAAGTGGCATAACCGAATTTTACGCGGACGAAGTCACGGATAAACCTAGTGATTTTGTATCCACATATAATTTAACAGTAGGTATCAAAGTTGCTTTAATACAAGACGCAAGTTATTGTTCAATATTGTGCTGATAAATGACAATATTGTACAATAACATGTCTTTTATTAAAGCTTCGACACAAGGAATGAAAACACTTTAAGTTGGAAAGTTTGAAACATTTCGGAAGTCGAAGGTGACGCGTGCCACACAATTTTGTTCGGGTATACTTTGTTTGAAATAGCAACTTTCTTTCAGTCCAAGTTACGGTTTATTTACTTCGGCTCAAATATAAAACAATATATCTAAAATATCGAGCAATAGCTTCATGAATTGAGTTTCGAAACATTTTATTAATTTCCCTCCTTGTTTATTGTAGATTTCCAGCTGAAGATTTTGTTTCTCTGGAGGTACTATAATGGAAAAATACGGTCAGTATTATTAGAACTGGAGTAATAGGTATACTCACTCAGAATTGTCATGAATTTGTAATTTGTAATAGGTACATGACGGAAAACGAAAATCTATTTCATTAGTATACAGATGTGACGTAAATGTAGGTTTACAGTTTCTGGTCAAGTAAAGTAATGTGCAGACAAATGAAATACAAAGCGCACCCCAGGCCCTCGCGTGCCGCGCTAGAGCGCAACCGGGAGTTAACAAGATGATGATGACGAATATGAAATACAAACCAAAAATAATAACCCGGCTTTCTTCTCAAACGAAGGGCTGTCTCGAGAGTGACCCGTGCTACAAGATAATTGCAACCCCGCTTGTTACTTACTATGATTTGAGGACTCACTCCGACGGCGTGAGGGGAATACGCTACCATTGCATTCGCCGACGTTGGCGTACATTTATGCCTGTACCGCCTATACCAGACGACACAACTCACACTGCAATTACGTTTCATACTAGTGATTCTCCTGGTATTGCAAACGGCGCCGCGGTAACTGCTTCAGACGTCCCATATACGCTTATTTGCTTAATTTGTGGTGTAAGATAAGAGTTTCGTGCCTATTACGTGTCTTCATATTATTTATTGTCAGTGACTTATGTTCTGCTCCAGAGGACCCATTATTGAAACCGCTCGCAACCACGCGAGCGCTCGCGTGCGCTACCTATCTCTTTCACACCCGTGGTAAGTTGGTAGAGATAGAAAAGGCGAGCGCTCGTGTGTGTGCAAGTGGTTTTAGAAATAAGGCCCCAGTTATCTAAAAAAACATTGTCGTTCGTTTAGATTTGATTGTGAAAAGTGTGACTTCTCACACTGAAAGGTCAGCGAGGTAGGGCGCAAAATATACTTCATCTTCATTCGTTCGTACAGGGAAGTAGACAGGCGTTTACAACGTGCAATATAACAGGGAACCTCTTTATGAATATTTATGGGAGCATTGGGTGAGGTTGTATTTTGTAGCAAATTATGTGGGAAAATATTAGCTGCTCTTATTATAGACTGCGAGGGTGTCGTAGGTGATACGAGAAATATTCTACTATTTAGCGATACTTGAGGTTTAGCAGACAAAACTTTGGACTGTCCGTGCACATCTGGCACCAAAAAAAAAAAGATTTTTAGTGACCCAAACTTCGACTTTTCGTCGCGATAGTATTTACATGTCCTCTTCTGTAGGTTATAGTAGTAAAAAAATCGAAGTGTCTTATATCGTCTTGGCAGTTTCGCTTTTCAGCAACAATAAAGTCACCAAAAAGAAAAGTGACTTTAATGTCGATCTCGATGACGTAGGATAACTCTAGTACTCATCCCAAATAGCTCAAACACGACGGTGTCATCTTTTTGCGTTCATTAATTCCACCTTCCGGCTCCATCATTAAACCAGCTCCATGGTACCATATTAATGCATTGTCATCCAAATTACATAGGTATACCAAATTTCAGCTCAATTGAACACCGGGAAGTGGGTCAAATTAGGCTTGTAAGATTTGCCCCGAACATACATTATATACAAACATTACAAGTTAAATAAAAGCTTGTAAAAAGGCATGACGTTATGTACTTATATACGTATTCCCAATGGCCTCGAATCTCGTAGAGCATTTTGAATATCGGTTTATTTGGCACAAGTACGTTACGCTAAAGATCGTGTTTAAAGCACCAAAGGTCGAAATTTCTGGCCCCAGACAGGGCCGCACTAAGTGCCGTTGGAGGTACTAATTAAGGGCTTTATACAAAACGCGGACAAAGGGCTATTATCCAAATCCGCCACAATTAATTGCAGCCTGTGCCAGTCGAGCCCGGCCCTTACGTCCACCGTCCACATCGAGCCAGGGTTTCATTAAACTTAATATTCGAGCACACAAAGGAATCAATTGCGTGATTGTAGAGGCCTGCGAAATGTGGTGTTGGAGTATCTACATATTTGATAAACCTAATAGTACTGATTTAATGTTGTACACCTCGAATCAAACGTTATCATCAACAATTATTAATTGCTGTAATTTGTGCAATAAATAAACAATTGCACAAATTGTAGTGTTCTTTGGCGGTTATTAACTTCACACGAAATCATAAAAGAATCAAATGAAACTACATAAATTATGAATTTAAAAGACAAATTAGCTTGGGATTTTTCAAATAACTAATTGAGGGTTGTGGAGGCTCTTAGTGTCGAACATTGTTTCTTGCAGGCTTGTCTTTATCTGACCACTAACTTGATCACGACCGGGGGCCAGCTAATTCGTTGAATAACCTGTACGAGTCGAGAGACGAGACGAGACGAGGCGAGAGAACCTACCTAGCTAATTTACTAATTTTTTTTATACCACTAAGGTGTCAAACAAGCTTACGGCCTGCCTGACGGTAAGCAGTCACCGTAACCTATGGACGTTTGCAACACTAGGGAAAAACCTTTTCACCCCTTTCTTGAAGAACTCCATGTTGTGCTCTCCAGGGAGGAGGGAAGTATTTTTGTGTTGGGTGTTCCACTTACTACCTTCGCCCATAGCAACCTTATTTGGACTCTCAGTGGAAGACAGTCCCGGAATGCGGGTCGCAGTGCGGTGTCCCCAAATACTCGGCATTCAGTTTAAACGACATTCCTAGTGTCCAAATTGTTTCAACTCGATAAACATCGGGGCGTTTGTTGAATATCGACTAGGCTTCGCTTTGACCATTCGTAGCTATCTGGAAACACCTTTTAGCGTCTTGTCTGTTGACAGACTAATTCGAATCCATTGTGTCAATTTTCCATTGTGAACGAATAAATGGAAAAATTAATATAAAATAAAATTAGTGATTTGTAAATCTTTTTAAGTAGTTTAAGGAAGCAAAATTTAGTGATCCAGAGTATGAATTTACATTTTGTTTTGAGAGAGTGACGAGTGGAATTTCGACGAGTAGTGGATTGTTCACATAGATGGAAAATTTGATTGAGACAAAGTTTAGTACAGCAACAGATAGATACTAATACTATTAAAGGTAAATAATAATAATAATAAATATTCGTGGACACCATTGTACACAGGTATACCATTGTAAGAGTTATACCTTTAATAAGTAAGTATTGATTAAAGGTATACATAAGGCAAATACATTAAAATAGTTCCTCAGTAGTTGATAGTATTTTGTAAGTCATAGCATTAGAACCTGGCACATTTTGGTCTTACAATGTAAAAAAGGTTAGTAAACGATGTAAATACAAGGATCGTCTGATGAAATTGGTTTCGTGCTCATCTTTCAGATATCTATTTGTTTAGTTCTCTTGCCCATAGAGTTTCTCATCCGTCAATAGTTCGAGCACCGTTAGAAATACTTATCTAGACGCGATGAAGACCGTATTACGATCATAAAGCACAAGTGGATAGCTATTTCCTACCCGCACTAGCAAACAAAGCCCCATTACATAACTGAACCGAATCTAAAACTATATCCGCGTTTCTGTAAACAAGATGTAGGGGATAACTTAATCAAAGCTCTTCCAGTTCGCAGCCGAGGCAGGCTACCAATTTTAGTTCGAAAATAACTCGGAGCACTCTCCAAGCTATACAAACAAGAGCTGTCATTCAAGAGGGCCGACGGCCACATAGGGGCCGCAGTGGGCCCAAGGGGCCACAAACAGCATTGCCAGTAACGAATACGCGACTGGCATGCCGGCAAATGGAATGCAACGAATAGATGTATTGCGTTCGAATACGGCATTTTAATTGGAGCCAGTATCGGGTTCGTTCGGAATTTAAGGTGCTCTTTTCGAATGTTTTTTCAAATAAAAATATTCATGCATCTGCGTTTCTCTTCAAATATCTCACAGAAAACACAGACTGTTAATTCGAAAACTAAAATTTGAATCACAAGCAGCAGATAACAATAATTAACAATTTTGCGGATCAGCTAAACCTTACAGTATTTTTCAATTGATTAAAAATTTAACCCTTTCTTTACGTACTTTATATTACATAAACGCCACACTTCGTAGGCTGCTTTGTTGAAAATACACAACAAAATAATCTCATATAATTTTTTCCCTTTTGGTAAAAAGGCGCCATTATTTTTTATTGCCGGCCGAACTGGCCAGTTGAACGTTGCACGTGCGTCCGGCGACTGCGTCGAATTATTACGGACGAGCGCGCGGCCGCTTTAACAAAGTTACTATAGCTCGTTAACACAATTACAACCGTTCGGGATTGTCCATATCGACACTTCACCATGAATATTCATCTCACCTGATTTTTTATGTAGGGCGCCGGGTTTTATATCAATTTCATCGACTGTACATCGACGTTCGAGTAGGTATGCTTTCGATTTAGATTTGAATAATTCTTTCGCATATAAAAAGCTACATTATCAGCGAGTAATATGGGCAGAATTTTTTTTTTTAGAGTTAGAGGTGTTAACGGAATTTGTAATTAATAATGTAACCAAAGTAATCAATAAATATTTTTTTTTATGTTTAGACTAGCCAGGCATTAGACATAGATATATTAAAAAAAAAATACAATTAATTTTTTTTTGTTACGTAGGTACAACCTGTACCTGTGGTAAGTGACGACGCGGGCAAAGATGGAGCATGCCTGTCTAGGAATTTGCCTAGGAATGCCCGAATAGGAATAGAAAAAATAAAGTCGTATGTTGGGGATCTCGGAAATACTGCACCTAAAGATGACTCCACATTCTGGACCAAACTTTTGACAAAACATTGCCTGAGACTGAGCGAGACTTTTGATCGACCCTCTACATTCTTGCCTTGTGGTGTGGTGCGGATCAAAAGTATCGACGTGATGTTGCCTGTTTATTATTGTATAATTTGGGCAATTTGAACCTAGAACCAATCGATTTGGACTAATTCTGGAGTTCACAGGAAGTGATGGGCGTTTTATCTATGGCTAATAGAGGAGACATAGCGAATATGCACGAGACTTCACGAATGTAGGCCAATACTCCCTCTACGTTCTCGTATTGGCCAAGTCTCGTGGAGTTTTGGCCAACATGTGGAACCTCCTTTCTAGGAAGCTACATTATTGCAGAGGTACTCTTTGTCCCGTAAAATAACAGGATCCCGCTGGATATTCGAATGTAAAGTTTCGAAAGGCACGTGGGTGAAAACCGCAGGAGTCGCTGATTTTGGTATAAACGTCAATGGAATTATCAATGATAGATAGCTTATCGACGCTTGCATTTATAATATTAATAGCTACGACGATGACAGGAATTTGCTATCTTAATGAGGTTAAGACGTGAATCGCGACATGTTTTTTGAAAACAATTAAACAGCACTTTAAAGCATGTTTTGCGGAATTTATTGAATTCAATATGACGTATGACAGCTCTAAGAACCTTTGTACGAATTGTGTTTGTGTTTGTTTGTGATAATTGTGATACTACTACCATAATAGATTTTAATTGAATAAAATTATTCATTGGGCTGAAACGTGCGGCACTACTACTCTTTACACTTTAAAAATAGGTAACAGCATTAAATACCAGAAATGATTTTCGGGTCTACCAACTACTACAGCTGACTATACAAAATACTTATTTACTCCTCCCACTAGGAGGATTCAGCAAAACATAGTATAAAATAATAAAACATAGTCATTTGGCCTAAAAAACAGACAAGACAGCGAAATCCAATTCTCTTCCAACCTACCCTCGTTTATACCCCAGGCACACACCACCACTTAAAACATCCAGCCAGTACTTAAATCAGTGACACCACACTACAGCTGGCTGATAGATGATCCTAAATGCGAAAAGTGACACATGGTGTCGGTGTAAGCAGTAAGCACTCAGTCTGTGATATATGATCGGTGCTTTAATGCCCCGTCCACACATTTGGTGCGTGCGTCAGACGCATCAGAATAGTTGTAGATCTCAGTAAGTAGGTACTTCATTGGCAAACGCAAGAGGAATATACACGTAGGTACATACATTAAGTGCTACGATCATTGTAGTGGCGTGGACTGCCGATCGGTATACAGTTTAACATAATGTTTTAAACTATCGCGGTTATTATCACACATTTTAAAGGAATGTTCCGGGTTTGCTACCAAAATTCAAAATTCAAAATTTCTTTATTGATTAGGACATTAAATATCTCTTTCAATCGTCAAAAAGGAGGGGGGTAGGGAAGTAGGAAGGAAACACACAGTGACACGCTGACCGCCCTATGGCCGTAGATAAACGTATCCCTCGCCAACCACGACCGAACTGTGCTCGACAATGCCAGGCAGAGCCGGAACGCTATATTATATAGGTAAGAAAAAAAACCGCTACTCGTAAATAAAGGTACGCGGTAGGAAACCCGGAAAATACCTTTAAAACGTTGCAGTCAAATTTGGATTTCTTTCGCAATCCGAAAATACGACAACTGACTGAACACTAGATGAATAATTTATTCCGTTACAATTTGACATTGTTAAATATGAATAAATTTTGTTTGATCTAATTGAGCAAGTCTTAATAATGTACAGGGTAATACATAATACCTATATGTATGAAGCCGTGAACCGGATGGAGTGCTAAATGTATGAAAACGATAGGTACAAAAATTCCACGTACGACAGAAATAATTGTACCTATCGTTTTAATATGTTTAGCACTTCATCCAGTTCACGGCTTCATACATATATACCTTATGTACGAGTATATTGTTAGTATACCTACTTATAATTTAAATTTTTTATTTTGATTAAGTTTGACAATTAAACAATTTTGATTGATAATTGTATTTGACAAGATGTTTTAATCCTTAGGTATTGTTTGTATACCTACTCACTTATCATATTGTGTCGATTTTTTATTTTATTTATAATGATTTATAATTTGACATGCTACTAATATTTGTATATTTACCATGACATTGTTATATTCAAATTTAAGACGATATCCTTGTGAGTTACTTATGTTATGAAATGTATAATAATATAAGGTAATTTTCATAGATAAATAAATAAATCTAATCTAATATAATCTATATTATTTGATTTTTGTTGCAAAGTAGATAATGAATTTAGAAAAAAATAACGCTCCATGTCAAATAGCAAACACTAAATAAAACAGAGGGTATTCCTGATGTAATTTTCGCCGTGGACACAGCCAGACACGTAGACCCAGAACGGAAATTGATACTCAAAACATGATTTGAAAAATCAAACCCCGGGCCCTTTAAATAGCAGATCAAAATATGCTACTGCGCTATCCAGAGTGAACAGACAATAGCTGCGGTTATAAACATGAAAAGATTTACGTGATCCAATACAAGAACCGTCACCGTCGGAATCCGAATTAAAAATGAATAATTTATACAATATCTCCGACGGGAGGAGTCCGGAGAGGCAACAAATTCAAGTGCTAAAGAGCAAAAGAAAAACTCGAAATGCGCCCAGCCCCTTGAAAAACGGTCGAGTCTACATAATTTGATGAACGGAGGTTAAAAAGTTACTTCGGTATTTTTCTTTGCGCGAACTCTTTGTGAAATTGTTGAGTTTTATTATAGGGCTGAGTTTTTATAAACCCACCTTTCATCTTAGTGAATTTTGCTATGTTGCCCCTTGAAATTGGGCAATCGGAGCGTTAAATTAGCACTTTGCAATGTTGCCCATGCGGGGTAAGCGGGAAGTGAGCGTTCGTGTGGGTGTCGTACCTTCTATTTACTTGCGTAGGTACTTCACTATTCTGTAACTCATTACATACTTTGAACAAGTTAATTTTGTCACTATCGATTCATGTCGATTTTACTAACAAAAGACCGTCTTATCATCAGGTATTTATAAACAATCAAGCAATACCGCACAAAAACACAGCTAAATATTTAGGCATGACCTTAAGACGCAAAGCTTCGCTGGAAAGCTCATGTCAAAAAGAAACGCGACGAATTAGGACTTCGCTACAAAAAGATGTACTGGCTACTTGGAAAGCATTCTTCTTTATCAGTACACAACAAACTACTTTTGTACAAACAAGTCCTAATGCCAGTATGGACTTATGGTATTCAGCTATGGGACTGTACCAAACAAAGCAACACACAGATGATACAACGCTTTCAAAACAAAGTACTGAGGGACATTGTAAATGCGCCCTGGTAGTACATTAGAAACAATGATCTTCACCGGGACCTCAATGTGGATCTTGTTGCAACTATAATTAAAAAACACGCCGAAGCCCATGAAAGAAGGCTTCATCATCATGTGAATGTCGAGGCTATCCAGCTCCTTGACAACACGAACATAGTGCGAAGACTAAAAAGGACAAAACCTTTTGAGTTAGTGTAGTGAATATTAGTGATAACTAGTGCGATGAGTGCTTACTGCAAAGAACACAATAACAATGTGTCTTCCCCTTAATAGAGACAATAAGAAAAGGTGTTAATGGACACATTCTTATATTATTCTAACCTAGCAAATTATGTTACATTAAATTTACTTATTAGTCTTTAGGCTAGATTGTAATTGCAATGCTCTACCTACTTGTCAAATAGGTAGATCACCTTAGAGAAAAAAAAAAAAAACTATCGCCATCCTATGATTAGCCTACAGTTGAGACCTCATAAACTACTTCATAATCTTCTTCCACATATATTTTTTAAGATTAGTCATTTAAATTTACATCAGATTTTTTGATATCAAAAGAGCACACGTTTAAGTAGCTATTTTCAAAAAAGTGTTTTAAAATAGATTTGCACTAACAAACAAAGCAGAATACTTACGTGAACAAAATACGGTCTCATGCTTTAAGCACTTACGATGCAACTTTTTACTACCAAGTAAGGTTTACATGCAATAATCGTTTGTGCGAGCACCGAAAGCGTGGCAACGGCAACTATACCCGGGAAGCGTTAGCGGAGATGGTAGATAGTTGCTAAGTTTATGCAAAATCGCCAAGTTTATGTGGGCCCCGGAGCAAATCCGATTATGGTGCTAGCGTGCTACAAGGGCCGTAGAAAACGGGAGATGAAAGGAATATTTCTCTGTTTATATTATCAAGTAATGGGACAAACCTTAACAATAAACTTCACTGATAATTGTGAACTGTAATAATTTAACATCGATTCGATACTTGAGCTTCCTACTCTGTATAAAAAATAAAGTGTATATATAGTAACGACGCTAACCAATGCAAGTTCTGGAATCCCCAAGGCAAGCGAAAACGTGGCCGTCCTAAGCAGACCTAGTTGCGCACGGTCATTGCAGAAGCAGCTAACTTGGAGACCACTTGTAGTGAAGTGAACCGCGAATCTCTGGATGGTGAACTTTTGATGCCCTCTGCCCCATCTAGAGGACACCGGACCTTACGTCAATGTTGCATCTGGCTCCTTTTAGTCTTGTAAACTTGTTCCTTTTTCTAAGTTTTTCATCCTTACAATATGTAGTAAACTAATCTGTAGCACAGGTGACATATTTTTAATACGTTTATAATTATTTTTTTCTAATTGGCGGTAATTTAAATTTAAATTGTGACACTTTACTAGAGGGCGTGTATCGAACAAAGAAAAGACACAAATGCCAGTTACGCCAGCAACACACGACGAATTATTTAATTAGTTAGGTAACATTCTTCTAGTATCTTATCAAACCCTAGAAAAACGTCACTCAAAAAGTCAGGTGTCTGCGCACTGATTATCTTTTTTTAAGTCAAGATTACACATCGAGATAGACCATCGAAGGTGTTAAGATCGAGTGCAAACACACTACGAACAGTACCTACACTCATTACTTAAATTCATTAATTAGTTTATCTGCTAAATCGATCGGTAACGTAACACGATAAAACAACTGACACTAATCCATAATTCATTTGTCGATAAAATAATTTTGCAACGCTTAAACATGTTCTCTTTATCTCCTTGTTTCTCGGTGCCTACGACCTAATGGCAGTTCCGAAATTAGGGCGCTCACACAAATGCTTGGAATTGACTTTATTAAGAGGTGCGACGCGGGAATTGCGAACGGCACATTAAAATGATGATTGCTGCTCATTATTGCGGTGTTGGCTGCGTAAATACCAAGCAGATTAGAGTGGTACCGACCCCATTCCTGCTCACGGGTATGAAGCATACCCAAACGCGAACGCGTCGGAAATGTGCAGTTGCAGCATAAGTTGCAGCAACGTCTTCTTTTGTTTCGTCGGATAAAATGCAGCGCTCCCAATGATACTGGACATAGAGTATAGATGGAGGCTCGATCTATACAGAATATACACTGTCAGTCTGTCACAACTCTATACGAATGACTACATTAAAATGACCAAGGCTACCAAATTTGACTCAGCTGTGACTAGGCTCTTTCTATGCCTGTCCAATTCCTTTGAACACGCCGCTCACGCTGTTGCAGCAACTGCATGCGATGACGATTTTCACACGTGCGAACCACTGCTGTAACTGCACGTTCGCAGCGCGTTCGCTAGATTTAGATGCGCCCATAAGTCGCTTGATTAAGTGGCTTGACCAAATAGGCTTGACTGACATTGTGTGGGGAGAAATGTTGGAAGGACGTGTGGTATCACTGGATCAAGCCGCATGACGGTGAGCGGCCACCATTAGTAGACAGATGACGCACCTATAAGGTGTTACTTTTCAGTTTCATGCCTTTAATGTCATATACGAAAGGAGGCATAATTAATTGTGCGTAGATTTTATTTTGTACATTTTGAATTTACTTTGTGCTGACATTACTAATTATTTTTATAAATTCATTTTATTTAAAGTGACAATTGTATAAAACGTACGGACATATCGTAACACAAATAGTATTTTATAAGTATTTACTTTCTAAATGACATGTAACTAACGTTATCAATAAATGAATCTAAATCGAAATATAGATCGCCTTTTTGCAAATGCATCAGCGTGCAGAAAGTTGGCAGGAGCATTTTCTATAATCACATGGAGATTATATCAAACCATTTAGTATTAGCTCAAGGTTCAGTAGATATAACTGTCACTGCCATCATCAGTAATAGCCATTAATAGTCAAACTCTGGACCTGAGCCAGCAGTGGATTAATACAGACTTATGATTATTAGGCTAGAATACAAGCACAAGTACAGCCGTCCTCATAACTCGTCCTCACACTTAGTATAGTGTCGACGAATTAATGCGATCGATTGATATGACGAATTGTTATCAATTTCCTTCCAGCGGCTCGGGGCATTACCTGTAACAAAATAATAAGTGATATAAGAACATTATATTTGTGAAAAGTATGAATTTAAAAAGTATAATAAACGGACGGATTTTATTTACAGAGACAAAATTCATGTGGGCGTATGTACGAGCATAATTTCGAAAAAACTGCAAATCTATGTAAAAGGATACATTTGAGAGGATATAAATAGTTTATCAGTTGTCTAGAACCCATAACACAAGCTTTGCTTAAGGCCTTGCCACACACAAAGCTCGGCGCGAGCGCGGCGCTGGCGCGGTGCGATGCTGGCACGTTGCCTAGGCAACTGTCACGCCGCGCTCGCACCGCGCTATAGTTGCTTAGCAACTATCGCACCGCGCTATAGTTGTCTAGCAACTATCGCGCCGCGCTATAGTTGCCTAGCAACTATCGCGCCGCGCTATAGTTGCCTAGCAACTATCGCACCGCGCTCGCGCCGAGCTTTGTTTGTAGCAAGGCCTTTAGTTTTTGGCTAGATGGCGCTGTGTGAATTGTCCAAGCAAATTTATTATTATTATTTATCATAAGTAGACACAGTATATGTAGGACTATGCCCTTCTCCAAAAAAAGTACCCTTTACCCGCGTAAATGTATGAAAAGATGTATGAATGTGGAAGAGGCAAAAGAAGTATGTCAGGATCGTAACTTGTGGCACTAAATAGTCTCTGCCTACCCCTGTGGGATATGAATATATGTATACGTAGACAAGTGAACAAGAATGTAAATGAAGTACTTAATCCTAAAAATTTGATAAACATTTTATTTTATGGCTCACATAAAAGCGTAATATGAGGGATATAAAAGTAAGGAAAGGAAGTCTTTCAGTAGCGTAGTAATTGGGGACGTTATGATTATGACAAAAACTGTAAGAAAACTTTATGATTAGTTTGCAGTCAATCTGCACTACGAATATACAAGTAATACTTTTTACGAAAGATTTATAAACTTTATTTTAGTTAACCTACCTACATAATTACGATTGTGTCATGTTTCTGGCTGTTTGTTAGTGTTTAGATAAATGCACAATGCATTCTCTTGTATCCTGTGATTCAACACTACCTGTTGTGAAATTCCTGTCTCAATTACTGTTAGGTCGCCAGGAAGATATCTCTTGTTTTCGGCCGCCTTTGCTCATATGCTTTGTTCCTTGTTGTTGTAAGTGATTCAAATTGTAATATTTTATGAGCAATAAAGTGTTTATCTATCTTTCTATAGCATAAACTAAATTCAACTACAAACAGCTGAAAACACTCGTAAGGACCTATCTACGAAAACGAATACGAGTTACTTAATACGAAATAACTTTTATACATCACAGAAGTGCCTTAATCGGCTTAAATTCGCTTCCAAAGTAAATAAATATCAACCAATACGATTGTGGTGCGGATGATGGATCTTTGATCTTGCGTGAAAGGCCACAGTGGTTACAAAGTTAAAAATGATATAATATGAATGGACTCCCCGATCCTTCAACCTTAAGGCCTCAAAGAGCTTATCGTTGAGCTCCCGCTTTTATAGGCAATAAACACGATTTTATGAGTGAAATGAAAAATAAAATAGCGCTCGTTATCAATATTGATGACTTCACCGTTTTAGGTCACAACTCGTGGCTTCCGAGTCTTCGGCGATGATTACGACAAATTTTTCAGACTAGGAAACAAGATATGAAAGAAATCGTTTTAATCGATAAGGCTTCTTCTGCTGTTTTTTAAGTACCCATTGCATTCTTTTAAATGTGCGCAATAAAGTGTTATTCATTCATTCATTTCGAACTTGTTTTTTATTGCTTTTATGGGTCATTATCATCACTACTGGGCAAGCCTCCTCCGATTAGAGGGTTGACAATAATTTCATAAGGTCCCATTATTGTCTACACGCTAGGCAATAATACGATCTTATTATATATTTTTTCTCCACGAGTAAGATTACGATTACCATGCCGTTCTTCTATGCAGAGAATCCAGTTTTGATTGCAGGTATCTTCCAAGGTGCGGACTTGTTCAAATTTGGAAGAATTTCAAATGCGCGCACCGACGCTTAACATGCTCCGCGCCCAAGAGTCTTAGATATCCCGTCCAAAACCCCGGATAAGTATTTTAAAGACGACCAATCTATCTCGCTTGCACCAACATCGGCGGGAACCGACACCACCTCCATTTTTCTTCCAATCTGCTGTGTGGCGATACAACGGCTCTGTATCGGCAAACTGTCAGCTCTCACCCCTAACAAATGACGACGCCCCGTCTCCGATGCCTGTCTGGCAACGTCGCCTTCCATGAGACCCACCATTACTCAATGTACGCGAATTTTTACCAGCTCCGTCGGTTTAAACTAGATTTCGTTGAGGTCTATTACGTAATTGGTAACCCGCAGTTTATGGCTCGCTGTGACTGCGCTCAGAATATCTGACGACATTGTGGTTCGAATGTAGCTTTGGAATAGCTGAAATTTCACCAGGACTTTCCACGATCTCCAGCAGCGAATCAAAGAAGAAGTCCGCACGTAGTAAAACTTGTTTTGACAACTTGAGCTTACGGCAAATGACCAAAGAAAGGATACGCGAAACAAAGAAACAAACTTATGAATCCGGTTACAAAAGGAGATGATAATCTGCAGGATCAAAGGGCTATCTGGTTATTACTACTTATATCTGAAGAATTACTTGATAAATTCGTTTGATCATAAATTCTATTCCAACATTTAACACAACACAATCACACAAACAATTCTCGCGTACAGATAACAAATTAAGAGGCAGCAAACAAGAGCACTTAGTTCAAACTTCATAACTGTACGCTGAGCTCGCTCGCCGGCACATAGCCAGTGATAAATCACCCCATTACCCAACTATAAACAGGCATAATTAGTAACTGAACACTACGGCGGCTAGTCAAATTAATCAGTGCTCAATTCAGTAATTAATTGACAGTGACGTCACACTATTCGCCTGATTTTGCAAAGCGTTCGGTTCGATGTAAATTGATTTATTGGAAACGCTAATTACTGATTGCAGGGCGCACAAGAGGATGACAGGTGAAGTAAAGCTGTTAGGGCATCACGAGGTGCATGTCGTATTAGTGAAATTTTCAAGAAATAAGTTTTAAAATATTTAAAAAGGTCTAATTAGTCTACTAGGCTGGTCCAAAAGTTTTTAGTCAACGGCTTGTTGTACATATTGTTTTAATTTTTGTATCCTTTAGAGGCACATTTTAATACAAACTCCTTGGCCAAAAATCATTAGCCGGCAACTTGTAGTTATTTTTTTATTATTATTAAAAATAACATGTCTCAACAAAATAACAAGAATCACCCCTACGATGGTGGTAACACGGGAAGCATTTTGACAGATGTTAACCTAAATGCGAAAGTTTGGTAGTTTGGTTTCATGCAAAACTACGGAACGGATTTTGAAAAATTAGCAGTAGGTATAAGACGACCTGAGTAGTTCAGTTGGTTAACATCTGACACATAGACGTCCCGGTTTATTTCCCGGCCGTGAAAAAATATAAATGTGAAATTTTAAGTTCTGCTTCGGGTCTGGGCCATGCCATAGGAATCCCACTGTGGCCACGTCATCATCATCATCACAGCCCTTAACAGTCCACTGCAGGACTTAGGGCCTCTCCCACGAAAGGGGGGGTTATTGCCATAATTTCCACGCTTGTTAGGCGGGTTGGAGATCGCAGTGATTAAATATAACAATGGAAAATGCTGCTGCCCATTTTCCAGACTACGAAGACTCTTGATATTTTGCCTCGAAAACATTAGTCGCCTTGTACGACACCATACGGCCAACGTACCAATGATTATTTTCTGAGTTGTATACATCATAATTAGTTGAATGCTAACCGATGCTCTTACGGTGAGGAAAACATCGTGATGCAACCTGCACATTCAGGCGACTGAATATGTAACCATGATCCAATCTGGTCGGGTTTCCCTGGTAGCAGTTTAGCAGGGTCACGGATATCAGATGGCAGTCGCTCCAATGTAATTATCTGATGTGCCAAATCCTGGATCATGGTCAAATCGGACCCCCGGCCTTCGTGCGCAAGAGCACCACCAGCACGTTAACGCCAAGATGATTATTTACTTATTCATTTAACATAAGTTAGTCAGAATACTACAATAAAAAATATTTACCCAATATTCAGTGAGATTCGGGTCGAAAACGGGTCTGGAATGTACTAACCTAAACGAAGTTGCAGGCAAAAGGTGGTGTATCATAAAGCTAATTTTCCAGGCTTTAAGTTAAATGAGGTACTTAACGTGTTGTCGTATAAGTTACTTATATAGTGTCGTAGGGCTATCACTCACTGTTAACGGCAATAGTTTGGGAGTCCCATTCCATAGCGAAATTTATGGAGCCAAACGAAATATGTAAATGGCGCAGGCTGTTTAGTTTATTTATGAGCCAAAACAGCAATCCACTCAAGACAAATGTTTATTTACTAGAGCAACGAATATTGCACAAGCAAATAACAAGGAGGAATTGGTGCCTAATTAGGACTGAAAAAGTCTGTTTCGAATAAATATACAACGTCAGTTTCATCAACAACAGCTTTTTGTTCGATATCCGGAGGCAAGGGTCAAGTCGTGAACCTTTTTCGAACAAAATCAGCAAATCAAACGTCTGCTTCGATCGTGTTTATTTTTTGGGGAAAAAACATCTTCATGACGAGTACACACGTCTGGCAAAGAACAGGAATCACACACAGTTCACACACGGAGACAATCGGCGACGAGACAAAGAACAAAGGGATTATAAGGCGAAACAATATCGCGCAAACGAGTTCAAAGAAAGTCCCCTAACACCTAACGATTGCCGAGTCAAAAGAAATCCATTACCGGGTCCTGTTTATCGGACAGTGGAGATCCTTAAAAAACCGATAAACCCGTTTTAGTTGTAAATTGAAAGTGCTCTTGGTTTTTGTGAAATCAGGGCGCGCCGAGGGCGAGAGGCCGGGGCGTGACTTTATCCGTCTTTATCGACAGACGGGAACTTCGATTTTTTAGGGAACGCGGGCGATTCTAAACTCAAACCAGCCGTTTACTCATAACTTGAGAACGAATACCACGGCGCAACATCATCATTAAGACGTAAGTGTCACTAGTGGAGCTACTGTGTTTATGAAAAAGTGATAGAACAACGAGCGATTTTTTTATGCTACGGAGTGACAAACGAGCAGACAACCCATCCGCATGGTAAGCGGTTACTGTCGCCCATATCTGCATTTAACGGTTGCAAGTAACGAAATTGGAAAGATTGGAAAGTTACGTTCATGGCAAACTGACAGATCGGCAAATTTTTTTTTGCTTTGTGGTGAGAGCTAAGATGAAAAACTTCGTGCGTGTGTTGCGCGAATGTTCTATGTTCGTCTGGTTGTAAACCCCGTGTGTAAACCCACCGAAGATTTTAGTGGCCTTAGACGACATGCACGCTGCTATTATTCTTGTCTGCTGGTCAATATATGGCCACTATTTTAATTTTTTTAGTGGAAAATAAAGATTTCATGAAGACCGTTTCGCCGTCCATAAATCAACTTCAAATATTCTTTAAGAGAAATTCTCTGGGAACATTACTGTATTTTACACGAGTCTATTATAGACGAGATTTATTCAAAAGTTCAGACAACAAAAGAGCATCGCCAGGGCGAGGCCATGGGTGAGGCGAGACGCTGACATCCCACTGAATGGAGCGAACTAGCTTCAAACTTGCGGCTACGCGGGCGGGTCGGATTGGCAAACTTATATTGCAGGCGAAAAATACGTCGTGCATATGACTGTTATGTTGTGGCAAACAAAGTAAATTTGAGGAAAATATACTAGGATTTTCTAGAAAGTACTGTCTATAAGCATGCCTCATCTTCACTGTCAGCAAGTGAGATCTTAGATTACTGTTAGACGTGACTCTCGTTTACTTCTATGTATGTAAAAATCAAATTTCAAATTTGGCTTGGAATCTCATCCGGGATTAAGACGACTTTTACGTTTTGTCAAAAAACGTTCATTTCTTCTACCACCACCACATTCAAAACAGCCAATATATTCCCCACCATAAGGAAAAAGCGTCTAAAACGCATCTCTCCATTCTAATTACGCTTAAAAGCAACATTAGGAAAAATCGTCATAATGTAAAATCTTAATGTGGCAACAAATTACCGTGCCGCGGTGCCGGCCGGCAACTTTCCTCGTTTGGCAACCAGCTGCCGAGCGTGTGTCGCCCATTAAAACTTCTCAATTCATCTAGACATGTAATTTGCTCTCGATTTTACGGCTAACAAGCGGCCTTCCCTTAGGGCTGTGTTATTTCTGTATGTACTCAGTACACAGGTCAACCACGACACGAGTACGGGGCTATGATCATGAGGCAGCGTTTATTCATTTATAATTACGATTATCCTGGTGGATGGATCCTGCTGTGCATCTCTAGCTAGCCACCACACAGCCTTAATTAGGTTAAAGGGCGAGAGGTAGTAGTAATATTGAACAAAAACCTAACTGTAGGTATCTGAATTAAAGTTTAGAGAAAGTTATTAATTATTCCTTATATGCGAAATACCTGGTATCCCTTTGGACTTTGGGTCGTTCCCATCCTCACCTTAAATTAAGTTCCTTTGTGTACACCTTTAAGTTCACGTTGTGTACAGCTAACTCGCCAAACTTATGAAAAGCTTACGCTACATTCCAAAGGTTCTCTTTTCATTATATTATATGTCTATACATAGTATAAATTCTTATGTATGTATTTACGCTTCGATCTTTTAAACTGCGTGACGGATTTTAATGCGTTTTTCAACAATAGATTTTGATTCAAGAGGAAGGCAAGAAAAAAAGGGTAGATAGGGGTAAAGTAGATGTAGGGTATATTTAGGATAGTTGTAGGGTAGGTGTACGGTAGTTGAGGGTAGGGTAGAGTAGTGTATGGGTAGGACGCCACGCGAACAAAGTCGCGCCGGGTCCGCTAGTGAGATTATAATAACGGATTATGTAGATTGTGATGTCAACTAGAATATCACGACTACATGCCGCATTAACAATTTTGTTCATAATCTATTCAATAATTATCTACCTAATACTTTGGTTTATGGCTTGTTTACCTTTATCTTCTTCACTTATCTATACATAGTATAAAACCAATTATGTTACTAGGTATGTATAGATCTATGCTTAGATCTTTTAAACTACGCAACGGATTTTTGTGGTTTTCAACAATACATAGTGTTTCAAGATGACGGATTATTCGCAAGAAAAGAAAGGGTAGGTAGGGGTAAAGTAGGTGTAGGGCTGGTGTAGGGTAGGGTAGGAGTAGGACGCCACACGAACGAAGAAGCGCCGGGTCCACTAATTACATGTATACTATAAAACAAAGTCCCTACCGCCGTTTGTCCCATCTGTACGTATGTACGCTTAGGTCTTTCAAACTACGCAACGTATTTTAATACGATTTTCTACAATAGATAGAGTGATTGAATATGAGATATTGATTCAAGAGGATAAAGGGTAACACAACACGAGAATGAAGTCGCGGCGGGCCAGCTACTAATCAATAATAAACCTTTTCTGTTTGATATCTCGCCTGTTATTATCGGAAAAGCACCACTCAATAATAAAGGCCATTAAAGGGTTGCTTATGAATAGTGTTGTCTTTTCAAAAATAATTAAAGTACTGTACTTTAATTATTTTGATTAAGTAGTCAAAGTCTCAGGGGGCAAAACGGTTACGATACTTTAATCCAAGGTGATTAATGATGTATGATAATTTGATTACGATGATAAAATTTCTAATATAAACAAGTAGTTACACTCGAAAGGATTCAGAATCATTGGCTGGATCGTATTCGTAATAGCCGCAGAGATGGTGTTTCAGAAATTGCCATTATTATTTTTATTTGTTTTAAGTTCTGTTTTAGCTGCGCCAAGTGATGTGGACCACTCGGCAAGATCAATACATTTGACTGTAAGTCTTAAAGATTAATGTTAATTGTAATAATAATGTTCAATTCACCTCCTACCAAAAAAAAAGTAAATCAGAATCAAGAATAAAAATTCCTACAAAATATAAACGACAGTGATTTAGTGAGCATAATTTTTAGGCAATGCTCTGTTAAGTTTAACAACAAAGAGCGTTAGTTTTTCAATTTTACATTGAATGTTATAAAAAAAAAAAATATTTAAACGGGACTCACACGTGATGTACCCGCCGTTGTCACCAAAAGATTCTTCCGCAACGTCGGGAATACAAAATATACAAATCGAAAAGGTACTTCGCGCGTTATTCCGGTTATAATATGTGCAAAACACGCGAGTTTAGTTTGAAACAAAAAATTTAATAGGTTACCCTACCCTACCTGCACCACACGGTCAACGAGGATGAAGTTTACAATCATGGATTGGTTGCGTGAATCCGAGAATGAAAAAAAAACATTGAAAAAACCCACGACGACAATAATTCTTGTAAAGTAAATAGGATTAAATACATTCTAAACCCCCGACAAGCAGATCACTCGAAAAGGCCATTGCCATAAGTAGGTAGTAGTTCCTTAGTAGTTTCAATTAATATCAAACGTAAGAAAATCAAAAAATGTATCCAGTTATAGGGCCATATTAATTTCACAGGACTGGAAATGATAGCCCTGACGGATATTTCGAGCGATCTGCTAGTCGGGGATTTAAAATATTTATTAAGCGTTTTTCAACAATTAAAGCTGTCATGGAATGGTAATGTAAAATTGATCTGAAATAGCAGCTTTTAAATCGAAAAAACCGCATCGACTTCGATTAAACCGCATAAAACTTATCAAATTCCGACATATTAGGCCTCCTGATGATGTACTGCCATAAAACATGTCTAAGAACCTGCTCTGATATGATACCTTTTGAATGTAAAATACTGCATCGAAATCGGCTCAGTAGTTTTCAACCAAATTGTAACAGGTATACATACAAACACACAAACAACCTCTAACCCCAAACGCATATACCACCTGGCGCCGTTCCGTAAAAATAACCTATAATTTTATATTTTTAGTAGTATAGCAGTGTTCATAACTTAGGTAGTTGACCATTACTAGTTTTAAGAAGAGGTATAGGTATTGAGTATATTTTAATAATGTCTTCGCGCCTAATTTACAAACTAAACGCAAAAAGTGAAAATGGAAGTATACATATCTTGTACTTTTACAGCCTGAAATCATAATGGAGGCTGGGTACCATGCCGAGCGACACCACGTGACCACATCGGACGGGTACATCCTGGAGATGCACCGGATCCCGTTCAAGAGGGGCATGAGCGACGGGGACCCGAACCGTCCAGTGGTATTCCTAATGCATGGAATGGGGTCAGCATCCAACGGCTACATATTTTTGGGGCCTGAATATGCACCTGGTAAGAACATTTAGCCTTAAGACTTGGAGTATGTTTGTTCGTAGGAGCGGCTGCCTATGCCCTTGTTAAAGATAACTTATTTTTCAAATCGCATACGTCACATCACCTGTATGACGTAAATAAGCAAAAAAAAAACATATATCTGGCCATAACAAGGGCATTAAGATTGCCATGATAATAACAATCAATCTTCATAACCCTTGTAATTTTCGAAAAGAGCTCAAATAATTACTTTGGACTAAGCTAAAGTTTCAGACGTACCACTAACGAAAGGTTTATGTTTTCAGGCTACAACTTAGCTGATGCCGGCTGCGACGTGTGGATGGGCAACGCTCGGGGAACCCGGAACTCTCGTTTCCATGTTTCTCTGGACGCCGACAACCGTGATCACAGGAGAGATTTCTTCGACTTCAGTTGGGAGGAAATAGGTAGAATGCCTACTGATGCTCACGTATTAGATAATAATCGTTATTCCCAATTCCGATATCCAAACCGATAAAAACCTATTTTTAACAGGGATGGTGGACGTTGCTGCTATGATAGACTATGCGCTCGAGCAATCTGGGAGGCAGCAACTACACTACCTCGGCCATTCGCAAGGTGGCACCGCCTTCCTGGTTCTGGCCTCGACGAGGCCAGAATACAACGCGAAATTCGCCTCGGTGCATCTACTGGCCGGCGTGGGGTACAAGACATACTTCCCCAATACAGTACTGAGGTTGTTAGCAAGATTTTCCACAACAATTTACGTAAGTTACATGTGTTCTTCGATCGAACTTCTGACAGAAATAATGTTATTCATTTACCTATACATGAACAATTTAAAATTAGCATTCCTGTTTCTTACGATCCTTTAAATCTTTTGTCATTGTTCCTGAGTACCTACTCGCAAATTATTTTCAACTTTAAACTATTGTTAAAGCTAAAAGAAAATGTAAAAACATATTTAAATTAAATTAAATTTACATTTGTTTCAGAACCTCGCACTGTCATTGGGAGTAGTGGAACTCATTCCGCCTTTAGGATCCATAATCAGGCCGTCTGCCATGGAAAATAGTACGAAATATGATGCGGCCAAATATCGGCTCTCCGACTTTTGTACTGGAGACCCGGCGATGAAGGATCTCTGCAAGTTAATGGGCCTTGAAGAAATTCTGGACGATACTGTAGGTTAAATTCACTTCCACATTGTCAATTTATGGAACAATTTATAAATTCTCTCAACAAATGATCACTATATAAAAAATAATCATCATCATCTTGGCGTTAATGTCCCGGTTGTGCTCTTGAGGGATCGGGGTCCGCCTTGACCATGGTCCAAGATGTAGCAATCAGGTAATTACAGTGGATCGACTGCCATCTGACCTCCGTGACCCTATTGAAAGGGGAACCTGACCAGTTTGGATCATGGTTACACATTCAGTTGCCTGAATGTGCATGTTTCATCACGATGTTTACCTCAACGTAACAGCATTGTTTAGTGTTTAACTAATGTACATAACTCAGAAAAGAGTCATTGGTACATATTGATTTATTTTAGGTGGAATTTATTTGCGTTCAATTTTAATTTTAATCAATGGTACACTGGGATAGTGCACCTACCATTATCAGGAACTTTAAACTAACCAAGCCCTAATATTTACAGGAATACAGTCTGATACAGGACTTATTAGATCAAGCGAGTTTATTCGGTGGCATCGCTACGAAACAAATAGCTCACTACGGTCAAAACATACGGGACGACTTTTTTAGGAGATGGGACAATGGGCCCGAAGTAAATTATGAATTATATGGCAGTGTCAATCCACCAATCTTCAATATCAGCTTGATTACAGCCGACGTGACCATGCATTATACAGTTGCTGATACTTTGTTGGATGAAAGAGATGTCATTGCCATGGCCACCGATATGCCGAATACGAGAATCCGAAAAGTTGCAAGGGAAACGTTCGGCCACGCCGATTTTATTTTTGCCAACGATGCAAGGGAGTTGGTGACGGAATATATCATAGAATATATTTGGGAAGTGGAGAATGGGTAAGCATTTATAAAAACTTCATCAACGTTATTTAAGAGATCTTGTCTATGTAGCAACTATTCACTTATTTAAAAATAAAACCATGACTTCTCATTCATTTAAGCATTGATTGCTTCTTCAACCCCTATTATATTCATATTTCAGACCTCCTATCGTGCCAGATTCATCGGAAGAAGATATTATTGTGCCAAGTTCATCGGAAGAAGATAGTGGTGAAGGTTCGGCATCTAGCCTGACTTTAAATATTTATTTAGGACTGATCTCATTAATGTTAGTTACCAAATATTATTACTACTGAATATCATATTTATTGATTTTATTTTTAATATTGCAATTATTGTATATTATTATCTCTGTTAAATAAATTATCTATACAATTTTTAAGTGTTGTGGATTCTCATTTAACCCGGGGCGTAACCTATACCTTCGGAGTATATAGTATCTTCTGCCAGGGTCTGCTTTCCTGCCTTATGTTCATGTATGTGAGCCGTTAGAAACGAGCGCATCAAGTAGTTTGGCAGCAGTCATCGACAGGCTGGCGGATAGAGCAGGCAGTGGAATCCATTCAAGCCGGCTCCTTAGGCTTGACCGAGCCCTACCCAGGTGGTAGTAAAATTGAACAAAAACCTTCCTTATATGCAAGATAACCGTTATCCCTTTGGATTTTGCTTCGATCCCATCCTCACCATTAAGGTCGCCTTGTGTACAGTTAATTCGCCAAATTTATGGAATGTTACGCTACATTCCAAAGGTTCACTCTTCTCTATATTATCTATACATTGTATAACACAAAGTCGCTTCCCGCTGTCTGTTCCTATGTATGTATGTATGTAGCACCCATAACACAAGCTTTGCTTACTTTGGGGCTAGATGGCGCTGTGTGAATTTGTCCACGATAATCAGTTTACGCTTAGATGTTACGCAATATTTAATTTACGCAACGGATTTTAATGCAGTTTTCAACAATAGTTAGATAGAGTGATTCAAGAGGAAGGTTTGTAAGCAATAAAAAATGGGGAGGTTTAGGTAAAGTAGGTGTAGGGTAGTGTAGGGTAGGCGTAGGTTAGAGTAGTGAAGGGAAGGGGTATGACGCCACGCGAAGTAAGTCGCGCTGGTTCACTAATGAGATTTAAATAACGATGATGTCAACTAGAATTTCACGACTGCATGCCACATTAACAGTTTTGTTTTCTATCTCCCCAATAATTATCTACCTAATGCTTTGGTTTATGGCTTGTTTACCTTTATCTTGTTTACATATCTACACATAATGTAAAACAAAGTCGCTTCTTGCCGTCTGTCACTATGTATGTACGTTTAGATCTTTTAAACTACGCAACGGATTTTAAAGCGGTTTCCAACAATAGATAGTGATTCAAGAGGAAGGTTTATACGCAAGAAAAGAAAGGGTAGATAGGGGTGAAGTAGGGGTGAACTAGATGTTGGGTAGGGATAGGGTTGGGTAGAGGTAGGACGCCACGGGAGCGAAATCGCGGCTGGTCGACTAGTTACTGCGGCAGGTCGGTAGTTAGGTATCTAGAAGCGGAGATCCTGGCGCACATGTACCGCAGAACAGCTGAGGTACGCCGCGACGGAGGGGAACCGGTGCCCCAATAGGCAACACAGTGGCGGCAGGACGCCCGTGAGCAGGCTTTCCGCGTATGGGCGGTACAATTAGAGACACCTAGTGGAGGCTATCCGTCCCGTACTGAAAGCATGGGTGGATCGCAGAAGAGGGTCGCTCACCTTCCGGCTGGTGCAGGTGCTCTCCGGGCACGGTTGCTTTGATAGTTCCTGTGCAATATCACCGGGAGGGAGGAAACGACGTGCTGTCACCACTGCGGCTGTGCTGAAGACTCGGCACAGCACACATTGAAGGAATGCCCGGTGTGGGCAGCGCCGCGTGCGGCGCTCGTTGTAGTGGTGGGAGCCGACCTCTTGCTACCAGCCGTGGTTAACCACGGCTTGCTATTCTCTCGCTATCGACCATGGATTTAAATCCATGGTCGATAGCAAGATGTCATGGGCAGCAATGGTAAACTTCGGCGGAGGAGGCGGCAGAACGGGTCCTCACCCGTTCTGCCGCCTCCTAGGACGATGCCTTCGCGAACCCGATACGCCGCCGGAGAGCCGGGCGCAGGAGGCGTGAATATCTAAGCTGAGCGGTAGATGTGGGGATCATTTGCCACTCATCTAATGACTGGCTCTCGAGATGGTTTGACGTGCCGCTGTGTCCCGGCACGTCACCATAGCGTGTTGTTTTGGGAGTGAGCCTGAAGCTAACTCTCCGAGTATTGGCTCGCACACCGCGAGATCCGCCGGCGGAGTCATCGGGGTAATATGTAGAGCTTTCTGCGCAGGTACCGTGGCTCTGCTAGTCTGCGGCTAGAAGTACACCATCAGGATTTAGTGGGTAGGACCGTCCGTACATCACGACGGGTGAGTCCCACATACCTCATTCCGCTTCCCCGCGGATGGGGACTCGTAAAAGAAATTCCTGACGTAAAAAAAGAAAGGTAGAGGTAGCACGCCACGGGAATGAAATCGCGGCAGGTTGATTAGTTACATAGTATAAAACAAAGTCGCTTCCCGCCGTCTGTACCTGTGTATATGTGTACGCTTAGATCTGGGTATTTTAATACAGTTTTCAACAATATAGGGTAAAACAGCACACGGTAGAAGTCGCGGCATGCCAGCTAATCAATAATAAACCTATTCTGTTTGAAATCTCGCCTGTTATCACCACTCGATAATAGCAGTTAGGGCACTAAAGGGCGGCGTGTGAATTCTATTGCCTCTTCAAAAATGAACAAACACAATACTTTAATTATTTTGATTAAGTAGTCAAAGTCTCAGAGGTTCTATTTTTATTTTTATTATTATAGACTATCCAGGCATTTGATCGCGGGCAACGTGTTCCATTCTTTAGCTGTTCGTATTGTAAAGGTTGAACCAAAGCGGCTCGTGCGGATAGCTGGAAGATCCTCGACATAAGGATGAAGCGCTCGCCGGAACTAATGGCAGAAAGGGGCCGGCGGAATAAGGTCGTGCAACTGTTTCGCACTCTCCGAAATGCAACATGTAGGCAAACCGTTTATTATACTTTATTGATCCAAGGCGATTAATAATGTCTGATAATTTGATTACGATGATAAAATTTCCAATATAAACAAGTAGTTATGTTCGAAAGGATTCAGAATCATTGGATGGATCACATTCGTAATAGCCGCAGAAATGGTGTTTCAGAAATTGCCATTATTATTTTTATTTATTTTTAGTTCAGTTTTAGCTGCGCCAAGAGATGTGGACAACTCGGCAAGATCTATTCATTTGACGGTAAGTCAGATAAATTAATGTTAATTGTAAAAATAATGTTAAGTTCACCCCTTTCCATACCATACCATAACAAAATAAAGTCAATATAAATCATACTTAAGAATCCTACATAATATAACCTACAGTGATCTAGTAATCATAATTTTTAGGCAATTATTTTTAAAGCTTTACCAAAGAAAGTAACTTTTTCAAACTGTACTAGGAATCAGGAAATTTAAATCAATTAACACATATTATTACATTAAACGAGACACACACGTGACGTACCTTCTCGATTTGTATTCCCGACCTTCGGTAAGGTTACACCCACCATGGTGGTCACGAGAAGACAAAATATACAATTCGAACAGGCGCGTCGCGTGTAAGTTCTGTTTAAAATAATAATATGTGTAAAGAACGAGAGTTTAGTTTGAACAAAAATTTCAATAGTATAAATTACTGATTTGACATAACCTCATTCTGCACCACACGGTCCACGAAATGAAGAAGACACAGCTGTGAACCAATCATGGATTGGTTGCTTGAATCCAGCAATGCTTGCGTAGGTGCATATGCACAACATTTAAAAAATATAAAAATTTTAGAAAATTATTAAATAATATTTTAAAGCCCCGTCTAGCAGATCGCTCGAAAAGTCTGTCGGGTTCAGTAGTACCTAACTAAGTTCCTAGTTTCATTTACCATATCAAAGTTAAGAAAATTCTAAATTTCATCTAGTTCTAAAGCCATATTAATTCCACAAGATTGTGCTTGGTGGCTTCCGACGGATTTTTCGAGCGATCTGCTAATCGAGGATTTAAATTATTATTTAATAGTTCTTCCTTTACAACAATTATTATTATAACCGTCGTGGGTTTTTTTAAATTGTAAATTTTGGATGTTATTCTATTATTTTTCTTTTGCAATGTTAACGTGAAACTGCTCTGAAATAACAGCTTCTGAATGAAAAAAACTGCATTACAACCAGCTCAGTAGTTTTCGATAAAAATTGTAACAAATAAACACACAAACACGAATAAACAACCTCTAACCCCAAAACGCATATTCCGCATACGTTCCGTACCGTACGTCGTGGGTAAAAAGAACAATTTTATATTTATAGTACTAAAATTGTGTTTATAACTTCCGTAGCTTTCCATTACTAGTTTTAAAAAGAGCTATACCTCTTGTGTATATTTTAATCATGTTTTCGCGCCTAATTCACAAACTTAACGCAAAAAGTGTAGATGGAAGTATGCATATCTTGTACTTTTCAGCCTGAAACTATAATTGAGGCTGGGTACCATGCCGAGCGACACCACGTGACCACATCGGACGGGTACATCTTGGAGATGCACCGGATCCCGTTCAAGAGAGGCATGAGCGACGGGGACCCGAACCGTCCAGTGGTATTCCTCATGCATGGAATGGGGGCAGCATCCAACGGCTACATATTTTTGGGGCCTGAATATGCACCTGGTAAGAACATTTAGCCTTAAGACTTGGAGTATGTTTGTTCGTAGGAGTGGTTGCCTATGCCCTTGTTAAAGAAAACTTATTTATCAAATCGCATACATCACATCACGTGTATGACGTAAATAAGCAAAATAAAATATATATATCTGGCCATAACAAGGGCATTAAGATTGCCATGATAATAACAATCAATCAATCTTCATAACCCTTGTAATTTTCGAAAAGAGCTCAAATAATTACTTTGGACTAAGCTAAAGTTTAAAACGAAATACTAACAAAAGGTTTATGTTTTCAGGCTACAACTTAGCTGATGCCGGCTGCGACGTGTGGATGGGCAACGCTCGGGGAAATCGGAACTCTCGTTTCCATGTATCTCTGGACGCCGACAACCCTGATCATAGAAGAGATTTCTTCGACTTCAGTTGGGAGGAAATAGGTAGAGTGCCTACTGAAGCTCAGGTAGAAGATAATAATAGTTATTCCCTATTCCGCTATCTAAAGTGATAAAAACATAATTTTAACAGGGATGCTGGACGTTGCTGCTATGGTGGACTATGCGCTCCAGCAATCTGGGAGGCAGCAACTACACTACCTCGGCCATTCGCAAGGCGGCACCGCCTTCCTGGTTCTAGCCTCAACGAGGCCGGAATACAATGAGAAATTCGCCTCGGTGCATCTACTGGCCGGCGTGGGGTACAAGACATACTTCCCCAATACAGTACTGAGGTTGTTAGCAAGGTTTACTACACAGATTTACGTAAGTAATGTTTTAGTGTGTTCTCCGATTGAACTTATGACAAAAAGAATGTTATTCATTTACCTATACACGAAAATATTAATTTAGCATTCCTGTTTCTTACGATTCCTTAAAGTCTTATGTAATTGTTCCTAAGTATTTCCTAATGATTTTCAACTTTAAACCATTGTAAAAGCTTAAAGAATTTGTAATAAAATGTTTAAATTAAATTAAATTTACATTTGTTTCAGAACCTCGCCATGTCATTGGGAGTAGTGGAGCTCTTCCCGCCTATTGGATCCATAATCGGGCCGTCTGCCATGGAAAATAGTACGAAATATGATGCGGCCAAATATCGGCTCTCCGACTTTTGTACTGGAGACCCGGCGATGAAGGATCTCTGCAAGTTAATGGGCCTTGAAGAAATTCTGGACGACAATGTGAGTTTAAATTCACTTCCACATTGTCTATTTATGAAACAATTTAATTACAGTGGATCGACTGCCATCTGACCTCCGTGACCCTATTGACAGGGGAACCTGACCAGATTGGATTATGGTTGCACATTCAGTTGCCTGAATGTGCAGGTTTCATTACAATGTTTTCCCTCACCGTAACAGCATCGGATTGTGTTCAACTAATGTACATAACTCAGAAAAGAGTCAATGGTACAAGGCGGCAGTGGGATTCGAATCCGTGACCTCTCGCTAATGAGTCACTAGGCCACTGATGCTTCTCAATTATTTTTAATAGTTCATTAAGACATATGTAAGACTCGATCTCTAACCAAGCCCTAAAAAAATTACAGGATTCGGACATACTGGATGGAATACATTTATTCGGAGGCATGTCTATGAAACAACTAGCTCACTACGGTCAAAACATACGGGACGACTTTTTTAGAAAGTGGGACTATGGGCCCGAAGCAAATTATGAATTATATGGCAGTGTCAACCCACCAATCTTCAATATCAGCTTGATTACAGCCGACGTGACCATGCATTATACAATTGCTGATATTTTGTTGGACGAAAGAGACGTAATTGCCATGGCCAACGATATGCCGAACACGGTGATCCGAAAAGTTGCAAGAGAAACGTTCGGCCATGGTGATTTTATTGGTGCTACCGATGCAAGGGAGTTGGTGACGGAATATATCATAGAATATATTTGGAGAGTGGAGAATGGGTAAGCATTTTATAAAAAACTTCATCGACGTTATTTAAGAAATCTTGTCCATGAAGTAAGTTGCCACGGCAACTTTTCACTTATTTAATAGATAAAATCATTTCATCTCATTGATAGCCTCTTTAACCCGCATTATACTCTTATGTATTATATTCTCCTGCGTGAAATTAACGTAAAACCTGAAGTCACTGAAAAATTGGAAGACATTTCTTATCTCTTCCACACTTTACCTGCGTTGTCCTCACATCACGTGCATATTCCCCACAGCTACAGGTGAATATTTTTGTGATTAAAATGCGTTTAATTTTCAGAACCGGCGAGGGAGAAGACTCTAATATCGTGCCAGATTCATCGGAAGAAGATATTAATGTGCCAGATACATCAGAAGAAGATATTGATGTGCCAGATACATCGGAAGAAGATATTGATGTGCCAGATACATCGGAAGAAGATAGTAATGTGCCAGATACATCGGAAGAAGATAGTAATGTGCCAGATACATCGGAAGAAGATAGTAATGTGCCAGATACATCGGAAGAAGATAGTAATGAGTCAGGTTCGGTTAGCCTAACTTTTAATATTTATTTAGGACTGATCTCATTAATGTTAGTTACCAAATATTACTGAATATCAATATTGAATATAATTTAATTTAATAGGTATTACTATTATTGTATTATATTATTTCTGTTAAATAAATTACTTATATAATTTTTAAAGGGTTGTGGATTTTCATTTAACCCGTGGCGTAACCTATATCTTCGGATTTTGAAGTAAACTAGATCACAAGATTACCTTAGGCTATAAAGTTATCACGGCGGGCCTGCCGCGTAAGGCGGGCGTCGGAGGTATTGCGGATGACTTATCTCTTCGGCTGCTCTCATGACACCTCCATTCGGACCTAGTAGGAGCGTCGCGGGGTTAAGTGGGTAGACCGGCGAGCGCTGGGAGTCCCACACTCTCCCGACGGAGGGTGACGTGCGTAATGCATTCCACGCGTAAAAAAAGTAATAACTTTATGAGTGAGTACAGTATGCAACAGATAATTCAACAAAATGTACTGTGAGGTTGTTTAGAGGGCGTCCCTATCATTGTTTATCATCATTGTTTCATCTTGTGACATTGTTCACAATGTCATTAAATTGCGAAAAATCCTAAAACATTATATCCGCGTGAAGTGTGTTTGTTACGCCCTCATAACTTACTCAGATGATGATGAGAACTCTTTCCTTAGCGACAAATAACAGTATCTATTAGGGGGTAATTCTGCTATTTGTAAAAGTGAATTATGAAGGCTGACGTGACGCTTGACAAAGTATTCTTCTGAGGTAGTTTGGAATTTCAGGGACATCGAGGCAAGGAACAACCTGTAAAGATTCATCATCCATCTCGGTTGTGTCAACTTCGCCGACAACAGATGTGGATGTAAATGGGTGTGTAGACACAGAAATCAAAATAACATAAGTCCTGTGCGCGCGTGACTTTGTCGCCATGCAGATGACCTGATACATATTTATCGCCCATAGTTTCTGACACCTGAGAGTTATTGCGCAGTAGTACAGTTATGCGCAACATGCATTCTCGCTAGTTGACGCAATTTCATTGCATTTCTAATTACTTATCTTATTTTGATATCTATGTCTGTAGATAGTCCTGAAAATTGACAATAACATACAACATTCTTAAATAAATTTGAAACTCGATTTTTTTCTGCTACAAAAATGTTGGCTATTTAAACATAAATACCGTCATAAATTTTAGCAGATCTTAGCACAAAGCAATAACTTATTATAAATAGGGGGTTAAAAATAATAACTTGAACTGAACATGCGGTGGATATGTGGAGTTTCACGCATAGGTCGCGTCCGAAACGCCCACATTCGTGGTAACTTCGCTGGCAACCTTATCCTTCAAACCGGTCTAGTGCAAATTTATACATGCATTGCTGTTTGGAGGAGGGTTTAGACAAGGAAGATCCTAGTTTGTATAGGTAATTTAATGTTATTTGAATGACCGTAACTCTTAATTATTGTATGTATACCATCCTATGTGTCACAAGTGGCCCTACCGGTAGTACATACGATAGTATCAAAGGTTAGTACTGAGCCCTAATGTAGCCTAGACTGTTAATTATCAGCGTTATCTCCTAAAATTTAACAAATAACATATTTTCTTGATTTGTTAAGTCTCAGGGTGCAAACCGAAAGCCCGTTAATCCAACGCGATTAATTATGTGGATAACTGGATTATCGCGATAAAATGTTCAATATAAAGAAGTATATTAGCATATCAGTACTACCACTTGGCTGTTCACAATTTGCAATAGATGTGAAGATGTTGTTTCACAAATCACAACTATTATTTTTTATTGGTTTTAGTTGCATATTAGCTGCGTCAAGTGATATTAACGACTCAGCAAGATCTATCCATTTGACCGTAAGTAGATTGCAGACTCCAGACTGTAAATTTAAAACCTACGTAAAAACTTAACCTCCCATGACCATAACTAAGAAGCCTGTATTTTAATACATATAAAGTATAGAAACATTAAATTTATATATTAATTAAGGAGGAAACAAGAAAAATGTTTTACGAGAGTTTCGTTTTAAAATCACAGCAGTTTGTGAACCAATCATATGCGTGGATGAACAACATCATCAAAGTGAACCAGGAATTTTATTTAAGTAGTACCTGGTACCTATTTATTTAATGCTTTATTCTGTTTATTATTTTTTGTCGTAAGTTTAAGAAGAAGATTTAAGTGACTGAATATATTTGAATCATTTCTTCGCATCTAATTTGGAAGCTTCACATCGTTTTTACGCTTATCGTAAGGACTCAAGACTTGAACGCATAAGGAATAAGAAGTTTACACGAGTTATACTTTTCCAGCCTGAATCCATAATTGCGGCTGGTTACCATGCCGAGCGGCATCACGTGGTCACATCGGACGGGTACATCCTGGAGATGCACCGGATCCCGTTCAAGAGGGGCATGACTGACGGCGACCTGGCGCGGCCCGTGGTATTCATAATGCATGGAATGGGGGGCGCCTCTAATGGCTTTGTATCTTTGGGGCCTGAATATGCACCTGGTAAGCACATTTGCATGAAGTTTATTCAAAAGACAGGCTGCCTTTGTTCTTGTACAAATACTAATATAGCTATAACAAAGGCTTCCCGTAGATGGCGCATTTAAGTTCTCGAATGGCGTACCGGAAGACGCAGCTTGGGTAGGCCTCGCACAAAGTGGACCGACGACCTAGGAAAGATCGCTGGATGTGGAAGGCACAAGACCAGCCTTTGAGGAGATCTCTGGGGCCAGGCCTATGCCCAGCAATGGGCATTTCCAGCTGATATGATGAAGCAGTCACTAACGAAATGTATATTTTCAGGTTACAACTTAGCTGATGCTGGCTGCGACGTGTGGATGGGCAACGCTCGGGGCACTCGAAATTCTCGCTTTCATGTAACTATGGACGCCGACAACCGTGATCATAGGCGAGATTTCTTCGACTTCAGTTGGGAGGAAATAGGTAGAATGCCGAACTGATGCTCACGTAGTAGATAATAATCATTATTCCCAATTCCGCTACATACTGATGAAAACCTAATTTTATCAGGGATGGTGGACGTTGCTGCAATGGTGGACTATGCACTCGAACAAACTGGGAGGCAGCAACTGCACTACCTCGGCCATTCGCAAGGTGGCACCTCCTTCCTGGTTCTGGCCTCAACGAGACCGGAGTACAACGAAAAATTCGCCTCGGTGCATCTACTGGCCGGCGTGGGGTACATGACATACTTCCCGCAAAGGACGCTGAGGACTTTAGCAACATTTACCACAACGATTTATGTAAGTTACGTTCCCGGTAGCGTGTTTTTTGATCGAAATATTTGTTAATGTTACTCATAATAACGCAACTGCTTCATACATCCCTTTAATTATTTTACCATTGTTTCTACTAAGTACTTAAATTCCAATACAATCGAATAATTTAATTTAGAAATCATTAAAGAAATTGGATACTTGTTTCAGAACCTTTTATTGGCATTGGGAGTAGTGGAGCTCCTCCCGCCTTTAGGATCTATAATCGGGTCGTCTGCCATGGAAAATAGTACGAAATATAGGCTCTCGGACTTTTGTACTGGAGATCCGGCAATGAAGGATCTCTGCAAGTTAACGGGCATCGTGGAAATTCTGGCGCGTAATGTAAGTTTAAACGTTTTACAATATTATGAAGTATGAACCTACAGAGCTACAATGCCTACGCAGTGTATGTAAGGCACTACAAAAATTATAATTAGTTTTATTATTCATTTCAATTAAGATATTATGGTAATTGAGTTATATTAGGTGGATTTGCTTTGATAATTTCAATTCAAATTATGGTACGCTGGGATATTGTATCTACTTACCATTATCAGAAACCCTAACCTAACCGTGCCGTAAAATAATTACAGGAAGACAGTCAGATAGACGATTTATTAGATCAAGCGAGTTTATTCGGTGGCATCTCTTCGAAACAACTAGCTCACTACGGTCAAAACATACGGGACGACTTTTTTAGGAGATGGGACTATGGGCCTGCAGAAAATTACGAAAGATACGGAAGTGTCAATCCACCCATCTTCAATATCAGCTTGATTACAGCCGACGTGACCATGCATTATACAGTTGCTGATACTTTGTTGGATGAAAGAGATGTCATTGCCATGGCCAACGATATGCCGAATACGAGAATCCGAAAAGTTGCAAGGGAAACGTTCGGCCACGCTGATTTTATTTTTGCCAACGATGTAAGGGACTTGGTGACGGAATATATTATAGAATATATTTGGAACATTGAGAATGGGTAAGAACTTTATGAACATTTTCATCGATCCCCTCGTAGACTTAGCGACTCAATACCACTTGTGAGCATGATATCATCGACAATGATGTCCTCATTACTGCGTTACTCAATACGCATAAACTGGAACAATACTCCAAATGTGGCCTGACTTGATCCTTATATAGGTGAAGTCGTTGTCCCAGCGTGAAATACCGCTTCGATTTTATAAGCACACCCAGTTTTTGCCCTTTTCTTATAAGTGACATCTAGAATGGGTTTGCTTTTTGAGATGATAAGGAGTCTGTCCTGGAACTGTGAAGCCACAACAAATGGAGCTTTCTTTCAATTCGCATTATGTTTTTCAGTCAATCCCCGCTCCATCATGGATTCCATGAACATTCTGTTAATTGTATTATGTGACACATGCCCTGATATATTTCCATTATGATTTATTTTCATTTTCAGAACTAGCGGAGGTGAAAACACTGAAAACGAGCCGGATTCATCGTCTAGCCTATCTTTAAGTATTTATTTAAGACTGATCTCATTATTCTTAGTTGCAATTAAATTCTATATTTACTAAATGACATGTTCCTTACATTAATAAAAATATTATTGTTGAGTTTCATTTATTATTCCATGAGAAATTTATTGTATTTACTAGTAGGCATAACAATGCTGATCTAGACTCTTGATTGTAGAGTAACATCAATATAATATAAATAAATGCAATTTATAGCAAACAATTTGACTTTGCCTTTGACAGAAATACTTCAAATGACTGTCAGATCTACACATTTCCCGATAAGGGTAAGCTAGCCTATTGGGTTTATCTTGGTGATTTATGAGGATTAACTGAGCACGACAATTTGACAAATATGAAGTATGTAGTTGTGATATTATAAGTTAGCCCTATTTTAGGCTTTAATAACTTAATTAACAAATTTCTAAGAAAAAAAAGCTGCTGCGGGCGGCTCCATGCGCTAACTTAATAAAATTTGGAAAATAAAAATTAGTAAGTACCTATGAAAACAAGTAAGTTTATTCGAACATTGCACTTTTTTCATATACCTACAACAAAAAAAGAAAAAAGTGGCTCAAATTGAACAAAAGGAAAATAATCGTTGTTTTTTATTGTAACAGTTCCAAATCATTTTTAAATTTTATTTGAGTCCGCACATTGTGCTTTAATTGCTTTATTCTGTCTCAGAGATGAAACCGGGACATAACGCCAAGATGATGATGATGATTCTGTCTCAGAGATGTGGCAAAGTCTTGGGCGTCTCGAACCCCTCGCTTACGAGGAAAGGCTGAGGCTGAGCCTCATGCGTTTACGCTAGACATACATTTATGTAGACTATCGCCATATCGCACTACCTACTTCCACCCCAAAATCGCGCCTAGGACGCATTATAACTATGTAAAATCGGGAAAATCGAGATTTCGTAGTCCCCATTTTCCTCCGACAAATCTCAAAACGGATTTTAGTGATTTTTTCCACAAATATACAACAATAAATTTATGTATGACGTAGTAAGTTTTGTATAATTGAAGTGTAATTGTGGCGTTCAAACTCGGAATTTTTTTGTCTTTTATTTTGTAGGATAATAACTTCTATTCAAAATTATTTATAAAAAAATCTAAACGTACATACATGTTAATATCCAATTTCTACTCTGCGTATGGAAATCATGACTCTAGTGGTAAAACCCAGGGAGGAAAATGGGGACTACGAAATCTCGATTTTGTATGGAAAAATTGCGCTAGGGATCCAATGTCCGGTAATGACGTAAGACCAGCGTCTTACTCTTTATCCTTTTGGTGTATACGTAATCTGCTTTTGATTCGTAAAGATTAATTTTTCATGATTATTGCTTGCTTACTCTTTATCCTTTTGGTGTATACATAATTTGCTTTTGATTCGAAAAGATTAATTTTGCATGATTATTTGATTAAAATTATTCCCAAAGGTACACATACATTCTACAACACATTATACATTCTGATAAGCAATGGTTTAGTATTATAATAGTCATGAAGATGGTGTATTTAAAATTAGATACCGTTACTGTTTCCGTCTTTTGTTCTATTTTATTTTATTTTCTCTATCTATGATTCTATTGCAACAAGTACCTGCAGTTTATAATTTTAATGCATATCCGTTTTTCTATTAAGAGATGGTTTTAACACATACATCACGCCTTTTTACAGAGTAGGCAGTGGTAGGCAGAGACCCCATCTACGGTCTGACAGATCTGTCTCATTGAGATATGGTTTTACATCATGTAAATCTTGAAGTCAATGTCATGACATAGTTCACGATAGATAACGTTAATTAATATCCCATGGTTAACAGAGGAACTACAAAAAATAGCTTTCTTCTTCGGTACTAAAAGTTTAAACAATTTATAAAATAATCATAACATATAGCCAAAAAAGACACAGTCAGTCATACGGCCCACCTGACGGAAAGCGGTCACCGTTGAGCAGGACATCTGCAACCTAAGCCTAAACATATTATCTCAATAAGATGCAGCCTGAGAACATGACAGCAGCCGGATACCGCGCCTAGCGGCACCATTTGGTCACATCGGACGGGTACATCCTGGAGATGCACTGAATCCCGTTCAAGAGAGGCATGAGTGACGGCGACCGGGCGCGGCCAGTGGTGTTCTTCGTGCATGGAATTATGGTGACTTCTAGCAGCAAATTTTTTTTGGGGCGTGACCATGCCCTGGTAATCACTTTTAGACAGGGTTGCACTGGATAATTATCAAGATATTTATCAGCGATATTTATCAAGATAGAGATTGAAATGATAGCTAATTCTGTGTATAAATACAAAATACTTTCATTTAGGTATCCGCATAAATTATTTGATTATTTAATTACGTATGTAGATATTGATAATTATCAATGATAATAAAGTGCAGTGAAAACAAGAATTTTAATAATTTGCAACCTTGCTTTTAGCCTTGATGCTTAGATCGAGAGATTGACTGCCATTGTCTTTAATAAACTTAAAGGCAGTGAACGAAACACCACACGTTAAAAATGAAATACCTACAACAACCAATCCATGATTCCTGTTTCATACGATTCAGTGTTTTTGATCGACGACGAGAAAAAAATCAGCATCCATTATTTGCAGGATGCGGAGGAACTCCGACAGTGTTCTGAGGATGATATATGAGAGGTTGGACTCACCACTTATGGCCAGATTTACAGAGCTATGCACGTCCTGCGTGTGAGCTTGTAGGTTCGGCTTAGTGACAATACATAGTTACTTGTTAGTTACATAGTTAATCAATAAATATCTTTCATTTCATTTCACTTGCCTAGTTTTATATGATCAACTAACATAGAACTTTAAGAAATTTATTTTACGGTCTATGGACTTTCATGGTCTGAAAATAAGTATATTTAATTTAATTTTTGATTTCAAATGAGATTAGCTCGGCAGCTTCTTACATAAACTACGTGAAAACATAATTCGTCAATTCACCCAGGGATCCCGAGTTCGATTCCCGGCCGAGCACAAATTAAATAGATGAATAGTCTCGGTATAACAAGTATGAATTAAAAAAAAAAATTTAAGTAATTTATAAGTTTTCTGCCACCCATAACACAAGTTTTGCTTACTTTGGGGTTAGATGGTACTGTATAAATTGTCCAAACATATTTGTTTATATAAATTAATTCTAAATACCAAAACAAAAATCAGCAGTTACATATGTTTAGACTTACTAAGAAATACCGCGTAGTCTAATAGACCTTTAAGAACTTTAGCTTAATTCATCATGCCGATTTACATGATTAACACAATTTGAAAATAGATTTTGGTAGTATCTTCTTCCACCGAGATCTTATTATACGAAAGTATAGAGACAGTCAGTCAGTATTAATTTACAGTCAAATTTATAGATCTATCACTGTATTTTGCTTTCCTATAATGATTTTTTCATCATTAGCAAGTTAACGCAAACTACTTTAAAATATAGAGATTAGGAAATTCTATTTTAATTGACTTTTTCACGACATTGTGATCCATGATTAAATGGGCGTGATAATTAATAGATATGATACAGTTTTTAATATAGCAATGATAAGCAAAATCAGTTACCAGTTGTGTTTGTTTTTTATATTATAATAGTTGTGAAAATGGTGATTCTGAAGTTTTCGTTAATAGTTTCTATTGTATGTGGTTGTATGTTAGCAGTGTCAAGCGACTTGGACGACTTAACAAGACCTAGGGATGGAACTGTAAGTAAAATAAATAATAAAATAAATAAATATGCTTGGACAGCCTTAAAGTAGATAGATAACTGATAAACTACATATATACTTTTTTTAAATACATACTTATTATACATATAACACCCAGACCCGTAACCGAAATTAAAATACATAATTTAAATTTTTGCTCGGCCGGGAGTCGAACCCGAGAGTCGAGACCTCTGCGTGGCATGATAACCAACTGAACCACTTAGGTCAATGAGCACATACTAATTTTGTAGGAAGTTTCTAGCATTCAATGCAATTTGACATTCAATTATTTCTTGCTCCTAAACAACACTTAATAAGCACATGATCTTAAAGTGCGATAGTGTACTGTTTACTGCTTGGCAACAGGTGCAACAACAATAATAAAATTTAATATTTTGTAAAAGAATCTACCGTAAGAAGTTCCAGATAATTCATATTCCATTGTATGTGTATACAACTAATGCAGTTCGACGCCATAATAGCGGCGGGGTACCGCGCCGAGCGGCACCACGTGGTCACATCGGATGGGTACATCCTGGAGATGCACCGGATCCCGTTCAAGAGAGGCATGGCTGACGGCGACCCGGCACGGCCAGTGGTCTTCCTCATGCACGGACTGGTGGGGGCTTCTAGTACCTTCGTTCATTTGGGCCCCGAATATGCTATAGGTAAATACGCAAAAGGCATTAACTGCGGTAAAGAACCTAATATTTACTTATCGATACTGACGTATGTGTCGATCCATTGCTTATCAGCAAAACAATTAGATCCGATGTAACTACGACAAATACCAGTGATTACCTTAATAAGTAGATTACTCAATAAGAAGAATATTTTGAAGTTATAACGATGATAGACATAACGACAGATGCAGTATGAGACGACCTCTTATAGGAAGGACCTTGAAAAATCTGGTGCTGGGTGGTTGCAATCCTCTTCTTTCCTATCAAAATTGAAGGTCTAATGCGGATGCAGATTCAATTCAGTAATACCCTTCGTAATCTTTTCAGGATTCAACGTAGCGGATTCCGGTTGCGATGTATGGATAGGCAACGCACGAGGAAATCGGCTGTCTCGTTTCCACGTTTCTATGGATGCTGACCACCCAGATGATAGAAGAAATTTCTTCGACTTCTCTTGGGAGGAAATAGGTTTGTATACCTTAATTAATATTACGAGTCGGCAATCTGCATGTGTTTTCGTATTACATATGGCAATCAACATTTGTTTTAAACATTTTAAATATAATCTTAAGACATTTCAGCTATGGTTTCCTCTTTACAGGGATGCTGGACGTAGCTGCTATGGTGGACTATACGCTCGTACAAACTGGGAAGCAGCAACTGCACTACATCGGACATTCGCAAGGTGGCACCGCCTTTCTGGTTCTGACCTCAATGAGGCCGGAGTACAACGAGAAATTCATATCGGTGCATCTGCTGGCCGCCGTCGGGTACACGGAATACTTTCCCAATAGCATACTGTTAAATTTATCAAGATTCACTACTGAGATTTATGTAAGTTATCGAGTTTGAGTTGATTATGTTATTTCATTTTATTTTCTACGTACTTTAAAGTGCGTAAGTACAATTTGTAATACCTATTCCATGTTACGTTGTAATTTTTTTTAGTTTTCCGTAGAACATTCTCTACAGAACTAAAACTTAATTTTGTTTCAGAATTTCGCTCTTGCTATGGGAATCGTGGAGATATTTCCACCAATAGGATCTATAATTGGGACATCGGATGCGGAAAATATTACGATTACAAAGAAATATCGAGTGTCGGACTATTGTACTGGAGATCCGGCGATGAAAGACCTTTGTGTTTTGATGGGTGTAGAAGAATTTTTAGTAAGTTTGGCACTTATACTGTGAACAGGAAGTAGGCGCAAGTTTGAAAACATGCTTCTTACAATGATTTCTGGAAAATCTTTGAGAACATAGCTTTGTGAATGTCTTTGTAATATTATGCTACAAATGTGAAAAGAACACAATCATTACATTTTTATAATTTACTTTAGTTTATATACGTATAGTGTATTCTTATTTCTAATATCTATAAATTATTATCACCTTTCCTACCTTTCTTAACATTGTAAAGTTAAATACTCTTAATTTCAGAAACAAAACACAAATTCAGTTTTTGGCGCAGGCTCGTCTTTTAAACAATTCGCTCACTACGGCCAAAACATACGAGACAAACTATTCCGTAGGTGGGACTACGGGCCCGAAGAAAACTATGAAAGATACGGAAGCATCGAGCCACCCATTTACAACATCAGCTTGATTACAGCCGATCTCATTATGCATTACTCAGTCAGTGATGCTCTTTTGGATGAGAAAGATGTCATTGCCATGGCTAACGATATGCCGAATGCGGTCGCAAGAGACAGTTTTGCTCATACTGATTTTCATACTGCCATCGATGCGAGGGAATTGGTTACGGAATATATCATTGAGTACACGTGGAACGTGGAGAGTGGGTTAGTGCTTTCTTGGATATAATGTAATAACTTCTCAGGCGGAACTGGAAGAACATTAGTCTTAGTCAATGGTCATTATTACTATTGCATGTATTCTGGTCTGTAGTAAGGTCTGCGTATTTAAAGCTTGTATTTAAATGGCCATTCTACAATTCATCAATCAATCAAGTATTCAAAGTCGTAATTTTCTCTACTCTTTTGCTTGTTTTTAGGTACACCTCCCTTTATTCTTATGTCCTTGAATAGATGAGGTGTACTTCTTTCTGCCCATGTCGTTCCTCCCATTCTTCATTATTATATACAATCGACAGACAGGACGATGAACAAACCGTTCATTTTCTTGTATTTAAAGTTTAGCTGTTTATTTTTATTTTATCTTTCAGAACTGATGATGGCGGTGGCAGCAATAACGTACCGGGTTTAAACGCTTTAAATACTCATTTAAGTTTGACTTCATTATTCTTAGTTACAATTAGAGGTTATTTACATTGAATATATAACTTATTAATATAATGTTGTTGACTTTCAATCAAATCAAGGGTGCAATCATATTTGGAGTGACAATGTGTCAACCTTTAGTGCAAGTCTACTATTTTAAAGCTTGTATCGGTAAATTAATTTGAACAAATTTTTCGAAAGGATGGAGATCCCTGACGAAATTACACATCCCAATGTATGTTACTGTTAGTGTGAGACTATTAGAAGAGAGCCGATTGGCACTCCGTGACGGTATATTTACGTCCACATGTAATTGAAATGGTTGTGTTGTTGAATCCTTATTATTCCATTATCAGCGGCTCGGGACATTACCTGTAACAAATAAGAAAACAGTATAAAAATAAAATAAAATACTTCTTACACTAAAGATATAAAAACGGTTGCGGTTGTGGTGCTCTACCACTTGCACGTGGTCAGCTCAGATGGTCAGGTCCGCTTTATCCCAGCGGGTTATGCGGGTCAAATGCAACGACGAAATAAACTACTTTTAAGTGGCATACTGTCAAATAATGCGTGTTGTTCGGTGCATTGCATGTCAACCGCACGCGCATGGTCTATCATCGCCGTAGGGATTGAATATAGGGCCTGTCCTCCTGGAAAAAGGAGATTTTTTTCGTCATTAGTCAGAAGGTAGTCGCCACACGTCAAAACCCAAACAGCGCATCGGTATCAATACATATTATAAAACAAAGCCCCACGCCGCGTCTGTCTGTCGGTCTGTTTGTTCGCGATATACTTAAAAACTACGGAACGGATTTTCATGCGGTTTTCACTAATAGACATAATGATTCATGAGGTGATCCATTATGGTGTATAATTTGTGTATAGTTACTACCCGTACGAAGTCGGGGCGGATCGCTAGTAATCAATAATGCGGAGCCTGGCAGAATCCGGGATTAATAGCTTGGACTATGATCATCGACAATGATTGTCGAAAAAACTAATTCTTTAAGGAATTATTTCTAAGAGGGTTAATTTTCTCGATCTTTTAATCCATGAAGATCAATTGTGTATGATAACTTAATTAGCGTGATAAAGAAGGAACATAAGTAAGCTCATTAATAACAATTGCAGCTATTTATTATAGTGCAAAAGACGTGAAAATGGTGATTTTCAAAATACCATTGTTATTTTATATTTTAAGCAGTTCTGTATTAGCTGCGCCAAGCGATGTGAACGATTCGGCAAGGTCTGTGCATCAGACTGTAAGTAGATTTAATCTCGTATTATAATGCAACTTTTTATTCCTTTCGCATTTATAATATTAGTAGAATAGTAAATAAAATAAATAAATATATTTGGACAATTCATTCAGCGCCATATAGTCAAAAAATAAGCAAAGCTTGTGTTACGGGTACTACATAAGTGATAAACTACTTATATACTTTTAAATCTGTATAATAAGTATGTATTTAAAAGTATATAAGTAGTTTATCAGTTATCTAGCACCCATAACACAAGCTTTGCTTACTTTGGGGTTAGATGGCGCTGTGTTAATTTATCCACGATTATTTATTATTATTATTTAAATACAAATTGTTATACAAATAACTCCTAGACCCGTAACAGAAATAAAAATTCATCGTTTCAATTTCTGCTCAGCCTGGAATCGAACCGGGACCTCTGCATGTTAACCGACTGAACCAATCGGGGCGTCAGATGGATAATTTTATTGCATGACCAGGTCAAAAGTTGGAGTTAATAAAAGTCTTCATATTACATCACAGTCATCAACATATATTACAGCCAGAGAACATCATAGCAGCCGGATACCAGGCCGAGCGGCACCACGTGACCACATCGGATGGGTACATCCTGGAGATGCACCGGATCCCGTTCAAGAGAGGCATGAGTGACGGGGACCCGGCACGCCCGGTGGTGTTCGTCATGCACGGACTGATGGCAGCTTCCAATGGTTTTATTGCTTTGGGACCTGAATACTCTATAGGTAAATAGGTAAACGATAAAAACAACAAACATGCGGTACAAAAACTCATAATATGTACATAATATCGTTTTCCTATCAACAAAATTATTCGATCGATGCAGCTGGCCAAATTGAAATAAAAGATTATGAGATTGTGTTACAAATCATTATTATGAGTAGGTATGACGTACGCACGGCACGTACGTAATCAAATGGATTGATTGATCAATTGTTTTAAAATGTTTATTACCCAACATAACACAGACCATTGTTCATAGCAGTAGAAAACGTTTTATTGGTTATTAATAAGTATTTTTATATTATTACTTATATTTAGGCGGACCCTGGGTCTAAGCGTCCCGCGCGGGGGCGTAACCGGGACATAACGCCAAGATGATGATGATTATTATATTATTACCTCCCGTAATGGTGCCGTTAATGATAAAATAGATAGAAAACATCGAACATTTGTAGACTAGACCTAATGGTAAGTTTTAGGGAAGGTCTAAATGAAGTTTATGTCTTTGGATCGATAATGTGATAAGATAAATTCTCCACATTAGAAATAGCTAGTTACTAAACCTTAACTTCCTGATATTTTCAGCTTATAACTTAGCGGATGCAGGCTTCGACGTATGGATGGGAAACGCTCGGGGGAACAGGAATTCCCGTTTCCATGTGTCGATGGACGCTGATAACCCAGATGATAGGAGGAATTTCTTCGACTTCTCTTGGGAGGAAATAGGTTTGTACGAGTTTAAGCGGGATTACTTAGGCTTTACCGTGGTCGACAAGGTTGAAAGAAGACTCTTTCAAGTTAAAGAAAATAAATTTAAATTAATTCCTGATTATGATTTCTGCCATTTTCTCAAGACATAAGAACTAGAACATATCAATTTTTATTAGGATCATTGGACCTTTCTTCTATGGTGGACTATGCGCTCGAGAAATCTGGAAAGCAGCAGCTCCATTACCTCGGCCATTCGCAAGGCGGCACCACCTTCCTGGTCCTGGCCTCAATGAGGCCGGAATACAACGAGAAATTCGTCACGGTGCATCTAATGGCCGGCGTGGGGTACAAGGACTACTTTCCCAATTTCTTTCTCAGGAATTTAGCACAATTCACCACACCGATTTACGTAAGTCTCAACTTTATTCTGAAAGAAAACGTTTTCAATAAATTTTAGTATTCCATGTAATATTGCCTTGGTTAAGTGTGGACTTCCGATGAAGAAAATAAAATAAAGGAAATATTTTTAAGATTAGTTAAAAATTTATTATTATATTAGACGGGACTTGGACGCGACGTACCTTTATCCACTCTCTCGTTTATCGTCTCGTGACCACGGTGGGTGTAACCCTACCGAAACGTCGGGAAAACAAATCATAAAGGTACGTCGCGTCCAAGTCCCGTCTAATATAATAATATGTGTAAAGAACGCGAGTTTAGTTTGAAACAAATATAGTTAAATATTTTTGTTTCAGAATTTAGCCGTTGCACTGGGAATCGTAGAATTGTTCCCGCCAATTCGTTCTAACAATAGGATATCTGCCACGGAAAATATTACGACGTCAAACTCAAATAAAGCTCAAGTTTTGGATTATTGTACTGAAGATCCGGCGATGAAAGAGCTGTGCGTTTTGATAGGCGTCGAAGAAGTTATAGTAAGTTTTGAACCTACGTATATAAATATACTGAAACTGAACTTCACAAATGAGAGGGAAACCATTTTCAACTATTGGCAACATTATTATATTATACCTTTAAAATGTGTGATGATAATCGCGATATTTTAAAACATTATATTAATATTAGAGTTAGATAAAAACCAAATATAGTTGGGCACTTGTCTTTGCAGGGACAAAACATAGTATTGGACTTATTGGACTCTATAGGAGGCGCTGCTCTAAAACAATTTGCTCACTATGGCCAGAATATACGGGACAAAGCATTCAGAAGGTGGAACTATGGGCCCGTAGAGAACTTGGAAAAATACGGCAGCATCGACCCACCCATCTACAACCTCAGTTTGATTTCAGCCGATGTTATTATGCATTATACTGTCAGTGACATTCTGTTAGATGAGAGAGATGTCATTGCCATGGCTAACGATATGCCCAATACGGTAGTCCGAAAAGTCGCGCGAGAAAGTTTCACTCATTCTGATTTTGTCACTGCCAACGATGCGAGGGAGTTAGTGACAGAATATATCATTGAGTATATTTGGAACGTGGAGAATGGGTTAGCACTTTATATACATTTTTATCGTTAAGACTATTAACAGCCGTCCCGTTACGATCAGTACAAGATTTTCTCATTTTCTCTTTTTTTTTACTCTATTTATATTAGTTTCTCAAACGTGTCACGTCTCAGCAGATCTCCAGTCTATCCATATTTTGATGTTTAGGTATTTTTTGTGACCATAAAATTAATGAGTGACCCATTAATTGCCTTGTTTTTCGTTTTGTGTATGCTTAATATTATTTTATCTTGCAGAAGCGATGAGGACGAAGAAAACGATAACGGGTCCGGTTCGGCGACTAGCTTAGCGTTAAATACTTATTTAAAGCTAATCTCATTATTCTTACTTACAATAAAATATTATTCCTATTCATATTAAATTTAGGCAATAAACTTTTCAAATAATGTTATTGATTTCATTCAATATTAGCGACCCGCTTCGCACGGGTAGTAGAGCATTCTACTAGCCATTGACATTTTCAACAATTATCGTCATATTTCAACAGATTTACACAAAACCTTATTAAATTAAGGTAATAGTGTAATAAGGGAACGTAAGCCAACGAAAGAAGATGTAATGACTAGGATACAGAAAGGAGTGCTTGAGCCTTAGGTTTGAGATTAATGAAATATAAATCATATCTTCTGGTATAACCGAATTTTACGGACAAAAGCTAGTACTACATAAATATGAACTTGCACAATACAAATATTATATTCATACCTAAATTAGAACTGCCATAACCGAAATGCGGTAATCGAAACCTGGACCTCTGCAGACCGGTATTACGCCATCGGTCGTCAAAGTCCAAGAATGTTATTTACGGTAAGATAAATGAAAATGACTGTCAGATCAACATTATTGATTAGAAAATTGTATCTGAAAGAGTTAACTTTTACGATCATTTGATCCATAAAGATTAAATTTTGCATATATCTTTATTACTATGATAATGTTGGTATAAAAGCTCAGTAATGTTAATTTTAGCTATTTATAAAATTTATTTTTGCAGTGAAAGGCGTGAAAATGGTGCTCATTAAATTACTATTATTATTTTCTATTATTTGCAGTTGTATATTAGCTGCACCAAGTGTAGTCAACGATTCAGGAAGAAATTCTGTTCACCACACTGTAAGTAGATAACATTTTTGCCTATAGTTTGTTGCTGCCTGACGGAAATTGGTAAGCTTATGCTTCAAAATTATAAAGTATGAGTACAGAACTACAGTTGCGTTTTTATTGGTAAACTATTTTAATTTGTCTAGATTAAATGTCAAGAAGTTCTCGTCTAATGTCCACCAAAGGACAAATACATACAAATAAAATCAATTGTACGCAATACCTTGGGCGGACTTAACACACAAGAAGCAAACAGACGGGTTACTACCCACTTACTTACTTCTAATTACAAAAAGTCATAAAAGGAGCACAATAAGATAAACTAAAATAATAACATCCACAATGCCCATAGATAGCCATATTAACATAAGCGGAAATATTAATAATTTTAAATTATGTAACAAATGCAGCCTGAGAACATCATAGCGGCCGGGTACCAGGCCGAGCGTCACCACGTGACCACATCGGACGGGTACATCCTGGAGATGCACCGGATCCCGTTCAAGAGGGGCATGAGTGACGGCGACCCGGCGCGACCAGTGGTGTTCCTCATGCACGGACTTACGGGAGCATCCAACGGCTACATCGGTTTGGGCCCAGAATACGCTATAGGTAAATAACTCATCAACAGTCTGGTAATTAAAGGGGTCTTAAAAAGTTAGAGGGCTTTCACCGTTATTCCAGGTTTCGGCTAGCTAGTTGAAAATATATCACTTATGATATGTCCCCCACCAATATACGATCCTCCTCGTTTTATTCCCGCAGGATGCCATTCTTGCCATTTTTAAAGTTATTTAATTACTTTTCATGTACCTACACAACTAATTGATTGAAAGTATCGATTAATTATCAATTCAAATGTTTGTTAAACTATCGTTATGTAACTATTATAAGCTACTGAAAAATTGATTTCTTTGGAAAGCTTTGACCCCGAATAGTTTTTTGAGTGGAGCTCCATCTTACGAAGTACCATAGCGCAGCGTAAGACAGCCTCATTTTTGATGAACTAATGATTGACCATAGGTCAGCTAGACGTGATTCGCAGCATTGTGAAAGGCTTTGGGAGACCTGTTCAGCAGGACGTCCTTCGACGTAGAGAAAGTAATAAAATGGAGAATTTGAAATCCAAAAAAACCGTACGATAATATTTTTTTCTTGATGATATTTCCAGCCTACAACCTGGCGGATTCCGGCTGCGATGTATGGATGGGCAACGCTCGGGGTAATCGCCTCTCTCGCTTCCACGTTACTATGGACGCTGACAACCCAGACGATAGGATAGACTTCTTTGACTTCACTTGGGAGGAAGTAGGTTCGTCTTAGTGTATGTTCTCTTTGTCACAACCAGTGTCTACATTGATTCGCATATAGTTTTACCGACTGAAAACTATTGCGATTGTTGTCAGATATTTTAACTATTTTCAGGTTTTTGCCGTAAATAAAAAAAACGCAGTATGAAACCCGGAAAATAGTTGTAAATGTTGATTCATCAGTTTTACATAACACAGAAAAATATGGTTTTTGTGTTTGATATTTTATAATACAAGGAAAACAAAAATGTTTCTAGGATTATTTGACCTTCCTGCAATGATCGACTATGCACTGGAAACATCTGGAAGGCAGCAATTGCACTATCTCGGCCATTCTCAAGGGGGCACCAACTTTCTGGTCCTGACATCAATGAGGCCGGAATACAACGAGAAATTTGCCTCGGTGCATTTGCTGGCCGGCGTGGGTTACAAGGAACACTTTCCCAATACCGCACTGAGGAATTTAGCAGTGTTCACTACACCTATTTACGTAAGTCATCTGCATAATTGTTGACCTGTTTATTAGGTTTTTGTTTAGTTTTATATAATAGAAAAAGCGTGTCATGTCTGGGCTCCAAGCTCAGAAATATTCATGCTCCGTTACGAAATGACAATACGGCTTCAGGCGTTACTGCAGCACCATGAATCCGATTATTGCCCTCAGAATTATTCATGAGGCCTATTACAGAGTAGTATATTCTTGATCCGCAGCAAACATTCCATAGTGGCTCTAACATCCAAACCTGTGCCCGTGCCGAACATTGGAATTATAACGCGAACACTAGTGCTATTGTCTAACTAAACCATTGCAAGCCATACTAATATTCGATTACCGTAGGTGTTCACCAAAGTTAGCCTTTACTTGTTAAGTAGCCTTAACGTGTTCTGCATTGTGTGTTCTTGATGTCTTTCAAGTGAAATTTCGTTAACGGGATCGTTGAATATGCTGATGATACACGTAGAAATAAGTGAAGAAAGAGAAATGTTGTCAGCATAGGTACGACTTACAAGTAAGACATAATATTTTTAATTTGTTCCAGAATTTAGCCGTTGCACTTGGATTTGTGGAAATTCCACCCGTAGCTACAATACAAGAATCTTCTATGGAAAATGTTAAAACTTCTGACTCACAGAAATACTCAGTATCAGACTACTGTATTGGAGAGCCGCTTATGAAAGAACTCTGCGTTTTGGTCCTTGAAGAAATTATAGTAAGTTATTTGTTAATAGTTTCATTGCGGCTAAATTCTTTACTGGATATGAATTTTTGACAGAACCTTGATAACCAGGAATTGCATCAATGGAAGTGAGTGTTTTAATAACTCGATACTAGGTTTAGGTTATTCGGCTCCTTTTTCGTCACTTGGACTCATAATTTATTGGTCCTTTGTACATAGCTAAGGCGTGCTAATTTAGCGAGCCCCGCTCCTTCCATAAGTCTAGCAGTCACTTTAAACGTTCGCAGATCTCTCGGAGGGATCCCGTTTCTAAGGCGACTTTCGCCGTGTGGTTCCTCAGTCCTTCACACTCTAGGACCACAACGAGAGCGCCGGTAGCTTAGTGGTGAGAGGGTCCGACTCGTAAGCGAGAGGGCCCGGGTTCAAATCCCGCTGCCGCCATGTACCAATTACTCTATAATCAGTGATGTACATTAATTGAACACTTACCGAAGCTCTTACAGTGAGGGAAAACGTCATGATGAAACCTGCAATTCAGGCAACTAAATATCATGGAGGTCAGATGGCAGTCGCTCCACTGTAATTATTTAATCTGTCAAATCTTAGATCGTGGTCAAGGCGGACACTAGGCCCTCGTACGCGAGAGCATAACCAGGATATTAACGCCAAGATGAGTTTTACTCTAAGACATGGGACGCTGTTTCTTCGGCTACCAGGCATCTACTGCACAAAGAACTGTCTGTAGCTGAGATTGTAAATAACAGTTCGTTCAGGGACAGGTGTCCAGTAATTGTACCAACAATCCTGTCCTCCTATGTCCTGAGTTCTTACCGATTAAGATCTTGCAGTCTGTTAGTTAGTCACCACCAACTTTGACTGTCTACATCCGGATGTACTTTGCCAACGCATGTGTGCTGATATACTTACTCGATATTATTATCTTAGAATATAAACTTCGAACCAAAATAATAACCGTGACTTTAAAAAAATATTATCACTTCTATCTTTCCTGGGTGGGCGCTAAACCACGGATTATTTGATGGGATTAAGAAAATAGAATGGGTATTAAACGCGAATAATCAGACTTTCATATTAAGATTATCTATTTGTTATCGATAATTTTATCGTGTTTACTTTCAAGGTATATACACTTTCAATGTCAGTTTTAGCTCAATACCACAATTATTATTAAAAATATCCTTTGCAGAGAGAGGACGAGCCTGTAGAGACGGCAGGGGGCGCTTCTATGAAACAAATTGCTCACTACGGTCAGAATATACGGGACAGAGTATTCAGGAGGTGGGACTATGGGTTTGTCGAGAATTTGGAAAAATACAACAGCATCGCTCCACCCATCTACAACCTCAGTTTGATTACAGCCGATGTGACCATGCATTACACTGTCAATGACAATTTGTTGGATGAGAGAGACGTCATTGCCATGGCTAACGATATGCCAAATACGGTAGTCCGAAAAGTGGCAAGAGAAACCTTCGAACATGTTGATTTTATTGCTGCCACCGATGTGAAGGAGTTGGTGACCGATTACATTATTGAATACATTTGGAACGTGGAGGATAGGTAAGCATTTCTAGTTAATACTTTAGTGATTTTCTTTTTAATTATGGTGGTAAATGACGATTGGTTACTTTGATGGAGTTGGTTTTATCAATATTTTTCTTTATCTTTCAGTATTGGAGATATAGTCAGCAGTGAGAGCGAAGACAGCAGTGAGAGTGAAGAGAGCCCTAGCATCGAAGATGAAGACAGCAGTGTGAGTGATGAGAGCTCTAGCATCGAAGATGAAGACAGTACCGGAGACAATAACGAGCCAGATTCCTCGATAAGCCTAGCTTCAAATATTTATTTAAGATTGATCTCATTACTATTAGTTGCCTGTTTGGCTTACATCTAGGTCATAAGTTAAGTATTACTTTGACACACTGTAACGTAAGTAATTTGATAAATTGAGTCAAGAAAAGATAATTTTTAGGCTTAAGTTGTTGTGTTTCCTCAACGGTTGTACTTCAATTTGTCTATTGTATTTTTATCAGTGGAAGCCTATAATTGGCTATGTAATGTTATTATTGTTTATATTGTAATAACTGCTGTTGGCTTTCCTTAAGTAAATAAAATAAAATAAACAAAATTATATTTATCTGATACATAGTTTTATGATTGTTTAATATATTGTATATTGTTTATAATTAAAATGTAGTATATTGTCAGTGATTTGTTTTAAGCGACATTGTAAGGTTTATATTCTAGGTCTAGGGTTTATATTGAAATCATAAAGATGTCATCTATAATAATAAAGAGTTCTGTATTGTATTGTAATAGATGTCTATTATGATGAATGATGATGATGAAACTGACAACCTAAATATGTGTTATAGTGCAGCGGTAATCGCTTACCACCAGGTGACCAGCTTGTTCGTTTGCTTGCTTCTATTATAAGAAAAATTACAGTGACGTATTGTTTTTAATGACAATTTCCTTATATATTATATATATGACTATTATTATCTTTCAATACTTCATCTACTTAATACGACAACGATCAAAATTCCATTATTTAATCTTTAGTACAGAATTAGCGTCATCAAATCACCTGTTGATATTTGCACTTGATCTTTATGATTTAAATCTTCTGCTTTATTAATCACGTGTGGAAGATTAAATAATTGTTTAAATACGCAAATAATCTTTAGCTACATGGTTAATATCTTTCTATCTATCTTAAGAGGAGAAGCTCGCTGCGGTCAAGATTTGATTCCAGAATCGTTCGCTTGACATTCACGCCCTCGTCTTAAAAATATCATTTGGCGCCCTTGTGACACAATCTACTTTTATTCAACGGGAATGTTATTCACAATGACAGATTGACAGCCCTGAGCCCCTGACCCTGTACCAGGAGTCACCCTTCGACAAACGATGTCGCTCTATTAGACAGTTGACGTACAGAGCGCGAGCAGGCGACAAGCTATAAAACGTTTTCCTTATCAGTGCCTAGGGAAGTTATTATGCCATGAAACAAAGATATAAAACCGTTACAAATTCACTCTTTGGACTCTTCATAAATTACCAACAAAAATTTTTTTATACCTAATCATCATCAATGGCTTGTGAGTGACATGTTGAGAGGTTACTGTTGGTCTTTTCAGCCTCTTCCACTTTAGTGGTGGGTCTCCCCATAATCGCCAAGCTTGGTAGCCTGGTCGTGTTAAATGGTTAAATCGTGTCGGAGTAAAATGCTATGCTTGACCTTCTATCAGAATCTGCGCGGACAAAAGCCACAATTACGATATCGATTGTATGGCCAATTGTAATGTTTACGCGTTGACTTGTATTCAGAAACGATACTTGACAATACGTGAGTGGCGTTCTGTACTATGCGTCCGTCGACTACACTATTTGCAGACAAGCACTGTGAGAACAGATAAGTATTGTTTGTGAATAGAGGTACTGACAAGTACTGTCGACATTACTCAATGGCAAATAAAGAATCTCGCGACCTGTTGGTGGAATATGACGGCAATCGACGTCGTGTATCTGTAGAAATAAAAATAAAGGCAATCGCTATTTCGCCATTGTAGGAAATGATTGAGGTAATCATTTCCATTCATTTATTCATTCGGAACGAATGGAATGGTCGAAATAGCCGCTGCGATCGTGGAAATAGGTTCAGATGGAATTAATGCTATAAATATGTTTTGGACTTGTAATTCAATTTTTAGTTCATACTAGTGTTTCTTAGAAATAAATGAAACCAGCTGAAGTTAGAATACGCAACACGGACAAATTTTTATCATTTTAGGCGTGTGAGCGAGTGAACGATGGCAAAATAGGATCATTTTTGACGTTTGGATTGAAGCCACGACCCAGGACCACGAATCAAACATGACAGACAGCCATGTCAGTTAGTAACATGGACCTTGAATGAAAATGAATGAGGTGTACGATGGCAAAATAACAAAATATCCATTCGTTCTGAATGAATGGCAAATATTGAGGTGTATGCTGGCCAAATAGCAAATCCGAAAAATAAAGGCCGCGCGGCTTTAGCTCGCATGCGCAGCTACTTTTACGCATAGTCTTACTACGTAGTACCTGTCTAGTACTGTAGGCGTAGTAGAGCGCTAAGCTATCTAGCTATGTAGTATAGGCTGCCGTGACTGCTTACCATCAGGCAGGTCGTAAGCTTGTTTGTCACCTTAATGGTATAAAAAAGAAATGAAATGCGCGCGCACATTTCACGGCGCATTACAACTTTTAGCATTCATTGTAATGTATAGAATCAAATATTTAGGTAATGGTGCATATTTTCTACACCACCCCCCTCAATACAAGGGTGTCAGGGGTGTGGGTAGGGGTGTCAATGGACCGGTTTTAGTACTACGCGCCACCATTGCGTTATCTAAATAGGCTGTTATCGTTCGTACGCGTTACAAATAAAATTAGTGAACGATTTTATCGCCATTTGTGAGGTGGAAACTGTGAAGATGGGGTACACGGTGGTGTTACTAAATGTCTTTAAAAGCTCGTGCGTGATGGCGTTCCTTGAGACCGGCCGCGAAACTAGATCTGTGCATGAAACTGTAATTTGTAATATTTTATACTATATTTTATACGATATTTCGATGGATAATATAATAAAAAACATACATACACAGTCACGCCCGTATCCCATAGGGGTAGGCAGTAATTTTTTTTATGTTAGTTTTAGGCATGCTGCACTTTGCACTAAAACTACCTAAACATAAACAGTAACGTAACCGACAGACAAATGTCGGAAAATTCCCGACCAAGTTTACATACCTATACTCAAATATTTTCTGAACCGATTTTAAAGAAACAAATCTAAGAACCATCTTGATTAAACTACCTTTCAAATAAAGAAAACCGCATCGAAATCAGTCCACCCGTTTGGGAGCTACAATGCTACAGACAGACAGACACACAGAGCAGATACACACTTCAAACTTATAACAACCCTCTTTTTTCATCGGGTGTGAAAAAAGGAATAAATGGGCACCCAAAAAATCCTGAAATGCATAGTCAACACTTCTCCGATAACGAGTTTGAAATAGGAATTACGAAACGAGAGTTGGCCACTGAGACAGATTGGTGGAGCAATTAAAAAGTTGAAAATTACATTTTGACTGTGCTCCACTCCGGACACTTGACTGATAATTGTAGCTAACTTCACAAGCGCTACTAATTACAACTTTGACAATGATGTGCCGTTTAAATTGACTACCGACACCAACATTGGGGTACCTCTACACGATAATGTAAATAAAATAAATGTGGTTTTGGTAAGTAGTTAGGTTAAACGCGTTATTTAGCTATGAACACCGTATAATGCTAATAAAGCCGTGTATAATTAAAAAACACTACAAATGAGTAGTTGGTGTGGGTCAAGAAGAGGTGATCCCTGACGAATAGTGTAATTGTCAGCTGGTGCCCATCGAGTGCCTACCTTTAAAAATATTCATTTAATCATGTCACAAAGCATGAAGATTTAGGAGAAAGTGATAACCATATGAGAGACTAAAGTGAGGTATCACAGAACCAATTCGTTTTTATGCCTGGACTGTAACCAGTGGTACAATGGACGCCATATTCGTAATTCAACAATCGTGTGAGAGATACAGACGTCCACATTATAAACCTGCACAGGTGTTCGTTGACCAATAATGATTGACCAATGTCTTTTTTTTTTTTTTTTTATGTCATACGGTAGGCAAACAGGCAAGCGGGCCACCTGATGGAAAGTGGTCACCACTGCCTATAGACATTAGCAACACCAAGAGTATCGCTAATGCGTTGCCCACCTCTATAACACGTTGCTCTGGCAGCAAAAAGCAAATGCCACTCCACTGCCAAAGCCACGGTTCCCCAAATCCCCACCCCATGGAGCACTGGAAACCTTACTCACCGGCAGAAACACAATACTATTTAAAAGAGTATTATTAGGGAGTCTTACGAGGCAGATCAACAAGGACCTTGGTAGACCAGTACGAATTTTTCATTCCTTTCTTGAAGAACTCCATGTCGTACAGTCCTTGGAGCTTAATCCGCAACCCTAGTATTCGTGGGAAAAGTTCCTTTCTTTAGAACCGCACATTGCGCGACCAATTTCGTTTGAAGGTATGATAATGAACTACGTGCCTGTGGCACGTTGTAAATTATGAAAATTTTGTAGCATTTGGATGTCCTTGACGCCTAGCGAATGCGATTTCCAACCAGAGAACATCATAGCGGCCGGTTACCATGCCGAGCGGCACCACGTGGTCACGTCGGACGGGTACATCCTGGAGATGCACCGAATCCTGTTCAAAAGGGGCATGAGTGACGGCGACCCGGCGCGATCAGTGGTGTTCCTCATGCACGGACTGATGGCCGCCTCGAATTTGTTCATTGATCTTGGTCCGGTCTATACGTTAGTGTTTTGTTGTGTAGAGTGTAAGGAAGTGGTAGTATGTACTGGACATGCTTTTGTTGCTGGACATGGACTTAGGGTCACGGGGTATGCAAAAGTATTAAGTTAGTAGTAGTTAAGTATGTATGCCATGAGCAAACTCACGTGCTTTTAACTTTTTAGCTTTGGGTTTTCTGATTTCTGACCATTATTTCAATTAAATAGTAACATTTACAATTCCAACTTTCGTAACCTGATTCTACGCAAAGTAAGGCCAACGGCCTATAGAACAACGAAAGATAGAAAATTCTAAATAATTTGCCTTTTAAGGGAGAGGAGTACCTTTGCATCGACTAAACTGTTTAGTCGAGTTTTGTAATTCTCAAGAATTCCACACAACTAAATAATTAGTCGATGGAGGTGCAGACGGCATCAAATGTATAATGTATGTATGTAATAGCAATTGATGCAGTCGATCATCGATATTTTTTAGCTTCTAAACAAATCGACCTAAGTCGTATCTCGCAACCCTCGAGTCAAGGTGCTACAAACAATGCCAATTAACAACTTTAACATCTAGAGGGCAATCAGGAAAGGCGAGAAACAGAAATGACGCATATCTTTTATATATTTAAGTTGTGATATAAACAACTAGATTTTTCTCGCGACTTCTCCCGCGTTGAATACAGTTATTACGTTCCTGACCCGTTCCCTACTGAAACTTTATGTTATATTTTAATATTTTGTGTAAATGTATTGTTCTGGGCGATAATCTACAATACTGTAAAAATATCCACAAATCCGTTTAGTCGTTTTGGCCTGAAGGAGTAACAAATATCCTTACAAACCTTCGCAGATATAATATTAACTACTAAGAATTGTAGGAAAGCTATTGAAAAAGCAGTTTGTAACTATAAACTTTAAAGTTTTTGATAAAATATCAACTTAATTTTGCAGAGCTTGGCATTGAGTCTCGGGATAGTGGAGCTGTTCCCGCCAATAGCGTCAATTGTGAACAATATGGGAAATTATTCTGATGAAACTATGAAAGAGCATTTAATAAGCGATTCTTGCACGGGAGATTTAAAAATGAAGAGCTTTTGCGATCTTATTGGGATTGGAGATTAATTGTGAGTATTTTCATACATTATATTATTAAGTAACTATAATAAAATCACTCTGATAATTTAAAGCCCTCACGTTTACAAAATATTTGTTATCATCATCATCCTACAGATCATAACCGACATCTGCGAAGTTATAATTTGAAATGGTTATAAAAACACGTCCTTTTCTATTCCAGGAGAACAACAACGCAATAGTCGACTTCATTCAGGACAACGAGCCCGGAGGTGCTTCCGTCAAACAAATAGTCCATTTCGGTCACAACGTAAGAGATCAGACTTTCAGCTGGTAATATGGAACATTACGGCAGTGAGGTCCCTCTATCGTACAATATAGTCTGATTGCAACTAAATTGACTATGCATTATACAATAAGCGATCCGCTATTGGATGAAAGGGATGTAAATGCCATGGCTGAGGACATGCCGAATGCGGTAATTCGCAGAATAGAAAGAGACGACTTCCGACACATGGATTTCATTGCCGCGAATGATGTCCGGGATTTGGTGACCGCGCAGATTATTAAAGATATATGGGAGATTGAAACGTAGGTCTTATTTATATCTGTCCGAGGTTTTTCGTACGTCCGACCTAAATTTCAATGGTTATTTTATTTATCGTCGCCATTAGCCAAGCGTTCGGCGTCTTTCGTATATGGCAATTTAGAAAGAAAGAAAGAAAGTATAGCTAGTGTCAAATAAGAAGAGACTTGGCGGGTCACGTGGTTCGACTTGCGCTGCATACGATTACCTGCGCGAAATCCCCTCCACTGCCATTTGACAAGTCTCTTCTTTCGTGACGCGGGTTATAATTTCATCGACGATACGATGTAACAAAAACGTTAAAACAACATCATCATTGCGGTTACACTTATTACTCAAAACTAGTGGACCCGGCGCGACTTCGTTCGCCTTGCGTTCTAACCCTACTCCACCCTACCCCTAGCTCTACCCTACCCTACACCCAGTGGCGTGCACAGAATTTTTAGACAGAGTAGGCAAAAATTATTAAACGCTATATTAACTTAGCAAAAATACTGCATCTAAATTTTGATTCGTTGATGTTGTGCAGGTATGATGCTGCCGTAAAAAAAAATCTCGTAGATAATTATAAAATATTGTTATCAGTACAGAAAGGTAAGTCAGGCAGTGTCTTTTTGCCATTATGAAGTGCACGCCACTGCCTACACCTACCTTACACCTACCCTACACTACCCTACACCTACCAACTACAAAATTTCTAAATGTCAAATTTTTAACCATATTTAACCATAGACAACATTACATTAAGCTGTCAGTTGCGTTTTGAACGATACATCTGCTCAAGATTTTGAGATATAAAAAGTGTAACTAACACGACTTTCTTTAATATATATATATATATACTTATATTTATTATCCTAATAAATAATCGAAATTAATAAAAAATCCATGTTCTCTGCTCTCATTGAGCATGAGATCATTTGGAAACAAACATTGTATGTTTGCTTCAAAAAAAGGCATAAAAAGTATCCTTTGTCCGTCTCCTGGTTCTAAGCTACCTCCCCACAAATTTTCAGCGAAATCGGTTCAGCCGTTCTTGAGTTATAAAAAGTGTAACACAAATAGTGTAATTAACGCGACTTTCTTTTATATATATATTGATGTTAGTCCAGATCCAGTCAGGCGCACGATAAAATTGTATGCCGACTGTAACTGGATTTAAACGTAAACAAAAACAAACAAAACTGCGCTGCCGCACCGTTCGTCGGAAAGGAAGTGACTCGGCAGTGCGAAAGGCTACGCATGCGCCGCCAGACGCGTAGGTTTTCAGACATTACCCATCCGAGTCATATTGTAGCTAAGAATTATAAGAGTAACGTGTTATAGAGGTGGGCAACGCATTGGCGATAGTCTCGGTGTTGCTAATGTCTATAGGCAGTGGTGACCACTTTCCATCAGGTGGCCCGCTTGCCTGTTTGCCTATCGTATGACATAAAAAATAAGGTCTACGCACTCTCAAACGTCTGGCTTGAATCACGTTATACAAATAACAATACATATATACCTCAACATTGAGTTACTGTACCAGATAAGTTTCTGTACCAATCCTTAATTAGAACAGCATCAAGATAATCAAGTAGGTAGGAAGCACGTGACTTGGAATCGTCCCCGGCGCAGATAAAGAACTAATTAAGACACATAATTAGCAGAAAATTAGCATTGATAATGTTCCCACACTTCCTCCAACACCAGAACTTTAACAAAAGTAAGAAGTGAAATAAAGGCCTTGCCACATACAAAGCTCGGCGCGAGCGCGGCGTGAGCGCGGTGCGATATTTGCTAGGCAACCATCGCGCGGCGCGATAGTTGCTAGGCAACCATCGCGCGGCGCGTTATTTGCTAGGCAACCATCGCGCGGCGCGATGGTTGCCTAGCAAATAACGCGCCGCGCTCGCGCCGAGCTTTGTATGTGGCAAGGCCTTAAAGATTTCCGTTCCAATTTGCCTTTAGCGAGCGAAATATTCTTTTAGGAATCGAATGCGACTGTGTGGCGAAGACTTTTTACATTAATATTTTCTTTTTCCAGGTCGGATAATACGCCTTCAGCCGATGGATAAACAAATATATTAATTAGTTCAGTATTAAAGATTGATCTCATTGTTTCTTGTATTACTAGGGTAATGTCGTTTTCAATTTCTAATTTCAATTTCAATTTCTTTATTTCGCATTCCATGTGTTACATATAGATGTTACAATATGATGAGAATCAACATGGACCCGGATTGGGCACAGCAAATTGGTAGAGAGGAGTCACTGCCTTGGCTTAGTTTATTTAAGAATAGCTTGTGTGACGTACAACTGTTACGAATACTAACTTAGGTACTTAATTTTAATTATTATGTTACATATATATATACTAACTAACTATGAATCAATATAATATATACCTATTTAGTTATTTACATATCTTTTTAAATCTACATATCTTTATATATTTCGAATATATATTATTTAATTATTGCTATATATTCGCATACATATATTTATTGTACTCTATTCTAGTTTGTCATTGATGTATTCGTCGATTGTATAATAACTTTTAGTTATCAATAACTGTTTGAGGTGTTTCTGGAAGCATTTATCTTTTGTTTCATTTTTAATAAATTCTGGTAATTTGTTATAAATCTTTATGGACATAACTAAGGGGCTCGAGGAGTGTAGTGTAAGTCTAGAGCTTGGTAGCAACAATCTATTTTTATGGCGCAATGTGTGAGTAATTGGTAGATCGTCCCGTCGTTTGTAAAATTCTTTATGTTTCCTAGCAAATTTACAAATTTCTAATAAATACATGCACGGTAAGGTAAGAATACGCTTTTTTTGGAAATGAGGTTTACAGCTCTCCGTGGTATCTATGTTCGCAATTATCCGTATGAGCTTTTTCTGCATAGTAAATAGATCTGAGGCTCCCGAACTATTCCCCCACAAAACTATCCCATAGTTAAGCCAAGCATAGGCGTATGCGTAGTAGGCTACTAAGGCAGATTTTATATCGGTGGCTTTTTTGACTTCACGAAGTGCATATGCGAAACTCGAAAGTTTATTTTTTATTTTAAGTGTATGTGCCTTCCAGTCCATGTGCGTTTCCACATCTATTCCGAGCCAACGTGAACTTGTTTACTACATCTAATTTTACATTGTTATAGTTAAATTCAATATGTAATGGCTTTTTTTGCCGCGGGTGGAAAGTTAAAAGTTAATAGAATAAGTCTGTACATACATCATGAGTATTAAATTATAACATAATATTATTACAGTTTTACTGTAAAAGTACGATAGGTACATGCGTTTGTTCTAATATTCTAGCATTGTATAATCCAGTAAAAGAGTAACAAGTAGGTAAGTAGTACTAAACTAAAAACCCCAATTGCTATTACAAACTGAAAAGCAAAAAGCTTTTTAAAAGATTTATTTTTGAATTCGCCTTATGAATACCTTTATTTTTGTTACTCGATTGGTTTTTGAGAAAAAAGATTTTCGAAAATCACAATATGGCATGTAAAATCCGTCATATCTAATTTTGTGTCACTCGCGCGATCAAGACGAATCTTACAATACCTCACATTTTAAAATCCATTTAGATGTTAGGGCTGTTGCCCCTGCCAAAGAAACAGACATAAAGAAACGCACATTCGCGCGAAAAACATAACCCTCCTTCTGTCGCAGTCGGGTAATAAAGGGGTTAACACACGTCTGTTTCCGTCTAATAATACAAGCTCACAAAAGTACACCTCCGTGCACCTTCTCTTAACTATTTCATAGTTATACTACGCAGTTATATCAACCCTCAAAGGAACTCAGAACTAGGTGAAAACAACACTACAGCCTTTAAGAGCGCTCGAGAGACCTCCAGTGCCCATAAACCGAGTTGGGATGGCGTTCGAGGAAGCTTTGAATGTAAATAGCGAACAGGATGTCGAGGTTGCGATGATAGACATTTTATTCCAGAATGCGATAATAGACATTATGTCATACGGCTAACAGGTTAGCGGGCCACCTGGTGGAAAGTGGTCATCGCTGCCTATAGACATTAGCAATACCAAGGGTATCGCCAATGCGTTGCCCACGTCTGTCAGACGTTGTTCTGCCAGCAAAAAGACACATGTGGAATGAGCTCCCTCTCGAAGTCTTTCCTCTGTACTACAACAAGGGGTTCTTCAAAAAGCATGTTTACAGGTACCGCAAAGGCCGGCACCGCATCCTCTCCCCTTAGGTTGGAGATACGTACGAAAGGCGCAAAATCGGTTGATGTTTAAAAAACTACTGAAAGATTTTATTCTGAGTAAGAGGTCGTAGGCAATGAGTGATGAGCTTGGCGTAGTCATTATCACATTATGTATCTAGTGAATGTATATATAATAGGTATATGTTTATTGTATTTTTTTTAATAGTAATTGTATTTATAGTATTCAATTTAATTTTTTTTTTTTTTCACTTATGAAATGAAATATCCTGGACGACGGTGGCCGCTTTCCATTAGGTGGACTGTTAGTACGTGCCTCCCTAGCCAATAAAAAAATGTCCCTCCACTGCCAAAGCCACCGTTTTCCAAATCCCGGCCCCGGAGACCTTACTCACCAGCAGGAACACAATACTATGTAAAATAGTATTGATTGGCTGGAGCAAGGGTACATCCCCAAATTTAAATTATATTTTTTATTTTGCAATCGAAATGACCTAAAAGACGACAGGAAAACTATCTAACAAGTAAGTATGATTCATAGGTTAAAGTGTCTAGAGTAGTAATGTACAGGTTTAAATGCAAAACCACAGGTGCCTTGTCATTGTAAAACTAAGCGGGCTAAACTCACATGCTTGTAATTACGGTAGCTACGCTGTAGTTGGCTACGTTATCCTTCAACAACAACGTAAACGATATCGTTGGTGCGGCGGCTCTTGGCTTTAACGGAGCTTACAATTTAAAAAGTACATATTTCTTTGCACATACCAGTATCATAATTTTATATCCCTAGGATAAATTCAATGAACATAATTTGTAATTTTCATGTAAGATAATAAACACAATGTATTCAATGTTTATTATACTCCAGTACAATACATTTTGGTACAAAAGACATTGGAATTCGACGGAGTATTGTTGCAGTGGTAACAGATAGCAATTAACATGAAATCAAGCGAAATACTGAAACTACAACAAACCAACAATGATTAAATTGGATGCGTCGATTCTGTCGAGACTGAAGCTGCAGCATAAAACATAAATTTAAAAAAGTAATTTGCTTTTTCAATTGGGTTAAACTACAATAATATCTGCGTGAATGATTTTAATTGCATCATTGACTACCTATGATAGTTAACTGAACAGGTAGGAAACTGAAACGGTCACCCCGTTCCGTGCTTTGAGGCTAGTCGAACTTCAGCACTGCAACGAGCTCGCCACTCCTAAGGTGTCCTCCTAAAACCGTTGACAAAGCGAGGTTGGCGAAGGTGTTCCGCTAGAAACCCGAAGACTGGATGAACAGCTCAGGGCCCCGTGATGGTTGTTTATAGTTACTCGTAGTTAAGTCGGCGAGCTAAAGAGGGCTAGTAAACGCAAAAACAAAGTGCCAAAACTCAGCGAACCTTTGCATGGCTGCTGTAGATTCTCGCAAAACATGAGTTTCAGCAGTGAATAGAGAATGATGGGGCGTTGCTCGATAAAAAAAGCGTATGTCTAACGGCTGATGACACCACACGGCCATGAACCACAACCGGCGCGATTCATCAGCCGATACACCGGCTGTCGTCCAGCTCGGAAAGACGCCTGCGATCTTGACAAATGGAATTTCGAGCGCGAAGGTCGCCCCCACAATAGCGGCTCGCCATCATCAATTCCTCGTGACGGGCCCCCATTAGGGACGGCCGGGGTGGCAGGGGTGCTCGGGGCACTCGGTGATTTATTCGCGTGTCCGGCCGACTCCGGCCAACCCTTTTCCGTTCGTCGTGGAGCTTAACAGGTTACCCGGAGCGGTTGCCGGCTGCAATTTGTTTAGATTTACTTTGAATTAATATTCTGGGCGAGCTTGGTTGTATGGCTTGCGAGATCGTCGCTCGGGGTGTGAGTGTCCTGTAACGTGCAGATGTCGATGGAACTGTTGTAGTTTGGCTTCGGACAGTGTCGTCTCTGTCTAACTTAGCCTTTCTTGGCTTGAAGTAGTTCAAGCCAAAAAACAAAGTATCTAGTATTTTGATACTAGACCACATTGGTCCACTTGCTACGGTCGGGATCCTGACCATCCTCTCTCACTTCTTAATTATTCATCAACGTCAACCTTTTCGTACAGTAACTATTCTTGACCTTTGCTTAATGTCATCGATTTTATCTCGCCGTCATACATCTCGTCGTAAGTAAGGCTCGGTCTTCTGTTCATCTCTGCCTATTTGCAAAAACAACTTTAAACACCCTATATTTAACCCTAAACAAGCTTACGGCCTGCCTGATGGTAAGCAGGCTGCCTATGAACGTTTGCAATACCAGGTGCATCACCCACGCGTGCCGACCCCGTAAAACCCACCCCTTTCTTGAAGAACTCCTACCTAAGTATTAGGTACTACGTAAGCCCATATACCACACCCAAATCCAACAAATCCAAATACCCAGTAAACAACCAAGACTAACGACCCATACGAACAACACGGCACCGCAATATGTTCTAATATTTATAGCAACATAACTACACCGATATCATTTTACGAGATGTCGCCAGATAGTGGGCCGTAAAGAGCGCCACTTCATAAATGGGAAGTCAGCCACCTCGTAAATTACGTCACTGTGCAGAATTTTCTACTTAGTAAGAAAGTAGTTAAGGCGAACCAAGGGGATTCATTATATATCAATAAAATAAAAATAAAATTACATTTGCTGAAAAAAACGTAACTGGCGCGCCATCATGGCGGAAACCAGCTTATTATGCAGTGACATAGACACGAACAGCTAGTTCCGAATACAACTAAGTAGTTAACTTTTATTTGTTACATTGCTCTTTCGGTTAGGGAAAACATCGTGATGAAACCTGCACATTCAGGGACTGAATGAGTAACCATGGTACAGGTTCCCCTGTTAACAGGGTAACCGAGGTCAGCTGGCAAGGCGGACCCCGGGTCCTTGTGCGCGAGAGCATAACCGGGACATTAACGCCAAGATGACCATTAACTTTTATTGGAACTGATATAGAGGTGACCCGTTTAACGAATAGACATTATCGTTGTAGCTATAGCTACAACGTAGGTAAACAAAAAAGTCGTAGTCGTACAAGGTAGACAAAAAAGTTATCCGTGAGCTAAAGCTAAAAATCACAAAACCTTCTAAGTAATTTTAAAAGAAAGTAAACGAGATAAAGGATTGTTCGCAGATCTCCGTGTTAAAAGGGGACGTAAAGTAAATAAATTTAAATTGTATTATTTTCTAGAAAAGCACAATTGGAAAAGCTTTTAACTATTTTTCTTGGAACGGTCTCGAGAGAAGGGTGTAGGCACTCGGTAAATAAGAGCATTAGTTGAGAGCGCAAATATTTCACTGGAGCGAAGTGAATTATTGAGTTGATTGTTAATATACCCGTAATATCGGTCAATAGCATGAATTTACGTTTTGGTGTAGACTTCGATAAAGTGTTATAATAGATTCTGTAATTCTGTATGTATAGTAGATTCTGTAAGGAGGAGGATGAAACGCCTCTCCACCTGATCTGCAAATGTGAGGCCCTGATGCGCAAACGTAGCATCCATCTGGGTAAACACCAACTACTACCCGATGAGGTGAACGAAATCAGTACTAAGAACCTATTACAGTTCATAGAAGCTGCAGGGATTAGCACTGAACTGTAAAAAGAGGCGATCACAATAGATCAGGAATGGTCGCAGTGATACTGGGACTGAGAAAGCCTTCAAGAGCCCAATTTTCAAAAAATAAATAAAAAAAGTGTTATAATATGCTACACCTCCACCAGTTAACTCATTTTAGAGTGCAAAGCTAAAGATAATTAAAGTCAGAAAATCGATTAGCTAAACAAATTATGCGTTCAACTGTAGCAACTTTAAACAATACCTATATTTTTTAATGGTCAAGACGGACCCCGTGTCCTCGTACGAGAGCGCAATCAGGAAGGCACAGTACCGGCCTTTGTGGAGATCTCTGCCTAGGGAGGAGGGAGGCCTATGCCAAGCAGTAAGCGACTTTCGGCTGATATGATGATTATGATATTTTTAGTGCTTGACGAGTGATCAACTTGTCTGCGGGCGAGTTGACTCCGGTCCTAACTGCTAAGTCCCGAAGCGAAGGCTTTCCATCAACTGGTCTATCTGCTCGAGTCTGCACTGGGCATGCAAAAATCCCTATTACAATACTTGCTCGCAAATAGGTAAGCTTTTCCTCGTGCTCGCTGAAATTAATTATTTTCTAGTGTCCGGCGTGTAGGTAATTACCTGAAACAAAAATAGAATGTAATTTAAACGGAGTCGACGTTAATTACCGGTTTACGGGGTTTAATGTGCAAATGCACGTGAAATAGAATTAAAGGTATTTTGTGGTGCTTTCAATAATATAAACTGTTTTTGTTGTGTCTAATTGAAATTTAATTTTACATGGAGTGTCTGATTGAACATGTGATGTTTAAAGGCTAAGTTTTCATTAATATCGTTTCAGTTTCACGGGATTTAAAATTTGTATGGGAATCTTAAATTCCGTGTTACTATGAAACTCTGATCAACCACATACTTGTGAAAATCTGATAAACCACAGATATATTGGTTTCTGAATCACGTCCACGATCGAGTCTGTCTTTCCCGTGTTTTATTTTAACTCTACATCTTTGGCTAAAGGGGTATAACGTGAACGCGTCCAACCTTCATCATAAATTCTTAGTGAGTTAAATAATTAAAGAACAATCATCAAGGTAGCTTAGCGTAACGAGATTGATTTGCCATATCAGCAAACTACTCATCAACGTCATTGCGGAGTGTGCTAACCGGCTAAATCCCGTGTTCTCATTAAGAAAAAGAATGTGAGGGTACCGTGGTGATTTTTAGTGGGTAGGACTATCATTTTAATGATAGGTAAGTCCCACATAATCTTCTCGCCATCCACGGCGAGTAGATATCCGTAAATAGATTTTCCCAACTTTAAATAGGGCTATCTTAGCGTCTAATAAATACACAGTACGTTTATTTCACTCCCCCTCCTCCTAATATAAACAACGACGTAGCCTTACAAAGCCTTGTCCTCCTACCTATGAATATTTGTATTCAGCCATCAAGTATACTCGGTATGAGTTACGACTCGCGGCACGCCAAGGGATCTCGTCCTCTATTTTCAATTTTAGCCGTATTTTTCCGCAACATTTCTCGGTGCACCTGAGGCACTGGCTTACGTATCTGTTATTCCTTGGCCTTTCCGACGGTATGTATTCCTTTTAAATTAACCGGGGTTTCGCTTTGAGGGGCCTCACTTTGGAGTTTGGATACCTGATGCTTCTGAGGAAAGCGTATTGAGTTCGAATTTGGCGAAGCTTGCTTCGGTGCTGTTTCGATAGTGTTTCTCGATATTTGAGGCTGAAGCTTGTATTGTATTCAGTGATGCTTAGGATAAAAAATGGTGAGTGATCAGCTTACTGAGTTCGCAATTACTGGGGTTTATGGTTTGCAGGCGTTTCGGAACTTTAACGCTTTAAAATGCGTAGCTTAGAAGCTCCGACGTTCCGACTTCGTCATCAGATCGTGGACACAATACAAGGTTACTGTTTTAGCCAACACAAAATAACGAGGGATTTATCTTGTATAATTTAGCATCACCTTCCGTCTCCATCATCGGATCAGCCCGATGGTGCTATAAGATTGCATTGTCACCATACTGACGTAGGTAAACCTGTACAAAATTTTAGAATATGATGTGGTTCAAATTTAGCTTGCAAGCAAGATAAGACCCGCACGAACACGGCTAGTCAACGATCACTCGATTTTGGTGGATTTTTATTTATGAAAGCTTGTAAAAAGCTTAAGATATAAGTAGAAGTATATACAAGAAATGCAAATTCAAATTCACTGCACGATAAAACGGGACTATTTTACGCAAATGCATTTACAGTTTGTATGGAATGCGTCTAGAAATCGAACAATGCGATTGAGATCTTCGAGTACGAAGTATTGTCTAGGGATACCTACATGCCGCATCCCAGCGAAGATGGTAGTGTATCCTTTCACGACCGTCTTTTATATTCTGTAGTCGGATTATTGCTTTGGAAAGTAGCAATACAAAAAGGGTTTACTAATGTTATGCAGAGGTGAGAGCGTTGAGATTGAGGGTGAGCTTATTCATAGGTGAACTACGTACAGGGGCCTTATTTTTGAAACCCCGCGAGTGCTCGTGTAGTTGCGAACTTTTACACTCGTGGTAAGTTGCTAGAGATATAAAAGACAGGTATTGGAAGGCAAGATTTTGGTGGTTCAAAAATAGGGCCCCTGATTCTGATTGACTCAACAAAAGCAGACTGCAGACAAACCAGATCGTTGTTACGTTCCCTTATATAAAGTAACTAGTGGACACGGCGCGACTTCGTTCGCGTACACCTACATAAACCCATCTAGCCTGTTTTTCTTGCCTAAAAACCTTCCTCTTGAATCACTCTATCTATTGTTGAAAACCGCATTAAAATGCGTTGCGTAGTTTAAAATATCTAAGCGTACATAGATACTTAGGGACAGACGGCGGGAAGCGACTTTGTGTACTATGTATAGATAGATATTGATACAACAGACAGAGTTGAAGTAGTTAGTTATTTTTAAATAGTAAAGTATTGCATTTTTAACCACAAAGATGGCAATCAATTAGATACTCCAGAAAGTTCCAACAAATACAATTTCTAGACCCAAAAAACTCAACGTTACAAAGTTTTTAATTGGACCTTTACATAAAAACTAATCCCGTGAAACTTTGTTCAGCTAATTATACTTCTTTCTAATTAAGTTTTTCTTAGCTTTTGCAGTGGGAATGCTTGTAAAAGAGTTAAGTAGTTACTTTCTGAGTTAGATGAAGACATTATTCGGGTAATCAATATCACGATTATGGCTTACTAGTTACGAGAAAGTATTTATTAGGCGTGAATATTAATAATGGCATCCCTATTCAGTGTTCACGCCTACTTTCTTCGGTCGTAGACTTGGCCTTGACCCCTTGGACCCTGGTAAGCAGATTGAAATGATGAAGAGCGATCATCCTCGTGAAGGCTAGGTAAATATATTAATTTTATATATTATTGACAATAGACTTAAGCAAAGATTATTATAACCTTAACTTTCAGTCACTCCTTTCATATTAACATTTTCATAAAAACATTTCGTGTAAAATTGGTTCACATACCTCGTATGCTCATAACGGTTTCACTGTGAAAAAGTTATCAGATCGAGAGACTGGATGTGTAACCATGATCCAATCTGGTCAGGTTCCCCTAGTAGCAGGGTCACGGAGGTTAGATTGCAGTCGCTCCACTGTAATTACCTAATCTGCCAAATCCTAGATCATGTCGAGGCGGACCCCTGGACCTCGTTCGCAAGAGCACAACCGGGACATTAACTAAGAAATAGTTATTAGATCTCATGAAGAGCCAAGCCCCTAATTCGGCAAACCTAATTAACATACCCATAAATAAAAACCAAATAATAGCATATTAGAAGTGAAACCGTTTACACTATTTTTAGGTACATATTTTCCTCACTGATGCGAATAAGCTGCAGCTGAGACAGATACTCATAGCTAGTGAGACATTAAAGCTTGAGTTCGCGTGCACGAGTGCCCGGGATCCAGTCAGCGGGTAGCGATTATTTGTTCATTCGATCGGAACTAATGCCGTTACCTCGGCGACTTCAATGCTGCCCGGATGGAAGACAGATACGCGAACTATTTTATCCGGCTTAAGTTAGACTGGATGGTGTAGACGCGAAGCTGTTTGCGGAGTCTCTTTGCGATGAGGTGTTTGAGGAACTCTCGGAGGAAATCGAAGTGGGAGCTGCTGGGATTTCTTTATAGATTTGAAGTTTTAAGAGAGGTAGGGCATAGCGGGGTATCTCGTTCGAATTGGAGCCGCCCGACTGGGGAAGTACCTCCACCTTACAGAATATCGCAGCTAAATAATACTCTTTTAAATAGTATTGTGTTTCTGCCGGTGAGTAAGGTTTCCGGTGCTCCATGGGGTGGGGATTTGGGGAACCGTGGCTTTGGCAGTGGAGTGGCATTTACCTTTTGCTGCCAGAGCAACGTGTTATAGAGGTGGGCAATGCATTAGCGATACTCTTGGTGTTGCTAATGTCTATAGGCAGTGGTGACCACTTTCCATCAGGTGGCTAGCTTGCCTGTTTGCCTACCGTGTGACATAAAAAAAAAAGTTTTTGTGCCTAGGCAGGCATGGAATGCGGCCATCGTCGTCCAGGATATCAGTAACCTGGGTAGCGGATGGCTTGTGGTAACTGTGGATAAGCCTTGTGAAGAACCCCAAGTTATAGTGCAACGGAAAGGGTTCGGTAGAGAGATAATTTACACGTGCGTGGAAAGGATGGCGAAGCCTGTACTTCGGTTGGAGGCGATTCATCTATAAGGAGGATAGAGTATTATTTTAGCTTGCAGGGTAAAATATTTTAAAAGGATTATTTTATCAAAACAAATACTTTCTATGATAGATAACACTTTTCCTAGACAAGCAACAGTCGATATTGTTATATCGACAACCTGAGTGGTTCAGTTATTGACAACAACGTCTACGTCGTCCCGGGTTCGATTCTCGTCGGGCAGTAATTGAAATGTTGAATTTTAATTTCTGTTACGGGTCTAGGTGTTATATGTATAATAAGTATGTATTTACAAGTATATACAACAGTTTATCAGTGGTAACCCCCAAAATACAAGCGTCGCTTACTTTGGGGCTAGATGGCGCTGTGTGAATTGAAGCATTTATTTATTATATCCACACAACATCAACAACAACACAGAAACTAACACACTAATAGCTCATATTGGTACCTACAATGCAAGAAACAGATCGCCCACCTCTGAATTTAATTCGCAAAGCCTTGCTGAAACCACATCCGGCGTTCCAAGAGGCGTTGCAAAGGGAAAAAAATTGAATTTACGCTATAAAACGCCTCCCCGACGTCCACGCTCACTCGATACAAAAACGAATGTCTAGAGCTCTATTGGCGCTTGAAATAAGAGCTGAGAAGCTGGGTGTCTAGGAAAGATTTTACGAGACACGAGATAACGCATTTTATTGGAATACGGCATAGGCTGGTACAGATTTAAAACGGACAAATTAATTGATAATATGGTTGTCGCGCTCAATGGAACTGTCGAGCCGCATTCGAGAGTTTATTATTATCACACATTGTTAATGAGTTAGAACCTTGTCAAATTAACCTAGCGCGTCAAGCTAAATCAAATTAATGGCAAACAAACTAAACAAAGACGTCACGTGGATGTTAATTAGACAAGTTTCCATCGCATTAGTAATTTGCGGGAATAATAAGTAGGTCTGTAAGTATACAACTTTCCCGAATTTTGTGTTTTTGATCCCAGGAAAAAACGAAACCGCAAGGTAATGGAAAGGTCAAATTTTCCGAGAGTTTTCACGTAAACTCGGTTAAAAACTGTGGGAAATCATACTTTAAAACGATGTAACAATTTTATTTGTTCTATTCTTTGAATGTTTTCAGATACAGATTAAATGCCTAAATAAACTGAATGCCTAAATAAACACATATTTATCAATTTTGTGAGTAGAATTTTTTCTAGAGGTCTACTTGTACCACTGGCTACTATATAGAAGAATTAATACAAGCAAAGGTCTGTCTAGTCACGCTCTCATTTATCGTGATTAAACGGCCTACGAATCATTATAGTGAATAAGCATTATACACCGTTTACGTGTCATTAATTTTTCACGACATGACTTGCTTTATTTTGCTACGAATATTTATTACGATCATTTTTCATGGAATTGAAAACGCTTGGGCCTTACTCCGTTGTGAAAGTCGGCCATTTTTCATGAGATCGTTAAAATATCTGCACCAATCCTGTGTACATTAATTACATTATGTAATCGTTGTATTACAGACTCTTTAAAAATTTTCATGTTCATGATTTATCGAGAAAATCTTGTTTAAAAAGAGCGCAACATAATCGCTTTATCGACAAGGCTTGATATAAAATTTAAAGACATTAAAATTAAAAATAATTTATTAAATATAAATCCATTCATTTACAAAACAGGTGCAATGTCAAATTTTTTACAAATTCCAATGTCAATATAATTTAAAAATGTCAAGAAAACGAATTTATTTGATCTATTATAATAAATAGCTATAATAGATAAGCTAAACGGTTAGAAATCCAACACGAACATCGACAACCAGAACGCGAGAAACACAATTTAAACTCGATAACTCAAGTTCTCCACGCGGTTCGAGAGCCCAAACACTCCGTACCCACATAAATGTTGCATCCATTGATTTCCCGGTCGCTAGGACCCTCCGTCCTCTTTCCTCTCAATACCTTCGAATTAAGGCGGCAATACGTAGGCACATCACGCCATCGACCCATGTGAAATATTAGCTGGCTTCTCTGCCCCCGGTAAAAGAGTTCGTTAGAGGAATCGAATCCCGACGGGGCTGTAAGGCGGCGGGTCGAACGGGCGTGCCCTGAATCTAATGTCGAATTCTTAATTCGCACCTAACGAAGTGGCTAAGACAACGGCTCACTCAGTAACATTTCAAACGGCTTCTTTTTGAGTTTTTGAGTGGGTGTTAAATTCGGCAGTCCCAGTCTGCTTGCGGGACAAAACTGTTTCGACCTTTTACCTGTCGAGGTATATCTCCAGCTAGCTCTGTGTGTTGGTTATTTTTAATTCATAATTTAACAGTACAGTCCATTCCTGTCTGCTACTGGGCACGAACCTCCTTGAAGACGGGAAAACCTCTCTATGAGTAAGCTTCACGCTTGTTGGTCGCCAGGAGACCGCAATGTTGAACACATACAGCAGGAAAACGAGTGCAAATTGCGAAGAAACTATATTTGGCATAAGTCGCCTTGAGTGTAAGTCACTCTATTCTACTGTACAGAGCAAGACAAAGGTGGTTGATTTTAGGAAGACTACATTTTAATCTTAAAACTTTCACTCGCTTGCCCCGAGCACCGAATAAATAATTTATTGTGCATAATAAATGGTTAAAGAAATAATTGTACCAAAGTCATCGTTATCATAATCCCAGCGTGACTATCCCTGCATCTGCCAGGGTCCATTTTTATAGTCGAAAGGAAAGCGCTTTCATACTAGAATATTCGATTAAAAATTCGTGGTGTTTTGGGTATCTTTTTTTTTATTTTAGACTATCCAGGCATTTGACCGCCATTTCACCTGGTTTCTACTTGCTACTTTCATCTGACCCGCACAACCGGCACAACCCTTTAGAACCGATTCGCCAGTATCTCATCCGTTGGTCAGCAGGGTACCGATTCTGGTGTGAAATGCAGTTGTTATTATGTTGCAATGTAACTGTGATGTTACTATAACTACGTCGAGATATCGAGTCAGTCCCAGCATCATTGCAGTTAAATCATTGTTCCATCTTTGACACATTTTCGTTGACAGAATTAGAGGCAGTTTGACAACTAAGAAAGAAGCAACTTAGTAATTTATTTATTTATTGGAGTACCAACAGCCATATAAAACCATAATGCAACTAAAGTACCAGAAAACGAATTGTGGAAAAGTTCGAACTCATGAAAGTTGCAACTCAATGTCATTTGAATAACAATCACACGTTTGACATGCGATGCAATTGTAGTGTTACTGCAACTGAGACGATTTCCGTACCAAAATCGAAGCCCGGGGGGGCACGCTCAAGAGAGGTTGGCGTAGACCCAGACGTTGTTGTCGGAGGTTACGTGGAAGACAAGGCTTCGGCTGCTCTTTTGACACCTCCGTTCAGACGATGTAGGAGCGCCGCGGAGTTTAGTGGGTAAATCGGCGAACGCCAGGAGTCCCACACAGGCCCTTCGTCCCGCGATGAAAGGTAACGCGCGTAATGTATTCCCCGCGTAAAACAGACCCAAAGGATGGTGGTAGGTTAAGGCCCACAACCCACTATAGTATTACCAGTACTAAAGTATACACCTATCTAAATGCATCACTCGCAATTACAAATTTCCCCGCCGCCCTAATTAAACGCCGACGCATCAAGCGATTCGCCGCCGAAATTTTCTTGTAGCGAAACAGTAAACAGCCCAAAAATGACACCTTAATTACCGCCAACAAGGGATCCCAGTAATTAGCACATCGGCACAAAGACTGTCGGGTGTAAAGCCCGACGGAAAGCGTTCCGTAAACATCATTCAATTACTCAGTCCAAATAACAAAATGAAGCCCTTAATAATTCGCTTCTGGACGGGGACGGGCCTCCGCCAGAAAATGGAGGCTGTGACACCCGAGAAATTTGATATTCATAATATTTTTATTTGCTCAACTAGCCCGACGCGACTTCCTTCGCGTGGTTTTGAAGCACTACTCCCATTCCTACCTTACCTAATACCACTACCCTACCTCTACCTTTTTTTATACCACTAAGATGGCAATGGCTGTGATTGCAAGCAGTCACCGCTGCCTATGGACATTTTCAATACCAGGGACATCACCCATCAATAAAAAGCCCACTTTTAAGTACGACACAGTTAACTGCGGAAACCTAAACAGCATGTGGCCTGACAGATCTCGGTCGGATTTTAATTTTATAAAATTGTTGATTGTAAACCATACTAAATAACGAGGAGGTGGCACATTTTTCGCAAAATTGTGCCAATTAAATGTAGGAATAGTCAATGGCGTATTGAATCGAGTGTTTAGTAAACTAAACTATCACGTACGTGTTACGTGTTAACAGCGAGTTGACTGTGTCTACTCATAGTATTTAATTTGTTTTATAAGATGTTGGTACTCCAACAAATAAATAACTAAAATTTGAAACGGAATTTACAAGAGACGAGGTGGTTAGAGGATACCAAAGGGTGTAACTCAAAAAATCTTGGAAAAGTCGAGAAATGGCAACTCGAAATTTTACAAGTCTTTTTAAGCTATTGCATAGCTTTTATCGCGGGCTTTGAGCGCGGCGACCGAATCAAGAAATTCCGTAACGAAAAAAACCTAACACCCCCCACTCCGATCGGCACAGCGGTGCGGCGTTGAAAGCCGTGCATCGTCTAACGTCGTTTCAGTTCGGCAGACTTGCACGGCACGGTGTTTGTGTGAGTGCGACTAGACGTATGCGTGTAGACTAGCTGCTAACTGCTCATAACTGATTCTATCTCTTTTAGACACAATGCTAGGTGAGACAGCGTGCTTTTTGGCCGCATCCACGAGTTCGAGCCCGCGACTAGTTGAACCTTAACGTGTATCTATATGGTACAACTGTACGAAGCTTGCATTAATTAGCTCGAATTAATATCAAAGAAAAAAAAAAATTATAATTGCATAAGTTGATAAAAATGCTATGCAATAGCTTTACCGCGGCAGTCCCCGAGTGCCACACGTATTTTTTTGGATTTTTTTCCTCAGTGCCCCCTTTGTTACACTCCACCGACGAGGTTGCATATTAATCTGCAGAAAACACTCAGATGCTCTTACGTTATATTTTACGTTGTACAATGGAGAATAAATACTTTATCATTATTCACAACTTTCACTAATAAACGGCTACAATAGTATAATCTACCACATTTTCTTTGTTTGCAACGCGAATCAAAACATTTCCAAACAAAAACTCGAGTTTTAAAAAGAAAACTGAAGTCGAACGATAACATTAACAGGAAATTGCCACTGCGCCTTGCCGAAGTGAGTTGAAATAATTAAATAGCAGAGAAATGGAACTCGCCAGCAAGTCGAGAAAAAAGATCGAAAAGCGTTTTTCGCAATTTCCAGATGCTTTTGCTTACAGCAACAATGGACGCGGGAAATGTACCCCAGAGTTAACGAGGCTAAGAAAGTGATTTAGATTAGCGTTTATCCACTATATCTATAACAAAGCGTATTAGACACAAGTGCCGCTAATTGGAAACTACTTTGTTGAGATGAGAAGTACACGCTAGGTAGAATTGAAGAAGGTAGGCAGTCTTGCAAATTCGCCTGCACTTGGTTTTGTCATGACTCACTAACTGGAAAAGGAAGAGTAGAAAAGCGGATCCTCGCAGAAACCAAAGCTTGTTAAAGAGAAGAGTTCATCCTCACACCTTCGAGCCAAATTGGTGGCGAACTGTGCGGTTCCAAAGCAACTTTCTCCCACGCTCACATGAGCTCCCTGAAAAGGTTTTCCCTGGACAGTACAACATGGATTTAAAACTTTCGTGGTTATTTACTACACTTTCACTACACATATTATCTTTTATTTATCGTTTGGTACCACGGTTAGTATTGTTTTTCAATTCGATATTGCGACGCAGTTGCATGCGTCATGGTCAAGAGTAGACTGGTGCCGCTCTGTGAAGTCACTCCTAAGGACAGATATATCGGTCCACCCTCTTTCGGATTCGATGACTACCCTCACATCGAATTTGCGACCCACTACTGTTGTTACTCGCTTGTTTCTCACCACACACGAAAGTCATTACGTCTTGAAACTGAAGTTGAACCATTTTTGCGATAGTATACATTACGGTAAGTATACGCTAGATAGTACTGAAGAAGGTAGACAGTCTTGAAGGAACTCGCCTGCACTTGGTTTAGTCACGATTTACGTGACCTCTACGTGAGTCTCATACGAGAGCCAAAGGATTATGAAAGCGAGGATACTGAAGATAAAACCAGGCGAATTGCAGAAGGAAGAATAGAAAAACGGATCCTCGCAGAAGCCATACCATCGACAGGGTGTTCATCCTCACACCTTGGAGTCAAACTGGTCACAAACTGTGCGGTTTAAACGGAACTTTCTCCCACGCACACTAAGTGAATTGTAGTGTGTGTAGTGTTGTAGAATGAGTTGGTTGAACATGGAGCTCTTCAAGGAAAGGGTAAAATGGTTTTAGCGTGGCGTGGGTGATTCTGGTGTTGCAAAAGTCCGTAGACTGCGGTGACTGCTTACCATCAGGCAGGCCGTAAGCTTATTCGCCACCTTAGTTGTAAAAAAAAAGATTTAGAATGTTTCAAACAAATATGAAAGACGAATGTTATGAGCTATAGTAATGGCCATAGTCTGATGATATCCTGCACTGCAATACACTTTGTCAGTGTCGAGAGGACAGACGGACAGACATTGAGTGTCGAGTGTCGAGTGTCGACGGTCGACAGCGAAAACGTTAAAAGCGAGTTATTCGCAATGCAAATCCTTTTATGATGCAAAATTACGTATGCGCTGCATTTTAGTCCGGTTCGCGGTAATGCTGTTTAAAATATTATAATTTACTGAGCTGACTGCACCGCGTAGATTGTGCAGGTTAAAATTATGAATAAACACACTCGGTTAACTACGTACCAGTTGACTTACGAAGTGAAGGGAGAAGCGAGAAGAGTGGCGATTGCTCCACCGACAAGAGTCATACTCTTAAATATATGATGACGATGAGTTGATTTACGTACATACCAATACCCGCCAGTAGTAGACAGAGACTGTTATAACATGATCTACCTTTCCACGTGTCGGACAGATTTGGATGGCCGAATGGGTGCTGTTGGGAAATTTTTGCTAATCAACATCAAAACAAGTTTTTAGGTAAAGTAGAAAAGTGATCCCTCTGGTGTTCCTGATGTCCATCGGTGATGATCATGTACCCCACTTACGCTCGAAAATCATAACCCTCCTGTCTTGATCGGGTAAAAATACATCATCATCATCACATCAGCCCAAAGACGCTTCGGGACCTTTCGCTCGCTTCGGGACCGGCCGGTCCTGTGCATTTCGCATCCATAGGTGCCTGCGATCTTTACCATGTCGTAATAATACATACCTATTTCTTTGATATATTCATATGATTACGTTAGCGCTACTTTTCAGTACAGACGCGAGATATGACCTATTATTTGTTTTGCGACTTTGTTTATACGAGCGATATTATTGTATACACGAGTACTTATACAGATACCAAGTAACTATTACTTTGTGCAAATGTCTTTCAATCAGATATGTTATAGCTTTGAGAAATCAATGTCTTCTGTGTTCACCGCATACCGTCTGCGAGCACAATCCGCCACTGTCAATGCGAACGTAAACCATTCACCGAAATTCAAGGTTGATTACGGAATGAATGTCGTTTAAATTGATCCTATAAAGAGCTCTTTGATTTTAACCGCCGGCGACATGATTAATTGGGGGTAAATGCGGTGCGTCGGGTTTCAAATTACGGAATAACCGACTAACGAAAAAGAGATAATTAATATGCGCGTCCCATTCCGCTTCTAATGAAGATTCGCTTTATTTTCACAGCAATTCGGACGGAAATATGGAAAACAGATTTGAAATTAATGTTGTTGGGAGTGATTTGAGGTTTGGATTCATAATGTATTCATGAATATAGTTGTAGGTGTTTATAAATGTTTGTTTATTTCTTTATTAGTTCATTACAAAGTTTTACAGCAGTTGAATAAATTTAAAAGATAAGTACATAGTGATGAATGATGTTTTATATCTATACTAAAATAGAGGTAAAGCTACAGAGTTTCGGTTTGATAGCGCTAATCTCCGAAACTAATAATCCACATACACATACATACATACATAAAGCTCACGATGTATGAAAGAGTTTTGTATACATATATGCCAGATTAAGGAGTTGTGTCAGGACAGAGCAAAGTAGGGGTCCATAGTCTCTGCCCATCTGTGGGACTAACAATACGATTTCGAACATTCTTTAACTAATAGGAAGAGACTTCAATTTTCCAACGGGACCCTTATACTTTACAATCATAATCCATTATAATAATGATATAAATATACCGGACGACTACTCAAAAATCATTGGCATTTTAAAGATCTATAGTTAACATTAAAATTTACTTTTTATAATAGTGTACACGTACAGTGTAGATGATAATACTTTCCCACGTTGCGTTGGTACGAGTACGGTAAGGCGTTCTATGACCCATTTTATCAGAATCACGCTTCGTTGAGCGAAATGAGAGCTTACCTACCTCACTGCGGCATATATTAGATACTATAGATAGACTACTTTCGCAGTAGGTGTCTCCTTATTTTTTTTATTTATAAACTGGGGTCCCACCTTCGCTTTACACAAAATAATAAATTATACAATATATTAAAAATTTTAAAATGCAGTTTTGTCATTGGCATTTTAACCAAAATGTACTTATATTTTACATGAATTAACTGCTGTTAAACTGTGAAATGAACTAATAAATAAATAAAAATAGTTTTTTATAAACCAGTAAGGTAGCAAACAAGCTTACGGCCTGTCTGATAGCCAGTAAACAATCAGCGCAGCCTATGGACGTTTGCAATACCAGAGGCATCACCCACGCGTTGCCGAATTTAAAATTATTCTTTGGTATTCTTTGGTGAAACATAAAAGACAGAGCCTTATTCAGTAACTTATATTGGTCCTAGACGACCACTTTAAATTAGCGAACGTTTGTCGATTCTCTCAAAAGTGGAGGCGTTTGTATTACAAGTCCCCTCATAAAACACTTAATGATGTCAGATATTTCAAGTTTCTTAACCTTATTAAAACACTGCACCAAACCTCGTTTCTAATTTTAAATCCTGTGGAACTTACATTATATGGTCAAGCTAGAGAAAACATCACCTTTTCATAGGAGCTAAATGTTAGAAAGAAAGAAAGAAGACATTTATTACACGTAGACGACAATTAGGTACAACAAAAAAAAACAAGGTAATAAAAGTACATAAAAATTTTTTTGTTAGAAAATAAAAAAAGCAGAATAAATATAATAAATGTACCTTACCTACAGTTAACTATTCCCAGTGGCATTGTTAAAACCCCGTGTCGCGGCTTCCAGTGCAACTGGACCCCCTCAGCATAATGTTACGGTATTTACAGAAGTTTTTATTTATCACTATCAAAACCTGGTCTAGACCGTAGCATATCTACTACTACACTACACTACACCTAGGAATACAAAGCCTAGGGAAGCTCGTTTGCAATTTGCAATCGTTTTGGCAGAGTGAGTGTCCGCGCGTGCGTCGAAGAGCCATTTTTATCGAAATTCCGCTCCGCCGCGCGGGATAAGCGCAGTACAGGTTAACTAGGGTTGTCTAGCTCGAATTTTCATGTATTAGGTTTAAAATTTAAAATTAGAGTTAGGTCCGTACCTATAACATTAGCGTGAAACTCCGAAATTGGTGAATATTATGGAAATTTGAATTTCCATACAAGCAACTTTTTCAATTTCTTAGTAATGGCCAATCTGATCACCATAAAACTTTGTTGTTATAATCAGAAAACTGGTGCATATCATATCGTTTTGATAGCTACCCTTAAATCATAAAACTACATCTAGTTAAAGAGGGCAAAATTGAAGACAAATGATAAGGAGTATTCTCAAACCCTTATAAAACAATAGAAAATATTTTTTTGCAATCTTAGGGACTTGCTGGCATGTAAACATACTCCATATTCCAAATCAAGTGTTTAAGTTTTAATTAAAATTATTTGAGCATATCGCTCGCGTAATTTTGATATGTTGTTTACAATTAAAATTATTTGAGCATATCGCTCGCGTAATTTTGACATGTTGTTTACAATTAAAATTATTTGAGCATATCGCTCGCGTAATTATCTGATCTGCCTAATCCTGGATCATGGTCAAGGCGGACCCCGGGCTCCCGTACGCGAGTGGACAACCGGGACATTAACGCCAAGATGATTCTATAGAATTACGAGAAACATCGCATTATGACATTAATAGCGGAAAATAGCAACCCGGGCAATTTCAGACGTGTGTCAAGTTGCTAAACAGAAACACAAACAGTTTCCTCGACTGTACAGAAGTCTATACAATTACCATCAGGTAGGCCGTAAGCTTGTCTGCCACCTTAGGGTTAAAAAATACATATATATAATAAAATAGAAACCGACTCATGCCACCCCTACCCGGATACGGGTCGCCTCCCGTGAGTTATAGCGGATCACGGAGCCGTATTTCAACCAAATTCACCTATCACTTACCTGTACACTGTCATAATAGGGGCCTCCTGAATCCTGCCCTGTTTTGAAATTGTATTGTTCGAATATAACTTATAGAAGCGTATCAGTTCAATATTCATCGCATCATCATCATCAGCCTGTAACAGTCATTGTGTTGGAATGAACTATTGTCAGGCGCTGCCCTAATTGGCAATGGTCGTGCGACCATGGTCGCGTGGTTTTGAGGTCTCCTATTGGTCAGTCAACGTCCGTCCACCATTGCCAGTTAGGACTGCGCTTCAGACTGATTAGAAGAGTGTAGAGGGGTGTTATAAGTTTGTCGTGTGTGCCAGAGTATCTGTGGCTCTGCATATGTGTATGTGTGGAGATGTGTATTTGTCTGTCTGCGGTATCGTAGCTACTGACGGATAGGCGATGCTTTCGACACCGTTTTCTTTATTAAAAAATCGGTTTAATTGAGACAGTTTTTATCTTTGCTTCATTCAAATCAGTTCAGTGGTTTAGAACATATTTTAGTATATGTGAACTTAGTTTTTCCGACGCATTTCTGTCGTTTAGGTTATGAAAATATTCAACAGAAAATTGTGTCAGCAGTCGTCTTGTAGTATGGCAGGCTTGAGTTGCAAGCTTGGTTTTTTATGTCATACAGTATATATAGCCTTCCCTAGCCATTTTCGGCTACAGTGACTGCAGCGACGATATTGTTACTCGTGGCTGCTCTTGAAGCAGTCGAGGGATGCCGGCAACCTTTGATATTTGTGGTGATGGCAATGTTGTTTTTGGTATTAGCTTTGGTTGGGTTTGGTATTAGCACATGTTGTTATGATAATCTTGTTTAATATATATAAGTACATCATATTTAATATATATATGTATACTAAGTATACAAAATGTTGTTTGGCAGAAAAGCGTGTAATGTGTGATTTTTATTGTTGTCCTAGCCTAAGCAGTGTGTGGTTGGGCTAGGATAATATTTGGCCATGGCAGAATAACAGCGGCTGTCGGTCTCACTGGCAGCCATTGCTGAGCCATGGACCATTTTGTTTTGTATAATTAGTTTTTATTTTTTGTTTCTTATGGTCGACACTAGTCGAATTTATTTAAATTGTTAATTTTTATGCAAAGCAAATAAATATTTTCATTTTATTTCATTTCATTAGCTACGATTCTCCTGCTGCTCCTGTCTGTCGTGTGCCTTTAAATGTGCGGGAACAAGTTGGGCAGGTCAGGACACCCCTAGGAAGTGATAGTGTATAGTTGCACGTGGTCGAGCTAGCAAATCAAAACAGACAAGCATGCCACCTAATGAAAAGTGGTCACCGCTGCCTATAGACATTAGCAACACCAGGGGTACCATCAATGCGTTCCTACCCCTAAATCCCCGGGACACCTTGTTCTGGGCTTCGATTCTGGTACGGAAATCGTCTCAGTTGCAGTAACATTACAATTGCATCGCATGTCAAACGTGTGATTGTTATTCAAATGACAGATGTTGAGTTGCAACTTTCATGAGTTCGAACTTTTCCACAATTCGTTTTCTGGTACTTTAGTTACATTATGGTTTTATATAGCTGTTGATACTCCAATAAATAAATAATTAAATAAATTACTAAGTTGCATCTTTCTTAGTTGTCAAACTGCCTTTAATTCTGTCAACGAAAACGTGTTAAAGGTCGAACAATAATAACTGCAATTTAACTGGGATGATGCTGGGACTGACTCGATACCTCGACGTAGTTATAGTAACATCATAGTTACATTGCAACATAATAACAACTGCATTGCACACCAGAATCGGTACCCTGGCAGCAAAAACACTAACATTAATAATTAGTTCGCGGGTAAAGGTGCTGGTTGCACAGTAAATAACTTTATTGTATAAATTATTTACAGTAAGATGAAGTGTGTTACTGTTTTTTACTACAAATAAGAAAATAAAATAAATAAGCAAATGCCCCTTCACTCCCGCCACGGTTCCCCAAATACCCGCCCATGGAGTACTGCAGGTGCAGGTATTTTACTCTGAAATACCATCATGGTAAACATTCCAGATGGGTGTCTGGTGTCCGGCAGAGTAGAATAGCACCAACCCCTTACACTCGTGGGTGTCGTACAAGGCGACTAATGTTTTCGAGGCAAAAGATCTAAGCGTCTCCGTAGACTGGAAAATGGAAATTGTTATATTATAACACTGCGATCTCCAACCCGCCTGCCAAGCGTGGAGATTATGGCAATGATCTCCCCTCTCGCGTGAGAGGCCCTAAGTCCTGCAGTGGACTGTTATGGGCTGTGATGATGAAACATTCCAATACAGACGTTTTCCAGCCTCTTCCCAACAAAGGGAGCATAGCATTGTAACTCCCGAACAGATAGTCTAATTCGATGCGTTTTCTTTTTGTTGAAAACTAATTTAATCTAGAAAGTTCGGAGACTGCCAACAACTCACCGAACAATATACATGTCGCAAAAATTACATCTATGACTTATTCGAACTTTCATGCTGTTTTATTCTAGATACCTAAGTTAATTGGTTTTATTCCAACCTTGGACTTAGCACGGATTTGTTGGGGCTTCAATACTACTACGTATGAACTCGAGGTGAACGCAATGGAGTAGAATTGTGTATTACGTTTAGCATGTATAAAAAAATACAACGAAATTTGTGGGTGAATAATAATAATAATAATCAAGTATTTCACACGATGCAAAAAGCCGCAATTCTTAATACCTGCAGAATAGTGCGAAGATTTCTTTCTGATCCAGAATCTTCGATCTTCATTATTTATTCCAGTGATATTCATATTCATATTCATTTATTACTTACTTACTACTATACTTGATACTTGGTCAGTGACCCATATCATCTGGCTAAATTACCCCTTAAAAGGGAGAATCGCAAACGATAGACAAATAATAATCATTTATTTAAACAAAATGTTAAACATAAATTACAAATGAGCATATTAACTATATTACCTACTTACGATAAATTAGTACAAATAAAATCGAGGTTACTTCCGAGTATCCGCAATTTCAGCACAAATTACATTAGGTATTTACTTCTAGTTGTTGTTTATTGGGACGCCTAATCTAAGTAAGTGATTTACCTGTGTCTTAGGCTTCCAGGTTAGTAGATCATAAATGTGGGTTAGCGAAAGAAGCGACAGGTTTGTCAGGACTGAAGCAAGTGGAACAGTGTGGTAACCTACAAAAAATCGGGACGTTCCTTGCATTAGAATTAGGGTTATTGACTCTCATTATCCACACTTAGACTCTGTTATCCTTACATCAGACAGAATCAAACCGCACTCTAAATAAGACTAGTGGACCCGGCGTGCCTTCGCGTGTCGTCTTAGGTAAGGTAGGGGACCTTACACCTACCCTATACGTACCCTACACCTACCCTACATCTACTTTACCATTACCAACCCATTTTTTTCTACGATTCATGCATATAGGTTGCTGCATTTTTGTTGCCAGCAACCTAAATGCATGAATCGTATATGTCATGGGCTACAGTTAATGCTTAGAGCTATCTGCTTATTTGTCACTGCGTAGCATAAAAAAGGACTAGTACGATAAAAGACATGAAAATTCCTATTCTATCTCTTGCTCTACTGTAATCACTCACTATGGTCTACCATCATCTACCAGTGGTAGGGGTTCTCAAGCCTGGACGGGCGCCGACGCGTTATCTCCGGCTCCCACCGAGAAACAATGCTTGCGTTGTGTAGTTTGAAGGATGAGGTGGTGTAATTACAGACATGAGACATATTGTTAGCTTAGTGCTGACGGTGACACTGCATTTGCGGTATTGCATACCATTCTATACTACTTTACTAATAATACAAAGAGTTAATATGTTTACATGTAGTAATCTTGTAATCTCAGACACAACTGAACCGATTTTGAAAATTCTTTCACCAATAGAAAGCTATGCCATCACATTATTCCTGAGTGTCATAGAATACTTTTGATCCCGAAACAATAATAGGACCCTGCGGATAGTTAAATGTTTACAGAGATCCGAACTGAACCGAAAACCATAGGGAACCGTAGATATAGACAAACCCTAATGTATAGAGTAAGTATTCCTCCATTTAAACGATACTTACCTATCGTCTGGAATTAAAAATTAACCGTAGATGTTGAAAATAAGAAACATATTCTAGAGAGGCGTTTCCGAAAATGTTTTGTCATATTGCGCTATTTAGTTCTGTTTAAATATTATTGTCACATTACGGACAGTATTACATAGTGTTTACGGTCGAACACATGCACGTCCACTCATGTGGTATGATGGTATGTTATTTGGGTATTAACGTAAACCCGAACTACTATACACTTCTCCAAAGCCATCCATAGGCCACCACTAAAACTTCTCGCAACGGAGCTTTAAACTCCGACTACGACTAATGCAGCCAGATTAGTTCCTCCAAGCAATTTGGTTACCAATAGCCTAGCGGACGGCTGGAACATCTGCCATGAATTTACCGCCCCCAGCCGCATATCAATCATGGCGTCCAAGCGACAGCTGACGACCCTTTGAACGGGTTTCAATACGACCACGCCCCCATAGTTCAGCTGAAACCGGATTGAACCGGTCCGCGGGATCCTTTGTTGGTGCCAACGTGTTAATTCCACGTACTGAAAGGCTTCGGGGGCAAAGGTAGTTGGAGAAACTCGTGATGGCTTTCCTTTTGTGTGCATTTGTTGGTGCCTAGTGGGTATAAGTGCGCCGTGAACCGTTAATGCATAGTTCTGAAGGTTATACTCAATATATTTTTACTAGGTGAAGGTTTTTCCACACGTGCTAAATTTAAACTTCCGCGAAAATGAGTCTATTGGCAAAAAAATAAAAGAAAGGAAAATCCTAACTAACTAAATTACTCAAGTTCCCAAAGGATTTTGACAAACCCGGTAATATGTGCGATGAAAATGTAGTACTTAGAATAAGGTTAGAATTGTTTGAACCTCAATATTTTGACGCAGTTGCAGATCGAGGTAAAAACAAATCTAACCGTGGTAACAAACCGATAATATGTATGATTTTGATACTGATTCATTAACATCTCACAAACATCTCACACTACATAAGAAACGCAGATACGACGTGCACAGTACAGAATAAAAATAATTATGCTACTAGATACATACACATATACATACAAGCTTAAATATATAATGAATGCGTACATGCATAATTATATAATAATTTATAAAATAATATACATACATAAATATATATATATATTTAGGACTAGACAGGGAAAGGTAATGCTCTTTAACGCGCTTTTTAAAAGTAGGTAGTGACGGACTGTCACGCACCTCATAAGGAAGAGAGTTCCACAGTCTCGCAGCATGCACAGTAAAAGAGGAGGAGGAGAAATCGGAATGATGGTCGGGGATGGCTAGTGACGCTTTGACATTTGAGCGACAGGGTTTGTCCTGGTCTCGGGAAAAGTGAAAGAGGTTACGGAGATAAGAAGGAGCAGAAGGATTGTACAGGATATTAAAAAGGGTTGAAAGGATGTGAGCATTCCTGCGGTAACGTATAGGGAGCCATTTGAGCTGTGTTCGGAAACAGGAGACGTGGTCATACTTACGTAGACCAAAGATAAACCTCAAACAAGCATTTTGGAGGCGCTCCAGTTTGTTCAAAAGTTCTTCAGTGACATCCAAATAGCAAGAGTCCGCGTAGTCAAGAATTGGAAGAAGGAGAGTTTGTGCAAGGGTGATCTTGGTTTTAAATGGCAGGAAGTTTAGTTAGGCCTTCATTAGTACGAAAACAATGTTCTACAACGAAAACTCCGTTGCCTAGCTAAACACTTCCATATTGCTGTTTGGCCCTGCGTTCTTTGCCACCGCATCTGAAGCTACTTTATTACATTTTGTGTGGAAAGTAATAACCCTGTCTCGCGAACGGAGACTGGGTAAGCTAGCTCAAGTGCTATTAAGCCATTTCCCTTATTACATTGCGAGACCGTTTCCCAAGCAATAGCGTTCTTTAGAAACGTTAGATGCGCCTACAAATTCGCGTGTACGCTCGAATAGGTCTAAAGATATTTCTTTGAACGCGCCAGCTATTCTTTAGAGGGTTTTAATGACTTCGCCTCCATTGTCTACGATGGATGAGCAGTCGTGGAGTCCTGGTTAAGTGACTCCGTGACGTGATCCTTTCACGATTTGTGGGAGATTTTCCGTTTTACACTGCGAGCTTTGCCCGTGTAGGTCAATTCTTGTGATTTCTCATTTATTTTCCATGCAAATTTCGTCATTTACATTCCGTAAAAAATTCCCAAAAATATTCTCTCAGCGCATGGGTACCATTGAGCAATATTTAACAAATCACGTGTCTATATGCCTATAGGTAGATTGAATAGTGCCACAATTGAGTGTGCCACGAATACGGATTCAATATATCACTATGCGCCGAGCAAATATATTGCGTTCACAGTTTAAAATCGATAACGGGCCACAACAAAAGGCAATATAGGACCGCGGAAGCCAATATTTGAAGTTACCGATATTGCGGGTATAGGCGTCGAGCACATGAAACCGTTCATTGTAAACTACGCCGGCTGATTAGGTTGTAGGTATATGCTGGGTGTAAGCGACACATATCCGCACAGCTGCCTATATAAAAAACCGGTCAAGTGTGAGTTGGTATGGTACTGGTGGACCACTGCATGAATTTTGATTTCTGGAACTTTTCTTACAACTTATTTCTCCCGATAGAGGACAAAACATAAGGCGTGTACGAGGTTTGTAAGTGTATTAGACATATAAACATTTATCGATAGTATAGTATATTTTTAATAATTAAATATTTATGTATTGTGCACGTCTTAAACTACTTCCAGTCATCACGTTCTCTTTGCAGGCCTGCTGGAAGAAATTTCTTTTTAGAAATAAGTAGTGCCTTTTGTGTCATGTATACTTTTGCCATATCTTTGTTACCATTTTGTGTGCAATAAACTATTAAATAAATAAAAATATAAAGAAAACATGCACTATTATATCTTGTGTTTTCAACGCTACTGCCACAATACGAGCTGATGATGCTTTGATAGAACTTCTTCGACCTAGGGCGACGTGTTTGGCTTCTTCGTTGATTGACGTTTGACCATATTAATAAAAAACTACAGCAACTTTTTGATGTGGGGCAAGTTACAGACAGCAGTGGCGCGAAGAGCATTTGTGCTGATGGTGATTCGCGATTTGGCATTGCTTGGCCAGACGTGTCGCGACTACGCCAATGTTCGAGTTATCGCGATAGTGTGGCTTCTGTGTAAGATACAGTCCTATGACAGGCGACAGGACGGACAGCACAACTCAGTACATGGTTACCTTTTCATGCTTCGATTGCGGTACCCTAAAAATAGAATAATAATAAGTAACTACCACGGTTCGGGTATTCCCCGAGAGTTTATCAATAACAACGCCATATACTTATCTTCAAAGTAAACACGTACATATTCAAGGCTTATTATAAAAATATGAAATATGCATGAACAAATTCACACAGCGCCATCTAGCCCCAAAGTAAGCCATGCTTGTGTTATGGGAGTTAGATAACTGATAAAATACTTTTATACTTCTTTTTAAATACAGACTTGTTATACATATTACACCCAGACCCGTAACAGAAATTAAAATTTATCATTTCAATTTCTGCTCGGCTTTGGATAATATTATAATGGAACGCACATGTCAAGTGAAGAATTTACTGCCAATTTTACAATTAAAGTTTAAGGTACTTTTTTAGTGGATTAGACATTTAACGATTTCTTATCTTGATTTATAAGTTGATAAAAAGTTATATTTTTATAATAATGTTGTTATCATAACGGATTTATTCTGAGCCGAGGAATAATCATCGAGAATTCGAGAGAATTTTCTAAAAAGGAACCTCGTTACAATTTTTGAACTCACAAAAATATCTGAGACAGAAAAAAATTGATAATCTCGTAGGGTAAATTAAAAATAGAAAGGTAGAAGAAAATTGTATTTATTACAATTATATCTAATATTAATTCGAAAATATAGAGTATTTAGTACGAATTTACACTACCTACCCAAAAGCATATAGTATGTGTAATGTAACTCACTGTACCTATTAATAGTGATATCGCAATAAATGAATAAATGAAAAAGCTAAACAAAAAGTGTAAAATTTTTTTTTTCTTATTTTGTTGTATGATGAACAAAACTTATATAAAACAGAAAGAAAGAAAGAAAGAAACAAAAAACAATTATTAACACAAACAACAACACCACAACATTAAAAAGATACAAGGAAACATTAAGACACAAAAATACTACAATTATAAGTAGAATATAGATTACACAGTGCCTATGTAAACCTATCTGATCATTTATTTAATGTGTAGTGTAATAGATAATGTGTTGTGGTGGTGTTTGTGTAAAAAGGACCTCACTCAGCGTAATGCCCCGGCGTGAACCGGAGCGCTGGTTTTCAGTCAGACCTGCTGAGCGAGGCACGGACAAATGTACATAATAATATATAGGAAATACAAATACATATACACTAAATAGAGCAATATACAGTGCGAATGACATATAAAAACCAACAAAGTTTATACTAATTCAACAGTGAAAATCGCAGGAAAACAGAGTATCCTCCTATACCTTTCCATATTGGCCCAACACGCTTAGAATCAATGAAACCTCGATACAATCCAATCTTGGAAGGCACTAACGTCCATCGTAAATCAATCCATCGAACTTTCGAGAAGGAATTACTTTTTTATGTTTACGATCCAATAGAACCGACAACGAGTGTGGTTTGCTGGAAACCTTTGTTTGTGCTGACTATGTATTATTTGTTAAATAGGTACATATTATAAACGGTTTTGTTAAAGCCGCAAGTAGACTTACTTTTGCTTGGAGGTATCGCCATTTTACGAGCTGGATGCTTGCTGCAGCAAGATAGCGATGTAATGTTCTAGTCTAGACATAATGTCAAAATAAGAGAATCAACGAGACGGAGACAACACATACATACACCTAATAATTTACGAATAATATAATATTGATTCAAGACGTTATCTTGAGGTCTGGACGCAATCATAAAATGGTTTGTGACAGGCGCCCGAGACGAGCGTTCAATATGTTGCGTTTTAGGCGTGGCGCTCGTCAAACGCAACAAGATGTCCACATTCTTTTTTTTACTTTTGAATCCCTAATTTGAGTACTATATTTCAATGGTCAGTATACAACCACCCTGTATGAACCGTCTTTGAGAGCGCGTCAAGGGGTGACCCGGAGGAAAGCGCTTTGTATAAGTCGATTAACGAAAGGGCGGGCTCCATACATATTTTGTAGTTTGATCATATATTCCATTTTAACCGATTTAGAAACCAATATCTATGGGTAGGTATGGTTTGTCAGATTTTCGTTAAAATATATCGTTTCAAAGTTAAATGGGATTTAAGATTTGTATATAATTATTAAATCCCGGACATCTCTGGAACTATGTTTTATTTAGCGCCCAAAATGCAGCATCTGAACGCGCGTCCCTGAAGGTCTTAACCCTATAAACTCCGTTACTTTGGCTCTAACTAACAACTCCCAAAATAAGCCAAAGCAACAAGTTAACATAAACACGCAACAACAACAACTTACCATCGCACTCTCTTGTGATCACTTCTCTCTCAGCAACATTATACTAATACCATCGAAAAGGCACCAACTATGTTAATTCCGGACAAAACTTGGCAACACGAAGATCAAGCCGAGGGGACAAAGGCAGGACGCCGGGACATCGGGACATAGATAATCGAATTTCGGGACGGTAATCCCAAAGGATCGGCCAAGTTTCGGGACCGCATACATGTTGTTAGGCAACCGCATGCCTGGGAGTGTAGCTGGAAGTCAGTATGGTCAGTTTTTTTACAGCGATTTCGATATTTACCTGAAACAAAGGAAAGGGTACTGAGTAAGGAAATAAGCGATGTATTTGGGTTGGAAAATGGGGAAAATATTGGCATCACATTTGGCTGTCTATTTTGTAAGATGATTTTGTTTAAGCTGGTGGCAACTTTTATTAACACTCCAATATAGTGCTCAGTTCTATTAAGAAAAAGAAATACTATACATGACTTATTATGTGCAGGCGTATCGCTGAACTATTTTGATTTTGTTGCTAATTCAGTATTGTATAATGGGATACCCACGTCCTCAAAGATATTGTTATTAATTTGAAAAGATAAAAATGTTCTGAGCACGACTTTGCAGAATGTTCTGTCCAGAATAAGCTTTTGAATAAAAATGAAAACAGCTTGAAGTACCTAGAAATGTAAATGTTATACCTAATTAAATAACCTGTAGTTACATAGAAAATGTAAGAGAATAACAGATTACATTGAAATTTAAACCTACATAAAATAAATTATTTACTCTCCAACTCTTAGTTATGGGAGCGCAAAGAAGGTTCCAACTCATAAAGTGGCTGAGATACGGATTCATCTTCTATTGAGGGTGCTAGAGCAAAAACTGTTCTAACGCAGGTATAGCTTTGTCACTTACCAAATAAGCATTTACGAGTATACCACGAAAGCTACAAAGTTTAGAGCAAAAATTGCGTCGTAGAAAGCAAAATAAATATAATAATAAAAGTAAAACAGTGAAACATTTTTCTGACTTGCTTCTCTTAAACAGGAAACAATAATTGTAATTAAATTATTTTTTTAATAATTATGTAGACAACGCCTACTTTTAACGTCATAGCAAATATTTGAAAACGATACTTCGTTTGAACTGCAACTTTGTTTTACGAGATTAAAAACTAATGAGGAGTTTTCCAGTAGGTATTGATATTTGGTTTCAAAAAGCAACAATAGATGGCGCTCCTACAATTTTGGTAATCATTTTTCAATCTGTATGATGGTGGCAGTGATTTCATGCAGCCAACTAATACTAAACTTAAAAATAAAATGTTTATTAATATAAACGCAACTGTTAAAGGTTGAACGATATGTAAAAAGAAATATTTATAGAAGTTGGCACTATGTTCCATTATTATTACAACCTCTAAAATGGTTGAAAACTATTGACAAATACAATATTATCCAATACAACGTACCCAGTGTTTATATCCTGTTTGCTAAGAACCTATTTCAAGCGATTATCAATTACCAAAATTGTCGGGGCGCCATCTAGTGAGTGGTAAGGAATTCTTTAGATACCTATTGAAAAACTGCTCATTACGATAACATTGAAAATGTTTTTATCTACACTCGTATCGTAATGTTCCAATTACATATTCGAAAACAGTCGTTTAAGGATACACTTTTTTCACGCCGGTCTATAAAATTTTAAAAAATTACTTTATGATACAGCATTTCCCATACTAATTTCATGACAGCTGTAACGTAAAATAACTTTTTAATCATTATGCAACACTTATATTTTTTAAATTATTGTCGGGCGCCCGGACGCGGCTAAATGTAGGCTGAACACCTAAAATGCCTTTAACAAATTCAAAATTCAAATTCAAAATTTAAATTTTTCTGTTTATATTTGTGTGTAATTATTTTCCCGCTAAAAATAATATTCTTTTCTAATTGTTGTAACTTGTGTTTGTGAATGTTTTTTCTTGTTTGAAGCAAATAAATAGATAAATGTGATAGTAGTGAAGTAAATTTTCCGCCGCTTGATATCCTTGAAGCATAGATGTAACAGAACTGACTCGCAGCTTACTTCTAGCAAAGTTGAGAAAATTATTGGTACGAAATTTTAACATGAAAATATGAGTGTAGATAAAGTAGTGTATGCAACTGCATATAATTAGGTATTAAAACACTCGTGTCAAACTATTATCATACTCGGCTACGCCTCGTATGATAAACAGCCACTCATGTTTTAATACCCCCTTTTATATGACAGTTGCATAAACTACTATTATTGTGCAGTGAAAATGTACTGTATAGGTGGTACAATGTAAATAAGTACCATCATCAGCATCCAGCTGATACCTGCGACCAGGTCCACCTTAAGGAAGGCCTACCCTCTCTACAGTTCTCACACTTTAGAACAGCTAAATTGACCGCTTTCATCAGCTGGTTACCAGCGACTGTAAATTCGGTCGGTAATGAATTAGGCTTTGGGGCTAATTCATAATCAACCCGCCGTGGGCTGGGTACTCATCCCCACTACGTAGATCCTCTGTTGGTCACCACGCGAAGGTTTGAAAGAACGTTTCTCGCTCGTACGATTCGGATGTGGAATGAGCTCCCAGCCACAGTGTTTCCTTTGGACTATGACATGGGATCGTTGAAGAGGTATATTAGAGGTCTCTTCAGAGGCGGGCAACGCATTGGCGACTCCCCTGGTGTCGCTGATGTCCATAGGCGGCGGTGACCAGTTTCCATCAGGTGGCCCGTTTGCCTGCCGTATAACATAAAAAAAAATTATGTCTTATTATTAGTATCAATCTGGTCCTAACCGCCGCTGCGTGAGTACACCGGCAAATCCGCCACCGCCCCTCCAATTCATTACCAACTAAAATACTGACGTGAACTTCTAACAAGATCACGGCGTATCCAGTTCTAGGCGGTACCAAGCAGATAAGTTCCAAAATAACTGTCTCAAGTCCACACTGAGCTACCGAGTTAAGCCGGGCCCCGTATAAGTTCCTCTGACACTCTAATGTTTGTGTTCCATTCGCGAATTCTATTCAAATACTGTACGGGCTTATGACAGCATATACGTCCGGTTTAACGTCTTTAGACTCGGTTTAATGCTGGAGCTACAGGCATTATGGGATTGTGGTCTGTTATTGGCGGGCTCGGGTGTGTCTTCGTGTTGTACTCGAAATACGTAGATAGGTGCGTCAATTCGAATTCTGAACGACGTGGGCTCGGACTGTCCCTATGGGAATAGGATATAATAAACATTGTGTGGATTGTAGTGTACGAGTAATTGTGGGCACCTTCCATAACAAAGTGTGGTTATCGTGTGGTAAAGTTAGTCGTTGTTAACTTCATAGTCTGGCATTTGCCTACTGCAGAACACATGCTCCATATGTAACTTCCGTGGGTAACAAATTTCGGTTCGCAATGCAATTTACATTATAAAAATAAATAAAAATGCCTGGATAATTCACACAGCACCATGTGGTTACCCCTAAAGTAAGCAAAGCTTGTAGCTTGTATTGTGCGTGTTATGGGCGTTAGACAACTGATCAACTACTTATATACTTTTAAATACATATTTATTATAGATATAGAACCCGTAACAGAAATTAAAAATCATCATTTCAATTTCTGTTTGGCCCAGGAATCGAACCCCGGACTTCTGCGTGACAGACCGTTAGCCACTGAACCACTCAGGTCGTCTCAGGTCAGATGCGTATGTTTGGTTGCTATACCTAATAAATATTGTCTCACTTTGATAGCCGAGAACAGTTAAAACAAATGGCATTCAAAGTACGCCAATGTACTTTATTATAGTATCATATAGTGAGCACTGGGTACCGATTTTGGTGTGCAATGCAGTTGTTATTATGTTGCAATGTAACTGTGATGTTACTATAACTGCGTCGAGGTATCGAGTCAGTCCCAGCATCGTCCCAGTTGAATCTTTGTTCGACCTTTGACACGTTTTCGTTGACAGAATTGAAGGCAGTTTGACCACTAAGAAATATGCAACTTAGTAATTTATTTATTTATTGGAGTACCAACAGCTATTAAACCCATAATGCAACTAAAGTATCAGAAAACGAATTGTGGAAAAGTTCAAACTCATGACAGTTGCAACTCAACATCAATCAATCACAGAAGCCCAGGGCTTCGATTCTGGTACGGAAATCGTCTCAGTTGCAGTAACATTACATTGCATCGCATGTCAAACGTGTGATTGTTATTCAAATGACAGATGTTGAGTTGCAACTTTCATGAGTTCGTTCTTTTCCACAATTCGTTTTCTGGCACTTTACTTGCATTATGGTTTTATATGGCTGTTGGTACTCCAATAAATAAATAAATTACTAAGTTGCATATTTCTTAGTTGTCAAACTGCCTTCAATTGTCAAAGGTCAAACTGCAATTGCAATTTAACTGGGATGATGCTGGGACTGACTCGATACCTCGACGTAGTTATAGTTAACATCACAGTTACATTGCACCATAATAACAACTGCATTGCACACCAGAATCGGTACCCAGCACAGACAAGGCCGGTGTTGATCCGACCACAGCATAATAGAACTTTTAATCTTAAATCATAATTACCTACGCTCCACAGAGAGCTTTTCCCTTTGCCTCGCTATTTATTAGCTACTACGGCTTCCTTGGTGTATACTCTTCATGTCTGGATATGAAAATTAATTTCGCTCTTTTTAGACGCAAAAAGTTGTATGTGCAGACTGGATAATATCTAATTTAAGTCGGCATGACTGCTCATGTTTTAAGCGTAATACTATTTACCCGACTGCGACAGAAGGAAGGTTATGTTTTTCGAACGTATGTAGATATATATTTTTATTTCTTTGACACGGGCAGACCGCCTGTATTCGATGGTTGTGGTGAAGCTAGGAGGTGTTGAATGTTGAGTACACCACATCAAGTTTCGAAAACTCCCCCATTTAAGTGCAACATGATTAATTATAATAATTGCAAATTAAAACGCGCCACTATTTCCTTATTAAGGGTTCGTAATACGGCGTCTACACGACTTGTATTTCAGCTAGGGTTGCCAACTCAACCCTAATCATCGCGACATGCCTGGAAGCGCATTCAACCCCTTCATTCCTTCATGAAGTTTAATTACGTTGTCTTACGCACTAATGGCCGACGAATTTATAGAGGAAAAGGGTTCTAAAGATTATCGCACGTATTATTGAAGATTATCGCAGGGTTATTGTAGATAGGATAGGGATACTATAGTAAGTATAGAATGCACACAATGGAATAAACGAGAATAAATCAAATGCAAATTATGCAAAAAGGGAGGTACAGAAAAGGCAGTTTTAATCTTTGTCCATAACAAATCCCTATCCAGTACTATTAGTATCCGAGTTAAATTGACAGACAGATGAATTTTGCGAAACCATAAAGGTACCTTACTTTAGTGCAAAACCCTAAAACGCTACAAAATAAGCTACTTCTAAAATACCTTCTCCCACACTCACACGAAAATTGCCCAAAAACCTGTGAGGCTAACGAGCGCATAATTCCGGCGCAAAATTTCTGCAACATTAAAGGATACCGGCCTGACAGCCCTAATTTCAGCCCAAGCGCACGCCAGACGTGCTAAAAGCGTGCACGTGTTACGTGCATTAATCATGCATCGTGCGGCCGCACCTGAGCCGTATTACACCTTATTTATCTCTTCCGCGCTATACGTGGACGGCCATTTGCTTGCACGCTCCGCACGGGAATTTTCACGGCGGCCGTCGCCGTCGTGGAATGCGAAACGTGCTGACAAAGGGAGCTTGGGAATGTGTGATTGTTGGTGGTGCATTTTGTTTATTAGGAAAATTTGTGATAAGACTAGCCTTTAGTGCAAGTTCCTTAACTTTTCAACACGGAAAATGTTATGTTAATTTTACAAGAAGTTGTATGCCATATGTTCCTTCCACCATATGGTCTGTCTGCTAGTGGAAATCGAGCAGACAGATAATATGGTGTAAAACGGTAAATGGTACCCGTAGATTTATAATTAGCAGTTTTCCAAGAGGTATTTATAGAATTCCTAAGCACTTACTAGATGGCGCAGTCGACAGCTTTGGTAACAATTGTATAACAAAACGGGATTACTAACTAATTAAAACACATTATTGTTATTTATCAAGATTAAGGCCAGATTGTGTAGTTGTAGAAAAGCTGACTATATTTAAGTACGCAATAGAAGATATTTGTTTATTAGACGTTTTACGAAATAGTTGTATTTTAAAATGAGTAAAGGATTTAATTAGAAGGAGTTGCCATATCTTGATAATTGTTGATACCATCTGACAGTACCTACTGAAAAACTGCTCATTCCAATGTACATTTAAGAGAGGGTGAGAGAACGTAATTTTGATTGCGAAATTTCGGTAACGCAATCTACTTCCATAAAAATTAGAATTGAATTTTCGCCAAATCATCAATTTGTATCTATGAAACCGAACGCGGTACAGATTACGCGACACCGAAATTATACTCGTGTGGTCGGAGGCAGCTAATGTAATGCATCACAGACATTTGTCAAGCTGTGTAGAAAGATGCGCAAAAACTATATACATGGGAGCCTATTTTTAAAATGTGTACAAATATATCAATGGGAAGTCGTTTTTGCAAATATCTTTGTACAAACATTTGTACACACCTTGACACATGTCTGTGACCGGCATAATAAAAATGCATAACATTATTTTTAGTTAAGTTGTCACTGTGAGGATAACCTCTGTCAGGTTAGCCTCACAAGCCTTATTTACCTACAGTTCAGTACAATTTTATTATCTAGGTACAGTAGTACAGGTTCATATTTCGCCGTGTTATATATAGGAAACTGTGAGTATGTGTCAAAATCATTAGGTTCTACAGACATAAATCCAAGGGTCATCATCACCATCTTGGCGTTAATGTCCCGGTTGTGCTCTCGCGCACGAGGGCCCGGGGTCCGCCTTGACCATGATCCAGGATTTGGCAGGTCAGGTAATTACAGTGGAGCGACTGCCGTCTGACCTCCATGACCCTGCTAACAAGGGAAACTGACCAGATTGGATCATGGTTACACATCCAGTCGCCTGAATGTGCAGGTTTCATCACGATGTTTTCCCTCACCGTAAGAGCATCGGTTAGTATTCAACTAATGTACATAACTCAGAAAACAGTCAATGGTACATGGCAGGAGGGGGATAAATAAATCAAAAAATCCATAAATCCAAGGGTTAAACAACGTTAATACATTCATAATTGTTTCCCACTGTATCTGTAATCATATTGACTGCTCAGGGTACGTGCCCTACTATTGCAGTTGCCTGATGGAGCCGCTGTTAATAATATTTCCCGTCTTTCCCAAGATATGTCCTCACCTCGCCGTTCCATAGCGTCTCCACACCGCCTCATTTCTCTACCTTACTTTTGCAACATTACCTCTAAGTGAGCCACACAAATCATACGCGCTCGGTCCAACTCTTCCACACAACGTCGTAAAACCAACGTTTATTGCCTATATCCCCAGGAATATATCTTTTTACTATCTTGCGTAATGAATACAAAACCGCGTGGAGGACAAATATTTTTATAAACCTTCATTTGGATATATGGAGCGTTGAACGATCGCAGTAAACGCGTCTGCAGCGGTCGCAAACCCTTTATTGTGCTCGTTTTACGCCCTTTTTTACAGACGCGGTTTTATTCTTTATGAATTTTCTTCAGCTGTGAATACGTAACCATCTACAAAGTCGCCTACACTGCAGATTCTGAGATAATCATCGTCATCATCAGCCTTTACTAGTCCACTGTTAGCCTCCCCAATGAGCGCCAATGCACCCTCACCTTGGCTTGCCGCATACAGCATCCACCGGCAGCCTTTCGGAAATCGTCACTCCATCTGGCCGGAGAGCGTCCCACACCACTCTTGCCGAATCGCGGTCTCCACTCAAAAACTCGTTTACCCTAACGGGAGGTATGTGTAATTACTGGAGAGGGGAAAAGTTGTGTGTTCCACGCGAAAGCAAATTTTTCTGTGAGCAATCCTAGTGAACTCATTGGAGGAGCAGCCAGTTTATCATCATCACATTAGCAGCATCACAGCAGAAGGTTAACTAGTCCAATAACATCTATATATACATTTAGGCATCAATATTCAGTGGGTAACGCGTATCCGTGTGTCCATGTCTATTAATTCGCCTATTTATAGAGCCTTGGTTTCAAATAACAGTTTCCCTAAAAATATACCTTGAATTCCGGATTTTGGACCATTTCTTCAAAGTTTACAGCCTTTTGGAGGTTTAAAGACGTTTAAGGCCCACAGACGGCGCCGTGGAGCAACACGGCGTTTTAAAACTCAATTCAGTAGAATATTATCCGTCAATATTCACGGTAAGAGAGCTGAATCCCTTGAGGAACACGTGTCTTCGTATACTACGACACGACAACGATTCGATCTGCTACTTTTATTTAGTTCATCATCATCATCATGACAGCAGGAAGATGCCCACTGCTGGTCCTAAGCCCCCTAGAGATCTCTACAGAGGCCGGCTCTGTGCCTTGCGCAGCCAGCTGGTACCTGTGACCTTTACCAGGCCGTCGGTCCGCCACCCGAGAACTTTACTCTGCCCCATCGGCTATCTGTGATGTGTCTGTGTTTATTTAGTGTTTATTTAGGTTGATACGACTAGCCTGAATAGGTACAACTGCCAATTTTATTTTCGCCCCAAAGCAAAAAATGCTACATATTTTGAGTTGAATGTCGCTATTTTTATTAGGTATATTTGACTACAATAATAAACATGAAAATCTTAGGACAAAAGTAACAACGTATACCAAACATTAAAAATATTTAAGTAACAAGACCAACTAGAATAGTACTTTACATTATGTTATTGATAACTAAATCAATAAACGCTCATTATAAACTTAGGTCAGTGCTTAGATGATTCATACTTATTTCTTTTTTGAAAGACTCAACATTGTAATCAAATAAACTATCTAAAATAAGCCATCACATCGTACGTAGTGCTAGCGCTCACTGCTCGAAGTGTATTCGTGTTTGTGTATTTCCAAAGTTCCGGTAGCGGAACTTCGCGCAGTCAGCGCACGTCCAAGTATGTAAACTATTTTCAGTTTTGTTTATATTCCGAACGACGCCGCCCCGGGTGACTCCCGGCGGCAGCCATTTTTCTTTATCCCGTCCTTGTTATAGTTGACTTGCGCACGTAACAAGCCACGACTTCTGTGCCTTCTGTTCGTCGACTAGTGAAATTGCAAAATTAATTTCTCCCCTTCGTAACGTAACACAAATGCTCGTCGAAATGAACTCGTCGCGAATTAGCACAGCTCTCGCTTGAGAGCCCGAAACGCAGTTTGTTTAGGATTTTGTTTTCTTCTCTGAGGGGCACATAATTACGTGTTTTTCATTGTAATAAGCGTGTTTAATGTAGGAAATTAAAAATACTTACCAAAAATAATAATTGTAACCCAAATATTGTGTTAGGATTGTGTTTTAATTATGGTAGGATCACAAATGGCATTTCTTTGTAAACAGTTATTTTTATTTATAATTGGACTAGCCAGGCATTTGTCCGTCATCCCACCTGGTGGTAAGTGACGATGCGGCCGATGATGGAGCATGCCTGTCTAGGAACAGCCTATTCACTCCCTTGAAGGCGTCTAGATTATAATGATCGGCGAACACACTCGGGGGTAATGCGTTCAAAGTTTAGTTAAATAATATCTAGTTATATTTCTTAATTGCGTTAATACAACTCGTGTTTTAATATCCATTTAATGTTTCTTCGTCGGCTTCAAATACAATGAAACAGCTGAGCGCAAAATTTCCGTATTCATTCGTGCAGAAAATGAAAAAGGAATCCTCTACAATTTTCCCATAAAGCGCGCCATGGCGCTGTCCTCCCTTACTTTATTTTCCGTCCAATCTTTTGTTTCAGCCTTTTTTTCTGCAATTACTCTTTTCGTTGGCGGCGGACGCGCTGCAAGTCAACGACGGTGGACGTATTCAATTACTTCAGTTAGCTTTGATGCACTTGTGTTTGTCACATGACAGCGGTTTTCATCCTTTGAAGTGTTGACGATCTTTGAGTTTCGAAAACGGCTTGCGCTGTGTGGCTTCAAACTCATTGCATTGCCTATAATTCAAATCATAATTCCCGTTTCACTCATATCTAATCCACATGTCTTTTTTCTAAGATTACTTTGTTTTTAATCAGACTATGTAGCCATTTGACCGCCATCTCATCTGGTGAGACGAATTGTAAGTGACAATGCGGCCGAAAATGGAGCGTGCCTGTCTAGGAACAGCCGCCTATTCACTTCAGCCTTGAAGGCGTCCAGATTATAATGATCAGGGAACACACTCGCAGGCAACGTGTTTCATTCCTTAGCCGTACGCATTACCAATGAAAAGACTTACCGTTAATATTATAAATATCCTTTCCTTTCGTAAAACTCTAGCCAGTGCTTGTCAACCCTCCCGCTAGCTCCTGCGTCTCGGGGCCGCATATAAACGTGAGGGCCCCAGATTTATGCGCTCTGTAACCCTGCAGATGTTGCCGAGAGGCCCCGCGCCGCACTAAGTGTTATGGCTATTCATTCTGTTTCGAGATGAGACTTGAGCACGATGGCTGAGTTTTTTAACCCCCGGCGGAAATAAGGGGTGTAAGTTTGACGTGTACGTGTCTGTGGCTCTGTGTGTGTGTCTGTGTTTGTGTCTCTGTGTGTCTGTCTGTGTGATTTTTTGCAATTTTGTGTGCAATAAAGAGTATCTATCTATCGTAGTTCCCGGATAGATACAGATTTCAATACGGTTTTCTATATTTGACAGTTTAACCGAGATAGCTCTTAGCTATGCTTCATTAAAATCTGACAAGTAGTTTAGAAAATATTTGAGTACCTATACATGGTCGGAGGTTTTCCGACGGGGTTCCAAGTGGTTCATTTACAAATATGTATTTTATAACAAGATCAAGCGTATTTTGGAAAGTCATAGTGAAACCGTATTTGGGTTTATACCCATATTCGTGCAGCGTGCTATATTCACACAGTCAACTAATAACATAGCCACATAAGTAAACGTCCAGTACAAACTGCTAATTACACAGTTACAAATAGTATTTCCACAGAAAAAGGGTTTTTCTTCGTACTACAGTCACGACATCGATTTCAACGCTGGAGGGTGAAAAGGGGTGGCAAAGTATAGGAACAAAATATATTCATGGTGTTTTAACCTATTATAGCTCTTCCATGCAATTGATTTTATACCACTAATGTGGCAAACAAGCTTACGACCTGCCTGATTGTAAGATCTTTTGGAGATGCATACTTCGCGACCAATTTGGCTCTAAGGATGAGCTGATGTCGGTGGCGAGCGGTGCGATGATAGAATGTAGCTGTAGGCATCATGTCAAACAGTTATACAATTATAATTTAGTATCAGTATTTTTCAGGTGACTACCCGGAAAAGGGTAAAAGAGCCAGCCAGCTTTGTATCGTTTAACATTCCACTTAATGTAATTGTAGCCGATGATGTAACGGGCACTGGCAACGTTTTTCTTTCTCATTTGTTCACGCTCAATCACGCACACTCGCAATAATTATAGCTAGCATAATGCTCTGTCAAATCTACCAAAATAATTGGATTGCTTATTTATTTATTTTTAACTAATAAAGAAACATTTATGTATAAGCATCGGTTAGAATTCAACTAATGTACATAACTTCAACAAAGAGTCATTGGCACACGGCCTCAGCGGGATTCTTAACCGCCACCAACACTCCAAATATAAGAATAGATATTTGATGAAATTAGAAAAAAAAAACATTTTAATAAAAGAGATTTTGCCTATTTTAAAACTTTTATGTCAATGAAGACAAATAACTTTGAAATTTGGTAATGTTACCTTTTGTCAGTAAATCTTGGAAATGTCCCTGTTGATACCTGTTTCGTTACGGAAATGTCACTTTTGATTAGAATTACAAAATTGTTCTAACAAAAAGTGTCAAAATTATGGAAATGTTCCTTTTTGTTCGAAAACCGAAATTTCGACTCAAGGGAATTTTCGAAGGCAAAATACCTCGTTACTATTTGATACGCAATTTCTACTAGAATGACATAGATTTACGTATGATTCTGAAAAAAAAAAGCAACGAGCCAAAAAGTGGAAATGTTACCTTTAGTTTTTACACTCCTCAGTTTTCTAATAGACATGGTCACGAGCTGTGACCGAACACGTGAGGAGTCCGCGTGGGTGAGTACCACCATCTTATCTATTTCTGCCGCCAAGCAACAATGCTTGCTTTGTTGTGTTCCGGATTGAAGGGCAAGGTAGCCAGCGCAATTACAGGCAGGCGGCTACGAACGTTAGTTACCTCTTACAATAAGGAGGGCTGTCTGCTCGTTTGTATTTAAAAAAATGCGACAGATACACGTCCATCCCTTTACGCTTACAGGATGTTACAAAATCTGTGTACCGAATTCCGGACATGAAAAAAAGGAGTCGAGGGAAAAGGAACATTATCAAAAACGTGGCGACAACCGGCCTAAACAAAATATTCGTGTAGGCGCCGCGCGGGAAATGAGATCCGGACCCCAACCAGGGGCTCTCACTTGGGGAACTGATATTTATACATTCATTTGCGTTTATGGGTCGTGAACCAATTTACGCAGTAAATCTATTAATATGTCCAATATGCACCGTGATAATGTCCCGGTTGTGTTATCGTGCGCGAGGGCTAGGGGTCCGCCTTGACCATGATCCAGGATTTCAGCAGATCAGGTTATTACAGTGGAGCGACTGCCATCTGACCTCCGTGAGCCTTTACCAGAAGAACCTGACCAGATTGGATCATAGTCACACATTCAGTCGCCTGAATGTGCAGGTTTCATCGCGATATTTTCCCTCACAATAAGACCGTCGGTTAGTGTTCAACGGGGTGGTTTATGGGTCGTAAACCAAGTTACTCAGTAAGAAACCCTGTGTAATCCGGAAATGTCTAATACCGCGTTAAATTAAAATATTACGTCTTAATTTTGTATTAAGGTATGCCTTGGTCATGGAGAAATAAATGTAAGTACATATATTCGTATTATGTTAGGTCTGTAGTTATTTATATAATTTTTATTATTCTGTTTTAATGTTCAATTACAATTTTCACTTTAAAATACATATTATGAGTATAAGTAAAAAAATTAACTAAGAAAGTTAGATAATTCAAGGTATGGTTTTTATTATTCCTTACTTGTAAATTACATATAGACAAGGGAAGAACACCCTGCTCGTCAGCATTGATTAGCTTAACCGCTATCGAGTTCAGAATAGAGCTATCTCGTGGTAGGGCCACCGTTGTCACCGCCTCCCCCCGCGATGTGGAAAAATGTGTTTACGCCGGTGCCCTTTCAAGGTGTTCTTTGATATATGGACGTTTCCCTTCTCCCATAATGCCGTATCTAAATAATGTGCGGTACAAAAGAATTGTAATTCAAGTGAAATCACCGACGCAATGTTGAATTTGAAAAATAAAAAAGCTTTACCTTCATAAAGCCCGAAGATGAGTATTTCGAAACCGATTCCAATTCAATAAAATTTGTATAATAATGTGGAACTAATGTACAAAAGGTCATTTAATTCATTATATGTTGGAGTTCCATCACGAAGTCAAAACACAAAGTGTTAAATATGTAACTGAAATTGTTACAACTGAGACCCTTACTTCCTGTTTTGCGTGAACGTTAACATCGCCGTTTCTTGAGAATCCATGATCTCATCACCTCCGTCAATTTCCATCAAAGGTCTTGCAGAAGGCCATAGTCGCAACGCGGTGATATATTATCATTAGCGACTTGCTAGATCATTTGCTCCCTCTTAATAACTATATGTAAATTGTAAGATACTTCTGTTTAAATATATAGATACGAAGGCCCGACGCGCCTTGGTTCGCGTGGCGTTCTACCCGTACACCTACCCTACCCTACCCTTTTTTCTTGCATGCAAATCTAAAAACGCAACAAAAAAGACTTAGTTAAATTGATGCAGCCGTTCTGAAATTATACGCGAACATGGATTCCTTGGGTTACATTATTGCAATTTTCCAATTGATCTAAAATTTTTTTAAGATATGTTTTTCGTTGATAATGTAGCTTTATATTCGTGAAAAGATTTTTAAAATTTAGTTTAGTAAAAAGTAGTTTTTTCAATTATCCATTACAAACAAACAAATCGACAAACAATCAAATCTTTCTTCTTTATAATATTATTAGTATTAGTATAGATTAGAAAACAAACGCTATTCATTCTAAACTCTGAGCTTATCAAACAGCTGAAGAGCTTATCGATTCCCACCGATATTGGCCACCAATCGTCACAGGGCACCGCACATTAAAGCACGCTCAATTATTTATCTGCATTCGACACATTAAATTCGCAAAACCGAATAGCTCGCACATTTCAATTCGCTCAACAAGTACTGCACTGATTACTTTCAATTAAAAGCTCGCTCAGCGAAGCTCTTTGTTCGTTATGCCATTTCGCGTCAGCGAAAAGTTCGGGTGAAGTGATAATCGGTTATTGTGTTGGTTTAAGTGGAAATAAATTCGTTGGTAGGAGGACTCAATAATAATATAAAATATACAAAATATATATATATGGGAGTGTCGGTGGCCGAGCGGTTAGAGTATATGAATCGTAAGCCGACCTCTGGCTTCGAATCCCGCTCCGGCCATGTACCAATGACTGTTTTCTGAGTTATGTACATTAGTTGAATACTAACCGATGCTCTTACGGTGAGGGAAAACTTCGTGATGAAATCTGCATTCGGTACATTCAAGCGACTAAATGTGTAGGTAACCAACCATGAACCAATTCGGTCAGATTCCCCTGTTAACAGTCACGGAGGTCATATGGGAGTCGCTCCACTGTCATTACCTGATCTGCCAAATCCTGGATCATTGTCAAAGCTGACCCCGGGCCCCCGCGCGCGACATCACAACCGGGACATTAACGCCAAGATCACCACCAAATACGTAGGTGAGAGACTGAGAGCAGCGGTCAATGAGAACTCAATAATTCCGCGAATAATCTAAATGGTTTGTTTAAATTTTATAATTTCAATTTTCGTGAACTTTGATTAGAATATTTTGTAGTGCACCGTTCGGGTCGAAACGAACGAAAAGAGTCCGTGGTATTGTGGATGGCTTCCACGAATGGAGGAAGTTTCCAAAAATTTTTTTCAATCAAATGAAACAAAAGGTGAAAAAAATGTTGAAATATCTCAAGAAACAAAAAAGTTATGAGACTCTAAAGTTGCGATTGCAAGAATAATTTCACTAGGGGCGTGAATTCGTGCGTGACGTCACCGCATGGTGACGGCATCCCGCCCGCCACTATGGGGCTACCCATACACTGAAACTCTTAGTGACTCTATCTTCGGAACCGTAATAGCTAGACACTTGAACTACTAGACACAGAATGTAATACACATTATGGCCGCTATAACAACAAATAATAATAATCGTCATTAAATACAAATAAAGGGGGGTCTCCATTCATAAAACGTGATTTTAAAGGCGTTTCAGATGTATTTAGTTTTTCTCTATGGCCTAGATGGTAAAACTTTTGGGAGAGCGGCACTGATCTAGTGGCAGCGTGCTTGCGAGACCGATAACCGAGGTTAAGCAATGCTCGCAATGCTCGGGAACATGATGGGTGACCGTTTCGTGGTTTGAGGCTAGTCTAACTGCTACGAGCTCGCCACTGGCTCTACGACTAGTCTTAGGTCCCCAGCATTGACCAAGTTGGTTGACCAGGGTTGACCATGGTCAACCTCGCTTCGCCAACGATATTAGGAGGACACCTAACCAGTGGTAATACAATTTGTGCTACAAATAAATGATCGTTTATTCATATAGTTGTAGTTATTAAACGTGTAAACCTAGTCGGATAACCTATGACCGTGTGGGAAGGCTATCTAAAATAAACAGTGCTGATTTACGTAAATAATAGGTCAAAACTCTATACTCGTGTATTTATAGCGTAGCTATTCGAGTACACGAAAATAACGGCGAAGTTAATAGAAGAACCGACAAGTGGCTTCGACAAGAAGCATTGTTTTGCATACAGTCTCCGTGTTGCCTTATAATTGAGCAACAAATTTTGGCAAATCTTTACAGCGTGATCAGAAAAACGAAATTTCTGAAATTGTAAGAAAACAAGTATAAATTAGTAAATAGAAAATAAACTAAAATAGTAAAGTCAATCTACTTACAATGTTTGTACAGCGTAATATTTGAAGAACAGAAACCGGTAATTGTTGGGCTTCCAATCAATGAAGCAATTTGAGAAAACCTCCGATCGTGGGTTGAATGATTCCCAGGAGGATATAATCTATTCGGGGTGGAAAAATACAAAGATCCCATTGGAAATTGCAAGTTTTCATACAGGCGCACCACATTGTTGCAAATCAGCCGGGAAAAGCTTGGAACGTACAATACAACAGCATACATCCATTACCGCCGGTTATAAAGTCACTGAGTTAAGAAAGATGAGAACTTATTACAATAAAATAAAGTTCACAATCGCACAAACTTGTCTTATCAGTTTTACCTTTTAAGAGTAGAAAAAGTTATGTGGATCTAAGGGACACTTATTTGACTTAGTTTTCTTCTTCTTTCTACAGATTAGTGGTATGGTAGAATAAGCTAACTTAGACTACATGGCTGAATTACTTTCATGTCTAAAAGGCCAGCTCTTTGCCAGTTGATATTCACAAGCTGGTCCAGTCTGGTTGGATATCGTATCGCCCTAATTTCCAGATACTATAAAAGTTGTTCATCGTAAGGCTTTAGGTGGGAGCGTCGGTGGCCGAGCGGTTAGAGTATGCGACTCGTAAGCCAGAGGTCCCGGGTTCGAATCCCACTCTGGCCGTGTACTAATGACTGTTTTCTGAGTTATGTAAATTAGTTGAATACTAACCGATGCTTTTACGCTGAGGGAAAACATCGTGATGAAACTTGCACATTCAGGAGACTGAATGTGTAACCATGATCCAATCTGGTCGGGTTCCCCTAGTAGCAGAGTCATGGAGGTCAGATAGCAGTCGCTCCACTGTAATTACCTGACCTGCCAAATCCTGGGTGAAGGCGGACCCCGGGCTCTCGTGCGCGAGAGCACAACCAGGACATTAACGCCAAGATGATGATGATGATCGTAAGGCTTTTGGGTGTCTTTGTATTAAATAGTCAACCTCTCTGTATGTGTGTCATTATTGTGCTAAAGATCCCAACCCCCTCCACTCCTTTCCTTCCCCTCGCGGTGCCACCCTTTCCCGGATTTATTCCTGTAATGAATATTAAACTCACCTGAACGGGAGGCTCTTAAATCGCAAGTGTTTAGTACCAGCTCAGGAAGTAATGGGGCATCATGAACTCTTTGTTGCCTTGAGTGGCCCTGGTTTGGAAATTATAAACAGACTATGGTGCGGTTCTTTTGTACAATGCTAGTAGTCAACCCATAATACTGGCTTTGTTTACTTTGGGGCTAGACGGCGCTGTGTGAATTGTCAAAAGAGAAACGACACATTACACATTTTATCAGGTGGTGTCTCTTCGTTTTTTTGCCGCCATGATATCTACGACTCGTACAGTACACCAACTACACGGCCAATTAGTGTCTTCCCGATCACCGTACTACCTTATCTTGGGGCAAATGGTAACGTTCACCCTTTCATTTCCTTATTTCGAATGTTATATAAACAATTATTTTGGCATTGGCCTTCTGACGATCAAATTGTAGACAGTTTGACCTTTCGCAATTGCGTACCCGATGGAGACGAGACAGAAATTCACAGTAAAGAACGCTCGAAGAATGCCAAGCAGTGAGATTATTTGAAAACGCCGCGAATTTTTTAAATTATTCCGTAATAGAAACTCTGTTAAAAATCTTTTTTCACATTCGTCAAAGCTGAAAGGCCCCGTTTCGGGGAGAAAAACATCTTAGCCGACACACAAAGGGCTCGTTTCATTCTAAAGAATTCACGATCTCTAAATTCGGGGGACATTCGCTGGAAGTCGCGGGTATAAGGCGAACAAGGTTCGTATGACGTGTGCCGGCTCCGTCCCGGTAATATTCATCAAACATGCAAGAGGCCTACACAAATAAATCGCATTATACGGAGCGTGAAGCGACCCTCCCTTCGCCTATGAATAAATGAGCATGCTACGGGTACATGCAGAGTTTGCGCTCGCTACGACGCAATTACACAAAACACTTTTTTTTAACGAGGTAAGGGACGCTGTGCCATCCCTTGATGAGAAGCTCCAATTAACAGTGATCTAGGATCAAAGGATTTTAGTTCCTAGGGTATAAGTATTTTTTGTAGGCAAACAGGCGAGCAGGCCACCTGATGGAAAGTGGTCACCACTGCCTATAGACATAAGCAACACCGAGAGTATCGCTAATGTGTTGCACACCTCTATAACACGTTACTCTGGCAGCAAAAAGGCAAACGTCCCTCCACTGCAAAAGCCACGGTTCCAAATATTCCCACCCCATGGAGCACTGGAAACCTTACTCACCGGCAGAAACACAATACTGTTTAAAAGAGTATGATGATGATGTAAATCATCATCATCATAATTATAACAGTCAATCCCGGTTTCTGCTAGGGTCCGCTATCCTACTCTTCCTTCTCCATTTCACACGGTCTTCGTGGAATTAAATTATGATCAACAAACGATTTAGGGATGGATCAAACCCAAGACCATTAAAAAGCAGGCAGGCTCACTATCATATTAACTTCTTAGGCATCCAGAGTTCATGGTTTCCCATGGAACAGTCCAATCTGGAAATCGACCTTTGGGAAAGACATTTAACTAATTTATTTGCTTTTCTTTCAAATTACTGTACAGCCAAACAACGAATACAAAACAAACATATTAATAATATTGTTGCATCCAATTTAAATAGTATCTGATCATCACTTAATAAGCAATTAGCAATGGTGATACAAACGGGCTGTCAGCCTTTTTTATAGGCTTTCAGTAAAAAATATACTGTTTCATTTACAATTAAGCATGCAGTCGACATTCCGCGTAAACAAGTATTCTCTACCATAAGTTCTCGCTCACGCAACTCGAATGTGATTAAAAATCTAAGCTGCAGTGACTGCTTACCAACAGGCGGGCCGTAAGCTTGTTTGCCACCTCAGTGATATAAAATGAAATCATTCATTCAAAATCCAATAATAGGGCCATCATCATCATATCAGCCGATAGACGCTCACCGCTGGGCATAGGCCTCCCCCAGAGATCTCCACAAAGGCCGCTCCTGTGCCTTCCGCCACCAGCGAGCTTTACCAGGTCGTCGGTCCACTTATTGACTCATAATATAACCAGATAGCTTTGCTTAGCACATTTACATACATAAAGCTATCTAACCGTCAGTCAAAAAATAAAAATTCAGTAGATATAATTCAAACGTAATAAATTACGTTTTGAAAAGAAATGTTTACTGTAGTTTTTTTCGCCGTCGCTACAAGAGCAACTGAAAATGCTTTATCCCATTATCTTAATATACTTCACAATAATTTATGTTCTTTTTTAGTTTCGTTCTTTTCGTCTTGACTTTTAATTGATTTTCGTTCACCTGCTTCTGTTGCATTTTATACATTGCATAAAAATCGCGCCCTATTTGTCATCTTCGTACACTACAGCACTTCTTGACTGCAAAAGTTTTATTCGCATGGTAGGGGTAAAGCTATTAGCAGTCGTGGGAAAAAGATGCAGTTTTCAATGACATCCCCCGCTAAACGGTCGATTGCACGCTAGTTTGTTTTCACTGCGTTTACACTCCTTGTTATTTTAGGTACATTCATCCCCGTCTACAGATACTGCTTTAGAGCGTTATTACGAGATTTTTGAGTTGAAAATCACTTGATTGATATGTGTTTTTCGAAACAAAAGACCGGGCAAGTACGAGTAGAGTAGGGTTTCGACTAACACTTACTCGTAAAATACAGTTCTTATACAAGTATCATGGATAATGGATAATTTCTTAGCTAGGAAATAGGCGCAACTGTAATTTTCATACAAGCAATATTTTCAATTTCTCATTACACAGTAACTAAACTACAATTCTCATAAAATTACATTCGGTTATTTTCATACCCATATTTAAAAAAAAAAAACATTTTTTATTTTTTGTAAGCACTTACTGTCATCTAATCATACTCTATTTTCGAAATCAAATTTTTATGTCATGTACAATTAAAAATCATCATCATCCTTGAGATCTGACATCCGTGACCCTGTTAACAGGAGAACCTGAACAGATTGACAATTAAAAATATTTGTGCAAACGTGTTTTGGCGAATTTTTTACATTAAGAGACCCGTAAGGTAATGTCATACTTTGCTGTTTTGTTACCACCAAACACATTTTTGTGCGGTTAGCATTTAATGAGTAAATAATTCTATAGGTACCTACGTTTACGGACTATAGAAAATACGCACTGTAAAGTTTATAATTTCACGGGGGCTTTTACTTAGGGTCTCGACTCGTTATCATTAACAAGGCGTACGAGAGCCTCCATTAGCGGAAGATATTTGCATTATCGCCGTCCTTAGCAGGAAAAGCGATACTAACCCGTATTTAGAAACGTTACTATGAGGTCTCACAGTGTGCGAATGCACAGGGTACTGACACTGACAATATTTGAGTGGCGTTTGGCGCTATGCGTCCGTCATGAATGAATTTGACCAATCGTAGGGCCGTATTGAACGCAGTGTGTTCACTTAGTAGACGAGCTCTCTGAGAACGCATAGTAATGCTACTTTGCTTAGACAACTTGTTTTTGAATACGGGTACTAATATTTTATTGATCCTTGTAATATTTTACATTTCTAACGCTGGCCTGTTTGTGTGACATATAATATAAAAAAGTCCTATCCGGCAAATCTCTGAAAGACTGAACCGATTTAATAGACAAAGCTTACAACCATGTAAACTGGCTTTCAAATAAAGTAAACTGCATCGTAATCGGTCCATCCTTTCGGGAGCTACAATGCTAGAACACCCCTTTTGCATATGGGATGATAAGTACTCTATGTATCCTTCTATAACAATACTATATGTACATTATAAGCCGATTAAAGGACGATGAGAATGAAATAGGACTATACCACTCAAATTATATAACCGATTTGGTCACCACTCTAACACACACAGTAAATTGATACACCTTTTTGTACTGAATATCAACACAGAATGATTTGTATTTCTATTTTTTTACATGAACACGCTAACAGTTACGTTGCAATATATTACTTTAGTTCCCGAGGGAAAAATGAAAGTTCAATGAGTCGAATAGCACGCGGGGGAAACCGTGGTGGACTGCTCAAATAATTATTCAGTATATTTATTCTCACTAACACAAGTTACTGAAACAATAAAGTCAATTCGACTATAAATGGACCTCGCCGTGGGATGTGCAATCTGCAGCGGTATTTGTAAATCGGAACGACATTGGAACCTTAAACAATTAAGGAGGCTCCACATGTTGGTGAAAACTACACGAGGCTTGGAAAATACGACAATGTAGAGAGAGTACTCATTGGCATCGATTCTTAAAAAAATTGATTTATGCGTTCGGGCCAACGACCTCGGCCTCGGCCATCCGTAAGAAAACCCCAAAATAATGTTCTATCATCCATTAAACATTGGCAAAAACCGATCGGCGTACGCGTCGCGTCGCACGAATGCGCACGCGCAGCCACGCACGCCTGACACCTAATTGACAGCTACACGACTGTCAGTGCTCTTCAGTTGTTTAACTTTGCTCGCGCGATATGTCCAATTTGATAATTAATATAATGTAAATAACACACCAGCTAATCGTCGCGTTGCGGCTTTGTTATGAAATCGTGATAATGTTACACAAAAAAAATTGTTGTTACTTAATGTTTGCGGGGTGAATGGCTGCTCAGTTTGTGCTCGTGATAATATAGTCGTGCTAAATTAATTTTCAGTTACATAGGTGAGAAAAATGTGCTTCTTTAAATCTGCCGGTTTCAGGAATTCGCTGAGTTGGATGCGAAAGCCAGCAGCTTGCGACATAACGATTGCTGAAGACCGAGCGTAGTGGAGGAGCAAAGTAGGAAGTAGTAGCATACCCTGGCAAAAACCGGGTATGACTGCTAGGATGACGACGATGATGAGTAGGGGGTCCCAAAACGTAGTTTGGTCGCGGTGCATTTACATCCAACGAGAACATGCAAGCGCATTCATTTGATGTAAACTGAGAGCATTTGCTCTATGCTGTCATTGTTTTTATCTTTGCTCCGAATAAATATACGAGTATAATAACGAGGGAGACATTTATAACGCCAACCGTAGTTCCTAAAATTTAGCTGTGTGGTACTCTGGGCAAACTGTTATTGATCCGAAATCTTACACAAGTTAGGTACCTACTAAACCCGTTAATATCAAAGACCCAATTATCGAGCTCAATACGGCACTAGGTACTAAATAAATACCGAAAGTAAGTAAAGTATTTCTTAAAACGTTATTCTTCGTTTTTTTGTTTGTTAAAGCGTGATACCGTTGCTAATTAGACATCAATGTCTGATATCTATCTCATCCATGATAGCTATCTAGCTCTGACACGTCCATTAGCCTTTGCGTAGGATCGATACGAGATCGCAGTCAATGGCCACAAGAAATTGATTTTACACCAATAAAAGCCAAACACTGACAAAAAAAAACTATTTTCGTAATGAGAATTCAATGAAATGCAGTCACAATACGAGAGTGTCATCTCTGAATCGATGACTTAATACTGTCATGAATTATTCAAACGATGTTTCATTCATTCTTCTATAGTTTTTAGATGACAAAAAATAATTTAGAGCATGAAGAAATAGTAACAGAATAGGCATTTTTAAAATGTTTGTCTGCCTGTTTATACACCGTAATCTCCGGAACTACTAAGCCTGGGCAACATAAGGGTATAATTTATTTTGGAAACTGGAACACCTGATGTAGAACCAGAATAGACCAGCTAAACTATAAGAAATATGGACATGGCACCGAATGGATTTTAATGGAATTTCCAGAGTTTCGTTGTTTGGGGTCCGATTTAAATTCTATGCCATGTCACATCTAATTCGCTTAGGTAGAACCAGAGCTTGACGTCTCCGTAGTACTGGCTTTCATACATTAGGGATGTCATTTAAAATGGTCGTTCGAGAAAAAGGTACGATTTCCATGCGGACGAAGTCCTAGGCAAAGCTAGAGTATAATAAAATTAAAGTGATATTTAGTCGACGTCACAGTGTAAAGAAAACTAATACAACAAAGGTCTCACTGGGATTGCTTTTTGCATTTTACGGCTAAATAAAAAACTTCCCCCCCATAAAAACTGGGGGCGGAAAACTTAATTAACTCGAATTCACATCAAACAAAGCATCCGGCAGAAGTCGGATAACCTTATTCCGGCGCGCCCTGGAACCGTAAATCCACATAATAATTGTAATGTGGCAACCCTGAGGCGATTTGCGTTAGGGCTGTCAACGCTCGCAATATACTACCGAGTTTTACGCAACAAAGCAATGCTAGTGAATATTTAATAGGGTTAGAACCGCGCCGTGTTCGCTAGATAACGCGTCGGCGTCGCATAAACTGATGATTAAACGCCACCACGTGAAAGTTGAACAAATTGGATGGAGCCGCAACATATTAAATTGCAAACCGATTATGTTTAGGTTTATTTGAAAATTTTAAGCGATTTCATTTCAGCAGTTTTCTGATATAACTTCGAGTTCAAACAAGCAATTCACAGAGATTTCGGCATAATACATAATAATAACAAATATATAATAATAACAAACATTAAAATGAAATGAAATAAGTAATTAATTAAATTATTAGGTACCTAATAACAAATTGCCCAAATTTAAAGAAAAAAAAGATTAGTCAAATTAATCATGTCAATTGCACATTTTGGTACGGGCACCTATTCGAAATAGAATCAATCAAATTATCAATAAAAATAGAAAATGACTAACAGAAAAAATAACAAAAAATAGAAAATAAACGTGTCAGTGGATATTCTAGTAAACATAACATAAACTAAAACAAATTATAAAACAATGCTAGGAGAAATTTAAGTAGGACCTACTCTCCTATACCGTCCAAAAACCTACGCAAAAACTCGCTGTAGATCCTAGCCCCTCATAAATGCAAGGCACGCCGCGCGGTAATGGCATACCTGGGGCGGTCCCGATATTTTGAATATCGGCGATTATTGCATTCCGCAGCGACCGCAGACTTATGAGGACTTGCGGTCGCCATTGCGGGCGTACCGGCGGCGGCGATGCGCAGAGCTATTGTCATTAGTGTATAAGCCCTAGCCTGGAGTCGGCAAAGTAATGTACATCGGCTAGTTTCGGCTTTGACAGTGATGACGCTGCCGGACTAGCTGATTTGCATTAGAGTAATATGTGTAAGCCATAGCCTGGAGACGGCCTGAACTAGCCGATACTCAAGACTCATATATTTCATACGTTTGGGCAGAATTTGTTTTTAAATTTTTGTTGTTTGTTATCACAAGCGCGTGCATACGGTACCCCTTTGAATTATCATTTTACCCTGTAAGTCTCTGTATAGGTACTTAATAAATAAAAATGTAGCTCATGAATACTATAAAACCTTTTACCAATTGCACAGGAATATGATTTTTATTGTGGCCATGCAGTTATGCTCTTCTATTATACATAAGCTTTGAAACAGTTTCGGGCACTCGGACTGTTTAATTACTCTGGTACCAATGGAATTTGGGTGCGATTTCCCGAAAATAGTAATGCACAGTATAATTAGAAAGGTCGCGAGGTCACCTATGTGTCGTGACCATCTTTCACTACCAAATTTGGATAGCTCACAGAATTCGTGCTCGTACTCTTCTACGCTAATTTACAGTAGTCGATAGCCAGAATAGCCATCCTCAGAACTTCTTAAACTTCTTAAAAACTTTCTATTCAATATAATATCTCACTCAATATACTATAATGAAAAGATAATTTCCGCCCACACAAAACAGCGTGGACTTTAATTTTGGCGGGGTTCAGGCGTCTCGTTCGGGCGGGTCCGGATCCGGATCCGGATCAAAGCAGCTCCAGCCAGTTAGGAACGCCCGCGGCGGGTTGTCAAAACGCCAATAATCCCGGCGATCGGGTTTTCGCTAGATTAGTGAATGAATCCGAATTAAAGAAGACAAGGTGCGTGGCCCAAGTCGTGAGCGATTACTGTCTCGCACTAAACAGTACAAAATAAGGTTGATTACGTTTTTCTTTAAACTACCCAATATTATAACTGGTTTGGCTTCTGGTCGTGAGGATGTATCTACTTATGATAGATAGATAGATAGATTAACTCTTTATTGCACACAAAATCTACAAACACAACACAAATCACAAATTTTATGCTGTCGATTGTACATCTAAAATGAATAGGCTGTTCCAAGACGGGCATGCTTCATCTTCGGCCGCATCGTCACTTACCAACAGGTGAGATGGCGGTCAAATGCCTGTATTGTCATAATATAATATAAAAAAAAATAGAATAGTGCTTGTTGCTCAACTTCTGGTTGTAATTTCTTTGTAATTGTAATTTTTAATTTTCACTGTTTGCACGGTACAAGAGCATTAATTGTCTAGGAGATTTTGTAGGTGTATAATGAACCTTAACGCAGAGGCCGAGGCTGAAACAAGCCTTTTTAACCTCGCCACAAAAAGCGGAAAATTAAAGGTTTTGTTTATTTAAAACCATTTAATTAAGATGTCTCTTAGCTTCGTACCATTAAAATCGGTAGATAAATTTGGGTAATATTCGAGTATATTATAACTTAGCCGTTTCTCTCGGTAAGTTATTTAAGTAAATTAATAAACCTGTTATTTAAAATATCTCACACATAGCACTATACAATCACAATTGACATAGATACAATGTTGTTTCGTTACCCATATCATAAGGACACGTGTACGCCAGACACAGCATAAGCTGACGCCATATCGCTGGTTTTCAGTGGGCCTTTTGCTATTTGCTGCATAAGTCTCAGGCATAACCAATAATAATAATAATAGCTGGCGTAACAAATTCGCTGATCTCTTGCTCCTTGCACCAACCCCTGATCAGCTCGACTGCTGGCCCACGGAGCTTTCAGCTGTGCGGATTAACTCGGTCTCGTCGCTGCTTGCAGTCAACCGTTGATAGCGTTTTACAGGCTTCAGCTGGCTTTAGAGACAAGACTTTTAAGTTCTGGTGCTTTTTGAAGTGAGCAAATTGCTTTTGGGTGATAATTATGAAATTAATATTAGCAATATTATGAAAGTGGATTTGCTCCAAGTCTTTCCTTCGTTAAACCATCTGTTTTTAGCACAGATTTAGTTTTAGATACCAAGGACATTTTTGATGCAAGTCATGCCACAGTATAAACGGTGTACCTACTAATAAAGTAATACAAAAAAATGCTTTCCATCATTGGTATTATGATGACAATTACATAAACAATTTATTGTAATAGGATAAATGATTAAAATAATCACCGTTTGCTCTACCAGTAGATTCTGCGAGCCCTACGTAGGTACAAAGGGTTCCGTGACCCGTAACCTACCTTCAGTCCCCGCTAATTTAGTTTATTTTTCAAAATCTTAATTAGGTCCGAACCCTACCTTGACCTTACCGTTATTAATATCATAAAAGAATATCGTTGAAATTCTACGACATATTTTTTATTCACAGATTCTCGCTACGCAGGAATATACTTCACGAGTTCAGTGATGGATGATATGATGCGACTGAAGATGGAGCATATATGTCTGCCATAAACAGCATATTCACACTGGTCTTGAATGTATGAAGATATACGGGGAACTGCTCGCAAGCAACATATTCCATTACTTTTTTTCCGCCATCTCACCTGATGGTAAATGACGATGCCGCTGTTCATTGAAATAACCTATTCATTCTGGCCTTGAAGGTGTCCAGAACACATTTACATAATCTATCTAACCTAAAGGATGGAAAACCGTTCGTCGTACACGTCGACCAAGTACTTATATATATGTCGCAGCCATCTGGTTAAATCAGCCATTTAATGAGAAGGCTAGCCCGTTAATGAAACGCCGGCATTCAATCGAATGACTAGTCTGATCGCTGATTTTACTAGCTTCACTCAACGTTTAACTATTTGGCTTATTAAAGGCAGCCCTTCGGAGACGGCTGAAGTAAAATCAGGCAGGTGATTTAAATTTAGATCAAATTTTATCTACTGCTGCGCTGGTAGTCACCAAAACAAATCTGGCGTCAGACAGCTCGCACAGCAAGCTCGTCGTTTTAACTAAATTTAAAATGTGGTACATGTTTTTAAGTAAGAATTGAGATAACTTTAAGTATTCTTACTGTTACGGGTCTGGGTGTTCTATGTATAATAAGTAAGTATTTAAAAAGTATATAAGTAGTTTATCAGTACCTAGCACCCATAACACAAGCTTTGCTTACTTTGGGGCTAGATGGCGCTGTGTGATCTTTATTAATTCATATTTTTTTATCTTAAATAAAGTTTATCATTTAAGTTGCGAACTTATGGCCACTCTAACCAACCATCTGTATACCCTTTAACAAAACGACTAAATAACGTTCAGCCAAGTAGTTAAACGTTACATTCAACAACTTGGCTGGTTATCCTTTAGTCATTTAATTAAATGCCGGCGTATGATTAACGGACTAGCCATCTAATTAAATGGCTGATTTAACCAGTTGGCTGCGACATATACATATTCTACAATATTTCCTAAACTAGGTGCTGAATCGATTTAAATGAAAGAAAGCGGGGTATCCCGTTCGAATTGGAGCCGCCCGACTGGGGAAGTACCTCCCTTACAGAATACCGCAGCTAAACAATACTCTTCTAGTATTGTGTTTCCAGTGCTCCATGGGGTGGGGATTTGGAGAACCGTGGCTTTGGCAGTGGAGGGACATTTGCCTTTTTGCTGCCCGACTAACGTGTTATAGAGGTGTGCAAAGCATTGGCAATACTTTCGGTGTTGCTATTGTCTATAGGCAGTGGTGACCACTTTCCATCAGGTGGTCCGCTTGCTTGTTTGCCTACCGTATGACATAAAAAAAAACTTAGAATCTCGATTAAACTGGCTTTCAAATAAAGAACACCGCATCGAAGTTAGTTCGGCAGCTACGATGCCACAGACAGGCACACAGATAGACAGAGCCACAGATACACTCGTCAAACCTATAACACCCCTCTTATTTCGTCGGGGGTTAAAAACGTGGGGCCATAGACTCTAACTCAACTACTAAGTTGGTTTATTATTTACTAGTGGACCCGGAGCGACTTCTTTCGCATATAGACCGCGTCACAAAAGAAGAGACTTGTCAAATGGCAGTGGAGGGGATTTCGCGCAAGTAATCGTATGTAGCGCAAGTCGAACCACGTGACCCGCCATGTCTCTTCTTATTTGACACTAGCTATGCATCTACTTTACCCCGACTTTTTATTTTTTCTTGCTTATAAAGCTTCCTCTTAAATCACTCTCTCTATTGTTAAAAACCGCATTAAAATCCGTTGCGTAGTTTAAAAGACCTAAGCGTACATAGACACATAGGGACAGACGGCGGGAAGCGACTTTGTTTTATACTATGTATAGATTATGGCTCCTACCAAATAGATATACGATTACCTTACCATATTACATTGCATCATTATGAATTACTGCCTATTTGTGGTTACGGATATGGAAAACCGACATCATTCATGCTGACCGCAATATTAATTGAATTGCCACCGAAATTGAAATTGAGTGATTGTATTGCGCAATAAACATATCTGTGTACACTCAATGACTTTATTAAATCTAAAAATAGAACTCTCTTCTTGATTAAGCCCCGCTTGTACCAAATTCTTAAGAATGACGTTTAACGTATTTTTGTATGTAGTTTTTTGTTTAAGTATCAGCTTAAATCGTTAAAGAATTAGTTACAAGCCGCCCCAGTTACATCTTGAATATTATAGGTAGTTACTCACTCTACGAAAGTCGTTTGTTGATTTCGCAGCTTAAACATTTACGTACCTGTAAAAAATTAAAAGAATTAGAACACGATGATAGTAGAGTGATAAAACAAAAATTCCAAGTTAATAATTTTGGCTTTCCATACAGCCATTAGCAAGAAATACACCCCGTCAACATTAAATGTAGGTTACCACTACATTAAATTCTATCTGGCATCTGGCACGTAGATAAGTAACAAACACGGCAACAGACGCGAAAAGCGGCTTTACTTTTCTTAATCAACTGAGATACAGAAAGTAAGCTAAAAGATGAATTAACACATTTGTAACAGCTAAACGCACTCTTTACTCTCACTAAGAAGCCATTCATACAGCCATGCGGTCATCATAACGCGAGCCAACGCAACATTTTCACTCTCACATCAGCGCCGCGTATCGCTGTGCCGCGTCCGGCAACCGTCACACAATTAAAACTTGGTCCACGCTCGGATCGCAATAAATCTGAACAAAATCCAAGGGGAACGTGTTTGCTTTGGAATAAACGACGCCATGTGCCGTGTTTACGTTGTGTTGGTTGAAGCGTATTATTGGGGTCGAAACAGGGAAATTAGGCGATATCATCACAGTGTCGTTTATAATTGTCTTTTCGGATCAGACAGTTGTATTCTCAAAATGTTTAGTTGCAAAAAGTTGAATGGGGATGATGTCTCTAAAATATGTTTATATTCTCGTATGTTATTTTCTCATATGTTTCGTTGTGTACAAGAAAGAATTCAATAAATAATTTTTATCATTATCATCTCGGCGTTAAATTCCGGTTGCGCTCACGCGCGGCACACGCCCGTACACCAGTAGTACACAAATCGTTCACTGCCCAAAAGAAAGTGCATAGTGCACTCAAAAAGCTACATTTTCCAACAAATTGCCCTAGAAATGACGCATCTCATTACAACCCAAGCTTCACCGAACCAATTGCAACAGCCATTAGAATGCGCGAACACAAACAAATTAACGCCGACCAACAAAGGGGGCAGCGAGAATAATGGAGTCCGTTTTAGTTGGTCTATTGGACTGACAGGCCTTTCGGAGGGGCTTCTGGAATCCACGCCCCGGGTGGAGTCCGTTTTCCGCGACGAAGACGGACACGCGACACGCGAGATTGGCCCCAAAACACAGACAATTAGTCACCCCAGCCAGCCAGAGGGACATTCTCCGACAGGGGACCGGCCGAGGAGATAATTAAAAACCGCTTCCACAGTGATCGATGGAGCAAAACGACTAATACCCCGAAGGATAAAGCGAATCGCCCATTGTTTACGGTTGCGTACTAATCTGTAATTGTTTGTCCGTTTGTTCTAGGGATTTAAATTATTCAAAGCAACTCTGGCACGGGGATTCGTTTCGGCCTTTGAAGTACACCGAAATCCGCCCACACAGTGTGTAGTTGAAACAAAACGCGGACAAAACGAATGCTCACTCGCCTATCTGCCCACTGGTGCATGCGAAGAGTCCAATTGAAAAAACAACCAAATATAAATGTAGGACAATGGAATTCGAATACACTAGATACTGACAATTAACATATGAATGTCCGCAGCCGAGCACAAAATGAAACGGCCGTAATTTCAGAGAAAGAGCAAATAGCGCTGTTGTTTTAGCTTTTCGTCCTTACATCGGCTCCGACTTGGAGTATTTACGATGTAAATATAAACTGGCCCTAAACGGCAAGGGTCACGGGAGAGCAGTAAAGCGCGGAACAAAAAGGCACTTAACGCCAAAACAATTGAACCTAATTCAATTAGTCAACAGAGAGCGGCCGCCGGCGCCGCGGTTGCGTACAAATTACACTGCGTGCAAACAGCTATCGTTATTCGGAGCCGCACAATCGATACTTATGCCACAGAACACAGTGCTCTGGGCTTTGCTGCGCTGCCTTCCCGAGCCTGAGCGCATGAGTATAGCTTGGCATGACTGGCGACCGCCTACTCATTATCACAGGAGCTGACAAAGCTTTGCCAACAGTCACTGCTTGTATGCCTCAGCGACCTCCAATGACGCACGTTTAACCTCTGACCTAACTTAATCTAGTTGTGTTTATACATAATTTACACGTACTCATTAGATATCTCTGGGGACAGTTGAAAGTCACGACCTCTCCGCAAACGATTCGATAATAAATCGCATCGCAACTTGGGCGAGCGTCTCACAAAAAGATTGGGCACGTTATAAATGTGATGCCATTAAAGGCATGCAAATTCACCTGTTGTGGCTGTGGCGAATCGGAGTCCAAGTTACAAAAGCACTTCGTTTAAAACCACCTGAAACTGCGCCGACGACGAGGCTATTATTCGAAGAGAATAACTTCAAAAGGCTTGGAACAAACGCGCTCGCTCCAACAGGCCGCGGCGACCGCAAAGAGAATGCATACCAAGCAATCTGACCGGGTCCTATAATTAATTCTGTAAGTACCCGCGTAGGGTCGGGATTGCGAGCCGATCTTATCATGTAATAGCTTCTTCTGTTTCTGCGGCCATCGCTGACCTTTCCAGTAGTTTTGTATTATTTACTATACTGTATATACTAGTTTCTTCGCGACAAAGGAGTTCGTTACAATGATTGGAAATGGAAATACGAGTACTGGACCCTTACGACGCTGTCATTAACTTCATACACACGCTGTAACACGGAATCTAGCGCGTGAGTCGTAGAGGTTATGGGCGGCAGTTACTGCTTTCCATTAGGAGGGCTGTCTGCTCGTTTGTCGCTAAATTGTATAAAAATATGTAGACCTAGAAAGTAAATTTTTACCAACACACTTGTAAAAGCGCGTTTATTTTTATTTTTTGTGAAAGTAAAGTGCCTTCTTTCTCTCTCTTTCCTTCTTGGGCACCCTTTCTGATTGATCCTGCTTTCTTTTATTCATTTTTTTTACTACATTGTTGTGTCGCGGTATAAGAAAGGTTAAGTCAATATTAGGAAAACTTGGAAAGCTTTCTCCGTCGCCCTTAGCCTTCCGAATGCGTCTATAGTGGTCGACCAAGCTCAATTGTAGTTTCTCGCATCATTATTTTATACATATTTGGCCTGGCTTTGGTTGTAAGGAATTTATTTCGTCCATGGGTAGAATTATAACCTAACCATGTTCGGAAAACCCACGACCAGTTTACATATCGACGACGAAGTAGAGCTCGTCTAGTCTAAAATGACGCGCCCCACTACTTAGTTAGTTGATTTCGATGTGTGAGTGCAAATATAGATAAAGACACTTCATCTGTGTGGGAGCCAATGAACGACGCGTTATCCTACGTTTGAATCTCACCGGCAACTGAATGACCAATTACAACGGGTTTTGTATATGTATTGCGTCCATATTTTAAACTTGCTTGTGTGCGTTAATGCGAAGGTGGGGCGCGTCATTTTAAATTAGACGAGCTCTACCAATATCTCCTAACTAAAAAATTTCAACTTTTCAAGAAACGAAAAAAATGTCTCACATTTTTATTTTATATAGAAGTTTATTTTTTAAAAGCTTATTCTATAAGTGTTTAAAGTTACGAAAAATCAAATATCCAACTTAGGGGTCTTGCCAGCACGTGCATCGACAAAATGGAACTTCGAAGGTATTGGTACTACGTCGTCGATATACTCAAATATTTTCTAAACTACTGAACCGATTTCAATGAAAAAAAAAACAAACAACCATCTTATTTATTTATTTAACTGTTTATTGTACACAATAACGATATACAGAGAAATATAACAGAATAAAAGACACAACAGGCGCTGCCTACATCTTGATTAAACTTTTTAAATAAAGAAAACCGCATCAAAATCGGTTCGGGAGCTCCGATGCCACTGACAGACACACACTTCCACACATACACAGAGCCACAGATATACATGTCAAACTTATAACACCACTCTTTTTTCGTCGAAGGTTAATAACTCTCAAGCAACAGTTGTTAATACCGCGGCTTTTTCAAACTGGCTACAAGTAATAGTCTTGAACAATTTCAAACGAAGTGTCACAAAGGTGCCAAGACAGCTGAAGAGATAACCTTATGAGGAGAGATTACAGAAACTAAAACTGACAACGTAGAAGAAACGCAGAGAGCGTGGTGACCTGATCGAAACGTTCAAGATTCTCAATGGACATTACGACATCCACGATTTTGAAAAGTTTTTTCTGCAGAACAAGAACCACCACCTACGAGAATATTCTCTGAAACTCGACACTTGTTTCTCCTTCAACAATCCGCACAGACACTTTTTAACCAACCGAGTCGTGAATGCCTGGAATAAGTTTGTAACAGTTGTGTCACATAGTGAATAAAGGGCTAACTTGAGGCAACGAAGAAATGCGAACATTCTGCGCGAACCATCACCGCGGGCCATAAAGTCTACGCTTCGTGGAACCATCAACATTGATTCTCAAACTTCCACAATATCAATCAAGCATTTCCCATTTCAATTTCCTATTAGTCACATACGTTAAGCGTTCAGTCACGCAGGCCTATCGATCCGGCGGCCCGCGGCAATTTCTTGTCGAAGTTATTACAAGGTGCGGCTTGACAGTAACGTAATACTACATAATGCTTCCCCGTAGTCCAATAATAATCGATTTTAGGGATGGTCAAGTTATTTTCGTGTCAACTAAAGGCCAAGGCTAGATGAACTTATAAACTATAAGCGACAGCCTACCCTCGTTTATTCTCGCTGAAACTAATTTCAGTTCGTCAACATGTCAACTAGTCGATATTAGGAGTGTCAGTTAAACTAGCTTTTGTCCGCGGCTTCACTCAAGTGTCATATTGTTTACGTTCTCTTTTTCTCTGTCCGTTGAACTATGTTTAAGCACGATAATCAGGCCAATATGCTGTTACAATATAATATTACTTTACTACTACTACTCTATTCTGATGTGAAAAGGGCATCAACAACCGACTTTCATTGTATCAGTAGATTTACTTGCGTAGAAGGATATGTAATATACCTACCCCACTGAAGGTTGTCGTGATTCTGTGGTTACTATTAGTTTTTCACATTATTTTTGTTCATAAACTAAACTTTTTTATTACAAGCTTTTATTTAGATTCAGTCCCCATGTCTGTTCGTAATTAAATCTTGCAAGTTAAATTTGACCCAATTCCCGGTTTCCTATTGAGCTGAAATTTTTCACACTGCGCGATTTTGATAGATGTATGTATTTATTTTTCATAATTGTGGTACATAGATATTTAATAGAATAATTCGCCAAACTGTAAAAAAGCTTGTTATAAAAAAATATTTTTCATTTCAGAACTTATTACTTAATTTGATGCTTCATCAAGTTCAAGGGCTATATGTATATAGCTGTTTGTATGTATACAAACATATATACAATTACTAGAATTTTCCTCGAAACACGCAATCAAATTAAGTACATTTTGTGCGATTACCATTTCATTACTGATTCAAAGGCGGGCGAGGTCGAGTCGATCTTTATTATCCAGCGATGTATGCGAGGATCGATTGATTTGAGCCATGGCCCGTGCCGATGCTAATCGATATGATGGTTAGAACTCTAATTCATTGCATACGATTCGAGCTAGAGAAAACTTTGTCCGAGATAGCCAACGCAATATTTCTATGACAGCTTATAGTATTCGTTCTGGCGTTGATGTTCTGGTTATGTTACGCGGATGAGGGCCCAGGGTCCGCCTTGACCGTGATCTAGGATTTGGCAGATCAAGTAACTACAGTGGAGCGACTGCAATTGAGGCTCATGCCGACGCTAATCGATATGATGGTTAGAACGCTAATGCATTGCATACGATTCGAACTCGAGAAAACTTTGTTCGAGATAGCCACGGTAATATTTCTATGCTTAAAATAATCAACTTGGATATAATGTCCCAGTTATGTAATCGAGCACGAGGGGCCAGGGTCCGCCCATGGTGCCCATGAGGAGGGTTTGGCAGATCAGGTAATTACAGTGGAGCGACTACCATCTGACCTCCGTGACCACCAGACGCATCTGACCAGATTGGATGAAGGTTAGCTACACATTCAGTCGTCTGAATGTCGAGGTTTCATCACGATGTTTTCTCTCACTGTACCATATTTATACCGTAAATATAGTTCCAAGAACAAGGGGATTTATAACACTGTGCGAGCATCCCAAACCTGACCGGTTTAAAATAACACCCGTTTTTACCCAGATCTGAAAGCAACGTAAAAAGTACCTACCATTCAAATATGCAGTACTCGGTACTCGGCATCCGTTGGAAATATGCGTTTCCCACATACACTTGGCATTGAGCCCGCTATGAGAAAAACTATAAAGCAGACCGTTTTAGGCTTTACCTACGACTAAATAGAGACGGTTCTGCTGGTTCTGCCTCGACCGAGTCGCCGCCAAGTCACCTAGCTACGCCTACGTGCAAGGAGGGTTTTTTCTTGTTTTGCTGCAATCCTTATCAAGTAGGCATTCAGTGGCGCATTTCTAGAAATGTTTTTTCTGGAAATTTCCTTTAGAGCCGCGCCCCGTCCGCGGGAGGCAATTGAGCTAATGTTATTTTAAGGAATGGAGAAGCGTGTCTTTGGTTCGGTTCCTTTTCTTTGCACAACGGCTGGGAAAACATTTCGCATTTTTCGAGACTTAGTCGAGAGCTCCTAATTTAAGCACGTCTCCTTGATAGTGCTTTAGACGGTCGGATGACGCCGTGATTTTATTGGCATTTTTTGTGATCTTTCCAAGGCATTTTATTGCGTCAATTATGAAAAAATGCTGAAAAAATTTATGCACTATGGTATAGCTGGAAATGCACTTTCACTTTTAAAATCATATCTGAATGACAGGACACAAAAAGTTAAGATTAATTATTCTACTTCCAGCGGGTGTGCTGTGAATATAAGAGTTCCTCAGGGATCAATTTTGGGGCCATTTCCATTCCTCGTCTATGTAAATGATTTGCCATATTTTATCAATAAGCACTGCGATATAGTACTGTTTGCGGACGATACTTCTTTAGTATTTAAGATTGACAGAAACAAAGACAATTTTGACGATTTAAACAGAACTCTCTCGCAGCTGCATAAATGGTTTTAAATAAATAACTTATACTTAAACCCAAGTAAAACCAAGTGCGTGCTTTTCCAGATCCCCAATGTGAAAACTGGCAAAATAAACCTTCTAGACAACAAGAATCTAGCATTTTCGGATACTGCTGTATTTCTTGGGATCATCACAGCCCGTAACAGTCCACTGCAGGACTTAGGGCCTCTCCCACGGAAGGGGAGTGTATTGCCATAATCTCCACGCTTGGCAGGCGGGTTGGAGATCGCAGTGTTTAAATATAACAATGGAAAATGCTGCTGCCCATTTTACAGACTACGGAGACTCTTGATATTTTGCCTCGAAAACTTTCTTGGGATGACACTAGACAATAAGTTGCAGTGGAAGAGCCAATTAGCTATATTGGGCAAAAGGTTAAGCTCGGCCATCTTTGCAATCAAGAGAATTAAGAGCAATACAGATATCGAGATAGCTCGAACTGTATATTTTAGCTACTTCCATAGCATAATGACCTAAGGTCTAAAATTATGGGGTACGGCAGCGGATATTCAGGATATTTTTATCTTACAAAAAAAAGCCATCAGATCTATATACGGATTAGGCCCGAGGGTCTCGTTAAGGGTAGTTAACACAGTAGTTACAGTAGGTAACACATAGTTATAATACTAGGCCCAAAGACAAAATGGTATCGATGCGCTTTCGACTGTCCAAGGTTAAGTCCTCCTTTGTTGGCCATTTTGTCCCATTCTTTAACAAGCTACCAGAGGAGATTCAGAATTTACCTTTCATCCAATTTAAGTCTTGCATTAAGAAACAGTTGATACAGAAATCATATTATAAAATAAATTATTACATTCAAGACAATAATCCTTGGACTTAAAAACTGCGAGTCATTTAATGTTAATGTATGAAATGAAAATTATTATTAGGTTATTTAAAATTTTATTTTATTTCTTTCTTATAATATTGTATTTATAATATTCCTGACATATTTATAATTTAATATACATATTACAATCAGCTTTAGCTGAAAGATTTACATGTAGTGCCTAATGGATTAAATGTATTTTAGTGCCTAATAATTAGGGTAGGCATTATTGAACAAATTGTTCATATTGTATCATGATTTTATGTTGTATTGGTAAACATGTAGTTTAGTGATTTGTATATATAGTAGGTACCTACTATATACAGCAATCAGCCAGCGCCATCTAGCCCTAAAGTAAGCAAATCTTTTGTTATGGGTGCCAGAAAACTGATAAACTACTTATATTTTTTTATACATACAAAACCGAGACCCGTAACAGATATTAAAATTTATCATTTCAATTTTGGCCCGGCCCGGATTCGAACCCGGGACCTCTGCGTGGCAATTGTTGTTAACCAACTGGACCACTCAGATCGTCCCTTTAGAAGTGCCGTGATATAAGACGAAACCCTCGTAAAGTTACTTTCAAAAGGTTGTACTAAGTACTTTCCGATTAGTTTTAGTATGTCCTTACTTATTACCTGTCTTTTTTACTTGAAGCTTCCAGTAGTTGTTGTCTTTTCTCCTTCTCCTCACCTTATCTCATTGTATGAATATTAACTTTTCCGTTTTTGAATGTGTCTTGAACTTTTCAGCACCTGGTAAGTTCTACTTCAAGTTATTCGATGTAATCCACCACAGTCTTTGTCGGTCTAAATTGGTCTTTTACGATTGTTTGTCATCTTAAGGACCTAAAATACGAATACATTACACATAATCTTTACTCGCTTCTTCATTTGCAAGGTACATTTAACCGTGAATTCCGGTTGTAGCAGCTGTTTTAATCTAGCTCGATGGTTTCGGCGAATCCAAACTTTGGCAGAAAATCCATCACTCATTTCGTTACTGTTCTATTATCTAGCTAGAGACTCTTCAGAGCGGCACTTGCAATAACTTTAAGGATATTATTGTCTTACGAAAATATCGTATTCACCAGTTCAGGCCTAGTCCTATCTCTTCCTAAGTCTTCAGATAAGTTTGACATAAAGCGACTAAACAAAGAGTCACAACCCGATAAACACGAGTCAAAAGTCGCTTTTCAAATTCTAATTGTGAGCCTTACAGACACGAATAAACATTCATAAGGCTACATTAGCATAACGGTTTCTTATCAGCAATCGAAGAAACGAACGCAGAGAATCAATACTGCCTTCCGTGACAGGCTGACCCAATTCAATAACCTTAAAAAAGCGTGGTGACCCTTGGAATCGGAAATTAAAACCCCAAGGGCTCTCTGAGGCGCACTAATCATGGAAACATTAGACATGGAAATTAGAGCGAATTGCCATTAATCGAATCATCTGCCGGATTGGTTGATAATATTCCAATGGCGGACGGAAGGCGCCCTCCTTTATGAGGGCGATTTTACTTTCCATTCAGAGAGTGAACGACTGAAGCGATATCGAGAATTGTTATGACACTGTATCTTTGTTAATCGTGGATATATCCACTAGTAACTACTGCTCTTTTTTATTATATACGGCAGACAAACAGGCTAGCTGGCCACTTGATGGAAAGTAACCAGGGGCGCTACCAATGCGTTACCCGCCTCTAAAGTGACCTTTAATATACCTCTTGAACGATCCCATGTCATAGTCCAAAAGAAACACGGTAGCTGGGAACTCATTCCACATCCGAATCGTACGAGCGAGAAACGTTTTGTTAGCGTTTATATTTCTAGCTAACAAACAAAAATTAGTGTCAATTGATAGTTGACTGCCACACTTATTACTTATTAGACTAGATCTTTTATTAATATGAAAGGTCAGATGAAGAGGCCATAAACAAATGTTCATGTATGAAAAGGTCAATAAATGAGGAAAAAGCGACAGAGATTTGTCACGACCGAAGCAATGAGGAGTTTTCCAATAGGTATCTAAAGCATTCCTAACCACTCACTAGATGGCGCCCCGACAATTTTGGTAATTGACAATCGCTTGAAATAGGTTCTTAGCAAACAGGATACAAACACTGGGTACGTTATATTGGATAATATTGTATTTGTCAATAGTTTTCAACCATTTTAGAGGTTGTAATAATAATGGAACATAGTGCTTACATATAAATATTTATTTTTACACTTCGTTCAACCTTTAACAGTTATGTTTATATAAATAAACATTTTATTTTCAAGTTTAGTATTAGTTGGCTGCATGAAATCACTGCCACAATCATACAGATTATAAAAAGATTACCAAAATTGTAGGAGCGCCATCTATTGATGCTTTTTAAAACCAACTATCTATACCTACTGGAAAACTCCTCATTGGAACGATGTGGTCTCTGCCTACTCCTACGGGAAAAGGCGTGACACTTTGTCATTGTGTAAAATAATCAACTTTGCGTTAATGTCCCGGTTGTGCTCTCGCGCACGAGGACACAGGTTCCGCCTTGACCATGATCCAGGATTTGTCAGATCAGGTAATTACAGTGGAGCGACTGCCGTCTGACCTCCGTGACCCTATTAACAGGGGAATCTGACCAGTCGCCTGAATGTGCAGGTTTCATCACGATGTTTGCCCTCACCGTAAGAGCATTGGTTAGTGTTCAACTAATGTACATAACTCAGAAAAGACTCATTGGTACATGGCGGCACTGGGATTTGCACCGAACCTCTGGCTTACGAGTCGGACCCCATTACCACTAAACCACCGACGCTTTTTTGTCCGTGTGAAAGATTGATTGTAAGTGCGTCATTCGTAGTTGTAAATTTAGCTTGATATCTTTTCGAGCCCCAGTAATCCCGTTCCGCGGCTTTAAGCAGGAATCAAGATTCCATCAAGAACTTTGTGGACACGCTGAATTTTAAATGGTTCTCATTAAAGTTTGAGAAAAGGAAGTCGAGACGAAATGCATAAATTATGAATACGTAGACGGGGGGATGATAATTAACATGGACAGTTTACGAGGAATTCTCAGATTATGAACGGAGTTTGGATGAGAAAAAGTAAGTGCTTACCTTTATTATTCAAGTTCCCTAACACGAATTTTGGTCCCTACATTAAAGACGACCAATTAAAATCATCTGTAAAATGCGGCCCGGATTCTGATCAGTCGAATTTGAAATTCGTATTCGAAAACCTAATTAGAAAAACGAACGTATGCGGCCAGCTTAAAAAAAAATAATCAACTAATAAATAAGGTCGTTGATGTTTGCCTTTTAAATATATTAAATGAGACGACAACTCGATAAGGAACCCTAAAACAAAGAAACCTTAAATCTGAACCAACAAACTACGAAATTGGTCCCATGGAAGTTTGCAAAATAATTAGGAAACCAGTCCCCGTCAAGTAAATTACCAACTAGGATAATGCGGGCTGGGCGTAGGCAAGTCGGGAAGTTGGAAAAATATTAAAGTTAAAGTTGGTAATGAAATTAGTCACGGCCGGGTGGCTCGGAGACGGGAGGGGGAGCGCTTTTAGCCTTGTATATTTCATCACTGGGCTGTTCAGATTTGTTGATAGTATACTTATAAGTTGATAAATATTGAGTTTTTTTTACATCATGAAGGAGGGTGTGAAGAAGTTCTTACGAGATCGGGGATACGCTATATATGGAATACTTATGGTATTGCAAACGTCCAAGTTACTGCCTACCATTAGGCGGGCTATATGCTGATTGGCCACCTTAGTAGTATAAAAAAGTACCTAGTAGTAATAGGTAAAGCAATAATGTATAATAGATGTTACTACGAAAACGTGTCTGTTACTCTGTTTGTCATCACGGGAACTGGTAGCCCTTGGAAAGTAGCAGTTATATAACTATCACTCATATAAACATCAATGATTAATGTAAGTAGTAAGGTCTCTCATAATCTCATACACGTGTCTCACTTACAATCACGTGACTTTATCATGGAATTATTAGTAGGTATAAATAGCTTTTGTAAGGATGGATGGATGTTTGGAATGTTTGTTACTCCTTCACGTAAAAACTACTGAACGGATTTTGATGAAATTCGGCAGTAACGTAGCTTAAAGCTCTGAATAGCATATGACTAGGCTATAATTTCTCCCGAACAACAATATGGTTCCCGCGGGAACGGGTCCGAATTTTACGAGGCAAAAGCTACTCATCAATATTTCTTTAGTATCTTGCAAGTTGTTAATTTCTAAAATCGTTCTTTTTAGATATATCTAGACATAAAACTCTACCAGTCAGTTAATAGCATTAGTTTACATTAATCGAATCCTTCCATTTTCAATTTACGTCCAACGTCCAACTGAATCGCTCTAGTGAAGAGTTTTCTCAGAAATGAAGACGTTTTCATTATTTAATTTAGTTTTTACGATCACGACGTACTCGGACCGCCTTTGAATACTGAGTTAGAAATAAAAGCCAATTGAGTGTTCTACTCAATAAAAACTCAATGAATCCGGTAATTATTTGACTTGCACTCAAGAATTTAAAATGGGAGCGTTTAGGTAACCTTAGTGGTATAGCGTTTTGGATAACTATCTGGGTATTTATTGTACTATTCAAGAAAGTTACGGTTTCCATCATTTTTGTCATATGAAATAGCAATTCCATAATAAAAACCTAAAATTTCGCCAAATAAAATTCACATTTACAGAACAAAAAGGATTTTTAAATCTAATTTTTGGAGCAGGATATCAAAAAATCCTCTGTATACGTAGCAGATAAGGCGGCGGGCCTTTGATGTTTTTATAGGAAAATGACAGGGTCGCCCATGCAACTTTATTTTACCCTTTTTGTCCTGAGTTTCAGTCTGATAACAGTCGACCGAAAGTGGCGTGCATACGTTGACCCACGCTCAGACACAGTGCCTTTGCCCTTATTAAATGTGGGAGGTTAAGGTTTACGTTGTCAAATTTAATTCATCAGAATCCCCAAAACGAGGTCTGCAAACTACCTTGGTAGCAGGTATTCGATGTGGGAAGAACAAAGCCCGTTTAGAACAGTGACATAGACGCCTATGGCAGGTAGTATACTCGTACAAGGAGCCTACGGTAGGACCAGCAGTTATTTACAAGGCATATAAAGCTGGTATAGAAGACTGGGGGGGTACAATAACACCAGCAAGGATAGATGTAAAGGCATAGCTGGTAGAGGGAGGCCTTGGAAAGGAATAGCATCAACGCAGGAGGCACTTATAGGGAACTTGGACGGAGGTCTGATACTAGTAAGAGCGATGGATATGGAGGCACAAAGCTGGTATTTGAGACTGACACGGAGGCCTATGGTACGATCACCAGTGTTGGATGTAGGAGGCTCAAAGCTCACACGGAGACTAGAATACGATCTGCAGCGATAGATGTGGCTGGTATAGAAGGCCCAGAAGCGATGGATGTAGGAGGCACAAATCTATCTGTGGACGTCCTCCGGCTAATGATAATGACGATCGTTATACTAAGAAAATCTCTTAGCTCTCTAGCGGTGTATAAAACATGCTCGTGTACGGCTTTAACCCTTGAACGGAGGTAATAGCCATAACGCGCCGGCCGTTACCGCGTGAACAACCTCCGCTAAACACGGCTCTGCTCTCATTATGGACACGGAATGTCTCTTAATTCCCCCGGTTCACTATTAAACTTAAGCACAGGAATTATGGAAATAATTCTCGGTTAAGGTAAGTTGCACGCGAAAAGGTTGAGGTTATTTTTAAGTACGTTTCCGTCAGGTTTTTGTGTCGATGTACACATGGTGGTCGGATGATCTTACGGTGAGGGAAAACATTGTGATGAAACATGCACATTCAGGCAACTGAATGTATGTATGTATGTAACCATGATACAATTTGGTCAAGTTTTCCTGTCACGGAGGTCAGATGACAGTCACTCTACAGTAATTATCTGAGCTGCCAAATCCTGGATCATGATCAAGGCAGACCCCCGGACCCCGTGCGCGAAAGCACAAACGGGACATTAACGCCACCCTGGGACCCTCAGGAAAGTTGACCGCCAGACAGAACACCTAACCAACGAATCTATTCTAGCCGAGCTGAAGTTAAGGATGAGGCTCAGCACCACATGTTTGCGAAGGAGTTTCGAGTTCTACGGCTACGTTGCCAGAAAAGTGGTGACAATTTAGAAAATTGCTAATAACGGGCAAGATGAGCGGGAAGAGGCCTAGAGGTAGAATCCTAATGCGCTAGTCAGACCAGATCCGCTCTACCCTGGACACGTCGGTGTGCGATGTCATCCATGCAGACGAAGGTACAGTGAGTTGGTGCAAGATAGTCCACGAGAAAGTCATCCGAAGAGGCCACGTCCTTCAGCATTGAGGATAAACGACGTAAGGATGGGGAATTACTATATATATACACATAGGCAGACACTAACATACATAATACATAGACAGCATTTAAAAAATGTCCTGTGAGTGATCCTAACAGCAGCTCTAGGAACCCATTTCCAACTCTATCATTCCCTACGACGCCGCAGTATGCTTTCGCTTACTTCGTTCTTAACCTTTTATCTGGGCAGGACAGACGCCGTCCGTCATTCCGGATTATTTGACCCATTCGATTCGACATTAACGGGGTTAAATGGCGCCGAAATAAAGGGGTTGACGCCCATTATAAAGTGAGTTTTAAGGATCTTTACGAGCAAGAGAAGGTTTTGTGGCGCTTTTATGGTCCGATACGGTATTCATATTTGAATGACCGTAATCTTTTTTGAGTATGACATATTTTTAAATGACAGATATCGGGAAAACACCCCCGTAAAAGTATGCGAACCTATAACACTCAAATATGTCAAAAACTGAACCTATTTTAATTAAACAATGCTTGGAATAAGATTGTAAAAAAATGCATCGAAATAGTTGGTCACTTGGTTCAGGAGCTACAATGCGATAGGATACAGATACACAGAACTACACTTGAACTTTTAACTGCATTCAACTTCCAAATTGAGAGTTTGGTATGTTGATGAATTTTTGTTCTCTCTGACGAAGCACTTCATTCCAGATCATGTCATCAGAGAAACACCAAGGAAGGATATTATGTCAAAAAGGCGCACAGCATTCACCCCAATTCCTACGGGTCTTCTTTACCGCGGGCAATGCTACCGCGTCCGTCACTCGGGATTATTTGACCCATTCGATTGACCATTAGCGGGCATTACCCCGGTGAAGGGTCTCACCCCTAATAAAAATCTATTGCTCTATTAGAGCTCCACCTTCGTGGGGCTTATATCTGGTAATCAGCATCATTATACGGGTCACCCGGCAGCTCTTAGAACGCTTACGTATCTAAGAAGCTTCGTTTCGGCAAAAGAAAGAATCCATGCAATAGTGTGAATATTGGTCTGTGTTTTTATAATGATTTGACATCTAAACGGAACTCAGTATAGTACTCATCCAGCTTGTATTTGCGATTTTTCGTAGGTGGTCGGTCCACCTACTGTGAGGCCTACCCACGCTGCATCATCCGGTACATGGTCGCCACTAGAGAACTTTCGTGCTCCATCGGCCATCTGTTCTGCATTTAAGCTTGGCAATTTTGGCTGTCTGTCGATGACCTTTGTTCGCTTGCGAATCTCCTACATTCCTAACACATACTAATGCTACACATGCTAATGCCAAAATATCTGTCTGATAAATTATTTTGTTACTCGAATCAATGTGGTCTTTCTGTATATGTACTGAATAACAAGAAAAACATATCCTATTGCAAATTGGTCACGTATACACGAACAGACATTATCAAACAAAAACAACGTAGCTGACTGAGACGAAGTCTTCATTTATAACAGACTACGATGACCTATCGACCTTACATTTAAATGTATAGTAGACAAAAAGACGTTGATTTTTGTATAAAAAGGCATTTAAGATAAGCACAATTACGCGTTGATTATGTAAATATCCGGGAATACGGAAGCGCCCAGGACGAGTAAAAACTAAAAAAGCCCCGACTGCTATTAAAACTGAAGAGTTATTAACAAGCAGATTGATGTACGTAAATATGTAGGTATTTACTACACAACAGTACAAATTAAAACTTGAGAGAAACAAACATACATACGGAGGCTGTAGACACATGCATACATACACACATTACACTCCTTTGCGTCGCGCAGTGGGGTAAAAAGCTAGGGTCACTCTACTTAGCCTGTTCTTAAAGCATTTCGTTGAATTTTAGGCGGTGGATAGATAATGCTAGAAAGCACGAATATTCAGAATACTTTCTGACTAAAATGATAGGTTTGTATGTTTATGGTTATGTTAAGCTTGGCTCTTTACGAGAAATTATAACTTTTTCGAAGTGAAACCTTTAATGAGCTCGCGAGGCTTGGCGAACCAATTGCTTTGTGTATTGTACAACACATATTTTGAGTGCTGTGCTTTCATAAATAAATTGGCGTTTTGTATAGCGAAAATGGCGGAAAACATTGAAACTTTGTGAACCATAAGTGCTGTTGTTAAAATGATTAAAAGAGTTGAAGATAGAGAAAGAAAACTGGAGTGTACTTAAGCTTACACGTTTATAAAAGGTGAAAAACGAAATCTAACGAATTGTCAAAATTTTCCTCTATATCAATGCAGGAATTTACCTACACCATGCACATCACGACCCTAGGGCTGTAACTCCGTCGATAGCCGTTTTATATCGATAAAGTTATTCCAGTCACGGACGCCCTAGCATCCTCAGAGATATCCACGGCCGCAGGATACACGCGCCACGCATTTGTAATTAAACAGGGTGCCTCGAGTAATTAATAATTAAATTGTTTTAGTCGCACATGGCTGCGTGGATTAGGGCGAGCCCATATTCCGACTAAATCCGAAATTTTGTTTATTAACGGTGATGAGCTCGGCGTAGCTAAGTCCTGTTGTAACCGGATAGTACCTATCTACCTCGGCTTTCAACCCAAATTCTAAATAGTATCTTAAATGGTAGGTATACCCGGTGTGGGAAATTATTGGCCAGACTTTTTTTTATGATTATCAGCCGATAAACAGGTCAACGGGCCACCTGATGTAAAGTTGTCACCACCTATGAACATGCCTGCTTATGGTTATCGGTTTGACTACCGTAAGACTTTAATTAAAAATGATAATTAAATTAAATAGTAGTGGGTATGTATCTGAAATTCTAAAATATGATGCATCTAACTTTACGTACTACTAATGTTCTACTCAGCTGTATTCTTATTTTTAGTAGAAAATAACTATAAGATTAAGCTTATTAAGTCTTTGTAGCTTATTCCTTCAGCTTGTAGTATAGCTAAGTATCCATCTAAAACTCTACATGCGATATTAGCAACCATTACAGAACACAATAGGTCCCTGGAGGCTAATAAGGCCCATTATCCTGTGAACGTTTACTCCATCCTAGTCTTCGTTGCGGAGATGTTATCGACCTTATTAACATTATTCTCATTGGATAGGGGACCGTAGAAAGGAGCCGGTCTTATCTAGGAATACCTCTGTCTCATTTAACAGAAAGAGATTCAAACAGAATAATAATTTACTTAGTTACATTAGAAACGTCCAACTGTTATATGTAAAAATGTTTTTGGTTCTGAATAAATTTTTAATCTAATTTTAACTTAATTATAGACCCCACACAAAAAAAGAAGGAGGGGTTATGTTATAACTTGACGTGTTTTCTGAGATTCAGTAGTTTAGGGAATATTTAGTAATACGTAAACTTTTTCGAGTTTTTTCAATATCAGCTTTTGTTGGATCAAATTTACCCGTCACCCGTATCACAGATTAGAAAAAAGTAACCCGTATTCAGAAATGTTACTATGAGGTCTCCCAGTGTGGGTGAACGCACATGGTTCCAATTCGAACTACGAGTCTTATTTGGTGAACAAACAATGCCTAAAATCGCGACTTGCCGTATCAATCACGCTACGTATATTGTGTATAGATTTCGAGAATTATATAAGAAACACATAGAATGTGAATTTCTTGCAGAGGGTGACAATTTCCATTGCGATGGGCGCAAAAAATAAAAAAATGTGAATTTTAACGAATACTGCTGCACATTATCCATTTAAATACATAATTTCCTTAAAAAAATAAGACAAGTCAGTTTGGACGGATTATAGTGTAGTGAGCCCCTGAGAGGCGGGAGATAGCTAAAAGTTCTAAAGACCAATAAATTATGGAGTCCCGCGTAAATACACAAACAGTTGATTACGTAAGTACCGAGTAGGTACATAATTGTCTATACACCTCTACATACTTAAATACAGTTTGTTTTTGGATTGGATAGGAAATATTTCCCCTGTTATATTACAAAAAGTTATTTATATCCATTATTATTGCACACATTAGTCAGTGAATCCCGAACTGAAGCTATAAGTACCTATATTAAATACCACAATATACCATAATAAAGAAAATTAACAGACCGTTAAGACACATTACCCGCTTTACTCTCTCATGTATAGTTAAAGCTATTACACGCCGCGGGACATCGCTGGCTGGAGACTAATACGGCCTATTATCTTGACTTATCGCCCGCCCTTGCCTATCGCCTTTCGCAGATCGCATGATCCAGTCCGAATGGCCCCTACCACGGGTTGGTATCGCGAAATAAGTTTACCGATAGAAAAATTTGGGAGTGTTTCTCGAGCGCGCTCTATACAAACGTAGTTCAATATTACGCTATCAAAGCCAATGAAATTTTGTAGACATGATCCAGGAATATCTATGCTTGTGGTTTGTAACATTTTCGATAAAATATATCGTTTCAAAATTACATGGGATTTAAAATTTGTTTGTATGAAATCTTTAATAAACCTTACAGAATACCGCATCGACATTCAGGAACTATTGTCATTCATAATGTCACGACGGGTATTAAGTAATTGGTGTGAGTTGATCATTTTAATTAATTATGACCAAAGTCAGATGTCGTCGTAAATAACGCAAACCCAAATTGAATACAGCGAAACGCTCAGTGCGCGGGCGGCGCCATGATAGACTTGTATCGAGTCCCGTAGAGGAGCTACAATACCACCGATCAGTAGACAAAGTCAGAACTATAGACGCCATATAGTAAATGTCATACGCAAGCCTCCACTAGCGCCGCTGTCTACTGAATAGATAATGCGCAGATTATATTAAGCGTCGACGACGCGACGCTCCACAGTACCATAAACCGACGTTCATGTATGAAAAGATGAATGAATGTAGAAGAGGTAAGAAAGATTTGTTAGAACCCTTGCAAGCTGTCCAATCTAGAATCTGTCGTATAACGAATAAAGGCGATGAACGACGAACTGTGATTGTATTGTATCGTGCAAGGGTAATTCTGGTTGAGACGGTTTGTAAATCTCACCAAATAAAGCTAATTTTCGTATAGAGCCATTATCAAACATCGTTGCGTCATCCTTTATTCGGTATAGGAGAAGAACGAAAATAGCCCCTATGTTAATGCGAAGCATTGTTCTGACCTGATTTTTGACGTAGGTAGACGCAGTGCTTTAATGAGTATTTCAGCAAGAGCGGTCTGCATTTGACCTCATCTTTTTTGACGGGCAGTTAAAAGAATATATTTCAGAGTGCCCAAGCTTAAGATTTAAAAAAAATCATTTTTTTTTATCTTTAGTTGATGTCTCTTCATAGTAAGTAGGTAGTTGATTAAGCAATTTAGCTTGACCTGTCTTGCGGTCTCATTCTCCCTTTCCTGCCCCTAAACCTATCGGCAGAAACAATTCAGCAAAACTCCATCCGAGCAAATGGTAATGTTTCTAACATAAACGCCTGCGCAACAAATGACGCCAATATTTCTTTCTAATTGCGTCTTTGGGGACCATTTTTAATGGGGCCAGAGTTCAGGCAATTATCGTCTTTGTTTCGTCACGACACCCGTTCATCTTCCCGTCCCTGATGTTGTCCGGAATAATTCTATTATCTGATAGTATGCCTACCTACTTAATGTCTGTCTGTCTAAACGCGATAACCTCAAAAATGTTAAAGAAAATCGGGGTTATTGTGGGCACGGATTTCCCTGCGTTTTTTCTTCAAAGGATTGTGTTATCCTACTACTTAATAGGTTTACCTAAATATGAAAGTTTGCATGTTTGGATATTTGTGTACATCATCTGTACTTGAAAAAGCGACTTAGGACCTATGCTAATACGTATTATACCTGTTTTCGTGAATTACAGGCAATCTAAACAATTTAGAAAAAATCCTTTAGGTATACCAATTTTTAACTTACTATATGTTTTTCTTATTAATGGTATTTATTTGATACCGTAAGCGGTTTAGGAGAAATATGAACTAATCTCTCAAAAACATATCGCAGTAAATTTAAATGAAATCAAACAAAATGGAATGAACTACTTTATAATACTAGATATGGGTTCCGAGAAACACATACTGTAATTTCACGTGTCTAAATCATACTAGCTAGTTCATTACACACAGGTAAGCAATTTCTCGATTGACGATTGTGTTTGCACGCGATCGATTCGTGATGTATTTTTTATCCGCTAGATGTCACAACAGTATGCATTATCACGTACCACTTGTCTCAATCGTGTGTCAATGACTGTCATTTACTGGATACTAAATTATTGAAAATCGATTAACTTCTTCGACATCGGTAACATTGTTATTTCATTCATATACGAATCATTATTACACGAACATAGCTGCGTGACCGTGACTTTGTTGCTTAACACTTGCTGAGCCAATACGACCTTTAATAACACTTGTAATAAGCTAGGATATGCTTTAACAGCATAATTTTAAAGCAATTATTTATACAGTAAAATGTAGAAACGCTGGTAAGGAAGATGTATTGTGTTCGGTTGTTTTCATGATTATAAATCAACTTGGCGTTAATAACCCGGTGGTCCTCGCGCACGAGGGCCCGGGGTCCGCCTTGATCATGATTCAGGATTTGGCAGAGCAGGTTATTACAGTGGAGCAACTGCCATCTGGCATCCGGATCATGGTTACAAATTCAGTTGCCTGAATGTGCAGGTTTCATCACGATGTTTTCTCACTCACCGTAAGAGCATCGGTGAGAATTCATCTAATGAACATAACTCAGAAAATAATCATTGGTACATGGCCGCAGCGGGATTCGAGCCCGGTGCGTCTTTCTTACGAGTAGGATACCTTAACCGCTAGACCACTCTTTGGTTGTTTTCATGATTCATTGTATTTTTTAAGTAACATTGCGCAATATATATATCTACTTAACTGTGAAATCAAGGAAACGCGACAAACCGTGAAAGTTCTGAGATGTGTTCGCGTTTATATACGCGATTACAATTACAAATGGCGGGTGTATATCAATAACTTAACTGTCTGTACGGCGGTACCTAATTACCATATTGTGGCGGTGCCAGTGTCAGCCAGGTTTTCGGCGAATAATGCCAAATCTGCAAGTTTGGAGCGGGGCCTCGTCAGAGCGAAGTTTCTCTTTGAGACCTGACGGTAGCCGCGACCAGGTTCCAATTTAAGTTGGCGAGATGTTTACTGATAAAGGGTAGCTGGCCACGGCCATAGGAACCCGAAGATATGGCCTTTGCTTGTTGTTCCTATGTATGTAGTATGATTTTTGTAAAATGTATGAATTAAACGGGTTTGTGGTGTCCGCTAATCTTACACACACGGTAGAGTAAACCTGTACGGATGACGTAAAATACCTACGAAAGAATCGAAGAAAATGGGCAGTAAAAAATATTTTTAAGTACCCATTGTATTCTTTTAAATGTTGAATAAAGTGTTATTCATTCATTCATTCGATTATGGATATATATGAGATGCTTGCGTAGAAAACAGCATAATTACGCTTCTGGTCAGAATACTTCTTTTTAGTCCGGAGGTTTGGCCTGCTCTGTAAAATTTAATTTCATGTAATTATACCGTTTCGTTCGCCAGCTCCTCATATCATCTTCCTATTGAGTTGAATTAGCTGTAATTAATAATTCTTGTTCAAGTTTTATTTACAAAGTTTCGCAGAGTTTCCTATCAATATAGGTTTATCAAATCGGCAGAGTGATTTAGATAAGTACCTACATACAACCCAGTCGTTTGATATCCTATGCAATAAAACATCTTAGAATTTATGTATCATCTTATCTGTACATAATTCAGATCCGAATTTGGAGTGTTTTAACTTTGGAAATTCAAACAAATTAATATAAGACATTCAAAGTGAGGGCGAACTGTTTGAATACATTACTTACAGAGTTGACTTCATTCATCGCCTCTCTGTTTATAATTTTATTGAATGGATCCAAATTGGCATCAAAACGAGGTCCCAATTGATTATGGAAAGGATATCAATTGACAATTGGTAGGAAGGATATTGGTTGGAAGGATATCATTTAAAATTGAAAATGGAAAGGATATCCATTGACAAACTATGTATCAAACTGGACCACAGTTTGTTCCGACGACACAACGCCCTACTACCTTATTGTGTACTAATTTTGTTAGTTTTAAGGTTTTTTTATGTGTTATAATATTTTAAACTATCGCGGTTGTTATAACACATTTTAAGGGTAAGTTCTGGGTTTCCTACCGCGTACCGTTGTTGACGAGTAGCCCGATATTTCGACACAGTTGCATGCATCATGGTCACGGGACGCGGTAGGAAACCCAGAACTTACCCTTAAAATGTGTTATAACAACCGCGATAGTTTAAAATATTATAACACATAAAAAAACCTTAAAACTAACAAAATTAGTACACAATAAGGTAGTAGGGCGTTGTGTCGTCGGACCAAACTGTGGTCCAGTTTGGTACATAGTTTGTCAATGGATATCCTTTCCATTTTCAATTTTAAATGATATCCTTCCAACCAATTGTGTTATTGTTATTGGACCAAATAAAGATACGCCTCTGTCTAAACTACTAAGTAACCTTGAAGTTGCTGAATAAACAGAAAAGGTAATTATTAGATACGAGTACCTACGGTACCTAGTATGTTTTTCGGGGTCGGCAACGCGTGGGTGATGCCCTTGGTATTGCAAACGTCTATAGGCTGCGGTGACTGCTTACCATCACGCAGGCCGTAAGCTTTGTAACCTTAGTGGTTTAAAAAACACCTAGCTATAACAAATTATCTTGAGTCATGAGTAGTCATGACTCACATGAGTGCGAATGGGATAAAAATCACTAGAGCATCGATTACCTATCCACCGTGGCGTGTTTCACGGGCCTTTGTGGGCAAGTGATTAATCTACCCTCCGAAGTAAGAGCCACTTAGAAGCATTGTGTCGCCGAGACTCGGCCCTGTCACGTGGTAGACTTCAGTACAGAAGCCAGCAAACCTACCCTAAACCAGTATAAAAGGAGCTAACATTGTTAAGAGCGTCTAAAGAGACGCTAGCGCATCTTATACTGGTTTAGGTAGGTCGATTGTACTGTGTGACCAACTTATCTGTTAAATGGCGAAATTAGGAACTACGGCCGCCTAGGTTGAGTCATTCGATTGTAGGCGACTATGGTGTCTTTGTATCTTCGAACGCGATACGTCACAGAAAATTTGGTTGGTCAGTAAACGAGTTGACGAGGTTTTGTCCGGTAGATGTCATTAGTGTGCGTGATCGAGGTAGGTAGGTACTAATAAATAAGAAACATAGGTAACTACTTAAACTATAATTTACTGTTCAGTAAATTAAATATCAATTATATAGGTACAAACCAAGCGGTCATCATGTCTACTACCCGTGTATAAATAACCATGTACCTGAAACAAAAAAAGAATTTGTTAGTATTATGATAAAAGGACATATCTTTAACAATTTTTATTCATAAATATGGAATACCTATTCGTAACCGAAATCGGATAATCCGATATAATTTAATTTCCGTATTATCCGAAATTTCAGATCCTCTCTTCTTAGAAACTAACCGTGCAAAAGGATACTGACACTTCTCTAAGCACGTCAATCGTTCTTACGACGAATCCGGGATGCCAATAGAATGAGTGGAGCCCCTGCACTGTAAAGTGAGTTTCAATAGAAAAAAAAGTAGTAGAGCACGACAAACGAAAAGTATTATTCCCAAAAAACCAAATAAATTGACTTATTTACACATACATTGCTACATACATTGATTTATTTACATTCTTCTGTAAGTTTCGGTGGTTAATACAGTCGTCGCGCTGACTCGCGCTCTATTACTTTTGTCTTTTCTATTTAACATATATCATAACATTAACATGTTACATATATCTCTCCTAAAATCCTAAACTTCTAAACGAGTCAACGGGAAATGGCGTTCGTAGTAAACGCTATTCGTTCATCCACACCCACGTGCAAGCGTCTAGTTCGCGGAATAGTGACGTCAGAGCCGTTAACCACTCACACTCGTACCTACCGCAATGTCTTGGCGGGAAAATCAGCTGTTCTGTTCGGATATTACTGAGAAGATGGCGCGTGTATTCTGTTATTTCTGTTGTTACAGGTTAGGTACCAGGAGCTAGAGAAGAGGTATACAAGGTGTTACGTAACTACAGATGTTATGTAATATTTATAAAAAAAAATACAGGCAAAAGGTGTAACGTTATAATCTAAAATTATATCGCCAATAAGAAAGTTAGGTGCCTATTTTACCTGTAAACGTTGTCAGCAGAACGCCTAATGCCGTCACGGTTCAGTCGTCATATCGTTTTCATTATCGAACGCAAAATTTGACATTTTAAGAGTAGGCTAAAACTAAAAGTGATCTAGTCGAAAGCAAGCTGTCTAAGCCTGGGTATCAGAAAAGAGATCCTGCGGTAAGCCCAGGAAGCAATGGGTGGACATCGCATAGTCGGATGCGAATGCCAACTGCCTACGACGTGAGGATACTGAAGACCGGGCGATGTGGAGGAATAAAAGTATTAAAGCGGACTCTCGCACAAGGCAGGATAGTCCTATAATGATGACTTTAACTAGCCGAAAGCAAATACTTTTAAAACAGTATTTGCCGAAAGTCGCATACAGACAATCACACCACAAGAAAGGTACCTCAACAAAACGCCGTCAACGCGATAGAACAAGGTATTTTATGGTACATCAAAAACCCGTGAAGGCGCTGTCCGCGTTTTACGCTTCGTTCACAAATGACCGCGCGCGATCATAAATAAAATACCAGCTGTGTATAAAAACTGCTCACCTGTGATATTCTAGCGATTTAGTGGGCATGCTCGGAAGTAATAGTGCTACCGGATTACTGGCCTTCCTACAGTTATCGTTGATTGATTACTCGATGTAATTGTGCATCCGATACTGAATAGGTATCACTAAGTTCTTCCTCGTCTTTCGTAGTAATGTGTAATTGACTCTTTAGCATCAAAGGTAGTTTGAAAGACGGCTTTTTCTACAAATCGATAAGACAACGTTCCTACCTAAATTTCTTTAAATTAGATATCGTTTTAGAATTAGAGAATTTAAAAGGTTCGAAAGAACGTTTCTTGCTAGTACGATTCAGGTGCGAAATGAACTCCTTCCTTTGGACGATGACATGGGATCGTTCAAGAGGTATATCAGAGGTCTCTTTAGAGGCGGCAACGCATTGGTAGCGCCCCTGCTGTTGCTGATGGCGGCGGCGGTGACCACTTTCCCATCGGGTGGGCCGTTTGCCTGTTTGTCTGCCGTATAACATAAAAAAAGAGCTTTGAAACTACAACACAGTATATTATTTTAATTTTCATACCACATAATCCCTAAGCACTTGAATATTTTAAGCTATGTCGGGGCTGCCTGAATACCTAAGTATTCAGGCGGCTCAGACAGATAGGTATAATTTTTAATCTACATATTAATGCAGAATGGAGACGTAAACATGATGTAAAGCGCTTAGAGCGCGTACTTTCAAGTTAATCCCGGTGCAGCGCGACCCCGGTTATCATAATGAGATTCGTTATCATAATGTGATCTCATTTGATAACGTCGTGGCGAAGGAAAAAGAAAACAAAAATTTGTAATTTTGAACGTAGATATTATGATAAGGCGATTCTTGATCCTATTGGTAAGGCGTTTAGCTAGCTGTGTTTAACTAGTGTTGGCTGGTCTATCAGGATCATATTGTGTTTGCGTATAATTCATGTTTTAAACCCTCGCGGTTACTATAACACATTTTAAAGGAAATATCGGGTTACTCGTCATTAAAGCTACGCGGTAGGAAACCCGAAACATACCTTTAAAATGCGTATAATTCAGTAAAAATTCTGACCATTTATATTTCTGTCATTTAAAACAATGCAAAATCCGTGACTTACAGTCCGCGTACAATTCGCTGATTACGTTCCGGACCATTTCTCACTGGAATCACAATGAATTTCGGGATAAAAAATTATAGCCTATGTGTTATGCTGAACTATTTAAAATCCGTGCAATAGTTTTGTTGTGAAGGAGTAACGTTTATACATCCTTACAAACTTTGAATATGAAGATACTATCCTCACACTCCCAGTCACAGTGTTTCCTTAGTCAATGACATGGGAACATTGAAAAGGTACATTAGGTCTCTTTAGAGGCGGACCACACATTAGTAGCGTTCCTGGTGTTGCTGATGTCCATAGGCGGCGGTAACCAACTTTCCATCAGGTGGCTCGCTCACCTGTTTGCCTGCCGTATAACATAACATAAAAAGCACTGTCTTACCAATGTCTTTACTTCACACTGAAGTGTTAATTCTGCAATTGGAATAACTACAGCCGTGTAATTCTGAACTACAATGTATGGTTGCGTGTAATGCACCTAATAAGCACCCAACTCCACTTCTAATGAATAAGTTAACCGTTTAACTGCTCATCGAATCATGCCCGCCCACTTTAACATAAATGAGTGAATTCGTGTTTTTGCATAGAAATTTAAAAAGCAAATGAGTTAGAGTAATTTGCAAAAACCGGCACTAAATTGTCGTTGTCACGTTAGATATTTTACACGTAAAACTTGCAACAGGTTAACATAATACAGTGTGACTGGAGGTAATTATAATTTTTTAACATACTTACGTCTAGTGACAAAATAATTTGTATTTCATATGTTAAATATTGGCCGTGTGGTGTCCGGCAGAGTAGAATAGCATCAACCCATTACATTCGTGGGTGTCGTAAAAGGGTTCGAAGGCTGGAAAATGGGCAGCATCGTTTTCCATTGTTATATTTTATAACACTGCGATCTCCAACCCGCGCGTGGCAGGCGCCAAGCGTGGAGATTATGGCAATAACCTCCCGTTTCGTGGGACAGGCCGTAAGTCCTGTAGTGGACTGTTATGGGCTGTGATCATGAATGTTTAATATTAATGCATAACAAGCAAGAGCGTTGTCACTGTTAAGAAGCACAGATAATATAGTTTCACTTCAACCGAAAATATAAGTTATTAATAATGCCGACACATAAGTCCAATTACAGTTGGCGTATTTCCTTAGAAATCCATAAAATGCAAGACCTAGGTTTCTAAATGTAAAATCTATCCGCTCCAGACGAGCCCGACGCAGTGGACACGGAGCAATAGGGTGCCCTAGAATTTACTATATAATATGTATATTTACCTAGAACTAAGTCACGGACCAGTTTTGTTTTTGCACCTCCTCAATGGGTAAAGGTCACCCACCGGGCTAACGGGGAAGTGACGCGGAGAACTCTCATGAGTACCAGCGCGGTCGGCTGGCGGGTTATGCTGGACTCGCTACGCATGGAACCTAAGCGCCTAGCTGCTAAACTCAGCGTTGGACTGCCTTTCGCCTGCCTTTGACGGGAAGGCTTCATCGGATGCTACACACCCCATGGGGCAGGGTGATACCTAATCGGCCGCCAAGACAGTTCAACCATCACGTCTAGCACATCGGAGCGACAAGTGAGAAACTGCGCGACATGGATCCTGCTATCTCTTTCATCTTAGTATTGAGAGAAGGACATAAAGACTCGCACGCGGCGGGAGCAATATCGCGATCAGACTTGTTTAGGGTACCCAGCGGATCTCGCTTCGCCATCGATAGATCTATATTAGGACGCACTCCTTACGAGTGGCAAGCTCGTTGCGGTGCTCGAAGTATGAAACGGACACCCATCAAGTAACCGGCATTGCTTAACTTCTGTCATCGGTCTCGCAAGTACTTGCGCTGCCACTAGTCTGTCCCTCTGCTTAAATAATTAAGTCAATAACCGGCCGATTCCAGTTTCGTCGCTCCCATATTTCCAAATTACACATTAAACCGCCAAAACAGCGATTAATACACCTCAAAACCAACGATAAAGCAACAATCAGAGTGAACCGGCTCTCGACTGGTTTACGCCGGTTTTCCATTAACCCACAGGCAGGCGGACGTTGACAAATCACCAGGAGCGCAGTGCAAGCAAAAACGGCCCTGGTCATCGCTGCAGTGGGAGATTTGGGGGCTAACCGGGTTTAGTGTAATAACGTTTGGGTGTTGTCGACACTTAATTTGAATGTCTTTTGTAGTACCTAATTATTTTTATGAAAAAATGATACTCAGATAAATATCTACGTCTTAGGTTAAAAGTCTTATTGCAATCATAAACATTTACGCTAACACTAGTGTTTTTAATTTTTGTTATACTAAGGTGTCAAAACTTACGACCTGTGTGATGGTAAGCAGTCACCGCAGCCTATGGACGTTTGAAATACCAGGGGCATCACCCACGCGTTGCACCACATAAAAATCTTTGGTAGGGTGTTAGCCGATTCCATTATATTGAACAAAATGTTTTTGATAAAGATATAAGTCAAAGTAAAGTGAAACAGAAACAGGTACATGCAGGAGATTCATTATCATCACCCGAGCGGCTGCAGCCAGGGTCTGCTTTCCGACTCATTTTCCTCCATTTCGCCCGGTCTTAGGCGTCCTCGCGTCGTAAACCATTGTACATACAGGAGATTATGTACAGATATTCATTAGCGGAGCACTATAATTTTATAATGCTGTTCCCAAAGCTATCATGTCTAGCTGTTCCATGGCTACCTAAATTACACCCACACGAGGATTATAGAGAAAATGTAGGCGTTGATTAGGTTACGCAAACTACTAAAGTAGTTACTATGTTAATATCAGGATTGCGTTTGGCTAGAATTAGGCGAAATGATTTATAAATTACATTGTAAAATGTGATAAAAAAACTATTTTTATACAACTAAGGTGGCAAACACGCTTACGGCCTGCCTGATGGTAAGCAGTCACCACAACCTATGGACGTGCCTATGGACGTAATACCAAGGGCATCATACACGCGTTGTCGACCCCGTAAAAACTTTTTCTCCTTTTCTTGAAGAACTCCATGCTGTACTCCAGGGAAAACCCCTCCAGGTAGTTCATTCCACAACCTTAGTGTGCGTGGGAGAAAGTTCCTTTGGAACCGCACAGTTCGCGACCAATTTGGCTCCAAGGTGTGGATGAACGGTAGCGAGCGGTGCGATATAGAATGTAGCTGTCGGCATGTTATCAAACAGTTCTTGAGAACAAACATCCTTATAAATTTTTATCCAAACATACAGCGCCATTGCTATGTTGGTATTTATTTTAATATTGTTTCCAAGTCGCCCGTAGAAAATGAGACTACAAAGTTACTTAAAGAAATGAGAAGACTAATGATGCGTACAGACTCATGTAAGTATTTTACCTGTACCTAATAATAAGACACAAACGAAAGGTATATATTATCTCGGAAAATGTTAAATATCATTTGTTTATTGACATTATCGTATTTTCCTAGCTTGCTGTACCGAATTCTCAGTATAGATGTGTTGAAGGAGTTCGAAGAATTATCAACGAAGAAATCGAAGCTATTATTCAGCATGCGTACGTACATATATTGTTAGTTATAGCTACAACTCGTCAGGGATGTCAACCCCTAATCTCGGTGTAATTAGGGGGTGAAATCAGCCAGTAATTAATTACCAGGCTACTCGGGGGTGCAAAACCTCCACGTTTTTAGTGACCTCTGAGACCGTTTGCTCTGGGCATGTGATTTTCACCCCTATGGACGGACGACCTTGGAAAGACATAAAGTTCAAAGGAAAGGCATAAAGTTCAACGGTTAGGCTTGGGTGAGGTCTATGTCTAGCAGTAGACATCCTACGGCTATGAATGTGTACGAGATTTAGTTTATTTCATAAGTCGAATTGTTTCGAAGTTCGGTTCGAGCAGACTCTATCTCTCCATCTCTATAGTCTGGCCGTGTGGTGTCCGACAGAGTAGAATAGCACCAAGCCCTTACACTCGTGGGTGGCGTACAAGGCGACTAATGTTTTCGAGGCAAAATACCTAGTGTCCGTAGGCTGGAAAATGGGCAGCAGCGTTGTCCATTGCTATATTTATAACACTACGACCTCCAACCCGCTTGCCAAACGTGCATATTACGTCAATCTCCGTGGGATCTTTCGTGGGAGAGGCCCTAAGTCCTGCAGTGGACTGTTACGGGCTGTGATGATAATGAGTCTCTACATAATATGCTAAAGGTTATAAAATTGTTTTCGTCCAGAATATGTAAAATTTTTATTATTATAGTAGATTATATATACACATTAGCGCCAATAATATTAAGGAAGAAATCTTAAACAAAGCAAGGAATAAGAAATTAAGAGTGACGGATAGATTATATTATACTAAAAGAAGATAGTGTCAAGAAGAATTGGACATGGGCTTTCATATGCCAGCTTAAACATCTGTTATTCGCCTTCCCGGATTTCTACCCAAGTCCCACAAGGGCCAACACCCTCTGTAACGAGCCGAATAAAACAGGGGACCATGCAAAAAGCCAGTAAGTATCCCGATGTACGGCGCCGGTCCCTCCCAAGATTTAATAGCAGCTAGATCATGCAATTTCCCGTTCAAATCGAATAGACGGGCTCAAATTGGGTAAGCGCGGGTCGTCGATCGCCTCCGCCGATCGGCAATCTGGCCATGTGGCGCGATTCTGTTTTGTTGTCGTGTCTTATCCACTTCTCGGATTTCGCTTTACTTTTCTTTTCTTTTTTTCAGAAACCACCGATGATGGCGACGCCATACCTGGTTCTTGCTGATATGACCTATATACACCCTTGTAGAAGCATTTCTGGCTGGTGTTGTACTTGAACGGAACGAAACGGAACAGAGCGAGAGACGACATGGAAAGTGTTCACCGCCGCCCATACCTAGACTCCCGCAATATCCGGGGAGTCGCGAATGGCATTTACGAAGCTGAGTTTGCGTTCTCCACTTAGACGTATACATATAGTGTAACTTTCGTTATGATAGAGTCACCTATGAAACAAATGCCATAGAGTAGACAGTAGAATAAGCTAGTCTGTCAAATATTAGTTGGTGTTCTATTAGTGGCGCCTCCTATGCCAGGTTGCCATGTCATTGTTGTCAAATGTGACGTAACAAGCCATGTCAAAGTTAATTCTTTTGCTTGCCACGCGCCAACTTAGAGATACCTGAGGCGCTGTATTCCTGTGATCAACTCTGACGAGTTGATAAATTGACATTTGCAAATCGAAAGTCGATTAAAAAGCCAAAATAGTTTAAATTATTGTAATATATGGCATTGACGAGTTTTGAAATAAATCAAAACGAAACCGATACATGTATAAATATGTAGACATTTTGCGATTTCTTCTTAAAAAAGATACTAAAACTAAATATCTTTTCACGATACACCTTTCCGAGTAACTTCGGTTACCAAATTAAATACTTGAGACACTATATATCTAAGCAGTGTCATCTAGTCAGGCACGCCGAACTACACTTTTGAATTTTCAAAACAGCTGTCTGAAAATCCCCCATTGCAGTATAACGAGAACGACAAAAGTGACACGAGCCCGCAACGATAACGATAACGTTAAAGATCCACAATCTGCCCCTGTCCGGATGCCCTCTGCAATATTAATCGGGGTTTGCCTACAGTCTCATCGGTAAACGTCAATGATGGTTACCCGGTGCAGAGGTTACATGCACAACGTTAGGCTGATTCTGTATGCCTTCAGAGTCGATTGGGTCCTTTGTAGTTACCATTGTTACTAAGGTGTAATGTAAATTGCTTAGTTAAGCTTTGCTCGTACGATTCGGATGTGGAATGAGCTTGTGTTTCCTTTGAACTATGACATGGGATCGTTCAAGAGGTATATTAGAGGTCGCTTTGAGGCAGGCAACGGATTGGTAACTCCCCTGGTATTGCTGATGTCCATAGGCGGTGGTGACCAGTTTCAATCAGATGGCCCGCTTGGTTGTTTGTCTGCCGTATAACATACAAAAAGGTTAATTAAAAGTTGTTTTGTTTCAAATTTTTATTAGGTAATATGCCATTTGAGATTTGTATGGCCTATTTTCTCGTAAACGTTGCATAACAAACAAACGACACACGTATACTCAGATTTTAATATGAGTCATTTACCTGAGTTATTGCGAAACGTCCACGTCACTCACAGCAGAGCGTTCTAAAACCCACCAATTTTTGCCTTATTCTACTAAGGTAGCAAACAAGCTTACTGCTTGCCTGATTGTCACCGCTGCCCATGGACATTTGCAATACCAGGGGCATCACCCACGCGTTGCAAACCCCGTAAAAACCTATGTACAGACAATATGTCTCAAATACTCACAATAGGCACAAGACATCATCAACCCGTGTTATTAATAAAACAATATCCCTTCATGTTACAAGGCACCATTTCCATTGTGGCGTAACTTCAATTAATATTAAATCATTTATTCCTACCTATTCAATATTCACATCACGATCTAGTTAGGCGTATCCTCCACTAGGTACAATGCCAGTAAAGTTGACGAGACAGGTAAGCGTAATGAAGGTTATAGAATATAAACGTGACATGTCATGTTTACTATTAGCAGTGAGTATTAGTACTTATTACACCTGTTTGTTTCTGTCGACGGAAACAATAACAGCAAAAATATTTTTATGGACTCGGAGTAACGCGTCTTAGGTACATATCTGGTATTGCAACTGTGATTGCATATTACCAGTAGGACAATTGCGTAAAGCTGTTGCCAACATTTCTCTGATTTCAATGATTGAAATTGTTACTTTTCCGTTTCCGTTTGATCGATTTAATGGGTTCAGTTCATTGCAATGGAACTTTGTTTTCAGCGTGTCACTGTATGCTTCCTTCCTACTTTCCTACCCCCCCTCCTTTTTGACGATTGAAAGAGATATTTAATGTCCTAATCAATAAATAAATTTTGAATTTTGTTAACACATAAAATCGATGATACGTAATCGCAAAAGTAACAATTTCAATCATTGAAATCAGAGAATTGTTGGCAACAGCGTTACGTAATTAGCCTACAGGTATGCCCTATGTAGAATATTAGAGAACTCTATGTTCTGTCTGTGTTTATGGACTGTGAAAGCAAAATTTAAAAAAAAAATCTTATACCCTTAGTAAATTCTTCTATTTAAATATTGATCACACTACCAAAACAGTCACTGGTATTGGTCACTGCGTGTACAATGACTTTCTATTGATACAGAAGATCATTGCTGGTGTTCGTAGCCGATCAATCCATGATACCCGCTATTATACGGCGTGTCCTTGCCAAATACCGCAACTTAGCATCAAGTATCGATTGATACTGTTGTTTATGGTCGGCATTAATTATTCATGCATGAGCCCATTGTAATCAGTTTCCCTTCCCTGTAATTTAACATTAAATGGTCGTTGCAAAACCGTGTTCGGAGAACCTGATCATAGGATCCGTTTAACAAACTAAAAGCGTCAAAAGTGTCCGCTCGCACTGTTTAATTACACATTTACAATCATAATACAATACTAGCGACCCGCCCTGGCTTCGCACGTAAATAATTTGGATATACGACTACTTGACGTCTACGTTACTTGACTGCTTGTCCACTTTGTAATAAAATGCACGGAATATTCCATTGCGACAATTTCCTCAAATTATAGCCGCTGGAAAAAAGAAATATTGTCAATAGATACTAAAACGTTTTAGATACGTATAGATCTCGGTAGATGGAGCTAGGTACGGTGGAACGCGGCCAGATACGCGATAATCAGCGCCGCCAGTGTCCCGTCCTAAAATCCTGAAACTAAAAAACCTAAACTTTTCTAATGAATCACCTGTGTATTTGTGACGGCATGATAATCCGTTTAGTAGTTTTTGAGTTTATCGCGAACAAACAGACAAGACGCGTCATGGGAATCGGTTTTAAAATATGTAGTGATAATGTCACCCCTTTTCCTGTAAAGGAGAGCAGAGTGTGGTCTCTGTCTACACTTTGTTTCACTTGCTGTGGTCAGTGTGGTCTGGACAGATCGCTCGCTTCTACAAAATTAATTAACCTTTTCAATGTCAGTTAAACCTAAAATTAAATTTTACTAAAAGTAGAATGGAATCGCATGATACGATTGGCCAATGACCTTGGGATGAAGACAGCTAAGCGTTTTTAACTATTTTTAATTCTTGACGAAAAAAAAGGCTTTGTGTATCTGTCTGTGGCAACGTAGCTCCCGAACGGGTGGACCAATTTAGATATAGTTTTCTCTATTTGAAAGCCAGTTTAATGGAGATTGGGCTTAAGCTTGTTTCATTAAAATCGATTCAGCAGTGTAGAAAATATTTAAGTTTAAGTAAACGTGGCCAGTGATTTACCAACTTTTTCTGTCATTTAGGTTAAACAAGTTGTAAACAGTACCTTACCTACGTACGTATCACAAAAAATCAGTGTTAAAACATGTTATGAAATGTAATTATCTATTGAACCTATGAGTAGAACGAAGCATCATTAAAACTTATCAACTGATTAGATAGTCTATAGTTCAGACAATATCCTAAACATTGACATGTTTGGCTCGAACAATATGACAATGTGATATCTCAAGGTTTTAACCATTACACCACTCACTTGACTTGAAACGTTTCCGGATGCGATGCCCAGAGCCGGTCATCTAAAAAAATGTATAGAACTCTACCCAGTCGCTAGATCAGATTATATTTCTAGCTCGGGCCCCTGCCGAACTAGCAAGTATCCAAATATCTATAGCTTTTGTTACCTACTTATTACCTAATAGAACAAAACGTGTTATAATATTTTGATTTGATAAGCCAGTGCTTACTCAATAGTTAAGAACTTAACTAAGTAGTTAGGAAACGTGTACAATATGGGTCACTCACTGCAAAAAAGTACTTACGCAGCGTTGAGATTTACGCATGTAATGTACAGTTCTTTCCAACGCTTAGGTAGGTTACCTACTATGTCAACTGGCACTGTCCTAGTGACATACGGCCTTTAAGGTTAAATAAACCGCACTGCAGCGAGAAGAAATCTCACACTATGAGATTTCCTGTACTTCTTACTCTTTAATATTTATCCTCAAAGTCTTGCAGCACCCTACGGGATCCCGCAAATAACGAGAACCAGCGGGATTGAGAATAATCAGTCCCGCAAATTCCTGGATTGAAATTATCGTGCATTCGCTAGACACGAGGCAATGCACGAATTGTAGTTGCAATGTCGCGCGACTCGACATTGCGACGCGGAACTACTCAATCACAATAACGCGCATTTCCTGCGTACACTTCCTACCTTTCAGTCTAGGTCTACAGTCATCATCATCATCTAGCCGTAGGATACCTTCTGCTGGACATAGGCCACACATACAACTTCCACACCGATCACACATTCACACTTAAATTTAGACAGAAGAACTTCGTGATGAAACCTGCACATTTAGGCGATTCAATGTGTAACCATGATCCAATCTGTTTCCCTGGTAGCAGGGTCACGGAGGTCAGATGGACTTCGTTGCACTATAATTATCTGATCTGCCAAATCCTGGATCATGGTCAAGGCGAACCCCGAGCCCTCGTGCGCGAGAGCACAACCGGAACATTACCACCAAGATGATTATTTATGTGCACTACACTACTACCTTGCCCGCGACTAGGCCGAGTATCCGCGGAAACAGCATTGAATTACGAGATCAATTGCGAAAACACTGCAAATTTAATCAAATTGCGTCCAGTAGCTTTTGCGTACAGTAAAAAACATCCACCAAAACATCCACATCGCTCTCTGTAAGATCTGATACAAACAAACCTACCGCTCTTTGCCCCCACTCTGCCAACATTCCATTCATTTACAGGAGGAATAACAAGATTTATTGAGGAAAAGTAAGTATGAATAGTAAACAAGCATCACCTCATAGGCGTTCAAGAGCACTGCGGAGACCGGAGTCCTAAGGAGGATATGCCTAGTTAAGAATACTGCGTCGCGGCGTGGACGCGGAGGCCGGGAAGTGGAACAATTTGGTTTGCGACTGGAGCGACCTACAATGAGTCAGTGTGGACACTTAATAGCGAACACTTTGATTTCAATGCAGGTACTCAGGTAAAACAGAGATTTTGCTTCATGAAGGTAATATAAAGGATATTTAAAAAAAGACATGACGGTTATGGGATACGCACTCCGAGGTACCGCCGCCATGTAAAAATGACTCTTTTCTGAGTTATGTACGTTGAACGCTAACCGATGCTCTTATTGTAAGAGAAATCGTGATGAAACTTGCACATTCAGGCGACTGACTGTGTGACCATGATTCATTCTTGTCAGGTTTCCCTGTTAACAGGGCACGAAGGTCAGATGACAGTCACTGTAATTACCTGATCTGCCAAATCCTGGACCATTGTCAAGGCAAGATCACAATATGCATAAAGCTCACGCCTGTGTCCCACAGGTGGGGTAGGCAGATCCTATGGACCGCCACTTTGCTTTGTCCTGACACAACTTCCTAACATTAGCATTAGGCATTAACGTCAAGATGACCAATATAAGGGTATATTGATGTTTGTTTGTACACGTAAGCTACGGGAATTTAGAAGCAAACAATGGGTAGGTATTAACAACATAATGATCAATCAATACCTACTAGATTTGTTAACACTATCTGGTTTATCACCACGCTTTTGATAATTTTTATCTCGAACCGTAACTATTAAATCAGTAGCTCTAAAAAGCTAGCAGTACAAAGTGAGCAAAAATAAAAAAAAATATGGTCAAAATTTGTTGCTAATTTGTGGCTAATTAGTTGCCGAAAAATCGATTTTGTTGCTCTTGCCGATTTCGGCAAATCGTCAACAATGCTAGCTTCAACATAAGCTGGCATGGACTTTAAGATAAAATCATAAATTAAATATACAAAATCACTACAAATTAGTTGCTAATTAGTTGCTATAAAACCGAACTAAAAAAAAGTACAAAAATTTTTTTTTTTTGCAAATAAAAATTTTTATTTGCTTTGCTTGCTTAAATGTCGATTTTTTTATAGAAAAAAAACGAAAAAAATTTGTTGCTCATCTCAGAACTGTTAAGTATCACTTGGAGAACCAGCAACTAAATAGACACCCACAGATCGGGTGTCTATAAAATTGGTGACTAACAAACCGGCCATGCTTGCTTGAATGTCGATTTTTTCGGTGAAAATCAGATAAATGAATTTGTTTCTCGTCTCAGAACTGTTAAGTATCACTCGGAGAACCAGCAACTAAATAGTCACCCGATGATCGGGTGTCTAAAAAATTGGTGTCTAACAAACCGGCCATGCTTGCTTGAATGTCGATTTCTCCGGTGAAAATCAGATAAATGAATTTGTTTCTCGTCTCAGAACTGTTAAGTATCACTCGGAGAACCAGCAACTAAATAGTCACCCGATGATCGGGTGTCTAAAAAATTGGTGTCTAACAAACCGGCCATGCTTGCTTGAATGTCGATTTTTCCGGTGAAAATCAGAAAAATTAATTTGTTATCATCTCAGAACTGTTAAGTATCACTAGCAGAACCAGCTACTAAATAGACACCCACAGATCGGGTGTCTAAAAAATTTGTGGCTAACAAACCGGCCATGCTTGCTTGAATGTCGATTTTTCCGGTGAAAATCAGAGAAATAAATTTGTTGCTCATCTCAGAACTGTTAAGTATCACTTGCAGAACCAGCAACAAAATAGACACCCACAGATCGGGTGTCTAAAAAATTGGTAGCTAACAAACCGCCCATGCTTGCTTGAATGTCGATTTTTCCGGTGAAAATCAGAGAAATAAATTTGTTGCTCATCTCAGAACTGTTAAGTATCACTTGCAGAACCAGCAACTAAATAGACACCCAGAGATCGGGTGTCTAAAAAATTGGTGGCTAACAAACCAGCCATGCTTGCTTGAATGTCGATTTTTCCGGTGAAATTCAGAGAAATAAATTTGTTGCTCATCTCAGAACTGTTAAGTATCACTTGCAGAACCAGCAACTAAATAGACACCAACAGATTGGGTGTGGCAACAAATTTATTTCTCTGATTTTCACCGGAAAAATCGACATTCAAGCAAGCATGGCCGGTTTGTTAGCCACCAATTTTTTAGACACCCGATCTGTGGGTGTCTATTTAGTAGCTGGTTCTGCTAGTGATACTTAACAGTTCTGAGATGAGCAACAAATTTATTTCTCTGATTTTCACCGGAAAAATCGACATTCAAGCAAGCATGGGCGGTTTGTTAGCCACTAATTTTTTAGACACCCGATCTGTGGGTGTCTATTTAGTTGCTGGTTCTGCAAGTGAAACTTAACAGTTCTGAGATGAGCAACAAATTTATTTCTCTGATTTTCACCGAAAATTCGACATTCAAGCAAGCATGGCCGGTTTGTTAGCCACCAATTTTATAGACACCCGATCTGTGGGTGTCTATTTAGTTGCTGGTTCTCCAAGTGATACTTAACAGTTCTGAGATGAGCAACAAATTTTTTTGTTTTTTTTTTCTATAAAAAAATCGACATTCAAGCAAGCATGGGCGGTTTGTTAGCCACCAATTTTTTAGACACCCGATCTGTGGGTGTCTATTTAGTTGCTGGTTCTGCAAGTGAAACTTAACAGTTCTGAGATGAGCAACAAATTTATTTCTCTGATTTTCACCGAAAATTCGACATTCAAGCAAGCATGGCCGGTTTGTTAGCCACCAATTTTATAGACACCCGATCTGTGGGTGTCTATTTAGTTGCTGGTTCTCCAAGTGATACTTAACAGTTCTGAGATGAGCAACAAATTTTTTTGTTTTTTTTTTCTATAAAAAAATCGACATTTAAGCAAGCAAAGAAAATAAAAAAATTTATTTGCAAAAAAAATATTTTTTTGTACTTTTTTTTAGTTCGGTTTTATAGCAACTAATTAGCAACTAATTTGTAGTGATTTTGTATATTTTATTTATGATTTTATCTTAAAGTCCATGCCAGCTTATGTTGAAGCTAGCATTGTTGACGATTTCCCGAAATCGGCAAGAGCAACAAAATCGATTTTTCGGCAACTAATTAGCCACAAATTAGCAACATATTTTGACCATATTTTTTTAAATTTTTTCTCACTTTGTACTGCTAGCTTTTTAGAGCTTAAATCAGTGTTGGTAGGATACGCACTCATTAACTTGATAATTTTAACAATACTAGTTTAATTTACCTTTAGAGGACGACCCAGAAAAACATTCACTGATCAGATCAGTAATGTTCTCAAAAAAGCTGGGGTCCGAAGTGGTAAGAATAAAAGGAGATGTATGAAAAGAGTTGTGAATATATGCGAGGCTAGGGAATTGTGTCAGGACAGGGCAAATTGGCGTTCCATAGTCTCTGCCTACCCCACCTGTGGGACACAGGCGTGAGCTTTATGTATGTACTAGCGGCCCGAACCGGCTTCGCACGGGTAGTAAACCTTAACAAATTATACACCTGAACCTTCGTCATGAATCACGTTGTCTAAAACCGCACTATGTAGTCTGTGTGTGAATACCGCATGAAAATCCGTTTAGTAGTTCTTGAGTTTATCGCGTACAGACTGACAGTAAGACACGCCGTGGGACTTCGTGTTTATAATATGAAGTAATTATATTATACTTAAGTACGTACTGAGTAGTGTCCCGTTACAAACAGGACACCATATTACGATAACAAAAGTTCCAACCGTCTCCTCAACCATTTTAGAGGGAAGGGGGCGACCCGGCTCCTGACGGCCGTATTTCTTGACATTGACTCCCCTCCCGTACGTATCCCGTGCTGCCTAGATAGCCGAGCGGACTGAGCGGCGAACACGCGACTTTTTTCTAATATTCACATTTTTAAACTCGTGATATCTTTCGAATGGAATGTCTGAATTGAATAATTCAAAAAGTTATATAAAGGTATTGAAGTAGTCGTGAATATGAAGTAATTGATTTTGATAAGGATTAATACCAAGGTACAAATAAAGAGCGTTTTTTAGCGGCGGCATTTCAATTAAATTTTCAAAATAAAATAACACTTATTGTGACATAACTATAATAGTTAGACATATACTGTCGCGACACTTTTTGTAGATAATAATGTGTTCTGCAAAGTCGTAGTACATTATTTTGTTCTATCATCAATAGTTTTCGCAGCGCACGCGATGTAAGGAATTTTTTGGGTATTTTTCTACACCTTCGGTTACATTGTTCAAATTTTACCAAGGATCCCTAATTTTTTTCAAAATGAAATGTAGCCTATGTCAAATTGGAAGAATGTAGCATTCTATTGGTGAAAGAATTTTTTAAATCGGCCCAGTACTTTTTGAGCCTATTCATTACAAACATACAAAAATAGGTACAAATCTTTCCTCTTTATAATATTAGTGTAGATAGTGTAGATGTAGATGTAATCATATAAATAAAAAAATAATTAATAACCTGATTTTCTATAGTAAGTACCAAATCGTATTTTTTAAAAGCTTTGCCTACATGTGTAGGCCGTAGGCATTATATTGGAAAATATACGTACAATAGAACAACATAAGTGCATGACAACCTTATATTTCTGTGCACTACTGTGCAGTTGTTAAAAGGTTTTTATAGCTTTTATGAATTAAAATTTACTTTTTGATATGAAAAATACCCTGCGGGTAAAGGACGAGGTCTTTGCGCCAAAGGGACAGCTAATGCTCCATTATTTATCAAACTTTTTGTCATTATTGGTTTTAAAAGCTGGGGTGATCTATGAATGAGCGACCGGAGCAAGCTTGAAATTTGTGACATTTTTGGCACTAACAGCAATGGGTGATCCTCACAATAGTAATTTAAGAAAATCAATGAATGAGTGACAGCAACGAGCTAGGCGAATGGCAAGAAATGTACTCGTTCCAATGAGTTAACAAACAATTTTTTTAGAAATTTTGGCTTAGGTGATACATTTGATAATGTGTGAATCTGAATTTTTGATATTTCTGCTCTGAAACCCTGGAGTGATTGATAAAATTAATATAATAATAGAGCGAGAGCAGCCAGCTTGAAATTTTTGGTCCTTTGCCTCATAAAACCGTGGGCGATTACGAGTCAGAGTCGGGGCTCAATTGCACCCATTGCCCCCCCCCCCCCCCCCCCCCCCCGCCTGCCCGAGGGGGTCTTTGGCATAGCTCTAGTTTCGCAAGGCCAAAAACACGGTATGTTTAAGAATAATAGTGTTTAGGCCAGCGTTCTCACGGTTGAGTTAACATCAATGACCATCATTACGATAGCAAGTATTTGTTTTACCATTTAAGTAAACTAAAGTACTAGCATTTAACCTCTATCTCACAGATCAATGACGAATCGACCGAAAATGGATGCCGAGTATGCGTGTTTAGAAAATAATGGGCTTTTTGTCTCACAGTTCTCTTGATTCCTACTAATAAACTACCAAAAATAGAGAGGTATGAATATTTGTTGCTCTTTCACGCAAAAATTTAACCGTAATTCAATTTTAAAATAACCCAAGATATAAGAATATCAATTTTAGATAAGATAAGAATAGATTAAGATTAGAATAAGATTTTAAGATAGGCTATAATTTATGCAGAAGTGTAGGACCTAAAGTTACTACTGCGGTACTCCGCAATAGTAACTTTAAAAGCTAATTAGTAGATTAGTACGTCATCTTCTTTTGTCTGTAGCTAGTAGTGTCTAGTATCAGAATCAATACCTCAGGTGGTAGGACTCTGTCAAGCCTGAGGAGTCCGCCTGGGTGAGTATCACCGCCGGTTTAAAGGATAAGGTAGCCAGCGCAATTACACGCATGAGGCATCTAAGTCCTCACAGTGACAACGCGCCTACGGTTCTGCATTTTTGTTGGCTGCAACCAAATGCACTAATCGAAGTTATGGGCGACAGTTACCGCTTACCATCAGATGGGCTGGCTGCTCATTTGTCACTGCGTAAAATAAAATAAAAACGATTACTTTTATAAAAGTTATAGTTAAATCGAAAAGTAGGTCCAATTGGTAACTGAAGCAACATCCAACGTCATTCAAATGTTGGCAGCTAACTTGCACTTGTACTTAAAATTTTATGGCGTATGCTCCTGATGTTGGCACGCCGCTTGGCACTGGACTTTGTCGTCGTCAGTGAAAAAGTTTTTAATACAGCAAAGTTAATTTGTATCAACGCGCAGTGACCTACTGTGCCCGTAGTTACAGCAAATTAGGTGAGGATCCTGGGACCAAAACTTGTTCTGAATACGGCTTGAAATTATTTTAATGCTAGGAAACTTCAGATTTGCATAGGTACTAGAAAAGTACACACTGTATAGCCTAAAAAATAGCGAGGATCGAAAGTTGTAAGTGAATTTTCTTTAGATTAATTTTCTTTTAGCCAATGGAAACGTAGGTACTTATTAGGTAGGCCTAATATAGTTTTTAATTCGGATAACATCAATGTTAACATTGCCTGGCTGAAACTTACAACTAGGGAATAGATGGCGCCTTGACACTTGCTTTAAAAAAATCCAATTTATATGAATCTGACAATAGGGAGAGAGAGAGACGGAGATTTTAGGTCTAATGAATTAACCGACAGATGTCTTGCTTACGAATCATCAGGCAGGCCGTAAGCTTTGTCTGCACTTTAGTGGTATAAAAAAATGACAGAAAACGCCCACCAAAATCTTAATATCCTTCAATATTTTCAAAATTACTGAACCGATTTCAAAGAAACAAAGCTAATCGTCTCGCTTAAATTGTCTTTCATATATTATATTACAGAAAATCCCATCTAAATCGGTATATCAGTTAGGGAGCTACGGCCTACGATGTCACAGACAGACACAGGCATTTTGCGTTTCTGGCTTTCTTGAAGGCATTTTGCGTCTCTGACCAGATCGATAGACTCATACCTAGATCCATCTTTTTGCGCCGGAGGTTAAAAAATTACAAGGCCCAAAGGACTCACAAATGGAAACCTGGTCTGGCATAACATGTCCGACAAAGGCGACACGCTAATTTTCATGTAAAATTATGCATCTGCGCCATAAAACTTTAAACAATGGCTTTATTTCTCTTTGAGCGCCAATGAGTCATCTCATCTCATACATTATACACCAGTGACCGCAGTTGAAACATCTGTTTAACACATGCGACATCGGGAAACAAATACTTACTTGATTCCTACGGATAGGATTTCTAAAGTTGATTGTTAGGGTTCCGTTCCTGAAGGGTGGATACTACTAAGCCTCTGCTGTCTGACCGCCCTATACTCGCTACTGCTCCGGGAAAGGTGCTGTTTCATAACTGTTCACTGAAAATTTCCTAACAGGTCAAGTAATATGTCACTTTTATTTAAACCATAAAAATGAGAGATTTTGTGCAATAAAAATGCTTAAATTCAGTATTTTTGTGGTGCTGCCGGAAAATAAAAGGGAACCCATTAGCGTTGTCCAAAAAAAGGTAATTTCGCTTTAAATTTGGCCAAATTGCTCTCGAAAATGTTTTTATAACCGGCCAGCTCTAAACGCGCTATCCACTAATTACATTAGCAGACACAAACGCAAAATATTTTATACGATGTCATTATGTGAAGGGTTGTGAAGGCTGGTTGTAATTTAAATATTAGACGACTAGACTCGAAATATGATCCAGTATGGTCTGCAGCCCGACCGCCTAGCTTGAATGGAATGCCGCCATCTTATCTTATTGGGAAAGGAACCAATCGCAGCAAGGCAGAACCTAAGCGACCTCGCTGCGATTGGTCCCTATCCCTATAGGATAAGATGGCGGCGTTCAATTCGAGTTAGGCGATCGAGCTGCAGGTTCCCCTATTCTCCATAACCGGGATATTAACGCCAAGATCTATTAGACTGGACTAGACTCTCCATTTTGGCGTTAATTATGATTATGTTTTTGAAGTCGGCTCTATTTGTCTTATTACAATTCTCCATATTTATCATCAGGTTTCTTTATCATCTACTTTCTGTCATTAATTTTAACGGTTTTGAATAGATATCTATGTCAAAGTTGGTTCCCGGCATTGTTCTCGGTGTTCATTCAACAAACAAAGCCAATTAATTGAGAGTTTTGAAACAGTGCAGCGTTTCGTAAACTATTCGCAAGCTACGTTCAAATAGTTTAGCGTTTTTGTATTCGGCGAGTATTAAAATATCTAATAGATTTGCTTTAACAAAAACGTCTATAAAGCTAGCATAACAAAGTGAGCAGAATCGTTTGTAATTCTGCTCAGAATTTAGTGCTAATTGAGTGCTAATTTAGTGCCAAATTCGCAAATTTGGTGCTCCATAAGATTTGCAGAAAATACAAATACTGCTACCTTTTGATCAAGCTAGCAGAGTACATGCCTAAATGCCTAAAACAGAATGACACAGCTTTACAATCAATGATATAATATTTAGTGCTAATTAAGTGCTCTTGATATATAGAGATGAGAATTTCAAAAATGCGATTTTTTTTTTTTTTTAATAAGAAAAGTGCTAGTTTGACAGAAACAGCAAGTAATATCATCAGTATCGAGTGTTTTGAGAGCATAACGATGGATGGACAGGGCGTAGGAATTAAGTGCTCAATAAGTGCTGTCGACATGAGAAGGAAAAAGGATCACAGAACATTTTTTTTTATGTTTTCAGCGGGTAACTGCTAGTTTAACAGAAACAGCAAGTAATATCTGTAAAATCGAGTACTTTGAGAGCATAACGATAGAAGGACAGGGCGTAGGAATTAAGTGCTCAATAAGTGCTGTCGATATGAGATGAAAAAACAATAGTTTTTATTTTACATCGTGTAACTGCTCGTTTGACAGAAACAGCAAGTAATATCTTTAAAATCGAGTACTTCAAGAGCATAACGATGCATGGACAGGGCGTAGCAATTAAGTGCTCAATAAGTGCTGTCGATATAAGATGAAAAAACCATAGAAACATTTATTTTTTATTTTTGCATCGAGTAACTGCTCGTTTGACAGAAACAGCAAACAATATCTTCAAAATCGAGTACTTCAAAAGTATAACTCTTTATGGACAGGGCGTAGGAATTAAGTGCTCAATAAGTGCTGTCGATATGAGATGAAAAAACAATAGATTTTTTTTTGCATCGAGTAACTGCTCGTTTGATCAATTTAAAACACCCGCTAAAAAAATATTTTTTTCTTCTCATATCGACAGCACTTATAGAGCACTTAATTCCTACGCCCTGTCCACCCATCGTTATGCTCTCAAAGTACTCGATTTTGAAGAAATTACTTGCTGTTTCTGACAAACTAGCAGTTACCCGTTGAAAAAATAAAAAAACATCTTCTTTGATCTTTATTTCTTCTCATTTCGACAGCACTTATTGAGCACTTAATTCCTACGCCCTGTCCATAAATAGTTATACTTTTGAAGTACTCGATTTTGAAGATATTGCTTGCTGTTTCTGTCAAACGAGCAGTTACTCGATGCAAAAATAAAAAAAAAATGTTTCTATGGTTTTTTTCATCTCGTATCGACAGCACTTATTGAGCACTTAATTCCTACGCCCTGTCTTTCTATCGTTATGCTCTCAAAGTACTCGATTTTACAGATATTACTTGCTGTTTCTGTTAAACTAGCAGTTACCCGCTGAAAACATAAAAAAAAATGTTCTTTGATCCTTTTTCCTTCTCATGTCGACAGCACTTATTGAGCACTTAATTCCTACGCCCTGTCCATCCATCGTTATGCTCTCAAAACACTCGATACTGATGATATTACTTGCTGTTTCTGTCAAACTAGCACTTTTCTTATTAAAAAAAAAAAAAAAAAAAAAACATTTTTGAAATTCTCATCTCTATATGTATATCAAGAGCACTTAATTAGCACTAAATATTATATCATTGATTTTAAAGCTGTGTCATTCTGTTTTAGGCATTTAGGCATGTACTCTGCTAGCTTGATCAAAAGGTAGCAGTATTTGTATTTTCTGCAAATCTTATGGAGCACCAAATTTGCGAATTTGGCACTAAATTAGCACTCAATTAGCACTAAATTCTGAGCAGAATTACAAACGATTCTGCTCACTTTGTTATGCTAGCTTTATAGACGTTTAACAAAAGGCTTGTTTTAAAATCAGCACTAGTTTTTTATTGCCTATGGAGGCACACGGTCAGACGGTCGGCCTGATGGAGAGCGGCCACCGTCGACTAAACTCGATTAAACTGTAATCGGATAGCAATCGTAGTTTGACACGTTTTTGGTATTCTCCTACGGTTACTCATGACTCGATAGAGTTGTAATTGAATTGCAGCTTAATTGTAGTTTTAAGCATTTTTGGTATTCAGCTACAATTAAAACTGCCGTTGAGCTGCTAGTGCGATCCAATTACAATTCAATCGGGTCAAATAAAGATGCGAACTCGAGGCCCAGGGCTTCGAATCTGGTACGGAAATCGTCTCAGTTGCAGTAACATTACAATTGCATCGCATGTCAAACGTTTGATTGTTATTCAAATGACAGATGTTGAGTTGCAACTTTCATGAGTTCAACTTTTCCACAATTCGTTTTCTGAAACTTTAGTTGCATTATGGTTTTATATGGCTGCTGGTACTTCAATAAATAAATAAATTACTAAGTTGCATCTTTCTTAGTTGTCAAAGTGCCTTCTATTCTGTCAACGAAAACGTGTCAAAGGTCTAACAATGATTTAACTGCACTTTAACTGGGATGATGCTGGGACTGACTCGATGCCTTGACGTAGCACAACACTGCAACAACTGCATTGCACACCAGAATCGGTACCCAGGACATCTGCAACCTACGGAGAGCGGATGCTTTGCCGGCCTTTGAGGTAGGTGCCTTTGAATAAGCGTAAGTACATAACTACCTAAATACTGTAAGAGTTAAGACTGGTTGCTTGAAATTGTTGTGGTACATATTAATGTCTTCCAATTTGGAACAATGTGTACTAGAAAGCTTATAATGGAAATGCTGTAGGATATCATATTCATATTACTTAGATAAATAAAGTAAAGTAGACAATTTGATGCCGAAGGTGTTGTTATCGTCACTAGATTTACTTCGCTTTCGTTCGTTTTAGGCATAACCTATCTACCTACCAAGTAAGTAGACTACCTATACCTTTTCTCAGATAAATTTTTCACGGATATAAATAACACTGCGGTTTAATTCAATATAAACTCATTAGTTATGCCTTTTATGTGATTATTTGCTTACAAAACTGAACCAAAATTAGTGGCAATAGTATGAGTTTATGGCCATAGTGTGAGTTCATCTGTTCTTTTGTTTTAGCAGATTGCGTATATGTAAAAATGGTTTGTTTACCTCCACGGAAAATTAATCTGAAACATATACCACTACCACTGAAATATGTAGTTAGTAAGTAAAAAAAAGTATTTATTGCACACACAAAAGTTAATACAAAAACAGGAAAAAAGGTCTGTAGTTATCACCGAGTACCTATAATTGGCTTAACTGCCTCTATCTATATATCTAATTCGTTTTATAAGCTGTTGGCACTCCAACAAATAAATAAATATGTACAGTCAGCTCCAGAGTGAATGGACCCCCTAGGAAATACAGAAAAGGTTAGTTCTCTCTGTAACTGAATGTACCACTGTAAATAAATTCTCAGAAACCTTTCTCGCACCCGTAAAAAGGGATGCAAAGTTATTTAACCTTTTATAATATTGCCTCATAACCTGATTAGCTGAGTTAATTAATGAACGGGCCGGGCCTCCCAGAAATGAAACACTTAAAAAATCATCTTTAAAAATGTGGGCTAAACTTAACTACCTACTTAGTTGTATTTCTATAGCAAACAAATTAATTTTAGTAGACAAGCGGCGTAGGAAGGTCCTTCAAACCAAGCTTCTATACATAGTATAAAATTCGCTTCCCTACGTCTGTCCCTATGTTTCTATATACGCTTAGATCTCTAAAACTACGCAACGGATTTTAATGCGGTTTTCAACAATAGATACAGTGATTCAATAGGAAGGTTTATACGCAAAAAGAAAGGGTAGGCAGGAGTAAAGTAGGTATACGCGAACGAAGTCGCGCCGGGTCCACTAGTTATTTTTAAATATTAAAGACGTTTATGTCTACTTCTGTGACACTGCGGGATACGGAAGTGAGACTGTATGTAAGTAGGTATGATAAATCATCATAATCACAGCCCACAACAATCCACTGCAGGGGAGGTTATTGCCATAATCTCCACGTTTTTCAGACGGGTTGGAGATCGCAGTGTTATAAATATAACAATGGAAAACTGCTTGCGGAGACTCTAGATCTTTTGCCTGGAAAACATTAGTAGCCTTGTACGACACCAACGAGTGTAAGGGGTTGGTGCTCAATTCTACTCTGCCGGACACAGAGTAGAATTGAGCACCAACAGGCTCAATTCTACTCTGTGTAGAATTGAGCCGGTTGGGGCCGGTATGATAAATGCGGCGTTAAAATATATGAGACGAGATGAGATGGAACAGGTGAGATGGCGGTTAAATGCCTGGCTAGCTGCCTGACTAGCCTGTCAGCACCTAGATAAAAAACTAAGGGTTATACAAATATCAGTTGTTCCGGCAGTGTGCCACCTGCGAATTTCACGTTCGATTTCTTTTAAGAAAATAAAGAAATAAAGATAACCGCATCGCCGATTGGCAGCCGTTCGAGGGCTGTAGGCCTAGCACAAGTTGCTCTCGCGCGCGATAAGCGAGAAAAAGCGCGACATAGGTATTGCTATCTCTTTCGTCTTAGTATTAAGAGAAAGAGACAAACAGATAGATACCTACACAGTACAGACATCAAACTTAAAACACTCCTCTTTTATGCGTTGGTGGTTAAAAATCCTTGGCGTTAAAGAAGCTGAAGAAAGCTATCACACAAGCGAACAGCGATTCTGCTCTAAATACCATTATTATGGAGCCTAATTGGGTACTCGGAAACGGCTTAACAAAATTACAGACTACGGATTCTGGGTTAAACAATTGATTTATGATAGTTTTTGCCCACAGCGACGCTGTACCCAGGTACCTACCTTTTTCGTTAGTAGTCCACATAATTATGGTGATAGGCATATGCACGCAACGACTAATAAGCCATTTCAGTGTAAATAGTAGGTATAATTAAATTGTTTTTGTTGTTATTAATAAATCATTAATATAATAGTAATGCGGTATTAATTAAATTAAATTTGTGTGTAAAAATGTTATTGTGGTATGAATAAGTGACTACAGACTTATTCATACCACAATAACATCTAGGGTCATAACATGGACAGTGTACCAACGCGATCCGGGCTCAGAGGCCCTTAAAGGCTCTAACAACGAAATCAAAACACCATAATACCCTCGTCAGTGGAGGTACAAACTCAAACAGGGTCCGGTCAAAAATGGAAACAAAAACTTCACGGAACAATGGGGTGGGTCGCTCGGCCTATTTTCACACGTCGCCGACGCCTCCTGGTACGTAGCTGCCTGATACGTATCTGGGCCAAGCGATATTGACAGACACAATGTGTTTTTAATTGCATACTGCATGGTAAGTGCATTTTTAAAGGGCACACACCATTTAGTCGGAGTATGATAACGAGAAAAAGGTCTTGAAACAGGATTGAGATTTTTTGGTTCATTTCGATAAGTACCTATTAGGGAAAATAAATAGGAAATTAAATACCTCAACTTACTTATTTTCCTTGACTGATGAATCTAGTTAAAATAGTTATGAAAGGTTCCTGCAGGAGCGGTGGGGCCAGCGAATGGAACCCAACGATATAAAAAATTATATCGACCTGTGGTTCTGCAGTTGAAAGGTTACGCGAAAGTAGTAAATAAGTACTTAATTTATACGTTGAGATGGTATTAATTGTAGAGAAAATATTCGATACTTACTTAGTTTTAATACTCAAAGCGAAGTTTCCGATGACCCAATAATATAGATAACCGGTGGTTAGGTTATCAAGTATTTCGCTTTAAAGTATTATTTATGATGTTTTTTCTTAACGGACCGCTTATAATAAATATATATTCGCATTCATAAAATATTTCTTGGATTTGATTGAGCAATTAGCATTTTATATTATGGTGTGATTCAGAATAACAAGCTAAAAGAGATAAGTGTTTATAAATATGAAAACAAACTTACACATGCTGATACCTACTAAACAAATAATGTACGTACGGTGAGTCATTCTAGTATGAATAGAATTCCAGATGTGATGTTTATTTTGTGAAATAGTGAGATTATCCTGAGTTATCAGATAACAATTGCTCTGCTTTCAATCAGTTGCAATGTTGGAAAACACGAGTACAAATATTGTAAAGATAAGGTACCAATATCATTATAGTGAATAATATGTTCGATATGTTCTATATCTAATATATTTAATTGGCTTTCATTTGACCCCATCTTTCCTGATAAGAGGCGAAATTATTTGGATCTCTGTGCTATAGATCCTGGATACCTAAACACGAGTTACAGCGCTGGCAGTGGATGGACGGATGTGCGTTTTAAGTACATCCACTTTCTTTTCAGACCGTGTTTTCTTCCCTAGGTTACCTACTTACTCTGATCATCTCGTGAAGAGTTTTATCACCCCTCTGAAGAGAACTACGTCCAGACCGTATTACCGCTATCTTGATCCGTAGTTACGGTTATAGAATTTGTTTATAAAACGCTGACACCCGTTCGAGAGCGCGCCGCGTGTCAGCTGCTTACCACACGGCCCCCAAGCCGGATCCCAGTGCAAGCACAGTCAGTGCTCTCTTTTATTTCCATTCTTTTTGTCTTGCTCGCGCTCTCCGACAAATTTCTTTTAGGAAATTGTTGGAAATTAAATGTTGTTTGCAGCTCACACATTCGTTGCAGTTTGCCGTCGCGATCGAGTAGTTTTGAGACCCCTTTGGTCATATTTACGTAGTAGGCATGTTTCGCAGTCATGTTTTCGTATCGTACTGTATGCTGTGTGTGTATGTACTGTTGAGTGCCTACACTACACTGTGTAGGTAAACTGTCAGTTTATACTGATTGGCGCCTTAGTGGTGCACTCGTCTTCGCACGACTTTATCTCTTTTCAAGTTTTAAACAATAATAAGTAACAAGCTGCATAGCAAAACTAAACGACTTCTCCACATACGCTAAAAGTTACGTAAACCATATTAAGTAGGGACGGTATCTAGGATTAAACGACTTCTGCACCACGGGCGTAGCCAGGTTCTGGTTTTGGGGGGTTTTCAAGATCAAAACATATTAATATCAATCCTAACCCCCCACCCCCCACCCTCCTTAAAATGTGGTGTAATCGTAATAAGAGTAACTGAAAATTAAAATAAGCGTAGCGAGCTTGAATTTTTTCCAATTTTGGCTCAATTGACTCGGAGTGAACATGATACCCAAATATAACAAAAACCAATGACTGAGCGAGCGCAGCGTGCTCGGCTCGGACTTTTTGGTATACCTACATATTGGCTCTTTAAATCCGATTAAGTACGCGGCGCGATTGGTGTTTATTAAGTACGGTATTCAGGATAAAACGATATTTTGCAAATAGATAAATACAAACAGTTTGAAGAAGATATCTACTTACCTACCCATTATTTATTTTACAATTTCTGAGTGGATAAGGACGATTACGTACCTACATCACCTACCTACAACTGTTGGTAAAGCTGATTCATTTGCCAATGCACTATCTGCAGACACGAAAAAAAGAAGATAGAGCTAAGGAGGATAAAAATTGTGATAAAATCCTCTGAACTGTCTTCTTCGAGAAATAAGAAGTGGAAGTGAAACTACAAAGCTGACTGAAGGAATTGTCTTATTGCATTTCACTAATTTTTGGAACCAGTGAACAGATTGAAAAAATTCATCCGATCATCATCGTCAACCAGCGGTCAAACCCGGCTACTGATAGGGTCCTCTTTTCTACTCTTGCTCCACTTCAATCGGTCTTCACCATCCTCATATAGGCCAGGCCATTGGCTCTCGCATCCGACTCAGTGATTGCTGCTTGGGCCTCTCGCAAGACCTCTTTCCTGATACCGACAGGTTCACGCACCTATTTTCCAGACTAACTGGGGCTTTACGCAGCACGTGACCAAATACGAAACTACACTATTCCCGATGTTATAATATTTAAGGTTCTGGTAATCGGTACCTACAACGCGGCAAATTACGTGCAGGTTACACAGCGCCCGACGCTGCGTCACTTCTATTTATTTTTATTTTGGATTGGATATTTTGGGAACAGACTGCAGAGACGTTTGATGACTGCTACGCTGCCCATGAGGCCACCCAAGGCCGTCTATACCATGCAGCTGAGTAGAAATGTGAAGCGGCGCATAAATAACCATCGCATTCCGAAACGCACTCTATACGCTCATCGTGTTTTGCTCTGTGACGTTTTATTTTTCTAGAAACATAACCCTACACTGCCCTACAGTCCATAAGTAGGTGCCTATAATTTTACTTGGTAACCCGTAGGCTAATTACTTAACGCTGTTGGCAACAATTCTCTGATTTCAATTATTTAAATTGTTACTTTAGCGATTACGTATGATCAAATTTATTAGTTTTAGTGCAACGTAACTTTGTAAGCAACTGAACCAATGAAATCGATGATATGGAATCGCAAAAGTATCAATTTCAATCATTGAAATCAGAGAATTATAGGCAACAGAGACTACCGGAATATCTACCCACCTAAAGCATATCGGCCTTATGGGAAGGGCTTGTGTTCGCGTCGTGGTGAGATAAGAAACGAGCTGACAAAAATTACATTTACTAGCTAATTTACATCTTATTGTGATTACGCAAAGTTCGTGATTCGATACAGTGATTCAAGCTCAAGAACAAGTTTAATGAAGAATGAATAGACTCAGTAACAAATTAATAGTATACACTAATCAGGTTCTGGTGATCTTATTTAGCATTGTTAAGTCTCAATATGTAACTTTATGTTATTGTAATATTTTTTAATAGGTTGCTACACAAAAACAAACTGATGATACAATATTACTCGATTATAATAACAATCCACAGCTGAAATGAGATCATGTGAATTTGATCACGTCCGATCAAGGTCTCTCGCTAAGTGGGCACCTACTAAATAGACTGTGTAGCTATTTATGACCTACCAAATGATAAAAAAAACCCTTTTGATTTCTGAAATGAACCGTAGAATCTCGTACAGACAGCCTAGACGCATCGGCTGCTGTGTTAATGCCTTACTATTTCTTCACAGCCACCAATGCTTGCGCTGTTGTCATTATGTGTTGGCTAAGAAGGTAAGAAGGCAAGCGGATTCCATCAGCCACCACCAGCTTAGTGCTTACAGTGACAACATTTTTATTATGCAACCAATGTGTTAGGTACTCTTGTCTGCTGAATTGTCAAAAATCGAGCTGTAATTAGATTTTTCTTCTTCAGGTTACAAGATTCAAGAATTAAAATACAACCAATTCCAAGCCCAAGCGCCTAACAATATGGTATTGAAGCAGAATACTTCATCCAGGTTCCCAGCAGGCTGATAAAAAGAGCTTCAAACAGCTACTCTAGAAAGCCTTAGATTAAATGAAATGGTTTGAATTCAATGTAGCTAATGCCAAAACACCTGTACAAGTAACCTGGCCCAAGTAGCAGCAATTAATTAATTAAAAGGAAAATAGGTCGAGCATGATTTGCATTCTTTACGCCGGGTGAATACGAGACGTCGATTAACGTACCTGTAGGTACCAGCGAGAATGTGTTCTTGTTGTATGATGCTTAGAGGAATACTTACTTACTTATGTACTGGTAGGTGAATGATATATCTACGTATCTACGTGAATGTGAGAATTGTTCCGACTTTATCTCCTTCTACATTAGGACGTTCTCATTTAGGTAAAGTTCCTACAAACGATAATGTCGATTGATAGGAAAGGAACCCACCTATTTACCTAATAAGTATGAGGTATCGAAAGGGATACCTATTGACATTTTTAGTATTTTGATTTAAAAGATACATGGTAGGTGCCTACTCAGTACTCACCTAAGATAGGCAGTAGTACGTACATAATGGTACGAACTACGAACGTCGTAACTAACTGTCCCTGCGGGGTACCTACCTATTAATTGATTATGTTTTTGATTAGGTGCTACTTTCTTTTCATGGATAGGTATGCAAAAAGTTAAGTAAAGGGCTTGTAATGGGTTCAAAGATCGGACGCAAATGATGAGATAGAGTCTGTAACTTAATTAGGTACATCTACCCATCTACTTTGTTCTGTGTAATTTGTAAAGTTGTGTAGGTAGCCTACCTATACAACTTATTTCACTAAATACGGTTTAGCGAAGGTACCTACGCTAAATTGGATAATGTCAGATGGTTATGTAGGTACCTATTACCTATCTATAGCCATAGCCCATAGTGCCATACGTCAGGCGCGCATTCCTAAGGCACAAAGCTCTGCATTCGTTAAATGACAGATCATATAACCAAACACGCATATGGTATGGAGATGGTTGCATTATCGTAAGTGAAACATACGAGATGAAGCTGACCCATTTGCCTAATTGGCAGCCGGAGTAAGAGTATTTGTTCACCAAAACTTGTTTTTACGTTGTTTACAATCAATTCGTAAAAGTACCTACTTATCTATTTTTTTGTACTTTTTGGTACGTAATGTAGAGACTTAACTTAATAAATAAAAATAATCAATTTGGCTTTAATGTCCCGGTTATGAGCACGAGGGCCATGGGACTTGGGACAGGGGCCTTGACCAAGATCCTGGATTTGGCTGATCAGATAATTATAATAGAATGACCTGACCAGATTGGATCATGGTTACACATTCAGTCGCCTGAATGAGAAGTGAACTTAATACATATTAGGTAATATTACTTAATAAGAGATACGTAACTAAAATTTAACCAACCTAGACAATAATTTACTGTCTGTCTATTAATCTTAAAAAAATCAAGTCTTTCAATATAGACAGGGCACGAGTACAAACATCTGGTCCCCTCTTTACGAAATGCGTACGATATACGCTTTTGGTGGTACTTATTAATTTACTCCAAAATCAGTACTAGTGCCACAGCGTGCGTCTGACATGACACCGGCCTTCGGATAATGTCATCTCGTCAGCTTTCTCCCAAACGTGGGCGAGCCGCGCGCCGACCACGCTCCCATTGAGCGGCTCGCCGTGTTTACACTACGCCGCGATACCACACCGACCAATGTAACTGGCTCGCCACCAATCGATGGGGACGATAAACCATTGTTTACCTGCGGATTACTAGCGCCTCAAGGTAACGTACATTAACCGCACATTGCTTACCTACGCACCAAACTTTTTAGTACCCGCCAGACAAGTTACCAACGTGTTGACATTGAAGTTACGCAAGTCTAGTCACAGGGACCCTGCGTCTAGACACACCGACCGGTCCCTCCGCGGGCCCGACACAACAAAAAGCCGGGGCGAATGCAGCATTTAAGACGGTCCCCCTTACCTCTGTCGCCCGAACATATCCGAGGAGCAGTACACAAGACAGCCATAGGTATATCCTCAAATGCATCACAACAACTGTGAAGGGGACTGGGCGCACCGGCAGCGGACACTGGCACACTACAATAACACAGCACTAAACAATTAGCTGTTATGTTATTCCACTAGCACCATGCACTCGGACACACAACACGCGAGGCGACACGCGGCGTCGGCGTGCGACGGTAGTAAACTGACGGCGCTTGGCGCGCGCTTCACGGCGTAGGGCGCCCCCTGCCGCCCCCCGGCCTCGCAGCCCCCGCGACTCGCCGCTCACTTCGCTCGGAAGGGCGCGCGGTCGTCGCCCGCCCGCCGTACTCACACAATACACCCGAGTCCCGATTTTCGATCAAGCTCTGTTTCGCGTCACGCACTCCGATTCGTCACATGCCCGCTGGTCTATGACATCGACGCAAAAACAACTCTTATCGTCGTCGGTATTGACTTGGCCTAGGCCGACGTACCCTGAAAAAGCGGCTTCCCACGAAGGAATGCGGCGTTCTAATTTGGTACGCTGCTGGACAGAAATATGATTGTGCAAGGGCGACGACCGTCCCCCGCTCGAGCCACTTCCTTTGAAGACGCACTGCACGACACGGGACAATGAATTTTGTCTGTATGACAATGGCACCTTCGCCAGCTCGCGTCAAATAGGTTTTTCGACAAGAAATGTTTCTACAACCGCACCAATACAAGGCTCCATATTAGGCTCTAATAAAACGCGTCGTTTTGCATATAGCCTCTGTGGTGCCCCATATAACAAAATTTACCACTAAGGTGGCAATCACACTTCCGGCCTGCCTGATGGTAAGCAGTCACCGCAGCCTATGGACGTTTGCAATACCAGGGGCATCATCCACGCGTTGCCGACCAGAAGAATATTAATACTGAACTCATACCATACTACATAATTAGAATACGTGAATGTCCCAGTTGTGCTCTCCAGCATGAGGGCCCATTGTCCGCCTTGAACATGATCCAGGAATTGGTAATCAGTCGCCTGAATATGCAGGTTTAATCACGATGTTTTCCCTCACCGTAACAGTTCAACTCATCATCATCTCGGCGTCATGTCAAGGTTGCGTGGCACGTGAGGGCCCGGGGTCCGTCGAGCAACAGCTGTTCAACTAATGTACATCAACTATTAGGCCACCAACTCTTTGCTAAGAAAGCTGGAGAGTAGTGGAGGTGTATCCACCTGGAATTTAGTCTACTTATTTACAGTACTAAAAATGTATACAGCATGTCACAGCCCTTTTCATGCAAATTACAAATCATAGCTCTACTGACAATTCTGGTAATAAAATGTCAAATGTGTGTATTTTATTATCTATAGGAACTCTGATTTTGCCCTTTAATTTTGTCCCAGAGGTTTTTAAATATTTTGATTTATTATATAACCAATTAGAACTGATTACATACTGGAACAAATATTATTGCACACTGGACCAACAGCAAAGACAAAACAAATTACAATGCAAGTAAACAATATATTCATATTTTCAAGACTAGTAACTAAATAAAATAAAAGCAACGAAAAGACAAAATATCCTTAGAAACATAGAAGTTAACTTATATTGATCACTGCTTTAAGTATCATAGACATATGCTTTCTTAGAAAGATGTTTTACATTCTAATATTCTATGCTGGTACATTTTTTGTTGCGTTTTATTCTTTGTTCATTTTGGTTCAATGTTATTCACGGTCTCCTTGTGCCTCTTGATGGCATCCTCATGACGTTTGATTTGCTCCTGGTGGAAGGCAATTTCCTTGTTCAAGTGACCTTTCAGGTTCTGCAATTGCTCCTTTTGCTGAAAACCGATATAAACATATTTTGAGTATACTGTTTCTAGTATCACAAACGTAATATACACACACATATGTCCAAGCTCTTATAGCAGGACCTAAACAGAATGAGACAAACTTATGTGACACATATAGCACTGTCTCGTTCTAAGCAGGACAGTTATGTTTAGGTCCTGCTATAAGAGTTAATGGTAAACCCTCTGGTCAATGGTGGCCACTTTCTATCAGGTGAATCATCTGACCGTGAGCCTTGCTAAGTAATAAAAAAAAATTTAACAGGTCCGGTTATCATTTGCCATTTATAACTTATATCTAATTTTAAAAAGCAGCAAGTGTACTGTCTGTGACGGTATGGCCATGTCTTGACTAGATAGGCAAGTTACATGGGACAAAAATGCAGTTTTCACTGTCTGAGGATCTCTTCCGAAAGGTTTATATGTATAATACATATATATTATTGTAAAGAAAAGCAGGGGTGTGTCATTAGTTATATATTAAACCTTTAGTGAGTATTTTAGAAGTTTACAGATTCAGTAGAAGATGAACATGTAATCGAATTTACTATAATCATTAATGCGAAAAAAAAAGCAGCTGGAGTGCTGTCTAGTATGGTACGGCCACATCTAGACTAGATTAGCAAGTTACATGGGATTTTTTTAAATGCTGCCTCCTCCAAGCATGGGAAAAAGAGGCTGGCTCTGGCAAACTCGCCTCTTAGTCAAAGACCAACCAAAGTGGGCAAGGGGAATCAAGGAGTAGCGGGCTGTCGCACATGTGATGATGATGATGATGATTATGGATGAATATGTAGTTCTATTGCCAGACAAACAGTTTAGAAAGATTGATAACCATTTTTTACCTGCTTGTAAAAGTATTCATCTTCACGGGCAGCTTCCATCTTGCCGAAGCTACCTCCAGCTTCACGGATGGCACCACCACCACCACCACCCCTGCCTGCACCAGACCCAGGCTCACCGGAATACATTCTGGAATATAAAAGGATTTTCTTCTAATTAGAACAATAAAAGATTATTATTTTACTATAAACAAGCAACCTGCCCCAGCTTTGCAAGAGTAGTAACCTCAACACCTAAACTTTTCTCATGAAAAATCGCATAAAAACTTATTCTGTCTATTCATGACAAACTCAAAAACTACTTAACAGATTTTCATGTGGTTTTCACAGTCAGAGAAACAATTCCAAAAGGTTTATAATTATAATACATATATATTACAGTAAAAAAGAAAGCCAGGGTGGATAAATATAAAACATTTAGTGACAATTTTAGAAGTTCACAAATTCATTATAACATAAAGACGCAATGAAATTTTCTATGATCAATAATGTGATATATGATATGATATTTGAATTTAGGGTCATTACACATTAGTTAGTAAACAAAAAACAAATTTTTGACCTTAGCTGTCCTGCCAGAACAATGTTTGACACAAAAAAACAAATTTTTGACCTTAGCTGTCCTGCCAGAACAATGTTTGACACTGAATAAATGACTGATAAAATTTATACTGCCAAGTAATGTCACCCTTTTAGAACATTCGTAATAGTGCTAAGAATGTAGACTTGGAACAAACAATAACACTATGATGAAATATTGACGAAATGAGTAGACTAAAATGACAGCGCCACAGAATATATTGGAAGAAACAACAAAAGCAATAATATTGAAGAAAGAGGAAGGGCTGGTGGATACGCTTCAAGAAATTTGACAATTTGAAAGTATTAAACGAAATGGCATCACGAACTCATAAAATTAGCAGATTTTTGAAGATAAATAAAGTGAACAGGATTGCGTAACCATGCCGGTTCCCATGCGTAGGATAAGTACCTGACACTCGCAACAGCACGGAAAAAAGCAGGTCGGTTTTTAATTACAAAACTCATGATTTCAATTACTAATTCGAATAAAAATGTATATAAATTGTCGGTCTCTTCAACGCAAACGATCACAAAAATCTCACAAAAATAGAGTTGTGAGTTTGTGTGATTGTGTGTGACGTAAAATCCACAAACAACAAAAATTGACAGTTTACTTTTTTTACATTTGATTGCATTCGAATGCAAGACAATATTTTCCATTATGAGGAGTTTTCCAGTAGGTATTGATAGTTTGTTTCAAAAAGCATCTATAGATGGCGCTTCTACAATTTTGGTAATCTTCTTTAAATCTGTATGATGGTGGCAGTGATTTTATGCAGCCAAGTAATACTAAACTTGAAAATAAAGTGTTTATTAATATAAACATAACTGTTAAAGGTTGAAACGAAGTGTAAAAAGAAATATTTATACAAGTTGGCACTATGTTCCATTATTATTACAACCTCTAAAATGGTTGAAAACTATTGACAAATATAATATTATCCAATACAACGTACCCAGTGTTTATATCCTGTTTGCTAAGAACCTATTTCAAGCGATTATCAATTACCAAAATTGTCGATGGCGCGCCATCTAGTGAGTGGTTAGGAATGCCTTAAATACCTATTGGAAAACTCCTCATTGGCAAGTTTAGTTGCAGAAGAAAATGCGTATATTAGTAATGAATTCATTTCAGACATTTTGATTTTATTTAAAGACAAGAACTTAAAATATAGTTAATGAAAACAGATTGAAAACTGTTTTCCCTCTAGGCTAGGCCAAATTATCAAGTGGAGATTACACAATTTATATGGTTTAAAATAGGACTATGTTATTACAGCTTATAAGTATATGTATAGGGTACGCTCAGTCCCATTTGAATTACATGACTAACACCCGGTTTCTGAAACGCTTGTCAAATCATTGATTAGCTAACAGACTGTCACATTTAACAAGCTGTTAAATCACTGTGGGTTTCTGAAAGGTCAATCAATCTATTGTTAGCTAACCGACCATTAACAAGAGATCCATTTTTTCGTCTGGCTACCCCTGCTAAAATCAGTCACATTCATTAACTCATATATGTTTTGTTTCTGTCTAACGCATTGATTTGTCTCTGTCCCTAGCGGCCTTTTGATAGCGGCGGGATATTCAAATTTAGATGAAACTGATAGTGATTGTATAGTTTTCGTGTAAAATCGAATATTATCCAAAAAATATATACAGAACGAGAAAAGAGAAATTATAAAAATATTTATGTTATAGGGTCACGGGTTCCAGTGGATCAGTAATCCCATCATCATCATCTTTAGGCAGTTAGGTGGGTCCCGGTCCACTGCTGAATACAGGCCTCCCACGGCTTACACTCTGGTCGACTCTGTTATCTTGCATCCATCGGCTCCCTAGGACCTTAAGGTCCAGGTACTGGCCCCGGACCGGGTACTGGTTCAGGTCCAGGTCCTGGACCCAGACCAGTTCGTGGTTCAGGTCCAGGTCCTGGCTTAGGGCCAAGTCCTGGTTCAGGTCTAGGTACTGGCCCCGGACTAGGTACTGGTTCAGGTCCAGGTCCTGGACCCGGACCACTTCATGGTTCAGGTCCAGGTCCTGGCTTTGGACCAGGTCCTGGCCCCGCACCAGGTCCTGGATCAGGTTCAGGCCCTGGCCCCGGACCAGCTCCTAGTTCAGGTCCAGGTCCTGGACATTGACATGTCTGTGGTTCAGGTCCTGGTCCTGGTTCAGGTCCATGTCCTGGCCCCAAACCAGGTCCTGGTCCAGCTAATGTTTATGGTCTATGTGCTGGCACTGCTCTAGGTCCTGGTTCTGGTTCAAGCTCAAATTGTGATCAAGGTTGCAGTTTTGGTCATGATCCTGGACCAGAACCTGGACCCTAGACCTGGACGTTGCCTTGGACCAAAACTAGGACCTGGACCAGGGCCAGGACCAAGACCTAGACCAAGAAAATCGGATATAATTTCTTTTGACAATCGGTTAATAGGTCGATTTTCGCAATTAAAATAACAAGGCGATAACATACAGTTAACATGAGAAAAAGCTTTCCGGCAACCCAAAATTACATTAATCAGCCGTTAATTGGAGATTTGACAATCCGTCAACAAGCTGTTAACAAGCCGTCAATTGGCCATTTCAGAAACCCAAACTGCATTTAATCAGTGTTTAACAAGCTGTTACGTAATTTTTGCGTTGACAAGCGTTTCAGAAACCGGGTGTTAGGCTGGGTTCACAGCTATTAGGGAGACGTAAGGGCACCCCCGAAGCGAAAACAAAATATTATAGAACACGTTCCGCGCCATCCCGAGGTCTCTGCAAGGACGGTCGTAAATCCATAAAATAGCATAGTTGTTCATACATGGAATTCAAATGTGGAACGCGTAGTGAGTACGATTAAAAAATCGATGTGAACCGCAAAAAGGATAGCCGTTTGATACACGTGTACTTTAGGTTAAAACAATCATTTTGAGAGGTTAAAAATATTCCTATGGCTGTCATAAATTTTTTGTATGGAATTGTTTTTTTTTATTAACCTTTCGTCTTTGGTATGAGCAGTTTTCCAGTAGATATTGTAAGTTGGTTTTAAAAATATGTTTATCTACACTCGTATCGTAATGTTCCAATTACATATTCGAAAACAGTCGTTTAACAAGACACTTTTTTCACGCCAGTCTATAAAATTTTAAATAATTACTTTTCGATACAGCATTTCCCATACTAATTTCATTACAGCTGTAACGTAAAATAACTTTTTAATCATTATGCAACACTTATATTTTTTAAATTCTTGTCGGGCACCCGGACACGGTCAAATGTAGGCTGAATACCTAAATGTCTTTAACAAATTCAAATTTTCCTGTCTATATTTGTGAGTAATTATTTTCCCGCTAAACAGAATATTCTTTTCTAATCGTTGTTAGTTGTGTTTGTGAATGTTTTTTCTTGTTTGAAGCAAATAAATAGATAAATGTGAAAGTAGTGACGTGAATTTTCCGCCGCTTGATGGATATCTATTGTAGATATAACAGAACTGACTCGCAGCTTACATCCAGCAAAGTTGAAAAAATTATAGGTACGATATTTTAACATAAAAATACGAGTGTAGATAAAGTAGTGTATGCAACTGCATATAATTAGGTATTAAAACACTCGTGTCAAACTATTATCATACTCGGCTACGCCTCGTATGATAAACAGCCTCTCATGTTTTAATACCCCCTTTTATATGACAGTTGCATAAACTACTCAAATACTCAAATACTCAAATACTCTTTATTACATAAAATTCAAAATTTTACATGTCATTTATAAATAAAATTGAAATTAATACAGTCTATCACATTATAGGTCAATATCAACGTTAGGAGATTAATTTAATTAAAACGTCTTAAAACTATTGTTATTTGAATTTGTCATCAAAGAATTCTTTCAAGCTGTAATAAGCTTTTGCTATTAACAATACTTTTAGTTTATTTTTAAATGTTATTAAACAGTCATAGTCCCTGATATACTTTGGAATTTTATTGTAGACTACAGGACCGAAATTCGTCATAATAAATTTTGATTTATGTAACCTGTAGGCTTCACAACTGTACTATTATATTAATAAACTTTTTATTTGTATAGTATTAGTTGGCTGCATGACATCACTGCCCCAATCATACATATTAAAAAAAAACCAGTACAAACATTGTCGGGGCGCCATCTAGCGAGTGGTTAGGAATGCTTTAGATACCTACTGGAAAACTGCTCATTAAATGAAAGGGCTTCACGAGCCGGTTCTAAAAATACAAGAAGTATTTTTACAACATGCCAATTGTGGGATCCTCCAGGTAGGAGACGCCTAAGTAATTTTTTGTAAAACATACGCCAAATGTCTCATAATATATTCATATCAAACGGCAAAAAGGCGATGGTAATAATATGAACAAAAACAGGCGCATTGCCCAACAGACACCATTTTCATAATTTTTATAAAATTGATTCAGTCCGTCCGCGGTCGCTATTGCGTGTCCCAGTGTCGTCAGTCGAACAAAAAAATTGCCGTAACCGAATTAGAATTTACTCGTTATGTAGAGAATACTATTTGGCATTTCATTTATTACATAGGTACGCCACTTTGATTTTACATTAAAAAGTTAAACTACAACCATGTTTTACACAAGTATAACTTTTCATAGTTTTCTTTAACTGCACAAGAAATTTGGTTCCGATACAGAAACACCTTAAATGAGCCGTTTTCAACGCAAATTCCCATGGATGGCGCGCTTTTTTTCACATTATCATAATAACTTTATTTTAAATTCATCTTATTTTGTTGTTGTCTTGTTTTTATTGATCGAGTCAGTGCTCCACGGAACTCAACATTAAAATTTTAATTTACGATTTCTGGTTAACTGCTATAGCTTTATGTCGGCCTTTGTATCTCATTGTCTATGAAATTTAAATAAATAAATAAACTTTAGGTTGGCATGGTAGCACTTTAGCAAATTTGACATTCGAAAACACTGTTTGTCCGATTAAAAAAAAAGATATTCCATCTAAATACGCACATTGTTACCACCCTACGTATGGCAATATGCAAGGCGATGCGTGACGTTGTGTCCCAATGTGGGCCTGGCATTAATGTAGCGCTCCCGCGCCGCCATACTACGGCGTTCACAGCCGACTTCGAGAATGCGGTACATCTGTCGACTACGCATTGTATCCGAACGTTTTAACCATAGACAACTATAGAGACATTGACATGTAGTTAGTTCAAAATTCCTCCACAAAGACTTTGGTGGCGCCAACAAAAAGTTTAAACTAAAATCGTAAAAACTTGCTTGCCACTTACGCCATTTCTTGCTTTTTCGTCCAAAGGAGATGCTTTAGTTTTTGTTCTGCTATAATTTTATTTAGTTCTGCTGTTTCGCGCATAGCTCTAAGAACTTGGCGCTCTTCTCTCAAGGATTCTAACTTCAGCTCCTTTTCAGTTGATGAATAACTACAAACAAATACCCAAAGGTTAAAGGGGCTAGACACATTAGATTTAGGTTTCTTGGTGATATTGAATAATATTGCTAATATTAAAGTAACAAATACAATATGTACTTATGTTTTCAATTAGGTTTTTATCCTGTTTCAGCAACTTAATTCATAATAAACTCAGAATGAACTTTGCATACAGTGCTATTACCTGTAAAATTCTTGTAAATTCCTGTTCAATGGATTCACATGATTAAATTCTTCAAGGTAGGATTCCTCAGTATTAGCAGAGACGGTTCTCTTGCTATTGGACGCATGCACAGGTTGATCCTCTGGAGGGTCATACTCGTTCATCTCAGAGACTTGTTCATCAACAGAAGAAGCAGAAGAGTCCATAGTGTGCTGGGTCTCGTCAAGTTGTGTCGATGTGTCATTCCGTCTCTGGCACAGGGTGGATAATGGCTGATCCATGTCCATGCTACTGCTACCACTACAACCAGGCTGGTTTAAATCTCTGAAATTATATCATTATTGTCATGTTTCCTTCATCACATTAACACAGGTTATAATTGTTTAATATTTTGTTTAATAATTGTAATATGTTTAATATTGGTTTGACAATTTTAAACAATTGCAACGTAAAGTATTATTTACCAATAAAAATTAGGTAGGTATGTAGCTAGGTAGTATTTGAAGATAGGTTTAGGCAATAGGGCTTTGTGTTAAAACAAAGCAAGCTAAGAGTTTAGGAATCATGGCTTTACATATCAAAGCTACAAACTTTAATTACACACATGTATCTAAGACTAATGTTTACTCACCACAATAGTCTACAGTCTAGCTCTATCTACATAGGTACCAGCTAGGTATATATACAATACACTCACTCATCAATTCTTTCGGTTTTAATCTCGACGTTAGCTGCTGTGATTGTCGTGTCATTCAAGGCGACTGTTTCGTTTTGCGATACTAAAACTCCGTCTTTTATTAACTCAAGTATGTTGCAAACTTCTAGCGACTGTCTGCTGTACTTTCCAGTCTCCGTACCATTCAGCGTGATTTCTTCACGAGCTATGCGCTTCATGTTCTGCCACTGAGTTTTCACTTTCTTGATGGAACTGCCACAAAATTTATTACCGAACCTGGTTGTCAACTCTGCCAATATTTCCCTCCACGCAACCTCTTTTTCTTCGTAATGATTAGGGCCATTAGTAGTTTTAGTAACCACGATATCCTTACGTTCTCTAATTAACTCGAGGAGGTACTGCTTTTCGTCTACTGACCAATTAGGAGTTCTCGACCTGCGATATGCGATTTTCCCCATTTTACGCGTCGCTTCTTGCGGGTCGTGGTTGATCTTTTGCAACGATTTGTTGCAAACGATGCACTCGACGTCCAAAATTATCGGTTTCCACATTTAAAACAATTGAACAACGAAAACGAAAGAATACTTTGACAGACAGCGTTAACTCCGAAGTGAACGGCTTAAAAACCTATTTTGGAATGAGGTTCCCTTTGATAACCGTTCCACGGATGAACTTTTGTAAAATAAATGAAAATAAATAATATCTATGCGGCAACGAAGTAATATGCGCTATCTAAATAAATTAGAAAATGAAAGCTTCTGTTGACTGGCAGCTTTTCGACGCGCGAATGTTAAATTTTCCAAAGGCGTTAGGGTTTCTTTTCAACTTTCGGGTGATATAAAATCTCCTTCTATTTTAATTTTAATTAAGACATTAGCTATGACTTTATTAGAATGTAACCTGTAAATGTAAATGTAACATTGAAATAATTTGTTAGGATTTTATTAAATTGCCATTATAAATTAACTGTAACTATTAAGGTACCTTCTACAAAATTCGTGCAATGCAGTGGAAAATAGTGATTAGTGGAAAACGTTATAATATTTATTCAGAGAAATAGGTATAAGGTAAGTTGAGCACATAAGTAAGATTATTATTTGTGGAGATTATCTTTTTCACAACACAATACGTATAGTGATTCGTCACACTTTTTGTATGTATGAGACCATTTAGTTTTGGGAGTTTCCGAGGTGGCGTTAGTAAATTGATAGGCCACGACTGGGGCGGGAGGGGCTTGCTTGCTATGGCACAACGATGTACCTACTTCCCATTTCTTAAGTGACGTGTTACTTATTTAGTATTTGGAAGTACCTATAATATAGCAAACAATCTCACTTTCTAAAAATCACTCACGATTTAGTCTTGTACTGAGAACGAACCTTGATTTGATAAACTTATTCAAGCGGCATCTAAATAATTTATCATTATAATTAAACTAGTCCACTGCTGCAAGTATGCCTCCCTTAATCAGCGCCAATACACCATATCCTCGGCTTGTCGCATCCAGCATCTGCCTTTCACAAATTGTCACTCTACCCTTGCCGAGTCGCAGTCTCCACTCAAGAACTCGATTATCCAGCGTTTGTCGGTTGTTCTGGCAGATATGACCGGACCACTGCCACTTCAATTTACTAACTCTGGTCACTATACCGGTGACTTTGGTTTTCTGTCGGATTAGGTAGGTACTTCGTCTTCAGAGAGACTCCGAGCATAGCATGCTCCATAGCTCGCTGGGCGACCTCAAACTGGTGAATCAGCCGTATTGTAAATGTGCACGCCTCGGTCCGTAAGTTTTAATAGGTAGGTATACCTAGTACCTACGAACTGGAGGAATTTTTTTTCAAGCACAGTTTTTAAACATGTGCTCAATTCTTAATTATGCCTATATTTATTTTAATATAAATTATTATTACAATTGGTAATCTATACTAATATTATAAAGTGAAAAGATTTGTACTTTTGGATTTTTGTTTGTAATAAATTACTAAACCGATTTAAAACATAGGCTACTTTTTATCCTTTTAAAATAATAGAGTCTCGCGGGAAAGTTGGTTGTTTACAGAGATTCGAACAGCGTGAGGGCGGAAGCCGCTGAGAACGGCTAGTGGCAAATAAACTCTAGTAGGTAAGTATGTACTGTACCGTACAACACGGAGCAAATAACTAATAACTTTACAACTTACAGGTATGTCCTATGCATGTATAAGTTAATTATATAGGACCTACATATTAATTATAAACTTATTAAATATTTGCCGTAGCGGTGTGCAGAGACCACATCTATATCTATATCAACCCACTAAATACCCAAGCCATCACACAAAAAACGACTTTTTATAAAGTACTTTTTAAAGGAAACAGCTGATTAGAAATGTAATTATCAACATGTGTGTCCAGTCTCAGGCAGAGCGCGCCTATTTCACAAGAGTGAGTTCTCAAGTAGTGCATTGTGAAGAGTCAGACGGTATACACGTTAGCGTAGTCAGCGTAGTCACTGTGCTCGTCTTAACTTCAGCTTTGTTAAAAATTGGAAGATCTATTTACCAAGTGAATACAGTGTTTAACAAGTTTTTTTTAGTGTAACTTCTCGATTTCAAGTTGTACGGACTCTGGGAAAGTTTAGTACCCTATCCAAAGGTACTCTAAGACGGATTAGGGAGTGCTCTTCCGGGACAAGTGGGTACGTTTTATTATGTCTAAGTTAACCAATTTGAAATACAAATTGTGTATAGAGATTTAAGAATATCAATTTTTGTTTTGTCGATTTTTTTATGGTTAAATTTAGATATAAGTTTGGTACTAGTAATTATTATGTGCGCGACCGGCTGTGGACTAACTATAAATATTAATGATGATAAAATAAATGTAGGCAGTTTAATCAGTAGGTTATTTGTTCTAGAAAAAATATTTATTCATTTATAATTTTCCATTTATGTTAAGTTGAAATGAGGATCATTGTGAGGGACTATCGTACCAGGTTCGAACCCCAGTCCCGTCATGTACCAATGACTTTTTCCTGAGCTTTGAACATTACTTGAAAACTAACCGATGCTCTTACGGTGAGGGAAAATAGCGTGATGAAACCTGCACATTCAGGCGACTGAATGATTGTGTAATCATGATCCAATCTGGTCAGGTCTTAGGTCTTAAAAGGGTCACGGAGGTCAGGTAGTAGTCGATCCATTGTACCTGATCTGCCAAATCGTGGATCATGGTCAAGGCGGACCCCCGTACTCTCAACCAGAACATTAACGCCAAAATGATCCTAATCTTTTATTTTATTTTATTTTATTTATTTATTTAGGACAACCAACAAGACTTACACTAACAAAGTTATAGCATCTTATAGCTTAAATAGTTTTTCTTTCTAAGTGCAGCCTTAATTAAAGGTTACCACGACAAGAAATGTAGACAACTTCGTTTAACTTTTAAATAAACCCATTAAATTTACGCCAAAATCCCAGCCCAATCGATTTCAAAACTATTTAAAACGTGTCTACTTTAAGAGAGTTTGAGAAAAAAGTGATATGGCTCTACATTTTAGTAAAAGTTTTATATGGTTGCATCACTCCATAAATATTCCTCCTGCCCTTTCCAAAGGCAAGGCAGCTGATGTATCTAGCTGACCGTGTTTTAGCTATTTAACGACCGCCCTAACTCCATCGAGTTGTGTTACGGTTACCGCGGGTGGTAACCCGATACGGGCGCGTGGTAACTTTACCACCAAGGGGAAAGCCAGCGACCTGGTTCGACGCACTCTGTCCACTCGGCATACCGATCGTGTCACTTCTAATTAGTGTTTGCTTAACAGAAAATGTAGAGTTTTCAAGGTTTTCTCTGTCTAATCGAAACTTGTCTTAGTAGAGTGTCTGAGGATGGTCTCTGTTAAATTGGAAAAGGTATGTTCATGTATAAACATACCTGTAAAATGTGTGAGAATAACCACGATAGTGTAAAACATTATGGAATATCGATCGTGCCACTTTTAATTTGAAAACGTAACAGAAAATGTTTCAGGGATTTCTCTGTTTAAGAAACAGGAAAAGTTATTTGATGCTTATAAGAAAAAGAAGAGTTTATCGAATATTAATACCGATCAAGTTACTTTTAATTAGTGTTTTAACAAGTTTAACAGAAAATTTAAAGTTTTCAAGATGGTTCTCTGTCGAATCGAAACACCGATCTTGTCACTTTTATAATACTAGCGACCTGCCCCGGCTTCGCACGGGGTTTCTTGGGGTTTCTCTATTACAATAATGCATGTGTTATACGTTAAAAACTTTCGGAAGAAATTTTCTAACTGATAGTGAAAATCGCATCAAAATCCGTTGCGTGGCTTAGGAGTTACAGATAATACAGACAGAGAGGACGCTGCCAGCCACTTTAATATATACTATTTGTAGTTATAGTGTTACGCGCTGATCGGTCTGCATACCTACTTAGAAAAAGCAGAACTTTCAGGATGAATCGAATAAGAATACTTATCTTGTCACTTTTAATCATTCTTTACAAGACTTATAGAAAATAGGTAAGGTTTTCGGGATGAGGTTCAGTCTTATCAAAGTCAATTTGTGTTGATTCTGAGACGCTCACTATTATAGTAATAAAAAAGAAGGGTTTTAGGATGATTTCTCTGTCGACTCGAATCCGGTTCGATTGTCGGTATTTACAGATTATATCGTTTTTAAGTGTTTAGATCTCTTATTATCCATCTTGTCCTTATCCCACGTAGGTGAGTTCGGCTCCCCTTATCCTTAGGCGGCAAGACTTTCTAACTTGGGTTGTTGGGTCGGGTAATTGGGCTCTCTCTATAAGGTTTTAATTAGTTTAGATGCTTAACAGAAAATAAAGAGATTCCAGGATCTGTCGAATCAGAATAGGTACTGACCAAGTTCAAATAATGTTTTATTGGTACATATGTGATTAACATAAAATATAGTTAATGCATTTGTCTTCGTACTTATTCGTGACGTCCAAGACGTGCAATTACCTTATAATTAATTACTACGCGGATGCCAGTCTGATTTCTTTTGTAGTAGGTTTCTTAGGTAGGTTACGATTTATTAGATAAGTTTTGGTTTTTGTGGTTAAGGTATTCGACTAATAAGCGAGAGGCACCGGGTTCGAATCCCACTGCGGTCATGTATAATGACTCTTTTCAGAGTTATGTTGAATGCTAACCGATGCTCTTAAGGGGAGAAAAAACATCGTGATTAATCCTGCACATTTCGGCGACTGAAATTGTCACAAAGGTCCGATGGCAGTCGCTTTGTAATTATCTCATCTGCCAAATCCTGGATCATGACCTAGACGTACCCCGGGGCCTCGAGCGCAATAGCACAACCGGGACATTAACGCCAAGGTGACTAAGAGGGTGTTTGACTATCATCCGTTGTTATGTGACTGTTGTAATACAATAATTTGATAATAGAATATGGACACAGAACAAAGCGCCTCGAGGTAGCCATCTCGTACCTAGACGCTACGTCTTTTCAACTTCAATTTGAGTTGTTGAGAACTTCATACCGAGAGTTTAAAACCACTGAGTGACTCCTGATGGTGAGTGGTAACTGTCGACCATTACATCCAAGAGTTTACGCATTTAGGTTGTACGCGGTTATATGTAGAGGTGTAGTTTATTCACACACTATATATTGACACAGACGTTGCAGAATAAAAAGAAGTGAAATGTTTGCTTTGGGCCAATATTTTCATAGTGATAAGGGGTATTTAATCAGAACTGCATCAGATAAATGACCTACAATACCTATTCTTCTTAAACTTACGTTTCAATTGAAAAAAAGACCAAGGCATAGCACGACATCGGTTAGTAATATGTATAGAAATCTGAAGAAGACATATTTGTCTATACTATGTATAAAGAGAAAAGATTTATATTTTTGTTTGTAATGAATTAACTCAAAAACTAATGGAACGATTTTTTTAAATATTTTACTAATAGGCTAGGTATACTATCGGAACGGGGCACTATGGGATAAGGCTACATTATCTCTGAGTAACATAGGCGAATTTTTATCCCGGGGAAATAATAGGTTCTTGCGGGAAATGCGATTCTTTACAGAGATCCGAACCGCGCTGGGGAAAGCCTCTGAGAACTGCTTTACTGATATTTCTGTGGATAATAAGTTAGTTACGATTATCGCTACGCTACTTTTGTATTTTCTATTGAAACGTACTTTAGTGGGTGTGACGATTCCTAATTTCATCGAGCCTTTGTTTCTGTCTTATCTACTACCATACCATATTAATAATCCTTATCCTTCCATAGTATAAAATAAAGTCGCATTTAGCGTCTATCTGTGTATCCGTTATCATCTTGACGTCAATATCCCGATTGTCCTTTGTAACTTTAAAAGACAAAATGCACCTTATTCTACCACTAGACCACGTGAACTGTACAGTGTTAGAAATATCGGGATAAAATGTTAAATAAAAAACCATAATGAATCTGTTAAACGCACCTAACAAGAACAAGCATTACACCAAAACCAACCAAACTCGTTAGGTCACTCTTAACTTTATGACACCGATTTTGTGACTCCTAAATGCTTAGGAATAGCTTGAGACGTGTACTTAAGAGACGGGCATTAACGGATTTTTAAAAATCAAGGTATTTTATTTATTATTTTATCCTCCTCCGACTTTAAGTACCTCGGGTCTGTGGTTAAGGGACACGGTGACGTAGACCGTGCGGTGAAGCACCGAATCAGCGCTGGATATATGAAATATATAAGAGGAAGTTTGAAAGTGGCCCCAATTGGAGACAAGATTCAAAGTTACCGCTCATGATTCGGCCATATTATGTGGTGAGAACAAAATCATGTCACCAAAAGGGTATTGAATGTGAATATGGATGGATACACAGGAAGGGGAAGGCATGTGTGATGAGCGTGATCAGTGAGCGAGAGGTGGATATGGCAGGGGGTAGGGATGAATGGAGAAAAAAAAAAATATTGTACCGAATGAATGGGATTAGAGCAGGCAAACGATGATAAACGATCCCGATGTTTTTTATTAAGGAAAACGGTAGTACCGTTCTCGCTCTGCGACATATCTAGTTCGATAATTTTTTCTAGCCATAAATTCATTGAAATCTCCACTGCACCCAAAAAACTTAGTCAATCATCTGCGCCAATCCTTGTGGAATATTGTGGAGCGATGTTGACCGCGACATCGTCCGCGTAAATTTCGGTTATTATTACGTTCCTCCCACGAGAACTACATTGAAATTCGGGATAAATTATAGCCTAAGTGATATTCTGCGCTGTAAGCTACATTACTGACAAATTTCATTATATTTGCGCGTGAAGAAATAACAAACATCCATCCAACTATCCTTACAAACTTTCGCATTTATAATATTAGTAGGATAGGTTATGCAGAGATAATAGTTGGCTCGGCGCGACTTCGTTCGCATACACCTACTTTACCCTTACTTACCCTTCTTCTTACTTATAAACCTTCTTGTATCACTCTATATATTGGTAAAAACCGCATTCAAATCCCTTACGTAGTTTAAAATATCTAAGTGTGCATAAATACATAGGGACAGATAGCGAGAAGCGACTTTGTTTTATACCATGTATAGAAGTGTCTAAAGAATATGTCGATTTATCGCATGGCGAGAACAGACCTCCCGAGGCTACTATTGGCAAAAGAATACTAACAATCTTGCTACCCTCCACAGCCCCAAATGCCGTAACGCAGAATGAAGGACGACCTGAAGCTGCCGACCCGCAATCTCCTGACCGGCGCAGTAGTGAACTGGGACGATGACGAGCTGGCTTCAGGCGACTTGCCGGAGAACCTCACGTTGGCTTGGAAGGACCTCTCGGTGTATAGGAGGAAGAAACACCAGACTTCCATGTGGAGGTCCCCGACTTACGAGGAGGTCAAAGTGCTGCATGGAGGTTGGTGAATGCTATATGGTGCCGTACTATGAGTTAGATTGTTAGATTTTAGTCGTTGGTTGTACTCACCCCTTAACACATTTGCAAGTATACATAAATATACCGTCTTAGGCGCTGTCCTTATTGGCAACGCTCGTGCGACCATGGTGACTAAAAGGAGACCCTAAGCCCGCCCGTCGCACGACCACGGACGTACGACGGTTGCCAATAAGAACAGCGCCTTAGTCCTGATTCCAACGAATCCTGGTCATCGAAGCAGTCGGATGTTGGAAAGCGTCCATATCATCACAAAAATGCGATGTTTGTTTGTAACGGTCACAACACGACCGTTGTATATAGTTGAACAGAAAGCGAGCACTCATTAAAAAATCATTAATATCGGGAATTACATTTAACCACAAATGTTAAAAAATAAATCTGTCAATTAAGCAACGGAAGGCAGTTCACTTTCTAGTAATGGTTTGATTTCCATGCCGTTGTAAAGATGCCAGATACCAGAAGGGCATTTCACAACTTGCCCTTCTCGTAGTGGAAAAATCTGGACAACCGGTATTTTTAACTACACACCAAACCTGTTATGACCTTTTTATTTGTTCTTTCACCTTAATACTTAGTTAATTCATACGTGACACTGGCTTAGTTTGGGAATTTATAGTTGTAGATCGTTTTGATATTTTGGTTGGTTGGTTCTTTTTTGTATGAACGCTCCCATTTTCGAAACTACAGAACCGATTTCGTAAACTATTTCAGTTGGGAAGCTACGTTCTTCGCTATTGTGATAGAGTAGGTACCTACCGGTAAAGGTTAGCTCAATGTTGGTAGTGTTTGCACCGCTAGTCAAAGATTCATCTTGAGCAATACTAATTACTTAGAAGAAGTCGTGGAATAAGCTCCCTCCCTTAATCTTTCCTTTGCTTTAACATGGGGTTCTTTAAAAGGCATGTCTATAGGTACCCCTAAAGCCGGCACCGCATCCGCTCCTCTTAGATTGCAGACGTCCTGTAGCCGTATTCACAATGGCTCGGAAATCGGATTCGGATACGGAATCGACAAAGGACCCCGCAAAAGTACTTAGGAAAATGTGGTTTCAGTTAATTTTGATGAAATTTTCATATGTTATAGAGAGTAGAGTTTCCGTGGAATCTATCGGGATTCTGAATAACAGTTTTCGAATCCATCGACACGGATTCGCCGCTCACGAATTTCTTGTCGAATCGTTCGGAAACGGTTTCGAATCATTGTGAATACGGCCACTGGACGACAATGGCTGCTTTCATCAGGTGGACCGTCCGTGCGTGTGCCTGTCAAGGCAATAAAAAAAATCTTAGTAACTTTTTAATAAGTTGTAAACCTACCACTTACGACCGCATCGGCTTCACAACTACAACTATGTACACTAAGTACCTACGATTAAGAGAGCTTCCTCTGAGCTAGCATAATTTCTCATTTTGGTAATAACCACGAAATGTAATTTTCTTTCGCAGTGAACGGTATTGTCTCGTCGGGAAACTTGGTGGCTCTAATGGGATCCAGGTAAGCATTACAGTACTTAAGTTGTTCACTTATGCCTACTGTGTCGTAAACGACACACCTTCGGACACTACCTTAAATATTTCAATAAGTTTTAACTTTATTCTAAATCAGTGGTTCCCAACCTTCACTGGACCAGGGACCATATTGATATTTTCGTTAATCGCAGGGACCATGATGTACAAGGAAAATAAACTGAATCAATCCCAAAGTAAACCATAATCAAACAGTCAATGTAATGAATGAAGAATATTTCTTTTTTGGAAAATCAAATAAATTTTAAATTAATGGTATTTTTCATGCATCTTTTGTACAAATTAGGTTGGGTTTGTTATGTCTTTAACTATATGTTGTTTAGGAGAAATCCGTAATTTTATCTCTCAAGCTATACTGTTTGAAACTAACACGGTCACTATCACAATAAATAAATAATTGGCCAAAATCACCATTTATCGCAAGAGTTGGTACATCAACATCGCAATGTGCCTTTGCACAAGAAGGCTGGTCAAAGTACACATTTTCTTGTCACCGTTTCTCCGCCGTGACCCCCGTACTCCGGAGTACGACATTCATCGAATTCACATCAAAAAATTAAAGCATCCTTTTATTACACCTATGCAGCGGCGCCGGCAAAACCACTCTCCTGGCGGCCATCAGCCGACGCGACAAGAGCGCCATGACCGGCTACCTGATGCTGAACGGGCGGCTCGCCGGCGCCGACCTCATCGCCAGGATCTCGGGCTTCGTGCCGCAGCAGGACCTGGCTGTGGAAGACCTCACTGTCGGAGAGCATATGGAGTTCATGGTGAGGGGTTGGGAAGCTTTAGTAGGTACTAGGTAGTGACTAACATCTTGGTTCTTCGATCATGTATCGATGGCAGGTAAATAAGGTGAAAATTTTGTATTAATATTGAAACTGTGTTAAAGGTAACTAAGGTACTAAGGAACTAAGGTATCTACTGGATTAAATAGGTCATTGGGCGTCTATATCCGCCTATTGAAAAGACATGAAGTAACATAGTATTGGGACTAAAATTTAGGCTCGGTTTCATCATTCAAGAACTTTTTCCATTTGGGTACATCGGCTTTAAAAATATCGTCCTCAGTTAATTTATGATTCCATCTGATTCTCGAATAAAACGGATAGCGGGAGACCACGTGTCCATAATATATGTAAACCTATTCCGAAAACTGGATATTAGTAGATGTGTTTGAAATTACCGGTGGAACCTATCCACTGTTGCTATATTAAAATTATTACACCCAAGGATTTTGATTCATATCATAATAATATTAAGATTCATATCATTAGAATCCGAAAATTTGTTTGTAAACAAATCATAACTGAAAAACATAGCTTTGCCACACTTTGGTTTAGAAGTGAAATTAATTGGCAATTATATGGCAGACAAACAGGTAAGCGGGCCACTTGATGTTGCGTGGTCGACGCCGCCTATAGACATCAACAACACCAGGGGCGCTACCGATGCGTTGCCTTCTAAAGAAACCTATAATTTACCATAAACGATCCCATGATTTGTTATGAAACGACGTGGACATCCCGCTGGCTCGTCTCGTTATCTTGGCGTTAATGTCCCGGTTGTGCACTCCGCCTTGACCATGATCCAGGATTTGGCATATCAGGTAATTACAGTGGAGCGACTGACCTCCATGATCCTGCTACAAGGAAACCTGACGAGATTGGATCATGGTTACACATTCAGTCGCTTGAGTTCATCACGATGTTTTCCTCACCGTAAGAGCGTCGGTTAGTATTCAACTAATCCCGTAGGCTCGTCTGATGATGGACAAGCGCGCGACGCAGCTGCTGAGGACTCGGAGGATCCGGCAGCTGCTGGGCGAGCTGGGCGTGGACCGCTGCGATCGGACCAAGCTGAAGGCGCTCTCTGGCGGCGAAAGGAAGAGGGTGTCTTTGGCTGTTCAGGTAATCGTATTTCTACTCCCTACTTCTATATCTTTACATAGCATAAAACAAAGTCTTATACGCTTACGCTTAGATTTTTGAGTAGCAACGGATTTTAAAGCGGTTTTAAACAATAGAGTGATTTAAGACGAAGGTTTATAATGTAGGACAACACGCGAACGCAGTCGTTTTATAAATGCAAAAGTAACACTGTCTGTTTGTTACGCTTCCACGCCTAAAACGCTGCACCGATTTTGATGAAATTCGATATGAAGATAGTTTCGAACCCGAGGTGAAGTACATGACTATTTTTTATTCCCTCGTAAGCTCGCAAGATACAGGTATAATAGTCCACGCGGGCGAAGCCGCGGGCGGAAAACTACTTAAAACTAGTACACAGTTGGATTTGAGCCTCCTGCAAAATAGTGGCGGGGACCGTCATGATTACCTTTTTAACACCCGCGTATAAAAAGGGTATTCTTAGATTGACTTGGTATCATGAATTTAAAGTTATATAACTGGGACGTTCTTGAGCATCCCAATGTCAGATCAAAATACCCACAAACAATCTAGTCTAGAACCACAAATTTTCACCTTTCAGCTCCTAAACGACCCGCCGATACTGTTTTGCGACGAGCCTACAACCGGCCTCGACAGTTGGGCTGCCAGCGCCGTGGTCTCTCGCCTGAGAAGGCTCGCGGTGGGGGGCAAACTTGTGGTCTGCTCTGTACACCAACCTGCCTCGGGCGTGTTCGAGTTGTTTCATCAAGTGGTGTTGTTGGCAGCGGGCAGGGTCGCCTTCCAGGGAACGTTGGCGCAGGCGAATGAGTTCTTTGCGTCGTAAGTGTTAAGGGTCAAATTTGATTATTCACGATGCCGTGTAGGCTAATTATGATGTTGCTAAAAATTATTTGATTTCAATAATTGAAATTGTTACTTTTGCGATTATGTTTGATAGTTTTAATAGTTTCAATTTATTGCAATTGAACTTTGTTAGCAACTGAACTCATAAAATCGATGGTACGGAATCGCAAAAGTAACAATTTCAATCATTGAAATCGGAGAATTGATAGCAATAGAGTTACATAATTAACCTACTGATGACTAACTGGTGGATCGCCAATCATATCTCCATTTTATTAAACGTCGGCTTCATCGTGTAACAAACACGACACTTGACGAAGCTTCGGGAGTCCTATCTCTTTCTGTCTAATGCAACAGCACTTTACCTAACTGTCAAGGAACAAAGCAGCAGTTTATGTGTGGTATGAGGAATAAGGAAGCCATCATAACGGCAGCACACCCGCAGTTCTCTACATTTTGTTCCACACAATGGAAACAATCCTGGATTTTATTTATTTTTTAATACACTAGCCAGGCATTTGACCGCCATCTCATCTGGTGGTAAGTGAGGGTGCGGCCGAAGATGGAGCATGCCTGTTTAGAAACAGCCTATTCAGTCTACCCTTGAAGGCGTCTACTGTGCGCGCGCGAGTTCATGTCCATCGGGCACGACCGTTTAAATAATTCGAGTAGCAATTATTGGTGGCTCAATACATCGCCATCTCACTCGGTTACGGTTTGAGCGAGTGAGATGGCGATGTAAAATCCGTTCGAGTTAAACAATCGGGCCCGATGGACATGAACTGGCCCGCTCTCAATAGATTATAATGATCAGCCCTTAACTTTATCCGATTGAATTTTTATCTAACCTCTAAGTTAGTCAACAGCTGTGGTAGTGTACGCTATCCATTCTGTTTACATATTAAACGACATGAATCATAACGCGCATACGTACTCCTAAAACACAAAAACAGCGAACTAAACGAAAACCCCTATAGCAACTCTCCTTAACCCCCAGCCTGAACTACAAATGCCCGATGGGTTTCAACGCCGCTGAGTACTACGTCTCGCTTCTCGGCGTACAGTTAGACAAGGAGGAGGAGAGTCGAGATCGAATCAGGCGCATCTGCGACGAGTTCCAAAGATCGGATATCGCGGCTGATATCGAAAGCGAAGTCGGTGACGTCAGGGATGAGGAGGAGTACTTTAATGGGGATTTTAATAAGGTAATTGAAGGTTTTTTTTAGTTGTTGGATCTATTTCAGGGTTTCTCAAAGTGGGGTACGCGGGCCCCTAGGGGTTCGCCATTCGACGATTAGGGGTTCGCAACAAGGTTTACGTAATGCTAAATGATGAATTTTAATTTCTGTTACGGGTCTGGGTGTTCTATGTATAATAAGTATGTATTTAAAAGTATTGAAGTAGTATATCAGTTATCTAGCACCCATAGTACAAGCTTTGCTTAGTTTGGGGCTAGATGGCGCTGTGTGAATTTGTCCACGAATATTTTTAATTTTATTTATTTATTTATTAACTTCCTTGTACTCTTAGGTTTAACATACTTATGTGAAGTTGGGTGTCACACCAGCGGAGCAATTGTCTAACTCAGTTGGCAACTGAATTTGATATTAGATATTTGAACACTACGTCATCTACGTAGCTTAGGTCACTGGCTATAGCGTCTACCAAATTAAAGTACTGTAAGATTATTTGATCTCAAATTCAGTTGTCCACTGAGATAGCCAATAGCCCCGCTGGTCATGCGTGATAAAAACGAAATACAGAAATTGGCTTGATGCTGAATTAAAGGTGCTTGATTAAGGTTAAAATTTTCCAAATCAGTAGATTTGGAAAATTTTAACCTTGAAGTATCTAAAATGAAATAAAAAAATAATTGGAACAGTATTTGTTGCCTTCTGTTTAGATAAAAACCTTATTTTCTTCAACAGACAATTTCGTTATTTTTCTTTACGGGGAGAGGTTCACTGTCATCTGGAATCTTTGATATGGGTTCGTGGAGCCATAAGTTTGGGAAACGCTGCTCTATTTCATTCGTTATGTTTGTCAGAAAGCTTATCTAAGTATCCTTGCAGACTAGGTAATCAGATAGGTTATAACAACACTAAAACTTTAGAAAGAAAAAAGAACTTTAGAAAGAGTAAACTTGTTTTTTCTGTTTGCAGAATGACTATTTTGAACGCTATTTAACACTGTGAGTATTGACCATGCTATGTCTATGATATTATCATAAATTAATCAATAATTATAATACCTGTAGGGGTGTAGGGGTATCAAAAATAAAAATGTTTGAGCATTTTAATAATTTGTATTACCATTTCAGAGTCAAAGTAAACTACTTCGTACAATTCTACTGGCTAATGTGGAGAAATATACAGACTATTAAACATAATAGATCAATTTATATAGCAGAATTCATTCTTTTAATGGTGAGACAATTACTTTTATTGCTAGTTTTGAAAATAATTTTAGTTTTATGTTTCTGTATGATTACGATTACCTAGACATTTTCTAAGTAACATTTTAGACGCAATATTTACAACTATAGCTCTTATGTGATACTAGTTGGCCCCGCGACTTCGTTCCTACCCTACTCTACACCTAGCCTACCCTACTCCACCACTATTCTACCTTACTTTACCTGTACCCTACCCCTTCCCTACTCTAGCCCTACCCAACCCTACTGTAAACCTACTCCTACCTTACTCCTATCGTACTCTATTACTACTCAATCTTACTCTACCCCTACCCTACCCTACTCTACACCTACTCCTACCCTACCCTACACTTCAAACAAACCCTTTGAAACATTCAAAATACCCTGTATTACAGCGAACAAAACAAAAAAGGAATTATTCAAATCAGTCCAGCCGTTTATCAGTTTTAGCGAGACTAACGTACATCGAATAGCTGGTAAAGATCGCAGGTACCAGCTGGATGCGGAAGGACCAGGGCCTTTGTGGGAGGCCAGTCCTGGCTCTGGGGGAGGCCTATGCCCAACAGCGGGCGTCTTTCGGCTGATATGATGATGATAATGAAGAACGGACATCAATAAAATTTGTTTGGAATAAATTTTGTTTGGAAATGAGAATGAAAACGGAACAGAATGCTGTATTATCACAAATTTTATTCTTATCGAAATAGGTAATTTGTATGCAACTCAACATCAATCAATTAAAACCTCCATCCACAGTTCGTCGGCCTCGTCATATCGGTCCCCTACAACGGCCATTTCGAAGAGTTGGACCAACGCGACATTCAGAACGTCCAGGGCCTTCTATACCTCACCATCACGGAGACCATATTCCTCTTCATATATGCGGTCTTCATCACATTCCCTAGTGAGGTTCCTATACTGCTGAGGGAGACTGCCAGTGGACTGTACTCGCCTTTGCCATACTACTTGTCAAAAATGATATTCTGGGTAAGTTGGAAGGTCTTTTTATGTTATACGGCAGACAAACAGGCCAGCGGGCCACCTGATGGAAAGTGGTCACCGCCGCCTATCGACATGTTCGTTGTGAAGGAGTTGTTTTAGAAGGAACATTTTGTCGAGACCAATGGGGCTAATGGATATTGGCATACGAAAACATGTGGAGAGATCCCGCCGGACAGGGCAATATCGTCAAAGTAATATAATTGAATGTTCTGTAAGACTCATATTGCGGAAATCTTAATACAAAACTAGCGACCCGCCCTGGCTTTGCTCAGATGAATCACTCTGTTGGTGAAAACCGCAAGAAAATCCGTTTAGTAGTTTTTGAGTTTATCGTGAACAGACAGACAGAGGCAGCGTGGGACTTTATTTTATATTAAACTAGTGGACCCGGCGCGACTTCGTACGCGTACACCTATTTTACCCTTACCTACCCTTTTTTTCTTGCTTAAAAACCTTCCTCTTGAATCACTCTATCTATTAAAAAAAAACGCATCAAAATCCGTTGCGTAGTTTCAAAGATTTAAGCATACAAAGGGACATAGGGACAGAGAAAGCGACTTTGTTTTATACTATGTAGTGACTACTTACGTACTTAAAAAGATATGGAATTGTAAATTCTGAAATAAATGACTATTTATTTTATTATTTATTTATTTTATGTGACTGATAGGTGACGATGCGACCAAATGTGGAAACGTGTCTGCATATAAATAGACAAATAGCTTATGGACTTACCCCATAGCGCAGCGAAAGAAAAACTGTGTACAAGTAAGTCACCCGAGTTAATTGTACAACGTACTTACTGGTACGTTTTAGAAAGATCGAATCAAAGTCGTTCGTTTATTTAAGCTCTTGAGTAGAGCAGCAAGCACATTGTAGACTTCCCGGCTGTAGATTTGCGAAAGACTTGAATGCGACAACCCAAGTACAAGATGCATTGGCGCTCATTGGGGGACACCTATGTCCTATAAGCTCATGATGATGATGATGATGATGATGATCGGCTGTTGTCAGATCCCCCGCGCGGTAGTGGAGCCCACCCTGTTCGCGACGCTGGTGTTCCTCGTGGCCGGGCTGCACGGCGGGCTCGCCGGCTGGCTGGGGTTCAGCTTCATCCTCATATTGTGTGCAAACTATGCCAACGCGTACGGTAAGTCCTTACTTGTTAAAGTGGTTGGTCATCCATTCTAAATTTTGCTTTTTCATTCTTTCAGTCGTTTTGAGTGTTTATATTCAATTTTCATTGTTTTGTTTCATATTATTATCATGTCCAGATCCATTTCACGCTCAATTTCATACCTTTACTAACGGTCAAATGCAAAAACATCAAACCCTTGAAAGAATGGAAATAAAAGGTTACATAATATTTGTATAAAAATCTTACCATCTTAAAGCCTGCCTGCGAAGCATGAAGGGTTTTGTCGCGCGAAGGAGAGCTAGTTCTAATAATTAACTAACTAGTATTGTAGGTAGGAGTAATTGAAGTAAGTGGGGTGCGAAGTTATTCTCGCGGAGCCCTCTCGGAGGTGTCGGCTAAACCAATGCTTATGGTGCTTATTTTTAGATTATTTGCATTTTCTCTAATTCGATTTTTGTATCGTTCTTACAATGCTTATAGAAGATAAAATCTAAACTAATCATTTCCAATATATTTACTGCATGGTTGCATTAACACAAACGTATTCTTAATTCATGTGACTCAACTGCTTTATCATGATCCCTATCGTATTACATTTGTCTAATTTTCGTTTCTTCATATTTTGCGCATTTTATTTATGTTGCATCTACTTCAATAGGTTTTTGTCTCCTTAGATTACTCCAGCAATGAACTCCAACTTACTATTTGGTTGCGAAATGGTGCTGTAGACCGCGGTGCGGTGAGGTGTATGCGGTGATTTGTATTTAGGTATGGTGTGTAGCGGTGCTGTGCATGTCTACAAACTCTTCTTCTAAATCGGACCCTCATCTGATTGAGACCTCACAATTTACAGGCTCATTCCTGTCCGCGGCTTTCGACTCAATGGAGACCGCCGCCCTGTTTTCCGTTCCCTACGAATTGATAGGCACCATGTACTCCGGGATATACCTGAACCTGGCCAGCGTGAGGCCTTCCGTCTCCTGGCTGCGATACCTGTCAGGATTCTATTACGGCGTCGAATCCATCTCGATCCTCCAATGGGACTCCATCCATAACATAACCTGTGTGAAGATGAAGGGAATGCCTTGTATCAGCAACGGGGCAGAGGTTCTAGACAGGTTTGGTTACGTTGAGGATAATTTCTGGCGGAATTGCGCTTGCCTTGTGGTCATGTACTTTGTTGCTCATTTCATCGCATATCTCATGGTGGCCAGGAGGAGCAGGGGTACTCCGGTTTATTAATAAAACGTAGTATTCATTTATAATGGATTATTTTTTAGAGGCGAAGAACTTTAAATTAAAATAACTCGGAGAAAATAGTATCAGTGTGTTTGAATATAATTTCGGCGTTGTGTCCTATATCCATTCCATTATATCCTATTTTCATACACTTTTCGCAACACTTACGGTCGTATTTCGTTAATAACTCTCCGAATGTTGTTTATCGGTGTAGAAAAGTGATTACACAATTTTGGTAGGCTCGGTAGCCAACGTGAAATTATTCGTTGATGTTCATTTCTTTCTCATACAAAATTTTTATCGGCGATGAAGCCAACTATTGGTCGAATGATTAGGTTAATAAACACACGGCGGCCCTCCGACCGAAATCATATTCAACCATAAATGCCATAACAACATCTTTCTAATAATGCAAGTTTCACTGATACTTAATACTTTATTGTTTGTTTTATTTCAATTTTAAGTTCTCTGCCTTTAAAAAGTTCCATTTACATGTCTAATATCTGTGTTCACTGTTCTTTTTGTTTTGTGTTTGTACGTACTATCTGTTTTTATTTAAGTTTATCCTATTCTATATCCTTTGAATGGTCATTAAATACTCACTAATTAATTAATTTACACGGTACCTATCTTGTATTATACACAAGTCCTTAATATTTTTTAATTTATATCTAAGAAGAATATATTAAAATAAGAATGTGCTATTAAGAAATAAGTTCTATTTATGCTAAAATATTTATAATAATAATAATCATATGTTTATTTATTTGGAGTAGAGGTTTTACTTAGGATTTTTTATTATTCTGTTAATTACCGGCAGCATGTCATCGGAGCATCCTTGAAAATGAGTCTTACAATTCCAGGATCGGTTCTTTCAGCCGTTTTCGACAAGCTGGAGACGGCTGCGCTGTTCGCCGTGCCATTTGACTTGATCAGCATTATGTTCTCCGGGATCTACTTGAACCTGGCTAGTGCCACACCCTACTTCTCATGGCTCAAATACATATCCAGCTTCTACTATGGGACGGAAAACATTTCCATCCTCCAATGGAACTCCATCAGTACCATAAACTGCGTCGACATCCCAGGAATTCCTTGCATCAGAACTGGACCAGAAGTTCTGAACAGATTTGGTTACGACGAAGAGAATTACTGGAGGAACTGTCTTTGTTTGGTGGCCATGTATTTTGTGGGGCATTTGATAGCTTACATCAGTGTGATCAAGAGGAGTAGGGGTACGCCTGTCTATTAATCTGGTTCTATTTTATATTGTGATTAGGTTGTTCTTTTTATTAGATCAATTATATTTCACATAAAGTGTTAGATAGCAATAGTTGTTGTGAGTTTGCTTAAATTTTTATGACGAAACCAAATCTCAATACTTTAAAGCAAAAATTCAGCCATTAGGTGTCTTCCGAAGGCTGATCATATTTAGCTTATTATTTATATTATTACTAATAACTGACGCTCCGATTTGGCTGGACTCGACCAACCGTCAGTTGCAGTCGATACTAATCCTTACGGTGTATAAAATTATGTCGCTTTTGGGTTAATTCGGAAACGCGGGCAAGCCGACCTTGGTCGGACCTACGACCACGTCCCCCCACCAAAAGCGACTTTATTTAATACTGCGTAAGGATTAGTATCAACTGCAACTGACGTTGGTCGGCTCCAGCTAAAACGAAACGTCTGTTACTAGTTTATTACCTAACAAAAACCTTCATTGATAAAGTCTGATAATTTGTACTAAGCATAATATATTTTTTGTTTTTAAAAGCTTTAGTTTTAGTACAAAGAGATTGGAATGTTAGCGATCTTCTTGCCAGTCTAATGAAGGTCGCTAACATTCCAATCTCTTTGTTTTAGTACCTTACATAAAGATAATCATTGTGCCTAACATTAACTTGTAAGTAGTCCATATTTTTATAGTTTTTACGATTCTCGCCTCGCATGAAAATGCCTGTTAGGTTTAAGAATAGGTAATTTTATTCAATTAAATAACAAACAGTCTTAGTAAGCGTAGCCTTTTCTTTCTTCCCTCTTCAGACCCCAATAAGCCAATAGGCTCCATAGTAAGGTCACAATTGTAAGTCCAAGAGTGTCTTGTAATATGAAGTTGTCTGAATATCCATTTTCAATGAGAACTGACGAACCATCTTTGATGCAGGTTACCGTTGAATTTGGTGGACAGTCTGAAATTAGAAAGAACAAAGTGCTACTTTAGTGCCTACTTAATTCTATCTTAAGTTTCGATTCGATAATATTGATTGGATTTCCTTTGATTTACGCGATGTTCAGATATTTAAATCGCGGTTTAATATTTTCCTGTTTTTTCCGACGTCATCATAAGTCCTTGTTATCTGCGAAGCCTATCTAATAATAAATTTAAATTACGCAAAAAATTTAGACATTTAAATTAATTGAGAGTAGAATATTTATTAACCACACCATTCGACCTTTGCTAGGCCTAAATTATGTTTATAAGAAGATGGGTATTAAATCAGGATCGTCTCAAAAACAGGTAGGTAGGAATGCTGTTATGATTTGGTTACCTAATGTACTGTGCCTACGCTTTGTTGCTAACAGTGAAATAACATAAAATTGTTATAGGTAACTTACTTAAGGATAATAAACTGTCCACCTCATTTAAATCCATCGCCTATATGAATGTACAAACTATTAGACGTAGATATAGATAGAGTTGTATAAACCCTGAGTTCTGATTGTAAGTGAGGTATGAATATGTGTACAATGCCATTAAAATAATAATAGGGCGGGCTGTTGATTAATTTCACTCAAAAAAGTAGACACTAGAGATGGGTCAAAAATAACGTTACTAGTATCGGGCATGTTAGTACCTTTTTACGCCACATTTATTATTGTAACATGCCGCCGATAAGGAAACCACTGCCCCACAGAGCTTTAAAGTCCATATGTGTCGCCCTGGGGGGACGCGCGCGCGTGCTGTGTGGCCCGATCATTGTTCTGTGCACTGCCCTGTCGTGACGAGGCATATACGTCGATAGGACAATAAGAACCACGGTTCTTATTGTCCTTTCAGCGTGTGTCCTATAAGTTATGAAGTCATGAAGACGCTTAGTCGAGTGAAGTTAGTCAACAGCCCGTCCTATTAGTATTTTAATGGCATAGCACTCCTGTTATTTTTTGTCGTAAAACCTTTCTCTCACCTATGCTCCCAATCTGCCGCCAATAGATGTTGCTCATAGCGTCCATGCCGTAATAGAAATGCGAGATATATTTGAGCGGCTGGAGCCAGTAGGGCAGGGAAGATATCCTCAGGAAGGTTCCGGACATGAGGAAGAGCGGCAGGTCCGCGCAGGGCATCACGTCTCCCATTGCCCCGGTTGAGGTGAAGAGGGCGCCCATGCCAAGGCCTAGACGTAGGAAGAAATGTGTAAGTAAGCGAGTCCTATACTAAAGATACCTATAGAGAGAACTAGTCTTATCTTTTAAAAAATGGGGTTATTTTATATACAGTACGCATTATAAAGGTTTGATATCTTGGGGCTACATTGATCACTTACTTTTCTCAACAGTAACAGAAAGAACAATACTGACCCTTTTTAGGGGAAACCCTAAAAAGACGCAATACTGTTCTTTCTATATGTATGGTTTTGTTTGCATAAAAATAACACTTGATTAGAAAAAGAAAGTGATGAATGTTGCCCCAGGACGTCAGATTACCCCCATTTTACCAGTACGCTACAGGGTTCTACCTCTATAGTGAGGAAACCTGCACTTGTTATAGAATAGAATACAAGGATACGCGATGAATCGTTAATTAGGACCAAATCGGTGGCTATAACGATGCCTTGCCGATGTCGACCCAGCACTATCTTTTCCATCTTAGCGGTCGATTTCAGCTTCTTCCGGGTCCGGCTTAATTTAGGGTCCGGATGCGTTCGAACCGGACTCTTTGATTCTTAATATTGTGGCATTTTGGTTTTTACTTGCGATCCTACCGTCTGCACGTTAAGTAAAATCCGTTTAGCCAGATCCTCGTCCGTCAGCAAGGGAACGAGGTGTAGGTTGGTTTGGGCCCATGGTATGATATTAGATCCGCACACCCCCGATGATGGATGATGGTATAAAAATAGTATAGAAGAGGTCAAACCCCAACCCTTTATTAATTCGAAATAGAGAAGGCTTTTTTGCTCTTTAAGAGTTGAAAAAAGTATTTCACAAGAATTCTAACTGATTCAAGATTTGTGATACAAGTATTGCGCAATAAAATAAAACGTTACATTCGACCATAACACATAAATCTTTGGACGGACAACATACCGTAAGTAATTAATATGAGGTAATCATCTCGAGTAGGTATTTTTTTTATTTTTATTTATGCGTACAAAAGTTGTCTGAGCATTAATTTACATTTTTATTCAACCATAAAAAGGAGTAATATTGACAAACGAGCAGATAGACAATCGGATAGCAGTAGGCCCATAACTATTATTTTACAATTCCACCACATTTAAACAAAATCCGAACAGCAGATGTGTGAAAAGCAATAACTGTCGCCCATAATATCTGTGAATGGTGAGTGGTTCAGTTGGCTAACATGCCGGTCTGCCACGCAGATGTCCCAGGTTCGATTCCCGGCCAGGCAGAAATTAAAATGATGGATTTTAATTCAAATTTATTTATAATTTTGTACTTAAAAATATTTAAGTAGTTTATCAGTTTTCTGGCACCCATAACACAAGCTTATGTTACTTTGGGGATAAATGGCGCTGTATGAATTGTCCACGCATATTTATTTATTTATAAATGGTTTTGTAAATAATAACCTGTTAATTGCTCTGCATACAATAAGGACTTGGACATACCATAAGCAGTAGCAGCAACCGATGCCACGGTGAGGGCCAGTATGAACTCCAGCGCTGTCATCAGATAGTTGGGGAGCTCCACCGCCATGGCCGCCACCGCCACGTACGCCAGCGGGAAGATCAGGCATCGTGGCAACTTAAGCGGGAACCATAATCTTTTATGTTTCTTTATAATTATTATCTATAACTATAGGTAATACAGAATGGCTTACAGGAGCGTTGGTGGCCGAGTGGTTACGGTATCCGACTCGTAAGCGAGAGGTACCGGGTTCGAATCCCACTGAGGTGATGAACCAATGACTCTTTTCTGAGTAATATACATAAGTTGAATGCTAACCGATGCTCTTACGGTAAGGGATTACATCGTTATGAAACCTGCATATTCAGGCGACTAACTGTAACCATAGGCAAACGTCCATAGGCTGCGGTGACTTTACCATCAGGCAGGCCGCAAGCTTGTTTGCCACCTTAGTGGTATAAAAATAAACATGATCCAATCTGCTCAGGTTCCCCTGTTAACAGGGCCGTGGATGGCAGTCGCTCCAGTGTAATTACCTGATCTGCCAAATCCTGGATTATGGTCAAGGCGGAGCCCGGGCCCTCAGAGCATATCAGGGACATTAATGCCAAGATGATTATTATAGTACAGTTGTGGCCAAGGTGGCGACAACCGTTCTCAATAGTTTGAAGCCCTGGAATTTATATTTAGGTAGGTACTTATTTTGTTCCCTGTGGGGTCACACACAGCATTACACAAAAATCCTCACCAAACTACAAAACCTTGCCACGAAGTAAGCACTGGCGCTGTACATGTCGTGCTCCCGTCTGAAGAGAGCCAGGTCTCCCTCGAACGCGTACAGAGCGTTGTAGGAGAGACTGAACGCCACCTCGCTGCAGACCAGCCAGAGGAATCCGTTCATGTCCTGCACTCCTCGCTGCGTGGCGCCCGACACGCCAATGTAGCAGGTTGCTATTACTATTGAAGAAATGGCCTGGGAACATTTTTTTTTTACATTTTAACAATCATGTGACCGTTTTGCTTGGTATGTGACGATGGGACCAAGGATCGAACTCGCTTGTGTAGAAATAAATAAGTAAATAATAAATAAATATGCTTGGACAAATTCACACACCGCCATCTAGCCCCAAAGTAAGCAAAGCTTGTGTTATGGGTGGTAAATAACTGATAAACTACTAATATTCTTTTTTTAATACATACTTAGTGTACGTAATACACCCAGACCCGTATCAGATCAAATTCAAATCCTGCTCGGTCGGTAATCGAACCCGGAACCTCTGCGTGGCAGACCATATTAACCAAATGAACCACTCAGGTCGTCAAGATCAAAGAAACAGCTTATATTTAAATACTCTGGCCTAGAAAGAGTCAAGATTGTACTGTTCGGGGAATATTTTTTGGCACACAAAGCGTTTAATTCCTTACACTAGTTACAAAAAAATGCACAGAAATGTTTGTCTTCGATTGATACATATAAATAAATAATAATAATAAATATCCGTGGACAAATTCACACAGCGCCATCTAGCCCCAAACTAAGCAAAGCTTGTACTATGGGTGCTCGATAACTGATATACTACTCAAATACTTTTAAATACATACTTGTTATACATAGAACACCCAGACCCGTAACAGAAATTAAAATTCATCATTTCAATTTCTGCCCGGCCGGGAATCGAACCCGGGACCTCTTGCGTGGCAGACCGGCATGTTGACCATTGAACCACTCAGGTCGTCAGACACACAGTCAGACAGTCAGTCCAACTGATGGAAAGTGGCCTTTGTCGTTAAGATATCTGCAACCTAGGGAATTAGGGGAAGAGATGCGATGCCGGCCGTAAACGAATGACAAAATCTTCAATTATTTTACCATAGAAAGAAAATCATATGTAAGTATAACCCGCGTCACGAAAGAAGAGACTTGTCAAATGGCAGTAGAGAGGATTTCGCGCAGGTAATCGTATGCAGCGCAAGTCGAACCACGTGACCCGCCAACTCTCTTCTTATTACTAGCTATATCTAAGCACTGCATTGAATGCTGGAACCTGGTAAACGCTCTATATTCCAATAACAATAATGAGTACATAGCTGTTAGCGATTCTGAAAATGAAGATAGTAGTTCACCCTCACTGTACAGAAACATAACATTGCGAAAGAAACAAGAGCATAGCCGAATATTCGGTTCGATGTGTGATTTAGATGATACCAGATCGTCGCATAACTCAATTTTAAGAACCAGTTACCCTGACTCGCCTCCACGCTGTTGTCAATGTACCGAATACAAAACCATAATTGATTCTCTAAATCATCAACTTGAACAATGCCGCAAACAAATTTCAGAATTAATTCAAGAAAATAATGCTAGAAATGTTTTATCGACACCGCAAGTTACGAATGTGGCTCATCCAATTAGTACCACTAAGCCTATTAATACTAGTATGAAAATAATAGATATTGATACCCAAAGCAATGGCAACGAAAACCGGAACAAACCCGTCAGCAAACCTAATACGACAAAACCAAATACACAGACTCAAACAAACTCGAAGATTAGAAATATCTCCACATCAAGTCAGCCGGCTAAAACAGGAAAATGTCATAATATGGAGTGTAGATCTGCGAAACAAAAGAAAATTTGGATATATGGTGGACAACAGTGTGTCGGACTTGCTGCAAGACTAGTAGACTCGAGGGTGAACACACCATATGAAAAATACGATGTCTTATCGATCACGAAGCCTAACGCCCTAACAAACGAAATATTAAAAAGTTGTATAAATTCGGAAATAAATGTTACAGACAAAATTGTAATCTGTGTTGGTGAAAATGATAGCAGTCCATTAGAAATTACTTCTGAGCTGTATAATGTAATTAAAACTTACGAATGCAATGATGTTATTGTACTCAGTGTTAGGAAAAATAGACATTTAAACGAAAACAGCTTAAACAAGCAACTTAAGCTAATATGTAATAATTTCCGGAATTGTACTTTTGTAAATTGTAATTATTTATCTCATTATAGTAGACCCGGATCGGTCACTCGCATCCTAGATACTGTGTGTCATCGCATAAACTATGTTATTGATTGTGCCGACTACGATTGCAAGTATTTATCGTTCTCGAAACGTAAACAAAACAATGATCCTAGCACAACTGATCTAAAAATTAGTAGAAACACGCAAAAAAGTACTATACCTTACTATTACTCCAAAATAAATAAACATAATGTGACTAACGTAAAAAGTGCCAGCCCTGACATTCTAACTTTATTAAAGAGAGGAACAATTCCATTCTATTTTCCTATAATACAAAAACCCCCAGCCGATAGCCCCTTACCTTCATTACAAGACAATCAACAAAACAACCAGTTTTTTCGCGTCTAAAACTAAAACTAAATACCTCACTATACTCCATCAAAACATACAGAGTGTTAATAGTAAAAAAGATGTAATTGATATCGCTATTTCAGAATTAATGGAAGAAGGTATTGAACCAGATGCACTTTGTTTCACCGAAACATTTATTAAAAAAGGTGAAGAAAGTACAGTTAATATTACAAACTTTAATCTAGTTGCGAATTATTCTAGACGTACAAAGAGAGGCGGTTCATGTATTTTACTGAGGAAAGGAACACGAAGCATTCCACTAAACCTAAATACATTTTCAGTTCCTAAAATTTTTGAATGCTGTGGTGTTCATTTACCTGAGTATAATATCATCCTTATCTGTATTTACAACTCACATAAAAAATTTGCTAACTCATTCCTTATGAAATTAGAAGAATTACTACATACAATGTCAAAAAAATATAATAACAAGAAAATTGTTATTACTGGGGATTTTAATATAAACCTCATGGAAGTAACTAATGCATCTAAATATTTAAAGGATATTATAAATAACCATAACTTGTCTTCTCATATCAATGAACCTACCAGAGGGTCTTCCTGCCTTGATCTTATAATTAGCAATATTAAAAAAGGATTAAGTAAAATTATTCCACTTGGACTCTCTGATCATGAAACTACACAAATATTACAGATTCCGGTAAAGAATAAAAAAGAATTTCGGGAAAATTGGATTTTCTATAAAAGAGATTATAGTCGCTCAAATATTCAAAAATTCAGAGAGTATTTAAATTCCTTCCCACTATCCCCCATCCGAGAAAAACAGGATGTTAATGAAGCATTCACAACTTTTCATGAATCTTTTTGTTTGCTTTATGATTTATGCTTTCCAATGATTAAAATTACAGTTAATAATAAGTCTAAAAAGTCGAAGTGGATTACTAGAGGTATCAGATTATGTACAAAGAAAAAAAGAACATTACGTTATGAGTACTATAAAAATAAAACACAAGATAGCAAGAAAATATACCTAAACTACTCTAAAACTTTAAAAAAATGTATACTTACATCAAAAAAATGTAATTACAATAAACTAATTTCAAATAGTAAAAACACTTGTAAAGCATCTTGGAAAGTTATAAACGAAGAAACAGGCATTAAAAAGTTTGACAATAATATCGACGAAATAAACCTCGACGGACAAATTATTTCTGATCCTACTGATATTGCTAACGCATTTAATAACTACTTCATAAATCTTACAAATAATGATAACACAAACCAAAACAAAATAAATACAAATATTGAATACTTAAATAACTCCATATTTTTGAGCCCTTTTAATGAGCCTGAGATTATTAAAGTAATTTTATCACTTAATAACACAAATGCTTGTGGATACGATGGAATATCCACAAAAATACTAAAAGAATGTAGAGTTGAACTAGCACCTATTCTGACATATTTAGTTAATCTATCATTTGAACAAGGCGTTTTTCCAAACAACCTAAAAATTTCTATTGTTAAACCACTATTCAAGAAAGGAGATCAATCAGAATTACCAAATTACAGACCTATTGCACTGATTCCAATATTATCAAAGATATTTGAAAAATGTATGCATTTAAGATTAACGGAATTTTGTAACAAGTTTAACATTATAAAAGAAGTCAGCATGGATTTCAAAAAGGCAAGTCTACTGCTTTAGCTGGATTTAACCTAGTTAAAAGTATACTAAAACATTTAGACAAAAGAGAACTCGTGACCGTGTTGTTCTTTGATATGTCCAAAGCATTTGACTTTGTGTCCCATAACATCCTGCTCTCTAAATTAGAAAAATACGGAATTCGAGGTCCAGCGTTATCTTGGATAAAATCATACCTAGTAAACAGACAACAATGCACACAAATAAATAAAATAAGTAGTAATAATGTTCTCACACGCTATACCTCTTTATACAAATTTTACCGATTTGGCGTTCCACAAGGTAGCGTCTTGGGGCCGTTGTTATTCCTTTTATATATCAATGATCTACCTAACCTTACTCCTAATAACGAATGTATACTTTTTGCCGATGATATTTCCATAATAGTTACATCTGATAAAGAAAATTTACAAAACTACGAATCAAATATAAACTGCATTATTAATTCTGTGATAGACTGGCTATCAGCTAATAATTTACATGTTAATCTTTTAAAAACACGGTTTATACAATTTACTACTAAAGGGCGGAAAAATGTAAAGCTCAATATTAATTATAAAGGCGCACCCATTAATGAAGTTGACAGCGCTCCGTTCCTTGGGCTACAAATTGACAAAAACCTTAATTTTATGAACCATGTAGATAATGTATGTGCTAAGATCAATAAGTTTGTTAATGTTCTCCGCAGACTCAGACAAATAGTGTCTCAAAATGTAGCCCTATCCGCTTATCACGGCTACATAGCATCCATCTTAAGATATGGGCTAATAATCTGGGGTAATAGCTCTTTCATTCGAAAAGCATTTATTGCACAAAAAAAGTGCGTTCGAGCATTATGTGGCTTAGGACCCTTAGAATCTTGTCGACCTTTCTTCCAAAAACACAACTTGTTAACCCTTACCAATATGTACATCATGGAAATATGTAAATTCGTCAAACACAACCCTAATATATTTGCTCAATACAGTAGCCTATCAACACGCTCAGTGAGAGATCCCGAACGCAAAATATACATGCATTGTCCCAATACCAGTCTATTTGTAAATAATTGTAGCCATATGTGTCTCAAAATTTATAACAAACTGCCGCGTGACCTAAAATCCTTAAAGGGCTTTACATTTAATAATGGGCTGCATAGTTGGTTAATTAGTAAAACCTTTTATACACTGCAAGAATTTTATAATTATAATTTAAATTAGTAATTGTTACGAGTCATTGTTATTGTTCTTTAATTAAATATATTAGTGTAGTAATAAACCTATTGTATATCTGTATGAGACAGATATTTACTGCTGATCGAATATCAAATACATATTTTTCCACCTATGTAACACACAGTAAAAACAATAAAGATTTTTATGAGTTTTTTATGATTATGATAATGGGACAAAGCGCTAGAGACTGTAGTCCTTGTAAACTACTCCCAAACGTTATTGTGTTTAAATTGAACTCCATTATCGTAAGTATGCATGTATTCACACACCGAACGGAAACGCGTGAGATTCCAACTCGCCTATTAGACTGCGAGGGCGCCGTAGGTTTTCGAGTACAAGAAAAATTACACTTTCTAGTGATTATAGACGTTTAGGGGACCCATTAAACGTTATGTTTTAAACTATCGCGGTTATTATCACACATTTTAAGGGTATGTTCCGGGTTTCCTACCGCGTACCTTTGTTGACGAGTAGCCCGATATTTCGACACAGTTGCATGCATCATGGTCACGGGACCAGGGACCACGGGGTCAGCAACTGTGTCGAAATATCGGGCTACTCGTCAACAAAGGTACGCGGTAGGAAACCCGGAACATACCCTTAAAATGTTCATTAAACGTTGGTCTGAACGTGCAAAGCCTGGGACAAAAAAACGTTTTTTTTTATTGACCCAAACGTCGGCTTTTCGTAGCGATAATACTTAAATATCCTCTTATGTGGGTTATATAAGTAAAAAACCTCACATCTTCTTGGCAGTTTCGCTTTTCAGCCACAAGTAACTTTTCTCAAAGTGGATTTTTTCTTGTACTGGATGACATAGGATAAGCTACAGCGCCCTTACAGTCTTTATGACCAAGAACCAAGAAGCTCTAGGAATCAAGCCATGAACGTGCGTTCAACTCGTTCGTGGCGTTGGTTCCCATCGCAGATTTGGATTTCTTCATGAGAGAAGATTATTGGCCGAAGGGTGTGATGTGTACCGGCGATTCCGTGGGCGACCCAGAATTTCCGGTGATTAAGTGTCAGTTATTTTTTAAGATATTAATAAATTATATTTTTATGTATTAGTTTACAATTTATAATAATTTGTATGTAGGTATAGGTTTTATCTTTGCTGTATTTTGTGTCAGTTTGTTTTGTATTTATGTTGTTTGTGTATTTATAAATATGGGCCTAAATTGCCTGAAATAAATGAATAAATAAATAAATATATGTCCCAGATATATTTTGTACTTGTACCTTATTGCTTAACCCCTTATATAGATAATAAGATAACTTACCACAGATATTATTAATTGTAACAGCTGTTTTCGTATGTCTCTTGTGATGGTCAACGAGGTTCTCCATAATAATAAATACACTTGCATGCACCAACTTCTTCGGAAACTAAAATATTGAATTTATATAGTATTGAATTTATTTTTAGAGACTTCAATCTCAACCCAGGATTGGGGGCTTTACCAGTAGGTAGGTACGCCTGCCGTAACAAAATTATACAATCCAAACTTTCATCGTAAAACCTATTTATTATGGAATACCTAATCAAAGTTTCGTTTAGTACCCCTTAGATTCATCATAATCTTGGCGTTATGTTCTGGTTGCGCTCTCACGCACGAGGGCCCGGAGTCCGCCTTGACCATGATCCAGGATTTGGCGGATCAGGTAATTACAGTGAAACGACTTCCATCTGACTTCCGTGACCCTGCTATCAGGGGAAATAGGGATTGAATCATGGTTACACATTCAGTCGTCTGAATGTGCAGGTTTCATCACGATGTTTTCCTTCACCGTAAAAGCATCGGTTAGTATTCAATTAATGTCCATAACTCAGAAAATAGTCAGAATAATACATTGGCGGAGTGAGATTCGAATCCGGCACCTCTCGCTCAAAAGTCGGACGCCGTAACCACACGGCCACCGACGCTTCACCGACATATCCCTTACTACATTCAAACCAACGCTGGAAAAATATAACCATTAGGCAGGTTCCTAATTAAAAATCTTTACTTTCCAAATCGGAATCCAGGCCGCGGGTAACATACCCATAAACTAACCAATAAAACTTCTATTTCCCCTGGATGGTACACACAAACATACTCACAAATTAAACTGGCTATCTCCATGGGAACCAGTTATGTCACATTCGTGGGTCCCGCTCCGTTCTTTGGGATTTTCCATTACATTTTTGGAATAGTTATCGTTGAACGCCGCACTGGACACGGACTTGATGTAGAACTCCGCCGGGTTATAGTTCTTTGGACAGTTGAGGTTCATTCTAAAATAAGACATTATTTAGGCTTAAATATACATACAAGCAATAATTTAATGTGATTCTGTGACCCGTGTGGTTCAGTCGTCATCAAGTCCACTATGATGTTTTAATCCTTAGGGGCCATCTCCACGAGCGAGAGAATCGCGACGTATCCGCGCTTCTATCGTCGGATAATCTCCACGTACGAGCGATTATTCCGCCAGCGTATCGTCGCGACTGGTAACGGAATCGCCGCATGCCCGCGGCGACTCGTAACGGAATCGCCGTGTTTCCGCGACGAGGCGTTGTGCAGTTTTGTTTAAAGAGTTCAGTTAGGTGCCAGACGAGAGCGAAATAAGTAGTGTCTCAGTCAATAAAATATTTTTTTATTATGGAACGCAACGCTGAAATGACGCTACGTTTGACAGCGCCAGTGTTGCCAAGCGCGCGCCCGCCGCGCGCTCGCTGCGAGAGCGCCACGTTAAGCGGCGAGCGCGCGGCGGGCGCGCCACCAGTCGCGACGATACCGCGGCGATACGCCGACGTTACGCGCGCACATTGCCACTCGTCGCATCGCCGCGATAACATCGCCGTGTGGAGACGCGTACAATTGAAATCATTGAAATACGTGGCACGACGATAATATCGCCGCGATTCTCTCGCTCGTGGAGATGGCGCCTTAGGTATATTGTTTACCTACTTACTTATAATATTGTGTAGACTTTTTTTTATTAAGTATGACTAATTGAGTATATTTACTAATTAATTATTAATTCAAGACATTATTATTATTCTAATTTAAGACTTGTGAGTTGCTTATGTTATGAAATGATTTTAGATTAGATTTCATTTATTTCCTAAAAATAAATACAATTTCATATTGATCATATGTAATAAATTAAAAAATGTGTTTTCAATTAGAGTGTATAATAATATAATGCGATTTTATGGATAAAATAAATAAACTTAAATCTTAATCAACGCAACGGGTTAGATTCCGGTCTTATTTAGGTACCTATATTAGTACTTATATGTCCGGCAATTCGACTTTAGCTTCACAATACAATTTTCTGCCTTAAGTATTCAATAATCAGTCTATTCAAAGATTAGCTAAATGTAGATATAATGCAGTAGAAATAGATTTAGAGGCGAAACTAATTGTAACAGTAATGATTATTGTGGTAATAGGTAATGTAATGTTAATGTGGTATTAATGTTAGGTAATACACTTCTAATTAACACACTAAAAATGGGTTCGGGAATTCGAAAAACCGTGTAAAGCGAAATCGTATAGAATTTTATAGGCCTTCATTTAGTAATGGACCATATTCCTATAGGACGCACTGTTTTCGAGATATTTACGAAACACCATAAATTGGGACATTTCGGGCCATCACACCAAAATTACGGGTGTATATGTTTAGTATGTTGATTAGAAGCGTAATATAAAACATTTGTCGCAATAATAATTTCTGTTACAATTAATTCCACTTCAAGCTATATTTTCGGTTAATGCTACTTACTACACTAATAGAAGCAACGAAAGTACAGAGAAAAGGTCAACATTTATATGAATAATTGAATAAATTAGCTTGGTTAGCTTAGAAGTAACTTATCTAACGTCCCCTAAACCTGAACACCATTACTAACACAAAAATATATTCAAAAGATACATTTACCTCTGAAAAACCTCCATGCACTCCTCCTGAGTACCATGGAAGAGGAGACGACCCTCGCTCATGAGCATAACTGAAGTAAACTCTTTAAACAGGTCAGAAGATGGCTGGTGGACAGAGCAAAGGACCACCCTGCCTGATGATGCTAAGGTCTTCAATACTCCTATTATTAGAGCTGCGTTATAACTGTCCAAGCCTGTTGTTGGCTCATCGCAGATCAGGATCTTTGGACTGGAGATCAGCTGCAATAATAATGGTTAGTTAAGTATCGGCGGCGGCGGATTCAGGTGAGTTAATGTGTAACCATTATCCAATCTGGCCAGGTTACCGGGGTCAGAGGGCATTGGCTCTACTTTTCACAACCGAGACGCTTGTGGCCCAAGATGGTGGCCATAATTAGTATCAAATTGGCTAATTCGGCTTAGAGAGTCGTCTCTGTCGCACAAGTGAAAGTAACATAAAATCTACCGAAATTAAGTTTTTACCGCCAACAAGTGTGAACCCGCATTGTTTGAATTTTATATGAATTTGAAGTCATTTAACGAGTAGGACACAGGTATCGAGACCAGAACCCTTGAATTTAAACGGTACGGTGCGGTCAATGACCTGTACAATCATAATTTCATTGAGATTGACTGGTTTTATATTTTTGTGTTTGTGCATCTTGTTGTGTTGATCTCTAAACTTTTTTTCATTGATTCTCTGATAAATGAACATTATTCCAGTCTTTATTCTTTGGAGAGTATATAACATGGATATCTTGTAAAAAGAGCTGAAACGGTTTAAAAGCGTCCACAAGGGCAAACCATGGAATACAAACGTACGTAGGCTGCGGTAACGGCTTACCATGCAGGCCGTATGCTTGTTTGCCACCGTTTTTGCATCTACTACGACGTAGCCATGCTACGCGCTTTTAGCGTATGTGTACATGTATTTACTCGTATGTGTCACATCTGCGTTGTTTCGCAGATACGTAGTTGCTAGGTAGTCGTTATTCAAAAAGTTATACCAATTAGGTTAAAAACAAGTTTACTGCCTTAGAAGATAAAATAAGGGAAAACTAACAGGAATATAACAACCACACATTATTGTAACGTAATCCACGCTAACTTCATAAAAAGTTATCTTTTTGTAAGGGATGTACTATGTGTGTATATTGATTATTTAGTTGCCGAAGCCAGTTTGACTAAGTCTTCCGCTGGAGACCCTGAGAGTTGACGCTGGTTGATAAACAGTCTCTATATTATATATTTTGTATGTTATACAGCAGACAAACACGCACGCAGGTGGCCCACCTGATGGAAAGTGGTCACCCCCACCTATGGATATCATAAACACCAGGAGCCTACCAATGCGTTGCCCACCACTAAGGAGACCTCTAATATAACTAGATAAACAGTCTCGGGAGTCAATAGGCTCCCCATCACGGTATTTTATATGGTTTTTATTACGCCTAAAACACTTACAGAAAAAGCGAGAGACAGCAACCGCCGCTCTCCGCCCGACAATCCGCTGATGGCGGTGTGCGCCAGCGCATCCAGCTTCAGCGCGCGCGTCAGCTTGCTCAGAGAGGCGCGATTCTTCGGATTCCTACAGCTTCCCAGTTTCATTTCTGTCTATGATGGAATACTTTTTAGGTAAGCTTAGAAAAGTTGCAAGGAGCGATGTGGACATTAGATACTGAGTCGGAGGCGAGAGTCAGCCGATATTGAAGACCGGGCCAAATGTAGAAAAAAAAACAGTAAAGCGGACCCTGGCAGAAGCCGGAATTGACGATGCTTATCCCTTTTTATTTGCTGCCGCCAAGTGATTATGGTATCCGACTCGTAAGCGGGAGGTACCGTGTTCGAATCCCACTGCCGTCATGACCAATGACTCTTATCTGAGTTATGTACATTCATCATATCAGCCAAAAGACATCTGTTCTTCGAGCTATGTGCCCTGCCCTCTGCCACTTCAGTCTGGCAATTCTTAGAGCTATGTCGGTGGCCTTGGTTTGCTTACGGATCTCCTCATTTCTGATTCGATCGCGCAAAGAAACTCCGAGCATAGCTCTTTCCATTGCCCTTTGGGTAACAGTGTACTTCTTATAAGGCCCACAGTGAGCGGCCACGTTTCAGTTCCGTAAGTCATCACTGGCAACACACATTGGTCAAAGACCTTCGTCTTGAGACACTGCGGTAATTGGGACGAAAATATGTGGCGTAGCTTCCCGAATGCTGCCCAACCGAGTTAGATTCGTCGATTTATCTCTTTCTCGAAATTGGACCTACCTAGCTGGACAATTTGTCCGAGGTATGTATAGTTGTCAACAACTTCAAGTGGAGTGCCTCCAACTTTCACTGGCATGTACATTAGCTGAATACTAACCGATGCTTTTACGGTGAGAGAAAACATCGTGATGAAACGTGCACATTCAGGCGACTGAATGTGTAACCATGATCCAAACTGGCCCGGTTCCCCTAATAGCATGATCACGAAACTCAGATGACAGTCGCTCCGCTGTAATTACCTGATCGGCCAAATCCTGGTTCGTGGTCAAGGCAGACCTCTCGTGAGCGAGACCACAACCGATTGTTGATTAATTATCAAGATGGTTAGTACTAATTCTTATAGTGCTCTACTTGTGTATTTTCTATTGAACCGTACTTAACGAAACTGAACTTGTTTATCGACTATAGGTATTCAATATTTTTATTAGTACAGCCGATTTCTGCCCCGGTATTTTTAAAAGATTACTACTTTAAACCAAATTTTGTTTCGCCCATAACCCAGAGATCTTACCATAAAAACTAAATGCTCAGCGACCGTCAACTCCTCCATAAACACTTCACTCTGGGGGGCGACCTCCACGGCCGTCTGGAGCTGTCTGACGTCCACACCGTCCACTGTCACGCTGCCTTCCGATGGCAGTGAGCATCGGCCAGCCAGGCTGACTAGGAACGTCGTCTTACCAGCACCGCTAGAATTACAATTTCAATTCATCTCTCTCTAGATACCATATGATACCACTATCATCATTACAGCCCATAACAGCCCACTGCAGGACTTAGGGCTTCTCCCACGTAAGGCGGTTACCGCCATAATCTCCACGCTTGGCAGGCGGAAAATCGCAGTGTTATTAATATAACAATGGTAAACGCTGCCCATTTTCCAGTCTACGGAGACTCTAGGTCTTTTGCCACTAAAACTTTAGGTGCCTTGTACGACACCCACGAGTGTAAGGGGTTGGTGCTATTCTACTCTGCCGGACACCATACAGACACTGTATACCATTATATTGGTGCTTAAATACAAAAAAGACAAAACAAGTGTCATGACTACGACACTAATGACCTGATTTCAGTTGTATTATTCCGAAACATGTGAATCGTAGATATTATGGGTGGCAGTTATAAATAAAGGATGATTCATGATACCAAGGGGTACGCATATGCTTGAAATAAAAGTTAAAGAACGTTTACTAAGGCACCAACTCTGAAACAGCTTAAAAAGAATCAGCTGTATCAAACATTTTGGCCGAGTTAGTTCTCAATTTTGTATGAAATAATTGATTTTTTTCGCGATATCACAGTTGGTGCCATAGTAAAAGTTGTTTGTTATCATGAGCACATGCATACGGCAGCCTTTGGAATCATGAATTTAAAATCACCATATTAAGAAATAGTACTATAGCTACTGCGGACAGTATTTTCTCTGTTTCGGATCGGCCCTATATTTGAACCGTTCGCATCCACCGGAGCGGTAACCTTCTAATGCCTGTTTTAGATATCTCTAGCAACTTACCACGAATGTGAAAGAGACAGGTAGCTAAGAGACACGCACCCAAGCGCTCGCGTGGTTCAAAAATAGGGCCCCGGAAGCGTAATAACGATCATCATAAGTAGTATACTTACTCGAAGATTAAATTCAAGATCGATATTGTAAACAAATTTCCACTACAAAAAATAAACCTAATGGATGGACTATTTAAAATCATTCAAATAGATCACATTTACAATAAAATAAGACCGTATTAATATTTAAAAAACACTTTTTTTTAATAAACCCAAGGGTTATTTTTCATAGGGGCAATTTGTTTTCTCTTTTGGTCTTGGATTTTATCTTAGAGTTTAGTGTGCCTAGTTTACCTACCTTGGACCAATAACGGCAATAAACTCGCCGTCTTTGACACATCCGGATACTGAAATGGAAATTGCAACTTTAATTCGTCATCCTTATGAAGTCGTGCCGTCATTTATATCAAAATAAACATAATAATTTCAGTGTTAGAACTAGAGCAGGTACGTTTTAATAGAAAATAACAACAATAGAGCACATTATCGATAAGAATTGTTCAAAGAAATCTCAGTGAATTGATTTTATTACATAAATATATATTCTTGTGACGACCTGAGTGCTTCAGTTGGCTAACATGCCTGTCGGCCATGCAGAGGTCCCGGGTTCGATTCCCGGGCGAGCAGAAATTGAAATGATGAATTTTATTTTCTGTTACGGGAGTGTTTTATGTGTAATAAGTATATATTTGAAAATATATAAGTAGTTTATCATGTTTTTGGCACCCATAACACAAGCTTTGATTACTTTGGGGCTAGATGGCATTGTGTAAATTGTCCAAGCATATTTATTACATTTATTTATTGTTCTTCTTTAAAATTCTGTGAATTATATCTACATTAAATATTTAATTTATTTAGATGTCTGTGTCTCTTATGAATAACGCGCACTACTTTGCTATTTTCTATTGAAAGTACTTTGTAAAGTAAAGGAAGTACGTGAGCGATGTCAGTTTAAATACATACCATGATTAAGAATTACAGTTTTGGGTTTGACTTTTCTTCGCCACCACGTTCTCTCTTCAGGACACCACACGGTCAGGCCATGAAATGCGATTACTGGTTTTCCATGTGTGCTATTCCTTTCCTAATAACAATATAAATACCAAATTATCTGTTCTAGTGGACCCGGCGCGACTTTGTTCGCGTACATCTACTTTACCTACCCTATTTTTCTTGCTTATAAACCTTCTTCTTGAATCACTCTATCTATTGTTGAGAACCGCATTAAAATCCGTTGCGTAGCTTGAAAGAACTAAGCGTACATATACATAGATACATAGGGACAGACGGCGGGTAGCGGCATTGTTTTATACTATGTATATTAGATGCTGTGTTGTTGAGTTCCTTAATTACAATTTTTCTACTGAATTAACTGTTTGCAGAACTAAAAACTAAATACCTACTATTTGTTCGTCAGAAGTCACTTCGTCAGTCACTCGTCGTGATGAGTCACTTGATCAGGGGCCTCATTTTTGAACTAATACCTGTCTTTTCTATCTTTAGTAACTTACCACAAATGTGAAAGAGACAGTTAACGCACTCGAGCGCTCGCGTGGATGGAAGCAGTTCAAAAAGTAGGGCCCCACATACCTTGAGCACGGGTTTCAGGAAAAAAACAATTTCAAAGTTGTCTGGTAAGTTGGAATAATGTACTTTTTGGTATGGAATTCTTATAAGACTATACATGTACAACAGCTAACACTGACTTTTAAGCTGTTTCTCTGCAGTGAAATTACAAGTTATTATGTACCTATTATTTATCCTCGTCCACTTGTATGGATTTGCCATTTGCAAGCAACTCCACGTTGAAATCGCAGTGTTGATAATAACTGCCAGTGTCAGAAAAGAGGTCCCGCTGGACTCAAGAAGCAATGGATTTACATCGCAGAGCCGGATGCGAGAGCCAATAGCTTATTATGACGTACCTAAAGAGGCCGAAGACCGGGCGAATGGGAGAAGAATGACATCCTTTTCAATTCTAATCTTCTCAATAGAAGATTGGAATTTGAAAGGATAGCTATTTAGCAGGCCAATGTTATCTTGTTGTTGTACTGGAGGATGCCTGTATATTCACAAAACGGCTGATTTTCCAGAAAAGGGCCTGTCTATGTAAAAAACTAAGTCAAAAATACACAACTAATCATTTTAAAAGCAATGAACAGATTAACTTATTTAGAATAACCCAACTTGCTATACTGAGTAATGATCCAGAATTCGAAATTTTTTGTAGCCACAAATCTCCATTAATAATGACACTGAGATGTCTATTGCAGCCAAAAAAACATTTTCTTAGCTATCTTCGACAATCGTATGATGTTGGAAATTGATTTCAATGACGTTTTAATACAGATTTGTGGCAGGAGTAAATGTCGAATTTCAGATGTCAAATTCACCAAAATAACCCGCTGGGTTCCTGACAGAAGCTACTAAGGGCAGCAGTATTGTGCTGATCTCGTGCCCTGAAGTGTAAAATAATTCTTACACTCTGTTTACACGTAGGTTATGATGTGAAATGAATTACGACCGTGTCTAGGAATACAAAATGTTATCTATTATCGCACATACCGATAAAATTATCACATTTACAGAAGCATTGAGCGTCACATGTTGCCCTTGATGGGTAATGTCGTTAATATTCAATTTGGTTCAAAACAAAATTAATGAGACTATTAATGGACATAATGCGTAAAATAGATATTATTACTTTATTAAGTCACGTCCCGCCGTCTGTCCCTATGTATCTATGTACGTATATATGTATGTCTATAAACGATTAGATCCTTCAAACTACGCAATGGATTTGAATGCTATTTTTAACAATAGATAGAGTGATTCAAGTGGAAGGTTTATAAGCAAGAAAAAGCGCATTGGCGATACTCTTGGTGTTGCTAATGTCTATAAGCAGTGGTGACCACTTTCCATCAGGTGGCTCACTTGCTTGTTTGCATATCGTATGACATAAAAAAAAGAGCGTAGATAAAGATAAAGATAGATAAAGAGCGTAGTAAAATAGGTGTACGCGGACGAAGTCGTGCCGGGTCCACTAGTTACTTCATACAATACTAGCTTACCGACCACGGCTCGCTCGCGTGGTATACACTTTATATCGCACAAGGTAGGGGGATAGGGGGATGAACAGACCCTAACTCGTTAATGCTTTTAGGCGTAAAAAGGTAACAAACATTCACATTTCAATAATATTAGTGGGATATATCTATTCAATAATACCATTTTCTACGGATGAGGTAGCCAAAGTACTGTGGGTCCTGGAATGAAACTTTCCTAAGTGTTACGGGCGATAGATAGTCTATTCTATCTGTTTCTGAGTGACTTGTAACCCAAGGTAAGGACTACCCATTCATTAGAATACTTACTAGCTCGACCGTGACTTCGTCCAAGTCAATCAGGTCCCTGGGCCCCCTTTTTTTTGCACCGCTCGCATCCACGCGAGCGCTCAAGTTCTATTGCCTGTCTTTTCTATCTCAAGCAACTTATCACGAATATGAAAGAGACAAGTAGCGCACACGAGTGCGCGTGGTAACAGTACGTGCCGCTCGTCTCGAAGTTGATTTTCGGCATGTAAAACTCAATATTCTCTATTTTTGAACTATCCATTTTCTTCAGTACTTAAAAAAATATTGAATTTTTAATGTGGAAAAATGAAGTTAAAAAACCGTTCGGCTCGAGGCAGGCGGTTCAAAAATAGGCCCCTGTTCTTCCCGCGACTCTATTATTATTTCTCACACCCAAAGTATGGATAGCTCGACTCATAGGACAACACAAACTCGGAGAAGTGTTGCAAAGCGCTTCCTTATGACGCGCGAAACGACTATTTATAACTTAATTCCGCAAAACCGGTACATAATCAAGAAATAAAACAGGTATATCATAAAAATCCACTCACCTCATCTATTTCCATATCGAAAACACCTAATCGTAGCCCACTTGATGCGACAATCGGTACGTAACTAATATGCTATTTCGGAAAAATCTCCGACATTTGAATGTTTGGATGGGCATTAACGTGGCCTGCATCTGAATGACAAAGAACGCACTGTCTTTACAAACCGTGATAGCGGGAGATAAGTCTTGGCAATAAAACAGCTATTACAGCTGTTTGCAGGAGGACTATAGTTCAGTCACATTGTTATGGCAACAGGCCTTGATGAGATTTATCATTACTCGTGCCTACTCTTTCTCATTAATACTTCATAACGAGTGTCGTTCGAATAGGAAATGCATTATGTATGGGTATATCATAAATGTAAACGATCATACAAATTAGTCATCCATGTTAGACGAACCAAAAAATCCACCTATTTTTTAATTACTCGCATCCTCCCGAGAGTTCGCCTTCTAATGCCTGTCTTTTCTATTTCTAGCAACTTAGAATGAATGTCAAAGAGACATGTAGCGCACTCGAGCGCTCGCGTGGATGCGAGCGGTTCAAAACTAGGGTAAGGTAGTTAATCTAGTAGGCCCATAATATTTGTATATAACAGTGGAGTGACTCTCTGAATTTAAGTAGTGGTAATTTTTGTTATCGGACTTTGTTGGCCATCTTGAACAGTAACGTTCGGTGATACTCGACCGAAAATTTAGAAACAGCAACTACTTATAATATGTTGCCATTTATTCAATGACGTTACGCTAATACCTATACTATTACAAACTTTGAGACATCCGATAATAATAAAATACATGTACGTATGCAAAGTATATTTCAATAACAAAAGTGAACCCATCGAAATCGAGCACGATATCGTAATTTAATACGGAATGTGGCGTAAAAAGGAACTAACTAAAGGAAAACTGTAAAAAATACAACTGACAAGACGACCCTCTCGCGAGCTTTGTCTCAATTACTTGGCCTTTTTTATTGAAAGAGATAAAGGAGCCTATGATTGAAACCCATTCCTGTCCAGCAATGTTTATTGTAGTAGTGTGCTCTACATCTCCATATTTTAACTTGATTTCACCAACCCGATTAATTCAGTCCCGTTGCAAATTCAAACAAATAAAGAAAATAATTTCGGAAGACAGCTCGTGCCCGGAAGACAGAATCCATGGAGAACCATTGCAAAATGCCAAACAACAAAAGCAGATATAGACACGCTCTAAAATAGATTTAGGGCGGCTTGCACCAAATTCTTAAACTGATTTAAGTTTTTATTTAAACAAAAAGCGAGGCCCTGGTGCGAGGAAGTTCTCTATAGAACTTTCAAAAAAATCAAATGACACCACTGGTGACCAGCGGGGCTATTGGCTAACTCAGTTGACAACTGTATTTGACACTAGATAATTCTACACCACGTCATCTACGTTGAAAACTGGCAATAGCGTCTACCAAATTAGAGTAGTGTCAGATTTTTTTATGTCAAATTCAGTTGTCCACTGAGATAGCCGATAGGCCCTCAGAGAGCTGTCTCGTTCCTGGGCAACGGATTAGCATCGCTATTCAACGAGGCAACGCAGCCAGCTTTCTGGGCACCATTCCGGGGGGCAGCGGTGTGGACGACTTTTTTAATTTTTAGTATATATTTTATATGTATTAGCGAATAGGTATATGTATATAGATATATTTGTATTGTAACTGTAAATATTTTATGAGTATAATATATTAATAAAATTCATGATTAAAAAAAAGAAAAAGGCTTCATACAAAAAACATTGAGTCTTTCTTAAATGCGTTCAGGAATTTGGTGCAAGCCGGGCTTAGAATCTTTTCGCCGAAAATCATCACTACACACGCACACCTATCTAATCGATGGAGCCGCAGCTTATAGTGTTCGTAAAGACGCGGAGAGTAGAGTAGGCATAGCGTTTACGAGAACTAACATTCTGATTTATATTTGTCAGTGTTATTACTGGTAATCTAGCGCTCTCACACTTTCTCGAACTAGCTATAGAACTTTAAAATTACTAAACTGACATAGTTTAGGTAGGATTGGGGTGGCAAAAGAAATCAAAAGTACAATCACTAAACAAAGTGTTTATTACATAACATTTCTCACACTCATTCACAATAACTATTCATAATGTGGCAGCTCTATGCCGTTTAGACCCCATTCAGTGCTCAGCCAAAGTACGCGTTCGTCCGGTAACGCACGTCAGCCAGATTCACTGACGTCAGTGTGATATATTGACATAGCTACGTCAAACTGACGTATGGGTGTAGGTACCTCCACATTACACTAGAAACCACTCATGGGGCCTTAAGGCTTTTATATGGCTAAAGATTTAGGATTACAATTATTTTGACTCCGGAATTACAATTTTTATTCTAATTACACATAAAGCCAAACATAAAATTTTATCATTTTATAATTTATAATAAAGGTCTAGAAAGTTTTCTAAACAAGAAAAATGTGATACCAGAGTAGGTATTGCTTCCTAATTAAAATCCGAGGCTATGGACCCCGGAACATAAAAAAGTAATAGAAAGGTTTCCATATTTTCTAGTTATTACCATAATATTAAGTAGATATATTTACATCTCTATTCATTTGTATATAATATAGACAAGATGACAATTTGTTCGGTTAAATTATTACTTTCTTTAGGCGGACCCCGGGACCTCGCGGGCGCAACCGGGATTTAACGCCAAGATTATGAAATTATTGCTTAACACGCACTTTGCTTTTAACGGCTTCATGGAAACATACATACTTGTAGTACTTAAATGTATGAACTGTCTATCCGCACAACTTAAACTCAACATAATGTAGTTTAGATAAGCAAAGCCGGCTCGAGGAGATAATTTGTAAACAAAAGATTGCGACTCTACACACCTGTCATTCCATTGAAAGCTGTCACAGATTGTGACATGTGTCAACAAACATGAGAGCTTTCTATGGAATGATATGTCAACAATGGCGAATTTTTTAATTACATTCCCTATCACCCCTCGTTGGCTTTGCTCTCATGAATAGAATAACGATGTCATGATTGTAAAGATTTTAATTTAGATATATACTTACTTACCTAATAGTATTATGGCACTCTAGTGCTCTAGAAGGCTTTGAGATATATATCTTGATTTGCACTGTTATGTAAAAATTAACGTCTACAAGTAAATCTTACAATAAATTCGTCAATAATTAGGCACTTTGGAATGTCAACAATTTACATTATGATATAAGGTAGGTAGGTACAGAAAAGTTTTTATAGAGAGTTTGATTTGAATTCAAATTTCGAATCTCAACGACTATGTCTACAGCAAATGAGGTTCGCTGCATTTTGAATAGATGTGTTCAGATTGGGCCATTTAAATGGCGTCCCACGAATGGTCAGCACGCACAAGATTTGTTCCCGCCATCACGAGCGTTCTCCCCATTCGCGATCTTGTGTTCGAGCGCGAATCTTTCGCCATCTTTGTTGTCGTTGCTCTGTAGTAATTTGTCATTCAAAAGGATCTGGAAAGGAAGAAGACATTTTTCTCGTTAATAATCGGAGCGACTGCCATCTGACCTCCTTGGGAACCTGACCAGGGGCACTTTTTTGAAACCGTTCCTATCTACGCGAGTGCTCGCTTTCTAATAGTTCTTTTAACACGGGATCCCATTCTTTTTCGTATACTCCAGAATAGTGGTCCTTACTATTTGTGAACATTTTCGAAATCGGTTACCTTTACAATATTATTAAGTCAAGATAACATTAAAACTAACATTCAAGACGGTACCTAGTTACCTACTAGATACTAAAAACCGCAAAGACTACGTAAATTATTAAAACCATAATAATCTAGCTGTAGGCATTACATGAACCATCAACGTGCAAAACAAATAAAAAAATATTTTTAATGCTGCTATTTTAAGTCGTCAAACATTTACATGAGCTGTGTTTGTGTACCCAAAAGTTTGTCAAACGAATCTCACGAGCTGTGTCTGGTGTTTGAAAAGAACGTTAACACAAAAAATATACATTATTATTGTCTGTCGTCCTTTAACCTCCAGGCTCCGTTAATCTTATTAAGGATCTATAAAAACCATTTAAACAGCTTGGTCCGGTTCATAAATTATAGCTCTAAAAAGCGTTGATAACGGAATGGATCTATTCCATTTACCAAGAAGAGTATCGATCCGAACACCACAAAACAGGTTTCAGTGACTTTTAGTTTGAATTTTAATTACCTACTTATTGAGTAAGTTGGTATAGGAAGAAGCAGCCTCGTTTGAATTGGTCTTATTATGCAGTAGTTCTAGGACAGGATATGAATTGATGACGATAAATAGAAAGTCTTCAACAAATAAACGAGATGAATTGCTCGATCTATTTGATCAAGTAGGTACAATAGACGGATTAATACTATCATGATGGCCCTTTGGATGTTCGATTGCCATCGATCAATCAATAAAAGCTAGAGCTTCTGTCTGGCTGTTCATAGAGCTTGATCCAATATTAATATTAGCTAAAGTTGGGTATGGTTGAAATGAGAGCGTTAAGAAGTATGGAAGAAGTGTTAATGAAAGACAAGATAGTGAATATAATATGGGAACATGCAGGTTTGGTGTAGCATGTTTGAAAAGGTCGATGAATGTGGAAGAAGCGATAGAGATTTGTGAGGACCGTAGCAAGTGGAACAATGTGGTCTATGCGTATCTCTGCGGGAAAAAGGCGTATGTATGTACAGTTCGAATTTAATTTCAATTGAAGTTTTAGCCATTTAACCTTTATAAAACAACAAAATTACCGTGAAATGAACAAGGTTACCTTATTTACTAAGGATCTCGCCGCTTCCTCGATGTTTATGTTTTCCTTGGCCGACGTCTCGAACCAGCCAGCGAAGCCTTTCTCCCTGCAGTATTCGTCCATCTTACTCGGCGAATTGACTATGCCTTCCTTTTGTTGGTCGCACTGGAAGGAACATGATATATTCTAGAAAGTTTGGTCAATTCAGAGTGCCTGCCTACAGATACGGGGATAAAAAGTTTGGTAAACGTGGTACGAGGCACATTTTGAGGAGTGATCCAGCATTAAGTCTACCTATATATACGGGGAAAATATTGTAAGTGAACAATTATTATTATAAATAAAAGGCTTATTTTAGGTTACTTTGATTATCCGCCTTCGCCGCAAGCTTTCGCCACGTCTCTTCTATATAAACATATTTTATTTCTGCGTCACAGCCCAATACCAAAATGTATTAATCTGAGTCATATTATTTTTTATTTTTACTTCTACATTTTGAACACCCGTGGTGACAAGCCCGATGTGTGTGACAATCTATCCATGTGTAATAACCACGAACGAAAGTATTAAAACCTAACATCAATTAAGATCGCGCCTTCATATTTCAACGGCCTGAGAAGTACAGTAGTACAGTATTCCACGACTTAATATCTAATTAGTTCATCAAATTAGGTTACCTTATTCGCCAACAGTATGCAAGGAATAGGCGATCCATCCGGCAACTGGACCTTGGTATCCAAGTCGTTCTTCCACTTCGCCACAGCATCGAAGGTGGCCACTCTGGCGACGTCAAACACTATGAACGCCCCAACCGCCTCCTTGTAATATACCCGGGTCATATTGCCGAAACGTTCTTGACCTGCAAAAATTTACATTTTAACGAATAAATTATTAATGCCAAGTGTTATTAAATTGTGATTTATAGTTATAAAAGCTGTTTGTAAACAAACTATGGAGCAACGTTGCTACATTTTTGACCATCTAAGAATATTTATGCGTTTTTGAAAAGTAGGCTAGGGTTTCATAATAGTGTGCTAGGGTTGTTGTTTTACGGTTTGAAGGATAGTGCGTTCTATGGTGGGCATCCTGGAGAATGATAACACGAGACAGAAACATATAAGGTTTATTCCACCCACACACATGGCACAACTAATAAAAATATTCATACAAAAAAATAGAGTTTCTCCTCTGCTGATTTCCGAAGATAACCGTTACTCGTTTGCCAATATACGGGGACATATGTATAAAAAAACCTATAGCTGTTTCCCATTACATGGACAGATCAATTCACCAATGTTAGAGCACTCACCAGCGATATCCCATAGCTGCAGCCTGATGATCGTATTCGCGTCCCAGTTGAGGACCTTCAATGCGAAATCGACCCCGATGGTCGCTCTGTAGTGCTGGCTGAAGAACTGGTGCACGTACCGCTTAATGATGGACGTCTTCCCCGTGCCCAGCTCCCCGATTACCAGGATCTTGTACAGATGCTCCCGACGCTCCGAGCTCGGGGACGCTTGTGACTGTAACGAGGGGGCTGTGTTACTTCTGCTGTTGTTTCCAAGATCATTGTGATATAATATCATTGTAATAAGAGCTTGTGTTTTTTTTGGCGTAATAAACGATTTATTTATTACACATTTTAAGGGTATGTTCCCGGTTTCCTACCGCGTACCTTTGTTCAGACGTCCCGTGACCATGATGCATGCAACTGTGTCGAAATATCGGGCTACTCGTCAACAAAGGTACGCGGTAGGAAACCCGGAACTTACCCTTAAAATGTGTAATAATAACCGCGATAGTTTAAAACATTTATTATTATTTATCTTTTGAAGTGGCAGTGGGCAGGGCGCATAGCTCGCAGAACAGATGGCCAACGGCGGGTAGCAAAGTTCACGAGTGGCGACCACGTATCGGTAGACGTAGTGTGGGTAGGCCTTCCACAAGGTGGACTGAAGATCTGGTAAAGATCGCAGCTACCAGATGGATGCGGAAGGCACAAGACCGGCCTTTGTGGAGAGGCCCATGCCCAGTAGTGAGCGTCTTCCGCCTAACAGATAATGATGATGATGATGATATTATCTTCTTGCCTTTTGGCTATAAAATAGTTTGCCAGTAGGGGAAGCTACAAATGGTAGGAAGATGCATATTTTTTAATGATATATTAGAAAAAATGATAAAATTGTTATTAAAACTATAGGCGATAAGGTTTAATCGAGATGGTTGGACATTTTTCTCTGAGGACCACCCACTCCGAATTGCACGTGTCCCTACGAATTTATGTTTTGAGTTTTGATTTTTAGCGGATCTATAGACAGAAGCAACACCAGGGACGCCACCAACGCGTTGCCTGCCTCTAATGAGACTTCTAATAAAGGTTGAAGGATCCCATGTGACCTATTAGTAGTGAAAGTGACTAAATTAACTAAGAAAAAGTTAAGTTTGCAGCATTCAATTTAATACATTGTGTTTATTAGTGAAATGTTATGCTCGTAATAACTTATCAATTAACAAGGATCTATCATTAACATGAGATCCGTGCCGATCCGTGCATGATATCCAATTACACATTGACACAATATCCTTATTAAAGACATCAACGCGGTCGACGAGATGTCCGGTGCATCATGCACGTATGTCAAAAGACATCAACGGGTAATTCGAAGGCGGTCGATGCGACTTTGACAACATAATTTTCTTCTACTTTGTCAAATATAGGTGATAATTTTGACAGATCACAGTAGGGATGTGGTTGTGTAAAATCGTTAATGAATATATTCGATTATCGATTATCATTCTCATATAACTTGGAAGCGATAGTCGTATTATACAAAATAAACTATTTATTTTCTTCTGAATTAATAATTTATTAAAACGACACTAAAATCCCTTCTACAACGATGATTACGACACGTGCGTATTTCTATTACGTAGAATACGCGCGACTCGAAATCGTTGTTGTGAAATGTCCCTTAGGGTGAAATCCAAACAAGGAATAAGAGTTTAGTTACAAAAAATAATAAAGTTACCTAATTGTTAATTTTAAATATTCGATTATATTATATCAAAACCGATTTTCGAATGTCTGTTGTTGTTCGTTATTCGTGGCACTTCACTAAAGGGGCGGAGCCTGTCTATGAAGTACGACATTTTCCGTAGTACATTTTACGGAAAAAAAAAAACTTCATAGGGTGTGCCAAGGACTAACAATTAGTGAGCTGTCAAAATTATCACCTGTATTAGACCAAGCATAAGACTTCTTTAGTTTATTATCGTCTTTATGTGGTACTTGGAGGAATTTCTTTCTTACCTACCTACAAATCGAAAAGTAGGTGAAGGGAAACTTTTCTCTTTATAAAAACAGTGTACGATCTACACTGTCACTGCACATGTTATTGGGTTCGTTACTACGGTTAGTATTGGTTGAAAAATTATTCAAATCTCAACTATCCTACCTAATACTTTTTTGACTCATAAGAAATCTATTTGTCCTACATTTTATCTTTTCTCTCAGCTGCTTACTGGTAAAAATGATCAATGCGCTGTCGCACGCGAGGTCTTGGGGTCCAAGACTTCGCAGATCAGGAAATTACAGTGGAGTGTGCCCTCTAACCTCCGTGATCCTGACTCCGTTAACAGGGGAATCTGCCCGACGATACATAAAAGACAGGCAGTAAACAAGAACAAGTACGCATAAGAGATTGTTAGAATTTGGTCTAGTTTAGAACAAGTACCTACCGGCTCAGTAAGTTTAAGCTTAAGCAAACGATAGATAAGGTTCATTGATGAATTGAAGCCAATTGACATGGCAACGCAAATATACGACCAGTGACCTTTTATACGCAATATCTTCCTCAATCTATACTACACTGATAAGTACCGGCTCAATGAGCTCTGTGCTACACATATGTTATAGTTGTATCTCTATCTACTCTGCTTTTCTATTATGGTACATAGTGACAAACGAGCAGACAACCTAATTATTGGAAAGTGGTAATCGCCCATAATATCTACGATACAGACAGGTAGCGGGTAATTAAAATGCAGAACCGTAGGTTTGTTGTCACTGTGAGGACTAAGATGAAATGCCTCATGCCTGTAGTCTCGCTCTGCCTTATAAGAGCAGAGGAAATCCTTTTCTATTTAGTGAGAACTGCCCTAACTAAGAAAAGGACACCGTGTTTTTAAATCTTCTTTATCATTAAGGATAGTTGGTACTCATAAGAATTGTGTAAATTTTTATATAAAAGTCTATGGATGTGTGTGTGTTCCCATGTGGATTATGGAACGGCTGGACCGATTTTGATAATGATCCTATGCAGTTAGGTACTCGTGTAGCTGAGGCGGGTCGCTAGGACGATACTTTTACGCTACCGCCCATTTGATTAAATATTTATCTTAAATTGTAAAATGAAAGGAAATAGTTGAATACAATAAAACTTACGCCAGTGTTAGGCTTCGGTGCCATATTCATTCGGACGATTTTCTGTCGGACCTATTTGATGAAGGTCAAGAAATACAACAAAAAGTCCAAAAAAGCAAGTCACTTTTGCCGATAGGAATGTTCTCGAAACCACAAAACCACATTGCACTAACTACTGAAGTTAAATTTCGAACATCTTACGAGCGCGGGAAAAGCAAATCAAAGAGCCTGGTTGAAGAGTCGAATAAAAAGAAAATAAGCACTGGTTGAAAAAAAAGAAAATCAAACAAGTACTTTTTCCGCGTATTTAGTTAAGGCAAAAGATTCAAGATCAGACTGACGTGCAGGTCTGTCGGCCGACTATTTATGAGGCTTGTGGAGTGGAACAAACAAGCGTTATCGGCCAGTGGGTGATAAGACTGTATTTGTCATTTGCACTCCTTGAGCGCCGGTAGGTATTGTTAGTAATGATGTATGTCAAGACGATAATATTTACAATTATTATTTCCACTGTTTTATTCCGGTAATCTTTTGTGTGTCATCATCATCATATCAGCCGGAAGACGCCCACTACTGGACATAGGCCTCCTCCAGAGATCTTCATAAACGCCGGCCTTGTGCCTTCCGCTTTCAGCTAGGTACCTGCGATCTTTACCAGATCGTCGGTCCACTTAGTGGGAGGCCTCACCCACGCTGCGTCTTCCGGTACGTTTGAGGTTTTTGCGTATTTGCTCGATATTAGGGCGCTTTGCGTCAAGAAGGGAATCCCTCCTAATTATACTAAAGAGAGGAGAAGTAGAGCATATCTTTCGAATTGGAGCTGCCCGAATAGAGAAGTACCTGCACCGTACAGAATGCCGCAGCCAAACAATACTCCTTTAATAGTATTTGTTTCTGTCGGTAAGTATAAGGTCGCCAGCGCTACATGGGGCAACGTGGCTAGGCAGTGGAGGGTTTTCACGTCAATATCCGCTGTGATAAGGCTCAGTTGGAGCGGATCGCTGAAGTCGCGGTAAGTGAGAGCTAGTGAAATGTTTTCAGGATGTTTAGAGTATGAAAACACTAACAGTCCTGATGTGTTGGTGGTGCGGGAGAGCTGTTCCATTTTTGGGGTTTTCGCTTATACCTCCAAAACGGTTCGTAGGGAAAAAATTGTACTTAAATTAAGCGCATGCGGATGCCAAAGTTATTTCATTACAGGTTCAGTACTACCTACCTATATGTTGCGCGCGCAATGGAACGCCTGAAAGGGCAGCAATGCAACGCCCGGTCCGTACCTACACACGAGCGCGTGTCACGACCAACGTGTAACTTTTATTCTATACACTTTTTCAAACTACCAACTCAACATGTTCTCCGAAAAATGTTCAACGGTATCTAGTTCAGATAATTGACATTTCGTACTTTATTCCGAGAATCTTTATTCAGTAGTAGCCTTGTCACAAGTCGTTTCAAGAATCCCCCCCATTGATATTAACAAATTGCACGATCAACATAATGCCAAGGAAATAAAACGCTTGGTCTTCGAGTTCCGACCTAGATTCTGATTTTGACCTTTGAAACGAAATGTAGAAATTATTAAAGCAGTTTTGGCTAGGTTTATTGACAAACGAACAGACAGCCCATCGGACAGAATTAAAAAATCATATTGGTGTTAATGTCCCGATTATGCTTTTGCGTGCGAGAGCTTGGGGTTCGCCCTGACCATGATCCAGAATTTGGCAGATCAAGTAATTACAGTGGAGGCCCTGCCATCTGACTTCCGTGACCCTGCTACCAGGGGAACCTGACCATATAGGATCATGGTTCCACATTCAGTCGCCTGAATCTGCAGGCTTCATCGCGACCTTTTCCGTCACCGTAAGAACATCAGTTAGTATTCAACTAATGTGCCAACATAACTCAGATAAGACTCATTGGTTGCTACTACCCAAAGGACTAATTAGCTCCAGATAATTGTAAGCAGAAATTTACCGCTGACTAAATGAAAATTCCAAGCAAATACAAACAACAAAGTAGTAAGATATTCCGTAAACATTTTTGCAAGTGGTCTAGTTGATAGGTCGCCTTGTCGTTTCCTAACCAGTGGGCTGCGGTAAGGCTCTCGTGTGCCGATATTCGGTTACATACGCTGCTGTGACCTTACCGGTACCAGATACCTAACGGGCGCAACCGCCGATGCCAAGCCAGCTGGAAACGCAATGTGATATATCGATACTTTCAAAATCAACTACTTGTAGAGCGATCTTGGCTGTGCCATGGAATACTGGTAGATAATACTACTACGCTGTGAGCAAACGTTTAGGTACCTTTATTCGGTAGACGACCTTTGACGACCTGAGTGGTAGAATTGGTTAGCTGCTGGGCTGGGCAGAAATTGAATATTTTTTATTAAAAAACTTTATACACGGTGTCAATAACAGTGACAATCAAACAAAAAGAAAGAAAATAAATTATTTTTAGATACAGCCCATAGCATAGGATTTCATTTTATGACATTTGAATTGTATATCATATCATTGTGGATTGTCCCACTGTGTAAAACAAGCACTATTATATTATTCTACTATTATTCTGAGTGACTATACTTACTTTTTTTTTATAGCTCGCGATTTAAAATTGAACTGCATTTGACAGAGAGTCAACAATAACAACTGCATGTTGGTCTTTAATTTCTTCATCAGTCGCGAGCAAAGTTATTTAGCGCGAACTCCTCCATACACGTTGTAGCGAAAAAACGTGAAACAATACTTTCGAAACCATCTCCGGCATGGTTTTTTATACTACTAAGGTGGAAAATAAACTTGCGGTCTGCCCGATGGCAAAAGTCACCGCAGCCTGTGGACATTTGCGCCGCCGACCCCGAAAAAACTACACTATTGAATAATGATGTACCTACCTCTATTGTGGTATCTCTTTTTCTTCTTTTTTGAGGAATAGGTAAGGAATTTTTAATTAAAAAATTTAATGGGCCGTCCAACTCGATGTCCATCGACACTCTCTACAAATATTTCAAAATATAAATTGGTGTGACAACCTCATAACGCTTCACTATCAGATCACAAGTCACGAAGAGCCAAGTCCCTAACTCTTGGTAGAGACATTTAGTTTAATTATGATTTAATGAACCATCCAAACAAATGACATGTGATTTAATTTGAAAAATTGACATGTAATTTAATTTAATTTGAAATGTTGACAATTAATTTAATTTAATATTGATAATTGACATACTAATATTACACTTTCATCGTACATGTTATCGGGTTAATTACCACGGTTACGATTATTTTGACATATCATTAATTTAAACTTGGTAATTATTTATTATTTATAGCTAATTGATTATTTAATTAATTAATTAATTAATAAAAAAACTGTTATAATTTATGGAAATTGTAATATAGTTTTAAGAAATTTTGTTACCTTATATTTTTTAATTAATTTGAAGTGCCCTCACAGGGTCACATGCTTACCTACTTTTAAGATCTAATACTATAATATCACGATGTAAAAAAAAAATACTGAAAGAGAGTAAGCTCTATAAATCCAACATCGTGGTCCTGGAGCCCTACTGGAGGTTCTGGTTAGTCAGTCAGTCAAAGCGTGAGTGTTTACATAAATCAAGTTACAATTTAATAAAATCCAAAGTATAAATGCTAGACAAATTAAACTTATCCAGATTTTTAGTTCGATAGAATGTGCCAAGCCAAAAATGGGTCCTCGGTACTTCTACGGTTAATTTTGATCCCAAAGTCCAAAGGGTCATATTTGAAACCAAAGCGGAAATTTATATACAATAGTAGGTACCTATTTACGGCTTACGACGCGAGGATGCCGAAGACCGGGCAAAGTGGAGATGAATGAGTAGGAAAACGGACCCTGGCAGAGGCCGGGATAAGCGCTAGGACGATGATGATTATTTAAGTTCCTAGCTACGGCAACTCAGTTAAATATGTCAAGTTACAATAAAAATATGTTTTACAAAACAAAACCTCAAGATAAATTATCTAAGTCTGAAAATAAACAACCTGGCTCGTGCTCATGTTGTGCGCGTAAGGCAAGAAATTGCATAACTACTGAAGATAAAACTTAATATTCAGTAGGCATCACACAATCAACAAACATACAGTTGGAACACAAAGAGAGCTCTTTTAAATGTTGTAGGCATACAAGATAAGATAAGGAAATTTTTGAAAAAAAATACTTCAACTATTTGTCGAGCTAACTGCAGTAAAGGATTCTTTAGTTGTCTATCATAATAAATACTTATAACAGGCCTTTAGTTACTATAAGCATATTACAAGTTATACATGCACCTAGACCCAACTACATATAAATTGAAACGTTTGCTTGATTCAACTACACTACACAACTACTTTTATAAGTTGGTCGACTAAATAATACTCGTTAACCTGAGGAGTCCACTTAACAGTGTTAATTTTCTTTTTAACATTGCTCTAAGTATGCGTATAAACAAAAATTTTTAACTTTACAACTTTTCGACGGTTCTTTGTTTTAAACCCTAAAAACCAAAGAGGTACTAGTAATTTACCTAGAGTAAATTTAGCACAAATAATTGTAAATTTTTTAAGTTTTGTTTCAACAAAAATATTAGTAAATTAGTAAATAAATAATTTAAGAAAAAAAAATTATAATTTATAATAAAAAATTTATAAGCAAAGCAGAGTGAATATGGCAGACTGACTTATAAAATGAATTTAAATTTAACAAATTTAAGTTAACAAATTAAGACATATATAAATCTTGTTGTAATCTACTTACATTTCAGAAATTGTATGAAATCAACTGCTAATGTCCAAGTTAATTATTCTTTAATTATAAAACAATTAACAGTAGACCTATGTGGATTGACGCAGGAAGTCGCTATTAGGTACTTTTTAAATGCGCAATACAAATTAATAACTAAGTAGACATGTAGGCATTTTGTTTGCAGCGATAACGTTTTCGGTTTTTAAAAGTACCTATTCTAATATTGTTCTAATTATAATAAAATTGTTCTAATCTAAATACCTATTCTGCACTTCGCTGAGCAGTTTAAATGGAAGCGGTAAATACTATTATGCAATCCCAAATTACATAAGTAATTAAATAAGCAATTTTTGTTTATATTTCTAATAATATATTTAACACATTTTACGTTTAAGACTTACCATCAGTAAGTTGCCTATAGCGAACCGTTTATTTTGTCACCACTTTAAGAACTGAATTATGTGTTTTTATAATTATTATGTTACAAATACAAGTCGAAACATATAACAATGTGCACTTGATCAAACAAAACGTGTCAGAGAAGCGCCGCCCGCTACTCGGGACGAAAGCCGAATGCAAAGGAAGCGCTCACTCTCGGTGAGGCGTCGTACTCACGAAGGGCATGGCGTCCGCGGCCGCTGAAAACTACCGAGAAATGTAACGTACGGGGAAGAGCACGGCCGTCTCGGCGCTGAAGCCGCAGCACTCGCACACCGTGAGGTAGCACTGGTCCGCGGGCTGCTCGAAGGTCATGGCGCGCGCACGCCGCCGGCTCGCGCTCGCTGCCCACTACTCACCGCCGCGGCTCCGGGCTCGCGCTCCGGCCCGAGCAGGTCTCCGTAGGGCGGCATGGCGTCCGCGTACCCCTCCTCCTCGGTGTCACCGCCGCGCGAGTGCGCGGGCGACGGCGGGCCAGCCGCGTGCCGCGCGCGCGCCAGCGCCACCGCCTCCTCCAGCGACCCCACCGCGCCCGCCGCCGGCCCCTCCGCCGCGTCGGCGGCGTCCGCGCGCTCCTCCGACAGGCACGCCGACGCCTGCGCCACGAACGCGATGCGCCGCCGCAGCGCACTGTCCGCCGCCGGCTCCACCGGCTCCACCGGCTTCTCCATCGCCGGCTCCGCGCTCGTCCGCATCCAGGCCGCCTTCGCGAAAGGCCGCGTCGACACCGGGTGCTCGGCCGCAACGGGGCTGGCGGGCGCGTCGGGGGTCGCCGGCGCTGACTCTGCGATCGGTGGGGTGGGCGCGTTTTCGAAAGTGGTCTCCGGCGCGGGCGGCGGCGCGCTCCCCTCCGCGGGTGCGGGCGCCGCGTCCACCGGCGGCGGGGGAGTCGCGGGAGCGGGGGAGCGCTTCCGGCCTATGCTCCCCATGCGGCGAATGAAGCTGCCGCCCTCCTTCTTCTTCTTGTCGACGCTCGGCGAGCTGTCGGTGCTGCGCGAGGCGTCGCTGGCCGCGTCGCGGTGTTTCTTGTTCCGCTTGCGCATCGTGCGCTCGTCCCGCGCGTTCTCGCCGTCTGACGCGGAGGCGGAGGACTTGACGGAGCCCGAGCGCTTTAGCGAGGCGATGTGGAAGGGCGAGCCGGAGCGGAACGGCGAGCGCAGCGTGTTTAGCGTCCGGCGGAGGCGCGAGGGCACCGGGGAGGGGGGCGGGATGGGGGGCTCCGCGTCCCGCATGCTGTGGTGGAGAGCGCGCCGCGCGGACTGCCGCCGGCCGCGCGTAGCCGCGCGACCCGCGCCCGCTACGTTTCAAGGCCGCACCCGCACACTCAATCTCGGATAAACTTTCGACTATGACTTGTAATGACACCACTCAACCGAGGCCCTTCCACCGACTACTAAGGATTCGTAATTGGTAGCGCTACGCCGCGACCGCCCGCCTGCCGCCGGATCGCTATCCTCTCTAAGCCGCTTCCAATGTTGACCTTTATACAATTTACTTTTAATTACCAAAATATCAGTTTTATGAATGAATCGTTCGTTTTATGCACTTACTTGCGCTATTAATGCTTTATTCGTAAGCCAATACATTATTGTTCGCAACGCCATGGGCAGTGACGGCGGCCGATGACGACTGACCGGTGGTATAACTAGTCCACAATTTAAGTGGTGTAATATTACCACCTCCAGATTTTTTACGCATGCATAATGGCGATATTATTTACTTGGCGTGACGACGCATGCGTGGAAACAAACGTGATATCTTGTGATATCTTGTCAACTCAATGATGGTAACTAGAGCCGGGGCCGATCGCATACGCACCGAACACTATATCACATTATAGGTAGCTATTGTATTAGGTAGATAGATTATACACGACTCAAGTATTCACAAAAATGAAATGGAAATTAAATTAATAGTACCTACCTACCTATAAGCCGCACTATCAAATGGATAAAAACTAAAAAGGCAAAAAGAATAATACCAATCCTAATTAGCACAGATAAATATAGCAACAAATGGAAAAAACACACCTTGATATAGTCGATCATGATCACCAGACACAATATTAGGGCACGAAACGGACTTCGGAAATGCCCTCAGTTACCTATTTACCGTGACTCCGTGTATCCATGTCGCTGATGATTAGAGTTGATGAACCGTGCCATCCAGCAGTTTAGTCGGCTAGCGGCATTTCTAAGTATTCCTCGTAAACGGAAGGGAAACCCGACAAGTGTAACACCGTGCCTTTTGATATCGACCGTCGATATTGTCGAGCTAAGGCTAACTACCTACTATTGTATCGGAAGTCCTACACGATTACATTCTATCGCTTTAAGAGGCGCTACTTATGACTTGACCATGTGGTGTTAAATTAGCTCATATACTTAGGTTTTAAGACTTTCGTGGTTATTCAATACACTTTCACCACACATATTATAGGTTTGTCACCACGATTAGTATTGTTTGTACCTCGATCTTTCGACGCAGCTAAATGCGTCATGGTCACGAGTAAACTAATCGTGGTTACAAACCGATAATATGTGTGGTGAAAGTGTTATTAACCCTTTCCCCGCCAAGAGTTTTCGTCAAAAACGTTCACCACACGCCACGACAATAAAGTATAAACTGTCTGAAAACTGTATGCATGTGTCGTCAGGTACTATAACGATAAGAAAAATAGAGTTAAATTGGTAAGATTTATTTGTCTGATAATATCGACATTGGCGGCGAGGGCACGAAACTTAAACGTCTGATATATCAGACTTTGGCGCTGAAAAGGTTAACTAAGTATAATTGCAACCCTTTCGACTGGGTGTCTTAAAAGGATGACAAGAGGCTAACCAACTCGGATCTCCTTCAGACAATAGACAGCAGCGCTTTCTGTTCCGACCCGCTTGCCAAGCATGGAGATTATGGCAATCCCATGTAATCCACTGTTGTGATAGAACACACAAATAATAAACATGATTTATTGGACACCACTAAATCCATACACGTTGTAGGTACCTACATCAAATTACATGAAATTTTAGATCGTCGCTTTCCATCAGGTGAGTCGAGGTCAAATGCAAGCCTATTGATAACAAAAAAAGTAAGTACTCGGTATAAAGGACTGCCTACTCTTTAAGGTTAGTTTGCTTACTTACAATGTCCTGAGTGAATATCATTAAAATAAGAGCTAAATGATCTGTCCACATTCTAAAATCAGCAACCACTGATTCTAAATTCACTAAATTCTTAACAATTCTCAGGATGGAGAAACTATTAAAGATTATTGAAAGCCTCTGTCATATCCATTTCTTACAAATAAATATGTGAATCTTGGATTTTTTTTGTTTTAAGTGTTTACACTGGACATACAAATAAATAAAAAATAAAATACATATTTTACAAACTAAAATTGATTGTTATTGCTCCGGCAAACTGCCTAATCCAACCGATTAGAATAATTTTAAGTGTTTATAAAAAAGATTTATCTAGTAGGCCGAGTTAAACCTGTTATAGTTCAGTATAAACTATGCCTATGTTTGTTTGAACTAAATGCCTTAGGCAATTGAAATTCTAAGTTATTCGTAGGTTCGAATTCTCTATTGGTCAAATAAATAGGACCCGCCTTAATTGCCATTCGGTTTATCGCCAGATTAGAATAAACAGACAGAGATAGAAAAACCTATCTGGAAAAAATATCACTGAGTAAAAATTTTCCAGTTTCAAATATCTAAGACCCATTTCGATTGGGTAAACTAGCTCCTAATTATAAAAATAGCGATAGCATCGCATCGCATTTTTACGATAATATGTAAATGTGTGCTTGGCTTGGATAGTGTAGACAATATCAGTAATTTAGTGGTATGCTCTATTGAATATACGCGAAGAGTAATACATTTTCAAGATTCTGTATCTAATGACTATTACACAATTTGGGGAAGGGTTTTCTGCAGCAAATCGTACCGAATGCAATTTCAACTCAGTTCTCGAAAATATTGCTCTACCTAGGTAGAAAGAACATATACGCAGCATTCAACCACGTGAACGATACGAGACAACGAGTAGTAAATACAACAGGAAGCATCAATAAAAGAAGTTATCTGTTAATAGACGCATGCGTACTACGGGATATGCCTATCCATAACCATTTAAGATGTTTGTGAGACGATTGACCGATGTGTAGTACCGTATGTATGTATGAGACTGACGCACGGGCCACATCCGAAATCGCGCATCAACATCGCAACTCATACTGCGGAATGCGGGTTGCTGTCTATTGTGGCCTGTCTCTCGCCTGGCCTAATGACTCTGCGGAGTTCTTGGACTCATGCGGAGGTGCTTCGGTTCTGGAGACTTGGAATCATATTTTGTGGGTCTACGAGAGGTAGGAGCACAGTATCATGCTTCAGGGGTCAGAGATGTGAGATTCGGTCTCACGCAGTCCGTATGGTCGGTAGGTGTTTTTGTTAGAAAGCATGTAATCGTTACATTTAAACAGATTAGCGGTAGACTCTGTCTAAAAAGTCAGACGTTTATAAGATAGATAATTATAAGGTTAGGCAACTCTCATTGTATAATAAAGACGTCCGTTTAGTAGCAAGTATGTTGTTGACGTCTCCATTAATCAATCAGTGTTGCTAAGGTACCAGTACCTTAGGTAGCCTATTACCTGGAGAGGTTTTCCCTGGACTATGGAGTTCTTCAAGAAATGGGTGAAAAGTGATACCCCTGGTAGTGCAAACGTTCATAGGCTGCGGTTTTATTGTAATAGATTAGTACCTACGTTATAAGCGCGATTTATATAGTGCACGTAAGGTTTGCCTGTTATTGGCTTTACATTTATGTTAATTGTTATTGTTACTATCGTTTAAGAGCATTGTAAAAAAATGTAAATCTGTTGGCAAATTAAATAAATAAATAAATAACTGCTTACAATCAAGCAGGCCGTAAGCTTGTTTACACCTTAGTGGTAAAAAAAAGTCGCTTGACTTTTTAGACAGAGTCTATAAGCCATGTGTATTTGAAAAACTCAGTGGAACCTGGCGCTGTAGGACGCCATATTCTGAGGTAGCCAGTTTCTTATTTAGTCAGATTCAGACTGCGTTCGATTCTGACTAGATCAGGCGCGCTTTGGAAAACACACTACAGCAGCGCGCACTACAGAAACCTGCCTAATTGCACTAACTACTGTCTTGAGTTCACTCCGTCTGAGATTTAGTGGAACAAAAACTTTACTACGCAAACGAAGTCGCGAGCGAATCTCGTTTGTGTAAATAAGTACTTCACTTACGTGCAACCGTCCACTAAACTCCGCTTCTATCGCTTCCTCGGCGTCGGCATACATCATCGTAGTTCACTATCCACTGAGCCACTATCTTTACAAATCACGAATGGAACAAAATACAGTCAACGATTAGGCACATATTCCTACTCAAGCAACAACAAATCTGCATTGGTACCTACATAATTTGATAGTACAAATGTAACCGCCACTTATAATTTACAATAATAATAATGATGACTTTGAAATTACTTTTGAAGGTTTTTTAAAGTCACTTTAACTGTGCCTCGTCTGCCGGATGCATAAATACTATCGATTAAAGTATTTGAAGTGGACGCACTATCGACCCTTATCACGGAGGCCTGATAACGCTTTGCACATTTACACAGGTTATTAAGCCATTAGAATTTGGTATTGAACGACGTCAATAAATCAGAAACGCGATGAATGAGTGCGGGTATTTTACTTTTAGGTTAGTTAGTTAATTAATGATATGGACCCAGTATTGACCCTTGCGGTACCCCTTAATTAAAGCGCTCATTGCGGGCTCATATCTTAAAGATATTATCCGTGACATATTATTCTTAAAACATTTATTATAATACAGGATTACGACGCCACAGTAAGGGAACAATTAATTAATTAATAAGTCAACAGCTTCTATACATAGTACAAAACAGAGTCGCTTCCCGCCATCTGTCACTATCTATGTACGCTTAGATCTTTTAAACTACACAACGGATTTTAATGCGGTTCTCAAAAATAGATAGTTATTCAAGACGAAGGTTTATAAGTAAAAAAGGGTAGGTAAGGGTAAAGTAGGTGTACGCGAACGAGTTCGCGCCGCATCCGCTAGTGAAATAATAAATATAAAAATACGCCCTGCCGCGACAGTGCAATCACTGCCGTGACCAGGATTCGAACCTGGGTTACTACGGCCACAACGTAGGGTCCTAACCACTAGACGATCACGGCTACCGGGGCTGTTGATAATACTGACAAATTCAGTACCCAGTTGCCGAAATGCGGTTGCGTTACTTTCACATTTTTAACAGTTTTTTTATCAATCGTCAATTGTCGCTCGTTTCAGATGAACGCGTACCTTTAGGCGGTACTGTAGCTAATATAAACAAAAAATATGTAACAAATTATTAAGAAAAGACTGCACATTTTTTAGGTCACATAAAATGATAAATAGTACTTACTAGTGGTACACCTTGACATTCAATATAGTGCTGCAAATGATGTCAAAAGCATGAAAATCATAGCAATTGACATTTAGGCCATATGAATCAATTTAACCTGTAGCTCCAAAAATGAAAATAAAAAAGTAGATGAGTTATGACGTCATATTTTTTTGTATGAGATACAAATATTTTTGTGGAACTATCGTGGGAAATGCTTTCGGAGCAGATTCCAAAAATATACCACAATTTTTTTTAAACGTAGCTATCTGGAAGAACCCAAACCCATTTGAAGAACAAAAGACAGTTAATGCTAAGTGGTACACCACCATTTGTTTGCCCAGTGTCTTTGAAAAACAACCAAGATGTCTCATCCTATTGCACAATGGTCATGCTTCTGCTCACACCGCTAACAAGACAACGTCATTTTTGGCTTTTGAAAAGAATGATCCATACTGCACATACTCCAGACCTGGCACCATTCGATTTCTTCATTTTCCAAAACATCACAGACTTAATAGATGATTTGACATTTACGGGACCGGAAGAGGCTGTGATAGCTTTCCACCAGCACGTGAAAAATATGGCCTCAGATCTCATGTTTTCAAAATGGTTTGACCGAATTAAAAATAGTTTACAATGTAATGGAGAATACTCAGAAAAGCAGTAAATATATTACTTTACACGTAAGTTCACAACGTATAAATAATTTAAGTTTGTAAGTTTGGATGTTTGAGGTAATCTCAAAAATATCTCAATCGACTTCAAGAATGCCTTCAAATTATTCCTGAGTATCATAGGGTACTTTCGGTGGGGAGTTAAGTTACGGGGCTCCGCAAACCTCACAAGCTCGCGGTCCCCTACTGACAGACGGACGAGGCTCTGACGAATCGGCGTTTTCGCAGAGCCAAATCACCATACAATTTTATTCAAGGGTTCTGGTAGGAAATCGCGTTCAGTAAATCTGAAAGCGCTTTTCTATTCTAGTAGAAGATTGGACGCTGGCTGGCAGACCGAGGATATACTACTGCTACTACGCAAAGATGAGAGAACGCGAGAGAAGATTGACAGTTCACAGATTATCGAACTGCGCGATACGTGTCGAAAACTAAGCCCGGGAGAAGGGGATGGAACCATTAGGAAAAATAAATGAGACATTTGCGACAGCGACACCAGCAAAGGATTTCCAAAAAAATACGGACTGCCGCGACAGTGCAACACTGCCGTGATCAGGATTCGAATCTGGGTTACTACGGCCACAACGTAAGGTCTTAACCATTAGACGATTGCGGCTACCGGGGCTGTTGAATGTTATTTAAAGGCGGTGAATTACATGCCGAAATCGAATTGCATTCATTCATTCATTTGATGACCAAAACACTATCACTTTTTATAAAAATGAAATATTTATTTGAAAATAAAAAATACCTGTGACAGCCATTGTCCACTTCCATTCTTCATTCTTTAATGAAACTTAGAGCACCACTGAAACCTAGATATCTTGTTAAAAATAAGGCATCCAGCAAAGTTTTATCACAACACTTCTTTTAGTATCAAGTTCCGGGACAGTTTTGTAAATAATTTTCTCACTTCGTATTAAAATATAAAATACAAATGTAACCATCACTTATCTATTTAAATATCGAATGTATTTCCGCGAGCGTGTTTATAACACCTTAATTCAAAAAAGATATTCTATGCGCAGGAGTCGACATTCTAAATTTAAACGACCATGTTGTTCGATTCGCAAGCCAGAACAGATTCCGTTATCGAAAAGCGAGGAAACTTGCTCATTATTTATTGACTATTCTTACCATTTGCCCTCTCATGAGATAAACGAGACGTGGGACGTGCTATCTTTCTTTGCTCGGCCCCTGACTCGAGTCAAGTTAACTATTCAATCTTGATTCGTTATGTGCTTTACGTTACGATCATCATTTCAGCCGAAGGATGATTAAGCATAAGTTGAATTTAATTTCTAATAGCACAATATACTATGATGAATTTCTTAACTTTGATTCCCGACCAAATGAAATTTCAGGGTATAAAACTTCCCACGTTGTGAGAATGTACCTAGATACCGAATTAGCTAAGTTATACCTACATGTATCTAGTTGGCCAAGAGTACTTATATGTAGGTATGTTATGTATTTACATGTAGTAAGTACCTATCAATTATAATATGTAGGTAGTGAAATAGGACAGACCACTCATAATGAATTATCACTTAATCCCACTAAAGACTTGCAATAGTTAGGTATTTTCCACATTCGTAGGTATGATTTTACATACCTATAAACAGTTTATAGGTAGGAATTTTCAGTAATAGGTACCTGGTTATAAAATTAAACTTTAGTGTGACTTCAGAGTAGATACTCTTTTCATTATAAGTGCACATGTTCGAAGTTTGACATCGTCTTGAAAATGCACATTCTGAATGTATAACCATGATTCAATCTGGTCAGGTTCCTCTGATATCAGGGTCGCGAAGGTCTGACGGCAATCGCTCTACTGTAATAACCTGATCTGCCAAAACCTGGATCATGGCCAAGGCGGACCCCGGGCCCTCGTACGCGAGAGCACAACCGGGACATTCACGCCAAGAAAATTATTTTTTTATGTAAGACGTCGAAGTTTGACCCGTTAATTTTTTTAAATTTTGTTTTTACTTAGTCTTCTTAGTACTACAACAATAAAACACTAACCAAAAAAAAATTACTGAATTTGTAAAATGCGAAATAAGCATTTTTTTATATTATCGTTTGAGCAAGCGTGGTTACTATTTACCGTTCTTGCAGAAATTAAGCTATTTTGGAAGCCTTTACGGGAACAGTTCTTTTTTATTTTTTTATGATATTCAGTAACAAACGAGCAGACAGCCTACCTGATGGTAAATGGTAACTGTCGCCCATCACATCTACAGTATTGTATACATTTATGTTGCAGGGAACAAAAATGCAGAACCGCGTGGCGCATTTATTTTATGAAACGATGCATTTTTTATCCGACCGAGTTTGATTCCATAATCATGTTGTCAAGTGCACTATTGCGAACTCACTTTGCAACATTGAATGCATCTCTGATTAATAATAAATGGAGTAGTCGATTACTTAATCTATTGCGCGAACGATTATGACTAAACGCCAGCATATAAGTATTGTCCCACTTTATGTAGGTACAGCTGTATTTCAACTGAAATAAGTTTCAACTAATAAGAACTGCAGTCTGCATACCACAAAACGGTTAGCCGACAATCAAAATAAGAACGACAATCACAAGTCTAATCATCTTGGAATTTTAGAAACTTGGATCTGTTTTGTATATACTTTACGAGTACAACACGAAACCCTGTTGAATTTTATAGCGGCAGTGAATGAAATCAGAAACTCATTCTTCTCCACTTCGTCCGGTCTTCGGCATCTTCGCGTCATAATCCGCTGGCTCTCTCATCCGAAGCAGTGATGTCTATCCATCACTTTTTGGGCCGTCCTCGGGATCTCTTCCCCGATATCGGCAGGTTTAGGCATCTATTTTATCCACATATCCCTAAAGCTTACCCAGCACGCAACCAAAACCACGCGAGCCTCCTCAATATTGCCCGTGGTGTTTCTCACGCCAAGGCTGCCACGGATATACTCGTTAGATAGGTACGTTCTCGGTTAAGTCATTAGAGATGACAGGTATACTGTATATCCGGGCTTTAGATATAGGTATATTATACCTCTAACGCCTCTATATATTATACCTGAGACCATCATTCGTTTACTGATATCGAGTCAACAGATTCAATGTCAGCTAATTATTAGCTTTAGTAATTTCTAAACCTGCTTATGTTTATGAAAGTATTTACACTAATCTGGAATCATGCAATTGCAACATGCAAACGATCAATAAGTGTAGTCCTGTTGGGTCGGTTCTGTCCGCGACTCTTTTCCTGCTACATATTAACGATCTGCTTGTACCCGGTACCTTTTGGTACGCAGACGACAGCACAGTAACGGATAGATATTTGACCAAGGCACAAACCAACATGGACGACATTCAGTCTTGTCGACAGGCCATGGTCGTTTGAACGAAGCTCTCAAGGCAGTCTCCGATTGGGGCGAAGCCAATCTAGTGGCGGAAAACAAACACACCTGTTATGGTAGCGTTGAACCAAAACACAAGTGTGTTTATTTTCCGCCAAATTCCATCTAGCTCCGACTTTCCGAAATGTACCTATGGAAATGACAGATAAGCTACAGCTCCTTGAGTTGTAGTTTGAGTAGGAGTTGAGCTATCATCCAATCTCAACTTCGGACTTCAAAGGAAAGACTGCAGCCAAAAAACTTGGTATTCTCTCGAAGGTCAGGCAGTACTTCACTTCATTAATGTTTCAGTTATATCAAGCACAGATTCGATCCTGCATGGAGTACATACTTCTGCCACCTCTGGGATGGATCAGCCAAATACCAAATGGCCGGTTTGGATTCGGTGGAAAACCGAGCAAAGAAGACAATTTGTGACCCACAATTAATTGAAGGTAAGCTGCAAAGCCTCGAGCATCGGCGTAGGGTTGCGCGTCTGTAGGTACTCTACAGGTTTCATTTTGAAGACTGCAAAGCACTTGCACGACCTCATTCCGCCCCGGCGCCTCGCCGCCATCGGAAAACACGATCCGGGCGAGCGTTTCATTCTTATGTCGTTATGACGAGCCGCTTTGGTTCAACTTTTATAATGCGTACGGCTAAGCAATGGAACGCGTTGTCTGCGAGTGTGTTCCCTGAACATTATAATCGAGATGCCTAGATGGCTAGAGTAAATAGGCTTTTACTAGACAGGCATGCTCCATCATCGGCCGCATCGTCACTTACCACCAGGTGAGATGGCGGTAAAAAAATGTATCTCTTTCCATACTTGCCAAACAAATACTGTTACCCGATCTACCAATTTACAATAATACCTACAAATATTATCTACACTATCTGTATGTAGATACAATGTTATTACTTACTTACTCATGCGTGGAAAATATTGTTTAGTCAATGTTAAATACCTAGTGGTTTTCATTTATTTTAAAAACAAGAGAAGATAAGTTACTTACACTACTTATCTACTTTGAAAACTTTACCTACTTACCTATCTATAACATTTGATGAATTTTAATTGTTTTTATTGATACATACATGTACCAATAAAACAAATTAAAAGCATGTAAATATATTTCATTCATTATATTTATACAACTCCCTGATTTTAGTAGATAAGGGTACCTATATTACATCGCAATAAGTTTGTTGTTTTAAAACGTAGACGATAGCACCTTAGTATCTACGTATAATTTATCTCTTTGACGATAACCACATTTTAAGAAGTAAGTACACAAATGACAAAATTCATTAAACATTCATGTTGTGGTGACCGACCTAGAATGTTCACAAAGCGGTGAAATTAAACTTCATTCATGGGAACATAAAACCACAAGGAATCTCGACAACTAACGCCATCTAGATCACACACCACCATAACATTATGAATAAACCTACGCCCTGTGAACTTCAAGATTTAAAATGAATAAAACTCACCATATTTGAATATCGAATCCTCTTGCGATGTTTTCGACAGCTAATTGGGTGTTTTACAGTCGTCAGTTCCACGGAAGGTTGTTTTTGAGGCACACATCTCTGGGATTTGCGCGAGACTGCCGCGATGCCGGCGATGCGCGCGGCCGTGCACATGCCGTGTGTAGATAACAACATATGAATATGTTTATCGACGATCTACTACAGGAGACACAGATTATGGGGTGCTACTTTAGGTTGATTAGCGCATAGTTTTTAATGAAAAAAGTTGATCGTTGCTGGTATAACAGGTTTGTAGATTGCTAAAAGCTTCCTATTTCTTCTAAGCTTACAAGATTTTTATTTATATATACGAGACATTTATTTATTGTCTTACTTGGTACATGTATTTCCTTATAGTACTAATTACTGTACTTTGTTTGATATTTTGATAGAATAACTAGAAGATACGGGAACAAACACCATCAACCAAATCACGACTAAACTCACTAACGTTTTGTGCGTTAACGTATATATTTTTTCTTAAACTGTATAACTACATAAAATATGTATAAACAACAGAAAATGTCATCTGAGTAACAATGACGGAACAATATCGGACGACGGATAACAATGACGGATTAATATTAATAGCACTTCGTATTTTAATCTTCGAATAGCACTAAGCAACAAATTGTTTCGAATTGAAACTTTGTAATACTTTTACTTAGTGGTTTACTACGTGGTTGGTAAATGTAGGTGTTACTAATATAATATGAAAAACAATAACCTGATCACGGTTGAACTATATTGTAAAACTCGCGTTCTTTTTTCCTTTTGAAACCGCGTTACCGACCCCGTAAAAACCTTTTCAGCCCTTTCTTGAAGAACTCCAGGTTGTATTTTCCAGGGAAAACGTCTCCAGGTAGTTCATTCTTTAGTACTTTCTGCTTTTCCTTCTTTACTTTGGACGGTCTTCAGTATACTCGCGTCGAAGTTGATGACTTTCGCATCCACGGCCGGATCTACCATATAGGTTTTTGGGCTGCAGTCTAGGGCCCCATGGATTTATGGGTTGTTAGGGGGAGCCGAGTGGGCCAGTTTATGTACCTAACGCATTTATTATTCGTCCTTTTTTGTTGTGCAACGTTATTAAAATTAATTATTAAGGTGGGCACCTGGGGGGGGGGGAGGGGGGAGTGTTAGAGTAGAGATGCTAAGTCACGGTTCGGCTCTGCTCTCGCATCCGACGCCACTTCGTTACGTCATAGCTTTGTGGGTTGCGAGGGATCTCTTTCCTCTTTCCCCGCTCCTCGAAGCTTTCTCAGAACACAAACTTACTTAACCGAATTTAAACCTACACATCATCTTGACATTAATATCACGCTGGTGCTCTCGCACATGCCCCCAGGGTTCCGTCTTGATCATGATTTGAAACATATCAGTTAACAGGGGCACCTAACCAGATTGGATCATGGTTGCATATCTCACCGTAAGAGCATCGCATCGGTTAGTGTTTCATCGGTTAATGTACCCTCCTGTGTACTTACTTACATAACTCAGAAACAGTCATTGGTAATAATGGAATCTAGCCTAGGGCATTTAGAATTTAAACCTAATGTTGAACGTTAAACTACACGAGGATGTTTCTTCAAAAAATAATACGTTGGATTGTAAACGGTTTGGTGAAGTACAACGCAGATCAGTAGCCGTATTCACAATGATTCGAAACCGTTTCCGAACGATTCGACACGAAATTCGTGAGAGGCGAATCCGTGTCGATCGATTCGAAAACTGAAACTCGGAAAAAATTCGGAAACTCTACTCACTATAACATATGAAAATTTCATCAAAATTAACTGAAACCACAGTTTCTTTAGAACTTTTGCGGGGTCCTTTGTCGATTCCGTATCCGAATCCGATTTCCGAGCCATTGTGAATACGGCTACAGGTAAGGACTCAGGACAGAACCATGCTGAACACCTAGACTCAAGACAACGTAATCAGGAAAGGATTTCAATTTTAATACAGGCCACGGCCTCAGGCTTACATTTTAGAGCCAACTGGATTATTTCCAGAGTTACCCTGTTGAAGACCCGCTGCAGATCTAGAAGTGCGAAATGCTAAAGCAGTATTCCTCCTGGGGGATCCTGAGGTTAACGATAGGATCCATTGAGCTGAATAAAGCTTAATAACGGCTGAAGCTGAAATAACAATTTAAATCATTTGAATTGGGTAAGTATAATAATCAAAAAGTCATGTATTTATTAAAAAGATTTAATGATGACAAACAAAAAGACGAAATATCTAAGTATAAAGTACAAGTAATTGTATTGTGATAATTGTAACATTTATTTTAAAAGTCAATTTGAAATTGTGACAATTACGTTAAAATTTTTAGAGTACGTACACCAATACCAGCATAGCCAGTTTAAAGCACTCGAAATATTAGCCGAAATAGTAGCCTATAGCTTTTATATACAAGAAACATGCACGACCATCATCAACTTCGCGTTACTGACTAACCAGCTGAGGGCACGGGGCCGGACCCCGACCATGATCCAAGAATTGGCAGTTCAGATAATTACAGTGGAGCGAGTGCCATCTGACCTCCACGTCAACAGGGGAACCTTACCACATCCAGTCGCCTGACTGTGTCGGGTTCATCACGTTGTTTTCCGTCACCGTAAGAGCATCGATTAGTGTTCAGCTAATGTAGAGCTCGTCTAGTCTAAAATGATGCGCCCCACTACTTATTTAGTTGATTTCGATGTGTGAGTGCAAATATTGATAACGACACTTCATCTGTGTGGGAGGTGGTGGGAGCGTCGACTGCTCCGCTCACCGGCAACTGAATGACCAATTACAACGGCATTTGTGTATGTATTGCGTCAATATTTTAAACTTGCTTGTGTGCGTTAATGCGATAGTGGGGCGCGTCATTTTAGATTAGACGAGCTCATAACTCAGAAAAGAGTCATTGGCACATGGCGGCACTAAGGTTCGAACTAACTATCTCTCACTTTTGTGTCGGACCCAAAGACTTATATGTCGGACCCCATTAGGCCACCGAAGCTCTTGCAAGAAACAAGCATGATAAAAGCGGGTAGGTAAATAAAATAGAAGTACCAGCAAGTCTTTGATATTTCCCGCTCTGCAGACTCCTTAAATCGTGGCAAGTTATAACAATCCCCGTCATAATTTGCGAGAAATGTGTGAGACAACCGATTTTGCTGTACTTTATAAATTATACGAAATAGGAACAATCTAAAACCTATAAGTAGGTATCTAATCTAAAACACACAGCCTATTTATTACATAACTTTCATCTTAATCATAATTAAAACAATAAGGGAAATGGTATATGTGGAATAACAACGTTTTTCCAATGTAATTTGGAATGAAAGTCAGTAGCTTACGTTAGGATACATATCAATCAAAATATCATTCCAAAAAACAAAAACTGACTGCAAAATATGGTTTACGATTTCACAATGGCTGAGCACTGTTAGTTAATAGTAAGTTTACCAGTAAAATTGAAGTTAATTGGCTTAAAATTAAAAATTCATAAATCAAGTAAGATAAAAAAACTTAAAGGTGGATTTTAAAATCACGCTCTTTTCACATATCCAGAGGTCGAACTAAATCCAAATAAATCTTGTGCTATAAATAAAATAAAATAAAAATTACTTTCGACAACACATTCAATCAAACCAAAACTAAAAATAAGAAATGCATTTAAATTTAGATTTATTATTACCAATTATTTTAAAACTGGGTAACATAGTGCAAATATGCAATTATTTTGAGCCCCATTTCCTATAAATAAGTTCGTTAATTAAGATACGAGTAACATAAATTTTTGGCTTAAGTCATTTTCGCTTCGGCGATAATTCGGTCTTGCTAGACATTGATATTGAAGAAATCTGTATTCATGTGTTCCACTACCGTCTGTCTAATATAAGTTGGCGCGTGGCAAGAAAATTGCCATTGAAATAACAATAGAACTGGTATCATCATCTTGGCGTTATGTCCCGGTTGTGTCCCCTCGTGGTAAGCGTGGGCCTAGTGTCCGCCTACTACAATATTACTGGTATACAATATTGTCAATAATATTTTCGATTGCTTGTCAATCGTCCATGTATCGGCCATAGCTAATACCATAGATGTGCGCCGGAGTTGGCGGGGCATACTAAAAACCTAATGCAATATTGTTTAATCTGGCTGTAGCGGCAAAATTGCCCGGCTATTGTATTGCAGCCACACATATAGTAAAAGTGTTGCCACTTTAGTTAAAACACTTTTCCTAACATTTTAACTCTAACACTTAATAACCTTCAAATAGTTGAGGCAGTTTATGAAATGCCAATTGTGTAATAATTTATTTATAGCAATTTAAGGTTAACTACGGAAATACAAACAGCCACTTATCAAAATAAAAGCTCAGTTACCATAACAGCAGACGGAGCAAGAATGACGGTGAAACACTCCAAAACAATATCTTCTGGCAGCTTATGGCTACATCTGCAGACCATCAAGGCACACTTCGACCTTTACTGAAACTCAAACTTTAATCGTTGGACATACAGCTGAAATTGGGTTACACATACCGATTCAGTCAGCGAAAGGGAATGTTTGTTAAACTAATTTCAGCCTTATTATGTCAGATTGTGATTATGTTTTCGGTCGTAGCGTAGCGATATATCGTCACTATGACTACATTAATAAATTAGTCAACAAGTGATCTAAAACCAAAGCATCATGAACTATACTACACATTTAAAATCAAAAGAATTAAGGGTCAAAATAAATTTTCGCAATATCTTTACTCTTGATGTTTCCTCATAAACTCTCCTAATGGCTTACGAGGGCAATTTAACATCCTGACGTTTCTGCAGCATGTGGTGGGAGACATTCTCGTAGGTCAGGAAGGTGACCATGGTGGCTGGAACCACGCGGACTAGGTTCGGCTTCAAACCCTTGTAGAATCCCCTCCAGCCCTCGTACCTGGAATGTTCCGGAAAATTGAGAACACCATGTGCACCGAGTTGAGGGATCTAACTAGTGTGAAGATTTTGGAAAAAAATTACTTGCAAGGAGCAAGTCGATGGTGTAACAAAGATTCCGGCATGCATTTTACAGAAACTACAGTTGTAATGTTTACAAGACTCTATCCTGCCATGATTTAATAAATACTTACCGATGTTTATTTTCAAGAATAATAGAAAAAAAAACACATTTTGTATTATTGAGTAATGTAGGATCAAATAAAAACTATATTTCAGACAATATTTACACTTACAAACGCGTAATAATCAAGGCAAATAGGAAGTAAATTTAAATGATTCTCGCAATGTCTGCATTAAAGAAAACGACATAGCATACCAATTTGGTATCATTTTATTGATTACACAAATTGTATAGGTAAGATGAAACAAAGGACTTAGTTGACATTATTTTAAAATAGCATTATTATTATACAAAAATATATAATAACTATAAATCTAACTGATACGTGGCCAGCCACCGAATTAGATAATCATAATAATTATAAATAAAGAAACAATGCATTATCAGATTTCTTAAGCATCACATTATTATTTGGTGTCAATTTTACAGCGATTCCACATACAATAGACGTTCGTGTAAAACATATTTATTTGCTAAGTCTTGTCACGTGATTATCGCATGACATGTCGGTACTACGGTTAGTTCCAATTGAGTTTCGATCCAATCATCAATTATGGCGTATAAGGAACACAAGTAACTATAATCATGGTCGATTGTATTAACAAAACAATATCTATGTGCGTATTGTACTATGTAATTAAGGGGACTTAAAATGACTATATACGAGGGGGTCTATTCAACTACAAAGAAGGCGAGATATACACAAAACTAAGCCTCCAAGACAGAGAAGTTTCAAACTTGCACAGTACACTTTCAGAAAAAAAATTAAACTATTAAGAAAACTATGCTTATCGATACAATTTTCTAATTAAAAACGAAGCAAGTTGGACACCAATCTATCTTTTTAAGAACCTACATCGTCTCACCACACATGTAACGTTATAAGCAAAATGTCTTTTCCATATCAGCTCTTGTATCGCGTTACTAAGTACATACCTATTATCACAATTATCTCAGATTAAAACTAAATTGTGCTACACGGCAACACCGGCGCGGTGTTGCCAGAGTTCAAGTTAAACTAGTAAAGACCTGATGGGAAAGAGTACGACTACTATTTACAATATTGTCTCGAGAGAAGGTCACAACGCAAACGGAACACAACATATGCCGTGAGACTTTTCACAATCAAAATGTCGAAATGAGTAATTTTGACGGACAAAAACAGTTTTCTCCTTACACGCTAGCCTCTTAATACTTCCAAGGGCCTAGAGTACAATTTACAGATTGCACCGAGCACAGTGCGTTTACTTTGTTCTCGTCTACCGCAGGCGTTGAGAGCGCGCCAGCGACGCTGTCGCCTGCCAAAATGTGCTAACCCTAAAAACTATAAATAAATATTACACAACATTAACAAAATTCGACTAAACGCGTCAAGTATACAATGCAAAAGAGCGAAAACCTTGTCAAATCGAAGTTTTACAAAAAAAAAACTAGTCACAAAAAATGCATATTTTCAATTTCACTGTAGACAGTAGTGTGTTACAAAAATATGTCTGATACAATAAGTTAAAGAGCCCGCTTAAAAACTAACAGCTTACCTTAAACGTTCGATAGGACGCCACAATACATAGTAATAAATCCCGACCGGTGCGCGTGACAACAGAACCCTAACGACAAGCTTTCGCACATAAAACACAGATACAAAATAAATAGTCGCGTACGTATTCCCATCAGAGTCTGTGGTGTGATCAATCGTTGTTGGTGAATTTCTCCCATATGAGCATGACGAGGCATATGTTGGGCGTTACATGTAGGAGGTAAGGCGTGAGGCCCTTGTAGAAGCCGCCGAGGCGTTCGTACCTCCAGGTCTCCTGGACGCAGTGCCAGGCGCCGTCGTACACGCGGTGCTGGTCCTGGAGACGGGCGCGCACCACCTGGTACGGGTACGTGGCCCCGGCGGCGATCAGCTTGGAAATCGCGGCGAACGTCAGGTACTCGGCTGACGTCTGCGGAGGGGGAGCCGGTTAGATACCAGAGAGGTAGGTAGGACATAGCGGGTGTATCCCCGACAGGGGAAGGTATAGAATACCGCAGCCAAACAATATTTTAAATAGTATGGTGTTCCTGTCGGTGAGTAAGGTCTCCAGTGCTCCATGGGGTGGGGATTTGAGAAGCCGTGGCTTTGGCAGTGGAGGGTCGAATGCCTGTTTTCTGCCCGAGCAATGTGTCTCAGGTTTAAGTGGTGGGCGCAACGCATAGACGATACCACTGGTGTGGTGTTGCTAATGTCTATGGGCAGCGGTAGCGGCTTTCCATCAGGTGCCCGCTGACTTGTTTAACTACTGTATGACTTTAAAAAAATAGTGGGTGGGGTTCAGGTTGTGTTTGGGGATGCTGGTAAACCATCCAGTGTTATAAATGAGATAACGCGCCGCTGTTAGGGAAATCGTAACAACTATTAGGAAAACATTACATTACAGGGCGTTATTGTCTATGGTTGGCATTTTAATGAGAAGGCCATTGATTTACTACCAACCGTAGATAAAGCCCTTCATACAAAAATGCGCTTGAAATCTGTCGCCTAATTGACTATACATTTGTACGTAGCAATTTTTTAGCCAAATACGCACGCCCCAATCAAAATGCCATTACGTACAGTATCGTATTTACCAAATATCAACTTTTTTTCATACTTATAAAGCTCAAAATTGCTTTTCGCGCTGTGGGTAATGCTGCGACTCCATTTCTTTAAGTGAGCAACAATGTTTTCGCTTTAACGCATGCGCATGATTGAGACAACTGACGTGATGTCTGACACTGACAATATGTCTATGACTAAAATAATTATTTTTAATGGCTTTTATGTGTAAATCGCTATATTTATGCATGATAAGATGTATAATGTGTTTATTTACGCAAAATATGAAATCCCATCCATTTTTTGTCGTTTAAGGCCATTGTTTCGACAATTTCTGAACGCGCACTTGGGCATGCTTACGTGCAGACGGCTAATGACGGACTACGGAAAAGGACTGCTTGACTAGCGATTAAGCAGTCCTTCACCGGCCCACTTTTCAAGCGTTCATGTGCTATCTATGGTTAGTAATAAATCAATGGAGAAGGCCCACTGTAAGCTAATGGCGCCACAAGCGTTGGTAGTTGATACCCAAAATCTGTTGATTGGTTTGAGTCACGTCTAAACTTGAAATACTTGTCATTTTAACAAGTGATCAACAGAATTTTGGATTTGGACAATTTGCCTCCCTTGCCTGCGGTTGGTTTACGAGTATTCCGATATTAATTACCAGTTGACAGTCGCCTCGTGACAATAAAATATGCAGTAAGAAACCCGGTGAATACTTTTAAAATGTAGATTTGATTATGTCATGCGGCAGACAAATAGGGAAGCGAGTCTCCTGATGGAAAACAGTCACCGCCGCCTATGGACATTAGTATCACCAGGAGACACAAATTTAATAACCCAAACGCATATTTAATTATTAACTATATTAAATTGAAACGCAGTGTTTGTTTACATCGTTGGAAAATTGATCTGATGCAAAGTATACCTACTGTGCGCGCACGAGTTCATAGGTCCATCCCGAGGAATGCGAGTTACATCGATAATGACTTAATTGAGTATTTTCGCCATTTCATGCTTGCCAACGTATTACAAAAGATGTTTTTCTACCTGAATTTGTTGGAAGCGGATAATCCATGGTTTAATAAAGAAAAGGAAAACTCGATCGGTAGTCTAATAATTTTCGGTATCGAGCAGCGTGCGTACATCACTAGACTACGGACCAACGCGGCGAGGCGAGCGAAGGCGGGGGAAGATGTCGCCGCCTCCTGCCTCAGCACCTCGGACATGAACTCGCGCGCGTGCTGTATGTCGCACTCCATTGTTTTGGCTTTATCCAATAAAATACGTTTTAGGAGGTTTCATCCCCAGTTTTACTTACCAGCTTGATATCGATGGGCAGGTTCCTGTACTGGTTGTAGCGGTTCTTCATTTCCTCGTACGTCATGAACTGCAGCGCGCCGTGCGAGACCCCGAACATGCCGGGAACGAAACCCTGGAATCGAAAGCGCAGTGATTTAGCTTTTTGTCTTGCCGGAGACAGGGTGCATGGACGCTAGACAGTGGACTAGTATAAATAAAAATAAATAAATATAAGTATTCGTGGACAAATTCACACAGCGCCATCTAGCCCCAAACTAAGCAAACCTTGTACTGTGGGTGCTAGATAACTGATATACTACTTAAATACTTTTAAATACATACTTATTATACATATATATCTGTATGCTGATGCTAAAGCTAATGATGATCCAAATTTAAACCGTATGTGGAGGGATTTAAGTTGCATTTCAATCGCTCGCACGTTCGATGAGGATGCCGATTATAGTGGAATACAGAAATACACGTTGAAAACGATTCCTTTCATACAAATAGATTTCCTCTATCTTTTAGTGGCGCTAATTAGATAGACAGGTAAACTCTTTATTGCTAAGTAATTGTGAGTGGGTCCACTAGCTGTGTTTATTGAAAAGGTACACTAACAGTTTACACTTTTTGCAATATTATTATTATTAGTTTTTGACATTGCTATTATTATTATGTATATTATGAAGATAAATTCTGACATTAGGTATTTATTACAAATATTATTTTTAAATTGACATTTTTATTGTGTGATTATGAATTATTGTTATGATAATTATTATCATTTTTTAAATTTTATTGACATGGATTATTATTATATTTAAGTTTGTATGTAGAAATTAGTATTTAAGATCTACATTTAAGTGTTTTTACTGTTATGTTGTGACGTTCATAAGTGTTTCGTCGAAACCTAATTTGAATAAATGATTTTTGAATTGAATTGAAATAGTAGTAGGTAGTTAGGCTATGCATCGATACTACCCGTTCGAGCTTGGTTTGCCAGTCCGGCATTTACAGTCATGGGATATAAATAATATTGTTTTCTACCAGCATTTATAGTAAGATTCCGCATATCTATACAAATATAAAGCTGATGGAATAGCTTGTTTTTGTTTATCTGAACGCACTAATCTCCGTTATCACGATTTCGAAAACTCTTTCTAAAATATATTTCGAAATTTACTAATTCGGAGGAAAAGCTACATTCCCCGAGTACCAAAAAAGGAAGTCCCAAAATAACAGGAGCCCGCGGGTTAGGCGAATCTAAGCAGAGTTTCGAACGTATCGCGTGCGCGAAAAGCACGGGACTGTTGGTTTCTTATTTCAGAGTAGTTATAGCTAGGTTTCTATATGGTTAATACGGACGTGAACTAGACTATTTTTATGTCTTCTTGAATCTCAAATACAGACATAACGTAAGTAATTACGTCTGTTTGAGATAATATATGTAATTATTGATTGACACTATCATTTATATTTGATTGAACATTTCTTTTTGATAATATGAAAATTATCTATCAAAATATATATTTGCAGATTTTTAAGAAAATCGCGAGTTGCGTTAGCATTCATGTGGTGTTAATACTTAGGTATTCGTTTTTGTTTTGTGATATAGTTACCAGATTTCATAAAAAGTTTATGTTTTAAACTGTCGCCGTTATTATTAGACATTTCAGAAACTACGCGGTAAAAAACGTAAAATATTTTATTTCTAAAAACATTCTAAAATGGAGATTGAACTTTGGGGAAAATATATTATTATTTATTAATCTATAAATATTTAGTTTTGTATTTTCTATCGAATTCTAAGCAAGGAAATGGAATGCTCTAAAAGTACCGCAATACAACCTATAGAATTACTACTAAGTAATCCTTTGCCTTCGATACTTTGGTTTCCTCTGTGTATCACTGATTACATCAAACTGTTTTACAAGATAATGTCCGATACAACATACGTTTTGCATAAATACAAATACATGTATGTAAATGTCATGTTTTTATTATCAAGATAAAAGTTACGCGTGTCGATAGTGAAGTCAAAAATAGAACGTCTAAGGAGTTGTAGGCATTCTAGGCATACCTTGAATTTGAATTTTGTTTAGTAAAATCCATCATAATGGACCGCTGTTCATACGCAAAGTAGCTGAAGAGTTTTGCCAACGTCCACGTCAATGCTTATATTTTTAAGCTACGCAGTGACAAACTAGCAGAATGCCCACCTGACAGTAAACGGTAACTGTCGCCCATAACATATGGTGTGAGCACTAAGATGAACAGTCTCATGCATGTAATTGCGCTGGCTACCTATCCTTCAAACCGGAACACAAAAATGCAAGCATTGTTGCTTATCGGACCCCACCCAGGCGGACTCCTGGCGGCTGGACAGTCCTACCACCTGATAAATATTATTTTCAGGGGTGTACACACACTGGATTCAGAAGGGGGGCCTGGCCACCCTAATGGCTAGCTAGTCCGACTCGTAAGTGAGAGATGCCGAGTTGAGAACCAAGTGCCGCCTTGTACCAATAAAATTTTTCATGCTCTTATGGTGAGAGACAACATCGTGATGAAACCTGCACATTCAGGCGACGAATGTGTATTGACGCCATGATGAATATTTTTACACCACTTTCCATCAACTGGACCGCGGTCCGCGTTTGAGCCTTCCTAACTCACTAGGCAATAAAAAATGTACATCGTTTATACATCTAATTCACAATTAGTTGTAATAAATGTCAAAAAATGAATAATATTGTTCATTGTCAGTGTGACATTTTATGAGGACAATGATTTTAGGTTAACTATCTTACACGTGGGTATAATAAATGATACCTACTTAGCTTAAGAAAATATATTGATAACTGCTTCTAGGGGCAGAGGTGACGGGTTCCCTTGCCACCGAATAGTCATCCGTTTCTTTCATATTCATAGTTAAGACAGAGCAAGATATATTGATAAGGTTATATCACAAACGTTAAGGTCACAGATTTCGCGAGGCGCATGTCCGATTAAATGAGACATTATTGATTTGTCCGATACGAAATTTGTATGACTGATTGGTACAGAAGGCATCAATCAACCTATCTACAACCTGTATAAGAAGAGCTAGCATCTCTATGGACGCAAATAGCAATGTCCTTTTACGGTTTAGTACATTTGGCTAAATTCAGTCATCTATATTCAGAAGCAAAAAGTGTGAGAGGTAAAGCTAAGTGGAATGTATTGCTCATAAAATAAGGTCCACCCAGCGATGGATAAAAAAAACATAAACATATTTAATTACCTATTTAGTTCAACGGAATCTTACCGCCGCTTTTTATTATTCATTTCCACGCGGACCAAATACTAACAATTAACGAGTGCGGAAAAGGGTGTAAATAGGTTTGTTTGTCCTTTATTACAGTATCCGATGCATCATGCACGACTGTCGTAAACAATTACATACACCTTGTTATATAGGTCCACAAAAAAAATGGTGTACCGATGAGCTGCGAGCCTTCGAAAGTGACTGGCAGACAATGGCACTTGATCGCGAATAATGGAAGAATCGGGGGGAGGCCTTTGCCCAGCAATAATAATAATAAACACAGGTACAAACGTGATGCCTTATTTGATAATATCACATCACGCATCAGCTGGGGTCCCTGAGACTGGTTCAACAGTCGCGGGATCCGACCTCGTGACGATAAATTATGACACCAGCAGCCCCTAGCAGTAGCAGGCGGGTTGGAGATCAGTGTCAGTAGCCATCACAGTGTTAGAAATACCCAGCTAAAAACGCTGCTGCCTATTTTCAGGTCTACGGACATCCTAACATATCTGTGTTTAAAAAACATTTGCCGCCTTGACATCCGAACGTTGAAGGGACTGGTGCTATAATACCAATATTCTATTCAGTCTGACATCAGACGGCCTTAAAGCATTTGAGACGTCAGGCGTCGATGCATCAATGAGCGGATGCAAAAGAAAAAAATGGCCCGAGTCGTGTATCCGAGGTCGGATACAAATGGATTAGCCAATATTGCGACAGAAAAGAGTTTATGGAGAGAGCGCAAGATATCTTTACTCGCGGCCGAAAATTAAACTAAGATTGACAGGCAGCAAACAAGGACAATTACCAACAAAAACAATGACACGATTGACAGGGACGTCATAATCTAAGTGCAGACTAATCTTGCGCGCACTCTACCACGGCGACGCCAGATGGGTTAAAATAAATTAAAGCAAAGCCAAAAAGATGTTATAAAGATTGTAAACAAAACTTCGCGACTGCACACCTGTCATTTCATACAACGCTGCCGTGTCACATGACTGTGACAGATGTCAACGTGACAGGTTTGTATGAAATGACGGGTGTGCAGTGTTTTGTCGCAATTGTTCACAATATTCCGCGCCTCTGGCTGGCCTTGCTTTAGTTTCAAATCATGAAGTTAGTTAGATAGAAGCAATGTAATGAAAAGGTCAGCGATATACCGATATGTACCTACAGCCATAGCGATAAGTACTGAACAAAAATCAGTTTGTAAATGACATTTCAACATTATCTGTACCGAACTTTGTACCGTTTACTGCTAATATCAATAATATCCCACAAATACGAATGAGTTAAGCGCTAAAGAGATAGATAGGTGAATGTTCTAAAGTATAAATACGAATCTAGGAACAGCCGGTGGAATATGATTAAAATTATCTTTATTATCGAAAGTATCACGTTTTCCGAGATAAAAAAAGGTGTGACGCTGTTTCTACACAACACATAGGTACAACAACATAATACGAACTTATATAAACGGAATCAGGTGACTTATTATGATTAGAAAACAGCCAGTCGGCAGAAAATTAACGTGAAGAACATTTGTAGTTATATGTATAAAAAATAACAGGGCTGACATATCATAACAGATTATTGTCAAAGAGACGCGGACACCGGTCTAGAAGCATGAAATTTTGCTTAAGTTACTTAAATGTGAGCAGAATGCGTTGAATTGGGGGTAGGAATAGGAATTGTATAAAAACTAAAAGGTCGTAGCTTGCGGCACTTGATAGTATCTGCCTACCCCTATGGGATACGGGCATGCATAAGTGTATACGTATGCTTTAATACTGAATAACGAGTTTAATATGCTTTTAATATATATGTATAAAAAAGCAATATTAGTAAAATTGCTTCACTCGGACGTGCAGAGTCGCACAACTGTTTGTTTATTCAAATTCTACGGATAATCTATATTACAGATCACGTTGAACCCTAACATCTAACGCAATGAGTTAAATGACTAACCGAGATAAATCTTTATTATTTTCTATGGCAAACGACTACTTTGTCTTTGTTTTAAATGAGTACTTACATAGACTAATTTAAAAACAAAGAATTGCGGTTGACTAACGTCATTCCATACTACATTAGTTGTCCACCGACATTATTCATTTACCAGCGTGACATATTCATTTGCGACACACCATAGTAAGTCAATACCAAACTTGGGCCTTGATTTTCAAATTCAAGTCGAACAATGTCGATGCCATGTAGTTACGGTATGATTGATTGTATAGAGAAACATTCGCCATCTGAAATTCCATATCTGTCATTCTCAGGTCAAGAGTAGATAAGTACAAGGTTATAAGCAAAACACGTCGAAAATCTGGTCACTTCACTTCACTTCAAATCTTCGGGGAGTATCGCGAATCTTTATCAAATATTGTGACGTCGCAATAGACGACGCAAAATAATAATCTTGGCGTTAACGTCCCGATTGTGCTCTCGCGCACGAAGGCCTGCGGTCCGCCTTCACCATTTTCCAAGAATTGAAAGATCAGATAACTACAGTGGAGCGACTGCCACTTGACCTCCGTGACTCTACTACCAGAGGAACCTGACCAGATTGGATCATTCAGTCGCCTGAATGTGCAGGTTTTCCCTCACCGTAAGCATCGGTTAGCGTTCAACTAATGTACATAACTCAGAAAAAAGTCAGTGGTACATGGCCGTAGTGGGATTCCAACCGAAAGTCGAATACCTTAACCACTCGGCCACTGATTCTCCGATAGACTAAGCAAAACAGGTGGACATAACAAATAAGGCATGGCTATGTGTATAACTTTACACATGGTGATAGGTACACATTTCAATTTAGATTAAAATTGCCGATGACAACATAAACCGAAAATGAGCTATTTGCCATTACATTTCGTATGTGCAAATCATTTCAATGCTATCTCCAATTCGCCGGCCAACGTGTAGATAAGGGTAAGACCATCCAGTAAATAATGATGTTATGTATCTATATAATGTGAGAATGATGTAAATAAGCCCACCAGGTGACGGTCTTTCGATTCTTTTTTTCAACTTTGTGACAGACGAGAAGACAGTACGGCTACCACACGTGTGTCCGCGACACAGCTCGCGCCGTGAGAGAGCGTTTGTTTCCTTCTCTCAATACTAAGACGAAAGCGATAGCAGTATCTATGACCCGCCTTTTCTCGCTTATCGCGCGCGAGGGTATCTTGTGCTAGCCGTACTGGGCACCTGATGGATAGTGGTAACTGTAACACCGAACGCCTCCGATGAGGTTGGTAAATATATCGTACCATTAAAAAGCAACTTCCTGTTCACCAATTGGCATTTCTACGCAAAAGTTTATATAGAACGAGAGATAGGTACAAAGTCCAAAGTAATTCGGCGCACGTGTATTATAAAGAAACTTGTTTCTAGAAGCGGTTGGGAAGATGCGAATTATATTTGATAGGTATTCAATGCTGTTATTTTATCGTAACTTGATTTATATTTTTCCGTGTAAATATTTTTGTTTACAGTTCAAGTTACACGCCACGTGATAGATTAATCTACAACCAGGAACTCGAAGACGAGTTGAGGTAGTAAACAAGAATTATGTTCATGATGTCAGCATAAAGTCCAGAGATGCGATATAAATGTCATCGCCTCGCGTTTTACGTAATATTCAAATCAGAGCTATATACTATAGGTAAATACATATTTTCGAACTTGATTCTGATGGCCTGGACCTGCTTTTTTTGTTTTCCCGTCCGTGAGATTTTATAGGTAAACATCCTTTCTCAGTATACCTACACTTACAGTGTTTATGTTCCATGTTTGCAAATATTCATATTTCTAGGTTCAGCGCATAAGTCAGCTAAAGTTAATTATCACCATCTCGGCCGCAGTATGCCCACATTTATCAATTTGGTGCCTCTTGCATCCATTGGCTGATCGGCTCCCTATGATTTTTACAAAGTCGTACGTCCATCTCATATTCATAATTCATTATTATTAATTATATAATTCATTATTATGAATTATATAATTCATTATTATGAATTATATAATTCATTATTATGAATTATGATAGATAATTTTTTCAAAAAACATCTCGTCCATTATATGCTGCGATTGCCGCCGGGGTCTCGGTTACAATTCGAGAACGTTTGGTTCTGCAAGCTATGTGGCCTACCCATTGCCACTTCAGTATGAATAACTAAAGTTAATAAATCTGATTATAACCTAACCGACAGAATAACGTCGGAAATCCCCCGATCAAGTTTACATATTTATACTCAAATATTTATTTTCTAAACTACTGAAATTATTTTATTGAAACAAGCTAAAACCATCCCGATTAAACTGCATTCAAATAAAGAAAACCGCATCGAAATCGGTCCATCCCTTAGGAAGCTACGATGCCACGGACAGACAAACACATCCGCACGTCAACCATAGGTATAGCTCCTCTCATTTTCGTAGGGATTGAAAAACATCCAATCCAAATTCTCGTGAAAAAGTAAACATTCGCCGTAAAAGAAAGGCATGACCGTGGCATTCGCCATACGCTGCGCCCGCACACACGACACGTGACAGCGTTTCTAACAATGGTCACCGCAAATATTCCACTCGTGCGCAGCCTGCCGCTTGGACAATGCCGCCAATTTCCGCTGTGTTCGGGCTACGGAATTCCTCTTCGGATTCTTGCGTGGTGTTGAAAATTCAACGCGAAGGGGATGTGTGTAAATTCCAACGTAAATTAGGAGTTTGGGATTACGTTATGCACTTACGTAGTTACCCGAGTGTTATACGTTTGAATTGTGTCTTTTGTATGAAATAGAGACTAGAAAACACACAGAGAGCCAACAATTATATGGAGGCCTAAGGTTCAAACCGTCGTCTATCGTGTTATAGATATATTTCGTCCGAAGAAGTATTTCCTTCTGTTTACGCAATGTTTAGATTTTTTAACGCTTCGATCACACGATTTATCACGGTATCATGATTCCTGTGACCATAAAACATCTACATTAGACGTAATTATACCTTATAGGTCTTTTGCTTTTTATATTAGCATATCAATGAAACAGTACTAAAACACTGTATTTAGTTAGAAGAGAGGCAATGGATGAATTATACAAAAACAGTTGTTCAAACGACGCCTGTTGTAATGCCACATATTTCGTCAAAAATGAACATTCGGTCATTTGGACGATTTCCAAGTTTGTGCCGTTGTCATGCTGAGCACGTGACGACTGAAACTTTCCATTACAGTTCATGAAATTATCAAGAAAAAATATCGCGACAAGACAATGCCAATTTGGTGAGACAGTTTTATGGATTTACGAATGAATAATAAGTACAATATATTGCCTTCCATAGAAGTGCTAAAGCGCATACTTAATCTTTAAAACATCTGATGAGCCATATAACATCGGCACCCCGTTCATTTACGTATGATTAAAATGCTCCCTAAACTAACTCCTCCACTTCAATGATCATTTGAACTAATCTCGCCTTCTAGAAAAGGAAAAGAAAAAAAGTATTGGAAAAACTTCTAGAAATGGAAAGTGGTCACCGCCGCCTATGGACATCAGCAACACCAGGCAGGGGAGTCACCAACGCGTTGCCCGCCTCTAAATAGACCTCTTGAACGATCCCATGTCATAGTCCAAAGGAAACACTGTGGCTGGGAGCTCATTCCACATCCGAATCGTGCGAGCGAGAAATGTTCTTTCGAACATTCGCGTGGTGACCAACAGAGGGTCTACGTAGTGGGGATGAGTACCCAGCTCACGGCGGGTGGTGCGATGGCGGAATTGTGCTGTGGGCACCCGATCGAAAAGTTCCTCGGAACACTCCCCATTGTACAGCCGATAGAACACACACAGGGAGCCAAAGTCCCTTCGGTTAGCCAGTGGTTCTAACTTGCGTGTTTGTATGGGATCGTCGACAATTCGTACGGCGCGTCTCTGTACGGAGTCCAGAGGATTAAGCAGGTCGGCAGTTTCGCCGGCCCAAAAATGGGAACAATACTCCATATGTGGCCGCACCTGTGCCTTGTACAGCAGCAGGCGCTGCCCTAGGGTGAAGTATCGCCTGGACCGGTTAAGCACTCCAAGCTTTTCCGAAGCCAGTTTGGCCAATTCAATTCATTTATTTTGATAAACATAAATTTACACGTCAAATGTCATTAAATTCTTGAGTACTCATTATTCTTAAAACAATGTTACAACAGATAAAAAAAATCACAATCTTAATGTCATGAAGTTAGTTACACAGGCCTTACCTTCTAGGTGACTCCGGAATCGCACGTTATCAGATATGTCGACACCAAGGATCCCGATACTATTTGAGATGGAAAGGGGTGTTCCTTGGAACTGCGGCACTATGACAAAAGGATCCTTTTTGGCGGAAAATGACCTGTGTCTTTGAGGGGTTGAATTCCACTAGGTTCAGTCTGCCCCAGTGAGCAACTTGCTCCAAGGAGTGTTCAATCTCTGACACAAGTCTTATTCGGCCTTCCGACACCACGCTCCATACGATTTCCAAAACGATACTTTTCTTCTTTCAACAATTTTTTTTGCAGCCTGTACAACAAAGAATCGATATCATGTAAACCAACTCACCCTGTATAGACCTCGGATGCCTTCCGTCCTATAGATCTTCATGAGGCCGTCGACCATGCCTTTATAGCGCTTGCTGTCCACCACATGTTCCTCGCTGTACTGGAGACAGAGCCGTGTCTTCACCACCCATATAGGGTTGGTCATCATCAGGGAAAGCACGCCTGCCTCGGCTGCAGCCAGCATATGGAGGCCAGGGCCTAGGGGCGTCCGCGCGTTGCCGCCCTGGATCCATGTCTTTATTGCGTTGTAGCTGTGGGAAGAGACGAAATACGGTAAACTACAAGTTCTACAGATTCTACAGGCAAGTTCGTACAGTTTGTGCTAGTTTGTGCTAAATAGGACTTAGGGAAACCTTGTAGGGGGTCAAGCAGTACGCGTGTGGAAAAGAGCCACTGGCAAGTACACCGCGCGCCTCCTGTGACTCGATCTGACGCGGTTCGTATGACCGAGAGGTCGGTAGGAACATAGGTGGTGATGGGCCATCTAGATTCTACAGGTATTTCGGAGTCTGTATAATGGAATTGGACTAATTCCATTACTACTACTAATTCCGCTGGCTCTTTGCCGCCATCGGGAAACGCGATGCAGGCGGACATTCCATCCTTTTTTCGTGGACATTCCAGCTATTCTCACGAAGCTACGAGTGTGTTCCCGCAACATTCTTACTTAGACACCATATAAAAAAACATGTGTGGCATATGACAGGGCGTGATCAGACAGTCGATGGCGAGAGGTTCTGGACTCAATAGCGAAAAACCTACATACAACTGAAACGTAGATATTTTTCCTTGAAGGATTACGTAATTGTTGTCACTACCCAACAGGAAATCGCGCAAACAATAAATACAGATAATACTTTAGTCTATTTAAAAAATATGGTCTCAACGCGCAATGTCCTGAACCCAAGAGTGAATTCAGTTCTAAATGTGTTGCAATATTTTGCGTAAATATAACATTGTGAGAAGTCATGAAATGTGTTCTTCAGTGGTAGACAACTGCCTCTCAATAATAAAAATATTTATTTATTGCTGTAGTGACAATCTTCGATTCCATTTGTATGACTGCTCTTACAAAGGAGAAAATACTGCTGTACTATAATGACATTATATTCAGCTAGCGACCCGCCCTAGCTTCGCGCGGGCTTTCTCTTTTTTATTGCTATTTGAGAATGTATTAGATACTGATAAACCTTCCGGATGGAAGTAATTCTCTAATTGACGATGGATAGCTGGAACCGCATCTAATACCGTTGCGTGGTATAGGAGTTAGGGGATATACAAACAGACTTTACTTTATGCTACGTAACGAAGTAGATTATAGTTAGAATTTCCAAGGTCATGTGCTGTCTATTAATGTCATAGAGTTTATTGCAGAGTACTCAGTTCAGCACATGCAAATAACATACAAACAACTTTTATTTATATAGAAAACTTATCTTTTTTGTCCATATCAGTATTTTTAATTGAACCGACAAGAGTAACTTTTGCATTAACAAAGTTGCATCAGATTAATTCAAGATAAAAGTGGTGTGTCACACTCCCAGAGTGTCAGAATGAGAGGCAGAATCATGACTTATAGTTGTGACACTTGTATGTCTTATCTGGGATGGAGGTGGATGGAGGGTACGGCGCGGTGCCGGGGGTCGTTGCGCTAGTACGCTCATGAGTAGTCGGCTGCGGGGTGGGCGGACCTCCTCAGCATTACCCCGCCACTCTAAAGCCATCCCTCGAGAGCTCCTGGGGCCAGCAACAACCATCACACCTACTTTGACGCCCGGTGCCGTTGGAGCTCCTTGTCCGGGCGAGATTGCGGCAGCCCACACCTCGAGAGAGCCGCGGCACTAACATCGACACTAATTAAACCCATCGCGACCCACGAACCCATTACACAAGACTGGTCTAAACGTCTGCCTCTTTGCCCCAGGAAGTCACCAGCTCGCTGGTACCTCGTCGGGCCTCTCCGAACGGGGTCCCACTCGGCATGCTAGTACCGCGCCGAGTGCGGCAAAGAAGTGCTGTCGAGGGTGCACACACAGACCGGCCAATGACCGGTCCATTGTAATAGGTCGCGAACCCATACTTCTGCAAAAGGGCACCGCCCTGACGCAGACTCCCCGGCGCGCGCTGATGCGCACGGTTGCTAAGACGACACATCGAGTGGACGAGTTCATTACCTGGATGAACTCATTATGCGATCCGTTTCCTTTTTCCGTTGTTTTTAACGTATAGTAAGATATTAAATGATCCTTCATACATACAACGAGTCACACCTTTTTCTCGTAGGGTTAAGCAGAGACCACATTGTTCCACTTGCTAAGGCACATTCATCAACCTTTTCATACATGCCCATCGGTTTAGGCAACTCTTAATCTGACCTTAAAATATCTCTATTTGATCGTGTTATGTACTTAATCATATTGTATATGCAATTAATTCTATTTCAATTCAATAAACAAAATTCTTAAAATTTGGGTTTGAGTATATACAGTGTAAAATTACTTACAACAAAAAATAGAAGCCCCATGCTGATCCAGAACCCCAGATGTTAGGGGTGACGCCTCTGTACAGTCCTCGGAAGCCCTCCTTCTTCACAATGGTCACGAAAGCACTGCCCAATCCGTCATACCTAGGCACTGTTGCGGTCCTGCCGTCATTTACTGGAAACATTCAGCTCTCTTAGAAAACATCAAAATGTTACATGTTTGTGAGATACTTATATCACTAGAGTTATAAATAACTTTTAGATTATTATTACCAAAACTACTGAGACATTGTAATTGTACATTGCAGTACATTGCAGTACAGATATTGCAACACCAAAGTAACTCATATTTTGTGTACCTGGTCTATTTACTTATATCATTTGGTTATGGTTGTATAAATATGAATATTGACAAATAAAAATTCATAAATCATACAATTTACTTAGAAACTGAGGTGAAATCGATGAAATAAATATAACAAAGTAAAAGACAAATAAATTAAAAGACTATGATTTATAAAATAGCCACATGCAAATTTGAAAGGCTATGCAGCAGTCAGCAGTATGTTATCTAAAAGTATTGACATTGTGGATGGTGTTCAGGCAAACACTGTAATATTCTGACTCCATTCTGACACCATTAATTTAATTGAGCTTAATTATTAATTCAGCATCAGAGAAGTAAATGGAAAGAACATAAACAAAAAAGCAATCATCTAATTTTAGACTAACATGTTATTATCCTGAAACCATTAATTAATTACCTACACACATAAATTTATTTTTCATTTAACTAATTACAATTCCTGTACTGCTCCTTTGGTATAATTACCATTGCTACAAATGTTGGTTCATAAGTAACATAAAACATAACATAGGCAGATCACCTGGAATCTGTGTACACCAGAAATAATAGCAGACTCGATATAACTAGAGATCGGTCATGGCTTAAAAAACATGTGTTGTATTTTCTGTTTACTATTATTTTATTGCAACAAAAGGTGTAACGTCTCTTACCAGGAATAATGTATCTTCTTATGAATGATTTTTTGAAATAGTTCTGGACATTACCACAAGTTGACAAAACGTCAAATCATTAACTCATTATGAATCCACGCAGAATGGGCGCGAGTTCGCCTGAATGCGGAAAATGGCCCGGATACATCTATCTACATCTAACTCATTATGAACCATCAAAACAAAATTACTTTGATAAAAGGCTAAGAAAATGAATGTGATTTCACTGTATAAGTTAGTGACATGAATTTCTCTTAATCACTTTTATTTACTTGATTAGAATATACTATTCTAAATACTATAAATCCAAACGAACTGGCAAACAATGCCTATATCTTTATAATTTTAGTAATGTATGTATCTGTATAAAGAGATTTTGAAATATAACATGTGGTTATTCTCCATCTTATTTCAAATTATTATTTATCTTATTATTATTATTTATCTATGGTTCATGCCTGATAAGTAGATATTACTGAACTCATTCCTCCAAAGTTAACTACAGATAAGAATGTGCACTGGTTTGAAGTTGGGCTATCAATGTACCTATTTCTCTCTCAATATCTCGCAAATATGGTAAGTACCTAAAGATTCGGATTGTATAAAATGGACCTGGTAAATAACAGTACTTAAGAAAAATGTAAACAAAGCCAAAATTACTTTCACTCAATCCTCTTTATGAAGTTCAAGGCCTAAAAGGCCTTGTTTAAAATACAACACTTGTTTCAAAAGACCAAGAACATTCTCAAGGTCATGTTCAATCAATACAGTATATGACCGAGAAAATCAATAGTGTAACTATCAGAATCACATGGCATTTCCAAGGTCTGGCAAAAATGACATATTTGGTACTCACCTGCAAATCGAATTTTGATGAGATCCAATGGATGCAAAATCAATGTAGACGTAACACCACCTGATATACCAGCTACCAGGTGTTCGTATTTGATATGGTTAAGCAGAGCGAGCTTGGAAGACGATGGATTAGGATTCTTCATTGTAGTCATGCCGAAAAAACTAGATCACAGATAAAACCAGCTAAGCATTGTGCGAGCACCGTGTTTACGCCTATATCTATCGGCAGACACCTTCCAAAAACTCTTTGACTAAATTTGATTTTGAAAAATCTTCACTAAACATTATTGCTTTCGTAATATTACCACGAAATTACGTTTCGCAAACGTGAATGATTTCTAAGAGATTTGGAAAGTGACACTTCCCACTATGACAGTTCGTTTCGTTCCACACACGTTCCATTTCCTAATTGATGACTTTTTGGACATGAACGCATTTTTAAATTATAGCTGATATTTAAATTAATGCAAATATGATTTTCAATATGAGAATTTTTTTAGAACCCGATATGAAATACTTCATAATAAGCGTTTATAGATGTAATTAACGTTTATTTTTACAGATGTACAGATTTGTATCTGTGTGTAACGGAACGGTAAAAGTTGTGTCATAACCGGTGTGTTTTATGTGTTACTTATCGTCATCTAATCGTAAATAATTTTATTCCAAAATATAGTACTTTTAAAAAGCATTTTGATAATTTTAGAATTAAATTACACGTATAATCGCCTTAAGTTACCTAATAAATTACAACAAGTTACAATAAAAATGGAAGAATAACATTAACACGGACATACACCGCCGTATTTGAAATTAATAAGCACACCACACCCACCATACCATGAAAAAAATAACCGTGTAAGTGGTATATTTTTATAGGACTTACCTATTAATAAGACCGGCGATTGTGTTCATCACTTGCTTTGTAATTATTTTTTGGCGCAATTATTCTTTCAGTTTTTTTATTTATAACTAATATTTACGGCGAAATAATTTAGAATTTCATAAAGAGTTGAAAATGATTTTCTTCTAATGGTAACATTTTAACCTTGTTACTAGATTTTTTGACATGAGTCGATCGCTCTGAAAGAAATTATTGCCCATTTATTACGTAAATCAGCGAGCAGCTTCAAACTCTTTATTTAGTGCAAGGATTACCAGAAAAATGTTGAAAGTAGCAAGTACACTAAGAATACTAGCAAAGCAGGGCAATCCGGTTCGCCCCTTGGCGACAGCCGTCGGCTACAAGCAAGCACTTGTGAACGTCCCACCAACAAAACTCACAGTCCTCGACAATGGACTTCGTGTAGCGTCTGAAGACTCTGGAGCAGCGACTGCCACTGTAGGTCTATGGATTGATGCTGGTTCCAGATACGAATCATCGAAGAACAATGGCGTTGCACACTTTCTTGAACACATGGCTTTCAAAGGTACGAGTAAGCGGTCCCAAACAGACCTGGAACTGCTTGTTGAAAACATGGGTGCACACTTAAATGCCTACACGTCACGAGAGCAAACCGTGTTCTACGCTAAATGCCTAGCCAACGACGTTGCCGCTGCTGTTGAAATTCTTGCCGACATCATCCAGAACTCTTCGCTCGCTGAACCCGAAATCGAACGAGAACGAGGCGTCATCCTGCGCGAGATGCAAGACGTCGAGAGCAATCTGCAGGAAGTCGTCTTTGATCACCTTCATGCTACTGCTTTCCAGGGTACACCTTTAGGCCAGACCATTCTTGGACCCACCAAGAACATAAAGAAGATCTCAAAATCCGACTTGCAGCAATACATCAAGACACACTACCAGCCTGCTCGCATTGTCCTGTCTGGAGCTGGCGGTATCCAGCATGAAAAACTAGTAGAATTAGCTAACAAGCACCTGGGTGGTTTGAAGAACACGGTAACTGAAACCCCTGAACTGGCCCCTTGCCGCTACACTGGCTCTGAAATCAGGGTTAGAGATGACTCCATGCCATTGGCACATGTTGCCTTAGCTGTGGAAGGTGCTGGCTGGACAGATGCTGATAACATTCCCTTGATGGTAGCCAATACTCTTATTGGTGCTTGGGATCGTTCACAGGGAGGTGGTGCCAACAATGCCTCTTACCTTGCTCGTGCCGCAGCCTCTGAGGGTCTGTGCCACAGCTTCCAGTCTTTCAATACTTGTTACAAGGACACTGGTCTCTGGGGCATTTACTTTGTTGCTGAGGGTATGCAGTTGGAGGATATGGTATTCAATGTCCAACAAGAATGGATGAAGTTGTGCAATTCAGTCACTGAGGGTGAGGTTGAACGTGCCAAGAACCTCCTGAAGACTAACATGCTTCTCCAGCTCGATGGCACCACACCAGTATGTGAAGACATTGGTCGTCAAATGCTCTGCTACAATCGCCGTATCCCAATCCATGAATTGGATGCCCGTATTGATTCTGTCAATGCCCAAAATGTCCGTGATGTTTGCTATAAGTACATATATGACCGCTGCCCTGTTATCGCTGCCGTAGGACCCACTGAGGGTCTTCCCGACTACACAAGAATCCGTGCTAGCATGTACTGGCTCCGAGTGTAATAATTTATAGTTTTACTTTTAGAAACATTATTTAAATCAATACAAAGATCGGCATTAAACACTGATCCAAATGTCTGTTTGTTTTATTGTAATAAAACACTGTCTTTTGGTATAATGTATTTATTACTAGGAGCATAAGTAAATAGAAAATGTAAATAAATGTCATTTGTTTTTATTAATATTTTTTTATTCCCTTGTTTATTGAAATAATAGATACATAACTTTACATAAATTACAAATAATACTTTAATATGTAGTAGTTTACATTTATTCTAAAGCAGCATTTCCCAAACTTTATTTAGTGGCCCGGTTATTTTATTGTTTCCCCATTGCGACTCATCACAAGTTTTATTCCTCTGTGTTTATAGGAAAAATAAAAATATTTTTTTCATGTCATTATGGTGGCAAACATAAATGAAATATGACAACATCAAGAACATAGCTGGAACAATATGGAATAGAGTGACCGAAGACTGGAATGTGCAATTGGACTTACAAGGAATAAGTTAATGTATTTTTTTAAATATAACCATGTAAGAATAAAAGAGTCCATGTTGTACTCTCTAGAACAAACAGAACAGAAACATGTACATGTACAAGCGGAAGAACACACACTCGTCGACAATTCTCACGGCGCGTTTTTGGATAGTCACTGGTACTGGAAACGTCCATAGGCTGCAGTAACTGCTTACCATCAGGCGCGCAAAATTGTTTGCCATCTTAATGGTAAAAATGTAAAAGCCTTTTCACTCCTTTCCTGAAGAACCGCATGTTGTACTCTCCAGGGAGCTCATTCCACACCCTCAGTGTATGGCAGAAAGTTCCTTTGGAACCGCATAGTTCGCGAATAACTAGCTAGCTGTAGTCCCTATGTCAAACAGCTCCTCAGAACAATCACCGCTGTACAAGTGGTAGAACACACAAATGCAGGCGGGAAACGCTGTTCGAGAGCATTATTTTCTATACATTATTAGTGCTTTCAGCAACATTTTCATCAGCAGCTGTAGTTTCTGTTGGTTTTTCAGTTGTCAATTCTGTTACGACTGCTCCCGGCTTTTCTGTCTGCTCCTGAACACTGGTAACACTGGGTTTCCTTATGGTGCTTGTTTTCCTCTTCTTCCCATACGGCAACACAGGTTCACTATGACTAATCAAGCTTGCTGATGATATGAACACCGACATCTGCTCAGGAGTGGGGCATCCGACGATGAGGCAGTCTTCTTGGGAGTATTCAGCATTTACTAGCAGCTGTTCCATCTGCACGAAGTAACCCACAACGTTGTTCTGAAATTTTGAAATTGCCTTTGTAAATAACATTATCCTGTAATCCTGTATCCATCATACCCGGAAAATCTTTTCAGATCAAACAGTTGAATTCTCATAATATTAAGTTTGCAAAAAGTTGAATTTGCATAATGCTGTATCCCAAAATGTTTAATTTGAAAAAACTTAGTTTCCATTTCCGGTAGAATATTCCCCTTACAATTTTTATTAAAAAACTGTTGGTTTGACTGTTAAACTTTTACATAGGTACCTATAACATTGAAGGTTCATGTTTGTCAATACATTTCGATAGATAGACTGAAGCAGGCAGCAGTTTCCATGTTATGTTATATTGTTTATGAGCCAAAAGGCTAAAAATTCGAAGCTCGCTGGGCTCGCTCAGTTTTTTTAATGAGTTTTTCAATCACTCCAACTTTTTAGAACAGAAATGCAAAAAATTTCGAACTCGCGTCGCTCGCTCATTCATTTTGTCATACTATTCACCAATTTTTCAAAACCTAAAATTCTCCAATATTCATTTTAACAATCACCCCAGCTTTTAAGAACCATAATATTAAAATTTTCGTGCGTGTTCCGATTGCCAATTCAATAATTTGAATTTCTTTTATTTATTTATTTTATTTATTTAAAAACTTTATTGCACTAAAAATAATACAATTGGCGGACTTAAAGCCATCAAGGCTTTATCATTTTTTTATTGTCTTTTATTACGATCAGCATCACTCATAATCACAACACCTAAGCCAAAATGACAAAAATTCCGGACTCGCTCCGCTCGCTCATTAATTTATTGCTCACTTCAACTTTTAAGATCCAAAATATCAAAAATATCGAGCTTGCTTCGCTCGCTCATTCATAGGTTTCAGTTACTTTTCTAACCGTTCACCAAGCTCGTTACGGTCGCTTATTCATTAATTTCCCTAAGTTAGCTTTGAAAGGGTGATCCATTGCTGTTAAAACCCAAAATATTTAAAATATCGACACAAAATGTAAAAAATTTCGAGATCGCTTCGCTCGCGATTGTGAGGATCACCTATTGCTGTAAAGACCAAAAATATCTAACATAGAGAGCTCATTAATTTAATTATCACCTCAAGCTTTTATAACCCAAAATATCACAAATTACAAGCTCATTCCGCTCGCTCATTCAATCAATTCACTCCAACTATTAAGACCTCAATCGTAAAAAATGTTGAGCTCGCTCCGGTCGCTCATTCATTGATCACCGCAGCTTTTGTAGACCCAAAATGTCGCTCCGCTCGCTCACAGATTCGTTCTTCTCCCCCAGGTCTTAAAACCTAAAATTTACAAGCTCGCTCCGCTCATTCATTCATTTATTGTTCACCCCACTAAAAAGGGCTTTTTTACTCAGGGTGCTCGCTCATTGAATAGAGAATACTTTTTTGACTTTTGTCCCCCCCTCAACCAAATCCTGGATCCGCGCCTGGACTGAAGGTAGATGGGGGATAGATGTGCCCTATAGTCCCACAGGAACTATACTCCCCCAGACACTACAATCCCAGCACAGCGTCCCAACTCACCCGTATAGGCCGGAACAGTATGAACTCCGTTTCCTTATTAGCGAGGTAAAGCTGCATGGACCTTTGCAGGGGCGCCAGTTGTGATCCAACCCGGCGGCGCGCGGCCGCCACCGTCGCCGCGGCTGCGGGGGCGGAGGCCCACGGTTGATACGGTAGGGCGGTGGGGGGGTTGATGGTCTGGGCCTGGGGGGAGGGGAGAATAAATGACGTTTATTACACATAAATTCATGACACGATGAAAGCTAAACAAGGATACAGTGGCTATTTATGAATCCGTAACACATCGCTACCCCTGCCATTTGAAGACGTGCGAAGGGGTCACACTCAGCCGTGACTCAGAAGATGCTAAGGCTGGTGCTATGACGCTGGTTTTCAGAGTGATTCTTTACAACATGCTAATTTATGTACGGGTACGGGGTTATTGTTATACACTTTCTATAATTTATCATCACAGCCCATTACAGTCCACTGCAGGACTTAGGGCCTCTCCCACGAAAGGGGAGGTTATTGCCATAATCTCCACGCTTGGCAGGCGAGTTGGAGATCGCAGTTATATAAATATAACAATGGAAGACGCTGCTGCCCATTTTCCAGCCCACGGAGACTCTTAGATCTTTTGCCTCGAAAACATTAGTCGCCTTGTACGACACCCACGAGTGTAAGGGGTTGGTGCTATTCTACTCTGCCGGACACCACGCGGCCGATTTCTATCATTAAATCAGTCGAAAGACGCCTACAGCTGGGCATAGGCCTCCCCCAGAGATCTCCACAAAGGCCGGTGCTGTGGTATGGTATAGTAATTATCTTGGCGTTAATGTGTCGTGCGACGGCCTTGACATTTATCTAGAATTTGGTAGATCAAGTGGAGCGACTGTCATCTGACCTCCGTGGCCATGCCACTGCTAACTGATGCTCTTACGGTAAGGGAAAACATCGTGATAAAACCTGCACATTTAGGCGACTGAATGGATGTGTAACCATAATCCAATCTGGTCAGGTTCCCCTGGTAGCAAGGTCACGGAGGCCAGATGACAGTCTCTCCACTATAATTATCTGATCTGCCAAATCCTGGACCATGGTCAAGGCGGACCCCGGGCCCTCGTGCACGAGAGCACAGCCGGAACATTAGCGCCAAGATGATAATTATTTTTATTCATTCTATCACTGTCAAGTCAGCGGTTTACAAAACCAACCTTCTCAAGGAACTCTATTATCGGCCAGGCCAGCACCTCCGTAGCATCCTTGATGAAAGATTCGCAGCAAGCCTTCAACTGCCTGTCGACTTCCTTTCTTGAATCTAACAGATGTTCTCTGACCATCGGCGTCCCTTCCAGCAGGAATTCTAATAATGTGTTGTTACTGTTCAATGAAAATATCTGTCTAGGTCTTTGGATTAATCCGTACGCTGCGTTCTTCATATTGCTGAAGTCAAGTGAGGTCTCCTTGATAACAAAGTCTACTTGGAAAGGAGCGATCTGTTCCCTTAGTATCAGGAGGTGCTTGATTTCGAAGAGTTCACCGTCGATAACAGTTTTCGTTGCAGATATTTGCTTGGCGGCGTTTTCTACGCTTTCCACGCAGAGGGATATAGCTTCCTGCGCCAGTCCCTGGAATACTTTCTTCTCTAAGCATCTGTGGATGGAGTTTAAGGAGTGTTATAGGACTACTTTTTAAAATTAGGACACAAAATAAGGATATAATATTGGTCAAGTCGTCAGTCTAAACTTTAAACGTCACAAAGGCTGAATTTTTCAGTACAAAATGAAGTTTTTTTAATCGATCATAACTTTTTTCTCACAGCGACTTGAGAGTTATCGCCATAGTAAAAGTTGTAGAAAATAAAAATAAAAATTCTAATAAAATATCGCTTAACGTTATTGCTCATATAGGCTGAGTTGTCTACACCTCCTTTGAATTTGACGCCATGTTCTACGCAGTGTCAAACGAGCAGACAGTTAAGCGGTAACTGTCGCCCATAACATCTACGATTAATGTATTTAGGTTGCAGGCAACAAAAATGCAGAACCGCAGGTACGTTGTCACTGTAAAGACTAAGATGAAATACCTCACCCTGTGATTGCGCTGGCTACGTTATCCTTCAAACCGGAACACAGCAATGCAAGCATTGTTGCTTGGCGGCAGAAATAGATAAGACAGTGGTACTCACCCAGGCGGACTTCTCAGGCTTGACAGAGTCCTACCACCTGATAAAAATGGAATGGGGAGCACTCATATATCACCTGTGTAGAATAATATGTGCCGTATTGTAGTCTATAATTATTATTATTTCTATATTTTTGTGCAGAAGAACAAAGACGCGTGTCTATAAGACAATCATAAGACCGATCTTGATGTATGCGTGTGAGGCTTGGATGTTAAACCAGAAAGAAGAAAACAAGCTCTAAGTGGCGGAACGGAAGATTTTGCGTCGTATTCTGGGACCCACCAGGGGCGAGGATGGAACCTGGAGGATGAGAAAGAACGTAGAAATAGAAGAGCTCGTGTCCGAGCCTAATATAATCGGAGAGATTAAAGCTGCTCGACTTCGCTGGCTCGGACACATTAAGAGAATGGGAGAGGATCGTGCAGCCAAACGTGCTTACCTGGGTCGAATAGCCGGCAAGTGCCCGGTTGGAGGCCCAGGTATCGATGGATAGACGAAGTCCGGAAAGACCTGCGCGAACTCCAGATAACGAACTGGGAACAAGTGGCGCAGGATAGGGACCAATGGCGAGTTCTTGTGTCGGAGGCCAAGATCCACTTCGGGTCGCTGAGCCAGCGAAGTAGCAGTAGTATTTTATTGTAATTATTACGTTGTTAGGTCCTTCTATCCGTTTTAATCATTTAAAATTATAGTGATGTTGTTGTTTGTTAATAAGTGTTATTCTATACCTGTATAGCCTCGACAGTGCTGCTAATGTCCTCCTCACAGCTGGATACCACATTCCATGCAGGTCAGCTGGCGAGGCGACAGCCGAAGGTCGCCTTGCCTCCGTGAGCGCTGCCACTTCAGCTGAGGCGAGAGACGCGTCTGAGGCCATCGAGCCTCGGGAGTCGCTGCGTTTGAGGGTTTGCTCTTGGATCGAGAGGGCTATTTGCTGTCGACAGGGGAGTTGTAATACGGTAAGTTATGGGCATATGGGTAGATGAAATGGGTAGTCGCCGCACGTGAAAAGGCAAAACACCGCAATGTTTAATGAAAAGTTCTGGTAGGAAAGCGCTTTTCTAAGACGCTAGCCTGGATTGACAGCTAGAATCACGATGATACCATAATTCCCCTACCACCTATCTGATGATGATGAATCTAATGCTTTATTTGATTCTCCTCCACAGGGAGGGCCATAATCAAAGACGGCGGGCAGGTTAATAATTACACAACAGAAAACGCTACTGACCATTTTATGACATCCTAAAGTTGAATTTTGGTGCGATATTCCACAATACAATTACAATTGATCATAAGTGCATAAATAGTAGCTGGCTTTAGCCCTAAGCCAGCCCGGCCGGGTTTCTATCACAGGGTATCTGGATAGCAGATAGAATGTTGAAATAGTTGACCACTGGATTGCGTTCCGTCTGAGGCTACGCTCGGAATGGGCGGGCGTTCAGAGCCTAAATGTAAACCATAAATGGTAAAACATTCCACATTATAGTTACAAGACGCTCTGACGTTAAATTTTTGCTCGGCCGGAAGTCGAACCCGGCACCTGGCAGACTAGCCACTGAACCATCCAGGTCGTCCAGGACAATATGTGTAGTAAAAGTGTATCTCCTACCTACCTCCATCATCTCCAACTTATCCGGATAAGCGAGGTCCCCTGCGGCTGGCCGGTAGCGGAGCACGTCGCGTCGCAGCGTCACGTGGGCTCGGAACACCAAGCGCTCCATTGCGTCTTGGAGGAGCAGGGCGCAGGCAGAGCCTAGGGCGCCAAGCGTCGATGCTGAGGGGACAGGGCGGTTGGTTCGTTTTGTGTATATGGGTAGCCACATGTTACCAATATAATAGTAATAATCTTGATGTTAATGTCCCGGTTGTGCTCTCGCGCACGACGGCCTGGGGTCCGAGTTGACCATGATCCAGGATCAGATAATTACAGTGGAGCGACTGTCATCTAACCTCCATGAACCTGCTACCACTGGAACCTGACCAGATTGGATCATTTTTACACATCCAGTCGCTTGAATATGCTGGTTTCATCAAGATGTTTATGTGAAAACATACACTTCAAAATTGAAATACCCCTTTTTTTGGAGGGTGTTAAAATTGCGGGAAAACATCGTGATGAAACCTGCACATTCAGGTGGCTAACTGTGTAACCACGATCCAATCTGGTCAGGTTCCCCAGGTAGCAGGGTCACGGATGTCAGATGGCAGCCGCTCAACTGTAATTATCTGATCTCGCGAACCCTGGATGCCTGGATGATGGTTAGGGCAGACCGCGGCCCCTCATGCGCGAGAGCACAACCGGGACATTAACGCCAAAATGATTTTTTATTTTATCAGTGAAGGTGGAAGACCCCCGAACATTTGCTGCAAAATCCCACAACCTTTTTTGGAGGCTAGATACGGGCCTGAACTGTCGTTCAATACTTTGAAATTCATGCACTTAAATTTCATGTAACAAAACAAAACCGCAGGTGTGTTGTCTTGTCACTGTACTCGCAATAACTGAGCCGCTACGCCTCATGCGTGTTAGGCTACCGTCAAATCGGATCTTAACAATGTAAAAATTGTTTCTTAGCGGTAACAATAGATAAGGCGATAGTAGTACCTACCAGCTTCCACAGGCTTCCGGCAGATTCCACAGGCTTGAAGGAGTCCTACTACTAGAAGAGCCCATTCACATAAGATATTGTAACATTACCATTACATTACTTACAGAATACCGCAGCTAAACAATACTCTTTTAAATAGTGTTGTGTTTCTGCCGGTGAGTAAGGTTTCCAGTGCTCCATGGGGTGGGGATTTGGGGAACCGTGGCTTTGATTTTGGCTTTTTGCTGCCAGAGCAACGTGTTATAGAGGTGGGCAACGTGATTGGCGATACTCTTGGTGTTGCTAATGTCTATAGGCAGTGGTGACCACTTTCCAGCAGCATTTTTTTACTACTTCTTGTGATGCTTGTTCCACCACTGACAGGTTTAAATGATCCTACTCTAAAACCTAATTCGGACACACGCCAAAATAGTACTTATTACTTAGTACTCACGGTCGTTGTTTACTTGTTCCTCGATGATTTCCACGCGCAGTATGGCGCAGAGCTCGGCTAGCGTCTCTAGATGGTCGATGTGAATGATGTGCGGCCGTAGCGTCTCGTAGAGACCCATGCACAGTGACTGGAGGTATTCCCTGGGTAATTAATGTAGTTGTTAGGAGTGTGAAATCATCAACACAGCCCGTCACAGTCCACTGCAGGACTTACGGCCTCTCCCACGAAAGGGGAGGTTATTGCCATAATCTCTATGCTTGGCAGGCGGGTTGGAGATCGCAGTGTTTAAATATAACAATAGAAAATGCTGCTGCCCATTTTCCAGACTACGGAGACTCTTGATCTTTTGCCTCGATAACATTAGTCGCCTTGTACGACACCCACGAGTGTAAGGGGTTGGTGCTATTCTACTCTGCCGGACACCACACGGCCTACAGGAGTGTGACAGCATTTTGGTAAACTGGTATTTCGCTAATCTGGAATTCTGCTAATCTGTCACAATACGTCAAAACGATGTAAATACAATCGTATCAGTGTCGGAAAGTATTACCTGTTCAGTTCAATATTATTTACTATTGCATTGCAACATTGACAGAATACCTCAGGTGTTTCGTAGTTGTTTCGGTCCAACAGCATGGAAAAGACTTAGACTAAGAGGCAGTTATATGCCTCATCATCACAGCCCATAACAGTCCACTGCAGGACTTAGGGCCTCTCCAGTTTCGTAAATATAACACTGGAAAACGCTGCTGCCCATTTTCCAGCCTACGGAGACTCTAGATCTTATGCCTCGAAAACATTAGTCGCTTTGTACGACACCCAGGAGTGTAAAAGGTTGGTGCTATTCTACTCTGCCGGACACCACACGGTCAGTGCGCGGACACTACACGGCCAGTTATATGACTAACTTGTTCAGATTAAGTAAACTTATTTTCACTGGCCTTTGTCATTTGATTGGTTTTTAGTAAGTCATCATCAACATTGTAGCGGTCAAGCCTGGCTTCTGACAGGGGTTTGCTTCAATTTATATAACTCGCTTATAGACTTTGCAACCGTTACCGACACGCACGTGTGCGACTACGGGAATCTCGGTGTCGTAACGAGATTGAATTAAATCCAATGAGGGTTTCCGCGATTTCAGATGGCGCTACCGAGGAGAAAGGTCCGCAAGTATGAACAAGATACGAATTCCTTCTCCGACGGAATACTCACTCCAAGGCCGCCGAACTCCTCCCAAAGAAGTAGTAGTAGAGTTTGCACTCGTCTCTACAGGCCTGCATTAGCACGACACCGTCCTACGCCCCAGCGCCGCCGCTAATTTGGACAAGACACGAATTCCTCCCTCCAAATACTCACTCCAGCGCCGCGGAACTCCTCTCAAAGAAGTGGTAGTAGAGTTTGCACTCGTCTCTACAGGCCTGCAGTAACACGACACCGTCCTACGCCCCAGCGCCGTCGCTAATTTCGACAAGATACGAATTTCTCCGTCGGAATACTCACTCCAACGCCGCGGAACTCCTCTCAAAGAAGTGGTAGTAGAGTGCGCACTCGTCCCGGCACGCGTGCGCGAGCATCGCCGCGGCGGCCCGCAGCAGCGCGGCGCGGTCCCGGCCGCGCTTCGCCGCCAGCGAGCCCAGCGCCGCGGTGGCGGCCGCGCCGGAGACTCGCGCGCGACGCGATGTGTACTCGCGTTGGATGTCAGAGAGGAGGGATGCGTAGCTGGAAAAAAAGACGGCTTGTGATTAAACACTTTATTGATCACTAGTGGGCCCGACGCGATTTCGTTCGCGTGACGTCCTACCCCTACCTTAGATCTATCCTACACTTACCCTACACGTACCTACTCTTTTTTTATTACATAGAAACCTTGTCCTGACAATTACAAATGCAACAACAAAAGAATTAGCTAAATAGGTGCAGCTGGTCTGAAATTATGCGCGAACATGCAACCTTTTGTTACCTTGTTACCCTACATTATTGCAATTTACTTAAATATTTTGAAGTTAAAATATAATAATTTATAAATGTTTAATAATTTATAAGATCGGTTAAGTACTCTTTGAGTTTATCCATTTCAAACATACAACAAACCTTACCTCTTTATAATATTAGTATAGATAAAAACGCAACAAGCCTCCATGAAAAATAGAAAGCAAAAACAGTATCAATCAGTTACATCGACAATTATTCATGTTATTAGCTTAATATTGTTAATGTTGTCTATATAAAAAAAAACTGTTGCCTGTCTGCTTGTTGTAACCTGCTGCAAAAAAATCGGCATATAGACAATTTTCACACGATCTAAACAATTTGAATTTGAATTAGTTAGCTACCTGCAAACAACCCAACCTTTACTTAGCTAGACTATGCATCGAATATCATCAAGTCTACTCACTCCTCATTATGCTCTGCCCTGGCCTCGATCTCCGAGATAACCCGCCTGAGCCTCGGCGCGGCCGCCTGGAACTTTCCGAAGTACACCGCGTACGCCGTCTCCGCCGCTTCACCTGGCTCCTCTATCGGTGATAACACCTGGAAAGAAGGTTTCAATAAATAAACAACCGAACGGCATTTAATAGCTTTTATTTCACATATTGGCCGTGTGGTGTCAGGCAGAGTAGAATAGCACCAACCCCTTACACTCGTGGGTGTCGTACAAGGCGACTAATGTTTTCGAGGCAAAAGATCAATAGTCTCCGTAGGAAAACGGGCAGCAGCATTTTTATTTTTTTATTAGGAAAACTTACAGCTAAAATAGGTTACATTAAATTGTTAGATAAATGGGTAATACACAGCCATTTACAAGTTTTCACCAGTAGATATGAAAATACAGTTTAAATAATAAAACAATGGAAAAAACATTTTCCATTGTTTTATTTAAACACTGCGATCTCCAACCCGCCTGGCAAGCGTGGAGATTATGGCAATAACCTCCCCTTTCGTGGGAGAGGCCCTAAGTCCTGCAGTGGACTGTTACGGGCTGTGATTATGATTTCAGTATAGATCGCGACGATGCCGAAGACCGGGCGAAGTGGAGAAGAATGGGTAGGAAAGCGGACCCTGGCAGAGGCCGGGATAAGCGCTGGGACGATGATGATTATTTCAGATATATATCCATAGCCACTTATAATTGAGTACACAAATTACAAAATGAATATAAATTGCCTTATTTCTGTCATTTGAAAAAGCAATTTATACAAACTACATACATTTAAACATAAATTATTTAAAAAAAAATGTAACATGTATATTGTCAACTTAATAATTAAAACATACAGTTAATTAAGGTTAGGTATAGATTACGTGATGCAATAAATATCACATTGTAAAAACTAAACAATAAAAACAACAATAACATTTAGGATGTTAATCGTCCCTGTGTGTTAGACAGCAAAAGCCTATCTGACAGACTGCTTATAGTTTTCACCACATGTCTGCAACTAGGTACAGGACAATGAACAAGGTACATACCAGAGGCTGCAGTCAGTAAAAAGATATATGTGATAAAATCATGAAAAAAGAAGTGGAACTCTCTCTGTAGTCGGTCCCTCATGACTGAGGATTGTGGTCTGATGAGCACATCTTTGAGCGCACGAAATGCCTTCAACCGCTTCTATCTATCGCCAGCCTCAACGCATCGCAGAATCTGTTCAATGGCGCAACTTTCTACTGATCGGTCCATCTGATTGGTAACCGTTCTCTTGACCTCTTGCCATTGACATTGCCCACTATGACAACACACACATTTTTATAAGTTACGCTAATGTACTTGCAAAGTACATTCTTAATTAGGAATGGCGCGATAAAAATCTAATCTAAAAAAAAACCAGCGAAGGATTTTAAGGGGGTCTGAAGCGAATCAAAATTCTAGTAGGTGGCGCTAGCACATACATTTTACATGGTGTCTAATCGTGTATAGCTAATATATCCATACCATGCGACGCGATACTGTACGTAACGCTAACTAGGTATGAACCTTATACGGAAGGAAATAGTGTTCAAATTTCCTTACATATGTAATGCGTGACGGGGCATGGATCTAGTGTACTTCTAGTTATAGTTACAGTTTTACCCGAGTTGACACGAATTGGTCTTAACTCAAGTTAACCAAGCACGGCTAGCACAAAGCACAAGTGTGCTCTTGCGCGTGATAAGCGAGAAAAGGCGCGACATAGATACTGATATCTCTTTCACCTTTGTATTGAGAGTAGGAAACAAACGGTCACTCGAGGCGCGAGCTGTGTCGCGGGCACGCTTGTGCTTGCCGTGCAGTGTGAGAAACCGAGTGATCCATGTCTTAGCTTGCTTAGTAATGCTTCCATACCTGCTCGGTGGCGCGATCGAGCACGTGCGCGGCGTAGGATCGCAGCAGCGATACGCCGCGGGCTTGCAGGTGCCGGTACTTCACGCGGTAGGCCGCCGCCTCTTTCAGCGTGCTCTGTAAAACATAATAATTAACACTTTTACTGTGAATCCAAATATCAAAGAGTCAGGCGCAGTGCTAACAAACGCCGCCAGACGAGTGCACACAGCTGTATAGCCGCCGAAATATACACGCGTGTGCGGACGGCCGGCCAGTTGAGTCCGCGTTGACGCGATGCGAGGGCGCGGGCTATAGCCGATTGGGTCCAATTGTGTTTGTATGGACCGGCGAAACGAGTCGTGCGCACTCGCGTAATGCCAATTACAACCCAAATGTTGAGGCGGTCGCAGCGAACGGGTTGAGGACATACAGTACAAATTAAGTAATGGACATTGGCTATTTTCGATTTCTATTTACTCACACGATGCGATAGATCTACCAAGCCGAACTAGCCGAAGTGCATTGTAGCCGATATCTATATGTATACCTTTGATGATTATGAATAAGAAAATATTAAAATTCAAAGGAAGGGGTGTATGTTTCACAGAATTACCAGTTCATAATTTATGCAGCCTGACATGCTTATTTTTACTTCTAATCTGCGACGCAAACAGTTTTATACTGATTATAGTAAATACAACTTGTTTTGAGACTGTTTGAATATATATATTCAATGAATCTTTTAAAACTTGACTTTATTCAAATTATGATAACATAACCCATGCTAAATACGTTTCTTAATGTATTAACCAGCAGTTGTTCTCTCAAACCCATTAGAGACAATAAAGACACTTACATTATCCTTCATGTATTGCAAGCACTCGTCGATTCTCGCTAGGAGGGTGAAGAATGCGTCACTGTTCACCGACATTGTTGTGCTGTTGAGACGCTGTGAGAGCTGGTCTACCTGTGTGAAGTACTGCAAACGCTGCTTTATGTCATCACCTGGAATTAATAAGCAGCGAGTGGGTTTCAACATTGGTGTATGGTGTCCAGTAGAGTAGAATAGCACCACCCCTTACACTCGTGGATGTTGTATAAGGCCACTAATGTTTTCGAGGCAAAAGATCTAGAGTCTCCGTAGGCTGAGATCTCCAACATGCCAGCTAAGCGTGGAGATTATGGCAATAACCTCCGCCCTCATTCCTACGACCCTGGCACTCCTGTGGCCCTAAGTCCTGCTGTAATGATGATGATAAAGTGGGATTCAAACCTGCTAAATCTTGTATATTTTTTCTTGTTTACACTATGTTTGCAACAACATTTAACAGATTAATGGTGGTTCCAAATTTATTTGCTTTTTTATTTTGTTTAATTTAAAACCTATAATAGGTGACTAACCTATTCCAGAGAGCTTGTTCTGATCAGCAAGCAGCTGTTCACTCATTGTGTGCAGTGCGTTTGTCTTGTTTGATACCAGTTCATATTCCTCTGACAACCGGTTCAGATCTGACATTGTTTGCTCTATCTGAAATATTTAATGAGAATATTTGTAACATAACTTCAGGATTACTTTTATTGCTTAGTAAAAATTGCAAAATAATGTCACCATGATACTTTCTTCCTAATGTGCCCTATTCATACATTTTTATGTATGGTTCATTTTTTACTGTGTTGGCTCACATTACACAATTTGTATGTTTTTTATATAATAGTGGGATGCTAAAGAGCAAGCAGGTCACCTGATGATAAGTGACCACAACCTCCCACAGATCTGCAACACATTGGGAGCGGTGGATGAGTTGCTGGCCTAATTTGTAGTAAAAAGACTAATGGTGCATTTTGTGTTTAGAAGGCAACATTGGTCAGTGTCGTTCTGCCTACAGCTTTTTACAATGTTGGAACCACACTGACCAAAGCCTGTTTATAAAATAAATTTTATGTTTTACTTAGGTATGTAAACGGCTCTGGTCTAGTGGTAGTGTGCTTTCGAGACCGATTATCAAAGTTAAACAACACACAGAGTCTGAGGCGTGGATGGCAATGTGATATTAAGTGGATGGCGAGTGATATTGAGCAAGGTGTTCCACTGGGGACCCTGATACTGGAACGGTCTCAGGAGGCAAAATAGTTACCTGGTTAGTGAGTGATACACATTCATTCCTTCTGTCATCTAGCTGTTTGTAATAAGCTTCATATGGTGTGTCATCTGCCTTTAGATTCTGATCACACAAACTCTCGTACCACTCCAGGAAGTCATAAGTAGTATTGACTTGTGGTATAGAAGATTTGTCAACATCTTCATTGGAAAGTTGTTGTGTTGGCTGAAATTATGAAATGTAAATGTTTAAGTCAATAAAAACCTAATATTATTTTACAGAAAAAGATCCTATTACTTAGATATTCTATTAGTTTAGTAAGTAATACGTAAATTGATAAGTTCTATAATCTCTGTAAAAAGTAAAATTTGAACAGAGAATGTTAAACAATAACTCAATTCAATTTTTGCTTATGGCAACGGGTAAATCGACAGCTATATTGGCGTTCGACCATGATCCAGGATTTGTCATATCAGGTAATTACAGTGGAACGACTGCCATCTGACCTCCGTGACCCTGCTAACAGGGGAACAGACGAGATTTGATCATGGTTACACATGTTAAACAACACAATGTTATAGGCAAATACTATAAAAATGCAAACATCGTCAACGCTGTCGGCATCCTCAGGAACTCCAACTATAAGTGTTTCTAAGTCTAAAATAGCTTCTCTTTGCTCCGAGGTGAGTGGCGCTAGAGCATTCTCCGAAGACTCCCATAAAAGCAACTTGCTTTGAATTTCTTTTAAACTCATATTATCCATTTTAAAAGTTCTCATTTATTCCCATTTTCCAACGAGTATAATAATAATAATAAAGCAACTCAAAACAGCTGACGTCGAAGACACACCGCAGACCAACAACCAATAACGTCACGATAACACGATCAAACGAATCAACAAAACCATCAACCCCCTAATCATAGACAATACAAATTTTTGTGATAAATTGAAATATAAAGGGAAGACAGGATTAAGCCATTTTAAAGCAGGGATTAATTATTTTCTAAAATCAAATTAATTACAAAACCTAACCAAATAATATAGGATTTCATCACGCGTTTTTAGTGACATCTATGTATACATTTGGTACTATCAACACAACTAGCGCCATCTAACGTCGAATAGCTTCGTGTACTTACAGTTTTTATTTTTGTTGTAAATAATTTAACATATTGTTCACTTACCAACAATAACAATAATATATAATCGTTCTATAACTAAAAAATAATATGCTAAACGTTATGGTTGAGTGTTTACCAAGTGCTTATTCTACAAAAATTTGCCAAATCTTTCAAAGCTAGCGACATCTAGTTATAAATATTTTGTGTCACTCTGTCTCACCGATTTCATGTGATACAAGAAACTCCTAATAGATGGCGCTGAATTACGTAATAACGCCATCTTTCCTATTGCTTTGTGCAATGGCAAGCACTTATTAAAGCTGTTGTAGTACAGTAAAATCGTACCTATAATTTTTGGGTGTTGGCGCTGCTCGCTTCCGTAGGCTTTTACTTCTTCCACTACTTCTAGTTCCGTGGGCTTATTATTACACTTGGCTAAATTCAGAAGCAACAAGCGTGAGAGCAAGATCAAAGTGGAATTTACTCATAGAATAAGGTACATTTTATGTACATTATTCTAAAATAAATAATCCATAAATAAAAAATAATCTAAAAATGGACCTTATAGCACAATATTTCGCTTAAATCTTGCTCTCACGTTTTTTGCTTCTGAATTTAGCCTGTTAGTCCTTCTTCCTAGGAGTAGGTATCCACAAAAAACTGCAAATCGCAGAGAATACTGATACCAACAAAAAAATAAATTTCTCTCACATAAAACATGATGACAGAGGGGGCTCTGTAAAATAATTGTTTGGGTATCTAGCTAACCCAACAGCTAGCTTGTACGTACGTAGATTTGCAGTTTTTCCTCGAAATTCGGCTCGTACGCCGACCACTACTTCGGCTGCGGCTTGTCACCAACATCCAGACACAGACGTGACGCCAAGCGGATTAGGTCGTATTCCAACACTTGGAGTAGCCGTACAGGAGGATAGATCCGAACAGTTTGGCTTTATCAGGTAGTCTGGTGCCGTTACTATACTGCTATCTGACTTCGGAGCCGCTGCTGCCACCGTAGACAGTTGTAGCTTGTTACCTATTTGTGAAAGACTGCCTCGGGACCTCACGATAATTCCAAAAAAGCTCTACGTTGCCGTTTGGCGATTGAATGGAAGGGAGGACTAGGTAGTAATGGGAGGTTCGGTTCTCAAAACCATCACCAAGGTCCGCTTACTACTCTTCCTTCTCCATTTCGCTTGGGCTTCAGCATTCTTGGATCGTCCGGTCCAGGCTAGTCCAAAAACTGTATGCGTTGCCGAATACATACTCGTATTTAAATGTATGGTTCATTAATTCCACACAAAACCATTACGAGGCCTCCTTCTAAGACTTCCACACCGATAAACTCTGCATCCTCCATCCACAGGCTCCTCACGAACTTTACCAGTCGTCCGTCCATCTCGTGGGGAGTTATACTACCTATGATTCGAGTTCCTAACATGATTGCCACTATAGGCCTTTACGCTCCATAACCATCGGCTCTGCGAGCACGGCCTGCCCACTGCCACTGCGACTCTGGAATCTATGTCAGTGACTTTAGTTATAGTGTACCTATTAATTTTGTGGTTCTGCAACCGATATCTTCATTTTTGATTCTATAATGTAGCTAAACTCCTAGTAGCTCTCTCCATTGCGCGCTGAGTGCCTTTGAGCTTCGTAAAGAGACCTTTTCTTTGTTCTTATTAGGTATTTTTATGTAGATTGTTGTTAGGTACTCTTATAGTGATATCGGTTTAATACTATTTTATAACTGGCTGACCCGGCGCGACTTTGCTCGCGGGGTGTCATTCACAAAACAATATGTATAAACCTACTCTTGAAACACATGAGACATATTGATGAAAACCGCATTAAAATACGTTGCAAACAAAACAACGGTAGAAAACCTAAGCATACTGTGTAAGTACCTACCTACCTACATATAGGACAGACGGCGGGAAGCGCCTTTGTTTTATACTATGTAAAGATTAAATAATCAATCAATGCTTAAATCTCTATTACAAACGTAATTGAAAACAATAATTTATGCAAATCCTAGCACACTTACCAAATTAATATTTCTAGCATTTTCGATAAGTGCCCTAGTTTTAATTTTATATATAGACTTGCAACAAAAAGGGTTGATGTTGGATATAAGATAAAAGTAGTAGACGAGTAATGCCCGATTCCACAAATCTGTAGGCGACCCTTAAATTCATTTAAGATATTTCTGACAAGAAAAAGCATTGCACCAGCAGCAACCTTAACTTAGGACTTAAAATGACATACGAAGAAATAAATTGGAAACTTAACTCTCTAAGTCACTCTTGACACCGATTTTGTGACTCCTGAATGCTTTAGAAATATCCTAAGGCGTCAACATAAGAGTCGCCTAAGTTTAATAATCTCTATTTCATGTCATCTTCATCATTCAGCGTCTTGTTTCTACTAGACATAGGCCTTTCTCCAACTATCTAGTCTGCTTAGTGTCACGTACTGACATAGACTGTATTATCTTCTAATATCTAGCTACAATCACCAATTCACCGTCTCATGAGGGGTCGTCCTATGCTGCCATTGCATTTCCAACCATATTTCCTTTCTTTGCGGTTGAGTATCTCAATGAGTCCTTTAGTGGGTATATCTAGTGTAGAGTATGTAGGGTACTTAAAAATAATAAACAAAAGTTTCGAGTAGTTTTGCATTTATTGGGTATGAGGAACCTTTCTGGTCAACATAAGCTACAATGGACAATTTTTGTTTAAAGTATATTTACAAATTTCAGTATCATATAATATAATTCATATCTAGTACTAAGGTAATGCTTTTAGGAGTAATTACCGTATATTCACAATAATTATAGAGACCTATAACAAAAATCATCTATACACATAGTAGCGTTGTACAAAATACTACTCTCTAGGTAAATGGTCACATTGGTTGGTGGGTCTCCTGGCGACCGCGGCGTCCGGGCCCGGGCCGGGGCCGGGCCGCTACGACTGCCAGTCAGTCCTACGCCGTAGCGCCGCGGTCGGCGCAGGCGCCTCTCAATCACATTCTTGCATTATGTACATCTTTCCGACTCACGATTCTATTACAACTTGTACTATTTACAAACAATTTAATTGTTAAAAAAATACAATGTTAAATTGCTATAACTTCTATTATCCATATAGGGTTGGAATAAAAATAGCTTATATTCTCAGTGTCAGCGTGCAACATTGACTAAAGCCAGCGATCGCACGACGCCGACGACGGCGTCCACCCGAACGACTCCAGTTACGCTAACATCGACGGTAATGACATACGTTCAAACATTTATATGCATTAATCGTAACATTAATAGTACGTAAACTAAAAACTGCACACAACGCGTTCAGAACATGCTTTCGACAGATCATTATTCGCGGGAACACCACTTTCAATTTAAATGTAACTCGGGTAAAACTTGATAAATAACTTAAATTATAAAAAAATATATATATCATAGAAAATAAATTAACACACAGTCATTGTTCAATTGCCGAGGAATATTTAAACTATTTCAATTACATTATCATAACACACGTCTTACAGATACATCTTATATGGAATATATTACGTGGATATCGATACCTAAATAACAACTGAATAGAGAAATCATAGAAAACGTACACATACGTGGAAGCATCAAGACCGGTCGCCGAGAGGCTTAGCAAAAGCGTGGCAGTTAGCACGTGGTTCTGCACCCTACAGAATAATGTAACAGGGTAATATATCTATGTTTCCGAAGGTGTTGTCGGGCGCTGCATGCGCGGGCGCGGGCTCGGCGGCCGGCGCGGCTCGAGGCGGGCTCGAGGCGGCGCGAGGCGGGCGCGAGGCGACCGCGGACGGCCGGCGCGGGCGCAGGCGCGGCCCCCGGCAAGCTCGCGCGCCACTGTCCCTTGTTAACCTAGCATTAACGTAGCACAGCCATGGAGTGGGCGCGGGCGCCGGGGGGCTGGGGGCCCGAGGGCGGGGCGGGTCCGGAGCGCGCGGCGGCGGCCTACGACGCGGGCGGCTGCGGGCCCGGCGCGGCGGCCGGCGGCTTGGCGCCCGCGGCCGGCAGCGCGGCCAGCGTGTCCTGGCTCGCGTGCGCGCGCAGGTAAGTGTTCTCCACCTCCAGCTGGTTGATGCGCTCCATCAGTTCCGCGATGCGCTCCTTCAGCACCTCCACCTCCTCGCGCACCGCGAACATCAGGTGGCTCTTAACCAGATCCTGGAACAAGGCAAGCGGACACGTTAGCGAATCCATCGTATTGTAACTATACGGTCGCACTGGACCGACTCACGTTTAAAACTATAATAAGATTAATTAATATTGTTACAACTTGTTTGATATAATTGATTCAGTAATTGCCAAATAAAATCTATGTTTATGTCTATGGCTAAAAGTTTAAAAGAAATACATCCATTGAATGTTGGAAAAACGGTATCGCAATAACTGAATAAGCACCACGAATACAAAATCTCTACATCTACCGGCGAACGTACGTACTAAAAGATAACACGCAATAAACTTGCACCGGTTATAATTGATCAGTACATGATACAACGATCCGTATTTGCGAAATTATTCAACGTAACAATTTTTTTACGTAAAACCGAAGAATTGATTTATTAGCGGAAACAGAAATGTGGATATCAACTATGGGAACGTACTTTTGTATTAGGCACGACCACGTAATAGGGGTCCGTCTGACCCTGCTGCCTAACCTCGTAGAGGCAGCCATCTCGGTGGTGTTGCACGACGTCGAGCATATTTAGTTTTGTTGAGTAGCGAAGGGCCGAAGTAAATGTTCACTGGTCCACACTCGGTGCAGGATAATACGTGTGCGCGAGCGGCGGTTGACGGCGCGACTGGCGGTTGCCGGTAACACAGTGATACTGATAGCGGGTTAGCGTAGTATGTCGCGAGTTGCGCGCGCGCGTCCTGGCAGGCGACTGATGGTCTGAGCGGCGCGCGCGCCCTATTTAAAATGGCGGCGACCACGTCACCGCCACGCGGCCGGCCCGTGCACCCCCGAGAACAACAGCCTACATCCACGCGCGGCAATAAGCTCTTGTTTTCTCGAGCTTGTTTTCAGCGTCCGTTCAAAAATCACGCCATACGGCCGCAATGACGCGTATGCGCACCAAATTACCGAAAGCTGCACGGAGAGCGTTTACCTTAACTTTACACCAATAACTGCTCATGGGCCCGAGGAAAAGAAAGTATGTATCGAAATGTATGTACAAATGGGAAAAAATATATTTTTTAAAGTCTATATACGAAGCAACAACTCAAGGTGCAGATTGGCATATCTACAAAGGCGACAAATATCTCACGATTCCACAAAGGACATTCGGTTTGAACGGGGACCAACAAAATCTTCCAAAAGAGCCTCTAAAAATACGGCGCTGACCGTGAGTGTCAAATTAGCATAATCATATGAATATGTTTATGCAAATGACAAATGTATAAATAGATAATAATTTCAGTACATTGACGACACAACATCCGATTGTAATAAAGTGGGACTAAGGATATAAGCAAACATTAGGCTACAACAAAACTCGTAGACATGGAAAATATTTCTCGAACGTTTTTCTTTACAATTTAATCCGCTCTATTTGTATAGAGTAAACAGACGATGTTAATAAAATCATCCTTAACGTAGGGCCAATGAACGCTCATCCTTTTCACACTGGTTGTAATGAAAGTGAATCGGCCAAGCATTTGATCTACAAAGAGAAACCAATTTTCATCTCCTCAGAAACATGAACCATATTAATATTACATAGAGGTAAAATTTGTTATTTGTCTCTGGAATTACGAAAATGATTCACATGCTATATTTAATATTGACATAAGTCCAAAAGAAGTTGGAAGGAAAAAGCGCTGTTTGAGTACTTTATTAGCGTACGCTGCCATTCATGGATACCTACATTGTGATTGTAAAATAATTACACCTACTAGGAAAATATTATTAGTCATTAGACAATTTTATTGACGTCTGCGCAACCGAAGGCGTACCAATGTTCACATAACTTTTCAGATTCTTATGATAATAAATAGACAGAATAGAATGCGGATAGAACTGGCCATGCCATCGAAGGCACGTCGAAGTCACAACCGATTGATTTCCACCACTCCACTTAATGGAAACTGTAGACATGCATCTCTAATCGTATGAAACGTAAATGTCGCGCAGGAATTTTTTCCATGCTCTTCCACTTCACGAATACGATCCACATCGGAGTCGTCCGACAAAATGCGAAACGCTTCAGCAGTACGCCTACAAGAAGAATAAGTATAGATTTTGCGGGAGAAACATACTCGTCTCGGCGATTCGAAGGAATGTCTTTTGGGATCAAGGACTGACTGAAACTGGTCTGTGAGTATTCGTCAGACGGTTTATAATTAGACCGTGGGTTATAAATAGTGTGGATGCTGATTGGGCTTTATTAGCGCCGTGTTTCGAGTTTCGAGTGGGTGTCGCGACCTTCAGCCACCGAGTGGAATCCTTCTGTGTTCTGGATTGCACCGGTACGTGCCGGATCTCATAAACGCACGTGCCAAACGCCGGACACTGCAGTATAGAATATATAGAAATTCAATTGATCGAGAAGTGGCAAACAGGAAAGCGGCTATTAAAGCTGCCACCAAATACGGCGATGGCATAAAATTTGACGCACAATTATCAGCGTATGCCAACACCGACGGTGTTAGGTTAGTGGGTGAAGATAACAATGGAGAGCATGAAAAACATGGCAGAGATAAGATACGCGAGTGTGAATATCATCTGCGTTAATACCTGGTGGCACTGTGGAGAAGAAATGCAAATACGGCATATTGACTATGCAAATTATTGTGATAATTTATCGTTGGCGCGTGTACAGGATGCGAATACGCTAAAATCCAGTTAATGACATAATGGAAACCAGATACAACCAGATAACCCAAATAAGGTATTCGTGACTGTATTAAAATTAGCGCCACGTTATTTCTAGTTATTAAGGCAGATAATATTTCTGATTCATTTCAAGGTCTTGTTCAGCATTGACGTTGCAAATGCTGATAGATGCAATTGCATTGTAATCTGATCAAAGACTACATTCTTAAGGAAACTTTATATGGAAAATAAAGTCCACGTTTATACCTACCTGCACAGGTAATTATAAAGTATTTTTATTCATAAATAATAAGAAGATAATTGTTTTGATATGGGATAAGTGTTTTGTTATAGGCATTTGTACTCAATTAATGTTATCATTATCAAACGTATGAAGGAAGGTATTAGGTATGATAAGCAAACGCAACCTTTCCATTCAATTCGAGCGTAAACACGCACAACAACAACAAACACTTATCGTAAACGAGATAACTAAAGGCATAAAAACTGAGAAAAAAACACATTCTAACATTCGTTTGTTCTAATAGAATAACAATTTCACAAAAACAACAAACTAGATATGGCAGAGTTGTGGAACCGGTTCCGCATTGAAAAGCAGAGAACGTAAACAAGCGAGTTTAAAATCGTGGACTCCGAACCGCGGCTTCCACAAGAATAAAAATTCAAACCGCGTCGATGACATCATCTACATGCAAAGCAGCGGTCCGCCTGTTTATACCGAGCGGACCAAAACAAGCCCACTAGCACTACCGAGCTTATAGCCCATCGATCAATAACTTTTATAACTACGTACTGAAAATTGGAATATGTTCGTGTAAACAATATTTTTTATTAGTTTCATATTATAGATACTATGAGTCATCCATCACGAATAAATAATAGCTTAACTATGTTATTATGTTGTTTATAACTACATACTGGACAATTTAAATATGTTCACGTAAACAATATTTTTGCGTAGAACGATGAATACACTCATAGATGACTCATAGAGTCATCATCACCAATAAATAATGGCATAACAATACATTTTTCAATAATGGTTCAATTATTTGTTTGAACAATGTTAACAAGAACCTACTGCGCAAATTAAATTCAATCGTCATTAATTTTTTTTTTTTATCAAATAATTTAATCGTAGGTAACTAAATTACTAAAGGCAAGTATTATAAAATACTGTAAACATGAAAATTAAAAATAAATGTAAGTATTTGCTTGCAAACCACCTGTGCAGCTGATCAAATAATGAACGCATTGGAGAAAAATGCGAGAGGGTTGTGTACAACATCGAAAATATGTAATATTATTGAATCTCTATGCATTATTATTTTCATGTATTTATTGTACTGCGCAAAAAGATCGCAAGTTATTTCGATAGCACTTGTTCATTTACCAATTATTCTTTGATTATTCTTTCTTCCAGTCAGTTTACAAGTAATTTCATTCAATTGAAAACAATAGCTTTTAATATTCATTACACCGTTTCAGAATATTCGCCGATGCTTCGTTTGGAACCGAGCACGTGGTCTGTTTGTCACATAAACCCAACATTTGAAGGTTACAGAATGAGAAACACAACATCCGAAAGTCAGAGGTTACGCATAATCAATAAGTTGAAAATAACTTCTTTAAATTCCGGTGCAGAGATGAGAGAATATTGTCAAGTCAACCCAAGAGCTAATCGCTAGTTGAATCATGAAAAACAAAAAAGCGTATAAATAAAGATTTGCAATTAATAAAAATGACATTGTTATGTTTATGAGGAAGATAAACATGAGTATTGACGTCGTGAAGTTATCTCGGCGATACGAGTTCGAATAAACAAGTGAAAATGTGGAGGTATTGAGATGCGTAATCTGCAAAGAGGTCAACCCCAGACCACAACATGGCTGTATGGACAGTTAACCCCGAACCTGATGATTGCAATGATATCATTGCATAGCTCAGATAATGTTCAACATAATACGACATAACCTAATCATTTTCAGTATAATCTAAATTAGTCACGGTATGAATTGCTCTACATAATAGCAATAAGAAAAGGTATGTTTGATAATAACGAAAAAGAAACGGAGTTTGCTCAGGTGAGTCCGGAAAGCAAGGTCGAGGCGCTTTTCGTTAAAAACAAGTTTACGAACCGACCGAATCTGGTTTCAATCGGCTCTTGGGCGATTTATCGCTCACGGCAGATAGCGGATAAATAAAAATCCGGCGATTGGTTCCTGCAGTACTATTCCATTTATTATCGTACTTTTCCGTCGGATTAATCAATTGAAAATAAAATTTATCGTGATCATCACTTCATAAAGTTTATGCGACAGCAAAACAAGATAAAGTTAATGCAACCACTTACGTCAAGCAAGTTATTTTCAATTATTCCGTCAATACCGAAACGGCTTCCTATGCTTTTGTTTGGCTCAGCGGTCGCAAACGAAGGTAAGGAGTCGTAAATTGCGTTGGCAAGCAGTTGTAGGGGATCAGAACGTGACAATAGCAAACGTGACGGCTTCATTATGGGACCACAAGTTGGTTTTCCGAGAAAACATCCGAGGCGTTTCCTGATCGTTGGGAACGGTTTCGTGTTTCGATTTGAATCTGGCGCGTGCGGGCCGTCTGTTGCAAATTGCCAGCTGCTGGATCTCGATAGCTGCGGTATCGAGTGACTCGCGTGACCCGCGTGGCCAGGAAGCGGACTCGCCGCTCGCTGAGCTCGAAACGGCGCGATCTGGAGAGCACGTGTCTCCAGCGCTACACCCTGCGCGGCATCGGGGCCAGCTTTCCTTCCGTGTCTATTCTGGGCCGGGTGAGCCCTGGCGGGTCACGCCTGCCTCATGCAAATCACGTACACAATGAGGGAATTAGCATACCGTGGCGCTTGGAGCGTACACAATTTCCACGAGCGCATCAGACCAGTGTCTCTAACGTTAACGCCACGAGTCCACGACTACGAGAAGCTGTTTGTTGATTTGTAACTGATGGTTTTACAAACTGAACAGCAGCCCGGGACAAATTTACACTTGTTTGTGCCGTTAGCGATCAAAGCGAAAATATCCGAGATGTGTAAACGCGCGAACAGAATCTAGGGGATTTATGTTTGAACAGATGTGAGAGGAAGTGGGTCAGTAGTGTGATGTGAACTATGGCTGGCCGTGCAGAGTACTTCAAGCGGCCCGCTGGTAAACATATCTGGTGTGACGTAACACGCCCAGCGAGCGCGGACTTACGAAACGCGCGAGAACTTCTACAATGTGAAACAGAGTACCATTTGTATGCATTTGACGGACGGGCTAAAGACAGCGCGCTTCAAGGCGGACCGCTTTGTGGATATCGTGCATTCTTAACTGACACAAGCTATTCTTGGCTGCCACGGAGCTACGCAAAATATTACGATGTCTATGTCGATTCAGGAGAATCATCAATCAAGGCTGACTAATAATAAGATTATACTTTCTACGTGTAATCAAAAAAGAAAAATAGAATAACAACAACAATAACACAGCAGAACTGTCTAGAAAAACAGTTTTAGACGATAAAAAACTCATTAATCTCTGAAATCGTATCGAGTGCTACACCCGCACGTAGCTATTGTTCCAAAGATTATTATAATCCAGCTTAAGACTGTGTTAAACAATAAACTGTGATATGGCCGCACGATATTCCGTGTTATTACAAACGGATGTCTTGAAATAAATGTAATCTATTTCGAGACACTAACAATCGCACCAACTGCAACTAGGTTACGATAATAACTAAACATTACAATATTCACACACGTCTGTTCAATTTTATATAAGAGTGGATATGGACATCTTTTGTACCCACGCGGTAGATACGCGAACGTATTATGAAGCACCTTTACAAAAGAAACCGATAGACAATTTTAACCTAACCTAACAAGGGTCATGGCGAACCGGGCTGATGAAATGTTTCACCGAGATCCCGTCGGGGTTCCGGCTCAAAGATTCTCGCCGAAATGGAATCTGCTCTAAAGAAAATTATCCTATCTTTAGCTTCTTTCGGTTCAGAGTATGCCCATACATCGCCCACTGTCTTGCGGCAGGGCATCGCTTTATGGGATCACGCGAGCGTGCTGGGATAGTGGGGTGATATAAAAATACGGTGGATGTGGACGTGTAGGGCGGCGATTGGGGTCAATCGCTTGAGGCCATCTGCGGCCGCTAATTATAGACGATACGATGCGATGCGCCGAGCCCAACGAGGGCCGAGCGACGACACGCGACTATGAAACGATCATCGAGAAACTTGGGTGCGCTGTGTGCACTCTCTTTCGATGCAAATTCGAACGCTCAGAGAATTGCTATTCTCGAGTTATGCGAGATGGGATTACAGGTGTGCGCTTAAGGGATAGTTTCTTCGTGCCAATGTCGAAATGCCTAAAGCTTTCTATCCGTGTGTACGTACTACGTACATAGCTATGCAGTAAGTAGGTGTAGGTAGGGGAGACCGGGGATGGTTGGCTATAGGGGCAGGTAGACTAAGCAACAATAACTCGCCACCATCACGTGTTTTTCATTAACCAATCACGAGCCACGATGCCTCCCCGCGACCCGCGAACTTGTGCGAAGTGAGCCGCCGCAGAAGCGCGGCGTTCGTGAGTGACATCACACGTTGTATATTTGGGCTCGGTAAGTAATTTTTTTCATTCGTACTTTTTTTGTTATTGTGCGTATGGATCTGTTAGAAACAATGTTGTTGTTATGCCAAATGTAAATATTATAGTTTTACTCTATATTACATAGTATTGCTTCCATGTTAACGCCAGAGTTTGTATATGATACGCAGGAAAAATTCAAAATGGCGTCAGGGGTTGGTTGACAAATTTAGTTTGGGGTAGGTAGACTAATTAGTCAACCAACCCCTTTAAAATAATTATAATATTTTATACTCATTTAAAGAATTGTGTGGGCTAATGTGCACAATCAATGTAAACACTATTATGGTCTCCGTTCGTATACTAAATTACAGTTGTATTTTTACAGAAAATGAGGACATACAAAAGAAAATCTGAAAGGGGTGATGTACCAAAAGATATCCTAGAAAGAGCTTGCCACGCAGTGATCTTCGATAATAATAGCATAAACGCCACATCAAAGAAATACCAAATTCCATACAAAACGTTGCATCGTTATGTAACCAGACTTAAACAAAAGCTAGAAAGTAATCCGAACCTCAGTAGAGCTGATTTGACCCTGGACACGGCGGGGTAGATAGGTTTAGTTTAAAAAATTAAACTTTTGTATTCGTAAAAGATTAAAGTGGTTTATAATAATCACTAATTCAAAGATGATAATATTTTGTTAGGAGATATACTTAAAGACTCTAATATGAGACTGATTGTTCTATTTTCATAAATAAGTTAATTTTTAGAAAACAAGTTGTCTGTTTTAATAGTTTATAATATTTGATACTCACAAGTTTATGCATGTTGAATAAGTACCAAAATTAATCTTACTTATTGGTAATTTAAGTTTTTTTAAATAGTTTTTTAGAGACTGTTTGTTTATTACTTTAAACTTTATATAAGTAACTTTATATAATATAATAACTTTATATTGACCAAAAATAGATCTCAAATTTAAGTTTGTTTATAATTTAATAAAAAGTTTCTATTATGTAGTACATTTCAATGTTATATTTTATACTAATCATCTTTATTTACACTAATTACTGCCTAGGTCAACCTACCCCATGCTTATGGTCAACCTACCCCGGATATGGGGTAGGTTGACCAAGCGTCAGGGGTTTAGAAAATCTACTAAATAAGTATTATAATGATAAATATATAGGTTATAGAGAAGTATTTTAGGTACCTGAATAGTTCTTCTATCTGTATCAACTGTTGTTTTTGTTATTATAAGTTAAACATCAAAGATATACGAGCTTAAGTCAAAAGTTAGTCAACCATCCCCGGTCTCCCCTACTCTCGTTGAAACTTGAATTATGTGCCCAAAACGAATGCGAAAGGAAATAAGTATACGTACTTGCAGTACTAAAGATAATCCACCTTAAAACCCACTCAAAGAGACACAAGCTCAGGTCGTACAATTCAGGCAATTAATTGTCTAAAATTACAGGCGATGACTAATGAAGTCGGTAGCGAACGAGCGGTAGGTATTTGTCTTAATCACTAGCCATATAAGGAGCGGTGGGCATCAGTTGGCCCGGTAAGTTAGATTACGTCTCAACTGAATCATAAAGTAAGCAACTGAAATGTCATCATCGCTACTCAAACTAAGATGTCACGGAATTTGCTCACACGCCGGGTATCACAAAGTAAACAAGGGTATGATGTAGCGGTGTAAATTCTGTGAATTACAATACACGACCGCGGACTGAAACGGGCCGCGTTTCCTGGCCATTAAATGGAGGAAGTCATTAGGGATTCAAACAGTGCGCCCGCGATCTAATAACGGTGTTATGTGCCCCGGCATTACTATTATAAACACGGTGAGACTCTGGAGATTGCATCTTTACGCAATGCGTGAGATAAGCACTCTTGTGCAACGAATGACAGCCAGGATATACTACACCTATACTACATTGTATCTGATCCTAAGCAGATAAACCCCACATGTCGAGTCGAGATCGATCAGACGGAATCAGAACGGCCGCTTGACCTGGCTTACATACGTCATAGATAGGCTAGAAACCTACAACTTTTTGCGCGCACCGACATTCGAACAGCAAGCATTTAGTTGGAAGAAAGTAGTTAATGTGTTATAGCTAGAAACGAATGTGGCGACGGTGATATATGGGGTCGCAAAGATCGCAGCAACTAAGCCGAAGCCATTACTATAACTCTCACTAAAATAACGCAGCGGCAGAAACGCGATTCTATGCCATAAAATCAAAACTTGGGCCGAGCTAAAACAAGGTGGACCTACACTACAAAATTAATTTCAAGTTTATATTTCACCACTCTAACACAAAGAAAACGTAAAATTAGTAATTCCTATCCCTATTCACTATATCACCTAATTTGTGACGGCAGTAAGATACCTATCAATATTATAAAAAGTTATGGTAGATATGTGCTGAAAAATGGTGGAACTAGTAATCCAATTGCCAATGTACTGTTTGTGCATGAAGTATAAATAAATAAATAAATAAATATTCCTATTATACTACTTCCGAGGGGTATAGTTTCAATGCCAAGAAAACGGGAAGGATCCCGAGAGGATGTTGAAAAACTCACAATGTCCATGCGGAAAAGCCATCTGGACCACTGGTTCAATAGGTGTAGGTATCTAGTAGAAGTAGCAACAACCGGTTCCGAGTTTACTGAGTCTGTCAATCTGACGTTAAGCCCGTGTCTTTGTAGTATTAATTCAAGTATTGATTACGAGCGATTTCCTCCACTTACAGGCAATTATGATAATAGTGTGTCGGCAACTAAAGAGCGAGTCGACGGTCACGTAAGCATGATTTGACGTATTGGAATAGTTGAATTGTTAATCCGTACCTGCATTATGATTGCTATGTGAAGTGTATTTATCTTTAAATGGTACAATAAAGTCTATATATAGAAGTACTTGACGTTCACCGGTGACGATTCTTCGAGACTCAGTGATAATGTAGTTCTCCTCTAACAGAATTACAAAACCGAAAAAAAAATTAAAGTTTGTACGAATTTCCTTTTTGCTTCACAGCATACAATTTACGCGCGTACATATTCTCCAACGATACCGCGCGTGCACTCGTGATGTGCCGATTCTAATATCGATTCTTCGTTATGAGTTATGCCATATAAACTGTTCCCATAAACTGGCTCGGCGAATTCGGAGAAAATAGAAATCTGAGTACTCACCATAGCTTGCTCGATCTTGTTGTCGATAGCCACCGCGCTCGTGCCTGACGCGCTGAAACAAACAAACGATCACAATTAGTCACAAGCCATTAGATAATAAATTGTAAAAAGGAAACTGAAGGCACACAGTTCGGGCATTACAAATTATTCACGCACGGATACACGCACATCCGTCCGGAGAGAAAATACCTAATCGAACCGACATAATAACATATACGATTCGGACATGTTTCCCATATAATTGGGTCGCTCCTTAAGGAAGCATTAAAACAAATTAACTACATATTTCACAGTCATCTAGTTACAGGCCAGATAGGTGCTTCCGATTTTCTTATCCGGCTCGATAAATAAATATGAAATAACAATAATATCAAGGAAAAAATGTGATTGAAATTGATTGAATGTTTATGATATCGCACAATTCTTTTTCTGCGCGCGATTCATACGTAAATCAAACACATTTAATAAATAAATAAAATAAAAACCAAGTAAACGTAAACAAGAAATTGGTTCCGAATTAAACACGTTTACATAAAGTGGTAGTTACATCGCTGCAATACGAAAACACAGAGGAATGCGTGGAAAATGGTTTTATCGGACACTTTCCAGTTTTAATAATGGCGGATTGTAAAATCGTAGGTAATGCATTGGCGTCAATACGAATGTGCAGTTTCGATTTGTGGGTATAAGTTGTGAGTATACGCTTGCAATTACAACAGTGCATGAACGTTCCATCGCTACGGGTGAAGTAATTCACGTTCATGATAACCAAATGTATAATTAATTTACTCAACCAAATTGTGAGTTATAAACCGGTAATTTTGAGAAGAGCTTCCGTTGATTGCCTTGCGGATGATTACGCTAATACTGTAGGTAAATATATGCATCTATTGCCAAAGTGAGCCGCGGTGTGAACCGAGTGCCACCAGCTATTTGTAACAAACACCAAGGAACAATAGATGTTTCTATTTCGAATCGGCCACGAGCCACGGGCGCTTGGATTCGGTGTCAATTTATTCCGTAACTGAGAATATGAAATAACAAAAACATAGATTGCAATCCGCCGGCGGCGAGTCGAGCGAGAGTCACGTCGCAGATGCGAGCAAGAAACGCATTAGAAACACATCTTCATCCGGTTGATGGACACTTGACCTGGAAACCTATTGAACGGCTACATCTATCGGTGAGCGGCGAAAAGAACAAAGTGTCCGTAAAAGGCGGCGAGATGTGAGCGCGTCAGGTGTTCGAGCATCGCAGTCGCCGCGTTGGCGGTCGCCGGCGCTGTAATGGGGACAACAATGCGCGGTGTTCGCGCCACGTGCCGCCGCCGACGCAGTCTACTTGGCGCAGCAGATGCGGCGCGGGCGGCGGTTGCCGGCCTTACCCATTATGATCCAATCTCGCTGGTGTAATCGTCCGGCTCTAGTATGCGGCGCGGACGCGTGCGTGACTTTCTCCGGACTCGGATTCCGTGTCGCGTCAAAGAGGTGAACAACACCACGCACGGCCAGCAGCCGCCGGAGCGTGGAGAATGACTTTTGCGGCCGCAGATCGATTTCGACCGGTCCGGTGCTGAACTCTCAGATATTGAATAACGACCGTGGACGCGTGACCGAGGCCGCAACATTGTCGTTAGTCGAATCTGTGTAGCGTGCGCTCGCAAAATCATTATTGCATATTAATCCAATCAAGATAGTGAGGACTACTTAAACGTGGCTCAGCACCGTTCGAAAGTTGACACTTTTCAGGATGTCAATAGCTAATGCGTACGAATTTTGCTTTCTCTAAGCAGGAATCGGCACAAACAAGTTATACTATTCAGTAAGCGATTACGCAAGTTTGGTTGACAAAAATGCACGCGATGACAACGTACACGAAAAAGTTGAAACATAAGACGTCGAAATACGAGGAGCGGAGAAAGTTTCTTGCGGAGGTGAAGTGACGACAATGCTCGATGACCACGACTAAATACAGCAGAAACATAACTAAATGTAATGAACAATCTTTGAAGTAAAGAAACGACGTTGTAACGCAATTATAAGCGTTTTATTTTATTGTAAAACATAAAACTTTAACGCACGACCTTCAACAAAGTTAAGCTAACAAACAAGTCCGAAGCGAAATACCTCATAAAATGAAACATGTGTATCTATCTAAGAGTCCAATAAAACAGAGTAACAGAGTACGTACTATAATAAGCTGACTAGCATGACTTTCACGCCAATGGGTAAAATACGATTTGCTGCCAAATATATATCGTGGGCCGACGGTTTCACATGTGTCCGTCAGCGAAGCCCACCTGGCAACAGCGCATTTCTTGACAAACACTTCTGTTTCAAACGGCTCATCGACCGAAATAGCTTTTTTGTGCGTTTAAAGACTTCAAAGTACGAAATCTGGCAACAGCGAGCAAGGTGTTCCTCGGAAAGAGTTGATGCTTGGGGCATTGTTGTTTTAACTGTGACAAAAGAATGACCTGAGCAAAACCTATAAAGGTAATCCGTTACAGCACTATCCCTAAACAGGGTTATGTATAACAGATGTATACATCAAAATTTTGCCTATTTATCAGCCATATAAACGTTTCAGTAAAATCGGTTATTTTAGTTAATGTTCTTCTTCCAGATACATGCTGTCAGCGTGTAACGCATGCGGGTGTATACTGTATGCATAGATCACCCGCGGAGCTCGTACCGTGTTTTAAAACGTAGTTCTCTACCAACATAGTCTCCAACCTTTGTCTTTGTCTCGTACAAAGCTCTTATCAAGCCTTTATGCCGCAGGCATAGTGAACAAAAACGCCAGCCGGATGGCTCGTTTTTTACTGATTCCGTGGCGTCATTCGCAACCAAAATAGCATCTGCCGAACATAATGGTGCATAACTCGCTTTAGTAATTTACAAAACCTGTTCCTTGGAGGAAATCTTTTGTCGAATGGCGTATGATTTTGGACAGGTAGTTGGCTTGCAGTCTTAAACTAAAACATTAAATTGAACTTCTACTACCGGGACAAATGTATATTTTCCAATGTCGGAAGTGGGTACTTAATTGATTCATTGCTCCATACGTTTACGCATCGTATATCTAAGTATCGATTGTACAAAGAAAGGAAAGAATTGCGTTCATCACAATGCAAATGTGTAAGTAAATTAATTAGTAAACAGTAGCGAAAGCGCTGTTAATCGGTATGATAATGAGCGAAACCCTTACAAAGGTTATTGTGATTCACTAACTGCGCCGCGGCTGAAACACAATGCTGGTGTGGTAACCAAGTTCAGCCGGAACATCGCGGGAGGCGCCCCGGACTATTGCGTTACTCACTGCACTGAAACAATGTCGCTCGAATTGACTCTTTAGCGTGCCGACAGCCAATTGACATCGGGAGCAGAACATTCTAGATGCACGCATTGCACACGGTATTTATTAATCGGCGTGTACTTCGCAAATGGTCAAATGGGTGCCGGCGTGATTGAGTCATGGGGCGTCGGGCGGCGGCCGCGGCGTGTGAACATCGCGGCAGCAGATTAATGTGGCTTTGTGGCGTTATCGCGCACTGCAGCGGCGCGGCGCGTCGCTATCGGCTGCCGGCTCGCAAGGTCGTGGAGGGGAAATCGACGGGTGTAGAGCGGTGTCGACACTGCAACGCTGGCGCAGTGGCCCAACGACCGCCACATCTTGCTACCGACTCGTTTCATAACGCTGCATTCGCGGGTTCCTTTCAATTAGCCGAGGAAATGGAGTGGCAACGGCAGCGACGGATCGCTAGCTATCGATCTGGGTGGTTATCGAACTGGTTGATGGCCGACATGTGCATTTGTTCGCCATAAGAAAAGAGGGCAATCGTGTCAGTCAAAAGGAGTGTCACTGAAATCAAGTCATTTTAAAGTCGAGTCACGTTAGCCTATAAAGCTGGTTGATTTCACGCGGCGCTCGTAAAGCACCGCCGCCACCGCGGTAGCCGGCGTACAATAAAATGAATTGGACACAACAAAGGACGCGTTTATAGGACACAGGGGAGAAGTGGATTCAGAGGTTGTCACGCGAAACCGTCACGCAAACCAGCTTTCCCCAGGATTTTTCATAACAACATCGCCACTTTTATTATGAATGGCTTAATTATGAACGACACTAAGTAGAGCTTGCGTTCCCAAGGGCGTGGAGTCCATATAAATTAGAACTTACGACGATGTAAATCGTTTCAAAATAGTTAAAACACTTGAAACATGTGAGCATTGACCGTGACTGAACCTACACATTAGTCATCCAAAGATCCTGTTAACAGAATACATCGCTAATAAATTCAGCCGAAGGTTTACCGTTCGGTGAATGAAACAACGTCAGCACGAGTGCAACGGCTCGAATAGTGAGGGCTGGCGAGAAACGTTGAGAAAATAAATTAAAATTTATGGGTGAGAAGTGTTTCAGGGATAACATGTGTCGCAGATAGCCGGTGCAGCGGGTCGATACGGAGTCGGCTCGCCGACGGCGGTGGCTAGTGCTAGGCTCGATAGCCAAGCTGACGTCAGCCGATCGCGGCTGCGGTGCACCCGGCCACATTGCCGGCGAACCTTCACCGACTTAACGGCTACCAATTAGCCCAGCGCGGTGGGAACCTTCGCACTCAACAGACACACTTCTCACTCGAACGTCAATGCCGGTCCGCAAAGCCTGCAATGCGCCATCTCGGCGGACTCGAGAAGGCGCGGTCTATACAACAAAAATGGCAGACAACACTCTACTTACACCGGGTAGAAATAGTCGATGTACTTCACGACCACTTCTCTGAGCAGATCCTGCTTGTTCATGATGGACGTGTAGCTTGAATTTATGAGTTTCGCTTGCATGGTTTCCGGTTGGTCGGGTCGCGCGGGCCGGGACTTTCGTGTCCCGGGTGTCGGGTTGTGGGGCGCCGTGTTTGCGGCGAAAATCTCGTGAACGGTGTGCGTGTTTGTGATAAATGCAATAGTTTGGAACGGCGAGAGTACGCGGGCTCTCCGTGCGGCGCGTTGCGGCGGACTGGCGCGGGCGGCGGCGCGGGGCGCGGCGGGGAGCGGCGCGCGCACGCCTCTGGCTCTACCTACTACGGGCTACGTTGGCGCCTCCGAGCACCTAGGCAACGCTTTTGCGACACCGACGCACCGGTCGCGTTTAAAACAAGAATGAATCCGACGCAGCCGAACTTCACATTTTACTTTGAAGCTGTTAATTCGAACGATACAATCGTTTTGGTTCAAGGCTGACCAGATTCGGCTAGTGTTTTTGCCTCCGTATGGAATGGATGCTGCGCGAGGTACGAAAATAAACTAAGACAAAAGATTACCGGTGAGCGTTTTTAGCGTCGTAAGTGTCCTGATTATTTTTGGCTGCAGACGGAAATCAGGTCAGAATTTAATTAACATGTTTGAAAATAAAACAAGTAGTAGAGTAACAGAGACATTCTTTTACAAAAATAACTTATCAATGCATTAGCGCACGGAAGCTATGTAAACAAGCATGTCTGGAGGCAGCATTACCGCGAGACGGCTAGACTAGTGTCATCAAACAATTGAGCGCTCATTGCTGCAACCGCTTCCGTGTGCCGCTGGGAAGGGTTTAAGTTACGCAACCAAATAAAAGGAACAACAGATTCACCATGCTCAATTACTGTATCGGTTGATAACGAAAACATCTCACGATAGATGCCATAATTCAAACAATGTATCAACTACTGAAACAACAACCGTCCACCATAGTGACGCAAAGCAATTAAATCTTTCGGTGAGACCGTCGCCATACCCAGTAACAGTCGTAATAACCAAACAACTACCAAAAAAAGTCTTACCAGCTATCATTGCTGCATAAATTACAAAAATTAACGCTGCAACCGAAGTGGGCGTTCACCCTTCAAAACCGGTAGAGGCAGTTGAGTCCATCGATGCTGACTGACCTGATCACATCTCGGGGCCTACGCAATGATTCTTCAATAATTAGTAAACGCTGGATTACGAATCATCAAATACGATAACAAATTAAGTGGAACATAGATGAAAATGCGACGCCGGCCGTCTAAAACCAGCGTTGTTGCATAAACTAAAACATTATTAGATCCCCTGTTGTTCAACAAATTGCATTGTGGCTAACAAAGCTCACGAACAATTGAAGAAGTGGCGCCAGTAATATCAATATTCAACATGGAACAGACGACGTGCGGTTTATTTATATAAGAAAGACGCGTGAATTTCACAATGCATTTTGACATGGCGACCAACTATTTCAAAATGCACACACATTGTGTTGCGAAATCGTTACATGAATTCAGATAATAACGCGAAGAGAGTAACTCCATAACGCAACACGATTGCGTGGAGTTGCAAATCCGAATTATTTGGAAAAAATAAAGTCAGTAGCGATACAACACTAGAGAAGAACACTACAGAAGTTGTTGCGACTGTTGCAAGCAATAAAACCGTGATGCAAATAAATTGACCCCTTCGTTAGAATATATTTAAACAGCCAGCTACTAACCGTTTTATTACAGTGGATGGAAGTTTTATGATTACATAGGAAGAATTAATTAACCTTGATGACGGTGATGAATACATATGGCTGCATAATGGATGCAAGTAAATGGCAGGACAATTTATTGATGCAACGAATGTTGCATGATTATACAAGATAATTGTATGTCTAGAATGTATTAGTTATTATACATTTCAAGACGGTATAGAAAAATAAGTGAATAATTTAAAAACCTGCTATGGTAAAGTATAGATCGGTGCATATAAGGTGCGCGCGCATTCATATCTAAATGTATCATTGTTATCTCTAAGTATGTCACTATGGACGCTGACGCAGAATGGCACTAAAGTTGTACTTATATGGTTCGAATATTTATATTACAAGAGGAAATTTCGATTTATCCCGAGTTTCTTATTAGTATTTGTCAAGTCCGCCATGTTATGGTTATAAATTCGTCCATCTATCTACATCTAGATTTACCGCAGTTACTCTTTACCCGTTATCAGTAATGAGTTGTTGGTGTAATCAATAGATGAAAAAGTGGTTTATATCTGGGATTCCCAAATTCTCAATAGCAACATAACTTGCGCCATGCATTATATCTATTACTTCATTACAATCATCACACGTCACTTCGTAATATATCATCGCTCTATCTGACCTCTACTCCACGACTGACTCAGGTTCCACGAAGAGGTCACCCATCCTCTTGGAGGTGACGGAATCATTAACGACCCAACAGCTAACGACACGACGGTCATTATAAAACTTTTTGCCGCCAACAACAACACAATTACAGCTGTATTATGTTGTTATTGTCAGCGGCAAGTAGTCGTAAGTACCTTAGACAATAGCCTATGGAGTACGTAACAATAGCGATGAATCGAAATTAGCCAGCGGTTCCAATTTCAATGTAACAACAAAGAAAAGAGACTGCACAACAGCACGGTTTCGAATGGGTGCTCTGTTGTGTGACCTTGTCCTGGCGTCGGCCGGAATGGTTAGTGTTTGATACCCATTTAGTTAGATACTAATATATAATTTTAGAATATTTTTCGATTATTTCGTTGACCAAGATCTTCTGCTGGGGACTCGTTGAACAGTCTCGAGAGCCGATTATTTTTATATGTGTCGGAAGAACAATCGCACCACTCTCCCGCCAAAAATGTTTGGTTACATTTAAGAGAAATATTGTTAAACTTACTTCCTCATTTGCGAAGTTCCCTATTTAGTCCTTTCATACCTAAGTCGTTCAAATTGAATTTCCGTCAAGTACCTAAGTTCTTCGTAAGCCCAATGCGTCAGACCCTTTGTTGAAATTATCTTCCCTTTAATCAAATTAATTCCCTCTGATAACCACCAATATGGTGAAAAATACCCTACGAAAAAACCAGTAATACATATTATACTATGCAATAAAAGGGGTTGTAATTAAAATAATGTAATAAAAGCAAAAATTCACATTTAGTGTTTTTTGTTATCAACGTGTTATTATTATCATTATCCCTAGCTATAAAAAGAAAATTCATTAGTACTAATTGAGGGCAAGTATTGACATTATTAACATTACATGTTTCTTTTTTTTTAACACTTTGTGTAGTCACTTCATGATGGAACACCATTATTATGAATTAAATAACTTTTTGTACACTAGTTGTGTTTTTTTTATGTTTTTTGTTTTGTATTGTGATTCAATCATCTCCTTGCCTGAAGAAGTAATTCGAAACCGGTTGCAATTTATAATTTTTTTTATAATAAAGTGGAACTAGTGTACAAAAAGTGATTTAGTTCATAATAACATGTTTCGTTTATCACTTTATCAATAATAACGCCATAGATTAGCTGCCATTTTAATAGATATACCGTGCATGATAACGATCGAAAATGCAATCATCAAATTAAACTGGTATTATACCACCTACCTACAGCGTTACAATGAAGATCGTTATTTTTCAATCCTATTGGGTTCAAGGCTCTATCGATTATTGTAACCAAGGCGACTGGTGAGAGGCCTTCGATTAGACCAAAATCTGTTGCTAGTAATTGAATAACTGACTGTATTAGACGTATCGAGCGAGACTCGGACAACGCCGACATGACAACGGACGCCGCCAATGATAATGTTAAATGTTAAGTGGTTCATGCCAACTATTTCGAAAACAACCTGTTGAAGAAATCGCAAACACAATCGCGCAATCAATGCGAAGCGATAACAAACCAAAGATACGACAAGACAGTATGATAATGAGATGGGACGATATAGGTGGAAAACAGGCTACGCGACGCGAAATCTGGATCGCCCACACAACACAAGGAACCGTCATCGCGATGATAATAATAGCGTACGAGAGAGAGTGGGAACAAGACAAATATCGGGACTTACGAGCACCACGTGTTTCTGCGCGCGAAAGGCGATCGGGGCTGTTCGGACGGTGTCGGTTTCGGGTACATCTCGAGTGGTAACTTCAACAAGGCGATGGACTTGCGCCGCTTGGCGGCGAGGGCGCGCACCGCCAGGTCAGCATTGTGGGGCTGCTCCGGGGGCGAAATCGCATTCGGACAGGACTTCATGTGGGCTTGGGCCGTGGCCACCTGCAGCAGCTTGGTGGACAAGCTGCGGCGGGCCAGCGCCTCGCACGTCGCGCACCGCCCGTCCTCCATGTGAGTTCCTCGTGCGCCCGGCCCGGCCTCGCCGCGGACACTGAGCGCAATTGTTTCCAACGGACGTGGACTTAACTGATGTCATCCGACGAGCGAGTGATACGCGCGACGGCGGCCGCTCCACGCGCTACACGCAGAAAAACAAGACGCCGCCGCGCTGTTGCGGATCGATCGATAGCCGAAATAGGCTTAATCCGATAATGGGACCACGATAAGGTATAGTGTACACGCGAATTAGTGTGTTGACCCAGGCGGCGCGGCGGCGGCCTAGGACGGCTTCAAGGCGGCCTCGGGCCGGTGTGCGCGGGCGGCTCGGCGGAGCGACTGCGGTCGCGCACGAAGCAGCCCCGCCGCCGCTCGTAATCCGAACGCTAACGAAGATATCGATGTTTGCGGTGAATAATACATCAAGGTGTGGAGAGCTACCGATGCCGCTCCGAGCCATCCGGCATTCCGCTGGATACGATCCAGATCATTAAAAATAATCGAGGTCGCAAAAGAATTTTCCTATGGCCACCAGCGACCATTATTCTTCTTGTTGCGTCTGTTGTCTCCACTTGAATTATTAAATGGTCCATTTATTGCGACTTAAACAAAACTGGAACGAAACTAGAGGTGAGATGCAAGAGGTGCGCAAACAGCAATTCTTGGTATAGTAATGTCATTTTGCATAACGTGCTTATTGGTAACATTGTAACATGAAGCTTAACTTATCTATCGATCGCTATCGGGGTCCAGTTTATTTATGTAACGTCGCTATTCCTACGTGCATACATAAACGTACTCATACCGACGCCAATCGTGAATTGAATTGTAGCATGGGCATTGTTATATCATTAATTAAATCAACAAATGCTTCCTGTATCTATGCTATTTACAATAACTCGTATGCATACTTATCCAAACTCGATGCACTAGTTTTTCCTAATACAAGGAGAGTGCGTGGCAATATTTTCGCGATCGCGGACGGCGAGTGTGTAATACAACTAATTCGGCACAAGGCCGCGGGTTCTGTCACACTGGAAGAGGCAAGATCCGTTATTTTAGGACACTTAAGAGGTCGCCGCGTTGTAAATTGCCCAGGGGAATTAATCATCCGATTCATTTGTCGCCGAAAACATTTATATAGTTTTGTTGTTTGCACGTTTTCGCTGCGTGATGATGGGCGTGATTTACGCATTTTTCGTTAAATTCCATGAAAAAATCTGTGGTAATTCTGCACTGATCGTTTGGCTGGTACGCAGTATCTGTCAGTCTTACAGATACATAAAAGCATACGTACTGAAGTCGGTCGATATTCCAAATAACATCCAGAACCACATTTGCTTTGTCATTGCTAGCATTAAAATTAAGACGAAATAGCCAATGAGGCGTAAACACTATTGAATTGGAACTTTACAACTCGTCTTCTAGTTGTTATTTAATGACTCGGAAACATAAACACAAGTAGGCATTGTTATTTTGACACGACGTGTGTCATTAATGAGCGTTTTGGATCGTAAAACGGCTCATTCTGGTTTTTACGGCTTCAGCGCACCACTTGTGGTTAGAGCCGCAAAACATTAGACTAACAACTTTTTTATGCCCCAACATGAAATTTCTACATTCGACCAACTGTAGGTGGAGCGGTAGATCTAAGCAAAGTTGACGCAGAAGTGAAACTAATAAACACCAAAACAGATGACTACATAACAAATCAATATAAATGTGTAAGTTTTTCCGTATATGTATACCTAATATAATGACTATGTCTACTAGTGAATAAGCTTACAAAATAACCTTTACAGCATACGAAATGAATCATAGCCACGCCGCAGCGCATACTTGTGGTCAACGACCAACAACATAGTATCTCAAAATTAATACAATGAGGTAATATCTCAAAAGAACGACTTGTTTGACTCCTCTCGTCAAGATGTCGATGGAGTCACGACAAGGATAAATAAATAAATAGGATGAAACGGAAGCGACGCCGCATGCCAAACGCCAGGCAAGATTGATAGGATTAGTTTAGAAATAGAATAGCGTCAGTATTGATTTGAAGTTTGGACAGTTTGGCAGACACATTCTTAATCCCTACTGTTTTAATGTTACTAATGTCTCTCTTTCAAGCAGCAATGTATTGACGTAATTCTTGTATACATATAGACATATCAATCAATATCTAGTTAATGAAGAAACCAGAGATTGACTTAGGATGCTTTTCATCCCAGTAAAAGGTTCTGGGGCTGAGAGATTTCAGTGCGGGTACAAAATAAATATGTACAAACGGCCTACCTACGATGAAGATATTTTTCCTCTTGACAAGAAAGCTTTTGTATTGTATAATGGAATAGATAATAGGTAATAAAAACCTTATAACTGATATATAGGCTGTCTACCCTGGTGCCTTTACTAAATATTAGCAGACAGCCTACCTGATGGAAAGCGGTAACTCCTACAACAACTACAATTCATGCACTAAGCTTTCATCTAACAAAAGTCTGAGTAGGTCGTTATTTGATACTTCGACATCGCCTTTAGTTAAATGAATAGTGTGCATTACTCACGAAACGTAGCCATAAAGAAATGCATGACAAAAACATAATGAGGAAAATACAACAGGAGGATATTATATGCAGCTTAGGTTAATTGTAATTTAAATTATTCATCTGACTTGTAGTACATAATTACAATTCACCCAAAGTATGTAATAATTGGCTTCTTTTATCTAGAGAGGTATATTAATTTAAATATATAAAACAAAAAACTGACTCAAGTGACTGACTGACATATCAATTCTAAAGGCACGTAGATTTCTTATGAAGTTTTGGGGGACACTAAAAAAGAATTTTTCAAAATTATCCCCTTAAGGGGGTGAAACGGGGGTTTAAAGTTTGTATGGGGAAATAAGATATTTTATTCGAAACTTCACAGGACTATTTCAATTAATAAATTAGTAAACAAGTATTTCAGTTTTTTTCAGAATTCAACCCCTAAAAAGGGGAAATGGGGTGACAAAGGCTGAACTAGAGGTTTTTAAACCTACTACTGACTGTAAGCAGTCATCGCAGCCTATGGACGTTTGCAATACCAGGAGCATCGCCACGCGTTGCCGACACCGTAAATTTCTTTTTTGGCCTTTTATATTATAATTAGGTTGTTTATATTATATTTAGGTTGTATTAATACGTATATATTTCCACTAGAGTCGGCGTCATTGTAGCTTTAACCACAGTGGCAGCGAGAGTCGGATGCAAAATTTATTATAATGATTACGCGGACTACGTGTCCAACAAATTGCCCTCCGCCGCAAACAAATCCATTACTATTAACAGCCGATTTAAAGTGGCACTCACTGGAAATGAATAGAAATCGATACGATTCGAATAGATTACGTAATAATACGTACTCTTAATGAGACAATACTTTAAGTTGAAGTGAGAAATTGAATAGGATTTAGATTTCATTGTGCTAGGTTTGTGTGATACTATAATCTATAAGTGGTGGGTTTTACGCAAAACTAAGTGAAATTGTAGTTTACGATGAATGTTGGGCAAGTATAGGGTAGGGTAGGGAAGCGCCGGGCCCACTAGTAATAAATAAAGAGGAAAGGTTTGCATCCTTGTTAGTTTGGATATTGAGGGTTATCTCCGAAACAACCGAATTTTTTTTACTACGCCGCTGCGTTATTCCCGAGTATCAAGAAACAAGGATAATTGTATGTATATTCATCAATCCGAACTGCGAAATGCATCAAAGAGATCCGAACTGCGCGCGTGTGAAAACCACGACGGGACGCGAATTACAGACAATCATTTTGACATTTTAGTAAACAATGTCGAGTTCATGGAATCGCACTGTAAGGACAACATTCAATTGAGCAGTCAACTGGTTAAAATTAGGACTCAGAAAACACCGTACAAAAAGAAATACCATCACTTCATCATCAAAAAGTACATGAATAAGCACTGAATGAATACATAACTTTTGCTTATATTGTACAAGCCCTATCCACGAAGCAATAAGGCGGCGCGGTACATTACACTACGCGTACAGTAATGTACACAAATGTGCATAATATTTTTCGATATTACGCGACGGGCGGCCGGCATGGTCCGATGAATGGAGGCGCCGACCTTGGTGCACGCTTTGTGAAAGTCAACACTTGGGAACTTGCGTTATCGCCATGCTCAACATTCTTGCCGAGTCGATACTCGCCGTCGAGTACCTTAAATCTGTTCTGGATTTAAAATCTTAGTATCTGGATTTGAAGTTCGATGTGTGATGATTACAATATTGCTTGAAAATGTCAGAAGTAACAGGAAAAAGGTACGTTCTTGTAGTGAAGAAGCAAGACGTATTAGGTACTTATTGGCTCACAACAATCAGCCTTGACATTCGCGACTGAAATTGTCTATCAATAATATGCGTTGCATCAATCTCCTGCCAATATACGAGTACGTGTAGGTAAGACATTAGTAGTTGGATCGTTATAATTTAATGCTACTTATTCTTGTTTTATTTTAATCTTTTTATCGTTTATTTTCATGGCTAATGTACATGGTAGATGTAACGCATGCTTGCGTACAATGAATCAACTTTTCGAGCGGACGTTTTACAGTAATATTGTCACGCAAAACTCATTTGGTGTCGTGCAAATGGTGTGGTGTCAGGGAAGGCCGCTGCCGTCGGCGCGTTTACCTGTCCAGCACGATACTCATGTGCCTGTGCAGGTTCGCCTTGAGATCGCGCCGCGTGTACTGGTGGTGCGCGGGCGCAGCGGGAGGCGCGGGCGCAGGGGGCGGCGCGGGCGCGAGGGGCGCCACGGCCCCGCCGCCCTGTGCTCTCTTCCCGCAGAGCACCTTCAGGTCCGCCATCAGCTTTTGCACCATACGGACACGACCAAACAACACAGCGCCACGCACACTAGTGAACGCCCCTCAATCAATTGCCGCCGGCTTGCCAAGAGCCATTGGCGCGTGTTGTGTTGCATTGACTCGTGACGTCACCGCTGCACGTGAAAATAAACGAACCATCGATATCGGCGCGGGGCGTCGTTACATCGCGCGTGCGGGCCACGCACTGTCCGGCCGCGACCGCCGGCCTGACCTCGCCGCTTTTTATACGCGCCCGATGAGAGCGCAAGGTGTATGCGAGACAGAATAAATTCGAGTTTATATTTAGGCGCCAACGTTGGAAAGACGGGGGCTAAGAATCTCGCCGGCCAGACTAGTGATAACCACCAACGGTGTTTACAAAATTTCCCTCGAGACAATTGCATTGTTCGTATTGTAGTGGACATTAAACATTCACTGCCAAGGTCAGAAGTGCGAGCGAATACTAGAAACGTCACGAAGAGAAATTAGTAAATGATAAGTTGAAAGTAGGTCGACAGATCACAATAGTTGGAAGAGGGAACCGGGTCACGCGAACGTTGTTCCGCTACGAAGCTAGGAGGTTGCGAGAACTGGGACTCATACCCGATGTCGAATGGGACCAAGGACATGCGAAGTCTGTGAGTATGCAGTGCAATGCAAAACAAACGTATTTCAAAGGACACTTCTCAAAACCCGTCAACGCTATTAAGAAATGTTAAAACAAATTTTCTCGTAAAACCGTTTCATCAGTGAGATAAAACTGAAAGACAAGAATGTTAAGATGTACTTTGGTTTTAAAATAATCGACTTTGAACGTGAATTGTGCGTCGCGCCGGTTCACGGAGAAGTGGAAATAGCATCACCTGCCGACGCCGCCGCCGGCGCAGGAAGTGTGTCCAGTGGAGCGTCCCACCGCGCTATAATCACATTCCTAGTGAAAACGCACGAGGAATACATTTCACATTTTACCGCTGTTATGACCATGGTGGAGACGGGGATGATGTCATCGCATACACTGTCTATCTATCCTTAAAATTATGTAATTCACGTTTACTTATTAAAACCATTTTGGTTTGATACCTGCATATTTTTAAAAGGTGCTTAAAACTTTAAAAAATATACTTTCGAGCTCAATCAAAACTCAACCGAACAGCGGATCTGGTTTTCGGCAATAAACTTCGTCCTTCTTTCATGTGGCGCACGAAAGTGACCGTTTGCAACATATTTTATTGCTGTGCGTATAAAATTTATTTTCGGAGAGGGCGACAGCTGCGTTGCCAGTTTCGGTGCAAACAACGAGGGCGATTAAAAAACTATGCGTGTCTTTCGTCATAAACAAATGTATTACGCGTGCACTGCGCGCGAGCGGGAGTCTTTGGGAATAGACACAGCGGCAACCGTAAAGGCGGGTGTAACCAATGTTATGCAACTCAAACGCCGTGTAGCTATTATAAATTAGGTTAGCAACAGTGATAACGAGAATGAAGAATTGCAGCCAGTCGTACGCTAACAAACTTTCACCAATTGCATTGATAAGGCGGGAGATATTATATCGAGATTGGTTGGGCGTAATCGACGGACGCACTAATGCTGCCGTGTGGCACAATAGCGAATGTGGTGAGGAAGCAGAACAATTTCCCGGAGAAAGATTAAGTTCAACCGAGAGTGAACTCAGACAAAAGGAATGGGTATCTCCGTACTTACAGTTGCGCTTGTGCAACAGTCTCAGACTTTTTTGTTTACATTTCAAAATCCCTTGTCTCGGTGTGTACTGCAAAGACATACCATTAATTTAAACATAAAAAGTTTAGAGTTGTAAACGAACGTTAAGGCTTTACAAAAGGATAGTATACAACGTGTACTTTTACGAGTATATTGAGCAAAAAACAGCAGTGCAGAGCGAGGACCAAAAACTTGAACGCTGGCAACCAGACCTTTTGTTCATACGACAACACCAGATGTTTATTACGACGACGTAAACGACGCTTGTTTTGCTCCAAAGCTTAAAGCAAAGACTCAGCGATATCTTGACAAAAATATTGCAGACAGGTGAACTAGTCCGAGGCAGGAACATGGCGAAAAAACACCGTACGCCGCCCATTCATAAATAAATAGCTTTCGGGCCGAGGACGCGGAAGCGTGACCTAGTTAGGGGTTGCCGCGGGCTTCGGTTCGATACTGCTGGGTACTCACAGGTGGTGTTTGAGGGAGTCCTCCAGGGTGGTGCGGCTGCAGTGTGGTGGTGGTGTCGGGGAGGAGGTCTCGGAAGGGAAGCCGCGAGGGTGCGGGCCCGGGGTGCGTCGGGGCGTGTTCTCTGCCGCGCGGCCGGGTACACACTGAGGCAAGCGGGCGTGCGCGCGTCCCTAGTCCCGACGTCCTTGCGTAAAGGGGCGGCTTGGGGTGGCGCCATGGTAGCGCCCCGTCAAGGCAACGCGTCAATCAATATGCGAGATGAGCTTCCTAGCTAATCGTCGGTGTGCTAATCGACGCCCGCGTGTTTTGCTTATAGGCCAGATATGCTGGGGTTGTTTACACCGCCAAAACAACATACGGGAATTGACCGCTGTCTGTGAGGCTGGTTATTTTTTGTTCGACAAATTGAAGCTTTTTTGTTTTGCTTTAGGTAGTTATGTACCCTTTGTTATGACGCCCAAAGAGCCGGTTTCCACAAGACCGGGAGCTACCTACCCGTACAGAGACTTTGTATTTCCGAGCCCGTTATTTGCAACAGGTAAAAGTATTAAAATATGCGTCAATAAATTTATAAAAGTAAATGCAACAGGCGGCAAAGCAACAGGTTTACGTGTGTAAGCACATCACTGCAGATGCGATGCAAGAGATGTTGCGCAACCGGCCGCCGACCGTTCCAACTAGACTTTTAATCCTTTCAACAAGTACAAACGACTGAAGCCTGAATACCTACACTTACTTTGGTCGGGGAGTAATAAGGATTCTCAAGGACATGGGGAACTGTTCTTTCCGTAGACTGATATCAAGAAATATGATTCAGGACGAATACTCGGTACAAATAGAAAACCTCGAGCGCAACGACGGCATGTACTGTACGCATTAGGAAATCAAATGGCACGCAGAAAGAAAATTGTGCAAACGCAGCAATAATTACATAAAACCGAAGCGAACGAACCAAAATCTTGCGAACGCGTAAACGTTTCTTCACGCGTATTAAGCCTTGCCGGCATTATGGAACCTAATGATACTAATAAAAATGATATAACGGCGTGCGATGAACAAAACAGTGCTGTGCAGTTGGTGTTATGCAACGATAGAGTCGTGTTACGCCGGCGTAGACGCGCGCTATCTCCCATCCCCATCGCGTAGTATCGTACAGGCTGACAGCTGATCGACGGGATCCGAGAGGCGTCAGTGTCGGGGCTTGTCTGCCAGCGGCCGCGGACCCGCGAAGCGTGAACTGACACTGAGTTGCCGAATTAATCGACATCGATTGGAATATTGGCGATGAACTCTAGTTTTGGTGAGTGACGTTTTGCTCCGTTTCCAAATTTTTCAGCTGTTCAAAATTGACCGATTCGCCTATTTGTTCGACTACGGCTGCTGTGATAATTAACAAGCAATTTGTTTGTATTGTCCCACAGGAGGTGTAGATAGAGACTATAGGCCGCCACTTTGTTATGTCCTGCCATAACTTGCTAGCCTCGCATATTGTATCCACATTTATTTTCATACATATTTTATTCTTGACAATTCAGACTACGGCTTATTCAAGAACATTAGTGATCTAATCAGTGAATGTTTTCCTGGGTCGTGGTCTTAATGGCCGGTTTTACCCTTTCGTGAACTTTATTTTTCCCATATTACATCCGCTCTAAATGACCGAACGATCTTAGTATCCCTCTTTTTCCTACTGTAGGACTAATGACACTTCACTAACGGAAAGGAAGACACTATTCCCAAGTGTCATAGTAAACTTAGGCACAATCCTGGAAAAATAATAGAATCTCGAGGGTTAGTTGAATGTTTACAGAATCCGAAATGAGCGCGTGAGTGAAAACAACTGGGCAACGGCTACTTGGTAATCAAGTAAACGAACCGTTAGTAGTAGCGGGTTACTTTGCTCCGGAGAGTTACTTTTGTCCAAACCGAAAAATGAAACTAACTAGTAAAACTAGCAAAAATGGAATGTGGACACGGGGGGGGGGGGGGGGGGGGGGGGGGGGGGGGGGCAATCAATAAAGTCGTTTCCTTAATTGGACTAAAGTAACCCTCCAAGGCTAAAGTAACGCGCTCCTACGGACGGGTTTAAAAGTAAAAAATAATGATAAAATTTTTAACTCATCGATTGTGTTTACAGTACCACCAGCCTTACTGCTTATTTAAACAACTTGTATCACAGTAAAGAGTATTCACATAACGTCGGTACTTCATTTACACGTGGACGCGGTAGGTTTCCTACATAGATTAAAACACTTGCGCAACTGGCCTGACTTTGTTCAAGTGCTACCCTTCACCACTCCAACTGTAAAGGGGAAAGAAAACCGTACGAAATGAGAGATACCATCGCGGCTTAGGAGCGGAAACGTTAATTAAAAGCAGCAGCAATCTAACAAAGATCGAGCACAAAAGAATAGTTAATGAGCTGTGAAAACAACTGTCAGTTCCGATGAAAAATACAAACACAAATTCGGAGATGACGACGAAAATTCGAGTAACAATAACAGGAAAGCTGCCGAAAGCAATTTATTGGTTGAAAACCTTTTTAGTTTCCCAATTGAGACGGAAGGGAGCGACAAGTTTATTGCGCTAGTGAACATAACGATTGACATTACCGAGATAGCCGACTCGAGAACGCAGTATGAGCGCGAGATGACGAAATCGACAATAAAACAAATTTGACAGGTATCGAGCGCCGAAAACATCTCCAGCGGCCGACTGATCCGCCGATAACAATCAACAAACGTGCTGCCGATACAAATCACGTTGCGTAAGCGAATATAAATGTGCAAGTTGTCATTATGCAATTACCTGGAGAAAAGCTCGGGTCCTTTTGCATTGCAATTTGTACCGAACGTGTAGCGGACAATGGCGAGGTGGAAACTTTATAAAATTGCTGTGCGGGGTGGAGGTGAAATCGGCGAGATTGGAACCGGGCGATTAGTGTGAAATGAAATAAACAAGAGGAATTAGCCGCAGCCGATAGTCCGAGCTAATCTGACCGCAAGGGAGCGCGCCGGGCGCCACCTAGACTTTCCCTTTCTCACCGTGAAAGTGATGATGCTCGGTGCATCGAGCTACATAGCCAAGGTTTACATCCCAATCTGGCGATATCCGCTCCCGTTGTGCACAAACCAAAAACCACTGAAGAGATCGAGGAACCAGTTCAAACAAACGATGGAAATGTGAAATCAAGCCGGAGAAAATTAGATTTCATAACAAGTGAGCAATAAACACGTGCAGAATTACAACGCATCGATCATGTTGCTAGCAAATAGAACGTCATTCTGTTTAGATATGCAAAATGAAAACTCACAACGTTAATTGCGAATGCATTTATAAAGAACGCGTGCGCGAACAACGCGACTGGCTGCCAAGTCGGTCAATGAAATCGGTTAGCGGTAGAAAAGAGTTTGCAACGTTATCTAGAGTATATCTAATAGGCTGGCCATTTATCGTGCGGGGTGCCTAGGACCACAACAACAGCACGAAAACAAAACAAAGGGTACTTTCTAAACGAAGACTTTCTCTTAAGTTCAGAACGGCTAATGGTTGCCCTTTATTGTTCATAATTAGCTGCGGCCGATGTACTGTGAGCTAGAGAGGAAAACAAATACTGCCATGTTACGTTACAACTTGGGAACGCAAATAAAGGCAACACGGGCGTGGGCTCTGCCACCGCCAAGGTTATCACACATTGGATTAAACATGTTCGTGGCCTTATCTGTCGCAGATACCAAACATAATATTTATTTTATTGGAATTCAATAATATTTAGCATTTTTATTTTGTGGTCGGGGCACGGCGAAGGCCAACTAACAGCAAACATTGAATATGTATAGTGTTTATAGTTAGCGATGAATAATTAACACAATGCTAAGCTTGTTGCTAACCAATAGTGAGCATGTGATAAATTTACATTCGACTGGCTCAGTCAAGGTTAACAGCACGATAGTGCATTGTGTAACTGAGAACAATAGCCAAATAGATAAAAACACTTCTTGAACGATTACTAATAACGTTATATAATATATTTCACGGCAAATGAGAAAGGCAAACATTTAAAGGCTTCCCCAATTACAGGACAACATGATGGATGTGTGTTTTGATAAAACATTCATGTCAAGCAAATTTGTTTGAAATTCATCGAAAAAAAATATTGATGTCATAATTTTTCATGTCTTGATAAGAGGCAAAATTTTTGTTTGTTTATTTCTAGGGGGTAATCTATATCAAAGTCTGCGCGAAAAGCTACACACTTAGGCATTATTTTCTAGACTTATGAGCTGATTGATACCTACAACATTTATTTGTTCGTTGTACCATTTGTTTGGTTTGATTCAGCGATCTTAAGAGATGTCGGTGCGCATGTTTAGCCGCATATTACTGCGCAGACCGCTCTCGATGATTTATTATCGCCATTTAACATTGGCTTTCGACATCGTCTTCATCGTCCAGAGGATAATAAATTTCTTAATCCAATGCAAAGTCGGAGGGTACGGGGTCATCCGTTTATAATGTTAGGTGACACGTTGCAAAACGTACGTTTTTTGTTCGACAATATAATGTAATTTTCGTATGAGACGCATTGTGTCTTACTAGACGTGTTTGGGTAAGTTATTGCATGAGTAACACTCGAACTAATGAGAAAAAATGGCAAAGAAAAGACGAGACAAATCCAATCCACCTGAAAAATAAATCGGCTCGGCACCTGAAAACCACGTAGCAACTGTCCACCAACCAGAGCACCGACACTTACCCAATGAAATTCTTAATGAAGCAGTAGACAGCGAAGAGCGTGGCGTCGTTCAGGCCGAGGTCGGGCTTGATCCTGGGCAGCGCGACGGCCGGCCCCGCGTCCGGCGGCATCGTGCGCACCTCCGGCGTGGCCGCGCTCATGGCGGGCGCACGCGGGCCCGGCGCGTGCGGTGCGATCGTGCTGGCAGCTAGCACCCGGCCCGGCGGCCCCACATAACAGCCCGCCGGAGCCCCAACCCGCACCCGCGTGCTCGCGAGCACCTCGCGCGGCACGACTCGCAGCGGCAACGCTCGACGGCCCGCTATCGACCGCTCCCGGCTCGCGCCTGCGCACCGGCGACACCTCCTGCTCCCGGTCCGCACACCGAGCGGCGAGCACGTACACACAGCGCCGGCTACACGGCTCACACGTCCAGCATCAGGAACGCGAGGTAGACCACGAGAAAGAACCACGGACAGAACACATACATGCAGAGGGGCATTGTTCTTTAGCGATATAGAGTGGCGGCGAGGAGTTCCGAGACAGAGTTCAGTGATGAACCGTTGGTAGCGTGCGTGGTGGGGCACGTGCTGGTCGCGCGTGCGTCTGGCGGCGCGGCGGCACTCTGACTGGGCGCGCCGCGTGCTCCGCCCGCCCGATATCCACTCACCGCGCTATCTATACCTACGTACACTCATCGCACGCACAGCCTGCACACCTTGCTTTACACACGCTACACGATGATAACAGTAACTAAGTTACAAAGGAAGTCAAAGCTTCCTGCCAGAACTTTTCGATATGGAGTCGGTATCGAAGTTCACGATCAAAGTTTTTTCACGCTACAAAGTTATTTCGAAACCTAGGTAAGATTGCGTCAACTCTAAGTAATGTAACGATAGCGTGCTGCGTATCACTGACTGATAAGGGAAATCAATAGATGCAATAAAAAAGTACAGTACAATAAAATAATAAAATACACATCCTTGAAGAAATCACTAAGTCACTGTCGAAATTACAAGATTAAGTGAAAAACTTCTACTGCGAAGTGTAGAAGTTATTCAAACTTTTGGCACACGCAACGTGTTTTTGCTGAAACTTGCAAGAAAGTTGCCAAATTTTGGTACCAATATCGTGCTGGTAGAGCGGTTTACTGGAGACGATAATAATTTCAATCCTACAAACTCAGCACGGTGTTGTGTGATCCTGGTAATTTATTCTTAAAAGGAATGGGACAGAGGATAGGTCAGGATAGAAACTGTAGACATAATAGGAGGATACGGAATCCGATTTGTACCCAAACTTGACGACATAGTAACAGAACCGAATCCCCAAATAGTAGAACGGAGCCACGGTCAACGGCCGCGCGACGGACGGCCGCCGGGCCGTTCCGACAAGTGATCATGAAAAAACTCTCCCACCATCACCCAGCACTATCCGACTCGCGGCGAAATGATCAAGAGACGCAAAAACTTTTTGACACGGCCTCATGAACATCTAACATCTGAACCGCTTTAGGCGTAGTCTAATTTCGGCGGACATACGTGTACCCGAGACGTATTGAATTTCTCCAAAGTACGTCGACCCCACTGAGGCGGTTGCGGTAAAAATTTCAGGCGCAACGAGTGATTAAGTCATCAAGTTCGTTCAGTACTTAGAGTGGTTATTCCGCTGTTGCGGTAATGTTGAGCTTTTAATCAGTGTCACAGCAAGAACGGGGTCTGGAATCGCGTTTTAATACCACAATTAATGTGCACTTAATTTCGTCACGATTAACCTACAAAAACTGACACAAGAAAAGTGTCTGCAGTAAAACTCCGCCGGAACGTAAAACACTGCACTGCACTGTACATGTCGGCGCATCGCGGTTTGAATCGTTTTGTCATAAATGAAGGACGACAACAACAGAACTGGGTTCTTAGAACAAGAATCCCGACTTCCCGACTGATCCTGGTCTGATTCCAAGAAGATGCAACTCCAAGACACAAATACACAACAGTAATTAGTCACCACTATTACTTGTGACTGCAGAGCAATGTGTGTACAATGTGTGTAGAGATGAAACGATCGTGCAATATGCGCCTTATCAATTGCAAGAGCCTCAAGGAAATACACAGAAAACAAGGAAAACGCAAACAATCTTCGCTACGGAAACTACATCTGTTCAACATTTCTCATCTAGCAATTTATCTATTGTTACACCTGCAGTTATGCATGGTTTACGATTACAAATTCAATTATTTGCGAAATGTTGGATACATTACGCAAAAACTTAGGCAAATGATATATCTTCCTTCCTCATATAGTACAATTACAAATTACATCGAATGTGGTAAATGAATCATTTACCCTATTGCATGCCTATATCAATTGGTCAGGAGAAATCGAGAATTATTTTTTGTATTTACATACAAGTTTCCTATAGCATAAAGTTAACAATAAACCGGTATGGAACGTAACACAAATGTTGTCATGATATAGCCTTTGAAAATCATGCGCCTCAAACACGTTCGTGACAAGTTGAAATTACTAAGTGCCGCTCGCAATCTAGTCTATGGTGTCTTTAGCGTTTGCGTGCATCGTTGAGTCGATGCAATATGACCCAGTTGCCGTTTCCATGAAACGATTCCCAACATATCCTGCCGTATTATTAAGGACTACGTATTTATTTATGAAAACATTATTACCTACGTTCTCTTTGATGGAACAAACGTAATTGCACGTTATTATGTTGCGGTACCCAGCCACCCGACTACCATTTGAAGTTTATAGTAAATCTTGCCTCAACGCGCATTAGCCGAGACAAATTGTCGCCACTGGAGTCAATTCTAGTGCCATGGCTCATAATCGCTACTGGTGGATTGGCTCTTAAATCATGTCGAGTCGGTTGGATTTGTAGATCGATTTATCCTGTGCGCGCGCGCTGCAGGCCGCTCCGCTACCGTATTTACGCAAGTGGGCGATTTCGAGCGATCGACTCGCGGCGCACGCACTGATCTATGGCGCAAGCTTCGATCATTATTCTCATTACAAACGAGCAAGTGTTCGCGGTTGCGGCACGCCGCGCCGCCGGCGAGTGTCCACTTGCCGTGGACGGTGTGAACCTTTTACTTTATCGCGACTCGGCATAACTGTTAGATCTAAATATCTGTATAAAATGTTCTCGAATATTTTATGCATCTGTTAAAAGTGTAAGCAAGCTGATCATGATCATTCGGTGGGTTCTTTTATAGTTTTTCTGGTATAATTACGTTAATTATGGTCAGAAATGATGTAGTAAATAATGTATGATTGCCAGTTTGGGTTTTAATACCCCACAGGACTCGGTAAGTCGTAACCGCGTTAGTTTACCTACAGACGTCCGACACACGTGCGATTCTATTTCGGAGGGCCATTTTGATTTAGGTTCGATAAACACACCCGACTTCATACACTGTGTACGGGAACGCAATCCGTATTTAGAACTTAATCAACATACCTTGATCACGTGACCACACCTGCACAGCTAGTAGTATAAGTTTCGAGCGTGAAATGCGCTTGCGTACAAGCAAACAAACGCTGGGAAAGAATGCGATAAACCGTTTGACACATTATCAGCCGCCCTCGTCCGTGTCAACTCGATGTGCACGTAGTAGTGAGAACAGTATACGGCACAGTGATACATGAGAATCTACTACGGCATTTTTGTTCGTACAATAACCGATTGTTTTGACGGCAACGACTTCAATAAAAAAAATTATAGGCTTCGATGTTCTTAGAGAGTAATTTTCTACTGTTCACAACCTTGGCTACTACTTAAATTCTTTGTATCATCATGAGGAGTTGTGCAATATCAATGTGCACGCAGAATATGCGAACAATTCGTTGACACCGCGCATATCTGCAACCGCTTGGGAGTTCGGGGAACACCCGCCCATCATAAGTTAACGATAAAGGGCCAATTTCACACGCTCCAATTTTGCTCTGCACACAATTAAAACAACAGGAAGAGATTCTCAGTATCGCTCATCTGACAAACGGTTCCACGAAAAATTTGCGCGAAACAAAAAGCATCATTAACGGAAGCAGCGAAGGAAGGAAAATAATGTTGACCTTGCACTCAATAGTTCTTCTAAGATAACTCTGCCAAAGCCAGATAATGTGGCTAACACACATTAGGCGGCAGGAAATTAAGACGGATATTTCGGGAAGCTGGGTTGAAAGGATTTAGCAACACTCATGGTTCCCTTTTATCTCTTGAGGCATGATATACCTGCGTGTCGGGATGATAAAGGATTGGTCTTGTTGGCGATTAATCATGGCGCTGGAGTCTGTAATCGGCTCCAGACGTGCAGTCATTAGTTAAATTTGCAACAGTTGCTCCGCTATTTCGAGCTCTGGCTGAGTGACTGGGCAGGCCCATGTCGTAGATTAATTCATCGCAATCAATGTATCCTTTGTGATCACGTAGTTACCTTGAAGATGCGAGACTTGAAAGACAAATTCTTAATTAGATCTATGACAAAACGCGTTAGTGTGTATTAGTTGGAAAAGGAAAACCGGGCATTATTCTGAGAATACCATGTGAGTAAGTTGGAAAAATTGGGGACAATAAAAGACAATTCGTTCGGGATAAACCTGAGAGATCGGTTTAAACGATTACAGAATTACACAGCGATCGCAAGTAACCTTGACGTTGCAAGAGTGAAAGACGAACTCTTAATTAGATCTATGACAAAACGCGTTAATGTTTATTAGTAGTGCCAAAAGGAAAACCGGGCAGCATTCTGAGAATATAATGCGAGTAAGTGGGAAAAATTGGGGCCAATCAATAACAATTAGTTCGGGATAAACCCAAGAGAATCGTTTAAACGATTGCAGAAATACACAGCGATCGACTTTGCGCATTACTGGACTGGAACCTACAATTACATAAACTTACAGTGGAAATAGAATGTAATTTTGCCTCAACGCAAGCAAGGTTAATCTGGCCAAGGGCGAAGAAATAAGCTCTATTGATTTTCTATACATAACACAGATGACTTAATCTTGCGTGAATAAGTATACCGACGTTTTAACACTGACGTTTAATTGGTTTATTTTCTTAAAACCAACATATAAGTTTAAATCGAGACACCAACGAGCCACCGACGTTTGTGCAACCGAGATCCAGGAAGAGGCGTCACAGGCGTCTCGCCTCTGGTCACGGTAGACAGCCGTCGTGACATGGGCTGCAGCAGGCGACGAGCCAAACAAAGGGCACGGCCCTCTGTAACCCGAGCAATTAGACCAAGCGTCACCAAACCGCCGCATCCAGTCCACTTTGATCAAGCGCTCGCGCAAAATGAGCACCACTCCCACCTCTATATTTACACCACCATGTTGTTTGTCTCAAAGAGGTTAATAACACGCGACGGCGACGGAAAAAACGAACACATCTAAGATTTATTCCGAGAATAAAGCCGCCGTGGAGAAATGTATGTCAGCGTCTATAAAGGCCGTAACTTAAAACCTTAAAGACGACAGGAAGAAGCAATTAAACGAGTCCGCGACTAATAAACCTCGATATTTTTTAAATGCACGGTTTTCTGTGAAGCGCGACGCTGCGATTTGTAGCGCCCAGACGTTCTGCTAAAAGCTGCCAAAAATATCAGGTCAGTATGATTATACTAACGTACCTATTACGAAAGAGATATTGCAGATTCTCGGAATACTTAACACTAATGTTTCTAACGTTTGCCTTTAATTGTGTAGTTTATGATGCTGTTCAATTAACATCTAAGAGAAGATAACCCCATTTAATGGCTTCAATACCACACTACAAAGTCTTTATGGTTACATATAAACATAGAAGAAAATACCGTTGCCCGTTTGTTTTGATAACTTACTGCTAATGCAGCATGGCAAATTGCTGCAGGAATAGCCGCAAGAAAAAGACATTTTGTACCTGCTGCTGTACTACAAGAAAAATTTTGAGTTTAAATAATAATTCAGAATTATAAGGTTTAGTTATTATTTAGAATGGCGTTTTCGCACTAATACGAAAAAATAATTATTTCATTAATTTCGATTAAATAAATGAGCTTAAATCCCCGACGGAACCGGGATATAATAATTGTAGAATACCAATTTATTTAGCCATAAGCCGTAATTTTTAAATTGCTTTATTAGGTATTTGGTAACATAGTAGTAGTAGAGCTTTCTTACAAAACCAATTTTATTAAGAACTCTGCTAACATTCGACGACGATCCCGCAAGATCCTGCTACCTACTTGTCCGGGATAATATTGTAGAATCGTGAAGAAGGTAGCTTTCTATTAGGTACTATTTTTTTTTGATATCAGTCCAGTATTAATATTAGCGCGCTCATCATCATTTAAATCAGTTGTCAACTAATGATTGACGCAAAACAATGAGGCCATATTGCACGTGAGAGGTTGAGCTGAGCCCAATCTAATATTTGCAACCTCACTCTCAAAAATTGAAACTGTGACCTTCAATATTTATTTGCTTGCAATAAACACACTCCATACAATATGTGCACTTCTATTCTAATTTAAACTAATAGGTTAGGTATACCGGGTATACTATACAACAAAACATATTGGTGTAAATGTCCAGGTTGTGGTCTCGCGACGGCCCGGGTTCCGCCTTGATCATGATCTAGGATTTGGCAGATCAGATAATTACAGTGGAGCGACTGCCATCTGACCTCCGTGACCCTGCTACCAGGGGAACCTGACCACATTGGATCATGGTTACACATTCAGTCGCCTGAATGTGCAGGTTTCATCACGATTTTGTCCCTCACCGTAAGAGCATCGGTTAGCATTAAACTAATATACATATTTCAGAAACAAGTCATTGGTACATGACCGCATTGGAATTCGAACCCGGTACCCGGAACCCGCTTACGAGTCGGATAACTTACCCACTCGGTCACCGACGCCCCTATACTACCGATATACTAGAGAACCGGGAATTTCCGTTCGGAAAATACGGGATAACCCGGCTCATCAGTGGTAATAAAGAACCAGGAACTCGAAATCGCTTTCCTACTTTCCTGGTTTTGAAAAAAATAGAGTGTCGTTGCCAAAAATTTACAAACAGAAAACACATGTAACACTATTTCGTGCAAAGGAGTGTCGCGCATCGAGATCGGTCATCAACTTAGGTCCAAAATAATCGTAAGAGAAGAATTATCTAATAACAATAACATCGTACTATTTTGTTTAAGTTATCCATTAACAAATGACGATTCTTGCCATTTGTTTAATTTGAAAATTGGCTGAGGCAACAATATCGGTATACCCAACCAATCGATCAGACGTGTTTCTGAGCCGCAAAACAGCTAATTGAATTATCATTTCGCGAACCGGCAACGTGTGAAGTTTAAGACACATTGTTTGGTTTTGATACTGAGCTAGGCACACTGCGAATTTAGAAATCGGGCGGCGATGCAAATGAAGCTATGGTGGGAAGCAATATAACTGAGTTATGGCGGGCTGCCGGTGAGAGAAACTGATGATCACACGTTTCCTGCGTGACCTGCTGGGGATCTTCTTCAGACCAGCACCGCCCGTGTTATGTTACTAACGGCTACCAACAAGCGTCATCCCAACTAATTGCAGAAAGAGTTGTACAAAAACAATTGTATAAAAATAATATTTCATTTCAGTTCAAAGGAAACAAATACAAAGTTGTTGTGAAAGGAAAATAAATTTCTGAACAATATAAACGAGATTCAGCCAAGCGTTCAAGTGTGCTCGAAGTAATTTTGGTTTTGTTAACAGCGTACAAAAATAAAATCGAAAGCCAAGAACGCGAGGGCATGAGTAATTTCAATCATTTTCATGATGGATTCACTTCTCCAAATAATGCTCGTGGCGGAGTATTACGATAATAAATGGTTTCCGAGTTTCGGACCTCTCGAGGGTCGAGCGAGTCTGGTTACGAGAGCAGACGCGCGTGTGTGTGCGTGCCGAATTGCAAAACAACCGAACCGGTCCGATACGCGATATCCATAAAGTAATTTCAATATGTAAACACCTACTGGTCGGTGAAAATTGCTGTAACAGAAGAAGGAACCAGAAACAGTCAATTAAGTGTTGCACAAGCTAGCGATTTCTTGTTTAGAAGCGTAGCGTACAAGAAACCAAAATTGAAGTGTTTTTATGAGCGTGAAATGCTGCGGGCGGCGCGGCGGTGGATCATTAAAGAAGAGCTGACATCATCGCCGGAGTTAGAACCGGCATTGTTGTTGCGCCGCGACCCGGCGAAAGGCGCGTTTGGTTATCAGCGATCATCGATATGGACACGAATACTAAACCATCGATCATACCAACTGATTACTTTGAATTGAATTTGAAACAAATGTCTTGCAAATTTTTGAAGTTCAATGCCACAGGCAGTTACTTGCAACGGTTTGACGGTCGATTGGGTTTGTTGCGAACAATTTTGCACGCATTGTGTTAAATGAGCCATAATGAGCCATTGATAGCGCAATATATGGGTGATTCAATAACTGAATAAACAATTGGTTGCGCCAATCTACAAAATAATTATTTGCGTTGTAAATATATGGCAAGGCTGGCGTGTAGGTATGTGATCTAATAAATTTGTGATTTATGTTTATTTTGTGGTTGAGAATTGTTTTATGTATTTATGTAATCTCTTTATTGCAGCATTTTATAACATTATTTAAAATACAGTTTATAATGCAAAGGCCACACGGCGGGAAATTCATACATCTATATTATTAAAATCCCATTTATTGAATGAACTCAAAGTGATTTTACACCCTAAAGCTAATAATAATGTCACACACAGCGCAGCCCCTAAGTAAGGTTGTGTTATGGGTGCTAGACAACTGATAAACTATTTATATGCTTTTACGTATTATACATATAACACCCAGACCCGTAACAGAAATTAAAATTCATCATTTCAATTTATGCTCGGCCTGGAATCGAACCCGGGACCTCTGTGTGACAGACCGGCATGTCACTTAATCACTCAGGTCGCCAAAGTAAAGTAGGTAGTAATGAAAACATCTGATTTGTAAAGCATCTCTTTACTTTTCCCCTGTGTGTGTGTATACGTCATAGTAATATGGATGTCCACGTAGCCAAAAGCACGAAAGTAATTCAAATGTTATTTTTTTGTTTATTAGAAATCCGACAGCGTGATACATCAATTATAGATTAGAATACGAATACGGATTTCCTAGCCTAGACTGCACGTAAACAAAATAGTTGCAATATTCCTACTAACCCTTAACATTACGTATTTACTAAGGTATAAACAGCACCAAGATACACACGCCAAACACGATACCACGGTATAGAGCATATTCTAAGTATGTAACTTATAATATGGGTGACAAGCACTACTTACATCAGGTAACGTTCAGTTAAATACCTATAAACGTATTTGCAACAGTATGTTTATAATATTATACAATACTAATCGTAATACAGTTCCGCATAACTTTTTATTACAATAATTTACAATTATAAACAAGTACCTACCAACATCTTTAATTAATGGATTACTAGCAAGTCCGTCTTAGAAAAACAATTTAATAGAATAAAAAAATTATCTTAGCGTTAATGTCCCGATTGTGCCTTCGCCCACGAGGGCCCGGGGTCCGCCTTGACCATGATCAGAAATTTGGCAGATCAGGTAATTACAGTGGAGCCGGCCGTTTGGTGTCCGGCAGAGTAGAATAGCACCAACCCCTTACACTCGTGGGTGTCGTACAAGGCGACTAATGTTTTGAGGCAAGAGATCAAGAAAGAGTCTCCGTACTGTGGAAAATGGGCAGTAGCATTTTCCACTGTTATATTTAAACACTGCGATCTCCAACCCGCCTGCCAAGCGTGGAGATTATGGCAATAACCTCCCCTTTCGTGGGAGAGGCCCTAAGTCCTGCAGTAGACTGTTACGGGCTATGATGATGATGACTGCCATCTGACCTCCGTGGCCCTGTTGATAGAGGAGCCTGACCAAATTCAGCCTGGATGTACATGTTTCATCACGATGTTTTCCCTCACCGTAAGAGCATCGGTTAGCGTTCAAATAATGCACATCATTCAGAAAAGAGTCATTGGTATATGGCGGCAGTAGGATTCGAACCCGGGACTCGCTCACGAGTCGGGCCCCCTCACCACTAGACCACCAACGCTCCAAAAACAATTTAATACTAAATTAAACATACCTACATCTAGCAAGACTATACAGGTAAGTTGATAGTAGGATGGTCACAAAGAAAGATAGCCTTATTCTGTGTGTAAAATAAAATTCGCCGTTATTGTCTTAAAACAAACAGGCGCGATTGCAGTACCATACCTACGACAAATTATAAATAAATTGAAATAGAAGTGTGATTCTAATAGAATCTTACTGCTAAGCTAAACAACGTCGAGACTCGAGATAATGTCTGCCATAATGAAGACAGGCTTGAAACTCTTCATAAATACGTGATTATAAGCATTAGCACCAGTGCGTGAATTAACTTGTATCAAGATAAGAAACTTTACTGTACTGTACGCTCATTAGCAAAAAACAACGCGCTAGCAAAACAAAACATACAAACTGTTTACGATTTTTTGTGCCATCACACTAACATAATTTATTAGGGGTACCTACCTACCTACATCTTGTGCGTAGTAGTAGCAAAAAGCGCTCTAGGCGGTAATTTGAAACGTCTCCATCAACGCGTAACGTCATATTATAAAGCCGAATCTTCACCATGAACAATTTCCCACAAAAACAAACCTGTTTACTCTGTTTCGTTGTACGGCGGAAGCAAAAAAGTACCCGCAAAAAAATCGCGGGATGAAATTGTGCATGTTGGCGAATGCGTGATCGGGGCCCGTGAAAAAGCAAAGTCACTTAAGCAATGGTATTTTTAAGAGTCGTGCTCCAGCGCTGATTACACGGCATTCGAACGGAGCGTTCGACTCAAAAGTCATGAAAACCGGAGATCGTCAAAAATAGTCAAGGTTTTGTTACTATACTAAAAATAAAAGGACCGTGATGTCAAGGAACGAAAATAATAATCTGAAAATCCATATACACAATACGGAAAATAAAGCAGGTCATATTTAAATTAAATCACAAAACCACATTTAGACCACATTATTATACCTAAACGAATCATTTGAACATAATAATAGTAGGAGCGTAAATAGCCCATTGTCTAAACTAAAAACTCGTAATTAATGTAGCTTTGTTTGGCATAAAATTGACGCTTGCATGAAGCCTGTACCATTTCATTGATGTTCGCCTTCAAGCTAAACATGACATTTGGGTCGAAATAGTTGTAGTTTTAACTGTATTCTCAGCCGATTGAATATCGATCTCGATGTGTTACCGAGCAAACTGCCGCGAACTGGTTTACGGAACACTCTAGCGTTCGACTTAGGTCAAAATAAGAGGCATGATGTCATTCTTTTTTGCCGATACTCCGCAACGTTAATGTGAGATGAATTGCTTTTTGTTCGCACTCGACAGATGGTACTTACAATACCTCGTTTGCATTCAAATATAGCTCTCGATGTGTACCTATAAGTGCCTACAGTGTATTTGCTCAGGTGTTGTCAATCAGTATTTATCGTGAGTGGGTTGCTTGGTTGTGTAGCTTTGCCATCATTACAAATTTCAAAAACAACCACAAATTGCATTTAAAAACACGTAATCAGACATATTATGATTGATTAGCAATATATTATTTTGTCGCCCATTATTTAGTTATTGTGTTTGTTGTGCGGTAGAATTTGCAAATACGGCACATTTTATTAAGAGTCGTATGTCATGGAATTTGTAAATACAGTATATTTTACTAAAGAATCAATTTTCATACAGGAAAATAGTCGCTTTGAAATGTCGTGAGCTGATTATTTCAGTTACTCGACACTTGAAGCAAACGACGCTCTCAATTACTGTCACGTATCATTAGGAGAGCCACAAATGTCACCTAATACATTCGGTTTGGACTTCGGTACAGTGACATCATTCGCGTTAATAAAAAAATAAAAAATTATAAAATAAAATAAATTTATTTCAGACAATGTCCATATTTGAGTTAGTAAAAAAACATTCATGACTTCCAAACTACATTAGTAAATCAATAGCAAAGATTTTACAATAGATTTTCCTCCAAAGCGGCTCAAGGTGCCGAGAAGAAAATGTGGAAATGAGCTAGTTGCGGTGAATAAAAAGTGGCAGGAAGACATCCGTCACTCGGCGCGGCTATCTCTGACGCTCGCCCTCGTTCCCAGAATGGCGAGAGGGCACGTGCCCGCGGCCGCGCCACCGCCGAAGTATTGTGATAAATGACACCGAAAACGACGTTGATGGAGTATGAATGAAACACAAATCGTAATCACGCGGTGCACGGGGACACAATAAAAACGAAACATAAAACTCAAAATCGATAGCAACACCATATAAATCAAATTCGATTAATGAAGAGACACACAGATGGCGATAAAGTTGAGCCGTAAAAATGGACGGCCGTAAAACAACCTGTGTGACTTGTAGGTTATTTAAGGGAACCCATAAAATTGTAACAAAATAAACAATAAAGACCACCGCAGTGATTTGGTAAAGACGGAAATCCATGCGGTGTCCTGAGAAGACTAAAAATAACGCATTCAATGTTTTGTGCATTTCGGGATATCCAAGGCGCCAGTCGTTCAGCTGATTTAAATTATGCATGCGGCGGGACACAACAGACTCGGGTTCGTGAAAATGAGAAACGCTATATTTAAAAAAAGGATTTTGTCCAACGGCAGTTGTAAATAATAAGTGATCTCAAACAATGTTTCGGTATAATTACTTCTACACACAGCTATGAAAACCGTGGGTAGCTTTAAAATGCTGGATAAATGTTTTAATGTGTCTTTCATCATGTCGGCAATGAGAACCGCCGGAAACATCATCAGCATTCATGACAACGTCATTGTTGTAATTTATTGGGATTTGGCTTTTCAAGTATTCCAGACTAAAATAACGACTGGGTCGGTGATCATATTACTGCCATTATAGACTCACGTTTCGTGTCACATGTTCTTTGTAGGTGCAAGAATTTAATTTAATTTGATTTATATAATGACACACGCGGCGAAATAAATAATGTTCATTTCGTTCTGGTAAGTATTGCATGCGACACACACACAGTAACAATCTGCTTACGTAATGTTAATGACGTCGTTTTCCTTAAAGAAATATGCAAGCTTGATTAGAAACTTGTCTTTGATACATTGGCTGTTGATCAAGATTGCGGGCGGGCAATCATATGCATATTAATTTGTTTTCGGGCGTACGAAAGCGCGGATAAGATCAGCGGTCACGTCTCCGTGCCATTTGTCATTCCGGTGCGAATCTTCGGCGGCGAAGTCCGTTGCTTGTCCGTCACCCCGGCCGGCTTGGCACGATACTATCTCCAATGAGATGTTAATGTATTACTTGGCACGAACCACTGGCGGGGTGCGGCCTATCAGATTACTGTATTGTTAGTGGCCCGGCCCGCAAGGGCGGACTGTATCGCGATTGTTTCTTCAACTTTTTTCACGGTCTTGTTATTACGAAACCTTGGCTAGTCCGTGAGGCCTTGAAAACGTGAAGGCGAAGTTGAGAAAAAAGCACGGGGAAATAAAATGGACATAAACGTGTACATAATTTCTAATTAGCCTTGGCTACCAGTTAATGGGCAGAGCGTAAATTGGACTGTTCTGGGAAATGTTATTTACGCGGGAAATCGTGAGTTCATTGGACACGCAGCCGCGTCGTAGATCGAGCCCGCTGAGCTGACCCAACAGCCAAATATGGCGAGTGGTAGTGGGGGTGTCCGTGACCAGCACTCATTACCACCATCAGCTCTTGCGGCGACAGAAAAATGTATCCAGTGTCCGTGACCTAGGGTTTTGTTTGCGACGCACTGGCCGCCCGAAAGCACCAGACGGCTTGTCGCCGCCAGTCGCGAAGCGAGACAGATAGATCGATAAACAACACGAGGAAGCGAGAGAGGCAACAGCCCATCGCGCGGATATAAAAACGTGCGCGTGTTGTGTTGGTAGGTGACGTAATCCAAGCGAACACTGAACGCTGCTCTATGATGATGGTGGGAATAGCGTTCGCGAAGATATTGAAGTAAAACGAAGCAGGAACGCAATTAAAGCAGTTAATTACTAGGTTATGTTTTGTGATGTTACTTATTTACTTAATACATTGATATCGGTACCAGTGGCAACAAACACGCCAAGCACGGGGCTGCGGTTATCAGAGTTATCGCCAACCTGACCGTGAATGATACAAACAAAGCGACCATAATTGACGTGAGACGTGCAATAAATACGAAAAATAATAATTAAGCAAGTCAATGTATGATAAATTTTGTAATTGATATGATAAATTATTGGGTATTGTAAACAGTCGGGAGACAAACAGTTGGGTAGGTATCACGTTTGTTGTGACTGACTGGTGTTTATTACAATTTGTTGAAAAACATACTTAACTAAGTAGTGCATAATACTATGATGCTTTATTATGTAAGCGATCGAAAGATAAACGTGTTTAACGGAGATGCGATAAATAAGTCTTTCGACACGAGAGGCGATTTCCTTGACCGAGTTCAATATAAAAGTAAATTGATCGGCAATAAAATAGCTCCAACTAAACTATTAATGGCAGCGGCGATTAAGCGATCACTTTGAAGGACAAAGTAGTGAATTTAAGTAATAAATTCAGACATTCGTCTTTATTAGATATATAACTTTATCTAGATCTTTGTAAAAATGCTTTCAGTTACTGCCTTCGTAGCAGAATTTTATAAAAGTAGGGTTGCGAAAACGATGGGAAGGGTTTAACTACGTCCGTCACGAGTAATCTTATTAAAACTAAAATGGCACCAAAGTTGACCGTTATTAGTAGTTAGATTATTAGGTTAGATAGGATATATAAGAACATCCATCCATTTCTTTTTTTAAATACATTATATTTTATTCATTTAATGCCGTACGGTGACCGGCAGAGTAGAACCCCAGCCATCAACAAAGTGTAGTAAAAGGCTTGTAATGTCATACAAGCAGACCGTCTATTATCACCGAAAACCAGATAATGATGTTGGTTTCTGTTGACTATTTTCAACACCGATCTCCAACCCGCCTGCCAAGCGTGGAGATTGTGTCAATGCCCGCCACTAATGTGGGAGGAGGCTCACGCCCGAGTTCACCATCACTCCCAAATTTTTGGAAGTCCCTTATAACACTATAAATTACGAATTTTCATGAAAAATCTGTCAATTAAAAGTGTAGGAGTCCCTTACAACGGGGGTGATCGTGAAAAACGGGCATATGTCCAGCAGTGAACTGTTATAGACTGTTGCTGTTGATGTGTGCGTATGTATTAAATTTCCTTTTTCATTGAAGTTCCTGTTTCATTTATTTATTTATTTATTTATTTATTTAAAACAACTTTACAGTATTACAGTAATAACCAATTCACTGAAAGCTAAAGATATATCAGTATCTATTACAAAAAATTATCATTCATTAATCCTCTCGAAGTACTTCAGGCATTCCTTGCACACATCCATCCATCGCCAGTCATCCAATCCATTCATCACAAGTATCATCGATACCTTCTTGCATGTTCGCAAAGTAAGGAATTCACATCTTAGGAAGCGTGACAAGTGTGTAATGCAATTTGTCTATCGCCGGATTATCTCGATAATCGTTCCTTTTACCGCTTCGTCGCGTGCGCATACGGCACGCGCGCGACAACCTTCCCATGATACAACTAGACTTATCAATAATACTAACACTGGACGGGAGTGCATATATTTCTGTCTTGATACACCTTCCATTGGCCGTGTGGTGTCCGGCAGAGTAGAATAGCACCAACCCCTTCACTCGTGGGTGTCGTACAAGGCGACTAACGGTTAGAGATAAAAGATCTAGATTCTCCGTAAACTGGAAAATGGGCAGCAGCGTTTTCCATTGTTATGTTTGCAACGCTGCGATCTCCAACCCGCCTGCCAAGCGTGGAGATTATGGCAATAACCTCCCCTTTTGTGGGAGAGGCCCAAAGTCCTGCAGTGGGCTGTTATGGGCTGTGATGATGATGACACCTTCCATAACCATTGGTAAACGAGTAGCATGATCTCTGAGTCTAATACCTAACGACTTTAACCCGGTAACGTCACAAAATGACGTTCGAGTGCGAGTTAGCCTGATTTCTGCTTGAGCAGCATTTCAGGCGAAATGAACGTGTAAAAAATTAATAGAAATATAATTAAAATAAAATTAGGATTAAAAATTGTAGACGTATGAAGCAACATAAATTAGACCGATTATATATCTGAAAACAAAAACTAACAAAGAGATAACCATTAACAACAGCGATGGTTTGTCAAGCAGTGGATGCATCAGCTAAGCTTTAACTTTGGGTATGCGGTAAAACGCTAAATGTCTTCTTGTCCAAAAATTAGTCAGTTAAATGACGTAACGCTCGGATTTGCATTTCGCGTTTTGAATGCACGCAAATCCGCAGAACAGGTCAGTCACATCGTGGATCGTGACATCATTATTGGTTACGAGACGCCATCATCGTGCTATGCCGTATTTATGACGTAATCAAAACCGACAGTAAAAATTATCAAATACTCGGTTTAATAAAACATTGATAAAAAACAGCGATACCTCTCTCCTGTACGAATGTATAGGTTCTTCTAATCTATACCTGTAGCTACGATTATACTAAGTAGGTGTAACTTACTGTACTGTTATTGTACTAAGTAGAGTATATAATAAATAATTAAAAGTAAGTGGATACCGTAGTATAAACTTACTTTTAATTATTTATTGTATACTTATAATAAAAAAAACGGATAATACAAGATTCTATTACGTCCGCGTAAAGTTTACTTTTGCTGTGTTCCCGCCTAAACCAACCAAATATAGACTATGATTTATTCTTAGTTATAAAATACAAAAACAATAATGCAAAATTTGCGTGCAAAAGTAAACATCAAAACTGCAATATTTTTCATTATAAAGTAGGATTGCAATTTGTGTTGCTATGACTGGGTGGTCATAGCATAGATGATATAACCATCTATTGCTAGCGTTGGTGCGGTGCTGTGGGTGTACAACTGTGCATTATATTTGGACCGAACTACTACCCAGATGAAACAGCAATGATTTTACAACCGTGTTGGAGCGCAACCATATTATTGCCGCGGCAATTACGTTGGTGGCTCGTCGAATCCACAACTCAAAATAGCTCTAACCTTCGAGTTTATATGTTGTAAAATTAGTTAACGTGCCACTCAAGTGACAGGTGAACCGTGTGGAATGCTCAAATAGTTTAAATATAACCGGTGACCGACCGCTTCAGTGACATCACCAAATGGCGTGACACACAATATTCAGTTTGTGTTTACGGAAAATTCAGCACAATTACGGTAATTAAAGGATTATGACACGCACCCGACCTCAGTGTTTACTAAAGTGCGTCGTAGTAAATGTTGGTTCTGTAGAACCTATAGTACAAAATATTTGTGAAAGGTCAAAAGTTCAGTTCTGATCTCAAAATTTATTTATTTTACGGTCAATGGCAATGGCAAAGTATTATTAGATTCATACCTATAAAATTAACGTTTGTTTTGTTTTCTTGGAAATGGCTAATCCGATTACTATGCATGAAACTTTATAGGTAGGTAACTATCTATAATCAGACAACATTAAGCTAAAAAAAATGTTAATTATATATAAAAAATTTAAGTCACAGTAGGAACTTGTAAAAGCCATACGATAAATAAATAACCAATTGGTAAATACAACTTCATTTTAATAACTATCCTTTTCATAAAATTACATCTAGTTAAAGAGGCTAATTTGACGACGCGACGTTTAATAATAATGGACACACCTAATAATGGCACCTGGCGACATAATAATAATTTGACTTATTTCCACTACATTTACGAGAATTGTCGAAAAAACTAGGGTACCTACATAATTTTCTTAGGTCTCGAGTCGAGTCTAGAGTACCACCGCTCATGCTAATGCGTGGAATCCATAAAGTTGAAAGCTTAAGTTAAGTAGGTTAATGTGTTGGTAATGCCTAATCGAAAGTTTAATTATTATATAGTGTTGTACCATTGCATACTATCGAATACAATAATTTCAATACAACGCTAGTCAGCTATTGCTGCTGTTGCACTCTCATTGTTGACATAGTAAAAAAAAATACACTTAATAGTATTTTCTGCCTACGCGAATTACCTACCTACCTTGTTTATTTAAAACTATCAAACCATGACCACAATAAACTGCCAAGTAATCAACATTCCGCGATTTATCGATGCAAACAGTTTTAAATCAATTTCAATATAGACTGTGACCGTTGTTTCTACAAAGCGGGGATTAGGAGGCATACCTAATTTCAACAGAATTTTATTAAACAGTTTAAGACAACAATCCACAAGGATGTCCAAAGGAACAACTTTACAACTCTTCATATACCTATAGAATGGCATGGCCAATATTACCAAAACGTTAATTACAGCTATCATATAGTTACATATAAAATTTATAGTCTACGGTATGAATAATAGTGATAGTGGCAAGGATGATATTACATTATCTAATATATTCGGTTTACACTTCACACATTCCTAATTGTACATTTTATGCTAAATATATATATTTTATTATTCCTGAGGCAAAGTAAACGCGACAAGCTTCATCACAAACACAACATTATCAATATCATTATACATTTCAAGGCGTAGTTGTTATGCTATCAAGGTCCCTATATCAAAGCAAACTCTAACAGCTGTAATAATACTAAAGAAGAAATTGCTGGCGTTATACAGAACAGGTTTCCAAGAGCGACACCAGCAACCCACGCAATCGGTCCGTTTTTAGACCACTTACATAAAAACTGTGGCGTTGTTTTATCGCGTACAGCGTCTAATGCTGATCTCGGTAGGCTAGATCAAGCGTGTAAGTACGAAATAAGAGGATCTTTGTCGGGCGCTGTTGGGAGATCCGGGTCGAGAGCGGTGGCCCGACATGCCACGGCACACATATTCAGTTGCAACATTTCTAGTGCGCGGTGGCCACGTTATCTACGCACCGCATAAATCAACGCCCGACGACGCGCCGTTGCAAAATGCGGTAGCGAGTTCGCGACATCGCTTCGCCTCCCCGATCGGCGGTCGGGCTCGTCGTGCTTTATAACTGAACGTTGATTGATATACGAGATACGATATCGATGACGTCGTATTTTTAGATCCGATTGCGGATTCGATTATCACTATATGACAAAAACGATCGACTGCATTTCAAGAACTAAAAATAGACACGAATCATACAGAACCAAAACAAGACGAAAAAGGAAACGATTACAAATGGTTAGAAATAATAAAAACATTTTGTTTACGAACCGATGGTAAGGACGCGTGACGCTACAAATAGAAGGGCATTCTCGTTATTGTCCATTACACAACCGATCCAAATGAATAAGACGCAAACAAATTTGTTAGCAATAGCAACCGAAAGGGCGTGCAGCAGGCAAGCGGACTTATTGAGGGCACTGGACGAAATCTCTGTACATAATGTATCCTTGAAAATGTTGATACGTCCAACAAAACAAATTATGAAATAGATCGTTGTTCCAACGATTAGGAAATGAGTAATGTATTGCATAGATAGCTTTGGATTGGAGACAATGGGCGTGGACAGTGGGCAGCGGCAACAGCACTTTACGTAACCTTATTTGGACAATTAGGGTCGATGGAGTAAATAACTGGAAATTGAGATGTAGGTTATCGGAGCCGCGCTCAGATAACGCCCGGTTGCAGGCAAACTCATTAGTCGGTAACGCGCGTCGGTGGGAGCAAATATTATGAACGACCGGCCAAATATTGATCCTGCTGAGACCACGTGTGGTTTATAGCGCGAATTACTAACAAACCTGTAAATCTTGCGCGATAATGTAGAGATAGGCAACGATGCAATGTTGCTCGCTTCATAGAATTGTATTCGACGTCAGTAGGCCACGTGCCTGCTGACCTAAGACCCATTTCTAAGTGCATCCGCATGGCAGTTAGACGTTCATGATTGCGCTTGACATTCAATCTTGATACAGCTGGAGGTGGATTCCAGCGATGTTGTCTTTGGTAACCTTCGCGCTGCGGTCGTTTCTATCTTGATAGTAATGTTTGTACATAAGTTCCGAAATATTAACTATTACATTGCACTAAGTATTATTACAAATGTAAGTGGAAACACCAAATCTCTGACAGGGATTTGTATGAAACGCAAATTAAATTAAATATTCATTTATTTCAGAATTTAAACAATTCGATATTCTGAGTAGATGAGATAGGTAGGTCATAGCAAATAGCACGATGTAACGAAAAATCTAGAAACAAACAACGACTAGCAATAAGATGGATCAAAATACTGGTCGCTGATGTAATAACAGAGGGCATAGTCTGCAAACATTCTTTCCGGGAAACACCGTATTATCTTGTAGGCGTTATGTCCAAGCGAATTTGTCAACGTCGCCGGCGTGCCAAAATATTTGAATTGTTATAGCCGTAACCTCGTAAATCAAGATGTAATATTTCGTGTTGCGCTCAAATTGAGAGCACGTTCCAAAACACCATTAGGCATTATCAGTGTTAAGCGTGCCAATGTAAACACGGCTGTAGATAAGCGCTGATAAACTGGTTCCACAAAGATGGCCGTCGAGGTTCGCCAAGAGCCGAGACCGACACATGTGGCCTGAGGTTATCAGTTAACATTGGCAAGAGAGTTGCGATGCGATAAACGGCCAGCCTTAGTGACGCGAATGGGAACCAATTATTATGGCAAAAACATCAGGATTCGTCTTATCGTTTCACGTTATTAGAGCCGAACCCAGTCTTCAGTACACATTTTCTAACAGAACAAATTAACTGGAACCAAATCATATTTCTAGTAGTATAACTAGACCAGCAGCCAATACCACTCATCTCATACAGTAACAAGCCAAAAAATACAGACTCACACTATTGCCAAAAGAGCGTTGTACTCAATGCTGTTCTTGTAACAAGACAACGAACTTGTCTTTTAATTAATTATCCAACTACAAAAGAAGACACCGAATGACACGAGTGACATAGGGGACACACGGACTGAGATTATATCAAAGACAAATTGGTATGGACACAATTAGCACATAATAGCGATAGAAGATAAAATAATGTAAGACAGTTGTTATGGAGCACACAATAACCCTGACAATAGACTATTGTCAGGGTTAATTCAATATATGAATGCGAGTACATGAAACAGTTTGCAGAAAGTTTTTATAACACAAATGCATGTAAATGTCAATCAAAAAAAGGTAATTCATTAATGAAAACCATGAATAGTCAGTTTTAATTCACGGAAAACCCTGATCGTTTCAAGAAACACTTTTACCTGTAGCAATAATAAATCATCAATATAATGAATCATTTTGTTAGTTGGGCGTCCAAGAGAAAAATATATATTTTCCTTTAGCAAAAGCCGCAAAATAATTATTACGAATAGTAAGTAATAGTTACAAGGAAAGTAGGTACTGTTTTGATCGAATACCCCAGTATAGTTATGTTATTGAATCAAGTGTGGCTGAACGAAAACAATTGAGTCAGCTAGTGAGGTTGTGAACCGCAGGACGGCAGATCAGAAATATGCCTTGACCCAGATGAGGTTACCGTCCAAAGGATAATAGACATCAGCCCACAACGCCATGAAAATTACAAAAGAATAATGACTACATCCGCTGTGTGTTCGGCCACAAATAAAGACAATAAACTTCCACGAATGGAACATTAAAGTAGTATGTTTATTTATACGTTTTTTTTATGATCTTCACTTCAAGCAACTGACGTAAATTGAATAACCAAACGACAACGAAACTACAAACTAAATTCAGCGACTAAATATTTTTTCTTGAAGTTCCATACATGTTGAACAAATGTTATCAACAAAAGTTTTAACATTATCGCCACAATGTTAGCATCTAAATCTCCGATTAAATTGTTGGTAGACACGCCAAACGCGGATGACTCAAATGCCGGTGTGTCTGATAAAAATTTAATTATGTGCCAAAACACTGTAGGGCTTCAGGTGACCGTTGGCATCGCGCCCGGACATGGCGTAAACAATCTATTTCAGGTCTTGAAAGTCAAGACGATCTCTGCGTTCATATTCCGACGGCCCACTTCCTTCTAGCGATGTCGCGTTAGATTCGAGTCTACGGGACAAGCTGCAAATACTGCAGTAAATATTGATGGTATTGCATAGGCAACCTTACGAGAGTGGTCAAAGTAGGTGTTTAACAGCTGCTCTAAATGTCGATATTATGTCCAGGTGGATAGCAAAATTCCTATACAGTTTACTGATGTACAATTTTTGGATTATACAGAGTGTTACATAATATATGTATGAAGCCGTGAACCGGATGGAGTGCTAAATGTATGAAAACTATAGGTACAAAAATTCCACGTACGATTGAAATAATTGTACCTATCGTTTTAATATGTTAAGCACTCCATCCAGTACATATATTATGTAACATCCTGTATAACGTATTTTTAAATATCTACTATTCTGAAATAATCTTCATTAATTACAATAATTATTGCAAAGGTTAATAAAAACTAATGATGTAAGCTACAAATTTAGTTGTGATCGAGTCGCGGTACAGTAAAGCTTCTCACAATATACATATTACACTAATGAGGCCGTGATGCAAGCGAACCGCAAAGATCAACAGGGCTGACTAAGCCTCGGCTTGGTTACTGGCTCGGCTACTGTTTAACAAAAAGCATTAGTTTTTAGCGAGTACACGAATGGAAATGACGCTTGGCGTTATGCAAATATTGGTTTTGGCTTGTGCTTATATGCTTATGACTAATCCAGTGGACATTAAGTAACCATTGCCGGGGTGGACGACCGAGTGTTTGCCAAAGACCAGCCGGACACGTGTGGACGTCGAGCTAATTGACTTGACGTCCGTTCCGACGGGTACAGTGACGTCTTCGAGCATCTGGTACAACGGCCCCGCGTACACCTTTTCAGGAAGACGAAAACCATTGCAGATACAATGGATCTTGATTGATTACCTACTCCTCAAATTTGTACCACCTACCTCCGTCTCACGAAGGATGTCACCCGTTTAGAAGACATTGCCTTACCTGGAAATAAAAATAAACACGAATATAGTAAATCATATTGACGTGATTCGTAACACTTTATAATCTGTTACGCCAGTAACAAGACTGTATTGAAATAACTATTGCAGACTGCAAATAATCGGGCGCTGCGTGTAAAAAATACATAAGTTTTATATAATCAGTTTTAATTTCACCCCTATGAGCATATTATATAGAAAAAAAGTTTTTGTATGATTCTATCAGATCCTGATGATGCTGTTGCGGCTGCCACCGCGCTGCAGTGCTTTGGGCATGTTCGCGGATGTTCACGAATGCAGCCTCCTTTTGTGGCATACGGAACACCATCCTAAGAATTCGACAGGTCGACAAGGTTCGACAGCCCCTATTCAAGGGCATTGGCTAGTAGTAGGCGCAAAATAATATCAAATCCCTAACAAGTGGATGTTATGGATCTATGGCCTGAAACAAATATATTTTAATTTAAAATTCTTTACATCGCTTTATCATGTGGTACCTCAGTAAAGCCGACTATTATAATACAATAGTAATGGTAGATTTATTGTGTTTACAAATGGCTGACCTTGTTAATCCGGTCGGGCACATGTACGAAACTCTTAGTGGTGCAAAAACTTTCCGATGCAAAACATTGGCGCTCGCATTCGTATTGAGGAAACAAATGATTGAACAGCTGATACGGCTCCGGACTGCTCTGTTTGCCACGTGAGTTCCGATCTAGACAATCGCCCAATCGCAGTTCGGTAACTTCCTTTGAAGTGCGAACATTGGCCGTGGGCGCCTTTTGATGATGTTTATACAAGGATAAGCAATGTTTCTTTCGTATCTACTATAGATTTGCGAGTTTCAACTTCAAGTATTGCTATACCTGCGACGTATGTGACTCATTTTGTACTATCATTGTATAAATGCAGTATCACGTTGCGTCAGTGTGATTTATTTATACCTAGTGTCCAATCGAAAAAGTATTTTTTGCAGATAACGGAAACTAAATTTTGTTGTCAGTACCAGTTAAGGCTGCAACCTTTTAGAGAATTTTAAATATGTTTATGTTATCTATTGTATATTCTAGGACCAAGGGATTCTCGACAGTCCTGAAAACTTAAGAGATTTAAAAAATTCGGGCACCTTTTTTAGATTTTATATTGTCTATCCCATTTGGTTGGACACTAAAACGACTTATCGGGTTAGTTGTCTGCTGTCGAGCTACTGATATTGATTCACCGTCTTTTATTACAAGCTTTTATTTATTTTCACATGTCAGAACAACAATGAGCGTAATAAAATATTGCAAGTTACAATGAGGAGTTTTCCAATAGGTATCTAAAGCATTCTTAACCACTCACTAGATGGCGGCCCGACAATTTTGGTAATTGATAATCGCTTGAAAAAGGTTCTTAGCAAAGGGGATATAAACACTGGGTACGTTGTATTGGATAATATTGTATTTATTAATAGTTTTCAACCATTTTAGAGGTTGTAATAAGTGTCTATTCATAAAAATATGTCTTTGTTAATTTCGTTTAACCTTTAAAAGTTATGTTTATATTAATAAACGTTTTATTTTTAGGTTTAGTATTAGATGGCTGCATGATATCATTGGCAAAATGATACAGATTTTAAAAAAATTACCAGAATTGTAGGAGCGCCATCTATTGAAACTGATTTGCTTCTTGAAACCAACTGACAATACCTCCTGGAAATTTCCCGGATTCCGATTGAGCTACAATTTTGCACACTTATATAAGTTCGGTGACAACGCAATGTTATGATACCATCGAGCTAATCCGATGATGGAGACGGAATGTGACCACAGGAGCTCCTTAACTACGCACGATAAACCCATCGAGTTTGAGCTCGTTTGATTTGTCTTGACCAGTTCTCTGCCTGATTATGGTGAACGCGGGTCAAAAGCTTGCTACGAAATTAACTTGTTTAAGTTTTGTACAATTTGTCAGAGTTTTGTGGTCAGGTTTTCAGAAATACCTGTTCAAAATAAAAAATCATGAGATTTTCGGCATAAATGAAATTAATACCGTGGGTGACCAGTTGGTCAAATCACAGTTTCCTATAGAAATAAAACCGAACTACGGAAGCGAAAACGGTTCACCTACCCGCGTAATATCAAAGTAAAGAAAATGTCTTTCAGCAAGCCAATATTAAGACTGTACAACACGATCATAATAAAGCATCTACGGTACAGTACAGTTGCGCAATTCTGCATTCGCAAATATAATAGGTATAACTCGTCTACGGCATTGAACTTGGCCACACTTACACAACACCATTGTACAATCACCGTGAAAATAACTCATTTCACAGATTACTAGCGCGGTGTTATTTTCCATGAGTGTTTGGGGCCGTGGTAACGGCTGTTTCCTTGTAGGTGCGTTTTATTATACAACAGCGGCGCGTGCGCCGATACTGCAGTTGCGGTGGTCACGTTGCGCACCACGCGACGCGCCGCTAAGGCTTTGTTATCTGTGCCGTTCAAACCGCGGACTGACGGGGTAAATAAACATTAGTAGGAAATAGTTTATAGTAGCTTTGGTGCGATACTGCCCTCGAGAGAATACTGTGTCGGCGATAGAATTTACTGCTTTGATGAACTGAAGCGGCTTCATTATTAGTGAGAAAGGCCAGACGCGGTCCAGGAGCCTAATTATAGTGGTCTGACCTGATCCTTGATAAAGTAGAGAATTAATTACTACACGTACTCTATTCAATGGGCTGAAAGGGATTGGCGTTAAAGTCCCGGTTGTGCTCTCGCGTAATAGGGACCGGGGGGGTCCGCCTTCACCATGATCCAAGATTTTTTAAATATTGTTTTTATTATATATGCCAGGCAAGCGGGCCACTTGCCGGAATGTGGTCTCCGCTGCCTATAGTCATTAGCAACACCGAGGGTATCGCCAATGCGTTGCCCACCTCTATAACACGTTGCTCTGGCAGCAAAAAAACAAATGCCCCTCCACTGCCAAAGCCACGGTTCCCCAAATCCTCGCCCGATGGAGCACTGGAGACCTCGCCGGCAGACACAATATTATTTAAAATAGTATTATTTGGCTGCGGCATTCTGTAAGGTGGAGGTACTTCCCCAGTCGGGCGGCTCCGATTCGAACGGGATTCCCCGCCTCTCTTAGATTTGGCAGATTAGGTAATTACAGTGGAGCGACTACCACCTGACCTCCGTCACCCTGCACCGTGTACCAGGGGAACCTGACCAGATTGGATCACGGTTATACATTCAGTCGCCTGAATGTGCAGGTTTCATCACGATGTTTTTTGTTCCCGTAAGATCGGTTAGTGTTCAACTAACTCATTTCAAGTTCAAGAAATGCTGTGGGATTCGAACCCGGTACCTCTCGCTTACGAGTCAGATACCTTAACCTCTAGGCCACTGACGTTCCATGAGCTAAAAGGAATGACATTAGATAAATGGTATATACGTCAGTCGGTCCGGTGACATCTTTCAACGACTAGTGTCACGAGTTGTGCTCTCCTGCCAATAGGCAATTTTTGTTTATTATTTCATAATGGTAGAATTTTGTACAAAGAATAGAAAAACTATATTAGTTGTTTAATGTCTTCCATTCATAGTACGTATAAAACAAAGTCTCTTCTCGCCGATTGTCCCTCTGTACGTTTAGACCTGTCGCTAATAGATTTTAATGCGGTTTTCCCTGTAATTTAAAGACATTCTTCCGGAGGGATAATCATTGTATTGTTGTTACAATAATAATTGTACTTTTGTTTCATTAAAATCGGTTGTAGTCTACAAAATAGTTGAGTATAGGTGGTTGAAACTAGCCCAGGTATTTGACCGCAAAAAAATGAAGAAATTTAAAAATATACTATGTGGGGTCAAAGTTAACAATACTCCAAACTGGTTGGACTACCGATTTGACATCGCTTGCGTTGTGGCGTCATGTGCTATGGCTCTTTATGCTCGTATGATTTACGTACAATACCTAAATAGTTTTGAAACACAGACAAAAGATTGACTAATAAATTCATTGATATTTGCAATTACTTCGTTGTCACTATAGCCATTAAATTTTGTGTGTTCTGACACCACATGACATACTTAAATAAATAAATATGCATGGAAAATTCACACAACGCCATCTAGCCCCAAAGTAAGCAAAGCTTGCGTTATGGGTGCTAGACAACTGATAAACTACTTATATACTTTTAAATACATACCTGTTCTAACTGAATATAAATTTACAAGAATACACTTTTTACTCGTTACCATTTCATTGCGGAAATACCTAAGCAACAGTAGCGTTCAGATTAAGACAATTTAATGACTTAAGTGTGCAATTATAGCTGCAATTAATTATATGAATTAACACTGTCTCAGTTGTATAATAGCGGGGTTATCGTGTAGATATGTTGGTTACATGTAGTAGGAATATTAGTTAGACGTCTCGTCGTATAATCGTCATTTGCAATGTCAAAGTGCAAAGGTTGTGGCTGTGTGATCTAATGCGCATAGAGCCTCCTAAACTTTACTACAACATACGGTTGCAATATATTTTTTTATATTTCTTTTAGACTAGTTAGGCAATGGACCGCCATCTCACCTGGTGGTAAGTGACGATGCGGCCGAAGATGGAGCATGCCTGTCTAGGAGCCTATTCACTCTAGCCTTGAAGGCGTCCAGATGGTAATGATCAGGCAACGTTTTCCATTCCTTAGCCGTAGGCATTATAAAGGTTGAACCAAAGCGATCCGCACGAGCCGCTGCGAGATCCACGACATAAGGATTGCCACTTCGTCACTCACTGTTAACTTCACGTTAATGTAAAAATATATAGCCCATAACAGTCCACTGCAGGACTTAGGGGCTCTTACACGAAAGAGGAGCTTGTTGCCATAATCTCCACGCTTGGCAGGCGGGTTGGAGATCGCAGTGTTGTTAATATAACAATAGAAAACGCTGCTGCCCATTTTGCCAGCCTACGGAGACTCTAGGTCTTTTGCCTCGGAAATATTGTCGCCACGTACGACACCCACGTGTGTAAGGGGTGGGTGCTAGGGGTGGGTGCTATTCTACTCTGCCAGACACCGCACGGCTAAAAGCCACTTGAGTTCTGTTAATTGCATCTGTTCCGCAGTGGCTTGGCGTCACTTGCGTGCTTGCATGCAGGCAGTTTGTAGTTAGTGCTGTAAACTTACTAATATGTCGCGGCAAATATTGCAGCACTAGAAGCAAGTGTTTAAGAAAACCCTATTGATGATACTTACTTAGGTTATTATGTTGTGTCCAACCATGATTCGATCTGATCAGATTTCCCTCGTAGCACGGTCACGGAGTTCGGAGGGCAGTCGTTCCACTGTAATTACCTGATCTACTAATTCCTGGATCATGGTTAAGGTGAATCTCGGACCCTCGTGCGCGAGAGCACAACCGGGACATTAACGTCAAGATGAGGTATTGCGTTGTGTTCGATCAAATGAAATATTTACAAGTGCCGGATTTGCGAGTCAAAAAAAACTCAAACTCCTATGTTTCCAGGCAAAGTGTAGGTGGATGAACTTATTACGCATTGGATGAATTCACAATAAAAAAAATGCGTGAGAAGGTGAGAAGTAACACATAGGTAATTTTAGAGTGTTTACAACATTTGAAAAATATCCAATATTTATTCAAAGCTTTACAGCTAACTGGACAGATAGACGTGGGCGAGTCAGATATAGTTGATAATATGCGCCAGCAATATTTGCTGTGCAGAAGGTAAAAACATGTTGACTTTTAGATTTACCTATACTTCACTGGCATGATATTGACACGTGATTCAATATACATTACCAGATACCTACAAGGCACATCAGTTAGTTATGGCTTCGTATTAACTCGCACGCGTGCGACAGAGGCAATGCTCTAGCAAAACGATTTTGGCATCTGTACAAGCCTTTGAAAGTAACACCAATCTAGTAAGACATAAAATGCCTATTTTGCATTACACAGGACACAGGAGCGTCGGTGGGCTATTCGTAAGCGAGAGGTCCCAAAGCGGCCAGTACGAAAAACTATTTTCTGAGTTATGTACATTAGTTGAATGCTAACCAATGTTCTTACGATGACGGAAAACATCGTGATGAAACCTGCACATTCAGGAATGTGGAACCATGACCCAATCTGGTGAGATTCCGCAGGTAGCGGGGTCACGGAGGTAATACGGCAGTCGCTCCACTGTAATTATCTGATCTGCCAAATCCTGGATCATGGTCATGGCGGACCCCGGGTCCTCGTGCACGAGAGTACAACCGGGACATTAACGCCAATAACTAAATCTAAGAAATTCTCATGCCGAATTTAGAATTCACGGAAACTCATACAGCTAACAGTAACACATACCGTTGCTTTAGTCTATTTTTAGAGCAACTATGATATAAACCATGGGTAGGAACACCCATAAAGCGCTAACTAGTGCATGGTATAGATACGAGTTACATAAACAGCCGCAATCCGACCACGATGATGGCCACAAAGCGATGAATGTAGGAAGTCGTCTTTGCAGCATCTCATTTGGAGCGAGGAGAGAACGTAACACCGTACAACGTATCATTTACGGCAATTTACGCTGTACGGTTTTGGAAAATCATTCTGATTGAATACGCGTCGTTGAGACTGCTCTTCCCGACTACAGTGTTGCAATTGCGTATTGCAGGTATATGTGAACGCGAATGACCAGCTGCTAGCCATATCAATAAAGATTTAAATAATGAAAGGAGTAATATATACTCTGAGCAAGTGGACGATATAAGTCTGGATTTGCGCATTTCTACCTAGAATCGATGGCGGCGTGGGCGTATTATCACAAAATTATTATTATTTTAGCTTCAAGTCCCCCTTTGTACTATTTTGTGCATGAAGATTTAATAAATAAATAAATAAATAAAATTAGGAGTGTGAAAAGGAATGGTTTTCTGGAAGATTAATACAATTGGTATTTGTGATTTCAAATCATAATATATGTCTCCACTGAAACAAAGCTGATTAAACATTTAACTAGAAATCTAAGAATACACAAAATAGTGTACAAAGTTGACTTTAACAATCCAGATCTCTGTAATGGAAAAGTAAATAAACCTCTACAATATAGGTTGGTAGCTTTTCTCACGCGCTTTCTTTAGACCTAAGCGACTATCTAGTTAATTATTAATTCATTTACTTGATGCCAAAACGAGTGAGACAAATCTTTTTGCTCTGGGACAAACTCTTACAAGTATAAAGTAAGATATAGCTGGGGCGTTCAGCAAATCTGTGCTAAGCTACATTTAATTACGCAATAAAGTAAAGTTAAGGCAAGTCTTGAGCATTATTAATGTACATGTCGACAAAGCTTCAGGGTCATTTTGTTACAAATCCAGACCAGAGTTGTTCTTGAAGGAAATTGTAAAGGGCAAGAGTTTAATGGTCTTCCGGAGAAGTTGGATTGTTGCAAGTGTATTTTGCAATGATTAAGCAAATTGATTAGGGTTTTTGTCTCCAATAATGTAAAACAAATTCCTGCAGAATTTAACGTTGTTTTTTAATATTTTGAACAAATATAGAGATAGAATTTGTATATATTGGGTGTTACGCCGCGTCCGCGGCAGTTCGAATTGGATACTGAGCGCGCCAGCGCAGCGTTGGCCTTTGACTGCGATGGACCCACCGCTATGAGCAATGGCTGACGACTATAGTTTAGCTTTAATATTGATAATAACTAATGCTATGCTACTAGTTTAAGCACCTATTGGCACCAATCAATGGATTGTCGTCCGCAATAAATTTTTATTTATCTAAAAACTTAAACGGTTGCAAATCTCCGACAATGACCTAAATCCTTTGCACCTGGCGGGCCTGGCTGGCTCTTTGGCAAAGCAGGCCACTCGCACCCCCGGGCTTTTGTGGGACACGCGGCCCGTTACCCAGCGTCCATCAGATATCAGGCCCACTGACAGATGATAACGGTAACTGACGTCGTTTCTTATGCGCACTTGGTGCTCGAGGTAATTCAATAGATACCCACGACACACCCGCGGCCCGGCTGGGAGAGAGTGCCTCGCCCGTATTGTAACGGTGGTCGTGTGGTTTTTGCATTAATTTCGACATAAAAACATTGGTAAAAAAGCACGAGCACTAGGCTTTTGGATTGGAGAGAATCAGAATCGAATTTGCATAAAACCTATTTCGCGTTACTCGTATTTACAATGGAGAATTCTAAGTGAATTTCGTCCACCATATTTTTAATTTAAATTACTTTGCTACAGCGAAAAAGTCCACGATAAAAGCGAACGTATTTAATTAAGTTTACGAAAAAGGTTTCACTCTATCGAGTATTGGAATTCTTTGATAGGGTTTGGCATTGCAAATCTTAGGTTACTGAACCCACAATGAGATTAAGACTGTAGCTCATACATATACCATATGAATACGAACCATGTACGTATTAAAGTAAGTATGTGTATAAAAAACAATTCAACAAGCCCGCACCTCTTCCCGCCCACGCAATCGCCGTCAACATTGCATTGTTTAATGTGACTGACTGGTATTTTTTCTACTATGGTAGAAAAAAATAATTTAAATACACGGCACGCGACCCAGAATTCGTAGAATTACTGAAATGAGAGCTACGATCACCGTAGCGGTCGAAAAGCGTCTCAATGAAATTAATTGCATAGATAATTAAATACTCGTTGAATAATTATACAATACCTAGTATGTACACCTCTATTTGCGGTACAGGTCAATGTCAACGCGGGAGATAATTAAAACCGCCGAGGCAAATGCCGTGGGCAAAGACTAAGAAGGCACTAGTAGATGTAAAGGCTCTATTTGCATTGTAGAAACGATCAATTTATTTGTAACGCTAATTGTAGATTGATTTATCGAAGTGCATTGGTTTGTTTATGAGAAAATTGTTTGCCTTGGTACTGGTACTAGTAATGCAATAGATTAAGTACGATAAAATACAATAGAAGAAATTAAGTGTGTGAACTTTCAGATATTATTTGTAATAAAAACTAAAAGTTACACGGTCGGTACCATGTTGGTGGTAAAACTTACTGCCCCACCCTAGTCACCACATGCATCACATCAATAGACCATAAAAGTTCACTGCTGGACTTGGAACTTCCTTAACATTAGAGGAGGGTACTGCCTGAACCAGCACGCTTGAGAGGAGAGTTGTATCTCCGTTTATTAAAGTACCTACCCTCCTAATTCAGGGATGTTTGAATCGATCTACTTTCAAATTCTAATCCTGGCTTCAACCGCAGGGCCCGCTTTCCTCCTCTTTCTTGTCCACTTCGCTCGGTATTCAGCATCCTCGATTTCAGTGTCAACCCTACTGAGTCTGACTCGAGTCTTCTAAATTATCTATACTCTTTGCCGCAATGAAAACATCGCGCCATGCGGTCTGCCGCTGTCAATCTCAATTCATGGCTAACGTGGATGACGTGTTTGACCACAATTAGAAGCTCTAGTTTTTTTCCCAACACACGCAATCAACGGGTCCCTCGTGTGGTCAGCCAAGTAGTAAGTGTCTTTGACCGTCCGTCGTTTATTAGACTTCATCGTCTACCTAATTAATGTTTTATCAACTGTCTGTGACCTGCATAGTAATAAGCTGTCTGTGACCTCAACTAAAAAAATAATCATCTTGGCGTTAGTGTCACGGTACTGCTCTTGCGCACGAGGGACCGGGTTCCGTCTTGACCATTATCCAGGATTTGGAAGATCAGACAATTACAGTGGGGCGACTGCGATCTGACCTTCGTGACCCTGCTACCAGAGAAACCTGACTAGATTTGATCATGGTCCTGAATGTGTAGGTCAGGTTCATCACGATGTTTTAATTCACCCTGTGAAAATCGGTCTGACCTAAACTATCCTCAGACATCGATTGGAGGTGAGAAGGGACTGCCCTTGCTTAGGGCGAAAGTTTAAAGGCCTTTACTTAGCGCAATTGGGAGTGCATTCGAGAGAATTAATTCAGTTTATCACCAAATAGACGTAGGTACATATACTTCGGATAAGCTTAATTACTTTTTTTTGTTATACTTAAAAAGTTCATGTTATAATGTCCCACGTTGAAAATTTTAAATAGACTTTGTCTAAAAAGTCCAACGACTGCGAAAGGTAAAAGATTTATCGAAATCAATACGTAAGCAAGATGGTAGCTAAAAGATGGACGTCTTCATTATTTAAATCCAGGTTGCTTACAACAATTTTAATCTCTCTTTACAATTTTCCAAGTCTACACGTTAGCTTTAATGTTTCGTTTGATAGATGAGTAATGTCTGTTTTAGCAACAAACTAATTCCTAAATTAGTATGTTGCTAAAAATTAATTTCAATTTTAGAAATGCCAAATGTCTTATGTCTGACAAATGCCTAAAAGAAGCTTTACTAAAGGCCACATGTTCAAGGTCAGTATCAATATAGACGCAATCGCAAATAATGTAGGTTAAATTTTAGTTACCCTGACTGAGCTATCAGGCTGGACAATAATACTTAAGTCTCAAATGACTGCAAGAAATCTGAAAAAGTTTCAAACAAAATACACCTGTAAATATACAATATTCGACGCTTAGTGAACGTGAACCTTACAAGGAAAGTCATGTGCAGATTTTATCCGGTTAATCTGTGCCCGGTATTAAACAAATTCATCAAAATGACATGTCACGAGTGCATGACAAGGTTACCAGACGGGAGTACCGGAAACCGCCTGATATTTTATAGGTCACGTAATGTAAGCCACAAATCCGTTTCGGAGATTGTCGGTTTTTGGCTATAATGACTCAACTCAATTTCTGTGGTCAGTCGTCGTCGAAGATAAGGTCGCTGATGCTTCCTTTGACGCGGTTTCTTTCGACTTTTGAGATTGCCAAAATATAATAAGAGCTTATGTCTCCTTTGTCGCGGTTTCTCTGAGTTTTGAGATGGCCAAAACGTAGAATACGGAAATAGACAAAACGGATCTTAGTTGTGAGCTTCATCATCATCATCCGAGCGGTCAATCCCGGCTACAGCCAGGGTAGTTGTAAGTTTATCAGGCAATATTACATTCGTTCTTCATCAACCAAGTTAGAAGCAGTTCAACTTAAAACATTTTTATGATACCTATTGATAAGTAAACAGGTCCCTTTTCCCGTAGGATTCTTCGACTTGCTACGATCCTGATTACATCCGAGAAACCTCCCTCGCTTCTTCTACATTAATCAATCTTTTCAGTTTAAGACATTCACTTGACCTGACCCTTTCAACAACCACATGGCCAATTTCATCGTGACACGTACGTCAAAAAACACTATAAATTTAAAATATGTACGAAATGAAATCACCGGTGTTTTCGTGATTTACGAGTTTGATCCTAGCTAGGAGCGTGTGATTAGCATAATCCATCTTGGATCATGTTGTGTAACGCACAGGCCACGTGGGACGCGTTAGCAGCTAGTGGGTACCAAACATTATGATGTCACCCGGTTTGTTTATCTGACACCAATTCACGTAAGTTCAACTGTTTGGCAAATAATAAAAGATTGAAATTATTTTAATTTTTTTCTAAGTTTAAGATTGTGATGATATCATTATTGATATGATCTTTGTCAAATCAAGAAAACGTTATCACCAAGTGCAAATATCTTCTCTCTTTATTTACAAAGACGAACATTTAGCAAAACAATACCTAGGCACAAATATAAGACATACACCTACATATTTCTTTAAGTCGAAGAGAACAATTTTGCATACACCTATCTAAGATACCTAGGTATATGCAACATTATCTAACATATAATGTCCAGTGTACCATTTTCTCTTAGCAATTATACGAGACAGTGCCGTCAAGCATCAACAAAAGGGAAACCGCATGCCTACCATACAAAGGTTCTAGTTCACGTTTTGCTAAGACCCTATTTTGCGACATATTCATAATTGTGACAAGGTCCAAATTGGCGTGCTGAAAACGAGGGTCAATGTTAGTGACGTCATCGCGAGACCTTGCTCGCTCGCACGGTCGGGTGCGCGGACGCATCCCGTGGCTGCGGTTACAACCACTCGGGATAAGTTTTCAATGTCACGCCGAGTCACGCTACTGGTGCGTTGTTGCTAGGCGTACCTACGCACTTTCTTGTACACTAGGTTTCTGTACTTGGGAGATTATAGCTACCTGGAGAGCAGCTACAGAAATCTCAGCAAAGAGAAATTACTACGATTATATCAAACAATTTGTTACAATGTCAACAATTATAAGATGTTAAAACTAGGGTACATTCAATAAGTGTATAAGGGATGTGAAAAGGTTTTTTGAATCATTTACGTTTACTATGTCCAGTACATGTAGTTACATGGATTGTAACTGCTCAAACAATCCGCAAACGGGTTTGACACTTAAGTAGTATTGAAAACCTAGTTTGTTCTATGTTACGCACGACGTCACTGTACAATTTTTTTTTCCGCTAGCAAATCGCAACTGATTGAGGTCGCATCCGACCCCAGATACAGCTATCTCATCGTGCTCGCAACGAGAATTTCACTGCCAACGCATGATCGACAGTCTCTTGTGCGGAATGATGAATTGCGATTTGCGAATATGCGAGCTCGGCAAATTCGGGGCGCGGACTTTGCAGGCCGTCGAACCCAGTTGCTAGGCTGCCGGTAACGGGTCATTGTGGCCTTTGGCAGAGTCAGCGGATTGGAAGTATGCGTGCCTCCTAATTAGGCGCTCGTCAACTGTGTTTAGTGATTACTGGGCCGAGTAATATGTGGGTATGAACGCAGATAGGACATTGTTTGTGAATAATAGACAGCAGAAATTCCTGGTCAAGTTCCCCTGGTAGCAGGGTCATGGAGGTCAGATGGCAGACGCTCTACAGTAATTACATGATCAGCCAAATCCTGAATCATGGTCAAGACGGACTCCGAGCTAGCACAACTGAGATATTGACTTTAGGATGATGATGAGGCAGAAGAAATTACCAATCTGAAACATGTGTGGCAACCGCGTACTAATATAATATCGCCGTGTGGTGTCGAGTAGAGCAGAATATAGCACCCAGTGTTGGGCAAAATTTAATTGCAAGTTACAATTAAAAATAACAATTGATTAATTGTTAATTGTGAAATATCAATTAACAATTGATCAATTGTTAACTTTGACGTTGCAATTAACAATTGATCAATTGTTAATTGTGACGTTGCAATTAACAATTGATTAATTGTTAATTGTGACGTTGCAATTAACAATTAATCAATTGTCAACTGTTCTTGTAATTAAACTTTAATTAAATTTAAATAATGTAAATAGTAATATTATAAGATTAAGGAGTGGCACAGGGTAGGGCTTTCACAAGCTTGACCTTAATGGCCATGCTAAATCGTTCTTCATGATAGCCACACAGATTTATGTACTAGTACTTAAGAATAGAAAATTCTTTCCCCAAATAGCTTTCAACATAATAATGCGTTTACATATTATTTTGTCTCTCTCGCGTCCTACTCTTACCTCTCAGCCCTCGAGCGGCCCGATCGGGCCGCATAACAATATAAATCTGTGATTGTTAATTGTTAGTTTTAATTGTCTCTTGTAACAATTAAAAATATTATTTAAATTAATTTAATTGTCTCTTGCAATTAACGTGAGTTTATTTAAATAAATTAATTGCAATACGCAATTAACAGATTAATTGCAATTAAATCAATTGTGATTAAATTAATTGCAATTAATTTTTCAATCAATTAATATGATGATTAAAATATCAATTGTTCATGCCCAACACTGATAGCACCTACCCCTTCGACATACGGGTGTCGCAAGGCGAATAACATCTTACACGCTTACGAGCTAGAACCTCCGTAGACTAGTTGAAAATGGCCAGCAGCGTTATGTGGAGGAAGCTATACTATTCTACATTTCTATGTAAGCAAGCTTAATTTTCACATTGAGATTGATATAGAACGCAACATTAAATCTATAAACGAAAATGCCGTGGCGGACGGCATACCCACCTAACCTACCTTCTCGGTCCATAACTTACAAACAAGAAAGCTCATAACAAAATGAAGCAAAATCTGTACCTACGTACTGTTCCTTTCAGAAGATGTACACAGACCAACACCTGCCTCGTAATAACATCTCGGTCCCTCTCGGTAGCCCCTACAGTTTAATTACCCAGTGTAATGTCAGGTGGTATAAAGTCCGTAGGGGTTGCAGTTAACACAGGGTACGGTACTATTTACATCGCGGTATCCCAGCCTGGGGTCATAAGTGGAGCGTGCAAATGGCTGGGGGTGTCATGTCAATGCACCCGACCACAGCTATGCCGCACGTGACATATGCTTCATTAACAATGTTATGCATTAACATACCCGAAACTTGTTAACTGTGATGGTTTGCTCGCTGGTGTCCCTTAGGATGTTTTACGGAAACTTTAACTATACGTAAACCGTTGTTTGCCAGTCCAGAGCTCTCGAAATAGGCTAACAAAGTATGTCACACCTAACTTTGAGTCTAAGCAATCTAGTGTCTGAGTGAAAAGTTAGTAGTGCTGGTTTAAAATAGGTATAACCCAAAGTTAGACATCCTTCGGGCTTCATTATCATTTGCAGTAAAATTTTAATTTTATACCGCCCGTACTGCTAGTCGTTTCATGAATAATTTACTTGCAAATACGTTGTTGTGATATTATGGCACCGAGCACCGGGACTAAACCAGGTTGCACGAAAAACAAAATTTGCGTGACCGACATTGTTGTTTTCGTCCCGGGCTGACATTTTTGTGTCAAAGCTGGAAAACAACCCGAAATCCAGGGCGAGTTTTCTGGTGCAAACAGCTAATAACATTGTAGCGTTATCCCCGAAGGCGTTACTCCCGTGCCTGTTGACTTGCGCAATGCAAAAAGCGCTGGCTTCCGAACGGCCTCCGAGAGTCGATAGTCTTTACGACCTCACCAAAAGTTCTTTCAACCCTGTGGCAGCTGCCGTTCACTTTTCAAACCTTCCTCGGTCGCTTAGCAACACACGTGTGCAAGAGAAGGCTATACTTATAAGCAAACTTAGTGATACCTGCGTGAGTATCTAATTTACCAACAAACCTTGAGGATTTTTGAACTATTATTACTTTGTCTGTACTCCAATGTAATATTTGATATGTATTTACACTTACTCAGTGGTTAGGAGACTTACACCAATTGGTTAATCCATTTTCCACTGTACCTAACAAATAATGGATCAATCTTGCAAAAAAATTTTTACACATCAATATAATTTTTGTCCTTTTTATAATCCTATGAGAGACGTCAAGTTTTTAACTAGGCAGGCAATTAAGCCCATGTAAATGAGTCGCGAGCTTTTTCTGCGTACAGTGTAGGGTACATATGCAATTTTTCCTCATGAAAACTGGTCTGGGTGTTTTATGCGCGGGCAAATCTCGCCACTATGACCACGAGAGCGCTCGAGCGCTCGAGCGATTATCAAGCGAGCGGTAATTGCTCACTTATTCGACGAGAGACGCCTGAATGCTACCCACCGGGTTACGCGGCCGACAATTTATGGTGTAACAAATTGCCGGTGCACCTTAAGTATCTTTTATTTAAATATCGCGAGCGCGATGCCTGCGATACGCCCTTCGGCAAAAAACTGCACGAACTGGATTAATAAAACATTTTTCTCATTGAAAATTAATTTTGTTCGTGCACTTGTTAATGTTTGGGAGACTGTTGTTCGCGTTCGCTTTCAATAATTTATCTCAAAGATATAACATTATATTAATCTGATTCAAATTAACCGTCAATAGATACTATGAGTACAAGTACAACGCATCTCGTATAACTTCATTTATTCAAGGAAAAATTATTTGCAACTAGTTTTTGTGTGGAACTCGTGCAACATAGAATAGCAATCACATTGTCGAGGGATCCAATTATTTCGGATTACTTTGACAAGAGATAATCTGATGACGTGCAATCATAACGATGAAATAATAACGAGTTACAATGTGGCCAACTATTACACCGAAGCCAGTAAATATCTATTCATAACGATTAACTTATATGTATATCTAAACTTTTATGGCCGCAAAGCCGCAATTATTATCATTTATGGCTCAAGAATAATTTCCATCTTCAAGAACATTGGCTAAGTATAACTAAATACGATGTTAGCGATGCGCTCACTGCCAAATAGTTTTGGCACCAAATCGAAGTTAAAATATGACTAGTGTCGTTTCTGCGAAGCCAGATGTTCGGTTGATCGTAAGTGATGAAGCAATGGGAATGTGCCGAGCCAAGATTTACTAGGCCGATGGCCGTTTTAGACTCGCATAAATTGATTTTATTACTGTATAGCCATACAATTGAATTCAATATTTAAAGTCTGCATCTTATTATCTCTCTTCCATTACTTCTTTTTCTGTACGTTGATAAATGTTATTGACCCTATTTTCCTTTTGTGGACAAGTTTTAAAATCGTGGTTAGTTTGTTTCCTTAATAATTCAGGAATTATTTGTTACTACTTTATATGCCGGGTGTTATACCTACATGTGCAACTCTAAATTCTGAACGTAGCAAGCCCTCACTAAGATATCCCAAAAACCCGTTTTCGTTTGAGATTGCAATTTACTAAATGTACGTCCAGTTAGTTACTCTATTATGAATCATCAATTATCTATTCGCCATCCTTATCTATGGTGAGTAGATAGAAATAGAAAGAGTTTTAATCGATAATAAACTATTAATTGACAAGCGTTTCAGATACTGGGCGTTACAGAATTTCAACATTGCTGCATAAGTAAAATTTTTCAGAACATGGTGCATGTCAACCCCTTTAAGTCTCATTACTTCCATTGCCTACACTCCGTATTATTATGCTTGAACATGTTTTAAATTAGGACAAAAAATCGATGTTTACATTGATATCGGTGTGACCGCAGCCTCGCCTCTGCACGCCCTTGCCATGACATCTAATCGCGAGTCAACAACCGACCAGCAAAAACTACAATAACTCTCGTTTACAGTGTTGCCATTCTATTCCTGGAGGATGACGCAATGACGTCGATGTGGCAACACCGGGTTAAGTCAAGATGTTCACTGAGCAGTGCGTCGTTAAAGTGAAACAGATACTCGAAATTACGAGATTTTTTAAAATTCCTGCAGCTGAAGATCAACACACGACATGAAATGTTCAAACATTTTATGTTTAACGATACTGCATTAACCTTTTTATGCTCGAAAATATCTAAATAAAGAAGCTTGTTTTCGCGCTCAACAAAATGCCGTCCATATGGTAAGATGTACACATCTTTGGGCATTCATATTTAAATACACAGCATTTGGCTTAGAAATATATCTACCGCACTTATACGGCCCCATTGTGAATGCTCGCTGCCATTGAACCTCTTAAATAACTTGAAGCCTTTGTCGCTGCCATTAGAGCTTCGTTTGGGATAATGCTGTCATCGATTTTCTGACTTCCACCACTACGTGACACAAGCTTTGTGCTGTTTATTATCATCATTAAACTTGATTCTGCGGAACAATTTGTAAGATGACTTGTACCCATCTTTATCTCCGCATATTGAAGTTCCCGAGCTGGTAATTAGGATCGTTACAAAGGTTTCTGCAAGACGTTAATCTTGATAAATAACCATCATATGTTTCGCATTAGCTCGGCACAGGCAAAACTTGTATTTTGAAGCCTCGAGAAAAAACTGTTACACATACTAACAAACAACATGTCATCTAAAACACAGACGCAGGACAAAACAGACAAAAAAAATGCGCTACCACCAAAATGAAATGAAACAAAAACACTCGGCAGGCAACATGCACACAAACAAGGAACGTTTTTTGTACACAACATTCAATTAAGAATTTAGATTTAATAATATCCATTACCAATTACAAAAAAGTATTTACAGGAGGCAGGATTACCAACACCTGGAGACGATGATGAAAGAAATGCTAGCTTTTACGTTGATGACGTCGCGTACAAAGTAGAAACAGGTATTTTGAAGATAAAAACAAAATAAACTAGCATATCTTTGTCAACAGTAACGAAAACAACAATAGCCAAAGAAGCGAAACGTTCCGAGCGTGGGCGTCTACCTGGCGTGTTGCTGCCTGTCGGCGGGGGGCGGCGAAGGCGCGCGGGACGAGGTCGCCGTGTGCTGGAGCGAGTCGCGCGGCTCCGTCGCGGGGCTGCCGGTGCTGCTGCCGCCAAGCGCCAGCGCCAAGCCGCTGATGCTGCCGACACACCACCACGTCACCACTGCCCGCCAATCCGGCCGGCTGCTCCAAATTCAGAATAAAGCAAGGGAACGATGGGAATGGACACTAACATCTAACATGAATTTTGGAGCAGATAAGCCAATTTCGCTAAAAATGGAGCTAAGGTTAAACACTAACGCGAGGGCTAGTCTATACGAGTGTAGTTCCTGGAGTTTCGCTAACATCGATGTTAAAAAGTGTGGGTAGTAATGATATCCCGCCAAGTTAATCAGTCCAGTAAACAGTTTACTCAGTTGGCCAACTTTTAAAGGACTATAGGCAATTACTGAGCAAAGCAGAACATTCTCAGCGATGTGAAGATATACATTTAAGCAGTGAAATTCAGTTAGTGGCAAGGCATCGGGGGTGTCAGTTAATATATGGGGTTTAACGCAAGCAAGCATTCCTTATACTAGGTATGTAAATTTGGTTTCGAGGAAACAGTCCCAACCATGCAGAACACACACAGATGTGATTGACATGTAATCTGGGAACGTTAACATTGGAAGCGATGTTGTCTCCAGCGCAAGAAACGTTGTCTTGGACGAAGTTCATTATCAGCGTGAATTCTTTTAAATACCGAAGAACAAAGGGCAATTTATCTAGAAGGTAGTTTGCGATGTAACAATAAATTAAAACTCGGGGCATACAACTGTCGGAGTCCACGTGACGATAGCAATTCAAATGCCAATCAGAATCGAGGAAGATAAAACGTAAGAGGAAATCATCGGGAAATCAGTCACGCAGCCAACTGTGGGCGAGAAGGGGCAATTAGTTGGCTTGTTCACGTCAGCGCACGAGAAATATGTCGCTTTGAGCGCATCTGGTATGAATGGGCGAACAATGAGTGCGTTAGAAGCGCACGTCAAACTCGAGGCAGCCAAAGCGACGCCAAGCCAGCGCCAAGGTTGTCTTACGCTCAAGTCTAGCCGAACCTCTTTCATTGGAATTGAAATAACCCTCAATTTCAACTCGCGTGTAGTTCACACAAATTGATGTAACAATGCTTGCCGAACAACTTATGCGTGGCGTGCGTGATGTGATTGAAGATCTACTGATGCATTAGTTAAAACTTAAATTACATCAAAGCCACATAGTGCCACTCTAAAAATATAACCTACTGAAGTCCTAACATTAAAATGCTTTCAGGTAGTAAACTAGTTTTTGTAAACATAGTAAACTGAACAACTTTAGAGTTTAGTAGACGAATTAATGACCAACAAAAAGAATACGAAGAAAAGTTATTTCCATGTAATAAAATGCTTACTGTTAAGAATAGCAACAGTGTAAGCTCTGGGCTAATAAATGCCGATAACAATTCTTCGAATAACCTACCGTTGACTTTTCAGTTAGAAATATTGCAAGATTCTAATCTCTAGACAAACGTGACTCACGTTGCGCAACTTGTTCCAAGAAATTAGTTTCCAAGTGTAATAATACAAACACAAACATTCGTTCAATTTTCAGAGCGATCTCTTGTGCATTGTTTGCTTGTACCGAGTATCGCGACCACAGGGTGCTGAGGCCATATAATTTAAGCACATCCGGATTGGGCGCCACATTCATAAATATTATGATTATAAAAATTATTCCGGGGGAATTTAATTTCCGCAATTGTTAATTTTATATTAACCATAAATACAGAGGTCGAGTGCGGTGGATGAGGTCGCGCATTTGGCGGAAGTTTGAGAGCCACAAAGGACATAATACATCAGCGGAGTCATATGATAATCTTTTCATGGCTTTGTGGTTTTGATTAACCATTTTTGGCACAGTTTATGAATATGGCTTAGTAAACAATCAATTTTCCCGCGGAAACAATAACAGCGCAATGTTTAACAAGTACCGAGAAATTTTGCGCTACAAAGAATTGGAATTACTTATCTATATAAGCTGAACAAAAACATAGTGGAAATGTTAAGAAATACGCACAACGTACCGACGTAATCACATTAATCCTTAAATGGTCTCCTTAAGAATTAAATTGTGCAAATCTTCGTAAAGACTCGACATTTTTCTACGTGACGGAAATACTTTATTTATTTCATCGCGTCATTATTTTAATAGGCCTTTGTACGACTTGGAAGGAAATAATTTTCAGCGAAGTGACAGAAAAAGGACTACATTGAAATAATGGCAAAATGACTTGTAACATTTTAGTGTGATGATGGCCACTCATCATGATATCGTATGATCAAATAAACTTGATCATACCGAACGTGTGTGGGAAGAAATTTTCGGTCAAGTGGCATATGCTTTCTAAATATCATCCCATATTTTCAAGCCTATTGTATCAAGTAGCATGATGAAGAGTAGCTACCATTAAACATAAAATGCATATAATACTATTCGATAATGTAATGATGATAATTCTATGGATAAGTCTTTGTTATGTATTACAATTGTGATTAATTGTAAACATGCGAGAATGGCTAGGCTAGGCTGTTTAACGCAGAATGGTTTTTACGTTGCATAGTCGACACGACACGCCAAGGGCTTATGTGAAGGACTTATCCTTGGTAAAGTTAATGACATACATGTTTTTCTAACAGTTTTGTAGTCGCCTAGCTTTCCCCGTGACCTCAGGAGAGTCGGCTGTCATATTTATCATTCCCTTTCCTTATACATAGTAAAAAAGAGAAATACAACTGTAGTTTTCACATTTCGTTCAGTAAGTAGGTTAGATAGATGCTAGATATTTCCTCTTTAGAAATTTCATTAAGGATATCAAGATTTTTTTTTTTTTTAAATAAAGCAATATAGAGACAAATTTTATTGTTTAATCACCACAGTAAAAGTAAAATTTGACATGGTAGCAGCCTCGCACCGTTCAAGTCATAAATTACAGGACATTTCACTGTCAGTTCCGATAGACACAAGGCTAATGGTGAAGGTTAGACATAATTAACAATTAACAAAAAAGCGGTCAAGTGGGACTCGTGTGGTAAGGATGTCATGCAATAAATATTTTAATCTAGATTATTATATCTAGTGTTAGAGACTTTATTTATATATTTGTTATTCTATAAAGTTATCTGCCAAACTAGAAACTATATAGATACTTCATAGCTCTATAGTTTGGCAGATAGCTAGAAAACATAGAAAATATGTATAACATTTATTTATTTTCCTACTGTATATAAAAAAATAATAATATTGTATGGTAAAAGAGCATGTCTTTCTAAATACCTAGGTATGCATACTTATTCTATGATTTTCTTGTATTGTTGCACTTTTAAGTTCGTCTAATCTTAAAAAAAAAAACAATAGTTATTGTTTTCTCGTCAGGTCTACGGAACTCTGAAATTCTTATTATTAAAACTCAGATAAGCGATCTAGGCATTGTTAAAGCTAGTTATCAGAAACTAAATTAAAAACAAATTAACTACATTTTCTGTAGGTGTGCGTCATGAAAGTCTAGACCAGACTAGACCATAGTTAATTTTACAGCTTCACCTAAGGTTAAGTCAACATTTGAGAACACGTATATAGAATAGTAAACTCAATGTAAGTATCGCCGCCTAAATGCACAAAATATTTCCTTAAGGGCAAATAGCAGTAACAATTAGTAATATGCCAATTTGTACATAACATCATGCGATTTTCAGTTACTAAGAACGCGTATCAAGAAGTGTCAGTGCAAAAAACCTATAAGGAAAACATGAGAGATAAGCACGAGGGAATGTCATCAACAACATGAACGAACTGTAAACAGAGCAAATGCACAATCAAGACAAAACATTAGTCACGATTTCCCTTTAACGGTTAATAAATTGTGAACTCAGCATCGAAATGGTATATGTTCGAAGTAACTTTGCTTCTACCTGGACAATACAGCACACCATTCTGGTGAGTACGTGAAAACAAACGGCGTGTTACCTCAAAATATTTCGGAAAACATATTTGGCTTTCTAGCATTAAAATGAAGGATAAGCTTGCGAGTGAAACTGGATGGACTCAAGAGACCCTTCAGAGAAATGCGGGTTTAGAAATAAATCGATTGTTTTACAATTTTAATCAATTCATCCTCAAGTTCCCCCCACATAATTGTGTATTGGTTTCAACATCTTCACTGGAACAGAACTAAGAAGCGTAGTCCTTAGTATTTTACAGTTCTGTCGATTACTTGCATAAAGCTGCTATGCACAGTGCTCCATAACCGGAATGACTCATCGTCACAAATGACAACCTCACATGTCTGCACGCTATTCCACCATAAAAGCTATTGTTGATTGAGTGCCGGTGCTGTAATGGGACTTGACTCGAGCCTGAATCCAATGGCGATTTTCCTTCTTCTTTAGTACGTTTCGTTTACAGTCACGAACCGATGTAAACACGTACTAAGCTCCCCAGCCGTTTTTATCTATTTGACGACAGTTTGAGCCGCCGAATTGAGTAAACATTTCAAATTAATGTCGGAATTAGATATTCTCACGTAAGCCAAGTGGGTACACGAGTCGTGATACGTCGCATATGTCCACATCAATGTTTCAAGTGTTTTCGGCGGATTAGCCAAAAATTTACGGCCGCATACCAAGATTAATCAAACAGTCGCACATTTAATGTTGCCCGGGAATCCGATGTCTGGCAAAATACCAAATTTAGACGAGAACACGGGAAGCCTAACTAACAAGAACAGAACATACCAGAACAGAATAATTGATTAAAGCTAATTGGTGAGACACAGAACGCTAATACGCAAGAGCAGGGTCATAATATATTGCTAGTAAATTATTATTTTAACAAATTGTCACATGTGTTGCAGCATTATCTCATCACCAGCTACAAAATTGCGGCGCGCATTTTATTTATTCAATTTGTGATCATAAAATTTATTGACTCGAATGTGCCAACAATTCTATGAATCTAGTGCGGAAACCATCGTTTACAAACACAGTTGGTCAGCTGACGGACGCTGTGATATCGCGAAATGGCGTTGGTAAGCTTGAAGTACCGTGAGCGCGGTAAGTGGGCAACCAATCTAGTAATAAGTACCAGCAGTGCAACGTTAGGGGCGTACCCGTACTGCAGCAAACAAATACCAAAAACGTGAAATACCACGCAACCGTAGCGAGGATAATCGACGCCGGAGTTGGAGCGCGCGCTATATCCCGAGATAACCTTCGGCGGGCGTCAATGGAGGTGATTGTGTAATTGTCGTGGCCGGCAACAATGCCACCCTTCATAGTACGTAGTAAATCATACAGGCGGTCGTTTGTGGCGCGTGCGCACCGACAGAGGCGATAACGGCGGGCCCTCGCCGCGCGCATCCTTTGAAACCTGACTCTAAGCACGCCACCACAAAGGTGACTTTTACAATGCGCCACGAAGCAATTGGACCGTACAAGATAAATAGTTGAGGAACAATTGTTTCTTATATCGGAATCACGTTTGGTATTACGTATTACTACGATCCTTGTTCTAGGTGACATTAAACTAATTGTGTCGCTTAACCGCACCGATAGCGCTACAAAAACAAACGTGAATCATGATCGAGTAATAAATAATGGAATTATTTTATAATTATTATAAATGTGTTTGTAACATCATTACAAGCCCGGAAACAAAATGGTAAACTAAGTAACATTGTAGGCGAAAACATGAGTAACCATTTTGTTATCGGACGGAAATAATTGTTTGCAAATTAATATATTATGCAAAATATAAAGACTAGTAAATATGTAGGTACTAGGTAAAAGCATAATAATAAATCATTCTTGTCAGAGTTCAAAGTTACAATGTTTATTATTTTCAAGGTTCAAATTTCAATTGATTACAATGTAATTATGTTGTTATGGAGCAACATTTGAAACACTTTGGCTGTAAACCTTAAAAGTCACTAACTATTGCTGGTACAATTTTGTTATTGGATTTGGTATTTATAATATCAGCATAATTTTATTGAAAAACAATTACGAAACCAAGCTAATGGTATACCATTAGCTTATATTAGTAATAACTAGCCGTGAAAAAAAGGCGGCTAATACCGATTTCGAAAACATCGATATAAGAAAATGTATTTTCAATATTGCTACCTCCAATCAGTCTGCCAAGAGTGAAGATTAGTACACCCTCATGTGGAGAACGCCTAATACGCTTTTGTTCAGATAAAGGCATAACTCTCAAACCTACAATACAAACGATTTTGTGTTTGAAAGAGGCATCCTGCTCTCATCGTTGGCACAACTTGTTTATTCAGGCATGTCTTAAAGCTGTGGCTGCAATTTATCTTAATTTGTGAGCAATCCCGTCTTATTTGACGGCGAGCAGATTCACGGAATAATTCAACTTTGACTGTTTATTTTCGTTCGGAGCCGGCAGGCGCCGAGCTCACCTTGACCGTAGCTCTCGAAGGTGCACCACCGAGGCTGACCTCCCCCCTCTCCCGCACCCCGGAGCACCGCCACCGGGATCCACCACAAAGGGGGAAACGAAACGACACAACGAAGGTCTCGCTAAACTGGACTTTAAAGTGTAAGCGGAATCTTTGCGAATTTGATATCCGCAATAATATCCCCAGATAGCCAATGCAGCTTGGGTTTTAGTAGCCTAATAAATATAAAGGAACAGCATAAAAACGAGCGAAATAAAAAAAGGACACGATATATTTAAACTATACCAAAAACAGTAAACTAAAGATATATAACTTTTTTGCTCTTGTTACAAATTTATTTTTGTTTGACCTTACAGCTTTCTAATTAACTCGTAAAGCATAAAATTTTAGATGTCGGTACAGTTCGAAAACATTTACTTGGTAACACTAAAGAGCAATCAAAATGGCAATTTGCTTTTATTACAAATCCGTGACAAAATTACTATGGAAACATTAAAGATGACGCCTTTCTCGTGATCAGTAAGATTTCCTTATACACATGTCGATCAGAGTGTGCAATAGCACCATATTTGTACCATTACGCTGCGGCAATAGAAAAACACGTTTCAATCTTGCTTACACTGTCACATTCTAAAAATTGTGCACAATTTCCCTCACTGATTACCGTTGATGAGGTTATCACCATAGAGGGAAGGTGAGGTGGGTTGATTGGTCGTGAAAGGTCGCGGTGGCATTGAGACATTGACCAGTCTAGACTAATAGATCTGTAGTTTATTTGTGTTTACACTGGCAACACCCAGATAACCCTCGACACCGAATGGGCCATGGGTGTAAACATATCGTAAAATAATAGCCAACATGTGTGGGTGCGATGTGTGTAAACTTCCATGGTGTATTTTAGTCGGCTTTGTTTTGGGACGATGGTTTGTTTTCACTATTTACACGTTGGTGCTTGATGAACTGAGAGGCTAAAACAAAGAGTTTATCAGAAATAATAGTTAACGTTTTCAAATAAAATGTTATGATAAGCATGTTTCGAGGAAACTCCGATGAGTTGACCGCACAAAGTCGGGGCGACGGGAAGTTATAAAGAGCCAGTTAAAAATAAAATCTATTCTGACGCAGTGGAGAAATCCCAATGTGTTAACTTCAGTAGAAATTTCTGGAGTAAACATAAATGCGAAAATAGAATTAAACAGACTACCCGGAGACCTAAGACTCTCCGGAGTGCAACCTTGGGATGCTCTCGGTTTAATATATTACGCACACGCACGAGGTTCGAATACCGACGAGACACGGATGCGGATGGAGACCAACACAAATTCGTATTCGGAAATAGGTTACGCTCTGCTGGTGAATATGTTGGTGACAAGTGTAAATTTGGCAGGACAAATGAAGGCAAACTTCAAGTGCCACTACACTGTTAAACACAAGTGACAATAAAATCTTATTCATAAAAGTTATTTAACTATTAAACCTATTTTAGTAAAAATATATTTTGTTTAATGTCTTGAAAGAAAATGAGAAACCAATATTTTAGTTAAATAAATTTAGGTAATAAACGTCAAATAACTTCAAATAAATATGAAGAACAAGATTACATATTATTATTATTATTTATTCCATAATTCATGGATAAAGCAATGTAAGCAAAAACAGACGAAAGTCAATAATGACGATTACTCCACCGCTCAAGAACCTCTTCAACAAATGCTGTTTAGAGAAGAAAACCCCAATCCGTCTTTCAAGCCATCATAATTAATCGCAAACGCGATGTCGGAATGAGACACCGATTACAGCACCAGCAGACGGTGGAATCACGTGATTCACCGGAGCGCCCCTGATGAATTCGCTCGCTCCAACGACAAGTCAACAACTCAGAAGCGGGAGTGTGTAATTGTATTGCGGGATTTGCAACTTGCAGATATTTCGCGCCACCCACAGCGCACGGAATTAGAATAATGACGAACGCTGCGCGCGCGCGGGCCCCGATACACGGATGATGAACAGCGTGTCGCCGGGTGACGGCCAAATTTTGGCTCGTTTAAATATCGTGCGGGAATTTTAACGTGTTTTACACGGAGCGTGAAAATAACGACACATTTAGGAGTCGTCGAGTATGACGTGCGAGAGGGGCTATTAGCATCACTCTTATTGACGTTAATAAAAAGACGTTTATGATCGGTGTAGGTGTTGTTGCAGTGTTTTACCAATTACAGTGATCTCTTCCAACAGCAATAAAACATGTAAAATGAATGAAAACACAAGAGTTAATTTTTACACTACTCAGTGACAAAAGAGCAGACTGTCCACCTGATGGCGAGCAGTGGTGACTGTCATAAATCACATCTACGTACGATTCATGCACTCTAGACTAACTTGTTACTAATACTAATAACTTATGTAGAAACGGCGCTTGTTTCTGTAAATTATTAGTGAGATGAATACGTACCAACAGCGAAAACCAAACAACCAATATGTTCATCATCGTAACCCTCGCAAACAATGCGATAAAAGGATCAGCGAGATGGAATTACGCAACGTAAAGATATTCATCGTCCGAGTCGCGTAAGTGCGGAGCCAAAACGAAACATACCAGGATGTAAGCGGATCAAGTGTGTTGATCGGCAAGTGAACACTAATGGCATTAGGTGACACCCCAGGCCCAATGTGAAGGACGTACGATGAACCAGTGTCGCATTGCGTACAGCGTAGTGGGGTTGGTTTTGTTGGTGTTCCGGGTGGTGACATGGGGTAACGACCGGCCGCTTCCTACTCTTTCGGGGTTGTGGGAATTCTGACAGTTGTAGGTCGTGGGAAGGAAAATTCATTTTGCGTTCAGCACGTTCACCTTTTGTTGCCCAAATGTATATGTGACGTTCTTATATTCCAGAAAAGCAATAAACTCCATTTCAAGCATAAGATGATAAGTATAAATGGGAATAAATTTACAAGACAAAAATTTTAGGCTGTTAATATTGAGCGTTCATGTTCACCTCGTCGTGAGAGCAAAGCCGGGATTGACGACAAGATGATGGATTATGTTGTCTGTAGAAATACTGAGAGTATGTTCTGCTACTTGGCAGAAACTTCCGAAAATCTATATCATATGCCACAGTTCTGTAGAACCCTGTGAAACACGCGCATCTGTTAACACTCCAACCAAACAAAACCCCACCGGCCACCCCCAGTAATTTGAGACCAAGGTCGCTAGCGGCAAAGGTCGTCCGACGAACTTTCTAGTCGCTTCCGGGTACTGAATACGCTGATGATTGATGTGGAAGTGAGCTGTGCCTGCGCATTAGCGGGGTGAACGACCGCGGCAATTACGAGGATTTGCTTACATTGATCGGATGACGGATGACGCTCGGTGTTTGAACAATGGTTTTTATTTGCTACTGGTTGGATTGCTTCGGGTGGTCGATAAGCTCGTATCAATCGCTCGAATACAATCACAGAATATATGATAGTACTAAATTAAATACAACGTTGGTATGAGGTTTTGTGATCCAAGGAATTTGTAGTGTTGGTTTCCAGCTAGCTTGAATCACATGGTCCGACGGTCCGAGTTGATAGATAATTTAAAAATCCTATTTAAATCATGTTCTGTCAGTAAAGGTGATCACCATACCATTTTAATTATCTTTCCAAATACGTACACACGTATTAAAATTCGCATAATTCAAAATGAAATGACGTAATTAATCATACCCACTCGAATGTTTAGTTGATTAATATTCAGAGAGTAAATTTTTTGCGTTAATCTTTTCGGCGTTACAAAAAACCGTAAGCTTAACTTGTTAAGAACCACGACCGCTGACTGAGTTTATTTTCGTTCATCGATAAATAAATATAGGTGATTGATTTTTGAACGCAGCGCGGTTCATTAACCTGTGTGAAACTGAAGCCACCTGAAGCCCTTTGTTAGCGGCGTATGCGCAAAAATTTACCACACAGTGTGACGTCACGCGCGACCCTTGTCAGTTCATGTGCAAGGAAGCCTTAGAACATGTCAATCAGGATCGAAATAGCTGTCAACGCCGCACCGGAGCGTTAAACCGCGTTATAGACGCTGCTAAATTGGCGACAATGTGCCATAAAAAGCAGAATTTATCCCGCTAATACGCCTTTGATGTGTGGGTAATAAAATTGGCTCGTAAATAAACTAAGGTATCGGAATAGTATACAGAGTAATGACAAATAAGCTTCAGAACAAGTCTTTGTAAGCAAGACTTCTTCCGGGGCGTTGAGACGCATTTAGCAGATACCTGCAAAATGTCAAGCAGGACCGTTACACTATTTAACGTGCGGTTACTGTAACGCTAAAATTAACAGGTGAAAGATTGTTGTCAGTATTTTGCAACTTCTGGTCAACAAGGCGAATAAACTCGCAGAACTTAACACAACGCTACAGATATTTGAATGTAATTTATCCAGCAGAAAGTCAAATTATTAAATGACGCAGGCAAATATTCGAAAATGACTTGGTTGTAAAACGAACCTAGCTGCCAATAATTGCTTAAAGAGAAAAGAAAAACGACAAGCAAGGTCCTAATAACAGAGAGTATCTCTAAAATTGAATGTTGCCAGATATTGCATATAGGGAACACTGAAGGAGAAAGAAAAAGTTACCTAAATTACAGGACGCGTGAAAAAGAAAAGAAAGTTTTAAATAAGCACCGGGCTTGGTTGTTTACCAGTCCATGCATGACATCACCACGCGGGCACCGATGAGATCATGGTTAGAGTTGTTACCTTGATCGCAGGGGTGAAAAAAAATGGTTTGTTGTTGTATCACACGTTGTAACAGTTTTTATCACACCCGTGTGGGTAATTAGTGAATGATTGATTATAATGGCTGTTACAGTATATTTGTCAAAATTTTCGATCGATAGTTTTTAATGACCGTGAGTTTATTATATGACGTTGCGTCAATTTTAAAAGTTGAATTATGTATAATAAGGACATTTTTTATTATTGAGTTTGCAAAAAATATTTCGAAACAATCGTAAAGTTTGCGACTTTATCTTGTGTTGCCGTCACGAATTGGCAAAATTTAATGTCACGTAAAAACTGCACTCACACAGACATTTAGTTAATTACTATGCGTCCAGTGGTTTCCAGTGTGCAGTACAAAGAAAAGTAGGTTTACAACTTACACTAACAACAGTGAAATGCCTCTTTAAGGTTCTAGCAATGTCATGAGAGTACATAAATCATTCCTCCTCTTCTTCCAGTCAATAGCTTTCCCTTTAAGATGATAAATCATTGAATAATGTATACTGTTCTCTCTGACCCTTTTCCCATTTAAAAACAGACAATGTAGGTACAACTGTCAGTAACCTAAGGCAAATATTTATAGCAGTATCAAGCCCCCCAATCAACCCCGCACTCCAATCAAATCAAAACTGGAAGGCCATGGAGGCGACGAATTATATTAGCTTGCAGAACAAGGATCAGGCTTTCGACTACAGAATACCGAGAATTTCGCGACCAGTAAAACTGGGAATTACTGCAGTGCTAATAGATAGATAATTGTTTTAAATACGATTTAGAATAATTACATAAAAAAGGACCGACAAAAACCATAACTAGTTGTGGGCAAAGGCGGCCTCACCGCTGGCTGTAATCCGACATTCGTATACTGACCATTATTCTCACTATATAATATTATCTAATATATTATTAGTATACAGACATTCCAAGAACCTCTGAGATCCTGATCTTTTAAGTTTAGATGGATGTGTATCAATTTTTATTTGTTGCAATTGCAAATTAATGAGACATAAACACACAGCAAAAGATTAATTGCATTGATTGATTGATTCTTATGTCTTCTTACTTATGACAAGTCTATTCGAAGTAAGCAGAAACAGGTACATTTCAATCGTATCACCCCTGTAGGTACATTATCGTCCGATTGCCGTCCGACCACCTCTTATCGAGATTTAATGACCTTGCGCAACCTGCAGCTTGCAACTTCAGAACGAGCCCATTGTGGGCACGACGCCGACGGTGCGACGTGTCAACACATTGTTATTGCGGATGTTTTTTCAGGTTAAGCTATGTAGGACAGTGCAAGACAGGTGGGAAGGTAATGAATTGTGCTGTTTTCTTTTTGGCAGAACGTTTCGTCAAATATTTGTCGAGCGAGAATGTCACGAGAAGCAGAGGTGTCACGGTCGAGCAGCTGATGGAGGGCGTGTTAGTTAGTATCTTAGTTATAATAACATAACTAGTATCTACATATAAAATCACCTGAAGCCCGTGTCTTCTTCACGAGCGTATTCCATCGATGTTCTGTGTAAATTGACTAATTCAACCTGGTGTAGGACTTTTGAAAAGAGACTGAGTGCAGTGCCTAGTACCTTGGACCAATATGTGTACAGGCAACAAGCATGTGCACAGGAAGGGATATATGCACGCCGATGTTACATGGTCATGAGGCTTTATACACCAGCGCGCAAAAAAGTCCGGCCCACTTTTTGAGATATTCAATGGCACACTTTCGGAGGTTCATATATGTAAAAAACCATTACCGAATGTGTGCAGTGATGAAACCTTTACAAACGCTAGACATCCATGAGGCATTGGACACCAATGCGCAAAAATATCCGCCCTACAGTTTTCCAGATATTTAATGTCAAAGTATGTCCAACTTCCAAGGTTCAAAGCCTCGGCGACAGCGCTACTTAGCGACATCCCCAAAAGGCGTATAACACAATAACTCATGCTAAGGTCAACAATGCCCAGTAGGCGGTCCGGCGACGAACAAAGATGGTGGAAGGATAACCGCTGTTTGCACAACGATTGCTGGCTTAGCTTATTCTTGTAACAATTTTACTACGGAGTTCGTAAAGATAAAGTTGACTCGAACAACGTAACAAATTGTTGGCTTGTTGAGTAAGTATTATCTCATACAAATTATTTTATTGGCTCTCGTATAGGTATATATCGTGGTAGAGATTTGATGTTACACCGAGTAACTATAAAGACTCGCCTAGTTGTGAGATTCAGCGAGAGTAACAACTTATTGGGTAAGGAGATGCGTTAATTAGTACCACAAAGTTGGTAAAGCGTTGCCTTAACTGTAAGTTACCATCCAACGTAACCTTGGTATCCATGCAGCCAGACTGCAAGAATACCTAGCTAATGACGTGCAAAACTATCACAGAAATAAGGCAAGTTCCAAATATTCCGTCCGCAACAGGAAGCAACGAATGTAAAGCCTTGCGGAAACAATATAATTTTTCCATATACCACACCTACACGCTACGGTTTACAATTTCCGCGAGATTATTTATAATGTCGTTACGACATTCTGTACGAATTTGCGAACTTAATAGGTGTTTTGTTTTAAAAATAATGCATATATGCAAGGCTAGGGAGTTGTCAGGACAAAGCAAAATGGCGGTCCATAGTCTCTGTCTACCTCCTGTGGGACTGAGGCGTGAGCTTTATGTATGTATGTGTAATATTTCCACAAGGCTCAAGAATATTTTCAAAAAGCTAATAATCAACCAGTAATTCGATTGTCAAACACATCAGTAACAGAGCCAAAGCAGGCAGCAGTCTGGTACATACACAATAACACTTTAGCACGCCATTAAGCTTTTAATGCGTTTAGTCTCAAAATGTCCCAGTTGCAAAATGTCCACTGGTAAAGAAATGTCCAAGTCGCAAAATGTCCAAGTTGCAAAATGTCCAGGTTGCATAATGCCCAAGTTGCATAATGTACAGGTTGCAAAATGTCCCGGTTGCATAATGTACAGGTTTCAAAATGTCCAGGTCGCAAAATGTCCACATTGTAAAATATCACTATATAAGTCGCTAAATGTTGTACACACTTACTACTCATGGGTTGCCGCTTATATTTATAAATTACGATATATTACGTATTTATATTTTTTTTATATCAATAAGGCGGAAAACAAGCTTACGGCCTACGAGCTTTTAGTCTTTGCCCATGCAAATCTAGCCGCGCAAGTATTATTTATTTACCGCGTTGCCATCAATCAGCCCCGTAATAGCAGCAATCTGGTGTGACGGCCAACAACGCGTAGCTGTGGTGGTAAGTGGTCGGCCATTTTGCAATTTGAATCGCGAATAATGGTGGTCGATCGACGCGTGCGTCGCGCCGGCCGCCCGGACGTGGCCTTCGCGCGTTACCTTACTTAGGTAAATGCATGTCCTCACAGCCCATAACAGTCCACTGCAGGACTTAGGGCCTCTCCCATGAGACAGGAGGTTATTGACATAATCTCCACGCTTGGCAGGCGGGTTGGAGATCGCAGTGTTGGTGAATATAGAAATGGAAAACGCTGCTGCCCATTTTCCAGACTACTGAGACTCCAGAAGTTTTGCCTCGAAAACATTAGTCGCCTTGTACGACACCCACGCACGAGTGTAAGGGGTTAATGCTATTCTACTCTGCCGGCTACCACACGGCCAATGTAAATGCATAATGTGAAGTAAAGAGCGTTGTTTTTATATCCAACCCTAGCAACAAGAACTAGTACACCGCTCAGTTGCTGAGAAGCGGTAACGTTGGAAAACGTCGCCCATAACATCTACGATTCATGAATAGGTTTCAGGTTACGAAAATGCAGAACCGCAGGTGCGTTGTCACTGTTAGGACTAAGATAATTGTAATTGTGCTGGCTACCTTACCCTTACCTTTATTACAGAGATATTACACTTGATGATATAAACGTGAATTGGAAAAGAATATTCTTTAAATCCAACCCTAGCGACAGGCTAACATACAGCTGATAGGAAGCAGGAATTTTTCGAGTGTCGCCCACAAAATCGCGTTCTAACAAAGTATAATTTGAAACTGATGCCAAAGTTTACTAATACGAAAGCTTTCGTTACAATGTCCATAAACCAGCGTATACATATATAAAATTGAGAAACACTACCGCATTTTTATACAAGTCAGACCCTCGTCGTCGATGCCTCAAATCTTACAACCTTCAAAACGCATTCAATCCATCCAATACCCAAAAACCTCGATCCCAACTAAAATGTTGCGGTAAAAAGCGAAGCCTACAAACAAACCTAGCGCTTACCTCACATGGGCCGTAAAAGCCATAATGTAGGCTGTAGGTAGAACACAGTTAATTACCAGTTTACATCACAACATCACATCACATAATGTGGTGGTGTATGACACGCACTGGTTGCGCTCCACTTGCGTCAAGCCGGTCGATTGTGCTATGACCTATCTATCGTTCATTTATCTAGCCATTATGCGTGCGTTGCGAGGACGTTGTGCGTAAACGTAAAGTGGCTGTCGTGAACGCTTTTTTTTCACATTACTCAGTGCTTAGGTGCCTGCCTATTGATATACCTGATATACCTAGGTAGTTATCGTGACTTACGGACTTTTGCGAAACAGGGGGTATAGTCTTGTAGTTCTGGAAGTACATGCTGTAATATTGAGTTGGAGAGACAACTATTTCGGTTTGACTGAACTGACTTGAAAAATGTTGTTAAATGACCAAGCGTAAGTTTTTTTTTAATAATGTTATTTCCGACTACGAGTATTTAGGTACTCTTTAGCTCTACCTTTTACAACGAGAATTATTATAATTTTTATGGACAAAATTCATAACAAAATAGACTTTACAGAAAGTAATAGACATGGTATTAAAAACATGGTGATGAAACCTGCACATTCAGGCGACTGAGTGTGTAACCATGATCAAATCTGGTCAGGTTCCCATGGTAACAAGGTCAGGGAGGTCAGATGGCAGTCGCTCCACTGTAATTATGTGATCTGCCAAATCCTGGATCGTGGTCAAGGCAGCCCCCGGGCCCTCGTGCGCGAGACCACAACCTTAACGCCAATATGATAATAGACATGGTCTATAAGCACTATTTCTGCTGACAGTACTCAGTCCTTCTACGAATCAAATAACAAGGACGTGGGTAGTTCCAACAACGAAATTTTTTCACATTAAACTTTTTGTGCGAACATTTTCCAAACAGTTAGTTGTAGCCATTCACGCCCCAAATGGCGTGTTTGTATTCAATTCGAGTTCAAACAAATTAGCTGCGACAACTCTTTAAGCGTGACATAGAATAGACAACATAGCTATTATATTAATGGCCCGCAATGCGGTGGTTTTCAACTAATCGGACATAGGCAGCGTTGCCACAAAGAGCTGAAAGGGTAACGTTTGTAATGTTTCATAAACTATGAAAAAAATATATTAAATTGATTTCACAGATCGCTGAAACTTTATGCAAAAGATTTTTGTTGTAGTGACGTAATAGGTAAAATCAATAGGAATTTATTTACCAACTCATATTGGGTTCCAGAATTTCCGACGGACCCCGGGCCCTCGTGCGCGATAGCACAACCGGGACATTAACGTCAAAATGATATATTGGGTTCCAGGATTAGGATTAAAAAAAGGATTTATTTTATAGCGTCCGTGTCTTTCTCTCATTTACAGAATCAATCGATTGGAAGAAGGTTGCGTTGGAAGGAAATTTTTGCAGATACCTTTAGCTTAAGTATAAGAAGTAATAACTTTAGACATGTGATGCTGAGTGTGAGATTTTATAAGTATTATTAAATCATTTCAGGACTCTCGACACTCTGATAAACTTAGACAAAAACGACAAGATGGACACTAATTTTTTGGCTCAGCTGAGGAATCCATTGGCTTCAAACCAATAAATACATCAATTAGGAACGAACAAAGATTTGTAATTAGGCTGGCCAACAGTCCTGCATTTTACTGGACGTCTCGTATTTCAGCTATTATTTTAGACCTGTCTTGTATTTTAATAAGAAAAAATATTGGACCATACATTTGTATACTGGACCATACATTCATATATTCGTATATTCTCGTTTTCCCGTAAATTTGAATTCACCGTTCGCTCGTGCTCTCCTTCCTACTCATTACTACTCGTTGCAGGTACGCCATAAATAACAATTTATTGTTGATTTTCAATTATTACAAAGACTATGAACAAATTTCAGGTACCCCCCCCGCCTTGTCCCGAACCTTTTCCATAAATCCTATAATTTTAGATCACATGTCCTGTAAACTTAGCACACAGGGTTGGTCACCCTATTTGTTTTCACACACGTAGTCTGCGCAGTTCTTTGAACATAACATTCAATATTCCCGAAATCGGTGCCAGTACATTCGGGAGGTAAGACCTAATCGACATCGAAAAGTCTCGACAAATTCTACATTAAACTCAAACATTTCCTTAAACAAAAAAAAAAACTGGAAATGATCTTTACGAAACAAAGATTAAACTGGCTTTAAAGTAAGGGTTCATAATGTTTATGTAACTTATGAAGCAATAAATAAATAAAATAAAAAAAGGATCGATATTGGTTTATCTCCTCGGGAGCTACAGCACGCACCACAGACAGACACACAGATGTCTACAAGATCCTCTACACCCAAACCATAGGTTGCTGAAGCCCTGCTTGGACGACGGTGGCCGCTCTTCATCAGTTCAACAGTCCACTGCAGGACTTAAGGCCTCTCCGATGAGAGGGGAAGTTATTGCCATAATCTCCACGCTTGCCAGGCAGAGATTGTTGTGTGTTGTAAATATAGAAATGAAAAACACTGCCGCCCATTTTCCACCCTACGGTGACTCTAGATCCTTGCTTCAAAAACATTAATCGCCTTGTACGACACCCACGAGTGTAAGGGGTTGATGCTACTGATGACACTACACGGCCAGAGGTTTCCCTGCAAGAGGATAAAAAAAAAACCTAGGCCGGGGGTTAAAAACGCTCTTCACTGGCCAATCACGAATGAATAAATCTCATTAAGCCCCGACATTAGAACGGCTCGGGTCGCGCGGGCCTGTTATCGCGGTTTTATTTTTAGCGGTGACGGACTCGCGTTTTTTATCGGCAAGCCCATTTCGATCCGACCGGCGAGAGCGCGGTGCCACTGCGCAGAAAGAATACAACGTTTGCGCAGCGCGCTCGCACGATTGTGGCGCGCTCGGAGGACCTGTATTGTTGTTTGGAATGGTTTGGATTGTCTGGTTTGGGTGTTAGATAATAATTATGAAAATTATAGGCCTTGGATTTGAATGTTGTTATTGCCTAGTAGGGTTTTCCTGCAGATCGGACCGTGCCTGCGATTACTGATTAATTATTTCCTAGAGGGCTCCAGCGACTCAGCAGGCTTCAGTAAAGTCATACAACGAATAGGAGACTCAAGAAGCGATGGATTGATAATATTGATATCGCCGAGTCGGACGTGAGAGCCAACGGCTTACGACGTGATGATGCCGAAGATCAGGCAAAGTGGAGAAGAAAAAGTAGTAAAGCGGACCCTGCCAGAAGCCGGTATTGACCGCTCGGACGATGATGATTAAGTCCATATCGTCATGTGGATGGTTATAGGTCAGGTGGTGAACTAATTCGTTAAATGATTATTTATCTAGGTAAGCACGTTACATGATCGTCGGTATATACTACCTATATAGGATACTAAGCCAATTCACAATGACCAAACAAGAAAAGTTTTGTGTGTAGATAAAAGATGGTACCCTAATAATGAGACAAATCTCATAGCTTTTCGAAAATTTCTGAAACGGTAAACTAAACACAGAACACTCGTGTTCGTCGCGTACTTCATCCGTTAATAGATTTGAAACACGCCCTGGACTTATTTATATAAATAATCGCTTAAATTATAATTTCACACACATTCTAACAAATCTGGGTCGCGGATTATCTCTGTATTAGATATGAAGCTTTATTTAGGGTACCAGCTAGAAGGAAAATTGAAAGCTACATTTGAAATTCGTGAAGTGAGTGCCTAGTTTTGAGGGACTACTATGATGACCTATTTGCTGATTATTATTTAGAGGTAGGGCATAGCGGGGTATCTCGTTCGAATTGGAACCGCCCGACTGGGGAAGTACAGTACCTTACAGAATTTCGCAGCTAAATAATACTCTTTTAAATAGTATTGTGTTTCTACCGGTGAGTAAGGTTTCCAGTTCTCCATGGGGTGGGGATTTGGGAAACCGTGGCTTTGGCAGTGGAGTGGCATTTGCCTTTTTGCTGGCAGAGCAACGTGTTATAGAGGTGGGCAACGCATTGGCGATACTCTTGGTGTTGCTAATGTCTATAGGCAGTGGTGACCACTTTCCATCAGGTGGCCCGCTTGCCTGTTTGCTAGGCAATAAAAAAAATTCCTCGCGCGAGTTACAGTAATGTATATAAAACTTTTCCCGATTTGGACGATCCCTAATCCCTAAATCTCAGTTTACAGCGTTCATTGCTTATAACCTGGACTAATTGAAGACCAGACTAAAAAAGCTGTTTCTAGAAGCATGCTCCACCTTCGGCCGCATCGTCGCTTCCCATCAGGTGAGATGGCGGTCTAGTAAGCCTGCCTAGTCTAGTAGGAACATACATTATCAAAAATAATATTGTGAGTAGTGTAAAAAAATAGTAAATAAACTGTTAAACAAAGTATTTAGTAATTCAGATAAGGGCATCGCAGCAAAATAAAACAATATCTTCTATCCCTAATACCTTTTTATATTTATGTACCTACCTACTACTTTTTAATCAGTTTCTCAGTAATAGTTATTGTAGAGCACACTCACAGGGGTAACCAGAAACTATAAGTTTCACAAGCAGCTAATCTGCTATTGTAATAATTAAAAAATGGTGTATCTATGAAATAAAAAGTACGGGTTGAATGAACTAGTGCCATTAAGAACGTAGCTTATAGCGCCATCTATCTATCTCTACAAGAATAACAATTGGACGTAGGTAGGTAGCTCGTCGAGTTACAGAACACAGCGCCATCTAGGTACTGAATGTCGTACCCATTACTATAGTAGGCGTCGTCGTGTCGTGATTTTTAAAGCTCCTAACCAGTCCACGAGTTGGCGATACCAATAGCTAGATGGCACTGGTAGTGCGACTCCGTAGTGAATTACGTAGGTACTCGGGAATCTTCCTTCCCTAAAAGCATAAAATCCTAAAGGGTGCCAACCGTATAAACATAGTAAGTAGTGTAAGTAAAGGGTCCATACCATAAAAACCATTGTGAGTTAGATCGTTCTTTGCCGCACGATCTGTTGACGTGTGTTTCAGTACATTCAAACATCTGCTAAGTACCTAGGGTACCTAGTGTAGGTAGGTATAGGTACGCATGGAAAAGTAAAATGGCGGAGAGGCGGTGTCGCCTACCTATGTACCGCACTCAAGCTGCTTTCACTGGCGCGGGGCGAAGAGGCGCGAGGAGAGAATTGACACAATACTATTTATTTATTATTTACCTACATATTACTGTACTAATTTCAAATTTCGTACCTACCGCCTGGGTGCCTACGCGCCTTTCACTATAGTATCACTATTACTAGGCATATGGTACAGAATTTAAACTATTATCAATCAAAATGTCAAACATTTGATTCACCCTACCATAACGCGGTAGGTTCTTGCCAACATGCGCGTTACGAGTATTGAGTACGAAGGTCCAGATTATACAGATTATTTTAGAGGGATGATTGATATGGACTACTTTTATCAAAGATACGGACCGAGTCCAAACCTCGCACCACAACACAAAAAAATTCAAAGCAGGATCCTATAACATGACAAGCCAATGTTTGTTGTTGTGGATTTATCAAACTATTTTTTTTTTTGTTATAATAGTCCATAATATAGTCCTATTACAAAATAATAAGTAAAAATAAAATACAAAAAAGAAGCAAAAAAGTGAGCCGCCCGAACAGGGACTTGAACCCTGGACCCTTGGATTAAAAGTCCAATGCTCTACCGACTGAGCTATCCGGGCTCATGGCAGAGGGCCGTAATAACGAGACATATGCAGAGTTCGGATAGCTCATTTTTCATAATACAAAAACCACTATATTTGAAGCTGAAAAATTTAAATTCCTCAATTATTTAATTTCGTTATACGTAATGATAAGTCGTGTATAATTAGACGTAGGTATATTACGAGTATTATTTGCCGTGAATTAATGAAGTAATTTTAGTGATAGTTAATTTATTGTATTCTCCTAATTATAACTTTACTGAACTTAAAAATGTGTAACTTTATATTTTTTTACCTACAATCTGCCTAGAAATTTGTTCTATCATTTACCTGCTAGATGAAAGAGCAACATGTTGTATAAGTAAGCGCCACCTAGTGAACGTTATATGTACGAGTTCAAAATGACTTACATCTGCTACTCAACGCTAGATGGCGCTGTATGCATGTCACAAGTTAGTGATTCTCTTGAAAACTATTAAAATTAAAAAAGTGCAGATTATTTGGTGCGAGAGAAATATTGAATTTTAGATAAGAAGTGTTAAAAGAGCAAATAAAAAATAGACACGTTAGCCTTGCCAACAAACAAATCATTGAGAGCTGCAAATCCTGAGTATGGTCTGCCTTCTCATATCTTGCTGCGTCTCTTGGCGGGAACACAGGATATAACCAGACATTTGTGTGGACAACATACATTATCACTATTGAAAAATAGTTTCCTTTTCATTGGTGGTTGCTTGCTTAATGGTTAACACAAAACTGGCGAACAAGTATGGCTCACACATCAGCCTATGTTTGGCAGTTGATAAAAAGAAAACTATTTTTGGATAGAGCACCATTTCCCTACTACAATATATTACATCAACAAACCATAAGTACAAATAATAGGAGAACAATAAATAAATAGAAGGAGTATTGAAGTACATCTCACCTATACAATACCTAGCTAATTATTTAAGAAAAATGAAATGTGATATACTCGTACCTACTCCTTAGAAAACGAGTTTTGAGTTTACAATTGTTTGACGATTTTTATAATTTTTTTCCGATAAACCTGAATTTCGTAAGCACGTTTTCAATGGCTCAAAGAAGCAGCTGTCCTTGGTAGTACTTACGAAAAGAACGAACGACGGATACAACAACTGGCAAATGACTGCTCGAATCCACAAGTTTGGACGCCATAATTCTTCATAAATAATTGGAATGAATTGATTAGCCACGAATTTACGATGTGTAGACAAATAAATATTGATATCAATGTCATCGGCAACTTTAAATAGTCTTCATTGCATATCGATTAGGTGTTAAATTTGATTGACCCGAATAAACCCAGGAAAAGATCATGATTAGAATTATGACGTCTTTACGAAACAATGTGGTAGCCCCTAAAATGCTGCTCGCAGACGAATCGAACCGATAGAAATGCCTAATTAATTAATTGTATTGGTCATCCTGATTATGAAATTTAATATAAAAAAAGATTAGTCATCTGTGGAGTTAGGATACTGGGTAGTTATGACGTACCTAACTAAATCAAATGATTATACAGTGCCACTAACTTATCTGCTAAAATCTCCACAGAAAAAAAATACACCAGTCCCAATAGGACGTCATAGCTTTAGCGATCACCGATCCGGCCGGCCGATTCGATTCGATTCGTCCTCGAGCATCATTTTACCGGCGCGTGACTCACTGTGCGCGCCGCAGACTGTCATCGTACCTGCAACAAACGGAAAGTTGGTCAGTTAGTGCCATGATTAGTGTTGTTTAGCGTGACGTCGCACCGCCGTTGCGAGTACGCGTGTACTCGGGTCGGAGACAGCACCAGACATCAATTAGGCGTTTCTGCGTCCGCAGAGGCGAAGATTGCGTGAATATATTTTTCTAAATTGCGTAACATTGCGTCAATCATCGATCATTCCCGTTGTCCCCCAAATCTATACATCTCTTTTACACTTGTGGTTGGTTACGACGAATGTAAAAGAGATAGGTAGAGGCGAAAATTGCTTTATAATTTTCTAAATTGCGTAACATTGCGTCAATCATCGATCATTCCCGTTGTCCCCCAAATCTATCTATCTCTTTCACACTCGTCGTAACTTACAACAAGTGTGAAAGAGATAGGTAGACTTGGGGGACAACGGGAATTTGATGACGCAGTTACCGTACGTAGTCTATCTATGGTCATTGTAATACCAGTACCTATTGCTAATCCCTTTGTAAACATCAACTCAAGTTCAGTCAACTGTAATTCATTAAACTGTGTACCTTATTTATAATAAACTAACGCTCCGCACAGTAAGTTAGGTAGTAGAGTGGGGTAGGTAGGAACACAAGCCAGCAAAGTAGAAGAACATAAATTGAAATTCTTCACTACAATTTCTGTCCGAAATGGAATCGAGACCGGTATAGCCTTTGCATAATTGACAGGCATGGCGGTTGGTGCCCACTGTGCTACTAAAGAAAATGACCCTTTGGGGACTATTCGGTATTTCGGTCTATGGAGTAGATTATGATGATTGGATATCGATACAAGTATAGTAACTTTTATTTTTTTTAAAGAGTGGGGCGATGTAAATTTGGGCGACCTAAACTAAAGATATATATTTAGGTTTAAATTTGACATTGTTGGTTTATTTTATAGTATTAACATTGAAACCTTCGATGAACTACACCAGAAACATAGCTTCTGAGTTCTGTCACAAGTCTGTATTGTTATCAGGCGTCCAATGCTTGCTGGGCACTAAACCGCCAACGGTATTTATTACTTATCAGTAAACATAAGTAATAAATAACACTAATATATAAATATACCTACTCGTATTTCACGGATTTCGGACATTTAATTTAACATTATACACCGAAAACACATTCATAGATCCGTAAATAATAATTGATAATGCTTTTTGCTGCAAAGAAATGGATGAAGTTGTTTGTAAACAGATTTTTATTATTTATCTCTGACTGCAAGTATATATAAATACCAGTTTATCCAGTTAAATCTGGAAGGAAATAGAATTGTTTTCTTTCAATCCATTAGGAACTCGTCTCGCCTTTTTTAAGTATTTTAAGGGCAACATTTTTGAAATAAGATTTTGGATGTTTGGAAATAGACTTTGGCTTCACTTATGGACTCTCTCCCTTCTCTTGAACTGTAGCTAATATAGGCGGATTATATTTTCCAAAGTATTTTTTTTATAGTAACCAGGCATTTGACGGTCCAGTCGATGGTGGAGCATGCCCGTCTAAAACCAGCCTATTCATTTTGGCCTTAAAGGAGTGCAGGTTATACTGTTTAGGGAACACACTAGCTGCCAAAGTATTCTACTGCTTAGCTGTTCGCATTAGAAAGGTTGAGCTAAAGCGGTTCGAGCGTGTGGAAGGTATATCTACGACAAGGGTGCCTCCGTTTATGTCCCGAAGACGGAAAGAGGAAAGCGACATTAGATCGAATAATTCCTTCGCACATTCCCTGAATTTTTGAATATCATCACGTCCATCAACAACAACAACAACAACAGTTCACAAAATCGTTGCTAGATTCGCGTCTCGTTTAGATCATTGGAGGTTTAGAGGGGTTTCCAAGTTCAAGGACGTGGCCTCCCTCTACTCTAAGAAATGTCGCTTTAAAATGACGCCTGTAAGTAGAAAAGGATCGCAAAGCCGATGGGGCATTAGCAGCGTGGCACAGCCTCTCACGAGATGGACGGACGACACCGTAAAGGTCGTATTGAGCCGACGAATGCAAGAGACACAGAGTCATAGGGTGTGGAAGGTGTGAAGCAGGCTTAAGTTCAGCAGTGGGCGTCCTACGGCAGAGATGATGACGATGATGAAGAAGAAGCGATCGGTGCTATATTCAACTTTGCCGGGCATAACAAAAGACTCAATTCAAAACAACAGAATTAATACTCACGTTGGTGAAACATTTTTCTCCTCAACACTCCTGGGTGTCGGTAGATACTACAATCACTGAAATCACAATCACTTGGAATTCCAAACTAGAAACGCGGATTAAAGAAGAGTAAAAAGGCTACGTGTGTTGCCTTCGCAAGACTAAACATTGATGTACAGAATTATGTAGTGATTTCCTACAATGAATTCCCGACCGACGCAAAGGGAAACAAATGCAACAAACTGAGTGATACTAATGTAATGACGTTGGATCGGAACGGACTAATCAGCCAAGTCAGTGTGACTACCTAAATAGGTAGTACCTATTAAGTTTCTACGCGAAAGAACAACAGGCATCCATCCATTAATTGGAGTGTCCGTCGAATGCGCTCCAAAAAACAAAGTTTGATCATATTTTCAATATTATACAATTTGAGACAACGAAATTTTGCAGACGTGATTGAGATATTAATATCTGTCTGTGGTTTGTCAGATTTTAAAATATATCGTTTTGACAGTTACACGGGTTTCAAGATTTCCATACAAACAGTGCAACTTTGAAATGATCTATTTTAAACCAATTCAGCCAACCACATACATAGGCATAATATTGAAATTGGAACTTCGGTTTGTATGAAGCATGCTCGGGGGATTCCCTTAATTTTTACAAGTTATCGCTTATATATTAATTACTAGCGATCAGTTTCGACTTCGCATGGGTATTCGCAGATCATCATCATCTTGGCCTTATGTCCCGGTTGTGCCCTCGCGTGGCTCAAATAGCTCGGTCTTCGGCATCCTTGGTGGTGAGGTATTCTATATTATAATATGCATGTAATATACATATTAAATCTTCCGACAGAAGTTTGTTGCTGTAGTTTCCATCACCGTCAGGGCATCGGTTAGTGTTCACTTAATGTACCTACAACATAGCGGCACTGGTTATCGAACTCGGTACCTTGCGCTTACCGAAATCGCTTTTACGGCTGGTATCGCGTAAGTTCATTCGCGGGAATCCATAATTTATTAGACCGTGCTCTGTCAACGTTTTCCGAAAGATGATCCGTGGGGGAGTGAAGCACGTGTCAGGGCTTTCCAGTAGTAATGTGGTGAGCCATTGACAGGTGGGACAAAGGCTTTAATATATTTGAGAACAGATGAATTACGTTTATTTGTGTTTCTGTACTGTCTAAATTCGGTGCTTTATCGGCATGTACGTTGTGCGCGCTGGTTAGTCTGCTGCACGTCACACCCTACCTGGATGAGCTCGATTAACTTTACATTTGTTTTCCGCTATACTTTTTTGACGTTTCATAAAACATTGATTGAAATGTAATCCGGTTTAAAAGCTACTAAATTTACAGTTTTTTATTGTCTGAAACGGCGTCGATATGTACCTATTATAATTGTAGGTATTCGTAGATCAATGGATAGCCAAATATTATTAAGCAAAAGATAACCAAATTTAGTTGGTGTAACGTATGATCGAATTGGATCAATTTCGCATTCGTCCAATTGCTCAAAAAAACCTTCAAAATCGTGAACGGCCAAGAATATGCAACGAAATCCGAATATGGACCGAAACAGAAAACTATCGTACATATCGCACTTCCATTTACCTACTTAAGATATCGCACTAAGTGATGAAACCAACAGCATTTATATTTAGCAAACTATGGACTAGATTTATATGGCTGGATAACACGTGTAACTAATCTAATTACACAAATGTCAATAGGGGTGAATTTAGGACAGGAAACTACGACAGGCTTAATTTGTCTAGTCTAGGCCATTTACCAATAAGTCGAAGGCAGTATACATACTCGTACAGAGATAGCTGGTCATCGGGCTGCCTGACTGTCAAAACGGTCTCTTTGAGTAACACTTGATATTGGCTGTCAGACTGCGTAGCAGAAAGAAGACTTGAAGAAGGACTTGTCGAGCTCGGAAATATCAGTTTATGTCTCGCTTACTTCTACACCATTCGACAGAGCTAACTAGAGTTTTCTCGGTCTCTTGCCGGCGACAAAACCCACCATACCACGCAGGAGGCAGTAAATGCAGCGATGCGCATGCAATGACGACAATCTTCTGCAAGAAACAGAGTCGAATGCTGTCCAATAAAGTGTCTGTTCGCATTTTGGTTAGCTTGTCGTAACTAAACTACGCAATGGATCTCAATAAATAATGTTCATCGCGAATTTCGTGAGGAAGCTGCTGTTGTCGGTAAACTTCTTAAGCATTTTTGACAAAGGGGAATGATTACATACAAATGTATGTAAAGTCGTACTGTGGAGTCCTGTCCATTGTTAAATAAAGAAGACTGCCGGTGTTTACAACAGTTCCTAGTGAAAAGTCAGGGCGGGTCGCTAGTAGACAAATAATAGACAGCGTTCGCATTGTCCATTAGTCACAGACGAGCCTAATCAATACGCAATTAGCCTGCCAAATATTTGGCGGGTATTAGATTTCTTTGCCCTAGGCACGGTCTGCGGCCTGTCTACATTTTTAAAGAGAAAGTGTGTTGAATCGTTGGAAGCTATTGTGGCGGAGGGAACCGAGTTTATTTAGTTTTCATTGACTTTGCGTTAGATGGAACTAAAAAAGTTAACTAATAAAAAAGTGATCATCTTAGCTTGGGTTGGGTTAATGTCCCGGTTGTGCTCTCGTGTACGAGGACCCATGGTCGGCCTTGACCGTGATCCAGGATTTGGCAGAACAGAATATTAAAGTGGAGCGACTGCCATCTGACCTCCGTGACCATGCTACCAGGGGAACCTAACCAGATTGGATCATGGTTACACATTCAGTCGCCTGAATGGAACTAAAAAAGTGAACCGACGGGATGTTTATCCGGGATCTTCAGTGGCTCAAAAGATGCAGAGTTTTACCACAAGGCAGCCGGTTGTTTGCAAACCGTAAATGTATAGTCGCTTGCAGAGAAAACATAACCCTCACTGCTACTAGTAATGTAAAATGATATGACAAATCAATAGAGTGCGAGACATATAATAATATTATAAATATAAAAAAAGTACCTAACATGTCCCCAATAGGGAATTAAGTACTGACCCTCATCGTTTGTCATCTCGGCATATTTAGGCAAGACACGTCGTCGCGTCGCCACCGCGGCAAATACCATTCTAGTAACAGACAATTTACATGGCCGCCATCAAGAGAAGGAAGTTTATTACCTCATTGAGAGTTAAACTACATAATACCAGGTTGAGGGAGTGAAAATTGCCGGGTCTCCACGTGGCCAGGACATCGTTTGACCACTTGAACAGGTTTAGAGTCACCCACGGCCGGCCTTGAGAATTACATTAACCTTCCATGTAATTATATAATCTATGAACGCGTCACGGCAATAAAATGCGAGATTTTTCTATACCAACCAAGACGTGAGCGTCACGAAACGATCTTATCATAACAAGACGCGTCTCATAAACTCACAAAGACGTATCAAAAGCATTAGAGCCAAACGAAGTAGCGACGTAAACCGTTCAAATATTAAAATAGTGCATCGGTTAGTTTGCATTGAACTTCAGTTTTGGCTCTAGTACAAATATTGCGAATCAAACTAGCTTTTCAATAAAGAAGGTAAAGAAGTACGTTGTACAAACATTGAAACATGAAATTTATTTAATAAACTCGTACTTTTACAATCACAATAACATATCCATATAAAACAAGCAACGGTCTTGTTAGTTAAAACCGTCAATAGGCCTTTAATAGTAGTTTATGCAACTGTCATATAAAAGGGGGTATTAAATTAAAACATGACTGATAATAGTTTGACACGAGTGTTTTAATACCTAATTATATGCAGTTGCATACACTACTTAATCTACACTCATATTTTTATGTTAAAATATCGTACCTATAATTTTCTCAACTTAGCTGGAAGAAGCTGCGAGTCAGTTCTGTTGTATCTACGCGTCGAGGATATTAAGCGGCGGGAAATTCACTTTACTACTTTCACATTTATCTATTTATTTGCTTAAATAAGAAAAAACATTCACAAACACTAACACTAAAGGTCTGATAAAATACAGATTGGCATCATCATGTTGTCGCTCTGATGAATTTATAGTCAAAAACATAAAATTACATGACGCCAAGCCTCAAAAAATAAAGGTTAACGTACTGAAATTTGCTATCAAAATGGAGTTCCAAGGAAACGATCGAAGTCATGGCTGTATGGACGCAATATTTTTACCTATCCTCTTCAGGATAAAAGTCAAGAAGCCAATCAACAAAATCAGCAAACAAACCGAATAAAATCAGCTGTTCGTGTGTCGGCGGCCATGTTTGCCACTAATATATAGTTTTAACAGAGGTTTATAGAAGGGACCACTTCTTTAAGTTATGTAGCCGTTAATGTGCGTTTTAGCGCTATCATGCGCTTATGAATAATGTTTTTCAGGAACCATACTTTAAATAGCTTAAAACCTTCTATAAACCACCATAACTTATGAATAAGGCCGTAAGCTTTTATTGTGTTGTTTAGTTATATTATAACGTACTTGTAATTCCGAGATTACACAACATGCGCGAGACGTGCAAAGAATAATATCCACAATTACGTTTCATTTTATAACTACAAGAACGAACGACACATTTACCTTTTACGAGCAATGCAGACGTAATGTCATTGATCTCGAAAACCGTACACGAGTTTCCTTCTTGACGCGAAACGATGTGAAAAACCCCATACACTTTTAGTATCCTAGTGAAGGACGAGGACATTGCAACCGGAACACGACAATACTGCGGGAGAAATGGGTAAGACGATGGTGTCTTTCCATTCCAACACTACGAATTCACGACCACACGACTCAAACAAAATATAAATCAATATCATCATCACTATCCTGGTTTTTTAATTATTCTACTCAGTGGTAAGTGTCGCCCAAAACATCTACAATTCATACATTTAGGTTGCAGGTAACAAAAATGCAGAACCGCAGGTGCGTTGTCACTGTGAAGACACACATTAATGCCACATCCCAACAAAATCTGTTCAGCAGTTTATGCGTGAAGGAGTAATAAACATCCATCCAAATACTTACAAACCACAAGTCAAACTTAACATATGCATAATAATTATTGATGCTGAAAAAGTGCATCAAAATCCGTTACGTGGTTTAGTAGGAGTTAGCAGAAACACGCATACAGACAGGACGCTGTAAGCGACTTTATTTTATGCTACACATTCCTTGATTTTATTATTATATGTATCCTACTGGATAGGAGGACGTCAGCTTAGTTTCTGGTTCCGGCCACGTGTCACGAGGCTCCTAATGAGAGCACAGCGGATATAAGTGGGTCGCAGGAGACTGCCAGGTTAATTGGTATCAAGGTCACACGAATTGTCGACTCGACGTTCGACCGCGCGGCATAGAGCGTTTCCTACGGTATGCTAATCTGTATTTGAGTTGGTGTTCCAGTTTTGATCTCGCAAATGAATTGGTGGCCGTGAGATGCGTGTGCTCCAGTATGGAAGTTCTGAAAGTAATCGCGACATAAGACTCGGTTTGTTTGTAGGCTTTTAACCTTTGACAAAAAAAGAGGGGTAACTTGACGTGTGTATCTGTGGCTTTGTGTATCTGTCTGTGGGATCGTAGCTTTCGAACGGAAAGACGGATTTGGATGCGGTTTTCTCCGTTTTAAAGCCAGCTTAATCGAGATGGTTCTTAGCTTTGTTTCGTTAAAAGCATTTCTGTAGTTTAGAAAATATTTGAAATTAAGTAAACTTTGTCGGTGGTTATCCGAGTTTTACTGTCGGTTTGGTTATTATTACTGTGTGATTCAATTTTAATAAGCAGGTAGAACACATAGACAGACATGCTCTACCTTCAGCCGCATCGTCACTTACCACGTGGCGAGATGATGGTCAAATGCCTGGCGAGTCCAAAAAGAAAAGAAGCTGCCTGACAAATCTCTCGCTTCCCATACATTCATTAATGTTCATCAAAATTTTCATACATGCACGCACAAACCATACTTTATTTATTTATGGTACACAAGATTGTTACAAAAGTATATGACATAATATATTAGACACAACAGGCCAACTTATTTCTATAAAGAAAGTTCTTCCAGGAAGCCTACACTACTACTTTAAATATAAAGCTTTCCCATGAATCAGTATTGAAAGCCTAAGACGAGGTACAGACGAGACGGACCCGAGATCTCCCCACCACCAAACTAAAAAAAATCATAGATAACATCAGTCATTACACTCTTGCAAACTTCAATGTTAACTAGCAAAAAGAACGTCTATGTGCAACCGACTAGGCATCGACGTCACGCCAAATAAAACTGCCGCATAAATTAGAAAACCAAAACGCAGAGCAAACCGCCCAATTCGCCGTTGCCAAACAGCCAAACCTGCTAGCACTAGTGCAGGCAACCGGTGCATGCGTTCGGCTGCAGTGTCACGCAAGTCCCGTGAATTTCGGCAACGGTTTACACAGTTGATTGATTATAAGCGTCTGTTACGACATATCGCGCCTCACCTTCGCTGGTTTAGTCACGTGTTGCGTAAACCCCAGGGATACGTGGGAAATAGGTGCCAAAACCTTCCGGTGTCAGGAAAGAGGTCCCGCGGAAGGCCCAAGAAGCGATGGATTGACATCGTCGAGTCGGATGCGAGAGCTAATGGCTTACGATGCGAGGATGCCCAAGACCGGGCGAAATGGAGGAAAATGAGTCGGAAAGCGGCAGAAGCCTGGACCTACCGCTCGGATAATGATGATGAAACAGGCAAACCTGCAAGCACTTTTGCGGTTACTAACCGGTGCATGCGTTCAGCTGCATTGTCACGCAAGTCCCGTGAATTTCGGCAACGGTTTACCCAGTTGATTGATCACAGCGTCTGTTACGAAACATCGCGCAAGCTAGCAGGAATTCGCTTTTTATAACACCTCAGTGATAAACTATTGATAGTTTGCCAGAGCAGAATAATAAATAGCATTCTACTGTGTGTGTACGTCAAATCGAGGAGTTTGAGTTTGACGAGTCCGGTTGTATGGGTACCACTCTTTAATCTATTTCTCCCGCCAAGCAAGATGGTTTGCATTGTTGTTCACGCTCTCCATCAGGTGGCTCCTTAATTGTAAGTAGTATAAAAAAGCGTCAAGCACCAACACCGTAGATGCAAACCAACTAGCTACCTCAAGCTTCCGTAGACCAGAAAATGGGTAAGTGTAAGTAGTACACCAGTAGCCGACCGAAAAGTACTAAAGGAAGATAATTAGAAAAACATAATGTTTTAAACAATCGCGGTTATTATTACGACTGTCAGTCGGTCAATCGTCCCGTGACCATGATGCATGCAACTGTGTCGAAATTTCGGGCTACTCGTCAACAAAGGTACGCGGTTGGAAACCCGGAACATACCCTTAAAATTAGAAAATCGTTCATCTATCAATAAAAGTGAGACGAAAATATGATTCAATACATTGTTTACATTAGCGCCTCGTGGGCATGAAGCCAGGAAGCGTCTTTCATTAACATTATTCCGAGTCGGTGCATTACCCAGAAATTAACTAAAACAATACAAGGTTACATCAAACGCATAAAAGTGCCAATAAAGTGCAATCCGCAGGATGCGGGAAGCGTGTAAAATTGCGGGAAATAGATCGGTATCAAAGTATTGCAAATAAATAATTATCATTATTAGTACAGTTCAACAAACAAAATGCGTCCTTTTGCGGTGCATTTATGGTCTTCGACCATACCTCTTACCTTATACAGCTGATATACATTTTCTGGGCTAATTATTATTAACAATGTATTTTAGTATCACGTATTCTGGCGAATAACATATTTGATTGATCGCCATTGCAAACAAATGAATATTAATCAAATAACCCTCCTTCTGTCGTAATCGGGTAAAAAATTATAATAACGATTTCTCAAATACCGAATATCGGTTACTGACCGGTAAGTAACCCATATTCAGTGATTATATCCCAGTGGTTGAATCTGATCGTGATGTACCCAGGTATTTTAGAGTGCAGATTTCAATTTGGTTAGTAGGTATTGTGTCAAAGCGCAGAGGATATTTAGATTTCTTTTCGGTTACAGGGGCGAAACAAGTTTACGCTCAAAAAAACTGGTATTGCTGACTCAGATTTGAAAAAAAAAACTGATTTTACCTGACCATTTCACAGAATTTACTTTGTATGTGTTAGGGATAAAAATAATAGAGTATTTAATAATTGACCTCCAGCGCTCCTATTTTTTTAACGTAAATAAATTATGTTTCGAATCCCCATCTCCTGAAGAAGGGGAATAGGGTACTAGGGACTTACCCGTCGTTTTAAGCGGCGATCCTACCCACTAAAACCTGACGATGTCCTTCTCACCGCAAAGTAACAGAGCGATGCTGCGCAGAAAACTCTGCGTATTATCTGGATGACTCCGCCGGTGGGTCTTGCAATATGCGAGCCGCGAGTGCGCGTGCGAAAAGTATGTAAAAGCATATTTATCTCTTACACTAGAAACGTAACCGATACAAGAATTTGCATACTGAAAAAATTAACCTCTTTTTTTACACCTGTAAATTAAGTTTCAAGTACGTTGCACAGGAGTTAAATTTTAATTTGGATATTGCTTACTAATCACGTCGACTAAGACGTTGCAAATTTGCATACTGTAAAAAATGGGACACCTCCAACTGTCATGTACGCCTAGTTTATCAGGGCTACACGTTATTGGTAGATTTACTGTTATTAAGACTTTCATTGTACATCTACAAAGCTTCAATATTAAATAGTAGCATTGTAGTGATAGATATGCTTTCAAATAAATAATTAGCACTAATGACAAGCTACCATACATGTTATGCAATTGCGTCAATTTATCAGATGACAGGTCGCATCGTTCCTGTCCAGCTCAATTAGCTTCGTTAATTAAATTTAAGTGTTTATTTCAATAATATCTCTTTCACTCTTGTTGGATGTAATGTGTGGCCAAATGTAGCGCCGTCTGCGCAAGCGCCGCTTGAGTACGATCGCTACTGCCAAGATTTTTCATCCAAGCGTTTTCGAGTGGGCTAGACGCCCTACGTCACAGGGAACTGTGTCCAATTTTTAGTGGATTTACTATAATATTTACTCAGAAATGCTGTCTTTTTCCGCCTTCGATCGCGTGAACCAGTTTTTGGTGGTTCTCGTGTCGTTACATACAATAAGGATTGATGTAGTAAATTCCGGGATCAAAGGACCCGATAAGAGTGGGCAGTATGGAAGTTTTTAGTTGGTAGAAGCAATGGATCGCGAAAACACCTTTTATATGGACCCTTGACAATGTCTCTTGGTAGTACCAAGGTAGTAGTTTTTTTCCAGTACCAAGTTGGTACTGGAAAAAAATCACGAACTGCTTGTGTCTAAAATTGAGAGCACTAAAGTCAGAGTCGTATAGGGACAACTGACTGGTCCAATATAACAAGATGAAAACTGCAGTATGCACGTTGACCACTAGTTAATTCAACAGTTCCAGGAAACCCGCTCACATCTCAAACAGCAACATATCCTAGTGACGTCCAGTTAAAAGCCTACAACTGAGCTTAAACCTTAATCTATATTTGGTTATTAAACAGTTCTGAATAAGTTGTCAACATTAATATTATGTTTAGCATTAAGCAAACACTTGCTCAGCGATTGCAATTTATAGCGACAACGGTCGGTGTAGTATTACTACAATCTAAGCCAAAAATCTGCGCATACGCATCCCATGTCATCGAGGGCTTATAAATAGACGATTAAGCGCGTGCAGTTGACTAATTGGTATTTAAAGGCTGGAATTATCAACCAAACTATTAATGTTATCCATTCGTTTACAATACGAATTTCGGAGTTATTAACGAAAAACAGGCAAGGGGAACAATGTGGTCTCAGCCGATCCATACGGAAAAAGCAATGATGTTATATGTAAGTAAAGACATGTAGGAGACTGTGATCTAAAGTGAGGACTGTTTATATACCACAGCCCGGAACAGTTCACTCTGGCCTTGAGCCTATAACAATTGAACGGACTTGACAAGCTTTTAGTTCAAGACCAAAGACTTCTATATATACTTATATATCAATGTTCAAGACAGTTTCTTCTCACTCTCTCGAGTCGACTCTTAAATATGACGGTATTATAACAGTTTTTTGTAAGCATTCTGTGATATGACGTGAGATAAAATGCGAGGGAATCTCGAAGGTCTGCGAAGGTCTCGCTAAATTTCATCAAAGGGTAGGATTTCTGCGTATGTGAGTCATGATAGGTACCTTTTATAGGGTAAGGTCGGCAAGGCTTTGTATAACTTCTAGATTAGGGTGAGGATAATAAAAGGTTTAGGTATTGCCTACTGAATTGATATTGCGTTGCATGTATACCGAGCATGACTCATATCCAAAATGTAGAGGAACTAAGAAAAAAAGCTTATCGCGCTATTAACGAACGCCCCTCGGGACTTCAGCTAATCGAGTTTCGGAGAAAAGGCGGTAGACGTGGAAAACTTGGCCAACAGGTTACCTCTATTAATAAATATCAGGAATCCGGCTGTGAACGGATCCAATTCAAGACCTATGGTCATGCACGGAATAGATAAGTATCACATTCGCCATGGAATATAAAGGAAACGTGTTTCTCGAAAATTTTCAGCGTGTGCCAAGTAGGTCGCTTGTCTTGACTATCTGTCAAGGAGTAGCGAGAAAAAATGCGGGCTTGCATACCTACGCACATGTAAACAAGCGAATAAAATTACGTAGCAATAACGCCCGGTTGTCGCGGACTTACTTTTCGTGGTGATATATTATTTACCTGTGCAGTTTGCGTCGTTGAAATTACACTTATGGCTGTTTTCACTAAACTTAGGAATCGTCTTAACCAGTTTTAGCCAACCAGCAATATCCAAATTGACATAAGAAAGAACTCAAGCGAATCCTAAGTTCAGAGAATATGGCAATTAATATAGTAATTATAATGCATTTCTGAACAAGTGTGTGAATGGTAAATGCGACAGTTATCGCTTTTAATCAGCTGGGCTGTCTGTATGTTTGTCCCTGAGTGAGTAGTAGAAGTGTGTTGCCGTTAAAGGTGAATGAATGGAATGGAGAATGAAAGGAAAATTTCTGTGAAACTTGGGCGTAAGACCACACAGTGATGTAACTGGGGCTAGCGTTTAGGATACGATACCTACAGTTATCACATTTTCAATAATACATCTATAAATAACCCCTGGTTTCGATATTTGATAACGTTCATGAACGTCCAACGGCCATTATAGGGGTCAAGAAGTAATAAATAGAACAAAAAATAATGACACACGTAAACAATCCAATTCAATCACAGGCACACAGTTGTCTATAAGCGTTAGCAAGGGTCAAAAAGTCGTTATTAACCGATGATAGCGAAAAATATGACGCACGCGAAAAACAAATGAGCAACGATTAAGGTACGTCAGCGTACCGGTACCTATAACCGATTTTGTGACTACTTGCACGACTAGCAAAGGTGTGCCCGCGACATAGCTCTCGCCGAGAGAGCCTTTGTTTCTTTGTCTCAATACTAGGATGAAAGAGATATAAGTATATAGGTCGCGCCTTTTGTCGCTTATCGCGCAAGATCATACTTGTGCTAGCCGTGCTGCACGGCTTACTGCTACAGCTCCGGTCGCCTATTTGCCTGCCGTATAACATTAAAAAAATACCTATCTGTTGATTTTTTATATAATTTTTCAATCACGTTGAACTCTATTAATTCACCTTATGCGTTTACTAGCGATTTGACTATAACCGGAAATTATTCAACGATAATAAGGCTGGCATTACCTAAATTCCTTACACATCAACACCTTTCTACTTCGCATGCTGCACCACAATCAAGCGTTAATTATTTATTATTAGCCGATCACTGAACCTATTTGAACCGGGCAACTTTGTCGAATCGAGGAAACTGGTTGTTTTTAAATCCAATTGCATCGCAATTGAGGTGACCGTTGACGCACGTCGTGTGGTCTCCCCACACACAGAGGCCCGTGACACGGTTTGTTCATTGATCACCTCTAGGAAACAATTACTGAAGGGGGAACGTCCTCGTCTAGTAGGTTTTTATGAGCCGCATACCGTACTGTGCGGTTTTCACCCGCGCAAAGTTCGGAGCTATGTAAACGTTCAACTGTCCAGCGGGAGCCTATTATTTTGAAAGTAGCTTATTAGATGACACTCGGGAATAATAAACTTTCGATTAGTGAAATAATTTTCAAATTCATTTCGGCTCTTACCCTCAATACCTATATGTACAAAGTTTTCCTCTTTATAATACGTATTAGAATAGAATATATTTGACAGAAAAAACATATTTGACACTTTATACTTATACATACAGCATAAGTAACACAAAAAGGAAACTTATTTCTAACTATAGACTAACTAATTACTAACTAAAGCCGCATGTGTAAGTTCCAGTAACGCATATAGTATTTGTAACACTAAGGACTGATTGTTCAATCCTCAGATAAAGTTTATTTGCCCGATAAAGTAATACACTGCCAAATTCAAACAAACTATAATCCTTTACAATTATGAGGTAATGATGCAATTTTATTTTAGTCGCATAATAACTTATATGTTTTATTCGAGGATTGAAAAATCGGCCTTAAGTAGGAGTACTGAAGTATAGAAGAGGTATACAGAGATGGTTTAGACACGTGGAGAGGTCGAATGAAAAACGGCTTACAAAGGTATCTAACGTGGGCCTGTGTATGTAAGGGTCGCCTACTAAGGACATATACTGATCAAATGAATGACCTGCTCCAAAAACTGCGGGTCAGGGGTACCCTCAACCGGCGTAAATACATGAAAAGATGTATAAATGTGGAGAAGCCAAAGAGGTGACAGGATCGTAGCTTGTGGCACTCGATAGCATGTGCCTACCCCTATGGGATACAGGCGTGTGTATGTATGTACTAAGTATAGGTGACTTGGTAAACGTTTTCCTTTTAGATAGCCAGGCATTTCGCGCAACTCGCGGTAAGTGTGAAAAGATAACATACAACACAATCTATAATCTATAATGTCTCTCTTCTATAGGCCTGCTGGAAGAGATTTCTAGAAAATAGAAATAAGTAGTGCCTGTTGTGTCTTTAATTTTGTAATTTCTGTTTACTATACAGGATGTTACATGAAGCCGTGAACTGGATGGAGTGCTAAAGATATTAAAACGATAGGTACAATTATTTCTGTCGTATGTGGAAGTGATATGTTAAATGTAGTTCTCATTGAATAAAAAAAAAAAAAATATGTAACACCCTGTATATTGTGTGCAATAAATTTTTAAATAAAAAAATAAAAAATAAACACAAATAAGAAATTGGTATTGGAACTGTATACTGTAAGTAACGAGAAGGATAGAGATGAAGCATGTCTGCCTTTGTGGAATGACATAGTCACTCTCTTTATAGCTAGAGTAAGACAAATGATTTTTGTTAATTGGAAAAGTATGAATGATTGTAATTTTGTGAGTTTGAATGTTGGGGGTAATATCCGAAACTACTGCACCAATTTTGAAAGTTTCACTTATTCAATGAAAACTACATTATTCTCGAGTGGCATAGGCTACTTTTCATCTTTAAAATAATAGAGCTTTTTTGAATTTTTACAGAGATCTGAACTGCGCGTGGATGAAACCACAGGGCACTGCTAGTCCTGCACGATAATTTGTTCCACGTGTTTATTCCAAATTCGTTTGACTACGTAATTTAATTCATTAAAATAAAACTTCGTTTTCATTGAGCCGCCTCTTCTCACAACCACACCATGAGTGTACAATTTAATCAAAACCACTCTCGCAAATAAAATATGAAAAGCACTGCCGCTGATTGAGAATACCCAATTGTCACAAGGTATGTTGATCAGTTTAAATCATGTTTTCCCGGCCCGGGTGCCCGATTATCAATTCCTATACGTACGTATACGAGTATAGTCTATGTGTACAGTAGCCATATACCCGCTACATTTTTTGTGGTGTTGTAATTTTTTGTATTGTACGGTCTTTAAGTGTGTAATAAATACATTTTAACTTTTTTTAATTTGTCCTCGCTGGCTGTGCTTTGGGTTTCCGGTTCGCTAGAAATTGTGAACGAGCAACTAACATTCGTTGTACGAACGTTCGCGCAACCAGTATCCCGATGTTAGTTCAACGTACTCAGTAAAGTGTTTGTTGCGCGAATATTGTGCTCAAATTCGCGACGCGAGCAAAAGTTTACGCAACAAAACGATCTTTCATGTAACAATTAGCTCCCGTTCAGGACAAACCTTAACACAAACGTATGAAACTGAAATACAGGCCATACTGTGATGGATGCTCACATAGAAACTCACCCATCAGGACCAGTTTTTATAAGGTTTGCAAAGAGCATATTAGCCATGCTTCAACGTCAAGGACTGTTCAAATATAGAATTCTCAGGAAATGTGTAGATTGATTTATAACCAGCTATAAAATTCGCGTCGGCCAACATTGTAAAACGGCATTCACAAACAGTTTAGCAGGATCGTCGAAAAATATGCAAAACAAATTGATAACAATAACAATCTAATTGCGAGTGAAGTCACGCCTACGCGTTGGCAGATTCCACTGAAATTACTGAAGCGTTCGTAGACAAGACAATGAGTTCTTAGGGTTTTCTTAGGGCTAAGAGTGCCTGAACAAGGTGCTTCTAATTAAAATTCACCGAGATTTAACAGCTTGATTACATTCAAGCTGTTTCGATACCTACTTGGAAAATTTCTACAAAGGGTTACTTTCTTTACCTACCTATATGCCGCAGTTAGAGACATTTAAATTGAATTTTCAAAACACAACGGTCGGTTATTTACAAAACTTCTAAAAGGTTTAAAACGTTCACTCCTTAGGCCTATGTAACTCATAGGTATAGGTCTATTAGACAGTTTAGCATTATTATGTTATCGGTCGGATTTATTTATAGACAACTAGCAGCCGCCCCGGCTTCGCACGGGTACCACTACGGGTACACGGGTATATAGCCTATGTCACCCGGGGATAGTGTAGCTTCCCAACGGTGAAAGAATTTTTGAAATCGGTCCAGTAGTTTCGAAGCCTATTCAATACAAACAAACAAACAAAAAATCAAACCTTTACTCTTTATAATATTAGTATAGAAAACGTACAATCGTCTGTAGCCAGTCTTAGTTGATGTCAAAAAGGAACTGGCAAAAAATAATACCAAGAAAAAAAAAAATTGGTAGTCACAAGCGAATAAAATCAGCTGTTCTTAGGAAGTTAGCCACGTTTGTTGTGGAAGGAGTCAGCATTCTCCAACATACGAAGCCCTTATTGGATACTATTGACCGTTTACGCATTAAATAATGTGTTTTAAGATCCATAATATTCGAGCAAGCTGATAAACCTATATCTTTTTATAAATGAGACCTAAACACTATAACATTCAAAAGCTTGCGCTTCAAGAGCGCCTACCGATATTCTATCTATGGGATATGTTCCGATTTAACAATTAACATAATTCATTGAATAATATTTAATTATGCAGCTAACAAAGAAGGCAAGGAATCCAACAAAAAGCTCGCCTGAAAGTTTCTCTCGAAGCAGCGCAGATAAATCTTCGGCAATACGACGCGGCTTTTATCATAAGCTTTCATGTATATATGATAAATTATGATGACAATAATAATGTCTTCTACAGTTTCACGCATAGCGATTCTGAATATAATAGGACCAGTGCCTGCTGTATCAAACACTGATATCAAGCAATTTGCAAGTATATCACAATCACATAAATCATGGCTTTTTGTGCTGGGCCTTTTCTCGGCAACATACATACATACGCCCATATCCCATAGGGGTAGGTAGAGACTATCGAGTACCACAAGCTACGCTCCTGATACACCTCTTTCGCCTCTTCCACATTCATACCCATTACCCATTCATGCATTTACGCCGGTTGAGGGTACTCCTGCCCTTTTCTCGCCAGTTTGCTGCATTTCTCTATCTCATACGGCATTGATTAAATTCTAAGCGACTAACAATTATCCATATTACGAGCCCATATCTTTGTGAATAAAAACTGTCACTAATCTTAAACGCGGTCCAAGGCAAAGTGCAATGTCAATAACAATATTAACACGCCTTAACAGGACCTTATATTACCAATAAAGTGAACTATTATAATAAGGGAGTTTAATAGCGGACATAAAGTTCAACGAGCTTACTATGATACATTTCCCTGGTACAATGTTGATATATGTAGGTAGTCTTAATGTTGGAATAAATTACTCCTTCAAGGAGATGCTAAAAGCTGTTTTCTTGGTAGTGAAGGCAATAATCCACCGGATAAGTAACTCAAGATTATTACAATTTCAACATTGGCCCTTGGGGTTCATGTACGTTTTACCATTGGCTTGTATGAGCCCTTCAAGGGAAGAACATCACCGTGATTTATTCATATCTGCCATCAAATATTCTGATTTGTACCATGTTGAGGCATATCACGCTTAGGCGTTTGCATGCAAAAACAACTTGCATATTGTAAATTAATGACTACCGCTTTCCACAAGCTATCATTTTGTCACATTTCTTTTGCAAACTGGCTGGTATCTAAACGCTGTCTCATGCCGTGGCGGTGAACTCTCGTTGCTCGGACTCATTACGTGGAAAGCAGACAGCCGGCAGACTGAGCACAATGGTCGTTGGTCGTGCCCAAAGTAGGTTAATTGAAGAGCAAGCGTCCATCGGCGGCCGCCGTCGAGATCCGATCTCTGTACACTGAATTAATACAGCAATAAACTATTCAGTCGGAATTACGAACGGCGGCCGTAATTCACAAGAGGCGCGGATTTATTGCTCCGTTAAACTTAACTTTCTCGGTAGAAATGTTCTTGACGAGACGAGCTAGACTGGGCGTTAAGTCGCGCAGTTGCTATGCAAAATTGTGTCGCGCCCCAGTACATAATATTTTATAGCGACACCCCGCGGTTTTTACAAGCGTGCGTTCCGAATCGATATCCCGTATGTTCCTTTTATTATTACGAGGCTTAAAGTACCCTACGCTGCAACGCTCGGGAAGAAAGTAGCTTTCTATTACTGAAAGAATTGCGGTATAGGAAGCTACTTTCTGTTTTTAAGCGATTAGTGGCACTTTAATTTTCGAAATCGGGTTAGTACTTCCGGAAATTATTGCCTATCTTATATTATTTTAATTCAGTTAGATAGTAAACCTCGTAGAGATCAAACGCAAACAGCTCTCCCTTAAATAGTGGACATAGAATGCAGATGAAATATTTTAACAAATGAACAGTGTGAAGTGTTACACAATTAGCGGGGCTGCCAGGGAAAAAAAATCTAGACTATTCTCAGCATTAGTTCGGAGAAACTTTCTCCGGGTGGGTCGCGTAGGCATCTGCAGTGCGACACGCCTCTCTCCTCTTTACATTGATTTCCTAGACGTCTGGAAATAGACTTTTCTGAGTTCCTGCGTCGTCTGGCCTGAAAGCCGAGGCGACACTGATTGCTTTTTGACGAAAGCGGCGTTCCGTCCGGAAGGACGCGTTTTAATAGGTGTTTGGAAGGAAAAGAGAAGCTGTTCCTCTTATTAATCCCATTATCCTGTTAGTCAAATGATCAGACATTATCATTATTATCACTACACTTTATAAAACAAAGTCCGACGCCACGTCTGTCTGTTCGCGATAAACTCAGATACAATTGAATGGATTCTTCAATAATAGACAACAGTGATTCATGAGGAAGGTTTAGGTGTATAATTTTATTTATTAATGTCACTACTGTTACGTTTGTTGTGCGAAGCCGAGGCGGGTCGCTATTACATATAAAAAATTCTAAACACTAAAAAAACAAAAGTAGTCTTGTCTAGGTATGTATGTTTTAAAACACATGCGGATAAAGTAGCAAACAAGCTGTCTGCCTGATGGTAAGTAGTTATCGCAACCTGTGGACGTTTGATATACCAGGGGTATCACCCCTGTGTCACCGACCCTGTAAAACAGGTTTCACTCTTTTCCTGAAGAATTCCATGCAATGCAACGGATTTTTAAGCGGCTTTCATGAATAGATCGAGCGATTCAGGAGAAATAAATACTAATTTCTATCTGTACGTACCCATGCTTAATTTACTAACTAATACTATTAAAAATCTGGACACACCCTAGCAGAAGCCGGGATTGACCGCTCAGATAATGATAATGACTATTAAAAATCTACACTGCATTTGTGACACCTAACGTCCAATGGCAAGGATTCCATGTAGATCACTAGAAGGAATAACAAAGGAACGTTCCCGACTCCCGAATAGAGAGGATCGCATTTCAATGCAAAGCATCACCCGACGGACAATACCCGATGAACAAAACGTACCTAAGTAATGTGAAGTAAACGGTACACCGTTTCCTGGCCGTTGGACATTTGGTGAATGCAAAACGTGACCCAAACCACATTAACTAGACGCTAAAGAGTACCACAATCAAATTGGCACAAACTGCAAACCTCACATCAGTTCCAAAGCCAGCCAGTTAACCATAATTCCCTTTGAATAATAGACACGTGTAAAAGTGGAACGGCAAAAAAACGTTAGTGTGTCAACTCTTACTCATTTCTGACGCCCACACTGAAACCAGAACAAAGTTCAACGACTCAGTGAAACCCATTCACCGGTATCGCTGGTAGATCAGTAGGTAGAGCTGTCAGAAACAATGGCAGACGAGGCTCAGACGGCGGTGACGTCACCCAGTGAAAAGACAATTAGGCGGCTGTCAGTTTAAGGCCCGATTTCTCTTTGGAGTGCGAGCTTGAGTTCCATTTATTGCGAGCGAGCTGTACGAAAAGTTCATTCATAGCGATAATGGGGACGGGAGCAGCAGGAAGGCGCAGCGGCCAACCGTTCCGGGAAGTGGCGGCAGACAAAGCGCAGACGCACGTGACGTCACGCCGTGGCCGGCCAATTGGGGCGACGGGCTTCGCACGCCCCTGTCGCCGGCCGAGTGGAAAGCACGGTTTTAATTTACAATAATTGATTTGTCCTCTAGAGTAACGTGAATCGTCGTAACTGGGCGGGTCGTCAGGACATATTAAATTCCCTTTTGTTTGTCATTACCATAAAATGCACTAATTTCCATAAACGTAGCACAATGTTATATTCTACAACAAATCAATAACACGAGTTGGCAAATGGCAAGCTCTGTAGAAGATTTGCGTGGCACAAAATGCAAATGCACCGGTGAAGGCGCACCGCGTCAAACTACACAATTTATTCTGTAGGTATGTACACCTGCAGTTCCTACATATAAATAACACAATCAGTGGCAGCATAGAATAAAAAATGGTTTTAGTAAATTATTGATCGCGGCGCCAATTACAGAAAATCGACAATCCGATAGAATGTCAAAGCGCCGTGTTACGTTGTACACTGGATGTGATAAAAATAGCGAATAGCAGACACAATTCCGCGCATTCCAGTCTTAATACGAGAGAGCCAGTCGGCCTTGTGTATAAAAAATCACCCTTGCCTTGCAAAGTATCGCATGCCATTGAAACGGGGGAGCCAAGGCCGCGGTGTCAACGTACAGGCGGGACGCCACCTGTCCCCGCTACCCATTACGAATACATATTCACTAGAACCATTACACGGACGGACAGAGCCGAGCCGCCGAGACCGGTGCAACTAGCTCTATTAAAAAAACCAGAAACCGTCGAAGGAATTTGCAGCAAAAAAATTCATATTAAGAGCGACGGAATGGGCAGCGAAAATATCAGGATTGCAAGAAGAAATGTTACTATGCATCGAATCGCCGAATAATTATAGGTACGAAAGTTTCGATCAAAATTGCGAAATGTGCTATCACAGGCGGAGCGATTTATCGCGTTGTTTAAACTTGTTGAGCATTCAGACAACGAATTCCTGAATGACGAGTCTTTATTAAGATTCATAGCGTCTGAGATCGCACCACGATGCGAGCGCAGATAAGTACCAACATGTTTAATTAAATCAAATCCTCTACAAATAGCAGATTACGCTGCTAATGTTAAATGATACTGTATCCCAAAATAGTATATAAAAGTCATGGTGTCATAAAATGGTAATATGTAAATGACTGTGAAACATTATGGCCGGTCAAAACTTAATACACGACTTTGACATGAAAATAAGTTTAAAATTATAATACAAATTATTTCATAAAAATACTACGACAAAAACTTGAGCTAGGAAACAGACACAACGTAATTTAGATATCAGCGGTACATAGCGCAACCCACGCAGCGATGTTTTTGTAACTGCGTCTATTTATAAAACCCTGTGACAGCTTTTGTACCAACGTTATATTTTTATTCACACTTTTACTATCACGAGTTATAGATTAATATCGCGAGACGTATCTAAGATATCCGCCGGATGACGCACGAGCTCCAAGCGATTCGCATTTTACTTTCGATTGTGGATTCAATGAGTTTAACGATTGTATACTGTACCATCTATACTGTCATACAATTTTGCAATAGATTTCTAAGATTTACACGACTATACACGTCTTGCAGTTAAAATTGCCCGAGTTGAATATGCATTTATTATTATGACTTCTTCTGCATACAAAGACTCGTAAAAATCGGAGACCTAGTTAGTCACAGTGTGAGCCACCGAGATGAGATTTACAAGAATATTTCAGTAGGCGGCGCGAGGTTATTTCATTTGTTTCCAGAGCTGGTAACTGACTGCTCCAGAGGTTTATTTGCCCGAGGGACCAATTCATTATGACGATGCCGCCTTTTGTGGAGATAAGTCTGAGTAATGATAAGTTCTAATTCTTGGGTTCGCAGAACTTATTTTGTGAATAAAGGGTTTCAATTAAATAAATTCGTTATCATTAAGAGCAAGAGTTGGTTCTACTCTATCTTTTGTGAACAATGAAGTCGCAAATCACGCAACTTTAGATTCCAATTTTACTAGGTAAATACTACCAAATTATTCATCTTTCATTTGACACAGCAATAATTGACAAAGAATCCCCGTTGGGTGCCATCACGGACTGGAACGCTCATTATAGAATGTTATATGGAAATAACTCCTTATGCAAACTAGGCATAGCTCGGGAGTTAATGAACTATTACACAATGAGGTAGGCATTCAATACTTTCGGGGGCGTGCGCCGGCGACGTGTTGCCTTAGAAGCGGCGATCTCAGCATTACGTAAAGACGTTTTCTTAAAGTCGCAATGTTTATACGGATGCGGGCTGGCATGCGGCCAGTGGCGCTTTTTAATCGGTTTAAATTCATTGAGATACTGCTTTATTGCCGAACGTTTCCGAATAGACACCAGCGACCCTGGCAAGGTCGCTGATTATATATATTCGCAAAGTGGCCGGCGAAGTGGTAGACTGGGGGAATTCAGTATGGTGACGCAGTGCGACTGCCAAGCCAATTTATTTCAACAACAAACCCCTAACGTAGGGTAAAATGCTTTAATTAGGCTGTCACTCCAAGAGTTCACTAGAGCCTTGTGGAACTGTGAACCTTGAACTACTGCCTGAATCCGTTAATGACCTATAATTGCGGCTTTAATGTGAACAGCCGCCAGTTCAAAGACATGTGACATTTACACCGCGTGTAGTTAGAACCTGACTTTGTCGGACTGAACCAGGATTGTCGTGTCCATATTGAATACGGACAAGCGCAATGATTCATACGTTCGCTATGTCAGGAACTGTTAACTCTAATAGGTATTATAATGCCATTAACACAGTGTGGTTGCAGAGCCAGCTTGAGCGGCGGCAATTTATGCGTAGGCACAAAACGTACCGTCCAAACTCAATATTTGCATAAAACCATTTACACAAAACTACGCAGTGGATAACAAGTACTCGAACCCAACACATGGCCAGCCGAAATGACCAGATTAACGTGTAAACATAAATAATACGCCAGACGGTACATAACATTAATTTAATCAAATGTATTTAACGTAATTAATTTATTATAAGAACGCAGGACGGAATTCCTGACTAAACGGTTGTGTATATTCACTTACATACTTTAAATTTGACAGTAGAATTTAGTATTGGGATACCTATATTGAGCTAAGAATACCTATCGGTACATTCTACCTCTACATCTTTCTGCCGATGATAAGGCTTGAACTAGGTACCTATTTATTTTTAAATTACTTACATAATTATAAATTGGCCAGTCAGTCTAATGCAGAATTGAAGAGAAAGTTTTTTTTGAGTCTGATCAAAAACTTATTATGAGCTATAAAAACGAAACCACATAACGAATGATAGCTGGTAAGGTAATACTGTCTATCAATCAAGTTTCGACGGTTATTAATCTATGTAGCGAATATTGACAGGTGTTTTGTCTGTTGCTTCTTATTCAAGCACCTATAGAGTTATGTAATAATTTCAAAACTTTGGTCGTCTAGCGTCATAATCATCATCATCCAGGCAGTCCACCATGGCTGTCTGTTTCCGGCTATTTCTCCTCTACTTCGTCCAGTCTTCAGAATCCTCACGTCGTAAGCCGTTCCATGCCCTTCCCCGCGGAAGGTCTATCCTGCTACCGGCGGGTTTATGCGCTTATTACACATTCCTAAATTCAGTGACTGAATTCAGTAACAAAAAACGTGAGAGCAAATCAAAGTGGTATGTATTGCTCATAGAATAAGGTCCATTTTTGTATCTCGGATTTTTGAAAAGCGGAGCGACGCGTGACTTAATATAAGTGATACAAAAATGGACCTTATTCTATGAGCAATACATTCCACTTTGATTTGCTCTCACGCTTTTTGTTTCTGAATTCAGTCACTGAATTTAGGAAAGTGTAATAAGCGCATTAGGCACATATTTCCTACGTATGCCTAAGGCTTACACAGCCTGTGACCTAACCATTTCGTCATGTAGTGTCAGACAGCTAAACTAAACTGTTTATCTGATTGGTTCACACGATTAACGTTTAAGCATGCGTCTACGGATCGTTGAATATAAGAATTGTTGGTAAGACGTTAGCACGCACTACATACGAGTAGTTTAATCGATTCGATGTGCTCGATAGGCCGGGTGCCATGGTAGGCCCGCCCTGTAAATCATCAGAGGGCACACGGCCAGACTGCACTCTGTTATTTATTACATTTCTCCGCACCCACTGAGACAAGCATTCAGTATCGCCGCGATAAACCGCCTTTACGATCTATAGTAAAACCTCATACATTTCCTGTGGAGCAGGCACATCGCGGGCTATGCCCTGACACGAAGTGCTTTCCACTGGTGGTTAACGTGCCGTTTACTATTGCAGAGGTTGCGTAAATAATTCACATCGTATTGGTTTTGTTATAATATTTAAAAGTTGCCTTTTTAATTTTGCCATATTTCCCGGCATAGCAGCAGTAGCTAGCACCAATTAGAATGAGCTTATTAGACTAAACACGACCTATAGACGATAGTAATAACTCTGTTACATGAAGACACAATATATACCTAGCAATTTTAACTTTTCGAGCTTGAAACATTGAAATACAATCCAGAAGTTTCGCAGCATTCGCGATCCTTTGTGGAATACGATATTACACAAATGAATGTACAGTGTTTCGGTTTACTTGAAAAGTTGAAAATAGGCAAGTAAAAATGCTGAAGAAACTGTTTTCGTCTATGTTGGTCTTTCAAGTCGTAAAGTTTACTTTTGTTTTACAATTGCGCGCCAGTCTCAGGTGTTGAGAATATTCTGCATGCAGCAAATAGATCAAAAAGTTGAAACATATTCCCATATAATTTTATTATATGACGCAGTTTGTTGTTGGAACACTTGAGTCGAGTTTGAGTTTACCTCAGTAAGGAAGGTAGTAAGTGAAAGGGAGAATAAACGTTAAATGACGCCCTCACTCACAAGTTACAATGAAAACTGTGGAGTACTATAACACACAAAGCGCGTAGTAAAACACAAAGTTAATAATAATAAACTAGTAAAATCCAATACATGTCAGTGCATTTCCAGTTCATCATGAAAATAGCGCGAACACAGGCAAGACAGACAGAATTTACAACGCGAAAAATTTATTTAAGTTCGTCTCGATTGGGAAAATACTCATTCTTTCATACATTACATTAGGTAGTATATTAAAGTCTGTCTGTCAGTCGGTCGGTATGTATGTCTTTCCGCTACGGATTTTGATGCGGTTAGAGACTTTTATCCGGAATATTCATATATAGGTATAATAGATGCATATTATAAGTAAAGAACAGATAAGACAATCCGCGCGAAGCCGGAGCAGGTCGCTAGTAATAATCAAATTGTCATAGGAGAGAGACAACTTGGTAAATGAGATTTAATGCAGAAACCGCAACAAATCTAAAAATATTACCTATAGCAAGTACAGTAACTAAAAAATACCCACAACACTCAACCCACACAAACATTCCGCATTATTTTCCGACGCAATAAAGTAAAACGCCGTCGTCACGACAACAATACGTCACCTACAGACAAGAGATATATTCCTTTCCTTCCTACAAATCATATTTCGTACTTGACACGTGTGCCGCACCGTTCGCAAGACCATGCGCCGGCGCAGCAAGCGCACCCACTGACCTCTGTGCGAACGAGATAAAGGCTATTTTGAGCGACGCGATAAAATCGAACGCGTTGAACGTACCCATAGTATATCACACGGCATTGGAGGCGCCGGAAACACATGCGGACCTGTCATAGTCCACTCGATAAACACACTTCCGCTCAAGTGACTCCTTTCATTATCTTAAAAAAATATGTACCCACGAAAATGTGAGGTACATTACGTACTAAGGTACACGTTTACGTAAAGGTAGTTATTTATCTCGTGTTCCAAAACACTAATTAAGTAATCTTATCTGATAAAAGTTTACGTAGTTGCTACTTAGGTTTTGTTAGGTATGGAGAAAACATGGCGCCGTTATTATCTTACGTATGTATAGGTTTGTCAACGATAAGGTATCCAATTTAAGGGTGTATTTCATTGAGACTATCCGCACTGCTATCACTTATGTAGAATTGGAAGGCATGAACTTTACAATTTTCGAACTGGAAACCTGATAATGTGTTTGTACAAACATTTAGGCAAGTAGTGTTACTGGAGTAGAACATTTAGTTACTTAGTAACTGACAATAAAGGATAACGCAGTTCTTCAAGCCAAAAACAATACCTACATAATGTAAACAGGCATTCAAAGACTACGCCACGAACATTGCACAAGTTATGGCGAGCTGTAAAACAAGGCGAAATGCAACGTGCAGCCGTATCTGTACATATTGGGACAGCAGCATGGAGACGGTTAAACATCTGGTTTATTTATAGATGACAGGGCTCGATTGAGTGGGAGGCCTCGACCCCGGAGTCCGCTTTCGTGCAACTGAAAGGATTACCGGCCGTTCGCAAAACTGCGAAATTGGGCTAATCCAGCTCGGCGACTGGTCGCATTCGGCCCAGAATGATCGAATGACCCGTGCGGCAGGTCTACCGCGAGATGACACATTCCCATTTCTGCTATTGCAAGCGACTATCGTAATAACTGAAAGAGAAACTGTTTCCGAGAAATCTTGAGGGCCAAAGGCGTTTCAGAAAGACTGTGGAGTAGATTGTCCTTCAATAGTGTCGGAGTAGATTTTGTTTCAATAGTGTGGAAGTAGACTGCGCGTCAATAGTGTCGGAGTAGACTGTGCTTCAATAGTGTCGGAGTAGACTGCGCGTCAATAGTGTCGGAGTAGACTGTGCTTCAATAGTGTCGGAGTAGACTGCGCTTCAATAGTGTCGGAGTAGACTGCGCGTCAATAGTGTCGGAGTACACTGTGCTTCAATAGTGTCGGAGTAGACTGCGCGTCAATAGTGTCGGAGTAGACTGTGCTTCAATAGTGTCGGAGTAGACTGTGCTTCAATAGTGTTGGAGTAGACTGTGCTTCAATAGTGTCGGAGTAGACTGTGTTTCAATAGTGTCGGAGTAGACTGCTCTTCAATAATGTCGGAGTAGACTGTGCTTCAATAGTGTCGGAGTAGACTGCGCTTCAATAGTGTCGGAGTAGACTGTGTTTCAATAGTGTCTGAGTAGACTGCGCTTCAATAATGTCGGAGTAGACTGTGCTTCAATAGTGTCGGAGTAGACTGCGCTTCAATAGTTTCGGAGTAGACTGTGCTTCAATAGTGTCGGAGTAGACTGCGCGTCAATAGTGTCGAAGGAAAGAGAATTTGGCGTACTAAAGTTGCTGACAGTAGACAGTAAATGATGAAATCGATTGAAGTCTAGGATATATATAAATTTGTCAAGTTTTCAAAAACTTTACTTATTAAGGGAAAATTTTCATATTCTCAATTCACTAATGATTTTTAACTGATTTGATTGAATATAAGCTGGACCTGAATTTATAATTTCAAATGAAAACCATTTAACTATTATTTATTTATTTTTAATGTACCTAGTTTATTTTAATGTTATTGACCTGAGTATAAAATTGAGATGTTTTAAATTATCCGCAATATTGTAATTAATTATAGTTAGATATGCAAAAACTATGCCATTTTATTATTCACAATAAATAATTTGATCTCAATGTAATAGAACAATTGATGTATTTAATTATGTATGACATCTATAAGTGTATTACATAAATCTAAAATTCAAATACAATTATTTGAATTGTACTGTCTGCTTCGAAGGCATAGGAGCTAGGGGAATAAAGTTGGACAATGAAACTTGTATCGGACCAACAGACGCACTATCCTGCGTCTAGGCATCAACTACCAGCATTCGTAATGAAATCTAAGCATTTTATCTCCACAGAATTCAAACGAGCCAGTTTGGATTTGAATAATTCATCACAGAGGTACGAGGCCAAATTAGTGCTTGATATAACTGAATTCCTAACGCGGCCTGAATCTTTGCTTTACATTTTGATAAGGAGTGCATTAAATTCCAAAACAAGTAACCTCAACGTATATCTACTGGAAGAAGAACACGAGTACTCAATACGTTCGCATCAAGATTCGAAGTGATAATTATCATGATAAAATCATCTGGACGCCTTTTGTCACAATAATATATCGCAATGTACTGAACCTTAAGATTCATACCCACCTCTCCCCGGCGACAGCGGCAGAAAGTTAAGAAGCAGACCGGCGATAACCGAAAAACCACCTTATCTGGTGCTTGTAAAATGCAATTCACAGTCACTGTGCGTTCGCAGACAAGACGGTGAAAGCCCGTCTGCCCTTGCGATCTCTAGTTCCACAAGAACTTAATTGCACACGTTCCGTAAAACGATTCAGTGAATCAGTGACATTAATTGTCTACGAGGGCTTCATTTCACGTTCGCCTAGTCGATGGCGTGGCAGTGCCATTGACTGGGTACAAAGGGAAGGATAATGATGATCTCGGGGCCGACACTGGGGCTCTGGCAGAGTCTGTCCCACTTGTTCCGGTGTTTGACACGTTAACGAACGGGAAATATCGTTTTATCTGCCTCGTTAGAAAACGGCGTTTAATGGGTCAGATTACACAAGTCAAAGCATTTGCCACGGTCATCGGTGCTACTCGCCGTGTTAAACGTCGGTGCCGGGGCAACCACCGGGACAGGCCTGATGGGAGTGACTCTTGCATTAGACGTGGGCAGTGGAGTATTATTGCGTCGGGCATTTTGCGTGCGGCCGCCATTACCGGCCAAGCGCAGCTGCATTCCAGTGGCGCGTCATCTTGCGCGGTGCGCCTGCGCCGGCAACAAACTTTAATCTCATTAGAAAGTCGTAGATTCGGCTGAGGGGGCGATGACCGACACAGTTCGCGAGCCCCGCCCTGCAATCGCACGTGTAACAACGTCCGTCAATGTAAGTAATACCACACCGTACGCAATGTCGTATTTGTCACACCACCCTTGAGGCATCAAAAGCCCTACTCTAAGATAATTTATACCTACTTACAACTTCAGAGAAATCGACTTCAGTTTTTGCTACTCTAAGATAAGGTCTACCTATTTACAACTTCACTTTTTTAAGTCTTTTGTCAACGTATTTATCATTGGCAAAGTTTATGAAGGAGTCACTGAAGTCATATATTTCATTCTATGAAGTGCTGATACCCTAACAGTGAATGTCAAAATATTTGCTTCAAAAGACACAAAAGTCATACGGTACAGCAATAATATAACGCAGACATGCGAGTCGAGTTGTAAATATGTAGGTACATATTACCCTTCATTCATTTACAAAGTTTCCATTGAGGAGATAAAGTGCCATATGTGGCAAGTTGCATACCCTTTTAACTTGAGAGTAATTTATTAGTAAACAACAAACAACGCTTGTCTCAGCTCAAACGACTAGTTAAATTATTTATAGATTCTATTGATCTAAACATCCGTTTATTTATAAAAAGAAAGTATTTGATTTTTAGTTTATTTGTAATGTAATATCCACTAAAACGATTAATAATTCTGGCTTGAACATAGCGATCGGCGAGCACAGTAAAATAGAATAATCCTTACAAAAATTGCAATAAAGTAAACTATTGTACATAGGAACATTAAGTTTACACCTTAATCCCACAGAAGGGTACAATAATTGCCTATAAGAATGACTGATATCGAAAATTATTTCACTAAGAGTTGCATTATTTCCGTGTGCTTTAAGTAAGAGTACTTTATGCCCCTTAACAATAATATGATTCCGCGGGATAGACTGAATGTTAGGACGCGTAATATTACGCTGATATTTCCCACTGCAGCCATGTACCAATGACTATTTTCTGATTTATGTACATTAGTTAAATGCTAACCGACACTCTTACGGTGAGGGAAAACATCATGATAAAATCCGCACATTCAGACTGAATCTGGACTGGTCAGGTTCCCCGGTAGCAGGGTCACGGAGGTCAGATGGCAGTTGCTTCACTGTTATTATCTGCTCTGCTAAATCCTGGAAATCTTCGTGTATGTCGCTTAAAAATTCAGTTTCAATACAAATTACATATGTCATTTGTGAATATAATGTCAAAGCAATTAAATTTAATGTCAGTACTAGCGCATAATGTTTTAAGCTATCGCGGTACACATTTTAACAGTGTGTTGCGGGTTTCCCGGGGAAATCCGGAACATACTGTTAAAATGAGTACTTGCGCAATATGTACAGTCGAATGTTTAATTATATCCAGCAGAGTACCTATATACTCCTAGAGCACCAACCTATTGCCTGGCGAGTCTCGTACAAGGCGACTAAGTTTCATTAGGGATGATGTAATAGTTTCCCCATAGATCAGGGAATGGACAGAAGTGTATTCTGATGAGTACATTTTCCACATAGCAATCTCAAATCCGCCTGCCAACCATGGACATTATGGTAAACCCTCCAATAACATAGGAGGCTCAACTCAGTGCGCTGTTATGGGATGTTATAACTGTATAAATAAACGTTTTAACTTTTGTAACACACAATATTGTGTTGTTCGCAAGTTAGGATGGACGTCACACTAACACTGACGATGCAAGTGGGCCAGCTGTTATTGCGCAAACAAAATTTATGCCTAGCTATTGTATCCATTAAACAGATTATTGCACTGAAATCATTTAGTACCACGTGGCCGATTCGCGATTTCCCCGAGATCACAGAATGCTTTTAGACAAACAGCCGTGGTGCCATGACTGAGTGATGTGGACAATTCCAGACGAGAAGCTTAAAATCGTCGGCGCATTTAAAAAAATAAATAGGTCAAGTTTCCACCTTGACTAACAGTTAAAACGCACATTCGCGATGGACAACGACCACGAAAATAGAGTCAACGCGACACCGTACCGCCTTGTGCTTAATTACATCGACAGGAACCATTTCAAACAATACCTGCGCCAAGAACAACTACACAGGTGAATTTACTGCTCGCGATATAACAAACGCGTCGATAAACCCGGCAATATGTTGTGCCAGGGATGATATGGCTCCGTATACTTCAATAGCGATAAAAATTCCAGACTCCAGAATATTTTTAGCCGAATCCAATATCTGGTGCTTACGTGAGAAATAGCAATCAAATTACTATCGATCCGGCAATGGAAGTAATAACAAGGTGCGCTCTCATTAGTCTGAAAACAGGAGTTATCGGTAATTGGAATCTATCTTTTACCGCGGAGTTAGCGGTTTTTTACTTAACAATTATTCCATTCGACGAAATCAACAGAGATGCGGAAAAAATCACATATTGTAAAATAACTTCGCAACACATCACTATCAAATAATTTTATGAATAATTGAATAAAAAACGCAACCAAACGTAAATCTTACGTTAGAAATTTGTTATACAATATTAATATACCTATCACCTATTAGCTAATCGTCTTGGAGAAATTCCATCGAAGTGGAAAGCAATATGCGCGCACCTTGAATTGCAATTTCAAGCCGTGAACTTGTGATGTAAGAAGGCCATAATATATTTTATTAGCTTACGATCGATCGCCGAAAAGGGACACGACACTGTAGATCGAATAATGAGCAAGGAAAATTTGCGTGGTACAAACTGGTGCGGTACCACGACCTTGGCGGTTGTTCGCTTATGGAGGGAACCTTAAACAAATCGATGGAAATTTCACTGTATTTATAAACACAGACGTATAGGCTAGTAGTAGCGACCAAGCTGTGGGGAGAACAACATTGCGCTTGATTATGGTCACAACAGGTGTAGGCAAATGCATTGAGATGACGTGTGTTACGTGGGCACGAGAGTCAATGTTACTGAATTTTCCATTGGAAGGAATCGCGACCCTGGTGTTCCGTTCGAAGGCGGGTATTGGAGCACGTGCAGTCGCTGCAGTGAACACCCGAATGCAAACATCGAGTTTGTGCATTTAAATTGAACATTTTGCATCGGGGAGACGTCGCCGAAGCATCGGAGCGCGGCCGACGACGCAGTTTATGCTAATCCTTATTGATTGCAAATGTGTATTGGATCAACCGAGATAATAAGGCGCGGTTACTCACATAACTACGGACTGGGCTTAAACGATTTCTCATTGACGTTCCCACTGCTGCGTTAAACGATAAAGCCTAATGGAATTAGTCTTAACTAGGGACGGGCGCAGCCGCGCTTATATTTATGAACCGGTGAATGAAGAGCGATGTTTATTTATTTTACAAGTAATTGCGTACATTATGGTTATTTATGACGTTTCATGTTGGAATATAATATTATTTATTAATATGATTGAAAATAGGAAACACCCCGGCTTGGTGAATTTAAATCTTTTACACAGGTGTGATGAGCAGTATTGTTGTGATTATTATCATCAGATACAAAAGGTCATTAGACACCCAACAAACGATTTCTATTTGTTTTACACTTGGTAATTCTCTTCTAAAGACGAGTGTCACCCACAATAGGTATACATAAATAGGTCAATAACATCGCTTACAAAGAAATAATTTTCCTCATGCCCACCGATTTCGATTCTAAACAGATAACTGACAAGTAATTCTCGGAACTCTGTTGAATTGCTAAAAAGAGACCTAGTCAATTGCACCGTTAACTACTTTCTATTTACTCAGAATAATATCGTGCGTGTCAGTTTTAAGGCTTGACTTGACCGGCGTGGGGGAAAGGACACATCTCACAATGTGCATGTTTAGCGCAGCTAAGCATAAGGATTCTGGATCTTTTAGAATACTAGGTAGGTGGATTTGTTTCTGTACCCGAAGAAAACCGAGGGGTGTTATAAGCTTAACGTATGTATCATGGCTTTGTGTATCTGTCTGTGTGGCATTGTAGCTCCCGAACGGATGGACCGATTTGAATGCGGTTTTCTGTATTTAAAAGCCAGTTTAATCGAGATGGTTCATAGCTTTGTTTCATTAAAATAGGTCCAGTAGTTTAGAAAATATTCAAATATATGTAAACTTGGTCTGGGGTTATCCAACTTTTTCTGTCGGTTACTTTATTCTTAAACAAATAGCACAGTACGAAAACACTTTTTCAGCAAACATTGGAAGAAATTACCACGTCGAAAGCTAAGGTCCGAAGTGGCATGAATAAAAGGAGATGTATGAAAAGATATGTGGATATATGCGAGGCTAGGGAGTTGTGTCAGGACAGAGCAAAGTGGTGGTTCATAGTCTCTCTGTTTACCCCACCTGTGGGACACAGGCGTAAGCTTTATGTACGTAAGTATGTACGAAAGCAGTAACGCGTTTGAGTTACGCCTCGGGACATTTGGATATGCAAAAAAATTAAGCAGCAATCGCAGCCGCTTAAAGCGGCAGAATGTTTAACGACATACGTTTCGTAACAAAAGTGTAATGATGATATGTGGAACATTCATTGGTACTGGCAACTTGCCATTCTGAGGATGTTTCCGGCAAGCGCCGGCGACCGCCGATTCGTTCTGGCGTCGGGTGAATTACAATGCAATTGGTGGCGCGGCGGACGCGGCTGCAGCGTGCGTCACCTTCGCTAGAAAGCCGAGTTCTATGGTATCCGATATGTCATTCAAGTATCTACCTATATATATATATATATATATATATATATATATATATATATATATATATATATACTATACATACGCATATAAAATTCATGCCTCTGTCCCACAGGTAGGGGGACAGAGACGTAGGAGTAGACAGAGGCTATGGACTACCATTCTTGTCAAAGTATCAGGACAGATAGGATTTGACAGGATATAATAATATTATATTGTCACGGGTATCCCTAGACTTAAATCAGTCTCAGGGTCCCCTGTACGACAGGATTATCAACACCAACCATGGGGCTTTTGTAAATTTGCCACAAAGTAAATTCGCCGTATTAATGGTACAAAATGGAGATTTGTGGCGTCTTTACTGTCAATGTATGGAATATAAAAAAGCAAAGAATATATGAATTTACTTTGTGGCAAGTTTACAATAACTCAGCCCGACGGCAGAGCTCTATGGTATCTCATCTCAGTCACTAATTCAAAACCTATAACAATGAAGGGTCTTGGAGGCAGAGACAAGAAAAAAATTGGGCGTATTTTTACTATGAATCCTGGGCAATTGAACGACATCTAATACTTACCTAGCCCATTCACACATCGTGTTTCTTTATTAAAATTGGCTCGTTAAAGACTTACAAATGTTCAAACTAATAAGCCAAATCGTGATGAACACGATCATTATTAACGATTTGCGATTTTTAAAATGATAAATAGTCGTTCGAAGAGTGAAGAAAATATAACCTGAACACGCTAATTTGGTATGGTACAAGATATACAGGTTGTCCGGTAATGAATGGATAACCTTGAAATGTCATATAGTATAACTTATGGCCTTTTAGAAAAAAAAACGTAACAAAATATATCATAAGCTATGATTTTTTTTAAAAGAAAAGTCTATTTTATTACCTTATTTTACTTTTTTTATGAACACTACGATCAGAAATGAATGTATTCCATCGGTTTTTGTAATTTTATTATATGCTTATAGATAAACAGTAAAATGAAATAGTATGTCCAGATATTGCACTTTTTTATTAAAAAAATTTGCAAATTAATTAATTTTAGCGAAATTTGCAAAATTTATTTTTTATCAATGTTTAAACATCTTGGGTATAAAAAAATGCATGAATACATGATTGGCCAATAATTTTAAAGTAATGTCGGTTTCAAGTAGATTTTATAAAGGTACAATTCACAAATGTATCTACAATAAGTAGTGAATTATTGCCATTAATGTAGAAAAGGAGAACATTTTACTAAATATAACAAAATTTGTAATATGGGAACATTTTTTAAATTTAATTGTACCTGAACTTTGGGGATTATAAAAAAACAACATTTTATTTTACATTCATTTAAAATAAATGTTCAAACTGTTGGCCTCTCACTCTTATGCAGGCCTACGGAGAAGTCTTGTGTACCGTCGTTTACTTATTTTTGATGCGGCTGCTCTGACACAGCTTCTTAATACTTCTAAAGACCTTACGGTATACTTCCTCTTTAAGGCAGCCCCAATTTTTAAATAACACGTACCCGGATAGATGGATCGGGCGCCTAGGGCCAATTGTGTGGCCTCCACGTTCACCGGACCTAAATCCATTGGATTTTTTAAATTGGGGCTGCCATAAATAGAAAGTATACTGTAAGGTTATCCATTCATTACCGGACACCCTGTATATGCACACTGGGTGCATCCGATTTTAATAAAATTTAGAAGCCTATCGAAGACAGTGGGAGAGTTATTAAAAGACGGTTTTAAACTAAAATATTTTTGATAATCCATAAAAAATTAATACAGTTACGGGCCCTTTAACTATTCAACCAGTCTCCGGATCCCCAGCGGAAGACCAGTCTCATCTCGTACGTCATTTATTCAAGCATGGGCGCGGCTGGCAGGGTCCAGAAGTGTGACTGCAGGCGACTGGTCTCGGCCAAATACGCGTGTGCGCCACTAGTCGTCCAAGCGATATTACGCATTTCCTAATGTAGATAAAGCATAAAATGGTGTGACATTGTAACAGCCGGCCGCTGCGCTGCTAATCCCTATCACGCCAATTTGTGAATCGTAGAAGATATGGGGGGTAGGTGCAGTTTTTCATCAAGTGGTCTGATTGCTCATTGATATCGCTATGGCGGTAACAAAAATTTATGGTTGATTTGTAAATTTTGCAAGGTTACGAGTTACGGACGGACGACGTTTACATCGACTTAAATTAAGAAAAGCTTTTACAAGCCCAAAAAGGGAGGTAGTTCGTTCGCACATGAATGCCGATCAGTGTAGTAAGTAGGTAGGTACATTTTATTAGGTACTAGTACTCCTACATACACCTACATTCACCTACTTTACCTACCCTTTATAAACATTTCTCTTGAATAACTAATAACTAACCTATAGTTGAAAACCGCAATAAAATCCATTGCGTAGTTTAAAAGATCTAAGCGTACCTAAATACATGGGACAGACGGCGGGAAGCGACTTTGTTTAATACTAAGTGTATTTAATTTGTAAAATGTGAATGTGCTGTGCGTCTTGGAATCAAAGATAAATAAATAGGCAGTAACGTAAGAAATTTTTATTTCATTTTATTTTGGTACCCATGCGTAGCTAGCGTATGTCTCTAGCAAGGCATACACAAAACAAAAACATCCATTGAGGGTTTCTATGGGGAAAGCGACTATTCTTAACGCTTACCCAGCAATGGTGTGAAATCTCCGGCCATGTGGGTCAACAAACCGCGTGCTTTATCAGCGGCAGTATACATTTCTGTATCGATAGCCGGGTGGCACTGCGCGCGCGCCGGCCCGGCCCTTATCTGGCTTCCCTCCCACGCTTCCCACTACGCTCTAAGTAATTCACAATTACACGCCCATTAATTTAAAACGTCGATCGGAGATAATCACGGCTCTCCGACTCGATAGCCAATCAGGATCGACACAATACTTTGTCGTTCAAAACTATTGTTCCGATGTTCCACCCGTGGTAGTCCGATGGAATTGCGTCTGATTTTAGTTATCGCAAACAAAGTAAACGCTAGTACACTCTCTCATATTTTCTCAATACACACGCGTGTTTAATAAAATAATTTCACGTCTTTACAGTATATTACATTGCTTACATTGCGATTCAAACAACTTGAACATGTGCAGTTGTCGTTTTTTAAGTGTGACGTCTTCAAGTAGGTACCGACTGACGATTGCCGAGTGTATTGCGTGAATTTGGAAGCATTAGGTAATAAATTGCCACCGCGTCGTGGAAAATATAATTCTTAAGAGAAAATCAAGACAAAATATTGTAAAATCGTGACAAATCTTGCGTCATATTGTTTGAAACGCACCGTAGGTAGGGTACAATACGTCTTTATATTATACAGTTTGACTATACCATCCATAGCCGCTAAGCAACTAAACTCGATCGCGTCTCGAATGCCTTAAAGCATCGAGATGCGAGTCTCGAATGTCTGATAATGCCAATTTCACTGGCGGAGCGCGTATCGGGGCAAGACAAAGAGCGATAAACCGGTGTATTATTAGAAATATCGTGTACGGAGGTCAGTACGCAACGCGTCGCCACCAATGATACAGCGGTGATAATCGGTGTGTTGAACCCCAATGTGTTATGTGCCGGGGGCCCAGTCGCGAATGCGGCCCGATAGCGTGGACAGAACACGCTTAGGGGTTATTTTTGAACCAAGCGGTGCAAAAATAGACGGCATTCTTTGTTATGCAATTTATTTTCTCGTTGTCCGTTTAGTGGACAGCGGATCTAAATGTATACTGTTTAGAGGAGGGTCGATAATGCCTATTAATAGTTGGCAATTGATAATAGATTGTTGTCTATAATTTGTAACAGAACGGTTTAGCTTACGAGTAGCCAGCCAGGCACTGTTCATTCAAATTCAATTTGGTATATTAGCAGAAGATTCATTCAAATTCGTGTTACTACTTAAACATACAATTTGAAAAGTCGTAAATGGTTATACAGGCTGTTACATAATATGTGTATGAAACCGTGTACTGGATGGAGTGCTAAATGTATGAAAACGATAGGTACAATTATTCCACGTACGACAGAAAACAAAAAACCCCCTTAAGCCCCGCAGCTATAGCTGAGCCTTAGACCAATTTGTTTTGATTTGGTATGTTAAATTTATTCTTTCAAATGTATTTTATCTTTGTATAACCTCAAGCAAAACAAATAAACATTTTCATTTTTTCATTTTAATATATTACCTATATAGGCTCAAATTTAACATCGGACTGTTATCGGAGGGCTGTTGAAGTGATGCAATGTGACATTATACTACGATGTAGTAACTACGTACTCGTGAGGTACAAGTACATGGGAACAGACAGCACAGTGTATCAATAACTTACTACATGTTATAATGAAACAGAACATAAGTAAATAAACGACAATCGTAAACAAAGCAAATGAATTAATCAAAATAAACGTAACCCAAATGGAGTACTTATTACTCCAAATAGCCGACAGAGGCGCGCTCAAGGCCATAAATAAACTACGAAATAAGAGAGATCTGTATATTCGTTACATTATTAGTTAACGATGCAATACAATATCGATTTATTGGAATTTCTCACAATGGTGCCAGGTTTTGTGGCACGTTTTCGCACTTGTATGCCACAAGGCACGATTGACATAGTGAACAAAATTATTTAAGAGCCTAACATAATTTTGGGAAGGATAATATTTGTACAGCAATTTGGGAATCAGTCGTAGAGGCGATAGATGTGGAGGGTTTCGCCATAATCTCCACACACAGGCAGATCGCAATGTTGAAAATTACCGAGCAGCGAACGCCGCTCCCCATTTTCTAGTAGGTGTATTATTCTATTTCTCCGGACCCGACACCATGTGGGCATGCCTCACAATCTATGACAATCAAGGATGCAATGTAACCCAATTCATCGAAACAATTAGCGATCTAGACATTTGACCATCATCTCATCTGGTGGTAAGTGACGATGCGGCTAATGATGGAACGTGGCTGTCTAGGAATAGCCCATTCACTCGAGCCCAGAAGACATCCAATCGTTGAAGCTGTGACTGATTCTCATAACAAAAGGAAAAGAGGAGTCGGTAGAAAAATGGGCCCGTTGGAATTTCGGCCCACGGGACGAGTAGCCGACTTTATTTTATTTATTTTTGCAGAACGAACCGGCTCTGATAACCAAGTTAAGCGCCACCGCCGTTTGCAGATTCCGGTGACTGGTGACCTTTTCGTACTTTGAGGCTAGTCGAACTTAGGCACCGCAACGAGTCCGCCCCTCGTTAGGTGTGGCTCCTAATAGCGTTGGCGAAGCTAAGTTGACAAGGTCTTCCTTCCGCTGGGGACCCTAAGCCGATAGGCAATACAATAAAGGTATACCCCGTGACGCTATTTAGGTATTACGTTTATTATAAATTTTCGTATAGGTAGTAAACTAGCCGTTCGCTTAAATTAAATAAATGTTTAACGTGACCACTTGGTACCTATACAGTCGAGGGAATAATTGTTTCTTTAAATGATAATAAATTATAGTTCGAAACGAAAAGGAGTTCAGCTGTAGTTGACCACTTCAAACCCTGTACCCTCGTCGACTCGTCCCAATGAAAAAAGGTGCGTCCACTCCTTCGCCTGGACGAGGTGACTCTGTCATGTCTCAAGCCTATAATTATAGACTAGCTTATCCTTCAAACCGGAACACAGCCAACGAAAAAAGGTAAAGGTAAAGGTAAAGCGGTGCACGGTCGGACAAATATGACGCAAATCAGACGCGATATTAATCTTTGATTTAAAAGGGTATTACGAATTTAGGTCTACTTAAAACCAGTCACCAAGTGAGCCACGCTCATTGCTAGATTGGTGTTTTCTCTTGGCCATTATCGTCGGATGTACAGCCAGAACTTGTATTTATTTATTTGTAAGTATACTAAATACAAGAGAGCATTTGTCCCCTTGTCGCATATTTCTTAAATTTCTTATTAAATTAGTTGAAAATAGGTACCTAAACCTAAGAAGCGTTGGATTCATATCGTTGAGCCGGATGCGAAAGCCAACGGCTTCCGACGCGTGGATGCCGAAGACAGTCCGAAGTGGAGAAGAAATAATAGGAGCCTGGCAGAACATTGACCACTAGGATGGTGACGATGAGAATGAGACACTAGGTAGACCCTGACGCGTCAAGACAACACAATAGTGTGCACGCCTCCATAGATAATATATGGCTCCGACAGCCTTCTGACGCATCTCGATACGACACGGCGCCGTATTATTAATCTGGTTGAAACCCACCGTAAACCAAACCATGTTTCCGCGTAGCAGATGACAGATGAATGTCAAATTACGTTCGGAAAATTTCGCACCAAAGACAAGTCGTAGTCTGTTTGAAATAATGGAAGGGGTAACCGTTTATGATTCAGGCGGGCGAAGGTCGATAATACAATAAAGTGGCGTGGAAATATTTGCGGTATGCGTTCGGCATCCTTCGGCTCATCGGCCTTTGCACTGCGGCTAATTAAATTAGACACGAATCTGTCTGATTTGTTCCTGCAATTTGGGGGTATAATTGTAACGATATACTGGAGGTACCTACTGCTTCGGTTGTGCCACCAGGTGGCGAAATTGGTAGCAGATACCGCAGTCTATACACATTTCTTCGTTTTAAGGTGAAAGTACAATGTAAAAGATGATTGTGTAATTGAGTAACATGTAGTGAGTGGATTGATAGCTATCTTAACGACTTGACCCGGAGTAGATAGCAAAAGAATGACTTCGCAGCAAAGCCAGTTATCGAAATGGGCCACAGTTAAAAACTAGATTATATAAAGTAAGCACTGATAGTATAAGAATTGCAAAGTTATATCTTGCTAACAAACAGACCTCTCATCATAATCATAACTAGGCACTCTTTTTTCAATTAGTAACGATAAGTTTTATAATTTCTGTGTTAATATAATTTTCTAGTTTGGTAGCAAAACATGTTTAACTATTTTTTTTTTGTTATACGGCAAACAAACAGTCAAGTGTTCGCAGTTAAGCTACCAATGCGTTGCTCACCTCTGAAGAGACCTCTAATATACCTCTTGAACGATCCTATGTCATAGTCCAAAGGAAACACTGGCTGGGAGCCCATTCTACATCCGATTCGGACGAGCTATCGAATCGAATCGAGCGAGCGTATCACTTATTAAGTTAAAGAAATCATTGTTGAAACGACTGTCAATGTTTGACAGTAAATCTACCTACTTTACACCTATTGTCTGTTGTATAGGTCGGTAATTAAATTACATGCTCCAACAACCACCCAGGTGAAAGGAGGAACAAGAAACGATTTGGCCCAACGGACACTTGACAAGCCAATAACATTAGTTTATAATTATTATTAAATCCCACTTTGTTGTGGTCAAAGGTGAGTTAAGACCTGCACGTGTGGTGCAGTAAATACCCAAGGAGTGTACTTTAACAACTGTTATTGTCTAAATGATGAATGGGCCGCAAAACGCTGAACTGCGCATTACGAGCGTGCGGAATAAAATAAATTCCTGCTTTATTAGTCGCGCGTTTGTTGGCTGTATCGTTTTGTCTCTAATCCGGTAAGCGTGTTTGTATATATGGTGGTATTCTTTTAATTTTAAGAATAGGCTTTAAAAGAGAGTGTATAAGTAGTTTATCAGTTATCTAACACCTGTAACACAAGCTTTGCTTACTTTGGGGCTAGATGGCGCTGTTTTTCCAAGTATATTTATTTATTAAGTATAAATATTTACACAAATGTAGCGAAATAAGGTCGGACAGTGTTACATACAACTAGTCGGTTGATTGATACACCTTCAACTGCAATTTTCAATTTCCAAGAATTTAGGTTATAATGCGATATCTAATCAAATGTAGGATATAAAGAAATCAAACAAATGCTTTTTTATCGATATCGATAATGTTTTTCTGATGATAAACCATTTATTGGCGCTAATCAATAATACTATCAGTCGTCGAACCGGACCGCGTCGACTGCCATTGTAAGTATAAGCCGACTATTAGGTCACATTTGTAGTCGGCGACTAGTCGGCAATAACAGCCGACTAGTTGGTTCTTGTTTTTATTTGCTTGTATTTATTATAAGGGTAAATACAAAATTAGTTTGTTTGTAATGGATAACCTCAAAAATTACCTCAATTTACTCAAAGTTATGGTGTTATAGACCAGACGGTCGACTCAAAAACATCCTCAGACGTGGTTATGCATGGAATAAATACCTGATTATGATCAGTTACGGTCAAGAATAACAAACAATGTGTCATAATAACATCATGAAAATAACACACTATAAATGCGTTGCAACATTCGCCTCTAATTTGAAATTGTGTTTAAAGTTACATTGTGTTATACCGAGCACTTAAAGTTAAATCTGGTGTCCAGACTTCGTTGGCTTGTCGAACGCAACATACAGTACAACGCCACAAACTGATTAAATCATGCACAGCGGTCCATGTGACTCAAAACCTGTCATTGTCGGTTATTGCGCCGTACCATTGGCCAGACACTCTCGTGACTGGCCAGTTTGAAATGAGCGAACAAAAAAAAGAATACTTTTTGCTCGTCGAAAAATCGCCAGCCGTACAGCCAGCACGTGTTTGTTGGCTGTTGCTTTTTAGAGCCCTCGGCGTCCTTGCCGGGGCGCCGCCACGTCACGCGCCGGCGCTCGTTCGGCCTACAGCTGTTTGTTTGACAACAAACCAGCGATATGCGCACCTCCGCACCTCCGACACACTATCATTGCCCACGTCTATGTGTTTTGGCACAAGACTACGCCTCTGCAGCACAAATAGGGCGCCGGCGCCGTTTCAAACCGCCGACGGCGAATTTCGCAATGCCGTGACGAGTTTCTGAGCGGCAATTATGATGCGTGTATTAAATTAGTTCGCTGATTCGTTGCAGATATACGAATACATACGACAAAATGTGTGTGCGTAGATACTTTTTTTTTTGCATAAATTATTAAAACGCTATGTACAAAATCATAAGGCATGTTAAATTATCGAAGACAATGACCTATCTGTGATAGATAAACGAAGTGTTAACATTTTACACGTGGAGCTAATTTATGGAAGCAACAAGTGTTCGAGAGAGTAATGGAAAAATTGCCAGTGACACTGGCTGTAAGTGACTTTCATAACTCGTTATCACACATTTTACCTACTGTGTAAAGTGCATTGGCGTGGACCTATCAATTTGTGAAATCGGTTTATCGGTTAACGCTGATGTAGTGGAATTGGTGACGTCAAACCCCCACGCCCAGCAGAAATGAATGAATAGGCTAACAGCTAACTAGAATTTGTGGACGCCGACGTCAGTAACTCGACATTTTATATCCATAACTTTGTCTCGGTCAGAAACGCGACGTCAAAGCGATGAAGTCGATGTGGTTCTCGCATTATTATTACGCTTACTCTGTAAGAGGTATCGCGTCTGAGAAAAGAGGCAACAAGTATTTTGTGCATCCACTTTCACCAATATAAGCACGCTAGCCGATCGGATTGCACTTTGGAATGGCGAACGCGCGTGCGATAGTTCTCTTGGATTGTCAACTGCAATCCAGTCGTTATTTAGACAGACGTGTCTGGCTGTCCACGTCATTACAATGAGAATATCTACTTTAGCACATAATTTTTTTTTTAATCATCGACGGGTCTGTCTTCTTTAAAAGTTTTAGTCGTTCTCGTTAATAATGAAATTGATATATTTGATATAAAGTGCTCCGGTCCGCCTTTTAGAACGCCATGTTTGTACATTTCCACGTCGGAGACAATGACAAAAATCGTTCATTAAATTGTATCAATAACGTACATAAGTCTTACAACTTCGTACATCGATTCCATGAATGTACAAGATTTCAAAAACATAAGGTTTAGACAATGGACTATTGAAAAAACTCGAGGAATCTTAGTTACGCGTATTAAAATAACGCACACCGCTCGACATGTTGGAACTGTCTGAAGTTTCAGTTTGTTACATTTTAAGTAGCGAATTAAAATAACGCAGCAAAAGTCACCAATTTAACGCTTAATGAGAGACAAATAATTATAAACATAAAATTTGGTACAAATTTTCGACTTACACCGGAGGTTGCGCAGCAGGAACTGAGAGGTTTCCGCAATCGGTGAACAACTAATGCCTATTAGTCGATCAGGGCGAGAGGAGAGCTCGTGTTACACGGCCTTCGCCTCACGACTCGATTACCGGCGACGCCAGTGACGTGCCTTGGCGCCGCAGCTCCTTGCGGCTCCGCGGCGCATGCGCAAGTATGCACATAGTAGATACCGACGCAGATAACTACCGCACACACTCACACAGTTTGCAATATGATTAAGCCCAAACAGCTTATCTAACTAATGCCGAGACAACATTTTTTTCGCACAATTTCTAACATAATCGATTGCTAACAATCTCGTATAATTACTCTATCTACCTAGACGGGCAACAAAAACGCGACGCACCGCGACTGGGTGAAATCTAGCGGCGATGTCAAGTTCGAAAAAAGAGCGTCGAGACAGTGCGAACAGACGAAAAAGAACGAGAGCCCGTTCGCTTTTTCCACTGGGCCGTAGATCGGTGCGTCGGCTGCGCGTGAGTCACCGGCCGGCATACCGGCGCGCACCATGCACCGTGCGTGTCAACCACCTATTTATGTCGCAGGACGAACGCGCAAATAAACAGCATCAAAGGGTTGTCGGATTCCGCTCGGCGCGAGCCGGCAACCGGCCGAATGCAACGAAAACAACCGCCATTGTCTACGGATGAGTTGTTTGCGCAAATAGACGCAGGATCCAGGGGTAGTGCGCGCGCGAGGCTATTGTGCTCCCGTTGCGTGGGCGTCGCATCGGAAGCCGTATATTCGAGGAGTTCGGTAGAAATTAGTGATTCTTATCCATTTACCAAATTACTTGTCGACCATTCCAAAGTTGAAAAGACCATCATGATCAATCTCCCTGACTGACCATCGTATATCTCTACTACAACAAACATCTTGAAAGGCATATCAATGAATTCCATAGTAAATTATTCTTTAGAATTAAATAATGTCATAATATGATATAAAATCATCAGCGAGAGCATTACATAATAAGTACAATAATCATGTGGACAGCATCCACCTTTATATTTTTCATAGACAGAAGAGCAATTCATTACATGAACTGAATGTGGTATACACACATCAGTAAAGAGCTGCGACTAGATAATAATTAATAATAAGAATTCAAGTGTACTTATTTTGAAGTTTTAAAACCAGAATCATCATCACAGCCCGTAACACGTGGGAGAGACCCTAAGTCCACTGCAGGACTTAAGGTCTCTTCCACGAAAGGGGAGGTTATTGCCATAATCTCCACGCTTGGCAGGCGGGTTGGAGATCACAGTGTTTAAATATAACAATGGAAAATGCTGCTGCCCATTTTCCAGGCTACAGAGACACTTGATTTTTTGCCTTGAAAACATTAGTCGCCTTGTAGACATCCATGAGTGTAAGGGGTTGGTGGTATTCTACTCTGCCGGACACCACACGGCCATAATTAAATCCAGAATAGTAAGGAGAAAAATAGATCAATATTAAAATTGTATAACTGAGAGTAAATTCAAAAAAGATCAAGTTCAGGGCAATAGACATAAGCTACTAACATTAAATTACTAGAAATGTTGTTATTAATTTCTAAATTGTTTGGGATGTGCACAGAACAACAATACCACCCCTAGTATTCCGCTGATATAGTATCTCAGTTAAACCGAACCAATGTGTCCACCCCACACATGTAATACAGAACAAGGCCAGACTCACCTCTCATCCTCAGTGGGCTGGGCCGGCTGCGAGTCCTCCTTGCCGTCGCCAGTGTCCCCGGCCTGCAGGCAGTCCGAGGGGGGCTCCGAGCCGCCGCTTTCACAGGCGTTCACATTCACATTACTGATCACACCGCCGCCACTGATCGCGTGGGACACCACTGCACTCACTGGGCTACCGAAATTCTGCCCTTCGTGGCCGGCCGGCGCCGCGCCACCCACGTAAGCCGTCGAGCTCACCGGCAACGACACCACCGGCGAGCTCGTACCTGACACCGACGCGTCCACGGGCGCGACGCTGCTCTGCGACATCACCGGCACCACGCCGCCGTACCCGAGCCCCATACTCGTCTGGGACTGCACTACGTTCGCGTGCACTCCGCCGCCCATTCCCACTGGCATGTTCTGTTGCATAGACATCGGCATATTCTGGTGAGCCATTGACACCTGTGTGACGGCTTGGTTCGGCACATACTGCACTCCACTCAACTGGCCCTGCCCGCTCACTTGCTGTGGCATCATATTCTGCTGGGCCATGTGCTGGCCCACAGGCAGCTGCTGGCCGACATTCGCTTGCTGCATGTATATCGGATCTGAGGCGGGTATCTGCATACTAGGCTGATTCCCGTCCAGAGCCATCTGCATATTCTGCGCAGCGGACATCATTTGCATACTTTCTTGAGGCACATAACCTTGTTGAGGAGCCATGGAGTGAACTGTTGGTGCTTGTTGCTGATTTAGACTTTGGAGATTCGCAGGCAATGTCGACCCCTGTGGTTGACTAGCCATTGGTTGTAGATTACTAGGTAGAGTGGCACCTTGTTGTGATGTGACAATACTGGAAAGCACCTCCTGAGGCAAAGTCTGGCCTTGTTGGTTCATCTGAGACTGAGGTGGGTGATACTGAGGTACATTGTGTTGGGGTTGGACCATCTGTTGTGATGATGGAATATTGGTATTCATCATAGGTTGACCAGATGACTGTTGGTTAACTGCCTGGCCATATTGTTGCTGTACCCCCTGAATAGTTTGCTGCTGCATTTGGGGATGCATGCCTGGCACCACTGACTGCTGAGGTTGGGTCGGCATCTGGTGCATCTGGGTTTGCATCTGTGGCATTTGTTGATTAGTAGTAGCTGCTAATTGTGGAGGAATCTGCATTTGCTGTATGTGATTCGGCATCTGCTGGTTCTGTAAAGCTTGTATTTGGGCCTGGCTAGGCAAATGTTGAAGCTGGGCCTGCTGGCCCTGAAGATGATGGCTCTGACCCATATTAGGAATTTGGGCTTGCTGCATCTGATGTAGCTGTTGGGGGTTTGGCTGACCCGGCATCTGCTGCATTTGCATTGGTTGCATTTGAGGTTGCTGACTGGCCACTTGAGTCATTTGTCCTTGGTTAGGAATACCCTGCATTTGCGGAATCTGTTGTTGAATTTGCTGCATATTTGGCATCTGTGCCTGTGGCATATGTTGGTTCATTTGCTGCATCTGCTGATTGGGTATTTGTTGCATCTGTTGCGGCATTTGTTGGTGCATAGGTATCTGCTGCATAGCGAGTCCCTGTGACTGAGCTATAACTTGTTGCAGCTGGTGTTGTGGAAAGCTCTGTGGAATTTGTTGGACTTGTTGCTGTTGAGGTGGCTGCGGATGGTTTTGGGGTGCATTTTGCATAGTAATGTGACTCATACTCTGAGCCACCTGCTGAGCAGGCTGAATAGATTGATTTGGCATCTGTTGTGGCATTTCCAATGGAGGTGATTGCACTGACACTGACTGAGTAACAGGCATCTGTTGCTGAACAACAGTAATAGGTTGGGTCAATGACTGCCCCGGGGAAACCATGGGGAATTGTTTTTGCACACCTTGATCAAGTTGTTGAACAATCGGAGCATTTCCTTGAAGTTCTTTAGGCCCTTTACTTGTCAGATCACTACACACATCTTCATGCTGACTATCATTTATCACAACACCACTATCCGGAGCTTGCAGTGCATTATTTTCAGTGACATCCAAGTTGTTGTTCAACGTTATTGGTGCATTTGGTTGACTCGTAGTATGGTCCAAATAATCCATACACATCCATCGGCCTCGACGAAAAGGTTCTGTACTTTCTATTTTCACAACTTTAAATCGTTCATTCCTAACATGTTCTTGGATTTCTTTCATACCTTCTTGTGGTTTAGCATTCCCTATGAGATTGATAATGCTACTAGTTCCGGCGTTCGTAACACTGACATGCATGTCACTGCCTTCTGAATTATTACTATTTGGCACAGCTCCTCCTATTTGGTTAGCGGCGTTGTCCTGGCCGACAATGGCGAGACCGTATTGCGAGCTGGTCGGAATTACGGGCGCGCAGCCTAGCGATGTGCTCGACGCGTTGTAAAACACATCGTCTTTCGAGAAGGTGTCTTCAGAGTAACTAGGTGTCTCATTCTCTATATCGGTCACCCTTGAGATGTCGTCGGTGTGAGATTCGTCTAGATCGTCGCAAGAATCCTCGCCAGCATCAGTGCTCACCCGAATGCCTTCCGTCACACTGGTGATCTGAAACGAAGATATTTTCCTTGGGTTATGGGCGGCTTGAAGACTCATCGGGTGAGTCACTCCCTTGTCCGACTCGTTCAGCCGAAGAGATTCACTAGTTGTGCGGTGAACGACGTTGTTATACTTGTTTTTCTCACTACTTTTATGTGACTTTTGAATCAGATTGTCAGCCATTATGCCGTCCGAACCGAATGACTATCTAAAGAAAATTTCACTGTTTATCGGCTTCAGAGACATTTGACAGCTTTTCAATCACAACAATATACTAAATATAAAACCATTGTACACTCACAATTTCACAAACACTGTAATTTAACTACTAAAATCTTAAAATTCATTAGTAAACACACACAGTTGCGAACATCTTTCAGACGGCAGCAACATGGCGGCCATTTATGCGCAATGCACTATGGTTGACAATTTGCAGACAGATAGACAATATAGAGTTCTGCAAGTGGTTCTATAAATGGTAACTAGATGGCAGAATAATCAAACCAAAAAATATTGGTAGAAGTAGAAAAACTATATTTTGTTGTAGAAATAATACTTTGTATTTGTACATAAATATTAAGTAGTCAGTGTCGTTTATGATAATTACGTCAGTCGTTAAATGATAGTTTTTGTTATCAGGCAATTTAATATTCACAATGAACAGTTTTGTTGTAGTTTACTGAAGTACCGCTAGGTGGCGTAGTACAGAAAACGATTCATGGCTAAAAATAAATTTTCTAGTCCCATTTATGTTTGATAAAATGTAATGCTTTCGAAATTATATAAAATTCGTTATAATGCTCTATTACTCACAAGTAATATGGTTACAATCAGTGAGTTCTTTAAAAACCTTGTTACTGTGAGTTATTGCTACTCGACACTAGATGGAGTATCATCGTTTGAAAAGTACCTTGGAAAACCACACACGAGAAACATGTTTTTTTTCTCTTCCGTGAGGACAATTTAAACAAAATATTCTTCGAAACCTAAAGGTAAAACCAATACTATTGGAAAGCTACCTTCACGCTCTAGCACGGTTCTAGCACCGTCAACTATTTTCCAAAATTGTACACCTACCTTACAGCCTGGGCTCAGCACAAAAAATATAAAATAAATAAATAAAAGTCCTCTCGCTTTCTTGAACTATGTCGTAAAATAAAACAGGGCCTGAAAATTTCATTAAAATCGGTTCAGCCGTTTCGGAGCCACACAGCACCAGGCGCGGATCCAGGGGGGGGCAATGGGTGCAATTGCCTCCCCCCCTCAGCCCCGATTCTGACTCATAATCGCCTCCGGTTTTATGAGCCACATGGCCAAAAATTCTAAGCTCGTTGCGCTCGGTAAATTTTTTTATCGATTTTATCAATCACTCGTAACTTTGTAGATCAGAAATGTCAAAAATTTCGAGCCCGCGTCGCTCGCTCATTCATTGCCTTCAATTTTGTCATACTATTCACCAATATTTCTTAACCAAAAACTCCGAGCTCGCTGCGCTCGCTCAAATATTCATTTTAACAATCACCCCAGCTTTTAAGAACCATAATGTTTAAAGTTTCCTGCGCGTTCCGCTTGCTCATTTAATAATTTTAGTTTCTTTTATTGTCTTTTATTACGATCATCAACACACATCATCATAGCACCTAAGCCAAAATGTCCAAAATTTTGAGCTCACTCCGCTCGCTAATTACTTTATTGCTCACCCCAGCTTTTAAGACCCTAAATATCAAAAATATCGAGCTCGCTTTGCTCGCTCATTCATAGGTTTCAGTTACTTTTCTTACCTTTCACCAAGCTCATTGCGGTCGCTCATTCATTAACATCCCTAAGTTACTTTTGTAAAGATCACCCATTGTTGTTAAAACCTAAAATATCTAAAATAACGACTCAAAATGTCAAAAATTTTGAGGTCGCTTTGCCCGCTCATTCATAGGTATCAGATACTTTTCTTATTATTCTCCTAGCTTGTTGCGGTCACTCATTCATTGATTTGCTTAAATTACTATTGTGAGGATCCCCCATAAATATCTTTTAGTTTATAAAGTAAATACCATATCTAAAATCGTGAGCTCGCTTCGCCAAATCCTCGCCCTCCTCAGCCAAATCCTGGATCCGCGTCTGATGCATGCACCCCATCTTTTTAAGGTACGATGGATTCTGTTTTTGTTTCATTTCTGTGTACCTTTTTACCAAAACAGCAACATTGTTTGGTTTGCGGTGATGATACTGTCTAGGTCAATCAATGTGTGTGATAAGCAGGCGCGGATCCAGGATATGGTTGAGGGGGGGGCAAAAGTCAAAATTATAGGTATCTACTCAATGAGCGAGCGCCCTGAGTAAAAAAAAAATTGCCCTTTTTAGTGGGTGAACAATAAATAAATGAGCGAGCGGAGGTATAAAACCTGGTATGAACAACGAATGTGTGAGCGAGCGGAGGGAGCTCGAAATTTTTAACATTTTTGCTTAGGTGCTGTGATGATCTGTGATGCTGATCGTAATAAAAGACAATAAAATAAATTAAAATTATTGAATGAGCAATCGGAGCGAGTACGAAACTTTTAATATGATGGTTCTTAAAAGCTGGGGTGATTGTTCAAATGAATATTTGAGCGAGCGTAGCGAGCTCGGAATTTTAGGTTTTGAAAGATTGGTGAATAGTATGACAAAACTGTAGGCAATGACTGAGCGAGCGATGCGTTCTCGAAATTATTGACATTCCTGTTCTAAATAGTTGGAGTGATTGATAAAATCAATAAAAGCAGTGAGCGAGCGCAGCGAGCTTCGAATTTTGAATCCGCGCCTAGCCTATAGTAGGTTAGGTAACCTATATATACCTTTAGCTAGCACGGAATACTAATACTTAAAGCAACATATTTGAGGAAATGTATCGAGGCCTAGGTACCTCTACGCAAGTAAGTATGTATCTATCCTTCGAATCGTGCATCGAATTAATAGGTAAGTATTCCTTGGTCGTTATCATTGATTATACAAATCAAGTTTATTTAGATAAACTACATTGTAATGCTGTTGGGCAAAGCCTACTTAGAATTGTATTACCTATCTACATACCTACTTAACTAATTAACCGTTTAAGGAAGGATCTACCTTTCAGCTATCAGCGTTATTAAAAATTAATTTTAACTAAGTGTTTTTGCTAGCAGCTTTACTAGGAAAGATAAATGCGTTCTAAACAGCGCTCCAAGAAACATGCCCTTGACATTATCTGGACAATTTCTCGGCTTATTCAATGAAGCGATTAGAGAAAACGAAGAAGGCGCGAATATATGCAAAATTTTGATGGAGACTCACGTCTGCAGCACCAAGGAACCAGCGATTCGCAAGCTACGCAGGCGAACTATAGCGGTGACCACCGTGGCCGGCCATTATCCGCAAGGTCTCAGCTTCGATTTAGCATCCCCACCCGACACGTCTTAAACGAAGGTAATTTTACTATTATTCGTAAATTGCCCGTCCGTACGTCCGCTGCCAGTCCGCAGTCGGGAGATGGGATCCCGCGCCGCGATCTATCCACAAACGACTCAGTCGATAAGATAGCAACGCTGAAAGCGAACGTGGTCGGAACATGTGCGATGGCGAATTCAGATGACAGGAAGAAACAGAGCTATGATTCGACGATGGACGAGGACAGTGAGGACGAGCAGGGCTGCTGCAGGAAATTCATTGCGGGGTTGAGGATAAATCCCAACCTGATAATGCTTAAGGTGACCCTGTTCGTAATGTATGGTGCGACGGCGTCGCTCCTGCCGTACCTTACGATCCACATGCAGAGTATTGGGCTCACCGTGCCTGAAATATCGTTTGTGTATCTCGCTTTACCGTTCACAACGTTCCTCAGCCCACCGATCACTGGTAAGTCAGTGACAGTCAGTGACTGTGTTTAATTGATGATTTTAAAGAAGTTACACGTTTCAAAGTGTTTACTGTTTCACCGAGAAATGCTCTATCGATAAATAAAATATGTGTGTCTGTTTGTAAATACAGCAATAGTTTATTCCCAATATTAGATAGCTACAAAACAACGTAAACAAATGGTACATAATAATTACCACCTTTGTACACCTAACTTTTTAAACAGTTAAAATCTAGTACAGTCAGCTGCGGAGTGAACGGGCCAGGATATATTAGGTTTAAACATGTTGACTGTTTGTATACCTACTGGATTTCCTTCGATACAAAATAATGTAACATTATCTACACTGATCTGATACGTCCCGCGGCACAAGTCTGAACTCCCAAGAGTTAGGACGATAATCTTCCTAGTTTACTGGACGGATTATCGCTAGATTCGCTTTTATAGCCTAAGTGTTCATGGGTGACCTCAAGAATAACGTATCAGCTGGGAGTGTCATTGTTAGAAATCGTCTTGACGCAGTACGTCACTTTCGCAAAACGTCATCGTAAAAAATGTTGTCACTTTTGCAAAATGTCATTTTCGCACAACGCCATTGTCTCAAAACGTCATTTTCGCACAATGCTACTTTCGCAAAACGTCATTTTCGCAGAATGTCATTTAAACCTTTTGACCTGACACGAAATGACCTGGATTAATTTTTCCATGCCAGAGTTTGGTGCTTTACGTGGTAAAGGTAAGATCGAGAGACAGATCTTTAGAACGCGCGTTCATTCATAGTGATGCTAGCGCATTACTGGTAGTGGGTAGGTTGATGTGCTGGCTACTGTCTGTACGCCCCTTTATTTTTAATTTTAATTTTATTTGGAAAACGAACAGCATGTATGACAATAAATAAATAATTAAGTCAATAACTAATACGCCAATTATATGTTTTCACATTTAACTGTTATACGGGCAGTGACTACAAGGGACATTGCATAAATTGCAGGGCAATTACAACTTTAGATCGGGCAGTTTCCGATTTAGACTAATAGGTGACCAAATGCTAAGGATTAGGCTTAATTGGTTTTGAGCAGAGTCTGACCTCTCGCAGGGACTGCTATCAGTTCTCTAGACCCTCAAAAATGGTTAAATCAACCTCATGATCAAAATTATTTTCAGAAAACAGGCCACTTAAGTTACTGCTAAAATAACTGAAAAGCATTAAATATAAAAAGTAAATTAAAAAAGCCAAAACAAGATTTTAAAATTAGAGAAGTTAATTTTAATTGTAAATAATTTTTTTATTAAAAGTAAGATATCGCAACAAACCCTGCATACCGTACTAATAAAAAGGCAAACACTAACCCTAAGTGAAAACTAAACACCAATATGGAGACTTCTAAATGCTTAGGAATAGCTTAAGTTGACGCCTAAATTATTTAAAATATTCCTAACAAGAAGCCCTAAGATTATACCCTTAATGAGATACGTTAGGTATGACATATCTAATGTAAATTATGCATGCTCACTTTCACTTGTTTGCCCTAACAGGGTGTCAAATGTAAGTACCTACTACATAATATTGTGAAATCTTTTGTAAACTTTAATACGCAATAAATGAAATGAAATGAGATGAGTACACTTCACCAACACCTTAAGTGAAATCTAAACTCATTAAGACACCGTTATATGACACTGATTTTGTGACTCCTAAATGCTTAGGATTATCTTAGGAATATCGAAGTTTAGTGTAATTGGGCATCAGTTAAGAGAGGTTTGGCCTAGATCTTATAATTTCATAACAGTGAAAGTGTTCCTGTTAAGAAGTTAAGAAGTATGTAGAACAGTGAGACTTGCTAGGGGGTAGGGTAGATTTATAATCTATTAAGTTTTTAATCATCATCATCACAGCCCATAACAGTCCACTGCAAGACTTCGGGCCTCTCCCACGAAAGGGGAGGTCATTGCCATAATCTCCACGCTTGGCAGGCGGGTTGGAGATCGCAGTGCAGTTCATGTAAATCTACCCAGAAAGATGCTGCTGCCCACCTTTCGGATTTGTCCCTTAGTCGCCTCTTACGACACCCACGGGAAGCGATGGGGTGGTGCTATTCTTTGAGGTGGCGGCACCACACACCACAAGTTTTTAATATAATATTTAAAATAGCTTTGAACATTTCGGTCACCTCTCACTTTCAGCCATTTTGAAAAATGTCGGAAATGCCTGTCTAGTCTAATATAAAAAAAATCGCTGACCACCTTCCTTCTCCATCATCAGATCAACTGACTAATACCATAATATTGCATTTTCATCTATTTAAAATGAAATTTGTAATTCAATTGATTACCGGAAAGTGGGTCAAATCCCAGGTCAGGGAAAAGTTATTCTCAGGGTCTGATGATGTAATCAGGTGGCGATGAATTATTAAAAAGTTAATAAACAGTAAATTATTATTACGCTTACTAAAGTATCTTAAGCTAATATGGAAATCAGAAACACTTGAACATAATCTGAACAGCTTGGGAAGCAATTATTGTCACATTATGGCAAGGATTAGATATTAGTACGTGAGTGGTCCTTCTGTTAGTTCTCTATTTTGTGCCTTGGTATAATGAATTTCACTGTGATTACCTTCTGATCGTTTACCACAAGTTGTACAGAGTATCATACACTCTGCCACAGAGTATTTTACATCCCTTGCCAAAGGAATTATTTGTTCTTGGGAAGGCACACTTGTCCCTTTCATTTGGGGTCGGCACAATATGTTTTCTTTCTCCATTCATCCCTATCCGCTGTCATATCCACGTTCAACACAGCCTACACAATCACACCATACGATGAACAACCTATACTTGAATATTTCTGTATTTTAAAATAAAAACCTAACGATTCTCTTGCAGGGTTCTTAGTGGACCGATTTGGAGAATATAAGCCGGTGGTGATCACGGCTCTGATACTGAACGCCGCTTTCCACCACTCCCTGCTGCTCATTCCCCACCAGGAGACTCCTGGCGTGATGCCCTCGGCTTACATCATGAGGCATCCCATCACCAACGTGGTTGAGGTGAGGGTTTGGTAAATACGTGATAAAAGTGTGACTGACTGTGAAGTAGATTCATCACAAAGGTTTGAACCCAAGCCTAAGCCTTGCTTGTAATTTGCGTCTGCAACATGTTGGGTTTTAATTATGTAACTGCACAGTTCAACTATGCAGTTCTTTTGGACGTATGTCTGTCAGCAGACAGTTGCTGTGATTTTGAGTAAAAATCACAGCAACAAATCCCTCAAAAGAGCTATTTGCCGTTGCGAACGTAGAGCATATTGGCAGAATTGGCCAGAGTCTTACTTACACCAGGAAACACGTAGAAGTAGAGTCCAGATAAGATTGCTTTGAGGTTATGGCGTCCTTGTCATTGTTTATATTGTAGATGTTCTTGTCGGGTGTCTAAAAATAATAATAAAAATAAAATAATCGTGGACAAATTTACACAGTGCAAAATTTGTACCTTTGTCATCCGCGAGTAAAAGTATCTGTATGAAGTCTCATTTTGCTGAAAATTTAAATAGCTTCAGTTTTAACGCGTCTTTCTGATATTCTAAGTATTCGTATCACTTATACTTTCACCTTTGTAAAAAAGGCGATCGCTTCTATCATATCGCCATACCTCCATATTTTCGAAAAGCTTCTGCAATTTTGTTACAGCAGCAAATTTTGGTATTATGCCAATTTCATTCAGATGTAGAAGATCAAAAAGTTGAATTGAAAATAATATTCCATGATCTATCAGTAAACAATATAAACACAACGTTACGCCCTTTTTCTATAGGGGCAGAGGCCACATCGTTCCACTTGCTAAACAATATGCTAAACAAACACCCAACAAATTGGTGATCACTTTGTTATTGTACAGATTGACAAACAGAGCTTATTATGTTGTTTGCTTTGGATAAAGTAGGTATTGATATACTGAGTTGAAAATTGAACTGGTTGCATTAATTTTCTGCCATTTCAGTCACAATATAAGTGCCTTCTCTGCACAGTCACTGATCTCCTTTAAGTTTTTATCAATCTGTGCTATCTATACTATTGCCTTCTAAAAGAGGGTTAAGGGTATAGCACGATTTCGCGTTTGAATTGAAATGTCCGATCATCTTGGCCTCAATATCCCGGTTGTACTCGCACGCACGAGGTGTACCGGTCCCTACAATATCCCAGTGTTCGCCTTCACCGTGAACAGGGACCATGCTATCTGACCTCCGCAACCCTGTTAACGGGAGAACGTAACCCTGTTGCTTGAATGTGCACTCGATATTTTCGCTCCCTGAAATATGTGTATTGGTAAATACACATATGGCGGTAACCTGTGCCGTAGCTAATGTTTATAGGGCTATATAGGTAGCGTTGACACTTTCCATCAGCTAGCCTCCTTGTCTGTATTACCTACTGATTAACATAAAAATACACATACAAGACCTGACCACGACCTCACAGAACAAAGGTAACCTAGTATCCTATGAGACCGCACAAATCGGCCTCTTCCGGCGACCAAAGCGGCCAGCCGCATAACGTGGGTCCATAAATTTGAATTAGCCAAGGGAAATACGCCAAATTAATGCATAATCTTGTGCTCTTGCGTACATCGAGCTATTTATGAGTTCTCGGCCTTTTAAGCAGCACAAATTGGCTGATTTGAGAGTGCTTTTTTAATTTAGTTTTGTGGGATGCAGTTCCTATATCACAGCCTAAACAAAACAAACTTGACCCGTAAATTATATCTGATATTAATCATGCATATGCATTAGCATGGTTGGACTTTAGGCCGACAATCATACTTGTGACATAAATTAAAGTCTTCACTCTTTCTTTTCATAATCTAAGTTAACTCAATAAATGTGGGTATAGGAATTTTACACTTTATTCTAGATTTGGTGGAGTCCATGTCCAAGTAGAGAATGTCCTGACGAATTCGACCAAGTGGATTTCGTTCTAGACCGGTGTGTAGACCACTGCCAGATGTCGAAGCCCTCACACAGTTCTACCACGGAACGCAATGAGGATATTGACATAAACATTCACATAGACCACAAGATCACGATACCAAACTTATCCAATGTAAGGTAAGAGAACGCAAACACCTACAGTTATATTAGCATCTGACACATACAGTTAAAGTACAGGCAAATAAAGTGATCACATTTCGCCAAATTTCGTAGAAACAGCGATAACAGTTCTAATCCATGTAAACGAAGATGATAATTAGCATATTTTTGTGATTGCTAAGCCTTCCGAGTTGGGTTTTGGTCCACGCGAACCATGCACTATGAATTGTGTTAAGTATTTCGATTTCAGCCAAACTGACGATAGCGAGGAAGACTTTACCGATGCCGCATATTTCATTATTAAAGTTCACGATGACCTAGGGGAGCCTAAAGAACAACTTGGGATAGAAATGGAAAGAGTAAGTAAATAGCAAAATTCTAGGCTAATAAGAAAAGATGTAAGTAAATGTGTATTCGAAGTAACATACAACAAACTAAAAACCGGCCAAGACGGGTCGTGCCACGTGCAGTGTAGTGTAGTTGCCCGACATGATATGCGTGCAAAAGGGTTTTCTGATACTATCAACATATTACAAAGTTACAAATGCAGCTAGCTCCAATTTTCACATACAATTTGTATGAAGTGTTTGGTAATCCAACTACATTTTATGAGTTGGTCGACTGTTTACTCATTAACTTAAAGAGTCCACTTGGCTGTGATAATTTCCTTTTTAACTTTATTATTATTACTATTACGTAGAATACTTCATGCGTATCCAAATATTACGGCGTAGCTGTTAATAACAACACAACACAGGGGCCTCCTGTGTTGTATTGTTATTTTATGTATCCGAAGATGGAGCATGTCTGTCTAGGAACAAACTATTTACTCTAGCCTTGAAGGTGTCCAGATTATAATGATCAGTAGGCTAATTACGTAACTCTGTTGCTAACAATGATCTAATTTCAATGATTCAAATTGTTACTTTTGCGGTCACGTATCTTCAATTTCATGAGATCAGTTGCTAAAAAGTTCCATTGCAAGAAACTGAAACCATGAAATCCATCAGTCGTAATCTCAAAAGTAACAATTTCAATCATTGAAATTACAGAACTATTAGCAACAGCGTTGAGTAATTAGCCCACAGGGAACATACTAGCAGGCAATGTGTTCCATTCCTTAGCCGTACGCATTATATAGTTTAAACCAAAACGGTTGGTGCGGATAGCTGGAAGAACCACAACATAAGGATAAAAAGTGTTTTTAAAATAACATTCACTTTGAAGCTAAATATATGAAGTTTTAACGAATCTACGAGTACCCAGCGGAGGACCTTTTTTTGGTGAACCACGCTTTGTCAACTCGCTTGCAAAGTTCATACTAATCTTATTTTGACTTCCATAGGATGATAACGACACAGTGACTGATTTTCGGTCACGATTTGGGGAGAGATTCTTTCAATCGCAAGGTGTTAATATATCGGCACTTGATAAGGAAGATTTGCGCTGTGGGGGTCTGGTTAAAGCGCATAATTTGTCTGAACTTGGGGTTTCTGTTTCAAACATATCCCCAGCTTGCATGGTTCAGAAATGCGATTTCAGGTAAAATACATTTTCAATATTTGATTGAGAGATCGCTTGCTAAACAAGTGTTTGTTAAAACTATCACAAGTTTACATAAACTGAAGCAGTTATCTACTCTCAAAGATTTTGCTCGCTTATCATTAATCATTATAATCAAAATAATCATTGGAAATTTACAGAAAAGGCGGTCCCGATATTTGCCCACCGGATTACAAGGAAAGCGACGATAAGACATTTTACATTTACTTCTTCCTGAGATTCATGGGAACTATTATGCTCTCTGCCGGTGTTACGATCATGGATCCCATAGCATTGACCATGATACAGAAATATGGAGGTGACTTTGGGAGAGAGAGGTTGTTTTCAAGCATTGGCATGGCCATATTTTCACCTATTACAGGCATGCTTATAGATATGAGGACTAAACAAGTCGGTATGTAGTGTGATCTTCTAACCGTTATCTTCAATGTCAATAATTTGTACCATGTTTACATTGGCTGGTTGATTGCAGGTTACACCGACTACTCAGCTGCGTTTTATACATACGATGTGCTACTTCTAATATCAGCCATTACGGTAGCCGTGATGCCACTTGGAGCCAAACTTCCGGCTGATAATTTACTACGCGACTTAGTAAACATAATCAAAATGCCCCATATCATCGTATTTATTTTTTTCCTATTTACTCTAGGAAACTTTTGGGGTTTCATCGAATCCTATTTGTTCCTGTATTTGAAGGAATTGGGCGCACCCAATTTCCTTTTAGGTAAGGTATCGTGTTTTAAGTAAACTTCTATCTATTAATAACTTTTACACATTATCTGCACGTTAAAACACAAATAAACAATGAAATATCTTGAAACTATTTGTTGAGACTATTAATACAACTACAGGATTTGATATGAATATATCTTCCACCTGCAATAAATCAAGTTGGTAATTAGTAAAGACAGACATTTTCCTCGAATTATCTTGAAATATTAACCGTTTAAAATCGTTGAAATAATCAAAATTTTCATCTTCAGGTATAACAGTGACAGTGGGTACTCTTAGCAGTATACCGTTCTTGTACGGAGCAGATGCCATCACCTCCAAAATTGGACATGTCAACGTCATAATCATTGCCTTCTTTTCGCATGCAGCTAGACTCGTCGGCTATTCGTTTATTGAGTGAGTTATTTATTGCATTTTAGTACAGTTTTTTATCAGGGATAAAAAAGCAAACAGTCAGCCCACCTGATTGAAAGCAATAACTGTCGTCGATAACATCTACGATAACATAACGAGTCTTTAAAACGGAACACAACAATGTAAGCAAATACTGTTGCTTGACGTGGTACCGATTCTGGTGTGCAATGCAGTTGTTATTATGTTGCAATGTAACTGTGATGTTACTATAACTACGTCGAGTCAGTCCCAGCATCATCCCAGTTAAATTGCAGTTAAATCATTGTTCAACCTTTGACACGTTTTCGTTGACAGAATTGAAGGCAATTTGAGAACTAAGAAAGATGCAACTTAGTAATTTATTTATTTATTGGAGTACCAACAGCAATATAAAACCATAATGCAACTAAAGTACCAGGAAACGAATTGTGGAAAAGTTCGAACTCATGAAAGTTGCAATTCAACATCTGTCATTTGAATAACAATCACACGTTTGACATGCGATGTAATTGTAATGTTGCTGCAACTGAGACGATTTCCGTAACAGAATCGAAGCCAGGGGCTTTATGTTTGAACAACTCGCCCCGAGTCGAACGGATTTCAATTTTGATTTTCGCCATGAAAAATTCAATAGGTATTTGTTAAATTATATTGGCATCACTGAAAGCGAACGGTTTAAAAATAGGGACAATCAGCGTCATGCGGTAAAATATTGAATTGTTCATGACGACCTTAATGATTCAGTAGATAATATGCCGGTCTGAGAGGTCCAGGGTTCGATTAAAATGGACATGCTTGCTCGTTTGCCTGAATCTCATACAGAAAAAGGACCTTCATTAATGTTACTTGTTACGATTAATTCTTAAATTAGCTGCTCCTCTTTGTATTTCCTTCAGGCTGACTCACATTTGTGCCGTTTCGTCCTTCTACATTAAAACTCCATTTAGAGCTACCCAAGCACATTGTCAAGTGTATGACCACAATGATGCTGTGGGCGGAACATGCGGTGTCTTTATCATAGCAAAATACTTTTTTAAATATTTTTTGCAGTCACGATGCTAACATATTTTTAGGTTTATAATGATGCGAAAATAAGCTTCATTTCAATGCGATAGTGTTGACAGTGCCGTAATCCTAGGTTCAAATGGATATAGATAAACGCCAATATTCAGAAACAATAGTAGATTATCGATGTACCAATACCTTTTCACAGAGCTCATTAGCAGCTGTTCGGTTAGTGAACGCACGGTTTTCAATAAGGCTCTATTATTGGTCAATATTGCTCGCTCCAATAATTACCAGTAGTATTAGTAGTATTATTAGTAGTATTAGTGCCAGTAGCCACTAATGTATTGTCTGTTGGCACCCTATGCGTTCACGCACTGTGAGACCTCACGTTTCTGAATATACAGTATTTTAATGGAAAAGAAATTAAACAATAGTGGGCGACAAATACATACATACATAAAGCTCACACTTCTGTCCCACAAGTGGAGTAAGCAGAGGCTATGGACCGCCAATTTGCTCTGTCCTGTCTGACACAACTCCCTAACCTCGCATATATCCACAATTCTTTTCACACATATACCTCCTTTTATTCCTGCCCCTGCGGTCCCCAAAAAATAAATTATGGAATATGGCGTAGAAATGAGTTAACGAAAAGTCGCATACGCCTCTTATGTATTTTCCTTGTCGCCCACTATTGTTTTTTATTTATTTTAAGTACATTTACGTCGAAGGAGAATATTGTTGGGAATATCTATTCGAAATTCGAAGAGGTACTAACGTATTCTGTGAAATCCACTAGCACACGCTATGCACATGAACCTAATTCTTTTTCATCCTACATAGTTTGATAGAAGGCCTGTCTATCACGTCTCGTGTAGGTGGCTTAGACAAACAATGTAAACATTTTACATTTACCACCTCTGTAAACAGCTTCCCTATTACTTACTTTATCTAAAATCTAAACAGTTGCAATGCAATATCCTTTTCAATGTGACAAAACGTCGCTCAAACCTGCAATATAACGCACGCGTTATCTCAATTGGCAACCTTGGTCATGAAGATTACATCTTTGCAGGGATTCCTGGTGGTGCTTCCCGTTTGAGGCAATGGAATCGCTCTCTGTTCATCTAATGTGGGTGGCAGCGGCTACTTACTGTGCTATGTTGGCCCCCAAGAATCTCCTCGCTACCTTGATTGGCGTGTTAGGAATGGCGCACTTCAGTCTTGGTAAATATTGATGATATATTTTTAGCTACGAAAGAGTTCACTGATTGATAGCGTAGTACTTAAGTTTTTTAGTTTAAATAAGTATATTTATTCTTTATGATTGTTATGTTTAAAATTCTGCAAACATTTGGCCGTTCTGTGGGATCCTATAACTTTTCTGTACATAAAGTGCTCTCGGGAAGAATATAGCTTTCTCGTAATTGGTTCAGTACTTTCGGAGATTAGCTTTTTAACAAACAAAAATAAACTCTTCATCTTTATTAGCTAGAGATTGTAGTTGATAGCCAAAATAATATTTTCAGATATACTTTTGGGCATATTGACGAAAAAAAATTAATGCTTTTAAAATTAGACTTATCGCATAAAATGAGTTAATAAATAGCAATGAAAATAAAAACTGACGTATTTACTATTTTGATAAATTTAGATATAGTTAGGACTAGGGATGTTACGAATATTCGTATTCGCATTCGCTTATGCGAATGGTTCGCATCGTTTTTAACATTCGCATCGACATTCGCATTCGCATAAATCAATGCGAATGCGAATGTGTGCAAATCGAGACATGTAGTGTTATGTTGACAATTCCGCTACACTAATAAGCATTTTGGCCGGAATGCTAGACGCCTCAAGCGGAAACGAAGACTGTGATACAGAATCTGGAGACACTTTAGTATGTGAAATTAAATCACAGTTAAAGGCCTATAGTAAAGAAACGCGTGCTTCTCTTAATGAAAGCGCTTATCTGAGCGCTCCGCCAGCAAGCGCACCGAGCGAACAGTTATTTAGTGCAGCCGGCCTTATATACATGCCTCTAAGAAATCGCCTCATGGGTGAAAAGGCAGCAAAACTGTTGTTTTTAAAATATAATTTGCCATTATTAAACTTCGATTACTAAATGTCTGTCATGTCAATACATTTTGTATGTTTTTCTTTTTTAAGTAATAAATATAATTGATTATTTATATGGTTTTTTAATACTTGATGTCTTCAGTTCTTAACATTCGCATTCGCATTCGCATTCGCACATTCGCAGCGTAAACATTCGTATTCGCATTCGCATTCGCGAATGTGAAAAATTTGACATGGGTAACATCCCTGGTTAGGACCACGCTAAGTCCGAATCGACTGACAGTGGTAGAAATTATAAAGTGTGGATATGGCAATATCGATTGGATAATCTGTCCTTGTCAGTCATTGCCCATTATTATTTAGGTGATATGCACACTGGAACGGTTGTGCGTGACGAGCGTTAGTGCGTGACATAAAGTTCTTTGAGATGTCATCGGTTTCTATGGAAATCACGCATAGTCGAACACACTGAAAACTGATCCGTAGTTTTTTTTCTTTGACACATGTACCAAAGCTTTAGTACGAGTATCTAGAAACCAACAAGGATCAAGAATACATCATAAAGGAACTAACGGTGCTGTGTTCCAATGTGCCAATCGCCTTCATAATATTTTTCAAGTCATGCTAATTCTTTGTTATGACTTTCATGAATGACGTTCTATGACGGATAAAAGCATAGCCACCTCATAGTAAGTCCATGAGCCACCTTCATCATAAAAGACATGGCATAAGTTGCCATACAGAGATTTTTTTTTTAAAGCGATTCGTACTTAGCGTGGTCTTATTGTAGTTCTCGACTTGTAAATAGAACAAAGTATTTACTACGTTCTTTCTTACACGGGAAATCTTTAAAGCTATAAAATTGGAAATAATAATAATTCCTTCTATACATACCTATATTATTACTCTTTCTGACTGGATACTTAAAACTATTTTAGGGCGAGGCAGCGGCAGCTTCGGAGGTGGTTTCCTGATAGCATCACTTGGAACCAGAGAGGCTTTTAGATACATGGGCCTTATAGCGTTCCTTGGGGGAGTCCTCTACGGACTTCTGCACTACTTTTGGCTAAGAAAGATCAGCACCACTAGAACTGATTACACTACAAGTGACCACGATGCTGGTAAGTAAACGTCGTACCGACTCGGGAACACTGCTGGAGAATGTTCAGTGCTTAGTATGGTTGTGCGGGACTTGAATTTATTTTGGATGGATGGCGTTGTGTGATTTGTTTATCTAACTAACTATTGTTAGATAAGCGAAACTATTCATCATCATCATCATCGTCCCAGAGCTTAGCCCAGCCTATGCCAGGGTCCGCATTCTTACTCATTCTTCTCCACCTCGCCCGGTCTTCGGTATCCTCGCGTCGTAAACCGTTGACTCTCCATCCGATTCAGCTAATTTCAATCCATCGCTTCTTGGGTCGCCCATGGGCAAGAAAAACTATTGGTGTAGCTAAAAAACTATTGTTTATTTTATTTATTATTTATTGCCTTTCCCGTTTTGGCCTCTACAGCCATCAGAGAAAGTAACAGTGACGCGCTGTTTAAATTATCTACAACAGATGTTAAAGGCCGGTGACTGACTTTGTTACCTAGCTGAAAAAGTCTTGCTATGAAATTTTTTAAGAAACTGAAGATAAGATTGGGCGATCAGTTGAATTGTTGTATCAGATCGTAAAAAGGGGGTCGTACGATCAGTTGCAATTTAGTTTTTGAATTTTTTTTCCAACGTCTTGGAATTACAGAAAACGCCGAGTCAGACAAACTGAACGGTGAACCTTTGCGGAAGGACGCAGAGACGATGATATCTTTGGAGCGGCTGCACATCATCACACGCTACAATCCATTGGGTTCCTTACATTCGTTACCAAGAGGATCAAGAGCTAGAGTAAGTAAATTGTTTTTTTTTTTGTAAGACAGTTTTTAGGGCTACCTTGGCTAACGCTGACACAGCTGCTTCTTTAGCGGAGGACCTTAAGCGGCGCAAATATGTATCCTTGGATTAGGGTTATGTATTTGCAACGTTTAGGATGGAAATGTTGGGACCTTGGGACCCAGGTGGTTGAGGAAAGGTGTTTCAACAGTTATCTACCCGGATAATGGAGTCTACCGGAGACCCACTGCTGGCGCTTACCTCGGTCAGCATATAAGTCTGAGAATTCAGAGAGGTAGTGCCGCCAGCCTTTTGGAGGCACTTCGCATGGCAACGAATTAGTCTAATTTATATTTGTAAATTACCTTTTATTACAATTTTGTACAATTTTTCGATTTCGTACGATAGTATTGCATTTCGTATTCAGATGAAGTGCTTTGTATGTATGGTTTCCATCACGTGAGCTCGTTCCATCGAGTGTAGTAGTTAGCCAATTGTCGTATAAAAAAGTAATTTTTGTTTTTCAGCTTTCTCAAGGCGACATCAATGAGCTCTGCCGCAGCCGGAGTGGCAGCAACAGTCAGCGACGTTGCAGCAACATCGAGATATCGCCAAAAACCCCTCAAGGATCTGGCTCCAAAGTCGACCTGCTGCGTTCAGCCCTGGAGATCAACAATCACCAGCACGGAAAAGGCCACATATCAAACCCAATGCTGGCCAGTCCTAATAGACCTGCGCATTTGTATAAGGTATATCTATTTTCACATTAAAAACATCATCACGCCACAGCACAGCATAGTGTTTACCCACTGTTATCAAAAATTAAAACCGTGATTTTGTGACGTATTGAAACATATTTACAGTTCTGATAGAAACCACGATTTTATTTGTTTATAATTTACAAATGAATCCTCATGACTAAGCCGGAGGCGACATTTCAATTTATTGTGTGGATTTGTTGAGCTCCTGTAAATATAGACGATTACGCATGTAGCGTGTTTCTGAGTATTTTTTTAACTTTGACGAGTTTTTGTGGTTTGCACATGTATTGAAACCTTTAAACACGTAAAATATCTTTCTTTTTCAGCTAGCTAACAGCGCCCCAAAACTAACGCAAAGAAACAACATCTCCCAGCCAATACTGTCCGAATTCGACATACGTCGTCGTGATTCCATCCCCGAGGAGGCTGAAGAAGACAAATTGGTGGCAGCCGGGAAGTTGCCAGCTAAGTTACCAGCGAAGACAAAGAGTGACCATCTGCCACCACCACCTACATACGCAGAAGCGATCAACGAGCACAGTAGAAAAAGTTGGCACTCCGATGACAGTACTCCCACTTAACAATATCATGACTGGTATTTTACTCAATAGTCTTTTATCGAAATCAGATTAAAAGCCTCGTCAATCTACCTAAAGAAAATTGGTAGAAGTGATGACAAAATTGGGAAGAGTACCTTATTTTCAAAGGATTTCAAGAACGCTTAAGTATGAAAATACAATAACGTTACTTCCACAAATACCTACAAATCCTTCAAGTTATGTTTTAGTAGTGAATATCTCCATAACCGTTACCTAGGCTATATTTTACACTCTAGTACAATAATTTTCTTTGCGGATGTTGCAAGAGAAAATGAGAAAAAAGTGCCTCTCTGATACCAAAGCTATAATCCAAAGGTATCCGCTAATGAGTTGTGTAGATATTATAGAATTAAGTAGACTTTAATATTGTTAGGTTGTTTTTATTGATGCCGAATATGTAAATAAGAAACTAATGTAATCAATTTCAATGTTAACACGTTCGCGGACGGCAAGTACCTCCGTTCCGGGGCTCTGTTTTTGAGTCGCTCGCTTCGATTTCGATTCGAATGGTTTTCAATATGATTTTCGCATGAAAAAATTTTAATATGCATTTTTTTAAATCACATTGGCAACGCCGAAAGAGTACGGTCCAAAAGTAGGAAAAATTAGCATCATGAATAAAAATATCGAATTTTTTATGCCGAAAATCCAAATTGAAAACTGTCCGAATCGATGCAGGCAATTCATAAATAGGGCACCATAACCTCGGACACTAACTTTTTGTATGGAGATTTTTCGGCTGTTAATGTGACAGCGGCTATAGCTTCGTGCGCTTGTCCATAAATCCTATAGGAGAGAAGTTCGTTTTTGTATGTGTGCAAAAAAAACCATATTATAAGACACTAGTGAATCTGTAATCGTTTTTGTGACACAAAATGTGTAGCTTTATTTTTTGTTTTTTTATACCACTAAGGTGCCAAACAAGCTTACGGCCTGCCTGATGGTAAGCTGTCACCGCAGCCTATGGACGTTTGCAATACCAGGGGCATCACCCACGCGTTGCTGAGCCCGTAAAAACCTTTTAACCCCTTTCTTCAAGAACTCCATGTTGTACTCTCCAGGGAAAACCTCTCCAGGTAGTTCATTCCACAACCTTAGTGTGTGTAGCTACTATAATTTAACACAGAAATGGTTGCTTAGCATTGCTGGCGAAAACAGATGCGTGAAGTACAACTGCTACCTAAGCATTCGTGTCCAAGGATGAAGGCAAAAACAAATGCGTTTACCGTTACGTTAATAACGTTTCTGTCCGCAAACGTGTTAAAGTCCTATTATTTCCCTTTTGTATATTTACTTGGGCATTATTCTCTAGCCTGTGATTGTTACCTACCGTTGATAACGTATAAGGTTAAGGATACTAATTTGAATTTTTTAAGCTGACAATGAATTGAGTATTTTAGAAAATTCAAAATTCCACTAGATGGAATCCCTTGATGGATGGCCTTTGTCCAATAAGTGTATTTGTGAAATAGGTACGTCTTGCTATTATTCAAAATCAAACATCCAATTAATGAACTCGGACTTATTAATTATAACCAATATAATTTAAACCAATAAGCCCGGGTTGCACAAAATTTTAAAAATATAGCGAGCCCATACAGATGTACACGATTTGTCCCAAATCGCATAGTCCCCGCACAGTCATCGTGTCGCACCCGTACAGTCGTCTTGTCGCACCCGCATCGTCACCGCGTCACCAGTAAGGTAGACCGCATGTATGCTATGCGGTGATCATGCAGGCACGACGTATGCGCGTTTACTGTCCGGTTTGTAAGCGGCAACGTATAAAACTGACGTATTTGACGGTGACAAGGCCTATCTCACCAGTGGCGCTCACTGGTGAGTTAATGTACGTCAGGGATGCGACCGTCTAACTAGAATTGAATGTCGTCATTTCGCAATGACGTCTGTCATAATGGGGGATTTTTAGACAGGTACTTAAAACAGTAAATAGTGTAGTTCAGCGTACCTCACTAGATGACGCTGCTGAGACAGGATTCTCAAGTAATGAATTTGGTAACGGACGTTACTCGGAAAAGTGTATCGTGAAAAGAAATTTACTTTTTGTGTCTTTTCTGAGAATAAAGAATTTTTATACATTGAACGGTCTCGTATTGATTTATTTTAGAGAATCGTGTCTAGTCAACGCCATCTATTACAATTACTTGAACTATTTTCCTTTTAATGAGGAGTTTTCCAGTAGGTATTGATAGTTTGTTTCAAAAAGCATCAATAGATGGCGCTCCTACAATTTTGGTAATCTTCTTTAAATCTATATGATGGTGGCAGTGATTTCATGCAGCCAAGTAATACTAAACTTGAAAATAAAGTGTTTATTTATATAAACATAACTGTTAAAGGTTGAACGAAGTGTAAAAAGAAATATTTATAGAAGTTGGCACTATGTTCCATTATTATTACAACCTCTAAAATGGTTGAAAACTATTAACAAGTATAATATTATCTAATACAACGTACCCAGTGTTTATATCCTGTTTGCTAAGAACCTATTTCAAGCGATTATCAATTACCAAAATTGTCGGGGCGCCATCTAGTGAGTGGTTAGGAATGCCTTAAATACCTATTGGAAAACTCCTCATTGGCTGCCGGAAAATCTTTCGTTGCTTAAATATGGCGCCGTTCAATTCGAGTTAGGCGGTCGTACCCCAGCCCACATTCTAAAATGATTCCAGGATCACTGGCCTGGCCTGGCCCATTTGGCAAGCTGAAATTGACTGCCAGTAAATGGCAAATAAAATTGTATTAAATTTTTTAACTTATTTAGGTCCTTTGTAGATAGTTTTGTCCAATATACCGATTAATAATTATTAAAGTTTTCAGACCGTTTTTCATTTTAGAGCCCATACAAACGTACACTATTTCTGCACGATTTGTCTCAAAGTTTGTGCAATTTTAGTTTCTAAGTTATTATGTATCCATTTTAAAACTATTAATAGGCCGGCGGAATGAGGTCGTGCAACTGTCATTCTACCATTTATCACTAACGCACAAGAAACAAACATGCACTGCCCTATCTAGAGGGTCGCAGTTCACTTACTTTCTGGACGTGCCTTGTAGTGTGTCTACTTACAGGAACCTCAGAGACCGGCGGCACCGCATTCGCTCCTCGTAGGATGCAGGAATCCTGCACGATGACCATTCACCATCAGGAGGCTCGTCTATCTGTGTACCTTCCTAGAAATACTTCTTCAAGCAGTCATTAACTAATGTGCCAAGAAAAAAATTGAAAAAAAATGAGGTTTAAATAAGAATATTAATAAAATAAATCTACAGTATCCTCTTAAATATATTTAATTATTAAAAGATCGACGAACACATTCCCATAACAAAAATAAATTACTAATACATTTAAGTAACTACACGTAGAAATTCGTTACGAAAATGGGCTCATCATCATAGCAGAATACAAAAATAAATGCATGTATTGATTATTATTACTTAAAGACCTTGCTTGACAATCATACAAACTAATAACGATAAGATGCCTACTTCATATTATTTGAAACATCAAGCCGTTTGATTGACGTTCTACATTTTCCTTTCGGCGGCTGTAAACAGCGACGAGCTCATATTAGACATCGCGGATATCAACAATCGACATCAACAAGTAATTTAGTGACGATATTCTCACATATTTTAAGAGTATGTTCCGGTTTTTCTACCGCGTGCCTTTGATGACGAGTAGCCAAAATAGATATTTCGACGCAGTTGCATGCATCATGGTCACGGAACGACTCGTCGGGTCGAGTCAACAGAGGTACGCGGAATGAAACCCGGAACATACTCATAAAATGTTGCGAATATCGTCACTAAATTACTTGTTGATGTCGATTGTGAATGAAAATGTGATATTCAAAACATTGAGCGGTTTAATAACTCACTATTGTGTGAATATCAGACAAGTTTAGTTAAATTGAAGGTCACAAATATACAATGTTCATTATTGACGTGACCTCGTATTTCTAGTCTAATTCAGTACAACACTAATGTTATTTATGTATTCATTGATATACTTATTATGTACTCATTGATATACTTAAATCTAAATTGTTATTCATGTATTATTTTCGATTTGAAAAACATTATTAAATCGAAATAATTATTTAATTTGTCATAATTTCGTTACATCATTTTTAAAGCTCTCAAATACTTATAAGTCAACGTGACTGAAAAATTTTGATCGTTTGTTCGAAAGGGTACTCCCTTGAGTCATCTATTCCCACAAAAATCTAAACAATATTTAGATTTCTGCGCCTATTCCTAAACTCTGTTCTTCGTCTTCTATAACTTCTTGCTGATTTCTTCAAGAACTTTCGGTCTCTCTCGTGTTATATTCGTAGTTGTCTGGACAATTCCTTTGGTCGGTCCTCATGAAGTAAGCGCGGTTTATGTTGTTTTTGTCGGCGACCAGGTTCGCCTTCGCCATCACCTCAAGTGGTGGGTTTCTTTCTCTGGTGAGGATCCAAGCGTTTCCTGTGGGTGAATTGGGTGGGTGGATTTTAATAATAATTTAAGAACATAATTTTGGTACAGCAATCGACTCAAAGAGCCCATACAGTTGTACACGATTTCTGCACGATTTGTTCTAAAAGTTTATGCAATTTTCGTTTCTTTACTAATGACAGAGAAAGCTCATTTGTAAACAAAAGCTCAGCGCACACATAGTCTACGCCAAGAAGCAAAAAATAAAATTGCCAGCCATGAAGGTAACTAACTTTCCAATATTTTTTGTCCCCGGCGTCGCCGTATAGTAGTGTGACGCACCCACACAGTCACCACGTCGCGTGAGCGTCAATAGTGTTGACTCAGACTGCACGTTTTCAGCCCGGTTGCTATGTTGGTACGATACGTACGCGTTTACAGCGGCGACGTTTATACGGGTCTTCATACTTATACGAAATAGGCAACTAACGAGAACGAAATTGTAGTTTACGAAACGAATGCAAAAAAAGCCGAAAGTGCAAATTACGCGACCGAAATTTTGCGCGTTATCAACATTTTGTTGTCGTTTGTATACGTCCTATAATGACAATTTAGTGACAAACAAGCAGACAGCCCATCTGACATATAACATCTACAATTAATGCGGTTTCATGTTTAGAAATATGCTAATCCGTAGGTGCTTTAAGAAAGAAAGGAAAAAGGGAAAAACATACCGAATAGGATGACAAGCCTCATGCTTGTAGTTTCCTTCAAATTACTGTATAAAGAACGCCTCCCCTAATGTATTTTTAACCCCCAGCGAAAAAAGGGATGTTATATAAGTTTGACGTGTGCATCTGTGTCTCTGTAACTGTCTGTAGCATTGCTTTCGATATGAATTTCTTTTCAACTGTCACGTCTGTGATGGTTCTACGCTTGTTTTATTAAAATCGGTTCAGTAGTGACATTACTTCAGTATGTGTACTTGATCGGGGGTCTCCGACGTTTTTTTATCAGCTATGTGGTTGTACCACAGAGCTTTAAAGTCCATGTGTGTCGCCCTGGGCCCTGGAATGACGCGCGCGCGGTGTGGCCCGATCATTGTTCTGTGGGTTGTACCTACTTACCTTCAAAAGTCAGATTATATTATATCGATTACAAAGGTACCAACTAGTATGGAAGAAACCGAAGTCGTAGCAGCTCCAGACTACAGAGTAGCTCTCGTAGTCGGTGTCGACGACCCAATAGGGTGCCGCGAAGTTGACGGGCAGGGATGGGAATCGAACCGCTAACTTCCCAGCGTCAGATCGACTGATGACGTTGGCCTCGCCCTGTATCTCTGACTGGATGCCGGTGCTGGAATGGTTTATTGTAAAAATGGTAGTATAAAATCTAGAAAGGTACAAACATGATGTCGCTGTCGTCAGTTACGGTGAGATTGACCGAGCTAAAGTTTATTGTAAAGCTATACCCAATGACTCGGACTGAATAAACTCGGTATGTGACTCAAATTGTGATCACAAATCCCAACACAGATATTTCATTCTTTTATTTAATATGGGATCGTTCAAGAGTTATATTAGAGGTCTATTCAGAGGCGGGCAACGCATTGGTAACTCCCCTGGTGTTGCTGATGTCCATAAGCAGCGGCGACCACTTTCCATCAGGTGGCCCGCTTGCCTGTTTGTCTATCGTATAAAATAAAATAAAAATTATTGCTCGTTGAACGGCTCAGTATGATTATAATTAAAATCCATTTTATTTTGAAAGCCTCCCCTCAAGCTTTGTAACAACAAGTATAGCAATCGAAGGTCTAGCTAGAGTCGAATGGGACTCTTGGTAAAGGATTTTTTAGAGAGCAAGCATGAACTTTATGAATGTGGAATTAACAAAAGGTTTCCGGATCAGCAGCTGGATGCCTTCAAGGCTAGAGGGAATAGGCTGTTCCTAGACAGGCATGCTCCATCATAGACCGCATCGTTACTTACCACCAGGTGAGGTGACGGTCAAATGCCTGGCTAGTCAATAAGTAACAAGTAAAAAAGCCGCCCGACTGGGGAAGTACCTCCACCTTACAGAATATCGCAGCTAAATAATACTCTTTTAAATAGTATTGGTGAGTAAGGTTTCCAGTGCTCCATGGGGTGGGGATTTGGGGAACCGCGGCTTTGGCAGTGGAGTGGCATTTGCTTTTTGCTGCCAGAGCAACGTGTTAGAGAGGTGGGCAACGCATTAGCGATACTCTTGGTGTTGCTAATGTCTATAGGCAGTGGTGACCACTTTCCATCAGGTGGCCCGCTTGCCTGTTTGTTTGACTACCGTATGCCATAAAAAAAAAAAAACAAAAAAAAAGCTGCCATCGTCTGACCGGTAACTGGCTATTAGAATTCTCTCTGGATCTCGGTCTTGATGTCGGTGCTGGAATTATACGGTGGAAGACACAGAGTACTTATTTATGCTATAGGCAGAGTAAGCTCCAGCGTCTTCGGAACAGCACGGAAGGGGGTGCAGTAATAATGAATATACATTTGGCGGCGGGCGGGCATAGGAGCGTCGGTGGCCGAGTGGTTAAGGCATCCGACTCTTAAGCAAAATGTACCGGGTTCTAATCCCACTGGGGCCTTTGTAACAATGACTCTATTCCGAGTTATGTACATTAGTTGAATGCTAACCGATGCTCTTAACGTGAGCGAAAACATCGTGAAGAAACTTGCACATTCAGGCGACTAATTGTGTAACTATGATCCAATCTGGTCAGGTATCCTGGTAGCAAGGTCACGGAGGTCAGACGGCAGTCGCTCCACTGTAATTATTTGATCTGCCAATCCTGGATCATGGTCCATCCAGGCTCTCGCGCGCGAGAACACAACCGCGACATTAACGCAAATATTTTTATTATTATACATGTGGGCTTGGAAAGAGTTTTATAGTGCAGATTCTACCCCCGCTTGTGCTGCGCTATTCTATAGCACTAAAATTATCACCATGTACTCACAAGGAGCTAAGCTGCTTATTAGAGACCCCGATGACCCCGTTGTCCCGCTCGTCATACTCGGCGGTGACGCAGCGGCCACCCAGCTCGAAGACTGCGAAGTACTTCTCTGCCTCAAACCATTTGCCAAGGTACTGGAATGGAGGACTAGGTATTAGTCTACAATATGCGTAGGCCCTGTGGTGTTCGGCAGAGTAGAATAGCACCAAACCCCTTACACTCGTGGGTGTCGTACAAGGCGACTAATGTTTTCGAGGCTAAAGGTCAAGAGTCTCCGTGGGCTGGAAATTGTTATTTTAGCACTGCGATTTCCATCCCGTCTGCCAAGCGTGGGGATTATGGCAATAACCCCCCTTTCGTGGGAGAGACCCTAAGTCCTGCAGTGGACTGTTATGGGCTGTGGTGTGGTGATGCGTAATCCCTTGGGAAGTGTATGAGTGTGATATCTGTTAGCACAGTTATCTTGGTTACAATTTGTTTGTTTCACAGAGATAAAAAAACCGGTCAAGTAACATAGCATTACTCCATATTCGAATCGCTTTATTTACGGAGGAGTTAAATAGATTTAAGTAGAATTTATATTTAGAATTGTAACTTATTCAATAAGTAGAACGAGTATTGTGATATCAAAATAAATACTGTGTCTATGTTTAAGTGCTAGTCGAACTCGCATACAAATTCCGTACCATTACCATTTACGCGATTTTATTGCCATAATATAATTAAAAAAATTGCTATTTACGAAATTTAATTCGTTAAATTAAATTGTAACCTTGTAGCGCGTCTCCGACTCACGCTTGACCGGTTTTTGGTATTGTTTATTATTAGAGATGCCAAGAATTGTAATTTGGCCGAATACCGAATATTCGGCCAGGCTCTCGGCCGAAGTGCCGAATAACCAGCTGCTTCCAGAATGCTTCCCGCGATATGTATTTCTTTAAGCAGAGATCAAATAAATAAAATACAGAACATCCATCAATTCCCCATAGCAGTAGTACTGCAGAGCAATTATTCTCAACAAATTCAAAAGGTTATCACAGCTTAATCAACAAATGCTGAAAAAATAGTTTTTATTCGTCACAACACCTACCATAGATATATTCAATAGTCCAAAACAGTTTACTTCAGGATTTAAGCCTGGTTCATGTTCGTAGCGGGTTTTGACGGCGGATAAATCGTAGTGTCGGAAACACTCACTAGAAAATGATGCTACGGAGATAACCCATAAGGACACAGTTTTGGTCAGTCTCAAGACTTCTCCGTAATAGTAGATTTTTACCACAATCTTCATGGCTGATATTGAAGGATCGCAACAAATCGTTCGCTGTTGAAAATACTTAACAGAAAACGAAATGCGAATTATCAAATTACGCGAATTACGAATTTATCAAAGGGGTCGGTGCTATTCTACTCTATCGGGCAAACTGATAGATTAATAATTTCTGTGGTATGCGGTGCCACCGCTTTTAGAACAGCACCACCACATCTCTTACAATGGGTATCGTAAAAGGGACTACATGGGATGTATTACTGCCATCGCTGGTTTTCGGCGGCAGCCCAGCTATTTCAAAATTTAACGCTGGGAAGTGGGTCAAATTAGGCTTGCTAGATTTAACCCGACATACCACCATAGTTACTTACGGCGTGCGCAGACCTGCAAGTTATGTGGCGACAAGTGTCTGGCCATGCCGCCCCCGCCGGGCACGGGAAGGAGAGGCCGGCCCAAGAAGCGATGGCTTGACGTAGTCAAGTTAGACAGTTACTTAGAAACATTGCAGTATAACAAAAAAAGCTTCTAAAGTAACAGAAAAAATTACCAGTTTCATATAAGGTCTACTTAAAATAGACGCCAGCATATTTACCATAGCATTAAGCATAGTCGTACATGACACTGCGCCTTATTTCATACACGTAATATATGTACTTAGTAGAAGGCGATTATCGCTTATAGTTTCCTCGGATAGCGTGCGAGAACTGGTTGCATTCAGGTCTTGCACTTGGCCTACAAGTTCTTTGAACCCTAACTACACTGTTAACATTTCAATACCAGTTCGTCTATGTACAATCGCACGTACAGGGTAAACCTTGATAGAATTCATAGTTCTTCAATACTGTCATTTACTTTAAAGTAATCTAGGCAGAAAGAATACTTGTTCCGGGTACCGAAACATGACAGAAAAACAATCCAATCGACCTTGGTTTAGCTTAATAGCTTTTTCTTAAAACCAAAATTCTGTTTTGTGAATTTAACTAACGTTTTAGCAGCCTTCTATGTGCTGGTTCAAGAGTACAAATATTACTATGACAAAACAAAAACATGACAAAATCAGAACATTACTAAAACATAATATAACTTAAACAAATTGTTGATATACTTGACGCATTATTTTATGCCATCTGTTTGCGACTCAACAGCTAAATGTTTTCTTTAATTCCCATCAAATCCGAGTGAACCGACTCTTGCATGTTCGCGACGACTGCAAGTTTCTCTCTGCAAGACTCGAACACGGATTTTCTCAGGCCCTCGTATTCAGATTATTAAGATTCTTGGTCTAATGTGAATCAATTCTGAAATCCTTGGTTTACCACAATAACAACTGGGCGTATTACTGTTGGTCGTAGATAGGAGCATTTAAGTTTATAACAAACTTGTGAGTGTAACTATACGAGTATTTTAAGAGCGGTACGGCATACCGTTCGAATTGGAGCCGCCCGACTGAGAAAGTACCTCCACAGAATACCACAGCTAAACAATACTCTTTTAAATAGTATTGTGTTTCTGCCAGTGAGTAAGGTCTTCAGTGCTCCATGGGGTGGGGATTTGTCGAACCGTGGCTTTGGCAGTGGAGGGGCATTTGCCTATTTGCTGCCAGAGCAATGTGTTACAGAGGTGGGCAACGCATTGACGATACTATTGGTGTTGCTAATGTCTATAGGCAGTGGTCACCACTTCCCATCAGGTAGCCCGCTCGCCTGGTTGCCTACCATATGTCATAAAAAAAATAACCTACTGACGGACAGAACGGTACTAACAAACGAATAATCTGAATAGTAGTTAATACCAATAATTTTTTGCATAATAAAGGACCGGTTGAAAAAGTGCCCATCATCACCCCGTGACGATACATATTTTTACTTACTCTACTAGGATTGAAGTCCCGCATTGCAGCCACGTCGGGGCAGGTGCCCGGGAACAGGATCTGCGCTAGCGCATACTGCAACGGCACCACGCCGCAGAGGAACACGGCAATCTCGCGCAGTATCGACATCTGGAATGTAACGGTTTCTTATGTCAATCGGTTGAAAAGCAGCGGGTCGCCTGTGGCCCTAGCACAAGTGTGTCTGCGCTCGCGCCGCGAGACTGCGTTTGTCTCTTTCTCTCAATACTAAGACGAAAGAGATAGCAATACCTATGTCGCGTTTTCTTTCGCTTATCGCGCGCGAAAGCAACTTGTGCTAGGCATACTGGTTGATCATAATCCTGGCGGCAATGTCCCGGTTGTGTTCTCGCGCATGAGAGGCCGGGGAATAAAGTAACCTATGTAAGGCCGCCTTTGCCCATAATGTTTGAAAATACCTGTTAAATTTTATTTATTTTTGTAATTTTGTGTGCAATAAAGAGTATATCTATCTATCTATCTTTCTGTGTCATTTTATACCACTAAGGTGGCAAACAAGCTTACGGCCTGCCTGATGGTAAGCAATCACCGCAGCATATGGACGATTCCAATACCAGGGCCTTCACCCATGCGTTGCCGATACCGTAAAAACCTTTTCACGCTTTTCTTGAAGAACTCCATTTTGTATTCTCCAGGGTAAACCTCTCCAGGTGGTTCATTCTACAACCTTAGTGTGCGTGGGAGAACGTTTCTTTGTAAAGAATATATTCTTCCTGTTAGTGAAAGATTTTTCTAAATCAGTAGTTAGAAGCGGTACTGCGCGGCTATTTATGGACAACTAAATTTGACAAAAAATAATCTTACACCACTCTAATTTGGTAGACGCTATAGCCGTAGATGACGTAGTGTAGAATTATTTGATGTCAAATTCAGTTATCATCTGAGTTAGACAATAGCTCCGCTACTCTAGTATCAGCGTGCTTGCGAAACTGATAACCAAGGTTAAGCAACGTTCGCAGAGTCCGGGAACTGGATGGGTGAACGTTTACACTTTGAGCCTAGTTGATCTTTAGCACCGCAACGAGCTCGGCTCTTATTAGGTGTGCCTTCTATTACCGTTGGCGAAGCGAAGTTTATTTATTTATCTATTTATTAAATCTTCATACACAAAATAGTACAAAGGCGGACTTAAACCTAAAATAGCCTTATCTACCAGTCAACCAGGAGATAAAGGGTAAAGAAAAAGTAAGGCGGTGCAAGTGAAGATACTAAACAAGATGGAGGAGGGGAACCGTTCATGCAATTATAGCCGAACAGTACAGATAAATAGATAGATAACTGAAAATAAGTAATATAAATATAGTACAGCTAGAAATAAACGTGAGTGAGTGGGGAATATAGCAAGAATAGATATCCATACAAATACTACACAAGTAAAGGAGAGACAAAACCAGAAGCTTAGTCAAACATAAGTTGAGCAAGTTCTTCCGCTGGGGACCCGGAGACTGGTTGAATGGTCTCAGAAGGTATATATTCATTCGTTTCGGATTCTTGAGCGTTCATTAAAAAATAAACCAACTGTTTAGTTTCAATAGCTTCATCATCAGCATTCCAACGGCCAAACCTGGCTTCCGCCAGGGTCGGCTTCCGACAACCTTGGGTTTTCTTATCTTCGTACTGTACGATTACAAAATTTTACGATGAAAATTTTAAGATTTTACGATGAAAGAGATTATTTAAGTTAAAAATAATCGTAAATGAAAGGAGGAAATTATATTGAATCAATTTGACTGGTTTTGCACATTAGCAATTTCGCTTGGTTATTATTATACCAAGCGTCAAGCGTTTATAAAATGCTAAGTACTTTTAAGGGTTCTGTACCGGAAGAGTAAAACTTAAGCCCTATTATTAAGCCCCTGCTTGTTCTGTTGTATTTTTGTCTGCCTGCCTGTTCCAGAAGATCTTTGAAACCGCAATAGATAACTAGTCATTTGAATTTTTTACAGAATTCTTATGTATTATCATGCCCACTATAAAAAAATAATTTTTATGTTAAATTTAAAGTTAATGTTAGTGCTAATAGCTTTTCGATTAGCACTTAGCCTATTCTAACACATATATGTTATTTTGGGGTAATTACCTGATAGTTAGGACATGTTTTTTCATTAATATGTGTAATAAAAATTCCAAAAATATCTTTAGGTTCACTAACTTCTATACTTTATTACTAGGTTCTTAAACATAAAGGTTATTTTGAGGTGATTATCTGATACATTGGACATATATTTTTCACTAACATGTTGATTTTTAGGTTCACTAACTGCTTTAACTTTTAAACTGACGTTTAACAAAGCGTAAACCTTGAAACGAAGAGACACATAGCAGACAAAAAGACAAACCGCTCTCTTTCTCGGAGTAAAAAGAGCATTATCATTATAAAAGGCCGAGCACAATGAAATGTCGACGACACGTAGTGAAATGGAACATGTCGATGTCGGCGACCCGAACGATTCGCTTTGTTCGGTTTGAAACGTTCACGACATGGCATAAAGGAATACAAATATGTACAAGCTGCCCTTCGTCCGCGAAAAACGTTTTTCATCTGCTTTTCTCATGCGCACTGCAAAGGACTGGAACTCTCTGGACACTGGCCTGGGACACTGTTCCCCGATAAGTATATTCATGTTGTCTTCAAGTCAAGTGTGAATAGGTATCTTCTAGGCGCGCATGCTACATATTCGATCTCATCGTTGCTTTCCGTCAGGTGAGTTGAGGTCAAATGCAAGCATATGTTATGCAGTCTTCCTACGGGTACTATTACATTATCTATTGTCTATAATTCATGCGAGCCCGGACTCGCTTAGCTAGATTATCTGTGGTACGGCTCTTTCCCTAATTTTTCGATTGTAACATTTAAATATGCTCTGAAGACGCAATAAAACAGTGTTATTTCAATTATAAGAAGTGATTCCTTCGTAGCAAATAACACATTACAGGTACTAATACAAACGGGATAGGTTAGGGGCATAGGCGTAGGAAGAGGGGGGCCGGGTGGGCTGCGCCCACCCCAGAATGGACTGGTGCCCACCCCAGGATGGGGTGTTCACTGGCTGTACATTGGCGATTGACTCGGAATCATCGGCCGCCTCAGGGTCCAGGCCCCCCCTGAAAAATAGCCCTAGATGCGTCAATGGTTAGGGGTTCCCATTTTCCGTATTTGGACTCGAGAGTCAGTTAGTGTATTGAACTGGATAAAATATAGCCTGCGTTATTCTGAGAAGCTTTACGAGAAACATGCGGCGAGAGGTACTTTAAAAGCTTTTGTTTGTCCTAGCAAATTTACACGCAGTTTGCACATTACTGTCACCAACCGCCATCGTTTAAACTCGGCAATGTAGGTCTGACTCTCAGGACGACAGATTCTGAGGAGGTCAGTTTCTTATTTAGTCAGATTCGTACTATGTCAGATTCTGATTAGGTCAAAGACTACCTACTTGTAGATTCACAAAATATATCAAGATATAAATAAGGAAAAGAGCGAGCCACCCAAACACAAGTATATTATTTACTTACTGGGGATGACTCACTTCATACATTGTGAAGATTTGAGATTTTTTTTTATAGGTAAAGACACGCTATTCCGGGAAACAATATAAAATAATTAGATTTTATATTTTACAAAACATTTATCGCCCTCTATGACAGTTATTAAAAATGCAGTAGATCTTGACGAGAACTAGGTATCATTTCTACTGTTAAATACGTTCCTACAAAGATTAATCATAATCTTCAAGGCGTGTTGTTCATGTTGACAAAGCTGATCCCCAAAATTTCTAGCAAGTACTTATTAATTATCTAATCTAAATTATCTAATCGTGCGATTATGAAAAAAGTTTTGTCAACGTGTTGGGATCGGTTCGTACACGGGTCAGGACCGGGGCGTGTCAGTGTTTACTTTAAGTAGGTAATGCTTTGTATGCTAAATAGATCTGTAGGTTCAATAATCTGGTCTAGTTACCTGTTTAAATAATTGAATCCAACCTTGTATCTACTATTTGTCAATGTAGTATGTTTGGGACTTTGGCAGGCAGTTGGTCCCGGGGCCCCTTTATTAATAAAAGCCTTTGTTTAATAGTTTAAACTATCACGGTTGTGTGTTGTCTTTATCCACCAGAAGTACCACAACCATAGACCAATATAGGTACGTAATTGCAACTACGCCGAAATATCGGCCTATCGGAAAAATAACCCTTTTGGTGAGGCAGGTCATTTTCGTTATGAAACAATTTCGAAGGAGACTCCATGGTCTGAGTTCATAAATAAAGTACAAAAAACATTTAAAAAATACCCTTTCGAGCCGCTAAACTGTTCAAGCAGTCTCCGGGTCAGCGGAAAACCTTGGTCAACCTACCATTAAATACCTACCTATAAAATCAAAATCTTCAGACACTTCAGCCCATATCGTGTCATAGCATAGAATACCCGCGACCGTGGTTCGATTTCCATTCGATATTCGAAATGCACCGCCATTGTAACGGATCTGCAATTGAGGCGCACTCTAGTAGCAGCGACGCAATGCACTGCAAATAGGGTAGCACTGGCTGCGACGGCATTCTGTGCCGACTAACGGCACCGCCGCTGGTCCATTACACTACACCTCTTTTGTTAGCCTGGCACACGGTTGTTTATGCGTCTCACATGCTGATGGATACGTTCTCTAAACAAAACGCTTGAGAGATTTGCGATGCTCGACGGTATGGTGTAGACGTACAGTGTATGCCAAAGTAGGTATGACCGCGAAATACACAAAGTCGGAGATAGCCGTTGACAGATCTCGAGATGAAATTAGGGTCAGCACTTCGCTAACGCGTCGGACCAACTCTAAGACTAGACCACGTAGGCTAAGTTCTCTCATCAATACAACGCATTACAAACAATGCGTGAAAAATGCCCCGTGACGGCGTCGCTGTTGTTGACAACGAAATGACATTTCAAAATGGCGCCACTTAGTTCCAGTTTTGGCTACCTAGTCAGCTAAGTTTGTGGTACTCGGCGTGCAATGTCTCCCCATCCATATAGCACCTCGGTAGACAGAAAAATGTACAGCTGCGTTTCTCAATGATGGATTTAGTACGTTGTGATCTCTACCCAAAGTAAATTGCAAATTACAAATCTTCTCTTCTGGCAACATGATTTTGATTGTTTAATAAGCAATTTTAATATTTTATGTGTACTTAAGGTAGAACAAGCTCATACGGCTTGCTTGATTAGGATATACCAGCGATTATAAGTATGCCACTAGGCTGTAAGGCCTTTACAATAGGGATGTGCAATTTCGGATTTGGATATTTATTTTTTTATTTAAACTTCATGCACTGTCACGTACAACGGCGGACATAAAGCTTCATAGCTTATCTACCAGTCAACCGGAGAGCTGATGGTATGACAAATTCAGGGCGCTACAAAAACATAGAAACACACATAAACACAAACTAAACTAACGGATATGGATACGGATTACGGTTTACTCCGTCCGGTTTCCGGTAAATTACTTCGGATTATTCCATAGTTTCGGATAGCTTCGGTTACGAATATTAGATATTCCTGTACCAACCAAATGATAACTATCATTTGCTTAATTATTATCACAATTATTTTTCAATCCGAAATTATTTAAAACTTTTACATCTGATTCGGTTGCGTTTTTTTTTCATTTCCGATATCCGATAGTATCGGTCGGTCGGGCTCTATAACATACCTGCTTTACAATAACTCCATATATTTCTGTGAAAGCATTTGCGGTTTTGAAGCTAACCGCTCTGATATCGCAATGTAAACAACCTACTTTAGTCATGGTATGTAAAGAGCCAAAGCTAACGAAACACCTCAATAAAATAATAGATTATCTACTCGTCAAATCCGATACGGTGCGAGGAGTTCCAACAGCAAACTAGATAGTGCTCCCCAAAGAAAACATGAATAATGTAGGTAGGGTTAGGTTATTTATTATATATGCGTCATCGTCACCATCAGCCTTAAGAAATAGGCGCCTCAACCTATCCGTATCCGGAAAGAGGTCCCGCGGGAGACCCAAGAAACGATGGCCGTGTCGGACGCAAGAGCCAACGGAATACCGAGGATCGTTAAAGTGGAGAAAACATAAAGTAGCGAAAGCGTACCCTGGCAGAAGCCGGGATGATGATGTTCATTACCTCCCTCCCTATTAAGTCAATATAATATCCCGGTTGTGTTATCGCACGCGAGGGCCCGAGCCCGAGGTCCGCCTTGACCATCCACGATTTGGCAGATCAGAGGGTCTAAAAAGGCCACACTCTGGTATTCTAATATGATTCATATTAGAGTGCCACAAACTTATCTGATCCGGTGGCCACCTGACGACCTGAGTGGTTCAATGGTCAACATGCCGGTCTGCCACGCAAGAGGTCCCGGGTTCAATTACCGGCCGGGCAGAAATTGAAATGATGAATTTTAATTTCAGTTACGGGTCTGGGTGTTCTATGTATAATAAGTATGCATTTAAAATGTATTTAAGTAGTATATCAGTTATCTAGACCCATAGTACAAGCTTTGCTTAGTTTGGGGCTAGATGGCGCTGTGTGAATTTGTCCACGAATATTTATTTATTTATACCGGAAATAAGTAACGCCATTTTGAATTGTCATGTCATTGTCAACACGCAACAGCGACGTTGTCTGACAAATTAATATGTAAGATATTATGAAACGCTAATGTAGCCTTTTTGGATCTCCAGGTAATTACAGTAGAGCGATTGAAATCTGACCGTGAGGTCTTTAACAGGGGAACTTGACCAGCGGGGCTATTGGCTAACTCAGTTGACAACTGTATTTGACACTAGATAATTCTACACCACGTCATCTACGTTGAAAACTGGCCCTCCAGAGGGCCTATCGGCTATCTCAGTGGACAACTGAATTTGACATAAAAAATCTGACACTACTCTAATTTGGTAGACGCTATTGCCAGTTTTCAACGTAGATGACGTGGTGTAGAATTATCTAGTGTCAAATACAGTTGTCAACTGAGTTAGCCAATAGCCCCGCAGATTGGCATTCCCGATGTGCCACAGCTGTTATCAAAACAAAAAAAATCCGATAGGTGACACTGTTTTGTATAGGTATATAATTAATCCAGTGACGATACGATATTATAATACAGGTAGGTACGATACGAGATCAAGTTGTTTTGTTAATTTTTGTAGATGTGTGTTGCTATACTGATAGCAAACAAATTTTAAATAGCGAGATTTAAACAAACAACATCCTAAGCATTTAGCTTATTAAAACAAGCTTGTAGCGGCCGTTTTTGGCAAAAATTAAAATATTTGCTGTTTAAAGACGTTGTCTATGTAAACGTCCGGTCATTGCTCTGTTGATTTGGTGAACATCACGCACAAATATTAAAGTCAAAAACATCCGGAGTGCGTAGCGAGCTCGAAGTTTTTCTAATTTCGGCTCAAAAGACTCGGGGTGAATATGCCACGCATGCAGAGGTCCCGGGATCCAATTCAAATGATGAATTTTAATTTCTGTTACGGGACTGGGTGTCGTATGAATAATAAGTATGTTTTAAAAATACATATAAGTAGTTTATAAGTTATTTAACACCCATAACACAAGCTTTGTTTAATTTGGGGCTAGATGGCGCTGTGTGAATTTGTCCAAGCATGTTTTTTTATTTTATCTAGTTGTAACAAGCAACTGTCATCCACTCACGCGGGACGCCAATATTTTTACTTACATAAAAAATATATATTTTATTGCGCCGTATATAAGAGAAGAAAAGTACGATTTCGTCAAACAGTTGCTGGCGAAGAAAACACAAGCTTTTATTACTTAAGATTTTTTTCTTCTGAGTACTGCTTTAATAACTAAAACTACAATGTAACTATGATAGGCAAACATATTTAAACCTCAGCACGGCTACGAGTGTGCCCGCAACATAGCTCGCGTCGCGAGAGTGCCGTTGATTCCTTCTCACAATACTAACATGTAAGAGATAGCAGTACATGGAGCCTTTTCTCTGTTTAGGCGCCCGATAACACGTGTGCTAGCCGTGCACATTGTATTCCGTTAAAAAAATTTTAACATCTGTATAATTGTCTTAATTTCATATTTTCCGCGGTGTCCATGTGTCACACCAAAAACACAAGAGTTTAGTATACCCAAAATATAGTATGTTTATGTGTCACACAAAATATGATACCAATTTCTGTTCAGTATTTTCAACACTGCGATCTCCAATACGGCTGTCAAGCGTGGTTCCAGTAGGACTAACTAGCGGGTCCATGAGAAAACGGATGAGAATCTGGCCAAGCTCATCACTGATGTGGAGAAGGCTCAAGTTCAGCATAGTGGGCTATGTGTGACAATCTCAACATACAAATGGCAATGTCAACAGCAAGAGGTTAAGAGGACGGTCTTTAACTAGATTTACTTTTTTTTATACCACTAAGGTGGCAAACAAGCTTACGCCCTGCCGATCAGATGTTCCATCCAAGATTCTGCGATTCGGTGAGGCTGGCGATAGATTTTGAGATATTTTGTGCGCTCGAAGATGTGCTCATCAGACCACGATCCTCAGTCATGTGGGACCGACTACAATGAGAGATCTGGTATACAATGGAATATGGAAAATCACAAAATCGAATCTAGGTCAATAATTCTAAGACAAAATATGTCATATTTCCTATGACCACCTTGCGACACCATCATCAAACCAGCTTAATTGTACCATATTAATGCATTGTCATGTAATTTACAAAGGCATACCAAATTTCAGCTCAATCTAATAACAACTTATGGTCGAAAAATTGTTTTCAAAGTTTGACGGACAACTTAATTACGAACGAAAAAAAAAAACCTTGTGAAAACGGCCCGCCCCAAGTTACTGAGCTATAGATAAGTAGTTGCTCAAGTAAAATACCTAATGTCTTACTTTAGATATCGAATTATATAGATAGGCAGATATCAACTACCTTAATTAAAACTAAATTCAAGTTTCTCTCTGACACCCACGACCGTGACCTTCGCTCCTCGAGTAACCTATTATCAAATCTTCCTCTTCACCGTACTTGTTTTATTTCTAATTCTTTTGTACTGAGGGCTGTAAGGCTCTGGAATGAACTCCCTCCCGATCTTAGATTGCTCTCCAGCAAATACTTATTTAAGATAGCTGTTCGTAAGTATTACCTCAATGATCTTTAGTGTTGGGGCTCACGAGTTTGTCTCCTATCTCCCCCATGTTTGACTGAGCTTCTGGTTTTGTCTCTCCTTTACTTGTGTAGTATTTGTATGGTTATCTATTCTTGCTATATTACCCACTCACTCACGTTTATTTCTAGTTTTGTTATATTTATATTATTTTCAGTTATCTATCTATTTATCTGTACTGTTATCTCTGGTTTGGCTATAATTGCATAAACGGTTCCCCTCCTCCATCTTGTTTAGTAGCTTCTCTTGCACCGCCTTACTTTTTCTTTACCCTTTATCTCCTGGTTGACTGGTAGATAAGGCTATTTTAGCTTTAAGTTTGCCTTTGTACTATTTTGTGCATGAAGATTTAATAAATAAATAAATAAATTATTACTGGTAGCAACGCCAAATTTGGATGTTTTTACCGATTCATGGGGTCGGGGAGAAACCCTACATTTCACAGAATTGCCACGCAACTAAATTTAATATGTAACTATGTTGTTTAATTGATTCTACTTCCTCATGTTTCTTTATTTTTTTGTTCTTTTATATCTAGTTTTACTATTTAAGCAACGCCAAGTTTGGATGTTTTTACCGATTCATGGGGTCGGGGAGAAACCCTATATTTCACAGAATTGCCACGCAACTAAATTTAATATGTAACTATGTTGTTTAATTGATTCTATTTCCTCATGTTTCTTAATTTTTTTGTTCTTTTATATCTAGTTTTACGGCTTATTTTTTTTAGATTATTTAGGCATAAGCTGTGTATGTCAACTTATTTGAAATAAATAAATGTGTTTATTGTTATGTGTTTTAATTTCTGTTACAGGTCTAGGTGTCTAATACATACTAATGTATTATAAAAGCTTTGCTTACTTTGAGGATAGATGGCACTGTGTGAATTTGTCCAAGCATATTTTATTTAATATACCTATATATTTTTTTATTGTTTTTTCTATTAGAGACTTTTGTGAGATGAGTTAGAGACGACCTGCATTGCAGCACATTTATGTGGATTTTATCACACAATTTAAAAATATTCATACTACCTATTTAGTAAGTAGAGACGAAGTACAATTTGTTACGGATGCTTAGTTTTATATTTTGACATTGAACTTTAAAATACATACTTATTATACTTAAAAAAATTGCAAAAATAATTTAATGACTAAAATTATGTAAATTATTGAGTCGTCATTGGGTATAATAACGGCGTATCACATGTTTAACCACCGGCAAATTATTCGCGCCAAAAACAACAGCACCTAAACGTATTTGTTTAATTATAATAACAAAGGTAGCTATAATAAAACACACTCACCTTGACAATATGTTACCACGAGTATAATAATGAGAGGCTAATACACAAAAACAATTTACGTAATTTTGTTCGAGTTATATACACAAACTTGTTTCGACTCAAGTTAGACTGTCCGCTCGTAGCATGAGCTTACCGACGACTGAGATCTAGAAACGTGCTACAATACCACAGAGACGGATCAAGACGATATTTAATTTTTTTATAGTATTTAGACACTTTAAGTACGTTAACGTGTAAATTTTTAATTTTTTTTTATTTAACTTTGCATTTTTTGTATGTATGTTCGGATCAAATCTTGCAAGTTTAATTTGACCCACTTCCTGTCGTTTATCGCAGCCAATAATTGTCCACTGCAGGACTTAGGGCGTCTACCAGGAATGGGATAGGTTATTGCCATAATCTTCACGCTCGCAGTGATGCAATCTAGACTAATGGGAGATTCTAGATCTTTTGTCCCAAAAACGTTAGTCGCTTTGTACGACACCCGCGAGTTTAAGAGGTTGGTGCTATTCTACTCTGCCAGTAGCAAATTTGGTATACTTACGTAACTTGGACGACAATGCATTAAGGTGGTCAAAGGAACTAATGGATGCAACAAGATAATGCCATCGTGTTTAGGCTCTTTGGAATGGTATCCCCTAAGGTGATATTTAAGATCTGATGATGATTTGGTGCATCCAACCCTGATAACTGGAAGACGTTACGGGAAGTTAGACAGAGAGAAACTAGGCCGAATATTATGAATTTGTTATATCAGAACACTGCTTACAAATATATTTATAAGAGGAATATTTTCCACATGTGTGTGGCTCTATATTATCATCTCCCTGAAGACTTGAAGTTGTTGACTGGGAACTCATTCAGATCTAAATTGACTGCTTGGTTGCTCCATCATTCTTTGTATAATGTTAAAGAGTACCTAGATTTTAAAGTTTCAACGACAAATGATTTAAATTCACAATGTTTGCACACTTGCATGCAAGTTGAATACCTAGCACTGTATTAATGTTAAGAACTGTATTATCAATTCCGGTATTCTTGCAAATAAACTATTTGATTTGATGACGATAGGTGGTCAAAGCATTCCTCAACTATACATTATTGCATGTGTATCACCCATCAAGTTTGGGCTCATTGGATTTGTCTTGAAAATTAGGTAGGTACTCAGACTGATCGTAGATGTTATCCCGTTAAAACAGAACGCGTGGTAAACCTTATTTTGAAACAAATATCATTTGAGAACTTATTAGTAATTTCATATTATGAGAATTATGGTTAAATGGAGTGGTTGGGTTATAATAGACCCTTTGGCATCGCAATCTTCTCTCTTTTTGCTCTCGTAAATTTTCGACGTGCCCTGTTCTCGGGAATTGCACTGCTAAAACAATATCCTTTATGTACATATATTAATTCGGTTTATGAAGTATGTGAAATCAACCGATTTTGAGTGATTTAGTAGGTAACAAACATTCACACATACCTACAAAAGTTTCACATCCAAAGGTAGGTACTACAATATTTAATCTTAAATCTATCACATATATTTATCTTAGGTCCTCCGTACCCCTTACCTTAGGGGACCTTAGTGCGTGCCTGTTTCAAGTACAAATAGTCACCTTTTGTTGGGAACCCGTAAGTGAATGATGAACTTGTGTTTGATAATAAACAAATTTGCTAAACAATTTTCAAATGAATAATGTATACGACCGCGTGCCTGTTTGCCATCTCAGTGCTAATTACGTTTGGAAGTTTCTTGACTAAGGCTAATTTTACCATAATCATTATCATATCAGCCAGAAGACGCCCACTGCTGGGCATAAACCTCCCCCAGAGATCTCCACAAAGGCCGGTCCTGTGCTTTCCGCATCCAGCTGGTACCTGCGATCCTTACCTGGTCGTCGGTACACCTTGTGAGAGGGCTACCACATTGTGTCTTCCGGTACGTGGTTGCCATTTGAGAATTTTCCTGCCCCATCGGCCATCTGTTCTTCGAGTTATGTGCCCTGCCGACTGCCACTTCAGTCTGGCAATCCTTAGAGCTATGTCGGTGATCTTGGTTCGCTTGCGGATCTCCATTTGACCATGCCCTACCAATAAAATGAGTAAACAATCATCATAATGATAATTTAATTGTAATTTTTTTGTCAATTGCACCTATGCTGCTGCAGGCTGAAAAACGCAAATTTCACAACCTCGGTTACGCGTTGCTGTTCGTTCGTTATGATATCACTCACAAAAATATCATGAAACGGGAATAAAATTATCAAACCGGGCAATTTCAGTATTTCTTTTTGAATTGGACTACATAATATTCATCATATATTTAAGAGTATAGCTCTTGTCGGTGGAGCAATCGCCACTCCTCTCTCCTGTCTGCCAACCTATTTTTCTCCTTATTGTCCCTGGCGCTCACTATGTAAACCTATGTATATATAAAAAATAATGAAATTGGGCCAGCCCAAAGACATTGAACATAGAGCCAATTTTTTTAAACCAGTCGTAATCAACGTATGGAAAAAATATACGTAGTAGATAATAACACAAAGTAAAAAACGTCCCGCCCTTTGTGATAATAATAAGTTCAAACAATCTTTGTAACGTTTTATAGACGTGACACTTTGGTGTCCATAAAAATTGTTCAGCACCATCGTTCCTACAATACATGAACTATTATCAATACCACAAGCGATATGCGACTTGCGTCACACCTCTCGTTTTAGTTCTCACGTAATCCGCACGGTGGCGCCACCATCGTATTACGCAGTAGATGCGGTAACAAAATCGTCATACCTTGTTTTGTGGTTTTTAATAGGTAGTTTCAATTAATATTTTTCTTAAGATACATTTTAGAAATGTTCTAGTAAAATATAAGTAAAAAAAAAAATATTTTTTGTGGAGATTCGAACGCAACATCTTTTTGAATCATACGATCACAAATTTCAACGTATTTCTCGACTGGGAGCGTGGCGTCTCCTGTAATCCGGCTACTCGGAGGTCGGGACCAGAGGATGGTTTGAGGTCGGGAGTCCTGGTACTGAGTGGCCCATGTTGACTGGACGTCCACACTAAGCCCGGTATTAATATGCGTTCCCCGGAGGAGTCCGGAGAGTGCAGGTTCACTAAGGAGGGGCGAACCGGGCCAGGGGGGAAACCCAGCAGCCAAAAGTCCCCGTATCGGGCAGTAGTGGGATAGCGGCCGGGAGTGGGTGCTCAGTAACAGCCTGACCAATACAATCAGACCTGTTCCTTTTGCCAATTTTTTTTTTAATTTCGTCACAATCGTAACTTTTATTTTAAATGGCAAATGAACAAGCACGTCACCTGATGGTAAAAACATATTAGCGTGTATGTACATAGTAATAAGAAAAGATACTTCCCACCGTCTGTATCTATGAACGCTTAGATCTTTTAAACTGTGCATCGGATTCTAATGCGGTTTTCAACAACAGATAGAGTAATTAAGGACGATTGATTATAAGCAAGAAAAAAATGGTAGTTAGAGGTAAAGTAGGTGTACGCGAATGAAGTCACGCCGGGTCCACTAGCAGCCGCCCCGGCTTCGCACGGGTACCATTACCTTTTTTATATAAGATACATGGAGGGTTCCTGGAGACCTGCAATACAGGATAAACCTAGAGCAGGCTCCAAGTTCCCCGGTTTTTGTGCCTATCCTGTTTATTGTACAATTTTGGTGAAATAAATACTTATACTTATACTACGGGTACACGGGTATATAGCCTATGTCACCCGGGGATAGTGTAGCTTCAACGGTGAAAGAATTTTTGAAATCGGTCCAGTAGTTTCGAAGCCTATTCAGTACAAACAAACAAAAAATCAAACCTTTCCTCTTTATAATATTAGTATAGATAAATAAGTGCCTGATGTTCAACTTAAAAGAATTTATTAATTTATTATACACATAAAATATTTACAGTTACAATACAAATATATCTATATACATATACCTATTACTACAACTGTTACTAAGTAAAATGTAACTAATTTATACCACGTTTATTAGTGGTTAACGCAAGGTTATTTGATTAGATAACTAATACGGTTAAGAAGTTTTACGATGCGTAAGTTTCTTGTTTATGTTACAGAATCAAACAGATCCCTCGGTCCGAACTGATTTCTAAGTAATCGATCACAGCGATAACTGTAATGATTTAAATTAAATAGTAGTTTTCGTTGCAATTTAATGAAAAATAATAGTTTTCATATAATATTCATGTGGATGCCGGTTCTTGACTGAGAGTTCAATGTACGCTGAATTAATCTATAGTTCCTAATTAGATTAACTACCTATTCTTGATACACCCATCGTCTTGAAATGTACTTACAATACTCGAAGAGCATAAGTCCATTAGCCTTAGGAAATTATCATTTGCTGCTACGGCAACTTTATACTTTCATACAAAAGAGTTCAACGCGAGTGACTCCCCCGTTGATGTCTTTTATATGAATGTAATTAAAATGATGTGTGAGTATGTTACCAAAGAGATAAGAAAGTTTGCTACCTTCGTGGTTAAGTAGAGCGGCCCTCATAGACAAAATGCGTTACACATCAGTTTGACAAGTAATTTCATTGTCAAACACAAATTTGTAAACAAACTATTCAGATACGGTACCAGTTTATTTATTTGTCAAATAATAGACTGTTTACATTTTTTTTCTCTGTGTATGTAATAGTTTTCCATTATTTTAGGAGCGTCGGTGGCCGAGTGTTTAAGGTATCCGACTCGTAAGCGAGAGGTACCGGGTTCGAATTCCACTGCGGCCATGTATCAATGACTCTTTTCTGAGTTATGTGAATAGGTGTGAGGTGCATGCTAACCGATGCCCTAACGGCGAGAGAAAACATCATGGTGAAACTTGCACATTCAGGCGACTGAATGTGTTACCATGATCCAATTGGGTCTGGTTCCTCTGGTAGCAGGGTCACGGAGGTCAGATGGCAGTCGATCTACTGTAATCATTTGATCTGCCAGCTCCTGGATCATGGCCATCTTGTTATTGGTATATATGCTTCAATATTAGTACTGTAATATTATTACCAATATTTCAAGGTTCCGAATATTTTACTCTGTGACAGACAGACGGACGGTTACTCTTTGAAAACGTCTTTAAAACCACACCCAAGTCAGAAAACTAGACTGTAACGAAAAGGTCTATACAACCTTAATACTTGCAAAACGATTAGTCTTAGAAACATGAATTGCGTATATAGTCAGTTCCCTGTTTTAACCTTGAATTTGCGTCAGCTGTTGTGGTGCTGCGGGGGAGGATCCGATCCATATAAAAATATGGGTAATTTGGAGAATCTTTACAGTAAAAAAAGCAAGTGTAAAAAATATAGAAAAATTAAATATGACGGCCTCAGCCCCTGCAAGATCCAGCAAGTCATACAAATTACGGCTATCGTCGGAAAGAGGGGGTCATGGCCACACGTGGGTACCCCAATGTCCGGTGCTAAGTACACGAGGCGGTTTCCAGAGCGTCTCAAAGTTGCCAAGGTATGCTGAGTAAACGACACCTACTCCGCGAGCACAAATACCTCTGCCATCGACCCCGAGAGCATAGGCGTTTCTCGTTAAAACCAACGGCCATATGTTCCGACATTGCCTCACCCAATTTTTTTAACCTTCGCGTAAGGAACCCAAAAAACAAAGCCTTGGACCTTATTAAATAAAAGTAATACAAGTGATGTAGTTTCATGTTGTCATCATTTATTTATTTCAGCACTCGTTTTGTTACAATTTTAATGACTATCGTGTAAAACTAGCTGACACTCATTGCGCCATTTGGAATGACGGGCATCAGATTACTTGCGATTTGGTAAAATAGCCCCAAGAGTTGATACTAAGCCACAGTCACTCGCTCAACTATACAATAAAGTACTAACTTCATTCTGAACTAAATTCGTTTTAGAATTCTATAGCTTAGAAGTCGCCAACACGTTAACTATCATGACCGATCGACGCTTGCGATCTTTAATATTTTCCATAAACAAATTAAATTTTTCTTACTAAGTCATGATTCATTAACATGTTTGAGACTTACAAAGGTTTCTCAATTTCCATTGACTCTTTTGACTCATTAGATTCCTTTGAATCCTTCTCTTTTATTTCAATTGACTCAATTTTCTCGGGCATAATCGGTTTTGAAATTTCTATCTTCTCCGGCTTCTCCATTTTCTCTGGCATCTCTATCTTTTCTGGCTTCTTCTCCGGCATTATTTCTTCCTTTTCCTTCTTCTCCATTTTCTCCTCTTTCTTCTCGGCCATGATAAGCTCAGGCACTTGCATTGGCTTGGATTCAGGCACGGCGGATCTTACTTCTGGGACTTCGGGCTTCTCGACTGGGTCCACACGCGCCTGTTGATAAGATTTTGTTTTAACAAAGTTGTCAATAATGTTTAGGGTTCTACCTATCTGTGCCAAAATATTCTGGGCAAACAATATAATTTTTATTTTTCAGAATATACTAACGTAGATTACTATTTCATGGCTGCTAAAATTTACTAATATTATTTTTTTATGGCAATGACCTCCCCTTTCGTGGGAGAGGCCCGAAGTCCTGCAGTGGACTGTTATGGGCTGTGATGATGATGATGATAATGTAATTTAGAAAGCAAATAGCAGTTTATGTAAATACTTAAGTAATGTCCTTGACAAATTGTTCAAATGCATTATGAAGACTTTGTTCGTTGTTACTTTTTATTTATTATATTTTTTTGTAATAGGTGGTGCCTTAATATGTTACTTACGGATTTATTTTTAGTGAATGTTGCATTCATTATATTATAAATTTTTTGCACTATTTTCGAAAGACCCTGTATTCTTGGTAGGTACTATACCTGTTCAGGTGGATCGACAACCTTCTCAACCAGGTCAGGTACCATCCCAGCGCTCTTCTGTTCATACAGCAACTCTTCCGTGTCTTTCGCGGACGCTGGCTTCGGGAGGACGCTGCAGTCAGCCTGCGGGGTCTTCACGAAGAATGTTCTGGAGATCTTTAGTTTGTCCAGGACTCCGTACGCCGCTTGCAACACGGCCATTTGTGGGAGCCGTTGACGCGTGAGCACCCAAGCGTTTTCTGGAAGATTGAATAATTCTAATAAATAAAATTTACATGTCAAATATTAATTTAATTTCGTAGCAGAATGGAAATTAAATTAATATGTAATGTCAGTTATTACAGTTAAAATACGTTCATGTCAATATACAGTTATAAGAGCATAACGTTAGGTTGTCTTATTTTATTCTACATTCCAGGGTTTTCTAGAGAGGGAGGGAGATAGGGATGAAAAATTGTTTCGGATGCCCGTTAGAGGTATATAAATTTGCACAATCCGAAATGTCTGTGTCTCGGAGAAAAAGTTTATGAAAAAAAGAAAGTAACTTATTTTGCGAGTTATCTATAATCCGCCAAGTTTATGTTGTAGCGTTGCAAAAAACAAACTAATTTTAATCGCCACTTGAACGATTTTGCTTGGCTGTTTGTCTGTCGTATAAAAAACACAAACTCGTTGGACTATACATGTGTATTTTCTCGGATTCGGGTCAGATGCAGCGTGTAAACGCCTTGCACTGTTGCTACTTTGCGGTGTAGATAAAACTACTATAGTAAATGAAGACGAAACTATATTTACGTGTGTGCACAGGCCCCATCCCACTACACGACCACATGACGGCCCAGTTGTCGTAGTCCGTATCCAGGATACTGTATTCAGTGTCGTAGGGGATCGGCAGCGCGGAGTACTTCACTATGATGCGGCCCTCGCCTTCAGGCCCAATCACGTTCAGGTACCCGTCCATCACTCGTTTCAGACCCGTCCTGGGTGGAAAAGATAAGCGGAAATTAAAAAGATGTCCATAGATTTATAATTGGACCGTCTAGTTGATTAAGTATGAGGCTGTGGAGATATTAAGCGGACGGATTATATGGGCTGATGAAAGTTGATTGGTGTGGACGAGTCAGTTGGCCATCAGTGTCGAGTCTATGGAGATATTAATTGAGGTGGACGGAGATTAGAAGCCGATGAAAGTTGAACGGTTTAGAAGGCTTGGGAGAGCCAACAGTGGGCCAACGGTGTCGGAGATGATAAAAAGTAAAATTGACCATAGATGGGTCGAAAGATTTAAGCACAATTTAAAAAAGATATATTCGTCTTTGAGAGATTATTAAAATCTGTATAAGTACCAAAGCTATAATTACAAGTATAGAAGGGTACCCGTATTTATAGTAAATTCTGACCATCATGTTGATTTAGTACCTACTAAGGCACAAAATAATAACTGAACCTAACCAATCGATATATTGGGAAGTCCGCCACAAAATATACATTAAGTAAGTACTCAAATATTTCTCAAACAAACGAACCGATTTTAATGAAGCATAGCGTATGGCCATCACATTGGTCCAGTTGTCACATTGGTTAAATGCTAACCGATGCTCTTACGATGAGAGAAAACATGGTGATGAAACCTGCACATTCAGGCGTCTGAATGTGTCACCATAATCCAATCTGGTCAGGTTCCATTGGTAGCAGGGTCACGGCGGTCAGATAGCAGTCGCTCCACTGTAATTATCTAATCTGCCAAATCCTGCATCATGGTCAAGGCGGACCCCGGGTTCTTGTGCGCGTGAGCACAACCGGGGCATTGACGCCACGATGATTTATTTATAGACAAGGACCACCACGAATAAACTGCAACATTGTAAGGACAATGAAAAGTAACAAGTAAACAAGCTTCTTACAATGAGTTTGTGATTTCGTTGGAGACGAGGATCCTGCCTTCTGGCGTACTCTCGTACTTCGTAGTAACGCAGCGGTTGACGAGATCGCTGACGGCGAAGTAGCGCTCCGCCTCGTACCACGAGCCCAGGAACCGTTTCATTTGGAAGTTACGCATCGGCTGTGGAAGAAGATAGGCTTAATATTCTAGTTTTTTTAAAAGTATTAGGCGAACGAGCAATCGTCACCTGATTGTATGCTAGTGGAACAAACTTATCTGACTCGGTGACAGCGTCGTTGTTGTTGGAATTGACATGACATTTTAAAATGGTGACACTTAGTTCCAGCTTTGGCCACCGGGTTAGAAAAGTTTGTGGCACTCTCAGTTATCACAAAATACCAGGGTATATTACAATTTTCGTAATTTGTGTGCCTTGTTCTTGCACGATACTTATAAAGACAAACATACATAGATTCTGGCAGAGCCAGGTTCGCAAAATATTGTATACCAAAAATATAACATAGATATTGTATAGACAATAAACAATATAATAAATAAATAAATAAATAATCGTGGACAAATTCACACAGCGCCATCTAGCCCCAAAGTAAGCAAAGCTTGTGTTATGGGTGCTAGATAACGATAAACTACTTATATACTTTTAAATACATACTTATTATACATAGAATACCCAGACTCGTAACAGAAATTAAAATTCATCACTTCAAATTCTGCCCGGCCGGGAATCGAACCCAGGACCTCTTGCGTGGCAGACTGGCATGTTGACCACTGAACCACTCAGGTCGTCAAATGCTTATTTATTATAGTTTTTATCTAGACGTTCCAACAACGTTACATATTGAGTAAACTTAATTAATTACATAAAATTTGTACGGATGTTGTACATAGTTTCTATTTATGGCAGGGCTATTCACGGGACCGATTCAAGAGTGAGGTACCAAATTAGAATCCAGTAATTGAAAATGTAATTAATGTCCACTATGCTTGAAGTTATCCATCACTCGTCTCTCCAATAAGTGGGCAGATATAAAAAAGAGGGTACATTTAAATAGCAACTTCTACTGAAAACGAAAGTGCTCCTCTTCGCTAGCGAGGTGGCAATGACCCTTCAGATCATAACCGGTCTCGTGTTGTCTATGGTCAGTACGCGCAGACGCAGATCTCCTTGCAATTTTATCCTTTTTCGTCTAAATGAAGGGAATATGAACATTGGGTTTGTGTATTCAAATTATATTCATTGGAGACTACAGAGCAATCCTATTCACCTAATCGATTTTATGGTAATTTTAGCACAATTTTGCAAAAACAAAAGAGAACTGGCAATAAAAATCATATGACTAAAATGACATCTAAATTTGTGTCTTAAAAGGTAAAAAATAAATAAATTACAGTTAGTTTCGTGACTTTGTTTTGTGTTGTTTGCGAAAAATATAAATGGTAGGTATTTATGGTAGGTGCGTCCTCACTATGGTTGCCACTGTGAGGACTGGGGACTCAGCTTAACTGTGATTTTTTTGCTGATTAAGTAGAGTATGTAAAGTTCTAGTAGCGCTTATCTCTAGCGCTTCTTTTCTCTCTACTTCATGGTAGAGCTTCTCTACCAAAACCTACAACTATTCCACTTATATAAGAAGTATCTAATTTTAAAACCGTGACACAAAATGGAACACTTTAGAAATTCTAATAAATTACCTTCTTCAATTATTGTTCGGAATGTCGCAAAATAACCGCGCGGGCTCCATGACGAAAGAATTTAAAGAATTGTAAAAATATGTACCATGGGTACAAATTTGAAAACGTAAAAAAATATATAACCATGAAAATGAAACTGCCATTGACCCCCAGTGGGCGACCGGTCCGCCGTTCCGTAGTCATTGCATGCTCTGCGCACACGCATAGTTATACAACTTATATAAGTTGAACAATGTGTTCGTAATAAGACACATGATTTAGCTAAAGGCCCTATATGGCCAAGATAGTGGTATTTTTTACATATTTACTGTTTATGAAATTATTGTGGATAAGAATTGCTTGAATGCTATGAAGTTGAACATTATCTCTTTCAGTAGTAAAATAGATAATAAAGTTTTGAACACTTTAAAAGAAACCGTAAGAGTCGTAAAGAAAGATTTTATTTATTTTTATTTATTCATCAATTATTAACACATAGATCGCAAAGTTTAAGGCGACAAACTAGTCCAGATATCAGTGAAGGCAGAAGAATTTATTTATTTTTCCTCTGAATGTAATAACATAATTGAGTTTACTAGGAAAAAACTTGAAGTTTTCTGTTAATTGTTATTACAATATTTATATTATGTTTTCGGTATATAATTATTTGCCAACCTGGATCTGCCAGGAGGTATATGTTTGTCTCCATAAGTATTATGTAGGTACAAGGCACCCACAATGTAAAAAATATGCAATATTACTGCAGCGTTACTGGTGGAGGCGGACCCCGGCCCCTGCCAGAAAGAGCGAGAGCACAACTGGGATTTAACGCTTAGATAATGACGATCACTGCAGCAGTACTGAACGTCACTCTACATTTCCTATGCCTTACGAAGAAGGAAAACATCGCGATGAAACCTGCACATTCAGGGAACTGAATTTTTAACTACGATTTTATTCCCCTGTTAACAGGGTCGCGGAGATCAGACGGCAGTTGCACCTCTGTAATCACCTACCGCATCCTGGACTATGGTCAAGACGAACCCCGGGCCCTCAATCGGGGCATTAACACCAATATAACAACATTACAAAGCTACTCTGAACATTTCAGCCAACTAAGTTTCCACTAGAATATAACATTGTGACTAGATAAATCCAGGACTCACCAGATAGTCGGGGCACCACCCCAGGGACGGGATCTGCGCCGCCGCCGACGCCACCAGAGCTAGCCAGACCACGAACCGCCACATGGTGAATGCTGACCACAAGAGAATGAAGGGCTAGCTCCCGGCGGCCGCTTATAAAACCGTCGCAACCCCTGCAAAAACCGGTCCAGAGAAACGCATCTAATGGAACTCGGGAGACAACGTTCATACACTACGAATTGTGAGCTCGAGTAATTGTTGCACTGTTTATTAATGTATTGTGTTGTTCGTGAAGTGTCTATCTATTCCCGCCTCGAATTTTTAGAGATCCAACAATTTTCAGGTCGACAGATATGACAGAATTCATAAACGAATACTTTTTTGTATAATAAATACGTTATTGTTGCCTGTCAAGATATTTTTGTAGTTTTGTTGATTTCGTAGTGTTTTTTTAAATGGATATTTTGTTTTCTTTATCAAGCAAAACATACAGCTTTACAATTTTAAATCAATAATATTACACAGTACATTTAAGCCAATTAAGTTTCTACTAGAATTTCTGATCTGAAATCACTGAATGAGCAGCAACGGCATGTTGCCAACCATCAATATCACGCCTTAAAAACTCAGTTGTTGGTAGCCATTTTATTTCTGGAGTACCGTGGTAGCTAGCCGTCCCCTGATCTATCTAGTAAGCTGATTTATTATTAGCCCTCAGTAGGAGTAAGGTAATGAATTTTGCAACGATCCTTGTTAGGCAAAGGCTGCGTGTGTGTGTTAATGGTCTCCTTTGTTTGCTTTTTATGTTTTACTCAAGGGCTAGCGATAGCCAGTCTGGAATATCGGGATGTCTTCGTTAAAATGGGCGGCGGTTTTTGCTCACAAAGATACAGTATCTCTGTCTAGAGGAAAGACAATGAATAGCGATTACTGGAGTAGAATTTGCTGATGATTAAGTTATCGATTTTATTATTTATCGGCATTTTTATTACTGAGGTATCTTGAGAGTTACTACTTACGATGAATACAATGTCGATACCTTTCTCAGTGCAGCACTTTCTCAATAGCTGAAACTGCTCGTAAATTCTGATATTATTCCCGATTAAATTTTCTAATCTATATAATAATAATATTTCCGAAAAAATTCTCTAAGCATTTCCGAATCTCTACACAGTTTAACTGTAACAGCTTACTCTCCAAGCACAAGTTTGATATCCTCAACTTCTGGCCCAGAATTTTTATACCAGCTAAAAATTTTTCGTTTCCACCTTCATCTCTGGTCATTTTAATTATCTGTCATACTGCCCACTAGTGCGTCCACAGCGTTCCCATCGGACCCAGTCCGCGAGCAAAAAGATGTATACTCCATCTGCACACCGGTTCTACCCGTGCCTTTTTGTTTTCTAGTTCCCTTTTCTATTTTTATCCCGACTCCGTAGGGACTAAATTGCCGGCCATCTTCTCGTAATTTTCTTTGCATGAGCCCTATAGCTAATTATGGTCATGTGTTTTTATGTGTGCTGCGGTCTGTACCTGTTTGGCTTGAATGCTAGCTTGCGGTTGAGTGCTATCTCCAATGCCACACTCAGTGCTTTGCACGACACGTAGATATAATAAGCGAGTTTATGTCGAGTTATTTGCTCAACTATTGGTATATGTTAAGTGCGTGTTGAACGTACATTTTGTTTGTTAGGGACTAGCTTCTCAGGTGTGATGGGACTTAGTCTTTGTAATGGCCAAGTCATACTTTGTGACCCTACATGGGTTTGACTGCGTAGTGTTAGGGTTTGTCTCTTCATGAGATCTGATATTTTTTTACAGTAAAATCGTTATAAGGTTGCAAGGCTTGGCAAACCAATACTACATGAAATGTTTTTGGCAGGATTTAAATGTGAATTGTTTGCGTTTTCCCGGAATAATTTTAATGTTATTCGTTCCCCGCTATTTCATACGCGAACCACAATATTCAATTATTTCGCGGGTTCTTGTTATTTTCGGGATCAAAAGTACCTTATGACACTCGGGAATAATGTAGGAAGCTTCCTATTAGTGCAAGAATTTTCAAATTTGGTCCAGTAGGTTTGGAAGTTACCCTGAATATACAAATCTTTCCTCTCTACAATATTAGCATAATCATTGTTCTATGGAACAACCACATTGTTAAAACACTTTGACTAGGAAATTCCTTGTGAAACAGAATAAATGATTTGGTATATTTACAGATTACGTAAGTATCTATAGATTTTATACTTAAATCTATCTACTTTGAAGTGAATTAATAAATTTATTTAAATATTAACTGTTTCGTCTGCGACTTCGTCCGCTTAAAATTAGTTTTCTACGTTCTCGTTCCGAAATTTCGGGAAAAAACTATAGCCTATTTAACTCGCTTATAATGTAGCTTTCTAAATGTAACAGAAATTTTAAAATCGGTTAAGTAGTTTTTGAGTTTATTTATTACAAACAAACAAACAATCAAATATTTTCTCTTTATAATATTTGTTTAGAATAACAATTTCGATGAAACTAGCTTTTTAAAACATCGTGATGAAACCTGGAAGTTCAAACAACTGAATGTGTAACCATGATACTATCTGGTCAGGTTCCCCTGTTAATATGGTCACGGAGGTCAGATGGCAACTGCTTCACTGGAATTATCTGATTTGCCAAATTTTAGATCACGGTCAAAGCGGACCCCAGGCCCTCGTGCGCGGGTTTTCAAATTGTTAATCTGAATTAAACACACTCTAAATGTTCTATTAAAAACAAAATAATAAAATAATCATGTTGTTATATCACGAAAAATATAAATAATCCGTTACCCTAATTTCTGATGAATCTATAGGTATATAAGGGTCTATAATAAATGTGTTATAATTATAAAAATAGATAATCAATGTGGCCAACTCACCTTCGCTGGGATCTTGAGTTACAGTGGCTTACGTTGTGTCTAGGTATAAGTTACGGCTTCTTTTCTGGCGTCAAACCTAATTCAATTAGATAAACTGACTTATTCCGCTTGGATAACCGCATTCAGGTCACACTTACATATTTTCATTGACATCTCGGCCTTTTCCATTACCCTTTTTTTAAATATTTTGTATGGTGCAATAAATGTTTGTTTAATGAGGTGCAATAAAAATAATCATCTTGGGGTTAATATCCCGGTTGTGCACTCGCACAAGGTCCCCGGGTCCATCTTGACCATGATCTAGGATTTGGAAGATAAGGTAATTACAGTGGAGCAAATGACGGCCACCTCCGTGACCCTGTTAACGGGGGACCCACTAGATTGGACAACGGTTTTACATTCTGTCACCTGACTGTACAGGTTTCATCGCGATGTTTTCCCTCACCTTAAGCGTATCGGTTAGTGTTAAACTAGCGTACCTATATAACTGAGAAAAGAGCAATTGGTACATGGTGGCACTGGGGTTCGAACCTAGTACCTGACGCTAACGAGTCGGAAACCTTAACCACGAGGCCACCGACGCTCTTGTGACGGTGACACTCACCTATGTTCAGTGCCGTGCACAGTGCCATGACGTTCATTTAGAGGTATAATATAATTTAAAATATTATATTATATTAAAATATTGCAGTTTCCACTTATGGTAGAGCTATTCATAAGGAAGACAGATACAGAAACGGAAAAGAGATAACGTCATTGGTGGAATGTCAAAAACTTGTGCTTTTGCCTGAAATTTCATCTATAGCCTATTTCTTTGCCAAAGTTGGCCATGAAAGTATTATTTATTGTCAAATTTTATAGAAAATTATTCCGCTATTGGGTGAAAACATAACAGATACCGTTGCTTATGTATTCTATTGTATTTCTACGCCTCGTTCTTCGTGTTGTAAGTACTCAAAGGATCTAGTATATTACTACGTATGGAGTCAATTGGAATTTTGATATATTGGTTCCAAAGTTCCAAAAACGTTGTATCTCCCACAATTGTAGTAACTTTTTTCTTTTTGGTCCAGCCTTTGATTACACCCCCTTCCAACTTATTAGACTCCGACAAAAAATTATGACTATAGATAATATTGCCCGCGGCAGAAAATGGTTAGACTATAATAAATCTGCCATCCTATCACGGAATAAGATAGCATCCTAGAAATATGATCATACTTGAATTATATATATATATATAATAATGGGTAATTAAGTAATGGAGTTACTTAATTACCCACATTTCGGACGAAGCATGATTGTGAATTACTTTGCAGAGTTACAAAATAAAAATCGTTAATATAACTAGAGGCGTGCCTCAGAGCTCAATTTTGGGTCCTATAATTTTTATAATATTCTTAAATTATGATAGTAATAAAATTGCAGAAATAAAGTTTGTAGTTTTTTCTGATAATACGAACGCCATTCTTTCAAGTGATGATATGAACGATATGAACGATAAAGTTGGCCAGACCTTGCTTGTATTAAATGAGTGGTTTCGGTGCAATAAACTTAAACTCAACGCTAGCAAAACAAGCATCTTAGTTTTTAAAACCACTGCTGATATATTTGTTTTCATAACTTTCGAAATGGTGGCCAATATAAGTTATATTTGTGGAGCTGATAACTTACTTATTTTACTCCTAATGTCTTTTCCTTAATCTTTATTCAGATAAGAAAAACAGGCCATTTTATGTCCGGTTATGGGTCGCACAACGACAAAAAAGGGTTCATTCTAACTAAGGTTTTTTTTCGAGGAACTAAGAATTAAAGTTAAAAAGTCTTACAGGACTTACTTGCGTATGAATTTTCTCATCCTATTTTACAACATACAATCACCAGTGCCACGAACTGACAGGCAGGATTGGCGTGGAAGGTCATAAATCGAATAAAAAAAATTACAAAGAAATATCTAGAATATTCTAGAGAAATTAGTTTTAATAGATTAGATGTCAGTATTTACAGTCACGAATACTAGATCTATAACTAAACTAACTGTGCGTTATTCTCGCTACTATTCGAAAATGGCCGGATCGATTTGAATAATTAATTTTTTGTTTTGTTCGCTATAATAAACGGGTGGATCTATCAAAAAGCAGTATAAGATGAGCTAGGGTCTCTGTAGATACGCATAGCAATGTTAGCTCCTATTATAAGGTTTATGTAGGTCGACTGTACGACACCCATGAAAGTTAAAGCTTCTTCGGCTTTTTATGTAATACGGCAGACAATTATTGACTATCCACAAACAATAATTCTCAAGGTGAAGCAGCGATACTAGCAGCTCGTCTGCTATGTGAACACATTGCGTTCAATACGGCTCTTTGATTGATCAATTTCGTTTTCAATTTCAATTTTAATTTAAATTTCATTTATTCATCAACATAGGTAATATATACAGCTGTTATTAAATTGTTTCTTTGATGGACGCATAATGTCGATCGCCACTCAAATATTGTTATCGACATTGGCAGAATGCGCTCAACGCGCGTGGTCCACATAAGAAGAAATTATATATATTGTCAGTTGGAACATTGCTGGACCCTGTACGACCACGCACACTTTGAGAACTCATATCAAACGTTTGTAAATACGGGTGTTAATGTTGGTTGTGGACTCTATAATTGGAGAGAAGAATTTCCAGATACGATTGAACGATCTGGCCATGGAATGCGACCATTGAGAACGAGCCGATCTACGAATTATTCGAAATTGCGGGACGAGTTTTGGAATAGGACCGTCATCATCATCATCCTAGCGTCCATCCCGATTTATACCAGTGGTTTTCTACCTTCCTTTCTCCACTTCGCTCGGTCTTCGGCATCCTCGCGTCATAAGCCATTGGCGCTCACCCGGTAATGTCAATCCATCACTCCCCGCGCCTCACGTGAGATCTCTGTCCTGATACCGGTAGGTTTAGACACCTGCTTCCTATGTATTTACTGTCCTACCTCCTCTTGTCCGCAAAGTCTTACGCCAAGCCGGCACGGATGAATTCGGTACGGACTCGGTCGAGTCACACATACACCGCAGCATTCAGCTTCTCATTTCGTTGGGAATTGGGCCATTTACAACTTAACCCTTTCATCCTACTTCCAACCTTATTTGTCAGCACATAGGCGGCGAGGTCTATAAACCGGACAGTAAACGCGTATGCGTCGTGTGCGCAGAGTCACCGCGTAGCAACCGGACAGAAAACGTGCAGTCTACCCTATTGGCGCGCACACGATTCCTGTGCGGAGATTTTGCGAGCGTTGCGCTTTCATTACAAATAATACGGGCACGTGGCAGCATGGTGTCAGGTAGAGTAGAATATTGTGCAAGGGTGTCCTACAAGGCGGCTATGTCATACAGCTGAGGCTATGGTTATGGCAGGTACGCCTCTATGACACAGAGGCATACGCTTGGAGCACCCTAAACCAGAAAAACCAGTGTGGGGTATAAATTCTTCAACAATAAAGCCTCTCGTCGTCTTGGTTGCTAAAGGTGTGCAGTCTACAAATATTATAAACTAGTTTTTCCGCTAGGAAATTCTTTTATGACAGTTTAGTATGGTTTAGCTTTTACCCGAACGACCATTTTAATTGACTTATTTGGTGTATGAAAACTTGTACCACGGTACTGTCCACGATGCTCTGGACTGTGCTGAGGATACAGGTTGATGGCGTGCCATTGTCGTGACCAGATTAGAGGTCTATTAAGACCTCTCTCAGAGGAAGACAAACAGAGAAGGAGGATGCTAAGTTTTCATTAATGCCTTGAACTTAAATAAATATGTGTGTAGAAACGTGAGAGAGAGTTCGTTTAGATCTGTAAGTACAGTCAAAGAGGATATAAACTAGGGTCGCCAACCCTACTATATACTATAGTATCCTACTATATTAGGAGTCTACCTACTATAAATTAAAAATTAAAATATAAAACTACTATATTTAATTAGCACAACATTTCCACTTACCGCAAAACGGAACGCGTCAATGAGATCCTCAAGAGAATTCTTCTTCTTTAATATTTAGCAGAAAATATACATTTAAGAAATAATATAGTTAAAGATATTTTAACTCAGTTGTGCGCGCGGCCCTATGTGTGGGTGAACCTTAATACCTTAATACCAGGTATTAATACCTTAATACCAGGTATTAATACCAGGTATTAGGGCCGCGCGCACAACTGAGTTGAAATATCTATACATACATTTTATTTAAAAATACCGATATATTTTTTTATTAATTCCCTACCTACTTTATTGTTATGGCTTCGAAACTCGAAAATACTATAGTTGGTCTAAAAAAAGTTGGCAACCCTAATATAAACCCATATTGGTACAGTATCTAATCGACCGTTACAGCATGATGTGAGTGAATTAGAAAAGTACAAAGAAAACTAATACTTAGGTATTAGGGGAAAAAAGATCTGGTTCACCCCTACCGACAAATTTTTCTTGCTTATAAACCTTCCTCTTGAATCACTCTATCTAATGCTCGCCTTATTGTATAATTATGTCATGTTTGTGTACAATAAAGAATTAAGAAGAAGAAGAAGAATGTTGAAAACCGCATTAAAATCCGTTGTGTACTTTAAAAGATGTTAGCGCTCATATATCACAGCATTGTATTACGCGAAGCGACTTTATTTTAAAATTAATAGGAGGTTTTCTTACAGTTCTTCTTTTGTGCCCTAGATGGCGATATAATTGAGAGCGACCTATTTTTTTCAACGAATTATGACAAAGGGATCATTTGTTCAGCTCAATCTTTGGTAACCGATGTACTTATTCCCATATTTTCCATAACACAATGATACTGTACGTCCATGAGTTTAAATAAAACATATTTGTGCTTGGATTATTTGACGTAAGTCCAAATTATGTATGACACACGGAGTGTCGTCTAAAGATTCATAGGTGATTCACACAGGGCGTTACCAACCAAACTCAACTGTTTTTTTGCTAATTTCCTCTTATAATCAAGTTAAGGCCATATCATGATGAATAGAGAAAAATAACTGGTCGTATGTCAATTTTGAATGGCCTTGGACAACAATCCGTTAAACCGAGAGCGTACTCACTGAACGCAGAACACCATGTAACCATGTTCCAAACTCGTCAGGTACCACTGGTAGCAGGGTCACGGAGGTCAGATGGCAGTCGCTCCACTGTAATTACCTGATCTGCCAAATCCTGGATCATGGTTAAGGCGGACCCCGGGCCCTCGTTCGTGAGAGTACAACCGGGACATTAAGCCCAAGATGATGGCTTGGGTATTAATTAATAAAGGTAATTTTTATCAACAGTATTTTTCGTGTCCAAAAATTAAGAGGAGGCGGATATAATAGTAAGTACTTATATATCTGTAGAAGCCTACCAACGACTAACTTTCTTTATAGGGGTGTACACCTTTTATGCAATTTAGTGTATTTAATAATTATTTTTTTAAAGTCCGTGGATTGGTATCATCTTCAAATGGAAATGGTAGCGGTGATAACAGTCTGATGGACGCACTGACAGATGCGCAAAGTCCTTTTGACTTATAACTGTATAATATCTACGCGATAGTTTTTGAGTTCGTTTAACCTAATAAGAGTAGGTACTTATATTGTTTTTCTCTCATAGAACTTTAAAAATAGATTTTAATTTAAAAGGAAAAATCAAACAAGATTGGCGTGTTTAACTAAAATATTCGCGTTATTTAATTTACTAAGGTAAGAACACATTTTTACATTATGTTAATGTCCTAAGGGATATCTACAAAATTGTACACTATGTGAAAACTTAAGAAATACTTTTTAATTTACAATTAACAGAGAAAAATATTCATGTTCAACAAGATTAAGTTAAGCTTTTATTCAATAAAACTTAATGGCTAAACTTATTATTTACATTACTAAAACAACGTCATGTTCTTTACGATATTTCGAATTAGTTTGTCAAAACGTTAGAATATATTTTTTGGATAGGTAAATATTTAATTGTTCACTTTCAATAAAAACATGAGAGTTGTTTCTTGGCAATAGATAATTTATTCAATATTTTTGGCAAATTTTACAATGATTTAAGTGGTGAACGTAGAAATAGGTAATATACTGTGTTGCATTGTTAAGGTAACCCCACATCATTATTTACGTCACCACTTTAAAACCTTTTAAAAAATAAAAAATTGTTCAGTTTTACGTATACATTGTACACAATAAATTCCAATTTGGACGATTGAATTTGTCATGCATTGTTGTCTTAACACTAAATTTATTTACAACGAAAATAAGAGTAAAAAATTATGGAAAACGCAATGGAAGACAGCGTTTCCGGAGTTCCTTCCGACTTACAATAAAAACAGACATTTATCACATAGAATAAACTAACGATACCTTGAAATCACAATTCTTACATCATAAATTGTTCCCCAATTACAAATTACGTCAATATTCGAAAAATAAAACAAAACACAATTAAACAAAATCAGGTATACTTAATAAGGTAACGTTCGAAAGAAAATTAAAGCGATTTAAAATTTATCATTTAGACTATGTTTTGAACAACTTGTTGGTAACTTTAGTTTTTATCGAAGTACAATAAGTTTAACAATAAAGTGTATTTCACGGCAACACTTGAAAACAGAAACGAAACAGCTGACATACTATACGAAGGCTAAAGAAATTATAAGTAACTATTGAAGGCATATATTGACATTGGTGTTGCTACATTGAGTATTAAAAGTCAAAGGCTACTAAAATGGGTCGATTGGAACAAGTATTAAAATTTTAAAAGAGCATCATCCCCTTCTTGATTTATGTGTTAATTTGCTACGAACTGAGTCTGTTCAACAGGCTATCTGAGTCACATACTAGGAGTCTTTGAAGGTATTCAACATCCAGCCTTCACTATATTTATAGAATAAAAAAAACTGGCCACAATAATGTGTTCGACAATAAGTGATATCGAAAATAGCATATCGAAGGTTTTAAAAACAGATAAAGTACACAGCTAAGTTGATAAAAAATATATGACAATAATGCCTGATAAGCTCCACGTTAATACTAAAGTTAGTACATTAATCCAAAAATAAAGATACTCAAGCTTCATATAAAAATAGTTCGTACTGGAATCATAGAAAATGTTAAAGAATTTTAAAGAAAAGTCGAAGTTAGTAACTACAGTCATGAGATTATTAAATTGGTACCTACATTTAAGTTTAATAACAAATCAATATCAATTCAGGTCCCTTTAATTTCTCTTAATTGTACACCAAAACAACTTCAATGCTTTACAAATCTTTGGTGCTTATCCACATTGCAATATCGGCACGAACCATTGGAAGAATAAGGCATAAAAACATATCATTACGAACACATTGCTTCATGTTACACGAAGTGTTAAAATCTAATATTGAGATTGTAAAATGTCATTGAAAAGCTGCGAAATGTCAAGTCAGATTACATCTATTGGAACAAAGTATTTGTCGCATATTTGAGTTAGTATTATATTGCATCGATTATACGTATATACATAAAGTACTAAGCATTGTAACTATGGTCTGGTTCTTTTAAATTCGATATTAAATATAGGTATATCTGGTTTGATACAAAAATTCTACCAATTGGAATAAAAGCACCAAATAATTACTAAGAACGAATGATAACAATTAAATGAATCACTATGCTAAGTTCCAATTCTGACTAGATTCATTGATAAAATACTACACTGAGTAAGTGTCAATGTGCTATAATTCCACTTCAACGTCACCATACTAGTTTCATCAAGAGACTGCTTTAAATTAGGAGGTAGTTCATGTGACGCCTGTTCCCCAGGCCTGTACGAACTTCGCAACTTTTCTTTGACAACGTGTCTATTTTCTATGCTTAAGGAATTAATGTGTCGGTGGCTTTTAAATAACATTTATCCTAATGAAATACATCTTTCAAATAAATACTATCTTGGAAGGTATTGGTCCCGGATTATAATTTTTAAACAAATTATAATAATTTGGACCCATCGGCAAACATGTGATTTCATTTGTCGCAAACATCGCACTCGCAAACGCTTGCGAATGTCTCACTTTGAGTATCGCTCTGCGATATCACATGTCTTATAACTAAGCACTTAACAATATCCTTCTTAACCACATATCACAATTGGGCTCTCGAACAGAGAGTTGAATTTACAAAGTCCAAAGCTACGCGTACGCCCGCGTCAAGTGGCTTGGTGTCATTCGTGCAAATTCTTGCTGAGGAGCAAACTATTGTGCGGTCCAGACAAATGTCTAATCAGTTCCGGTAATGCCTCGAAAGTTAGTTGACAAAAACAGCAATTAAATCGACCCGGCGTGTTGGTTCTCCCGTCGTTCTCACTCGACGATATCACGTTGCGATGTACTGAGCATAAATGTTTTAACAGATGTGCCTTTTGTTTGAACATAGCAACACAAAGTCGACAAGCGAATGGTTTTTCACCTGTATGCACTCTGAGATGCGTCTTGAGATTCCAGGACATGCCGAATTGTTTCCCGCAGTACTCGCACCGATACTCTCGAACAGGTGCTTGTTTACTGGAGCCCTGCTCGTGTTCAGTTGCAGGCGCTTCCTCGCCGCCTATTTGCGGCTGACACAGCCACGTGCCCCACGAGCCGGCGCTAGGAGGGCGGTATTTGAGGGCGTCTTCGTGTGCGGCTGCCGGGGGCGTCACGCTGCGGTCCGGCAAGTAAGGCGGCGCTGAAGCACTGAGAGAATGTAACGCTCCCAGTCGCGCACCCGCAACGCTCGCAGCACCACCCGGCCCTTGAGCGTACCGCAGATGTGCAATCTCCTCTAAATAACTTGGGGGGAATGAGACGAATGGGGGATTTTGAGAAGGTGAATTATGAAAACCAGGCCTACGTTTACGATGAGGCGTGACGACGTAATTTTCTGGAGATGTCTGCTGTACTAATGACAATAAATCTGGGTCCGCCGGTTTCAAATGTCCATACTCCTCTGATTTAACAGTACGTAAGTCCATTTCAGGCGGTTCTAGGTAATGTGATTTTCTTTTAGATCGCTCTCTTCCCAAACGATCGTTCAGCAGTTGTCTTCGGTATATGTGGCTTTGTGGTGGATCGTCTTGGCTAGACGAAGTTGATCTTCTTCTTTCGATATTCTAAAAAGTTAAAATAATGTTAATTATTCGTCCTACACGGGTATATAAAAAGACAATTCCATTCAAGTTTAGTCTACACTAATATTTATTTATTTATTTATTGCAGTTATATAAAACATAATAAATCTAATATTAGATTCAATAAGCCAATTACAGTTCCTGGCTTGTAATAATATGTAATATGTAGGTACTCTAGATACTTGACTTTGATGAATAATTATAATTACCTTTGCGGCAACTGTTTCAATGTCGACATCTTGGGAGTCTTCATGTTCGCCTACCGAGTTCTCCGAATTTCTTGTGACTGACAGATTCACAGGATTAGATGAACTCCTTCGTCGTGCCGTCAGGCGGCCACATTCTTTGTCTTTATCACCATCGTGCTCATCATCTTCTCTTTCATCATTGCTGCTAGTTGACATGCTTTCTTTTTTTATACTTAATCCTTCGTCTCCTCTGTCCTTGTCTTTGCTGTATCCTGCCCCGGGAGTAACTCTCTCACTTTCTGAATGTGAGGATCCTGACGGCGCTTCATGCTTACTGCTCTCATTGCTGTTTATATCTGTTTTGAAATTTTTGGCTTTTAGTCGTTCGCATGAACGGTTCCTTTCTTCTGCCTGCTGTCGTTCTTTTGTTGATTTCCATACATCTGATTTGATCTCAAGTAGTTCAAATAGCTCTTGCATGTCATCTATTTCTCCAGACTGTAAAACAAAATAAGGGAATTATAAATGGGATTGCCTGTACCTATAAATTGGACATGTATAACAATCTTCGTAGTAATTGTCGTGGACCTTGCCTGGCAGGTTTCGGTCACTTATTAATATTTATTCAAATTAATTTAATATTTTGAAATTTTACGTTATGGATTATCTTCATCATCTTCTGAGCGGTTAGTTCCGCCTTCTACCTGGGTCCGCTATTATGTATTTTAAGAGAGGTAGGGCATAGCGGGGTATCCCGTTCGAATTGGAGCCGCCCGACTGGGGAAGTACCTTTACCTTACAGAATACCGCAGCTAAACAATACTCTTTTAAATAGGATTGTATTTCTGCCGGTGAGTAAGGTTTCCAGTGCTCCATGGGATGGGAATTTGGGGAACCGTGGCTTTGGCAATGGAGGGATTTTTGCCTATTTGCTGCCAGAGTAACGTGTTATAGAGGTGGGCAACGCATTGGCGATAGTTTGGTGTTGCTTATGTCTATAGGCAGTGGTGACCACTTTCCATCAGGTGGCCCGCTTGCCTGTTTGCCTATCGTATAACATAAAAAAAAAAAAAACTTTTGGATATTGTAACGATAATACTCACCTCAATATACGCTTGTCCACTGTAGAGGAAAACAAGAAGATGTCTCATGAGTGTACTGTTAATCCCGGACATGTGGATGGTGACTGGATTCTCGACCGATGGTGTGTCATCAAGGATTTTCCTGAAATTATCATAAAGCGCAGATGTTAGAGCTAGAATTATTAAAATTAAATATGAAAGAACAATGCTACGCCCAAAGGATTCTCGAGCAGTACAGTATCAGTATAACAGTACAGCATAGAATGCATAATTACCACGACATATCGATATGTCTATTACATTTTGACGCCTAAACTGTCAATAAATTTAGATAAAATTCTGGCTTTACCAATCTTGATGGCGTTTAATCTACGACTCTAGATCAATGCGGCTTGTGAACCAATGAGTGAAGTGAGTGAAGAGAGACTGAGGATGGGTATGCTGAATCCGAAACCTGGCTCATTAAATAAGCCTGACGCCTGACGTTAAAGGGGGGAGGGAAAAGGCAAGAAACACCGAGAGAGAGATAGAGAGAGAAGAGAGAAAACATTACTGATGAGAGGACTGACTGGCGGTGGCGATGACGATTTTGTAGGCGGTTAGGGTGCATGTTTGCCTGGGTAAAGGATAAGCAAAGTGAGTCAGAGAGAGCTCTCTCTCTCTCTCTATAAAGGGAAAGAGAGAAACAGATCGAGAGAGGGAGAGAGAAATATTTCTGATGAGGGAACTGGCGCGGCTACATCGATTTTGTGGGCGGTCAGTTGATGCAGACTGACCTGATTTAAAGGATTAGCAAAGAGAGACCAAGAGAGGACAAGAGAAGACAGAGTGAAACATTACCTGATAAGCGGACTGGCGGCGGCCATCACGATCCTGTGGGCTGCCAGCGGCACAGCGTCGTCGCACACCAGCACCAGGTCGGAGTAGCGGGCGCCGCGCCACGCCGCCCCCACCTCGTTTAGGATGCAGGCGTGGTGCTTGCCGTACGTCAGGGTGAGCAAGCCCTCGCCCATCATTCCAGCACTGGAAAGAGAGGAGTGGAGGTTAGACATTTTGTTTGTGATACTGTAATATGTATGATTAACAAAGAGTTCTCAAGTGTGGCGTGAAAAGATTTTTACGGTCGGCAACACGCTTGGGACCTGTGTCACAAGTTACTATCTGCCGACCATCAGAAGGGCCTGTCTATAAGACAGGCATTTAGTCCAGGTTTATCTATGTTGTACATTTTGAGTCATCGGTCTTGTACTCTGTTTTTATTAATAATAGATTTCATTTACCCATTTTAATAGATTTATAGAAATTGCTGATCTTCATAATAACCGCGTTGCTATTACCTAATTAGATTTTGCTTGTACCTAATTAGATTGTTCTTCACATCTCATCAATGTTTCATCTAGTACCATAGAATATTGATAGTAACGTAACTAGTACCGCAGAAGTAGGGTACCACTTCATAAAACAGTAGCTTCTGAATATCAGTTCAACATATTAGAACATATTTCTGTTACTTACAATGAAACGCGTTCTAATATTTTGAACTGATAGTGTGAGCTTGTACTTTTATGACGGCCCCAGAATGATTTGTTGCGTGTCAACAAAATAGAACAAATACGTGTCAGTTCTATAATAAGCCGTTATCGACGTTTTCAACAAGTGAAATCACACCGATACCTACGTACTGCGGCCTGCCAATGGCCGGTTCAGTGGTCTCACTCGAATAGACTGAAAACGGCCGATGAAAAGGAAGACAAGGTTGTAACCACTCAACTGTTACGATAACGTTTCAATATCAAACTTATCGGAGTCAATTTTACAATTAAAAGCGTGTGTAAAATCTTAAAATTGGTTGGTTAAACACAATGGCCACTATTCAACAAGACATTTCCCAACCAAATTAAAAAGGTTAAAGGTGCGAGGAATTTAAATGGGCGTGAGACAGTTGATGTGTTCTTGTGGCTAATGCTGGGTCCTAACAGTGCAGGTGCTAGAAAGCCTGTCGCAATGGACCTTGGCCTGATAAGGCGGCGCAAGCGCTGTCGGAATTGCGATATCCGCGCGGGATCGTTTAAAAGACGATCAACGGACGCTTCTTTCGCATTGTGCCCGCGTTTAGCAACGGTGGGGTCATCAGAATAGAGCTCATTGTTGTCGGCAACCGGAGGCCCATTGTGCTGCTGAAAAGTCATATTTAATTGCGGCACTGAAACGCAACGAGAATGCGTCGACGGATTTGGCTCCGGAACACTTATGGAATGCTAAACACGACGCAGATCAGTATCGGTTGCTCTGGCTGTCACGCTTTTGTAATTCGGCTTTCGGTTTTGGTTCGGCTGTAATGTTAATAAGTTGAGTTCTATTCTGTACCGTTCGTCCAATAAGGGCTTTCGTGATACCCAAATCCACGACATGGCGTTACTGTGACGTAAGGTCTGCTGTCAAAATTAAGCCCTGTCGTTGGATGGAGAAAATTTGTCATTTTACGGCAGTTGCTAATGCATCTGAAGTCGTGAAAACTGTCAGTCCCCGCTCGTCGCTTTCCGTTCGTCCATTTCCCAGTTTGTAAATGTCTTGTTGCGTATATTGTACTATTTTTGGTTATAAGTCATCATGGGTTGGCGCTGGTTAATTTTGGGTTCTGATGAATGGCACGTACTATGATATTGTGTTGATTCCGCCTATTGTTAAATTATTATTGTAGAAAACATTATTATAAAGCAAAAATGGTTACAAAACATTTCGAGTTTTTATTTTTAGGTAAGTATCTTTGTACTATTTTTACAGGGTCCTGTTTTGAATACAATTTGAAATAAACTGATCGTCATCTTCCACTTCGCTGTTTCAAACACTTTTTGGTATTTTACCCACTAGTCATAAAAAACGTTATGGATATCATGCATATTATTAAGTTACTTATAAATACTCATTTTATGATAATTGTTTGTACACAAAAAATGAACAACTAACAACAAAGATTAAACATTTCCTTGAGCGCGGGAATTGAGAAGTGAACATGTTTTAACCTACATCGTGTTTCAAACTCTGCCATGTTAAGTTTTATTTTATCTCTTTTAAGTTAGGTCTTAAGTTAATTAAACCTAGCTTTGACTTCGCTGTGTTCAGCTAAAACATCAGAAAATCCAAAGACGAATCTCCAAAAGATTGCTACATCGCAAATAGGAGTGTCTATTTAAATATTTTATTACCTTGATTTGCATTGAGCGAAAAATTCTGTAAATAACTTTTTTAGACATCCTGTATGTTAAAGTTATTAAGGATATACTCACATTATTTTATACGAGCATAAAAACAGTGTGAGATAATCTTGAAGAGCGTGATGTTAAATTCTCCTTGGGCCATGAATGTGGGCCGATTCGAGTTTAATAAGGCTCTAATTGAAGGTCGCGTAGTTATTAATGTAGCCAAATGTTTAGCACGCCATATACAGAGAACAATATATAATGTCGGCAACAATTTATTGTCTGAACTCGGATTCCGTGAGAAATTTTACAATTATTGCGCACAATTTATACGTTTCTAATGCTGGTGGCACGCTCGCTTCATTATTTTGAATGCTTTTGCAGGCTTCTGTACAAATGTAATGTGGTATTGTTGTTGGTGATGGCTGACTACTCCCCTCGCTAGTAAGTTTTTTTTAATTATTCGGATAGTCCTCCGTCTGGTTTGTCCTGTATAATTGTTTTGTTCGCATTCGCGACATTTCTGGAACTGTGTTTTCTGGTACCTACAGTAAGCTAGAAGTCCGATTAGATCAGCTTATTGGGCAATGCGCTCTTGGCTTTTTTCCTTTTCTCATACAATATTTTAAAAGTAGTTTCTGCTTTGATTCTTACCAAATAAAATTTTATTGTGGGATAAATAACATGCGGGTGGTAAATCGCCTTTGTATGGCAAATGTCGTAAAATCTTTTGTACGATAAAGTTAGCTTGCTTGCACCACAAAGTTGTTTTGTCACCATTGCGCATATAAAAAAAAATTAAATCGCTAATGGCCACCAAATTCAAATCGCACGTCCGAACGGTTCCTTTGTTTCCCTCAGATGTTAAAATCTTAGGCACCTACCTATATCAGCGCGGAACATCTAACGCTTTTCCTACGGACGCGGCGAAGGCCGTCGTCGGTACCATCAGATATGCAGATTAGTTTTTTCCTGAGATCCAGTGTCTGCACAGTGCGTCTGTGTGTCGGTTTCTGCGCGGGCGCAGCGGGCCGCGACTGGCAAGCCCGCCATTGTCCGTGTGTAGCCGCTTGGCACGATGCACCTCGGATGGCGAATTGTCAACCGCCAAATTGCCATTGCAATGCCAATAGCCGCTATAGTCCACTGCTGGTTTGGATAAATCGACAGGATTACCTTTTGTTAAGGTTAAGTGGCTGACTGTGTAATCAATTATTTTTTATGTATAAACGACTCTTACTAGTTTTATTTTCTTTCCAATTTATATAATTTATTATTTTAAAAGATTTCAATTCTTATAGATTTCGCGGGCATTAAAACAGCGCATCGTACGGCCATCTAGTGACTTTCTACTGCAGTACATCGCCATGCCGCTGTCTCTCGCTATCTTAGTTCTAAATTATACCACAAGGGGTCGTTTTATGTTTCACCTAGAAAACTACAGATGGCTCTGCACGTATGTATATCGATCGATAATAATAACGTGGCCATAGTAGCAGATTCAAAAATAAATACGCGGCATGAATGAAAGTGCAGCCATGAGACAGTTTGAGCCCAGATTATTTGCCCATTTACTCGGACACGTAATGCTTGACCTTCTATCGAGGCACTCACTTTCACTACTATTTTTCAGTAAACAAAATTCCGGAAATTCTTCATGCGCCAGGTCTCTTTGCCTCTTACTTGCTGTTTTGGTAAAAGATGAAGGTGACTGCCGTTAAATGGTAAAAATCAATTACCACAAAAATGGTCCGAATTAAATTGTTGTAATGAAAACAGATATTGTTATACTTTTGATTACACAATTTCCTGGCTCACTGAAACCGGTTGAATAACCAATAATACGTGTTGACACAATTTCAGCTTAATCTGGAAACGGTGAGAGAGTAAAAGCATTCAATGTTTTCGAAAAATAAGTCAAGGTTCGTTTTAATTTAACGTTCTTGCGTACGACACAGTAGGCAAACCGCCACTCGAACTAAGTACTAAGGCTGACAGACCTTTTACTGACGTTAAACTTTGCTGTGCCGTGAATGCAGATATAGATTTTATGCAAGGTTTACGGGCAAATTCTGTGTCACTTAACAACAACTACGCGTAAAATAAAGAGTTTAACGCAAGTAATGTCGCTGAAAGGCTTGTTAATGGATATGCAGATAACATTCAGTATATTCACGTGAACATTAATTTAAAACAAAATGAAAGAAAAATCATAATGATAAAGTGCGGATACCGATTATAATACCTCTAGGCAATACCTATTAGGTGGTGATCAATTAACAATCTCAATCAGTTCAAGTATCAAGTGTAAGGTACAAGGTTGAATCATAAAAGAAACGCCCGCCGGCTTGTTTAGTTCTGCCCACACTAATTAAGCTCCGCGGCCTAGAATGGCAGCTCTGCATTACAATTATTTATACAATCCATACCGATACCAGATTCTAGTAATCAACGAGTAGTATGATGACTTGTCTCTGTATAAGGAAGGACGGATACCTAGATACTCTTGACAATGAAAACAAGCCATCAAGTACCAGTTTCTTCGATTTTGCAAGACTCCTTTTTGACAAGATGTGTCGAAGTGACAATGCGTCAGTGTTGAAGAAGATACTAGAAGATGATGTAGGTAGAAAACATTACACAATTATAAATGTTAGTTGTATAGTTCTATAAAATATGGAGGTCAAACTTTGACCGTGTGGTATATTCCAGCGTAACATATTGCACTAACTAACCCTTTAGGGTACGAGTGTCGTAAAAGGCGACAATGTCTTAGATTTAGAGGCTGACCCTAGGGCCTCAATAGAAAAGAAAACGGGTCAGCGTTTACCGTGACGTCCAAAATCGAGTCAAACAGTGGAATGTTCATGTGACTTAGGTCAAACTGATGATTTAGAAGGATTGTAATGGTAAAGGTAAACCATAAATGAAGGGTGTTAAAAAATTTGATGAATAATTAAAACCATCGAGGCACTTTCTCAATAGTCGAACGACTGAAGTCAAGACAGGTTAGATGACAGCTAATTGAGCATATCGCCGGATACTATAAAGTCCAATGTTTAGCGGCGAATAAAGTGATTGCGACATAGCCGACGTTACCGGTGTTGCAAGCCTAGAAATTGTACAAGTCGCCGGGTTGGCCTACTGGAGCGTATTATTGAGAAAAAAGTCAAAACTTTCCCCGATCCATTGGCAAATTGTAAGTTGCGAAAATGTATATTATTTACGCAGCTGATAGAGTCTTTTGTTGTTCCGAAACTCTGGTAGTCTAATTGTGTAAGTAATAATCTTTTTAATTCTTCGCTGGGAAACGAAGCTGAATTTTCATTTTTCGCAAACCTGTCATTGTACAGATGTAACTTTTTGTGATACTGTAATAATGTATACAGTCAAGGTAATTTTTTAAATAAAGCTTTCAGTATTTCAAAATGATAATCACATTGTATTGCAGATATTTATGCTCATTTTATTTTACTGCACATTAAAAGATTATTATTTTTAAGGTTATCCATATCAGTTTTAAGCTGCAAGATTATGTACAGCTGACTGAATGATTAGACAAAGAAAGTATGCTGTAATATATATTATTACCCCTTATTTATAAAGTGCAAATATTACATATTCATGTAAATGAGGTGATGTAAATTAATATGTAACATCTGTATCTACTTTAACAATTTATATAATTTATGCGCCTTTGTTCACGTATTTGCTTTCGACTTCGTCACCGAAGACATTGATGAAAAGTAGTGCTTTGATAATTCTGCCGGCTATCTGCTGGTTTCAAAAGTAGCCTTCTGTTAGGAAAATGTCTTTTAAAACCAATGTGAACAAAATAAGGCGTAAATATTAAGCAACCTATAATCTATTTAAGCAAACAGATTTTGGTAGTGGGTTGTGTCCAATTGACGGCACTCCGAATCATATTATGAATACCTACGACTTATCGTATCCTTAGATAGGTCTTTGAAGACGAATAGGTACTTATGCTGGTTTCTATGTCCACTGGAGCACGCTATAGGTAGTTCAATGCAACGGCCACTGTTGCCTTGTGGATAACTCGAACTGCGGTTTCAGTCACCGCCTACCACGCTCTGCGGAGGTCGTCGTTATTACCGCAGATCTTGCCCATATCGCCCAGAGTCAGAACGCTCTCCAAGTAGTTGACAGCAATGACACAGTAATTAAACTTACGTTCAGGCTCGCAAACAATTTTCCGTATCCAGTCTATACACGCTGATAGATAATTGATTGATTAGGATCACTAGAATCGATATAGATCGATACGGTTCACGTCTTTACCAGAAATGGGTGTGATTTAAATGATTACATTCCTTTTTATGAATGTCCGTTTTGATGGATATGGTTAGTAAACTGAAATCTGAATTGACATTATAGTGTGACGAAGTTCTAATTGGCTTTGGGGATTTGTAAGTGAATTGTTTAATGCAGTTGACAAATAAATTGGCCAGCGCTTATAGTACCCAGGCACACGGTCCGCCGCCGCCGCGCCCGCGGTCCTCGGGCTGTCGCCCACAATCACAGGCTCTATGAACAACTTCACATACTTGTGGACAGTTCATGCTCCATTTACACCGATGAAATGATTGGCCAAATTAAATTGTCTCAGTATATTCCGACTGCAGTTTAACGCCTGTACAATTTCTCGACGGATTCAATACCATGCTGAAACGCTTCACGGCTATCAATTATAGTTTAATGCTATAGGCACAATTGAACGCGGTTGATGAGTTTATAGTGATATAACCCAATGTAAGGAACGCCTAATTTGAATAATTTAATAATAAGGAAATATTTGGAACCACGAGATTGGGAAGTCGTAATAATAGTGCCGGCAGTACATGGTTTCAATGACAAATGTGTGTGTACAAAGGTACTTAGCAACAGCCAGACCCCTTTACAAGCTTCTAACAGCCGCGCAAAGTATAGCAGAAAGCGATAGTGATGTAAGTCGATAGTTGTCAAACAGGAAACCGCGGGGCGCGCGTGGCAGCGATACGCCGCACACGCTTTGTGCTTCGGCCTTCGGACGAAATGTTTAGTGCCCGTACACACTGCGCTGTATCGCACCACACACAGCCATTATGTAACGCTAGCTCCACAACAAATGCCAGCCCATTCATACGGGCCATGGCCGCTCCGATCATCTGTGGTCCATCATTGCCGTTCTCATCCTTGTCCGTAACGTGTTCAGCGTTCTCTAAAGATTTCCGGATTGTTTTGTTCTCGCATATTTGAGAATCGAGTTTATTATCTGCCTTGTTTACTATAACTCGGTCGGAATTTTACACAACATGGGAATCGATAAGCTTATCGACGATAATTTCTTTTGCGTTTTAATAACAAGGAAATGTTAAAATTAGATAAATGTTAATCAATGTCGAGTTGAGTTGAGTCAATAAGATCATTGTCAATATGATAATGCTTTCAGCTACGGATTTTATTTGCTCAGAGCGTATCAATGTAATAACTACTTTTTACGGGCTGAATAACTACTTTTTCTCTTGATAATAGCACCATATATGAGCTAAGCTTTAGAAAGGCAACTAATGTGATCAAATAATTGTATTAACACCAATGTAACCATTAGAGAGCGAATGAATAAATGAATTATGAATTATCATATTTGTTACTTAATACATACATACATAAAGACACACAATTTTTGTTAAGCTTATCTGCTGGATTTTCACAACAAACTTGATTAATTGATTACACTTTAGGCAACTACGACTGAAATATCGTCGTTCTATTCGAGAGGTCTTTCATTCAATTGACCTTTACCCGTTGATTTAAGAATTTTATTGTTGCATCATTGGGCTAAACGCTTGCGAGCATTTCGCCTAGTTTGGCCCGTTGGCAGTGTTTAGTTATATTTATTTTTAAATGGCATTGTACCCTGTGCGAGAGAGTCTTGGGCCGAAAGCGCGAATGAGTTTTACCTTCGATGATGCTAAAATAGCACCACAGTTACACTCTCACCTTGCGTTTGATTGACGATCGATCCCTTGTGCCAGATACTTGCTAACAGAGACAACAAACAACTGCGCTGTAAACAGAAATTATTAGACGCATAACCTCCTCAGATGCCATTTGCGATATGTAAATATGAATATAGTTTTGGATACAGACTGTTACTAAAACCAATGACACAAAACACGGTTTCGTCCTAAGCGGCATTAACTAGTCAGATGGTTTTCTCTAGAAATTCCTCGGCGACCAGATACAAGATCTAACGAAACGCCTTCGGCGCATTTCTGAGTTTTCGCAACGGCTTAAGTTCGGAAACAAATCGAGTTCGTGTTCGACATTTTGCGATCACTGCGGCAGTTAGATGACTATTTATAAAGAACGTGTCTTAGAAAAGGTCGGATTTGATTGTCGGCAGTCATTTGAATATCACTTGTGTTATTACAGCAAATTACGATGAATTAAATGGTCTATATAGATGTGGTTCTCACGCGGCGGAATCAGGTGACCTTGGAACAGGTAGCTTTGAACCTAACGACGTTTTAGTTAATGTTAGTGCCAGTCATGCAGTCTCTCTAGGTAGATCTTTAGTCATAAATGTACGTACCTAAGTACTATTAAATGCCTCTATGATTCCAAAGAAAATGCCCATGATCATTATTGTTCTTATTCAATAGGATGACGATTTAGAACTTAATTGTAATTTAAAACAAGATGTGTGACTGTATAATTAGTTTATTATTACGTAAATCGATGATCACAATTCGCTTCCGTTGACCGAGTAGTTCTCTACAAACGGACCGAGGTAAACGAGAACCGTCCAAGGTTCGTTTTGAAATAGGATGGCACTTGACCTTCAGGATGAAAGTCAACACTGTTGCGCAACACATCGGCGCGCGCGCTACCCAGCTCTATGCTAATAAACCAACGAGACACATATTGGAGCCTGATCATGACCTACATTCCCATGTTCAAGGATTTCACATATTTGGTAGGCGAAGATTTCAAAACCGACAGAATTTTAAAACGCCTCTTCACAACAGCCGCGTAGGCAACCCGCAGCGAAGAAACAGGTCGATCGGACCAGAGTCAGAGGCACCGGGAAAAAAATAAAAGAAACATTTCTTTGGTTTTCCCCAGGATGAGGTGACGTAAAGAGAAATACGGACAATGTAAATGCCAGTGGAATTTAATGAATCATTGTCTCAAGTCATACCGTCAATTGCGGTTAGATTCCTGTTGTAAATTTTATGCATGACTAGAATGAGTGACTACCGAGCCCTGTTCAATAAATCATTTGTTTGGACTAGATTTTTCACCACTCCTTTCTACACATTTGCCTAGGCGCACACTAGGGGGCTCGTAGTGTGCGCGGGCGTCGCGGTGTGCCCCACGCACACGAAGGCACCGCGAGGCACGCTGGTAGTGGTGGAGCGTGCGTAGATCCGCGGGCACGTTGCATAGAGGGGAGGGGGGCTGTGCCGCCGGCGAGCGGCCCGCGGTTTTGTAACACTGTTTCATTTCAAGGTCACTCGAGCAGTTTTTAGAAAGTTACTTCATATCGACTCAAACTATTAGGTAAAACTCATATAACATTTCTTCTTCGAACACAAAATTATTATTCAACCCAGCGGTGACGTCGCCGCTATCCTTACTTTCAAAATATTTATATCGACGTTGCTACGACCTGGATAATATGCTAATGAAATGTCCTTAATATTTATTCGCAAAATTTGCTACTGTGATTAATTTATTCGCAGAAAAATATTGGCTATTACAGCCCATTGCGAATCCATTAGTATTTATTGCCATGCGGTTGCCAATGTTAAAGATTCGTAATAAATGTTTCGCAATGGTAAAAGTTCGCGATGACACCGATTAGTCATTATTATCAGCATCAATGAACACAATTATTCTTGACAGTTCCAAAGAGTCGAAATGCAGGTCAATAAGCGTCTATACATTAATAGTCTATTAAACTATAGTCTCGTTTACACAACTTGTATACTATTCTAGTACATACATAACATCTACATTCCTAAAGACAGCATTAAATATGCCATCCTCACGAATATTTTCAACCAAAATAAGCATCCCAACATTTCTTATTTCATCATTGCCATATTCACTTCCATATACGTAGAGATCTTCACTCTGTTGCCGAAATGATGAAATGTAGTCGGCTGCCATTTCGTGAAGTTGGGTTGCGTAAGCGTTCACGCTAAATTTTGCCTCAGAGAAAGTATGCGAAAGGCTTTACGTAAGCCGACCACGTAACTTGTAGCGACTCAGTTTTGATTTCCTTACTTTTATGTCCATCACCTACTGTTACGTGAGTTTTACGGTCAATTTTTGATTTACTTAGACTAGAGGTCTGGTTCTATTTTCATTTCCAGTTTGTTCGGCTAAAATACTACCTAGGCAACAAATTTTTAAAGGGTATTCTAGTAGAAGCTTGCTATAACGTAAGTGTGAAATGAAAAAGAGGAAAAACCAACACTTAATGTCTACAATACGTGACTTGCGAGAAGTAAAACGTACTTGGTAAACAATTTACAGACGGAGAATTTTCTTGCGACTCATAAATTAACTTTACGAACCTAAGAAGCAAGTTCTTAGATGCGAATTCAAACCAAACGCTTTTGCTTGGGACGTGTCATGTGTTAAACTTAATTAACGAGTACAACAAGCGATGTCAGGTTTGAATACGTCTTGAATTAGATAAATAGACAATAAATTAGGATGCTCTCCCAAGTTATAATGGTTGGTGTAAGGTCAAAATAATTCTAGAGTCATTCAATCGGTGGCCTCCAACCTCCAAACGAAAACCATTTGGCAATAGAGTTTTGCATTGTTGAAGTGTGAAACCATGTGGCAAAGTAAAAAGAATAAGCAAAAACGGCAGCGGTGGGCGGTCGCGAGCAATCTCATGCCCCAATTTCCGACTTATCAGCCAAGTCAAATATCAGAAACGCACGGGTGCCGGAGATAAGTGTAGATTAACAAATTGTGGTTGTGTATTTCTTTTTAACTATGCTTCCGTTTTTAGTTCAAAGAAATTGTTTCCTTGAACGTTCAGTTTCATTTGTTTTCTTACGTGTAAACAGAATTTGTTTTAATGTTTTGCTTTTCTTCCGTCGCTTTGATTGTTGGTTTCTTTGACAATATATAACTTTTACACTTTTTATCAAAACTAATATTTTTTGGCAGTTTTAAATAGCTATTTATTTATTTTATACTAGCTAGCCGGCCGTAACTTCGTTTGCGTATTGTCCTAACCTACAGTTCTTTCTCTTCAATCACATTGTTGAAACCCGCATTCAAATTCGCTACGTAGTTTAAAAGATTTAAGCGTACATACATACTACAGAGGGACAGACGGTGAATTTTTCTATATAGTAGAGAAGTACCAACATCTAAATTATCCCAGGACGTGAAAGAAGTGAGTGACGTAAAATGAAATCTTAATTAAGCCACCTAAAAAGATTGCACAAGACACTTGCTCTGGGATTTTGATAAGCATCTTTCACAACGTTGCGGTAACCGTGTGAAGAGATAGCGGAACTAGTGTACACTACATGAGGCATTAAAGGAATTACAATTAACTGCATAAAGAGTAGAAGCTACGCTGGACTACCTCAGTAGTTTATACCTCAGAAGTTATACTTAGTAACCGGGTGATATCTAAAAACCTCCGACATAGTTTATTCAAATATTATCTAAACCACTGTCCTGATTTTTTAGAACATATTTTATTATTATTATATAGAAATATTTTAGAACAGTTGTAGGATACGCTATAGCAAATAGTGGTAGGCACCTTCAGTAAAATAAATTGAAATAAACCAGAAGAAACTGTTAAAGTAATAAATAATAAATAAATAAGAAGTGTAAACTGCTATGTCTTCACGCAATTTTCGGGATGATATTTATCTTTTTTTTCGGATCATGGCGTAACAAGCGGTGCTGAAATATCGCGGACCTCAAAATAACTGCGTTAAATATTGCAAATCCCAATGAATCAATATATTTCTCTTATAACCACAGGATTATTAGATCTTTATTCAGATGTGGAATGATAAATTGAAGTTCTAGTAACAGCTTCCATACAAAATTATAATGTTCATTTTAATAGCAAAATCCATGTTATGTGTAGGCAATTAACACATAAATTACGAGGAAGTATGATGAAGAACTTTGAATAAATGTTTACGAGTAAAGCGAATACTAAATTGTGGTAGATAGATAATTAAATGAATAGTGCGTAGAATTCTATCGCGTTTCTAAATATACTACATAGGTACCTGTATCATACAGTTCGCACAAAAAATAGCTTATTGCTTATTTCTTAACTATATGAACACGCAGTGGGAAGCTTTGCAGTATGGAAATCATGATGATCGATATTGATCATTACTTATGAAGGTCATGAAGATGATCTCATAGAATGTAAGTGGTATCATATAAAACTTTGTTCTCGTATAAAATTATATGTAAACGACTGTTTATATTGGCTACGGAAATTATTTATCCACACAAAGTGTAGGTAGTGACTGTACTTGGTGATACATTATAATAACAACAACTGAATACGCTAGCGTTAGAAAATGGTACAGTAAAATGTAGCAATGCCGATAATGAATTAAATGAAGCAATTATTTTTAAAAGAGGAAATATTGTAGGGCAAAATGGGCCACACGATGAGGATAAAAACAATATTGTAACTGCGCAGTACCAATACTAAATGCGACGATGATCCAATGATTCTTTCACTAAAATGTGTACCATTCTAAGTATTGGATCACGCGGTCCGAAACTGCGGCGTGACTCACCTACTCTCATAGTTAGCTACTTACTTTTCAAGTCGGAGCGTGTTGGGAAATTTTGTCAACTTCCAGATACCTATTGCTTGTAATTCCCTTTGTTGAAATGTTGATTAAATTTACGAACGAATTAGAGTTGCTATGTTATTCATGATGTCTTTAAAGTTCTTAGCTGCAATAACTGTCGAAGTAATATTATTCTAATTTGTAAAATTCGAATAATTTATAATATTACTGATCAAAAAAACGATTGAAAGGCAATTTGGCGATGTTGCTCAGTTGGCTTTCATACAATAGATTTTCTATGTCGAATTTCCGATAAAATACTACAAGAAATACTTAAGTCGAGAGTAAAACGAACATTATTTATAGTTGTTAATAAATGGCAAGTTTATGTATTTACGAAATAATCACTCATGTGGACCGTTCCGTCTACATCCATGAATAATGAATGAGCCATTAAAGACGATAAGTGACGAAGTCGAAAGAAAATACATGAGAGAGTCGCGTACACGCTTCGTAAGCGATAGTGGAAGCGCTTCTTATCAAATTTTCAGTCATAATAGTAACTGACCTACCCGTACTCTAAGATTTAGCTAAAAATACATCCACGTGAAACGTGCGCTTTCGTTCACCGACGTCCAGTTTTAGTACTTTACTCTAGGGTTTGGTGGTGTTGGTGTGCGTGTGTAGGAGTGTATCGCCACACATGCGCAGGGGCAGCGAAGCGGCGCGCGCGTGTGCGTTCGGCCCGCCCCGCTCCGGATGTGAGCGCAGATTTGCGCCTGTGAATGTGCTAGACCAAATTGATAGCTCCGCGCACTAGCCGCGAATGTGTACGCGTGTGCGTCGCATTGTTTGGAAGCCTTGAGACCTTCAACTTATTTTACAACTTGTCAGCTAACGTACCGACAATAAAATTGTGGACAATCACACTTAACGCCTAGATGGCTGTTTTATAGCCCTCACTGACAGACCACTGACAATAATTAATAATATCGAAGTGGTCAAGGTTCCGGAGGCTGCCGTTGGAAATCATAATTCACGATGTCTCTGAAAGCACGCATAAAACACACGCAACTCACTGCTACTCGAACCAATGGGGCACGATATAAAATAATATATCCTTGTGGTTTACGTACCCACCCGCAGCCAACGAAATAGGAAGGGCCTATCGAAAGCATTAGACTCGTATAAGTAATAAATATTCAACGCAAGGGTAACTGCGCAATAAAACTAATAGACCAAAACATGTGGCCTTTGAGGCTTGCAGGAACGTTAAATTATATTATGATGAAAACATAAATTCGACGCCTTTTTAATTTTATTAACTAGACGGCCTTAGGAAAGTTTGTTTTTGATTTTTATAAATGCGAAAGCGGAAGTCGTTAGACGAGCCGCACCTATCGATGAGCCGGAGAGGGCCGAAGGTGAACCGGTCGCCCGGGTGCGCGCGCGCCTCCCGCCCGCCGATAACAATAAACTATTTCCGAAGTGACCCAGTTCCGACGTCCTTCAGCAATTTGTGCCGTCAACGGGAACAAGAAAGGGCTCTGGACTAATTCGCCTGTACGCAACCATTACCATTTTTATTGGACGCGCACAAAGCCTCTTTTGTCGCGATGGACCAACTGCCGCTCTTTGTTACGCCTCTGTAGTTTTTTATGGCGCTACCTAAAATAGCGAGGCATTTTCAACCTTGAGTTAATTCAATGTTAATAATGGCACCTTCAAAAATCATATTCAAATTAGTCTCTACTCTTTTTACAGGTAAAATTTAGGCTCGCATGTCATTGAGGTAACCGCAGTCGATATTAGGACTGTCTAATTGAATTGGAACTCGTTAAGTGTGTTAATAGACGGTGACCGTCGCATTCGGTGAAGCGGTAAAGTATTAAAATGCCATTTAAAAATGATTATTTTCAAAGAAAAAATATGTGACCGGGCTACTGCTGCTGTCGGTAGGTGCCTAATTACTCGCGGCAGTTTCACAATCGTAGTTTAGGGGCCGGTGACGAGCCCTTTGATAACGCGTCGTAATTCGGTTCAATGTCGCCCGATACACAGATCCGTGAAGAAATGTATTGAGCGATAATTGATCAGTTGGCGAAGCGGCCGATTTCGGCGCCGAAGCCCGCGGCGCGCCGACTAAATTCGTAGTTCTGGGAAATGTTTATGTCGACTCTGCAAGGAGCGAAGTACCGATGTCGAAATCAGCACCGAGTAGGTTCGAGAGTCATGCATTTCGGATTTTAGAAATGTTTGCGTTTGAACGCTGTAAACCTAGTTTCCGAGAACGTTGGCTACGTGCATGCAAAAGCTGTATAAAACAGTTATGACGTATTTCGCAACAGTATGAGAAATCTCTGTTTCAACTATTTCATTCACCACTGTTTCTGCTGAAGCTTGGGAAAACGCTTGTATTATGGGTAAATGTAGCTGTTGGTAAAGACCGCTAAACCCTACCACCTGGGGAGAAGTTAAGAAATTAACGCTTCTAAGAGCGTATAGAAAGATCGCAAACATCCGTGTTTGAAAAAGAAAACTTGTGAAACATTCCCATAGAATAGCTGATTATTGCAAAATGCCACTGAAGGGAAACGTAGTTTGTGCATTGGATTTAATCAATGGAAATATTATAATTGCCTTCTACATTTTCCTTTGCTCGCAACAGTCAGTGATAAATTCACAGAACAAACTGCACATTTCCTGGAATCTGCCCACAACTGATTAATAGCGCGACCTGATTATAATAGGTTGCAACTGTTGTTGTGTATGACAAAGAGATTAAACCAACGAATTGTGTAAACTCAAGTACCTCGGCAAACAATCGCGAGAATAAATTAGTTTATGCAAAGTCAGAAAAACTAGTTTCGGACCACGTGTAGGTGATAATAATAATGGAATAGTTATACGGAAGTCGTTGCTGATATTGAAATTAATATAAATTAATATCTCGACATTGTAATTTCGTGTGCACATGATAATTGGGCCACTCATAACTGTGTCAACAGAATCAAACGCGTCGCTTTAGATAAATTAATTCATCTGTAGAACAATGTTTTATAATCAAATCAATCAAACAATATTTATCAATATCACTGGTTACATAAATTTCGGTATAAATATCTACTTAAGTAATTATATATTTTCCGGATATTTCAATAATCTTATTAGAAAATATGAGTGTGTTATCCATTTTCCGATTGGACGCAAGTACTTCTAAACTTATAAGAATAGTACCTGACTGAAAAGATAATAGGTAAAGATAAAAAATCCCTTATCGTCGTAGGCGTCTATAATTTAGTGTAAGTTACTAAAATCACAAGCCTTATCAAATCCGTAACAAAATTATTAAAAATACTGCTTAGCGTAAGTATAATCAGACAACAGTGAAGGTTATTTTAAAATTGACGAATCTATTCTAATAAGACTTCAATCAGATCTAATGGCAAAAATCTATTTTTGGTAAATTATATTTTCAAAACATCTCTAAGTATCGAGTTGCGTGATTGATCCACTCATAAGTACTGATTACTACACGTAATTTATAAAATTTGTCGTATTTAACATCCAATTACTTTGTCTTGTAATATAAAGCACATCACTTAAAAACAAAATATCATGACTTGACTTGATTCTACTTTAATAGACTCAAATGGCCCTTTTTTATGTTACGCGACAGACAAACAGAAAAGCGAACCACCTGATGGAAAGTGGTCACCGCCACCAATGGACATCAGCAACACCAGGGGTGCTACCTATGCGCCTCTAAAGAGATCTCTAATATACCGTGTTAAACGTTCCCATGTCATAGTCCAAAGGAATCACTGGCTGGGAGCTCTTTCGATATCCGAATTGTGCGAGCGAGGAACGTTCTTTCGAACCTTCGCGTGGACACCAACATAGAGTCTACGTAGTGGGGATGAGGACCCAGCCCGCGGCGGGTGGTGCGTTGGTAGAATTGTGCTGTGGGCACCAGAGTGGATTGAATGCTAAGTACAGACAGAAAGCTGAATACCCAATTGCAAAGCCCCTCGGGGACACCGTACTTCGGGAGTACCCTGTGTCACACCCGATCAAATGCCTTGGCTAAATCAAGACTAACAGCTAGGGCCCTTGCTCTCGACAGTTTGAGCCCACCGGTGTGTTAGAACACAAGAAGATCACCAGCTAAGCGACCATGACCGAAGCCATATTGACGGTCACTGATCAGCTGGTGATCTTTGAGGTATCCAAGCAGCTAGATATTGATAATCAGCTTTATCACCTTAAAGAGCTAGGAGGTTACCACTATAGGCCTGTAATTTACTTACTGCTTATTCAATCTGCCGAGTAAATTCTAAAGATTATTTCTAAAACCGTAGGTAGGTTTATTGAAGTGGATATTTACAACTACGTATTAAATTTTATGTATAATTTTTAACGATAAAGGAGTAGGTAACTCATTGTCATTAGGTACGTTAAGAATTTTACTTTTAATCACATGTTTTCGATATTTAAATCTTCATTGACACGTTGTGACTTTGTGACATCAATATTATTCTGTTTGGTACCAAAGTGGTCTGTTTGGTCGGAGTTGGAAAAAACACATGACACTGCGAAGTTTTTTTTATTTTGGATATACGTTAGTAAAAGGTATTTACTACGTAATAGTTATAGCCGAAATTCTAAATTGTAAGATAGTTACAAGTGTAAAATTAAGAATTATTTCTTCTACTTCTAACTTTCTATACCATTGCATCGAAATTTGTTTACTTTTTCTAGTTGATTAAGGTACAATTTCTTCGCAATTTCTTTCCATTACAAGGAAACTTTGGCTTTATCGAAATCGGTCAAGTATTTGAGCCGTAAAACCATTTTTGGATGAAATCAATATACTTGTAGGTACTCCTTATGCCTTATCAACACGATGTGATCCTTATTCCTTAATTTTCAAAACTTTTATTGCATGCCTTTTGATGATTAGGATTATTACTAGTTGATAGTTATCCCTCGAGGTTCTAAAATACTATTTATTTTCTCTTCCACAATTCTAATTAATTTTCGTCGTCATGTCGGTCTTTTTCGTCAGCGTTTAAACAGAAGTTGTTTTCAAAGTCAATAACTCATTCTGAATCAACTTTTCTCTGTTCTTAATTTTTCTGCTATTCATGTATGTTTGTCTAGTTGTTGTTTCATCATTTCATGTTTTTAATGGTTTTGTTTGTGCATTTTTTGTAATATTTTGGCTTAGGTATTGCTTTTTTTACTTATTTTACGGATCTGGATTTGAGCCACTGACCTCAAATAATACCTGTATTGTTGGAGGTTAGTGATTCAAACCCTTTTTGAGCCATTATGTTATGAGTTTGTGGTGATATTTTGTGTAAATAAATGTATATTATATTATACCTATGACGACTGGTTTTTCATTTCCTTACGAACTTTGGCATATAAGTAGGAATAATATTATACCACCAAAACATTTCATGTAAAATTGGTTTGCCGTAAGTTTGGCGTAAGCTTTTAACGGTTTCTTTGAGAAAAGTTATTAAATCTCATGAAGATCCAAGCTCCTAATCCTAACTCTACAAACCTTAAATTTTGGTTAGACAGTATAACTAAGTATAATACTGTCATATTAGTAACATTTACCGAAATCTCCATACATAAAATAATTGTGTAGTTTCTAATTAGTGGATTAGTTTTTAAAATCGTTTCTAATGAAAAAGTATTGATTGAATTAGGATTACGTTAATTAATCTCTTTTCAAAAGTCAAAAATCTAACGGAAAACAAAGGGAAAGTTAAGGGAGCTCATCCAGGTAGGGGGCGACGCATGCAGAGCAATCTTCCGATTTCAAATATCCAAAGGTCTACAAAAAATTTTGCGAACCATGCCATGCATAAGTACCTACTCAAGTATTCAAATAAACTAACATTGATCTTAGGGCTCGTTGAATAAAGAGTTGAAGTGTGTAGAGTGAATCAATCGATTTACAATTCAGATTTCCACAGACTTTAGTGGGAACTCTGGAAATCGACTCAAGGAAGAGTATTGAGCAAACTATCCTATCCTACAAAAAATCCTTAAAACCTGTGAAGCACCTAAAGAATTTGTTTTCAAAACTTTTTAATACCCGGGACTGGCGAGCCAACATTCATTTAAATTGACAAATCTCCCGGGACAGTCTCCGGAAAAAGGGATGCGCCTATTAAATCGTCTGTAGCTATTTTTATAGGTTGTTTCACTACTTTTACAGTTGCAAAACGTATGATTTCGATGATTTATGCAAGAGTACCTAGGTTACTAGAAGTGAAATCCATCCGAGGATGGTAATTTAGTTAATTGCGCCAAATTGGTAGATACGAGTATTTGAGTGCGGGTTCGAGTCTGTTTGTTGGTTTATTTATGCATTTGAGATCTTTGGGTAACTAGGTGCCTTTTTACATATAGGACAAATTGAATTGAGAATGTCTTTATCTAGTACCTACTCTAATACTAACTACTAACCTTAATAGTTAGTCACTTAAAGACTCCATTACGATAACCTACTTAAATTTTATGAGACTCTTCATATAGTTGTCTGAAACTACGTTTGATTGAGTTAGTATTTTGATATCATTATTTTTATATATTAAAGGTTGTAAATGTTTAGTGTACAAAAGTTTATGAAGTTTCAGTTCAGATAAAAATTAGTCGGCGTGGAAATAAATTGGGTGCGTCGATTGCGCGCGAAACTGCGCGCGGAAAGTGCGGCGCGCAGGCCACGGCGCAGGCGGCGCACGCGGCGCACGCGGCGTGCTCGGTTTCGCAAACACCATCTAATGTGAACCTATTAACCTCTTCGGCGAGCGAGGCTCCGAGGCGAAGGCGAGAGGCGGATGAGCGAGCACTATGCTCATTAGACACAAGGTTGTACCGCCGACCATCCCATCGGACGACTATGCGCACTATACACTTAAAATACAAAAATAATCGAGAAAAAAAACCAAAATCCTACCTTGCCAACTGTAGTGCACTTCTTTGGGCAATCTCATTGTAGAAATTCAAAAGAAAGTTGTTATCAAACATATTAAGCACTATATCACAGCCATATTTTTCACAAAAAAAATATTGTCGTCAAACAAAAACAATCCGAGAGACGAGCGTTGTGGGCGCGCGGCGGTCGGGCACGTCCGTGCGCCGGCGGCGTCGAATTCAACTGGCCCGGTCAAAATGACGAAAGTGAAAACATCGCACGCACAGAAAAAAGGCTGTCGGCGTTGCGCTTGCGCGGCGCTCGGCGGTCCTTGCGCCGACTCTCGGGCTCCAGTGACACACTGACTGCGGGCGTGTGCACCGCCCGCCGCCTATGTAATGAGCCTGCAACATCAAACGCCGGCAGACGGCAAAAAGAAGATGCCTCGGCGCGACGCAACGGTAGCTTGCAAAGATCGAACACAAAGAGTCCGGACACGTGGGCGCGTGTGCGTGCACGTGCGACTGTCGGCGTGCGCGGGCGGCGGGAGATAGGCGGCCGCAGGAAACTCCGTTCTCTTCCACTAGGAAAGACCTTGGGTTCGAATCGGCACGTTGCAATGTGTACCGCCGTCGCCTACGCCGCTGTTACCTACTTGACTCCACCGGCCGCGGATTAAACGATGCTTCCACTTTAGGTGTTTATTCCGAGCCCCGCGACGGCGACGTACATATACCAGTGGCGAATCGGTCCGCTGTGGGAAGCGAGACAAAACAAACGCAACAGGTTAGGGGCAAATATTAGCTCAGTTAATAGTTAATGAGTAAAGCAGATAGCTTTATTGTTATAACAAGCGGCGGCCGCGTGGACAAACAGAGTACCCAATTGCTACGATGACGCGATGATGCAACGAAAGTTGATAATAGTATAAGCAATTTGACACGTAGCGTGGGTGGCCGGTGGCGCAACCCGCGGCCACCACCGCGAGACAATGTGAACTGGGTCACACGATATCGCCAATGAACTTGATATTGATTGCAATTATGGTATCTTCCTCTAGCGAAAAAGGTCTAGCAAGCTAGTTGGGACGGTATCCGTCTAAATACCAAACGCAATCGAAATATCAGAAACGCCTGAAGCACTTAATGATATACCGACTATGCTTTCTAAAGAAGACATTCAAGTTATAAACCCTACTCATAAGTCACAACAAATTACCAATCTCTCACTCGGAGCAGATTGTAAAGGAAGCATTAAAACATTTAACATTTCAACCACGCGAATAGATACAAAAAGCATGGAAACCAGCAAACCGGTTGCTTAATATAAACACAGGGCGCGAGCGCAGTCGCGGCACTCGATCCGTTTTCGTAACCGCTTTCCACTTTCATTTCCTCAGCCTCATTGTCTAATGAGCGTTGGATAACCCAGCAGATTCCTCCACCAGACTACTTACATAAACACTTCAGGCACTCTGAGAATCAACTTAATTACCGCTTGTTTTTTATTCTTAAAGTTCTTTTTCGTCTCAGTTGTTATTGAAACCTTCGTTTTGTAAGTGAGAGGCTCCCACTTCGATGATTATACAGTGTATTCTTTATTGTTTTCGTTGAGCGTAATGCGTATCTCAGAGTGCCAGCGAGTCGTCGACGGCGACTCTTGCGAGAATTCGACGCGGAAACGAGATATCGGCAAGGAGACCCACAAACGCGTCTATTGGCAGTTAATAGTCGTTTCATAGATCTAATCATCAATCACGCTATAGATATATGGTAATAGGCCTTTTCATACGTCTAAGCAGAACAATAGTCTATTCATGGTTTTGCAAAATACCTTCTCTATGTCTAAATATATCAGTATCTAGCTCGACGTATGTACTTGTAATGAACAATTGACATGTTGTGTATTTGGGAAAGTTTGTTTAGTTCCGCTATGGAATTTTTCAATGATCGATAAAGATTCCTAAATTATAAAGCGGAGATATTTTTAGGATTTTTGTTATTATGAGTGTAAGCTTTGGAATGTTTCGAAGTGTGTGTGAAAATTTTGATATCGAGCAGAGATAACTGATGGAAAACAGCGAATTTTCAAGTGGAGAATTTTGGTAATTCTTTTGGTAGAAATTATATTGAATCGAAATTAAGTATGCCGTCTACAGAGTATGCGGACTATCCTTTATATTTTGTACACAATAAGTTACGTGGTTATTTTTTATACACAATTATCAAAATTTTTGTTTAGCTTGTCAACAATGAAAAGCTAATATTATCAGATTACACATGGTCACCTTCTCGTATCGGCGATGTTTTCCAGACTATCATAAATAACTAGGGATACGGAAGATAAACCTTGTATAGAATGGGAACATAAGAGTTCGTAAATAAAAGCACATATAAATAAAATGGAAATACTTGCACCATCATCATCAATAACACTAATAAAATACTATGGGATCCTTGCATTGTACATATTTATCGAAATCTCTAGATAACTAGCATGTTGTAAATAAGACACTACAAAACTTATTTTGCGGGTATTAATAAAATTTCTTTAAAGTAGCCAGTCAAGCCGAGGATTCAGTAGTTTCAGGAAATATTAAGCGTAAAAACCTTACCACTTTATGTTTGTTTGGACATTACATACACTCATCAATCACTTCACACATCAAATGCAATCATCATCAACGTGTCGTAAAAAATATCGTGGTTGGAACCGGACATAGGACCTTTTTACCAAACACGTCATACGAAGTCTGGATGAAATCATTCGCGAGACAAGCGGCAGACAGGCCGTGACTTTCTCACAATTTCGCCGAGAGAAAGTCCGTGGTCCAGCTATGCATTCGTTTCATTGTGCTTTTGTCACTGGCGAATCGTGATCTTTATCGCGAATCCTAATCCTGACATTTGGAGCCACGCCCACTAATTTCGACCGCGAGAATGAAAGTTTAGAGCACGCATTGCGCAATAATTCGCCTTTTACGAATACCTTTTCTAATGTGGGCATCAAATGTATGAAATGCGCTATGTCGTTGGCAATTCGATCAAGAACCCGGATGAGAAAAATTAGGACTAAGCGTTAAAACCATAATCACGACTCCATAAAGAATCAATTTACGATTGGAATCAATTCGGATTTACGAGAGGCATTGATTCCATCCGAGGCGTCCATTATATCACCGAAATCGCATCTCGCACCGTTCGGATTGGATTCGGCCATCGCAATTACGTATTTGCGCGCGTGAAAGTGTTCTCCCGAGCTGGCCATGCATCCGCGTGTGCTGGGCTCCGTCACGATCGACCGTGGCTGCCATTTATTAATATTAAACGAAAATTCGTTATCCAACTGGCCTTGGACCGCGTTCCTTTCAGTTCTACTTAATGATGACAGTTGCTTGAAACGTGCTGTTTGTAATGGCACCAACTCAATGACCGTACTGTGGTCACGGAGACTGCAAGGTTTTCCCACTAATGCCTGTGAACGGTCCACCGGTAATGGAATTCTATAGTCAGCGAGACATGATTTTCTGTCACGGCGGTGTCGAGTTTGCTTCTGTGCCTACCGGCTAATTGATCGACGCCGGTGTTTCAATCATATCGTAATTGTGACTTCCAATAAGAACTTTCAAAAGAAAATTCGACATGCAGCGTTTTGTAACAGCTATTGAAAGCGCTTCGCTCGGCGCAGACGTCGAAAGTGAGACCGAGAGGTTGCGCAGGCGCGTTACGAAGTTTTTATTGTCGGCTGTGCGCGAAATCACTTGAAAGTTGTATTGTCCTTGGATATTTCACTTCTTTATTCGCCGCGTTTCCGACACCCGAGCGGCGCCGGGATGCGAGTCGATAGCGCTTTGCGTGTGTTCGTGCCATTTGGTCCCCTTCACTACGATCTCCTGTACTCGGATATTGTTGCGCGATGTGCGATCCCGTGCAGTTGCCTAGTCACACGACTTCCACGTGAACTTTCGTCGTTGTATGAAAGTAGAAACTGACTTCCGTTCCTACTGAAAACTGAATTGTATTCTATAGAGCTCTTACCGAGGTACTACTAGACGAAGAGAATCCGCAACCAGAGCAATCCAGGGAGCGGAGCGCGCTTCCCGGCACTTGCGCCACTTCCCCGCTTGCGACACGCTTCCTCCGGGAGAGTGCGAGGCCGCGCGCTGCGGCAGCGTTGCACAACGGTTATCGCTTGCGCGGGTCCGGCTTTCACTGTAACCGTGGAACTGTAAACTGAATCCTGGGGTGGTTGCACTGTCACTGTAATCCACTGTCGCGGGGGAACGCGGGCACTTACGGCGGAGGCGCGACGGCGCTGCGGGCCGCGGGCGCCGGGCGAGTGGCGCGCGCGGGCCGCGCCGCCGCCGGTTGCGCCACGCGGGAAAGTAAAAGTGAGCGGCGCGGGCGCGGGGCGCGGCGCCATTTCTCCCACTTTCGCTGCCGTGATTCACGCGCCGCCAAGGCCGAGTCCCGGGTCCCGTGCGCGGAGTACGTACCTGTTTCCCGTGTCGGCGCGTGCGCCGTTTGATTGGGAAAGGATATGTTTCGGGATTTGGTTTTCTTATCGTAGGTACCTTGTCAAGTTATAATATTTAATACATGTACCTTTTCAGATAATTTTACACATGTCTACCCTACCTACAGGTTCCAGTTCAGTGCTCCATGGGGTAGGAATTTAGGGAACCGTGGCTTTCCCATTTGTGTTTGCTGGCAGAGCAATGTGTTATATATACCTCGAGGTGGGTAAGGCATTGGTTATACCACTGGCATTGCTAATGTCTATTGTCAGCGGTGACAATTTTCCAACAGGTGGTCCGCTTGTCGGTTTGCCCGCCTTATGACATAAAAAGTTCCAACGCTGAAACCGCATCCACTCACCAGTTTCAGATGTCCCGGACGATAAGAAACACTGTGCATTAGTTGGACCATCTGTACACGTAGGCACATGAGCCTCCTCAGACAAGAAAAGGCCCTAGCCCTGATAGATAGCAGTGCTTATGAGAGTGATGCCTGTGAGGCTCTGCAGTAAAGTAGTTAAAATCCCCTAATTTCCCTTGCCTTCGTGTCTAATTTGCCTTTTTAACCAGAACACCTTGCGCACTCTTCTTCGGGGACTCCAGGGGGTGTAGCGTCCTACTTTCACGCTGATCTACGTGCACACTTCAAATAATTTACAAATAGCACAGCAGCAAGCACTCAATACTTATTAAGTTATTAGGTATATTACCTACCTATATAATTTCCTAACAACAATAGTCAGCTCAGTGGTCGCTATAATTTCCTGCGTATTGGGAAAACGGCGACCGCAAACCGTGACTCGGCTGTGACATGTCACGTATGTTACCACCTAATTACCCATTTATTTTACATTATAAAGCGAGTGATGGTTACCGAATTGGCGAGTGGAACAACGACAATTTCCAAACATGATTTGCCACTTAAGAATTGGAAGTGCCAGCGAAAGTACTGTACGATAACGAATGAAACGTAAACATTCACTTTCACATGCGGCCGTGTATTACGCGGCACAGATGTTGGGGAATAATTAGTTTTTCATGGCCACATTTTGTACGTGCGATAATACATTTTATTTTAGTATATTTAGGTACCTACCTACTCATAAGCAGGATGTACAGAATTCTATCCCCGTTGCCGCCATGTAGCAATGACTTTTTCTGAGTCATGTACATTACTTGAACATTATATTGTTTCAGTGAGGGAAAACATCGTGATGAAACTCGCACATTCAGGCGATTGAATCCACCATAACCATGACCCAATATGGTCAGGTTCCCCTGTCAACAGAGCCACAGAGGTCAGACGGATGTCGCTCTACTGTAATTACCTGATCTGCCAAATCCTGGATCATGGTTAATGCGGACCCTGAGCCGAGCACAACGAGAATACGCCAAGATGATTTTCATTTTCTTAGGTAACTTGCTTTTGCTCGCGATTGCCAAATTTTATTCAAATCTATATAGTGCTTTAGGCCTGAAAATTCACCAGCCACATTAAGTTACTTTCTCATTTATAATACGCATTCGCATGGATAATTAGCGAACCTATAATGTGACTGAATACAATTATTAACTTTATAATATGGGATATGCTCGAATGTTTGCAGATAACAATTAGGTATGTAGTCATACAGATTACATGCAATAATTCAGCATAATAGCCGAAGCGTGTTGAGTACATATGGAATTGTAAATAATTAGGTTTTACATTCAAAATATGTTACTTCAATTATAGGTATTACCTTATAAGGGTACCTGTAATACCTGCATATGAGAAGTGAATGGATAGCTCAGTAGAGGCCGACCTACGAAAAGATGGAGGGATTGTATTAATTCCGACATGCGGGTGAAAAGAGTTAGTACCGGTACACAGTGGGCTGAAAATCGACCTTCGTAGACATAGGCAACACAACTTTTGTTGTGTCAGTTTATTGGCGGGAATTGCTTCCATTAGCTATACATAAAAATGTTACCCGAGTTAACTCTGCGCAAAAACAAATGAATTATATTTTTTTACGAAAAAAATGTATGGAGCCAATATGAAAAATCCAATTATCTCCGAAACAGCAAGAACAGCAAGGAAAACCGTAATATCCTTACAGATGGTGATAAAACTAATTATTCATGATTTTTTGACATACTCCAAACGGTTACTGGCGCAGATTTTTTTTTAAATCGTCGAAATATTTTATTTATTTATTTATAAACGTTTCCTTTCGGTGAGAATTTAGCAATATAAACAATGATCAATTTAATTAAACAGTTTTTTTATAAACATATATATACCTACTAAACATTTGAGCAAATATGGTGCCTATCTTATTAGCTGGGACCAGCAGAATATGTCTCTTTATTATTACATTTACCCTATCATTTTGTTGTATTCAGCTAACAATTACTCAGAAAAGAGTAATTGCTACAGGGCCACAGTGAAATCCAAACCCGGCACCACTCGCTACCTTAACCACTCGGCCACCGACTTTCCTTGGCTTGACGTCGTTAATAAGATGAATGTGTCTTACAAACTCACCACCAAGAACACCGAAGATAGGATGAAGTGGAAACGTAGGAAAGTGGACCAGGATTAACGCCAGGATGATGATGATGACTTCACTGGTGACTAGCGCTACTTTCAAACTTTCCCTTCCTTATTGGGTTTACTTTTGCTTTTCTCGTCTAGGTTAATATCCTACGATGTAAACAAAATTAATCTTACTTATCTCACCTAAATTATCTCATCTCAAAAACAGCTGTCCTATAGATGCCTACGTTTTGTCACATCACACTTATACAGCGCATTTCGTTTATACATAAAAAATCATCATCTTGGCGTTAATGTCCCGGTTGTGCTCTCGCGCACGAGGGCCCGGGGTCCGCCTTGACCATGATCCAGGATTCGGCAGGTCAGGTAATTACAGTGGAGCGACTGCCATCTGACCTCCATGACCCTGCTACCAGGGAAACCTGACCAGATTTTTTTAAATATTATAGTAATCTGGTTCTTTGTTGGGCTTGGGCACCCTACCCTCCGTTACAAACCAAAACTCTGTTGAGTATTTCTAACACTGCACTTTCCATCTCCAACCCGCCTGCCAAGGGTGGAGATTATGGCAAAGCCCTTTACTATATAGAGGAGGCATGAGTCCAGCAGTGGGCGGTTATGAACTGTTGTTGTGACACTCTGTAATCAATGGCCACGTTTATGCGTCACCGCTTGCTAACCGGACAATAAACGCGTACGCCTCGTGCCCGCATAGTCACCGCATAGCAACCGGACAGACAACGTGCAGGCTACCCTATTGGCGCGCACACGAGGTGACTGTACGGGTGCGGTGCGGTTACAGTGCGGGCACTATGCGGTCGATACGCGTTGGTTTACAAATACATAATAAAATAGCCTTTCTGTTTATAAGCTTAGAAACCAAAATTGCATAAACATTTGGGACAAATCTTATGATATCTCTTGGTAGCAGATACAATTTGTTACACCTATACTATATGTACGTACATTGACAATAACTTGTACACACTTCATTGATATGACTTAATAAGCATCTCATCAGTTGCAAATCGAGCGTGTCATAATGAGAATAATAACTATCGACATAATTATTACACTGCAACCGACCAATTAGGTGAAGGTCAGTTGTACATTCTACAATGCAATTTGAAATATGTATACCTACAGAATGTGCTACTATCAGCTTTTGCTATGTAAACATTTCATTTAAGATGCCGTAAGTACCGACAGAATGAATTATAGCTGTCTAAAAGATGTCAATGGAAATCAAACTGAAATTGCCAATGGAGACTGAATTAACAAATTCGATTTAAATTCTTTTGACACGATTGATTAGAGGCCATTATTTAACCAATTTTTGGCTATATATCTATACATAGAATAAAACAAAGCCGCTTCCCGTCGTCTGTCCTATGCATCTATGTACGCTTAGATATTTTAAACTACGCAACGTATTTTAATGCGAAATCAACAATATGTAGAGTGATTAAAGGGGAAGGTTTGCAAGTAAGCAAAAAAGGGTAGTTTTTTTTATACCACTAAGGTGGCAAACAAGCTTACGGCCTGCCTGATGGTGAGCAGTCACCGCAGCCTGGACGTTTGCAATAACAGGGGCATCACCCACGCGTTGACGACCCCGTAAAAACCTTTAAACCCCTTTCTTGAAGAACTCCATGTTGTACTCTAGGGGTAAGATCCCTTATCTAAATTATACAATATAACCTACACGCGTGCTTTTCGTTCACATTACCGCACTGGTCGCTTATACTTAGTTGCGAAGTCGGTACAAGCGAAAGCATTTCCAAGAATTTAATAATAGCCGCGTTCGTCATATGGATAAGCACGTGTGTTCACTGTAGTAGATACATTTTCATAGTTTACTATACAGCTCATTAATGAATACCGCAAGATAGTACGTGCGCACGGACGTTCACTATGTCTACAGAGACATCGTGTCGTAATTAACGACATCAATGACTTGGATGCGAGTGGTTCCATAGATAAACTACATTTCAAACAAAGTTACACAAAATGTCACCCATTTGTTTACATTGTCTCATCAAAAAAGGCAATTTATTCAATAATCTCACTTTGTGCAGGAAATCTCACACATCATCATCACAGCCCGTAACAGTCCACTGCAAGACTAAGAGCCTCTCCCACGAAAGGGGAGGATATTGCCATAATCTCCACGCCTGGCAGGCGGGTTGGAGATCGCAGTTATAAATATAACAATGGAAAACGCTGCAGCCCATTTTCCAACCTACCGGGACTAGATCTTTTGCCTCGAAAACATTAATCGCATTGTACGACACCCACGAGTGTAAGGGTTGGTGCTATTCTACTCTGCCGGTCACCACACGGCCAATCTCACACTTATATGTAATTAATGTGTAGACCCGGCAACTTTATTCGCGTGGCATCCTACCCCTTCCAAGCGTTTACACCAAGTGCATGAGTTTTCGCTCTTTTGGTGTAAACGCTCCGAGACATCTGTGAATGAAAGAAGTTAATGCTTAGATCACCTTTACTGTTTTTTAAAGTTTTTTTTAGTTCGTTGAGTTTTCAGTAATGTTCAGATTTTCGTTTTGTTTAAAAAGTTAATATTATTATTATTGTGTTGTATTATAAAAGGTATGGTTCTAACATTCTAAAAAGAAAGAAAATAAAGCTTAAGAAGTGTGTCAGGATCGTAGTTTGTGGCACTCGATATTCTCTGTCTACCCGTGGGATACTGGCGTCAGAGCGTATGTATATATGTCTACAACTCTACTGTGAGCGGACCCTGGCTAACAAAAATACCACTAGCCGCTAACCCGGGATTTACCGCTAGAATGACGATGACTCTACCACTCTACATTCTACTCTACCACACGGCGTTGTACCCAAGACGATACAAAGAAAGATTGGATTCTACAATATTCAACGTATGCGGATATTTGTAAGATCTTTCAACGCAACGTTGATGTAGTCGACCACAAGTTGTCTTCAAACAAGCCTACCTTTTTTTCTTTTTTCCCTACCTGGTGGTAAGCAGTTCCTATAGCCTATATCCGTTTGCAACAGGAGTAGGTATACTCCCGCGTTGGCTATCCAGCGCAAACTCCATGTTGTTCTCCACTCACCAGGGAGAACCTCTGCTGGGAAAGGCTTTTAAAGCCTCAAAAAAATGAACTCACTTATTTACTGTTACTTTTATCATTATGCAAATAGTTATAATCTATTGCCTGTGTTTACGTTACATTTGAGCCGTGACTCACGGCATTGAAAATAAGATGCAGAGAGTAGAGTGAGTAATGCGACATCGCTACAGCTACGAGACATTTTCGGAAAAGTACTGATGAATAATACCTAATAGCATCACACCTGCTTTTGAATCCGGAATGCGTAGGCACTTAAGTCATTTCATTTGAATAACATGTTGGCCAGGCGCGACTTCGGTCGAATGGCGTTCTAGCCCTACCCTATCCCTTACCCTGAAATACCCCTACCCCTGTTCTACACCTACCCTACATATACTCTACGCGTTCCCTACACCTACTTTAGTCCTACCTACCCTTCTTTTTCTTGCTTATAATCCGTCCTCTTGAATCACAAAAATTGCATTATAAGCCATTAACCAATTCTGGTAACATTGGTTTAAAAGATCTAAGCATGCAAACATTGATACATACAGACAGACGGTGGGAAGCGACTTTGTATTATACTATGTATATATCGGTTTTTAATCGGTTGTTAAGGTGCATTTATAGTAAGGTGCATCCTGTTAAAGTGCATTCATAGTAAGGTGCATCCTGGTAAAGTGCATAAATAGTAAGGTGCATCCTGTTAAAGTGCATTCATAGTAAGGTGCATCCTGTTAAAGTGAATTCATAGTAAGGTGCATCCTGTTAAAGTGCATTCATAGTAAGGTGCATCCTGTTAAAGTGCATAAATAGTAAGGTGCATCCTGTTAAAGTGCATTCATAGTACGGTGCATCCTGTTAAAGTGCATTCATAGTAAGGTGCATTCATAGTAAGGTGCATTCTGTTAAAGTGCGTAAATAGTAAGGTGCGTCCTGTTAAAGTGCATTCATAGTAAGGCGCATCCTGTTAAAGTGCATTCATAGTAAGGTGCATTCTGTTAAGGTGCATTCATAGTAAGTAAAACTTACATGGGTTACTACAGTGAAATGTAAGCATCGCTGGCCTAGTGGTAAAGGTATCCAACACGCTGGCAATAGGTATCGAGTTCGAATCCCACTGGGGCCATGTACCAATATTTCTTTTTTGAGTTATGAACATTTGTTGAATTCTAACCGATGCTCTTACGGTGAGGGAAAACATCGTCATGAATTCTGCATATTCAGGCGACTGAATATTTAACCATGATACAATCTGGTCAGGTTTCCCTGTTAGCAGGGTGGCGGAGGTCAGATGACAGTCGCTCTACTGTAATTATCTTATCTACAAAATCCTGGATCACGGTCAAGCCGGACCCCGGGTGCGCGAGAGCACAAGCGGGACATTAACGCCAAGATGATATTTTATTATTATTGTGAAATGTAAATTACAAGACAACAATCATATCGATAAATTCCGTGACTCTATATCGTCAATTCTTCCATCGAAGTATGCAACTACAGTCCTTGTTACTTACTATCGCAAAATTATAGTTATTATATTTATTTAAATTATAGTTCAAGTTTCCAATGGCGTTTTAATGAAGCTTAATAATTATCTTAGCAAAAATGGCGTCGGATACAAATACTTTAGTGTTAGCTTGCGTTTATGTAGAGACTTGGTAGAGTCACGCAAATATAACGTGACAGGTGTGTAAGAAAAGATACCAAGGTGTGTTCCTAGAATGTTAGTGGGTAAGCATCGGATTGAGAAATATAGCCCCATAAAATTTACAATAAAACATAGAAATCTCAGCGATCATAAAACAGAGATGCCATTTGAGAAATCTTCTAAGCTATAAGTATAATATCACCTATCCTAGAAGAACATCTGCATAGCTGCAGGTAGTTTTTAAGGAATAAAAATGTCTTCACGTATTCGTACCAAAAGCAAACCAAAGCATTAATAAATGCGAAAGTAACTAAGCTAATTAAAATTAACAATAACTAAACAATTTTTAACAGACTTAGATAAAATTTTGCAAGAAGAACGGTATAGGCTACTACTATCCTTTCTTTTTTAATAGTGTGAGGGAAAGGAGTAAGCAGGACCTATGAAAATAAATAAATAAAAAGGTATTTATTTAGATTTTAGATACTTATAACACAAAAAAAATATAAAAAGAAAAGAAATTAAAAACAAAAAAAATACCAGAACATCCGTAACACTCGGCTGGTTACGAATGCGTTGCCGAATTTGGAGAAAGGTATTGTGTGTGGGCTCTCTAAAAATTACTTAACTATAGGCGGACGAAGTTGTAGTCTAAAGCTAATTTATAATTTTTATTTTGTCGCTATACGGTAGGCGAACAGGCAAGCGGGCCTGATGGAAAGTGGTCACCGCTGCCTTTAGACATTAGCAATACCAGAGGTATCGCCAATGCCACCTCTATAACACATAGCTCTGGCGGCAAAAAGCAAATCTTCCAAATCCACGGTTCCCCGAATCCCTACCCCATAAAGCATGGAATTCCTCATACAAGTAAAGCACCTATCTATACATAATTTCTTTACCTATTTACTTAGTTTACAGGGGACCGGAGTCGGCCACGTGCGGTGTGTGATATTTGATACGTTCGCCCGCCGTCTCTAAGGTTACGCAACGTAATGCCAACTTTCAATGTCGCCTCGATACTTGGACACTCGGTACTCACACGCCTGATGCAGAATGATAAAAAGTAGGTGCACGGTACCACATGAGTAAAAAGTGGAGAAATAGGTAGGTAGGTAGAGGAATAGGTAGGAGCAAGTAGGACGCAGGCTTTTAGCCTGTCTCTATGAGCAGACATAGCACTGGCTAGGTAATAATTCAAATGTGTTCCATTTGAATTAGATGTAAGGTATTTTGTATCATTCTTCTAGATACTGTCACGAATATAACTTCAATTAAGCAATTTCATTTTTACTTTAGAATCAGTGTATCACCAAGTGCACTATACCACACCAGTAAAAAGTACAGATATAGAGACTAAGCTTCTATAGAAGGGGAATTTTCCTTGTTTATAAACCTTCATCTTGAATCACACTATCTATTGTTGAAAACCGCATTACAATCCGTTGCGTAGTTTAAAAGATATAAGCGTACATAGACATATAGGGACAGACGGCGGGAAGCGACTTTGTTTTGTACTATGTACTAGTGTATCCGGCACGACTTCGTTCGCGTAATATACTTTATCCGTACCTAAACTTTTTTCCTTGCTTGTAAACCTTCCTCTTGAATCACTCTATATATTGTTGAAAACCGCATTCAATTTCCATTGCGTAGTTTAAAAGATCTGAGCGAATACCTATGTATATGCTTATGTATGTATCTATATGCATACGTAAATACGCAGGGACAGGCGGCGGGAAGCGACTTTGTTTAAAATGCATAGATGGATTTTAAATAGAGATTATAAAATATTTTTCTTCCCATTTAAGGACGATCCGCTTCGGCATAGGAGACTAAACGGCCCAGGGTCAGGACGGGAGAAAGAGCATTAATAATACTAGAATATTAATAAAATAGTTTTTTTAACAAATTAGTAGTACTGTAGTTTTTTTTTGTTATCCGGTAGACATATAGGCATAGTAGCAGGTGTAGTTATTATAGCGCTGTTGTCGCTTTGTCTCTGTTCTGTTTTAGCTCATGTGACTATACTGTCTGCTCTCGGTAGATATTCATATTCATATTCATATTCATTTATTCGTAGTAATAATCATACATCGTCATTTAAAATAGTTTCATGAATAGAATTAAGTACTAATAGTTGATGTCAATGTTAAAAAACAATTAATTCAATAGTATCAAATTATCATGATTCAAAATTGTCAAGAATTAAATTAGTATTATAATATCAAATAATAATTAAGTCAAAAGTTAAATTAAATAATTATAAGAAAAATACAAAATGCTTCAAACATGTCAAATATTAATTAATCGAAATGTCAAATACAATACAATGAAACAAATAGTCGCATACAATATTGCGTGTCACAGAATAATAGATAATAAATAGGTATTTATTATCTTGTGTATGTTTCTTTTGTTATACTTAGACTTCTATGCAAATCAGGTAGATAGTCATCGGTATTAGGCATTCAAGTCGAGAATCAGTGTTAGAAGTTGAGTCACTTGTCTCGCTTGTTAATGCATTTATCGTTATGCGCTTTTGTCACCTGAAACCTAAAATAAATCGTAGATACTGTGGGCGACACCTGCAACGGAGTGGCATCGTGCAGGGTCAAGCATCTCGGACAACCGCAAATCCTTCCGGAGACGTTTGTAAAACTGAATGGATTACTGCGTTTTCTGGAAGAGTTAGAATGGCAGGAACATTAGGGTATCTAGGAATATTTTACCCACACGCTAAATGGGTGCAAGTTCGTGGATTTGCAGAAAATGCCCGTATACATATATCTATCTACCATGGGCTACTGTTACCGTATAACTTTATTTGTGGGTTCTGTTCTCACAATCCTAAGAAATTTTTGTTTATTTAACTGTTTATTGTACATGATAAAACAAACGAAAGATCACAGAACACAAATATATGATGCAACAGGCACTAGTTATTTCAAGAATTTTTATTTTTTTTGGTTACAATTTCATTCTACTTAAATTATATACCCAGACAGTAAAACTGTGGCCAAAACTTTTAGATCTAAGTACTTTAAGAGGCCGAGATATTTTAGACATAGCAATGGACATAATGTTTATTTGGCAATTTCTACAAAAAATATAAACTATTTTGTTTCTAATTTAAATTAGGTTAAATATTGCAGTGCCAACCTTGAGCTTAAGTGTTTTTGGAGGGATCAATTTTACATTAAATGTTTTAATAGGATTTGTTACTTTTAAAGATAAATAACACTGATCAAATGACTTAAAACTGATCGAATCTTCGCGATAAAACGATACCTACATATAAAATCGCGATTAATCACGTAAACAAAAGGAAATACCACCCTTATCTTCAATAAACGATATCTTCAATATTACCTAATAATAACCTAGTTGACGACCTGAGTGGTTCAGTTGGTTAACATGCCTCGCATACTCTGCCACGCAGAGGTCCCGGGCCGATTCCCGGACGAGCAGAAATTGAAATGCAAGTAAGTATTAAAAAAACCGACCGTGGCGACCATGTGGCGGAAGACGCAGCGTGAGTAGGTGGACCAAGGGCCTAGTAACGATCGCAGGTACCAGCGGGATACGGAAGGCACATGACTGGCCTTTGTGGAGATCTATGCCCAGCAGTGGGTGTCTTTCGGCTGATATTATGTGATGATTGATTAAATAAAAGTATACAAGTAGTTCATCACTTATCTAACACCTATAACACAAGCTTTGCTTACTTTGGGGCTCGATGGCGCCGTGTGAATTAGTTCAAGCATATTTATTTATTATTTATTTGAACATATTGTGCTAAAACGAATTGCGCTGTGGAACGCAAATCTAGCCGCTCCAATTACGTAAATTGACAATGTACAATACAATTATAACTGAACACTACACTTATCTATCACCATGTTAAAAACGTAATCCATATTTGTGAAATTGGGTCAATAGAAAGGGACAGATAGATAGTCACATAGTCAGCCGATAAACGGTAAAGGTTATCTGTATGTTAATTGTCATTCTATTTCGATAAATTATCTATCACTCATGTTTCGGAGACATTGAGTGATGCTATTTATTAACTCGCATAGCTATAATGGCCATTTATTTGCCGGCATAGTAAAATAACGTCAGCTTCTCAGATTCCACGGTGTAGTACGTACCAAGTAGTGGGTAAAGAAGAAAAAAATTGTTTAAAATTTAAGATTGATAGTGTTAGGTAGGTACTTCACTGCAAGCAAATCGATGTTCAGTTTAGACGCAATTTACAGTGGAGCATAGTTTATTTCTTTATTACTACGCAGTGACAAACGCGCAGACAGACCATGTGCTGGTAACAGGTAACTGTCGCCCAAACATCTACAATTCATGTATTTAGGTTGCAGGCAACAAAAATGCAGAACCGCAGGTGCGTTGTCACTGTGAGGACTAAGATGAATTGCCTGATGTCTGTTTGCTACCTATTTGGAAAATGGTTGGAAGAGGCGCTGAAATGTTCGTCGAGCCGGCGTTGGCACCACTGCACTGCACATACACTTTGTACGGCTTTGGCATCGGGTTTAGCAACCTAGGCACCCCTGGTGTAAAATTAATAATAATAAATATTCGTGGACAAATTTACACAGCGCCATCTAGCCCCAAACTAAGCAAAGCTTGTACTATGGGTGCTAGATAACTGATATACTACTTAAACACTTTTTAAATAGATACTTATTATACATAGAACATACATAATTATGAAGCATCAAAGATAAACTAAAATACAATTAAAGTTGAGATGCCTGCCGCCCAGTGTACAAAGCAACAATGAGGTTAACTTTTAAGAACAGACTATCAGAAATCACAGTAGATCAGAAAATACTTAGTAGTGTGTTTTCGATAACCTACGTTACGAGTATAACCAATAGATATCGAAAAATACCCGGCTTTTCTGAGTTATATGCCTACATTAGTTTTAAGTCGAATGCCAACCGATGCATGCACTGAATGTGTAGCAGGGTCACGGAGGTCAGATGGCTGTCCTTCACAGTTATTATCGGATCGGATTTGCCAAATCCTGGATCATGGTCAAGGCGGATCCCGGCTTCGGCCGGATCGTGCGCGAGAGCATAAAAGTGACATTAACGCCAAGACGATTATTTTTTATCCCCGACATATTCTAGATATATTCCCAATAGGGGTTGCCTTAAATGTTCTATTCTTTTTGTGTCTGGGGTTAAATAGGATGCTTACTGCGTAATTACAGATTATGGTATGAACCTTCAGCCGTGCAGAATGCATATTGTGAACACTGGAGCGTCAATAGGTTCCAAATTTCGTCTCCCATTTTCACTAAATACGGTGTGGAGTGTAGTACATTAGTTGAATGCTAACTTATGCTCTTACGGTGAGGAAAACATCGTGATGAAACCTGCAATTTCATGAGACTGACACACTTACACATGTAAAAATGGTAGCAGGGTCACGGAGGTCAGATGGCAGTCGCTCTACTGTAATTACCTGATCTGCCAAACCCTGAAATATGGTCAAGGTGGACGCCGGGCCCTCGTGCGCGAGAGCACAACCGGGACATTCAAGCCAAGATTATTATTTTTAGGATGTGGAATGTAGAAATAGTTTAGACTTTGGGAAAGGCCATAAGGCTAATTTTATCGAAGCCAATTTGTTCATGCAGGGCACATAAATCTACGAAATCGCAGATAGACAAAATATAAACATCAAGAGAGTCTTGTTTATTATATTAATAATATTGTATTAGCCTACATTAGTTTTAGTTTACTGCATGTGGTGGCTTTAGTTCTTTGTTGTACCGCCTGTTCCAACGTTACAACTTTTGTTGAACAGTTTTTATACTCTAGGTACCTATCTTATTGGTATGTGGGTATATTATACTGCAATACAAATTCATACTCGTACAATTCAAGATTTGATAGGTATACTTACGTTATTTAGAGCATAGATAAATCAGTTTGTGTAGTTTATAAATGTACTAGAGGACCCAGCGAGGACTTCGCTCGTGAGCACCTAATTTACCCTTACCTACCCCTTTTTCATTTCTTATAAACCTTTCTCTTGAATTACTCTATCTATTGTTGAAAACCGCATTAAAATCCGTTGCTTGTCATCATGCGGGCTGTTTGCTCGTTTGTCACAGAATAGCGTAAAAAATGTGTATAGTAAAATAATTAACTTTATAAAAAATTATAAATTAATAATAATAAAATTAATTATAAAACTTTATAGGATCTTCTCGGATTTTAATTATATTTTTACTTTGTAATAAAAAAATTAAATTCTAATAATAAACAAGAGACAGTTTATATTTCATCCAATCTTTCATACACACATAGATACGTTGAGACAGACGGCGAGAAGCAACTTTATTCTATACTATGTATAGAAAACCCCTAATTTTTTTTACAATACGGCGAAATGCATCATCATCATCATCATTATCTTGGTTGCACCCACGCTACACGCGGTGAACCCGTGGCCACCTTCCTGCTTTTCTTAGGCCACTTTTCTCTGTCTTCGGCATCCTTAGTGGTAAGTACACGGATGTCACGACGATAGGCGAATAAAAATACGGCGATAGGCGATGTTGGACAACACCTGCCACGTTTATAAACTGTTGATAAATAGGCAAAACGTGTAATAGGATATACGCTTCTATGTACATCTCTGGCCATCCCGTTTACGGATGGAATAGTGTCATACCAAACATTTTTTATCTGCCATCGAGATTTTCAGATGATAGACGAACTATCCAAGATACGAGTACAAGCTGTTAAATGAGGCCCTACAACTTAAGACTTTCGATTTTTTAGTATTTTCATAGGTATTTTTTTATTTTAATTTTATTGTGATTCTTAAGCATTGCAATATCGAATACGTGAGTCTTTTTAAACATTTACACACCACAGTAAAAAAACAGCAATGTATCTCTATTTTAAAATACGACTGCGTTGCATTAGAATTCGCTGTTCTGAGCACGTTCTTTTATTTATTCCCAATTACAACTTTATTTTTATTGCGCCTATTGCGTTGCGTGTGCGCACAGCAAAAACGGCTCTAATGAGGAATTTGATGCAGGTGCACTTTCTACCTTCGCTTTCGTTAATAGCGAACCACAAATGGTTTTCCAGGACACCATACGTCGGGAAGACGAGTTTTGTCTAACATATCTATCTCTACAATATTCTTTCATTCAGTCTTGCAATTTATTTATTTCTTTATGGGATACTGAAAATAATATTTAATTTTGTATTATTTTCTAAGAAACATCCTTGATGAAATGCAGGATGTTCTGTCGGATGATCACAATTACAATAGAAATTTCCGCGTTGCTTTGCAACTTGACCACAATCTGTCACGTTTCATCGTTGCGCTCACGGGTGTTGTCTTAGCGAATAACATAGCTGCAGTTGTTACAATAAAGAATTATAATAGCATTACACAGTCCATAGGCTTCCACTGATAAAAGTACAATAATTAAAAAGAGGTACTTAACGTTAAGTTAAGAATAAAAAATGATATTGACTCGATTCAATTAACCACATTACTCACGTTACAATGTATCAAAGTAATATTTAAGTACACGATTTCTCGCCGATTCACAACATATATTAAACAGGTCAAGGTCGATAACTTTAGGCCAGACATTAACATTTTTAGTTGTTCATAGCATAAAGGTCTATGGCTTCTGCAGACACCTTGGTAACCCAAAGGAGCCATCAGTTGCGAACATAGCGTCACTGTAGAGACACGTAGAAGCACTCAAAAGATAACTCGACCACGAAACTGTGTCACAGCCTTCAATAGCACATTATGTTAGTTACCAAACTTCGATAACCCCAGTGGATATCACTCAACGAGATTTGGGTATTGCACAACCGGAAAGTGTGATATGAGGCTTGTGTAGCTTAATGTTATAAATTATACATGTAGGTAAACTGGCCACGAAGATAATTTGCAACGCTCTGCTCTCGCATACTGTCATCCAAATCATACTTTGAAGTGAATCATACTTTGGAGTGAAACTTAGATATTACTAGCTGACCCGGCAAACGTTGTTTTACTCCCCCCCCCCCCCCCTAACATTTAGGGGGATGAAAAATAAATGTTGGCCGATTCTCATAGATACCGGATAAGCACAAAAAATTTCATCAAAATCGGTCAAGCCGTTTCGGAGGAGTATGGCAACGAAAACTGTGACACGAGAATTTTATATATTAGAAGATTAAATACGGTTCGTACTTGAGAAAAAGAAAATATCATCTTGTCGTTAATGACCCGGCAGTGATCTCGCGCACGAGGGCCCCGGTCCGCCTTGACCATGATCCAGGATATGGCAGATCAGATAATTACAATGGAGCGACAGCCATCTGACCTCCTTGACCCTGCTGCCAGGGGAACCAGACCGGATTAGATCACGGTTACACACTCAGTCGCCGGTTTCATCACGATGATTTCGCTCACCGTAAGAGCTTCTAGTTAGCATTCAACTAGTGAATATAACTCAGAAAACAGTCGACTACTAACTGTACTAAAAATTAAAGTATGCTTTAATGAAGTTATCGATAAATAAGCTGATTTATTATGAATGCCGAGTTGTTGTGAGAGCCCTATTTTACAAGCAGAATGCGCCGAATGCCTTTTCATTTTTATCCTTATTATTGATTTCATAGTTATAATAAAGTTGTTTTGTAATGTCCGTATGTGTTTCCGCTAACTCCTCTTAAAACGGATGTTGATGCGGTTTTCACCATCGGTTTAATATGTACATAATATATAAACATATAAAACATAATATATACTATAAATGTATTATAGTGCAATGTATTCTATAGTAAAGAAAAGCCGAAGAGAACCTAGGGTCACTAGTTTCCTATGAAGTAAGAAGAAAAGAAATACATTTATTACACATAGCACACTACGACTCAATAATAGTTACATAATTGCAAAAGGAAACATTAATAATAAGAATATTTAAAACAATGCGTCGACTCCTATGCCACTGTCGGTGCCGCGGCGGCCAGCATAAATGGTACCCACTCAGCATATGCTGAGAGGCGCAAAAAGCAACTCCCAGCGTTGTGGACACGATGGGCATGCCCACAACCCTAATCGAGGTCCATGGGCTAACGATAAATAGAAAAGTAGTCTACCTATTTATCATCACCTCCAGCTTTTAAATGCCAAAATGTCAAATATTTTCGAGCTCGCCCAGCTCGCTCATTCCTTGATTTATGTTACTTTTATTAGATAGGTACTATTGTTCCAGCTTTTATGAAATCCGACTCGCTCTTCGCCTATTTTCAGGTGGTCATGCCCACAACCTTTTTTAGGAGCTGGATCCGCGCCTGCAACACACAGTGGGTTCTATGGGTCCATTAAAGTTGATGTCCTACTGCTCCAGTCTGCCTAAAAGCTGGCTATGTGGGACCCGGTCGCTATCGATTAATAACAGTTGCTACAAGCCATGTCGGAGGCTCGTCAAGCGACACGAGTCTCCGACTCCAGAAGGTTTATCCCTCACACAATCCGATTTTGCAAGCCATAAAACTAGTTTATTCCAATTTCCATCCATAAATATAGGATTAACAACGCATATACCTACTTAGCTGCTTATCAGTAATACAATATGAGTATAGGAAAAATAATATCACCAGCAAGCTTTTTATAGGAAGTCATTATCGAGTAAATAACACAGGCTGGCGTAAAACACGTTTATCTTAACCTAAAACAATGTGACGTACCGTCAGCAGCTGCGATAGTAATGCGTACCTACATTTTAGTACATAGTAACTTTCTTGGCTAATTTAAAAACAAAAGACAATTTATAGAAAAGTTGTTGTTACGATATATTGATTCTGTAGTTACAGCAACATATTTATTTGGTCAAATCAGAAATCATTTGTTGTAAAACTGTAGTAGGCAATTGTAGGTGGTATTTGATTTAGAGCAGAACTATAACAGTTTACCCAAATTTGGGTGTACAATAGTATATTATAGTGTTACAATTTCCATTACTATTAAATTAATAATGTCGTAACAATATTTAGATTATGTCAATTGAATTACAAGTAGTAATGTCATTATAATATCCAATTATTGTCACAGATTGAAAAATTCACTTACTATAAAATTCTCTGTCAATTCATCATCACAGCCCGTAACAACCTACTGCAGGGTTTAGGGCCTCTCTCACGAAAGGGGAGGTTATCGCCATAATCTCCACGCTTGGCAGGCGGGTTAGAGATAGCAGTGTTTAAATATAACAATGGAAAATGCTGCTGCCCATTTTCCAGACTACGGGGACTCTAGATCTTTTGCCTCTAAAACATTAGTCGCCTTGTACGACACCCGCGAGTGTAAGGGGTTGGTGCTATTCTGCTCTGCCGGACACCACACGGCCATCTCTGTCAATTAACCAAGTAGTATTAGCTGAAAGAATCATTTGGACGCCTTCATGGCTAGAGTGAATAGGTTGTTCCTAGACAGGTATGCTCCATTCTCGGCCGCATCGTCATTTACCACCAACTGAGATGGCGGTCAAATGCCTGACTATACTATGAAGTACTAATGAACCACCGTTAGCTGAAACTCATCCTTGATGCCTTTAATTTGCTAAATGAATATTTGCCTATTTACCTACATTGTTACATCATATTACTCCTTCTTCCGGCAGGTAAAGGCCACATGGTTGCACTTGGTAAGGTAATAATTATAATGAAAATAATAATAATCGATAAACCCTTAGAAATGTGAGAATATTTTACATAAACACATAATAATAATAGAACACTACCACGCCAGTCGTGGACCCCATACAAACTTAAAGTAGCACCTACTTGGTCTAGGCCCGTAGATGCTAACTAAAAAATAACATTTGTTTCAAACTAAACTCGCGTTCTTTACACATATTATTATATTAACTATAAGATTGACTGTAGCTGTGGAAGCTCATACATTGGCCAAACTAAACGTTCGATTGCCGAAAGGGTCAAAGAGCATATAGCTGCAGTTAAAAACCACCAGACGAATAAATCTGCCATAGCAGACCACCTGCTCAACTCAGGCCCAAACCACTGGATAGAACTGCATGCGCCTAATGTCCTCTCCACTGACCGGCAATATTATCCACGTATGATTCGGGAAGCGATTGAAATTAAAAAGTACAAAACTTTCAATCGGGAAGATGGATATAAGCTTTCGGCGTCGTGGAATCCAGTGGTGTGCAAAATAAATAACCGTAAGACACAAGAGTTATCGTCGGACGCATCCGTGGATATCGTGAGTGTTGTGTGTCGTGCAGTTCCGAATCAACAACAAATTGACAATTTTATGTGAGGGTAGGAGTCTACCAGCACATCACCGCAGCTGTCACCTCCCACGGCAGTCGTCTCGTGACCACGGTGGGTGTAACCCTACCGAAACGTCGGGAAAACAAATCATAAAGGTACGTCGCGTCCAAGTCCCGTCTAATATAATAAAAAATAACAATAACTATGAAATATAGGGATACTTAATATGCTCGATATTGTACAAACTTCAAACTCAAACTTCGTTCAAACTATCATTGTATTTATACCTACTGAAGCTGTATCGGCGAAACATTTATATTTATACCGTTTATTCGGCGAAACGAGCTCTCGGTCTAATATTTATTCGTCCTTCCGATGAACCGCGAACAATGATTTCTATGTACGATTGTTTCGGTAAAGGGTAATTCGGGCATCCACCCTGGACTCAGCTGTGACAACAAAAATGTTGCTCAAGAGACCAGTATAAGATGAGCAACCATCTCTATAGACGCGCATAGAAATGTAAGCTTCTTTTATACTGGAATTTGTTACAGGTTTATGTGCTCCCGTCTGTACGAGGCAACTTTGTCTATTTTGTCGTCTGAAATGCTAAACAGGTTGTATGATAGAAAAACAAGTACCTACGCAATTATAAAGTATGGTCATTGGTCGTGGTTGGGAGGATTAGGTATTCGAAAGAACAAACATTGTAGTGCGTAAGTAATAAAGTTGTTTTATTTACCGCATTTTATTACCTAGAATTTTCCATAACTAGGTATTTCTAAGGTACCTTTACGTCATGTGGTGCTCGGCAAAGTGGAATCCGTATTTTTTTGCGGAGTTTTCCCTTACGGGAGGAAACTATCCAAACAATCGGATAATTCGAAATCATTTCATATCCAATCGTTTCATTCCTAGTTCCGACTTTGATTCGGGCGACCCGAATCGTCGACGCCGCTGTACCTAATGAGGTACAGCTACTCACAACTGCCGGTATCACGAAAGATGTCCCGAGGATGGCCTAAGAAGCGATGGATAGACATTGCTGAGTCGGATGCGAGAGTCGATTTACGACACGAGACTGACGAAGACCCTGCGAAGTAGAGAAGATTGAGGTTAAATTGGGTTACTTTTCTCTATATTTTAATGAAAAAGAATCGAAAATTAAAACTGTTAGAATAGAACTTAACATAGAAAAGTAAATGATGAATGTTTTCCCGCAAATCAGACTAACCTAATCTAGCAGATCCTGGCAGAAGCTAGATGAGACGCTAAAATAACGACGATAATAACTCAAAACGCTAACTTGACCCATATAATGTTAAACACTCACGTTTAGGGTAAAATTAAAATCTTCACCTCACTTATCCGTATAGGTATGCGTACGCGCACTTGGTTAATTAGCGTTTTGTTTTTTGTAATGGAAACATGTTTGTAAAGCAGGAAGCGCCAAGAAGTCACTCTCGCGAATTTCATTCCTTGCGTCTAATATAGCAGTGTCGACGACTATTGGCTCGAATGGTGATGGAAGTAGTGTGTTTCAACTTAGGAAAACAACTTGTCTCCAACTTAAGTGTGGCAGGACATAATTTTGCAATGGGAGTGAGAGCAATCTGCGAACATATTTGTTTTATAGTTCGATTTCCTATCTTTTTTGCTAAAATAATATCGCTACTCCGATTGCGTATGAGCCTAAGTGAAGTGTTCAAGATATCTACAGTCAACTTATTGTGGAGTATGCAAATTACAACTAAATAAATAAAATTATAATAAAAAGATTTATAACATCCATCGTAATATCAAATGGCGTCATTTTATCGTTAAAATTAGAAAGCAGTTTTCATTTCCACAAGTTAAAACGCAAAAAAATGAGGAAACTGTTTAGAAAAACAAAAACATCCGTCCAAATTAAACGCCAAAGAAAGCAACATGTGAAAAACATTTTCCCAGTAATCTGGTAATCCGTTGAAAAAACAAATCATAAACAAACAGTCGTCAGTGGGCAGTTCTAAGCGGTCGAAGTATGTGTACTCTCAAGGCCACTCGCTGATCTCACCAACTGTTTTTTTTCTCCAACACATTATTACATGACTCGTTTTAGACGTCTGCATTTTACAGTCAACTCTTTGGTGATAGTGGAAAATTCGAGACTTTTCTATTTGCGCGGGTTATAGTAATCCTACCGGGTAGGTACGACAACCGGCCACCATTGTCATTTCGGCCGGCCATTTTGGAATATTTCAAACTTTTTCAAATACCTACTTATTATTATTTTTTTGTTGGAAGGTTAATGCGTTGGCGAGTTTTTTGTGGGCATCACATTTTCGTGGGCGCCATTTTCTACGGAGGAGTCGCCGTCCGTGTGAACCACTTCGCACGCGCGTGCGACGTTTCAAAACTGTTTTCCGACGAAGGCTGCTGTTCAAGAAGCTTTAATGTAGGATGGAGATTCTACTCAAGTGATTAATTATTTTTATTTAATTGTTCAATAAAATATTTACAGTTGTAATAAAAATACCTATACATTAATACCTAAGTTTAAAATAGCAAAAATATACACTAATACATATAAAATAATACTAAAAATTAAAAAAGTCGTCCACACCGCTGTCCCCCGGAATGGTGCCCAGAAAGCTGGCTGCGTTGCCTCGTTGAATAGCGATGCTAATCCGTTGCCCGAGGAACGAGCCAGCTCTCCGGTCACCAGTGGTGTCATTTAATTTTATGGAAAGTTCTGCAAAGAACTTTTTCGCACCAGGGCCCCACGGTCCCAACGTTTCCACCCCAAACGGCTGAAATACGAAGTGATTAATACAAACAACCTAAATAATTTCAGAAAGAACCATAATTACCATCTTTATCGACGAAAAAATATCGGTTCACAAAACTGGATACTATTCATGATTACATTCTAAGTTCTAGTTAGTTTTAGGCAAGTAAAATATTTTGTACTGGATGTGAATACAACATGCAATATTCAGTACAACAAGTATCTTTAAACTATTGCAATAAATAATCTGGTATCACAGACAGATAAAGGTCTTATCGTAAGTATTAGTAGTACTAAGTACTACCGTAGTAAACCTAAGTCGCGGGCCAGAAAGAAATTCGTACAATGTACTGTTAGTACTTGTCTCTGTTGCTCTCTTGCTGATGAGTTTCGTCCTAGAATTGCGAGTATTAAATATTTTCTTGTAATTTTTATTCTAGATACAGAGATAATCATTATAGTGTGTAACAATGAAAATAAACTATTTATATTCAATCAATCAACCCATTTGACAGCGACTTATATATAGATTCACGGTGTATGGATTCAAACTACTTGCATTAATCGTTGAATTTTCTATACTCTAGCAAGATTAAAGCTTCTAGATCAAAGCACAAAACGTAGTTGTCATTAACATTGCAACATTTTACTTTTTATACCATTGAATTATTATATTATTTTGAGTTTAAAATAAATTCCCGAGGACAAGCATAAGCATAAGTATATTGTACGTTATATCTACTTAAAAAAATAATCAGTGACCTTCTATATTTTATCTATACTATCTCTACATTATATCAACTAGTGAACTGCTTTCACAATATTCCTTTTTTTTATCTTATCAACGTTAGATAATATACGTTGTAGTAAACACCGTAGTAAGATGCTAAAAATAATTTATTGGCGTTATTGTAAATGCGTCATTAACCTAGTCCCGAAAAAAAATTATCATACAACATTTTACATGATGAAACGTAGACCTTCGGGCAGTTTTAAAAGAAAGAAAGAAAAGACATTTATTACATATCTACCTATAGCACACCTCGACATAATAAAAGTCATATAATTAACAAAAAAACATTACTAAATTAAAAAAAAAACATTTAAACCAATGAGTAGCCTCCCATACCACTCAGCATGTGCTGTGGGCCCATTTAGATGATGTTCTTCCAGTAAGTCCCTACTTTGTCTCCTTCTCTAATGCCTCCGTATCGCCTCTCACTTGAGACTGGAAAGCTTTTAGTCTTCTCGAAGCGATGGTTAGTCGTTTAAAGCCCTTAACACGGTCTTTGGGGCAATGACAATTGGTTTTGGTGGCGTTGTATGTCAGTTCATACCGTCATGAGGTTCCAATCTGATACCGAGACTATTCATCCAATCCCAGTACTAATGTAGTAAATATACTTAGCTATCCGCATGAACCGCTTGGCTAGACCATGACTCAGGAATGGAACGCTATGCCTGCTAATGTGAAGACAATGTGGACCCCTCTGTCATTCTAAACGACGTCTATCCATCACTTCTTGGGCCGGCCTCTCCTTCCCGTGTCTGGTGGGGGTGGCATAGTCAGACATTTGTTCTCTACGTAATTTGCCGATATCGTAAGGCGTGGCCCGCCATATCATCAAAGGCGGCACTCTTGCCGCTTATCTGCGTTGTCATGGACGTGAAAGCTACCACGAATAGGCGTTTCGCATGCGGTCTTTGCGAGAAACTCCACATATCCACCTCAACATCTTCGTTTCCGTGACGCGCAACTCCTGCTTGTGCCGCTTTAGTAGTCATTTTGGGGTCACAAATGACATCGGTTACCTCCGGCCGGATGTTCGGCGGTCTGAAGCTAAATGTGACAAAGACAGAGTACATTTCCGGCTGTCGTTGGATCTGTACCATAGCCTCCTTCATATCTGTACGGATCTGTAGAAGGATTAAAAAATAGACACAGTTTTAATCACTGCATACCCACGTCACTACACACGTCCCACTCCGCCTCTGTCTTTCTGTCTGGTTGCGATAAACTCAAAAACTACTAAACAGTTTTGAAAGCGTTTTTAACAATAGATACAGTAATTCAAGAGGAATGTTTTAGGGTAGTACGCGAACGAAGTCACGGCAGACCAGCCAGTATAGATTAGATTAGTAGCTAAGGATTGAAATTACAAGTATCGCCTTCACACGCAACAAGATGAGAAACCAGAACACATTTAGGTCCACCCATATGCATAAGCGAGCATAACCATGTAAATAGGTCGACATAGTTTACAAATTGCCTCATAAGGAAGCTATATATACACTTGCATATTATAAAGTGGAGCGGCTTCTACATATATGCATAATGTTTCTATGCGGTTTCTATTTTTTTAAACGTATGATGGGAGAACTAGCTTTTTCTTATTTACTTACTTACTAAAAATTCTTCGGTGTAAACCAATTTTGTCTCATCACCTCAGTTAGGAACCTTAGGAACTCTAGACCTCCTTCGTCCGTGTTCTAGATATGCATAATCAGATTGTACCCAGAAAGTTCCCAGGCGAAGATCCAAGGTCTTAAAATTGTCTCGATTGCATGAAAATTGCCCATGTGCTCGTTTTTTGCAAAGGAGTATAATAATACAATAAACATCTTGACGTCAATTTTCCGGTTGTGCTCTCGCGCACGAGGGCCCGGTGTCCGCCTCGACCATGATCCAGAATTTGGCAGATCATATAATTACAGTGGAGCGACAGCCACCTGACCTCCGTGACCCCGCTACCAGGAGAACCTGACCAGATTCGATCATGGTTACACATTCAGTTGCCTGAATGTGCAGGTTTCATAACGATGTTTTCCCTCGCCGTAAGAGCACCGGTTAACATTAAACTAATGTTCATAACTCTCATTGAACATAGAATTGATTAATGAAATTACTGTGAACTAATATTAAATAGGGGGAAGACCTGGCGATCTGTGTTACAGGTTTGTTTTACAAACCTAATTCAGACGTCAGTTCTCTCATGATCTGTAATTACCTATACTTATCAAGTGGTGTGCGTTATGTAGAGAAAATATTTTTTATTTTTATTTAATTAGTTATTTATTTTATTTCTTGGTACACGGCCGCAGTTGAATTCCATCCCGACTCTCGGGTTGGAAAGGAGTGTCATATTTATATTTATTTAGTTTATTCAGGTACTGCAAGTGTGTATGTCACCTGGGAGGACCAAGCCTGTCTATATCATTCATATCATATCACGTCTCATCCCCTATAATCTATTATGTCTCTCTTCTATAGGCCTGCTGGAAGAGATTTCTTCTTAGAAATAAGTAGTGCCTGTTGTGTCGTCTTTAATTTTGTAATTTCTGTATACTTTATATTGTGTGCAATAAATTGTTAAATAAAATAAAATAAATCATTGGTTCCGACCGTCAGCTGCACTTGCGCTTTTGATTTTATATGCATAAGAATCAGTTTGCTATTGGGCAATTAATTAAATCGCTGCGGAATAGTATGCATTGATTTTACCGCTTTTACCGATTTAATTTGTGGTATTACCACAAATTTAATCGGTAAAAGCGGTAAACCACATTCATTTTAATCGCATAACAATTGTAAAAGCTAATATGGGTATATTAGCTTTTACAGCGTGGTCGGGGCTCCCCCCTTCCGCGCGAATCTACATTCCACTTGAAGCATGGGAAGTCTAAGAAAGTCTGAGAAAAAACAGTAGGTCCTGCCCCGTTTCTAATTATAAGAATACTATGTTATCGGATCGTGGGAAGATCCTCCTGTAAAAATAATCAAAACGTTGCTTAAATGTACGAGTTTTCAATACCACCGAAGCGTAGAGCGTCCGCGATTAATAGCGTCATATCATAGCGCATGTTTCCGACTCACGCTCAGATCGGTACGTACCGATAGCATAATATTTCTTTACGTGGAAGCAGAACTTTTGTCCAAGACATGAAAATCAATCAATATAGGCACTTGAGCAAATATTCTTTTATTATTCACCCACATTTAGAATTCTGGTTTGTACCTAACTACTGAGTGATATGTTAACCACAAGCTTCTATAAATAAATAAAACTATTGTTCAGTTATCGTTGCGCCCAAAATATAGAGCTTTAAATATATTTGGGAAATAATTAGATATAGTATTATTTCCTTAACCGTTGACTTTAATTGGTTATTACACATTCAATTAAAGTTAAGCAGCTCCTAAACAATAATTAACAAAAATGAATATATTTAGTAAAGACGAGAGATGAACTCAGTATATGTGCAAAGTTTTTTAGGAATCGATTTAGAAGAAGTACTTGAAAAAGCAGTCACAAGATCTGTCATCTTTATTATGATTAAACCAGAAAATGACTTGGATGCACTGATTTTTTATTAGTTATAGCCGGTTTAATCGAGACGGTCCTAGGTTGTTTAGGATATATTTGAGTTTATGTTTGTAGGGTTCTCCGACTTCCCAGCTAAGTTATAAAAGCTTTGTCTGAAAAGTGCCTACAACATCTGAAAACAAACTTCCCCTTAAAAAAGGAAAACAGTAAGAAGAGGAAATAACAAGTTGTTAGTCGGTTAGAATAATAAATACGGTTTCTAATTAACTATGCGATAGGTGACAGGGAAGTTTAACTAGCAAAATAAAGTTACACGAAAACAATTGTAATTTAAAGAAAAACTTAATTCAACATGTTTACGAGTTAGCCATATTTAGTTTTAACTGCCTTGCAACGGTAATTGGAGCCAGCTCCAGTTTAGAGGCTATGAAGCTTCTATAATTATATTAGATGGGCCTTACACGCGACGTACCTATTCCATTTGTTTTCCGGACGTTTCGTTAGGGTTACATCCACCGTGGCAACGAGAAGACTGCCAGTGGAGAGGTGTCAGCTGCGGCGATGGTAGACTATACCTACCCTCACAATAGATGCGGGAAAACAAATCGAAAATATACGTCGCGTGTAAGTAATAAAAATATAGTGTACAGAACGTTGGAAACAGAAGTTTGGTTTGAAATAAATATTTGGGTTTCTTGTAATAAGTGTATTGGCGACTTAGGTTCTTCTTCTTCTAAGTCGCTACATTTTTGACTGAGTGGTCGTGGTCGTCGGTTGAGGATTATATACACGACTTTATAACGACTACGAGGCTACCTAGTCGTTATAAAGTCTAGATTCTAGCTCTAGTAATTGTAACATGAATTGAATTGTAATGAACTAAAAGCACAAATTTTCAGTTACATTATGTTAATGTACGAAGGATGCAAAGTGTGAAAATGTCGAAAAGAGAGTGAATGCAAGGAGTATGGCGAATGCTTCTGAAACATTTATGAACAGCCAGAAGGTGTCCAAGAAGGCTCGTCGGGCTGTTCATAGAGGGGCGCCTTTTCTACATTACTGTATGGAAGGGAAAGTTGGGTATGGCAGAAGAAGCATGAAAATAGAAAATAAAAGTGTTAAGAATGAATGAAATGTTGTATGGAAGCTATATCAATTAAAGATAAAATATACGAAATAGTGTAATAAGGGAACTTGCTGGAGTGAAAGAAGACGTCGTGACTAGAATAGAAAGGTATATAATGGAAGGAGGAAAAAGTCGTTCCGTTATCCATGAATGTGTTAAAAAAGTTTATTTCTTTTCTGTACAGTTAGATTATGTCCAGTTGTGGTAACAATCAATTGTAAATGCATGCTGTGTTTCTCTGTCATACGTTTTTACACTTTAAACTGGATTAATGCTGTTACTTTACATAATATAAGATTTTCATGTAGTGTAGAAACTGTTGGTAAACCTAATAAATAAATAAGTATACCTTAAAAGATTTAGAATTAATTGTTACTAGATCAAAAGTAGACTAGGTATATTACTACATCGTTAAAATGAGTGTAATATGACCCATTAATAAACGTATTTACAATACAAATTACCATCAGGAAGTAACAAGACATTCTCAAAAAGACCCAAACATACCTAAATAATATAATTTTTTACAAAAACAATAATTAAAACCGACCTTCACTCGTTGCTATCTCTACCATTCTCAAGGAACAAGTGCTTGGTTTGTTTGTGGTCTCAGAGTGATGAATATTTATTTTGTTAACACTATAATCGGTCCGCGCTCTGTGGGAACGGTCCCGTAAACCCGGTAGCTGGAGTGTATTTTGTTTATTGTATACATTCGTCGTGTAACCAAAATGTACGTTATTGACCAACTGACAATGGGACCGTCCTTGCACAGTGTTCTGTATGGTTTTTTAGACAACCTATGAGTATTTAATGTAGAGCGTCGGTAGCGTAGTGGTTAAAGGGGTCGATTCATAAGCAAGAAGTATGTAGGGGTAGGTTAGAGGAAATACTCTTTTCTGAGTTATGTACATTTGTTGAACGCTAACCGCAACTCTTACGTTGAGGGAAAACATCGTGATGAAACCTACACATTTAGAAGCCTGAATGTGCAACCAATCTGGTTAGGTTTCCCTAGTAACAGGGTCATGGACCTGATCTGATCTGACAAATCCTGGATCATGGTCAAGGCGGACCCCGGGCCTTCGCGCGCGAGATCACAACCAGGATATTTTCTAAACTACCAGCGATTTCGATGAAATAAAGCTAGGAACCGCATTCATTTCAAATAAATCCGCATTTCGTCTGCGACAGTTCGGAAGCTATGATATCACACACAGGCACACAGATACACTCTTACCTACTACCTACTACTACCTTTACTTTTAGAGGTATATTAGAGGTCTCTTCAGAGGCGGGCAACGCATTGGTGACTCCCCTGGTGTTGCTGATGTCCATAGGCGGCGGTGACCATTTTCCATCAGGTGGCCCGCCTGCCTGTTTGTCTGCCGTATAAAAAAAAAAAAAATTGCTTTTGGGATTTATAGGGAACTTAATTAGACATTTTCAACTAGTAATGTAGAAACTTATAAAGCTACTTTCTTAGTTTGCCATCCATTAAACACCTCTATTTCCGAAATTAAGCAATAATTTCGATATACCACGTCGTGTCGTGTACTTCAAGCAAAATTGGTTATAAAATGTGTGAGTAAAAACCGCGCAATTATATCACAAAAAATAAGCTTCTAACACAAATGTAAGCGACATGTGTTTTCAAGCGATCACTGTTAGGTACCACTGGGCGCGCATTGCATAGCAAATCATGCGCCCGATGACGTCAACGAGCCTAGAGCTCACTACTGAGGCCCGCACAACCTTGCGTCCACATGTTGTCGAAATTGCCAGTTTTATAGGTACCCACAACAAAATAATAATGTGGGAACCAACTTTTCTTGAAACAGGGAAGTCATGCATCAAAGCCTAAGGTCACACAGCGATTGTGTAATTGTCTTTTTTTTGTTAACCGCATGTGTTCGATATTGTTTAGGCTTGGATTTGGTGGATGTTTATGTTGTGGTGATGATGGAGAAATTAAGAACTGTCTGTAATAATAATACGAGAACGGTCAATACTACTGCAGGATTGAATGAGTCGTGGGACTTGAAGATATTTAAAGAGAAATGCACGATAATCCAGAGGAAAAACCGGCAGGTTTAGTCACCTATTTTTTCTTCTACTTTCATCTGCGATATCTCTGCGATATTAAAAAGTAGATGTGCTCGTTGTGCATTCGCTCAACTTGCGTAGGTAACGCGTCGCATATCCGCCGCAGCATTTACATTGTGGTGACATGGAGTTCGCGGATATGCGTCGTCAGCGCCGGCCAGGTCACAAACCATAGAGCCATTACATGCCTTTTAGCCAATTATGCTCATAAAACAATTGTATTAATTAGTCATACATACAAGTGCTTAGTTCCAGAGTGTCTTCTAGCATTTTTCTTCCACGTTCTCCTTCCACAACCTAGGTGAGGTTGAGGCATAACTCCGACGGGAAGGCTTCCATAGAGTTTTCCAAAAAAAGGTTGTTAAGGTATTTTACCTGGTTGGCAATACAACACTTAAGGTATTGCAAACGTCCATTGACTACGGTTACTTACCATCAGGCTGTCACGGTCTTTAGCAAGCGGGCCTCTTCTATCGTGATTGTCAAAAGATCTTTATCGCTTCAACAGTTGCCACATAATTCACTACAAGATTTATGATAGCTGAATAGCCTTAACAAGTTGATCGTCAGGTGCGCCTGTAGGAAATATAAACAATACTTTATCCTATTGTGAAAATTATTTTGTTCTCAATCGATTAAGATACTATTTAGACCTTTAGGTGCAGTTATGATTGCTAGGAAGAATTGTTAGTTATGTATCGGTTTTATGTATATTTTATCTCATATCGCAACCTCACCCCTTTCGCAAAGAGTCCTTGTTGCGGTCCTGATGAACCTCTCAGCCTTCTTCCACATTGATCAACATTTTCATACGTGCACGTCAGATTCGGTGCTCTTGACCAAGGCACTCTTTAAAATGTCATCAAACTTATCGTTACAGGTGTTCCAACAAAACTATTCACTCCTTCCATATATACAATTACTATTTTCCGTCAATATAAGGAAATTGAATGAAAGGCCATTGATTCTCTCTATACGACCAAATCAATTAAACTTTCCTTCTTTGTTTCACATTTTCATTCACTTCAAAATATTAAAACTAACGTGTATTTGTGCAGTAAATACTTTTATCCTTATTACATTCATAAATAATTTCATTTGCGTTTCGGTTTGTTGTTGTTGATATCTAATTTCTGCATTCACTTTCATACCCAATTTGTCATGATGCGTTTTTGGTACTAAGTAGGTGTAATAAATAATGTCTTATGCAAATCTGTTTTGTTGAAATCCACCTACCTACCTGCTAATTTCTAACGTTTCGAGACTATTTCGCCTAAACTAGTGGGTTAAATCCGCTTGTTACAATGATGTATTATCTATATATAACAAATAGAAAGCTATAGCTTTACAATATTTAGAATTAATGGGCTCGGGTTTTGTTGGTCACATTCGACTTTCATGTCCAATATTCCGATGTCGTGAGGAACGCCGGGAGCGTTGATCAACGGTCTTCGGAAGAGCTATGTTGTTTTAGAGCGTTCAAAGGAATTTGGCTCTTTAGCTTTTGAAGTGTAAATTTTTTTTCTTCTCTTTGAAGTCGCTGATCATCTTCTAGACCCCTTCCATTAGTTTAAACCCCTTAGTTTAAGTACGTAGTACAATTTGTATACATTTCAGTATACGTTTGTTTGTTAAGTTTCATGATTTACTTAGTAATCGTCACACTACCTTCTATATAGAGTGGGTATCTACTCTATCCCCCCACAATTAGAAGCTCTGTACCACGAACGCACCGGGCGCGGGCGCGTACAATCTGCTAGAAATGAGGTAATGTTTCCCAACGGTGCGGCGAAATTGTCGGCGCTTGCGCCACTCGCCGGCCTGCCCCCCGCTCCCCGCACCCGCTAACGGCTATTGGGCAGCCATATCGGTTACTACTTCTTACCTATATTCATCCAGTGGGCCAAGAGTAGCAGGAAGGCGGACCCTGGGCCCTCGCGCGGGGACACAGCTGGGGCATAACGTCAAGATGATGATGATGACCTATAATCATCTTGGCGTTAATATCCCGGTTGTGCTTTCGCGAGGATCCGGGGTCCGCCTTAAGCGTGATCCAGGATTTGGCAGATCAGGTAATTACAGTGGAGCGACTGTCGTTTGACCTCCATGACCGTGTTATCAGGGGAACCTGCTTATATTGGATTATGGTTATACATTCAGTCGCCTGAATTAGCAGCCGCATAGTCGGTTAGTGGGTCCTTGTTACCTATGCTTATGTGAAGAATATTGCGAGAAACTGGACGTACACTTCCAAAACCAAACGCATCTAGGCATGTCTACAGGTGCCTCATTCGTTCCGATTAGGTTGCTGATGTTCTGTGTGACTGTGGCCGCTTTCAGTCGGGCGGACCGTCTCACCGTGTGCAACCCTTGGTTATATAAAAACAAACCAGAAAAAGAATACTTTGACTACTGGCCACTAACAAGTCAGATGCTGCTTTTTATCAATAGGTATATGGAAAACAGTAAAACGGCAAGGTAGGTACGCACTCATATCAAATCAGACGTTTGCCTAATGTATATTGTTCAAATAGAAAGCAACTAAAAAGACAAATATGTCAACTTAGTCTAGTGAACATGATAACTGTCGAGTTTATATTTGAAACTTAAGTGCTTGGCTCGATGTTATGGGCGACAGTTACCGTAAAAATAAACTGCAAAGTGATCGAAACATCAGGATAAAACGATATTGCATGTAATCCTTTAAAAGTTGTTACATTTGCATTGCAATAGGCATGTCTGTTTACTGTCCTAATTAATTCATGCAAGACACACACATGTTTATATAATATTTTATTATAGTAGGTACTACTAGGTTCATATGTGTGTAATTATTCTTACGATGGCAGCTATACGCGTGAGAATAAGTGTGCTCCCAAAATAACATTTTGTCCATTTTGTTTTGATATTATTTGGCAAACTATGCTAGTGGGGCAGTGATCGCCATTGTCCCTTGAATATCGCTTTGAGAATTTATGTGACCATGTTTTGATTAATTTTTAAAACACTTAAGTCACAAACAACCATACGATTGTTCTTAAACCGTTGGGTAGATGCTGTGTCACTGAATACATACATACATACATACATAAAGCTCATGCCTCTGACACACAGGTGGGCCAGGCAGATACTATTTACCGCTACTTTGCTCTGGCCTGACACAACTCCCTAGCCTCGCATATACCGACAACACTTTTCCCTGAATTTCTCGATATTTTTAATTAAATGCATATAATGTCTGTCTGTATATAATGTCTGTGATAGTACGGACACGTCATGAGAAGAGATGAGGACAACGTAATGAATAAAGCTTTACATCTGCCGGAGAAAAAGATACGTAGAGAATGACCTCCATATAAAAAAGTAGCTTATCAGTTTTTTGGCACACATAACACAAGCTTTGCTTACTTTGGGGCTAGGTGGCGGGCTGTGTAACTTATCCAAGCATATTTATAAACTTCATATAACTTCTTCATATAACTTCATATAAAAGTAATAACAAGTATTCCGTGAACTAGGTCAGTATTTAACTTTCCTGTTAGGGAATTCAACGAAAGTGACACTGTCACTTTGGAAATTCCTCGGATTTGTCCTCTAGATACTGGACGTTAGGTCTGCTCTAATGAGCGCTATTGTTTTCTGTCGGAGGAAAATTTTGTGACTGCCTGAAAAACCGCATTATAAGTTACGTAAAGCATTTATTTTTCAATGTAAATCCTAGGGGAAATACATGCCGCGTGTTAGGGAAAACTTATCGTGACTCAGCAGTTTCTTAATCGTACAATGAAATGGCGCAACGAACAGCTGTCAATTAAAATTTTTTTTTGTTTTATCCTCGCTATACCTAAACGATATTAAAAATGCAAATGTTAGTCTGTTTTCACGCCTAAACCGCTAAACAGATATTGATAAAATTAAACACGGATCTCTGCCTAGCTAGGTGACAATCAAAGGAAGAACGCTACTTATAAAAAGGTCGTTTATTTCACGCACAGGTCCCATAGATTATAAATACAGTTATTAATTTTTTTTTTGTATATTACAAATACAGTACCTAATTAGATTTTTCGCGGAAGTCGCAGGCAAAGCTAGTATTAGCTAGTAGTAGCTATAAAGTAACATCAACTTGGCGTGACTCGTGATTTTAAGTAGATAATTTGATTGAATGATTTTTGGACTATACCAGGTAAGAAAAAGTAGGATATTGTATATTAAGTAAGCAGTAATTTAATCTTATTGGAAGGAATTACCAATCGTTATACAATAAAAACGTATATTTTACCTATGCGTATAGAAATAACGAAATAACTTTCAGACTTAAAACACTAAAGTATAGAAACATGATCATCTGACAAGGTATTCTAGTCAAGTTGAATGGCAAGTACGATACAGACGAAGTCAGACCAGTTGAGTTATTTCAGGAATCCTTCATTGAGCAATTTCAGGCGAATATTTTACAAGAACTTGATAGTATCATTTCCGCTTTGTAATTCTGTGGCAGTATTTCTTGTCTTGCTTAATGTTACATAGCTGAGTAAATCACATAAAAACTAATATATTGGTTTAAATTAAACGAACATAATATTCCGTACGTAATTTAAAGCAAAAACTATATGTATGCAACATAAAGTTCAATATTTATGGGAAACCTGCGCCCCGGCGCAAATTCGTTCACGTATACCTACCTTACCCCTACCTACCCTTTTTCCTAAACCTTCCTCTTGAATCATTCTATCTATTGTTGAAAACCGCATTAAAATCTGATGCGTACTTTAAAAGATCTAAGCGTACATATACACATTGCCCTGATGCGCAAACGTAGCATCCATCTGGGTAAGCACCAACTACTACCCGATGAGGTGAACGAAATCAGTACTAAGAACCTATTACAGTTCATAGAAGCTGTAGAGATTAGCACTGAACTGTAAAAAGAGGCGATCACAATAGATCAGGAATGGTCGCAGTGATACTGGGACTGAGAAAGCCTTGAAGAACCCAATTTAAAAAAAAATATATATATACACATACATATATACATAGGGACTGTTGGCGGGAAGCGATTTTGTTTTATATTATGTAAAGAAGGGCTTAGGTACCTTTAAGAGATCACCTAAACACCTGGATTTTGTAGACAATGCTCCAAAGTAATAGTCACAAACGAATGGACATGCAAAAATTAGAACAAACAAAAACAATCAGGGGTCCAGAACAGAAATGAAATATTATTTAATCTCTGCACTATGCTACTTTCGTTTACTATGTATGTTTTCAAGTAATTTGAAATTCGGAATAAAACTAGAAAATTCGGAATACACTACCTACACGTCTGAAACCTTGAATATCAATGGGTATTCCAGTTGTGTCGCAAAATGAAACATATGTAGTTTGAATACTTTGGCGATCTTGAAGGTCGACATCGACATTTCACTTACGAAATTGAAATTCTCACTTAAAATTCAAAGACGCCCATTATCATTTAATTTTATCAAACAGGATTTGTGGCATAGAGAAATTTGGCGAAAGATTGCGTCATACTTCAGTGAAAGGAATCGTGTAGCGTACAATTTTTCTGTGGCGAAACAACTTTAAAAATAGGTTTAAAATTTAAAAAGCTGAAAGTCTAATTTACGATTGTTGTGGTGAAATATATTCGTTGTTGAGTAACCAGGTTACAATGTCGGCTTTATTGGAATAAAAAAAATATTGCCCAGGGAGGCACACGGACGGTCGGTCCACCTGATGGAAAGCTGCCACCGTCGTCCAGGACATCTGCAACCGAAGGGAAGCGGATGCGGAACCGGCCTTTGAGGTACCTGTAGACATGCCCTTTGAAGAACCCATTGTTATAGTGCAAGGGTAAGACTTCGTGAGGGAGTTCATTCCACATCTTGCATTAGCTGGTAAAAAGGCTCGTACATTAGCTGGATGCCAGGTATCCAGATAGTGTGGATGAAGTCTATCTATCCCATCGTATATTATGGAAAATACGAACGAGAATAGAAGGGAAGGATGTTTGTTTGTGTTGGGCAATAGGACTTTTTATAGGACTTCCACATATAATATACCTACGATTATAATGCCTGCAACTCACCATCATGCAGCTTGATAAGTGTCATGACAAAAATAGGCTCAATCCCGTTCATTTTAGGTTTGGGCCCGCCCATTTTACCGGATCATCAAGTTCATGCCAGTTGTCAAATGAGTGGCCGCCATATTTGATATTTTATTACAAGCTTTTATTTATTTTACTTCACTTGTATGTCCGGGAATCTTGCAAGCCTAATTTGACCCATTTCCCGGCGTTCAATTGAGCTGAAATTTGGTATATCTATATTACTTTGATGACAATGACATGAGATGGTCTGATGATGGAGTCGGTAGTGGCCTAGGAACTACTGAGCGCAATAAGATAACCCCATCGACGCACGATAAAAGCTTATTTTTTTAACAAGGTGTGATAGATTTACGAGTATCTGAAGGTAGTAGATATGGCAACAAGTTGAATAATAGTCGGATCGCGGAATACTACATTATAAAGCATAGGTATATGCATTGATTACATTATTACATAATCCATATTGATTAGAGCCATAGGCATAGGTCTGATTACAGCGAATACTTAACCTTTACTTAATTGTGCTTTTTTGTGATATATCTGCATAATAATAATAAGCACTATTTCAGCACAAAAGTTGAGATTAAGTATTGATCGATTTAAAACCAAACCTATTAATAATGTAAACGAGATTTATTCTTGACACCTTTCGTCAACTGCTGTATCGTAGACATGCCAAAGTCATACCATGCCATGCCATCTCAATACATTTCCGTGTAGGTAAAGATTTAGTAGAATCCCTTTTTATTTCATCAATGTCATCATTATCATCTCATAGTCGTCATGGATTCAGGTCATCTGAAATTGTCATAGGAATCAGGCAATATAGAAGTCGGGATTAAGCATTGGACTCAAAGGCTTCAAACTGAACTTAACTTTATTCATTCGCTATCGGTCTTTGTAATTGTAAACATGTAATTTTCTATACACAACCAGTATAGTAATTGGCTTATAAATACATTCATCACGACGCGACTAAATTTACATATCCACGCAATCGTTAAGGCAAACGTATTTTATATTTCCTCCTTTTTATATTTCCTCCTTTTTATATTTCACAATCGAGTCTTAAGAGATAATATTACATACTTACCGATTCTATAATAGACATAGAGCATTTTTGTTTTGTTTGTTGAAAATTTCTCAAGTTACCCTATTACCTCATCTTGGCGTTAACGTCGCGATTGTGCTCTCGCGTACGAGGGCCCGGGGTCCGCCTTCATAATGTATGAAGGCGGCAGTACCAGGCAGTAAATTGCAGTACCAGGGGAACCTGACCAGATTGGGTCATAGTTACACATTCAGACGTATGAATGTGCAGGTTTCATCACGATGTTTTCCCTCACCGTAAGAGCATCGGTTAGTGTTAAACTAATGTACATAACTCAAAAAAGCGTCATTGTTACATGTCGGCACATTCGGACGACTAAAAGTGTAACCTTAATCCAATCTGGTCAGGTTCCCCTGTAAATAGGGTCACAGAGGTCAGATTGCAGTCGCTCCACTGTAATGATCTGATCTACCAAATCCTGGATCATGTTCAATAATGTTATCTGGGGCCTCGCGCGCGAGAGCACAACCGGGAAATTATCGCCAAGATGACCATACATATAATGTTACACCTTTTTCCCGTAGGCAGAGACCAAATTATTCCACTTGCTAAGGTCCTGACAAACCTCTCTTGCTTCTTCCACATTCATCAAGTCAATTTATTTAGAATTGTGTTGTTAGAATAATTATCGTTATCATGCTCTGCTTTTGTCTTTTCTATTGAAACGTACTTTAGAGTACACTTGACATGACCTTTCTTTAAAATATATCCGGTTTGATCGTGATACGTCCGTTACGGTCTTTCTCTGCAAACGCTTCCATTCACTCCTTTTGTATAGGTATATCTTGTTCTTCATTTGTCTTTTATTAATCCTCTCTACATGAACAAAGCAGCTCAGCATTTGATTCTCTATCGTCACTACATTTTCTTTCACTCCAGCACCTTATTTTGATCAACGGAGAGTTAATTAATGTATATATCGATGGCCCTAACTGCCCTAAGAGATACGAATATGCCATGACGTGGTACTAAGTTGTATTCTCATTTACTCCAAGGTGGTATGAATAAAATACTTATGTTAAATAACATTAATAGTGTTTCCTTGCTTGCCATTCACATAGTTTTTGCCGAGCTTAGTGATTGATATGAGCATTAGTGCCGGACGAATGCAGCATAATTTAAGACCGGTCATGTGTTTTAGATCAATTGATGTCATTTGATTTAATAATAATAATTAGATGAAGAAATATAATATTTACTTTCAAGAAAAAAGTAGATAAATAGCTATTTCAATAGAACTATGAATTCGCATAGAGATGAAAAGTGGCTCTTGTACTAATTTAGGTACCTAGAGGAAATTTATTGTAAAAAAAATCGGGTGGGGCTGCGTCGGAACAGATGGCCGTTGGTTTTAACGTGAAATGTCTTCCTATGGTCGGTGGCAAAGGTACTCGTAGTTGTGCTCGCTTATGCTTTGTCTAACATAGGATGATAATTTTGACAACTAATTATTCTGGATACTTGGCGCACGCCTATAAAGTTCCATGTTTTTTTTTCGGTAAAATGTACTACAGATAATATTGTACTTCATGGACGGGTACCGCCCCTTTAGTGAAGTGCCACGAATAACGAAAATCGGTACAAAAGTCAATCGAAAATCGGTATTCAAAGAAAATAATCGAACATTTAAAATTAACATTTATGTAATTTTATTATTTTTAGTAACTAAAATCTCATTCCTTGTTTGGATTTCACCCTAAGAGACCTTTCACAACAACGATTTCGACTCGCGCGTATTGTACGGAATGGACTGACCGAACGAATAAAAATACGCACGTGTCGAAATTGTCGTTGTGGAAGGGTTTTTAATGTCGTATTAATAAATTATTAATTCAAAAGAAAATAGATAGTTTATTTTGTAAAATACGTACAGCATAACCATGCAACTATCAATTTTAACTTCTATGAGAATGATAATCGATAATTGAATAGATTCAATAACGATTTTACACCACCCCATCCCTACTGGGAACTGTCAAAATTATCAAAAATATAGGTATTTGACAAAGTATAGTAACGTCGCCTACGTTTACTAAGCGTAAGTACCTTGGCAGTTTTGTGATGCTCTCGAAACCGCCTCGCTCGCTCAGCTTTGTACATTGGGATACCCACGTGTGGCCCATGGCGTGCTTTGTATTTTTTTGCGGGCTCTTACACGGGCTGAGGCCCATTTACAGGCTCAGACATATTTAATTTTTACTATAAATATCGTCAAAATTGTACCTATTTTTATATGGATCGATAGTTGTAGACAAACTCAATAAATACACGCATGAATCACCGCCCTATAACGTGTGAGTCGTTAGTTACACTTGTGTGGGAGCGCATATTTCGTTCATTCAATGCGAAGCCCCTCTGCACCACCTGGCCAAATCAAGGTCAAAACAGCAAGCTGACTATAGACGCTAGATTCATGTTTCTAAGACTAATCGTTTTGCAGTTATTAAGGTAAGACAGTATAAATTTAAATACATTGACTTATCTAAAGTATTATTCACAGAAATTTAAACTTAATTAAATAAATATTCACGAGGGACTAAACTGTTCAACCAGTTTTCGGGTCGCTTGCCAACGGTTTTAGGCGATGCACCTAACGAGTGGCAAGCTAACTGCGGGGCTGAAGTTCGACCAGTGTCAAAAGTACGAAACGGTCACCAATCCAGTTCCCATGCATTGCGAACATTGCTTAATCTTGGTTGTCGGTCACACAATCACGTTACCACTAAGCTCAAAGTACGAAACGGTCACCTCTCAAGTTCCCGAACATAAATAGGTTATATAACAAAATAATAAATAGGTTTAAGTAGATAAATGACTTAATTTCTTTAGATTTCTGTGAATTTATTCACATATCGTTGTCGTGCTATAATTTTGTGTTTTTGTATTTAAACGTAGGTACTTTAGTATTTAGTACTTTAGTATGTCCAGTAAAACGAAAACACAATTAATATTTCACAAGCCAATGAGTTTAGGTATCATACAAATATTTTCCTTGTCTTTATAAGGTCTTCAGAACACTTTTATTGTATGCACGGCTACTACATTATTCTTAGTATTGCCATATTGATCATTAGCTGAACTTTAGTATTTACCATGAGTAAGGACCAAGGATACAATCATCGGCAAATAACAGCAATTTTGATCTTAGTGAGTCAGTGCATACAATGTACGTACACAGACTAGCTAACATGCCAGTAACTCAAGTTTACACACTTCTATTTACGAATCGAGACACGGCATACCACACATTAGTATTTTGTATAATTATATACACGCATATAAAATTTACGAACCTGTTAGATACTGTAGACCTCAGATATCCTGTCGGTTGTTTCATGATTTTGTGTTTTATGTTCAACTGTTGGTAGTTATTTCATAAGAATGTCATCCTTCTCATTAATAATTCGTGTCTAGGCATGTATTCTAAAAATTAGTCATACATTTCAAAAGATGAAATTAAGAGTGAAATATTATAATGGCTTCTAAGGTAGGTATAGGTACGAGTACAAAATTATAGAGGAAGGAGTGAAACCTATAATAATTCTTCTTTGTTAGGTCGTAGTGCAATGGAAAGAGCTATGCTCGGAGTTTCGGAGTATGGAAAGAGCTATGCTGAAGTGGCAGTGGGCAGGGCACATAGCTCGAAGAACAGATGGTCGATGGGGCAGTAAGGTTCTCGAGTGGCGACCACGTACCGGTAGACGCAGCGTGGGTAGGCCTCCTACAAGGTGGACCGACGACCTGGTAAGGATCGCAGGTACCAGCTGGATGCGGAAAGCACAGGACCGGTCTTTGTGGAGATCTCTGGGGGAGGCCTATGCCCAGCAGTGGGCGTCTTCTGGCTGATATGATGAGGTCGTAGTGGTTGAGGAGGAATTGAAAAAAAAAGTCTTGTACAAGGTCGTTTGCTTTCGTAGAGAGGGTTTAGCTATACTTAAAAGGAAATCAGTTGCTGAAACTACAATCAACTATTTCGTGAATTTTCGCAAAAATCTGTACAAGAACACTCTGAATGTTTTCTATACTGTGTCAGCCATAAGATATTACTATGACACGAGCACCTTTAATAGTTTTACAATTAAATTGGCCCATAGATTAGAAAGAAGTAGGTATTAAATATCTGCGTTGTATGGTAAAGTAGAATCATTAACTTTGTGGTACCAGGTATTTTGATTAACTCTGGATGTAAGTTGTTTATAAGTTTGATATCTTTCCGACTTATTTACTTGTATTTTGCCGATGCATGCGGTGACATTATGCGGAAATCCCTACATTTAATGGAAGTGCCATGCAACTTAATCATGTACCTATAAATTGTTTTGTGGAAGTATTTCCTTTTGTATTTTATATTGTGTTCTTTTATATCTAGTTTTACTGTTTATTTTGTTTACATTAATCAGGAATAAGCTGTGAATGTAAACTTTGTTTTTATGAACTTTTGGTGTCCTACTGCAGGGCAAAGACATCTCTCCCATTTTTCCATTTAGATATATTTGTCAAACTTAAACTTATTTGAAATAAATAAAAAATTAAGAGGAAGGTTGCTGATACTACAATCAACTATTTCGTGAATTTTCGCAAAAATCTGTACAAGAATACTCTGAATGTTTTCTATACTGTGTCAGCCATAAGATATTACTATGACACGAGCACCTTTAATAGTTTTACAATTAAAATGGCCCATAGAATAGAAAGAAGTAGGTATTAAATATCTGCGTTGTATGAGTAAGGTAGAGTAGACTCATTAAGTTTGAGATACCAGGTATTTTGATTACGAATGAGCTCCAATTCAATTCAATTCAATTCAAATAATTTTTATTCAATTTAAATATTTTCAGAATACACTTATTGAAAGTCAGTAACCCTCTCCCAGCAACAGAGTTTCCTTTGGACTATGACATGGGATCGTTCAAGAGATATCAGAGGTGTCCAAAAGGTATAGTAGAGGTCTCCTTAGAGGCGGGCTACGCATTGGAGCGCTCCGGTCTTGCTAATGTCTATTGGCGGCGGTGACCACTTTTCATCAGGTAGCACGCTTGACTGTTTGTCTGCCGTATTACATGAAAAAATGTGGGCTGTTTATAAGTTAGATTCCTTTCCGACGTAATAGGAACCTTCTGTATAGCAAACTGGGTTGGTAATAGGGCCACAGACATTTTTAGAATTTATCCTTTATATTATACTGTAGGTGTTTAACGCACAGTCGAGACTAGTGCTAAGAATTGAAAGTTTGTACAAATCTTTCATACAGACCGCAAGTGACAATAACGAAAGGATTTTTGGAAGTAGGACTAGTTATTATGAAAAATATAAATAACATTTTCGTTGTTCACCAAACTTAGGCGATGTTTAAGTTGGCGTTTTAAGAGATGCTTAAGCACCTAGGCGTGTAAATCTGTGTCATAAAGTTAAAGAGTGCCCTAACGAGTTTAATTTTCACTTAAGGTTGGTGTTGGTGCAATGCGTTTTCTTTTAGGAATATTTTAAATCAACTTAAGCGTCACCTGAAGTTTAGTACAAATACACTTGTTCAAAACAATCCATGAACGAGTGAAATCATCTCTGACGTGTGTGCAAACTTTTTACCTACCACGTATTTAATTCTATAAAGACGATAATAGCGAACATACAAAGTCTGCGTCAACAGGATACTTACGTCAAATTGTTAATTGTTATTCATCATTATTTGAGAAAATAATATTCCGATTTCAAAGAATTGACGTTTGGCTATTTGACGCGTATTTATTATTTTTACTTATTTAACAAATTATTGCACATAAATAGCGTAGGGATATCACAAAAACACGACACAACAGGCACTACTTGTTTCTAAGGCTTGTTTGCCACCGTGGTGGTATAAAAAAAAAATTCCATCAGGCCTATAGAAGAGAGACATAGTAGAGCAAAGGGGACGAGACGTGTGCAATAGTTATAAATTAAATTAATATAATTAAATTAAATGTCATTTATTTCAGGTACATAGGTCCCTTAAATACATAATTAATAATGTATAAAATTATAAAATAAACTACATAAGAGGAGTGTTTTCTGAGCGAGTTCTATACAAACGAAGTTTGATTATATTTTAAATAATGCGCTATCAAAGCCAATGCAATTTTGTATGGCAGATTCAGAAACCAATATCTATGCTTGTGGTTTGTTCCAAAAATTATTAAATTTAAAAATGGGGGACAACAAAACTAAAATGTCCGCTGTTCCCCATTTGGGGGATAGCATTAGGGGGACAACGGGAATCCAGATTTTCGATTTCGATTTCATTTAATTTCAAAAGTAAAACCTTTTATAACATGGGTTTTAAATTTGTACGAAAATCTTAAAGACCGGCGCAACTTTGAAATGATTCTTGATTATAATTATTTTTGTCTATACAGTAACATATAGTCTTTATCACTACATAGTATAAAACAAAGTCGCTTTCTCTGTCCCTATGTCCCTTTGTATGCTTAAATCTTTGAAACTACGCAACGGATTTTGATGCGGTTTTTTTAATAGATAGAGTGATTCAAGAGGAAGGTTTTTAAGTATGCAAAAAAGGGTAGGTAAGGGTAAAATAGGTGTACGCGTACGAAGTCGCGCCGGGTCCACTAGTAAAGTATAAAACAAAGTCGCTTCCAGCCGTCTGTATCTACGTACGCTTAGATCTTTTAAACTACGCAACGGATTTTAATGCGGTTTTCAACAATAGATAGAGAGATTCAAGAGGAAGGTTTATAAAAGAAAGGTTAGGTAGGTGTACGAGAACGAAGCCGCGCCAGGTCCACTAGCATGGAATAAAATAAAATTTCTTCTTTTGGAAAGAGCATGGATATAAATACCGTCACGTCTTCGACTAGCCTCAACGAAATGGTCACCCATCCAGTTCCATGACATTGCGAGCATTGCTTAACTTTAGTTATCGGATTCACAAGCACGGTGCCATTAGACCAATGCCGCTTCTGAATGAATATACAATTAGGCAGTTTCACTTTTATGATTGCATTAACTTAAAACAGTCTAGAGTTTATCTATGTGCACGGTTAGACTTGAGTCTCCTCCAAGTACGTTTAGAGTATCTACTTAGCAAGCATATATTTTTATTTACAAACTAAACTCGCGTTCTTTACACATATTATTATATTAGACGGGACTTACACGCGACGCACCTTTTCGATAATATTAGGTACATATGGTAGTACTTAATTTAATATTGAATACACTGACATTCCTATGCCATCATCAAGTCGCAGGCAAAGGTTAAGGCCAACAATCTTCTTATGGAATTATAATGTACGTATCAATACCACCTTGAGATTAGACATTCCGTAGATAATATTATGTGCCCTGTGCATATTTATTTATAAAAATAAATACAAATATATTTGGACAATTCACAGTCTTGTGTTATGGGCGCCAGAGATTTGATAGACTACTTATATATTTTTGAATATATACTTTATACATATAATACCCAGAGACGTACCAGAAATTACAATTTAACATTTCAGTTGCTGCCCAGCCGGGACTCGAAACTGGGACTCTGCGTGGCAGCCGGCACATTAACCAACTGAACCACTCAGGTGAAGTTGATGACTTTATAAGATGGTGGGATTTTTAAAGTTTTAATTTTTAGTTGAAGGGGACAAAGCAGAAGATTCGTTATTCTTTGGAGCTAAACCCTCTATCTAACTCCGATTAGTACAAATAGTAATAGTAGTTTCATGTAGAATTCAAAATACGTGATGGATATCATCCGTAGTAATAATCATCTGTAACTGACTCAGGTTAAGTTCGATTAGATTTATCTACATATCCTAAAGGACATAAATCTAAAATTAAAAAAAGATAAAAAAAAACAACTTAAGCTTAAAAATCCCAGTCTAAACCAGCTATTACGCAAAACAACCAGCTAAAAGTAGCAAGCAAACATCCTCTTTGCAACAGAGACTATAATCCTTTAAACCATCACCAGCGATCCTTACTCCATTTACGCCTAATCGTGCCTAAACTAGCACTAAAGTAGGCATACAGTTAGTCAGCTGTCCGAGCTTGTAATACTGTCTTCCTGTGCCCGATGACTTTGTGATGTGGTCAGCGCAGTGCGTCACTCCTCAGCGTTCTAGGGCAGGCGTGACGGCTGATGCGAGGCGTGAACTGTTGGCGTATGACAATTATCAGAGGTGTCCGCGTGGAGTGTGTAGCATGACGTGCATGGACATGAAAATTAGGTTTCTTTATACCTAATTTCTATGTACACGTCATGCAACTCGCTGACTACTCTTTACTGTGTGTTTTAGCGACGTAAAGCGTTATAAGTAAAAATGACATAATTGTAAAAATTACTTGTATTAAGCAATAGACATGAGTATTGAGTAAGTAGTAGTTAAGTTACTTTTTTTCGTTAAGGTATACTTTCGCTTATCTTGTCCTATAGGAAAACTCTAACTAATTAGGGTAGGGACGTTAGGCTGGCTGTATGTATAACATCGCTGTAGATTAGCTTAGTTGTACGGAAAATACTGAATAAATTGGTATTGTGTAAAACTGACTCAGTTTACTAGTCTCATTTCTTTCCTGATATCGATAAGTTTAGGCACCTATTTTCCACTTATACCTGCTTATACATATACTATTGCTGCTTATGCAGCACGTGGTAAATACACATATTAAAGATGTTTCTTAATTTTTTAACTAATGGAGCATGTAGGTGGGTCACTTGTAAGTAAAAGATAGGCAGATCAAAAACACAGTAATAAATTGATTTAATTCTTATTCTTTTTGTAAACGCTACCACGCCTGACTTAATCTCGATGTACCTACGCTGACAAGTTACTTTCAAATTAAATCATTGGTCAATACCTACTCAGCGATCTCACGACGTTGTCTTAGTTAATTGCTTTTATACGAGGCAATGGCATCGTGGTCGCTAAGCTCATCAGAAGATTGCAACAAATTCGTTTGTTGCAACAAATTTGTTAAAATTATATAAATAAATATGCTTTAAACAGATTTAATTAAGTATACCATATGTTTATTGTGGCTGTAAGTTTTCCGAATGAAAAAAAAAATCACACAGCGCCATCTAGCCTTAGTAAGCAAATATTATGTTTTAGATGTTAGATAATATAATACTTTTTTTAAATACGTGCTTATAATACTACACCCAGGCCCGTTATAGAAATTACAGTTTATCATTTCAATTTCTGCTCGGTCGGGAATCCAAACCGGGATCTCTGTGTGGCAGACCGGCTAACGTAAACCAACTGTCCCACTGAGGTCGTCAAAAATTAAGTATGGTTACTTTATGTACTTCGAATATATTATTTCGAAATGTGGTTGTATTCACGGCAGGTATGCAGTTATAAAATCGAAATAAAACCTGTAAAACATTGTGTTCAATTGAGAATTATACCACAACATATATCTATGAAATATAAGTGTTAAATATAAAGGAACAATATTATTATTCACTAGTGGTCCCGGCGCGACTTCGTTCGCGTACACCTACTTTACCCCTACCTACCCTTTTTTTCCTTGCGTATAAACCTTCCTATTGAATCACTCTATCTATTGTTGAAAACCGCATTAAATACAAACACAGATCAAAGGAACAGACGGCGGAAAGCGACTTTGTTTTTCATTTGCTTTTGCTGTGTATATTGATCTCCATTTATTCTTTCACTTTTTCGAAATTGCTTATCTCTTTAAATATCACCTGAACTTACATTTTAATTGATTTGCCCATGATTGAACAATATTTTTCACAATTTTCCAATACCTATACACATTGAAATCGTTTGTTATGACATTTTTGAATGACGTTTAGAAAGTTTGTCACAGAGCTTCCAAAAAAATTATTTTTTAAAAGTGATGCAGATTTTTCGATTCCCCTAGACTAGATTGTCCATGTCCATCGGAATTATACATTCGAACATATTTCAAGCGGACGGGATGATGTAGATGGCTGTGAAGTAGAAATAGTCGATTTTCGGATTCGCCGCTCGGCATTTTCGCCAACCTGGTTTGAACTGGTGTTCTTCTTTTGGGCTTCTTTCTTTCATAAAGGATGAAGACGTTGTCTGTCCACATCTGAAAGTGGTTTTGGTCGGTCGCAAACGCGAATAACCCCCCTAATTTTTACTATTTTTTTCTTTCTGTGTTTCGGTGTCGCCATTTCTGCGGGCGGCATGTTTTTAATAAGTCATTTGTTTTCGTTCAAATTCAACAACAAGCTTTGGATGCCAGCGAGAGTTGACCTTACAGAGCAAAAAAGAAAGAAAAAATGTCAGTCTACCATGAAGGTAGCCAACTTTCCAATATTTTTATTGTACTGAACGGCACCCGCATGACACTTAATTTTCAATGCTCACTTCCGCGATCTATGACGTCATAGAGGGAGGTGGGGGGAATGTCAAACATATATTTTTGAATTTTCACCGGATAGATCTTCACAACGATATAACTCAATTTTTTTTAACTCTAAACTCTAGGAGTATGAAGCTTTCAAAATTACACATATTTCGTGACACATTTTTCAGGAATACCCGTTATCCACGAGGAACACGTTCATCGAATTTATGTCAAAGTAGCTCTAACAAATAATTTTCTAATATCACAGATCAATAACCTCTCAAAATCACTCACAAAAATGTCGAATTGACGTAATTAATTCATTTTCCAATCATTTTCTCGTTTCCTAAATAACGTTCCAGACATAATCAAACTCGCATTACAGAGATATTGAAGTACGTATAATGTAGGTAGGTGCGTATTTGCTTAGCGCTTCTGTGGAAATGATTTCCTCAGCTAATAATGTCACAACATCCGGCCTTAGTTCGTCTTAACCGCGTCTTGGTTAGCAGAAGTGTGAAGAGTGATTCACGGATTTTGTGTATTAAATGTTGACTGTTAATAGCTTCCTTTACCTAAAGATAAATAGCATGGAGACGGGTGCAAATTCTTACGGGTGCAAGTTCTTACATGTGCAAATTAATACGTGAACCCTCCGTGAAAACCGTGATTTACTTAATTTATTTCAATACTCAATACTCAAATGTTTATTGCTTCATAAAAGTAATTTTTACAATTGTGACCCTGACGGGCACTACAATATTTATTTGTATCAGGCTACAGAGGCCCATAGATATTTACAATAAACAATATACTATACCAAACAAGTTAATATGTGACGACCTGAGTGGTTCAGTGGTCAACATTCTGCCACGCAAGAGGTCCCGGGTTCGATTCCCGGCCGGACAGAAATTGAAATGATGAATTCTAATTTCTGTTACGGGTCTGGGTGTTCTATGTATAATAAGTATGTATTTAAAAGTATATAAGTAGTTTATCAGTTATCTAGCACCCATAACACAATTGTTTGGGGCTAAATGGCGCTGTGATAATTTGTCCAAGATTATTTATTAAAATATATATCTAAAATTAATTAATAATTAAATTAATAATAGATAAATATAATAATTATCAAAACTGAAAACTAACACTTTTACACAATTTACGACTATACGCTTAGGGTAATAAAGTAAAACTCAATAATTAATAAGTTACTTTAATATTTTGGAGATTATCACGACAGGCAATGACGTCTAAGCGCCATACCAAAAGAATTACTGGGTCGACAGGTAATTTGTAAGACTTTTTCCGCCTTATGAGGTGATTCTAATTTTGCAACACAGAATAAACACAATTTTTATCTTCATCGGAACTATGCAACATGCGCTTCTAAAGTTAGTGGTGTGTTAAAAGTGAAAAAGTGACGAAGTCGGTCTGGTAGCTACACGAACGGTTCCATACAACCGCTATAAAAACATCAATCTAGTTGGGGACTTTAATGTATTTTTATTAATTCCAGGTACACTCTGATAATCCGTGTGGTGTCCGGTAGAGTAGAATAGCACCAACCCCTTACACTGACTAACGTTTAGAGGCAAAAGATCTAGAGTCTCCGTAAACTGGAAAATGGGCAGCAGCGTTTTCCATTGTTATTGACTGGAACGCAGTAAAACATCTCTATCCACCATTACCCTGACAAAATAAAAAGCGAAAGTGAAGTAAAATCGAAAGTCAATGCTACCGGCCATTTCGGCTGTGGTGTCATAAAAATGGGACTCGCCAAAGGAACCGAGTAGCTAGGAAATAAAACTTTACAACGCCGTTCGCCTCTCACTTTCACATTTCTTTAAAATGTTATGCCGAATAATGGGACAGATATAATTATGCAATAAGACAATGGCGCTCCCTTTTGTAGAAATGCATTGTCTGCGCCTGCGCATGAATAGAGGCCCATAGCCCACCTTAAAATGGTAACTATTTTTTAAGGCATCGGCATTTCAATGTGAAAGAACAGGTTTTACTTTTATTTTTGCGTCACCAGTTGTTTGTTTATTGTATTCGTTGGCATGTACGAGGTCAGTGTTTTTAATAGTAATAATAATAATATTCCGTCACGGGGTATCAATCGGCTACCGACGGTTCATCAACCAGTCCAGGAACTGGGGTTACGTTTCGTAGTTTGAGGCTAGTGGAACTTGAGCACCACGAGCTCATCACCTGTTAGGTGTGACTCCTACCGTTGACGAAGTGAGGTTCATCAAGGTCTTCCACTGGGGAGCCTGAGACTGTTCGATATTAGGTAGCAACTTTTTTTATACCACAACTTTTTTTATAAGGAGGCAAACAAGCTTACGTCCTGCCTGCCTGCCTTAACGTTAACAATACCTTTTTTAATTTAACCTAGCTGTTTTGGTGTGTTATGGGGTATTTCCACCGTCCTCTGAGCTAAAGACAACCTGATCCCTCAGCACGAGGCCCCCCTGCCTGAAGCCTGCTAAGAAACGGAAGAGTATTATATATTTTATGATTCTTGTAGAAAACCGCTTTGAAAGCGAAATTTGAAAGCGGTTTCCTTGTAGAAAAGCGGAGCCTGACGGAACCCAGATTTATATTTTGCTAGGATGATGATGAGATACTTTAAACTATTTCGTACAAAATTATGACTGATTCAGTCTGACGGGCGTGAATGTGTCAAGTATATTCCTGTGCTGGCCGTACGCTGTGACAATACGTAAGTAACTTACGTTTTCAAACATGTATGTGAAAGGGGTTGGCGAGAATCTTTTTTTTACTATTATGTCATGCGATAACCAAACAGGCAAGCGGACCACCTGACGGGAAGTATTCAACACTGCCTATAGACATTAGCAACACCAAGAGTATCGCCAATGCGTTGTCCTGGCAGCAAAAAGGCAAATGCCCCTCCACTGCCAAAGCCACGGTTCCCCAAATTCCCACCCAATGGAGCACCGCTTCTACTTTGCCGGACACCATAGACACAGGACACTACACATAGCAGATATTAGCTACACCGATTTTCAAATATTTGAAAAACGAAAGGGACTGGTTCGAATTGGTTGTAAATGTTGCACAATTGTCATGATGTCCTTACTCCGATTCGGTACCCTTTAGAGGTCCCACTGTTTACACAAACAGGGTATTGTCCGAAAAATTACGACATTATTCGACCATTGTCATGTGCATAATGGGCCGGACAAAAAAATTAGAGCTAGCGTCTTTCTTGCGCCGACTTTATTGGAGCAATACGCACTTTTTTCTGATACCAAGAACTTGCAGAGAAACGTTTTATGATTGTTTATTTTGTTTTAGATTTTTGGGTTCGGTACTAGGAAACGTGGTTGTGTCAGATCGAAAAGGGAAACTATTTTTAGCCAAATTTTTTATGAGACGTTTTACTTTCAGTGATGCTATATTTATTTATATTTCTATTTTGAGCTTTACACATTTCTAAAGGCCATTGTCACTTTTTAACGCAATGAGATGTACTATAATGTATTTAGGGCCGATTTTTCAATCCTCGAATAAAACATATCAGTCTGATAAGTTATTATGCGACTAAAATAAAATTGTATCATTACTTCATAATTGTAAAGGATTATAGTTTGTATTAATTTTGCGGTGTATTACTTTATCTGACAAATAAACTTTATCTGAGGATTGAACAATCGGCCCTTAATAGAATTTAGTTTTTAGTCAAGAGCGAGGCTCTTAAATTAATGATAATGATGTTTTAAAAGAAAAAATGTTTTTGTTTTAAAAACATTATTAAAATCAAACATTAATATACTCGTACAACAATAATTTTAACAAGATATCCCAATACTTCAAGTTTCTCAGCCGCACGAGCGGAATCTCTCGCCTCACATCAAAGCGGCCACCTTTTTGCGGATGGCTCGAGAACGCATTTGTCATTTATCGTTTCATATGCAAATAAGTTACAATGAACTTCGTCCGAAAGGACCGAGAGTCCGTGAACCATGTGTTCCGGACAAGTGCAAATTGCTTTATTATCCTTTTATCCGAATAAAGTCACCTTTTTTCTAACAAATAAACGATTTACAATTCGTCGCGTCGATATGGCAAAAACAATTTCGACAAACTTCGCCTTTTATTGGGATCCCTACTTGTTTTTTGTAGCGTGTGATTTTTTTTTATTTTTCCGAATTTTGCTTTCGTCGAAATTTTTTTGTTCTTGGAATGAGACAAAGTCATAAACGTGATTTATTCCGGGTAAAAAACCAAATTTGTGGCGTCGCCGTCACTTTTTGTTTCTTTGCAAAAATACTACACAGTAACTACTACAGTAAGATATATTACTACAGTAAGATATAGTCACTTCAATTTTTCACGTTAAAAAATAAGTAGCTCCAAAAATAGTCAAACTACCTGAACTACCTACTAACAGTACTGTACAAAACTAAAGCAGGTGCTTTTATACTGTCGTTGCAATAGATAATTACGCGCTGTTCTCAAGATTTATGGTCTGTGGTGGTCACTTATCAAATAATAGGTACCCACACATAGCCTACACAATATATTACTCATACAGAGCTGTGCATCTGCCGGTATACTAATTGAATATAATTCGTAATATCTAATAACTTTATAATGTTATTAATAACTGTTGTTAATATAATAATAACTTTATACTGCTCCGTCAACAAGAGAGCAACTCAATTATGGTGAACTATATAATTATATAAGTACTAAAATGCTACTGCAAGTGGGTGCTTTCTGACTGCAAAAAATGTAACGAGGAACTTTTCGTTTTAGAAAACTATGTATAAACAAACAAACTATTGCTATAACTATAGCTTTAAGCGATAAGGCCGCCGGTTGCATTTCTTTTTTTCCTCTGTTTTTGTTTTATTCTATGTTTAAGCAATAAAGTATTTTTCATTCATTCATTCATTGGCAAACTCGGACAGAACTACAATATTTGGTACGCAAATAGTATTAGTGGCCCATCCTCAAGTCGCCGCATCAGATGAAGCCTTAAAACCCTTCCCGGCTACAGGCGTCACCAAGTTAAGATTAGCAGGTATATTCAGCAGGTCGTCCTGTATAATAAGTATGTATTTAAAAAAAGTATAAAAGTAGTTTATCAGTTACCTAACACCCATACCATAAGCTTTGCTTACTTTGGGGTTAGATGGCGCTGTGTGAATTTATCCAAGCAAAAATGACGTCAGACTTGTGATTTCAGCCTGGAATTGAGCTATTTATTTTCCTTACATACATACGTATGAGCTGTTATCATGCCGGTGGCTGTGAATGACGTTATGGGTGTTAGAGGGCTACATACTCGTATATCCATTTTATTGACGTCCAGCGACAGGATGCTTGCGACGAGGGACTAAAATAGAACATGACACGACGACTTCAGTGTTTCATAATGTTTTGAATTGTCTCGGTTATACACATTTTAAAGGTATGTTCCGGGTTTTTCTACCGCGTTTCCCTACCTCTGTTGCAGTTGATTCAGTGGTTCAGTTGGTTAACATTGGCCGGTCTGCCACGCAGGGGTTCGATTTCAGGCCGAGCAGAAATTGAAATTTTGATTTTGCTTTTCTTTTACAGGTCTGGGTATCATATGTATAATACGTATGTATTTAGAAATGTATAAGTAGTTTATGAGTTATCTGGCACCCACAGCACAAGCTTTACTTACTTTGGGGTTCATTTATGTAATTATCTACTCTGCCAAATACTGGATCATGGTCAAGGCGGACCCCAAGCCCTCGTGCGCGAGAACACAACTGAGACATTTACGCCAAGAGGATTAATTTTTTTAGTATTTAAAAATACTGTAACAACACTTGTCTGTGAGGCGATTTGGATAGCAACTCGTGTAAGCCTAACATTACGTACAAAAGACAGTATACTGACCTACCTAAATCAGTGAACAGGGAGCTAACTTTACTATACCCATCTATAGAGACGCTGGCTCATTATATACTGGTTTTGTAACCGTCGACGAAAAATGAGTGTTATAAGTTTGACGTCTGTATATCTGTGGCTTTGTGTATCTGTCTGTGGCATCGTAGCTCCCGAACGGATTGACCTTTTTTAATGACGTTTTCTTTATTTGAAAATCAATTTAATCGAGATGGTTCTTAGTATTGTTTCATTAAATTCGGTCCAAAATTTTACAAAATATTTAGTATAGAATAGAATAGAAAACATTTATTTACACACAATAACACCACAAACACATTACAAATGGCTCAAAGGGGTAGAATCACTGACCTCCAAATAGGTATTTTTTGAGGTCAGTGGCTCGACTCCAGAGCCGTAAAACAAAAAATTAAAAAAAAAAATATTAAGAATAAGTGACATAAAAAAAATTAAAAAATGCACAAACAAAATTATTAATAACAAACAACATGACATGAGGAAACAACAACTAGACAAACAAAAGATAGAAGAAAATTGAAGAACAGAGCCGTTGCATGTGGATGTGGTGTGGTGTGTAAAAGGGACCTCACTCAGCTTCATGCCCTGGCGGAGACCAGGGCGCTGGTTTTCAGTGAGACCTGCTGAGTGAGGCACGGACGAAGACGTTTTAAATAGATAAATACAACGTGTGGAGTGTAAATACGTGTTTAGTGTAATGTGTAATTTAATGTATGGATGTATTTGTATTTGAGTACCAAGTTTACGTAATACTTGGTTGGGTGTGATCCGACATTTTCTGTTGGCTAGCTAATACTAGATCGACACGCAGTTGACTGTACAACACCAGCAGGATCCTAAGTCGAGATATCAACGTAGAAGCGGATGCTGCCGAGGACGCGGCGCCAAAAAACGCCATGCAAAAGTGAACGGAGCACAATTAAGCGAACACTGAGCCGCCATTGTTCAATTACATGAGTTCGATACAGGAGTAAAGGTCGGGCTCCGAATCCGTAAGCGGATAGCGATACCAGAATCGGAAATCGAATTACTACACTGGTGGACTAAGATATCGACTCTAGGTTGGTTGCCTGACTTTCGTAAAATAGCTATTTTGTGTCGGTATTTTATACAGAAAAAATCATACAGGTACTGAAAAGACGACACTTAGAACTCGACAATGTAGGTCAGATTCTCTCGACGATGTATGTTACATTCTCAGGACGACAGATTATGAGATAGTCAGTTTCTTATTTAGTCAGATTTTGATTAGGTCAGGCGCCCGCTTCCAATTCAAATGGTTATTCCCTATTCCCTATGACATACCAACATGGCATTCATGTGCAATAAATAGTATTTCAATACCGTATAAACTATTGTACCGATTTCGGTGGAACAAGGCCAAGCTCCATTTCGATAAAACTAGTTTTTAATTAAAAACATCCGCATCGAAGTCGGTCCATCCGTTAAGCGTTAGAGCTAAGCTGAAGAAAAGAAACAAAAACATAAAATGACGTCGACCCTACGACAATAACACGCCTGTTTATGGATAAGGGCTAAAAATATCATCCACCTTTAGTAATCATCATCATCACATCGTATAACAGTCCACTGCAGGAGTTAGGGCATCTCCCAAAAGAGGGGAGGTTATTGTTATAATCTCCACGCTTGGCAGGCGGATTGCAGGTCGCAGTATTGTATATATGAAAATGGAAAACGCTGCTGCCCATTTTCTAGTCTACGGAGACTCCAGAGTTTCAGGCTCGAAATAATTAGTCGCCTTGTAGAACACCCACGAGTAAAGGATTGGTGCTATTCTACTCTGCCGGACACCACTCGGCCTTTGCTACAAATTCTATCAACTCTCCACGGTTTGCTGGTAGAAAACTCAATTGATGAGTTAAGCTCGCCTTTGTACATCTCTCTTACCCTAGTTTATCATAATGGCATGTTTGTGTACAATAAAGAATAAAGAAGGTACACAAATCATTTCATCGGAAAATCGCGTGAACACAAACTCTAGACAGATGCAATTTAAATATTTATCACTGAAGAAGGTGTCAGAACAATTGACTATTAAAGGTTGTAATTTGTTAGCGGCTATAAAGCATTAATTTGTAGTTTAGCTATCAGTCTTCAGTCTGATGCAAGGATTTGATAATACGACTGCGAAAGGTAAGAGGTAAATTCCTTTTCATTGGATTTGTCCTCGGATTTCTCGTAAGGCTATACTAAATATTTGATTTTTTTTTAAATTACCTGTATTTGGGTGGGTGATGCCCCCGCTATAGCAAACATCCATAGGCTGTGGTGACCGCTTACCATCAGGCAAGCCGTAAGCTTGTTCGCCAATTTATTGGTATAAAAAAACGGGTCGTGTGTCCGGTAGGAGACCATAACCAAAGCTGGAACTAGAAAAGTGCGAAGAAGAGTAGTTGAACAGATAGGAAACATTTATGTGTCTGTAATATTTTGTGGAAAAAGCTAGAGGAGAGAGGTTTGTCAGGATCGTAGAAAGTAGAACAATGCGGTCTCTGACTACCCTTAACTACCAACAAAAAGGAAGAACGATAAGTATTATATGGAGTTCAAGGAAATATTCCGCTTTTTTGGAGAAAAGGAATCCTGCCACTTCATACGAGCTGATTGAGAGGCAGTAGACACACAGTTTCAGGCCTATCTGTCCCACCAAGATCTGTGATAAATCAGACATGATGATGATGATGATATAATACGGGATTACCTATGTCTCAACGATGGGGCGACTATAAGCTTATGATGAAAGTAAACTTATACATTATTCATGCCAATAATGCCGTCAATACAATAATACGTCAGTAACAGCTGCATGTTAAAGGAAAATTTATAGCTTTTATACAAGTATAATATCGAATTGCGTTCAATTTATTGGCGATAGGTTAATTTATAACCACCGTTGCGTTGTGAAGATAATTAGGGCATCACATGTCTTGTTCTTGATGGAGCAGATGATGATGACTAATTGTAAGTACTAATTGGCAATGATTAAGATGCAAACAGAAATACATTTTAGGCGTCTATTAGAAACAAATAGTTAAAGCCGCTTGATCACGTACTGAAGAAAGACAGAAGTCCCGCGGGAGGGCTGAGCAGCGATGGATTGACATCGCTGAGTCGGATACGAGAGCCAACGCCTTACGACGCGAGTATGCTGAAGAATGGTCGAAGGAGAAATGGATGTGTAGGACCCTGACTGAAGTTGGAACTAACCGCTTTAATATTTTATTATTATTATTAATGATGACACCGTTATAAAATATATCGTTAGTAGGTAGTCTTCCCATCCGCAAGAATCAGCAACATCAGGGACGTAAACTGGGTTAATAATCGTCATTAACATCAACTTATACAAAACTAAAGTTGAACTTATATAAATTGAACACTATTTGCCACATCGATGATAGATAACTTGGGGAAGGACATGCCTGCTACTTTTTATATCCAAAAATAGACAAATTGTCACGAAGTGGCGGGCAAAAGTTAATTAAAAGTCTAACGCGCGATTAATTAAAACTTTACGTTAGATTTAAAATCCGCTCGTAAAACGTGGAAGCGTTGAAATTATCTACCTACATTAAGTTTATGAACCGAAACAAAACGGCGATTATTGTTATTGTAGTTAAAAAAACAATGGCCGTTGTTATGATAAGGACAAAGAATATGAAAACTACGGCACCAACGAAACACGGATTTGTACGTGACATTCTCGTGCACACGTACCGCACTGCACTATCGCTTCTTTGTGCACATCCGACGAAAGGTACCAATCTACCCAAACTCCAATATCGACCCAAAACCAAAATCACAGAGTCCAAAATCCAACGCCGAAAATAGGACACTTAAAGCGTTAGAAGTTTAGAATCGTCGGCGCCTTAACTTAGAACCTTGATAGGGACTGTCTTGTAGCATCAAAGTTTTCTGCCAAGGGAAAACCTTGTTAATCTGTTGAATTACAGAGTTTAGTTTAGAGTGGTATCGCGTGGGGTCGGTAGGTCGTTTATTGAACGAAAGTGAGCGTCGAAGGAGCCTTGACTGAAGTGGGACGAACACAGGGCTTGAAGCTGGCGTAACGCATCGCATCGGATGCGAAACTCGGTTGCCAACTGCACAGGAGGTCATAGTGCAACGCTTGTACGCATACTGCGCTCTTGTATTACTATTCATTTGTGTAGTCTTCTGGCCAGTGTGAAATTTAAATACGTGAGGTAGGAGAGCTTGCTGGACTGGTGACTGGTTTCCGGCATAGCGGAATCTTGCACCCACTCATTCAACCTCTTCCTATCAGGGTGTCGTTTATAGCGACAATAAAATAAAATAATCATCTTTGCGTTACTGTCCCGGTTGCGTGCATGAGGGTCTGTGGTCCACCTTGACCATGCTCCAGGATTTGGCAGATCAGATAATTACAGAGGAGCGACTGCCATCTGACCTCCGTGACCCTGTTACCAAAGGAATCAGACCAGATTTGGACATTCATAAGCCTGAATGTGCAGGTTTCATAACGATGTTTTCCCTCGCCTTAAGAGAATCGATTAGTATTCATCTAATATACAAAACTCAGAAAAGAGTCATTGGTACATGGTCGCAGAGGAATTCGAATCCGGTACCTCTCGCTTACGACTTAACCACTTGGCCACCGACGCTTTATTTATTTAAACTATAGATTTAATGAAACTACTATTTGTATTTAAATGAGAACCGTTCGCATGACCGTAACCAAGTAGAAGTCGAGTTAGCTTATTTCTATTTATAATAAATACTTAAATCGAACACGCTGTTATTATTTGTTGGCATTTTATCCAGGCTAGCTGCGTATTATTACAATTTCCTTTTGAACACTCATTTGCAGTCGCCATTATCGACTGGTTTGTACATGACTTGCTTCTAAACACCACGATAAAGTCAGCTTGACACGCAAAAGAATAATGTGTCGGCGCAATGTACGTGGCGGGTTTTGGAACTAAAATGCAGCTTATGATGTTTAAAGAAATTATATACATTATGTTTTTATGTTATGCGGCAGACAAACAGGCATGCGGGCCATCTGATGTAATATGGTTACCGCCGCCTATGGACATCAGCAACACTAGGGGTGCTACGAAAGCTTTGCGCACCTCTGAAGAGACCTCTAATATACCTCTTGAACGATCCCATGTTATAGTTCAAAGGAAACACTGCGACTAATCAGGGTCTCTATTTGCGTATTTGGTCAAGCATCGTGATCATGGCAATACCCTCAATTAAGGTGGAGGAGGCTCAAGTCTAACAGTGGATTGTATGGTCTGTTGATGTTAGACAATGAAAATGCGTTGACTCTATTGAGCCACTGTTTAAAAATAGTTTTTAAGACAAAATGACAAACAACATAGTGGAAATTTTGCATTTTACGAGTAGGTAGGTATAGATAGGTATTCAAACAGTCGTCATCCAGAATCATCACCATGACATAAGATCATAACAAATACATGCGTATCCACGGAATTAGATGTTTTTAAATATATATTTGAATCTATTAAAAATTGTATTAACATATAAATCGATATGAAATTATACGAACCGAATTTTTAACGGCGCCAAACCTTAATTATTATAAATGCAAAAATGTGAGTGTCTTAGTAGAAATGTGATTTTAATTTAATAACGTGTGTGGTAAAGAAACGTTTACTATTGACAAACAGTAAACAGACAGAGTACATAATAAAATGCTACGTATAAAAAAGTTCCAAAAGCCAGTTAAGCTCTATTAAGAGCAAGAAGTTTCTACTAATATCATTAAACAAAAGTAAAGTACAATTAACTCTGCTCCTATACTCTAATAAAGTAACTTCTACTGTAAATTCTACTGGATAGAAATGAAATAGACCACCAGAATTATTTTAGATAGAACTAACCTAAGCCCGGTTTCCATAAAATTCTTAAACAAGCTTAAGAATGGCGTATAACGTTTTCTTGTATGAAATTTTTCGTTTAAGCATCAACTTAAATACGTTTCAGAATTTGGTCCAAGCGTGGTAATAAGATAATATTTATTCATAGCACTGGTTCTAAGTCATACATTTCAGTTTGATAGGAACAAATTCTATTTATGTAACCATTAATTATTATTGGTACACATTTCCTTAGGTATAGTGATTCAAGTGTACATTTAAAATAATATTCATTACAATATTATTACTAAAGTCAATATGCATATGACTAATATACCTAATTCGTTTACATAATTTCATTATCAAAGGCATGGAAAATCCGGTCCACTCTGTGAATCTTTCTCAGGAAAACAAAGTTGTTTTCACACAGTCCTTTTTTGCGGCCGTCATTTGATGACTCATAGTGTTTCGGCGAGCCGAGTGCACGGTGTCATTTCATTCACAAAAAACCAGACTTGCCCAAAGGGGCCCCCAGTAATCTAAGTCTTGGTTCGGAGGCCCGCACACACCTGACTTCGATACTCATAACTTTATGTTAGATCTTAAGTCACGACACGAACGAATAAATTTTACACCACCTTATAGGTACTCAATTATCGCTACGCATAACAAAGGATATATTATCGTCAGAGTTGTAAGATAAAATTAATTATAGGTAGATGGAATAAAAAATGAGAGAGAGGGAAGGCGATGTTTGAAGCGTAATGCAGTTCAAGAACCCAAGTGCAGCAGAGCTTAACAAAGATGGTATCGAAACAAAAGATCCGTATTCGAAATTAACATAAGACTACCTGCCGAAATTTCCTCGCCTACGCTGCAAATTGCATGGTCAGGCTCCACTGTCAGCGATGGGTTCGAGGGGCTATTAGAAAAAAAAATATATTTTAAAGGTATGTTTCGGGTTTCCTACCAAGTACCTTTGTTAACGAGTAGCTCGATATTTCGTCGTCCAGTATCCTTGATGTATGAAACTGCGTCGAAATATCGGACTACTCGTAAAAAAAGGTCATCATCATCATCATCATATCAGTCAGAACACGCCCACTGTTGGGCATAGGCCTCCCCCAGAGATCTCCACAAAGAACGGGCCTGTGCTTTCCGCATCAAGCTGGTACCTGCGGTCCGTACCAGGTCGTCGGTCCACCTTGTAAATAAAGGTACGCGGTAAGAAACCCGGAACATATCTTCAAAATGTGTGATAATAACCACGACAGTTTAATTTAAAAAATATATTGTAAAGTACATTTCCGTAGAAAATCTCAATAGTAGGCCGCGATAACGATAAGTATTATCCACAGAAATGTAAATAAATTGTATTCTTCTTTGAATTTCTGTGGACAATACTTACTTTTCTACTTTTCAAATGTACTTTAAGTAGATGTGCTAATCGCTAACCAACAGAGACGAAAATAGTATTTTTTTTAAATAAGAAGTAACAAAATTTTGCAAAATGAAATACCTCAGAACATGTGTACCTTCTCCTTTTTTTTTTTGGAAACAAACAGTCATTTCATATTACTTATTCTCAGACTACTATTCGATAAATCATATCTATGCATCTACCTATATATTATAGGTAATAACAATGCCTATAAGAATAATTTGCATATTGATAATTAGGAAACCGAAAACTCTATCAATGAGGCCCCAAAGTTACATTCAAGATGTGTGGGCAAAAGCAATTGTCCAGTCGACATTCGAGTTCTTACTGAAAATGACAACGTTCTAACTTGAACCCTATAGCACTGACAGTAGAACCGTGTGTCTTTGAGGCACGGCAATGTCATAGGATAGTTTTTGCGGTCGCCCACACGGATTGTACATCAGAAGAATTTGACTTAGCCAGCAAGGTCGCATACATTGTCTTTTTTTTTTGTTAGAATATCGTTTTATTACAGTATTGACCCTACGTTCTGGTCCTTGGTTTTATTTGCCCTAAAACCTCCCACAGAGGCATGTCGTTTTGCTTAAGGAGGTAACTTTACTCTTTGTATTATTTGTCTAATTGGTGATGCAACAAAAATATTAAATAAACTATCAGTGTTTTCCGAAATACTTTTTGTTGAAGACAAAAATGCGAAGTGTTATAATATAAGTTCACCTTTGTATTTCATTTCCTAGACCCGTAAAATTGAAACTTAGTTACCTACATTAAATTAATATAAGTGGGTAAATATAAATAAATAATTAATTCAATGCAGTGTACCTATAATACTTTTGAATAGTGAAGTGTTTTGGTGAGCGTTACGAACGAGATATTACATTAATTTTATAAGTTATTTTCTCATTTAAGTGATGATATATCTTTTATGAGAATAAATATGTCTAAACCTAAATAAAATAATAAATTAATATGCTTGGACAATTCACACAGCGCCATCTGGCCCCAAAGTAAGCAAAGCTTATGTTATGGGTGCTAGATAACTGATAAACTACTTACATACTTAAATAAATACTTATTATACATTAATACCATAACAGAAATTAAAATTTATCATTTTATCATCAACATGAATCGAACACGGGACAACTACGTGGCAGACCAACTGAACCACTCAGGTCGTCAATCAGATAAATATATATTCCACTCTTACCAAACAATACAACAGACTACACAAAGCATTTATCTACAAAATTAATCTTATAGATTCGTCAGGGAATTTGTGTTTGAGGACGCCATGGTCTTTAGCTTCTAAGAGCTTACAGTTTTATTCTCTTAATTTGCATAAATTGCTAATAAAACGTGAGATAAACGGATTTCCTAATAACGAATATAGAAATATATTACTTAGATACATTTTATTTATTTACCTGGAGTTCTCATAAACAAGTTAGTAGATTACAGATTTATCTATTGCAGATAAGTTGAATGATATAAGAACACACGCGTATTACGACTTTAAGTAGCAAATCATTTTAAAATTCATAAGTACGTGTACCATATTAATTAGATACTTAAATACCAAGAGATTACTGTACTACTTACTATTATAAAAAGCTACAATTCTTTACCAACGACAGTAAAAGGTAGTACTTAATAAATATTGGCCCTAACATTGAGCCTTGTGGCACTCCTGCGTAATTCCATTCCACATCGCACGTTGCACAACCCATTCTAAACAAACTTATGAATTAGCGTGCGGGAGTAAACAAATAAATAGGGTTTAAAACGAGCAAGTTATCGGTAGATTGGTATTTGAGGTATAACATAACACCCACTTGTACGAACGCTGCACAAAAGGCAGTAAATCTCCCGACCTTCCTCTCCATTCCGCAGAACGCGCCGGACGAACTTGCGCCTCGCTTCGTATCGTCGGGCCAGAAAATGTTATTCTTAGAAATCGATTTTATTTAAATTATATAGGCTTGCGTTCTTTTCGGAATCAATTATCGTCGTCGAAAATGTTTAGGTTCTGACTATGATACAAAACTTTTAATTTGAAATCGTTACAGTCAAAGTTTATTTTATATTTATAGCCTACGTCATAAATATCATTAAAGTTTGCATTTAATTTGTTTTGATGTTTGTACCACAATCATACGAGTAAAAAATTTTGAATATGCAATTTTTCACCGTGACATGAGATGGGTCAGAAGTTCATAATAATCTTAATAATGTTTTTCCTATTCTTAGACTTCGTTTTGCGCAATTTCTGCATCATTAACGTGCGTCTTCTTTAGCTATTGTCATTTTCACATGGCAATTACATTTTTCATTCAAACGTCAAGGTTTTGGATACAATTGTGGTTTGTGACCTTCTCTCGGCGCAAATGTCGGATCTCCATTATAATTGGAGTTTAGTCAGCAATTTGGTGTTCAATTTGAGGTAGTTACATCAAAACGTATAATCTCACATTTGAAAATGAAATTGCATGTTGACACAAGACGTTGTGCGTTTAAGTCTAATGTGGAGTTTGAAGATAATTTCAGAACGAAACATCTAGTATTTCTAGAATTGGCTGACCGAAATTTTCAACTGTATGTTTCGTCAAAATGAAGTCAAGTATTTATATACTAATCCTGTTTAGTTAAGCTATATTAAAGGTATATATATATCCGAGGCATTTGTCTACGCGATGGTACGCAACGCATCTAATAGGCGACTTCACACGACGCCCGGCCTTGCGGATATGGAGCGACGTAATCACTTGTAATTGTACAACGAACGAAGGAATGTTGCTATCAATCGGTTTCTGTACTATGTGCTTTTATTCTGAGCAGAACAATGTTGACGCTCCTTAGGTGCTTGCATAGATTTGACTGCGGTCTGGCTGGAGAGAAAATCTTGTTGAAAATGAAGTATCTAACATTACGGCAACCTTTACCTTTTGCGATTCGTAGTTTTTTATTTAATGAATGGTGTATTTTTACAAATGTAATAGATTGCCATCAACATAGATGTTCAGACTTCAGAAAACATGAATTGAAGTTAATTTAAGAATTTAATTGTAATGTAGTATTAAACAAAGTTCGATCATGTATACTACTTTTCTGATACTGATTATTTAGTCTCTTGTGCAGCTTTTCCGGGTAAATAACTTAAGTATAAAATTTCGCCCACGTCTACCACAAGAATATCTTAACCAATTTGGATATTTTATAAACTTTCCAGTTCAACTTAAATCTACGAAGAGCCGGAAAGAAAACATGACTTCAATAAAACAAAACTGAAGCACCATGTACTCGACTCGCCCGCGTTACCAGCTCCATTTGCAAGTTTAGACACATCAAAACTGGCCGCATAAAATTTTCCCATTGCCTTGAAAACAAAAACAACATACGAGCGTTGCGTCATGAAGAAAAATTCTCCTTGACATTTAAAAAAGTAACGTCTCGGTCTCGCGGCGACTAACAATATTCGCCATCTAAGAGATCTCTGCCGTGTTTGCACCGCAATTAGCGATTACGCTGTGGAATTAAAAATAACAATATGAGCTCTGACTTCCTTGAGTCGGTAAGGAGGTGTCGCTCGGCAGAGTAATACTGAGCGGTCGGCCTTGGGCACGGCTGACATTCCATGCCCTTTCTTCCACCTTGCTACCTATGTCTTCTTGGGACGGTGATTGCATACATGAAGTGCTATTAATATGCCACGCTTCCCCGACTAACTCAAGGCCTCGTCTATTGTGCAGTTTTCTTTATACGTGTCAACGGAGTCGTTATGGGAGGTGATTTTGTCTAGACTTTACAAACAGGTGGAGTTGCTTGTCAGATAATAATAATGTAATCTTACTATGTACGGCACTATTCATACTGCCTGTTTTGACTGCAATGGTGACGTCTAGTTTGTGAAGAAGGTATTTCTATATTTTAATTTATTAAATAATATTGAATGTAAGAAAGGCTGATTCATAGTGATAATAGGATTCATAGAGAGGAAGAGACAGATTGTAAATGTGAATAGATATGGAAATTCTATAGTTACATAATGTTTGTTTGTCCCATGGAGCAACTTAACAAATAGAAAACGAATCAGCCCTTTTTTGTTCTAAATAATTGTCACCGATTTATGGCGGGAGGAGAGGTGAGCGTCGCTGAATGCAATTGGCTGGCGCGCAGCGTCGCGGAATGCCATTGGCGGACGCGCGGTTAACGCAAAAAAAAGTCTACGTCGTGTCGTCGTCGGCTACCAAGGAAGCGCTTTCCACAGAGGCTGAGAACGCTCCCGAATACAAAATCAGTAATTGGAGTGAATGATGGGCATTACGCACTGTCCTAATTGGCAACGTACTACGATGGTCGTACGACGGACGTCGCCCAACCAATACGAGACGTCAAAACCGCCCATCGCACGGCCATGGTCGTACGACCGTAGCCAATTAGGACAGCACCTCAGCCAGTCAATTTATAAACATGTTGGTACCTACTAAACTCGTCACCCTTTCATTAGTTTCGCTATGAGAAATTCGATTCCACCTCGAAAACATCTCTATTTGATACCGAAACAGTCATGTCCAATTAACAGCTCCCCACAAGCTGTTTGATTAACATGTCAGATGGAGTACTTAGATACATCGCGGGCACAAAGGAAGACCTTGCAGCACGTTAGCTGCTCGATAAAATTTAGGCGCAAGCGCCGGTCGCATACTTAATGTTCCTTTGTGGAAAATGCTTCGCGTTTCGTTGTTCGAGAGGTAATCGCTTTGAATTGATTATTATGTGTTAGTTCGTTCTTGCGTGGAAAACTGCGAAATTTAGATGTTCGAAGTTTGTTACACGTGTATTCTGAGTTTGTTTTTCTTAGAAGGCTTTTCTTGTAGGCGTAGATAGTTGCGTGTGTGTGCGAAGAAATAAAGGCAGTATATACCGGTCAGTTGAGCGTCAGTGGCCTAGTGGTTAAGGGGTCCGACTCGTAAGCGAAAAGTCCCGGGTTCAATCCCACTGCGACCATGTACTAATAACTCTTTTCTGAGCTACGTACATTAGTTGAACACTAACCGATGCTCTTGCGGTAAGGAAAACATCGTGATGAACCTTGCACATTATGGCGACTGAATGTGTTACCATGATCCAATATGGTCAGGTTCCCCTGCTAGCAGGGTCACGGAGTCCACTGTAAATATCTGAGCTGCCAAATCCTGGATTATGGTCAAAGCGGACTCTGGGCTCTCGTTCGCGAGAGCGCAACCGGGATATTAACGCCAAGATGATCATCATCGATCGATCGGTCAGTCGATCATCAATTTAAAAGAGGATCACATAATCGATTTCCGGTTTAGCGAAAATTGTGAATGTAATTAATTTTGATTTCTTAGTTTGAGCGCATGTGTGCTTTTTCACTTAAGTTCACGGTACAGTCGCAGAAACTGATAAGAAACCTCCTCGACCTTTTATATTATATATTATAGACCTTATATATTATAGAATAACCTTGTCAATATAAATGAAAGTAAAATTACGTGTGTAGATGATGATTATGGTGAATAGTGGCCGATATTTACAGTAATATTAATTAAATTTTCACGACACATGGAACCCTTGGGGCGATATTAATTATTGCTATTTATTCAAACTTATATTCATAAAAAGTTAGGGAGGTTTAAAGAAGATTTTAAGCTTGCTAATATTTGGTTCAAGGGACTTGGTTACAAGCGAATTTATGTGCTTGGCTATAAAATCATCAGAGCTTCAACATGATGATGCCAATCTGTATTTAATCAGACCTTTAATAACGAGAGGTTTATGGAACGTTTATGAATGAGGAATTTAAAAATACATTTAAATAAATAAATATTCGTGGACTAATTCACACAGCGCCATCTAGCCCCAAACTAAGCAAAACTTGTACTATGGGTGCTAGATAACTGATATACTACTTAAATACTTTTTAAATACGTACTTATTATACATAGAACACCCAGACCCGTAACAGAAATTAAAATTCATCATTTCAATTTCTGGCCGGCCGGGAATCCACCGGGAAAGCACCCGGGACCTCTTGCGTGGCAGACCGAATGTTGACCATTGAACCACTCAGGTTGTCAGGAATTGACATGATTTGAAAGGCCTAATGAGTGTTTTATCTAATAAACATTTTAAACCTACTATAAGGTATTTTTATGAATAAGACCGTTAGATTTAAAGATTCATACGCAGATATCTGAATAGAGCCAATAATAAATTACCTTTTCCAAAACGGCGAAGGTATGCTCCACCAGCATGAATGTATGAGAATATGAAAGAGGCAAAAAGAGGTGGCACTCGGTAATCTCTGCCTACCCCAGTGGGATGCCGGCGTGAGATAGGGGTAGGGATAGAGAAGAGGTAAGGGTAGAGGTAGGGTAGGGGTAAAGTAGGGGTAGGACGCCACGCGATTGAAGTCGCGCCGGTCCAACTAGTGTAGGAATGAAGTTATTTAAATCCATCCAAATATGAAACCATTATCATTACTTATATAAAACTTGTTTAAATTTTCCAGCTCCACGTAGCAATTTTAATTATAATGTAACAGACTCCTATATGGCGTATCATTGACAGCTAGCGCTCAGCTAGTTTTCGAGGAAGCAATTGATTGCATTCAATGCTAACGTTTATAGATGGTAAATGGCTAATATGGGTTTGAGCATCCCATTCGTGTGCCATACCTTTCGCATAGGCACGCGTGCCGATGTGACGGATTGAATATAATTATGTGAGTAGCAAGGTCCTGGCTTTGTCTGCTATAGTGTCTTGCCGCGTACACGACTTATAGTTTAAAACATAGCTGTACGGTACTCTTTTAGAGACAGGTGTACGAGATTTTCAAAATGTTACCGTCGTCTTGTACCTGTGAAGACTAGTATTCGTAACCGGTTTTGTACAAGGAAGAAAAAGTCTTTGATTGCAACTGGTTTCGTAGAAGGATTAAACAAATTCTTCAATTAATACCAGTTAGGAAACCGCGGTTTCGTACGCGACCGAAGGGGTCTGATCTGCTGCTTGCTGCTTAGTCTGATGGGTTGATCTTAGATCAACTATGACCATGACTCTGTAAAAGACTGAACGCCAGTATAGTTGATCATCGATGCAATGAAGTACATAGCTATAGTGTTGATGACATAGTTAGATACAGGGTCATCAAAGGATATGCACGAGGGTTCATTCTTGGCCCATAGGCCTGATCCCAGCAACAGAAGACCCATGAACGAACGAAAAGAGTAGTCAATAAGCATAAGAATTATTTATAGGCGCAGGCTCAGAACCCTTTTATTGGAAAATCCTTTGTACTCTGTAAAGGAGTATTATGATATTATGTCAAAATGAATAATAGTTACCATTGGCGTTTTCATTCGAGTTGACATTATATTGTTAAATAACATTTGGTTATTATTCGACATTTTTTATTATTGTGACATTTCCATCATTTTATAATGACATTCTTAAATTTACTTTTCAATCTATTGATTTATTACGTAGCCATTTTGCATGTAGGCACTTTTGTACAGATTAATATTATGTTTCAAATAATTATATTGTATCGCTATTATTGACGAACCCTAAATGAATGCATATTTTTGTCTGTATTTACTGATAGGTATATAAATGCACTTGTTTTCACTTTGGGCAATAAATTAATCTGAATCTGAATCTATCAATTTAGGTACACATAATTATACGGAAAATTTTAGAGTGATTCCATAATTACCACTTATACGTTATAAATAAGGAAAATATATCACGAAAACGTTTCACTGAAACGAGTCCGGCAAATATGCATGATAAAGTTGTGGTCAACTTACAATAATACGTACAGTACTGGGCATAATATCTAAATAAATTATTACCAGAATTATTCTTCTAAATTCTCTTGAAAGTCGGACAAAGGCAATACCCGGAGCCCTGGTTTTTGGTATGATCCGGATAATGGAAAAGTGAAAATCTAAAAAATATTTATATATCCTTGCGCATACTAATTTTCGCTCACATAATTTGCAGGTTATTGCAAGCTTAAAAGCTAAAGCTTCGATTTCGTATTGGTGTAAAAAAAGAATAACCATCCACGAATTCTTTACAAAATGTAGGTACACAAGTTCACGTTCCGTCACAGTAAAATTATTTATAATTATCAACGCCACCTTTATCTGTGACGTCCTTCCAATACTCTATCCTTATTCTCTTTTATAGTTTTATATAAAAAAAACTATATTTAAATGCATACAATAATTAAATAAGTCTAAATATATCCTTGGCCTTTCCCATCTCCTCTTCTCCTCAACTTTGCCTTACACAGACAACGTTCCCTTAAAAAGATGCCGTGTCTAATTAAATAAATAAATAAAATAAATAAATATTCGTGGACAAATTCACACAGCGCCATCCAGCCCCAAACTAAGCAAAGCTTGTGCTATGGGTGCTAGATAACTTAAATACTTTTTTTTTTATATTCATACTTATTATACAAATGACCAATCATGATCATTTTCCGTTTTCTATGACTTTGAGTAACTCTTTCACTAAAGACAGCTTCTCCGTTCGTCTTTTTAGTGGAACATATAGATTCTGAAAATCTGTCCTAAGTGTCACTGAATCATTACTCTGTGGCAACGCAATTAATAATCATATTGACGTTAATATCCCGGTTGCGCTCTCGCACACGAGGACCCGGGGTCCGCCACGATCATGATCCTCGGTTTGTCAGATCAGGTAATTACTAATTACAGTGGAGCGACTGCTATCTGACCTCCGTGATCCTGTTAACAGGGGACCCAAACCAGATTTGATAATGCTTATACCCTCAGTCTCCTGATTGTTATACACAAACAGGAAAATATATTTCATCACGATGTTTTACCTCACCATAAGAGCATCGGTTAGTATTCAACTATTGTACATAAATAAAAAGCGTCATTGTTACAACCGCACTGGGTTTTTAACCCGGTACCTTTCGCTTACGAGTCGGACACCTTAACCACTAGCTCAACGGCGCTCTAGTAAAGTAAATAATAGTTTAGTCTTTTCATAATACCAAATTACTGATTACAGTAAGAATTTTCTAGGTACTTCGAGACCTCAGCTGAACTTTACTATAATTAAGTCCGCAGTAGAAATAAAATAGTTATTAGCCTGCCGCATTGTATGGAATGTTATAGGTATACAACACACAAGTCATGTCGAGAGTATAATTAAATTAATTAAATATTGTTTGCCAGCTACACCTAGAACTGGAAATGATAACCTTTGGAACCTACTATTGTGTATAGTATACAGAATAACATAATATACCACAAAATTCAATGTGGTTCCTGCCGGAAAATTAAATAACCGGATTTTACGCAGACGAAGTTGCTGGTAACAGGTAGTGCGAGTAGTACGAATACTTACGTAAAATTAAAAATGTATTTATTGAGGAGAACATTAAATACCTCTTATATCGTCAAATAGGGCAGATATAAAATAATAGGAAGGTAACACACAGTGACATATTAGCCGACACAAAACCTGAACACGCCGACAACGGCGACGGTTGGCACAGCTGAACCGCGCACGACAATGCAAGGCAGAGTCCGACAGCACCCGACAATGTTAGGTAGAGTCGAACCGCGCCCGACAATACCAGGCGGATCCGGACCGCACCCGAAAATGCCAGATAGAGCCGAACCATGCCTGATAATGCCAGAAAGAGCCGGAATGCGTCCGACAATACCAGGCAGATCCGGACCGCGCCCGATAATGCCAGGCAGAGCCAGGCCATGTTCGACAATGCCATCCGCATTGCAGTCGACGCAGAACATGCCGTAACGATCAAACGACACTGTTTGTATGAAGGAAAATTGATTTCAAAAAGTTGGGCTGTCTACTGGATTTTACTAAAACCTTTTAGCTTAGGAAGTTATACCTATTGTAGCTTTGAGTGGAATTGAAGAGGTTGGTGCTGCACTACTTCGGACATCAACATTGCGTACCAGTCCACTCCTAGACGTGAGCCTCCTGCACATTAGGGGACGATTATCACACCATTTTAATGGGGAAATAGTTATTATTTACATATTATTATGTTAATTTTATACATAATCTACGTGGTGTATTTAAATAAAATGATTGTAAAAAAGACCATGACCTGGATACAGTTATAGGATTTTTAGAAAAAACTCGCTACAGTATAAAAGTCATTCAAGTATTAAAATGCAAATTAAGTTCATTTTAATTTAAGACAATAATGTACAATATGATATGCTTTATTTGAAAACATTAGATAATTTGTCACACTCTCGGATCGAGTCGCGCGCGTTCTCTCCGCAAGAGCCGGATAGAACAGCATCACACTCTCTGCACGAGCAGGATCAAGTCCTCTTCGCACAGGCCGGATAGAGCAGCATCATGTTCTTCGTACAAGTCGGATCGAGTACTCTCCGCACGAGCCGCATAGAGCAGCACCATACTCTATGCACTAGCAGGATCGAGTCCTCTCCGCACCAACAGGATAGATCAGCATCACAGTCTACGCACAAGCAGAATCGAGTTCTTTCCGCACGAGCGGGATAGAGCAGCACCATACTCTATGCACTAGCAGGATCGAGTCCTGTCCGCACCAACAGGATAGATTAGCGTCACAGTCAACGCACAAGCAGAATCGAGTTCTCTCCGCACGAGCCGGATAGAACAGCACCATACTCTATGCACTAGCAGTATCGAGTCCTCTCCGCACCAACAGGATAGATCAGCATCACAGTCTACGCACAAGCAGAATTGAGTTCTCTCCGCACGAGCCGCATAGTGCAGCACCATACTCTATGCACTAGCAGGATTGAGTCCTCTCCGCACCAACATGATAGATCAGCATCACAGTCTACGCACAAGCAGAATCGAATTCTCTCCGCACGAGCCAGATAGAGAAGCACCATACTCTATGCACGAGCAGGATCGAATTCTCTTCACATGAGCCAGATATAACAGCATTACGCTCTCCGCACGCGTCGGATCGAGTCTTCTCCGCACGAGCCGAAGCATACAAAATACAACATAAGCATACATCAACAACCAACATAACAAATCAGACAGCCACGAGAAGCTAAAAAAAAAATATTCGTGGACAAATTCACACAGCGCCATCTAGCCCCAAACTAAGCAAAGCTTGTACTATGGGTGCTCGATAACTGATATACTACCCAAATACTTTTTTAAATACATACTTATTATACATAGAACACCCAGACCCGTAACAGAAATTAAAATTGATCGTTTCAATTTCTGCACGGCCGGGAATTGAAACCGGGACCTCTTGCGTGGCAACCGGCATGTTGACCATTGAACCACTCAGGTCGTCATCAGCTGCTTATATACCTACAACGAATAAACACCAAGCTCATCAATCTTTCCATTCATCACCATCTATCCGATTCTCTTACCCACAGAGAGTTAGTTTAGTGTCAATGTGATATCTGTCACAGATACTCCATAATTAACCCATCAACGACAGGTCATTACTTCGATTTACGCGAATGAATACAATAGATACCTGTTAATGTTCTACGACTGTGAATTGGAGGCGAATCTGCATATAATCGTATAACATTAATCATTATAAACCATTGCGCCTATTAAATCGTTATTAGCACTTCGAGCTACCGACTATAGGCCTACGCTTATATGATAATATTATAAACGATAATGAAGATTAAGTTGTTTCGTGGTAATAGCCAATGAAATAACGCAAGAGTGAAGGTAACATCCATTTAAACCAATAAATTTTTAATCGATACGACCTTGTTAAATGAATAATTAAAATATTGTAATTGATCGAAGGGATGGCAAAATTTGACGATTCGCGGATCGAACAGAATCAGCATGATTGCTAAATTGGAAATAACTGCTTAATTAAATGAATAAATAGTCGTAGATAAATTGACACAGCGCCATCTAGCTAGCCCCAAACTATGGACTGACTAACTAACTGATAAACTACTTATATACTTTTTTTAAATACATACAGGGTGTACATATTACACTTATATAGAGCTATTAGTCGTATCACTTCTGGCGGAGTGGTTAGTGTTTATTAGTAGTTGGTGGCTTGTTTCACCAGCCATAGCTCTCTAATAATACAAGTACGTGAGTATTAGAGGTCAGTAAGTCAGCGTAATTCTTTTTTGAGGCTGATTTTCGTGCGTGTCCCCTCGTTGACGATCTACCACGATCGGATTCCCTCTACGTAGAGATAGGTAAGCAAATTTAAACGGCTAATATCTACGACTAATGGAAGCGGCGCGACTTTGAACGAATCGCGTAGTTGTTCTACCCCTACATACACCTAATTTACCAATACAACTATTATTATCTTGCTTATAAACCTTCTTATTGAAAACCGTATTAAAATCCATGTAGTTTAAAAGGTCCAAGCGCACATACATACAGACCAGAGGATCAGACGGCCGGAAGCTACTTTGTTTTATATTATATATAGATGACTTAGTAGCATTTCTATTATTGAAATAAATGACTTGTTATTACAATTATATGTTATGTACAGTTAAATAAATAGGAACAAATATATTTCATACTTAAAACCTCTATAATTATTTTGTATTATACTATAGAGACAAAGACTCGCGTAAATAAAATGTATAATATCTTTGTTTCTTAGTACGTCTGTCTGTCTAACTATGAACTAAATAAATAACTGCAGAGAATAATAATAAGAATCATTGATTGCCATTGTTAACAAAATAGTGTACCTTACCACTAAATCTAAACAATAAAAATAACTAAGGCAAATGGACCTTTATTGGCCAGAGGCCTTTATTTGTTTCCAATGTATTATTTATTTCTATATTATTAGAAAGAAAGAAAGAAAAACATGCCCATGGACATCCGTATTTATGGTCGCAACAGATTTTGAGACTATATAGATTAATGAATAATTATCGGTTTCAGTATTCAAGTTTAATTTTTAGATTTATGTTATCGAAGGTATAATTTTAGGAATAGTTTGCAACTCTAAAGGTGGGGAAAGGAACATGTTTATTTACTGATGAACATATTTGTTAACCTGTAGTTTACCTCAAAACGTTAGGTTGGGCTTTAAGGCAATAATTTTTTCCTTGACTGTCATAATGTTTTCAGTATTGGCATTAAATATTGCAAATGCAAATACACCATAACAAACTATTTATTTATATTAAAATAAATAAATAGTGCTGGTGTTGTAGATGTCCATAGATAGCGGTAACCACATTCCTACAGGTGGCCCGCTTGCCTGTTTGTCTGCCGTATTTCACAAAAAACAATTATAAACTCTTTATTGTACATTTACAGAACAAATAAAAATAGACACAGAAAGATTACAAACGACCATACTGTGCATTACTAAAAACAATAAATCCATAGTAAGTTTGAAAGAATGCGCCAAGCAACCAAACTGGCAGGTACACGTGTACTATAATTTCGAAATATATAGAGAAACAGGCAACAGAGACGTGAGCCGAAGTCCTTCTGATTGCATTATTGTACCAAGCTAAAGAAAGCGATCTATTCAGCAACCAAACACAGTCTGTGGCAACATAGGGCACAATTGCTGGTAATTACTACGTAATATCAGTAAGTAACTTTGCGCCGAGAATTCGTATTGATTTCATATATTAAAATAATTGTCTATGGTACTGCTATTACAGTAAATTAGCCCATTGAGATGTTAATAAATGTAGGTATTCATTATATATGCCCTAGGTTTATTTCCTCGGAGGCTATGACATCAAGACTGACGCCAGGGCCGGATTCGACATGAATAGACCAGTGGGTGGACAATTACAGAGTGTGCAAACATCTGTGCCCACCTGAATACCTACCGCAGTAATTAATGATTGTTGCTACAAAAACAATGTAGAAACACTTAGCGGGAGGACTTGTCCTTTTTAGGGTGGCCATGGGTGCGGGATTGTTTGGGATTTGTTGTCGTCCTTGTCTGTTACCTTGCTTTATTCATTCCTCGGCGATGTCAATCCATTGCTTGTTAGACTTCCCGTAGGACCTATTTCTATGTGACTAATCCAGCGTTGTCACTATCAGTGTATTATAACATGTAATTTTATTACAATTTCCTTTAAACCGAAACCACGAATTTATTATTCCTTGGCGGACTTTTGCCAGGTGTGGAACCGCTCAGCTGGCAGTGGATGAAGCTCTCGCTCCTAAAATTATCTGCCACCTGCAGAGAAACTTCCACTAGGCCAGGACTTGCCGTGGCCTGTATGGAAGTCTCAAAATAGAGTTCACGCAGAGGATGGTATATTCAAGAAAAACAATTTTTGTGGGACTACATGGACGACGAAATATGCGTATGCGGTGCAACACCACAAACCATGCACCACCTTTTATACTGCCCTTTGTGCCCTGACACGTGAACGATTAAAAGAACTGAATGCCTACGAAGCCACAGAAAACGCAATACGCGTGGCAAATACGCAAATTCTGGGCGTCTAAAATATAATGTCTTTTGCTATCGATTTGCTAAGAAGAAGAAGGCGGATCTTTAGGCTTAGGATATGGTGTACCTGTAAACCCTAAATTTAAATCCGTTCCAAGTCGGGTTCGTTCCGTTCCGTTGTTAAAGCAACAATAATTTCATCAGCAGTTGCAATCTACATTGCCGCTAGATGACAGGTCCAATCAATATCCGATAAAAAGAGAATTCCTAAATGGAAAAACACCATGGTCGCACTACCTAAATGCTCATAGAACACCGCTTTGTTGATATTACGTGGGCTAAACCATGATTAATGATAGTTGGCACAGTCGCTTAATTACTTGCTTATACCTTGTAACTACAATGGGGTATTCGTTTTAGTAACTTTTCAAAGGATGCGCCGATTACATAACGTATTTAGTATGTGCAAGGTCGAGAATAGCCCAGTATGGTAAGACTAATTTTGGTGCGTTACTATCGGATAACGTAGATCTACGTCTTTTATGTGTTGTGAAGGTAATAGGCATAGTGAGGTAAGTCATTATCACAGCCCATAACAATCCACTGCAGGACTTAGGGCTTCGCTCACGAAAGGGGAGGTTATTGCCATAGTCTCCATGCTTGGTAGGCGGGTTGGAGATCGCACTTTTTTATTGTCAATACGCTTGCATTTAATCTCAATTAACCTGATGAAAAGAAAGCGCATAAGACAAGTGGATGCAAAACGCTTAGTTGTAAATATAACAACGAAAACACCCATTTTCCAGCTCTAGACCTTTTGCCTCGATAACATTAGTCGTACGACACCCACGAGTGTGAGGGGTTGGTGCTATATTAGTCTGCCGGACACCACACCTACCTAACGGCTAGTGAGGTAGGTATCCCGTTCGAATTGGAACCGCCTGATTGGGGAAGTACTTTACAGAAACCGCAGCTAAACAATACAATTACAAAAAGTATTGTGTTCCTGTCTGTGAGTAAGGTCTGCAGTTCTCCATAGGGTGGGGATTTTAGAACTGTTGCTTTGGCAGTGGAGGCGCATTTACCGGTTTGCTACCAGAGCAAAGTGTCATGGAGGTGGGAAATGCATTAGATCGCTAAAGCTTATAAATGTCTATAGGCAGCGGTGACCATTTCCATTAGGTGGCCCGCTTGTCTGTTTGTGTACATAAAAAAAGATGTTATACCTATCTATTCAAAATAATAAACTAGAACTTCAACCGTAAATGTGATGATTACTTTTATTAGCAGTAACAGCAGTTTCGGGCCGCCCCCAAATTCGGCCACGAGTGGCCCGAATTCGGGCGTACTGGATTGGACTACCTACGCTTATTTGGAACGCCTAGCATTTGTCTATTACGTATGTAGTATTTTTTCCCTGTGTTACTACTGACAGAGCAAACACAATTAGAACTGATGTTCTAGGAGTACGTTGTACGATTTTAACTTCAAAGATAAAATGGTCATATATTCTTCGTGTGTTACGATGCCATTCTTTTAAAATAAGCTCCAGGAACTATTTAGACTATGAAATACTAGGAATTACTTCTAACCGATGACACAATAAACAATAGTGTTCTTTTATTCATCGTCAAAGTACATACGAATTCTATCGAACTTTTATAATACCTATATATAAATACTTAGGTATATCGCGACATAAATATGTAATGTACAGTACAGAACAACAGAGCATAGCTGTGGTCGGAGTAAGTAGCTACCGTGATGTAGATAGAATAAAAAAATTCATGTATTTCAAGCACGCACGAGGAAAATATGGCGTATAGTCAAGGTTGAATGAAATTTGTCATTCAAGAGGTCTGCTCCGGCGCGGGTGGCGCGCGCGCAAGTAAAATAGCGTCGAGTGCGCGCGAGGATTTCCTTCTGGGGCACACTGGGTGAGAAATCAGAAATAAAATTCAGATATTCTTTATTGTTGTACTGTGTGTTTACAGGTATTTAACTCTTCTACAAAGTAATAGTTCGAACAGCATGTCCATTTCGGACTTACAAAAAATAAATTTCAAATTTAAATGATAAACATAATTTTACTGACTGTTTTTACTACGCAGTGACAAACGGATAGACAGCCCACCTGATGGCAAGCTGTAACTGACGCCAATGACATCTACGATCCATGAATTTAGGTTGCAGGCAACGAGAATAAAGAACCGTAGATGCGTTGTCACTGTGAGGATGTATGAGTCATTGATGGTGATATCTTAAAGATGGTGCATAGAGTACCTTTAGGTGCGGTGCATAGCGGAATAGAACACCAAGCTCTGCAAACACGAATAAAAACATTCGTTGACCAGACAGTAGCGTTATTTTTTTTAATTTTCAATACTGCTGCTGAGATTATGAATATGAATAAGAATAGAATAAATAAAGACATGTATTGCCACAAAACACCACGACACGACAAAAAATAAACAGATTAAAAATAATAAAAGAGGTAAACAAAAAAAATACATTGTCCTATGTAGATGCGTAATGTCTCGGCGGCCAGTGCAAAAGGGTCCCACTCAGCTCACTCAGCTCAGCAGCACTCGCTAGTTTTCTGTGGGCCCTATTGCGACACGGGCGCTGTATTTACTTTTTATAATAAATGTTGTACAATAAATAAGTAATAGACATAAATACAAAACATACAATAATTTAAATAATTATAAATGACGAATCTTATGACGAATCCCTCCAAACAAAACAAATTAAAGGGGACCATGTTAATAAAAACTATTAATTAATAGCCGAAATTTCAATGGTTACATCGTAGCGTAAAATATTTTCTCTGCATTTTTCTTATGCGATATTTAGCTCTTGGTGGCTCTCCGGCCTTTCTAGGAAGGCAGAGACACACGTAGCTCGCCGAAAATTACTAGCTGCCCGTTTTTGCGCCGTGAATTTTTAGAGCCTTCCGCCTTCCTTGTGGCTGTACCAAGGCTACGTGGAGACGATCCAGCGAAATTCTAACGTATAAAGCCTATAGGTGCTCCCATGTGCATAACCCCATAGTTTATATGTGTAGTTTTAATTTAATTACAAGTGACCTGTGTTGTCATGCACCCACTAACGTATGAATGAATGATTTATTGCTGTAAAATATGGTACATGCTAGATGTTACAATTTTTATACTCGCCTCTCACACTTTACTCAGTATCTGGCATGCAATATTTGAAGCAAAATTAATCTAATTATTATTGAAATGTCCGTAACAAAATTCATAAGTGATTATATAAATATAGTTATAGTATATAAATCTCCAAAATAATCATGTCACTTCAAATAATTAATAATAATAATAAGTCATAACACTTGCGCTAACACGTTAAAATGTCAAAATAAGAATCAACGTAACCAAACGCAAACTTTTACAAATGTCATATTTTTAGTGCATTAAGTTTGACAGCCAACGGCCATTTTGTCTCTTCGCAAAACGACTAGTGAAACAAATATAGTTTGGCGAGCTAATAAACCTAAATCCGTAATAATGTTTACGGCAACGTAATGAAAAAATCATTCTAAACTATAGTTTAGGACGTTGTATTAATTGCAGGTTAGTATACAATTCAGCGGCGGCGCTGAAAGGACTCCAAGAATTCACTAATACTGTATAAACAGCTTTGTATAACCAATCTTTTAACTTGCATTTGAACAAATTTAAATACAATAATTTCATATTACTGTCAAGACTATATATATATTTTAATTGCCATTGAATAACTATTTGTGCCACCACCAATCTATCTGGAAACCTTGTGTTGAAAGCAGCAGTTTTTGGTAAATCACTTGATTTACGTGTAATGAGTTACCCCATATTATGATGGAGCATACGTAACCGTGATATGCTTGCAAAGCAATTTTCTACCTTTGAGAGCCGCCAAAGTGCATACGCAAATTAGTTTATTTTACTGCGTAAATAAATAAAACACACTGGTATAACTAATTAATTGCTTTAGATTAGAATTTATCGTCGTAATTTCCTTGACAATTTAATCTACATAGCTGTAATAATGCTGTATTTATTTATTTGTTTTTATATTTTTTTATATTCACATAATATCTCCACTGGTTCAAACTGATACAACTCCAATTTGGCAAATATAAAGGATGTTAGCTAATCTCTTAAATCTCTTAAATACGGATCTTTAGAGCGCTTACGGAAGCACTGTATCCCATCCGAGTACGTATAAAATACAAATCTTATATAGAAAACCCTAAGAGAACTCTGACATTTATTTGTTTATTTTATTTATTTAATACTTTATGCACAAAAAAGTAGTAGTGGCTACCTCAGACAGCATTGGATGCAGATGAATTTAAATTTTCTATGAATTTGACGACTCTTATTACATCAGACGTAACCGTAGATACGAATAAGGACCTTAAAGAGAACCCAAGAGAGTTAGGACAATTACTTTTCCCTATATCGGCCAATGACTTTTTCCAATTGTCTGCACGTCCGAAGGCTGAACGGCAAAAAGCAACAAAATGTACCAAAAGTAGGTATTATTCCTTTTGATCGAATGACGTAACTCGATTATAAATAAGTTAAGTGACGAAAGTAAATCGTGGTTAATTGGACCATTTTCGATGGAGGCGAAATGAGGTTTTAATTGATTTGCTATTAAGCCGTGAAATAAGGCAACGAATTGAGCTATCGGGGCCAATGAATGGAAACTGGATATCTAAATAAAGAAAATTTGAAGCAAGTAGGTGCAAGCAACACAATTTTAAGCAAGTAGGCGGACCCTGGGCCCTCGCGTACCGCGCGGGGCGCAGCCGGAACATAGCGCCAAGATGATGAAGATGATGATGAGGTGCAAGCAGCACACTATTGCATCGAAATCCAACCTTACAAAAAGAGAATAACAAGCTTTCCTTTTGATTGAATGAAAAAATCAAGCTGCTAGTGTTGTGGCTCCACAAACCATTTAGTTTTTGGCTCAAATAAAGCAGTAATAGTGTCTGAAGTCTCTCTTAGCTAGCTGGAAGTTCTGGCTACTAAGTTAATTGTATCTTACTTGACAGAAAGTTGCGACACTTATTTAGTTTAATAATTATTACTCGGTCAGTTAACAACTATGCTGTTACAATCTGCTTCTTTCTCGCTTTTCAATTATTATGTTAATTTCGTGTTTAATATGGTCATGTTTATTTTGGCAATTACCTATTACTGGAACTTGCTGATAATTGATACGCAATTGAAACAGGTAAACACTATTTTTACAATAATTTGATATCGTCGCCTGGTGATTGAATTGTCAGGTTATTTAAACGGCTGGGGTTTCGGGTATGGAGGTAACTTCAGTAGGATTATCTCTAGGTGCCAGTCCCATACTCATCATTCCTCCGCTAAAATCCACGTCTAAATCGTAAAATAATCGTCTACCTGTCGGTTGCATTTTTGCTTCACTTCATCCTCCTGACGCGAGGGGGTGGCTTATCACCCGATTCGACTGTACCCATACGAGTATACCCCATGCTTGTCCACTAATTACGTCACACCCGCTGGCCATCCGACCAAAAGTGACAAATTTCACAACAAGTTATGTGCAACTATTGTGCGACTTGCACAACCATGGGAGCGACCATAGTTTTGCGACATTACGCGCGGCGGAGGTCACTCTAGCGGTGCCAAGAGTTTAAATATCGTCGTCGTTTTTTATGGGGTAGGGTGGATATGGCATTATTATATAGTAGTTGTCACAAAACTATAAAGATAAAATAACATTTTCTTATTCTATCAGAAAAAAAATTACATCTTGGCGTTAATGTCCCGGTTATGCTCTCGTGGAATGAGCTCCCTGTAGAGGTTTTCAGAAGTGAGTACAACATGAAGTTGGTCATGTAATTACTTACCATCAGGGGGACCCTATTAAAAATTTTAAATACCTGTAAGTAAATTTTTGTGAAATTTAGATTAGAGGAGTAGTTTATGCAACTCGTACTATAAAAGGGGGTATAATATGTGCCGAGTGTGATATAATATGACACGAGTGTTTTAATACCTAATTACATGCAGTTGCATACACTCATACTTTCATGTTAAAATTTCATACATATAATTTTCTCAACTTTGCTGAAAGTAAACTGCGCTGCGAGTCATTTCTGTTGTTGCGGCGTCGAGAAATTAACTTCACTACTTTCACATTAATTATCTATTTATTTGCTTTAAACAAGAAAAAATATTTACAAAAACAAAAATAGAAAAAATATTCTGTTTAACGGGAAAATAATTCCGTACCGTGCAGTTCACTCACCATCCGTCCACAGATAAAGGCATAGTTCGGTATTCAGCCAATTAATCGCGCCCGACCAGAAATTAAAAAATAAAAGTGTTGCATAATGATTACTAAGATATTTTATTATACAGGTGTAATGAAAATATAATAGAAAATGTTGTATCTTACAATATGTTTAAAATTATTATCTTGCGTGAAATTAAATTATATTAAATTATTGATTGGTGTGAAAAAAGATCATTCTTAAACGATGGTTTTCGTGTATGTAATTTTAACATTAAGCTAAGAGTGTAGATAAAAATGTATTCTCATTTTTTTTATTATGGAATTTCAGATATAAATTTATTTTCATTGATTAAATTACAAATTACATTCTATGCTACTGAATTACGCCATAGACTGTTACACGAGACCTTACTCTAGTGGGATACAAGTCTGAGTAATGTGTTCTACGCGGTAGAAATACACTGATAATTTAGAGCTATTTACCAGCTGTTCAGTAAAAAGCTTAGATGCACAGTCACGAGCTGTAACTAATGTTTTAATTGTTTAGCGCAAAGGTCCTCTGAATATCCTTAGAGAAGATTGCGACATCTCCAATCTTTTACCTCAATTGAATAGCCAATAGACAAACAATGCTAACCAATAACTTACCAGCAACATATATGTCTGAATCGCAGTACGGTCAGGCTAAAGAAGTCGCATAATGTTATCCTCATAATGTTATGCTCTGTTACATGCCTGTAAGTATATAAGAATCCTTGTCATCATCATATCAGCCGAAAGACGCCCAGTGCTGGGCATAGGCTTCCTCCATAGATCTCCACAAAGGCCAGTCCTGTGCCTTCCGCAACCAGCTGGAACGAATCCTTGTACTGTAGTTTATTGTTTACTAGTGGACCCGGCGCGACTTCGTCCTCTTACACCTACTTTACTCCTACCTATCCTTTTTCTGTACTTACAAACCTTCTTCTTAAATCTCTCTATCTATTGTTGAAAACCGCATAAAAATTCGTAGCGTAGTTTAAAAGACCTAAGCGTAAATGCATAACATTAGTCAATAACACTTACTTCTTCGGGGTACAAAAACGAAATATATGTTCCACCTTTATGCCGTTGATGTACCAGATATCAACACGAACCGCTTTTCCGGTGCCTACATCATTGGGAAAATAAATATCGAAATAGAACCAGCAGTTTCGGAGATTATCCCCCAACGTCCAAGCGAACAAACAAACACGCACACAAAACTTTTACTGTTTATCATAATAATAAACTGAAAATCGGAATCCAAAAAATTTTTTTTTTCTTTTTTTTTTTATGTTATACGATAGGCAAACAGGCAAGCGGGCCACCTGATGGAAAGTGATCACCACTGCCTATAGACATAAGCAACACCGAGACTATCTAGACTAATAATGATAGAGTAATCATGTATTCGTTTAGAATTAGTTTAGTAGTAGTAGTTTAGTTTATGTGTAGTAGTTTAGTTCGTTTAGAATTAGTTGGAATAGAACAGAATAATCATTTATTTATGATACGTGTGACGTCGCCATAGGACGAGCTCTGGGGCCGCGATTCACCTGCGCTGGAGTCTGTGATTGGTTTCCACTCGAAGGTTTCACGTTGGCCTCTGACCCTCGTTGAAGATGCGCACGACTCCTTTGGATAATCATTGTTTTAGGTGGATATTTATATTTAAATTCACTAGACATCTGTTGTCATATTCGTATTCGTCGTTGTTGGACGATGTGGATCTTAGATTGGTACCTAAGCCTACCTTAGGTACCAATCTAAGATCAGCCCAAACACGATGAGCTTATCTTATTGCCTTCATTAGTTCCTATAACCACCTTCCGACTCCATTATCGAGTATCTCCAAGGTACCATATTAATGCCTTGTCATCCTAGTTACATAGGTATACCAAATTTCAGCTTAATTGGATACCAACAAATGATACAAATGATTGTAAAATGGTTTGCAAATTTTGACGGACAACTTACATACGAACAGGTGCAAGTAAATAAAAGCTTGTAAAAAGAATATAACTGCAATTAAATACTTAATGGAAATTCCATTTTATAATTTTGTGAAATTATGTTCTATGTCATATTTTCCCCATTAACTGTGGTTAATTTATGATTATTACGTTGAGTACATCATAACAATTAATTTTTTTTTATGATAATATTTATTCAAGAGCCGTTTTGTTCGGGCGAACGCTTCCTTATGTCGTGACGACCTGAGTGGTTCAGTGGTCAACATGCACGCACGCACGGTCTGCCACGCAAGAGGTCCCGGGTTCGATTCCCGGCCGGGCAGAAATTGAAATGATGAATTTTAATTTCTGTTGCGGGTCTGGGTGTTCTATGTATTATAATTATGTATTTAAAGTATATAAGTAGTTTATCAGTTATCTAGCACCCATAACACAAGCTTTGCTTACTTTGGGGCTAGATGGCGCTGTGTGTAAGGTTGTCCTCGGCTATTTATTTATTTTATTTAATCTTCTAACTATCCGCAAGAGCCGCTTTGGTTCAACCTTTAAATTGCGCACGGCTAAGGAATGGAACACGTTGCCTGCTAGTGTGTTCCTTGACCATTATAATCTGGACGCCTTCAAGACTACAGTGAATAAGCTGTTCCTAGACAGACTTGCTCCATCAGGTCACTTACCATCAGGTGAGATGGCGGTGAATTGTCAGGCAAGTCAAATAAAAAAAAGAGTATCTTTAGCTTGATCACCTTTATTTAAATTGCACTATAACGTGTCTAAGTACAATTACAATTGAGGTAGGCAAAGCAGTTAGTTGATTTGAGAATACAAAAGCATAAGAGCTTAATCAGATAATAAAATACTTTCGCTAAAAGAACTCAACAGTCTTCAAAATTCCACTTTTGTAGTCGAACCTCCAAACGTGGAGACGATAGCAAAAACCTCCACTAGTGTGGAGGAGGTATAAGTCCAGCAGCGGGCTGTTGATGTGGTGTGAAATGTATATATTCCTTCCTTATACTTATTTAAACAATTAAAATCATTTATGTCGAGCTTTTCATAGTTAAGACGTTTGGGACATCTTCATAAAAAGTCGCCTACGTGTTTGTTGGTTCATTCTTTAGTCGATTCACACCGCGAGCGGTTCGGACCGCGGTGCGAATCGCCCACGAGCTCTTTCTGAATGGATCCTTTCGCACCGCGGTGCAAATCGCCCAAGAACTTTTTGTAATGGGTCGATTCGGACCGCAATGGAGAACAAAACAGTTATCTTTTGGGATAGGTGAATTCGGACAGAGAAGATATAACACTGGCTGACTTTAAGTTGTATTATTATTTAAACTTGTATCGCCAACTTCTAATTTGAGTTGGGTTACATTGGAGTCACCTTTAAAAGTGAATCACGCGCAGGTCGTGGCGACCTTTCCTTTTTATTTACGTTTTAGGTCTCAGCCATCGCCGGAAGTACCCAATCAGGATTCCTGGGCGCCCATTTTAGTAATTTCGCCTCACTTTTTTGCAATGTCCGACTCTGACAGTTTTTTTGCGAGCAGTGTTTCTGGAAATTCCCAATGAGGAATTGTAAATCAGTCGGATGTGAAATTAGTGCAAGAGGATAAATATATCTAAATCGAGAGGTTGTTATTTAACCTGGAATAGGTATCTATGTGTCACGGTTAGGGTAAAATGAAATCGTAGTTAATATAATTAAAAACGAGTACCTAACTTAAATTCAAATTAATCGTTTTCATACGAGGAAGTTTACAACGTTTAAATAATTTATATGTAACGGTATTTATAAATACGGTAGGCACTAATCTTAAAACAGTAAAGTAAAGGTAAATTTCTTCATCGTCATAATATCAGACGAAAGACGCCGCCCACAGCTGGGCATAGGTCTCCCCCAGACACTCGGGACTAACCCACGTATATCTACGATGATCCGGGTTCCTGAAAAATTTGTCCCTCCTTCTCCGTGAAGCCGGACAGCATCTGACCACGAGCGTTCCGACTCCAACTCCAACTTGAATATGTTAACAAAAAAAAAATTATGGCGATGAAGAAATAATAATAGAATAAGAAGATTTTAAATTTTAGAAGAAGAATATCTAAAGTTTAAAAAAATCTGCTTTTAAACGCTAATCTCCGGAACAACTGGACGGATTTTAATGAAACTTTTTTTGTTGCGTAGCTATTAAGTTTTGGGCAACATATAGGGCATAATTGATTTTGGAAACTGGAACACCTGATGTAGATCCATAACAGACTAGCCAAACTATAAGGAATATGGAAATGGCATGGATTCCACAGTTTGGGGTCCAACTTAAAATCGAGGCCATGTTTCAACTAATTCGGTAGGGTAGAATACAGCTTACAGCTTGACCTCTTCGTAGTACTAGCTGTCATACATTAGGGAAGTCATTTAAAATAGTCACCCGGGTCAAAGTTAGACGGCTTAAAAAACGATTACCACGCGGACGAAGTCGTGGTCAAAAGCTAGTAAATAATATGTTTTAGACATTTCACGGTAAGAAAGAACACAAAACAGGGTTGGGAATAATAAATAAATATTCGTGGACAAATTCACACAGCGCCATCTAGCCCCAAACTAAGCAAAACTTGTACTATGGGTGCCAGATAACTGATATACTACTTAAATACTTTTAAATACATACTTATTATACATAGAACACCCAGACCCGTAACAGAAATTAAAATTCATCATTTCAATTTCTGCCCGGCCGGGAATCGAACCCGGAACCTCTTGCGTGGCAGACTACGGCATGTTGACTATTGAACCACTCAGGTCGTCTATAATAATGCCACCATCTAGATGCATGATAACCAACTAACGTACGGGCATCACGAGCCTTTTTACCACGCACGTGCAAAATGTGGAATGAACTTTATCCCGAAGTTTTTTCTGTACACTGCAGCATGGGATTCTTTAAAAGGAAAGTCCTAAAGGAAAGTAAAGGAGTACCTGTGTCCTGTGTACAGGTACCTCAACAGCTGGCACCGCATGTCCCCTTGCAGATATCCTGGACGACGGTAGCCATTAACCATCAGGTGGACCATCAGTATGTATGCCTCCCTAGGCATCATAGATCTATGCGGATGAAGTCCGGGCTTTAGATTATTGCATAACGTACGCTAAAACGTAAGCAAGTAGGTAACCGTTTTTATTGAAATATACCCGAGAAAGTCCAGTATTTAATAATCATACATAGGAAATAAATGGAGACGTTGAAAATAAACGATTCGTGCATTCAATCAAAAGCTGATTTAAATAACCATAATGAACGTTACCGTAAAGCCTTTAACAGGTTGTTACAAGAATGCGTCTTATGTGAACGGAGTAAAGTTTATTGTTCTGTATAATCCATCAAGTAAAGGTAAAACTTTCAATATTAGTGTCGATCACTCAACGTTTAGTTTTTAATGGAATAATATACATCATCTTGTCATTGATATGTGCAATTGACTTGAGGACACTTCCATGCGATGTGATTTGATGATACGATGGCAATTATGACCGGTCGAAAGAACGTTTAACGCTCGTAATATTCGAGTGTAAAATCAGCTCCCAGCTACAGTGTTTCCTTGTCTTATATACCACTAAGGTGGCGAACAAGCTTACCAAGCCCAGAGCCAAGCCTCTGACTTTACAGTGCATAACACTATAAACTCTACATAACCCCACATTTTTGTCAGAAAGTATGGCTTGGCCTGAAAATTCGATGAAACGCTTCGAGAACAGGTACTTTTTTCTCGTCTTTGATTTTTCACAATTCACATTAGTTATGTCGGGATATAGCCAAGCGTCTGGTCGATGTTAGTAGGTATAATGCCTAAAAGGTTGACCTCTACTTGGGTCAGCAAGTTCAGCCCCCCAGCGGGGCAACGCGGCTAGCCTTCTGGGCACCTTTCCGAATTCTGGGGGTCTGGGAAAGTTTTATCTCTAGTTAAGAAGTTATAGTAAGTTTTTTCTTTCCATTGTACATCACAAACATACATACAGAGACTATGGACCGGCGCTTTGCTCTGTCCTGATACAACGCCTTAGCCTCGCATATATCCACAATTCTTTTGACCCCTTTCCCCTTGCCACTTCGGACCCCAGCTTTTTTGAATGTTTTTCTGGGTCGTCCACAATTTTACACATTTCTATAACATAATAAACTGACTTCACGACTTGAAACTCAAAGTTGTATTTCCTGCCTATTCATCACGTGGAATTTATCTGAATAGCAGCTGAAATAGCAATAAGCAAGTGTGGTATAGCACGCAACCTTGTAGGACGAAAGCGGAGGCTGGCCGCCGGTGGAATGCTAACCGCGCTCCTTCCCGCACCACTCGCACACCAAATTGAGGGAAATAGATTTAACGGTGATTCGGACATTTGTACCTTCAAGGCTAGAGTGAATAGGCTGTTCCTAGACAGTTCCTTCGGCCGCATCGTCACTTACCACCAGGTGATGGCGATCAAACGCCTGTTTAAAATAATAATAAAAAATTGGCTGGATTGTGTTTGAAAGCCGTAGGATGATTTGAATTATTAGTAAATCTGTTTAGTCACTCACGTCGGCTACTATGCGGACATTTGGCCGCCTTCTCACCTGATGGGAAGTGACGATGCGGCCAAAAAGTGAGTGCGCCTGTCAAGAAAAGCCTAATCCAGATTATGGGAACAATGGTGAAATTGTTGAAATGGTCAAACAGTGTTAAGGTTTGCTTTGAATCTGAAAGGAAATATATATGTTAAATATGAATGTTTGATATACTTATTTAATTAATGTTACTTTTTAGTCTGTTTTATGTTTTTTTATCTTCTTCTTTTGTAGCACCGCCTTGTAATTTTTTGTTATTGTTCTCTGGTTGACTGGTAGAAAAAGCTACGTAGCTTTAAGTCCGCCATTGTACTGTAATGTGCATGAAGTTTTAAATAAATAAATAAATATGTTCTTAATTAACCTCCTAAGGCGGTATCTTCACCTCTTACATGGATTCGCTTATTCAACTTAGGTTCTTTTACTTTCAAAAAGCAAAAATGACCTTATATAGCAATTATTAGAAGCTGAAACAAAAGATGAAACGTCCTAACACTTTTCAACAAACAAAAAATAATCATCTTGGCGTTAATGTCCCGGTTGTACTCTTGCGTACGAGAGCCCGGGGTCTGCTTTGACCATGATCCAGGGTTTGGCAGATCAGGTTATTACAGTGGAGCGACTGTTATCGGCCCTACGCGACCCTGCTACCAGAGGAACCCGACTAGACCGGACCGGTTACACATTCAGTCGCCTGAATATGCAGATTTTATTTGATATTTTCCCTCACCGTAAGAGCATCAGTAAGTGTTCAACTTACGCACATAACTCAGAAAAGAGTCATTAGTACATGACCTCAGTGGGATTCGAACTCGTTACCTCTCGTTTACGAGTCGGATACCTTTACCACTAGACCACCGACGCTCAAAACAGGAGCTGCAAGTAAGATAAATAAATATTAATGTCAGGTAGCAACTAAACGGTCTGGTAGCAGGTATTGTCAGAAATCTGAACTAAAACTGGACACATATTTTAGAAAACAAGACTAGGTGGGCGGAAGCCGACTGGATTGTCGACCTTTTGGAGTAATATTTTCAATGTAAGTGGACAGTTAAATATCAATATGCTGTCCAATTTAGACTTTGAAACTGATTACATTTTCCTTGCTATTTTACGTGTTTCTTACTTACCATAATACCTACCATGTTTACCTATTACCCTCACGATATTTTCCCTTATCGTAAGAAGATCCTTTAGTATCCGACTAATGTACATAACTCAGAAAAAGTTATCGGTACCTGCCGGCACTGGGGATTGAACTCGGTCTCTCGCTTACCAGTTAGTTCCGCTCACCGTTAGGACACCGACGCACCGGGTGGCAAGACAGGCAAAGTCAATGGCAAGACTGAATAGATAGGTATGGCATCATCCACTCCCTTTTACAGGTGTCGTATAAGGTGACTACAAGTAATGTCCTCGATTACCTCCGCAAGGCTGAAAGCGGAGGTAAGACCGGCCTTTGTGGAGATCTTTGGGGAGAGCTTATGCCCAGCAGGCGGCTTACGGCTGATAAAAAAATATATATATATATATATATTCGTGGACAAATTCACACAGCGCCATCTAGCCCCAAACTAAGCAAAGCTTGTACTATGGTTGCTAGATAACTGATATACTACTTAAATACTTTTTTAAATACATACTTATTATAATAACACCCAGACCCGTAACAGAAATTAAAATTCATCATTTCAATTTTTGCCCGGCCGGGAATCGAACCCGGGACCTCTTGCGTGGCAGACCGGCATGTTGACCATTGAATCACTCAGGTCGTCGTCAGGCTGATATGATGATGGTCACCATGACCTCCGCAAACCCGAAAATGGACAGCAGCTTTTTCAGCAGAGTATTTTCAACACTGCGATCTGACAAACCTTCGGCCTTCTTTGCAACTGAGTTTCGCAACCAGTTTCCAAAGAATATAATCTTGCCGCCTGTTAACCGTAAAGATTGTGGCCATATCCTCCACCACTGCGGAGGAGACTCAAGTGTAGCATTAGACTGTTATGGGGTTCTGAAGAAGAAAAAGACTGTCAAATCCGAATGCAAAGCGAAAACCCTAAAGTAAAGTAAAATGAGCGTAAGTCCAATTCTTGTTTTGTCAGTTGTTTGTCAGAGTTTAATCCATCGACTCGATAAGAAGAAGAACATTATGAAATTCGGTACCTATTATGCATTTAGGGCTATCGACATTAGGTGAGTCAAATTCCGAGGAATCGAGCATTAGGCCCACTTAGGAAGGAGATAAAATGAAAATAGTTCCTTCGGGCGTAGGCCTAGTGATATTAGCTGTTTTTATTTTAGGGATTATGAGTTTCTAAAATGGGAAATTTTGTTCTACACCAACTTGAAATATTAAGTGCACTAGTGTTTTAAGTATAAGAAATATGGTTTTTTCAAACATAATATAGGATTTATATGAAAGAAACTTCAAACTTTTCGAAAAAAATTCGAAGCCTGGTTCAGCTATTTAAAACATCATTCCTAATTCCAGAAAAAAATCGTGTTGTAGGTAAATTCAGTAGGTACCTTAACTACTAATAACCTGAATAATTTTTGCAAACGAATTGCTAAAGAGAGTCAAAATGAAGGTGTAATCATATTCATCAGTTTACAATTTCATAATAACGTTATGAAATTTTGATGGTTGCGAAGATGCAACAGATTGCCAACACGTACATTAAAACTAAAAGTAAGAGTGAAAGTCCATATTCACTGCGCTGTATAATTTCATAACTCTCCGTGTATTTCAAATTTTAATTCATCGTCGTTAATAATTCATAGCCATGTAATTGAGAGCTAATTGCGCTTATCACTTTTATTATGATCGCAAAAAGTGTATAATACCATCGGTACTAAAAAACCGTTCAATTAGGTGAGTACGGTCATTTATCAATTATCCTGCGGTAAACATCTGTAAGGTAAATAAACAAAAACTCCCCCGGGGGCCAGCCGACAACCAAACAAGCGATAAAACAATTGATTACGTGGCGGCAACGCCTCCAGCGCGTGCGAAACCGAAAAAATGGTCCACGCCAACCGTGAAGAAGCTAGCGAGCGAGACGGAGATATACATACTGCAGCAGAAACAGACAGAGACGGCACACTAGCTGGTGAGCAAGCGAGAGGTGGAGCTGTGAAAGTGGTGCGAGGGAGTGGGACGGACGATGGAGAGAAAGATAGGGTGGAGAGTGAAATTGCCGTGGCAACTTTCGCTGAGCTCGTTTCGGTTACGTCAGGCTGCGCCGGCGCAGGTTGCGCAACGGCGAAGAGATTATGACTGTTTGTATGACACTGATTTGAATGATCGCTAGAAGTAATCAATTTCTATAGGATTAATTTCCGGCGTCGTTTAAGGTGATTCAGTTAGGCGTTTATGATATTTAATATTGTTAGGCTCAACTAAGATCCCACGATACTATGTGCAGAACGTTATTAATAATAATATAACGTTTATTTCAGGCAATAAGTTAACGAGTTTATACTACGTATGCAAAGCCCATATATTGTTAGTAATACTATTAAACCCAAGTGTTAGTACGTATTTTATTATTAAATTTCTTTATTTTCCCCTCTTTCTGTAGTAATATCCTGGCGGAATTGTAACAATTTATTCATAATTTCTGCTTAATCATCGTAGAAATTGACTGACTGATTGATCAGAAACCAGAGTATAGTAGAAAAAAAGTATTTACCTGAACACCGCAGGTTGTGAAAATTAAGACAGGGCTGTTTGAACTTTTCTTAGACAAAAAGGGGTACAATGTTGTTTACTGCGTTTTCTCAAGGTAAAAAGGTGCCTAGTGTCAAATACAATAATTCGTCACATAAAAAAATCATATTCGAATTTATGCAAATGTTTAAAACGAATTGTCGCAGGGATTGCACGATTCTGAGATCCATGTCATCCAGATGAAATCTAATGATAACTGGAACAAATAAGATGTCTAGCAAAACGTTACTAAATGTTATTGCACAAACCCTTACGACAATCTCTCGAGTCGTGTTATGCTTATTCTTATTTGCCTAATCGTCTTTTGATGGACCTCGTCATTGTACTGTCATACTTTCAAGCCCAATGTTATACAATTTTGCCGCAATTACACGGTGCTTACTTTCACTGCTGCATTCTATATGTCATACTCTGCTATTAACATAATTGGTATTACTGAGCTGTCCTTTTCACTATTGTTTTCGATTGCAACTTTCTTTTGTTTAGTTTTATCGGTACTATATCATTCATAGTCGTCATAGATTGCCCTACATTCCTCTGTTTAATTAGAAACAGACGGGAATATTGTCCTAGTTCCTAAATGATGTATTATACTCATACTCATCTCTTCTCGCTCTAATGCCGAAGTACAATACTGTAACTGTAACCAACACATGCGCATGCGCCGCGGTGTGATTCACATTGCACGCAACTGCGCTTGTGTTCTTTAATCGGACCTAAACATTCACTTGTTCGCAAGTGTGCGTTCAGGTTGTTCGCTAAAATGGAAAACAATCAACGCTCTAAAGTAAAAATTATACCGATTTTACTTTCGCAGCTGGCGGGGTACGTGTCCAAATTCGCGCAAAGGAGGTTATGTGCGATTTTATTTATCATCTGCATTGAAAATGCAAATATTTTCCATGCACAGCTTGGTCCGTTCGTGTGTTGTAAATACAGGCGCATGCAGACGAACGCTTTGCGTTGGTGTGTCGTTTCGTGTATACTGTAGTTCGCTTATACGGACTTAGGTTGCTTTGTCTGTAGTTGTATCTTTATGCGTGTGCGCGTAGTAGAGCGTTCACAATGAAAGTACTAGCTGTTGCGTGGATTTGGGTCACAGCACCAACTTTGATTACAAAGATTACGAGCATCGTGTGAATCATCGTGCATCTTCTCGTCCCGGGCCTCCTTTTTCGTCATAATGGCATTAGAATTGGAGCAATTTCTTAATCATAGAGAGATAAATTTTAGAATTAGCGTTTCAATTATAATAAAAATTATCTTTAAAGGCTATTTAAGAGATATTGTCTAAAATTACGACATCGGCCAGAAAATACGTTTTTAAAATGTAATATTCGACCTATATACGAGCGTATGTATATCTCCTAATTTCGAATAATAGATGTAAAGTTTATTATAATTTATACGTCTAAATGTATACATATGTAAGACATACGAAAATAGCACATAATGGTGTCTAACGTCCAATAAATGGTAAAAGAAGTGTGCAGTATCTGCCTACACTCATGGGAGTACGAAGTGAAGGCGAGACCTTGACGTGACTAACATAGAACCGAGAAAGGTGGATGTGAAAGGAAGGCTTATTTTTAACGCTTTGTAGGTGGATAGGCAAGAAAGATACAAGGTTGAACTGAGCGTTAATAGGATTTTAAGTACGGAGGTAAGGTCAAAGCTATGCCAAAATAACCTTCTATCTCTACTATCGAAAACCATAAAATGGTTGGGAAAGTCCAAAATGTCAAAAATGTTTTTACGGCAATGAAATAAATGATGAAATAGACTTAACTATTGATGTATCTACAGGTTAGCAGATAGCTGTAAATTTAAAAAAGTCTTTCATGTGATCTAAGCTAAATATAACTTTAGCCATAATTGATGTAAAGTATTTACGGATGTGGACGAGATAAAAAAGCAGGACATTCAAAAACAACAAAAGCGAAGTCCCAACTCATTTCCCAGTTTCGAAATCTCCGCAACTCACATTTGAAGTGTGCAAAGACTACGAAACCATTTCGAGATAAGGTTGGAGTTATGAGAATAAAGTGGAAAGGAAAGTGGCTGAGAGCCGCGTCGCTGTGTCGAAACGAAACTCTTGCCCCAGAGTTGCGCTGCGCGAAAGGGGATCTGGTATCACGTGGCCTATTTCTATTTCTCTTTTAATGTTTCGGTTGCAACTGGTGAGCTTGTGCCGAATAATTATCGTATATATTATTGATAACACACTCGTGGGTTATTACTTGTTTATACGATAATTATAACCAGCAATAAAAGTACTTCTATTACTCTTTGGATTGTGACATGAACAAAAACACCATTCTTGTTTTCAAAGTTTAGGTTAGAATATGATGCATATATTCAATACCTGACAGACAATATCTGTCTCAAAAAGGCAGTAAAAAACCTTTCCTTAACACAAAAATTTTATATAACGCTGTAAATATTTCACATTTAGATATGGGGACATCAATAATGCATAGCACTGTAGATCAAGGTCACAGAGTCCAAGGAAAACACTTGGATGAAAAAATAACACATGTGTAAGTGTGAGTAGATAATGCCAACTGATAGATACCATGAAGGCTTACGTAATGCGCCCTATCGCGACCCTGCAGCATTCGATGGCCTTCACACATTCTACTGCGAGCCTATGTTTGGACGTACTGTTTGCTCGTCAAACGCAAATACTGGCATATTCCAAGTATATTACATTGAATGTATTCTTTATTTGAGTAAATAAGTACATTGTGACCAGTTTTTTCGTGCTGGCATTTGAAGTAACATTGGAAAGTTTTGTTTCTATTGTTTTGAAGTCGAGCAGTGGTTAATAAAATTAAAGCATTGTTAAAGTTATAATTATATGTATATGGTAGAATGAAAAAAATTCTTGCAGAAAAACTGTCTGTTCCTTGCAATTTCGTTAACGATGTTTGCAATTTTTTTTCAAGACCCCTTCTTGACATGCGTTCAGCAATACACTAATTCTGCAAATCTTGCAACCTAAACAATTCGTTTAGGAAAGCATAAGGGACAAACAAACGTAAGCAGAATCACGAAAGTCAATGTAAAGTCAGTTTAAGACTGACGCAATGACCATATGGCCTCAATGGCCAATCAACAGTTCTATGGGAATCCATGCAAAATCGCAGTCTATTTATCATAATGTAGTAATCTCAGCATTTGTACCAAAGGGAATGTCAAAAGTGAACATGTACAGATTGTTGGGAGATTGAGGCCCCCTGTGGTCTAGTTTTGTAACGCATCTATTTAGGTAGCTTTAGGTTACGATGCTTTAGGTCACTGGTTGGATTCTAGATAAGTAGTAGAAGTAGATATTATTTTCTGCTGATGGTTTTCTTAGTACTTGTACATGGAGAACATTTGAAAATAAAGTAGTTTAGAAAATATAGATTAATAAAATAATTCGTTCATAATATAGATTATGAATTATAGCTATTATTTGTTTCAAACTAAACTCGCGTTCATTACACATATTATTATATTAGACGGGACTTGGACGCGACGTACCTTTATGATTTGAGACGACTCGTGACCACGGTGGGTGTAACCCTACCGAAACGTCGGGAAAACAAATCATAAAGGTACGTCGCGTCCAAGTCCCGTCTAATATAATAATTATAGCTATTAATTAAGAAAAAATGATAAATGAAAATAGTAATGTAAAACACATGAACATGTACGTGATTATATTTTATTAATAAGATCCGCCCTGGCTTCACATCTTAACAAATTATACACCTAAATCTTCGTTATGAATAACTCCGTATGTCTATTGGTGAAAACCACATGAAAATCCGTTTAGTATTTTTTGAGTTAATCGCGAACAGACAAACAGACAGACGCGGCTTGCAACTTTGTTTTATAAATTATAGTGATAGACAAATGCGAAAATAAATTGTAGTTTTATTCGCAGAAAAAGATATTGTCTTAGTCTGGGAGTCACGATGAACTTGATACTATAAGAAATACTATTTACTTCTTAAACTTACCTATGTATTAAATACTAATTATGAAGTCGCAGAGAAATAAAGACCTTGGAAACACGTATTCTTAAACTTACTTGATTTACATATTTATTCAGCTATATAAACTCTTCTTCACTAAGAAAGTAGGCAGGTGTTAATGTGTGTTATAAATGTATTTAATTAACAGGCGTGCAAATCAATTTACACGATTTTACAAATTTATCATCAAAAGAACTTATATTATATGGCCATATGGATGTTTGGATGTTTGTTACACGTAAAAAATACTGAACGGATTTTGATGAAATTTTACGGTAATATAGCGCAGAATAGCACATAGGCCACAATTTATAGCGAAATTCAATATGGTTCCTGCGGAAATGGTCTCGATTTTTACGCGAACGAAGTCTCTTTCAGAAATTGGCTTCAGAAATTATTTTATTTTGATAAGTGCTCGCGATATAAAAGTTCGGTCCTATCAAAAATTAACAATAAAGTTTTTTGCGTTCTATACAATTCTATTTCGTTGAATATGACGAATAACCGCCAAAACTAGTAAATGTTCATAACATTAATGAGATTCATCATCATCTTGGCGTTAATGTTCCGGTTGTGCTTTCGCGCACGAGGGCCTGGGGTCCGCCGTGACCATGACCCAGGATTTGGCAGGTCAGGTAATTACAGTGGAGCGACTGTCATCTGACCTCCATGACCCTGAGACCAGGGTAACCTGACCAGATTGGATCATGGTTACACATCCAGAAGCAACATCCATGTCAGAAAACAGTCATTGGTACATGGCCGGAGCGGTATTCGAACCCGGGACCTCTAGCTTACGAGTCAGATACTCTAACCGACCGGCCAACCGACGCTCTCCATAACATTAATGAGATTGTTCGGACGAATTGAGACCTTGAAAAATATATAGGAACTTAATATTGTAAAGACGATGGCATGGTGATACTTAAACGTGATTGCAAAGTTTGTTCAGCTATTTAAACTTTTACGTGCCTAAATACTTATGTATATATTACCTACATATTTACAAAAATGTACTATGTACTATGTAAATGTAATATAATTTAAAAAAATTGAAATGAAATGTAGATTCTAATATAAATAACCTAAGCAGAAATAAACTCTGAATCGTGACCTCAAATATAAAATGTCACTATCAAAGCGTCAGGGTTCCACAAGGCACGCTATTGGGACCAATTTTTTTCTCCACCTACCTGGCTCTATTGTGCGCCGGGGAAAGTTATGTGAAAGACATTTATAGAAAAAAAAAAGATTTCTCTTCTCTCTTAACATTTATAGATTTTTTTATTTCGACCCTCATGGATTCCGATTTAGATCAGCCGATAGTTTTTGTGGACTCACGTTCGCTTCGGGAATTCAATAATAGTAAGAAAAAACTTGTTTTTTTCCTCTTTTAAATTGCAGGTTAACGTGTGTCTAGAAGTGAATAGATAGGTATTGTCCCGTATTCTTTGTTACTGTGCAGGATTTTCTGGATTGTATAATTTCGTATTGTAGTTTCAACTTGCTTATTTTTATATTATTTTTGCTGTAGGTAAGTGAGTTGGTACTTATTTTAATATTTTTTGGAATTATCGAATCTATTTTCTGAGTAATTTATACAACAGTTATACAAAATGTAAAATATATTGACAACATAAGCGTGTTATTCCAATATAATTCTAATGTAGAAGTCTAAGATAGAAGAGTGGATAAAAAAATAATTACCAATTACCTAAAAGGAGAGTGCTCCAGAGATCCTTGGCTGCAGTTTAGCGCTGGAAAACATCATGCTGATTTTTACATTTTCTTCTTTAACAATACGAGTTTCGAGAGTTATAATCAATTCAACCGATTGATTTTCAATAATAGACTGCCAGTAAACCGTAAAAGAAAGTACACGTTAGAACAAAAGGCAAAGAATCGCTTTCCACTCAGATTATTTCAAGCAGAACTGTTTAAAATGGCAGGAGTAATCAACTTTTTTAGTGATTTAAGTACTATTACATGGTTACTACCATTGCAATGTTTGTTGGATTTTTTATTGGAAAGTATGTAAAGAGAGTCTACATATTATAGACAGTCAATATATAAGTAATACATTAAATATATTAACTCAATTTTATTTAGTACATCTTCTTCTTTTTAGGTTGTGGCTTACGCTAAGCTAAAATGTCGACAATAAATATTCCGTTAATATATTCCGAATAATACAAAAGAATGTTTGTAGAAGTTTGGGTAGTTTGTAATTAAAAATTAACTGCACGAAAATAAAAAAAATAAAGGTCGTCTCTTTTGCACTACAACAGCGCAACATTGTAGGACGTTGTTTTCTTCAGTTTCGTAGTAGAGTGAGAAAAAAAAATTATATATACTCGTATAGGTTATAAAAAATATACAATACTGAACTTAATAAACGTTAACAGAAAAATCTATTATATTGCTTTCAACAGATTTTATTTCGTTGATATATTATCTTTAGTCAGGTTAACACACACCTATTTGTATACTTTGTATATTTGCATAGCTAGTCTGTAAATATTTGTTGAATATCTCGTGCAAAACATAAATATAAAAATTATGATCATGATTAATAGTCAAGGTTGAGCGTCCCTGCGATAAACGGTGAAAAACTGTCGCTCATCAGTCATTGGCTGATGGAAAGCGGTGCGGCGCGTGCGTGGTGACATCAGACTTTTACTCTTTCACCGATTAGTTGAAGTCAATGTCTTTATGCGCATCTCCATTGCCTTATTATTCATTTATACATTTATTCGTTTCACAGTTTCACAGCAATGAAATACAATTATAAAAGAAAAACGACATGACTGAAATAATTAGTTATTGATTTTATTTGTATATTGTGTAGGTATCGCCAATTTGCTCGCTTAGTTCTACTCTCTCTTCTTTGACGCATAGTGCCAGAAACGCAAATTACTGTTCACGCAAAGGACCATATTTTCACAAACAAATTACCAGATACGCAGACGACCAGAACAGTGGTTATACGGATAGAGTATTCACTAATTGGTAGAGTAGTACCATTCATGAGAAAAAGGCTTATAGAAAATGCGTCAATTGTGTTGCTGGGGCGGTCAATGAATATGCTTGGACAAATTCACACAGCGCCATCTAGCCCTAAAGTAAGCGAGGCTTGTATTATGGTTGTTATATAATTGATAAACTATTTGTATACCTTTAAAAAAAAAATATACTTAATGTACATATTAAACCCAGAACCGTAACAGAAATTAATTTTCATCATTTCAATTTCTGCTCGGCCGGGAATCGGACCGGGACCTCTGCGTCGCAGCCCAGAATGTTAACCAACTGAACCACTTAGGTCGTCAATGGAAATTAATGACATTAAAACAATAAACGGTTTAAAATAAAATTTATGTTAATGGTCCAAGTAGTTTTAAACAGCATGGTGACTAAAAAGAAAAGTCTTATATCTCATAATGGCTCCATAATTATACATAATTATTTATTTACCTAATGCACTTAATCAATGGACAATCGTAACGGATTGGATATAAAGAAAAATAGAATTAAAGAAAGTGAAATTGAAAAGATGGAAAAAGTATCTAATCATTGTTTTGTATATCTCACTCTCTCTGTTGCATTGAGAACATAATATATCTGTCTCTTTCTGAAGAAAGTGCGCGGGCGCAGTTTATTGGGTTTACGTCATTACCTGTTGCATAGACTACGGAAAAATGCAGAGTAATATTTAGTCTCCATATAATGACTAATCTTTATGAATGTATACACATACCAATGACGTAGATTAAGATATTTGCTTATATTTTAAAAAAGGTTTTGGAACACGTTGGTCATTTTGCATGAATAGGCAGTTGATAGGCCCCTTCAGTTGTATTTCCACTGCCCAAGCCATGTTTCCCAGTGGAGCACTGGAGACCTCACTCACCGGTAGGAACACTATTGTTGTGTTCTATTTTAAGTAGTATTCTACTTAAAATAGTTTTGTTTGGTTGCGGTATTCTGCAGTTTAGATTTTGGACATACTAGTTCATTTATTCTAGTGGTAGGTAGGTTATTGTGCCTTCTGTAGCTACTTTCCCATTCGGGCAACTCCAATGAACGCGATATCCCGCTTTTAAGTATGTACCTTACCTCAACTAAACGACGACCATAATATGACGGTGATGAAAAACTAATGTAACTGCTATATTAGTAGTAGGTTGAATTACAAAGTGTGAATTCTAGGAAATAAAGAAAGGTTTTCAGGTAAGAAATTAACTTTACTAACTTACCTAAAAATATATAATTTTATTTAATAAGTCCACTAGTAGAATTTCACCAATCAATAAATTTAAATTAGGAAAATATGAAATTTCAATTATTTTTGCCAAAACTATTTCAAATTATTTCTCCAATATAAAAATTATAAACTAGATTTTTTACGACATACGCAAAGCAAACAGGCTAATGATTGCAGATTTCATTTGAACTTTTTTTGTAAGTACTTACTACAAAGCATCTGCAAATTTCGCTTGCTCTCGAAACCGATAGTGAGAGTGAATGATGACGTAGATTTATTGGTTCAGTATGAATGAGTCGCGGGTATACGTGAGTGGGTGGGTGTGAAAGGGACGCAGTTTCACGTCAAAAGTGTGGGAATGCATGCAGGTAGCAATGCAACGGCTCTCTTGGTAAATGTAACGTTCTATGGCTACCACTATGATTCGTTTGGGTAAATCAAATAATATTAAGGATTTGAGAAGGTCGATCTGTAAGTGTGCCATTTCTGGTGTATAGACCATCTTAGGAAGGAAGGAATGGAATCCTCATCAAAGGAAGAGGGAGTTATGCAGGATTAATCTACAGCGCTGCCCTAATTTAGGTGGCGAATGTAACTCACGTCACTAATGTATGTTTGTAGATATGTATGGGAATTGAATCGTCGATCTCCAGAATAACTGGCACCGAATTATAGGGCCAGTCGAATAATAAAGTAACTACGTGCTTAACAATTTCAGTTAAGCGAGTTTTTAGTAAAAAGGTTAGCTTAATTTAAAACATTACGCAAATCTATCATTTAATACTGACACAACTTAGCCCACTGAAAAACATGGCTGCCAAAATTTACGAATTTCATTCTAGCACTTTCGTCAATTTCGCACCGAACCCCAAAACTACGATACACACGCGGAAGCAAAAAACGCTATCGTCGAAAAGTAAAAGCATTCTGATGTTTAGAAGATTGTTTTTATAAACGGCCCTGCTGCGAGGAAAAAAACTCTTTTGTATAGAACGAACAATAGTTGTGCAACACGTGTTAGTCAGGTCACATTCGCGTGGATTTTGGTGCATTTTTTGCTTCCACACTTGAGTTCACATATGCAGTATGTAGTGGTCGTAAAGACAGAAACGACTTAATTACAGGGATTGTAAATACCTATAGGTACTAAAGTGCGTCATCGTCGTCATGAATCATCATCAGGCCTTGGTATATTATAACCATACTTGTTAGTAAGTAGTCGTAAATCTCAGTATTCAGCTAAAAATGAATTAGGTTTTAAAAATTTTATAAAGTTTGAACATAACACAATCCATGCAAGTCTATAAGTCAGTATTTATAGACTTACATAGATTGTGTTATGTATTATGTGACACAGTCAGAGTTTTTAATGTTTTTTATATTTCCAATCAGATCCCCTCTAAGTTTTTTGTATTGGACTAGCCAGGCATTCGAACGCCATCGCACCTGGTGGTAAGCGACGATGCGGCCGAAGATGGAGCATGGCTTTTTAGGAACAGCCTATCCACTCTAGCCTTGAAGGCGTCCAAATTATAATGATCAGGGAATACACTCGCAGGCAACGTGTTCCATTCTTTAGATTTACGCAGTACAAGGCGGCTCGTGATAGCTGGAAGATCCACGACATATGAAATGAAAATGAGAATGGAAAATGCTGTACATATAAAATTTTATAGATTAGCGTGAAAAATATTCATCAGTAAACGACTGTTTTCGAGTATGTTGTTGGAATATTAAGCTATTAGTGTAGATAAACTTATATTATTAAGTATTCTGATTATGTGTCTGACATAGATACATGTATTTATAGAAAACCTGTTATCCTTTAAATGTTTTTATACTTTTTTCTACTATAAAACTCTAAAAAATCTCTACATAAATAAAATATTGGCCAATACAAATTCGCAATATCTATACACTGTTCTTATAAGAACCATGTTGTATTGTATAATTTTATTAATTCCAATATAAATTCCAATTGGATTCGATTAAAACCTTATACACAAATGATGAACTAAATTTTGCGAGTGTTTGAAACACTGACCTATAACAAAGTTCAGCCATGTTCTTTGTACGAAATCTTCAAGGACAGAATGAGTAGGTAGGCCGTTTCTTCGCAGATATGTTCACCGTCACCCACCTTCTCATCTCAGTCACCGCCTTCGTCACCTTCATCATCTCAGATGAGATGGTGATCAAGCGCCTGGATAACGTAAATATAGAAATACACCTATGCCAAACATGAACTTCCTTATGAGAGCAAATTTTTATCCAAAATATCATCACATACTATCTTTTAGCAAGGGATAAGCAGTGGACATTATGTTGCCTAGAAATCCTAATACTATAAACGTGAAAGTCTGATTGATTTTTTCTTCCTGTATGTCGAAATAGAGTAGGTACCCTATTTTCTTGATTTTTAAGATGCGTCGGTGATCGAGTGGTTAAGGTATCCGACTCGTAAGCGAGACGTACCGGTTCGAATCCCACTGCGGCCATGTACCAATTACTCTTTTCTGAGTTATGTTCATTAGTTGAATGCTAACTTATGCTCTTACGGTGACGGAAAGCATCGTGATGAAACCTACATATTCAGGCGACTGAATGTGTAACCATGTTCCAATTATCTGATCTTGCAAATCCTGGATCATGGTCAAGGCGGATTCCGGGTCCTTGTGCGTGAGAGCACAACCGGGACGTTAAGGCCAAGATGATGATTACTTTGATTTTTAAAACAGATTCAGTTCTAGGGACAGTGTGTGAATAAAGAATTATAGAAACATTTCCGAATCCGCATCACGAAAATTTAGGAAGAGTGTTACAAAATTGTCTATGCACTTCAATACAATGGTCAATACAATCTTAGGTCATAAAATATTGCGCAGTCTCGTATTCCCTCATCTTGGTACAATTTCTAATGCTACCGACTCGACCCACAGACAAATATAAACGACGGCAAAGTTATTTCAAAATAAACGCTCTCATATTCCAATTAAAGTTGAAAATGGAACGGCTAGACGGATACTGTATGTGAATGGTGGAGTAGGTTCTGTCTGTATGCGTAAGCGCACGTGTGAACAGAGGGCCTTTGTACTGCGCAGGATATAGGTCAGTAGTCCTCCCCTCCTATTGCAAATAGAGCGTGAGGATAGACGATACTGTGTACCGCGTACTTGTAGTCTCTTTTAGAGAATAGGGCTGTCTGTGTTTGTCTAGCGAAAAGTTGAAAAGACTATTTATTGCCATAATGATATGGCCACGCATGGCGCAAGGAAGGGTGACCTTCCTTTCCTTTGATCGGGCGATTTAAATATTTCTTTGTATAGACATATCGCGCGTAATGTGAGAGCTTGGTTATCTTTGAAGGAAAGCTCGTTTCTTTTTAAAAGTTTCTTTTATTGATAAATACATACATACCTACGTAAAACTCACGCATCTGTCCCACAGGTGGGGCAGGCAGAGACTATGGACCGCCACTTTGCTCTGTCCTGACACAACTCCCTAGCCTCGCGTATGTCCACAACTCCTTTCATACAACTCCATTTATTCCTGCCACTACGGGCTCCAGCATTTTTGAGAACATTAGTAATTTGTAATCAGTGAATGTTTTTCTGGGTCGTCTCTCTTTGATCCGATTGTATTCTGCACTTATGCCATTAACCATTTGCCACACTATTTCATCGTAGACACCTATCCTATCAGACTTTGAGCAGCTAAGTAGTGAGCCTGTTCTCAAACATTACGTTTTCTACTGTCCTTCTATGTACAATAAAGAGTTACATATAAATACAAATACGTTTAAAGAAGAATAGATCCCACTCAACACTGAGAAATGACGATAACCCAGAGAATAATAATTAGGACCACGTGTTGTATTTGAACGTCGCTAATTAAACTTCAATCTCACTCAACAACTACAGCACACACAACAACCCCTATCATCACATCAAAACATAACAGTCCACTGTTGGAATCCAGCCTCATGCGCCTTCACATTGGTAGAGTAGCGGTAGGGTTTTCGAATACCCGACTTTTTTAGATACCCGGGTATCGGGTATTTTTTTTATCCGGGTACCCGGGTATTCACCGATTTTTGAAGAAAATGTAAGTAAAATGTATTTTATTAAACCATTTTTTAAATTGATATATAACGAAGAAAAATATATTTAATATCAGTGAAACTAGCCTTATTGGAAAGCAAATTAATAAAATCTCGGTCATGTAGCCGCTTCGTGTTTATTCTAACAAAAGTCGAAACCATTCAACCAAAAGTGGGCAATGAATAATGTCACGTTGGACATCCAGATTGTGCATTCATTGGCGTTATCCATTAGATTATTTTCTTTGGGGATATGTCTACGCTGATAAACTAGGGACGATAGAACACTAACCTGTACAGAACAGAATACCCTCTTCCTGTTGCATGTAAATGATCTGCTCGTGTCCGGTGCTTTTGGGTATGCAGATGGCACCACAGTGACGTGACACGTCCAGTGCAAAGGCCAAGAGAGAGGATGTCGAGTCTTGTCGAGAGTCTCTCATTGATCGCCTGGACCAAACTCTCCAAAATGTTTCTGATTGGGGAGATTTGTTCACCGTCGAGCGAAGTACATTCCGTCGGACTCCAACTTTCCAGGGTGTGCCCCTACAAATACCTGATAGCCAGGCTGTCCAAGCTGAAATTTAGTAGGTATATCGAGTCCATAGCTAAAACTGCTGCTAAAAACTAGACAGCCTCTCTAGGGCAAGGCGGTATTTCTCATATGATCAGAGGTTGCCACTATATAAAGCCCAAATTCGCCCTTGCGAGTATTCCATACTGTTGTCACCTTTTGGACGGATCTACCAGGGTCTTTCTGGCTGCTCTGGACTCGGTTGAGAGACGTGCCAAGAACAATCCCCCGTTGGTACAGGAAAATCTAAAGAATCTGGATCACCGCCGTAAAATGGCATCTCTGGCGGTTTTCTACAGACTACACTTTGGGGAATGTGGACTTGGATCTCTTTGAGATAAGAGTGAATAGGTATTTAATAGACAGGTATGCGCCATCGTAGACCGCAACTGCACTTAACATCACGTAAGATGGCAGTCTAATAACGATTTTCTAAAAAGAAACAGCTTCCGGCGAGTTATTATTTGTGTTACATGGCCGAAATAATATTCAAACATAAATGGCATTTCATTATCTTTCCTATAAAGTTAGTTTCACCGATATTAAAACTTTTTTGTATTTTTTATGTTATACGGCAAATAAACGGGTAAGCATGATGGATAGTGGTCACCGCCGCCTATGGTCAATTTTTTTTTGTTTAATTTTAAAGGTTTATATTATAAAAAAAAAAACAATTATAAAAAATAAACTACACATGAACTTATCGTGACTTATAATATGTATTTTTTTAGTTGATATGCGCTATTTAAACTCTTTTAGGCGGTACATTACATTAGTGTATGGCACTCAAATTGTACCCGGGTACAAAATATCTCAAATACCCGGGTATACCCGAACCCGGGTACCCGGATAGAAAACCCTAGTAAGCGGATTGGATATCGCAGTAGTAAACACTGAAGAGGCTCTATTTTTGAATCGTTCGCCTCGATTGGAACGGTTTTTACTTTTTAATATCAGCGTGAAAAATTCAACATTTTTTAAAACACACTGCTTTTAAGCAACACCGAAAGAGCGCAGTTCTAAAATAGGGAAAATCAGCATCCTGCATCAAAATGTCGAATTTCAAGCCGAAAATCAAAATATAAAACCTTTGAATCGAGGCGAGCGATTCAAAAATAGTGCCATTTTCAGGTTCATAAAGGGAACATAGATCGTCTGCCTTTTTGACATTAATAGTCATTACGATACGAGGTTTGTGGTACCACAAAATAGACTACCAGAAGGTCATCTTCATAGAAACGACCGAAATGCGCCGCACACTTTCCCTTGCTTACCTTCACTTGTTTGTATGGGATTCGCTTTTGGCTTTGATGACCAAAAATAGTAAGATGTTACATTCTTATAAGAGCTTATAAGAATGTACGTAACGTATCTCCCTTTTCTTTGTTTTATCAACGGTCACATCAAAGGCTCTCATTTGTCACAATTTCAAGAATATGTCTCAGATATTATACTGTTTGGGGACGCGTTCTTCATATTGTGGTGGTACATACTGCTCTGCCGGTCACAACACCGCCACAACAAACCTTTTATAGGTACTAAGTGTCAAACGAAACAAAGGCCCAGAAGAAAAACCACGGCAAAAAATGGTATCGTTAGCTTTTAATAACAAACCAGTATTGTGTATAACTTACAGCCGTCCTCAGTGCGACCTATCTCTAATTAACTTGGGTCTTTGGCCGACGTACAGACTGACTTTCAAACGTTCCTTTCAACGCCTATATGGCTCAATTTACTTGTTTTTTGCCTGCTATGAGCAATGTCCAAATAAAAGTTCCCATTTAATTGCACCGCTCGAGTTCAAGTCAATGTGATCTCGACGCTCGATTTTAACAAGATAATCGTTCTGTGTGACTGAAAACTGTCTAATTTGGTTGTATCAGATTGTAGGTAGCTAGTATGTTAGAAGCAATGAATGAATGAATGATTTATTTATTTCTGTAAAATGTGGTACGTGGTAGAAATTACAATTTTTATACTCGCTTCTCACACTTTACCAGTATCTGGCATGCAATATTAGAAGCATAATTAATCTAATATTAAAATGTCCGCAACAAAATTCATAGGTAATTATATAAATAAAGTAATAGTATATAAATCCCCAAAATAATCATGTCACATTAAAACGTTAATAATAATTATAAGTCATAACACAAATTGCGAACAATTATTGACGAATGTGTTGACTTTTTTGCTGCATCTCTGTAGTTAGATGATTAGTGGAACGCGCTTCAAGGCCAACACAGCTTAATTTTTCTAAGACTAATAGTTTGTTTGTTTTGCAGTTATTATGGTAAGACGATATAGACCTTTTCGTTACGGTCCAGTTTTCTGACTTGGTACTTACTCAATGTGATTTTAAAAGCGTTTCACGTCAAAAATCAAGGAATGGTGGGTAGAGTCGTGGGGCTCTTTCCCTGTGTTGCACGGTACCACATAAGAAGCTCTAAGAAGACCTCTAATATACATATATATACCTTTTGGGATATTTTTTATTTTTATAGGATCCAATGTCATAATCCAAAGGAAACACTGTAATGATGATTTATCACATGAACTCAAAAGTTAGCAAACTTCAATTAACTAAATTTACCTTATATTCTTACCCACATGTACCCAAATACACACAAACACACATTTGACCGAATAAGCAATAACTCCAATATTACTGCAAGTTACCCACAAGTTTAGTTATGTATTCGATTTTCAAAGAATTTATGTATTAGTTATGAATTTGGTCGACCTCATTATTGCGTGGTAAATGTTATGAGCATTTAATGTCACGCGCACACGCAGTCCGTACCATTCGCTATGCCGAGCGATCAGTATGAAGACATTCATTGCAGAACCCTTTATCTATAAATCTGTAGGTACTTAAATAGCTAAAATAATCTAAATGATAACTAAAACCGCATCAAAATCCGTTGCGTGGTTTAGCGGATTTACCTACAGACGCGGAAAGCACAATTTTTTTATATTAACTCATCATCTAGTTCACTGCTGGACATAGGCCTCCCCCAATGAGCGCCAATGCACCCTGTCCTCAGCTTGCCGCATCCAGCATCCACCTGCAGCCTTTCGCAAATCGTCACTCCATCTGGCCGGGGGGCGTCCTACACTACGCTTGCCGAGTCACGGTCTCCACTCAAGAACTCGTTTACCCCAGCGGTTGTCGGTTCGTCGGCAGATATGGCCAGCCCACTTCCACTTCAGCGTACTAGTTCTGTGCGCTATGTCAGTCACTTTGGTTCTCTGTCGGATTACTTCGTTGCGAATGCAGCATATGCTGCAGCTCCTCCAGTGACTCCGCCACTAGGACTATGTCATCTGCAAATCTTAAGTGCGTCAAATATTCGCCGTTTATGTTGATGCCATAACCTTTCCAGTCCAGCGTCTTGAAAATATCCTCCAATGCATTTGTGAACAGTTTCCGGGAGATAACATCTCCTTGCCTCACTCCTCTGTGCAATTGGATGGGTTTACACTGCTGGTCCTGTACTTGGACAATCATGTTGGCACCTTCATAGAAGCTTATCAGCACTTCGTTGGAACGAAAGTCCACTTGGCATCGCTGAAGGATTTCCAGAACAGCCTAGGTCTCGACGGAGTCAAAGGCTTTCTTATAGTCCGCAAAAGCCAGTCATAGGGGCTGATTATACTCTTCGGACTTCTGTATAACCTGCCTTACTGTATGAATGTGGTATATGGTGCTATATCCTACTCGAAACCCGGCCTGCTCTGGTGGTTGAAACTCGTCGAGTCTCTGAGCGAGGCGAATCGTGATGACTCTGGAAAACAGCTTAAAGACGTGGCTCAGAATTAAGATGGGCCTGTAATTTTTTAGTTCCGTTCCGTTCCGTTCAGGTACAATACCAGCCAGAAATGCTTCTGCAAGGGTGTATGTAGATCATATCAGCAAGAACGGGGTACGGCGTCGCCATCATCGGTGGTTCGGGTTCCGTCGTCTGTTATTGTATTTTGAGCAACCAAGCCCAGTGGTTGTCACGGGTCTCACCCAAAGAGCTGGTTTGCTCCGGATACAGCATCAGACGTGGGAGTTGTTGATTTTAGGCGACACCAGACCTCGTCCTCCACTGATTTGCGCTACCACCAGCCCGTGATATCAGTGCGTACGTAGATGCGAAGGGGAGTGTAGGTTAAAAAAAAGATAATTATCAAGCTCCTGTTCCACGCTTTAGAAGTTCGTAACTCCTGTGTTACAGGAGCTCCTCCCACCTTTAGAAGCTTGGATGTAATTCCGTCTTCACCGGGGGCTTTTTCATTTTTAAGCTGCCTCAGAGCCAACACGATCTCTTCTAGACTGATGTCCGGCAGTTCGTCGGTATAGTGCCGCGTCAGGGTGGCTCTAGGATCGTGGTTGTCTCGTCGGGGAAAAGGAGCATGTGCAGCGTATAGCCGGTCGTAAAAGTCCTCAATCTCAGAGGAAATCTCAGACTTTGACAGTACACACACACACACAGGGCGCCAAAATCCCTTCGAACAGCCAGTGTTCCAATCACTAGAACTAGTTAGTACGGGGTCATCGAAAATTCGTATAGCGCGGCATTGTATGGAGTCATGAGGTTTAAGCAGGTCGGCAGTTTCGACGGCCCAAAGATGGGAGCACTGACACTGACACTCATTGTAACCGATCGCCATCGACAATATTTTTTCTAATATGGAAATGTCATGTAAAAAATTCATCTGGCATTCTCTTAATTTGGCATTCTGCTAGTCTTTGCCTGATATTGCTGAAATACCATTTTCCTTTTCACATCTCTTATTTCCAGATCTGGTATCACTATTGTGATAGAACTTATAGTTACTCATAAAAATGAATATTTTTACATTTCTCACGTCTATATATTTTCGGTCGGCGTTTTCAGCACAAGCCCTTGCCCTCAGCATGTCACTGCGGTTACGCCACTCCATCTACGAATTAGGTCACTATAAACAGCACATTATTATTTAAATATCATGCGTTTGTACATACGTAATGATCTTGTGGGATGTAAAACAACTTTTCTCCGAACAGATTTAGTTCACTTGTGAAATTAAGCTCGTTAAATGAGTTTGTGTTTTCTATTGATTTACGCCAGTATATAGAAGTCTTTAGTATTTTAAAAATAATTGTTTAATGTTGTTATACGAGTACATACATAAATATACTATAACTTTACAATGATGAGCGGCTAGTTCCGCAAGGTAGAGCGTTTTCTCTGTCACATGTCTGTGAGTATATACGAATCCTTGTCATCATCATATCAGCCGATAGACTGATGTGGTGAGAGAAGAGTGCTGGGCATAGGCTTCCTCCAGAGATCTCTACAAAGGCCGGTCCTGTGCCTTCCGCATCCAGCTGGTACGAATCCTTGTACTGCAGGGTATTATTTACTAGTGGACCCGGCGCGACTTCGTTCGCGCACACCTACTTTACCCGTACCTACCTTTTTTACTTATAAACCTTCCTCTTGAATCACTCTGGCTATTGTTTTAAAACGCATTAAAATCCGAATCGCAGTTTAAAAGATCTATGCGTACATAGATACATAGGGGCAGACGGCAGGAAGCGACTTTGTTTTATACTATGTATAGAAGAATGTCTGACGCCTGTTTACAGATACTTATGTTATTCCTCAACTATTTACTTATTTTCCTTTTACCTAAATGTTAACAGAGTTCAAGATGTTCTCAGATCAAAGATTTAAAGAAAAAAAAATGCAGGTAGGCAATATCAGGCTACTGCTGTCAGTCTTCGTTAATCACACAGCTGTCTTTCACTTGATTGCTTCATGAAAAGGCCAAAATGAAGTTTACGTTGGTGTTTCCACTTTTTGACTAACAATTATAGTTTTCGAGAAATCCATCGTCATAAAAAAGTACACAACGCCAGTGCTACCCTTTCTGAAAAACAGGATGTTCATGTATTCACTATAAACTTGAAAGGATTTCAGTTATAGAATCAACGTTACAAAAACTAAACTCGCTCGACATTGCCACCTTCTATAACGATAAACACGCGTCCGCTGAAAGACGTCGTTGCCAAATTAGTTATGCGCACTAATGTCGAAAATTATAATATAACAACGACAATATTGCGTCGAGGTCATCAGTTAACCGGTCCGCAAGACAATCGTAAGAGGGCGCGGGACAATAGACGCAGCCTGTGGTACCCAGGTCGTTACGAGTTGTTCTAGGGTTGACAACACAGAATGTGGTCCTAGGCTCGTCCTACGATCGTTGTCGTTTGTTGTCCGTTACCAGCCATGGACCAATAAGGACCTTTAATCAATTATTATTTAGTATGGAATGTAATCTGTGGTAGAGGACAACGTGTGGTAAACGATCATACGCTTTGACGGTAGACTTTCCGTCAATGGGTTGGGTTCTGCAGATGGAGCATAAAATCGCGTATATTTATTTTACAATATACTAATTAAGCACTTCACCGCCATCTCATCTGATGGTAAGTGAAATAGCAGCGGAAGATGGAGCATGGCTGTCTAGAAACAGCCTATCCACTCTAGCCTTAAAGGAGTCCAGATCATACTGTTTTTGGAACACATTGACAGGCATAGCGTCCCTTAGCCGTACACATTAGCTAGGGTCGCTCTAAAGGAATGAGCAGTTTTCCTATTAGCATAAAGCATTCCTATCCACTCACTAGAATGGCGCCCCAACAATTTTGGTAATTGATAATCGCTTGAAATAGGTTCTTCTTAGCAAACAGGATATAAACACTGGGTACGTTGTATTGGATAATATTGTATTTGTCAATAGTTTTCAACAATTTTAGAAATTGTAATAATAATGGAACATAATGCCAACTTCTATAAATATTTCTTTTTACATTACGTTTAACCTTTAACAGTTATGTTTATATTAATAAACATTTTATTTTTAAGTTTAGTATTAGTTGGCTGCATGAAATCACTGCCACCATCATACAGATTAAAAAAAGATTACCAAAATTGTAGGAGCGCCATCTATTGATGCTTTTTGAAACCAACTATCAATACCTGCTGGAAAACTCCTCATTCTGCGCGCTTCTTGTACCCCGAAAGCAGAAGGCGGCCGGTAGAAGATTATTTTCTTCGCACATAATTGCAGTCTGTTAAATATTTATATGTTTGTCAGTAATAATGCTTGTGGTGTTGCCTTCTTGTATAAGGCGAGTAGAAGCAGGCCACTTAAGACCTCTTGTAAGTTCGGTGACAAGGCAATGTTATGATGCCATCGATCTGATCTGGCGGTGGTGACCACTTTCCATCAGGTGGCCCGCATGCCTGTTTGTCTGCCGGATAACAAAAAAAAATAAGTTTGGGCTCGTTTGATTAGTCTTGACAAATGTTCTGATTGATCAAAGAGAACGCGCGATAAAAAATTGCACTGAAGAAATGTTTTTCATTTAAACTTGTCAACAGTTTTTTACTGTATTCATCTTTGTTCTAAAACATACCCAGCCCTACCACTATCAAACTGGGGAATAATGTCACCAGACCAATGCCGGAGCGGCGCGCGCGCAGGGCAGCGTCAATCACGACGCACGCGAACATTTGGCATACATTTCTTGTAGGTACAGGGCCCAACGAAAACGATTAGCCAGTCTATTGATAACATTTCTTAAAGCTGCCGCTATATTATTAGAGTGATTTGATGTGATGTGATGTTACAAGGCGTTACAGTAGAGCCACCATAGAAAATGATGAAAGTAGTACTATTTTTTTATGAGAGCCATTATGGACTTACGCCACGTGATGTCATGTGACGTGAGTAACGCGACATATGCGTATATTTGGGCCTGTCTGTGTATATATCTGTGGCCCGAATGATTTGTGACGCATCAGATTGCGTCATTACACGCCACAGACGCGCTCTGACATATACGTCATGGGATGTGGTCGCATCAGCTACGTCACGTACGACATTGTGTTTCTAATTTGCGATTTATATATACTATGAGAGCTGATGCCCCATGCGTCACGTACGTCACAACACATCACTCTAATGTGGCGCTACCTTTGAGAGTACCTAACTTATAAGTTTTAGTAAGCCTCACAAATTTATCTACATCGAAATTTAAAACGTGTAGATACCTTATCAAGCAGAAATTGACACACTAATACAGGCCCCTAGTATGCAACTGTGGTATCTACTCGACCCACATTAAGTACAAACCTAAACTAAATAAAATATAGTTATAAAATGTAATGATTAAATTATCCATCCATCTTTATAACTCCATGTTGTTGACTTGCCTGTGTATCAAGCGGTTCTTTACACAAAGGTTGCCTGGTAGAGATCGCTTACAGCGATAAGGCCGCCTTTGCTCACAACTAGTTATGGTTTTTTGTCGGAACTTTATAATTTTATTATTCTTGTGTGAGCTATAAAGAATTTATCTATATATCTATCTAATAATTTAGAGTATTAACTAAACTTAAAACTTTGTTTAAAACAAAAAAAAAGAGATTATAGAAACAAACATATCCGCTTTTCCCACATCCTGTAGCTGCAGATGCAATATTAATCAATCATGCAAATAATAATACAGTGTCAATTTGTCTGTCAGATCCTGGTGGTATCTGTGCCCATAATCAAGGCACGTAGCGGTGTCGTTTTGTCAATAACTAATGGATTGGTATAACCTTCTAGTTTATTTGCTTGGCAAATTGGTTCTACATGTGAATGGTTAAGTAGCCAAAGTGTGTTTTTTATTAGTTAAGTATTTGGTACGTTTTATTTTGGCTGGATATTGTTTTTAATCCCCGACGAAAACAGAGGGGTGTTATAAGTTTGACATGTGTATCTGTGCATCTGTCGCTCTGTGTATATATGTATCTGTCTGTGGCACCGAAGCTCCCAAACGGACGGACCGGTTTGGATGCGGTTTTTTCTTTTCGAGATGGTTCTTGGTTTTTTTTAAATCGGTTCCGTAGTTTAGTATGTGTAAACTTATAGTACCTATGTGTAAACTTATAGTATGTGTAAAAATATTTGAGTTTGTGTAAACTTGGTTGGGCGTTATACGTCTTTTTCTGTCGGTTAATTTAAAATTTATTACATTCCTATACATAACTGGTAAACTCGTAAAAAAGTTACAAGCATTATTTATTTTAGTATTATTTTCGTTTTGCTACAGTGAAGATTTAATGTAGGACAGTGTCTTAGATACTTATATTATTAACATTCATTCATGGATATGCGTGGACATAAGCTAATTCATAAGTGTTTGTGAAAACTTAAACTGAATAAAACAATTGGATTTGATTTCATATTTAGCTATTGGTAATAATAATTCAAGGAAAGTGGACAATGGGCCCTCGCAAGCCTCGCGGGGGCGCAACCGGGACAAGATGATGACGATGATCATTATCTATAATTAAAGTATAATAAAATTGTAATAAATATTTTCAGAATCTGCCAAGAAAACCTCTCAAGACGTTCAAATCCAACCGTATTACCTAATATTCAATCTGTTAACAAACATATTACTAAAACATGAATTGAACCCGAATGGCATTGGTATTGGCTCCAAAGTACCGCATATTATCTGGCCAATTATATTAAAGCCTGTGATTTTGCACCTCAATATATACACGTGGGTCATCACCCCGCTAAAGTCATCCAACAAGTGACATTTAGCTGTGCCCACACAAGAATAGCGGGGAGGAAAGTCAAATGTTAAGATCGCTTGCTTGTTCTTGAGCGTGTACTTAGGTGCGATATTTGCGTGTTAGATAAGAAGATACCTACTTCGTTTAGTATTTTTTTAACCATTATCTGCCTCCGCTTGAAATCAATTGTGCACATCGTGGAATGGAGTCGTTTGACCAAACACAACCTTTAGCGACCCTCCCAATTTCAACCATATTATAATATCATCATTTTGCCTACTTTTGTGGATCTCTTCTCTGATTAATTAAAGTACGATAATGCCTATTATACATGATTTCCGAAAACTGTTTGATGGCAATACTTCATGGTGATAAGATTCGATCTCGTTATGCATTACGTCATCGCTCGATCTGATAACTAAACCATATTCATTTGACGAAAACTAGTCAAATCAACGAAAGTAATTTAATCGAATACCAGTGTCTATAATTCATCCCCCATTGAGCCTTCTACATGCATAAGTATCTTGGTAAGAGTCATACCATCACCGACATAGTATTAATTCCTTAATAAGCCTATTGATGCTCGCTAGTGGATGTAGGCCTCCCCTAAACAGCCATTCATCGTGGTCTTGGGCGTCATCAGCTACTCGCTCCTTTTTGAACTTAGCCACCCCAGGGCCGGAGTACACGCACCACACGCTGACGACAGCCGGACCGTGTCCGATAATACCAGACAGTGCCAGGCAGCGTCTGACAATGTCAGGCAGAGCCGGACCCCACCCGAAATTTGTATATAGATACCTATAGGTATTTATTATACATAAGAAAGCTACCTGAAACTACAGCAAGAGTAAGCCAGTCCATCAAGGCAGCATCCGTTCACGAGTATAACGCATGGGCCAGCCATCGGCAATAGAGCGACTCAGCCTCCACGCCACCGCTCACACTTTTAAGCGAACGTGCATGTCAAATGCTGCTTGTGTTAGGTAAACACAAATTTTAGTAACTGCAGTTGCCAAGACATGGTCTCCAATCTAACACGATATGGTTACGTCGACGTGTTTATCTATCAACTAATATCTACCATCAGGTTCATCCTTCATGCTGTTCATCCAGTTACCAGGGTCAAGGTCCTACTCTGCCAAATCCTGAATAATTGTAACGGCGGAACCCTAGTCACAATCGGTATATTGACGCCAGGTGATTACTTACAAGAACTAATAATGGCTGAGTAAAATATATAATGTACTTTAAACAATAACTACACTTTACTACGACTAGACAGAAAACGTGCCATAACAGTAATGTCAAGTGTCAAATAGGGTTGTCCAGGTCATTAATAGTACCATAGTGGTGGACCACGTCTTTGATAACTAACAGTTCCATAATATGAGATGGGTTATAATTGATTATTATGCTTGTCTTCGTCATCAGCGCGAACAGTCTGAAATCCAATATCGCTTGCACTGGAAAAAATCTGGTTTACTTTGATTGTCAAGAATAAACACCATTAACTACTATGAAGATCGGCCCACCAGTTACTTATAATGATTCTCGTATTTCCTACTTATTTCATCATATCAGCCAGAAGACGCCCACTGCTGGGCATAGGCCTCCCCCAGAGATCTCCACAAAGGCCGGTCCTGTGCTTTCCGCATCCAGCTGGTACCTGCGATCCTTACCAGGTCGTCGGTCTACGCTGAGTCTTCCGGTACGTGGTCGCCACTCGAAAACTTTATTGTTCTTCGAGCTATGTGAACTGCCCACTGCCACTTCAGTCTAGCAATCCTTAGAGCTATGTCGGTGACCTTGGTTCGCTTGCGGATCTCCTCATTTCTGATTAGATCGCGCAAAGAAACTCCGAGCATAGCTCTTTCTATTGCCCTTTGGGTAACAGTGAGCTTTCTTATAACGCCCACAGTGAGCGGCCACGTTTCATTTCCGTAAGTCATCACTGGCAACACACATTGGTCAAAGACCTTCGTCTTGAGACACTGCGATAATCCTACTTAATTATCGATGTAGTTTATGTGGCATGAAAATGTAAATTAGTCATCTTTAGCTATAATAACTTGTACGTTAATTACTATATTTCTAGCGAGGATAATAAATTCATTTGAGTATTAACTTAGTACTTTGTGTCGTATTATCAGGTACGTGGCAAACAAATTTGTTGAAGAACTACTACTGTACTACTACTACTAGTACTATCGTCTTAGCTCCTGGTCAGGGTCCAAATTTTCTCTCAGAATAATCATAATTCATCGGGTGATAGGACTCTGGTCAAGCTTGGGAGTCCCTCATTGTGAGTATCACCATGTTATCTATTTCTGTCCCCAAATATCAATGCTTGCATTGTTGTGTTCCGGTTTGAAGGATAAGGTAGCCAACGCAATTACAGGCATAAGGCATTTCATCTTAATCCTCACAGTGACAACGCATCTGCGGTTCTGCATTCTTGTTGCTCGCAATCCAAATGCATGAATCGTAGATGTTATGGATGACAGTTACCGCTTATCATCAGTTGGGCTGTCTGCTCGTTTGTCACTGCGTAGTATAAAAAAATCAAAATAGACATACATTCCTACATTCGTTCATTGTCGCCAATACATATAAGTACTTATTTGAATAATCATTTCAGTAGATACAGATATTTTTAAAGCTACAATTGAGATTGCAGTGAACGGTATAAACTGGTGGGCTAGCAAACAGGATCAAAAGTCAGTAGGCAGGTAATGCAAGTTTGCCCATTCCCAGAACACTTACTGGTTGGAACTCAATTCTACATTTATTTTCGTGTAGAAAAAGTGAGCAGGTACCGCATTGGCCGGGTTCGATGCCCAGCCGAGGCCACATTTCTCGGGCGGAGGAAATAGCGCGAGATCATTTCTCCGCGAATGCGATGCGAAATAAAATTAAAAGTCTCAACACGTCACGTCCTGCGGACAGTGATGCGTACTTGGCTATAGCGACTGTGGCTAGAGGAAAGAAGCCATTTAAGTACAATACATGAGTATAGTGCATTGTAGAATTTAAAAGTATTAATTTCTTTTATGAATTTCCACAATTTGCTCTATAAATTAAAATTAAAATCATGTTTTATTTTTAAGTACGTCTCCAATAAATTGAAAATTATTTGAGTAACGTCAGCTTTTTGAATAAACTTTAATATGGAACACTGCGATGGAGTTCTTCAAGAACGCGGTGAAATGATAATTACGGGGTCGTCAAAGCGTGGGTTATGGGTCTGGTCCATGGGCTACGGTAACTGCTTACCATCAGGCAGGCCGTAAGATTGTTTGCTACCTCAGTATTCGATTCCATAGTTACAACTGTTGCTGGTGATATCACTCGGTCCCCTATCGGCGTTGGGGTACGCCAGGGCTCCGTGGTGAGTCCATTTCTGTTCAGTTCGATATTAGACGTTGTCAACCATGCGTGGGTAACAAAGCCATGCCACTTCCACTAAATACTAGCAGTTTCAGTAAAGATGCCAAAGATCGAGCTAACTGGACAAGGAGAAGTGAGGCTGGTCCGGAGTTCTCGCGCGTCTCACTAGATTCAAATTGTGGAACTCGGATGTAATTTATCGATGACTCTAAAAACAACACTATGATAATCATCGTTCGAGCGGTCGGTCCCGGATTATGCTTCTGTCAGGGTCCGCTTTCCGACTCATTTTCCTCTATTTCGCCCCGTCTTGGGCATCTTCGCGTCGTAAGCCATTGGCTCTCGCATCAGCCTCGGCAATGTCAATCCATCGCTTCTTCGGTCTTCCGCGAGACCTCTTTTCTGATACAAAGCACCTATTTCTCACGTAAAAACAGCACTATAATGTTTTCGTATAAACCGAGAAAGAGAAAGGTTCTCTTGCAACGATAAATATTTATTGTCGACGTGATTTCTCATGGATAACCTTTCTGTGAATGTAGTAGCTTAATAATAAAGATGTTTTAAGAGTATTACTCAATTGATGACCCATTGAAGCGAATAGTCGTCTTGAAGACGTTCGAACAAAGACCTATATAGTCTTTTGAACACAATTTCCAATCTCAGCGCAATACTAATTACAGGTGCGGCATTCAATTGTTCGTTAAATAAATGGTATGGTCTGTCAAGTATACCTATAATGGCGTTCGAATGACGGCGCCTCCGAAATACATTTGAATCACGTACGAAGCTATGAAATGCACTACTATAAAATTTAGTTCATTTTCTGGCCGCGTGAGAGGATCATGCACGACGACGTTACGCAGTTGTGTCTTCATTTGTTTTATTAGGTGAAACGTAAAATATTATGCGCTGTTTTGAGTGTTGTGTCTGCAGTGTGCTTGATTATTGATTGTAATCAGCTTGATGTTGAAATAAATTAGAAGGTTCTTTGTGTATTGTTTTTGATTTGGTCCTTCTAAAAGGCTTTCAATACGTATTATATAAAATGGAAATATAAATGTGTAAAAGGAAAACCTTACTAAATACCTACCTAACTGGCTAAAACCACTGGACTACAAATTACGGCATGCAAGTAGCTAATAGTTATGGACATCCTTTAAGAAAATATTTTGAAAATGTTTTTTCAATGCGGAATACTAACGGAAAATGTAGCTTTATTTTTGAACTGGAGCTTTATTTTTGAACCGCTTGTCTGGAGTCGAACAGTTTTGTATTTTTATTTTTAAAATATTTAAAATTAAAGATGAAAACCTTTTGCCTCGACGCGAGCGGTACAAAAATTTAGCCCCTGGTCTATGCAGACAAAAAACGGGCAAAAGGAGCCAAATTGATCATATTATTTCCGCGACGAAGACATAGCCTTTATATACTTTGTTTTATGACTTCATAGACTTTATTTTATGCCTTTGTAAACTTTGTAAGTCATTTTTAGAGTTAACAAAATAGAGAATAGAGGTATATTTATGACTATTTCTTCCCCGTGTCTTTGTCTACCTTGCCATGGATAGTGCCTTGTCTATATCTAAAACAAAGTTAATAATAGATTTGCAGTCTTGCAGTTTGAATATAAACAAAGCCATCAATGATTATTTTTTTCTATACCAAATATTATGATCATGATAATTAGAAAATTTTTTGTTCGCTTAATTAATTTAAGTCATACGTTCATTATCATCATACAAATACCCACACACTTCTTAATCTATTTTCTAAGCTTTTTTGACATTGTTTTTTTACTCATCAACTAATTGCTTATTCATTATTGTACCAGTTATGTACAGTATGTTTATTTCGAGAGCCAGCTGTAACTGAGCAAGGCACACAGGATGTTCCAACAGGTGGACTCGAACACCGTACAGGGTGGGTGACTGCTTGTAATTAGCGATGTTTTCTTTTAATCTTTTAACTAATGCTTGTGCATATACAGCCCGGTGATATGTTGGCAGGACTGGGTGGTCAAGAGAGAGCGATGGCATAGGACATTAATTTATTTGCTAAAAGTCATTTTTATGACTTCGAAATTCAATTAGAATGCAATTTTAATAATCACTTTATTTAATTTATTGAAATTTAATTGCTCCTGCAATGTAACACGGTAACTGCCATGTTAGTGACCCGACCGCCATATACCGACATGCCAGAAAGTAAACTTGGGTTCTATTTTTGAATCGCTCGCATCGATTTTCGGCATGAAAAATTCAATATTTTTTTAATTACATTGGCAACACCGAAAGAGCATAATTAAAAAATTGGGGAAATCAGTATCATGCATCCAAATATCGAATATTTCATGCTAAAAATTAAAATTGAAAACCGCTCGAATCGAGAAGAGCGTTTCAAAAATATGGCCTCTGATTAGGCCATGTTGGACAATGGTGCCCAATGCGACATACCTTACTTTGAAGTAGTCTCACAAGCCGGCGGCCACTGTTTCCTCAGATTCAACCGCGTGTGGTAGTAACACAAGTTATTACAGCTACATTACATGGAATAGATAGGTGCTACAGACATAAATCAATTTTCTCTTAATTATATTACAAAACTCAAAATCAGTAAATACTACCCACAATAGATAAGCGTAAAGTAAAACAAAACTATTGTTTGTTAAATAAGTCAGTTTACTGGATAATTTTAGCCGATCTTAAATAATACTGGGCATGCATTAATGCAACTATTTGTTGATGTCAAGTGACCGATATGTAGGTACTACGGGCGGACTATTATTTATTTTGTGGTACTACTTTAAAACTACTTGATACTTAATTCTCATCCCAGTGGCCCTAGCACAAGTGTGTCCGCGACAAAGCTCGCGCCGCGAGAGAGCGTTTGTCTCTTTCTCTCAATACCAAGACGAAAGAGATAGCAATACCTATATCGCGCTTTTTTTCGCTTATCGCGCGCGAGAGCAACTTGTGCTAGGCCTACAGCAGTTTATCCCGCACAGCGGCTAGCGGTATATCTGCCGGGAAAGTGTTTTCAGATTATTGAAAGCGGTTTCCTACCACACTCCGTAATTTAACATTTGTGCTGTTTTGGTTCCAAAGTGCCGTACTGTGTTAATTACACTTGTAAGTTTTACTCACGTAAGTTCCATATGTGAGTAACTTACAATAAATTTGCACATGTAAACACAAATTGTAAATTGTAATGTAAAATGTAAATTTATTGTAAGTTATTCACGTGAGTAAAACTTAGTACAGTAATTTCGGCATGGCACCATGTTAACTAAGAAATCTTTAGAGCGTCAATGGCCTAGTGTGTGACCTAATTCACCTACTTGTACTCGACTGACTTGTATATACCTTAAGTATACTTTCCAGCATTTGTAAATAAATATTAATCAAGAAAATTAAAAAATCTACAACTTTTACCCTCCAACCCCCAACTAAACTCCAAAAAGGATGGTAGAGGTCTAAATATAAATTAAATGTATAAGGCATTTCCCGAAGTTCTAGAAAGCTGAAATTTGGTATACAGGTTAGAAAGAATTAGGGCGTCCATACTACAAAAATATATGAAAGCCTCATCAAAAACATTCCTCAATCCAAGTCCGGAACTCAAGCCTAACTCTGCCAAGCCTACATGTTGATCAGCAAGCATGGTTTAGCACCTGAGGATGACATAGGCTAGTAAATTTGCCCTCCACTGACAAGCTCGCAAGATATAGATTTTCCATGCGAGAGGAAACGCGCGCAGAAAGCTAGTAAAATATACCTCGAAAATTGCCGCCCGATCCGCTAAACGCTCCAACCGTGTCTGAAGTCTGTCTCGTTATCAATGAAGGTTGTCAATCGTCCGTGACCGGATGCGCATCGACATCTGCGGTTCCGGTCGTCCGGCGCACAAGCAGGTTAGGTTAGGAGTTATAATTGGAGTAATGTAAAGTAGGTATATTGTAAGTGCAAGCTGGTGGACGTTTTTCACTAGTACGATTTGGATGTGGAATGAACCCCCCCAGTGTTTCTTTTGGACATGCCATAACAAGGGATAGCTCAAAAGGTATATTAGAGATATCTTTAGAGGCGGGCAACGCATTTGTAGCGCCCCTGGTTTTGTTGATGTCCATGGCCGCTGTGACCACGGCTTTTTTGTATTACGCAGTGACAGACAGCACACCTGATGGTATGTGGCAACTGTCGCCCATAACATCTACGATTCATGCATTTATGTTGTAGTCATGTCTGTATGTGTATGTGGCTACCATTCTTCACACCGGAACCGTAGCGTAGTTGAAAATATCTAAGCGTTAATAGACACATACATAGATACATCGGGACAGATGGCGGGAAGCGACTTTGTTTTATAATCATCATCATCATCATCATCATCATCATCTTGGCGTTAATGTCCCGGTTGTGCTCTCGCGCATGAGGGCCCGGGGTTCGCCGTGACCATGATCCAGGATTTGGCAGGTCAGGTAATTACAGTGAAGCGACTGCTACCTGACCTCCATGACCCTGCTGCCAGGGGAACCTGACCAGATTGGATCATGGTTACACATCCAGTCGCCTGAATGTGCAGGTTTCATCACGATGTTCTCCCTCAACCACAAGAGCATCGGTTAGTATTCAACTAATGTACATAACTCAGAAAAACAGTCATTGGTACATGGCCGAAGCGGGATTCGAACCCGGGACCTCTGGCTTACGAGTCGGGTACTCTAACCGCTGTGCTACCGGCGACGCTCTTATACATAGTATAAAACAAAGTCGCTTCCCGCCGACTAGTTTCCATTGCCTTATGATTCCGTCGAACTCTAGGCTACATCTATAAATAGCAAAGTAAGTATGATGGAGTGGAGATTAATCCGCTTTCTTATTAAAAGCTATCCAAGGGCAGGTGTCCACAACTTTTCCCACGAAAATCAAAAACAAAGCAAAAGCAGAATCGACGGCCAGGTGTGGAAACCTGTTGGTTTGCAATTAAGAAGGATAAGGCGATCTTCGCAATCTCGTTTGGTGGGGGATGATAGGGGTAGGAAAGCGGCTAGAGGAATGGATGAGGCATATGGGCGACCTGAGTGGTTGTGTTAGTTAACATGCCGGTCGCTACGCAGAGATGTCGGGTAGAATTTAAAATGATGAATTTGGTTTTAAAATGAAGTATATTTAGGGCTAGCACTGTGTGAATTTGTTCAAGTGTATATGGACGAGGCATATGGACTTCCGGATCGCTTATACAATCAAAGTGAAACGTTGTAATTAGAATAGAATAATTTTATGGATAAAAGATGAATAACCCGTAAAATGACCTCAATGCACAGATTTCACTGCATATTTTTTTATCGTGGCCGGTATAATCGAGACTGTCCTTAGCTTTTTTTATATTTGTTCAGTAGTTTAGGAAATACTTGAGCTTGTAGGATTATTATTTTCATGCCACAGACGAAGCTGACTTTATCACCTAAAATCCCGCATCCAAAGCCTTTATAATCCTAGACCGCGCGGCATAACGGTACCGCCGGATGTGGCGCTTGCTACGAGCCTTATTAAAACTGCATCCGCCGTTGTACTGATAAATACCACTGTTAGTGGACGGTTTGCTTTGCGCCTGCGCACGGTGAGCACTTTATAAGTGTGCAATACAACAATCGACCCAAGTCCGTATAACCTAACCGAGAGAAAAAGTCTGATTACCCCAGACCAAGTTTTCATATACACAAATAATACGTTATGGTGTTCTTCAAGAAGGACATGTAAATGTTCTTACAGGGTGGCAACGCTCTGCTGATGCCCCTGGTATTGCAAACGTCCATGGGCTAGTCGTATTAAAAAAATGAGTTCTTCAAGAAAGAGCAAAAAGGTTTATGCAGGGTTGGTAACGCGGCAGTGATACCCCTGGTACCGTTTGCAAGTAGTCCATAAGTTGTAGTATCTGCTTACTATCAGGCAAGCCGCAGGCTCTCGGATTCGGGTCGTATAGAGTGCGTAAACAGTCGAAGTGTTGTACCTAACACGATAGTCGTACACAGGAAACTCATGATTGAGATGAGAATCTCGTAAAAAACGATGTGCAGAGGTTATTTTTTAAAGACTGGGCAACCTGGATTTTTGGACATTTTACGGGTGGGAGGATTCTGCCTAATTTTATTTTTTATTTATTTATTAAATCTTTATGCACTAAAGATACATTGGCGGACTTAAAGCTAAAGTAGCCTTATCTACCAGTCAACCGTGACAAAAAACATATCGAAAACAGTAGACGGTGCGGGATAAACAATACGATAAGGTGAAGGAAGGGATACTTACATCAATAAATGCTAAATTTATACAATTTTACAAAGATACAAGAAATAGTTAAACAACAAATACATACTAAAGATAGGTACATAGGATAATACATAGGAGTAAATAATAGGGGGAATAATGCAATTAAGGGGAATGCAGATAATGCTTGTGTACAGCCTTTTTAAATGAGAATTTGCTAGTCAAAAGTCTAATTTCAGAGGGGAGACCATTCCAGAGCCGCATTGCCACCATCGCGAAAGAGTTGGATATAAAACCAGTGCGGTGAAGAGGAAAGTGTAACAACCGGTTATGTGTGGATCGGAGATTGCGATCATGGGTTTCAGATAGAAACTGGAACTTGGATTTTAAATAGTTAGGGATAGCCGGGTTATGCAGGATCGAATGAAGGAGGGTAAGGATTCTCAAATCACGACGTCGTCGGATAGGGAGCCACTTCAATTTGACGCGAAAGTCCGAGATATGGTCGAATTTACGTAAGCCGAAAATGAACCTTATGCAGTTATTCATTAGGCGATCCAGCTTATTGAGAAGGTCCTGATTCATATCGGAGCAGCACACATCTGCATAATCAATGACAGGCAAAATCAGGGACTGCACAAGCAATATTTTGGTAGCAACAGGGAGAAAAAACTTAAATCTGTAAAGGGCACAGAGAGTCGAGGTAACCCTCCTGCTAATCTCAGTCACATGTGCCGCCCAACTGAGAGTGCTGTCAATATGGAGCCCCAAATCCTTTACCCGAGGAGAGTATGGAATAATTGAGCCATTAAAATGTATAGGTGGTAACAGGGACAGGTCAAGGCGTTAAATTAAATGTTGACCACCCAGAATGATGGCCTGGCATTTAGAAGGATTAACGTGTATCCCATGGGTTGGTCACAATAAATCTACCACCGTTTTATGTGATTCTGTGTGTGTTATTTGTGTAAATATTTTGTTATTTAACACTTGTACTTAAAGCTTCGTAGCTTTATCTACCAGTCTACTCATTAGTGTAATAAAAATTACAGGCTAACATTATTCATTAATTTGTTTTAGGTAACATTGCTTCATAGGTAAACATGCAATCAATGCCTCATGCGTTTAGGTGTCTCCAATTTTAATGTACTGCAGAATTCAAGGCATATGATCACTAGAATTGAGCTAAGAAATCTCGTGTTTATAAATAGGTACACTTGCTAGGTAATCCTTTTCAATTCAGATCACAGATCAGATCCATTGAGGCAGAGACCACCATGCGATACACAGTATAGATACCGCTAGTGACATAATTTACAGCTAGGCTTTCGGTTACCAGACTGCCCTCATTTATGTAATATCAATTTTTTTTACTAATTGACTAGCCAGGCATTCGACCGTCACCTCACCTGGTGGTAAGTGACGATGCGGCCGATGATGGAACATGCCTGTCCAGGAACAGTCTATTCACTCTAGCCTTGAAGGCATCCAGATTATATTGATCAGGGAACACACTCGCAGGCAACGCATTTCACTCCTTAGCCGTACGCATGATAAAAGTCGAGCCAAAGCGGCTGGTGCGGATAGCTGGAAGAACCACGAGATAATGATGAAGCGCTCGCCCGGATCGCGTCTCCCGATGGCGGAAAGGGGCCGGCGGAATGAGGTCGTGCAACTGCTTCGCACACTCTCCGAAGTGCAACCTGTAGAAGACCGACAAACGCGCAACCCTACGCCGATGCTCGAGACTCTGCAGCTTAGCTTCAATCAACTGCGGTTCACAAATTAATTTCTTTGCACGTTTTTCCACCGAATCCAAAGCAGCCAGTTGGTATTTGGCTGATCCATCCCAGAGGTGGCAGCAGTACTCCATGCAAGATCGGACTTGGGCTTGATATAACTAAAGCAACTTCTCTCTTCCAGGCAATTCATGGAGGTTCCCTAATTGCTCGTAATTGCCTAAAATGCAAGGAACGCACTGATATTGTCAAGCTGTCTGTTGAACGAACTGCTGAAATTGCCTGTATAGAACTTGAGCGACTTATTGTAATGAGTGTATACAGACCTCCGGCTTCATCATTTGATTTGTTCGAGAAAATTATGGAAGAAGACCTTTTTAAAGTTAGCAATTGTAATAAAAATATTGTTTTTGTGGAGATTTTAAACGAACGATCTTATATTATCATCATCATTATATTATAGTAAGGGTAATCGTAATTTAAAGCCCCAAATGAAGATTCAAATAAAAATTGAGTATAGAATTTTGTTTCTTCTGTAAGTAGAATTCTAATTCAGCGGGGTATATCAGACGTATAGTGAGGTATAGCAGGAAAGCGGACCCTGGGCCCAACGCGTGCTGGGCGGGGGCTCAACCGGGTCATAACGCCCATTTGTCATGTTGTCATGTCATTTTTTAAGTGTCATAATTTAATCAACTTATTTTTAGAGCCTACTAGAATAACAAGTACTATATCAACTTGTCATGTAGTCAGTCTGTAATAAACAAATTACAATCCGATCATTGTGGTCAATTAGCTGTGTTTAATGTTAATATGAGGAAAGAAACAAAAAATACTATGAAATTTATACCAATTAACAACAACCGTCTAAACAGTATTAGGAATAACATTATAGAGAAATCATCTAATTTAAAGTATTGTGATGACACAAATGAATATTATAATTCAGTTTTACACATGACAAAAACTGAAAGTAATAGTATATTTAAACCAAAGGTGAAGGCAGTAAACAGCAAACATATGTTTAGCGATTGGGCGACAGCAGGAATACATAAAAGTAGAAATAAATTATATGAGCTCTATGCAGAACGAGCGTATAATAATATGCGTAGAATTTGCTGACTATGTTAAACATTACTCGAAGTTATTTAAACGCGTTTGTGCTACAGCTAAATCCAATTTCGTAAAACAAAAACTAAAAAATAGCAGATGTAGTAAAATCCACATGGCAGAAAATAAATAGTGAAACTGGAAAAGTAACAAATCGGGATACTAAGTGCAGTTTAAAGATAAATGATAATGTTGTTACCAAAAACTCGGAAGTTGCGGAGGCATTCAATACATTTTTACGGACATTTCAGTGTCAACTACGAAATCCTTAAATTCGTCTCCAGCTCTCGCTGAATCCTTGTTAAAACAAAATGTACCCGAGAGTTTCATCGATTTTAAGTTTGAGCATGCAACACCTCAAGATATAGGTAAGGCTTTTAAAACCCTAAAAATGAAAGCAACTGCCGACATTGATGGTATGTCAGTGAAAATTATTAGCTCTGTAATTGATGTTATTGCTGTCCACTTAGCGAATATATTTAATAATTGTGTTGAAAATGGTGAATTTCCTGACCTGATGAAGCACAGTAAAGTTATTCCATTGTTGAAAACCGGTAGTACAACGGATCCCACAAATTTTAGACCAGTTTCAGTTCCGGCTCTAAGTAAAATATTTGAGAAAATCATATTAAATCAACTAAAAGCTCATTTTTATGGAAGTAACCAATAGGTAACAAATATCATCATAAACAATTCGGTTTTACAGCTGATGCAAGTGATGAACTTATTAAACTCTTCTTTATCTTATTAAAAACTTATAAAAATCTTTGGGGCCTGGGCCTCTTTTCCCTCAAATATGGTGGAATTGGACAATGGCCTCGCCCTGCGTTATACTCGTGAACGGGTGCTGCTTTGGTGGACTGGCTTACTCTTGCTGTAGTTTTAGGTGGTTTATCTTAATTATACTAGACATACCTATATAATATATCGAGCGCGGTCCGGCTCTGCCTGGCATTGTCGAGCACGGTCCGGTCGTGGTTTGCGTGGGGTGGGTTTACTGCGGCCATAGGGCGGGCGGTCAGCGTGTCACTTCCTTTTTGACGATTGATAGAGATATTTAATGTCCTAATCAATAAAGATATTTTGAAATTTGAATTTTGAACTGTCTTGAAGTGAAGTACCGCTTGACCTTCGAGAGGATTCCAAGTTTGTTAGCTGCAGTCTTGGCTTTTGATTCGATGTACTGTCCAAAGTTAAGATTGGTTGATAGCTCAACACCCAGGAGCTGTAGGTTGTCGGTAATTTCCACTGATACGATCCGGAAAGTCGAAGCTAGATGGAATGGACTCCATTTAGCGGAAAACAAACACGTCTGTGTTGAACGACACTAGATTGGCTTCGCCCCAATCGGACACTGCCTTGAGAGCCTCGTTCAAGGGACCAACCATGGCCTCTCAACAAGACCGAATATCGCCCCTGTTGGCTTTTGCATCTGCCAGATATCTATCCGTTACTGTGCTGTCGTCTGCGTACCCAAAGATACCGGGACCAAGCATATCGTTAATATGCAGCAGAAAACGAGTCGCGGACAGAACCGACCCCTGAGGAACTCCCGCGTCGATAGCCTTAAGAACAGACGTGTAACCGTTTAGAACTACAAGGATTGATCGTTCACTCAGAAAATCCGACATCCAGGTGCATAAGCCAGCAGGAATACCGTATGAGGGAAGCTTGCTTAAAAGGGCTGCGTGCCAAACCCTGTCAAAGGCCTTTACATTATACTATACATAGTATAAAACAAAGTCGCTTATCGCCATGTGTCTCTACGTATCTATGTACGCTTAAATATTTTTAACTACGCAACGGATATTGTTAAAAACCGCATTTATACAATAGACTTCAAGAGGAAGATTAATAAGCAAGAAAAATAGGATAGGTAGGGGTAAAGTAGGTGTACGCGAAAGAAATCGCGCCGGGTCCACTAGTATCATATAAAAATGCATAATCGAGTAATATTTTCTTTTCGTTACATTTAAACGAGTACTTAGCTCAGTTTTATTTCTCAGAGCAAGAGAGGTTGAATTTAAAAATAATGAAATACAACCAATCAATCGTAGTTCAAGATCAAGGCAACATTCCCACGGCACGAACACCTGTGGCTAGAGTGGACAAGCCTAGGATTTTATGGCGCGTACGACAAATGCATGAGCGTTTTGGGCGGTATGGGGTAGGGAGATAAAAATACAAAATTGGATATCAAGGTAGGTGTAGTATAGAAGTCCTTAGAATATGGATAGTAAAATGTTCTCCCAAATAGACAAACTTCAATAGCACAGATTGATTTGAATTCATAATATGATGTCCAAATCCGTCTAAAGATAGGATATGCGACCTGGTGGAGTGACAATTTAGGGATAGCTACAGGTACATGCTGGATTCGGGAAGCTTTTGGGAGCATTGGTGCTCTATGCCCAGCAGTGGACAAGTGTACAGATGATCCGTCCGTCTAAACACTTTTTCATTGATATTGTTACATTTGACCGCCATATTACTCATAGCTCGAATAAATAATAATCAGAACTAAGTAAGCAAAAGGGAAGTTGGGGGAAAAAGAGAAGGAGGAAGGCCTACATTTGAATATTGGAAGGACGTGAAGAAAAAAGTGAGCGCCGGGGATTATAAAGAGATGAAGAGGTTGGCAGACAGAAGAGAGGAGTGGCGATTGCTCCACCGATTCTTTCCTATATAATGACGAGAACTAAGTAATGAATACATGAATGATTGGAACTTGTTAAACCGTCGTCAACGGCATTCAAGATCAAAGAATACTATAGGGCTTAGGATGCCTGCCGGTTCACATTGACCTTCGCCGATTACTTACTTCTATTTGTCCAGTTTTTATTTATTGCCCTGTATCCGTTCTATAACCATAGGCCCCATAGATACATTTTCTATTAAATAGAGATGAAATTAAATTAAATCCTATACAAAATAGTAGGAACAACGTAAGTACTGTTCTCGTAAATAGTAGTAGGTATTGGGAGCTGTTGACTTCTCAATCACAAAACTTTATTTTATGTTGCATCGCAATGATTTATTTAGCAATGTCATTTGTACTTAAACACGAAAGGCCGAGATGAAATTTTAATTATTCCTTTTAACTTGTTGATTGACTGATACTGAGCACGAAATGACCTCTATTTAAGACCGTTTATACTAATTAAGTTAGAAATTTTCCATGAATATCACATCCGAATCGTACGAGCGAGAAACGTTCTTTTGAACCTTCGCGTCGTGACCAACAGAGGGTCTACGTAGTGAGGATGAGTACCCAGCCCACGGCGGTGTGAAATGGTGGTGCGATGGTGGAATTGTGTTGTGGGCACCAGATCGAAAGGTTCCTCGGTACACTCCCCATTGTACAGCCGATAGAACACACACAAGGAGCCAAAGTCCCTTCGGTTTGCAAGTGGTTCCAACTTGCTTGTTTGTATGGGATCGACTGCATGGATTGTTTGCATCTACAATTCGTACGGCGCGTCTCTGTACGGAGTTCAGAGGATTAAGCAGGTCGACAGTTTCGCCGGCCCAAAGATATGGAAAAAAATGGTTATGGAAATAATAATTACCTGATCTGCCAAATCCTGGATCATGGTCAAAGCGGACCCCGGGCCCTCGTTTGCGAGAGCACAACCGGGACATTAACGCTACGATGATTATATTACAGGTATGCATATAGGCTTTTCCTGGAAATGGAATTACAACATGGAGTTCTTCAAGAAAGAGGTGAAAATATTTTCACATGCTCAGCAGTATGGGAGTGGTACCCCTGGTATTGCAAACGTCCATAGACTGCAGTTACAGATTACCATCAAGCAGGCCTCAAGCTTATTTGCCACCTTACTGGCACTTCTAGAAAAGCTTATATTGCGTTAAAAACTTTATACGCTCCTTTGATATTCCGACCTTGCTCTCTGCACCGTAATGCGTCGCACACAGTGCACCAGCAAATATGTAGCTGCACCATGCGATACCGCAGCATTAACTGCAATTATAAAAACAGTACGAAGCAAGCCAGCCAGCCCTCCCGGTAACGGTACTCAGGGACGCGCCGCGGAAACTGCAAAGGGTTGTGGGGTAAGTCATGGGCGACGAGTAAGGTTAAAGGTTTTAAGAGTTTCGTGGTTATTCACTACACTTTCATCACACTTATTGTAACAATGGTAGTGGTTTCAGAATTCGATGTGAGGGTAATCGTCGAATCCGAAAGAGGGTGGACAGATATAACTATCTTCAGGAATGACTTCACACCGTGGGTCCTGTTTACTCGTGACCATGACGTATGCACCTGCGTCGAAATATCGATGTAAAACACTATTAGAAACAGTGGAAACAAATCCAATAAATAATATGTGTGATTAAAGTTTCGAGTAGGGTTGTAATGGTAACTTTAGAATAGTTTGTAGACCCGGGGCCATTTAGTACTGCTCCCGGATGACAAGTTAGCTAAATTTGACAGACAGCCAATAAGAACAACTCACAGCAAAAACAATGACAGAAACGCCGTAATCTGTCAGCAGTATTAAATGGCCCCAGGTTAAAGCATGACCTATGTATGAGATATATCAGAGTGTCAAGGAGGAGCTATTGTTGCTGTTACTTGCTGTTGCCACAATTTCAACTCACTAGTTTGTCCCACCGGAGGGACCACGAGGGAGACTTATTTCTCTTAGACCTACTGATTGATACGGGTACAATTCACATAAGGCATGGATCATCTTCAATGTTGTAGGAATTAAATACGCCATTACTAATCTAATTTGCTTGCTTTCAGGCGACTGAATGTGTAACCATGATCCACTCTGGTCAGGTTCCCCTGATAGCAGGGTCATGGAGGTCAGCTGGCAGTCGCTCAAATGTATTTACCTGATCTGCCAAATTCTGGATCATGGTCAAGCGGGAGCACGCCCTCATGCGCGAGAGCACAACCGGGACATTAACGCAAAGATTTTTTATTTATTTTGTTGCTTAAAGTTACGTTCACTAAACGGTACTAAATCGCTGACTCCTTTAACTTACTGCTTTTACCGTGGCAGCATAAAAACAAGATTTTGTCATGCAAGTTATCATTAAAGGCTTTTGAGCGGATGTGATGGTGCCACTGGCTTTTGCTTTTAATTGGATTGCATTTCTCATTTCTCTTTTTTATCTGTAGATAATTTTGCAAAAAACGCTTGATAGTGCCGCTGCTAAACGAGCGATAAATCGAGTATCCCTGGTAGGTTTTTCAATGCCATCGTAGGATGTAAGTAGTAAATTAAAGTCTATTAGCACAAAAATTGCTAAGTAAAAAAGTAACAGGTATGTTGTTTTTTGTATCTATATTAGTCATGTAAAATAGTCAGAAGCAATAATATTTTTAAAAAGAGAAAAGAAGTTTTTCGCGTTTTATTTATATCTACATAGTTTAAAACAAAGTCGCTTCTCGCCATCTGTAAGCTCAGAACTATTAAATTACGTTTTTAAAAAACGGATTTCAATGCTGTTTTTATCTGTAGATAGAGTGATTCAATAGGAAGGGTTATCGGCAAGTAAAATGGGTAGGTAGGTTTAAATTATGTGTAGGGTAGGGGTAGAACACCTTACGAACGAAGTCGATCCGGGATAGATAGAAGTGGTGGAAAATAGCACTAAACAACATTTTAAACATTTAAATTGTTCGAATTGACATTGCTAAGTCGGAGTCGAGAGCTAACGACTTACGATGCGAGGATGCTGACGAGACGAGGTGATGCTGACGGATTAATGATGAAATCCTTAAACTCTATTCAACAGTACGGCGTGTGGTGTCGGGCAGAGTAGAATAGCACCACCTCCTTATACTCGTGGGTGTCGTACAAGGCGACTAAATGTTTACGAGGCAAAATATCCACTGTGTCCTTAGGCTGGAAAATGTTCAGCAGCGTTTTCCATTGTTATATTTATAACATTGCGATCTCCAACCCGCCAAGTGTAGAGATTATAGCGATAACCTCCTCTTTCGTGGGAGAGACCCTACGTCCTGCAGGGAACTGTCATGGGCAGTGATGATTACGATGACTCTATTTAATAGAAAAAGACGAAAATAAGAATGAAATGAAATGATGTCCAAAACAGAGATTACTCTATTTTGGACATTAGCATTAGCTCAATGCTTAAATTAAGAGTAATGTTGTGAGAGTACACCTACAAAAACCCAAATTTTAAATGAGTAAAAAATCCACGATGGCCAAAATTGTTCTAAAGGAAAAAGGATTAAATAATGTTTTAAGCCCCCGATGCAATAGGACTTTCATTTTGTCAAAAAATTGTTTGTATGTACGAAAATTAAAACAAATCGCCAATATTTTAGATGAGACCTGTACTTATGAATAGATATAACCTATTAATAATATTATCAACGAAAGCCAGACAAAAGTTTACTACCACTAAGCACAGGCTTCGTTTATTAAACTAATTATAGGCATAGAAAGTGAACAACTATGGGATAGGTACTGTAGAAAATTTATTAGGCAATCAACCCTTTTAATAGCGGAGTTCCTTTTCCGTAAATTAGAAGTACTTATACCATGTAGAAGCAATAACTATAATTGTAATATTTTACGATTAGAAGGCAACAGGAAAGAATTAGCGGTGCGGATAACAAGTAATCTCATGGAACATTTAGAAAAGGAAGTTATTCAATAGACGGACCATTACAAAAGACCCGCCTTTATGTGATAATTGGTACCATACTTCCAACCAAATTCAATTTAGTATCGACACGCAGAGGTCTTGTTAGTCTGGCTGCTAGATATTAGAGAATGATGAATGATACACATGACCTCTTATGTTCAGATTCGTTGATGCACTTCATTGTATTGCTGAAGGATCTTTGGTCTCAATACAGGCCTGGTTTGCAAATTATTACTGCACACTTGTTCTGCCTACTTCAATTACATTGTTCTTATTGTTAGTTAATGTGTTTCTGATGTAGCTAAAGTAAATTGGCTACGTGCTTAGTGTTATACTGTTTATCGCTTGTTTGCACTTTGTATTAGAATATTAGTTCTATTAGTAGGAATATATGTATAATTATTCAGGAAAGAAATACTTGTACTGGGAGTTATTCATAGAATAATAGACCTTATTCGTCATTATAACCAAAATTGAATTACATACAATTTAGACTATCTTTAACTTTGTTCTTTTCGATCGAAAATGTAGGTTTTAAGTGCCTTTTATAGCCAAATGCAAATCGTTAGTAATATTTTGTTGTTAAAGTTATAGACTATAAGTATGCTATAACCTTAATACTTTAACGAAATTAAAGTACGTACGAGGTAATTATTTAATTTCATTATTTACGATAATTTAATAAAAGGAAGATTAATCGTCTAATATATCAAGTCTCAGTTATAAATCATATTGTCCATAATTATAGAGGTGATTCCATTTATGCAAGAACAGCATAATTTGTTACCGCTTGCATATTAACATGAATTATTTAACTTTAGCAATTATCGTCGTATCTTTGATTTGATATCACCTCTTTTGGTTAGTTGTAGTTATAATTAAAAGATTATAATGACATATAAATAATAAGTAATATATGTACCTGTAGGTAAGCTACAAGGAAAAGTCCATTAGGTAGGCTGTCCGCTTGATTGTCGGAAATTAGGTACTTCACGGGGAAGTAAAAACTATGAAATTCAACTATTCTGGTAAAATTATTATTAAAAAACCGGCCAAATGCGAGTTGAACTCGTGAATACAGAGGGTTCCATTCTATTACCAACAACAAGATTTTGATGCCAGAGCAACATGTAAGTCGTCAAATACGATTAAATTCGAAATTCGGTACCGCGTACTACCTGGGTTTTAGCTGAAAATCAGTATGTTGCCCTTCTAAGAAACACTGTGCAGAGCCATGACCCGTTTGTGATGCTGCAGCATACACATACAGCTTATGTAGTAAGTTGTATTTTTGGTATAAATTAAATTATATTTATCTCTAGTTTAGGTATAAATTGATGTGTGTGCGAGGAGTACCAAATAAATGCTCACACCTTAGAGCCAATATGGTCGCCAACTGTGTCGTTCCAAGGGAACTCTCTCCCACGTACACCAAATGATCTATCTGGAGAGTTTTTCCCTGGAGAGTACAACATGGAGTTCTTTAAGAAAGGGGTAAATAGGTTGTTACCTACAGGGTTGGCAACGCGTAGGTGATGCTTACCATCAGGCAATCCGTAAGCTTGTTTGCCACCTTAGTGGTATAAAAAACCTTTTTGTCATGCCAGGCACCCGATCATGTAAATGAAGTGGGCGATGATTTCAGTTTCTTCAGCTCATCATTTAGGCGTTATGTCCCAGTTGCGCCCCTGCGCACGCTAGAGCCCAGGGTCCGGTTTCCTGTTATTCTTGGCCCACCTCGCTCGGTCTTCGACATCCTTAGTGGTGAGCTTATTGGCACGTATATCGTTCTTGACTCAAGCCACCGCTTCTTAGGCCGGCCTCTCCTTTCTGTTACTACCCCTTGTTTTCCATTAACATGTTGATATCAGTAAACAATGGAAAACACACGATTCCCTAATAACACAAAAAGTTGCAAGAAACAATTACAAGCATAGGTAGCCTGCGATGTTGCAGTCCGAGGTACAATTAATGTTATTACGGGGCCGACCTTGCCAGATGATTTCTATCACGGTAACAACAAAGAGTTGCATTAATGATATGCAAATGTGGGCACAATCGGACCGCCGCTTCCGTACCATTGAAAGTGGGAATAAGAAAAGTGGCACCCATTAGCCAATTACAAGGATAACAATAGAAACGACTCATGCAAATTATCCGATGACGCGCTTTGGATTGCTGTTACGGGGTATCGGGTTGGTTTTTCTTGGAAATTGTGATGATTTGCTTGTCTCTAAGTTTTTTTTTGCAGTTTTCGCCACTTATACAAATAGTACTGGTTTTTGGAGTATGTTGGTAGGTATGGTAGGATTCCCTATTGACCCGTCTATCGCAACGGACAGCAACGCTTGCCAATGAAATTTGACTTCATCTACGCATACTTAAATAGACATAGACAAACATTAAAAAAATCCATAAGCGTTTACATACTAACGTAGTTTTAGAAAACTTTAATGCTAATTTAAAACAAAGTACGTACAATCACAAATACAATAAATCATAGAAGAATGCGATGCCAAAAAATACTCCAGATTAGCATAAGCTACAGCAAGTGCTGCAGCGCAAATTTTCAGTGGATTCTTGACGGTAAGGAGGCAACAGAAATAAAATAAATAATTGAAATATATGCGCAAAAAAATGAATAATATGATTATACTCTTTAAGTACCCAATATCCTTACCCATTCGAACTAACTTCTTAAGAAGTTACCACGTTCATTTATAACAAACCAGGCCAACAACATGCACGATTATGGTTCGACGCGAAGTCAAGAAACAAACTTCATCTTCAACTTTTAATAATTAGGACTTGCATTGAAGGACCACGCGTTGTTTCTAGATAAACGACTCGACGAAGCAATCGTCGCTTCTTCAAATTATTATTAGTGTGTATTAAGAAACTTTGATTGGCGGCTCTAATCACAAATGCGTCTTGGAAGGTTGCGCTGCGCAGGACCTTGGAGGCGATTGGTTTTCACATCATCTGTACATGCTTCGCGTTCAGCCTCAGTTGTTAGTATCTACTTATTTCTATTTGTTGATTTTACATACATACCTATTTATTTTTATTTGTTGGATTTTTTTTTTCATAGATGCACTGTACTAGGGGTATTAAGGGGTATTACTGTAAGAAATAAACAAATGCAGCGTAAAAAGTTCTCCATTTTTGCTCCTTGAAACCTAAGTGCATATTGTATCAAAGATGAATAATAATCATCTAGGCGTCAATGTTCTCGCACACGAGGGCCCGGTTTCCGTCTTGGCCATGATCGAGGATTTAGCAGATCAGATAATTACAGTGGAGCGACTACCATTTTACCTCCGTGACCCTGCTACCAGGGGAATCAGACTAGAATGGATCATGGTTACATATTCTGTCGCCTAAATGTGCAGGTTTCATAACGATGGTTTTCCTCACCGTAAGAGCATCGATTAGCGTTTAACTATTTTTTTTTGTTATAGGTCGGACAATCAGGCAAGCTGTTATGTACTAATGTACATAACTCAGAATAGAGTCATTGGTACATGATATCCAAGGAATTGGAACCCGGTACCTCTCACTTACGAGTTGGATACTTTAACCACTCGGCTACCGATGCTCCTATCGGCTCGGGCAATATCGTATCGAAGATGTTTATGCAATAGCTACCGCGAGTGGAATTCAACATCGATAGTTATTTTTACAAGCTACAAGCTACAAGGTGGCCCGACAACCTGGTAAGGATCGCAGGTACCAGCTGGATGCGGAAAGCACAGGACCGGCCTTTGTGGAGATCTCTGGGGGAGGCCTATGCCCAGCAATGGGCGTCTTCTGGCTGATATGATGATGATGATGAGTTATTTTTATATGGTGCATATATATAACCATACTACGCGCCATCAACCCATATCGATCATCGATGGAGTCTTTGATAGACCACCGAAAGTGGTAGGTATTATAAAATAATTAAATTGCAAGTAGAACGTATAAACGTACAACAATGTATGCAAGATTGCGAGATGCCTTGTAGGTATTTTTATGATCCTTTACCGCAATATCGCAAAAATCTCCTAGATTCCTATTTGAGGTCAGTATACATATTGACCAAAAACTTAAAACATAAACTTGTATTTACTTACTATTTATTTTTCATTGCCTTGGGAGGTGGACGGACGGACGGTCCACCATGAGGTGGACTGTCGTCCTCCAGGTCATCTGCAATCGACGGGGAGCGGATGCGGTGCTAGCCTTTAAGCTCATTGAAATAATCTCCTAAAAGGCTCAAAGATATTTTTTAGGGTAGAAACACTAGGTCCGTGAGCCCATCGTATATTTAGAGAAATATCAGCGCATCTCGTCGAGGCAACTTGTGGCCAAAACGCTGGCCTCTTGGCACAGCATTAACGTGACAATGCTGCCAGCATTTTGGACATGTTGCCTAATGGCAGCGGTTTAATAGATTCGTTTTTTGTTAGTTTTATTTTGTCTTAGTTAGTTATGTTTTCAGTATTGTTAATTTTTTGTGTTGTGTTATTGTTTCAATATGATTTTCTTCACCAAAATTAATAAATATAATATGCCGTCTCGGGGTGGCAATAGGCTCCCGAGACCATTGGGCCAGTCGTCACCAGCAAAATACCTTGGCCGACTTCCATAATTGTTTCCTTTGTTTATTATTGGTTTTCACGGGTTATGACAATCTCTCGCTGATAAATATAAGTAGGTGTATTCAATTGGACACTACATATAATTTTTCTGTTACTTAATTCTTGTAGAATAAGGTGTTCCAAGTATTGCTGTAGTCTACGAAAGGCGCTAAGTTACGTAAATCCAGGATATACTCCATAAATTTATCTGTTCAGTCTCTGTCGTGAGTGAAGGGCAGGAAACATATACACTTTCACATTTATGATGTTACTCAATCTAAAGACGAGCCGCTAACGCTAGAAGGATATAACTTAACAGACAGAAAACATCGGAAAGCCCCCGATGAAGTTTTAAAAACTACTAAACCGATTTTAATGTAATAAAGCTAGGAATCATCTAGATTAGTAATAGGTTATATGCTACAAATTTTTACAGCGCCATCTAGCCCCAAAGTAAGCAAATGTTATGTTAAGGGTGTATAACTAATAAACTACTTATATACTTTTTTTTATAAATACTACACCCAGACTCGTAACAGAAATTAAAATTCATCATATCAAATTCTGCTCGGCCTGGAATCGAACTCGAGAACATTGCGTGTCAAAAAAATAAGAAAAAGCTTATGTTAATCAGTGGAACCACGTAGGTGGTCAGATTTATTTTGCCTTTCAAATAAAGAAAACTGCATAGAAATCGGTCCATCGGAAAAGGAGTTACGATGCACCAGACAGGTACACATATAGACAAATCCCCAGATACACATGTCAAACTTATAACACCTCTCTTTTTCGTCGACGGTTAAAAATAGGCGAAAATTGCGACATCAATGGGCAGAACATTTCCATACAAACTTCGCGGACACGTCATCAAGGTCTGCAATTAATACAGATGCCGTTGCCACATTGGAACACATCAAATAAAAATGTAGCAAGTTCACTAATCAAATTAAAATATAAATTGAATGCCATTCCGTGAATACGATTACGGCATTGCTGCGTTGTTTAAATCTTTATTTTTCGTTGTCGTAAATAGTTCGTTTAACTTTTATTGCTGTAATAAGCTTTATTTTGGTCCTTGGCTATTTTAATACTCAACACTGCACACTAAATTGTATATTAGGTTGATGTAAATGTTGTACCGACAAAAATGACCGCTATTTAAAATGGTACCTATGGCAGCGTGCTTGCGAGACCAATAACTAAAGTTAAGCAACGCACGCAGATTCCGGAAACTGGATGGGTGACCGTAGTCGTGCAACGAGCTCGTAATTCGTTACGTGTACCTCGTAATGCCGCTGGTTAAGCGAGGTTAACACTGATACCCTAAGACTGGTTGAACAGTTTCGAACCCGTTACCATCCCTTAGTATCTATATCTTTCAGGAAGCGATGGATTGACATCGATAAGTCGGATGCAAGAGTATGACTGATCAATATAATCTGGACGCTTTCAAGGCTAGAGTGAATAGGCTGTTCCAAGACGGGCATGCTGCATCTTCGGCCGCATCGTCACTTACCAACAGGTGAGATGGCGCTCAAAGCCCTGTATTGTCAAATAAAAAAAAATTACGTCCCTCTCTGTATTCTAAGCAGAATAAATAGCGAACCTTCAATTCCCACGGACCTAATATATTGCAACATTTTGTGAAAATCAAGTGCATTCAATTTGATTACCATTTACATGCAAAATAAGTGAGTCGAACACAAAGGATTTCCATGAACTAAATTACACCCAATGTGTATTCGCACAAATGGCGACCACACACAACCTTGCGTAGATTTTACTACTAGCAGCCTCGATTTTAAGGGGTTCATTGTAGAACGAGGTTTGGTTTTGGTCGCATACTTTATTCATGGAACTTTTTTTTGTATCTGTGATAGGAGAGAATGAAAGTAGGAACCAGTAACAATCTGATATATATAAAACGAAGTCGCTTCCCGCCGTCTGTCTCTATATATCTATATATGTATCCATATATGCTTAGATCTTTGAAACTACGCAATGGATTTTAATGCGGTTTTCAACAATAGAGTGGAATCACCTTCAACAATCACAATTTTTTACCTTCCTCTTATTCATCCTCTTGAATAAGAGGAAGGTAAAAAAGGAAGAAATAAGGGAAAGTAGGTATATGCGACCGAAGTCGCGCCGGGTCCACTAGTTACTATATTTAAAAAGGATCAAGGAGTAATGATTGTTATGTTTTTTGAGGGAAATCTCTCTGATCATCTCTATCCAAAAATATATACACAACATCCCGCCAAATCCTGACGAATCTCTCTTGCTTTTAGCAAGAAACACCTAAACGATTTTAACAGGTTCAGTTAAATATGGACAATGTTGGTCACTCGATTATCACAGGTTTTGGTTCAACCTTTATATATAATACTTCTTAAACTAATAATAATCATCTTGGCGGCAATAGCCTGGTTGTGCTCTCTTGCGGGGTCCAACTTCACCACGATCTACGCTTTGGCAGATCAGGTAATTACCTAATCAGGCAGGTAATCACTGGCCATCAGACCCATGATCCTGTTAACAGAGGAACGTGATCAGAAAGGATTATGGCTACGTATTCAGTCAGCTGAATGTGCAGGTTTTCTGACGATGTTTTCGTCGTGCATTGATTACATTTCCACTAATGTACATAATTCAGAAAAATCATTGGTATATCGGCGGCACTGGGTATCGAAACCCGGTACCTTTCGCTTACGGGTCCGACGGGTTCTTTCTAGGGCATGGCACACAGGACAGGCATGCTCCATTTTCTGCCGCATCGTGACTTACCACTAGATGAGATGCCGCCCGACGGAGAAAGTACCTGCTTCATACAGAATACCGCAGCTAAACCAGTGTTCCTGTCCGTGAGTAAGGTTTCCAGTGCTCCATAGGGTGGGGATTTGGGGAACCGCGTCTTTGGCAGTGGAGATGCATTTGCCCCTGAGTTGTAGATGTGGGCAACACAATAGCAATACCCTTCGTATTGCCAATAAGCTGCTTATGACCACTTTTCATCAGGCCCGGTTGACTGTTTGCCTACCATATGGCATAAAAATAGTAAAATTAACATTATTAATGTTGTGGTTTTGGCTTTTCCTGATAATCTTGGTCCAGACACATCACTAGCGTTCACCCAAGAGCCTACGCCAAGTAATTTGTGTCTAGGAACAATACTATGTGATTGATTGACAGGCAGCATTAGCTGAATATGTATGACGATGCTTGTTATGAGGTGCGTATTAATCGACCGCCTGTTTGATGCCACTTGTCATTTTCACGCCTTTTCCAATAGATGTCTAGGGCTGAGTTGGTAAATGTATTAAAAAAAGTAGTTTATCAGCAGTTTTCTGGCACCCATAACCACAGCTTTGCTTACTTTGGGGCTAGATGGCGCTGTGTAATTTGTCCAAGCAAAAATCAGAATAAATTATTTGGTATGTCGTTTTTAATAATTCTACGTTCTTGCAAGTTTGGTTGTTACTCTTTATTGTATTTGATTGACATTTGTAAATGTTTGATGCCAATTAATGGGTATGGGAATTTAATATTTATTGCTTGATTCTTAGTAGATAATGAAAATTACATATTTATTAATTTTATGCATAGTACAATATATTTTATAAATACCAGGTATGATTTTAACTTGGATACTGGCTTTTTATAGTCCATGTATTACATTGTTATACGAAAATGTGTTAGTCTCTATGTTGGGTTTTTCCTGCCATACTGCTTAACCGATTATGATGAAAATTATGGTTAATGGCAAATAGGATAAAAAGGATATTGTGTCCGTATGTCATTAATGTCTTAAGAGCTAGTAAGTAAAATGTATCGTAATTCATTTTATGTAAAGGGTTGTATATCACGTGCCATCAAATCTGCCAATTTATAATAATTAATAGCTTGTTTTACACTGTAAATGTATGGAAACAGATATTTATCTGGCAGAAGCCGGGATTGGTCGCTAAGATGACGATGAGAGAGACATTGTTAGTGAGATTAACTTTCACTGAAACCTGAAGGCTTATAAGTTACTTAGGTATATTTTATAAGTTTCCTGTACTTACATCGTCTACACTGAAGTCCGGCAAATCTGATGCCAATCAATGTCCCACATAAATGCAGACGCAAATACTGTGTAAATGTAAATTCTAAAAACATTATAAACTCACCGGTTACCTTTATCTTTTTGTATTGTTCCTAACTTTTTATCGTTCACTAATATTAAAAAACAAACAAAACTATAGTATATCTATGTTTTCTTTTAGTTTCATGCAACAAAAATGCAGAACTGGAAGTGCGGTGTCACTATGAGGGCTAACTAGATAGGGCTGTAGTCTAGCTAATACTTATAATTGAAATCACCTTTTGTGCACTAGTCACTAGTAATACTGTAGGCAAACAGGCGAGCGGGCCACCTGATGGGAAGTGGTCACCACTGCCTATAGACATTAGCAACACCAAGAGTATCGCCAATGCGTTGCCCACCTCTATAACACGTTGCTCTGGCAGCAAAAGACAAATGCCCCTCCACTGCCAATGCCACGGTTCCCCAAATCCCCACCCCATGGAGCACTGGAGACCTTACTCACCGGCAGAAACACAATACTATTTAAAAGAGTATTGTTTAGCTGCGGTATTCTGTAAGGTGGAGGTACTCATAACACAAAGTGATAAATAGCTAATACTTATAACAGTAACTACTCATCTAACTGGAATACAAATTCTCAGGAATTGTTACTCAGCGGTGGAAATAGATCCAGGTGGACTCCCACGACCACAGAGCAGAAAAAAAATTACCGACCTGCTTAATCCTCTGGACTCCATACAGGGGCGCACCGTACGAATTGTCGACGACCTCATACTAACAAGCAAGTTAGAACCACTAGCTGGCCGAAGGGACTTGAGCTCCCTGTGTGTGTTCTACCGGCTGTACAATGGGGAATGGGATCCCTTTTGGTGTCAACAGCATAATTCCGCCATTGGACCACCTGCCGCGGGCTGTGGACCCTCTTTTTGTGACCACGCGATGGATCGGAAGAACTTTCTCGCTCGCATGATTCGAATGTGGAATGAGCTCCCAGCCACAGTGGTTCTTTTGGACGATGGCATGGGATCGTTCAAGGAGTATATTAGTGGTATCTTTAGTGGCAGACAACGCATTGGCACCAGGGGTGCTGGTGTTGCAGATGTCCATAGATTTTAGATATATTTATTACTCTTACACAAGATAATACATTTAAGATATATTTAAATACATTTTTGTGAAAAGAGATCGTCAAATATAATGGATTTATACAAATTATCAAAAGGAATATACGTAATTAATAAAATGATTACATAATGTTAAACATGTCCATGAAAAATACATGTCAATACGAGATTAAACATGTCAATAAAAAAAATTTAAATAACGTAATTAAATGTCAAAAGTGAATACAGTCAGTTTACAGATTAAAATGTCAAAGTAAATCCATCCATAATAACAATGTCAGACGTCAAAAATAAATAAATGTCAAAACATTATTACAATTTTAATACTAAATGTCAATAAGATAATGCTATTTTTTATTATGAATAGTTTTCGTTGAAATTATGACTTAAAAATTCGGCGATTACATAGGCGACGGTAACCACTTTCCATCAAGTGGCCCGCTTGCCTGTTTATTTGTCGAATAACATAAAAAAAACTTTTCATTTGTTTTGTGTGCTGCTGATGTACAGATGTCACTAGGAAATAATGCACAACGACTAGTTCCACTTAGTTAGAGCGTCTACTCTGTCGCACGCACAGTATAGGTATATGTACATCACAATCACAGGAATACATAGGGATCCACAGACTCTCATCTCATCTTAGATCTTGCAAGCAAAGAAATATGCTACTCTATTAATATTATGTATACTCTATTTGGTAAATAAAGAATTTATTTATTTATTATTATTATTATTATATCGTAAATGGCTGTTTGAACAGATGTTCGTTACTCTTCACGCACACAGTACTAAACTTATTCTGATCACAGTGTTGCAGAGCAGAACCCATAGGCGTTAATTTATCCCGAACTTCCATGTGGTCCCGTGGAAATGGATATCCAATTTTGATAAACGTCAAACGCGTTTGATTACAATTATGTAATGTCAAACAGCAATAGCGCGAGTTAGTCCTTGGCCTTTTTATAGTACCTAGCTTTGATGTACCTGTTTCTCTTTTGTCCATTTTCACTAAATTTAGGTATCGCCTAATTTCTGTCTTAACTAGTTTTAACCAATCAGTAAAGTCCAAATTGAGATAAGAAAGAATTTCGCTGATTCCTAAGTTTAATGAAAACATAAATAAATATCTCTTTCGCTTAGACAATACTACGGACGAACTCACACTTTATCCTCTCGCTGTTTGACATTTCATAATTGTGATCGATTCCAGTTTGATGATTAACAAAATAAGAAGGCGGATTCGAAACCTAATAAGTAAGAACGCATTTTACGCGGACAAAGTCACGGGCAAAAGCCAGTACTCATAAGTACAGCCCTGCACGCAATGTAGGAGGCAAGGATAAGGCCCACAGCTTGTCGCATTAGTTCACTCAGTGCTAATGGTTTAATCAGTCACGAAGCGGCTATTGATGGTGTAGATAACAGCTGGAATGAAATATATCGTTTAGTTTGCACGGTGGGCGGAACTATTGAGTCTGAAGATAATCCTATGCACGTAATACTGGCCTTAATAATATTGAGCTCTCTGAGTAATGTTTTAAACATAGGTACTCGTTTAGTTGTACTTGACTGTGCTTTATGTTTATTTATCCCGACTTAGATTACAATCAATATAATGTCATGTGTAATTATTGCTGTGAAATAAGCATATTCTATCATTAAAAGGATAACAGCGGCCTTAGCCAAGAGGTTTCATTAATCTGCAATCGTTTGTGGTAGAAAAAATTTATGGGATTTGACATAAGCTAACGTTATCTGACATAAGCTGTTTGTGGTAGAAATTCTTGGTTCATAGACAATTCACGTACTTTCGGTGTACAAAGGAGGCGGATTGGCGGATGATCCTACACAATCAGAGTCAATGTAGATGTTAGTAGAAATAGTCGAACTTCGATCTGTCAATTTTCTACCATACACGCATCATGCAAGCGGAGCAGTCAAAGATGGCTAGACCGGCAGAATATTAAAAAATACATGATACATACATAAAAATATATGAATAAAATATCTAAACTTGTGAATAGCATTTTTATATCACTAAGGTGATAAACAATGATACACCCAAGAATGGTTGAAGTTTGGACCTTAAAAGCCTTGTCACACTCTTTTGAATTACATGCTTACTAGGAAAAACATCTCCATTGGCTCATTCCTCATTTAAATTCATCCATGCATTCAGGATTTTGGTTGGGTTGACTTAATGGCTCTATTTTTAAAGCTTAATGTGGTTACTGACCTTATTGTTTAATGTTAATTTCAAGTTGGTATCTTTACCCGGTCAGACCAACATACATATAGAATAGACGGGCAACAAAGTAATCCTTTAATCAAGAGTTCGCTTTTACCATAACAGGTTCGGAATACTAACAATAAAAAAACTAAATAAGTTCAGTAATAAGTTAACTTTACTTGAAAAAAGCCATTGCACAATCACACTTTCTTTACAACAAATTTATTAATCCACACCACACATGTCCGCCTGAAATACAATTTTTAGGAAACTTCCATAGAAAGCAACACGACAAGATTCGACGTTCCAAGAAAGAGTTCAGAATTAATTGGACACATTTTTCTAACAGGCCAAAACATGCGACCAAGTTACGCAAAGCGGCTCTCGCCTTGGATCGTTATCTGTCCAAAATTATGGCATCTTAGTATCGTAGGTATCGAAATTCGGCCGTAGTTCGTGTTTGGTACCCTGGAATGTATTACCTAAGGATTTAAAGCCACCCGTTCTCAGAAGCGTCCACAAAAACGTAGGTAACTTCACCGGACGCCCATTTTTTTCCAACTAAAAAGCTGTTCATCATACTGAAGGTCATCGGCTAGACGTACACAAAGAATTCTTGTCTGCATATGTGTTTTTACTGTGCGTTTTTTTGGCAATGCGGCGAAGTAGGTATAAGTGTGGAAGTCACGCTAAGGTCAACCGTATTTTGCTTAGATAATTTCTTATTAGGACAACGCGGAAAAAGTCTCAAATATTGCGAAGGTCAGTTAAGTTTTTTACTGGGATTGAGCGCAGAGGTTTTGAGTAGTGTCTAATTATACATCCCATTGTTATAAACTGTTGGGTTGTTTGTAGTGATGGAGCATGCCTTTAGTTATAAAAATTGAAAGTGTGATACATGACTCCCTAGCGATGCTGCTTTCTTTAACACGTAAGGTCCCAGAAAGCAAGTAAAACTATAAATAGTTTAAAAATATTTTTCGAGTAGCTTGCGCCAGAGCTCATATGCACAGCGAATATGATAATAAATCTAATGTATTTAATAAAAGGTTTCTATATTTTTTTTGGGCCGTAATATAGATTTATTCAATATAAACAACATATTTACATAGTCAAAATTAAAAACGTAAAATTACATATCCGTTATTTAATAAAATGGTTTACAAATGTATTTCGAGAGCCCATTGCATATCGAATATCATAATTATTCTAATGTATTAGCGCAACATTGTTCTTAATTTATTCTTAATATCGCGCCATCGCGGCAGAAACAAAAACATGAAAATATGATTTTTCGGGCTTTCGGGTGAGACTGGCAGACCTGATCGTGAATGTGGAAGATTCTGTAGAAGACCTTCGCGCAGGCGTGGAATGATAGAGGCTGGTAATAATAATATTAAATGTAATGCTTCTTTTTCCCAAGTGCTCCTAATAATTTTGTTCTGTTAACCTTTTTCCAAGTTGTGCGGTAGACAAACAGGCAAACGGGTCATCTGATGCGAAGTGGTCACCGCCGCTTAAAGACATCTGCAATACCAGGGGCGTCACCAGTACGTTGTTCACCTCTAACGAGACCTCTAATTATTTGAGTTCATACTACGAGGTAAGACACTGAATACTTTTTATCCCGCAATTCATCACGGTTCCCTTGTTAATTGGCATGGAAGTCAAAATGTCTACTAAGTTGTAATTGATTAACGCATAGTACGACTTCATTCATTCTTTTTTGGTTAGAAAGGAGGCAATTTAACGATTGCCCCGTAAATATTTTAATGTCATCGATGTTGTAGTTCAGAAATTACACCTCATGAGTTGGTCAAAACCCTGGAATGTACAGGACCCTTTGAACGTACAGCTCATCTTAAGCTGGCGTGTGCATTTTATTGTAAGACTTAAAATGGATATGCCTATTGTTAAAGTCAGGCCACTCCGAAGAAGTCAGATATTGTCAAATGATATTTTCTATGAAAATCCTAATACTTCTAAGCCTGCCTTCCTAAGATAAAACCCTCAAATCTAAAACCTGGAGGATCTCCGCAATCAGTCTGTGCTTGCCTAGATTATCTGTTTTTACCGGATTCATTTCGGGGACTACAATAGAACTGCACAGTCTAATACCTCCACGTACCAAACGAGGAGAGCCTCGGCGAATTGACTCTATTTTACAGTCGAAATTACAAAGACTTCCTGCACAAACCACTCCTTAAACATTTATTGTTAGTTAGTTAGTTAGGAAGTTAACCGCGACGGAGCTTTCTACCTGACCTACAGCTTTTCATAAATACAACCTGAGAGTTTTAAAATCGAAAGTAAAAATTTCCTTTTCGATTAGAGTGCTTCACCGCAGACCACAGTGTTGCTTAATATGAGACATATGAAGCATCCAGTAATCCACGCGAACGAAGCCGCGGGCGCAGCATAAGTTAAAGTGAAGCTCATTTTAAGGGTGCCTACGTTCCGGGTTTCCTACCGCGAACTATGCATCATGGTCATGTTCATGGTCATGGTCGAAATATCGGGCCACTCGTCAACAAAGGTACGCGATAGGAAATCCGGAACATCCCCTAAAATGTGTGATAATAACCGCGATAGTACAAATCATGATGTTTTAAGTGATGCTACCCAATGAGACCTACATCATCATCATCACATCATCACAGCCCATAACAATCCACTGCAGGACTTCGGGCCTCTCCCACGAAAGGGGAGGTCATTGTCATAATCTCCACGCTTGGCAGGCGGGTTGGAGATCGCAGTGCAGTTGATGTAAATCTACTCAGAAAAATGCTGCTGCCCATCTTTCGGATTTGTCCCTAAGTCGCCTTTTACGACACCCACGGGAAGAGATGGGGTGGTGCTATTCTTTGAGGTGGCGGCATCACACACCACTTGAGGTGGCGGCACCACACACTACATAAGACCTACATAAGAGCATTCATTCACTATTATTCTTTTGCTGCGGCGTAGGCCGTGTTTGCGGCAACATGCTACACATAATGGCGCCATTTGCCAGCACTTTGTAATTTTCGTCGCTGCCAAATTTCGCAATACCACGTGAAATGATTACGTTGAACCAACTTTTTGTCTCCGCACTTAATCTTTCGCAAGATGTCATTGAAAATTTGTGTGGAAGTCGACATTTTGATATCTATCTCTGGGCGTGACCTTGCCTCAAACTGTACCTACAGCAATTTTGTCCGTTGCATACTATAGTCCACAAAGACTTGGTTCCCACGGTTTGGTAGAATTATCCGCTGTAGTGTAAGTATGGGAACTTCGACTGAAATGCGAATTATAAAATGTAAATTGTATTATCCTAAAATTGTTTTGTATTTACTATCTTGTGAAGCTCTATCCATTTGAGAACAAACGTAAGAGTTATTGCAGAACAAAGTCAATAACGGATTTAGTAAGGTTATTTACGATTTTTCAAATATCTGAATCTCATTAGTAGTATTAATTACAAAAAGCTTGTTTTACTTTGTTCCAGTGACAATCTCGTAGTTCTTAAAAATGTTGCTCACTTTTTTGGCATAAGTCGACCATTCCTTTATCGAATTCAGGGCCCCTTACAAGGCCTATGTCCTCGCTAAAGATGGCAAATAAGCGTGCGGTCTGCCCAAAGTAAGTAGTTACCGTAGCCTATGAAACTTTAAACTTCCAATACTTGAGAAGTCCCGTCCCTGAAACCCGTACTTTAAGGTTCACTCGTAGAATAGACTGACACCCGTATTCGCAAACAGTAATTGTCTACAGTAAAGTAGCGTTACTGTACATTCTTATAGAACTCGACTGCTAAGTGAACTGCGTTCAGTACGACTCTATGACTAGTAAATTTCGCTCATTTTGACGGACGCACAGTGCCGATCGCCACTCAAGTAAGGTCTCCAGTGCTCCATGGGGTGGGGATTCGGGGAACCGTGGCTTTGGCAGTGGAGGGGCATTTGCCCTTTTGCTGCCAGATCAACGTGTTATAGAGGTGGGCAACGCGTTGGCGATACTCTTGGTGTTTCTAATTCTATAGGTAGTGGTGACCATTTCCCATCAGGTGGCTCGCTTGCCTGTTTGCCTACCGTATGTCATAAAAAAAAAGTACATTCAGTTGGAACCCTGTGCGTTAGTAATAGTAACGTTTTTAAATAGGCACAGGTACTACTCTGCCGAATATCACCGGGCCTAACAACAAACTACGAGACTTGCAATTACTAATTCATTCCTAGTCCAAAGATGTTTCCTCATACTCGAAGAGAAACGGTGACAAATCACAAATACTAAAGGACAGTGCAATTGACAGTTGTATCGGCATACAACCGGATTGGAGCGTGAAGGGTGTCGACAGACGGACCAACGGACACATCGATGTTATCTATACATACAGTCAATCATGCCTTGGTAATTTGTTATTGAAATTAGGTGCAGGTAGTTTTAATAGCTAGATACAGCATATGCAACCTGTTGACAATGTTGTATTTGAATTGTAGTTTTTTACTGGGCTATGTGTGTCTGGTATTGTTATTAGTGATTAGGAGATTACTGGTAGTGTGAATGGTGGTGTAGTTTGCAATAAAGAGTTATTGTTGGCGGAAAGTCTCAGGACATGTATGTATGTATGTATGTATGTATGTAAACTCTTTATTGCTTAATAAATACAGGAAAGACAGGACATTATATTTATTTTAAACTTGCTTATTTATTGAATGCTAGCTATTGCCCGCGACTTCGTCTATAAGTCCATTTAAAGACTATGTATGCTACGGAGAGGTCTAGTTGTATCTCTGGTTTTACTAAACCGAATTAGATGAAATATGGCTTTAAGTTGGACCCCAAACTGCCAAACTGTGAAAACCCCATTAAACGAATCCGTTTAGCAGTTATTATGTGATGCATGAACAAATAGTATGACAAAAATACAAAAAAAATATTTTTTTATGTAGTTGTGTCCCAGAATCCTTTTCTGAAATATCTTCAATGTACAGACACGTTTTTTTACTGTTTAAGTATATTGTAACTCTTATTTTTGCTAGTGAAAGTCACAGCAACGTCTATTTAAACATACTGTCACGGGGTACCAATCTGCTCCCGAGCTGACCTTAATCTCGGTTTAATCATTACCTAAGATTAGCACAGAGAAAAACACAGAAATTATCCTGGAGTCGGTCTGAATTTAGTATTTGACGATTTGATTATGAAAATGAGTCACACGTTTCTGTTCATATGTGAGCTTAAATCTTGAGAAAAAAAATCAGAAATTATGACCCGAACTTTCGAAAGCATATTAACCTTATAGAAAGTGTTCAAAGAAGAGCTACTAAAATACCGACTGCCCTACGTCGCACATCCTATGAAGAAAGACTTCGTATACTACGCCTCACTACTCTGGAAGAAAGACGGCAGATGAGATCACCAATCTCATTGAAACATATAAGATTTTACCACACCAACATAATCCCTCACATTCACGAAATGTTTATTACGAAAAAGGGCTGCAAGTCGCACAGAGGTCACGAAATGCAATTAGAGCGCGCACCATCCAACACCAATACTGCACATCACTTCTTCTCTAACAGAGTGGTATCAAACTGGAACAAATTACCACAAAACAGCCGTGTCAGTGAATTCCTTCAAGAACAGATTGGACGAGTGGTTGAAGTCAAACAAACTATCTCTACTTGATTTAAAATGACTTTCAACACTGTGTGATATAGACACATCAGCAACACTGCTGCTCGTCTATAACCTAAATAAATAATAAAAATGTTTTGCTGCCTCTATACAAAATCGCTAAATTGGAATTTTCATGACTTCGTTATGCACGAGGAGTCCAAGCAATACTTAAACACGCTTCGGATTTTGATGCGGTTTTCACCATCAGTTAGAGTATTTCTTCCGGAAGGTTTATATGTATAATCATCATCAACATCACATCACCCGAAAGACCCCACTCCTGGTCATAGGCCTCCCCCAGAGATCTCCACAAAGCCCGGTCCTGTGCCTTCCGCATCCAGCTGGTACCTGCGATCTTTACCAGGTCCGCGGTCGACCTTGTGGAGGCCTAACCACGCTGCGTCTTTATGTACATAACACGTAAAATACATGCATATTATAGTAAATAATAGCCGAGAAAACCTGTGCGAAGCCGGGGCGGGTCGCTACTAAATCATAAATACTGATAGACGATAGAATCAGAACAGATTAGCTTTATTGTTTGTCGAAGCGTTATTCAGAAAAGACATTACTCCAAGGACAATGTGATACTTGTTTAATGGACTGGTTTATACACTAGCACTGCTACTGGTCTCCTCACCGAAGAGGTCTTGTTGAAAACCAGCACTGCATCTTTCTGCTGCAGCTAATGTTGAGTTGGGGCCTTTGACATCGCATTACTCCATATTCGAATCGCTTTATTTAAGTAGGTTTGCAAACATTGTAACAAGTGTACATTGTACAAGTGTGCAAACATTGTAAATCTAAATTATCTGTCGTTCAATCTTTAATTGTAGGTACTCGTTTGACCGCCATCTTACCTGTTGGTAAGTGACGATGCGGCCGAAGATGGAGCATACCCGTCTTGGAACAGTTAATTCACTCTAGCCTTGAAGGCATCCAGATTAGGGGTTTGCACCGGAGCAGTGAGTACCGGAGAATCACCGGTGATTTACCGGTAAATGTACTCGATTGAAACAATCGGATAATAACCGATTAAACTCCGGTGATCGTATTACATCTTAGAATAACCTTTTAATATAATAAATATTACACAAATAAAAGAAAGATTCAATTATCAATATTTTTTATTATTTAACTTCATTTTTTACAACTATTTACAAACTTGCTTCTTTCGAATGAAATTAATTATTTCAGTCATAACTCAAAGCGCTTAACTTTAATGAGAGCAGCGGATATTGGATTAAATGGCCATATCCACTGTATGATGTCATAAGTTAGTATATCGATAAAAAAATAAGAATAATTGGACAATTGTTTGTTCAATTATACTTTCTTTTTTATTAAATATATTTTAAATATAATATAAATTGAAATAAACAAAAATATGCTTTATTCTCCGGTGATCACCGGTGAATCACCGGAGATTGCCCTAATAACCGGTGAATTCAATCGGTTGCCAAAATTCCGCTCCGGTGCAAACCTCTAATCCAGATTATATTGATCAGGATCAGATATAAGTTGAATTTAGATTTAGATTTGTAACTTGTTCAATGACAGTATTACGAGTATTGTGATGTCAAAACAAATAATGTCTAAGTCTATGTCTAATTGCTAAGCATCTCTGCGCATAGGCAACAGTGCCGCGAGCATGTAAAGCATTACATGCAAAACATTAGCCGGTTAGCCTTGCACCTAGCTGATAAAAAGCGGTGAATCACTTCCTTGTCGCTCACCAAACGATTCGTGAGAACTTCTCGTTCTTGAGATATTTTTAGTGAGTATTAGTTCGTTATGTCGTAAGTTTGTTACGTAATTCTGTTGTGGTACCTTGGTAGCCCTGGTGGAGAGCGGTAACTACCGCCCATGATATCTAGTTTGGTATTCGTATAAATTCTGAGTGGATCAGTTGGTTAACATGCTGGTCTGCCACGCAGAGGTCCCGGGTTCGATTCCCGGCCGAGCAGAAATTGAAATTATTAATTTTAATTTCTGTTACGAGTCTGGGTGTAGTATGTATAATAAGTATGGATTAAAAAAAGAAGTACTTAAAAGTACTAAAAGCTTTTACAGGTTCGGCAATAGGTTCATGATACCTCTGGTATTGCAAACGTTCATAGATACGGTAACTGCTAAGTTAAAACAAGGAAAACTTTGGTGTAGGTACGGTTACAGTATCAAGACAAGATTATTTAATTATAATATTTTTGACATTTAATGCAAATTTTAGCTAACGACTTGTGCTTGTATTTATTTAGTACTATTTTGAAAACAATGTATTTTGTTATCCGAATAATTGAATTGAAATTGAAATTGAAATTAAGGGTACCTAATGCATTGCCAGCGTAAAAGAAATATGTATAGTAAAATACTATCCGTGCGTGTAACTAACTAAGTACCTCACATTGAAGAGTTTCGTAGAAAACGACTAAGGAATAGCCTCCATAAATCTCCTAGTTTTGGGGCCTTGATGATGATGATGAAGAAACTTGACTCCTTTATGTCCTTCGTTGTAGGTAACGACTTCAATCTTGTTCTTCTAAACCGAGATATCTTTATCGAAAGAGGTTTCGCGGCCGGGTCCGTACTTCACCTAGGTTTTACACAGAGAAAAAGCAAATACTACGTACAATCTTTGGTAAAGAATTTTACATGTCCTTATGCTCCGACTATCGCAACTTATCGCCATCTACACTATAAACGTGGAATTAACTTGTCTACCACAATGTAAAGTTGCATCAGTTACCCAGTTCCGTACTTCATGCCCTCTGACTAAGAGGTATTACGCATACTCCATAGATGGCGCTATGTGGCTATCACTGCCAAGAGGGAGGCGTTCTTACTTATGCGCTGATTACATTTGACTAATAAATTCAATCAATGTGAAATGTATTGCTCTTAGAATAAGGTCAATTTTTGTATTACTTTTATTATGTTACGTTTCGCTTCGCTTTTCAAAAACTGATCAACTGATACAAAAATGGATCTTATTTAATGAGCAATACATTCCACTTTGATTTGCTCTCACGCTTTTTGTTTCTGAATTTAGTCAAATGTAATCAGCGCATTACTGTGGCCAAACTGTTTCTGAATCATTCGCCTCGATTCGAATGGTTTTTAATTTTGATTTTCGGTATGAATAATTCAATATTTTTTAATCACATAGGAAACTAACACCGAAAGAGTATGGTTCTAAAATAGGAGAAATCAGCATTATGGGTCAAAACTTCGTAATTTTCATGCTGGAAATCAAAATTGAAAACCGTTCAATCGAGGAACACGATTCAGAAATAGAAGAAGCGCTTACATTAGTTACCTATTAAAGTAGCGAGCAAATGAAACCAAATACACAAACTTTACCTCTTAAACTGTTGGATATTAGAGCAGTCGTCACGAAAAATCGTGAGCTCCAAACACCGACCAGCCGCACATGAACATCAAAGCTTACCTAAACGTTTTCACGGATTCTTTGACAAATTTAATGTTGCCTTAAGTCGCTTGAAATGCGGAAAAAATGTTTATCCACGTTGCCAAAGTAATTTGTTTTCATTGGGCCTTCAATGCCCTTTGTGGTTACGAAATCGCGTCGCATGTAATACCTGTTTGGGCACGAATATCGCTACAAAAAATATCTTTTTTTTATTTTATACCATTAAGGTGGCAAACACGCTTACGCTATTACCATATATTTAATGGTAAGCAGTCACCGCAACCTATGAACGTTTGCAATACCAGCGGCATCACCCACGAGTTGCCAACCCCGTGAAAACCTTTTCACCCCTTTCTTAATGAACTCCATTTTGTACTCTCTAGGGAAAACCTCGCCAGGTAGTTTATTCCATAACCTTAGCATGCTTGGGAGAAAGTTCCTTTGGATACGCTAGTTCGCGACCGTTTTGGGTCCATGGTGGGTTCGTGGTGTTGTACCCTACACCTACTCTTACTTTAACGGTACCTGCACTTTTTTTCTTGCGTATAAACCTTTCTCATGAATCTCTCTATATATCTATTGTTGACAACTGCATTAAAATCCCTTACGTAGTTTAAAAGATCTGTTCCGCCTTCCCGTATAGAAATAATTTATTTAACTACATTGCAACTTTGATATAAGAATGACTAAATAAACAATCGTGAACAAACTCACACAGCGCCATCTAGCACCAAACTAAGCAAAGCTTTACTATGGATGCTGGATAACGGATATACTACTTAAATACTGTTAAATACATACTTATTAGAATATTGTTGTGTTGAAGGTGTTTCAACATGATCACAACCATAATATAGACGTGGACGTACGTACCTAGTCTTTCGTTGTCCTAACGGTCAGTGTCGATATGTACTACGGTCCAGTTTTCATCTTTTGCGCCTTCATTTCGCTTGGTCTTCAGTATCCTCGCGTCATGAGCTGTTGGCCCTCGCATCCTCCCGCGGGACCTCTTTCCTGACTCTCATACTATGCTTTCGGGATCGAGAATAATATAGCTTCCTATTAAAAGTAAAAAGTAAAAAATATTTATTTCCACTTAACACATAAATTGAGTTCAATATTTTCGTGGTATTGGTGGTTCAATATTAGGTAAAGAATTTTCAAAATCGTTTCATACTACATAACATACTAATATAAACTTTTCCTCGTTATAATATTAAAAGGAGTATAGACGTATAGAAGTAACTTCCTAGTTAGTTATTCCTGAATCAACGATAATAGTAGGTACCTGACAAAATTCGCTTAGCAAACTCACCGGTAGTATACGTGTGAACATACGAATACGTCAGGCGTACACGTCTCGCCGCAAACCGCGCTGCCGCCGACGTTTGCGCCCCAAACCGCCGAAACAACTCAATTTTCAAACGGTTAAACTTTAAGAGCCTCATTATTACCAACACGTATTCACACGAGTAATCAAATATAAACTCTATTCCGTCTGTTTTAAGACAAGAAAACAGCAAAGAACGCAGTATGAAGTTTGTCAATCCATAAAGTTAACCTTCAACGATTTCCCTAAAAAATAATGTCTGTGGGTGACGCTCTTTGATCTTGACAAGTCTTCTGTGTATTTTTTCTTAATATTTTGCCAAGATTAGGTAGCGGGGGCGCTCCGGAGGCACAGTGAAGAGTGTTTGATGTTTCGAGAAATATAATTTTGTACCGCATGTTTATTTTTGTTACCTTCTACCACAGTTACGTATTTGATGACGTAGGAGCCGACAACTCAACTGTTCTACGTCGGCTGTAGTGCGTTTGGTATTATCAGACGTGGTCTGGCACTATATGGCATTGTCGGATGAGGTCCAACTCTGCCCGACATTGTCTGATTCTGACCGCCCTTATGTCAACGTGAGGTGTCTCTCGTCTCTTTGTAATGACTTTTAAAATTATTAGTATTTAACTTGCCCCACCTTGAGCTGCCATTAAGTATTCATATATAACACAGGACCATAGGTTGTCACTTTGAGGCCTTATGCCTGTCTGAAATTACACATAATTGTAGCTTGCGGCAGATTTAGATAATGGGTTCAAATCTATACATAGTATAAAACAAAGTCGCTTTCCGCTATCTGTATCTATGTACGCTTCGATGTACGCGCTGTTAGAGCTCGTCTTATCTAAAATGACGCGCCCCACTATCGCATTAACGCACACAAGCAAGTTTAAAATATGGAATAAACAAATGCCGTTGTAATTGGTCATTCAGTTGCCGGTGACACTCGTTCACGTTGCACGCGTCTTTCGATTGGAGCAGTCGACGCTCCCACACAGATGAAGTGTCGTTATTAATATTTGCACTCACTCATCGAAATCAACTAACTAAGTAGTGGGGCGCGTCATTTTAGACTAGACGAGCTCTACGTGTAGACGTCTTTAAACTACGCATCGCATTTTAATGCGGTTTTCAACAGTAGGAAGGTTTATAAGCAAAAAAAGGGTAGGTAAGAGTAAAGGAGATATACGCGAACAAAGTCGCGACGGGTTTTCTAGTACATTAAAATATCTGGGCTGGTAGCCATCCGGCTAACTTCACAAATTCAACAGCACATAAGCAAACTTCCGAGTATTTTGTATAGATGTCGGTCGTAAATAATGCTCGGTGAGTGAATGAATACCGTTGTTAGTACAACCACTCATAGCACATATCAATTGGGGAAAAACACATTGATTAAACCCTTGCAATTGCAACGACAAAAGCTTAATCAAAAGCAGAATGGCCACAAACAGCCGGCGATAAAGTGCGAGTTTTAATCGAGAAATAAAAAAGAAAAAACAAAATTGTTCATTTTGCAAACGTCCACACGTTTTGCGAATATTCGTCCATTCCGCCGGCCGTGCTACGGTCAGTGCAAATAACTTGCATCTGGTGCAAAATATGTGTCCATTGCACTCTATAGCCTGTATAGGTACTAGGCATGGAACGGTGGGAAATTTTAATCCGTTTATTTTAGATTTTTATTTTCCTTTTTTAAATTGGCACGCTCGGCAGTCGCAGTGTTGAGTTTATAGGTACACAACAACATTAGTTTATGGAAGTGACTTTGTTCAATCGACAGTCAATATGCAACTATCTCAGGTATACACTCACACCTTATGCACGCCGGAAGCTGTTTCTGGCGCAGTGTCCCGTTTGAACTCGGACCTGGAGAGTATAGTTGAGTGGTCATCTAGGCATGGCTTACTTTTAAACCCTGTGAAGAGTACATATATTGTCTGCGGCACGGCACACCAGGTCAATAAAATTAAGGGGCTGAAACCCGTTTTGAAAATTGGCGACACCCAAATACCCTATCAGGAGTCTGTGCGTGATTTGGGCTTGGTTTTGGACGAGACGCTCTACTTTGACAAGCATGTCCAGGGAAAGGTTGGTTTGTGTTTTGGGTCGCTAAGTGCCTTGTACAGGATCCGTCCTTTCGTTCATCCGAGCGTGAGGATGGCCCTCTGCAATGCACTTGTGTTGTCTCATTTGGGGTATTGCGACACCGTTTACGGCCCATATCTCCTGGCTAAGACTTCGAAGACTGTGCAGAGGGTGCAAAATGCTTGTATGCGTTTTTGTTTTGGGATCCAGCGGAGGGAGCACATAACTCCTTACTTATGCAAGAAGGGTTACTTAAGTATGGAGAATAGGCGTAGGTTGAAATTTGCGTCTCTTGTGCATTCTCTTGCTGGGGGTGAAGGACCGGATTATCTGAAAAGCAAACTGACACATAAAATGCCGAACCGATTGAGGGACAGAGGCCCTCAACTGGTACCGCCTAGCTTGCATTTGACCCGCGCCAGGGCCTGTTTCCGGTTCGCAGCAGCAAAGATCTGGAATGATCTACCACCTCCACTACGTAATCTCCTCGGGAGATCTACGGATACTTTTAAAAAACATTGCATGCGGTGGCTGCTCGAGAAACAGGTTCTGGAAGCGGAGATTATTTTTGGCGGATAGTCTGGTCCCCATCCTTCCCACTTCCAATTAATAAAGTTAAAAGTAAAGATTTTTAGATACTTGGTCATGATCCATAGTGAAATATATTAAATTTATTTATTTATTTATAGTGTCTGTGTCTATAACAAATTTTATTCTGTGTAATTTTGTAGGCCAAGGCAGAATAGCAGGCCCGTAGGCACCCTCGCGTCTCTGCGGAACTGAGCTTTGGCCTCTTTAGCGTTTAGTGTTTATATAATTTTTTATTTGTTTTTTCTTATTCTTTTTTTTTTCTCTGGTTTAATTTATTTTAATTTTATGTAATTTTTTTTTTTTTTTTTATATGTCAGCTAAATGCTAAATAAATACCTTTTTATTTATTTATTTATTTTAAAGTAGAAAAGATGAGAGTGGAGAAGATGGTACAGATCCATGCGACATCATTTTCAAAGAAATTGGAAACCTTGTATAAAACCTTGATTCAATCAAAACGACAGTTTTAATGTGTAATTATCAATAAACATGTTAGCTACTGACACAGCGTATGTGCCAGTGAACACAGTTCTCACAGTTACAACGCATTTCCAGTTCTGCATTTATGTTGACTGCATCTTAAAAGCATGAATCGTAGATGTTATGGGCGACAGTTACCGCTTAACGTGCAGGTGGGCTGTCTACACGTTTGTTACCGCGTTGCATAATAAAATATCCCACTGAGTAGTTTGCGTAGAGAAATCCAAACTGCACTCGCTTGAAAACCGCGGGGAACGGCGAGTAATAAATACGAAAACTGCCACATTTTTATAAAGGACTTCTGTTACGTTTCTCAAACTTACTACTATTACGAATGAGCCGTAATTCATTGCGTGCCAGGTTACACAGACGAGACAAACTTTACCAACAAATAAACCAATCGACAATGGGGATGACTTGTTTTTTCCAACATCATTCACTTCTTTATACTGCTCGCAATGTCATGTTTACAATCCACACAAACTTTGCAGCGGACCCCGTTGGTTTAATTGTAAAGAGATTTGCTTGTTCTATTATGAATTCTGAGACTATTTTTCTATAATCACAGCTGCACAGTGAGCCGGGAATGAAGTGGGGTGGTTCGTCCTATCTGCGACGCACTTTACAACCATTTTTAATTAGATTGAATGCGACATTACTTCAATCATAGACCTAACTACACCAACAAATAATTTTAATTATTTCCAAGCTTCGCCTCAAAGAGGCCGGGATATTTTCTCAAACAGCCTAATTATCAAGTGACCTGCTTGCCTGTTAGTCTTCTTTATTTAAATATAAAACATTATAAAAATGTTCAAAGTTAATCCCACCAATAATATTTCACGTGAAGTTGCTTCGCCAAGTCTGGCTAGATCATAAAAGTTTTACTGAGAAAAAGTTTTTAGATCCAACAAGCAAATCAAGTCCCAAACTTTACAAACCCTACATTTTGATCAAAATGAGTGCTTGAGCGCTACATAGATTCAAACGTAGCACATACGAAAAATACAATTCTTATAAAAATATATACCACTTTAAAGTTAAATATTCCAGAATCGGATAGATAAATATTTAAATACTTGACTGTACTACTAATCTACTCAAGATCCGCTTTTGTGTTTGAGCACCCGAAGTCTCCTTTACGTTTTACAAAATGGAAGTACAAAAAAATTTATAAGATTTATATTTCAACTTTGTCGTGATGATTATATGTATTTATTTAAATATTTATTGCACACAGTAAAGAAATACAGAGATATAACATAGCTATAACTGACACAAGCACTACTTATTTCTAAAAGAAATTTCTACCAGCAGGCCTACAGAAAGGAAATGTTTAGCTAAGAAATGTAGATACGACGCGCGCAATTAATGAATAACTATAAAATACATATGAATACGACTAATTTTTATATATTATATCAATAAATACATACATACTTAAATACACTTAAATATTACTACATATCAATACAAATATATACAATTTATGGACTAGACAGGGACAGGTAGTGGTCTTTCACTCGCTTTTTGAATATAGGTAGTGACAGACTGTCACGTACCTCATGCGGGAGAGAGTTCCACAGTCCACATGTATGTGATATGTAAACGTACCAAATAGCTCTCTAATATTAATAGAGTCTGAGCTAAACCGGAGACAGACAGACAGACACAGCGAAACTAAGGGTACCGGGATTTAAAACGGAACCCTAATAAAAGTATCAGTAGGTAGATCTATGTACTCCACTGAGTCAAGATCAATTTTCGTAATCGTACCAGCGATTCCGGAGAGTTAGTGTTTTGCGAACATACATGCCTTATAAACCTTAAAACCTAAGCCTTATAACTACTTCGAAAACGCACTACGCATATTTCAAACTATAAATGAAATAAATTCCTTGGACCACTCGCATCTACATGTCTCCCAGACGTTTCCCTTACATCTTGCACGCTCCCCTCCTTGCCACAATGGACGGCATTCAGAAACCTCGTCTGGGTACTTCGTCAGACCAATATTTTCTTCGTAAAGAGGGGTTGGTACGACGATAAATCCAAATCCTATTGATAGTTAGTGGCACATTAGTTCTCCTTTTGTGCCCCAAGGAACATTCGCTTGAAAAACTGGCTTATGGGCGGTGCTTATGGACGTTTCGGGTTGGTATTCAGACGCCCATGCTTGATGGAAAATGAATTTTGGTAATGGTTGATTCTGGGCGAGACATTAATTTTTCGAACTTCTTTTACTATTGTGTTTTTTCTTTGCCAAGGTCTCCCTAGATATTTGTGTGTTGTTATTTTATCCAAAAATATTGCCAACCAAGTAGTTATATACTGAATAGTAGATCAAAAGCCCTAGGATTTATCATGCGTGCCTCGAGAGATTTCCGTTGTGCTAAGACGGTCAAAGTATTAGACTGCACTAGAATACGCGTCTCAAGTGTGGAATCCATGTCATATCACGTATCAAAACCGTATCGAAAACATTCAGAAGAGGTTTCTGCGCTTTCAACGTTTCCGTACCGGTGATAAGTTTTGTTCTGAAGAATATATTACCTACTGTAAAAAGCACCACCTTCTCCCTCTATTTAAAAAGGCGTGAGATTGCAGATCTAGTTCTTCTGTACAGGATTACATCCAGTGTGGTTGATAGCCCGCAGCTACTGAAGGAAATTTCACTTATACCTTGGGGGTCTATATAGAGCCCTTCGCTCTAATTCTATGATTTCATTGACAAATGCTTCTACAAATCATAGCGCAACACATTCATGTGGCGTGTGTATAGTGCATTAAATGAACTGTGCAAGGACAATGACGTCGATTTATTTGAGTCAGTCGCCGAGGAGGCGGCTGACTCAGTCGTTCTTTGATGACTATTTCTTAATATGTGCAAGTATAATGTGCATATTATCCTATCTCATATATATAGTGTTACTTAATCTAACTAGATATTAAGTAACTTACGTTGGTACCACGTTGATATTTAATTCTTATGTTGCTTTTCTGCAAATGTGTTTGATTGCTTTACTATATTTTGCCTGTGGCTATCAGCGAGTACCTATAATTGGCATGACTGTGTCTATTCATAATATGTTATTTGTTTTATAAACTGTTGGTACTCTAATAAATAAATAAATAAATAAATACGTTGTAGGTAATGTATCGAAAATTATTGTAAAACCAAGTAGTAGAATATGCTGCATAGTAATTTACACGTGGTGTCGTAGGCAAAGTATCGAAAACTATTGTAAAACCATGTCTCCTGCCGCTTGCCAGGCAGCTAAATACCCACGGTTTGATATGGTTATCTTCAATAGGATAATGTAACGTATGAAGAAAGTGGCGCACCATATTGGCTCCTACGGCTATTATTAAAACTTTGGTACCCTTGAGCAACGATTTCCCAATAACATGTTAAATTTCATTCACGCCAAACAGTACAGTACCTATACGTCGTACTCCAATATGTTAGCCACTCATCCACTTTCAGCCGACTCACGCGCTGTCGGACGAGATCAAAGCTACGTTTTTAATTGCCGCCCTCCAGTCTCGCCCTCTTCGCAGGGCTTGGAGTGCCCTCCGTTACTATTAGGGCAATTGTTAAGGGTGTAGCCAGTTTCAACCGGTTGCCACCGGTTTCAATCCTCACTGTGACGTCAAAGGGTGAAGCGAAGGTACGGCGCGTGTTTTATTCGAAATGCTCTGTACGTTTTGTGAAATGTTTCTTTGTTTTTCGATGTCATAACGGTGTGTACAGTGTGTAATGTATACCTTCATTATTTAAATGTATCCACGCATATTTAATTTAAATTAGCATTAATTTGTTAGTTTCCATTGCTGTTAATAGATTATTATCACACACTAAACATTTTGGAGTAGGTACTAATCATTTTTAGAAGTCTATGGACATTTGCAAAACCAGAGGTAGTACCACCTGATTGTTGCCGATCCCCTAAAATGATTTCAGTGAAATCCCCTCCAATGAAAACTGTTCAATTATTATGATTAGTTTATCTATTTGAATATGCTGAAGTGTCGGTAGATTAGTGGTTACGGTATCCGACTTGTAAGGGAAAAGTACCGGATTCGAATCACACTGCTCCCATGTACCAATGACTTTTCTGAGTTATGTACATTAGTAGAATACTACCCGATGCTCTTATGGTAAGAGAAATCAACGTTAACCTGCACATTCAGGTTTTTTATTCGACTGAATGTGTAATCATGATCCAATCTGGTCAGGTTCCCGGAGCAGGGTCACGGAGGTCAGATGGCAGTCGCTCCACTGTAATTACTTGATCTGCCAAATCTTGGATCATGGTCAAGTTGGTCCCCGGGCCGGGCCCCCGGGTTGGCCGTGTGGTGTCCGGCAGAGTAGAATAGCACCAACCCCTTACACTCTTGGGTGTCGTACAAGGCGACTAATGTTTTCGAGGCGAAAGATCAAGAGTCTCCGTAGTCTGGAAAATGGGCAGCAGCATTTTCCATTGTTATATTTAAACACTGCGATCTCCAACCCGCCTGCCAAGCGTGGAGATTATGGCAATAACCTCCCCTTTCGTGGGAGAGGCCCTAAGTCCTGCAGTGAATTGTTACGGGCTGTGATGATGATGGTCCCCGGGCCCTCACGCGCGAGAGCACAACCGGGACATTAACGCCAAGATGATGTGTCTACACTACTGTGTACTTTGCCGTGCCGCCAGGATTTCTGCTTGCTTGCATGTTATACCTGACCTTGTATTACTCCATGACCTAGCCTTGTTATTTGTTAATGCCTTGCAAAAGCCACTAACTGTATACCTCAAAACTACCCTCCATCGTGGTGTTTATCAATAAAAACAAAAGTATCTTGGCCATACGAAAGTGTCTACTAAATCTTTAGCGACACAGCAAATTGGATGTTTTACCTCAAACCCATTTCACGGTTTGTTTGTAACAGGCGAGTCCTCCAGAATCTCATTTGATTCGGGTTCGAAATCCAATCATCGCCTAATAATTGCTCGATGTCCATCGGATAACCGGTCAGCAAGTGACGTAGCGTGATGCGATGCATTATCCAATCAGGTTTGAGCCCTAGCGAAATGTGATGTGATTACGAGATGTCACGAGTCTTGATATTTACGTAAACAACTTTGTTAAGGTTTAGACTGAATGTTTACAGAGGTAATAGCAAACAAAGAGAGAAAAAATAAACACTAAGGCGCTGTTGTGCGGTCGCGCGACCATGGTTTTGCGACGGGCGGTTTTGAGGCCTCCTATTGGTCGGACGACATCCGTCGTACCATGGTCGTGCGACCGTTGCCAATGAGGACAGCGTGTCAGTCTAATAAAAACAAATAAAGTCGTCCACACCGCTGCCTAACGAACCTAAAGTCTAACGAACGATATAGCCCCAAGTTTACGGAGCTCATCCATGCATTGTCACAACGCGATCCTAACCTAACCGAATATAAACCTAATACAAACTATTATTATTGTTTAAGGTTATTGTTGTAAGGTTAGCGTTGTGACGTATATGTGTATGTGTATGTGTGTGTAGAAGCTTCGTAAAGTCGGGGAAAGACCGTTCTTGCAACATGACTTTTAAATTTTTCTAAAAGGTTCTAAAGAACGTTTTTCGCCCGTACGATTCGAACATGGAAAGAACTCCCAACCTATGACTAGACTATGACATGGGATCGTTCAAGAGGTATATTACAGGTCTCTTCAGACGCGGGCAGAGCATTGGTAACTCCCCTGGTGTTGATGATGTCCATAGGCGACGGTGACCACTAAAATCGTATTATGTGCGCGACGAGATTTCGGAGATACTTCAACCCAGCATCTCATACTGGCGCCAGTTTTCGGTATTTTAACCCACTGCGATCCCCAAAAACTGCTCGTGAACACCCAAACACGCGAACAAACACAAGGAGTTGCCATCAAAACGTCACCGAGCTAAATTGGCGAGGTGTAGGGTATACAAATTAGCGATGTTTGCACACAGCCGGGCCCGGCGACCGCTGAGAGCTTGCGGTAACTCGCTTTCTCGCAACGCTGCTCGGGGTACCGTCATTGGATTTGACGGCAGTTGGAAAATAAATAAAACATGTTAGTCAGTGACAAGCTAGGAAATGACCCACCTGATGGTAAGTGGTAACTGTCGCCCATAACATCTACGATTCTTACATTTAGGTTGCAGGTAACAAAAATGCAAAACCGCAGGTGCGTTGTCACTGTGAGGACTATGATGAAATGCCTCGTGCCTGTTATTTCGCTGGCTACCTTATCCTTCAAACCGGAACACAACAATCCAAGCATTACTTGGAGGCAGAAATAGATAAGGAAGATTATTTATTTACATACTCACAAAATTAAAAAAGTTCATGAATGTGGGAGAAGATTTGCAAGTGGAACAATATGGTCTCTAGTAGTTTCCACCCCATTGTTACGGGGGAAAGGCGTGATGGTATGTATGTCGCAGCCGAATGGTTAAATTAGCCATTTCATTAAATGGCTAGCCTTCTAAGCAGTAATTTAATTGAAAATTTGCCCATTTCATTAACTTTGAAAGTAACGTCTTATGAACGATATTTACCCTACTTTACGGAGCTCCTCCATGCATTGTCAAAACATTAAATTAACCTAACCGAATTAAAACCTAAAGTGAACTACTATTATTGTTTGTGGTTATTATGGTAAGGTTAGCGTTGTAACAATGTATGGAGGAGCACCGTAAACTCGGGACAATACTGTTCTTTCAACATTACGTTTAAATCTCATGCAATTGACAAATTTTCAATGAAATTGCTAAAAAGCTAGCCGTTTAATTAACCGGCTAATTTAACCATCCGGCTTCGACATATATATACACATTACCGTACCTATTTTTAGGCGGTAGAAAGTATATACTCCGTTTTTTATAATTCGGTTGAGCGAAAATATATTCTAACAACAGAAAATCTTTTGTTTATGTTGAATAAGGTGAACGTGGCTCTCAACGTGTTCAATATAATATTTATCTTTTCATTAGTAATTTGACTAAATTAGAGAGAAAGCTATGATATGATTTGTCTTACTAACAATCTCTTCATACACGAACGTCGGATCATAAGTCATTTATCTGAATCAAGTCAACCCCACGATTCTGTTGTTACGCTCTTGTTCTACATTACGGCTGGCGCTGTCTGTAACCAAGTAAAACTTGAAAAATAAACTTTTAAATATTCCAAAAATAACAACCAATCCAAATATATATAGTGGTATATACATCGGCGCTGTGTAGTCTCCGTGTGTAATTTATGTTTTAATAATTGTGTTCTTTTCATGTATTTTTGGTTTACTGTTTTTTTATGTTGTGGTGTTGTTGTTTGTGTCAATAAATGTTCTTTCTTTCTTTCTTTCAAATAATAAAGCCCCAATCCCTGCACCTTACCGCGAATGTCAACCGCACGTAATAAGTTTACGTTGAACACAGTTCCTCCATTCCGTCTCCGCAGACTAACTGAGTTTTTCGCCGGTCGCCCCCGTAGTAGGTTCCCATGTACCTTGATAGGCTTTGCTGTGGTCGCCTAAGCTAATAAGAGGAGACATGTTATCGAACAGTTTCAGTCTACTCTGTTTTCATTTCTGGGCGAAGTAGTTACTGTACCAGGGAAGCTTATATAGTGGGAAGATGCCGTTGTAATTTGGCGGAGTAATGCTTAACTTTTTTCTATGTTATACTTCAGGCAAGCAGGCAAGCGGGCCACCTGATGGAAAGTGGTCACCGCCGACATGGACATCAGCAACACCAGTGGTGCTGCTAATGTGTTGGCCGCATCTGAATATATATATATATATATATCTCATGAACGATCCCATCTTTTTCGATCCGATCTTGAACTCAGGAGCGTCGGTGACCTAGCGGGTTCGAGTCATATGCAAGAGGTACCGGGTTCAATCCCGAGTGCCGCTATGTACCAATTTTATCGTTCAAAGTTGCCAACTATGGAAATTCGCGTAAAAATAAGTACCCGTGCGAAAAGTAAGGTAACTCATATGTTTATAGAAAAGTAATTGATACAACAATTAACATATAAAAAGATTGAGCGTTTTTTTAACTTGAAAATCAAATTTAAAGTGCGTTGCACAGGGATGGAAATTCTAATATATATATGTTGCTTACTAATCGACGATCTCTCAAATTTGCAAAAGGAAAAAGAAAATGAGTCACCTCCAACTATCATATCCTCCCAGTCTACTACCTAAAAACCTTAAAACCACGTCTACCCTTATTTTATAGTAATGACCGACTTAAGCAAATTTTAGCAATTGTTTTTCATCTTTTAATATTCGTGTACCTTTTGTATTTATTAATTACTCATTTTATTTATTTACACATCTGATTTCTACCAAAAATAAAATCAAATATTCGATAATATATTTCGTTTTGACACTACCGGCGGGGTTACCTATAAAAAATTAAGGTCTAAAACCAGCAAGCCCCCAGCTAAACCCCTTCCCTGTTTGCGTACCGGCGCAGGCGGCAGCAAGATGTTTTCTATTACATTGTGTTTGAACAGGGTTATTGAGAGACGCTTCCTTGCGGCTATTGCAAACAGGAGCGCTTCCACTTTTTAAATTAAGTGTGCTCTTGAAAAATTGTGCAATCTACCGGCTTCTGTGTGGGTGTTGGTCGGAATATAGAGCTGTCTTATGCTCAGGCCATATTAAAGCTATACTATTTTTAATTGTAACGCAGATATTTGGCCGTCAAATCACCTGGGGCTCTGTTTTGGAGTGGCTCGCCTCGATTTTCAATTATAATTTTCGGTTCGAAAATTTTAAATTGTTTTTAAATTAAATTGGCAACACCGAAAGAGCACTGTCCAAAAAAAGGAAAAATAAGCATAATGCATCAAAATATCCAATTTTTAATACCGAAAATCAAAATTGAAAAGTGTGCGAATCGAGGGGAGCGATACAAAAATAGAGCCCCTGATCGTCAGGGACTGTTGATGGACAGACAGTTGACCGACAGATGATGGAGAGTACCCGTGAAACAGGCTCTGGAGTTGAAGGAGTCGGGAATTTCAGAGCACATTGTTAGGCAAAGCGTTTCATTCCGGCGGCGCACGCATTAGAAAGGTCTAAGCTTTACTATATAATGCGCTTATTACAAATGGCTAGATTCAGAAACAAAATGCGTGAGAGCTAGCTATGCTTATATTATAGAAATTTTTGTACAAAAATTGACCTTATTTTATGAGTAATGCATTCCATTTTAATTACCTCTCACGCTTTGCTTCTGAATTTAGACGACTGAATTAAGCCAAATGTAATAAGCGCATAAGGGTGCAACGTTGGCTATCGTTAGTTCGCTTCTTGTACCCCGAAAGTTAAAAGCGACTGAGCAGGAACATAATGTATTCCTGAATATTATTGCTAAAGATGTCTTTCACCTAATCTACTGCACCGATTTTGAAGTACCGAAATGTAGAGCTCATAATCTAGGGTCGGACTAGATAACATAATAAGAGGGTAGCTCATTTTCATTATAAAAACCGGTGAGTATTTATAGCTACGTCGCCCGTGATAAGGAAAAATTGGAAAGAGTAATTACTAATAATCTGGTGCGAGAGTCCTCTCGATCATCTCGTGGGAAACTTGTTTGACATCCGATCCGTCATGGCCCGAAGAAAACCAATTATTCCCCGCCTTCCTGATGATGTGACGGAAATAGGTGAAGTATCTAAAGAAGTTGTTGTAATAACCTACCTGATATATAATTTACTTCTGTTCAGCTCATTTTCTTATCGATTTTAAGATTCGGTCAGCCCTGATGATGAGGAGTGTATTACTGACTTAACCGTTGTTTCCGAAAATCAGAAACACTTCCATGATTCATAATCGGAGGGTACAAGCTTCTAAAAATCTTGGCTGGAGGGAAATGAATGCCAGCATTAACCATTCGATAATTTATCAAACCTTTTAAATTAAAGGGCTTATTGCATTCGGCTAAATATTGCTCATCGAATAAGGTCCATTTTTGTATTACTTTTTGTTACGTGTCGCTCCGCTTTCCATAAGGCGTGTTATAAAAATAGACCTTATTGCGTGGGCAATACATTCCACTTTGCCTTGCTCCTTTTTGTTTCTGAGTTTAGACGACAGAATTTAGTCAAATTTAAGGCGGCACTTGTCGGGGTACGAGTCGGACCCTTTAACAATTAGGCCACCGACGCTCCAAGATGAACATAATATGGATGTAAAACTCTTGGTAAAAGAGGCACCATGTTGGTCCACGTCTAGTCACTTACGCATCTCTTTGAATTACGTAGCCACGATAGCTCTCGCCAAATTAACAAGCCATACAACGCAGTTTCTCCACCATACTCCACTTATATAGACAGATTTTACCACTAAACTCCAGCTAAGTCTTGCCAAGTTACGTAGGCTCCCCTCCGAACATCGGGGGACCGGTCCCCTGCTATTAGGGTCCATATCAATGCCTAATTGTTTCCTAAACAGACAGCACCGCCAGTAACCACATTAAGCTGTCTAAGTGAGCTTAATTAGAAGTATGTGGTGGGGTGGGTGCCAGGGTGGGTATGCATGAACGGTGGTTGCAATCGACATTTTGATGGATGGAACGCGCCAAGGAGTTGATAAGTTTATTACCTATATCACAAGAATGTATAACGATAATCGCAAAATTATTGGAATGTTGGATCTTTAATGCTACGCAACGGATTTTAATGCGCTTTTTAACAATATATAGAGTGATTCGAGAGTAGGGTATATAAGCAAGAAAAAAGGGTAGGTAGAGGTTAAGTAGGTGTACGCGAACAAGGTCACAGGTCCGTACCATACAATACAATACAATACAAAACTCTTTATTGCACACCAGAGAACACAAGTATAGATACAAAAAATATGGTAGATAGTACAAAGGGCAGTCTTATCACTAATGTGATCTCTTCCAGACAACCTTGGTATGGAGAGAAGCACAGGATTATAACAAAAGACAGGTAGTGCACACAAAAGCATCACTTATAACAAAAAATAAAAATACATACATCTTCACAACAAAATACCCACAGATCCATAAATAAAGGATAAAAACCCAAAACCACAGCAAACACAATTACCCCACTACAGACATTAGATAATGCTGCTTTACTTTATTTTTAAATGTGTGCAGTGATTCCGCACATCTAATGTCGTGGGGCAACCATAGTGATTGTATACTAGCGGAACTTACAATATGCCAGTTCGCCTTGAAGCCGATGTATTTAAGGAGGTTCCTGTGAGACGACCTGAGTGGTTCAGTGGTCAACGTTAAAGTCTGCTACGCAAGAGGTCCCCAGTTCGATTCCCGGCCCGGGATTTTAATTTATGTTACGGGTCTGGGTGTTCTATGTATAATAATTATGTCTTGAAAAGTATATTAGTAGTATATCAGTTATTTAGCAGCCACATTACAAGGTTGGCTTAGTTTGGGGCTAGATAGCGCTGTGTGAATTTGTCCACGATTACTTTTATTATTATTATAATTTCATACGGTCAAAGAATCTTACTCTTTTACTATTTAAATTTTACTTTAAAATAAACACTAAGAAGAAAATTCGACCCCGATCCATTATGCTTTACATCTGGATTAACCTTTGATCATATCACACAACAAACTCCATGATAATGCACATCAATCAGGGCACGAAGGCGTCTAGCAGCTTAGCTACAGGCTGATTAGTCTACTGAACACGTCAATACAATACACAGGGGGAGAACAATAGACCGATCTACGTCACTCAGTTGACATATGGTTGGGTAACGATCTAATAGGGTTGTTTACAGATTTTAATGATATTATTAATTAACTAGCTTTTGTCCGCGACTTCGTATGCGTGGAAAGTTTTTATGACAATTTAGCTTTTGCCTGAATTACCATTTTAAATGACCTCCGTATATGAATGCCAGTACTACGGGGAGGTCAAGTTGTATATCTGGTTCTAACTACCCCAATTAGATGAAACATGGCTTTGATTTTACCTTGGAGTTCGTGCTATCTAACTAATAAAACGAAATCCACATCTGTGTAGTAGTTATTGCGCGATGCGTGAACATACAAACAACAAATGACAAAAACTAAATCAATATTTTATTGGGCATATTTAGGTACAGTCGAGTTCATTAATATGTGAGCATTACCAAGGCTTCAAATATAGATGTACATGGAAGGGTACTTAAATATCTGAGAAGATGTACATATGTTTGATTGATGATTCTGCTCAGATATATAAGTACCCTTCCATGTACATGTATATTTGAAGCCTTGGTAATGCTCACATATTAATACTCATAATACTCATATCCATGCAGGAATACTCATATCCTATCCACCCTCTATAACGTCCTTCATAATCCTTCCGCTCCCTCATACCTCCGTGACCGATTCCACTTTTCTCGTCCACAAGACAAACCTTGTCGTTCCAGTGTTAGATCGTCGCTGGACATCCCCATCCACCATTCCGACTTCTACTCCTACTCCTTCACCGTACATGCCGCAAGACTGTGGAATTCTCTTCCGCACGAAGTGCGCGATTGTCAATCTATAGCAATCTTTAAAAAGCGTGTAAAGGATCATTATCTTTCCTCATGTTTCTGAATGTTCTACAATACCTGTATATATTTTATTATGTATATATGTATGTGTATTTATATATACTATTGTGTGTATTTAGTATTTTATTTATAATTATTTATGTAGTTTATTAAATATGTATATTTTAAACTATTGCGCACGTCTCATCCCCTATAATCTATAATGTCTCTCTTCTATAGGCCTGCTGGAAGAGATTTCTTCTTAGAAATAAGTAGTGCCTGTTGTGTCGTCTTTAATTTTGTAATTTCTGTATACTTTATATTATGTGCAATAAATTGATAAATAAATAAATTAATGAACTCGACTGTACGTCCCAATTTTTTTTTATTTCTGAAATTTCTTTATCCATTATCAAATACTTATTGCTACACTTGCCTGTAGATTTCTCTACGTTGGCGAGAATTTGAATTTACCGCGATTTAGATTTCGTTCGACGATTGCGGCCAGCACCAAATTCTATTTGAAGTGTACGCATCGCGCGGCCCTACCCCACATTCTTTTACGCGGCTAGATGGCGCTCAGAGAGGAGCTTAATTAGTGTTACCCATCGAGAACATTTTTTTCGTTGTGTAACATGTTATTACACAAAGGTATCAACAGGAACAAATGAACCTATCGCACCTAAAGCATCACCGGGAATCTGATGTCACAGCTGCGGTCAAGTCTCCATTGGATACCTACATGCATTCGCCACAACGATGTCACACGCTGTCATTTGCATCAACCACCGTGTTTGCGTCCATAATTCTCAATAAAGAATGACTTTCAAAAACACAATAATAAGGTACTGCCTGTTTACCGAATTTATATTTTTATACGCACCATCCAAAAATATTACAAATATAAACTATTCACGTTCCTATATTTTCTGGCTAAAAATGTAAAAGTAAAAGTAAAAGCAGAAAAATTAATATTTTCAAATAGAGCAAACAATTCCTAACATTTTTTATTAATGACGTCAACTCGTGTATTTTACATTTTTAGTTTTATTTTTAGCTCAAAATGTATGACTTCGTGCTTTTCTTTCACAGCAGTTTGGCGCAAATGGTGCGAAGCTAATTATGACAAATAAAACATAAATTCTAAATTACTGTCTCCTGTAATCTAAGTCATCCTAGTTAGGACTACTGTAGGAGTCAGGAAATCCACCCTTATATTAATATACTGTATTGTAATTCATTAATATAAATTGAGATGTATCTGATCATAAAAACTGATATAAGTAACTGAGTAAGGTTGTAATTTTGGCAACTACCTAAATGATAATTTATTTATATAATCTCAAATAACTAATTTTAACGGGACCACGGCCACGCTTTAACTACACTACTATTATTATTAGTAACCATCTTAAAAATAGTTCTCAAACAAACTCGCACACTTGCGATGCTCCCTTTTCATAACGTCGGAGTGCCGCAGTTATTCACCGAGTTCGGAAACAATTTTTTTCACTACATTTGAAAGAACAATAAAAGTCGGACGTGTCCTTGTTACGTCCGTTCCGTCGGCGCATAAATTATACCAAAGGAGGGAGGGCATTGTGAAAATCACAAGGAGTTAATGTTTCTAACGGAGAATTGCTTACGTTGTTTGTATAGGCTGATACCTGAACCTTTAATTTAGTGAGTATCACTATGATATGTGTTACAAAGGGGTTTTTAAAAGGCTACTGGTACCCTCAAAGGATGGGACGCGTCGCCTTCGAGGCTAGAGTGAATAGCCTTCAAGGCTTCGTCACTTACCAACAGGTGAGATGGCGGTAAGCGGCCTGTCGTGTCTGATAGAAAAAAATATAAGGCCGTCACCGCTTCCGCTCTTTTTAGATTGCAGATGTCCTGGACGATGGTGACCGCTTCCTGACCTGGCGGAGTGGCCGTCCGTGCCTACCTAGGCAACAAAAACATTTCAGGGTGGTTATTAGTATTATAGTAATCTGGCACCATCATTACCAACAGCCCATAACAGCTAAGTGCTGGATTTGAGCTTCGCCCACATTAGGGGAGGGTTTTATTATAATCTCTACGCTCGGTAGCTTTTAGTGTGTAGTTACTTGTGTAAAATAAGGACAAGATTCCTGTCCAAAAATTTCGGCCTCATAAATACTTAGATCTAAAATTAGATTTTATTATTTGGGTATGTAGTTTAGGTAAAATACAACTGTGGCCACTTGGTCTAATTAGATAGATGTTACTAAATTTAGTAACAAAATAAATTTTTGGACAGAAGCCTTGGCCTTATTTTACATAAGTGTTTTTGTGGAATCTAATCGCTTTTTGTGGTCAATTCCCGGCTTTCAGGGTCCGATTTCCTACTCTTTCTTCTCCACTTGGTCTAGGGCATGCTTTTGCAATTGGCTCTCGTATCCGAGCAATCGATCTCAATCCATCCATCCTCTTTTCTCCATCCAGATACCTCTTTCCTGTTATCGACAGATTTAGGCATCTATTTCCCAGACTTACGCAATACGTGACCAAACCAGCGCGGATGAGCTTTTTCATCTTATCAGTGATATCACTAACGCCAAGGCTGCCACGAATGCACTGGTTACATACTCGGTCAAGCCGCGTAACTCCGCACATCCAGCACAGAATTTTCATTTCGTTGGCGTGAAGTTCGCTGACGTGCTTCGTTAGTGCCAGCCATGTCTCAGAGCCATAGGCGAATTACAGGCGAATTATACTATTTTGTATAAGGCTCTCGAACTTGACAGCGATTTTAGGATCACAAGAGTCTAACGTGAGCCCCGACCCCGCCCAAGCTGCAGAGATATGGGACTTGACATCGGAATGGATATCTCCGGGCTTGTGCAGCGCGGAACCAAGGTAATTGAATTTATCTGTTCTTTGACAGATTGGTCCCCTTTAAGGATGGTTATCCGCGCTACAGCTAACTATGTACTCTGTTTTGGCGACGTGCAGCATCAATCCGCCGTTTTCTAGCGCTTCCTTCCACATTTATCAAGTCTGCTTACAAGTGCGATATTCCGTCAGGTTCCTTCATCCGCTCCGCGCCCCCGTTAGTAATTTGGATTACGGGACTGTCGATAGCGGGTTACAAAATACTGCACCGTCATATAGGGCGAAAGTTCGTGTTTGCGAAAGTTTAAATTCTAAGACAGTTTTGTTCTGGAGTGTGAGATAACATGTAGCAATTTTTATTGTTTACATTTTAAAACTTAAATCATTGCCGTAAAATCTCTTCGCGTTAATTCCATTTTTGCTACGAACGACGAACTTCAACATGTGCTAAAAAACTATTGAAAAATCAAATTAGATTGAGTTTGTTATGGATTAAAAAATAGAACATTCGAAATTCAAACATTTCATGAGCACAGCATCAACATACAAACACAAACATGAGCGCAGAAGTTTTAGAATGTAGATATCTATGTATGTGAAGTCTTAGGTCTAGACCTACTATTAGATACTAAAATAAATAAATAAATAAATAATCGTGGACAAATTCACACAGCGCCATCTAGCCCCAAAGTAAGCAAAGCTTGTGTTATGGGTGCTAGATAACTGATAAACTACTTATATACTTTTAAATACATACTTATTATACATAGAACACCCAGACCCGTAACAGAAATTAAAATTCATCATTTCAATTTCTGCCCGGCCGGGAATCGAACCCGGGACCCGGGACTAAGTTTAATTAATTTTATCTAGTGTAATATATCCTTCGAATGACTTTCATTTTATTTTGGGAAACTCAACGATACAATGAATGACTCATATTCATACAAGTCATACAAGGCGACTAATGTTATCGAGTTGCCGTAGGCTGGAAAATGGTCAGCAGCATTTTCCATTGTTATATATTTACATCACTGCGATCTCCAACCAGCCTGCCAAGCGTGGAGATTATGGCAATAACCTGCTGTTTCGTAGGCCCTAAATCTTTCTGTGGATTGTTATGGGCTGTGATGATGACGAGTATATAAGGCATAAATTATTTTTCTGTGAGTGTAGTGGCTTGGCATTAGCCTTGTATTTCGCCTATATTTAACCTTATGAATGTATTATGGCATCCACCGATAAGTACCTACATAGTTACAGTAGCGACAGTATTAAGTCTAGGTTCAATAAAACTCATTAAGCTTCTTTATCTAGTCTAATATATGGTCCGGAAAGGCTAATTTGAATGAGTTTCAGTTTATTTTGTGGATAACACTACCGGTTCTATGTAGATATATAAAAGAAGGAAACGACTATTTATAAAAGACAGTTAATTATCTAAAGAATACTCGATACGTATTTATAGCGTCACCGCTAGTTTTTCTAGCTAGTGTTTTATATATTATTTCTTAATTCAAGTTTAGGATGCAGAATCGATTCTTTTTAATTTTGGTGGCGCTATGTAGTCTAATTTTTGGAAATGCTCATTGTGATTCCTGGAATTTATTGGAGCAAGCTGATGTAGTCCTACAAACTTATGAGAATTTGGTGTCCAATTTGTAAGTCCATTCCATTACATTCCAGTATAATATTAATAACTTGGAAGTTGTGTACCATAGGACTACACACACACCTCTTTTGTCTCTTCCACAATCCAACTTCCCATACATGTACGCCGGTTGAGGGTACTACTGCGTCCTAAACTTTCCGTTTTGCAAAAGGCCATTTATTTGGTCATTAGCTAAGCCTGATGAAACGTGGTCACTGCTGCTATACACATTTCCAACACCAGGGTATCCACTAATGCATTGTCCACTTCTACAACCCCAGCAGCAAATAGATGTTCAACGCAAAAGCCATAGTTCCTCTTGAAGCACTGGAGATCTTAAATATTCAGCAGAAACACACTATCTACAATTTAAAATAATATATTTACTTCAGCTGTTCTACTTAAGAATTTTGTTTTTAGGGCACTGACAGTTGAAGATGCGTCGGACACACAGAAACGACTATTCTCCATTATTTTATTGGGGATTCTAAAGTCCGCGGCTCCTGACTCTAATAGAGACGCCAGTGATTACGTGGACACCAGACAGCCAGCAGACGTAATCGGAGGTCAAGCTTTGCAACAGATTGATCTTTTTAGTTCTCTCATAGATCCTGTGAGTTTTTTTGTGTCATACGGTAGGCAAACAGGCAAGTGGGCCACCTGAAGGAAAGTGGTCATCACTGCCTATAGACATTAGCGAAACCAAGAGTAGCGCTAATGCGTTACCCACCTCTGGCAGCAAAAAGGCAAATGCCCCTCCACTGCCAAAGCCACGGTTCCCCGAATACCCACCCCATGGAGCACTGGAAACCTTACTCACCGGCAGAAACACAATACTATTTAAAAGCGTATTGTTTAGTGGAGGTACTTCCTCCACAAGCTCCTATTCGAACGCGATACCCTGCTATATTGAGCTTATTACACATGCCTAAATTCAGAAACAAAAAGCGTGAGAGCAAATCAAAGTGAAATGTATAGCTCATAGAATAAGGTCAATTTTTGTATCACTTATATTATGTTACGTGTCGCTCCGCTTTACAAAAGCTGTGATACAAAAGTGGACCGTATTTAATGAATAATGTGCGATACTTTCCACTTTGATTTGGTCTCACGCTTTTTGCTTCTGAATTTAGTAACTGAATTTAGGCATGTGTAATAAGCGCATATGCCCTACCTCTCTTAAACCTATTGTTTAAGAGAGGTAGGGCATATACCTAAACATAACCATAAACTTATCGAAAATGTAGTAGGCAGTTTCATAGAAATACAGGTAATGGAGACAAGCGATTAAGCGGGTCATCTGATAGGTGTCTGATGAAAAGTGATCACCGCAATCCATAGCCGCATATTCCTGGAAAGTTTTGAAATGACGCACGCAGTGCATTTCAGTTCAGCTTTACGAACTGAGATTATTGTTAAAGTAATTCGATAAAATGAGTGAACAGGGACATCTAGTCTACACACACATACACCACCACGTCTTTTTCCGTAAGGGTAGGCAGAGACCACATCTTTCCTCTTGATATGGTCCTGACAGATACATTTAATAACCTTTACATACATGAACGTTCGTTTAGGGTACACTACTCTTTGACATCTGGTCTGTGAGTGCGATATAGCAGGCAATAGCTATCTGGTAAGCACCTCTTACCTTCATCATCATATCAGCCAGAAGACGCCCACTATTAGACATAGGTCTGTCCTGGAGATCTCCACAAAGGCCGGTCTTGTGCTTTCTGCATCCACCTGGTATAGCTAGTGTCAAATAAGAAGAGACTTGGCGTGTCACGTGGTTCGACTTGCGCTGAATACGATTACCTGCGCGAAATCCCCTCCACTGCCATTTGACAATTCTCTTCTTTCGTGACGCGGGTTATACCTGCGATCTTTACCAGGATATTTTCTCTAACCTTTAAGAGTTCAGTAAATGAATTTGTTTTGTTACAGCCCATCAACGTCATACAGGCTTCGTGTACTCCAGAAATGCCCTGCTATGAATGTACGAGGGTCGTCTATTATGCATTTGTGAATGAGACCGGGAAATGCTGTACCTTTATGGACCATGTAGTGTACTTTCAGGCAGTATATTATTTGTTTAGCGACGAAGACTTCAAGAAACTTATCTGCCGCGTACGTTCCATTTTACTTTAATTATCTACTAATATTTATCTGGAAGCTCTTTTTTGCATAGATAACTGTTACTGAGTATTAGTTGAATATATTGTCTGTTTCATCCATGCTGGGCTTCGATCCCTCAAATAAAAAATTGGTCAACCAAATATAATTGTTACGACGTAGCAACCGTTCAAACATGGTTTATCTATTTATTATGTTTGGCATTTCTTATTACAACAATCTGAATCGAATGAGCCGAGTTTTTGTCATTGTGGAGAGAAGTTTTGATGTCATCATTGTATTGTATGATAAATATTTTTTTGCCACTTATTCGACTCAAATTATTTTAATAACTACGGAACAAATTTCGAAGTAGCACAATTCTAATACGAAATGCTAAATGTTGTTATTAACAGCTTTTTTTTTATACTACTAAGGTGGCTCTCGAAGAACTCCATGTTGTACTCTCATTTTCAACGTTCATTCCACAACCTTAGTGTGCGTGGGAGAAAGTTATTTTAGAACCGCACAGTTTGCAACCAATTTGGCCGCAAGGTGTAAGGATGAACTCCCTGTCGGTGGCGAGCGGTGCGATGATAGAATATAGCTAAAAGCATCATGTCAAACAGTTCTTGAGAACAAACACCGTTCACAACAAACAAACGCTCCCACTAGTCCAGGCATCAGTCCCGGTTGTGGTCTAGCGCACCGCACTAGGGCCCGAAATCTGCCTTCCTACTTCTTGTCCACTTCGCCCGGTCATTAGCATTCTTGTTAGTGAGTTTGTTACGTACACCTCACCTACTCATACCAGTATGATTGATATTTCAGGTACAAACAGTTAGTAAGACTAGTACGAGTGATGATGCAGCGATGGATTTGCTAAATGAATACCTTAAAGGGACTAAATATCAAGCAGCCAAAGAAGCGATCCAATCATGGTACGCAGTTCTGATATCTGGAAATTACACGTGTAATCTTCCTCCCTTGACAAATAAAACCTGCTGCGGCTCCACAAGTGGCAGTAGTAATTCTTCGGGTATCAAGGATAAGAAACCAAAGAAGCCTACAATACCACCGCCCAAAAAGCCAGTGCTTCCAGGACGTCCACACAAACAAATTCTTAACAAGTGATCATCAATATACACAATTATTCTTCATTGTTATATCAATCATCGCTTTGCATAGATTAATAGAATCCAGCATAAAAACCAGTTATCCATTATAAACGAACGAAATATTTTACTTGTACAGAGCTACTTGTTACAATTATTAATTTATTTTACCTAGTATATGATTTGCGAATAACAATAAAGTATTGATAAAATTTGTGACTTTAATTTCCCTTTTTTTATTCATAAACCAGCGTATACGTAAGTTTATTTATAACAAAATTCATAATATTTAACGTCTCATCATGCCTCTGCTCAACTCCTACTAAGTGGGATCACATCTTACTCGCCTCCCTTTAATACCATCATTCGTCATTTCAACGTTCATTCCTTTCAAATACATGTCTCGTCTTATAGCATTTCACCTTTTCCGCCAATGACTGGCGCTACTTTCAAACTTTCACTGATATAGTCATCGTTTTTTTTCCTTTTCTGTCACCCAACAAATAATTCTGTCTTGTAGTAATGAATGTCTTATGTGGTATTGAATATCACTCAGATCCATAGCGTATATGGGAGAGGTCTAAATCGTCCTGAGATTTTTCCTTTAAGTTTAAGGGATATCCGCTGAACACATTATTGTACCTGAGACCAGGCTCACCATTACATCCATCCCGCATTTAATTCCTTTTTCATATAATGGTCACTTCGCCATCGTTCTGGATCAACGACCCAAGACGAACGAAGAACGACAACAACGCACCGGAAATCGAAGCAGACTTCTTAGAACACTATCTAAAAAAACAGGATAGAAAATAAAACGACCACCGAAGTAGCAGAAGATAGGTGGATAGGTTTCAGTATCTTCAGTATCTTCTTTTTTCTCATCATCATCTGAGAATCATGGTTAATACGATGTATGTTCATAATGAGCTTATAAAACATGCTTATACTAGCAAAACACTTATATATTCATATGATATACTAGATACTGCTGTTTTAGTACATAAATGTAACGAAGAATTAAAATTTAATTGCATTCATGTAGATAAAAATGACTTTTTACACGTTATTCCAAATTTATACGAATTTGCATATTTAAATTTATATAAATGAAGGATCAATTGATCGTAGGTACTGTACTTTGAACAAAATACATCATGGAAATACACGCAGTGAAGATGATGACGAATTTGTTTCTTTTAACTTTCTGTATTATTTCTTGGTGCCATGGGAGACAAGACGAGGAACGAAACCAAGTATGGAAACAAGCTGATGTTATACTAGAAAACTGGGATTCTTTGTACAATTTATTGTAAGTACTGTGCAGAATCTAAACAATAGAATTTGTAGGTACGTTGAGTCTGGATTGTGTGGTGATGGTTGCTTTATATATGATTTTTGTTTTGATTCCTCTAGTGGTACTTGTGAGTATGAGTAAAAATCGCATTACTTAATTAATTAAATTATGGTAAAAGATGAAAATCAGCTTTAATTTTTATTTATTTATAATTATATTCATAAATAGGTTTATCATATTTAAAGATACGTAATAAGATATTTACTACTTATTTCATGTGAATTAAAGTGATTTATTTTTCAGGGCGCTCACCGTAGAAGATGCTTCCAATATTCAGAAGAGAGTGTTTTCCATTCTTAGCGAAGGAATAAACAAATATTTTATTTCTGGAGGCAAAGAAAGATTCGCACGCGCACTTGTGTTTGTCAGCAGACTAGCAGACATCATTTCATACATATTATTTAAGAATATCATAGATCTATCTAAGACTGTAAATGATCCGGTGAGAGTGTAACGAGTGTAGCATAAAAAGTATTTTCAATTAATTGCCCTACTTAAGACGGGTCGGAGGTCATGTAGCATGTCCATTGAATGCAATTTTATTTATAACTTTTTAAATTGTGGGTTCAGGTTGTGAACTTGATTAAAAGGTCATGCCGTCCGGACACGATACTCATTCATCATCATCTTGGCGTCAATGTCCCGGTTGTGCTCTCGCGCACGAGGGCCCGGGTTCCGTCTTGACCATGATCCAGGATTTGGCACGCCGGACACGCCTCTCATTGAATGCGCAAATTCTGATGTAATAGTAATTACGAGCAAACACAAATCTGTAGTAACTTCCCGCCATTTTCTGCTCTATAGCTAATCATATGAGCTACTCAACAATACATACTTACAGGATTTGGTTGGCGGCGTATCATTATAATTTTTTTTTACTCTGTATCAATAATATTAATTACCGTATGCCGTTAATGCTGTGATTAAATTTGAACAACAGTGATTGTAAATCATTTAAAAATACGTCCATTTTTGTTTTTCTTCAGGTTCAGAAACTTATGGAATCAAATACTGACGACAATGCATCATTGGAAATTTTGGACAACATTTTAAATGGTCAAATGTATAACAAGCGCATGGAATAAATAGGGCTTTGGTATTCAGTGTTTAACGCTGGTAATTTTTCTTGTAATCTACCACCTTCAAATTGTAACATAAATAAAAATAGTAAGGATAACTTTTGTACGAAACAAAAGAAATTTATTTAAAACCTTAATAAGATGTCTCAGTGGCAAGTTGGCAACTAATACATAAACTAAAAAGGCGAGAATCAAAATAAGGTTTTAAATTAACTAATATTTTTATAATTCATAATTATAGTCCTGTAGGACCACTTTTGGAAGTAAACTACCTTATTCAGAAGACAACAGAAAAACTCGGACTTGTTGACTTTTATTTTCTTTCCCCTCAACTCATATTTACCAACTCGACTTACTCACTCGCTTCTCATTTTCATAGCGTTTGTACACCTTAATTCCTAGCGTTTATCCATAATTGATGATAGACCGTAGGTATGGTATACCAGTGCTATTTCATTGTTTTTTATTTTAATATAGGTATCTAGAAATGGAATGAAAGCATCAATTTAAATAAGAATTGGCACCAAACTATTCGAATTTGCATCTTAATATTATTATAGTAATACCAACATACACCGTCGTGTTACGCCAATCTTCTCCCGATGAAATCACGATGGTGATGAAAGGATAATTGCGTGATTGTAATGAACTATGAATATTATTATTATTATTAGTTGTTGATGCACTAGCAGCATGAAGCTGATGCGTGCACTTCACTAGCACTTGTGTCAGTCACTTTTTTAGGCTGTCCAGTCTGTTCTTGAAGGCATTGACAGACGGCGCACTTATCACATGTTCTGGTAACTTGTTCCACGCGCATACCACACGATTCGGCAGATAGTTGTGTCTGGGGTTGGAGACACTTGGCGATCGCAGCAGTTGCAAAGAGTGTCCTCTTATTGAACGGTTTGTATTAGGCTTCATAGTATATATGTGCTCAAGCTGAACATCATAATGGCCATGCAAGATCTTGTAGGTTTCTATAAGGTCTCCTCGCTGTCTACGCTCCTCCAGCGTCGTCAATCCCAGCACCTTCAAGCGTTCTTCATATGATTTGCCACGCAGAGATGTCACCATACGCGTAGCTCTTCTCTGCACTTTTTCCAAACACTGTATGTCCTTTTTGAAATAAGGATTCCACATCTGAAAACCATACTCCAGAAGAGGCCGCACATAGGTTTTGTATAGTCGGAGGAATAAGGTCATATCAATGTTTCCGAAGGCTTTTCTAATCATATATAGAAGAGAGTTGGCACTTTTAACAATTCCCAGAATGTGGACGTCCCATTTCAGGTTATGTGTCACTGTTAGACCGAGGTCCCGCTGAGATGTAACTGCTTGGAGGTTGACACCATTGATAGTGTATGACATGTGAGGGTTATTGTTACCTATATGGAGTACAGTGCATTTACTCGAATTCAGTGTCAGGAGCCAATCTTGTGTCCATTCAGCAATACGATCCAAGTCACCCTGAATAATGTTGTGACTCACCAGTGGGTTACCCAATATCTTGGTATCATCGGCGAACAGTGATAACAGGGACTTAATTATCTGCTTGAGGTCTGTTAAGTAGAGCCCAAACAAAATTGGGCCAAGTACCGAACCTTGTGGCACACCACTTAGGACGGGATACTGATCAGAGAATGCCTCACCGACTCTCACCCTGAAGCACCTATTTGTCAGGAAATCAGTCAACCACACCAATAGTTTGCCACGTACACCAAAATGCTCGAGCTTATTTATAAGTCTTTTTATGGGAACACGATCAAAAGCTTTTTCATAGTCCAAGTATATAACATCAGTTGGCTGGCCTGTGTCCCAATTCTTAGTCCAAGTGTCAAGGCAAAGAAGCAGGTTTGTGGTGGTCGATCTTCTTGGGATGAAACCATGCTGCTCATCAATCAAAACATTCTCCCGGGAAAGAAAATCACGCATTTCCTTTGCTATTACTTTCTCCATAGTTTTGCATGATAGGCAGGTTAAGCTGATAGGCCGGTAATTGGCAGCACAAAGCTTATCACCTTTCTTGTAAATGGGAGTGACTATCGCTTCCTTCCAGTCAGAAGGTAACTTTCCATTTTCAAAAGACTGGGTCATTATGGTGGACAATTGATTGCATAATGTCTTTGAACATCTCTTGAGCAAAACAGCTGGGATACCATCAGGTCCCATGGATGTGCAGTCATTAAAGGATTGCAGTGTCTTTGACACAATTTCAGGGGTGAAGACGATGTCCTCTATGGATGCCTCAACCCTTGGCACATTAAGATGCGGTAGTGATAAATGGGAAGGTTCATTCACGTATGATCTCTCAAACTGTTCAGCAAAGATATTAGCCACTTCATATGAGTCATTAATAATATTAAGTTTATCATCTCTCAGGGAAGGTGGAACTGACACTTTGGAAGATATTTGCTGCCTTACATAACTATAAAAAGACTTGGGCCCACTGTTGATTATATTACTTTCATAATGCTTTCTAGCTGCCTTGACAGCACTGATTATATAATTATTTAATTTTCTGTATTTTATATAGTTATCCGAAGTAGGGTTTAATTGATAGACTCTCCATAATTTCATTTTTTCCTGGGTCATTTTTACTATAGATTTATTTATCCATGGTTTATTCTTGTTTTTTATTTTACTTGGCCTATGAAGCGGAATTGTGTTATGAATAATTGTGTCGATACAGTGTCTAAATTCAGTCCAAGTCTGCTCAACACTACTTGAAATAGATAAATCTGTAAGTTTTTCATCAAAAGCTTGTGACACCACTGTGTAGTCTGCCTTATAAAAATTATGGCGAGGGACAGATCTCATGTTGTTAGAATGAGGATTCTGTCGCTGGAACTGAAGTGTTGCTAGTAGCACCAAATGATCACTTTTCCCTATATTGGGGAAATATTCAACCTTAGTACATAAGTTTTCATCGTTACATAATATCAAATCTAGTAAGGATTCCTGATCATTTCTTTTTCGCGTTATTTGTGTAACCAACTGATACAAATTGCTATCAATGAACATATCAACAAATCTGCTATGCAGCAGATTGTACCCATCTAGTTTGGTTATGGGCCACTGTATGTCCGGCAGGTTGAAATCACCCATAATAAAAACTGGCTGACCAGAGCTTGATGCATCCAATATTGTGTCAAATAACATCCTGTCGGTATGTTCAAAAGTGTACGTAGTGGGACGGTACACAGCAGCAATTAAAAATGTAATATCACCATACCTGAGATCCAACCAGAGGGCCTCCACGCTGGGCCCGTTGTAGGATGCATGAGGGGTAACTTGTATTGGAGTATCTTGGTGTGTGTGAGCCACGTAAATAGCAACTCCTCCCCAGCCCTTACCTGTAGCACGGTCCTGTCTAAACAGTGTGTAGCCTCTGATATCTATTAAACTATTTTTTATTTCTGGTTTCAAGTGGGTTTCAGTAATCATCACACATGTCGGTTGTAACTTGTTAATTTCTATAAGCAATAAATCTCGTTTGGCCATTAGGGATGCGAGGTTCGTGTAGAAAAACGTGAGTTCAGTTAAGTTGCCAGCTACTTTTTTGGAAGATCTATACCTTTTATTATTTTTGGCGAGTTATTAACATATTTAATAATCAGATCAGTCTCACCCTGATCAGATCTCTGCTGCAATTCTTGCCTCAGGTTTTGAAGGTAGTCCCTTTGAGCAGGTGTGAGGTCATTCCTAGCTTTCAATCCCGAGGGTAGACGCTTACCATTTTTAAGCACATTCAAAGCAGATTTTTTGTCTTTAAATACTATCTTAATAGGCCGGGGCTTCGAACCTGCTCCAATATGTGGCTTTCCCAAGCGGACAACAGCCACAGGTGTTTCGCAGTTTGGAATACTTGCCAGCGCCGATTTTACCAACCCCAAATCATGTCCCCTTTGATCGTCCACTGTTGCATTTGGATCCATATTTTGCTTTTCAGGAATTTCAAACAAAATTACATTGCAGGATCGTCTGTTCCTGTCCTCCATTTCACTCAGTACCATCTCAACATTGAGTGTTTGCATTCTCTGCTTTTTGAGGTTATCGAGTTCAAACTTGAGTTCCGAGACAGTCTTTCTAAGCGCTGGGAGTTGACGAACACCGAGTTCACATTCCGGGCACAGGTACTTGAGGGTAGGTGCCTGTAACTGGATCACTCTTATTTCCGTGGCTAATAAACCACTGCACTTCACACAAATCTGCCTTTCGCACCCAAAACAGACAATCTTAGGATTTTTATCATCATTAGCCGGTATTTGTTTGACACACTTGAAGCAACAAGCCATTTTGTATGATTTTTAGCACTCGCGAGATTGAGGTTAGAAGTTCGTGACACAACTATTCACTAAAAACACAATTTTTATCGTGGATAACACTTTCCCCCAATAATTGAACTGTCCTAAGCACAATTTCAAAACAATTACAGTTAAAAACCCAAAACAAGTAATTAAAACGCAGAAAGATTCAAGAGCCAACTAAAAACACAAGTGCTTCTAAAAGCGGAGGTAGGCGAAAAAAAAAAAAAAAAATAACACACTATAAACATAAGCATAACACCGTTTCAAACACACATTTTATAACAACAATAAAAGCTATTTCTAAATATCATCATCCACCTTTGACATCTATTATAGATGATTAAAACTGCATCCCTGTTAATGGTACGGCACTTTCTCTGATGGCTGTAGAGGCCAACACAGGAAAGACAGAGATTGCTCCACCGGTCTCAGCAAAAGACCATGCTTCGCCAACGGTATTAAGAGGCACACCTTAAGAGTGGCGAGCTCATTGCAGTGCTGAAGTTCGACTAGCCCCAAAGTAGCTTAAGAACGTTCACCTATTTCCGGACTCTGCAAGCGTTGCTTAACCTTGGTTATCGGTTACAAAAGCACGCTGCCACAAGACCAGTGCCGCATTTATTTGGAATACATAAAGAGTATATTGCAAATTACCACCCCCACACAAAACAGGCACAAGAAAGTCGATTTACGGAAAGTGCCCGGATACATCTAATGCAAATTACTAAATATCTAATACTATTTGTTTATCATTACTTAATGAAGGTATCAAATTACAATAATTAAAAAGGTATCAACTCTTTGGTAATCATTAATTATCATCATATCAGCCGAAATACGTCTACAGTTGGGCGGGCATGGGCCTCCTCCAGAGATCTCCACAAAGGCCGCTCCTGTGACTTCCACATCCAGCTGGTACCTGCGACCTTTACCAGGTCGTCGCTTCCGGCACGACCTCAGCAAATTATTAATTTTAAGAGCTACTTGTTTGTTGTGAGGAACTACAGACATCATCGAATCATAGAGATGAGATCGTCGATCTGCGTAAAGCAAATGATTAATATCTGAAGCGGTTTATCATTACTATACTTAATGAAGAAATAAAATGAAAATAATTATTTTACCTAGGTAATCATTAGTCAAGTGATAAGTTTTTTAGGTACCTAAAACAATTAACTGGCCCATTTCAATAAAATTGTTGATAGGCCCACTTTATTTTTAGCATATTATCAAACACTTCTAAAATTTTGCATTTTAAATTGAACATTGAACACACGACTATTTTCAGTTACTCACACAACTCCAAGAAAGTTGTAGTTATATGCTGTTTTTTTGGAACAAGATCCAGAATTGTAAAAGAAAATGTCTTCAATATTAAAGCTACTCATGCTAATTTTTATTGTAGCATCGTGTCATGGAGAAAAAATATCCAGTAAGAACTTTTTGTGGAAACAGGCTGATTCCATCCTTGATAGTTGGGAAAATATTTATCAACATTTGTGAGTAACAAAATTTCTAAACATTTTCGACTTGCAATTTTCACTAACATTATTTTGTAAATGTTAGTTTATCATCATCATCATCAATAATTAGTTCACTGATAGATTGTGTCTCCATCTGGGGGCTCAGTTAATTATATTGTAAATAAATGAATTTTTTTTTCTTTTATCACCACTGCCTATAAACATTAGCAACACCGAGAGTATCGCCAATGCGTTGCCCACCTCTATAACACGTTGCTCTGGCAGCAAATGACAAATGCCCCTCCACTGCCAAAGCCACGGTTCTCCAAATCCCCACCCCATGGAGCACTGGAAACCTTACACACCGGCAGAAACACAACACTATTTAAAAGAGTATTGTTTAGCTGCGGTATTCTGTAAGGTGGAGGTACTTTTAGAATGTAAACTACGAGTATGTCTGTACCTAAATTTTTTTCTTTACAATGTCACATTCTCAGTTATATTTTGACTTCCAGAGCCAATTATGTGGAAGATGCTTCGAACAGTAGCAAAAGAATATTCTCCATTGTTTCTGCAGGGGTAAATAGGTACTGTTCTGGAAAATACAGCTCGAGTGATGCTAGCTCTCTCGTTGACGTTAGCCAACCAGCCGATGTCATAGCATCCGATTTGAGGGTCCTGATATCTACTTCCAGGGCAATTACTGATCCAGTAAGTGATTTCACTTATACTTCAAAATTTAAAATATCCAACTATATATTTTGAATGAAGTCTCAGTACTGTAGTGGAGTAGGTATAACAATAATTTTAAACGGTCTTATAAAGATAAATGTCATAATCATCCGAGCTGCCTGTTTGCCCAGTTTAGAGGCCTTGACACTGGAGCCGATGTCTCCGGATTCGTGCATCTCTGCTCCGACGCACTTGTGTTATATCTTTTCCTTTATTTAATAGGTATATTTATTGATATGAAATATTCGTTTTCTTCCAGGTGGTCAACATAATCAAAACAACATGTCGTCCAGAAACACCAATGACTACATGTTCAAAGTTATTCATGAGCGCAGTCGAAAATCAAACGGAAAAGTGCAGTGATTTTCCTAATCACTTTGCTCTCTACAGTCAAACCGTCGAGCTTTTTAACAATAAAGACGTGAAGGCGTTTATAGAGGATGTTAGTTATAATTAAATCTTTTGCTACTTATAAAGAAAATAAATATATTGAATATTACAATGAATAGTCAAACTGCCAGCACACCTGATGCAGATGTGAGTGCAGATGCAGTCTACGATGGATCATACTAGTTTATTAAGGCTTTCGTTCCACCTCTAGTGCGTCAGATTTGATTTTTAACTGGTTCTATAACCAATTCTTAAACTTGGTTATGTGGAACACTTTTTCCAATCGATCATGTCGTATTCTGCGTAAACTGCCCAGACGCGTACCTCACAAACGGGTTTTCCAAGCCGCGTGGTGGTGCAGCTTAGAATGCTGACCACCCATGGCGAGGCCTACCACAGAAACGGAACTACTCGCGTGGCACCACCTAAAGTCACAATTTTTTTATAATTGTATAATTTTAAATTTCAGCTCATAAAATTCAGTGAATCAGGCGCAGATGACAAAACAGCACTGATATACATAAATGACGTCATCGATGGTAAAAAGTTTGTAGAAGCTAGAGATGAAATATTGCGTTGGTATGCAGTGCTCTCCAATGGTGACTATTCGTGTAACCTTCCACCTTCTGATTGTATAAGCGGCATTAGAAACGAAGACGGCAATTGTCTGCTGTAAAGATGAACGAATTTAAAAAAAAGAATATTATAATCACGATAATGAAACAAAAATAAATGATTGAATTAATTTTTGAATTATTATTTTAACGTTACCTGTATTGAATTAAATATAATTTACTTTTTAATGTATTCAACTGATTAAACTTTAGCTAAAATGCTTCATGACAATTAATTTGGTATAGATCATTTTATTACTACAAAGTGTACAAAATACGTATTACAAAAAGAACAAACAAAATCTTTGACGATGCCCTCAAACTCATGGAAGAAATGTCTCTCAATTTAGGCGACTTAGTCGACAGATATCCAAGTCTCTGACTCGCGACATACGCCGCTTCAATACTATTAATATTAAGGCGGCGATCGTTGCGTTTCTGCGTTGCGCTCGATGTCCTTTAAGCTGAAATTGTGGACTCGCCTCCATGGTTCCTTGAATACGCGGATGCCATCGACTTGTAAGCAGGTTTAAACACAATCTTGAGATCAGGCTAAACACGTGGAAGGAAGTCGCCACAAAGAGTCACTTGAGTGTAGATTTAGTTTTAATTCCTAAGTCATCACTAGCAACACACACTAGTCAAAGACTTTCGTCTTGAACCGTTGCGGTATTTTGGATGGATCTTTCTCAATTTCCCGAATGCTGCTCAAACGAGCTGGATTCGTCGATTTACAGCTTTCTTATTCTTATTGTTTATTGTATATAAAATAATAAATATAATTGAACAGAAGGTAACTTAAGTACAAAGACGAGTAACTCAACAATTGACTTTTCTACCAGCAAACCTGAATGGATAGAAGCATTTACCCCTTTCTTGAAGTTGGTCCTGCCTAACTGGACCGTGAACAGTTGGTTCAAAATAGGTAAATAGTTCAAATATAGTAATGAAGTTACTATTCGGTATAATTATAGCTAATTGTGAATTGATCCATAGAAACCAATTTCTATGTAAATTCGTTTATCTCTAATAAAATAATAAATAAATAAAGTATGCGATAAATTCATGAACAAAATTATAAAATTATAAAAAAATGATAACTATGGTCTTAGGTTCATGTTACGGAGCTGAAAAATCAAACAATAATTGATATATGAAAGCGTTATTACGCTTTTGAAGCGTTTTATAAAAACCTGTGAGTACTTTCTGAAAATCAATTGGTAATAGGTAAATGTGTTTTTATAATCTTAGGCTTCAGTCAAGCATGTTTAGCTTACAATATTAATGATTGTAAGCTAAGGCTTGATCTTGATAAAAGTTCAATTTTACTTATAACTGGTCTTATATTCATTATCATTAACGCGGTCACGGAGATGGTTGCGGAGGTCAGATGGCAGTAGCTTTACTGTATTTTTTTTGTACCACTAAGGTGGCAAACAAGCTTACGGCCTGCCTGGTGGTAGACGGTCACCGCAGCCCATAGACTTTTGCAATACCAGGGGCATCACCCACGCGTTGCCGACCCCGTAAAAACCTTTTTACCCCCTTTTTAAAGCACTCCATGTTGTACTCTCCAGATAGTTCATTCCACAACCTTAGTGTGCGTGGGAAAATGTTCCTTTGGAACCGCACAGTTCGCGACCAATTTGACTCCAAGGTGTGAGGATGAACTCCCTGTCGGTGGCGAGCGGTGCGATGATAGTATGTAGCTGTAGGCATAATTGCAAACAGTTCTTCAGGACAAACACCGTTGTACAAGCGGTAGAACACACAAAGGGAATTTAACTGTAATTACCTGATTTGCTTAATCATACATTTTGGTAACGGCTGATACCCGGATTATCCGGCTCTTGCGCACAAGAGCACAACCAGGATATTGAGGCTAATATGATGATTCATTAGTCATCATTATTATTATCAATTTCGTACAACACCTCAACGATCATAATAAATATTGCATTAAGAAAGGCGTTCGTAACTTTTGGTTTGCTATATCATGATAATTCCCACGGTACAGATTGCTTCCGTGTCAGTTTTTATTCTTCAGTATTAGTTACGTTTTGGCCACGATCATCATTATCTATGTCAGTCTGTATTATAATATGAGCCTTCTCTTGCCTAATGCATTGTTGGTCTGTGATGGTACTACTGTTCGAAAGACACGTGCTATATTGATCGATTTCTTTAATTTATATTTTTGACGGATACCACGTAGGCACTACAGCAACATATGATTCGATGTCTTGTGAAACTACATATTGTACTATTGACAACTAAAATGACACGCCAACGAAATGAAAACGCTGCGGTGGATGTGCGGAGTTACGCGTCTCGATCGAATACGTGACGAGTACATCCGTGGCAGCCTTGGAGTAAGGGATATTGCAGATAAGATCGAGGAGGGCGTCTGCGCTGGTTTGGTCACGTGTTGCGTAAGCCTCAGGGATACGTGGGAAATAGGTACCTGAACCTGCCGGTATCAAGAAAAAGCTCCGTGGGCGACCCAAGAAACGATGGATTGGCATCGCTGAGTCGAAGAGAGCCAACCTTCGACGAGAGGATGCCGAAGACCGGGCGAAGTGGAGAAGAATGAGTAGGTAAGCGGACCGTGGAAGAGGCCGGGATAAGCGCTAAGACGATGATGATGATGATGATGACTTACTTTAAATGATATTAGTTAAGGTATCACAGATGTTGTGAGATATACATATTTTAATTTGTTTCAGCAAATTGGAAAACAGTTTTGAAAACGACTTTTGTTACGGTTCCATTGAAGCCGCAACGGGCTAAAATGATTATACTTTGTAAATTGTGGACGTAGTTACCAATTCATGTATGCACTAGCAGTAAATATTCCCAAATAAAAAGAAATTAATATATTATTCGCATATATTAATAAAAACTATCATTAAGAATTCATAGTGAATATCGAATATACTATTCGATACAGAGCTCATCACTCGTTAGGTGTGCCTCCATACCGTAACGGTATAACCTTGCTTCGCCATTGGGAACCGGTCATGATATATTATTACTATGCATTTATGGTAGGACTCCCATTAGCTGAGAAGGCCAAGCATGAGGAGGGTTGGGGGCAGAGCGAGAGAGAAATTAAGACAATCCTGACGTTATGGAGCAAGATCGCTCACGGCAGCCTCGCTATCACTGGTCCATCACACTATTCCAACCACTTCAGGTGTATGCAGTATAGCCAACCTTTTCTCTCAAGAATATGAAGTGTAGTTAATTATATTTGATATTCGTGAATTTGTGGCCGTGTAGTGTCCGGCAGAGTAGAATAGCACCAACCCTTTACATTTGTAAGTGTCGTATAAAGCGATACATGTTTTCGAGGCGTAAGTTCTGGAGTCTCCGTACGCTGTTAAATGGGCAGTAACGTTTTCCAATTACATATTTATAACGTGGCGTTTCAAGATATTAAAAAGCTAACTATCTAAACGCCCACACATTTTTTTCGTGTTTTCGCAGAAGACTTACCCTACGCCACAGAATACAGACATAACACAACTACGATTTCGTTTGCCAAACATACCATAAGTTTTCATTTTCCTGTACCTCAGCTGTTAGTAAGAATTTATTTCCGAATAATAGCCAGTGAATGCACTTCTACTGGGTCTGTACTCTGGGCCATATGGAAAAGTAAAAACAATAAAAAAGGATCAAAAAGGAAAGTTTAAAAAACAATTGCTAACCTACATGTACTTAAGTTAAATGCGAATTTACCCAGTGTCAATATTTAAAGCACCAGGAACTTGAAAGTAATAAATCGAAATATTGCATGTTGTCGAAGCCTTCTCTTTAAGTGAAGTTAAGATGCTGTGTTTCGACCAGGTACAATTTTTATTTATATTACAATAAGGTGCATACCGCCGTTTGCGATTTTGTTTTGTCCTTGTGAGTTTTTATATACACTGTATAGAAATACCATACCTGCATTGTGTGATCTCGACCATATTTGTTACTATCAGACTAAATGTTAAAAGCTTAACAAGCTTAATGTTAAGCCTATGTTGTTAGAGTTCACCTATTTCTTAAAATGATAACATATTTTTTAAAATTCTGTTGGTATTTTGCAAAGGATTCTGACACAAAATCTAAATATTTTAACAACGTTACAGCGTTCTGAATTCGTTTTAGACGCTTTGGGCGCGTTCACATATCGACGACGATATTCTAAAAATGAAAGGTTGGCTTGTGCTCCGAACGCTGAAAAATGCCGTCGGAATATGATCGGACAATTCCTTCGCACACTCCCCGAAATACGACCTGTAAAATACTGATACACGTGGAACTGCCGATGTTCAAGGCTTCATCTTAGCTTCTGTCAGCTGTGAAGCCCGAATAATTCTCGTAGCTCGCTTGCCCACAAAATACAAAGTAGCCATTTAGATAGAACATCCCAAATCTTCGATCTTGTATGCAGCAGTAATACTCCACTTCTGCTTGTTAAAGGAGAAGCAGCTATTCCGAGTAAAGTACAGCCTAACCTTTTTCCATAACCTAAACAGATTCAATATACTGGCGAAAATTGAGACTACATCGATCACAACAACAACAAGCTGGAGCCTATCGATTAGTGAAATAGTTACTTCTCGGAAAGTAAGAGCTAGGTCTCCAAAACCAGTCATAAGTAAGAGGCTTCATATAAATATATGTGTAATTTTGATAATATTTGTAGTTAGAATAAGCAAAAAGTCTCTCTAACACGCGATTGATAAAATGGATTTTAGCAATCCTTAAAATTTATTATATCAATCTTGTAGAGAAACTCCAGGCCTTCTTATGAGGCCCTTCGTAAGACACCATGTCTCTTTTCTGTGAGTTAACACTAGCAATATATACTGGTCAAGATTTTCGTCATAGAATATCTATACCTTTCGTTTTGAGACAAGCACTGCGGTATTTTGGAAGAGGATGTCTACCGCATGTTTGCGAATCCTCCTCCTCGTCTGTTGGATTCTCAAAGATGGATCTACCCAAATGAACCGTGAACAGTTGGTTCAAAATAGGTAAATAGTTAAAAATAGCGATTACATTACTGTGCAGTATAATTAGAGCTTATATTAGCGAATTTATCAATAGAAACCAATTCCTATGTAAATTCGTTTATCTCTATCGTGCTTGTAGAACCAGTTCTGTAAATATCCGTATGCAATAAATTTTGATAATAAAATGTGTATGGGTGAAATGGTGCTATGGCTAAGTATATAATGTTTTGGGAGCACTTCCAAACTTTAGAAGCAGATCTTATTTCGGGGTGTAGAGGGTGTAAAGTTTCAAATAGGTAATGTGTTTTGTAATTTTTTTATTAATATGCCTGCCATTGACAGCACTATTTAGTGCTGAAGTGGCGATGGTTTAGAAGGAAGATGGTGGTTTAGAAGAAATAATTTGGAACCATAGAATTAATCAAGCAGTCGCGTCGTAATCGAAAGCTCTTCTGGAATTTCACAATATATAAAACAGGTTTATAATAAAGCACTTGTTTTGTAACATGGTCTGTGTATTTTGTTTCAGAATGAAGAACTTTATATTGTTTACTGTAACTATAGTCTTAGGTTCATGTTACGGAAATGAAAAATCAAACAATGATATTTGGAAGCGCAATGATAACATCATTACGGTTTTCGAAGAACTTTATAGAAACCTGTAAGTAGTTAGTGTCTTAAAAACCATTAGCAATAGGTAACTTCCTTTTCATAAATCTTGGCCTACAGTTAATTTCACATAGGTTTTCTCGTAATACTAGTAATTAAGCCTGATCTTATACTCACCGTCGTCATCATCAATCTCATATAATGCGTCAAGAATCACAATGAGCATCTAGCGTCTACAAAGACGCTAGTATCTTTTGGTTTGCAATTTGTGTGTTAGTTCCTTTTCACGCCACGTTCATCATAATCCTTGTCAGTCCGTATTATAATCAATTATAATTAAAAGGCTCAAGCCTTCTCCTGCCTATTTTTGGTCTGCAAAGGTTCTAGTATGCGCACGCCAACCTCAACGTCAACTTGATTGACACTTTAGTCATATAACTTAGTCCACGTACCACCATCCTAAAATAAATTTGAAAGCTTGTGAACCTCTAAAATCGTAGTACCTTAATATCTTAAGCAATGAAATATTTTTAGAGCTTTAACATCCAAAGACGCAACAAACCAACAGAAGAGATCATTCTCCATCATAATTACTTCTAACTTCAAGTATTTCGCGAGTGGTGGCACCCAAAGTGAAGCAGTTAGTGAGGGTCGAGCTGATGTCATAGCTTCCTATGCGAGGACTTCGTTTGATGTCTTATTCACAGTACTGGATCCAGTATGTATAAATGCAAATACTCCATAATATAGCACATAAATATTTGAGTGCCACTTTGGCTGTGAATAAGGCCAATTATTATCCACTATTAATTATTAGACACTATTACCTACCCAAAGATAATTTTTGTGTTTCTTGTTGTATATTAGAGTGACTTTGCCTTCAGACACAGCTCCTAAAAATGTTTTTGATAAAATTAGCTGCTATTTACAAACGACAAAGTTCCTATGTATAATATCACATGTCAGAAATTGGTTGCACTGTCCCGATGCAGAGAAACATATAGACAAAGTTTCTGTTTTCAATTATATTTATTGGTGTAATATACATATTTTTATCTTTTAAGGCTGTGAACTTAGTGAAAGAAGCCTGTCGGCCTGAAACTACCCAAGACGACTGCGAGTCTGCGATTGAAGATGCTGTACAGGAAAAAGAAGAAGAATGTCTTGAGTTCACCCAACACATGTGGTTTAGAAACTCGACCGAGACGCTTTTTAACGATGATGACTTGATGAAATTAGTAAAAGATGTAAGTTTTAATACGTCAATATATTTCGAGTATAAAAAAACGTATTAATTGATTTAAACAACATTTCTGTTTTCAGGTAATAAAATTCAGTCAAACTGCCGATGACCAAGATGCTATAAAATACTTCAAAGAATTAAGGGATGGTAAAAAATTTAAATCAGTTAACCCTAAATTAATAAAATGGTACAAAGGTTTCAATAGCGGTAATTTTCCCTGCAACCTGCCACCTGTAGATTGTGTCGATAGGGGCAACTCTGGTGGTTCAATAGGGAAAGATAAAGATAAGAAAGAAGATAAAGATAAAAAACATAAGAAGCACCGGAAGCGCAGCCATCATAATTAATAGATGATCCTTCTACTTCCTACCTACATCATACAATAAAATATTTAGAAATGTTTGTCTACTGTTTTTCATTTATTTTCTTTTTGTAAACCTCTAATTAAATGTTTAAAAATATTAATTGTTAACGCAAATATACGATTTTATTATAAATATAAGATCTAATATTTGTAAGCAGTTTGATCATATGGCCTACATTAAACCATACCCTTATCCGCAGTGGTTAAAAATAGCTACATTTCTACAGTCATAAGTATCGTTGCAACTACTGGAACTTTATCAGTCTAAAATACTTTGTAAATTGTAGCTACATTAATATTACCCAGTCAAAACATTAATCTTTAAATAGAAAATATAACTTTATTTATATGAAAAATTATTGTAAACAACAAAACTTAACGTTGGTTAAGTTAAGATTAGTTACAGTTGGTAGCTTTTTTTAAATTCTGACTTAAGTGCTAGTTACAGCGGTCGGAACGGAGGTCTCGCTGTTCCAAATCGTGTTTATAAATTTCATATAGTTGTTTGTAATGTAATAATAAACTAATACAAATGATATCGTGGATCTCTCTCTCTCTCAGGTCGGTTCTTCATGTCTAAAGATCGTGGTCATGGTGGGATTCCATTCGGGAACGGATATATTATCTCCAGCGACCTCTGTCTGTGGCAATTTGATAGAAACTGGATACTATACACAAATTATAATTTATAATAGTCTAATTAACATTTTAAAACTACACACCCTTTAACACGTCGACAGCGCCATCTAGATATGGCTTAGGAATGTCGTAAATGCCATTTATAAATTTCTGTCGTTTCTTCCATATTCATTATTCTTTTTGTACATTAACGTCGGTTTAGGGTAGGTACTGTTAACCTATCCTTTCTTTAAGATATCATAGAGCTAGGTAAATTGTATAATTTATAGTTAAAAATAGAAAACTAGTATGCTAATCTATAAACTTAAGTTAAATGCGAATCGTTATATAGCAACCTTATCTTTATACAATGTCAATGTAAAAAGTAAAACAAGTTCTGTTAATATCTGAAAGTAATAAATTACATTAGTAAAAAACGTTTAAAACGTTGTCGGAGCACTCACAAAATTTAGAAGAACACGTTTCGGGTTGGGAAGCTGCATCTCTAACAGGTACCATTTTAGGCATTTTTTAAATATTAACTTCATGATACTATAAGTTTTTTCAGGACCACAACAACCACATCGTATGTAGCATAACAATTTTTTTATAAAAGATCCCGTACACTATTATATTTTGTCTTAGTGCATTTTTATATGATGTTACCGCAAATGTGTGAAGACTAGGAATTTTATACATTCTATAGGAAACATATAAAATGTACGTATTTTTTTTTATACCACTAAGGTGGCAAACAAGCTTACGGCCTGCCTGATGGTAAGTAGTCACCGCAGCCTATGGACATTTGCATCTGAGGCATCACCCACGCGTTGCCGACCCCGTAAAAACCTTTTAACCCCTTTCTTGAAGAACTCCATGTTGTACTCTCCAGGGAAAACGTCTCCAGGTAGTTCATTCCACAACCTTAGTGTGCGTGGAAGAAAGTTCCTTTGGAACCGCACAGTTCGCCACTAGTTTGGCTCCAAGGTGTGAGGATGAACTCCCGGTGGCGAGCGGTGCGATGATAGAACCGGTGCCGGAAATGTATGTTTTGAGGTTATATTGACAATAATACGGGAAAATTACACGGCTCAGGTGCTCAAAAAACACTTAAGTCCTAGCCGGCAGACTCATGTTACAAACGCGCGCCAGTTTTTAAAATGCTCGTAAATATATACATTTCCTAGGAATTCTAAATAATGACGGTAATCCGTCATTTACTGTGCATATACACTGTACTACTATACTGTCTCTCTCTCGATCATAGTTACTATCAGGCTAGGATACAAACTACGAACTTTAATATCTTTAGAATACAGACGTACACGATTTCTGCACGATGTCGCAAATGTTGCAGTTTAAGTATATATAATAATGACAGTAATCTATTTTATAACCAAACGCGCAGCGGCCACATCTCCCCCGCACAGTCACCGTGTCGCATTCGCACCGACGCCATGTTGCGACCGCCTAGTCACCGCGACGCCTCCGCGTCAATAGCGCAAGCCGTAAACGCAGCCTACCGTGTTTGATGAGCTGATATTGAATCCCAAACATAAGCTTCTTAACACTTTCTTACTTTTGTTGGGATTCTCAAAGCAACGTGACTTATGTCCGACCGTTTGGAGACTTTGAGTTAGCATAGAGTTATGTAGGTTATTTGATTTTCAATCTTTACAAGCGATACCAAGCCCAACAGTTTATAAAAAAATAACGGTTAATTTAGGCAATAGCTTGAGCATTGACTTGCCTTGCCTGTACACTGTAATACGCAGTAGCATAAAAATCTTTTAGGTTACAGGCAAAGGCAGATAACAAAAATAAAGTCTATTAAATACCTGATAATTACGGAGGTTGCGTTATCCTTTATACCGCAAGCCGTAATTATGTACAGTTGCACATAAGCCTGTTCCACTTTAGTGGAACCGTTTCTACCGTCTAATTAATTTCTACGCTTGGCAGGCGGATTAGAGATCGCAATGTCCACAACAACATGTTGTTATTTCAGGATGGCGAAATTTAAATTATTAGTACTAGTGATAGTATAGCTTTAAGCTATGGAGCTGAAAAATCAAACAATGAAATATTGAAGCGTAAAGAAAACATCATTAAGGGTTTCGAATCACTTTATGAAAACCTGTAAGTAACTTTCACTTCTTCTACTTATTGTGTCAATCAACTATTATTACCTAGTGATATTATAAATTTTATGTGAACTGTGGATCATATGATCTTATGACTGCCCGTTTAACCAACGCTGTATTGGTGTATCTACTTTTGTTTTTCAAACAGGAACATAACAACGCAATTATTTCCTAGATATCCTAGCTAGGTCGACAATTATGATATGCTTGTTTTACTAAACTTTTTTGTAACGTTTTTAGAGATCTTACTAATAAAGACGTATAAAAAAAGCAGAAGAGAGCATTCTCTATCATCACCTCTTCCAAAATTAAGTACATTGCCAGTGGAGGTGATACTAGACTTGAAGCAAGCAAGCTTGTGAATTACCAGCTGATGTTATAGCTTCTTAAACAAGGACTAGATTTGACGTCTTGTACACTGTACTAGAACCGGTATGTACAGTTTCTAAAAAGTTAGAATTGTGCCTCCTTCACAAAGGATTATGCCATAAGTAAAACAATTATTAGCTGATCAGTGACTGTCAATATAGCTTTCGACTGAAACTTTCTTGACTTGTGCGATATCCTATCACAATTTTGCGGTGTTCTATCACATCTAAGTGTCTAATGTAGTATGTTAACTGCTTCATCAAGTACGATCTTTTAATAATAGAGCTCAAGCTGCCACGCTATTGCTCCTACGAGCTAAACATTATCTATAATATGGAACTAGCAAACATATAGGTAGATATTTAATAATTAATATAATATATTTTAGTAAAATATTCATAAAATTATGTAAAAATAGAACAAAAAGTATATTGTATAATCACAAAGTATAGGTAATAACGAACTACATATATAGCTTAACCAAAATGTAAAAATTTGCTATGACAATTTGACTTCCACGGTTGACCTTTGTCTTATGCATCTGGTTGGTGCTAGAACTCCGGAATTTGCATCGCGTCGCTGTCGTGGGATTGACTAACGATGGGGGATGAAGAATGAGGCAGAATCACGACAACAATCATTGGCCCGGGAAAAACATATTTGACTTCTCCAACCACCCGGTCTCACAGACACGTACTTCACCAACAGCAGATTAAGCAATTCACCATGTTTCTGTGTCTCTAATACATTAGTCGCCATGTTTTACTCGCGTAAGTGGGACAGATTGATTTTTTTTTTTATACCACTAAGGTGGCAAACAAGCTTGCGGCCTGCCTGATGGTAAGCAGTCACCGCAGCCTATTGCGATTGATATTATAAGGCTACTACATAACCCTTTTGTCGTTTAACTATTTTCAATTAAATAGGTTCTTTGGTTACTTCACTTAACCTTTTATTTGTTGTTCCAGGTACGATGGAAAAATTTAACTTGCTGGAAAATCAAACAATAAAATATGGAAGCGAAACGAAAACATCATTAAGGTTTATGACACGGTTTATGAGAATCTGTAAGTATTACTGAACTTCTCTCAAACGACTGGACCGATTTTGATGAAATTTTTTGTGTGTGTTCAAGGGGATCTGGGAATGGTTTAGATTCACAATTTTGATTAGATTCATTTAGATTCAAAATGGTATTTAGACTTAAATGGTAAATAGACTTTTGGATTCGGATAAAATGTTATTGCGCGGATCATTAACTTTAGGATCATTAACTTTGGTGTAGGGTAGGTGTAGGGTAGGTGTAGGGTAGGTGTAGGGTAGGTGTAGGGTAGGTGTAGGGTAGGTGTAGGGTAGGTGTAAGGTAGGTGTAAGGTAGGTGTAGGGTAGGTGTAGGGTAGTTGTAGGGTAGGTGTAAGGTAGGTGTAGGGTAGGTGTAGGGTAGGTGTAAGGTAGGTGTAGGGTAGGTGTAGGGTAGGTGTAGGGTAGGTGTAAGGTAGGTGTAGGGTAGGTGTAGGGTAGGTGTAGGGTAGGTGTAGGGTAGGTGTAGGGTAGGTGTAAGGTAGGTGTAGGGTAGGTGTAAGGTAGGTGTAGGGTAGGTGTAGGGTAGGTGTAAGGTAGGTGTAGGGTAGGTGTAGGGTAGGTGTAGGGTAGGTGTAGGGTAGGTGTAGGGTAGGTGTAGGGTAGGTGTAGGGTAGGTGTAGGGTAGGTGTAGGGTAGGTGTAGGGTAGGTGTAGGGTAGGTGTAGGGTAGGTGTAGGGTAGGTGTAGGGTTAGAACGCTACGCGAACGAAGTCGCGCCGGGTCCACTAGTAACTTAATAAAAGTCAAAGGGATAGTATTTAATACGAAATTCACATTCTAGTTAAGCCGATAACTTTAAATTAATTATATAATAACGTACGGTACGTTTCAATAGAAAATAACAAAAGTAGAGCACGTAATCGGTATTATCTATAGAAATCTCAATTAATTGACTTTACATAATACACAATAAAGCTCACGCCTGTGTCCTACAGGTGGGGTAGGCAGAGACTATGGACCACCACTTTATTCTGTCCTGACACAATTCCCTAGCGTCGCATATATAAAAATAAATTGACTTATTTTATGTATTATCAACAGAAATCTATAGATTTTTTTTTGTAATAAGTCAATTATTTAGACTTCTGTGGGTACTACTTATGATAATGTTTGACTTTCTTATTTTTTACTTTACGTCATTTATTATTTAAGTGTTTGTTTGTATTCTGTCGATGTTTTGATTTGCCAGATATTTCTACCATTTTAATCTCCATCAACAAGAACCTAAAAAAAAATATTTTATTTTAAATGTACACTACATTTCTAGAGCTCTTACTACCAAAGACGCATCGAACAAGCAAAAGAGGGCGTTCTCTATCATTATCACATCTAACTTCAACTACATCGCCAGTGGTGGAGAGACACCAGCACTCAAGCAGTGAGCGAAGGACCAGCTGATGTCATAGCTTCATTTTCAAGGACTGCATTAGACAACCTCATTACTGTACTAGATCCGGTATGTATGAATGCTATGATACAGTTTTCAACAAAAATGGCTTTCGCGGTTCCAAATCCAAGTGGTTAGTTAGGCCTTTGGCCGTGAAGGGATAAGGTAGCCGCCAATGTTGGCAAGCGAAGATGGACAAGGTAGAAAAAGGCAAGAGAGGTTTTAAGAGAGGTACGGCATTGTGGGGTATCCCGTTCGAATTGGAGCCGCCTGACTGGGGAAGTACCTCCACCTTAAAGAATACCGCAGCTAAACAATACTCTTTCAAATAGTATTGTGTTTCTGCCGATGAGTAAGGTCTCCAATGCTTAATGGGGTGTGGATTTGGGGAACCGTGGCTTTATAGGCAGTGGTGAGCACTTTCCATCGGGTGGCCTGCTTGCCTGTTTGCCTACCGTATAAAAAAAATAAGGTAATTACTTACCTGGCAGGGTGTTGTAACCAGGGGACTAGGGGTCCGACAGTTGATCGTCGAGAGTAGTATTTATGCCGCAGAAGTTGGCACACTTCTCTAGCGCGATGTAGGAACGGTCAGCGCAATCTATGTGCTGATACTTGCCAACCTTGTGTTCGTGTACAAGTAACGTGAATATTGTTGAGTTTCCCTGTTGGAGCGATAGATGTCGCTACAGGTCTGATGTCAAAATATAGCCTTGTCATTGGCAGGACTGGAGCTGTTATTGTTATAGCAGTTGTCGACAGTATTTCGACAACACACCTTACGATACCCCGCTAAGCCCTACCACTCTTAATATTTAAGGCTCTTAATTTAGTGAAAGAAACCTGTCGTCCTGAAAACTCCAATGCAGAATGTGAGTCTGCGATCCAAGCCGCTGCAGAGAAAGAGGAAAGCAAATGTTCCGGGTTCACTCAGCACATGTGGTTTAGAAACACGACGGAGGAATTATTTAACAATGAAGAATACATGAAGCTTGTTGAAGATGTAAGTAGGTCACTGTAACTTTTATGAATTACAATTTGTACCTATCGTTCGTTAGCGACCCTCTCAAATAAACTACTATTTTCAAGTATTTTTTAAAGACAAAGTGTTACATTTATCTATTTTCAGCAAGACGACTCATATAGTTACGGGCATATATTTAATTTACAAAACATTGAATTTTTCATGGCAAATATCAAAATTAAAAACCGGTCGACTAGAGGCGACTAGCGACTGGTTGAAAAATAGAGCTCTTTTAGACAATAAAAACATTATAGCAACTGTGATAAAATAAATAAACTGGGACGTCGTTTGTTACTTGTAATTTAATGTAATTATTAGTTATTTTACAAATAATTAAAATAAATAATAATAATCATCTTAGCGTTAATGTCCCGGTTGTACTCTCGCGCACGAGGGCCCAGGGTCCGCCTTGACCATGATCCAGGATTTGGCAGGTCAGGTAATTACAGTGGAGCGACTTCCATCTGACCTCCAGGACCAGGGGAACCTGACCAGATTGGATCATGGACTCCAGTCCACATCCAGTGCACATCCAGTCGCCTGAATGTGCAGCTTTTATCACGCTGTTTTCCCTCACCGTAGAGCATCGGTTAGTATTCAACTAATGTACATAACTCAGAAAACAGTCATTGGTACATGGCCGGAGCGGGATTCGAACTCGGGTCCTCTGACTTACGAGTCGGATACTCTAACCGCTCGGCCACCGTTGCTCTTCCATTTTTACAAATAATGATTATGTATGAAAAAATCTACTAATACATAATCTTCTTCAGATAGTCAAATTTACACAAACTGCCGATGACGATGACTCAGTTAAGTATTATGAAAAGTTAAGAGATGGCAAGATATTCAAAGCAGCTAACCAGAAATTTGTGAAATGGTACAAAGATTACGTTAGCGGTAACTTTCCCTGCAACCTGCCACCTGTGGATTGTGACGACAACGGCAGCTCAGGTGGTTCAACTGGCAAAGTTAAAGAAAGGAAAAAGAAAGGTCACAAAAAAGACAAGAAAGATAAAAAGCACAATTGATATGGCTATCATACTAAAGCAACTAGCATTATCCACAGCATAATGTTATTTGAAAATATTTGTTCAAATTTGTATAAGTATGAAATAATAAAATGCGTAATAAATTGACAAACTTTAGTTTTTCTCGAATAATATATCCCCATTTTAAAACGCGCTTGGGCCGTGGGGTCCAGTTGCTCATACTCTTCATCATCATACTAGTGGTCAGTTCCAGTTTCTGCCAGGGTCCGCTTTCGTACTCTTCTAGTATTTTTATGTAACTTCAACACTTTTAATTCAACAATAGCATCTACGATAGGTAGCATAGATAAAATAAATGTTACTTTTGCCATAAAATAACTAAATGCGATTGTGACTTTCGAAATTGTGTGATTGAAATAATCTACGAAGATGATAAATAAATAAATGATAGATAGATAAATTCTTAACAATACCATTTAACAACTACAGCGAATTCTTGAATATAAATTTGAAACAACTGCAACAATTATTATTAAAATAATTCTTAAAGTGGCATTGGACTTATAATGTACGTGAGAGAGTGCAAAACAAGTCAAGCTGTTCAAATATTTCAAAGAAGTTATTGTTGTGTATCAACCGTAAAGTTTTAAATAGGTTCTTCCGTGCGCTTCGTACAGTTTACTATCAATATTAACTATGCCAAAGTCAATGAGTGTTTCAGAACCCAATCATTTCAAACTTACACTGTTTTAAAATTATCCTGGAAATAAGGCCGAGCTTTTCCGAAGACAGGTTTTAGTTTTTAAACTTTTTTTATGGCAAGTAAGTTACTGTATCTAATGGACGTTTGCATTAGGTACTAGGGGCGTGGTGGCGACATCCCCCGCCCAAAGAACCCGCTTCAGGTAAGTTGGTAGATATCATCACAGAGTCCAAATCTCTAACAATTTGTTAAATTTATGCCTATTTTCATAGGGTTTCACCAGATGCACATAACAAACATTGGGCAGGAAATATAACAATAAATACATTGATTGATTGATTGATTGAATATAAAATAAGTTAAGGTATTTGTGAATCTAGTAAACTTTTTACTTTACAGTGTATGCTATCTGACAGTACGCCTAATTATTATTTTACGTTGAGCAGAAGTGGCCTGAACACAGAGCCCTGGGGTACCCCAATGGTAATAGTGAATGGCTTGGTGTCAGCAATAGAACTCCTTAGAAGAGGGACACAGAAACAGGAAATATATGTGCATGTTCTTTGATCTGTATCCTTCCATTAGAGTTCTCAGGTCAAATTCAGGGTCCATGGTCCCACAACCCGGCCGTAACCCATACTGATATCCCGAGTTTCTGCACCTCAGACAATTTTAACTTATCGTACAAAGAACGTAAGTGGTCTCGTGTGACTCCGGCTACCGCTCATTTGGTGGCATATTTAGCATCTAGAACTTCAGGATATCTAGACACCATCCTCGCCGTCTGTGTGAAAGCTGCTTGTGTTCTGTCCCAGAGTTGTTGTAAGGATTCACCGTCTGTCACAACACTAAGGTCGTTGTTGACAGCAGCGGCGAACTCATGGGAATTGGTTCCTTCAAGCAGCCTCTACCGGGTTTGGCGTCGGTTCTGCTCTCGATATTAGCCCAGGGGCTTCACTTGCAGGTCCATTACAAGGACCCGGTGTTGGGCATTGTGACTTTACAGGTATTTTACAGGATCAGATGCTAGGATTTCTTAAAAAAAATACAAATTTTATACAGTATGCTTGGTGTGAGGACGATTGTGTGGTCACGGATTCAGGAGATGAATAGTGGAACTCAAATAAAAAAAGTAACAGCGAGGAAAGTAATGGGTCGTATAAGGAATTTGAAAGGGCTATGTATTGAGGAACTTGGTTGTAATTAATTGACTGGCAAGAAAAACTATGACGAGTTTGCGTAATAATAATGAAACGAGTTAAAAATATAAGTACAAACTATAAAATATAAATATGTAGAAATCATTTAAAGTAAAACGGTTTTATTTTAATTAATCAGGTAAATCAAAAACTACAAAATAATTAAGACGTTTTCTGGACCGTCTTGAGATTTCTATTACTGAAAAAATACTATCAGCGCTGTATTCTCATGTCAAACACCAAAAGCGCACTCTGCGTGGATGCACTCACGTATTAATTGATAAAATGGCACTTTTATCAGACCAAATTAAACTATGGGGCGCATGAAAACCTGTATAATGACTGCATAATTAAATAATAACGTCTTATCTGTGTTTCCAAGCACACCAAAGGAAATATTTCACTTGCCGCGCGAGAGGAGTGTGTAGTGTTTGTTAGTGATTATTTATTTCTCTAGTATTTATTTCCAATATTTCTCTAGTAAATAAAAATAACAAATAAAGCAGTAAAAAAAATATATCGTGGACAAATTCACAGAGCGCCATCTAACCCCAAACTAAGCAAAGGTCCTAACTAGTTTGGTATTTAATGTTTTAGTACACAATTATTATAAGTCAACACAAATCACGTACGTGCAGCAACAATCCGTCCAGTAGTGTACGACGAGTTCCGGACTGGCATCTTGGAGGTGATCAGCGCCTATGCTCCTCAGTATGGCTGGTCCGTATCCGTGGTCGGTTTGAAGGATAAGGTAGGTAGCCCGCTGGCTATACAGGGACGGACCTTTCCGATCATCAATACAGATTTCAGCCCGGGTGGTCTACAATAGACGCCCTGGCAAGGCTGAAAAGCCTGTCGTTGTAGGCTGCGGAGCTGCACTCCGATACCACGGGGTGCCCATGTATTTGCAGGCCTTTTTGGGGGATTATCTGAAGAACCGGGTGGCCCTTTTCGATAACAGTGATAGAGTGTTAAAACAGTACAGGGTGTGGAGTTCCACAGAGGTCGGTGTTAGGGCCTCTGTTGTGGAATTTGGGGAGCAATTGTGTCTTTCCTGGAGTTCTACTCCAAAGAATGGATGATTTGTGTTACGCCGATGTCACTTTGGTGACTGCCAGGTGGAATAACTACAGAGAGGTGGGCCAATTAGCCGAGTCTGGAGGATATTTAATGGTGAGCAGGATCCGTAGCCGAAGACTGTCTCTGGCACTAGAGAAATTTTATTTAATTGTGTAAGCCAAACACTTGTTTCAATATTGTATTAAAGGAAATTAATTACTTTACATTTCTGAATTGTATTTTGATTATTTTACATTTTGTATACAATATCATTGTAATAGGTATAGCGGATTCAGAAAACTATCTTCTTCGTGGCAAGTGCTACATTCCTATCAGGTAAATACGATTTATAATAATTGTGCACTTAATTAAAGTCAAACCCTACGCCTTTTCCCTTAGGTGTAGGCAGAAACCACATCGTTCCCCTTGCTATCTAACTAATTAATATTAAATAGCTGTTCATGAGTGAATAAAAGATAAAAAGTTTATTTTTAATTATATTTCGACAAGTCGCCATCAAAGTGATTCCAAGTATCAAGTAGGGTTGTGACATCTACATCGTCTAACGTCAAATTAGTAGTGTTGTGTTGGACAATGCCCACGATTTAATATCTAACGCTATAACAGTAACTTTAATTATTTAAAATGGCTACTATATCCTCATTAATTTTTTTTGTTTGTTTCAGAATGTCGGCATTGAAGATTTCTGTTCTGCTGGCAGTCTTAGCTCCATGCTACGGAGATCAAGTATCAAACAATAATATATGGAAGCCAAACGATGATATCATCAAGACATTTGACTTTCTCGTCGACAATCTGTAAGTGCTTGTGATCGATCTTCCAGTCAATTATAAAAATCAACATTAGATCAACATTCATCATAATAGTCTAGTGCTGGACTTGAGCCTCCTCCACACCAGTGGAGGGCTTTGCCATAATCTCCGTGTCTTAACCTATCAATGTAGCTATCTAGCGATCAAAATCAACATAGTATCTAAAATAATGTAATTGACAGTACTATGAGAACCTACGAGGATGAAGAGGTGAATTAGACGAGATTTCAAATATCACCGGTCGAAATTACAGGCTATATGAAATTAATCCTCCGAAAGCTGAATATTAGACATGTTTAAAACTCAAGTCACTGGAGTCCCACAAGGGTAGAGTGACCATAAAGCGCCATGTCCTACAATATTCACATTTACCTTGCCACTTCAGTTACCTTGCCACTTGGGCAAATCTTAATCATGATCACAGCCCGTAACAGTCCACTGCAGGACTTAGGGCCTCTTCCACGAAAGGGGAGGTTATTGCCATAATCTCCACGCTTGGCAGGCGGGTTGGAGATCGCAGTGTTTAAATATAACAATGGAAAATGCTGCTGCCCATTTTCCACACTACGGAGGCTCTTGATCTTTTGCCTCGAAAACATTAGTCGCCTTGTACGACACCCATGCGTGTAAGGGGTTGGTGCTATTCTACTCTGCCGGACACCACACGGCCAAAATCTTAATGAATAATAATTAATATTGTGTTACATTACTAAATACTTGAATTTCAGAGCCCATTCTGTTGACGACGCATCAAATAATCAAAAGAGGCAATTCTCAATCATCATATCCACGAACTTCGCTTATTACCAGAGTAATGGTAATCGAGACACTAAACCGGTCAGTGAAGGCCCAGCCGACGTCATAGCCGCTCCATCCAGACAGGCATTTAATCAGATATTGACTGTATTGGACCCGGTATGTAGCTATCAAGTCCTTTTTAAATGAAGGTATGGCTGTCATTGTATCCCGTCTAAACGGATGTTATATTGATGAGATGTTATATGTCATATTTCAAAAATGTACATAGATATAGACTGCCATTTTAACTCCCGACGCAAAAAGAGAGGATAAGATGTACAATAAGAGATACCACTCTCTCAATCATATTCTTTGGTAATGTTAGAAGGTTTTATATAGTATTCCTGAAATAGTTTTTTATTTATTAACGTCGATGAATGACGATGTCTTTGTGCATAAGGGAAAACAAATTTACGTTTACTTATTTATTTTATAATTCATATTTCGAGGCGGTGAATTTGATCAAAAAAGCTTGTCGACCAGAGACTTCTCAAAAGGATTGTGAATGTGCGATCCAAAAGGCTGTCGCAGAGGAGGAAATAAAATGTCCCGGATTCAGTGAGCACATGAGATTTAGAAACGTCACGGATCAGCTGTTCCGACGTGATGATTACAACCAGTTCAATGTTGCTGTAAGTAAATTTTTTGGTCATGCGGTTGTTTTGGACGAGGGGCTGTCGACCACCGATCGATTTCATGAAATTTCCTGTTACATACGATCATGCTTTAGAGCAGCATTGTTGCCGTACCGTGCCCATACGCTTGACAAGAAACAAGCCTACACCTATAGCAAAGGCCGGTAATGCATTCGCTACTCTCCGGGTGTTGCGGGAGTCTGAAGATGAATCAAAATTTCGCGGATGCGCCACCAATGCACAGTTTCAACAAACAGCTCGCGTGCTGTTTGAACGCCGCGCGCGACCTGTGCTCAAGCAGAGCTTCAAGTCCGCTTTACTAATGCCGCCATTGAATTGGCACAATACTAAATATGTGTAAGTGCCACTGAGCTGCGATTGCGACCCAATTACAATGATGGCAAGTCAATTAGCGGACTTGAGGCCCAGCGCGCGTGCACGTCTTCAATAGTTTTGTTCGATGAAATACAACGCGCCGCTCGCGGACTGTTGCAACAACTGCGTCTCAGGGTAACGGCGAACGCTTTTCATCAGGTCTCCCGCTTGCTCGTCTGCCTCACTTTTCTTTTTTATACAGTTTGTACCCTTTCCAATCATCATCACAGGCCATAATAGTCCATTACAGGATTTAGAGCTTAGGCCCTTAGGGTAAGGTAGGGTTCTTAAAACAAACACTTGTTTACAAAGGCGCACTTATGTCTATGAGAGATCTCTTCCAACTTCCATAACATAACTATAAACAAAATAAGGCACACCGAGATTTTACTGAAGATATTTAAACCCTCTTCCATGACACGGAGCATTATTAGCACATAGCACGTATATGTGTCGCAGCCGGAATGTTAAATTAGCCGGTTAACTAAACGGCTAGCTTTTTGAGCAATTATTTAGTTGAAAATTTGTCAGTTTCATAAAATTTTAAAGTCATGTTGAAAGAACGATATTGCCTCGAGTTTACGCAACTCTTCCATACATTGTTCCAATGCTAACCTACCCACAATAACTTCAAAGTATAATAATAGTTTGCATTAGGTTTCTATTCGGTTAGTTTAGGTTAGTATTATGACAATGAATGGAAGAGCTCCGTAAACTCGAGGCAATATCGTTCATTTGACTTTACTTTCAAAGTTCATGAATTTGGCCAATTTTCAATTAAATAACTGCTTAAATAGCTAGCCGTTTAATTAACCGGCTAATATAACCATTTGGCTGCGACATATGTATAGCATAAGTAAGAACTTAGTCAAAAATCGTTAACGTTTTTGTTAAATTTCAGCAAAATCAAACGAGTGTAAATTCCAAGTGCGATGCAGACACCATAAAATTTACCAATGATTTGAAAGATGGAAAGAAATTTAAAGTAGTTATGCAACTATTACTGGAGTGGTACCAGGATTATATTAGTGGTGGATATCCTTGTAACTTACCTCCTGTAAACTGTGAGGCGAACTCAATTCCTGTTCTTAAACCCCAGAAAACTCGTTTTCCGAGTCTCTATTTACCAATGTTACTACTCTATAAGTAAAGAGCAATACATACCTTTACAGCAACTGCATTTTTTTCATAAAATACAATTATGGCCATCAGTACTTTCCTTGGCACGTGGTCCTGATATATTTCATCCACTGCGTTTTTATCTCCGCTGAAGCACCCATGGCGCTGAAGCCGAAAAGGTTTGGTCTGAGATAACGGTAAAAGGCCCTACGTTATGACACTTATGCCTTGGGGACTGGGACGACCCTTGGTCTGGGTGGATGCCACGTTTATCGACATTGATTAATACAAACTGCAAATTTTGTTTAATTTTGCTTAAGTAGTCCACACCAGTACCATTGTGGCCATCGGATGCTATCCTTGGGACGCGGACTTAATATTACGAGTATGTCATCCGCCGGGCTTTTACATAAAAGCCTTGTACAGCGGATGTTGCAGTGCAGCACCCAAGGTTCTGGAGTCGTACGATTTGGTCCATGATGACTGTGAAAGGCCCGACACTCATGCCCTTGGCCTAGGAAGACACGTTTGTCAACACCCTCGCGTAGTCACATCTTGCAGTCACCTAATGTCTATCTGGAGCCGGTGCCTTCATGCCGTTGGGCCTGGAAACCCTTTGACCGTGGGGACCAGGCTTGAACTCCCTTCTTCGGGAGTTGGGTGAGCGACTAGTCGATTTACTGAAGACCAGAAGACTGAACGAATTAGCCTCGCCGGCGGCTAGGGTACATTTGCTGGACCAAATTATTTATTTTTAGGTTAGTGAATAGTTTAATTTAGATGGGTACCTAGGTAGTATACCTTAGACTAGACTTTTTTGGAACTAATCATGTAAAAGTTTGGAAAAAAATAGCGTGTTATAAAATACCTTGCGTTAAAAATTATTTTCAATTTATTTTGAAATTACATTTTTACTAATATTATTTAGTATGTTCAACAAATTAATACTGTACTAGCTGACCCGGCAAACGTTGTTTTGCCATATAAATAAATATATACACCTACACCTACACCTACCCTACACCTACCCTACACCTACCCTACACCTACCCCTACCCTACACCTACCCTACATCTACCCTACACCTACCCTACACCTACCCTACACCTACCCTACACCTACCCTACACCTACCCTACACCTACCCTACACCTATCCTACACCTACCCTACACCTACCCTACACCTACCCTACATCTACCCTACACCTACCCTACACCTACCCTACACCTACCCTACACCTACCCTACACCTACCCCACACCTACCCTACACCTACGTCTAAAAAATAAAAAAAAAATTTAGGGGTGGACTACCCCTAACATTTAGGGGGATGAAAAATAGATGTTGGCCGATTCTCATAGATACCGGATAAGCACAAAAAATTTCATCAAAATCGGTCAAGCCGTTTCGGAGGAGTATGGCAACGAAAACTGTGAGACGAGAATTTTATATATTAGATTTTACTAGATGCAACATCTGCTTGCACAATGCACTATTGATTCGTTTATCATATTCAAATGTAGACAAACATAAAGTCTAACTAAACAGACAGGTCAATTCAGTTATCTTAATTAACACTATAGGTACTATGTTCAATAGGTTTCTCTATCTAGAATATACGTCCCACACGGTCCTATTCCATCTCTCATTTGCTAGTACTTCTACAGTGCCATTTCTAATTCACCCTATTGCATATCGTTTTAAGGCCTACATTTCCGAATGCAATAAAATCCGACTGCAAATATAAAATTGCAATTATACAGGGTTGGAGGCGTCACAGCGTGCAGTGTTCACAGGGTGTTGCTAACGCGATGAAGTTATATCCAAGGCTAGCCCACCTTGTATTGTGCATGAATTTGGGACTGACGTTGACGTTTCTGTTGTTTATTTTCTGAGTAAGATACAGTGTGCAGCGGTTGCTTGTGCAGACGTTAGTAAGCGTCGCAGTTAATTTCAGAGATAGTTGAATTGCTGTACACAGCTCGTGTAGCAGCTTGCAAGATCGGGTTGAGTAAGTGTTCAAGATATTCAATGTGAATGTGTTGAATTTGTCGTTGAAAGCGATGAGAATGCTTTTATTTAAAGGTGGTCCGTCACCTATACTGATACTGTAATACTATACTAATTTATCTCACCATTCTTTCATTCGTTTGAGTGTTTAGTGTCAAATTGTATTATGGATTACACAAATGGTTTTCTATAACTTAATTTTATAATATAAAGCAGTTACCTTAAAAAAACAATTCGCCGCTAGATGGCGTTGGTTTGTCATTTTATTTTCCCTTTTTTATTGCTTTGTTTTATATAGGATATATCATGGACATGGGCATATATTCGAATCACATATAGTTACCAATCGTATACATCAAGTGAGCAAGAAAAAGTCACAAAAAGTCAGGACCTAACGAAAATATTAATACGTAACCTTTTTTACGGTATTAATGAATCCCTGTCTCTACTTATCGCATATTTAAGTCTAAATAATGATTCAGAAAAAAAAATCTAACATTCTTAGTTTTGTCTATTTTCTTATGTAATTATCGACTGCAATGAAATAATTACGTGATTGTTCTTTGAGATTAATCACGATTTTGAGCTTAGTGTCAGCTATCATGAAATCTAGATATAAAATAGAAATGTATTCCACAAGATTTCATAAATTTTTTTTTATTTTTTTACCTTTCACTTACATGGTATACGTCCTATAAACGTTAATAATAAAATGCAGAACCGCAAATACGTTGCGTTGCCTCTGTCTACTGTCTCTTAAGCACAACAAAGGAAGGAATCATGAAAACAAGAAGAGAGTGTTAAACCTAAATCGAAAGCCCTCAAGCATGCGAGAAACCCTTGTCAGAGGGTAGTCGTCATTTCACGGGTATCTTGTTCAGTGGCCAATTACATTGTGATTGACCTGTGGCCATCTTGAGTTGACCCGTCGGCCGCCTTGAGGAACACCGCTTGAGACGGTAGATGGGGACAGCCAGAAATGAGCACGGGTCTCTGTATAATGGGCGATCGGGAACCGGAGTGCTTGGTCGAATGGTCCGATTGATTGCGTAGCCTTCACTTGGGCTGTACTGTTTCCGTAATTATGTGATTAAGGGATACGGCGAACCGGGTTTGAGTATCAAAAGGCTTGTAATTGGTACTGTGCAAATTCATTATAGGTAATTCTGTTTTGGCAGCACCATGATCCAATCTGGTCAGGTTTTTATAACACTGAAGTGGTAAACGAGCTAGCGGCTTGATTGATGGTAAAAATTATCCGAAACCTATGGACGCTTGCTATGGAGCAGTAATTATTCCTGTGCTGCCCACCCTATAAAAATCTTTTCACCCCTCTCTTGAACGTGAACTTCATGTTGCATTCTCCTGGGAAAACATTACACAACCTCATCCTACAAAAAATTGTTACTTTTCCGTGTCACAAAGTAACATATTACCCTTGGAAATAATGTAACTTCCTATTAGTAAAAGAATTTCGAAATCGATTCAGTTTCACATTTCCATCTCTGCACCTTTTTGGGTGGATGGAGTTGCTGAGTTGGCTTTAGCGCGATCAAACATTTCATTCTCTTTGCATTGTACCTACTTAATTCTTCTTTCTTAAAAAAATAATCGACATCGGTAAAGGATGGCAGTTTTTGTCGCGGTAGTTTAGCTAGTGTTATGAGGCTTCCAATAATGCAGTCAATGAATAAATAAATAAAATACATGAAAGAGGACGAGAACTCGTAAAACTGCATCATTCAAAGCAGTTCTCCACGTCCATTATTACTTAGAATGCAACGACTCGAATTATAACATAGCGTTTTAAATTTGCTCCTTCACGAGGCAATAGGTGGCAATAGCTCGAAATAAATGTAAATCAACTCGTTCAACTTATGAAATCTCTAAATAATAGGTACCATTTTGTACTTTTTCTATTGAACAGCATGTATTGGCTCCCATTGTTGCTTTCTCCACAGTTTTCAATTTATGTAAGTGCTAGTGGACTAGAACTTTTGCAATGGACGTCGAAATTCAACTTATGATAAAAATAATTGACATGCGATTAACCGCTAGTTTAAAAAAAATAATGACAGATTCATAATTAAAAACTAAACGATAATATTCCAAATTCAAACATTTATGAAAGGCCAGGAGCGCAGAACTTTCAGTATGCTCTATGTAGTAAGCAGTCCCAAAAATATAAAGTTTGCTTAAGTTATAAGGCGATTTAGATAATTACTAAAAATTTTAAATTTGCTTAATTTTATAGTAGATTTTTAAATACAAATAACGATATTTGAAGTCTCATCTGAAATCAGATTATATAAAAGATCCCTGGAAGCGTACTGCGGTTTGAACTCTTTGTGCGCGAGTTGCAATTTAATATTTCAATACATATTAATTACTTCCTATAATACTGTTAAATAGGGAGCTAAATAAGATCACGTCTATCTTGTACCACGTTTATTGCAGAACAAAGGTTGTTAGAATGACCCGCATTTGGGTCCAATGATATAAGAAAATATATGCTCCTACCTCCGTACATCACACCCTCACCCTAAGCCATTAACCGCCTTAATATGGAAATAAGCAATTACATACTTATATAATAACAATTTTAGGTATAGGCACAGTTACAGTAATCCAATCTAAGTTTTATGAACAATACACATTATGTTAAGTTAAGCAGACAAATACAGTTTGTTTTAGTTACAAATTCGACAAACATAGTTTTTAAATTTGCACATTTTGTCATTATGCATGCCCCCACAGCACCCGCATTTTTCATTTTTATTAAAACGATCATTCGCGAACTCGTATTGTGCTCCGCTTGTAGCTTTTGTACTAGTCACCGCCGCCGCAGCGTAGGTATGCGCACTGCGCATTCCCCGGGCCTGTGCGCCCGCGCGGCCGCCGTCGCTCGGTCCGTTCGCGCGCCCCCGGCGGTCGTCGGCCCCGCCGAACCCTCTGTAGGTATTATATGCGCTCGGCTGATACCGACTTGGCGCCGATGTCGTCACACGATGCACCTCTGACGTCACGCCGGTTGTTGCTACGCGGTCTGCCTGCCTGCCCCGACCGTCAACTACCGCCACATCCGACTCGGCCGCTTCCATTGACACCGCTAACTTAAACGATCGATCGAATGACACATCATCTTCGGTAAATAATCTCTGCTTTATCACTTCGCTGGCCAATCCACAGACGAATTGATCCCTCAGATTTTCTTTCAAATTAGCTTCCGTGAAATTACAATGTTTCGACAAACTCTTTAACTCGGCCACATATTCTGCTACGCTTTCGCCATTTCGTTGCGTTCGCTGCCGGAATTTGTACCTTTCTGCCAACAAGCTAGGTTTCGGTTGCAAATGCGTTCTCATCACACCCACTAGGTCCGCATATGATCTTGAAGATGGTTTGTTCGGTGTGCACAGGTTAACCATCAGTTCGTAAGCGTCACTGCCTATCACCGTAATCAGTGTAGCGACTTGTAACGCTGGTTTTACATCGTTTGCCACGAAGTACTGTTCTAGTCTGTCTATATACAGACTCCAGTCATCTTTACCCAATCTAAATGATTCCAGCTTTCCCGCCAACATTTCAACCGCGTTCTGTCCGCACCAACAATCACTGCACACGTGTTTTTAAGTTTAATAATCCTCGTTGCCACTGTTAATCCCATCCTCGTCGCCACTGTTAAATAGGGAGCTAAATAAGATCACGTCTATCTTGTACCACGTTTATTGCAGAACAAAGGTTGTGAGAATGATCCGCATTTGGGTCCAATAATATAAGAAAATATATGCTCCTACCTCCGTACATCACAAATACAACTTTATTTATTCATATTTTATTGATAATTGTTAAATTATAAGTTAATTACAGTATAAGCATGTCAAATTACAAGAAACAACATGTTCTCAAAATATATTATATTGTACAGCACCATATCAATAAGTATATGAAAAAGAAACTTAGTTACCCAAACAAAAATAAAATCGTACTAAAATTGATACCATAATTCCGGAGACAACTTTGACAATTCATTGTGCACAAGTGTTGCCACAGTCAGGGTAGTGTTGTTCGTATCGATATAAAAAAATATACGGCTTTGGCTACTAGTGGCAATTATAAATTAGTTACGATGACATAATTAAACTAATTTACATTACATTGTCAGATATCATTAAATAAAGTGCAAATACTAACCAAGGACGATAATTAAAGTAGTTTGTATCGATTGGCCTCACCTTTTATCCGCTAAATTAAGGGCTCACATTCCAGGGGTAGTACCGCCTAACACCGATAGTACGCCGCCAATAGAGTAAAATGATGTCACACTCAAAATAACAAAAATATATTAAACCACTAAGATAGCAAAGAAGCTTACGGCCTACCTGATAGTAAGCAGTCACCGCAGCCTATGGACGTTTGCAATACTATATGAATATAATCTGAAAATATTATATTATAAAGTACCTACATTTCTAATATATTATATTGTACTGAAGATGGCGTTTTCCTACGTGAAAATAACAAACACAACAATAATATTCTCGAATTTGTACAAAAATTGCTACTTGGCAAACCATACATTCGTGTCGATACTGATTATCGATATCGGCCACATCACTATTTAATTTCGTTTACCTCTGGTAAACCTTTATCGGTCACTTACTTGTCAAACTTGTCTCCGGGATTATAGCTTTAACTATAATCCTAGAAATAAAAAAATTTACCCCTGAATTTGGTAAGGTGCCCAGAAGGCTAGTTGCGTTGCCCCACTCGATAGCGAGCCTTATACGCTGCCCCAAGAAGCGGTCAGCCTTCTAATAATTTATTTGCAAACTTGATTTCTTTTACTCTACGCAGCGTCAAACGAATAGCCAGCTCAGTGAGCAGACAATGGCAAGTCGCCCATAACATATATGATTCATACACCTACGTTTTTATATTTCTTGAATTATAATATATAAGAAAGAAAATTTTATTTCTTGCTGTTACTTCACAAATAAACCAACACCGGGTGACATTAAAATATGTCTCATTATAAAAATGAAAACACAGACACTTCCCACGGAAATGCGAGCGAGAAGCTCCTACCGAAACAATTACAGCAAAAATGAAATGAATTTTAATTCGTGACATTTTTGAAAAGGCGCTCATTAGAGGGACAAATCATAATAATCAGATACAAAGAAAATAACGAACACAACTTTCGTAATTAAAACATAGCATCAGCTGCTTCATTAATATTCCTTTCACAATCTAGTAAAATATGTTATTAAGGGATGAGACACAGAAACAGTTCCACACCAGCGGTAGAATATTTGACGTTTATTTATTGATTAAAGCGGCGTGTGTTTGCTCCGAGAAATTGTTTATTATGAATCACGATATCTTCAACCACTTCCTATGATCTTTCAGTATCTTTCTTGATACGTTCTCATTAATGTAGATCTTCAAAAAAGCCGTGAAAAGGTTATTGGTTCGGCAATACTTTTCGCTACAATACAGTACCATCCTCATCAAAATCTTCGCTATTTTAAGTGTTTACATGATATATTTTCTAATTCAGAAACAACTGCTCAAACTGACCATGACAGCAGTGGCGTAAACATTTTGAAGGTAACAATCTCCTCAGCGATTACCAGTACGCATTCCGCCGTGGTCGATCTACTAGGGACATTCTGTTGTATGCCACACAATTATGGAGTGAGGCCATTGAAAGACATAGCGAGCCCCTTGCTGTATGTATCTCTTGATATCTCCAAGGGCTTTGACAGGGTTTGGCATGCGGGCCTTCTAAGCAAGCTTCCTTCATTTGGTATTCCTGTTGGCTTTTGCAACTGGTTATCGGATTTTCTTAGTGGACGTTTAAACAGTGTAGTTATCGATAGCTACTCGTCTAATCTTCAGGCTATCGACGCTAGTTCCTCAGGGATCGGTACTGTCCGCTACTTTTTTCTTGCTGCATATGAACAATCTGCTTGTACCAGGTACATTTGGGTACGCAGACGACAGCACAGTAATGGATAGATATCTGTCAGAGGCAAAAGCCAACAGGGACGATATTCAGTCTTGTCGAGAGGCTATGGTTGATCGTTTGGACAAAGCTCTCAAGGCAGTCTCTGATTGGGGTGACGCCAATCTGGTGGCGTTTAACGCAACCAACTCAGGCTTGTTTGTTTTCCGCCAAAAGGAGTCCATTCCATCTAAGTCCAACTTTTCGGGATGTTCCTGTGAAAATTACCGACAACCTACAGCTTCTAGGTGTGTTCCCTGATCAATATAATCTGGATGCCATCAAGGCTAGAGTGAATAGGCTGTTCCAAAACGGGCATGTTCCATCTTCGGCCGCATCGTCACTTACCAACAGGTGAGATGGCGGTCAAATGCCTGTCTTATAGATATAACAAAAAAAATCAAACAACTATTTGACTACCTTTAGCTGTCATACTTCACCTCGAGTAATAGAGCTCTATTGTTTAAGCCTTACCTTGACGTTTCACCATACTAAATGACGTGAGCAACTTCAGAACGTAAATATTTTTCCAACACTTCGTATGACGTATAACTGAACACACATGTAGCTATCAATTTGGCAGAGACATGCACTAACGAAGGCATCACAGTGTAAACTTGTTACGTGGAGCAAACACGCCCGCTCGCGTCACCCTTCGGGCCATTGTACATTATAGGGTTAACAGCTAGTTAGTTAGCAGTGTACGTGTAACTTTTTATTTTGTTCAGGATTCTAGTAAAATATAAATATAGGTAATTTATGGTAGAGCTCGTCTAGTCTAAAATGACGCGCCCCACTACTTAGTTAGTTGATTTCGATGTGTAAGTGCAAATATTGATAACGACACTTCATCTGTGTGGGAGCCAATGAACGACGCGTGCTCCTACGTTTGAATCTCACCGGCAACTGAATGACCAATTACAACGGCATTTGTATATGTATTGCGTCCATATTTTAAACTTGCTTGTGTGCGTTAATTCGATAGTGGGGCGCGTCATTTTAGATTAGACGAGCTCTAGCTAAATATGAAAAAAAAAAAGTCTGAGTTCTTTTTACCGGTACTTGTAGGTCAGTAACTGGTAACCTTTGCTGCAACCGCATAAAATTCTTCTACTTTTAGTTTGGATTAAAGTAGTATTAAATAAACAGCAGACTTGCAACTTCCTTCTTTGTACCTACATTCTTGGACACCCCGTTCAGGTGTAGTGCCATGCCTTTGATACTTGATAGGTTAGGTAGTTATACCTACTTCATGAGAATGATAGGTATATATTGTATCTCTACTATTTCATTTTGGTATCTTTGGAAGTCTGCTGTTAATTATTTGCGCCAAAAATTTACGTCATATTACAAAAAACATGGGTAATTTGATAGTTTAGGATTACTACTTTTTGAGAATGATGGGTTTAATTTTGGTAAGGGACTGGAATGAAGCTTTTTTATAGCCTATGGCTGGTCACCATCATCCGGTTTGTCAAGTGGCATAACAAAAATAGACTTGATCCTGCCCATTTAGGCAATAAAACTACACCAGTTTGTAAAAAAACAGTATTTGACAATGTTTTATTGAAAGAAAACTTTGAATGATTCAGGACAAATACGAGACTATGTTGTAACAAAAAACGTTTTGAGAAAAAAACGGGAACCTTGAATTTTTCAACGCTAGGCACACACCGTTATTGGAGATGACGTGAGGCGTGAGGGATATCGTAGATAAGATCGAGGAGGCTCGCCTGCGCTGGTTTGGTTGCGTGAACCTAAGGGATACATGGGGAATAGGTGTCTGAACCTACCGGTATCAGGAAAGAGACCCCGACCGACGCTTCTTGGGCGATTAATCCATCGCTTCTTGGGCGACGCAAGAAGCGATAGATAGATATTGCTGAGTCGGATGCGAGAGATGCCGAAGATCGGGCGAAGTGGAGAAGACTAAGTAGGGAAGTGGACCCTGAAAGAGGCCAAGATAAAAGCTAGCACGATGATGATGATGATGGCAAGACTTTGTTTTATTTTCTTGCGCAAATATCAATATTATAAGCAAGCCTATACATCTGGCTACGATACTAACTAAACACAATGATATCTTTGTATCTGTTTGTATTTGCGCTGAACGCTCGATGTTAAGTGGCAAATTCCCCGCAGACCGGTCCACAAAATAATCGACAACACATCGAAACTCTGGACAATAGGTATTCATACAGAAAAATTGATATTGAAATGAAGCCAGCTGAACGGAACACCAAATAAAATGCTAAACTCATGCATTCGACGTTGCACTTATTCTGGATATTGCTTTAGTGAAATATAAATTTTTGCTATTATTAGGGTATTTTATATAGTAGTGTTTGAACTTTTACACCTGCAAAAATTAAAAGACCTTCAAAGCATACTTAAATAAAAAATCCCACCAAAAACCTCATAACTGGATCTGTGTATGGCATTGTAGCTCCCGACTGTTAAGACGGATTTCCATGCGGCCTACGTTATCTAAAAGCCAGTTTAATCCAGGTGGTTCTCAGCTTTGTTTCATTCAAATCAGTTTAGTAGTTTACAAAATAATTAAGTAGGTGTATGTGTAGATAAATAATCTGCTATTTTCCGACGTTTTCCTTTCGGTTAGGTTAGTTAACCTTTTTTTTTTCAATGGTATTGATTTATGATACGTATATTGAATAAGTATTGCTAATTATAACCGATACTTGCTTAAATGTCGATTTACGCCCCGGACCCGTTACCACGGGGACCACATTATATATCGGGATAAATTATAGCCTATGTGCTATTATGATCTACGTTACTTCGAATTTCAACGAAATCCTTTCAGTAGTTGTCTCTAGCACTAATAATATAAGAGAGGATTGATTTACTACATAAAGCTATGACGTACCTACATACGATACAATATTTAGCCATTAATCTACCAGAATACCGACATGAACGTCGAACCTCGTGAAACAAGAGAGCTAATGACGTTTACCCTCGCGTCGCATTCGCACAGCCTCAGCCGGGTTTACCCGGGAAAAGTGTAAATTGTGCAGAGCGCCATTTGCATGAGTGTTTCTGACGCGCTCTGGAAATTGTCATCATTATCATTATATCAGCCGAAAGACTGGGCTGGGCATAGGCCTCCCCCAGAGATCTCCACAAAGGCCGGTCCTGTATCTTCCGCAGCCAGCTGGTACCTGCGATCTTTACCAGATCGTTTTTCCACCTTATGGGAGGCCTACCGACGCTGCGTCTTCCGGCACGTGGTCGCTACTCGAGAACTATACTGCCCGATCGGCCATCTGTTCTTCGAGCTATGTGCCCTGCCCGCTGCCACTTTAGCCTGGCAAATCCTTTTTGCTATGTCATATGTAGAACATTGTATCGAAGATAATCTACTGTTTTTAAACCCTCGACGAGAAACAGGGGTGTTATATGTGTGTCATGTGTATTGTGAATCTGTGTCTGTCTGTGGCATCGTATTTTCGGAACGGTTGGGCCAATTTCGATGCGGTTTTCTATATTTGACCGCCACTTTAATCGAGATAACTATTACCTATGTTTCATTAAAATCGGTTTATGTCTACGCAATAAGTTGAAATAAAAATCTTGGTGAGTGGGTTTCTAGCAAACGATTTTAAATTCCTCTGTGGGAGTTCTAGCTTGATATATTGGTGGGTTGCCCGTTTGCAGTAGGTATTCTAATTTACTTTTCAAATACAGTAGCGAGTTTAGTAATCGGACGGTTCAGTAAGTAGCGGCCTAACTTGGAAAACTAGTTCAGTTTTATGGCATTTCTGCGCGCATTTCTTAACCACAAAATTTGGATGACCGCGGGAGATGCGCATTAGTTGTAACAATTATAACAATAGAATGTACGTACTTTAAGCCAATAGTACTAATCATCGCCTGCCGCACTCTCACAGATTTTTCGTTGTAATTTCAAATCGCGTGAGCGTGGCGACTCGTGTAAAAGCGGTGACGCGGTGTATAAGCGGTTGTGCGTCTCGCGGACTTTTTTGTCGCCAATAGTTATAGAGTCTAGGACCTGGGAGGTGATCTTTAGTATTAAAGTCATTATTGTCTTTCCGCGATCTATGAACGTAGAGTAACAGATTATAAATCCATGAATTAAAAAAAAAAAAAAAAAATTGTGTACAATAAATAATAAGAATGATTAATTTTAATATAATAATTTGGGTTGGTTTCTCGTGTCTATCTTTACTCTCACCAGTGTGCCAAAACATTTCTGAAGGCAGACATTTCTTACTTACAAAATAATTGATCACTGGAATTTTAATGATATAATAACTTATATCAAGGAAATTTATTCCACCCGATAGTCATCTAAAGGCCTTTAATTATCATTTTACAGCCGCAATAACGTTAATGTGAAGCCACTGAGCCATATTTTATTTCAATTACATCCAATTTGACCCAATATATTATTCTATTCAAAACATTAAAGGCGAGTTTTCACCGTTTGTACACAAATAACCCATTGTTGTCATAATTGCTGCAATTATTTGGATACAAATATAAATCGAGTTATAAATACGGATACTGATCCTGAAAATGTTGTAGTATTATTTGTAAATAATTTAGATCTAGGCGGATAGAGTGAAGGCTGCAGGTGGAAAGTAATATAGTAAGCCGAGATCATTGCATTTTGCTTTGGTTCTATGTCCAGTAATATACTGATATAGACTGATGATCATTACATGAATCTTTCTGAATTGAGTATTTATTTATTTATTCGTATGGCATTAATAGCCGAGTCACTTATTTTAACCCAGGTAATTAATGTACACTAAAACTACAAGTAAATATCAGTACGATCACCGAGTCGCTGCTAAATTGATAATGGTATGGGCTAAAGCGATTAAGTACATATGACTGAGTTTAATTTATGTAACTGTATGGAAATAAACAAATAAATAAATAATTTATAACTTGATGCAGTGAAGATCCAGTTACAATAATTGTTATTTTAATTGACATTACATTTTGCAATCTTGCATCTTGCTTGATTTAACTTTTTGTACAAATTAATTCGGGGATTCACAAATTGCAATGATATGTTATGCTGTATACATTTTTAAGTGCCGCACAGGTTGCATAGATATTCACTTTCGAAACCATTTAGTCTGACATTCTGCTCCACTAATATAGGTTGTAATGCACCTATTACCAGGATTTGTAGGAAATATAACAAAATTCCTCATCCCTCGTACATGTAACTTTAATTCATCAGGTTTCACCAGGTTTTGCACAAATTTTTTAGTTTCATCACTAGTTTTATCTTTGTCTGCTGAGAATATAGCAATGCTTCTAGTGCTCGTGGGACGAACCGATGAGTTATTACTTGTTCTTACTATGTCGGCAAAGGAAGGGCTTGTTGTACATTTTTGAGCGGAAACATGGCTTTGCTTTAGGTCTGATATAAGGTCATTCGTAACTTTCTGTTCACTCAATTTTTGAATTGACGAGATGTATTTTTGCTTTATTGATTGGTATTGGACAGCCAGCTGAGAGACTCCTCCCATAATATTTCTGCTGATGCTGCTAATTTTAAGTTTTTGTTCCGAGTTCAGCTTACCTTCACTAGATATAACGCAAATCTCGTTAAGGTAATGTTCTATAGATGAAAGCCAACTAGATATCTCGGCAGTCGAGACAGCTTCGCTGGCCGGGGTCGAACTTGCAGTGGGGGGCTCTGAAGTCGTCGTGGCTGGATCCACATGTTGACGTTCGGGAGGAGACCTGCGTAAAATCCTCTTACTTCTATTAAACGCACTATCCATTATTATTTAAACATATGTTATTTTGTATAGTTTACGCAAATTCACTGCACTGTACTTAGTCTCAGTATGAAAATGTGCTGACACAGATTCTACACTTTATTGTTATATCATCTTCATTAAACACGAATGCTAAACGAAACGTCTGTTCACGGCTGTGTGTTCTATGAATAATAAGTATGTATTTAAAAGTATCTAGTATATCAGTTATCTAGCACCCATAGCACAAGATTTACTTAGTTTGGGGCTAGATGGCGCTATGTGAATTTATCCAAGATTATGTATTTTATTATTATTATCTGACTATTTATATATTCGCTTACAGATAATAAAAAACTATTATTAATATTTAAAAATAACCTTACTCTAATAAAAAAAAGCCTTAATATTAATGAAAGATGAAAAATTTTGTCAAGATCCCCCGAATTTGGAATATTATACTTGTATTATGGCCGGCGCTGACCGCGTCTTTACCTTTGCGTCACCCCCTACCTGGGTGAGCTCGTTAAATTATCCCTTTGTTTTCCGTAGTTTCTTTACGGTTGAACAGAAATTAATTAATCCTATTTTAATACATAATAACTATTTAGTTTGAGTTTGAAACATTGTGATTAATTTTGTAAACATAATAGTATGGGCTAGAACGAGCCTGAAATAAATGTTTCTTTTATTGGCTTATTAATTGTGACTCATAAATGACCTACAATTAAAAACCCTCCAGTTATGTGGAGAAGGCTCATCTCTAGCATGCAGTAGACTGAAAAATGTTGTTGATAATAATGAAGTATATAAGCAAGTAGGCATGCCTTATAAATGTCATACAGGTGACGGATGAGTAGGCGAGCATAGGCGAAATGTACTCATAATTCGTTCCACAGCTGTAACGACCCCAAACAAATCCATATAAACATTTCCAACTTGGAAATCGAATCGAGTCGAGCCAGGGTACTCAATTCCTTCGCCTTCCGTTACATTAGCTGTTGCAAAAATAAACTCTGCAAGATTAATGGCCTCTGAAAACCGCTGATGTCCAAGAGACGCCAAGTTGGTTGCTTTACATGATTGATTAGAGAAATTACCGGAGATTTGTGTACACGTCAGGCGTTTTGGAAATAAGACGGTGTCTATAAACGCGAGCTTAGTCTGTTTGGATAAATTAACCTTAATTTGGTTGTGCCATAAGTTTAATAAAGTAAATTATTTCTGTGACCAATAGCTCTTTTCTGAGATAAGTACATTAGTTGATCACTAACCGATGCTCTTACGGTAAGGGAAAAACATCTCCAAAAAGGTCAGTCCTGTGCCTTCCGCATCCAGCGGGTACCAGCGATGTTTACTGAAGTGGCTCCCTATCCGACGACGTCGAAATTTGAGGATCCTTACTCTCCTTCAATCGATTGTATAAATTTAGCATTTATTTATGTATAGTATCGTCTACCTTTTTCGATCACATTTTTTCACGGTTGACTGGTAGATAAGGCTACTTTAGCATTAAGTCCGCCAATGTACCTTTAGTGCATACAATTTTCATAAATAAATAAATAAATGTTTACCAGGTTATCGGTCCACCTTGTGGGAGGCCTACCCACGCTACGACTTCCGGTAAGGAAAGTATTTTTCCCTTTTAAGTAGAAAACATCCGCCGCACCACGGCAGAAACTACACCCGAAATATACCGAGATCCCTGTAGTGACGTCATGTAACATGCTCAATTTGATAGGGCCCGACAGGGGCCGCAATTTACCATTATTTATCGCGTCCGTAGATTTATAGCGGCCCTCCGTGAACTGCGCCTTTATTAGCGCGACCCGGGCCGACTTGTAAACAGCTCACCTTCTTGCCTCCAATGGATATTAATATGGGAACGCGGAAACTCTGTGCGTTGTCGGTACGGTCGTGGGTACCCATATGGGTACTCGTATGTAGTAGTTTTTGTTTGATTCTTTCAAATAATTACAGGCATGTGGCGTTTCATCACAGTGACAAAGCACCTGCGGTTCTACATTTTTGTTACCTGCTACCTAAATGCATGAATTGTATATGTCATAGGCGATAGTTACCACTTACCATCAGGTTGGCTGTCTGCTCATTTATCCCTGACTAGCATTCAAGGTAGAATAAGCCCCAGCCATAGGAAAACTAATTAAATCGGTGATATCAGAATAGAGGTTCCTAGGGAGGCCTAAGAAGCGATAAAATAACATCGTTGAGCCTGCCGTTAATGCCGAAGACCTTGCGAAGTGGAGAAGAAAGTATAGCAGTAGTTAAGAATAGTGGGCCCTGACAGAAGCCGGGGTTACCGATAGAATCAAAGTGTGGTTTGTAGCAAGTTGTGAGCAGTAAATTATACTATGGTTAGTTTTATTATAGTTACGAGTTCCGCGCTACGAGCTACGATTTAAATAATAGAAGTTATGAAGAATGAATTATTCTTTCTCTCATCACTTTTTGATCATTTTTAAATTTTTCGGATAATAGTTCAATTGGTGGTTATGTTATGCATTCAGAGGTGAGTGGTCTGCTGGAGTTGATATCATTACGTGAGTTGTGAGTTTATGAGTTATGGGAGAGTTTAATTGGGTGAATGTTCTGTTGATGTTTCAATATTTCAATATATTTCAATAGTTTCACTGCGATAGACGCTTGCGCGCGGGGCGCTTCCCACGTTTGGACGCGCACTTTTGTTCATTTAAGAAATCTGATTTACGTTGTTGGCTTTTACCCACGAATCACCATTCAGGAATATCATTTCCAAAAATAACCTTTATTTGAATATATTTTATTTTCTAGGGAGGCATACATACTGACGGTTCACCTGATGGAAAGTGGCTACCGTCGTCCAGGACATCTGCAACCTAAGGAGAGCGGATGCGGTGCTGGCCTTTGAAGTACCTGCAGACATGTTACCATAATTATCTCTGAAAACGGTGCGGTCGATTTGATGATGACAATGATGATCTCTGAAAAAGTGTTTTGGTGATTATATTTTGATTTTTACCTTTTCGATGTGAAACGTCCTTAAAATCACGCTGAAACATTAGGAATACCAAGTCAGAAAGTGGACCATAAAGGTGTATATCGTCTTACCTAAATAACTGCAAAACAGGCAGTCAGCTCGCTGTTTTGACCTTGAAATTGAGTCGGGGGCGGGTGGGGCGGTAAACGAGCGCATCCGCGCATTTCTATTTAATTGTAACTCACGACTCACACGTCACGGTGGTTGAATTTTTTGAGTTTTTCTACAATAATCGATCCATATAAAAATAGGTGTAATTTGGACAATATTTATAGTAAACATAAGCAAAACGTGTCGGCTTCAGTCCGTGCAAGAGCCAGCAAAAATACAAATCACGGTTTTCGCCGTCAAAAGGGGGCCACGGGCCACACGTGGGTACTCCAATGTTCGGCGCTGAGCGAACGAGGCGGTTTCGAGAGCGTCTCGAACCTGCCCAGCTTAGTAAATGGCACCTACTCCGCGAGCACAACTAAATCTGCCAACCTCCCCGCGAGCATAGACGTTTTACTTTAAAGCGGCCGTGTATGCCGACATAGCCCCATCCGATCCTTTTTTGCCAAAATTGTGGTTGTGGTGGGATCATGGTTTTTTAAGCTGCACGAGTCGCTTAGTTCCTTTATAGTGCGTCGGCTAAGGAATGGAATACGTTGCCTGCGAATGTGGTCTCTAATAATTATGATCTAGACGCCTTAAAGGCGACAGTGAATAAATTGGCTGTTCTGCCTGGCATGCTTCGTCATCGGCTGCACCGTCACTTACCACCAGGTGAGATGGCGATCAAATGCCTGGCTAGTCTAATTTTATAAGATGTAAACAGAAGGAATAATTAACACAATATGAACTAGGAAAATCGATTTATTATTTTATCACAAATACATCAGCACGAGTATATAGATCGATCTCCACGCGTCACCGCAACACGATGCCCGCTATTTTAACAAAAAATAATCAAACAAAATGTCTACCCACATGACCTCTAAAATAAATCAACACAATACTTCTTTATCTAACATTCCAATTAAACTAATCATTCGCGAGTGATATCCATGGAACAAATTAATGATCGATTTTATGGAACTGCTCAGCTCAGCAATTAATTAATTCAGCACACCATTTAAACAGTATGGCTCAGCATTTTTTCAGCTCAGCTCGGATCAGCTTAGCTCAGCTCAACGTTGCTTGGCTTGGCTCAACTCGGCTTCTCTGTCTCCTCAAGGCAGCTCAGCGAAACAGCTCAACTCTCTTTCTCTTACAAAGATAAACCTCTATGCGAATTTCGGATGTCACTCAGCGGCAATCAGCACGAATGCACACAGTAAGAAAGAATACTTACAATATTCCTTTCAAGTTATTCAGCTATACACATTTCTCCACTGAAGTGTTTAGGAAACATGAACCCATACCCCACTGCAGATAAGTGCAAACTAAGTTATTAGTAATCCAGTGCAGGGTACACGCAACCTTTTGCTCGGGAAAGCAAAGCCTGAGAGTTGTATTACCATTTTTATAGCGACGTGTCTGCGTATTATGCAGATTGCCGTTCGTGGGGTAACGACCAAGGCGCACGATGTACGGACGCCGAGAGTAAGAGGCAGCGGGAGCGGACAGTTTCAACGGTCTAGAGTCAATATTTCAATTCTTATGTAGGGATAAGCTTTATCATTCTCATTTATATTGATTGGTAAACATTTTATGTGTGCTTTCTACCCAATGGAAAGCACGGTGACTGTCGGTCGTAATATCTGCGATTTATGCATTTTGGTTTTATATAGTTCAGACCCGCAGGTTCGTGACCACGTACTTACTACTGGAGACTTTTGAAGACTTCATGTTATGCCTTGTGATTACGCTGGCCCTTATCTTTCCAAACCTGAATACAACAATACAAACATTGTTGCTTCGCTGAAATAAATAAGGCTATAAGTCATGTGTATCAGGGCGGACTCTTGAGGCTTGACAGAGTACTGCCACCGGCAGTACTCATTAAAAAGTAGTATAGGGCACTATGTCATTGGCTTTTTCAATGTGGCACAAGCTTTTGATCCTAACATTTGAGAAACGTATCAATTTTCGCCTAATATTTTTTAGCAATCTAGAAGACTGACCTGATTCTCAAAGAGACTTATCAAGCGATAACGATGGTGTGTGATATAAATGTACCTAATCACTCCAACGATGAGATTATATAGATCAAAGAACCAATTACAGCTTCATTATTAGATTCTGTGATTGGTTATGATTTGTAATTGAGTGTGCATTTAACTATGAAATTGATATCTAAAATTAACCCCTACAAAGCCTACTATAACTTGACATATTTCCTAAACTAGTGAACCGATATTAGTGAAACTATTTTGATAAACCTCGCAAGACCCGAGACCTAAGGGAGCCACCAAGTTCCCGAATGAGTGGCTTTGAAATAAACAAAATTGCCTCGAAATCGGTTTATCCGTTCTGGAGCTACGGTGCCACAGACAGACATACAGATACACAATTCAAACTTACAACACCTCTTTTTTTAAAGTATAGACAGTGAAAACAGGAAATAATGACAGAGCATCTGAAAAAGCTTGTCGTATTTGAAGATGCATACTGTGAGCAGCGATCTAGTTACCATCGTGTTTGCAGGATATCCGAGTCTTCAAAATCTGGACGCCCACGCCGACTTGACAAAGCCCCCTAGGCCGTTTCAGCAACCCCTGCAGGCCCCCAATCTCCAACCCACAGCGGTACCCCTCTGGGTCCTCCGCTATCATTCCACCAGCGGACGCTCCGCAAGGAGTGACATCCCCATGGGGTGTCCCATCCAGCCAGCCTTCCAGGCTACAGGCGGCCCCAGGTGAAGTTTAGCAAGTACGCGCTTAGGTTTTTCGTAGCGAGTCTTGCATAATAAAGGTAGCACATGCGAGCTCTCGTGGATGTGAGAGATTCAATCATAGGGCCCCAGCCCCACAAGTTAAATTGCAGAATATTTAATCCCTTAAACACTGTTTGAATATGTAACAAAGTTGAAGAAATCCGACAGTTGTCAACAGTGATTACAAATCAGAGTTACCTACGCTTTCAATACCGCAGGCTCACTATTGCTTTTAGATTTTGCGCCACAGGCGAATGTGTTCTGAAAGCGAGTGTTCGCTAATCTATGCAAACCCTGTTTAAGATTGACTTGTTTGCGGCGCTCCGGCTGTGTAAGGACAGATTACTGAGCCCGATACACTTGCGGGCCTAATTTGACTGAGAAACGTTCAAGGGGTTAAACTTTTCCTATTATTCTATAGTAGTAGATACGGCGCGACTTCGTTCGCGTGGCGTCCTACCCCTATCCTACCCTACCCTACACTTATCCTGCACCTGGCACCTACCCTACATGTACTTTACTCCTACCTACCCCTTTTTTTCTTGCTTTTAATCACTCTATCTATTGTTGAAAACTGCATTAAAATCCGTTGCATAGTTCAATAGATCTAAGCGTACAGATACATAGGGACAGACGACGGGAAGTTTTTAGATTTTTACTATATATTATAGTTTACTACTAATGTTATAAATGCGAAAGTTGGACTTTGGAAAATGCAAATCGGTGAAAGAAAATTTGATAGTAGTAATAGTGTTATAAAGTGTAGTGTAGTATAGTGTTTAAGAGAGGTAGGGCATAGCGGGGTATCCCGTTCGAATTGGAGCCGCCCGACTGGAGAAGTACCTCCACCTTACAGAATACCGCAGCTAAACAATATTCTATTAAATAGTATTGTGTTTCTGCCGGTGAGTAAGGCTGCCAGTTCTCCATGGGGTGGGAATTTGGGGAACCGTGGCTTTGGCAGTGAAGGAACATTTGCCTTTTTTGCTGCCAGAGTAACGTGTTATAGAGGTGGGCAACGCATTGGCGATACTCTTGGTGTTGCTAATGCCTATAGGCAGTGGTGACCACTTTCAATCAGGTGGCCCGCTTGACTGTTTGCCTACCGCATGACAAAAAAAAAATTTTGGTACTCATTCATGTCGTAACTACAAAGCGGTTGATTGAATTTAGCAGAAATGTATCTTATAGGCTAGAATAACACATAAGCTTTTATTTATTACGTAATTCAGTGTGAATTTGACTGTGTAGCATATTTTACACGACAATTTGTGTTTTTTACTTAAAAGTAACGCTTAAATACGATTGTCGCCCCTCCGGAATCGTGATCCCTCAAAACACACTTGAAAATTTACATGTTTCCAGACATCAACCTTAAAATGTTGAGTACAAATTGGCTCTTCTCGTCTATTTTCATATATGCTTTTCTATTTGCCTCTCTGAAAGAATAATAAACAATAAAACTAGCATTCAGGATCCGTTACCGTACAGATATGTATTTAGGTTACCTAAGTAGTTGAAGCTTTACCACTCACTCCCACTGCTGCAGCTCATGTTTAGCCTGGATAGTCAGCCATGAGATTATCATAATATGAAACACTAAATTTGGTTTTGTACGCCTTGCTTGCTCGTTAACTTTGCTCTACCTAATATAAAAAAATACAACGGCGACCAAAAAATCCACTGAGTTTTCTTGCTCCAGCACGTCCGAGGACAAGCTAGAACCTGCAATAAACATAAATAAGTACCAGATGTAAGAAATTAAACAAGATTCTTTATTTTGTCTATTGAAATATTAAATTTTCTCCCTCAAATGTGTCGACCGATTTCGATGTGTATTTTTTAATTGAAACTTCGTTATAATCTCAATTTGTAGATTATTCTATCAGCAACGACCTAACCTAAAGGAGTTACTTTTAATTATGGAACTCCAAATTGGTCGCGAGCTGTGCAGTCACGCACACTAAGGTTGTGGAATGAACTACCTGGAGAGGTTGTCCGTGGAGAGTACGACATGGAGTTCTTTAAGAAAGGGGTGAAAAGGTTTTAACATGGTAGTCGCCGCGTGTAGTCGATGCTCCTAGTCTTGCAAACGTGCTTAGGCTGCTGTGACTGCTTACCCTCAGACAGGCCGTAAGCTTGTTTGCCACCTTAGTAGTATAAAAAATAACTTCTAAAACCGTCCCTGTGCCAGCATCCAGTGCCACTAGTGTCAGAGAGTGCGCAAAGGAAGCAATAATCGTAAACTGTGGCGCATATTTCCGGCTTTTGCTCGCAGAACCGCCCTATATAGCAGTTTTATGCAGCGCTTTGTTGGATTTGAATTGCATCCAAGTGTTATTTTTATAAGCGCCAAGCAGCAGTGTAATGAGCCATATTTCTGGCTTAATGCTCTGCTAGATTATGAGTCAAGTATTTATCGGGTAATGTGAGGATAATGCTTTGATGGTCGTTAAAGAGTTGTTTTAGAATGTTTGTGTTATGAATGGCTTTTTTTCGAAAGAGTTTTCGTATTCTTGGTTGTTGTCTTTAGTTTTTATAACGATTTACAATGATGATGTTGGCCGTGAGTTTAGCCTCTTAAGTGGGTACTCATGTTTATTTATTGGCCAATGGACCAGTCTCAAAGGTCAAGTTAACCATGTCAAAAACAAAGAAAGAAATCCCAGATAATCACTGATCTAGTTCGTTTTCATAATAAATAAAAAAAAATAACGGAACACTACTCCAACTATAGTAGTCTAAAAACCACAGGAACTTACAACGCAGCACACGAAGAAACTTGGGATGTAGCGGTACACTCTCGGTCTTAAACACTAACCTAACTACGTCATGATTTTCGTGGGGTTTTGGCTTTTTACATGCGTCGAATGCCATCCGACTCGCCCAACACGTTAGGGAAAAGCCGATTCGCCAGAGCCTCGTCCGTTTGCCAGCAAAGGGACCACGTGCAGGTGAGGTTGGCTCGGGCCCCTGAGATGGTCCCATAATCCCCCCTAACAAACATAGGGTGGCACCATACGTGAATAATTCTAATGCAAATTAACTAGCCGTCTCATTTCAGTCTAATAACGAAATAATTTAAGTTGATACCACTATCGTGTATCAAACACGATTTACCTCTCTTAATTTCGAGTATACCCCATGAACATACCTACCTACACGCAACATGAACCAGAACTTCATAAACACTTGATATTTGTACCCAACTCGAGTTAGTTTCCGGATATATTTGGGTTGTTATCAGGCGCTTCCGAGGCCTCGCTATCCGGAGTCGATCACAGCCTGCGGCATCGTTATGTCTGACAACATGTGAATATTCAGGCTTGCGCTCAGTTTAGCATGTCTGCTTGTTGTTAGAAAATATTGTCGAAAGAGCTGTGACCTGACGGCATATATTTATTTGAATGACCTGATAGTTTGGTTGTGATGCTGGCTGATTTTTTGATAACAGAGAAGGGAAATGAAAGCCATAGTCAGAGAGTCGAGATTCAATATCTATTCTCATAATAGAAAATTCTTTATAATTTGCTATTTTAAGTATTTTTTTTTGTGAACATACAACGTTTAAGGAAATATATGCTGATAATTATAATATATCATTTATCTGAAGAAGTAAGATATTTTTAGAACTATCTAGTCTAGAGTAAAATTATGATTATGATTAATAATTGTTTTTGAGTAGGATCGTTTTCATATTATTGTAAGCCTTTATAAACATCTTAGTTCTCCCACACTATCTTTCTAGCTTTATTTTATCCGCACCAATGGAAACCATTATAGATTGTATCTCGATTTTACGGTCGCTGTTATTACGAGTATATGAGTATTTTCCAACGTGAACACAATCTGAATAGAAATTTTCCAATATCTAGTAGTCCACGAAACAATGGAGCTGAAATTACAAGATATCTGGATCTTGTTGCACTGATTTTCTTCTGTTAGTATAGAATCTACATTCATATTCAAATATAATGTTGGAATTCAGAATTGAATGTAAATAAGCGAATTTAAATATCTGTAAAGATACAGGTTTGTATAAACGGTTAAACAAAGTGTGGTTGGATAAAACTTAAATGCAATCTCACTGAAGTGCAGGTAAGTTAGACCTGGTATGTCCTAATATATCTTACGGATAATTAGGTTACCTCATTGTTCATATCAGCTCACAATATAGCAGCCGATGAGTTAGTCTCAGAATATAAGTAATGAGTAAAACTTACAGGGCAGAGCGATAGCCTATATCTATCACTCTCAACTGGCTGTATAAGAATTATTCCAATTAACTAGCTGACCACCTGACCATATATGGCTTATCTCAGGTAATTCATTGTATGACTGTATTATTGCCACCAGAGAACACTTTTATCCGGGGAGCTCAACAAGTATTTAGAATTACTTTTACTTTAGAACCATACATTATTACGTAAAAAATATAATCATCGTAAGAGCATCGGTTAGTTTTCAATTAATGTATTTCACTCATAAAAGAGTCATTGGTACATGGCCGCAGCGGGATTCGAACCCGGTACCACTCGGCTACCGACGCTCAACTAAACATTATTACGTATTCGTTCCTAAATTTCTTTGCAGATTTATGTATTAATTAGTTAGTGGAGATGCACATTGAAGTGACACTGCAAGATAGGGGCAAAATCCGCAATCCAAGCCCGAAACGTTAGCTCTGATGTATGAATTTTATATATATTTTTTTAAATTGCCCCCATCTTGCAGCGTGCGGAGCGCTGTCAGTAGATGTCAACATTAGACGTCACACTTGACCGTTTCTTTTTACCAACATTTAGAATTTTTCATTAAGTGACATAGTTTACTCACATATATCTGTCTACTTTTTTATGCATGCTGTGGTCACTTTTAAGTAATTTAGCACTTAGCTAAGTTTGTAAGTCAAAATCTATGTATGAGTGCATAAATTGTTAGTGATTCTCAATGATAAAAACAAAAAGTAACGCGTGTGAATGAAATAGGATGTCGACCAGAGGGCCGAGTGTAAGTTTTGCTTCGGTTTTACTTTACTATCGCGTAAACTTCATTTACGTACCACTAGATGGCGCTATACATTTTTCCATACTTATTTCCACGTAAACGCAAACACGATAGTAAAGTGAAACTCAGCTCTTACACTCAGCATTCTGGCCAAAGAAAGTTTGGCCGCTGATGTGTAAGCCCCTTTTCCTGATTCTGTAATACTATCGTATTCGTTTCGGTTTCGTGGTCCTTTCGTCATACCGAATTATAAATAAGGCGTGATCGGTTCTGGAACACTAGTTTCTAAAGAGAAACGCTAGTACTTGTCGAGATTTAGATTTCGGATGACAGCTGTCAAACTTATAACTGTTATTACTCTGAAACTACTGGTCCTAGAAAACTAGTCTCTGAAGAGAAATGATAGTGCTCGTCAAGATCTGCGTTTCAGATGCCAGCTGTCAAACTTAAAACTGTAATAACTCTGAAACAATTAATCCTAGAACTTAGTTCCTGAAGAATTTTATAAACCTCGGTACGATCTACATTGTGGATGACAGCTGTCAAACTCAAAACTGCAATAACTCCGAAACGATCGCTCATGAAAATGGTAGAAATTGTATGGTCTCTCTGAAAATGGCATAATTAGTTTTAGTCCCATTTTTATTTTAGTCCAAAATGAATGATATCTTTTTTGTACGTTTCCCTTCATCACATTTGAGTCGGACAGATTTAAAAAATATGCTGTAACTTTTTGAATCCCGCTTGTAAAAACACCGTCGAGAATGAAACATTTAAAATAACGCGCGTAAAAGCGTCGAAAAAGCTCTCGTGCAAACGTTGCCTAACTTGAAAAACAGAATAACACCACCGTTTTCTTTATTGTTACCGTGACGTGCCACCGCGCGGTGAGCCGCGTAGTGCACTGCACCGTATGAGTGGACATCGGGCCTTAGGTTTACCGGTAAACACTTTGATGAATGCAAAACCTTCATACAATTTTCATATGATAACAGGGGTTAACTGAACTGTATACTGTGAAATTGTCATATGCTACTTAAAACTGCATCGTTCTTGCTATGAGCGTCCGGGCTGACATGCAGACAACTGACGTAATTGCTAGGTACGGAAATGCTAAATAGGGACTCGGAAATTTCAGTTCAGTTTCTATTTTCACTTCATGATAAGTGCTGATGTTTCGCTTAGCAGTGGTTTGCGATGTTGTCTGTTATTAAAAGACAAGTGTATAATTACGGTGTGGGGCGCCTGCTTCGATATCAGTTACTCTTGGAAAAGGCTTGACATTATTTTTACAGGTTTTTATTTAAAGCTGGGGTCCGAAGTGGCAAGAATAATAGGAGATATATGAAATGAGTTGTGGATATATGCGAGGCATGGGCGTTGTATCAGGACAGAGCTAAGTGGCGGTCTATAGTCTCTGCCTTGCCACCTGTGGGACACAGGCGTGAGCTTTATATATGTATGTATTTAACTTGCAATTTATGTAACTATATATGTTCGGGGCAAATCTTGCAAGCCTAATTTGACCCACTTCCCGGTTTTCAGTTAAGCTGAAATTTGGCATATCTATATAACTTGCTTGATAATGCTTTAATATGGTACCATGGAGCTGACTTGATGATGGAGTCGGAAAGTCATAGGAACTATTGAACAAAATAAGATAATATAATCGTGTTTGGGCTCTTTGGAATGGTCTTAATAAGTTCTATACCCCTAAGTGTTATTCAAGATCTGATAATATTGACAGAAGGTAGCCTTAGGAACTACTGAACGCAAGATAAGCTCATCGTGTTTGGGCTCTTTGGAATGGTATTGATGAATACCATACCGCGCAATGAAAGCTTGTTATAAAAAAATATTTTTCATTGGAGAACTATTTTTTTAACTACACGACGCAAAGCCACTCTCTTCCTCAAAATTTATTTTTAGGTTAACGACTTGCCTCGCCAAGAGGGACTATGTACTTAAGTTTGTTCCTTTGTGGCGCATTTGGGCCAATTTTGATGATTCTTGCGTCAAGCGATTATGAGTGTCACTAACAGATATGACAGTGCGCACTAATTAAAACTTACGGTGGCAACAATAGAAAAAAACGAGAGTCGACGAACTAATTTTAGTAGAGTTTAGTGCAGCAAACTTATCTGACCCGGTGACAGCGTCTCTGTTGTTGGATTAGACATGACAATTCATTATGGCGAAACTTAGTACCAGCTTTGGCCTCCGGATTAGATAAGTATGGGGCACTCAGGTATCGTTGAATTAGGTTAGGTAGGTGGGGTACCAACTGCTTCCCTGGCAGGTGGTATCTGTAACAAGGACTTCCTGACGAAAAAAAAATAGAGTAACCGATTAATCATTGAATGTAGAAAGCGGTTTCTAATTATGCGACTGTACGTGTTTTTGTCGTATCCTGGTCTCGAGTACCATTTTATAACATACTATTACGCCATACGTCACTATCCAGGAAAACTAATGGTGTCCATATAAACGGTACAGTCTTGACAGATAATACGTTGTTTGGACTGCTCAGCAACATGCTTAGTCAATTACCCAAACTTCTTAACAATTTGTGATATATATCGAAAGCAGAATGGTGAAGTTTCTGTCTACCCTCATTTGTAATGATAAGCGCTCTATGTTCATCACCATTATCGTAATTGGTAGATACATGTAAATAAATTGACTCAGTCCAACACATTAGTGGACATTAAATACTCATTAAAAGCAATTTCCACTCACTAAAAGTACAAAAGGATATGGATAGGTATATGCGGCTCAGCTGTACACGTATGATTTAATGTATTAGAGGTAGATTAGAGGTCTCCATAGAGGCGGGCAGCGCATTGGTAGCGCCCCTGGTGTTGCTGATGTCCATAGCGGTGACCACTTTCCATCAGGTGGCCCGCATGCCTGTTTGTCTGTTGTATTATTTAAAAAAATAATCTAGTTTGCATAATACCCAGTTCTTTTTTTACCGCTGACTTTTGGTCAGGTCATACTACAATAAATAATTAAATTTGTCCATAAATTATTATTAATATGTACAATTAATCCAATGAAAAGCCAATTATAAAATATGTCAAAATGAATTCAATATTTTTATTACAAATGTCATTTAATCAGGTACATTTACTGAGAGATAAAATTACTTACGTTCCTTACACGCCAAAAAGAACTCCCCAACCGTATATAACGCTCTTTCGCGAGTAACTGTATAGCTGCCTCTTAAAACTACCAAGAGTCTCTGCTTCGCGAATCCTTTTTGGGATAGCATTATATATTTTTGGGGCCATACCAAAAACGCTCTTATGAAATAAGCCGGTCTTGCATGGGTGGAAGTGCAGTTGATCTCGGCATCGTGCGCTTTCTACGCTAGGGAAGAGATGCAGATTTGTGCAAACAAATACGGCAATTTCGTACAGGTAAAGAGATGGCAAAGTTAATAGCTTTAAAAGTGGCCTACAGCTGTCTGTGCGTTTCAGATTGCAGTTAGCTCTAATACAACGCTTCTGTGCCTTAAATACAGTCTCTTTTCAGTCAGAAAATAATCCCGTATCTCAGTATCGAGACTACAAGACCCTGATAAGCCATTAGTATGGTTTCACGATTTACTATTTTGTTTAATTTGTACAGTGCAAATGAGGATTGGTTGATTCGGTTCCCAACATATTCAATATGTGTACTCCAGCTCATGTTGCTGTCTAAATATAGACCTAAAAATTTTGTAACTTTAGTGTTTTCAATTATATGTCCATTATGTGTAACGGTTGCTTGAATAGTGCTCTTGTCTCGTTGTTTAAATTTGATAATTTTCGTTTTTCTAGATTTAGTTGTACGTTGTTATTGTTTAACCGTTCAATAATATTAGTTAGAATAGAATTTTTGTCAATTTCATTATTAAAAAGCACCGTGCAGTCATTAGCAAATAAAATAATTTTATTAATAATCGATTCTATAATGTCATTAATGTAAATAATAAATAATAGAGGTCCCAATACACTCCCTTGCGAAACACCGTACCGAACAGTATTACCTTTAGACAAATATTGGGTTTCTAATTTTGTTTTGTGACATATTCGAGTAATTTGGATAATTTGAATTCTGTCTCTGAGATAAGATTTTATTAATTTTTTAATGTTTCCCCTTACTCCTTTTCAGCACACTTGTTTGCAAAACGGCCATTTTTGTACCGATTTTTGGCTCATTGTTTCGTAAGTTGAGACTCAATGTGCCGCTCGTGCGCAGTTGCGCGCAGCTCTTGCACCGCCGTCTTGCGCCGTTGCTGTTACGGCGCATTCGTGGCGCGATCGCGGGATTTGGACAGGATTCAGACATATTATAAAAATATTTCAATCGTGTCGGACGTTACTTCATTCGCGTACACCTAGTTTACCCCTACCTACCCTTTTTTACTTACAATCTACCCGTAGTATTTTATTATAAACCTTGTTCTTGAATTACTCTATCTTTTGTTGAAAACCACATTAAAATTCGTTGCGCAATTTAAAAGATGAAATTAAAAAATATAACAAAAAATACCATTGCCTATTCCTCTAGGTAGTCACAGACGCCTCATAAAAATAAAAATGTAGCATTGTGCATCCCAATGTCGGCCCGATAGAAGTATTACTATTCCACCCTGCTGGACCCCAGGTAATACTCTGCAAATACAAATACTCTATCTAGCATCTAGAACTATCAAGCAGTACCTATATTGGTGAGCCTACTCGCCGACGCTTCCACCCCAAACACGGCTAATGGTTCATTAAGTGTCAAATTTACAGGCGACCAACGCCTGGTACTAAATTTATAGAGGCACAGGAGCAGGACTGCAGGCCTATAAATAAATTAGCGAATACACGGTTTCCAGTTGATTTGTGATGTCCTATTAGGAACCTATTAGGCGAATATGAACGTATAGAAGAATGTATTAACGTGGTTCGTCACCTATACTAAATTTCTCTTGCTATTCTTTCATTCGTTTGGGTTTTTTGTAATTGTATTATGGTTTAAAAATGTCTTTCTGGGCTTCGAGTCCGCTTAAGTACTAATGACTCGATCGAATTTTAATTGGAACGCAATTGCAGCTCAACGTATTTTTATTTTTTCACGGTATATAGAGCGACCGACAGGCTAACTCGAACGTCCATCCGCAACCAAGTGAGATGGCAATGTATCAAGCCTTCAATAATTGCTACCGAATCATATAACCGGTCGGGACTGATGGACATGAATCCATGCGACTATAAAAATGCGAAATCAATGAAAAATAGTACATACATTAATTTAGTAAGAACATGAATCTGCGTAAATGTTGACGGCTACCACTCACCCACACGGGTTAAAACGTAAACCTACTTCTACAGATAAAAATAATAACATAAGTGCCATAAATATGGATCCATCGCTTCTTGTAGAATTGCAGAACATTCTCCATTCTCAACTATATTGCTCAACAAGCGCTCCATACTTGCGCCCGATTGGGTAGTACAGGTAGCTCTACTACTGAGGACTCTTATCTCCGGTATTCGATTTGTGGAATCGCTAATCGATACTCTACTCGTCGGTGTATCGGTGCGTAGGTCTCGATGTAGCGAACTCGGGACTCTCCAATGTAGAGTGGATACGGGAAAATGTATGAGGGGTCTGCGAGTAGTCTATCCGTCTCTGTTGAGTGCCTTTGTATCTGATTGTACCATTTGTAGGCAAGTTTAAGTGAATTTTTCTATAGTCATGTTTTTGTCGATTTATTACAAAACTAGCCGTTTCACGAGGTTATACCCGATCTCTTTTTTATCTTTGAAAACATTAAACTATCCCCCGGGGTCTTATAATTTTTACTGGTCTAATAATTATTTCCTGCTAGTGGAAGAAAATCGGTTTGGTACTTTAGGAGATTATCTCCAATATACAAAGTAGGCAGGGCAAAAGGGGCAGTAACGTTCTCGAGCGAGGATCATACACCGGGTGACGCAGCCTGGGCCTACCCAGGCTGCGTCACCTAGGCACAGAACGTGTCGTGTTTCCATGTTGTGGGAGGCCATGGAACAACATTTCCCACAACATGGAAACACGACACGTTCTGTGCCTTCCGCATCCAGCTGGTACCTGTTTTCTTTACGTCGCTCCGGTGGGTGGCCTATCCATGCTACGTCTTCTTCGTGTTCATTCGAGAACTTTTTTGTGTTAGAAAATGCTGCTCTCCATTTTCTGGTACGAATTAAAAACCCTCCAAAACTTTTATTTGATTGTTGTAAGTATTAAAAAGGTGTCTAAGTATATCATCAAGCACATTAAGTATTATTATACATTTATTATCCAATGATATTGCAAATTAATATGGAAATCAGTATTATTTATACTCATCATCTCGGCGTTAATGTCCCGATTATGCTCTTGCGCATGAGAATTCGGGGTCCGCCTTGACCATGATCCAGGATCTGGCAGATCAGGTAATTACAGTGGACTGTCATCTGACCTCCATATACCTATTATTCCCTATACTGATTTCATTAATGTTACATATCATATATTATCTAGTCTGGAATAATTTTAACATTATAATTTGAAAACTGTACAGCACAGACACAGCGGAAGGTTAGCGTAAAATGGGTAATTATTCACATGTTAAAATATAACATGATGAATGTGGAATAAGGATGAGGTTTGTCAGGACCGTAGTAAGTGGAAATAACATGTAGTGTCTGCCTACCCTCTGATAACATTATTTTTCTTTAAGTACACTAGCGACCCGCCCCGGCTTCGCACGGGTAGAACCTAAGTAACCATGGCGTCATACACCAACATACACCTACTTCGCCCCCACTCACTCTTTTTTTCTTATAAAACTTCCTCCTAAATTACTCTATATATTGTTGAAAACCGCATTTAAATCGGTTGTGTACCTAAAATCTAGTTATTAGATCTATGCGTACGTGAATACATAGGAACGAATGGCGGGAAGCGACTTTGTTGTATACTATGTACATATATAGATAAGGTAGGCTATTTCCTTGTAATTTTATAATGTTTAAGTTGTAAATAAATCCTTAGTTAAAAAAATTAATATATAATTCTAAATAAAGTTTAACGCCGGAACTAAAGTACTTACAGCGGCCCTGTCTTCAGCAAACGCGTGTTGGTTAATTAGAGATCTCATAACATGTATTTCAGTTTGTAATTACATTGCTCAGTGCAGAACGAATGTGGACTTTACAGCGGACTAGCTAGGGTTAGTTCTACCGTGATACGCCGTGAAACGTTAAATTTTATTTATGCACTCGTTTCTGTATTAATTCGCATGTATTTATTCGTTTTTATTGAAATGGGCTCTCAAGCTTAAATGTTAATAAGCTAATCAATATTAATAAGGCCCGTTCGTATTAATTGTGTTAGGACTCTGCCAATTTTTCGGTTTAAAGGATACGGTGAGGTGTGTGCTTTACGGGTTTCAGTATTAAAGGCATGTCACCTACGTCCTCGTAGTGAAAATGAACAGGTTAGAATGTCCCGCGGGATGAGAGGTCAACGGCTCACGATGCAAAAATGCCGAAGAACGGGCGAAATGGAGGAGAAAGATGTGAAAAGCGTACGATAAGCCGCTCGAACGATGGTGATAATTAGACAAGTTTTTCCATCAATTTGACTGTCCGCTACTTTGAACTTCAGAAAAACGTTATTTTATGTTTTGTTGCGATCTGATTTTTTGACTTTATTTGTGTGGATTTCATAGTAACACTCATTGAAGTAAATACAGATACACATCGCTGTCAATATACTTATTTAACCCATACATGACTGCGTCATTACAGATGGCGATGGCTTAGGCCGGCCCATCGCCACGACCGGTTTATCGTGTAGCAAGGGACTCCCCAATGAGAATATGTTTAGTGTATTCCTCCTCGCCTAAATCTCCAGTGCATGCCGCACCTAAACTTAGGTACTTAAGTATATCAAAATTTGGAGAACAGTTAAACTATAAAGAAGCTTTACCATAACAATTTTATTCATTTGATTTATTTATACCCAACTTATTAGGGTTTAAAGTATAAGTCCGTTGAGTGACAATTAGGTAAATCGTTGCCTGGCAATTAAGGGTCATCGGTTTCGTATCGCATTTCTAGTATACAACTATACAACTTTTTTTTAATATGCAAATTTTTTGTTGTGAGTGGTTTACATTGACATTAACATCTGGATGTGGATTATTTTATAGGCTTTACATACTATGATGTTATGCAGTAAACAACACAATATAGTCAGAACTTGGGTATTTTAAATAATTACAATGTTTTTTTTAGAAACTTCTTTCGATTTGTCATTTGTTTACAAATTCTGAAATTGCAGTCTTAACTACATAGAGTATGCGGTTAGCGAATAACGCACTCGAGGTCCAGAGCAGACTGGGAAATGTGCAGTGGAAACTAGACGGTGTGTTAAGGACAGGAAGATGATAATGTAGTCTAATCTTTTCCACCTTATTCTTCGCCGCCTCTTTTTCCACCGCCACTACCGCCGCCTCCACGGCCGCCTCTGCCACCTCCGCCGCGGCCGCCACCGCCGCCCCTACCACTGCCACCATTGCCACCGGCTCCGCCGCCACCGCCACCGCCGCCGCCACCTCTGCCTCCACCGCCGCTACCTCCACCGCCGCTGCCACCGCCGCCGCTACCTCCGCCTCCACCGCTGCTACCCCTGCCTCCACCGCCGCCTTCATCTCCACCTTCACCACCACCGCCGCCTCCGCCGTCGCCGTCGTCGCCACCACCGCCCCCTGAAAATGTAACAAAAATAATATTTGAGTGCAAATTTAACATTATTGTTAAGACTTTATTGAATGGTCATTCACTGATTTTCATAGCTTCAAAACTTTTTAAACACGCTGCAAAATTAGAAGACGCCGTTATACGGTAACTGTATTATATCAAGACTGACAGATTTATATTAAGCATGATGTTGAAATTGAGATGGTACATATCATTATTTTCTTTGAAAAAATAACGTTGAAAATAAAAATCAGGCTCACCTCCAGGCATGGCGTGAGCATAGGCTGCTAAAATGACTATTAAAAGTGCAACTAGTGTAAACCACTTCATTTTTTTTCTTGTTCAGTAACTTTAATGCTTCATCACCGACTCTGACCTATATTCTGTCAAGGCTCAGTAGCAAACCTTCTTTTATACCGCGTTAGAGTCTCTTTTGAAAGTGTTTGTGATTTGCTTTCTATTTTAGTCACCAATTCTATTTACAATTCAGGAAAATGCTAAAGGAAAGGGCAAAGAGGAAGGTAACAAGGCTATGGGTGTATGAAATGGAAAATCAATTGATTGGATTGATAAAAAAATCTTTTGTTATGGTGACAACCACTGAAGCGTAGCAAGCAACAACACCGTAACATGCCTACAGTTGTACATTGCTGTATTTATGATTGGTTTAGCCATTAATTTCTTATTTATTTATTATCACTTTATTGTGCACAGGAAGTACATAGCGAATAATAGAAAAAGTTATAAATGGTACAACAGGCCAACTTCTTCTGGTCTTCTTCAACTTTATTTAAATATTATTTATTAAAATGTAGTGTGTAGTTACCGTCACTATTTCAAGAGAGGTAGGGCATAGCGGGGTATCTCGTTCGAATTGGAGCCGCCCGACTTGGGAAGTACCTCCACCTTACAGAATATCGCAGCTAAATAATACTCTTTTAAATAGTATTGTGTTTCTGCCGGTGAGTAAGGTTTCCAGTGCTCCATGGGGTGGGGATTTGGGGAACCGTAGCTTTGGCAGTGGAGTGGCATTTGCCTTTTGCTGCCAGAGCAATGTGTTATAGAGGTAGGCAACGCATTAGCGATACTCTTGGTGTTGCTAATGTCTATAGGCAGTGGTGACCACTTTCCATCAGGTGGCCCGCTTGCCTGTTTGCCTACCGTATGACACAAAAAAAAAACTCTCTAGCACGTTTTATTCGGCGGTGAATATAATGCATATCAGGTAGATTCGGGTTCATTTTTAGTTACACGCGTACGACGGAGACGTCGCTCTATGTAGCCGAATTGCCGTGCCTATTAACTGCCAACGCCATCTTACGGACGTGTCAACTATACAAAACAGAATGTTTTAAACTATCGCAGTTATTATCACACATTTAAGGGTATGTTCCGGGTCTCCTACCGCGTCCCTTAGTTGACGAGTAGCCCGATATTTCGACACAGTTGCATGCATCATGGTTACCGGACGACCATCGGGCTACTCGTCAACAAAGGTACGCGGTAGGAAACCCGGAACATACCCTTAAAATGTATACAGCTTACGGTCATCATCATCATCTTTTTGGCGTCAGGCAGCGGCGGTGGGTCTGACTCGTATATACCCCGTGGTACCGAGTTCGAACCTCAGTGTCGCCATGTACCTACCAATAACACTTTTCTGAGATATGTAGGTACATTTATTGAACATTAACCGATGCTCTTACGGCGAGGAAAAAATAGTGATGATACCTGCACATTCAGGCGACTGAATGTGTACCCATGGATCCAATCTATTCAGGTTCCCCTGTTAACAGGGTCACAAAGGTCAGATGGCAGTCGCTCCACTGAAGTTACCTGATCTGACAAATCCTTCATCATGGTTAAGGCGGACCCCGAGCCCTCGCGCGGACCATGACAATCATTTTGGCGTTGGCCCCGATTATGCTCTCGCGTTAAGGCCCGAGTTTCGCCGGGAAAAAACCTCGTACCTAGTTAGTAGGTACCTATTTATGGTTATTATATTATGGTGGACGAACTGAGTGGTTCAGTTGGTTAACATGCCGGTCGCCACGCAGAGGTCCCGGGTTCGATGCCCGGCCAAGTAGAAATTGCAATAATGAATTTTAATTTCTGTTACGGGTCTGGATGTAGTATGTATAATAAGTATCTATTAAAAAAACTTGATAAGTAGTTTATCAGTCATCTAACACCCATAATACAAGCTTTGCATACTTTCAGGCTTAATGGCGCTGTGTGAATTGTCCAAACATATTTTGTTTTTTATTGTAGGAGTTTTGAGTAGGAAAGCGGACCCTGGCAGAGGCCGGGATGAGCGCTAGGACGATGATAATTTTGTTTTTTTATTATATCTTTCTTTACATACTAGTTATTGATTGATGATATTTTTCCGCGTCGAAAGGACACTCTGTACCAGGATGTAAGCATTCACAAGCGATGTGTAGCCACTAGCCGTCGTAAGCCGATTACGGGGTTCGCCGGGAGCCTTCCAATTTGCCTGGCAAATCTCCTCGCACCTCCGCGGCCCGCAATGAAGGCTTTGTACACCCAAATTAGACTGCGGATTGCCAGTGGACGTAAAGAACTGGATTTCCGACAACATTTTTGGGCAGTTGCGTCGTACTTCATTGGTTGAAGGGGTTTGGGTGGAATAGAATGTGGTGTATGGTACCTTATGTTTGTGTACATAGTAAAGTATCAGAATCTATTTTTGATTTCAGAGAGAGTGAGAAAATTATTTAGTACAAAAATATGTAAAAGAAGTTTTACACCTTTTTTCTATAGTTTTATATAGTTAGTAATTTTATTTATTAGGATAACCAACCAGAGTTACAATAGTTCATGTACAGTGAGATCCAAATTATGAATGAATGAATAAATGAAAAATTATTTATTGCTTATACATAGAATAAAACAAAATTATTCGAGAGACTGGTGCATCCTGACGCAAATTCCGTTTACCTGGATTATATGAAATAGTGGAGCTACTAGGTTTCATTAGATGTCTTGAAAGCAAGTGACCAGGTATCTATGGTGGCCATTTTCCATCAAATGAACCGTCTCTCCATACGATGGATTAACTGATCGATTTGTCTGGGCAATAAAAATCTCATCGCTCCAGGCAATCGCATGAACGCATACATGCTCTGTCGAAAAGTAATTCAATACACAATTTCGAGGCCGGAATCATATTAAATCAAACTCAATTACGAACAAAACCCATATCAATTATTTTCAATCGGATTTTTCGCGTTCTATGTATTTGATCATATGACGGACTATCAGGAGCAGAAGTGAAGTGTTATTTTTCAGTACGATTTTTTAAGAATGTATTTTTACTGAAGAAGCTTTCTACGCTTTCGATTTTATTATAATTTCTCTTCCGCGAAGATTTTCGAGAAGGATGTATCAACACTCAACATCCAGACTATACGATTTTACTGTTGATAGACTCAGTCCTAATTAGTTATAGAATGTCCGGCAGAGTAAATTACACATAACCATGACACATGCTTTGCTTACTTTTTGGTTACATGACGCTATGTGGAATAAAAAGACTTATCATTAAATAATACAGATAATCATTCATTATACATATTTGTACACGAATACTCTTCATTATCTTCATTAACATCTGCCTATTTAATCGTCTAACACACGAGGAACAGTGTGTGACAATGTATTGGTTTCGTGGTGGCGCCTCAAACTTCGGTAATGCATAAAAGCTGCTGTCCTCGCGAGATGTAACGTTATAGTTTTCCGGAGGTTCTATCACCATCACGGCACCCTACATTTTATCATTTATTTCTTCATAATTTATCACCTGATAATATCCATGCAAAAGGTAGCCATAATACAGTGTAGTGTCCGATAGACTATTGCATCAACTCTTTCAAGTTACGGGTGTCCTAAAAGGCGATTAATATCTAATACAGACCGTAGACCAGAAAAAGAGGAACAGCGTTTTCATCTGCAATCTCCGATACACCTATCATATACATTTCGATTATATAAAAAGCCTCTTTACTAATGTAGAGGAAGCTAAACCCCAGCATTGGACCATTATTTTTATTTATTTATTTTATTTTATTTGTTTATTAACAGATCACAGCAATATAACACTTATCATAAAAATACATTATAAAATAAGCATGTGCCAATTAAGATCTGCAAATTAAAAAAGAGTACAAATTATGGGCTGTTAACGACGATGATGAGGTAATGTCAATACGGCGTCTTTCCCACCGCAATTGTTTCAGAGCCCCCGCTCTTTTGTGCGCGACGGTACTCATCGAATTCTGAAAGGACGTGCCCCGTACGCCTCATATATACGGTCACATCCAATTTGGTTCAGCCTTAATCCGCTTAGCCCCGTGTCACGCCTGCAGGGGGCGGATTAATTATGTAAATTGAACTTGTTTTTAACGTGATTCCACCAGTTTTCTCTATTGGACACTCCGGGCTCTGTCTATTTGGACATCGAAGTACACAACTTCGACTACCTTAATAAGTTTTTCTGGTTACGATTTGTTGTTTCGTATTAAGGTAAACTTAACTACATAAAGACTTACAACAGAAAGGACGACGCATAATTGCAAATAAATAAAAGTGAAACCTCAAACTTATAAAGCATGTTGAATTAAGGCCTAATTCCATATTATGAAGTATTTACGGCTCTCACCATTGGGTGCATCCCAATACGAACTACTTCGTTTTTGTTTTGTCCTGTGTTGGGCTACTCGTATTGTCAATGACCCCTTGCTCATGGACGTTTGAACGTTTTGGACGTTTTGTTTTTTCAACCCTCATTTCGGTGAGTATCCTGAGGATTTAAGTAAACTTCGAAAAGGAGGAGGTTTTCAATCCAACTGCATGCTTTTTTGGGGCAAACAGTAGGTTAACACCTTCCTCAGGTTGCTATCTCTTTTTGCTTGTCTTTAGTTATCGAAATTAGTTCAGTATTGAGGGCTCGAAATCGACAGAGTTTCTGTCTATTTCTCCAAATTATGCATTAAGCAACGTTATAATTAGGTTCAATATTATTAATGTTAAAGTTCTAAATAAGTAAATTTTAAGTAGACGTTACCGTGCCGAATGTTCAAGTCACTTTTTAAGCTATTCCCCAAAAATCATAATACTTTTGCACACTTAAAGATATTCGTCATAAAATTCGTACAATATTGGAAAAATCAAAGCCCCAATATCAAATATCTCTTCACAAGACAATCCTCTTCGAACGAGATTATGCCACGATGCTCAGACAGCCAATCTGTAACCCTCCCCTGTTTCAATTAATATCGCAAATGCACCTTTAATACTCGTAGCTTCGTAGAAAAATCCGCTGTTACCTTAAACGATTTGGGGGAGAACTAAATGAAATCCTAAGAAAATCTGTAAGAGAAAGAAAATACAAAGGGGCTTGTAATGATGTTTTAATCATTCTGACGTGATCAGAATTTATTATTAGTGTCGTAAATTATAATTACTTTATGTTTGTGTTCTATGCTTTCTAAACACAACATCAAGCTGCTGGTAAGTATCTGGCACGATATTAGAAATTCATGGTAGCTTAAACTTTTTAGACGGTATACGAAACACTTGTTTTATTATGTTGAAGTGTAAAGATAGAGACAAACTGCTCCCAGCATTGCTAAAGCAACAAATGCTACGCTTTGTTGACTAAGATGACTTACGAACATACTTGTTGTCGTTCTTACTGCATGCAACGTTGCGATAAGTAGTTTTCTAACTCGTATCATGTTTTCTTGCAATTTTAAGAGTTGTAATTGTCATAATGCGTTGTAAGCAACGGTAGATAATTATAGTTCCTAAACAAACCATTGAGATATTGATGATGATGATGATGATGATATGAGTTACCACATATCCCAAATAATGGTAATTATACAATATTGGTCGTTATTTTGGACGTAATTTAAAACAGATGTTTGAATGAATATGTATGTATATGTTAGTATCACAACCAAAAACTAAATCAAGCGTTTTCGTCCATTTCGTTTCTACTTCAAAACCATTCTTTTCCAGATTGAGCTCGTAAATGAAATTGGAAAATTTTCAGAGAAACTGTCTGCACAGATGATCTGGGAGCCAACAAACTTCGTTTTCTTTGTTGCGGTTCCAATCACGGCTGCCGGGGGATTATATCCATTAGAAGCCGTCAACATGTCGATGCTTTGCGCTCGGTTTTATCTCCTTCTGTTTATTTTATTGTAGCATTATCGATAATATTGTTGGTGACTGTTTTAGTAAGCTTCGTCTGGGTTTTTGAATTCTTTTGTTTTGTTTTATTCATCGTATGGCTTTTTAAAGTTCCCACTGGCGTTGTATTATGATTGTAACTATTTATAATAGTTACGTAGGTATTTATGCTTTGCGTGTTCAGTCGGTATTGGGTAATTATTAATAATACTAGCTGGCCCATCCTATAAGCTTTCCTCTTGAATCACTCTATTGGTGAAAACCGCATTAAAATCCGTTGCGTAGTTTAAAATATCTAAGCGTACCAATCGAAGAAAAATTAAGAATCCGACGTGTGTCTGTTGTCATGTGTGGGTGTATTGTATTAGGATGCAATAGTCCCGGAGCGAAAATATTACGAAATTTCTTTTTATCGGTAAGTAGACAATAATGTGTTTTTAAGGTTCCATTTGCTATGAGAGTATCCATCAGTGTGGTTATTGTACAAATTAATCCCTTTTTAACATTATACATTAGTTTAGCAACGATTTAATCTAAAAATAGTACCAAATACTATAGATACCATATGACTACATCAGACACTATGTTATTATTATTCCATTTATACGCTTTTTTCTTTAATTCTATTTTTTTTTTTCAGTTTATTACAATTAAAGTAGGTCTGCCATCCACGAACTACGAAAACGAATACTGCCAATGTATAAAACTACAATTTATTTTTCTCTATTTCAGAGTTATTTAAAGAGTACTAACGAGCTTATGCACGCCTTGGAATCAATAATTAATTTACAGTCAACGTGTATAAGTAAAATCAGCACAACGGTTAATGTCTTAATTTTTTAATAAGCGTTTATCATAATTCGACCCTGCAAGAGCCGGATTCAGCAGAGCAACAAACAACAACAGAGCAACAAACAACAAAGTAAAGGATACACGCGGCTACGATTTGGCTATACAAAGAAGAACATCAGGCTATGAGCTGAACATCATCACTGATCTAGTAAAGGAATTTGCTGGTGCCTATCTGAGTAACGCGGAGAGTCCGACTTTGCTCAAAAAGGATTGTCAATATTGTGATCAAATTGCAAGTTTTTTGAGTAAGAAATTAACAGATTTGAATTTATCTCAAAAAAGAATCCGTGTCGTGTCATTCTATTGCTGGACATAGGTATCGCCCAACATACTCCGCTCAGCCTAAAGCATTATAAGAGTTGATGTACAATCCTGTGCTATGCGCACGCCAGTTAGCTGGACCCTGTTATATAGAACTACAAATAACAGAGAGAAACACTTCTCAATCTTCATGTATAATCCATCATCATCAACAGCCCATATCAGTTTACTGCTGGACTCAAGCCTCCTCCATGTTAGTGGAGGAATAGCCTATAACCTCGATGCTCGGCAGGCGAGTCCCAAATCGTAGTGTCTAAATACGTAATATAAAACGCCGCTGCTCATAACAATAATAACTTGAAGAATAACATGCGAATTTTTTTTTTACATAAAATGTCCCAGTCCCATAACCATAACACACCACAGTTGTTAATTCAGCCCTCATTGTTTATTTATATACATTATACATATACCAAATAAAATCGTCAAAATATTTAAACGTACAATTTTTCATATTAACGAGAATTAATTTTCTCATGGCAGTACCTATGGTCAGAGCGAGTAGGACTATGGTGGGAATGAGATTAAGGAATCTATAAGTAGATGATTAAAGTTCTCAGGTGCTAATCCATCTCCATGCCGAATTTCACCAAAATCAGTGAAGTAGTTTAGCCGTGAAAGCATAACAGACACACAGACAGACAGAATTACTTTCGCGTTTATAAAAATAGCAATTTTATACATTGCTAATATTATTGGATTGAGATATGGAAAGGATTGAGTCATATTCAAGTAAGTACTTATCAGACTCACGTACTACTTTTGAAATTCTTTATTACCTTAAGCTATCCGTTGTTATTCTTCGCAAACATTTCAGGTTGGAACATAAATCTGCGTCCGCTTTTTAATATTCCTCAACTGTCCCCTATTCATTTCCAGTTTTATTTACATCGCATTTAATGAACTCTCCAAGACAAATTATTGTTTGCTCTCTCAACTTTCTGTTAAATGGATTATTTTGTAGCGAGTAATTTGAAAGTTTCATGTACTTTTAGAAACAATTAACTCCGGTTCATAAGTACGCATCTGTTTGGACAGTAAAGATTTTATGGCCAGCTATTGATTTATTATATTCTTTATTGTATACATACTTAATTAAATACATCGCCTACCTGATTAGATAGATACCTGGAGAGGTTTTCCCTGGAGAGTACAACATGGAGTTGTTTAAGAAAGGGGTGAAAAGGTTCTTACGGGGTCGGCAACGCGTGGGTGATGCCCCTGGTATTTCAAACGTCCATAGGCTGTGGTGACTGCTTACCATCGGGCGGGCCGTAGGCTTCTTTGCCACCTTAGCGGAATAATAAAAAATCATAGCAAAATGAGTACAATGGAGAACTTATCTCTATAAGAGATTTTTACCAGCGGCCAGCGGTCAATAAATGGTGTGAAAAATTTATATTGAGGACAGCGTGTATTTTGCACTAAAATTCATTGAGGTAGTTTATTAGTTAATAAGTAATTTTGCAAAGTGATGATGCAGCAAAAGAAACAACAATGAAAAGGTAACAACAATGAAATTGTGTGTTGGAGTTTTCAATCACTTTCATAATTGCAGCAATGACTATGAAAAAAAGTGGAATGTTTATACGTAATTTAGCTTTCGGTTTAGTTTCATCATACCATTATAAAATGCGTCTTTTGTTCGTAACAGCACAGTATTATAATAGTTACCTATTGGAAAATAATAAATGTAAGTCTAAGAATTGTAAGCAATACAAAAGAATACATTTACCTATGCATATGAAAGTTGAGATAGTAATGAAAAACAAAGCACGAGTACGAATAAAATCTTATATTTGTATACAAACGTGTCAATTGTTTTTATATTACACTAGACAGGCATTTAACCGCAATCTCACCTGTTGGTAAGGGACGATGCGGCCCAAGATGGAACATGCCCGTTTTGGAACGATCACTTCAGCTTTGAAGGCGTCCAGATTACATTGATAAGGGATGGAACGCATTACCTGCGAGTGCAGGTAATGCGTTCCATTCTTTAGCCATACGCATTATAAAAGTCAAACCTTCACCAGGTTCCCCTGGTAGCAGGGTCATAGAGGTCAGATGGCTGTCGCTCCACTGTAAGTACTTGACCTGCCAAATCCTGGATCATGGTCAAGGCGGACCCCGTGCCCTCGTGCGCGACAGCACAACCGAGACATTAACGCCAAGATAATTATTTTTTATTATTGTAAAGGTCAAACCAAAGCGGTTTGTGCGGATAGCTGGAAGATCCACGACATAAGGATGGCTGGCGGAAAGGGGCCGGCGGAATGAGGTCGTGCAACTGCTTCGCACACTCTCCGAAATATAACCTGTAGAAGACAGAAGCGTATAAATCCATTTCTGTTAAATTTTCTCACATGAAGAAGCTACTGAACTGCAAAGTCCCAATACTACAGAGGTGAACATGGACTTTTAAAGATTCCCAGATAAGGCAAAAGTTATCATTTCATTTTAATTATTTTCAGGTTCAGTAGGTTGCAGAAGTTTCTCAATTATCCAATTACACTGTTTTCTCAAATTTTCTTTATGGTCATCTTGGTCAATCATCCAGGATTTGGCAGTTCAGGTAATTACATCTGCTATCTGCCACTGCCATCTGACTTCCGTGACCTTGTTAACAGTGGAACCTGACCAGATGGGATCATGGTTACACATTCAGTCGCCTGAATGTGCAGGTTTCATCACAATATTTTACCTCACCGTAAAAGCATCGGTTAGTATTCTACTAAAGTACATAACTGCGAAAAGAGTCATTGCAAGTCTGACACCGTTACGACTAGGCCACCAACGCGCCTATATTTCACAAATTATTTTATTTATTTGGAAGACTAACTAGCTATCCAACAACATAATAATAACAATCTTACGAAACAGAAAGCCAATTACAGGTCTTCTCTGATAGACTTTGGAACACAAATAAGAAAATCTGTTGATACACCTATATCGAAAATAAATTGGGCACTTAAAACTAATACAGTACCACAGTATTACTACAACTATTATATTCTCACTAATTATTATGGTCCGATATCCAACTGAATACGTAAACTAACACTAAATTTATTCACAATCACGCTCGTTATGAAACTAGACTAGCTCGATAAACCGTCCAATGTGACGCTCGGCACGTAATGTCACTCGACCCCTCAAGCTTTTGTAGGTTTTATAAAAAAGCTAGCGGATCCGGCGCGAATTCATTCGCGTACACCTACTTTTTCTGAGTAATGTACGTTAGTTGAACACTATCTAATGCTCTTACTGGAGGGAAAACATCGTGATGAAACCTGAATCAGGCAACTGAATGTGTTAGGATCCCCAGTCAACAGGGACACGGTGGTAAGATTGTAATCGATCCACTATAATTTCCTGATCTGCCAAATCTTAAATAATGGCTAAGGTGGACCCGGGTCCTCGTGCGCGAGAGCACAACCGGGACACTAACGCCAAGATGATGATGATTAACGATAAAAAGAAAGAAAAACACCAAATGTAATATCAGGGATATTGTTAAAAACATACTGATAAACTATGAACTCATTCGGACGACCTCGTCCACATTCCCAAGTCCTCCACTTCCTATACCACAGAATATTGTCGACAGATATCATAATAAATAATAATAAAATAATAAATAAATATGATTGTACAATTCACACAGCGCCATTTAGCCCCAAAGTAAGCAAAGCTTGTGTTGTGGTTGCCAGAAAACTACTACTGATATCATCGCACCATGAACGGCGTCGTCACAACATTCGGCAACGTTCGGGCACCACCGGCTTCCCCTACGTGCGCTTCACGGCTGACAAATCACCGCGCACCGCTCATTTTCTATACGGCAGCCGATTTAATTCGAAACAAATGGAAATGTTACCCGGATGAAATGCAAATTTATTCAATTAATCCAGCCGCCAGCCTGTATTGGGTGTCGCAAAGCCGTGATTGGCGTTAAGTCGCCCACCCATGAGTGGTTTGCCGTTTATCAGGGCCTCTATTATGAGTTTACGCAGCGGATTTGACTGGAAACTACACATTTTCGGAACTATACTAGAAATGGAATCGATTAGTATAATCCTAAGGCTTAGTCTTTGGCCTAAGCATTCAAATACCTATATTCTTAATACAATTGCTGTTATTATGTGAAAGAAAGAAAGAACCTTAAGAAGATATTTATTCAAAACGACTCTATAGTTTTTACCGCGACATCCAAAATTGTTAGCTTAATTAAAATGAAAGTTGCACTGGAAGGGATAAAGATCTAGACCCTGAATGGTTGCTTTTCGGCCGGAATCGAACCGGAGAGGAGATCTCTGCGTATGACGTCGTCGTCACCGCGTCGTGTACGATATAGTATAGAATAGGAAAGACAACACGTTTTCTGTCGAAATATTATAAGCGTGTTTTCGTAGATTTTAAATTTATATGTATGTCACAAGAAAAAGATAAGAAAAAGTGAAGCGGGCTCTAAGTTAACGAATTGACCATGTACCATATCCATACTACGAAATAGAAATCACGTTTAATTGTGATCATATAATTTCATGCACACCGATTGATTAAATCTCGACAGAGGCAGAATAACCCCGGGCAGGCCTGTGCGTGGGTGCATCCCAAATGTTGTTTACTTATTAGTTCAACGAGGTCAGCCCCCGTCAACCTTTGAAGATTGCTGCCAATGTTTGCTGTCTGTCCCGAACCGTTCGACAAGGCTTGGTTTTGACGGATTGAAACAACTAATTTTCGGGGATAGTCTGCTCAAAGACGGCTTAGTAGTTTCTAGGACACGCCTTCAGCTTTGTTATGCAATTCGTTTGTTGTTACAGAGTTAAGTTGTGGAAAATATTGTATGTCTATGTCAACATCATCATTAAGAAAATATAAGTAATCCTATAGCCGTAAGCCAAGTTAGTTATTTCAGTTAGCAGTATGGAAGTTCTTAATCAACGAGTTTATCATAAATTGTTGGTTATTTAGCTACCTACCCACATTTAGTGACTGTATCAATATTAGACATATTTTATTTCTATCTAGGTATACATAATGTAAAACAAAGTCGCTTCCCACCGTCTGTCCCTATGTATTTGTGTATATATGCTTAGATAAATCGGTCGCTAGCCCGAATTCGGGGACTCTCCGCATGCGGGCTAACGACCAATGAAATTCATCGGTCGATAACTCGGTCGATTCAATGCGTGCGGGGGCTTAACGCATTCGGGATAACGACTAATGAAATTAGTCAGTCGATAACTTGGTCGATACAAAGCGTTCGGGGACTCCCTCATAGCACCTCGGTTATTAGACGTCATCAGTCATCTCGCTGCAGCTCCACATATCAATAATTGTTGATCCATGGCTAGTCGGCACGTTAACTTACGATATTCACTTAAAGCCAACTGCCAAACTACATTGTATTCAGGTTCTATCGCAACTTGCATGCGGACGCTAACGACCAATGTAAACGGTTCCGCGCATGCGGGTCCTACGGCATGCGTTACAGAAATCTCCCGTACCCCGCATACGGGCGCTAACGACCAATGTAAACGGTTCCTCGCATGCGGGCCCTATGGCATGCGTTACAGAAATCTCCCGTACGGGCGCTAACGACCAATGAAAATGCGCCCTAGTGGTAGGGTAGGGTAGGAGTAGGACGCCAAGCGAACGAAGTCGCGCGCGGGTACACTAGTGTTAAATATAGTGATTTGGCAAACACACGGCAATATCAAGCCATCGATTCGTTGTGGGTCAATGCTGTACAGAGAAATACCAAGCAAAGTGTCACTAGCTTCCAGGTGTGCACACTCGGTGCGTATTCGTTTTCAAATCTAAAATGAAATCATCCGTGACTCCTCAGGTGTTGCGGTTACCTACCTATGGGCGGCGGTGATCACTTTCCATCAGGTGACTTGCTTCCTCTTCAGCCTCGCTTTGTTATAAAAAAGGGACACAGTGTGTAATTATTACACACAGAATGCGCACTCCATCCTCATGGGGGTTGTCGCGTCCGCTGAAGCCTGAAAAGCCTTCCCGGCTATAGGCAGTTCCATGGGGATGTATAGCTATTATGCGCTGAGGTTCCCATAGCAAATGCAGCGCAACCAGCCGGCCAGCTGCGTTGGTACTCGTGAGAGTTCCCCGGAGTAGCCCGGAGGGTGTACTTTACCCGTTGCGGTGGTCTTAAAAAATAGGGTAATCATGGCCTACCCTCGAGAGTGGGTATTGTAGGTACACTTAGCTTCTTGCCAAATTTCAAGATTCTAGATCGACAAGAAGTTTGAACCCTTTTAATTTTGAACATCTGTCAGCTGCATTTTTACAGACTAACCATAACTCGTAAGCTAAAGGTAAAATGACTAAGTATAAAGGATGGTACGGCTGTGCTATGTTCAACTTAGCGAGGGATACTGCCGTGCCCACAGATAGAGTAAAATCTATCCACCGAATCCTTCGGTCTGTCTCCAAACAGAGTATCATAATGTCAATAATCGAATGTCAGCAGAGCTATCTCATTGTATATTTCTAAAAAAAATTCATTGCCCTGTCGTCTAAGCCTTTGGCATCCATAGCAGTGAGTAATAGCTGGTGTTGATGGGATATGGTACTCTGCCGGGCATTACCGGACGTCACAAACTAAACATGGTGTGTTGCAAGGGTCCATGGGTGGCCTTGATCACTTAACATCAGGCAACCTGCACGCTCATTTTTAGTCTCTATTATAAAAAATTGCACGGTTGTCAATTTCAGTTTTTCAATCCAAAGAACTCTGCAATTTTTTCCAATAACTACGAAACAGAATACTTGTTCACGTACGAGACGAGATTCCCTACAAGAGTTCTTTGTTAAAAATAATGCTGTCTACGTACAGAGTAGTAAATACAGACGACGAGTCTTCACTGAAATAAGATGGAAGCCAGTGCTCATATTTTAGGAAACTATTAAATTACTTTATCCACCTCCGTATCCACCGTAGCTCTACAGCATTTCTGAGTGCCTGGTACAAGATACGGGAATATTCTGAAATGAGTGGTACTTTTGTTGACAATTTATCTGCGGATATACCGAGGAATTAGAGACATGACATATTTTTCTCTAAACAAGTAGATTGTTACCTACATCACATCCAAAATAACAGCCCATGAGTCCACTGCCGTACTTGAGAGCCTCCTCCACAATGGTGGAGAGTTTACCTACAATAGAGTGTATTATTATTTTTATCCGATCATGAGGAATCCATAACTACAATTTAAAAACGTATAAATGCTATATTGAAAAAATGACTGCGAAACACTAAACCAATTTCTTTCTCTTCTATTGATAACAATTATAAATCTTTATATAGTAGTACTGTAAAACAAAGTCCCGCCGTCTGTCTCTATGTATCTATGTATGCACCTTATGTATATGTATCTATGTACGCTTGGATCTTTTAAACTACACAACGGATGTTAATGCAGTTTGAAGGTTTATAAGTAGGAATAAAGGGTAGAAAGCTGTATGCGAACGAAGTCGCGACGTGTCCACAGGCACAGATAAACAAACAGTCTCACCGACGATGTCGGTAACTCCCTAAAAGCTTAAGTTATTACACTCCATTAACATTGCCTTAACTACAAAACCGATATTAATGAAATGAAGTAAAACATCTCGATTAAAATGTTTCGAATTCGGTTTTTTCGTTCGCGAGTTATGATGTCACAGACAGCCACACAGACAAATACTAGACAGGATACTAAGTCATACTTACACACTTAAAAGTTTGGGGGTTTATATTTAACTCAACCGTATTATTACACAGCGTTTGTTGGCTACCTACCACCTTCTACCAACCACTTTATCCGCGTACTCTCGTTTTGTTCCCCTACCTTGCAGACGTCTGAGCAATTTATGATTCCTAACTTCGTGACGGTGTCCTTTTGAAACGAGAATACAACTTCTGCACATATTTATCTCTACAGGTGCTTAGTGTGTGCTGAATTGTTATTCATGTAGCTTATATTATCACGTTTTAAGCCACGTAAAAATATTACTGTACATTTTAATGCAAATCCATCGTGTAACGAACATGCTATTTTTTCATTAATAAAATACATACCTATTGGGGCCTTACTTATGAAATATTTTTCGCAGGTACATATTTTACACAATATATCCAAATCATTACTTAATTTCGAAAATAGAGTTTATTTATATGCCTATAAGTCAAAAAAATATTTTTCTAAGTTTTTATAAGGGTTCGAAGAAACCCCTCTTTCAGTTGTCGTCGAATCCTTTTTAGGCAGGTGTAGTTTTATTAAGAGGGTAGTTATCACAATTAAATGATATGCACTAGTTAATACGCCTGGTGCTTAATGTTGTCAGATTGTACCTAAGTTTAATTGCGGTCAGATTTAGCATTTCCAAGATATTGAAAAATTTGTGGGTTTAAAATTACCGTTTCCATCATTTTCGCCATACAAAACGCCAATTTCATAGGAAGTCCCTAATATTAATAGGATAACGTTTTCTTATTAACGTAGTCACTTTACAGCATCATCAAGTCATCAATAGTCCAGACTCGGCACCGAACGCCGGTCTAGCCGAATTAACTTCCGCGCAGTACAATTGTTTTGAAAACAAGTCGCCCGCAACGCCCGGCCGGCCCCATTGACGGCGCGTACACAATGGACACCGAATTTGCATACAGACACGCAGACACTATCTCTGGTCTGTACAGAGCGGTGCAGTCGATAACTTTCAAACAATATGCGGTGCCATTGTATATGCATAGGTAGGTAGGTGTTAGGGTGTACCTACGCTCACTGTATACAGAACAGGACATAAAATTGTTTATTCGCTTGCTTATAAGTTCGATTTTGATAAAGGTAAAGGTAGTCTTTAAAGACAAAAAATACAACACATTATCATGGAGAAAAAATACTACGTAGGTACAACACTTTACTGAAAGATTTGTGATTTTTCAACACACTAATTATTTTGTCAATTTAATGTTCTAATTAACAATTAACTTACACAACCACAAACAACATATACAGATAAAAAACTCCTCAGAACACTTGCATGTAAACGTGCTATTATTTAATCGCTTAAATAGAATATTAGAAGAAAGAAGTTAAATATATAGTCGCTCACGGGGTGTCAATCCGCTCAGACTTTTCATCCAGTCCCCAGTGGACTACCTTGCCCAACCTCGCTTCGCCAACGATATTAGAAGACATACAAAACGAGTGGCGACTCATTGCGGTGATGATGTTCGACTAGCCTCAACGGTTTCTCATCCAATTATTGATATGGGCGTATGTTGCTTTACTTTTGTTATCGGTCTCGCAAGCATGCTGCTACTTCAAGTGTGGTGAAAATATGACTGATGATGAAGCGTAGATAATTTCACATCTTTTCTTTGAACATACTCCTACACGCTGTTATTTTGCTGACATAAAATAAAATTGTTACAATATGTTCGAATCAAACCCCGCGTAATTTCGCCTTCTGACGAATTCGTGGCCGAAAGAAATATTCCCGTCGCACTGTAGGTACTGTGTCAAATTATCCGGGATATAACGAACGGGATTAGGCCGGGAATATCAAGGGAAGTTCCTTTGAAGAAAGTGATTTTTTGCCCTTTATCCAGGGCCGTAATTTGAATACATTACGAGTTGATTGTTCCGGTTTAGCGAACCGTATGGCGGAGTGACCCAGTGGCCAAGGAAATGTTATTTTTTACACGTCTTTCTCGTGTTTGCTGCGTTGTTGCCTTATTTTTGTAACGTACTCAAAGGATGTCTAGGCAACTCAGCCTATATGACCAATATTGTTAAGCGATATGTTGATACTTATAGTAAAAGTTATAGAAAATAAAAAATCCTTTCTAATGACAAATCGTTGAATGTAATTTGTCATATAGGCAAAATTTTTCAGTACATGATATATCGCTCAACGTTATTGACAACAACAATTTATTAAACATTAAAACAGATTATGGTGATGTGAACATTAAAACAGATTATGGTGATAGATTGTGGTGTGTGGTGCCGCCACCTCAAAGAATAGCACCACCCCATCTCTTCCCGTGGGTGTCGTAAAAGGCGACTAAGGGACAAATCCGAAAGATGGGCAGCAGCATCTTTCTGTGTAGATTTACATCAACTGCACTGCGATCTCCAACCCGCCTGCCAAGCGTGGAGATTATGGCAATGACCTCCCCTTTCGTGGGAGAGGCCCGAAGTCCTGCAGTGGATTGTTATGGGCTGTGATGATGAAAACAGATTATAGCAATGATATAAATAACTACAGACTACTAATTACAAATTTACAACTAATTAAATAAACTAAGTAAAACAAACTTACAGACAAAAAAATTGTCCCAGGTCCATGGTATTAGGAATGCTGCCTAGACGGCTGGCCGCATTGCCCCGCTGGATGGCGAGGCTGACCGCACCACGTTTATTATTGCCACGGCCCTGCGCCTTAGCGCGCCCTGCAGTGCTCCGCACCAGTGCCATTGTGGTCACTTTGCTGATCATCTTGGCCACCATGGCCTGTCGTGCAGCAGGACTGCTGGGCGCTGTCCTCGGCACGCGGACCTAAATGATATCATCCGCTGGGCCTTCATCTCCGCTGGAGCATGTGCGGTGCTGGAGCCAAGCGGTTAAGTTCGTGATGACGGTAGAAGGCCCGACGGGATGACACTCACGCCCTGCAAGCTGGGACGACCTTTGGTCTGGGACGCTACGTGTGTCGATACCCTCGCACAGTCCCATCTTCCAGTAACCGCGTGTCATGCAGGGGCCGGTGCCGCCGCAGCTGAAAACGCCAAGCGGCGCAAATGCGCGAGACTTGGTGTGGACCACATATTTGCGCCATTTGGCGTGGAAACCCTTGGGCCGTGGGGACCAGGTGCACACTCTCTGTTTCGGGAGCTAGCTAAGCGCCAGGTCGATGTAACTTAAGACTATAAGGCTGGCCTCTACTTCGGACAGCGAATCAACGTTATTGGTCATATAGGCTTAGGTTCTATACATTTGTGCCGGTCCTCCTTTGAAATTGGCGGTTCCTTATATATTTCAACATTTTATCTATATTAAATGTTGATTTAGGAAATGGAGTTTAAAAACAAAACCAGATTCCTAGACCAATAGGTCAGTACCCCACGTTACCAATTGTAAACAGTGGTGTAAACAAATCCATTATTGGAGTTCATAACTGAAAATACATGCCCGAGACCTAAGCACGCCCCAGGGAAGGGTGTAGCGGATTTGGTGTGATCCGCGTGGAACTGGCTAGCGCAATGAATGTTCTGAAGACTCAACAGTAAACAAAAACCAATTCGACTTAAAATCATAAAAAAGCAAAATTTTATTTTTTTGTGACCTGGCTACAAGCTATATTATGTTTTCCGGCTTTAATTCATCAGAGCAATAACATGGTGCCAATCTATATTTTATCAGACCTTTAGCTAATAGAAGTTTATGGAACGTTTAAGAATAAGGAATTTTAAAGTACGTTTTAAAGACCTAAGTGTTTTTGCGAATGTACGTTTTCAAACCTACAGAGATTTCTTTCTAGAGATAAGCAGTGCCTGTTGTGTCTTATACTCCTGTAACATAACGTGTATATTTTATATTGTGAACAATAAATAAATATTTTTACGAATAAGATCGTATGTTAACAAGTGTATTTTTTACTTTTTTGTGATCGACTTCGGTTTTATTTTTGAATAATTATAATTATGTCTAGGTAGGAATGCATGGTAGGTATGCATATTAGGCTTTACGTATCACTTTGTACTGTACTTTAGCTATAGCTTTATAGTATTAATTGTCTATAAGTTAAACCGTGGACAGTTCAAACTGTAAACTTTTTTGTATTCCTTAATAACTGATATTTTTTTAATTTAAAAATAGGTAAACTAAATGGTTAAAATAAGGGACCAAAGCGGAACAAACCAATATGCAATCAACTAGATTAAACCGTGATTAAATGCGTTTTTGCCCAGAAATCGCGGGACATGTCACACTAAAGCTACACAGGTTGGTCGTTTGTCATATTGACGTTTCACACTGATAAATATGGTACTCAATTTGTTTCTATTTTAATGTGTATCGGTGGCATATTAGGACAATAATGAATAAAAAAAATGATCTTGGCGTTAATGTCCCGGTTGTGCTCTCGCGCACGAGGGCCCGGGGTCCGCCTTGACCATGATCCGGGATTTGGCAGTTCAGGTAATTACAGTAGAGCAACTGCCATCTGACCTCCATGACCCTGCTACCAGGGGAACCTGACTGATTGGATCATGGTTACACATCCAGTCGCCTGAATGTGCAGGTTTCATCACGATGTTTTTTATTTCCGTAAGAGCATCGGTTAGTATTCAATTAATGTACATAACTCAGAAATAGTAATTGGTACATGGCCGGAGCGGGATTCGAAACCGGGACCTCTGGCGTACGAGTCGTATACTCTAACCGCTCGGCCACCGACGCTCCCATTAGGACAATAACGAATGTCGCCGCCGATACTAGAGACTTATACTACTAAGGTGGCAAACAAGGTTACGGCCTGCCTGATGGGAAGCAGTCACCGCAGCCTAAGCACGTTTTTAATACGTTCCTTGGTAAGGAATCCTTCTTAATCTCCGACAAGTGGTGGTTTTGACATGCCAAACAAACATTGTAGTTCACTGCTGTAGAAGTCTTAAAACAATTGAAACTTAGAATTTGAAGCGCAGGCGTAAAATTTTATTTCTCGCTTTTACTGAAAGCAAACTGCTCAAGGTGTAAGAAATGCGAGTCCTAAAAAGTAACTACAAAATAAAAATAAAAGGAGAGCTTCAGCAGAAACTCGAAGCAAGGTATTACTTACATAGCTGTTACTGTAGGTATATTTATAGGGAGTTAGTGCCTCTACCTGTTTCCCGAAAATTACAATTACTAGCATCTGACCCGGCTTTGCACGGATATTCTCGGAGTTTGTCTATTATAATATTCATATAGGCCGTGTGGTGTCCGGCAGAGTAGAATAGCACCAACCCCTTACACTCGTGGGTGTCGTACAAGGCGACTAATGTATTCGAGGCAAAAGATCAAGAGTCTCCGTAAGCTGGAAAATGGGCAGCAGCATTTTCCATTGTTATATTTAAACACTGCGATCTCTAACCCGCCTGCCAAGCGTGGAGATTATGGCAATAACCTCCCCTTTCGTGGGAGAGGCCCTAAGTCCTGCAGTGGACTGTTACGGGCTGTAATGATGATGAATATTCATGTATTTTACATATATACCTTCCGGAAGAAATTTTCTAACTGATCGTGAAAAGCACATCAAGTAAGACCCCATTTGGAGTATTGCTCCCATCTATGAGCTGGAGCACCTACCACATACCTTTCAGCTTGGTTTACTTTACTGGACACAAAATAGCATATAAAAAGGGCATTTTATAGAAAGTTCTACCGTACAAATTTTCATCCAAGTCGTTTTGTGAACGGGAAAACATCATTTCTCGTTTGTCGACTAAGTTTTAATTGGGTGCCGACTGCCTACACAATATTTCCAGTTTATACTTTTCACACCTCAGCGATAAATAATATTTCAATAAATTAATCACAAACTGTAATGAATCCCGCATCCGTGGCTGGCTCGGATTTGTGAAATAATATTTGACATAATTTATTTCGTAGGTTAATAAGTTTAAAGATCATTTATTCTCATTAAAGACATAATTAGTCACTTACATGAGAATACAATACAGGTCAGTAGGTAGCAATTTAAACATTCGCATCGCACAGAACATAAGTAATGTACTCACAAAGAATGGAATCTTGAGATAAGTAGTTACTAGATTGTCACTTCACATTACATTTCTAAAAGTCACCAAGTAAGAACCAACGTTTATAATTACCAATATTAATAAAGCAGGTATCTATGTAATATCCCAGTTTATAAATTGATCATACCATTTAGGTGGCGATAATCGTACTTTGGAAGACGATGGTAATAAATACGAAAATTCTGAAGGCTAATGAACGGTTTGTACAATTTTTCAGTACGTGCACAGCTTTTGGCATATACTTGTTCTGGTTATATGCGTATGTACTATTAAGGCTATAAATTATTTTGAAATTCAAAGGTGGTTCCTGCGGTTATGATTAAATTTTACGCGCAATGGTTTACTTACCTTATAAGTCCCCATTCACTACTTGCCTTAAAATGACTCTATCTGCATTTACGCATGGCTCACTACTAGGATTTCATTTTTAGGCCTTAGTTCGACTTTTATAATGTGTACGGCTAAGGAATGGAACACGTTGCCTGCGAGTTTGTTCCCTGGTGATAAATATAATCGCCTGCAAGACTAAAGTAAATAGGCTGTTCCAAGATGGGCATGCTCCAAATTCGGCCTCGACGTCACACACCAACAGGTGAGATGGCGGTCAAATCCCTGTCTTGTCTAATATTAAAAAACACACTTTTTTAGGATCAAGGATGTATAACTAAATGCCAAATTGAACCACAGGCTGCAAGACGCAGTATTGGTAAGTCATGTCAAACTGAACTAAGTGACGTGACCATCGCAGGAAGGCAATGGATGCTAGCAGCGCACCTACGTCGAGTTGTTTGGAGGAAATATTTGCAGTCGCTATATTCGAGTACGCGTATATTGGACTGCCAATAACGCCGATGAGAATTTTGACGACTAATGGCGCTTCAAGATCACGGTAAAAAGACTAGTACAGGAAAACAAACAGAAACCTCATTTCCCTGTCAACATCCAACCAAACCTAGTCCCCTGCCACCGTCTCTGCGCCGCCATAATTAGAAAAGTTCAATCCGAACTATAACCAGGCGCGAGTTTGTAAAAATGCCATCTCGCTCTGGGCTTCAATACGGAAAATTTTAATTGGATACACGACGTTAACAAGTCCACGCGCCGGAATAGGACCCGCTATTTCGAAAAGAGATTCGCGTGATACAAACTGGTTTTTCAGCTGAATCTGTGTGTGAAAAGTTGGGGAGCCAAATTTCAGTGGTCAGTCAACGATTTTGGGTTTTCCGGAGTATTTGGTGTAAAGCGCTATCCCTCGTAGGCGTGTGATGTTTACCTATTTGTATATTCATTCATTACCTGTGTGTTTTAGTTTTAAATATATTTCAATTTCCGGTCAGGGTGTGATAAATTTTAATTTTTGGTCCGGTTTTTCATGTCATGAGTCAAAGTCACGTCATATACTGGACTTCTACTTAAACCAGAAATTGCGCAGCAGCAATTTTATTGTGTACCTATTTATTAATATTCAGCACAGCGATTTACAATATTATGCGTGAAGATTACGGCAGAATCCTGCACTATGATGGATGAGGTCCAAAAGTGAATTATTTATGGCGTGGTCTACGGACTAAACCTGCGTTACGACGCTACATAACAGTATGTTTAAGAACTACATTGTCTACAACTAAGTGCCTGCAACTAGACACATTCATGTATCGAATATATTTCGATGCCAAGCACAGAGGGTGTAGGCAATCAGGACTTTGGCCACTTTCCTTTTTCGACATATTTGCCACTTTGTCAACTATCGCACTTTGTCCACTTGTATTTCCTACCTCAGGCCTCATCCATTCCCCTGCGGTACCTACGTTTAGACCTTATATTTACTTAGGTTGTATGCCAAACAAAAAGGAAGAAAACACCTAAATTCGGACATTGTTGTATATGAGAGCTACATTGTAGAAACAAGTTAAGTACTATATGATACGTAACAATAACTCGGTTAATGATGTATGTATGTATGTAAACTGTTTATTGCATTAAATACCTTAGAAGTATATAACAAAGGTGATATAAAATACATTGCAAAGGCGGGCTTATCCCACTGTAATGTAATGATTTAAGAAACTTCAAATTGTTTTGTGTTCGTACCTAATTGAAAATGGATTTCATAAAAACAATAGCGAAATTCTTCGCCGCCGCCCTATATCCAACCGTCCTAAAATCGGGATAAATTGGAGAGGTAACAAGTTAGAAGTGCAGAGGCAGTAATGAACGGCATTCCACGCATTCCAGTGTTGCAAGGCATTTTATTTTATTTCCTTTTTTATATAAAATAGATTTTCTTAAATGAAATCTAAAAATTTGATTATTGATTAGTCTGTTTTATTCTTATAAATCATTCATCACGGCACATTAATTACATTCACTCTTATGAGTGAATGCAATTAAATAATGAAGTTATAGGGTGATAACGAGATGATGAATGATAGAGATAAGTGTAGGAGTGAGAGTCGTTAGTGTTGACTTTAATAAATGGGATAAGGGCTGAATGATGATGATTATGTACTTATAATAAATAAATAAATAACAAATATTCTTGGACAAATTCACACAGCGCCATCTAGCCGAAAAGTAAGCAAAGCTTGTGTTATGGGTGCCAGAAAACTGATAAACTACTTATATACTTATTTTTATATACATTCTTATTATATATCCTACACTCTCACAGAATGATATCTTTCTTTTCTGTCGCGATAAATAAATAAAAACTTTATTAAATCTTGTGAAACACATTTCAATTTAGATGTAAAAAATACGTAAAAGGTAAAATAAAACATATTAGATAGATAGTTAGTAGTGCGAGATAACGAGCAAGACAAGATATTATGAAACAAAAGAATCATCACCATCAACATCATCACTCCACTCTGAAATAAGTCTACCACATACCTAATATTGGTGTGCTTACTTTATCATCGTTTATATCATCATCATCATCATCAGCCAGAAGACGCCCACTGCTGGGCATAGGCCTCCCCCAGAGATCTCCACAAAGACCGGTCCTGTGCTTTCCGCATCCAGCTGGTACCTGCGATCCTTACCAGGTCGTCGGTCCACCTTGTAGGAGGCCTACCCACGCTGCTGTCATCGTTTATATAACAGCCATCATCTAGCAAGTGTCAAGGAAATTGAACATTGAAGTATGCTTCAAGAAATGGCAGCGAATCTGTCCTTTTTATTCCAGCACTCCGCGTCCTTATCAATTCTCCGATCGCTTTTCGACGTGCTAAGAACTCTATTCTGACGTCCACGATAAAAACTCGGTGCTGTGTTGTGAGGCACTCGCGTTATATGACCGATGTCACGTCTCCAGAACAGCAGAAGTCGATTAGTCGGTCATGAGTCATCATCATCTGTTTTCCGTTTATCATCGTTTAAGGTTTCACCTCAACAATACTCCCTCTAATCGGGGAAAATGCCCCGTTCTGGCAACACCGAAACATTCCACGATGCGAAGACATTGCAGGTGAAGTAGAAGTCGCCGTTATTGGATTTCGTTTCACTTGCCGAGTGCGACGCGGCTCCGGAGGTTTTATTGAGTCCCGACCAGTGATGTTAGAGCTCCGTAACCGTAACCGAATGAATCGGATATCCGGAATAGTTTTATTGCCGTAAGTTTAGAATTCTGAATAACTATGGGTGGAATCTATAACTTAAAAGTAGCTTTAACGGTAATAAATTATTTTATGCTATGGTAGTGAAGAGCAATATGGCCAGGGAGTTCATTTGAAATTGACACTGTGTAAACATATGGCTAAACGAGTAACTAGTCCAAACAGAGGTACTGCTTGTCTGTGTTATTTAAAAAAATATATAAAATCAAGAGGAATAACGAAAAATAAATTTTCTCACAGATGAAGGAAGGCAAACAAGCAACCACGTAATCTGAAGGTATAACCCGCTTCATGAAAGAAGAGACTTGACAAATGGCAGTGGAGGGAATTTCGCGCAGGTAATCGTATACAGCGCAAGTCGAACCACGTAACCCGCCAAGTTCTTCTTATTTGACACTAGTTGTAAGCGACAACCGCCGCCCATGGACATACGCATACCAGGGGCGCGCTAATTAAAGCCCTCCAATGATAATTTAATAAACGAATCCTAATTTGTAAGTGTTACAGGTAAATCTAACAGCTGCATAGCTGTAAAAACAATACCAATCGTGGTAGAGCTTGTCTAAGCTGAAATGACGCGCCCCACTACTTAATTAGTTGATTTCGATGTTTGAGTGCAAATATTAATAACCAATTGAACGACGCGTGCTCCTACGTTTGAGTCTCACCGGCAAATGAAAGATTGCGTCCATATTTTAAATTTGCTTGTGTGCGTTAATGCGATAGTGGGGCGCGTCATTTCAGCTTAGACGAGCTCTAACAAACCCGATAAATGTGTGGTGACAACTATCCGTATCCGTATTAACCGGTTGATATCCCCAACATCCCTAGTCGCAACCAGCATTGGGAATGCCTCCCTTTATCTTACGTTTATTTTGGGCGTTTGTAAAACTATCCGCTCGGAAAACAATTTTCGATCCACGTCTCCGCGTGGTTTGCTTATCAGGAGCCGTGGCTGGTTTTTGTTTGATCTTTGCCTTGCTGTTTGTCTATTGTTAGCAAAATGTGTTTCGGTAGTAGCTTGTTTTCGGAAGACGGTTTTATTGTATTGTAATTTTCTCTAACTCGGTCAGGTTTTGTTATTTTTAATACGAGTAGTAGGTAAGTAACATTTTTTCGGAGTAGTTAGAGAAAGAATATACAATTTCTAACTCTCACCTTGGCGTTTATGTCCCGGTTGTGCACTCGCACACGAGAGCTCGGGGTCCGCCTTGACCATGATCCAAGATTTGGCAAGGAATATGGATATTGGAATGTGTGGTTCACAAAAAGATACTTATGAAACTCGATTACCTACATACTAATAATTATCTTACCGTTAATGTCCCGGTTGTGCTCTCGCGCACTATGGCCCGTGGCCCGCCTTGACCATGATCCAGAATTTGGCAGATTAGGTAATCACATTGGAGCGACTGTCATCTGACCTCCGTGACCCGGCTACCAGGGAGCCTGACCAGATTGGATCATGTGCAATGTGCAGGTTTCATTACGATGTTTTCCCTCACCGTAAAAGCTTCGGTTAGCATTCCACTAACGTACATAACTCAGAAAAGAGTCATGGCCGCAGTGGGATTCAAACCCGGTACCGTCGCTTACGAGTCGGATACTGTAACCACTCGGCCACTGATGCTCCTTAACATTATACGCATACAATTACTTTTTTTTTTTCTATTACCTACAATCTATGCGCCTAATGGTCAGATCGTTTTAAGCAATTAAAATAACAATAATTGGTATTTACTGTATACACAGGTATACAGTAAATACCAATACTAGAATGTCAGTACATACATGGTGGTGGGCGTAAAGGTTGACGATATAGCAAAAAGATTTTAGAATTGTATACTTACTCTATCTGAATTTGACAATTACAATATTTTTACTGGCCGGCACTTTCAGCTTCATGGTGAATGATATCCTTTTAATGCAAAGTCTTACAGGTGACAGTTACCACGACGTTTCGAGAGTTAAGACATTATCAAACGCCAACAATTTCGCCTAGTACAACGCTGTGACAAAACAGGGTGAACCACCCAAATATCGGCACTCGAGAAAAACACCGACATTTATTGCTGGGCCACGAACAAAAACATTGCCTGTCACACAAATACATTCCCTCTTATTTTCCAGTTTCTTTTGTTCGCAAATAAAATTTCACTTTTCAAATAAGACGCGAGGTCATACGGAGCATCAATTACGCGTGTACCGTACTACCGAGGAGGAATGAAGTCGTCAAAGACAGGGAAAATTGCGAGCCGACACGAATAATGTGGGCCAAACAACACGGCAATAAAGATTTATTGCTCAGATTTTTTACGAACCGTAAAACTGCGGAAATAAATTGTAAGATGCGGCGGTGTATGTGCTTTCCGTAAAGTGATATTTATATCCACTTAACCCCCTAGTATGCGAATTGAAGCCTTGTGTTTGTGTACCAGTTATCTGTGACGTCAGCACAAACCTTGGGGATTTTTAGTGAAATCAAGTTTCTCCATTTTTTTTTCACTTAACTACCAAGTAGGTAGAGCATTGCAATTACAATTTAGCCTAAAGACTAATAAGTAATTTTAATTTGCTAAATTAGTTTAATCGAAAAGGTTATGTGCTTGGTGTAATCAAAATTATATACTTATTTAAATCAGCCTGAATCATCCCACTGCTGGGCAAAGGCCTCATTATAATATTATAATTCCATATCAAAATCAAATCAAACAAAATCAAAATTTCTTTATTGATTAGGACATTAAATATCTCTTTCAATCGTCAAAAAGGTGGGGGGTAGGAAAGTAGGAAGGAAACACACAGTGACACGCTGACCGCCCTATGGCTGTAGATAAACGTATCCCTCGCCAACCACAACCGAACCGGGCTCGACAATGCCAGACAGAGCCGGAACGCTATATTATATTATATACTCGTAGGTATGTCCAGTATAATTAAGAAAAACCACCTATAACTACAGCATGAGTAAGCCAGTCCACCAAGGTAGCACCCGTTCACGAGTATAACGCAGGGCCCAGCCATCGTCCAATTCAACCATATTTGAGGGAAAAGAGCGACCCGGCCCCCACGCCACCGCCAGACAGACTTTTAAGTGAGCGTGCATCACACACGCTGTATGTGATAGGTAGTTGCTCCCACCCTACTCTATCCTATCCCTACCCTATCGCTACCTTACCCCTACCCTATCCTACCATTGCCTTAACCCTACCCTACCACTACCCTACCCCTACCCTACCACTATCTTACCCCGACCCTACCACTATCTTACCCCTACCCCACCCTATACTACCTTACCGCTATCTTACTCCTACCCTTCCGTACCCTACCCCTACTCTAACTACTACCCTACCCCTACCCTAGCGCAGACAGGAGACACCATGTGTGGGAGAGGAAGGAAAATTAACGCCGCTTCCAAGGTGGTTCTCTGTGGGGGAAAGAAACGGCAAGAAACCCACAGAGCCTACGTTAATTCTTTTTTTTTTTAAACATGTCTTATGTACTAATACATTATTTGTCCTATATACTATCTTAAAAGTAAATACCTGTATAGAACAGCAGTTCAGTCCCATGGACTTTTGTCATTTACATATTCAGATATACTATAATAACTTTTTTGACATAATTTGTTTTTTATAGCGACTTTAAATTTATTCAATGGTAAATTCTGAATATCTGTTGGAACCTTATTATAAAAGCGTACACATTGACCCATAAATGATTTGTGGACTTTGGCTAGACGACAAGCACCAGCAACAAGCTTATCTTTATTTCTCGTATTAATATTATGAACATCACTATTCTTCTTAAATAAGTGTAAATTTTTATGAACATACATTAAATTCTCATATATATATTGTGACGGCATTGTCATTATATCAATGTTCCTGAATTTATCTCTTAGTGAAGTTCTAGGTCTCAATTGATAAATCGCGCGAATAGCCCTTTTCTGCAATACAAATACATTGTGCCAGTCGGCAGCGTGTCCCCACAGCAGTATGCCATAGGCCATAATACTGTGGAAATAACTAAAGTAAACTAATCTTGCTGTAGCCTCGTCAGAAATACTCCGTATTTTCTTTACAGCATTTGCTGCTGAACTTAGCCTTTTCGCCAATTTATCAATGTGAGGACCCCATTGCAATTTATTATCCAGGGTAAAGCCTAAAAATACTGTAGAATCAACAAAATTCAAATTTTCGCCTTTTATTTGTACATTAGTGGGCACTGATCTAACATTTGGCAAAGAGAATTTTAAACATTTTGTCTTCTTGCCATTTAGTAATAAATTATTAACCGTAAACCAGTTTACCACTTCTGCAATAGCCTTGTTCACTTCTTCATATGTTAATTGTTGTCTTTTTACTTTAAACACTAAAGATGTATCGTCCGCGAACAAAACAATTTCATGGGTATCTTTTACAAAGTACGGTAAGTCATTTACATAAACAAGAAACAAAAACGGGCCCAAAATAGATCCCTGGGGGACACCCATAGAGACAACAGACCCCATAGATCTCTCTCCGTTCACATCAACTTTTTGAATTCTATGACTCAAGTATGAATTTAGCAAGTTCAGGGCCAAGTCCTTTATTCCATAATGTTGTAATTTCCTGACCAAAATGTCATGATTAACGCAATCAAAGGCTTTGGATAAATCACAGAAAACCCCTAAGGCATCACGTGATTCCTCCCACGCCCCAAAGATATGTTTAATAAGTTCAACACCTGCATCAGTTGTTGAACGACCGCGAGTAAAACCGAATTGCTTATGATGCAATAGGTTACTTCCATAAAAATGAGCTTTTAGTTGATTTAATATGATTTTTCAAATATTTTACTTAGAGTCGGTAAAATTGAAACTGGTCTAAAATTTGTAGGATCCGTTGTATTACCAGTTTTCAACAATGGAATAACTTTACTGTGCTTCATCAGGTCAGGAAATTCACCATTATCAACACAATTATTAAATATATTCGCTAAGTGGACAGCAATAACATCAATTACAGAGCTAATAATTTTTACCGACATACCATCAATGTCAGCAGTTGCTTTCATTTTTATGGTTTTAAAAGCCTTAACTATATCTTGAGGTGTTGCATGCTCGAACTTAAAATCGATGACACTCTCGGGTACATTTTGTTTTAATAAGGATTCAGCGAGAGCAGGAGACGAACTTAAGGATTTCGTAGTTGACACTGGAATGTCTGTAAAAAATTTATTGAATGCCTCCGCAACTTCCGAGTTTTTGGTAACAACATTATCATTTATCTTTAAACTGTACTTAGTATCGCGATTTGTTACTTTTCCAGTTTCACTATTTATTATCTGCCATGTGGATTTTACTACATCTGTGCTATTTTTTAGTTTGTGTTTAACGAAATTCGATTTAGCTGTAGCACAAACGCGTTTAAATAACTTCGAATAATGTTTAACATACTCAGCAAATTCTACGCTATTATTATACGCCCGTTCTGCATAGAGCTCATATAATTTATTTCTACTCTTATGTATTCCTGCTGTCGCCCAATCGCTAAACATAAGTTTGCTGTTTACTGCCTTCACCTTTGGTTTGAATATACTATTACTTTCAGTTTTTGTCATGTGTAAAACTGAATTATAATATTCATTTGTATCATCAAAATACTTTAAATTAGATGATTTCTCTATTATGTTATTTCTAAAACTGTTTAGACGGTTGTTGTTAATTGGTACAAATTTAATAGTATTGTTTGTTTCTTTCCTCATATTAACATTAAACACAGCTAATTGACCACAATGATCGGATTGCAATTTGTTTATTACAGACTGGCTACAAGCCTGGATATCACAAAAAATGTTGTCTAGACAAGTTGATGTAGTACTTGTTATTCTAGTAGGCTCTAAAAATAAGTTGATTAAATTATGACACTTAAATAATGATATTAGCCTACCAGTATATTTACAAGATACGTCTAATAAATCTATATTAAAATCTCCACAAACAACAATATTTTTATTACAATTGCTAACTAACCCTTATTAAGGGCTTCGTCCATAATTTTCTCGAACAAATCAAATGATGAAGCTGGAGGTCTGTATACGCTCATTACAATAAGTCGCTCAAGTTCTATACAGGCAATTTCAGCAGATCGTTCAACAGACAGCTTGACAATATCAGTGCGTTCCTTGCATTTTAAGCAATTACGAACAAGTATTAGGGAACCTCCATGAATTGCCTGCCCTCTTGTAAACGAACTTGCAAGTTTATGGTTGTTAAAGCCAAATATGAGCTGGTGATCTTTTAACCAATGTTCAGTAATGCAAAAAATATCAACATTCTCACCGTTCATGAATAGCTCAACTTCCAATTCTTTATTCATCATGCCTTGGATATTTTGATGTACTAAGTTAACTATACAATTTTGTTTATTATTATAACATTTTACTTTACGTACATAAAGTATACTTAGGTATACTTAGGTACATATACTTAGGTAATAAATAAACAAGAATAAAAGTATGAAAAGCTTGATGAATGTGAATCGTTGCAAATGGAATAAACATTGTGGTATTTATTTATTTATTTCACAGTTTTACAGCATATAAATTATTATTCAAAAGTATCTGATGACTAACCCTACTAAATATGTTTGTATTTTATAAGTGGATTTTAAGTTTTGTATAAGTATTAAGGTTTGTGATAGCAAGAACACGTAGCTTACAGATCATCATATTAGCCGAAAGACGCAAACTGCTGGGCATAGGCCTCCCCCAGAGATTTCCACAAAAGGTCCTGTGCCTTCCGCATCCAGCTTACAGCTTCACTTACAGATGTCGGGTGTAAATAATACACATCGGCTAGATTGACTTCGTCGAGCGTCGTCTCTGACGTGTCTGACGCGCCCTCACTGACGCACGCATGTCTACAACGAAGCCGAAACTGGCTAGTTTGCGTTATTTACCGGCGACTAGAGTATGGCGGGTGAACATAGACAAGGTAAGTAACCCTATACACATCATGATAATTTCAAACATTTGCGTCAAATTCGTCGATAACTAGTCCAGTGTAGTATTAGTCTTAGTTACGAACTAATGCCTACACAGCACAAATACTTTCCTATGCCACACTCACTAGTACTCACGTTTAAGTTACCTTACAAAATCTAAGCCAAATTATTTTTGACATCGCTCCGCTCAGCGCTTCTGACACGGTCCCTTTCGGGGTGAAACATGCGAAAAAGTTAATGAACTGACGGCAGAAAGCACAAGGGTCGCCATGGCGATGCTCAGAACATGAGCTCGGGATTGACTCACAACTTGTTGGATTTAATTTCTGTGTACAACACGACTTGTATATACAGACATATACGTAGGACTTCGTATTTACGAGTATATTTAGGGTAACTTAAAATTAGGTCCATTTCATATACAGTACCGCTCGTTAAAGTTTCTTTCGGACTATCTAAGATAGGCTGGAAGAAATCTCTTTGGATGATAAGGTCACCTTTTCAAGTAAATTTTTGTTTATTTTAAGTAAGCATATACAGGGTGTTTCATAATACATGTATAAAGCCGTGAACTGGATGGAGTGCTAAACGTATTAAAACGATAGGTACAATTATTTTTTTCGTGCTTGGAATAGTTACCGAGAAAATGACTATCGAACTTTTTCTTTTTCAATGTCGATAATCACATTTTGAAAACGAAAGACCGCATCTCTAGAAATCAGTTGTAATAGATCACTCAAGTTCATAATCAGGTCAATCAACTGAATAATACAATTTTACCAGTTACAGATAGGATATAGGTTTTGTCCCTCTAAGTCTTTTCTACCTACCGTATTTATTTATTTATTTATTTAACCATTTATTGTACACAAGATTGTTACAAAAAGTATATTACATAATATATTAGACACAACAGGCCAACTTATTTCATATGAGTTTTAAAATTCAGTCTAAAGATCACTGCGATCAATACCTCAAGTGGCTGGTTAATAACATTATTATTACAAGCAGCTCGTGAGCAGTCCGGCACAAAAACAAGACATTTCGATGTTTGTTTCTACTTTAATTTATTTGTTTTTTTTTTGCCTTCAACACAATGTTGCACCTAGGTACATAGTCTTCAAACTAATTGCGAAAACACAATAAACATTAATAGGCAAAAAAGTTACAGCTTGATTTCGCGTCTGCGCCATATCTTCTATTGTACTAGGCAATCATGACTGAAGCAGGTGGACTATGTACGGGATACTGATATCACAGGGTGTCCATAAAGTACATTCACTAGATTTTAATATTTTTGGGAAGTGTTGTTACACTTTATTGATTATTTTTTCACTCAGCCTACATCCTGTTGAATGCATGTGGTGAGCCTTGGCACAACTTTATGCACTTCTCGTTAAACTTTTCCGCCAGCTCCGAAATAAGGAAAGACGTCATTTAAGTACCTATCTAATAGTAATTATTAAATTCTACTCATGTATGAATTCAAGAAGGTGAATATTAAATTTGAAAAGCTGAAAAAATACCTAGCAACACTATTTACGTACTAGGTACGGTCAAGAGACCCGGTTTTACCATTTGGTCAATTTACTAGTCACAGACGCTACGATTTGCCTTGAGCCGACCAACCATCAGTTGCAGTCGATACTTATCCTTACGAAGTACAAAATAAAGCAGCTTTTGGGTTAATACGGATGCGCGGGAATGCCGTCCTAGGTCGGACGTCCGACCACGTATTCCGCACTCAAATGCGACTATTTTATCCTGCGTAAGGATTAGTATCAACTGCAACTAACGGTTGGTTGGCTCCAGAAAAAGGGGAACGTCTGTTACTAGTTTTTAGTGTCAACAACGCTTAAGAAACAAATATGTACCTAGTGGCCTAGTGGCAGTACAATTACTTGTTTTATGCTACACAGTGATAGTCCCATCTGAAGGCAAGCGGTAACCGTCGCCCATTATATCTACGATTTAAGCATTTAGGTTGCAGGCAACAAAAATGCAGAACAGCAGATGCGTTGTCACTGTGAGGACTAAGATGAAATGCGTCATGCCTGTATTTGCACTGGCTTATTTTATGGACACCCGACGTACTAGGCGCAATATTAAGGAGGTCTAAATTATCCGTTTTGTATTTTTTGGTTTGAGGGTTCTGTACAAAAAAATATTGTAATCAATTATGATTTTAATTCAAAAGGTTCACTCATAGTTTTTACGAAAGTGCACCACCACCTAACTAATAGCAAAGTAGTCTTATTCAAATTACTGTAGCATATTAATGTAGCAAACTCTAATTAATGTAACATCTTTGTCTTTTTACGAGTTTGCTTTCTCATGTCATGTCTGTCAGTCATGTTTCAGTGTCGCGTAGGTAATCGTACCTATCGTTTTCACGAACATTTCTCATCAACTAAAATTAACTAAATTATTCTTAGTTGATGGAGCTATACCTGTAAATATCCCATGCTTCACCCAATTGGAGAACCTAGGTCACCTAGGTGGAACACGGACCCAAACACAATTTTAGAAATTACTGTCTAGGTTACTGTCATTGTACCAAACTACCCGATAAAATAGTGATAAGCAAATGTAGGCCATCACCGTCATCATAAGGATTATTATTAAGCCCACAGTTGGACTCACTTTATCAAATAAAAAAAAAATTAACATTATGGTGCAACTACCAGGAGAACATAAAACGAGAGAACATAAAAGGCGAAATAAGTAAGACCCCTAAAACACGGATCCCTAAGTAGGAATCCTTTTGCACGTGCCATCAAGGTCAAGGTCGGCGCCGGAGCTGTGGCGGCGCCTTTGACATCAAAATAGACACAGAAAACTAAAAAATCTAAAAATAGAATACTTTGGCGGGCCATTCTTTATTTTGTTGTTTGACCCACGGTTTTCATTCAGTTTTTAGCTTTTCGCGTGACCGAAATGATTGTTGCGTTGTAGTTGTAGGATACCTAAGTACCTATTGTGAAGATAACTGTGATAAGAGTGTTAACGATGTGAACGAATGATTTATAGCTTCAGGTACCAGTATTAACGTAGTCTTGTCTGTGTTCAACGTTTAAGTATTGTGATAATCATTATTCTGTGCATAAATGCAAGCTAGCAAGGCAACCAGAGCCTGCGTAGTGTTGTGTATTTGTGTGTTGTACCTACCTACGCTATGATACGAGTGCAAGCTTACTTGATAGTTAATACCTATCAGTCATCCGAGCCACAAGAGAGCAAAAAAGTATGGCACCTGACGCTGTTTGTTTTCAAAAAATAACTTTAAAAAGGTACGTACCTACATGCTTTAAAGGTCTAAGTTCTAGCTAGAATTTAAGAGATGCTACCTAGCTAGTAACTAATCGTGACGTTAGGTTCTTTTCCGACGGTTAGGTAGAAAAGACAACGCTTTTATCTGTTCATGAAAACATGTAGGTATTTAGTAAAACCTGACTGTAATCTGTTTCAACAAAACTAAGTGGTTCCCTACGCTACGTAGGTCCCTAGATGAGTGAACCATTTTAGTAGGACATAGTACCTACTTATCTATGTAGAACGATTTTATCAATTGAACGAATTCTGTTTTAGTTATGTTAAGTATGTTTTTCAAGAACGTTGGTGGCTGGGCGGTTGAGTATCCGACTTGTAAGCGAGAGAGGTGCCGGGTTCGAATCCCGCAGTGGCAATGTACCAATGACTCTTTTCTGAGTTATGTACATTAGTTGAATTCTAACCGATGCTCTTATGGTGAGGGAAACATCATGATGAAATCTGCAAAAGTTTTTTTTATGTAGTATGTAAGTAATTTTTACTTACGTAGGTACCTACCTACCTACCTATGTTATGCTGAGGTGGTTTGTCTTGTTAGGTAAGTACCTAGTAAAAATAATTTTGTGCACGAAGCCCGTGCACAAAATTATTTTCCGTGCCCGTGATCCGCCTTGACTATGCTCCATGATCTAGGATTTAGCAGATTAGGTAATTAATTGCAGTGGAGCGACTGCCATCTGACATTCCTGGCTCCTAACCCTGCTACCAAGGGAACCTGACCAGATTGGATCATGGTTACTTACACATTCAGTCGTCTGAACTGAATGTGTAAGTTTCATCACGATGATTTCCCTCACCGTAAAAGCATCGGTTAGTATTCAGCTAATGTGCATAACTTAGAAAAGAGTTATTGGTACATGGCGGCAGTGGGATTCGAACCCGGTACCTCTCGCGTACGAGTCGGATACCGCAACCTTAGGCCACCGACGCTCCGACTATTTAAGCATACCTACCTATCGAAAATAATTAGTGTAGGCAAGTTCCTAGTTAATTTGGTAGAGCCTATTCATGTAGATAAGTAGGTAACATTTAGTTCGACGCCTGGTAGTAAGATGTAGGAGGTTGGTTTGTTTTGATATGAATGGCACGAGGTTATTACTCGTCCTTATGGTGTGTACACACTCAACGTACGCCAACGAAGGGCTGTCGGCCGAATTATTTGGACTTCTAACGTCTAATACTTGCATTTCGTGGTCAAGCAAACGATCTTTGGAAGTTTTGGGAACCGATTCGGGCTCGTATTTGCACGATTGTTTGTTGGCCTTCGGTATCCGCCCAAACTGCGATTGGATGATTACTTCTAGCCGTTTGATGTTACCGCCACGTTGCACTGCGGATTGCCGGCCGGCACACGCCAACGGACAATCGTTGGCCGAAACGGGTGCGCGTTACACATCGCCCGGTGTGTACGCAGCATTAGGCTCCTGGTAGTAGGCTTGAGGAGGTTGCTTTGTTTCGATAGGGGTCGCACGAGGTTGTTAACCTGTTTTTTATATGATCATCAACTTGAAATAGAGCTGCGCTTCAACGTAGTCGATATGGTTATTTATCTTTAAAAATTAATATTTTTTATTAAAATTAAAATTCAATGTCCGGATAAAATGAAGTCGCCAGTGCACTCTTTGAAAGCTCTACTTTAACACCCTTTCGGCTTTATACATGTATTATGAAACACCCTGTATACGCAACATAGCGTTTACATATATACATACTATACATATACTATCCTTATACTTGGGATTGACTCGTGGATTTTTCGTAGTGTAAAAATAAATAAATAAATATTTGTGGACAAATTCACACAGCGCCATCTAGCCCCAAACTAAGCAAAGCTTGTACTATAGGTGGTAGATAACTGATATACTACTACTAAATACTTTTTAAATACATACTTATTATACATAGAACACCCAGACCCGTAACAGAAATTAAAATTAATCATCTTATTATTATTTTTATAATAGTAAGTACACTATAGCTAGTAACCCACACACCAAGAAACACACTCAAAGCCACAGAATAATACGATAGAGGTAGCTACTCGTATATTGATAAGGATCCCACTAACGTTCAGAGCGAGCGTCTAGCCATACCACCATTCACAAGAGGACCTAAAGCACTCAACTAGCACACCATGGCTACTGGTTACGCATCTGCATAGTGAATAAATTCCACCCACAGTAGGACCATGTCTGTAATAAATGACGATTACGAAGCGTCGCAGGGCAGACGCAGATGACACTCAAATGTGAGTATTGTATGTGACATGTGGTAACTGTAGTTATTGCACTATCTGGAATTTAGGCCTAGAACATTCGAACATACGAGGCAAATTGACCCAACTCAAGTCATTTGTCAGTTTCAATTATACCTCCTTTTTTACGTGGGGAAAATCTATTTACGGATATCTAAATAGATTTTCACTAAATAGCTAGCTAGCTCTATCTCATCATCATCATCATCTTTGCGGTAATGTCCCGGTTATGCTCTCGCGCACGAAGGCCTGTGGCCCGCCTTGACCATGATCCAGGATTTGGCAGATCAAGTGATTACGACTGTCATATGACATCCGTGACCCTGCTGCCAGGGGAACCTGAAAAGATTGGATCATGTTTACACATTCGCCTGAAAGTGCAGGTTTCATCTCGATGCATTCCCTCATATGTAATAGAGTTATTGGAACATGACCGTAGCGGGATTTGACCCCGGTACCTCTTGCTTACGAGTCGGATACCTTAACCGCTCGGCTATCGACCACCGCCTTTTTTATTGGAACTAAAATATTTTAAATACTACATTTCCCATACACTAAATCTCTCGTTATTGACTAGTCAACGAAGCTGGTAAAACCATAAAGTATAGGTACATAAACAAACAACACAAGAGTGAACCTACGACTGCATAAACACCGGTCAGTAATAAATGACAATTACAACACGGAGCAGTGCACTAGAGAGCGCTTCGATGCGCACATAAAACGGGATAACGCCCAATCCCACACGGATTGATCAGTTTCCAGTAGTGACATTTGGCGGTGACAATGTCCGTGGCAGCTTTAGTCTGCACTTGCCTATTTTGTCGGGTTAATAATAATTATCTTGGCGTTAATTTCCCGGTTGTGCTATCGCAAGCGAGGGCACAGGGTCCCCCTTGACCATTATCCACGATTTGGTATCATTTAAATAACTATATATTTTTTTTTTATGTCATACGGTAGGCAAACAGGCAAGCGGGCCACCTGATGGAAAGTGGTCACCACTGCCTACATAGACATTAGCAACACCAAGAGTATCGCTAATGCGTTGCCCACCTCTATAACACGTTGCTCTGGCAGCAAAAAGCAAATGCCACTCCACTGCCAAAGCCACGGTTCCCCAAATCCCCACCCCATGGAGCACTGGAAACCTTACTCACGGCAGAAACACAATACTATTTAAAAGAGTATTATTTAGCTGCGATATTCTGTAAGGTGGAGGTACTTCCCCAGTCGGGCGGCTCCAATTCGAACGAGATACCCCGCTATGCCCTACCTCTCTTTGCGAGCACCTGTTAATGGACTCGCTGTTATATATGTTTGTAAGTATTACTTGTAACCTGCTGTTGGTCTTCTGTATAAAGTAAAATAAAATAAAATAATAATCATGTAATTGCAGTGGAGCGACTGCCATCTGACCTTTGTGACCCTGTAAACAGAGGTACTCGACCAGGTTAGATCATAGTTATACATTCAGTCGCCTGTATGTGCAGGTTTCGTTACGATGTTTTCCCCTTACCGTAAGATCGGTTAGTGTTCAACTTAAATATTTAACACTTTGTGTTGTCACTTCATGATGGAACTCCATTATTATGAATTAAATCACTTTTTGTACACTAGTTCCACTTTATTATACAATTTTATTAAATTGCAACCGGTTTCGAATTACTCATCTTCAGGCAATTATTTTATATTTTGTTTACAAGCTATATGTAGGTACCGACAAATAATAATTTAAAATTGATGTGGGTACCGACAGTATACAATAATGTTAGGATGTCACAGTGCAGAGAAATGTACAGTATGTCAACATAATACAAATTACAAGTAGTCAAAATTTTTTAAGGTATGTCAATTGTTATACATTTAAATAAATGGCAAAAAAATATAAATTATACCGAAGGTATGTCATTTAAAATAATTTAAAATAGGTGATGTCGATAAGGAAATTTGGTCATTAATTATATTATCCTTCTTCAGTCTGTTCACTTCTATAGCTTCTAGTCCATCCAGTCTACGTCCTTTCCCAGCTATATGAAGGTATTTTATGCCATTATCTGGGTTAAAAATATGGTTTTCCTTATTAAGGTGTTCCGCAAAGGTCGAGGTTTGTGTATTTTTTCTGCAGCTAGCTATATGTTCTTTAATTCTTGTTTTAAACTTCCTTCCTGTTATAGATCAAAATTATTTTATATGGAACAAACAAACATACAAGCAAATGGAAGGTTTAGCAATAGGTAACCCTTTGTCTCCTCTATGCGCTGACATTTACATGGACAATTTTGAAAAGAAATTTTAAATTCGAGATTCCGTGAACACATACAATACTGGTACAGATATGTCGATGATATATTGTGTCTGTGGACTGGAAACGATAACGACCTAAACAGTGTATTACATGTAGGTATTATCGAATCACAAGTAGGTATTATCGAATTAGATTGTAATGGCGATTTTCACTAAACATAGGCATCGCCTAAGTTCCATCTTAACTAGTTTCTAGCTTATCGGCGACGTCCAAATTGACATAAGAAAGAGTTTAGCTGATTTGTAAGTTTAGTGAAAGCGCCAATACTGAAAGAAAGAAAGAAAATATTTATTACAAAGGACGCCACGACATGATAATTTACATTTAATACAAAAAAAAGTACATAAAACACGGAGACAATTATAGGGTTCCCAGTGGCATTTTTCATGGGCATCCAGCGTAAATGGACCCTCCTCAGCATAATGTTATGGCCACTTGCCGCGAACCACAACGCTGGTTTTCAGAGGGCAGTAATAATGTCAAACAATAGTTCCCAATACTCCACTTTGTTTCACTCGCAAACACCATGAAAACAATTTTCACGCTCTGTACTTTCTTTTAGCAAGTAATAGGTGTCATTCCCATACACGTAAGTACAGGCACAGACATATGCATGAATATTAATTTCAATCACACACGAATATGAAATACAGTGAAAGTACAGGTATCAACAAATGCATTAGGAAGGGTCTCCGCGTATTCTCGGCATTTCTTTAGAAAATGTGCCGCAACGCAAAGCAGAGGCTCATGTTTATACATATTTCACGTAAATACGCCATTCCTTTCACAAAACATGACAGATTGCCGTGTTTTACTTATACAAATAGCGCTTATTACTACTGGCTCGTTGCTGGAACGATTTAAGTTTTATTTTAGTCTTTAAATTTGGGTATATTTTATGAACATTATAGGTATCTATTATTTAGCTTGGAGTTGCAGCAATGATCGTAATTGGCGAAGAATTAAAAGATTATTGACGATTTTAAATATTTAATTGGCAATGATCGTAATTGGCGAAGAATTAAAAGATTATTGACGATTTTAAATATTTAATTGTACCTATGTATACATACCATCACAAATAGAGTGTAATAATATTGTAATTATCTAATTTGCCAAATGCTGGATCATGGTAATGGCAAACCCTGGGCCCTCGCACGAGCGAGCATTTATCAATCGTACTTGAAGTACATAAGCTTTTCTTATCAGTACGAAATGAGAACCTCCTTAATTTTTGATGTCGGTTAAAAATGAAATTATGTTTGCTTTAAAAATTTATTTAATATTTAAAGTACTTTCTTGTAGGCCCCACCGACCTCAACCTCGCTTTTTATCAGGTGAATAGAGTTCAAATGTAAGAATATTGATAATAAAAAAGGCACTGTTTAAGTCTCTCTATCCACGCAGTTCAAGAAAAATTCAAAGCTGGTACATATCTGATTTATTTGATGAACACTTCTGTTCGAGCACAAACTCCAGTCGAGAACACACGGTAGTGCCACTGCAAGGGTCGCGTGTGCCAAAGGGCCGAACACCTACGTGAGGTAATCTGTTTATTTCCACCGTGGGATTGTCACGTTTTTGATGCGCACGAGTCTCCCCCGTTTGATGTCGGCCCGCTTCAAAGCGTTCGTAATCTTGGAGTTTTGTAATTTCTTGCCCACGTCGGAAGTTATGAGCCCTCAAAGAGTTGAAAGGAAACTCTGAATATTCATCTCGTGCTAAATAGGGTGCGTGTTCGATATGAGGATCGGAATATGTAAAGAGAATCCTGTGACACGATTTTTTTTTCGTTATAGCCGTTATGCATGTACCCCTTTTTTATTCTGTATCTTTTTGTACAGAAATTTTTAGCACCAATTTTAATTTACTAAACAATTATATTTTTGTAAAAGGTATCTACAAACAATACTATACAACCTTCCCCAACGCATGTTTTTTCGAAATATTACACAAAAATCATGAAACAATAATACATATTTGTTTGCATACACAAACTATAGGCAAATTTTTGTGGCTAGAATATAACATTTTGTGTAGATTTTCTTCTTCTCGTGTAGTAAATACAACATGTTGTGTAGAATCTTCATAACGTCTCCAAAACTTCCTGCCATTTAAATCCAAGATCACCCTTTGCACAAACCTTCCAATTCTTGAGTACGTGGACGTTGCTATTTGGATGTCACTGAAGAACTTTTAAACAAACTTGAGCGTCTCCAAAATGCTTGTTTGGGGTTTATCTTCGGTCTACGCAAGTATGACCACATCTCCTGTTTCCGATCTCAGCTCAAATGGCTCCCTGTAAGCTACCGCAGGAATGCTCACATCCTTTCAACCCTCTTTAATATCCTGTACAATCCTTCTGCTCCTTCTTATCTCCGTAACCTCTTTCACTTCTCCCGAGACCAGGACAAACCCTGTCGATCAAATATCAAAACGTCACTGGCAATCCCCATCCATCATTCCGATTTCTTTTCCTACTCTTTAACTATGAATGCTGCGAGACTGTGGAACTCTCTTCCACATGAGGTGCGTGACAGTCCGTCACTACCTACTTTTAAAGAGCGCGTCAAAGAGCATTACCTTTTTCTGTCTAGTCCTAAATAGATATGTATTTATGTATGTATAGTATTTTACAAGTTATTTATTAATTTATTTATTTAACCATTTATTGCACACAAGATTGTTACAAAAGTATATGACATAATATATCATTATGTATGTATTCATTCATTTTATATTTAAGCACGTACGTATATGTGTACATATCTAGTAGCATGATCTCATTTTTATTCTAGACTGTGCACGTCGAATCTGCCTTTCTTTAATAACTTCTCACTTCTGTAGGCCTGCTGGAAGAAATTTCATTTAGAAATAAGTAATGCCTGTTATGTCATTTATAATTGTGGTTTTTCCTTTATATTTTATTATGTACAATAAATAGTTAAATAAAATAAATAAGTACGTGTGTGATTCGTGTGTGAGAACTTTTCTGTCTCGGAAAAGAAAATCATTGTGTATTAACACACGCCATGCATAATGTTTAAAAACACAGCGCCAGAGACACGTATTTTCCCTACTCACCGCTTAAACATAGACGCGACGTAAAAATATATTTAGCACAAAAGTGATTGCTAAAAAAGATGGCTGCCTCGCATGTACATTCCATTGCCCAGTTAATTTAGGCTCAGCCTAAACGTCTGTTAAGCCATGTTCATGAAAGACCCTTATGTTTATGCTAATTCTATAAACGGTCGAGGTAAGTCGCAGGATTAGCATCGCACTAAGATGGATTTGCATTGTAAAGATTTTGGGGTGACTCGGTAACGGTTGTGGAATGGCTTGAATTTTCGTTAAACTAAATTAAACTAAGCTGAGGCACTAAACCTAAAGGTACACGATTTCCTTACCGATGTTTGCAATCGGTACTTAATCGGCAAATATACATAGGCAAGGCATACTCACAAGTCCCTCCTATAAAAACATGCAACAGAAGAAAGAACATACCGTCACGGTTTCTGTTCTTTTCAATCAGTCACAGTGCGTCCAGCGGAAGACCTAACTTCGCTTCGCCAGCGGTAGATATTAGGAATCACACCTAACGAGTTGCGAGCTCGTTACGGTGATGAAGTTCAATGCTCAAAGTACGAGTACGTAACGGTCACCTAGTAGTAGTTCTCGAACTTTGCGAGCATTGCTTTACCTTAGTTATCGGACTTGCACGCTGCCACTAGACCAGTGATGTAAGAAAGTTTGATTATTTTTCTTATTTTCGACTAATGTATTTGCAATATAAATATACTACTGGTTCACTGGAATACAACTACACAGTTCCAAAGTTGGTCGCTTCATTGTCTCAAATAAACCCTTATACAAAATAAACGGGAATTTTCTCTATGATAAAATAATACTCTAAGAAAGAGGTTTTATTACTTTGACGATGTATGTAATTTTGCATGTCATGAAAGTAGCTTATGTTTCAAATTTTATTATAAAAAAAGAAAGCTAATTGTTACAGTAAAATTGTTATATTAATGAAGCGAATTGTTGACACTTTTACTTGCGTAATAAGATAATTAATTGAAAGATTTTGGATTTCATACGCTTTATTTCAACCTTTATATTACGTGCAACTATGAAATGGAACGCGTGGCCTGCGAGTTCGTTTAGTGATCATTATAATCTGGACTCCTGGCTAGAGTAAATATGCTGTTACTAGACAGGCAAATTTCATCTTCACTTCAGACCAGGTTATTTTCTTTCAGTTTTCTACGGCTACACATATAATTGAAGCTGTACATTATCACTACTCAGAGCATAATCTTTCTTCTATATCATTCAGACTACATCGTCAACACTCTAAAAGGCCGAGGTAGAAAAACTTGGCACCGAAAGCCAATGTCTGGTTCGATACGACTGTTTGTCTACGGTGTTTTGCATCAGCATTTTCATAATGGAGCGAATTGGCGTCCAAGACTGCCAAATAGTCAATGTATTAGGGCCATGGCGTGTAATGCCAGGAAAGCTTGTGCCAAACATTTATGTTTTCTGCTAATGAGTGCATATTTGCCTAAGTAGCGAACCGTCGGTGGTGCGGGTTGGAAGTATCAACTCGTAAGAGTTCTTTTGGGAGGTCTTTGTCCAGATATGGATGTTTTCAAACAAGTGCCAGTAGACTAGATTAATTTAACTTGATTTAAGCTGTTTTGTCAAGGATTTGTCAAAGTTGTTAATAATATTGTCATTGTGGAAATTGAGTACAACGAAGAACTTTATAAAATAGCGTGGTGTCAAAGCAGATAAATACATTTATTATACGTACATACCGTCACGCCTTTTTGCTGTTGGGTAGGCAGAGACCACAGTCCTGGCAAACCCATTCATCAACCATTTTATACATTCATCGGTTCAGGGTACGCTTGACCTGGCGTTTCTTTAAAATAAATATAGGTAGGTGCTTTAATGATGATGATATGATGTTTAGCTAGCTGTCACTAAAATACGATTCAATGTCCAGATAACGAGACAGATAAGACGCTGATCACCCATCCCTGCATCGACCCACACATGACGCACCAAATATCCCTCGAAATATCGTAAGCAAATTAAGCTGGTATTATTCACCCCTCTGAATGGTGCTAATAACAGATTCCCCGCGACATGCGACAGGGGGGAGGGGGGGCAAAGGTCCTATTCAAAAAGGCTCACATTATAAAGCCTTTCACGGGTACGTTTTATATTCTAGACGTGTTGATTGACGACGAACCTTTGAAGGTTTTTCAACGGGACCTTTTCAGCGATGAGTGAATTTCGTTTTCAACAACAAACGCATGCTACTGCTGTGGTTACACCAGAGCAATGTTCTGTTGCTACGTTTCGAAGTAGGGTTGTGATGCTCAAAATGAAAAAGAAATATGCTATTTATCGAACGTCGGCCGTTTTTGGCCGCCTTTGCCCACAACTATACTTAATATGGTTTTTGTCGGAACTCTTTATGTAATTGTACTTGTGTGAACTATACAGAACTTATATATCTATCTATTGTTGTGATTTGTCATTTATTTCGATTAAACTGTCTTTCAGATAAAGACAACCGCATCTAAATCGGTCCACCCGTTCTGGAGCTACGAAGAGAATCACTTATCCACAGATAAACACGTCAAAACTACGTACATACTAACCGTGGTAACAAACCCGATAATATGTGTAGTGAAAGTGTAGTGAATAACCACGAAAGTCTTAAAACCTACATGTTGTACTTCACTTTCACTACCCAAATTATCGGGTTTGTTACCACTGTTAGTATTGTTTTTACCTCGATATTTCAACGCAGCTGCATGTGTCATGGTCACGAGTTGACTGGTGCCGCTGTGTGAAGTCGCTCCTAAGGACTGACATATCGGTCGACCTTCTTTCGGATTCGACGATCACCCTTACTTTGAATACGACTAACCGTGGTAACAAACCCGATAATATGTGTAGTGAAAGTGTAGTGAATAACCACGAAAGTCTTAAAACCTATACAAACACGTCAAACTTAGAACAACCCTGTTTGTTCGTGAGGGAACATTCCAGTTTCCGTCAGAGGTTAGAAAGCTGTCAGGGGGCTGTCAGAAAATGGGCAGCAGCTGGTTGAATGGTACTATTATCTCTCAAGTTATTAGTAGTCTAATTCATTTCACTTTTTATAATAATAGTTTTTTATCACTAACATGGTTTTTATTTGACGATCTGAGTGGTTCAGTTGGTTAACATGCTGGTCGCCATGCAGAAGTGCCGTGTTCGATTCTCGGCCGAGCAGAAATTTAAATGATAAATATTAATTTCTGTTACGGGTCTGGGTGTAGTATGTATAATAAGCATGTATTTAAAAAAGTATACCTAACACCCATATCACATGCTTTGCTTACTTTGGGTCTAGATGACGCTATGTAAATTTGTCCCAGCCTATTTATTATTATTATTTATTATTACCATCAGACAAAAACAGCAAATATAAACACAGCGAACGCTACAGAATTCATCAGCAACAACATCTTAAACATTTCGCACGTTAACTTTGAAAATTGCAATGTCAAACACCTGTACTTCATTAAAGCAACAAAGGTTGTAGCAATTAATTACAGCAAACATCCAAAAAGTTTGTTCGCCATTCCCTTTTCGGCTCCCGCTAACTCCGAGGCGTCGACGGATATTTCAATTATTCGATGGGTGTAAATTCTCTTTTGTGCAAAACAAAACTTTCCTATTTTGTTATACCATTTGTTACAACTTCCCTATTCAGCATGGATGCATGATTTATTCAAAACTGATTCTCTTGGCGTCGTCTCTAATTACAAAGTCAATAATTTGTTCCTTATCTCCCTTAAGAGCTTTTGATTATAATTTACGCTTTTCGAAGCTTTTCCTCAGGGCTTTGTCTGCGTAGCTGGGTTCTATATTGCCTGTGAAGCTTTGGATTCGATATAGAATACTACATGCTTCCGGTGTTGCTACATAAAACGCAGAACTAGCGCCACCATTGACAGGTCACCTCTGTTTCCGGTCAAGCTTTAAAAAAGACACTTTCCTACATTGTAGGCTGGCTATGCTTTTTCAACTATTTATTTATTTATTTTATTTATTTCCATACAGTTTAACAGCAATAAAATTTAGTTATAATTGTACAATTCAAAGTTGCAATGACAATAACAAAACTGCGGTTTAAAATTTTGAAAATCAAACCATATTGCAGTCCAGCAGGTATATCTTTCTCTTTTTTTCTTTCTATTGTATGTCTTTCTCTCTTTCCCTCTCTTCTCTCGTCTATCCCACTTTCTCGTTATAAAAATAAAAATAATGGAGACTACGTAATTATAACCATTACTAACTAAATACCCATGTTTTTTGTACCTACCTACATTGTCATAAATTATATTATTGTCATATATGTCAGGTTATTGTCATAACCTACCTATAATGTCAATAACTTTTACTTAGGGACTCAACTAGGTACTTCAGAAAAGTTAAGTAGGTACCTACGCTCAAAATAGTTTCCGCAAAAATAACTATTGTACGCGGTAAACTGCACTATATGAAAACTAAACGCGAGCCAAGCTAAATCTCGCCAAAAGAGCTTTGTTGCAACGTACTTCAATCTTCTTAGCGGTGGTTCTTTGTTCTGCAATATTGCGGCTGTAGATTTAGATTTAAGCTGGCAGCTGGAGTTTTGAATTAAAAATAATGCGCTCGACCCGTTCAGATATTAAAACTGCTGATCTACGAATGGAGAATTGAAAACAAGATAGGATCTGCGGTAAGTTGAGGTAAATTAGCCGGTTTTTGGTTATTGAAGCAATTCGAGGGCTTTAAAATAAAATAATCTATTTTATATTTTAGCCTTTTTTAAATGTCCAATAAATTACTCGTTGTAGGTTGATTTTTGGCTGTTCTTGAAACCCCTTTTTTAGCTGTAAGGGTTTAATTCTTACATCGTATTTGAACCTTTTGGCTTATGTCTATTTGTCTGTACTCGGTAACACCTCCTATTCCACGCAAAGCATTTATATGCGGTTTTCGCTATCATTTAGAGAATTTCTTCCGGGAGGTTTACAATATGTATAATACCTACTTACTATATTAGAGGAAATCCGAGGACACCCGCATGTTATACACACAAAAACGAAAAAAAAATCTATTACATCCGAAAAACTAAATAACACAACATCCCCATTATCCCTCTTAATACTAGCAAATTCATTTTCTATTCTCGTAAAACAAAAAAGAGCACAGAAAAAACTGTTTGTCCAGTTCCCCGCGGCGATAATAATACCGCAATAGCAATAAAAAAATCAGCGACAAATCTCAAAATCCCTAGGACGGGCAACTAGGCACGCCTTCGAAATTATTAAGCCTTTGCCAAGCCATAATGCAGTTGTGTACGGGCAAAATTGAGCTGAATTTTCTTAAAAATAAAGTCCCATTTCCAGGTGACGGCGTAGCTAAAACGTATATCTTGGCAGCTTTAAAGCGCTTGACAAGCGGATGAGGCTTATTGCAGCCAGGATCCGTAGGTATATTACTTCATAGAGTTTTTCTTGTGAAATACTCAGTGAACTCGAATAGGTGATTCATACAAATATATCAGGTACGTGTTGGTATGCGTTTAAGGTGAAGTTTTTTATATAATTAAAAAAAAAATGATATTTTTGGTTTGTTTCTTGTTGTACCAAAAATCGATAACTTAAAATTAGATTTTTCTAATAACAACAAGAGTACCAACTGCTTATCTAATAACCTAATATTCCCACAATTCTATATAGAAAAACAATATTATAGACTTTTCCACTAATGTAAAGCAAGGTACAACTTTCTTCAAAAACGTAGTTCCAGAGAACTCTAAAAAGGTGTTTATGATGTCGTGGAATTTTACCGTTGCAGGGTTTAATAGGCGGGAATAATGTCGTGGTCTCTCTCTCTCATAGATGGTGTTGTCCCTCTCTAGGGGCACTTTCATTCAATCTGACTTCCACATAATCCCATACTAGACTGGACAGGCTTTGCGAGGTGATTCCGGGGTTGAATTGCGTCTGTACCGAAAATTGAAGAAGGCTGTACCTGTCTTTTTTTTATGTTAAAAAATCGTAATTGAGGAATGCTTCTGATGAAATAAGGTTTTGTCGGCGACTTTCTCTGCGCAGAATAAAACATACTAGGAGCTGGAATTGAATGGTTTAAAATAGCACAAGACCGACAACGATGGAATATATTGAAGGAGGCCTACACCCTAGAGGTTGAAAAGGGCTGAAAAGACGAAGAAGAATATAAATTAGATGACCAATTACTTTTTCTGAGTTAGGTATGTATCACTAGTTGAACACTAACCGATGCCGATACGGTGAGGGAAAACATCGAAAGCAAACCTGCACAATCAGACTACTGAATATTCCATATTTTATTTTGACGACCTGAGTGGTTCAATGGTCAACATGCCACGCAAGAGGTCCCGGGTTCGATTCCCGGCCGGGCAGAAACTGAAATGATGAATTTTAATTTCTGTTACGGGTCTGGGTGTTCTATGTATAATAAGTATGTATTTAAAAGTATTTAAGTAGTATATCAGTTATCTAGCACCCATAGCACAAGCTTAGCTTAGTTTGGGGCTAGATGGCGCTGTGTGAATTTGTCAACGAATATTTATATTTATATTATATCCAATCTGGTCAGGATCGCCTGTTGACCGGATCACGGAGGTGAGATGGCAGTCGCTCCACTGTAATTATTTGATCTGCCTAATCCTGGATCATGGTCAAAGCGGACCCCGAGCCCTGCCGCGCGAGAGCACAAGCGGGATATTTGCGCCAAGATAATAATTCATATACTAGAACTATAATCAGAATGTTAAATTGTATTCACGAGGAGTCCTTGTAGATGGTTAACACCGCCTTATCTACTTACTTCTACCAGTAAGCAATTGCTGTTTGTTGCATTGTTGTGTTCCAGTCGACGAGATAAGGTAGCCAGCGTAATCATAGATATAGTTGTCAAGTATTTAGTGATTATGCATTTTTGTTATATTAAACTTGAAATATAACAGTTTGCTCAGCATTTTCAAACCAAACGTAGGTGGTTATTCTAGATATATGTTGTGTCACCGTACAGAAAACGTGCAGTCTACCCTATTGGCGCAAATATTTTGTGCGGATGCGACCCGATTACTGTGTGGTGACTATGTGGGCTGTCTGGCCTTTAGTAAACACACGCTGTTTACAAATAATAAAAAAAATAGATTTTGTCATTGGTATAGAAACCAAAATGACACAAATATTTGGGACAACAAGTGTACCTACGAGGTGTCAGAAATCATTTTTATTGACTTATTTTATTGAGATTTATGTGATTGTCAACATCATCATCACATACCATTCACTGCAGGACTTAGGGCCTCTCCCACGAAATGGTAGGGGTTTATTGTCATAATCTCCACGCTTGGCAGGCGGGTTGAAGATCGCAGTGTTATAAATATTACAATGGAAAACGATGCTGATTATTTTCCAGCCTAGGGAGACTAGATCTTTTGCCTCGATAACATTAGTCGCCTTATACGACACCTACGAGTGTAATGGCAACCTTTTGCTATTCTACTCTGCCGGACAACACAGGGCCAGATTCTCAATGCCATAGTAATTATATACATATCTCAATTTAAACTAGGTACATAAACTGGTTACATTATCAACTGTAGCAGCTAATTTAGGCTGTCACCTAACCCGGCCGCTCTGGGCATAATCCTTTCGACGGTTGTCGCACCATGGCGGGATTACTGGACGCGTGACGTTGTAGTGTGGGACGACCCTTAAACTTATGCGTTCTAGACTTGTAATCGTAATGGATTACAATGGTCTGTTGTCCCTTGCCAAGGACAAACAAGCACTAATTATCCCTTGCCAAAGAAATTGGACATAGAAGGAGCCTACTCTCAGTAACAATCCTTATATTGTGTTGCGGCACCACAAGACTTGTGGTGAACCTGGTATGTACATTATGTATGAAAGTCCCTAAATAAATTGTTAAAAAAAAGGTTCGCGACAGGTCTTGTGGTGAACGATCACCAAGAGTCCAAAGAGACTGCCTGAGTTGAAACTGAACTTTGAAACCCTAGCCTATTATTTACAAGGCATAATATTTGGCGTTAAGGCACATCGGCTCTCAAGGCTCTAGGATGCTGAACTATTATTGTACCCGTATCGGTACTATTTTGATTATTTTAATTGACTTGTTATTTCTAAACTAGGTATATTGTTAGTATACCTACTTATAATTTATATTTTGATTAAGTTTGACAATTTAAATATTTTGATTGATTATTGTATTTGACATGATGTTTTAATCCTTAGGTATTGTTTGTATACCTACTCACTTATCATATTGTATCGAATTTTTATTTTATTATATAATGATTTATAATTTGACATGCTACTAATATTTGTATATTTACCATGACATTGTTATATTCAAATTTAAGACGATATCCTTGTGAGTTACTTATGTTATGAAATGTATAATAATATAAGGTAATTTTAATAGATAAATAAATAAATCTAATCTAATCTATCCGATGTGCATTACTTACTGCCGACAACTATACGGTTAATCTCCAATGACTCATACCAAATGGAAGTGTCGCTCGGGCGTTTGATTGATTTACTCTCTGTTTGTTGTGCGACAATGCCGAGATGAACAATGAACATTGTACTAGACCGGATCAATTTGATGATCAGCGGTCTGAAGCGTATTCAGTAACATCAGGTACATTATTAATTGCTTTAGATACTTCCTTGAATTAACATCGGATGCAAGGGCGGCATAGTAAGTATGTAGCGAATTGCCATAGTCGAAGACCTGACGCAAAGTGCCTTCCTACATGGTGGACAGATTTAGAAACAATTTTAATAGTTACTAGTGGACCCGCCGCGAGTTTGTTCGCTTACACCTACCTACCCCTATCTACCCTTTCTTGTTGCTTATAAACCTTACTCGTAAATCACTCTATTTAATTTAATGTTGGCCGAGTGGTGCCCGGCAGAGTAGAATAGCACCAAGCCCTTACACTCGTGGGTGTCGTACAAGGCGACTAATGTTTTCGAGGCAAAAGATCTTAGAGTCTCCGTAGACTGGAAAATGGGCAGCAGCGTTTTCCATTGTTATATTTACAGCACTGCGATCTCCAACCCGCCTGCCAAGCGTGGAGATTATGGCAATAACCTTCCCTTTCGTGGGAGAGGCCTTAAGTCCTGCAGTGGACTGTTATGGGCTGTGATGATGAATTTATTGTTGAAAATCGCATTAAATTCCGTTGCGTGGTTTAAAAGATCTAAGCGTTCATAGATACAGAAGGCGGTAAGTGACTTTGTTTTATACTATGAATAGCCACGAGGTTAATCACATTCTTCCACTAGTTGAGACTGGTACAACAGTCTCGAGAGCCGATTGGCACCACGTGACGGTACCTAGGTTTCATAAACCAAAACCTTTCTTTACAGAAGAATTGGTTGTTTATATAAGTCATCTTGCCGTCAATATCCTGGTTACCGACCGACCGAAATACTCAGAAGACTCAGATCGCTGTCAACAGTGACATGTATATATGTGTTTGGTTGTCAATCGGCCAAAGAGTAAGTTGTTTTGGTTGTCAATGTGTGCGTATGTACACAGAGCGTGGCATAGTTTTGTGGCGTCAGTATGTCGTTCGTCAATTTCTATGTTTATTTCTTATTTGGTCTGAGTTTATTTATTGAAATAGCCGGTTTATTAGCAATAAGTACGATATCAAAGAAATATACATTGCGTTCCATAATTAGGCTAGGCTAAAAATAAAAATCTGCAGAAATATTGCCTCTACTGCTTTTATTCTCGAATTGCAGCTCGTTTCAGTGGTAATAATCAGTTTTCGCAGACCTTGCATTTAAATAGACGTCCCAAGTTTGGCTGATTGCCAAAACATTTATTTAAGCAAACAAAATAAAAATGAATGCTTTTAATAATATAAACAAGTAAGTAAGTCATAAAATGTGAAGTGTCTTTAACAGGATATTTAAAAAAGGTCGACAAATTGCGGTTCAGGCCTCAAAAACTGGCAATTCCTTTGATGAAACTAAAGAACTGCTGAGATGAAGGATTGTATAGCAAACTAAAACATTTTGGAAGAAGGCGATTGAAGACGTCAAAACACTATATCGGCATTTCAAATGAACGGCAAGCTCCGTTTTGGGAGAGATCTAGTCCTTAAAAGTCGAAAAGTTGATCGTTGTTGTAACCAATTTTGATTTCGTATTCAATTCTTGCATTTTCTTAATCAGGGTACCATCCTATTCAAAAATCTATCTAAATTAAAAATGATGCAACATTATAGTAAAGTGCAATAGTGTATCTAGGTGAAACTGTCTAACTGGTCTGTGTCCACTCTCCACTCTCAAGAGTTAATTTGGATTCTTTCCAAATTTGGGTTTTATTCGCAAATAAAAGGAAAACTGTTTCGTCTGTGTACTGCGATAACGAAGACATTGTAAAGTTACGCAATTTAAAATATCTATGAAAGATCTTATAGCTTTGAGAGAATTTGAAATAAATTTATAGGAAATGTTTCCTAAAGATGTGCAGATAGATATCAACACTCAGCACCGATACTAGATTAACGGTATTTTGATATTCAGCAAACTGACCCTGATAAACTTGTCCCTTTTTTAACCAATTTGAAGCCAAGAGTAATTCATACATTTTACTTATTTATCGTTATCTATTTTAACGCTCTCTAATATAATATATATAATTTAAAAAATATATAATTTCAAAAATAAAAATATAATATAATATATATAATTTCTTGCATCTGAAATTGGCATGGGTTTAAGTTGTTTACCCCGAAATTACCCCGAAACAGGGGTAATAATTCCCATTGTTGTTAAACATGGCGCATGGGGATTAATTATTAAGAGCCTCGAGTTGCCGTGCCCAATAAATAATAACACCCATGTCAAAAAGGCTTAGTTCACGCCGTATATTTAGTTGATGCTCTAAGCAAAGGCTCTACGAGTGCATGTTGGACAACCAATAGGTGGAATTTAGGTTCATAAATAATCGATACAAATAAAACGAGATGATGTTTTGTTAAGAAAGACCCAGGCCATTCAAAATAAAACACACCAACATCGCTTTCTCAAGAAAAATCGCATTTATTCCGTTAAAAAGTATTTTACATTTGAAATCTGAGCTGGGCAACGAAGTAATCAGACAGGACAAAAGTTACCGGCATAACGCACAGAATTGTAGGCTGGAGTGGCAGTTGGGTTCCATACCTACTGAAGAACGGACAACTAAAGTTGTAAAATAGTTGTTGAGTGGAGACCACGACTCGGCAGGAGTACTGAACTCCTGCTAGGTGGTACTCGAATTTTGGTACCTTTGTAAAGAAAATGTGTACTATTTGTGAAAGACTATCCAACTGCCTACATCTAGGCAGTTGGATGAGGCAAGCCGAGGGCAGGCACTTGGGCGTTCAATAGGGTTAGGCCTGTATTATGTGTGTGTATGCCTAAGTCGGTTTTTTAAATACTGCTATAGTGAGCAAGGATTTTTTAATTCATAATATTATATGATAAATGAAAAAAAAGAACCGTTATAAACGACGTCTAGTTCAAATCTCGTTTGTATCAAGTCATCCAGTACTTTCAATCATCATTAATAAATTTATATGTACGCTGAACACATAGGTCCATGAATGTAAAGATTTCCTCCACTACATAATAATTGAACTCTGCGCAGACGAATTTGTGAGCTAAAGCTTGTGATTTACAATCAAGCCAAGGCTCAACCAACTAGCGGGTTTCTGGGGCTTCAAAGTTAAATTGAGTTGTAGATTCCGGCAACTAACGACTATCGAAACTCGTAAACTGAATCAAGAAATTTCACCTCTCGTTTAAGTATTTTGATTTGAACGGAGATACAGCTCCGTCTAAGGAAGCAATAAAAGTTCAAACTATAGTTTACTTAACTAGCAAAACTGTAAATAACAAGGTCTTGATACCAATTCTTGTGCATTCGCTTATAACATGATCAACGACATATTTTGTATTTCGGAAGGATGTCAAGCTGTCGATGCCATTTACTAACGATCGCTGAAAAGATCAGGTCAGGAAAAAAAAGGGTAGGTAGGTGTAAGTAGGTGTAGGGTATAGTAGGGGTAGAGCAGGGTAGGAATCACTACGCGAACGAAGTCACCGAGCTAGTCTACTAGTACTTAACAAAATAAGTACAACGTCGTGAGAGCGTCGTTGCCCAAATGGCTAGCTAGTATGAGTCGTAAAAGAGAGGTACTGGGTTGGAACCCCAGTTGAACTAAACTGAACTGAACACTACCCGATGCTCATCCGGTGAGGTAAAACAAACATACACATTCAAGCGACTGAATGTGCATGTGCAGTCACCATGATTTAATCTGGTCAGATTCTCCTGTTAGCAGAGTCACGAAGGTCTGACCTGCAATCACTAAACTGTAATTTTAGGCTGGGGCTGCCAAATCCTATCAAGGCGGACCCCGGGCCCTCGCTCGGGAACACAACCGGGATATTGACGGCAAGATGATTAAACAACGTAACAGGTAGTATTATAATATAACTAAACTTTCCAATGATATAGTTCATGCGAGAAAATTGGGAACAATACTAATTATGCGAACGGGGCCTCGGTCACGTCTAACTTTTATTAGTTCCCATGGCCTGGAAAAATTGTCCCAACTTTAAAGTGTTGTTCTCACTTCAGAACTGCCGTTGAATTTTTAAATTATAACAAGATCCAAAAAAATTCGTAAAATGAGAAAATATTTTACGTAAGTTGCACGTTTGAGGCCCATTTTGAACCCATTCGAAGTGGAAACTTAGTGGATTAGCTGTTTTACTGTACATACAATCAAATTGACATCTGCATCTAACAATAGTATAGAGTTTATACTATGTTTATTCAGGGATTATTGAGTGCCACGAACGATCCCGTGACAACTATTTTGCCTTTTACACATGCTGGCTGTTCGATCGTTGCTGATGCCTATGGTAACTGGATGGGTGACCGTCCTTTCAGGCTAATTGAGCTTCAGTACCGTAACCAGCTCGCCACTCATTAGGTGTGCTTTAATACCGTTGGCGGAGCGAGGTAAGCTAAAAGATAGTATTCTGTTAGTCGGGTCCCTGCCTATGAGTAAGTCTTTAGTACTCCATGGCTTTGGCAAGGGGGGACCTTCTATTTGCCTATTTGATGCCAGAGCAACGACTCCTGACGCTTTAAAGGTGGCGTTGCTATTGTCCAAAAGTCAGTGGTGACCTTCCATTAGGAGGCCCAGGAATCGGAGAATGAACTACTTTTATCATGAGGCCAACGTGAAATTGCGCAAAAGAAAATCGGATCAGAATCAAAAACTATTCTGAGAATTCATTGACGCGCGGCGAATGTAGGGGACAACAGATTTTCTGATTGTTGACATTTTGTTGCAATCTTACTCAATATTATTATGGTTACACTTTGCCCTTGGAGCGTCTTTATACCGATGTAATAGCTACTGTTTTTGCAGTGCAAGTGCTACACTCGAAGTGTGGTTGACTGAACCTATGGTGAATATATATGGTTAATTTATAGTGGTAATTTACGAAAAAAAAAATACTCTATTTGAGTACTTTGAGATTTAAAAAACAATAAAACCACCGAAAGACTATGGATTTAATTTAACTGAGAGGCAACGAGGCAAGAGGTTCAAAGGAGTAAAGTTCCTAAGATAAAACTATATCTAAAACCTGGAACTGCAATAAATCTGCCTTTGTCTAACCTGTCTGATTTTACCGGATACATTTCGGAGACTGCAATAGAACTGTATAATCTAATAATCCCTATCTTCGTTCCACCACTTCGTTATGAGGAGAGCCTCCTCGCAATGACACTGTTTTACAGTCAAAATTACAAAGACTACTCGAATAAACCATTTTGCTTCAACATTTATTATGCAACCGTGACGGTACTCTCTACCTGACTTACTGTCTTTTCATAATTTCTACCTAGGAGTTTTAGACATAGACATAGACAGTATTTTATTGAGATCCCCATTACATCCTTAACCTAAGGTGAGTACAGTTAATTATTATACAATTACAGACAATTACAAATTATGTCATATCTAAAGTAAAAAGCTCCTTTTTAGACAAGAGTGCTTCACACCACTGCAGACCACAGTGTTGCTTATCATTAGACATACCAAACATCCAGTAGAGCACACGAACGAAGTCGCGGGCACAGCTAGTTTAAAATATGAACGTCGGAAGTGACGACTTACGGGCTTTGAGAATTATCCCTCTGGCCTATGCCACTTCAGTTTGAAGGTCTGTCGGAGTGCCGTCTCCAAAGCTTGTAGAACAAGGACTCCAGTCCCGCCCTCCGGCGCTATCACTGCCCAAACTCTGTAATTAGAACCAAATTGAAATGTTAATTAAGCGGATGCAAATGTATTCAATTAATTGCGTGTTGTACGTGGCGTTAGCACGTTCGTTGTCGGAGGATATAGGCGCTATTAATTAGAGCTGTTCAATCTTGTATAGTTTGCATGGTAATTGTTGTGTTATTGGATTATGTGCGAGGTAGGTTAGGACCTAGCCCGGCGAATTAGGTAGATGTCTGAATTATTGACCCTGTGTTTTGTATAGCAACAGTCGATATTAATTTTAGTGGTTTAATAGGTCGATTTACCTTTTTTTAAACTTGATCTTTTCTGTATTTTGTCGTATTTGATGTAATAACGCTTTTCTATTCTATTATATTCGACACCCCAGTATGATGCGCTGCATCATATAGGCCTTGCCACACACAAAGCTTGGCGCGAGCGCGGCTCGGGCGCGGCGCGATGCTGGCGCGTTGCCTAGGCAACTATCGCGCCGCGCTATGGTTGCCTAGCAACTATCGCACCGCGCTCGCACCGCGCTCGCGCCGAGCTCACGCCACGCCGGCATCGCGCCGCCAGGGGTGGACTTACGAACAAAGCGGGAAAGGCGGCCCGCCCCGGGCCTCTGGTCCAGGTGGGCCTCCAAACGTCTCCAAGTTGCCTTGATCAAATCCTATACAAAGCTTTAAAATATGCTTAGAACATATCGAAGAGGTGGTTCGGAGTTGTGACAGGGGCGTAGCTATCGCCGTATCACTATTCAAACAGAATTAAGATCAGGGTCGAGGACCCCCTCCGCCAAAGAAGTAATTTTAACTAAATAAATAAAAACACTTAAACATACAAATGTGAACTGAATAAAAAGCTTGTAAAATTACATAAAACTTCTTAAACTGGGGGCCTCATAAAGGTTGTCCGCCGTGGGCCTCTGATGGACTTAGTCCGGTACTGCCGGCGTCGCGCCAACAAAGTGTTGCCAATGTAGGCTATTTATCGCCATTTGGGGTATTCGAGATTAAAATTGGCGACGAAAAAATTGTAATGGCAAATTGTTTAGGCTATCTCAGGCTTTGGGCCAAGGTACATAAATAAACATAAACTTAAGAGAGAACACCCGACGGTTTCGCGAATGACTGTGAGTTCCAAGTACATTTACCTACTACTGCTCTTGCTGACACTAGCACCCATAGAGATATACATCTTGATGCGGTTGAACGAACAAATAACTCTGACGGTTACCGTAGTTTATAAAACAGCGCCGTCTACAGTGCCACAAAAATGTCTGACCGGGTGACAGCATCGCTGTTGTTGGCATTGACATTACATTTCAAACGGCAACACTTAGTTCCGGTTTTGGCCACCGGATCGAATAGGTTTGTCAACAATCTTGTCAAGCCGCCAGATATAACATTGTTAACGCGTACAAGAATTTGTATGGACAGTGGTAACCATTCCAATAGCTATGTGTAATACGTCGTTGGATAGCTATTTTCAAGCTGAACAAAAGTAACTATGGCGCTTGTTCCAAATATTAGTCCGTTCCGGTTTATGCTGTACTAAACATATTACAGTAATAAGTATTTTTTTCTGTTCTACCCACATTTAATGGTCAGAACTAAATTCACGGTGTTATACCGCCAGTGCAAAGTCACATCGTGCGCATGCATGTAAGACGGCCAAATAAAAAACAATCAGATGGAGTGCATTGAATTTGATTGAAGATACCAACGAGGATCGAAAAAACTAAAATTATTTTAACAATCCCATCAATTATGATAAAAGCAGCATCAGCATTTTATTTGTGCGGCGCATTTGTGGCTCGCCGCGAGCACGTTGCCTCAACGAACAAACAAATGCGCAGCTGAGCAGCCTCACCGCGCGCGGTGAGCATCTCGCCGCGCACGGCGAGCATGCCTCGGGCTGAGCCGCTCTAATTCGTAATACCTTTACATTGTAAAGTAACGACCATTCGTAGACATGTCCGAGACGTCACTGAGACGACATTGGAGCTCTATTGCAGTTTTAGCTCCAATGAAGTGGTCTCATTGCCTTTGTACAATGAACCGGTCCATATATAGAAGTCTTTGCTGGCAGCACTACATTACTTTAAAACTCAAATATAATATTCCTATCTGTAAACAAACTGATACTTCAGCTGTCACATCGACCAGACATTGTTTTTTTTATGTTTAAGTTTTCATGTGATATCACAGTGATATTTCCAGCATTTTACTGTGTGGGACGTTTATTTTCGAAATAAGTACAAAAACATAAAAGCGGCACGAAAACAGTAATATTTTGAGTTTCTCAAGCATGTATGGCCGAGTTTAGAGCAGATAAGTTGCTGTTTGATTTGGAAGATGTACAGCAAAGATTTAAACGGTACGTAACATGTATTCAGATAGATTTTGAAAATATTGAAATAAATGTGATCTTTTGGAAATCATTTGAATTTAAGTGGAATTAATGTATTTTGTAGTACTTATTGTTTACATTTATTTGAGGTTACAAAATTAACCGAAAAATATTATGGTAGCTTTGTTCGTTTTGTATTTTTGATATTTGTTGTTTGATAGTATCTAGATCTATATCCAGGCACAGTGCAATGTACCTAAGGCTATTCGGTGCTGGTGAAATGAAACCCTGCTGACCCTCGGTCAGAGAAACTTGAGAAATCTATTTTTAATTTCGGAAATCGTAGTAAATCATTATCACTGGCTGGTCAAACAGTGACACAGAGAGACAGAACATTTCTAAGAGATTGACATTACAACGTTGTCAGTGTTGCGGCTAATAAATTAATAAGGATATATACAAGAATATTATTTCTATATCCAACACTTCCCTTAAACTTATTATTTCAGCAATTTATCTATATTGTGACAGTTGAAGTAGGTACTCAGTTTGACATTAGGATTGTTTAGACATTGATTAAAACAGTCATGTATCTAATAAACCTCCCATTTGTTCCATTTGCTTCGAGTAGACATTATGACAATTTTGCTTTCCCTACATGTTACCTATCTATGGTCAATTATTATTTTCTATTTCGTAGTGGGTTTATTGAAAAAAAAAAAGAATTATGTTATTATTTTATACTTTTCGATTACAATATTTAAATTTCTAAAATTTTCATTTAGATGTGCACTAAATTACACCGTCTTTTAGGTGCTTTGATTTAAATTATATTAGGAAATTATAAAATTATACACCGATGTTTCAAAAGAAACGTCAGGTCTTCAGGAGCTCCAGCAACATGTGGAGCGTTCAAAACATTGCGCGCGTTATTTTCTGACAGCTTATTTCAATAGACGAAAAAACGGGATAGCGAGGTTCATAATAATTGTAGAGTGAGCGAACAGGGAATATTTTTGATTTGTGTCTAGTCTGTTATGTGTCTTTGCCAGTGTCTACTGGTATAGTAGGACCACGGTAAGTCCGAATCGCTTAAAAAAAAAAAAAAAAAATCTCTGTATGGCAACTAATGCCATGTCTTTTATCCGTCATAGAACGTCATTTATAAAAGTCATAACAAAGAACTTGACTGATTTGAAAAATATTGTTGAGGCAATTGGCACATTGGAGCGCAGCATTCATTCTGGCGAAATTTAGAAATATGTGTAATTTTTTATATTGTCTTATACAATACAATAAACAATTTAGGAATTCTCCAAATTGTTAGTTATAATCTTTTCATAAAATTATATTATTTAGGCAAAAAATAATTAGAGAACTGAGTAACGGAATACCTATTTGACAATCCTGGAGACCTCACTTCACAGCAGCGGCCTATTTGACGCCTTTTTATGTAGAAAGTACAGCGCCAAAAACTTATATGACCCGCAGCCCGTGTCAAATGTTGCAAAGAAAAAAAACGACGGATCCGCACGAACGCGCGTGGATGCGTTGTCAGTGTGTTCGATTATGAGTAATTTCCATAGAAACCGATGACAGCTCAAATTACTTTATGTCACGCACTAACGCACGTCACGCACAAAAGTACGGTGCTGCGTTCCAGTGTGCGGATCGCCTAAATAATAATGGACAATGACTGACAAGGACAGATTATCCAATAGATATTGCCATATCCACATTTTATAATTTCTACCACTGTCAGTTGATTCGGACTAAGCGTGGTCCTATTATAGCCAGATTATATAAATTACTAAAAAATTCTACCATAAATATTTAAAAAACTCCAAAAAAATTCTACCATAAATATTCAATAATTTCACCTGGCAAGTGCGTTTTGACAACTGTCAAAGACACAAATACGTAAGAGTGGGTTACTTAAGCCCGCGGGGACTATTCTAGCGACAAATCCCGGTTCAGCCGCTAGAGATAAATCTGTTATAAAAAAGGCGAATTTGATTCTGTATGGCGGTAAGTCAATTGTACACGAACAAGAAGAACTACGATCCATGGCCATGAAGTAAGTTTTGGGCAATTGTTCGTCTATTTTATACTGAACTGAAAATTGTGGTGGATAAGATTGAGCGCAATTTTCTGTGCACTGTAGCGGGTAATTAAACAAAACATCTATATCAGCGTTAGACTCTAGCCACCGAATTTTTGCACTGTAGAATTTGTGCTCTATGTTACGGTATCATTAAAAGTTTGTCTAACTCGACAAGTAAGTCGTACTGAAATGTTTTGATTCTGATGTAGGAGAGCTGTGCCCCCTCATCCTACCTACCTTAGGGGGCCTACCTAGGGAGCAAAATTTGCAGTGTGGTGTCCAACAGAGTAAAATAGCATCGCTGTCCACACTAAGAGGTGTCGTAAAAGGCGACTTATTTCAGAGGTAGGGCGTTACTTTTCCAAGCTTCAGGTTTTTACCTACCTTATATATACTCTTGCAAGCTAGCGAGTGGAGGGGAATAAAAAGTAAGCCTATATTCTTCCTCAGGTTTAAAATTATCTGCGTAATGCACCAGTCAAATTAGGAGGAAAGATTCGGACTGTTGGTAAAAAGAAACGAGTAATTAACCCGCTATTACGACATGCGGGAGTATTACCATCCTAAAAATTCATTTCCCCGAATAATGGAGCAGCCACTCTATGTGTACCGATTTGCATAGAAACGCGGTGGCCAAAACTGGAACTGCGGAAAAAGAACGACACTTACTTTTGAAATGTATTTGAACTGACATGTCAATCCCAAAAACAGCGCCACCGGTGCCAGGTCTGATAAGTTTGTGGCACTGCACAGCGCAGGCGCGGCGCCGCGCTCACGCCGGCCTGAGCGCGGCCTGAGCGCGGCGCGAGCGCGGCGCGATGCTGGCGCGTTGCCTAGGCAACTATCGCGCCGCGCGATGGTTGCCTAGCAAATATCGCACCGCGCTCGCGCCGCGCTCGCGCCGAGCTTTGTGTGTGGCAAGGCCTATATATTACAGCCGTTACATGTAATCCCAATTTTTGAAACCAATTTCGCTCTGCCCTCGATGTGATACTTAAATAAGGCTTCGTGCAGAATAGAAATCTAAATAAATAAGTATGTAAATATTTAGATTTCTATGGTTCTAAATGGCAAAATAAACTTGTTGGAACCGTGCGTGGCAATGGGATATTGTTACCGTAAATGTACAAACTTGGTTGTACGAGGTTGCATCTGCCACGTTCGGAGAACTGCTCCATGAAGCTCTCGATTTCAGATACAATTTCGATTCTGCTTACAATTACATCTGCACGAGGGATATTGGCAGTCCCTGTATAATAACGTATGTAAATGCTTCACCCGTGCTCTCGTACCCGTGCGCTCTCGTCTGCATAGGATTGAATGCCGCTGATATGCAACATCCTAAAATGCGAAATTTTCTAAGGAGTTATGTATATTTAGATATTTATTACTCCTTCACGCAAAAAGTACTGAACGGATTTTGATATAATTTATAAACAGCGAAGTATAGCTTACAGCTTAAAATGGCATATAGGTTATAATTTATTCCGAAATTTAATGTGGTTCCCGTGGGAACGGGTTTCGAACGATATAACCGAATTCTACGCAGACAAAAGCTAGTATGATAAATATTCAGAATGAAAATTCAAATGCATAACCTCTGGAAAAGCCTGTAGGCTGGTAGCTTCGATAGAAGTGCCTTGCTAGACATGGTCATATGCCTTTGCGTTGTCCTCCTTCTTGCTCTCGATGACAGCTGTCCAGGCTTGGTGAGCCAAGTATTACAAAGGTCTTTGCGGAAACCGCATGGTCTACCAAAATCTTGGATCATGTAATAAATAACATCCATCAGTTACGACGGTTGGGTCTTAGTTATCTACATGACCTTTGGAGGAGAGTAGGCAGGTAATCATCTACTCGCACCTAGGTCTCAATGTGATCGCATTGTGACCCTTCCCATAAGCTCTATCTTCCAAGTTCCTATTCAAGAATTTTTTTTAATTTAAATTAGAAAAAAAGGGTATAGCTAGTTTTGTAGGGACAAGAGATTCTAACTTTCTAAAGACATGTTTCTAAAGAGTGACACTTTGTATAACAAAATGATAAGGTTTTATAAATCTAATTTACTTAGTTTGTATGAATTAGCAGAGACTGACGTGAAAAAAAGTGGTTTCAACGAAACCTGCGGTCTAACAAAAACAGTGTAGGAAGCTTTTATATCCAATCCTTTTAACGAAAAAACTTTCCTAGCTAGGAGAATTTTAATAACGATCGCAATGGTAGGGAAATGAAGTCGGAGGGTTCTCGATTTGACACTTTTATTTTAAACAAATTATTAATTGATTGGCTAAATAGCTGAGTTGATACCGACGTATCAACGAATCAAGCTCTTGTAAATAAATCGTAGTATCTATTTATACAGTTTATCTTCAATATAAAAAAGTAGTACAAAAACGAAAAACCAAAACAAGCCGAATGATGTTAGTAAATGGGTGTATGAAGTGCAAAAAGTAAATTAATTTAAATTTCTAGAAATATGATGTATCCACCTATTTATATGAAAATGGGGCCCCGCCTGCTTTCAAGCTTATTATTATAACATTATACTACTAAAGTGGCAAACAACCTTGTGGCCTGCCTGATGGTTTAAATTTAACTAATAGTAGCACTTTATTCACGAACGATGATTTTTTGAAAAGTTGATTTTTCAATAACTTTTCAATGATACCCCATATGACCATAGTTTGTCGAAATATTTTTTTTTAATTTTCACGAAATTGCTCAGATTCATAACTTTCTCATGTGTATCCTTCCGGGAGCATTCATCTCTTACTACTGAGTTGATGATTAAGCTACATATTTCCTTAACGATTAGGAGGTCGACAGGAGCTACCTAATAGTACTTTGCCTTATAGTATTTTTAATAGTACACGAGGAGCAAAGATTCGGACTGTTGCTAAAAAGGAACGTGACTAAGTAATCCGCTATTACGACCTGTGGGAGTAGTACCATCTTGAAATTTCAATTCCCTAAAATAATCATGAGATTGTGGTCGACCTCTATGCATCCGGAAAAATGAACAAAACTAATCAATCATAGGGCCATATTAAATACAGTGAGTTCACTTTTTTTTATGTCATACGCTAGGCAAACAGGCAAGCGGGCCACCTGATTGAAAGTGGTCACCACTGCCTATAGACATTAGCAACACCGAGAGTATCGCCAATGCGTTGCCCACCTCTATAACACGTTACTCTGGCAGTAAAAAGGCAAATGTTCCTCCACTGCCAAAGCCACGGTTCCCCAAATTCCCACCCCATGGAGAACTGCAGAATACACTTAGCAGACTAGCACTGTGAGAACACATAAATCTAATTAGACTAGTATAGTTTGTGAATACGGGTGTTAGCATAAAAGATGCCTCCAAAAAAAATTGCACTTCTAAGAAGGGCTTGGTATTTGGGGCCCCCTTTTGAACCGCTCGCATCCACGCGAGCGCTCGCCTTCTAATGCCTGTCTTTTCTGTCTCCAGCAACTTACCACGAAATGAAAGAAACACATAGCACACGCAAGCGCTCGAGTGCGAGCGATTCAAAAATAAGGCACCTGGGTACCGATTCTGGTGTGCAATGCAGTTGTTATTATGTTGCAATGTAAATGTGATGTTACTATAACTACGTCGAGGTATCGAGTCAGTCCCAGCATCATCACAGTTAAATTGCAGTTAAATCCTGGTGTTGCTGATGTCCATAGGCGGCGGTGACCACTTTCCGTCAGGTGGCCCGCTTGCCCGTTTCTCTGCCGTATAACATAAAAAAAAATCATTGTTCGACCTTTGACACGTTTTCGTTGACAGAATTGAAGGCAGTTTGACAACTCAGAAAGATGCAACTCAGTGATTTATTTATTTACTGGAGTACCAACAGCCATATAAAACCATAATGCAACTAAAGTACCAGAAAAGAAATTGTGGAAAAGTTCGAACTCATGAAAGTTGCAACTCAACATCTGTCATTTGAATAACAATTACACGCTTGACATGCGATGCAATTGTAATGTTACTGCAACTGAGACGATTTCCGTACCAGAATCGAAGCCCTGGTCTACTTGTCCATCACCCGGTCAGTGGTAAAAAAATATAAGCACCCAAATGCAAAACCGGCTGTTGGGAGCACTCCAAGCCAGCAGCGCTCGTTCAAACAAAGCCGGTTCAAAGTTTACCTACATTAAGAAAACAAAAGTAACGTTATTATTCGCCCGCTCACTCGTTCTGCGCGATAGTACAGACTCATAACTTTAGTTTGAGCTATTTGAGTGAATGAAAACATCGCTTCGATATCCATGTTGTAAGCGTAATTAGAATTGAGTTGATTGGCTTTTCAACATTTTGGGATTGCTTGCAGATTCTATGCATTTGCAAGTAGTGTCTGTTTATGAGTGAGATCAAGCGGTGCACATAAAATATCACTCCATGCCGTAACACGATGTTTTAGTTTTCGATGCATGAAAATAAACAGCACTTTTTGTGTAACAGGCAATCTCTGATTTAAATAAGGGTACAAACTTTTACATTCAAAAATATTGTTTATTATTCTCAATAGCCTTGCCTTTGCTCAACAGCTCACCCGTTATTAAAATTATGTTCTCAACAGTAGCAATTTTATGGTTTGTGTAGGTATATGCTACGCCGTAGCATTTGGCGTAGCGCTTAGCTACAAAGGCGTAGGTAGGTTATGGCACATTTCCGTAAACAGTTTATTGTTATTTAATTTATCCATACGGTGGGAGAACTTTCATCTTCCTAAAAAGTAGCATGACAGATCACGCAAAGATAATCCGAAGTGGAGGCGGATAATCGGAGGATAATCTTGTTTAGTGTTGCTGTTCACAAGATGATGTAATTGATTATTTTGTTTTTAATAGTAATTTAACGTACGTTCCGGACATGTCCCCGCGGGAGCCACACACATTACGTTTCACGTTACATTTCGGTATAAATTATAGCTTCATTTTATATTATACAAATCCCATTTAGCAGTTTTTGAGTGAAGGGGAAACAAACATCCAAATATCCATCCGTCTTCATCCATCTTAACAAACTTTTGCTTTTATAAAGGCTTGCCGCGACTTCATTCGCGTGAAGTCCTAGTCTATAAACATCCCTCTTGAATCACCCTATATATTGTTGAACACCGCATTAAAAATCCGTTACGTAGTTTTAAAAATCTAAGCGTACTAAGATTCATAAGGACAGACAACGGGGAGCGACTTTGTTTTTTTTTATACTATATATTTAAATATATAAAAGTAGGATAGAATGAAAACCACATTTAAACAGTACTCCAAATTAAATAAAAGTTTTTAATTTAATTGGCCATACACGCTCAGGCAATGTTGAAAGCATAGAAATAAAAGTCATTGGTTGAAAGTTACCAAGCATTAGCGTGGATATAAAGGAAAATTAACGTAAGCCAGATATGCAAATGCACTTTTTGTGAGCGTGTTGTGGTACGCTATATTGTTAAAGCTTTCAGCTAGAATGAGTTTATTGTCAGTTTGGCGGTGCAGGGATAAGGTAGCCGCAAATGTTGGCAAGCGAAGATGGTGAGAAGGTAGAAAAGGGTAATTACCCACCTGGCCGGGTGTTGCGACCAGGGGACCAAGGGCCCGACAGTTGATCGTCGGAAGTTGTATATATGCCGTGGAAGTTGGCACATTTCTCTAGCGCGATGTAGGATTGTTAGCGCCATCTATGTGCGGATGCTTGCCAACCTTGTGTTCGTGTACTCGTAATGTGAGTAGCGTTGAGTCTTCCCTATTGGAGCAGTAGAGCGATAGATGTCGCCACAGTCAGAGTTACCAGATTTGTTCTAGAAATCTGGGGCCCTATTTTAGAAATCGCTCGCATCCACACGAGCGCTCGCCTTCTGATGCTTGTCTTTTTTATCTCTAGCAACTAACCAACTAACTGAAAAGGTTTTTAGGGGGTCGGCAACGCGTGGGTGATGCCCCTGGTATTGCAAACGTCCATAGGCTGCGGTGACTTGTTTAGTGGTATAAAAAACACGAGTGTGAAAGAGATAGTTAGCGCACGCGAGGTGCTATAAATAGTTTTATAAATAGGGCCTCTGGTGGTGGTGATGGATGGTGGTTCTCTCTCTGTGTGGTGGACTAATAAGTAAACATTTTTTCATCACACAGTTCGTAACTTGGATGTTATTGTATAACTTTTAAGCACGTACTCGTAATTCAAGATATTACGTGCGAGTAGTTTTTGCTTTACTATTACGCACATGGGCGTTATGATACCCCCGTTTAAGTTAGGTATGTACCTCATTGTAAGTAGGTATATGTACTTCCTTACTTGTTATATATAAACCTCCAATAATATCAAATTATTTACAATTCGCGATAAATTATATTACATACCTATAGAAAAATATTTACTTTATTATATTTCAAATATAATCTGTATGCTGGTCGTCCTTTTCGCGCCCTTGCCTAACTGGCGCGTAGGTGACGCGAAGAAAAAGAAAACGGTACGCTATTTACCGTACCTATAGGTACATATTTTGTTAACGTTTTCGCTGTGTAATTGTAACAAATACAGGTCTGTTTTTTCCTCGCAAGTATGATGAAAAACAGCGTATGAAAGGGATGGTCATTGACCTCGGTTTTACCTTTGCCCGCCACGGCTGTAATGATCAATATAGACTTGTATCACAATGTACTATTTTATTTATTAAGCACACAAAACAAGTAACAATCGATGAGATCCATTTAAGTATCATTGCGAACAAAATTGCAACACTTATATGGTGTGTGCACATGAAATTTAAATGGACAACAAATTATTCATTTAGTTTAACATAATCCAAAACTAAACAACAGTGTACAATCATCATCTTTGCTTTGCTCGGGGTCCGTCTTGACCATTATCCAGATTTGGTAGATCAGGTAACTACAGTGGAGCGACTGCCACCTGACCTCGTTGATCCTGCTATCAGCGAAACTGACAGTTTCATCACGATGTTTTCCGTCACAATTAATGTACAGATTCGAACCAGGTACCTCTAGCTTACGGGTCGGGTAGGCCACACAAACTCAAACAACAGTGTACAATATGGTTCATTCACTTAATTTAAAGTCAACAGGAATGCTTAATATTTGAAAAAAATCTTTATTAAACAAATGGTAAACTGCAGTTAAAGTCAGCAGGGAAACAAAATTTAAGAAGGTGGTAGTACAAGATACATTTTATTGTACGAGAATTTTAGGTAAGTTTTACCACGTTAACATACAATCTGTTAGATACAGTATTACGATTATGTCATGTTCCTAGCTGTTTGTTATTGTTTAGATAATTGCACAAAGCATTCCCTTGTATTCTGTGGCTCAACATTACCTGCTGTAATATTCCTGTCTCAATTTCTGTAAAGGTTGCCTGGAAGAGATCGTTTGTAGCGATGAGGCCGCATTTGCTCAAATGTGTTGCTTGTTATTGTAAGTGATATTGTAATATTTTATGAGCAATAAACTGTTTAATCTATGTGTTTTATCTTTATTGGGTCGCAGCAAAAGTACGACATATAATGTTTTCTCATACATCCAAACCATGCGCCTCTCCGTTCGAAAATCGTCCGGTGGCAAATTAAAATGCTAGCGCAGCATACATACAGGCAAACCACGGCGACTGCCACAGCCAATCTCAAAACTGAGGTCTACAAATTTTGCGCTAGATGTTTATTAGCCATGCTACTTTAAAAAGTAAGTTCTTAAGTAAGTATTCCTTTCTCAATCTTGAGCACTAAAACTTATGCATCCAAACCTAGGACTTGTTCAAACCATAAAGAGCGGCTTCCGAACCGCTCAGTTTTGGCCTGGATACATTTATTCTAACATTGACACTAAAAGAATATATTAATTCTCTTCCTTGGTAACAGTCCGGTCTCTAGTTGCTCGACAAACAAGTGCTAATGGAAATTTTAATTCCATTCCCAGCGATGTTTGTTCCCACCGATCGATGAAACTTCAAAGAGTGCTCGTGTTTTCTTATTTCGAAAGTTTTATTAAATATTACCTCTGAGGGGGAGACGTTTTTATTTATTCTACGACAATTTAATTTAAATTTAGCCTGCGATCAACAGGTATCATTCGTAACACCTGCCGCTTGAGGTTTCCGTCGTATTTGTCTTGACATTTGTTCTTATTTGTAGTGATTTGATAGACGTTTGGGAGATGGCAGTATTGGACTTAAACAACAGAGAAATGGTTCTGACACGTTTTCTTTAGAAAGGACTTGTAGCATTAGTACGATATGTATGATATATAGGTATGAAGAATACCACAAGCCATCATAAACATAAGCCGATATTAGTCGAACTATCCTTAACTTGTCGCTTTCACCACACAGATATACGCATAATTTTTTTAGAGTGGTAACCATAGATCTTGGTAAGTTAGCTACTTCCTTGGTTCTGGTCTGTGAAGGTAATATAATAGTTTAGTCATCGTATAAACGAAATATCCCAACAGCTGAATCTCAACACTTCTTCTTTCCGTCCTCAAGCAATGCGTTGCCATCGTCGCAAAGTATATTATTTCATGTCCGCTAACGAAGATGTCCGTGGTACCGCCTTATTGAAGACAACGCAACGACACCTTATTCCATTTTAAGAAAGATTTTGTGTCCGTTGATCCGCGGATTTTTGTTAATGCTGCTCCCCTCCGGCACCGCAACATATTATGTAGGCAGACGTCTCACATCCTTAGTTATTCTGCTGCAGAGCATGACGTAAAGAAACATATACAGTAGTATAGTGTAGTCGTAAAAATCAAACTTAGCTTATTTTGATTTCTGTAAGTATAATCGAAATTCTCATGACCTGCAAACAAACCTATCTCATCACTAAAATACAGTACAGTACAGGACTGTACTGTGGCTTACTGTATACAATATTTTTCTCCTTCCAACGGCCTTGATTCTCACCACTCTTCCAGTCTAACAACGAAATTACCCAACACTTTTCTCCCTGCCCGTGCTCCTGCAATACGTCGTCACAAAGCGTTTTAATTCATACCCACTAACGAAGACGTCCGCGGGGCGCCTCGAAGACAACGCGACTCGGCGTAATTTCCGGTTTTTAGTTTCAAAGAGACGCGCGGGGGCGCCTCCGCTTCCGGTGCTTCTAGTGGGGGCGCTACCTGAGGTTCTCGATAAGAAGAGAGAGATATCATGCGATATGGTAAGGCATTTTCGTGAATAACAAGCTATTGAAGCGTATTCGTAAATTATTCCACACTATAAGTGACTTGTTTTAAGGTGCCTGTATAAAATAGCTTCTCGTAACAACCACCTGTAAATCTTTAAAGTGGCCACTCACCCTCGTGTGATTTGATCCAATGGCATGATCAAATATGATTGATGAAGCCAATCTTACCCCACACACTGTCAAGGTCATGACGTTCTTCGAAAATTTCTCCACACATGCGTCAGTTTTACTTCATGATGTCACGTGATAAAGCGGCTCGAAAGTGAGTAGCTACCATTAGTTTTACTTACACATGCCAAGTGTTTAAAAGCTGAAAGTAAGTTGAAAAACGGCTGTTGCACAAAACACCTACCAAAGGCATGAAACTAGGTCCCTACAGGCAGTTAATTACTTCCTTGCATCACATATCTCCGCTTCCGAACATTGGGGGTTGTTTTCCGTTTTGTGTTTCCGACAAAGAGTATCAGAAAAAAACACCGTGGTAAGGCCCTAGGAAGCACTTTGACAAACACGGATGAGCTTGGAATTGGTTCCGCTGTTTAGTCGGCGGATCGCTTCCTGCTGTTCTGTTTATATGGCATATTATAATTTTCAGTCACATCACATGCTAGCTGATGATGAAGTTCGATTGCCCTGGATTTTATGGCGTCTTATTATTATCTTACCAAGATCCAATCTGGTCAGGTTCCACTGATAACAGGTTCCCAGTGGTCAGACGGCAGTCGCTTTACTGCAAGTAATTACCTGATCAGTCAAATCCTGGATCATGGTTAAGGCTGACCTTGGGCTCTCGCGTGCGAGAACACAACAAGGATATTGACGCTTTTATTATTATTTATTTATTTATGATGGACTAGTGGACCCGGCGGGACTTCGTTCGCGTACACCTACTTTACCCGTACCTACCCTTTTTTTCTTACTTATAAACCTTTCTCTTCAATCACTCTATCCATTGTTGAAAATAGCATTAAAATCCTTTGCGTAGTTTTAAAGATCTAAGCGTACGTAAGATACATCCATATATAAATATTAGTGACAGACGGCGGGAAGCGACTTGGTTTTATGTTACCGCTTTATATTGGCATTGTTTAAAATTCACTACATTTTTACGATTTTCACCAATAAATAGCATTATTATAACAATCAGTGCTCAACCAAAACCCGCACCAGCCCAATAAAAAGCTAAAATACTTCGTTAAACACGTCATCAGGCATCCCTTCCAATTTATTCCTGCTGCGGTGTGCAACGCGATATTCAATGGTCGCCCGTTGAAGACGGTAACTGGAGGTATGATAAAAATTTCCAATATATCTTTGTTTACACTTCCAATCTGGAGAGGAGGCCGCGGGCAACAATTCAGCTTACAATAAAGGGGCGCTAGACATTGCCGACCCCTTGTTTTATAGAAATGAAGACGCCGGGGGCGCTAATATTGCTCGATGGCGTAATGATAAGGTAAGTGTATCGATCCCCCTTTCTGAAATTGTCTACACAATTGCAATATTCTGGAGTGTTCTCTGAATTATGTTAAATGTGACAGTATTTTAGAGAAAACAGTTTTTGAAATATATAACATACAGATTATGATAACAATCATACTACAAAACTGGAAACAAGAAATATGCAGGCAGTTCACCGTTACGGTGCAGATTGAGCATTTTTTTTTTATTATCTATAGGTTTGCATTTGACCTCAACTCACCTGATGGAAAGCGACGATGAGGTCGAAGATGTAGTATGCTTGCCTAGAAGATTATACTACTATTCACTCTTGACCGGCTTTGCCTGTTTTTGACGTGAAACTTCTTTAAAATCACACCGTCAGAAAACTGGACCGTATCGAAAATATCTATTTTTACCTTCATCATCACAGCCCGTAACAGTCCACTGCAGGACTTAGGGCCTCTCCCACGAAAGGGGAGGTTATTGCCATAATCTCCACGCTTGGCAGGCGGGTTGGAGATCGCAGTGTTTAAATAATACAATGGAAAATGCTGCTGTCCATTTTCCAGACTACGGAGACTCTTGATTTTTTGCCTCGAAAACATTAGTCGCCTTGTACGACACCCATGAGTGTAAGGGGTTGGTGCTATTCTACTCTGCCGGACACCACACGGCCAATTTTTACCTTTATAGCTGCAAATCAATTAGTTTTAGGAACATGAATCTTTAGCGTGTATAGTCAACTCGCTGTTTAGACCATAAATTTGCGTCGGGTGGCGGGGACGGGCACTGCATTGAAAGAACGATAGGCGCGCTTCCGCGCATTTCTATTCAGTGTTACTCACGCGTCATATGTGATATGGCGGTTATTCTTGCGTATATTTATTTAGTTTATCTACAACAATCGATCCATATAAAAATAGGTGTAATTTGGACAAAAAGTGTAGTAAAATATACGAAAACTATTATTAAATACATATTTACAACGAATTTGCGAATCTCCTATTGTAGCGGTTATCCATGGGTAGCGATGATCACTTACCCGATGGTAGATAAATAAGATAATTGACCGGCTTACCCGTTTTCCCATCCATAACAGAAAAAAGCCGTATATCTCCCTCGATTTTATTATATAAAAAGTACCAATATTCTTTCATCAGTCACTGAAACGTATCTATAAAGGGACTGTATCGCAAATTTCATTAAGCGCAAAGTAAATGGGGCGAACTCCGTATTTCACACTTGGAAAATTTTCAAAAGAACCAACTCGTAATACCCAATACTGCGTTTAAAGGAGAGGCCGCAAAATAAAATTCTGTTTATTGTGAAGCCACCGAAGCATTGGAATGGAAAAGTATTTTCATGTAATTGCTTGTTCTTGTTTGAAGTGTGTTTATGGATTTTTCCATTTCTGAGGAGGCTGTGTGATTCATTGATGTTTTTATTGGGGTATTTGACTCTGAATGCTTTGTGACAAAAAGCGAAGACTTCCAGGCACAGTTTCTTAAATGTTCTACTACTATAATTTTATGAAACAATTAAAAGCAACCACAAATATCTCAATCACAGGAATCTCATAAAACCTTTTTTGTTTCATACTATTGGTAAACAGGCAAGCTTTGTGCTACCTGATGGAAAGTGATCACAGCTGCCGACATTAGAAACATCAAAGGCTTCACCATTTCATTGCCCATTAAACGAGATCTCTAATATAGCTCTTGAAGGATTCCATATTTAATTTAACGAAATATTGTGGCTGATAGCTAATTTTATCCGAATACGAGCTAGAAACATTGTTCTTCATTCGAAACGTTGCATGCTCACCAACAGAGGGTGTGGCGTGGATTTGTACCTAATCCGCACCGGGTGGTGTGTTGTGGGCATCATATCATAATGTTGCTTACTCACTTCATTATTGCTATTTGAGTAGTTCCAAGTTCAAATTTCTCTAAAGACTTCATAACCAACCGAGTGAAACAATAAAAATAAAATACCAATACATTTGCAGACTGAGCAATTTATTCGATCGTTTCCACTCGAAAGGCGAACATTTTCTCGATATAATCTCGTTGAGTTTGAGCGAGTCTTTTCAAGCGAACGATACCGCTCAAGCGTCTCCAATCGCCGAGGCGATTTGAATGAACCTCTGCTAATTTCTTAGTTCCTGGTACAGTGAAGCAGATATTGCTGAAGAAAACTGGATAACTTTCGACACAAAAAGATGGATGTTATAAGAATCTATGTGTCTGTGTATATGTGTCTGTTTGTAGGATGATAGCTCCCGAATGGATGACCGGGAGTGTTACAAGTATGACGTATTCTATGTCTGTAGGGTCGTAGGGTTTTTATGATTTTCTTTGTTTGAAAACCTTAGTTTGGTAAATATTTGAGTACTGATAACATTATTATTTGTCGGAAATCAGTTAGGTTTCAGATTGACAGGTATACTGCTATGTAATTATGTGATTGTAGTTTTATGTAGTACGAGATTATGCCCGCGATTTGGGCGCATTGTTCAGTGTAAACCTTCCAAAAACATTGCGATTTAACAAAATTTTCTTTAAAAATGTATTGAAATTTATATTATTTTATATATTTTCTTGAATTGTGTGTAACACAAGGATTTCAAGTCCTGTGTCTCTGTGATTAATTTTCTAATGGTAAGTGGTAACTGTCGCCCATAACATCTACAATTCATACATTTAGATAGCAGATAACAATAATGTAGAAACGCAGGTATCACTGTGAGGACTAAGATGCCTCATGCCTGGCTAGTTTATCCAGCGAAATTACAGGCAAGCGGCCAAACCAAAACACAACAATGCAAGCATTGTTGCTTGGCGGCAGATTCTGTTCGATAATCTACAACTGATTCTATCCATATTCATTGATTCTTCTATCTGAAAATGTTGTATGAATTTCTTGAACCAAAACTCAAGCCGATATCAAACTCGTTCGCTTCCAAATCGCTTTATGATAACTTCTAAACTTTGGCTAATATGATAAAAAACTCGTCTACACATGACGCTTCCCTAAAACATATTCTTTCACAAAGTTTCCTGATGTAAATGTTGGGATAAGCCTTTGTGTTTTGAAACTTTTGGTGACATACATAGTTGTATAATCGGTTGCGAGTTAGAATTTGAAATAGAATCGCACGAATACTCTGTCATATTCGCTTTGTTTAAAAATGAAGAAAATTCCAGGAATGTTCTAAGGATTCTTGGTCTACCGAATTCTTATAAATTGTCTGTATAACCTCTGGCTTACTCGTAACATCGAAGCTATCAGACACATAAATCTATTGACTTATTATTTAGATTTGCCTTGTATCAAATGATGTATTTTCTGAACTATTTCTTCACATAACATTTGCGATGAAAGTGTATGTTATATTAGTTGGTTTGTTTATTGCTTTTACGCTATTTGCATGGTTGATCATATTCTAATATTACTCGTAGCCAGACAAATATTTATTTGACCCAAATAGGCATTAATAATAAGTATCGTCAATACAATCGCAGTCTTGTAACTTAAGTTCACGTTGCGTCTTTAAACTCTTGTCCACTACTCAAAAACTCATGTAGATTTTACTAGGAGTATTTTTCTCCTATTACTATTTATTTAACTATTTATTGCACACAATAAAGAAAAACAGAGATATAACATAGATATAACTGACACAACAGGCACTACTTATTTCTAAAAGAAATTTCTTCCAGCAGGCCTACAGAAAGGAAATGTTTAGCTAAGAAATGCAAATATGACGCGCACAATTAATGAATAATTATAAAATACATATGAATATGACTAATTTATATATATTATATCAATAAATACATACATACTTATACACTTAAATATTACTACATATCAATACAAATATATTAAATTTATGGACTAGACAGGGACAGGTAGTGGTCTTTCGCTCGCTCTTTGAATATAGGCAGTGAAGGACGATCACGTACCTCATAGTCTAAGAGCCAGCTTAAATCTGACAACACATTTTTTACGGTATCTGATATTTCGTCCCTATACCCAGTAAACAAGAAATGGGTACTAGCTAAGCCCGGCCGCGGTAGGTTTGGGGTCCCTCAGGTGAGTCAGGTATGAAAATTAAGTAAATTTTTAAAGTATTTTACGGCGTCTGCCGTTTTAATATGTTATAATATACCTCTAGAAAAATTGAAAAATAATTATGGCTGCTGATTTCAAAGGTTGCAACATCCTGGCAGCCACTTTTCAAAATTCGAAAAAAAAAAAATTTTTGAAAGTATTTTACGGCGTCTGCCATTTTAATATGTTATTTATTGAACTATTTTAAGCTAATATTGAAAATGCCTGACATGTTTTCCGGTTGTAACTATCCGGTTTACAGCGAAACACTACCTGCAGTCCGTGCATACGTATGTCCACAGTTGTAATTTTTACATTCGTAAAATTTATATAACATTAAAATTATAAAAATTTTTAGAAATATACATTTAAACGAACACATCTACTACTTTAAATGTGCATAATAAGGAAAAAAAGGTCCATTATAAGGCTGTAACAAATATAAAATTATTATAAAGATGTAAAAAAAAATCAAACATTAATTAGATATATTCATTGTTCATATCAGAATAATATTTATTTTTGGAAATAATATATAATGATGAAATAATGATAAAATATTTATAATTAATTTTCATCTTCGGAATCATCTCTAGAAAGTGACAAGTCATCTTCATCCACCAAGTCAGATTCTGTAAAAATAAAATACAAATTTTTAAATAAGCAGTTGTGTGGATTTATATAGAGCACTAGTGGACCCGGCGCGACTTCGTTCGCGTAGCGTTCTAACCCTACACCACCCTACCTCTAGTTCTACCCTTCCCTACACCTACCGTACACTTACCCTACACCTACCCTACACCTACCCTACACCTACCCTACACCTACCCTACACCTACCCTACACCTACCCTACACCTACCCTACACCTACCCTACACCTACCCTACACCTACCCTACACCTACCCTACACGATTTTCCCGCTTTTCTTTTCAAATTTTTCCAGAATTTTCTTTGCTATAAACCTCACGGAGCCCGAGACCTTTCCAACGAATGCAAAACCGTGGAAATCGGTTCGTGCGTTCTGGAGTTATAGCGTCAGGAAGGAAAACCCGACTTATTTTTATATAGTAGACGAGACCTTTCCAACGAATGCAAAACCGTGGAAATCGGTTCGTGCGTTCTGGAGTTATAGCGTCAGGAAGGAAAACCCGACTTATTTTTATATAGTAGATAATGAAAAACAAAAATATTTGCTAATGTCATCAACTTAAAAATCTTAGTTCTTATATGTAAAATTAATAAAACAAGCCAGCGAGTAACTTATATTGTAAATTTTCTTTTCAAACATTTTATTATTATTATTAGGTGTTATAGATTAATAGACAAGTAGCATTTCTTCTGATATGTCTATACAACATTGCAGTGCTGATAATAGCTTTCACTTCCATAATACATACTACAGTTTAGTTCACTGAAAAATATTATTAATTTTTCACCAAATGTCCGCCTTGTTTTTAACAGAAGGGGCGGTTACCTATGAGAGCCTATAGCCCCATGTCTGAGAACCAATTCCAACTATTCACAATTCACAACCTTATGGTATGGCAAGTGATAAACAATATTAGTCTTAGATGGTGTGCGATTTATCCTTGTGCTGTGTCCACGCAATGCTTCAGCACCTTTCATATTGTAATGTTTATATTTTTAGTGGGTGAAGTAGCGCTTAACCTAGAGGCTCGGAATGAAATATGGTGTTTGAATTTGAAATAACTGATTTATTAGCTGGTCTTATTTTACACAGAAATGTCCCTAGGTTTACGCGTAAGGATAAGAATACAAGGGTTATGTAGAGAGTTGATCGATAACGCACATGAGTCTATGATATCTTATATTTAAATTCACTCAGCTGCGTGTTAAGGAGTCTTGACCAAAGTCGAGCAGGAGCATCCCCTGGAGCAGCTGGCCAGAACTGCTCCAAGCAGACGGCCGCTCAACCCCACTTATGGGCTGGTACCAAGCACCTCCTGAAATGATCACACCGTTGCAATCATTCAGGGGGGGGGGAAATAATAAAAAGGAAGTGAGCAATCTATTCGTTCTCAGCTGGCTTTGGGGGGAAATGGGTGTGACAATAGGCTGTCAATAACCGGGATAAAGAAGCAAAAGCGTGCGGCATGCCAGGCTAGCGGCATAACCTCCAACGCCAGATGATGTAAGGTGGCAGGATTTAGCAAAGGCAGTGCAGCACGCGGTCACGCCAGGTTGCGTGGCATAACCTCGAACATCAGATGATGATGGGTGGCAAAAACAAGCAAAGCACTGTAACACGCGGTCACGACAGGTCGCGCGGCATAACCTCCAACACCAGATGATGATGGGTGGCAGAAATAAGCAAAGCACTGTAACACGCGGTCACGACAGGTCGCGCGGCATAACCTCCAACGACATAACGTGGCATAACGACAAGACGGGGCCATGCTAGGCCACGCGTGGCACAGCTTCAATCACTTAACAGCGGGATGGAGAAATAGCCAAGTAAAGCTTGCTTACCTGTTGGAGGTGGGTCCCAAAGCTTCCTACGCGTCGCGGCCACTGGCGACGGGCGTAGGCAACTGGGCGCGGGACGGTAGGAGGCGTGCCTCCTACACTACGTCGGCTGAAAACACCAAAAAGGTTAACATGGGCTTCATCGCGCCACGCGGATGTCAACAAGCCATCGCGATATGCTACTTACGTGGGAAATTCCGGGAGAATACTCTCACCACCAACTACCGCAGTGTCCCGTTTGTTTGAAAAGGTGACAGGCTAGCAATTGTGCTGCGCAGTCGCATGTGCGTGGCCGCCTTTCGGGCAGGACGTAGCCGACAACACGTGGACACAATATTTTCCACAATATCTATCACTATTCTGACTGGTTCTGCTGAAAATATTAAGGAATTAGCACCGCGCAAACAAACAACAATGAAATCTAGCGGCTCCGATAACACTTACGAGATTCACTAGGTATTTATTTTTAACAAGACACCAGTAACTGTGGGGGCTTCGGTCAGGCAAAAGGACTGAGAACCCGCGTGCTCCGGGCTTTATTCCTCGGCCTCCGCCCTAACCTACTCGCAAATAAAACCTATAACAAAAAAACGGCTTGGGGTTGTCAAGCTATAACTTTTATCGAAATTCAGCGAAAGGTAAAAAACTCATACAGCCAAACGGTGACGCTAGAAACGAACAATTCAAATTAAGGTGAAGGCCAAGTTTCACCCAAATAAAAGGATTACAGGCAACCTGAAACGAATCTATGTAATATTAAATTGACGTAATTCCGATTCAACTCCATCGGAACCTGTAATAAAAAGGCCAAAGACCAATTTGGTGATTCTGAGATAAAACCAATTATCCATTCTATAACATTCCAGTTATAGAATGTAAAATATAAAAAGAAAAGAATGAAATGGAATTAACCATAATAAACATATTTATTAGTTTATTTATTTCTGCAGGAAATTAGTTTTATGTCAGCAACACCAGCGTTTAGTTTTCTAAAAATTGACATTTCGGCAAAGGGAATCAGTCATCATACAGCCATGCGTTGACTGATATTTCTCAGTCGAGAAATATATGTTACAATATTAAACATTTGATGAAAGTAAAGCTTGTAAGTCTCATTGTTGTCACCCTGTATCCTTATTTCTTTCAGTGTGGTGAGGTTCGATTCTTGTAGTCTTTCCTGATATGACTTTTTCAGTGCTGCCGGTATCTTGGTGGCTCTTCCCTGCACACTCTTGAGAACAACAATGTCTTGTAGAGAGTTTTAACACTTCTCACCTTAGAAAAAACAGTAAGAGACGTAATCACAGTGTGTGTATTAAATTATTCATTTGTTTTCGCATATGGACTTAATGTTGGCGATAAAACGTATTTTCATCAGCCGCATGAACTTCGGCGAACATCCTCCAAAAAAAATATCCCCTTCCAGACATTTTTGGCACGAAAAGAATAACTATCTCCAAACGAACCACATGTTTTCTGAGCATAGACTGCAGGTACTGTTTCGCTGTAAACCGGATAGTTACAACCGGAAAAAATGTAAGCCATTTTTAATATTAGCTTAAAATAGTTCAATAAATAACATATTAAAATGGCAGACGCCGTAAAATACTCTAAATTTTTTTATTTTTTTTCGAATGTTGAAAAGTGGCTGTTGCAACCTTTAAAATCAGCAGCCATAATTATTTTTCAATTTTTCTAGAGGTATATTATAACATATTAAAACGGCAGACGCCGTAAAATACTTTAAAAATTTACTTAATTTTCATACCTGACTCACCTGAGGGACCCCAAACCTACCGCGGCCGGGCTTAGCTAGTACCCATTGCTTGTGTACTGGGTGGGTATAGAAGTCTCCCTGGACGAAATTTCAGATACCGTAAAAAATGTGTTGTCAGATTTAAGCTGGCTCTTAGACTATCATGCGGGAGAGAGTTCCACAGTCTCGGAGCATGAATAGTGAAGGAGTAGGAAAATAAATCGGAATGATGGATGGGGATGGCTAAAGACGATCTTACATTTAAGCGACAAGGTTTATCTTGGGTTTATGTAATTGCTTATTGTCTAACTAGATAAATAAGCAAGTTCTGAAAATGCAAAAATGGTTGCAAATTAAGGTAGCAAACAAGCTGCTCCTGGTAAGTATTATATAGACGTTTGCTATCCCCGGGGGTATCACTTCAGTGCTGCTGACCATGTTAAAACAATTTTACTCCTTTTTTGATGGCCTCCTTGTGGGACCTTCATGAGCGACCATGTCTCAAGTGCGTCTAATATTATTGTCACTAGAATAGTAAAACAACACGTCACTTCTGTGAAACTTCTCCAACTTTCCTATGATGATGAAAACAACTGAGAAAAGCAAACTTCCCTCTCAACGTCTAAACGATTATATTGAAATAAATGGAAACGCTTTTAATTTGTTGTCCAAGATGGCGTCTATGAATAATTTAAAGTCCAAAAGTTTTACAGAAAATAATTATTAAAGGCAAGAGCGAATAATAATTACCCACAAGTACTACAAAGCCGAGTTTGAAGGACCTCTTAACTTTATTTTACTTCGAAACACAATAACAAAAAAATTATGCATAATTTGTACCGAAATTAAAAAATTGGCTGTTGCCATTTTCTCCCAATCGATTCTTTTGGGAGCGACAAAGTAAAAATTACTTTGTCAATTAAAGGAACAAAATTTCATCAGTATAAAATAGGGTAAGTAAACGCAATAGGGCAGCAGTTCTACAAGCGACCACACAGTAAATCAACTAAGGTTAACTAACTCAATCGGTTAACTCATGAAACGTTTGATAGCAACTTGAAGTATTACTGAACATTTGCTATATTGACTCCCAAGTTTTAAGCAAAGTATTTACTATTCTCTTGAACCAGTTGAACCCAGAATTATTTGACATCTATCTTGATTACCTACCTCTGAGGTAATAAAACATTCTACTAGACCCTTGTAAAGAAACCCTCTCACTTAATTGCCAGCAAAAACATGTTTATTTTAAGGAAGCTGACTATTTACTTCTACAAATTGAAATTAATTCTTGACATTTTTTTCTGTTATACGGCAGACAAACAGGCAAGCGGACCACCTGATGGAAAGTGGTCACCGCAGCCTATGGACATCAGCAGTACCAATGCGTTGCCCGCCTCTGAAGCGACCTCTAATATACATCTTGAACGATCCCATGTCATAGTCTAAAGGAAACACTGTGACTGGGACCTCATTCCACATCCGAATCGTACGAGCGAGAAACGTTCTTCACCAATATTGCTTAAAACTGTACCCAACAAATAACAAGCCCATTACAGTAACAAAGTAAAATTACAAAAAATTGCTCTAATTCTCACAAAAAAAGGCGCTAAACGACTGAAACACTTCCTGTCCCGCCAAGAATTCTTACGTCGTCGTTGTTATAGGTAACACGTAATTTGAACTGTCATTTCACGTCACCGGAAGTCGTTAGCGTCGTCGCAACCGCCTTGTGACGGGATAATGGCCGGTGCGAGCCACGTTCGATTTTTAAATAAATAATCATGGCGGGCAGGAGCCACGTTTGCCTGCCAAGGCGGGTGTCTTATGCTTTGTTAAATACGTACTTAGTGATAATTTTATTATGAAATTGTACTATGTAGGGTAACTTAAAATTAATTCTTGATACCAAGGGAGCATGGCGTCTCTTTATCCATATAACGTTCCTAGAATTGTGTATTCTAAACGCATACACATTAAGTTTAAAACCACTGCAATCAAAATTGGTATAACGTGTTTTGCAATAACGAAATGCACTCTAATCTTGAATGCTATGAGACCAGAATCTAGGGACCTTCCACCCTTTCTTCCTGCTAACGATATAAAGAAGCAAATTGAGACGCAGAGCTCAATATACATTGGAGTCAGAGTAAATATCATTACCCTCGGTCCACAACAGTCGCTAGCTCTGTTAGATAGCCACTTTGCCGTATAAAGAGAAGATGTTCAGAGTGTATTGGGACACTTTGATGGCTTAAGTTTATATTTATTATAGTTCTAAGAGGTTTAAAACTGCGTTTCACGTTGACTTATGATACTTTAGGAAATACTCAATGCAATTTTAATAAATAGTCGATTTTCTGAGAATCATTTCATCCATTAGGCTTCATATACCGCATAGCGGGACGCAGTTTAACACCACTGGCACATTACTGGGTGAGCTGCGCACACAATTATTGCATTAACTCGTCCCAGTATCAGATGACAGGACAAACAGGGCGCCCTCCAGGGGAGTATATTAAGGGGCCCGCCAGTGATTCATCAATTGCCAACTGCCCCTGTTTGTTGATGTCACCTTCGACTTGGGGTTTTGGATGGGTTGGGACGATCTAGGTTGGGCTTTTGCACGTTTTGTAGTGATTATAATATATTACTAGTGATCTTATGAGTTAGTGAATATTGAGTATATAGTAATATGTTGTGACAGTGGTGTGCACAGAGTTTTTAGACAGAGTAAGCAGAAAATATTAAATCCTTAATAATTACCAAAAATGCTGCATGTTAATCATCATCACAGCCCAGAACAGTCCACTGCAGGACTTAAGGCCTCTCCCACGAAAGGGAAGGTTATTGCCATAATCTCCACGCTTGGCAGGCGGGTTGGAGATCGCAGTGTTGTAAATATAACAATGGAAAACGCTGCTGCCCATTTTCCAGCCTACGGAGACTCTAGATCTTTTGGCGATCTCTTGTTTTGGCGGTCCTTTTTTTCATAAATGTAAATGATAAGGTCCTAAAATGTAAGGTTTTGTTTTTCATAAACGCATTCATAAATGTATTCAAACCTAAACCTAACCCAAACGATTCCAAAAACGACGAGGTTTGTACTATTTGCAAATCTGGTTTAGAGCGGCCTTTCACGATCACTTGTTTTTTTTCCACTAAAGATAGTATAGAAAATACGTTATTTTTTATTTTCTCTATACAAACACCACCTAAACAGCTTTCACAGTTAATGTTATCCATTTTCACACTGATAGATAACTACTTTTATAAATTAAAACAAAAACGAATCAAAACAAATAATAGCGGGCGACCCGCAACTCAGTATTTTCAATTACAACATAAAAAATAATACAATACGACACAAAGGTAAAGATAGTAATATAACTCAGCGCAACACTTTAGCAATTAATTTTTTTTAATAATTACCTTATACAACTAGTAACTCTGGTTCGGAAGACTTCGGTCATTGTCTAGATTTTTCGTCTGAAAAGACATTGCCTACCCTGTGCGATTGTGTGCGCAATTTGTGGCATAGTGTTCCACGTATTAATAGGAATGCACACCAATGAGGATAAATAAACAACAATGCACACATATGTACATTATGGCACGAATAGTTTGTGTCTTTCCCGTTACGCGCTCATAGCAGCGATAAATTAAGCACCGACATTCGATTTGACTGATTAAGCTGATTTGTTTATTAGTAGAATAGCAATTAGGTACCCATTATATACATTTATAATATTGTGATCAGAACAGAATGGTAGGCTGTGTCTTTTTGTCTTTATGAAATGCACGCCACTGGTCGTGTCGTGTATCATTATATATTTATTTATTTATTTATTTTCGGAAGACTTACAGCTATAACTTTGCAATTGATATTTTATACAGTTAACAGGAAGCCAATTACAAGTCTCCGCCTGTAGGTAACAAAATTATGTGTAATGCGGAAAGCATTTATAACACTTCGTTGTATTTACTTAGTAGCTAGTTCATAAGTAGTAGTTAGTTAGAGTAATACAAAATATAAAATATTCAAATTGTAGGTATGTAAATGAAATACATGTGGTCAAAGTTCAGAGTCAACGAAGTAATCTTTTATAACTAATTGTTTAATTTTGTGGGCTCGGGTACAGAATAGGTCGACATCAAAATCAAAAGTGAGTTTATTGCACAGGGTAGATGTTCTTACGACATATGAATTGAGTCGAATATTGGTTCTTGAAAAGGGTACACTGTAACGTAACAAACTGCCTAGCAGTGGGTCAGGTTCAGTTGTAAAATAAGGAATGCTCTGTTAGAGGTCAGTAGCAAGCTATTTTATGAGAGATTAATTGGAGGTCGGTAGCCGACCCCTTGAGCAAAGAAAACAAAAGAATCAGGGTAGTGGGTATGTATTCAGTCCATCTGTAATCTATTTAAAACAAGGAATTTATCAAAAATAATCTACAAAAGCACAAACGTTATAAAAAAGAGTTTTTCCCAATAACCTTCTGTCCGGGCTGGCGCACTTATTTCACTTTTCAACGCAGACCGAAAGTACCGGTTTGTGAACTGGTTGAGCGAGTACGTCAGCTTGGGATTCTTGTAGGAGTTGGTGGTTCATGCGACTAGGTGCATACCCTTAGAATTGGGTCTTCGGAGATAGAATGTGATGCTGCATAGCATATACTTTTTAGATTTATACCGCACACATAATAACTTTTGGCGATTTATTATCTCAAGGTAACGTCACGTTATAAACTATTCACCTCCAAGGCCGAAGGCTGGGAAAACAAAACTGAACTGAATCCCTCTCTGCTTCCTCTACTGAAGGCTCGGGTCCTCGTTTAAAAACCTTCTGGAACCATTTGGCACAAAGGAAGATAAGATCTTGTTGGCCAGTAGTCATAGTCAACCAGCCAGTTCCCGAAATGGTCCATATTAATTTTCGGACGGTCTGGTGTTCGACAGCCAAGATATAATTCATGCCGACCTGATGAGGAATTGGATCCAGCAGTTATCTAGAATAAGAGAGGCACAAAAAAGATTAAAATCTCCTTTGACTATTAAAAATTTCACTTGTCATCAAATGACATGACAAGAGTACAATAACAGAAAGAACCCGCTTTTAATAAAAATGCGGATTTATGTGTATAATTCGTATTGGAAACCATATATAAATCAAACCCCATCGAAACAAACAACCCTCCGAAGCATTGGGGCCCGTCCGGATCCATAATATTTAAAAAACAAGAAGTTACGAAGGTAAGAATCCAGACACACGCCATTGCCCCCTGCTTTTCATTCGGAAACCATCATTACTTTTATCATTTGGGTGTCTATATATCACAAGTACATTCCCCAAAATCTATTATAATCAAAACATTAATAGAACGTAGTAATCAACATAGTCTGACATACAGAATAAACTTAATTTTCCAGGGAGGAATTATGGACAATCAGAGCCTGAAGGGCCAAATCCAAAGATACCCATAAAAGGTGACACATTGAAAATAAAAAACATCAACATGCTACACTAAAATGTGTCTAAAAGTCCTAATAACTGTAAGTACTAACACAAGTCAAAGCAAAACCCTATATTCTATTATATTCAATTTAAATTAAACACATTAGTAAAAACGTAGTTACATCAAATACAGAATTAACATATTTTCCAGGAAATAATGATTGACAATCAGAGCCTGAAGGGCCAGATCCAAAGATGCCCATAATAAACTAATAAAGGTGGAAAAATTAAGAATAAAAGTGTCAACGTGTTGAAAACAACGTTTAAACAGGAGTCCTCACAACCGTAAGTATTACATAAGGCAAAGTAAGATCCTACATATTACCCCAAAAACTCGGAAAAAAAAAATTTGAACCTATAAAGAAAATTTTTTGCAACTTAAGTACAAGTAAGGTTTATAAATTTTGTCAGTAAGTTAAAACAATGGCTTATTTAAGGAGTTGTCAGCCGCTCCCAGTAATTCCTACATCACTTTGAGTGATAAGAGTTTACCCAAACCCTTTAGAGGGATAAAGTAAACAAGAACACCCTAACCCTTTAGAGGGGTTAGAGTATAGTAAGAGAACCCTAACCTTTTAGAGGGGTTAGAGTATATTAAAGGAACCCTAACCTTTTAGAGGGGTTAGAGTATATTAAGAGAACCCTAACCTTTTAGAGGGTTTAGAGTATATTAAGAGAACCCTAACCTTTTAGAGAGGTTAAAGTATAGAGACAACCCTAACCTTTTAGAGAGGTTAAAGCATAGAGACAACCCTAACCCTTTAGAGGGGTTAAAGTATAGGAGGAACCCTAACCCTTTAGAGGGGTTAAAGCATGACAAAGAACCCTAATCCTTTAGAGTAGTTTAAGCAAAATAAAGAACCCTAACCCTTTAGAGGGGTTAAAGTGTAGAGGGAGTTAAATAAATATGGGTAATATGTAGAAAATCCTTAGTTACAACCAAAGTAAAAAAAACACTAATGTGGGAACAACCCTTATAAAAAGAAAAAAATTTAAATTCTTTAAATATTTGCAGAAATAAAAGAAAACAAGAAGAAAAGAAAAGACAAGACCGATAAGGAAGTGTTCAGTAATTGTAAGAGTTTGATTGTTAGTTAATAGGAAAAGAAAAAAAAATTGTAATGGCTTACATACAATAAGAATGAAATTTGAATATGAAATTCAAGTAACATAAAATTCGTAATTTGTTTAAATATTTTTTTTCTAACATCCCAACTTAACAGATAAAAGTAATTATTTTAATAAGAAAATAGTAAAGTTTTATTATTCATAAAGAAACATGGCTCGGTTACAACCGTGCGCTCAAATCTAAGGAAGTAGGAAAACTTCAATCATTTAAAATAAGTAAGACTTTTCCGACTTAAAAATATTTTGAATAAACATTAAATAAATACGTTAGGATAAATATAAATAAGAATAAATAAAAAGGGTGACTCACAGATTCGAATGTTCTGTGTAATCAAGAAATACGTTATAATATATATCTGTGAAATACACGATGACCGCAAATAGGATTCAATAGTTGATCTCTTTTACGGGCGCTCGTAGCATCCACAACGAGAAGAATGTACAAGTGGATAAGCGGTACCTTACACGGAATTGTAGAGTCACCAACCGCTCTAAGAGATACAGCGAAGGGCTTATTTTAAGTGTTGCAAACCGCACTCGGTGTAGGCTTTTTTATACCGGACGGCCCTACTCATCACGAAAACAAAATTAAAGAAATAAATATTTGAAAGAACAGGCGGTATACCTAACACGGGATTGTAGAGTCACCAACCGCTCTTAGAGATACAGCGAAGGGCTTATTTTAAGTGTTGCAAACCGCACTCGGTGTAGGCTTTTTTATACCGGACGGCCCTACCCATCATGAAAACAAAATCAAAGTAATAAATATTAGAGAGAACAAGCGGTACCTAACACGGAATGGTAGAGTCACCAACCGCTCTAAGAGGTGCAGCGAAGGGCTTATTTTAAGTGTTGCAAACCGCACCAGGTGTAGGCTTTTTTATACCGGACGGCCCTACTTGTCACGAAAACAAAATTAAAGAAATAAATATTTGGGGAATCAAGCGGGACCTAACACGGGTTTGGAGAGTCACCAACCGCTCTAAGAAGATGCATCTAAGGCTTATTTAAAGTGTCGCGAACCGCACTCGGTGTAGGCTTCTTTATACCGGACGGCCCTACCCATAACCCAGAAAAAATAAACAAAAATATAATATAGGGTAGAAGATATATATAGCATATTAATAAACATATTCTAAAGTCGGCAAAGAAAACTATATCATACAATAATAAAATGAAAGAAATAAACCGATATAAGAGAGCCCACGAGTAGAACTACGTAATTAAAATTTTATTACGAACTTAAGTGGAAGTTGAAAGTACGTGCCATTATTATTTTTTTAAAAGCCAAAATACCAGAGCCAAATTACAGAAATACTGTCTATCTACTTTAAAGATATGTGCCTGTCTTCTTGTAGAATTTAGAGACAGGGAGCAACCACCATAGTCTAGGCGCTCGAATCTATAAAATAAGTGATTTAGGTAGGTTATAATTTTATTGGAGGATAAACCTCTTTTGGAGAGAGTTAAGTCTCTCTTCTACATAGAGCAAAACTGACTCTATCTGAGCAACATCCTCATCTAGTGGCAAAGTTGACTCAATTACATCAGCCGAAAAAGTCTCAGAAATGAGAAGAATTTGTTTGTTAAGTCCAAATAAATCTAAAGCGGGCGTTTCTAAACGTATTCTCACTTCGTATTCTAATTCGTTCTTGTTTAAGAGTATGAAGTTAATAGGACGAGCCATGATTATTTATTCAAAAGCCAAATATGAGTGCCAAAATACAGAAATACTTTCTATCTACTTTAGAGACAGTGCTTGTCTTGCTTTAGAATTTAGAGAATTATATAGTTAGATATATAGTAGTTATGTTAGCACCGCCAGAGGGTTTCCCTGGGACCCGATGCCAACGTAATAGAATTGTGTGTATAATGTTATGATGGTTAGCACCGCCAGAGGGTAGCCCTGGGACCGATGCCAACGTAGTAAGATGTTATGCAAGCTAGCACCGCCAGAGTGTAGCCCTGGAACCGATGCCAACGTAGTATAGATGTAAGTATAATGGTATGTTAAGAGTGTTGAGTATAAATATATTTAAAAATTTTATTTACGCATTTACGCAAAATAAGTGAATTAATATATTACTAGTATAACTATTTACTTCTGGACTGAAATACCACGTATGAAGGCGCCAAACTGTAACGTAACAAACTGCCTAGCAGTGGGTCAGGTTCAGTTGTAAAATAAGGAATGCTCTGTTAGAGGTCAGTAGCAAGCTATTTTATGAGAGATTAATTGGTGGTCGGTAGCCGACCCCTTGAGCAAAGAAAACAAAAGAATCAGGGTAGTGGGTATGTATTCAGTCCATCTGTAATCTATTTAAAACAAGGAATTTATCAAAAATAATCTACAAAAGCACAAACGTTATAAAAAAGAGTTTGTCCACATAACCTTCTGTCCGGGCTGGCGCACTTATTTCACTTTTCAACGCAGACCGAAAGTACCGGTTTGTGAACTGGTTGAGCGAGTACGTCAGCTTGGGATTCTTGTAGGAGTTGGTGGTTCATGCGACTAGGTGCATACCCTTAGAATTGGGTCTTCGGAGATAGAATGTGATGCTGCATAGCATATACTTTTTAGATTTATACCGCACACATAATAACTTTTGGCGATTTATTATCTCAAGGTAACGTCACGTTATAAACTATTCACCTCCAAGGCCGAAGGCTGGGAAAACAAAACTGAACTGAATCCCTCTCTGCTTCCTCTACTGAAGGCTCGGGTCCTCGTTTAAAAACTTTCTGGAACCATTTGGCACAAAGGAAGATAAGATCTTGTTGGCCAGTAGTCATAGTCAACCAGCCAGTTCCCGAAATGGTCCATATTAATTTTCGGACGGTCTGGTGTTCGACAGCCAAGATATAATTCATGCCGACCTGATGAGGAATTGGATCCAGCAGTTATCTAGAATAAGAGAGGCACAAAAAAGATTAAAATCTCCTTTGACTATTAAAAATTTCACTTGTCATCAAATGACATGACAAGAGTACAATAACAGAAAGAACCCGCTTTTAATAAAAATGCGGATTTATGTGTATAATTCGTATTGGAAACCATATATAAATCAAACCCCATCGAAACAAACAACCCTCCGAAGCATTGGGGCCCGTCCGGATCCATAATATTTAAAAAACAAGAAGTTACGAAGGTAAGAATCCAGACACACGCCATTGCCCCCTGCTTTTCATTCGGAAACCATCATTACTTTTATCATTTGGGTGTCTATATATCACAAGTACATTCCCCAAAATCTATTATAATCAAAACATTAATAGAACGTAGTAATCAACATAGTCTGACATACAGAATAAACTTAATTTTCCAGGGAGGAATTATGGACAATCAGAGCCTGAAGGGCCAAATCCAAAGATACCCATAAAAGGTGACACATTGAAAATAAAAAACATCAACATGCTACACTAAAATGTGTCTAAAAGTCCTAATAACTGTAAGTACTAACACAAGTCAAAGCAAAACCCTATATTCTATTATATTCAATTTAAATTAAACACATTAGTAAAAACGTAGTTACATCAAATACAGAATTAACATATTTTCCAGGAAATAATGATTGACAATCAGAGCCTGAAGGGCCAGATCCAAAGATGCCCATAATAAACTAATAAAGGTGGAAAAATTAAGAATAAAAGTGTCAACGTGTTGAAAACAACGTTTAAACAGGAGTCCTCACAACCGTAAGTATTACATAAGGCAAAGTAAGATCCTACAACATTAAGAATAGAACGCGGTCTGAGGATTCGTCTATTGCAACAAAAAGAAATTCTAGATATAGATGGTGAGATTACGGCAAAGTATTAACACCTTGACGTTATCATTCCTGTTATGCTCCCGTGCGATTACACGGGGTCCGTCTTGACCAGGGTCCAGGATTTGGCAGGTCAGAAAATTACAGTGGAGCGACTACCATCTGACCAGATGTCCATTTGTCACGGACCCTGTTAACTAGGGAACCTGACCAGATTGGTCGTCTTGTCGCATGCGTGTTAGTAAACCGAACATTGCCGACGTGTGTTGTTTACTACAATTGTACTCGTACTAGGTAGCTAATCTGTTGTGCAATACCGGGCAATAGGTATCACTGGTGTTACTGACCCCTATGATAGTCTGCGTCTGTCACTATCCACAACATTTTAGGCTTTCCCATCTAATGATAGGTAGCTAAGTATAAAAAATCACCAGTCAAAGTGGTGTGGTAAATAGGAAATAGGAACCAACCCGACAAAACAAAACATTGAAGAAGTGAAATGATGTTATTCAAAGTAATTTACTCTGTTACAAATAAAATACCGACCTAGTTATCCTTGAGCCTTAACCAGTAACACGATCGCTTCAAGACTCTAATTAACTGAAATATTGTGTTGAAAAATATTATAAGTATCTTAAATAAACAAGAGCGAGCTTAATATCTGGTTTCCTTAAAATAAACGACGTCTTTGAGCAAGGAAAGGAAATATTAAAAATTATGTTTAACTTTTTATTTTATTTTATTTTATTCGAGTGGTTTACAGCTGTAATACATAACGCATTAAAAATAGCTTATCTATGAGCCATTTATAAACCGCCACATATAATTTTTTATAGTATAAATAAAATAAGTACTGCAATCGTAGGTACACTATACCTACTAATAAATATATTAGACTAATATAACCAGTTTCGTAAAAATATCAGGATATGTTATCCGTGTGAACAGCATATCCGAGCATGTAGTATATTGGTAGATCAGATATTATCTATAATAAGGTATTGTATAATGTTATTCTCTGTCATCACTATTATTGTTTTCTTTATCAGATACACTACTTCATAAAGTTGTGGTGTTCAAGAGATCGACTCGAATCCATTTTCTCTTTTTACTTTATCATCATCATCATCTCAGAAGCACTGCGGAACATTTGGGCCTCGTTTTCTAGCCCCTAACGAAAAACCAGGGGTGTTATAAGTCGGTTTGCTCAATTTAAAAGCCACTTTAATCGAGATGGCTTATAGCTTAGTTTCATTATAATCAATTCAGTAGTTTAGAAAACAATTGAGCACCTATAATGTAAACTTAGTCGGGTGTTATCCGACTGTTTCTGTCGGTTAGGTTATTCAAGGCTAGTACTTTGTGCCTCCTTCACGTTATAGTTGAAGCAATCATAATATTTGAGACACAAATACGCAATACGTTTTTAATTCTTCAGCTTTTTAAGCGTTATTATAAGCTCATTTCTTGCATAAACCTTTTTCCATTTCCGCATAAAAACCGTTTTAAAATGCAAAGTCAGCGGGCGGAATGCTCTCACGCAATATTTATAAAGAAAACTTGGCTGAAAGCTTTCGATCGCTATTCAAATGATAAACGTTAACACGGGCTTATGTTTAAAGTGTTTGAGTGAAAAATGTTTAAATAGTTGCACTTTTATAGCGTTCGTATTTTCTGACTCTATTTTGCTTTTGCTCTGTGATTTTTGCGTGAAAAGGATACTAGAAAAATTGAAATTTCAATAAATTTTGCTATACATTTATAATATTAATAAGTTTGGAGTTATGTTGGAACCAAAAATAACAAGTACATGTCGATTTAATATTATAATATATCGAGTTAATAAATGTACCTAAATAAAAACAACGTTTTAGTCAAAATATATTACAAAGAGAATAGGTAGTTAAAAATGCAAATTTACAAATACAAACAACACTTCACCAGAATCGCGTAACATCAAACGCTGGTCAATCCGTCTCACCGAGGACTTTAAAGGCAAAGGCTTTTGTTATTCTTCGAACAAAACAAAGCCTTACCAATTATTCCAATTGAAGGCGCACAAGAAAAACAACGGCAAAGCTCTGAGATAAACACTTTAAGGGTCCGTCTACCTCGCATTAAATTGTCATTAAGTAAAAGCTCTGTTAGCCGAACGCAAAGAATTACTTAATTAGGTCCCACCGCAACTTAAGGTTTCACTGGAATTGAGATTTATCGAGTAAAGTGAGAGAGCTATTTAAAACCGTTCCAGGGGAAACATTTCGTTCTTTACGACGATATAAACGTCCAGTGGAATCAGGATTTGCTGCTTTCCACTTTTAGGCGCGTATGCTGAGGTGATCTTGAGATGTGTTGAGGAAAAACACGTCAGGTAAGTAAAAGATTACTTCTTGGCGTTAATGTCCCGGTTGTGCTCTTGCGCATGGTCCGGGGGCCGCCTTGTGTATGATCCAGGACTTGGCATGTCAATTATTATAGTGGGGCGACTCCCATCTGCCGTCAAGTTTAAGTACTACATAAATGCTCGTTAGGAGCGGGTGGGTTAACCCGTGACGATGGTAAGCGGTAACTGTACCCCATAATTCGTGCTTTTAGGTTGCAGGCAACAAAAATGCAGAACCGCAGGTGCTTGTTATTTCACTGTCTACCTTATCTTTTAAACCGGAACACAATAATGCTAGTATTATTGTTGTTCATAACGATGTAATTACCAGGTTCAGCCGATGGGTTGGTTGGTGATCACAGTAGGTTTCCAGCTACGCAAAAGTATGCTGCTGCCCTTCCTATGGTAAACGTTTATACTCATAATCGCCTCAGACAAACTCAATTTTATTGGATACTAGTGGGCCCGACGCTATTTCGTTCGCGTACACATACTTTACCCCTACCTACCTTTTTTTTGTCTTACTTATAAACTTTCCTCATAATTCACTCTATCTATTGTTAAAAACTGCATTAAAATCCGTTGCGTACTTTAAAAGATACATAGGGATAAACGACGTTAAGCGACTATGTTGTTTACTATGTTTAGATGATGCGGAGTATTCAAATCAAATTACAAAATAATTCAGAAAATCCACAGAGATTGACAGAATATAACGAGGCACACCGAAACATTTTCACGCGTAGGTACACCACATAAATCAATTTACACAATTCGCTGTTGCAAATTATACATTTACCTTTAATGGTAAATACTGTGTATTTACCCGTCGTAAATTCTGTGAGGAGGGGAAGGAGGGAAACGTCAAATTGATGTTTAATTAACTCATTGGCTGATTTCTGTCGCTCTGAGATCAAAGCACTTTGATATTTTCGGGGTCACGGGCTTTTCACGGCGGCAGGGGACTGACTGGGATTTCACGAGCTAGTAGACATGATTAGGGTTACCTCATAAGGCCGCCGCCTTCGATGTTTTGCTTAGAATTCGTTGGAAATAAACGCGCGGGCTGGTTTGAAGAAATCTTTAGGCGTGATTGTTTCTCAGATTTATTACTGTTCTATTTAAAAGGGATCGTTAATTTAGATGAATTTTACACTGTTTAAGAGATTTGGAAACATTGGTATTTGTTACAAATTACATTATTTCATAAATTTTTCCATCTTAATTTTTGCTGTTCAAAACCTGCTGATACATATTATTTCTCATTTCAAATAAAAAATTACTGGTCATAGAATGATATTATGCTATCGCATGTTAATAGCTCAGTATTGAAACATTACTAATATGATTATCATTATTCTATTTTACATCAATAAGAAAATAAAAGTAGATATACATCGTATTCTATACTCACTTCTTCTTTTCAAATCTTTGAAACACTTTACCCACAGAAAGACCTAATAATTCCACTCCTTTCTGGAAAGTTTAGAAAAATCTACTCGATTCCACGAGCTTGGAGTTTGCACTCGTATTTTTTAGCTCCAGCACTCACTTGAGTAGGTTATTGGGCTGGAAAACTTTCCACTCCAGCTGTGCAGTTTTACAGGAATTTCCCGGCGCAATGTAAGTTTTCTCGGCAAGGAAGATGCTTTTAATTTAGAGATAATAATGTTAATGAACAGTGTAGTGGTGAATTTAGAAAATAATATATATCTTCCTTCCCACCTTCCCTCCTAATCTTGGCATTAATGTCCTGGTTGTGGTCTAGCGCAGGAGGGCCCGGGATCCGTCTTGACCATGATCCAGGATTTGGCAGATTAAGTAATTACAGTGGAGCGACTGCCATCTGACATCCGCGACCATATTAATAAGGGAACCTGACTAGATTTTATTTGATCACACATTCATTCGCCTGAATATGCAGGTTTTATCACGATGTTTTCCCTCACCGTAAGAATTCCACTAATGTACATAACTCAGAAAAGAGTCATTGGTGCATGGCGGCGTGGTGGTTCGAACCCGGTACCTCTCCTCATATGAGTCGGGCCCCTTTTTCCAAAAATGAGTTCTATACGCAGTCGTACTAGCATCGACATAGAGGATTTTTTGCAAAGACTATATAAGATCCATATATATTTTTTTTATATTACTGAGAAATGACCCTTCAAATACTGTCATTCAAATTATATTTTTTTATAAAAAACATAGTGTAAAATGTAGCCAGTTTTGATACAAACTGAAATACCTATATAGCATAATTCAGTCTTCCTCTATGGATGGTTTTTCACAAATTTCTAAATGTTAGGAGACATCGATGTTCGAGTTTCGTAAAAGGCAGCCAGTCTATGATGGCTGTTTACTGAAAATTATTTATTTGTTATGATTGGAACTAAAAATTATTTTAATTGTAAAGTATATAGACGAATAGGCACAGACGAAAGTAGAGCATTTAGATTTGTGTGGATAAAAATTCTACGATCCTCAGCGCCCTAAACAATCTAAACTCCGACCTTTCACAAGCGAAACTATTACACCACAGCCACAGTAAAGGATTGCGTCCCAAACATTTCCGCATTCAAAGGGTGAAATCGCCCAAGAGGGACAGTGTCGCCGCAAATGCCGCGATCTTCGTATCGCTGTATCGCCGGAGGCCGATCGGTGCGTTCTACTGATAAATAGTTTCATTATTGCCGCCTTTCGGTGTTCCTAGAGCTTTTACAGTATCTGGCAAATCGGCAGAAGGGGAAGTTCTTGCTCCTAGAGCAACAGTTTTTTTTTTTTTTTTTTTTTCGCAAACGTTCGAAAGAACGTTTTTAGCTCGTACGATTCGGATGTGGAATGAGCTCCCAGTCACCGTGTTTCTTTAAGACTATGACATGGGATCGTTCAAGAGGTATTTATTGATATATTAGAGGTCTCTTTAAAGGCGGGCAACTCATTGGTAACTCAACTGCTGTTGCTAATTTCCATAGGCCGGGGTAACCACTTTCCATCAGGTGGACTACTTGCCTGTGCTTTCCGTATAACATTAAAAATGCGTATATTTTAGATATAAATTTTCCATATACTCCCTTAGGAAATTTTGAATACATACCCTACGTCTCTTGCTCAGGAACCGTGTAGCTTCCTTATTACTAAATTATTCAATTTATTCATTTATTGCATCAATTTAAGAAAACCTTTTGTTACGTGTTTGTGAGATAGAGCGATAAAGGACTCATAGCGCACGTAGGTACAACAAACAAATACCTTTGTCACTAATCCCACCAATAACAGCGAACCGCCAATAAAGCAATTTCCCAAATTCCCGAAGACAAGGGTGTCTGCGAATCCGCCTTATACTGTCGGCTAAATAAAGGAGGAGCATACCAGACGGAGTCATTATTTTGCCAACAGATGGCAGCACAATCGATTACGCCCGCCCGTACCGGCGGCAGCGCAATTTGCGGGCCCCTCACCCGTAAAATCTACTGAAATGAATAAAACTAGGCGGAGACCGGCCCCGCTCCGATAGTTCGATTTTGTCCCGATTGTCGAACGAATCTTGGTGTTGCGCGACTCGGTCCGATGGAGATGTCTGGCTTCAACTGTGTTCTGGTGATTTTTGTTGCCTACTTTTGTACACACGGTTATAGCAGATAGCTGAGTCTCTGCTTGTGAGTACTCGCATATGAGAGGGGTCAAGTTATTCCAGCAACATACCTACTCTAACAGATTACCGTGGACCTTTATGTAGGTAGTTATTGCTGTCAATATGTCAGGAATGTAAGGATTCGTGACAAACAACAAACAGCTTAATAACAAATAGTCAGAAGGTTAGCCGTTTCTATTCCAACATTTGACGTAATTCGAGCCATTCCTCTCTGCTGGTCATCGTTGCTATAGTAGGACCACGCTAAGTCCGAATCGCTTTAAAAAAGAAAATCTCTTTATGGCAACTAATGCCATATCTTTTATCCGTCATAGAACGTCATTCATAAAAGTCATAACAAAGAGTTTGACTGATTTGAAAAATATTGTTGAGGCGATTGGCACATTGGAGCGCAGCATTCATTCTGGCGAAATTTGGAAATATGTGTAATTTTTATATTGTTTTATATACAATAAAAAATTTAGGAATTCTCCAAATTGTTATAATCTTTTCATAAAATTATATATTTAGGCGAAAAATAATTAGAGAACTGAGTAACGGAATACCAATTTGACTATCCTGGAGACCTCACTTCACAGAAGCGGCCTATTTGAATACCTGTTCAGATCTTAGTAAAACGATTAATTTTTATTGAGTATACAAACTTTGGCTGTACATTGCGACTACCTTTGCTTAATCCTATTGTAAACCATATTTAAAATTCAAATATTTAAACGTATTTACCATTTTCATTATTCACCTACCTTTCATGAGGATCAGCAAGCTTCTCATTACCTTTGTAATTCCATGCTCAACGCATCTAACTCATATAAAACTACAGTCCACTTTTTATCATTTTAACCTGCTTACCTTGAAGTCTACGACCGAAGAAAGTAGGCCTGAACCTATTATTCATTTATTAACCGCATGAACGACTGAATCCATTTACCCAAGTAACCATTATTGAGCCACGTAATACACGGTATTATCGGTAACTCCAGGTAGGTAAATAATTAAAAACCAATCACGGACACCTTTCAAAAAGGCATCCACTAATACTCCGCATTAACCCAGCTGTCATTAAAGGTGCGTCCTCATTGTCGGCGTGTAGAAGCTACTCATTCTTAGTAGCTTAGTCTTTTTGTAAGGTCTCTTTGAATATCAGGTTGGTAAATTCGGCCAATAAAGTGGTAGTTTTCTCAAAACTTCCTGTGTAATTAAAACCTCAGCTCTGAATATTATTTACAATGGGAAATCACCCTTGTTATCTTATAAAGTGCAATTGAACAATCAATCTTTAATTGTTCAATCTTAAGGTGATAAATCTCTACCGTACGTAACGTCTGAAGATCATATTTATGGAAGATATTGCGGGATGCAAGTAGATGGAGTTGTGTCCATCGACTTCTTTTAATAATTCTAGCGATGTAGCATTTTGTCCCAGAAAAGAGGTATCTTAAGGAAACGTGAGATAATATCTACCGTTAATACGCTCTTTTTATCGATACTGTAGAAGATAACAATATATTGTAATTGTAATATCTGTCACGACAAATAAAATAATTCAGCAGAGCCTCTGTCAGTGGCGCCCCACCCTTAATCCTAATTGGATGAGCGGGCCCGGGAGGCACGCTGTGTACACACGTAATTGAAACACTGGAATTGGATAGTGTTACTGTTGCTATAATTATCATACATATATATGTACTGTGCCTGCTCAAGTTGTAAGGTGTATAAAGCTGTACACTCGTACAATACTCGTGTAATACTTGTACATGATGCTCGTGTCAGATGAAGCCCAAAAAATGTGCGCAGCATCAAGAACACTTGTTCTTTAAAAGGGACAACGGTGACCTTCCTTCTGGTGGACTGTCAGCCACTGTCTCGCAAGGCAACGAAAAATATCACACTAGAATGGAGGAATGGATATCTGCTTCTTAAAAAGAGAGGTGCCTGTTGTGTCATCTACAATTAAGAGATTTCTCTGTGTATTTTATTGTGTATTAGCAGGCCCGGCGTGGCTTCGTTCGCGTAGCGTCCTACCTCTACCCTACCATACCCTATATCTGTCCTACCCTACACGAACCTAACAATACACTACCCCAACCCTTACCCCACCCTACCCTACACCTACCCTACTATAGTTACCATAGTAGTTTTTGAGTTAATCCATAACATACACACAAACAAATAAACCGACAATCAAATATTTCCTCTTTATAATACTAGTATGGACTAGTGTAGGCCAGAAAGTGTTATAACTTGACTGGAGACAGAGGGACCTGTCAATGGTGGCGCTAGTTCCGCGTTTTATGTAGCCGGAAGGATGTAGTATTCTGTGACAGAATTCGAATATCGCCAACAATGCGACATGGATAATAAGGAACGTGACGGAAAAAGAAACTAATATGTCCCGATTGTGAAATAAGAATAATGACGTCTCGAAAAAAAAACCTAGCGCCCTTCTTCATGGAATTATGATTCTTGTCAAATGTGTCAACATTTCACGTAGTAGACGTTGACACCTAAGTTAGACAGTGTAAACCAACTAATTTTAAATGGTGTACAATATTGAAGGCGACTTATAAGGTAATAGAATACTCAATAGCGACGAGTTACATTTCCTCTATATAGTTTATTATTGCCAGTAAAATAAATTTTGTATACTCGTTTTTCCGCAATGTGTCAAATAACCTAAAGTTGTGGTACCTCTATAAATAAAAAATAAACTATGGCGGCTATAGACGATAATTATGAGCATCGATACGAATAACAAAAAGCATCGGCACGCATGTTCCATTGCATAAAACTGGAACTGTTTTTCCAAATAAGACCAATGCCAATCAACTGATATGCTACTTCACTTTCACTAGACATATTATCGGGTTTGTTACCACGGTTAGTATTGTAATATGTGTAGTGAATACTTACGAAAGTTGTAAAACCTATAATGGTACTTCACTTTGCATATTCGTCTAATGTTGGACTTTTAGCAATATAATGCTGATGAACCCTTTGGAAATATACATAGAAACCGACACTTTCCAACATTTCCAAACTTAGTTACCATGTGGCGAATCAAATAGTACGAGTTGCAGAATCTCTTCAACTCTTGCTTGGAAATTCACTTCTTAACGAATGGAAATAAATCATTACAAAACAAATTACAGACCCATCTCACTACTGAGCAACGTCTATAAGCTGGTTTCCAGAGTCATACCGAATCGCCTTGCTCGGAGACTCGACGAGTTTCTACCACCCGAGCAGGACGGGTTTCGAGGAAGATTTAGCACCACAGACCACATCATACAGTGAAGCAGATTATGCGGAAGTCCGAGGAGTGTAATCGACCCCTGTGTCTGACTTTTGTGGACTGTGAGAAAGTCTTTGACTCCGTGACTTGGGCTGTTCTGGAATCCCTACAGCGATGCGAAGTGGACTATTATTGTTACATCGAAGTGTTGAGAAGTTTGCATGAAGGCGCCAACATGATTGTGCAAGTACAGGATCAGCAGTCTAAACCCATCAAATTGCACAGAGGAGTGATTTTAATTTGTAGTTGAATGTGTTTCTCGTATATTGTAATTTTACCATACGAATAAATAAATAAACACAGAGGAGTGAGGTCGGGGAATGTTATATATTCTCAAAACTGTTCACAATGTATTGGAGAAGAAGTTCAAGACACTGGACTGAAAAGGTATGGGTATCAATATAAAACATCAACATCAACGCTTTGGATCTTGTCTGTAAGTTTGCATCTGTAATTTTTCAAATAAATAAACGAACGCCTGGCGCACTTGAGATTGGAGCTGCAACGGATGCTAGCCGACATAGCATCAGCGTCGCTGCGGATAGGTCTCGGCATGAATGTAGACAATTCAAAAGTCATGATAAATTCCCAAATCGATCCGCGAACTATCGTCGTAAATGGCCATCACCTTGAAATTGTTTTTGAATACCCGTACCTGGGGCATAGCAAGCAGCCAGTTAGGTAGAGATAATTTGGAGAGAGAGGCCAAGACGCAGATTTACTCTGCTTAAGACAATTGACTAAGTTCTATAGATATTTTGTGAAATCTGATCTTAGTCCTGTACTTCTGTGCCAGATCCCAACCCACCATTTTGATTCACAAACGGAGTAGTTAGTAAATCTTCCTTTACAACTCTACTGTACGCTACAGTAGCGTTTCCTTCAAGTTTTCCATCTCCCGTGATATCAGTTTTCCCCTTTTCCATGTTAATTGAGTTCCGTTAGTTCCAGTTCAGTCTGGGACCGCTTAATCTCTCCAGCGGCGTGAGTCTCAAGTCCATTAAACCGAAGTTAAGCGAAATTTAAACTTTGTTGTTGACAGCTACATGATCAGACGCACAGCGTTGCCCGCAGATTGGTTCAGTCAGTGCTGTTATGTCTCGGTAATAGAGCATTATCTACATGGGTGTGATGGTTTGTATAGGACAATATCTATGTAGGTTGGATTGCGTATAGGTTGGTTTGGCAGAAAGTCGTTTCTGTTCAAAAAGTCCATGTTTGACAAAAGTAGAATTATACTCGGCAACTTTGTGTATTATTAGTTGTGTTATTCTTAAAATGCATGTAAAAAGAATAGAAAAGCCTATTGCATAAAATATCGAAGTGATATGTATAATTAATGAGCGACAATGCTTGCAATATCCGGGAATTGGATGGGTGAGCGTTTCGTACTTTGAGGCTAGTCGAACTTCAGCGCTGCAATGAGCTTGCCACTCGCAAGGTGTGCTTCGCCACTGGTTGGCGAAGCGAGGTTAACCGGTCTTCCGCTGGGGACCCGAAGACTGGTTGACAAGGTGGCAGTATTTTCACCAGCTTTTATTTAACTTGCACTGTTCATATGTAAGTTGTCTGTCTAAATTTGCAAACCATTTTTTGTATATCTATGTAACTTGGATTGTTATCATTGCATTGTTATGCATTAATATGGTACCATGTATCTCGTCTGATAATGGAGTCGGAAGGTGATCATAGGAACTAATGACCGAAATAAGATAACCCCATCGTGTTTGGGCTCTTCGAAATTGTCTTGTGGAGTAGGTACTACACCGCGCAATTAAGGCTTGGTATGATTTTTTAATTTCAATTGTCTACTTATTTAATATATAATTGCAGTCATGTCAAACGAAACTAACAAGAAAGACTATCAAACGAATATAACTACGATTATTTTAAACTATTCGGTGTAGTACCAACTAACAAACAGCAGCACATTTGGAGTCCCAAACGTTTGTCAAATGAAATTCCCATTGGATTTAATTTGTCGCGTATTTACATAATAAATGAACGGCTCCGCCTCGGAGCGGCGTAATCCGGAGTAAACCGGCTTAAGCCGCTTTTATCCATCATTGAGAGCGACTTGATTCTCGATCGGGATACAATTTGCATGTAATTCAGTGTTAAATCGAATAGTTGAGTTTCGAGCAATTTGGTAATAGCGTACTTTGCATACCAATGGGTGGTACAGATTTATTTTGTTTTGGTTACGGCTTCGCAAGGAATCTCGCGTGGAATGTGTCGAATAATTATTATGGATTTGATGAGAACTTTTAGTTACTGTTATATCAGTTTAAATTGTCATAGTTTCAAGTGGCCATGTCCAGTCGTGCCGGTGTCCGGCAGAGTAGAATAGCACCAACCCCTTGTACACGTCGGTGTCGTACAAGTAGGCGACAGGTTATGAGTTGTGATAAACAGGAGCGGTTGACCGTCACGGTCATTATGATAGTATATTTCCGTAAGTAAAGTCCGTAGGAGCGTCGGTGGCTGAGTGGTTAAGGTATCCGTCTCGTAAGCGGAGGCTTCGAATCCCACTGCAGCCTGTACATGGCCTGTTCAGGCGACTGAATGTGTAACCATGATTCAATCTGGTCAGGTTCCCCTTATAGCAGGGTCACGGAGGTCAGATGGCAGTCGCTCAACTGTATTTTACCTGATCTGCCATCTTCGATCATGGTCAGATCGGACCCCGGGCCCACTGTATTTTACCTGATCTGCCATCCATGGATCACGGTCAGATCGGACACAGAGGCCTCGTGCGCGATAGCACAATCAGAACATTAACGCCAAGATGATCGAATATGTTAACAGTTTGTACCCGAAGTGTTATGTAGGCTGTTGATGATCATGACATATTATTTGAACTAAGTAGGTACCTAACTGTAATTCTACAAAAGTAATTGTCATGCTTTGCTAGTTAGCTTAATCACTCATCTCAACATTATCTGTTTTGTACGTTGTTATAGTGTAAAACGGGTTAGAAAATCTTTTATTTATCCGCCTTCACATCGCGTTACAATGTAAGTACTATTTGCTAACTTTACTCGTTTGGCTGCCATTGCTATTACGTGGCTTTCATCCAAGTTGCTGTGTTTGCGACGTTCTAAAGACATTTCTACCCCCTTGTATATATACTTTGCGATAGTTATCACCCACCATCAGAGCAAACGGTTCAATAGACAAAATTATGTTTGCCCTGAACCTCGTCAAAACAAAAGAATTATGTGATAATTGACATGGGAGCGAATCAAGCGAGTCTGGAGCTTATAGCAAACACAATAGCGACGAATCTCGATTGAAGGGGTAATAATTGCGTTGTTTACGAGGAGTTGGTTAAAGTTTAATTGAATCGAGGGTGCGGTGTGCTCTCTCTTGGTACGCCGGGGAATTTCGGAGCTAATGAAAATAGTTTTAGAAAATGTACATTTTTTTTTCACATGTTAGTTAGTGGATGTGAAAGTGCTCCCGAGAGTAGATACCAATAACGCAGTATTTTAATTTTTCGTCTGTTAAGTGACTGTAGAACAAATTATGATATCGAATAACGAATACTTAGCTCCCACCTAGCTACACTATAAGGTACCTAGACCACTATCATCACCACTTTTTAGTGGTGATGATAGTGGCCTTAATACCTGTTTCGCTCCTTTACGGAGCATTCTCAGGAAACCGTTGATAGTATAGTAATAAAAATGTGTCAGTAATAATATTAATAAATGCCAGTTCACCAGTTCGAGACGCATTGATTATCGACTGGTTCTCTTACGGTGAGGGAAAACAACCGGGACAATCGCGCCAAGACGATTACTGAACACTGTACAGTCATGCAACGAATAGCTAACCACTTACTTCAAGATTATCATCATCATCATCATATCAGCCGAAAGACACCTACTGTTGGGCATAGGCCTCCTTAAGAGATCTCCACCAAAACCGGTCCGGTGCCTTCCGCATCCAGCTGGTACCTGCGATATTTACCAGGTCGTCGGTTCACCTTGTGGAAGGCCTACCCACGCTGTGTCTTCCGGTCACCACTCGAAGATTATAATCTGGTGGCAAAATCGTTGCACTTAAATGGACCAATCGAGTCGAACCCGAGACCACGGACGGTCGGGAAGCGAACCGGCACTGATGGAGAATTAACGATTCAGTTATAGGGACATCGGTTGTTTACTCGTCTACCGGATTTCATTATCACCCTCTCCCTCTGTGATTGCTGCCATCTCTCACTACGCGACCCGAATTGAGACGGTTCGACACCAAGTTTTATGGGTGTCAGCCTCTCGGACGATTGGGATGGTGATTTGGGAGGAGATCGAGTTTGTATTGTTTCAGCGTGGCTTGTTTTAAATGTTGAATAACTCTGTTTTTGGGCGAAATACGTGTGTTTTCACCGGCGACAGATCAGTAAAAGGAAGGTCCTGCCAGAGGTGAAACTAAATGTCTGGCAAGCTGGTTGTGGAGCCCATTAAAAGACGAAACAACATGTCGCTGCTGTCCTGCATTTTCTGATAGGTCCAAATAACTTATTCCCTGTATTAAGAATTAACTAAGTAGGAACTTAAGTATCTAATATCTCCAAGCTAAAAAATAATATTCCATGTTCTATTCCCAAAAAAAAATATGTGGACGAAACGTTCGTTGGCGAACATGAACACGCACATGGAGCATGCCTGTTTTAAAACAGCCTACGATTTTATAGTGCTTTATCCTCTAGCTTAGAAAGCGTCCAGATTATAATGATCAAGAAACACACCCGCAGGCAACATGACCTACTCGTATTTCTATATCGATGTTATATTGTGACATCCCAAATACAAGCTTTATTCCTAACACATAGGTAAACAAATTAAATATCAAGTTACCAATAAGGTAAATCTATATCACATCGGCAGGGACCCTGAAACAAGAGAAAGTTGAGTCTCCTCACAATTTGTCGCTGGCATGGCAACGTTTGAACTTGTGTCGCTTTCTGTTTTATGGCTACAGGTTGGGCCATTAGAATCGCGCTTCGGGCAGGTATATTTTCTAGCAAAGTACAGTAGGTCTACATCTTAACCTCAATGTCCTGGTTGTGCCACGCGCGTACGCAATAGTCTAGGATTTTAGTTTTATTACACTAGAGCGCGCATCATCTAACCTTCGTCACATTAAAGGTATTCTCACAATATTTTCCCACGCCGTATAAGCATCGGGTTAGTGTTCAACTATCCTAAAATTGATCACGTCATGATTTGACCATTTCATGAAATGGTAAAATACCGCTGCCGAAATCGTGATAGGTCTGGCCAGAACAATGAATAATCTCAGCGTTTGTCCATATGAAGTAGCCGTGCGTTTGGCTATTCGTATCGTCAAACGCTAATTACTCATTGTCTGGCCGAACCATTTACCTACATACTTTAGAGATTCATCAATATTATTAAGACGATATCCTAATAAAATCTCAATTTTCGTGGCCACGCATCTCCTTATATTATTTTCCCTCGGCGCAATCACAGCCGCCTTGGTAACGCATCAATTACTTTGACAAAGGTGACTAATATTTAATATGAATTAATTAGTGCGTTATTATTAATTAAATATTTGATTATCTGTTAGCATTTATGATAAGATAGTGTAGAATAGTAGACGTAGATAGCGTCGGTAGCCGAGCGGTTGAGTATCCAACTTGTAAGCGAGAGGTACCGGGTTCGAATCCCGCTGCGGCCATGTACCAATCACTTTTTTTCTGAGTTATGTACATTAGTTGAATTCTAACCGATGCTCTTAAGGTGAGGGAAAACATCGTGATGAAACCTGCAAATTCAGACAACTGAATTTGTAACCATGATCCAATCTGGTCAGGTTCCCTTGACAGCAGGGTCACGGAGGTCAGATGGTAGTCGCTCCACTGTAATCACCTGATCGCCAAATCCTGGATCATGGTCAAGGCGGACACTGGGCCCTCGTTACCGAGAGCACACCCGGGACATACGCTATAGTATACGTGAACGCTAAGTTGATGATGAGTGTAGAATAGTAGTGCTTATCTGACCGTCTGAAAGCAATACTCTCAAAATTTACTTTACCTAGAGATTTTCATGTAGATTTTCACGTACGGAATTTAAGTTTGCGCTTGTGCGACGCTGGGCCAACTACGGGCCTTTTATGTTTATTGGTTACCAGATGGAAAATGGTACTCTGGAGTATGATTCAAAATATTAACAACACGCAATAAGTGAAACACATTTCAACAAAAGATAGGGTGATTCAAGAGGAAGGTTTATAAGCAAGAAAAAAAGCTATAGATAAGCGTAAAGTAGGTCCATAAAATCTAATCCGTGACACTTTTAGTTTAGTTATACATCTACATATTTGTAAAAGAAATGAATTGATGTTTCGATGAAATGAACACCATGCCCCCCTCCACGTCCTATCTTGAACCAAAGACAAACTAGTTAAACAAAAAGCTGTTACGCTCAACCGTGGTCAGGGTTCATTACAAAAAATGCACACTGCAGTCCTTTCTTATTCCTGCACACATTGCATCGTAAATTTTACTATCAGCCGCTGGGTCCGCGGTCGGCACTCGTAAAGTTGCACTGCGGTTTAGATATTTATACAGCTGACTGTGTAAACTGGTGCACGAAGGTAAACGAAGCATGATGCGGTATTTTATTACTCATTTTTATTTATTACTAGTGGACCCGGCGCGACTTCGTTCGCGTGGCGCCCAACCCCAATTCTACATTACCCTACCCCGCCCCCATCCTACCCTACACCTACTTTACCCCTACCTACTTTTTTTTACTTATAAACCTTCCTCTTAAATCATTCTATCTATTGCCGAAAACGGCATTAAAATCCGTTGCGTAGTTTAAAAGATCTAAGCGTACATAGATACATAAGGACAAACGGCGGGAAGTAACTTTGTTTTGTACTATGTATATAAAAACTTCTTCAAACGGGAATTATGCTACGAAGCATCACGCGAAATTATGTATACAACACGTCTACAACAGCTGAGAAGTTAACATTAATACAGCAACTCAAAAAAGCTATACCTATAGTAAATATGAAAATCGGAATTGGAGTCAATGTTTTTTCTGTACGTAACTTTAACGAATTATTACGACTAGTACGATGGCAGGTCTAAGCTAAAATTTCTGCTGCCTGCAGTCACTTTAATGAAGCTCAATGTATATACAAATAGAAAACTAAAATAAAAGCAATCCAGTGTAAATGCAGCACGGAAAAGCAATCTGTCAAAGTAGGTACTCCGGAAGTAAATGCAGTCCAAAGGCACCAAAGAAGGTTGACATAATCTCCTACTTCAGTGGAGGTTCTAATAATGGTGTCTCGGTGACAAATACGCGATGGGCCACCATGCCATGCTAAACGGGATTGATGACACGGTGACCGTACACTCATAAATTTTACGGACTTCCTTCCCTAGGGAGGTGATGTACTGGCCTTTTTGGTCTCGGATCTGGGACCAAGACCAATAATTTGACGGGTTTTCGGTAGGAATTTGGTCGTGTCGTATCCACTGACTAGACTATTTATTGCAATTCTCCCTTCGTTTTATGAGTGTCGTAACTAATTAGGAACGTAAGTACAAGCAGGGAATGCCTTATGGCAAGGCCCTCATTTGATCACGAGGAGGCTCAAGTCCAGCAGTTGGCAGTTATGGGCTATATCGATGTGATGTATAGGTAACATCGATCGATTTAGGTGAGTGTACTAAACTGAAATTTCAGTGACTTGTGAAGCACTACGAGTATGAACAGGGTGTTTCTAGTTCTAAATTACATACCCAGACAATGAAATTGTGGCCGAAACTTGGTCTAATTTTAGATGTCAGTACTTACAGAGGCTGAGATTTTAGACAGGAACCTTGGCCTTATTTTACATAGGGTAATATTTTGGTGATATCCATTATTACATAGCAATTCATACATTCAAAACGCATCAAAACCCACTGATGATTTTTTCCTCTTTTTTTAATTTTGTGCGAACAGAAACTGTTTTTATTATTTATGATATCGCACATCACTATTTGAGGGCAACGACCGGGAGTGCGGGCAAGCCGAAAATGTGATTCTTCAGTCCAACGAAAGAATGCAGAAAGGAAATGCTTGGTATTAGGGCAAAATTATTGCATGACTCAATAACATTTTAGATATTATGTTGTTTACCATGTCGCATACAAATTGAAGAGTAGGTGTATTACATAGGGGGTAGCCATTATACTTTTTCGTAGTAGATCAACATTATTTAAACTATGTTGTTTTTAAAATTTTGAAATATCGGTAAAGTAAGGATTTTACTAAAAAAAATTTTTATTTCATTGTAATATTTTTTACTTATTTTGGACGTAAAAACAATATTCTGGGGTGATTGTTGTAGGAGGTTGCTAGTTTACTCTGCCGTATAAATCAGATAATGAGGATACTAAACCAGCGAGAAAATCTCTTAAATTAAATAATCATTTATTTCAGAATTTACAATTCCATATATTTTTAGGTACGTAAGTAATTTTTTAATTATTTACCAAAAATATAAAAATAATAACAATGTCAAATTCCATACTAATGTCAATTGACTAAAAATATCAATGTCAATTAATTTCATAAAATCATAAATTCGACCATGTCAATACATTACAATCAATCAATTAATCAGTAATAATTATATATATTTATGAATGAAATATGGCGTTACAACGTTACAATATATTTTTTCGGATTGTAACTTAGTGGGAGCGTAGATACTCAGTGGGTAGATTATGGAACAGATTGAATCATCAACTTATCCAAGATTCCTCCGTGGTGATCCAGGTGTTCAATAGCAGAGCTGCCAAATGAAAGTTAGAGATAGGTGACGGGCCTTCTGAAGTTCACAGAGCCCCACCAGCATCCAGGAAGCGAAACGCGTCTTGCTAAGATGAATCTACGAGACTCGTGCCCGTTTGTACTACACTTAGAAAACGCTTAAGTTGACGCCTTAAGATATTAGTGAGCATTTATGCGTCAAAAATCGGTGGTCATATGAACTTAAGAATGACCTTTGTGGAGTTTAAGTTTCAGCTAAGGGCTTGGCTAAAATTTAAACACGCTATTATATGTATATGCTTAAAGTGCTTGTTAAGCATATACATATTATTCTAAACAACGCGTTTTCATGTTTAAATAATGTTCATGTAAAGAATATTTATATGCATTTAGGCGTCAACTTAAGCGTTGCCTAAGTTTCCTCAACCCCCATCATCCTATTTGTCTCAGTGGACAAGGTATAGGTAATGCAAAGGTAATTAGGTGTGTACCATGTGTGTACTCAAGGGAAGACGCTATTGATGAATGAACCAACTTATCCGACATTTCCATATCGTTATTGTCACAATAATATTTTATACTTAATCACAATAAGGTTTTAATCTCAAACACTTACTTAATAGGGCCTGGGAACGAAAGCGCAAAAAGTAGTAGAAAATGGAGCGAAATTTAAAAGCACAAAGAAACTAAAAGCTAACGTGTAGCTTTTTCAAAGGCACTCGTGGTACCGGCCGGAAGTTGCGAGCTTAAAGCTGTGCTCTCTTTCTCATATCCGGTGGTTTTCAGTGCAAAAAGCTGTTCTGTGCTCCTGAAATTGTGTTTTCAAAATTGGCCAATTTTAGACGGATATTATTCTACTCTATTCGCAGTGTCCTAAGTCAGATATTGTTGTAATTTTAAATAAATATATATATGCTTGGAAAAATTCGCACACTGCCATCTAGTCTCAAAGTAAGCAAAGATTGTGTTATGGGTGTTAGATAACTGATAAACTACTTATATAGTTATTTTTATATATGTACTTATTATACATCTTACTACATCCAAACCCATAACAGAAAAATTAAAATTCATCATTTCAATTTCTGGTCGGCCGGAAATCGAATCCGGTACCTCTTCATGGCGACCAGCATATTAACCAATTAAACCAGTCAGGTCGTCAAACCGTTTACATTTGCTTTTGATCACTCATGATGTGAAACTGAGGCTCTCTCATATCTTACCATATACTCGTATCATTTTGTAGCAACATAGTTGTCGATATAGATAGGCAAAGCAGCAAGCAGGTCACCTGATGGTACGTGATCACTGCCGTTCATGGCCCATGGCCTTTTTCCCACCAACCACACTAACCCCTATACACTCGCAGGTGTCGTACGAGGTGACTAATGATTTCCAGGCAAAGTATTTAGTCTCCGTAGGCTGGCAAATAGTCGGAAGCGTTTCCCATTGTTATATTTGTAACACTGCGATCTCCAACCCGCCTGGAGATTATGGCAACCACCTTTCTTTTGGAGGGAGACGCCCTAGGTCCTACAGTGGACTGTTATGATCTGTGAGGTGGTGGCCTTTACGACACCCATTTACCTAGACGGGATTTGGTGATATCTATAGTATCACCACCAAAATCGCGGAAACCAGAAGATACACAATCCGATGCGAAAAGTTTTCATGCAACAGTTTTAAAGCAAGTCCTGTGAAGTGTGTTAACTATTTGACAATTCGACATCTATTGATTAATAACCAGGTAGAGCTCGTCTAGTCTAAGATGACGCGCCCCACTACTTAGTTAGTTGATTTCGATGTGTGAGTGCAAATATTGATAACGACACTTCATCTGTGTGGGAGCCAATGAACGACGTGTGTTCCTACGTTTGAATGTCACCGGCAACTGAATGACCAATTACGACGGCATTTGTATATGTATTGCGTCCATATTTTAAACTTGCTTGTGTGCGGTAATGCGATAGTGGGGCGCGTCATTTTAAATTAGACGAGCTCTATCAATATACACACCGGAATAAAATAAAATTAAAATAGGTATATAATTCATATATTCAGCTAGATTTGATTTGGAGCTGATTTTCCTGGGACAAACTCAGTTCTTCATTCTTTCAGGATTCGAAAGCTAAATTTTTATACTATGCGGTTTCTGTTCGAAATCTCAACATTATCAAATCAAGTCAGGACAAAAATCAGTATATGTTACTAACTGAACACATTGATGTGGAGTATAGCTAAAAAGTAATATACGTCAAGTTAGTACTTGTGACATCTTAGTTATATAGTTATAACTAAGTGGTCACAACTTCAAACCGAAGCTTGCGTGCCCGATGTCAAGATGCAGGTATTTCATAACCTCAGAAGCATCAACCCTAAAATATCCAAAGCATTGAAACTTTAAACGTATCTCTGTCGTTTATCAAGCCAAAGTTGAACTGTACCCAGGGCCGGATTTAAGCTTTTGCCGCCCTTGGGCACTGAAAAAAATGCCGCCCCATCATTGAAATATCACTAAAAGTTATGTAGTTTTGATATCTTATTTATAAAAAATTAAAATATCTAATGTATTGCAAATAACTTATTATATATTATATACTTTGATGACATAAAAAATATTTGTTTTTGTTCGTAGAGCTATACCTACATTTTGCACTCAGCTTGACTTATAATTATATTATAATAATTTTATCACAGGCAAATACGCCTTACTTTTTGAATTGCGAATTGGTCGATTAAATTTTCACAATCTAAACAGTATGCACAGTTAAAAGTTGAATAGATTCAAAAGTATAAGATTTTCTTTAAATTCACGTTAATAAGTATAATCGACGAATTATTCAATTTTTAAGAAATTCATTGATTAATTTAATTTTTTTTTTTTAATTCAAAACTATGTCAATAACGTTTTTAATTTTGCCAAAATTAAAAACCAAATTAAAATTTTAACATTCCAGCAAATTAAAAAATCTAATATTACCATTTCAAATCTTCACTTAAGGTGCCAAAATTATAATTTACAAAACTTCGATTTGACAAATATTGTACGAGTCAAATTTCTTTAATTATCTATTAAATAATATATGATTAATTAAAAGAATAAAAAATTTCTATTGAGAAATTTTGCGGACAATAAAATATTTTGTTTTCACTTTCCAAATTTTGCCGCCCTAGAAAATTTGCCGCCCTGGGCACTAGCCCCGACTGCCCCTAATGTAAATCCACCGTTGACTGTACCGTTAGCAAAGCAAGTAACGTTAAGACGGTTTGTTGTGTTTGTTTGTTTACCCTTACGGAGTTTCTTGGATCGAATTACGATGAAAATGTATTTGCCAAAGAACTTTTGTTTGTTTAAATCGTTAATACCTTTACGTGTATCATGAGATGGAATCTGTGTGTTGGAATTTATATCGCTCGTATTTGCTGACTTTGTTTGGGAAGAAATACAGATGTAATAGGTACATAATAAATGCAAGTGATTATCATTTGTACGGGTCCAACTTTTATAATTCTGAAGGATAAGGAATTGAACACGTAGCCTGCGAGTGTGTTCCATCAACCTACATTATAAGATGGACAGCTTCAAACCTAGAGTACATGGGCTGTTACTAGACAGGAATGTTCCACTAAGGAAAATAAGGTTAACAATATTGCACTTACCACCCGGTAGAATAGAGGTCATAAGTATCTCTTATATAAAACAAATAACATAATATCAACCGACGATGAAGTCTTCAATATGCCATTCTAAAGCACAGCTTGTTGTATTATTTACTATAAGCGACGCCCCGGCTTCGCACGGGTATTCTCGGAGTTTCACGAAAATTCTCAAAATGATCTTGAAAACCACATCTAAATCCGTTGCGTGGTTTAAAAGGAGTTAGCGCATCTCCAGACAGACGCGAAAAGCGACTTTACTATATACTAGGTATGTAAAGAGATGTTGTATACCTAATTGGAATAGATAATCGTGTTTTACTTTACTTTACTGTAATTCATTCAAACACCTTAATAAACTTTCATTTTTATTTGCCACCGTATCCGGCAGCGTAGAATATAGTACCAAACCAACCCGTCGCGTAGGTAAAATTACGGGTATACCTAACTGGTCGTACATACCACAAAGGAATATAGGTATTGGTTTTTCAATACTGCGAGGTCCTAACCCAAAGCGATGATGGCAATACTCCCCTACATAGTGGACGGTCTATATTACGAAATTGACAGCCATTACTTCGATGGTCGTTGTATCGAAAACTTTGCATCGACGAGTCACTATCGCGACATTGTACCCCATCGCTAGTACGCTGCATCGAAAATGAATCGATCGTCGATATGGCGATGTGTCGATACAGAATCAATATGGCGCACTGTCGCTATAGCGACCCGTCGATGCAGGGACTGTTGATTTCGTAATCTAGAACTATGTGTCTTAAGTCCAGCAGCGTACTACCAACTATTGATTTGATACCTACATTTTCTAATTATACAACTAATACTATTAGATCGAGAAAACATCGAGATGAAATGCATATTCAGGCGATTTAAGTGTAACCGTGATCCAATCTGGTCTGGTTGCCTTGTTAACAGGCTCACGGAGATAAAATGGCAGTCACTCCACTGTAATTGCCTGATCTGCCAAACCGTGGATCCCTGGAGGCGGACCCTGGGCCCGAGAGCACAACCGAGAAATTAACGCCAAAATAACAAAATAGGTGACATAACCAAACTAGGTCATGTCCGAACATAAAACCAACCCTGCCCGAACGCAGAACTGATACGCAGCAAAAAATCTCAATATATCCTCCCTAACCCTCAACTTTCGGAAACATTCCGCCATTTTTACGTTCTCGGTCAAGAAGTCGTGACAAAATATTTCCGGACTATCTAAATATTTTTCTGGTAGTCCACTATTACGGACAGATGTCGTATGATCGTGGACAAAGGTGAGAGAAGTAATGTGGATTGCTCTAAAAGATAAGTGCCAAGATTGTGTATGGCTCTCCTGTGCTTGAGGGACTCAAGGGTTCGCGTTGCATCTTTTTTCGAGGCCGAAACCAAATAAAAAATAATTAGAGTTACATCTAAGGTTATCTTGAATTCAGTCATAGTGAATGTATAATCTAAGCCTGACGCCTGTAGACCTGAAAAGGAATCCGTATTACAAACAAAATAGCAAGCGTGGGTACAGGCCGAAGCCGGATAGCAGTGCAGTATAGCAACGTACATTTTCTAATTATTGAATTAAACTTTCAATAACCTAAAGGGCATTTGACGATTTGATGAAAAACTTCCAATATTTGAACCAAGAAAACGTCATCATGCGTAATTCAAAATACTTAAAAATAGAATGGACGTTTGTGCAGATAACATTGCTCACGGATGACAAAGAAACTAAATTTGACAGACAGCCAACAAAACAATTCACAATATAAACAATCACAAGGACGCCATAACCTCAATTCAATCTTATCTTGACTATCTGTAGTGTTAGTTTGACGACTTGAGTGATTCAATGGTCAACATGCATGAAATTGAAATGATGAATTTTAATTTCTGTTACGGGTCTGGGTGTTCTATGTAAAATAAGTATGTATTTTAAAAAAGTATTTAAGTAGTATATCAGTTATCTAGCACCCATAGCACAAGCTTTACTTAGTTTGGGGCTAGATGGCGCTGTGTGAATTTGTCCACGAATATTTATTTATTTATTTAGTAGTTCGCTGGTCGGAATACTTTTTCAATTTACATCAATACCAAACCGCAGCTGTTGTCACATTACTTCTTTTCTAATTATATAGTGAAAAGACAGACGGCATGTGTATATAAATACGTTCAAATTTAGCGCGATAAAGACCGTCTCCTGATGCTAAGTAATCGTCGCCGCCCCTGGTTGGTCACCCTTTCAGAAACTATTCTTTATAATAGACGGAAGAAAACTAGCAAGCGGAACCGGAGTGGAGAACTCCTGACGGTAGTGATGACCGCTATCTCTTGATTACTATGAATTTTGGTATTAAAGATGGTAAATTATCATAAAGATGGTAAAAATAATAAAATCGGTTACTTGCTCATTACCACAATTTAGTTCAAAAACTACAGCCTCAAATCAGATTTAAATGAAACCAAAAGCCGCCTCTCTACCAGTAGTAATGAACTGCGATAAATCGCATCCGTGAGAGTGTGTGCTGGCCACTGATGTATGGGCTGCAATCATGGCAGTTAAGAACCTGCGAGGAAGTTTTTATCGGTCTGATAAGCCATTTTTATTATTAGAAGGAAATAAAATAGAACTAAACCGGACGGAAAGGGGATGGGCAGAAAGTTTCTCTTACCCTGTGTTCAGCTTCCAGCGGAGAAAACATGTAGGCATGAACATTTTAAAGTCCAACTTTAATGTAGATGACGTTTTTTACTTTTTTTTTTTTTCAGATATGTGACGTCTAATGCTGACATTGGAGTGTTCTTATTTATTCGGCTATTGTCGGATATTGTCTTACAGAATCAACCGAATCACAATATCGGGGCGAGAAAATGAGATGAGAGGAAGATAAGTTTCCATCAGGCAGGGCATATTGGTAGAAACCTATCATCATTTGGCGGGGAGACTTCAAAAGAGATACGTTTGCAATAGTTTGTTATTACTATAAATGTTATAAACTGATTTGGTTAAAATTTTGATAATATCGTACCGAAAACGTATAATGACTGTCCAATTATCGAAAATTGACGAATCACATTAACAGACAACATGAGAAAACTAACGAAATAACCTAAACTAACAAATTAGGGAAACTGACGACTTAAAGATTTTCATAGAACTGACGAATAAGGAAACTGACTAACTAGGGACACTTACAAATGTTAACCCAACTCCGAGAGATAGAGATAATACGTGCACCAGAAGCAATCCGATTCTCCGGCAGCGCGCAACAAAGATAGTCGGAAACTAGAAATCTGTGTACTTTCCATACAAAAGTCAACTTTGGAAAATATAGCAATATCCAGATCCTCAGCCCGACGCCCGCGGGGGGCGTCGCGCGACAAAGTGGCAATATTCTATCTCGACGGGGCTCCGCAAACAAGGGGACTAAACAGGGACAGAGAGACCTGCTCCCAGCCAAGTGCGACAGAGACAACAGCAAGTTATTAATTGAAGGGAATTGACGGAAGTGCACGCGGAGTCGTGTTTTTGACAAATTTCCCTTTGATACGCCGATTACTTTCACCTCAACGCTTAGAGGGTAGCCTGAGATAAATAATGACTGATAGGAGGTCTGTGTAAAAAAAGATGTTTTAAAGAAAATTGGGTGTTTAACAACTTCGGAAACGATGTTATGGGATGGTTTTGAATATTTGGGATCGTCTTCATCATCACAGTCCGTAACAGTCCACTGCTGGACTAAGGGCCTCTTCCTCTAAAGGGGAGGTTATTGCCATAATCTGCACGCTTGGCAGGCGTGTTGGAGATCGCAGTATTGTAAATATAATAAATTTAGCCTACGGAGACTTACATATTTTGCCTCGAAAACATTAGTCTCCTTGTACGACACCTACGAGTGTAAGGGGTTGGTGCTATTCTACTCCGCCGGAATGGGTGATTGGCTTACTGCTTCACAACTAGCTTAATTACAATATTTCCGATAGTTTAAAATCATTCGTTGCCCTATTGTATCTGTCAATGTTCTGTTCATATCCGTATCCGGCATCCACCCTTCACAAGGCCTGTCCAAATTGGATGAAAATTAATTGAATTGATATAGACAAAGCTGTTTTAACGTCGCTCAACTGGCTATGAAATCTGATTATTTTGATTGTGAATCCGTAGGTTCGCCGAAAAATATTCGCCCGACATTGAGTTCACGTGTACAAAGCGTCATGTCCAATCTATGAACAATTTTACTCTTGTTATTTCATATTCGGATATTTACCTTTTTGACCAGTTTATGCTAAAATTGTGCCAAACTAGCTCGACTTCTGCAATCTCAGATACCTTTTCGGACGTAAGCCGCTTTCGCTTAGATCAAAACAAAGGCTCATACTTAAGTAAGCTCACGCTGCGGGAACTAAGCGAAATTTCTGTTTAATTACCTAGAGAGGCACACGAACGGACGGCTTACCTGAAAGCAACCACTGTCGTCCAGGACATCAGCAACGTAATGGGATGGAGTGGATAGACGTGCCTTTTGGGAAACCTTCTTCAAAGGAAAGACTTCGGAAGGGAGCTCATTCCACTTTGCAAGTGCGCGGTAAAAAGGCTCACGATGCCCGTACGTCAGTTGGATGCCAGACATCTAGATTGTGTGGATGAAATCTATACCATTGTAGGAGAGTGTGGTGGCGGAAAAGTGGCGGTGGCACCAAGTTAAACAGTTCTGCCGAACATTCCCCGTTGTAGACAAATAGAGACCACGTCTCTCGGGAGGCTTAAGGGATGTTAACAATCTGTGAGAATGGGATAATCGTCCATTGGGACAGCCCCGCGTTGGATGCAGTTGAAAATACAATACAAGCTTATATAGCTATGCTACAGCATACAGTCCAGAAATGTGGGACCAGAGCCAGCCTATTGTAATTATGATTGTGATCCATTTAATTGTTTATTTAACTACCTTTTCCACGACGCCATAAGCCCACAAACTACAAAATGGCGTTGCTATAACACCATATAACCAATAAACTGGACAAACGAAGTAATCCCGGGCATTCTGCGCGACAGAATCGCCAGTATGGCCGCCGTAAAACCGTGTTTATGGGTTCAGGAGTGGATTTTACGAGTAGCAGAGCCGGTGGAGAATGGCCCGGAAATGTCAGTTTAATAACTAAAGTGTGCGATGGAGTTTTGCAGTTTTTATGCACAAGGGAGTCGGGTCCAAAATGTTTGTACCGGAAAATTGAGCCAACCTACGAAATGTGAAAGTAACTTGGTTAAGTTAACGTTTTCTTGTCCAAAGTGGTAACTCTAAATGAGTTTGGAGTTCACCCATTGACGATTTTTGCCGTAATAATCTGGAGATTGTGTTCCTCGGAGCACAAGGTCTCCTTCCTAGTTCCTAGACCGAAACTTTTCGTAAACAGAACACTTTTCAATATGGGTCATCAAATTATACTTATTTTCATGTGGTAGGTTCCCAAAATCTCAGTCTGTTCTCAATTGACACAAAAATTGTGTAGCAATAACACAACAACACAATTTCTATGATACCAAAACGTCCCTTTAAACAAAACATACGATGAACAATCCCAAGTTGGGAACTACACAAATTACGGTCATATTTCAGCAGTTATAAACTATGAAACTAGGTGGTCGGTGACAAAAACGGTATGGGTCGGCCACACACTAATGTGATAAATAAATGGTCACAGAGGCTTGGTTAGACATTAACTCGGGTGATTTACTGAGTATACCTACTTACTTATAGGTATGTGTACTGGTAGAATTTGTTTACATTAGTTGGTTAGTCAGTTTCTAGAGTTTTGTAAGATTTACTGACGAAAATAATAATAATAATCTTTGCTTTAATGTCCTTGTTGTACTCTCGCGCACGGGGGCCGGGGTCCGCAGTGACCATGGTCCAGGATTTGGCAGATCGGATAATTACAGTGCCAACGACTGCCATCTGACCTCCGTGAGCCTACTACTAGGGGAACCTCACCAGATTATATCATGGTTACACAATGTGCAAGTTTGGTCACGAAGTTTTCCTTCACCATAAGAGCATCGGTTATTGTTTAAGTAATGTTCATAACTCTGAATAGAGTCATTGGTATACCTATCTAAGAATTATAGAATTATAATGCATGAAAACTATTCGCATCGGATTGCGTGTGTTCTTGCTTCCGCAATTTAAGCAGAAATGCTTAACACCAAGCCCATCCACTGGCAGATTGACAGGTGGTTATGAACGGCAGCGATTACTTACCATCAGGTAACCTGTTTAGCCGTGTGGTGTCCGGCAGCGTAGAATAGCACCAACCCCTCACAATCGTGGGTGTCGTACAAGGCGACTAATGTTTTCGAGGCAAAAGATCTAGAGTCTCTATATATTGGGAAATGGGCAGCAGCGTTATCCATTGTTATATTTATAACACTGCGATCTACAACCCGCCTGCCGAGCGTGGAGAATATGGCAATAACCTCCTATTTCGTGGGAGAGGCCCTAAGTTCTGCAGTGGACTTATCTAGGCTGTGACGATGATGAGGTAACCTGCTTGCTCATTTACCTATCTGTTATAAAAAAAAACTTATGTCATTAAAGGCAGACTATGTGCTCTGTCCATTTCTGTCAGTGTGATATTAGACGATCCGGGTCGTCTTTTTTATTCTAGATTTTAGACTAGATCGGCGAAATGCTGAGGTGGATTTGTTTCACGCAACGACCTCGTCCGAAATGCACACATTCCTGGTAGCCTATAAGCTGTTGAGTGCCGCTTTTGATGGCCACGTCTCGCACAGACGCCCGGTACCTACGTGAAGAATAGACCCGCCCGGAAAGCGATGCTTGACGTGTAGTTAACTCACCTCTGAATGCCAAAGACCGAGCGAAGTGGACAAGGTAGATGGTCTTCATACTCTCGCGGCACAAAAGAGATTGACATCATGATGATGATGGTAATGACCAAGGAAAGAGGTGAAAAAAAAACGCTGAAAGTAATGTAAAATAACGTTTTATTTCCTCATAATTGTCAATTAAGCAATTATTCGAATACATTTTACATCCACTTATAATTATTTAAACAGTCACTTATAGTAAAACACAGTTTAACATATATTTTAATTTTAACATATACAATCACATTCATCTGGCACTCAAGTATCATTTTCTGTAATGACACAAATTTCTTAATATATCCCGTACAATAGGGGCTTCACTGGGACGTTTAGATGGCGCAACCATAATAATTAGTGATACCATCTACAAAATGGATGTCATTTTTAAGGATTTTATAGGCTATCAGCAAAATAGGTATACATTTTGCTTATGGTTACACCACGGCTCTTGGGAATGGCTAACCATATCCTTCCTTTAAAATATATGGAGGAGGTTATTTCACTCGGTGTCTGTTCGGTCACGCAACTAAAAATAGTCGGTCCTAAGAACATAACATATTGTTTCAGAATAAATGTGAGACTCGTAATGAAACATATGTTTAAACGTAGTACCATTTATGAAATTGAAGAATCAACTTTGAAAATAATAATTTAGTTTGAGGAAGGGAAAGAATTTGCCATCATCCTTGAAGTCCTTAGCTTATTTATGTACAGTAGATACTTATTAGTAACAGCGAATCACTCATGACATGATAATTACATAGTAAGTAAGTAATACATTAAGGAATGTCTATTTAACGACATTATAACATGAACACCGATCCCACAAGATTTGGAAAAGATCATGCCATTTTCACTACAAACACAAAGTTTTGCAGAAGAGTCTGTTGAAGATTTTAAAACGTTTTCCTTTACGCTGATTCCAAAAATCTATACCTATCGCAACTATTGAAGGAATGAAGAATCCTCCCATAAAGTATGAGTCTGTAAGTGAAAATGGCATAAAGTACATTAAAGTTCAAATAGAGAATGATCACGAATAAAGCGCAAACCATAATTCCACATACGATTATTTATTTTAATTCTCAAATCATAGTATCTAAGATGCATTTGAATGCCTAAGATTTAAAGACCCTGTTTGATCCATAACGCGTTTTGAAGACTTATTAAATATAGCATTTACAGATTTTAATACTAACTGAAAAATTAAATTGAATAAAGCTGTTTTCAGGGCAAAGATGTCAATAGTGTAGGTCGTTGTTGAAGCTAGACATACAAATAAAAGTTACAGGGAGAGTTTTAAAAGCAGCTGCAGTTTAGACAAGCAGTTTCCCGAAATTCATTAGCTATAAACCCTACACGATTACTTAAACTTTAGAAACAAAGATATTAGCATCCTTAGCTAAGAAAATAAATATTTCTGGTACTACATTTACTAGCAAAACAGGTTTTGGCATTATGTTTATAAGATAAAAAAATACATATAGAGTAATATAATTTTTTTTTTTTTTTTTTTTTTATGGCAAACAAGTCGGGCATTTGACCGCCATCTCACCTGTTGGTAAGTGACGATGCGGCCGAAGATGAAGCATGCCCGTCTTGGAACAGCCTATTCACTCTAGCCTTAAAGGCATCCAGATTATATTGATCAGGGAACACACCCGCAGGCAAAGCGTTCCATTCCTTAGCCGTACGCATTATAAAGGTCGAGCCAAAGCCAATTTTGAACCCTTTTAGTAATCAAGAGCTTACATTAATTCTTGACCTATTTGACTATCATTGTTATTTATGTTCTTGTTTTTAATAATATAGGTATTAATTTCTACAGTTTGGTTACAATTTTAATTAAATTTATGGTTAATTGTGGTATAATAGACAGATATATTTTTTCATGAATGGAAACATCACGATGACTTACTTCGCTTCAAAAATAATCAAAATACAACAAGATAAGAATATATCCACACCTAAAATTAATAAAATAGCCAGTTAATTTATTATAATAAATGTTTAAAACGATTACGTTGACAGAGAAACTGTTTATTTTGAACGTGTAACATAAACACTTTTAATATCAAGATCTTTTTACCTGCGTCATTATGCGTCGTCTTTATAGTGCTAGGTACTGACAGGTAAACGTCAATATAAAGCCACTCTAATGGCGACCGATCTAAGGTATAGATAACATCGTTAATAGGTTTCTGTACGAAAAACGTTAACACTTTATTGGGACAAGTAACTTTAAATATAGCGCTGACGCCCTTTCGTCGGGGCTTTCTGTACTATCGATAAAAAATTTCGTTGTAATATTTTTCTATTACAAGAAAGTACACAAAGCTAACACATACCTATATAAAATTGTTGACAACAAATATTAATCGAAGCCACATCGCTAGTTTCATCATGACTAACTACTGTTTTGGTGTTTGATCCTTTTAGCGGGCCCTGGACAGACTTTTGTCCCCAGGAACTCTATTCTAGATTTACAATTATAATAATATTGTGTTACCTTACTCTAACAATTTCATATTATGTGGTTAGTTTGCATTATAAATAGTGATTGCACGTGAATTGCATGAAAATTGCACTTACAGACAGAATATTATGTTTAAAATTTAAATTCCTTCTGCACCGTTTTATGTTTTATTTACACTTTTTACACGCCTATCTTGTTTAAACTTCTAAGCTAAATTTAAATATTTACAAAGATTATGTTATACACTTTAATTGATTACTCATAAAAGCTAAAATGGTACTTAATAATATATCGTCGAGTACACGATTCACGACTCACTATGGAAATTTAGTTATTTCCCTTCTATATTATAATTAAGAAATTCATTTGAGACCGCATTCTAGAATTCCAAGAATTCCTTTTTTGTAATTACATTTATGGCATAGACTAATATATAATTTGCTAGTTTCCAAATATTTTAATTTAATATTATTTATAAGTTATGGCTGAGATTTCGCTCCCCCTACATGATTAATATTAGTATGTAGTGTATCACTGTCATTTCCATTCAAAATATTACAATTCAATACATTATTTTAGCCACTATATACGAGTGTGGTTTATATAATTATCACTTTTACTCATAAAGTTATACCTAGGCAATTTTAGATGACGATGTTAGTAGGTTATGTTGAAATAAATTAACTTGTAAAACCATATCAAATAGTATAAATCATCAAATATGGCGATTCTATAAACACTTTGGTAGGCACTTTGGTTAGAATTGAAATTGTTGAGTCTGAAATTACGGATAAATAATACTTAGATAAAAGATAAAAACAAGTAACAAATAGTTAAAAAAATTATATAGCCTACAAAGTCCAAGCTGGTGTTAGACAATGAAAATAGTAGATAACTTTAGTAGCTAAGCGTGTCACTTTTCATTTAGAGCATATAAGAGGTACAGTCACCAAAGACAGGACAAGTTTAATATTGTATCTACACTATATGTATGTACTAAGGGCCTGTCTAAAGTCGTGTAGTGCTGCCAACAGTTGGGGAGCAGTGGGGCGAGCCATAGCAGATAAAGTCCAGCTCCAAGACATTAGACCGTAACTGTAGAAAAAAAACATTTGTTGACATTGTTGAAATTGTGGATCATACGCTCATATATTCTACCTAAAATTTATCCAGACTAACTTATCTTTTTTAATAAACAAACAGCACTCGGAACAAAATCACGATTTGCCGTATAATCACGCTAAGTATACTGAGTATACTTAGCATCTGAATTACGTAAGAAACATGTAGAATGTGAATTTTGGCGAATACTTTTGCAAATTATCCATTTAACGACATAATTTCTGGGAAAATATAAATTTCACCATCATTTTCTGCCACAGATTAAAAAAATATTGACATTCAGAAATATATTTTAAATATAATTTTTCAGGTATACAACACAATACATATCCCAAAACAGTCTTTGGTCGCTAATACGGCATATTTGTTTACCAAATGAGACAAGTCTGGCAGCTGGGCAAGTAGATTTTACTGGTTAATACCAGTCATTATTTCATCAAATATGTTGAAAACGTGTACAATATGTTTCATTGTAATAACATTATGGTAATATACTGATGTAAGGCACATCTTATTAAAACTGAAACTCCGGACAAATGTACTATTTTTACTTTTCATTGTTATTGCTTCCACGAGCACTCGGCTTTCTTTTGTTCCTGCGAAACTCTGACAAAGGAATCTAGTTCAACATCAACATTTTGACATACTTTCCTCATCTTGACAACTTTTACGGTCATTAAAAGTTTTCGGGGGTATCTACCTAGCTTTAGTATGGACACTGTTTGCTACTTGGAGGAGTTAGAATATTTTCTTGATACAATATTATATTTTTCAACACAAGTAATGATACTTAGTTACTTGTCTATATACTACAAGGTATGAAACGTGTCCATAAACCAAAAAGTTACTTCATGCTTTAAATGATCACATAACATTTTAATGGTAACAACCAGGTCAAGCCTGAGAAGTCGGTTTAGATGTATTGGCTTAGTGCTTTCTGCCACCAAGCAACTGGGTCCAGGATTTTATATTACAGTTTAAAGGTAAAAAGGATTTTAGGTTAGTCGTCATGCTTCATAGAGAGAATACACCATCGAATATAATTTTTTGTCAAACATGATTATGAATTAAATATAAATCATAATCATATTAGTAATCACAATAAATTTTTACTTTAAGGTGATAATGGCTGTCCTTTATTGGACTCTCTTTTTGTCATATTTGTATACCAGCACAACGTAGATATATCTAAGAATAAATAACTTATCGTATTTACATTTTTAATACTCACAGTTCATCAGGACAGTTATGGGGCTGCGAAGGCCTATACCCTCCATTTAGGAAAGCTCCGACGTCAGCCGCATCTAATTCAGCTAAAGGAGATGCACCCAGTGTCGCCAGCTCCCACAGAGTTATTCCTAATGACCACTGTGTAGAAAATAATGTAGTGATTTTATCAGTCCTTATCATCATCATAGATGAGATTTTAATGTAGTTACATCACTCAGGAGCAAAACAATTTACAAACAGAATATAAGGGCATAGCTCGAAGAACAGATGGCCGATGGGGCGGTAGAGTTCTCGAGTGGCGACCATGTACAGGAAGACGCAGCATGGCTTTCCACATGGTAGACCGACGACCTAGTAAAGATCGCAAGTACCAGCTGGATACGGAAGGCACAGGACCGGCCTTTGTGGAGATCTCTGGAGAAGGCCTATGCCCAGCAGTGGGTGTCCTTCGGCTGATATGAGGATGATGATGATAAGCCCCTGAAGCTTATAATTTAATTAATATCCGTCCATAATACTAGAATCATAGAAAACTGTTTTCTATGACTGGAATACTGCAAACTCACATTAGTAATATAATGTAAATATGACAATAGCTTAATCCGGTTATAAAAAAATGCTGTACCAATCGACTTCTACTATACAATTTCAACAAAATGTATTACCACATCAGAGGATGTTGTGTACTGGTTCTGCAGCAACGTCTCTGGTGCCATCCACTTCACTGGACGGTTTTCGTTGTCTCCCAGACAGTGGTAGTCGTCCGGGAACAAGTCCCGGGACAAACCGTTGTCTGTCACTTTCAGTCTCAATTTCTCATCCACACTATGAACAAGGGTATGGATTATTTAAATTCATCTGCACATCGTTGCAGCTATTGACTCCGTTAAATTCATACAAATGCCAGATACTGTAGAAGCAAGAGATACTATTGACCTATTAAAAAAATCAACACAAATAATAAAATCCTCCATTTAATCTCACTATGGTTTTACACTGGATCATTTACCCGAAACCGGGTATATTTTGCCTGTCAAGTACTACAATGATCAAAGTCGAGTAGTAGCAGTCATCGTCCCACGTCTTACCCGAATATAGCATCTACAAAGTACAAACCAAAGGATAGGGTCTATCGGTTCATACAAGGTGTTCACTAAGATCCAGCCGGTACAAAGTGAATGAAAAACGGAAGTATGTAAAATACGGAACTCGAATCAGTTGAAAAAAGAAATCGAAGTCTAGCCAATTCTTCACAATTATTTTTTGAAAACTTAATATTTTTAGCAAAACTGCAACACTCATGCAACACTGGAACAAGCCGTAGAGTAAACGATGAAAGAAAAAACTCCTTTTACGCCAGGAGTAAGAAGTTTTTTTCGTCATAGCGAAGAGAAATCAATGAGGAAAGAAAAAACTCCTTTCAAGAGGAGAGGGCATTATGTTCAATAATGCGTGTAATGCTCTCGCTTTGGGAAAACACTGGTAATGCGGCGTGCCACGTGACATACCTTTTGATGTTACATAAAATAGCTGACGGATGTGCCCAAAATCAACTAGCACAAGAACTAGATTTCCTTAGAATCATGGTATGTACAACACCTCGGTCGACCTCGCTTCGCCAACGGTATTAGGGGGCACACATAACGAGTTTCCAACTCGTTGCGGTGCTAACGTTTGACTACCCTCAAATACGAAATGGTCACCCATCCAGCTCCCCTGCATTACTAACATTGCTACACCTTGGTTTTTACTACATAATAAAAAACTTATCTGACACAATGGCCAAAACTTTCAAAAAAGCAGTTCACAGTTATTTCCTTAAGTCTCTGTAACACCTTCTATATTTTCCTACTTAGTCTTTCTCTTTTCCTTTTTTTTTTAAGTGTTTGGGCAGTAGTGTTGTTGGGTGTGCCAGTAGCTTGTTATGCTCAGTTCCTTGTTCTCTCTCTCTCTCTCTCTCTCTCTTTCTCTCTCTCCTATTATAGTATCTATAAGTTTCGGTCTGTGAATGTTTGATATACTTATTTAATTAATGTTACTTTTAGTCTGTTTTATGTTCTTTTATCTTCTTCTTTTGTAGCACCGCCTTGTAATTTTTGGTATTATTAATTGTTCTTTGGTTGACTGGTAGAAAAAGCTACGTAGCTTTAAGTTCGCCATTGTACTGTAAAGTGCATGAAGTTTTAAATAAATAAATAAAACTAGAATTAAGTCTCGTCATTTTGAAATGTCATGCCAATGCCAACAACAGCGACGCTGTCACATGGTCTGACAAGTTTATGGCTCTGTAAGAAAACTCCTTTTAAGGGGCTCAACGGCAAAAATGCGTACAATGCGTGACACACACCTTTTGATACATAAAATGGCCAACAGATGTGGCCAAAAAGAAACTAAAATAATAATTACAATTCCCCAGCATCATAATACATATTATTATGGCTAATTAACTCGCTCACAGCCTATCATCGCCATAGAAATTACAACCACAGGGCAGGTCTTCCTAACGGAGTATGGAGTTTCATTCGTCATTAGTGGCAGTGTATGACAAAGACAATGACATGCCTGTCATTGTCAATGTCCAAACCTAGGATTTTTTTACCTGTCTGTCTATGCAGTGCCACAAACTTAATCTGACCCAGTGACAGCATCGCTGTTAATTTCATTGACATGACATTTCAAAATGGCGACACTTGGTTCCAGTTTTGGCCACCGGGTCAGATAAGTTTGTGCATCCATAGCTTTTTTCGGGTGTGTTCATAATTTCATGCCAAGAATGCGTTCGTTTCATAGCAAATTAGTAAAATTTTAAACATTAATATAAATAAATTGGCTAGCTAAAGAATTTAAATAATTACGAGAAGACATTACGTTTTATAAGCTTTATCCATTACAACTCTCATTATGCCGGCTGGTGGTCAGGAAAATTTTAGACTGTCTCCTTTGGCACTTATCAGGTAAACCCCAGGTAATAATAATAAATTTATATATTTCAGACACAAGATCCATAGTTAGATGAACAATAATACTAAGTAATTATAATAAATGTAAATTAATAAAATAAACAAAAAAAATAAAAATACTGTTACATAATAACAATGTCAAATTATTTACTGTAATGTAATATAAGAAAAGTAGAACCAATACCCCTCGCCCAGGTAACTTACACGCAGTTCCTCGCAGCAACATCAGCATGCACCAGCCGGTGAACGTGTAAGTACGCCAGTCCACACGCCACCTGCGCGCCCAAGTCCACCAGGTCTCGCGTCGCTGGCGACGCCTGGTGGCCCAAGCGACAGGACACTAGGAACCTGAGAGTGGAATGGACACGATGCAAGTCATTGGTGGAGAAGCGAGAGATTTATTTAGCCTCTGACTAACTTAGCGAGAGAATGATCAGGAGGAATGATGGTGTCATTTTATTTCATAGGGCAGCTCGTTACCTCGTTCGTTTGGAGACAAAAAACATCTTAAGGAAGGAACGTTAGTAGAAGTCGTACTTTACAACATCAAAGTTTATAAAATGCGTATCTTTCTCCACAGTTCATATTCCTTATATCGTCCCTCCATAACGTCGTAACCTCTCCCCTCCATAATCCTGTCACAGATAAACGCACGCCTTCATCGCTTTTCCTTAGCACAGTGCAGAGCCTCATGGAACGTAGTAAAATGCGGATGCAGGCAAGAAATTTCACGTTTAAAACTTTCTATTTTGTGCTTACATCTAGATTTCAATAACTTATGTGATTTCCGATAAGTACGTGTGCCTTCCGAGAAACTAGGTTTCTCATAAAATATTATCGAAACAGTGATACCATTAATAAGTATTCCAATTTTACCTTTTTAGATTAGAAGAGTGAGAAGCGCAGCAGTACACAAGAAGTGGCCTTCGAGCTTCTTCTGCGCATGCGGCGATTGGCGCTAACACGTTCGCGTGGACCAGACCGCAGAGACGCAGCCCTTCGGCCACTAACAACGCTGCTTGCATCGCTGAAGCTGCTTCTAAAAGATATTGTTATGGAGGTAACTTTGGACCTACTTATTAGTGGACGGTTTACAAAGCAAATATTGATAGAAACCCGCAAATCGATGTACAGGATAGCCGTTTGGTACACGGATACTTTAGGTTAAAACAATCATTTTGAGCGGTAGTTCCTAAAAATATTCTAATGGAGATTTTACATAGATAATACCATAAAACACAATAATAGTACTGTGCGATAAGTTTCAAAAAATTATGAAACCAAACTTTTTTTTTAATTAAAAAATATTGTAAGTAATTGCTAATATTTTTAAAATCACCTTTTGACGTTAGATATAAATATATTAAGAGACATTTGGAGTAAATTTTACAAAAAATTACTAAGGTGCCTCCAACCTCCTCCAGGTTGGAGGCCCAAACTTGGCATGTTTTTAAAATATTTCTTTGATTTTTGGAAAACAGGTGGCCGAAAGGTATTGATGTAGTATATTTTTAGAACCGGCTTGTGAAGCCCTTTCACTTGATACCAAACACAATAGGCACATGAAAAAAAAAATTTTTTTTCAAGTCCCTTTATGACCATCGTTGATCTCACCGATAGGAATATTTTTAAAAATGACCACTCAAATTTAGACACCTGCAAATATTGATATAATGAGGAGTTTTCCAGTAGGTATTGATAGTTTGTTTCAAAAAGCATCAATAGATGGCGCTCCTACAATTTTGGTAATCTTCTTTAAATCTATATGATGGTGGCAGTGATTTCATGCAGCCAAGTAATACTAAACTTGAAAATAAAGTGTTTATTAATATAAACATAACTGTTAAAGGTTGAAACGAAGTGTAAAAAGAAATATTTATAGAAGTTTGTACTATGTTCCATTATTATTACAACCTCTAAAATGGTTGAAAACTATTGACAAATATAATATCATCCAATACAACGTACCCAGTGTTTATATCCTGTTTGCTAAGAACCTATTTCAAGCGATTATCAATTACCAAAATTGTCGGGGCGCCATCTAGTGAGTGGTTAGGAATGCCTTAAATACCTATTGGAAAACTCCTCATTGAACATATACTTTGCTTACCAGTCACAGTCTTCACAATAACCTCCTCATAAGTTTCCCCCCTCTTGAACACTCCTTTATAAATCCTACCGAATGTGCCTTCATGCACCAGGATCTCCAGACGAATGTTAGAGCGAGGAGTCGTGAGATGGTGCAACTGCTCCGCTGGATCAGTTATGCGGTCCTTCGTGATAGTTTGCTGCGTGGAAAAAAAAACAGTTTTGAATTTGACAATACTGTTGTCTTCTAATGGGAAGAAACCTTGTCAAACTAAATCGAAATGTAGGTTCATTAACCTCGACAAGGTTCCAAAAGTATAGGGTAAGGCTGTCTTGAGCGTAGGCGGTCCTGGCTTTGTTTTGTGCGGTCATCGTACGCGGTAAACGCTACGTCAAGCGCACGGTATTTATTTTTCTACGTACTGTAGAGCAAATTGAGATAACAAAAGTCTGAAATTGGCTGTGTTACTATTTTCCGACATGTGGTTTATAATTAATGTTATGCGATGTTTCTCGTAATAATACAAACAAATTTAGAAGACACCCAAACTGCTAAACATTAAGTTACTCGACTATACTTTATCATTTCATTGATTTATATGTATTTAAATAACTCGCGGTTACCGCGGTGCGGTGTGCGCGTTGACAAACGCTTAAAACAGCCGTGCCCTTTATTAGCCCGAAAACTATCATTCGATTTACTTGGTACCATCCATGTTAATTGCAAGCGGAATAGAAAGGAATACAAGATAATCTTCGTGCCTTTCATGGAAAGGATCCCTAGCTACTCTAGCTTCTTCTTTTATCATATGTTGTATCACCTATAAAGTAATACTCGTGTATTTTACACTAAAACTAATGGACAATTTGTTGCATCCGCCTTAAACGCAGGCGATCCCCGTTCGAATTCTTCTCGAGACCATCATTGTTTTTTTTTCTACTATCTACGTACAGATCATCCAATCTCTATGCCCTCCGTGTTTCGGAGGGCGTTACTATCGGTCCCGGTGAATATTGATTGAAAGCAGTCGTCATGTTGAAGACCCCTTAGGCGGCTGAAATAAGCTTACACTCTATCACGTTTGAATGGTTGATAAATAGGCCAAATGTGAAAGTAGGTTCTCGTAGGGAGAGTGCATTGACAGTATTACGACAAATCCTCAAGATGAAAACTCGAAATGAACGAATGAACATCTTATTGCAAGATATAGTCGGTACATATCGGTAGCATCAGAGAAAACAACAAGCGGCCTTATCGCTTAAAGCGATTTCTTCCAGGCAACCTTTGGGTAGCGAACTATCAATAGGGGTATATTTATACAGATACTTTGAGCAAGCCCGTTCAGCGAAATGACTTGTTTGGTGTGCATTTAAAATAATAAATAAGCTATACATACAAAAATACTATACATATTAAATATAGAATATTACCAAGTAATTTAGGGAAGAATAAAGCAAATACGAAATAAATACCCAAAGGATACCCAAGAACACGAAAAGCAACGACGATAAGGAACCTTATATGACCGACGCAAGAAAATGCTCTTTAACCATTCTGAAAAGTGCTCGACCCCTTTAAAACCTACTTTATGGCACAGGTATCATAAATGAATTTTATTTTTACCGGTGAATAAAGAATCCATTAGATAGGAGAGCCCCTCCTTCAAAAGCCTCGTGAGTCCGACTGGATGTAATCCTTGTATTGTGTAACTCTAGGTACGAATAACGTCAAAGTAATCTACACAGTATACGGGTCTACATTTTCGTAACACGTTATGTTATGTATGTAAGTTTTAGGGTCCGCCTTGACCATGATCCAGGATTTGGCAGATAAGATAATTACAGTGGAGCGACTGCCATCTGACCTCCGTGACCCACCTGCCAGGAGAACCTGACTAGATTGGATCATGGTTACACATTCAGTCTCCTGAATGTGCAGGTTTCATAACAATGTTTTCCCTCACCGTAAGAGCATCGTTTACCATTCAACTAATGTACAGAACTCAGAAAAGAGTCATCGGTACATGGCCGCAGTAGGATTTAATGCTAGTACTCCTCGCTTACGATTCGGATACCTTAATCACAGCCACCGGCGCTCCTTTAGTAATACCTAACTGAATACCTAACTTAATACACGTAACGGACTTCCATGCGTGCTGTGCGCTGTGTCGCAAAGTTACAAAGTAACAAAAGCTCTTATTGCATCCTTCAACACTGTTTCACTATGCTAATTCGCCTCTCGAGCTCGTTCAGCCTCCAATATTGCTAGTTATCCGTCCAGTAAAATTGTAGCCAGGTGGGCTGGCAGATAATTGCATTGTTCTGGTCCGGGCGATATCGCTAACCTTGTTGCGAGAGGATCCTTCCAGCCTCTCGACTGCTTATTGAAAACGAGAAGTCTACCTGGCCATAAAAAGCTGCAGGCGGATTTTTAATAATATTTGTTGCGTCTGTCTTAAGTGTTTTGGTTGTTGGGGTACCGGGGCATATCGTTTTAAAACACTGATCCATCAATTCAGCTGGCCATATAAATTGACCAGGCCAGGATAATTTGACGTTTACGGTGAATAAATTGTCTTTATTTTTTCCTGTTTATGAGGATCACTAACAATTTATACACTGATACATAAATATGTAATATAGTTTATGACTAACAAACTTAGCTAAGTGTTAAATTAGTTCAAAGTGACCACAGCATGTATTTCTATATAGCAGTATCTAAAAGTTTAACAAATGTTTAATTTTGTGGGCTAACATAAACACAATACCCTATAAGCAAATCATATTTTTAGACACTATTTAACAATGTTATTTTATTTTAAAAAAGAAGGCAATTGAACTATTAAACCATTATTTAACATTACATTCTTTCAAACATATGATGAGTGTTTCAGCCATTGTATATTCAGTCAGGTTCAACATAGTCCGACCACCGTCACCAGTAAAATCCTCCCTACAATTAACCATTGTTTCAAACTAATCAGAATATTTCGTACTTTTCGTTATGTCTTGGTTCCCTTATTTACATTTCAAGGCGTCGTTAGCGCCCCGCGCCCAAAGGGGGCGCACTAATTCATATTTCCCAAAGACGTCCAGCGGGGCGCTAAATTCTCCGACAAAGGGGCGCAAATTAAAAACAGTTTTTTCCGAGACCATAATATTGGAGATTTGAGGAAGTATCTGTTACTGGATACGATGTGTACTGTTGAATATTAAAGTTACTAAATATTTATCGTATATTTAAGATTTACTATTTTATTTTACGTTAATTATTGTATATTTTATACTTTTCACAGTTCTACGTGATTGAAAATAGCACTCTTAATTTATCAATGTGATTAAATAGAAATGTGATCTTTTACGATGAATATTCTTTACCTGTTCATTTGATTTCGATCAAGCTTCCTCGGTGCTTGGCTTAAATTCTAGGGATAGTATTTACGAGTTCTGTATATCTCAGCTGTAATGGACAACCTAAAATTTTGGGATACCTAGTACAAAAGTATACCCTTTCTCGCATCTGCCTCGTAGTTGCCATGAACACACAAACCTCAACAAAACTATGAACGAAATACTCGTATGACACTCTATAGTTTGACCATCTGTATGGTTCAGTTGGTTAACATGTCGCAGTCTGCCAGAGAACCCGGGCTCGGATTTCCGGCCGAGCAGAAATTGAAATGATGAATTTTATTTTCTATTATGGGTCTGAGTCTAGTATGTATAATAAGTATGTAACTATGTATTGAAAAGAAAAGTAGTTTATCAGTTATCTAACACCGATAACGCTTTGCTTACTTTGGGGCTAGATTTTATCCAGAGAAAGGAAGAATTTGTCCAAACATATTTATTTATTTATTATTTACTAGTGGACCCAGCGCAACTTCGTTCGCGTACACCCACTTTACCTGTACTGTACTATACTGTGCCCCTACCTACCCTTTCTTCTTCTTTATAAACCTTCCTCTTGAATCACTCTATCTTTTGTTGAAAACCGCGATGAAATTCGTTGCGCAGTTCAAAAGATCTAAGCGTACATAGCTACAGACGGCGGGAAGTGACTTTGTTTTATTCCCTGTATAGATTTCTTTAGTATTTATTTATAGTCATTCGGCCTGACAAAGACCTTGTCTCATTCAGTAGCACTAGCTCCTCAAGCGAAGACTTTCAAAGATCGCTAATTGCATTGCGTCGGTATCACCAGGTGAAAGGGGACAGAACTCTTTCAAATTACTACGTTAATGAGCCAAAGGAGTCGTTCTCTGAATCCCTTTGGCTGTTTGAAGGATGTTAACGAGTTTTGGAAGTTTCGAGAAAGCCCTGGAGGTGTCCAGGATTTCTTTTTCATTTTCAGAAAATAAAATTCTTTATGAATGATTAAACTAATGTCTTATGAATTTGTAATGGTTGAAACTGGTGGCGTCAGAAACTGGGGTTTAGTTTTAACATTCACACATCTAGCCCCAAAGTATACAAAGCTTGTGTTATGGGTGTTAGATAACTGATATACTACTTATATACCTATTTTTTAAATTCTTATTATACATACTACATCCAGACCCGTAACAGAAATTAAAATACATCATTTCAATTTCTGCTCGGCCAGGAAGTATACCTATTCTCTTTGATACATATCGCAAATAACTACTTACCAACTAAATAGACAATTGTCGACGTAAATAACCATGAAAACATTAGCGAGCTGCGAGGCAGGGATTATTCGGCCGAAGATCACCAGAAACCACCTAATGTGGGCTAATTTATCTATGGTAGCTACTAACTGAACGCACAGTTATAGCAAGGCGTTGAGAGGAAGCGGATTTGTTTGTGATTGCAAATTTTAACAGTTAAGATATACACATAGACAGTAATTTATTCGAATCCCCATTAAATCCTTAACCTATGGTTAGAACAGTAAATTATAACTTTTGAAAATTACCTAAGACCAGCCAGTGATGTAACTGAAACCGAAATGGACCATATTATTATATTAGACGGGACTTGGACGCGACGTACCCTTATGATTTGTTTTCCCGACGTTTCGGTAGGGTTACACCCACCGTGGTCACGAGACGACTGCCGTGGGAGGTGACAGCTGCGGTGATGTGCTGGTAGACTCCTACCCTCACATAAAATTGTCAATTTGTTGTTGATTCGGAACTGCACGACACACAACACTCACGATATCCACAGATGCGTCCGACGATAAATCTTGTGTCTTACGGTTGTTTATTTTGCACACCACTGGATTCCACGACGCCGAAAGCTTATATCCATCCTCCCGATTGAAAGTTTTGAACTTTTTAATTTCAATCGCTTCCCGAACCATACGTGGATAATATTGCCGGTCAGTGGAGAGGACATTAGGCGCATGCAGTTCTATCCAGTGGTTTGGATAGAACTGCATGCGCCAGTCTCAGCATAATGCTGTGAGGGCTCATGCCTGTCACAGCGCTGGTTTTCAGAAAAAGACCATAGTTTCGTTGGAATTCAAACTGTAGTGAAAAGTAAAGTAATATTTATTTTGCGCAAATAATAGCATTGTACGTGGAAATCTAAATTAGCACCTTAAAGCAAACTCAATTTGATTTAAACGATAGAACCAATACTTAGCTTTAGTGTGGGTTAACCTATTTAGCATTAATGTCCATTCATCAATGTCTGTCAATCCATTAGGTTCCACTTTAAAGCACTTTATAATGAACAGTATTTTTTATTACGACCAAGGAACTAGCTCACCCAGAAGATACCTATATTCATTCTTGAATTATACAATATTGGATTGTATTCACTCAGAAATACAGACGCATGGAAGGAAATTTTAAAATTTTCTGCATATCGTTGGCTATATACATGGAATAATTACTGAATGTAGGTGATATCGATATAGGTGATATTTGAAGGTAGATTAAGCTCGCTTTCTAGGGGAATCCTGTACAATACTTTGTACAAGTTTAAGTGCTTTTTAATATATACTAATAGTATTTCTATTATTGAAAATAATTAGCTTAGTTTTAACTATAGTGTCATAATACTTAAGATAAAATAAAATGTCAATAAAGGTTTCCTAAATCTTTAAACTTTTTTTTTTGTGTTATCCGGCAGACAAACAGGCATGCGGGCCACCTGATGGAAAGTGGTCACCGCCGCCTATGGACATCAGCAACACCAGGTGAGTCACCAATGCGTTGCCCGCCTCTGAAGAGACCTCTAATATACCTCTTGAACGATCCCATGTCAAAGTCCAAAGGAAACTAAAGATAAAAACGAAAAATGTTGTGCCTGGAAATGTAAGTAAAACCAAAGCACTTTCACTATAAACAAACACGTAGGCATTTTAATTACAAAACATCGCTCCAGTCTGTAGCGTGCACCATAACGAAATCCACATAAGTATCTCAGGGGTAGTAAACTAAATCTACTCGGGGAACAAGCTAATTTATTGGACATATCTAGAGTAACACGACCGTGTGTGCTGTGCCAAATGTTTTTGGAGCCTGCCCGCTTCGGGATTTACTGAAGCCCTGCTTTCCGTTGATATTGAGTTTTGCATTTCGTTTACGAAATCTATGTTTTATCGACTGTGACGTTGTTTTGTTGGTAGTGGAGAGTTTTATCTATAATAACTCAGAAGTACGTTTTAGAAATAGCAAAATATTATAACGTTTTTGCAGTACATTTTATTTTAAGAGAAAAATGAATGGAATGTAGGCTCAGTTAGCTTATGTGCTGAGCCTATACCTGCCAGTAAAGTTCCAAGTAGTGATGTTCATGAGACGATACGAGAGCCGACAGCTTGCAATGCCTACGACTATCGAGGATTCTCAAGATCGAGCTAAAATATAGGAAACAGAGAAGTAAATCAGACCTTGGCAGAAGTTTACAGCTATTAACGAGTTGACGATAAGTTGCCAACAAACTTGTAGAACCATTACAACACTATCCCTTAAAGAGGTAAGTTCCATTTATTAACGTTTTTTTTTTAAATTACGTTTATTTATTTTGACTAGCGAGGCAATTGACCGCCATCCCACCTAGTGGTAAGTGACGATGCGGCCAACGTAGGAGCATGCCTGTCTAGGAACAGCCTATTCACTCTAGTATAGCCTTGAAGGCGTCTAGATTATAATAATCGGGAACACACTCGCAGGCAACTTTTGTCACTCCTTGGCCGTTCAAATTATAAAGGTTGAACAAGCGGCTCGTGCGGATAGCTGGAAGATCAACAACATAAGGATGAAGCGCTCGCCCGGATCGCGTTTCCCGATGGCGGAAAGAGGCCGGAGGGTTTGATAGGCTCAATGTCAATAAATCGCTAAATACATATAATAGATCAAGCATCACCAGACGAAAGAAATGTGTCCTTTATATCTACAATGGAAAAAACACCTTACCTGTGATACGTGTGTGAGATTTGAGGCGGCGTAGTATGATACTCTGGACTCTGGCTTAGCGTATACGTGCTCGCCGATTTGCGTAGTGGCGTACGGAGACGGTGACCGACGACTCCCTGTTGGAGGACCTAACGTTTAAAATGGCGATACCTGTTATAGTATAATTAGCTGCAGAGAGAACTGACCTACTTATACTACATATGGGGCGCACTGAAAACCAGCGCCACTGCATTAGCCGTGGCATTATGCTGAGTGCGGCCAATCGCACTTCTCCATGGCACGGCTAATGACAATAGGCGTATTTTTAGGGAAATATTTTTTGATTTTCTCTTTTTGTTATTGTCTTGTACGATTTAAACTTTGGTGCCTTGGAAGTAATAGCAAAAAAAATATTTTACTGTACTTTACATTTATTGTATGCTAGAGGGATCCACTTGCTCTGCAGCTTACTGTACCATCAGTTTTTTAAAATAGTGATTCAGATTCTTTTACCGTTTTCAAAAATGCACCTACAGAAGTTTTCACATCAGAAATATTACGTGCAATAGATATCAAAAAGGCTCACCAAAAGGAAACTTGTGCAGACTGGCTATAGTGGCATACGAGCCAGTGGAGCTTGGAGGCCTGCCCAATGTTTCAAGGCGAAGCAACACGTTCTGATGACTACCGTAAGCGGCCGTCGTGTATGATGTGCTGTGGAGAATGTGTTGATTAGAACCAACAGACAAAACAAGTATACAAAAAATCTATTATGTCAATATCGATCATTCTATCTCTTATCGTCATTAATTTTAGTACCTATATTAATTATAATGTATGCAACCTTTATATAAAACTGAATAATTGAACCATTCGATAGGTACATAAATCCCCAATTTCCAATCCAAATTATATTATACTTCCAGCATAACTTGATCTACCAAGACTACTGTGCCCCGATCACATTCCTTACCTCATTACCCCTACTTACTGTATAGAATCATGGTGTCTGGCCTTATTCCCTCGCCGGTACAGCGTTCCAGCGGCACCTGCAGCAGCCAACAGAGCCAGTGCTGCAGCAGCGCAGCCTCCAGCTGCCAGGAGTACCCCGCCGGAAGTCCTGGACGCGTCTCCGGCTAGCCTGGCTGTCTCGTTATGGGTAGCAATCGTTGAGAGGCCTGGTGGAGAAAATGTTAAATTGTTTTTTTTTCAAATTTGATTTTTGTCTGAGTTAGGGTATATTTTTCGTATACTAGTTTATCATCTGTGGGCACTGGTATTACGATACGCTAGAAAGCGACTCACAAGTTAGCTAAAACTTCCGTAGATCTGAATATCTAGTATACGTTATATACCAAACATTTATACCATGAAATACTAAATTGCCAGAGTGGCTGACCTTTGTGGTGGTCTTGAGGAGGCTCTTGCAGTGGACAATCAGCCGTTGTCTTAATTGGCAACGGTCGTGCGACCATGTTCGACCATGACCAGAATACTACGTGCGATATGGGGCCCGACTTTTAAACCACTCGTGAGCGCTCGCTTTTGCTACTCGTATCTTTTTCAACACTCGTGGTAAGTTGCTAGAGACAGACCGGACAGGCATTAGAAGGCGGGTGCATGTGCGAGCGGTTCAAAATTCAATGGTTCATTATGAATGCGATGGAAGCGCCTGTATATTTTTCGAATACGTATCGACGTCATGGCATCGCGGGCCAAGGTACCAGTCTTGGCCCTTCCTTTATTGCTAACGTATAACCCCTAAATAAAAACTCTTATCGAGAAAGATAATTAATCGATAGAGTCTGTCCACAGCTGTGAGAGTGTACATTTGTAGGTACGTAATGATCGATGCAGTAAGTTGCAGATTTGAAAAAATATCTTTAATGAAAAATCATGAAATAAAAGATATTCATTTAACATAATGTTTTAAAACTATCGCGGTTATTATCACATTTACGAGTAGCCAGATATTTCGACGCAGTTGCAAAGGTACGCGGTAGGAAACCCGGAATATACCTTTAAAATGTGTGATATTCATTTAATTTAATGAAATGCCTCACACAACGTTTGCTCTGAATCAGCAATAAAGAATACGCCAACGAAAAGCTCTCCTCCCCTCTCTCATCAGATGAGTCCGACAGAGAAATATTGGGGGTAGTAGAAAAAAGATTTTACGTTTCTAGGGGGGTGTAATAACAATTTAATAGGGACAGGTAGCACTCTAGGTTCCTTTTATTAAATACCACCCTCGGAGAGCACCCTATTTTAAATAGAGGGCCTCTCTTTAAAACGTTTTGCACATTACTACTTCTGAGTGCCCAAATTGGAGGAAACGAGCCGTGTCGTCTTGTGAAACTTTATTGCATTACGCAGACTGTGTTTTGCTTTGTTTGAGGTAAGTTTGCGAGCAGACAGACAATATTAGGTACCCTTACCCTTGCTGATGGTGGGTAATGGGAAATTTCTGTAAATTATTTTTACGCAGAGTAAAGGCATAATGCTGGTATGGAAAATCTCGCAACAGCTTGGAAAACTATTATGATCAGCGGGGCTATTGGCAAACTCAGTTGACAACTGTATTTGACACTAGATAATTCTACACCACGTCATCTACGTTGAAAACTGGCAATAGCGTCTAAATTAGAGTAGTGTCAGATTTTTTATGTCAAATTCAGTTGTCCACTGAGATAGCCAATAGGTTATGGTGTGTCTGTATTTTGTGGGTATTATGAAAATATGTTTTGTCAAATTACCCACATAGAAAATAAAGGATCAGGTTCGTATTGCGTATTTCACTACTTGCCGTCCTAATATTCTAGACTATCAAATAAACTGTGGTCCTATAAGGTTCTAGTAAGTTAATGTACACAATAGTTAAAAGTCTATCCTAAAATAATACCCATTTTCATGAATAACCAACTCCCACGATTACTTAATTATTAAAAGAAAAAAGTCATCATCATTTATATTGCTTCTCGAATTAGAATAAATAATTCAAATTAATTAGTAATTTTACTCAATGGAATGATAATTATTCATTATTTCTAATAATATCCATTTATTGCAAAATTTACATTTACGATTGCTTTCGATTTAGGTAATGAATAAAATGGTCATCATTACGTCACCTACTGAATTTTAAGATTTAAAAAAAAAATACTATCATGGAGCTCTAAATTAAAACCATTCAATCAGTCTCGGGATCCCCAACTGAAGAGCTTGGTTAACTTCGCTTCGCCAACGGTATAAGGAGGTGCGAGCTGGTTCGAACTAAAGTTCGATTAGTCTCAAAGTACGAAACGGTCACCCATCCTGGAAATTCCAAGCTTAACCTTAGTGATCGGTCTCGCAAGCACATTTCCACTAGAAAAGTGCCGCTCGCTTATAAATTTAACGGTATTTTTAACCCCCAAAATGCGGCGAAGATTTTAAAAACAGCACCCAACGTATTAATATAAGCGATCGTTAAGACCAACAAGAAATTTCCAAGTCAAATAAAAGAACAATGAACAATCGATACTTCCTTGTAAACACATTAAAGTGAGGGGAGACCGCCCCCTGTCTTCATCCCTCTGCAAATATCCTGTTGCGTCTGCCAATCGTCTACGATCTACATACGGGCAGAGGGCGGGAGACTTGTTAAAACCGATATTTTTTTATGAATACTATAAAACACTGTAAAAATAGTCGTTTTGAAAATATTTCAGATAAAATAGTTGGGATAGGATTCTGAGACGTATTTATAGACAAACCATCTTTTTTTAATTTTATATCTGTCTGTGTTTCTGTCTGTTCGCGAATCACGCAAAAACTACTAAACGGATTTTGAGGCGGTTTTAATAGTTTGATAGCTTATAGTCCAGGGTATTATCTAAGCCACGTTTCATCCGATTTGGATAGGTAGAACCAGAGATACAGTTTGACCTTTCCTTAGTACTAGCATTCATATAATACGGAGTTCATTTAAAATGGTAACTCGGGCAAAAGCTAAACTTTTATAAACACTATTTCTCTCCACGCGGACGAAGTCGTGGACAAAAGCTAGTTAATAATACAAATATATTTACGTTCTTTTTTTTATGTTACACAGCAGACAAACAGGCAAGCGGGCCGCCTGATGGAAAGTGGTCACCGCCGCCTATGGACGTATTATAATAATCTCCTAATAAAAGTAATTTATTTATGCTTAGGTAACAGATACGTTAAGTAACAGTTAAACCGCAGCCTACGAATAACGCATAAGAATTAAACTAATAAAAAAAAGAAACGCATAATTATTTGTTTTGTGTTATTTTTTACAAATATCACCATTACATCTCCACCGATTAAATCCGGAACCAAATCATAAGACTTCAAAAGCAAGTCTTGCGTCACTATTCGCCGAAAATGCTAATTCGCCCTGCCCCCTGCATTCGGAGGTTTCAAAGGACCAGGGGGAAATACAACATGGCCGTTTATCAAATTTTGGCGGTATATTACATGCTAATAAAGAATGTGAGGGACTGATTTGTGGAATAAACTTGTGCTCGTTGGGTCGAGAGAATGGTGAATTCGTTGTATTTTTTTTTGCGAGTGTACACAGAGATACTTTTGCGTACGCGTGTTTTGCGTTCTCGGGAATATCTTCTAAATTCCTTGTAATACCCGACTTTATTTTTATTTTTGCGAGTGATCTTAGAAGGTACTTGGCTAAAATTGGTACTTCAGTACATTTTGCTATCTTGTTGTTGATGGTTATGTTCTTTATTCGTAGAGTTTCGATATGTGAATAGTAGTAGGTAGAATTGTATTTGTAGTTAAGTATGTAAGTGTAATTTAATTGTAAATTTTAATGCACTGCTTGTAATTTTTATTACCAGTTTTCTGCGTAGAGTACTAGATAAAGCTACAACACTTTAAGTTCACCATTGTATAATGTTGTGCATAAAGTAATAAATAAATTAAATAAATACACAGTGACACATTTTATTTTATGAACACTTTTTTATTGAATTAAATTTAATTATTTATTATACCACAAAAATATTTTAAGACCAATAGGCTATTAGTTAGAAATCTCAAATTTCAGTCATGCTTAGAAATCTCTCTTTCCAATGTTTCTCTGCCAATTATTAACCTAAGTCATTATATCTTGCGGCGGCACCGGCGCAGTTTCCGATGCGGCAAAGTTGCTTAGATAAATAACATATTTACACACATAACGGTACGCATTTATACCATAGACGTAGGCAAGGACCACATTGTTTCACTTGCTACGGTCCTGATAAACCTCTCGCTTCTTCCACAGTCATCAGTCTTTTCTTACATGCCTATCCGTAGGTATAGGGTACTCTTAGTCTGACTTTTCTTTATAATATCTCCAAACCTACGTACAATGTATAAAAATATACAACTTAAAGAAGGTTTCTAAAACTAATTTCAGCTTTCGCCATACATTATAAACGGACAACAATGCATCAGTATACCTATATGCCACAAAAGAAATGAACACAATCAAAGGGAGAGTTCTGCAACTAATTTAGAACAAAATAAAATTGGTACTCTATAACGAACTGAAGTAGAAACGTCCCCCTATCGAAAAGGCGCGAAGAGGAGCACATTTCGACTGGCGATAGAGAAAATTTATCGTTATTACTATTGCTCAAGATAGAGAGAGTGTTCGCAGAACTTTATATTATTTTATTATTGCCTTTATATGCTTTTAGTGTGGCAATAGCTTGTTCGAAAATGATTTGTTGGAAGGGAACGATGCAACTTTGGCAATTTTTCAAAAACATTGGTTTGGATTAAGGTTTTGGTTCGCAGCTATGAAACGTTCGTGACGCACCCCTGTTGTCTATGGAAATTATGTTTTCTGTTTCTTCTAGAAATTTTAATATTGATAAGAATGACAACATTTAGATTTGTATGTAAAGAAAGCGTTGATACAATATTTACATGATCGCCGTGTGGAGTCCGGCTGAGTATAATTGCACCAACCCCCAAACTAGGTGTCGTAAAAGGCGACAAATGTCTTAAAACAGAAAATGGGCAGCAGCGTTTTCTGGTGTGTATTTTAAACACTGCGATCGCCAAATCCGCCGGCCAAGCGAGTGTGGAGATTATGGCAAAGCGGTATGTCATGTCCAGCACTGGCCTGTTATAGGCTGTTGATGTAATGTGATGTGTTCTACATGACACCGTTCACCAGCAATGGAAAGCAAAGTCGCACATAGCCCGAATAATTGCCACGCTCAAGTGGCAGTGGGCTTAGATTATCTGAGGTTCTTTATTGTCAAAAGTTAATATTAATATTGTTAATAGCGCTAAAGATACATCACCCTACATTCTAAAAATGATTTAAAACATTCTCTCAGCTTAGCTTGTAGCGGGGATAGCCAAGTACTTTTTAACAATTCAGTTTTACAACTTGATCGACGTATGTAAACGAGTAAAACCGCAGAAAGACAGACAGACGTAGTTACATAGCAAAACTATAAGAGCTCCTTGTTTTGCTACGGAACTCAACAACCGACCGACAAATATTAGAAGACGGGTGAATATGTTTATAATCACCCGTCTTCTAATATTACTCATACATTAATTCTACCTTAAACCAACGTCCGTATTCCTACACCTTCGTCCGTTGCTAACATATTCCGTCAGTATTATCAAAAGGAATGTACGGCATACATACCATACACGGTATAAGCAAGTCCGTCGAGTTTGATTGATTAAAAATATGCCAGCGCTCCTGATTTATGACATAGAAGACAGGTCTGCACCGAAGGCCATAAATGTAATGGATTTGGAGCAGATAGCTTGGTGTGAAGGGGTTAAAAGTATCTTCAGAATGAAGGTTCCTCCTCGATCAATCAGTTTTATGAACCTTAACCCAGTTTTTGTGGTAAAATCTGGCGCTAAATTCTTACTAAGTAAAGATGATTGTCGCTTGTATGATGAAAATTTATTAGTGTAGATTTAGGTTCATTTAATTTGGTATTAACAGTAATTATTTAGTATTTTGTGGTATTAATGTATAGGTAATCTTCAGCTACGTAGAATTAATTAATTTGCCAGCGTTACAATAATGCAGCTTATATATTGCATATTCGGCCCTATAGAACCAGTCATCACTGAAGTGTCGACACTCGACAGCTATACCTATAAAGTGAGGCTCAGAAAACTAAACTATAAGCAAAGAAGCAACTAAGTAACAAACGAATATTCATCTCAACGTGTCTTTGGCTTCAATCAACTCAACTAGCAACAACTACAACATTGGGACCGTCACCGACTAGATAACTCAAACAACGCCTGATAGATAGATAGGTTTTAAATAATAAAACAATAGTTAAAAGTTTCTTTTTTTTATAACGAAAATTTATAATGTTTATAGCTAAAAGTAATTGCAAAAATACTCATTTCTGCAATCCAAAGAAACAACTACAGATGTCAAAAACTTCTAGCATAACTAAACAAAAGTACCAGGACAACATAAAGGCAGAGAGTTCACACGGCTCACCCTTCAAACAGATCTTGTTCCGCTTGAACAGGAGTCGCACGTCCTTGTAAGCGCGATCGGGCGACGAGATGTTCAGCTGCATTGTCACTAGGATCTCTGCGCTTCTGGTACCGGTGCAGGGGAGACGAACCCTGTGAGAGGTATAATATTTTTAATACAATGGTAAAAAAAATCGTCTTGGCGTTAATGTCTCGGTTATGCTATCGCGCATGAGGGCCTGGGGTTCGCTCTAACCATAATCCAGGATTTTGCCGATCAGATTGGATCATGGTTATACATTCAGTCGCCTGAATGTACAGGTTTTAGCACGATATTTTCTCTCACCGTTAGAGCATCGGTTAGAATTCATCAATCAATATACATAATTCGGAGAAGGGTTATTGGTCGCAGTGGGATTCAAACACGATACATCTCGCTCACGAATCTAATACCGTAACCACTCGGCCACCGACACTCAATTATATAAAATGTACAATCATACGGTCAAAACTGACCCGGGCTCCGCTACAGGGAGGGTCGTTTTTAATTTGTTTCTCAGATTTGACAGCGTCCTGCCACTAGCAGCCAGTTTTTTTCTACTTTTGTCTTTACACTATAAAATCACATTTTTAAACTATCACTGGTTGCCTTTTACTGAAACATTAGTTTTGATTGTCTATCAGCGGCCATTCGTTTTTATTACGATGCTAGGAGCGTGGCAATAACAACTACATCAATTGCAAATTGGATAAGGTAAAGCATAGACGACCATCATTTAGCTTGTCACGTTTACCTTTGTTACCTTTGTTGTAAACAATGTCAAGTTCACTGAGGTATATTGATTGAGAATGCCAGTAGACTACGAAGTTTATGTCAATGGTATTGAAGCTCCATTAACAAAATAACACTACTACAGGTATGCTAGAGTGTTCTTGTGTTATCGAAATCGATCGGTGACTAAATTATAACACCTAATATTCACTCATAAAACCAACAGTTTAACGCTCCTGCCTCTAGCGCTCACCGAAAAGTCTGCAGCTTCGTAGGCACAAAACCGCGCTCCGAAATATTAACTTGGGGCGGCAGCATGGCGCCTCTGCTCTCGTAGTCTATGCCCATCACATAAGGCAGCTGAAACAAAACGCTGTATGTCACAACGAACAATGAAACGCGAAAGTTGCTCTACTTCAAACAAGTCTGTCCAAGTTCTCGGTAGAAACTGTATATCTATTGATTACCGTGCTCAACTTCGTTGTTGCAACTCTTGCCTTTGCTAGCATTTGTACCGGGCAAGTTTTTATACTGACGATTCTCTATGGCGTTTCGTGTGAGGCGTAGTTATTTAGAAAACAAATTCTGGGAAATTATTTTCGCTAGTTTACAGATTCAATGTAAAATAAGTACCTACTTAAAACAGTAAAGTAGAGAAACAATTGGCTCAAGCTATCGTGTTTTCTTTGCACATAATGGAACCCTTCACTCTTGGTCCATTTAGGTATCGTCCGTCATGGATCACAAGAGCCATTGTCCTTGTGAGAACTAAGCCGATAATAATAATCATCTTGGCGTTTATGTCCCGGTTGTGCTCTTCTAGGACCCGGGGTCTGCCTTGACCATGATCCAGGATTGGGCAGATCAGACAATTACAGTAGAGCGGCTGCCATCTGAACTCCGTGACCCTGCTACTAGGTCAGTCACCTGAATGTGCAGGGTTTCATCACGATGTGCGAGAACTAAGGCGATAATGTGCCTTAGTTATTCCAGCTACTGTATCCTTCAAGCAGCATCAAAGTAATGTTACATAAATAATGGTAATAAACTGTGCTCTTGAATTGCATCCAACCCCGTTCTACGTCAATTTTTCTATCAAATAAAACTCCACTCACCGGACGCCTTCCCAGGGCTTGCCACATAAATTCCAAGTCCGCTATATGGGCCGGCACCGGTACTATGAAACTGGTAGCGTAGGAGTTGACCACACCTTCCCGTACGTAGTACAACTCCGCGTCTAGACCTGCAACAAGGAAAGCCAATGGTTAACAGCGGGCAATAGTAAACGCCCTACATAAACCGACTGAAAAAGTCAATACTGCAATACTGTAGGTAGTTTATTTGCAACACCAATTATTCTTTTGAATAGTAACAGAGTCATCATCATCATCTCGGTGTCATGTCTCGGTTGCGCTCTCGCGCGGCCCGTGAGGGCCCGGGGTCCGCCGTATAACAGTATAATACTAACAGAGTACTATAAGAAATAACAGATATTTTTGTGCCCGCACATAAATGTCTGTACAATTTATAAGGGACTCTGTTATTCGTATACATATTGTAGATTGATAGACACTGATTAGGTATTTTACTATTATTAATAATAGTTAACCAAGGTCTTTCACTGGACCTGTTAGATCAGTACCTACTAATATACAAGTAAGAGGCGAAAATTTAGATCTTGTTGATTCCACAGTATTTTTAGGCTTTACTCTAGATAGTAGATTACAATGGGGTCCACACATTGATAAATTGGCGAAAAGGCTAAGTTCTGCAGCATATGCTGTAAAAAAGATACGAGGTTATTCTGATGAGGCTACAGCAATATTAGTTTACTTTAGTTATTTCTACAGCATTATAACTTATGGCATACTGCTGTGGGGACACGCTGCCGACTGGCATAATGTATTTGTACTGCAGAAAAGGCTACTCGCGCAATTTACCAATTGGGACCTAGAACTTCACTTAGAGATAAATTCAAGAATGTTGACATTATGATAATGCCATCACAATACATATATGAGAACTTGATCTATGTTCATGAAAATATACACTTGTTTATGAAGAACAGTGATGTTCATAGTAGAAATACTAGAAATAAAGATAAACTTGTTACTGGTTCTTGTCGTCTGGCCAAAGTCCACAAATCAATGTGTACGCTTTTATGATAAGGTTCCAACAGATATACAGAATTTATCATTGAATCAATTTAAAGCCACTATAAAAATCAAATTATGTCATAAAAGTTATTATAGTATATCTGAATATGAAAATGACAAAAGTCCATGGGACTGAACTGCTTTTCTATATAGGTATTTACTTTTAAGATAGTATATAGGACAAATAATGTATTAGTACATAAGACATGTTAAAAAAAAAAGAATTAACGTAGGCTCTGTGGTACACTTGCCTTTTCTTTCCCCCACGGAGAACCACCTTGGAAGCGGCGTTAAATTTCCTTCCTTTCCCAGACATAGTGACTTGTGTCTGCGGTTGGGTAGGGGTAAGATAGTGGTAGGGTAGGGGTAAGATAGTGGTAGGGTAGGGGTAGGATAGTGGTAGGGTAGGGGTAAGATAGTGGTAGGGTAGGGGTAAGATAGCAGTAGGGTAGGGTCAAAGCAGTAGGAGAATATGGTAGGGGTAAGATAGTGGTAGGGTAGGGATAGGATAGAGTAGGGTGGGAGCAGCAACCTATCACATGCAGCATGTGTAATGCACGCTCACTTAAAAGTCTGTCTGGCGGTGGCGTGGGGGCCGGGTCGCTCTTTTCCCTCAAATATGGTTGAATTGGACGATGGCTGGGCCCTGCGTTATACTCGTGAACGGGTGCTGCCTTGGTTGACTGGCTTGCTCTTGCTGTAGTTTTAGGTGGTTTTTCTTAATTTTACTAGACATATTTATATAATATGTTTTTTTTATAATTTATATATTTCAGTATATAATATTAATAATTCTTTTTTAATATATTGAGTGCGGTCCGGCTATGCCTGGCATTGCCAGGCACGGTCCGGTCGTGACTGGCGTGGGGTGGGTTTGCTGCTGCCATGGGGCGGCCAGCGTGTCACTGTGTGCTTCCTCCCTACTTTCCTACCCCCCTCCTTTCTGACGATTGAAAGAGATATTTAATGTCCTAATCAATAAATAAATTTTGAATTTTGAAATTTGAATTGAATTTTGACCCTAAGGACTGATTGAGCCGATTGGCAACCCGTTACAGTAATATCGGGATAAGTTACAGTTAAACTTATTATAACACCAACCGAGCTTAACAAGGAATCTAAACATGACAATGCGAGCTTTTTTGCTGGAGGACAGAAAATACTAAACTAAACCAACTACCTTAAAAATGTTTTTATTTATATACCTACGCCGCTTCCAAAACCATTAGTCCTTTTCATCAGTATTTCACAAGTATCTATAGAAAAAGAATCTTGTTATTCTAATTTCTTAGATGCAACCTATTGCATTCGACGCTCCCCCATCGGGTTCTATTCCCGCGGGGTGTTACGTCAAATTATCCAACTAACTCTATTTGCTTAGCAGAAAAAGTGTAAGTGCATTCAGTTGTAAGTGCGCCCGTTTTTGAGGGGCGTAAATGTAGCTTGGGAGTACAAATTATTATGGGGACGCAGTAATTGCAGCTGCATTGGAATTCATGGCACGAATAGGTTTAGTTTACCAGTATATTATTATGTATTTTTCTACCTATTTACTATTTTTGTAACATTATTGCAATACATTTTCGTGCCACGTGCTTTAAATACGCTGAAGGGATACATGTTGAGCTAACCTATATTATACGCTTATTACACATTCCTAAATTCAGTAACAGAATTCAGAAACATAAAGCGTGAGAGCAAATCAAAGTGGAATTAGCAAATCAAAGTGGACTGTATTGCTCACAGAATAAGGTCCATTTTTGTATCTCGGATTTTCGAAAAGCGGAGCGACGCGTGACTTAATATTGTAACTGAATTCAGTGACTGAATTTAGGAATGTGTAATAAACGCATTAACCTACATTTCGGAAAAAATCCTGTAGGAAATTTGAAATGAATGGTAGAACAGAAACAGGTGATATCAGATACTTGCAAGATTTGTAACAATTGCTCCTTAAATCTAGGGTTCGCACATTTTAAACCCCTGACGAAAGAATAGGGGTGATATAAGTTTTACGTCTGTATCTGTGTATTGGTGGATTTGTATATTTGTCTTTGGCATCGTAGCTCCCGAACGGATGGACCAATTTGGATGCGGTTCTCTCTATTTGAAAGCCAGTTTAATCGAGATAGTTTTTAGCTTTGTTTTATTAAAATCGGTTGTGTAGTTTAGAAAATATTTGAGTTTAAGTAAACTTGGTCGGGGGTTATCTGACTTTTTCTGTCGGTTAGGTTATGGTTTCATTGGGTTATTCCTGTTGTTGTGTATATACTAAATAGATTTGGATTCTTTTTGCAAAATGAGACATACATACATACATACTCAGCCCGTATCCCATAGGGGTAGGCAGAGGGTATCAAGTGCCAAAAGCTACGATCCTGGCATACCTCTTTCGCCTCTTCCACATTCATTCATCTTTTCATACATAAATGAGAAATATACAAGATATATCAGACTGATGACCATTCAAGTTCGTCTAAGACGTTCCACTGTGCTAAAGAATCGCCAAGATAATAACAGCGCTGTTGGGTGTTTTGCTAGCAAAACAAATTATATTTTGGATAGTCTTTGAGATGATCATCGATATCATAACTTATACTTAGGTACTTATATTATTCCCAAGAGTAATAAAAAGGTAGGTAAGTAGGTAAGTAAATAAATTTTACTTTAATATTAAAAAGAAACCACCACAAATCCAATATGGCGCCTCTTTCAATAGAATATCATCGGTGGGCAGCTAAGCGAGCGAGACAGGAAAACCGACAGTCTATGAAGTGGCACTTTGCACAATTGATGAATCACTGCAACGCCACCCCTGTATCACCCTGTACACACCCCTTCAGCTACTTTGAGCTTCAAATACTACCCTCCGCTTACAGTTTACACCTACTTTGATCACCCTGTAGGCTTTTGAACACCCTATAGGTGTGAGGTGGGTATTTGGTTTGAACATATGGTGACGTGGCTATTGTAATTTAGCTTCTATTTTTGATAAAATTATCTTGTTGAATAGTAAAAGCAATTATCTATTATTACTTGCCTATTAACTAGCATGGTAGGAGGAACTAATAGTAAGCAATTATATGTGTAATTATTTCTTAGTATTTAGGTATTGTTATCTCTTAGGTAAATATTTTATGCCCCAATCAGAATAAAATAAAAATGTATTCGGGTCAGAATCTACTTGGACGATGTTACGAAATAATAGACAATGGTTTCTAACAGCTAGTTTTATAAAATAATAATAATATAATAATAAATAATCGTGAACAAATTCACACAGCGCCATCTAGCCACAAAGTAAGCAAATCTTGTGTTATGGGTGCTAGATAACTGATAAACTACTTATATACTTTTATTAAAAGTGTAAAGCATAGGTCGCCGTGCCTCTCCTAGACAGGAGCTCGATTCCAGTACGGCATCGAACAATGATTTAACTGCAATGTTACTCTGATATTGCTCTCAGGTTACTCAGATGTTACTGTGATCGAGCTCGGAACTCTCGGAGTTGGAGTTCAGGATTCTCAAGCATTCGGAATGTTGATACTCGAAGTTACTTGTAAAGGTATTTCGTGAACAGAACAGTAACTTTCCTAACAAAAAAGTGCGAAAGGTTTGATTTTGTACATATATTTAACAATCTCGTGTCATTAATTTTTGAGAATCAAGCCTAATAAATAAACGCTTATATTACAATAACAAAAAAAAAGAAAATTTCCATTCCAGGTGACCAAACAAACCTTTGTCAGTATGATGTCCAGCAACTGGACTGATATATCTGAGCAGATTCATCAATCAAACATATGTACATCTGCTCAGATATATAAGAACCCTTCCATGTACATTTATATTTGAAGCCTTGGCAATGCTCACATATTAATGAACTCGACTGTACAAAGAGAATAAAAGTGGCTAACAATGTTAATCGCGTCTATAGAGATGCTAGCTCATCTTAAACTGGTTTAGGGATATTACTGTTAAACCGTTTATACCAACCTCTTCGACTTATGGGTATTGTAAAAACCGACTGATCTGTTAATAGAGGCTAACTAGCTAGGACCTCAGAAAAGAAATGGGCATTAGCGTTCCCCATAAATTGTGTATCTCCTACCCGCCTTCCGAAAGTGGAGAATATGGCAAAGCCTTCACTGAATCAGAAGAGGCCCAATTTCAGCAGTGGACTGATGAAAATCTAACAAAATAAAATTCAATATAAATGTATGTAATGTTTTACAGAATCATCATCTTGGCGTTAATGTCCCGGATGCGTTCTCGCGCACGAGAGCCCGGGGTTCGCTTTGACCATTTTCCATGATTTGGCAGATCTGACCAGACTGGTATCTGACCTCCGTGACCCTGTTAACAGAAACCTGACCATATTGGATCATGATTACACATTCAGTCGCCTGAACGTTCAGGTTTCATCAGAATGTAGCCCTCCCTCACCATAAGTCAACTAATGTACACAAGTTTTGCTTACTTTGGGGCAATATGGTGCTGTGTGAAGTTGTCCTAGCACATTAATTTATTTATTTATAACTCACAAACGAGTGGATTCCAAACGGGAACCTCTCCCTTACGAATCGGACACCCACTAGGCCACCTGAAATGCCAATAAATATTCAATCAAATAATAATCTTGGCGTTAATGTCCCGGTTGTGCTCTCGCGCACGAGGGCCCGGGGTCCGCCTTGATCATGATCCATGATTTGGCAGGTCAGGTAATTACAGTGGAGCGACTGCCATCTGACCTCCATGACCCTGCTACCAGGGGAACCTGACCAGATTGGATCACGGTTACACATCCAGTCGCCTGGATGTGCAGGTTTCATCACGATGTTTTCCCTCACCGTAAGAGCATCGGTTAGTATTCAACTAATGTACATAACTCAGGGAACAGTCATTGGTACATGGCCGGAGCGGGGTTCAAACCCAGGATCTCTGGTTTACGAGTTGTATACTCTAACCGCTCGGCCACCGACGCTCCCTGACCGAATTGCTAATCCATATTACTATGTGTTATTATATTATACTTATCGTATGTGTACCTAATACAAGAGATACTTATTCGTACACACGATAGCGCTCGGGTGTCCTGTAAACAGCAACCTGTTATCAGCTTTCAGTAATTAATACAAGGCAATGCCCGCGGCCACTGCTATGTAGGGAGGTAGCTCTACCTCACAATGTAGAGTCTCTGTCATTAGCGTCTCTAATTATTATTAAACGTGCCAACCTCAAAGGAAATGCGAAATTACAACGTGTTTGCCTCTAGGAAGAGGGAATGTTTTATGAATTTGCATTGTTAAGTTTGGAGGTGTTTCTAGTGTCAGGTGGCGTAATGAGCTCTATACAGTTGAGGGGTGACGAAATTATCTTGTGGTTTCGTAAGTCTTTAATTGTGGAATAGACATTTTTTACACGAACTAGCCAGGTTTTTAAAAGCCAACTCACGTAGTGGAAAAATTAACTTTAAGTTGTTTTTAATGCATGCAGCTTCATGCTCTTTCGGCGTAGCACGAGATGTCAATTTGAAATGGAATAAGAAGGTTAGTTTTCAGTTTTCTCATGGACCAACTAGTATGCCCCACCGGGACTACGAGAGAGACTTATTTCTTGTAGATCCACTGATTGATAGGGTACAATTCACAAAGGGCATCAATCAATCATGAATTTTCCATGAAAACCAGCTAAACCACACTTTCGAATTTCTAAATATATAATTATATTTGGAGTTGATTAAATTACATTTGATAAACTTTTTATGTAATGACGACCGCCATAAAACCCGCGTACAATTATTGGCAACGATAAAAGGTAATAAAAGCGCCATTAAAAATCGAGAAGCCTGACCGTTTGGACCGTGTCTTAAAACGGCACATCTCCAAGGAAAGTGTCGACTTAAAACACCCTTACCAATTTCGTATCATCCCGAATTGCTGCCTTAACTGTAGGTATCGGGTGAACATTGAACGGTAATGTGTCCATAAATACCGTCCGGCCACCGCGCACTCCAGTTTCTACGACGTAATGAGCCATTCCGGCCGAAACGGCTGGACGGTACGGCGCCATTCGGCCGCACTCGGCTACACTCGGCTACCCTCGGCAGCGCTCAGAAAACGACGCTACCCGAACCGAAATTCGAATGCGTTTTAAAGTTAATGTGATTAGATTATCCGGTGTTGTTCGCGGTAATTTGAATACAGTTAATGATTCCGCGACGAAAGTTGGAAAGCACTAATTTGAAAGCAATGGCCCGTTCGGGAAATCAAATTTCGGAGTGTTGCTCGCTTGAAGTAATGATAACTCTACTTGGTGATTTGTGAAGTGTTACTAGGTTAATGATGTTACAGTAAAAACTCACATAATATCTTATAGGTATTCCGGTATATTTGCTAGAATATTTTGTTTCATAATTTAAAAGATTGGGGTGACTAGAAGTCAGGCTACGAAGTGAATTCGATTCGTGAAAATTAGAGTTGCATTAAAGGGCACCCACACGACACTTCATGTCAATGCTCACTTCCCCGGTCTATGATTTTATAGCGGGAGGTGGGAGGAAGGTCAAACATATATTTTTGTAATGTCGTTGGATGGATCTTTATAATGATATAACTATCATTTTTTATTCATATATACCTATTAGTATGTATAGAATATTATGTACGTATTATTTATAGTATATAATTATTGTGCACGTCGTGTCTGCGTATATTTATCATATCTCTCTTTTTGTAGGCCTGCTGGAAGATATTTCTTTTTAGTGATAATTAGTGCCTGTTGTCTAATATCTAAATTGAACTATCTCTTTAATTTTCTTGTGTACAATAAATTGTTAAATAAATAAATATCATTTTTCTAAATTTTAAACTTTAGGAGTATGAAGCTTTCAAAAATACACATCTTTCATAACATAATTTATCTAGAATGTCCGTTGGGAGAAAGACGTTCCATCTAACGTCCCAAAAAAAAATGCACGGCTCTACCATTACCGACCATATATTATTGAAACTCTACAAGTAAGTAGAGTTAGGTAGGTAGAGTAACCTCTCTAATCATGCGTATATATTTCAAAAAACGTTGCACATTCATACTTTCATTTATAAACAGGCCCAGGGGTGCCATCATAGAGTGCTTTGTGTGATACGTCACCCCGCTATTGTTAGCCATTGTACATGTATCAAAGGCAATTGCTATTTTGCTTGCATTCCGTCCACGTTTACAAATGCTATGGCATATTTGACCTAGGTACGTTTTGGGATTCATGTTTTGGTTCTAGTAAAGTGTAAAAGTTCACAAATAATAACAGTTTAACTTTACATGACCTACGTTTTCTACAACCTTTTTACTTTTTATTTTATTTGATTGATTGTGACGCTTTTTCCATTTTATGAGATTTTCAAATTTTCTTTTCATTTTGTAACTTATTTACTTTTTTATTTTATTTGATTGATTGTGACTCTTTTGCCATTTATTGAGTTTAACAAATTTTGTTTTTCATTTTGAAACTCTCGTCGAGACGCGTTTTTTGACACGCCAATCAGCCACGATTTCGAACTTTTGCTGGAAATCAGACCTATACCGAAACGACATAAAATATTTTTAATATTAAAACAGCGTAAAAGCGTACCGCTACGATTTCTAAGAGAAATGGAACACTGACTATTTAAGGCTTTAACTTCATAATGTTTTCATCGAATTTGCTTTTGTACTTTTCATAATATATTTTCTGATATTCGTTTAAAGCGAACTGGTCTCACATGGATACAGATTAAGTTCGTCGCTACCTTTTTTTTTAAATTTACAATCATTTCTATTTCGTACAGGCGCAAACAACATAACATATCGAATAAATTATTTATAACATTACATGACATTACCATTACTATGCTTTTTACCATATTAGATGCTCATCATAGTATACAACTGTCTGTCCCTATGTGTCTATGTATGTATCCATGTGCAATTAGATATTTTAAATTACGCTACGGTTTTAATGCGGTTTTCAACAATAGATAGGGTAATTCAAGAGGAATGTTTATAATCAAGAAAACGCCAGTAAAAGTAATAAGCCAGATTTAAAAAAAATATCCTAGAAGTAAATTCCCCCAATAACGGAACAAACAGAATAGCAAACACAGCTGTCACCGTACCATTAACCGCGGCCCATATAAACAATTCACATAAAACGGGCACAAATGTAAATTAAGTGGACACCTAACTCATTTCTCGATGAATATGTAAGCAAGTACGAATTTTATGCGTATTCATAAGAGTCATCGTAAAGTTTCCCTTTTGTGTCGCACCTCGGAACTTCCTTTAAGATAAAGCTTTTATTGCCCCAGGCTGTATTTATTCTGTGGAGTTCCGCAGACATTTATTAAAATGGCGATAAAGGTTTATTTATTGTCTGCTTGTACGGCTGTGATCACGCGAGCGACGAATGTTTGGAACCTCAAGACTTCAACCAGCCGTTGTTTAAGCATTTCGGTGCAAACACGTAACCTTTAAGCTTGGGTGCGGATAGATTTAGGGTTCGCCTCGCTCGGAGTGACAGTAAGTATTTCCAGGGAGAATTTCTCATTCGTTTGCCAAAGCCAAAGCTTTGCTAGTAGTTTGTTGTCTAAACTCCTTATCAATGTCTAGAGTACGCTTGAATTATGAGACTACTTACGATTGCTACCGCCGCTGTAAATGGGGTGGGTATTTTCATTTTAGTTTATAATAATCATTGGATGAACTGGAGCGTCGGTGGCCAAGTGGGTCAAATCTCACTGCGGCCATGTAGCAATGACTCTTTTTTGAGTTATGTACATTAGTTGAATGCTAACTGATGCTCTTACGGTGCGGGAATACATCGTGATGAAACCTGCACATTAAGGCGACTGAATGTGCAAGCATAATCCTATCTGGTCAGGTTCCCCTGGTAGCTTGGTCAAGGAGGTCAGATGGCAGTCGCTCCACTGTAATTGTCTGATCTGCCAAATCTTGAATCATGGTGGAGGCAGACCCCGGGTCTTCGGGCGCGAGAGCACAACCGGAACATTAACGTTAAGATAATTATATCTTTTTAATCTATGGATGAAAGACCCATATCAAGTTTGTAGATATAGAGCGCGAGCTTTCGCTGTAATTATTTTTGTTACTTATTTTTACATCTGTAACTTACAAGGTTTATGAGGCGTCTCCGTTATTTTTTTATTGCCTTGTCCGACGTTATGGTGTATTTTCGACTGTATGCCTATCACGGCTTCCAGATCTTAGACAAACTGAAATGTACACCAGAAAATGTATGCCTTCTCCACGATGTTCCGTTATCATAGTCATGCATTTAAGTTAATCCCTTTCATCGTTTTGACTTCAAAACTACTTACTAGTAGTAGTTGCACTACTTAGTCCAACTAATTCAAAACGTAAAAATTATGGGAAAGAGTCGAACTTTTCCCATAATTTTTACGTCCTTTGAAAGTGTGCTCAATAGTTTCAAATTATAGTTAAATAAACCTGAATTGCCTGAAAATGAGTAATTCGAAACCGGTTGCAATTTAATAACATTGGTAAGATAATAAAGTGTTTACTTCATAATCCTTTATGTAAGGAATATCAATTCATTTTATGCTCATATAAATTTTAGTATAAGTTATCCTAACTTACGATAAAATTTGGAGCGCTAAAAGGCGGAGCACTTATACTATTTACAGGAAAATACCACAAGGTATCTGTAAACATTTCGCCAATGGCCGGACACGATTGCCTCTTTTGACGTAATGTGATTATTTTTGCGCAAAGGCCCGAGTTAAACGGCCTTTTCAAGTTTGATTGCCGAAAAACCGTCAAAAGGACTTCTTTTACAGACATCTCATTAACCTCCAATCGAGATCGTTAAAATTTATGTTTTTAATTATCGCCCTTTTTCCTTGAAATCCCTTTGATAAGTTCTACATCGTTATCGTGTTAATTGAGTTACCTTCACGGTTCGCTGCCTCCGCCCTTTTGGCAACATGGGACTCTGAAATATCTTTGATCCCATCTTTGATTGAAAGCTCTGAGCGAGGGAAAAACGTTTTCTTTTTCAACTTATTTACTTAAATATATTTGCTGCTGAAAACATAAAATTGTATTAGCGGCATTTTTACTCATTTTCGCCAAATTGCGAATTCAAAATGACGGACCTCCATGACCTTAACGATTTCTTATTTTGTAATTTATTTATGTCCCACATACGAGAGGGTAAAAGTGAACGAAATCCAGTATACAGGATGTTACATAATGTATGTATGAAGCCGTAAACTGGATGGAGTTCTAAATGTATTAAAACGATAGGTACAATTATTTCTGTCGTACGTGAAATAGTTGTACCTATCGTTTTAATACGTTTAGCAATCCATCCAGTTCACGGCTTCATACATATATTATGTAACACCCTGTATAATTTTTTTTAAATCGATGAAGCCGATCGAGCCAGCAGGTCTCCTGACGGTAAATGATCACTGATGGCTTTTGAGTAAGGCTCATTTATTGTAGGCTCGAGGAAACCGCTGCAAGAAGGTCAACAAAGATCGTGTTTATTAACTTATTGGTTTATATTGATGCCCATCCGACTATCACTCACAACTATAGCACAAAGTACGGACCACCAACCACATCCTTACCTCACCAATTACAGCAGAACACAAAAAAAATACAGACTTAATCAGTGGTCAGGTCACCTCTTCACGGCTAAAGAACTAAGTATGGACGGCGGCGCTACGGTACACCCTCTACTTTGGGACTCAGGCACCAACTACATCCCTACCTCACCAATTACAGCACAACACAACAAAATACCGAGTTGAAGTGTCTCTGCGGCAATCGAAAGCTATACATCATCAGCTAGCCCCGCGGTTACTTAAGGCAGTGTTTTTGCGCGGTCACAAGATTTGACTAATGGCCCGGTTGTCGGGGGCACGCGGTCTTTCCCACGGGCTCTTTGTGTGACGCAGACGGTACAGGGATGGCGCTAGGGGTTGGGCCACAGATAGCAAAATGAACGCAACTGTTGTGTCTATCAAACAATAATCAACTATAAAATTTCGTCCTCGTGGAAATTGCTTTAATGAATGGCTGAAAACATGGCTTAGATTTTAGGTTGGAGCACAAGGTGACAAACTGTGAAAACCCCATCAAAATCGGTTCAGCAGTTTTTGCATATTTTTGCGATAGGTAGACAGAGACAAAATAAAAAAAATGTTTTATCTTACATCTCAGTATCCTGCCCCAATTATTTGTTCTGAAATATCTTCAATGTACTGACATGGCTTTTTATAGTATTATCATTTATAATGATTGCTCGGGAAAAAGATAAACTGCTCTAAAAACTATTTCCACGCGGCCGCAGTCGCGGGCACAAACTAAAAGACTAAATTTAATTTATTTACCAGTTTTCGGGTAGACTGGTAGACAAAGCTACTAAGCTTGAAATCCATAGTTGTACCATTTTGTGCAAAACGTTATAAATAAATAAATAAACGATAATAACGACGCCTATTATTACACACCATTTTTTATACAACACCAACCTCGCCCCCTTTTCATATCTCTTTTTTTTCGATGTTCGTGGTTTGGGGCGCCATGGTTCTGCGTAAGAGATCTGGTGACCCGGTATCGAGGAAAGATATTCCTATCCGAAATTTTGAACAGGATGATGTCCGTCAGGATGATGGCTTTGCTCGAGGGAAGATGGTATCAAAGTGGGGTTAAGTAAGATTGTATAATCTACGTTCAGTAAAATATCTTTTGCAAGTATAGTGTTATCACACTATTCAAGGTAATAAAATACTTGCTAAATGTTGTCTAACTAAAACTTACACACGTAGAAAAAACATTAATTTTAACTGTAATAATTTGTAATACTTTAATTACAAATAAATACCTACGTATTACTTGATGTATTTGTAATATACTCAACAAAATTATTATTCAGGAATAAAATAAAATTGATCAAGTTCATTTGCAACAGAAATCTGTTTATAATTTGTACCCTGACTCCCTCTCTGCATTAAGCAATTTAATGCGACTGTGGTACGCTTTGGTAATACGGGCTTTTCAAATGCAGCGTGACTTTAATTTCAATTTTGTAGCATTTACTGGGCACCCAACGTTTTGTAGTTGTTTCTGTCGTAGGGGAAGTACAGAACAACTTTTTAAATCGCAGGTTATTATCTTAGTAGGATATATGGTTTTGAATTCAGAATAATTTGTCGTATTTTACAGGTAGGTAAATGAAGTCGTTGAGTCGGATGCGAGCCAATGAACATACGACGTGAGGATGCTGAAGACCGGGCGAAGTGGAGGAAGAAAAGAAGGAAAGGGGCATAAGCCAGGAAAGCGAGGCCCGAAGATATACTGTTTTGAGTTCGACGCTCAGGCCTTGCCCGAGGACAAGCTAATGCAATATAGAGACTAATTTATTTAACAGATAAAAGCTGGGGTAGGGCAAAGTTTGTTTTAAACTTCTCCTAAAACGGAGACATTGCCAAACGTTTATTTTATCTATCAAACGTGGCTTTAGCAAATCCCGCCACATGAGAACAGAAGTCAATGGGTATCGAACATAAATGAGAATAAATATTTCAATTGTATTGAGTTGTTTTATGATAGTATTTACGTTATTTCTCGACGAGGAGGATAACCATTATCATCGTCATCACTCTATACAGCCCATTGCTGGAGCCTTAATGAGCGCCATGCACTTTGTCCTCGGCTTGACTTATCTAGCATCTACTTGCACCCTTCAGCAAATCGTCACTGCACTACACTTGTCTATCGGTCTCCTATCAAGAACTCGGTTATTTCATCGGTTGTCTGTGTTTCGACAGATATGAAAATTAAAATGTTTATTTGCTCTGCTTAGGTAATTACACAAAGAGAAAATGCATCTGTATGAAGAATAAGAATAAAAACTAAAACATAACAAATTGGTCCAAGGCTCAGCTATGTCAGCTAGTGAAACCAGTAGCCGCTGTTGTTCTGCCATGACCGTATGTCATCCTAGTCTAGCCACTGACCACACACCACAGCCCACAGTATGGTCAGCCCACTGCCACTTCAGCCAGTTAGCCACTTTGATTCTCTGTTGGACTACTTCATCAACGTAATAAGTAATTAATCTATTGATTACTTCAATAGTGAATCAATTTTATTACGCTTCACATAAAGCTTAAAAATGATCTAGAAAAAGCCTCACAAACAATAACAACCACCACAAACAATTTGAAACACCAAAATCGCCTACAAAAAGCAAACAAGAACGCAATTCGTTATCGTCAACTTTTAATTCAATGCCGAAACAAAGTCAAGAACCATTGCCCCGAACGATGACTAATAGAAAATGAAATACAAAATACAATTTCTTTCGAGTACAAAGAGGGATTACCGTGAATATTCCGGCCAAAGCCGCCGCTGGCTTTACCACCCGACACTCTTGACAGGTTTCCCACAAAAATTAACAAACGCCAGACTTAATTGCGGTTTGGAACACGATATCCGTTACAAACTTATACATTACTTTTCGTAAAAAATGTTTAATTATACACCGAGTTGCTAAGTGATCGAATTTATTGGAACGGTCCCTGGTTTTTATGGGTACCAATTATCGGATACCACGATTCGTTGTTAATACAGGTTATGCTTAGCTTCAAATTTAATACGTATGCGATTTTTTTTATTATTTAGGATTTTATATCACAGTTACGGTCCACCAAATGGAAAGCGGCTACCGGTGCCGGACTTTGGAGGTATCTTTTGATGTAGTGCCACAGTTCCAGAATTCGAGATGGTACGGGGAACGCCCCTTACCATCTCGAAGAGTATTGGGATCCTTAGGGCTACATATCGGATGAGATTGCACTGGGATGGACACTATGTTCAATTGATTTGTTGATCTAAAATAATTCAATCAAATATGTAGAGCTTGAGCACTTTGCCAAAGCGAAGTATTCTATTAGAATAAAGTATCAAATAGCGGAAGGCGCTGGCGAAGTTCTGCTGTGATACGGCCAAGCTGTTGCGTAATTCTTAGATCTGGTCTGACCAGCGTATTGGGCGTCTACCTATAGGCCTCTTCCCGCTTATCTTGCCCGTTAGTAGCAGCTTTTCTAAATTGGCACATCTTTTCAATGGCAATGAGGCGGAAGAACTTGAAACTACTCCGCAGACAGGTGCTGAGCCCACTTTATATATTAAAAATATCTTAAATTTTTGTTACACGTTTTTCGAGTACTCTAAATTTCCTGAAATAAGTACAAGATTAAATTATATTTCGCACGACGCTAAAACTTTTGTAATATTGTTATTTGTTTCCTACATTTTATAAACCAACATATTTTTAAAGGATTCTATATAAAAGCAAAGTTAGGTACTTGTTAATCTTGCGATATATTCTTTGACTTTACCTCGTGGCACAGAACTCCGCAGCTTGTAAGAGGCTTCCTCGGGAATTATTTATGTAACACAAAAGTTTCGTTCACCACTTGTTGACTGTTTGCTTCTCGTATGGCTTGTTGAACGCAAATATGTCTGTTTTTTTGGAAAGTTCTGGGAATGTTCTGTATGGAAGTATCTAGCCGTTGGCTGTTAATAAATATAAGGTCTTATCCAACTATATCGTTGGAATTTCAATAGGGGTCTTTGTCGCAGGTCGTGCTGTAAGTGGAAACCTATAAATTTACGTCGAGCTACTTTTACATATTTGCATAAGCAAAGTCAATTAACATTTTTCAAGCCTCCATCTAAGTTAGTTAAGTTAAGTTTAGTATCATTACATGATATGAACTTTCAATAAAACAAAAACGTAGAAAAACATAAATGAGGTATTTCTTCATTTTCGCTTGCCATTGAATCCACATGCTCACCGTAACAACAGATTACTCAACTTAAACTCTCTTTAGAAACGTGGTACAGCATCTGTTTTAACCCCTCGCCTACTTGTTGCGTGACTGTCCGTGCGTATTGTTCCCACTTAACCCGGCTAATGTCATTGTTGTCCCACGCACGGGTATAAACCGGGTATAGCCTGCTACCGACGGAGTACGTGATAAAATTATCCGGCAATCTGATACAGCTGTGTGGTAGCTATAATAGTGGATGAAAAGAGGTGTGAAGAATAGTGGCTTAGGTTTCTATTATTATTTGTGTTACTAATAATAATTTTGGAGTCAATATCGCGGTTGCGCTCTCGCAAGCGAGAGCCTGTCCACCATGATCTAGGATGTATCACTTCTGGTTATTACAGTATAGCGACTGCCATTTGACATCCGTGACCCTGTTAGCAGGGGAACCTGAGCAGATTGAATCATCGTTACTCATTCAGTCGCCTGAATTTGCAGTTGTCATCACGATGATTTGCCTCATCGTAATTGCATCGTTTAGTGTTCAACTTATGTACATAATTCAGAAAAATGTCATTGTCATATGGCAGCACTGAGGATCGAACTCGTACACTTCACTTACGAGTCAAACCTGCTAGTTGTTAGACTCCGTTTACCTCATGATTTTTTAACTATCGCGGTTATTATCACACATTCTAAAGGTATGTGCCGGGTTTCCTACCGCGTACCTTTGTTGACGAGTAGCCCCATATTACGACGATCGTTACAATGTGTACTAGCACACCGGCCATTAACACACACCTAACCTATTAATTGTCGGTTTAATATTTTCCTTTTCCATTAGATTCTGTTAACTATTTAGTGTTTCCACTGACTTTGTCGTGTCCTACCTTACAACGTTCACCCGGCCCCTTCATTCCAGAAAGTATCGAGTATTCCGCCCACGAACTGCGCATTTGTAAATAAGAAATAACTTTGTCACGCACGAACACGCACTGGCAAATAAGGGTTACATGTTTTACTGGCTATAAAAGTAAACATGATCGTATTAGAAGTGTTTTCTAATATTCATGTCGTATACAGCAAGGTTCCGACCCTGTTTGGCGATGTTCTGATTTTCCACTGGGATTTGTTAATGTTGAATTGATTTTTGATTTTGTTTAAATCCTTTGAAATGCACGCTTCTTAAAAATGATTATTTATGTTCGCAAAGATATATACACACATTATGTATCATTTTTCCCCTTGCTACGGTTCCTCTCTCGCTTCTTCCACATTTTTCAACCTTTTCATAGGTACTGGCTCGTCGGGTTAGGGTTATCATGGTCCGACCCTTCTTTAAAATTTCAAAGAAAGATGTTCTTAGAAATTAGGCAATTTATATTTCTCTTTAACCTTGGACGACATTATTCGTCTTTTTTCTTTTAGGCAACAAACTGTAATTGATGCTATAGGTAGTAATCGATAATGTTTCATTTATTTTTATCTACATGAATACGTGCAAAACCACTTTAAAGGTCAGTGATCGCCCCGTGATTCAACTACAATAATTGGACCAAAATAGATTGGACTACAATAATTCACTATGGCGAGACCTCTGCTATAGCGATTCTGCCCAAAAAAGGGGGACAAATATCGACCGATATAGCATTCCTTTTGGAAAAGTTAGGATCAAAATCAGCAAAATCGGATGTTGCAGTGGCTCTGTCCACGAACGTGTTAAAACAATTCACCAGAATGCCGCTAAATAATGCCGCCTTGAAGTGTGTTCGCGTCGCACCATCTATGTCTTCGGAGTGATGTATATATTTTTTATATTTTTCTCTCGCAAGTGTGTTGTAAATGGTCCTATAAGACACTCGTGTGTTTTTGTAAGTAGGCACAAAGCGCGATTGTTGCCCGACCCATAGGTATATTATAGCTACTAACTTAGGTTAACACCTTAACCTTAGGTTTAATAATTAAATTAAAGTTTAAATAAATAAATAAATAAATAATAAGCGTGGACAAATTCACACAGCGCCATCTAGCCCCAAACTAAGCAAAGCTTGTACTATGGGTGCTAGCTAACTGATATACTACTAAAGTTAATTATTAGATCAGATTTACGTAGGTGTTTCACTGAGCGGCACACTGAGAACCAGCGCAATGACGTCAGCTGTGGCTCATGCTGTCAGTGTGCCCCGTTGCACGTCTCCTTATGGTACAGGTAACGTAGTAATGATGGCATTGTCCCTTTCTCATGTTTTGTCTACTGTACTATGCCATGTGTAAGATAGGTGATAGATAAAAAACGTTTATTTTATTTATTTATTTAATGTTGCCGAAACCGTTTCTATATGTGGTTAATTATCTTCATTTGGCACCGTTATCGTATTTGGCGGGAAAGCGTGTGGGGACTCGTTCAGTCGGACATCAGAGTTATCGCTGCATTCGCTTTTTACACAGCGATTTATCGTCCTGATATCTGACAACAAAATGTATTCGAAATTTAAAATCTCGGCGTTTGCTTTCCGTTTCGGATTTATTTGCTCTGGCTAGATTGAACGGGTTCGCTGGAACAGATTTTTGGCAGTGTCTCGTTTTAGATTTTTAACTATCCTAGAAGGGCATGATATTATATCGATATCTATCTAATACTAATATTTGTTTGTTTGTAATGGATAAACTCAAAAACTACTTAACCGATTTTAAAAATTCTTTCATCTGTATAAAGCTACATTATTAGCGAGTAACATAGGCTATTTTTTAAAAATGGGCTAGTTCGAGCACCAAAATCTCTTCATGAGAATTTCAATGCCTGTGTCAGGATCAAGTTGGAAAGCTTTAGCATCGAAAAAGGTGATAGGGATGAGTTGCGTCAACGTGTCTGTTAAGCCATTTCATGGATGCATTTCTGACAGGGTTTAAAGGGAATGATTGTGGTTTAAAAGTATGTAGATTAACCGTGAAATGCCTTCTTTATTCCGTTGAGCGTTGGCATAAAAAATGTGTTATTGACATCGTCGGTAAAGGACTTGCAAGAGATACCGAGATAGTTAATACTTCACATGGATATTTGCAGGAAAAAACCATGAGAGTGAATGTAACTAAAACAACAGTAATGGTTTTCGAAATAGAATAAGATGGAAAAGGATGGATAAAAAGTGAAACAAGTGAAAGAGTTTGTTTTTAGCCATATACTTTAAGCCTTGAAATAATAAAATTAGGAATGTATAATATTAGCAAAATTTTACGGGTAAACAATTTCTATATTTGTTACTAACTTTGATTTACGCACAGTAGATTTGACTAGACTTTGATTTAGAAGCAGTCTAAATAATCGCTCCGGACGACTTCGCCATTTAAGAACTTATCCTTTTTCAAACTTGACATTTTCCTAACTCGTCATCTTTTTTAAATTTCGAGAAAATTGTGTCTACTGGTCTTCTATCTGCCTTGACAGTAAACATTTAAAAAAGTTTATCTGCTTCATTTTTCATTGCAAAGAGAGTATTAAGCATTATAACTAGGCTATACTCGTAGCACTCCTCCATCCACAACATCGAGAACCAACTCGCCCTCAGCTGAGTCATTCCGTTTCTCGACACCATGTTGCTTTAGCAACACCATTAATTCCAGTCCATTTCTATTTTCTACACCATCCTCTACCATTTATTAGACGATCAGAACAAAATGACGCACCAAACTATCAATTCTGGGGCAAATAAAACAGAATTGAAGCAATTGCCGGGACGATTCGGGTCTCGTAAATCTCTGCACCAAATAACCTTCAAATGTAAGGGACAAGGGACTGCGGGAAGCATCTGGTGCTGGACCGGAGCATTTGTCAACCCTTCCGTTGCTGGGCTGACCTCTAATTACGTAGAAGCCACATCCGCTGGCCTTTGTGAAGGACGGTTGCCGCGTGGAATTGGATGAGCGTAGCATATTGCTCTTTTGTGAGGATGGTTGCTGGTAAAATGAAAGTAAACTGTATACGTTTTTTTTATGTCTTACGGTAGGCACACAGGCAAGCGGGCCACCTAATGGAAAGTGGTCACCACTGCCTATTGACATTAGCAACACCAAGAGTATCGCCAATGCGTTGCCCACATCTATAACACGTTGCTCTAGCAGCAGAAAGGCAAATGCCACTCCACTGCCAAACCCACGGTTCCCCAAATCCCCACCCCATGGAGCACTGGAAACCTTACTCATTGGCAGAAACAGAATACTATTTAAAAGAGTATTTAGCTGCGATATTCTATAAGGGGCCCCAGTCGGGTGGCTCCAATTCGAACGGGATACCCTAACTCTCTTAATTTGCTTCAGTTAATAGAAGAGTAGGCGAATAACTAGTGGACCCATCGCGACTACGTTCTACACCTATTTTACTCCGGCCAACCCTTTTTCCTTGCTTATAAACCTTCCTCTTGAATCACTCTATCTATTGTTGAAACCGCAATAAAATCCGTTTCGTAGTTTATAAAATCTATGCGTACATAAATACATTAAAAAAAAAACATAAATATTCGTGGACAAATTCACACAGCGCCATCTAGCCCCAAACTAAGCAAAGCTTGTACTATGGATGCTAGATAACTGATATACTACTTAAATACTTTAAAATACATACTTATTATACATAGAACACCCAGACCCGTAACAGAAATTAAAATTCATCATTTCAATTTCTGCCCGGCCGGGAATCGAACCCGGGACCTCTTGCGTGGCACACCGGCACCGTCAACATACGTAGGGACAAACGGCTGGAAGTGACTTTACTTGATATTGATTGAAGTATTGTATTAAATAATGTATATATAAGAGGCTTTTACTCATTTGAAAAAACTAAGTAGGCAAAATTATTAAACGTTATTGGCAGTGTGGCCTTTAAGGCTAAAATGAATAAAGCTGTTCCTAAATAGGCATGCTCCATCTTCAGCGGCATCGTCACTTAGGTACAACCAGGTGAGATGGCGGTCAAATGCCTAGCTTATTCTTATAAAAAAGTGTGCTTTGTTGTAAAAACACTTCATAGTTTTTTAGTATCTACAGCTAAAACTCGAGTAGTTCACTGAAATATGCCCGGTCTAAAACATTAGCAGTCTGTGCTGCTACCATTGTTAGTTTAAAATTACGGGTCTGTACAATTAGTACTCATATTTTATGTTATGAGCTGTGTTAATAATAGCCTCGCATAATATTATAATTACAACATGCGCGGATAGGACAATAACTTCTAACACGTAGTCACATATAATTAAGTAATAAAGCTTAACCATTTATATTTGTATGTATAATTTATACGTATATAGTTAGGGAAAGGTGAGAAAACTCATGAAAAGCACCCTAGGTGGCTGGTTTTATTGACAAATTCACTTTTAAAGCTTAAGTATCTATTTTTGTTCATAAATATTGACAGATTACACTAAACTGTGAAGTCACTATCTATGCTTCAAAAGTTAATTTAAAACTGTTCGATAAAAATAAACCCAACGCTTTGTTTTTATTTCCGCTAAAACTCTAATGGGTACTTAACATAAACTCGAGAGAAATTCTGTATGACTCATTTTGTTATTAGAGAAAGTGGAGAGAGTGTCGGGAAGTTTATATGGGCATGAGTAATAAGTAAACAATGATGTCATTAGCCTATATCAAAGTGCTCAGCTTTTTATTTTCTACATTAATGCTTAAATAATATTTTTGCGCAATCTAGAGTAGGCGAATACATCAGCGTATGGTTTAACCTATTACAACATTTCTCTAGAAGACCTTAGAACCAACTTCGAGATAATGCTATCATAAAAGAACTGTATTGCTTACATTTCAACATAAACTTAAATAATCATAGTAAAGCTTCCAAATACTGTACATCTAATGATACTAAATTAAAATTAACATAGCTCGTATCAACAATCGAAGCCACCTGAAAGGGGTTTGAAAATTTTGCTATTGAAGGTGGTGGACTAGTGGCCTATGGGCCTATTTAACGTTTTTCAATGTTGCAATATCGAGGAGAATCTGGCAATGATGAACTTGAAGGTCCAAATTAGTTAACCTCAGAATACCGAAGCGAAGTCATCGTCAGTTCGGTCACAGTAGTTATCTTCTTGATGCCTAATCCCTTGACTACCTTGAGCGGTTTCGAGGCCCCACAACCATCTCAGGGGCTCAAGCCAACCTCACCTGCATGTGGTCCCCTGCTGGTAGGCGGAGAGACTCTAGCGAATCGGCTTTACCTTAACGAGTTGTGCGAGTCGGATGGAAGTCGACGCACGTAAAAAGCGCAAGCCCCACAAAATTCATGACAGGTCGTTTAAAGAAAGGGCAACTTGTTAAGCCTATCATGTTATCATGAATTTCGAACTCGCTCTTCTCGCTCATTTATTGATTTAAGTTACTTGTATTACAATTGGCCAACTTTAAAGACTTAAAACTGAATTCTGTTAATACGTAAATTTTTTATTCCGCCGTAAAAAGTAGAAATGGACCGCGACGCTCACATTATTTAACAAATGGACCCACGAAGAAACTAATTAGTGATCCCTGTCCTACCACATATTAAAGAATACACAAATATTATGAGGACACTATAGCATCATAAATTTAGTTTAAATCTTTATATCTCTGAACCAGTATTTGTTTCACAAAATGATCGTTTTCTGATCGTCTAACTCTCCTCTATCGACTAACCTTCTGAGGTACATGGTGGTATATTTTTGAGAAAAAATGTTCAGGGGCACGATTGCCCTTTAATATTTTTTCTCAAAAATATAGCAAGGGCTTTAAATCGGTTCAGAGGCTAATCTTTAAACCCCTTGGGCATACATGTAGCGTAGCCATCCGCTACAAAAGGATATTAAAAAATTATTTTGAAAAATGAATGAAGCTGGGAAGGATCCCCCTGGGCACTATATTACTGAGTGTTAAAGAATCTGGTCCAAAGTCGCTAGAAAAGTTCCACAGAATAATCAAACGAGCTGCCCAAAGTCTGTGTTCGTATAAAATTCACCTCCGAAACCACACAGCGGTTAAACAACCCTTCCCGCGGTGGTACTAATGTCCCGCCATCAGAGACTCGACTCCGGTTACGTTTTAATTGGGACCGTTTTCAGTCCCGTCATTTTTCTCGGCGAGAACTATAGGAAGTAGGGCTGCGGTGAGAGGGTTTTATAATAATCTTTTTGGATATTAGAAATCAAAATGAACATTAATTTTTAGTTTCAAGTCCAGATAGAAAGAAAAGATATTTTGATTCCCGAAGAGTTCTAATATAGGTATTTGATAATACAAGTTACTACTGGATAAGGAGTACTGGTCCTCGTAAATTTGACCCGCCACTAGTCGACACGCAAAGAAGAAGAAAACTACAAGTTTACAAGTAAATCGCGAATTTGTTAAAGTTAGTCCATACTTAGCTTATAAGAAAACATATTTCGCTATAACAACTTACAGAATCTGTATAAATAATACCCATGGTTTGCTACGAGATTCTATTATTAGACTATCGAGAATTTCGTTTTCATCAGTTATGCAGCCATTCCTACTACTGTCTACTTTACGGAAAAAATTCTAAACAAATGTGATTGATGACGGCTGGTGTGAAGTTAGCTGCTCCATGGAAGGACAAAGGTTTCTGTTCATTATGTCTGCAAATGAAGTCACGGTCGCGCATTTCATAATAACTCATAACAAAAAATATTATGTTGTCAACAACTCCTTCTATTTAAAGTATCACACAAGGTGACTAATTAGAGGCTGAACTGCTATATATGAATATATGTTTTCCAATGCTAAGCATTAAGATTATGGCATCCATTAACGTGAAGACTGAGGGCCAGAATGAATTATAGACTGCTGGTGATAACGAGCAAGACAAGTCAAAAATCCAGTTAAAAAACTCAATACAATAATTATATCTAATTAATCGAACTTATTACTAAGTACATTATGGCCTGTATTTTAAATACTTACAAATTATTTATGTCCCCTGCTTCCAAAGCTAAGTGAAACTTGTGTTATGAGAATCAGTAGTTCCACACTGTGTCTGCCACAATAATTTGCAAACTGACATTATGCCTGTTGTTAAAGAAAGCTGATACAGGTAATGATGATAATGCTAATAAAACAAAGGCGCCGTCAAACTCTCAATAGCTTCTGCCAACCCTAGTGTGAACGTCTGGCGCCCCGCAATGCATCATTCCCGCATGATGAAGTGGCTGCTACAAATTGGCCGGACTTCGCTGAATTAATGTGTCACAGGAGCATGTGTGACGTCGCGTGACGTCACTCTTTCGTTACTGATTTATTTTGATTGACGCGCGGTGTCGTTTTGTTTAAGAGTGCAGGTTTGTGTTTAAGCCAGGCTGGGGGGAGGATTTGAAATTGAGGGTTATTATGCCGTCGTACTTTTGTTTGGTTCTTTACCCTGCGTCTGAAATTCGGACCGTTGGACTATGTTTCACTTTATATTTTCGCACTGCAGGGAATTTGCCTCCATATTCATCTTCCTTCACGACCGAATGCTTTTCTAGACCAATCTTTACATAAGGAGTTCAACTTGTCCTGGCATATTCGTCGGCAGCTTTTTACCCACATCGGCTATATGAATTTTGGAAGGCTATGCATGCATTGTTTTTATGCGGTCTAACAATTTGACGCGCTTGTAAACCTCGAGTGAGGACTTGTAATGATCCATCAAGAACCAAGTTTGAGCACCGTACTTAGGTGAGGATGGGAATACAAACTTACGTCTATCAGTTTCCATAATAATATGATTAGGTACGTTACATTATTTCATTCATGGCTTATTAGCACATTATGGCATTTTAAATCCTGCCAAGAGCTTTTAAGCCTTTTTTTATTGGATGATCATTGATCTAAGTTCTCCTGCTGAGGAGGATAAAAGAGCTTCACCGTAACTGAAGTTGGTTAGCCTCTTCTAGGCAAAAAAACTCATATCTTTTAGCTGCCAGCAGATATAAGTTTAAAGGGTATGATAGACACTAGACAGTTAGGGCAGGGTTATCCTACGTCATCGAATAAAGTGAAAATATACTGTGTACCGATAGTAGAGGTTTAGAAAACCGACAAAACGTTGGTCAGCACGTGCACAACCTCCAATTATAACGTACAATTATTACTATCAGTTATTCAGTCAGACACTCAATAAATTCTCTATTAATTAATTTATCCCTCGAAACTTCAAACCCATATCTAAAAGACGTTAACCAAACATGACCCCGGCGCACATTCACTGTGTCTCAGTTAATTTTATTGATATTATCCCGTTGGAGGGTGGAGGGTGGCACGAGGAAACGATACGCACGAGTCATTACAGCTATGACCTCAACAAGTGGTTTATTCGGTACTATGGTAGGGGAAGGCCGTAAGGAATGAGTTGGCGGACATTCGGACTACTGCTACTGGCTACTTTGAGGTAAATGAGGAATGTCCGGATTTGGGTACGAGAAAAAGGAATGGAAGTTTTCTCGGGGATCTAAGCGGTGATTTGGAGATAAGAAAGTTGACTTTCGGTCACCTTATTTGTTTCGGATTTGATTACTTACTTTCCAATATTATAAATGCAACCGAAATTATGTACAAGAGCAAGAGCATGAGTACTGCACTACTGTGCAGTTGTTAAACGTTTTTTTTGCATTTATGAATATATTTTTATTTATTATATAAAATACTCTGGGGGTGGGTAAAGGACAAATCCTTTGGGTATTAGGGATACCTAAATCTCTTTTCTTTTACCAAATTGATTTTTGGCTAAACGTGTACCAAATGCCGTAAATGTTGCTGTAGCGGCAAAGGAAACTTATACTCTTGGACTGTACATTGTATCGATATTCCTATCGCTTGTTCTATTTAAATTAGAGCCACTCCTTTACCAAATACACATAACGCATTCTAGCGAACCTCCTGGCGTCTCGTATACCATCCATGGAGAGTGATGATCACATACAATCAGGTGACCTGCTCACTCAATTAAATTCAATTCATTTATTTCGATAAACATAAATTTACACGTCAATGTTATTGTTGAATGCTGTTACAATTCTTGAGTAGTCATAATTCTTAAAAAAATGTAACAACAGAAAAAAAAAAGTAAATCAAAATGTCATGAGGTTAGTTACACAGAATAACGTATTTTGACCAAGGGAGTTCATCACAAATTCAAATGTCACAATAATATTATTATTATTATTACAATTCAATTCAATTCAATTCATTTATTGGTAAAAAAATTATTTTGCATATCAAATGTATGCTTATGGTATAAAATACAAGTGTATTTATCACCATGATATTGCTATAATACGTCACTTAACAATTAAGTCAAACAAAGTCGTACATGACAGTAAAACTTGTATAAGCTAAACAAATATACAAGCATACGTCAATTATTTAACTAAGGGCCGATTTTTCAATTCTCAAATAATACATATCAGTCTCATAAGTTATTGTGCGACTAAAATAAAATTGTATCTGATGTCATATATAACTAAAGGATTATAGTTGTTCTTAATTTGGCAGTATATTACTTTATCGGGCAGATAAATGTTATCTGTCGATTGAAAAATCGGCCCTAAGTGATTTTTCATTAGTGAAATCGTCTAGTGAGTAGAGCGCGTCGGACAGCAGTTTCTTATTCAGTTTTTCGTAAAGATTTTATTATATATTTGAGAACGACCGTGTGCATTCATTTCGCCTCGTATACATGTGTATAGCCAACGAATTTGTAATCGACTGAACCTTCTGTTATTTTAATTTATAGACCCAACGCGGACATACCTTTCACAGAAACGTCTTCAACAGATTTAATACGGACAAATTCCTTACTTCACAGATTGATTTAGTGCCTTTAATCCCGGGGTGTCAAGAGGAAAGCGTAATTTACAGTGTCCCTGGCCGAAATGCGAAATTAATGATGCTCAAAGATTTTCTGTACTGAGGTTCTTTATCACTCTTTACAACTCGGTGACTGATGAATATATAATGTCGGAAAATCTGCGACAAAGTACATATATACCTACCCAAATATTTCCCACAATACTAAATCGATTTTAATAAATAAAACGAAGAAAACCATATCGATATCATTCCACACGTTTCGAGCTATGATGCGCCTGACTATCACACTCTAAAACCTGACTACCGGAACTGACCTGACCACCTGAGTGGTTCAGTTGTTTAACATCTGTCTGCCACGCAGAGATTCCCGGCCGGGCAGAAATTGAAATGATGAGTTTTTGATTTCTGTTACGGGTTACGTATATAAAATACGAAATGATGTATTTAAAAAATATTAAAGTAGTTTATTAGTTGTCTGGCACCCATAACACAAGCTTTGCTTACTTTGGAGCTAGATGGCGCTGTATAAATTGTCCAAGCATATTTATTTACTATTTCTATTAAACTAATTTAGTACTTTAAATACCGATAACCTTTACCTTGGTATGTTTGGTCTTATGCAAAGCAAACACCTGATCATTAATCCTAACAATAATAATTCTCAACTCAAATAGCCTTCCAATTAATCACTAGACGGTAGACACTGAACGGCTTCTACCGCCTACGTATTTATCGGAGAAGGGATACGCAAACAAATATAAATCACTACGGAGTTCCCACTAAAAATAGAAGATACCCACCCCATCCGAGCGAGTCTTACCTACCCTCATAGTTTGCCCCCACACTGAATACGAGCGATAAGACCGACCAAATTGATGTTTGAACTGTCATTAATTCCCCTACAGCGACAGATGTCGCTGCCCACCATTGCTTTGTCGCACACGACTGTCATTTGTCGTTAAAAATGATTTATTTGGACTTTGAGTTTAATCGAGTAAAGGGTTTGACGACCTTTGTTTATTGCCAAGGAAGATTTAGTTGATTGCTCCAATTGCTTCTTATTGGTGGTAAAATTTAATTCAAATAGATTCTATTAAGTGTGTGCGCCTTGTTTGTTCTGTGTCTTTTATGTCGATGGCGTGGTCGATGGTAGCGCTGAATTTTTATCGATTTAAAGTACCGTGGTCTGGGGTTACTTTGATTTGTGAGGAGATATTGATCACTTACTTTTCTCAACTTACTTTTGACAACAATGACACAACTAAACAGTTGTGTCATTGTTGTCACATGTATGCAAGGACTTCTATATACTTGCGTATACTATATCAATGCATGTATGACATGTTTTGTTTGCATGAAAATAAAACATGATTAATAGAGAAAAGAATTGAAAGTAACCATTGTCTCCCCGCAAATCAAAGTAACCCCAGTCCACCGTACTTATTTCTCCTAAATCCTTTTAACTTGGTTGGCCGAAAAATGTTGTAGCGTAAGATTGCAACGTTGCTGTATTGCACTAGTAATACATAAACGAAGAAAACTCCAATAGAAATGCGCAATAAATCGCCACAAAAAATTTCGCATTATGAGATAGCACGAAGTATTATTACACACGATACACCCCTAAATTACTTTTTAAAGAATCTCTCATGTGAACGGCAATGGAACATAACAATAAAGATCCTAGTCGTCTGCGTCATACCATCATGCAGTATGCATTATTTTTATTTCCATATATTGCATTTATCTCGTGACAGGTTGGTTTATTGCTCAATCCAACTTGTTGGGTATGCATTGCACGAATGGTGAGTTTCTTTTATCTCTAATAAGATCCTAGTTCGACGGGCTGATGCCGTGGGCTCCCTAAAGTAATAAACTACTTGTAGTGGTGGCGGGCGCGTGTCCGTTGTCACAGGGACTACGTCAGATAAAACGTTGCATTGAACTATAACTAGGATTAAAGTAAGTAATTGTTTTTGTAGTTCTATGGCAGTTTGTTGCTCTTAGATTCTATATAAACATGTCCCTATTTATAGTACGCTACCCAAATGTTGCCTCGTAGAAATCGCTTTAAGAAATAAGGCCGCCTGTGCTGTTGTTTTCTCTGATGCTGCCTGGATGAGCACGTTAAATGTTTCCTTTGTATTAATCTTATTTCAATAAATAATTTTTATTTATTTTATTAAAACCTTTATTGCACAAATTACATCAATTGGTGGACTTTAAAGCCATTTTTGAGTTTGAGCTACCGACTATAAAGACTGTATTCTGTATTTATGCAATAAATTGTTCATATATTCTTTCATTTATTCTTTGTTTTTAATTGATGTTTTGATTTTTAAATAGTACAGATCTTCACGAAATATGTAGGTTAAGTTTGTGCTCCCAACTTACGGAAGTATGTTTTGTCTTCTATACTTCTGTCATTTAAATTTTCTGTATCTTGTGTATAATAAATAGTTAAATAATATTAATAATCTGTGTCGCACCTAGGCTTCTATAAATTCATTGTATATCTAAACCTGAATCATGCGCAGAAATGAAATACCGTACTCGTCCCTATATAAATACTACACTCATACTTTACCCTCAGGTTTTATAAGATGACAGGCTGTAAACATGGATTATGTGCTGAATTAAACAGATTTATGCGATTAATCTTGATTTAATTATATTTTGAGTACGGTACATGAGCACAAGAAGCTTCAGCGCAAGCAAGGACACAGAGACAGAAAATACAAAATGCATCTCGTTCTAATTTGACGTCGACAGTTGACATTGACAAAATGCGTTTCGTTTACAAAATTTCCAACATATACAACCTTATTTTTCTCTTCTCCGAAATTCTTACGTATCGCGCCCCACAATGGAAACACGTCCAATTGCGCAGACGAAATACGTCGAATTTGTAGAACAAATATAAATGGTTGAGGGTAGATCGGGGGTTGATAATTACATTTTTTGATCTTCAGCGGGCAGGGGTGACGTCATTCGGCACGTTGGTTCTTTGTATCGCTCATGTTTCGATAGTGTCAAAGATAATGAGACGTGTGGCGTATAAGTTGTTTTCTGTGTTGGTCCAACACTAAGGAAAATTAGTTTCTGCCCCGTTTCGTTTGTTTGTTATTTCTTTTATTTACTTATTTGTTGTAGTAGGTGTTACGTTTAATTAACAACATGAGAATGTCCATAACATGAAGATTTAAGAGTCCCGTACCACTTATTAAGCTTCCACTAACTGTTTGCGTTCTCTTTGGTTTCGGAAAGCTATAATATTACTTAGGCCGCCTTACGCAAAATCTAAACGATAATAACAGGCTGTCAGAAACCCACACCCGTATAAAAGTTGTATCCTCTAGCTGGTGTTGCTCCGCCGGACGTTCGCAGAGACGTGACTGGATCTCTGGAGCGGGCTAAACAAGAGACCGCTGGGAGACACCTCCTACATCACCCCGTGCCAGTTCCTCAACGTTTGAAGAGTCGGCACAGCTTTACTAAAGAGTCCCCACGGAATGCCAACCAAATCGAGGCTCAGTGTATGGGAAGAGAGATTCTCCACAGCGTCGCCCATCCCGTTTTCTGAGTCCCTATCGCCTGGACTTGACCTGCCTTCGCCGATATGGAAGTCTCTGAACAGACTCCAAAGCAAAGTCGGCGGAAGCAAGAAAAAAATGTGTCGGTGGCGCTACAGCTCGGAGATGGTTTGCCTGTGTGGTGTCTCCTCCCAGACAATGGGTCATTTATTAATTTGTTCAGTGTGTTCTGCACACGCGAGGACTTACGGATTACGGATATCGCTATATCTCTATATCGGAGTACTGATCCTCGCAAATTTAACCCGCCACTAGTCGACACACCAAGAAGAAGATGAATAATATATACCTATTATATTAAATAATAATGCTGCCTGCTGGAGGAGATCTCGCGCTTGACGAATAGCGCTTGTTGTGTTTCATAAAATTTTGTAATTTTCTGTTAATTTTCAGGTAGACAATAAACTATTAATATTTTCATACAAATAAAAACTACCGTCACGGGGCCCTAAACTGTTCAAACAGGCTTTGCCAACGGTATTAGGAATTTAATTAAGCTTATATTTAAACAGAGGCTTATAAAAACCTCTACCTCTTTACCTTTACATAAGGCTGGCTAATAAAGCGACAGGTTTAATAAAACTGCTATTTCATATTGAATTCACAATTGCAATTCAACTTTTCAAGACCGACAACGCGCCGCCATAGCTGAATGGAGCGCAACACAAGTGGCGTTATATTTCAGCAAACTCTCCGTTGCATCGCATTGCACCAGTGAAATACGTCAAAGAAGTATGCGACAGTGACGTCACAGGACATGTTTGCACCATCGACCACTTCCTAATTCTGCTATTCACTTCGATTATATTTATTCGTGTTGGGTGATGCATCACTAATGTCTTTTCTAATTTTCGTAAAAAGTAAAAAAGGGATTCTTACGGTTTAACTTGGTTTAAAGCGTAGCTTTGGGGTTTGAAAGAAAGAACAAAGAAAGACATTAATGACACATAGCACACCACGAGTCAATAATAGTTACATAATTGCAAAAGGAGGCATTAATAATAAGAACATTTAAAACAATGAGTAGCCTCCCATGCCACTGTCGGTGCCGCGGCGGCCAGCATAAATGGTACCCACTCAGCATATGCTGTGAGGCGCAAGAAGCGACTCACAGCGCTGGTATTCTGTGGTGCCCATTATGGTGGGCCCATTGTTGGTATTACCCACGTCCATAGGCCTAGACACCCTGCACGTGACCCCTGAGTGGTGCTTGCTAATCGGGTAAAAACGAGCCACAGGCAGTGGTTCAATAACCTGTACCCTGACCTGATCAGGACGGTTCTGAGGACCCAGAGGAATTAAATACCCTCGAAACAACTGGTCGTAGAGGGCAAAGGGAAACCGCTACGTTTATTTTTCCTTTGAGAACTCCCGATTATACCCGCGGCATGATATTTTTAACGCTCAACGAAAAAAGACGTGTATTCTATGTTTGACGTATGTATCTGTGCCATCGAAGCTCCCGAACATATAAACAGATTTTGATGAGGTTTTCTTTACTTGAGAGGTGGTTTAAAGGAGATTGGTATATCATAATCGTTTAGTAGGTTAGAAAATATTTGAATATATATGTGTACTTGGCCTTCTTGTCGAGTCGATGGACTGAACTCCCCTTAGGTATTTGGCGACGCAAACAGCACTGGCCTCGAACAAGTCCTCTATTGTGCAAGTTTTAGGACATGTGTACCTGTAACTACGCATTGTAATATTTTTAAATATGCATTTAAGTGTTTTTTAATCATTCAATGTTGGTCAGCGTTTTTATGTTGAGATCGTTGTTATGTCGAATTTATAAGATATTTTACAACGGCAACTGGCGAACTATTTTTCAAAGTGTTACCTAGCCTTTGTTAACACAATTCTCAATATACTATAAGGTTGTACCTTTATAGTATTATAAATAAAGAACTTTGAATAGAATTAATCTAAATCTCTAGATTCATTTCCCGCTCCCCATTTTCGAGCCTACGGAAACTCTAGATTATTTGCCTCGAAAACATTAGTCGCCTTGTAGGACACCCACGAGTGTAAGGGGTTGGTGCTATTCTACTCTGCCGGACATCATGGCGGCACAAATAAAGAAATATTGTTTTGTTAAGAAACAATTAAAAGCGGGGGTGAACCAGAAGTTTCACCTTAGGGTAAAATTCGCTTCATCATTTCCGGACTCATCATTTTTTAAATTACATAACTATAAAGAAAAACTGAACATTTCTTCTTCATTCACTCATCATTAATTTTTCTTTCCATTTTCCATTTCCCATTGTCTTCTTCCAAATGTGCAATACAGTGTTTTTCATTCATTTCTCTTCTGAGGTTTCTTAAGAAAAGCCTCTACTGTCGAGAAAAAATAAATTTGCATAAGGGTTTTGTTTAGGCTCAGAGCGAGTTGCGAGGAAGTGAATCGCCCTCAGCCCTTTGATATTCGCGAGATTGGCTTAGGCGAAATTCACGCGAAAGTGCCTTTGGCCAGGCTCTTTTATACCCTTTAGTTTAAGATACGGCAAGCGCCATAGACGACTATCTTCAACTGAAATGACGAATGACATTCCCTTTTCTGTGAGGAAATGAAATTTCTGTCCTGACATTCGGGTTTGATGTGGTTTTAGGTTTTAGTGTAGTTGATCTACACTACTAGGTTTTAGGTGTTTTATGTTATTAAGTTGAAAAATTTAAAATATCTTATAAAAATTTGGATATACATGTACTTACTGGAATTAACTACCAGCTACTATTTCAAATTTCAATTATTATTTTTCTATAATATTGTAAATATTTAAGTATATCATTTCCATCGTGGCTTCTTGTGCGAGAAAAATAATTGTGTCTTTAAATAATTGCTCTAATTAAATTAATGTTTAAAACTTCATAACTTCTACAGTTTTTTTCAATACCTTCTTATATCGAAAATAGGTCCATAAAAACTTACAAATGAAAACACGATCGATATACATCCATCTCTTTCCATCACATTATCTCTCAAGCTGTCGAAAGAGACAATTAATCACTTTCTAATCTCTTTACCACTTACCTAACAGCTTCATTACTTCGGCCTGGCTGATGAGAACGTTCAGATGGGCCGTTGCCATTGGCAACGCCAGGCAGGCCCATATTATAAGTCTCTGCAACCCCATAGTCACTACACCTGCCACTTCAGTTTCACTTTATGCATTTTTATAAGCGGTAACAAAAGTTTGTTTCAAGTTCAATTACGTTTTATCCATGTCTCGAGGGATTTTGTCAGCGTCACTGGAAATTTTAACTTGAGTTAGAACAAGACTATAAATATTTAGGTAATCTTTTTCTGACCCGTGAGAATAAGATAACTTCGAGATAAAAAAAAAAAGAACTATAAACTATTTGAATAACCTTATTTAGAAATATAAATAAAGAACAAAAGCAGAAATAAATTTTGAATTAATTCCAAAGAGACGTTACAAAATATATCGCCACCTTTTTTGAACGACAATACGCGCCGGAAAATTTCGAACTCGGAACGCGGCCGGACGTCCGGCTACCGGCACACGCGGACCACTTTCCCGCGCTCCCGCGCCGCACTGCCGGCTGCGTTCGGGAACCACGCGCCAACAAGTTACTCCTCGGTCATGCGCACTACGCCACCCCCAATATTTACCCACATTTTTTCAATCCATCGACCTTTTTGCACTGTTTAAACGCGAATCTCCCGTAGAGACCCAGTAGTGTACAACGCACTCCCTGAAAGTTCGAAATCAAAATGTGTTTAAATTTTAAAAGCCTTTTATTGGGAGAGACGGGTGTTTTAAAGGGAATTAATTGAGTTTGTCTCAAGGGAGAGGCGTTTCCGTTTTGCATTAGGCCCGTTCGAGAGTACTAATGAAATTACGCCGCCTTTTATAGAGTGTCTGAAGCCCGGGAGGGAATTTTGTTCTGTTGATAACAGTAAATTAACTTTACTGCGTATCAAGGTTTTCTAAATATACTCGTGGATATCTAAATACGCAGACATCTAAATAAGTTCAATAATAATAATAATAATAATCATTTATTTCAAGTATCTCGTAGACTCATACAATTTGTTAGTAGGTAGATACAATAACTTAATCTAATGTTAGTATTAAAGTAAAATCTTCACTGCTGTGACGTGCAAATAATGTTCTGAAGTTTTTGTTATTCAGAACAATATGCTAATAAGGTATAAATAAATACACAATATTACCTATATTTTTTTTTAATTTTTAGTAAGGAATTTTGTAAATCTCGCTTCGGGCCGATTTTTCCGAGATGATTGATTTTGTTAATACATGTAGCACTTGTAACTAACCAAACGCTTACTCTTATAATGAATTATTAATTACTCTGTTGTAAAATTTGTAAAAATCCATAGACACTAATTTGAATCTCGTACAATGCAAGTAAGTAGGTAGGTAGTAGGTAGGTAGGTATTTAAACTTAGCAACACCAATAAATATAATGAATTATTCACAGTGTCGCACAAGGACGCCGGGGCCGCTAGAAAAAATAAAAACTGCGTCTTCATAAAACGATCGCTTATAAAAACTCGAATAGAGGCAGAACAATTTCACGGAAACTAGGCGCTGGCAGCTGGCGCGTGAAAACTCTCACTCGGGCAACTTCATTATTGAATAGACGTTCGAATTTCAAATGGGAATAAAAAAATAAGCAGCGCCAACGTACAAGCGTGCGTTCGGAAACTTTGCGCCGGGCGCGCATACTTTCATGCCTGTGTGAGTTTCCAGAATTTTCCGCGAGAGTGCGCCGCGGAGCGGGTGGCAGCGTCGCAGTGCATTCGTGTATCCATCCATACCTATCATAGATGTGTTGTAGTTGTTGGTTTTGTAGTGTTGTCACTAACGGTGTCATTAATACTAACAGTGTTATAAACCTACGATTACGACAACTAAAAAATGTACTTCGTAGCTGACAAGGAGTAACATTAGTTGAAAAGCGCTTCTTAACAGTCACTATTTGTTCACATTTCTAGCCTAATACTCAACCCCATGTTATTATTACAGGATTGATTACATGGACTACAAGTAAAGTACGTCCAAACTTACTTCAGATTATTTCTAGTCGGAACCGGTTTAATCCATCAAAACAGTGGCGCCGGCAGCGCTTTGCCGCGTGGATTAGCCACTGGCGGTCGAATGTATAAGTAATACTGGGCTGGCACTGATGGATGAAGTGCACTAACAAACGGGTATGTGCTAATAAGTAGGTACAAGGTATCCGGTGATCATTCAGTAGAAGAAAACACGGCAAGTCGCTCGTTATCTACCTTTTGTTTTGGTATAAGATGGGTAAGAGAGAAGAATAGTTTTGTCATCTTAAAGCAATATTGTACCTACTGAAAATGCAGAGGAACATTCTAGAGAAGCACTTGACAAGCACGATGCTGCCGATGGTGGAGCATTCCTATCTGGAAACAGCCTATACACTCTGACATTAGCAAAGGTGGGTATGTTAGGCTAGTGATGTATTTTTTGTAGCGTGGCTTTGAATGTGGAATGATTGTTAGTTTAATTTATCAGCTTTTTGGAACTTTATCTTAGGCTTATAATGTTATTTTGATTGACCAAGGTCTTACGCGAAAAACCCTCAGATTGGTGTTGGTTTCAGGAGCCGAATGACACTCATTGACAGTATATAAATAAGACAAATTATGTATTAAATGCTACTCTGGAAAAACTATATTATTAGGTTCTGCAAACAAGTTTCATGAAAGGTATTTTACTAGTACACGTAAGAAATATTAATATCCACGAAAACTGAAATAGGTTTCCTTTAGTAACTTTAGTAAGTTCAGGGTCGTTCAAGAGGTATATTATTATTTGCTTATTAATAAACAAAAATAAGGCTCGCATGCCTGTTTGTCTGCCGTATTACATTTCATAAAAAGGTAACTTTAGTAAACCTACCTTTATTTCTGATTATAATTCGAGGTTACGAGGTACGAGGAGGTACGAAGTTTCAAGATAAATATCTTGATACAAAGTTACATACTTTATTTTTGTTTATTAACACTAATTGACACAACATCCGGATGTTTTTCGTCATTCTTAACAAACAAAATGTAATGGACTATTAAATAAATAATTAAAATACAAATGTCACAAACCAGCACAAATAACAAGTTACAAAAACAAATCATTTCGCCGCTAAACACAAGCCCAAGTACATCAAAGCAAACGTTCAAAATCGGAGCTCGTAGCACTGTATGCCTACGAATACCCGCGAGCTTACATAACTAGCGAGCAAGGAAAATGGCATATTTGTATAGTCTATACAAACATTTAGCGATATCTCACAATATTGGACCGGTTGTTTGTCGAATGCCTTATGATAATCTAACAGGATACGCCGGTCTTACTCGTGGACTGCTAAGAAAGCGATGTTATTATGTTACCCGTTGTTGGGTAAAGAACAACTTGAAAAATATTTGCAGTTTTATGAGGGTAACGTTTTTGTTATGTGCCTATATTACTTAGCCGTGTGGACCACAGATATGAACAGAACGCTTCTCTAATGACGCCTAGGCCATATGCGCCTATTACACACATCTAAATTCAGTAGACTAAATTCAGAAGCAGCTAGCTTCTAAATTTAGAAGCTTCTGATTACACTGTTCTAAATTCATTTACTGGTTGAAGCGTCACGAAGTCGGACGTGTTGTGTACGAGAATGGCTGCAGTACTTTTGAATTCCCGCAATTCTGTTTTACTTTTTATTTAGATATTTGTTTCAAACTATACTCGCGTTCTTTACACATATTATTATATTAGACGGGACTTGGACGCGACATACCTTTATGATTTTTTTATTTAGATGTTGCGTTCGAAAACTGCACTGCTTCACATTTATATGAAAACAAAACATGATTCTTGTAATTAAGTGATCATATTGGCGTTAATGACGCTCTCGAATAATGTTTAGTAATATTTATTTTAAATATGACTTCTCTAAAAAGGCCTAATGTTAAAAGATTAAACTCACACAGTTAAATTACTAGCAAAAAATGAGTTTCTGAACGTCCATATGAATTAAGTATGCTGTGCTGCTATTACACCTTCCTAAATGCGTTTCTAATTAGGCTTCTAAATTCAGAAAACATATTTTCTTCTAAATTTAGCATCCTAACTTGCTAAATGCGATTACATTTGACTGAATTCAGTAACTGAATCATTTAGTCTACTGAATTTAAGCATGTGTAATAAGCGCAATAAAAATTAAAAAATTAACTATCTTCTATTTCAAGCAAAGTCAAATCGTCGTGTTTTATTCCAATCGACTCTAGTATTGTTTATGATTATATTCTTTTTGTTATTCTTTAAAAGGTCTAAAACCGTATAAAATTACACCCGGGACCGTCAGGGCCCAACAATGGTAAAATTGTGCTAACCCCTACCACTCAAATGGCGTACAAGTATTCTACAAAATAATGTCACTAGTCGTAGCAGTACAGTACTCGCAACGCAATGGTTTTAGCATTTGTGGGTTTATTTACTCACGCGGTTAAAATGGATGAGAATGCTATGGACAGATATTGCTGAGCGGTAACAACACAGGATCTTACTCAAAAGTTATTTTAAGAATTAGCTATTGCTATTGCTACTATTACTTCCTTCCTTTAACTACATTGGCCGGTAGTTGGAATGACCATTGCCTGAATTTTACTTTGATTATATAAATTAGAGATAGCTACCTACTTTTATGTTTACATCTAAAACAATACAACCCACACCCATAAAGCCTTATAAAATCCGCCATGACCCCTCAAAGCATAAATTTTAAACATATCTACATAAAATATACCCCACCCCAAATCTTCTATAAAAACCCGGAAATTATCCGGATTCAGCGGTATAGCAATTCAAACACATTATCTCATATTTCCGAAGCCTCGCAAATAGCTTACCGCCGAAACCTGGGTATACCCGGCTCTCCGCCCGGCTCCCGGCCGTCTCAAGTTACCCGGGTCAACTGAGCGTATCCCGGGTGAAAACAAACAGATCGTGAGCGGAATATTAAATGGATAATGGAGACGTTTTAAACTGAATTAAATCATGCCATGGCTCCGTATACACGTTCTGTAATTTATTTCGTTTACTGCTACTTGATATCTATCCGAAAATTGTTCCTTTAAACTATAAAACAAGTTATTTTAAAATACACTTGTATCTGATTAAGATATTCCTAGCTTACCTTGATAAGGGTCTTTGGTGATAATAACCAAAGGAACTTTCTCCCACGCACACTAAGGTTGTGGAATAAACTACCTGGAGAGGTTTTCCCTGGCGAGTACAACATGGAGTTCTTCAAGAAAAGGTTATTACGGGGTCGGCAACGAGTGGGTGATGCCCCCGGTATTGCAAACGTGCATAGACTACAGTAACTGCTTACTATCAGGCAGGCCGTAAACTTGTTTGCCACCTTAGTATATATATATGCAAAATAATTTTCCTCTTGCCTAGATCCACTGATAAGAGATTTTGGAAAGGCATATCTCGTTTATGCCTAAGCACTAAGCACCTAAAAGTGTCCATAACACAAAACAAAACCCATCAAAACCTACGATTCAAATCACCAAATAATTAAGTTCGAAATTAATCGCCACGGGAAAGCAGTTAGTAGTAAATTTTGCCGCAGAATTCTATCTAAAATTGGGGAACCACAAGTGCTGCTGACGGCTGTTTACCGGTAGTCCCGCCTAGGTTATAAGCACCTATACCTGCGGAATATTAAATACTAGTGGCTTTGTGGTTTCGCTGCTAACCTAGTATATCTATCTACCTACTAATACCAGATCTGAGTAGGGGTAGGATTTATTATATTACAGTATGACCTCTCTTACTGTCTCTTTAATTATGGCTCAGATATGATTAGGTTTAGGCAACGCAATACAATTTAGCTTGGGGCCTTTAATTAGGGGTTCTTTAATTGGGTAGGAATAAAATTAAGCTATAGGGCAATAAAAAGGGCTATGCTCGGGGTCTCGTTGCGGGATAGAATCAGAAATGAGGAAATCGGCACCAGGGTCACCGCCATAGCCTAAAGCATACGATTGCTAGGCTAAAGTGGCAGTGGGCAGGGCACATAGCTCAAAGAACAGATGGCCGATGGGGCAGTAAAGGTCTCGAGTGGCGACCACGTATCGGAAGACGCAGCGTGGGTAGGGCTCCCACAAGGTGGACCGACGACCTGGTAAAGATCGCAGGTACCAGCTGAATGCGAATGGCACAGGACCGGCCTTTGTGGAGATCTCTGGGGGAGGCCTATGCCCAGCAGTGGGCGTCTTTCGGCTGATACGATGGTGATGATGCAGCTTTAAATATGCCTCTAATATGATTAGCTATGGGTATAGTTTAGCTATGCCGTGTGGTATGCCGGCAGAGTAGAATAGCACCAACCCCTTACACTCATGGGTGTCGTACAAGGCGACTAATGTTTTCGAGGCAAAAGATCAAGAGTCTCCGTAATCTTGAAAATGGGCAGCAGCATTTTCCATTGTTATATTTAAACACTGCGATCTCCAACCCGCCTGCCAAGCGTGGAGATTATGGCAATAACCTCCCCTTTCGTGGGAGAGGCCCTAAGTCCTGCAGTGGACTGTTACGGGCTGTGATGATGATGATAGTTTAGCTTCGGATCGTTTTTCAGGCTTCTTCAATTGGTTATGAGTATAAGTATCCTCTACTATAATTTTTCAGACTAGAGTAAAGGGTTTAAATAAATATAATAAATGCTATGCGATTAAAAGTAGATTATAACAATAATAATATACCATCAAGGGCTGTTAATGGCTGCCTAGATTGTACAGATAAGTAACTTACAAAAAAAAACAGTGGAATCGAAAAAGAGTTTGATTCTATCTAAGCGAGTCTATACCAGATAAAGACATTAATTCAAATACCTACATATTCTCCGTCACTATATCCAATAGGTGCTTTGTTCAAAGAGAAGTCACATCAATTCAAAGGCGAACTTGGCAACTATTGGCAAAGATTTCCAGTTTAGGAATTTCAATTTTCTCGACAGCGTGTTGCATTGTTTTGCGTCTTAACCAGTCGACACGGCTCGCAGCAAGGTATAACTTCTGGTGCAGTTTGGCTCAACTTCGGTTGAAGTTCAAGCTGAAGTTTTACCCAAATTCGGTGCAAGTCGGGCTAATCTTGCCAGTCGAACCACGATATTCGAACCTTGGGAGAAGTTTTGGCGGCGCGGTGGCAAGTTTTGGTAAAATAACGATTCTAATGATTTTCGTATTAAAACGGAGTTTCACACTCATAGCGTTGGAATAAATGCCGCGCAGTGGGAGTCAACTTCACTGAGGATTAACTGAATGTAGAAAATAATAAGATAAAAATACATTTGGAAGCCCCGTTGGATCTAATTCACTGAGTAGGTATTACCATAATGTTGAAAATGATAAGACAGAAATACATTTAATTTATTTGTGAAGCCCCGTGGGATTTAATCTATTCCAATTTTACTTACCTTTTTTACTTTCTTTGTGTTGTATATTTCATTTGACATTTGACATTTTGAGTGGGAATGACAGGATTGTTTGGGAGCCGCTTTCCATCAGGTTAACTATTCAATCATTTGTTTTCTGCAAATGGAAAACATGGTTTCGTTCACAAATTAGCACTACATACGCGCAATTTATGAACCTACTATGTGGAATACAATGAAGTAGTAATGCGAGTATATATTTCACCCTTTAACGTACATTTAAAAGTCGTAAACCCAGAAACCTTTGGTCCCTGGGGTTTTAGTGTTGAAGTCGATGTGGTGTAAATGAAAGGGTTCGTGTGAGCTTTTTATTCTAATTTAACTTTATATCCACAACAGGAGGCAGAGTTATTGCTTACATAGGAAATACACTATTGTTCAACTGCAGTAGACTGTGCATTAAAGGCAACTGTGCAATTTACGGTAAAAAAATTATTTGTGAATTTTCTACTTACCTACAATATTTCATGTAAGACATAATTTAAGCATGACCCTGGAAAGTTATTAATACTTCTGTCTGTTATTATCTGGAAGTGTCTTAAAAAATTCGTACTCCAACAACATTCCCTTCTGACAGTCACTTTGATCCCAAAATATCCTGTGGTGAACCGGAAATTGGCAGGTATTGTTTGAAAAATCCACGTGTAATATCTACCTCAATGGCCTACCTAGAGGTTACGTATTTACGATTTTTTTTTTATGTACACTTCATGGATAACTTTCCATTCCTCTGCCGGTTCCTCTCTTCGCTTAGACCGCATGCAAGGACCGTGTATCAAAGTGTGGACAGTCATGCGATTAGCGGCCAACTAGCATGCTGCGGCGACATTAACCTGGCGACACTGCCGGGCAGCAACTGCCGGCCTTGCCGACACACCGAATGCTTTATCGATGTAAATAAGCTGCCTTTTTTTACTGAAACAAAAAAAGAGGAGCGTAAAAAAACAGTGGTAATCAGGTTAATGACATTGAGAGAGTGGTAACGCTGATTGAGCTATAGAAATAGTAAAATATAACAACTTGTATTAATTAACATGTATTCTATTAACTTGCGATATATTAGCGACTACATTCGTGTTCTTTTTATTTCTTCAGGGAAAAACAGACAATAGAATTATTGCTGCAAAAATTCTTTTATTTGCAAAATAAAAATTAACATTTTGTCTGTGCATATTCTTCTATATCTATACATAGTATAACTAAAAAAAATCGCTTTCCGGTCTGTCTGTCCGCAACGGATTTTAATGTGGTTTTCACCATAGTAAACAAAATTTATTTCGGAAGGTTTATATTATTTATCATGCCCATCACAAGACGGGTCGCTAGTTATTTTATAATCCATTTCATTTGTCGAAGCAAAAGCAAAATCATGCATCCGTTAAATATGCATGATTCATTCCTATTTATTCATATATACATATATACACAATGCTCACGCATGTGTCCTATAGGTGGGGTAGGCAGGTGAGGTTTTCCCTGGAGAGTACAACATGGAGTTCTTCAAGAAAGGGATTAAAAGGTTTTTACGGGGTCGGCAACGCGTGGGTGATGCCCCTGGTATAGCAAACGTCCATAGGCTGCGGTGACTACTTACCATCAGGCAGGCCGTAAGCTTGTTTGCCACCTTGGTGGTATAAAAAAAAGAAAAAAAGGCACTTCGTTCGTATTTATTAGAAAGTATTTTTTTCATAAAATAGCTCGTATAGTAATTTAACCGCTAGAGACTGTTTCCAGCCAGTTCCACCCAACTGTGCAGCAGCATTTCAAATAAATAAAACGCAATCGCTCTTCCATTTGAGCGAATATCGAACATGGCAACTTTTACAATTCGCAAAGTTTGGCACTCCGCTGAAGCAAAGCTGAAATACAACTGCTGCGGAGTGAAAACCAATTGGTGCATTTGCGTCTTTTCGTTGTTATCCTATTGGTGTTAATTGGCGTCTTTAGCCTGCATTTCGTGGTAAATTACGTTTAATCATCCACAAAGACATTGTCATCCCCAAGGGGACTCTTAAAGCACTGTAAAAGAGATTTTTATGAAATATCTGTCACCTGTAAGTGTTCTTACAACTTGGATAATGAATGTGAAATGTTTTTTTTAGTCGTTCCAAACACACTAATTACAAGAAACATTCTTGCTTCTCAACTTCTTTTTCTCTTCTACCCTAAGAAGAAAGCCACAGAACGAACGGACACCCTAGCATACATTAAATGTATGTATGGTACGGCGATGTATTCGTTGACTATGCAGCTGACTGGACTTTATTAATTTAAATGCATAAAATTATTGCCCTAGATTAAAAAATGTCATAAATTAGAAACAGACGTGTTTAAAGTCAAGAGGCAGCCACCATTTCGTTTAGATTTCATGTCTCAAACATTTCAAAGTTTTGTCTTAAAATGTTCTATTCACAAACAATTCTTTGAAACATTCCCTTTCCCATTTACGAGTATGAGGACTTTCCGACACGAAGATTGTCTGTTGAGTTTTAAAACTGAAAATAGTCAAGGGTTTTAAATTCAAATATCGAAGTTTTCAGTTTGAAAAGTTGCAGTGTGGATAGTGTCGTTGAAGGTGACGACGCGGAAAAATTTAAAGTAGCCTGCACATAGGTCTGAATTCTGAATTGCTTAACTATGCATTTTGCTAGTGTAGTGTAGTTTGTAAATTACACCTAGCCTGGGTTTGTTAAATATAGAAAGGGTTGGTGCTATAATATATTTCTCTATCATAATGGGCATGAAGGCCACTGGAAAGTTATCAACGTTGCTCATAGACACTCACAACTACGGAAATCAAAATATTTACTTGTGCCCACAACACTCTGTGAGTCATTAATACGTTAATGGCTTTTGAGATAAGTATAGGTTTGTTTCTTGAAGGTTTTAATGTCAATAATGGTTTGGAATCACTGCTACAGGAAGTTCGTTCCAAAGTGTATTCATACGAAGCAGACAGTTTCGTGACGAAATAAATTGTAAGTACGAAAAATAAATCGTGCGGTGGTCAACAGCCACCCTAGGTGCTCCAATAAAGCTTTAGTTTGCGGTGGTTAGTCATCATCATCATCCGAGCGGTCAATCCCGGCTTCTGCCAGGGTCCGCTTTCCTACATTTTCATCTCAACTTTGTTCGATCTTCAGCATCCTCACGTCGTAAGCCGTTGGCTCTCGCGTCCGAGTCTACGTCAAACCATCCAAATTTGCAGTGGTTAGTATGGTTGTGAAATTCTGCAGCATGTATCAGTCAAAACAATTCCTCATAGCATACCCCATGCTATAGATGGTAGAATACCCACAATTCCCAAAACATACGATGAAATGGTAGAATATGCACAATGAAGCAACCACTCTCCGTAAAGTCGATAGAGTACTGCTCCAGCCCAGAGAATATTACTTTAACATAAATTAAAATTATAAATAACTTTCAAGCGCAATCTTTGAATGACACCCCAAAACACCTTTTTGAATGCAGTACAAAATACTACTCGAAGACCTATGAAGTACAATAAAACCGCTTATACGGGTGTCTGAGTCCAATAGCTTTAAGAACGTAGTACTGCACGAGCAAATATTCCATCGGATATGTTGTTTGATCGGCGCGACATGTTTGCCGACAAATATGGAACGAACGAAAGGTCTACGTTTGATATAATACATCTGAAGTGTACTTGTACAAATACCATTTTGATATCATATGTCCGAGGACGTTCTGGAAATATGAAATGGTTTGCACTCTTTGTCTGGAGTCTTTCGGAATACAGGCAACGGAATTTTATTAAAAATTGCTCAAACGCTCATACTGTTAGATATAAGGAGGATAAGTAGAGGTAATACTTGTGAGATGTAGATAAAGAAATTGGCATACCACACACACAGTATCACTTTATGAGCTTTACCAAAAATCAGTCAAAGAGCCTTACCCAAAAAGCACCACGTTCTCACTACACAAGGTACGACCAAGGATATGGACCCGTTTTCCACTTGATATATAAAGTATCATCTTGGCGTTAATTTCCAGGTTGTGACTTGCGCACGAAGGCCCGACGTCTGCCTGGACCATGATCCAGGATTTGGCAGATCAAATAATTACAGTAGACCGACTGCCATCTGACCTCCGTGACCCTGCTACCAGGAGAACCAGACCAGATTGGATCATGGCTACACATTCAGTCGCTTGTAATCTGCGGTCTTCGATTAGCGTGTTTGCTTATTTTGTGACCTCTCTCTGCACATAACATTTAATAAAAATGAGCCGCTAAGCCACATATAGCGTATTGCAAAACATTATTATATAATAACCGTAAACTTTCACCCGTTACTTCGTTTTCATTTCCAGGATAGTCTGTGTGCCAAAAACATTACCACAATATTGCGTTGCAGAGATCGAACACACAAAAATCTTCCAATAACATTACACTAAACTTCATATTTTATTCGGTTATAAGTAGTCATATTTTTATCTTACAAAGAAAAGTAAAAAGTTCATACAACGCCACAGATCCGAAAATCCACATTATTATGAATACAAATACAAATCCCTCTTTACAAAATCTCATCCAGTTCCTGAGTAGATACACCGCTAGCCCCGTGGAATCCCCGAAGGTTTCTCAGCAAAGCTCTCAAGCTTGCCCGTTGCATTTACAGCAAAAGAAAAACCTGAGGCTCGCTACCGCAGCCTCTTGCCCCACTTTCGGCTGTGATTGCGGGCCTTGGCACACGTTCAAAATACTACACGTAGACCTGGGTTTATGCAAAAAATAGGCTTAAATTTTTGCACGAATCCGCTTCGGAAAATAAGCCATTTTAAACCTGGTACCGTTTTTGCCTATTTAGATGCCTTTAGGCTATTAAATAACGAGCGAAGTGTTCTTTACTGTTATGTGAGAGGATTTGGGTTCGTGTAGAAATAGGAGGTTATAGAAATATTTAGCGATTCGTGTTTGGCAAAGAAATAGTCGGTATGCGGGCATAGTTAAGGGTAATTTGAATAATTTTGAATAGTGAAATTATATATCACGAATCAGGACATATTAATATACACAATATATTAATATGTCGTTTTGACACAATTTGGTAAAGAAAGTTTACAGAAAATGTTTGTTCATATGTATTCTTAAATTGGACATAATATATATTTGAGCATAATATTATTATGCACGGCGGCGTGAGACTGTCGTGTATGCAACTTTCCCGTTATCTACAAATTATATTAATTTATAGTTCATCGATTTGAGGGTTCGAATCTGATACTAGAAAATATTGTTATGATTTCAACACACACACACATCACGCGCCTATTAAAAACGTAATAATGGAAAACATTACTTATCTACAAAACAATAGACAAAAAAAACAAATGACGCTTGAATATGAAGAGCTAGAAGTTTTATGAATTGTGTCACGGAAGCGTCAAATAGAGTAGACTTTAGATTTAGTTTGGACACTCGTGCGGTAAAGACATGCCATTATGGTAGGTTTCTAGATAGAGGTCTTTTTTGTTCTATCAAAGTCTCTAATACAAGCTTAGATCGATATTTATGGTATTATTTTCTTGTTATTTCTTTTTCTGTAATTTTTTTTTTTTTTTTAAATGCACATGCAACAAATTACAGTCATTAAACAATACTGTGCATAATTTCTTAAATGTAAGTACTAGACTATAATTCTTATCCATTATGTGCACAGCATGGCTTAAAGTATTTCTAAAATTATAATAGTGTTAGTAGTATTGGTTAGTTAGAACAAAAAACATCAAAATTTCAGTGGTGATTGAACTAGAGAAGTTCAAACTCTCAAAAATCAAACATATTTGTTTGATTTTTGAGAGCTCGAACTGCTTAGTAACCAACAGAAGAATACCAAGCAAACACATTATTCTTAAATTTTGATAAACTCGGATGAAATATGTCAAGTGACGAGTGTTTTTGAACCGCTTCATTGTATTGGCGACAAATACAAAAATTCAACGGTTAGACATTAGAAATATACTGACTTAGCTTAAGGTCGCATAAATTTTACGTTTTTACATTTCTCTGCGTAGTTATCCCACTTTTTTAATGACCATTTTACCTTGTCGCAAAGGTTTAACATTATGGCAGTCAGAGTAGGTGGGTATTCATCATCATAGCCCATAAAGGTTCACTGTAGGACTTAAGGTCACTCCAACGAGAGGGGAGGCTATAGCCATAATCTACACGCTTGGCAGGCGGGTTGGAGATCGGAGTGTTATAAATATAAACAATGGAAAACGCTACTGCCTATTTTCCGGCCTAAGAACAATCTAAAAGTTTTGCCTCGAAAACATTAGTCGTCTTGTACGACACCCGCGAGTGTGGTATTCTACTCTGCCGGACACCACAGGGCCAAGGTAGGTATTTTTTACTAGGATTAATAGTAATAATAATTAGTCCTAAAAATACTTAGGACTCATTTGTAGGTATTGGTTTTCAATCATTTGGGTGCCAACTATTTTTTTTATTCTCACTACTGATTATGTTCGCACCAGTACTCGCAATAGTTGAAATCGCGAAAGCGCCGCGTCCTGGCATGATGTCAACTTGGTCCAAACTCAATTTGGGTTAGGACAATTTCACAGTTTACTTAGAACTCTACGTGAGAGTATTATGAGTTACTTTTATCGCTTTGGGAATATGAAGTTTTCGACGGCAATATTATTTTCATGGCGTTCACGCTGCCAAGGGTTTTCCGGCTTGCACCAATATAAGAGAGAAGAAAGTTAGTTGTAAGTAATATTTTTAATTGTATACATTATTATGAATTGATTATTTGAAGGTTAGTAGTAAGTATTATAAAAAGCTCGGATATTCATAATTTTAATAAGTGAAATAAGAAAATATGTTTGTACATAGATTAAGTAAAGTTAAAAAAATCTTTTGTAATTTATTATTTTAAAAAAATGTTTGTGATCATGATAACAGTATGTGTATACATTGAATAAAATAATTTGATTCGATCGCAATTCTTGCAGAATGCGTCCAAATCTCAAGAATGTGCAATTGCAGCAATGGCTCGCAAGCGGCGCGTTGTATTTCATCGTACGAAACAGTGGGAGGTTTTCCGACGACCGACTAAAAAGAAAAAAGTTGTTAAGATAACTATGATACCTAGATGATGTTGACACGTTTCTTTATAACTATAACTACTAAATTCGCCTAGCGGTAAGCAATAAACACCAGATGACCACAAATTGATTCCAAAAATCGCTGAATCGGACACAGTGTTAAGTAAATGTGAGGCTATTTTTAAGGGTTGCTGGATACGTTTCATAAACTTCTTGCCTTATCAAATTTTCGTCTGAACGGGAAAGTCCTTCATCTAGTTTGACTGGTCACTGGTTCACTAACAAGCTATTGAACTCAGCTGGTTTGAAACTTCTACTAGTGTTAGGTAATATCAAGACATGAGATCATCATCATCATCTTGGCGTTAATGTTCCGGCTGTGCTCTCGCGCACGATGGCCCGGGGTCCGCCTTGACCATGATCCAGGATTTGGCAGGTCAGGTAATTACAGTGGAGTGACTACCATCTGACCTCCATGACCCTGCTAACAGGGGAACCTGACCAGATTGGATCATGGTTACACATCCAATCGCCTGAATGTGCAGGTTTCATCACGATGTTTTCCCTCACCGTAAGAGCATCGGTTAGTATTCAACTAATGTATATAACCTAGAAAACAGTCATTGGTACATGGCCGGAGCGGGATTCAAACCCGGGACCTCTGACTAACGAGTCGTATACTCTAACCGCTCGGCCACCGACGCTCTAAGACATAAGGTACTTGTAGAAAACTAACTTCAAGTATGAATATTGTTATATGATTAAACAGTTATCGATTTACAAGCTATTTGTCTCAGATCAATTTTCCATGGATGTAAACAAACTACTGTTTGATGTCAAATTTCCCAAAGGAAAAGAACAGATGTGATTTCACACCATATGTTAGGTACTATTTTTTATTCAGTTTTGTAAACAAGTAATTACTTAAAACGCATCACTTATTATTTTAATATATAATTGAAAAGCTGTGTTTGTTTCCATTCATGGAATATTTATCTGAAACAAGACAATTTATCAATACTAAATCAATTGACTAGCACCCGCCCGCGACTTCGTTTGCGTAGACCGACTTAAAAAATACTTGTAGGTACATTTCTATTTTAGGTCCTACACAAGGACGGATTAACTGAAATAACTTACAAATATATACCTTCCGTAGGTACTTTATTCTTAAACCTCTATCACCCGAACAATGAAAATTAACCCAAAATAGGTATTTAAATAAATATACATAGGTTAGGTAGTTGGAATAGGCCGCATCATTCCACACACTACGGACCTGACACATCTCTGCATCATCTTTTATTTCCTGTAATATTATAAATTTATTGATAAAGAAATTACATACATACATACATCTCTCTCACATCTTCCTCCACATTTAATTGTGAAATGTACGTCTCTGTCTTCTTTTTTCAACGCTTCCATTCAATCCTTGGATGTTCTTTTAATCCAGTACTTTACTCTCCTTATAAGTCCAGGATGTACGCTAGAATTACACTTAAACGATACAATTATCCATGATTCCGCCATACCAAACTTCATCTTCTATACATTATTGTGGAACCGGCTGAACACCCGTCTATGCACTAACAAACAAATATTATTACATGATATATATATTTTTTTATGTCATACTGTAAGCAGGCAAGCGGGCCACCTGTTGGAAAGTGGTCACCACTGCCTATAGACAACACCAAGAGTACCGCCAATGCGTTGCCCACCTCTATAACACGTTTCTCTGGCAGTAAAAAGACAAATGCCCCTCCACTGCCAAAGCCACGGTTCCCCAAATCCCCACCCCATGGAGCTCTGGAAACCTTACTCACCGGCAGAAACACAACACTATTTAAAAGAGTATTGTTTAGCTGCGGTATTCTGTAAGGTGGAGGTACTTCCCCAGTCGGGCGGCTCCAATTCGAACGGGATACCCCGCTATGCCCTACCTCTCTTATATCCTTTGTTTCTATCCTGGCATCAATCTTCACTATTCCACATCCATACCCACCCCATTATTTGTCGTAAGGGTTGATGAACTTTGAATATTGCACGGAACTATTTGAAATATGCGAGGCATGCAACCCTAGCTAACCCTAGCAGGCCCAGTCCCATAGGACGTCCCATAGGACTGGATGCAATTTGAAACCCATCAATAATGTCACTAATGGACAAACTTTCCGCCATGCATTGCAATTACGTAATGTGATTACGTGATTTCTTTGTACTGGAGGAGTTCTGGTTGACTTTGATGGCTGGGTAATTGACGTTGATAAGCGTTTAGCTTACTTGGATAGTTCTAGGACGCAAATAAACCTGCGTATTTCCAATTTACTCGGCATATTCGTAATAGCGACTATTTGAATAGTACCTAATCATTATTGTAAGGACAAAAGTGAAAAGTGTCGCCCTACGATGAAAAATGTTAGCCCTGTAATTATTAATAAAATTATACTATGTTATATTTTTAAATGAAAATTATAGATCAAGATTAAACTAATATTAATTTCAACCCATTTTGTTTTTTGGTTGGCTGACGAAAAGTAAACGATCCCCTTTCTCAAACGTGGGAGGGCGAAAGAGACCAGTTTCTAGGAGGAAACATTTTATAAATAATGTAGGTAAATGTTTTTTTGATAAAGTCCTAATTGTCATTATATAATAACCTAACCGACAGATAAAGTCGGATAACCCCCGACTAAGTTTACTTAAATTCAAATATTTCCTAAACTACAAAACCGATTTTAATAAAACAAAGCCTCAATCCATGTTAATAAAACTGGCTTTCAAATAGAGGAAACCGCATCCAAATTGGTCCATCCGTTTGGGAGCTACGATGCCATATACAAATACAGGAAGCCACAGTCACACACGGGTTCAAAATAATCGTTATCATCATCCAAGCGATCAATACCGGCTTCTGCCAGAGTCCGCTTTCTCCTCTCTTTCTCCTCCACTTTTCAAAGTATTTAGCATCGTCTTGTCGTAGCCATTTATTTATTGTCAATACATACGTTACGTATAATGACATCTACATCGTAGAAGTAACGATAGCATTGTCACTTTCTCATTGTTTCTTGTCTGCTGTATTGTGCCTATTGGAAAGTCTTTGTAAACGCAAATCAATTAAGTTAAACATTGTTTGTTTTGGTAACGAGCTTTATAAACTTAAAACGATAAGTATATGTCAATTTGACATTGACAGTTCTTTTGCCATCTCACCGTGTCTGTGTGCTACAACCTTGAATCTCTGTAAATTTAGCCAATATTTTATTATTTCGCCTAAAACCCTTCAGTGCCCAAATGTACTGTGTCATGTCACTGTATGAGATAGACGTAATAAACGGTTTTGTTTATTGTTATTTATTTATTATAGATACACACTCAATACCACATCCCAGTAGCTTCATAGTGTGAACGGCAAAGCAGTGGGTCCCCTAACAATCAAACCTAGCCCTTCCGCGGTCGTGCCGCGGTTCGTGAGGTGACACCCGGCACCGTCAAATGTGCAAGTTTGTTTAATAGTTGAAACTTAATCACCAAAGTGCTTTTAGAATAACACGCTGAGAAATAAAGATTGATGCGAATAATATTGAATCAGTAGCGCGTAATGGACGTCTAAATTAGGTAAGCGACGTAATTATCAACTTTTTAATGGATTGCTGGCTGTGGGTGGGAATTTATGAGTGCTTGTGCTGCGGTAATTTTTTAATTCAATTTCCTAATTTTGAATAAGAATTTTGCGTTAAGCGTCGATTGAAATAATTATCCTGGCGTGAATGTCCCGGATATGCTCTCGCGCACGAGGTCCGCCTTGACCATAATACAAGATTTGTCACATTAGATAATTACAGTGGAGCGACTGCCATCTGACCTCCGTGACCCTGCTACTAGAGGAACCTGACCAGATTGGACCATGGTATGCGTTAAGCATCGGTATGGGTCCGTAACATGGAATTCATAATGAATATAAGTAGTCAAGATCTATTAACAATTAAAATTTAGAACCGCTAACAGAGTAAAAGGTATACCGTAGTTTTAAAAGTAACACTGTATATCTGTTATGTTTTCATGCCATATAAGAAACACGATCAACTTGGGAAAGGTATTGTTATCAACATAAGAAAAGAAATACATAGGATGCTAATAAACTAAAAAAAAAAATTTTTTGTGGACGAAGTCTCTGGTAGTACAAGTAAATAATAAACGTGTCCAACCTTCAAGCCAAATATAACCTCTTAATAACAACGGAAAAGAGAGAGTAAACAGTAATCAATCAACTTGTTATTCCAACCGGAAGAGTCGTATGCAAATAGGGTTGAAATTGAACGGGGATGATGGTGTCCTATATAATTGCTTCATACTCTAGTACTACACCATTGATAAATCGGTGTTAGAAACAAATAGAAAAATAATTAGGAGGGTCAACCCTAGTAATGGTCTGGGCGGTAGATGTGATGATAAGAATGAACAAAAATCATGTTGATCAATCATCATTTTCGGATTAGGTGTGTAGACATATTTCATAAATATTCAGCATAATCATCTTAGCGTTAATGTCCCGGCTGTGCTCTCGAGAATGAGGGTCTGCCTTGACTATGATCCAGGATTTGGTACTGACCTCCGTGACCATGCTACCAGGGTAACCTGACCAGATTGGATCATGGTTACACATTTACTTTATACTTAATCACTTACTTCTGAATTCGAAAATTACATTATTTTCTAAATTCGGTTTAGTCGCGAAAAGCCAAACAAACCATCGTCGAAATACCTCCATGCAAAACACTGAGAAATCGAAATATTATTGCACCATATATAAAAACACCTAAACTACATATCGTCTAATTTAGTACTAAAACCTAACCCCCACCGTTGATCTCTCACCCGCTAAAACCCGATCCACCTACAACCGCCACAGCAATATCCACGAAATAGATGAGCTACAGCCACGCGCATCCGAATTTCCGATATCTATTTGAATAGAGTTAACTCCCTTCCGCCCGATGAGGAGATGATTGATTTCTGTTTGCCGAGAGGGCGGGTTTGCGATTTAATATCTTATTGTTAATCGTGGGGCCGCGCTGTGTTCGGGGTGATTGTGGATGTCTATCGTTCTCGTTTTGCTTTCGCTAATCAATTCAACACAACTTCAATACTCATGAAAATTACAGTTTTCCTACATAATACGGCGGCGCCTCCTACGTCGATTACATCTAAAATTTTATTGGCATTAGAAGGTTTGTTTTTATGTTTGAACAATAAAATACAGTACCGACTAACAAAGTTACACGTTTCGTTCGAAAATATACCGTCATAAATGAGGGCTCTAAATTACCAGTATAACACTGTCAAATACAAATCAGAATATTAGTTCTCATACACACCACACCGTTCTTATTACGTTACAATCACTTAATATATGTGTAATATATAGGAACCTTCAACAATACCTATCACGGACCAACTCGAACCTGATCATGACGTGAGTTACCGAAGAAAAAACATAACCGACAAAAGTTACGCGACCCCTAAACGATACCCAAACGATTTCGCCTTCAACACGAAATATCACCACAGTTTGCTTTGGGTCGGTCCTTAATTATTATAAGCGTTTTCAGTTGTTGTTCAGCCGAAATTCGAGTTCAGCGATGTTGGTTCAACAATTCTGTGTAAGCAGTTCGTATTGTATCCGGATACTTTGGCAAACAGCGCGGAATTGGGTACGTGTCTCCGGCGCTGCGGGCGGTCTGATGACTTTAAGCAGTACGGCTGTGGGAGCTACTGCTTTATTATTGTTAGCATTTTAAAGTTATTGAAGGGGCCTAAAGGTTCTCGCTCGCCGGTCAGGTTTGCCGAAGGAGCGTTTTTGTGAACCAATTTCATTGTAAGGCGCTATCCTAATAGGCAACGGTCGTGCGACCATGGTCGTAGGACCATGACGTTGTGGGATAAGCTCGGCCTTTGCATTATAAACTGTATTTTTATTTCCTGTAATGTTATAAATTGATGCAATAAAGAGATTACATACATACATTCATACGGACATCACCCGACCAATAGGAGGCCTCAAAACCGCCCGTCACACGACCATGATCGTACGACCGTAGCCAATTAGGACAGCGCCTTATGTTGTTGTTGCATTAAAGATACCACCGAATATTAATTTTGACCGAATATCTATTTATTTTACATTTTTAATAACTATGAATTTTATTTATTCATTGTTATAAACAGTATATAATAATAATAATATAAATATTGACCTAACCTAGGGCTAATTAATTTTTTACAAAAACTAACCTAAATAAAACTCTCATCAAACCGGAAGAGAGAATGTTTGTCTTTAGTCCACGGTATTAGAAAAGGAGGCAGGAGGCCGGATGTCCCCTCTGAATGGCTATCCAAAGTGGAGGCCACTTCCAGTCTTCAGTAATATCGACCAAACGCTTATATAGCTCCCAAAATCGAAAGTGAGTGCCTTATCCACACGGCCCAAGGGCCTCCTCGCTAAACGCACCGTGCGTCACCGACAGGGAGTGCATTCTCACACCTTGGAACCAAAATAGTCGCGAACTGTGCGGTTTCTACAGAATTTCCTCCCATGCACACTAAGGCTGTGAAATGAGCTCACTCCAGAGGTTTTCCCTGGAGAGTATTTTTTTTTCAAATATTTTTTATTCAGTACAAATATTCTCAGAATACACTTATTGAAAGTCCCAGTAATAAACAATATAATAAATTATCAATAATACTTAATTGAAATGAAATACACATAACAACATTACAAAAACTATGTATGGTAAGGCTACCATGTGTATAGTACTAGTGACTTACTTAATGTAAAATTTAAAATTACGGTATAATGTCATTATGTGATTAGAGCAATTGCATATTTTTATTAAAGTATCTCATAGAGTTCTTCCAGAAAGAGGTGAAAAGATTTATGCGGGGTCGGCAGCGCGTGGGATTCCCTTGGTATTGCAAACGTCCATAGGCTGCGATAACTGCTTACCATCAGGCAGGCCGCAAGCTTGTCTGCCATCTTAGTGGTATAAAACAAATACACTTATGGACATCACCAAGAATCGCATACTTGCGCGGCATGACGTTTTCAGCTTGGTGTTGTTGCATTGCTTATAAATAACTAGTGGACCCCGGCGTGACTTCGTTCGCGTAGCGTTCTAACCCTACACCTACCCTACACCTACCCTACACCTACCCTACACCTACCCTACACCTACCCTACACCAACTAACACGACTTTCTTTTAATAGATTAGGTAGGTAGGTAACTTACATTATTAATTTCGAGTAACTGCTTACCATCAGGCAGGCCGCAAGCTTGCTTGCCAACTTAGTAATTACAAAAAACAATATTTTTTTCCTCTGATGTAGCTAAACTCGGCCTTATTAACCGGTAGGGTAACTCCATCCATTGACGGCGGTGTCATAGACGCAGCATCTAATACATTCGTATAGCCTCCACAATCTTATGTGAGAAGGTATTGTAGTGATATGTGCAGCTGAACTACTCAAAGATTTTATCTAATTTAATTCACTCTGTAGGTACCAATATATTTTTTTGCGCAAAACAATAATAAACATTCATGTTTATTTACCGAAGTACATAAAGTTAAAGCCCTACACTACAGTATAGTTTTTGTTTAGCAATATCGTCGCAATGTTTATATATCTAAGTAGCGCTCGTCTAGTCTAAAATGACGCGCCCCACTACTTAGTTAGTTGATTTCGATGTGTGAGTGCAAATATTGATGACGACACATCATCTGTGTGGGAGCCAATGAACGACGCGTGCTCCTACGTTTGAATCTCACCGGCAACTGAATGACCAATTACAACGGCATTTGTATATGTACTGCGTCCATATTTTAAACTTGCTTGTGTGCGTTAATGCGATAGTGGGGCGCGTCATATTGTTAGTAATTTAAGGTTTATTAATTTTTAAATTACTTTGACATTATATTTTTATTTGACATTCAAATTATTATTTACACTATCTTCTATTGACAATTTAATTAATAATGACATTGAATAGTGGAATTTTATAATGAATATTTAATACTAATTTTATATTGTTGAATGTTTAATGTATATGAAATTATTTAAATTCTAAATTGTAATTACCCACTCTAAATTTGTATGCCGATGGCAGGTCACAGAGGACCCATCTACTAAAATTGTAACAACTGCATAACCTGTGTACCACGAATAAATGAATTGAATTGAATTGAATTGATTGAATTGAATTGAATTGAATTGAATTCTCATTTTAGATTAGACGAGCTCTACCACATAAAGTTAAAAGCCCCTACACTATACTTTTTGTTTAGCAATAGCGTGTCCGCATACTCCTGTACAAATTACCTCCATAAACTCGAACACACTTACTTAACTCCCGCGGCGAACTCGTTGGAGATGCTTAAAGCAATTTTGAGTTTAAGCACATTAAGTAATTAGGAGTTAAGAAATTCAAGACTATCCTCTTATAGTTGGGGAATTACAGGCACTTTGTGAATTTATGTCTTGAAACTCGAGTGAGCTTTATATTGTACTCTTACATTGCCTTAATGAGACGAGAATAAAAAGTTAGGCTCTGCTTAGTAAACTTTTCTAATAATGGCACGGAAATTAGCTGCGGATGGAATTGCTCACAGGAATAGTCAAATTGTGGTGCTTTTCGGCGTTTAATAAATTAAAACTTAGTATGAAGGATCAGCCTACCAAGCGTGGAGATTATGGCAATAACCTCCCCTTTTGCGGGAGAGGCCCAAAGTCCTGTAGTGGACTGTTATGGGCTGTGATGATGATGAAGAATCAGCGGGTCTAGCCAAGATGTGAATGGCGAAACAGGCGCAGAGTGACTGCGACTGACGATTGGAACTCGGCTACTTTTAACGGCCAGCTTCGCAACGTTCGTTGCCAAGAAATTGGATATAGACGCATAGAAGAAGTCAAATTTGGTGGCGTAGGTCACGTTCTAGCTTTTAGGTTCTAGCTTTTTGTATAAAATTGAGTCACATGTATAGTGTCGGAAGTTCTTGTCGAACTAGCGAACTTTTAAACGACTTGACTTCAAAGTTAACGATTGGCTTTCAAAAATTCCGTCTTACTTTAATTTATAGTTAGACAAACGTTGTTACTGTAAATTTGAGACAGAGACGGCTCTACCAGGCCAATAAACATTATTTACTGCCGACACCTGTATGTGATGGTTCAAACCACGATACAGCCGGCCGTCGTGGGCTATTGAGGTTGCCCGTAACCACTTGTGGCAGTAATGACATTCCCAAGATATACCTAGACACAATAATAGTATGTATAGATGTATACATCCAAACTTCATACATTCATGTCGTTAAAAGCGAACGCAGGTACTCTGAAACGCACGCTGAAAAAATACTAAACAAAAATAAACAAAATTCTAAATAATTTAATAATAATTTATTCAAATAAAAATTAAACAAAAATTACTAGTTATTTAAAAATTACAACATACCTACTTATAGTAAATGGGTACAAATAAAATCAAGGCTACATTTTTACAACTCTTGCACAAATAGTAATATGTACTTAATTCTAGTTATTGATAGTTTGGACACCTAAACTAAATAAATGATTTACTTGTATCTTAGAAATAGAAAAGCTATGTTACTAATAAGATATGACATAAGAGAGACAGTGAAGTTACATACACAGAATTAAAAAGACTTGGTTTTCAAGATGAAATATAAAAACAACAATATTTGTAATAACAGTGACACTAGCTTTAATGGAAAGGTAATGAAATGCCATTTGTGTTCAACTACTAATTCGGTCATTTGGCCGCCGCGAGTTTATTCTACCAAAAGTCTAAATCATTCAACCAAAAATGGGCATCATCGATGTATAAAATTTTGTTTGGAGGAAAAAATAATAGCAAATAGTAGTTTCACGTTGGCCACCGAGATCGTGTGACCTAACTCCTTTCGATTATTTTTTTTGGAGAAATGTCTACGCCAATAAACCAGAGACGACAGAACTCAATATTCGGTGAGTTATTATTGAAATACGGCTGTTTACTGCGAAAAGTGTGTAAAAATTGGACATCCAGATTGGGATATCTACGCGCCAAAATGGCCGAAATCATATTTAAACTTAAATAGCATTTCATTACCTTTCCAATAAAGCTAGTTTTACTGATATTAAATATATTCTTCTTTGTTTAAATAATTCAATTTCAAAACCAAACCAAAACAAAAACACTCACTTTTGAAGTGAAAAGAGTGCTATAAAACTTCTCGTTAGTATTTTTGACCATCGGGCATGCAAAATCCCCTGGGCCGGCAATAAACAATAAAAATAATAACCACCACCTACCTTAATACGAGTAAGCACAGACAATCAATATCCCCAAAGTCAACTGGGAATTAATTCCGGGGCTGAAAACGGTTTGAAAAAAGAACAACATATCGCAATGTGCAATCGCTAGGCGGCGACCGTTTAAGCGATTTAAGCCAAAGGATTTCACGGCCGACGGATTTCGACCGCCCTGCGGACGCTTCTGGTTGACTTATTAGGTGGCTTGTTGGATGAAAGCAATAGCCATCGATTCTGGACAGAACGTTTAGGTTTATGATCCAATTTCCACTGTATCAGAACCTCTCCTGTATCAGAATTAAGAATGTCCGTCAAAATGTATAATAGTTTATGTACGGGTTTTATCAAATATTCCTACAAGTTAGAGTAGAAAGTCAAATACACATTTTAAGGGTATGTTCCGGATTTACTACCGCGTACCTTTGATGACGAGACGACTCAAGGTACGCGGTAGGAAACCCGGTACATACCCTAAAAATGTGTGTAATAAATAACAACCGTGATAGTTTAAAATATTATGAAGCCAATTATAGTTCTGTAGTTTAGTTTAAAATCACAGTAAATTAACTTACATTGTCGATAGTACAGTCAGCTGCAAATAGAACTCATTCCCCGCATATAGGAGATAGCTAAGCACTCGCAAACTCGTAAGATATAGGTACAACAGTCAACGCGGGCGGAGCCGCGGGCGGCAAAGCTAGTCATTAATTCTTATAATAGTTTAATGCAATACCAACAACCATCCCCGTTCACACATCCGACACGTAATGGACGCCCCGTCGTCGCCTGCGGACAACGCGGACTGGCGGCCGAAATTGCAAAACCGCGCCGTCCGCGGCCGACTGCGTGGCGCTGCGCAGGAGTCGCACTGGAAGTGGCTCGGTATTGTTGTTCGGAGTTTTGTAAAGGTATATGCTACTCGGTGTTGAAAATTTTCGGTACGCGCCTGTTTTTTTTTTTTTTTATGTTATCCGGCAGACAAACAGGCATGCGAGCCATCTGTTGGAAAGTGGTCACCGCCGCCTATGGACATCAGCAACACGAGGGGAGTCACCAATGCGTTGCCCGCCTTTGAAGAGATCTCTAATATACCAGATTCCAGTATTCTGAGATTTTCTTCAATAACAAGTACCTAAGAAAGAAAGAATGACATTTATTGACACAAACAACAACACCACAATATTGAAAAAGATACAAGAAATACAAAAAGACATAAAAATAATACAAGTACAACATATAGGTTTTAAGACTTTCGTGGTTATTCACTACACTTTCACTACACATATTATCGGGTTTGTTACCACGGTTAGTCGAATTCAAAGTGAGGGTAATCGTCGAATCCGAAAGAGGGTGGACCGATATGTCAGTCCACCCTCACTTCACACAGCGGCACCAGTCAACTCGTGACCATGACACATGCAACTGCGTTGAAATATCGAGGTAAAAACAATACTAACCGTTGTAACAAACGTGATAATTTGGGTAGTGAAAGTAAAGTACAACATATTGTATTTACGTATGTTTTAGTGTATGTAATTATACAATACGTATTTGCCGCCAAATGATGAATGATGATGATGCATGTTTACCTAAATAGTACCCATCCATTTTTGCAACTCTGCTCTGGTTGTTTGAATTTGGGCGCGGCTAAAAGAATATTCTAGGTCTTCTATAGGAGCATAATATAAAATAAATTCGCTATGTGGTCTTAAATTTATTTCAATAGACGCTACAAGCAATAACCCCCTCTTTTCGGGTACTCAACAACCTTTTTTTATTATATTCTAGATATCACTCTTGCTAGGCAAGAAAAAGAAAAGATAAAACCCAGAAGCTCTATTTTTGAGCAGCTCGCGTCGAGGTGAAAGGTCAGCTTTGATTTTTGGCATTCAAAATCCAATATTTGGATGCATGACGCCTGATTCTCCTGATTTGGAACCGTTCGCTTTTGTTTTTCCTAAAGTAATACAAACTTTTATGCTGAAAATCAAAATTGAAAACCGTTCGCATCGAGGTGGGCGATTCAAAAATAGAGCCCAAAATTACATTGCGTTGACTCATCGATTTCAATTGTATAAACGAAACTACATTCTCACAAAATACGAATGACCGTTCCAGTTATAAGACTACATCTTTGTATTGTATTTGTGAGAGACAGTGTCTAAGAGAAGAGATTTTGCATAAGGGTTGGACACCCTTTGAGGGGTACTCGCTTCGATTGCCGATTTCCTACCGATCCAGGAATCCAGCAATATACAGGTCTCTGTGAGCGTTTTCTGCTAGATTTATCATTAATTCCGTTTGCATTTTATGAGGTCTTATTTTTTATCCTGTATCTGTACAGTACAAGAGCATAAGTGCATTACCACTTCTAGAAAATTTTCCTTTGCCACTACAACAACATTCACGGTATTTGGTGCATTTTAAGCCAAAATCAGTTTGCTAAAAAAAAGAAGAATTAAGTGTCCTTTATGTCCAGAGGTCTACTCCTTACCCCCAGGGTATTTTTTATATAATAAATAAAAATTTAATTCATGAATGCTGTAAAACTTTTCAACAATTGCATAGCACTAGCAAAGGAATATAATTCTTAAAATCATACTCTTGCTTTGTACAACCTACATTCAAGACAAAATATCTTTCTTTAAAAATCTGATACATTTTGATGCAACTTATATCTAATACCATATTTTTCGGGTTTTTACCCGATTAGCCCGATATTCTGACGCAGTTGCACGCATATGTCCCGGGATAACATTAGTATTCTATGTCATGGGACAATGACGATGGGGAACAATGATGATCGTGGATGTCTGATAATATCCGCGATAGTTTTGAACAATACGTTAGCTTTGCCTGATGAAAATAGTATCGGTCCCTTTATTTATTGAAAGTACATATCTAATTATTGTAAGAATAAAGTGCAACTATAAAGAAACGTGTATGTTGACAATTTGTCCATCTTTTCCGCGAAACTAGTAACACGACGTGACGATAGTCGACGAGATTATTGGCTTACTTACTTTAAGTGACTTAGTGTTATTTTTAGTTTAGAAATAATTAACAAAATGAAGGATAGTGTTGGATTTCTAAAATAAAATTTATAAAAAACCATCCAACAATTGCACAAGAGTCTTCTCCACATCAGGTGAGGGTGAATATTTCCATTTTTCTTATTTACAGTATTATACAAAACTGAATAAAAAATATCGTTATGAGATGCCATTCGGCTAACCGTGATTACAACACCCCCATTAAAATATCGATTACAAAAAAAATCTAACTAGTGGGCCAGACGCAATTTAGTTCTCCTGGCGTCCTACCGTTTCCCTACCCTACCCTACACCTACCCTACATCTACTCTACACCTACCCGACACCTACCCTACACTCTTTATAATATTAATAGAGATTTACAGAAACTGAAGAGCTAAATACCCGATCAAAAATTATGTATGTACGTAATTGTTATAAGTTACGTGATCGAACACCTACCATTAAAACATAATTTACTGATCCCACTTACAAAATAAACAAAAAAATTACCAAAAAAATAATACCTATACGAAAATGAACATTACAACCTCAACAACCACGGCACCATACAACCAACAACAACAACATAAAAAACACAATCGCGCACACCCGACCGAGTATCCAAGCACATTGAACATAAACATGGCCGCTATCCGCCGCCAGTGTCAGAAATCATGCCGCGTGGAAACAATATTTTTCCAATCGAATGGAAACACGTCTGCACTTCGACACCTTGACAGGCGGTTAGCGGGGTGGTAAAAAACATCCCCAGCTGTACAACCCTGTGGGACCCCTCGGTTCGCTTATACTGTGTAACACGAGCTAAGTGAATCAAACTGTCATTCGGGCCGCATTACGCGCGGTGGAGAGTTGGCTTTGTGTGGATGTGGCGGGTTTGCTATCAGATCTGCGGTACTAATCTTTAGGATCGGGATTAGTCTTTTTTATATTAAACTAGTGGACCCGGGGCGCGGCGTTTGCGTACACCTACTTTACCCCTTTTTGTTGCCTATAAACTTTCCTCTTAAACCCCTATATATTGTTGAAAACTGCATTAAAATCTGTTGCGTAGTTTAAAAGATCTAAGCGTACATATATACATAGGGATAGACCGCGGGAAGCTACTTCTTTTGTAATATGTATAGATGTGATAAATTTGGATCGTTTCCTCGCGACGAGCGTATGCTCTCAAAAGCTTTCCTTTGTACAAAAATTTGGGATTCTTCCGAAGGCAAGTCTTCAGGTATTTCCAAAGCCAGCTCCGCATCCGCTACCGTTTGGTCCTGGGCGATTCTGGCCTTTTTCCGTTAGGTGGGCTGTCCTTACCGGTCTATCTTTCAGGTACGCTGGGTTAAGTTACGCTACCTACCTGGCTTACGCCGTAGCTATTGCTACAGCTTATTATAGGCTTGTGGTGCCTACGTAGTAGCAAGAGGTGATTCTTTGGTGGTTGTTTCGGGATGAGCCGTTTTTTATATCGGGACGAGACAGGACTGGCCCAGGCACACGAAGTTTCGGGCAATCACTAGTTATCCACTCCTTTTTCCACGTAAAATCCAAAATAATATTATAAACGCAAAAGTACCTCTGTCTGTTAAATTTTCACACTAAATGGAACACGTTTGAACAAAATTTGACACAGAGATAAATCGCAACCTATAGCGCATTAGCACATTAGCGATACCCCTGGTGTTGCTAATGTCTATAGGCAGCGGTGATCACTATCCATCAGGTGGCCTGCTTGCCGTTTACAGCGTATCACATAAAAATCCCGGGGAAGGACATAGTCTACTTTCTGTCTTAAACATGCCAAATATAACATACCAATATTTCACGCAAACGAAAACGCGGACAAAAGCTTGTAGGATATATTATATCGAAGCCAAGTATTTATCATTCTGATCCTCTTAAAGCTGTCGTCCCACAGACACCGTCCGCTCAATATCATCCCCTGCAGAGCAAGGGTGCACCTTACCCCTCCGCGCGAAATCACTTCCACTGTGAAAATACACCTTTAATATTTTTAATTGCATTTTTTTTCCTCGCAAAATAAGACGGAGAGGTTGAAAGTGATCGTGGATCATAATAAGTCTAGGGAAGTTGGGAATTTGTTTTGGTGAAATTGTGTTCCGTTTATAAGGGATCGCTGAAATGGTGTTGGACCGGAGTTTGTTAAAGTGGATTTTGATTTTACGTTTATGTAGATAAGTTACCTAAGTTTTTTTTTTTTGTTTTTATGTCCTTGGTATTTTTTTGTATTTGTGAAATAAGCGCATTATTTATTATATACCGACATGAATAAATTTACGAGTTAAGTTGGTCTACATGCCGGTCTGCCACGCAGAGATCCTAGGTTTGAATCCAGACCGAGTAGAAATTGAAATGATAAATTTTATTTTCTGTTACGGGTCTAGCTGTACTATGTATAATAAGTATATATTTTAAAAATATACATTCAAGTAGTTTATAATTTATCTAACACCCATAACACAAACTTTGCTTACTTCGGGGCTAGATGGCGCTATGTGAATTTGTCCAAGCATATTTACTATTATTACCTTTTTATTAATAAATGTTTCTCCAAAAAAACCCCATCAAAGCATCACAATCGACACAAAAACCTTCCGTACCCTTGCCCCTCAAAGAAGCTCTAAAAAGTTATGAAAGAAATGTCTGGTTACCCTCATCCAATATCGTAATGCAGACCCTGATGGAGTGTCTTGGGTGCCGAGGTCGCATCCTGGCCGCTGCATCAGTCTCCGAGACAACTCATCAATCAAGTCTCCTAGTGGCCACTAGTACGTCTACGTACCGTATAAGTAAGCAAAGACGTGGCTCCTAAGATTGATTCTAAGAATACAATTAAGTTTAGTGCTTGTATTTTAGAATATACAAGGCATTTTTTTGCTAATAGATCTTTGCTATTAGATTACGATCTTCACTCGAAATAATTGCTAGAGATGGATGATAAATAACGTCACTAGTATGCGCGGAATGTTAGTACCTTTTTACGCTAAATTTATTATTGTTCTAACATGCCGCCGATTGGGAAACTACTGATGAAAATAATTCACTCTGGCTCTGGATTCGAGTCGCTAACCTCTAATAATACTTGTATTGTTACAGGTCAGTGATTCGAACATATTTGAGTAATTGAAATATGTTATATGTTTGCGATGTATTGTTGTGTGTGAATAAAATGGTATTCTATTCTATTCTAAAAGACACTGATGACCCCTCACGGTGCTTATTATCGTGTGTTTTATATGTTATGACTTGATATTGTTATATAGCACTTATTTCAAATAAAGTTCGATTTTTATATACAAGCCTGCAACGTACTGGTATAGTTGATCGAAGCCTTCATTAGAACAGCGGATAGCCGACTCGGAAACTATCCTAAGTTTCTAGTCCTACTAATATTAGAAACGCGAAAGTTTCTAAGGATGTACATTTGGATATTTTGTTACTCCTTCACGCAAAAACTACTCAACGGATTTTGATTAAAATTTTCAATAATTTATTTGTTTATTTATTCCCTAAACTTTACACCGTTTAGTTAAAAAACGAATGCACTGTAAAATTACATAGTATTAAATCTTCAAATAATACAAAATTAATTAACATTTCTCATTCATTTAACATCTCACAGAACCTCAAACATTCCCTGCATACATCCGTCCATTGACTTGCAAAAATATCACAGTCGGCTGATGTTAGGAACTAATTTATTATGGTTAGCGCTGGAATAAGGGCAGCATTGGCGCGCGACACAGTCCGAGCTATAGGAACCGAGAGACTCTTGTGTGTAATATACCTTATAGGCCAGAATAGCACAAGGCTATAATTTATTCCGAAATTCAATGTGAACGGGTCCAGGGACCCTATTTTCAAATTGCTCGCTTCATTTCAAACGGTTTTCAATTTTGATTTTGGGCATGAGAAGTTCGATGTTATGATGCGTGATACTGATTTTTCCTATTTTTGAACCGTTCTCTTTAAGTGTAGCCTATGCGAATTAATAAATATTGAATTTTTCATGCCATAAATCAAAATTTAAAACCGTTCAAATCGAGGCTAGCGATTCCAAAGTCTACTTTGGAATCTACTGGTGCTCTAGCACCAGATCTAAACCGAAGTCTCGGGAAAAAGCTAGTCACCCGTAACACCGTAAATTCATACCATCCGGAAAAGATTTCATCATAAATGTTATCACTAGCTTCCGCTAGCTGCCGTACAAAATTAGGTTAGGAATAGCTGGTCCCGTGGAAAATTATGCATCACGTCCTGTACGTGACGTACGTTAGGAAAATAACTCTAAAAAATTTGATACGTTCAGTAGTTTTTCAAGAAACTACACTCATAGAGAGTACTCTTCTTCATAGGCCAAATGTGTTTATAACTAATTAGATTTTGCCCGCGATTTTGTGTAGATATCGATTTTACATTCTGGACTTATTCTAGCGGGGACCACAGATAAATGTGCCATATATGCTATTCTGGGTTATAAGATACTAACAAATGTCATCAAAATTCGTTCAGTAGTTTTTGCGTGAAGGAGTAACTAACATACATCCATCCCTACAAACTTTCGTATTTATAGGACCTGGAGCGACTTCGTTCGCGTACACCTACTTTACAACTATCTATCCTTTTTTCTTGCTTATAAACCTTCCTCTTGAATCACTCTGTCCGTTGAAAATCCGTCGCGTAGTTTCCAAGATCTAAGCGTACATAGGTACATATATACCTGGGGATAGACAGCGGGAAGCAACTTTGTTTTATACTAGCTTCTTAGATAATAAATTGCGATGTGTGCTGAAATCGTATAAAATATAACTTGGGTCTTCCGTATGTCTCAGTCAAAGAGAAATTAGCCTCTAAAAATCTCTGCAGGTAAATATTTTGTTGTACAACGAGACTGATTTCCACAATCTCATATTCTATCTATTATGCACGAATAGAAATGGCAATCCAATCTTGCCCACCAGATCTCCAATCTTATCCCAAGAGATTACTCATTAGGGAACATCATTCAAAGCAATCTCAAATCCTTCAAACATAGAATCAAATTTAATCTCGTGCTATTAAATTCGACCTTTGGTTATCAACATGGGGTTGCAAGATATTTACAGTTCACGATGTTGTCTTGGTGTTGATCTATTCTCAGCTCAAAGTAAAGTTACGATAACCTAACCGACAGAAAAAGTCGGGTAACCCCTAACCAAGTTTACTTAACCTGTCACGTCCCGGCGACACAATAGTGGGTCGCGAGAACAATTGATCACAATAGATTAGCGGATACTTGGGATGTGAGCGGTTAAACACAGATATTTTCTAAACTTCTGAACTGATTTTAATAAATAATCGTGGACAAATTCACACAGCGCCATCTAGCCCCAAAGTAAGCAAAGCTTGTGTTATAGGTATTAGATAACTGATAAACTACTTATATACTTTTAAATACATATTTATTATACATAGAACATCCAGACCAGTAACAGAAATTAAAATTCATCATTTCAATTTCTGCCCGGCCGGGAATCGAACCCGTGACCTCTTGCGTGGCAGACCAGCATGTTAACCACTGAACCACTCAGGTCGTCAAATTTTAATGAAACAAAGCTAAGAACCGCCTCGATTAAACTTTCCTTCAAAGAGAGGAAACCGCATCCAAATTAGTCCATCCATTCGGGAGCTATGATGCCACAGGGTACCGATTCTGGAGTGCAATGCAGTTGTTATCATGTTGCAATGCAACTGTGATGTTACTATAACTACGTCGAGGTATCGAGTCAGTCCCAGCATCATCCCAGTTAATTGCAGTTAAATCATTGTTCGACCTTTGAAGCGTTTTCGTTGACAGAATTAAAGGCAGTTTGACAACTAAGAAATATGAAACTAAGTAATTTAATAATTTATTGGGGTACCAACCGCCATATAAAACCATAATGCAACTAAAGTACCAGAAAACGAATTGTAGAAAAGTTCGAACTCATGAAAGTTTCCTGAGACGATTTCCGTACCAGAATCGAAGCCAGCCACAGACCACTATTCATTCATACCAGCCAGATACACAAGCCACAGATACAGACATCAAATTTATAAGACCTCTCTTTTTTCGTCCAATGTTAAAAATAGCTCTCTGAAGAATTGGTAACGAAGAGGCTGCGATAACTCTTTCCCACCAGACGAGCCGTTCTGTTCCGTTCCGTTCTGGTACAACACCAGCCAGAAATGCTTCTGCAAGGGTATGTAGATTATATCAGCAAAAACTGAGTACGGCGTCGCCATCATCGGTGGTTCCGTCATCTCTACTTGTATTTTGAGCAACCAAGCCCAGTGGTTGTCACAGGTCTTACCCAAAGAGCTGGTTTGATAAAAAAAAATATAAAATACCTACGCTAAAAAGGAACGCGAGTAAAAGATAAATAGATAATCCCATAAGGTCCGATTTTTTAATCCTCAGATAAAACAAATCAGTCTGATAAGTTATTGTAAGACTAAAATAAAATTGTATCATTACTTCATATATAATTGTGGAATTACAGCTTGTTATAATTTGGCAGTATATTACTTTATCGGGCATATACATTTTAGCTTAGGATTGAAAAACCAGCCCCAAATATTGTAAATGCGGAAGTGTGTAAGGATGGATAGTTGATTGGATGCTTGTTAATTACGTAAAAATACTGATGAGATGTTGATGCAATTTGGCAGTAATATAGCTTATAGCGTATAATAGCTCATATATGGCTGTAATATATACCGAAATTATATATGGTTCCCGTGGGAACGGGTCTGGAACTTCCTAACCGAATTTTACGTAGACGAATTCTGCAAATACTAATGTAACCAGTGTCGTGATCGTGTCGTAACCTGTAAAAGGAGTCAACTACATCGTGTTTCAGGAGTAATTTAAAATACATAAATCTCCTTGGCTCAGTTGGTCCGCTAACTGGATTCCCGTGAGTTTTAACTTTCCGTTTTATGAATAGGTAATAGCTTGCTATGAGATGCCTACCCGAGATATTGAATTGAATGGAAGAGGACTCGGTAAATCAGCTTTTTCCGTAACTCAAAATAGATATTTCTAACGGTCGATATTTCCTACTAGGTATTTTTTTTTCGTTTCGTAATGACAGTTATAAAATATCATTAGATACTAATTATAAAAAAGCCACCACCTGTGGGTTTAAATAAAAAAAATTAAAAATTATGTTTCCGCCCGGGATCGAACCGGGGACCTTCTGCGTGTTAGGCAGATGTGATAACCGCTACACCACGGAAACGTTGTGGTTGTGGTGTAGATTATTGATCTTCATTTGATTTGATTGTGAAAAGAAAGTAGTAATTCTATTATAGGCGTGATAAAGATAAAGATATAATAATTATAGCATAGAGATACGGTATCACATTCTATGTTCTAAACATTACACGTTACAATAGTAACATTTCACGATGCCTATCTATTTTGCATTGGTGACAGTTATACTATAGTACAGATATAGTGTTATAAATATAACAATGGAAAACGCCGCTGCCCATTTTCCAGCCAACGTAGACTCTAGATATTTTTCTATGAAAACATTAGTTGCCTTATCGACTACCTTATTGACCCACGAGTGTAGGGGGTTGGTGCTGTTCTACTCTGTCGGACACAACACGGCCATTTTTTTTCGCTTACTTCTTCCAAACTTCATAATGAAAAAATAGTTTAAACGAGTAGATTTAGTGATTTAACGGCAAGTTTCAAGCGTATACGCTAAGTCGACGCGCCAGTCTAATGTGGTGGTTGGGAAATGGGGTGGATGACTCAAAGATTCAGACGATTCAAGATTTGTATTCAATGACAGTACATTCCCACCCACACACAGATACACATTGTTTTCTTTGAACTATGACATGGGATCGTTGAAGAGGTGTATTTTAGAGGTCTCTGTAGAGGTGGGCAACGAATTGGTAGCGCCCCTGGTGTTGCTGATGTCCATAGACGGCGGTGATAGCTTTCCATCAGTTGGCCCGCTTGCCGGTTTGTCTGCCGTATAACATTAAAAAAATTACAAGATACACTTATTAAAATTTCTTTTAATAATAATTAACAATACAATGAGTAGGTAATACGCCGCGCATCATCGAGCCGGCAATAACTTTGTTTGGCCTACGCAAAGACTATGCATGATCAGTCATGGCCCATATGAACTTAAATCCACGGCAATGGTGTAATCGCAACGATGATAATGCTTTTTGTAGCCAAACAATGATAGGTATGCCGTGAGCCAATTCTTTTGACCCCTCACTAAAATAAGCAACCAATAAAAATGATTACTAAACATTAGTTTTATTAACAACGTTTCACGGGCCTGAATCGGCGGTGAATGCGTCCCTCAAAGTTATTGAAGAAGTCCCTAAGGTACTCTGCTTCTTACAATGGTTTCAGCGAATGAAAAAACTATAAATTGTGAGAATTCTTTGAAAAACAATCAATGTGTCATAAGTCCAATATGTAGTGTTATTTATCAGAATCTTTAAACAATTTCAGCATGACCTAACAGTGTAGAGGCGGCCAGTTTAAAGGCAGATCCTGCACCATGGTCGAATATGTCTTGACATGTCCCACAGTTCTAGTTTCCTCGTTTTATACCTATTAACAGGTACATATTCTTGCAATTCGTATGTTAAAATTAGTATTCCATTATCATAAAATTTTATTGATGAAATTCTACAGGCATTTCCAGACTACTGTTTGTTGCGTGTAATCCCTGCCGAAACTAGATTGTATGAGATTAACTTGCAAATGTGGTAGTGTACAAGACAAATTCTGTTTGAGTTTTGTTGAGCCACATCAAATATGTACAAGTAATATTGACACCACACGACAATAGAAATGTATTTGTCTTTTGGTTACCAATTAACCTGACTCTATTGACTTTTTATTTACATTTGAAATGAACGGGAAAAGTCGCCGGCAAAAGCTAATTTTATATAGTCATCATCATCACAGCCCGTAACAATCCACTGCAGGACTTAGGGCCTCTCCCACGAAAGGGGAGGTTATTGCCATAATCTCCACGCTTGGCAGGCGGGTTGGAGATCGCAGTGTTTAAATATAACAATGGAAAATGCTGCTGCCCATTTTCCATAATACGGAGACTTTTGATCTTTTGCCTCGAAAACATTAGTCGCCTTGTACGACACCCATGAGCGTAAGGGGTTGGTGCTATTCTACTCTGCCGGTCGCCACACGGCATAATTTTATATAGTACTGTGTTATAAATGCACGATACACTGAAAGCTGCAAAAAAATTTGTCTAGTGAGCAGTTAGGTACCGGAAGACGCAGCGTGGGTAGGCCTCCCACAAGGTGAACCGATGACCGGGTAAATATCGCAGGTACCAGCTGGATGCGGCAAGCACAGGACCGGTTTTTGTAAAGATCTCTGGTGGAGGCCTATGCCCAGCAGTGGGCGTCTTCGGGCTGATATGGTGATGAGCAGTTAGGTACCTATGAAAGTAATAAGTTATTAAATACTAATAATCAACATAGGTACTATTGGTTACCAAAAAAATTGTAGCGAGAAAAAATCTCAGCAACTGGGTACCGATTCTGGTGTGTCGCAGTCGCAGTTGTTATTATGTTGCAATGTAACTGTGATGTTACTATAACTACGTCGAGGTATCGAGTCAGTCCCAGCATCCTGCCAGTTAAATTGCAGTTAAATCATTGTTAGACCTTTGACACGTTTTCGTTGACAGAATTTTATTGAAGGCAGTTTGACAACTAAGAAAGATGCAACTTAGTAATTAATTATTTATTGGAGTACCAACAGCCATATAAAACCATACTGCAACTAAAGTACCAGAAATCGAATTGTGGAAAACATCGAACTCATGAAACTTGCAACTCATCATCTGTCATTTGAATAACAATCACACGTTTGACATGCGATGCAATTGTAATGTTACTGCAACTGAGACGATTTCCGTACCAGAATCAAAGCCCTGTTCTGTTAACTGAACTGTGCAACCGAACTAGAGGGAATAAGTGAAGATTTCGTATTGTAGTAGCTATGTATATTTTGCTGCCATGTTTGCACATTTAAATCACAGATTTCCCCTTAAATAAACGCTTTTAACATTCCTCTAAGTATTTTTTTTTCTTCAGGCATCTGTCCGACCCCCGTTCGTCACGCCATGTCAACAATCGTGCGGAAACACCCCTATTTTACATTTAATTGCATTTCTTTGTCGATTTCCCTGTTAATCCTGATGCACCCTCACTCCAGGCGGATAACCAACGAAGGCTGACCTTCCGCCCTCTGTCGCCAGCAAAGCTTAATCGAGTAAAAGAGGCAAATGAATGAAGTGACAGGGGTCTGGCGTACTGGACACCGTCTAGACTTGTTTGATATCGAACTAAAGTGTATGTTGAAGCAATATTTACAAACGCACTCGGCCTGATAACGTAGGATAGGGATATTCCTTAGACGAGATTGATTATTGATTGATAGTAGAAGTCATATTGATTTAGACATATATGTACCTACATCACTTAAGTACTTATATATGTATATAGTACAGTTTATTGTACCATAATGTTTTAAATTATCGCGGTTACTATTACACATTTTAAGGGTATGTTCCGGGTTTCCTACCACTTGCATGCATCATGGTGCATGCAACTGTGCGGGTGCGGTAGGAAACCCGGAACATACCCTTAAAAAGTTTATTGAACGTTTAAAAAATCCTTGGATAATTATGTTGAGAACTTCCCTTTTGTAATATTGGATAATTTGTAGAAGAGAGTCACTTTTATTGTTAAATTACACTTTACTGCGAAAGAGGAGCCAATATGCAATCATCTCTATTACTGCGCAGTAGATAGTGGTGATAGGTATATCAATACGGTTAGATTTATTTACAGTTCGCATCGCCAAACAAAATAGTGTAGGACCATGTTTTCATTCTTTAAAGTATGGATATCTGTGGCAAACTATCTAAATTCAAAAAACTTGTAAAGACCAAAATAAAACACACCAGACCTTTTCAAAAATGCTTATTCTTTTAATTTATTTTAAAGCTGTGTTATGTCAAATAGAGCAATAGCCTTTTCAACGGTTAAATCGGCCATAAAGCTGTATCATACCTTCAAACCTAATCATTTCATAGGCTTCAACATTATCAAACAGAAAACCAGACACAACTTAGCACCACGAATTTTCCCGTCATACATACAAAAGACCGACCTTATCGACCGGCGCAATACCAATATAAAATGATCTAACCTTGCTATGCGCGTCTATAGAGACGCTAGCTCATCTTATACTGGTAAATAGTAGGTGAAATGCCGTTGACTGTACACGCAACGGGTTAATAACACGAACGGTTTCCCTTTTCAAAAATTCCGAACCGCTCATTGTTAAAAGCCGAAACGTCAGACGGAATAAATTGCCCGCGCCGCCGAGTGTGACCGATTTCCTGAGTCAATTAAGGCCATTTTGTACATATCGGAAATAATTTGGGCATGGGCGTAATGTTTACGGGCGAGGTGGTTTTGGGTTGCTACGGGGCTTTTCGGGCTGAATATTTTATAATTGAGTTGAAAAATCGAGGCGAGATCCATAAGCCAACCATCCATAATGCACAGTAGCTATTACATATCGGGTTTATCATATATTTGCGGGTAGTTCGCAAGGTTAACATAACTGCTCCAAATTTATTTTAATTTAATTAATTATTAAACTCTATCAACCTTAATTTTCGCGGTTACTGCTTAAATTCAAGTTTTGCCTATTATAAATCGTAAACTTGTATTTAGAATTGCAATAGAACCTGTATAAAAATGTCCAAGTGTGGTGCGTGTCGTAATAACCTCTCTACCAAAGACATAATAAAGTGTTCTCAAACCAGTTGCCAGCAGGAATATCATCTTCTATGCGTAGGCCTATCATGTGTGGCAGAAAGTGACTCTTGGATCTGTCCGGAATGCCAACCGTCTATGAGAAAACGAGGGGACAACACACCTGTAAAAAATGATGGGACCTCTACTGTAAAGCCTGTCTCTTTACTTAAAGAATCATTGGATAAGAGTGTTTCTAGCTCGCCATGTCTGGACAATACAGCATTTCTGAAGAGTTTACGAGATGATATACTGGGCGCGGTACGTAGTGACCTACCTACATGCGTACAAAAAGCCTTGGATACTGCACTAATCCCATTAACCAAGAAATTGGAGTCTTTGGAAGAATCTGTCAAGGTAATGAGCGATATTTTTGATGATTTTAAGTCTACAATCGTAAATCAGAACGCTACTATTAAGAAACTTCAGGACGAAAATAACTCTCTCAACGAAAAAATAACTATGTTGGATAACAGACTGACACAGATTGAGATCTCATCGTCCAAACAAGAGCAATGGGTCCGTTTACAAAACGTTGAAATTGTTGGAATACCGGAAAAGGACAAAGAAAACTTACCAGATATTCTGGCACACCTGGCTGACCATATCAACTTCGAGTGCAGTAACTTTCAAAACGATTGCTTAGAATTCGCTCACCGTGTTCAAGCTAAACGTCCCGCTAGTGGTGTACCTAGAGCTATTGTAGCCAGATTTAAAAACCGTACCTTAAAGGACCACTTCCTTTCTGCAGCCAGAACGAAACGGAATATCACCACAAAAGATTTGCATCTGATTGAGGAGGGCGACAAACCTAACTCAATATTCATCAACGAGCACCTCACCACCAGAAACAAAATCCTGTTGAATAAGTGTAAAGCTGAAGCTAAGGCAAAAAACTACGAGTACGTGTGGATAAAAACTGTCGTATTTATGTAAGGAAAGCCAAAAATCATCCATTCATATTAATTTCCACAGAAGAAGACATAAAAAAGATAGTTTAAATATCGTCACTAACTTAATTTTCGTTTTGTTTACATTTAATGTGTCACTAATCAACTCCCTGCATGAAAGCATACACTACAAACATATTAATCGAACACACACATTCTACAAAGTATTATACTTCACACAATCATTTCTTTACTTCAATGAACACTTTAACTATCACAGCAAATTACACTCTCAATACTTACGAGTTTATTTATTACTTTACCTGCTGCTTATGTATCTTAAATCATACCACTTCTTTCGCATAATTATAACATTTATCATCGGCACCGGGCTCAATCGTGCCTGTATTGTAATTCGTACTCACTTTCTACTAGACCGTTGCCATTATTATCGAATATATCCTATTTATTATATAAAATAAATGGCAAATCTAAGCATATTCTACCAAAACGTACGTGGCCTGCGAACTAAAACTACTGAGTTTTACAACAATGTGTCGATAGCAGATCACGACATTATACTTGTTACCGAAACTTGGTTAAAATCCGATGTACTAAACTCCGAGCTAAGTGATGACCGGTATAACGTATACAGGCGCGATCGAGGGTCGCGGGGCGGGGGTGTAATGGCTTTATGTAAGAAGCGTTTGGGTGCAAGGTTGCGAGCGGACTGGCGCGACGATGCTACCGTGCCCGAGATCGAGTACCTGTGGTTATCGGTGCACGGATCAACAATAGGCGCCGAGCATTGTCTTAATATCTGTTTGGTTTACATGCCGCCCGACGTTGATCTCTGCCAACGCGTTGCTCACTTCACGGAATCTGTTAATCGAATAGTAACAGCGCAGCCCCAGGACAACTTTTTAGTGATCGGTGACTTTAATATGAGCTTTGTATCGTGGAATAGTTATGGGCCCACTTACTCAAATAGGGGAAATTTGGATCTGCGAGATGTTGGTGTGAACCTTGTAAACACTTTTCGTTTTCTAGGCCTAAATCAATTAAATCAATTTAAAAATAGTGCTGGAAACACATTGGATCTGGTTTTTACAAGCTTCTCCGCTGATTTAAATGTTTGCGATGTTCCTCTGGTTCCTGAGGATCACTTTCACACGACGCTTGAAATAGATGCTTCTGATTTGACAGTTCGCCCTGCGCTGAGATTGAAACAGCAAAAGTTTCTGTTCAGGAAAGCAGAATATTCAGATGTTAATTCAGCTTTACAGTGCAATGATTGGGAATTCCTGTTGAATGAAGGCACTGTGGAAAATGCAACTAAAACGTTTTATAATAAACTTTACACCGTCATAAATAAATATGTACCTCAAGCGACGCTTGGCAGTTCGCGCAGTTATCCTGTCTGGTTTAGTCGCTCCTTAATTAATATGATCAAAGAAAAATCTAAAATTCACTCTCGTTGGAAAAGGTATAAAAACAAATTAGACTATGACGCTTTCGCACTTTTACGTACAAGAGTAAAATCTATGCAAGCTAAATGTTATAAAACTTATCTGCTTCAAGCCCAAGATAATATTAAATCCAATCCAAAGCTAGTGTGGTCTTTCGTGAAATCTAAAAAGAATGTTAGCTCAGGTTACCCCAGTGTAATGAAATACCAGGCCAAAAACATTAGTGGTCTGCAAGACATTTGCGACGCCTTTAGCGATTATTTCCAATGCATGTTTTCGGTGCCACTAGGATCATATCCTACGCATAAACCCATAGATAATAATTTTCCAAAAATATTAAGCAAATTAGTGTTACAAAAAGAGCAAATTGAGAAATTGCTAAAGGGTTTGGACGTGGGAAAGGGTGCAGGTAGTGACAGCATTCCTCCTATATTTTTTGTTAAATGTGCAGAATCATTATCAATACCTGTAACTATTTTATTTAACCGTTCTCTTAAGGAGGGCATCTTTCCATCAATCTGGAAGGAGGCGCTTATAATTCCATTGCATAAAAAGGGAACGAAGAGAGAAGTTCTCAACTACAGGCCAATTTCAAAACTGAATGTTCTAAGTAAGTGCTTTGAAAAGATTGTTTATGGGGATATTTGTAACGTGGTAATGCAGGGTGTCCCGGAGGAACAGCACGGCTTTATAAAAGGACGATCGACCACGTCCAACTTATCCGTCTTTATCGGTGATGTATTGGACAGTGTGGGGTTTCAGTCTCAGGTTGACGTGATCTACACGGACTTCGAAAAAGCTTTTGATCGTGTTGATCACGTCATCCTGCTGCGGAAGCTGCAAGAGCTTGGAATTCACGGGGACCTTCACAGATGGGTTCAGTCATACGTGTCTAGCAGGCTGCAGGCTGTCGCCATTGGCGGATGCAGGTCGGGATACAAAGTCATTCCATCCGGTATTCCGCAAGGATCTATCCTCGGTCCTCTGCTCTTTGTCGCCTACCTATACGATATAACTCGTCATATTCATCATGCTCAGTGCCTTCTGTACGCAGATGACACTAAGATTTATCATAAAATAAACACTCTCAAGGATTGTATTGAGCTTCAAAATGACCTGGACAGACTCTCTCAATATTACGTTGATAATAGAATAGGGTTGAATATCGACAAATGTATGTTGTTATCATTTACACGAAGACCTTCTCCTATTAGTTTTGCTTATAGTCTGAACAACACTCAAATACAAAGGCAACAATTGGTCCGGGACCTGGGAGTACTGTTGGATGCCAAACTTACTTTTGCTCATCACATAGACTACATTACCGATAGAGCGTATAAAAACTTAGGATTTATATACCGTGTTACTAAAACTTTTACCAGTGTCAGTTGTATAAAAGCGCTATATTTTGCATACGTACGTTCTATACTGGAGTATTGTAGTACTGTATGGAACCCGCAGTACGTCACATATGAGCATGCTTTAGAGAGTATTCAGAGGAAATTCATGAAATATATAAATTTTAAAACTCACAGTAATGACAAGGACTATATAAAGTTATGCAAAAAACACCACATGAATACTCTTCGTGAGCGCAGGCAGCTCTTGGACATGTTAATGCTACATGACGTTTGCTCGGGCGCACTTGACTGTCCTCAACTTACGGCTAAAATATTGAGTATTCGAGCACCTAATACACGCACAAGGCATACAGCTCTCTTCCATAACCAAAAGAGCCAGTCAAATTATACAGCAAATAGCATGACCAATCGCTTGCCGCGTTCATATAATAGACATTTCTCGCAACTAGATATATTCTGTCTATCCAAAAATAGTTTTAGACGTGCTATTTTAAATCAATTTTCATCGACAATATTTACAGCAAATGTATAAAAAAAAAAAAAAAAAAAATTACCGTCACGGGGCCCTAAACTAATTACATATGACACAATAATCAACTTTGTATAATACTACTTACTCTGGGGTTCGAACCCGGTATCTCGGGGTTCGGGTCGGACTCCGTAACCATTAGGCCACCGATGCTCATTGCCATGTGAACCAACGCTTATCGAGCAAAACATTTCTCTCGCCGCCACCGAGTACCTACACTGTGTTCATTGATATCTCATACACACAAACACACTACACACACTACACTTACCTACAGTTTACAAAAACACATTCATACCTTACATTCACAACTACTTCTCCGTGCAGGGAGATTTGCTACGAGTCAAATTTATTTCTACCTCCTATTTAAGACTTAATTAAAATTAACATACCTACCCATATAGCTTAAATTTTATATTTTCTGGAAACAAAGTGTGAATCAGTAATTGGCTTATGTATGGAATAATAGACTAAGTATACATTTGTAACAAAAGAAAGCTGTTGATTCATGTTAATAAACAAAATAAAAAAATAAAAAAAATAAAAAAATTACAATTTGATGGACAACCTATAGGTTTTAATACTTTTAATAGGTTCTAATAACAAACTCGATAATATGTGTAGTACAACTGTAAAACGCTGTTGTTTTAAATGTCTAAAATCCTATTTGTGAAAGTTGGCCTACAATTCTTTGTGACAAGCACAGAGCAAAAATAATTTTGCCTGTCTATGAAGGTAGCTAACTTTCCAATCTTCTTGATCAGAAGTCACAATGGTCACCTTGTAGGTGTAGGTCACTTAACATGGTCATGACCGCAGTCGGCATAAAGGCGAAAACTGTGAAGTAGGTATACTCTGTTAATGATCAGCTTTGTGTCTATTACACGTATTACAGTTCAAAACTAAATTTCGGGTTGGTAATATTTGACGACCTGAGTGGTTCAGTGGTCAACATGCCGGTCTGCCACGCAAGAGGTCCCGGGTTCGATTCCCGGCCGGGCAGAAATTGAAATGATGAATTTTAATTTCTGTTACGGGTCTGGGTGTTCTATGTATGTATAATAAGTATGTATTTTAAAGTATAATATAAGTAGTTTATCAGTTATCTAGCACGCATAACACAAGCTATGCTTACTTTGGGGCTAGATGGCGCTGTGTGAATTTGTCCACGATTATTTATTTATTATTATTATATTTGAACTTAGTAGTGGACTTTGCATGTCTGAGTAAGTTTTGGTGACAATTGAACATTCTGGCGTCGGACAGGTAACAAATGGACTTTTAATTACACAGCTCCCTTCGTATTCAGGTGATATATTTTTAATCAATAGGTAAAAAAGTTTAATCATAGATCTACGTCTAGGTGATAATGCTACGGCTTTAATAAATAAAAACCCAAACATGCTTTCACTCTTAGTGCGTAACCATTATAATTGTGCTAGAAGGTATGTTGGCTTTTTTACTCCCTTTGCAGCTAGCTACGTGATACATATACAGGGGGCCCACTGAAAACGAGCGTCACGGCAACTGTTGTGGCATATGCTGAGTGTGGCCCCATTGCACTCTCCACATGGCACAAGTAACGAGATTAGAGTATCTCTTTTTTATCTTTTTTTGTTTATGTCTCTGTTTCATTATATTTTTTTAATTTCATTTTATGAATTTTGTGCTGTGTGTTTGAGTGTAATAAATGTGTTTTACTTTACTTTACTTACATTTACTTCAAAGGCAATTCTATGGGTTAAGTTGAGGATAATTATTAGATTAAGGATTAGACATATGTAAGGAGGTTGGGGTATACAAAATAAAGTCGCTTTTGTATTAATTCGAATGAGCGGGCGAGCCGGACGTCCGATCACATCCCCCGCACCCAAAAGCGACTTCATCTTATACAGCATAAGCATTAATATCAACTGCAACTGACGGTTGGTCGGCTCCATCCAAAAAATAATTGTTACTAGTATTAGACCTGCATGATTTGACCCGTACCAAAATTGCAAGTTGAAGAGCTTATAATAAATAACTGTTTACTCTACAATACTAATTCCACCTTATTCTACGTTGCACCAACAACAGTGGCTTTATTCATGTTAAATTCCATTCATTTTAAGCTTAGCCTCTCATCCTAGTCGCGACTGCACCCCTCCCGCCCTATTGTGAAGGAATGAAGCGTGCAGTCATCGCGCTATCTACCCTGGCCAGCAGAAGGGAATATGGTTGCACTTTGAGCAACTTGAATATTCGGCCTTCACACTTTTGTTATAACTAATGTTTGTGCCTATGATTAATGAGTATTACCCGTTGAAATTAAAAATACCTGGTCTTCATACATATTACTTACAGTGAGGTACTAACTTAAATGGGGGTATCATAACACACAAGTGCGTAATAGTAAAGTAAAAAGCACGCGTACACAATATCTTGGATAACGTGCTTAAAAGTATACAATAACATCATAGTAACGAGCAATTGTGATGGCAAATATATTCCGTTACAGAAAATATATATACAAAACCGGGCTTCTTTTTTATTTGCCTTTTTTATTTCTACGAGCACCGAACATTGTGGACGTTGCATAGCATCAGTCAGGCGTGCCGTCACTCCCTCGTATCTCTCCTGACCAGGCTTTTTGGGGTGCGTCTACGCACATAACTGGTTTAGATACTGTAGGTACTCCTGTGTAGATACAACACCACCAAGGCATTTATGTGCATGGTGCAACTGACAAGTGACGATGGGTTGAAGATTGCATACGTCCAGTATTTAGCTGTTCTATCTTGCTGTGACGATATCAATTTTGTGAGGGTATAAGTAGCCAAAATGAATGAAAAACTAAATTTTCTCGCACTAGATTTGTGAGACGAAGGCGATTGATAAACAGACATTATAATACCTGAGTATATATAATCATCATCGTCCTAGGGTTTATCCCGGCATTTGCCAGGGTCCGCTTTCCTTTTCATACTCCTCCACTTTGCCCGGTCTTCGTCATTCTCGCGTCGTAGGTCCTTGGCTCTCACATCCGACTCAGCGATGTCAATCCATCGCTTCTTGGGTCGCCCACGCGGCCTCTTTCCTGATACGGGCAGGTATATATTTACAGGATATTCAATCAATACAAAATCCTTTCATCAGTTTTAGGTCAAACTGTCTGAAAGTCACCACGATATTAAACAAGCATGTCTAATTATTTGATAATTACAAAATTGTCGTCAAACCCTACCTGCAATGTAGGACGAAGTTTAATTTTCTTTAATCGTCAAAGAATTAATGGGAGCCGCAATTTGAACCGTTTAATAAACGCGTTGTAATTATTTTTCATTAATTGTACATACATACATCGTGTAGCAGTTTTTCAATGCTAACTTTAAAGAGAAGGGAAAATAATTATTTATTTATTTCCATAGTTTTAATAAAATTTAGTTACAGCAATAAAATTTAGTTATAATTGTACAATTCAAAGTTGCAATGCCAATAACAAAACTGCGGTTTAAAATTTTCAGTATCAAACCATCTAGCAGTATGATAACCTAATGACAAAATAGAAAAGATAAAACTTTCATATACATAGGTTGATACATGCGCCCATATAGTTGTTTTTCTCCCACTGACTCTGTATGTGTGTTTGTGTATATGTGTGTGTATGTGTGTGCACATTAACGGCTTACCACAAAAATATAGATTAATCGCGCTAATATCCGGAACTCTGAAACTTTATTCTTCCCTATAAGGTACCTACCTACTTACTAAACTCTGTTTAAAAATAGGGGCAACTTTCATACAAACGAGACAATTTGGAGACCTTGGAAAACTTTCCCGAGGAGAAAACGATATTTTGTAACTGTAGAGCTCCTCCATCCGTGTTCTAGATATGCAGCAGATTGCACCCACAAAGTTCCAGTTCCAGTTCCAAGGTCTCCAAATGTCTCGATTTTACTAAAATTGCTCATGTGCCCGTTTTTTAGCAAATGAGTGTAGTTGGTAGGTACGAGTCATAAAATAACATGATCCAGCGAGATAGCCGAATGTCAGCAGAGCTTCAGACTGAACGCGGGTAAAATACACGGGGGACTGCTACTATAAAATACATATTGATATAACCTAATCGACAGAAAAAGTCGGTTTACTTAAACTCAAATATGTTCTAAATAACAGAACTGATTTTAATGAAACAACGCTAACAACCAAACAACCACCTCAAATAAACCGGCTTTCAAATAGAGAAAACGGTGCATCCGTTCAGGATTTTAAATCAAACATCATAAAAATAAAAACTTTATTTCTCAAATCTTCACAATATATGAGGTGAGTCATCCATCAAGTCAATAAATTATGTTAGTTTGGTAGAGTAAATTTATAATATTACAGTGATAAAGAAGGAATAAAACATAGGTAGTTCGTTAGGTTGGGTCCTCAGATATAATCCGTTCGGGAGCTACAATACCAGAGACAAACACAAAGCCACAGATACCCACGTCAAACCTACCACACCTCCTTTTGGTCGGAGGTTAAAAATGAATTAAACTTTGACAGCGCGCTCTCATGTTCTCATTCTTATACCTCATTATGCTCAGATAACATCTTGTTTCTGAGTTAAGTACATTAGTTGAATATTAACCGATGCTCTTACGGTGAAGGAAAACATCGTGATGAAACCTGCATATTCAGGCGACTGGATGTGTAACCATGATCCAATCTGGTCAGGTTCCCCTGGTAGCAGGGTCATGGAGGTCAGATGGCGGTCGTCGCTGTACTATAATTACCTGACCTGCCGAATCCTGGATATTGGTCAAGGCGGACCCCGGGCCCTCGTGCGCGATAGCATCACCGGGACATTAACGCCAAGATGATTATTTTATTATTTCAACCAATTGTGTGGTGTCCGGCAGAGTAGAATAGCACTCCCTTTACACTCATGGGTGTCGTAGGAGGCGACTAATGTTTCAGAGGAAAAAGATCTAGAAACTCCGTAGGCTGGAAAATGGGCAGCAGCGTTTTCCATTGTTATAGTTATAACACTGCTATCTCCAACCCGAAAGCCAAGCTTCGAAATTATGGCAATAACCAGTCTTTCCTTTGGACTATGACATGGGATCGTTCACGAGGTATATTAGAGGTCTCTTCAGGGGCGGGCAACGCATGACTGTTTGTCTGCCGGATAACATAAAAAAAAATCTCCCCTTTCGTGGGAGAGGCCCTTATCCCTGCAGTGGACTGTTAATCGGCTGTGATGCTGTGATGTTACTCAGCTGAAATCCAATACCAAACATGTGTTATATACTTTGAGTATGCAAATAACTCTCATATAATAACTTATAATAAGCACCTACCGATAACGAGCTACAATTAAATGACTACATAGCCCTCACACCACATCACACCTACCTATATGACCTACAAATTGTCAGTCGATTGCATGGGAAGCCGAAATATTGATCAGTCGGGGTCAACGCCCGATGATTGCCTTCATTGACTGACAGACTGGTGAATTCGACGCAGCTCCTGGACTATTCGGGGCAGGGCGTGCTTTTCATTCGATTGGATAAGAAAGGGGTGTCAAATTGAATTTGGGATCGAATTTTTTAGAGTGAGCTTAGGTAACTAAGTTGGGTGGAGTTGAAAATCGCATCGATGCTAGTAGTAAAGTATACTTACTTATTCATACTAAAAGAATGGAATACCTTCTTATTACCCCTAACCTAACCGATAGAATAGTTGTCAAAAGATTTCAGATAAAAATGTAATATTTTCTAAACTTTTTTTTATACCGCTAAGGTGGCAAACAAGCTTGCGGCCTGCCTGATGGTAAGCAGTCACCGCAGCCTTTCAGGTAGTTTATTCCACAACCTTAGTGTGTGTGGGAGAAAGTTCCTTTGGAACCGCACAGTTCGCGACCAATTTGGCTCCAAGGTATGAGGATGAACTGCTCTACCACCTCTACTAAACCGGTTTTAAATAAAAAAACACATCGAAATCAGTAAATCCCACGATCCTACGATGCCACAAATAGAGACAGATACACACAGACACACTCTTTGTACTTGTAATGCACGGGCATTGTCGGAGGTTCTCTATTATTGCATTTTTTTTATATGAAATAGACAGGTAATGTTAATAATGTTATGTGCAGATGCAGTCTACAATGGTGCATACCTGTATATTAAGTACCCATTCACTCTTGTCTTAAAGAGACTGAAGTTGTAGCGCTCAGGGAAAACTTGCCGTTCGCAACATGTTCCGTAAAAATACTCTAAATGATAGTGAAAAAAAATCATCTTGGCGATAACTTTTTAACATAATCTCTACTTATTTCAAATCTATGTCTGCATCCTTGGATGAATGAAAAGGTAATACCCAAGTATTTTTTTTATCTATGGTAATATGTTAAAACTCATCATATAATGGAAGGAGCTGTTTATAACAAGTCGCTATAAATGCAAATCCTAAGAAAATTCGATTTATATATCACAGCTAAGAAGAGTATCTAATCTACTTTGCCTTACACACACAAACTTTGTATTTACAATCACAAAATATTTTAGTTAAATACAAGAACATGAGCGCATTATCACTTCAAGAAAATGTTTCTTTACCGCTACAGCAAAACGGTGTTTGGTGCATCTTTATCCAAAATCAGCAAACTGCAAACTGGTGCTCTGCTATTTAATATTAGTAACTTAATTAACTTAACATTTTGAAAGCAAACGAAAATTCGTATTTCATTACATGTCAGCTACCAGTAATGTAACAAACTACGCAATAAGCAATAAGCAATACGCAAATGTTACCTACTTACTTCAAGAGTAAATAATATTTACATTCGGAATTAAAGCAAACTACATTGCCTCTTCAAAGTAAAGTGGAACCCAAATATTCACTTACGGGAGTAATGAAAAAGCTAAACACAGTTGACGGTCAAATACCTACTTCTCTGGGCCTGAGGCCACGGGGCCCTTTGTCAAGGAAATTGCATTCTGGACCCCCGCGAAGGGGCCGCACTCGAGGCCCGGGTCTTAGTGCTGAGAGGGACTGTTAAACTGTAAACGTTGGACAATTTTATACTTAAAAATAAATAAATAAATAGTTGGGGTATTTCGATCTTCTTCTTCGTCGCGTCAATTATATAAGTACCTATACTTGTAATAAAAGACCTCACCGAAAACGTTTAGGATATACATGTGAGAGATTGTTATTTTTTTCCTTTATTGTTTTACATTAAAGTTGACAATCATTTGACCGCCATTTTCATTTCTTTTTTCGACGTTAGCCGCTTTCCATCACCATCCGGTGGACCATCCGTCCGTGTGTCTCCTTAGGCAATAAATAAATAAATTTTACCTGATGATAAGTGATGATGCGGCCGTGAATGGAACATTCATTACGTGATATTATAAAAATATTTACGAAAGGGGTGTATGGCTAACACCACAACAGCCACTTTTTATTTTTTCCTAAAGAAATATCGCACCTCGAAACAATAGCAAATCATTAGAGACGCCTCATATGATCAAAAATGTCATTTGGAGTTTTAAGTTTACAAATACATCATGCCAAAGACGTTTTTTTATGAAATTATAGATAACTTAGGGGGAATAGTTCGTTTAAAACACTTCACAATACACATAAATATCTTATAATGTTTAAATAGCACGATAAAACATTCTAACTTCAGTTTATAATCCGACAAATATTTAAAGTAATATAGGTTTTAAGACTTTCGTGGTTATTCACTACACTTTCACTACACATATTACCAGTCAACTCGTGACCATGACGCATGCAACTGCGTCGAAATATCGAGGTAAAAACAATACTAACCGTGGTAACAAACCCGATAATATGTGTAGTGAAATATTTAAAGTAAAATATCTCTAAACCTTAAAAATATATCATAAGCACTCAAGGATATCTTAAGTGCAAAGTTCAAAGTGTATGTTGTCTGAGCTTCTCGTATTTTGGTACGTAAATAAGCAAACTGGAATCAATTGTGCTTTGTAGCGCATTCGGTTCCCAATTCTGTAGCGATTGAACTCTAACAATGCCATTAAGTAACCTACTGGTTATACTTACTTCATTTCTCAAAAAAGGGTCAAGCCATGATAATACGTGAAATTTCTCGAACACGATAAATGTTATATTCACAGTTACAATTTTATTTTTTATAAATAAAATCAAATATTCGAGCTCAAAGACATATTGGTTGCGGTCTCGGACCGGATACGGAGCTACATACTACCCATGATGTTATTGGGTTAGATGCCTGGTAGGGGAAAATGCTTATTAGATTTCAATTATATTCCAAAAGTAAATAAAAGGAGGTCCGGACAACCCAGTCTTTATGACCAATAACGTAGAGCTATATGTCATTTTTGAAGATTATTTTATTTGGCCATAACTTTTTTTCCACATCGATTTGAGAGTTATCGTCATAGTAAAAGTTGCAGACAATAAAAAATCCTTTCCAATGACATTAGGCTGGAGTCCATACATTTCAGCAGGTGGAGTCCATACAATGGAGGCTTTCATTATGATCATATTAAATATGTCCAAAATGTTTTTTCATTTAGCGATTGTCAGAGTTACAGTATACAATATGTATAAGTACTTGTACAAAACTATAGGTAACATTAAGAAATATATATCACTACACGTAATGTTCCAGTTATTATAAGACATTTTAAAAGTAGTAACCCGCGTCACGAAAGAAGAGACTTGTCAAATGGCAGTGGAGGAGATTTCGCGCAGGTAATCGTATACAGCGCAAGTCGAACCACGTGACCCGCCAAGTCTCTTCTTATTTGACACTAGTTATACTTACCGCGCACCTCTCTGCGCTGCGTTGGAAATACTCGTAAACCATGGAACTCAGTTTAAAACCCGAAAAAGCATTTAGAAATGTTTGATTAGAACACAATACCGATAGGCAGGACAGACCGATAGGCAGCTACCGGGTTCGAAACCCAGTGCCGTTATGTACCTACCAATGACTTTTTTTGAGTTAGGTATGTACTTTAGTTTCCTCAACCTCTACCACCAATCCTCTTACAGCGCCTGCACATTCAGCCATGTGTGTGAATATGTAACCATGATCCAACCTGATTAGATTCCCCGTTAACACCCAATATGTAGATCTCGACGAGTACTATCATTTCTCTTTAGGAACAAGTGTTCTAGGACCACTAGTTTCCGAGTTACGATGGTATTAAGTTTGACAGCTGTCATCTGAAATGTAGATCTCAACGAGTACATATTATATAGTACTTCAATGATTCGAAATTATGTCGCATTTCGAGTATTCGAGCTTCAATGGTTTCGGACTAGATTATTCGCAATACTGTGGTGTCGCGCTTCATTGATTCGCTTCTCTATAGTTCGAGTCTAAGTGGTAATTTCACGGAGGTCAGATGGCAGTCGCTCTACTGTTATTACGTTGATCGAGTCGATCATGGTCAAGGCGAATCCGGGATATTAACAGCAAGATGATGAATATAAAAACTAGTGGACCCGACGTGACTTCGTTCGCGTACACCTAGTTTACCCCTATCTACCCTTTTTTTCTTGATTGTAAAACTTCCTCTTGAATCACTCTATCAATTGTTGAAAACTGCATTAAAATCCGTTGCGTAGTTTAAAAGATCTAAGCGTACATCTCGAGGGACACACGACACAAGCGCTTTAGTTTATATGATTCAGACAAAAAAAATCCATGAAGGTAGCAAACTTCCCAAAATATTTTTGCTATGTATAGATACAGCATCGAAGACATTACAACAATAAGCGATACAAACAAGAAATCCCATACATATTTAATACACGCCATCTTATTGAGAAATAATACGACCTCACCCGGCAACTGAGCATAATTCGCCACCCGAAAAAAGCGAAAATTTATGTAAAGCGAGCAAAATACTGGTAGGATTTAGAAATACAATTTTCTACACATTGGCGTGCTATTGCAAGAGGATTCCGTTTGACAGCGACATTTGAAACAGAAATAGAATTTATTTCGCGGAATAATGTCTTCGAGAGTGAGGCATGAGTTCGAATAACGTCTAGTCAAGCTTTCGTATGACGGAGATGGTTTATAGGCTTTTTGTAGGCTTGACAAATTATTATTATTGGCGTGTTATTGGCAAACAGTCGTTATAGGTTCGTGTCAAAAATGTAACATATTCTATGTTACATTTTTCACGTGAATTCGGCGAACGTCTTCCTCGTCGTCCTAACTAACGGGCATTATAGAAAAATTGTGACACGAAAGATGTGATCAAAAGTTTTTGTTGTACCACTTGCACTTTATTCGGTTCCACATGAAAATTAATAGGTATTAATAGGTAGATAACTTATAATAAATAAAATATAAAATTAAAAAATTATATAAAAGATAAAAAAATAATCCAGACTGTTGATTAACCGTATAGAAGGCATAACGCTCCACTGTAATTACCTGATCTGCCAAATCCTGGATCATGGTCAAGACGGACGCCGAGCTCACGTGTGCGAGTGCACAACCGGGACGCCATCGCCTCGACCTCTTATTGACAAACCGGCAATGTTAACCACTAAACCACTCAGGTCGTAGTTCAAATACCATTGTACGGGAACTAGCTCAGTCCCCCGTAGTTTGCACCCGCGCGTAGTTCTGATTTTTGTGAACATTTATTTATTTAATAGTTTATTGCACACAAAAATGGTAACAAAGATATGGCAAATATATACATAACACAAAAGGCACTACTTATTTCTAAAAAGAAATATCTTCCAGCAGGCCTACAGCAAAGAGAACGTGATGACTGGAAGCAGTTTAAGACGTGCACAATATATAAATATTTAATTATTAAAAGTTGACTATACTATCGATAAATTTCTACATATATACCATATACCTAACAAAATATATACATATATAGATACATATTTTTTTTTTTTTTTTTTTTTTTTAATTTTAGACTATCCAGGCATTTGACCGCTATCTCACCTGGTGGTAAGTGACGATGCGGTCGAAGATGGATCATGCCTGTCTAGGAACAGCCTATTCACTCTAGCCTTGAAGGCGTCCAGATTATAGTGATCAGGGAACACACTCGCAGGCAACGCGTTCCATTCCTTAGCCGTTCGCATTATAAAGGTTGAACCAAAGCGGCTCGTGCGGGCAGCTGGAAGATCCACGACATAAGGATGAAGCGCTCGCCCGGATCGCGTTTCCCGATGGCGGAAAGGGGCCGGCGGAATGAGGTCGTGCAACTGTTTCGCACACTCTCCGAAATGCAACCTATAGAATACCGATAGACACGCAACCCTACGCCGATGCTCGAGGCTCTGCAGCTTAGCCTCAATTAATTGCGGATCACAAATTATCTTCTTTGCACGTTTTTCCACCGAATCCAAAGCGGCCAGTTGGTATTTGGCTGATCCATCCCAGAGATGGCAGCAGTACTCCATGCATGAACGAACTTGTGCTTGATATAATTGAAGCAACTGCTTTGAAGTGAAGTACCGCCTGACCTTCGAGAGGATACCAAGTTTCTTGGCTGCAGTCTTGGCTTTGGATTCGATGTACTGTCCAAAGTTAAGATTGGTTGATAGCTCAACACCAAGGAGCTGTAAATTGTCGGTAATTTCCACAGCTACATCCCGGAAAGCCGGAGTTAGATGGAATGGACTCCGTTTGGCGGAAAACAAACACGCCTGTGTTTTGGTAGCGTTGAACGCCACTAGATTGGCTTCGCCCCAGTCGGAAACTGCCTTGAGAGCTTCGTTCAAACGCCTAACCATGGCCTCTCGACAAGACTGAATGTCGTCCCTGTTAGCTTTTGCCTCTGACAGATATCTATCCGTTACTGTGCTGTCGTCAGCGTACCCAAGGGTACCGGGTACTAGAAGATCGTTGATATGCAGCAAGAAAAGAGTCGCGGACAGAACCGACCCCTGAGGAACTCCCGCGTCGATAGCCTGAAGATCAGACGAGTAACCATCGAGAACTACCCGGATTGAACGTCCACTCAGAAAGTCCGAAATCCAGGTGCAAAAGCCAACAGGAATGCCAAATGAGGGAAGCTTGCTTAGTAGGGCTGCGTGCCAAACCCTATCAAAGGCCTTGGAGATATCGAGCGACACAGCAAGGGCCTCGCCATGCTTCTCAATGGCCTCACTCCATATATGAATGGCATACACCATAAGGTCCCCAGTCGACCGACCACGGCGGAATCCGTACTGGTAATCGCTGAGGAGATCGTTACCTTCGAGATGCGCAAGGAGTTTGTTGTTCAGTGCACGCTCCATAATCTTACAGAGAATGGAGGTGACTGAAATAGGGCGGTAGTTGGCAGGGTCTGCGCGGCTGCCCTTCTTAGGCACGGGCTGCACATTGGCAAGCTTCCACGACCTAGGTACAATACCAGTCTTTAGTGAGAGACGAAACAGGCGTGTGAGAATAGGAGACAACTCAGGGGCACATCTACGCAAGACCGTCGCTGGTATACCATCAGGTCCACTAGCCTTGTCCACGTCCAGACACTGCAGGATTTTTAAAATCTCTTTTTGATGTATTCGCACGTCTACCATAGTGCAGTCAGCGCGGGGTGAGACGGGTGGAGTTTTTCCTGCAGTATCTAAACGCGAACTCGCCGCGAAATGAGAAGCAAGTAAATTCGCTTTTTCCTCCGCAGCATGTGCCAATGTTCCGTCTGGCTTCAGCAACGGTGGTAACGAGGATTGGCTAAAATTGGATTCAACCGCTTTTGCCAAAGACCAAAACGCCTTACTCCCAGGAGGGTAAGAGGCCAGTTTGGCGCCAATCCGGCTTATGTGGTCGAATCGAGCCCTGCGTAGCGTCCTTTTGCTAGACTTGGCGGCAAGGTTAAAGGCTCTCTTCAATTTGCGAGTATCCGGAGACTTATGAGCTCGAGCCTCAGCCCAGGCAGAGTATGCCGCCTGCGCTTCAGCGCGACGGCACCCAGCACTGAACCATGGACGAGACTTGCCGTTCATCGCTACATCAGAATACGGAATATAATACTCCATACCCTGCCGTATAACCGCGGTAACGGCTTCAGCACAATTCGACGGGTCGCCCGAAGAGAAGCATGCCTCCCGCCAAGGATAGGACGAAAAGAAGTGACGCATCTCATCCCAATCTGCTGACTTGTATCGCCACACCCGCCGGGGGTGGCAAAGGGCTTGCTCCGGCGGGGAATAGACTGATACAGATTTCACCAGACAGTGGTCGGATGTACCCAGTGGTGCAGAAACCAAAACTGAGTGTCTGTCTGGATCAGTTGTCAACAGAAGGTCTAAGCAATTAGCGGTATGAGAGTCGACATCAGGTACCCTCGTGGCACAGCTTACTAACTGGGTGAGATCTAGCGACAGAGCTAGTTTACGTACCTCTCTCCCAGCATGATTAGTCACCTGGTATGGAAAAAGCCAATCTTGGTGGTGGGCATTGAAATCTCCCAGGATAACTAACTGCGCCCCGGGGTAACGTTCCCTCGCTTCATCCGCCACTTCAATGAGATGGCCACAAAAACGAGTTGTCTCCTGATCCCCGCTGTGCGAGCGATATACGCAGGCATACAGGATTTGCACATGACCTGTATCCACCAAAAGCCACAAAATGGAGAAATCAGACCCCTCAAAGCTCCTGAGACGCCGAGTACAGATGTCATCGCGAGCGTACACACAGACTCCGGCACGAGGTACGAACCTATGCTCGAGAGTATACCCTGGGTAGCTGAGGTACGCTGCGTCAGCTGGACATCTGATCTGCGTCTCAGTGAGGAACAGCAGCTGCGGTTTTTCAGTCTCAAGGTGATGGTGGACTGCATCGAGATTGGAGTGCAGGCCTCGAATGTTCGTGAGGTGCACTTTGAGTGGGAGGGCGTGCAGCCGCTGTGTATTGTTTCTCCTTTGTTTTTTGTGCTTCATATTTTGAGTGAAAAGGATGGGTTAGGAGGACGGAAGTTGGACGAGGTGACGCTCCGCCAACCAGCTAGCATGCTCACCATTGCCGCACGGGAAGGTGCCTGACGCGGAGACCGCGGGGACGCCCGAACCCCCCCAGATTGGCTACCTGGCCCTCCCATCCGGTCGCCAACCGGCAAGGTAGAGCAATCTGGGATTTTTCGTAAGATGGCGGGGCAGCCTTTCACTGGTGGCTAACCAGCTACTTGGGCCCCCAACTATCTACGGTCGGCCAGCGGCGGCACCGTGCTTCGGATCCCGCTGCCCTCCGAAGCCAGGCACCCGGTACGAGAGTGGTGAGCAGTAGATAAATCGGTAACGCAGAGCAACCACAACTGTCCAGACCCGTCCTCCTAGATGGCTACTCCAGGCACTGCAACGAAACACGGCTGGGCCGCTTGACGACGCGTTCGCCTGGAGGGTGGTTACCAGCCACGGCCGAAACCTACCACCGGAGAGAGCTGTCCATTTTGCACTACCCAGGGACCACGTGTAGGGTATCTAGAGTCATGAAGCCCAAAGTGGGTTTCGCCTACGGACGCGGACAGCATTGGTCCCCAAAACATATATACAATACATACATATATACACAATATTAGACAGATAGAGACTATCCCACGAGACCCTATTTTCCAGCATGAAAAGTAGCTTTATGCCACTCGGGAATAACGTAGATTCCTATTAGTGGAAGAATTTTCAAAATCGGTTCAGTAGTTTCAGAGAAACATACAAACTTGCAAACTTTTCCTCTTTACCCTAATATTGGCGGCGGGTGACCCGGTTGGCGGGTGGCGGTTTTTTCGCGCAGCGGATAAGCGTCGCCATCCAGCGCGAGAATGCCGCCGCCATCATGGGCACCTTACCGCTGAGCCCAAGTATTTCACACCTTTTTTAATTTAGTTAGTTTTAATAAAACACTTTTTACACAATTTCCACAATGATCTATTATATTTATTATTTAAATTAATTTTAGTTCCATTTATGTAAAATCTATCAAGAATGAACTATTTAAACTATTAACTAAGTTTAGTTTCATTTTTTGTGGTTTATTTTTGGGTAGTATAACAATGTAAATGCTTTATTTATATTTTAATCGTATCATATAATATTAGTATAGATTATTATAGATAATCACGGCCCATAACAGTCCACTGCAGGACTTAGGGCCTCTCCCACGAAAGGGGAGGTTATTGCCATAATCTCCACGCTTGGCAGGCGGGTTGGAGATCGCAGTTTTATAAATATAACAATGGAAAATACTGATGCCCATTTTCCAACCAACGAAGACTAGATATTTTGTCTCGAAAACATTAATCGTCTTACACGACACCCACAAGTGTAAAGGGTTGGTGCTATTCTACACTGCCAGACACCGGACGGCCAAAGTATAGTATAAGTATAGTAAGTAAGTATAGATTCAAATGAACTATTGTATGACCCATTCATCGAATTGGAAATTGAAATATCCACACAAGTTTCACAATTCAATCAACACCACGTTGCTGACACCAACGAACGTCACCTCCCAAACAGCGCCAGCCGCAGCCCTAATTTGCCAGCGTGGTCGTTGGCACAAATGTTTGTTTTGTGTTAGACAAACAATTTGGTCGACACTGCCAAACGCTGGGTTCACTACTGTACAGAGGGCAATAGCTGCGGAGTACGAATTAGTGCATTTACAGCGTACTGCGAGTGTTTACGTGTCTGATGCTGCGGAAATAGTGGACTTTGCTGTGGATTGTCGGCAATGGTTCACGTACAATCATATAACGAGTTATGGACTGTGATGGTCACTTAGTTATTTTATGTCATCGAGTACAAGAAAAATTCCACTTTGTAGAAAGAAAGAAAAGACATTTATTGCACATAGCACACCACGACATAATAATAGTTACATAATTGCCAAAGGAGACATTAATAATATAAAAAAATTAAATAATGAGTAGCCTCCCATGCCACTGTCATACCATATCGCAAAAGTAGACGTTTAGAAGACCCACAAAAACTTGGTCTGCCCGTGCATAGAGAAAAATAAATATAAAATGTTTTTTAGTGACCCAAACTTTTCGTAGCGAACTTAATATCCTCTTCTGTGGGTCACTTGTCTTTTTGGCAAATAAAATGTGGCTGAAAAGCGAAAATGTGAGGCAGACCAGTTTTTTTTTACTTATAGAACCCACACAAGAGGATATGCATAGTACTAACGCTACGAAAAGTCGAAGTTTGGGTACCTAAAAGAAAACAATCAGTAGTTTTTCCACTTACTATTTTTATATTAAATATGCTAAATTTACATATACTTAATGTTTTAAACTATACTGAGATAGTATTCCCATGCCAATACAGTAACAGCATCACTAAACATCATTTGCACAAGATAAGTAAACAATAGCACCATACAAGCGCGATGAAAATATTCAACGAATTCATAAAATTCAATTACAACGCGTAGTTGGTTCATATTAACGCTGTGGAACTTCGCAAGTTCAGGTGACGCTCTCCCACACAACAATGAGCCTTAGAGCACCTTCCCTTCCCCCCTATGGCTATACTGAAGAGGGTGTCAAGGAGGGGTACAATTTAATATGAAAGGTCAGAATATGCTGGATACTACTGTACGTAACTAAGACGTGATAATTTTACTAATCACACGCTGGAGGTGTCTCGACGAATGGGTAATTGTAGTTTTATGCACTTGGTACTCAGTTTTTACTATACTTTGTGTTTTAAGGGAAAATACAAAGTTACAAATTGCAGCCCGCTTTTAAGTTTTGTTTCGAACTTTGTGTGCCAAGACGTAGTATGGAATTTTAATAGGATAGGGAAGAACGTGGTGAGGCATATCCGCCTCACCAAGCTATACCTCGTGAGGGTCCAGCTTTTGAAGTCACGCCATGAACGCACATTTACTTCCTTCGTGGTGTTGATCTCCACAAAGGGTTTGGATGCCTTCGTGGGGGAAGATTGTTGGCCGAAGGGTGTGGTGTACCGGCGATTTCGAGGGCGACCAAGGATCTTTGGTGCTGCCGAGGCGATGCTTTGTGCGTTTGAGTGTTCAGTGTAGTGATTAGGTAGTGGTGTAGTCTTAAGATTTAATATTGTTTTTATGTATTAGTTTCTTTTAATCTTATGTAGGTATGTGATAGGTATTGTGTAAAATTGTATATTATATATATGGGCCTTTAATAAATAATTATATAAATCAAATAAATAAGTGACCAGACTTAACGTCATGATTTTTCTTGTAAGGGTAGACATATAGTTTAAGATACTTAATTAAATCTTTAAATGACTTTAAGGTCATGGTTAACTATAAAGATGCCGCTGGGATTGACTAGGAAAGAAATGAAATGGCAAATGGAAGGGAAATGAAAGTACAATGTATTTACTTACATTATATTTATGGAAAAAATACAATACATGAAAATAAAAAATTAGGAACATTAATGATCACCCTTCAAAGTGTATATAAATACGCACAAGCTGTACATACCTATTTATAAAACCTTCGTTTAATAGAAAATAATTACGAGTATTCAACAATAAATCACAAAGCCTTACCGTATCCAATAAATGCAGCTTCATGTCATCACTCATAACGTTCCCAGTGGACAAGTTTGCAGTGCATTATTTAACTTAGTTGGTTTATTAGTACACGCTGCGTCGCGCCGCCGCGGCGGTGTGGTTGCCGCTATTTTGTATAGCGCACATTGGCAGGCTTGTGAAAGTTTTGCATAGATGGCATTATTATTATTATTATTTAACAATTTATTGCATACAATATAAAGTATACAGAAATTACAAAATTAAAGACGACACAACAGGCACTACTTATTTCTAAGAAGAAATCTCTTCCAGCAGGCATAATATAAGCAAGAAGAGAGACAATATAGATTATAGGGGATGAGACGTGCCATCTATTAGATCTTTACATAGTATAAAACATAGTCGCTTCCCGTCGTATGTCCCTGTGTATGTTTGAACGCTTAGATATTTTAAACTACGCAACGAATTTTAATGCGGTTTTCATAAATATATTTCAAGGTGATTCAAGAGAAAGGTATATAAGCAAGAATAAAAAGGGTAGATAGGGGTAAAGCAGGTGAACGCGAACGAATTCTCGCCTAGTCCTGGTCCTAGTTTAAAATAAAATACATTGTTCTGAAGTTATATAACTTCCAACTTGATAGGTAGAGCGAGGCTTCCAACAAAGACTTTGAAGTCATAGTAGAGCTCGTCTAAGCCGAAATGACGCGCCCCACTATCGCATTAACGCACACAAGCAAATTTAAAATATTTACGCAATACATATACAAATGCCGGTGTAATTGGTCATTCAGTTGCCGGTGAGACTCAAACGTAGGAGCACGCGTCGTTCGATTGGAGCAGTCGACGCTCCCACACAGATGAAGTGTCGTTATTCATATTTGCACTCACACATCGAAATCGACTAATTAAGTAGTGGGGCGCGTCATTTTAGCTTAGACAAGCTCTACACGTTTGCCGTATGATTTATGTGGGAAATGAATACTATAAGTTCTTAAAATTTTGTCAGCTATTTTTATTTGATTTACACTATTGGCAATTTCTTCATATAAGGTGCCCCCGTAGGTACTGGTATTGAGCTCCATTTGAAAACGTTTTTTAACATCTGCAGGAGCATTTTAAACTTTTATAAACTAAATGAAATTTTAAGCAACATTTTCATCATACGAGCTATTATACAATAATTGCCATGCAACAGGAAAAATAATCTAGTTTTTCGACTTCGGAAATCGTTCGGGGAATAATGGAAACCGATTGAAACCAACTGTAGCAAATACCTATGTGGGAGAAGCTTTAAAAACGATTACCTATGTAACAATTCAAAATACCGATAGGTAATCTTGGCGTTAATGTCCTGATTGTGCTCTGAGGGCCCGTGGTCCGCCTTGACCGTGATCCAGGATTTGACAGATCAGATTATTACCGTGAACCGTCTGCTATCTGACTTCCGTGACCCTGCTACCAGGGGATGCTGACCAGATTGGATCATGGATACACAATCACTCGCCAGAATGTGCAGGTTACATAACGTCTTCCCTCACCGTAAAAGCATGGGTTAGATTTCAACTAATGTACGAGTACATCACTTAGAAAAGAGTCAATGGCCACAGTGGGATTCGAACCCGGTACCTCTCGCTTACGAGTCGGATACCTTAACCACTCGGCCACCGACGCTCCTATACACAATTTAAAATACCGACACACGCCGCCATATCATCTTTCGCCGCCCTACATCCTTCATCTCCATAAAATCTGTCGCGAATCGCGTCTTCCTCGCGGGAAGAGATTTTCCCTCCAAAATACGACGATGGGAGTTGGCTCGTGTCTCCTGCTGTTTCGTTTTTCAGCCCACAGAGATGAAATTGTTCCCGGCAAGCGGTATTTTCCGGTGACATATTGCCGTGGTCACAGCTATGATACCAGTGATTTATGGCGTGACGTAATTTACGTTTATGAGCGTAAAACAAATGTCCATTTTCCGTTTTCATAGAGCAGCTGTTGAGCGTTGAATAATTTTCTATTCAGTTTCGGTAGGGATTTTCTTTCCTATTTTATGGTGTTGTGTGGTTTGAAATTGTATTCTTTTATTTTATGCTACTCAGTGACGAACGAGCAGGGCACATAGCTCGAAGAACAGATGGCCGATGGGGCAGTAAAGTTCTCGAGTGGCGACCACGTACCGGTAGACGCAGCGTGGGTAGGCCTCCTACAAGGTGGACCGACGACCTGGTAAGGATCGCAGGTACCAGCTGGATGCGGAAAGCACAGGACCGATCTTTGTGGAGATCTCTGGGGGAGGCCTATGCCCAGCAGTGGGCGTCTACTGGCTGATATGATGATGATGATGATGACGAACGAGCAGACAGCCCACCTGATGGTAAGTGGTAACTGTCGCCCATAACATCTACAATTTCTACATTTAGGTTGCAGGTAACAAAAATACAGAACCACAGGTGCGTTGTCCCACCATATAGAAAAAGGTATATAATTTAATAATTATATCAATTTCATGAAGTATGATTTTTACAATTTCAGAGGCCTGTTGATAACCTGAGAATGATTGATGTTGATTGGTTGAAATTTTTTTAGGATTATATTTTAATTTTACGTAATTAAGGAACTGTAAGGCTTTATATTATGCAGAATCATTTATGCGTTCCGCATATCACACTCTATAAACTTACAATAGTTATTATACTTACCACTCTTTAACACATTTCGACGCATTATAAATGACGCCGACAAACTGATATTTCAAAACAGAATAAACGACGCAGAAAAAAGGGGTACCCATAAACTAGTATTTATAGTATATAATTATTGTGCACGTCGTATCTGCGTATATTTATCATATCTCTCTTTTTGTAGGCCTGCTGGAAGAGATTTCTTTTTAGAGATAAGTAGTGCCTGTCGTCTAATATCTAATTTGTACTATATCTTTAATTTTCTTGTGTACAATTAATTGTTAAATAAATAAATAAAATAAAAATAGTCCTATTAGTAACATTAAATAAAATATAATTTATAATATAAATAAAATATTATAAATTTATGTATTACAATTAATGTAATTTGTGACATTTTTATAACTTTAACAATTGACATGTAATGAATATTACCAATGAATAAATATAAATATAAATATAATATACATTACAAGTCTACAAGCAAACCAATGGGAGATTTGCCTGGTGTTGCTGATGTCCATAGGCGGCGGTAACCATTTTCCATCAGGTGACCCACATGCCTGTTTGTCTGCCGGATAACATAAAAAAAAAAAAAAAGAATTCTGAGAGCCGATTAAACAGAAAAAATAGTTCTAATACCTAATGGGTTAATTAGACACGATTCTTAATGTTAGATGTATAAAAATGTACATATTTTGCGTTTTCTTCACAGCAAAGTTACTAAAACTAAGTATTTTTTCGCGAAACGCCTTTCCGAGAAATTTCGGATAGCAAATTTAATACTTGAGTATCCTATCTAAGCAGCGCCATCTAGAGAGAGAGGCACGACGACCTACACTTTTTACTTTTTTAAACAGCTGTTTGAAAATGTCCCATTATACAGGGTGTTTCATAATACATGTATAAAGCCGTGAACTGGATGGAGTGCTAAACGTATTAAAACGATAGGTACAATTATTTTTTTCGTGCGTGGAATAGTTACCGAGAAAATGACTATCGAACTTTTTCTTTTTCAATGTCGATAATCACATTTTGAAAACGAAAGACCGCATCTCTAGAAATCAGTTGTAATAGATCACTCAAGTTCATAATCAGGTCAATCAACTGAATAATACAATTTTACCAGTTACATATAGGATATAGGTTTTGTGCCTTTAAGTCTTTTCTACCTACCGTTTCATATGAGTTTTAAAATTCAATCTAAAGATCACTACGATCAATACCTCAAGTGGCTGGTTAATAAAATTATTATTACAAGCAGCTCGTGAGCAGTCCGGCACAAAAACAAGACATTTCGATGTTTGTTTCTACTTTAATTTATTTGTTTTTTCTTGCCTTCAACACAATGTTGCACCTAGGTACATAGTCTTCAAACTAATTGCGAAAACACAATAAACATTAATAGGCAAAAAAGTTACAGCTTGATTTCGCGTCTGCGCCATATCTTCTATTGTACTAGGCAGTCATGATTGAAGCAGGTGGACTATGTACGGGATACTGATATCACAGGGTGTCCATAAAGTACATTCACTAGATTTTAATATTTTTGGAAAGTGCAGCAAAACTACACGATATTGTGTTTATACTTTGTTGTCTATTTTTTCACTCAGTTTACATCCTGTTGAATGCATGTGGTGAGTCTTGGCACAAGTTTATGCATTTCTCGTTGAACTTTTCCGCCAGCTCCGAAATAAGGAAAGATGTCATTTTAGTACCTATCTAATAGTAATTATTAAATTCTACTCATGTTTGAATTCAAGAAGGTGAAAGTGAAGAAAGCAACACTATTTACGTACTAGGATTTAAGCATTTAGGTTGCAGGCAACAAACATGCAGAACAGCAGATGCGTTGTCACTGTGAGGACTAAGATGAAATGCGTCATGCCTGTATTTGCACTGGCTTATTTTATGGACACCCCACGTACTAGGCGCAATATTAAGGAGGTCTAAATAATCCGTTTTGTATTTTTTGGTTTCGAGGGTTCTGTACAAAAAAATATTGTAATCAATTATGATTTTAATTCAAAAGGTTCATTCATAGTTTTTACGAAAGTGCACCACCACCTAACTAATAGCAAAGTAGTCTTATTCAAATTACTGTAGCATATTAATGTAGCAAACTCTAATTAATGTAACATCTTTGACATTTTACGAGTTTGCTTTCTCATGTCATGTCTGTCAGTCATGTTTCAGTGTCGCGTAGGTAATCGTACCTATCGTTTTCACGAACATTTCTTATCAACTAAAATTAACTTAATGATTCTTAGTTGATGGAGCTTTACCTGTAAATATCTCATGCTTCACCCAATTGGAGAACCTAGGTCACCTAGGTGGAGCACGGACCCAAACACAATTTTAGAAATTACTGTCTAGGTTACTGTCATTGTACCAAACTACCCGATAAAATCGTGATAAGCAAATGTAGGCCATCGCCATAAGGATTATTATTAAGCCCACAGTTGGATTCGCTTGAGATTCACTTTAACAAATAAAAAAAAATCAACATTATGGTGCAACTACCAGGAGAACATAAAACGAGAGAACATAAAAGGCGAAATAAGTTAGACCCCTAAAACACGGATCCTTAAGTACGAATCCTTTTGCACGTGCCGTCAAGGTCAAGGCCGGCGCCGGAGCTGTGGCGGTGCTTTTGACATCAAAATAGAAACTGAAAGCTACAAAATCTAAAAATAGAATACTTTGGCGGGCCGTTCTTTATTTTGTGGTTTGACCCACGGCGCGACTTCCATTGACGAAATTTGCCTACTTTCGCGTCGTATTCGTTCATTCAGTTTTTAGCTTTTCGCGTGACCGAAATGATTGTTGCGTTGTAGTTGTAGGATACCTAAGTACCTATTGTGAAGATAACTGTGATAAGAGTGTTAACGATGTGAACGAATGATTTATAGCTTCAGGTACCAGTATTAACGTAGTCTTGTCTGTGTTCAGCGTTCAACGTTTAAGTATTGTGATAATCATTATTCTGTGTATGAATGCAAGCTAGCAGTAGGCCAAACACCATGGTACCTACCTATTTACGTATTGCATAGCAACCAGAGCCTGCGTAGTGTTGTGTATCTGTGTGTATGGAGTGTACCTACCTAGCTACGCTACGATACGAGTGCAAGCTTACTTGATAGTTAATACCTATCAGTCATCCGAGCCACAAGAAAGCAAGAAAGTATGGCACCTGACGCTGTTTGTTTTCATAAAATAACTTTAAAAAGGTACGTACCTACATGCTTTAAAGGTCTAGGTTCTAGCTAGACTTTAAGATATGCTACCTAGCTAGTACCTAATCGTAACGTTAGGAGGTTCTTTTCCGACGGGAAGTAGGCAGAAAAGACAACGCTTTTATCTGTTCATGAAAACATGTAGGTATTTAGTAAAACCTGTCTGTAATCTGTTTCAACAAAACTAGTCTCATAAGTGGTTCCCTACGCTACGTAGGTCCCTAGATGAGTGAACCATTTTAGTAGGACATAGTACCTACTTATTTGTGTAGAACGATTTATCAATTGAACGAATTCTGTTTTAGTTATGTAGCTATCTTTAGTATGTTTTTCAAGAACGTTGGTGGCTGGGCGGTTGAGTATCCGACGTAAGCGAGAGAGGTGCCGGGTTCGAATCCCGCTGTGGCAATGTACCAATGACTCTTTTCTGAGTTCAGTGGCGTTACTGTCATACAAGCCCAAAAACCGGGCTTGCCTTATAAAAATAATTATCGATAAAAAATCAAAGATAATGCGAGCGCGAACTATTTAAAGTTCGCGCTCCTAATGCATTTCAAACTGCCGCGCCGCAAAGCAGCGCCATCGTGCGCCCAGGTTACGAAACACGATCCGAACGCACACGCAAGTTGAGGAAATTGAGACTCGGTCAGTCATCTCGCTCGCACGCTCTGGGTTGTAAGCGGGCTTTGATTCCGGCCGGTATGTCTCTTTCTTACATATGAAAACTGTCCTATAATGAGATATAACTATACACTGCATGCGTATGAAGTTGTACACGGATCTTTGAAATTGGCAACTTCGCGCATGCGCAGTAGGTACGTTTGTTGAATGCTGTAATACGTACCAACTTCACTATTGTTTTGTTTGAGCCGTTTGGGCGGATAAGTAATTAGTTTTTTGTTGTGTTTGTGTTGTGTTTTGTAGTAAAAGTGATTTAATTAGATTGATTAACAATAGACGAAGTAGAGTCCCTTGTGATGGTTTAAAATGTGCACAAGTTTTGATTTGCATGGAAAAGGTAAAGTTTATAATCATTTCTCAGAAAATAACAAATTATTTCCGTAATGTGGCAAGGGAATGGATTTATTTTTAATAACCGTAAAAACTACACAAACTTCATCTCTCGGCTTGCCTTACTCTGAACCCCTAGGCACGCCACTGTCTGAGTTATGTACATTAGTTGAAATTAACCGATGCTCCTATGGTGAGGGAAACATCATGATGAAATCTGCAAATTCTGGCAACTGAAATTGTAACCATGATCCAATCGAGTCAGGTTCCCCTGGTAGCAGGGTCATGAAGGTCAGATGGTAGTCGCTCCACTGTAACAAATTCTTTTCTCTCCACAAAATTATTAGACTATGGTCCATGATCTAGGATTTGGCAGATTAGGTAATTAATTGCAGTGGAGCGACTGCCATCTGACATTCCTGGCTCCTAACCCTGCTACCAAGGGAACCTGACCAGATTGGATCATGGTTACTTACACATTCAGTCGTCTGAACTGAATGTGTAAGTTTCATCACGATGATTTCCCTCACCGTAAAAGCATCGGTTAGTATTCAGCTACTGTGCATAACTTAGAAAAGAGTTAGTGGTACATGGCGGCAGTGGGATTCGAACCCGGTACCTCACGCGTACGAGTCGGATACCGCAACCTTAGGCCACCGACGCTCCGACTATTTAAGCATACCTACCTATCGAAAATTATTAGTGTAGGCAAGTTCCTAGTTAATTTGGTAGAGCCTATTCATAAGTAGGTAACATTTAGTACGACGCCTGGTAGTAAGATGAAGGAGGTTGGTTTGTTTTGATATGAATGGCACGAGGTTATTACTCGTCCTTATGGTGTGTACACACTCAACGTACGCCAACGAAGGGCTGTCGGCCGAATTATTTGGACTTGTCAAGCAAACGATCTTTGGGAGTTTTGGGAACCGATTCGGGCTCGTATTTGCACGTTTGTTTGTTGGCCTTCGGTATCCGCCCAAACTGCGATTGGATGATTACTTCTATCCGTTTGATGTTACCGCCACGCTGCACTGCGGATTGCCGGCTGGCACACGCCAACGGACAATCGTTAGCCGAAACGGGTGCGCGTCACACATCGCCCAGTGTGTACGCAGCATTAGGCTCCTGGTAGTAGGCTTGAGGAGGTTGCTTTGTTTCGATAGGGGTCGCACGAGGTTATTAACCTGTTTTTTATATGATCATGAACTTGAAATAGAGCTGCGCTTCAACGTAGTCGATATGGTTATTTATCTTTAAAAATTAATTTTTTTTATTAAAATTAAAATTCAATGTCCGGATAAAATGAAGTCGCCAGTGCATTCTTTGAAAGCTCTACTTTAACACCCTTTCGGCTTTATACATGTATTATGAAACACCCTGTATAAACGATTAATACTAAGTAGGTACTTAGTAAGTTACCTACACCAAGATTTACCTTTGACACTTTCACGAAATGAACGCTTAAAAGCATTTAAAAGCAATGTTTTATTTAAACTAGAACCCTTAGAACCCCTATAATCTCTATAGAGCGATCCTCACACCCCAAACGCGATCAAAATCAGTAACTGTTCGAGTGGACTCGAGAGCTGTTACAACCCCCCTGAGTTTTTTCAAGGACTTTAGTAGATTCGGGGGTAGTTTTTCACCTAACACTGTCAGTAAAGATTTGCTTCTTTGTTTACCACTTGAGGAAGATTTAAGTATTAATATTGGATGAGCTTTTGAGATTTAATATGCAAAAAAAATCTGTGTCACCCTTTAGTAACTTTGCATTTCTATTTGAATGATCTTAAAAACTGCAATCCAAAAAATATACATATTTTAAACTTATTTTACATGTCAAATGAATTTGTAGATTACACATATATGATAGAACTAACTTTTGCCCGCGACTTCGTCCGGAAATAGTTGTTATGACAGTTTAGCTTTTAGCCGTGTTAACAATTCATATGATCTCCGTATTGTCAGAATGCTAGTAGAACTGCGAGGAGGTCAAGCTGTATAGAGAACCAGACGGTTCAACCTACCCGAATTAGAAGAAACATGGCTTAGATTGTACCCTGGACTTCAAGCTAACAAACACTCAAACCGAATAAAATCTGATATAATTTTATGACATAGATAGATACAAGAAATTACATTCCACTGGCCGTTACAATGGCAATTACATTCAATTGGCCGTGTGGTGTCCGGCAGAGTAGAATAGCACCAACCCCTTACGCTCATGGGTGTCGTATAAGGCGACTAATGTTTTCGAGGCAAAAGATCAAGACTCCGTAGTAAAATGGGCAGCAGCATTTTCCATTGTTATATTTAAACACTGCGATCTCCAACCCGCCTGCCAAGCGTGGAGATTATGGGAATAACCTTCCCTTTCGTGGAGAGGCCCTAAGTCCTGCAGTGGACTGTTACGGGCTGTGATGATAATGATGACATTCCACTGAGTTACCCTAACATTATTTGATTATTCTTACGAAGTTTATTATAATCGGATTAGCCATTATTCAGATACAAAGAAAAATCGTTTGTATGAATTTAAAGTTTTGGTCATTTTCTCCCCATACAAAACGGCAATGTCATACTTAAAGTCACTGTTCCCCGATAAGTATAACCTTGGGATCTTCATGTCAAGAGTAAATAGGTATCCTCTAGGCACGCATGCTACTCTTCGACCTCATCGTCGCTTTCCATTAGATGAGTTGAGGTCAAATACAATTGATAATAAAAAAAATCTACAGAATAAGTAATAGCCATAAGTAATAAAAACATACCGTAACCCACAACAAGGGAACTCCCATCTGTGACAAACCATAACTATTCCAATCAATTGGAAGTTACATTCTACCGTCTCATTATGGGGCAGTGTTATATCGAGACTATAAAAACTATGCGACCCATAACCAGAAGGTTATGTCCTCCGTTAATAAATTGACAGTTAACGACTTTGGTTAATGGTGGCCGGAACGTTGCGTCAGCCATATTTGGGGGATTATTAAGAAATGCCTACGTATATGTCCTTTGCATATACGAAGGCATTATGTAAACGTTGTGGTCGTAGAGAAAGTTATCCAGTATAATTCAATCTGAGGATTCCGACTCAGTGCCACTACGGTATCCATTTCAGGTATCAAGCAATCGACTTTAGGACTATAAACATTAAGACAAATAAAACGCTCCCCTTGATTTCACGTAAATACTCGAATTTTGCAAGATAGGTAGAAAAAGCAATGAATTGTTATATTTTAATGTATAATCATACAACTCTACAAGAAGATATTTTAAATAATAATGAAGAAATAATCGCTCGTAAACGGCTGGGAATCCGAAAAAGGTGTAAAGCATTTGCAGACAATTTTATAGGCTTTAATTAAGTAATGAACTATATTCCCATAGGACGCACTATACCTATTCGAGATATTTACGAAAAACCAAAACATGGGACTTTTTGTTTCCCCTCACACCAAAAGCACCAAAAGCACAGGTGTAGGTTTTTAGTATGTACGAATACCTATCATTTGCGTCAATGATAATTTATGTTACAATTAGTTCCACCTCAAGCTATATTTTCGGTTAATTCTATTCCACTATTGATGTCGGACATATAAATATTGCATTTAAGTTATTGTCAAGCAGAGAGTTATTAATTTGCCATTTACAATTTATATCTGTTTGATTTGCTACCGAGCGCGATGCGTAAATTTCGTTCAATACCCGCGTTATTACAAAATTAATGGGAAAGATAATGTCCATTTACAATTTAAATAGAAGCGCAAAGTTGTCAAATTGCCCATGGAGAGATCGCTTTTTGGCAATATTGGAAACTAGTTTGAGGACGAGCTGTGAGTTTTCTTATAACAATTGATCCAATAGAACTTGAGATCTTGAAACTGAAAGCTGACAAAAAAGTTAGAAGCTTTGTAACTCTGTATTCAGTCTAATTTTTTTTTTTTTTTTACTTAAGGAAAGCCAACAGCAGCTTTTGATATTGTCTTGGTACTTATTTTATATCTAATGGTATAGGTAAAATTTTTAAATATATACCGATTTTATTTAACTTTCTCTACATAAAAAACCTAAATGTAGCTTTAAGATCCGTGATTGTCAGGTTGACAGGTAAATTTTCTCAATTTTCAGAATAAAGCCAAATAATATTTAGAAAATGTAAATACCCACTATTTCAACAACAACAGGATATAGGTGTGTCTCAATACTATCTTTATTTCTTCGAGTACTGTGGTAACTATTTATCCTTGTATAGGTATATACAGGGTGCTACATAATATATGTATGAAGCCGTGAACCGGATGGAGTGCTAAATGTATGAAAACGATAGGTACAAATATTCCACGTACGACAGAAATAATTGTACCTATCGTTTTAATATGTTTAGCACTCCACCCAGTTCACAGCGTCATACATATATTATGTAACACTCTGTATATTATAAAAAGGTGGTAGGACTCTGTCAAGCCTTAGGGGTACGCCTAGGTGAGTACCATCGCCATATCTATTTCTGCCGCCCAGCAACAATGCTTGCATTGATAATGCATTGATATTGAAGGATAAGGTAGCCAGCGCAATTACAGGCATGAGGCATTTCTTAGTCTTCATAGTGACAACGCATTTGCGCTTCTTTATTTTTGTTGCCTGCAACCTAAATGCATGAATCGTAGATGTTATGGTCGACAGCACCGCTTACCTATCACCTCGCCTATCACGGTGGGCTATCATCTCGTTTGTTAATGCGTAAAATAAAAAAAAACTATCAAGAGAAACAGAGATAGGGCATAGCGGGGTATCCCGTGCGAATTGGAGCCGCCCGACTGGGGAAGTACCTCCACCTCACAGAATACCGCAGCTAAACAATACTCTTTTAAAATGTTGTGTTTCTGCCGGTGAGTAAGGTTTCCAGTGCTCCATGGGGTGGGGATTTGGGGAACCGTGGCTTTGACAGTGGAGAGGCATTTGTCTTTTTGCTGCCAGAGTAACGTGTTATAGCAGTGGGCAACGCATTGGCGATACTCTTGGTGTTGCGAATTTCTATAGGCAGTGGTGACCACTTTCCGGCAGGTGGCCCGCTTGCCTACTGTTTGATATAAAAAAGACACAATTGTTTAAAATATGATTCCATGAAAATCGAGAAACTTGACCTTGACTAAGATCTGCTTCGGTGAGTCTCCGACAGCCTCTAACGCAGATTGTAACAAATATTACTGCCCATTATAGATAAAAGGTTCCATTGGAGAACCTACTTGAGCCTCCGTAATCATGTTACAATATGATCGAGTTACTCCACCGATTCGCGGTTGATCCGGAGGGATGGATCACGAGTAACGGTGTGGAGCAAGGGATGAGAAACAAACGGAAACACTCTTTTACAGAAGAAAAAAACACTAGCAACTTATATGTTCCACTAATACAGATATACGTAACTATATTCGTAGTACAAATAATAATTCTTCATGTAACTATTGAAGTAGAATTGGTTTCGAAGGAAATAGAACGTTGGCTAATTACGTAACTCTATTGCCAACAATTCTCTGATTTCAATGATTGAAATTATTACTGTTGCAATAACATATGTTCTATTTAATGTTTTCAGTTTATTGCAATGGAACTTTGTTAGCAACTGAACCCATGAAATCAATGATACGGAATCGCAACAGTAACTATTTCAATTATTGAAATCACAGAACTGTTACGTCACGTAATTAGCCGACAAAAACAAACATACAGTTGAGCACAACGCATAAGAGAATACAGCCGGCAATCTAACTCAAGACTAAAGCTGGATGGACAGGAACGGAAACGACCTCGTAAAGGTCGTAGAAAGCCGGCGGGACGATGCAGCCGAAGATCGAGCATGACAGATTTAAAGCAGTCACTCCAGCTTTGAAGGAGTTCAGTTTGTGCTGTTAGGGAACACAATGGCAGGCAAGGAGTTCCATTCCTTGTGTTCTGGTTTGGAGATATCCAAGAACAGAACACCTGCGGTGCTAAAAGTTCAAATACCTAATATGAACCATAGGATAGGTGGGTACATGTTACGACAGTAACCAGTGTCTGTTTCAATTATTCTTACTTACTTTCTACTTGAAGTATAGAATACTGATGTTTGAACTCTTCTACTTAGTTTAGAGAGTGCAAATCCGCCTTATATTTATATCTTATATCTTTTGCGGTGCCAAAAACTCCTCCGTGTTGTCAGTTTCTTTGAAATTTGATTTCCGAAGCTTTTATTGTACAGGTTTCTCGATAAAACGATTTACCGTGTAGGGAAGTGTATTCTAACGGTAGTGGTGAGTCTTACTTGAAGCATTTATATATCAGGACTTAATAAATAAAATCTGCTAAACCAAATTAGGTATTTATTCGTATGCCATATTACTATGGAAAAGTAACTATATTAGGTGCAGTTAATCTTACTGATCTATTTCAAAAAACTATATAATAAAATACTAAATATTTTAAATAAAAAAGTGTGAATATTTCTGGCTGGACTACTGCAGACTCGTTAAGTAAAATAGGTACATTAGCACAACTTTTTATTTTATTTTATTTTAATAAGTCTTTGCTAATGACTGAATATCTTATATCATCGAGTAGAAAACAAAAACACACCACTTACCTTGATTACGGGGCCACAGAATTACGAAATTCGCCCCTGCATCGAAAGTCAGGGATACAAAACATTTGGTCCTCCATCCGACTCCCCATAGAGACCCGTCACGGGCAGCCCTGCACTTCATAACGAGGGTGAAGGTGAATGTAACTCCAGTGGTTGGTCCGACGCCTCGGACTTGACAAATCCTCTTAAATTTCACAAATATCATGTAGGGGTAAATATTGCTCGAGAGGTCTCCGGCAGGGGTACGCCAATTTGGATATAATCTCATTTTTGATCCCGCACAAGGGCTTTTCGCTTCCGGTGACCGAAAATTTGATGGAAAAACGTACCAATGCACATGCAACTGGTCCGTAGGTAGGTCTGGTAAGTATATTGGAACAGCGATTTGATTTTGTGCCTACTTTATACCTAATACGCGATTACTGAGGCATTGTCAAATTGTTCGATACCAGTTCAGGTATTATTTTACATAATATATAGTACAATATTAAAAAGTACAATGTTTGTACTTCCAATATAAGTATTTGAGAGTTTGGTCTAATAAGAATTTCAGTAGGTAAGTAAGCAAACCACCAAATCGATAAATTACTGTCATTTGTGGTATTTTTTAGGTAATATTTAACACGTGAGACGCTTCAATACAAACCATTGATGATAATATTAACATATTATAAAACAAAATCCCACCCCGCGTCTGTCTGTGTGTTCGCGATAAACTCAAAAACTACTGTTTTTACCAATAGACAGAGTAATTCGTGAGGAAGGTTTAACTACCCATGCAAATCCGGGGAGGGTCGCTAGTAAGTAATAATTTGAGTATCATATCGCTTTATTAAATACTATAGCTATTCCCAGCAGCTTTCACCAGCGCGCTGTTCGGATCTCTGACAACGTTCAACGTACCCCCGGGAAACTATTATTTCTCTGGGATAAAAAGTAGCCTATGCCACTCGGGGATAACGTAGCTCCCTATGAGTGAAAAAGTTTTTAATATTGATCCCGTAGTTTATTCATAACGAACAAAAATACAAATATATTCTCTTTTAATGTAGTAATATTCCATAGGTATATATTTATATTTTACAGTCAACATGAATCCTGCTCGCAACGAGTAGTAGCCAGCAGACGGTAAGCGACACGCAAATAATGAAAGTTCCTCGCCACATGTTCGACACTCCCGTCAGATTTAAGGGCAAGGATGAATTTATTTATGTCATGTATGGACTGAAAACCTATCTCAAAGGCCAATAAAGTATTTGCGAATCTCATCTTTACTTCTTCTTTACTGAATAGAACTTAAAAAAAATCGAGAGATATAGATTCTGGGACGTAACTATATCTAAAAATATTTACATGGAATTTTTATCAGTCTGTCTATTCGCGCATCACGCAAAAACTACTAAACGGATTTTGATTCCAAGTCCAGGGTACAATTTAAACCATCATCATAATCATCATATCAGCCAGAAGACGCCCACTGCTGGGCATAGGCCACCCCCAGAGATCTCCACAAAGGCCGGTCCTGCGCTTTCCGCATCCAGCTGGCACCTGTGATCCTTACCAGGTCGTCGGTCCACCTTGTAGGAGGCCTACCCACGCTGCGTCTTCCGGTACGTGGTCGCCACTCGAGAACTTTACTGCCCCATCGGCCATCTGTTTTTCGAGCTATATGCCCTGCTCACTGCCACTTCAGTCTAGCAATCCTTTGAGCTATATCGGTGGCCTTGGTTCGCTTGCGGATCTCCTCATTCTGATTCGATTGCGCAAAGAAACTCCGAGTATAGCACTTTCCATTGTTCTTTGGGTAACAGTGAGCTTTCTTATAAGACCCACAGTGAGCGGCCACGTTTCAGTTCCGTAAGTCATCACTGGCAACACACATTGGTCTAAGACCTTCGTCTTGAGACACTGCGGTAATTGGGACGAAAATATGTGCACGCTGCCCAACCGAGTTGAATTCGTCAATTGACCTCTTTCTCGAAATTGGACTATTTGTACTATTTGTCCTAGCTGGACTATTTGTCCTAGGTATGTATAGTCGTCAACAACTTCAAGTGGAGTGCCTCCAACTGTCACTGGACTACTCCACGAAAATTATGTCGAATGTCCATGTTGTACCTACGTACAACATGGACATTCGACATAATTTTCGTCTTGTCGAGAGGCACTACAGAGGTCATCGGGCATTTTGCCCAAGCCATATTTTCTCTAATTTGGGTAGGTAGAACCAGCTTACAGCTTAACCTCGCCCCAGTAATTGATAATTCATGTTTTATTGATAATTGTTAATTACAAGTCAATTACAGTATAAGTATGTCAAGCTATGGATTTCAAAAATAACAATAATGATTAATAATAAAATAATAGTAATACATTATACATCTATGTCAATATCCTTAGTTCTAAAAATTCATTATAACTATAGAATGCCTGCTTGATAAGCCAATTGCGCAGCCTGTTAGTATAGATAGGCATGCTGGTGGAGGCGACAACTTCGGGCGGCAGCCGGTTGTACACGGCCGGGCCCATCACGTGCGCCGTGCGCGCGCGCCGCGACAGTTTATGTGGGATGCTCCGCAGCCGAGCCGAGTGGCGGACGTTGTGCCTATGACCCTCCCCAAGTCTCTCGTATTTATCGATATTAAGCATTACATATTTGGCCACTTCGAATATCAATAAGGACGGTAATGTCATAATACCGAATTTAACAAAGAGAGACTTGGCTGGTTCGTCACTAGCCACCCGGGCTACTATTCTCACAGCACGCTTTTGCATGCGAAAGACTCGCTCCCACTCTGCCGCACGACCCCACAATTCCAGACCGTACTGAGCTAGAGACTGGACCGAGGAAAAATAACATGTTCGCACTACTTCAGTCGGCAGGGTCGAATTGAGTCTACTCAATGCTGTATGCTCAGTACTAGCAATCATACAATACGGAGGTCATTTAAAATGGTAATCCGGGCAAAAAAAATCTATTTGGGAGCTACGATGCATCAGACCGACAGACGGAGCAAACTCTTTTTTTGTCGGGGCCCAAAAATAAAATATTCCATAATTACCACAAATTCAGTAAATTATTAAGACCGACCTTCCCCTTAACCCTTTCGCCGCTAGCGGCTGACTAATTAAACTTTGCAACACACGGCGGGGGCGGCGCTGTCACTGCGGCCGCCTCGCTGGCTCCGCACGGCTGGAGCCTGCGGTGCGATTGTTACTCGAATTGTACTTACTTGGCAAGTATTAATTGTTTTATAAAAATGTATTTTTGAAACGAAATGTCATAAATTTGTAGCTCCCGTCACTCGCTTCATTGGTTTCAGTTTTTTCATACTATTCACCAGTCTTTCAAGACCTCATATTCCTCAAATTCAGAACTCGCTGCGCTTGCTCACATATTAATTTTAACAATCACCCCAGCTCTTAAGAGCTGGAGTGACGGTGGCTGAGCGGTTAGGGTATCCGACTCGTAAGCGAGAGGCACCAGGTTCGAATCCCGCTCCGGCCATGTACCAATGACTCTTCTCTGAGGTATGTAGTTGATGAATACTAACCGATGCTCTTACGGTGAGAGAAAATATCGTGATGAAACCTGCACATTCTGGCGACTGGATGTGTAACCATGATCCAATCTGGTCAGGTTGGTAGCAGGGTCGCCCCACTGTAATTACCTAATCTGCCAAATCCTGGATCATGGTCAAGGCGGACTATGGGCGGAGCGCAACCGGCACATTAACACCAAGATGATTATTTATAATCTCCCCAGCTCTTAAGAACCATAATGTTAAAGGTTTCGTGCGCGTTCCGATTGCTTATTCAATAATTCAAGTTATTTTTATTACGATCAGCATCACATCATCACATCACCTAAGCCAAAATGTCAAATTTCTAGCTCGCTTCGGTCACTCATTCATACATTGATCAGCTTTCAAGACTCAAAATATCATATTTTAATCTCGCTTCGCTCGACCATTTATAGATTTCAGTTACTTTTCTTACCTTTCAATAATTTTTTTACCTTTTGTCAAACTCGTCGGGGTCGCTCATTCATTGATTTCTCTAAATTACTTTGATAAAGATCACCCCTGGCTGTTAATACCCGAAATGTCAAAAATTTCGAGCTCGCTCCGATCGCTCACGCATTAATTTATCACCTCGGCCTTTAAACCCCAAAATATTCCGAGCTCGCTCAGCTCGCTCATTCATTTATTAAACATCCCAATAAAACACCAAAGTTTTTTAACAGCGGGTGCTCGCTTATTGATTGATACTTACATATAATTAGATTGATACTTAAATATTTAGAGTAGTAACTGTGAGGGCCTATATGGATATCCACTATAGTGGCACGGTGGTACTTTAATTTTCATAATTTCAAAATGTTCTATAACATAAACTAATAATGGAATTCTGTAGCTGAGTATTTTGCTTGGGTGCGTTGTCATTTTTTTCCATTTTCTTATGCGAGACATAGAAGCAACAGATTCTTCGAACAATGATATAATGTTAGATCATGATGATCATGCGCCAGTGTTATCTACTAAAAGATACTACGCACTAGTCTTGCTTTTATTAGATTTTTTTATAGGGACATAAATTATGAGTCGTAGATACAGTTACTGATGTTATGGTTTTATCGTGTTGTGGACAATAATTCTATGCCGCTATAGGTAGGTTATCCTAAATCCTTAGCGTTTTAGTCTATTAAATAAATAGGCACCTAAAAATAAAAAAAATCTATGTAAAAACAAAAACTGTAGCTTTTCTATCAGTAGGTATAGTAAGTATAGGGCCACATAATACTTATTTTCACGGCTTCGGTTCCCGGCCGAGCAGAAATCGAAATGATGAATTAAAATTTCTGTTACGGGTCTGGTAAGTACTATGTATAATAGGTATGTATTTAAAAAATTACTACTTTTATTTTATTTTCTGATAGTCTACATTCCACCTTACACGATAATCGCAGCAGGCGGTCCGTTTCCATTAGTCCCTGTTCGCCGTCTTCATTATGTTGTTTACTCACATCCCACACATTCACTTGTTGATATTGTTCGTGGCGTTGACGGGCCCATTGTCTGGCACACCTAAGCAGTCAGAGGGTTAACGTTTGAGAGACAATGTACAATGCGTAGTGGTTTTTCAGAATCATATTTCATGTATTTATTGACAATATTCAGGTCTGATATTGCTAATTATCGACCAATATGGAATGCATTGTCTCTAAGGTTCTTGAAAAGGTTGTTTATAATCAAGTCTATCCAGCTCTTAAGCATTCATTTAGTGACTTGCAGCATGGTTTTCTTAAAGTTCGATCCACCGTCTCAAATTTAGATTTATTTAATAATTTCCTTACTGATACCATGGATGCAGGCTCACAGGCTGATATAGTGTATACTGATTACTCCAAGGCATTCGATAGAATTTCTCATGACATTCTACTGCAGAAGTAAGACTAAGGGTCGGTGTGAGGGGAGAGCTACTCAGATGGTTTTCCTCGTACATTGAAAATCATTCACAGGCTGTTGTCGTTAACAACTACATATCAGGATGGATTTACGTCCCTAGTGGGGTGCCGCAGGGTTCATTGCTGGGACCGCTCCTGTTCATAATCTATGTCAACGATATTGAACTCTGTTTCCATCATGCCAGACTTCTGACTTTCGCTGATGATATGAAGATATTTGCAAAAAATAGCTCTATCGCTGACGCGGAGGCCTTGCAGTCGGATATTTTGCGGCTCGAGCATTACTGTGTCACAAACAAATCAGACTTAACCTGACACGTCCCAGCGACACATCAGTGGGTGACGAGAACAGTTGATACTTGGGACGTGAGCGGTTAAATCCATCTAAATGTAATGTGGTTACCTACAGTCGGAAGCGAAATGCACTCAACTTCGGCTATACTTTAAAAAATCAATTAATAAAGAGAGAGACTATCATTAAAGACCTTGGAATTGTACATTATGCGAAATTGTTGTTTGGTAGCCACATTAATAGTGCTATTACTAAAGCTACAAGAGCTTTTGGATTTATTATGGGTGTATCAAAAGATTTTACCAAAGCTAAAAGTTTTATAATTCTTTGCTGTAGATACTTTTGTACGAGGCCACCTAGAGTACGCATTCCAGGTACGGAACCCACGTTATCTTACGTATATCGATCGCATCGAGGGTGTCCAGCGTAGGTTTTTAAGATATTTACGCTATAGTTTAAAAGTACGTTACAGCTCTGATAACTACATCGACATCTGTAGAAAACATCATCTGCTTTCTTTAGTCGCGAGGCGCGAAATAGCTGACTTGGTCTTCCTACTCAAGATTACATCAAATTTGGTTGATTGTCCACAGCTTTTGGAACAAATACCACTCAGACCGCCTAACCGAACTTGGCGCACTAATGAAATCATATCGTTACCTAAAGCGTCTACCAACTATAAGCGTAACACTTTTCTGTGGCGTAGCTGCGATAGTTTCAATAGGTTAAGTAAAAATGAGGATTTCGATTTGTTCAACACAGGCTATAGGACGGCAAAGCGAGTGCTTAGTAAGGCATTTTTCAATAATACTAGCCAAACTTAATGCATAACTAACAGATTGTATTATTTTGCACATATGTTATATTGTATTTATTACATACGGCATGTTTTTATGTTTTATATGTTCTTCTCGTAGACTAGTGCGTTGCGATTTAATTATCTTATGATACTGCTATCAGTGAGAACCTGTAATTGGCTTTTTGTATTTATTTAAGTTTTATATTTATTTATTTATTTATTTATTCTTAGGAAAATCAACAGCTGTTATAATATTGATTAGAATTAAACTTAAGTATCAGAAAGCCAATTACAGATTCTCACAGATAAACACATACACATATGCTTGTATTTGAACTATTCTAGCTCTAGTCTATACTTACAGTGAACATTATTCTACCTACATTAAAAGCTGTTGGTTTTCCAGTAAAAGTGGTTCAGTAGTTAACATGCCACGCAGAGGTTTCGGGTTCGATTCTCGGTCAAGCAGATATTGAAATGATAATTCATTCAGTTAATAGTATATTTGTCTAGCACCCATAACACAAGCTTTGTTTACTTATAGGCTAGATGGCGTTGTTTGAATTGTCTTATCATATTTATTTATTTATTTTAATAAAAGTTAGCACTTTCAAATGGTGCAAATGCTATGTCCATTGCCGGACAGTTGCACACCAGACGCTTATCTTCCTTCGGACAATACCATCTTCGATACTGGAGAATCGTTCAATCGGCTCCCGTATTCATTTCCGGTTGCGTCTCAATCGCATACTAGACCGGAAGTGCTGAATATCTCGGCGCCTGCAGCGCCCCCTGGCAGACTGCTGTATCCGGTTTCCACTTCCCCTGGCTCGCTTCACGGTTTTTAGTTTGGAATACCGGTTTTCAATTTTTCCACGCCAGTTGCGATGTTTGGACGGTGTGAAACTGTCTGTGTGTAGCTTTTTATTACGGTATTTGTTTGGAATGTGGTTGTTTTTTTTTTAATTTCATTATCATTAATAGTACCTACGATTGCAGAACCTGAATCATTACTTTCTTCAACTTTTTCACAAATATCACCAGCCACCTGATTTAACTTTCCTTTGTTGTAAAAATATTGTTCAGTTCCTGTGACAAGCAGCTCAGACCACATCCAGTATCCACATTAGAAGAGGAGGATCTAAACTCTTCTGGGGGACGTCATCAGGGAACCTTGCACTTCGGGGTATTTTTATACAGACTACTCGACGCCACCAGCAGTACGTACCTAATGTCTGAAAGACATTAATTATTAGTCCACCAACTAAGAGTTAGATGACCTAGCACCAACACATTGATATACATATTTTTTTGCCTTCAATCTGATCGGACAAGTATTACATTTGCAATTTCCACCTCTACGCCGGCGAAGCGTTACGTAAATCGAATCGAACCTTCAGCGTCCTTGGCTTCCCAGTAATCATCCAAGATATTGGATACCGCGTCCGCCGGCAGGTAATACGGCGGGGTGACAGCGCCGGAGAAACGATACCTTCGATGCCGTAAACAGAACGTCTAGTCGACTGAAACAGAAAAAAAATATGGAATCGAGTTATGAACTCGGAAGAATTGAATGTTTATTAATAACAAATTCAAAAGTCATAATCAATCAACATAGTTTTATATTAACGTACCATTTGTTCAGCCAGCAATGGCATGCAAATATGTACGTAGATTTCCTTTAAAAACTTTATTTATTTAACATTTTCTACTAGTTAAATAAAAGCTACTAGTTAAGATACTTTTAAATTTATTATACGATTGCAGTCGTTTTCTTTCGGCAACTTTAGCTATTAGTCCAACAAAAAATGATATCTGAATTATGTCGAAATACTGTTCAGCTGACGAAGCGCATTTCAGCTTTCCAGCGCTTCACCGATTGCACTGTCTGTCGATGGGCTTTTATAAAAGCTTTTTACTAATTAATTCAGTCCGCCGAACTGTAGTGGTGTATAATACGCCGATAACATTTTTTTTTACAAAATATACTTGTTTATTTATTTTGAACTGTATTATAGTTAATCATAATCTCGTCGAAACCAGCTGCGTCAAAATTCCTCATAAGTAGGTACTTTCTCGTATATGTGTATAGACTATGTGCCTACAACTCGCACTACACAGTGAAGTACATACTAGTGTAAATTGGAACCGATTACAACGGATAGGTCAGAGCGCTTTGCTGGCTGCTACATACCCTCGTCAATGGCTAGTGGGTTTGACAGCTTAGAGCCGCGTTCATAGCGAGTTGGGTTATGTAACACAGACACACCATTCTAATGTGATATTACAAAGAACGATTTTTTTTCTACAACTACTTTGTGGTTATCGAAGAGTTGAATGGTTAAGCAATGATCGTGGCACTACTCATAAGCTCTTCTCTCACACGTTTCCGGTTACTAAGGATAGAAGACTAGCATACTTTAAAATAATGAGATGCTGAGATGCTTTTTGGAAGATTTTTTTATACCACTAAGGTGGCAAACAAGCTTGCGGCCTGCCTGATGGTAAGCAGTCACCGCAGCCTATGGACGTTTGCAATACCAGGGGCATCGCCCACGCGTTGCCGACCCCCTAAAAACCCTTAATGTAATTCTAGTTATTAAAACTAGCAGTTTTGACCCATGTTCAGCCCAAAACTAACTGGTAGGTGGGTATAGGGTTATAATAAAAATAATAATTTGTCAGTATAGATAGATGATATTGAATAGATAGAGGCATCTTGGTGCCTTACCATCATCCAACTAAATCATCCATTACTCAAGAGTTCCTATATAATTAATAATTAGTAATTTCCTAAAATGGAGTGGGTCCTTGTTCAAGAACTATTTTAGGGCTTTTTTTTTTGCATCGAAATCAGTTCAATAAATGCGGTGTCTAATATATTAACCGGTTGCAGGTTTTAGAACTCTTGATACTCGTAGCGCGATAGTTCCGAGGGTCTGAATAGTGCTCAGTATCGGAAATTAGTTTCGGCGTACCTAAACGCCATGGTAAGTCGTTCTAGGCATAGTTGAAGATGATTTAGAAGTTTCCCTTTGTTTATCGTCATCATCTTTGCGACCTGGATTAAGACAGGATACGGTTTCTTGTAAGTTTCCTTTTACACTTACAACATTATCATCGGGTTGTAATCGCTCAAATTTCTCAGATTTTGATAGAAGGGAATTAAAGGTTTTGGATCTCAATGATAGTATATGCAAACGTTCGAGCTGTATGTTCAATAATTTGTACAAATTTCGTTCGTATGTTTCACATTTCGTAAAATTTGTAAGAATACGCATCCAAAGTGCGATTTGGTGTACTGCATGTACGTACAACACATGGTGACTTTTTCTAAAAGTACCTACATGGCGTATGATTCGTCATCAAAGAACGTCGTCCACCTATCTTACTTGTAACTACAATTTTACTGGGGCCCGTCACGGCAGTGTATTATCGCCAATGCTCTTCATACTGCACAGCAACGACGTGTGTTACAATCAATACAGTAGCTAACATATATTGCTATACAGATGAGAGCACGTTAGATGCATCGTACCTTGGCTATGCAGACATTTGTCTGGCAGACGTCAACGACTATCGGAACAAGCTTGTGTCTGAAATCGAATCAACCTATAACCGTTTTGCAAATTAAGGTCACAGTAACTTGGTCCAGGTTCCGTTCCTAATGAAACACACCTATGTGCGTTTACCACGAAAAAAGCCTTTCATCATAGTCTCCTCTGTTTTCCTCTTATTTACTAGGAAACCGTAACTTCGCTAGGCACATTAAAACGTCGTCAGTACCAAAGAGTTTAGGTCCAAGTACGTACGTACGGCAGTCGGTACGTATTTTAGCTGAACCTTCACACAAGTTCGCTACAACCGTTCCCATTTATTTTTATCTATCCTATATTAAAGGCAACATCACATTCCAACCTACTGAGTCACTTTTTATAACGCATCGCTTTGTATTTTCATATTTTACGCTTTCCCCTTTAACCGGAAAAGGGCCAAAGGTTCGAACACTTTCATCTGAGATTCGCGCGTCGTCTTATAAATAGAGCTAGCAGTTGTCGATAATCGGTAATAATTATCGTCAATCTATCAAGATTTTAGCGACACCAGAATGCACCAGACATGAGAGCGATGTGTGGAGACGTTAGGACTGTTATTAAGGTTATCTATGAAATTGTTGTTTGTATGGCATAAGTGACGGAAACTGTAATTTTCACACAAGTAAACATTTAAATTTCTAGAAAGTACCAAGATCCAGGATTTGGCAGATCAAGTAATTACAGCGATTGCCATCTAACCTCCAAGACCCTGCTACCAGGAGAAGTACACTAAACGAATAAACTAACTAAGTAAATTGTAGTGCCTATGTCATGTAATTATATCTGGTTAAAGAGGCAAATATAACGCGTATAGTAAGTAAATACTTATATCATTACTAAACGGTATTGTGTCATTAAACATACTAGCTTCAAATCGGAAAACTGCGACATGGGTATGTAGAAATGTCGATAAAAAACAGCTATTCTCTCCCTAAATTTTCTTGCGCTACTTATAACCGAACCATTCCTCAATATGGAAGCAGAGCGCCTCTCACATAAGTGCCTCCGACAAACTGTTTATTATCTCTAATCCGCGTGAACAATACAATATATCCCAATATATCCGGGGAAAAAGCCCCGTGGTGCGTATTGCGTCCGCGGAGCTGTGATACTCTTTGTCCCGGAAAAAAAGGAGGGAATATCTCAACCGCGTTTACAGTCCCGCCGTCATTCAATATCCACTGATATCTCATTTTGCCGCGCGAATAGAGGCGAGCGGAATGGATAGCGATTCTGAGACCTTACAGCGTGGCGCAATGCATAGGAGACGGTTGTTGTATAGATAGTGTGAAATGACATTAATGCAATCTGGCAAGAAAGTTGAAACGGAAACTAGTGCTCTTGGAACAATTAATTTCTGACAATCATAGCACTTCTGCCGTTAAGTGGCGCGTCCGAATATTTCACGACTTTTTTGCCAGTACCCATAATATTATTGCTTTCAATGTGTAAGCAAAGTTCTTTTTTACTGCGAGTGTTGACAATATCACGGGCTAGGGCAATAGGTAATCGAGAATTAAATGACTAGTATATCGAGTGGTTTTAAAATACAGACATATAATATAGGTAAACAAATATACTCTCGTGTGAAACACACAACTTTTCATCTCCCCGGTTTCGAACTTGCAGCAAAATCGCTTTTTTCTGCGAGTTTTTACGCACCAAAAAAGTCCATGTTGTGCTGAAGGGGTGAGAAACGGATTTTTATACCACAAATCGAATGAAAATATTTTTGTGTACAAATTCTGTATCAAAATGCAATGGAGTGTGGATTTTAACGTTCGTAATGCCTATATTATATTTTGTCAGCAAAGATAGTCTGCTGTGCTTAAGCACTCGACGGAAAATTAGCCACAACCTTGTATCTGAGCCACAAGTTTTGACTATTAGTGAAAATTGCAAAGACAATCAATGCCTAGATGCAAAGGAGGGAAAAATTAATACTTCCGTTATAAGCGCGATTTATATAGTGCTCGTAAGATGCCTGTTATTGGCTTTTACATTTATGAAAATTGTTTTTGTCACTATGGTTTAAGAAAATTGTAAAAAAAATTAAATCTGTTGACAAATTAAAACTTTATTATTATTTAAAACTTTATTGCACAATAACACAATTGGCAGACTTAAAGCCATTAAGGCTTTATCTTCCAGTCAACCAGTAGTTAATGCAGAAAGTGAGTAAATAGGTGCGTTATGAAGTGACATTTATGAAAAGCGAATTTATAAATTAAATAAATAAAAATGGATTTTGTAATACGTATATTATATTTTATCAGTGACAATGGTCGACTAGTGCCTAGACTCGACGGAAAATCAGCCACAACCCTGTGACTGTGCCACAAGTTTTGACACCGCCGCCGAGCCCGCCCTCTCAGCAGTGAGCATTGAATTTTCGCGACACATTTTTGTGAAAATATTACACTGGCGACACACAAGAGCCCGGGCCATACATTGTGTAGTGAGTGCTGGCTTAATGATAATAAGATTTCCCTTTGATTTGTTCGGTAGGAAAAAGAATTTGGGTAAATTGCAATGCGGTATGTCTTGTAAGTGTTTTAGATTAGATTAAGATACGAAAAATCAGACTGGTCTCCAGTGAAAATCACTGCTGATATTTAACTGATAATTAAATAAAGTCATAGTGACAATGAACGCACGTTTTTGCGTTTTTGTTGCATGGAACAGTATGGAATACAGAGCATAAAAAAATTTGTCAGTATATGAAGGTAGCTAACTTTCAAATATTTTTGGGATGGAACGTATGATGTGCATGAATCGTAGAGCTTATGAGCGACAGAATGGAAAATACTTTTCAATCATATATTCTGTCTCAAAGTCAAAGTCAAATCATTTTTATTCAATTTAGGTTAACAATACTCTTAGGAACGTCATAAAATACAAAATCATGTTTAACAAAGTACATTTAGCAAAATGGGGCTACGGGCCGTGGCAACATTGGGCCGGTGTGCGTTCCAGACATTATTGGTCTCACAGATAAAAAAAAGATAAAACCGCTAAGGTACCATAATGTGGACCGTCCGTCCGTGTGATTCCTTAGGCAATAAAAATAATTAAAAAAAGGTAGCTAGACAGCGTTTCATCTTTAGAGTCCTACACTCAAAAGATGAAACGTAGAAATACAAACATTATTTTACCCACTCAATTAGACTAGAGACAACTGCGGCACTCTTATAGGCGCGCCATAGGTACTAAATGTTGAAACAGATATAAACTTTACAATGTTTTAGACTGATAGCTCGTTTGTCCTATATAACGTACGTATTATTAAAAATCATGGAGTTCTTCAAGAAAGGGGTTAAAAGGTTTTTACGGGGTCGGCAACGCGTGGGTGATGCCCCTGGTATTGCAAACGTCCATAGGCTGCGGTGACTGCTTACCATCAGGCAGGCCGTAAGCTTACCACCTTTGTGGTATAAAAAAATCTAGTGGTTAAGGTATCCGACTCGTAAGCGACAGGTACTCGGTTTGGATCCCAGTGCCGCCATGGAACAATGACTATTTTCTGTGTTACGTAGAACACTAACCAATGATCTTACGGTAGGGAAAACATCGTGATGAAACCTGGTCATTCAGGCGACTGAATGTGTTACCATGATCCAATCGGGTCAGGTTCCCCTGTTAACAGGGCCACGGAGGTTAAATGGCAATCGCTCCACTGTAATAACCTGATCTGTCAAATTCTGGATCATGGGCAAGATGGACCCCGGGCCCTAACGCGCGAAAGCACTACCGGGACATTAACGTCAAGACTATTATTATTTAAAATCTAAATAATCTCCTCGTCTAATCTTGCTGGTTGAAACCTCGGTTATTCAATTCCGAAGCCCCCAACGGTAAACAAAAGGAAAAGTTTCACCACTATTTATAAAGGATTTAACTGGGGAAAAATTAAAAACCCCGTTCTACACTGTCACCTCCAATCCAATTTCAATTAACGTGTCCAGAGGAGCGTTAACGCCCCGCGTGCGTGGCGAGTTAGGCGCGGTGCACACACGCGCAGGGTACTTTTTTAAGCCCTGCAAGAAACGAACCTACATGCCAATTTTTTTGCTAACAGGATAGCCTTTCAAGATCTCCACTCGAATAAAGTACTCGAAGTAAGTAGAGATATGTGATAAACAACGCCACTAGTATCGGCTGGATGTTAGTACCTTTTTACGCCACGTTCATTATTGTCATAACTTGCTGCCGATTGATCAATACTGATGAAAAGACTCTGACCCCCCCTCACGGTCTTTATTATCATGTGTGTTCATGATATGACGTAATTTTGTAACGGTTCCTTCGTGAGAAGTTACAGTGATATTACCGTGACGTTATTTTGCACCCATCACTAGCACTTATTTCGAGTGAAGTTCACGAGCGGCTCGGCTCGGCTCGTGTGCCTCCAAATGTTAAAAAAATGCGGTATTCTTCTGACATTTATGTCATATAAGTTTAATTTAGGTAAGTACTAGCTTCTTCCAGCGAAAATTTAGGTTATAAATTTACTTATGCTTTTGTATTATCTAATCGCGGTGTGCCCACAGCCTTAGGTAGGCAGGTTAGACCCCCGCGTTATTCAAATATCTCTCAGACGAGATAGGATGCTAATTACGACGCGTAGGGTGTCTACCGCCTATTCAGCGTTCAGACGTACTGTCGGGAACGCACCTTAAGCACATTTGTAGTCGATATTCACCCCTATGGCCAACAACATAAGAAATTATAGGGTGTACGCGTATTGGCTTCATTGCTATAGTTATTTGGCTTTCTATTCTGTTAAATTACGATTTCCTTTTGGAAATGCAATGCGGATTTTCTCGATATTAATTACAATATAGTATCATTGTAAGCACAGTTTACCCCCATTTGTAAGTAAAGTTTTAGAGTAGTTTGGCATTTGTAAGAGTTATCACTACAAAACAAACTATCATATAACAAAGTACCACGCCGCGTCTGATTGTCTGTTCACGATAAACTCCATAAACTACTAAACGAATTTTCAGCGGCTTTTACCAATAGACAAAGTGATTCATGAGGAAGGGAGAAGGTGTATAGTTAAGGTTATTTAGTTGATTTATGTTGAAGCCAGAGCAGGTGGCTAGTAATTGTATATTTTAGAAACTTGGTGATGTCAATAAATTGATGAACTTGACTGTATTACGTATACATTCCAGTACCTACAGAGAATCACTCTGTCCATTTGTAAAAACCGCATGAAAATCCGTGCAGTAGTTGTTGGGTTTATCGCGAAAAGACAGACAGACCGACGCTGTTGTTTATATCCAGCAACTAATTCCCCTTCCCCTAAAAGAGCAAACAATAATTTGACCCAACAAAAAGACAGTCGTACGTCTAAAGCCGCAATGTGTTCTGTAAAAGATTTATTGTAGCAGTAAAGTTAATGGTTGAAACAAGGGAAAACTTTCTAGCGGTCCATCTCTGGATCTGTATTGAGACAATGTTTACGCAACTGTCCTGAGCTGGACACGATTTGTGCGGGTTAGGAATTGTCGAACTGTTGGAAGTGGTGTCCTATACCTATAGACGTCCCTGTATCTGTAAAATCTGCCTAGACTGACTTGTCTTATTTGGCTATAGAAATTATGAATTTAAATGGATAATTTACAGCAATGTTCGTTGAAATTCACATTCTATGTAATTCTTATATAATTCTAGACATCTATGCACAGTATACGTAGCGTGATTGATACAGCAAGTTGTGATTTTGGGTCTTGTTTGTTCACCAAATAAGACAAGTCAGTTTGGACAGATCATACGTACTGTAACTTCTCAGTCACCCTAATACCTATCTGTCTGTATAAATGTCGCAGCCAACTGGTTAAATCAGCCATTTAATTAGAAGGCTAGTTCGTTAATAAAACGCCGGCATTTAATTAAATGACTAAAGGATAACCAGCCAAGTTGTTGAATGTAACGTTTAACTACTTGGCTGAACGTTATTTAGCCGTTTTGTTAAAGGGTATACAGATGGTTGGTTAGAGTGACCATAAGTTCGCAACTTAAATGATAAACTTTATTTAAGATAAAAAATAATTAATTAATAAACATCACTTTTATATAATAAAATATTTTTAGTCGCAAGATATTCAATAAGTAGGTATACAATTAATTGTATTGCGAGTAGGTACCTATAACCGTATTTAACTAAGTAAAAATATTTAATGAAACTTTAAATTTATAACTTATTTACTACTTGTAACTATGTAGTAGGAACAATAGCAACAGTGCACTATAGTCCTATTTTATAATATTAAATATAAAATGACACAAAAGTTTGGCATTTGTTTCTAATTAAAGGTAAGTGAGAAAATGAACATATTCAGTTATCGTAAAGAATTAAGATAAATAATAAAATAAATAATAAATAAATAATCGTTGACAAATTCACACAGCGCCATCTAGCCCCAAAGTAAGCAAAGCTTGTGTTATGGGTGCTAGGTAACTGATAAACTACTTATATACTTTTTAAATACATACTTATTATACATAGAACACCCAGACCCGTAACAGTAAGAATACTTAAAGTGATCTCAATTCTTACTTAAAAACATGTACCACATTTTAAATTTAGTTAAAACGACGAGCTTGCTGTGCGAGCTGTCTGACGCCAGATTTGTTTTGGTGACTACCAGCGCAGCAGTAGATAAAATTTGAACTATATTTAAATCACCTGCCTGATTTTACTTCAGCCGTCTCCGAAGGGCTGCCTTTAATAAGCCAACTAGTTAAACGTTGAGTGAAGCTAGTAAAATCAGCGATCGGCCTAGTCATTCTGTTGGATGCCGGCGTTTCAATAACGGACTAGCCTTCTCATTAAATGGCTGATTTAACCAGATGGCTGCGACATAAATACACACATACGAGTATCTACCTATAAAGAGTAGACATAACATAATAAATATCATTTCACATATTGAGATTTCGCCGTAAGCAAGTGATCGTCTAGTTATTGATTTAAATTTTCAGACCCATTACGTTGTGTACACATTTTAAAAACGTCACAAGGAATATGTAAGTTTTATAGCAATTATCTGTAATTCAACTGCACGAATTAGGAAGATATTCGCAAATGAATAAAATTTAGTTCACATAAATAAAAGTAAAGTCAAATATCAAAATCCGCGTAAATAAGATGATTTACATGTAATCCACGCAAATCGAAATAGTCAAACAATTTATAAAATCCGTACCTACAGAAAATCAAACAAAGTATTAAAGTAAACATGCGACTTAGCTTTGACAGCACTCGAAACGGCAACGGATTCTTCTTTCTTCTGTGGCCACTCTAACCCTATGATTGCGAAACCCTAACGTTATCCTCACTTAAATAATATAGAATAGAGGCCATTAGGTCTCGGAAAACCTACCTAATCGATAAGGAACTGAGACTCCCATCACACCTCATATCTCAGCCAACCAGCAAAGCCTTCGAAATCAAACGAACCAGTGACCTATTGTCTACTTCGCTCAAACCGTCACCCATATTCCGATCATCTCGTCAGGCATTATTATGGTCTTACCTATCGACTCACGAGTCAAAGGAGAGACTATTATTTAAATTTTATTTACTTCGCGTGTGTAAGATGTGTGCCTAGTGTGAGGGACGATAACGACTCGGGCCAGGTTTTTTTTTTTTTTTTTTTATGATATCCGGCAGACAAACAGGCATGCGGGCCACCTGATGGAAAGTGGTCACCGCCGCCTATGGACATCAGCAACACCAGGGGAGTCACCAATGCGTTGCCCGCCTCTGAAGAGATCTCTAATATACCTCTTGAACGATCCCATGTCATAGTCCAAAGGAAACACTGTGGCTGGGAGCTCATTCCACATCCGAATCGTACGAGCGAGAAACGTTCTTTCAAACCTTCAAACGTTTCGATCCAAACTCGAGATTCATGTCCGTAAAAATGTCATTAAAGCTTTAAAAGCACAAAGGGTATTAAACGGAACATGGCCCAAAATCGTACCAGAATTCGGCGGCAAACCTAGGCGTAGACTTAGTTATAGCGCCTAGGCCATCGAAGACCAAGTCGGGATTCGTGCCGGACTCATTCTCTTAGAGTGTATTTGATGTCACATCCGAAACTGTGTCCCAGGTTAGTTTTATAGTTTTTTATTCAGTGCGGGTGGGTACTGATGATATTTAATTTGGTAATATTTTTCTCAAAATTTGTGTTTTATTCACCTTTCACACTTATGTTGAAATCTCTAAGAGCCCTAATAAATACTCTTCTTAACTACCATAAAAGTAATGAGAATGTAACTTAGGCTTTCGAAACTTAGAAACAAAGAAAAATATAAAACAAACCAAATCACTGACACTACGTAGATTAAGAAATAGATAGAGAACGAAAGAAACGACACAAAGCTGAAAGATAACACAAAATAATGAAGCACTAATTAATTTAACAAACTACACGCGAGTTGTAATGAATTTTTCGAGGAAATTTGGAAAAGCCTGGGGTTTCTTAGTTACGGAAATGGATACGATGATGCTCACGCGACGCGACCCAAGGGCTGACTGTCACGTTTCTCCTACTCTAGCCACCTTGCTTTAAATCGTTATCGTCAAAATTCCCACAGTTCAATATTTCAAACAAACAAAAAATGAAATATTTCTAAGTTTATGAGGTCTAAAGCGACTGCTCTTATAACGTTCGCACATCCATAAATTTTACAAAATGTTCCTGATAAACCGAAAATAGTTAAATGTTACAACAGCTAGGGATGTAGGGATGTGGGCATACGACGTTTTTTTTATTTACCGAGTCGATTAAATTTAAACAACGCAAACAAAAATACGTAAGCAAATGGCTTCGATGTGAAATTTCTTTAGACCAACATTTATAATGTAGGGACTTATAAGTAAACAATATAAAGACATTTTAGGTACTATAAACCCGATGTAATGTTTCATCAGACTGAGTATAGAGATATATTTAATTCCTATAAAGCAAATCCATTTGAGTCATCAAACAAGTAGATTAAAATTAAATTCTAGACTCGTTTAATATTTAGGTGTTCTTTTATTCAATTATTTATTTCGATATTTCGTTGGAACGTATTTGTATGAATTTCACATCACTATCACTTGTGAGTATTTTTCTTGAGTCCCATACTTGACGCCAAACATTTAAGATATTCACGATATTTCGCCTGTCGTCCAACCAATCAATAGCGTAAATTTATTACGAGCTTTTGAAGTAAAATATTTCTCTTATCGTCAAATAAATTGTTTAAGTTTATTACAAAACCAAGTTTTACTTAAGTATTTGAGAGCATTTGTTAAAAGAAATTATGATAAGCAAACTATTTTTAACTACACACTGCTCTGTGTATGATATGCGTATTCATTTCCAAGTCCATCAACTACAACCATATGATATATAAATAAATTGTACGGTGACGAGCTCATGGTACATAGTGATCGTTACAGTACCTGTACGTCTATAGACTATGGTGACTGCTTACCATCAGGCAGGCCGTAAGCTAGTTTGCCACCTTAGTAGTATAAATAAAATTGGTAGTATTGTTTTCCGCGACACTATTTTAACAGATAGATTGAGGAGGCTAGCCTGCGGTGGTTGGGTCACGTGCTGTGTAAGGCCCAGGAATATGTGGGAAATAGGTGACTAAGTGATACCTGCCGAGGTCCTGTGGGAGACCCAAAAGCGACGAATTTTGCACCGTTGTTCAAGTGTTTGTTATACTAATAAAACTGACGTAAAAAAAATCCTATTTGTCATGCTATGCGAACAAATAGGAATTATTTAAATAACAAAGAGAGTAAGTACTTCATATTCTACTAGTAAAATATTTTTCTCTCTATTTGTTTTACTATATTTACATAATGCAATATCTTTGACATTTTTAACTTATTATAATTACAATTACACAAACTCCACGCACATCCTTTTCAACTTACTAACTTAAGAGAGGTTGACATCGCTGATTCGAATACGAGACCCGGAGGCTTTCTACGAGAGGGTGATGAAGACCGAGCAAAGTGGAGGAGGAATAGTGACCCCTGGCGGGAGCCAGGATTGACTCTTGATGATAATGACTGGTCCTCAGATACGTGTTTTGTAACTCTACGGTAGATAGACCTAATTGCGTTGCTGTGAAAACGTTCCGAATTTTCAGAAACAAGACATTATCTGGTTCTGCAGTTTTTAACACATAACTTACTTTGCCACTTACGCACCAATTCAAATTACATGCGCCGATATCTTCACGCCATTGTTTTCCTGGCCTATCTCGACCACTAGCTCCATTACGGCTACAATATACTCTCATAATAATAAACAATAACTCAGCCTACCCATTACCGAAAATTACGAGTTCTTTTAAAAATAACAACCTTGTTCCCAAGGCATTAAGTCTAAAATATATGTTTACAAACAACTTTTAGATGCAGCGGCGTACAGCGTTCGGGCCGTCATTTTCACGGATTTAATAGAATTAGTCGGCGCACCGTTGGGCTAAAAGCTCGTTGGTAATATCATTACTTTCGTTTTCAACCGGCGCGAGCGCCTAAACCAATTATTTGTGCCGTTTCCCTTAGTTTTCATAACGTATACATGGCCGATCGCGTATCAAAGGGCGGATGTAGTCTGGCTACCAGTATTACTTGTTAGAGTGGGCGTCAATTAAGAATTACTGGTAGGTATGTTTTTAAAAGAATAAGAAAAAGTAGAGTAGAATAGCACCAACCCCTTACACTCGTGGGTGTCGTACAAGGCGACTAATGTTTAGAATAAATCTAAGTCTCCGTAGGCTGGAGAATGGGCAGCAGCGTTTTCCATTGTTATATTTATAATACTGCGATCTCCAACCCGCCTGCCAAGCGTGGAGATTATGGCAATAACCTCCCCTTTCATGGGAGAGGCCCTTAGTCCTGCAGTGGACTATTTATGGGCTGTGATGATGATGATGATGTTTTTAAAAACAGAATTTTTTGTTAGTGATACTTACAACTATTAGCTAAATAAAAATATTACTAACAATACTAACACAAAAATACGTATTTATATTATATATCATTTATGTATGCATAAGAAAACAGATAGGTAGAAAGATACTCTTAATGTTTATATCGGTTTGAATATATCTATAATATATTATTCCCTAACATAACATTGCAAACATTATATTATGTACAGTAGTGCGAGGGGGGGCCTGGTGACCTGAAATACAGGCTTCTTGCCTAGCTTAGGCATCAGTCTCCCATAAGAGTTTAAATAGAATGTAAATTGTGAACTGTAAATCAATGGGAGAAAATAAACGTTTATTTATTATTATTATATGTAGTCTCATAGTTTGAGGAGTCCGGTATGATACATGCCACGTCGTGCCAAAACAAAGGAGGGTTAAGATTTTAGAAGTCTCATCATCATCATATAGGACGCCAGTCATTTACTGTTCAACATACCTCATATGTATTAGGTGGTGGGATTCGGTCAAGTCTGAGGAGTACGCCTAGGTGAGAACTGTCTTATCTATGTCAGCGTATATCTATTTAAAGACATTTGACCTGTAAATTTATGTTTATCAAAATAAATGAATTGAATTGAATTGCATCCATGCATTGTGTTGTGGTTTTGAAGGATAAGGTAGCCAGCGCAATTACAGGCATGAGGCATTTCATCTTAGTCCTGCCAGTGACAACGCACCGGCGATTCTGCCTTTTTGTTGCCTGTCACCTAAATGCATATTCATGCATCAAAGATGTTATGGGCGACAGTTACCGCTTATCATCAGGAGGGCTGTCTGCTCGTTTGTCACTACGTATTGCAAAAAAAAAAATACCTATCTCTCCCCCACGCCATTCCAGCTAGACCAGCTCATTTTCTGGCCTACGGAGGACTCGGCTGGTTAGCTTCTAAGATATTAGACACCATAAACGTCAGTCGAAGCAGTGATGCAACACCAATTTTATTCTGGTGGAGTCGGACACGCCGGACACAACACGGCTACGTCACTTTGTTTGATACTTTCAGCTATTTAGAGCAGAGATTATAATAATTTATTGCTGTTTTTTTTTGTTATCGTTATCGACAGTAATCTTGCGTCTTACTACTAATACAGCGATAGATTCATTATTAGGTAATTGTATTTTCGTTTATTTTTATTAGTTAACCTTATTTAATTTCCAACTAGTTGAAACGAAACGCTAAGGAAATAAAACTCTCTGTGGAACTTGATATTTACACGTGTTCAGTACCTATCTGAATAGTGAAATTTAAAAGCTTCTTACCTACAATTATACCTACCAATTCACCCAATGCCTAAAAATTGACAAATCCTTAAAAAATTCAAGAGTAGAAACCTAAGTTGAGATTTGCTTTACTAAAACAAGAGCACCTTATTTATGTTCTATTCCATATCTTGGTTGTTTTTGTCATATTAATCATTGCTAAGTAGGTACGTAATTTTTTCGTGAATGACCAACAAGCACAAATAATATAAGATAATCCAGGGTGTAAAAGACCGCTAGCATTAATTGAAACCTAATATTCTACCCATGAAACTGAACAACTTTCCCCAAGAAACATACCCGCGGAAACTCATAGTTTAGGCAGAAATCGAGAATCTTGAAAAAAAAAGTTGTATTTTTGTACTAAAAAATATCAAGTATCGATAACTACATCGTTCACAATTAGTTTAGACACTCAAAGTTCAAATTTAAGTTGAAATAAATACACTTTAAGTAAAAGCATAAGTTGTATAAAATAAGTAGCTCTTATGACAGTTTAATCATCAACATATCATCATCTCATCAGCCACAGCCAGTAACAGTCCACTGTTGGATTTTAATCACTCGCATATCCGCATACCAAACACTGGAAAAGATTGGAAAGTAGACTGACAAATTTCTTTTTTTGCTCTTTGCCCATCACCTATGCAAAATATGTGCATAGGTGGTGATGATGTTGTGACGTGTAATAATGTTTAGAACAAAGATGTAGTAATGTGATATCGTATCTCAATGCTATAATTATATTTATGAAATGCCACGCCTATAATAGAATAACTACTTTCTCTTTACGAACAAATCAAATGTGGATCAATAATACACAGCTCAAGTACTAGGTTTCCGTGGTGTAGCGGTTATCACATCTGCCTAACACGCAGAAGGTCCCCGGTTCGATCCCGGGCGGAAACATAATTTTTATTTTTTCAAACACAGGTTGTGATTTTTTTTGTAATTAGTAATGTGTAAATGTTTTATAACTGACATTAATTTCACATTTTAGAGAATAAAAAAAGTGAGCGCAAGTGGCACGTGTGCGCGCGTATTCAAATGTTTCGTACGGTGAAATCAAAAAGACTAGAAAATTTCCAATTTTTTTTTGTCTCTAAAATGCAACGCGCCGCTCGCATGCTGTTGCAGCAACAGTTCGAGTACGGCGCGCGAGCCGTTACTGCAACTGCGCATTCGTGACGCGATCGCGAGATCCGGGGTCGTATTTTTGATGCTGCTCGCATCCACGCGACGGCTTGCTTTCTAATGCTTGTCTTTTCTATTTCTACCAACTTACCACGAGTGTGACAGAGATATGTAAAGCACGCTCGAATGTATGCGAGCGGTTTTTAAAAAAGGGCCCCTGGGCTACGATTCTGGAACGGAAATCGTCTCAGTTGCAGTAACACTACAATTGCATCGCATGTCAAACATGTGATTGTTATTCAAATGACAGATGTTGAGTTGCAACTTTTATGAGTTCGAACTTTTCCACAATTGGTTTTCTGGTACTTAAGTTGCATTATGGTTTTATATGGCTGTTGGTACTCCAATAAATAAATAAATTACTAAGTTGCATCTTTCTTAGTTGTCAAACTGCCTTCAATTCTGTCAACGAAAACGTGTCAAACGTCGAAAAATAATTTAACTGGGATGATGCTGGGACTGACTCGATACCTCGACGTAGTTATAGTAACATCACAGTTACATTGCAACATAATAACAACTGCATTGCACACCAGAATCGGTGCCCAGGACAGACTCATAAGTTATTGTGTTGCGATTTGGCGGATAAAGTAGCCAGAGCAATAACAGGCGTTCGACATTTATATCAGATAGCATAGAAGCATATTCAGTATGAAACGAAATAAACAGGGACCCTACGAGTTCGTCTGGCGTGTTATAGAACGCACACAAGCCTAAGTAATGCAATTATACACGCCCCCGCACCAACGAGAGTCGAAAGCCTGTGCCTAATTTGATCAAATTACGCTGTTAGCTAGCCTAATGATGTTATTTCAGAATAAATCTGAGAATAATAATTTTGGATGGCTCATACGATATGAGCCAGTCTGAAGCTGTAATTACACCCTCGGAATCTCACTGAATTTAATATACCTTGGGTTCTCCATTTCATCCTTTATTATTTTTCTTTTGACTTATATTATTTCAGTTACGCACAGGTATTACACCTATTACACCCGCGTTAAATTGTGGTAGCGCACCGTATGGAACCACTGATTCTCATAATACAAGCTTCCTTTATCTTAAGAATTAGGAGACATAAATAAGTAGTTTTATTTAACAAACGCAACAATCTCAAGATTTCATTATTGAACTGGCTTACCAAAAAAATGGATTTATTATTTAACATAAGTATACCTACTTATTATTTATTTTTATTTATTTAACAGTATAATTATCACAGATTAGCCAATTAGTGTAACTTGTGTTTTTAGTGCTTTGCAGTTCCACGGGAAACCACGGGGTTCGTTTCTTAGCAAGGCAAAACTTTACCTAAGTCACGCAGACATGGTTCCACTTACTACGGTCCTAACAATTTTTTCTCGGTTCTTCAATATTTACTAACCTTTTCACAAAATATTTTCGTACCTATAGAGAAGTCTTTGGTTTTTCCAAATTTTATGTACGTGAAATTTCATTTCTATTCTGTGTCTGGTTTAATTTGGTTAATTGTCTGGTTAAAATTCTAATATGCTTGAGTTTGATGTGATCAAAGCACGCAAAACGCAGAAAATTCTATTGTAGATCTGTAAGTGTTGGTACCTACGTACTCTTAAGTAAATAAACAAAAGCTCGTTCCCACAAAATATCGTGAAACAAAGTCCTCAATTCTTGACCCGCGCATAATGAGAACCAACTCCTAATAGCCAATCCAATTGATTATTTGACCATAAAATAACCATTTACATTCGCGCATACGCAAATAATTCCCGCTTGAAGAACTTTCAATGAGGAACGCCCGCCTATTATTTGCTGAGAACGCACCAAACCAATAGATCGTGGAAAGTTAAATGTACCGTCGAAAAATAAACAAGTCGAATCGACGAGTAGGTACCGCCTAGGGATGTTACGACGGAGTTCCGATTTCGGAAAGTCGGAACTTCCGATCGAGTTTCAGGTCTCTGTCAAGGCTGAGATGCCCGCCTGGGTTGGTACACAACATTACCATTTTTCATCAGCTATTTTCTCGTGACTCCGAATTCGACTCCGCCTTTTTTTAATTAGACTAGTAGGCATTTAACCGGCATCTCACCTGGTGGTAAGTGACGTTACGGCCGATGATGGAGCATGCCAGTCTCGGAACAGGTTACGTCGGAACTTAAGTCGGAATGTTCGAAAGTTTCATGTATAAGTACTCTGTCAAGCCTGAGATGTCCAACTGCTGTGGCTCCTTACCCACCACTACCACTTTTCATCAGTTACTTTCCCCTGACTCTGGTTTAAACGGGCCTTTTTAATAATGATACTTAGTCAAATATTTTGACTACCTTCACACCGATGTTAAGTGTAGAGGCATAGATATATACATCTAGATGCGGTTGAACAAACAAATAACTCTGACGGTTACCATAGTAAACAAAACAGCGCCGTCTACAGAGCCACAAACATGTCTGGCCGGGTGACAGCGTCACTGTTGTTGGCATTGACATTACATTTCAAAACGGCAACACTTAGTTCCGATTTTGGCCACCGGGTCGAATAGGTTTGTCAACAATCTTGTCAAGCCGCCAGATATAATTTGTATGGACTATGGTAACCATTCCAATAGCTATGTGTAATACGTCGTTGGATAGCTATTTACGAGCTGAACAAAAGTAACTATGGCGCTCCAAATATTAGTCCGTTCCGCGTTATGCTGTACTAAACATATCACAGTAAAAAGTATTTTTTTCTGTTCTACCCACATGTGATAGTCATAACTAACTCCACGGTGTTATACCGCCAGTGCAAAGTCACGTGCGCATGCAAGTAAGACGGCCAAATCAAAAACAAGCAAATGGAGTGCATAAAATATACTGGAAAATACCAACTAATCTTGGCCGGCTAATTATTTAGCAATAAACAACATAATATTTATTAGTAATTCTAAAAACATTATTTCAACGAGTCAAACATAATATTTGTAATACTTACCGGAAAAAATATACACCATCCTTTCTTTGCTTACCTTTTTATCCGAATTGGAGCACGTTTTAACTACGCAACTCGGCATTATTGTTTTGTGAAAAAGCGACCATTCACAGACTTTAGACAATACGTCACGGAGACGACGTTGGTGCTCCATTGCAGTTTTAGCTCCAATGATCAAAGAACTGGTCCATACGCTAGTATATAGAAGTCTTTGTGTAGATGGTGCATTCCATTTTTGCCTAGGGCATAGCAGTTGGAAGACGCAATGAAGTGACGCCTTTCGACTTCCCAGACTAATGGCTTACCCGATTTCTCTCCAGGACACGACTCAAGCAATTTGGCAGTGCTGCTTAGGAGTTCTGTAGGGTGGTAACCAGCCACCGCCTATGCCTACCATCAGAGGATAACTATTCGTTTGGCACCACCCACTTGTCTGGTATTACATATGGAGCAGGCGCGCGCAGGGGCTCAGTGTGCGCCTTAATATTTATCCAAGATATGGCAGATCAGGTAATAGTAGAGAGAAGAGTAGAGTGACGGTCATGTGCCCTCCGTGACCCTGTAAACAGGGGAACCTGACAAAATTGAATCAAGGTTTCCTCATGATGTTTCCCTAATATACTTAGAAGTATAAATATTCTTAGAAAAAGTCATTAAAACTTGCTGGCTCTGGGGTTCGAATCAGATACGTTTTGCTTACGATACCATCAACGCTCAAAGCAGCGAATAGTATATATAGAGTTCTAAAAATCTCACAGTTCCATCTCCAACTCGGAATCCGGTTCCGAATCCGAAAAATTAAACGTAAAATTTCAGTGTCGGCTACTTCCCTAGTAGGTAGGTACAACCGTTTGTACTGGACCTTTCCGGGCCGGTGGCTTTTCCGTATTATGCGCTCCTAATTTTGACTGGGTATCGGAAGGGTGATCGGCGGACAATATTTTGTTATTTCAGGCCGCCCTGTTACTGGCTTGTTTATTGTAAAGTTCTTCTGTTATGATCGGACGTCGGTCCGTTTTATAGAGCGTTTACGAACATAATTATTGATAGGAGAAGTTACAAAGGACTCGCATATATGTATGCTTTATTAGATTGAGCTTCTAGGAAAGGATTTTCCTAGAAGGTATGGAGTTCTTGAAAGAAGCAGTTTCTTCGAGGTACCTAATAAATAGGTCTGATCTCACGAGAGGCTGTGACTACTAACCATCAGGCTGTTCTTATGTTTGTTTATCACCACAGTAGGTAGTACGACAAAGTAGATTCATTCCTAATAGCTTGAATTTGAATAGGTAATTATTGAATCTTTCTCAGTTAAGTTTCATTGCGTAGATAGCATCTCATAGATCTACGAAGTGAAGCTCTAAAACTTCGCTTCAGTCTTCTGTAAGCCACAGAACGCATACCTACCTAAATATATCCTAAATAATCCTGTATTTTCGTAGTTAAAAACTAGACTAAACTCTTCAATCAAGCCTCGACCTGTTACTACCTCACCTTATTCCGCCTTTCCGTCATCAGGAAAAGCAATCCGGGAACGCTTCCTCAGTATGTCGTGGATCTTCCACCTAAACGCACAAGTCGCTTTAGTTCAACCTATATAATGCGTACGGCTTAGGACTGGAATACGTTGCCTGCGAGTGTGTTCCCTAATCATTATAATCTGGACGCCTTCAAGGCTAGAGTGAATAGACTGTTTCTAGACAGGCTGCATCTTGGGCCGCATCGTCACTTACCAGCAGGTGAGATGGTGGCTAAATGCCTAGCTAGTCTAGTTAAAAAACCAACCATATAGGGTCTGCCTCTTTACGCTAATTATCGTTAATAGGTTCCAGACACTTGACACTAATAATAAATTCTAGAAGATTATGAAAAGCCTTCCTAAACTGCCTACAATTCAATTAATTACTTTTTAACTATAGTTGTATCCGCGTAGCAATAAGTAGAAAGGTACTAATTCGAACGGAAAAAAATACTTTAGAACATTCTCACATTCCCAGATAATTAACAAAAACAAGTTGGAAGGAAAATGTCCACTGAAATGAAGTAGTTAACCCACTGACCCCACAGACCGGTTAAGTCGCTATGACAGATGTTTTCACGGCAAAAATTACCCGGACGCACGCGAAACCCCCATAAATTCACTCCCTCACTAACAATGGTCGCTTTCCGTAGAGAAAAAACATGTCTCCGGGTAGCGAGCAAAAAATACCCGTAAAGAAGTTTGGTGATAGAGTTTTTTTACCCTGTGCCTGTTTTTACGCGGGTGCCGCCGCCGGTCAGTTTGACGTGACCTTGCGTGATCGGAGGAAATGAAAATGTTTGCGTCCAAAATAGATTTCATTAAAAGGGTTAGTTATCGCATTTTTGGGCTCATTCTAATATGCTTGGTATTTGTCAATAAGGTTAAGGACTGTAATATTTAGTAGGTAACTATCTATTGATACTGGCTGTCACTGTCTTTTCTAAAACTACTACAATAATGATGGTATTGTTGTAGCTTGTAGAATGAGTCAAGTGGAGCCTGATGAAGAATTAGATGCTATATATATACATATATATATATATATATATATAGTTAGCTACTGATCATATGTTATTCCCCGGTAAAGAGTATTTTACATCTGCCAAAGGAATTGGCAACGCATAATTAGTCCTTAGAACTATCTATAGTTATTCGATGTCAACCTTCTTCAAGCTTATTTAAAAATTTAAAAGGGAGTAAACGTTTATTTTCCAATAAGTACTTATTTAGCTTCCCAATTTCCTCTTTAACCTTCTGAAAGTGCATTCTTTAGATTGAAACCAAAACACAATATTGGCTCCTTCGAAAACATGGGGGGCGTAAGCACGAGGGGACAAATGCAACAGGATTGCAACTTACAGATATTTCCTATCGCTCTGGTATTTTGATTTTTTTCACTTCAATTGTCAGAGGGGAGTTCGGTATGGGTGGTTTAAGGATAAAACTAGGAGCGGGCAAATATAACGTTTAGGACATGTTTAGGACTAAGAGGGTTGGACTGGATTACTTTTGCTGTAGTTTTAGGTGATGTTTACCTAGGTGTTTACCTAGATATCCCTATATAATATGTCGGTCGCGGTTCGGCTCTGTCCGGTATGGTCGAGCACGGCACGACTGTGGTCACTGTGCCACTGTGTGTTTCTTTCCTACTTTCCTACCTGCTTTTTGACGATTTAAATATATATTTATTGTAGGTACTAATCAATAAAGGAATTTTGAGTTTGTGTTTGAGTTGAAAAAACATCAATAATGTATCTACCAAAATACAGACATTTTATCAATATGGTACCTCTCAGTACCACAAAAGTAACATCCTCAATAAAATAAAGCATAAAGGATTTACTGAATAATGACATAAATATAGTTGCTAAGGCGCTATGTACGACAACTTCCTGTGGGTTCCTCATGTTTCCTTATTAATATGACATGGGATCGTTCAAGAGGTATATAAGAGTAAGAGGTCTCCTTAGTGGCGGGCATCATATTGGTGTTGCCGATGTCTGTTACTATGCCATATTACATAAAAAAATAAACTTTTCCTGAAATAATATAGTTTTTCTTGCGTTTTATACCATCGCCTACATACCGAGGGGAAGATTTTCATAGCCTAAGGGAAACAGAAATTCATGTCCCGCCCGGTTTAGTTCAATAAGTAGCTTGTTACCAATTGCCTATTGGACCTTTTCAATGCTTATCTGAAGCTACGGAATACATTTCACGGAATTTCGCTGGAAACCACTGAGATGTGAATCATTTGGGGAATGTTGGTTGTGTTGGGATATTGTTGGTAACAATATATATTACATATAATAAAGCAGTAAAAAAAGTGTGTCTGTACATTATTTAATAGTGTCAATTTTAACACTACTTGACTTTATCACTGCTTTTAACTCTGATTAGGGGTTGAAGAGGTCGCCATGGCCGAAACCGGTCGGAAGAGAGTAGTAGTAGTAATATAATATATTTATGTATTTTTATAAATTCAATTATTGTGCACGTCGTATCTGCGTTACTTTAGTCTAACATCTCTATTCATGGCAGGCCTACATGCTGGAAGAAATTTATTTTAGAAATAAGCAGCGCCTGTTGTGTCTTTTGTTCTGTTATATTTCTCTGTATATCATTATTGTGTCGTTCGGGTAAAAGATAAACTTCCTGAAAACGATTTTCACGCGGACGAAGTCTTAGGCAAGAACTAGTAAGTAAATATGTTCTTATATGAAATAGTCGCAGTGTCTGTGGCCTAATGGTTAAGGGGTCCGACTCGTACCCTGAATTACCGGGTTCGAAACCCAGCGCCGCCATGTACTTACCAATGACTCTTTTCTGAGTTATGTCTGATGCTCTTAACATTGAGGAAAACATCGTGATGAAACCTGCACATTTAGGCGACTGGATGTGTAAACATGATCCAATCTGGTTCCGCTACTGTTAACAGGATCACGGAGGTCAGATAGCAGTCGCTCAACAAAACAAACAAGGAAAAAACAATTATAAATAGCCTACTTATTTAAAAAAATATCTTCCACGAGGCCTCCAGAAGCGAGATGTTATAAAAGAAACGCAGATACGACGTACAATATATATAATTTAAATAAAAAACTACCTTACCTATAGGTATACAATTAACTTAAACGTAGTTTGTTCCTTAATTTACGTAACATACTCCAAAGCTTTTTATATTTTCACTCTTTAAACCATTCAACGACATAATTGACCGCCTGACCATATGATAATCCATAACATTATGGTGTAGGTAAGTGGTCAGCTAATTCGTTGTATAACTGTACTTACACATACCTACATGTATTTTTTTTTATTTTTTTAGCTATTGATTGTACACAGTAAAACATACAGGTAAAAACAGTGTAAGTGCCAAGATGACCACATACATAAAATAATCAACAATTGGAGCTATAATTTTAACGTTTGTAGGTAATATTAGGCAAGGTATTTAGGGTAGGAAATAATTGACCGCCTGACCATATGATAATCCATAACATGGTGTAAGTGGTCAGAAAATTCTTTGTATGACTATACTTACACATTACACATACCTATATACAAGTGGGTTGTTATAATGAATCTTTACCATCATACCTATGGATATTGTGCTTAAGACTTTGTACAGAGTCCGTACAGCCTGTACATTACAAAGAGTTCTTTGTTACCTTCCTTTTATAGACTTATCTTATAATTCCTCAGGGATTCGAGACGGTGTCAAAATCAATTTCTTGTTGGCTCCAGCGCTAAGGACGGTGAAATATAGAATCATATTGTTTTACGGCATCCGCCCGCCCTGGGAGCGTCAGTTCAATAAGATAAAGTGTAGACTAGTTCGCGGCAGACGGGCACTACGTTATTTGATCTTGGTGGGATATTTACCTACAATACGTCATACTTTGGCGGTGCAGGATAAGATAGCCCCCAATGCTGGCAAGCGAAGATGAGAAGAACCTGGCCGGGTGTTGTGACCGGGGGACCAAGGGTCCGACAGTTGATCGTCGGAAGTTGTATATATGCCGTGGAATTTGGCACATTTCTCTAGCGCGATGTAGGACGGTTAGCGCTATCTATGTGCGGATGCTTACCAACCTTGTGTTCGTGTATTCGTAAAGTGAGTATTGTTGATTTTCCCTGTTGGAGCGATAGATATCGCTACAATACTACATTTCTGCGTCCTAGCGTCACATGCGATACGTCATTGGATCCATCTCGGCGAGTACCTACATTATCGATGTAAAATAAAAAGTTGGACACCCCATACAAAAAAATTAAGTTGTCAAAATATATTTAAAGGGTTTCTTACTGTATACCTTGGTTAATGAGGCGCTCGATAAAAAATAAAAAATACTGCTCGATATTTCACGATATTGTCACGGATCAACTATATTGTCAGAACCCGACAAGAACTTGGGGGAAAATATTATTAATGTTTAAGATGGCTGAACATTGTGTGCCTAAAAAGCAAGAAGTAGTGGAAAACTCACAAAATTTCTTAAAATTAATAGGGGCGTGGTTTTACGGAATTATCGAACCGATTCACTAATTTCGCATTTTCCCTTTACTTACAATTTGGCCAGTTTATAAATTCCTCATCATATTTTTACAAGTTTGAATCCCAGTACTGTAGCCAGAATATCCTGTGGTTCTATGGTAACAAGCCTAATACATTCTGAGCGTCGATGTTGTTCGTTAGGGGCCATTTCTCCCCTACCCATACAGACAATGTGTATTAAGTACCTATTAATATAAGACGTCTTCTTAAGTATTTGATGTAGAGTTCGTTTCTATATGTATCACTTTTAATAAAATTTACTTACGATAGCTTACGAACATAAATAGCAAACATGAAAACAAACTTCGTCGTAGGTACTTTTGTACTAAAATCTATGCAAACGTTACCCTAACATTAAGGCTACATATTCTGGCGCAACGTCTGCTCTACCTAAACGCCATGCAAGTAAGCATGTATAGCCACTATCCTAAGTAGGTAGAAACACAACAAAGCACGTAGGTGCACTATCAATTACATACTCTATGAGCGGAATAGCTTTGCAAACAAATCACGCACGGCTGCGTGTATCGGACGATGCATCACGAGGCCGCGTTTACGTCCAGCGCCGACCTTGCTGGGGATTTATGGTGGCCCAGTGAGCCAGATTGGCTTTGGCTGGTTGGTTTGGCTAGAAAGTGGGTTCGGTTGAAGTTCAATTACTCACTAGTAAGGATGCTGTAAACCGAGCGCTCCATAAAACGTAGTTTGATCATATTTTCGATATTACGCTATCATATTATCAATATTTCCACACAAATTTTAAATCCTATGTAACTTTGAAACAATATATTTTAACGAAAATCTGACAAACCACAAGAATAGATATTGGTTTCTGGATCACGTATACAAAATTTCATTGGCTTTGATAGCGTAACATTGAAAATATTATGATCAGCTACGTTAGTATGAAGCGCGCTTTAGCGCGCTCGGGGGAAACAATCCTTAAGAAGAAGTACCTAGCAGGAAATCAAGCGCGGATCTAGTCTTGTAGACACAATGGGCATGCCTACAACCCAAATTGAGGTTCATAGACCCTTAATTGAGGTCCATAGGCTAACGATAAATAAAAAAGGGGTCTTCTTATCGTCACCCCCAAGTTTTAAACGCTAAAATGTCAAAATTTTCGAGCTCGCTCATTCCTCGATTTATGTTACTTATATTAGATACAATTAGTAGTACTTAGTAGTCTTGCCCACAACCTTTTTTAGGAGCTGGATCTGCGCCTGCAGGAAATGCGGACGCGTGGACACAACCGGAACAGTTCCTGACGCCAGGATGACTTCGATCGTTTTACCCGTTGTCTGGCTGGTAAGAAGACCACAAATCGAAAAAGTTAACATGGGCAAGGGCCTTTTTCTAGATGTGTGGGAGGCGTGCAGGTCCGGGCCTATGAGACCTTAATCAAGTGCCCGAGCGTGGTCTCGGTTAGGCAGTACACCCGTGATGTGGTGTTTCGTGCCCTGTCTGTGTTTTGCCGCAGGGGGGCTCATCAGCCCTCCCATCTACGGAATTGTCGGTAGGGTAGCGTCGGTTGCGTTAGGTAGGTAGGTATCTAATTCCCAGAGCAGAAAGTGATCAGGCGTGCAGGGGGCGGTCTTATCGGGCGGTCGTGCAATGGTTTTGGTCTCGGCTTCTGAACCTGCAACCTGTGTGATGGTTGACCACATTTTTGTTCGACTGTACAGTGCCAAAAACTGATCTTACTCGGTGACCAAAACTGGAACTAAGTATCGCCATTTTTAAATGTTATTTTGTAGAAGTAAATTCTACAACAGCGACCGATACCGTCACCGGATTAGTTAAACTTGTTGCTTTGTGAAACTAAACAGACCTACATGGACATTTTGGCACTTGGATGAGGGCGTTGTTGGCAAACATCAACTCCTACTGTTTGTCAAAAGTGACGCTTTACAAGAAGACATCGATAGTTCTAATTTCAGCCATGTGCCTGCGTTTAACTAGTTGTATCAGCGCCCTCTACCTTAATACATAAAAACAAAATTACGAAGGATAACTGCTACAACTGCCATCTGTCTCTATTTTGTTAAACTAAAATAGATGTTTATGAACGAAAATGTCAGTCGCGGCATTGAGTATTTCTGAACGTAAATGATACCAGCTGCAAGAAACATGTTTTCCCAAATATTGTGAAAAAAAGAAAAACATCGAAACATACATTTGTAATAATTTACTTACTAAATTAATTTGTAGTTTCTTAGGCGGCAGTAACCACTTTCAACGACGGCGGTAACTCGTTGCGAAATCATCACTGGCCTTTATCATTCATTGTAGCTGTTTTATGAGCTAGAAATTTACTTTCTCGTACAAATCATAACGCAGTCGACTTAATTCACCCGGGCTAATGAGATGGCTTGGCTAATTTGGCTAATTGGCTAATTTTTTTTTCGAATTTAACTTATGTGTAAAGCACGTTGCAATAGATAGGTGAAGTTAGGGTGCAAAACGTAACTTCGCTAGCCAGTAGTAATTGTAACTAATAGGCGTAAAGTCGCATTGTATTAAAAGATAGCTCACAATTGTCATTTAAAAGGTTTGGGCGAAGTTACCAACGAAAGGCAAAGTCACAGGAGTCTACGGTAACCAGCAAACGTGCTGTAAACGCACCAAAATCTATGTAAAGTATGAAACTAACTTAATGCGTTTTTCCCAAAATCAATTTCACATAAAATAAGACAATTTATGACTTCTGTGGATAGAATTTACCACTGTCACACTTGACTTTTGTATTATTTTTCTATTTAAACGTACTTTAGAACAAAATTTATATGTTTATCATGAACCAGCTGTTTCTTTCTTTATGATACTTTACCTTCTACGACGGGTAAACGTTTGAACCTTGCCACACTACAATGACGTCCGTGCGTGAATTAAATTACCTATCGATCGATCGTTCCCGCAAACAACATAGCAAGCAAAGTTTATGAATGTTGAATACAAACACTTGTCGAGCGCCGATTCTATTGAAAGAAAGTAGTGTTCCTATATTGTTTTTGACAAGAAATAATTTACTTAGCTACCTAAATACCTGTACCCGATACAAAATAAAAGCGTTATTTATTCTACAAACAACTTGTAAGGAAAAATGAAAATGAAGAATTTACTGTTCACCGTAATCGTCACACTTGCGGCTTCAATTTACGCTATCGAGATTGATACATACGAGTTATTAATGCCTAATGTATATCCGCACAGGGTAAGTAATTATTCAATTCATGTTTTAAAAGATTTCCACCAGTTACTAAAATTCAAGACACCTTTCCTATTTCACAACAAATTTTGATTACCTATCGCTACCTAAAAATTATTATAGCGTTAGAAACGTAAAACTGCATCAAATATTTGCCTTTTATACATTGAGTGTTAAAATGTCAATTTTTCGAATAGGTAAAAGGTTTAAAGTGCAGCAGGTCAAGGTGCATGCAATAAATGTCACAAAATTATGGAAATGACCATTAAATTAGAATGTCTAGCTGGAGTTGTCAATAACGTATAAAATACCGTTTACCTTGATTTAATCTGTCTAGGATAAAGTCTAGGACATCTTACAAATACAGTATAAGTTAGATTTGGGAAACAGTCACCACTATGACTCTGGTGGTTGTAATGTGTAATTAAGTACACCCTGCATAATTTTAGGGCAGAAGTTGGGTGCACGTGATATTGTTTACAGGATTATTCAAACTGTGGTGCCTTTTGGTGGATAACTACACAAGAACAATTAAATATTAACTTAAAGTTGAACAAAAAATAATGTGTGAAATTAATTATTTAGTTATCGCAACTATAATGAATGATGAAAGGTGTATAGGTGTTTGTTTCTCCCTTCGGTTTTTAATAATATGCAGTTTAAGGCATGTAATACTTTACATGGGGCCTTATTGGGTAACTTCAGACTCCTCAACTCAACTTACCTACCTCAACTTAGGTATTTACACATACCTTTCTGGGGAAAAATTTCAGGTTGACATCTTAGTCCATGCAAATAAGGATGACTGATACTGATTGAATCTGATATTTTTGAACAAAATATGAAAACTGCTTACTATAACAAAAACCATAAATGAAATAAAAATCAGTTTAAAACATAAGATCTTAGAGATTACTATCTGTTTCCTACTCACAAAACAGAGCTAATGTGTATAGAAAATATAACTAATTTTTCTTTCCTATTCTTTAAATAAAACACTTAAATGAAACAATAAAAATAACTAATAATAAAACAATAATCATCATGGTGATAGTGTCCCGGTTGTGCTTTCGTGCACAAGGGCTCGGGGTCCGCCTCTACCATGATCCAGGATTTAGCAGATTAGATAATTACAGTGGAGCGACTGCCATCTGTCATCTGTGACCATGCTACTAGGGAAACCTAACCAGATTGAATTCAATTGTCTGCATGTGCAGGTTTCATCACAATGTTTTCCTTCACCATAAGAGCATTGGTTAGTGTTCAATTATTATATTATATTAGCCTGAATCATCCCACTGCTGGGCAAAAGCCTCAATTAATGTATATAAAAATAAAATAATCAAGTACTCAAACCTATTGTCAAGGGTAAGATTCCTAGAACAGATTAAGTAGTTATAAAAAAAGAAATGCTTATTTAATTTCCAATTAAGTATATTCATTATCTTTATCCATTACTAAAGAGCTGATATCATTTATTTGATCACTTATCAGTCTGCCATTCCACTTGAACTTTATCTCAGGCCCTTAATATGATCGCTACAGTGACTGTGTAGGTGGTGTGGGTGGTATTGATTTTTCCTCAGAATGTAATGCTCAATAGCGTCTATAGAGTTTTGTGCTATCTTTGCCTGTTCTCTTGAAAACAGTCATCAAAGTATCAACAAGAGTTAGTGTGGACAGAATAGAATAGGCACCCTAGAAATTAGTATTAGGAAAATTTTAATGCACAAACTTTGAACATATTTTGCTAGCTAATGGATCATAAATTTTTCGAAGCGTCTTACTGGCACTCTACAGCTATTTCAGACCTAATTTACCTAGAACTCCCAGCCAATCTCGCTGCGCTTACGCAGTCATTGGTTTAAATGTACATTTATAATGTTTATCCCAGGTCTTTTGAACCAAAATTTGAAAATTTGAACTTTCCACATTCACTCATTTTTCAATTTTAAATTAATTTTATTATGAACACCCTAAGTCTCGTAATTTCCGAGCTTCATTGATTTTGGTTACTTTTATTACGAATCAAAGTTCCTTGCACATTAATCTTTAACCCCCCTAAAACGTAAAATCTTGCTACAGCCGTGGAGTTTCCACACTGTAATTGATTTTCACTTTTTTTTGTTATAGGATGAATTGTACCTCTGCACTCCGATCAGGGTTTCTCCAGAGACTAGCTACTATATTGGTTAGTACTTACCTGTTAATTTATTAAGACAGCTGCTAAAAACGTTCAGCATTGTGCTGTTAATACATAACATTATCATGACATAAACAACATGATCGTGTTCGAAACGCCTACATTCTTGGTAGCCTTGGGGTCCGTGACATCCCAGATAAGCTGCAAGAGTGCTGCCTGCCTTTTTGGCCATGTCTTGCGCAGACCGGCAAACTACCTGGGGAACAAATTTCTGGCCATGCCACCTCCGCCAGGCAACGGAAAGAGAGGTCGGCCCAAGAAGCGATGGATTGACGTCGTCAAGAATGACATGCGTGCCAACCGAGTCGGACGCTAAAGCCAATGGCTTACGACGTGAAGATGTCGAAGATCGGCAAAGTGGAGAAGAGAAAGTAGGACGGACCCTGACAGAAGCGGGGATTGACCACTATGATGATGATGATATCATAGTATAAAACAAATATGCAAATAAACAATATGAATATGAAACCAGTGTCTCCTCAAGGTGTTTCTCACGCCAAGGCTGCCACTGATGTACTCTTTACGCACTTGATTATGTAACGCCCGTGATATGTATTTATATAATTATTGTGTGTATGTATACTACTTTTCTTTTTTAACATAATAAATAAAATAATCATCGTGGCGTTAATGTCCCGGTTGTGCTCTCGCGCACGAGGGCCCGGGGTCCGCCTTGACCATTTGGCATTTGGCAGATCAGATAATTACAGTGGAGCGACTGCCATCTTACCTCCGTGACCCAGCTATCAGGGTCACCTGATCACAGTGGATCATGGTTACACATTCAGTCGCCTGAATGTGCAGGTTTCATCACGATTTTCCCTCACCTCAATTTTTCTTTATTAACATAGTGACATTATTTCAGTGGGATTCGAGCCCAACGCGAGCATGCACACAGCTCACCACATGTTGCTCTACGGTTGTTCTGAACCAGGATCAACAGAAACCGCTTGGTGAGTAACTGACTTAAAATTCTGATTAATTAACATTATTAACATTAGAATAGGCTAAAACAAAATAACGAACACTTAGCGTAGAAACAATACAGTAGGTATTGTTTCCATTATTCATACATTTCTTATCTTACTCCACGCTTTGAGAACAATTTTGGGGCAAATTAACTGGTTTATCGTAGTTACAAATTAGGCACAGAGTGGGTATTTTTTAAATAAAAATAAGTGCATAAGTGCATTACCACGAGAACATTTTCTTTTGCCGCTACAATTCACGGCATTTGGTGCATATTTAGCCAAAATCTGTTTAGTAAATGAAGGGAGAATCAGCTGTCCCTTATGCCCAAACCTTACCCCCAGGGCATTTTTTATAATAAGTAGAAATTTAATTCATGGCTGCTATAAAAACCGTTTAACAACTGCACAGTAGTGCAAACGAATATTATTCTTACGCTCTTGAATTGTACCTAATCAATTTAAAGGTTTACGCTATGGGATATAGATAATTTGTTACTTCAAATCATCATCACCCGAGCGATCAATCCAGACTTCGGCATCCTCCCACACATCGTAAACCGCTGGCTCTCGCATCCGACACAGCGATGTCAATGCATCTCCTGGGCCTTCCGCGGAACCTCTTTCTTGACCTTTACCGGCAAGTTTAGGCACCTATTTTATTAGTTGCAATGTCATTTCTTTTATACTAATATTATAAAGAAGAAAAGTTTGTATGTTTGGGGTAATCTCCGATACTATTGAACCGGTTTTGAAAATTCTTTCACTTGGATGTTGCGTTATTCTCGTGTGTCTTATGGCCGTTTTCACTAAACTTAGGAATCGCCAAGTTCTGTATTAACAAAATTTTAGCCACCAGAAAGAACTTAACCGATTCCTAAGTTTAGTAAAAACAACAATTAGGATACTTTAGTACCATAGTAATGCATAGTACCTATAGCTACGAGGAAAAACAAAAATAGTACATGAAAATACAGTCATAAAGTCATGTGTGTATAATTAGAAGTGTATTTCTGTATTACGGAATCCCACGCAGGGCAGCTCATTGAGCGGTCAGTGATAACATTTGATCTTGGCTCGTGGGAATCCCTCGTATTGCACATGTTACAAAGTAAGTTATCTACCTCGTTACTGGTATCATTTAACAAGTTGGAGAGAAAATAATACCTATATCCACTCTAATAAATAAAGAACATAATCTCAAAATCATAAAGGTTTCTTTTGCAGTACAATTACGTAGGTAGAGCTCGTCTAGTCTAAAATGACGCGCCCCACTACTTAGTTAGTTGATTTCGATGTGTGAGTGCAAATATTAATAACGACACTTCATCTGTGTGGGAGCGTCGACTGCTCCAATCGAACGACGCGAGCTCCTACGTTGGTGTCTCACCGGCAACTGAATGACCAATTACAACGGAATTTGTATATGTATTGCGTCCATATTTTAAACTTGCTTGTGTGCGTTAATGCGATAGTGGGGCGCGTCATTTTCGATTAGACGAGCTCTACCGTACGTACCTACGGCTCGGAAAGCTATTACGCCGTTGAATTTTCGACAATTACGTCAGCCCTTAGAAGTTGAATGAATGAGAATATTGCTGAAGTTTTTACCTTGTATATATGTGCAACTGAGTAAATATAAAAACTGATAATCAAAGACTTCTATATATATATGTATATTTCTATGCTGGTAATACAAAATATTTCGGTGCAACTATTGACAGCTAAATAAACATGAAAATACAGGTTTTTTTTTGGTTATGAGCATAACTTCAATACGATGCATCCTAGCAAAAATATACTCATAATAAATTAAAGAGTATAAAATTTTACGTCTAATCAAATGACTTAAAAATTCGGTAAAGGCATGCTGGAAACGATGGCCAAAAAAATATAATTTTTTCATCAACTTTGTAAGAAACTTGATATAGTTGTTTTAAGCTTTTGTTTTTGGAAATGAGCGCACCTAGAGAAAAACTCATAAAATGTAAGTTGTAGAGAACCATATCTTTATCTACAGAGTCCAATATACTCATTATACCTGTAAGTAACGTTTCGCTAGGATATATATTATTGTATTGAAGTACACATACCTCCATACAAGATAGAAAAAATAAAACCTAGTACTTCAGCACCTTTTGCAACATAGAATTCTCTACGGACTGGCGTAAATCGGTTATTTACGAGTACGACAAAATATTATGTAGTCCTTGGTATTTCGTTATCTCTGTGCCAAATTGCAGCAATACCGCCGACGAGACGTAGACGTTTCCAACTAATCCTACTTTTTTAATAATACAACTGCAGACGTTTGTATATGTATGTTTGTTACTTCATCACGCCTAAACGGACGAACTTATAAAAAAATTTGGTAGGTATCTAGATTAGTGTCTAGAGTACCTACAACAGCCATTCTTTCACAGTCCAGGCAGCACGTCTTTGGAATAAGATTCCTGAAGATAGGCGTTAACGACCGAATCGCTTTATTTAAAAAAACTAATTATGAATTTTTTATAGATAAAAAGCCAAAAAGCCAAAACAAATGTGTAAAGTATCTTTGTTTTTATATATGTATGTATAGTATTTATTATATTATAATATATGTTTATTCTATCTTGATATGGTTAGTATTTAGGTAAATTACAATCTATCATCACACTGTATTTTTATTTCCTGTAATGTTATAAATTGATGCAATAAAGATATTACATACATTCATACATACATACGCTTTATAAAGCACCTACTTACTTGAAGTTACTTACGAAGATAAAGCCTTAAACATTAACAAGCCTTAAAGGCTTTAAGTCCGCCAATTGTGTTATTGTGCAATAAAGTTTTCGAATAAATAAATAAAACATAGTGTACTTATCCCCCCTCTCTTCACCCCACTTGCGCAATATAACATGTAGTCCACGCAGCGGAAAGCTAGTGCACCATATTCGTCAAACATTTATATAAAATTCTTCTAGTTTAAGAGAGGTAGGGAAGCTCCCCGACTCGGGAAGTACCTCCATCTTACTATCATCTATTTACATAATACCGCAGCTAATTAATGTGTTCTTGCTGGTGAAGGGATCCATTGCCCTCTTGGCATATTCTCGCCAGAGCAACTTGTCTCTAGGTTTTAGAGGTGTTGCTGGTATTGCTAATGTCCATAGGCGGCGGTGACCACTTTCCATCAGGTGGCTCGCTTGCCTGTTTGTCTGCCGTATAACATAAAAAAACATGTCGACGGGATAAAAGCGTAAGGTTATGTTCGAGTATATAGCATCCCTCTACGCCCATATTCCTGGGGCACGTGCACATCCCACAGCTGGGCAAAATCTTCCATCAAACATGTTGCATTTCTCCCTAGGGGTCATCCATAAATTACGTCACACCTTAATAGGGAGGGAGGGTATTACTGAAATGTGACATAATGTGACAAGGGGCAGGGGGGGTCAAAAATTTTGTGACATCACATATTAAAAATTAATAATCAAACGCGACGTTTAGATATGAATAAAAAATCTTAAAATTTAACGAACTTGATCCATATTTATTAATAATTTCGCATTCTCACTATGAAAAATTACGATAGCTGTTTTCTTTCAATTATTCTAAAATACATGGATAAATTTAAGAAATGTGTGACGTCACATCAGGAGGGGGGGATTATAAAATTGTGACAAGGACGGGGGGAGGGGCTCAAAAGTCCTAAAATTCGTGTGACGTAATTTATGGATGGCCCCCTATCTTGAGCCTGTTCTTACCAGTCTAAGTTATTTTTTTTAATTTATTCAAATAAAATTAATCATAAATTACAATTTAATTAAAAATTACAACACACCCACTTATAGTAAATGGGTACCAATAAAATGAAGGCTTCATATTTACAACTCTTGCACAAATAATAATAGGTACTTAATTATAGTTATTGATAGTTTGGACACCTAAACTAAGTAAATGATTTACTTGTATCTTAGGCATCCAGGTTAGTAGGTCTTAATATATACGTTAATTCTTACATGTATTTTGTGAAGCAATAAAGTGTTTAAATTGTATGTATAGGGTACAGTAGGATGAGTTTGAAGTACTAAAACTTACGTACTATGTTTATAGTTAACCAACAACTTCCAGAATTTCTCTGTTTCCTCGTAGGACTTACCTTTTAACCAATCTATGATAGTTAATTTGCAATTAAATTTATTCATAAGGTGGATACTTAATTGCGATTGTGGATAGGTTGCGATTTAATTCGTTATAAAGATAAGTGCTAAGGAAACAGAAAAACCTGTGAGAGTGCTGTGTGCGGAATAATTCATAGTTGCACACCATGTCCGCACGTCTATGACTGGTTTTGGGATTGAAGGGCACTAGGGAGTGTTTTTTTATAACCGTCAATATTACCGTTATAGGTGACGAATGCCCGATTTCGCATCCACTAAGTTTTAGGAAACACTTATATAAAAAACATCTTGGCGTTAATGTCCCGGTTGTGCTCTCGCGCACGAGGGCCCGTGGTCCGCCTTGGCCATGATCCAGGATTTAGCAGGTCAGGTAATTACAGTGGCGCGACTACCATCTGACCTCCATGACCCTGCTACCAGGGGAACCTGACCAGATTGGATCATGGTTACACATCCAGTCGACTGAATGTGCAGGTTTCATCACGATGTTTTCCCTCACCATAAGAGCATCGGTTAGTAATCACCTAATGTACATAACTCCGAAAACAGTAATTAGTACATGGCCGGAGCGGAATTCGAACACGGAACCTCTGGCTTACGAGTCGTATACTCTAACCGCTCGGCCACCGACGCTCTTAACTTAAACACGTATTGGACTGAGAATTATTATTAAAAATTGGTCACTTAAAAGTTTTAGGGAGTCCTTTAAACTGGAACTTAAAACTTTGAAACTGGGGTGATGGAAACGGGCATTAGACTAAGAAACGATTTATCTAATTGTTTCCTTCCCTATCCTTCTAGATCCTGGTCTCTGGCCCACCCACTTCGTAAGTCTGAGACAACTCTAGTTTAAAACTACCCTACCTTTTTCAGGAGCTGCGGCGAGATGCAGAGTAACGACATAGACAACATGTATACCACCGCCAGCCCATGTCGTGCTGATTCACAGGTATTAACTGTACCTTACGTCTAAGCAATAGAGTTGAATTTATAACATTAAAAAAAAATTCAATTTACTTTATCTGCTAGCGAAAAGGTCACGTGTATACTAGAGTAGTAATGCCACCAATCTGTTCGCTTGAAAAAGTTGACTAATTTGTTATTGGAGCCTAACCTGTCAGCAGCTCGACGGACCAGAAAATGGGCAGCGGTGTATTATAAACACTGTGATCTCCAATCCACCTGCCAAGCGTGGAGATTGTGACAAAACCCTCTGAAATGTGAAGGTGGCTTACAACGGTGGTCTGCTAGTTAAACTACAATTGCGAACTGAAAATAATGTTTTTTTAATAATCATATTAGTCAGGCATTTGACCGCCATCTCACCTGGTGGTAAGTAACGATGCGACCGACGATGGAGCATGCCTATCTAGGAACAGCCTATTCACTCTAGCCTGGAAGGCTACTGCTACTGTAGGATTCTGTACGTCTCATTCACTCATCTCATCTTATATCTACAGATCGTGTATGCCTGGGCGAGGGACGCGCCAAGCTTGAGCTTGCCCAAGGGGGTCGGATTCCTCATCGGCAAAGATTCCCCGATAAAATATCTCGTGCTTCAGGTCCATTACATGCATAAATTCGAAGGTATGTTACCTTGTTCCTAACTGAGGTTTGTTTCATCGTTTGCTTTCCTCTCATCATCGTTATCATCATCTTATCGTCCGTTTTCTACTTATTTATAATCCAGCGAGATCATAAACTATCGAAAAATTATGAACTGCAACAAAAATCAACAAACCATTTATTTGTCGATCTTTAAAACCAATATTATTCCTCAGGCGTTGTGGCCCGCATATAAGGACATTTTAACTGCGGGCCTAAACGCCTGAGAAAAAATATTTATCTAAATGTATCAGTCGTTTTGGCCTGCCAAAACCAGGCCGGGCCGAAACACCTGAACACTCGTAGGAAACACCAAGGTCAACGAAAATTTGTAGCAAACCGCTGCCTACATGGTCGTTGATTGGTTACTGATCAAGGTCACTCTGTTAGCAACCTGGGATCGTATTTTTAAGTTGCTCGCTTCCATTCAAACGATTTACAATTTTGATTTCCAGAATGAAAAATTCGATATTTTGATGTATAATGTTGATTTTACCTTTATAATTTTTATACCGTATTGTTTCGGTGCGATTCAAAAATTGAGCCCCTGGGTCTACAACTGTGTAAGAGCCCCTTGAGACATTGGTTTAAATAGGCTTGGGATAGTTCTGTGTTGTGACAAATCAATTCGCCCCAATGACAAAATTGCGTTAGAACAGTTCACAATTTCATTTTGTTAAACTAACTGCGTTAGATTATAAACTGACGGGTTTCACAATGTTACGGTGACATACAATGTATCGTTAGATATCTATTCGCATGATTAATAAGTATAACAAGCGGCATTAGCCATAATACTTACTCATTAATCAATAATTTGTTTACAATTACTATAAATGTGATAAATTTTGTTAGTAAATGATATTTATAAACATGTATTGTAGTGTTGTAAATGTTATTGAAATGCTCATGTAGGAATTCGTCATATAATTCTAATTAGATGTATTTAGTTATTGCTAGACCTAGTTATATATATTTTTTTTATTTAATCATATGCTTTTTATTTTCAGAGGGAAGAACTGACGACTCTGGCGTATTTTTGAAGTACACTAAGGAACGGTATGTATTCTTTATGGCTACTTGTATTTTGTTTACTTAATAACTAAATATACGTACCTAAAGTTCGAACCCGAGTACCGGGCTCGAATCCCGCTGCGCCCATGTACCAATGACTCACGTTGCTCTAACGTTGAGGGAAAACATCGTAATGAAATCTGTACATTCAGGCGACTGAAGTTGTAATCATGATCCAAGCTGGTCAGGTTCCCCTGGTGGCAGGGTCACGTAGATCAGATGGCAGCCGCTTCATTATAATTATCTGATCCGCCCAACCCTGGATCATGGTCATTTTTTAAACGTATCTAAAGTAATATAATTTAAAAGAGATTTCGTGTCAGTCACGTGTACCTACAAAACACAATAAAATAAAAAAGAAGTGAGGGTGACGGGAAGACAATAGTAGTTTATGCAACTGTCATATAAAAGGGGGTATTAAAACATGAGTGTCTGTTTATCATACGAGGCGTAGCCGAGTATGATAATAGTTTGACACGAGTGTTTTAATACCTAATTATATGCAGTTGCATACACTACTTTATCTACACTCATATTTTTATGTTAAAATATCGTACCTATAACTTTCTTAACTTAGCTGGAAGTAAGCTGCGAGTCAGTTCTGTTGTATCTACGCGTCAAGGATATCAAGCGGCGGGAAATTCACTTAACTATTTTCACATTTATATATTTATTTGCTTAAAATAAGGATAAACATTCACAACAAACACAAATTACAACAATTACAATAAATATTCTGTTTAGCGGGATAATAATTACACAGAATATAAACAGGAAAATTTAAATTTTGAATTTGAATTTGTTAAAGACATCTAGGTATCCAGCCTACATTTCGCCGTGTCCCGGCGCCCGACAAATAAATTTAAAAATAAAAGTGTTGCATAATGATTAAAAAGTTATTTTACGATACAGCTGTAATGAAAATAGTATGGGAAATGCTGTATCGAAAAGTAATTTTTTAAAATTTTATAAACTGTCGTAAAAAAAGTATATCCTTAAACGACTGTTTTCGAATATGTAATTGGAACATTACGCTATGAGTGTAGATAATAGTAGTTTATGCAACTGTCATATAAAAGGGGGTATTAAAACATGAGTGTCTGTTTATCATACGAGGCGTAGCCGAGTATGATAATAGTTTGACACGAGTGTTTTAATACCTAATTATATGCAGTTGCATACACTACTTTATCTACACTCGTATTTTTATGTTAAAATATCATACCTATAATTTTCTCAACTTTGCTGGAAGTAAGCTGCGAGTCAGTTCTGTTGTATCTACGCGTCGAGGATATCAAGCAATTCACTTTACTACTTTCACATTTATCTATTTATTTGCTTAAAATATGAAAAAGCATTCACAAACACAAATTACAACAATAACAAAAAATATTTTGTATAGCGGGAAAATAATTACACAGAATATAAACAGGAAAATTTAAATTTAGAATTTGAATTTTGAATTTGTTAAGGACATCTAAGGTATTCAGCCTACATTTGGCCGTATACATTTTAGGTATTCAGCCGTGTCCGGGCGCCCGACAAGAATTAAAAAATATAAGTGTTGCATAATGATTAAAAAGTTATTTTACGTTACAGCTGTCATGAAAATAGTACGGGAAATGCTGTATCATAAAGTAATTTTTTAAAATTTTATAGACTGACGTGAAAAAGTGTATACTTAAACGACTGTTTTTGAAAATGTAATTGGAACATTACGATATGAGTGTAGATAAAATGTTTTACACTCCTTTTATTCCCATCATCGGTCTTTTACAAGTAAGTATATGTATCAGCTCTTGACCTTGGCCTTGAAGGATCCATTGCAGCAATAAAGCTGAACAAACACTAAAAAATTTTAACAAACAATTTATTGTTTCGATACGGTACTTTCATAATTATTACATAATATATTTGTCCACCATCTCAAATGCTGGTGGTTTATTGGCGGGTATATTTTTAATTTTATGGATAGACGTGAACAAAATTACACCCATTATGATACGAGTGTAGATAAAGGTAATTTAAAGTTAACAACCATTCGAGGAAACTATATGAATGAGTGATCAGTCAATTAGTTGATTGATTACTAATTATTTAAAATATTCCTTTACCTTAACGATAAAACTATAAGTAAGAATGTTCAACAATAACATAGATATCTGATTTAACCCTCAATAATATAAAAAAAATTCTCTTTTATAACTTAGCTAGGTTTGCCTAATAATTTCTGGGTATTTCACATAGAGGTGCTAAAATTAAAAACCCGAGCTAGTAGAATGTATTTCGACAAGGTTTTAGGCTTAATTAGGCACATAATATATAACCCAATAGCAGTGACTTTACCCAGGAAAATTGTACGACATGGTACAACTGAACTTTGACACATTGCCGAAAAGTAACGTACTTACGTTGCTATATTGACGCAACGACCGAAAATTAGTCTTGGCCTCCTTCACTTAGATGTTCCATTCCACTCTATCCTGTGCCACCTCCTGTCAACAACGCGGAGATCCAATAGGTTTTTTTTCACTTCGTCACTCCAGCGAGACCTGGGAACGTCCGACCGGTCGCCGACCGGTCGGACGGCGACCGGTCTTTTGTTTCGCCAATGATATTAGGCTCGATCGGAAAAATAAATTTAGTGTGGAAATCGAGCCCCCTTAACCGCTTGCACTTTTTTACTTATAAATCTAAAACGGCGGCCTATAGCATAATTTCTTATAATCATTATAAATATGCTTAGACAAATTCACACAGCACCATCTAGCCCCAAAGTTAGCAAAGGTGTTAGATAACGGATAAACTTTTTTCTTTAATACATGCTGCACCCACACCCGTAACTGAAATTTAAATTCATTTCAATTTCTGCTTTACGGGAAACGAACCCGGGACCTCTGCGCGGCAGACTGGCATATTAAACAACTGAACCACTCAGGTAGTCAAACTGAACCACTCAGATAGACAAACTAAACCACTCAGGTAGTCAAACTAAGCCACTCTGATAGTCAAACTGAACCACTCAGATAGTCAAACTGAACCACTCAGCTCGTTATACATCTGTCTTCCAGCATGCCTCGCCAGGCCGGCGTATACCTGCTGGGCACCGCGGGCCGCGTGCCAGCCAACCATGTGGAGCACATGGAGACGGCGTGCACGCTCAGCGAGGACAAAGTGATCCACCCGTTCGCGTTCCGCACGCACACGCACGCGCTCGGTGAGTGTGGGGACGTTCAGTATATTGGGTATTCACAAACTTGTTTAAGCAATGTCTAAGTAGCTTTACCTACTATGCGTAGCCTTCTGTTAAGTTTCAAGCACTGCATTCAATACGTCTCCATGATTGGTCAATGTCGTTCATTTTGACGGACGCAAAGTTGATTGGTGGTGTGATATTTGGCAGAGCAGAATAGCACCAACCCCTTACGCTCGTAGGTGTCGTTTGTCGCCTTATGGCGATTAATGTTTTCAAGACAAAATATCTAAAGTCTCCGTAGGCTGGAAAATGGGCAGCAGCATTTTCCATGGTTATATTTGTAAACTGCAATCTCTAAGTCAGGCGACTTAGCAGGCGCCAATCGTGGAGTTTACGACAATAACCTCTGCTTTCGTGGAAGAGTCCCTAAGTCCTGCAGTGGACTGTTATGGGCTGTGATGATGAGTATATTGGGTGGGGTCTATTCAATAGATAAATAGATAAACTAAGAATTTTATTATTCTCTTACAGCCAGTTTCTAATACATTAATCTATAAGGGCTTTGGTTTACGACTATCCCACTAATAAAATGCAAACAAAAACAATGTATGGTAGAAGTCCGCATTTTCATATCATCTACTTTTACGAATTACCCCATAGTGGCCAGTTAAAAATACTCCGTATACCAGAAAAACATAGTTTCAAACGCTATGCCAATATTCGCCACAGTTTTTGGACGACAGTACCGTAAACCGCACAGTCATCATCACAGCCCGTAACAGTCCACTGCAGGACTTAGGGCCTCTCCCACGAAAGGGGAGGTTATTGCCATAATCTCCACGCTTGGCAGGCGGGTTGGAGATCGCAGTGTTTAAATATAATAATGGAAAACGCTGCTGCCCATTTTCCAGGCTACGTAGACTAGATCTTTTGCCTCGTAAACATTAGTCGCCTTATACGACACCCACGAGTCTAAAGGGTTGGTGCTATTCTACTCTGCCAGACACTACACGGCCAAATTTAGCAGCTAAAATTAAAATCACCATTTCCAGGCAAACTGGTATCCGGCTACGTGGTCCGCCCATCGGAAACCGGTGACGTGTGGCAACTTATTGGCAAGAAGGATCCGCAGCTGCCTCAGATGTTCTACCCGGTCGTCAACGATGCCCCGATTGGGCGCAGCGACGTTTTGGCGGCCCGCTGTACTATGAACAATACCCACGATTACGATGTCAATATTGGGTGAGCAATTCATTTATTTATACAATTTTTTTACATTTCGCGATAAGGAGCGTCGGTGACCGAGTGGTTAAGGTATCCAACTCGTAAGCTAGAGTTAACGGGTTCGAATCGCACTGCAATGTACTGATGACTCTTTTCTGAGTTATATACTGAAGTATTATATGATGCTCTTTTCTGAGTTATTATATGGCGTTGGAACCAGAGTGATCTAAGTGACAATTTTACCAAGAGCACTTAGATCAGTGTGGCATTTAAGAATAGATTTTTCTGTGTGTATTAAACTCAATATTATTAAAAATGTCACTTAGATCACTCAGGTTCTAACGTCCCCATATGATGCTCTTACGATGAGGGAAAACATCGTAATGAAACCTGAACATTCAGCCGACTGAATATGTAACCATGATCCAATTAGGTCTGGTTCCCAGGTCAGGTCAGGACCCTAAATCTTTCAGGGAATAGTGGCCTCCCGTTGAATCACTCTATCTATCGTTAAAAACCGCATTAAAATCCGTTGCATAGTTTAAAATATCTAAGCGTACATAGATACATAGGGACAGACGGCGGGAAGCGACTTTGTTGTATAGATGACCATGTTATACAATTCACCTATTTCCTTCCAGAGCAACAAACAAAGACGAGATGTGCAACTTCTATCTGATGTACTGGGTCCAGAACGACACGCCTCTCGAACAGAAGTACTGCTTCACCGCCGGCCCGCCCTACTACTACTGGGCTAAGGCCCAGCAAGGATTTAACAGGATTCCAGAATTGGAAGCCAGCCAGGCTTAGACGCATTCAGATTATAGTCAGAGCCAGCGAGTATGTGAATATTGGAGAGTAGGTTAGGACGGTTTTAGTGTTATGCGAATATAGGCCTTGTCTTAACTAACTAGGGGACAATATGTGTCGCTAGAGATGTCGCCAGACTTCGTCCGACATTTCACAATTAGTCGGGGAACAAAACGTGACTTGTTTCTTGTTGCTGAGTCGTTGTTGCAGGACAAAAGTCACCGTTTTGACGTGTGTTGAAGCTTGATACAATGTGGGCAAACGATTTAGTCCCATACCCCATAGACGCAAATATAGATCTTTATTAGACGCAAGACAAAATGGCCAGCGACTTGACCCGACATCTCTAGCGACACGTGTCGCGGACACCATATTGAATACAAGGTTAAAGTTTTGCATGAAAAGTTACGCATGACACAAACCGTTCAAACTTAACGGAAAAGTGCGAGTTACACTCGCGTTTGACGGTTCCTATCCTTTAAGTCGGCAGGCTCTGACTTGTACTTTTTAAAAGCATAGCCCTCTTTGTACCCTCACTGACATACTTGCAATTGTTCAAATATTATGTATTATTTTACGTCAAAAGTTGCCATTCCATTATCTCATTTAGACATTCCTCAAACGCTTAAACGAATTTCTAACTATTCAAGCATCCTAATGAGGGCGAACGCAAATTCAAAACTAACTATATGGCGCCACTCGTGAGTATGTCTGTTATAAAAAAATTTCACGCTATTGGTCAGAACTCAGAATTAAACGCTCAAAGTTGACAGCTGGATTTCAGCCAATAAAATCGCTTTATTTTGACAGTGGCTTCAGCTCCAGTGGCGCCACCTAGAGAGTAAAATTTGATTTGTTAAATAATTGTAGGTACTTAGTGAATTTTTCGTATTCCTCTCCTATTTTTATTAAATAAAATTGGCGTTGCGTAACATCTAGGATAGTTTATTGTTCGAATTGATTGAAATGAGAATAGACCAAAGGATTTGCGGATTTATTTTAATGACGGCAGAGAAGTTTTAAAGAAGTATAGAATAGTATTATCAATATGACTTTATATTATATCATGTGACATTCCTTTGAATTTCTTGAATGATCTGATGATTAATTTATTGATGTTTATGTTTTATACATATATAGTTTTATTTTTAAATATATTTTTTGTTTTTAATCTACTTATATTAAGCGCAATATGATCTGATTGTAATATTTTGAAACATTCCAAATAGATCTAATTGAAATATGAAACTTTTCTAGTGCATTTAATGAACCAAGATCTGTAAAAACTGTACATGTAAAAAATTACAATGTATTTTTTCTTGTTATAAGTGTAAGTCTTCTAGTCACCGACAGTGTAAAAAACTTGGTGTAAAATGTAAATGCGAACCTAAAAGTATATCTATTAGGTAAGATAAGATCTAATGAAAAGATTTATCTAATATTATATCTGATTTATACAAATCTATATAGAGCGTATTTGTCTTTTAAAATATAGGACTTCATGTTGTCTAGTTGAGTTAGTTCAACTTCTTTCTATCATATTATGATGTGACAAACTGAGATTTAATGTAGATATTGAGACCTATATATTGTAGGAAACATTTAAACTTTTGAAAAAAATCTGTCGGAACGAATATTTTTATAAGTAACATAAAATTAATTTCATCAGTTTATATTATAAACTGGTAAATATCTTAGTTAAATACATATTGAATTACAGGAAAATATGTTTATACAAATGACAATTGCTTATCAGAAATTATACATATTATCAAACACAAATCAGAATCCGTATCAGACTATCTTACGATACGAGTAGGTATTTTGAAAATTCGAAATGTTACATGTTATTCTGATGTACGTTATTCAGATTTCTGTTGCCTAATATAGTTAATCGTGTAAATATTAAAATATTGTATTCTATTATTTCAATGACCTTGGCATGAACCTGGACTATGAGCTGATTGTAAATAATTAATAAAATGAAATATGCTATTAATATATTCTTATATTTAGGTTACAGATACAATGTATGAAAATATATATATGTATTTCCTTGACGAAATCTCGGCAATTTATATACCAATCATGTTTAGTATATACATATTTTGAGTATTTCTAATTGGCGACTAAAACTCTTATAAAAATATGAAGTTTGTTGTTGTTTCTTTCAAGCTGTTGTGGTTTTCTGCAACATAACTTACAACACATGAAACAAATCGACTAAACAGTGATTAATCTAATCATTCCTTATCTTCTTATCGAGAAGAAGATCATTTCATATAATACTTCCTTTTGTTATACAAATATATTATATTATATATAAGATAAACTTATTCAGTTGCTTGTGATGTTATTATGTTACTTTCAAAAGTTTCTGAATGACATTCTAATAAGTTATGTTGTTATTTTATAGCAAAATATATTTTACACTTACGTCACTGTATTTGCAACTCTTCCCTCCAATAATTATAAGGAACATTTTAAACTATTATTTGTTTCCTTGCTTGGTTTTAAAGTAAGTAATAAATGTTATGTTACTTTAGTTTAGAGTGTCTGTCTTACATGCATTTTTTCTTTGCCATATAGGTACTTTGTTTGAACAAAAGACAACTTCAGTATTATATTATCGATACTGAGAATATGTTATATATTTTTTCCTTTTAAATTATACTTAATTTATTCCTTACACATTATTGATGTGCAGTCAACATCAAAAGTGGCTAAGCGAATGATCTGATGAACAATTGAGATAATTTAGACCTTATATCCATGACATAAAGTCCGATTCAGTACGAGCACAGTTCACGGCAAATGTTATTCTAATTAGAACTGTATCATGTTTATATAAAGCTTCATTTTCCCTGTTTGGTCAGATCATTTTAAACAGTCTGGTTGCTTACCTACTTCTGATGCTGTCTGTCTGTACATATATAAATTTTACCCATAACTGGAACAGTATTAAACAATGTTATGACGACATTAACTATAATCTAACTTAACAATTACTTGCGTGTCAAACACGGCTAGAGTCCCAATTCATTAAATGACTGGGCGTTCGATAGTATCATTTTCACAATATTAAAAATGTTCATTTACATTCCAGTTAAATTTAAATTATTAATAAATAATTTCTGTTTTATCGGAAGTAAATTATACCTTTGCAACTATGACAATGATATTCTTGCTAAATATTTATCGGTGTTGACAGTTATTGTTAGAACTTTTTAAAGGTGTCTAATATTTTGTCAATTCTAACATCAACATTATGGCATATCGTCGCGAGCTAAATATTATACACCTATATTATACCCTATAAGAATATATTTATAATATAATATATATCTAATGTTACAGTATAGTTTTAGAATACTTTCTATGACCTCTAAAAGTGCCACTTTATATATTAAATATATTTATAAACCCAATCCATTTACCATTTATTATTGTGTATTATATACCTATAAATGAGATTAATTCATATATGATACCAAAACGTCAAATTATGTGTATGTGTAATATCTATAAAAAATTAGGCCTAATATTTTAAATAACTTTTCACAATTTAGGTCATCAAATATTTGACAGGATAACTTATTTTATTTATTTTGTCATCTTATTGAAAATTTCAATATTTCTGATATAGGTAAATAATCTCATTGTAATTTTATTTATTATTTAAAAACAATTGTATGTATCTATCTACTAATTAGTGAATGTAATAAGAAAATTAATCAAATCGATGTGAAAATTTTAATGAAATAAACACAGTTACATTTTAACTGAAACTTCGATTTTACTCACATTCATTCTATAACCACTCTGACGTTTGACACCTATTTCACAACGAAGAGCAACCGAAAATGGCCTTATATGGCTGTGTCGTCGTTGGCTGTTCATCTTGGCGTTATTGTCTCGAATGTGCTCTCACGCACGAGGGTCCGGGGTCCGCCTTGACAATGATCCAGGATTTGCATATAATTACAGTGAAGCGACTACCATCTGACCTCCGTGACCTTTCTACCAGGGGAATCTGATCAGATTGGATCATGGTTACACATGCAATCGCCTGATTGTGAAGGTTCATCACGATGCTCGATATCACTCACCGTAAGAGCATCGGTTAGCATTCAACTAATGTATATACATTATAGGTATACCTAGGTATATACCTAACTCAGGAAAGACTCATTGGCCGCAGTGGAATTCAAACCCGGTACCTCCCGCTTACGACTCGGATACCTTAACCAATCGGTCACCAACGCTGTTTTACTATGATATAGTGGTAATGATAAGTGACGATGACTATGCAGGCAGAGGGTCTCGCCTTTTGTCTATTTCAGAATTACTGTGGATATATTTATGATGGACTGGTTATTTAGAATGTCTCTTAGCTACAGCGCAGTAATTATTGATTGTACACGTAGTATCTTTTAGTTAAGTTGGGACTCCCAAACTATATCACGGAAAAAGAATCCCAACGTTTTTTTATGGTATTCGGCAGACAAACAAGCAAGCAGGCCATCTGAGCGAAAGTGGTCACCGCCGCCTATGGATATGAGAGGGTTACCAATGCATTGCCCGCCTCTGAAGAGACCTCTAATATACCTCTTGAACGATCTCATGTTATACTCCAAACGAAACACTGTGGCAAACAAGGTTCTTTCGAACCTTCGCGTGGTGACCAACAGAGGGCAGTGTTTAAGCATTTTGGACCGGAGCGGACGCACAAACCCCATACATATGATAGCTTGTTTCATCGTACCCTTTTTATTATCTAACAACGAGGTATGTCGCTCGTGTAGCGCCTTGAAGAACCTACCGAACACTGGCTTACTGCCGGTTGACGCTAGTGCTCGGTGGCCAAGGGGAGAGAGGTTATTCATTTATCCCACCCGCAAGTAAGCGTGCGCATCACCCGTAATTAGCTCTAGATTAGCTCAAGAGCTCTAGATCTAGATCACCCGTATGACCGAGAGGTCGATAGGACCCTGGGTGGAGGTGGGTTAGTCCTTTATCACAGTCTTTGACAACTCTATGCAAACCGTTACTCTCCGTCTTCGCAATGAAGTAATTACGGATGTTGCATATCTCCCGTTTGTGGAACGCTCTGACTTTGTTAGGGCCGGATAGGTAACTCCCAAGCGCACAAACAAAGCGTCTGTAACGGCCTGTTTCACGACCACCACATCTATACCCACACCCTGTGACATGTCCAGATACAGATTCAGTTTCGGAGAGAGTAAGCATATCAACATTTAGTGAGTCGACAGCTGCCCCTCGTAATCGACCTCCATCTACATGGACGTTATTATTATTATTATGTGTTTATGTAAACTATACTCTCATTTCTATGGGTAAATTATAATTGCTGGCATTTGGCCAAACAATTATGATGTGTTTATTTAGTACCAATATATTCTTGAGTTTACAAAGTATAGTGTTACACATTAAGAAATTTTCGGACAATGCGGTAGGCATTGAACTATTGCCCTTCGCTGGTCGCCAATTCTTTGTTTTGTCACTGTCATTGCCGTAAACTTCTAGGTGAATTGCATATGAAGTGGAGTTAAATCTGATTTAGTGTCTGATTTTAGTTTAGTTATAAAGGATTGGCAGATTTAGCCTCCGTCACAACATCTACTATTTTGATTATTATTGAGTGCTAAACCGCTACTCAGATTTGGATACAATTTGCCAAGGATATAGGCAGCAATATTAATAGAGAATTACTTACTAATTTTATAAACCTATAATTCCAACTAAACCCCAGTTTCATATCGACTAATCTCCACCGCCATCGGCTACCCACTCCAAATTATTTGTATCACTGCAGACCCCCACGCATATCAGCGGATCACATGCACGCGCGCCCCGGGGGTGCGCCCCCTGCGTCGCCACCCCCCTGGTGCATCGGTATTCTACCATGGAAATTAGTTTTAAACTACCTGCGCTAGTTAACGGTGATTCATTCGCTTGCGAACGTGATTTTGAAACGTAAGGTTTTAACGTGCTCGCGTAGATAGGTACGTTATCTACGGAGGTAGGAACCTGTTATCGTGCCTTATGAAATGTTTTAAAAATAAATAAAATTGTAAGTTTTAAATTTTTACATTCGCCTATAATTACAAGGTAAGGTGAAAAAGGATTGAAAATATTGTAATATACAAAATATACTTACAGCAAAAGCACGTGAGAAAATAGGTTAACGGATCTTCGGTCTAATGTAAACAGGTGACGAATGGACGTGAAACGAGAAATTATAGGGTTACGTACGTAAGTGTTACGGAAGCCACATAAAAATATATCAACAGACTGGTAGCTAAAAATCACTGAGCATCAATTTGAACGTGAAATCGACCCTCCATGAGAAGGCAAATCGGAAATAATATTTCTTAACTTGAAGCAAATCTCAAATAAGATTTTCTTAGATTTGAGCTCATGTATGTGGGTGTAAGTGTATGGAAATTAAACAAAGAAATATGAGAAATAAATCCATATATGTATATTATTGCAAATAACATACTAAATAGACAGCAACAGATCGAGAGGACATATTTTATTAGTTTAAGCAATGTACTTAGAATTAGCCGTGAATTAGAAGTGGCCGCGTGGTGTCCGGCAGAGTAGAATAGCACCAACCCCTTACACTTGTGGGTGTCGTACAAGGCGACTAATGTTTCCGAGGCAAAATGTCTAGAGTCTCCGTAGGCTGGAAAATGGGCAGCAGCGTTTTCCATTGTTATATTTACAACACTGTGATCTCCAACCCGCCTGCCATGCGTGGACCTTCCCTTTGATGGGAGAGGCCTAGGTCCTGCAATGGACTGTTATGGGCTGTGATGATGACTTAGAATTAGCAAAATTAACAATCACAATCGTTAAAATTGTAATTTCTAAATAAAGCAAATAGAACATAGAAATAAAACGAGTTATACGATCAAGCAAGATTACCCGAGGAAGACAGCTCAGAGCACTGGAGGTGCCGTGTCCGCAGTCGGACAACGTCTGACCTGTCGAGAGCGATGGCCGCTTTCTCATAGACTGCGGTGTTTGCGGTGTTACCCGCATGTGTTTAATTTAAGAACACTACCGACATTTTATAAAAATGAAGATAAATAAAATAATAATATTATTTTTACACTTAGCGTATTTTTAGTTAGTCCTTGGAAGTTTGTCAAGTGAATTTTAAACAAAATTAATCTAAAAAGAGAATAAAATCTTAGAATGTAGATTCTACGCAAACGTCATGTCCGAGGGGTACTTCGTACCAGATGACAACCTCCTTCCGATCAAGGACTCCCGTGATTGTTAAAAGGTAAAATTAACACACAGTGGCAATCCGTCACCGACTCTAGTCCAGGTCAGACCAAACCTGTATCTCACACCCTCCGTTACTGGGTCAGGACAATACCTACTGTGTCACACGATACCCTCCGGTTCCCGTTTATCGTAGCGGGTGACTCTGCAAACAAGTAAAAGGATGAGCGTGTTTTCCACGGTAACAATAAGCTTGTTTGCCACCTTAGACGTATAAAAAATAAATAAAGAAGGGACGGAGAAAAGAATTAAAGACTACCCTTTAATCCGGGAAAAACAAATCCAATTAGCTGGCTAGACCGAACTATTACGCCAAAAACACTAGGTACCATATTGTAGTCACAGAAGAGTAAAATGGCTATAATGTGGCTTTTTATCGCTCGCTACGAAAAGTCGAAGTTTGGCCCACTAAAAAATTATTTTTTTGTCCTATCCAAAATATCCTAAACATCTACTATAATTACATATTGGAATTTTTCTTGAACTCGATCACGTAGGATAACCCACGGCGCCTTTACAATCTATTACTAGACCACAGCTTATACTTAGACGTAAATACTTTACACAACCGAGCCTATTAAACCGTTGGTGTTACTTAAATATTCCACGTAACGCTATTACGTCTACTATTCAACAGAAATAGTCGTGGTTACAAAATAAGCCAGCTTAACCGTTATGATCTTAAACACGTTACGCTAAATATGCTGTGACGACTTAGACACACCCTCTAAGCTTATTTACTAAGCCTGTTTCCTCGGGTTTAGATAAAAGGGTTGGTTAGATAGAAAACTAGGCACAAACCTAGCTACGTCACTCTAGACAGTATGGTGTCGCGTGGCGGCCGTCGTGGCCGCAAGTGCGTGTGTTACACGTGCCTTATTGGCTTTACTACTTACAGAGGTGTCTAAGACGTCTTATGTGTATTTGTGGCGTAACGATAGAGTTAATTTTAACCCTGGCCTGTAATAGCTCTGGTAACATATTACGTTATTAATACAGGTATTCAGGTCTATTATAATCCTTTCCCACGTAAAGAGTGGCGTTAGTTCTTTTTTAATACTACCTACGCAGTGGCACACGAGCAGTTTGATTTTTTTTGACTCAGCAGCACCTAAGTTCTGGTAGCTTTAGACTAGATCTGATTTCAACGTATTTTTTATTTAAAGCTACCTGGAGAGGTTTTCCCTAGAGAGTACAACATGGAGTTCTTCAAGAAAGGGGTTAAAAGGTTATTACGGGGTCGGCAACGCGTGGGTGACGCCCATGGTATTGCAAACGTCCATAGGCTGCGGTGACTGCTTACCATCAGGCGGGCCGTAAGCTTGTTTGCCACCTTGGTGGTATACCTGCGACCTGAGTAGTTCAGTTGGTTAACATGCCGCCGAGCCGGGCCTCGCAGAGGTCCCGGCTTCGATCCAGACCGGGCAGAAATTGACATGATTGATTTCAATTTCTGTTACGGGTCTGGGTGTTGTATGTATAATAAGTATGTTTATCAGTTTTCTGGCTATAACACAAGCTTGCTTACTTTAGGGCTAGATGGCTCTATGTGAATTAGCCAAGCAAATTTGTTTTATATTTATTATTCTTACATAAAAAAGTGGCGTTATTCGTTTTTTAATACTACGCAGTGACAAACGATAATATAAGTTATTGTAGCTGCCTTTAGGCTGGGTCTGATTTCGACGTATTTTATTTATTCAGAGCTACCTGGTCATCATAATATCATTGACAGTCCGACAATCAACAGTCAGACATGAGTCTCCTCACAGCCCATTTATGGTAATCCATTGTGGATTTGTCTCCACTCCATATAACCTAGGAGGTAGGGCTTAATGGCTTGTCCGTAATGTCCCTCTGGACAAATTCTAAATTGGGCAGTTTTTGACTGGATATTCTCGAATGAGCGTCGGTGGCCGAGCGGTTAGAGTATCCGACTCGTAAGCCAGATGTCCCGGGTTCGAATCACGGTCCGGCCATGTACCACTTACTATTTTCTGAGTTATGTACATTAGTTGAATACTAACCGATGCTCTTACGGTGAGGGAAAACATCGTGATTAAACCTGCACATTTAGGCGACTGGATGTGTAATCATGATCCAATCTGGTCAGGTTCCCCTGGTAGAAGGGTCATGGATGGCAGTCGCTCCACTGTTAATACCTGGTCAAGGCGGACCCCGGGCCTTCGTGCGCGAGAGCACAACCAGGACATTAACGCCAAGATGATTTTTATTATTCTCGAATAAGTAGATAGATTCTAGAAGCGAACAGAGTAATCCACACTTATCAATCGCATAAGGTAGGTATTGAAAAGATTGGTAACTACAGAAAACTCTGCTGCTCATTTTCAGGTTTGTGGTGGTCTGTTTTGTTTATTTGAAAGCCAGTTTAATCAAGGAAGCCCTTAGCTTTGCTTCATTAATCGGTTCAGTACCTACTTAGCTTGAAAATATTTGCCTCAGTATAATAATATGTATAGATAGGTAGGTTGTATTTACATGTACTTAGTTGGGGATATGCCGACTTTTTCCTGTCAGTTATGTAATCTGTCTTTTACGACACTCAGCCGAAGGGTTAATGCAATTTTTTTTATTAATAAGATGGTTGCAAACGAGCCGGTTACCTGATGACAAGTGATCATTGCCGCCTAATGCGTGGAAAGTGTAGGTACACTAGTTCCATACGGTCAACGTCTCCTTAAGCAATAACAAACACCCACAGCCGAAAAGGTGGCATCTACCTATTGGTAGACCTGTTTGAATGTGTGGGTATAGACACTTATCTACTCGTTATTACTGAGAGTCATGATTCCCTTCGGAATAATTTGTGTGATCTTAGGCGACGTATTGGCTCTTGGGTTGTGACCCCTCGGTAGTTCATTGGCAGACTATGCTGGTAGGTAGCTAATATCGTAGACAATATTTTCGAAGAGCTATCAATATCTGCAGTGTGTGTGTTGTCCGGTTGAGTAGAAAAGCACCAACCCCTTACACTCGTGGGTGTCGTGGCGACTACTGTCTCCGTTGGCTGGAAAATGGGCAACACTGCGATGCCTATCTAACTCGCCTGCCAAGAGTAGAGATAATGGCATAACTTCCCTTTTTGTGGGAGGGGGCCTAAGGCCACCAGTAGACTGTTATGGGCTGTGATGACGATGATGATGATGATAAATATCTAATTGTTGCTTTAGAGAGATACACACGGTCGGACAGTCCACCTCATACAAAAGTGGTCACCGTACCTACACTTAAACATCTGGAGCAGATGCTTTAGTAACTACGTGTCATAGACCAAAAAGGCACACATATATATTTGACCAACTGAACCAGTTGGTTTATATGCTGGTCTGCCACCCAGAAGTCCCGGGTTCGATTCCCGGCCGAGCAGAAAATGTAATGATGAATTTTATTTTATGTTACCTGTCTGGGTGTGTAAGTACGTATTTAAAAAAATATATATAAGTAGTTTATCAATTATCTAACGCCTAAATTACAAGCTTTGCTCTTTGAGGCTAGATGGCGCTGTGTGAATTTATTCAAGCATATTTATTTTTATATTCTCTGCCTGACGATTCCCCTCGTGTAGAAATTGCCGCAACGACAATTTAAAATGTTCCCTTCATGGAAATTGTGAAAGTACGTACGTCATAATCAGTCTTTTTAGCTGGAATTCATATTTTTGGGTGTTTAAAAATAAATTTTGGTGGTCGGTTCTCAGCCGTGTTTGCAAACTTCTGAATTACCCACTTTATAAGGCTTCGAAGGGAGTTATACTTGGTACCTACGAAACCCTCTTGAAACGCAACAGTTTGTGAATCAGGAAGAAATTGTTCTGAGTGCTTCAGTTGGTTAACATGCCAGTTTTTTTTATGATTTAATAGGTAGGATGGGGAAATCCGTCATGGACACCAAAGTAGTGCCCCAACTTTTTATTTTATTTACTTAAGGAAAACCAACAGCAATTATTACAATATGAAATAATACTGGCAGCACAGAGCCAATTACAGGTTTCCACCGATAGAAACTGGTTAAACAAATACATACTAATCGTTAAGCATACCGAACAGTCTACAAGACTTTACAATTTCAAATTTAAACTAAAATATACCTACAATACTCGAAAGTTTTTCTTTATTTATTTTTTATTTAACAGTTTATTGTGCACAGGAAATACATCGTGAAAAACAGGCAAAGTAATAAATGGCACAACAGGCGCTACTTATTTCTAAAAGAAATCTCTTCCAGCAGGCCTTCGGAAGCGTGATGTGATCATGAGACGCCGATAGGACGTGCACAATATTACCTATCTCTAAAAAGGCATATATATATAAGTATATTCATTCTACTTATACACATAAATACCTACAAATATATACATACATATCGATACTATATACTACATACATATACATTATCTACAACTTAGGAGCACTCTGAGATAGATAAAACCCTTTTACACGCTTTTTGAAAATGGCAATAGACTGGCTGTCACGCACTTCGTGCGGAAGAGAATTCCAAAGTCTTGCCGCATGAACAGTGAAGGAGTAGGAATAGAAATCGGAATGGTGGATAGGAATTGCCAATGAGGATCTTACACTGGATCGACAGGGTTTGTCTTGTGGACGGGAGAAATGGAATTGTTCACGGAGATATGAAGGCGCAGAAGGGTTGTGAAGGATATTGTAGAGGGTGGATAGGATATGAGCATTCCTTCGCAAGCGGATAGGTAGACACTTAAGCTGAGATCGATAGCTAGATACATGGTCATATTTACGCAGACCATAGACGAAACGGATACAAAGATTTTGGAGACGTTCCAGTTTATTTAAAAGCTCCTCAGTGGCATCTAGGTAACAAGGGTCTGCGTAATCGAGAAGAGGTAGAAGAAGAGTATGGACAAGGGAAATTTTGGTCTTTAGGGGTAAAAAACTTTGGAGGCGTTTGAGTGAATGAAGCGAGAAATGAATCTTTTTACTGACCGCATTGACGTGAGACACCCAAGACAAGTTTGTATCTAAAAGGAGACCAAGGTTTTTAGCCGTTTTGCTTAAGGGAATTGGAATCCCTTTAAAAAATATTTGAGGTACAGTAATAGCACTAAGTTGCCTACTCATGTACGGACTGCCAATAAGTAGAACCTGCGATTTTTTTGGGTTTACCACTAACCCGAATGACTTAGCCCAGGAGGATATACGTATCAAATCGGCGTTCACATAGTCAAAAGCTTCCTCGATATCGGAGATTTTAAAATGTCGGTAAAGTTGCAAGTCGTCTGCATAGAGATGGAAGTTAGAGGAGATGATTGATGTAACACTATTGATGAAGATCGAGAACAGAAGAGGAGATAGAACTCCACCCTGCGGTACACCTGCAAGAAGATCACACCAATCCGAGAAGACCTCTCCAGAACGAACTCTTTGCAAGCGACCGCGAAGATAAGAATCAAACCACGTCATTACTGAAGGAGAGATGTTAAGAGAGCGAAGAATGGCGAGAAGTACATCGAAGTCTACAGAGTTAAAAGCACTGCTGAAGTCAAGTAGAGTTAAAATCGTTAGACACTTATTCTCCATCGCAAGACGGATGTCATCTGTAACTTTCAGCAGTGCTGTCACAGTACTGTGGCCTTTACGAAAACCAGATTGAAATGAAGAAAGTAAACAGTTCGATGTAAGATACTGAGTGAGTTGATCATGGATAATGTGTTCAAGGACCTTGGAAAGGAAAGGTAATAGGGATATGGGACGGAAATCGGAAAAACTAGAGGGGTTGGTGGTTTTTGGAAGGGGGATAACGTTAGCAAGCTTCCAAGCCAACGGGAAAGTACTCGTTACTAGCGAATGATTAAATATATGAGAGAGTATTTGTAAGAGTTCAGGAAGTAGGAGGGTGATCATGCGGGGACAAAGGTTATCATTACCCACTGCAGTAGAAGTAATAGAAATAATATGCTTCTTAACATCCTCCTCAGCAACCGAAGCAAAGGAAAAAGAAGAACAAAGAGGACGTGGTTGAGAATCAATCTGCGCTATAGTGCTAGATTTGGTATTAGCATCCAGGATCACAGGTGGAGAGGAAAAATGGGCATTAAGACTATTTAAATCAATAGAGCCATCGAAGTCTACTGCAGATCTGCCGATGCCTAGGGATTTTAGAAATGCCCAGACCTTTGAAGGGGTTGAGCCATTAACAGAATTGTGAATGTGGCGTCTTCTGGCATCCCTACACAGACGACTGCAACAGTTTCGCAGATGTTTGTACCGTTCGATGTTCGTGCCAGAAGGGCATTTTTTAGCACGTAGCTTGGCTCTGTCACGCCTGATCATCATGACCTTGATTTCGTCCGTAATCCATGGTGCAGGTGTTTGTTTTAATTTTACTTTTTTAAGAGGAGCATGGTTGTCGTAGAGCCGAAAAATCAGGGTTTGAAACTCTTCAACCTTTACGTCAATGTGGTCAGCATCAAGAACGGGACTCCAGTCAATATTCACTGCATCGCGCCTCAAAGCCTCCAAGTTGATCGCCTCGAAACTGCGTAGGAATTTAAATTTAGGTTTAGGCTTAGGGGTCCGAACTTTAAATGAGAGGTATATTAAATCGTGATAGGAAAAAGGGGAGGGGAACTGACCATGTACTGCTATCTTCTCTAGGGAAGATGTAATCAACAAATCAAGAAGAGAGGGGTTACAATTAGGAGAATGATGGGTGGAAGAAAGTGGAAGAATATGCAAGTTGACCGAGGACAAGAGATACTGCAGTTTATGAGTTCGAACATCATTTTTAAGCAGGCACGTGTTGAAGTCCCCCAATAAAAGAACGTCGTCATAATTAGGACAAATGTTATATAATAGGGTCTCCAGAGAGTTAAAATAAGTAATGCAACAATAGTCAATTTCATAATAATCTGGTTTGAAAAACTGCTACAACGAGTCGAAGTAATACTTGAGTATGCGGTTTCTAGCTGACTCACAACTTGTGTTAAATAAATCAAGATCAATAGAAAGGTGTTCCTTCTGTAGTTGGTAGAAGCTTCTGGAACATGCAACGGGTCATTGCCCTGAAGCATCTCACAGGTGTCCTAAAATATAAGCAAGAAAGAAGTTCCGGGCAGTCGACGACTCCAGACTCAATTTTGAGAAGCATTGTCAGATCAGCCATTTCCCTACGCATGAAGAGAGGAGGAAGGTGGTTTTTCTTGCATAGAGAAAGGTAATGCTCCGACCCATAGCGTTGACCTACTCGGTAACACACGTAACGCAGATTTTTTGGATAGCCTCAATACGTGAAATGTAGACAGCGTAACACGGACTCCAAACCTGAGAAGCATATTCTAAGATACTCCTGACAAAGGTACAATAAAGAATTTTAATGGTTTTTATAGAATTAAATTCCTTAGAGCATCTCATTATAAACCCAAGTGCCTTATACGCTTTAGCTGTTATAGAATTTATATGATGATCAAACATAAGCTTGGAGTCATGGAGAACACCCAGATCACGCACCACCGACTCTCTCTGCAAGATTTTAAATTTGAGGCGATAGTTAAAAAGTATAAAGTCGCGCTTACGACCATATGCTACAGCCGAGCATTTTCCGGGGTTGAGATCTAACTGATTAGTACTACAGTACTCTTCAAGGCGTACGAGATCGGTTTGTAAGGCCTCAGCATCAGCAATGGAGGTTATAGTGGCGTATATTTTCATGTCATCAGCAAAACACAATAGACTGGCTATTGAGAAACATGAATTAATGTCATTTATGAAAATAATGAATAGTAGAGGCCCCAGCAAAGATCCCTGTGGTACCCCACTAGGAATAGTAACCCAGCTAGATACATAATTACTGACGACAACCGCTGATGATCCGCTGACGACAATGATGATATTATACACTGTATATGTATTTAAAATAGGTATATAAGTAGTTTGCAGATGGTCAAATATGCTAAATTACACTCACGCAAAGTTACACAGACACGCAGAATGATTCATATCCTAAATGACATTCACACAGAATGACACAGGGAGGAGGTAGGTCATTGGGACACAGTGGGTCAGTGTGATAGAGTGGGTCACTGTGGACCACGGTGGGTCAGTAGGTCAAGATGGGTCAGTGGGTCAATGTGTGTCCGTGAGTCAAGGTAGGTCAAGGCCACTGTGACCCTATGGGTTGCGCACCACAGCGCAAACTATCTTAGTATAGTTCTGTGGGGTTCCAATAAAAAGCTTCACAGTCGCTTACTTACTATAGGTATACAGAGAACAATTGATTTAAAAAACCTATGCACAACATCACTAATTCCGTGAAACCCGAATGCCGACTGCTATTGCTTATTTAGTCGCTAACCTATTAATAATGAACACAAATATACAAGTAAATATCCATTTCAGCATTTACTTGCATTTCCTTTCCGAATAGCGGCGACTCGGTGATCATACTGTCATGTTGCTTTAACAGGGACAGTACTAAATAGATTTATAGATACTAAATAGATAGATTTGTAGATTTAATTGTACCTAATATACCATACAGATATATAATAAATATGCCATACGGATTACAGTAGCCGAAAGTTTGTTACTGGACTTGCGTCACTTAAGGGACACGTGTAGGTAGGGTTGCCAACTTTTTTAAGACCAAATATAGCACTTTCGGATTCTAAAAATATAATCGTGTAGCATGTGTGCTCGGTCAGGCCTTAGGTTAGGACAGGCTCTAAGATAGGTAGGCTATCGGGTTCATTAAGCAATTAACATTTTTACTTAGAATTCACGCCTTAATTTCGCATATTAAAAAAAATAATTAAAAATTAAAGAATAATAGTAGATTGGCAACCCTACGTGCAGGGTACGGGCGGCAATTCCTACGGACCTGAGTAAATTCGCCTTCATTGTTGTGTAGACTGATCTCCATGATTTAAGTATTCTTGTGTATATTCTGTTTACTAGGTCTCTGAGGTTGCTTGGAAGAAATCGCTTAAAACGATAAGGCCGCTTTTTCTTTTTTCCTTTGTTTTTGTTATATTTGTGTATCAGTAATAAAAAAAATTAATTAATTCATTCATCCCCCTTCGTAAACGCTGCTAGAATTAAACTGTTCATTAATGAAAGAAGACTGTAATAAAAATCCAAAACCCCTATTTAAAAATGTAAATATAAAGGCGCGTACAAAGTAGACGACAAGTGCATATTACGTAGCTCGTGGCCACACACATGAGGGCCTTATGTGTTGACGTCATCACTGAGTGCCCGGTGAGTATCCACCACGTAGGTACACATAACTGTACAACAAGTTAGTGTTGGGCATCACATGGTTTAGAATGTACAATAAAAAGGATGTTGTCCATTTTTGGTCAACGGATACCTACGCAGGTCCTAGTTAGTCATGCTCTAGGATATAAGTTGCCATTTACAATGGACAGCATAAAAATACAAATAGAAAAACCACAGCCTTTTTGTTGTATATTTTAAACCATATGTGATGACCAATCCGCCTGCCAAGCGTGGTGAACTGGAGATTATGGCAAACACTTATAGGCAATATAGGTAGGTACTTATAGGCAATAATCTTCTGCCACGTCTTACCATTAACCCTAGTTGCATAAGGGTAACTTGTTGTGCTGCTGTGTCTACTTACGTGGCGACTACTCACCGGGCACTCAGTGATGACGTCAACACATAAGGCCCTCATGTGTGTGGCCACGTTCTACGTAATTTGCACCTGTTGTCTATTTTGTACGCGCCTTTAAATTTACATTTTCGAATAGGGTTTTGTATCTTTATTTGAGTTTTGTTTTGATCAATGAACAGTTTAATTGTAGTAGCGTTTACGAACTGAAACGTAGTTATTAAAAAGGTCGGAGGGCATTGGTATGTCTCAGATTTAGCGATGTTGTGTTATAGGCTTTTTAAATCGTTTTTCCTCAGTGTATTCACAGATAATTTACATAATCTCATCTTTAGATAGTTTACGCTATGGTGTTCCAGTGGATACCCAAGCAATGCTGGATTTGTCAACATGTTCGGGACACGTCCTGATGCTACACAAGGTAGGAAAGGGTTCCCCGACTCTTCCCCGCTGGTTCCAACAGAAATGACGAAGGTATGGTTGTATCCAGCCACAACTACGCTTATGATAAATTTTTAAATCGTAAAATTTCAAAGAAACTTAAAATAAGTTCTATTTTAGGTTTCTTTGATTATCCGCCTCCGCCGCGTGCCTCTGTCGCGTCTCTTCTTAATAAACCGCGCCTTACAAATATAGGTAGTATAACAATTCGGTGATCTCGTTGAAAAAAGAGAATATGAGGGGCAACGTTGTGATTGCAGTGGGTAGGACAATCCCACATAAACTTTTCCGTTTCATCATCACAGCCCATAACAGTCCATTGCAGGACTAAGGGCCTCTGCCACGAAGGTGGAGATAATAGCCATAATCTCCATGCTTGGCAGGTGGGTTGGAGATCGCAGTGTTGTAAATATAACTATAGATAACGCTGCTGCCCATTTTCCAGTCTACGAAGACTCTAGATTTTCTCCGTTTAGATATCCGTAAATGCATTCCCCACGTAAAAATAAAGGCTATGTAAACTCACCTTCAGTGGCGCTCCAATAGCACAGACGGAAAACGGGCAGTCAGAAATGTCCAACGCCAGCTCGACTAAGCTGGTCGTGTCAAAGACTATATTAAATACAATATTAAATACTATATTAGGAGCTTTATATCCCGAAACCTAATAAAACCCTTCACATCGCTACTCCCCAAGAGTTATTTATCAAGTTCTCCAGACGGTGTGCTACAGTAGGTTCTTATATTTATGACAGTTATATCATAACGCACGTGTAGGTACTATCACAAAAATGGGAAAATAAATGTAGCTATCCCTTATTAAAAAGGAGAGTCACTGTGACGTAGATCACCTGCATCGCCTACGTAAGCTGATCCTTGAATATTTTATTACTTAACGGAAGGATTTATCCATCCCATCTTAGATCGTTTTGTATATTGAAAAAGAATTGAGCAGTAAGGCCAACCTTTTTTGTAGGCGAGTGCTTCACATTTATAATCGATGTATTACGTATATTTTCGTAGTATTTTTCGTGGGTAGGTATCTTGAACCCTATTACAGTATCTTACATAAGTACGCATATATAACTACTTATTGGTGTAAGATCTTTCGCTATCCTACCGTACCTACATCCATTTTAAAGTATCTGTACGGAGTAACGCCGTACATGGAATTTTACCAATAACCGTAAGTACTAATGCGCTTCGAATGTATTGCAATTGCAACGTAGCTTAATTGCTTAGTCTATATTTTTTTACAGTAAGTGTTATAACAGCATTCAACGGTCATTACCATCCCCCGCCTAAACTTCTAAACACTCATGATAACTGCAATACACCACAGTTTTTGGTCCTTTTAACGGCGTTACTTCGTACTGTACCTATATGGATCAAAATGGTGGTTACGACCCACGTGATTTTCATTAATACACAACGATAGGTATAGGCCTTATTATGAAGTTGTCAAATGAAAAAAAAATTCTAAACAAGCTTTTGTAGCGTGATCTATTTCAACTGGATAAGGTGAATCAAACGAGCACAAACACGTAAGATTTATCATGTAGAGCTCGTCTGAGAATACCTCAGGCAGCTCCACAAATTCTGGGAGGAGCAATACACCCCAATCTGCACCACCTGAAAATAATAAAAGATATGTGCAACAGGCTTTCCACCCAAGCCTATTCATACAACGACCTAGATCTTCGTCACTGGGAAACGCTACAAGTATCAGGCGAGACCTGCCCCCTCTGCCACCTGAGGAGCAGCAGGCTGACAATAATGACCAAAACAAAGTTTGCCATCCCACCTGGCAAAGAGTACCTACACAACGTAACTCCAAAAGAAAGATGCATATGCATAATTTACCTAGCACAAAAAGACACACTAGCACCTCAGAAGTCGAGATCAGCACATCAAACAGATATAGTGACCTACTGATGGATGTTACAGAGGATCAATCAGAATCTACAGAAGATCAAAATCAGACTACCCAGAGCAAGAAGGTACATAAACCACCACCGATAATCCTTTATGGCATAGAAGACTTATCTAAATTAACCGAACTGCTAAATACAGGTGTGCCCAGTGGTACATACTCTTACAAAATCATCAACAGAGATCAACTTAGAATTGTAACAAAGTCAACAGAAATATATAAAGAATTAATGGAACACATCCGAAATAACGGTCTCATTGGTCATACCTTCACGCAAAAAGAAAAAAAGTCCTACAGAATAGTGATAAAAAACTTGCACCACACTACACCTAAAACAGCTATAATAGAAGAAATTGAAAAAACTGGCAACAAAGTTAGAGGTGAAATCGTATGTGCAATCTCTAAAAAAAATAAGAAACCTTTAAATATGTTCTTTGTTAATGTAGAACCAAGCCCAAATAACTCAGAGGTGAAGAACATAGAATTTATCTATCACACAAGAGTCAAGATTGAAGATCCCAGGAAATCTCATGATATCCCGCAGTGTACCAGGTGTCAACAATATGGACACACAAAAAATAATTGTATGCGTCCTTATCGATGTGTTAAGTGTGCGGAAGCGCACAAAACTACAGATTGCCCTAAGAAGGATAAAAATACGCCAGCTACCTGTACACTTTGCTTTGGCGATCATCCAGCCAACTACAAGGGCTGTCAAGTCTACAAAGAGATACGGGCGCGAAAGGCGACGCAGATGTCTAACACCAAAACAAATCCAGCACTAAGAAATAAAAATAAGATCCCCCCTCCGCCGCCAATTGGAGAATTTCCACCACTGAATACACAACAGTATTCTGTACAACACGCAAATAACGCTTCTGCTAATAACAGACAGAACCCACACCATGTCCATACCATGTCCTATTCCAGGGCAGCTAGAAGCAGGGAGCTGGACAAAAAATCAGAGGAAATACAGCCTCAGCCAACAAATTTGCTCGAACAAATCCTTGTCAAGCAAACAGAAAAAATGGATATACTCCTGCAACAAATGAGCACCCTAATGGGGCTACTCACGACACTCATAGCTCAGCAGCGAAAATGAAATTTTTACGTGTTGCTACATGGAACATAAACGGCCTAGCTCCTAATAAGCTGGAAGTAGAACTATTCCTTAAGCACAATAGAATAGATATTCTACTAATCTCGGAGACTCACTTGACTGACCAGAAAGTGATCAAGATTAATGGATACAGTATATATTATTCTAATCATCTTGATGGTACGTCCCATGGAGGAGCTGCTGTAATAATTAAGGAAGCTATAAAACATCACTCCCTTTTCGACATTAAACACCCATTCCTGCAAGCTGCGGTCATAGCAGTGGATGACTGGCAAGGAACACTTAATGTTGCTGCAGTGTACTGTCCACCTCGGCATAGAATCGACGAACATATATTTACCGATTTCTTTCGTAAACTTGGTAGTAGATTCATTTCTGGTGGAGACTGGAACGCTAAAAGTACCCACTGGGGTTCTAGGCTTACTACAACGCGAGGTCGAGAACTCAAGAAGGCAATTGATCAAAATCTCCTCGTTGCACTTACGACTGGTGAGCCAACCTACTGGCCTACGGACCCCAACAAAACTCCAGACCTTATAGATTTCTTCCTCACTAAGGGAATGTCTGAAACGTATACCAACACTGAATCTTGCCTGGACAGTGCCTCCGACCACACGCCCGTATTATGTACAATAAGTACCACTGTTATCTGGAGAGAACCACCTGAGACTTTGTACAACAGTAAAACTGACTGGGATTCTTTTCGGGACTATATCGACGAAAACGTAAATTTGTCAATTCCTCTCAAAACCGAGGACGACGTTGACAACGCAACTTGGTATGCCACTAACCTTATCCAAAGAGCGGTTTGGCTTTCGACTCCTTACCTAGGTCATAAACAGAACATCCAAAATACCTCCCTGGAAATTCAAGAAATGATAATTACCAAGAGGAGGCTAAGACGGCAGTGGCATATGAGTAGAAATAGTCAAGACAAAAGGGCACTCAACAACGCGCAAAAGGAATTGAAGCGAATGCTAAAAGAGAATGAAAATAACACCTTGCAAGATAAGCTAAGAACTCTGTCTCCTCACAAAGCTGATGATTACTCCCTCTGGAAAATGACAAAAGCCCTGAAAAGGCCAAAAGAACACATTGCTCCATTAAGGCTATCCAATGGTAAATGGGCAAGGAAACCATCTGATAAGGCAGAATTATTCGCTCAATTCTTAAAGGAGGTATTTAAACCCAATGAGCCTGATCCTCTGTGCTCTGAAAATGAGATTGATGACATCTTGAACAGGGACTAACAAATGTCACTGCCATTGAAACTGGTAACACCAGCGGAAGTGAGGAATTGTATACGACGATTAAAAACAAAGAAGGCACCAGGCTTTGACTTGATTACAGCAGAGATACTGAAACAATTACCGAGAAAAGGAATGGTTCTCCTAACGATCTTATATAATGCAGTTCTGAGGTTACAATATTTTCCGCTACTATGGAAAACGTCCATTATAAATATGATTGCCAAACCTGGGAAACCATCTATTGAGGTGGGCTCGTACAGACCTATAAGTCTTCCCCCTGTTTTGTCCAAGCTGTTTGAGAAGCTTCTTGTGCAACGACTCCATCCTATACTCGAGGAACAAAAAGTGGTTCCGAATCATCAGTTTGGGTTCCGAGCGCACCACGGGACCATAGAGCAGATACATCGTGTGGCACACACCATCCGCCAATCACTGGAAAGAAAAGAATATTGTTCTGCAGTATTTTTGGACGTACAACAAGCGTTTGATCGTGTGTGGCACAAGGGCCTCCTGTGTAAACTAAAAATGTGTCTACCGAATACCGCTTACCTGCTCCTTAAATCGTATCTACAGGACCGAACATTTCAGGTAAAGATTGGAGACTCGTTATCGTCTTTCTACCACATAGAAGCTGGAGTTCCTCAGGGGTCGGTACTGGGCCCAATTCTGTATACAGTATACACAGCTGACTTACCCAATTCCGACGAGGTGGTGATCGCGACCTACGCCGACGACACGGCAGTACTGTCATGCCATGAAAACCCTGACACAGCGTCTGCAAAACTTCAAGAACATCTGGACGAAGTTGAAATATGGCTTAAAAAATGGCGAATAAAAGCGAGTGCTGCAAAATCCACCCATGTAACATTCACATTAAAAAGAGGAGATTGCCCACCTGTGAAACTAGATGGAACTGTCCTACCTCACCACACTGCAGTCAAATATCTGGGGATGCATCTGGATAGGAAGCTCACCTGGAAGGATCATATCAAAGCTAAAAGAGAACAGGCGAATAACAAATTTCGAGATATGTACTGGTTAATAGGCAGACAGTCCTCACTCAGTCTTCAAAACAAGCTCTTAATATATAAAAGTATAATAAAGCCAGTATGGACTTACGGCATTGAACTCTGGGGATCGGCAAGCCACTCCAACATCGAAATACTTCAGCGATTCCAAAACAAAGCCTTAAAGACATTGGCTAGCGCACCATGGTTTGTGAGAAATGCAGAAGTACATGAATATCTAGAAATGCCCACTATAAAAGAGCAGATAGACAGATCCTGTAAAGCCTACAAAGACAGATTGGAATGTCATAGGAACAAATTGGCTTCAGCGCTCTTGGAAACTGATAATAGTGTATTCCGATTAAAGAGAAATAGACTAGCTTCAATCTGAAATTAGCTAATACTGAGTGAGATGTCACATCATAGGATGTGCTAAATCTCCAATGTCGCTTATGATGTCTACAAATTTAATTATAGCTTACTGGCTGATTGTAAATAGAAAAAGAAAAAAAAAAAAAAAAAATGTAGAGCTCGTCTAATCTAAAATGACGCGCCCCGCTATCGCATTACCGCACACAAGCAACTTTAAAATATGGACGCAATACATATACAAATGCCGTTGTAATTGGTCGTTCAGTTGCCGGTGAGATTCAAACGTAGGAACACGCGTCGTTCATTGGCTCCCACACAGATGAAGTGTCGTTATCAATATTTGCACTCACACATCGAAATCAACTAACTAAGTAGTGGGGCGCGTCATCTTAGACTAGACGAGCTCTACCTACCTATACAGAATTAATAGGAACTTCTTTCCTTCCTTCCTTACGTCTACAGTTTTCTACACTTTTCTGTTTGTTGGCTCTCCTGAAATACCCACTTACAATGTTTTGGTCGTTACGTCCTTTGAGACTCAAGGTATCGAAATGCGTAAGTCAAGTTCGGAAAACCGTTTAGCATATCTAGGGAATGCAAAACCGGGATACCGGGATCCCGAAATACCGGCATAGTTTTTGCGGGACTAATCCCGGTCGAAAATTTTGCGGGTCCCGCTGGAGTGGCGGGATTACAGAGAAGCGTTGGTGAATGGACTGTTTGGCTGGGACCTGGCCCTAAACGATGCGAGAGAATAGGGATGATGACTGGGTCAACATTTTAAGATTCTAATTGGTCAGTTAGATTATAAAAAAAATCTTTTTGGATATTGATTATTTAGAACTTTAAGATAGTCTTTTTATATTATTCTATGTCGCAATTTTTATGTCTAAAAGTAATAGTTAACCATTTAAAATGTTTTGAAAAGCTTGTTAAATATTGGTTAAAATTAAAACCATGCCAACGAGGTCTATAAGGTCTTCATTACAATTGATTTCCGAGCTCTAAGACCAACTTGCGAGATCCCGCAAATACCTGGATTGAAATTATCTTGCGGAATTGCATTCCCTACGCATATCCCTAGAGACTGTTGATCCCTAGAAACCCGGATAAGTCCCTTCCAAAAAATAGCTACATCTTTAAACTACCCGCATTTCCCACTCGTTGGGTCTAAATCTCAACGCAGCGTCATCCCATCCAAATATAGTAAACAGACCATGAAAAGATCCAGATTTATCCTGTTCTCAGTTAGCCGGGGCTTATTTCGTACCGGAGCTAGGCTAGCCGGCAACACGCGCGATCAGCTGGCTGAGGTCAAGGTCTCCCGGGTCGGGTGGGGGGAGGGAGGCGTGGGCGTCGCCATGGCAACCGGCCCACGCACGCCTACGCGCCGCAGGTACTCAATCAATTACTTGGTGAGAACAGTTTTCTTTTGAGCGTAATCAACCGTGGAAATTGCACACTCTGTATTAATTGGCGTGGCGGGAAGTTGCTTCGCGGGTAGTTTTCTGGGGATTTTTGTATTTAGGTGTGTTTTTGGTGTTTGGTTTTTTCAAGTTTGATCGGAAATTGTTTCATGAGTAGCCTACGACCAAAGGTTGTTGGTATTGTTTTAGTGACGTTTCATAATAGTGTTGTTTGAAAAAATAAAGAATTATTGCAGTTTACATCTCAGTCTACACTAGTCTTGCTTTAGGTACCTCCTTTGCTAGGTAAGTTAGTTAAAGCATTTTTTGTGTTTCGTTTTGAATGCGTTTCGCGTTTGTTGAATTGTCTTTTTCTGGATTTGACTATTTCCTTCGCTCAGCCGACAATACTAACTTATGTATCTACTTATTCGCTAATTACTGATTTCAAGTCGACAACTCTACTACGCTTCATATCGGGTTGTGTGAGTCAAACGGTAAGCGACGCGTAAAAAGCCAAAGCACTATGTGTTCAGTAAGTAATTCGAAAGCTGTAAGAGATTTCCTGGTAGTGGAAGAGCGGACCCTGGCAGAAGCCGGGATTGACCGCTAGAATAATGATAAAGTAATTTTCCTTATAGTCGATCCAATTGTTGGAAGCCACGTTATACGAGGAAGCCCCAAAATCGACAAGTAAATTCCAAGTCAAATATGAAGGTATGTTGTAAAATCTACCGTCTTTTATTTTTCTTTTTCCTTAATTTCGGAAGTTTACTTATGTTATGAAGCTTATTCTGTATCTAAGAGAATGAAAAAATTATGTAACTTGCGCAAATTCTCTTGATTTATTTTCCATCAAACAATACCAGTAGGCCTAGCACAAGTTGCTCTCGCGCGCGATAAGCGAGTAAAAACGCGACATAAGTATTGCTATCTCTTTCGTCTTAGTATTGAGAGAAAGAGACAAACGCTCTCGCGGCGCGAGCTTAGTCGCAGACACACTTGTGCTAGGGCAACAGGTACACGAGTACTTAGATTCAAATTTATATTTGCTTATTTTAACCGACCCCATACCCGTATCGTACTGATCCCACGGGAATTAAAAAGAAATATTCTCAACTAACAACAACATTTTGTCACCAAATTTAATTAATCAAGCGTAGCTCTACTTCAAACGGCTACACACAACAAGAAACTTCCCGACAACAACAGTCCACTGCTGGACTTAAACCTCCACCACATTAGTCTAGGGTTCTGCCATAATCGGGTTGGATACCGCAGTAATGAAAAATTCATCTGCCCATTTTCTGGTTTATGGAGATTATTTTCTTCTAAAAAATTACAATGAGTAGTCAATACAATACAATACAAAACTCTTTATTGCACACCAGAAAACATAAGTACAGATACAAAAAATATGGTAGATAGTACAAAGGGTGGTCTTATCACTAATGTGATCTCTTCCAGACAACCTTGGTATGGAGTCAACCGTAATGGAAAGCAGTAACTGTCGCCCATAGCATCTACGGTTCATGCACTTAGTTTTCGAGTACCAAAAACTATATGATAATTATGATAATATTATTAATAATTATGATAAAATTACGCCTGCACATCTGTAATCTTATGTTTATCTTATCCTAGGTGACTCAAGATGCCATAGAAGGGATTGGTGCTGTGCCACTTTATAAGTTAGTACCAGGTACCCCTGGGTACGACCGAGTACGACAGACAGAGTACGAGTTTATTATAATTGGGCTAGGTTAAGGTAAAGTGTTTATAAATAATAGATTTTATAATCACGTGTCAGGTAACTACGGGGCTCCAGACTAGTACCTACCGTAGAAGGGCGGTGCTATCACACGCAGTGAGCAGGCTCCAATAGCCAATGACCCGTGACCCTTGCATGCCTGAAGGACCAGAAAACATTTACCTGGAAATTTTATTTTTATACCGCCATTGCGTCGAGAAAATGTTCATTTTATCTTCTTGTTTATTTATTTTGCTTCATTCTGTTATAATCTACTAAGTCACATGAGGTAAATAGAATAGCTAGGTGATTTATTAGTAGACAGGTGCTACTAAAAGATAAAGGAATCTTTACGGGACACTGTTTGAGGTGCATGGCTTTGCAAGTAGTATCCCCACACAGTTTGACAATACTCACAGACAATATATTTTCAGTCTATAAATATTGTTTGACGAAAAAAATAGCTGTTAAAAAGAACTAATCCTTATTCTTTCATAGTAGGTACGAAATAGATTCGCTTTTCTTCTCTGTGTTTATTCGCACCTTCTAAACCGTTTTAAAATGACAACTTGTCATGGAGTTCTTCAAGAACAGGGTGAAAAGGTTTCTTTGCATAATCTAGTAAGAAAGGTGAGGTTACCCGGCGCGACATCGTTGGCGTGGCGTCCTACCCCTACCCCACAGCTACCCCACACCAACCAACTCCTACCCTACCCAACACATACCCTACACCTACTGAACTGACCCTGAACTTACCCTTTATTTTTTCTGTGTATGTATGTGTGTATGTATCTACATAGGGACTTTGTTTTATACTATGTATAGATAGATGAACTCGGAGAGTACCCGTGCGCAGCCGGAGAGGGTCGCTAGTTGATAATAAAGATTCAACGAATTATTGAGTTCGGCGAAATAACGTAGGCGTTATTAGGATACCATCAAGAACATAAATTTAGATTTTACGAAGTATGCAGCATAATATTATAATAAGTACTTACATAATTTCAAAGGGCACATCAGTGCCTTGAAAATTTCGAACTCAATTACTTCATCTAAGAGGATTCCTTTAAAAATTCAACGTTTCAACTTATTTAACCAACTTTGACGTTTTCTTTCTTTGAGACGTGACATTTTTCCTGCTCCCATGACGCCTTCATGCCTCGGCAAAGATTGTTATTTTGTTTTCAATTCAGTTTTCGGAATTACCCACGTAATCCTTCTCGTTAGCAAGTTGAATCACAATATTTGGGTGTATACACGAAGCAATTATAATGCTTTCTTTTTTACCTTTTGGCATATTTTTTTATTTATTGCCTTGGGATAAGTGGCCAAAGTCGTCCAGCACAACTGCAACCTAAGGAGAGCGGTTGCGGTGTTGGCCTTTAAGATACATGTAGACTATATTTTTGAAGAACTACATTTTATAGTGCAGAGCAAAGACTTCGGAAGGGATGTAGAGACATCCTACATCCTGCACGTACGCGGTAAAAAGGCTGTTCTACATTAGTTGGATGCCAAGCATCTAGATGGGATAAATAAACAGCAAAAATCTTGATGAAAACCTAAATTCATAACTAGTGCAAGATGCTTTTTTTCCCTTTGTTTTTGCTATGCATTATTTGTGTATAAGAATTTTCATTAAATTTCATTACTTCCTTAGCCCTAAGTAACTCCATAATCCCTAACAATTATAATACAAAGAGACCAGTAGGTAGTCAAAATTTCAATGGCCACACTTTAGCCTGAGTGGATTGAACGTCGAGAGGGGAAGCTGCGCCGGCGCCTACGGCGTCTTTGAGTGATATATCCAGATAACATTGCCCCTACTATGTGACTAGAATTTATGCGAATCGATAGAAGAAAAATATGGTGTCAAACGTTAGTCTTGTAAGAAATTAGCTGGCCGCTTTGTCTTGGCAGGAAGGGAATTGTTCAGAAGCGGAGGAGATATTACAAAGGAATTTTTCCTTCCTGTGAACTTGTGCCCTTATCATTAATACAATATTATTAAGCCATAAGAATTTGGTGACCTTTTATGTACCTACTTATGACATTGTACACTTAGTCATAAAATAATTATTGAATTTTTGCATGCGTTTTTGGGTAGACGTAAGATATTTAGACTTTATTATACAATAACATACAAGTACGATAAACTAAAAAAAATATAAGAAATATCTAACTAAAAGTCAATGAACCTAAAATCCTAATAACTCTGTGCAAAAAATCTTTGAGTTTAATCACACAATAAGCTATTAGAATTTAGTAGCGAACGACGTCAATAAATTTGGAACACCATGAATAAGTGCCAGAAAGTCTACTTTAACATTGATTTATTTATTTTATTATTTATTTAACAGTTTATTGTGCACAGGAAATACATAGCGAATAACAGGCAAAGTAATAAATGGCACAACAGGCTCGACTTATTTCTAAAAGAAATCTCTTCCAGCAGGCCTTCGGAAGCGAGATGTGATCATGAGACCCCGATGCAATTATATTTGCTGTTATTCGGACAGCTAAAGTTTCCAGATGGTAAATGGTTATAATGTTTCTAAGTTAATTGATTCAATTTAACCATAAAAGGTATATTTAGACACAGTATTGATCCTTGCGGAACCCCTTTAATTAAAGGGCTCATTACGAATCATTATTTTAAACAAAATATTAAACAAAATAGAATTTTTGTAAAATTATTTTTTATGATATAGCAAGACGACGCACATATAGGTACATACATAAAGTCAGACGCCAATAAAATAAAAAAATATGCCCCGCCGTGACAGTGAAATCACTGCCGTGACCAGGATTCGAACCTGGGTTACTACGGCCACAACGTAGGGTCCTAACCACTAGACGATCACGGCTACCGGGGCTGGTGATCATTCTGACAAATTGAGCACCCAGTTGCCAAAATGCAGTTGCGTTACTTTCACATTTTAACCGTTTCTTTTTATTTATTGTCGCTCGCTACAGTTCAATGCACACCTTTACAGTACAATAGCTGACATAAACAAAAAAACTTAAGCCAGACGCCAGGAAAAGACTGCGAATTTATTAGGTTAGGTCAATTTGAATGATGAAACAAATTTACCTTCAAATCGCGGATTACAGCCGATAGCTACTACGTTTCCATGAGGGCTATGGGCTCACGACTGTTTTGTAATTGTTATATGCCCTGTGGAGAGAGGATCTGCAAAAGGATTAGCGCAGAGGCTGTAAACGGCAACCCGAGGGCCGAGGACAATTGTGGTAAAGTATGTTGTTTTGTTCAAAAATGTTGGACTGCAATTTGTCTGACAGCCCGTAGTAAGGAAGCTTTGAAATCCTATCGTAGGCTTTCGCCACGTCCAAGCTAAGGCGTCCCCCTTACAGTCAATAGTTACTACCTAGCTGTGGGTCAGAGAGGTCAAGGGGTTCCAGCAAATCGGAATGTGCTGGCGACTACTGAGGAGCTGATAGTTTTTAATGGCTTTAGGCCTGTAAATATGTGCACTGAAAGATTAGTCTAACCAGACAGAGAAACAAATAAGAAGAAGAATATCGAACGAAACCACAGAAAATTCTACTAACATAACCTGGTACCTACTTAATATCAACATTTTTCTGCTCCTTCAAATGCTATCTACCTTTCATCAATTCATCAAATAGTAGGGGGCGCAGGTCAATAGGTACAACTCGAGTGTCGGATCATGAGTGTTAGTGATCGGATGCATTTTGTTTTACGGCGGTAGATGCTCACTAAAAAATAGGTGGCGGTCGCTCTTTGTACCGTTTGTAGGTTAAAACGTCGATGGCATTAAATCATATAGAAATTTTTAGGCCAACTATATACGGTAGAGAAAGATTGTAGTCGGTGTTTGCTTTGCAAAATACCAGTAAAATACTATTTCGTTGGTTCTCTCGATGATGTATATCTATTTCGTACGTACTTTTTTGAGGCAGAATAGCAGCTTCACACCGGGGTATCAACTGAAAGCAGAGGTCCCTATATGAAGTACTGTTCCCACATATGGGTTGGTGCATCTAATAGCAACTCCTTTCACTTGATTCCATCGAACGCCGAATTGTCGACGATCCCCTTACATGCGCTCAAGAGTCACAGGCCGCTCACAAGTGGTCTGGATCCCTAAAGATGTTGGCTCTTTGTATCTGTATTAAGAGAAATGTTTCGAGGAACTGTTTTCCCGCCACAGCACCATCCGACGATAGGATGAATTTCATTCATATCATTTAGATGCCTGGCATCCACTAAAGTACGGGTACTAAAGTGGCAAACAAGCTTACAGACTGCCTTATGGTAAGCAATCACCGCAGCGTATGGATTTTGGAAAAACCTTTTCACCCCTTTCTTGAGTTAAACTCGCCAGAGAAAATCACTCCAAGGACTTCATTCCACAATCTTAGTATGCGTGGGAGAAAGTTCCTCTGGAACCGCACAATTCGCGACCAATTTGGCTCTCAAGGTGTGAGGATGAACTCTCTGTCGTATGGTGAGCGGTGCGATGATCAAATGTAGATGTTGGTATAATTACAAATAGTTTTTCAGAAAAAACACTGTTGTACAAGCATTTGAACTAAGGATAGAACGAAAGATTTTGGCGTATCCCTCCGCTGTCTCAGCGGCTCAATACCAATTGTGAGCATGGTATCATCGACAATTCTTACATCGCGCTTTTAGATCTTGGTACAAGGATCAAGCTGATATGCTGGTGATCCCGCCCAAAGATGGGAGCAATGCTCCAAACGTAACTGGCACGTGGGTGAGATATCATAATTTGTTCGTAGAAACCGAGACGCGTATTTTATATTTATGGAATAAATAATAACTTCATTCGTTTTTTTTATTATAACCGTCACACACAACCTGGAATTAATCATTGTCCTATTTTGTAAAAATATTGCAATTTACTTGATTGCAGTAGCTGATTGTATAGACTTTGAGGATCCGTTAGTACCCATTTAGCCGGACTCATGAGACTTGACAGACTCTTACCATCTTTAGTCCAGCGACACCTTAACAGTCCATCTGATGGTAAATGGTTAAAAATAACTTCTGAAACACCCAGAATTTACAGTAACCTAATGTAACAAAACAACGTAGACCCGCAGGTGCTTTAGCATATCACTATGAGGACGATGCTTTAGTTACGAAGTGTTTTGTGTTTGGCATCATCCTACGACAATCAACATAGTTAGGTCTCACATTGTCAAAGGCATTAGACCATTGTCTGTTCCAGCACCAAGCATATTCCACTGAACATGTTCCCTGTTTACGATTGAATGTCCCCGAACGAAGACGTTACAACTGAATTTCGCCATTGGTATTCTAATTATCAATCCGACTGCACGGTACAGTAGCTGAATTAAACATGAGTAATTCAATAGGGCCTGATGGCATTCCAAATTAATTTGTGGGCCTCCCACACGCCGCCGGGAGCGGGGATCTCAAAGACGGGGCATAATGGCGTCGTACAGACGAAGGCTTGTTCAATCACGTTACAAGCATAGAGTTTATTGATTTATGGTGTAAAACGTTGGGGGTACAAAGCCTTACGGTTTCTGCGCGGTACGGTTGAACAGTGTCGAGAGCAGATTCGGGCGTGATTGGAGTGCCGAATCTGGGCTTTGCCTCCGTTATTTCCCACAGTTGTTTGGGGCCCACGGTCTGTTTCCTCGAACTCACAAAGGATTCGATTTTCAGTCGAATTGCGAGATTCACGAAATTGTAAGTTCATGATACTTGTTGTATTTATCAATTGTGATGTGGTGTGGTGGTGTGGACCTATATACAAAATAGTATGTGTATATACTTATTCATTCTATTAATTTTTTGTAAGGAAATGTAAAATCTATTATATTTGGTTAAAAATTTATACAAATCGACGTATATACCACTTAACTGTGGTGGGAGTACACACTTTTTCAATAACGGAAAATATACGGTTTTACGATTTCAGATGGCGCTAGTGAGGCATAAGGTCTATTGTGAAAATACTGTCGTGATATTAGACTGAAACAACTGCTGTATAATGACGAATCTATTGCAGCCAATGACTGGGCTTTATTTTGACAGCAGACCTTATGTAACAGTAACGACATCTCGTGGATTTTGGAATTGCGAAAATCCTCAATCCGTGGCAGCCTTGGCGTGATCGCGGATAAAATTGAGGAACCTCGCATGCGCGCGGTTTAGTCACGTGTTGGTAAGCTCCAGGGATACGTGACAAAGAGGTGTCTAAACCTGCCGATATCAGGAAAAGATCCCGCCGAAGGATTGACATCGCCAAGTCTCGGATACGAGAGCCAATGGCTTACGACGGGAGAAGTGGAGGAAGAAAACTTGGAATGCAAACCTTGACATAAGCCGGGAGAGACACTAGGATGATGATTAATGGATATCATTTAAATGGTCAGTTAATCAAAGAGGCTTTGGTCAGCTGCAAAATGTGTGTTGTCAACAAACAAAGTGAATAGTGATCAAAAATAACTAAATTGGTCAGCCAGTTAACTTAAATTTTGTGTAATAGGAAGTTATACATATCAGCAGCAATAATAATAGAGCAGCAAATCGTGATTAGGATTTTATAAAATATTGACAAGCTGTGAAATGAATATTGATTTGCTAATTTATTTTATTTTATTTCTACGCATGAAGATGTTTTAAAATGCTACTCCAATAAATTGTGATTCAAACAACTAACATGTTTGTCGCTTGGTTTGTTGCAGGTCAACTAGGTAGATACTGCTAGTATTTTTATTTTATGGCCGACAAAAACATAATTATTCTGCTGTCAAAAAAACTTAGCTCATTTTCCTAGCAGACTTGATTAGTCAAATTATGATATCAGCCACCCTTTAATGTCAATTCACTACAAGGAAGCAACGAAAGGTAGACAGTACCCATATTTATCTGTCAATTTAATATGTAAACGATGTAGCATTAGCCCTGTAGCGCTGTCCGGTCAAGAGCTAATGATATTGCGGGACGATATGATTGACAGAATCCATAATTGATGTGGAATTCCTTGAACAATGGCGTGGTTTGTGGGCAGGATGACATGGAAACTTATCATGAAACGCAGTGTAAATTCAACTTTTTCTAACACCAAAAGTGTCAAAAGTCGCTCTGAAAATAATGAAGCGTCATATTTGTGACAGAATTTTCAAAATCAATTCAGAAGTTTCGCACTTTGCCTCTTTATAATATTAGTGGAGACAGGTAAAATTTATCGGTTTGACAAGCTTTAGATATTGAATTAAAATATTATATTCTTAGGCTACGAGGCGAGATGGGGTGTCTTTGTGCGGAACCAATAGGTATAACAAGTAATACCAACACTCTTTACCGTTGTGTACTTGTGTTTAAAAATGTGTATTATATCTATGGCCCGAAATAGCCGGAAAATTAATAGTTAAAAAAGAGTACTAAATTACAAACTAAATGGAAACCTTACTTGAATCTACATTCAAAATAACCAATGATGCGAATTTCAATTCCTGTACGAATCCCCTACAAACTTTAACCCTACAAAACAAATTATTAGGATTCTATATTTTACTACCTGTTTTTATTGGCATCAGACTTCCACGCCTACTCGAGGGTCCATCAAACATTTAATTTGCTTCGAATTTCAAATTAGGAACTGTGCAAAGTTCTACGGTTCAGATATTTGATAACCTATGTCAGAAAGTTGTTCTTCCATATTAGAAATTTATGAATGCCGTGGTATCATCGAGCCGGTAACGGATTGTTTTGGAACGAACCTAATGCTTTGTCCTAGGATCGGTTTAACTGACTGTCACTCTTTTCTCTGATTCTCTCTGCAACTGACTGTACTAACAATAATAGTGCTTTCTTGGACTACTAACTCTTCTCCTCACGTACTTCTATTACTTCTTCTCAGTGGAGTTCGGATATCGTGATTCGGGTACATAGAACATATTGTTACACTCATAAAATCATGACGCAAATTTTCTAGTTACTTAGAAGTCGTAGGCGACCTTGCACTAGTCGCCTTGTACGGCGAGCAGAGATTAGTAGTCCAGAATGTCCAAAAGCAAACAGATGCCTAAGCATTCTCCCATTAAGACCATTTCAGAAGTCGCTAAATGCGTTGTCAGATAATACTAACCGTGGTAACAAACCCGATAATATGTGTAGTGAAAGTGTAGTAAATAACCACGAAAGTCTTAAAACCTATGTTGTCACATAACTTAAGTAGGTAGAAGGAAGGCAAGTAGAAATTTTTTCTAATAACACAGTGCGGCTTAGTTAACAACCGTCAACACAATGTAATCCACAATAATGCTTCGTCCAAAATGCGGGTAGTCAATGAGGGCAGTAAATAATGTAACGTCAAAGAAATGGGAAAAAGAAAAACCAGCAACACAACCAAAATAACATGCATAAGTCACCAGACATCGTAAAAGAACGACAATGACTAGTTACGGCTTAGTTGTAGTTACAAAACAACCAGTCAAAAACAGTTCATTAGATACGAAAGGAAGTGGACCGTTTCCGTTTCCTGTGAAACAGGAAATCCCTATTTCCCGATGAGGGTAAAGCTTGTATCGAAGCAAGGATTGTCTGTTGGAGGAAAAATACGAAGCACAATAATATTCGCCATTGTTATTAAACGTCTAACTTATATGTTATTATGACGCAAAGTTGGTAAACTTGAAGCAGCTCTAGTTGAAGTCCAATTCTGCTCTTTGTTAGCTGTCAAAATAATAAATTTAATTGGATTTTAATCTTTCACTAGTGGAACCGGTGCGACTTCATTCGCGTTACATCCTATCCCTACCCTACCGTACCCTACCCCTACCCCTACTTCTATCCTACACTTTCACCTAACCTACACCTACACTTTTATTTTTGGTAACATTTAGAAAAGCTGCGATCCAGGCACTCAGCCCCTCGGGGGAACAGCTGGGTTATTTATTTATGTATTCCACAAACTTTACAGTCTTACAGTTTAAGAACTGTGGGAACTGTTATGTGGGACTTCCTACATCTACCTTACACCTACTTTACCTCTACCTACCCTTTTTTCTTTCAAACCTTCCTCTTGAATAACTCTTATCTATTGTTGAAAACTGCATTATAATCCGTTGCGTAGTATAAAAAATCTATGCGTAGGTACATACATACATAGAAATAGACGGCGGGGAGTGACTTTTTTACTAGGCATAGATAAGATTTTTTATACCTCTGAGGTGGTAGATAGCTTACGGCCTTACGGCCTGTCTGATAGTAAGCAGTTACCGCAGCCTATGGACGTTTGCAATACCAGGGGTACCACTCACGTGCTACCCCCCGTAACAACTTTTCACCCCTTTCTTGAAGAATATGTTGTAGTGTCCACGGAAAAACTCTCCAGGGAGCTCATTCCACAACCTTAGTGTGTGTAGGAGAAAGTTTATTTGGAACCACACAGTTTGCGACCAATTTGGTTCCAAGGTGTGAGAATGAACTAACTCCTTGTCGATGGCGAGCGATGCGATAACAAAACGTGGCTGTGGGCATAATCTCAGAACACCGTTGTACAAGTGATAGAACACGCAAAGGGAGGCGAAATCCGTCCGCAGACTTAGCGCCTCAATGCCACGTGTGAGTATTAGGTATATCGTCGAGAATTCTCACTGTGCGATGTCAAATACAAACTCAAAATCAAAATTTCCTTATTGATTAGGTCATTAAATATCTCTTTCAATCGTCAAAAAGGAGGGGGCTAGGAAAGTAAGAATGAAACACACAGTGACACTTTGGAGTGGTAAAGTCCTGCCATTATATTGAATTTGGCGGTTTTCTGGAATTAAGAAACTAGTTTTACTAGTTTCGGGAATCCATATTGTTTCATACTACGCAGCTATCCCACCCAAGCAAGTGTAATAACAGAACTCCCCAAAAACAAATACACGCCTGTTATGGGCTGAATTATTTAGGTACCGAAGTTGACCGCTGACATACCGGCATCGATCTTACTATGGACACAGTATAGAAAAACCAGTAGCCCATCTCGCCTGTGTACATGAAATGACGATTGCTAGCACGTCCGATAGGAGTGTCTCCTGAATGATAATGTGAAAATGCATGGTAGAATTTAGGCAAACGTTTGATGTGATGTGATAAGAGATTCCATAGGAAACTTCCTATGATAATGTGTAGGCAAAGTACCTGAATACGGGGAAAGGCGTGACAGTATGTATGTAACTGTGTATAGTAATATTGTAGGTGTGTAGAAATTATGTAATGAAGTAACAGCATAAGTACCTACTTATTAATATTGTATGTGTGATGGCGAAGGCGAAATTATCGTTGAGACAAACCTCAAAGAGGTTTACCAATGTGTTGTATTGAAAATTGTAATGTGTTTGTGAATAAATAAATCTATATCTAAAAAAAAGCGATGTAGGTACCATTCATAATTTCACTAATAATTCAAAGTAGTAGGGAGAGAGATTCACGGAGAATTATAGGATGTATGGCCTAATAAGGTATTGTTATACACATTTAGTTAAAAAATCATTTTATAATTTATCATTTTATTTATTTCAACCCTGGCTTTCAACATAATTATCAGTGTCTCTGCGTAGCCATACCGGAAAAAATCTAAAGCCCTTACGTATATTTGATTTCCAATCAAAAAGTTTAAAAATAATTTAAATATAAATAATTATTTTATTTTTTATATTACAGCATATGCATGCCGTTTGTACGAACACGATATACTGGATCTATCTACACTGTGGTATCAAAGGCGAGGGTATGACGCCCACACAGGGACTAGGCACCAGATCAAAGCCTCCACGACATTTTTGTAGAAACATTCAAATAAGATAAGACTTAATCCCGGTTATCAGGGCTTCTTGGAGAAAAATCCAGTAATAAAATGGGGAGCTCAGAACTTGAGCCGGAGTCGTTTGCTCGAAGTAGATTAGTAGCTACCTAAAGAACATTAGTAACTACCTACATAGGTAGGCTGTGTAATATAAAGGTGACTTTGTATGTGTTCAAATACTGCTCGTTATCTGATTATTCTTTAAAACTTTTGTTTAAAAAAATTACTGTTTGTGCCTTCCAGGGTGAACTCAGCCCACATGAAATTCAGCCCGCGGGCTCAAGTTACCAATATCATATATGTTTTATTAATACCACAAGTTATGGCTCGTTGTGCTCAGTTGCTGATTTCGGTTACTTTTATTTCGATCAATAGCTCATTCCGCTGCCTCATCAAATAACTACTTTAATCAAGATGGTCCCAACCATCGTAAATACCGAGCTAGCTGCTAGCTCGTCGGTCGCTAACTTCAAGGCCTAACTTTAAAAGCTAAAGTGTATTTTACTCACATTCTATTATTGAACAGACTGTTGCTGTAGTTGCAGCTATAAACTGACCTACTTGTACTGGTAAGTCTTAAAAATTTAAGACGCCTGTTTACACTTTCAAAATGTTTTAATTCAGTAATTACTACGCCCACATGTCCATTGTCCAGGACTTTTTAAAATAAATTCTGTGTTTGCGGACAAAAGGTCGTTTCTAATTCTCATACTTGAGTGCGTAGGTAACTGAACTTCGAAATAAGAAGAATTGTTCTTGGAAAGATCGTAGTTACGATAAACTGTTGATCGACAGATTGCTTGTGCAATTAGTGCAGTAGGTACTTAAAAAGGAGCAAATATTAACATATTTATTTTTTATTGTATTAAAATATGCCGTGGATTATATTATTGCATTTTCCTAACGATCTCTAATTATATTTAAGATAAAATATAGCCTGTGTTAAAACTATATTATCATTATTTGTACCTAATGAATAAACTCATAACCTACTGGACCGATATTGTTTCACCTATAGAAAGCTCCATTATCAGCGAATAATATAGGCTACAAATCTTCAAACTAATTATAGAAACAACAATGTTCAGAGAATTTCTACCTGGCACCAAATAGTAATACCTATACATTTTTCAAGATCGCACCTCACGTGATTTTACCAAAATAAGTGAGAAAATTGACGCTAGGCTAGGTCTCATTATGGCCGCTGTCCTCTAACGGGGGCACCCTTTTTGGCCCGCAGAATCCCCAGCAAATTAATCTGATACACGTGACACAAACACGGCGAGTTGTTTACCGCTTTGCCAATAACCCGACCCGATCAACAAGTGGCTCCCGTCTCACGTCTCCCGTCTCCCGGCTCCCAGCTTCAACGGGTATCTCCCCATCCCCCGACTGGGGGTGCAACCCGCCGGTAGCTACGCAACTGGATCGCTCTCACCCCAATAATGGGTGAGTCTGAAGGCTGAGAAATAAATGTTTAACATAGGTAGCCCGTGGTGATAATAATGCGTTGTTATTGAGACGGGTTGTGGAGTTTGATATCTTTAATTTAATGAGGCAATAACAGTTTTATTTCTTTTTTTGTATTCTATTTTTCTTTTGTGTTAAGTGTAGGTGAGTACTATCGACCTTGGTTTGTGAATGTTTGGTAATTTGCTCAGACGTACTTAGTTTAGTTAGTGTTTATGTTTATGTGTGTTTCTATGGTTTTGCACCGCCCTTCAGTTATCAAGTTTATTTATAACAACAAATTGCACAATTACGATAACACTTAAACGCCATAACATCAACATAGTATCCCGTCTCATTGTCAATAATATTATAAAATATGTAAGGCAAATTAAGCAATTACATCGTAAAGTCAGGAATCGAATAAGGAAATTACAGAGGCATACAAAGGAAATTCCAAAGTTGACAAGTCTAGGGGATGTAATAGCAAAATCGATACTGCTTCAAATCAAGTGCTTACTAGTTATTTATAAGGCCCGGTTTCAACTAAAGTTTTCCACTTATGTCTAAGGAAGTATAATTTGGCACAAAGTAGGAACACAGAATATAAAGGGTGTTTTTAAATGGTGCCTATAGGTACACTTTTAAAGTGATAATAGCCATATTGCCATAAAAAATATGATGATAGCTTTAGTGTTGGCTTTATTAAAATGATAATAATGTTGCCCTGTTGGCCGGAACATGGAAAATTATGGCGAAGTCCTCCTAATGTGGGGGAGGGAGGCTCATGTATAATCGTGGACTGTTACATATGTGAATAAAATAATAATAATATTATAAGGTAGATACTCCAATCACATTATCAAATATAAAAAAATTTAAGTGTTAATTTAAAATATATGTAAGTACACTTTTTAGAAGTACCAAATTAGAAATGGTGTGTGTGGTACTATCCAACATCTCCATCGATCTCATGCATGCTCCATCTTCGGCAACATTATCGCTTAGCACGTGAGATGGCGGTCAAATGCGTTGCATGTATAAAAAAATATTCTTTAAACTATAACCACCCCTCAATTCTTAAACAAAGAGCGGCGCATTACGTCCGGTCTGCAATTGCGCCTCGTGCATAATTAATGAATTGTTAGCTTTTTACACATTTTCTTTTCTAGTACACTTTTTAAATGCAATACCATGCAATTGGCAGATCGACGAAGCGTTTCGCGTAACGGAAAAAGTTTTAGAAGTCGTTTATTTGAAAGCGTTGAAAATTAAATGTACCTACATAATAATAGGTACATTAATTGTAAGTCAATTCACAATGATATTGTCAATGACGAGTTTTCCAGTAGGTATTGTCAATTGGTTTAAAAAAGCATCAATAGATGGCGCTCCTACAAATTTGGTAATTCTTTTTTAAATCTGTATGATTGTGGATTTGTGGCAGTGATATTATGCAGCCATCTAATACTAAAAATAAAATGCTTATTAACATAACTTTTAAAGGTTGAACGAAATGTACAAAGAAATGGCACTATGTTCCATTTTAATACAAACCCTTCATATTTGATTTATGTCCATTCTTGTCCTAGCGTCTATGAAACGAACTGACTCAGTCAAATTGATATTTGATTTGTTTGCAATAATTTATTACAACCTCTAAAATTGTTGAAATTTATTGATAAATACGATATTATCCAACATAAACCCAGTGTTTATATCCTCTTTGTTAAGAACCTATTTCAAGCGATAATCAATTACCAAAATTGTCGGGGCGCCATCTAGTGAGTGATTAGGAATACTTTAGATACCGGAAAACTGCTCATTGTCAAAAAGACGAGTGTTACCTATAAGTTTGACGTCTAGATACACAGATACACATATCTGTGTGTCTATCGTTGGTATCGTACCTGCCGCATTTAGGGTGGGTTTATTTGAGAGATCGAAATTATTCTGCTTTGTTTAATTAAAATCGTCTCAGAAGTTTATGGAATACATTAGTCAGTTAATTTATTAAATGTACAAATCAGTTTAGCCCTATCCAATGTTTTATTTACCATACCAACCCAAACATACCATATACCCAAACTGAACTGAGATCTATTATATCTAGTTAAGTATGATATTGCGCAGCGCGTTGGGCGGGAAATCCCTAGCTTGCCATTGGTCAGTGGCGGCCATTACGCCCATATAAGGAAAGCGTATGCGCATATCAAATTACGTGGTGTAGCGTTGCATTTGATACTTACTAGGCGTAGGCACGGGCGTAGGGTTGCGGTTCTGTCGGTTTTCTACAGGTTGCATTTCTGAGAGTATGTGAAGCAGTTGCATGTTGCACTACCTTATTCCGCAGGCCGTGTATGTTCCATCTTTGGTCGCATCGTCACTTGCCACCAGGGTGAGATGGCGGTCAAATGACTGGCTAGTTCACAATAAAAAAAAATCGTTTGTTAGCTCTTGATGGTGGCGTCATAAAAAAGGAATTTGTTGAGTGTTATAGAAATTACAACAATTTTCATATATGAATTAAATAACTTTCTGTACACTAGTTCCATTTTATTATACAAAATTTATTCAATTGCAACCGGTTTCGTGTCCCTGCATCTTCAGAACTGATTTAATTCATAATAATGGAGTCTATCACGCCACGAAGTCACAACGCAAAGTGTTAAAAATTATCATATAATTTTTCAATTGCGTAACTTTATTTTCACGAAAAAGAAAATAATTACGGTACCTTGTTAGGTTTACAGTCTTCAGTCTTCACGTTTCAGATCGGACTGGGGGCCTTTGGGCATCATTTAGTTGTAGTTTTAAATGTTTTTAGTACCTGCTTACAAATACTTTAATCATTTATATAAAACCGTGTACTCGTATTGTCTCGTATTAACAAGGTCTTTTTCTTTTTTCGATATCTTGTCTTATACCTACGTATGTACTTACCTATTAAATTGTTTATTCTGTAGGTACATAGCGCTGCTATCGTACAGGACAATGTCTGTCGGAATCACTACTTTAAATTTTAACAACGTTAATCTTCACAATGGTTACACAACACCGGATACCGAACGCCACGGCCTGTCCATCAAATTGCAGTCTTGGCATGGTCATCAAGAGAAATGCAGGTGGCGAAAATTTGAATCAACTTTCCCATGTATTCCTCTCTCCAATAAAAGCGATAGTGGCGCCATTCTTCGGTGTAGATATTTCGGTCACTGATTGCGGTAGACGAGCCAAACTCCGGCGCTCGTGCGGTGAAAAAAAAAAACAAATGCAACGCGGCTGCCCGCGTAAACAAACATCACGACGACGTGCCCGAGACAGATTCAATATTCTACAGACGCCGAAGTAGGTAAATATGTGTAGCTATAGCTTTCGTTTTATGTGGAAGAGGTATAAATGGTAACGTAATTGGGTACTTGACTGGAAATTTTTGATTGTGTAGTTACCTACTTACTAATACAAATCATTTATTCAACAGTCAGGCCAAAATAAAAACATTCTTAATTCGCGTTACATACACTAGGCTGAAGCCTGTATCCTGTAGGTATTTGTATCTGTACCTATATGTGTGTGTGCCTACATTAACGTAAGATTTTGAGAAAAAAAATTTAATTACAAAGGTAAAGCTTTACCTACCTATATCGCCGTTTAAAATACACGTAACTCCGTTTTGTCCGTCTCTGTTTTTAACCAATAATTATTTGGTTTTCAACTAATGTTGTAAGTAGTATAGTTTTAAGGCTATTTAAATATAACTAATCTCTTTTGCCCATCATAATACCCGCTGAACTAGATTTTGCGAGCGAAGGACGTCGTCGTTTTATAACACTTAATATTGGACGAAGACAGTATTTTTCTGTACGTTTTTTCCCAGAAATATAATAAAGTATTGGTGTACATTATTATGCCACATATAAAGTTCCTACCTACCTCCTGGTGTGACGAATATCCATGGGCGGCAGTGATCTTACCATCAGGTTATCTGCTTGCTACTTTGCCTCCCTCTTTTAGAGAAATATCAAGTTCAATAATCATCCAATTACTATCAATTATTATCATCCAAAACCACGACATTAAAAGACTAACCTTTTACATGTGTGTGGTATACTTTCTCGAAACGTGAGCCAAACAGCAGTGGAGGGCGGGCGGCGGCGGGGGGGCGGCGCGCCCCTTATATGGCGAGCGCAGGCGCAGCCGACGTACTATCGTGTGCAAAACTGTTTCTTTTTTTACTATTACTTTTTTATACACTAGTCTTTTATGTTTTGCTTTGAATGCTTTGTGGATGTTGTAGGTATACTTTTGTTTTGTGTGCCATTGTTAAGTTTTATGTTTGCGATTGACTGTTACCTACGCAACGAGCTGTTGATGATGACATAGAATACTGAACTAAATGTATGATGACGTAACGACGATGATGATTATGTAGTGGTTCTTCCCAGCGATCTCGCTGCTTTGCGATTGAGTAAGAATTCAGATATTTTCCTAATCACATCATTCGTATGTGAGTACAAGCGAAGTCACCTTACGCTAATCAGAAAATACTTATCTCTTACATCACTAAAGAAGACAGGGTTCTTACAAATATGTTAGATTTGATCTGTATCCACATTTGCCTAGTGCGAATATTTCGAACATCATTATTAACTGCTTTCAATATTCAATACTCCTTTTGCCCTGAGACAATGGGTACATTGTCGAATCCTGACGCTCCTAACAAACTGCACCAAGTTATTGCACATTAACTCGCTACTTTTTATTTACCTAGCCACATTATAGGGACTTTATAGTACTAAGTATCAATTTAATTTATTCAGAGGTTTTCATAATCATACATATTACGGGAAATGGCGTGAATTCATCTATGTATATTTATTTAAACCGTCCGGCGGTTTTCACCCGCACACTGTTCGGATTTCTGTAAATATTATACTACCCGCGAGATCTTGATATGTTTCCTGGATACTCTATTACACTCGAGAATAGTGTCGCTTTCTGTTAGTGAAAGAATTATTCGAAATCGGGTCAGTAGTTTAGGAGATTACTTCTAACGACCAAACATCCAAAAATGTTCTCTTTATATCGACAATCATGCCCGTATCCCAATACCTACATACAATTGCAATATTTTTTAAATAATTTATAGAAAAAAATCCCACTCCGAAAGCCCACTGCGCGCGCCTGTCCTTCGAGGCGCCGCCGTCGCGCGCGCACGCGTCGCCCCGCCCACCGCGCTGACGCCATCCAGTCTTCAACTCTTCCCTCGCCCGCCGTTCGCGACTGACGCGCACTGAAAACAATGTCTGTAACCGTCAGTGTGACGGTTCTCAGAACCTCCGGTGATTGAGGGCAGGTTTCCTTTCACACTCGTGTATCTTATCGTTCATTCATGGATGAGGATTCCAGTAGGTTGTGGGTTTGTGTTATAGGGTTATGAGTAGGAAGATACTGATTGTTGTCGCTTCTAGGGGATAGTCATCACTCAGGGGATCCCACATCAGGCCTATTTATACTGGCCATCACTTACAGACCGCAGTTTAGCTCAGTTATTATGGTCAAACGTTTAAATTTTTTTTAATTATTGCCTATTAGCGACCCGTCCCGACTTCGCACGGGTAGTATCTTAACAAATTATACACCTAAATCTTCCTAATGAATTACTCTGTCTATTGGTGAAACTACAAAGAAATCCTAGGTAGCTTTTGAGTTTACACGAACAGACAGACGGTGTGGAACTTTATTTATAATAATATGTAGTGATAGTGATTGATAGCGATAAAGTGTGCTGGAGCTACTGGTTCATATAATTATGAACCATTTCTCCTTCCAACACTTACATTGTTATGTTTGACGCATGAGAGATTTCAACGGAAAATTTGCAACACCTGTTTTCTTGCCGTTCATAAATGTTGTTTTCACACATCGAATGGCATACGTCTTAACATTAAGAATATGAGAGCAGACATCTTTTAAAACACTACCTCGACTTCATCCTTTCGCCACTCCAAGAACAAACCCATAATGAACCGGGTCAAACCGACCTCTTACTCCGCCGCCGGTGACCCACAGAACTGGCCGTAAAACCACAAAATTCCCAGCCTAATTGGTTGGTCAGTATCTGTGTACTAGGAAGACGTTGCGCCGTATGTAGGTCGACCGACTGGACCGTTGCCAGTGCGTTAGTCATCCGAAGTGTGGCCAACGCGACGGCTAAAGGTTATGCGCGACATGCGTGCCGGTTTTTCAGCGAACTACGCAGAGAATGGTTAATCTGCGACGGTTCCTTTGACGGGTCTGGACTGTGGGGATTGTTTGTAGCTCGAGATGTTTGGAAGACGTGGAGGCCAGAAATGGGAGGGGTTCGATGAAGCAGCGATGAAATAGTTAATTTGCTTTAGGAAATAGAACATATTAAATCATGTATTGGAGTAATCTAATATGTTTAAAATTTTTAGAAATTTAATTTATGAATATTCGGCAATTCTTTCCGTCATCCCTTCTGTAGTTAAAAAAGATCAGTGGGGTAAGAAAGAGAAGCAACTATGAAATATTGTGTACAATATGTAAAATAAATAAATAAATTTTCTGTTGGCTGCTTTTTATTTGTATTTTGAACACTCACCACCTGATTCATTCTTGTTTATGAGCTTAGACGTTCGACGGTTCGTAGGTAAGAAAAGATCACCCATCCAATTCCCGGACTCTGCGTTGCTTAACTTTGTTTATCGACCTCGCAAGTACCACCTAAGCTGCCTAGTCGCAGTGGACTGGTGTCCATGGCCAACTTATATACAAACCCCAATAATCTCCAGACACATTTCGGCTTCATAGACAGTACACTCGCCGGCTTCGAACCGGGTCACCGGGCGCGGCTGCCGCTCGTCCGTCGGCGCCTCCGCTGCCCGCAAATAATTAGGTAAATATTTAACATGCGGCGCTACTACGGAGATTCGATGGGAACTCGATGGGTAGTCGATTTCTTTATTGGAAGATTTATTTTTCATATTATTTTTATTTAGAGCCATCTTCGATGGTATGGCTACGTGTTGTGCACACCAGCAAATGAGGTAGAGAACAAATGTCTTGCCATATATATGCTACTCCCAACAGGCATGAGATGGAAAGGCCGGCCCAAGCAGCGACGGCTTGACGTCGGTAAAGATAACATTCGTGGCAACAAATCACACCATCAAAGATGCCGAAGATCGAGCGAAGTGGACTCTTTGTCCACTTCGCACGAAGTCGCATAAGCAGTGCGGCTTCAGCCTAAAAGTTTACACCACAATAACAATTTTACATCGTGCAAGCCAGTCGGCATTTCATCATCATCCTAGCGGTCAAACGTCAATCCCGGCTTCTGCCAGTGTCCGCTTTCCTACTCTCTCTTCTCCGATGGGCATAGTCTTCGGCATCGTCGCGTCGTAAGCCTTTGGTCGCGTTTTTGGCTCGGGGACGTCAATCTTTCGCTTGTTTCGGCCTCTTTTGGGATATTTTCCGGCAGGGTTAGGCACCTTTTTTACACGTATCCCCAGGATTTTCGCAACTCGTGACCAATGCAAAGCGTTTTTAATATTATACGCAATATCGCTCAGATCAAGGCCGCATCAGAGTATACGATTATACTCGTTACGTACGGTCAAGACTGCACGTTCGCAACCCAGTTCGTCATCTATATTTTTATCAATTCCACATAACAACAAATAACAGAAATGTAACCAAGTAAATGTTTTCCAAAACAGAAAGTTTTTTATAGATTATAACGCTGCAAAGAACTGCTGAAAACTCTCTGCATACTTTCATATTGACGAAAAAAAAATGCGTTTTCAATTGCGAGTTTCCGTAGTAACATATACAGATTTTGTTTGCTGAAAGGTATTAAATTCCGTCGGAAAAGCGCTGTCGGAAAGAACTTAATTAACAAACACTTGATGTTTCAGTAGCCGTAGAAGTTAACAATTATTTATCAGTGCTTGATATTTTGTAGATTCAAATCAATTTCAATAAAGAAGACTAATTTTGCGTAAGCACGCAAGGCTATACTTACAAGGTATGTAATGTCACGGTTGTCGAGCAAAGACCTAGTTGATGAGCAAAGCCTAGATTTGATCCGAGAAACTGGAAAGAGGAGAGCTTTATTCAATACTCAAAGCTGTGCAAAGCTGAAGTACAGAATATTACCTAAGTACTTAAAGACAGCCGTGGTGTCAAATGGTGGTGATTTACAATGTTTGCACACTTGCATGCAGGTTCAATATCTCATCATCACAGCATGTAACAGTCCACTGCAGGACTTAGGGCCTCTCCCACGAAAGGGGAGGTTATTGCCATAATCTCCACGCTTGGCAGGCGGATTGGAGATCGCAGTGTTTAAATGTAACAATGGAAAATGCTGCTGCCCATTTTCCAGACTTAAGAGACTCTTGATCTTTTGCCTCAAAAACATTAGTCGCCTTGTACGACACCCATTAGTGTAAGGGGTTGGTGCTATTCTGCTCTGCCGGACACCACACGGCCAATACCTACCACTGTATTAATGTAAAGAACTGTATATCAACTACTGTTGTCTTGCAAATAAACTATTTGATTTGATTTGATTTGTCTCCGGCGGAGTAGAATAGCACCAACCCCTAAACTCGTGGGTGTCGTACAAGCGACTAATGTTTTCGAGGCAAAAGTTCTAGTGTCACCGTAGGCTGAAAAATGGGGAGCAGCGTTTTCCATTTTTATATTTATTTGCGATCTCCCCGCCCGCCCGCCAACCTCCCCTCTCGTGAGAGAGGAGCTAAGTCATACAGTGCACTAATATGGGCTGTGCCCTGTGATGATGATGGTGACTATACTGAAGGCTGAAGCGGAAATTTGACCTATCATCTAGATAGGTAGTAGGTACCTAAATAAGTACTGCAAAGAACATACTACATGTATACAATTGAGTATAACGAAATGTGGGAAATTCCCGTATATTGCGCATATTGCTGGCATGGTGCAACCGTGCAATCAACGTACATACTAACCAAGTATTTAACTATGTACTTTATATCTGAGTTTCTAACTCCAGAGTGTGAAATTGTAGCCTACGTACAGAGGAATCCTCAAAGGAAGTGGAAATGAACATACTTATATACAACATACGTACGCACTCACGCCCTTAGGGGTAGGCAGATTGTCGAGTGCCACTAGCTACGATCCAGAATTCCTGATATATCTCTTATGCCTCTTCTGAATCCTTACGTCTTCTCATACCAACATTTACGCCGGTTGAGTGTACTATGGCCTTTTTGGAGAAGGTTATTTACTTGATCAGTATTTGTCCTTCTCGGGCGCCCTCTACAAACGCTCTGGGAATTAAGGGCGGGCATTACCCGTTTCAACCCTTATTTACAAAGCTGTAATTTACAATGTGACGGACAAATACGGTATTAAAAACAAACGGATAATGACACGAACAAATTATTGCGATTTCAAAGCATTATTTCAAAATGTGTTTCATTTCATATCATATCCCGTAAACAAGCGACGAAATATGCGAATGTTATTTTCGTGATATAGGAGGAAGTGTGTCAGTATTTTATTAGGTAGTTAACAATAAGTCCAGTGATAATATATAGACCTGCCTTAATTTGGTTTATGTTAGATCTCTTTGCGGCCTGAATTGGCCTAGTGGTTTTTGAGCTACGATTGAACATTCACATAGACATATATACATGCCCACAGAAACACATAGAGCATGATGAAGTTAACGTAGCCGTAGCACACCTTTCTTAGGGGTAGAGTAGGGTAAAGGTTGGGGTAAGGTAGGGCAGGGCAGAGAGTAGGGTAAACCTACTCCTAGAGAGAGTAGGCTCGAGTAGAGTAGAGCTAGGCCACCACGTCAAGGAATTCACACCGGGCCAACCAGTAAGTACATAAAAATGAAAAAAAAAATACACGCCATTTCGTAATAAACATAATTTTTCAGCATTTCCATGGACCGTGAATCCCTGTCGGAATTGAACAATCCACGTCGTGACGTCGCCGTTACGCCTACGCAGCGCCCGTTGGCAGCGGAAACATAAATATTGCTCGAAACACTCATAGGTGCTGGATTATTGTCGCTAATAACATTTTTCATTACCCCGTCGTCGATGTATATACTGGCTTTCTCGCGGAGATTGCGTGGCAACATTGTATAATCGATTAGTACGATCGTGATTATAATAAACTTGATGTATGTAATGAAATTTCCTTTTTTCCTACCCTCTCTACTTAGACGATTGAAAGAGATATTTAATTTCCTACCAAAGAAATTTTGAATTTGAATTTGGAAATTGCTACAGTTAAGAAGCTTGATAAAGTGTTTCTTTTTTTTGTCTAGTATTTTTTTTACGTTAATGTTTTTCAATTATTTTAGTTTTGTTATCACGTCCAAAACTGTAAAACAATGTAATTATTCTAATGAAAACGTCATTGGCTTAAAATATGTACAGAATAGCTTTGTAATATTGTTGATGTAAAATTGTAAAACTGTATGTTTTCCTTAATAAGAAAAGCAAGATAATATCAGGTACTTACTGGTACAATTTTCCTTTACAGAAACAAGAGCATTTGTCCTCGATTTATACCGCGAGATGTTTTTATATTATTCCGTTCTTTTTCCGCACTGTATATAAAGATGATTCACTTGCCGCGGAAATTTCCAAAAACCCATTGGCCATCCAGTATTGCTAATGGTCCCAGGTCCACCAATTGAGTTCACCTTGGTGGACCATGGGCGATATTTCATCCCATCGACCACCCTCACTTCAAGAAAATAATAATTATTGAAAGGACGTAGTCAGAGTTGAATGTAGTGCAACCTCATCCATTGGCTGGTGTCATAAAAGGCGACTAATGCCATAAAACCAGACCGTCTATTACCGATGATAACCAGATATTGATTAAGTATTGCCAACACTGCTGTCTCCAGTTCGCCTGCCAAGCGTAGTGATTGGGGTAATACCCTCAACTAATGTGGGACAGATGGCCAATGGGGCAGTAAAATTCTCGAGAGGTGACCAAGTACCGGAAGACGCAGCGTAGGTAGGCCTCTCGCAAGTGGACCGACGACCTGGTAAAGATCGCAGGCACAGCCGGATGCGGAAGGCACAGGACCGGTCTTTGTGGAGATCTCTGGGGGAGGCCTAGCAGCAGTGGCCGTCTTTCGGTTGATATGATGATGCTGGTGATGAATGTAGAGGAAGCTCATTTCTAGCAGGGAACTATTATGTTCTCTGCTGCATCGGTATTCGCACCCGTGTCCTACACCATATTGAGGCACCGGTAAACAAGACTTATAAAGTCTATAAGACTCACATTTTTACAGCTTTTCCTTTACTTTAATGAGAAATTTCGAGAATTATGTCCCCTTTGATAGACTAAATGCACGACAAAATTCATTGCCCAGGTAAAGTAAGTTTTCAATTACTTGCATTGCCTTAAGATAGGAGAATTAATTACTGAATAGTACTTTTCCCACTCAAAAATATTTACATAATATAAATAAAATAATGTCGCTTCCCATCGCCTGTCCCTATGTATCTATGTACTCTTAGATCTTTTAAACTACGCAACGGATTTTAATGCGGTTTCCAACAATAGATAGAGTGATTCAAGAGGAAGGTTTAGCAAGAGAAAAAGGGAAGGTAGGGTAGGGTGTATGCGACCAAAGTCGTGCCAGGCCCACAAGTATATTCTACGCATAAATAACAGATTATTCTACACTTTATTAATATCGGAAACTGTTTCTGTCTAGCCGTGAAAGCGTAGGTAGGTAACATATATAGAGTGTGAGTCACACATTACAACGTACATCTAGTGCGCTTGTAAAAATTTGTCTATTTCACAAATTATGTAGTGGTAAGTAGTAGTAGGCCCAAGAAGCGATGGCTTGACGTAGTCAGAACGGATATGCGTGCCAACAAGCTCACTAAGCCGAAGACCAAGCGAAACGGGCCAAGAGCAGTAAGGCGGACCCTGGACCCTCGCGTACCGCGCGGGGGCGCAACCGGGACATAACGTCAAGATGATGATGATGATGAAGTAGTAGAGTAAGTTAATATAAATTTTAATACATTCATTATCACAGCCCGTAACAGTCCACTGCAGGACTTAGAGCCTCTCACACGAAAGGGGAGGTTATTGCCATAATCTCCACGCTTGGCAGGCGGGTTGGAGATCGCAGTGTTTAAATATAACAATGAAAAATGCTGCTGCCCCTTTTCCAGCCTACGGAGACTAGATATTTTGTCTCGAAAATATTAGTCGCCTTGTACGACACCTACGAGTGTAAAGGGTTGGTGCTATTCTACTCTGTCGGACACCACACGGCCATTATATGTATAATTAGTATATATGTAAAAATATGTAGTTTATCCGTTTGGTACCCATAACACAAGCTTTGCTTACTTTGGGGCTAGATGGCGCTGTGTGTATAGTCCGATCATATTTTGTAATGGGTTTCAGCGATATATGTCGTGGCAGTCTGATTCCGTCACGGATAGAAACAAGGCTGCCCCTGCCATCATCATGCGAAATTCTTGTTAGATGTAGTAGGTACCTACTTACTGTCGAAAAGTAGATGCTAGAGGCTAACCCTTCACGCGCCCAGTCGTAGCACGCCGCATACGACAACTAGATGAGGGCGTTACGCCTGTTGCTCTTGGCACGATGCCAGCAAGCGGTGAGACAGTGTTTTCCAAGCGATTGTGCTTATACACTTATCTAGTCGTGTGTGGAATAATCTGGTTGAGGATTTCGGATAAGGCGGATTGAGGTACAAGGTAATATGTGGAGAAAGCTCCTTGACAGTCTGGTGTCAGATAGACTGTAGTTTTCCTGACGGATTTCTGAATAACTAAGATAAGGGTGGTGTGCCTCTGTTTCCGTGTTACCAATGAGTTTAGATATTTTTGTTCAGTTTTGTTATTATTTCAATCATGCAATTGTTAATATGTGTTTAAAGTAAGTTACTGAACTGATTTAACAATATGTCTATTTTCTTGTAAAATTGATCTGTAGAAAATGACAAATTATGCTACCTCTGCTCGCGTATTCGTACGAAATCTAGTTGAATAGAAACGAAACCTGCGTAGGTATATAATAATTTGTATCAAAGATACTCACAAATCTTAATATTCCGTGTATTAATCTATACTAATATTATAAAGAGGAAAATTTTGTGTTATTGTGAGTTTTTATGTTGGGGTAATCTCCGAAATTACTGAACCGATTATTAGCTACTTTTCATCTTTATAGATATCGAAACTGCGTGCTCGGGCTGCTAGTGAGAAATTAATTATAATCATCACCATAAACAACCTGATGTATTGTAACAGTCCAATCAACTCATGCCTCCTTCAAAATACTGGACCACCACACGGGTATAAAAAATATCAAAGCCAGTCTAAGACCCCCCTCCACCGCGGCCGTCGGGATCGGATAGCAATCGACGTCGGGACACCGGCATGCGTATGCCAAGCGGCGGGTCGCCTGTTGCCATTGGCCGGCTGCCAAGACGCCAAGCGCCCGCAGTTTTCAGTCCACACTCGGTACTTGGAAATTACCACTTAATGACTACGATAAAGATACGTATGCAGTAAAATGTATCTCGTAATGTCAGCAACGCACTAATTTATTGTATCACGGAAACAGGCTAGGGCATATATAAATCTGACTGTTCATACAAATATTTAGAAGTTTACATATTGAACAGCGCCTAAACAGATTTGGTCGAAAAATTGCAAATTGAAAAGTAATCCGTTGCCGTACTTATCTTAAGTAAGCCATTTTGAGAACGACCGTCCAATATACCTAATCAATGTATAATTCATTGACTCTAATCTATACATAACATAAAACAAAGTCACTTCCCGCCGCTTGTCCCTATGTACGCTTTGATGTTAACTACGCAACGTATTTTAATGCGGTTTGCAACAATAGATAGGTTTAAGAGGAAGGTTTATATGTAAGAAAAAAGGGTAGGGGTAGAGTAGGTGTACGCGAACGAAGTCGCACCGGGTCCACTAGTTAAGACTATAACAAAAACATGTAACACTATAGATGTTACGAATAATGCTGAATATTGATAATACGAACTCAGGAAAGTGGACCCTGGCAGTAGCCGGGATTGACCGCTCGGATGATGATGATTGATAAATCGAACTCCATAACCGAGTCATTATCCAACTTTCCTCTCCTTTCCTAACCAAAAAAGTACCTCAATTTCCTAAAAACTAAACGTCTACGACGCACCTGCGAGCCTCGCAAACAAGACTGCGCGTGCGCCTCTGACGCATATCAAAGATGCGCGACGGACGCCGCCATTTTTTTTCCACAGCGCTCCCGATTTGGCGGGCTGCCAGCGGCGCGGGTTGGCAGCGCGCCAAGCACCGATCACCCCCGGGCGCGGGGAAGGTTAACTAGTGATGATTCGACAGCGTTTCGACAGAACGCCATATTTCGCTTTTGTCGATAATGGATGTGGGTTTGAATATCGTACCGATATCTTTTCAGCGGATGGATTACGTAGCGTTTCGGTTTTGGTTGGGTTCGTGAAATGTCCGTTGGATATTTTATTTCGAGTACCCGGTATTTTACGGAATGACTAAGTACAATAAATACCTACGATCAAATTAATTATTCAATACTTCAATTGTAATTAAGCACTTTAAATTTTGAGTTGCAGAGTTTCATTTCTCTCCACACTTATAATTCCGGAAATCGCTTGTCGCTTCGACCAGTTAGTACGTAATGGCAAAAGCTTACGCGATCAACGAACTAAGGACATGGCTGAAACGCATTCCTAGCATATTGCCGTTGAAGCTTTTCAAACTTTGTGTGTAATTTACTACGCTTTCATTATTGAGTGTTTGTATCTGCACATTTTTGGACAACATTGGCGATTTATGTTTGAATTTTTTTAGAGGGGAGTGGAGGGTGGGCGTTATGGGCATAGGAAGCGTGTGAGCATCAATTTAACATAGAGAATACCATAAACACACAATAATAGTACAGTACAGAACAGCTCGAAAAGTTAAAAAAAATTCTAAATTTTGTACTTAAAAATAAATAAAAGATAATTAAAAATGAGAGTATATTAAGACGACGCGAGGATGCCCAAAAACGAAATGGAGGAAAATGAGTCGGAAAGTGGACCCTGGCAGAAGCCGGGACCGACTGCTCGGATGATGATGATGACAATTAAGAGTATATTAAGAGACATTTGGCGTATGTTTTATAAAAAATTAGTAAGCCGTCTTCTACCTGGAGGAACCCAAACTTGGCATGTTTTGAAAATATTTCTGGAATTTTTAGAAAATGGGTGGTCGCAAGTTTAGATTTTAGAACCGGCTCGTGAAGGCCTTTCATTTGATACTAAACACGATAGATTTCTAAAAAAAATCCATCCAGGTCAAATCGCGTAGAAATCGTGTAATGTAAAATCCAATGGGCAAGAGCCCACTCTTACTCTAGACCCAAGGGGATCTGGGAATGGTTTAGATTCACACCTAAGGTGTAGGGTAGGTGTAGGGTAGGTGTAGGGTAGGTGTAGGGTAGGTGTAGGGTAGGTGTAGGGTAGGTGTAGGGTAGGTGTAGGGTAGGTGTAGGGTAGGTGTAGGGTAGGTGTAGGGTAGGTGTAGGGTAGGTGTAGGGTAGGTGTAGGGTAGGTGTAGGGTAAGTGTAAGGTAGGTGTAGGGTAGGTGTAGGGTAGGTGTAGGGTAGGTGTAGGGTAGGTGTAGGGTAGGTGTAGGGTAGGTGTAGGGTAGGTATAGGGTAGGTGTAGGGTAGGTGTAGGGTAGGTGTAGGGTAAGTGTAAGGTAGGTGTAGGGTAGGTGTAGGGTAGGTGTAGGGTAGGTGTAGGGTAGGTGTAGGGTAAGTGTAAGGTAGGTGTAGGGTAGGTGTAGGGTAGATGTAGGGTAGGTGTAAGGTAGGTGTAGGGTAGGTGTAGGGTAGGTGTAGGGTAGGTGTAGGGTAGGTGTAGGGTAGGTGTAGGGTAGGTGTAGGGTAGGTGTAGGGTAAGTGTAAGGTAGGTGTAGGGTAGGTGTAGGGTAGGTGTAGGGTAAGTGTAAGGTAGGTGTAGGGTAGGTGTAGGGTAGATGTAGGGTAGGTGTAAGGTAGGTGTAGGGTAGGTGTAGGGTAGGTGTAGGGTAGGTGTAGGGTAGGTGTACGGTAGGTGTAGGGCAGGTGTAGGGTTAGAACGCTACGCGAACGAAGTCGCGCCGGGTCCACTAGTATGTTATAAAACGAGGTCCGACGCCGCGTCTGTGTGTTTGTCTGTTCGCGATAAACTCAAAAACTACTGGACGGATTTTCATGCGGTTTTCACCAATAGACAGAGTGGTACATGAGCAAGGTTTACGTGCATTGTATAATTTGTTAAGGTTACTACACTGGTGAAACCCGGCCGGGTCGGTAGTTATGAAATATGTGATTTTTATCCTTTTAAATAGCACTGTAACAGAAGCTCGATGTTGCTTGGTACTCAAAGCGGTAGTCGCTATCTCCACTAATAAAGTGAAGCTATCGTAAGCGCCAGGTGGTCTACAATCTTATCGACAATTTATATTTTACGATCCACTTAAGACGAGACCAGTTTTTTTAATCGAGCTTGAGGTGTGCAAAGCACCTATTATAGAATTTTTCCTACTCCTGAGTGTTGCTTCTTAATTCAATTTGTTCTTATTTGCTTTTTAATTCAAACGCTATATGCGTCGCCGAATATTGGGCGAATAAAGTGTAAGTTAGAGTGGAGTCCATCGACTCGATATGAAGAAGAATTCAATTTGTTGCGAGTTCGAGGCATATCATCGGGCGCGCCTGAGTGTCAAAACTCAGAACCTGTGTGTGGTCGCTGTAGATCCTGGCTACACAGGAAGCATATATTGTTTTTTAATAAATAAATAGATTGTGACAAATGAATGGCCAATAGCGGACATCTCGGTCACAACGAATTTGTAAGCGGTCTAAGCGATAGCTCTAAAAGAAGTAGTATTGATTACAGTTTAATGATATTGAAATGTTTATTTATTATATACCTACTTTATTGCACATGAAACAAGTTAAAAACAATTATTACAAGAGGTTGTTTACAAAGGTGGGCTTATCTCTTATTTATTACAGTTTTCATGTTTTATGAATGAATTAATGAATGAATGGTTTCATGAATTATTGCTAGTAGTTGACCGAGTGGTTAATGTAAGTTATCAAAAATCCACTTGTCACGATTTATTTATTTATTTATTTTTGGAAAGCCAGAAGCATTTACTATATTACTACATTAGCCCGAATCATCCCACTGCTGGGCAAAGGCCTCTTCCCGATTTTTCCACTCTTCACGATCAAGTGCCAATGTCTTCCAGTCACTTTCGAAGGCCCGCAGCTCATCTGACCACCTTTTCTTGGGTCTGCCGCGACGTTGTTTCCGAGAATTGGGTGTCCAAAATTGGGTTTTAGCCCATAACTCCTCCGACATTTGTTATATCAATAACAACAGTAAGCCATAGGTTTTCACATATTATTATAGCATCACAATAGGTATACAAATCTTACAGCTACGCACAAGATCATACGTGAACATTATTTAGGTATATCCCAGTGCTTACACTGTCTAAGTGCGCGCAGTCAAACAATTACTCACTAGCCCACGTTCACTGAAAGAAAATTATAATTAAAAATATCGAATTACTTTTTCGGAGAGTTGGAGAGAAAGGAGTGGTATCGAATTTAATCATTCACATGCAGGTATTTAGAACTGTTCACACTATTTGCATTCTATATCTTGTGAATTAGTTTTGTGAGAGATTCATTAGCGTATTAGATAATGGCTAACCATGTATTTCTTTAAGGTACCAAAAGCGTCTCCTCAAAACACCTACCTATATGATGTGTTATATTCGTACATAGAATGATCTTTTGCACTATTGAGTTTAGAGATAAATTACTTCGTGCAGGTACATATATTATTCTGGTGCTGTTCGGTAAACTTTAAAGTTCAATCAAAATCTGTTTTGTTGTTTTTGTGTGACGACTCTCAACAATGGAGTTGCACCAAGAGTTGTCACTTTTAACCATAATTAGAATTAACTTGTTAATATGGTTCAAAGGTTTTTGACAAAAAATATGCAAAGCATTCACCTGCTCAGACATCGGCATATCAGCCTTTGGCTGCTGGCCTATTATCTAATAATAATAATAATAACAATACTAAATAATTTGAAGGATTTACAACCGGCGACAAGCAATTTAACGGCCAAACTTAATGGGGGTACGACACGGCTACCTAACTGCAATTGCGAGAGAAAGCCATAAGCCTCATGTCGAGTAAGGGAACAAACCAATGACGAAAGAAACTCGTTGCTCCGTAAGGACTTGCCCTGTGGTTAAGGTTTCTATAGCGATTACAGACTATGAGCGTGTTGATTGACAGCCAACAAGCCATATTATGTAGCTAATATGATGCTAGGGAAATCTAGTTCTTAGGGTAGTTCTTTATTGGCACATCCGTCGGTCATTTTATGTATCCAAAGGTATGTCTATATGTATAAATATTTGACAGTATATTATATTGACCTCTTTATTGTACACACACTATTACAAAATTTGTTATAGAAGTTGTCACTACGGCGAACTCATCTGTTTAAAAGATATCTTCTAACCATTCAAGATGACATTAGATAAATGATAAACGGAAGGAAATTATATGCCCTCTCCTCTTAAAAGCACTTTTATTTTTCCTCATTGGAACAAACACATGGTCTTACCTTACGTTGAGTGTAAGTGGCATCTGAGTCACGATCACGCGTCACAATGAGGCAGCTGCCATTGGTTCTCGCGTTACTGCGTTTGCGCACGGCGGCGGCGGCATCCACTCCTGCGCATGTGGGCTCGCCGTGATTCATGCTTCAGCCAGTCCAGGCTGCTGTTACGGTTCTTGGTTCGAAGATGTCCGTGTCGGGGGATGCTTGGAAGTGGTAGTAAAGTACACACTTTATTTGTATTTGTAATTCGAAAGGCTGATGTGAATACACAAATCGAAAATTGATATATTTTCATTCTGAAAGAAATAAAAATGTGCCACCCTCCCAGAAATGTATGAGAATATGTCCATACATACACGTCCATATGTGGAAGAGATAAAACAGGATTAAATAAATTAAAAATCTTATACAACGATCTGCCAGGTAAGTTCGGTATTAGAAACGGCACTTTGTTTCCAATACGCGTACCAGTATTCAGTCCTGCTCGATGAAGTCATCCATCACCCTTAATCAACCAACAAATTAATACATAAGTACCCAACTGTAAGCGATTTGTTGCCAATTCGCGTATAGAAACCAGCAATGTACGTAACACCTGTTGTTTCTCTCACACGGAATTAATATAGAATATCTCAGTAGCCAATGTAATCGAGCAAGTGTTTTTGACATCCTAAGCGATTTGAAGCCCTTTGAACTGCCGATCGATTTAATAAATTGCCTACTTTTATACTTTGAAACTGGACTCGTTGGCATTCCCTTAGGAACTACCTATGATTACTTTCTTTCTTTAAAATTATTTAATACAAATTATAACATATCACAATATGAAGTCTTTTGATCGACAAATCGGAAGGTTCTCTCTAGTAGTGCGATTACAATGGCGCCATAGCCACCTAATGCTTGCGTTTATTTTCCGAGTTGATGGATTAAGTGGCTAGTTTAGTACAGGCATATGATAAACTTTTGTTACGTAAAATCTGTCTACATGTTTCTCAAAGGCCGGTGTGCATTCGCGATTCTATTGATATAATTAATGTCGATGGGCGGCGCTGAACAAAATGGTATTGGTGCTACATTTTAGTCTGTTGGCGTTGGTGTAGCTCTACTGATCACCACAAGTCCATTAGTCCACATTAATCGAATTACCTATCGACTACAACACACTTACCTACATCGAACTCGCAATACTGCGGTTCGTTACTATATGGTTTTGTTAATATGCGGGGCGACTGCGACGGGAGAGGTTCTGGTTTACCAGTATAGGTAGGTAACGGGGTTTGTTAGTTTATTTCGCCAAAAGCATTTTTTCATAGTAACGAATTTTCACACCGTCGAAGGTGAAACTAGCCGATGTGCATTACCGTCGACATCTGTAGGTATTCGACACCGCAATACCTCCGATTCGCCACCAGACGCACGTTTTGTTTTGTTAATCCTCGTGGGGCAGCTGCGAGGGAGAGGGCCGGCAGCTGCGCGCGCGCACGCTCGTAAATAAGATCCCTCCGAGAGGGCGACGGATTCCTTAATAGCAACGCGAACGCGAGCCGGCTCAACACATTAAAGCTTGGGAGCACTAGATGGTAAGGCTAGGTACGTGTTCCTTTGGGGAAAATGGGAATGTACTATTTACTTGGGAAATATTGGTTTTTAGAAAAGTTTATTTCGGGAATTTTGTTAAAGTGCATGACAGCCTTATTGTACCCTAATCCAGACTGGAATGGATAGTAAGGTGACTATTGATACTATCACTACCGATAGTATTTTTGTACTGATTGCTCCATTCTACACTGATCACCTCAATGAAAGCTAACAAAGCTTGGTTTGGATAGCTAACAAAGTTCCGTTGCAGTAAACTGAAACTATTAATCGTCACACGTTATCGCAAAAGTAACAATTTCAATAATTGAAATCTGAGAATCGTTCACAACAAAGTCACGTAATTAGCTGAAGTTGTGTTTTACGATGGGGAGAAGTAGTCTTGCTAAAACTACCACCTACCACCTAGAGAAAGGTGTGTTCTGATGTTCTTACCTTAAATTTCCTACGTGTAGTTCCATGATCATCGTCCGTCCTCCTGTCCTATACAGGGGTATAGGACTAGGCGGGGTGGCGCAGCATGGGGTTGTAAAATTATTGCACTATAACTGAATATATTGTCTGAATATTTGACTTCTCGAAGTACTTGCTGGTTGAACATCGCACTAGGTGGTTGAGCGCACAAACTGGCGATTAAGCTTTAGACTATTTTATGACTATAACCTGGCTCTCGAACGTTCAAATGCCAGACCGAGCTTTCATTAGCGATGGCGCGGAAGCTGCTAGGCAGCTCGATCAAATAATATATTTTCTTATTCTAAAAAACTTACTCATTTAAAGCGAAAATATATGTGCCCACTGCCAAAGAATTAAACTTTTGAAGAGGATGATTTTAATTGGAAATGGAGAAAACAGCACAATTCTGAACTGACTTTATTATGGACTTCCTCTCAAGGTTTAGTAATGATCTGTGGACTCTTCTATTTAGTTTCGTATTCTAAGCTTTGTTAAATTTAGTATAGGTTTGAAGACTTTCGTGGTTATTCCCTACACTTTCATTGCATATATTATTGGGTTTATTACCACGGTTAGTATTGTTTTTACCAAATAACAAAGTGTATATGTATTTAGTGTCTTTTGATTAATTCTATTCTAATATAGAAATTAATAAATAAATTTACCTAATTACCTTAAATATTTGTTCTTTATTTATTCCTGAATAGCTGAGTCTATGTCTTACGCGTACCGCTACATCAGTATGTATATTAGTAGTTAAAAGAATCTTGAATAGCTAATATATACTAATGGACAAGCTTATGAAGGTGAAGCTCGAAAGGTTCAAAGGTGTATTTGCTATTTAAAGTTTTCAGCACTCATACTAGTTTTTAGGAAAACGTATCAAAGTACGAGCAGTTGCAGGGAGGTAACGTTTCATGTAATTCACGAAAATTAGCAGGTTTTAGGGATATTTTCTTGCCGGACAACAAATAGACATAGACATCGATTTTATTTGGCAATAACTACAAGTATATATGACAAGTTGTAATAATATCAACAATGATAGGTATAACATGTTAAGACTAGGGTACATTAATTAAAATGTATGGTGAAATAGCTATCATTCTGGCATCAATACCGCTTGATCTCACGTGCCGCGCGAGGGTCCGGGGTCCGCCTTCCTTCTTTTCCTTATCTACTTCGATTGATCTTTGGCATTCCGCAGGTGGTGAGTTTTTTGGCACGCACACCTTTAACGATGTTGAGCGTCGGTGGCCGAGCGGTTTGAGTGTCCCGGGTTCGAATCCCGCTCCGGCCATGTACCAATGACTGTTTTCTGAGTTATGTACATTAGTTGAATACTAACCGATGCTCTTACGGTGAAGGAAAACATCGTGATGAAACCTGCACATTCAGGCGACTGGATGTGTAACCATGATCCAATCTGGTCAGGTTCCCCTTGATCATGCAGGGTCATGGAGGTCAGATGGCAGTCGCTCCACTGTAATTACCTGACCTGCCGAATTCTGGATCATGGTCAAGTCGGACCCCGGGCCCTCGTGCGCGAGAGCACAACCGGGACATTAACGCCAAGATGACTGACCCTTAACGATGTCAAGCCGTCACTTCTTGGGCCGACCTCTTCTCCTCATGCTTGGTAGGAGTGGGATGGCCAGACATTGATCCCTACAGAATTTGCTGATCTGCGCGATTCGACTCTATACTATCGCAGGCGGCATTCTTGCAGCCATAAAGAAAAAAATACTTAAGCAGCTTATCCGCGATGTCACGAACATGAAAGGTACAGCGAGGGCGTTTCAAACACGGTCTTTGTATGAGAAATCCACTCAATACTTTTGTCTACTTTATTTCATCTCTAGTATCAAAAAGAAAATAGCAGGTAGGTACTCCATAGAAGAATACTTGAGCAAAGCTCTATCGATTTAAAAAGAATTGTCTCGCAGGCTCCCAGTTAGATATAACTGCTTAACAGGTGCTTAACTGCTGTTAAGCGTTTTCGTTTAGTTTTGACTGTAAACCTTTTACGTATGTCAAATAGGTATGTTAAATTTATCTGACAACTGTCATAGTATGGCTAACGTTGCTATGACTATCTACATTTCACGCTCACGTACCAGACATAGCTAAAAAAACTGCACAGTTAAGACTGAGCATGTGTAAAACAATTTCATACCCAGTTGAGATTATGATTAATGGATTCTGCGACGCGATATTGTGCCAAGTGGCGTCAGACCAATTTTGTACTTATGAAGAAAAAATATTTTTTTAATAATAAGTGCAGTTCTGAAAACTATTACTGCGTATGTACTTTTACTACCTTAGCATACGCAACTGAATTTCATGATTTTTAAAATTAAACGTGTCATAATGTTAAGAGAAAACAATTTAATATTAGTGTAGAGGGAAAACTGAAAAGTCACAATAAATTCCAGATCCCAAAAAGCACCCCACATAAAAGAGCACATATTCGTCGAGTTGCGGAGCTGCCCAGCTAAGTTCCTATAGCTACTAATCTCGAGAAGCACGAACAACACCGCCTAGCCCAATCGGCGTCCAGCAAAACAATAACGAAAAGAATCTTGGAAATCTCCAGTGTCGGCTGTAGAAGACGCCTTGACGGGAGCCGCTGCTATATTTAGGCGCGCCCGCGTCGCGACGCGTGCTGGGTGCGCAGGCGCAGGGAGCATGCGTTGGGCGGCTGTGTGCGTGAGCTCCAGATAAGCTATGCGAGCCTGGTACTAGCGGCGATGTACCTGGGAGCACTGAACTTGGATTGCAGTGCTGAAAATGCAAGCAGGCAGTTTGGGGAGTAATTGAAATTATTAGAAGAAAAAATAGGAATTGATTAATAGCACAAAATGATAAACACACATAAAATGTATGTGAGGATTTTGTAGTACATAGGACATAGTATTTATGGGTGTATTTTTATTGGTAAAAATTTGTTTACGGGATCGGCAATGCGTGGGTGATGCCCCTGGTATTGCAAACGTCCATAGGCTGCGGTGACTGCTTACCATCAGGCGGGTCGTAAGCTTGATAAGCAGTATAAAAAAAAAATTCAGGACTGAAGTGAACATAGCAAAAATCTAAAACCCCTTTCTAATTTGTCATTTGTTTATTTCGGATAGGCTACGGAACACTGCAACAGCTCAGCCCACGTTTCTACACCATCTGCCCCGAATATGACGCAGACTCTGCAGGGGTCCTAATATCTGAAACGAAAATAAATAAACCAAAAAATAAATAATTAAAGCCGGTGATCATCACCGGCAGATTCCTTCTGCTGTATACTCGTAAAGTGATTCATGAAAGCTTTCAGCCGATTTAAATGGCCACGTGTGCCAATACCTACATGTGCAAAGGAACTTAGTGTCCGGTTGCCCATACTTGAGAGATGCGGCAAGACTGATTCATAGCTAAAGATTTCACTATTATTAAAGCACATTCAAATTCTTGCACGTGTGATTGCACATTCTTTATTGCTCTTCTTGAACCCTTCAAGTCTGACGTTTGACAGGAAACAGACATTGTTTTCCCACTAAACCAACACTGTATATACGAAAAAAACGTAGTTTTTTATAAATGATGTACCTATGATTACGGCATCCGTAGATAGGTGACCTATGTACATACCATAGTGTAAATTTTCACCGGAATTGGGCTATGTATGCAAAACGTAACAACTACTTACTCCACACGAAATATATTCAGCCTAAATTAAATTGAAAATATATATTTTATTTTAACGGTTGATCATCCTGGCCTTAAGGCGAGTTTTACAAGAGCGCGCTCCATTTAAACGTAGTTTGATCATACTTTCAACGTAATTTAAAAATTATATGGAAATCTTTCCATAATCACTCAGTGCAACAGTAAAATTTCCATAATCACTCAGTGCAACTCATAACATCACATATCATGTTATAACATTTCAGTGTAACTTTAAAACGATATTTTATTACGAAAATCTTACACAATACCAGCATAGATAGCGTTATATTGAAAACATATTCAAACTACGTTTATAATGAACGCGCTCGGGAAGGCCCCTGAATCCGTCTTGACCATGATCCAGGATTTGGCAGATCTTACCTCCGTGACCCCGTGACCACAGCTACTGGAAAGCATCATATATGAGGGTTGTGGTTCCTTACCACCCTCTCATGGGTCTTGGGTCTCAAGCTGACCTCTCCTGCTCATAAACCCCCTGCTAACAGATGGACGACGGTCTGGCGAATCGGCGTTTCGCTTACGAGTGGAAATATTACATCAAGTGTGATATTACTTTACGGTGGGTCAAATGGTTGTAATTTGTGAATTTTGATTTTTGGCAGGAAAAGTTCCATATTTGGATGCATTATGCTGATTTTCTATGTTTTTGGACCGACCTCTTTCGGTGTTGCCAATGAAATATTGAAGTTTTCATGCCGCAAATCAAAATTTAACCGTTCTAATCGAGGTTTCAAAAATAGAGCTACTGGTAAAACGATTTCAGTAAATTTTCAAGCGCTTTCCTACTAACAGAGCGGACCCTGGCAGATTGACAGGCCTGGATTGACGGCTAGGATGATGATTTGCATTATGTCGTTATTCGGTTGTCATTTACAGTTGGTATGAGAATAATTGGCTTCAGTTTGTAGTCGCCCCATATCCGGTATAGTACCTACGTAATCGAAAGTAAGTGCTTACTAAAAAAGAACGGATTTGCCACTAATGCCAATCCTATTTACATTTGCGGTTTATCGGATAGTTCTTTATTATTCAAAAATAATAAAGACCTATCGAATTACCAAAACAATTGCCTACATTTTTTATACTAGTCGTCCCCCGTAGTTTTTACCTTGTTTGTTTGGATCTCTGTAAACATTGAATTATCCGCGGAATCTTAATGTTTTTCCGGCATCAAAAGTACCAAAAGACACCCGGGAAGAGTGTAGCTTCCAGTTAGTGAAATATTTTCGAAATCGGTTAAGTGATTTCGGAGATTACCACCAACATCCAAACTTACAAACATACAAACATTTCCTCTTTTTAAAACTAGCTTAAATAGAAGGTATATAAATTATAACTATCAATAGAATGTTAGATAGGTCATGGTAATTAGTACCTACTACAAACTAATGCTAGTACATTCCTGCTCTTTTATATTTGTAGAACAAACACATTTCAAAAGTTCAGGAGAAATAGAACACACCACATACCTACTAATGGAAATACAGACGTGATGGAAGATTTTACACTAAGTTAAGTGATATTAAATATTCTATAACAATTTATACTGTTTGAATAATTATGTACATCCTTTTGAAGAGCTATTGTTCCTTCCATTCCTAACGATTGATTCACCAATCTTTATAATAAGTAGGCAGATACTAAGTAATATTTTCCTTATATGTCTATAACGTGGTAAATATATCCTCTTACAAAATTTTCATTAAATATCTCTTTCAATCGTCAAATCATCGCTATCATTTTACTCACCATCATCACCCACCTCATCATCAAACACAAAGACAACTACAACAAAACACAATCCCGCCAACAGTACCTAACCTACCTACTTCCACCGCAGCATAAGAAAGTAGAGGTATATAGTCATCAACCGCGTCGCGAGCGCGCACACACGCATGCGCGGCGGCCATCTTGAATGCGCGTGGGCAGGCGGCAGGCGGCACGTGCGGGCTATTTCGGGCGCCGCCCGCCCCGCTGCGCCGGCGCAGCCGAGGCGCAGACGGGAGAGATCTGGCTGCCTATTTGTCTACCTGTAGATTGGCTGAATTTGCTTTGTTCGTAAGGTTTTTCGGGATTCAGGTAGCCATTTGGTTTTTAAAATGTGAATGTTAGTGGTGGTTATGTCGGTAGGTTACGTGGTGAGCGTGAGTTAGAGGATCTGCGTGTGTAATAAAATTATTTTCGCATTGTAAAATGTTTTATTTTTGTCGCAACAATGCTCAATAATGACAACGACAATGACATTGATCAAGATTCATGATTCTGGCGAGCATACCTATGGAAAAGTATAACTTTCGATTTTGAATCAAAATTGTTTTCGCTACTCGGACGTACGCTACAGTACATATACCTAGAGAGATGAACAAGTGTACATACACTTACCTATAGCTAATACAATAACCGAGATTGTAGTCAACAAACCTTGAGTGATCGTCTCTGGCCTGTTTACTCTTTGGCGTCGGTCCGCCGCCGAACCAACTTCACATTTTCCATTTTGATGGTAGTTTTAATGAGCCGTTTACTATGACGAGAGATTAGTCGCGCCTTTACGTGTTGCTTGTGTAAACACAGCATAAAAAAGCGCTGGTGTTTTTAAGTTTACGCTATTACGAAAGCCACATATTGGCCGGTGTTACAAAAGATGTTTAGCGAAGAAAAACATCATATATTCTTTTGTCTTAATCATATTTTTATTATTACGCAGTAGCTGAGATAAAAAACATCATCATGCAGAATTACTAAAGTATATTTTACTATGTCTACCATCATATCAAACATCAAAATTCACATTCATCGTTCATTATCTTCCTACCCTCAATATAGGCGGTGTTACCCAAACACGTCTATGTCGAACCTACCCCCATTTACATGAAGATACCCCTTCATTTACTAATAGCCGGTTCCCGAACAACAATTACTGCAAACACTATCCTGTCCCAAAGCCCGAACTCCGAACCGCAACCCGAAGGCCTACAATATTCAGGCCGAAGTCTCGAGCCGGCGCCATCGAGGTGTCACACCGGCGAACTCTAGGAACTCCGACATATGTTCCTCGATACGACAGGCTGCACTCGCGTCCATGAATAACTGATAAATGCTACAGACACGCCGCGTCTTCCACTTCGGCTGGCGTCTTGGAGCTAGGAAGGAAGGGAGAGCGAGGCGAACGTTGTAGTTGTTTGCTATTTTGCTTGTACGTGGATGGATGCAAGACGCACACAGTCGATCGTGTGGAGAGCGTAGGGGAGTCAGGGACGTCCTACGTCTGAGATGATTATTTTGATCTTAGTAAAATTGTCTTTTTGCAATCACATCATCACATCACACTGCTGAAGCCCACAGTTAATTGTTACACGTTATTGATATAGTATAAAAAATGCACTGTACTAATGAGGATCAATCATATGGTAGAACTTTATAAGTTTGTTGATATTTGAACGCATTTTGATGGGAAGGAAACCCAGTGAAAGTTTTGAAGTTAATTTTGAATTGCCTAAGTTATACGGGTTTGAAGGAAATGTCAAGCGCAATATGTGCTTTATTACGTCTTCCGTAAGGTTTACCCAGGTGTCGAATGACGTCATCAGACATGACAAAATCACAGTGTTCTAGCGCATATATCTTCTCTGATATAAGACATTAATGTTACAATTTCTTCACAGGAAATCATGTGTATCATAAGCTAATGTAAAAGTCACTTAACAAAAATCGAGACTGCTCCTCAAAAAATATGTACAACGTGCATCCTACCTAAACAGAAGCCGATATTGGAAAACACTTACATAATCATAAGTTGTTTGCTGTTGAAATATTAATTTCATAAGTTCCAACTCTGAGTTCGGACTTTCCATTTCCATTGACTTCTATTTGACTTTCGTAGTGCATAGTTAATTTGAAAATAAAAGCTCTCAGACCAAAAGCGATTGAACCACTAATATTTGTAAATAACTTCTAGAAAAGGTGCAGTGGACAATGAGCCATTTCATAGAAACCTCTTTCCCTTCTTTCAGTTACTGGTACCCTCTTTACACGGTGTGTCCGCCGAATTACAATTCCTATGATCGCCAATGGTGTACCCGCAGTCTTTATTCCGTTGGACAAAATAGTCGTTCATATCACGCACGTGTATCAAAATGCCATAGAGCAAACTGTAACCCATATCAAATCGAAATGTGAAAGGTCTACCTTTGTCAATAGTAACCTTTGAGCCCTTTGGTCTCTGCCTACATCAAAAGCGCCGCAAACTTCGCGACTCCGTGGCACGCTGATTGAAATGTTGCCTATCATGTACAACCACAGCACTTTCTGTGGGAGTTTTACAGTTTTTACTATGTACGTGTACTATGTTGAGTTCGAAACTGCTTTGTCTTCGTTCTTTTTGTTACTGGATATACGATATGTTGCACAAACGTACTTGTAAACGTTTCCTACATTTTGTACAATTGTTGTCGTCTCGATAGTAGGTACAATCGTTTTTCCGTGTTTAGGGTTATTAACCTAAACTGTGTTATATTGTATCCTTTACGGTGTCATATTATGTTGTCCCATGTTTATGAGTCACATATAGTTAACAGGATTATTTTTGTCAGGACAATTTTTAAAATTAACTGGTTGCTTATTCACAAATGCTGGTCACGCTGGCAGAGTAGAAAGTATCACGAACCCATAGCCTTCTTTATGACGAACCCTATGCACTGTTCGACAGGTATTGTAAAAGGCGAGCAACTAATGCCATAGAGGCAGACCATCTACATACATACATACGCATTCACGCCCGTATCCCATGGGGGTAGGCAGAGTCTATGGAGTGCCACAAGCTACGATTCTGACATACCTCTCACGCCTCTTCCACACTCATACATCTGATCATTTGCGCCGGTTCAGGGTACTCCTGACCAGCCCTTCTACCTACATATTCGTAAATTATAAAATTAACATCAGCATTTTCCACAACCTCCATCCAACCTGCCTGCCAAGGGTGGATAGAGACTATGGCAATGCCCGCCGGTAATGTGGAGGAGGCTCAAGTCCAGCAGTGAACTGTTATTGACTGTTGATGTGATTTATAATTATATTCACTAATGAAAAAAACTAATTATAATACCTTTATCCCTTGATAAACAATATTTTAAATCTCTCTACATATTAATAATATACACTATCAAGCTAATTTGTTTTTTTTTCGATAGTTATACACCCTGCCTTACGGTTTTAAGCGAATAAGACGTCGTTTTATACATAAAACCAAATGAATGCGTAAAGTCTCTGCTGCGTAAATGACTGCTTATATGAACTTTGATCATGCATTTATTAGAATAATAATTTGACGACCTGAGTGGTTCTGTTGATTAACATCTACACATCACAAAACATAACCTCTGCTACGCAGAGGTCCTGGGTTCGATTCCCGGCCGAGCTGAAATAGAAATAATGAATTTTAATGTCTGTTACGGGTCTGGGTGCTATATTTACAATAAGTAAGTATATACGGCCAAGCCGTGTGGTGTCCGGAGTGGAATAGCACTAACCCCTTACACTCATAGGTGTCGTACAAGGCGACTAATATTATCGAGACAAAAAAATGTAGAGCCTTCGTAGGCTGGAAAATGGGCAGCAGCTTTTTCCACACACACACGGGTCTTCTGCTCCTTATCTGCGGAGTCAGGTGCGGGCCTATGGAGCTAACCCCGTGCCCGGGCGTCTTCTCGGCCAGGCTGTGTTCTGGTCAGTCAGGTTGTGGCGCTGGATTGCGCCTTGCTGGCGTCGTCGTGCGCTGAGATAGCGCAGTAAAGACTGATTAGTGCCTATAAGGCTTCACTGCTTGATTTTGGTTTTCTATGTTGCAGATGGGGCTCAATCCATCTGCCACATGGGTGCTGGTGAAGGAGGCGATGGAGGCGACACGTGGGCTTTTTCCATGGTTATACTTATAACACTGCGATTATGGCAATAACCTCCCCTTCTGTGGGAGAGGTCCTAAGTCTTGCAGTGGACTGTTATGGACTGTGATGATGATTTAAAAGTATATCAGTAGTTTACTAGTTATCTAGCACCCATCACCCATGCTTTGCTTACTTTGGGGCTAGATGGCGCTGTGTGGATTGTCCAAGCATATTTATTTATTTATTTTCAATTTGCTAATAATCAATAAGAGTATATGAAGAGTAAGTCGGTGTGTCCACGAGAGATTGCAACAGTTTGAAACTACGTCACGTTGGGAAAGATTTCCATTGAAATTCCGTCCAGATGGAACTAAGTCACTTACCTAACCTTTTGTGCTTAAAAAGGTGAAATGGTGAGTTATTTTTAAACTTTTCTTAGCAATACATAACTTTCGTGAAGAAACGTCGAAATATTTCCTTCCTGCCGTTACGGAATCGTGTTGGTGGCGCAAATACCAACTTCACCAAAGTTTGTTGTTGGTCAATAAATTTATTTCTGTTCATTGTATTTCCATTTTGAACCTTCCTTATTGCTACGAGTAACGTTTATTTAAACCCTTGGTAGTATTTCGGACTTAGGAAGTGAATGCTTATTCATTCTATGTTTAACTAGGTATGACTCATACATACAACAGGTAATCACATTCACAAACCGTTAAATAACTATTGTTGTAGTTGTATAAACATGTAGTTTTATTAAATCTCTTTTTCATATGTTTTCTCATTTTTTTTATACCACTAAGGTGGCGGTAAAGAAGCTTATGACCTGCCTGATGCTAAGCAGTCACCGCAGCCTATGGACGTTTGCTATACCAGGGACATCACCCACGCATTGCCGACCCCGTAAAAACCTTTTCACCCCTTTCTTGAAGAACTTCCTGTTGTACTCTCCACGTAGTTAATAGTAGCTATATTCTATAATCTAAACATATGTGGTGGTGATTTCACTGATTCTCAAGACACAGGTTATTCCGAGTTTGGGAAGCTAGGTAACAAAAATTTTTATGTTCTAATCACAACTGCCATTTAACATATAGTTACTTTTATATTATATAAAGAATATTAAATGGTCCTAGTTAAGGGCTGGAAAGTGAGGCGACTGCCAGGAGCGCCTGAATTATACGCTGGTGTATTGCTAAACCTTAGTACATTAGTACTTTACTACCTGCCGCCACCTGGACTGGTGACAGAAGTTATGGCACCCCTTAGTACTTCACACCTGGAGTTAGGTGCGAATTCAGCGCGCCCCTAGTAGGTACTTCAGGAATTCAGGGCGCTCCTACTAGTGCCATGAGTTAGGGCGCCCTCATCTTGGCTGCTGGACTAGACTGGTGTCAGGAGTTAAACTACTCATTTATCTAGTACTTCTCTACAAATCTAGTTGGCGATACTAGTCAGAGCGTCCATTAGTAATTCGCGCATGGACACAAATTAAGGCACCCGTTTAGTACAGTCATTCAACTAATTAGTTGGCATTTTGGGGTCATAAACTGACACCCGTCACCTCAGTGCGTAACGGCTCTTTTTGGAAAATCATCATCACAGCCCGTAACAGTCCACTGCAGGACTTAGGGCCTCTCCCACGAAAAGGTTGGAGGTCGCAGTGTTTAAATATAACAATGGAAAATGCTGCTGCCCATTTTCCAGACTGCGGAGACTCTTAAACTTTTGCCTCGAAAACATTAGTCGCCTTGTACGACACCCATTAGCGTAAGGGGTTGGTGCTATTCTACTCTGCCGGACACCACACGGCCAAGTACCGCTCAGTACAGCTTCAAAATTTGAAAAAATGGAATTTTGGAAAATGGCTACTTTAAATTACACAAAAATATAAGGACTCCGATTATACAAAATGAGTCCAATACCTTGATTTGTAAATGCTGTGGTGCATGTGTGGCGTTATGCGACTTGGTCGAGTGCGTAATGAGTACATCCGTGGCAGCCTTGGCGTAAGAGATATCGCGGATAAGAACGAAGAGACAAGGTTGCGCTGGTATGGTCATGTGTTGCGCAAGCCCCAGGGATACGTGGGAAATAGGTGTCTAAACCTGCCAGTATCAGGAATGAGGTCCCGCGGGAGACCTAAGAAGCGATGGATTGACATCGCCGAGTCGAACGCGAGAGCCAACGGCTAACGACGTGAGGATGCCGAAGATCGGGAATAGTGGAGAAAGAAAAGCAGGAAAGCGGACCCTGGCAGTAGCCGGGATTGACCGCACAGATGATGATGGAGTCCAATACCTTGATTTCTATGCGAGTAAAAACATATATCGCCGTATTTACATCTTATATAGCACTACAACGGAAACATAATCTGTTGGTGACTGACTTTTATGTTTACGTTTCGTATCTCATAAAATAATCCGCAATTTTGAAAACATATTTCAAGTCAAGGCGTAATAGTTGAAATACGTTTATCCATCGCATTATAAAGAAGGTCATCATGAATATGTACCTAATCGCTTTGGACGCCGTCCAAATATGACTTTTGGGTCTGTTTCAAGGATCTGATTGTCGGTGAGCATTTGTTTTTCACGTAACGTAAACTTTGCAATAATTTGTTACTACAAACAAAGTAATCTATAGTTTACCTATGTTTGTTGTTAGTAGTATATTATAATAATAACTGTAAATAATTTCGGTGCTACAAATTTAGTCAGGATATTGGTTGTATAAACTTCAAGTCTTCTGGATTAGGTCATCATCACAGCCCGTAACAGTCTACTGCAGGACTTAGGGCCTCTCCCACGAAAAGGTTGGAGATCGCAGTGTTTAAATATAACAATGGAAAATGCTGCTGCCTATTTTCAGACTACGGAGACTCTTGATCTTTTGCCTCGAAAACATTAGTCGCCTTGTACGACACCCATGAGTGTAAGGGGTTGGTGCTATTCTACTCTGCCGGACACCACACGGCCAACTCTGCCGGACACCACACGGCCAACTCTGCCAGACACCACACAGCCAAATGGATAAGGTAAATAAATTATAATAATCAATACATCACTTTTATTTTCTTTTCCTCAATCTAGGTACCTACGTCATTATTATCATTATGCACTATGACTAGTTGTATAAATACCACAGAAATTTAATAAAATGCGTTTATAAATAAATTAACACTATCTACAAAAAACAAAAATTGCTTATAAAGTAAAATTGACGATCGATTCTGATTCTGTACCTACTATGAACAGATAGGGTTGAGGTAAGTAAAAAAATTTGCTGTTTATTTATTTACTTTTATTCCGATAGCTATATCTATTTAAATGAGGTTTCCAATTACACCTAAGCTTTCACAAATTGTCGGAATTAATTTATTTTATTTTATTTACTTAAGGAAAGCCAACATCAGTTATTACAATAAAAACAATAATAGCATTACATAGCCATACATACATACATTTACATAAAAGCTATCAAAGTAACTTTTAGGTAAAGGTACAGTCATAATAAACAATACAACCACAATATCCACACTAACAATGAAAAAGTATGAGCCTATAATAACTTAACCAAAGACTTATACATATATATCAATCAACACCAACTTTATCATCATCACCCTAGCTTTAACCCGGGTTTTGTCCGCCTTTCTACTTCACCTCATTAGTAGTATGCCGAAGATCGAGATTGAATGAGTGAATGAATCCTTCATTGCATAAATACAGGATACACTCGGTACATATACAGAAAATAACAGGCGGCTTTATCGCTTAAAGCGATTTCTTCCAAGCAACATTTGGGTAGCGAACTATCAATAGCGACATGTTTACACAGAAACACATGAAAGGGACATATTTCGTTGAGTTTGTTGGCACTCATTTCATCCTTAACGACATCAAGCCCCGAGGCTTGACCTCACCGGCATATTTTTCTCATACCAGGCTGTGATGTTAATCAATATGTTCTCCATGTAAATTGTCGATCTGCGCGAGACGTGACCATCATATCATGGAAGGCGCCGTCATGCAGCTTGATGTCACGCTAGCCACCGCGAATGTGGGCGTTCCAGACGCGGTCTTTGAAACTCCACACATCCACCGTACAATTACTCTTTCACGTAGAAACTATAAACGAACTTTATTAAAATACCAGAGTAATACCTAGACTTGAATTTATCTAGAAATTCATTTTGGTTATGCAAATACTATAATGAATTTCTAGTATAATTAAATGGTGTCGTTTATTTGCCTTATTCTCTCATGCCTTGTATTTACTACTACCTGATTTATTTATTTATTTATCGTATGGCTTTTAAGTTCCTACTGCTACTTAAATTTTCAATTTACATTTCGTCTGATTATTTAGCTAATTAATACTGGATTGCCTCTCAGGTACTTCACTCGAATAAAGTGCTAGAGATGAGTTATAACGTCACTAGTATCGGCGGCATGGTGGCATTTTTTTTCGCTACATTTATTATTGTCTTAACATGCCGCCGCAAACTACTGATGAAAAGACACTGACGCGGTTCTTATTATCGCGTGTCTTATAAATGTTATGGCATGATTTTGTTACATAGTTCCTTCGTCAAAAGTCACAGTGATACTACCGTGACGTCATTTAGCACCCATCTCTAATACTTATTCCAGTTACGTTCCTGGAAAGGCCATTCTATAAGCAAAATAAACAATCAGGTTATAACTGCTTATTTTTCTTACTCTACTTCTCGTCCTAGAATGAAATTACATTTTCCTTGCTATTTTGATTGTCCATAACACTAATCCATTAGTTCGTTAGTTCATAACATTGACCCGTCGTTGTTGAGACCCAAAAACCAGAGCATGAAAATCCTTTGATTTCCCGCTTCACTACTTTTGCCGGGTCAGAGAGACTCAACATGGCCTGAAACTCAAAAACCTTGAATTCATTACGCCCCATAAGTTATTACGTACGTTGGTTTAGGTAAATAACCTTTGCTTATACAGTTTACTTGAATTGTGTAATACTTTAGATCTGTATAGTACGACGAATGTACATTGAACATATTCCCAACATACTTGGCATGGTATTAATTTTCATACATCGCATATTATCACGTATGTCACAAAAACCTTGGAACGAGAATTGGGCCGCTGCAGGTACGAGTACGTGTAAATCACAGGTGTCGATATATACGCGACGGCGGCGCGCGCGCAGCAATTAACCTGGTGCCAAGATGGCGGACGTCGGATGGCGGATGGCGTGTGGCGGATGGCGGCCGCGGGTGGCGGGTGGCGGGTCGGCAGCGTGTCACTGCGATATGGAGACGTCGCATGAAAATGGAATGCTGTAAGTGCGGTTGGCAGCGCGAGCCGAGGTGCGCGCTCAATGGACGCGGCGTGTCGTCATGAGGAGTTGCGCAGACGCCGTCTCGGAAGCCCAGCACTAATTTTACCATCTGGCTCGCACGCACCACTAAGTTTAGCCGCCCCAAGATAGCCCCGGTCCACGACCCATCGCGCATAAACTTTTCACAATTAGACTATTATTTTTGGTAGCAAAGTCAGTCGGTCGATTATTAATAGAGGCTTTTCCGAGTTTATATTCGTTACGTGTGTTGTGGTGTTAACTTTTAGTGAATTTATACATAGACGCTTATAAATAGGATGTGCTGAAGTTGCGTCTGACGGACGGGGGAATACCTTCCTGAAATATCGTACTACGGCCGGTGGTTTGCGTGTTTTCGGCCGCATTGGTAAACGATTATTTATACATTGATCGCGAGGGCTTCCACCGGTTGCGCGGGAGCCGCGCGCGGGTCTCGCGGTTCGCGGCGTAGCGCTGTAGCCGCCCTACGCGGCTACGGCCGGGGCCAAAAAGGTTACGGTTGCTTTTAACCACTTATTTCATCTACAATTAAAGTTACCATTGTTCAGATTATGGTCAATTTGCTTTTTTTTACCTCCAAATCAAAACTAAAAGAAACATTTTGTAGTGAGTATATTTGATAAAAATTTACAGAAAACAGCACACCACTTAGGTTCATAACCATTAAGAGTAGATAGCGCTGTCAAAATCTATTATGACAACAGGGCACTGCATTTCGAGCGGACGGGGTAAGGGGTGGTTCACACCCGCCGCCCCGCCCGCCAGACGGCCCGGCCGGGTATTTTCGTCTGGCCTGATCTGTCAATTCAAATTAGAGAATGCAGCGCGCGAATTGTTAATGACGTGAGAACTTCCGATGTCTGATGTTGCGGTAGGTCGTGCATCCGTATAAGTAATTGAGTGTGTTTATTTCCGGGGTGCCCAATTGTTGGGGGTATTACCGCGGCTGTGGTAGAATTTTATTTTTAAATGTATGTCAAATACATTTTCTAAATTCCAAATAGTGGTTTAAATGTTGCTATTTTTGTACCTTATTCCTTCCATACAAATAAATATTAGGACAATTTATCTTACATAATCAAAATTTAACAAAACTTTATCATATTGACAACCTTAAAACTATCTCTCAGCTAAATACTTTTACTTATTCACCGATTCACAATTCTCAAAACAGGACGAAGAAACAAAAACGTAACTCCTGTAACTTTAACGGTGTTACGAGAAAAAAAAGCAGACAAATTGTGACAGGAAACGGGCCCAGCCGGTGTGCGCCCGACAAAAAAACGTGGGTCGTTGACCGACCGCGCGGTGTGTAAGCACCCTAACAACATCCGTTCACGATAGTTCTTGAAATATTAGTTTTTCATGCAATCAGATTTTTTCTTAATTTATGATATATTGATATTTTTTTTATACCTCACTGCTAAGGATTTAGTTGTAATATGTTGTATCTATTAGTAGCTGGACGTTAAAATGTCATGCACTGCAACTTTGTTGCCTAGTTGACAGTAGACACCCGATTGCTTGCCACAGGTGGACTGTAATTTTGAGTCTAACGTCCAACATTCTAGGTACTATATTGTCAATATTTTATGAAAAGGAGACTCTAGTCAAAATATCAATTTTGATACACAACGTCTCCAGCCCATTTTCGTTTTGTAATTATGCTCTAGAAATTTAAAAAATATATTTTTAGAACAAACATACTGTCTTGGGAACTATAGGTTCAAGCTGCTTACTTTGTTAATCAAGCATTACACACGATAAGGACCCAATCCATATTTTCATAGAAGTCGTACGTTGTTACAGTCCGGTACTGGAGCCCTATTTTTTATTCTGATGCTAATTTTCAATATTTTTGAACCGTACTCTTTCGGTCTTTTCAATGTGATTTAAAAAATATTAAATTATTCATGCCAAAAATCAAAACGGAAAACCGTTCAAATCGAGGTGAACGCTTCAAAGATAGAGCCCCTGGGCAGTTAAAAATATTTTTACGCTAGACGCCAGTTGCTGGCGGCTGGAAACGTGCGAAAAAATGACCTTCCGGTGTAGACGATACATTATAAAAATTTAATGGCCAGTATGAAAATATCCAGGTTCTCGGAGTGTGATTTGGTGTTGCGACCCTATTACCCTTGATATGGGGTGTAATTACTTAATCGTGAGGCAGATTTGCCATGGTTTTTAGGGTAAATTAATTTTTCAACCCGCATTCCCACGAGGCCTTTTTGCGGTCCCGTTTAAAACACCACTTCGTTACGTTTTGAAAAGTAATTATGAAATCATGAAAATGAGGATTTAGGTTTTATTTGCACTTTTAAATTTTCTTTATTGGGAAATGAGTTGGGATACTTATTATTAATTGATCAATTTGAATCAAAATTTATTCCGTGCTTTAATGGTTAAAATAATTTTATAAATCTTTTCTATAACAATGTAATAAATATTTAAAGTACCTTTTCCAGAATCGCCATTTCTTCCAGCAGCTTCTAAATTGCCAATAATATAATACAGGGGATGTATTCATTTATTTATTTCATTTGCCAACTGATTTACACATTTGAAGGTAGATTATTAAAATCCGAATCACCCTCATTCAATTCTCATTCATTCGTGACATCTCGGAAGGAATTAAAAGGTGCGAACACACATACGAAATCAATTTCCATGGTGAGGGGGGTCTTGGCCCCTAGGTCCCTCCCCTTCCTTTCTCTTCGTAACTGCGAACGCATGGCGGCGCCTGCGCATCTCCTATCTTTATGAAGGGGAACGACGTGAGGGTACTTTTTTTCTTCCGTGGGTTTCAGGAAGTTCATCGGGGGGAAATGAAATATGTGTTTTATAGGGACCGCGATGAAAGACTATTTAATAATAATAATTAATAATGCATTCAAAGGGCACGTGATGTGATTTGTGATGTGATATTGTAATTGACTGATCTTTATATGAAACGGAATGGTGGCGCTACATTCAACTCTTCTGACAGATACCGTAAGGCCTTTGAATAGTTTATTATCTAGTATTAGAAATGAATTGTAAGTATAATTGACTACGACGATGACTGACTATGTACGCGCCTGATTTTTATACAAACCTGAATGGTGACACTATATTCAACACTTCTGACTGATTAGGCCTTTGAATTTCTTATTATCTACTGTTCTATTTGCATTGTAAGTATAATTGACTACGACGATGACTGATTACCAGTATGCAGTTTATTTAAATATAATTTTTAGTTATTTATATTTAAAAAAGTTGACGAAACTTTAAGGTCCTGATTAGATAAATGGACCGTCCCTATAAGTAAATTAATCTATATTATTAATCAAACCCCAACGAATCCAGCTAAAACACCCACACTATAAGTGAAAAACAAGAATGATAGAGTGGGTAAACCCAATAATTTGGTGCAGCCACACCACATGGCAATGTTGTCATTACTCAGTGACACCGTCGCCATTTGACACGAGACACCTCCCCCCCCCTCTCCCTGCTTCTCCTCTCGCGCCCCGCTTCAGCCGCATCCGGCGCGACACCTGCGCGTGCGCCCCTCTTTTACAAACAGGACGTATTTAGGTGAGTAACCTTTTTGGGTACAATTTGATGAACAATTTTCATTTAATTAACTTGAATTGTTCTTCTTTATTATTACTTATTTAATAACTTTATTGCACAGCAACACAATTGGCAGACTTATTATTAATGGCGTAAAGTATTATGAAAATATATACTTAAAAACCAGCAACATATTGCTATCAGAGGAACATTTAATTTGTAAAATTGTATTAGTCAGGTTTTTAGATAGAGCGACCACAACAACACATAGTGTGAAAATATCAAGAAAAGCGTATGACTGACGGACAGCGGGGTCTGAGAACTTTCGGTAAGGAACTATGAAAAGGTAAACTTATATATTTGAATCTCTGACATTACTCGACCAATTTTACAAAACAGAAATTCTGTAAAATATTCAAGATGAATCTGAATCGTCTCTGATTTCGGCCCTGTATTTTACCCTCGCTTCCATTTCTTCCAACTTATGTGTATTGTACAATGGCATCCGCAGAGTTATAGCTTTTTAATATTCTACGGTTAGTAAGTTAATGTACTTTTTGTTTTCAGTGTTGACGCTATTGAAAAATGCTTTTAAAATGAGCGGCCATATTTCTTCCTGTTGACATAAAAATATATTCAGGTCATCTTTAACAAACGCAATATAATTTAATTGTTATATCGTCATAAGTGTTTTAGTTTTACTATTAATACCGTTTACTTCCACAATTTCTTCAAAATAAAATTTCGGACATTCTTTTGAGTTTTAAAACTCTCTTTGGAGGTTGGAAAGAATTCTCCCAGCAACATTTTCCACCATTCAAACCGGTAAAGTTTCACAGCGCTTTACGAGTCTTTGAACAGGCAAAGGACGCGCGCTATGCAAACAATTTGACTGTAGCCAGGGCTGCTGTATTATTCAGTCACCGCTAAGTGGCAGCGCCATCCGCCTCTGTCCATATATTATTCAAACTGTGACTTGACACGTCGACGCCTGACCCCCCTCCTGACTCCCTCCCTGCCTGCTGGGGACACGTCAGTTCCGTACCCAATTATTGCACACGGTGAAAATGTCGCCGGCTGCTTATTGTAGAATGACCCTTAGACCTATTGGCCTTTTATTTGGAGTGTTTTGGGTTAGAATGTACCGGCGCTGATTGGACAAGGTCGCTTGTTTGGCCACTCCCGTCGAGTCTTTTTTGGGACAGACAGTCTGGCTGGTGCGAGTATTTTGCAATTACATGCTGGCCAGTGACATTTGGAGATTAGTAGGTTTTAATGTACTAAATTGTTAGTTCAATTTGGATATTTGTTGTTTAACGTGTTAGTTGAGATTTCTTTGCTGTTAGTTATCGGGCTTAATAGTTGGTAACCTAATACCATAATAAAATATTAATGTACCTGTACTTCCATACATAGTATAAAACAAATTCGCTTCCCGCCGTCTGTCCTTATGTATGTATCTATGTACATAACGGATTTTAATGCGGTTTTCATCAATATATAGAATTCAAGAGGAAGGTTATATAAGTAAGAAAAAAAGGCTAGGTAGTTGTGAAGTAGGTGTTCGCGAACGAAGGGCAATACACAATTGTAAAAGCTGTGACTTATGTAAACTCGATAAAAATCAATACGATTTAAATTTTATTAGCGTCTTCAATTAGACGCGATAACCGCAGCTATTAACTCAGAGTTTAATCGATTAGATTGCCAAATTAAATGCAAAATGTTAAATGGCCTCCCTGACACGGAGTGTAACACTTTTAACCTGAACAGAGGCAACTGCATTGAAATGCAAAAGCCTCAGTTATTTTCGTACGGACGAAACTGTGCACTGAACACAGAAAATCGCTTAGCCCGGTAGTTTATTAATGAAAATTGAGCGACATCCCTTGTAACGCTCCGCTTGATTTAGACCGGCGCAGCGATGGTCAAGCTTGCTCGCCAACCCACGACTATCTTGCAGTTACTAGTCTGAATTTTAAATCCGCGACGAAAGACATTTTGATTTGACATTCATTATTTCATTGCACGGGTATTATACTGCGCACATTGAAATCCAGTTTCATCTGATTTCATTCTTCGATTATGGCATCACACTACACTGCACATCACTACTCAAGTTATTGCACACGTTCGAGGTGGAAATTATGGATGTATGTGGGAATTTTTAAATGTATATATTTTGTTACAAGCATGTAATCTCGAATATATCTGTTTACAAGCGTATTGTGGGGTCAACGATCCGGACTTCACTCGGCGGGACCCACGGAAGACCAGCGCTGAGGCCTCGGCCCCGGCTCATGCTGAGTTAGGTCCTTTTGTTGACTGGAGGTGCTACAACACGGCAATGCCTAGTCGACAGTGTTGTTGTAATGCGTATTTGTAATTATTGAGGTTGTGTTTATTTAATTAATTGTAAGTATATTATTTTTTCAATTGCTATATTATTATGACTTCATGAATTTAATGTCTCAATTATGTAATAATATTTTTTTTTTTTGTATACATGTATGCTGTGTTGAGCTGTCCAGTCAATAATAAACGATTTATTATTATTATTGGTATTATTAAAGAAGAGAGGTGTTATAAGTTTGGCGTGTGTATATGTGTATCTGTGGCTTTGTGTATCTGTCTGTAGCATCGTAGCTTCCGAAACGATGGAGCATTTGAACTGTGTTTTCTGTATTTGAAAGCCATCGAGATGGTTCTTAGCTAAAACAACTTAACAACAACTTTGCAACAACGACCACTAACAACTTTGCAATGTAGTTTTATTTTATATTTCGTTGTTTAATAATTTAAGTAGGTACATTTTTTTATGTCATACGGTAGGCAAACAGGCAAGCCGGCCACCTTATGGAAAGTCACCACTGCCTATAGACATTAGCAACACCAAGAGTATCGCCAATGCGTTGCCCACCTCTATAACAAGCTGCTCTGGCAGCAAAAAGGCAAATGCCACTCCACTGCCAAAGCCACGGTTCCCAAAATCCCTACCCCGTGGAGCACTGGAAATTTTACTTACCGGCAGAAACACAATACTATTTAAAAGAGTATTATTTAGCTGCGATATTCTGTAAAGTGGAGGTACTTCCCCAGTCGGGCGGCTCCAATTCGAACGAGATACCCGGCTATGCTCTACCTCTCTTAAAATATGAATCTCTTAGAATATGTAGGGTATAGCGGGGTATCTGAAGTATATATAGTAGATAAGTATTTACTTAAGGTGCACGCCATCTGCCTCTAGATTTGGCCCTCTTTCTTCCGTTGGTCGGCTGGAAGATATTTCTCTAGAAATAAGCTGTACCTGTTGTGATGTTATCTGTATGTCAATTTTGTATACTATTCATTGTGCACACTTAACTGTAAAATAAATAAACAAATTAAATTAGTTTTGTAGTTCAGAAAATATTTGAGTTCAAGTAAACTTGGTCAGAAGTTATCAGACTTTTTGTGTCGTTAGGTTATAAACGTTAAAATAGTGGCTTCAGTATTCCGAATGCATGTCAGACGCAGGGTGGCAGCAGAGCACTTTGCAGGCCTGCATATAATATGGGCCGGTATAGAATAATTACATTATATTGAAAAGCTATGCCCCGCAGTTTCATCCACCCTATGACCGGGCGTCCTTGGCCGATGTTTACATCTCACGCAAAATTTCAACCTCATCGTACAGTTTCTCTTCATCCAAGTCCATGCAAATTTTCAAAACCACTGATAGTTTCAGAGATTTGCGCTAGATCTATACTAATATTATAAAGAGGAAAGGTTTGATTTTTTGATGGTTTGTTTGTTTGTATTGAATAGGCTTCGAAACTACTGGACCGATTTCAAAAATTTTTTCACTGTTGGGAAGCTACACTATCCCCGGATGACATAGGCTATATACCCGTGTACCCGTAGTGGTACCCGTGCGAAGCCGGGGCGGCTGCTAGTTAACTATAAAACTCTTAAAACATTCGCTGGTCAACTTTGTAATTTTAGTAGTGTCGTCTATTTTTCGAAGTAAATTGGTAGTCAGACAGTTTGACTATCACTTACCATATTGCCAAATCTGGGACAAGATATTTTTGATTACATTTGCAGTTGCACTTTGCCTTAATGATGAATTTGAAATGGTGTTATCTACATATTCATAATCACCAGATTCAAATAACTATTCCATTGTGCAAGATTTAGGAAAAGCCGAGCATGAGACGGGGTGGTCCATGGTTTGCTGAGATACGTTACAGTCACAGGGAGAATCCTTTTTTCCTTATGATGATGATGATGATGATTTGATTACACTTTACAGTATGCATTATATGGTATACATATCCTCTATTGCACTGAATGGAGTTGTAAATGAATATTGCGGTTTCAAAGTTCATCTTTTCTGTTCTGGAACAATGCCGCAAATAATGGCTACGGGAAAGACTTGGTGTCACAAAATACAGCAATATGGTTTTAATTTTTTGTTCTGTATTGATATATTATACTAATCTATTACATACAATAGTAGGTATATCAAATAACGAAGAACGAATAATTTGACATATAATTCATTTCTTATCTAGAATCAATACTTTTTTAGTTATTCCATATTTCACTTACTCTCTTCTGTTAAAATTAGATTTTTGCGATTGCTGGTTTATTCCAGGCAGCTATCAAATTCAATTTAGTCTTTTTTATTCAATATAAATATTCATAAAATGAGCATCAGTGGCAGAGGGGCCGAGAAATACCGCGTTCGAATCCCGCTGCGGCCATATACTAATGACGCGACTCTGAGTTATGTAAATTAGTTTAATGCTAGCCAATGCTCTAACGGTGAGGGAAACATCGTGATGCACACTCAGGCGATTGAACGTGTAACCATGATCCAATTTGGTCAGGTTTCCCTGGTAGCAGGGTCATAGAGGGCACATGGCAGTCGCTCTACTGTAATTACCTGATCTGCCAAAACCTGGATTATGGTCAAGGTGGACCCCGGGCCCTCGAGCGCGAGAGCACAACCGGGACATTAACGCCAAGATTTTTTTTATTGAATATTTATAAAATACTCTTATTAATAGTCTAGGTACTTACATAATAACGTTAATTTCACGTCTTTTAAAATTTCACAAACGTTGTTTTTAAAGGTGTGGCGCCTTTTAAGTCTTGTCTACGAGTATTAAAACGTCGTAGGGACAATGAAGGCTACAATTTCGCAGTATAGTCAAATTAAATATTCTGCTTCTGGCGAGGAAAGACAATCAGTTCCATGGAAATTATAACTTGCGAGGTGAAGTCGGTAAATGCTAGCAACAAAGGAAATCGTATTGAAGATGTGTGATTGACTCTGTCTAGTGTAAATGACATGAATTAGCGTGCGAAGAGGACATTTTACGAATGTGACATTTATTTCGCGAGACTTTTTACGGCTTTTCACCTTGCGTTTTGGGTATCAAAATAAGCGAATAACTGTCACTTGCGTTTGAAATGTTTAAAATTGAAAATTCTAATGATATTCATTTAAAAATAATCTTCTGGACAACTACAGGGCTGTTCAAATCTTTATTTAAATAACTTTGTCATAATTTGCGACTATGGCGCTCAGTCATCACAGCCCATAATAGTCCACTGCAGGACTTAGAGCCTTTCCCACTAAAAATGGGAGGCTATTGCCATAATCTCCACGCTTGGCAGGCGGGTTGGAAATCGCAGTGTTGTAAATATATCAATGGAAAACGCTGGTGCCCATTTTCCAGCCTACGGAGACTTTAGATTTTATGCCTCGAAAACTTTAGTCGCCTTGTACGACACCCACGAGTGTAAGGGGTTGGTGCTATTCTACTCCGCCGGACACCACACGGCCAAGTACCGCTCAGTACAGCTTCAAAATTTTAAAACAATAACAGTTAGCCAGGTTTCAAACAGAGACTTCTTATAGGACTTATCTCCGTTCCAAACCTATCCTAACTAATTTATAAAGTGCTTTAGCAGCCGTTGATAAAGGGGATGCTAAAACATAGTTACATACACCAACTTCTTTAAATTGATCACAAAAGTTATGAACTACAGGGCTCTCACACAATATAACGGTACGGAAACCAAAATTATTTTTGTTTTAAGTATTTGCAAAAGTTATTCGTCACTTGGTAACGAATATCTATATCTATACTAATATTATAAAGAGGAAAGGTTTGATTTTTTGTTTGTTTGTTTGTTTGTTTGTTTGTTTGTTTGTTTGTATTGAATAAGCTTCGAAACTACTGGAACGATTTCAAAAATTCTTTCACCGTTGGGAAGCTACTCTATCCCCGGGTGATATAGGCTATATTATGTACCCGTAGTGGTACCCGTGCGAAGCCAGGGCGGCTGCTAGTGAATGATAATTATATCATAAACATCATCGCGTGACAGTAGCTCCCGAGCGGATGGACAGATTTCGATGCGGTTCTCTTTATTTTAAAACAAGGGTTATCGATATGGTTCTTATCTTTGTCTCATTAAAATTGGTTATTCATTTAAAGTTGGTTGGTTTGGTACTATGAAAAATATTTGAGCTTTATAACCCACGTTTTTCGTCATTTGTCGGTAAGCTTAGTTTCATAATTGCCTGATTAGATAGTACATAATAATCTTTTATTCTGCTAGCAAACAAAATTTTTAAATATATTTAATTTGATAATTAAAGTAATAAAAAAACTCAATAAAAAAAACGTCTTAAGAATTATTAAACGCATTTAAGCTGATACTTAAACAAAAAAATTCATAGATAAAACATTAAAAACCATTCTAAAACGTGTTTAAGAATTTTGTGCAAACCGGGCTAAGTCTTGCTTGTTTAAGGTCAACGATGTCTGCACTAAAATTAAAAACTGTTTGTAAAATGCCAAATAAGGGAAAAAAATATTTTTTTGTAACACTTCAAGTATACACTTCGCTTCTTCTATCGACCAAGCGCTAAGGTGGTGTGCCCCCCATATTTATGATGCAGCGTATTAATTACTAATATCACCATTTACATACAAAGGTAATTGCTCACGGCTGTGTCATTAATCAGGATTTCTCACAGATTTGTTAGCAATGAAAATTATAGAGCGGCCTATAGGAAAATAAACGTTGCCGGTGGCAGAATATTACATGATTTTAGGAAATCGGTATTCTAACAATAATATGGTACCTATTTGACAACCATATCATGTGATTGATAGGAAATAATTATTTTATCATCTTAGGGAGTCGTCCATATTTGATTTAGAAAGACATCATTTAGCTTTGCATCCATTATTACCATATCAAATGTTACAGCGTAATCGATAAATTGATAAGTGTTAAAAAATTAAATTGTAAAATTTGAGTTATACATATTATCTTGTCCTTTTAGACATTTATCGTTATAGAGGCCATATAGAGTGAAAATAATAATCTATAGATGTAGCAATTACGGTTCAGAAGATATAGGCCAGTGACAGACAGACGGACAGACAGCGGAGAATTAGTAATAGGGTTACATTTTTACTCTTTAGGCAGGTACAGAACCTATTGGAAAAGCTTTAGAAAAGCTTCATGCTGGCGTGAAAGTAAATAAAATGAACTGCTGGAAGATTTCTAAAGCTTACCCCAAAGACATTACATCTATCGATTTGGGGTTCCAGCATTAAAAACACTTCAGAATCCACCTTAAAATGCTTAATTGATCCTATAACAATCAGACATCCCCCGACCGCCTGTTATTACGTATTGTTATGATAACATTTTTAAAATATAATGTTTTTACTAATACTATTTTTGTCAAAAATATAATTTAAATATAAAATGAATAGCTAGTTTAAAAAAAAATTAGGTACGCATTTAAGAACGATTTGTCACCTACTCGTACATTCTATTTGCAATAACTTTAAAAGATCCGATCTCTGATAACCTGTTGACATAAAAATAAAATGGAAACATCCCTTCCGAATGGAAATCACACCAAAATCGAATCGACATGTGTACTGACCGCCTGAATAATTGACACGGTCGAAACAGACCGCCCACGCGTGGCCGTAGGACCAGACAAACAAACTTTCCACCAGAAATAGAATCAATTACTCAAGCACAGTTGTAACACGGTAGCAGTGCAACCTGAGACGTACCAATATCCGTAGCAAGTGCCTCAGAACAAGTGATCTGTTCATTTCTCTGAGAGCACGTCGAAGCGACCAACCCAGTTTATAATTCAGAGGCTATCGTGGCCGAGATGCCACTTTTCTATCGGATTATTGCTTTACACTGTAGCGAGACGATAAAATGGATCTCTTTGTTGGAGCAAAGAGAAATTTGTTATTATGCCTTAGTCTTCGTTGTCTCTGAAGTGTATTTTGTTTTCTGTTTAATTTATCGAGTATTTGGATAATATTATTTATTTTAAAGTTTAAATGAATGGTCTTTATTGTAGCATTACACGTAAACTAAAACAAAACACAACAAAAACTAAACAATACTAAAAACTTAATTATCTAAAACTAATAAACTGCTGTTCAATGGCGGCATTGCCACGTTGAATGGCAATGCTCAGACACTACTGTGCCAAATAAAGGCTTATATTTCTTTAAGTTTTAACATTTACTTCTTTGTCTAGAGTAGAATTCATTAATTTATCTATATTTTGGTACCTATATCTAAATATTTACATAGAAGGTAACAGGTGTCCGCGTCAGTCAAGTCTGCTTTTATTCAAAACAAGCTGTTTCTCGCACGTTAGTCAATTATTGAGATTGCGCCCATCTGCGTTTTCCACACGAAGGAATCCCAGTCTCTAAGAACATGTATCGGGATGAACATGAACGGGATCTTTACTATAAACGCATATCTCCCTTGAAAATAGTTAACCTCCTTTGAAGAGGAAGAATTAATTATATCATTTCTGTAATCACAGAGTTCACCCCGTATCAATTCAAACATTGCCTCTTACAATATTAGTTTAATACAATCCCATTTACAATACACAAACAGTTGATATTATGGACATATAAGTGCCATGTGTTTAACCGCCCACCATGCCTCAAGGCCGTATCAGCTATTAGTATAATTTTACCCTCGATCCTGATATTTCAGGCCTGTATATTTCCATTAGGCTATTTTGATAGTCGGTCAAGGATTAGGACACCACGCGTCCGTGATACTCTAGCGGTACACTTCAAAATTACTCTTCACTCGACGACTCGCTTTTAATTAATAGAAGTAGGAAGTTCAAGTTGTGATTGTAGACTTGAGCTATAATTTTCTCCTTGAACGATTGGCTAACGATTTACAATGAGTAGGTTCAACGACTGGTTGTATTTGATGCTTTCTGTTTAAAGGTGTATCAGATCTGTATGGGATAGACTGAGGTAAAGCAGCGCTCACCCTGTTCTTTATCGATTGCCTCCTTCCTAGCCGTATCACGATTGGCTTCACCATTCTTCATTGATGGCTGCTCTTTTTGTGCACTCATGAATGGATCCATCTAAAGCCTTCCTGACTTGGTCTGTCCATCGAATTAGAGATCTGCCGCGAGCCCCAGCGACTTCCACAGTACCTTGCATAGCTAACCTTTCGATACTGGCATTGACATGCCTAGACACGTGCACAATAAATGACAAAATTTGACTTTGGACTATTGAAGACAAACGCTGTAACTCTAAGCTCTTCGATAGCTACATACCTTTTATTAACAATACATTTACATTGGTAAAAAACATTCACAAATTTGGAATCAATAAGATTAGGTCGGTCGTTCGAAAACTTGTACATTATAATTGTTTATGTCATACGGTATACATACACAGGCAAGCGGGCCAGCATCATCTCATCATCAGCAAGACCGTTCCTTCAAGCAAACCTTTGGGAGATGCGCTGGAGATCTCATTGTTGTAATTATATTGAAATCTTTCTCAGGGTAAAGAATAAATATTTAAAAGTTTTTGGCTTTAGAATAATATGCATACCTTCATCTATCAAATTATGTTACGTACAGTTACGTTAGCCGCAGAACCTGTTTTGCTGCGAGTGCTGGTGTTTCCATAATCTCCACGTTTTGCAGTCGGGTAGGAGTTCGCAGGAAATGCATGGGCTGCCTTGCATGAAATTAGTTCCCTTTTACGACACATGCATATTTTAAAAAGTTAATACTTATTTGGCTGAGCAACACAGTTTTTGCGTGAGTGAAATCCAATGGATATGTCATTGGTTAGAATCGATGCTACATTCTACTCTGCTGTCGCCACATGAAACCGACACCAGTTTGGTGCGGGAATCTACAAAATGGCATCTAAATTTGAAATTAAATTGGTAAAACCGTTTTTCCGTAGGAGTAGGTAGAGTCATCAATAAATATTCATCGATATTTCATTCAAAATGAAAATGTTGGGCTGCTGTCCTTATTTTCTGTAATTTATTTTGTATTCTGTCTATATTAGAAACAGCGACAATTCCGAAGCCTGTGCGATGCTGGCGAAATAATCCTTTTCCAAGTTATTTCGGGACCCTTTTATTTGATAACCATTATTTACGATATTGTAGGTAATACGAATAGGATTATAAGGGTTTAATAAAGTATTTCACTAGGTTTAAAACTAAATTGTGAAACATTGTGATACATTAAAGAGCTTAGCAGTAAACCTAACCTCCACAAAAGCAACTTCACAATTACAGATAGTAGAACAATGTGAAAAAAGTTTCGTAACCCCAGGGACGGTATCCAGTATCGATGTCAGCTTGTCAATAACACACGAGCCCTATGTGCCAATGTCATCCGGAATTTACATGTAGATTAGTATGTACTCTGGAGGGTTTTGTGCTGTCGATTTCAGAACAATACATACAATAAATATTTCTCCGGTAGCCTATTCTTTGCTACATGAAAATAATTACGTAATAATGAAGGTAGATTAAAAGGATTAGGTACTTCAAAAATATTTCTTTAAGAATTAACTTTGTTGTTTTGAAAGATATATTTAGGTAGGTACCTACTAATCTATCTCCGATGATAGGCTCAGCTAAAGAGGTAAATTAAATCACGGTTTATACAATTAGTAAACGTATTCATTCAATGGTGAAAATGGAATTCTATAGGTTAATGATTTAGTTGATGAGGTTGATGATAAAGCAGTTAAATCGAAAAAACCACAAATCGATGTTTTGTGATTTAATAAATTTTGTTTTTAATGCTCTTACTACAGTTATCAAGAACATGTGTAGTTATCGAAGAGCGGTGTCCCTTACACAGGCAATGCCTAAAAGGAGACACCAATCACTGATCTTTTCATGTAATTTTTGAAAAGGAATACATATTATTTATTTATATTTATATGTTAATAATAACATGTATCCATTTCACGCTTATTTGGATACATTTACTAAAGGCCAATTGCACATTTGATCTGTTTAAACTGACTTGTCTTATTTGGTGAACAAACAATGCCCAAAATCACGACTTGCCGTATCAATCACGCTACGTATATTGTGTATAGATGTTGAGAATGATATAAGAAACACATAGAATGTGAATTTCAACCAATACTGCTGCACATTATCCATTTAAATACCTAATTTCCTTAACCAAATAAGACAAGTCAGTCTGGACAGATTATACATACATTAGAAACGTCAAATCCTTGAATGAATGGATAAATAAGGTTATCTACATAAAATTTGTATGAAAAATTTTCCCACTTCAAGCTGTGCGCCTCAAAGGAAAAACTTTGCCCAAAACGTTGACGCAAATGGGGACCAGTGACGTCTTTACTGCGTACTTACTTATTTGACATTAACATTTATTCTACAAGGAGGAAATAGGAAAATGACTCACTCTAAATTAATTTAGCGTACCAGTTATTACCAGAGTTTCAAAGTTTAAATTTAAAACGTGCTATAGACTTTTAGCACTTACCTTGAAAAGAGTTATTAAATTCAAGTTTGAATATATACAGAGCTCTTTATAATAATAATCCATTACTAAACATATTATTTTCAGAAGAAATATTTAACTGATAGAAAAACCGTATCAAAAGCCGTTGTATGGTTTAAAAGGTTAGTCTGTTTAATAGGTACCTATACCTTAGTACAAATGTGCGCGGAAAGTAACTTTATTTTATAGTATGTAAAATTTCAGTTTCCGTCATTTTTGCCATACAAAACGCTAATTTCCTGCTACTCATCAACGAGATTGCGGAGTGTGCTAAGGTCCCGTGATCTCGTTGGGGAAAAAATATGAGGGTGCAACATGGTGGTTTTTAGTAGGTAGGACTAACATTTTTATGGAAACATAATCTTCTCGCCATCCAATCTAAAAATATGATGTGGCGCCATGGGTAATTTTACTGATTCCCAAGATTTTGTGTCTCGAAATCATTAGTACCTTACTGTATTTTTATATAAATAAAGAGAGTATTTATTAATATTAAATCCTCGGACGGCAAGTAGGTATCGGTAAATGGATTTCCCGCACATATAAAAAGGTAAGGACCTAAGATTATTACGATCTTATCTAAGACTTTTGACACAAATAAATATATAGCCAATTCTCAGCTAAGGTAAGGTATTGTCACACTTCACTTGTATGTTCAGCTGCTGTTGATGCCCGCTGTAGTTACGTATCAAATTTTCCATTATTTCATATCAACGTTACATAGGCTGCTTTTTCTGTAGCCTTGTTTTTCACCTACCTTACCTAAGTTATCAAAATATTTGTACACGATTCTTACTTCTTTTGTCTTCTGAAAAATAAATATGAACTTTTTTATAATACAACATTTAAAATTACATAAACATTGGCCAGGAGGACTTTTCCGAACGAGATTTCTCTTCAAGCTATTACCATTTCTACAAGGCGACTAAACAGCCGTATTCACAGACTATATTTACTTCCATACTAATACTAATATTATAAAGTATTTGTGGTTGTTTGTTTATAATGGATATAGGTACTCAAAAAATACTACAAGGATTTAAGAAATTGTTTCTCCAATAGCAAACCACATTATCAGCGAGTAACATAGTCTATAATTTATCTTCAAAAAAATTAGAGATACCTAGAAAAATTACAATAATATAACTCAAGGTATTAGCCAGACAATAAAACCAATTAATTAGTACCAAAAAGTGAAAGGCATTAAATGCAGTACAAAAACCTTGTACTAAAAAAGGCAATCAATTCCCATTGAACTTAGGTAGAGGACAAAAACCACGAAACTGAAAAAACCCAGCAGCTAGTGATTAATAGCTAATGTTTACTTGTGTCATGAAACAGTCCTCTTACTATCCGATAATGACATAGGAGTTGCTAAGTGAAATTTTACGATTTCACACCAAAGCACGATTTTATGGGAATATAAAACACTTACCCGTGAAAGTTTAAGCTATTTAGAAAGTTAAACAAACAAACGCTAAATACGGGGGCGTAAATTATACTACGGGTTTTATCCTTGTCTACTTACTATAGGTATTTTATATTATTAAGCAGGATAATAATGGAATAAAGTAGGTATGTTTTTGTTTGTTTGGTTTTCAATGAAGCAATTGATCGACGTTGTTTTTGCATATTTTGTAGCTAATTTGAGTTTGCGCGAACAAAGTTGGGTAGTAAATACTAAAGTTAAATACTAAAGTTGGGACTCTTCGCTAACGACTTTAAATGTAGGTTCTCATCTTCTATATAGGTATAGGATCTTCATCATCTTCTATATTGATACATAGTACAAAAAAAGGCGCTCTCCACATCTGCCTGTATGTATTTCCTCTAACTCATCTTTATGTCGTGGATATTTCAGCTATCTGCACGAGCCGCTTTGGGTCGACTTTTTAATGCTAGGCTTAGGAGTGGAACGCGTTGCCTGCGAGTGTATTTCATGATCAATATAATCTGGATGCCTTCAAGGCTAGAGTGAATAGGCTGTTCCAAGATGAGAATGCTCCATCTTCGGCCGCATCGTCACTTACAAACAGGTGAGATGGTGGTCAAATGCCTGTCTTGAACAATATAAAAAAAAAAACTCCGCCTAAAAACCACAATTCATTTTAATGCGGTTTTCAATATCAATTAGTTTTATTTTAACAAGGATTATATTTTAATACAATCATGTATAAAATAAAGGCCTAAAAAACCGTGCGAAACCGGGGCGGGTCGCTATCTATACATCGTATAAAAAAAAGTCGTTTCCGCTGTCAGTCCCTATGTATATATGTACGCTTAGATCTTTAAAACTACGAAACGGATTTTAATGCGTTTTTCAACAAAGAAACAAAGAACAAAGAAAGGGTAAGTAGGTGTAGGGTAGGTGTACAGTAGGTGTAGGGTAGGTGTACAGTAGGTGTAGGGTAGTTGTAGGGTAGGGTAATGTAGGGTAGGGTAGTGGAGGGGTAGGACGCCACGCGAACGAACTCCACTAGCACAAAACAAAATAAAATATTTTCAAAGAAAGCTTTAAAAATAAAAGTTTGTTACACACTATTGTCGATAATCCATTGCTAGCTGGTGATTTGGATCCCTTAGGCACCTTGAGAAACTCTACCGGCTGTACTACAGGGAATGTTTAGTTCTTCCGTCACTTTTCTCTGCTGTAAAACTATATTTTGTCACGTAAGACAGCAGAGAAACACAGGAAAACTTCCAAGAATAAAAAACAACGATTGTCTTAATACCATTTCTTGCTCCAACATTTAGACGTGACACCCCGGTGCGTTCAGAGCCCATAAAGCCAATAAGTGCTCAACAAGTTCTAGCCTACACCATAATGCTTCTTGAGTATAAATTGTTCGTGGACCACGTGACTGCGAAGGTGGAGGGGCCGCCTGCGCAGGATGTGTGACCACATGGCCCCGAGCCGTGGCAGTGCCGCGACATACTAGTGGGGATAAGACTCTTCAAACATAAATTTATTTGATACGCCGCTCATAACTTTTTGAACATTTATTCTGAGCAAATTGTTGCTTCAGTTACGGGAAATTTCAGCATGTGTCGATGTAAAACTTGTCTTAGTTTTTATTTAACATAGTCATGATTGATTGAATTTTCTTTAATGGGTGTCTTAATTTATTTTAATATTATTTTTAAGTATTAGGCTCCACAAAAGGCTCCACAAAAGCAACTTCACAATTACAGATAGTAGAACAATGTGAAAAAAGTTTCGTAACCCCAGGGATGGTATCCAGTATCGATGTCAGCTTGTCAATAACACACGAGCCCTATGTGCCAATGTCATCCGGAATTTACATGTAGATTAGTAGGTACTCTGGTGGGTTTTGTGCTGTCGATTTCAGAACAATACATACAATAAATATTTCTCCGGTAGCCTATTCTTTGCTACATGAAAATAATTACGTAATAATGAAGGTAGATTAAAAGGATTAGGTACTTCAAAAATATTTCTTTAAGAATTAACTTTGTTGTTTTGAAAGATATATTTAGGTAGGTACCTACTAATCTATCTCCGATGATAGGCTCAGCTAAAGAGGTAAATTAAATCACGGTTTATACAATTAGTAAACGTATTCATTCAATGGTGAAAATGGAATTCTATAGGTTAATGATTTAGTTGATGAGGTTGATGATAAAGCAGTTAAATCGAAAAAACCACAAATCGATGTTTTGTGATTTAATAAATTTTGTTTTTAATGCTCTTACTACAGTTATCAAGAACATGTGTAGTTATCGAAGAGCGGTGTCCCTTACACAGGCAATGCCTAAAAGGAGACACCAATCACTGATCTTTTCATGTAATTTTTGAAAAGGAATACATATTATTTATTTATATTTATATGTTAATAATAACATGTATCCATTTCACGCTTATTTGGATACATTTACTAAAGGCCAATTGCACATTTGATCTGTTTAAACTGACTTGTCTTATTTGGTGAACAAACAATGCCCAAAATCACGACTTGCCGTATCAATCACGCTACGTATATTGTGTATAGATGTTGAGAATGATATAAGAAACACATAGAATGTGAATTTCAACCAATACTGCTGCACATTATCCATTTAAATACCTAATTTCCTTAACCAAATAAGACAAGTCAGTCTGGACAGATTATACATACATTAGAAACGTCAAATCCTTGAATGAATGGATAAATAAGGTTATCTACATAAAATTTGTATGAAAAATTTTCCCACTTCAAGCTGTGCGCCTCAAAGGAAAAACTTTGCCCAAAACGTTGACGCAAATGGGGACCAGTGACGTCTTTACTGCGTACTTACTTATTTGACATTAACATTTATTCTACAAGGAGGAAATAGGAAAATGACTCACTCTAAATTAATTTAGCGTACCAGTTATTACCAGAGTTTCAAAGTTTAAATTTAAAACGTGCTATAGACTTTTAGCACTTACCTTGAAAAGAGTTATTAAATTCAAGTTTGAATATATACAGAGCTCTTTATAATAATAATCCATTACTAAACATATTATTTTCAGAAGAAATATTTAACTGATAGAAAAACCGTATCAAAAGCCGTTGTATGGTTTAAAAGGTTAGTCTGTTTAATAGGTACCTATACCTTAGTACAAATGTGCGCGGAAAGTAACTTTATTTTATAGTATGTAAAATTTCAGTTTCCGTCATTTTTGCCATACAAAACGCTAATTTCCTGCTACTCATCAACGAGATTGCGGAGTGTGCTAAGGTCCCGTGATCTCGTTGGGAAAAAAATATGAGGGTGCAACATGGTGGTTTTTAGTAGGTAGGACTAACATTTTTATGGAAACATAATCTTCTCGCCATCCAATCTAAAAATATGATGTGGCGCCATGGGTAATTTTACTGATTCCCAAGATTTTGTGTCTCGAAATCATTAGTACCTTACTGTATTTTTATATAAATAAAGAGAGTATTTATTAATATTAAATCCTCGGACGGCAAGTAGGTATCGGTAAATGGATTTCCCGCACATATAAAAAGGTAAGGACCTAAGATTATTACGATCTTATCTAAGACTTTTGACACAAATAAATATATAGCCAATTCTCAGCTAAGGTAAGGTATTGTCACACTTCACTTGTATGTTCAGCTGCTGTTGATGCCCGCTGTAGTTACGTATCAAATTTTCCATTATTTCATATCAACGTTACATAGGCTGCTTTTTCTGTAGCCTTGTTTTTCACCTACCTTACCTAAGTTATCAAAATATTTGTACACGATTCTTACTTCTTTTGTCTTCTGAAAAATAAATATGAACTTTTTTATAATACAACATTTAAAATTACATAAACATTGGCCAGGAGGACTTTTCCGAACGAGATTTCTCTTCAAGCTATTACCATTTCTACAAGGCGACTAAACAGCCGTATTCACAGACTATATTTACTTCCATACTAATACTAATATTATAAAGTATTTGTGGTTGTTTGTTTATAATGGATATAGGTACTCAAAAAATACTACAAGGATTTAAGAAATTGTTTCTCCAATAGCAAACCACATTATCAGCGAGTAACATAGTCTATAATTTATCTTCAAAACAATTAGAGATACCTAGAAAAATTACAATAATATAACTCAAGGTATTAGCCAGACAATAAAACCAATTAATTAGTACCAAAAAGTGAAAGGCATTAAATGCAGTACAAAAACCTTGTACTAAAAAAGGCAATCAATTCCCATTGAACTTAGGTAGAGGACAAAAACCACGAAACTGAAAAAACCCAGCAGCTAGTGATTAATAGCTAATGTTTACTTGTGTCATGAAACAGTCCTCTTACTATCCGATAATGACATAGGAGTTGCTAAGTGAAATTTTACGATTTCACACCAAAGCACGATTTTATGGGAATATAAAACACTTACCCGTGAAAGTTTAAGCTATTTAGAAAGTTAAACAAACAAACGCTAAATACGGGGGCGTAAATTATACTACGGGTTTTATCCTTGTCTACTTACTATAGGTATTTTATATTATTAAGCAGGATAATAATGGAATAAAGTAGGTATGTTTTTGTTTGTTTGGTTTTCAATGAAGCAATTGATCGACGTTGTTTTTGCATATTTTGTAGCTAATTTGAGTTTGCGCGAACAAAGTTGGGTAGTAAATACTAAAGTTAAATACTAAAGTTGGGACTCTTCGCTAACGACTTTAAATGTAGGTTCTCATCTTCTATATAGGTATAGGATCTTCATCATCTTCTATATTGATACATAGTACAAAAAAAGGCGCTCTCCACATCTGCCTGTATGTATTTCCTCTAACTCATCTTTATGTCGTGGATATTTCAGCTATCTGCACGAGCCGCTTTGGGTCGACTTTTTAATGCTAGGCTTAGGAGTGGAACGCGTTGCCTGCGAGTGTATTTCATGATCAATATAATCTGGATGCCTTCAAGGCTAGAGTGAATAGGCTGTTCCAAGATGAGAATGCTCCATCTTCGGCCGCATCGTCACTTACAAACAGGTGAGATGGTGGTCAAATGCCTGTCTTGAACAATATAAAAAAAAAAACTCCGCCTAAAAACCACAACTCATTTTAATGCGGTTTTCAATATCAATTAGTTTTATTTTAACAAGGATTATATTTTAATACAATCATGTATAAAATAAAGGCCTAAAAAACCGTGCGAAACCGGGGCGGGTCGCTATCTATACATCGTATAAAAAAAAGTCGTTTCCGCTGTCAGTCCCTATGTATATATGTACGCTTAGATCTTTAAAACTACGAAACGGATTTTAATGCGTTTTTCAACAAAGAAACAAAGAACAAAGAAAGGGTAAGTAGGTGTAGGGTAGGTGTACAGTAGGTGTAGGGTAGGTGTACAGTAGGTGTAGGGTAGTTGTAGGGTAGGGTAATGTAGGGTAGGGTAGTGGAGGGGTAGGACGCCACGCGAACGAACTCCACTAGCACAAAACAAAATAAAATATTTTCAAAGAAAGCTTTAAAAATAAAAGTTTGTTACACACTATTGTCGATAATCCATTGCTAGCTGGTGATTTGGATCCCTTAGGCACCTTGAGAAACTCTACCGGCTGTACTACAGGGAATGTTTAGTTCTTCCGTCACTTTTCTCTGCTGTAAAACTATATTTTGTCACGTAAGACAGCAGAGAAACACAGGAAAACTTCCAAGAATAAAAAACAACGATTGTCTTAATACCATTTCTTGCTCCAACATTTAGACGTGACACCCCGGTGCGTTCAGAGCCCATAAAGCCAATAAGTGCTCAACAAGTTCTAGCCTACACCATAATGCTTCTTGAGTATAAATTGTTCGTGGACCACGTGACTGCGAAGGTGGAGGGGCCGCCTGCGCAGGATGTGTGACCACATGGCCCCGAGCCGTGGCAGTGCCGCGACATACTAGTGGGGATAAGACTCTTCAAACATAAATTTATTTGATACGCCGCTCATAACTTTTTGAACATTTATTCTGAGCAAATTGTTGCTTCAGTTACGGGAAATTTCAGCATGTGTCGATGTAAAACTTGTCTTAGTTTTTATTTAACATAGTCATGATTGATTGAATTTTCTTTAATGGGTGTCTTAATTTATTTTAATATTATTTTTAAGTATTTTTGCGTTTTTCTTTTAAACAACTTACGCTAGGTATATGGAGCGACAATCTCACAAACAAAGTAGTAGCATCTTTAGTAAAGAGGTATATTTACAAATGTCGTGCCTACGTTTCTCCTCTCCGACAAAAATATTTAAGATTACCGTCAACTATAAATAAAATAAATTAGAGAGAGAGAAATTTTAATGAAACACATCGTAGACACGGTGTTCCATTGTTAAGCCAAGTGTCAATACTAGTGTGTTCTGCGTGCTACGGAACTCTAATTGAATCAATTGTAGTAGGAGTTTAATGAAAAATACTCGTGACCATGAGAACTGTAAAGTTTAAAAACGTTGAAATAAAAATTTCCCTTGACGGTTTTTTATTTAAAGTGATTTGAATAAATCAGATCCTCTTCGCACGTTTTTCCGCCGCTATGTTTTTAATCCAAAGCGGCCTGTTTAAATAATTTACGGGTATCGTAAGCCATTTACCCCCGAAGCAATTTCTTTGCACTTTAAATTGGAGTTCTTCGATTTCTCCAGGCGAAAAAAACAGAATTTCAGGTTATAATATAATTATTCTTCAAAAATAAATAATTTACATACAATTTTTGTGATAAATTTTACAATTAACAAATCAACTTTTATTATAAAAGTTTATATAGTCCGTTTGTTCCGAAATTAACGTAGGTAGTAAAAAGTTGGGCTTATAATTATGTTAAAATTACAATTAGGTACATTGTCTTCTGCCACTGGTTTTGTTGTACAACTCTCTTTTATTTCTGTACATTTTTTATTATTCTTATCTATTGTTAGTCATCTACTTTTTTAATAAGATATTCCCATGAACTTTGTACTGGAATATCCATACTATTCCCATGTAATGAAACTTCGTGCACCGTTGAAAGTTGTGGGTAGCACGTGTTTGGTGATTTCAGTCTAACGCACGCGTGTGGTTATAGGTAATGCTTACGTACATGCATTATTCTATGTCTCTGGTTGGTTTTACATAAGAAGTTAAGGAATATTTTGGCTGTTTTAACTTGTTATGGTATGTTACTGTCTCTGTTATTGTATTTGTTGGTCTATAAACCTCTGACGAAAATAGGGTGTTTTAAGTTTGACGTGTACCTATATCTGTGTATCTGTCTGTGGCATCGTAGCTTCCGAACGGATCGACTGATTTGAGTGGGGTTTCCTCTATTTGAAAGCCAGTTTAATCGAGATCATTCTTAGGTTTATTTTATTAAAATCGTATCAGTAGTTTAGTAAATATTTGGATATATGTAAACTTGGTCGGGGATTTCTGACTTTTTCTGTCTGTTGGGTTATATTGTAGTAATTGCCAAATAAACAATATGTCTGTCTTCATACTTTCTACAAAATACGTAAAGGGACAGATTATTTATGTTGATGCAGATTATTGAGGCTTTAATTTCAGATTGATTGGCTATTTGCTTCAAGGCATCTTCTCGAATAATTATGAAAATAAAGAATTTAAAGATAATCTATGTTATCTTTAAATTCTTTATTTTCATAATTTAGAGATAGATATTGAAAACATAAATCTGCAGCCAGCCAGACAAGACACTGTACCTACCTAATTAATTTGTTTGTGTAACTTAGCTTGATCATAGTTAAAGTATATGTAGGTATAGGAGCCGGGTTAATTGGTGTTGAAAATAACAATTGAATAAAAAATATTCTTATTAATAATGCTGAAAATCGACTCAGTCATTAACAAAAAAATCTCAATTAAAGGCTAATCAATAAGCTCCTTTCCTAAATCTTGTTTTGAAGGAATATAACCATTTTAATTGGCTCTCGTTTGTAGGGATTATCAGAAGCGTCTTAGTGCTTTTTACGTAAAAAGTATCGACGGTAAATTAAAATCTGAAACAAAAATGGCTAGTTGCTAGTACTTAGAAATTTATTGCTTCTGATAAATAAATAACGATGACAACTTCAATATGGGCCCGTGCCCAGTCAAGAAATGTTCATAACATCTAAAATCATCGCCATCTTGTCGTTAATGCTCCGGTTGTTCTCTCGCACGCGAGGTACCCGGGGTCTACCATCTTACCTCCGTTCGACAAAAACATTTAATAAAAAAAAAAAAATCTTAGTGTTTATGTCCCGGTTGTGCTCTCGAGAACGAGGGCCCGGGGTCCGCCTTGACCATGATCCAGGATTTGGCGATCAGGTAATTACAGTTGAGCGACTACTTAACAAACAAAAATAAATCAAAAATAATTTGGTTTGTTTTTAACAAATCACACAGTTAAAACACTTACTTACCTACATTAAACTCATTTTTCTCGCTTAATACTCTCCAGCTATCAAAAGCATGTTAGTCGCCTATATTTCATTAGGATTATTGTTTATACATTATCCTGAGCAGCTGCATTCCTCCCGTATGCAGCACTCCGTTAAACTTAGCAAATCTGCACACTTGCACTTTTTATGGGTTTCTGTTCCCCCGGTTAATGGTTGCCATCGGGGTTCTGATAAACACACTTAACGATCAAACTTAATAAAGTCGGCCATGTTGTTCCAAAATTAAATTTATTGTAGACTTATGGCGATTGTAAAGATTTTTATTGCGAAACCATGTTGATCGTTGTTTTCTTTTTCCAACTGGCCAGTACTAGAACCAGATGTTGTTTCGTGTGGCAGGTCTAGGTTTTGATAGACAAGTGTTGTATACATATATGTAATTCCCATGTTATGCGCTCATTACACACGCCTAAATTCAGTAGCCTAAACGATTCAACTACTGAATTCAGTCAAATGTAATTGCATTTTGCAAGTTAGGATGCTAAATTTAGAAGAACGTATGGTTTCTGAATTTAGAAGTCCAATTAGAAACGCATTTAGGAAGGTGTAATAGCATTTAGTAACTTACTTTCAGATGGACGTTCAGAAACTCATTTTTGCCTGGTAATTTAACTGTGTGAGTTTAATCTTGTAACATTAGGCACACCATTTTGTATGTTTATTAATGAAATTAAATATAAATATCATACTACTGCTTTTTAGAGATATTAAATTTAAAATAAATATTACTTAACATTATTCGAGAGCGTCATTAACGCCAAGAATCATGTTTAGTTCTCATATAGATGTCAAGCAGTGCTGTTTTCGAACGCAACATTAAATAAAAAGTAAAACCGATTGGCGGGAATTCAAAAGTACTGCAGCCATTCTCGTACACAACATGTCCGACTTAGTGACGCTTTAAACAGTAAATGAATTTAATAACTGAATTTAGAACAGTGTAATCAGAAGCTTCTAAATTAAGAAGCTAGTTGCTTCTTAATTTAGTCTACTGAATTTAGGTATATGTAATAGGCGCATAAGGCAGCGTCCAAATCTCGCGAATGCGCAGTTGCAGCAGATTTGGACGCTCCCTAAGATTGGACGATCTGGACAAATATTTTCCAACATTTAGAAAACGTTACCTACTTTGCACCACCGTCCAGTCTCCCTAGTACTAGGCTCCCCCACCCCTATCTCTCCCCCACTGCCGCGAACTTTCACGAAGTGGGAAGGATTCAAAGAGTCCATGGCGGCCGTCATGGACGCGCCCGACTCGCCGCTCGCTTTTTCATCCGACTACTTCGATAGTCCGGATAAAATCGACGCTGCGGTAACCTCGTTAACGTCCCACATTCGGTCAGCGTTGAAGGACAACGAAGTGGTGGCCCCTGTCGTTAATCGGCAGGGACTCCCACTCGAAGTTCGAAACCTGATCAAAGCCAAAAACGCAGCCCTCCGGAGGGCCGCACTCTATCCGACCCCAGAGTACAGACGCACTGCGAACCGACTTCAGCGGGCAGTGCGAGCACGTCTCGACGAAATGAGGAACTCCCAATGGGGGGACCTCATGCAGACGATTTCCCCGTCCCATCAAGCGTACTACAAAGTGGCGAAAGCCCTTCGTACAGACGCCAGAGTCTCCATCCCTCCTCTTGTTCGCCCAGACGGCACAATTGCGTTTGCGGACACCGAGAAAGCCGAATGCTTTGCAGATAGCATTGCTTCACAATGCTCCCCTAGCACCATGGAGTGCGACCCCGGTCACGTGCGTGCGGTGGAAGACGAAGTCCGTCAAAAGACCTCGCTCCCTCCCACCACGGACCCTGTCACTGTGTCCCCCGACGAGATCCACTCCTTCATCAAGGGTCTCAAATCTAACAAAGCGCCGGGCGCGGATGGAATTTCCAACCAAGCGCTTAAGTACCTCCCCGAGCAGGTGCTTACTTTGTTAGCGATCATTTTTAATGCTTGCTTTGACCATTGCCACTTTCCGACCGCGTGGAAAGAAGCCATAGTCATAGGCATTCCCAAACCGGGAAAGCCGTTAAATGTAGCGTCATCCCACCGCCCGATAAGCCTCCTCAAGGCACTAGGGAAGTTATTCGAGAGAGTAGTGCTCTCTCGAATGAAAGAACATCTCTTCAAAGACGATGTTCTTATTCCCCATCAATTCGGCTTTCGTCCCAAACACAATTGCCCCAGACAAGTCCATCGTATAGTAGAATACATCCTCAATGGATTCTACCCAAAGAGAGAAAAGACGGTCGCAGTCTTCTACGACGTCGCCAAGGCCTTCGATAAAGTCTGGCACGAAGGCCTTGTTTACAAGCTATACAAGCTTGGTCTCTCCGATCGACTCGTCCGATTAGTAGCGTCCTATTTAAAACACCGTACCTTTCGGTTCAGACACGAAGGTACTTTGTCTTCCCCACGTCAACTGAAGGCCGGCGTCCCGCAAGGCTCTGTACTCTCTCCCCTACTCTATATATCGTACACGAACGATATTCCCGTCCCCGACAACGGGGTGCAACTGTCCCTTTTCGCCGACGACACGGCAATCTACGCCAAAGGGCGAAGGCCACCCATGGCAAAGCTCCAAAAGGCGGTGAACAAGCTCGAAGCTTGGTTCAAACTGTGGCGCATCGAAGTGAATCCGGAGAAGAGCTCCGCGGTTTGCTTCGATGTTAAGCGCAGACGGGGTGACAGCGACCCCCCTCCCCTCCGCATGCAAGGGAAACTAGTTCCCTGGCAGCGCGCTGTAAAATATCTAGGCGTCACGCTTGACAAAAGGCTCACTTTCCGGCCCCATGTCGAAAGAGTGTGCCGCACCGCCCGTTTCTACCTGGGTCGCCTCAACAGTATGTTGGGTCGATTCAGTAAAATGTCCCTCAGGAACAAGCGAACCCTCTACAAGGTGTGCATTCGACCGGTGTTGACATACGCCTCCCCCGTCTTCGCTCACGCGAGCTCCCACGTCACTAAGAAACTGCAAATTGTGCAGAACATCTTCTGCCGTAGGGCAACGGCGGCTCCATGGTACGTCCGCAATGCGGACCTGCACCGTGACATGGACCTGCCTACCCTGCAGCAGTTTCTTAGAACGCTCTCCGAGACCTTTTTCAAGGCCGCGGAGGAGCACCCCAACCCGCTCGTGCGAGAGGCAGCAGCCTACGCTCCCCGCCCGGTCTCCGGCCACGTGGTACGGAGACCGAGACACGTCCTCGCGGATCCCCCCGACGAACTGTCGAGCGCCCTGAACCTCCTCCTGGAGGCTCAGGACGACTCAACAGAGCCCCCCCATGCCGTTTCAGCGGCCCCCGTAGGCCCCCAATCCCAATCCACGGCAGCGGGACCCCCTTCTGGGGTCTCGCTATAAATTCTCCAGCGTATGCTCCGTAAGGAGTGACGTTGAGCGCACCCCGTCCCTACGGGGTGTAGCATCCGATGAAACCTGAAAGGCCCTTATGGCTACAGGTGCTTCCAGGGGGTGTTTAGTACGTATGCGCCTAGGTTCTTTTGGCGAGTCGTGCATAACCAGTCCGGCCGGCCGGCTGGGATACTCATGAGAGTTCACCTCCTCCCTTCCAACCGCATTACCGAAGGGTGCCCATTTCCTTTGCGTTGGGCAAAAAAAAAAAAAAAAAAAAAAAAAAATACTTTGCACATAGTTATAATTCTTTATCTTTTCATAAATGTCCCGGTTGTGCTACCGCGCGAGTTCCCGGGGTCCACCTTAACCATGATCCAGGAATTGACCGATCAGACGATCAGATAATTACAGTATAGCGACTACCATCTGACCTGACCCTGATAGGGGGAACTGGGGAACCAGACCAGATTGCATCATGGTTACACGTTCAGTCTCCGGAATGTGCAGGATACTCACGATGTTTTTCCTGGAGCGTAATGTACTTACATAACTTAGAGAAAAAATCATGACTTATTATAAAACGTGTGCGAATTAAAAGAGCAGCGCCCATTCTAGGCCTGCAAGCTCAGAGTGAAAAACTTAAAGGCTAGTTACACTTCGCTAAATTCAGTCGTCACTTATAAATGTAACAAAAACATATTCTATGAGCAATACATTCCACTTTGATTTTTATTTTCTAAATTCGCAGACTTCCACACGCATCCACACGCTTTTTGCTTCAAAATTTGGACGTAAGAATTAAGCCAAGCCTAATATACCGTTCAGCGTGCTGTCGTGTACCCCTCGCCTAGCAAAGTAGCTCGAATCAGCAACTGTGTTCATACAACATTGCGTGTTACAGTATGACGCATGGAAGTTCAGGTGGGTCGCGACTTTGGTGTCAGGCTACGAGGTCACGTGGGCTGCAGTGTGTAGAGTATGAAGCTATAGTGGTATGTACTATTTTCTAAGTAAAGCTCAAGTCCAGCAATGATCTGTTAGGAGCTGTTGATATGGTTTTCTAACGAAAACATGAAACCTAAAATTTGTTTTATGTAATTTGACTATGTAACTGTATAATGAAAAATGCGTTACATAGCAGGAAGATGCTTCGGTGGCCGAGTGGTTAAGGTATCTGACTCGTAAGCGAGAGGTACCACTGCGGCCAAGTGAGAGAAAATATCGTGATTAAACCTGCACATTCAGGCCACTGAATGTTTAACCATGATCCAATCTGGTCAGGTTCCCCTGGTAGCAGTGTACGGAGGTGAGATAGCAGTTGCTCCACTGTAATAATCAGATCTGCCAAGTCATGGATCATGGTCAACGCGGACCCCAGGCCCTCATATGTGAGAGCAGAACCAGGACATAAACGCCAAGATAATTATTTTTTTAGCAGAGTAAAGGCTGATAGGCTTCAATTGATTGCCTTAGAACAATTATTTAAAATGTTATAACAGGCATAATGCCCTTGACTATTCCGCAGCAATCCTTTATTTTTCAAGGTTACCGAAGGAGATAAGAATCTAGCTTCTCGTGAAAGTACAAGTTGATAATGAGCAGCAATTCATTAATAAATTTATGTAACAATAAATACTCATTTTATTTTTATTTCTAAACAAGCTTTCATTACGCGTTCTAGTTTAACTGGATACCTACCATCTACGATCACAATACTCTGAGTACTGACACTGAGTCAAAACAAATCAACATGCTCAAACTCGATTGGTTTATTATGAATAGTTTAGAAGACCACCTTTCGTCATCATCTTCAGACCTTAAATATCACCTAGGGGCTAAATATCAAGACCATATCAAAAAGCCCAAACACTCGGAGTTATCTTGTTGCCCTCATTGTTCACGCTAGGATCACCTTCCCACTCCATCATCAGACTACCTCCATGGTTTTTTTGGATACCCATTATAGCATTGTTATCCAGTTACATACTTAGGTATAACAGATTGGGTAAGGTGTCCAATTAGGCTTGCAAGATTTGATCCGAACACACACATAAACATTACTAGTCAATAAACTTATAGAATCATTTTTTTACTGTTAATTTAAAAGCAAGACTGCTCGTGGGATTTGCGCTTTTTGAATAAATCTAATACTAATAATTCCTTCCTTCCTTCCGACCGTCTAATTTGGTTAAGCCGTCAAGTTGCAATATTTGCAATGTCTATCGGTGGAAACCTGTTATTGGGTCTGTGCTACCAGTGTTATTTTATATTGTAATCATTGCTGTTGGTTTTCCTTAAGTGAATAAAATAAAATAAAATTAAATAATATTTACCGGCATAGTCCGGATTGAATGTTACGGTAGCCAGCAATTAGAAGCTTAGATTTAATAATTGGCTACTCATAATAATACTAGTGGACCCAGCGCGACTTCATTCGCGTGGCGTCCTACCCCTACATACACCAACTTTACCACTTCCTTTTTTTGCTTATACAAGGTGTAAAAAGACCGCTAGCATTAATTGAATAATGGGTATGTTTCTTGGGGAAAGTTGTTTAGTTTCTTGGGTAGAATATGAGGTTTCAATTAATGCTAGCGGTCTTTTTACACCCTGTATACCTTCATCTTGAATCTCTCGATCTATTGTTGAAATCATTAAAATCCGTTGTATAGTTTATAAGATGTAAGCGTACATAGATACATACATAGTTATATAGGGACAGACGGCGGTAAGCGGTAAGTATATTATTGAATAATTTAGAAATTTTAATTTCTGTTATAGTTTCTCTGTAATGATGTAAATTATTTATTTATATATACCTACATGATTACTACTATAATACACAAACAATAATATTATAAATAAAAACCTTAAAATTACTTAAATAGGTAAAAAATTTGCCCCATGTCCCTTGAATGCGGAATAATTTAGTCCACAACCTTGTGCATAATCCGATCTCAACTAGCAATTTTATTTTTTGCGTCAAGCCTATATTATCAACCACGATACTTCACGTACAATTTGAGTGCAAATATCTAGGTTTCGGTAGTGTCTTAAGATACTGTCAAAATATTGACACGATTATCGCTTTGGCGGATAAAGATAAAGTTATGTTATTAGGAAACTCGAAAGATATATTAGAACAAAGATATTTATTTTAAAAACACAAATACATTAATACACCTTTAAGAACAAATGCATTTGCCCGATATTTTTTGTCAATTTTTAATTATTATTATATTTTTTTTTTATTTCTAGTTATGAATTATCAAATTGTAATACTAATTATTCTTATTTTAAGTTTAAAACTAGGTAGTAAGATTCACTAAATAAAACGAGGACGATGCTTTATTTGGCCATCCTACATTTAGTAAATTAATTTAGTTTTAGCTAATATATTCTTCTAATAATAAAATAAAAGTAAGTACTAATAAGAAATTGTATATAAGGTACAAAACTCGAATTATAATAATACCTTCATTACTTTATTAGCTATACCTATTGATAACAAAAAAAAACTTAAACATAGCTTCAATATGATTTTTAATACAAAATTCATACAAGTTTTACTAATATATACTCATAACATGTTAACATGTTAACAAAATTAACAAGTAACAATCATGACTTAATCTATTCGAGTAACTGAGACCAGTGGAATTGGGCAAGCAATGAAAAAAGGGTGATGATCATAAAGGTACATCCTACAGCTGTAGAGGCAGAGTTATCATCATCGCCATCTTCAGAAGAACTTTCATCAGTCTCCTCCTCTGGTAGTTCTGTAGTTGTTTCAAAAGAATCATCGCCACTGGCTTCTTCAAAGCTGTCAACGACGTCCACGTCCTCGCCTTCTTCTTCTTCTTCTTCATTCCTATCGGAAATCTCCCACCGGCCCTCGGCATCCAGGAAATGCTCCTCATACAACTGCTGCCAAAACGATACCGTATCTGGATGGGGATTTTGTAAAACGATATCCAAAGCACTCTCATCTGATATTTCATCGGCGCTTAGGAAACGAAGGTATTTAGGGGCCTGTAATGTGAAAGGCTCCCAAACGTCTGCCGATGAAATGTCGCTGGTAGGCAACCTGAAAAAATATTATCATGCTTTTTAAATGTAATAAATTATATACGGAGATCCTCTAACCTCTATTACTTGCAAAAATAGGATATTTAAACATGTCAGTATCTATAAATTGCGGTACTTTTTGAAGCATTTTCGTTCATACGGCGCCGCTTACAAATTGCGTACGCGTCGCGTCTGTCTAGTCATCGCGTAGTGCCCGTACAGGAATCGTGCTCAAATCGCGCAGCCTACCATTTTGGCGCGAGGATGACGCGGTGACTAGACGGGCGCGACGCGATGACTGTGCGGGCGCGATGCGAGCGCTGCGCGATTGTTTACGAATAACAATTGTCATTAGTATAGCAACCAAAATTGTATAAAAATTTGGATTAAATCGCGCCGAAACCGCGTCTGAATTTGAATCTGTATGGGCTCTTAGAAATACAATTAAAGCATAAATCATCAATAAGAATATTGTTGAGACAACAAACAATTATATCACCTTACAATCTTTGTCGTTTGTCATCATTATCAAAAGCCCATATTATAGTACCTAGTTTACCTACATTATTAATTATTTTTTACAAAATTATTATATTTACCCAGTTTTAGCGAAATTCGTCCATCGTTCAATGATTATATCCGCTATAGATATATCGGGATCAGGTACTGATTCTTGAGGAGTGTCGTAAAATAAATATGCCAATTCTTCGTTATGTCCTGCGCTGTCAACCACAGATTCACCTAAGAACGTTTCTCCTAAAAAGCCTCTGTAAGAGAACTGATAAACGTAAACATCTGCACTTGAAGCACGAGCACGCAAAATGCTTTCTCTTAAAGCTGAAACTAAAATCATCGTATCACCATGATACGTGATGTAGTTAGACATATCAATTTCTTCATTTTCAAAATAAACAGATTTGATTTTTTCGACCGCCTCTGATTTTTCATCATCGTTTTCGAACTGTAAGTCGGGCTGTAAGAAATCGGTGAATGACTCGGACATTCTTTCTATCCACTCAGTTGCTTGTGCAGTACGTATTGTACCTTCATAATCAACAAAACCAGTCATAAATGGTATTTGCTGGAAGTCTCCATCACGTAAAGTACGATAAGGTGATTTAATAAGAAATGGATCGACACTTTCTAATGTCTCCCGTTCCAAACATGGAGCAAAAGCCAAGGAATTATCTGTTAGATCTAATTCATTTATAACTGCCATTAATGCAGCCACACTGGTTCTGGTAAAGAGTTCAGATAGTTCTTCTATGTTTGTAACGGTATGACCTAGAGCCTCCGCTACTTGTATTGCGTATTCTAAGTTGTCACGTGTAACTGCCCAAGGAGCCAACGCTGATCCGCTCTGCGCAATAGCTTTGTGTACTAAACCACTTGCCATTGGGGACATGGTAATTAGGTCAACAGCAGCAGCTCCACTTCCATGTCCAAAAAGGCTGACGTTATCAGGGTCTCCTCCGAACTGAGCAATATTTTCTTGTACCCATTTCAGTCCCGCAATAATATCCTTCATACCCGCGTTACCAGGAGCTGTCTCAGTGCCAAGACAAAGAAAGCCAAGAATTGATTCTCGGAAATTTAAGGCAACAACAACTACTTCCTTGTCAACTATGTGCTTAAAAGAAAGTTCTCGTTGGACTTCGTTCAGTTCTTTTCCTTTGATCCACACCATGACTGGCATCGGCGTGATAACGTTTAGAGATCTTGTAAATACGTTCACTGTAAGACAATCCTCAGTACCTTCATATCCCACACCCGTAGCTGTTACACATTTTATACCTCTTCTGTTTGCTACGAAAACATCTTGGAACAAGGGCGGTGCGCTTGGTGCCTAGAATAATAAATTTCTGTTATCATCATACAAATACCCAGTCGCTGAATGAAAAAGTTCGTCAGTTTTCAAAGTAAATTGATTAGCGGACGTATTACACACACTTGTTACCTTTGAGAACTACGTTACACAATGAACTGCCAAAAAAACTAATCGAAATTTTAGGTAATTTAACTTTTTTAAGTTGTGTTTTTAGACCACCTTTATGGCAGCTGAAAAGGTTACATTTCAGATTAATTGGAGTTCAAACATTTTTCTACAACTTGTAAGCCATTTTTGTAGTGCTGTAGACCAGTTTCGTTTAAAGATCATATCGTTGTATGGAATGAAAAAATCTAGACAGCAGAATTGACAATTTTTTTGGAAAACTTTCTCAATAAATGTACTCTGAAATGCAGCCGCGTTACTGTTCTATTGACTACCCAAACATCCAGTACTATTCCTATCAAAATGTATTTGCGTTGATAATTTAATATGTCAATTGGTGCAAGCTGATATGGAACTTAAAGTGACGAACCTTTTCAAATAGCGACTGTAATTTAAAGCACACGTGCAATTAACATTATATCATCAAAAATCAACGTCGTGACAAATACAAAAGGTGGGTAGTAAACATGATAATATGAAATAATTACTGGTAGACTAAGATTACAATACTTCCAATGTTCCCAGGTCTCGAGTATCACCGCCTGATCTATTTATCCTGATAAGTAACGATGCTTGCGTTAATATAAGTATATTTCGGTTGTAAGATAAGGCAGCAGTGTAGTCAAAAGCATGTCAGTTTTTTTTTATTAGTCTCTCCAGGTATTTGACCGCCATCTCACCTGATGGTAAGTGACGATGCGGCCGAAGATGGAACATACCTGTCTAGAAACAGCCTATTCACTCTAGCCTTAAGGCGTGCAGATTATAGTGATTAGGGAACACACTCGCTGGCAACGATTTATTCCTTAGCCGTACGCATTATAGAAGTTGAACCAAAGCGTCTCCGCGGATAGCTGGAAGATCCACGACCTAAGGATGAAGCGTTCGCCCGGATCGTGTTTCCCAATGGCGCAAAGTCGCCGGCGGAACGAAGTCGTGGTTTAGCCCTCATAGTGATCATTCTGCGTTTTGTTTGTAAAAACCCTACTCTCAGAAATGGGGGTTGGCACAAAATGTCTCTCACGCCTTGAGCTATGTTGTAAAAATCATCATCCGTTCTTCGGCAGATATGACCAGCATTCTGCAATGTGTGAAATAGCTGTGGCGGTAATTTTGGGTTATAGTTTGGGTGGTCCTCGTTTATCGTTAGAGTTGTAGAAAACAGAATATTACCTTAAATCGATGGCTGCCAGCTGTCGAATCAGCGTAGGGTATCCCATAAAACTCATAAGATTCACTATCCTCTGATAATGATCCCGTTACGACGCCTTGACTTATAGTCACAGTGGGTACAGGAGGGTTATCTTCTTGCCCCAAAGCACTCAATACAAGTAAGGATGCTACAATGTATAAAGACCACATGTTTGCGTACAACTCTTGCAGATAAATCAAGAATACTGAGAGTCTAGAAAGTGTGACATCAACTTTTTTCTTTGTGTGGTAGATAAGATATAATTTTTAAGTGGGAATCGTAACGTCGGCAGAACCTTGATATAAGAATCGATAGTGTTTCTCCCTGATAAATTTGAGATAAAGTATTCTCGTAAGTACGCAGAAAATTTTAAGATGCGATATAGCTATTTATGATCTACTTACTGTTGCCCGACTTATGTATTATGATGCAATAGGTCTATCAATTGTTTTAATCCAGAAATAGGACTTTTTGCCGGAGGTAGGACCCAGTTAGACCAATGCTAGCCTTATTCCAGCCAGCAAAAGTATTAATAATTGACATAATCAGCAAGGTTTCTGCGATTTTATGACACTGATGTTTGTAAGCTGCATAACCAACAAACCGTACACAAAAACATAAGTCAATGACCTTATCAGTTCACTGAAAAAAAGTCTCCCTCCAAACTGCGTATACCGTTAGAGATCAAAATCCCTAAATTGACAATAATTATTAAAGCACAGATTCAGACCATAACGTGAAAGAAATAAAGGTTAAAGTTTTTGTGGTCTGATTTTTTCAGTGGTTCCCTTAGAGGGGGTGAGGGGAGGCGGGGTGAGACGCGGAGGTCTAAATGTGCGGCACATGTGCGCCTGAGCATCGTCTTCATGAGAATTTGTGATTCACCGCCTTTTGTCATAAAGGGACGATATCATATTCTTCATTTATTTTATTTAAATTGTATTAATTACATGTGATCGTATGGTTTGGTGTTTTGCGAGCAGTCTGTTTTGTGTTATAATGGGCGTTATGAAAAAAAGCGGTTACGCGCAATTCATTTTGGCAAGGCATGGACCTACTTATTCAGTAAATCACCTATTTTTAGATATGAATTTAATTTAAAACATAATTCACAATTTCGCCCTAGGTTTTAATGACAATCCACAAGCGTAAATATATGATTATATGTTTTGTATCATTCGGTAGACACGCTAGCGGGCCACTCGATGGCAAGTCGTCACCACTTATGGGCATCAGCAACACCAAGTCACCAATGCGTTGTCAACATATCTCTTAAAAGATTCCATGTCACAGTCCAAAGGAAACACTGTGGAGTGCTCATTCTACATCCGAAGAGTACCGAGCAAGATACGTTCTTTCGAACTGTAACGTGAGAATGTAGGGGGCACATCCGACCTCCATTGCATCCCTGGCTGGATCTAAGTATAGTTAGATAGACAATGGATATTTTCTTCCTTCTCAGCTGTTTCCCTTAAACAGTAAGATGTCCTGGTCTTTTCAGCGAGACTCTACTCCCGACTCTACTCGTTTCTAGATCTCACTAAGAACTCTCCACTCTGTTAAAAATACAATAATGTTTATTTATTTATTTATTTATTTATTTAACCATTTATTGTACACAAGATTGTTACAAAAAGTATATTACATAATATATTAGACACAACAGGCCAACTTATTTCTATAAAGAAATTTCTTCCAGCAGGCCTACAGCAGAGAGATCATTGATTGGTAGAAACCAATTTGACATTTCTATAGATAACAGTGAAAAGGACCTTTTGCTCAACCTATTATTTATTTACGTCATTATTTTAAGCTAAATGATAAATAGCAACATAATTTCTTTGTATTTTATCAAGATTCCCTCAAAACCGTAGCACTATCTCCCTTGAAGACATGCGATGGTCCATGACATGTGTTACACCACGTGGGTCCAAGACAAAAAACTGAGAAGTATTACGTCATAAAACGCATCGTTTGAATAATAAAAAATAGACCTTATTCTCACAACAGACTGTCGCGTTTTGTGTAGAAATAAATTCGTGTTTAAGACTTTATATTTACGTAGTTCTTACCTTGTGGGAGAGTCAACGGGGCAGGCAAAAGGTTAAAGTTATGCGTAACACATTGTACAATATGCACCGTACGCACCGTAGGATGATAAAAAAGACAGATTTTTAAATTTTGTGAGAATTATGTAGGCCACACAGAGTTTCGGAACAAGAAGAGCATTTCAACATTGATAATAGGTATTTTCCAAGTGACTAAAACTACCTTGTCTAAGTATGTTACTATGCGTTCTTACAGTGCTCGTCTGCTAAGTAAACGCACTGTGTCCAATACGGCTACATGATAGCTCAATTTCATTCATTACAAGCTTTTATTTAGTTTCGTAGGTGTTCGTAAGAAAATCTTAAAAGTTAAATTTGACCCATTTCCTGGTTTCCGATTGAGCTGGAATTTCGGACACTCATGTAAGTTCGGTGACAATGCAATGTTATGATACCATCGAGGTGATCTGATGATGGAGACGGAAGGTGGCCATAGGAATTCCTGAACTACGCACGGTAGGGCCCATCGAGTTTAGGCTCGTTTGATTATTCTACACAAATACTCTGACTGATCATCCGTACCCGACTCGTAAGCGAGAGGTGCCGGTTTCGAATCCTACTGCGGCCATGTACTAATGACTCTTTTTTTAGTTTTGTACAATAGTTTAATACTAATCGATACTCTTACGGTGAAGGAAAACATCGTGGTGAAACTTGCAAATTCAGGCGACTAATTGTGTAACCATGGTCCAATTTGGTCAGGTTCACTTGGTAGCAGGGTCACGGAGATCAAATGGCAGTCGCTTCACTGTAATAACTTGATCTGCCAATTCCTGGATCATGGTCAACCGAGACATTAACCTAATAATTATGTGTCAAAGAAAACTGACTAAAACACTTACACGAGTAAATAAAAGCCCTTAAAATGTAAGAAATTCCTTTTGTCCCTAACAACTTTGGAGTATGTAAATATAAAGAGACAAAATGACTCATTTTATCGTGAAATTATTTAATAGCCCTTTTAGGAAACATTGTTTCTTAATTTATGCTCTTAGCGTAGGAGTCAGATTTTTTTCTTTTAAATGGCTCCGTTTTAAATAAATGTTTACAGAAAGAAATACTAGAGCTATTTAAAGATGCCAAGTCAACGAAAGCGTTTGATTCATTTAATCCTCAGAACTTCATTAATTTAGAATTCATTGAAACACTCGATTCATTCAAAGAAGTTGTGTCTATTTACGAGTGTTAATGATACTTTCTTAATTAACCACAGAATAATATTGATTTAATTCGGGAGCTGATGAGGCTAACCTATACTTTTTTTCGTTTTTGACGACCTGAGTGGTTTAATGGTCAACATGGCCGGTCTGCCACGCAAGAGGTCCCGGGTTCGATTCCCGGCCGGGCAGAAATTGTAATGATGAATTTTAATTTCTGTTACGGGTCTGGGTGTTCTATGTATAATAAGTATGTATTTAAAGTTATCTAGCACCCATAGTACAAGCTTTGCTTAGTTTGGGGCTAGATGGCGCTGTGTGAATTTGTCCACGAATATTTATTATTTTATTATTTATTTATTTTCTTTTCCTTCCTCCTGCCCATGTCCCAGATAAGCTGGGGTCTGGCCTCCTTTTGCACTTGCGCCAGGGACCTATTATCCCGGGTTGTCATCAGTGGTAGGTTTTCGGTTTTTAAGTCTTTCACAGCAGCGTATTCCATTGTTATATTTATAACAAGCGTAGAGATTACGACATTGACCTCCCCACTCGTGGGAGAGGTCTTAAGTCCTGCAGTGGATTGCTATGGGCTGTGATGATGAAGTCTTTTAGACAGTTAACCACCATGTGGCTGGAGGGCTTTCTCTACCCCTTGGCTAAGTGCTGAATGCTAATGTTAAGCTGTCTTAATTTAGTAGTTATCCATTACCAGCGGAGCTGCTTGTCAGGAATTGGAGATATCATGAAAGATCCACCGACGTACTTGTTGCGGACCCTGGGCGATGTACTACCAGCCCATCTTAGCATTCATCCGCTGTGTGCAGTAGTTGTTCATGCTTGTTTAAGGCTGTTCAACATTCTGATCCGTAATTCATTTACCTTTAGTTCTTACATGCATTCTGGAGCCGCAGAGAACCTCGGAAGGAGATTGCCACTTTAACCAATCGGTATTCTGTCAATGTAGCACAATTGGACCACGATTTTATCGGAAAAAGTTTCAAATATTGAAAGTTATGTTTAAAATGTTCAGAATGATGTACAACGAGAGCGTCTGAAATGGCGGCAGGTAAACAATTTCATTTCGTGACCACCGCTATCACCAGGCCCACCTAGCGCGATCGCCCAGGGGATCTTAGTGAAACGATCGTTTCATCATTTTATTACTTACTAGGTGTTACCCGCGACTTCGGCCGCGTGGGCTACGGAACATAAACAAAATAAAAACCTCTAAAAACTACTTTAAAGAGAAAATTGTAATCATCTGGGATCATACTGATTCTAAATCCAAAACAGGTGACCTGATAAATCAGGATAGGTAAATACTTGCAACACTTGATAAGTTTAAGACATTCTACGGGCTAGGTAGATTTACGGTGAACCCCACCCGTTCCTCTTACCTTGCAGATATCCTGGGTAACGGTGACTACTTACCATGTACCTACCATGGACCTGATTGCGCCTTCCTAACCGGTAATCAAACTAGAATTATCATCTAAAACAAAAACCGGCGACAAACCCCTAATTTGCGCCCGCGCAGGCCACGGCAATTTATCACCGCGATTACACAACGCATGGACGACAAAAGCAACAAACCGACCGTGTGATTCCTCAAAGCCGTAGCTCTCCGTTACCAATGGCCGAGCGGCGCGTGCTCAATATCCAGCCACGAATTATGAGCATGCGCAGGAATCTGAGTGTTCTATTTCTGGAGAGTTCCCCTTCAGTCGCGCGCGCACGCCGGGTTTCACGGGAGTTTAATGTACTGAAGTGAAAACACACAGGAAATTGTGGAAGTTATGGGGTAAGGATTGAGTTGCGCTTGCAACTGTTTAGTTGGTTGTGCGCTTGTTTAGAGGTCTTGGGGGATTTGGGTTTTTAGTAAAATAGGCGTAAATGGTATTCTTCCTATTCTTTTTGTTATAATTCGTGGCTATCTATCAGTCGCGTGGATTTAGCAATCGGTCGAGGTTGCAGCCCAAATAGCTGGTCCGATCAAATGCGCTCAACGCTGAACATTAAGCACTCAATGATACAAGAAGCAAGCTATAAGAAGCACTCAATGACGCCAAGGATAGAAACAGATGTTGAAATAGAATTAAACAAAATTACCTTCCCATCATGGAAATTCATCAATGAGGAATACGACACGAGGAGGATACATATAAACCTTACGGAAGAAATTCTCTAACTGTTGGTTTAAACCGCGTCAAAATCTGCGTGGTTTAGAAGTCTGTCGAGTCGCGGATCTGCAGACAGACAGACGCGAACAGCGACCCCAGACGAAAAAAGTGGAGTGTTATAAGTTTGCCGTTTGTATCTGTGGCTCTGTATATCTGTATATATGTGTATTTGTGTGTGGGTCTGCGGCATCGTAGCACCCGAACTGATGGACCAATTTGTGTGCGGTTTTGCTATTATGTAAGCTTGGTCAGGTGTTATCATGATTCAGGTCGATTAGGTTATGTAAGTTTGAATTTATGCAGGGAAATAGAGGGAGTATCTTAACTAAATATGACTCCATCTGTTACACGAAAAATTGTCTTTTCTACGACTGCGATAGCCACAGCGAAGCGTGACCGGGAACGTGTAATAAAAATCTAAAATTAATCCAAAATGACATCTTGATACTACCCGCTTCCTTTAAAATAAATAAATAAAGTTACTACTTAAATTAATTTGAAATCTTGATGACCGAAAATAGACGACCATTCCCGCATACTTATACGAATGTTACTGTCAAATTAATAGAGGATGCATTACAGTGAATGATTTAGTATTAAATACTTTATGATGAGCCTATGAGAGCGGCGGTGCCGAGTGGTTAGGTTGGCGAGAGGTACCGCGTTCGAATCCCGCTGCGGCCATGTACCAATCACTCTTTTCTGAGTTATGTACATTATTATATTTATATTATATATTATTATATTATATTTATTTATAGTATTATACATACATCGTCATAACAATAAGTGATATAAAATTATCAACAGTTAATTTCAGCAATCAAAATACAATTGTAATAATTAGATTAGATTACGAATAACAATCATTGGCATGTCAAATTAAAACATTCAAGTCATTTCAAGTAATTATAATATCAATGTCAAAATAATATATGTATACATAATAAAGTCAACTTAAAAATATTAAAATCATTATTAAATAAATGTAATCAATTACAATAAAATGTCAAAAAAAAAAACATAATAGAACACAAAAAAAAAGAATATGTCAAATAATATAATCGATTTCAATAGATGTCAACACAATCACAAAGCCATTACAGCGGAGGAGAATGAAGGGCATCACTCATCAATGAACTCTTTTACAGAATAGTATGCTTTTTCAATTAACATAGTTTTTAACATTAGTTGAATACTAACCGATACTCTTGCGGTGAGAGAAAATATCGTGATGAAACCTGCACACCAGGCGATTGAATGTGTAGCAGGGTCATGGAGGTCAGATGGGAGTCGCTCCTGATCTGCCAAATCTTGGATCATGGTCAAGACGAACCCCGGGCGCTGGTGCACGAGAGCACAACCGGGACAACACCAAATTTTTTTTTACTTTCTTATGAGCCTAGAATCCTAGATAAAGACTCCGAATGGAGTAGGCCTGAACTGACGATACTAATCGATTGAGCGAGTGGTGCACCAGAAAATGAACTAGCATTTTCTTTTGTATATATGCAATTTAAGGTAAACCTCTCTACCGATATGGAGGGGACTTAAATCCAGCTTTGTTATTCTCTAAGACAATAGCAATGAGCGCAACGATGAAACGGAACAGATCGTGAACAGAACATGAACTACCTGAAGAGGTTTTCCCTGGAGAGCACAATATGGAGTTCTTCAAAAATGGGGTGACAAGGTTTTCACAGGGTCAGCAACGCGTGGGTGATGCCCCTGGTATTGCAAACATCCATAGCCTGCGGTGACTGCTTACCACTAGGCAGGCTGCCAGCTTGTTTGCCACCTTAGTGGTATAAAACTTAAGTCCAGAAGTGGACTATAACATTAATAAACATTAATAATAATTAAGATCAATAAATCAATAATCCATGATCCTGTGTTAATGGGACACGTCTGGTGAACTTCGACTATGATAATTGAATTTCGCCGACATGTACGGTGCGGTTCCAGTAGAACTTTCTGCCACGTACCAACCCTTAGGAGGGTTGTGGAATGGGGACACTATGGGAAGTTATTTTAGAGAATGCCGCATGGAATTCTTTCATATTCCGAATAGCTACGTAATAATAACACAGAAGAGCGTGAAAAGGTTTTCAATCGTCGATATGGTCGATTAGCTTCTGCTAACTTACCAGAAAGCGGGTTGTACAACTATTACAAGTTTATTTTACAAAAATGGTATTAGACATCCAAAGACTGAGAAGCATAAAAAAGACGAGGATGCCCACCAGAGCCTCAAGTTCTTCATTTACTTATTATTTATTTAATGGCTCGATTGAAATGTAATTGGATCGCAATAGCAGATCAAAGGCAGTTTTAATTGTAGCAAAATAACAAAAATGCTTAAGTTCATTTAGGTTTCATATGACTCTGAAACCACATGACATGGGATCGTTCAAGAGGTATCTTTAGAAGTAGACAACGCATTGGCTACCCCTGGTGTTGCTGATATCCCTAGGCTGCAGTTATCACTTTCCATCAGGTGTCCTGCTTGCATATTTGTCTGCCATTAACATACCATATAAAAGAAAATAAAGCAGACCAGATACGTTATCATAAATGTAAGAAGTAGGCTGACACTGGCCACCTTATCCTTCAAGCATTGCGACAAGAAGTCCGCCTAAATGGGTTTTACCGAACGCACTCATCATGTTTGACAAAGTATACTCGATTCGAGTAAGATTACGCTACTACCTGATTTTTTTGCTAATGCTTTGCCTCTCAAGAACTTCTCTCGAATAAAGTGCTAGAGACGGGTGATAAATAACGTCACTAGCTTCGGCGGCATTTTAGTATAGTTTTACGTCACATTCTTTATTTTCCTAATACCACCGTTTAGGAAACTACTGGTGAAATGACACTGAAACCCCTCATGGTCTTTTTACCGTGTATCCTATATGTTATGACGTGATTTTGTAACATAGTTGCTTCGTGAAAAGTCACAGTGATTCTACCGGGACGTTCTTTACCATCCATCTCTAGCACTACTTATTCGGAGTGAAGTACCTGAGTGGCCGTCCTTTAAGCAAAAAAGTGGGTACCTATAGCGAGATTACGTGATTATACACTTTTGAAATTTTTTACATTGACGATTAATTAAAATTAAACGATTTGTTTTCGATAAAAAATATAAACATTATTTAATTCTGTTTGGTTAGGATTGTGACAAAGTGTAGGCGATTTCAGCAATTGAAAGCTACATCATCCGCAAGTACCATAGGCTATATTTTATCATCTTTGTAGTTGATAAACTCAAAAAGTACTTAAAATTCTTTCACCTACAGAAAGCTACATTATCACTGAGTAACCTACGCTGCTTTTTAACCAGGAAAGTAGAATGTTTACAGAAAGCCAAACTTCGCGCGAGTGAAAGCCGCTGAGAACGGCTAGTAGTTCATAAACTGAATGGGTTAGGTCAGACCAATAAATGATTATTTTATAACAGATCAATAAACTAATAGTAAATGATAAATAAATATTGAAAATGCCTAAGTTAATTGAACGCGAGGAAGCTATTGGTAATAGTACACTCCGCAACAATACAGTGAGTTATATGTCAGCACCGCATTAATTTCAGTAATTATCACCTCAAGACACGTGGCGTATTCTCATAGCCAAAGCATGGAGGGGTATTACCTGAAATATGGCAAGTCTACGTATAATAATAATCATCTTGGCGTTAATATAATGTCCATGACCATGATCCAGATAATTGCCAGATCAGATAAGTACAGTAGAGCGATTGCCATGTGACTTCCGTGACCCTGCAACCTGGGGAACTTGACCAGATTGGATCATGGTTACACATTCAGTCGCCTGAATGTGCAGGTTTCATCACGATGTTTTCCCTCACCGTAAGAGCATAAAGTTGTGTTAAACTAATACACATGACTCGAAAAGATTCATTGGTATGGCGGCAGTGGGATTCGAATCCGGTACCTCTCACTTGCGAGTCGGATACCTTGACCACAGGCCACCGACGGTCCGGCAAGTCTGTCTAGTATCAATGTAAAAATTTTTTTGAATTTTCTTCTTTCACTACTAGCTACTGCTGCAGTGTTCCCGAGTAGCCTACTTTGTTCCCGAAATTTTCCACGGGTAGGGGCGCTGAAAGTGTATGAGAATTACAAAGACGGAGATGAGGAAAATCATGAAAAATATTAATATTTCGGACTTCCAAAGAGGGAAAAGGTCAACGCATAAATCGAAAATTTAATTTGTCCGTGGACACAAAAATGTTTATAATATTAGATTCTTACTAATTACCTTTTGAAAGCAATTATCGACGAAATGTTAATTATAAAGGCGGTTAATAAGAATTTCTTTTGTCTTTTATGGGCGGCCCTTTTTATTGGTGTTTGGCATTTTACGCTATTACAGATTTAAATTCAGGAAAAATAAAGAAACAAATCTGATACATTAATGGCTACATTATTGTCTTGTACTTGGCAATTACCAACCTGTAGTCGAAGGCGATAACGATTAATTACTTCTTACATACTTTCCTATGTACCTACCCACCCCAATATTATATGTTGCTTTTTTTTTGTCGAGTCTTCAAACAAGTTGTGTGACCGTAGCTCTAAACATAATAGCTCTAAATGGCTCTACACATAATTAGACAAATACATGAAAAGGAGCAAAAGCTAAATAAAAATAAAACAACAAATTAGAACTAAATATTAGGACTAAGTATCACACATTTCACACACACTTCGGGTTTATCTCACAATAGGATTAGCAAGCCCAAAGGAACTTCGTAGAGCGCTGAAAGAAAGAAATGTCGAGTCAAACGTTTCTAAGAAAAACTGCTGTTTGTCACAGTGACCCACCTTAAAGCTATACCTAGTCGATACGCGATACCATCTCTATCTTGATATTGGCCGCCTAATCGCCCCTTGCTTAAATCTTCAATACAATTTCCTGTGGAAAACATCCACTTTACTCAATACTTGATCTTATTTGCGAAAACGAATTCTACTGTGCCACAGTTGAGAGTTCTTTTTGCTTCTCTTGGAACTTTCTTGGACTTGTTTGGTAGATGGATTTCGCTGTTAGAATATGAACTTTATTTCTTAGTGTTAGAGTTTGTGTTTGGTTGTCGTGTTTCGTGGAGATCGGACTTCAGCGTGGGTGTTTAATGTGCGCCGTGAGGCTTGGGGACAGCTGTCGCTCCCCCGGGCATCACTAAGGGTTTTGTTTACGGCTTACTCTAATGACAAAGCTCATAGTGCTGGAATTAAGTTGTTTTTTTTTTCTATCTCCGACACGATTCAATTTCAACTACGTCACTGAATTCGTAATGTTTGAAACTGTATCGATATCACTAATAAGGAATAGTTTCGAAAGTTACATTTCGAGTGTCAGCTGATTGATTCCCAATGTTGTTTCGCTTGTAGACGTTGGAAGGTATGATAAGTTGATAGTTTATTGGTTAGTAATGATTTGACTTTCTTGTGTCTATGTGCTGTCGTAGTGTATAATTAATTACAATTCATTAATAGGTAAGTATTTCTTTTTCATCCATAAAACTATAGGCAACAGCACACTTATTTTTCTTTCTGGCCCAGTATCTCTACGTAATAACGAGCTGCGTCTGTGTTTATGTGCTCTACATCATAGTATATTAACCTCCCTTGGCAATTTCCCAACACTCTGTGGTAGGAAGTGGCGTACTGAATAGTGTTTCAGAAGGCATCCGTTGGGCTAAGAAACATACATTGTATCGCATTTACGTTCCATACAAGGAAGATAATGAATTCATTATACATATTTCATTGCGGCATGATTTTTGTCGCCGCCCGCAAGCACACGCCCTGGCTGAAGAAAGCTCGTAGGGCGGGCGACTTCCTCCTTCGCGGCGGCGCCGCGCGCGGCGGCCGCGCGAACTACGCGCCGGGCGGCCATTGGCCAGCGGCGGTGACGTCAGCGCACTTCCGACCAATGGGGGGGGAGCTCGCGCGCGCCCGGCCGCAGTGCTCGCCGTCGCGCCTTCGTACGAGCCGTGTGTCGCCGCCGGTGCCCCCCGCGCCCCGCGCAGAGTCTCGCCCGCATTCTAGTCGTGGGAGTCGCGCCGTGCAGTCCTCGCGCTCGCGTGTGCCGCCGAACTCAGTGCGCCGTTTGTGAGTGCTATAGTTCCCGCTCGAGTGTCTGTGTGCCCGAGGATCCCGTAGCGCCCCGCGGAGGATGTTAACAGCTCACGGTGAGTGGACCAGCCGACGGCCGCTTATCTCGCGGCGGCGCCACGTGAACGCGCTCTATTTATAAAATGTAAACACACCGCTAATTCGATTTGAGCCGATATTGCGGTGTCGGTGCTCAAAAGCGAGAGTGCGCGTCCGGCGGTCGCGGGACCCGCCTCGCGCTCGCAAATTAGCAATAAAGACTCAGCGCACGACGACGGTCGAGATTGCCCAGTTCCTGTAAGATTGTGGACGAGCCAGTGTCGGTGAGGGACGTGCTTATGCCAATAATGTAGACGGACTCGCCGGAGCGGGTGCATGCAGAGATAAACTCGCAAAGTGATATTTAGCGGATAACCTTGGAGCGGTTCAGGGCTGGCGATAGCACGATAACGCGACCTTGGGCCGAAGCAGCGCGAACGCCGGCCGGCGCTGGAGCCGCGCAACTCACGGAAAATGTCCAGACAAACAACGATAATGGTGTCGCAAACACAATGATAATGATGTTAATGTGAGAGACTCGTGCAAGGAATCCAATAAAGAAATCTTTGTTGTGGCAGCGCAAGCGATATAAGCAAACTTAACAACGAATTTAAAACGCATTAAATACAAATTAGGAGAATCACTGATATTCGGACACGACGAGAAAAGAAAAGGTTTTGCAGAGGAAAACCGTATTGTGCTGAATAACAACGTGACTGTCGAAGCGGGAAAGATCAGCCTAGTACTTTTGGATGCGTTTCAATTAAGAACAAGTGAGACTGTTTAAATGACTAATGAAACGATTGAATGAGTAATTCAAATGAACATAAACGTCACTGCTCCTGGCGAATGACAAAACACTGGATGAAATGGGCTGAGGAAATTGTAATGTTTAATGCGCCTTCCCTGTACTTACCAACCTAAATGATGCATTAAAATTCCAATTACCTAGATACTCGGCTCTACAACGAGTTTATTCGATAAAAAATATGTACCCATATCTTCTATAGCACCGTTTTCTACTATGGGCATCGCTGTTTTTTTATATATGTCAGCGCAGCAGGTCTGTCCGGTTGAGATACCTCGATACAGTCAGGTTCGAAGCGTTGGTCCCACGCCTTGTTCCACTTATCCCATTCTCAACTTTGCGACATTCTGATGATCACTGGAACTGCTCACAGCTATAGCTGAACATAACTAAAATACAAGTATTTTAATAATTGTTATTCTTGATCGGAAGAAGTACAGCAATTTTTTCATATACCAATATTGTTGTTGTACCCATTTTTTCCTTGAGTTTATCAAAGAACTCAATGGCATAAGCATACCAAGGTCTCGAACCGACTTGAGAACCCAAAAAACTGGACACAAAAACAAGGCTACATAAAAATTAAGAAGATTTGGGATTCTCATTCGCACTTACGCATAAAAGTTGAGCGCTTCTAGCGTATGTGCACGATCGCCGTCCCTGTCTGCCGGATCGCCGGGGCGTGGGTGTGACCGAGACGGAGGTAATTCGCACCGAGCGCGCGAACCGGCCATGCGAGATGCTCAGCCGTATCATAAATATTAATCAGGCGCTGGTGTCAACAGCCACCGCGTAACGTGATACCGCCGCGAGCCGCTGCCCGCCTGGTACTCCCGAGCGGCGCCGACTCCGCACAGACCGACGTGCCAATTGATCGCACGACTTATCTAATTACACGCGAGTGCACATACAGACACTGTGCTTTTCATTAATTGTGATAACCAGAGCAATAATTCAACACTTTGTAGATACTAGGCTTTCGAACGCAGGAAACTCTTCAGACGAGTCTCGGTGCCACTCTACACAATTCTACGACGACTCTCTCTCTCGCTTATATTGCGAACAAACAGAAATCGTGATAAATTTATCGCATGCACATCCGTTTGCGCTTACGCGTTCAGCCATGACCTGCCCTACAACTCGACTTTGATCGGAGAATGCAGTTGTATGGCAGTTGCCACCATGTTTTAGAGGACATGCATTTTTACTTGCAAAAACATGCTGCCGCTACTCGTTTTGACTTCAATAGAAAAATTGTATTATTGAACATTTTGAATACGTCCTCTATGTTGAACAGACAAATACTTGTTTCCAAACAATTGTTACCAAGGAAGTTGTAATTTAAGTTCATAGAAGAATCTGGCGGCAACCAGTGCATCAATTGACATTGTTTCAGTAACAAATAGGGTTTTTGCTACACTATCAGACTTGTCTGTAACAATACAGTCAAATCCAATTGGGATCTTATAAGATCCTACTGGACCAAATTTGTTAATACATTCAATCTTGATATAATCTTGAATTGATTGCAGCTATGAAAATGAATTGACTTTTCACGGACTTTTGAAGTCACGCGTCGGAAGTCACATTGTCGGTTCTTCGCACTACGACCTTCGGGTATGACATTTTGCTCGAGCGAATTTGCAAAACAGGTTATCGTCGCGTTAGAGGTTTCAAATTCGCATTTATAATCCAGAATTTTCCGGGTATATCGCTGTTTCATTTTTTATTCAAATTGTGCGAGGAGCAGTTTTAAACGTCAACAGCTAGACAACATAGAGTATTATTATTATCATCTCCGACGGCGGGTATCCTATCTAAGGTTATTTTCAATTCTAGTATCTACGTCTCAATTGTGTTTCAATTTTTGTCTATTCCTATAACAGCTTGCAAAAGCCGGGCAAAAGATCGTGCATTCACAATTAAAGCCATCATATCTAAAAAATCTAAAATGTGAATGGTTAAACCCGTTACAAAATTTCGTTTTAGACAACTGCTTGTTACGGCCACCGTCGTTTTAAAGATGATCGTCGTTTTGACGAGTACATGAGCCGAGAACCATGGAGTAAGTTCTTTAAATGCAATTAAAAACTAGTTAGAGCCGGTTTCATTAGTGACGGTTGGTGATAGAAGAATTAAAACATAACTTACATTAAAAGATATTTACATCGAGATATTAAAAAGAAAAACAAAAAATGTTTTATTGTTTATTCTTGTCAACAACGGATAACAGTGGAGATGTAATAATATGACGTAAGCTTAAAGTATAATGGTAGGTATAGCTAACAGAAGTGTGGGTGACAGCTGCGAGTACCTAAATCCAAACCCTACAGAAATCATACTTAAATGAGCAGTGCCTATTTATTTGCTTGTACAGTTGGCTCGACTAAAAATTTACAAGAAAACTTGTTTAATGCTTCGGAGCGAAATAAAAAACATGCCCAATAACAAACCTGGTTGGTGACGTAGTGGCGCGGGCTGCGGAGTGGTGGGTCGCGTTTTTGCCGAGAACGTTGCGTGTGAGCACATCTGTGGAGTTTTTTTTTGCGTCTATGTGTGTATTGGTTCCTAAAGTTTTTACAGTAGTGTTTGTCGGCGTGCCGCGAGGAGCCACAAGCCTCTGTGCTCGTACACCATAGTTTTTCTTCTTTTTTTTTATTTCTCCTTCATCGTCCTATTCATTGTTGGCATCAAAGTCCATAATAATAATATTATGAACATTCATTATGTCTTTTTTTCTTTACGCTAATATGTAAGTAGTAGATATTGTAAATATCTACAAATTTTAATTTTATGTTTAGATACTTTTTCCGATTACAAAGTCTAATGGATGGAACAAAGTATTTTTAATAATACAACTGAACGCACGTTGTTTCATTTATGAGCTTGTAATTCGGAAAACGATGTGCGCCAATAAAATTTGTGCTTTATTGGGGCTACAAAATAATCCCACGTTTTAAAATGGGCCTATAAAACTATCGTAAAAGACTAATATCCTATACTCAGCGGGCGTTTTACGCGAGTACTCGCTACGGAATACGAAAAGTGCAGGAAAAAGCGTGTTAGTATTCCCGGCAGATAAGGAAGGTGTTGGCGTCTGCCACCGATCGAATGACAAACGTGCTGATAAAACAAAATGATCCGTATTTGATTAGCTGACGCGCGGCACTTGTTACCTTTATCTATCGAGCCCGCAGTAATAAGAATCACGAGTTGTTACGTAATGCAGACAATTTGGTCGGGCCTATAGAATACTAAGCTCTCTAGTCTGTCTCTACATTCGGACAATGTTTTTCGGACATAAAATTCGGGTAAATTTCCGATGAAATGGAAATTTTCCATATTAATGGTCACCGAGAGATTAACGAAAATGTCATGTCACCACATAGCCGCAACGCCGCAACTGCAACCCCTCTTTAGCTAAAATAAACAGCGGAAGATAATTAGTTATATATTTATTTATTTATTTATTTATACTTCATGCACAAACAGTACATTGGCGGACTTAAAGCTAAAATAGCATTATCTACCAGTCTACCAGGAGAGATAATAGTTGACAAAAGGTATGCGGTGCAGGAAGATTACTTACAAGTAAAGATTACACATATGCTTATTCAACCAGTATATTATATTATATTCGTTTTTACTATAGAAAGCTAAATATTAGAATCAACAATGTCGACCATACGATTTTCACGAGACTTCTTGCCTCGACTTTCCTCGTTTCTGCAGTGGCTGCAGTGACCGTTACGATATTGAAACCTTCAAGAACCGATCCTACACATATCTTAAAGGCCGAAAACGTATTCACGTCTCCCGGGGTATTGCGGTGATGGGCGTCGGTGATCTCTTTCCATCAGGTGGCCTGCTAGCTCCGCCCTCTATTAAAAAATATATATATTATAAGGTGTGGTCCAGCCCAGAGCAAAAAAACATCCTAGCATGCTCGTACTTTCACTGCTGCAATTGAATTGTCGTGTTTAATATCTAGTTTTTTTTAGTTTTATGTAGGTGTTCTAGTTAGTTATGTTTTTGGTATTTTTTAGTTTTTGTTGTGTTGTGTTGTTGTTTAAATATAATTTTTTCATAAGGTTAAAGTAAATAATTTTAGATTTAATTTAACGTTAAACGGTAATTCAAAGGTTTCAGAATGACGTGCACCAAATTTACAATTACTCATGTCAAACACAGGGCCCGGAGAACTTTTGTTACATATTGTATGATCGCCGCCTATAGTTTAATTAATTTTTGTGGCTGTCGTAACCGCATCACATTAAACGTGAAAGTGTAGAGGTTATGTGAAAATAGTTTTTAATGGCGACTGCGCACAAAATTGCAGCCGAAACCGCTGGACTTGGAATGCCAAATTAATATTTTTATTTTAAATTGTTTAGAAAAGTTGTGTAGATACTTGTATTAAAAAAAAATACTACTCGATTACGTGAAGTAAGACAGAACTTATGAATTTACAACAATGTAAATTAGACGACCCACGCTGTGTATTCGTTATTTAGTATTTCTTTCCTTTCACCTTTTAGTGTATGTTACTACTCACTCTCGGGTACATTGCCACATCCATTTAGACACGTCTTCAAAATCTGTGTAAATGGTTGTCTGGAGATATTGGTATTGGCGATAGGACCGATATTTTACATTATTTGCTCTCCACTCAATTTCATATTAGACAAATCATTTTTGAATGTGTATTTACTTTGCTTTTTATATATAATAAATAAGTATAATGCAAAAAATTACGTCCTCAAAGTCTGACTCGCATTACTTTCTGAAGAAAGTGAGCGTGGGCGCCCACCTTTGCCAGTACCTAATGATCTCTATCAAATTTCAATTAGCTACCAGAAACTCGGCTCTCGACGTCGAAATTGCGAAAATCAGTTACTTCCACTCGAATATTCACGTAATACCAGAACAACATCTCGACTTTTAAATTGAATTAATTGTTATAGCTATTTGGCCGTGTTCTGTTTCAACGGGTGGGCATCATTTTTGTGTAAATTGTAATTTTGATACCGATTTTCATTTGACTGAACTCTTAATTTGCGGAGAGCAACAAAAGACTTATTTTCGCAAAACGCGTTTTCGATAACAAGGATCAAAGTTACAGAACAGGGTCGATTTTTTCTTTACCTTTTCTTTCGTTGTCCATCAATAACTACGCTGTCGAAATAGAAGACAGTCTCTAGTTTACGTATAGCGAATGCGAACATATTTTTCTTTTTCACGTACATTACTTTTGTGACAGTGTGTAATGTGATAGATGCGTCGTTCACTCAAAATCTTCCGTATGGTCCCTCAGCGGCTGATAGATGCGCAGCTCATGATGGATGGCCTGTTATCTCCACTGATAACCTTCCGTTGTCTACTGCCACTTGGGTCTCGCGGGCTGGCATTACGCGATAGTGCCCCAGTCACTGTTTCTGAAAAGCATCAAATCGAGACACGATACTCGTGATGTCTTTTTAAAAGATCGACAGTACTTGAATTGGCATTGTTTATCAGTTTCTTCTATGAAAAAATGTAGATGAGAATTTTTCCTTAACAATACGTTGAGCGTTGCCTATTTCATGCATTAGGAAGTGGTGAATTGCAAAATTGTGACAAAACGACGTTGTCTAACGTCCATTTATTCGAAGGTTAATCACATAGATAGCCTCGTGATCTGCCACACATTGCCGCTTTTCGAGGATCCTCAGTGAAAACGGGTTTTCCTGAACGTACTCATCACACGTGTATCTCACTACTTGAGATCGTTATCTGTGATTTCAAAACAGGCTGTGTTTGCGTCGTTGAGTTTATTACAGAAATTTTTGAAGTAAACGAGACTAAAATAGAGTACATTGTAATATTAATAGAGCAAACCCAAAAAGTAACTAAGAAGCACATCAATGATCTGAATTATAAAAGGCGTAAGTTAGATAACTAGATCATAAAAATTACGTTATTAAGTTGAGTGAGAGCACTCAACTGACGAGAACAACTTACTTGTTACATCATTAACGCATATTATTTCGGGTCAAAGCCACAACAATTTCCAAAAAAATTCACCATTTGTTGTGCGAAACTGTTTCAATGTTACAATTACGGAATAAATCAGTGTAATGACCTATTTGATGCTGGAAAGGGACTTTCGAATGTCCTTGTCGCGTCCTTACCTTCCACAATCACATGAAAAAGTTGTTTTGTCAAGTGACAGGCTCATTTTCACCTTGCAAGGTGTTTGTCGTGATCGATGGCATGCCGGGAAAGTTGTTTTGCTGCAATTACTTAATTATCAGTCTTAAAACTAAATCTTAGATGAGTCATTCAATCAAATATTAGCGTCTGGGTAGATAGGATTTGCATTTATTTATATTGGTAGTATGTAGATGGTTGTTTGATAAAATTAACATAAACATATTCCAAGAAACCATTAATTTCTTCTAAATTGCGTAGATAACCTTTAAAAAAAAGTAGTATGAGGGTCTTGACCAATAAACTAACTTCCAGAACCACAAAAAAGAAACTAAAACTAACACATTGCACTCCATTCACGCCGGTACCGAATTATGACCTTGTAACTTATGTAATTAAGGCGCAGTACGCTTGTATGTCCCACTTGTGTGTATGGATGTGTATGTGTGACCCATTGTACCAGTGTTATCGCGTCGCGGCTAATGGCATCGTATCAAATATTGACTGTGCCACTATCGGATTACGTCATCCAGTAGTATTTGTCGGGTTCGGAATGGCACTTGAAAAATTCAGGATTACGCCAAAAGATTAGTTTCCAATTGTACCGGGAGCTAGGTACATGTTTTAGGTTGGTAGGCAATTTGAATTAGGGCGTTCTTGTTTGAATATGTGCGTATAGAACGTACTGGAAAAACTTTTGTTTTAGAACAGAATACTACACAGAGGCTGTAACACTGCGAGTCAGTTTTCTTTGATTCAAGAGGGTTACACCTTTCACTGATTGTGAGTAAGGACAATCAACCTGTTCGCTTTCTCTGCTCTTCAAGAAAAATGGCTCGCTGAGTACAGGAGATGTACTCCTGTGTTACTTCAGTTTGTTTGACCGTACACGTCCTGTGCGGTCGACTCATGAAAGAGAATACGCATGCATAGAGATTTAGATCACTCAGTGACTGCTCCTAACAATCTACTACTGGACTTGCGCCTCCTCCACATCAGTGGAGGTTTTTTTTTTTTATGTCATACGGTAGGCAAACAGGCAAGCGGGCCACCTGATGGAAAGTGGTCACCACTGCCTATAGACATTAGCAACACCAAGAGTATCGCTAATGCGTTGCCCACCTCTATAACACGTTGCTCTGGCAGCAAAAGGCAAATGTCACTCCACTGCCAAAGCCACGGTTCCCCAAATCCCCACCCCATTGAGCACTGGAAACCTTACTCACCGGCAGAAACACACTACTATTTAAAAGAGTATTATTTAGCTGCGATATTCTGTAAGGTGGAGGTACTTCCCCAGTCGGGCGGCTCCAATTCGAACGAGATACCCCGCTATGCCCTACCTCTCTTATTATGGAGGCATTATAATAATTTTCACTCTTCTAAGGCGGATTGGAAATACATCATAATTATCATCTTAGTGTCAGTCCAGGTTTTGCTCACGCATTTTACTTCTGTTTGTCCACTTCGCTCGGTCTTCGGCAACCATGGTGGTACGCATGTCATCCTAAACGACCTCAAGCCTAGCTAGAGGCTAGCTATGGGATTGATGTTATATTCTACTATTATACTACACGGCTTATAGTGCCTGACAGTGTGCGCGAGCGCATATGATTTCAACTGACAACACTTGAATGGCGATCGGCACTATGCATTAAAAAAAATCGTGGACAAATTCACACAGCGCCATCTAGCCCCAAACTAAGCAAAGCTTGTACTATGGGTGCTAGCTACCTGATATACTACTTATATACTTTTAAATACATACTCATTATATACAGAACACCCAAACCCGTAGCAGAAATTAGAATTCATTATTGAAATTTGTGCCCGGCCGGGAATCGAACCCGGGACCTTTTTGCTGACTGGCATGTTGACCACTGAACCACGCAGGTCGTCAAAATAAGCAAAATTTACCTATCACAGAACCGTACGAAATGCAGAGCGTTCCATACCTGTTTGTCTGCCTTATAACATAAAAGAAAACTACTTAGACAAGTGTTGTTTGTAAATACGGGTGCCATGTTATCGTCTTAATCTGATTGGTCCTATCGTACCTTCAGATTGTTATGAAACACCATTACCGAGGTAAAATAGTAATTCGAGTACGATGACAACAAAATACGTAGACATATTAGCAAACAGCAACTTATCATTTAATAAAGTAAATGTGTAGGTAACCTTTGGGTAATTCCTGACTTCCTCGATAATTATTACAATTATTTGTTTTGCGTATTGTCTCTTAAAGGTGTATAAATATTGCAATTTCATTAAACAATTATTGCTACGTTTGATTTAACATGTCTTACAGAATTATGCTTCGAATGACATACATACATTGATGTACAGAGATGTACTACTAATATGGAGTTCTATTACGAATATTGGCTTAAGCCTAAGCCTTGATGACTTTAAGTCCGCCAATTGTATTATTTTTAGTGCAATAAAGTTTTTAAATTAAAAATAATATTGAAAAATGACGTCTATACTACTAAGTATGAGGAATACTTATTCCCGGTCATTTATACAAATTGCGGCTTGCAGGAAAATTTTCCTGGGACCAGTACCTACAGATGATTGATACGCACAAGTTACTAACTGTAGGTATTTACTAAAAAATATTTCGATAACTGAAAGTAAGAAGCTCGTAAATATTCTTTCCATCCATCGGCTAAGAAATTATGAGATAACTTTATATGATGATGATAAATAACACAATTCGAAGTTAAGTAGATGATTGGTCATCATTAGCACACAGAATAGAAACTTGAGTTTGTGTACAAACAAGTAAATTACGTACGACGCTGCGCCGCCAACAAATAATTATACTTTTTTACACAAGCACCATCGCAATATAAACCGTGATTCCTATGCTTTTACTTTCAATTTTCCATGAATCTCGATCAATTAGGGGCCGAAGCTTACGCAGTTCTCGGTACAGGTATTATTCATTTCCATCGTCGACGTCTGTAGGGGTTTCATAATGACGTCTGCGAGACCCTCAGCTTGAGAGGACAAAACAGGGTTTCGTGTGGGTTTGGGCGGTGGGTCGCCGTAGGCGTCGAGTGAGGAATGAATGAAACACTTCGGGAGTTTTCGGAAGCGCTCGGCTCTCTCCGGGCCTCAAGGTCACGAGTTGTGGGGGCGACCCCATTACGACGGGGATCGATGGGAGCGCCCTAGAAACACCCACCCCGGATTCGGGTGTTTCAGACCCGCTCCGTGCGTTTTCAATGTCAGGTGATTCATGACCAACCCCCGTTCTGGCTGAAATTCGTGATTATGACCGGTTTCCGTGACCGCGTGTTGTTATTACTCCGGTTAAACTAACTCGGCTGTTATGATTCGACGCCTGGGCTTAACGCGGCTTTTATCCTGTCTTATGATTAATGTCTGAAATATTTTGTCTAGTCTAGATGGCAATTAGATACTCTATACGTAAAAGTTGTCAGCCAGAACATTCCTGTGCTGGACAAAAGCTATCATCAAAAAAGTCCCGTAAAATATTTTTAAAGCCGTTTGATTGTTAACTTGTATACAAAAATGCTAACAAGAAAGAAATGTCTTTCCTTTTCATAAGCACCTACGCCCTGGAGATTAATCTTTGAAAGAAAACGGAATTTTTATTTTGTCACTCGTATATTTATGAATTTTCTCCCTTTTTATTCATGTCATTTGGACGTCTTTGATTTTTATCTGATGAGAATGTTATTGTTATGCTTAAGGTTAAAGACACCTACTCATTTACGTAGGCAATAACGTACCCAACAATTTGTTTCATTTCATGTAAAATGTTATCACTTTAGGTATAGCTGACATCTTTGTTAGTATCCTATTAGGTTTGAATGTAATAAGTAAATTTTACAATTTGAGTATAAATATTGCTGACATCGTTGTGTCCTATAACCACATTGAAAACAATACTAGGTTAATACGAAGTTACGGGAAACCCTTTGGAAATTCAATTTATGAGGAAAAGTTTATCTACTCCTTGGCACATACTAACTTCCTATTCCTATCGGCGATGGGAAATAAAATGGTTTCCTCATCGGTATGTTCGAAAAGCATTTACACAGTCTGTTTTTACACAGAAAATTAAATCAATTGTTTTCGTGTTAAATACACTCTGGGTACCGATTCTGGTGTGCAACGCAGTTGTTATTATGCTGCTATGTAACTGTGATGTTACTATAACTACGTCGAGGTATCGAGTCAGTCCCAGCATCATCATCATCACATCCCTTAACAGTCCACTGCAGGACTTAGGGCCTCTCCCACGAAAGGGAGGTTATTGCCATAATCTCCACGCTTGGCAGGCGGGTTGGAGATCGCAGTGTTTAAATATAACAATGGAAAATGCTGCTGCCCATTTTCCAGACTAGGAGACTCTTGATCTTTTGTCTCGAAAACATTAGTCGCCTTGTACGACACCCATGAGTGTAAGGGGTTGGTGCTATTCTACTCTGCCGGACACACGGATCATCCCAGTTAAATTGCAGTTAAATCATTGTTCGACCTTTGACACGTTTTCGTTGACAGAATTATAGGCAGTTTGACAACTAAGAAAGATGCAACTTAGTATTTTATTTATTTATTTATTTATTTATTGGAGTACCAACAGCCAAATAAAACCATAATGCAACTAAAGTACCAGAAAACGAATTGTGGAAAAGTTCGAAGCCATGAAAGTTGCAACTCAACATCTGTCATTTGAATAACAATCACACGTTTGACATGCGATGCAATTGTACTGTTTCTGCAACTGAGACGATTTCCCTACCAGAATCGAAGCCCTGTACATTCATATCAGTTATGTAACAGTTAAGCCTAGAGTAAAGAATGCCAATTTATCGCGGCCGTGAAATGAAATAAAAAAATCATTCGCTTTATGTCAAATATTAAATGTGACTTTTATCATCGCCTACTGTTTCGTTATCAACGGTTATCGAATCATGTCTCTACCGCCAGATTATCGGATATCAACCTTATTGAGTTCTCCTTTTATCAGCTGCTCGTAGAAACGCGGAACTAATCGATAGCGTATGAGTTTTGACGTCAATTTGGCAAACAAGTTAACGCTGAGTAGAGGCCGCCGATCTGAATAACAACAACCTGTGCCTATCCGATCTCAAACAAGGGCCTCCTCAATGCTATAATCTAATGCAAGCTTGTCATACAATTTTGATATCATAGTGTGACAATACGCAGCAACAAAACGCTGCTACCTTTGCTTTTCGTCGGGTTTAGATGGTCAACTCATGAGATATTAGTAGCCGCCGAGTATAAAAAACTATGGTCTTTGCTATTGTTTATGCGGCGTTTTAGAGTCACAAAACTTGTCTCTTCTTTTTAGCGTACAACTGCTAAACTGCCTGTCAACATTATAGACTGCATGGAGAGAGGACATACATGATTTCCAAGCGTTTGAACTCGCGTTCCAGAGTTCTAGGACGCTTTACATCGGTGGTTTTAACATGTATTGAATAAAGGTTAGGGGATATTTGTGTAACGAAGCTTTCCTGAAGCCAAGGTTCGCATATAACTCTTGCTCTAAAGATCAATTTAGCATTCAGCGAGACAGAGTTAATATTCACCTATTGTCATATAACCATAGTATACCGGAAAGAAGACAACTAATAATATGCAGAAATACCGGGTGCCATTACCGACGTAATTTTTAGCTCTCTACATTCCAAAATACTTTGAAACCTAGTTCAAATATCTTTACCTAATAACCATTTGAGTTTGACGCATCACTTATCACATTAAAATAAGCACTCAGAGGCACAACGAGACATGTGCGTCAAATCAACGGCACTATGCAATCAAATCTAATAGTTTCCTCTCCCGTTCTCAGTTGAACAATAAGAGTGTACTTCCTATTTCGTCCGGATTGCAACTCACGCGCATTGTCTCGCTGGGCACTTCCTCGAGCATGCGCATTGGCCTTGACTGACACGCCCATAGGCCCTTTTCACACTGGACAGCTAACTCTACCTTCACCAAAGACTCTATATCTCTATCAATGAAAGGAAATAGCGTTTGCAATCTTTATCTCCCTTCGTTACCACCACTATCCTGGTTTAGATCACTGCAATGAAAAGTATATTAATAACAATAATGTTAAAATGTATTAGTTGACAACCTGTGTTGTGCATTCTTGATGGAACTCCATTATATTAGATTAACACTAAATATTCAGTGGAGCTAGTGTATAAAAGTGTTTTAATCTGTAATTAAAATTGATTATTGGAACAATTTCGTTTATAAAAAAATGTAATATACCTCCCCACTTATTTTAATAGACATATTTCACTCTTGAGTTAAAATAATATTGGTATTGTTAAACATTGGTTACCTAGGTAGCCTAGATCGTTCCCAGAATAAATTCATGGTCTCCATATTTATCGTATTTTAGAAATAATTCAGTAGTTGCCTATGTATACATACCCAAGAGATAGTTGGATAGACATACAATTTAATAACAAGTATAATATACTATATACATATTAATAAAGATAAGACACTGAAAATATTTGTTATTAACATAGTAAATTCTTGCAACACACCTCTGGTGACAAGATTTGCAATCTACCTTGAATTAATACCGACAACACGCAACTAGGTTACAACTACGTCACTAAATGGACGTAATATTATCTAATACTTCTATGATGTGATTATGTGTGTCAGGTCAGAGTTTTGTGCTATGTGTTTGAGTGTAATAAATGTGTTTTACTTACTTACTTAGGTCAAGGGATCAAAATTACGAATACGTTTGGAATGGGTTCCTGCAAAGAAGTAGGAGGGTAAACTCTTCTACAACAAAAAAGTTTAGTGTACTTTGTAGTGTGCGTATTTGTTGGTTGACGTACAGTTCGCCAACTTAATAATATTAGATTGATATACATCTATAAAGTTCATATTTGTGAATAACATAGGTATGCTTAAAACCTACTGAAGTAGGTATAAAAACTCATACCATAAAACCGACGTTATACCCAAAACACGTCTCGAGATCCACAAAAACGAGTCTCCGAGAGAATTTATGCGATATATTAGTATGTATAATGTATATCGAATAATTAAATGTTTTTGTGTGTGTCCGTCAATTGCTAGCAAGGACGTTTGCCAATCCGTCCTGAGAATAAAATTTTAATTCAAAGACTTCGTTGTAAAATATTGCATCTAAGCATGCATAAGACTCTCCACTTATTTGGAAGAGGATCTAGTTCAGCAGTGGACTATCCATGATGATGATGTTTCGAGAGTTCGAAATGCATACATTTACGCATTTATAAATGTGTCAGTATTAGAATCAGGCAAAACTTGCTAAATTATTGAAACTCATTTTATATTTGGTAGATGTTATGTAACATCACAATCCATTTAAAAAACTAGTCTGATCACATTTTGGTAACTTAAAAATATTCTCGGTCAGCAATCTTATAAAGAGTTCTACAGTAATTTCGTGGCCACACAATAACATAAACTTAAATATTATGAAAGACCATGATAATAAAATTTTCTTTAACTGGCACCAATTCTTAGATTAATATCACTTATCAAAATAACAATTAATTGAGACCGGGTGGGAACTGTGTCTTCGAATCAATTGCGTGGTTAATTTTAGATTCCGGAACATCTATTTTTATCTTCCAATCCTTCATTGCACTTGTCATCATAAGGAACATGATTCATACTTATTGCATTGGATCTCGCTGTTAGGATCTTCACGTTTTTTTTATGTCATACGGTAGGCAAACAGGCAAGCGGGCCACCTGATGGAAAGTGGTCACGTACTAAGTTGATTTGGTCATTGAAGTAATCCTGCGACGAATGCGCGACTTTTTTCGCGTGGTGTGGTACCTCTACCCTACCATACACCTACCCTACCCAACATTTTTCTCTTGAATACACACGATTTTGTATTATAGCCAACAGAGAAAAAAAATATTTAAATCGGCCAAGCCGTTCTTGTGTTTCATTGAGACTAACGAACTTGCAATTGATTTTTATATGTATAATGTTGATAACAGAGATGGGCGCTTGGATAGCTTGTATGGGTCAATAAGGTCAAGCTTGATCAAAGACTTCTGCTGGGGATCTTGAGGCTGGTTGAATTGTATCGGCAGGTATTGACTAAAAAAATTTATAGGTAACCTACACATACTTTAATACGAAAAACAATGCAGTCCTTCATCCCTCATATGCTTACCTAGATATCGATCACATTCAGACTTAAACATACAATAATGGACGCCGGTTAACATATTGACTTAAATTTTAACATGAAAGTGAAATGCTTTTAAAACGAGCGTATACAGGAAGCACACAATCACTTTCAATGTAAGCGAATTTACACCATTCTCTTTTAAGCAATAATATGTCTCTTTTTAGCTAGTCGTCAGTAAGTAATTTACTTCAGTTTAATGATTTTGAATGAATGGATTATTATGAAAGAATGTGAGGAGCTCTGGTTCGTCATATGGATTGTGTGTCGTATCGTTGCAAGTGTCCCATAAATTCTGATTCTTACATAAACATTTAGGTAGTGTGAGGGACTTTAACGTACACAATGATATTCTTTGTCACTTCAATGCTTATTTTATTAACTTATCTCTAGAAATTGTAGGTAACATACAGTAAATATTTCATTGTATTTTGATTATTGTAAACGTAACCTTAGATAAACTGACCGATATTACAACACTGTAAGAAAACGTATCCGCCACTATAAACGCTTAATCGAAATCCATGCATATAATAGAATTTTTAAGCTACACTATGGTCGAAAGTATGCAAAACGCGAAATGCTAAATAGTAACGGTTAATCAGTAACCTGAGGAGCGAGGTTATCGCAAGGCTACCCGCAAATATGACAGCATGTGGCTGGCGTTTGGACTAATGACTGACCTTTCTAATGCCATACCGAGTCTGCGCCCTTCTGTAATACGCACATTGTTAAAATTAAAAAAGATGTAAAAAACCAGGGCCACGCGGTAAGGTACATTGTTAAAGGTATTCTTCAGTCTAATATAAAAATTAGTACATTGACCGTTTAATCTTTACAGAGTAAAATGTAATTGTTAAGAAATAACATTACAATTTCGATAATAACTCTACATGTGTCTAGATCAAATTTTGTGTTTAACTTTACATGATCCATAATGTGTACAGTTACAAATTATTATTTAAGTATTTAGCTAAATTTAAATTATATTAATTCATTAAATACATTTAATTTGGCCATTCAACGAGGTAACGCCGCCAGCATTCGGGGAACGCTCCCGCTTGGCAGTGATCTACACTCCGTCCTTTACATATTTTTTTTTGTGTAACATTTTTATTTACTTTTCTAAATTGTAGTTTTAAGTTTGTACATATTGTAGTGTAACTATGTACATAATTAACATTCTTTAAAATGATTGTCACTAAAAATAACTAAATAAATGTGAGTTATAGATATTAAATTGAATAAAATAAAACAGATTACACTTCGATAACAAAATAGCTGGTACACAATATAGCGTGGGACCCAAGTCGGACCCTTGGGGTACGCCAAAAAAAATTCCCATAAAATCGGTACTAGCGAACAACTGTGCCGTATTCTTGTCTTGGTCAAGTTTTCGCTTCGAAGTGCTGATTTGCGGAAACGCTAAACATCGGTGTGTTTTTTGTACGCGGTGTCGTAACTTCACGGTCAATGTCGAGAGGGCGGCCTTGCTGGCCGGCGGAGCACGTCGGTTGTCGCGCGACGATTCAATAGTTGGCCATAGTTGTTACGCAATAGAATAATATCGGTTTCCTAGTTCGGCGATTTCGTTTCGATTAACTTAAGTAATTTTCGTATTAAGGTGTCTAAAACGCCATTGTAATGGACCCTGAAGGGTTTACATGTAATTTGTAGGGTCCAAAATTTTGTCATAATTATTTAGTTTTTTTTTTATGTTTTATAAGTGGTTCTCTGTTTTGTTATGCTTGCGTGAACCTGACTGTCTGTAGATTTCCGTATTTTGAATAATAAAAAATAGCTACTTAACTCCACTGAGTCAGTTTTTATGAGCCGGCCACTGACGACATAGCGTGACGGTATCATAACCATTTTCATTGTAAATAATTACCTATGTAATGCTGTAATGCTAGAGTTGGATAATGTTTTGTTTACAACTGTGTGGACGTTTTTGCCTTCATAGGCCTTTATGTTTGTAATTATAAAATTAATTATAATTAAAGACAATGGAGGCAACCGCGGTAAGGACGATATCTTACTTAAAATAATATTTAGTATATTAGTAGCAATTTGAAAGATATTATTCTGACGAAACTGCCTGCCAAGACCACTGTCTCGTAGAAAGTAGCAAAAGCATTGCACTATCATACGCCGAGGAAGTGCAAAGATAACCTCGCGCCGTTCTATGTCAATTGATACTAAAACAAATAAATTGCGGAGTCAACGACATTAGCATTATCAAGTATCACGAAGCGTCATACAACCGCTGTATTTTTAGCCTAGGCCGCACTAAAAATAGTTACTGTTATAACTGAATTAATATTTCTAAAAACGGATCGTCTACGCCAGTGATAACGCGACTCAATGATACCGATGTGACGTCTCGCCGCCATATTTGTTTGAATTCGGTCGTGTTTTGATGATCGTTCGCATGATTCGTTTTTTTTATTGGCCAGTTGTTTACCAAGGAAATCGAGTAGGATTTGCATTGTTATGTGTGCGAATCTGCTTTAAATGTGTTGTGCTAATATTTTGGTAAACTTGTTTGGCTAGTTTTGTTTGTAAGATAATAATTAATAAACGCTTAACAGTACGTAGGTAGCTATAGATAAGATATAATTATATAAGTTGGTTAGGTACTTTTGTTACCTGAGTACTGAGGTAGAAGTTTTATCTACTCGTACTGTTTTTGCTTTGCAGAAATAAAATGTTTGTTTTTACTTAATTATGAAGAAACAAATTTTGCCTAAATTTATTATTTTGCATGTCTTATCTCCTTATAGGCCAAGTAAACATGACCCGGTACGGACAACGAGGCCATGACCACTTCGTATCGAATTCCCGAATGGATAAGATAGGTATCCGCCAGGTTATCAAATAAAACGAATAGCATAGATGGCTCTAACTAAGCGGAAGGTATTTTAAAGAAATAGAGAGTGCGTAAAAATACAGTATGGCCGGCGTCTCCTACCCACGAAAAATAATTACCTACCCTACTTTAAAAAATATAGTAGGTACGTCTTCTTGCCACGAGTAGCAAAAATCTGTAAACAGATTATTTCACCTAACAAAATTATGTATTTAGGTACAGTATTATACGTAACGAAATTCCATGAGGTGATTATTCGGTAACAAAAATCGATTAAACGTGTTGGATGAAACAATAATACCTAGGTACCATGCACCCACAAATAGCAAGTACTGTGGCTACCCTGTATAGTATTTTCTTGGATTTGGATCGTTCTGGTCGTGGTCGTGCGTATGCGCACAAATTTTAACAAAACGCGGGGTTCTGAATACAAGATTTAAGTCCTGTGATAAAAGTAGATATTTACGATTTTTATAGCAATTAATGTTTCAAATGTAATAGAAGAACATTTAAAGCCGCATCTTCCTCAACACTGATATAATTTAAGACACGCAGCATTTACAAAAAATTCTATGACGTTATAACGTTATTTTGTTTGGAAGTAAAAATTGATTATAGTAGTTTAATGGATAGTTGCATGCTGAAAGACTTTTATGAACGTAAGAGATTTTTATTTGTGAGTAGTCATACTTAACTATATATGCATCGCTCAAAAGTTAAACGTAATATCTCCTACGTAACGCAGAGGTCAGACAATTGCGCTTGCTCTTATCTCGACCAAAATGGCAGTTCATTCGTTTTTCCGTAATTGGGTATACCATTGGCAGTGGGTATACTGTCGTGTTGTCCGGTTTCAACGTTTATGTTATCGATTAGAGCAATAGCAGATGTTGTGAGATCAAACCTACGCTTAAAGGAAAGTGATAAGCAGAAATGCCAATATATGTTATGTACAATGATCACATATGATCGACTATGTACGGCGCTCAGTGCCAGCCACTACGTGTAAACGAGTCTCAAGATTTAAATCAATGAGTCTTGTAAATTTTGAGTCGTGATACATTGGGATAGGGAAGTCAACGCTGACTGAGATGCCAAATCAGGTATCCTATCGACCTGCTTAGATACTTCAGCTGCCAGCGTAATAAGCACCAACGAGTCTGTAATCCGTATAGTGTTTGTTTGCCTTGTCAGTCCACAGATAACGTAGCTATCACGTTGCCATCGGAAACGTTGTCTGTTATATATGTCCAAGACTAATAATGATGATAGGAGATTACTGTAAGCGGATTACTAGTTTCATATCTCAATAAGCAATTAGGTGCGAGCAAGGTAGCTATGGCGCCGAGCAATGAACCCCTTGCGCTCGCCAGCCGCCCTGACCGTGCGTAATTCTTGCACATCAATCTTTCCGAGTAACCTGTTTAGCAGGTCGGCTGTTTAGGAAACGACCTTTGCGCACGCATCGCGCTCTGTGTGACACTTCGTTACCTAAAAGGCCCCAGATATGGGGTACTTTATATGGCGCGCGTCACGGAAGGGTCGGCGATTGCCAGCCGGTTTGGCTGATGCTGCCCCGAAAAAGTTGGTAAATTCGGTCAGCAGCTAACATTTTTTAATAAGACACGTCCTGAAAGATTAAAATTTTGGATAAGATATAATTAACTTAAAATCGCTTAATTAGAATATGTAAATTCGTCGCCAGTCCTAAAGCCGTCAGTAAAAAAATCTGCTGGCGTTAATGTCCCAGTTGTGCTCTTTTTCGCACACGAGGGCCCGGGGTCCGCCTTGACCATAATCCAGAAGTTGGCAGATCAGATTATTACAGTATAGACTGCACCTGAACTCCGTGACCCTGCTACCAGGAGAACTAGACCAGATTGGATCATGATTACACATTCAGTCGCCTGAATGTACATGTTTCATAACGATGTTTCCCTCACCGTAAGAGCATTGGTTAGCATTGAACAAATGTACATAACTCAGAAAAGAGTCATTGGTACATGGCCACAGTGGGATTCAGTTGTCAATGTAAGATATAATTACCTTAACGGTCCATGGAAGGTGTCACAATGTTAATGGAGAGTGCGGAAGAAGACATGATGATGTGTCAACGAGGAGGAAAATAGGTGAAGAAACTAAACCAATTATACCTCAATACTTACTGTGACACGTATTCAATAGACAATATCATTTGAAATGAGGACTGCGACGTCAATGCCTAGATCAGAAGATTGATGCCTGTCACTCACTAAGATGCGGTTTGATCAAGTGGCATGATCAAATAGGCTTGATCGAGTCAAACACCGTCAAGTAGCAACCTCCCGAAATTTCTCTCTACACACGGTCAGTTAAGCACGTGTTATAGAGGTGGGCAACGCATTGGCGATACTCTCAATTTCAATTTCGTTTATTGCATATCACAGTTTTTAAAAGATTTCACAATGTTATAAAGTACTTACATGTGACACCCTGTAAGGGCGTTGCAAACAAAGTGAGAGAGAGCATGCATTATTTACATTATGTCATAACTTAAGTATTTAATTAAGAGTGCAAATTTTTTCCCTAAATAAAAAAAAATAATCAATTAGTTGCATATTAAAATATCAATCAAATAATAATAATAATAATGTCAAGTTAGTAGATATATTAGTCAGATGTCATTCCGTATAGCAATAATTTTTTTGTCAACCATTTTCATGTTACAATGTAATCAAATAATCAAATAGCGATGTGCCGGATTATCTTAAATCGAGGTCAGCAAAACATTCATTCATATCATAATAACACTTTTGCACTAGAAAAGATTTTAGTTGTTTGGTAAATTACTCAAATTTTTTAATGTTTTTTATGTAGTTAGGTATGTGATTGTAAATTTTAACCATCATAGCATGAGGACCATTTGTAAATAAAGACAATTTAGAAAAAGGTGTTGTTAATTTGTTAACATTGCGATCATTTCGTCTAACGGAGATTATAGGTGAGTACATGTACTCGTGTTTTCTTACGAATTTACATGACTCTAGAATATACAATGACGTTACTGTAACTATGCCGTACTTTATAAATTGGGGTCTACAGGAATCCATTTGACCAATATTTGTAAGAATTCTCACACATTTTTTCTGTTGGATGAAGATATCTTCCACATCTGTAGAGTTTCCCCACAATGTTATTCCATATGCAAGTCTAGAATGGACATATGCATAATATGCTGTGAGTGCGGTTTTAAAATTTGTTACCATTTTTAGATGTCTTAATGCGTCGAGCAATAGGCCTACAGCATATCTTTTATTATTTATTGTATTAAGTACTGCCTGAATGAATTTGTATAGGGCTAATGTTGTTGATCTATTTTTCATAAAATGAGTTAAGTCGGGTTACCATCGCAGTTTCAAATATTTTGGCCGACGTCGGCAAACGGGCAATTGGGCGAAAATTGCTAGGGTTAGTTACCTCTCCGTTTTTATGTATCGGCTTTACCAAAGATATCTTGAGACTTTCAGGAAATATACCCTCAGTAAACCCTCACACTCTTGGTGTTGCTAATGTCTATAGGCAGTGGTGACCACTTTCCAGCAGGTGGCCCGCTTGCCTGTTTGCCTACTGTATGACATAAAAAAAAAAAAAACTTGATCAAACCGATTTATCTTACTTTTGATCAAGTGGCGTAATGGCAATCTTATACCTACTTATCTAAAGGCAAGTCTTGTCACCCTGTAGCTATTTTATCTTGCTTTTTGAAGTGTAAAAGACATAAAATAATTTAAGTTTGAAATCAACATATAACTCTAAAATCGAAATTTTTATTTTGGTATTTTCTCATTCTCATCTCATGAACACAGTACCTAATGAAAACAGTGAAAGAAGCCTTATTATGTCACCTTCACATTATCTTCAGGCTAACCAAACATACAAACAGTAGATACCGCAATTTGTGTTAGTTCAATTTGATAATACATTAGAGGCGTGTCGTGAAAACGTCAGTAGCGATCGTATGATGATAAGACTCATACTTTATTATCTACCTAATTAAGTATTTAAAAGGTAGAAAGATTATTATTGTTTGCATTCAGCGCTTTCTTTCAAAATCACAACTGGCATGACAATTTTTTGTTGATACAATATTCTCAATAACTAATCAGAAATCGTTAAACAGCCTTTTGTGGTTCAGTGAGCAGACACTTAATGCACCAGACAGCCACTTGTCAGATACGCAGGATTCCTATTTCGGCTTTGGTGTTATAATAACAACTCCTTCCTTTTTTAAATAAAACTGTGCTTATTCTGTCGTCCATGTGTTCCAATGAGGGCTATAATCATATTTCCTTCGCCTTGCGTCATATCCTCTCAATGCTGAGGGTCGTGACCTCGCTGGAGCACTTTATCCTGAACTATTTGGCGCCATCTCGTCGTACCCTCGGCGATGTGGATAACTTCACAGACCGTGGTGTTTAATTTGGAGCAAATTTGATCTGACCAGCGCATAGGACTTCGGTCTCTCCGCCCTGATTCCTCTACTTTGCCGTTGTCTCCGCTTTTTCTAGCTATGTGACTAAAGAAATGAAATAAATTACCTAAAAAAATTCTTCATTCAATAAACAAATGGACAAAAATAAATTTTATGAACCTATATTACTTACTTCTTAAATGTATACCAATGATCGTAATCATATTTTTAGTACCTATACTTTCTGATACCTAACTCAATAAAATTCTAACAAATGATTAATTCGTTGTTCCAGGTATGTACTGAACATGATGCACACTGTTCTTGGAAACACTTCTATCGATGGTACCCTGTTAGCCCTTCTGTGCTGCTCCAAGCTTTCGGCCTCGTTGTGTCAAGCTTTTGGCGCCTGTGACGTCATCCCGTAAGTAGCGTGTAAAAAGTTATGGAACAACGTTTCTCTGTCTTTGGAACAAAGGATACTACTGTAGCCGTACCGTATTGATCAACGTAAGGCTACGGCAAATCAATTGGTTATAAAGGTGATGAATTCAATATTCAATAGCGCTGGTAATGGGACCCGTTACTGTTCGCCACAGTTGTGTGTATGTAGGTGTATTATTGTATTGTAGAAAACAAAATAGAAGAAGAAATTTAAATTTAGATTATAGAAAATGTGTTCGGCTTTTTAATAAACCACACCACTTTCCTTTTTTCACTTGCTACGGTCTTGAAAAACCTCTCCCGCTTCTAATATATTCATCAACCTTTCCAACACCAAAAAATCCAATAAAAATTTCATTTTGCTATAAAGTATAACGTAAATAATTCTCATTTCTTTTTAAAATATCTGTATTCAGCATGTTCCACGACTGTGCTACAATAAAATACGAAAACCGAATTATTTGCTATCCAAACAAATGCACAAGGACACAGCACTAACTGATGTTTATATACAATTAGAAACAACATGTTAACAATGTAATGATATTCAAGTCAAGACACTAAAGTACCTATCATGCCTTATATGAACCTATCGTGTGTTACGAACTTACGATTATGGCCAAGCAGGTGTAATAGTAAAAAAATGCAAATGTAATTAATGCTCTAACGGGGTTTGATTAGTCTTGAAGTAAGAGAGATGATTATCTTTTTACTTTCTACTCTTTGCATTAAAGCGTAACACAGATGTGCTATAAAAAGCTTTTGAATTAATTTTTGTGTCTGGCTAATTAAGAAATAATTGGCCAGACACAAAAATTCATTTAATCCGATAGAAAAACGTACTTATATATTGCCTAAACTACTAAATCGATTGTACAACTTACATCCATCTCAAGTAAAGAAATCCGCTCGAAATAGCGTAACCCGTTCGGAGGTTACAGACAGACACACATACCTTCCAATACACAGATAGGTTAAGATACAAATCTATTTACACTACAGTCCGCCAAATTTAAGGTGTCGTTCCAATGGCATACGAAATAATTTGTGTGAATACGAAATACAGTCCTATCAAAATTAATCCGTATCCGTTTTCTTGCCACTCTTCAAATTTGGAGGATTACAGAAAACTTAGACTAGTCTAGTGCTTAACCGTCAAAAATTTTACTGTATCTAACTTGGACAACATAATCTCAGATTCCAATCGGAAGAAGTGCGTAAGCGCCTTTAAAAAGGCTTCCAATATAAAACGAGATTTTTTATTGACTTTACTTAATTGTCACTCCCATTGCTAATAACTTAAACAATAATTTGTCAACTGCACTATACATTTTCCGTAGGCAAATCGCTAAATACTTTATGACCACAACCACAGAGACGCAGAATCGAAAACGTAAAGAAAAATCACCATGAATAAATTAGCTTAAGTTTCTTAATGCATCAACTAATCTATTTGCATGATAATGAACTTATAGTCTCACAACTTCAGTTTACACAGTTTCAATGACATCATTGGCAATGACTTTTTATGACAACTATTGCCATGTTGATCGCGGGTTGCGTAATCTCATACTACAATGGAGGAATTGTAATCTTGACATTTGACTAAGAAAACTGGCATTAGCGTGTTTAACATATTTAATAAAAAAATTGAATAATTTTACTGTGCAAGCTACCACATGAATGGGGTCTTTATTGTGGGGTATCGTGTGCGTGTACTCTACACGATGATATTTTTAATTTGAAAAATGATCATTCTGAAAAGATATAGACGTCCTAAGTAATTCAGTGGTTAACATGAAAGTGGTCTGCCACCCGGTGGTCCCGGGTTCGTTCGAGTGTCATATATATAATAAGTATATATTTAGAATTTAAAACTATATAAGTAGTTTATGAGGTCTTGCACACATATCATAAGCTTTGCTTACTTTCGGGACTAAATGGCACTGTGTAAATTGTTTTATTATTATTATTATAGACGCCGTTATAATTTCGACGTTGTGGAGCATCGTGTCTACCGCACGTGACTATTGTAACAGTTTTTCATCGGATCCAACAATCTTCAAAATCGAGTTCAGGAATACACTTAGAAACAACTTATCGTAAGTTATTAAAATGACATACAGTATCGTTAAAATAATGTCAATTGTCAGCGGAATCTTTTCATTTTGTACCTACTGCTATTTAGTATTGAATAAGCACTAAGTATTTAAAATTATACCTGAATTTAAAATGTAGGTAACGCTGTTGAATTGCGTGGATGTTTTCGACGTTGTGGCCATTTCGACTGACCTACATTTGCGACAGTAATACGATAAGTATATTAAGAGCTAATGAACTAATTAAGAGCTAATGAACTAAAAATGAGATTGTTTTTCTGTTTACCTCAGTTCAAAGTAGGAATATTTGCCAAAACGCCAAACCGACCCATAAAAAGAAGGGGACACTACCTAACTTTTTGTCGTATTTTCAAATCCTCGTAGCTTCGGCCCAGATGTAGCTGAAGAGTTCAAATTTTTAGGATAAAATGTTAGTTATTATACTCACAAAACCTGCAAAGTTTTTGTCTAGCTTTTATGCTTTGGGTTCTATTAGCACCTATTATACTACGTCGATTTCGACACAGACTGACTCACTGACTTATGCTTCAAAAGCACTGGCACAGTAATGCTCTGATAGAGTTATAAATGGAAAAAAATATTAGTACAAAGCTCTTAGAGTAAGACTAAGGTATGTGTAGGTACCTGTCATACTAGTATTGTATAATTAAATTTTGAACAGAGGTTTCAAGCAAGCATAAACTCGCATTACGTTGTGATTTAGTGACTACTTTCACTGTATACTTCGTACCTATTATTTTAATAAGTGAAATGCTTCATACAGCTAATTTTATTATGATAATGCTCTGTGTGTATCATCCAGTAGGCCTAGCACAAGTTGCTCTCGCGCGCGATAAGCGAGAAAAAGCGCGACATACATGTCGCGGACACACTTGTGCTAGGGCCACAGGGCGACTTGAGTGTTTCCTTACTTAAACTATACCAAAAGTACTATATTACAATTTACTAGTACTATTTATTTTTTTATCACACACACACAGCGCCGTGTTTTAATCACGTTTCGAATCAGCAAAAACAAAGTTGTTTGATAAAATAAAAAAGACTGTAGGATTAAAATGCGAGCTATCTCCATCAAAATATGTTACCGCTACCAGTCTCCAGGTATGCGCGAGCGCAGTGTTAGCCGACTACTTAGTACGTAGACGTCTCATTGGAAACAATGTTTTCGGAAGAATAAGCTTATTTGCCAAGCCAATTAATCTTGTCGTAAATATCCCGGTTGTGCTCTCGCGAATGAGAGCCCGAGGTCCGCCTTGACCATGATCCAGGATTTGGCAGGTCAGATTATTACAGTGGAGCGACTGCCATCTGACCTCCGTGATCCTGCTACCAGGGGAACCTGACCTGATTGGATCATGGTTACACAGTCAGCCGCCTAAATGTGCAGGTTTCATTATGATGTTTTCCCTTACCGAGCAGCGGTTAGCATTCAACTAATATACGTAACTCAGAAATGAGTCATTGGTACATGGCCGCATTAGGATTCGAACCCGGTACCTCTCGCTTACGAGTCGGATACCTTAACCACTCGGCTACCGACACTCCAAGCCAACTACTTAGCTCAATAATTGTCATAAATCATACACGAGCGGAGCATTCCATGCATCAATTAAAAAATCATGCAATCAAAAGCATTCTACGACAATCTGGAGCCTTATTATTGAATCGCTTGCCTAGAGTTAAGCGGTTTTCAATTTTGATTTTCGGCATGAAAATTATTCCAATTTTTTTACATTATCATCATCGAAAGTGAACGGTTCAAAAATAGAGAAAATCAGCGGCATGCGTCAAGATGTAGAATATTACAAATATGAGCCCCTGTTCCTGTCGACATCGATTCGGACTCCAATTTACCTAATTAACCAAGTACTCTTTTTTTTGACCATTCTTTTACATACTATTGATTGACATTACTAAATACGCCCACTGCTTTAAGTACAGAAAAACGTCAAAAAAATGTGACTTCCAAATAGTATACTGTGGATGTCATCTCGCTGCATAGTAATTTAAATTATTGCTGGCCGCGCCATCTAGCCGGCAACACAGACCGGTCCAACAATTAGCGTTAAGAAAGACTGCAGTTGAACATTTCACTTCTTAGCCACTTTTATTACAGACCTAAAATTGTCGCCACTTGACTCTAGGCTCTTGGAAATTCTGGTACTTAAAGCTACAGGTATAAAGTACAGGTACTGTATAACAGCAGTAGCGCATACCACCTTAAGAATTATATTCCTGTGCAGTTGTGAAAGGTTTTATAGCATATTATAGCACATCGTTAGGAAGATAAAGTAGAGAACTTTATAAAATAAATAGAACACAATATTTAGTTTTTATGCATGGTCAAGACATTTTGCCAGTTGACGGGAAAGTTTACGGTGATAAATATAATTTGGAGGCTATAACCGTCTTTAGTGCAAATTATTGAAATATACGAACCAAATGTTTACTTGTATTATATTTTAAAAATCCTGAACGTCCAAAGACATCCGAGGTCATGGGGCCTAAGTGACAGTTCATGACCCCTTCTTTCAGTCAATTCAATGTGTCTAACGATGCGCCAAATACTCTGTAAATGTGGCTGTACCTAACTGCAAAGTAAATTATTCTTATTAAATTTCTTCTAGGACGAATTTACCTCAAAACTACTTACCTTGTGCCTTCGACTTCTTCTGTGCAGATTCCTAAATAATAACTTACATTAACTTTTCGGGCTATAAAATGGTATACTTATTTATGGAATTTACATTTCCCCGGACAAAACCAACCAATACTTTCTTATAATAAAATACAAGTAAAAATGAGACACTTGAATGAAATTTTCAATGTTGCCTTACTCATACTTATCTAATGATTGTTTTCTCAGACATCGAGAGACAGGTGCAGCCAAGCTGTTTACGGCTTTGAGGATTACTTATTTTTTTCTATTTGTTAATTAGCGCCTTATCACAAGGACATACGGTGCAAGCGGACCGCAAGAAAAACCTTTGCGCAAAGCGAAGCGCCGCGTTCCCATGAGTTTGCTGCGACGCGTACCGCACTGTCTTTACATATTTTTTTATTCATGTTCTTTTTTTTAAAACGGGTCTACAATGAGCGGATTCTGGTTCTGCAAGGCAACTCGCAATGACGATAGTGGTTTCGATTTTATCGACCTGTTGTATTAAATTTTATATCTGTACAAGAGGCACTCTGCTACTATTCACTTACTTTTGGTGCGTCTCAGGTTTCACTCTCTTTTGGATAGGACATTACATTACCTATTAAGGACAGTTTCCATAATGGCAGCGAGAAGATTTTAACTGTCTATTAAGTTGTCACTGACATAATTAAGTACTTCAGTAGGTAGGTATATCTACGAACTTGAACAAACCATTACGTATGTCTTCATACTTTTTGCTCACAGAAATTTTTGCTCGGAGTCTCCGGGCTCCAGCCATGCCAACATTCAATAACCATAATAATTAACCACAATTTCACCATTTTCTTAGTCATTACTCGCTCATTTCTTCGCTACATAACGCCGGCGCCCGGTCGCCGAGCAATGGACTCGAATTATCGGTTGCCAGCGATCGTGTCTTCAAGATATAATTACTTTGAGGCCCGCAAAGCCCTGGAGCGGTGATAAAAAAAAATTATAAACGCTCCTTGACTAGGACAGCTTCTTGCGACCTTGACGCCGGCCATTTGCTTTTTTCGCGCTCAATGTTGCCAGCGCGTTCGCTTTTACTTTTTGTTGTTGGCATCTCGTAACGTGCCAGTCTTGTTTTTATTGCAAGGAGGTCGCAATTAGTGGGCACAGTCTGCCAGTTAGATAACGGCTTATGTAAAAATCATGATCATAATTTAACGTGGTAATCTCTGGAACTTGCATGCGCCATGATAAACTCTGATAAGTCGGTGATACTAATTTATCTATCGGCTATCATAATACATCATGTGCGAAATGAGTTGGTGTGATCTCTCCTTTGATAAGATAGCTGTAAGTAATAAACAATATTGCTATCGTTGTAGTGTGTAAAAAGAATTTCAAAGTACAGTCTCGTACGACAAAGTCTAGGTACACATAGTATCCTAGAAGTCTCAAAAACAGACTTACGGTTCAACAGAAATACATTGTATTATTGAAAACATTGGTAAATCAGAATGTAGACGCAAAAATGTTTTTATTTTTATTAAGAGTAATATTAAAACAGGTATAAACGCCAGCGAAAGCTCTACTTTGCTACTAATTAAAAATAATAACTTCCTTATTACCTACGTTGATAAAATTTAATCCACCTTATTCAAAAGACACAAAATACGCATATATCTATAATACCGTCACATTTTCTGTACTATCTTTTTGAATATTTCAGATGGTAATCGAATATTTTGTACCTATCTGCTAATTAATTACATTTCTATATCAAACAAAATAGTTGAAAGCTTAAAAATTTACCAACAGCCGTATCTTAAATTAAAGATAAATCGAATTAAGTACTTAAGAACAACCCCTTTAATTAATTATGAGAAATAGCTATTTATGTATTTTGTTCGCATAATATATTTTGCACCTATTGAATGTACTGGCAAATCAAACACTTCTTTCCTGTAGGAACGTTCATCTGCGTCACACCGAGTACAGGTGGTTATTAAAAGGTAACAGGAATTAACAGACTAAGGGTGAATACAGACTAAATAAATATCTAAAATTCATTAATACACACGTAATACGTACAGTACAAAAGCATAAGTACATTAAAACTTGAAAAAAATATTCCTTTTCAGCTATAGAAATATACAGTTTACTTGATGCATCTTTAGCCAAAATAAGTTTACTAAAAGGACGAGTCATAAGCTGTCCCTTAGCCTCAAATAACTTGAATATTTCTATATTTAATACCATAAAAAAAATTTTACAAGTTCACAGGAATATGATCCTTAAGCCAATCATGCTCTTCTACTGTACATAATACGACTAAACACGGCTAATAGCATAGGGCGCCAGATATACACACACAGTATTGGCACACACGTTATCGGCATCACGCTTCAGGGCTCCATAATCCGCCAGTCGGGTGGTGCTCCACGGAGCGATGTCTGGAGACGATACCGTATCTGCGCTAACGCCGTCGATGAGAGCTAGTATCAGGTTAATTAATAATAAGCGTTTGTTGGTCGTTTATCGGTGAGAGCGATCAATCAATCTTATATTTTATTTGGTAGAATACATTGTGTTTATTTTATACCTCTACAGATAACGCTTACCGAATCCGAGACAACTGTCCTGAGTAGCCATAGAACCAACTATTTCTATTACAGCTTACGCTTAAGATGTCAGAGTTCTGCTCGAGTCCTCTTGTCATTCGTAAAGTTTGAGTCGTGGTAAGAAAATACTCTTCTTTTTTCGCTCGTCCCTATTGTTGTTTAAACTTCATTTGCATCTAGTTTTACCATCGAATAACTCATTTTTTACTTATTAATCTATATTTTTCTTCATTTACCTCTATATCTATGATGAGCATTGTACAGCTGAAATAGTCACATCCACAAACAATATGTATAGTTAACGTGACTACAGTAGCATAATGCGGCACTGTTTAACCAATTTGTCTACATGTATTATCGTTTTAATCCCCCTTATCATCTACTAAACCAGCAGCATCGATCTAAGCGCAATCACTTTCGTTTGGTGTTATTCTCCTAAAGGTTCCCACTTTCTTTCATTCGCACATCGTTAGCTCTTCAACATTCAAGGACATGAGTTCTATACTCGCAAGGCGTGTTCCCCAAGTTGGGTTCGCCGTTGGATTTTGAGCCCTAAATTTAGCGCGTTAAGATCCCCTCTAGGTCGTAGGGAGTGGGAGAGTCTTGGCCGCAGATTGAATAAACTGCTTGACACAGATTCGCGTTTCGGGTCAGACGGGTGCTTGTGGCCGGTGCCCGGACTAGGGTTGCCAGTGCACGAGAAGAAGGAAACAATATTAATTGAAGACGAAAAGGTATTACAAAAGCTACAGTGCCTATACCTATACTGGTGATATGAGACGATTACAGTAACTTCTAGAGGTAGGAAGTTTTTGATAGACAACTATTTTAAGTGAGATGGAACACCTAGTCATCATCATCATAGCGTCTATCCCGGCTTATAGAAAGGGTTGCTTAGATGGAGTACCCAAGTATGTGATGAAATTTCCAGTACCTAGTATAAGAAAAGACTACCCAAATATCTGGAAAAAACTGGAATTAATTGTGTGGATCACACTAAATTCCTCAGTCACGCCATCGTAATCATTGTAACGGCGTTGAATGATGATTGTAATTTAACGTTATTATCCAAAGTAGTGTACGATATGGAGCACATCGTAAAATTTCAACAAACACAAGCCACTACAAAATTAACAACCGGCATTAACCAACGAACAAATGCACAATTATTTTATGATGACTTAAAAGTCAAATTGACAATTCACTTTAGTACGTACCTAGTTCCAAATCGCTTGTAAAATTACTGCTGTGGCATTGTGTTAAATGACATTGGTTGTAAATAAAATTATGTCTTCTTGGTCGAGTCAGTTTTTGAAAACCCTGGCTTGCCCAGTAGTCGGCCACGGCAACGGGATTATTAGTCGCCAGGAACAGTTCCTCCCTTGTGCAGAACAAAAAGGACAAGAAAGCATACGCTCCTTGGTTTGGGATAGAGCACCGCAGTCGCATCGCTGCTGTATCTGGTCGATGAAGCCCCACAAAGCCAGAGAGTAAAATTATGGTGCAGTGACAACCCTACGTCTTAACGTGTAAACAAAATTCCTGTTACGACATCTCCCTGCGTAGTATTGGCTTCGTTGTAAAAGAAAAGAAAGTTATTACGTAGTGTCTAGTTTAATACTTATAGTTCCAGAATTACTGAAAATTTAGCTCACAATGATATTGCATTGTCGTACGTAGCAAACACCGTATAGTTTTACCAAAAAAATACTTGGTCAAATGCACACAGCGCCATCTAGCCCCAAAGTAAGCAAAGCTTGTGTTACATAAAGGATTAACTACTTATATACTTTTTTCACATAGACACGTAACAGAAATTAAAAGTCATCACTTTCAATCGAACCTGGGACCTATGCGTAGCAGACGATGTTAACCACGGAAACACAGGTCGTCAACACTGTTACGAGCTGAATGAAGTTATAATACAAACACTCTTTTAACATTCAACATAGGGATAGGGATGACGATATGAAATCCTTGAACACATGTATACTTACTTGAAAAGATACCACACCGTTTTCGCTGAATATTGATTCTTAAGGCGACGCCCATAAAGAATTAATTGTGAACACTACAGATAAGTCTCCAGATAAAACGATGTCAGATCACTCCTTTGTTGGAGATTACAATGTCACACGTATGTGGTCTCTCTTTCTTATGGTAATCGGCGGAAAGAGATGGCGTTCCGCGATTATAATCGACATAGAGAGGCTGGGTAGAGGAGCAACTCCAAACTGCCTGGTTCACGCATAATTTTAAGATTACAGTAACTTAACTGTTGATGTCCGGTGAAAGTAGCGAGCGAATAGTTCGTCGGTCTATTTATAGCTCGGCCCAAAATAGAAATTTTTTTTTAGATGTTGACTATTATGCAGTGAACATTATTCATAATATTCATTTGGATTCACACGCCATCTGCATCTTCGTTCGCTATCAAGTAAGATAGCGGGTGAAATGGGCGAATGATTGTATACATAATGTAGTATGTATAATTTTTATTTTTTTCATGCACGTAAAGAAAGTAATTATAATTAAAATCCGTGGTTTTCACATGTGGCCATATGCAGTTCAAACCATACTGTCCTCCGGTATCCTGTTATTTTACCAAAGTATCAGCTGTGCCATTAGGGGACAATTTTATTTTAATTACTTCCTGCATTTTTTGAAATCGATTCAATAGTTTATCAAAGTTACAAACTACTATTTAAACATACATAATAACAATATACACGTATGAATTGGCGCGTGCAATAAAAATGCACTTATATTTTTTGTATGAAATGTGTCAATCTCATAATGATATTGTCTTGAACAATGATTGCCTTATATTATCTGTCCGATATTTAGACCCGTATTTAGAAACGTTACTATTTCAGTGCGCGCGAACGCACAGGGTTTCAACTGTCATTACTTGAGTGTGTCAATAACATGTGTTGTTATCGAAGAGTGGTGCCCCCTACACAGGCTATGCCTAAGATGAGACACCAATCACTGATCTTTAAACGTATTTAAATATTATTGAAGTGCCGATCAGCACTATAGGTATATGGTACAGATATAGAAGTGCATTCACTCAGCAAAGAGCCGCTGACAAGCACTGTAAGAACGCATAGTATTCTACTTTACTTAGACCAAGGGTGGTACTGCCGAACTCCAATTGAAAGTGGCCATCTTGGCGGTAATACGGACATAATAGTCACAAGATAATTATGCAGATGCCACGTACGGCGAATGCCCTGTGGCAATGTTGTAATTTCAAGATTTAAACACTCCTAATGTAGATCATCGGAGGCGTCATCATCATCAACATAATCGCGCTTCAAATTGAAGCCAGTCCTCACAATATTTTGTGAGAGCCAATCAGGTAGGCCTAAATCCGCCAAGCAGCGCGTTGGCAAATTTCACGCCCATCATCGCATATCATTACATATTTCTTACGATATACGCGCCTGCGCAGGTTTGGTCACGATGTTTCGTTCAGCGTAAAAGTGTGTGGCATACTTTGCCGCAACTGTGTCAGACAAAGACAGATTGGTCTGCTCTCTAAGCTCGGGCGTGATTCGTATCTACAAATCAGTCAGAAATGCTGTCAAATTCATATTAAATTTCAAATACGTGGAGATAGGCAGAGACCGAATTGTTCCACTTGCAAAGGTCCTAATTAAACTTTCTTCAAATTATTTACGGCTGTAATCCCCCAAGCCTCGAGACCTATCTATCAGCAAATAAGGAGTAGTAAACAAACCACTTGGCAATATCGGTTTCTTCTTCAAGATTTTTGCTAAGCACTTACTTCAATTGAATTACGAGTAGATTTCTTAGTTTGTACAAATTCTCAGTTCATTCAAATTTTGATAATAGGATTTTGTAACCTACATCAAATTATTTCTAAACAATAAATTACACTCAACAAAATGTATTATGTTATACCACTACCTATATAACTTATCCGACAGAAAAGTCGGATAACCCAAGACCAAGTTTACGTATACTCAAATTCTTTCTAAACTACTAAACCAATTAAAATGAAACAAAGCTAAGAACCATCTCGATTGAACTGACTTTCTAACACAGAAATGCGCATCCAAATCGGTCCATCCATCGGGAGCAACGATGAAACACACAGACACAGATACACCAAGCCACAGATACACACTTCAATCTTATAGCACCATTCTTTCTTTTTTCCCCCCTTTATACGTGGGGGTTAAAAACAGTTATAAATCGAGTATTAACTTCTATACGAAAACCATGCGTAACGTTATGAACGTACAAAAATGTAACCCAACCGCCGAAGCAGTCGGAAAGCAGGCGTTGTATGAAATATTCAACATTTGACGCCATACTCTGCGCCTTCATCATGCATATTTCAAAGCGCTCTCGGTCTTTGCCGCTATTCTTCAATAAGTTTGTCCTCAAGAGTTGGTTTTTTTAACTCATACTCAATTTTTATGATTGATTGGAACATTTAATATCTCTCAGCAATCGTCAAAAAAGACCATCTCTTTCCTACCTACTTTGGCCACCACTACAATCATTATAATCTTGGCGCTAATGTCCCGGTTGCGATCTCGCGCTCGAGGGCCCGGGGTCCGCCTTGACCATGATTCAGAATTTGGCAGATCAAATAATTAGCGTGGAGCGACTTTCATCTGACCTCCGTGACCCTGCTACCAGGGGAATCTGATCAGATTGGATCATGGTGACACATTCAGCCACCTGACGCCACTGACACCACTGATTATATAAATTCTTTTTTAAATTACATTTTATACTTCTTAATCTAACTAAACCATATGTGTTCTTTACTTACAGTATGTGTCTTTCTCCATTAGGTTTATAATTACAAGACTCAAAAACTGTAAGTTACTTTTCCGTAAACGCATTAAGGTACTTTTCCGTAAACTTTCAAGAATAACATGTCGATAACATTCATTACTATTCTACGTTATCCAAATTACCTGTGCCTAGGGTGTAAATTAAAGAGCAATTGACTTTTAATTGTAGATTGGTAAACGAATATTACAAGCAGCATTTTAACTATTTACTGTGAATAATGAATGAGGTCCCTTAATCGATTCTTCTATGGGCTTACTCATATTGGATGCAAGGGAGACGAAAACTTTCCATAACATAATATTTAACTGTAGCCTCCTTAGGGTCTCTTGATTGGCAAACCTATCTATATATTCCTTATTTTGATTCATTCCTATAAATCAAGATTCAATCGAATACTAGCTAAATTTCGCCCGCGTGACGTAGAGACTATTTGAACTTTAAATTATCCTCATAATTATTTTATTACACACTTGTTCACAATCAACATTAAGTACATCATACGATAGTGCCCATCACACCACAACGCTGCACTATACGATTCCGAAAGTAAACAGTATAAGCAGGTACGTAATATAACATTCGATCATATTTAAAAAATTAATTCGGTTCGTTAGCTACGTTACGTCCTAGACAATCAAACCACGTTCAACTCTTTCTTTATTTCAGTGTAATATCTGTTAGCAATTAGTAAACATAAGCAGCCATAACTGTTATTGCCGTCGAACAAACTTTCTGCCACAAACAACACAAGTAATTACAATCATACGATCTCGACACTGAACCATTCCAATGTGATCTTCGGTCGCCCACACATATGTACAAACGGTAGTACAGACGCGCACATAACACATTCGCTTATGGACAAACAAGGGCCACGTTGTGTTCGTGGGGTGACGTCATAATACAATTGTCAACTCTGTCACGGCTAACGAGTGCACCAGGGATCCATTCTGGGTCCGGAGTTATACCAACTCTGTTAGGAACTCTGCTGGAGTTTTATGAGTTGAACTCTGGTTGTGTTAGTCAGGGTGTGGAATATGTGATAGCCAGATTGTTAGAACCGATGCCAGGTATGTGCGTCTATCACAATAAGTTTGTAAGTCTGATCTAGATCCTTTTTAAGGTTCTATTCTCACGTGGTTTTATGGAACAGATAATGTCGCGAAGGATCCTGCCTTTATAGGTATAGGTGAAATCTATTAACTCGAGCTAGATGAGAGCGATGCATTGGAACTTAATTTATGCATTCTAAGATTCCATTTTGAGGTTCAGCTCTGGTCGTAAGAAAAAGTATGTTTTGTTTAATTAAAAATGGAGAGTCAATTGTAAAATCACTAATAAATTATTCATAGACCTACCTACCTACCTTCTTCCAAAAATAAAATCTAGCGGAATTTAGATTTTGTTGAATAAAATATCTAAAACAGATAAACTTGCAGATTTTAACGTGTCTTATGTTTTTTGTTAGATAAACACCTACTGTTATGCCTCAATATTTTGCCTTTCATACGTACAGATTGAGCTTTTTGCAATCTTATCAATGTCACCAGATTCTGTTTTCAGAATACCATTCTTTTATTAATTTTAACAAGATCGCTGCTAATGTTATGCTTGTATTCTCCATTTGCATCTTGAATTGACATTGACTTTGTTGACTCAGTTGTGGAGTGCTCAAGTTTGCAGTTGGTGAATAACGTTACTGAGTGATTGGTATCTTTGATGATGTTCGTTTCGTAGTACGACAGTTTGGTAATAGAGGCGCCACTTCTGATGAGTAAATTTGTTAATATTTTATTTAAATAGTGCCTAAATTAAACACTATGTAAATACTTTTAAGCCTTTTTCAAGCTCTTTTAAATCTTTTCTAAAATCATTTCAATCAATTTCTACATTACTTACTCGATAAGCATACCTCGAAATTCAAATATCATAACATCGAAATACTTAATTCTAAGGCGAAAACGAGAAAAAGCCGCCATTTTTAAGACTCCACTTTCGTTTTCACTGAACTTGACACGGGTCAGGCAATTGTAATGGCACTTGTAAACTAAACAAGCCGTCACACGCTGATGTCATTCAACCTTCACTCGACTCTCGCCCTTACGGTTATGAGGCAGCATTGATTTTTTACGAATTTCGTGTGTAGCGTCGTGTATCGCGAATTTGGAACTCCTTTATTTTGCCTCCTTGCCCGCGTTAAGGGCAGGCTCTTAGATGACGGGATTTGTTTCTTGACTTTCTTCCTGTTACGTTCGTTGGATCGAACAGTATCCTACGCGTCAAAGTAGTGAGGTTACCTAACTACTATTTTGACGTGAAACGTCTTTAAAATCGCACTGATACATTATGAGTAACAAGTCAGAAAACTGTACCGTTAATAGGTCAATATCGCCTTGCCTAACCGCGAAACTATTAGTCTTAAAAACATTAATCTAGTGTCTTTGTTCTTCGTATATAGTCAGCTCGCTGTTTTGACCTTGAATTTGAGTCGATGGCGGGTGGGGCGGTGGGGGTGTATGGAGGGGCATCGCATTGAATGAACGAAACGCGCGCTTCTGCGCATTTCTATTCAGAGTAACTCACACGTGATAGGGCGGAGATTCTTGCGTGTATTTATTGAGTTTATCAACAACTATAATCCATTTAAATAAGTGTAATTTGGACTAACAAAGTAAAAATAAGCAAAAAGTATTAAAAATATATGAGCCAGCAAGAAATACAAACGGCTATCGTCAGAAAGAGGGGGCCATGGGGCACACGTGGGTACCATACTGTTCAGCGCTGAGCGAGCGCGGCGGTTTTGAGAGCATTCTCAAAGATGCCTACTCCGCGAGCACTACTACCTCTGCTACCGACCCAGTGACGTTTTACAATAAAACCAACGGCAGTGTGTTCTGACACAGCTCCACTCGATTTTTGATACCAACTTACGTATGCCTCAAGTTAAATAACCTACCCTTTGTACTACCTACCACATATTTTGTATCTGTATTTGTGTTATTTGGTGTGCAAATAAAGAGTTTACTTGCGTTACAAAAAATCTAGAATGTAGTCCACTTCGTCATCCATAAATTAATAAGATATTTTTTCGAAACCGAAGTACAATCGTATCTACTTAAGTTATACGCGCATCTTATTCCATTAAATTGTTTACCCAGTTGTACCCGCTTAGATAAAAGGCCAACGACCCATTTATCCGAATTTACAAGGTTCTTATTTTAAAAGTATTTTTATTAGCATTCTATATTTTCTGTGGGAAATCGTGGCTGGCCGCGTGGTCGCCGCCCGCCCCCTTTCCTTTCCCCTGACGGTTCTGGGCTCAGGTGACGTCAGCCGCGCCATCTTGCGGCGGCGGCGCGTTGCCTAGCAACGGAACGCGTAACTCGCCTCGGAAACCGAATGTAATTTGCCAAGTTCAGATTTTCCCTGTAGCGCAACCGCGGGTTTGACGTCATGCGTCATGAAGTTTGGGACGCACTTTGATTAGTTATAATGTCTAAGAATTAAAATTTAAAAATGTTACTTCCACAAAAGAAAGTCACGTGGGTAGGTACCAACATAGTACGTATTTATAATTATTGACGTTTTAATGAATAGCTACCAATAGTACCTACAACATCTGACAGACAATTTAATGATAATTGATATGGTAAGTTACGTAGGATGACATAACTGTATGTGTGATGTCACCGGTTATCAAGGCAGTAAGGTACGTGGACAATGTAGGTACGAGTACAAAAACCTTTAGACCATCAACCTAATTTAATACCTTACGTTAGAATCTAAACCTGTAAATTCGCAATAACTAGGTAGGTACTTAAGGTGCTATTGGAAAAGGAATTATTTCACTTCTATACCTAATATCCTCCTTGGAACAAAGTTATGGCCGGCGGCAAACTGAGTATAATACAAAATTAAACCTTCACTGAAATTCCGAGACATAGTTTATAGTCCAAGGCGGACACTGGAAACTCGTGCGCGAGAAAACACCCAGGATCTTAACGCCAAGGTGATTACAGGTAAAAAAATCATCTTGGTCCCAGATCTAAGTAAAATCCGTCGCCTCGGATTGCATTTTCTTGGACTCTGATCCTGGGAGTAAACACACTGAACAATCAGGTATTAAATCAAAGTCAATATATTATAGGTTAATTACCAATACGTAACAACTATCTAATGAAAACGATCAGCACGTAAGTTTTGAATAAAGAATGGATACAAACATACAAACACTACATATTTCATTCATTAATAACTTAAATCCGCAACTAAGAGATCTTTAACAACGCTAAGTAATGATACTCTATCCGTATAATGTCACACTCATCGGATAATATTGCGCAGTGGCGCTGTTGGTAAACATGTTAGTGCGAAATCCATGCAGATGGAGAAGTTCCACGTTCCGCCAGCGGCGGTAAGCCGTTTATATAGGGAGTGGGCGTATTATCTGGCGGAAAATAGGGGTGCAGAGGGTGGTGGAGGGAGTGCCACCCCTTCCACAAGGTAGTTCTTCGGTTGACTTGGAAAACAGGTCTAGAACAGGTGTTAGCGACATTGAATTACCTAAGCAGGTACTAATTTTTTACAAAGAGCAACATATACTGATGATGGCGATTGATGACGCCATGTACTTATATCAAACCTGTTGAATGAATATTTTATTAGATACATTTTTGGACAATTAGGTTTCATATTTTATCATTTGAGATATTGTAATTGTATTTGACCACAGTATCAGCTGCCGGTACCAAATTGGGGTACAGTTCCGAGCAACTATTTTCAACTATGTGGAAATGAGTTACTAAAAACTGTACCACATTATCGAACGACGGATAGGGGTTCTCAATAAACACAAGGACAAAATTGTTCGAATGCTAGCTATTGATCTATCGCCGTTTGGTATGTAAAGGTCAAAGCGTCGATTTTACGAAGTAGCGGAAAATACACGAATCCATTTCTGGCCGTGCAGGTCAGCACCATGAATTACAGCAATTATTGACAGTATGTATCCTGAATTCGCTTTCCCACGCCGCGGTACAATCAAGCCGCTGCATACTTTATAACACTTTTTCTTCTGCAGACAATTATAATAACATATATTAGAAAAAGGCCTCTAAGTCAGCGGGCTGAAAGCTTAAAAGCCTTAGGTTTGGGCATATCGCCCTCTTACGGCAGCAATATAAACATAGTATTCAAGTCACTAAGACCAAATCGCTATACATGTGTTGAAACAAGAAATCCGAACCACAATCCGCCGAGCATTGACCAGATTTATGACATTGCATGCGTCTGTATTCTTGATTACCTAACCACTGGTGAGGATTTATTTGCCTTTTGCCTTTGCCTTAACATAGGATAACCCGCAAGCTGACGCCCACGCAGTGCCACGAGGCCCGGCCGGCCTAGAGTGGGAGTCCCGTCCCCAGGATTTACGCCCACAGTACTAAGGGGGTTAAAAATTATACCGATTAAATAGCAAGGAGGACCCCCCTTGCTGTTTAACCTTCATCCTTAAACAGATTCCCGTATTAAACTGGATACTTTGATAAGCTTTGCTCTCTCCGAGTAAATTCAAATGGATCTCCTCTGAAGTTCTTTCTAGATTACACGAGATAATTGTTTAAAAATAATCAAACTACTTAAGTGCAATTAGCTACCGAGATCGTTGTTGGCACGAACGTGTATTTAATAATTTCTAAGACGATAACATTTACTTTAAAGGCTGCGTTAATGGACAATGGGAAATTGATGTTCGCAAAATGAAAACAAAAATCGTGAACCATTTATCTAAATTTCGGAAGAATGAACGCGTCCGGAGCACCGCCCGAGACTAGAATCGCTAGCTCGCAACTCGCTCCACAACTTTATCGCAGATAATCGATTCTTTAAACGTCATTTGTCGGTCATCACCCGTGAATTGGTTCGCATCGCGCATGAAAGGGTTTTTTCGCCTTGTTTACCTCGGCAAGGCTTCACGGCTTCATGCTTTTGTTAACCTTTTAAGAAAAAAACTTAATGAGCCGTAAGGTAAAAGGGAAGGCGCGATGACGTCGACGCAGTGGTACGAGTGCTCTGAAAATCCTGGGCATGTTTATACACCGTGCAAGATAGCGTCACTCGTGCGGTTTACGGGTGACGTTGTGTTTCCCTGTAATGTGTGTGGACGGGAAAACAGACATGTTATTCCAATGGTATATAACCTATGATAACGCACATTCCAAAATGTTAAGGACTGCAATTACGAGTGTATAGGTGTTCGTAGAGCTCGTCGTAGCAATTTCGTAGCCGAAGTGGTATGTACGATTCGTTTTACATACATTCGTTAGTGCACATAAGTCCGATAGTCCCCTGAAGTCGAATTATACCTCGAACCATTTATTTACTATGTCTGGGCTATTTCTACATGACTTTTTGGTGGACGACGTTAAAACAATTCCTAAGAAAACATACATCTCAGACCGACCGCCGCTACAGTGCGCCGCGTGATAATGCATGATCAGAGACGTGGTGTGGCACGAAGGACCTATAAACACAGTGACCTAGCCTCCGCACCCCTCCACGCACACACCCACTCACACACACACAAGCACACGTACTCACCCACATGCACATGCTGGTACGCACGTGATGAGAGTATGAGAGTGGTCTGCGCGAGTGAAAGAAGCTTCGAAATGACTCGTGTTAATTTGTAATTGGCAAGTCTTCCAGCAATAAAACGAAGGTTAGTCATTAAAATGATGAACTTTAATGTTCAGTATGCGTCTGTCCTTGTGGCGGTAAGATACAGGGAATCCACCATTGAGCTATGAGTCACATTAACAATAACCAAGTTTTGCTTTATATTTGTTGCCTCTAACAGTTTTAAAATAAGTATATTGGTGATTTTGTCAAATTCGGAGAGATATTAATTTGGGCCAACAATTGACCGACGCCTGTAAATAAGCGTAGTTGAGTAGATACGGTTTTATTAGGGAAGGAAAAACGTGGTCACAATGCCTACGACCATGCGTCCGCTCTACCTAATGGGCACGACAATACGATAGTATCGTCTCATTTAATAATATTTTATTTTTGGCAAAGCCGATTCGTCTCGAATTCGGAGAAGTTGTGCCCAATTATATTGATATTGAATTCCATTGATAACATTCCGAATCAACGGATTCCGGGAATGTCATTAAACAGTCAAGTGTACGTAACCGTTTTAGCACTTTTGAGCGCCCTAATTAAAAGGAAGAAACCCTTAGAAAGCGACGTACCTAATTTATTTATTTATTCTTTATTTATTTAACAATTTATTGCACACAAATGCTTAATGTAAATGCTATAAATAAAATGCCTAAAACCAATTTAATGTAGGAAAATTGCAATATTATAACACAAGTTATCCAAAAAACCCAATTTCTTATTCTGCGAAATAAGGAATCATCACGTAAAACGCTTAAAAACACTTACATCTACATACTGTTCATTTAAAAATTCATGCTGAAAGTGAAATGCAAGCCAAGTGCATGCAGCGCATAGTGACCTATTCGGCTGACATTTCCACCAAAGCCTCCTCCGACCGCCGCGCCCCCTGTCCCCTCCCCACACCAACGCACTCACCCCCTTACCCCCTTCACGCTTGGCTTTCAAACACGTGCGTGAATATTGTGATTTAATTAATATTAATTATGGTTCAATGTTTGATGTCTTTCCATTTTTTTCATTATGCTTGAAAAAATCACTTGATGTAATATAGTGTTGTAGTCACAGGTGTAATGCTGTACAGGTTATTATTGTTCGGATGTGAGGTTAAGCCTCGTATTTACTTTACACAAACCTACCAAGAGTTACAGTAAGATTTTCTTATTATTCGTTGGAATTGTCGACAGAATGTTGAGTTGCAGAGTTTTAACCGATCGTTTTTTTTATATTAGACAAGCTAGTCATTTGACCGCCATCTCACCTAAATGAATATGTGACGAATATTCTATTGTATCGCCAACATACTCAACAATACAACCTCAGTAGGTGACGCAATTACTATGCAAAATCTTATTGGATTTTGCAACATTGTCACCGCATCCACCACCGCATGCACCCAGCGCATTAATGTGGGTGTCATGTATGTACACATACAGAGGATGGAGCGATATGTGTGCACGTTACATATACGGTTAATGAAGAACACGTGAAATGCACCCAACAACGTGTAAGCCATGGAATTCAAGTTGCGACTAAAGCAGCTATAAAGTCTAGGAAGCTATATATCAGCGAGCGCTACCTGCGGGTAGTTTTTATTACGGAATAATTTACCCCCTTTTTGCTAGTAAACGCTTTAGAACTGCATAGCTGAAAACATAGTGCAATGGATTAATAAAAAATACAGTACAATTGAGAGAGTAACAGGAGATAAAATACGGAATAGTGAAATAAAGGAACGTGCTGGAGTGAAAGTAGTCACTCCGACTAGGGTAGAGAAAGGAGTGCATTGAAAGAGAAAATTATTAATTTATTTTTCCGTTTAGATTCTTTTTTGGAACGTTTTGAACGGATTGTTGTGTGAATTATATGGTCAGCTCATGAGCCAAAGAGGTTTGTCAGGAAAATGCGTGTATGATGTGCCATTAACAATTTAGATTGATTTAACATTGTCCCTTAGTTTTTTCTATCCTGCGCACTTTTATTGCATATTCATAACTACACCTGCATGTTTCAAACTCATTTTATTTTATGCCCAGTCATTTACCTAGAATTTATGACTAACTGAGAAATAGGGTCACATGAGTGTTGCTAACGCTTGCATGTTTTACAACAGCGCTTCGTTTCTCATTAAGAAACGAGAGAAAAGCAAATAAACCTAGGAAATAAAATATTAGCAAAAAATTCAGCCGACGCAATTCGAAATTCAAATATTTCAATAAGTTGATATATGGTCTGAATACAGTTTAATGTCATTAAGCCCTGCCTTAGGCATGTTAGTAGACTTTTAAAGTGATAATATATTTGGATAAACCATGATATATATCTAGATTATTTTTGCTAAAGAAACGAAAAAAGTAGTTTTATTTAGTATTATGTAGCTTTCTTTATATTATATTATAGAGCTTTGTAGAGCCTAAACTGAAAAAAATATTTTATTTTTTTAGATCAAACTTCACTTGTTATCAACATGTACAATAACCAAAGAACATAAAAAATTGCTTATTGCCGATAGACTGACCAAAAAGCAGACGGACATGGTAACAGTTGCGCTAGTCCTTTACTCCATGCTAATGAACTTAAATTTTAATTAAATTTAATTATCTAGTACTCGTAGCACCGTCGTAGCAGCAAGCATTCTGTTATCCCTGAATGTCAAAATACGTCGGTACTTAATTGAATACCCACGCATTTTCAGACACATTAAAATACAGCTACGATTGTATTGGTAACGAAATTACTTTCATGACGTAGATCCTTTCATGACGGACGCATTTTAAAATACGTAGGTGGAGTTAATAATAACGTACTGTATCCGTGTCATCAAAATAGCTCATTTACATTGGAATGCATTATCTTCATTGATAATCTACGGGAACAATGCGACCCTTTTTGTTTTAATTCTTAATTTTCTTCGGGCAATCGAAATGGATATTAATTTCTGAAGGCCACGCCAGCTAGTGTTTGTTATTGTTGTACATTACTAATCAATATTTTCATTTCAGTAGTAGAATTGTACCGTGTAGAAAATTTTAAATATTGCAACATTTATTCGAAATATGCACATTGTAATTGATACTACCACACCAAACTGTACATACATGTTACTATATCTAGAATATCTACTATTAAAATATACCTATTACACTATTATATATACCTAGTATACCTACTAAGGCACCATAAAGTGTAAGAAAAAGCCTGCAGGTACGCGGATAAAAACCAGGGCTATGTGGGCCGATAGTGGGGTCATTATGCAAATTGTGTGACCTACCGTCTCCCTCCAATGCATTATGAATACGCTAATGTCGATAGCTCTGTCCCGTTCGCACTTTTGTTTATTTTGTTGCTCTTTTCTGGTGATGTCATGAGTTGTAACGTTTGTTTTGCTGAGTATTTACGTTTTTGGCAACAGAGGGACAAGCGCACACAGATTATACAAAACCCAAAACCACAATAGGATACGTTCCGTAACATTATGCTTTGACAAATTCACACAGCGCCATCTAGCCTCAAAGTAAGCAAAGCTTGTGTTATGGGTGTTGAACTGAAAAAATACTACTAAAATACTTTGATAAAAGATAATCTAGTATTATGTATGAAATTGCGAGTGGTATAGCGTATAATTTTCCAAATGAAACTGGAAAATTAGTTTAATAATTAAATGAATTTTGGTTAATTCTAATTTGTTTTTGACTAAACCATCTTATGAGTCAGTGTTATAATGGTATTCTGCCAAAAGTAATTTCCCACTTTTGTCCTTAAATAACAAATCTAGTGACTATTCAGTAAAAGGACACAGGAACTGGGACGGAAAACCTGACTCACCGTTATATTTTGTTGTTAGGGAAATCCAGTTAACAATACTATTACAAAACAATAAAACCCATATTATAATTGATAAACAACATGTTTAAAGACCAAAGGAGTAACCAATCACCATCAGTACCGTGGAAAGCGCACGCTAAAATCCTTGTCGTAAAACATTTAATCCTGAAATTTATTGTTATAATTGAATAGTTTAAAAAATACTACGGTATGCATGAAACGGTGCCTCATGATTTTTGCAAAATCATTGGTCATTCTTATGGGGCTGGGCCACATGGTGACTGACCTTTCTACATCATAAATCGTTAGTTTTGCTTCCTATTAATCTATCTCACTCTCAATCTGATAGTATTCACTGACAAAAGCCTCATTTCTCACAGCTTGTTATAGAATCCTAAGTTTATGTGTTACGATAGGAAACCTGGTGATGGTAAACGTGAGGATTCAGTATCGACGTCAACCACCAATTATTTATTTCTGGCATCAAGTAACGTTGTGTACTTGCTTCGTCTTCACAAAGATTTCATCTCACTGCATGGACTGAACATGTTTACTTTTCGAAGCGAAACCTATACTACGTAAGGCTGCCGGCTCGTTACCACTACCTTTAATCGTTATATAGAATTCTTCTCGGATTAATAGTTGTATATCTTTATTAAACCAGCGTATCTTCTTTCACAGGTATCTGCTGTTGACGCCTGAGGAAGCAGTCGCCAGATTCGTTGTTACCCCCGCTCCCCGGACCCCCTTTCAAGATTGCTGCCACCATGGGCCGTAAGAAAATACAAATATCCCGGATCACAGACGAACGGAATCGGCAGGTTGGTACAAATGGCATCCTACTTATATTATACATGAGAATGTTTGTAAGAATGGAGGTTTGGGTGTGTGTTACTCCTTCACGCACAAACTACTGAACGGATTTTAATGAAATTTGGCAACAATATAGCTTATACAGAAGAGCACATAGGCAAATTCAATGTGATTCCCGCAGTAACGGGTCTGAAACGTTTAAAATTTTACGCGGACTACTTATCCTAGTCCTAAACGAACAAATCACACTCTATAACTTTATTTCTATATGAAATTTGAGAAAAACAATCCATAGTTAAGAGCTATTTCTTGCTTCATTAATATTAATTGGGCATTAAATTTATGAGAAAGTATATTGTTTGCGCAAGCGGATTATATTCTCTTCTATCTCTATAGGTATTTATCTCAGAGACGTTTGAGATAACTCGCATTAACGATTTGAAATAGTTGTCGTTAACTATTAGAAAACGAATGAAGCTGATATGTATATCCTTTTTTTGTATAAGAAGAGTACACACATGTATATGGGTAGACAAAAAAAAGAAAAAGAGATTTAGTAAGAGACTATTTCTTTTTCCAGTATTTTATTTTCGCCCAGCAAGCAAATAATTAAAAACATGGCGCGGCGCATGTAGTACACAAATTATTTTAGTGTTGTAATACGATTACTGTTACGTTGTAAACAATTACGAATGAATAAATGGAAATTGAATATTATAGAGATACGATATTGAATAATGATTAAATAATAAATAAATATTCATTATTAAATAATACACATCGCATCCATGCAAGTAGTTAAACCGCAAGGTTAGACAGAGTGAAATGACCTTAGCAATCGTTCTGACCCAGCAGATGTGGCGTATCACTCGCTCTGCAAAACATTATCTCTTGGGGCCAACGACCGCTGCCGCAGTAATTTATTAATTACACAGCCAATGCAGCCCTTTGTCCAACATAACGAGGTCCCTAAAAATTGAATTAACAACATTGAAAGGGAAAGACGCGGAAGTTCAAGGCCAGATGGTTAGATAACGGGTGAAACTGAAAGTCGTGAAGGCCAATTTATCATCAAAGCTTTGGCATTGAATAATAGTTGACGAGGATTGTTGAATATGACGTCATCTGAAGGAAATCAGGTTCAATTTCCTAAAGATACCTTTGTAATTCATATCGAGTTTGATACGCGATTTTAAATGCAGCCAGTCCCATAGTACTAACTGGTCGACTTGCGTGTATAGTCATCCGTATCAAACCGAATGGCACTTGCAAATAGTCCCGTGTAAAATTTGTAATGTGAATAAAATGCAAAACAATGTTAGAACAGCTGGTTTTTAAAGAAATCAATATCGTCATTGTCATTCAATAGCACATAACAGAGTGTTTCAGTTCAATTTTCAAGTCCACGATTTCGGCACGCCTAATTGCTATTCATTGATTTTTTGGTCGTTTAAAATGGATGGCTTACACGAGGAATGTCGGTACTAGCAATTAATTCGTTGGATGAGCAATAGGTAGGAACATATGACATAACAAAAAGGCACGTGGCAATCATTTAAAAGCATTGATAATTACTAAACGAATTTTTGATAATGGTCATAATGATACCATTGAATTTGGAGATCAACAATAACGTAGATGCTGGAATATTTAAACTTACTTCTTGCTTGGTCACTACGATAACGCGGCGACCAAAAATGAGTCTTAACCTCCGATAATAAAGACTCATTTTAAAAACTCAAAATTTTGTATTCCAGGTGACGTTCAACAAACGCAAATTCGGCGTGATGAAGAAGGCGTATGAGCTCAGCGTACTGTGCGACTGCGAGATCGCTCTCATCATTTTCAGCTCCAACAACAAACTCTACCAATACGCCAGCACGGACATGGACAAGGTAAATAAATATATAAAAGTAGTACAGTAGATACAGTCGTGTAGGATAAGGTAGAACAAATGTATAGCAGGCAAATCACCTTGACTTGCTTGAAAAATAAATGCATGAATTAGAAAATACCCTTACGGGACCCTTAGGTGTTTAAGTGGCTCCGTGTCCCCAGCGGAAAACCTTGGTCAAGTAACCCATGAATGGAAGTTATCATGGGCGTCAATTTCACTGCTTTCCATCTTGATAGAATATAGCATAAAACATTTCTACGTCTACATTACCTAAACAATTCCAACAACCATTAAATTGATAATCTAGACGATCGTCTTCATCTGGACTACTACGCTCAGTTTTTACGCTCGAGTTAAAAACTGACATTGAACGCACGTCACCGGACTAACGTTCTACTGAATGACCTGTCCCAGTGTTTGTCCTTACATAATTTAAGGTCAAGTACTCCGCTGTTTACTCAGTGATTTCATTAACGACACAAAAGCTATTAGATCGACGGACAAGTAGCTACTTTTGTTTGTTTATTGATGGATGTATAACGTTAAGTGGGCAGGGCTGGTTTGTGCGAGATAAACAAACGCACAAAACAGTATTTCCGAACAATTTGGTCGGTGCTTAGAGTAGTACAACCGTTTATTTTTAATGTTATTATTTTGGTCATTTCATGCCAATTACACTCAATCTATTTGTATAACAAATATGTCGATAGTAAATGCTATTTACTCATGTACGTAAATACGAAGTCGAAACTGTTTCTATTTATTTCAGTTATTTCATCAATCTCTATCGACATGTTGATTATATCGTTAGATACTGAAAATAAATTTACATAGTAAATATTGGCCTTTGAAAAAGCCTTCAAGATTAGAGGGAATAGGTGGTTCCTAGACACTCATGCTCCATCATCGGCCGCATCGTCACTTGCCAGCAGATGAGATGGCGGTCAAATGCCTAGCTAGTCTAGTTTAAAAAAGTCCCTAGCATCGTTAACTAGCGTCCAATAGTACTGTCTTTATCCCACCACGCTAAAAGACGGGTATATGTGTCTATGTCTGTGGTATCTTAGTTTTCGATCGGATAGACTAACTTTACTCGAAAAAGAAAAACCAGTTTAGCGAGATAGTTCGTAACATTCTATGTTAGGAACGACTTTGTCGGAAGTTTTCCGCCGTCTCTCGGATGAATTATTGCTCATTCGATTGGTATATTTACTCTTTTCAGGTTCTACTGAAGTACACGGAATACAATGAGCCGCACGAGTCGCTGACCAACCGCAACATCATTGAGGTACATTAAGTACGGCGTCATCTGTGTGCCCGTGATCGCAATGCAGTGTCCATGCAAACCTGACTTATCCCATTAACCGCGTGCTTTCTACTCACTAAAAAACCTAATGCATACTGTAAACGACGTTGCTCCTAAAATTGTACCCTGCGTAACACCTCAACAGAAAACAGCGGTTAAAATGCCCTATTGAACATTGCCCGTAGAAATCCCGCAGTTTAAGAAACAGTAGATAATATCACATTAATCGTAGCAAGATTAGATAAACACAAAGAGGAACCAGCATGCCAGCATAATTTCCTGTTAGAACAAGCCGATGTCTTAAACACCAGACACCTCGTTTTTATACTAACAGTTTATGACTACACGCCCCAAATATTTATGTTATTCTTTCCTTGTACAGCATGGGTTTTATAAATATTTTTGTGTTTATTTAAATTAACCGCGCCTACCTGATGTGATACTAGGGTGAAGTCAGTTGCATCATTGCATTCGACACAACACACAAATGTACGCTAAAAAAATTTCACTTATATTTTAGTAATACCACTAGTAGTGTAGCACTTTTTATTTAATTTGAGCCCTCCACTACATACTTTTACTCGTTTTTTTTTGAGAAATTAATTAAAACATTAACTTAAGTGTTGTACTTGATAACTTTAATAGTGTGTATAGAGGGTGTCTATTAATATTTAACTCGATTGATTAATGCATGCCATGTGCTGATGTGGTACAGTCATCACGAACTTGGCTTGTCAAGCCCCCTGAGCTCGTTTCGCTGACACTTACAGGCACTAACGAAGAAGGAGCATAAGAACGGAGTGATGTCGCCGGACAGCCCCGAAGCCGAGCCCGAATACAACCTGACCCCCCGGACCGAAGCCAAGTACTCGAAGATTGATGAGGAATTCCAAATGATGATGCAAAGGAACCAGTTGAACGGAAGCAGAGTTGGAGTGAGCGTGACTGGGAGCAACTACAACCTGCCCGTGAGCGTGCCCGTCGGCAGTTACGAGCAGTCGCTGCTGCAAGCTAGTCCACAGATGCATACCTCAATCAGTCCACGGCCCTCGTCTTCGGAAACCGATTCAGGTGTTTATCAGTTTTATCTCATATGTTTTAGGTTCGGGTATAAATGAAACACTAACGATATTGCGATATTATCATTGCAAAGACTATTTTATTTGTAAGATTTGCTTGTTTTAAATTTTACTTTTCAATAAACCTTCAGAAAAATCTTGTTGATTCAAATACGACCTCTAGGAAAGTTGTTAATTCAAATACGTTCTCTAGCAAAATCTTGTTAATTCAAATATGTCCTCTACGAAAATCTTGTTGAATATCTTCATAGTCTCCTTCTGTTCCAGTATACCCAAGCGGCGGAATGCTAGAGATGTCAAACGGATATCCTGGGTCGGGGTCACCGCTGGGAGCGGGGTGCACCCCGTCCCCCTCCCCCGGCCCCGCTCCCTCCCCGCACCGACACCCGCATAAGTCCCACCACGCCCCGCCGCCTCACCACTCGCCACGACACAACAACCTGCGCGTCGTCATACCCAACGCCTCAATGCCGCCGCCACAGGATGACATATCGTACTCTGGAGAAGTGAGTTCAAGCCCATTCTTGAGTACTACATATTTTCAAGTATCTACACTTTGTCTCAGACGAATTGTACATCGATGTAAACAAACTACTACCTAATCCGTCAAAACAAAAGAACATTTAGACAAATAATATTTCTTGAGTTTATTCAAAATATTTCCACGTACTTTCACGTTGTCTTGAACCAATTGTCCATCGATGTAGACAAACCACTAATTGAACAGATAAAAATTGTACTCATCAATACGTCAAAACAAAAGAACACTTAGACAAATAACCACTTAAACGATTTACAAATCACCAATAATTATTATTTTAATTTTTCCTCTTATTGACGTTGAGGGAAAATTGGTTTGAGACGAGGCAGAGACTTTAATATTTTGCTTCTACCGCCATTTGTGATACTGTTTCTAAAATTACCTTCATAAATTTTCAGCCACCGTTAAGCTACTCAGGACTCGGCAACTTCGCACCACAGGACTTCAGTATGAGCTCGGACATGGGAATCGGACTATCATGGGGCGCACACCAGCTCCAGACGCTTCAGCACAATAGGTACATGTCTGTGTCCAATTCGACTATTTTATTTTTAAAATATGTAGTAAAAATAAATGCCCCGCCATGACAGTGTAACACTGCCGTGACCAGGATTCGAACCTGGGTTACTACGGCCACAACGTAGGGTCCTAACCACTAGACGATCACGGCTACCGGGGCTGTTGACGTTGTCGCCGAATTCGGTGGCTACAAGCTGAAATCGATTTCGCATACCGATTTCGCCATCTCATTTCGATATCTCGCCTTCGCGGTTAGCTTGCTTTAATTTAAACCAATACTCAAAGATGTCGTTCAACACAACAGTTTACAATACATAAGTTTTGTATTTTTTATGATAGTTAATAAATAATATCTATTACTTAAATTGCGCATATTTTTAATGGTTTAGTCTCTGCTTACCCCTATGGGATACTGGCGTGAATATGAGTATGTTATGTATGTTTTTGTTGGTTCCGCTAAGTACTTTAATAATTTTTTATTCTACTTTACCTGTTATTTTTGCATTGTTCATACGTTCTCTCACGCTTACATTGCAGATCTCTAAAATATTGAAAGCAACAATCTTGATCCGCCGTACACAAGACAGCGACAGTGTAGTCACTGTCGCAACCAGGTCTCGAATTTGTGTTACTAGGGTCATAATGTAGGGTCCTACCATTAGAATCTAGATGATCAGTCGGGCGTTAAAATGGGTGACATTATCGCTCAATTCCATAGCCACTTAAAACGAATTACATTTAATTACTTTTGTTTACGTTGTAGCTTCCCCTCATTGCCCTTGCCCTTTAGTGCCTACAAAATAACAAGATTTATAAAAAAAACTCATACTAACAGCAGTAAATGACGTTTAAAAAAGTCTAGTTACTGATGATTTGAAGTTACGAGACGAGACACAGTTTATCATCAAATCATTGAAAAGTTTAGCATGTCCAGTAAATCTTATAATATAAAAAAATGCCCCGCCGTGACAGTGTAATCACTGCCGTGACCAGGATTCGAACCTGGGTTACTACGGCCACAACGTAGGGTCCTAACCACTAGACGATCACGGCTACCGGGGCTGGTGGTAGTGCTATCGAATTAACAGACCGCTACATAAGAAACTTGCAGCACCAACAATCTTTAAGAAGTCTACCCTGCCGCCCCCTTCTCTTCATAAGCGGTAGTGACAAAGGGGTACTCCAAGCGCAATCGAAGGTCTGAACCAGTTAATACTTTCACTGTTCAACGATCGTTACGCACGAGTGCGCCGGAGCAGATAATTGCCGCCTACATTCCCATGTTATCGGTCGTCAGGGGGCATTCAATGTATTGGTTGTAATTGTAATGAAACTGTTGACTTCTTACTTTAGTTTTTTTATCGTCACAGTACTCAAATGGTGAACATCACGTATTCAATTTCTGGTCCTCACATTTCTTGTTGCTTGTACCTTAATTTCCTTTGTCGATAAAGTGGTTCTAAAACTTTTTCTAAATTTGAATTATTTACAACCGATTTGTTACAAATTGATGCTATTGTGAACGTAAGAGGCCGTATGAACAATGTAATTTCAAGCTATTCTTTATAAAAAACTATTCTGATCGCATAAATCGATCTTTGGGCCCATGTAAAGCCCAAGTTTGTAGTGAATCAGCAATATTATTAACACTAAACCGTCAATTAAGCGAATCGACATAATCTTCATTAAATTGTATAACTTTATTAAATTTTAATTTTCAATTATTCATCCAAAAGAAGATCTCCCAAAAATTTCTCTTCTCCCCGCAAAAAATTCGCTCCACCGAGCCCTGTCTGACGGTATCTCTCCTCTGCAGTAGCAGCTTGCCAGTTCTTGGTGGCACGGGCACGCCTCCGCCGGCCGCGTCGCCCGGGAACGTGAAGATCAAAGCGGAGCCGGTGTCGCCGCCTCGCGCCCCGGACCACATGCACCGCGCGCCGCCGCCGCAGCCCACGCCGCAGCCCGCGCATCTCTCCGGAGTCATTGATGGTAAACTTTTACCATTTGCTGGGACATGTTTCTTAACTATCGCAGAATTTAGAAGTTCTCGTAATCTCTGGGCTTCTCGTAAACCCGGTCAGAAACTCGGACAATAGTTACAGAAATTAAAATGTCTTGCTGATCATGATGAATGATGGGTCCGATTTTCGATCTGTTTTTATAACGAATAACATTATTTCTAAATATCAGAGAAGACTAGTTCCATTCATTGTTTGGATCGATCACATTGGATTTTATTTATTTTATTTTGGCTACAAACAGTCATTACATTTACGGACGTATCTATCTCTATAAATAAAATAATTAAATAATTAATCTACAACTATCTGTTTTCGATTAGATCGAACGATCGATTTCATTCAAAACGTAATCGCAGACGCAATTACGATTTTGTATAATATCTAATTTCTATCGGATTACATATACGTGTTCGTTATTCCAGGTTCAGTAACATCGAGTAACATGGGCTCGCCGGCCGGGCAGGACATGCGGCACGCCACGGGCCCTCTAGACTACGAGCAGCCCCACACCAAGCGGCCGCGGATGGAGAGCTGGGCCACATAGCTAGGCTATGAGGCCTTCGGTGCATACCCAAGGCCCCTCCATCCGCACTGCTAAGCCCGCTGCCGGCTCCAGCGCCCGCCCGCCGCGGCCACCATCCCCATCGAGCTTCGGACACCGTCCTGCCTCGGATACGAGTGATACGATCAACCTACCCTCGGCGGTGCTGGATCCCACCCCGTGACAGTGTTACCGGCAAAAGTCTGAAACGGAAAGGTGCATCTCAATTGAAAGGTGCTTTTAAATTTTGATGGCACGGTCATAACACATCGGTGCGACGGCACCTCAATATATTCACTTCTCAGTTTAAGGGAACTGCATAGCTCTCAGGGCTCAGTCTAGAAAACCCTTGTGGCGATTTCTAAAGGAATCGAATGTTGTTGAAAAAATTTAATGTTCAAGTACACCTTATACCCTTTAATTATACGTAATTATTAATATTGCACTGCAAGTACACTAAAGAGTTAAGGTTAAATGTTAAAATTTAAGTACAATATATAAAATAGTTGGAACCCTGATCAATGTCGAACATAAGTACCTATTATAAATAGATTTCTAATTCCCCTGTAAATAGATGATGTTAAATGTGCAATCCGTGCCATTGTCTATTTAGCTTAAAAGTTAGTCAATTTAACGGTAATAGTTGGTAATGGTAATGAATGGCAGTAGGAGAGGAGCTCGGCTACAGACGAGGGACTGCGGCCGCGGCCGGAGTGAAGTGCGCGATGCGACAGACGATATTGAGTGAAGTGCTGAAACTAGAACAAAACTGTTGACTTTTGTGTTAGTGTTAAAAAGTTTTTTGTGCCATTTTAAAAACGTAATAGTGTGACATCCGAACTTTGAATCTTTGTAAATTAAGGTAAGTTTAGTGTCATCACAGAAGATAATAAATTATGTACTGTAAAACTTTTATCTATTGTCATATTTATACATGAGAATCATATGATATTTACATAATATGTATACACGTCCCGTTTAGGAACGAATGTTATGTAAGTACAGTAGATAATGTTAGCTAGAGATGAGTATGTAAAGGTACCACACGAAGCTTTAAAATTTCTTATGATAACACTCGCACTATACGCAGTCCTGTAATGTATTATCACACTCTATTATACTTAATAAGTATTAGAGATCTTGACAAAGAAAACGTTGTATCTTCATCGATATGGAGCTAACAATTTTTATATGAAAATATTGGAAATAAAATTAACGGTCCTCTACAGGAAATGTTTCGTAATGCTAATTGTATTGTATCTCTAAAAAGCTGATTTGAGAACACAAATTTCTACTTAAATTATTTCAGTTTTTTATAATATATTTACGGTTTTTATACATCGTACCTTGGTTAACGAGTAACCAGATATTTCGACGAAGTTGCAAGCATCAAAAATCCGTAAAACATATTATAAAATATCTGTTGTTAATTTCAGTTTATTTTATGCCAGTTGATTTCACATAAATGTGAGTTACTTGAACAAGTAAATTGAAGTGGGTGTTTCTCGTTTGCAGACCAAATATCAAGTCAATTTTGAATATCATGTTTCTAATTGAAATTGTTAAGTATGTTAAGGTTAACTTTAGTAACTAAAACACTACAAATATGAACGAACAAGCTTGTTGAACGTAGTTTTATCTATTTTGTTAATGTGATCTGAAGAAACAGACATAATAATGATAATCTACTTGCTTAATTAACAACTAAGTCAGTAAAATAACAGTTTTATGAAAAAAAATCAGCTTTAATCACAAACAAGTATAAAGGTATAGTAAATAATCACAAATTATATCGTATTTTTGGTAATCACAATCACGTCCGCCCTATTTTTAGATGATGTTATGTAATTATTAATCATTGAACAAATTATGTACCTAATTATAATATTTACCGTAATATATAAAATAGTCATCCATGTTGTCCAAATTTCCTTATACACGCATTATCATTCCCTATCCTATCCATCGCCTGGTGTTGTCCTTGATCCGTTTAGATTTTATTATTGTTAACGGTTGGCAGAAAACTGAATATAGTTTCTTCGTTATATCTGCAATTGGATGGTTATTTTCCTGTAGTCACATTCACTGTTACGTCATGTGTAAGTAAATTGTCGGCAAAATGCTAACGACTGTTATGGTTGGTCTCATTCTCAGTTATCTGCCAATTTGTTTAAATTGCACACCACCTATCCATTAGCATCGTTGTGCCCTTCATATCGTCTCACTGTAGTTGCCTTACTCACAGTGCCTAAATGTACCATTTTTTACCAAATTTGTACGATAGCATATATATATTATTACACATTATAATATACATTTTACTCATCAATATTTATCACACTCTGATATTTATAAGAAATATTTAAAAATAAAACATAGAAGTGACACTCAAAATTATTTATACTTTTGTATCGGAGATAGAACCACATACTTGTAAATTGTACTGGTACTACAATCACGCTATTTTTTCTATCTATAACAGTGAAACTGTAGATCAATACTTTGCTAGTACTTGACGTATTGTACAATTTGATTGTAGCTCCTTACCAAGTAGAATATATTGTTGTAAGTAACACCCTTTTCGTAAAAAGCGTAATCGTAAGGGTTAAGCGTAAAAGGACTTAAAGTTATAGACCTTCAAATCACAATAACAAAATTACAAGATTTTGTAACTAAGAGTTAAAATTGTACAGGGAAGTAATCAGATTTGGAAGTACGAAAGTTTTAACTATTAAGAAAAAAAAATGTATTTTCGCATTATAAAATAATATACACGGTTAGGACTTAAAACGAATTAATATTTTAGTACCGAGCGTAATGAATGTTGACCCATGTTTAGGGAATAACTCGTGTACACCTTAAATGTTAGAATAAAGTTGTTGATGTGATATAAGTACACTACACTGTTACGATCCTTGGATTTTTTATATTCTAAAATTGCGTTGTTCATAATACTTTGCGGTGGTTCGTTCCTAATCGATTCTTTCTCTAAAACGTTGATGTGTTGTTCATTAGGATTTGCTCAATCGTGTTTCTTTACGATACAGTCGTTTTAAACTTATTTTGTGTCGTTATTAGTACGGACGACGCCACATCAAGTTATGCCACGCTTTTTATGTTGTTGTTTACATGAAAGTAAAACGCCAACACGTGATAACTTGGTGTGATGCCGCCTGTACGGGAACCTTGACTTGAACCATTACAAATCATTTTGCTTTAGCTAGGTAATATTTCCAATAAGGAGTCAGTAGGATATGGTATCTTGGTTAATTATAAATGTACAGATAGATGTGGCCAGTCCGTATACCTGTCCTAAATCTGAGTAAACTGTCCATAAAGTTAGATACGTACACAGTAAAAGTCCAACATTATACTTACCAAATTAGGTTGTTGGTTGCACAAATCGAATGCGTCGTTGTATTGAATGGTTCTTGTGTTGCAAGACGAGAGGATCCTCTAATATCTTTTTATTCTCTATATAAATTTTGAATTATATAATAAATATTATGGGCGATATCGCAACGTGGTCTCGTGCACATAAATATTTTATCGAATTACCTTGTATAATAAATAAACCAATAGTAAGCTGGTATTTGGGAGCATTATTTCCGAGGTTGTGAGCTTTGCTGTCGGAAATGAGTTGGAGTTTAATTAATTAATATTTAACGTAATATTCATTTATACGCACAACCGTGTTGTGTGTTACTGTAAAAAGAGTTTGCTTGGTTTGTTTTGTAGATGTACCACCTACTTTTGTGTATGTTTTACATGTATTTTATCATGCTGTGACTCAATAGCGAGAGACCACCAGTCCATTTTCGTTGTTTAGTGTGGTAATTCATTGCATTTAATTAAATTTTAGTCATAATATAGTACATATTTAAAATCACTTGTTAGTCAGAGTAGATGTTACGGACTCCTCCCGTTCGCCCTCTAACAGCTATTGTTTCACAGCACATTGAGAACAACCCAAATAGATTGTAGGAATATAAAAAAAACATATCCTTAATGAATACTCAAATCGAATTCACATTATTTTCTCTTGTAAAAATCAGTTGTGCAATACATATATAACAAAATGCTTAGGTAGGTATTAGGTATATTTCGTTTGAATTTACAAAGAATGCAAAAACTGTTGTATTTTATCGATATTTTTATTGATAACGCGAGAGAAGCTATCGTGTCCACGAAGGCGGCTCTCGCAAATTTTAAGTCATAATGTGTAATTATTATTTTGTAAGCTAAGGCCGGGCCAAATATTGCATTAACTAGGTCGTAGCGCCTGTTTCTGTGAGGTCGAGGCAGCCAGTTCTGCCCTGTGTATATTTTAGAGTGTACGATGAACATCTCAGTGGCTGAATGAATTATTAATGTTTATCGACAGTGTTAGAAAATTGTTATAAATTATTTTGATGACTGTTCGAAGGATAATAAAGAGTTGGATGTCAATGTTGTGTTTAATTTATTCTTAATTTATTATGTTCCGTTCCACTGACACTTTGCTCTATGTAGTCCATGGCCGACTTTGGCTTTTTTTCTGTTAAGAACAAGAAAGTTTGAAAAGTGTACCAAGGTACGTATCATGTATCAATCTCTCTTCTCTACTTTGTGGTCGTTCAAAATCGTATATTTTCACGGGATAGATAGGGCTTATCCAAAATGCATGTTGTGACGTCATTCCTGAGTAATGTTATCACGCTATTTGAGTTACGATGAGAACTTCCTACGTTTAAATGAATTAATATCGAATTCACTACCAGTGAGTCTTACGGATCAGAGATGTGGTGCTTCAGGAAGGGCCTTATAAAAGGACTCAGGATCACGCAGCGTGCGATGGAAAGGCTATTCTCGGAGTTTCTTTACGTGATAGTATCAGGAATAAAGATATCCGTATCAGAACTAAGGTCACTGACATAGGTTCCAGTCGTAAAACTGAAGTAGCTCGCAGAACCAATGGCCGATGGGGTGAAAGGTTTTTGAGAGGCATAAAAACCAAAAATACCGTATGACGGTCCCTCATGAAATGAATGGACGACATTGTAAACGCAATCATTAAATGCAATGAATGCAAGAGATGATGACGATGATGATTAAAATTAATACTACCCATCAGGGGATAAAATTAAAAACAAAAATAATCTACACTTTTATTTGTAATCCACGAATTTAATTTTTAGTCCTTTCAGTTACCACCATCATTTGATTTTAAATGATTGCCGAAAGCTCCGTTAGAAACCGAGTCTTCTCTATTTTCTTCTATCTCGATAACATCCTCTGAGACAATTCTCCGTCTACTAAGATCTTTCTCAAAAATCTCTCTAACTTCTCGGTCCAAGTCTACAGAGCTAGATCTCCTAGAATTCCATGCATCAGTATCAATATTCTCATGTACAAGAATATTTTCTTCTGTCACATTTATTACGCGTCCATCCAAAGTATCTCGGGAGTCTACACTTGAAGATCTAGTACTATAACGTAGTCTGCTGTCTACATTGTCAAGTTTATCACCATAATTGTCCTGTCCATCATTGATTGTGTCCGCAGGTGTTACCAGCTTTTCGTTTGAGCTAACACTGGATGGGATGGCATCTTTTAGGGCTTTCATCTTCATTCTGCATCTACGTCCAAAACCGCCCATCCATTCTGAAACCAGAGCTGTGGCTGCCATTAAGAAACCGGCTGCCAGAAGCAGGAACATACCTTGGGTGTCGTCTAATGTCAATCCTTTCTCTTCAGCTGATACTATTCTCAATATACCATCATTTGAAACCTAAAGGCATAAAATTGATTAAAATTACAAAACGGAAATATATTTCTATTGACTGCGCTTTAGAATTTTATTTATTATTTTACCTCTACCTATGGCACGTTTCAATGGAATAAGACAAAAGTAGAGTAGGATAACGATAAGTATCTATTTTCCACAAAAATCTAAATAAATTGACAATCACAATATGTAATAGACTAGTGGACCCAGTGCGACTTCGTTCGCGTGGTGTCCTACCCCTACCCTACCCTGCCCTTGCCCCACACCTACTTACTAGTACTTTACCCCTACCTTCAGACAGGACAGAAGGCGGGAAGCGATTTTGTTATATACTATGTGACTAGTTAGCCCACCGCGTCTTCCTTCACGTGCTGTTCTACCATATTAACCTTCCTCTTAAATCACTCTATTTATTTCAGAAAACCGCATTAAATCTGTTGGGTAGTTTAAAAGATCTAAGCGTCTATGTACATATATGCAGAGGGACAAACGGCTGCAAGCGACTTTGTTTTATACTATGTAACGGAGAACATATTTAAATCCGCGGGTAAACAGAGTATTCAGCTCTGGAATAAAGCCTGCTTGAACCCCTCGCTCAGGACCCCTCTACACAACTCTCGGGAGTTAACTCTTAGGCGCTGTCTTAATTGGGAACGCCTTGTGATCATGATCGTACGACGGACGTCGCTCGACCAATAGGAGACCTCGAAAACGCCCGTCGCACGACCGTTGCCAATTAGTCCTCAAGAGTCCTTCGCTAAACTTGTTTTCCATATGCCGCCCATGACGTAAGACGCAGTTATCCCCTTGGTGTATCTTATTTCAGCACCTATCTTACAAACTTCACTAAGGTTATGACTGCATAGATGACGCTGTCTTGTGAGCCAATTGGATCCAGCCAAACTTACGGCTAAATATCCTCCAGTTGGGCTTCTTTGTATTTCCCACCGCACTTCGTCGGTTATCTTGTCCACAATTCCACTCTGGAAGATCCTCCTGATGTCGTTACCAAGTTTACCAGAATATAGGGAATTAAAAGGTAATCCCACCGAAACGCCAAACGGAACAAAGCATTCGTTTGAAATATGGACAAGCCCACGTTTCGACCTGAAAGTAGAATCAAGATGTAAATATATTCCTACAGTATTTTTAACAATTTATTACAAAATAACAGAGCAGACCCATTCTTACTCCTACATGATTTTTGTTTCAGGATCTATGATTGCAAACCAAAAAGAGATACTGAGTATTGACGGATATAGGGAATGCAATACCGGGATCCCGCATACATTTTGCGGATTTTGATTGCCGGAATTACAGAAAACCGTGGTTTATACGAGTTACTCGGAGGCGCGTGGGTCGTGGACTGGTGGGCTAGGCGCTGGATAAGCAATGCGACACTACTCTTCCGAGCTTAACTATCGGAGCAACCCATATTTTTCACAATATCATACATTTTTGCTTACAAATCAGTCTATAATTTCATAATCGATTTTAATTCGGTTTTCGCGGATTGATAGCCAATAAGACAATGATTACCTCTGTATTTAATTAATTTGTTCAACACGATCGGCAGACAATATTTTTTACGGTAGGCATATCGACCTACCTACAGTATAAGTTAGCGTCTCTCTCTATACATGCGCATGCGCAATGTTAGCTCTGTTTAAATTGGTTTGAGTAGATCGATATGCCGTCTTCTGTAAAAAATATTGTCTGGCTCAAACCGATCGTGTTGAAGAAATTATTTAAATATAGGGGTAATTATTGTCTTAATGGCCATCAAACCACAAAAACCTTATTAAAATTTATTAAGTATTTTTGAAGTTAAAGACTAATTTGCAACGCCAGAAATGTACGAGCGTATATGGAAAAATATGGGGCGGTTCGATAGTACTGTTCGCAAGTGTATTTCCAAAATAATGTTTAATTTTCTTATGATGTTTAAGAGAAGAGAGAGAGAGTGGCCTTTAGGCCTTTACGTGTTTGTAGTGTTGTGTACCTATAGGTACGTAATTAAATCAATTTATGATACTTATGTCGTGAGTATGTCTTAATCTTTATATCAAACTTTATGTCTTAACAAACCATTTAAAGTTTACCAAAAGGCTTATTAATTTAGGTTAAAAATGCATGAAAAACAAAAACACATGAAAACGAGGTCTTCATTTTGATTGATTTCTGCGGTCTAAGTCCACCCTGCTGGATCCGGCGAATACCTGGATCCAGCGGGACTAAGATGATTCAGTCCCGCAAATATCTGGATTGAAATTTCTTGCGGGATTGCATTCGAGACGGACAACACTCATGGAGCAAGTCAATAAATTTAAATAGCAATATATTATGAAATAGGCAAATGCGCAATACATTGGCGATGCCTATGACGTTACTAATGACTATAAGCAACGGTGATCACTTTCCATCACGCGGGTCGCTTGTTTGCCTACTGTATGAAATAAAGGACGTCAGTTCATAATACCACTTACTTGATTTTCGAAAAGTTAGCTTGAACTATGTACTCTAGCTCTGCCTGAGATCCCAAAAAGGCGTACGGCCAGAAAAAGGCTTTAGTTGTGTTCCTAACTCCGGCTGCCACATCCGGCACAAGTTCCGCTCTTTTAAACAGTTTGTTTGTATTTGGATCGGAGGAGTTGAAGAACCATCTTTCCCAACCTCCTCTATCTGGTACGTAAAATAATTAAAGTTAAATGAAACGTCTTTCGTTCTTTTTTCAGTTTTGAATTTCAAATCTTTACCCGTTTCTGAGAAAAGGTATATTGAATGTCCGACAGCCAGACAGACAACCGGACAACCGGACAAAACGAGACTCGTTCCGTTTTTACTTTAGATGTTCGGAAATTCAAAAACTACACGGAATTTTGTATAAATTATCATAATTTGTTTTACGTTGACTGTAGGTACATAAGTAGTTTAAAATTTGGCATAAACATTATAAACATGATGACTCTTACCTAAAGTTCCCACACGATAAAATCCTTTTAGAAGTTGCTGTATCGAGTCAATTGTTTCAGGAAATACTGGTAAAGTGACAAACGCTATGATCGACCCCGTATAACAACTTGTTATTATAATAGTGAACAACCAGTACCAACCTAGGAAAAAAAAAAAATTATTAACGACAATTTAGAAAAATATTCTGTCAATATAAACTGGTAGTAAAGTCTGCTGCGGAGTGAACGGACGCCATAACGTGCAAATTTCTAAATTGATACGTAAAGTACGTATCAATTTAGAAATCTATACAAATTGACCTAATTATTTAAATAAATAAACCTACATAGGTTTCTGTGGATATATTATAAAAGTAAACTTATTTAAATTTCTGTGGTGTCGAAGCAAAAGATCTAGCGTCTCCGTAGGCTGGAAAACAGGCAGCAGCTTTTTCTGTTGTTATATTTATAACGCTGCTATATTCAACCCGCCTGCCAAGCGTGGAGACTATGACAATAATCTTCCCTTTCGTGGGAGAGGCCCTAACTCCTGCAGCGGACGGTTATGGGATGTGATGATGATGATGAAATAGATTTCTGTGGATAAAACACGTTGTCGTGCTCTACTTTTATCTTTTGCTACTGAAACTACTAGGTTGTAGTGTTTCTATCAATTAAATAGACATATAGGTAAGCTGTCTCGCTATCTCTTATAGGTACACTAGTTGATTGTCGTAGCTATCCACAGTCACTCTGTCTGAGAGACGAGACTGAGACTGGACGTACGCCTATGGTACAGTGACGCTCTACAAGAGGGTCCATTCACTCTGCGTTAAACTGTACCAACCTACCTATCAGAAGCCTGGTGGTGATCTTGTTTGTCTTACTCCAAGAGTTCTTCCCGACGAATGTGAAGCAATTCGTGAAGGTACCAAACACGTACCAAAACATGTTCTCTATTTCACCAGAATTATGAAGTAGGTGTTTTAGCGTGTGCTTGTCTGAGAATGCTAGAGGGAATATGGCAAAGAGATATGTGAATGTCAAAGCTATCCACACATGCCAATGAAATGGGCCCAATATTGCACGGTAGCTGAAAAGTTTGATTTCATATTATTGTGTACTTAAGAAAAAAAATATTGTATTAAAATGTAACTACTGATCGAAGTAATGCTACATAATATTTAAGTTAGAGACATCTAATAAAAATCTTACAAGGATCCGCTCCCAAATTTTATATACAGGTTGACTGTAATTCTTAATAATGAGTAACATCATGATAAAAATACAAAACTTCAGCTGTTTCATACAAAATTTAAAGCGAATGATGCCGAAACGCGAATGATTATTCATGGTATAGCAGTCTAGGAGTGTAGCCAAACATAAAAATCTTTTAAAAACTTTTAATTTTGGGAGCGACCTCATAAAATTGATTGTAACCTCGATTTTATCATTAATAAATTTTATGAACTTATTCAAGAATTAAAAGACTATATTACTTTGAACAAGACTATAAAGCATCAGTAGAACCATAAACGGAAATTCACAATACCGAGGCAGTGCGGTAGACATGAGCGTAATGAAAACAGCACAATCTTGAGAATGAGCGAAGGTCATGTCCATGCTACTCAGTCGTTCGCTGGTCAAATACATTCCACCTACTCCTATATCTGCTCTGCCCATCATCACTTCATCTGCTACAGCATCTCCTGGACTAAACCATACCAAAGTTACTATAGGAAACGCAAGGCAAGCTTTATATTAGGAAAATTCATCTATATTACCCCAAAGAGCGATCTCTAGGTTCTATAATTTCTATAGAAAAGTTATTTCTGTCGGCTAATAGTTGGAGTAATCGTATTTCGACGCCGTCCCAAATCACTCTGGGATTACCTCCATCAAGGTCGGTTTTTATTCTAAAAAACAAAGAATATTACACCTTTATTACTATTTTGTAATAGGATTGAGAGCTGCACGCAGACTTACATTTAAAAAATTCATAAAACCAATCCAGTTCTTATTCTCTTCCATCCGCGGTTTTATGATATTTCCATTACTTATGATTGTGAGGTGTCCAATATGGATGAGTACCCGAGATCAGCGCTGCAGCTAGTCGCGCACCTACTCTATTTTGATGGTAAATTACATCATTATGATTTGACAATAAATGTGCCTACTTACAAAGATTGTTACAAGTTTACCTTTTTATTACAAATGGGGGCTGGTTGGCTGCTGCAACGACAAACCTGTGGCCTGCATACCCATGAGTCATTTTCAACGGGAATAAGTTAACATTCCTCGAATATTTTCCATGGGACCAAGAGTTCAAAACTATGGGCTTGCTGGCACCAAGACCATCTGTATACAATTTGTGAGTATACAAAATGTATGGTGCTTCCTATAAAAAAATTAAAGGGTTTTTCACTATCTGGTACACTACTCACAATAAACAACGTTTTATATATTTCGATTTTAAGGTTGAAGACGAGGAAGAGTCAGTGACCGAGTGGTTAAGACAAACGAATCGTCAGCAAGAGGTATCCCACTGCGACTATGTCCTAATGACTCTTTTATGAGTTATGTACATTAGTTGAATGCTAACCGATGCTATTACGGTAAGGAAAATCATCGTGATGAAACTTACGCATTCATGCGACTGAATAATTTAATCTGGTCAGGTTGCCCTTGTAACAGGGTCACCGAGGTCAGATGGCAGTCACTCCACAGTAATTATCTGATCTGCCGAATCCTGGATCATGGTCAAGGCGGACCCTAGTGTGCAAGAACACAACTAGGATATTAACGCCAAGATGATTATCTATACTAATATTATAAAGAGGAAAGGTTTGATTTTTTGTTTGTTTACACAACACACAACTGGCTTCGAAACAACTGGACCGATTTCAAAAATTCTGTCACCGTTGGGAAGCTACACACACTATCCCCGGGTGACATAGGCTATATACCCGTGTACCCGTAGTGGTACCCATGCGAAGCCGGGCGGCTGCTAGTTTATTATAAGGTTGGAATTTTTGGCGTTAACAAATAGTCTGTCAAATCGAATTAAAGTATATTTATTACTTACCGTTGTTACCTCGTCGTCATCCTTAAAACTTTGTGCTACGACTAACAGATTTATGAAAACCCTCGAATGTGGCCCAAACAAAAACTCTTGGACAGCCCATTGAGAAGATCTGCTTATAATCACCACCTTATTATCTGATTGCTTACCCAAAACTTGGGTACTCATCTTTACATCTTCTAAAAATACAATGTAGTGCAAACATTCTTGTTCAGCCTTAATGAGCTTCGGTTCTAGTAGTTTACTCTTTTCATCGATGTACCCATGTATGAAGGTAACAGGAAATCCTTTTAATAAATTCTGAAATAAATAACTTTCCTTATCCTTTACTTGACTGTCATAAAGTATGACTGGTGTACAGTCCCCAAGATATGTGACTGTTATATTATGCACCAGTTTTATGAGTGAAGGATTTTGATCAAAAGCAGAGGTTTGTCCTAGAAAGTGTTCGTTCCACAATTCCTCTCTAGTTTTGGGATGCCCATAAAAAACAGGATCGACTGCGCGTTTATCTGGCTTTTTCTTATTTGGTGAATTATCATTGAAATGTCTTAGACTGTATTTTCCAGTAGCATTTTTCTCGAAATTAATTTCCCTTTTAACGTTTTGATGAACATAATTAATTGATATGGAAGAATCTAACTGGGTTTGCGACGGATAGTATTCTACGTCTTCACTTTTTATTTTTGATATAATACATATCAGAATTGTTATTATACATAGTTGCATCTTTGTCAACTTCACTTAACATTTGCTTTAATTTAATTTTAGTATAGTCAGCGATCTGGCTCTTATTGAGCAACCATTGCAAAACAGTAACTATCTGAGTGATTCTACTTTTTATATGCTTTCTTAGACCTTGGACGTACGAAACGGTATCGTGCAGGTGTTATGATTGAAATTTAATTTTATATGAGTTTCACGGCCACAGTCATCGCATGACCAAGGCCATGCGTTTAAATATAGGGTAGGTTTTGGCCCTTATACCTTGAAAGTGAAATTCAATGGTGAGGGTAATATAATATTAAAATTAAACAAGTGAAGGTTTTTATAAGAATTTATTAAATTGTTCTCCAACACTGGTCAAGACTTACTTCCGTCTCTAATACATAAAGGCAATTTATAAAAGGTAAACATATTCCAGAATATAAACCAGATGTGCAATAAAATGGATAGGTATTTCTAAAATTATAAATCCGAATCAGGAGTAGTATATTGCAACGGTTAAGATTTAAATAGGACACAAACTTCTAAACTACATTTATCAGTAAAAAAGTGAAACTACCGATTTTTAAATACTAATTCTATATTTACAATATTAGAACTTAATCAAACTACATACTAGAATTTAAATAGATTCGTAGCAAGCGCTTCCAATAACTTTAGTTGCAATAGCAATCCAAAGCATTTTACTCTAGGTCAAAAACATAAAATCCGGATGTCTGAGCCATATAATATCAAAATTGAGAATACTATCGCATATATAAAAATGTAAAAATTATATTTTAATATGACTCAAGCCAGATATTCCACTAAATTAACTAAAATATCGTAATTATTCATATAGGTACGTCCTTTCAAACTATTAGTCTGGTTTAGCAGTCGCGTAGACATGTGCTTCATCACTAGCGGTGAAGGCAGACGTCTACGCAATACTAAAGAGAAATTTTGATATTTTTAGAATCATCATATTACGAGAAAAAGACCAGTCATATTTTTTTATATTGAAACAAGTTTGTGATCACACTTCAAGTCTATGGTTGTGATTTTCAAGAACGTGCTATCATGCAGAACGTATCTTGACAAATATTTCTTAATCTAAAATCTATATTTACAATTTTATTAAAGGCAGTGTCAACCGCAAAGCTGGCAAGATTAGAAAACATATTTTCTAAATAATTTTTAATATGGCTTTCATAAAACAATGTTGATGAAAATGGTAATCTGTTTCAGGACTAAAAAGATATGAACATAAGTAATTTACTAGATTTTTAAAATACTGATTACTTTGCAATTTGCTTACATCAATGATTTGCATTACACATTCATTATGATTTAAAAGCACTAACTGATTATCTAATGTTCAGAGTATTATTATCAGATAATTAACTAAATTCATATATATAACATGTAGTCGAACACAAAATAGGAAAAGAATATTGCAATACAATTGCACATTATTAAAATTAAGACTGCATGTATTAAAATTACCATCGGTTCAGCATTTCACTCTCAACAGATTGAAAACACTTAATATCACAGTTTCCAATACAATTATTCGTTAGATATCCCAACATCAAAAATAAACTCTCTAAACAAATTCCAATCACATCATCAAAAAACCGAAGCTTGCTTTGTGACCATCAAAATCTACATGGCACTCTTTAGGTGACAAAACAAATACTACAAACAATATTGATGCCTCATTGGCTTTCGTCTATTAAGTTTTGTGGAATGATTTAGTGATGGATGCAAAATCTTTTATTATTCTTCTATGACTAATGTTTCGTTTATTCGTCGATGTCATTATCGATTCTTGAGGACTTGATACCAGTTTTACCGGTCCAGGGATAAACTTCGGGACAGGGCTGGCATGTTCTCATATATCTAACACCGGACTTGTGCCAAAGGTTGCATACCTTGGGGTTGTTGCATTTCTTTGGTCGGTCCTGGAATTAAAAGAAATCGCACCACAAAATAAAAATTAATGTAACTATTAAATAAAATAACAAATACGTTAAATTCAGCTAACTCCAAACTTCTATTACTTACTAAGATATCTATTGATGTAGGTAATACAAAAATAGAACGCACCTGATAATTGCATTGGAACGGTTGGAAGTTATTCAGTCTGGAGATGGGGGTCGGATCCCGGACCCATTGCAGAGCTTGCCAATTCGTGACAATCCAGACGTCAGACATCTGGTTGATGAAGTCGAGGAACATGATGAAGCCCGCCTTGTGGTGGGGCTGGGTGAACCACGCGGCGTGGTAGTAAAGACCGAACGGCGCCCTGAAAGTGATAGTGGGAACAGCTTAAATATGGTAAGCCATAATAGGTTTTGAATAACAATGAAAATTAAAAGACGCTAGGTGTAGATGTAGTCAAACAGAATCAACTGCTTCTAAAAATATATAACAGTAATTGTTGCACAATTAATCAATTGTGCTGTAGTTTTAATACAAGTTGATCAACTTGTGTGGCCTGATGAAATATTTCGGTGTGGTAAATCATCATCTCAGTCGTAAATTATTAAGTATTTGTAGCTGTCTGTAAAACCACTAAAATAAACAAGGAAACTTTGAGCCAAATAATAAACGTTTTAAAAACCCACAATCCTGGGAAGCGGTAGGTTTTCCCTTAAAGTTAACCGCAATAAGTATATGTCACAATAAATTTTTATATCATCTTAATGCATAGGTACCTAGGGTACCTTAGAAGAGTGAGAAAAGTGTATTAAGGTCATATTTATAATAATTCCTTAAATTTATATTCATTAAGGGCAAAGGGTACGGTGTTATTAGTTATATATCATCATTGTAAGTATCTACCTATCTATCTACAAACAGTCCTTTCGTAAAAAGACGAATGATAACATTACCTGTTTGTGGTGTAATGTCTATCAAAGTTCTTCAAGAGCATTTTGTATACACCCTCGGCTTCAGGAGGGTTCGCGCATGCGTCTCCCATAGAGCAACGGCCTCCGTTCAGATCTTGCCACATTACCATAGGTACTTCCCAAACACCTAAAAGCATTTCAAATCGTTGAGTTACAATTTTCCATGTGGTTTTTGTGTTTGCACAATTTATTTCAAAATTTACATTACTCGTATTATTATTTTTTTGTCTAGTATTGGTTTATCTTATTTTAAAACAATAATTCAAATTTTTAAAATGTAAATACCGGGATAAGACTTCGTAGGACAAGGAGGAATCATGCAATCATGGAACAGTTTGTAATCCAAAGTGTAAGGCCAACTTGGTGGTCTGTTCTCATACACTGGCATAGATGAGTCATATGTGAAGTTGGAGTCGTACAACATCTTGAACATTTTATTCCCGCCGACTGACAAGAATGGGGCTCTCATGCCCCGCACATCTTCTAGTTTGACACCACCGTAGGCTGACAGAATCTCTCTTTGACCACCTACTTCTCTGTTCCATTTCTTTTGAGAAAATTGTTCTCCAAAACTATGCCTGAAAATGTTGTAGAAAAAATTTTAGCTAACAGACCTATAAAATACGATAAAAATAGACAGAAAATAGTTTTCTTAAAAGCCGTGAAAGTTTTAATGTTAATTTAAAATTAAAGATAAAAGAAGAAATTAATAGACAAGAAAAGATAATTTGAAGTAGTCTCGAAATTATGTCTGTATATAATATGTAGTTTAGTCTTGTTTTTGGTACGCAGGAACTCATGGAAGACTTACGATATTGTGTGTGAGGCCATCTCGTGTCCACCCGCGTAAAGGTTTTGTACTTGGCTGTAATCGGTCCATTCGTGTGAGACGTAAAATGTGGCTGATATCGGACAGCCGTTGGGGTTGACACGGCCTTTTTCAAAGAGATCCGCGTACAGACCCTTGTTCAAGTCGTTTACAGAGTCGTCGAATGTTAAAATAACGATTTGCGGCACAGTCTCCACGGGTAAGTCGCCTGTTATATCGTGGGATGTTGGTTGTGGTGCGTGTGGTTGAGGTGTGCCAGGAAAAGGAAGAACATCAGACCAGGTAGATAGAGGACGGATCAAGAAACAAGGAAGAGAAAAAAATAATTAGTATTAATATAAAGACACTCCCACCTAACTCTTATATTTAAAAAGATACCTAGATGGCCAAGAATGTTAGTTGTAGAGCTTTATTTTAAAAGAGCCCAAGTTCATAGATCCCGGCAAAGTATTAGACTTCATCTATAACTTACGATACAGTATGCGAGGCTAATTCGTGACCATCTGCATAAAGGTTTTGGACTTGACTGTAATCAGTCCACTCGTGCGAAACGTAGAAGGTGGCGGAAATAGGGCAGCCATTGGGATTCACACGCCCCCTTTCAAATAGTTCTTCGTAGTACATTTTGTTCAAATCATTCACAGCATCGTCGAATGTTATCAGTACAATTTGTGGTACTTCATTTACGGGTAAATTTCCTACATTTTGCAAGAAGTATCATTAAGTCGAGTGCAGAAATCATCATCAACAATATTATTCACTTATACATACCGGGTATATCTTTTCCACCGCAGTAGCAATCTGGAAGCAGACAAACATCTTTCCTGCATTTAGCGGCAGTCTTGTCAGGAGTCGGCTGAGGATACACTGCGCTGGGTCTTCTCGGAGGGTTGGAATAAATATCCACGAAGGGGTTCGTATTAGTCACTACAGCTGTAGATGGCTTCAAGGTCGGGCGGCTGCGACTGCTCAAAACAGAAATAACATTTTAATATATGATTTATTTTAATATTTTGATAATTGTTATTGTGAAATGTGAAACTGCAAATGATACGTGAGCGACTTGGATTATACATTAACATAACTACCCACCTACCTACTCACCATACCTACGTACACATATATCAATTAAATGGATAATTGGTATCCTAATATGGAATCCTAAATGCCACCTGCAAAAGCAATTATCAGTGCAAAAGCAGATCTAAATGAAACTAAGAATGTAGAAGCATGACAGTTTGATGGTCTTTCATTATTTCAGTTTCTAACGTTGGTGGGGTTCCCCTGTTTGCAGGCTGCTGCTGTTGCTTGTCTGATCCATCCAAAGTTGAGTAGTGAGCTGAACCTCTTCCTCTGGTACTGGTGGAAGGCCTAGAAAATACAATTAATCAAATGAACAGCTCATATGGTCGAATTAAGTTAGTATGCGTGATTTTAGAGTCAAAGCATTTAATATTGACTTATGAAAATGAAAACTGATAATGAATTAATAAGAAACAAATTAATATTAAATTATAATTAACATTGAAAATATAAGTTATGAATTACTTAGTTACTATCGTAGTTTAGTGTAAGTAACTACAACAGAAATAAAGAAACTACATGCAGGTAGCGAATCAAATTGGGTTTGAAACACTACTAAGGTGCGCTTACTTGCTAAAATGATGAATTGCAATGTGGTGCATAATATTACAGTACAATATTACATTGAGGAACTTTCTACATTCAAATAATTAAGTAAACTAGAATAAGTACATCAAACTACGTACAATATACTAAGTACAAACAATACGAGAAGAGGAGTGGAAATGGTCACGTCAGGAGTTAACAATACAGGAATTGCAGTTGACCGAAATTAAGTCCCCCAATGAGAATAGTAATGTTAAGCGACAGAATTTAGCTGTAGGTGCTATTAACGGTAAATTGAAAGGTTCCATGCTAGTTACTTCGCGAGGCTGAAAGTAAGGACCAACGAAGCCTCCACCTTCAAATAAGTAAGTAGGTAAATGTGAGAACAATAGGCTGCTTAGACTACTGGCCGGCGTGAGATACCTCTGGTATTTGATTTCGTTGCATTTTGGATTCGCTTGCAGACTGTTGTCTGATGAGCATTTGGACGACGATTGGTAACTCCTGCGCCCACCTCCCGGGTTTGTCGCAGCTAACTTTATGGCGGGATTGACGCGCGAGGCTCGCGTTGGGAAGGATAAGCTCTTTGTCGTCGGTGTTGTCGGCATAATTTTTACGGTCGTCGTCGACTTAGTAGTGCTAGTCGTCGTTGCAAATTCATTCGTAATCTTTTCAGTCGGTAGGTCCCATTCTATATCAGTTGGGTATACATTATTGGTCCGAGTCGGTTTAGTATCATCATTTTCGTAGTTGTTTAGCGGTTTTGTTACAAATAAAGTAGGGTCAGCTGTTGGTTTATCAGTTACAATTTTTAAGAATTTGTGAGAATTGTCTACATTAATTTGTGGTTTTCCTGTCATCAAATCAGAAAACCTAGACTTATATGTTTCTTTAGGAAGGGTGAGATGTTCATTGTAAGGAGAAGTTTCAGGTATATGAGGAGTTGTTTCAGGGTATGAATACAAAAATGGAGAATTAGTTATAACAGAAGCCGTGGTTGCCATTGTTGTCGTTGTCGACGAAAATCCGTCATTATTACTTTCAGTGTGAGAAAATTTATCTACATTAGAGGGAACAAATCTATTCAAAGTAGGTTCAGTCACTATTTGTATCCGTTTAGCGGGATTTCTAAAAGGTTTATTATCAACAAATTTCAAAGGTTTTTGTTGAAATCCTATGTTTACAGTTTTTTCTTCCATCGGCAGAACAACTTTTGGGGTACTGATTTGTTTAGGAGTACTAGCAAAATTATTAAAAAATGCCTTTATTATATTTTTCACAGATCCACTAAATACTTCTGTTGTTTGGTCTGGTATATCCTCATCAGCAACTCTGTAGCTATAATATGACGGGTTTGATGGAATGACGGGCTCTAACTTTGTAATTTGCTTAGGAAAATATTTTACCGTCGTAGTTGAACTTCTAGGAGTAGTAGGGGGTATAGGATCTTGAACTAAACTAGGTTTATCGTAGTTGTTTTGCAAATTATTTACCGTGTTGTAGCGAGATACCAACGGCTTATCAATAATTTCTTCTGATTGATCAAATTCTTCCCTATCTGAGTATTCATTATTACCTCTGTTGCTTTTTTGACTATTTGATTGTCCAGAATCTCTAGCGTTTTGCAAACCTGCTTCTATCAAAGCATCAGTGTTGACAGCATTTTCTCTAGAATCGCTATTTTGAGCGTTGTTATTAGCTCCAAAGGGTGCTGGTCGTTTTATTACTGTTTTTAAATAATATTTTGTTGAAGAAGTTGTAGTAGCAGTAGGTGGAGCCTTTATCCTAAACTTCGGTTGCGATTTTATAACACTAGGTCTCACGTAAAGAGGTTCCTCTTCACTTACAACTTCTGAACTTACATCTTTTCTTCGCATCGAGCTGTCAGAAGACTCAGCACTAACATTGTAGTCTAATTCACTATTCGGCTCAACTGGTTCTTCTAAATTTGGTTTACTAGAAGCAAGCGGCATACTTTTTTCATATTTATTACTGTTTGACACAAAATCTTTATTTTTCTGAGTTTTGCTATAAGTATCAAAAGGCCGTGTGAGGACGGTTAACGTATAAGGGTTGTTTGAATTATTAGGATTTCGCCGTATTGAAAAACCAGATGTTAGAGATACAACATTATTTTCATTTTTGTTAGTTCTTGGATGCACCACCTCCACAAACTCTTGTTTATTATTATTAGTTACAGATACAGGAGGGGAATTAATAGTCTGTACTTTTTCAGTCGAAGTTATTGTCTCTTTCAGCCTGTGTGAGTTATCTGTCCGCTCAAAGGGTTTTGCAAGGGAGGAGAAATTGATTACAGGTGAACGTGTAGAAGGAATGGAATTAGCGGGCCCGTCGGAGGGGCTTTGAGATAGGGAATGAGGGATACGGTTAGGGTTCTCATCTGTGGATGATCTGTTGAATACAAAGCAAAAGAAAACTTTCTAATTGAAGCTCTTTAAATACAAAATACTACATAAACACTAAACCTACAAATTTTAGAGCCTAAAAATATTGCTTTGTTCGGAAGGATAGTTTAGTAATAGCATTATTTTAATGTATTAGAGACAGAGTAATATATGTCGGGGAAGGACAGAAGATACCACAAAAGCGTACATGGGTGCTACTCGCACATAGTACAATAGGTAAGTACCTACATATACGGAGATAGTACAAAAATATTATTTTAATGTTTAAATATTTACAATTTTGTGAGATGTTAAAATCACAACCTTTAAACCATATCGGGATACAAATAAATAAGTTAAGTAATGTAAGTACGAAAAAGTAATTAGAAATTAGAAATTTAAGATTAGTTCAAAGGTTGTAAATACATGATAGAAATAATAAAAGTGTGATGAAATAGTTAAATAAATTTCGTTATGAGGTAGAATAGGAATAAATTGATGACTTAAGCCAGGGTGAAGATATCATAATTGATTGATATCTTTTGTAGTACCTTGGAGTGTATCGAGACGGGGTCATAGCTTCTGTGAAGGGTGCGGTAGTAGGGCGTTGTGTGGTTGTGCTTGTGCTAGTCGTAGAAGGGGTGGTGCTAATAGAAGTAGCTTCGTATACAGTCGTCTTCACGCTGCTCGGAATATGATCATAGCCCAATTCGTTACCTTCGCCCCTGGATTGTTGGCATTTTGAAATAGTTTTAGTAACTCAAAAATATAGTTATAGTAGCAAATATATATTTGATCTAAAATATCTAAGTATTTTACTATCTACGTAGTATAAATCTAATTGAGGCTACAGTTCTAAACGAACATCTACCTACGTAATTGACATTCGTAAAATTATTATTAAGAAATACGAGAAAGTAATTATTACCTTGTAGAATGGCGAATGCCCGATTGGTATTGATTCTGATTATTTATCTGAAATGAAAAATCATTATTATTAAACACAAGTAAAAGTCCAACGTACCTAATTATAAATTATACGGTGAGTGATCCTCCACAGGGTCAGAACCTTTGGCTTTGGCAGTCAAGGGGCCTAGCATTTGTCTATTTGATTCTAGAGGATGTCTATTTGTTTCAGAGGTTTGCAATACTTTGGTGACACCCTGGCGTTGCTAATGTCCATAATACATATCCAGCGGTGGCCACTTTACATCAGGCCCGCTTTTTTGTATGTCTACCGTATGCAATATACGTAAAATCTTTAACCGTATGATATGAAAAACGAATTACACGCTTACCTGTCCTCTGATAAGAGCATCGTCATAGTCTTCCTGCGTCGGTCTCGGTGTATATGTCTCGACGGGGCGACGGGTGGGGGGCGGGGTGCCTCGGTATGTCTGCTGGACTGCCGGGCGGAGTGACGCCGTGTTATATTGCTGCACATAGTCTGCCAACACCGGTACCAACCTCCAGTTAGTGCGTTATGTGCCCGTGATGTATGTGTTCCATGATAGTTGGTTGTCCCAAGGTAAACCATGGTCGTTAACGCATTTGTGTGATAGGTGATAGAAGATGAAAACCTTCGCTTAAGAATTGAAACTGTATCGCATTCTTTTACAAAACCAATGTGTAATAATATCAAAGCTTTGGAATTGATAAAATAATAATTAGAAGGAAACAAATAAGTTTGATTAGTTATAAGGTACTTATTTTAAACTATGTACAAGAAGAGAAGGCCTTTTACTAATATTAAACTCGATAATTAAAAGTTATAGTACCTACATGAAATAACTAATAGTAAAAACCGCCAAGACATGTCAGGCTACGTGCAGTGTAGGGTTCCGTAGCTGCCTGTCATAATCATGTTATATAAGGGCACTTTTGAGTTGCTTCGTGTGTGCTGGGCCTAAAACTCTCGTCGTTTACAATGCGACGTTAGAAGCGGTCAAATGAAAGAAGTCCCAGCCCAGAAATAGGAACAGTACTCAATATGAGGCCAACCTTGAGTTTTATACAGGTTAAGGCAATGTGCCGGGGTGAAATACCCATCTGCTTTCTGTAGCCCAACTTGACTTTATCGTACAGATGACCTTGGGTCACGAAATTGGGTCATTACAAATGTCTATGCCAAGTATCCCGATATTAGGCTTGGCTTCTATGACAGTGCCCGTAAATGTGGGAGATACGACCAAGGGGTTCTTTTACCAGCAGATATGTAAACTTGTCTCTTTTTGGGATTAAATTGAACTAAGGTACGCAGACCCAATTCGAAGCTGTATCTAAAGAAGTTTAGATTTCAAGTTTCTTCCGATACTAGTTGATGTGTGTATGTGTGTCTGGGAAATGCTTGAACGGTCGGGATATCATACATCTAACGTACTGTTTTCCGCATAATAATGAATATTATTAGAAACATATAATTGATATGCAGAACCCCAGCACGCACGTGCTAGAGTCAAAGCATGACCCGTCGACAAGGATATTGATGATACAGTCTGCAAGAAAACTGAGCCCATCTGCATAATTTCTCAGGCAATATATAGGAAAAAAGTTTGGATACAAGAGTCATATTCCAGACCCAATTGAAGAATTTGCCATGGACAAGCTGATCGCTAACAGATCACCAGCTGATCAACCCTGACGGAATCCGTATTGGCGATCACTTATAAGCAACAGCTTTTCCAGAAACCGCAAAACCTGCCGGTTTATGGTGGAGTCCATTATTTTTGAGATCAAGATGGCAATGGCGATAAACCTGTAGTTGTGAGGATCTGAATAAGTTCCTTTTTTAGGGATCGGGTGTACTAGTGCTGTCTTTTTTGGGGTCGGAATAATGCCCGTGGAACAAGAGTGGAAAAGACGCGTTAAAACCAGAGCCAACCCAGCAACTCGCAAAATTTCAGCACAATTGGGGGGATGCCATCTGGCCCACTGGATTTGTTGACGTCTAAAGAGAGGAGAGGTACACGCACAGATTTTTGAGTAAACTAATATAACCATATGAAGTTTCAGGTCTCTAGTAATAAACAGCGGACAGACAGACGGATGGGTGTGACGAAACTATAAAGGTCCCTTGTTTTGCTACGGAACCCGAATAAGAGGTCAACATTCAACATGCTCCAAAGTAAATAATATACAAAAATATGTTTTAGTAAAAGATAATAATCTAGGTATTTAGATAAATATTTGATACTGTACTTATAGGTAACCAAGACAAGACATGCGTAATGTTAAAGGTTACGATTTTTAATCGTTTTAGTGTTCCGTCATCAAGTAATATATTTTACAATATAATTTATAATAATTGATTAAATTGAAGAGAGTATATTCTGTGATTTGGATTGGTAGGTATTCAAATGTTAATTAAGTATTTCCCCAAGTATGACAGGTTGTACTAATAGTAAAGTATTCACTTTTATATACTTTTTTCATAACATTAATAATTTACCTGTATCCTTATACAGCTCGCCATCTTCATCGTAGACTGCATAGAATTGGTCATATTGATCTGGGCTGTAGTTCTGAGTTCCATTGTATAACATCTTTGGCCGAGGACTGGGGTTATAGGATGCAGTTACGCTCTCAGTAGGCTCCAGACTAAAAAACAATATACAATTTGTTGTATAATGAAAAATAGAATACCAGGTACGTTAACCATGTTCATTAATGCTATTTACAAGGCAGTCTCATTTGTCAGTCCTTTATACAGTCTAATAATCAAAAATGTCAATCGAGTCTTGTTAGTTTTGTCAGTGGTGCATTTTACCGGTGAAGTAGTAGTAGATAAGTATAGAAGAATTGCTACAGAAATAGATAAAGAGTATACATTATTAGTCTAGTGCTCAGAATTGGAGAATATTAGTATTTAATTACAAGAAAGATTTCATTCACCAAATTGTTTACCTGTTCGTCTTATCATCATGTTTAGTCTTTGTAAAACGAGTCTCTTGATTGTGATTGTCACGAGGAGTGGTCAGTTTCATCTGTGCTACTAAATTGTGGTGCCTCATTCTTCCTCTAACTTGCTTGTTATCGATACCTGGAGTGGTGTGTGGCAATACCCTTTCAGTGGTCGGCTTAGCTAATCTATGCCTAACTGTATATGGTCTTAGCGTGGTTTGATTAAGATATTTCGGTGGTTTTGCTGTATATGGTCCAACTTCAGATGTTGGTCTTCTCATCTGAATAGTTCGATTTCGTGGTATATGATGGACAATTTCGTAATTGGAGACTTCAGGTCTGACTAGTACGTGAGAAACGGGGGTTTCGTATTCAACAAGAACCGGTATTGGAATTTTGCCATTAATATATTTGTTGTGCTTCACTGGAGCTTTAGTTACAACTGATACATCGTTGTGGTTTTTAGTGGCTGTTTCAGAGTGTGGTTTTGCTACTGGCCTTCTGTATGAAGTTCGTAAAGGTTTATTATTTACTGGACTCTCCTCGGAATCTTCAAAGTCTTCGTATTCTTGGTAGTTTTGAGCCATTTTTGGTCGTTGTGGCTTTACTTCTGTACTAGGCATGTACTTCGATTTAACTGGAGGCTCATATAGCTCTTCTTCGTCCTCGTAGTAGTAGTCGTTCATTTCAGGTGAAGGTTTAGGAATTGGTCTACGTTTTGGTGGTGCTTTGGTTGTTGTTGTAGTAAAGGATTTCGTTTCTTTAGGCGTGTTGTGGAAAATATTTGGAGTATGCAACGGAGATTGCGTCGAAGATTTAATTGCCTGTGCGAATAAACTATGTAGCTTAGGAAAATTTGGTAATGTAGGTTTGCCAGTGCTTTGCACGTAGAACTGAGGCTCTGTGGATGGAGGTCTCCAGTACTGCTGAAGAGCAGACAGTTGTTCGTTAGCCAATGTCGTTAATGGTTTTGGTGTGGAATGTTTAATAGCTGTGTATACATTATGTGGTTTGATTGATGAGACTAAATAGGGTTTTCCAGTAGCAAATAATGGCTGTTGCAGGCTTACAATTTTGTCAGGTTTAACCAGAAATTGCTGCTTTGGTGTTGAAAGTATAATAGGAGATCCTGTACTAGAATAAAATACATATGGTTTTTGTGTAACCGTAAATATTTTTGTATCTTCTTTAGTCTTTTGGGTGGATGAAACTAAAGGTCGGCTAAAACTATAAGTAATAGGTAGTTGACGGTCGTCTTTAAAATTTGGAGGCTTCAGTCTTGGCAAAACAGCGCCCAGAGGAAGCCCGGCGTTTTGTTGTGGCGCATTATTATTGGAATTTCCATATTGGTGTTGTTGGTATCTGTGATTTTGATTTGATGTTGGTATTTGGACTAATTTTTTAGATTTTTCTGTATGTTTTAATTGCAAATTTGAGGTTTGTTCTGGATTTGAAAGGCTATCTGGGCCTGATGGCGCACTAAATGGACGAGGTGTGCTCATCCCATCGTAATTTAGTGTCGATGATTGGATACCCGAGGTTTTGTAACTAGAAGTGGATTCATCAGATGGATTAATTATCTTAACAGCCACACTTTGAGGTTTAACATTAGATTTGGGTGTCGTCACACCCACGGGTTTGTCTTGATCAAACTTTAACTTTGAAATAAAAGCATCAAAATCAAAATTTGGATTCGCAAATGGGTTTTCAATCTCTGCATATTTATGACTTGGATGAGTATATTCATAAGGCGGTTCCGGAAAATCGGGTTTGAAATAATTATCTTTGTCATTATCCCCATCATCTTCTTCTGAAGACTGTTCATCGTCTTCGTCATCTTCGTCTTCGTCGCTATACTCTTCATCATTGTTAGATGGTTTATTGTAAGCTTGTGTAGGACTTATTCTCACGTTTTGTGTAGGTTTATTGTAATTTTTAGGGGGTTGACTCGTACTAGATACACTATTGTGTTTAGATGGGGTTCGAGGTGATGTCATTATTTGAATCGGTTTACCAGTAATTACAGTGCTAGGGAGCAGAGATGAATCGGGAAATATAACTTGACTAGTTTGCTGAGGAGGTAAACGCGGTACTAAAAATTGATTATTACTACTATGACTATGTTGGGTATTATCAGTATATTTTACAGGTTTATTATTGTAAAATCCTCCAGCTAAGGCAGCAAATGGATTTTCATTATTTGATAGTGCTGAAATTGGTGGACTTTTAGTTATTATTTGTGTTGCAACATTCATCGGAGGATGGAGAGCTCTTTGATCAAAAGGATCCCGTAAACTAGGTACGAAAGGTCTTTGTGATTGGGCATTTTCTAATTGGTACGACGCAAAAGGGTTTGCAGATGAATACAAATTGCTGTCTGCTGTATATGGTTTACGAGTACCGTCATTATAATTATTATTATTTATGACACTGTACGACGCAGGATATCTAGGGTTCTGTGCATTAGGATTGTAACTATTGTACTGCTGCAATTCGACATACTTTGCGGGTTTAGAATTAGACCATATTTTTCCCGGACTTTTATAGTTTTTTTGATAATATCGTATTTGTCGTTTGCCTCTTTCAATGTCATCTAAGTTGCCACTTTCGAAATCGTCTTGTTCGTCATTATCATTTTCCAGTTCTATATATTCCATTATTTCATCCTTATCACTCCGGTCAGACATTTTGTCAGTTGCGGTTGAATTGGTTTTTTCTAGGTTCTCTTTTTTTTCCACGTCCCTCTTTAATCTCAATTTGGGTTTTTCGGTTACGTTATGTACATTAATAACATTAGTCTCAATGTCAATTTGTCTGTCAAATGAGTGGTCAGTCACGTTGTCACTTTGGTCTTCACTGAAATAACGATATAGTCAATTAATTCACGTATACGTTTACTTGAGGCTGTACAGAAACAAGAGCAAAATTTACCTGTAAGTCAAAGGCGCTTGCGTAGCTGTGGCCGTTCTTCTATCTTCCACTTGAGTTCCGAATGAGAAGGATCCAATTTTACCGCTGTTTTGTGTGATAGAAGCTGGTATAATATTAGAATTGAAAGTCCTCGAGTTGACGACCTGACTACTGTAGCCATCCCTATCTTTTTGTACTTGTCCTATCGTTGGCGGCTGTCCACGGTTGACGCGCTGTTGTCTGTCACTTTCGATTTCTTCGACAGGTGGTAAGTCGTCTACTTCGGCATACAACTGTTGCTGCTGAAATTGTCAAAACATTCATACTTAAACATTGAAATGTCACAGAATATTCTGCGAATTTAACAATTTATTGTTATGAATTTATCATTTAATGGATTTGTTAACTGATGATTAATTTATGGGCAAAACTTGATACGTAAATATCGGCTATTTTTGGAGATAAAAAGTAACTCATGACCTTACTATGTGTTTGCCAATTTAATGGTTTAGACGTGGCAACCTAATAGACATAGTACTTTATTGGATACGTACACATTACGATTTTGGGCTTTAACTTTTTGGATAAGGCCTCACCTTTTCATACTCGTCGCGATTGAACTTCGGCTGTCCCCTGGATGTGATGATGGGGTTAGGCTGCGCGCGCGGCGGCGGTGGCGGGGGCGCGCGGCGGGGCGGAGGCGGTGGGGGTTCCCTCTCGCTGATCCGCTCGAGATCACGGTCCTCGCTAAGCCCGGAGACGCTGGTGCCGTCACAGCCCACGTTGCGCGGCCAATCACACGTTTGGAGCTCGTGGCTGGAATTCGCAGGAAGTTGACTGAGTTTTTGTACAAGTAAGTAGAAGACTTATACTGTAACCATTATCTTTTTGTTTGAATCAAAGACTGGACCCATTAGTCCCGAGATGTGAAAGTGCCGAATTGGGAATAAGTGTAACATTCAATTTACGAGCAAGATTACAAGAAGAACCTTTGTTCTTCTTGTAACTAAACTAAAACCATCATCATCATCTTGGCGTTAATGTCCCGGTTGTGCTCTCGAGAACGAGGGCCCGGGGTCCGCCTTGACCATGATCCAGCATTTTCGAACCCGGTACCTCTCGCTTGCGAGTTGGATACTCAACCGCCCGGCTACCGACGCTCTTAAAGACTAAAACCATGAAGGGCGGAAAATGCAGATTTAGGCTCATTGCTATCTATATTGGAATCGTTGGTACTAATGTTGTCACTGTGGACTCGCACTGAAACGAAAACTGACACTGACAATGTGCTTATTATTTTATTGAGGAACAATTTTAATATTTTGTTTTGTTGAGAAACTTGAGGAGCAGTCGCAAAATCTTGTCTTCTCAGGAGTTGAAGTATAAGTTGAGTGGCACGCTCTAAAAGATATCCCTTGCAATTATAAGCTCTTCTCACCTGTACATAAGGCCACCAGTGCATGACTCGAGCAGTGCGCCACCGAAAACGCAGACGTAGTACAACGTGCAGTCTGTCGGATGTGGGTAGTAGCCGAACTCTTCGGGGCAGTCGAAGTTGTTATCTCGCTTGATGTCCGCGGCCACGGGCACGCTCCTGATAGGCCCGGAGCGCTGCCGAGACCGCTCCGATTGGGCGGCAAAACATTCTGCGGGCAAAAGAAATATCTGATTATAATTTTTTCATGCAATAAATATTTCATCAGATCCTCATTTATCTATCCTTATATTGTACTGTCACAGGAACTCAGCATGTGTGCAAACTTTCATGAGGATCGGTTTAGAAGGAGTACTTGAAAAAGCTGTCGCAATATAAAAAGATGACTAAATCAGAAAATGACGTCCCTGATGACGTATTAAGAAGATGACAAACCCAGAAAACGAAGTTCCTCTAAATTGACTTTTCAAGAAAAAGACATCCCTTACCAAAAGGATTTTTAACACTTTTAATTTATTGAAATTAAAATAATGTTTTCAAATATTTTGTAGTTCGTTTGCTTTTTTATTGGTTATGTTGTATTAGACAAATGTGGTTATAATTTTCGTCATTATTTAAGAAGTCACAATTACCTTTTTGTACATTTCCTAAATTCTATAAATAGCACACGAAACAAGCGCAATCTAAAACACCACGTGTATATAATTTGTATTATTATGAAACAATTTACTCGAGACTAGTACCAGCATTTCGCAACACCGCGGCATTAAGCTCAAAACATAAAAAGAGCAATCCTTGTGCCTATTATTGTGTTTTGCGTACAAGTGACGGCCGATTAGACCCAACCGCATTGTTAAATTGTAAATGACACATATTAACGTAACCGATGTACCTATTGATAAACGTTTGTGCAACTATACAGATTGAGATAATCTAAATAACAATGCTTCGGTGGCTAACGGCTGGTGCCAGAGCTATGCAGAGCACTTGCAACAGAATCGTATTGCAACACTTCCTTGGCTTGCGGGTGAGTTGTCTCTCTAGATAACATGCAGGCGTAAGATAACAATAAAACTGATCTACGACGTTTATCGGGTTCCAGATTAAATTGGCACGCTTAGAGCGAGATTGTATCATGAACAATATTACGATACATTACGTTTTTTGTCTATTGGTTTCTCCTTTAGCGTAAACTGCCTGGTGAATCTTTAGGTGAGTAGATACCAAAGACGTGCGTCAAGTTTAAACAAGTAAGACTGTCCAATTTCTGGTTTGGTTTTCTCTGCTGCCTTGACGGGGGTATACAAACATTGACATTTTATATAAGTATGGACAGCTCTTATCGAGGAAACAGTTGAAATCGTAGCCAAAAGCTGGCAACAAAGTTTATTTCACAATGAAGCGGAGTAAAACTAAATTTAATCTTTACTAGAGCTCTCTCTCTCCTAAAGACACTTGTTAACATTCGCATCGTGGCTTTATCTTGTCAAATCAGCTGGTACAGTGTGGACGTTAAAGTTTATCTGGTTTCGGCAGCGATTTTGTCACGTTTGCATTGTGATCACGAGCCGTGTGGGATTCAGGCCACGGCGAGAATCTCGCGCAGGTTTCGGTCTGCCTGCGAATGTGAAATGGTCCTAAATAATAGTTCTTGTCGTTGTCATAAAAACAAAAAATCATCTTCCCGATTGTGGTCTCGGGCCCGGGGTCCACCTTAACCATGATCCAGGATTCCAGGCAAATAGGTAATTATAGTAGAGCGACCAATTGACCTCCGTGATCCTGCTACAAGGGGAACCTGACCAGATTGGATCTTTGTTACACATTCAGTCGTATCAATGTGCCGGTTTCATCATGATGTTTTCCCACACTATATGGTTAGTGTTCAACTAATGTATATAATTCAGAAAAGAATCGATGGTGCATGGCGGCATTGGGATTTGAACCCGGTACCTCTCGCTTGCGAGTCGAATACTTTTACCACTAGACCAACGACGCTCTACTCGTTGTAGAAATGTGATGTTAATTTGAAAATTTTAGAGCCAATTCATCAGGCTAATCGCAATCTCATCGCAAAAATTTGTAAGCGCATGACAATGGCTGCAGGGTTCTCGATGTTTTATGTGCGTCATCGTCAGATTAAGGTAATTAAATTGGAAATGGTTTCTAGGATATTGGAAAACTCGATAAAGACTGAGTATATTTTTTCTATAGTACACACTACATATCTCTAGTTGCTAAAATTATGTGCAATGATTTCTCAAAACTAAAATTTCCTTTTATCGCAAAATGATAATACGACTAAGGAGTCCTACTACTACAATAAATTTATCAAATGCAGCAAAAACCCGAAGAAAATGTGAAACCTGATTAGCGACCTCTCTAACAACAAATCAAAACCTTGTTGTGTTCTTCCTAAACTTGTAAGTAACTCAACATCCATTACCGACCCTACTTTAGTCTGCGACGCTTTTAATAATTATTTTTCTTCCGTTGGAAAGTTATTAGCTAATGAAATTCCTTCCCATTTCCATAAAATTGATACTTCTGGCCAGTCACACGGCTCTCTAAACAGTACAACGCAACTTACAGACTTGGCTCCTACCACGGTTGGTGAAGTAGAAAAAATTAAAGATAACCTAGATTCCAATTCAAGCTCTGGGTTGGACAACATTAGCACTAAGGTCATAAAGTGTTTGAAAACTTTGATAGCCCCCCAACTAACTAATTGTATAAACAAAGCCCTATCCATGGGACTCTTCCCAGACAGTCTTAAAATCGCAAAAGTCAGTCCTATTCACAAGTCTGGTTCAAAAAATGACCCCGGCAATTATAGACCAATTTCAGTACTTCCCGTACTATCGAAACTTTTTGAGAAAATCCTACACACACGTTTAGAATCCTACTTAACATCTATAAATTTTATAACTGAACGTCAGTTCGGCTTTATGCCAAAAAGCAATACATTGGCCGCGACTATAGATTTGGTTACCAAAATTAGACACAACGTTGATGAGAAGAGGATTGCACTGGGAGTCTTTATCGATCTCAAAAAGGCATTTGACACGGTGAGTCACCACCTTCTAATACATAAGATCAGTCTGACTGGGGTAACCGGTAATGCACTGGGCGTGTTTGAGTCATATTTGAAAAATAGACAACAAATAGTAAAACTCCAAGAACACCAAAGCAAAACCTAGCCAGCGTCTTTTGGGGTGCCTCAGGGATCGATTTTAGGACCTCTTTTGTTCTCGATTTATGTAAATAGCATCATAGATTTACAATTACACGGACATATAACTTTGTATGCGGATGATACGTGCCTGTTCTACTTTGGTACGTCTGTACACGACATTATTTCACTAGCTCAGAAAGACTTGTACACCCTTCACAACTGGCTTCAGTCGAACTTGCTAACAATAAACGTGGCTAAAACATACTACATAATATTTAAAGCTGAAAATAAAACACTACCTATGCACCAATCCTTAACTATCAACAACTTACCGATACAAGAGAGGCAGGCTGAAAAATATCTAGGGCTGCGGATCGACAACCGACTGACATGGAAAGGGCACATTGAGCATATAAAGAAAAAACTATCAACACTTATGGGTTCCCTTCGTGGCATAGTTCGTTGCCTCTCTAAAAAAGTGCGAATGACAATTTACAATTCCCTAGTAAAGTCACATCTCTTGTATCTTATTGAAGTATGGGGCAGTGCAAGTAAAACCACACTCTCAGAATTACAAATAACTCAAAATAGGATAATTAACATGCTATTTCACTATCCCTATTTAACGCCAACCACTACAGTATACAAACAAACTGGTCTACTGAACATACGACAACAGTATAATTACAGTGCTTGCGTACTCGTAAGGAAAATTTTAAATAAAAGTATCCATTCGTCGATCTCATTTATCCAACATAGGCAAGTGTCTAAACGCTCCACGAGACGCTCGAGCTACGTCATACTGCCCAAGATCCGCACAAACTACGGTAAGCGAATGATCACTTGTGAGGGTGCGCAATTATTTAATAACTTACCTTCAAAAATAAAAAGTATCGAGTTCTTTAATGATTTTAAGCGTAAATTGGCCCAACATATTATGCAAACATGTTGAAATGTTGTTGAGAGGTTGTTAACTTGGTCTAGTGGAGTGTCAAAAGTGTTTATGTATCATGTACATGATTTTATAACATCCAATCCGTAGGATGTGACTGTGGTGCTGTTCTGTGCGAGTGAACGATACTATGTGGATCTGTATGTATTCAACATTCTTCTCATGTAAGTGACTTATTCTGTCTTAAAATGAGAATAAAATATCTTTAAACCGATAATAATTAAGAAAAAGTTATTCTGTAATAAATATAGCATAAATTATACGAGTAGAATTATAGTGCATTTTCTACAGGTAATCTTATGTTGTACATAGAATACATAATAATGTTTATTTAACACTTTATTGCACACAGTAAAATACATAGAGAAACATCATACATATAGACACAACAGGCACTAGTTATTTCAAAAAGAAATTTCTTCCAGCAGGCCTACAGAATATTCGGAATTATCTTAAAAATTTTCAAAATCTTTCCCACGTCGCCGTCGTATCAAAAACAAAACCCATCTGTAATTTGACGTGAAGTAAACAACGTCAGTAACCTCTCGCTTTAACGCCCGAATTTCAGAGAATAACACCTACATCTTACATCTTAATGGCGTAACATGACCTTGAGTATGAAACCCTGTTAAAACAATGAATAGAATAACATTGTTCAATTTAGCAATCGCCAAACAACGTATTCAAGATATTCTCTCAAGACGTCTAAGTCTGGTAGAACTGTAGTACGTACCGATATTTAAAATCAATTTCATATATTTTCTATCAAAGCTTCAGACTTTCTAGATATACAAAACGTCAAGTCTTAAAATATATATGAAATATATAAAGAGAGTGCTATAATACATCAATTTTATCCAGATTCTAATAAATTGTAATCGACATACCTAACAATACTAACAATAAAGTATTATAGACAAGTCGACATAATAATTACCAGATAATACTACAAAATCATCAAACTGGGTGGTTTGTTTAAACACAACACACACTCCGTGTTCTGTATCAAAGTCTGGAGAAGCCTTATAGGGCCTGGACAGTTGCTCTGAATACGTCATATTGATCGTGCGAACATTGCAGCGCCTGTCTCTAGGCATAATGCTTCATCGTAGACTGCATCCACACGGTGTGATTGCAGTCAAATACCTACTCATCCTACTAATATTATAATTGCGAAAGTTTGAAAGTATAGATTGATAGATGTTTCTAACTCCTTCACGCAAAAACAACTAATGTAATATGTAGCTTATAGCCCAGAATAGCCCAGAAATTCAATGTGATGCCCGCGGTAACGGGTCTGGAACGTATTAAGCAAATTTTACGAGGACAAAGTCGCGGGCACAAGTTAGTCAATTACAAAAAAAATACCAGAGCAAAAGCTGGCCATGTTTTCGATATCGCTATCAAAGAGCCCATTCATAAATAGATGTCGACACACGGCCGTCAGGATTCGGAGCAGGCTGCGCGAGCGCACGCGTCCCCGCCCGAGGCGTCTCACGCAACCCAGCAAGATTAGATATAAAGTGCAAAGTATCATTTGGACTCATTCTTCAACGTCCAACATGGCGTTTACGGAGATACTGCTATACTGCCCGACTGATTGTTAGGCCTGCAGGCTGTAATGGCGATTTAAGTGGCCAAGATAGAGACTGACAATGTACGAGTATGTTCTTGCGTTAGTTTCGTCCGAATAAGTTTTGTTGGTTTTGTCACTTGATGATGTGTTATTTGCATCAATGTAGCATGTTTGGATGGTAAGAATATGAATGGTAATTTGTGAGAAAGTCAGATAATAAACGGGTACCTCCGTATTAACTTAATATCGATAAAATATTGTTACCGCTGTTCCAATAAGATTTGAACTAACAACTACGAATTTATTTAGCAACAAATAAGTCCAAAGACAGAACACTAGAGTGAATTTTTTTTTGCAGATAATTGTGTCAAATTATTTTAATAAACCTAAATGTATTTCACCTTCAGATTTCACTTTATACAGTTTGCTTCCTATTAGGTACTATTTAAATCTCACAAAACACTGGCTCAATTTCCACATCGAAAATAATTGCACTAATCTATAGTTGCACCACCTTCCTTCAAACGATTATAGAACATAGTCATGGCTTCCTCAATTACAGAAAAAATACTGCATAAGCGGATGCAACCAACCCACCCTTAAATGCAAGAAAACCTAACAACCAGGGCATTATCCGACTATGAAATCGTATTGACCTGCTTGACTGCAATCGCGGCAATATGTCAGCATAGCTCATTAATCAAACAGGCAATCTGGCTGATTTCTGGCCTCGCATTTATTTGCCACGGGGCACGGGCCAATATTGCATGCCTTGGCTTAAATTGAATGGGATTGGATGACGGATACATATACTATCCTCTTGCCCAGTTAATTCGTAACTCTAAAGTACTTACCTATATGAAAAGGACTTGGTTGGAATGATGTAAAGGTACCATTTGCATATTCATTAGAAACACGTTTGTGAGTTATGATTCACTGTTCGGAATATGTGAACAGATAATTCGTTGATTTAGTGAAACTTAATTATTCCAAGTAACGTTTTAAAATATTATTTGCATAAATAATAAAATGTATAAAGTGAACTTAAAATAAATATTTTGGTGCTCACGCATACCATAAAATGCGACTGTTGGATAAACTAAAAAAATTATAGAAAAGTCTAAACTGACTGACAAACTTAATTGATTGATTGAAAAGTGATAACATGAAAAAGTGGGGTGGGCGGCGCGCTTCACATGTGTTAGAAATTGGAAATAAAGATGAGGAACAGGAATCGGATGGAGCCGGAAAGTACTGGAATGCTATATAGACTGACAACCTGATTAGAGCGGCGGTCGATAAATGTAGAAGGGATCGGCAGAGACCTACACACGGCATTGGATGGAAAAAGGTTAAAGAAGAAGAATGTAATTTCTTTAACAGTTTAAAGTGATTAATATTACAAGTATAAACATTAAACAGAAATACCAGATCAGCACTCTCCCTTCCCATTCATTCCATGAAAATAGCCTATCAATGAACAAAACTACATATCTCAACTCGTCGATAATGGTCCATGATGCAAGTCTAAGCTCAGTTCGGAGCGGGCATGCAATTATCCACCGTGGACGAATAAGCATGGGATCCGTAATAACCATTTGTGTGGGAAATATTCCACCGCCGGATATGATCACCATTGCAATGCGAAGTGTCGAAACTACACTTAAGCATTGTCTATCATACGAGTATCATGATAGTATAGATGCATACAAATCTAGAAAGGTTAGCTAAGGTGTTATCGATGATAGTGATTCAACCTCGCGTACCCTTGCTGTGTTTAAAACAATCCCCTTAATTAGTAGGAGGTATGTTGTTGAAGCTAAGAGGTTTTATTCTATTACACGAAATTGTAATTTTTCATTGAAAACTAATTAATTATACCTTCCTAAGTAAATTAAATGTATCTTAATGACCTTTGAGTAAGACGAGTGTAAATGGCAATTGATTCTCCGTATTTATTTCAACATTAAGCTGATATTATTTGATAGATTGCACTTTTTTGTTATATGTTTCCTACCTAGAATTTGTCTAAGGAATAAGTAAAACAAGATAAAGAAGCAGTAGGTAGACTATACTCGTACATCCGTGGCTATTGAAAGGAAATTAATTCATTTTTAACTGAAAAAAAATTACTAAGCTTTTCCAGGAATAAAACCAAACTGTTTAAAACATCGTGGGATTATAAAATATTTACAATAAACGAATTATGCCATAAATGATTGGGATAAAACTACAATTTTTATTCATCCTTTTAGATTTATACCTACCCCCGAAGGTTCCAGATTATAGATATCAATCGATTTTCAACTGCATCACTTCTCTTCTATCTACGCATAAAAGTTCACTTTTACTAATAGGTGACTTTAATCTATATTCCGCTACACAGACGATACGTGAAGACTACGAATTGTTTTTATCGATAAACGGACTTAGTCAACACAATACTGTCGTCAACGCTTTGAGCCGTATTTTGGATTTAGTGATCACTGAAACTTGCAAATTGTTACCAACTGTGATTGAGTCAGAAGAAAGTCTCGTGAGATCAGAGCAGCATCACGTACCGCTTGGCATATCTTTTCCTATAAGAAATATTAAAAATATAAAGGTCCGCGCCTCGCGAATAAATAAACCCTGTTCACAGACAACTTCGTATCGTAATTTTAGAAAAGCTGATTACAATGAGCTATATTCGAAACTGTTGAACGCGGACTGGTCTCAAGTTTATGAGGCAAATGATACCAACAAGGCTGTAGAGCAGTTGTATGTGATAATTAATTCGGTTATTGACGAAGTTGTTCCATACACAAAATCGAATAATAATCCTAGATATCCTGAGTGGTTCAACAAAGATTTAATACAATTGCTAACATTAAAAAAATACTACCATAAAATATATAAAGTAACGAAAAACCAGTTACACTATGCATTTTTCTATTATTACAGGAAGCAATATAAATATTTGTCACAAAAACTTTACGAAGCCTACATGTCGAACATTGAAAATAAAATTAAGAGCGACCCAAATCATTTCTGGTCTTTCGTTAACAGAAACAGGCGATCCAATGATCCTGAAACTTTTGGGGCTAGTACAGCTAAAGAAGTAGTAGGCAATTTTGCGCGGTTCTTTAAAACTGTATTTTTGGCTGAACCCCCAGAATTAAACGTAAAGTTAGCCATGGAATCGGCCTCAGCTCGTGCCCATCATTCGAATTCCAATGCCGCAAACGTATCTGTCAATAGCGTTGACATAAAAGACGTCCACTTAGCTCTCAAAAATTTAAAACCGAAATCTACTCAAGGTCCTGACGGAATACCACAATTTATAGCAAGAGACTGTAGGGATGTATTTGCAGGCCCTCTGGTGCACATTATTAACCTCGCCCTGAAACAATCTGTTTACCCAGAATTATGGAAGGTGTCAAAGGTATTGCCAATCCATAAGTCTGGTCCTAAGTCCAACATAACCAACTACAGAGGAGTGGCAGTCATATCTGTATTTGCTAAGGCTACTGAGATTGTCTTACATAGATCCATTCAAAGCCAGTTAAGAACATGGTTCTGCGAGGAACAGCATGGTTTTTTGCCGAATCATTCGACCGCTTCGAATCTCCTTCATATTACCAGCCTGATTGCGGAAAAGTTGGACTCAAAAAAGCAGGTGGATGTGGTCTATTTTGATTTCCAGAAAGCTTTCGATCGAATAAGTGCCGAAGTTATTTTGAGTAAACTAGCAATGGCTGGTTTTACCGAACAAATGCTATTATTCTTCTCCGACTATCTGAATGATCGAAAGCAGTTCGTCCAGTTTCAGAATATGGTATCAGACCGATATATAGTCAATTCCGGGGTTGGTCAGGGAAGTTGTCTGGGCCCTCTACTTTTTCTGATAATAATCAATGACTTGCCTTCAGTCGTTCAACATAGTTTGTGCCTTATATACGCTGACGACGTTAAGTTGGCCCTGACTATAGAAACCCCTGCTGATCGTGACCGTCTACAGGAGGATATTGAGCGGGTCCATGAATGGGGGAACAGTAACAGTTTAAGGCTCAATAGTGAAAAATGTGCAGTAATGTCGTATACACGGGCACGCGTCCCCATTGAGTCAAATTACAAAATAGGCGAAACAAATCTAACGCGAACGACCTCAATGAAGGATCTGGGTACCTGGTTTGATACAAAGCTAACTTTTCATGACCATTACACGAAGCTATGTGACTCAGCACGAAAGGCTCTTGGCTTTGTATTAAGACAAACAAGACTATTCAATGGTAGACACACATTGTGTTTACTATTTAATGCTTTTGTCAGGAGCAAACTAGAAACCAATGCGGTGGTGTGGAATCCTACGAGCGTAAGTCATAATTTAATGATTGAGAAAGTACAAAAAGCCTTTCTCAGATGTCTATATAGGAAAATTTATGGGTTTTACCCCTACATGTATCCTACTAATTTTATCCTAGGAATGGTAGAGTACCGCACACTCGAACTTAGACGAAATGTGTCACTGGTTATTTACGTGTTCCGATTAGTCCGTGGAATTATATGTGATGGACCCATGCTATCATCGGTTACTTTTGCGGTTCCCCGGTCTCATGTGGTGCGAGCCCACAGACAGAAGCTGTTTGTAGAGTCCGCAGCACGCTCTAACCTGGGTAGGGACGCGCCGCTAGTTCGGGGCCTTCGCTACATGAATTGTATTCTTGCTTATGACTCTAGTTTAGACATGTTTACATGTACCGAAGGCAATATCAACATAGTAGCGGGTCGTTATTTCGAAACTTTGACACCAAAATCTTCTATAAATTATTAATTTTTAAACTGACATTTATTTTAATTTGACATTATATTATTGTATTGATGCCAATAAATGTTTATATAGGTATTTGCTATGAACTCCCCTTAGAATGGGTGCCTATTGTATGTTGACATTTCTTTTTTTTAAATTTTGTTGACATGTTTTATTTTACTCTAGTCTATTGATAACGTTTGAAATGTGTATTTATGATTAGGTACTGTGGAGATAATAGCGGGTCATTATTTCGAAACGTTGACACCAAAACCTTTTACAAATTATTAATTTTAAAACTGACATTTATTTTAATTTGACATTATATTGGTATTGGTGCTAATAAATGTTTATGTAGGTATTTGTTATGAAATCCCGTTTAGAAATAAGTGCCTATTGTATTTTGACATTCCTTTTTTAAATTTTGTTGACATGTTTTATTTAATTTATTCTAGATCATGTATAGAGTATATTTATGATTAGGTATTGTAGAGATGGAGATAAACACTATTGCGATTGGAAACTCTGTTAGCAATAAGTATGTGTATGAAATAAATAAATAAATAAATAAATAAATTAGATTTCAACACTTAAGGTATGCAAAATGCATTCTCCTATCTAATAGACGATAAGTGCAGGATCGGTGTGGGCGGATAAAACCTTGTACAGCATGATATTTGCATTTTGCACCAAGTGAGAATGTGTTTATCCCACACGGGTAACCAATTCTAAGAAGCAATCTCAGAAACAGAACAAAACGCAGTAAGAAATAAAAATATATTGTCTTAATTGGACTTTAGATTGGCAACGCTAACGAATCTACAAAAAACAAAACAAAAAAAATTTAAAAGAAATTGATTGCTTCGAATGAATGGACAACAATATTTGGATTACATTATTTATGCTGATACAGAACATAATACAATTATAAACAGACGTCTTGTAAATCGTAAAAGATTTATTGACACATGCAACGCTAGCAGGTCACTTGTATCAGTCGTAATAGCATTCGCAAAACACTTAATGTACCTTTAATGTTCTCTCAATACGCATGTATCAAGTAAGATTTATGTACGATCATTCAGGAGATCTAAGGTAGTATAGGATACAAAGCAAACAAAGAATGAATATGCAGAAATGAATGAACAGACTTAGTTTCTTATATTTTCAGATGGTGGGCGCGTAACTTCGGTTCGCATCCAATTACAATTTAAACGATAATTAAAACATATTCTTATTCTTATAATATTATTATCTATTTTGTTATAAAACTGTAAAAAAGCCGTGTCTGTACATTGCATATATTTAAAAAAATTGACGGTATGGGATTGTGGGGACGTAACTATGCCCAAAAAAATTTATATTGAAATTTTTGTTTGCCTGTTTGTTTGCGCATCACGCAAAAACTGCTTAACGGATTTTGATGGGTTTTTCAAAGTTAGCTGGTTTGGGGTCTTTGGGGTTTGGGGGTAGAACTAGAGATACAGCTTGACCTTTTCGTTGTAGTAGCTTTCATACATTAGAGAAGTCATTTAAAATTGCGCGCGTGAAAAGATAAACTGCCCTAAAACAATTCCACGCTAACGAAGTCGCGAGCAAAAGCTAGTATGTTAAATAAAAGTAATTTCAAAATCGGAGTCACGCAACTCGCTGGCAAAGACAGAAATATCCTTAGAGTTTTCACAGCAGGAGAGATTGTAATCAGACATGTGAACATGACACAGGGTCGTTGGACAAGGACCCAAGTGGGAGGTAATGGTGCAGGATACGTCGGAATGACGATGGTCGAGTAGGCGAGCATGTCCAACTCTGGCTATGCCGAATGATTTATACTATCTACGTTCTACAATCTTGTGACAGTAATGCAGCCATAAATACAAGAGGAACTGCATCGATAGAATGTCATAAATACGGCGAGAAATGTTTTCTCGTTTATTTTATTGGTCTCGCATTATGATAGTGTAAGTACCTTGTAGGTGAGATGAACAGGGAGATCATAGAAGACGTAGAGAAATACGATAAGAAAGTTATGATGTATTTTAAACGAAGAGGCCTTTACCAGCTATGAGATGATTTAGACTGTGATGATAATAATTAACCTTATAATATTGGTCATAATTTACAAATAGGCCACTACACGTTTAATAAAGTTTAATTGTAATGTTACTACTGTTCCAAAATCAAACAGACAAAACTTTATGCTAACACATAAACAATCGAAATCGTGCTGAATTGAGTGCCCTTTAAATTGGCATTTGGATCGTATCTATCGTCTATATCACTCCAATAAACTGCCCGTTCTCAGCACTGTGCTATACAAAGATATATAAAGGCATTTGTTCCAAACATTTGGCCTGATACGTAGAGTACAACCTTGGACCTTTCACTGTTAAATTCATTCGGGTATCATTAAGTATTAATAACTTTAGCGTTGGCTAATTCAAACGTTTTGCATGTAATCAAATTTGTATTGTAACGATTTTTATTTAGACTATGTTGAGCTGGAAACCTTGAATAAAAGTGAAATAGTTTTAGAGACGACGACGATTGGTGGTACCTGTCTTAATGGTTACTATTTCTATTTCTGCCGCTAAATAACTCGTTTGAATTTTTGTATTACGTTTTTTTATAAGTAACCATGTATTACGTTAAGATGTAACACATTATAGGTGAGCACTTATAACCATCGCCGCTGCGTAAGTAGGATATGAATGATAAGGATAATATCAGGGGTTTCAGGCGGATTACCTTTGTTAGTTTATTTTTCTTTTTATCATAGAAAGTAACCTTTATAAACAATAATAATAAATATCTTGGTGTTAATGTCCCGGTTATGTTCTCGCGCACGAGGGCCCAGGGTCCGCCTTGACCATGATCCAGGATTTGGCAGGTCAGGTAATTACAGTGGAGCGACTGCCATCTGACCTCCATGACCCTGCTACCAGGGGAATCTGACCAAATTGGATCATGGTTACATATTCAATCGCCTGTGTGCAGGTTTCATCACGATGTTTTCCCACACCGCAAGGGCTTCGGTTAGTATGCAACTAAAGTACATTGAGGAACAATAACAATAACAACAAATAAATGAATATTATATATGATAGATGCCATTGAATTAATCTAAATTAAAATCAAAATCAGTATTTATTAATTTATTTTTCTATTTTTTAACATTACACTAAGGTTATTCACACTAACCGAATCAATAACAATTAGGTCAACTATCAAAGTATCAGTAAATCTTAAAAATTGTCAGTCACTTTAATAAAAACATTTCATATCAGGTATTTAAATCGATTTGTGAAATATTGCAATCAAGCGGAGTAGTTATTTTAATTACTCACTATAATTTATTCTCACATGATTAAAAATCAATATGTGTCAATCTCAATATTTTATCAGACATTGTTAATAAGGTGGATAAAAAAAAAAAACCTCTAATGTTTAGACAATTAGAAAATAATAGGTGTTACACAACCCTTTCGAAAATTTACTAAATTGTTATGTGGAAGAGGCTAAGTCCAGTAGTGGACTGTTATGGGCAGTTGATGATGATGATATTGACGAAATTGTGATGGAACGTGACATCACGCGGGACATTGCCTGCATTTGAATTTGACGTATTTGCGGCAGCTAATCAGTGATCATCGATGACTTTTTACGTCGAGATTACCCATTTATTTGAACTAGCTATTTATCATAACGTTCCTACGAAAATCTCGTCAAGAATCGTGGCCACTGTAGGTGGTATATCATTTGTATATTGTACCAGTATTCTATCGGCATTTTATTATTACTGGCTCGATTCAGTATTACTATCGTAGCTTGGAAACTTTTTAATTCTCACTAGTTTGATAATCGAACTAAAGAGTGTTTTTTTCGCTTTGGTACGTCGAATTAAGTTATATTAGATACTGTGTTAAATACCTTCTCATCTGTGTCAATTACAAGTTCAATGATCTCGTTAAAAGTTTCATTATGTTGAGTAATTATGATTTATTGTATTATTTTATCAATTGCATCACTAATAGTTTTAGACATTAGAGTCTTGTGTGTAGCAACGTCGCCCTGGGCAAGACATGAAATTTTAATAATGATGTAGACACGCATCGTCACTTCAGTATGAGTATGTCTTACAAAGTGATTAATGTTACATACTAAAGCTGTTGCTTGGTGACTTTGTCCACCACTTTTCTATTTAAGCATCCATTTTTCTTTAGAAATATCCCCCAACACAAACAAGCTCAGAAATGTACTTGTTAAGGGACTCGATGGAGTCGTGTAACGCCGCTCAGCATTTCCATTTCATTGGTGTGGTGTTTGCGGTCGTGCTTCGTCAGCCCCGGTGAAGACTTGTAGCTTTAGAGAGAGCATTACTGTCCCAATGATTCGTATAGAATCCCCTTAAGCTTGACAGGGATTTTATAAATACCACGCGAACGAAGCCGGGTCTAGCTGGCCCGGCCCGTATTTACATAATTTGGCTGCGAAATGTATTGTATGTACCTTTGTTGATGTAATAAGAAACAATGTTAATTTCCCTCATCATTGCACTGCATGTTACGAAATACTTTCCGCACTTGCGGCTCTGTATATGATTGTCAACATCTATTTAAGTTGTAAGAGGAGGCGCTTTACAATATCTCTGTATTATGTAGTAAGTTGAATTAGATATTGCCTAGTATAGGGATATATAAAATATAGTTAGAAATAATTAGATATTGGTGTATAATAAACTGTTAAAAATAATAATAATCGGTACATTGTTTAAGTTGAAGCGCAATTAAAAAGCGTGGTATAGATATGTTATAAGGATGGATGAAAGATATATTATGACTATAAAAGTAGATGGATACATCAGTAGATATCGGCCAAAGAAAATACCTGTGCAATTAGAAACATGTAAATGAAAGTAGCCAGATTCAGATTCAGATTCTTTATTGATAACAATAGTTACAGGTCATTTAGTTACATTATCATCATGTCGTAGGTATACAATAAAGTCAGTACAATTTGGAATAAATAAAAATTACAGAAGTAATTTAAGATTCATGTCGTACCTACTGCATGTGGCAACCGTTACTGATATGACAAGGGCATAAATCTTCTAGTAGTAAAAACAGAAAACAACAAGAAGAACAATTTGGCATGTTATTTCACGATCTTTTTTATTTAAGCTATAGCTATCTAAATCGCTATATCCTATAAGTTAGACTGTAGCCGATTGTCACGAAGACTGACCTCGCCCCTGTTGCAGCCTTTTCACTTTTTTTAGTCGCGCCACCGTATGCCAAAATATGCCTATTCCTAGACTAATTTAGGTGAGTATTATTCCAAGGACGTACGACTCGATATAGTTAGACTCGACATGAAGGGAAAAACTTTATATGTTTTAGTTATAACTAACTTTGCAACGCAACTTTATTGGCACTATGATTCATACTCCGACTTCTCATACTGTTGGATTTTTCGAACCTGGCTATATTTTATTGGATAGATAGTTAGATATACCGACATAGCATTTTCCCTAAACGCATCCCTAAACGTATTACACCCATAAGTCCAAATTGTCTCGGTTGTCTAAAAATTGCCCTCAGGCCCGTTTTTTTCACAAAGGAGTATAATTTAACGACTGACATCTTTCTTCGTTAGTAAAAGATAATTCAGCGTTAACACTGCAAACAAAGTTAACCTCTTTGCAAACCTATGAAGAATGACAATATATATGATTAGTGGCTATTGCGAACCTCTGAATCTATGAATTTTGCTGAAAGGTTGTGACCCTGAGGCAAACCTGATACAATAGTTTGAGGCTATAAATAAATGGAGAGGTATTGATCTGAAGAGAAACGACTAAAGTAATAAATGTCCAGTTGCGTAGATCGTAGAACGGTCAGGTAATAAAACGTCTATAGTTGAGAAAATATCATACATAGCGATATTATTATGTATAGCCAATAGTCATTGATTTGAGTGATGGAAATGTAGGTTATGGTGTTATACATTATAATTTAGAAGCTTCACCTTCCACGACATGGCGATGCTGTCTTTATATAACTTATAAAAATATCAAATCCATATCATAAAAGTTATGAAATAAAGTGAAGGATCTGATCCTACAGGTAGTATGAAAATGTACTAACTTTACCGTTTTATCGCCAATGAGATCTATTTCTATGGCGAATTAAGAACAAAAAAGCATATTGCCGTCATAAAATTTGCATCTACTATAAAAAGGGCAGCCCCTTCACCCTGAAGTCTGCCTGTATAATTAACAGAACTCTAACTAACATAGTCTCCCGTCCTATACAGGTAACATATGTTACCATTAAACCTGTGTGCAGTCGGAAACTTTGATTATACTATTTTGCCGAGACTAGGGCATCGTATTAGGGCAAGAATTTTCGAAATAGTTTAAGTAATATCGAAGATAGTCTACATATATCCCAAATATATAGCCTCTACATTGTTAGGTTTCGTTATGTGGTACGAACTTTTTATGTCCATACTAATACAATACACACCTTTTAACAAACTTTCCCCCTTTTTAATCTGACAATGGACGAATAAGTTTTTTGTTAAGTATCTCAATAGTCAACGTGTTGTAGACTCTAATATCTTAAACTATTAGATCTGTTATCTAATATCAATACCTTATAGTCAAAGTTGTTTTGCAAATGTTTTTGACATTTTAAATGCAGTAACTCACTGAATAGCATGTGAATGGTTACATAGTGTCAATGAATTTTTATATCATTGTCTATCGGGTTTTATGAATCTATTAACTTACTTTATTTATACTAAATGGTGTCTAGTCATGTCTGGTGTTAAATTTTTACATAATTAAAATATACTAGCTTTTGCCCACCCACTACGGTGCCAAACAAGCATACGGCCCCGCCGGTTAGCAGTTTCTAAGCCAATGTTCATTAACGTGTTGCCGACTTCGCAAAAACCTTTTTACACCTTTTTAAACCCCCACGAAAAAATAGGGGTGCTATAAATTTGATGTGTGTAGGTATCTGTGTATTGGCTTTGTATTGTGTTTGTGTTATGTATGGCGTCGTAGCTCCCGAACGGATAGATCGATTTCAAAGCAGTTTTGTCTCTGTTTAATTGCCTGTTTAATCGAGATTGTTCTTAGCTTTATTTATTTAATCTGTCGGTTATTTGTTGTTTTAACCTTATTTGTTTGTTACTGTGGGAACTGGTTACCTTTATAAGTTTGGTAACCGGCCGTAGTAAAAATGTGCTATCGCTTCACACTGATGGTTACTTACCTATTATTTCAGATATATAGTACTTCCAATACCTCCACGTTCCTATATTGTGTTGGCGTATCGATTGATACCCTTGACATTTTCTTTTCGATGGCATTATATATCTCGTTCAAATAAGCCATTATTAATTATTATAGTACCGACTTCCTACATGAGGAGTAATATAACTTGACACATTACTCAACAAAATAATATATACCTAGGTAAGCCTTGATATTTCAAAGTAGTTGGTCCGATACGTAGGTATGTACGTTGTATTTTGAATTTACATAAAATTCAATTTATCTCCATAAAAATAACAGGAATTTTGCTCTAATTTACTTGAACACATCCGCTGTCGGAAATTCAAGGTTGAAATGTGTAGACTAATTAAGTACCACAAATGCAGACATAATATTAAATAGCTGCAATTTATATTTTCCTCAATAACTGTAACTCTGAGAGTGGGCGAGTCATTGTCATGCAGAAACAAGCGAAGCTTATGATATCATCGCAGTTACGACACAATATAAACCGATTGGGAATCCCTGTGTTACAATTTGGTATTGGATTACCCTAACATCATGTTATTTTATTACCACGATTTTAGGTAGATTTTATACCAGTTTTTAAATTTGATCTAAATCTTCTAAATAAATTTCAAATTTCATACATCATTTGAGCCGTGTGGTGTCCGGCAGAGTAGAATAGCACCAACCCCTAACACTCGTGGGTGTCGTACAAGGCGACTAATGTTCTCGAGGCAAAAGATCTGGAATCTCCGTAAGCTGGAAAATGGGCAGCAGCGTTTTCCATACTTTTATTTATAACACTGCGATCTCCAACCCGCCTGCCAAGCGTGGAGATTATGGCAATAACCTCCCTTTTCGTGGGAGAGGCCCCTAGTCCTGCAGTGGACTGTTATGAGCTGTGATGATGATACATCATTTCGTACCTATTATTACTGGAGGTCCTGCGGCTGATATTGTGATATCTGGGGCCACTTTATGGAAAATTAGTGTTATAAATGCTTAAACCTGCCGGTATCAGGACAGAGGCCTCCCGGGAGACCTAAGAAGCGATGGATTGACATCGCCGTGTTGGACGCGAGAGCAAACGGTGGACAATGCGAGGATGCCGAAGATCGGGCAAAGAGAATTAGAATAACTTTAAATCCTTGCTTTGCATGTAAAATGTATGAAAAAATTATTTAGACGCGTCTGAAACTTATCGTGCTTAGTTGCCAAACTGTCCTAGTAATCCAGAAACGAGCCATAGCCCAAGTAAATTAAATCATTCTTACTAAATGACGTGAAATTTTGATGCTACTACTTTTATGGCAATACCAAATTACTAAAACGCTAAGTTGTTTCAAGCCCCGCGGCAACGACGATCAATCAAACCAAACGCTACCACAACACCGCTGGCATTTGGCAAAAGTAGGGTCAAATAGGTTGTTCAAACATAGTTATTTACAACATTGCAATTGCGAACACAAATTGCTGCTGCTCTCTTCGGTCAGTAGACCACCGGTCAAGGTTCAAAAGGTGGTATTCCTTTTAATTCATTTCTTCTTCCTCATATAAAATTGAAATCTTAATTAATGAGGTAATTAAGGTAAAAAAAGCAAGATTATCCGCTTTAAATGATTTTGAAATTGGGTATATAGTAGGCACTAATCCGTAACATAGCCCCAACCTCTTCAAATGGCCAGGAAAAGAAGTTGGAACGAGGCCATTGGTTAAGACTACCGCTACAAACCTCGGAGTGAATTATTTCTAACACTCATATTGACAAATGTAATCACGTCTAGGAATTATTGAAATCAATTACTTCTTAAACTACACCGAATAGAGTTGAGTTTATATAATATTCCGTTTCGTTGGGACTAACCTGCTTTTTAAAGGCACTCGGTCAAGTTCGAATGATTGACAGTATGAAACGAATCACTAACAAAAAGCTTTGAAGAATTAAGTCCATTTAATTCGAACTCACATATGGACAAACGATTACTGAAACTTTATCGAATAGACTTTATAGAATATTCGTCCAAACTAACCTACTTTTTAAAGGCACTCGGTCAAGTTCGAATGATTGACAGTATGAAATAAATCATTAACAAAAAGCTTTGAAGAATTGAGTCCATTTCATTCGAACAAAAAATATAAATTCAACAAAAAACCTTGACATATATACGGTAAAAATTATGTAAACCATTTTTATTGTTATCATTTTTACAAATAAAATGTGTTTTCATTCAGGTATGTATAATTTACGAATATAAATAATTTATCATTAAGTTTAAACTACAGCACAATGGAGTATAACGTATTTCGTCATCACAGCCCATATCAGTCCACTGCAGAATGTAGGGCCTCTCCCACGAAAGGGGAGGTTATTGCCATAATCTCCACGCTCGATAGGTGGGTTGGAGATCGCAGTGTTATAAATATAACAATGGAAAATGCTGCCTATAGTTTCCAGTCTATAGAGAATCTATTGTCTCGACAACGTATTTACGTACAACTCCATAACGTATTTAATTTATGAATAACTTTTTCTTTTTTGTGACCAAATGTCAAGGTAACTGTGCCACAGCATCCGGCTTATAGTTATTAAAGTGTACTCGGCATGCGCCCGATTGTACCTATATCTACAATAAATCAACAAAGCCACACCTTTAACAATACCACTCCTTAATCCTTACTGCCTTATTAGCATTATTACAATTAATACAAAGTGTGTTGTTTACTGTACGCTTACTGTATCCGGCAGTGTAGATTACTCCCACCCGGTCCACTCACGAGTAATCGTACAGAGTGAACGACAGAAAAGTGAACTGACCCTATTAGCTAGGGTTGCCAATTCTACTATATATATTAGCCAAATCCATATTTTATCAATATAGCGGTAACTCTTTCTTCGGGTATAATAAATAGCTATTTTATATTTAATGTTTGATATGGTAAACTTTTTAATATAAACAATTTTTGAAAAGTAATTATTTTTACATGACTAGATTGGATCTTCAAAATACAGGGTCATCTTTGCGTTAATGTCCCGGTTGTGGTCTCACGCACGAGGGACCGGGGAAATAATCATCTTGGCGTAAATGAGGGTGGTATTCATACGTATTTCAATTTCAATCAACACGCTAAACCTCCAACAAAGGCCATCAAAAGCCATTCTTTCCAAACCATACTGACCGGGGAACATGGTACATATCTCATGTATCAATTGCAAACTCGTGAAGTATGCAACGCCCATTGTTTTATGCCAAAGAGCACCACAGAACATTACACAGTCACGAACTGCTCAAATTATTATCGACCACGTATGAATAATAAAATCATTCGCCACGAACGTATCAGTGGCTTTCGACATTTTGAGTTCATTTGCTGTTGTATAGGAAGGTGGTACTTGATGGTGATCATGATACGATAAGTACGTATTTGGTTATTTGCCCTGAGACGTTTGTACATCATCACAGCCCATAACAGTCCGCTGCAGGACTTGGGCTGCTCTCACGAAAGGGGAAGTTATTGCCATATTCTCCACGCTTGGCAGGTGGGCTGTGTTGTAAATATAACAACGGAAAACGGAGACTAGAGGTTTTGCCTCGAAAATATTAGTCGCCTTATACGACACCCATGAGTGTACGGGATGGGTGCTATTTTACTTTGCCGAACACCATACGGTCGAGTTTGTACGTTTTCAATAAATACTGAACATTTTAATTAAGATTTTTTCTGTTCATTTATGTTGCTGTGCACAACATTGTTAACAACTTGCGTTTATTTTATGACAGAAGATAGTTACAATGTTTATAGTATACGAGAAAGTTCATCGTTATTTATTGTTTTACGCATCTTCCATGTCAATTACCAGGAAGAGATCATTGTGGGAGATGAAACCGCCGTGTAACTACTTATTTTGTTTTTCGTTATAATAAAAACTCTTCAATCATTCATTATTTATGTTAAAAGAGCAGTCGTCTTGCGCGGAACATCTCGTCAATAAGGGATCATATTTACGTAAAGTAAAAAACCCCATCAGGCGACTGAATGTTTATCCATGATCCAATCTGGTCAGGTTCCCTGGGTCACGGAGCACACATGGCAGTTGCTACACTGTAATTACTTATTATTGATTCGTCAAATCCTGGATCATGGTCAAGCGGACCCCAAACCCTCGCGTGCGAGAGCACAACCGGAATATTTACGGCGATAATTATTTATGTTTACGTAATTACGTTTACTTCAGCAAATGAATATGTATGAAATATAAACGACGTACTTATAATTTTTAAACTTTTAACCTTTTAGCTATATTACAATAGATTACGTTTAGACCATTAGCTAGTTGGGTACGCTTTGGCAATGGACCATGGGAACTTAGCTGCGTTTCGAAACGTTCAATGTTGCCTTATGCCCGATTGATAGCCTTCGTGATGATGTATAGTCAAGTTTTCCGAGGTTCTGATAACATCAAAAACAAGTATTTTATCTACTAAAGTGTTATACGTGAGGTACGTAAACATTTGTGCTGAGCCCTGACCGTTTCACGCTGCAGTAACACATAATGTAAGTTGTTAGGACGCTTCCTTTGACTTATAATTTATTCACACTAGTAGTAATTGTTTCAGGCTTAGGGTAAAGTTAAGTTTTGTGGGTTGTATGTTTCTTTTACATGAACGAGCTAGGCTGCTACCTCGCCTGATAATGCTGGGGGAATGCACTCACAGGTAAGCTACTTTTGTGTCTTCTTATCATGAAAACCACTAAAATGAATCAACGAAGGCAAATTTAGGGCGTCTAAAATATAATTTTGCTATCGACTCACTAAAAAGAATATCGTGAATCCTTTTTATGACCTTAAACACATCGGTGTGTCTAAAAAGAGTAGGTACCTAGAATTGAATGAGAAGATAAACGGGATAATGTATGAGTGCAGCTCACTAACACATAGCCAATTGATTCAAAAAGTAAAACTTCCTATTTATAAAGTATTTGGTCAGCACACCGAAATTGCACCACCCGATTAGATTTAGAACGTATTCCGTGGCGTACAAGAACGCCACAGCTGGTGCAAACAGCTGTTCCAGCCAGATTAATTCTTCTTAATATCAATAAAGCCTAACTAGTTTCGTAACGCGGTACAATTTCCGGAGCAAGTGGGCGCTGGCTACCGGCCGGCACAAGTCTCTTTGTCTAAAAATGTAAGTTTGTCCTATTAATGGCCATGTCTAAACCTGCTTTTAATACCAATAAGAGCTTTAGCCAGCGACTTCATCCTATTCATGTGGAGTGAATAGGCTGTTCCTAGACAGGCATGCTCCATCATCGGCCGCATCGTCACTTACCACCAGGTGAGATGGCGGTCAAATACCTGGCTAAACTCATTAAAAAAACACATTGAATTTCAGCCTATTTAAATGCTATTCTAGGTTATAAGCTATATTAATTTGCCAAAAGTCATCAAAATCCGTTCAGTAGTTTTTACGTGAAGGACTAGCAACATCCAAACATCTATATATCCAACAATCAAACATATATATCTCACAAATTTTCGCATTTATAATATTAGTAAGATAAGTAATATTCGTATATGATATAATTAGGATTGTTAATGTTCCAAACAAATGAAACAAAATATTTTCTGGAACTAAAACCACAGAACAAATGACCCAAATGTGAGTTCAAGCGAAAAAATGTGCCCAATAACCTATATCTAAACCTAGGTACAACAAACCCTGCCACTGACAATGTAAGTAGTAGGCACTGAAATTGCACCACCCAACTTTAAATTTAGAACGTTCCGATTGCGTGTACGTACGCCGCAGCTCGTACACTTATCCTAGCTGTTCCTATAACCATTAATCCCTCTAAATACCAATAAAGCCTAGCCATTTCGCAACGTGGTTTCCGTGGCAAGTGGGCGCTGGTGACCGGCGGGTGCGGGTCCCCGACGGACACCCCGACAGGCTAGATCGTGACCGACGGACTGACGCAACCGCCGCAACTGAACAATGAACGCCGACTGAGGTGTGGTTCAAGGCAGCAGATTTTATGTTTATTGTTAGTTGTTTTAAAATTACAATAGAAACCTACTAGCTGCTGCTGGGCGCGGCTTCGTTCGTGGTATCAATATAGTTTTAACTTATTGCAGGTACGAAATAAAATATAAAGAATTTTTACAGTAGATTTACAACTTTTTAAAAGTAGGTAGTAAATTAATTTGAGAATACTAATGATGTCCACAGCACATTCTACCTTCGCACCGCTCGCCATCGACATCCTCACAGCTTGAAACCAAATTGGTCGCGAACTGCGCGGTTTCAACGGATCTTTCTCCCACGCATACTAAGATTGTAGAACGGGCTCCCTGGGAAGGTTTCCATGGCGAGTACAACATGGAGTTCTTCAAGAAAGAGGTGAAAAAGGTTTTATGGGGTCGGCAACGCGTGATAGATACCCCTGGTATTACAAACATCCATAGACTGCGGTAATTGCTTACCATCAGGCAGGCGGTATGATTGTCTGCCACCTTAGAGGCTTAGAGATATAAAAAAACCTGCGTTGTCCAGTATTTTGTCCTGTTCAATGAGCATACAGGGTTGGTTGTAACTTACTGACAAACAATAATAAACTAAATATTATAGAATTGTTTATATATTTATCGACAATCTTGTAGCTTGGACCGCAATAAATATAAATAGAGTGATCTCGGTAATCGTGGTACTTTATAATGTTTTTGCCTAAACTATGCGCCAACAAGTCAATATTATATTATCACGGAAAGTGACTTCGAAAACAAAAGTGGTCACGACCACATTGTTTGTTTACATAGAAATAATAATGCAAGTAAAAACATTGTATAAACTAGATCTCATTGTGTAATACTTAAAAAGTTTCTAAAATTCATTAGGTACAGTACATGCAATTCCTTCCAAACTCAGTAGTTTTGCAGACTATTCAGTAACCTATATAGGTGATACTCACGTGTTGTTCTAAGGGTGCGTGCAAATCTCTCTAACACACCGCAATTGCCCAGTTGTTTTTGCAATAACATCCCTACTTGTATCTATATACATAGTTCAAAACAAAACCACTTCCCGCCGTCTGTCCCTATGTATCTATTGTACATAGGGACACCATACATACTGGTTTACGTCATACATACATACCGACGGACGCAGAGAGCGACTTAATTTTATACAATGCACAGATTAGGTCCAATTTCTTTTATTGTGTGGGAGTCACGTCGAGTAGGAATCGCTAGCGTACTAAGTACTTGGCTGCATTAAGTTTTGGCGGGATTTTACAGTACCTGTAACAAGAATACATTCTAATTAAGAACAATATAAACATCACATTTAATCAACAGCCTATAACACCCATACGTAAAAGATTTTTCTTTATTAAAAAAAGGCTGATTCAATTATTCACATTTTGGAACCTGACCAGAGATCAAACTCAATAAAAATCATTTATTTTGAAAAGTAATTAACATTTTAAAGTTAAGTTTCGGGTTTCCTTCCGCGTACCTTTGTTGAGGAGTAGCCCGATATTTCGACACAGTTGCATGCATCATGGTCATGGGACGACTTGTAAAATGTGTAATAATAACCGCGATAGTTTAAAATATTAAGTAATAAAGAGTTGCTAAATTATTACTAATGAAATAATTATAAAGTTGCGGACAAATGTTTGCTCAAATCATCCCTCATCATCAGCCTAATTTAGTCAATTGCTGCACATAGGCATCCGGTGGTGCTTTGGCGCTCATTGGGGAGGCGCACTACCCGCCATTAATTAAAGATCCTCCATACCACCTGGATAAAAGATGGTCAATTACTGTATATTTTTACCATACGAGTTTTTTGATTTTGACCCACGGGTCGAAAAAGCTAATATATTATTAATTAATTTTAAGGCATTAGTTATTAAAATATAATATATAAAGCGCCGCAAATATATTTGTGTGAGCAGGGATTATATATTTGCACCGTTTGGCGTGGAAACCTTTGGGCCGTGGGGACCAGGCGCACAAACCCTATAGATAGATAGCTAAGCGCCTGGTCGATATGTCGCAGCCAAATGGTTAAATTAGCCGTTTAATTAAACGGCTAGCTTTTTAAGCAATTATTTAATTGAAAATTAACCAAATTCATGAACTTTGAAAGTAAAGTCTAATGAACGATATTGCCTCGAGTTTACGGAGCTCTTCCATTCATTGTCATAATGCTAACCTAAACTAACCGAATAGAAACCTAATGCAAACTATTATTATACTTTGAAGTTATTGTGGGTAGGTTAGCATTGGAACAATGTGTGGAAGAGCTGCGTAACCTCGAGGCAATATCGTTCTTTCAACATCACTTTAAAATCATATGAAACTGGCATATTTTCAACTAAATAATTGCTACAAAAGCTAGCCGTTTAGTTAACTGGCTAATTTAACCATTCGGCTGCGACAGATACATCGAATGACCAAGACTGGCCTCTGCTTCGGCCAGAGAATTAGCCTCACTATCCAGCGAGGTAATTTGATTATTTAAATTGAATTGTTATTTCTAAACTAGGTATATTGTTAGTATACCTACTTATAATTTATATTTTTTTTTATTAAGTTTGACAATTTAAATATTATGATTGATTATTTTATTTGACATGATGTTTTAATCCTTAGGTATTGTTTGTATACCTACTCACTTATCATATTGTATCGAATTTTTATTTTATTATATAATGATTTATAATTTGACATGCTACTAATATTTGTATATTTACCATGACATTGTTATATTCAAATTTAAGACGATATCCTTGTGAGTTACTTATGTTATGAAAGGTATAATAATATAAGGTAATTGTCATAGATAAATAAATAAATCTAATCTAATCTAATCTAATGCGGCTAGCCTTCTGGGCACTGGTTACTGGGGATCTTGGGCTTTTTTATCTTTAATTAAGTTTAGTTTTTGTGTATTTGTTTTATGTGTGCAGTGTGTATATATATTTGTTACTATATTTTTGCATTATGTAAATATTGTAAATATCTCTTTGAATGTAAATAACCTTATGTTTAATGTTTTATATATTAATAAAAATAATATAATTAGAATATAGTGTTGTTTGGGCTCGATATCTACACAAAAACATGTTCTCATGTTCCCTTCAGCTTGCTAATTCTGTACTCTACGATAGTGACTTTGGTTTAGCGCATTACATCAGCATAAAAACAAAATATGCCTAGAGAATTAAAACTTCGAATGAATGTCATTATTTTCTCTTTTTAAAACACGGAACCCTAATTGGCCAAATACAGCGATTTGTTACGAGATCGCCAATTGCAGTTTATCATCAATACATATCAAAATATCCTACTTATTGCTTTGTACCTTGACTGACGGTCAGTTATTGTTATAAAATGTTATATAACAATGACAGGTATTGAGTTGCATTCAATCTGATTAAGTTTAATCCAACCCACTCAGCTGCCGATTAGAGAACAATTATAGACAGGCGTATTATGTAGCACCAGTTACCTAGTTGTATAACTGCTTATGTCATTAGTGTTACAAATAAGCATTCTTACTAGTGCTGAGTGACTCGATAGTTCAGTCGGTGACCCTGCCTCTCGAGCTGAAGGTCGTGGGTTCTTATCTTCGATTTGCTCGTTTTAGTAGTAGAAAATACTGATTTGTCCGGCAGAGAATGATCTAAGCACTAACGACTTATACCGATGCTGTACACATAAGACTACTAAGGAACTCCGCAGACAAGAAAAAGTGCAAAAGCGCTTTCTTTCCAAGGTCTCTTCATAGCATCTCCAAGCTCGGAAATTAAGCAAAACACTACTAATGTGGAGGAGGTTCAAGCCCAACAGTGGTCTGTTACGGCCTGGTGATGATGACGACTTCTGATTAATGATAATGGCGCATCTACCCGATACAGCATCACTTATCAGAATGACGGATTCGTTCTCTGCCCGTAAAAGAAGTGCAAGAAATAAAGAAGCTTTATCGTCAAAAAATTAGCGATATGGCTACAGGAGAGCATCGGCTATAAAACTAATCATTACATCCTTTCTTGCAAACTAGACTTATACACAGCATTGTATAGAAGTATACATTATGTCAATGAACAGTGAAGCTGCATCAATTAACCTAATCTAAATATCTCCGATGTACGCATGCGTCATGCAATAGTAAAATACTTTGACATTCAACATTCTTAAACTGGGCGTAGGATGTGTTGCCAAATATAGACTATAGATATCTGATAGATATCAAAAACGTCGTCCATTTATACCGTGGGTTGATTACATGTAGCGCAAAGGTAAGGTTACAATTTCGATGAGACTTTTCTGAAATAAAAATTATTAAACTTTTAATCCAGAACAGTTACAAAGAAAATATTCAGAGACATTATGAATTTGCAATACATATGAGATGCAGTTCTAATAGAAAATTGTCGTACAACCATTGGTCGTACGACAATTTTCAGACGGACTTCATCTAACCAACAGGAGGCCTCAAAACCGCCCGTCGCACGACCATGTCGTACGACCACTTAACTTTTATATTTCTAATAACTTCATCGCGATCATAATACGGTCAAAGCTGGTATATGCATATAACCAACCAATATGCAATACAACAAAGAACTTTAATTAAGCGGTTATCTAACAGAAAAGCTACATATTTTATTGCAAATATCACTGACCCAAATAAAAATCTCCACTAATAAGGGACCCTTTTTAAAATTTCAAAGGTGCCTTATGACCTGTTGCATAAGCTTCAAAATGCCGACTGTCTATCACTGAGAGTGGGTTGTGACCATATCGCACTCAAGATGCATAGGTCAGTACTCAGCATTATATAACATTCAGAACTGACAGCCAATCTTAGTAATCAGAAAGAAAGGTATTGTTATGCCGTAACTGAAAGGAAGAAACAAACTATTGAAGAGGTCGAAACACATAATAACATTGTGATGGAATTACAACTAAAGTGAATTTATGACGTGGAAATCGGTCATAACGTAATGTGCTATGGACACCTTGGTAATCCTCAGCCTAGTGGTCAATAAAGCTTCTGTCAGACATCAATTAACTGACCCTGGTATAAGTGACCAGCGGTTTTGCATTTTTGTTGCCTGCAACCCAAATGTGTGAATCGTAGATGCTATGGGCGACAGTTATCGCTTACCATCAGGTGGATTACCTGATTGTTTGTCACAGCTTAGCATAAAAAAACAATTAAAAAAGTATGAATAGCTTTTTAATTACTGCATCATCTCGAAAAGTACCCGTCTAATAATAAATACCAACAAAATATTTATGACTGTAACTCGGATATGAATTGTAGAAGTTACATACCGCGGTTATGCATATTGCTAGGTAAAACGTTTCCATTGACAACAGAGGCACGACAAAAATAAATATTACGTCCTAATGGTATGAATGGATATAATGAATATGCTTAACATGGATAAGCTTCATAGCTTTCTCTACCAGTCAACCGGAGAGTTGATAGTAAGAAAAATTACAGGGCGGTGCAGGATTATTGACAAAATTGGATATTTACCATAATTACCAATTGTTAATTTGTTAATGAGTTATTTAGTAACAAATTTTCCAAAAATTTTATTAACCGTGATTTTTATCTGAAAGCAACATTACGTGAACATTGGGTACGTAACTAAATTATAAAGTTACTAAATTATTAGTGAACTAATGTGCTTGTAGTGTTTAGATAATACTTTTCATAGCAGTTGCTCTACTGTAATTACCTGATCAGTCAAATCCTGGCTCGTGGTCAAGACGGCCCTCACGCGCATTCGCACAACCGGGATATTGATGCCAAGATTTTTATTTTATTTTAGAAAATATTTACCAGACACCACTTGGATATTTATTTAGTCACGCCTATGATACCAATTCCATCGTATCGACTAATCCTATGGAAACGATCTGAACGCCGTGTGCAGTCCTCGTTCTAACTTAAAACGAATAGTATTACCAACTCCTCCATGAATTATTCAATGCTATTATGTTTCTGCAGGCAACTTTAGTAGCGTTTGCGTTCTCAGATTAAACAATGCTTAGTGGTTTTCAATTATTTTGCTCAACAACTGTTTAAAGAGAAATCTTGTAATGTGATTTTATGCGTTTTCGTACACGTTTGTCTGTCCACTACTTTTTGTCTGCTGCTTCGTCACTACATTTTAGTATTATCCGTTTAGTATGTCTTTCCAAAATAAACCCGAAATACCTATTACTCAATACGACCTAATATCTAAAAGTATTCGTGAATATTATGAAAGATCTTTTCTCATATGGCAGCCATATCGCTACCCAAAGGTTGCGTGGAAGAAATCGCTTTAAGCTATAAGGACGCCTGTTGTTTTCTCTGTTGCTACCGATATGTACCGGCTGTATTATGTATTTATGCAATAAAGTGTTTATTCATTCATTCAGTCCATGTCAAAGGCCTCTTACGGCGCTCAAGTCTATACAGTGAGCATCCTCGCTACGCTCGCTCCTTCATTAATTTGTTACTTTTATTATATTCGCTCTTTTGTGACAAAATTCGAAAAATCTCTTTATTTGAAAATTTTAAGTAACTATTCCTCAATATCCCTACATGAATAAAGAATATGGCGTTATAGTTCTTAATTTTGAGTCTGGCCCGCTAACACTTCCTAATTTTTATAAATGGGCCTATAGAAAATCTAGTATAAGCCGCTAAGTCACCCCTACTTATGACATAAGGGATGAAAAACGAATTGAAATTCTAGCAATAATAGCCGGCTTCTTACTTCCGTAAACCAGAAATTATTCAATAACGGTTGCAGCGGATGCATTTAATGCAATAGACGTTTCGGAATCTCGATAGATTCAGCTTCACATCGATATATGCTTTGTCTCGTATCTTCTCTTGCACCGCCTACCTTTTTCTTAACTCAATATTTCTTGGTTGACTGGTAGATAATGGCATTTTAGCTTTAAGGCCGCCATTGTACCATTTTGTGCAGAAGTTTTAAATCATAAATATGTCTGCTGACAGTCGCCTTTTCCAAAACCTTTTGTCAGAGTGTTTTTTTTTAATTATCCAATAATACGGCAATCAATCGAAGTAAATGACCATATGCGAATATGTCATACTATTACAGACTGGACATAAATGGTATAACCAGTACCTACATATGTTTGTATTGCTACTCGACTGGTCGTAGTCGATAACCTTGCCAATGTTTGTGTGAAAAATGTCTAACTATACAAGCCTGAGGTAGCTTACGCTAGTTCGACTACAAGACTACTTGTGTACTTTATGATTATCAGTTAGCGATATATTAATTAATTATTATTGAATTTTAATTTCAATTACGGGTCTGGGTGTAGTATGTATAATAAGTATGTATTTAAAAAATGTATGTAAGTAGTTTAGCAGTTATCAAACACCCATAACACAAGCTTTGCTTACTTTGGGGCTAGATGGCGCTGTGTGAATTTGTCCAAGCATATTTATTTATTTATTTTATTACCAATGAAATCATATATCAATTAGGTTTCAATAGCGATAATTTTATTATGAAAATCGTTTGTTATTTGGGCAATGACTTTGAAGTGCGTGTGGCTTGGGTCCAACGTAATATTTTTTTCCAAAATTGTTTCTGGAATATTATGAAAGCTAGCCTAAGAACCATTTTATCAGTGTTAATTGTAAAAGGATGTAAAGAGGATTATGATAAATTGGTTATACGAGTAGTTCGATACCATTGCCCTAATATTTGGTATTAATTAACAAGTTTCAAATCTGTTTCAAGGAGACAATATTTTTATTGTCCTAAACATCTAATTAAAAAAAGCTCTCTCTCCCAGAATCAATATTATTATAAAACATCCGAACACATATCGAAAAATACTATCTACACTACTTATGATATAAATGACAAACCTAACGTGGTTTAGTTTACCAGAATAATCCCGAAATTCTAAAATCGTACTTCTCATAATATAACCAAATTTTACACTAACGGCAGTTGGTATCTTATGTTTCTATACATACGCGTAATCTATGCAATGCAATCATAAACCTAGACAAAAAGTTAATACCAACCCAGCGGCCACAAATTGTCTGTCACGGTGTTGGCAACAATGCAGTATCTACTTGCGTGCCTCCGTAATGTACCTACGTCTTAGAGTTTACTCTGCATCGTGCGGCAGCTGCGCACGAATCCTCCATTGCTTGGCCTTTCAGGCAATCCGCCGCGCGCACCTCGTACTGAACCAGCATTGGATTAGAATCCTTGGGCGAGTCCCATCCGACGCAAAACAGGGCCTTACGCCACAGAATCACTGGCGAAATGACTATAACAAGGTGACAATTACCAGGATTATGCCTCTGTGTAAACGAGCAGCTTGAGCCAAGGTTACGTTTGCTGTAATGGGTAGCAAACTCTATTTTCGTCTGTGGTTTGAGAAAATCGTTGTTGTATTCAATGTCGCTTGCGAATTTGTAACGAGACAAGGTTTCCTTTGTGCGTTTAGAAATTAGTTGCTAAGGCCGTTTATAGGTGTACGCTTACAAACCGACTTCGCCCATTTCGTTATTACCTGGAACAAAACATAAATGTTTATTAGTATTGGAAATATTTAATCTCCTCTATTTAGTCAATACGTTAGGAAGTCGAAGACGTGGTCCTAGATTACATGGTTCATTTGCCGAAACGATATGTACTGGACAATCCTAGTGAACAACCTAAAATAGCTGTTATAGTGCATTTTCTGGTAGTCCAAAATAAGGCTGATGTATTACATATTATCAAATTAAAACAGGTCGCAATAGTGTTTACCGAAGTTTGTGCATGTCGATGAATAATATCGTTACTTAATTAACTCATGTCGTAGAAACACTTTGTCAAAGTAGTTTTAGAGTTAAGATAATTGTCAATCTAGTTTATTGTCCGAATTACTCAATGTTGGTCTTGTATATTTTCTGAGTAAAACCTTGTCGAATCAGGGTTTGTCGGAATTTTATTTCTAAATCCTGTCATAGCAACGGAAGTAGTGTACTATACCAGTGACGTAGCGCAGTCATACCAACTGAAGAAGCGCACTAATTTAATTACATATTGCAGACGATACATATCAGTGCCTATAGATTTTGCCCCTAAATTACCTATCTCAAAATACAAGTTAAAAAAGAAGTTAGGAAACTATTTTATTAGCACCCAACTAAGTATTTATAAGGTTACTTAATGCATTTGACTACAATGCTGTATCATCATTAGATAAGACCACGGTCTAGTTTAAGCAGCTGTGTAACAACCGATGTTTATCAGTTACAAATGTATTAAGAAGCGTGAGTTGAAAGTTAATTGGCTTAAATCAACGGCTCTGAGTAAGATTCATGCGAATTAGTGGAGATTTACGAGTGCATGGTCTAGTCGAAATGGAGTAAGGAACACGTTTTGCATTAGCATTTAGAATATGTTTTTTTAGAGCGTCGGGGGCTGGCGAGTCGCACTTATCAGCGTGAGGTACCGGGTTCAAACCCCAGTGAAGCTGTATACCAAAGAATTTTTTCAAGTTAGTTGAACACTAACCAATGCCCTTACAGTGAGGCTAAATATTGTGAGGAAATCTGCACGTCAGTTTCCCCTGTTAACAAGGTCAAGGAGGGCAGATGGTTGTCGCTTTACTGTAATTACCTGATCTACAAAATCTCCTACAAATAAATCAATAATTCACCTACAAATTGAAAACAAGATGTAACCGAAACCTAAGCTGTATAATCCGGTAATTAAATAAAAACAATGGGCATTGTGAACCAAACTATCACAAAAAATAAGCACTATAATTACATCTCCTCCTTTCAGGTAACTCCGGCTACTAGTTTCGTGATCTTTGTTGGCAATTAGGCTCATCCGTGCGCAAAATACTCGAGTAATATCTGTAACAGTTATACCTGTTACGAGTCCAGCTGTTCCATAATATCTGTGATGCAACACTAGCAATTTAACGCTGAACACTTTGCGCTATTGTATTAATTGAGAATTACAAGTTACAACAATGCTGTGGTATTAACTTGTTATTGTTTCATTAAGTGTGGCACGTGCCTTATGTGGCGAAGGAAAATATAGTACAAATTTTAGCACTTGTATAGAAAATATGATTGTAAGAGCGCGCCTCCTCGCCTCGCATAAAGAATTGGTGTTCTGATGTAGGCGCTTTCCACATACGAAACACTGCGTTTGAATATGAAATACAGTACAATCAAAATTAGTTCGTTTTACGCGCGACACCTCAAACTTGACGGATTATAGAAAATTTTAGACTCTACTTGGCAAGCGATTCAAAAATAGACCCCTTGGACAGAACTTGGATAGTTCACGCCAAATGGAATTGCATTAGCGTGTCTTCATCTCTCGGATAACTACTGGAATTATTTAATGAAAATTTACAAGAAAACTGTTATAAACTTTTCTATTTCATAAACTGTAACTAATACAACTATTTAAATCGTTACAGCTATCGCTTTGACTGCTTACAAATTAGTTCGCACCGAGAGATCAAAGTCCGCTATCGCCAATCCATTTAGCATATAGTGCGTAGGCTGTCATAGGAAAAGTTCTATGGCTACCTCGGACAGTATTTTCTCCAATTCGGTTTGGCATACCTGCGGTTACACACACGTGGGTGGTACACGTTTGGTCGATATTGTGGAATCCGGATTTTGCGAAGAATTTTTTAATCGGTAACGCATTCTGTTGTATTTTGTTCTCGATGTTTATCAAGAAGGTTTCTAGATATAGATATTAGAATTGGATAATATCTATGATTCAATGATTTACAGGTCTACCACGGATTAAAGGAAAACTTATTGGATTTGGATTCAGACACATGACAAATGCTACGAGACATTTGAGTACGACTATCATGTACGACACCAGCCGGAAATGCTTCAGCAAGGGTAGGGGTAGGGAAGGGTACTATGTAGGTCTTGTAAGATGGGACCACACAGTCAGACCAGACTACTTCTGAACTAGTACTGCAAGCATCCAGCCCAGCGCATGACATGCGTTACACCTAATGAACTGATTTTCATGGTACGAGGTACACGTGTGATATGTAAAAGTTACTATATTATTCCTTACCAACACACTAAAATGGGTGTTTTATTATGAACCATTTACTGGCTTAAGTTACCTAATAGAAAATGTATAACCATTTTACTTTACTTTACTTCCTATGTGATTACTTATAAAATAATGCAGTTGTCCAAAAAGCGTGTCCAGTAACAGTTGTTTTAATTAAACTATCGTTTACATTTTATGGCAGCGTTTAAGATGCTATCAGAGCTAGATTACGCAACACCAGCTTGGTTGAGTTTAATTATTATGTCTTTGAAAGTGGTAATAAAATGTAATCCTATATTTAAGTGTAGACTAGACTTTTGTAGTATTGAATTAAGAATGTATCATCACAGTCAATTCCATCATACTGAATGTTGAACAAAACAGCAAAACAATTAATTTCCGATAAAGTAATATGAACTGAAATAATGTAAAAACCACTCAAAACGTGTTTCATCGACTTCATCATCATCTCAGCTGTATGATGCATATAGGCCTCCCACCAGCCTTCGTAAGCGACAGAGTTTGTGCCTCGTCATCTATTCGTTTTCTGCTATAACGCGCTTTCAAATCATCAGCAAACAGAATATACCACCAGACAACAAATGAGCATAAAAACGAGACAAAGCAAGTTTGCAATATTACTATGGATCAAAATGAACTAATAAACGAGCTAAACTACCGCTACTTACGTGACCACTCGTCGAAATCTAATGAGACAATCTCATTTCACCAAGTCCAATACTAAAATCCATAAACACTAGTACTAAACAAACATGCACAGTAGCTTTATTACGTGACCAACACAACGGTACTGCAGTAGACATTGAGAATATCCTGAGGCTATCTGTGCTCATTAAAACTGTACTTGCGCCGTGGCTAAAAGTAGACTGATAGTAAGGAATGATTGAGCTTACGTGAAAGACAAAGCAAGTTAAACAAGCAAGGTTATATGTGCAAGACCACCAACTTTGAGACTTGCACTGCACATGTCTCCAGCACGTAATAGACGACTGCTAGACGTGAACTTGCTCCTTGAATCTTGCTATCTTGATTTGGTGTGTATTTGTTTGGCAAATGGGTAAAAGATAGCTGTATTAAAAATGGCTTTGCGTATTCTTGGTGTATTTAGATACTAAGTACAGGTATTTTTATAGGAGGGCGCCTAAATATACTGGGGCTTCGGGAAAATGAAATCAAACAGAGGATAATCGCCAAATAATACCCATCTATTTACTTTTTCACTATACATATTACCGGGTTCGTTACCACGGTTAGTATTATTTTTACCTCGATTTTACGGGAAAACTTGTTTCGCGACGTACGAAAGTATCAGCTTACATGCGATTAAGAATTTGGTGCATGCCGCCCTAAGTTGCTCGATTTTCATTTAGTTGCGTTAAGTACATTTTATCGCATAAACTCAATCGATAGGCACTTTATTATCCATAAACTCTCCATTTAGTTAAGTAGAATGCATTATGTTAGTACGTACTTTCTTGGAAACTGCAGTTCTTGTTACGTAGAGGCTAAGTTGCGTAATAGTGATTTGATTTATCACTACCGTATTAGGTTTAACGCTTCGGTCCATTGTGTTTGCAGTTTGCAGGGCATGTTGAGCTTAACTATGTAGGGCCAACCCTTTATTCCTAGTCATAAATTTCTAAATAAAACAGACTTATATAATTTGATTTTTTGAGCTATTACTGGTGTCGTAGAAGGCAGACTGTCTGTTAGGAGATTATTTATTTAACAGACATAAGAGTTCGATACAATGCCTTCTATTTACAAGGAAATAAAACTTGTTGTTTTTCTATAACTGTCAAATAGGAAATCTCTCATTTTTCATGACAAAAATCAAATGGTAACCGTCAAACGGTTACCATTTGATTTAAAGTGAGCGGTTTAAAAATAGGGTTCCGCGCGGCGCAGTGTCCGCCCGCGGCCGACTCTTGGGCGGTGAGCCGAAAGCCCTCGGACAACGAGTCCACCCACCGTTCACGAGCTTGTCCAAGGATGATAACGAGCCATTGCGAAGGTGTAAATGTGCGTTAAAAGTAGGATATTTCATTCTCTAACCGCAAATTGTCTAACCGCTCAAATCATTACGGTGTCGATCAGTTGCCCCTTTCAACTTTAGCTAACTATAATTTCAATTTTATGTGAATTTGACGTTGGCGTACGACAGAGAGTGACAGATTTATCGCAACAGATGAGATGAGAGTAGAGTAGAGCAGAATAAAGCCCTAGCTATGTCATTCTCTAAGACAACATCCGTGAGCGCAACGATGAAACGTGACAGATCGTAGCCAGACAACGTGCAAATTTCTATTGAAATATTGTTTTCATTCGACAGAACATCCTACATTTCATCGTTGCGATCAAGGGTGTTTCTTAACGAATCGCACCCCTGAGCCTACAAGCCTTTAGAAGAAAAAAGTAATGATCACAGGGTTATTTGTCTCTGCAACTGGCTGTACACCAAGTTCTTAGATGTATTGGCTATGTATCTCAACGTTGCGCAAACATAAACCTCCAGCATTACTTAGCCATTATCAGTGGTCCACATCTGTCGTATAACACTTTAGCGAATGGAGGCGGGCTACAAAAGTTTAATAATGTTGTTTCGATATTAAAATGGTTAGGTTAGATTTGTATTATGTGATTGTTATAGAGTAATCATAATAATCATCTTGGCGTTAATGTCCCGGTTGTGTTCTTGCACGCGAAGGCCCGGAGTCCGCCTTGATCATGATCCAGGATTTAGCAGATTAGGTAGTTACAGTAGAACGACTGCTATTTGACCTTCGTGATCCTGTTAGGCGGACCTGACTACATTGGATCATGGTTAGGTACACATTCAGTCTTCTGGAATATGCAGGTTTCCACACGATTATTAATAGACAGTACAGAAAACTCTGTACCAGGGGACATAGGATGACCGATCAGTTTACGCCAATAACAACTCCAAATCAGTAGACTGCCACTTTTCTGACACGGTGACGGCGGCGGTGTTGTAAACAACAAAATGACATTTCGTTTCAGTTTTGGCCATCGTGTCAGATAAGTTTGTAGCTCTGCACTGGCGATTACTACATGGATACTAAATTCTGAAAAATAGTCTATCTGAGGATGCCATAAACTCCACGCTTGACATTAGTTTTAAATACTGAAGGGCAACAAAACAAAAACTAAACAATATATTTTTAAGGGACGAAGAAGTATATTAGGGTACATTATATGCCATTAACCGACGAAAAAGATACTTACATATTAAAGATAGTTTGTACCCGAACATACTTCAAATTTCAAATCAAAGTACATAAGAATATAAAATACACTTATTGAACATCAACAGTTATTATAGCAATAATATAAAATTACAAATTATCTTGCAAGGCGACAACTTAATGTTAGTTGTCTTATCCATCATGTAATCATCCAATCTGCAATAGGCCTTCCAACATAATGTATTTTTAATAATTGATTTAAATTTATTTATTGGTAATTGAATTGCTTCGTCGTCAAAGGCAGGGCAGGTCGCCAGTAAGAGTCAAATACTCAATAAACATTCGATCTATTTCGTAACTCATTCCCAAGTAAATCGTGCCCTCGTGTCAGCAAACAAAATAGCTTGCCGGCACAACTAAACACTGAGATTGTGGTAGCAATTCCGCGTTCAGGAAACCATTATCCGTGTTACAGTTTATGTAACAGTTTTGTTTATTAAGTCACTCTGCTGGGAACGCGTTGTTTCACGGAGAGTGCTTTTCTAGCAACGTTTTGTTTCATAAATTCTTACAAATAAGTAATGAAAATAAGGAAATCGGAGACGCGGACCAACACTATGGCTGATTTATCGTTAGACGTCACGGTTATACAGATGTCACAATCCTAGGGATGCTTGGAATTGTCAAGATGGCGCGTTTCTGTTCAGTCGAAATAAAACGCAGTTATCATATAGAAATACTTACATATTATCTTTTACTCAATCGCAAACAGTTCTTTAATAGTAAGCAGTTCAAGTTAGTAGTGGCATGATTCATTAATCAGTGAAATCTTTTCCTACTCAACACCATTGATCGTCGTCATCATCTTGTCGTATTATATATTTTCCCGGCCTTTTTCGAGATCTCTGGGGGTGGCCAATGCCCAGCAATAGGCATATTTCTGTCTATATGATGATAATGATGATGATGATCCTGTCGCCATGCCGGACACACGAACATGAAAAACACGAAGAGCTGGCTCTAACTTACACCACACGGTCCACACAGCTTGTGAGTCGTCATTATAATTCTTTACATTTCAACGGCTTTAGGCTTCATTGGTTTTTAATCTTGTTATAAGTCAAAAATCAAGATCCATGACGAAAAACATAAATATACATGCTTCTGCACCAAGGCTTCACACGAGCCAAAAAAAACTTGGCCGATCTAGATTCCGAATGTGTTAATTTTTGCTAATATGTCAAGGCCGTTTACGCAAGAGTAACGGTATAGTAATAATACTGTTGTAGACTTCATGTTTAGTTTTTTTTATGCTAGTGATGTTTACGGCCAGTCTTTCTCGTACGTAAAAGTTACCAACTCTGTAGTTTTCGCTCATGTTAAACTTTATTCATCCCTTACGATACGGTCATTATCTTTTATTTTTTGTAGTAGAGACAATCGAGCATGCAGGTCACCTCATGGTATCACCACCGCACATGGACATTCCCACCTCGACGCTTTGAACAACCTTGCTAAATTATTATCAATATTAATATTATAGCAACATATTGCTAGGGGAACGGATCCGTAGTTCGACAGTTCGCATTATTTCGAACATTAGGAAGCAGGCACCTGTCAAGCCTGAAGTCCTGTACTGTAGCTCTAAACAATAGCAACCAACCTTTAAGTCGCATCTTTCTATTTGCTTTTTTACCACCAATTAATAGAGTGAAATTTGAGAACGGTTAAGTTACCTATAGAATTCGTTCCTGTGAGAAACTACCGCGGCTCGCTGCTAGAAAATTTCTCTCCAATTAACCAAACACTAGACTAGACTCCGTAAGACAATTCGTGACTAACTACATACATGCAGCTCGATAAAAGTATTGCCACTCTGTCTTTAGCCTGAATGAAGACAGCTAATTGCAATCATTCGCTATTATAAAACACAACAGTTTCCACACAAAGGCCCTTATTGCGTAACGCAAACATTGCAATTAAACTCTTTGAGCATGCGTACAACATAACGCACGAGGAAACTGTAACGCTGATTGTAGACGAGCATTTTAAAAATTGCTCGTCAACGTTCGACGTTGGTCTAAAGTTACATTTTTTGGTTTGGAATATACTAGAAATTCTCATCAGCTCTAGGTTGTCGATGGCTGGGAGGTTACGGTATCCGACTTGTAAGCGAGAGGTACCGGGTTCGCATCCGACTGCGGCCATGAACCAATGACGCTTTTCTGAGTCATGTATATTAGTTGAATACTAACCGATACTTTTACGGTGAGGGATAACATCGTGATGTAACCTTTACATTTAGGCGACTGAATGAGTAACTATAATCCAACCTGGTCAGGTTCCCCTGCAGGCTCCACTGTAATTACCTGATCTGCCAAATCCTGGATCATGGTCAAGGTGGACTCCGGTCCCTCGTGCGCGAGAACATAACCGGGACATTACTGCCAAGATGATTATATTTTATCATCAACAGCCCATAGCAGTTCACTGCTAATCTTGAGTATATGGTCGTTTTGTTGCTACAGAAACCGTAAAGACAATATGCTTGTATACTTGCCGCGCCTGTTTATCCTATGCCTGTGTACCATCTGTCCTATGTTAAAGACGACTAGACATATAAACGCGCGTCTTTTTTCTGCTCGTCTGCAACACGATCGCGACATTACCATTCCTCGCGGGTTCTGCCGCACTCCACTTTCTCTTACTATTGTTAGTTAATTTAAAAAACTGTAGCAGTCCTCACCAAATCAGATGTCGTGATCGTGATCGCGTTGTGATGCAAAGCCGGTTCATGAGGTAGCAAGCAGTGTGAACACTGTGCGTCCGACTGAAGTCTAGCAACAGTCACCACATATACTCAAATTCACACTGATTCGATTCCGCAGCATAGTAGAATTTAGCGTTTTCATATGTTTAGTCTAGCTAGGCATTTGCCCACTTCACTTTGTAGTATGTGGGGATACATCCGAAGAGAGAGCATGCCTGTCTAGGAACAGCCTTGAAGACGTCCAGAATGGAACACACTCGCAGGCAACGTGTTCCATTCCTTAGCCGTGCGCATTATCTACTCTATCCCTCTATTATAAAAAAAAAAAATTCGAAAAACTTGAACCAAATATCAGCCATTCATTTAACATTTCAAGTACTTTCAAAGAACATAAACTATAGCACCTACTTAACACTAATATTGGCGTATTTCCCACTTAAGGCCTAAACATAATCAAGCATTAACTTCCCAGTTTAAATGCACATAATCGACTACGGAACCCATTTCAGAATCTTTCCGCAAATCTATCAGATTGCGGCTTATAATCGGTATTTAAAACTGCTTACATAAAGCTTGACCACACGATGGAATTATCAACAAGGATAATACAGTTTAGCGTAACTTTATACGAACTCACAGTACGCTTAATGGCAATTGACATACGGTTGTAAATCGTGTAACTGATCTATTTAAGGCAGCAATATCTTTGCTTACACAATACAGGATCCAGCGAATTATCTCTGTGCACGTATGTATTAGGCTGTCGGTTTGTCTGTCCTTCCTTTAACTTTCTATGGACGTGAGTGTTTTGTAAAGGTATTTTTATCTTGCTACTGCTACGAAATTACATTTAGGTCCTGCGTAAAATTGTGTGGAAGTGTGTCAATGTTGTAAGAGCAATAAATTGTGAGGCAAGTAAAATATGTATTGTATTGTGCAGTACTTATTTCAATTGACTTTATTACGTGTCAATTTCGTTATTGCACATAAATGAATGTTAATTTTAATTTTTCAATTTATTTATCATTGTAAGTGTGTCTACAATACAAAATTATTTATTGGAAAAGGTAAATTCTACGTAAATTGGTATACATAATTATATTAAAAGCTTTATGCTCGTGCCCTTTATGACCGTTACTTATACTTACTCCTTGGACCCTGTGTAATGGTGACAGACCTCGTAAGCGGCCTAGAGGTCACAGCTTAGGCTTATCGATAGTTAGTTTACAAATATTAATTATCTGAGTAAAGCTTACACTTACTTAGGCTTTATGATAGGCGATATTTATCGCTGGATCGATAAAGTCCAAAAAAGACTGGGCATCCTCGATTGGCAGAAGATGGCGCAGGATAGAAAGAGGTGGCGATCTCTGGTGTCGGAGGTTAAGATCCACTTTGGATTCCTGAGCCAGCGCGGTATGTAATTAAGTAAGGCTTAAGCTGAGAACTTAAATTTTTTCTGCAATATGAAACAACAGTATTAGATGCTGTAAGTATTTCAAAATAAAGAATGAAATACAACTTAAGTTATTTGTAACACAAACTTACATAGGTGTTCACAAAAAATACTTGTCTAAGTAAAGTAGCGTTACTATGCGAAGTAAGACATTTCTCACAGCGGCTCTGTGCTAAGTGAATGCACTACGTTCAACAGCTCTATGATTTGTAAATTTTATTCATTTTGACGGACGCATAGTGCCGACCACACAGTATTGTCAGTTGGAATACAGTGCGTTCGCGTGCTCCGTAGGACTTTATAATAACGCTTTTGAATAACTACGGGTGAAAACCTCTAGCTTGTAACGATAGCAAGTTCTCGCAAGAAAAGCCTCCGCAAAAACGCTCCTACTGCCTAAACATTTCAATACGTCCCGAGCCGGTCAGAATCGATTACTTCCACTTTCACGGCACAATAGCTCCAATCACACCTGTCCAAACAGTCGGTGGGCGAGCGAGCCACGAGTCGCTCGAAGGACCATTTTTTCGACACCTTCATTGTGCGAATGTGGCGCGGTCGTGCGCAATTGGCCCAGTTCACAGCGCATGAGCTGTTGAAAACACAGGGCGAGTCGTGACGCCTAATCGCGCGGTATTCGCCAAATCATGACCAGTGTGGGCTTGGGGAAACAGACAGTGGTTAGGCAACTCATACAAGCTTGCGCTCACGATTTTGGGCAGGTTGTCTGGCTTCGGGCTCTCGATTTCGTTCGTTGTGGGTGTTACAACAATGAACATTTGATGAGCGCGCAATTTGTAAACAAAACACGAGTGTTTTGTTCAGTAACACGTGTTCAAAAGTGGTCGTGTCCATGGTTTTGTATTTCTTTACAATGTGAGTGTTTAGGTAGAGCTTTGCAGGACATACCAACAACCTCGTGCGCCGCCCACAAACTCAGTAACTTGTCGAATTAAACGCTAAATCTAGGGCTAGGGTCTCTCGGGTCTAATTTAAATCCTCTATTAATATGGGATCATCATTATCATCATCATCCGAACGGTCAGTCCCGGCTTCTGCCAGGGTTCAGTTTCCGACTCATTCTCCTTAACTTCGCCCGCTCTTCGGAAACATCTATTATATAGGACACGGGTAATTTTTTTGTAAATATTATACTAGCCAGCCATTTGACCGCCATCTCATCTAGCCCTAAGACCCCTAAAAAATAATCAAGCCAAATATCGTACGACCCAAATTAGTCACTCAGCCAATGCAGTACACTCCAATGTGCACCAACACTTGCACCGAATAAGGGTAGACAATGTGGTCATGAGTTACGTCGGAAGTGCGGCTCGCGTGCGCGCGCGCAGCCGTCTTATCGCACGCGCAGCATTGCGCAATGCAAAATCAGGCCGCATTGTTGACCAACCTCTAATCACCTTGTGGTATCAACATAACACTTTCCTGTTAGTGTATACGGTACACCTATTGCATAGTAGGCTTCGGAAGTCTTCTGGATGAGTTTCAAGATGGTGGTATGTAATATTTTTATTGCATCAATTTATAACATTACAGGAAATAAAAAATACAGTTTATAATGCAAAGGCGAGCTTATCCCATAACGGGATTTAATCCAGCTAACCTTTGATAAGCCGAGAGAACCTTTGATGAGCGGTGAAGGTGGTGTGTTTGGTCAGCATATTGTTTTATTAGTTCATTGACATATGTGGATATTGTAGAAGTTTTAGTTGATCTAATATTGTATTGAAGAAAAAAAGCAATTTCTTAAATATATGCCCCGACTAGGTACCCCGTAGGTCATGAAATAATCTATGATAGTCAGGAAGATTATATTTTCCTATTTGGGTGTTTCCCGATCTCGCGTATACGCATAGGCAACGGAATAGAATTACTGAAATCGGTTCAGGAGCTTCGGAGTTTAGCGCATTGGAACAAAAAAGAAACAAACAAACTCTTTAGACAATATGTATGACTTCAATTAAATAGTGCTAGAACTTATGAACATGCTCTTTTGACACGAATTTCATTTTAACGACACCAATCTCGACAGTCAACCCGACCTTTCCAGGGCATCAAGCCCATCCTTTCAATTACATTAATTATGTGAAATTGCGTAACTTAAAACCAGTACGGTCCAGCTAAGCTTTCGCCTCCGGTCAATAGCGCTTGCATCGGAATCCTGCTTTTATAAACCTTTTAGAACTTGAGGTTCTGTGGGCGACTTGCAGTAAATACTAAGTCGCATTTAAGCATAACATAAACACAAACTTTCATACTAAATGACGTTTAACGTCACTCTTAAATGTGTTTAAGAATTTGGTGCAATCCGGGCTACTTTTTTTCACTTTGACCAAAGAAATTGCTAATTGCCATATCCATGTAGGTACTAGCCTACAACGGTCCTAATTACGATTAATCAAGCTAATCGGCTACTCAAGCATTCTGGCCTATTAAGTAGGTATTGCTTCCGAAATTCTGAAGTGTGCTGCATAATTGAAATTTGTATGTATAGATTATAAACAGAGTCAAGTTGTACAGGGACCATATGGGATACGAACCCATGTAATCCACACATCAAACTGACCCCGAACAGAAATCTGCATTCCTCACTCTATTATCAGATTACAAACCGAACGCAATTCTACTTTGCTTGACAAATCTATGTCTATCCTATACTAATATTAAGAGGAAAAGTTTGTAATCTACGAAACTACTGAACCGATTTTGAAAATGTTTTCGCTAATAACGTGGCCAAATGGAAAGCTATATTATTCCCGAGTGTCATAATGTCCTTTTCATCTGGTAATACGAGACCGCGGCTATGACAACCTCTTTGATCTGTTCTAACACCACCACCTCTCCAACCTAGAATACCTATTTTATTTACAAATCATTTATTACATTGCTCAATTGATTTTCATTGTCTGCAAATCAATAAACGTCCAATATCGTAAAAGTACGATAACAAATGCTAGAACATGCTCTCATCGCTGTCGTAAAGCTCAGAACAGCTATGGGTGCCCGGCGATAGTTAGCTCGGAACCCGTAAGCCATTCATTTTCACCTTCTACGGGGCAGTGGAAAAGCGACACGCAAGGCCACTCTCGCTTTCATGGCTAGATTGATACGTAGACAGATATACGGGTCTTTGACTCCGCGGTTGCGGACAGGCTAACTCAATTGTAGAGACGGTTTATTCCCCTATGGGAAACGTGATGATTGTAATATGTAAGTGACAAAAATGTATTTGCAACAGATTACAAAAATATTAGGTTAAAAAGAAAGAGAGACAAGCGATTTGGTGTCAACATTTTTGACAAGCGTTAAAGGTGAAGTTGTGTAAATGACGTGAATTGAGTTACCTATTATAATTATGTAAGACAAAAATAAAAAATTACTTTTCTCTCTGATATAAACTTTAAAAAATTCAATGTGAAGCAAAACATGCCCTTGACTTTCATTAGTAACTGAAAATTTAACGAAACCCAATTAAAATGGTTTTAAATTTCTTTATCGGCTTAATTACGAAACTCGAACTACATTGACAGTTTCATGTCATTAATATCGATCAAAGTACGTTACAAACACGCATTGAAAGCGGTGCATTAAACAATATCCGTCGAGACACGATCTTGACACACATAGGACACACCACATAACTTATAATTTCCCCCAAGGGAGTTATTATGGAGTCAATCGGAATGCAAATTAATTACAGCTCTTGCTAATCGTTTCACAGTCGATCGAGCGCACTCCGTGTTGCAAATGCAAAGAATGCTATCATGAAGGCCACTGATAGCAACCCAGGGGCTATAGCCTGGTCGGAAGTTGCAATCGTTTGTGAAATAATCGATAGCGGTTTCTGCGTTACAGATAGAAAGCTGTATGGAAAAACATAGACCTTCTGAAGCGGTAACATAATTAATAAATAAATAAATAATAAATATGCTTGGACAAATTCACACAGCGCGATCTAGCCTCAAAATAGGCAAAGGTTAGTGTTAGATAACTGATAAATTACTTATATACTTTTTAAATTGTATTTATTTTTATTTTATTTAATAGTTTTTGGAAGAACAACAGTTACTCGATAATATAAACAATAGCGAGCCAATTATAGGTCTCCACCAATACAATTAAATACATATTACAACCAGACACGTAACAGAAATTAAAATTCATCATTTCAATTTCTGCTCGGCTGGAAATCAAACCCGGGACTTCTGCGTGGCCGACAGGCATGTTGACCACTCAACCACTCAGGTCATAGCTTCATAGCGCTTCAAGCATAGTTAATCCAAGAATCACAGACAAAATGACCAACGAAACGGCTGACCTCCGATCATAACAAACCATCGCGTCATTACAATAAAACAAAACTCAACTGTCAATCAAATCACGACCGTCTCGTCGGCCGCATCGCTTCAGCGCCGGATAATCGATCATGCGAGATGTAAAATCGATTCAAGTATCGAGTCGGGGTTCGATGCACTCAGGCCACGGGTTCAATCTGACAAATGTTTTGCGGCCGCTGGTTGCGCCACGAGAGATGGTGCTCATTACCTACGTACCACTGGGCCGCATCCAATTTACATGGGTCATCATAATACATGTTTCGTCATAAAAGAGTCATGCATTTTATATTGTCCAACATTCGGATGGCTGTACGCTGAGAATTTCGCCTTGTACGGCTGGCGTATAATTTTTATTTCGCCAAACTACGTAGGTAGTAATTTATTAGTATTGAAATTGAATTTGTTGCCTCACTTAAAAGTGATGTGGATGGTCTTAGATGTAAAGACATTGCCCTTTACTTTGAGAAGAGTTTACTCGATAGTTCAATGGGAGATTCGGCGTCTCTAAACGAATGCTCTTGTTTGAGGTCTCTTGATTGTATCAACTGAAATAAATGAGCTCGCGATTTGTTAGTTGTTGTTACAGACAAATAAGTCGAATAGAAGTTGAGAAAGTCGGTACTCATACAAATATTCATTTCTAAAGATAAATACAATTGATAATCAGTGTGCTAAAGACTAGAACGTATTTTCGCTTTCATTTTCGCTAGACTTCGATTCAGTAGAAATCAAAATTCAAACTTCATACATGATATTATGCCAGTAAATATATCTACCCTGATTTTCATTTTCTTCTATTTATACAAGTCAAAATGAGTGACCATTTCAAAAATACTTACCTACATATTGATTGATTTTTTAAATTACTGCCTTATGAAAATGCTACTTAAGTACTACTCAATTTGTAGATATTATTCTTTGTCAATTTATAGGTATTATTGTAAAGTAGAAAAGCGGACCCTGGCAGAAGCCGGGATTGACCGCTCGGATAATAATGATGATTTTTTGTCACACCACCCTATTCCATCTTCCGTTCCTCATCTATTAAGTCCCAACGAGATAAACCAAACAAATTCACCCCAGCATTACACTGTCAAAACAACCAAAACAACTATCTTTAGGCTGATCGCAGCAAACCACGACTTCATCACCTTGTCCGCCGTTGTAGCATAGTTGTAAGCGAACTTGTAAGAATTTCACTCTCAATGGCAATGCGTTCGGAGAGCTATTGTTAATCCGTGTCAGGGCGTTGCGACAGTTGACCGACAAGGCCGAGACGCGCGTGATGCGGGCATTCGACTAATGACCTCCGCACACATCACGCTTTCATCAAAAGAGTACACTATATACTTAATTGGGTCTAGTAAGGAAGGATAAGATAGCGTTTTCTCTTTTGGAATACCTCGTTGTGATATTGATTTTAGAGTTGACTTGAGGCTAGAATTTTCTTTTTCCGATCTTCCCAATCCTTCCATTGTACCATTAAGTACTAAAATATTAGGAAATTCCAGAATATTAAAGGATTGGAAGGATAGGCTTTCCTTTTGATTAGAATATTTTTTTGATCCGAAACTGTAAATTTTCCAGGTAGTTAACCATTTCAAAAGAGAGTAGGTACACACTTAATTCTAATGAGTCTAATTCAGCAGGCTTTCATCCAGCTCTTGTTGAGAACCTTGAATACATCTCGAACTAGGAAGAACGTTGTATTTGAATATGAAAATCTATGAGACCGTCAATAATATTGATTTACTACTTGCCTTTCGCTTCTTGTAGAAAGTATAGCTATATTTTGCACTTCATGCAAATAACATCTATTGACTTGTCGCGTTGAGTCTGAAAACAATGATACGGAAGATTCCTCTGTCCGTCGTCCATCTTTCGGTGTCAATTCCAATGCTTTACCAAGCGCGTATTTTGTCGTTGACATGAAGTATATCAAAATACGAAATAAATACAAACACACAATTTTGATCTTTTGATTTGTGCGACTTCCAGAGGTAATCAATATCCTGTTCCAGATGGTGGACCTGACATGGTCTGACTGTGCTCCGACTCTAATCCAACAAATTCAATATCAAACAAACACACAGACAATAAATTTTTGATACGATAGATACAACTTTATTTAGTAGTAACCTTAACAAATAAAACACCTAACCATCATCATTAATTTCTATGTCATTTAAATGCGCATGAAAAATCCGTTCAGTAGTTTTTGAGATTATCGCGAACAGACAGACGCGGACTTTGTTTTATAATACTACGAGTAGATCCGGCGCGACTTCGTTCACGTATATCTACTTCACCACTACCTCCCTTTTTTTCTTGCTTATAAATCTTCCGCTTGAATAACTCTATCTTGTTGAATACCGCATTAAAATCCGTTGCGTAGTTTAAAAGTACTACGCGTACATAGATACATACATAGAGACAGACGGCGGGAAGCGACTTTGTTTCATACTATGTATAGATAGATGTCGTGATAATAATTTTAAAATTCCACGCCCATCACACTTCAACCACACCATCTCCGATCCCGCGGTACCCCATGCATGAGGTCACAATCACATGAGATCTTATCGCGTTGATCGATATCGAAGAAATGGTCTCGGTCGGTCAGCTTGGCCTGCGCCGGCGCCGATGCACCGAGTGAAAGTCGACACAACCGATTACACCAATCGAGTTATTAGGTAGCCTGATGTAATCTACGATTCTCGCACTTTTTACAGCGCAGTGCGCCTGCGATCTTACGATAAGAGTCTTAATAACAATATGAAGGTCCGAGTGTACACGGACCCTATTATAAAGGTGCTGTACCAATTTCAATTTGACATTGGTTTTAGATGCTATCGCTGGCACGTCGATATGTATTAGTTAGAGTGGTTATAGTCTTTCAATACCTACCGGATCGTAGGCGTTTATTGTTACTATGTTACGTACGGTTTCTTTCTGATTTCCGTTTCCTGTGTTGGATTGTTGATATTTACCTGCAACAAAAAAATTAGTTAGTATCAATCATTTATAAAATAGTAACTAGTGGACCCGGCACGACTTCGTTCGTATGGCGTCCTACCTATATCTACTCTTTTTTGCCTGCTTCTTGAATCACTCTATCTATTGTTGAAAACCGCTTTAAAATACGTAAATAAACAAGCACATTTTGACAGTTTTTTTTATTGGACTAGCCAGGCATTTGACCGCCATCACCATTTAGGAAGTCTATTCACTCTAGCCTCGAAGGCGTCTATATTATGGTGATCAGGGATCACACTCGCATTCAACGTGATCCATTCCGTAGCCGTACGCATTATCATTATTATAACATCAATATGTAACATGTGGCACGCGAAATAAAAAAATTGAACATGAAATTGAACCACAGCGGCTCGTGCGGTTAACTGGAAGATCCACGACATAAAGATGAAACGTTCACCCAGATCGCGTTTCAGTAAGAAAATATTTTTAACAATCCAACGTCGACTTAAATAAAACTGGACTTGAAATGCCATACACCGTAATAAATTGAAACATGACGCAAATAACGCGATTATTGTAAATCTTATATGTAAGGGACATTAATCTTTTGATAACAACATCCTGCTCATGAAGAATAATTTAAAACGTCCTAATAAATAAGTTGATATAAAAATGCATTTATAAATAATGGGTCAAGAAACAAGTACCGTAATACAAATATCCAAAACTGTCCATCCTGTTCAATACCCGAGTGGTGTCCATTCAAAAACCGTACAACAAATTGACAAAACGCGTTTAGTGTCTCAAGTGCATTCCGACAACGGAATATTTGCACGAGCCATAACGGCGCATCTCCTTTAAGAAACGGGGTAAAAAACAAAGAATGCATTGAAGCAGTAGTTTTCGGCTAAACTGAATTATTCATAACAGAAGACCTGTAACTTCTCAACGAACCAGAATTGTTTGTTGTCTTTACATTTTCACGCACATACCAATCGCAAATTATAGTTAAAATAAAGTCTCATTTTTGGTAATCGACACAACATTGACATTTGACATTACCTCATAACATAAACACCAAAGAACCATTAATACAATCCATCATTGTTTACAAATACAATCAACACCAAAATTGCTCTATCAACTTCCATTATATCCTCAGGCACCGATAACCCATCGATTGACCCGCAAACAAAGGCATCGAGCCAGTAGCTCCGGCTCGGTGGCCTATCATTCGTGGCCAACATACGACCATCTAGGCGGTCCGCGAGATGTCATTGAGAGATGCGATTGTTTGGAAGCCCAACAATGGCGGCGATAGGGCATTGTGTCCGAAGAATACCTGAGGAAGCGGAGGCCGAGCCAACCTTGGACATCTGAATGGCCTGAATTGATGCCTGACGCTTCTTCAATACGTATATCCCTTTCAGATCCTGAGGATATTAATTGGCCCGTCCAAAAGGTGGAGTGAAGTTGATTGTGGAAGCGGAACCGAGTAATTTCTGATAGAGACAATGGGTCGTTAGGTCGATGCGTGAGTTGGATAACGGCTGTGATGCTGCGGATGCAAAGTGGTCTCGAGTGGACCTGGAAGTTGGCAATCGACAGTGTAAAATGGACCTAGAGGCAATTTTTACTGGCTCTATGGTCTGCTGGTTCTATCTTGGCTGTATGGTGTACGATAAAGGAGAATGTCTAAAACTTCCATCAGCTGCCCGCTTGCCTTATTTATCTTCTACCGTATGATATAAAAACTAATCCTCACTCTCAGTGGTGTCGAGTTGTCAATATCTTCTGTCATTAGGTAAATGCGCTGGTTTACCAGGTTCAGACTGGCTGATTTATCCGATTACCGAGTTAAGCCTAAGGCAAGCGTCAAGATTTTTATTCTCACTCGTTTTTTCCTTTATTTTGTAAAAAAGAACTATATGCTATAGGTACTTATTTTCCTTAATGGATACTAATGATACGGTGAAGAGGAAGATTTTGATATTATGTGCACATTCTTGGTTTGTGAATTCGCTTTCTTCGTTTGTAAATTTTAACTTATCCCCTTAAACCGATCGAATGCCAAGTGAAAGCTTTTTTCTTAGCTGACTACTGAATTTTAGTCTATAAATGTGAAATGTGTATCGTATTATGTGATAAATTATCAAAACTTACAGCTAGGACTTAAACAAATATTAACAAAAACATTTAACTCAGAAATAGATATCTCAATTTCTATTAGAGTCTATTGTTACAAAAAAATCCAAGGTAACGTTGATCAGTGACTGTTATAGACCTAGGTACCAATAATACAACGACCTTTGTATCAAGACTTTCAAATATCTAGGTTAGACAAGATAAATGATACGTATTAAATACAGAAATACCGTGTCAACGTAAAGAATTGCAATAATTTGTATGTGGTTGCGACATTCAAGGTAATAGAAAACAATATCAATAAATGTTCTAGGGTCAAATCAAAAAGGCAATATTACACTTATACCTTAACATCTATAAATACGTATTTCGAGTAAACGAGTAAAAGTACTAAACCGATTTAAAAATTATTTCACTGATGGGAAGCTACTATTCCAGATTATCGTAGGTTTGATCCCGGAAAAATAATGGGATCTTACGAGATATTTGAATGTTTACAAATATTCGAACTGCGCGAACTAGGTAATAAAATACATGCTACTTAAGTAATAACGATTAGTTGTCCAGACTCAAATCCCTGATTTATTCAGAATTCACATAATAGAGCTGAATCAAAGTTTTACAGACTCAGTAACAATATAAATATTTCAACTGAGTCTGTAAAACTTTGATTAACTTCAAACTGTTTAAGACGCGTACAATGAATTAACAAAGAATTGCAATAATTTGTATGTGGTTGCGACATTCAAGGTAATAGAAAACAATATCAATAAATGTTCTAGGGTCAAATCAAAAAGGCAATATTACACTTATACCTTAACATCTATAAATACGTATTTCGAGTAAACGAGTAAAAGTACTAAACCGATTTAAAAATTATTTCACTGATGGGAAGCTACTATTCCAGATTATCGTAGGTTTGATCCCGGAAAAATAATGGGATCTTACGAGATATTTGAATGTTTACAAATATTCGAACTGCGCGAACTAGGTAATAAAATACATGCTACTTAAGTAATAACGATTAGTTGTCCAGACTCAAATCCCTGATTTATTCAGAATTCACATAATAGAGCTGAATCAAAGTTTTACAGACTCAGTAACAATATAAATATTTCAACTGAGTCTGTAAAACTTTGATTAACTTCAAACTGTTTAAGACGCGTACAATGAATTAACAAAGAAAACTGCTCATTGTCAAATGTACACTTGACTTAAATTAAGCATGATATTATTTAAAGTGTGATACTCAACAAAGCCGTCCTAGAAACATGCCATTGTCCTACTAAACTTCACCATTACCCATTACGAGCCTGTTTAGTTGCTATTACAAAGTATACTTGCGAACCCGCGTTTTGCAATGTTTGGGCAAGAGCACAATTGCCCCTAATAACGTGTCCAAAGCTACAATTACCGAAAGACTACGTCATTCTCATAGCATATTACAGACAGACTAACCGACTTAACCGCGGTGTAGGTAGGTACTTGTAATGAGAGCGAAATTAAGTCTAGAAGCAAGAATTGACAATCATTGAGGTTGTGGACTAACGTAACACTTTGTTCCATTTGATTTTTCTTTACTTCAACGTCTTCAAACTCAACCAAAAGTAGAACAACGAACAATATTTTCATGGTGTATTATACTCACATTCTGCTATGTTTTCTTCATATTTCTTGCCCATTCTTTGTCCTTTACCATTGAACCATGCAGAGTTGTGCAAAGGCAAATGTCTTGGACGGCAAAGATTTATCCAATTGGTCATGATGCTCTAATAAAGCGAATGTAAACTGAAAATCTACAATTGATCTGATTTTCCATGTATTCTGTTTTATTTTCCCGATCGACTTTTCTAGTAGGTGCTGTCTGGTTTACTAATGTCGACCTTTGAACATAATCCATGCAACGGACCGAGCCTTCCTTAACTATGGTGCCATGTGCGGTGAGCTTGTGTGCACCCTCGCCGAGGAAAACTCGGCGATGTAAGTCAGATTCTCTAGACAACAAACTCTGAGGTAGTCAGTAGACCTTCAAGCAGAAATAAGTACCCAAGAAAAAGAAATCAGTGAAATAACAGTGAAACCTTTTGAAAATACTGTTCTGGTTGTCACCGGACTTAGCCGTTTAGTGAAATCAATAGTTAAAAAGTCCCAATTGCCTTAGACCTTAGCTATTTAAAGTGCATGGTCGAATCATTTACAAATTTAAATTTATATAGAAATATTCGATTTACTCTTACAATAGATAAAGAGAAATTGATAAATCACCGGTACGCTTCTTTTCAATAGGTACTTTTCTTTACTTTTTCAAATACTGAGTATTTCATTTTAGTGTTCTCTTCTATTAACTTCCTTTTTAATGGGAGTGATTACTTTTGTAATATATTATACAATGCTATGTTACCAAATCTAAGCATAACAAACATTATCTTTAAGATCATACTTACCATAGTAAGTAAGACATAATGAGAATTCTAATAAAATCGAGAGCACAGCGTCACTGACTCGAAATAGGAGTGCATCAGCCATGTTTACATTACCGTGTGACGTAACAACCACTTTCACCTGCTTCGAACTCAGCCGGCATTGAACCTGCATAAGGCATCTTTATGACGCGGCTTTATGGGGCCAGAAGTTCACGATCAAGTGTGTAATCGCCTTAAGTTAACCTGCTTTTACGTTACATGGCAGGTAATTAGTGACTTACATGTTATTCTAGGTTGCACAAAGTTGTGAAATATTTAATGCAAATAGAATTAAGATGAAACTTATTGGTTTTTAAAGTATAACAATTTATGGTTGTCAGATGTGTGCAGTCCTCAGAGTTGCCCATCGACGCCAACTATCAATCGCTTTTAGGTTTTAGGTTTTGTATTACGGTGATCGTCGAGTGGTCGAGTGGTTAAGGTACCCGATTCGTAAGCTACAGGTACCGGTTTCGAATCCCACTGCGGCCACCTATTAATCTTTTCTGAGTTATATACATTAGTTGAATGCTAGCCGATGCTCTTAGAGTGACGGATAATATCGCGATGAAACGTGCCCTCGGAACTCATGGAGGGATACCTACTCCCTCGTGCGATGATCTAATCGGCGCTGTGGTGCAAGTTGTTACCTAAGGCCTATATTTACATTAACCGGGCCATGTACGTACAGCGATTACGATTCCAAAGTTTGGACTGCTGTTGGTGACACCAACCCATTCTCTATTACCGTAGGGATACATATCGCGTCGCGTTTCCCAATTAAGCGAAAATGAGAAGAATCTCATATTTTGCTAATTTATATTTCAGAGTAACAACTAGAATAATATTCATGGCAAGCACGTGAACACACATTGTCGAGAAATCCAACCAATTCATATTAAGGCGTAACAAAGTAATCGGAACCAGCTGTAGAAGACAACTAAGTACCTACGACGCTACTATTACAAATACAAGATTCGCTAATTTAATTTGAATTGCTTAGACGCCGACGTGTACAGAGCAAACATTAATTATTTCGTTTCCCACGAAACATTCGCACGGTGGTAATTACACTCTTAAACCAGATACGTATCAGACCAAACTCCGAATGCACACTGGGTACAATACTTTTACAATGACAGTAATTTGAATGCGAAATAATTAAATGAAATCTACGATCTGTTTGTTCATCTGCGAGAACTTGCATTCAAATATTATTAGTAGCAAACACAACAACAGAATGTCGGCAGTATGAATTTCATTTTTGGACCACTTATAAATTCGTGTATTTTTTGTCCCGCCTTTCTTTGTCATCTGTCATGTAACACTGTGATTGCTCTCATGGTAAAACAGATCAACATGGCGTCTGTAACAATGGTTTCTGACTGGCGAAGTAAGAGTATGTCGACAGGTCGACAGTTGACGGTACGTTGCAAGTGACGTGTGACGATTTCCTTTGAATGTGATGACATTGTGATGAAATGATAATCCGATAGCGGTTACTTTCTTTACGATGAGTTTTATCAACATACATAACAGGGCTAACGTTAGTATTGTGATTCTGTGGCCTAACTTAAAGTTATATTTTGTGATGTTATAGGTATATTTGTGTAAATTAATTAATGAAATCAAATGAAGTCTTCATTCTTTCACGTGATGTGATTGGAAGCGAACAGCGTGATCTACCGACTGGGGGAGAAATTTGCTTGTTTGGACTTTTTTGTTACAATTTCATATTGGTCCAAAAATCCGCAATAGATTTATACCGGTTATGATGCCTATTAGAACGGTCCAAATGTACGAATTTATTAAATTACTGCTATATAAATAAGATTCACCTTTAGGTTTCATTATTAGAAAGTGATACTGAAATCTAGAATTTAGGTTTTGTGATTATTTTCACATTTTTTCCTCACAATTGTGTTACAAAACAGCACTACCAGTACTCGTTTCTTAATGTAGGTACTTTGTAGGTACTGTTATTTCAAAATAATTAAACAGATTCAGTAAGTAACATAAAAAGAAAAACACGGACATTAAAGTAAGGAAAAGGTACTGACATCCACTTATCACGAAACTCCCAAATTAAGACAAATCCGCATTGAAAATGTCATGTCCACATCCATAAAATATGCACATTCTCCATAATTAGCACTGGGTTTCAAGTGGGTACAATGTAACTTTTGTTACCGAATCCAACAAGGTAACTCCCTTACATACGCAAATACTGAAATATATCAATAAATTAACATAGTGTAACAACTCATTCAATGCGCATTACCACCTACATAAGTGGTGTAGGTACTTATTTATTTATTTAAAACTTCATGCACATCACAGTACAATGGCTGACTTTAAGCTATGTAGCTTCAACATTATAAGATGGAACAAGAAGGAATATGTACCTACGTCTAGAGTAGGTAGGCATTGGATACGCGTCCAATGCCTACCTACTCTAGACATAACCTGTTTAAACTATTTCCGGGTTAAATGAACCAGAAGCTCTATAAAATTCACAAAAGGAAAAAAAGAAATATTTATTGGCTTGGCTTACGACAATGGTAATAATGTTGTTGGCCGTTGACATTTTAGGACTGGCCGGTTCGCGAAGAAAACTCTTTGAGTATAATTTAAAAAATAATACAATGCAACATTTTAAATATGAAGCGGGGAAATTCCTCGTAGTAGTGGAGGAAAACACGTGCTTAATGTTACAGTAATATTGCTCAAAACCAGTTACTTTTTCTGTGGTTATTCCAGCTCACTTGCTAATGCAATTTAAAGTAGAGCTAAAGACGTAAATAGAACAGGTAAATGAGTCTTTTATTTGGCTGGACCGTTTTTATACCCTTGCCAGTAATTACAGTTTCTGGAATAGTGCGAAGCTTTATTTTAGTTCCTTTTAATTTAGACTTGGTTCAAGACTTGTATGTTTTTTGTACATTATACGAGGATATTGCACTCGATCGCTATCTTACCTGGTGTTAAATGGACCATGATTGTCCAGAACCAGATTATTCAGCCTGGCCTTGACGGTGTCAGATACCTATCTTGCTTAGTGGTAAATGACCCATGACTGTCTAGAACCAGGGGCTCTAGTTTTGAACCACTCGTCTCGACTCAAGCGGTTCTCAATTTTGATTTTCGGTATGAAAAATTCAATATTGTTTAAGTTACATTGTCAACACGGAAAGCGGATAGTTAAAAAATAGGGAAAATAGGCGTCACACATCTAAATATTTAATTTTTCATGACGAAAATCAAAATTGAAAACCGCTCGATTCGAAGCGAGCGGTTCAAAAATAAAGCCCCAGATTATCCATCCTGGCCTTGACGGTGCCAGATACCTATCTCTTCACTATTAGGACAAATGGACAGTTCGGGCTCGGTACTCAGTATTATGTAGTACCTAGTAGTAAATGAAACGCCATGAGACTAAATGTAACAATGATTTTCACATTTTCGGTGTGAACTTTCAACGTATTCACGTGACTTTGAAAGTAAAACTATTACTTTATCGTTAATTACAGTTCTACGGATGAGCCACAACTACCATTTTGACATTTTGATGAGTGAAATAGCTCGATTCATGGGTAATGCCTGGTTCTGCTAAGGCAAGGGTTCTGTTCAAACGAAATTTCGCGCGAAAGCTGGGGTACCTATATAAACTACAGCTGTAGATAGCAATTAATAAGTGTACCTAACAGTTGCAAAAGGAAGTAAAAAAACTAAAGCGACTACACTCGAAAAGGACAATTTACCCATATTGCAGCGCCCAGAAATTAGTGGTACAAAAAGTAAACTGTAAAGCCACCAATTAGTGCTCATTACCTATTATGAGATACCCAACTTCAACCTTAGCTACTATCGGTACAACAAAATCGGTAATCGTAACACAAACACCTACTAACACAACTACCTGCCCACCTAATCGCTCATTGTCCACGAGTGTGGGCTTGTACTTGGTCAATCGATACCTGTTTGTGTCTATGTCAGGTGTCCCCATAGGTTTTTTTCCAGCCAGCCAGTATGTTTGATCTGGTCCACTTGCCGGGTCGCAAGTGAGTGGAGCGGGCGGCCTCGACAAGCCGTTCGGAGCAGTCGCCACGCGGAAATATGGGCTGATGTAAATCGCGAACGAGGGAGTGCCCGCCATTGTAGGTTTGGGTAGCTATGCTTTTTGGCTGACTCATTGTGGGTTTAATTGAGAGATAGTAATGGTATCTAAATTGCGGGTATATGTTTGAACCAGTTTTGAAATTTTCAATTAAGAATATTCCATGTCAATTTTAAATTGCAGGCTTTGTTAAGCTTGATCGAATATGGTTAAAATATATCTTGTGTCATTCTTTTTCTAACATTGTTCCATTGCAATTTGATGGAAGGACAACGATACAATGGAGATATGTACCTATCATCATCATCATCCGAGCGGTTAATCCCGGGTTCTGCCAGGGTCGACTTTCCTACTTTTTTTTAAAACTAATATATTTTCAATTTTCTGTCTCAACCTCTTTAACTACAATTTAGCGAGATTACAAACTATTTTTTATATACATATTTAACTCCTTTCACGCACTCCACGTGATACAGCACCTGCTCCAGATCCACTTTCTAAAAAGCCCATTGATTTCAACACGTATCGACATGGACAGGTATGCCGGCAACGTGTGAACCGTTTCGACACCACACGACATACGACACGACATCCGGTGAAAGGCGGGGGTGCCGACGCGACCTTCTCACCGCCAAGGTCGTAACATGTAACTACCATTTATTAATAATAATATTACTATGTAGGAATGCTAGTGACTTCCTTGTATCGTACTTTATGGTGTAGTATGTGAACTTTCGATTTTAGAGCAAATTGGCTCCAAGGAAGTGTTGAGCGTCCACTTAAAGACAGTTAATGGGTGGTTAATGGGCGAAGTAATAGCTTTTTATTTATATAGCCTTTAAATGTCATTTCTTTTACGGCATCATACGTTTTACACTTAATTATGTCAATCAGTCCAAAACAAGCTAGATGTAATCATTATCTTTTAGGTGGGGCAAATAACCCTGAGTTGTAAATTTAAAAAAAAGAAATTGTTATTTCATTTTAACCCAACTCCGAAATGTCTTTCTAAAAATGGACTATTTTTTGAGTATTTGATACTTCCTAAACTATTTAATTATTTATTACTAAGCATTAACTTCAAATCATATTATTGCATAAATCTTGTACAGTCCTTAATAAAGTTAATAAGGTTACTTATAATATTGTGTTAGTAGTATCAACATCAAACAATTAATTAAATAACCAATTCAATCAATCATAATCAAATTAATCCATCTAAATCAATCAGTTCTTACAAAATAGTGCATAATAATTCATCCAAATATCTAAACCAAAACACTGTGACTCTACCCTACCCTCCAATGGTATATATCGCATAAGTCTCCACTCTCCAGTTAAGAGAGTCATATCCAGCATTGGACGCTTAAGATAAGACGGTTCATATCCAAAGACTTCCCTAGATTAGCTATACCACACAGTACCTTAAACAAAACAATTAACATGTCGTTAGCAAACGATGTTGACATTTGTCTGAAGTGGGTCGCAGTCTTTATGCTGCGCACGCGCCCTTGCGGCAGACAACCTTACGCACGACGTGACGTTGTAACGGCGACTTTTACATATTAATTTGACGCCCACACTAAACGAAAGCATGTTTGATGAAGCGATTACAAATTGAAACGGAGCGTAATTATAATTAAAAATTACTTTAGCGTTTTAAATATTGTTCAATATTTCAGTAATAATTTATTTACAATACAAATTTTATTTATTTATTATTACGAGCTCGCCACTCGCTATGTGTGCTCCCTAATACCTTTGACGAAGCGAGGTTGACCAAGGTCTTCCGCTAGGGACCCAGAGATTGGTTGAACAGTTTAGGGCCGCGTGACGGTATTCTTTGCCGTATTTTTACGATTATAACATAAATAATGTCACTTTGTTTCAGTTATGAATATATAAATCTATATATTAAAGTTACATGTTATTAAATTATAAGGGAAATAGTTTGAAGTATTAGTATTTAACAACCACCTATTTCTCATTTATTAATACTTATATTTAAAGACGCACATTAAATCATTTTAATGTATACTTTTATACTGGAGCTGTACAAGGAAAGCCTACGTAACTTTTACTTTTGTATTTACAATGAATCCATAAACGGAAGTAGCACATTCGTCAGCAAACCCTTCTGAATCCAAAACAATCTAAAGTCGTTACGTAACCAAAAACGGAAAGTGTAACATTTTTTACAACACCACAGACGGGAAGAGATTAGACAACTGCAACATTAAGTAATTGGTTACACAGTTAAATGTCATGTATGCTACATAAAAGCTCTATGACAGCAGTCGTCAAAACCTTTGACATAATAAAATAACTATTACCAAATGTAATTGTAACCTAGTGCAGTGTTTGCATAACAGTTTGGTTTAGAAGTTCTACTTTTCGAACCGGTTGGTACGACCTTGCGTCGCAGTGGGCGGCCATCTGTCATCCGCATGGAGCGAAGAGTTCTAACGTGAATAAATAAACAAAGACGCCGGTGCAAGGTTGCTGCGTCCGGCCCAGTTTCCTGCCTACTAGAATCTTGATATGGAAATGGCCGAATATGTACTATCTTTTGACCTCGTTATTTTAGATTGCAGGAAGAATGTAATCAAATCTCATCATGTGAGTAACATAAACTCAAAACGTTTTTTTCATCACCGGTTAAATATTTTTGCTTAATAATAAACTGCGTATTATTTGTTTTACTATTATTTATGTATCTATTAATTTATAACATTATCTCTAAAAGGATGGTACTTAAACAATTTAGTTTTTACCGTAATTACAATGCTCCTATCACAGCTCGGAAATTTTGGTACTCCGCTGCGATTCCCATTTCGATTAATTTGGATACCTACGTGAACATATGACTTAAGGAAATCTCGTAGAAATATCCACCAGGCACAAAACTATACCATACAAAATATCCTTCAATACATAGAGTCTATCTATCAAAAGCTAACGCACTTGAAAGCGGAGTTTCTTCACGCCACAATCGAGAGGTACCTACGTCCATTTTTTAAGAGGGGCAATTTTCGGAAAATGTCGCTTCACCCGGGGGACTAATGTGGATATGTGGGATTGCCTGAAAAGGACCCTACCCACTAAAACGCCTCTGTATATCCACAGCCCTTTTTATCGAAACACCACAGGACCTCGTAATCCGAACAACCTACCTACGTAATTACTAAGTACATACCTACATCAGTATCACCACCCGGATCCCGCCCGCGACAATGGTAATCGGATCCGGTTCTAGTGCTTTTTGCGACAAGCTCTGTTTACAGAAGTAAAGTCTTCCGCGTAGACTGCGTATATTGCGGTTTTGGCGGTGTCCTGTGGTTTCTGTACGAGTATGAACGTACGTGAGTGGGTTTATAATTGGAAATGGGCAGTTATTAAGTCAGTAGACTGGTTGAACTCTGTGAAGATTTGTAAAGGTAAATGACTTGTAGTTTTATAGTCGCTTTAAGCAATGCTTTGCTTAGTACATTAATTTGTTTCCAATAGGCCCAGGACATTATACTTGTGCCTACTTGCATATCTAATTTCATTCAGCGGCTTAGACGTCCTTTAAAAACATGCCACAGAAATCGTCTAAGGAGATACTAGGTGATCTAGTCGCCTTGTAGAGTCATTCAAACTGAATGTTTAGCAGGTTTGCTTAAGTTTGAAATTGGCCGTGTTGGTTGATCATTATGGCAATGTTTCTCGTAATAACACGAACAAGCTTAACATTCAGTTTCCACGGCTGTATAAAAATCGTCAGGCAAAGGGATTGATTCATCTACTAGATGCCTGAACAATAGCCTAAACTAGTCATCATCACAGCCCGTAACAGTCCACTGCAGGACTTAAGGCCTCTCCCACGAAAGGGGGGTTATTGCCATAATCTCCACGATTGGCAGGCGGGTTGGAGATCGCAGTGTTTAAATATAACAATGGAAAATGCTGCTGCCCATTTTCCAGACTACGGAGACTCTTGATCTTTTGCCTCGAAAACATTAGTCGCCTTGTACGACACCCATGAGTGTAAGGGGTTGGTGCTATTCTACTCTGCCGGACACCACACGGCCAAACCGTGAACATACACCTAAACTAGTAATAGTGTACAATAAGCAACCCATTCAGAACAGTTAAGTCAATTACAAAACTTCTAGATTTTCTGTAACCTATAGCTCGCCGTTCGTTGTCACTACATTTCCTCACCAGTATCAGATAACTCAGCTAGTGACGTTCGCGTGGACTGGGCAGTGGAATGTTTGGCTTCGGTCACCATATGTATTCCTAAACTAGGTCCAGCTTTTGCAGATGAAAGAATAATTAAACACGCATCGCGTATCTTGGTTTACGAGTAGACAGGAGTAGTAAGTAGTCGGTTGCCAACTTTTAAGATATAATAACGGCGATAGTTTGAAAGGTTATTAAGATTAGTAAACATTGTTTTTCGAGTAAATATAGATAAATTTTATGATAATTTATTTACACTTCTAGGCAGTGCACGAAACGACACCCTAATCTATAGGTTGTAGTAGCTACATTAAATAAACTCGATTCCAGTTGGAGTTTAGTCAGACCAGATTAAAATTGTTCTAAAAACTCATATCATTTAAGTTTCCAGATTGACCACACGGGTCATAAAAAATGCATTAAATTGGATAGGAATTAATATACTCTGTCGATAGATCGAGAATCGATATACCTACCAATTTTACAATGTTGTAATGGAATAAGATTTCAGTGTGGCTTTATGACAAGTCCCTTTCCTCATTCATTCTATCGCAATAGAACAACTCCTTATTTCAGAAATGCAATGGCGATCTAAAACCACTGAGTTTTGGTTCAATTACTCTCATCTCGGAACCCGCGACAATGAATCCGAAAATACTGGAACATTCAATCATCCTCGGCATTCAAATAATTTCAAACCTAATCTCAGAACCCGAAGATTGCCGAGCAATCCTCGGCTTCGGCTTCGGGTGAAAACTGAACGGGTGGCCACTACTGGGCAATCGCCGTTTCAACACGGCGCACGCGCAGGCTCGTTGCCACATTATCTGCTCTCAGACAACTCTGGGACTAATTAAAATGACAATTTTAAAGGTACGAGTAACGCAGTGTTCGAAAGCGAGATATTGCATCAAAATGGAGCGGTATCACGAAACAGAAAAACGAGAGCGGTATTGTGAAAAATGCTTTTACGAAATTGGGTGGTCTTAAAATAATATTGTGAAATAAATAATAACATATAAGGATATGGTTTATTTAGACGTAGGTAAACCTACTATGGTGATTTCAGGATACGAAGCACGACCGAAGTGAACAAAGAACAGTGAAGTCGGACCCCGGGAGATTGACGCCAGGATGATGCGATTATGATACTATGATAGATTGATATGAGGTAAGAACCAGTGGATCAAAAATGCACTAGTCCAACCCGAATAAACGCAAAAAAAAAGCATTTTAGCCCTTAGTGTAATCTAATAGATCATGTATCTCGTATCATGTCTAAAGCTTAACTAGAAATAAAAAAAACTATGCAATCAAGAAATTAAAAGTGATAAGCAATTTTTTATCTCATATTTTCCCGTAACGGAGTCCGACCAAGGTAATTACGGATGCCTTTCCACCGGCAACAAGCCGTCAGCGGAACTATGGATAAGGTACAGGTTACACTGTTTATTATACACAAAATGTATGTAAAAAACTGATTTCGACAAAAATAGGCGACTAAAACAACAAAAATAGTATTGTTAATAGTATAGTTTGTTGTTAGTAGTGTATTATTACAGCATCTAATTTATTAGAAAGCACTGTTTGACATTAAAATAAAGAGTGAGTAAGTAAATAAAAAAAAACATTGTGGTTTCGTGAATTCGATTCGTCCATCGAATACATTCCAACATTTTTCCAGCGCGCCGAAGGATATGAATGGCTAACATTTTTCTTACTTTTAAACTTTAGGAATATGAAGCTTTCAAAAGTACACGTCATCTTTCGTTCGGACAACGAGGAAGATGGTCATAGAATTCACGTCAAAATACTAATAATATAATAATAATTTACAATTTTCTTTTTAGACTCGAATAGTGTATACCGAATAGTATCATGCCAATAATTCTTTATGTTTTTAAACATTTCCGTGAAATGTCATGGCTGTCAAAACTCTAGTCTATATAATTTCGTATTTATGCTCTACTATGTACTAACTATGAGAATTAATTATTTCGTATCTGTACTCTACCCGTCTAAGCTAAATTATTTGCACCAAAAGACCTTATCAATGTGTACACATAGCCTTATAATATTGAGTAGGCGTCTCGTCAACGCACGGAAGCGTGGTACCGAGATACCAGTGAAAATGCATTCCACACAACCGGGAGAGTATGGCGGAAAACAAGTTAAGATTACTGGATGTGGTATCACCACTTACGATTCCGCTGGAAGTAACAAGTCAGTAGACATAACACCAGAATTAAAACAAAACCAGCTGGTGGAGCAAAACCAGCTATTGCTTGTTGGGCTCGCTTACAGAGTGTTTCAGAAAACCAGTTAACACTTTAGTTTAAAGTATCTTCCTTTTTTTTTAATACTTTCATACTCAAACTCATAGGTCTCAGACTGGGTTAAGCAGCAACTATCGATTACCACAAACTACGGTTGACACACTGTGCACAATTTCTACACCATCACGACTCAAGAATACGCCCAGCGACAGAGCGACAGGCTTAGTCTATGGCTTAGTAAATGATCCCATCGATATCTAACTAGAAAAATGAAAATGATGATATTGGTTTCAAACTTAGAGAGAATAACAAACAGCTAATAGTCTGTAACTGCGGAAATGTCAATTTTATGTTCGGTTCTAAGCTGGACGTGTTGAAAATAGGAAATTGTGCAAAAATAGACGGTTAAATTACACATTACGGATACAGTCGTTTCGCGTTTAATAACTTCATTCATAAAATTGTAAGCACATTCATCGGCAGTAAGTATCTATCGGTTTTATATTCTAGTAACAGAACATTACGAGCAGCTATTAAAATGTAGAAACGTCTAAACGACAACTAAAAGTTATTTTAAAGTGACATGACAGTACAAGCTTTACGATATCGGAAGTAAAAACTGCGATTTGTTTCTAATTCTTCATCTTCCGGATAGGTCAAATTCAAAACCGGTCTCTCTACAAACCCGTCACACTCCAGACTTGTCATACTCCAAATTTGCCATACCATGCATGCATATTCCCCTGCATAGGAATTGCAATCCGAATAATTATTTAGTTCGGCTTCCAAGAGCATCCAATCCAAATACGATGCCGATACTAGCCGGTATGGGTTCTTCACCGCTGACTAGTTAGTATATACTTTGATTGGGGATGGATTGGGCTATGAGAATTGGTATGTATGAATGTATATGTATTAGTTTTCAATGTAGGTATATAGGTATGTGTTTATTTATGTATAGTATTGTTTATGCATCATTATTTTGTTTTTGCTACTGTGCACGTCTTTACTGCATTTAATTGTCACGATCTCTCTGCTGTAGGCCTGCTGGAAGAAATTTATTTTATAGAAATAAGTTGGCCTGTTGTGTCTGATATATTATGTCATATACTTTTGTAACAATCTTGTGTACAATAAATGGTTAAATAATAATAATAATAATAGGGATGAAGGCTGAAAATTTCATCGTGGTGGACCAGATTCTACTCCCTTAAACAGAATACTAACACTTTTGACATACTACATCTATATCTGCTCGTTTGTTACCAACAGCGTAAAAAAAATCTACGTACATTAAAATCGAAAGGGATCGTCGTACACTGTCCCACCGCTCAATCATATCCAGGTGCTATACAATCGTATATAACTCGTTGAACCGATCGATCGTTACGGATGGAGTCGCGTGCGCATCCCACGGACTCGGAACACTGCGCGGAATGAAATAGAAAATGGAGGCAGTGAGATTAATGTCACACACAACGGTATGCTACCGTGACGCCTGTTGTTGCTGTATAAATGGATGAATAATTTATTCATATTTATGTTAATTTTATTGTCTGTTTATCAGTCATTCTCCTCAAAGATGACAAAAAATCTCAAGTTTTTAGTATAATAAGTATTTTTTGTTTTATATACAGGATTTCCAGAATTGGGGTTTTGTCTAGTTCCAGTTCGGGTAAATTAATTAGGGAACAAAGGTCTGGTCATGGCCTAAGAAGGACGTCAAGGACGAGATGCGTGCCAACAAACTTACCACCAATGATGCCGAAGACCGAGCAAAGTGAGAGCACGACCGGGATTTACGCCGGGATTATGATGATAATTATCCAGATCCAGGTCCTGAATTGATAAATGCTCCCATGCTTTATCTGTCACTTGCCGTGCTGTTGCAGGTAGTAGCCTGACACAGCACGGCTAGGTGACAGTGGTCACTCCGAAGTGATTTAAGCCCAATTTGACGGTAGAGTCAGTTTGCGAACAAACATCGCTTTCATAATATAAACCAATCAGACTACATAATACACTCCATAGATATGTAACATATTACATTTCATGGAGCTACATGCAGTAACTGCATACGCCACGTCCAATATTACGAATGCAAATTACAGCAATGCAACGGAGGAAGTATTTCGTCACAGTATAGCGTTGGCGGTAGATAAAATGAAACTGGTATGTCTGGATGTAACAGGAGACTGTTATAAATTAATTGACTATGCAGTGAAGTAACTATGATACTGATAACTACAGTCTATCAAGAATGTCGTGAAAAAAAGTAGTACATAAACTAAAACCCCGAGTGATATTAAAACTGAAAAGTTAAAAACAAGCCCAATGTTTTTGGCATTCGGCTTGTTTTTAACTTTTAAATTAATTAATAATAGTTGGGGTTATTAGTTTTTATAACTTTTTTATTTTCCAGTTTTAGTTTAATGATCGACACGATTTGGTAGACGTAATACTAGTTTTTGTAAATACTTTGCTTTTGATGCCATTTGTCTTTCCAAACTACTTTTAAGTATGTATTTCTAAATATTTCAAGAGTTCTCTAATTGGTGCTCCATGCCATGAAAATGTAACGAACCTTGATAAAAACAGTATCACTAACAAACATTCAATTAGTTCCTGCAACATCTTATAATCCGATACAAAATTGCTGAACATAATGTCGATCTGATTCGCAGAATTGACAAATATAAAAATAATATGATGTGCAGAAGGTATTTGTTATTTTTATCCTTCGCATAATATCACATGAAATCTGGTTTTATTCAATCAAAAGTTCATAAAACCCCTTATCGAACCCTTAATCGATGATTTTATCTTCATTATTACCATATCGAAGAGGAAACATGCTGGTCATTCGCTTTCATACCCATATGTGACCATACAATATGGCCGGAGCATCGACCTGTGTGTTATTATTAGATCAAACTTTTATCGGACACAAGTCTTAAGTATTTAGAATTATAATGTCCGGTATAGTAGAATCGAAACACCATGCAGGCACTCATTAATGGCTACCACGTAGTACATACCTCAGTCTATGAGAAATGCGGTTTCGAATCCGCCTTATGTGAAGATTATAGTTTATTTCTCAGTTGATTGATATGGCGTGTTAAATGGTTTCAAATATAATTTACAAACCGTTTGAGTCCAAGTGATGATATAATAAATTTCGAGCCAATTGAATTCGTCTCCACTTCGATACTCTGATTGAACCGGTGTCTTCGCAGAAACTATTTATTACACTCCATTTATAACAGGCGGACATAAATAACAAACAGTCAGAAGTAGAGCCTTCTAATAATTCCTACATCACGAAGTAAGCCCATTGAATTCCAGCTGTGGATACGTAATAACTTGTAACAGCTATTTTAACTACCTTTCTAACTATTACTCTATTCAATAATAAGACATGCACTGGAGTGATCTACTAAAATTAATAGCTGATTGAGATAAGATGGATTGAGTAGTATAAAATTAAAACTTAACTTATACACGCGTCTACATTCACGCAGCTTTTAAAAAAGTAAGTAGCTTATATGTAGAATTGCACCAACCTCTTAAACTATAAGGCGAGTAATGTTTTCGAGGCAAAAGATCTAGAGTCTCTGTAGACTTCAAAATGGACGTTTTCTATTGCTATATTTATAACAGTGCGATCTCCAACCCGCGTGACAAGCGTGAAGATTATCGCAATAACCTGGGATTTCGTGAGAAAGGCAATAAGTCCTGCAGTGGACTGTTGTGGGTAAATGTGTAAAGATTGCTCCTAATCTCTATTCAACACATCTGCGTAAAGACCAGGGCCATCATACAAACACACAATCATCATCATACATGAGTACAGCATATTCAAAAACCTATACACTCAACGACATAGCTCTAGATGTGGCAATAGGATTTTATTGGGGCCTAAAAGTGAACGTAAAGTCTAAAGTTAGCCGATAAACCCTTCCGTTGAGTACCAGGGCGACAGCAAACCGGCAGTTTCAGGTTTGCTCCAGTTTCATTGTTACGTAAGCAAAGTTGCTTAGCAGATAACGGATTGCCTTACTACTGTCTAGCTGCTTGATGTATACTCTATACAATGTGCGGTTGTTCCTAAGCCTTAGAAAGCGTTTTGTAACCATTTTTATATAGTATTTTTAAAGGTAAAAGTTAAGCTGTGCAAATTGAGCAATATAGCTAGCAATAAGCTAGGTATGATCCCAGAATCTTTTTTTTTTAAGTTTACGTAGCCACTGTAACACGTTGTCATCTTAATGTTGTTACAAAAACTGGCAAAGTTTAATTTGTAATAACATCATCTTGGCGTTATGGTCCTCGTTGTGATCTCGTGCGAGAGCCCGGGGTTTCGCCTTGACCACGATTCAGGATTTGGCAGATACGACAATTACAGTGGAGCGACTGCCATCTGACCTCCGCGACCCTGTTAACCGGGGAATCTGACCAGATTATTAGCAGCATGGCTGTTAATTTGTAATACCATATCTTAGTTCAAATTCGGAACAAATTCGCCAACCACAGACCAGTGTGGTGAAATGACACCAAATTTTACTACACGTAAAGATGAGAGTGATTTTGAATAATGGTGATGATTTATGCACTATAGATGTAAGTTGTAAACATTCAAAGTTGCCACCCTTGGAACTTGAGCAATAATGCTCCTGATTATGGGTGATGCCCCTGGTATTGCAAACATCCATAGGCTGCGGTGACTGCTTACCATCACGCAGGCTGTAAGCTTGTTTACTACCTTAGAGGTACAAATAAAAAAAGACCTGTAGTTACGAATACCCTTGGCACACTTGCCACTTTCACCACCGTGACTAAAGTCCAAATTCTGTCAAAATCAACTCTCGATAGTCATTGTGCGTTACAGTGAAAAGTTGTGTTCCAAATGTCGTAATTCACCTGAACGCAACATAGGCCTCAGGTGTCGGCAACGCAAACCAGCGGAACGGGTTCAATGTAGTGCAAGTGCAACGCAATAACTGGTCCGATAGGTTTAGTATACCTGAACCGTATGGGGAATCAATTACACGAAAAATAAACATTGTAATACGAGTGTGTTACAGGACTCCACCACCATCTCAAGGGCCCAAGACGACCTCACTGCGCGCGGTCCCTCTGCTGAGACTCTGGCGAATCGGCTTTTCTCTAACGGGTCGGATGACAGACAAGTAAAAAGACAAAACACCACGAATTGTATTGAGTTTTTTTTTTTTCAGTTTTCAGTAAATTTGAAAGTGCTATCCTAGTAGAAGAGCAAAACCTGGCTGACAGTTGCTTAGCAGAGATTTATCCCTAGGATGCAGACGAGGATACGAGAGGACTTTCTTCTTTTTTCTTTATCAAAAATAACAATACGTTAAATGTATTGAGTCACGTGACGAGAAGCTTTAACTATCGCTCATAACATAATACAACAAAAAAAAAACAGAAAATATGTAGCTGGCTGCGTATATATTTTTGATTAATCAAAGCTGTAAATGCAACAAGAATTGATCAAACTCCTTAAGTAAATATTAAAAAAAAGATAACTCAGTAATCGATTAGACTATTAATTACGTAATAATATTAACTTTAGCTATAGCACTACTCTATAGTCTACACTGTAACAAATCGCTTCCTTAGTAAATCACATAGTACCACTTGGTATGCCTTATTAATAATCATTGACTTCCTGTCAAGGTTTATGTGAAACCGGTTGTAACCAGCCACCTGAATAGACCTTATTTAGAAAGCCAGGATGAATATTTTTTATTGGCTGCATTTTCGCTCATGCGCAAATAAAGGGCTATTCTAGTACCTATACTCCTTTTCTAACATTTTCCTGCAGTAACTATCAAAAGCTAACAAAAAAAAAACACAATATTTTAATGATTGTAAGCTTTTTGTGTGCAATCAGTTTTTTCTTAGACACATACTAAGTCCTCGACTAAGAGGAATGAGCAGGAAAGCGGACCCAGTCAGAAGCTGGGATTGACCCTTACTTCAAGGTGAGGTGGCGGTCATGGCGGTCAAAAATCTGACTAGAACATTATTTTTAAAAATTCCACTTTGATCTACGCATCAGCATTTTTATTACATAGTGCCTAGTGCGTGAGTCATAGATCTTATAGGTAAACATGGCACTTGTCTGTTCGAGGTAAAAAATAATGAAGAAAGCTAATCGAAGTAATTAAAACCGTTATGCTAAATCCGATAATTTCAACCAATCTTGTGTACTTGTCCGGTCGTTTGTCTCTGAGTGGAAAACAAATTACATGACACCCAACTTAGTAAATAAAAGTGACCCACAAAAACTCGTATTCGCACATTGCAATATGCTCTGAATATTAACCTCGTTAAGACCAAAACCCTGATGTAACACGAGTTAAATACGGTAATTAATAATAGTTGTCACAGCTTAAATGCAAGCTGTATTACATTGACGTATTACTCAAATCGCTTAAGAGATAAGAGAAATTGATGACAGATTACTACATTGAAATTTTGTGTTGTGAAATGCAGGTGTCTCTTCATTGAGCTCCAATGCTAATTGATTACTTTTGACAGCCTTGTGTTGGTGAGAAATTGCCTTTCTGGTAGGTTTCGAAATCAATACTCACGTTTAGGATAGTAATTATAAATAGATCGGCGGAATGGCGGCGTCACGAGGGTCTAGCGAAGATGTAAAATGACAGTTGCAGAGTGGAGTCGCCTATAATAGTAAGTGTCAAATAGATAGGCAATAGAGGTTGTTGACCTTTCGATCGGAGCTAATTCGTATGTCACTCTCACTAGAGTGATTGTTGAAAAACTTCAAAGAGTCATATTAGTTTAAATTTAATGTAGAACTTATTTGTAAAAGAACCGTTTTAGTGAATTACTGCCTAATTCAGTTTCTACTGACAAGTAAAGGCAGATAGGGGCAATGCACTTTTAATAAAAATTTTACTGTCGACACTTCTATTATTTAAATTATTATAGCAATTGCTGTTATCATTTACAAATTATTAGTTTCAACCGAGAGGTCAACATCCGCTATTGCTAATCTATTTGATACCTACTATAGGCCGGCTTCGCATAGTTCGCAGTACTGCACCGATCTACGATTGCAGTCACTCTGCGACCGTAATTAATTTCAAAATTTGCATCTTGGATAGGCCCGCAGACTACAGGTGATTAGTAAACTAACACATTAGTGTGTTGTAGACACCTTATGTGATTTTATTTTTTAAATAATTATTAGAAAATTCGATCGCTTCCTCTCTAAGACAAGGACGATGTAAAATAACACTATAACAACAGTGTATGGAACGCTTCTAACTGTGCTATAATTAGTAATTACTAGTTTTATGTTGTCTGTACTTGTTATATGTAATTCTCTAATCTGCCAAATCCTGGAGCATGGTCAAGGCGAACCCCGAGCCCTCTAATGAATCTCCCTAATGATACTTCTAATCTCAGAATTTTTTCTATTTTTAATAGATAGACAAATTTAATCTATTTCTATCGCCAAGCAACAATGCTTGCATCGTTGTGTTCCGGTTTGAAGGCTAAAAGGCTTTTAAGAGAGGTAGGGCATAGCGGGGTATCTCGTTCGAATTGGAGCCGCCCGACTGGGGAAGTACCTCCACCTTACAGAATATCGCAACTAAATAATACTCTTTTAAATAGTATTGTGTTTCTGCTGGTGAGTAAGGTTTCCAGTGCTCCATGGGGTGGGGATTTCGGGAACCGTGGCTTTGGCAGTGGAGTGGCATTTGCCTTTTGCTGCCAGAGCAACGTGTTATAGAGGTAGGTAACGCATTAGCGATACTCTTGGTGTTGCTAATGTCTATAGGCAGTGGTGACCACTTTCCATCAGGTGGCCCGCTTGCCTGTTTGCCTAACGTATGACATAAAAAAAAAAAACATGGCCAGCGAAATTTCAGACATGAAGCATTCCATCTTAGTCCTCACAGTGACAACGCACCAGCGGTTCCACATTTTTGTTACCTGCAACCTGTGAATGAATTGTAGATGTTGTGGGCGACAGTTACCACTTTACCACTTACCACCAAGTGCCTGTTCGTTTGTCACTGAGTACCATAAAAAAGAAATTCTCGTTTCGGAAAATTACTCGGTTTCTCTGCATAGAAAATATAATATGATGACAGTTACGTCGATATTTGGCGCTATGTGGGCGGCTTTCTATTAGACGCACACGTGAACATAGTTAATTCTGTGCTTTTCCTCTTTATATGAGGTATTAGTATGTATCTATAGAGTAATATTACTCACTTTAATAAAAAGTTCATTACACCGTTCAAGAGCGTCCACCTCTCATCTGTAGGTACGTCACAAGCAGGATAAAATTTACCTGGAACAAGAAATACATTTCAAAATCAATAAAAGAGGCAAATATAACAATAAAATAAAAAACAGCATCAGAATTTGCGAGAGAATGACACAAAAACCATGACACGGCCGAAATCAATTTATTCAAAAAACCAGTTGTCGTGTATTTTTTATTTCAATAAAGCGATTCGGTCAAGGGCCTCGGAGGCCTTTGAATTTTTTGATTGTAAGAATACATTAACCCAGAGCTAATAAATTTCTAATCAGAAGGTCGCATTATAAATAAAGATAATAACGTAGTAACGTAGGCAGGTATGGTGGGTGTATAGCTCCATCAAATTAAAATTCTTACTGATAATTTACCACCGCGTGAAGCTGCTACCCTGCTTTGCTTATACATAATATAAAACAGAGAAGTTATAGGTTTATACGTATAATACATGCATATTGTAGTAAAGAAAAGCCGAGAAAAGCCGGACAAAGCCGGGGCGGACAGCTGATTTATAAAATCAATCACAAGATCAAGATCTCCATCAGACTTGGCATGCGGACTGAAAATCGCGACCATAATTTACTTATTCTATACACAAGGAGGTGAAAAATTCAATATTTTGATGACGTGACGCTGATTTTCTCTATTTTTGAACAGTTCGCTTTCGGTGGTGCTAATGTAGCTAAAAAAATCTAAATGTTTAATGCCGTAAATCAAAATTAAAAACCGTTCTCGAACACAAATAACAATAAATCACACACAATTAATTAATAAATATGCTTTTTTTATTTATATAAATATTCACAAAACACCATCTAGCCCTAAAGTAAGCAAAGCTTGTGTTATGGCAGCCAGAAATGGGTACATACAACACCCAGACCCGCAACAGAAATTAAAATTCATTATTTCAATTTCGGCCCGGCCCGGAATCGAACCTCTGCGTAGCAGAACACTCAGGTCGTCATACAATAAGTACACATTAGTACAGTAAACTCTACTACCTATCTTGCAGGTACTAACTACAGTTAGCCAGTACCTGCGAAGTAGTCAACATCGCAATCAGAAGATTCAGAAGCAATTCACTTTCCATTGGAGCCAGTAACCACTAACACACATCTCTGACCCAATTTACGGTCGGAATCGATTTAATCCTAATAAACCCCAACTATCGATTCGTTCCTCTCCATTATAACACAGATTCAAGTGCCGATTCTGGCTTCCACGATGGCTTTACGTAACATCCACAAGTTTACAAGTTTAGACCATTTGATGCTTCAAATGCCACAGAACTGGTGTCCGACTGAAGGTCGATTTCCGGCCGAAGCGATACAACCTTCAGCCGAAGCCGACGTCGAAGAGCTCGAAAGAAATTTTGATCAAGATTGGCTACAAGCTACAATAAATAATATAAATGATTTTACATATTTAATATTTAAGGTATGGACTGCATTATATATAATGCAGAAAGGTAATTTAAATCGTCTATAGAAGTTGATGATAAAATTTAATTGTCAAAAATAATAAAAAACCACTTTCGACGAAACGTTCAATATATGTTTTTAGAGGTTTTTTTGGTCGAAGATGGCCGAAGCCAAAGGTTCAGTCAAACACTACACAGAAGTATTCGCCTAGCATGCCAATGGAGTTCGTTACGAAATCGTTAACCGATTCATTATTGTCTAAACTAAACTAAGGTAGGGCTGATTGAGTGACGATTGTAGAGCAACTGTGGAGTTATTCCGATATTGCGTTTTCTCACGAAGTAAATGGCCCTTTTCGCGCTGCCTGAACATTTTAAACACGGTGTATTAAAATTGCACAAGTAACACGGCTTTTATGGTTCAATCATAATCTGGTTGAACGTAAATCAGTTACAATATAGCAAATGAATGTTTTATATTAAGCCCGGCTTGAACGAAATTCATAAACGCATTTAAAATGACGTTTGACGTCATTTTGTATGAAGTTTTGTGTTTATCTTAAGCTTAAATGTGATTAAGAATTTGGTGCAAGGCGCCCTTAATATAAAACATATAGTTGCTACTCTGTAACTGATTTACGATCAACCAGATTTTAATTGTGGAAAACGATACATCGTATAGAAGTTCTTAATATTAATGAACGACAAAGAAGCTATTAATAAGCAAAACTGAATCATAAACGCGACCAATTTTAAAATTAAGCAATTCTACATTGACAAACAACTAGAAATAAACGTCAGATAGCACATTACAAATCTAATTAACTTTGTGATGGATTACTCTTATATAACATTGCTACATAAATTCGTAAAACATATCATCATAACCGAGTAATACAATTTCATAACAAATTACTGTAACTGCCTAATACGTAATATACACTATTTGTTTATATAAAAACTGTAGCAGTAGGCGGTCCAGGGAAGCTGTTAAATATTGTAATTAATTGACTATAACTATCTCATCGATCAAATCGCTTGTAAGAGAAAATTTACAAGGCCATAAAATGTTGTACTTTGAAGTGTTGATGCATAAACTTTAAAGATGATCTGTAAAGTTATGTGATGTGTAACAAATAAATCAAAATGTTTTATCCAATTAACACATTTCACACACACATTTCACTTTTCTTAGGTTGACGACCTGAGTGGTTTAGTTAGTTATTGAGCCGGTTTGCCATGCAGAGGTCCCGGTTTTGATTCCCGGCCGATCAAAAATTGAAATGATGAATTTTAATTTCTGTTACGGATCTGGGTGTGGTATGTATATAATATTGTGCACTTCCGGTTTGAATTGAATTGAACATTGAAGGTTTTCTGGAAGAGATTACTTTTAGAAATAAGTAATTCCTTGATGTGCCATTTATTACTTTGTCATATCATGTACCATAAACCAGAAAATACAGTAGGTAGGCGCGCCGAGTCCACTAGTTTATGAATATGATTTTTTTAAGCCCATCATACACTTCGTTACGCTCTATACAAAAGACTTCAACGCGTGATGTCTAACTAATAAAATGCGAAAGTTACGAAGTTTGGTATTCGTTACTGCTTCACGCCAAAACCACTGAACGGATTTTGATGAAATTTTGGCAGTAATGTAGCTTATTAACTAGAATAACACATAGGCTCTAATCTCCAAATTACACTGAATTTGGAGACGTTCCCCCGGAGACGGATGCGAAAAAATCACATTTCAAAATGACAACGAGATTGTTGTGGTACGAGACCCGAGGACCTTAATCTTTCAAACTACAAGATGTATTATCAATACAGATAGTATCGCTTTTCGTTTAAGACAGTACTAGTTCGTAATTGTTCTTAACTCGATGTTAGAGCCTCTGCGATCACAATCGTGCACCATCCGGCCATAGAAAGTGCATCTTGCGTCCCTAAAGCTACTTTTCCCTAGACTGGTCTAATTTGCAACTTGTAACACCTTGTGCCTGTAGCTTGCAATATATGTAACTCTCTACGCAATAAATCGGTTTAAAATTATCATTTTCTAAAGTAACGTGACGGGTATATCGTTTGTAAGAGCGAACAATTTAACTTATTGGCTATAGATGGATCATCTGTTGAGGAAAGCCTAGAAGATTGCAAGGGCCCGATCTTTGTAAGTTAAGATCATCATAATTTTGACGTTAAGTGGGGGTTAAAGAAGCTAGCCAAGTTAAGATCATCATCATCATCATCATCATTATCATCGTCCTACCGTTTATCCGAGCCTCTGGCAGGGTCCGCTTTCCTACTCATTCTCCTCCACTTCGCCCGGTCTTCGGCATCCTCACGTCGTAGGCAGTTGGCTCTCGCATCCGACTCAAGAATGTTAATCCCTAAGATGTTTAAAATATTTGACTCTAAAATATTTAAAAGTGTGTGTTCGTCTCAAATAAGTCCTGCATAAGTATCGTGTAAAATATGTATAATATCCGGGTCCAGTTCAAACGGAACTCTGGTGTCTTGGTCAAATTTATTTGATACTTGATAGTATTGTGATTACTGATTATTAATGAAAAATCAAATAGTAGTTAACTCTGTAGAGTCTTCTTATCTCCCTCTCTCTCTCTCTCTCTCTCTATCGTCTTATAGAACTCTATCGTTATCGATAGCAAATGAAGATGAATAAATCTACCGACGACACTCCCTAACAATGCGATTGTCACAGCATTACATAATCACTCACGGTTTTTATGACACTTAGCTTAAAATGTATGACTTGTTTTGTTTAAAACCAATGTCAGTGTGTAAATCAAATCATCAATATTAAATACAACTGAGGTCACGGTTGAGTTCATAGAACAAGAGTTTACACTCAGCTCTACGAAAAGTTAGCTAACATGTTTATGATAATTTTAAAGTAAATATCATGTAATATACTCGTATGTGTTTTTCCGCGTATGTGTCATGCTAAAAGTGCTGTTAATTAAGAATTAGTGAGTGAAACGTACTATGCCGTCAATATCTATACATATTATAATACAATGGCGCTTCCCGCCGTCTGTCTTTCTGTATCTATCTATGTACGCTTTGATCTTTTAAACTACGTAACGGATTTTAATGCGATTTTCAATCATAGATAGAGTGATTCAAGAGTAAAGTTAATAAGCAAGAAAAAAAGGGGACCCCCCCCTTTTTTTCTTGCTTATAAACTTTCCGCTTATGAAGTTTATAAGCAAGATAAAAAGGGGGAGGGTACACTAGTGTTAAACAAAATTTTAAAAACACTATTGAGATCTTCCCCTTCTAACCAAACCAAAAGTGTATTTTATTTTTATTACTAACTGTACATTAACGATGAAACTAGAATTAGCCTTGACTATAAAATATTAAATAAAACATTTATTGTTAAAACATTCGTTTTATATGCTTATTTTATGCTTATTAAATGGTTTATTAATATTTATTATTAAAACAACTATAATTCTCTAATAACAACGTTTAATAGAATACTCGTGTTAGCTAAATACGATAGCATCCGCATTTCGTGGTTTATCGGATTAATAATGCCACCATCACTTATAATAAATATTAAATCCTGCTCGTTCAGTCTACTCCAAGTACTCGTCATTAGTGGGAGTCGCTCTACTATAATTACTGATCTGCCAAATCCTGGACCTAACATCGCTAAAGCGGAGCCCGTGCCCTCACACGCGAGGCACAACCGAGACATTGACGCCAAGATGATAGTGGTAAGAGTCGACACAGCTGTTTCCAATTACTTTAAACTCGTTGTTCTTTGCCGATACTATATTATAACGTTTATCTAGCTACAATTTCAAAGTTTAAACATCCTCGATCAGAGGATAAGCATTGCTATCCAACCATGGAACGCAGCCAGCATTCTGGGTACAATTCCAGGGGGCAGCGCTGTGTGTAGACGACTTTTTAAATTTTAAATTTTTTCGTTATTTTTCCGTTTCTCAATGTAATAGACATCTTGAATTGGATATAAGGCCACGGCTTCAGACATAATAAAGTCTTACTTACTTACAAAAACACATGTAATGATATACCTATTGCAAATTAATTTTAATGAATCATCAACTTATATTAACCATTTAAATTTAATTAATTTATAATTTTCGGTTTATAAATCAGTTTGGAGATTATGTAAAGTTACTGGCTGGGTCGTGTTTGTTTTCGTTCATCAATCTTGTGATGTGGAGTACCTAATGGGCTCAGTTTACATAATCGTCGCACATGTTAGCCAATGCCCAACGACTTGACAAATAAGCAACAATAAATGAAATAATGAGAAGTTCAAGTGTCCATATTTTCCACAGTCTGGATATTGGTACCTTTTTAGTTTGGACCCTGATTCAAGGTTTCCCTACGAAAGGATCTATGGGAAAAATTACTTGATTTGTGTCTTGACCCCTTTGTAAGTATGGATTTCTTAGCCATATTATTAAAAAAATTATTTAATTACTATCCAAATAACGATTTAACCAAATTGATATTGTATTACTCAGTGCCAATATTTCGAGTGTCTGCAGTGGTAGGCTGGTCTGTACCAAATAAAAAATCTTCCTTATTTTACTGTCTCTGATACCTTATACCATCACGAGTTTGCTAACCGGCTCAAAACTGCTCAACCAGTCTCAGGTTGCCCAGAGAATTTTGAATTGGAGGTTAGTGTCAACCAGTCTTATGTCCAACTGCACTAAACTTAGGTGACTCTTAAGTTGTTGTCTTAAGATGTTTCTAAGCATATAGGCATCAAAAAGTCGAAGTCATAAAGTTAACTGACGTTCAAGCGTATACGTTCGCTTGAGTTCCAATTATGCGTCTACAACACACGAACAATACAAACGTGAATGTTGACGTGAAAGCCCGAGAGTCGCTCATGTAATATTTTGCTTGATTAATTGTTATAAATAACGTTTCCCTCGGCCATTGTCTCCAAGCTCATCGCGGCTGCGCAGTGAAAACACTTATATAAACAGATTATGATCTGCGAAATGCTAAGAGGATTTTTGTGTTGACTTCTGGACGGTTTTGGAGCCCAACGCTGCTATAATCTGATTATCGTATCTGTCAAGGCGATTTCGTTTTTGGTGATTGCAGTCACGCTCTATATTGCTTTTGGGTTATATCCTTTCTTGGAATTGTGATTAGATTGACATCAGGCGGGCCATAGGCTTGCTTGCTACAAATAAATGTATTTTTTTAAGTAATACATAGTTTCAAACAAAGGCGCATTCCACTGTCAGTCCCTATGTATCTATGTACGCTTAGATTTTTTAAACTACGCAACGGATTTTAATGGGGTTTTCATCAATAGATAGAATAATTCAAGAAAAAGGTTTGTAAGCAAGAAAGAAGGATCGGGTTGGGTTCACCAAAGTATGTTTGAATTTTATGGAAGTTCTCGGAAGGATATCGAACACATAGTTAAAGAATTTGTAATGAAACGTACTTAAAATAAAATTATAACTATCAAACTGTTAATCCATGAAATAAAGCGCGAACAATGAATAATTCACAACAAGTGAAGGTGATTTATATGATTGAGTATGTATGTTACATTGATATATTTTACAATATGGATCACTAATCAAAGCGATTACCATACCGGTATAGTTATGCTTGCAAATAGTTTTGACCTCCGCCATTATAAATGATACAAAAATTATTGTACTCATTGATACATCAACAGTGATTTGTGGTACTATTTAAAGATCAATGTAAATCATTACTGAATTTATGCTCGCGCCTTCATCGTAATCTTTGTTGCTAAGTTAAATTAAAAGTTAAAACCAAGGTCAACCAAAGTATAAACCCATTGAATATTACATCAATCTAACAATAAAAGCAAATACTAGCAGCATTATCATTTTGACATGCTAATATCTATACAAAGTATTAAATAAAGTCGCTTCCTGCTCTCTGTTCCTCTGTATCTATGTTTGTGTGTATATACGCTTAGATCTTTTAAACTACGCAACGGATGTTAATGCGGTTTTCAACAATAGATAGAGTGATTCAAGAGGACGGTTTAAAAGTAAGAAAAAGGTTAAAGTAAAGCTTTTCTTGCTTATAAACCTTCCTTTTGAACCACTAAATATTCTTGAAAAAGTAAAGTAAGTGCTCACGTACAAAGGCGCGCCGGATCTAGCAAATTGTTCTCTGGTTGACTGGTAGAAAAAGCTACAGAGCTTTAAGTCCGCCTTTGTACTGTAATGTGCATGAAGTTTTAAATAAATAAATCTATTATATAAGAAACGGATTTAAACCACCATTTACTTCCCTAACCAGTAGTATCTGCTATGATCGAGACTGTGTCAGTATCCGACAGCCTATCAAACGGTAGAATGCAGGTTGCAAGGCCGTACAGCCGCACAACCTTACTGAATTAGGTAAGTAATGAGAAAAAAATAGCGGCAACCTTGCTTGCATCCTGCGTTTTCACCTACCGTTCGAGTTAATTACGGCATTCTTTTCGGAGGTTCGGTTAAACTGAGTTTGGAGAACTGTTTTTAAACGTTCTATTATAACATTTGTACTAACATGCGTTCAAATTACTTAACAGTGCTTAACCACTAATTGGTATTATTTAATTGCGGTTAGTGTTTTTTTTTAATACAGCTAAGGTGGCAAATCAATTTTATAGTCAGCTCGCTTTCAAAACAGCGAACTGGCAATATACGCTAAATAATGACACTAGATTCTTGTTTCTAAGACTAATTGTTTTGCAGTTATTTAGGTAAGACGATATCATCCATATATACCTTTTCGTTACGGTCCTTTTTCTGACTTGGTACTCAGTATGATTTTAAAGACATTTCATGTCAAAAAAGCATTCGTCGTTTGTCGTTATATATCATCAATCCCCCTTTCTGAGTTGTGTGTTTATAGAGAAAATCGCAAAACCAACCAGAGACTACAAGGTTTAAAATATTCTAATCACCTCAAAAATATTTATGTTAGGCACTTTCTCAGTGACATTTGATTATAAATAACGAGGAGGTAAATGTTACCTTACACGGTTTTAAGGCTTTTTTTATGAAATAAAGATAACGAACTGAGATTAAAATTCTAAGCAGGGATTGACTTTCCTGTGGTTTATGTTAAGGTTTTATTTTAAGATTTTATGGTTGAGGAAAACGAGCGTATCTAAACCGCTTACATCTTCTCAATTATAACAGGCTTAATAAAATATTTGTTATACCCTTGAGTTTAGTATTTTACAAAAATAATTTCAAATTTATTTGTACTCAATAAATATCCTTGATTAAAAACTTAAATACCACGACTATTTGTATTTTTTGCGCAGGAAATATTATCTCAGCACCATCAATTTACAGACAAATCATCAATATGACCTCACGATAACCCGACAATGATTTACCGTTTACTCGATAACACATGGTACATGATGCCATGAGGGACAAAGTCATCAACGTGACATCAAGTGTCCTTTGTGATAGCCGGAACAATATTAACGTATAAATAAACAAAAAATACAATACCAAAAGGTTAAGTATTCGTAAACATCGATATTTTTAGAATTCCAACAAAATATGGTCACTGCCAGCTAGCTAGTACGACTGTTGTTTCGAAGATCACTCATAACTCTTAATATAATTACCACAATGACTTTTTTCGATGTCTAATAATGAGGTAGTAGATATACCTGATACGGTGAGGTGATAAAACCTGCACATTCAGGCGACTGAACGTGTAACCTTGATCGAATCTGGTCAGATTTCCTTGTAAACAGGGTCACGGAGGTCAGACAGCAGCCGCTCCACTGTAATCACCTTATCTGCCAAATCCTGGATCATGATCAAGACGGACCCCGGGTACTCGCGTGAGGGACATTATCGCTAAGATAACTAAATACCTAGATTAGGCGTAGTAACAAACAACTTTCGTTGAGCGTGTTTCAGACATTACTTTCTAAGGATTAAGTGTATTGACATTTGAACACCATAACCGGTATTTAAACAGGAATAAAGGTTATTTAGTAGATGCAGCACTAACACACTGTAGAAACTAAAGTATGAATATTCTGCTAGAGTGAAAAACCCTTACACTCGTGTGTCGTACAAGGCGACTGATATTTTCGTGGCTAGAGTTCAGCAGTCTCCAAAGGCTTAAAAATGGTCAACAGCGCTTTCAATTTCTATATTTACAACACTGCGATCTCCAACCCGCCTGCCAAGCATGGAGCATGACATGAAAGAGTGTAAAATCCACTTGCAATCGAAATAAGCCCTTGTCGAGTAAATGAAGAAGCATTTCGGTATAATTCGAGAGGTTTCCATTCCATTCTGATCTATCCAGGATCTGAAGGATCCAAGTACTATAGTCTACTCACAAACTTGATTTACTGTACCGCGAAAATCCGCGAAATGCCACAGGCGCGCATGCGTAAAGGTCTCGCTGGCCACACATTATACTTAGCACAAACAAGAATTAGACGTTGCCCAATCACTAAGTAGGCTACGGCGAGGTATCTCGGCAACTTGGCTACTGGTTATTTTGTACATACGCTGTTTCGAGTGTTTTCATTGCAATGTATATGACGGCTTTATGGATTACAATGTCGTGTGAATGTTTTCGTGTGGTATTGAAGCGTTTTGTGTCTTTTCTTCGTGTATTACTGCTGTGGTTTTTTATGTTGACATTGCTGGATTATTATATTTTTTTACATATTCACACAACGCCATCTAGACCCAATCTAAGCAAAGGTTTTATTAATATTTGTAACAGAAAATAAAATTCATAATTTCAATTTGTATCTGAAATTTAAATCCCTGAAAATTCTCACCAGCAGGAAACGGTGATGTACTGTTGATAAATATTGTACAGAAAATTGAAGAGAAAACGCAAACCACCCGCAGCAAGTCACAGTCAACAGCTAGTCGTTGACTAAACTTGTAAAAACTATCAACAAAACAGATTTCACAGCATAGTAAGCTAGTTTAAAGATATGCACCGAATTAATGGACACGCAAACGATCACGGTTAATTATAGCGTGACGTACGGAATGCGACGCGTGAAGCATAAGTGAGACTTCCGTAATATACCCACGTGAATGGTCTGGAAGATATCGTTTTAAGCTACATTTTGTGGATAGCATTTGGCGATCGAATTGTTAGATAATTATAGTATTTGTTGCTGATCATGTGGAGTTATGTACAGTTGAACACTAACCGATGCTCTAACGGCGAGGGAAAACGTTGTGATGAAACCTACGCATTCAGGCGACTGAACGTGTAACCATGATCCAATCTGGTCAGGTCCTCTTAAGGGTCACGGAGGTCAGATGGCCATCGCTCCACTGTAATTACCTGATCTGTCAAATCCTGGATCATGATCACGGCAGACTCCAGGCCCTCGCACGCGAGACACTAACGTTAAGATGACCAGTGTGGTGTCCAATATAGTGGAAGCCTTCCTAATCACTGATGTCGTATAAGGTGAACAAATATTTGAGAGATAGACCAGCTAGTTTCTTCGCAGATCAGCAGCTATTTATGTTCAGAAATTTTCACACTGCCAATATCAGTATTAATAGAGGCTCATGTCCAATACTTCATAAATGAACTATACAGACCTCTTAATTTCTCTTATATGCTAAGCGATTTCGACTATCTACTATAAGCGACTATCTACAGTGTTGACAGAGGCTCATTTCCAATTCTTGATGACCTTCCATGAATGTCTGTGCTGATTCAATTGTGAACAAAGGATAGTCGACTTTAAAATTATAAACATAGACATGCGGAAGTGAATTCTGACACAGACAAACGTTATGTTGGGCCAATTTATTTCGCTATTAACATTAAACAACTTCCATTCAATCAGATTTTTTTCGTCAGATCGCGACTGCCGTAAGAAAAATTACTGCGTAACGCGCCATGACAAAGTAAATGGCAAAGTTCGGGTTTAGAATAGTGTTGTAGGTAATTAATATTTGTGACTGTAATAATTTCGAAACTTACTATTCGCGCATATCGCTCTTTCTACTTTCCTTGTGAACTTTTAGCACTATCGCAACCCCTTTCACCCCTTTGTGTCATATAATATGTGAGCTTTGTATGCCACGGTACCGTCTCAGGTCGTACCTTTATACAAAATAGTGTCGTCAGTGTCTACATGTGCTATAACGAACTTTCGGTTAGCAGCATATACAATAGAAATAACAATTCTACATAGTATTTAAATATATAGAGTGGACTGAACACACAAACAAAAGTTTCGCTGATGATTTTGTTCACCCAATTAAAGAAATACAGCCCCTAAATGTACCCAAACAACTCATACATCTACACCGAAAAGTATTTAACTAAATCATCAACTCCATTATGATTCACCTTGTCCGCGTAATTTCCAAAATCTGAGTAACAAAGTGAATACAATTCAATAACGATTTTGCATCTTGAGAAAGATTCCTACTACGAACAGCGATTAATTTGCATAATGACAGTGTTACAGCCGTGTTGTAAGCGAAGACACATGCGCGCATGCGTCAAGATTGGTATTACTCAACACTACACCTAATGCCTAACAAGGAATCTAAATTAGCAATAAATTACTTTGATGTCGGTGTAGATCGAAGTGTTGGCGAAATTATCCAGCATTTGGCTTTGAAGCGCAGCGCCGCTTTATTGCGACTTGGCTGTGCTGAGTTCTGTAACACGCAATTTGTATTTCGTTGAAGGAAGTGGGCGATAACGTCAAACATGGTCAGGCCAATTGACGATCTGCGTGGTTCAGTTGGTTAACATGCCGGTCGCCACGCAGAGGTCAGGGGTTTGATTCCCGGCCGAACAGAAATTGAAATGATGAATTTTAATTTCTGTTTCGGGTCTGGGTGTAGTTTGTGTAATAGGTATGTATTTAAAAAAAATATAAGTCGTTTATCAGTTATCTAACTCCGATAACACAAGCTTTGCTTACTTTCGAGTTATATGGCGCTGTGAAAATTTATCCAAGCACATTTATTATTTTATTTTATTTTAATTCCCGTAGCTTATTAAGTTACGATAACATAGCCGACTCTGAGGCCGAGTGGTAATCCGACTCGCAAGCGAGAGGTCCCGGGTTCGAATCCCACTGCGGTCATGTAGCAATGACATTTTTCTGCGTTATGTACATTAGTTGAATACTAACCGATACTCTTACTGTGAGGAAAAACATCGTGAGGAAACCTGCATTTTCAGGCGACCGAATGTGAAACCATTATGTAAACTGGTCTGGTTCCCCTGCTAGCACGGAGGTCAGATAGCAGTCGCTCCACTGTAATTACCTGTTCGGCGAAATCATAGATCATGGTCAAAGCGGACCCCGGGCCCTCGTGCGCGAGAGCACACCCAAGATGATATTATTGTACCAAATCCGTCTGTGTAAAAATATTAAGAGCAGAAATGAAGATATCCTAGATGAATAAACCATCTTTGTTAAGGTTTTGGGGATCCGATCCGACGAGAGGACGATGATGATCGTGTAGTAAATTCGTGATAGAACTGCATTACGTTTACCATACCTAATGGTTAATGGTGATTGGTTAGTATACGACTTAGACGTAGGTGTAAGTGTTATTGGTGACAGTTACCATTTCCTATCAAATTGCCTGTCTGTCAAGAGTGACACTAGCTATGCTTTTTTATACTAAAGAGGTAGTTTAAAAAAGCATAGCTCTTCCCTCTCCAATCAAGCATCGAAATCTATAGTTAAAATCTTACATTAACCTCTGGCGGTGCATAATCCTTACAAATAAGAAGCAAATGTCATGGTCGTTGTGACATTATCGAGTGGCATATTTACCCACGTTTTCCTAATAAGTCACGTTGTATAACAAAGCTAATAAATAGATACATGTATTTGGAAAAATAGAGTGGTAACGGTGCAACCGAAGTGGGATAGATAACGTGTGTTGCTGCTATGTCAGAAATATTGAAAAACTTTCGATGCCACAGACAGACACACATACACAAAGCCACAGATACACCGATACATACGTCAAACTTTTAACACCTCAGCTTTACCATCGGGGGTTAAAAAAAACGAAACTGACCACTCATTGAGCCGTATTGAACGCACTGCATACGTTTAGCAGACGTGCACTTATGATAACGCATGGTAACGCTAGGTAGACAAGTCCTGCTTGTGTCTTTTTTTATATACCACTAAGGTGGCAAACAAGCTTACGGCCTGCCTGATGATACGGTTGTAAGCCTGTAATCACTATCAATCCACCAGTCCACGGAACCATTTCGCGACTAAGAACACAATATTCACGTGCATGGAGGCGATTATCGGTGCGCCCGCGCCGGTTTCGTGTCGCCATATGCCTTTTCTAGTCACCGATGAATATGGATGGCGCTCCGATAGCGAACGCTCACGCTTGGCCGCGCGCAGACGCGGACGTCGCTCGTCAAATTCCTAGTTTTTCGCGACAGTTTATAATGCATTCGACTTAGGAATGGAACACGTTGTCTGCGAGTATGCTCCATTATTATTATAATCTGGACGCCTTCAAGGCTGGAGTAAATAGGCTGTTCCTCGACAGGCGTGTTCCATGTTCGACCATATCCTCACTTACCACTAGGTAAGATTTTTTTTTTTTTTTTTTATGTCATACGGTAGGCAAACAGGCAAGCGGGCCACCTGATGGAAAGTGGTCACCATTGCCTATAGACATTAGCAACACCAAGAGTATCGCTAATGCGTTGCCCACCTCTATAACACGTTGCTCTGGCAGCAAAAAGCAAATGCCACTCCACTGCCAAAGCCACGGTTCCCTAAATCCCCACCCCATGGAGCACTGGAAACCTTACTCACCGGCAGAAACACAATACTAATTAAAAGAGTATTATTTAGCTGCGATATTCTGTAAGGTGGAGGTACTTCCCCAGTCGGGCGGCTCCAATTCGAACGAGATACCCCGCTATGCCCTACTAATGCTAAGATGGCGGTCAAATGCCTGACTAGTTTTAATAAAAAAGAACGGCTAGTTCGGCGTCGTAGAGCGTCGTCGGCGCATGCTTGTGAGTAAATACGAACCCGAAACTATCCAACGGGCACTATTTACCGGCACCTGCATCGTTGAATGAATGGAAAATAAGTAGTATCAGAGGTTGTGGTGGCCTTAGAAGTCTTTGCGTATTTCTATGGGACTAGGGTTAAATAAATAAATTTAGCAATAAGACAATTCACATAGCGCCATCGAACCCCAAAGTAAGCGTAGCTTGTGTTATGGGTGCCAGAAAACTATATAGTTTTTAAGCGTTGTTGCTACAATTATCTTATTACAATATGTTTGCTTCAAACTGTTGATGATAAAACTCTATATTAAACCCCATCATTAGACAAATCTCTCCTCCATCACTCTGTACAATACTGAAGCTATTTATAAATAAATAACAAGAGGAGAACCAAGTAAAGGCAGCACGAAAGTAAGACGGTGCTTTCATATTTCTTTATACCATTTCTTAAACTGCGTATTCTATTACTTCGCTATGGTACCATTGAAATACATGCAAGTTATAGTTCAAAGCAGCTATTGTACAGTATGCAATAGTGTCATCATGCGACATGACATGCAAATGATGGGGTGTCGTAAATGTAACGGCGATGACAAAGAGCGACTGTGTGTATGGAAAGAATAGCGGGCAACCTTGTGGGGTGAAGAATGGAAGCTAGTACTAGCTGTAACATCTATTAGCTCTTGTAAATCCTCCAGCAATGTGGAGGAGGCTCAAGTCCAATAGTAGACAATTACGAGTTGCTTCATTTCGATCTAACTATATTACATAGCTTTATATGTCGTAGCCATCTTTAATCAAAATTCAGTAAATCTGTTCTCTGGAAACTATAGCCAATGAATAGGCAAACACAAGATATATCTTAATGTTCCTATCATTGTTATTAATCTGGTAAAACCTATAGATACCTGAACTGAAGTTGCATAAAAGCTGGTTGGTTTGAACCATTTCCTAACTCTGAAAGTAGTGCGGTAATAATGCTTATTTCAAGATTTATTATGACAAGCTGTCGGCTGTACGGTTACCAACGACAGGTGAACACTGTGTAAGTTGATAGGCATAAGAAAGTATGTGACATTTTGTTGTTTACTGTACAGCTCCAACATTTTTAGAGAGTAAAGGATTGAGGATATCCTCTTTGGATTGTAGCAATTGCTTGTTTCCATATAATAAATGAATTTAAATTTAATTGTGAAAAGTGGATTGACAGTTAACGTGTACAAGTTGCAAAAATCTCGCTATTGATACTTGCAAAGAACGTTTTCCCGTTAAGTAATAAATTACTGCACTTGTGAAATGCAAGCTAAAATTACAAAGGTATATTTTGCTTGTATTTTCTACAGTACACGACGGACTTTAATACTGTTCTATTCGAAGAAATGTGTTGTGGTTAGTACAAGTAAGCATATAGTTTTACTAAGGCCGAAAAGTGAAATTATTGAATTATATATTGTTTGGGTACCTACGTATGTTTATTAACAAGTGTCCTGGAGAAGATAGATTTATTCGACTTTAGCTTTTAAGCTTGTATGTTATACACAAGAGTCGTGGTAAAACAGTATTCTGTTACGTGTTCATATGCACAGAGATATATGTAGGTCCCCTTTGAGGAGAAGGATCCATTCAACATATTGACTGTTGCCATGACAAAATTAAAGTACCTACATAAACACTAATAAGTAAATGTAAATCCCAGGTTGTATGTCACCATGTATCTCGGAAGGAAAACAACAATGGTGTAACGATCATTTGTCTCTGTGAGAAACCGTTGCGCAAACGCAGCGCGAGATAACACACGGATGTGGGTAGTTTTAATTTTTTTGAAAAAAGAACACTCGCTAATAAGCAATTAATTAGAACTTCCGTTTGACAGACCGTGGGGCAGGAAGTGGAGTTTGCATAGCCTCATCGGCTGTGCTTAGTCTACGCCTTAGCCTAAATGTACTTCATAGTTTATTCTTTCATATACGGAACTAGCACATTGAAATTGATGTAAGAGTTCATGCGAATTATTGTGGGTTCAAATCGTCTTAGTGTTAGATAAGATTATTTTTATATGTTGTTCAGTATTACAGTGTACAGTCCCCGGCATTCTCACTATTCCTAGCCATGGTAGCGGTCACGGTAACGGCGGGACATGGCCAAGAATCTCCGGAAGCGACACGGCTACCAAAAACAACGAGCGTGGGTAGGCCTCTCACAAGGTGGACCGACGATCTGGTAAAGATCGCAGTTACGAGCTGGATGCGGAAGGCACAGAACCGGCCTTTGTGGAGACATCTGGGGGAGGCGTATGCCCAGCAGTGGGCATCTTCCAGCTAATATGATGATGATGATTACAGTAGTATGAGACAAAAGTTGTCTTTACACCCAAATCTCGATTGCAGATATTAGTTGTCAATAATATATAAAGCCTCTATAGAACATATTCACTCAAACAAACATAGCTGCACATCTGCTATCTGTGTAATAATGTTTCACCTAACCTTCAATATTGACCTTCCTCATTCTTTTACGTAAGATGCACAATTCAATTGATAAAATAAACAATTCTTAGCACTTAACAGCTACGTTTACACCAAAACCACAGAATACTCAGCATCATACAAAAGTTACTTATTATTTATAAATACGAGATAGCTTAACAAGGCTCTAAATTCCTGACCAAACACTATCACACTATCATTGAGAGGTAATCACCACCAGTGTGATAAGTCACACTTCGGTCAAATAGAAAAGTTGTTAGGCCAAGACCTCTCGTGTTTCGAAACGCTAAGTGAGCACTAATATTGGCAAAGGCTGACCGGTCATCTTTGCTATACTTACCTATATATTATCTATATTTGCTTAAAGCTCAGTGATTCGCTATACATATTCTATGATCAAGTGAATAAATAAATAATACATTTATTTCTCCACAACAACGTATACATAATATTTTTATGATTTATGAAAAGCCTGCCAAGCCAAGCCTGACTATTAGAGTTTATTTACTATGACGACATGAATTTAGTATAATAAGTTCGGACGTTCGGGTATGACTGGAGGTCAAATGAACAAGAATATTACGTTAATTTTTTTATAATACATTTAGTAATAATGTTGTTTATTAATATTTTTTTCATTTTAGTCTGTTTCTTTATATCACAAGTGTAAAAGAGATAGGTAGCGCACGCGAGAGCGTGGAACAAGCGGTTCAAAAATAGAGCCCCAGGAATCGTTCCCGACATCCTCCGATAACCCAATCCAACTATGTCTACTATAAGCACTTACAAGTATTATCACATCACATCCACGCAGCTCTTCCTAGCTATCTACGTATGTACAAGTAATCCTCCTCCAACTCAGGCAAAATTTGACTACTACGGCTACTTACAAGTATTATCACATCCACGCAGATCTTCCTAGCTATGCTAAGTAAGCCATGCTTCTAAACTAGGCAAATAGGGTATTTGCTACAGATGCTTGCAAAACCGATTGATCATCAATATTTGCTTGCCGAATTGACCGTTGCCTCATCTGACGTGGCGGCGCCTCGCGCGTGTTATTAAACGATAATCTAATGACGGATAACCGTTAACCTTTAGAACCTTTTGCATGGGAAAATGTGGACACGATGAAAACAAGATGGTGGTCTTGCGGAATGTCATTGCGTTTTGCAAATTGCACGTTAATTACGATGAATGAGTGTTTGGTACTCACGGTTTTTAGCGATTTGTGATTGGGTGTTCGTTGGGACAATGTTTACCTGAAATGAAGAAAAGGAAATTCGTTAATTAAATGTAAAAATCATGGCGTGAACACATTTTGACCGAATGACGATGCTGCCGAAGATGGAGCATGCCTGTCTAGGAACAGCCTATTCAGTCGAGGCGTCCAGGCAGCAATTAGTACTATAGCGCAACAAACTTATCTGACTCGGTGACAACGTCGCTGCTGTTGGAAATGACATGGCATTTTAAAATGGCAATAATCCAGCTTTGGCCACCGGGTCAGATAAGTTGAAAATCGAAAATTAATCAAAGATACATTACAACAAATAGACGCACCTACATTCTTGCAACCTTTCAAATTTATTAGTCGAATATCCAAAATTTTATAACACCATATAGCAACTTAAAAGGCAATATTGTGGTAACTTATAGGCATATCATGATCATAATCGATCAAAACAACATTGGCGCTATGTACGTAACCTCGTCAAACAAACCTTGTTCCAGTTCACATTGACTACAAAAGTGTACAACTCGATTGAGGTACGATCATTATCGTGAGTACTCCTTACGTACAATATCCGATAAGTACTTTGCGAAAGATAACAAGGCTGTACTAGAGACAAAGTTGATATCTTAGACAAAATGCAAAGCGACATGTACTTTCTTTCATAATGTTTTAAACTATCGCAGTTATTATCACACATTTTAAAGGTATTATAAGGGTACCACACGTACCTAACAGTATGGTCAATTATCTGTGTATTATCTATGATCTAATACTCTGATCGTAATATCCTACATCCATAGTTATCTTGAGGACTACAATACTGGTTACACTTGGGACCAATATCTCGTTAGAATGGCCGTAAGTTTCAAGTAATCTACTAATATCATACAAAAATATGGTATTTTAATAGAAGTATTAACTTACTACTGATTGACAAAGTATCATATATACGCTAAAATAAAATATTTTGGAGACAAGTATCGCTATACATACGCATACTATGTTATAATTACTCAAAATAAAACCAGCACAAGATCTTGAGATTTACTAATATGCAAATGTTTCGATTACAAAATCTAGTTAGTTAACTTAAAGTAAGCATCTTCTGCATTGACAGGATGATAAATTCGAGCATTAAATATCAAATTAATAAGTACCTTCATTAATTATCAGTTACTTGCAAGTTGCAATCCATTTAACTTGTTAAATCCTAAAAGTTGCGACTGCCTATATTAATGGACCGTTAGATATGAGTATCAAGCTCATTGGGACGTAGCTAATTTTGTAATACTGTTAAAATTAAGAAGAAAATAAAGAGTAATAGGCCCAAGAAGCGGTATTTTGGATTGTCATCGCGGAGTTAGTTGGATGCAAGAGCCATCCGCTTCGGAATCGGAAGACCGGACGAAGTGACTAGGAAAGAGAAGAAAAGCGGTTCTGGCAGAAGCCGGGAATAAAACGAATTAATCCCCAATGTAATGAATGATAATTATGATTTTATAAGAATAGTTGAGCCATAAACTTGATTACCGTACCATTTTGGAGAACACCTTGGAAAGGGAATAAAAGAGTTGCGAAACCGCGTACCTATTTGCAAATGAAATCTCGGGCGCTTCTAAACCCACTAATCTGCGGCTAAATTACAGACTCAACCGTAAAGCGACCACATTTCTTATGGGAAAATGTTGGCGACCACTGCGCCTAGCCGGTTACGTTTGAGGGCAGGGCTGACGAACATTTCTGTGGGAGACTGTTGGTTTGCCTAACCGCAGCCAGTGTGGGACTCCCGTCTACTGTGTGTGGGAGAAAGACACAAAAGAGTTAGCACTCGCTCTGTTGCATGGACTTGCACTAATTGATGATTCACTTTCGATCCGTAGCCCAGTTTTTATGCAACAGCGTCTGCCATTCGTGAACATGGTTACTAGTGGTTACAGTACGTTGTATTGTTACGATTTTAATTGGAACGGCGTAAGGTTTCGTAATTGAGATAAAACATGTTAAATATTATGCTGTCCTTGTACTGATGTAAAGTGTTTGGGGCCCATCTTCCACGCAGTTATGGAGAAACGCATCAACATAACTTTCTTGACTTGAGAGCAGAAGCCAGATAACTGTAGCAACTGTAGCAGTAGTGACAATATTTTAACCAGATTTCTTAGCATTGAGCAATTTTTTATTTTCGTAAAGATAATTTCAAGGATCTATAATTTTTATGAGTATAATGATAGCATTAATTTTAATTAGTTAACTCGCTGCGTAAATCAACTGATTTTAGTTTTATCATCAAAGTGACATTTATTTCATGATCAATTAAGTTCAAAGCCTTTTAGATACTCATAAAACAAAGGACGCAGTCACAACTACATATTCAGAAAGCATGAATTCGATTTTAACTATCAAAATTACGTCTTAAAAGATTCAACATTGACCTTCAATTGACGCACCCAAAAGTAACGAGAAAAAGCGCCAAACAACGCACATTACTTCGAAATTGCCCACTTCATTGTCAAAACGATACAAATTGCAGGAAAGTAAATCATCGCTTGCGCACCGACACACGCAATGAAAAAGAAAGCTATCGCGCGAAAATCTTCACAGCCGCATTTAAGTGCATATCACGACTATGACAAAACCGGATGTATAACAGTAAAACTGTGTAATTTTATAGTCGATATATTGTAATCTAAAATTATCATAGTAGTAGTAATCACACACGATCTTCCACTCCCCCCTTTGTCAGGCTAACAGATGGTCCCCGCGGGGGGAAGTTATAAATGCAATAGATAGGTTCAATCTGGTTTAAAACGGGTTTATTAAGTTGCAAGCCTTCAACAGATTTAGAGGTGATCTTGTGTGATATTGTCAAATGTCTATACGTAGATCGAATTGCTCGAGGTTGCAGCATACGGCTTTAATTCTATGTTGGTATATTTAGTGCTATTAAAACATTATTTATTTTGAAAGTTCGCAAGCTAAAAGAGTTCGTAAACAATGGTTGGAACTTAATTACTTGTACTTTTTTTCGTTCACGTATGTAAGTAGTTATATATACTTTCTTCCAAGAAATGTTAGAAATTTTAAATAATACTATCTGCTTGAGATCTAAAAGACATTTGACTCGGTTACTCTTTAAGAATCTTTAAAGAATTCACATACTTGCACCTTCACGGGACATACTAGACAAGTTTAGGATTGTGACTTCAAATACTGTAAAGAGAAAAGCAAGCACTGCAAGTGGAATTTCGAGAATTAAGATGCTTTAGTGTTTCTTTTCGACACAGACGCAAAGGAAAAGTAGGTGAGACCATACTTTGTACAGAAAGTGTTGTGCTGTAATTAAGATTATCAGGTGTTTATGTGGTTAGTGTTTTGGATCCTTCGCGAAGATATATGATGACGTATAAAAGTGAAATTAAGGAAGCTAATCAATGTAATTACCTAAACGACTTTAAAAATGCTTGCACTAATAGGAAGCCACTTAATCCCGAGAAAATACCTGAACAACGAAGGAAACCTACCTTTTTTAAACTATCCCAAAGCGCCAAGCACAAATCGCATGGACAAAATATAACGTTTTCACCGCCATAACGGAGATGTTACGTTACGTTGCCAGTTACCTCAATATTACGGTTTCCATTGCATTACTTTCGTTACACTGGCATGGCAATACTTCCAGTTTGTGAGTGAAATCATCGTCAAGCGCAACTACACACACTCACACAACACAACCCAGTGTAACAACGCACACCATGCAATTTAATCGTATGTGTTAGTGAGTTCTTGATGCACGCACGTTCTTAGCACAATACCTATGTAGTTGTAGTACAATGCATCTCGTGTTGTGTAGTAAAGATTACATATTTACAACTAACCGGGACACTTGTATCAGTGTTTCTTTGGTTTATTGGTGTTTCGTTATATCTAGTAATTGTAAGTACTCATTATTGATTAGTTATTTCTCGTCGTTTAAGATTTCATATTTAAGCTTTTGTATAAATTGTTTACGCTTAGGTACTGTTAATATTATAAGCGAAGGGGCGTTAGTATATCTCTTTACGAAACTATTTTAAATTAACACATTTGACGGTTCTGATCTCGGTAAATATTAAATTATTTCACGGGACCCTATTATTTTCCAGGGATGTATATAGCTTCCTATTAGTGAAAGAATTTTGAAATCGGTCTATTAGTTTCGGAGATTACCCCAAGAAAAAACCGCCGCGCGTGAGTCGTAACGCACCGGCGCGCCCTATAATACTTTTGTTTACCTAGACATAGGGCTATAATCCAACTAGCCACATCATCAAAACAAAATCAAAATAATAATTTAAGCTTTGAAAGAATATGATTGTATCGATTGTACCAGATAGAGCCCCAAGCTTGTCAATCCTACCACAGCCGTCGAAATAAGAAACACAATGTCTTTGACTGAAGCAAACCCATTAACTAGTAGGCTTTGTATTCTGTGCTTTTATAATATCTACATATGACTTTTGCTGACAAAATAACAAAGAAAGTCACACGTACATCACACAATTTACATACATAATACGAGTACATTCGCCTGCATTCCATCGACTTATCGCACCTACTTTCCTTCCACATATTAAAATGAATGGTTCTTGATCAGCAGAGCAATTACTCAATACGCGCAAATGTTACAAATAAGAAAGCGTAATTTGAATGTTTTGACGCTCATTCGACATCTGATTATGATAAGTGGTGTTAAGTTATGGGTAGGAGTAACCGGAAATATACCAGCAGACCCTAAAATTCAGTACCAAAATAGCAAAAAGGTATTACAAGTAGGTAAACAAAAACGTAGGTACTTGAACGCGCAAAGATTTTTGAAAACATTTTACATATTTACATATTTGCTCAATTGTGTTTTTTTTCTATTGGAACTATATATTTAGAAACAAATGATTGTATTTTATTAATTTTATATTGCTCTCAAGGTTTGTTTCGACCTTATTATCATTCTTACTTTGTTAGTAAGGAAGCTTTCCTATCACGTCGGATTGCCTTTTACTATCGGGATATCCCTAATTTGATCTTGTGTATAAATCCTACCAAAACGGAGAATCTCACCCACGGTGACCTACCTGGAGAGGTTTTCCCTGGAGAGTACAACATGGACTTCTTCAAGAAAGAGGTGAAAAGGATTTTACAGGGTCGGCAACGCGTGGGTTGATGCCCCAGGTATTGCAAACATCCATAGACTGCGGTGACTGCTTACTGGTGCAGGCCTTAAGCATGTTTGCCAACTTAGTAATATAAAAAAGCACGGTAAGAAGGTATTATGCACTTGCGGATTCAGATTCCCACTGTAAAATCACGCAACGTCTCTTCTTTGTAATCGGACGGCGGCAAACGTAAATTTCTTGAACAATCGCTTAAGCAACCGAAAGTATTTCACACATTTAAAGTCTTGATTTTATAATAATTTGACAGCCAACACATTAAAAGTATCATGACAATTAATCTGTAAGTCTCTGTATGTAGGCGATGATAATTTACGTAAGTAACTAGGTGCACCTTCACATAATTTTATTTTATATCAAATTAGCCCCGCATTAATATAATTCGGGTGTGTGGAAATCGAGACATCAGGCAAAATTTTGGAATTATTTTTCAATAGACTCGCTTGTTTTTTAATACAGCCAGACAACCAGTCTTAGTAGTTCCAGTGATTATCACGAACATTTGTACAAGCCTTACCAAGCTATTTTCTCTATTAGCCAAGCAGATAAACGTAGTCAAGGCTATCACCGAAAGGTTAGGTAATTATCATTAGCACACAAACAAATTGAAGCCCTTTAACGACCTTTTAAGAACAGACCTTTATTTGTCTAAATTCATTAATCTACCAATCTCATAGTCCTTGATATTTCGTAATTTATAGCTCAGTCACGCCCACATTCAAATGTTTATGTTATACTGCAGACAAACAGGTAAGCGGGCCATCTGATGGAAGGTGCTACCAATGCGTTGCCCGCCTCTAAGGAGACCTCTAATATACCTCATGAACGATCCCATGTCATAGTCCAAAGGAAACACTGTGCCTGGAAGCTCATGACACATCCCAATCGAGCGAGAAACGTCTAATTAAAATAATAACGAAGTCTACCACCATTATGGTGGTCTCCTAGTTGTTTTAGCCAATTAGATGACACACTATTGCGTAATTGAGAAATGCGAAAGTGGGCATTTCACTCGAGTATTGGTCGGTGTCGAATGCTCGCCGATTTCTCAGTGACTTTGCATGTAAGTGGAAGTTTGGAGATTATGTATGAGACGCGCCATAGTGCCAGGTAATGCGGTAATGTAACAAGATGATACATTGAACTAGCGTCTAGTGTCAATTACGTTTCGCGCGTGTGTACGAGAAATTAGGTTTAGCTTTTTATTCAGTTGGTCGTAAATACTTTATTAGTACAGTCGGCTGTAGAGAACTGACCCTACCATATATTTCATATGTTCTATGGGGGTCCAGTCACTCGGCAGCTGAATGTACATATATTTGTTCGGATACGCTCTAATCTTATCGACTTCGTCTACATTTTTAGTAAGATCTCAGAAGCGATAGATCTGGTTTTGCATTGCATAACATATTGATCCAACTCCCTTATGTGGGTGAGGTGCACGAACCTCTCGAGCCACTTGACCTTTAGGTAGTATTTTTATAGGTCTACTGAAAGATCCACCGGGCCTTTCTACGATCATGTACTTACGTATAATGTTAAATAACCTAACCTACAGGTGTCGAAAAACCCATCACAAAGTTATCTACCTAATAACTACTGAACCCATTTTAATTAAATAAGCCTTTGCTTTCCATTTTCAACCATCACGATTTAACTGGTTTTTAAGTACAGAAAACCACGTCAAAATCGGTCCATCCACAAACACAGAGCTACACACATATACTCTTTTCGCGTCGGTGGTAAGAAATGTAATATAATGCAGCATTTTTAACAGTATCAATTGGTCCTCGAACTACAAATTTCTTAGACCCTATTTGCACCTAATCCTACTCTGCCGGACACCACAAGATACTGTATATCTTAGGGTATACTAACATCCAACAAACCCATGCTATAATAATACCCAACAGCTAACGCTAAGGCTAAACCGTCTCCGCCACGGCGTCTACGGCCGCGCGCGCGCAAAGAAAGTACGCTGCGCCCGCGCATGTGACCGTGAAAGTGCGCGGAACGGCTGCCACAACAATAAATGCAATTCCGTGACTCTGTTTTACATCAACGTAAGTTGCATAACCGTTGCCCGAGCGTGATACTTAATTCCTACGCGTGTAATTGCTGCCAGACGAAAAAGTGTCGACGTTATAAAAAGGAACTACTTTGTATTTGTGGTGTTAGGACAGTTGAATGGGGATTCAGGTTCGTAATGTTGATGTTTATATATATATTTAAGATTTCATGCACTGTTACGTACAATGGCTTATTTAAAGCTTCATAGCTTTCTCTACCAGTCAACCGGAGAAATGACAATATGAAAAATTGACTGTTTTCCATTTTCCACAGAACATTAAGTGTCCATCCTCTCTGTCAAGCTTAGGCCTTGGTACAAGTCAGTGAAATAAAATGTACAACGTTACTTCTTCGGTCTTGGTCCACTATTAAGTTATAAAGGTTTTACCACGGTGCCCTCAAAATGCAGAATTAAGGTAATATTTCTTATGATTTTAAAATCTATTGTTTAATCCAGAATTTCATAAGGCCCTCAGAAGTCTACTTTGGGCACCATCTAACTAGTCGTAATTTCTACTACGGATAGGTAGTAGCTTTTAAGTTTTATCTAAGTATAATATTTATAAACAATTTTATATCTTCATAGGGTTAGCATAGAAGTTTATGTCTTCGATAATAGATTATTTACATTTATGTTTTAGAGATTACCTATTTTATTATTGAGTTATCGTTGTATCATATCATGTATCTATTTAATATGAATTATGGTTACGCAAAGCTTACTTACTAAAGTCCCTACTTCTATTTGTATTTTATATGTTCTCAAAAGCATCAGCTATCAGCATAGGGTCTTTAGGAGCTCACTATTTTTTACATCTGCAATGATTAGCATCGATAAAAGATATATTCATTCTATGTAATTTTCCATACAATTTTTTTTATGTATCTATAACCCATATAAATAAATAAATATACTTGGACAAATTCACAGAGCGCCATCTAGCCACAAAGAAAGTAAAGTTTCTATTTTTGGGTGTTTGATAACTGATGAACTACATATATTTTTTATGACCTATTTATAAGCTATACTTAGTACACCCAGACCCGCAATAGAAATTAAAATTTATCATTTCAATTGCTGTTCGGCCGGGAATCGAATCCGGGACCTCGGCGTGGCAGACCGGCATGTAACCCAATTGGACGACTAAGGTCGTCATTATGAAGATAGCTTATGGCTTCAGCACAAAGTGGCCACCATGTCGAGCCTATCAACTTCAAGACAACGATAATCATGCGTGACACCTGAGCCATCGATTTAATTTAATTGATTATTAATTCCGTGTCAGTATATCGAGTGTGTCGATGACAAAACCACCGGATTCTTCGCGCTAACCTTGACCTGGCTGTCATTTGATGCGTGATATTTTTAAGACTCCGGTTAAGGAGATTCGTAGTAGTGCTAACTCGGCGTTGTAGCTTGAAAATGGTTGGAAGTGAAGCCAGAAAACTGTTGGGAATTTATTTTATTTTATTTATTTCCAACAGTTTGACAGCAATAAAATTTAGTTATAATTGTACAATTCAAAGTTGATTTGAAAAAGTATGTAGAATAGAATTAAATAATGTGCTTAGATATAGTAAAAAAAAAGGCAACATACAAAAATAATAAACTAAATTAATAAACTTTATAATCTAACTAAAATTAAATTAACCTACAAATGTGCTTAGATAATTTTATAGGCTTTAATAAAGTTTTCAACTTCCTTGAGTTTTCGCCCTATACTTGTAGATGCCATGATTTATTCGCTTAGGTTAGGTGGAAGTCACGCACCTTCCTCGATGAAAAGCTTTAACCCCTTGATTGGCTGAACGTCTTTATTGAGTCTAATTATTGTAAGTCAATTTAAATGTTCTTTGATTCTATATCAGCTTATGATTCCATATCACTCTTACTCAGGTCATTTTAGTTTTCGTCAGATTTTTAATACCATACAGTTGTGTTCTAATTTGTAACAACAATTAAACTAACTACTAAATGAACAAAAGTTTTAAAAATCACATGTAATTTGGAACGAGTGAGTTGCCAAATAAAAAGTGCGACTTACAAAATCGAGTCTAGCTTTTGTTCTTTGGAGTTTTAGTGGCAGACTGACAGAAAGTTGTACGCGAGTGGAATACATAATGTTATTTTTGAAACAAAGACCTTGACCGCGATTATTGGACTCCTATTTAAAGTTTTGTGAATTATTTGTTAATCTTTTTTAAAAATAGTAGCTTTTATAGTTTAAAGAATCGATGTAATTCAATGTTGTTGCTGATGTCCATAGGCGGCGGTGACCACTTTCCATCAGGTGGCCCGCTTGCCTGTTTGTCTACCGCATAACATAAAAAAAAAAATTTACCTATTTCAAACATCAAATTATTATTTTCCCATACACATTACATCAACAGCCACTTTATTAGACTTGAGCCCCCTCCACATCATGATGATAGATCTAAGTTAAAAATATTCAACAGAAAACGCAATTTTTAACCTCCGACGAAAAAGGAGGCATCGTAGCTCCCGAAAAGATGGACCGATTTGGATGTGGTTTTCTCTATTAGAAAGCTGGTTTAATCGAGGTGACTCCTACCTAGCCATGTTAAAATCGGTTCTGTAGTTTAAAAAATATTGGATTTTAAGTAAACTTGGTCGGGGGTTATCCCTACTTTTTCTGTCGGTTAGGTTATGTGGTCTACGGGGCTCTTAGCTGGTCTACAATACATTAGTCGGGGTTAAGTAAGGGGTTAGTGCTACCTTTTCCCTTACCCTAGACTCCACGTGTTTTCAACTTTCTGTTTACTATAACAAATCTAAATAAAGTCTTTTCTTTTTCCTAAATCAAAATTGCAATTTTCTGTTACCTACATTGCAAACTGCAATTTTCCAAAACGCCATCATCTCGAGAAATCGTCAGTAAAACCCAGATAATAAATATTAATGTCATCTTACGGCACCGCATTGCGCATCCTCCGATTAATGAAGACTCGTTCTCGGGAAAGTGGTTAACGACAGACAGACGTGCGTATCGACTATTATAAATTCGTCCTGTGTGTATATTATTTGGTTACTTTACTTAAATTTTAGCCAAATAAATGGCCAAATGACTTTTGACAAATAATCCATTGTTAAAAAGAATTTACCATTTATTCACATCTATTGGTGTATTTCGAGATATCTTTAAAGAAGAGATTTATGGAATACGTACAAGGATTACCACGAACATATCCTTTAGCCCTTTGTGATGCAACTGCCTATCTATTTCTATTATTGCATTATATTGCTATCACGAACTCACTATGGCGATTTGACTCGGTTCAAATAGTATTCAATGTGCAGCACGATGGAAATTCGTTTACGTAACAGTCTCATGAGGAACCTTTGTTGGTTTTGAGTCCTGGTTGGTCCGAATTTGCACGTGATTGACAACTAGGTATAACTTCACGTCAAGTACGCTATAAAGTCACGTCAAAGGTCAAACGTTGCCGCTTGATGTTGTCGAACCTCAGTGCCGCCATGTACAAATGACTCTTTTCTAAATTACGATGCTCTTACGGTGAGAGAAAACATCGTGATGAAACCTGCACATTCGGACGACTGAATGTGTAACAATTATCTCCAATCTGGTCAGGTTCCCCTGTTAACAAGTTCACGGGGGTCAGATGGCACTCGCTCCACTGGAATTACCTGATATGCCAAATACTAGATCATGTCCAAGACGAACCCCGGAAGCTCGCGTGCCGAAATTCTGCCATTTTACAACTCACAAACTAACGCCTCTTTGGCGTCAGATCTGGCGGTAGTCACCTTTAATGTTTACTATTCTTAATCATTCACTCAAAGTCACTATACTGTTTGTTCGCTGTTACACGTTCCAAAAATATTGAAATCGATAAATGTTTTTTTAAATCTTTTCTTAAAGAGCTTTGCCCGAAGACAATGTCACTCCATTGTACGTTAAAATCTCCCTCATTCATTATAACACTATTGCATTCTCAGATAAACACACATAATTTCACACCCAACTCACACAGAGCACGCACATACCTCGCCACAGTCTTGACCGAGTTATTTTCATCAAGAAGCCAGCATGTCTCATTTGGCAGTTACACTGAGGTAACGCTGGATCGTGCGCGGCCGCCGGAACATTGCGCAGTAGTGGCCACCGTATGTAGCTTGGGTGGATGCGAAAATTGTACTTCTCACGTTAGTATTAATATTCGACGGTATGAGACGTTCAGTTGGTTAACATCGGTCTGCTATGCAGTGGTCCCGGGTTTGATTCCCGGCCGAGCGGAAATTGGAATGATTAATTTTCATTTCTTTTACGGATTTGGGTGTAGTATGTAAAATAAGTACCTTTATATTAAAAGAAAATTATAACACAAGCTTTGTTTACTTTGGGGCTATGTAAGGGTTTTCCGAGCAAGATTTTTTGGTTGATGCAGATATGAGCGTGTCTATTTTCTAATTGGTTAATCATGGTTGAAAGTGAGTGTTGCATTCAAATGAACCTGAAAAATCCTTGGGACCTAATAATATACATCAACCATTAGCGTCATCTTCAATAGACCATTACACAAAAAACAGCATTTTCATTCTTGTACCGATAATCACACCTTGTACTTACACATATATTTTCCACATATATTAAACAATCAAATCACCGTCACGACCAACCCATTAAGAAAGCGACACTGTTAGGCGAACGTACATATTTTTCACGTCGCATACGAAACTAGGAACCGGCAAGTATCAATTTAGCAAGTCACGGGCGATTTATTACGCGCCAACCTGCGATGCTGAAAAAACAAAGCGTCGATTGCGCAAATTCGAACAATAATTACTTCATTGCAAAACGTTACCGGCCAGCAATTTCAAATTATTTAACAGGGTCGTTTCTGAACGAGTTGCGCGGCGGACAGTTTGCTCGAGATTGCTCGGGTCTCGGAGGTAATTTTCTAAAATGCAACGCGAATTGATGGTTTTATGTTGATTTGTGTCTATGTACAATAATATTGGGTACTGGTGGAAACAAAAAAATATATATAAAAAAATATAGATATATTTAAAAATTGTGATGAACGTTTATATAAAAATCTATTTACTTTAACGTTAATATCCGACTATTTTATATAGTTCTTAACAGGGTCACGAAGATCGGACGGCAGTCGCTCTACGGTAATTACCTGATCTGCCAAATCCTGGATCATGGTCAAGACGGACCCCGGACTCTCTCGCGCGATAGCGAAACCGGAGTATTGAAACCATGATGATAATGTTATTGCCTGTAGTTGTTTTAATTCGCTACTGTGTGTTTGTGTTCTTTGCCCATATATAACAAAAATATTTATATATTAATAATTGAGTAAACTCAGTGTTACTATTAACACTCGTATTCACAAAGAATACTTGTCTAAGTAAAAGTAGCAACTATGCGTTGCTTAAACATTTGTCTAAGTATTTAAGTCTTAAGAGTCAAGCTTTGTCTAGATCTCGACTGCTATGTGAACGCACTGAGTTCAATACGGCTCTATTCTATGATTAAACAATTTCGTCAAGATTTACTAGACAAAAAATATTTATTAGACATAAAAAGAAGAAGAATACGGGTGTATGTCTTTCATGATATAACGAGTGTCGACGATGATCACTTTACCATCATGTAATCCGCTTGCTCGTTCACCTCCATCAGTTATGGAAAAAGTACCAGTTTCATATCACAGGATATATCGAACGAAGGATAGTTCAATGCTGGAGATTATAAATATTCGTGGATAAATTCACACAGCGCCATCTAGCATAACTAAGGAAAGCTAAGATATAGTCTACATCCTAATTAAGTCAAATTGGATACTCGACTTACTTATGTGGTTTTAGTACATTTCTGTGTTTGTTATGGAGGTTGCTTGAATATCTAGTAAGGCCTCTACTATCGAAGTTTACGTCTTCAAACTTGCTCAAAAAACCTAAACTAAAGATAACTTTGTAGTGTATTTACTATGTAAAAGTTAAGTTACTATAGTAATACTACGTGGCTACGCTACTCTACTCTTTCCCATGATATTAATGAGTCTCCTACACGTATAGGTGTGAATGAAAGTGATTAGTGAAAAGTTAATTATCGGTACGATGACATGGAAACTATAAAACACTTACCGAGTAAAGCACTACATTCTGTAAGCCACATTGTAAGTCTGTAACGATTTAATCTCTTGTTCTCTGAAGCTATGCACTCCAGTACCTACTCCACCGATTTTGGTGCGGTTTTCATTCTAACTACCTACACCTACTCAAAGTATTTTGACTTATGAGATAACATATACCTAGAGTATTATTCAAGGTGAGAAGGATACCAGTTTCTTTTAAAACTTCGTGACTTAGTGTTTATTTTTTCCTGTAATTTGTACTTTTCTAGTTGCGTATAATCCACGTGTCAAAGGCGGGTTTTACGATTTATTTGTGACTAGCCGTTCACTGCTATATGCGCCTGCGCGTAGTTTGGATCTCTGTCAACATTCATACTATCTGGCGAGCCGCTTTTATTTTTCCGGGATCAAAAGTACCCCATAATATCCAGGAATAATGTAGCTTCCATATATTGAAAGAATTTTCACAATCGGTTCAGTAGTTTCGGAGATAACATCCAACATACAAACATATAAACTCCTCTTCATTAAATAAGTATATATTTTGACAAAAATATAAAATAACGATGCAAAGTGTTCACACTAAAACTATGTATTAAGTGTATTTTTATGCGGCGAATTTATTGATTGATGAAGTTGATTAGGTTTACTAATTATTTCACACACAGTCAGAAATTTATTGTAAATAAAGCCAAAAATGAGACTAAAATATTGTACCAGCGTATCTTAACTTACACAATGGAATTACTTTTACCCCATAAACTAACATTTTTAATTAAAATATAGCCAAGTTAAAAATTCGTTAAATTAACTTATACTAACTCGTAAAAGTCCCTAATGACCGTCAATCAATACAATATTGCTCGTAGACCTCAAAACATTGTTTATTAACCTTACTGGTGTTTACTATGTCTGCAAAATATGCTTAGTAAGTGGATGTCAATCGAATTATGTAACGTTACCGAAGAAAGAAGAAAGTGAATCCATATTAAGTAATATGCATATTTATTTTTAGTCTCGGTCGGGGTTTTTGGCAAATGACAACATTCTGCAATTGTAGCGTAGAAAATGACTTAGGTCGCTTAGAGGGATTGTACTCGTTTTTAATATTAAATATCGTTTTTCGGATAAGATATTCGCAGGTATATTTTTATTACTTATTTTATGAGTTAGTTTATTCATTTATAATTAATTAATTTTATTTGAGCAAATTTTTTAGTCACGATTTAATTACATCGAAATTGTATTTGAATATCTGAAGCTTTCGACACAATTGCGCTGCCATAAAAATGCTTATCACCTACAACCCTATGAAAAATGCGAATAAATACCCTCACACTCCCAACTTTTACTCCAATTTTACAAACCCAAAAACCCCAAAGCTGACCCACCTGTGATCACTGCGAAGGCGAGCAGCGCTGCGGCACCGAAAGACCTCATGTTTACACTGTCCAAACCACGTTCGAAAGAAACACTACACAGCACTATCACCACCGACGCATAATACGGGCCAACGCGCGTCAGCTGTGCGCGCGTGCGCTGGAATGGCGGTGCGGTGCGCGCGCGCAACCGGGTGGGGGCCGCGAAGGCTGCGGAAGCTGGCAGGACGACGGCGAAAGTCACCGATTGGACGTCGAGGGCGCAAAATGTCAGCGTTTTCGGTACATATCGAAATTAGTGCAGATTTTGATATACATAGATAGATAGATGTATACTTTATTGAACAAATATATAATAAAGTCGGTGCATGTAGGGAGCAACAGCAAAAACAACAGGCGGCTTTAATGCATAATAAAATATTGTTCTTTCAGTGTCTATATAACTTCAATAATGATGAAATACCGTCTCGGGGTGCCAACGCCATCAACCTCGCTCCGACAATATTATATTAAAATATTCAACTGTCGTATTTTATAACCTACTAGATAACTTTGAAGCTGCGTTGATATTTGCATATATTTTTACTATGCAACTTAATATGTTTGTTTTGCCATGACGACATCTCCAATTCCATTGATTCCAAAAGTAACACTACTAAGATTATTTATAAGAGACTTAAATTTGTAATGAAATAACAGAATTTTAATATAATACATACATGTATTTATGATCCAAATAAGAACCTAACCTAACCTATATTTTGATTGTATAGGTTGGTTAAAATTAGGTTTTGTTTAATGTTAAACTTTGTGTGTTTTTGTTATATCAACAAAAATTGCAAAAAAAATTAAAATCAGTCATATACTGCATCTAAATTTCTCGAACACGCCGCAAATGCACTACAAAGAAATACATGGAGCGCCTCGCAAGCTGCGCTTGCGCGTTGTTGCAGCAACTGCAGCAAACATTCAGTCTTCGTGCCTTTTAATATCTAGGTACATAATTGTTGTACGACATATAGGTAAATTAGAGTATTATATCACCACATATTTTAGTACTTATTTTGGAATTTGGAGCCTTCGGAAATACCAATTAAAATAATCAATAGGGAAAAGAACGTCAACTAATGCGTGTCTGCTGATCCATACAAAAGACATCAACGCACGCGCACGTATTTCGTTGCTCGCCTATAATATGGCAAATCTTGATTTATTAACCAATTAGCAAATTCGTTCGAGTGGCGTCCTAGGTGGTGAAGTAGGGTAGGTTTAGGGTAAGGTAGGGAAGAAGTAGGGTATGGTAGGGTAGGTGTAGGGTAGCGGTAGGACGCCACGCGAACGAAGTCGCACCGGGGCCACTAGTTAACAAAACAATTTTTTAAAAATATTTTCTAGCCCATGTCACGTCACATTTGGTTTTCTATACTAATAATTTAAAGAAAAAAGATTTTAATTGTTTGTTTGTTTGTAATGGATAAACTCAAAACTCGCTTAACCGATTTTAAAAATTCTTTCACCTATATGTAGATAGCTGCATTATCAAGGGGTATTATTATAGGCTATAGTTTTTTCCTTAAGATTCAACGTGCTTTCAATTGGATAATTCAAATTCAAAAGAACAGGTCCGGAAAGTAGTAACTGAATTTTACGCCAACGTAGTCGCGGGCAAATAAGCTATATTCAGAATTTTCGACACGACCTACTTGAAAAATTTCTAAAAAAAGAATTAGATGTTTTCGATTTTTTTTAGACTTATTCTTTATTGGTTGTATTTTTATTCATAAAAATATATTCGTATAATTGGGAAAAGTTATGAAAATGTTGGTCTAAAGTGAAAAATTTACGTTCAGTGAATTATGACTTAATATTTCAACGTTAAATTAAAAATTTAAACACGTGATTTCATTGTTTCTTAGTAGGCCTCAAAAATGCGGCAGACACTCAGCTTTCATAAACATTTAAAAAGTATTACTTAATGGCCTTTTTTATTATTTTTAGATATTTTTCAAATTGGTCGGGTCATAAATTCTAAATAATTCAGAAAAAAATTAATAACTTAAAAACCATAAACAATCGGATAAGATATATGGGGGGGATGCAGATACTTCGCGACACGAGGGATCTAATTTTTCTTTTTAGACGTCAATGTTTCGGTCAACCTGTATATGGGTTATATGCCTGAAATTAAAGTATTTTATTAGTTATTTTAAAGATATATAGAGAACGACGGCAGAAAGCGACTTTGTTTTATACTATAGATTGTCAAACAATAGTTTCTTTCTATTTGGTCGTTTGCGACGCGCTACTTTCGATTGCATCATCGGGACCATTCGTCATGGTGATGCCGCATTGAATACTTTCATAGTAGTGCCATTAAAGTGTATAGAAATACATTAAAATTCATGAAGTTGTAACTAGCAACTATTTTAGTAGCTTGTAACTAGGGCTTGCAATTATTCGAAAATTTAAGTATAAAAATATTCGAATATTTTTGCTGGTGATATTCGAATATTATTCTTAATATTGTGAAATCTATAATCAGTGTATTAACAACGTTTTTAATGTAAGTTTGAACAATTGACCGTTGTATCCAAATAATATATGTATCCAAATAATATAAAACAAAGCAATGAAAAAATAAAAATAACAAAATTACAAAACAACGCCGCCTAGCGGCGAATATGTTTTTTCGATTTAACTGCATTATTTTGTATAATTAAGCTATAGAAAGTGATTTGCCGCGCATTTAAATACATTTACTAATAGTATAAACCATAATTCAGTTACTAAACATTAACAAAATATTTATTTATTTATTTATAACACTTTATAACAAAATAAAAATTATTTAACTACTTATTGCCCACAATAAAGAAATACAGAGATATAACATAGATATAACTGATATTTATTTAGTACGGAAATCGAATCCCCTTGGTGGTCTCCTTGCCTCGCGATTCCCTCGTGAGAGTGAGGAGGTAGCATTAGGACAGTGAGATCCTAAGATCAGGTATTTTACGAGATAAGTACGTTAAACTATTTTTGACTAAACAAATAAATGAGATAAGTGATACAAATTTAAATCAAATTCTATATATACTAAAACATCTACCTACTTGTAGAATCTCAAAATAAATAAGATACAACTAAGAGAAAGAGCGAGCCACCCCAACACAAGTATATTTATTACTTACTGGGGATGACTCACCTCATATATTGTAAAGATTTGAGAAATAAAGAAATTGTTATTTTATTTTATTTTATTATTATATTGTATCAGACAGAATGCGCCTCGCATAGCAGAATACTCAGGCACGAGCTCCCGAGCATTCAGTGGGTGCGTTTACACGATCCGAATGATTAAATACCACAAAATTAAGACACGAGTAAGTATATTCTGATTGTTTAAAAATATTCGAATATTCGAATTTTACCTAAATTACAATTCGAATATTGAAATGAGGCGAACATTCGAATAATTCGAATATTCAATTGCATGCCCTACTTGTAACTGTGAAGGTATGGGTATATCCTTCTCTATCCTATAATAACATAACACAACATCCATACAAACGTAAGGATGGATGAAATTTTTCGCAAGTTTTTCGCAAGGATAGGCGAAGTTGTCCGTAAATCCTACTAATCCTACTTTCTTCCTAATATAATAAATGAAAGTCTGTTATAATGTTTGGTTATTTATTAAACCTTCACGCTAAAACTACTGAACAGATTTTAATGAAATTTATCAGTAATGTAGCTTATACCGCAAAATAACACATAGGCTGTAATTTATCTTGAAATTCTGTGTGGTTCTTGCGAAAACGGGTCTAGAACGTATATTCCGAATTTTCGAAGTCGCGGATAAAAACTCATGAACTTTATGTAAGTAGTGCTTTACGATTGGATCTATTTTTTATTTGTCCTTCACTTTCCTATATTAACATAACTTAGTATAATTTATCTAATTCTGCATAGTCGAAATCGCGGGCGAAAGCAACTTTACCATAAAATGGTTTTGATTTTACATAACACTCATAAAAACTATAACATAATGAGCTATTTCGCACCTTGTGCGTTGCTATTTTCTTGCTAATTTCGAACACAGGCTTGTTTTATTTAGTCGGTTAGTTTTTATGGCCTTTATGTTTTTAAATGAAACTGCGGTTATTTAGCGCGTTATTAATTAAACATACCTTATTAATTAAACATTACCTACTAAATGTTGACCAAAAATATAGGTAGAGATAGTTTATTTCTTGTAGCTACGTTTCTCTTCAGAGCGCACATGGACTGGGTTTCGGTGCGGCTGAAGATGGACTATGCCTGTCTGTCAGCCTATGGGCTCTGGCCTTTAGGATATTCGGATTAACATCGTCATCGTCATCATAATCAGTAAAAGCCCGTAACTGTTTCACATTGGAACATTAGTAAAGTCCACTATTGGAATTGAGCCTCCTTCGTATTAGTAGAGCATTTTGCCGTAATCTCCAAATAGGTGTCTGAACCTGCCGGTATCAGGAAAGAGGCCCCGTGGGCGTCTCAAGAAGCGATTGACTTCGCTGAGTCGGGTGCGAGAGCCAACGGCTTACGACGCGAGGATGCCGAAGACCGTGCGAAGTGGAGACACTTAACACACAACAGAAAATACTGGTACCCATTTTCAGATTACATATCGTCTTATTAGGTGCTGCCCTAATTGGTAACGGTCGTACGACCATGGTCGTGCTCGCACAGTTTTTGATGTGAGCGACCGTGACGACCATGGTCGCACGACAGTTGCCAATTAGGACACCGCCTTAGAGCAGTAGAACGTAGAACAATAAAGCGATAAGGCCGCCTTTGCTCATATGTGTTCCTTGTTACTGTAACTGATTGATACTGTTATGTTTTGTGAGCAATAAAGTGTTTATCTATGTATCTATCTATCAATGTGTTATCTGCCTGTCCCTAAGGTAAGAGGCGTTGTTGATTTGATATTGTTTAGGTAGATGTCACCAAAGTTACTGACATAGTGTTAACGAGCTGGCATCATCTGTCGAAGAACCTACAACTGCTGTAGTGTACTGATAAGGCTGAAATAAGGTGTCACCCAAATATAAGGTATTAGAGCAGCGCAGTTGCAGCGGTGCGCAGGCGCATTCTGCAACGGCCAACGGCGGCCATTACGCAACCACCCAAAACGTGATAAGTGGAACGTGAAACACTTTCCATTTCACCCGCGCCGGCGCATACCGCCCGCATTAATGGTATTGACACATTTCCCTGTCGCGCTCGCCTTTGTCCTTTCAAAATCGATTTGGCTTGATCGATGTGTTTATTGTGGTGCTGTTGGCGCTGTTTTGAGCGCAATAAAGACGTTAGGTGGTGTAAGTGTAGACGTTGTGATAACAGTGGTTGTTGTATTGGTTTTTCGCTTAGTATTTCTTTGTGTTGAGCGCTATGTGTGATTGTAGAGTAGAATTTACTGTGTATGGAGTTTGCAGGTATATTATTTTAAACACAAGCAGCACAACCAACGATCCGCTATTACTTCGCGTACCTATATAAAAACTAGTGGACCCGGCGCGACTTCGTTCGCGTAGCGTTCTAACCCTACACCTGCCCTACACCTACCGTACACCTACCCTACCCCTACCCTACACCTACCCTACACCTACCCTACACCTACCCTACACCTACCTTACACCTACCCTACATCTACCCTACACCTACCCTACACCAACCTTACACTTACCCTACACCTACCCTACACCTACCCTACACCTACCTTACACTTACCCTACACCTACCCTACACCTACCCTACACCTACCCTACACCTACCCTACACCTACCCTACACCTACCCTACACCTACCCTACACCTACCCTACACCTACCCTACACCTACCCTACACCTACCCTACACCTACCCTACACCTACCCTACACCTACCTTACACCTACCCTACATCTACCCTACACCTACCCTACACCTACCTTACACTTACCCTACACCTACCCTACACCTACCCTACACCTACCTTACACTTACCCTACACCTACCCTACACCTACCCTACACCTACCCTACACCTACCCTACACCTACCCTACACCTACCCTACACCTACCCTACACCTACCCTACACCTTAGGTGTGAATCTAAACCATTCCCAGATCCCCTTGAACACACACAAAAAATTTCATCAAAATCGGTCTAGTCGTTTGAGAGAAGTTCAGTGACATACACACTCACAGAAGAATTATATATATAGACTAGTGGACCCGGCGCGACTTCGTTCGCGTAGCGTTCTAACCCTACACCTACCCTACACCTACCCTACACCTACCCTACACCTACCCTACACCTACCCTACACCTACCCTACACCTACCCTACACCTACCCTACACCTACCCTACACCTACCCTACACCTACCCTACACCTACCCTACACCTACCCTACACCTACCCTACACCTACCCTACACCTACCCTACACCTACCCTACACCTACCCTACACCTACCCTACACCTACCCTACACCTACCCTACACCTACCCTACACCTACCCTACACCTACCCTACACCTACCCTACACCTACCCTACACCTACCCTACACCTACCCTACACCTACCCTACACCTACCCTACACCTACCCTACACCTACCCTACACCTACCCTACACCTACCCTACACCTACCCTACACCTACCCTACACCTACCCTACACCTACCCTACACCTACCCTACACCTACCCTACACCTACCCTACACCTACCCTACACCTACCCTACACCTACCCTACACCTACCCTACACCTACCCTACACCTACCCTACATCTACCCTACACCTACCCTACACCTACCTTACACCTACCCTACACCTACCCTACACCTACCCTACACCTACCTTACACCTACCCTACACCTACCCTACACCTACCTTACACCTACCCTACAACTACCCTACACCTACCCTACACCTACCTTACACCTACCCTACACCTACCTTACACCTACCCTACACCTACCCTACACCTACCCTACACCTACCCTACACCTACCCTACACCTACCCTACACCTACCCTACACCTACCCTACACCTACCCTACACCTACCCTACACCAAAGTTAATGATCCTAAAGTTAATGATCCGCGCAATAACATTTTATCCGAATCCAAAAGTCTATTTACCATTTAAGTCTAAATACCATTTTGAATCTAATTGAATCTAATCAAAATTGTGAATCTAAACCATTCCCAGATCCCCTTGAACACACACAAAAAATTTCATCAAAATCGGTCCAGTCGTTTGAGAGAAGTTCAGTGACATACACACTCACAGAAGAATTATATATATAAAGATAGATGTTTCCTTACACTGTCATCATTACTGAAAACCTTATCTTTAACCCGTTTAGTCTACATTTTGACTGCTTCTAATTTTGACATAATAGTCTATCGTACAATGTTTTGAAAATACACTACGTAGAAAAGGCAATCTAAATAAGTCATTTTTGTGTACAATAAACAGTAAAATAAATAAATAAGTAATGTTCCATCCAATATGTACAGTATTTGTTACAACTGGCGAATATTTGAGCCAGCCCTCCATTGAGGACATCTATCAATCAGAGCTAACCACAATAATTTATAGTCAAACCACAAGAGTTTATCGCGCCAACGTATAGGCCCAGAGATTGGCTCATTACTACCACTCGATTTGGTAACGCTTTAATATTTATTATACAATTTCAGACCATTACGATACCCATTGCACCTCGGCCGACTTTCAGTCAACGGCGCTCTGATTACTGGGACAAGCTGTTTGTTCACTAAAATCATTTAATTTTTAAATCTAGACTAGGACGCTGTCTCTTTTTTTAGTGGGCCGATTAATTGTCGTTCTCGTTTACGAAATTCAATCCATCAACATTGATACTGAGTGTTACTGAGTGTCGCTGTAGGTGGTACGTTCTCCGTAACTCGATAAAAAAATAACTTTACAACGCATGACAAACTACTTGACAACAGTGTTTAGTTCTTGGTTAGCAGTCATTAAAACTCATAAGGCTAGTCGCATTTGATGCGTGTATGAATACGCATCAAATCGGCCGTGTGGTGTCCGGCAGAGTAGAATAGCACCAACCTCTTACACTCGTGGGTGTCGTACAAGGCGACTAATGTTTTCGAGGCAAAAGATCTAAGCGCCTCCGTAGACTGGAAAATGGGCAGCAGCATTTTCCATTGTTATATTATAACACTGCGATCTCCAACCCGCCTGCCAAGCGTTGAGATTATGGCAATAACCTCCCTTTTTGTGGGAGAGGCCCTAAGTCCTGCAGTGGACTGTTATGGGCTGTGATGATGATGAATACGCAAACCCAAACAATTGTAGTAGTAGGCGTAACAACTGTTTAGTACATTTATGTTACAGTTAGATTTTACGTATTGAGGATGGACTGCAAAGCGTCGGTGGCCGAGTGATAACGGTATCCGACTCGCAAGCGAGAGCTACCGGGTTCAATTCTCACTCCCGCCATGTACTTATGACTCTTTTCTGAGTTATGCACATTAGTTGAATACTAACGATGCTCTTACGCATGAAACCTGCACTTTCAGGCGACTGAATGTGTAATCATGATCCAGTCTGGTCAGGTTCCCCTGGTAGCAGGATCACGGAGGTCAGATGACAGTCGCTCCACTGTAATTACCTGATCTGTCAAATCCTGAGTCATGTTCAAGGCGGAACGGGCCCTCGTGCACGAGAGCACCCGCGGGATATTAATGCCAAGCTGATTATTATAGAGCATAACAAAGCAAACAGATTATGGATTTGAAGAGGTGGCACTTATTTACCCAGATAGATTCTTGGACATTAACTGCATCTTACTAGTGGTATATGTACTGGATGAAATGGCTGGACAGAAAACAAATGGTTACGTTTACAATTTTTTCAAATTTAGAACAGCTGATAAGCTTGTCTATTTACACGGCCTGTCGCCATTTTCAAATGTCATGCCAAGTCCAATAACAGCGACATTGTCACTGGGTCAAATAAATGCGTTGCACATTACAAAAGTATTTTGACAAAGCCTTGTATTACTGTTATACATTTTATTTTTTTGAGCATTTAACGTATGAAACTATGAATAACTTTTATTAGTAAGATTATTAGTAGTTTAAGCAATCAATTTATTAAACTTTTTGTCTTGATAGTTTTAAGCTACAACTTTACCTTCTGTTACTATTTAAATATTGTTCATAATGCACTACAACTCCCACAGAAATGAAACAAAAACAGAATCCATGCTACCTTAAAGAGATATGGTGCATGCAAGGTGTGACAATCTCCTTTGTTGTACATGACATACACTCTTCGGGTCTTACAACGCGCCGCCATTTCGTAGCGTTCGGACATATTTTTCCTCGACGAAAAATATTTTAAAATGCCGTCATGTGTAGTGAAATCGTGTAAAAGTTACTGGAAAAAATGTAAAAAGGCAGGAGGAATTACCTACCATGCTTAAGTAATTATGATTCGTGCTACTTTTTTTTATTAATGTTTTATTTACTTTTGTGTAAATTTCGAACAAAAATACAACGATGTGGCTACCTGTTTTTGGGAAAATTCCCTAAAAGTGGGGAATTCTTAATTAAATTTGTGACTCAGATCAGGTTCCGAATTTTTATTACCTATCGTATCTGAAAAGAAATTGCTGAAATAAATTATTATAATTATAGTCTACCCTACGTACTGCTGTGATGTAAGCATAGTAGTCCGATTTTATAAATAAATAATATAACACCGCTTGCTGCGGAGCCCTTATTATTTTCGATCCCGATTTTATTTTAACGGTTCCTAGAAATAAAAACCGTAAAGACGATTGGATTCTAATTATACGAAACTGTAGAAAAGAAACCAATTGGAACCCATCATCTGCGAGTACCGTGTGCAGTGCACACGGTACTCGCAAACAAAACATTGTATGGTATGTAAAAAATTGAGTGAAACACAACTTAATTTTTTTAGGTATCTGAATTTCTAGATGATTGCTCTGTGTGTGTGAAGTCATTATTCACGGCTTATGATTTCGTTGTTAGTACAGAACAAGCACAGATCACTCTAAATAAACTATTAATGGAGAAATACAAATATAAGATGCCATTAAAATATAATCTTGGCAAAAACGTGTATAATCCGAGTAGGTACTTCTTTGCAGCAGGCATGTGAACAAACTATGCTATGCCGTGGCTCATGCTGAGTGAGGTCCTTTTGTTGACAAGGTGTGCCACAGCACAGCAATTCCGAATCGATATATTAATTTTGTAATTTGGTACATATGTTTTTTATTTGTATGATTATTGTTTATTTTATATTATATGATTGTTGTAATGTGGTGTCCTTGTTAATCAATAAATATTTTTCATTCATTCATTCATTTATTCATTCATTCATACTTCTTGGTCCTAAATATGTATAAAAATTCAACTGTTCCCCTTTTCTACCTGCGATTACGATTTCACAATCAAGTTATAACATCTTAAACTTTTGAAGTACCTTAGAATATTAGGGTAATAATAAGGTTTAATCGATTATTTCTCAGGATTTAAAATCTATCACTATCACCGAATAGATTTTTTATTTAGGGGGTAACGTAACTTCATTATAATCAAACAAAAATCTATCGAAACTAGTACGTTTTCGCATTTTCATATCGCTCCGCGTTCAAAATGCGTAATTCAAAAATATACCTTATTCTATGAGTAACACATTCCACTATGATCTATCGGTGCAAAACGGATTTTAATTCCATGCCGTCCTCGCCTTAATTTTTTATACGTACTAACGAGCATTGTAGTGTATGTAGCCTTAAGGCTAGTTTCCCACAAGCGCGCTCCATACAAACGTAGTTTGATCATATTTTAAAAGTACACAGGATTTTATATTTCTATAGAAATCTTGAATCTCGTGTAACTTTGAATCGATATAATTATTAAACCACAAGCATCGATATTAGTTTCTGGATCACGTCTACAAAATTTCATTGATTTTGATAGCGCAATATTAAAAATATGATCAAACTTAATTTGTATGGAGCGTACTTGGGGAGACTCCTCTTATCAACATTTCATTACTTACAAAAATTTTGATTAAATAATTACAATCTGAAATTAATATCTTTTAAATTAAATATTGTAAAATAGTATTGCTAACATAATACATAAAGAGGGCAAAATGGATAATGTATATGGTAACCCTAAAATCACGCAAACATTTAAAATGGCGGCCATTTCTATGCTTCCCTCATGACTTAAGACACATGGATTCTGTTATTGTTTCATTTCTGTGACAACTCCTTATTCATTCAGTTACTTAGTCACTTAGCTCTAACTTAGCATTAAGCAATTATGTCACTTACTATGCAATAAAAAGACTTCACCTAGTTTTAAGACAACAGCCATAGTAAGTAGGTATTTGCATGTTATAATTTACTAATTACAAATACCTACACTATATAACACATTAGCACTACCATTGTTGAAATAATAATTAAGCAATTTCTTATCGGTCACCCCAATCTGAGAATAAGCAACCGGTTTAAGAAGAGCTCTGGGTCTCTCAACGTTTAGTCTGTAAGTGGACCAAGTTGATAGTCAACATTAAGAATGTGGGGACCAGTTTCAGCTGGATATATTACAACTCTATTAGGCACTAGAGAGGGGCTGTGTCCGGTTTTGGTTTTACTAGGTGTGTACTGCAACTGGATTTCATAATTTATTAAGGGCGACAATTTTACAAGCATTTTACAACAATTTTATTAAATCATGTTCGATTTAGCTAAACCCTTGTCTTTAAGTAATTTTATCCATGTTTACATTCGATGAAAGTTATATTTATTTAGATTACACAAATAAGGTGAGAGACTTTATCCAAGATGTCTTCCTCATTTAGAAGGTACGCGTTATGATAGATATATAACTATTCTCTGATGTGATAGATAACTATTACGTAAGTGCATTTATGCAACCATATCTTTACACCTTCTGGAGGGAGACAAACGAGTTAGCGGGTCACCTGTTGGTGAGTGATCACCGGGCCCCCATGAACAACCGCAGCACCAGGAGCGTTGCAAATGCGTTGCCAGCTTTTGAGAAAAATAATAATAATAATAATCATGGACAAATTCACAAAGCGCCATCTAGCCCTTAAGTAAGCAAAGCTTCTGTTATGGGTGCTAGATAACTGATAAACTACTTATATACATTTTTTTAAAATACATACTTATTATACATAGAACACCCAGACCCGTAACAGAAATTAAAATTCATCATTTCAATTTCTGTCCGGCCGGGAATCGAACCCGGGACCCGGGGTCTCCGGCGTGGCAGACCGGATGTTGACCACTGAACCACTCAGGTCGTAAAGGTGTGAGCTTGTATCTTGAAGGCCCCAATGTCGTATTAGCATTTAATTAAAAACGCCCAAGATGTGGAATGAGCTCCCTCCCGAAGTATTTCCTTTGCGCTATAACATGGCCTGACCTGAGTGGTTCAATGGTCAACATGCCGGTCTGCCACGCAAGAGGTCCCGGGTTCGATTCCCGGCCGGGCAGAAATTGAAATGATGAATTTTAATTTCTGTTACGGGTCTGGGTGTTATATGTATAATAAGTATGTATTTAAAATTATTTAAGTAGTATATCAGTTATCTAGCACCCATAGCACAAGCTTTGCTTAGTTTGGGGCTAGATGGCGCTGTGTGAATTTGTCCACGAATATTTATTTTATTTATTTATGGGGATCTTCAAAAGGCAAGTCTACAGGTACCTCAAAGGCCTGCACGACGGTGGCTGCTTTCCATCAAGTATACCGTCGGTCCGGATACCTCCCTTAGTAATAAAAAAAAACACCCTTAAATACTTTCAGCTACACCGTCAGCTCTATATCACCACGCCTACCTACTCTTGCCAAAGCCGGCGATGTATAATAAATCATTCTTGACACACTCCTTCACCCTCCCTGTGACTCGGATCTTTTGTCTACGGTTTGCAACAGTTACAAAATGGCGTCGAGAATTTTGGAAGCCATAGCACGTGTTCCAGTTGAGGCAACAGCGTAATTGCCGTGCTGACTATCTTTATACGGTGTTTAGTAATGTGTGAGAGATTTGCTATTAGGTCTTCTTGGATCGGGTGCTGAAATTGTTTGGTAATGCTTAGAACTTGGGCAAGAAAAGAAAGTACACACTGTATATTTCTTTGTTTAAAAGTAAGTAATAACTAATATGGTCGATTCATATAAAGGGAGGCCTTTGTTAAGAATAAATGTAAAAATCTAAAAATGATGGGTATGCATGCATTGCGGACATTGAAATAACTTTTCTGATAAACAGTATCTACAATTAGGTAAAGCTTTCAAGAATAATTTCTGTCTATCTGTAATCTAGAATTTGGTTAACGAATTCAAATCATCTACCCAGATTTCTTAATGTTCTTTAAGGTGGGATCTTTCAAGATCGCTTTGGACTTACAATACAATGTCGCCATAAAGGTCGTCGTTGGTCGCAAGGTCATCATACAAAAACTTGGTTCGAAGGTTGGTTTTCCATCAGGCGAACACCTTGGTTTCTCTTGGTTTTCTATCAAAATAAAAATAAACAATGACTCTTTTTCAAACACATTTCAAATAACCCATATTACTTATACCTAAATATACTTATAGCTATTAATCCCATGATCGTGCGCAAGCAATTACAAACCTACGTGATAAGTCCGACCCCCTCAGTTTCCGCCGCCGCCGCCGCCGCCGCCCGGCGCGCCGGCACGCGGAAACGAACGTTTACCGAATTCACGCGAACCACAGCAGCGGTTAGCGATACAGGCTGCTCTTGGACCCCGCCTGAACGCCTAACTCGAATGCTGTTGCTTATTAACTTGCTATGTAGCTCGTGAAATGTTGAATTTATGATGACGCAGAGTACCAACTTTATTATGATTTATGTTAACAACAAAACTTTGCAAGATTATCTTTTAAGGTCGTAAGGTCTTTTTAATTGTACTTTATGCATCGAATATCTCTTCTGAGATGTTTTGTATTAATGTCTCTCTTCTATGTCGCTACACTCTTGACAGAATGGTCAAGATCGTCGGTTGAGTATTGGCAGCACGCTTCCCTATCCGTCGCCACTCTTCACGTACTGCTGCTTGTTTAGTACTACCGGCCTGACAAGCAGTTACCGCAGCCCATGGACGTTCGCAATACCAGTGGTCCCTAGCGAGTTGTCAACCCCGTAAGGTAAGGACCTTCTCACAACACCCTTCTTGAAGCACTCGAATGTTGTACTCAGGTGTCTTATTACCTTCAAGAACACCATGTACACGGCCCGGCGCCCGCGCACGCTCGCTCGTGACACCAGATCCGCTATCGGCGTCCGCGACCTGTTAAATAACATCAGTCAGCCTGTCAAAGTGTTTTGTAACCTGCCCTCAATACGTGATGATAACGCGACGATGTCGGGATCACCGGTTGGATTTGGTATCTGTGACGTGGTAAGATTTGGGACGTGATGCGTTTATTCCGGTGGTTAAATGGGTTGAAACCCCACAGGGTGGTGGAATTGAGTAATTCCACCGATACAACTCCTGTTTAGCCAGGATCTACAATGGCGACCCATAGAGTCTCCGAGTAGTTAGAATTATGAGGTGAAATTTAATTGAAAGTAAGATAGGAGTAGGAAACGTATCGGTACCGACTTCCTTCCTTGAAAAGTAAAGAACAAAACAAAAAGTACAAAACATAGTTTACAGGCAGGCAGATTGGAAATCGCAGTGTTGATAATACGCAAAGGAAATACTACTGCCCATTTTCTGGCCTGATGATTTTAGCTAGTTCTCCCCTAAGACAGACAAGGTTGCTTTTTATTCTACCCAGTGATAAATTTTTGTCCCATATTCTACTCAAACAGACACACTGATATTACACGTTCTATTTGCTTTAGGCCTGCTGGAAGAAATAAGTAATGCCCTTTGTGTCATGTATACATTTGCCATGTATCTGTTACCATTATTGTGTACAATAAACTAATAAATACAATATTTGACAACATAATTATTAAAAAATTCAATCAACCACCTTAACCAAGAATAATTTTCCTCGCCACCAATCTATTTATAATAAGACAAATGACTGCTCGACTATGATTTATTACGTCAAATAACAAACTACAAAATTGAATTAGTCTACTATTAAAGTATCTCTGCCTAATGTCTTAGATCTATCGGCTGACCTTCCAAACGGCCTTTGTGTCAACTTGTGAACCCTTTCAAATCACGTCGTCGGAAACCGGTCGGGTGAACATGCCAAATACTTTACATACTTCCTAGTTTCAAACGTTTTCTTTCTACGCGTGTTGTCGTTCTCGATATATGACGTTAAGCCAAATTAATTGTATTACTGTGCTGTTATAATCAATGAGGAAAGAAAAACTATTTTTAAGAGGAGAGGGTACATGTCAAATAATGCGTGCAGTGCGTGACAGCTTGGGATAGATAGAATGGCCAACGGATATGCCCAGAAAGAACTAGAAATTTATATGTGGACGATAAAGCTTTGATCTAGTATATGACTAGTTAGCAGGCGTATCTATCACGCGTTTTTTATTTATTCTAATCCTACTTATTGACAAACGAGCAGATATATATAATTTATGCACTTAGGTGGTTACTATGAGGCTTCATATGGGCATATCCTTTTACCTGACTGTGCTAGATCCTTCAAACTAGAAAAAACAATGCAAGCATTTTTGTTTGACAGGGAAAATAGAAAAGGGGTGGTACCTACCCAGGCGAATTCCTCAGTTACAGGTAGAGCCACAAGATGACCATCTTGGCGTTAATGTCCTGATTGTGCTCTAGGGATCAGGTAAATACAGTGTAGCGACTGCCAATTGACCTCTGTGACCCTGTTAACAGGGGATTCTGACCAGATTGGACCATGGTTACACATTCAGTTGTCTGACTATGTAGATTTCATCAGGATGTTTTCCCTCACCGTAAGAGCATCGATTAGGGTTCAACTAATGTAAATAACTCAGAAAAAGTAATTGGTAAATTGTGGCACTGGGGTTCCAATCCGGTACCTCGAAGTACGAGTCGGAATCGTTAACCATTAGGCCACCGAAGCTCCTCAGGTACAAGTATGATTGGTCTTAACAAATTTGTTGTGTCTAATTCTAAAACATCTGATGTAAATAACCCAAACAAGACTTACATTTTTTTCTTATTGAATGTGAAGTTCCATCGGGTAAATTAAAATACCAAATCACTTTTTCCGGCATTTATAACGGGTAAAAATATCCTTAATTACGTCCGGTTTATGTGTTAAATTCTATATCCTGCTCAACCAGTACGTGTGTTATGATATGACACATGTCGTCGTATGTACAACCAGCTAATTAAAGATTATAATATTTGGAAAAGGAAGTAGCAATGCCAAGATAGAGGACCTTTTTTTACGAGACGGTTGTGCCGATTTCGATAAAATCGCTTTACACGAGAACTATGGTAAACATCATTAATGTTTGTTTTTGCAAAAACATGTGGATAGATTTCTTATGTATTTACAATTCTTGAATATTGTCGGTATTTAGATAAAACAATTTAAGTAACCCTCTATGAATTAAGCACTTTTATGCAGTTCTTCAAGGTCTCGCAGTTGTGCATTTTTGTTACATGAAACCATGTGTTCTAGCGAAGTACAATACCTATATGTCGATGCTTCTAGTGTTCACGTTATGGGCGATAGCTATTATTTTCCACTAGGTGGACTGTCTGCTTGATTAAAATAATAAATATTGTATCTGTCAAAAGCACATCATCTTCCTGCTGATCTCCTGAGTCTCGTTGTCAATCTGATGTATTACATTCCTGCCTAACTAGCTGGCGAGGAAAATATATAACTATCTTTTGCCTGCGACTTCGACCGCGTAAAATTAGCTTATAATTTTCAGACCCTTTCCAGCGGGAACCACATTGTATTTCGGGATATATTATAGCCTCTGTGCTATTCTGGGTTTTTAGTTCTGGGTAATTAATTCCGTATCCGTAATTTGGCGTAAAGGATAAAACAAACAAACCGAACCAAACCACCAAACCTTTAGTATTGTAATATTAGTAGCTTAGATTGAATAATAATTTAAATAATATATTTCACAACATCAATCAGCGCAAAATGTCCGCATAATTTATCTAGAATTAGTTCACCGGAATCACGTTTCTGTGTGAACTTAATCAACACAGTGGTCGGGCCGAGGCGCCATACAAGGCGTTGCGGTTTGCGTTTTATAATAACATCAGCATTCGTACCATTCTCTTTGTTTTGGAATTATTTCGCTCAAAATAGGGCTTAGAATAACGTAATCATGGGCGTACATGGGCGCGAGTGCCCATTTCGTGGCCGACTCTTTTTGCTCGCGAAATTATATCTGTTGTTAGATTCGCAGATGGAAATTGCTTGTTAAGGCGTCGTAAAGAGAGTATGACTCAGCTATTACCGTGGTGGAATAAGCTGTGGTTTTCTTTGTAAATGTTTATCAGAGGTGGGAATCGTGGCGGTTATGGGAGACTGCAATTACCATTATTCGCACATGGATATCAGCCAAATAAAGGAATGCTTTCCTACGCAAAGCTGTATTCTATACGTAGGTATGATATTGTACCTATACGTAGGTACGATACATTATATACTATGATAATTATAATATTTGCTATCGTCATAGTCATGTGTAGAGCTTTCAAATAGGGATTAAAACATTTAAGGTGGTATCCATTAATTACGGGACCCCCCCCTCCTCTCCAGCAAAATCTCACCAAATCTCATTTGAAGGGAGAGAGGAGTTAATGAAATTCTCACGTCAACTTTTATTTTTTAACTTTTGATTATTTAAAAAAATTGCATAAAATCACTTAAGTATTCATAATTTAATTTTTAATTATATTCTTATTATTCTTTATTAAGGAAAACATACAGCTTAACATTCATAATATTACAAAGCTAGTCCGTACACTTAAGCTAATTAAGTTTCCACTAGGATTACATTGTTTTATTCTGAAGTTGTGTCAGATAAAAAAAATATAATATGACTGGATGACAAAAAATAGAATAATTAAAAAACATGATGCTTATAGTTATTTAAAAAGAGTGATATGAAGCAAAATACATTAAAATATTCAATCAATTTAATTATTAAAAAATCATAACTTAAATTTCACGTCATGGGATGGGGGCCCAATCTCACCAAATCTCACCAAGTGGGAGCAGAGGGCCCAAATTAAAAAAAAACACCTTACGTAATTAATGGACGGCCTCTAAACGCCAGGCTGGAGACATACTGCGGCCAGAGCTCCATCGACAACAATTGTCATAACACAAGTACCAACAATCCGAATATAAACGGCATTAGAGCGATACTGCTATTGCGCAGTGCACTGAAATACCATTATGTTTGGTAACCACGACGAATTTAACACATACAGTCATGGCATGAAGGTACTATTGTCCGTTCGTCACTCGTTAGTAGTGACCACAAAACATGTGTCCAGTCAATTTACATGTAGTGGCAGAAAAATGGAGACACCTGGCTTCGTTTAATTTAAATAATTGAAGACTCCAGGTGCCTCATGTCCCCTAATTTACTAAAGCATGGATTGAATTGTAGTTGGAACGCAATCGCAGCTCAATAGCATTTTGATACGTTTGTGATATTCTGCTCCAATGAGCAGTTTTTCAATAGGTATCTAAAGTATTCCTAACCACACACTAGACAAATTTTGGTAATTAATAATCGCTAGAAATAGGTTCTTAGCAAACAGGATATAAACACTGGATACGTTGTATTGGATAATATTGTATTTGTCAACTGAGATAATATTGTATTTGAGAACTGTCGGATACCTTTGGGGTTGCTACGGGTATTAAGCAAGGCGATGCACTGTCACCAATGATGTTCAACTTAGTACTCGAACACGTAATTAGAAACGTCCAATTAATTGAGAGTGGAGTAGAACTGAACGGTAATCACCAAATCATTGGATATGCTGACGATCTAGGATTGCTTGGACAGTGCAAACAGACCGTAAAAGATCTTGCGGAAGTCCTTGAAGAGCAAGGAGGAAGGGTTGGCCTCAGAATCAACCGGGAAAAAACAGAGTACCTACATATGAAGAGGTACAGGGATAAGTATGCGAGGCGAGAATCCCTAGCGGTAGTCAGTGGCAGCTATAAAGGCGTCGATACCTTTAAATATCTCGGTGGCACCGTAACCGACACCAATCAGCGAGAAGATGAAATTGATCTTAAGATACAAAATACGCTTAGGTGTTGTGCAGCGCTCCATAAGGTGTTGGTGTCCAAACTGATAAGCAGGAAAACCAAGATTCGGATATATAAAACAGTTATTAGACCAATCTTGATGTACGGATGTGAGGCTTGGACACTGACACTTAAGGAGGAGAACAAGTTATTGGTCGCTGAACGTAAGATCTTCCGGAAAATTCTGGGGCCAACACAGGGTGAGGACGGCATGTGGAAGAGAAGAAAGAACGAGGAGGTGGAACAGCTTATTTCCGAACCCAATATTCTGGGAGAGATCAAGGCTGCAAGATTGCGTTGGCTGTGGCCACGTGGAGAGGATGGGGGAGGATCGCGCCGTAAGGAGAGCATATGTGGGTCGGCCGAGCGGACGTCGACCGGTCGGGCGACCCAGATATCGCTGGAGGGATGAAGTCCTGAAAGACCTGCACGCACTAGGAATCCTCGGAGGAGATGGCGCAGGATAGGGAGAGGTGGCGATCTCTGGTGTCGGAGGCCAAGATCCACTTTGGGTCGCTGAGCCAGCGCAGTAAGTAAGTAAGTAAGTATTTGTCAATAGTTTTCAACCATTTTAGAGGTTGTAATAATAATGGAACATAGTGCCAACTTCTATAAATATTTCTTTTTACATTTCGTTCAACCTTTAACAGTTATGTTTATATTAATAAACATTTTATTTTTAAGTTTAGTATTAGTTGGCTGCATGAATTGTAGGAGCGCCATCTATTGACGCTTTTTGAAACCAACTGACAATACCTACTGGAAAACTCCTCATTAAAACTGCCGCTGAGCTGTTATTGCGATAGAATTACAATTCAATCGATGCTACTAAAATAGCAAATTAAGGCCCAGTTTGATAACAAAAAATGTAGGTTATATCAGTATTGTCATGAAAATACTTATGCTACTCGCAGCTATAAATATACCATATTCTTCGTGATGGATATGTCTTCGGAAGAATCTTTGATTTAGATATATCATATATTAAATTAACCTAGACTCACTTAATGTATCTGAAATCTACATTATTCGTATTAGGTACTTAATTAAGTATAATTTTAATGCAGGGCAGTAGGGTAATCGTAATTGTAAATAAATTCCAAGAATAGAATAGCTATTGAACTAAGGGCTAAAAAACAATAGACGCCTACCAATAAACTGATTGTTTGTTGGTGGCTGTCCACATTTATTTGCAAGTCATTGTAATGTCATCGCAGGATCTCAGTGGATGAGTTGTGTGTAATGCAAAATGATGTGTGCACGTCCGAATGCCATCTTGCTATTGAAAACATACGGACTTCCTTCTCGACACCAATAACGCCCTATTTATTGTATTTGCTTCCAATTTGCTCACATGAAAAATAAAGCGATATCTAAAATATAGTATTTTTATTTATTTCTTTCTTTCTTTCTTTCACAGTTTTACAGCATATAAATTATTATTCAAATTATTATTATGATTATATAGTTTTACAAGCGCTTGTAAATGCTGTATTATTAGGTGTAGCTATAAAGTTCCATTGCAATCGGTTTATGGCGTATGCAAGCAAATGAAAATTTAGTTTAAAATGACGGAAATTGTTATAAAATTAAATTTTTCGCCATACAAAACCACAATTTCATATTTAAAGACAGAAGGCTAAAATTATTTCTCAAACGCTATATACGCGCAGGAGCGACAGAACTGCGAACACGTAGCCACGTCCGCGCCACTAGATGGTCTTATCATAGACATTATTTATGTTGACATCACAATACTCGTAATACCTACATTGAATAAGTTACAATTATATATCAAAATTCTAATCTTTAAAATTTAATATTTAAAACCTACGTAAATAAAGCGATTCGAATACGGAGTGATGTTAACTGTTCAGTCGCTGTGGAAAAGTATTTCCTGCGCGTACGCAGTTTGTAAGCATAGACTACGGACAGTCACTAACTGTGGCGAAATTTTAAGTCGTTGCCCATTAGTGAGCTAGTCTAGCTCAGCTGAGAAAAAAGAAAAAAAAACTGAAAAATATCCCGTATGTTACCACAACACCGCCGGAACGCCAATCAAACAGATTAGCGATAATTCCCCGGCGAGCGACAACGCGCGATATTTTCGACACCATGATGCAACGTCACCTTGGCGTTCGCAATTGATACTTTCTTAACGCATTCTGATTGAAAAATGCGGCCTTTATATTTTTCAATTTAAAAATTTAAGTGTAATTCTAGGTGCTAAAGTATAAGCTGCTTTGAGTACTAGGCAATTGCAGGCATTGTGTGATTGATTTGACATTGTCGTTTTAGTGAAATTTCAACAAAATTTATTTATAAGTACTAGCGAGGCATTTGAAATAAGTGACGATGGGGCCGAAGACGGAATATGCTTGTCCAAAAACAGCCTGCCTGTCTGCCTACTTCAAGTAATAAATATAAGAATGAGAATCACCTGTCATGGTCGTCTATAGATAGCAGTACAAAACTTCTCTACCGATCACAACATCTCGCCAGGAACAAAAGTCCTCTGTAGACCATTCCAAACTCTAAATTTGGAATTCTCTCCACGTATCAGCCAGGTTGAAATATTGCAACTGTGGAAAATGAAATGCTGGTCGTCACTTGAGATCAGCTTTACCGAAATAGCTAATAACAATAAAAGTATAATTTGAATATTATTTTACCACTTAAAATATTGGACTGCAAAATAAATCCATTAACAAAGGTTCGAAGGAAATTGTAAATTACGGTCTATTTGAAATCTACCATTAAAATAGTAATTTGCTTGACATTTTCAATTTTGTAATTATTATTAAGTTTGAGTAAGATTTTATCTAAATTGATCCGGTTTCATGCTTCCTATATGCATCTCGTTTGCACATTTAGGTATGTAGTTTATATGAAGGTCGAAATTGAATGCCTACGTAATTAAAAGATCTGAATAATGTCGCTTTAAATGGGTACATCTGCAAAAAATACGTCAATTACAGCTACGGTTTGACAGTGTTTCTAATTCCAACTAGGTTTTTGCTGTCATACCTGGAAAAACTAGCCTTTTTTTAATAACTCCTGGTATTTGTTTGGTGACAAAGAGGCGTGTTCGATTTTCTACCTACCTCTTTTTGTTAAGTCAATTCATTATAATTATTGTTTCAATTATTCGTTTAGAGAAAAGGTGCTATTAAAATTAGGTCGTATTAACGATAAATAAAGGCCTTTCATGTTCAGTTAGTGTCAAACGAACTAGAAAAGCAATGCCCAGGTGTTCCTTACTTATCAATCTCGTGTGGTCCAATCGTTAGCCACCAAAGTAGACAAACCAATTTACTTTTTACCATTAACCTACCTATGCAATAGTACCTCGACCTCTCATAACAGTCTGCAAATATCACAATGAATGAAGAGAATTTACTCAACATACCATCAAGCCATTTCACTCACGAGCCACCTTGACCCGGCATCGAACCCACACCCCGTCTGCATAAGACAAAGGCATATCGACTGGCCATCGATCACCGAACGGTCATGAGCGATCTTTGTTATTTAACCATTACCATTATGGAGCATTATGAAAGTTGCATACTAACTGGAGAGCCTGGCGATGGCTGTAAAGTTCAGTCAAATCAAATCAAATATTTTTTTTCAGTTTGGGTTTTACACTACTTATGAATGTCAATATGCAATTTTACAACCTTGATCATACAAGAATGATAGCGCCACAGCGCGGTAGCATCGTCGACCCGAGCTTGAGTACCTAACTTGACTAGAAACATGGGAAAAAAATACTCCTGTCGGAGGCTGAAACGTACCAGGAATGTTATGTGGTCAATGGCTACTGTGAAATGGGGTGGTACCTAACTAAGCAGTTACAAACTGTGGGCTCGTATTTTATAAAACCATAATACGGACAAAGTGGTGATAGACACGATAAAAAAAGACAATTGATTGGTCATCCATCACCAGAAGAGACATAACCCGGTCTTTACATGCTTTCTAGGTTAGATATATTACAGAACCGGAAAGTTATGTAGGTTAGATTTGGAGACTAAGTGCCTACTATCTACTTATACAGCGTAATAAAGAATATATTGTATTTAAAAAAATTAAGCGGAATTTCTTATTAACCTACAAACAAGTCTACCTCTTCATAATGTTAGTAACTACAAGAACAGATTCAGATTAATGTAGCGAAACACAAATTGGTCTAAATATTGCTATAGATTGCGTAGGAGAGCTCCATTATTATAGCAAAGCTTTTGTCTGGCTCCCATAGAAATAGTTTACTAAATCGCTGTTTAGAAACTGTTAAACTATTGCATTTATTGTCGAGGTTCTAATAAAAAATTTACCTGTTAAAATTGTACTTAAAATACATAGATTCGTTAAGATGCTTTAGTGTTTCTATCCCACTTATTTTACCTAGACTTTCCGCTACTTCGCGGCGAAAGAACCACTGAGCTTTGACACCCAGATACACCAAAGCCTATTACTAGATACTGAAATATTAGTACTTTAATGCAACCCGTAACCGTTAAATTATAAGTAAAAGTTGAATAGGAAACTAGATAACTAGGAAACAACTAATCTAAGACGAATAATGACCTAATGTCCGTTTCGTTATCACTAGGTATATACGTTAGGTAAGCAAAACAATGTAACTGTGGATATTACTCCCAGCTTTAGAAACCACTTAACTACAGAGCAAAATAGACTTTCATCACGAATATAGACAATGGTCAAAATATTGCCAAAGGTTGCGTATGGCTGCATTGTAACGATACCTTTGTTAAGCCCTATGGAAATCGATTTGCTAAACCGAATTAAATACCAATGGTGCATAACAATTGGATTAAGAAACATACCGAAGTAGAGCTATTACACCTACATAATATTTGGAAAATTTCAACGCATGTCACTACTCTATATATACCAACTCATATAGTAAAGAGAAAAGATTTGATTTTTGTCGGTTTGTTTGTAATGGGTAAACTCAAAAACTACTACACCGACTTTGAAATTTTTTTCATTAATAGGAAGCAACATTATTGCCGAAATTAAAATACAGTTACAAAAAAATAATACAGTCCTGCGGAAAAATTGAATTTTTACAGCTCATCCAAGCAGCAGATCCGAACTGCCCGCGGGTGAAAGCCGTAGAGATTCACAATAATCTGAATTTTATGTTATTATGGAGAAACGAAAGGATCAACTGTAATGAAATTAATTAGGACTACCTTTACCCACGACTTCGTCCGCGTGGAAATACTTTTGTGACAGTTTATCTGTTGCCGCGTCACCATTATAAATGATATCCGAATTGCATGCATACTAGTACTACGGGGAAGTACCCTGGACTTCAAATTACCAAACTATCAAAACTAAATCAAAACCCGATCAGAAGTTTCTGAACCGACATTTTTTATGTATGACATTATTTTTTATTTTTTGATATATTGTATATATTATTGCTTATATCATCATCATCATTATATCAGCTGAAAGACGCCCACTGCTGGGCATAGGCCTCCCCCAGAGATCTCCACAAATGCCGGTCCTGTGCCTTCCGCATCCAGTTGGTACCTGCGATCCTTACCGGATTGTCGGTCCACCTTGTGGGAGGCCACGCTGCGTCTTTAACTTAACAGCCCCATCGGCCATCTGTTCTTCGAGCTATGTGCTCAGCCCACTGTAACTTTAGCCTGGCAATCCTTAGGGCTATGTCGGTGACCTTGGGTCGCTTGGTTTGATATAGTTGGTTGTAAATTTTAATTAGGTTAGTATTTATTTACATAATTGTTATTTCTCTTTATGAATAAATAAAATTGCCAATAGTGATTGTTTACAGAAAATTTACAACGCCGCTTATATTCTCCAAATTCGCGTGTCCAAAACACATTCAGAATAACATCATCATCATCTTGGCGTTAATTCCCGATTGTGCTCTCTCGCACGAGGGCGCGGGGTCCGCCGTGAACATGATCCAGGATTTGACAGGTCAGGTAATTACAGTGGAGCGACTGCCCTCTGACCTCCATGACCCTGCTACCAGGGGAACCTGACCACATTGGATCATGGTTACACATCCAGTCGCCTGAATGTGCAGGTTTCATCACGATGTTTTCCCTCACCGTAAGAGCATCGGTTAGTATTCAACTAATGTACATAACTCAGAAAACAGTCATCGGTACATGGCCGGAGCGGGATTCGAACCCGGGACCTCTGGCTTACGAGTCGGATACTCTTACCGCTCGGCCACCGCCCCTTTACGATCAAGAATAACGTTTAGCATTTTCGTTAAAGTGTCAGCTTAAATGCATTTAAGAATTTGGTGCAAGCCAGCCTTAGTCTACCTTTTAACAAGCCACCTAATTTACCCTAATTAAAGTAGTATAAGTTAAATAATCGCTTGCGCAAACCAGACGTCAAACTTAATTAATGGTGACTATTTGCGCTAAGATATAAAGTGAAGTATGGTGTTTAACGATCAATCTCGCCCTTCTACTTCTGGCACAAGGATAAAGCCTTGAACACGCCCAGTTTTAGATCCTATTTTTGCGTACAAGGCAACGGCGTGGAGCCTTAAGTTGTATAGGTGGAGCCTTAAGCTTTAAAACTTAAGTTTCATACATTGTAACGCAACAGACAAAATTGTATAGCATTTTTTTTTATTTGGATTTATTTATTTACAAAACCATTACAATTTATAACTGAACACATTGGTAAATCCCTTTGAGGTTTGTCTCGATGATAACTTCGTCTTCGCCGTCACACATACCGCCGCCGCCGCAAAGCCGACAATTGTATGACAAACAAAATGTAAGACAAGTAAGGAATTCATACGCAAATCAGGCCACGGCTAGAAGTACCTATTAAAAATCTCACAGAATAGATAATCGTAAATGATAAATATCCTTGCGTACCACCAGTACGATCAATTCTCACACCTGCGCACAACTAATTCAATCATGAACCTCTACTTATTCTAGATCACGCGACCTTTATAGACAAACTACAATTAACTACGTCTGTGGGAACGACCGGTCTACTGTTTCTATCGCTATGATTACTGGACAATGTCGCGACCAGCCCAATAAGACCTCCCATGCCCTTCTAAAGCCGTTGAGTTATTACAGACAAAGGTGTCAGGGTATAGTTTTAAATGGCTCAAATTATACTGAACGGGAAAGAGTAGTCCAGTTTTAGTGGCAATTTGCTGCAAACGCCTTGGCATTTGTGATTTGGTTCACAGTTGACGTACGGCTCGCGGCAATACTCTGATCGCTGATAAGGTGCTTGTGGAGTGTGTCCGGTGCAATTATGATAGGGCAGACGCGATATGAGACTTAAGTTCGTTTCCAGGTGCTAAAGATCAGCTCCGATGCGATACCGGAGCTAAGATTCAGAACGCGCTGGTTGATAAACAGCTTAATGTTCCACAACTTTAATGTACTTGCAATAAAGATTAATATATACCGCTCTATCTATTTCTGCTGTTAAGTTACAAAGCTTGCGATGTTGGGTTCCGGATTGTGGCATTTACCAAGTATTGGAGCTTGTGGTAATAAAATGGTAAAGCGTCATTCCCATTATGTTTATAGATAGATATAACATGATAGTTACGAATTTTGGCTACGAAAATGGGCTTTTGGTGTTAAATTCTTGTGCCCCACCAATCTCATAGCAACCTTAAACATAAATTACCAAAACCTTATTCGACAATAATAAAGCTTTGTGAGCTTTAAAACGCCTAATGGAGTGTCGGTGGCCGAGTGAGTAAAGTATCCGACTCGTTAGCGAAAGGCACTGGGTTCGAATCCCACTGATCCGTATTACATAAAAAAAAACTTTGTAAGCTTTAAAACGCCCAACCCACGTTCGAGACGCAATTAAAATTAACCACAAACCTACACTGGCGGCATTACAAAGTGGGACTTATTGGCAATAAATAATCCAACCAAATGTGAGGTACGGTCGTGTTGAAGGGAAACCTGTGGACACGCTGACAATCTAGATTTAGTGCGGGCATTGTGCCCGAGATTGTGCCGTGTGGTCTGCCAAGGCTTTACGTTCTCCTACACCGGAGGCGTAAGACCGAAACCACGACTGGCAAGGGTCAAGCTGCACTAAATGTCTTTACGTCTAGAAAGTAGCATTGGCTAATTTGTAAGTTTATTGGAAGCGGAATGTAATTGAAGAACGTGGTCAGTTTGGAGGTACTAATTTAGGAACGTTAATGATGGAATTATTATGGATTTAAGATCTAAAGCGCGCGGCAATAGTAGGCATAATTTTGAAGTTGTACAATTTGGTTCATTAATCCTTTGACCGTATGGTGTCCTTTCACTCGTGGATGTCATACAAGGCGACTAATGTTTTCGGGACAAAACTTCTAGAGTCTCCGTAGGCTGGAAAATGGGCAGCAGCGTTTCCCATTGTGATATTTACGACACTGCGATCTCCAGCACGTCTGCTAAGCTTGGAAATTATTGCAATAACCTCCCCTTTCGTGGGAGAGGCCCTAAGACCTGCAGTCGACTGTTATGGGCTGTGATGATAATCACCTTTACCTGCAGCCCGTCCGCAAAAAATCCGCGGGAACCGCATTAAAATTTGGAATAAATTATAGGCTATGTGCTATTCTATACTACATTTCATCAAAATCCTGGATCCAAAATACAAAATACCAAAAACCCTGGATCCAAAAAATGGATTAGCAATAGCGTACCTTGACCTCTCGGTAAAGAACCGGTATTATATCATAAAACTAAATAAAAACTTATATGGTACTACGTAAATTATTACAATTATCGCTTACAAATTAGTTCTGACGGAGAAATCAATGTCCGCTATTGCCTACCTACCTACCTATCCCTAAGTGTTGTCAAACGAGTTGTTCTCCCCCGGTGATAAGCCTCTGCTCCGGTCTGGCAGGCCATTCTTATGGAGATCCCAAATTAAAAACACGAAACTTATAAAAATACATTATACGAATTAAAAGACACAAATTAATAATACCTAACTGAATTCCTTAAACTTAATTGTTAAAAGGCGGTTTGATTTAACACATTTTGTGACTACGCCACTTTGTACCAAAAAAGTGTCAAACGGATATAAACGCGGCCTATTATGGCAAACGTTTGTAATAATCTTGTCATTGGCGAAACGAGTACCCACATACTTAGATATGGGTAATAGTGATTGATACGTCAATCGTAAACTGATAAAAATATATTGAACTGAGTGGTTCAGTTGGCCGCTCTGCCACGCAGAGGTCCCGTATTCGATTCCCGACCGAGCACAAATATAAATAATTACTTTTAATTTCTGTTACGGGTCTGGGTGTTATAGGTATAAAAAATATAGAAATAGTTTTTTAGTGTTCTAGCAACACAAGCACCCATAAACACAAGCTTTGCTTATTTAGGTGCTAGATGGCGCTGTGTGAATTGTCCTAGCATACCTATTTATTTATTTACTAGCTTTTGCCCGTTCTTCGTTTGTGTGGAAATCGTTTTTTAAAAGAAGGGCAGTTTATCTTTTTCCCGCGCGACCATTTAAAATGACCTCCCAAATGTATGGAAAGTACCCTACCCTACCCTACACCTACCCTACACCTACCCTACACCTACCCTACACCTACCTTATACCTACCCTACACCTACCCTACTCCTACCCTACACCTACCCTACACCTATCCTATAACTACCCTACACCTACTCTACACCTACCTTACACCTACCCTACATCTACCCTACACCTACCTTATACCTACCCTACACCTACCCTACACCTACCCTACTCCTACCCTACACCTACCCTACACCTATCCTATAACTACCCTACACCTACTCTACACCTACCTTACACCTACCCTACATCTACCCTACACCTACCTTATACCTACCTTATACCTACCCTACACCTACCCTACACCTACTCTACACCTACCCTACACCTACCCTACACCTACCCTACACTTACCCTACCTACCAATCTAAACGAATTGTACATGTATTTAAACTGGTAGATAATACTGATACTGGTAGATATTAACATGGTATTTTAATTTTATAAATAGCAACAAAATATTCAATTTAATGCATACCTACGTACACTACGTAGGTACGCGAACATTTTTGTACTACCATAAACAAAAATGGGCCGACAATCCGACATTTATCCAGTGGAATTCAATTAGGCACTGAGTCAAATGGCTCTAGCGTTCGGGAAATAGCTTAGAGCCCAAGTTGCATTCTAATGGAACTAACCATGTTATATCGGGCATTTAACGTACAAATTGCTTCTACCCACCTATTAATAAATTTAATGTCCCTATCACGTTTCGTTGTGTGATATACTTATGTTGGAAGTTATTCTACAAGATAACAGTCGTGATATAGCAACGCGGTAGGCCTCTTTGTCCTAAATGGAGAATGGAGAATTAGATTTGCGAAACCACAGTTTCTTTTCACAGTCAAATGATAATGATTCCATTGACAGCAATTGACTTCAACCCTGCTAATGCTAAGAATTCCAAGGAGTCAGGTGGGGAAGTAAAAAGAAATAATCATCTTGGCGTTAATGTCCCGGTTGTGCTCTCGCGCACGAGTGCATGGGTCCGCCTTGACCATCATCCAGGATTTGGCAGATCAGGTAAATGCAGTGGAGCGACTGCCATCTGATCTCCATGACCTTGCTACCAGGGGAACCTAACCAGATTGGATCATGGTTACACATTCAGTCGCCTGAAAGTGCAGGTTTCATCACGATGTCTTCCTCACCGTAAGAGCATCAGTTAGTATACAACTAATGTACATTACTCAAAAAAGAGTAATTGGATTCAAACCTGGTACATCTCGCTTACGACTCAGCCACCTAACTGCTTGGCCACCGACGTTCTAGTAGTAAATAAGGATAATCATAATCAACCTCTTCTATACTAATTTATTTATTTATTTATTACGAGTACAATTACAAGCACTATCCCCATGTTGATAACGTTGACGTCAATGTTAATTTAATGTTTGTCATGATTTTTACAATGGGTACTATTAATAATTAAAAATTCACTGTTACCTATTTACAATAAAATATAAAATACTAATCATATTAATCAATTAATTATATATTCTATATTATCTATATTCCATCCACATTACACATTGCAAAAATTACCGCCTCGTTTTTTTAATTGAACGGTAGAACGGTTTCTACTTCGTTTTATATTCTTAGTGCTGTTGTAATCGGAGCGTTCAAAAGTAAGTTGGTTCTGCACTGCGTGATAGCAAATGTCGTCTACAGTTCATTCGCAATCTCAAATTTGGTAGCAGTAATTCCAACGACTCCAGTACTTCCGGGTTTGTTATGATATCACGTCGCACCTCAAATACATAAGTTGCCAACGCAATATTTCGTCGAACCTCTAACTTAAAATATCCCACCATACTCAACACGAAGAGTGTGGGAAACATTAATTAATAAATAATAATAATAAATAAATAATCGTGAACAAATTCACACAGCGCCATCTAGCCCCAAAGTAAGCAAAGCTTGTGTTATGGGTGCTAGATAACTGATAAACTACTTATATACTTTTAAATACATACTTTTTATACATAGGACACCCAGACCCGTAACAGAAATTAAAATTCATCATTTCAATTTCTGCCCGGCCGGGAATCGAACCCGGGACCTCTTGCGTGGCAGACCGGCCACGCAAGAGGTCCACTCAGGTCGTCAATTAGAAGGTAGACTGGATAGACTCCATACAATTTCCAGTAGAGATATCTGGTGAACTTATTTTGTAGTTTTTCTGATGTACTTTGACTCATGAGGATTCCAATTAATTAATAATTTATTCAAGAAAACTTAAGTCTAAAATAACACATAAAATTGCACTAAATTCCTGTTTGCTTCTAATTAATGCATTGTTCAGGGTGGTTGGGTGCGAAAAATCCTTACTCTGTCCCATCACGAAGCCTAAATTCCTGAAAGCCTTCTTACATATATCAATGATGTGGCTTCAGAATGTAAGATCACTTGTCATGTGAACTTCAAGATCGTGGACTGCTGAAACCTGTGAAAGGCTGAGGTTGTCGATTTAATATTGATATTCGATAATGCCATACCCTCGACTGTATTTCATTACATGACACTTAGCTACATTAAAATAGAGTTTGTTTTCGCGGCCCCACTGTGATACTCTGTCAGTTTTCTCTTGCAGTCTCCCGCAATCGGTTTCGTTATCTATCTTGCAGTAGAGCTTTAAGTCGTCAGCAAACAATAAGCACAAAACATTGTCATCAACCACTTCTGGAAGGTCATTGATCATGATAGTGAACTCCAGATAGTGTGAGATACTGTTCCGAACTCCAACTAGCATATTCCACATATAGCTGAAGGCTTTCCAGGTAGCTAGCATGAAAATGTAATAATTTTGAAGTTAGCTCAAGCCTACTGAACTTCACCAACAAGATGACATTATTGACCAAAACGAACGCATTCTTAAAATCAAAGTAGGCTTCATCCAGTTGGCCACCCGCTCTCCTGGCCAAAGCCTTCGTTGCATCCTGGAAAAAGCTCATCAATATACGCTTATGTTGAATTATTTTATTATAGGTACTAACATTTAGATATTGAGAAGCGGATGTCGTCTAACAAAGACTATTAAGCTTGCAAGACGCAGTTGTTTTAAGAAAATTGATAAAAAGAAATAAATCGATTTAAAATATTCTCTTACCTATGGAAAGCTACGTTACTTCCCGAATCCCAACGGGAACGTATTGAGTTTTGACTCGTTTGATTTAACTTGACCAAGACTAGTCCTAGAAGGTAGCCATGTTCCGGCCGTGGAGCTGGAAGGTGGCTTAATAGACGCCTATCAAAAAATAAATATTGATATCGATTAGATACGTACATGATGTGTCCCATTACTAGAAAATTGTCACGTCCACCTGTCGCGGAATGAGCTACGTCACAATATTATTATGAGGGGGAAGGTTGAGACAAGTGGTAAAAAGAAATATCGACATCGATTATCAAGTGATGTCGCATCACTAGAAAATTGCCGTCTCGACCTGTCCTCATTTCGTCTTTGAAACATACATACTTCTTCTTCTTACATACGACAGTTTTTGTTGGATTGAAGAGAAAATTAAACATGAAAGTCAATCTGAATGCGCAAAACGGAATCAGGTCCCCATTGTCGCAACTGATAAAAGATTTTTACATAACAAAAGTAGCCAAGACCATTCCGATTATTTCCGATGTCCGAGAGATTCACGGAAACGCATCGAATCGTGTTCTCGATTTACGTAATCGATTGTTAACACCCGGATTATTGTCTTTATTTTTTGTCTACGAGAACGATTGCATCGATTAAGTAACTTGTATCGAGTGATAAATTTTCAAACAATAAATTATCTGTGTAAAGAGTCATTTAAAATGGAATCGGTTAAATTGAAAGTTTTGTTTTGTTTGTAGAGACCGGTTGGATTTACAGTTCAATTGTCTACACGTAATTACATTTTAAAACAAAATCTTTCTTAAGTTTCTTAAATTGTGTGTTTGATACAGATACATATTAAATAAAAAATAATAATCTTGGCGTTAATGTCCTAGTTATGCTCTCGCGCACGAGGATCCCGACTGCCTAGACAAGATTCAGGATTTGGCTGATCAAGTAATTACAGTGGAGCAACTGCAATCAGACCTCCGTGACCCTGCTATCAGAGGAACCTGACTAGATTTGATCATGTTTACACTTTCAGTCGCCTAAATGTGCAGGTTTCATTGCGATATTTTCCCTCACCGTAAGAGCATCGGTTAGTATTCAACTAATGTACATAACTCAGAAAAAAGGCATTCGTACATGGCCGCAGTGGAATTCGAACCCGGCCCCTCTAGCTTACGAAACGGATACCGTAACCACTCAAACACCAACGCTCCACAGATTCATCATTTAACAAATAAGGTTTTAGTTAAATCCAATGCATTCATTTACCACAAAAAGCAAGTTGAAATTATTAATATTTACATTAAAAAATAAACCAAAACTCAAGCTAGGTACTCTATATTAAATGTCTGCCCAAACAATACAAAATAACATTACGAAGCTCTCAAGGAAAACCGCCGAGCAGTATGTAATACGGTAACGAAATTACATTGGCGTTGCAAAAAATTTCGTCAACCCCACTCAGTGGCGTATTACTAACGTTTGATAATACACCATTCTTCAATGTTACCTCACACGAGAGGCGAGTTACACACGAATATGGGAAACTACTGCATAATGCCGAAAAAAAGCATATATATTGACACAATAACAATAGGAATTTGCAACTGCAGCTTTGGCAACTAACCGCATTGTTTCCATTGGCTAGAGAGATGCGAGATTTAGATTCAGTGCTCGCGATGTGGAGTTATACTACTTACATTTACAATATCTAATGAGGACGGTCACGTGGAAGAAGAAAAGTGGGAAAATAGACTAGGATGATGATGAAAATATCCACAAATTAAGAAAACCGGTTGCCAAACCAATTTGTTATAATAAAGAAAAAATATGGGAGTACCGGAGAGCTGGCTCGTTCGTCGGGCAGAGGATAAGCATTGCTATCCAACGAGGCAACTCAGCTTTCTGCTTTTGGTTTTGGAGGTTTGTACGTCTTTCTTAATTTTTAAGATTTTAGTATTAGTGTTTATTGTTATGGTTTGTGTAAATATTTTGTTTGTATCCAAATAAAAATATGAGTTATGTAGATTGTATTTGTAGAAAATGAATAGAACATAATCAATTTATTACAGTTAATTTTTTATTCGTTTTAAATTATCTTTTACCACTAACAGCAAAAAAGTAACTCCCTTTGGTTTTTTCATATAACATACTAAAACTGTACAAAACGACGTTATGAAAGATTCTAGTCACTAATCATTGTCCTACAATGGAAACAAACAAGGCTCTAATTACATTTGTCTCATCACGCGCTGCATAGCCTATTGTTTCGTGCAAATTAAGAGCTCAAACACTATTAAACTGGGTATTATTACTACAAGAACAACGAATAGGCGGAACATTTGCTACGGTAATGGACATCAAAGCCTATTTCACATAGTATGGATGCAATGAAATAGACTGGTACAAATATACCTACGAAGGCGTACGATTCGGTCTGGTGGAGATCTTTAATCGCTATGAATCCCTTTATGTCAAATTCTTTTACAAATGCACAAAATGGGGGCGGGCCGTTTTTTATGCCACTAAGGTGGCAAACAAGCTTACTGCCTGCTGCTAAGGAGCCTCCGTAGTCTATGGGTGTTTGCAATATCAGGGGCATTTTCACCCCTTTCTTTCAGAACTCCATGTTGCACACTCCAGGGAAAACCTCTCCAGGTAGTTCATTTTACAGCCTTAGTGTGCGTCGGACAAAATGTCTTTAGAACCGCACAGTTCGCGACCAATTCGCAAAAAATCATATACAGCTGTCGGCTAATTCGGCTTCGTATAGGTAAATACGAATTCAAAACTAGCCGATGTACATTATTTATCACCGACTAATGTGAAATTCAAAATATGATTGAACTTATGAAGAGTTGTAATTTATACCATGTTCTTTCTTAGATTACTCGGATAAAAATAGAAGAATCTCGCCTCCGCTGGTTTTTATTAGAGATCCGTTTTCTTAATGCTCTATCAGAGGCTATTAATCATAATTGTACCTTTTCATAAATTTTGGCTACTTATGAACGTGGGTTTTAATTTTGCAGCACTTCACGCATTGCTTACGAACTTGTCTGCAGAAAGTAGATACCCAAACAACGCACAATCTTACCTACTATAGTTTGTTTTGGTATCTAGAGGTCGAAGGTAAAACCAATTGAAACAATACGTGACATTGCAAACAGAGGTCAATTATCGTATCAGCGAAAACTGCGTTACAGGACTCCTTCGTAATACCTAGTAACATGCGCTAAGTAAATTATTCAATCAATTTCACAACCATCAGAAGGCTAGGTGTCGACACTATCGCACCCTGACGTTTGACACCGCTTTTTTTGTCACGCGTCGTCTAATTTTCATAACACAGCCACGCGCTCATGACCTTTCAGGAACGACAATGCGTTGTTTCGAAAGAGTTTGAAGTCACACAAGTTCAATGATAGTCGGTTAGACACGCATCGAATGTGTTGAGAATAGGGGGCCGATACATGCGCACGAGTTGCTTCACGGCACCTTCTGACGGCTGATTTCGCAAACGCTTAATCTGTACCTATACAAGAGTAAAAAATGGAGAAATCGTGAAGGGAAAAAGTCCGCATCCATAGTCAAGTTCAAATACGCCCACAAAAAGTCGCCGCGCTATTATGTTCTTGAACCCAAATTCGTTCGAATCCGGGGCATGCATTACATAGACAATGCCAGCCAATGTCGTTTGGCTCACGATCGTATCCGTCATTTTTGCGCCCGTTCGATATGCATAGACATCGATTATCGACACTGATCGGTGCCGAATCGACATTTAGCACGCATTTTGCGCCCAAGGCTGCAGGCGCTTTTGTTTTAGTCGTAATTAAAGAAAATTCCGATTGAATGTGCTTGAACAATGCAATTATCGTACATAATCGCCGACACACGGCACGCACGCAACGCCATGCGGCGATACAACTATGCGCATTGTTCACGAAGTGGACAGTGTAACGTTTTCGTTTTCAACCACAATGTAGTACATACAGAGATATATTACCTACCTAACGAACAGTATGGCTGTCTCTAATATTTCCCCTATGATACAGAAAAATCGAAAAATCATACACTTCTTGTCCTTGACAACTGAGCTAACTTGCCAGTATTTATATATGGCACTGCAATAGAAACTTACATTAATTTCCATTACATTTCAGTGAACCCAGCCAAATTCAACTATGATTCATAGCAGCCACACGTCCCTGTATTTGACTGCAGAGACCTGGTTTACACGTCTAATTATGCCCATTTATAAGACAAGCTTCGCAAATGATACGTATCACTTGTCAGAGCTTGAATGAGCGCTTGTCACAGCCCCGTTCACAATGTTTCTTAATTGCACGCATGCGGAGCAGAAACGCGTGTTATCTTTAATCAAAACCCCATTATTTTTAACCACACATTTGTAGCTAAGGTCGCACTTAAGGCAATTTTGACCTTTTCGTTAAGGTCGTGGTCTACTGTTAATTAAATTAATTGACTATCTGACCAATGTACCAGAAGCGGTGATTCATTTATCAATGCGGTTGCATTGTTATGCCAAGCGTTGTGCCTGAACTTAAATGTAGTACTTAGGTACTGTATAATATTAATGGGCGTCTACGGATATTGTCTTGGGGTGCAGCGCAATATAAACTGTAACACAACTAGTTAAAACCTAGATTGCTAAAAGCAACATGTAGCATTTAGCGCTAGAAGTGTAAAATGTGCGGAATTCTAACCGGATATACCGTAGGACCTATCATGTTTGGTTGTGGTTGGGAAAATAATTCGATGCCAAATTCCACTACGAAAGCACACAATAATCGGTATCTTTCCATTCACTCAGTCAGTAGTAAGATCTTTTTTGGTTTGATAATTTAGGTACCGATAAAAGTCTGACATTGAAATACTAAAAGTACCTTTCTTCCTTAGTCCTTCTTTCAGTGGCGAAGCTTGCCTTACAGGGCTCCCGTTTCAATAGTTGTCTAGGGCATCCCCTAGTTGACACCATCTCCTACGGGGGTACTAATGAGTACCTGTCTTATATCCTGGTCTTAGCATGGTCGAGTGCAGCGAGCTCTGATAAATGCGCGTGTTAATTATAAAAATAACTTTAAACACTGAATGAGCGAGCGTAGCCAGCTCTAAATTTTTGTACCAATTGATTTTTTAAAGCCGGGGTGGTCCGCGAGGCAAGCGAGGTGAGCTCGGAATTTTAGGTATTGGCCCTTGACTTGGCTATCGAAACCTTGCGTGATTATTATTTTAATGATTTATGTTATTGAATAATCGAGTATAGCGAGCTCGTCATTTTTTGTATATTACCCCTTAAAACCTTGCCTAGGTCCCGATAATAATCTGACACTGAAATATTCAATTCCCTTCCTCCCTTAGTCTTTCTTTCCTTCCTTACTTGTTTGTAATTACTGCTTGTTTCCAAAACGATCTCTTTCGCAAAAACAACATCGTTACAACAAACATTCCCATTCGCAAATCGAACATAACAACCGATACCGAACGGATCTGCGCGTAACACTCGGAATGTAACAATGAGCCTTATCTATTATCTACAAGTCTCGTGTCGTGTCCCAACTTAACCTATACCTGCGGGTTAGACCGTAGCCGACATTCGGTAAAAATAGTGCACTCGATACTTGCACAAGAGCGTAAAGCCTTTCACCGTTGTGTAACTGCCTTAACGGGTGGTGTGCACAAGCCTTATGTGGCATGTGGCAGGTGCAATGCGAAAATCAAGGTCGCAAAGTGATCGGCGTCAAAGAGGTCCTTCTGAGGAGGTATAGATCCCAGGTTGGCTGAGGGTATTGTATATCTACCAGCCTCGGGATTGAATAAGAAGAGATGTCGAAGCGGCCTAAAAATAAAATTATGAATTCAATCTGTATAGTTAGTATCTTAACATTTAAATGAAAATAGGGACACACAGAAATCCTTTTTCTTCATTTTTTACGGGTCCGTTCAGGAACTACAATATTTTTTTCCAAATTACTATTTTATTTCACCGCCATCTCACGTGATGGTAAGCTTTAATGCAGTCGAAGATGCCTGTCAGTATCTAGACACCGGCTTTACTCCGTCCGTTCATCTACTCCATTCAAAGTGGTCCATTCCGCATTAGAATTTTAAAATTACACGATCTGAAGCTGTACCTGCGGTGATATACCTATCTACTACATACGGGTAGAACGTCCACCCCCTTCCAGTACGCCTCTCAGTATTTTACAATTGTGAATGTTGAACTTTTTAAGCATTACATACAGTTGCAATTGTAATTAGAGGGGTTACGGGACCCCACCGCCATCTTAAGGGCCCAAGCCGCCTCGCCTGCTCGCGAGTACCAAGCGAATCGGCTTTTGCGTCGTGCACGTCAAATAACAGCCACCGCATGTAAAAGGCTAAAACACCACATGTTTTTAATTAAGGGTTCTGGTAGGAAACCGCTTCAATAAATTAGAAGAGCCTGGCTGGCAGATTTATAGTAAGCCGCTGTTCCGCGGTTTACCGGGAGAAGCCATTTTAATTATATAACAAAGATGTCAGAATACCTGTTCGGTGCTGACCAAATTATGAGCTCTATGCAAAAATAATAGCCCACAGTTCCTGCAAATTTTCCACTAGAACTATTAAGTGCATTGTTCTTAAATTCCGTTGTGTCATTTAAATTTCAAGCGTCATTGAGCATCTTAATTTGCGTTGTGGGTGATAATCTCGGCCGGTGCATGTCTAATCGATTTCATTCGCTGTGTAACGGTAGTCAGCATTGCACAAGTTATGTCACTGGGTTATTTAAATCTTAATATAGGTCTTCGAGCGTTTTTGTCGTTATATTTGTGGTTATTAAATCATGTAAAGTGCGATAGCGTAGTGGTAGAAACTAGAACTATGGAGGACTACTCATCATCATCGTCATATCAGCCGTAAGCCGCCCACTGCTAGGCATAGGCCTCCCCCAGAGATCTCCACAAAGGCCGGTCTTATGCCTTCCGAATCCAGCTAGTACCTGCGATCTTTACCAGACCGTCGTTGCACCTAGTTGGAGGCCTACCAACGATGCGTCTTCCGGTACGTGGTCGCCACTCGAGAACTTTACTGCTCCATCGGCCATCTGTTTTGCGAGCTACTTCTCTCTATCACTTCCGATATCACTCACGCTCGAATTTCTTTTTGTTCCGAGGTTTTGATACCTACAAATCTGAACTTAAGCTTGTTTCTTCTATAGGTAGATTTTTGGCTCCACGATCCATTTTAATTTATTCGGATTTGGAAGTTCGGGACTTTGTGTTGCAAAATTGGAACTATACAGTTCTCTATATGCTGATACGCACCTAACTTGGGAAACCTGACCTTAGTTTACTTTAGACCAGGTTTAGTCGGTTTGCATTCCGCGCAGAGGTCCCGAGTTCGATTCCCGGCCGAGCAGAAATTCCAATGATGAATTTTCAATTTCTGTTATGGGTCTGTATGTACTATGTTTAATAAGTACTTATATATTTTAAAAATTTATATAAGTAGTTTATCAGTTATGTAACAACCATAACACTACCTTTGCTTACTTTAGGACTATTATGGGGGAGCTATGTGAATTTGTCCAAGCATATTTATTTGATTATTAACCTTGAAAGCAACATATTCTTTCCATCTTAACAACGGGTTTCACCTCGATATTAGTAAAATATAACTGCCGTACATTCACAGCCAATTGCGAGCCAAAGCTGTTTAAAAATGCACATACCTATAACATAGCCAATTCGTTAACGTAACTTTATTGCGTACGAGGTTGTATTAACACGATGCAATTAAATGTAACACTGTTACGTAACTCCCATACAATCTGTGCTGCTATTGTTTGCATACGCAGCGACTGAATTGCAGGGGAGGGATGCCTGTGTCCATTGCTTGGTTATGGAAAGGACCGTTTAGAAAGAAGTTTGTGTGTGTGACTATAACTACTAATCAAATGAATGACGTTTTCCAAAATGGCGGGTCAGGAGCACGCTCAAACATCGCAAATGTATGAGAAGATGTATGAATGTGGAAGAGGCATAAGAGGTGTGTCAGGATCGTAGCTTAATATCTACGATATTCTCTGCCTACCCTAATGGAAAAAGGGCGCGTTTAAAGCTGTAAAAAAGATCAGTCAGTTTAAAGCAGTAAAAGCTAATAAGACAAAATAATGTCTCATCGTTCAAGGTCTCATACCATCCAGATTATATACTCATACGCTAGAAATCCGACGCATCAACGGACGACGCATCGTCTTCAGCAATGTAACCCAGCCCCAATAGGATAAGCATAATCTGACGAGTCGGAAGTACGCGTTATTGAGACGAAATAATCGTGCCGTGACGGATTGCTATTGGCCCCGGCGAGAAAGTAACGCCAGGGCCGCCGAATTGGGGGCCAAATTGGTCTGCGGAAAAACACCTGTCACCTTGCAAAAAGTGGTAAAATTGAAAAATAACACTAGAGATCAAGAACTAAGACTTAGTTTTTTTATGATCTAGATAGAATAAAAAAGACTGAGGCGGACAAAAACCGTTGAAGAGATGTTACAAAAAATATAGAGACAGGTGATCTTTAACGATATTACGAAACAAGAACGAAAAATAAAATACGTAGACTAAAAAAATATGTATTATAATATGTAGACTACAATACTGCATAGAGGGCTGCCGCGGCACATGTAATATAAAATTGTAAACTCCTACCTACATGAAGGTAGGAAAGTATAACCTATAAAATACTGACGTTCATAAGTGTTCACCTCGTAATCTAAACTGCATCAAGAGATATTGTATATTATATTCATAAAAATGCAAATTGAGCATTTCAAACGACCCCAAACCCGATAAATATTGCTAATCCCTGCCTTAATCGACGCAGACATGAGCATAAAATCTATGTTGATCGATTATTTACTATTGTGCATGATACTCGTCAGCCGTGGAACTATAAATCATTTGTCATTAGCTTTGTGGATCGACATCGTCAGTCGATGGATCTTCCCGTTGTTTATTTTCTGTTGTATTTGGTTACGTCGGCTGACATAATTGTAGTAAATAAGATTGACTTGATGGTGGTGTTACGCGGAGTGAGGTAACGTGATCAATCGCCTACGTTTGCCTAGGTAGGCTTGACAGAGTTATAGTTTGTGTATGATTTATGGCTAGATTTGTTGACTCATCGACACTCGATTAGGATGTCTAGTGGGGCGATCATCTAACACTGCGATAATAGGAGTGTCTTTCGTCTTGCGTATTACCCGTGTGTGAGTGGAGGAGTTTTGCACTACTAGGCTGGCCAAGTGACCTATATTTTACAGAACATTACGTATTTCAGTTGTCATTTTGTCCTGTATTTTTATACTAGTGGACCCGACGCGACTTCATTCACGTGACGTCCTACCCCTACCCTACCCTACGTCCACCCCTATCCTAGCCTATCTCTACCGCTACCCCTACCCTACCTCAACTCCTACTCCCCTACGCCTTTTCTCGTAGAGGTACATAGAGGCTACATTGCTCAGCTAATGTTCCTGTCTATTACCATACCGAACCAAATACGTTTCAACAGGTCAACGAATTTCACAATAAACTGGACATGGCTTGCACATTGTTCTCCAATACAGAGCGGCATAGAATAACCAACTGCTCTATTGCCCGTAAGTGAATGTAATGTCAGACTGGATTAGCAAAGGTTATGCGACCCTTTACATGGCGCTGCGCCGGCGCCGGTGATCGAAATTCAAATAATACCTGCCCATAGGTTCGATATTTGGCCAGGAATGTCATTTGTGCGGCCTGATAAGGCTTGTGTATGATTGTCGCGTCTATGTGGCAATTTACCAGGGTGGAAGTGGTGGAAGGCCCCCCGAGATGGGCAGTACAGAGTCAAGCACGTAGAGTTCAAAGTGGTTGACAATCGTAATTGAACGACTCGGAAGCTTGACGTGGTTGTCAATTATATTATTTACGTATTGTTGTTAACGTACTCCAGTTTAGATCAACATCATCATCATCCTAGCGGTAAATACCGGCTCAGTGGCTAGTGGTAAATCAGGCAAGCCAGAGTCCGCTCTTCTATTAGAAAAGCTCTTTCTGGTTTATTGAAAGTGGTTTCCTGACATAAACCTTAATTAAAATGTGTGGTGTTTTGGCCTTTTACGTGCAGCGACTGCCACCTGACCCGCAGGCCCTCATAGGGAAAAGCCGCTCGGAAGAGTCTCATCCGTCTGCCGCAATAGGGGAACTGGGTGCAGGTGCAGGGACTTGGGCCTGGAGGTTTCTGGGCCCCGTATTCCCCCCAAGTTTTCAAGCTCAAATATATTATACTAATGATAATAGGGTTGACAAATGGAAGATCTCCAAACCGCCCGTCGCACGAATGTCACTAATTAGGACAGCGCCTTACAGCTTTCGTTACTCCGCTAGTGACTTCGTCCACGAACTCCAAAATCAACTACAGGTAAATGTAATTATTTATTTATGTGCCAATTTCATTTAAAACTTACCGACAATCATCTAAAATATATACAATGTTTAACATTTATATTAGCAGCCTAAACTACATCATTGTGCAATTCAAACAAAAGACATCAACGAGCGCTTTTAATGTACCTAATTCTTTTTATTATTGTTTGTCTTGGTCTCTGCCCGACATATGAGTAGGTATGAGAAAGTCTGTAAATACTCGTATATGTATGTGCAGACATAGTTTTCGTGGTCCTTATTCCATGGAGGCAACGTAAGAAGAACAAGTCCTGCTTTTAGTCTAAGTACCTACCTAGGCTTCATTGAAGTCTGTACAGACAAAGTCGCAAGCAAAACCTACTAATGACATGATACCAACTAGGCCCCGTATTCAAACCACACACACGAATGATCCAAATGACATAACGTCTGGCACAAAAACCTTATAGTGTAGGTAGATCAATTTCGCAAAACATAACAATACACTTTCGAGCACAGCTCCATTCTTTCGTACTGCCTAAATAAAAATAAATCAAAATCTTTGTGATTACAATAGTTGCTTTGTGTATTTAGTGCGCCTACGCTTGTCATAGATTTTATCGTTTTAGAGTTAGCTAGACTGATGAATAAGTACCTATATGGTTTAACTGTTAATACTCATGTCACGTTAATTGAATAGTATTTTTGTAATTTGAATCTGACGTCCTTAGAATCTGGCAATTTTTTTGTGTTATACGGCAGACAAACAGTCTAACGGGCCACATGATGAAAAGTGGTCCTATATCGTCCAATGCGTATCATTAATTGCAATTATCATCAACTCATTACAGTTTACTACTGGCTACTCCCAATGAGTGTGAATAGTCTCTACAAAATTCTCCTTTGTTCCCAATGAAGCATCAGGAATTGTTTCCCATTATTTCCCAGTGGCACAACTGGGAGTAAACCGTATGTATGAACCTACATGAATATATAGGTATGCGGATGATTGGTTTCTCGAAAACGAATATAGGTACTTAACAATTTCGATGAAAATTATTGCTTTGAGGTTTTGGGGCCAAGGATATCAATCACATCAGTCATAACATCAGAAAATGCACGGGCACATCGGTACCTACTTAAGTCTTAAATTCCTAGTTAAACTAGGTCTCCTAGGTATATAGTATATAGGTATATTAACAAGGGCCCGTCGTTGTACCGTTGGATACAGATTACCTGATTTACCTATTTTCATGAAGCTTGTTACGACTTTTAGAAACAAAGACTTTTATCGCAAAGGTTCAAATAAAAAAACCGTCTTGGCGTTAATGTCCCGGTTGTGCTCTCGCGCACGAGGACCTGGAGTCCGCCTTTACCATTATCCAGGATTTAGCAGATCAGATTATTACAGTGGAGCGACTACCATCTCCGTGACCCTGCTGCCAGTTGAACTTGACCAGATTGGATCATGGGTACACATTCAGTCGCCTTAATGTGCAGGTTTCACCGAGATGTTTTCCCTCACCGTTAGCGCATCGGTTAGCATTCAACTTATGTACCTCAGAAGGTTCAATTACTTATCTATATTTATAGAATACAGAACTTACATCAACCGCTCGCAACAGTTCACAGCTGGAAGCATCAATTAACAATAAAATAGCCTTACAATTACTATAAATATTGTTCTAGATTTTTCTTAGAACTGATAGAAATATTAGAGCGTGCCTTGCCCGCGGTAAGTATCTAGAGGTTAATTCCAGCCACACTTTCGCGTCCCAAGGTCTCGACAAAACTCCACCCAGGCGTGTTACCTACATCGTCAATCTCGGTCAGCTTTCCGACTCTATCGCAAGGTGATAGAATTCATAATTGAATTACTTATAACAAGACGCCTAAGGTAGTTAGGTAGAATAGGTATACGAGTTGCATGGTTATTGTTCGAAATTTGCGTTGTTATTATTATTAATGGTTATAATGGATATCGTTACTTTAATAGGTATAATTGATTCAATTTATCTATCTGGAGATACGAGTACATACTTTATTAATTTCGCATATGTAGGTATGGAATGGTCGATATCTCTAATATATCTATCTAGACATAGTATAAAACAAAGTCGCATTCCGCCGTCTGTATCTACGTACGCTTGGATCTTTTAAACTACGCAACGGATTTTAATGCGGTTTTCAACAATAGATAGAGTGATTCAACAGGAAGGTAGGGCATCATGTGAACACGTCGCGTCACGTCGCGGCGAGCCTGCTAGTTGTTTTAAACTCGCCCGGGCTTCACACGGGTGTTCTTGGGGTTTCTCAATTATAATATGGAGGTCATATACATATAAACCTTCCGGAAGAAATTCTCTAAATGATCGTGAAAACAGTATCAAAATGCGTCGCGTGTTTTAGGATTCAGCCGAAAGACGCCCACTGCTGGGCGTAGGCCTCCCCCAGAGATCTCTACAAAGGCCGGATCTCCTGTGCCTTCCGCATCCAGCTGGTACCTGCGATCTTTACCAGGTCGTCGGTCCACCTTGTGGGAGGCTTACCCACCCTGCGTTTATGTAAGGATAGTTATATCAGTGGTGGGATAGCAGTGGTTTGCATAGAGTTCTCAACATAGGATCCCGTGAACGGCCGTGCTTCGTACCGCTGACCAAAATGCCGTCTTTGGAAGGAGAAGAAGGTGTATGGTAAATTTTTCAAGGAGTCTGTACGATGCGCACGAGCAACCAATGCTGCACGGGGCCCTCTTTGGGGAAACCAATCAGTTTGCCTGTACAATACAGAGCCAGGGCTTCGATTCTGGTACGGAAATCGTCTCAGTTGCAGTAACATTACAATTGCATCGCATGTCAAACGCGTGATTGTTATTCAAATAACAGATGTTGAGTTGCAACTTTAATGAGTTCGAACTTTTCCAAAATTCGTTTTCTGGTACTTTATTTTGGTACTCTAATAAATAAATAAATTACTAAGTTGCATCTTTCTTAGTTGTCAAACTGTCTTCAATTCTGTCAACGAAAACGTGTCAAAGGTCGAACAATGATTTAACTGCAATTTAACTGGGATGATGCTGGGACTGACTCGATACCTTGACGTAGTTATAGTAACATCACAGTAACATTGCAACACAATAACAATTGCATTGCACACCAGAATCGGTACCCAGGTCGTCGTTAATTGTAACTACCGGATCGAAAAATAGAAAATAAATAAGTGTAGCCACAATAGTCTTTCTAGCACCTGCAACCGTATTTTTAGGAAGGAAGGGTTGTGTTTGGGTCTGTATGTATGTCTGTTTGTATCATGTCGTTGTTCGCTCGTAACTACTAAACGGATGAACAATTTACACGTCGTCGTTTGATTTGTCTTGGTAGCGCGAGTATCACTGGGTAGAAATTTTGTTTCAGTTTTTTTTATTTAGGCAATGGATTAATTGGTCAGCTTGTATTCAACTAATCTTAAACTTTCTTTAAAATCAACAATTGCTATAACTCAGCTACAGATAAAATATTAGCTTCTCATTAGATAACCGAAGAACCACTGTAGTAAGTTGTTGTTGTCCTGGCCAATACTAAATATATATCTTTTTTTTTATGTCATACGGTAGGCAAACAGGCAAGCGGGCCACCTGATGGAAAGTGGTCACCACTGCCTATAGACATTAGCAACACCAAGAGTATCGCTAATGCGTTGCCCACCTCTATAACATGTTGCTCTGGCAGCAAAAAGCAAATGCCACTCCACTGCCAAAGCCACGGTTCCCCAAATCCCCACCCCATGGAGCACTGGAAACCTTACTCACCGGCAGAAACACAATACTATTTAAAAGAGTATTATTTAGCTGCGATATTCTGTAAGGTGGAGGTACTTCCCCAGTCGGGCGGCTCCAATTCGAACGAGATACCCCGCTATGCCCTACCTCTCTTACACAGGCAAGCAGAAAAAATACTCCATGTCGAGTTAGGTTTCAAGTGGGTACGGCCCGCCTTGTTCAGTTGTCAACCCGGCTCGCAAATTATCGGTAACCTATGTGGAGAGTGACGTCTACTGTGCGAATGCGCCGTTGCTGTAGCAGCGCGTATTTAATCGTACAAACTAATAAATTTAAGTAGGTAACCAGTACTTACGTAAAACGGCACACCCTATTGTGTAAATGATACGGAACTCTTCCGATTCCGGTACCTAAACTTCCCCTAATGGAATGTCAATGACAGAAATTACACGAAACGTCGGGCCAAAGTTAGTATGTACTACCTTTTTTTTATGTTATACGGCAGACAAACAGGCAAGCGGGCCACCTGATGGAAAGTGGTCACCGCCGCCTATGGACATCAGCAACACCAGGGGAGTCACCAATGCGTTGCCCGCCTCTGAAGAGACCTCTAATATACCTCTTGAACGATCCCATGTCATAGTCCAAAGGAAACACTGTGGCTGGGAGCTCATTCCACATCCCAATCGTACGAGCGAGAAACGTTCTTTTGAACCTTCGCGTCGTGACCAACAGTGAGGATGAGTACCAAGCCCACGGCGGGTGGTGCGATGGCGGAATTGTGCTGTGCGCACCAGATCGAAAAGTTCCTCGGAACACTCCCCATTGTACAGCCGATAGAACACACACAGGGAGCCAAAGTCCCTTCGGTCCGCCAGTGGTTCCAACTTGCGTGTTTCTATGGGATAATCGACAATTCGTACCAATACTAATAGAAAATAAATTGAAAATTACACGAATTTTTCTATTCTGCTTCCAAACAAAATCGCAACAGCAAATCCTAGGCATCCTAGGCAAACGAATAATAAACTACTTGTGAACTACTTGAATGCAGTGTCGTTTTACTACAACGCCCCCTAGCGGTGTCGCCGTGCAATAGTTAGTATTACCACATTATAAGAGTACCTACCAATATTTGTAATTATCAATAGAGGTCATTACTGTAGGAGGCGCATCGCCAAACAAAAATAAATCTATGAATATGATATTATAAATATCAGCTGCATTTCTTGTTTTCAAACCTCTATCATAGATATTCTGAGCCTTTAACTAATTTTCTTTTTCAGTTTCTAATAAACTTTTTAGAAGTCTGAGTAGATTCTTTTTTTACTAAGACACATCAACAAAACGCAACGTCAGTATTTGACAGCTGTTCAATTTCATTCTTCGTTTGAAAAATAAAGCAACGGTAGTTTTACGAAAAATAGGAAAATAATTTGCGTGCTGAGACCCTAAAGTGCACACATTATTCAGTAATATTGTTAACAATGGAATCTAAACTGGAGCTGAGCAGGTAATCTGTTCGTAAAAACGTGTTGTTTTGCAACATTCTGTGCGCCGTACTACGTTTGAACTTGCGCGCTGGAATTTATTGATTTTATGTCCAAAAATAAGTTTGGAGGATGTAAATAAATCATAAAGCTGTTCTTTACGCTTCATTTGAGCTAAAAGTCACGTATGTAATTATAGCATTAGGCCTATGTGGTCCGATTAAAGTAGTATTCGCCCTTTCAGAGTAACTAACGCCGACACATCTGGGTTTACACCTGTAAAACCGAAGTTAGGGAGATTCGGCGATGTTTACTCACCTGAACATCTTAATTTGACACCTAGACCTGTGAGTATTGACACAATACACCTGAGATGGTAAGCACAATACAAAAAGCCCATTCAAATGACTCTAATATTATTTTCAGAGGCAAAAGAACAGTCTTAATTGCATTAGTAATGACAAAGAAAATTTGTTTACACCTGACAAACTCCATCAAGCTGATTACAAATGCAGGTATGTTATGATATAGTCCATAGTTAGATAATAAATGTCTTGATTAGTCTATTTTATAGTACTCCATGGTAATCAATTGATAAAAGAAATATCGCAATATTCCTTTTAACGATTGCATGCCATTTATTATGATTGTAGCACATCCATTGTTGTTGTTTCAGAACTGTTAAGGCATTCAGACACCGCAATGCATTCAGTAACTGCTCATTTGAGGGAAATCAGAGTTTTCCTAGGTTGAACCGCCACATCCGACCAATCAGGATGGAGCTTGAAACACCCACAAAACAGAAGCCAGTTGTTGAACTTGTTAGAGGTTTGTTTCTTCTTTAAACTTGAAATTGTTTCTCTTTTTGATGACTTAAGAACCATTTTAGGAAAAAGGTAATTGTATGTAGTTGAATTGCTTAAATGATGTATAGCAGACAGTCCTGGTTTCTCATTATTATTAATATTATCGTAGCTACCCTACATCACTTCACACTAGTATGGGCTATCTTGTTAACTGTCTTTGCACTCCCTTTTTGAAATCCAAAATAATTCCAATAAATTAATAATATAACTTTTGACCATTATCAGTGGATGGACCCAATGGGCTCCGGTTCAATTCAACATTGGCCTCCGTGGACCTCGCTGGGTCTCCAGCTCAAAGCCAATCTGATAGAATGCAACAAACTTTAAACACAAATCAAGAAAAGGCCGTTTTTACTATTGAGCCCAAAACTTTAAAGGTAAGTTGAAATTTAAATAAACAACATTTTCTGGATATTATCCAAGTACAAGTTTTTACATAAAATACTTGAACTTTTAAATAAAACAATAATAGTGCCTTAATCATTTATTTTGTATAATATTTAAATTTTTTGCAAAATGATAGTTAAGTAATGTTTATACCCTTTTTCCTGTAGGGTGAATAGAGACCACCTTGTTAGATTAGATATGTCTTACTGTATTAAATTGGTCTATCAGCTGGACAGGGGCGAATTCGTTTATGTTGTGTCCTACCCCCTACTCTACCCCTACCCTACCTATCCTTTTTTTCTTGCGTACAAACCATCCCTGTATGTTAGCCAAAAGAACAAAAAAAAACAGTTAAGTCATTCTACCAAGAGAAATAGCCATTCATTATACTCTATTTTCATTATTCTATTTTTTGTATCTGTACTTGTGTTCTATGGTGTGCAATAAAGAGTTTTGTATTGTATTGTATTGTATACTCTTATATTTAATATAATTGTCTTACTAGTTCTATTATCAAAATTTCAGATCTTAATTGTAAACAACAAGGCATGCTCATTACTTGGCTACTCATCTGGAGAATTATGTGGACTGAAATTCTCTGATCTTCTGTGGAATAGTAGCTGCAAGATTTTCCCTCTCCAAGAATCGGGCAAGGAAACATCTGAAGATGGAACTGTTGTGCTCCTCAGTGGAAAGGTAAGATACTAAAATCGATTTGCAACTTTAAAACTAACCAGTAAAACACTGCCTGCTATAGCCAAGTTGCATGACATCCATCAAGAGTGAAAGAAATTGGAGATTGACCACCACCAATATTTTTAGATTTAGATTTAGCACTTATTTGGCTGTAAGAGATCTCGAACAGAAGTCCACCTTTGTAAACAATTTATTGCTATCACTGCTATTTTGTTTCTGTGTACAATAAAGGGTTGTTGCCTGGAAGAAATCGCCTGCTGCTTGTTATTTTTTTCTTCTCCTTGTATTGTATCTATTCCTATTTAATTAAGCAATAAAGTATTTTCATTAATTAATTTAATGAAGTATAGTATAATAACAATAATAACTAACTACCACTGGCTGTATTTGCAGGTGGTAGAACTAGTGAAGAAAGATGGCAGTGCTGCCCAGGCGTCGCTTTGGATCCGACAGCTGGACAGTGACGGGCCGTGCCTTGTGGTTGCCGAGCCTGTCAACTGCAGAACCGCTGTGGTAATTAAATTATCTTCGTACTAGCACAGAACCTGACTTCACTTTGGAAACAATATCAACATTATTTTGGACGTAGACCTGGATGGACAGTGAAGGTCAAAATCCAGTACCTACATTTTTGTTTTGTGTTACACATACACTCACATACACCAAGCATCTTTAGTCCGATGGCTAGCGGGTGCAACTCGTAAACGAGAGGTACCGAGTTCGATCTTCAGTGCAGCCATGTATCAACCTATGACCTTTTTCTGAGGAACGTTTATTAGTTGAACACTAACCGATGTTCTTACAGTAAAGTCGTGATAAAACTTGCACATTCAGTCGCCTGAATCGGTAACCATGCTCTCATCCATGTCCATAGGCGGCGGTGACCACTTTCCGTCAGATGATCCGCTTGCCTGTTTGTCTGCCGGATTACATAAACAAATCGCCATAACGACAAATCATGGATCATGGCCAAGGCGGACGTCAAGATGATCACAATTATTCTAGTCATCATCATCATCTTGGCGTTAATGTCCCGGTTAGTCTCGCGCACGAGGGCCCGGGGTCCGCCTTGACCATAATCCAGGATTTAGCAGATCAGATAATTACTGTGCAGCGACTGTAATCTGACCTCCATGAGCCTGCCTGCTTCCCCTGGTAACCTGACCAAATTGGATCAGATCATAATTATTCTCCTTTACTCCCCAGCTGACAATCAACGCCGTAACAACATCCATAGTCCGCGTAGCCGGCGCCGACGCAGCAGCCCTATTCCAAGCTGATGGCGAACAGCTGTTAGGCTTGCCCATCTCGGCGCTGGTGCCGTCCATCCGGCTGCCGGCCGCGCCAGCGCCCGCCGAGTTGGAGGCTGGCACTGCAACCGTCACCGTGCCGAAGACCATTGCCAAGCAGAAGGCCACTGGTGAGTTGGAGGGGTTTAGAGATTATTTCTTTCTTTATTTATAAATTCAAATTAAAATACTTTTTTTGTGACACACAGGTTGGTATACATATAAATAATATACAGATGTTAAGTGAATACAGAGAGCTCTGTAATCTGCCCACGGACATACAATTATTCAGAGTTTTAAATCATTAAAATAAAATTAAATATATCTACGCACATGTCAAATTGTTATTAAATAATTATGTCAAATTTATTTTGTTACTAAGCTTTACATACATAATTCATTAAATTACATTATTTATTTATTCTTCTTAAGTTAATTTGTAGTGTCGTTTAAAAATTCGCTAATAGAGTAATATGCTTTGTCAACTAAATAATCAAGTATTCTATTCTTAAATACTACCCAGTCATTGCACCCTCTGATGTGTGCCGGTATAGATTTGTTTATTCATAAAAGCATCACAATTTATTTGCGAACACAATGGTAAACCTCTTTGAGGTACTCTTGATACTAAGTGGTGTCGACAGGTGACTTGCTTAGCGCCTAAAGGCTAACCAGTAGCAAAGTAAAATGGACATTATAGAGTGTTCGCAGCTGGCCGCACTGCGCCTGCCTTTGCTAATCGTTACTTGTTAGGCGACTATCGTAGCCGTACTGGTATGTTGTCAATTACCTGTAGTAGTTGGAAGGCGGACCCTGGACCCTCGTGTGCCAAGATGATGATGATGATGTCAATTATCCGTAGTAACGGAAGAATCCAAACAACTGCATCCAAACGCCCAGCATAGCGGCTCTGCAATCCAGTCAAAGTACAGCCAGCATCAGAAGTAGCTAAGCAACCAGACTATTCAGAATGATCTTACCAAACCGAGAAAATTAACCTTTATATAAACATGATACAGTTCTAATTAGAATAACATTTGTCGTGAACTGTGCTCATACTGAAAGGGACTTTATGTGCATGGATATAAGGTCTAAATTATCTTTATTCTGATCTGTTATTTCGCTTACAAATTTTTGATACTGACTATACAAACCGATTACAGTCCTATTAACATTAAATTTCCTCGAAATAAGTAGAAAAGTTTGCCATAATAAGTGGGTACTTTAAAGAAATTTAAAGCGGAAGACTGGGTAGTCTTGGAGAGGCAAGTAGGAGGTAGCATTTGTTAAAATGAACAGCAGAAATTGATAACCATAGTAATGACTAATGATAAACCAACTATGCGTAACTACATATCGAATGAATCTAAGTTACTAATCTCAAAGGCGAAACGCTAAGTATAATAATATTCTTTATAGATAAAAGCTATTCTTTACGAAATCATTGATTCTATTTGTCTACTAACGTCTACAGGGCGCACCCTGGACGGAGGATGCTTCCCGCTGTGCCTGTGGATCTCGAAGCCCGAGCACTCGGACTCCTCGATCTGGGGCGCGCCCAAGCGGCCGTGGGAGGCGCCCGTACTGGATATACATATACGGGTAGGTTTTAGGTGTTTTACTAGTTACTGGCAGGCACTTGACCCCCATCTCACCTGATGGTAAGCAACGTTGCAGCCGAAGATGGTGTAAGCCTGGTTAGAAACAGCCTGTTCACACTGATCTTGAAGGAGTGCAGTGTGTACTGTTTGGGGACACAACAACAAACAAAGCATTCCAATAAATTAAATACTCTTGGACAAATTCACACAGCGCCATCTAGCCCTAAAGTAAGCAATGCTTGGACTATGGGTGCTAATTAACTGATATACTACTTAAATAATTTTAAATAAATTCCATTCTATTGTCTCAAGTATTAGTAAACGATGGTGCGCCTGGCCACTTCTTGTGCCCTAAGGCGAAAAGGGGCAGGCGGAAGCTCGAAGGAAGAAGAGAAATGTAGATGGTATTTTAAAATTGCTAACGTAAATAAATTAATCAAAATTTTTTCAATTGGAAGAACGGCTTATTGAAAAGTTATCAAAAGGCATTTGTTATTAGTACTAAGATTTATCTTTCAATTTATCCAAAATTATCTTTGTAGCAACCTTTCTTTGTGCCTAATCTTACTATATCTAAATTGTATGATTCTGACCAGACATGTTAATACAAATATCGATGATCATGATATTCCTCAGGTAACATGCAACATGAGCGGTTTGCTGGTAGTTGACGAGAACGGCTTCGTCACCGCCTGCAACTACCACTTCGCAATGCTGACCTTCGGGAGGTCGCACACGGAAGTTATCGGCCGCCATATTGAAGACGTCATCCCCAACTTCTGTAGAGAGGCCGACATGGTGAAGGTGACTGAGCGGAACAGAAATATGACGCTGTCGCCTGTCAATAATGAGCATGATGCGTCGGGATCGGGTACGATTAATAACAGTATTATATGTTGCACAAATTTTGTGCAGCTGTTTTGCATAGAATTTATAAAAAAAGAAAATTTTTGTGAAGTTTATTTAATACTCAAAAATGGTCTTATAAAGGTCTCTTTACTTTGATTTAGTTAAATGAAAAAAGAGCTACCCCCTTAGAAGTAGCTCTTCTAGAAATATATCCAGCAATAATAATCATCATCAGACATCATCATATCATCAAAGATCTCCACAAACGCCGGTCCTGTGCATGGAGTCCGGTCCGATATTTACCAGGTCGTCGGTTCACTTTGCGGGAGGCCTACCCACGCTGCATCTTCTGGTACGTGGTCGCCACTCGAGAACTTTACTGCTCCATCGACCATCTGTTCTGCGAACTATGTGCCCTGCCCACTGTCACATAAGCCTGGCAATCCATCTGGCTGTCGGTGACTTTGGTACTCTTGCAGATTTTCTCATTTCTGATTCGATCGCGCAATGAGACACCGAGCTTCGCCCTTCATATTGTGCCCTTTGCGTGACAGTGAGCGATCACGTCTCCACATATTCTGCAATGTATCGCTTTAATGCTTCACAATATTTATCGTGCGGTAGAATGAACGCAATACTCGGTAGTGATACACCTCCCTCTTATTGCAATCGTCCATAGGCTGCGGTACCAACCATCAGGCAGGCCGCAAGCTTGTTTGCCACCTCAGCGGTATATAAAAAAAATTCCTCTTCCTACCTTCCAGCATCAGATACAGACGACGAAGACTCCTGCGGAGCATTCAACGGCAGCCAGAAGTCAGCCTGCATGTCCCTCAACGTGCAACCCTCCATCCTGTCTGCAACTCGAGAGAAGTCCTCCAGCGCATTATGTCTCGACAAGTCCTGTGGCCTAGTCACACACACGCCGACACCAACACAGGACATGGTATCCAGTATAAGCACCACAGAGCAGAGAAACGACGTATCAGCGATGCCAGATGTGACCTCCGGGATGTCCGGCATATCAATAGACGAAGACAACTACTGTCCGAGTATATCCAAGTCGCGGTCGGAGAACATACTGAGGTCCGAACAGAGTAATAAGGCTACAGGGAAGCCGGTGGAAGGAGATTCTATATATTATACGTCACAGCTTTCGCAAGAATTGACGCCGACTGGGAATGCGCCTCGGGTGCGGGTCAATGATCCCTCTTTGAGGCTTTCGTTCGATTCCAGCAAGTATAGGTAAGTGTTGTGTTGATTTGTTTTGTTTTGTGTTACAGATAAAGACGTGATGACTGCGGCTTGATCAGTCCTTGGTATTGATATTTCGTATAGATGTCTCTATTATTCCGCTATCTCTGACGTATGAACCGTAACATCACGAACTAACTCATCAACAAATATTCTGCCATCGCAAGCCTGCTTATATGTTGTGATAGGTTTAATACTGTCTGGGGAATTGCAGAATTGGCCTCACACAAAACTATACCATGACACGAATTCTTGTTCCATGGCCATGCTGAGTGGGGCTTAAATATAGGGTCCACCACATTAGGTCAAGCTTTTATTTGAGGGATGCATAAAGAGGATTTTCGCGTTTTCAAAATCCACCAGATGACACTACTGAAAAGGAAGATCTGTTGTCAAAATACTGCTGTGCTATTGGGCAGAAACGACTGCTGAATGACGAATCTATTCCAGCCAATGACAGGGCTCTATTTTGACGTTAGATTTCAGTCGGGCCATCTGGTGAATTTTGAAACAACGGAAACCTTCATGCTATTCATGAAATGACTGTATTTATTCATAATGCAATTCGGTATATCTCAACCATACCTTACCACCAACAGATCGCAAAAGTCGCAATCACGCCGCGACGAGACGAACGACAAGAGCAGTCTCTCGCTAGACCTGTGCGACTCCAACGAGACCAGCGCCGACTTCCTGACCCCCATCAACGAGATGCCGCCCGGGGTCGGGGTCGACGGGGTCGAAGGGGTCGAGGAGCTGCCGCGACACAACGGGGAGGGAAGCGTCGATAGTTTGAGCAATGACAACGATCTGGAGACGCAGACGGAATCCGCGCCGAGGAAGTATGACGGTAAGGGGTCTGATTGTGGAGGGTATATTTTTTTTATAGTGATAAGAGTCGTAGCAACTTCTAATAAAGAATAACAATCAAATAGTTTGCTCGTCTGAAAAACTCAGCACATCCTTGTAAATCAACCCAAGTATCGTAATGGACTATAAGCATCTGTAATCACGGCAGAATAAGGCGGTTCCGGATTCAATCCGTAGCTCAAGCAAATATATAAATATTTACTGTATCAACTTGTGATCCCGGGCCTTCCTATACGGAATTACCTCCGGAAGCTACTGGATCGTGCGAATATAATAATTATTAATTTGTATATAGCTGACCATTCGAGACTCCATGAAGCGTTCGTTTCGGAAAGAACCAAATTTATTTATTAGAATTGGATGGAAACGGAATGTCCGTTATGTGGTCTACGTGAAAAGGATGAACCAAATTAGCTTGTTACTTTCCTGTTTCCTATTTTATTAACTGCCACTGTGTGGTGTCCGGCAGAGTAGAATAGCACCAACCCCTTACGCTCATGGGTGTCGTACAAGGGCGACTAATGTTTTCGAGGCAAAAGATCAAGAGTCTCCATAGTCTGGAAAATGGGCAGCAGCATTTTCCATTGTTTTATTTAAACACTGCGATCTCCAACCCGCCTGCCAAGCGTGGAGATTAGGGCAATAACCTCCCCTTTCGTGGGAGAGGCCCTAAGTCCTGCAGTGGACTGTTTCGGGCTGTGGTGTGGTGATGACTCCGAGCCATAACTACTTACCATCCTCGTCCATACAACTAATACCATAATACTCATCATTCCCCATCCCCCAGAAGAAGCAGAGACCCCGTGCGCGATCCGCCGGGGCCGCTCCCAGCTCACCACCTCTACGCCGGCCTGTCGCCGGGACGCCCGGGACTCCCGGGACGGCCGGGACCGGGACGCGGCGGACGTCCGCGAGGGCACGTACCGCGGACTCATCGTGCATCGGGACGGGACGGAGCTGAGTTAGTATTTGAATTTCGCTATTGGTACGCTTTTTGATGAGTGACATCGGCGATCGTTCAATGATATTTAAAATCTCCAGACAACTATAGTTCATACGCGATAAGAAAATAGGTGTTTTGAGAGTGGAGTAGAAATTCAAACAATTTATGTAAAGTTAAGATTAAGTTTATTAATGTATAAAAATTAATTTAATTGTCGCAAATTAAAAATAAGGTCGAGGATATCCCATGGATATCCTTTTGCTTCGCAGCCAGACTAGTATTTGCTGTTTATTCTAACCGGCGAGGTGTCCATTTTTATTATTTTCTGCCGTTAACTGGTCACTGTGAATTTAGCTTTTTAATTTGTTGCGATCCGATTGCTCGAAGGGTGCCTAGGCTGGCGGACAACTGTGACTCACTATTTTCTTATTGCGAATGTACTATAGTACTGTAAACGCTGTGAATCGGACCGAACATAGCCGACACTTTCCGATCGACAATTGCAATAGAATCGCTCCGAAGCGATCACCATCTAGCCTAGACCTGCATGCTTAATGTAAATTAACTAAAATATCATCTCTTGTACCTGCTACTTCGTCCGCGTAGAATTCGATTCTGCGTTCCGGACCCGATCCCGTGGGAACCACATTGAATTTCGGAGAATCATATAGCCTATCCCCCTCATATTGTAGCTTTCTATAGATGAAAGAATTAAAGAATCGGTTATCGGTTGTCAGTCGTGGTGTATTCTGTCCAACTACCCTTATTGCATAAGACCTTGTTGGTTGTCAGGCGTATTGTACTCTATCCAACTACCCCCATTGACTAAGACCCCGTTGGTTCTCACGCTTGGTGTACTCTGTCCAACTAAGCGCATTGTCTAAAACCCCGTTTGCCACCAGGCGTGGTATACTCTGTCCAACTACCACCATTGACTAAGATCTTGTAACCAGGCGTGGTATACTCCGCCCAACCACCCCCATTGCATAAGACCCCGTTCGCAACCAGGCGTGGTGAACTCCGTCCATCAACCCTCATTGCATTAGACCCCGTTGGTTGTCAAGCTTTTTGTACGTCCAACTACCCTCATTGACTAAGACCCCTTAGTATCAGGGGGCTTACCGTGAGCTCTTATAGCAGGACCTAAACTGAACTGCCCTGCTTAGAACGAGACAGCGCTATACGTGTCACATAAGCTTGTCTCGTTCTGAGCAGGATAGTTTTGTTAGGTTCTGCTATAAGAGCTCATGGTAAGCCCCCAGGCTTATTGTACTCTATCCAACACTCCTAATTGCATAAGACCCCGTTTGCAACCATCATTGACCATTACCCCGTTTGCCCCCAGGCGTGGTGTACTCGGTGTCCCGCGTGGCCGGGCGCGGCGAGGCGGGCGCGCGCTGCGTGTGGCTGTCGGTGCCGCGCGCGGGCAACGCACTGCCGCCCAGCCAGGCCTCCACTGCCGACAACTCGCTCGTCACCGTCAGTATATATTTTTATACCACTAAGGTGGCAGACGTTGGACGTTTGCAATACCAGGGGCATCACCCACGCGTTGCCGACCCCGGAAGAAACCCTTTAACCCCTTTCTTGAAGAACTCCATGTCTTACTCTCCAGGGAAAACCAGGTAGTGTGTTCCACAACCTTAGTGTGCGTGGGAGAAAGTTCCTTTGGAACCGCACAGTTCGCGACCAATTTGGCTCCAAGGTGTGAGGATGAACTCCCTGTCGCTGGCGAGCGAGTATATGCTTGGTTACTTACGCGTGTCATTACCTGGGGGTTAAAAAGCCACATTTGCGTTTGATATCATGATTCATATTACAGTGTCGCAAATTTATCTGATCCGGTGCCCAAAACTGGAACTCAGTGACGCCATTTTGAATCGTCACGTCGCTGTTGAACAACAGCGACGGTGCAGATAAGTTTGTGACAAATTAATGTGAATCATATTAATTTGGCCTTTTTAGATCCCCTGATCTGCCAAATCCTGGATCATGGTCAGGCGGACCCCAGGCTATCGTGCGCGAGAGAACAACCGGGACAACGCCAAGATTATTGTTTTCTTTTTATTTGCGCACGGTTTTATTGTTAGAAATACCTTATAGTAAAACGTTCATTAGCTAAAACACTTGTTATGGCTTTCAAATGAATTTTAAAATTACATTTGTAAACGTTTCATAAATCTGTTTTAACTAAAGGTCTGATGAAGTACATATTGGCAGAATTATGTTGTCGTTCAGACGAATGTATAGCCAAAAACATAAAATCTGTTGTAGCCAAGTCTAAAAATAAGTTTTTTCTATTAAAACGGAGTTCCAAGGAAAATGATAGGTCATCGCTGTATGGATGCATCCCCTTTGCCTATCCTCTTCAGGATAAAAGTCAAGAATGGAGTCACGAGCCAATCATAATTAATCAAGCCGGGTACGCTGCGCCATGTAATATTTTTGTTCGTTACATGGCACAGCAGACCCGGCTTCACAAAACGAATAAAATCAGCTGTTCTTATAACGGCCGCCATGATTGTGACTAATATTGATTTATCGGTGGTTTAAAGAAGGGATCAGCCAGCCTTCTATGAGTTATGAAGCCGATGATGAGCGTTTTAGCGCTATTATGCGTAAAATGTAAAATGAACGTTAGATATAATTCGTAGTTGACGACACTGCGCGCTTGGCGCCTCAAGCACCTACACACGAGACGCTAGCTTGGCACTAATGCGGCCGTAGTCTTCCAGATGTCGGCGGTAAACAATGCATATCGGCTAGGTTTTTCTGGATCCTTTTTCTCCGCTTGGACTTTAAATGGTGCTATTTAAATGTTCATTGTCTAGTTCAGCTTCTTAAAGCGTCGTCTTGTCGCACGCATGTTAGTAAGAAAGCTAACGCTACAACGTTGTACAATGGTATTTGTTCTGAAAAACTGTTTGACATGATGCCTACAGCTACATTCTATCATATCACCGCTCGCCACCGACAGGGAGTTCATCCTCACACCTTGGAGCCAAATTGGTCGCGAACTGTGCGGTTCCAAATGAACTTTTTCCCTCGCACAGTAAGGTTGTGGAATTAACTACCTGGAGAGGTTTTCCCTGGAGAGTACAAAATGGAGTTCTTCAAGAAAGGGGTAAAAAGGTTTTTACAGGATCGGCAACGCGTGGGTTATGCCCCTGGTATTGCAAACATCCATAGGCTGCGGTGACTGCTTACCATCAGGCTGTAAGCTTGTATGCCGCATTAGTGGTATTAAAAAAGAAACTATTTACATTATTTACCGCCGCACACTATATGAACTTTTGCTCGCGACTTGGACCTCGTGAAGTTCAGTTATTACACTCCGTATCAGTTCCTGCGAGAACCACATTGATTTCCAGATAAATCATAGTTGTTCTGGGATATAAGTAACAACTATTCAGAGGTTTCTGCGTGATTACGAACTTGCAAGAATTACCAATAATAAAATTATACGATGCGCCAATACTTTTTGGTCTTGCCTCTTCATTTTAGAAATAAAACCAATAACCGTAAGAGATAGTAAACAACAGATTGTTTGGTGTTTATTGTCAACGTATACTTTTTAAATATAAAAAGATTTCTATACATATTTTAATTTCCGTGCAAGTTTAAAGCGACATTTTTTAACGAAAATCTGACAAATTACAAGCATAGATATTAGTATTTGGATCAATTCTACAAAATTACATTGGCTGTGATAGCGTAATATTAAAAACAAATTATCAACCTGCGTTTTTATGGAGCGTAGCCTTACCGACAATAGCCTTATAATGTATCGCAATAGAAAAATACTAAAAAACAACTAACATACCCAATAGTGAAATTACTGAAGAAAAGCCGCCAACACTCTCAGGTTCACTATTATCCTTTCGGAGATTACACTCAAATAACATAATTATCCATGTTGATACCATTAGAGTAGCCTTCTATACTTACGTGAAATATTTTCGGTATAATCGGTTAAAAAATTCAATCATATTTTTTCCCGTTATATTGTTAGTTTTATTGCGTGAAATACAAAGCTATCAAAATATCTTAAAATATGAAGTAAATTGACAGTGATACAAACCTTATTTTAATTATATTGAAATAGGTTAGCAACTAATTCAGTAATACCTACCATAAAAGCGGGCAAACCACATGTGATAACCTATCGCCTAATAATTGGTAATACATTCCTATGAAGTTTTACAATTAATTATATGACGTAAATATATGGGTATTTCAATATTTCCTAATCCAAGTTTAGGTTATAGTCCTTATTATATTCCCGAGGGAACTACATTGAATATCAGGATATTGTTTTTTTATGCTACTCATTAACAAGCGAGTAGACAGCCCACCTGATGGTATGTGGTAACTGTCGCCCATAACATCTACGATTCTTACATTTAGGTTGCAAGTAATAAAAATGCAAAACCGCAGGTGAGGACAAAGATTTTTTTTTTTATGTTATACGGCTGATAAACAGGCAAGCGGGCCACGTGATGGAAAGTGGTCACCGCCGCCTATGGACATCAGCAACACCAGGGGAGTCACAAATGCGTTGCCCGCCTCTAATATACCTCTTGAACGATCCCATGTCCTAGTCCAAAGCAAACACTGTGGCTGGGAGCTCATTCCACATCCGAATCGTACGAGCGAGAAACGTTCTTTCAAACCTTCGCGTCGTGACCAACAGAGGGTCTACGTAGTGAGGATGAGTACCAAGCCCACGGCGGGTGATGCGATGGCGGAATTGTGCTGTGGGCACCAGATCGAAAAGTTCCTCTCTGTTAATCCACGTTATAAATTATCTGTGTGCAAAATTTAATCCAAATCCAATCAACCGTTCGCGTGAATGAGCAACAAACGTACAAACTTTCAGATAAGACATTGAGTTGATTCTACATATAAAATATCTACGCGATACATTAGTATGTTCGGCCAATTTTCCTTGTGATAAATTTAGTATATGCCAATATTCAACCGAGAGCAGTCTAGTCGAGATCAACAATTACTCGCGTGCGTCAGCCATTTGATACTCATTAACGTGTCTGCCAGAAATGGCATTTTCGCCAAATAACAATTGTTTCCCGCTCGGTAAATACATAAAGTTCGTTAAGATCACGCTCAGAATGGAAACCAAACTGCGGAGGGTGAAGATCGAGATCACACAACTACTGAAACCTGTTCTGCGGCGGCGGAGAAAATGTGTACGTACGCTTAAGGGAAATTGTGCCCCCTATTTTTTAAATCTCCCACCAAAGTAAAAAGCAACAGCAACGCCGCGCCGTTTAACAAAAAATAACTTTTTTTTAAACCCTTCTTTGATAGAAATTATCAGTAATAAAAAAATACCGGCAAAACAAAATCTTTTTTTCTTTACGACACAGGGCAACAAATCTGCCAGCAGCAGGCCCCAGTCGATGTCGCTGGTGAGCCAATGCGGTGAGGAGCAGATCGCCGGCGAATACAGCAAACATTACGTGACGCTGAAACAAATCGGTGAGTGTGAATTGCCATTGCCACAGTGCTAATTGCAACTAATCAGCTGTTGTGTTCGCGCTCCATCTGTTACAGTGATTTCGTTGACTTCGAGGATCAGAGTTCAATTGAAGTGTTTACGCGTATTTATAGACAATAACAGCTGGACGTTTGAATCGACGCTCAAAACGATCTTGCGTGTGTGCGAATAATGTGGACCCCATAGGCTGCGCCGAACTTTCGATATCTCTCGCTTTTTGAAAATGGAACGTATGCAATTATTGCGAATCCCTGGTGTCTCTTCACTAACATAAAACATACGATGGATTCCGTACCATTCCACATATTAACACATACTTATTTTAGTGAGATCTCTTTGATTTTTCATCTTATCCTGTGGCATTCTAAACTTTGAAGTCACATACAACACGCCCCAGGAGATTTTCCCATAAGAAAGCATTTGTTTGTTGTTGATGTCCTCTGTCGATATGCAATGTCTAAAGATTAGCCGCGCAAAAATTATAATAGCAAAAGAGTTTAGGTATCCTAAATAGGTGCTATGCGTCCTCGATTTAGGTAGGCAACTAAAACACTGTAGAAAAAATACATTTATTGCATGCATGCGACAAACGAGCAGACAGATGGAAAATGGTCCATAACATTTATGATTTGCTAGTAACAAAAATGAAACAGCAGGTGCGTTGTCACTAAGGACAAAGGACAGGACGATTAGGATGATATCCCTCATGCTTGTGACTACGCTGGCTTCCCCATTCTTCAAACCGGAACACAGACACCCAAGCATGGTTTCTTGGTGGCGATACTAGAGATCGAGCAATACTAGATAAGACTGTGGTACCCCTACAGTCCGCAGCAATAATATGTAAATGTCACCGTAAGTTTGTGAAAACCGTTACTTTAGAATCTCTCTCGCGAGATTGTAACTACAACGTTTAAAAAATTGTCACCTGCAACGAATTTTACCGAACCATTTACAATGCAACGCGTTATTTGTTTTTAAAAATATTAGGTTTAATTTCGTAGTCAGGTTAGGTTAGCCTTGCTAATGTAATGTTGCATTAACATCACTAACGTAAGGTGTGAACTGTAATAATGTTATAGTTCACAAGTTATCGTCAGTTTGTAACGGTGGGCGACTTATACATTTAGTAGTACCTATATTTATACATAGTAGTATAGTATCTCAATTATTTTTCCGTGAAATGTCCTGTTGTTGCTTTGATTTGATAATGAAAGTTATTATGACATGGTACTATAATACACATAGGTACGTCGTACGTCATCGATATACTGGCTTTGCCCAGCGGCTCCGCTCCGTGGACTGCTTATTGTATCTATATCTTGCGAGCTTGCGAGTGGAGGGGTATAAAAAGTAGCCAATCTAATATTAAATGAACGTTAGTTTAGAATCTAATATTATAAGTGCGGAAGTAACTCTGTCTGATTGTTAACACTTACATTCTGTGTGTTCTGTGTGCACCAGATAAACTATCTCCATATAGAATTTCACCAAAATCAGTGCAGTGGTTTAGCCGTGAAAGCTTAACAGTCAGACAGAGTTATTTTCGCACTTATAATAATAGACGGATAGTTACCGCCATTTAGGCGCTGTCCTAATTGGCAACGGTCGTGCGACCCATGGTACCGTGCGACGAGCAGTTATGAGGTCTCCTATTGGTCGGGCGACGTCCGTTGTACGACCATGTACCATTCGGACGTCCGTTGCCAATTAAGGCAGCGCCTTAGACTGACTTAGTCGCCAGTAAAACTCACATTTCCGTCCAGGCAAAGGCGCCTACGGCTGCGTGAAGATGGCGTACCGTCGCTCGGACCGGCTACTAGCCGTGGCCAAGTTCCTGCTGAAGGAGAAGGTGGGCGCCGCGTTCTGGGTGGACGCGCCCGACGGCCGCCGCGTGCCGCTCGAGCTCAGTCTGCTGATGACGCTCAGCCATCCTAATATCGTGAGTATCTATGCAGCTATTGGATTAGGGTTTTTACTCAGAAATGCTTGTAGTTTGATTATTGTTTTGGCAAGCTTCTTTGAGCAAAGTCGAGCTTGCCGCGTTAATTGGATAGCCACCAGCGATTTCCTTTGAAAATGCATGGCCAATTTCCTTTGAAAATGAAGGAGAAGGTGGGTTGGGAGAAGTGGTTGGGAGAAGTGGGTCTGAAGGAGAAGGTGACTGCGTTCTGGGTGGACGCGCCCGACGGCCGCCGCGTGCTGCTCGAACTCAGTCTGCTGATGACGCTCAGCCATCCTAATATCGTGAGTTATTCTTAGCTGTTGGTTTAGTGTTTTTATTATAAAATGCTTGTTTCGGTCGTTGTTTTGACTTACAACCTTTTTTGAGCAAAGTCGAGCTTGCCCTCGATAATCGGATAGCACCAGCGATTTCCTTTGAAAATGCATTTTTATCGAGTTTAGTAGCTAGTGATATCCCCGGTACCAGGGCTCTGTGCTCAGCCCACTTCTGTTCAACGTGATATTAGACGTACTGTCAGACATCCGAGACTATCATGAGGTACCTCCGTGGCTACTCATGTATGCTGACGATATCGCGTTGACAGACTCTGACAAGGGGCGTCTTGTCCAACGGGTGGAAAAGTGGAAGGAGTCGCTTGAGAACGGCGGTCTGAAGATAAATGTGGCGAAGACAGAGTACATTGCTTGCAACAGTACAGACCCCCTACCCATCCGCATAGGTGAAGAGGAGGTCAAACGAACGGATCAGGCCAGATACCTGGGGTCGGTACTAAGCGCAACTGGTGACATCGACAGCGACGTCAAAGCCCGAATATCCGCGGCTTGGGCAAAGTGGCGGGAGGTGACGGCTGTCATTCGTAACCCCAAGATGCCGATGAAACTGAAGGGACAGGTCTACAAGTCCATTATTAGACCTGTTCTCTTATACGGCAGCGAGACTTGGCCTCTACTAGAGCGACACAAGCAGGAGTTGCGAGTCACGGAAATGAAGATGCTGCGGTGGATGTATGGGGTTTCCCGCAAAGATCGCGTGCGTAGCGCCCACATCCGCGGTAGCCTTCGTGTCCGTGACATCGCAGATAAGCTACAGGAGTGTCGCCTTCGATGGTATGGCCACGTCTTGCGCAGACCGGCAAATTATGTGGGGAACAGATGTCTGGCCATGCCGCCCCCACCAGGCACGAGAAGGAGAGGCCAGCCCAAGAAGCGAACGTCTGGACGTCGTTAAGAGTGACATGCGTGCCAACGGACTCACTATGAAGGATGCCGAAGACCGAGCAAAGTGGACTAGACATAGCAGGAAGGCGGACCCCGGGCACCCGCATGTAGCGCGGGGGCGCAACCGGGATTTAACGCCGAGATGATGATGATGATGATGAATGATATCCCCGGTATTCCAAACGTCTATGGCCAAGGGGAACTGCTTACCATTGTGCAGGCCGTGACCTTGTTTGCCACCGCAGTGACATAAAAAAAGTATTTTGAATTTGTAATCGGGAATCTAGAATCTGGGATCTAAATTCAAAATTTATTTATTGATTAGGACATTAAATATCTCTTTCAATCGTCAAAAAGGAGGGGGTAGGAAAGTAGGAAGAAAGCACACAGTGACACGCTGGCCGCCCCATGGCAGTAGCAAACCCACCCCACGCCAGTCACGACCGGACCGTGCCCGGCAATGCCAGGCAAAGCCGGACCGCGCTCAATATATTATATAAATATGTCCAGTAAAATTAAGAAAAACCACCTAAAACTACAGCAAGAGTAAGCCAGTCTACCAAGGCAGCACCCGTTCACGAGTATAACCATAGCCATAGCCATCGTCCAATTCAACCATATTTGAGGGAAAAGAGCGACCCGGCCCTCACGCCACCGCCAGACAGACTTTTAAGTGAGCGTGCTTTACACATGCTGCATATGATAGGTAGCTGCTCCCACCCTACTCTATCCTATCATTTATTAAATATATTCGCTAAGTGGACAGCAATAACATCAATTACAGAGCTAATAATTCTAACTGACAAATCATCGATGTCGGCAGTCGCTTTTATTTTTATGCTTTTAAAAGCCTTAACTATATCTTGAGGTGTTACATGTTCGAACTTAAAATCGATGACGCTCTCGGGTACATTCTGTTTTAGCAAGGCTTCAGGGAGAGCAGGAGACGCATTTAATGATTTTGTAGTCGACAATGGAATGCCTTTAAAAAATTCATTGAAAGCCTCCGCAACTTCCGAGTTTTTGGTAACAACATTATCATTTATTTTTAAATTGTATTTTGTATCGCGACTTTTGACTTTTCCAGTTTCACTATTTATTATCTGCCATGTGGATTTTACTACATCTTTGCTATTTTTTAGTTTGTGTTTAAACAAATTCGATTTAGCTGTAGCACAAACGCGTTTAAATACCTTCGAGTAATACTTAACATAGTCAGCAAATTCTACGCTATTATTATACGCCCGTTCTGCATAAAGCTCATATAATTTGTTTCTACTTTTATGTATTCCTGCTGTCGCCCAATCGCTAAACATAAGTTTGCTGTTTACTGCCTACATCTTTGGTTTGAATATACGATTACTATCAGTTTTTGTCATGTGTAAAACTGAATTATAATATTCATTTGTATCATCACAATGCTTTAAATTAAATGATTTCTCTATAATGTTATTTCTAAAACAATTCAGACGGTTGTTATTAATTGGTACAAATTTAATAGTATTTTTTGTCTCTTTCCTCATATCAATATTAAACACAGCTAATTGACCACAATGATCGGATTGTAGTTTGTTTATTACAGACTGGCTACATGCCTGGATATCGCAAAAATGTTTGTCTAGACAAGTAGATGTAGTACTTGTTATTCTGGTAGGCTCTAAAAATAAGTTTTTTATATTATGACACTTAAATAATGTTATTAGCCTACCACTATATTTACAAGATACATCTAATAAATATATATTAAAATCTCCACGAACAACAATATGTTATTACAATTGCTAACTTTAATAAGGGCTTCATCCATAATTTTTTCGAACAGATCAAATGATGAAGCTGGTGGTCTGTATACGCTCATTACAATAAGTCGCTCAAGTTCTATACAGGCAATTTCAGCAGTTCGTTCAACAGACAGCTTGACAATATCAGTACGTTCCTTACATTTTAGGCAATTATGAGCAAGTATTAGGGAACCCCCATGAATTTTTTGCCCTCTAGTGAACGAACTTGCAAGCTTATGGTTGTTAAAGCCAAATATGAGCTGGTAATCTAAAATTTGAATCTGGAATCTAAAACTTGAAATTTAATAATTCCGAGGTTGGCGATATTCAAAACTACCAGTTCAAGGTCGCTCAGCGTGTTGAAGGTCGCTCAGCGTGCTATGAAACTATAACTAAATTCGCAACGAAGTAAATAAATAACAACACCAAACCAAAGTTATCGACATAGCTCAAATAATTAGTATGCCAAGTAGCAGAGTGCTGGCCATATCTAGCTGTATCGGTGAATTTAAAAGCGCGGTGAAATTTACAAGCATTTTTGAGTAAAGCACTATACAAGCCTTTATTACCTTAGGTCAGTTACGCTCTCAACTTTCAAGATATTGGTGAGCATTGCCTCGGCCTTTCGCCTCTGCCTTTACTCCAGCTTGTCGCAGCTGTGGCCTGCAATGCTGACCACGCTGTGCTTTCCTGGAGCTGCGCTACGCTGCGGTGTCCCGGAGAGCATCGCGGTCTTTACAGATTGCGGCAGTAATCTACTATAATGCCGAATTTTATATTTGATTGATGAATATGAATTGTGCGTCAAGGAACTTTTTCCCACGCACACTAAGGTTGCGGAATAACCTACTTGGAGAGGTTTTCCATGGAGAATACAACATGGAGTTTTTCAAGAACGGGGTGAAAAGGTTTTTACGGGGTCGGCAACGCGTGGGTGATGCCCCTGGTATTGCAGATGTCCATAGGCGGCGGTGACTGCTTACCAACAGGCAGGCCATAAACTTGTTTGTCACCTTAGCGGTATAAAAAAACATCTAGCGCATCGTACAGCGGAGCCAGCCGAGCAGACTGCGCCCTTGGTACCAGCATTTCAACGTAGCGCTTTGCACCCAAGTACACCTTATCCGAAGCCATTACTTGAAGTATGTCTTTTTGTCCTTCACTGTTTCGTATACCGTCAACTGTGCAGAGGTTATATTAACTTGAAAATATTGCTTTTAAGAAATAAAAATTATTAATGTAATATATTTTAGTGACAGAAGAACATTAATTTAAAAGTGTCACAGAGGTCAAACGGAAGTCGTTTCTAATGTAAAATAATGAAATACTGGATCTTGGCGGGCCCAGTCCCTTCGGAGATCTGATTTAATTACATAAACAGTCCATGGCAGTCTATTTGGATTTCATAATAATCTTAACGGAAAAAAATTTTCTAGAATCAAGCTGGGAATTGTATAACGTTGTAAAGAAATAAAAAAGATGACATTTATTTTCATACTAACGTTTTAATAATCAACATCACTTAATCATTAAATAACATTATAATACAACATTCTTAACTTAAATCTGATATTTGCATTCACTTATTCTTTTTCCTAGTTAGTAGTTGCATTAGCTGCGGTGATTGTAATTGCTGAGGCGAGGGAGGTGATTCTGAGGTATTTGAAGAAGAACAGCGTTCAGGAGAGTGTTCAGGAGAGCCAGCAAGGTAGTGAGGGGAGGATAATATGTGTTCAGGGGAAGGAGATCTTGGAGAATTACTAAGCCAAACAGAAGCAGGCCCATTTTGACTCTCTACCCTAGAATAGAAGTTCAGGTTTCCAGTTTTCCCCAGAAACAAGACGTCTGAAATCAACTTCTCAGCTATCTGCCTCTGGTTTGTAGATAGACTATCTAGCTTTTCACCAACGTACACCGCGAACGCGTTACTTGGTTTCTTACTTTTACTAGGCTGTTGTAAATCTTGATCATTTTCTATTACTTTCATTTTATTTGTTTCCTGATATTTTATTTGGAGACCGTGTGGCCGTTTCTTACCGGCCAGTGTGCTTTGTTGGGAGCCCTGTAACAACATAAATTATACTCTTATTCCATGAATTTATGTTATTTTCCATAACACACTGTTGTCTTATTTACAGTTATTCATCTAAATTAAGAAATAATGAAGACATTTATTACATATAGCACAAAACGACACAATAATGGTTACATAATTGACAAAGGAAACATTACTAAATTTAAATCATTTAAAACAATGAGGAGCATCCAGTGCCACTATCGGTGCCGCGGCGGCCAGCATAAATGGTACCCACTCAGCATGTGCTGTGAGGCGCAAGAAGCGACTAATGGGGGATTTAACAAATGCAACGTTTTAAGAAAAGTTTGGTCTATCTGTATTATATGTATTTATCAGCAGGCTCAAACAACTTTATCCATTTCATAACATCTGTGTCTTGCCCTTGCACAGAGCACAGATGCCCTTGATACTGTAGCAGCATATGTGCAGTTTAGTTTTAACCTACCACGTTTCATTGAATCGATATCGTAAGCTACGTAGCTTTAAGTCCGCCTTTGTACTGTGTGCATGATGTTTTAAATAAATAAATGTCAGGTCATGAGAACAATAGTGGGATGTTAGAGGTATATTAGATAAAAATATTGAATGAACATCTGTTTAGAAAGTGGCACTTAATTCTAAATAGTTTGTAGTAATAAAGATGGCCCGTTAGATCGATAAACTGTTGTCTAGATACAGGCGCGACTTCCGTTCGCCTGTCTGGCGCAAGGGTGCGGACCGCCGAACTCCCCTTCAAAGAGCGCGTCCTCGCATCCCTGGCGTAGGGCTTCGCCACGCAAATAAAAAATTAAACCCCGTATTTTTTGTCCAGTTAAGCATTTGACCTTTGTCCCTTACAGGCTGAATACAATCTGGCAATCTGGTTCGACAGAAAAACACTCGAAAATACAAAAAAATACCACGGAAAATCGTCACATATAAATAATGATGCATTTAATTTGCCCCAGATAAAAAATTTCCCATTTAATCATTTGTACAGACTAGAAAAGAATCTGGCAACCCCATCGTAAAAACATATTGATCTTGAATACATGTACGTATGCTATAATAATTTATGTTGCTTCTTATCAGGAAAAAATAAACAAAATAAAATATAGGTACTAATACGTAGGATACTAGTACCAAATTTAATAGCGCAGGCGTAGCCGCCGACAAAAGCGAATGAATTAAACAAGCGAGTAAATTCTACTTACATCGTCACTTTGATCGTCACTCGTGAGTACGTTGACCCCTGTCCATGGTTGCTCATGTTTTTCGTCCAAAAACGTTAAAAGTTTGAAGTACCAGAGATTTGGCTTGTGCACTTCACTCGACGCAAGACCCTTACGTTTTGAATTTTGAACCTGAAACATAACCAGTTGCTATGATTGTAACATTTGTATTGTTGACCTTGAACTTTGCAATACAATATAACTATAGAAATATTACATCAATCGACATAACAAAGTGATCTCTTCCAGATAACGTTTGGGAACAAATTGTTGTATAAATCCAGCAAATATTTACTACTTGTACTCTTGAACTTACCTTTCTTACTTCTCTTTTGTACGAAGATTTTAAATTGTCCATTTTCTTTTTAATCGATACTATGTTTGCGTCTGGGTCCATCTTCTTCAGTTTGGAAAGTAAAATGTGCCAGCCGACTAACCTCTGGTTGTTATCTTTATAGGCTTCGCATCTTTGATCCCAGAGGCATGGGAGACTTCTGTATAATTCTATTAGTTCGGTCAAAGTTTGTCTTTCCTCTGCCATGGTATAATTATCGTAACAATATTCTTTGTGTCGCTACTTGATACCTACGTGCGACTGTCACGATGGTTTAAAGCCACTAACCTCGAAACAAAATGTCCGACTACACGGTTTGGCGTCGACCAAACGCCCTCTGCACGCCTTTGCCGCTATCGCAACGCGGCAAAACAGGGGCGTTTGAAGGTCAACCGGAATTAGGTCGCCCGCCCGACTACGCGCGTTGCAAGCCGGCCGGCGACGCAATGCCTCTGTCGGGGCTCGGTTGGTAACCGTTTGGCGGGCTTTTTAACGCGTTGAGCGCCATGTTTAGGAAACACAAACAACATTGTTTCAAATTCCTTGGCGCTTTACCGATTTATATCTGAAGAGGTACTGTTATTATTGTCATTATTTTCATGTAAATGCGAAATAGAATTGTGAGAGTTTTTTTCCATGACGACAAAGGCCGTGGACGGACCCTTGCATTTGGTCTTAAATATGCCGTTTATTGTATTTCCACAAAGTAATGTTGTTTTTTATAGACATTACTTTATTCGTTCCCCTGATGCATTTTAGTATGATACCCTTCCCCTTTTTTTATAATTTCCATATTTTACGCTATGCAATATGAAAAAAAGGTATTTAATTGCTATCTACCCATTTGTCAGTTATAAAGAGGATCTTTATAATCACTGATTTTCTAAGAAAAGTTACAATAATAGTCAATCCTATGCACGTCGTCAACTAATTTCCGCGCATTTACGCGTAATGGAAATAGTGAGATAAACGATCCCAGTATTTCTGACAATGGAAATACACAAAGGAAATAGTGGGCTCTACCTGCTATCGCAGTAGAAGGCTATGAAAGTTAGTTCATTTGAATCGTATAATAATGTTTATTAAAGTAGTTTCTTTGTTATCTTGAGAATTTTTTACGGTTGTACAGTCACCATCAAAAAAAGCGAAGCGAACAAACAGGTCAAAATCTTTTTTGTTAGACGCGATCTCTGTAAACAGTATGTGGACGCGAATGAATATTGAATAATACACGCGCCGTGCCGCCGCCGCGCGCCGGCGAAACGTCATGTTTGACATATATTGGGTACGTTCCACTTAACGCCCGCAACGCCATCGACCACGACCGCTAAAATTGCCGTTCCACTAACGTAAAAAGGCCGCGGGCGTTGTAGGCGAATGTTATAGGTGGAACGCACATCTTGAGCGCTGTGTGCTCGCAATATGGCGGCATGGTGAAAACGTGCAGCTGTGGGGGTTGTGAGTAAATATTTCGCATGGATTGGAGTAAAATTTAATTCTACATGGATTCCCGGTTGAATGAATTTATGGTTGCGTTTTTGACAAAACGAATGCGAGATAATGAAAAATAAAATAAAAAAATTCAAAAATATTTTTTATTTTATTTTCAAGTTCAAAAGCATTCCAAATTTTGAACTTTGAGTACCAATAAAAAAAAAGTTTTCTGTTTTCTCGTATAAATAGTTTAATAAATAGCCCTTAACGAATTTCGAATTTAGAAAATGGACACGATTTTCTACAAAGGAAGCATATGATTTAATGCAAGAATGAAAATAAGTTTAGAAACAAATATAAAAACATATAGATTATATTAAAAATAAAATCTTCATAAAACAGCCTGTCATTGCCACTTTTATTGTTATGGTCTTTGACACTTTTGTACGTTTTTTTTAAACTCCTCATCTTTGCTGCGCACTGAGGTCCAGTGATCAGTGGGATTTTGCTTCTCATTGCTTCCGCAATGTCTTCCCAAATTTTTTTTTGTAGTCTAACGATATCATCCTAGAATGCGACTAGAAGAAGAAATTATTGTTTGCATTTATGAATCTGGATTATATGCTTTAGATAACACGGATAGATTTACGTACCACTCTCTTCGCTGGTAACGGCATCACCCTGCTGCGCCGATTGCGAGTGACCCTCTATATTTGCTAAATCAAAAATAAAGAAAATGTAATTATCATTTCATTTTAAACTCTTATAGGCACGCCATAAAATCTTTTACAGATTTTTTATGAGTTTAAACCATTTGTATATAAGCATTTTCAAATTGTTTAATAGAAAATAGAGCTTGCATACCACTATCAGTATTGTCAGCATCTCCCTGCTGCGATTCCACAGTTGTTGCGGCCCTTTCTTTTAGTGCACTATTCATTAGTGCCGTTGCAAATTGTAAATCTGGATAAAAAACTCAGTTCGTTAGAAAATGTATTAGAAACGATGAAAATACATGAACGTTCATGAACACAACTATCGCAAGAAACAATTGGAATTGAATGGAACAAAATCATTAATAATTATTTAAATTGATATTTAGATAATATGATGATTTATTCCATTTTTTTCAATAAATATTAGGATCTTGGTCTTCAAAAAGACCTCACGCACACAACAAAAAGTTTATTTTGAGGTTAGGTTAAGAAAAATATAATTTTTTCCCCAACTAAAGTTATTCGATTGAATATGTTATTTATTCTATAAAATTAAAGGACCGCTTACCATTTTCGGCACGTCTAGCATCCTTCTCTGACAATATCACTTCCACTGCAATGTCAGTTTCAGGATTGTATAAAGTTATTTGTTTCGTTGCCATTGTTGTGTTTTTGAATTCCCGCTACGTTTTGGTGAAAGCCCACTCAGACCCATCAATATTTTGTGGGCGAAGTGGGCGCGATATGGTCGCGAACAGTGACGTCATCTATGACGTCGAACGATCGCTCGCGACGACCACGGGCCTTAGGTGGAACGAAACATAGGGTGTTACAATCGTTGCGGGCGTTAAGTGGAACGTACCCATTATATATTATTACTTAACACCATAGACTTACTACTTATCACATGTGAACAAGGACAAGGTCTTTTTGGCGGGAATTTGTGAAGCTATGTATTTAAGTAGGTACTCTTTTATTGTATATTTCGGGTTTTGATTCATATAAGTTATGGTTTAATGAGTAGCAAATAACCTGTATAAGTGTATAGTGATAAGGAAATGCAATAAAAACCATGCTTTCGGATTGCTCCAAGAAGTCATATTAGAACATGCAATATCTCTTACCATTGTGCTATATTGGGGGAAGGAAGACATTTCTACGGTCTTGAATTAAACGTCGTTGAAGGTTATTCTTCAGGAGATTCCCTAAAGCTGGGACGTTATTTAAAACTAATTTGTAGATTTTTCATATAAAATGCGAAGAAACTTTCTCCCCAACCTATTATTTTCACGGAAGTCGTGAAACTATGAGTTTTAAATTTTTACCTGGTTTGCACCTTATAAATACTTACATCAAAAGATAAATCTGACAATCAACTCTAACAACGGCCCTGGTCTAGTGGCATCGAGCTTGCGAGACCGGTAACAAATGTTAAGCAACGCACGTCGATGCTGGTAACTTGATGGGTGAACGTTTCGTACGAGCTCGCCACTCGTTAGATGTGCCATAAAATACCGTTGGTGCAGAGAGTTAGACCGAGGTTTTCCGCTGGGACCCTGAGACTGATTGGACAGTCTCTGAAGCCTGGGGTGGTATTTTCTTTTGTTGCTAACGCCCGAAGAAAAATATGTATAGTAATACTCGTATGTATTATAAGTATTACAGTTGTAAACCTCCCGAATAAAGTAAAATAAGTTTGTGACGTGTATGAGTCTGTCTGTCTGTGGTATCATAGCTCTCGAACGGATGGACCGATTTCGATGAGCTTTTCTTTATTTGAAAACCAGTTTACTCGAAATGGTTCTTGGCCTTCGGTTTCGTAACCGATTTTAATGAAACTAAAAGACTATGATAAACTGAATGACTATATGTATATCGGTCGGGGATTAGCCAATTTTTCTGCCGTCTAGGTTATTAAACGCCAACGAAACTGACCAACCGCCGTCTCCACAGGTGAGCGTGATCGACGTGTTCGAAAACGAGAAGTACTTCCAAATGGTGATGGAGAAGCACGGCGCGGGGATGGACCTGTTCGAGTTTATCGAACGCCGGCCAAGACTCGATGAGCCGCTGATCAGCTATATCTTCCGACAGGTAGGTGACAGTTTATGGGGCATTTGAATTTGCGTTTCCTTATCCTTGCATAGTGTAAAGTCGCATTCCGCGTCAGTCTGTTCAGTCTGATCTTTACGAAATTTATACAAAAATGATTACGAGGATAAGTCATTGGCTACATTTTATAGGAATTAGCACAAACGAAATTTTTATGAAATCGGTAACTCTTATTTATTCTTCTTCCAGATAGGACAAGCGGTGGAATACCTGCACTCCCTGAACATCCTTCACCGCGACATTAAAGACGAGAATGTGATCATAGACAACAAGTTCCACGTGAAACTGATAGACTTCGGCTCGGCCACTTTCATGAGCAAGGACACGCTGTTCTCCACTTTCTACGGCACCACGGAGTACTGTAGCCCGGAGGTGCTCGCTGGGAATAAGTGAGTATTGATGTTTGTTTCTTGATCCGACAGCGACAGGATGAGGATAATGTTTTTCGAGTGTTTCTGGGTATATATGTAACATAATTGATACCTGAGAATTTAAATTTTCTATAATTGCAATCGAATAATAGATTTTCAAGTTTCAATAACAACTCTAGTAATGGTCGTAAACGTGGTTGGGATAATGAAAATGTTCAAAATTAAGCGTTCTACCAATCTAATTAGTAAAAGGTAGGTATTACTTGTTACTTAAAGGACCATTCTAAAAGTACCATTAAATGTATAAGAGTGCTGGGTAAAAACTGAAAAGTAATAAGACTGATACAACGTTCATTCTGAACAAATAGGAAACAACTCTGTTTCCGACTTTATTAAGTGTTTCCATTCCTCGCTCACAGATACGCGGGCCCCGAGCTGGAGATGTGGTCAATGGGGATAACGCTGTACGTGCTCACGTTCTTCGTTAACCCGTTCACCGACCTCGCGGACACCATACAGGGGCCGCTCGTCTTCCCCGAGGAGATCTCGGCAGGTACGTTGTGTTGCAATCTTGCCACCATCTGTTTTCGTAATTTTTTACGAATTCAGTGAAATATTTGAAACGATAACCATAATCATGGCTTCCGTCAAAAAATTTACGAATCCAATGAAATTTTCGAAACGATAACCGTAATCATCGTCTCCGTCAAAATGTTTACGAATCCATTGAAATCTTTGAAACGATAACCTTAATCACCGTCTCCGTCAAAATGTTTACGAATCCATTGAAATCTTTGAAACGATAACCGTAATAATCGTCTCCGTCAAAATGTTTATGAATCCATTGAAATCTTCGAAACCATAACCATAATAATCGTCTCTGTCAAAAAATTTACGAATCCAATGAAATCTTGGAAACCATAACCATAATAATCGTCTGTCAAAAAATTTACGAATCCAATGAAATCTTGGAAACCATAACCATAATAATCGTCTCCGTCAAAAAATTTACGAATCAAATGAAATTTTCGAAACGATTACCGTAATCATCGTCCTCCTATCGTAATCCTATGTTTACGAATGCAATGAAATCTTTTAAACTAACGCAATTCAGGTAAAATCGTTGCCAAGTATTGTAGACAAGAACGTGGACTAAAAGGATTTATCAATATTTCTGCGATCAATGAGCAGATATTTTCCTTAAAAATGAGTTCTCGAACGGATGGACCAATTGCGATGCGGTTTTCTTAACCCGTCTGGCGTCGCCGTGGTGGAGTTCGTGCATGAGAATACTTAGATTTAGACGTCCCCGTCAATCCTCTCATTGTTTTTTGTTGGGAGTTGTTCTTGTTATTCGATGTAACGAATTCGACGTCACGTACTCTCTCTTCTCTATTGGTCGGTCTATCACCCTCCCCCAGACCTGCAGCAGCTGCTCCGCTGGATGCTGTGCAAGGACCCCGCGCAGCGCTGCAGCGTCCCGCAGCTCATGGCGCACCCCTGGCTGCGGCAGCCCGTGCCCGTCGCCGCCTACGTCTTCCACGAGGTCGTGGACTGCGGTGAGTGCTCCCTAGGCCCGTGCCCGTCGCCGCCTACGTCTTCCACGAGGTCGTGGACTGCGGTGAGTGCTCCCTAGGCCCGGGCCCGTCGCCGCCTACGTCTTCCACGAGGTCGTGGACTGCGGTGAGTGCTCCCTAGGCCCGGGCCCGTCGCCGCCTACGTCTTCCACGAGGTCGTGGACTGCGGTGAGTGCTCCCTAGGCCCGGGCCCGTCGCCGCCTACGTCTTCCACGAGGTCGTGGACTGCGGTGAGTGCTCCCTAGGCCCGGGCCCGTCGCCGCCTACGTCTTCCACGAGGTCGTGGACTGCGGTGAGTGCTCCCTAGGCCCGGGCCCGTCGCCGCCTACGTCTTCCACGAGGTCGTGGACTGCGGTGAGTGCTCCCTAGGCCCGTGCCCGTCGCCGCCTACGTCTTCCACGAGGTCGTGGACTGCGGTGAGTGCTCCCTAGGCCCGGGCCCGTCGCCGCCTACGTCTTCCACGAGGTCGTGGACTGCGGTGAGTGCTCCCTAGGCCCGTGCCCGTCGCCGCCTACGTCTTCCACGAGGTCGTGGACTGCGGTGAGTGCTCCCTAGGCCCGGGCCCGTCGCCGCCTACGTCTTCCACGAGGTCGTGGACTGCGGTGAGTGCTCCCTAGGCCCGTGCCCGTCGCCGCCTACGTCTTCCACGAGGTCGTGGACTGCGGTGAGTGCTCCCTAGGCCCGGGCCCGTCGCCGCCTACGTCTTCCACGAGGTCGTGGACTGCGGTGAGTGCTCCCTAGGCCCGTGCCCGTCGCCGCCTACGTCTTCCACGAGGTCGTGGACTGCGGTGAGTGCTCCCTAGGGCCGGGCCCGTCGCCGCCTACGTCTTCCACGAGGTCGTGGACTGCGGTGAGTGCTTCCTAGGGCCGGGCCCGTCGCCGCCTACGTCTTCCACGAGGTCGTGGACTGCGGTGAGTGCTCCCTAGGGCCGGGCCCGTCGCCGCCTACGTCTTCCACGAGGTCGTGGACTGCGGTGAGTGCTCCCTAGGGCCGTGCCTGGCTCTGACTAGGTCCATCATATGCGCGTCAGTCCCGGTTCGCGAGGACAGGGGTCCGCCTTCCTACTTCTTGTCCACTTTGCTAGATCTAGCTTCGCCTCGCTGGTCTGACAATCTAGATTTCATATGATATAGTTTTTTAATGTTATACAGAAGGCATGCGGGCCACCTGATGGAAAGTGTTCACCGCCGCCCATGGACATCAGCAACACCAGGGGCGCTACCAATGCGTACTACATGGAGTGGCTTTTATGTTAACGAAACCATCTTGACGAACCAATCTCATGTACTTCTATTATTATCTTCCAAATGAGACCACACGTGTTCCTTACAGACTAAATAGACATGCATAATTATGTTCGCAGCTCGGCATGAGGCCAGCCCCGAGGCGTACTACAGCGGCAGTTTGGAGTCGCCGAGGACGCCCTCGCCCGACCCTCTGCTCAAAGGTAAGCTGTTTTGCCGACATTTTGTTCGCGTGAAATTCGGGAGTAATTATATGTATGAATTACATCTTCAGTGTCAAAACCTAAAAGTGATTTACGTCTCTCTGAAATAATGTTCTCGTAACTGCAAAGTTGGAAACAAAGAAAAATGTTTTGAGATTTTACGCCCAGCTGTAAATTTTTTGCACTACCCATGTTTTTCTACGAAAGAGGTTCAAACCAATTTTTCATCGACGAAACCTTTAATTGCAAATTCATAGGTTTTTTGCCCTAATTTTACAATCAAATAAACACTCAAAACAACCTACAAATCATCAATAATTATCATTTCAATTTTTTCCATTTGTTTACTTCGAAGGAAAAGTTAGATACAGACTACCGTACAGTCATCATCATTATCTTGGCGCCAGTGTCCCGGTTATGCTCTCGCGCACGATTGCCTGGCGTTCGCCTAGACCATGATCCAGGATTTGGCAGATCAGATAATTACAGTGGAGCGACTGCCATCTGGCCGCCGTGGCCCTGCTACCAGGGGAACCTGACCAGATTGGATCATGGTTACAGTCGCCTGAAGCACATTCAGGTTTCATTACGATGTTTTCTCTCACTGTTCTCACCTGTTAGAATTCAATTAATGTACATAACTTAGAAAATTACTTATATTGTACGTCTACTTAAGTTGTCGCCTTTTACGATGTTTTCCCTCACCGCAAGTATAGATTCCAGAAATTATGGTCCAAGAATTGAAGCATGAATTTTACTTTTAATTAGCTCCACAATTTAATGCTTAAATAACATGTATTGCAATTAATCAGATGTAAATAGAAATATAAGATGTTAGCTCGGTGGCTGATTGATGAGTATGTGTCGTCTGTGCCCGCGGTGACCCGAGGTCCCGCGGTCCACAGTTCCCTGCCGCCCGCGTCTCATGCCTGTTTCTCGCGCTCCAACAATGTTGTTGTTAATTTTTTTCGTATTAGATGGACTTTCCTCTACCTCTATCTACTCTACCGCTTTTATTTGTCGTCTTTTACGATGTTTTCCCTCACCACAAGAGCTACATTCGTATAAAAAAACAGGCCAATATAACCCCTCGGTGGCTTTCCACAGAGCGTTCGCTGCCGTCGTCGGCGGCGCCGCGGTCGGCGGCGTCGGCGCGGCCGCGGCCCGACCGCGACCACCCCGACGACAACTACAGCCTGCGGTCGTCCGCTGACGTGAGTCACCACACACAGTACACTCACTGAGACACACACGCTGAAACTATACTCTGAGATGAAATTCAAGACCAATAGTGTAAAATTGCCCCTATAAAAAATATACGCAAGGGGTAGATTGTTTAAATAGCATTTTTTTTTTAAATATGCTTACGATTTTATTTCGTTTTTGATGTGATCATTTTTATCAATATTTCAATGATTTTATATCATCCACCACTTTATTTTTTTAAATGCCAATTTGTTTACACTTTTGATATTAAATTTCATCTCCGAGTATAGTAACAGACGTTCCGTCTTGGCTGGAGCCGACCAACCGTCAGTTGGGGTTGATACTAATCCTTGAATATGTATAAAATTAAGTCTCTTTTAGGTGCGGAGGACGTGGTGTCGGACGTCCGACCAAGGTCGGCTCGCCCGGTCATCCGAATTAATCCAAAAGCGAATTTATTTTATACAGCATAAGGATTAATATCGACTGCAACTGACGGTTGGTTGGAGCCAGCCAAATCGAAGCATCTGTTACTAATTTATATACTTACCGAAAAGTACAGTCATTCAACCAATTAACTGACCACGGGACCATATGATGATATGTACTAAGTGGCGAGCTAATTTGTTGTGTACGATTCGATTATGGAAAATAGCAAAACAGTTTTATTGAACGCAACAAATAATGAATGTGACGTAAAAATGATCTAACTTGCCGCTAATAGAGAAACTATACTGACACTCAGTGAATCCTGGATCATGATCAAGGAGGGTCTTCGGTTGTGTATCTTATGGCTTAGCGACATTATCGCTACCTATTTATAGATTTCTTTCTTTATTAGGTTATTGCGACTTTTTCAACATTCTAAGAAGATATCTAAGAAGCCCATTTTGACAAATGTCATCATTTTCTTTGTCCTCTACATAAAGTTCGCTTTCTATTATGCGCGACAGAAAATCTATGAAATTACACCTATCAAAATGCGCTTCTTACTTCTCGACAACTTTAGCAATATTCCACGAAGTACAGCATTCGATCCCACTCCCCCAGATCCTGGACATATCGTCGAAGCCGGTCTCGGAGGCCGCGCTCACTGACATAAGCTCGGACGCGACCGGCCACGCGGCGTGCGACATTGACTACGACTGCGACCAATACGAGTGTGACAGCTGGGACGAATGCGAGCAGGACAGCTTCTCGTAGCGAGGCCCGGCCAAGTACCACGCCCTGCCCTACTGGTCCCACCGACGCCCCAACCGGCCCCACCGCTCCCACCAGTCCCACTGCGGGGTGAAGACCGGCTATCGGAAACTGGCCCGCTTTCTACCGCTACTCGTCATCGGTGGACTCTCCTTCCTGGTTGTAAAGATTTTTATGTGGAAATCTAGCCCCTGTGGCGAAAAGTGATTCGATTGTGCCACTGGTGAGACATAGTTGGAACCTTGGAACCAAGTTCGGTGGGGAGTTGTGGCATTCGTGAACCGAATAGGAAAAATTGGGTGTATTTGATCGAACTGAATTCTATGAGGACAACTTTTCAGGTTGAATCGTATTGTGATATTACATTCGCCATCATCGCTAAGTAGAATGCGTGATGCGTGTTTTTTTTTGTGAAATGACAGCTGTTAGATTTGTGTACGTTACGTTCCTGTATTTCGTAAGTTCTTGGCTAGAGTTATTGTCGCCAAATTAGAAACTGCTCCGGCCATTTTCTATTTGTGCTCCGCGCTGTGATCTATGTCAGTAGGTACCTATGTAGTTTTCACTTATTGTAATCTTGTCTTACCAAAGTAGTTACGCATTTAGTGGGATTTCACCTGTTTAGGTGGAAAGTGTGATTGTAAAGCAAAGCTGCTTTTGGCTGAGTATCGATAAAATTCGAATAATTAAATATAAATTCGTTCGACTGCTAAATAGAGTAGCATAATAATTGTGATGTAATGAAATTGCATTTATATTTAACGTATTTTCGCTCATCAGTTGGCGCTACTGCCCCATAAGGTCTTCTCACTGTCAAAATAACTTCAGTTTCATTGGCTAAAATCTAAATTGACCGTTGTCAATTCTAAGCGTTTGATCCTGACGTATTTTGACAGAACGACCTCACGCTCCAGTAGTGTCCCCTAGTTGAGTTTTAATTATCGTTAGCCCACTGTTATGTTCGTTTAATGTTAAATTAAGTAGTATTTTTTATTAATATGAATTGGCTATGTTTATTATTTCATGACTTATATTGAATAATCATTTCGAATTGTAGAATAAAACCAAATGATAGGCTAATGTGCTTACAAAAATTAACAATTAGATCGATATTTTATAAATCGATTAATTATTTTGTTATTTCAGTCACTTTAATCATGTTTGCTTTGCACTAAATTATGAAAAAAAAAATTCACTTAACTTAAGTTCTTTTTGTCTAGCTGGACTAGTAATGGATCACTCGAGCTTTAGTAAGAGCTAGATACCTTAGTGTCTATAGTTGTGATTGATTGTAAGGTAGTATAATTTTAACTCATATTAATTAAAACTTCATCCAGAAATCTAACTCTTGCATGTTGAGGTGGATTGTAAATAAGATATTTTATTAGTGCATGCATGCGTTTTCACTTGTTCTAAATTAAGAGTGACAGCATTTATGTCAATTTTAAGTCACATTTTAATGTCCAAATGTCGGTCTATCTTCCAATCGTTATTAATACCCAAATCTCTGCAATTCACTCTTATTGACGCAATATTTGAAGGTTTTATAAATAGTTTTACTCAATTTATATTTATCACAAACGCTTAATAAGGTATGCCTTATTGGTAACAGAAACACTTGGTAACAAATCTTCGAATTTAACGCTTGTATATTCATACTAGTCTATTCAGACTGGTATAAATTTTCTACGCGCGAATGTCGAGTTTCAGAAAGAATATTTGAAATCTTTAGGATTGGTTTACATCACACCTTTGATTTCTGCCCTTACTCAGAATGAACGCACGACAAACTGACGTATGGTCGGTCCAAAAGACGAAATTCTCACTATGTTTTCTGAAGCTCGATATGAGTTCCTAATATTTACTCTATATAGCGCTTACTTTGATCTCATGTAAAGTTTGTTACGGATAATACGTTCCACCGTAAGTTAAATCAATCTTGTCTTATTCAAACTTTTAAGGAATGTTTTGAAGTGTTTTGTGAGAGACCAACTAATAAATGTTATAACTAATTAATGATCTAAGTAGCACAACACAAATTGCTAATCTGTTGCGAATATACATACATACATAATGCAAATAATTAGAACTTAAATAGACCTGGGGCCCTATCTTCGAAACCACTCGCATCCAGCCGTGTCGCATACCACACTCGTGGTATGTTGCTAGAGATAATAAAGGCAAGCATTATAAGGCGAGCGCTGGATGCGAGCGGCTCACAAATAGGACCCCTGAACGTTACGTAAGGGAAACATACAATAAATGTGATCATTAATTAAAAGGAAGTCAGGTTCAATGGCAATAAATAAACGCATTTCGCCTCGTTATTCTTATGAAACTCATCAACAAGTCAGTATTAGAATTAACATTTTGTATCAGCCATTGTTAAGTAGATTTATATTGAGTCCTAAAAAGAACCAAACTTTATCACTTATGAAATACATAGTAGGATAATTATTTTACTTAGAATAGAAAGAACTCTTGTAAATAGATAATGTCGTTTAACATATCTGCGTTGGGTTCCAAGCTAGAGTAAATGTTAATTTTATTCTGGTGCAGTGACGAGTTTGTATGGAGTATAAGGTCGCATTACTCTAATCTGTATCCATTTAAAATCGAAGGACAGCTTCATTTCGCTGTTCAGCTTTGTTTTTGTCCATTTTTGGATTTTGGAACCGTGATTTTTTGCACTGTTATTATTTCGCACTAATGGGCAAACTTTATCATTTGCGTGCTATTTTTTTCTAACGAAATCCTAGATATAAAAAGAATATACACAGACCAAATAAGTAAAATAAATAAAAGTATTTTCTGAAATACACATGAATGTAGCGATAAGTATGGAACTGTTCTTACTCCTTTTTTTCCGTAAAAAGGTAGTCACACGAAAATCATTTTTCATGTCATGGTTGCGGGCCGGATTTCAACTATTCGCGGGCCGAAGATGGCCCGTTTGCCGTAGTTTGCCCATCCCTGTGGCCCTAGCATAAGTGTGTCCGCGACAAAGCTCGCGCCGCGAGAGAGCGTTTGTCTCTTTCTCTCAATGCTAAGACAAAAGAGATAGCAATACCTATGTCGCGCTTTTTCTCGCTTATCGCGCGCGAGAGCAACTTGTGCTAGGCCTACTGGTGTAGGTGAAGTGCTTCCTCGTCACCTGTGGAACTATACACTAACAACTTTGTTTCATACTTTGAATAGATAGTGCCTACATTCCATAAGAACTTGTTGCTACACCGACATGAATGTTTAGTTAAATTATATAAGTATAGGATTATATTTTTGTAGTGTCCAACAATGTGTTGTGTACGTAGTGTCATGTTCCCCCTACTGTCCGGTGCGGTTATCGACTGGTGCCTTACGACTGGCGGCGGGTCGCGCCGCTCGAATGTAATATTCTCATTGCAAATTAAATACTGAGAAATAAAATGCACTGCTTGATTTAATTACTCCACTACTCTATCATCGTCTCCCATAACCTAAACGATAGAAAAAAATTGGAAACAATGTACTTAGATATTTTGTAAAAAAAACTGAACCGGTTATGAAACTAAAGATATGAGCCATATCTATTAAACTAGCTTTCAAATGAGGAAATCTTCATCAAAAACTGTCCATCCGTTAGGGTACTACGATGCCAGACAAAGACTACGTTTAATGCCTGCACGGCTAGCACAAGTGTGCCGCGAGAGCGTTTATTTCCGTCTCTCAATACTAAAATTGTACTTACTTATCGCCATAGAGAAAAAGATATATGTTTTTTTGCCTAGGATCAAGGATAAACATCCTTGATCCTAGGTTTTTGCTTATCGCGCGCGAGAGCACAATTGTGCTAGCCGTGCAGACATCCCTCTTTTTTTTCGTCGAGGGTTAAAAACAAGCATTTACACATTCGCACTGTCAGCGAACTGAGACAAGCAGCGAAACACGCGATATACACGCATGTGTATTGCATTTATCTGAAGAATGCTCACAAATTCTCGACAGCGCATTTCGATTAATGATTTATGCCACCAATGACGAAATCTCCAAGTTTAGCAAGAGCTATCAATTCTGATAGAATTTTTCTAACGATAACATCGACCTGCCCTAATCCACTAGGCATAATATGTCTATTTCTTATATTTAGTCTTAGAAGGCATGCGGGTGAAAAGAGTGAGTGAGTGGGATAGGTGGGCCAGCTATCCGCTGGCTGACTGCATATTTTTGGCAGAATTCTGTGTGAGTCTACGCTTCTAACGTCCAGCGGGCCTATTGGCTATCTCAGTGGACAACTGACTTTGACATAAAATAATCGTACACTACTCTAATTTGGTTGACGCTATAGCCAGTGTCCTAAGTAGATGACGTGGTGTAGAATAATTTAATATCAAATTCAGTTGCCAACTGAGTTAGACCATAGCCCGGCAGATTGGCGTGGCAGGCCATAAGTCAAAGCTGAAGAACTAAACCAAAAGCACCAATCCCGATAACATTTTGAAAAATTGTTTTTGTATTGCAAAATATAAGTATAGAAATTAGTTTTTATTACTTGCAACTAACACGGCTATAATGTCTTTTATACAAATATGTATAAAGAATGCAACAAAGCCTTTCTTGGTTTTTAATAACAAGTAAAGATGTAAGAATGGCCTTTATTCTATGAGCAACGCGTTCCAGTTTGGTCTGTCAGTGTAAATAAACTACAGACATATAATAACAGACTAAACACAGATCACAAATATTCCCTGTTCGCTCACTCTACAATTATTATGAATCTTGCTATCCCGTTTTTCGTCTATTCAAATAAGCTCTAAGAAAATGCGCGCAATGTTTTGAACGTTCGACATGTTGCTCAAGCGACCCAGACGTTTCTTTTGAAACATCTGTGTAAATTATATAATTTCCAAATAAAATTTAAATCAAATCATTTAAAAGTGTAATTTAGTGCACATCTTAAAGCACAAAGTATGGAAATACACCTAAATTATCTTTTCATCGGTTAGTAATTTCATTCGTGGTCGCGGCAATCGGGAAGAAATTTTAAAAATTGTGACAAAAATATTTTACCTTAAAACAGCTTGCCATTAAAGATAGATTTAAAATTATTGGCAAATTGAATTCGAAAATATTTTAATGCTAACAGGGTCGGATTTAGTATTAATTGCATAAAATTTTAATACTCAAATCTTGTAAATAGCGGCCCTAAATTTGATATCTGTTAATTAGGGTTTCATACCAAAAATGTACCTTGACATTTTAAATGTTCAGACATTTTATGAAAGGATTAATCGCGTATTTACGTTTATACAGGGTGTTTCATAATACATGTATAAAGCCGAAAGGGTGTTAAAGTAGAGCTTTCAAAGAGTGCACTGGCGACTTCATTTTATCCGGACATTGAATTTTAATTTTAATAAAAAAAATTAATTTTTAAAGATAAATAACCATATCGACTACGTTGAAGCGCAGCTCTATTTCAAGTTGATGATCATATAAAAAACAGGTTAATAACCTCGTGCGACCCCTATCGAAACAAAGCAACCTCCTCAAGCCTACTACCAGGAGCCTAATGCTGCGTACACACCGGGCGATGTGTGACGCGCACCCGTTTCGGCCAACGATTGTCCCGTTGGCGTGTGCCGGCCGGCAATCCGCAGTGCAGCGTGGCGGTAACATCAAACGGATAGAAGTAATCATCCAATCGCAGTTTGGGCGGATACCGAAGGCCAACAAACAAACGTGCAAATACGAGCCCGAATCGGTTCCCTAAACTCCCAAAGATCGTTTGCTTGACCACGAAATGCAAGTATTAGACCTTAGAAGTCCAAATAATTCGGCCGACAGCCCTTCGTTGGCGTACGTTGAGTGTGTACACACCATAAGGACGAGTAATAACCTCGTGCCATTCATATCAAAACAAACCAACCTCCTTCATCTTACTACCAGGCGTCGTACTAAATGTTACCTACTTATCTACATGAACTACCAAATTAACTAGGAACTTGCCTACACTAATTATTTTCGATAGGTAGGTATGCTTAAATAGTCGGAGCGTCGGTGGCCTAAGGTTGCGGTATCCGACTCGTACGCGTGAGGTACCGGGTTCGAATCCCACTGCCGCCATGTACCACTAACTCTTTTCTAAGTTATGCACAGTAGCTGAATACTAACCGATGCTTTTACGGTGAGGGAAATCATCGTGATGAAACTTACACATTCAGTTCAGACGACTGAATGTGTAAGTAACCATGATCCAATATGGTCAGGTTCCCTTGGTAGCAGGGTTAGGAGCCAGGAATGTCAGATGGCAGTCGCTCCACTGCAATTAATTACCTAATCTGCCAAATCCTAGATCATGGACCATAGTCAAGGCGGACCACGGGCACGGAAAATAATTTTGTGGAGAGAAAAGAATTTGTTACAGTGGAGCGACTACCATCTGACCTCCATGACCCTGCTACCAGGGGGACCTGACTCGATTGGATCATGGTTACAATTTCAGTTGCCAGAATTTGCAGATTTCATCATGATGTTTCCCTCACCATAGGAGCATCGGTTAATTTCAACTAATGTACATAACTCAGAAAAGAGTCATTGGTACATTGCCACAGCGGGATTCGAACCCGGCACCTCTCTCGCTTACGAGTCGGATACTCAACCGCCCAGCCACCAACGTTCTTGAAAAACATACTTAAGATAGCTACATAACTAAAACAGAATTCGTTCAATTGATAAATCGTTCTACACAAATAAGTAGGTACTATGTCCTACTAAAATGGTTCACTCATCTAGGGACCTACGTAGCGTAGGGAACCACTTATGAGACTAGTTTTGTTGAAACAGATTACAGACAGGCTTTACTAAATACCTACATGTTTTCATGAACAGATAAAAGCGTTGTCTTTTCTGCCTATTTCCCGTCGGAAAAGAACCTCCTAACGTTACGATTAGGTACTAGCTAGGTAGCATATCTTAAAGTCTAGCTAGAACCTAGACCTTTAAAGCATGTAGGTACGTACCTTTTTAAAGTTATTTTATGAAAACAAACAGCGTCAGGTGCCATACTTTCTTGCTTTTTTGTGGCTCGGATGACTGATAGGTATTAACTATCAAGTAAGCTTGCACTCGTATCGTAGCGTTAGCTAGGTAGGTACACTCCATACACACAGATACACAACACTACGCAGGCTCTGGTTGCTATGCGATACGTAAATAGGTAGGTACCATGGTGTTTGGCCTACTGCTAGCTTGCATTCATACACATAATAATGATTATCACAATACTTAAACGTTGAACGCTGAACACAGACAAGACTACGTTAATACTGGTACCTGAAGCTATAAATCATTCGTTCACATCGTTAACACTCTTATCACAGTTATCTTCACAATAGGTACTTAGGTATCCTACAACTACAACGCAACAATCATTTCGGTCACGCGAAAAGCTAAAAACTGAATGAACGAATACGACGCGAAAGTAGGCAAATTTCGTCAATGGAAGTCGCGCCGTGGGTCAAACCATAAAATAAAGAACGGCCCGCCAAAGTATTCTATTTTTAGATTTTGTAGTTTTCAGTTTCTATTTTGATGTCAAAAGCGCCGCCACAGCTCCGGCGCCGGCCTTGACCTTGACGGCACGTGCAAAAGGATTCGTACTTAGAGATCCGTGTTCTAGGGGTCTAACTTATTTCGCCTTTTATGTTCTCTCGTTTTATGTTCTCCTGGTAGTTGCACCATAATGTTGTTTTTTTTTTATTTGTTAAAGTGAGTCTCAAGCGAATCCAACTGTGGGCTTAATAATAATCCTTATGGCGATGGCCTACATTTGCTTATCACGATTTTATCGGGTAGTTTGGTACAATGACAGTAACCTAGACAGTAATTTCTAAAATTGTGTTTGGGTCCGTGCTCCACCTAGGTGACCTAGGTTCTCCAATTGGGTGAAGCATGGGATATTTACAGGTAAAGCTCCATCAACTAAGAATCATTTAGTTAATTTTAGTTGATAAGAAATGTTCGTGAAAACGATAGGTACGATTACCTACGCGACACTGAAACATGACTGACAGACATGACATGAGAAAGCAAACTCGTAAAAAGACAAAGATGTTACATTAATTAGAGTTTGCTACATTAATATGCTACAGTAATTTGAATAAGACTACTTTGCTATTAGTTAGGTGGTGGTGCACTTTCGTAAAAACTATGAATGAACCTTTTGAATTAAAATCATAATTGATTACAATATTTTTTTGTACAGAACCCTCGAAACCAAAAAATACAAAACGGATAATTTAGACCTCCTTAATATTGCGCCTAGTACGTGGGGTGTCCATAAAATAAGCCAGTGCAAATACAGGCATGACGCATTTCATCTTAGTCCTCACAGTGACAACGCATCTGCTGTTCTGCATGTTTGTTGCCTGCAACCTAAATGCTTAAATCCTAGTACGTAAATAGTGTTGCTAGGTATTTTTTCAGCTATTCAAATTTAATATTCACCTTCTTGAATTCAAACATGAGTAGAATTTAATAATTACTATTAGATAGGTACTAAAATGACAACTTTCCTTATTTCGGAGCTGGCGGAAAAGTTCAACGAGAAATGCATAAACTTGTGCCAAGACTCACCACATGCATTCAACAGGATGTAGACTGAGTGAAAAAATAGACAAAGAAGTATAACAACAATATCGTGTAGTTTTGCTGCACTTTCCAAAAATATTAAAATCTAGTGAATGTACTTTATGGACACCCTGTGATATCAGTATCCCGTACATAGTCTACCTGCTTCAGTCATGACTGCCTAGTACAATAGAAGATATGGCGCAGACGCGAAATCAAGCTGTAACTTTTTTGCCTATTAATGTTTATTGTGTTTTCGCAATTAGTTTGAAGACTATGTACCTAGGTGCAACATTGTGTTGAAGGCAACAAAAAAACAAATAAATTAAAGTAGAAACAAACATCGAAATGTCTTGTTTTTGTGCCGGACTGCTCACAAGCTGTTTGTAATAATAATTTTATTAATTAGCCACTTGAGGTATTGATCGTAGTGATCTTTAGATTGAATTTTAAAACTCATATGAAACGGTAGGTAGAAAAGACTTAAAGGCACAAAACCTATATCCTATCTGTAACTGGTAAAATTGTATTATTCAGTTGATTGACCTGATTATGAACTTGAGTGATCTATTACAACTGATTTCTAGAGATGCGGTCTTTCGTTTTCAAAATGTGATTATCGACATTGAAAAAGAAAAAGTTCGATAGTCATTTTCTCGGTAACTATTCCACGCACGAAAAAAAGAATTGTACCTATCGTTTTAATACGTTTAGCACTCCATCCAGTTCACGGCTTTATACATGTATTATGAAACACCCTGTATAAGTACATTTATTTGTTTTTCTAGGTTTCCTAAAGACCAGACATGGCGATGTCTGGGTTGCAAATTGGAAGTGTTGCGTTGTAAAAATTTTGAAGAACAAGATAATAAGTAGATGCAAGTCCCTTCTGTCCTGGTGCATCATCATTATGTGAATTTTTATTGAAAATAAAGAATATGCTGCCTGTTTAATATATTAATGTACCTATCCTTTTCATTATTTTTATTTTTTTCATGACTATATCTAGAGGACATCATATTCAATTTATTGTGAAGTCACATAGGCCAACCAGTGGATAATGAAGATACTTCTAACGATAAGTAAGTAGGTACCTACTTAGTTTAGAAGTTATGAGGCAACAAATAAACATTCATACCGGTCAAAATCATAACCCTCCTTTTTGTAAAACCAAGCACGGCCGATTCACGGTATGTAAGATCGAGAGATTAAAAAGACGGTGGTAGGTATCATGGCGTGGGTTTGATTCACTTCACATCTTACCTTTTATTATAATGACAATATTAAATTATAAGGAGAAGGTTTTAACCTTAAAAAGGGCGTATTTCGCTCCGGACGACTTCCTCAGATTTGTTCGTGTTCGTTACGAGTAGAAATTCGTAGCAAAATATAACTTATCTGCAGATGGACTTCCTCACTCCGTACCTACATTTGCATCAGTGTGTGTGTTATAAAGATGTTGACATTTTGTCTCGTATTTAAACTTGGTACGTACTCTTTACTCCTGTATATAAAAAATTGTCTCTATGAAATAAACAAAAAATTGTGAACCGCCTCGCCTTTACTAGACGACAAGTGACAACACAACGAGCGGCGAGCACGAATGTGTAACTATAGACGTAGGACACGTGAGTGTGTACTGTCCAATTTCTTTGAGCTGCGAGCTGTGCAAATACGTGACAGTGACATACATGTGACAGTTGACAGCGACATTTTTACAGCAATTTTTATGGCGGTGCGTCGCTTTTTTGCCAATCATTACCGGAATTTTATAGTTTACCAGTACAGAAAGCAAGAGCGGCTAGGAATTTCAGCCGTCCGAAACACTATCCCTGTTCTGTACAATTCAAATAATATTAATGTAAGTAACTTTTAGTTTCTTTGTAACAGCATAATGAAAATTGCTTCCTGATTCCAATTTAACCCAATTTATTGATATATTTGACCGGTACCGACCTTCTGGAATATTTACTGCCATCCTCCAGCATGTCTTCTTGCATTGAACCGCTTTTAACTCATAATTTGTGTATGTACAGTTAAAATTCATTTTTCCTACCTACTTACCTACTTTTGAAACTGAAGCACTCTTCATTTGAAAGTGCTTATCTTCTAAGTAAATATAAATATTTCCATACATTTATTCAAACAAATAAGTGTTGTGTAACTGAATCGTGTATTCCATTGTTTAATCATTTTGTATGTAGCAATAATTATGATTGTAGATACTAGTTCCAGCCTAGAAATATGAAACAGATTAAATAGTCTTATTAATAACCATACAAAATTTTAAGAAAACCCTTATAGATTTCGTATGGAGATCCTAATAGATGACACTTTTCTCAAAATTAAAATTCTTAGCAAACTACCTCCGATAATAAAAAAAATTAACTAATTCATGTGATTTATAAAGGATAAATATAAATCTAACAAATCTGAATATTAAATTGAGATTTCCAGTTAGATTTGTGTGTAATAATATTGTTGTATTTTGAAGGCTCTGGTGGACTGTTTAAAATGTTTATACGCCTTTTTTGGAGTAACTTAGTACTTACATCTTTCTATGTTACATACCCACATATACAGTCAGCTGCTAATAACTTTGTTAATATCCAAATATCCCATGGAACCTGTTTTTTCCTTATAAAAGGTATTTTTAGTCATACCTTTATAAGGGGTATGTTGTTTAGCTGCTCTTACCGACTGTTTATTAGTCTAGTTTGTCCTGAGCTAAACTAGTATTTCTTAAGTAATCCGTTCCTAATGACAATATTTTTAAGGGCCAGCACACTTGTGCTGATACTTATCAGAGGCACTCCCAAAATAAAATAATATCATTATATTGATTGCACTAGATTTTACACCAGGGACAGATTAATTAAGCCATCTAATGTAACAAAGATAAAGTAATCTATAAATAGTTAAAGTATTGAGCAATTTGCTACCATTCAACAATAGTAAAAGTATTTACCTATTGTCTTTCATTACTCACAAAAGCTTCCATGGTGTCATACTGACACTAACACGGAATGCAAATGCATATCAACATGTTGATTTGAGTATAAAAACAATAAATTATCATCATCATCCTAGCTTCGGTCAGTATCTGCTTTATACTCTTCTCCACTCGTCTGCCGTTGACTGTCGCATTCAACGCATTGCTTCTTAAGCCTCCCTTGAGACCTCTTTCCTGATACCGGCACATTACGGGGGCTTACGCAACACGTGAACAAACCAGCGCAGGCAAGCGCCTCTTCATTCAATCTTATCCGCGATATCCGTAACTTGGAGTTCGCAGAAGTCCTTCGTCAGCGCCCGTGAGGTCTCGCAGCCATAGAATATTAAAGGCATAACTATCTCTTGTATATACTTAGGTACAATACAAGGCCCTTGACCTTGATCGGCATACTCCATATACTCCATCCATATAGGTATCGACATTGCTAAATGCTCTTTGCATATCAAGAAATACAGAGATTGATTTCCACTGCAGTAGGCCTGCAGCCTGGTGCCGTATTGGCATTCCGACATGAGAGCATTCCTGGCGAATTCTCTGGTCTATAATACGTTCGAGCAGCTTCATAAGTTGGAGACCTCTTGGGCCTGCTATGGCTGTAATATTTACGCGCCACGCGTCAGGTTCAAGCCCCGTGGGTCCAATCCTGTTGAATAGGTCAGAGAGCAAGGGTACGCCCTGAGGCCCCATAGATTACACGTTTCTATGGGTATGTCCTCGTGGGAGAACTTCCCTGTTCTTCATACGGGCCAGAGACCTCTCCACTTCTTTAGGGTTATCATGCCAAGGTTTATAGGAAGTCGTGGTGGTGGCTCGTAGTCGTTTGCCCAAAGAGATTTATTACGGGCCTGTTAGACAGTTTATTGAAATGACAGCACCAATGATTTTGCACGTAAGCATTACGCCATGGTAATTTTTTTACATAGGTACATAGGTACTTCGATACGGCTCGACTCCGCGACTTTGCCAGTTTGTAGATGGACTTCTACCCTTTAACAGTGTCTAGCGTATCGTACAACGGAGTCGATTGAACCGACCGCGCCCATGACGCTATCATTTTAGCTGAGGACTTTGCTGCTTATTTGAAGAGGAGTTACTTCACTGTCATTGATTGAAACAGGCCTTTTTGTCCCTGAGTGCTTCCTACATCTCACTATTCTACCATCCCGTGTACTTGTCGATTCTTCTGTCGTCTTTGAAGTACGGTTCGTCCGAGTTTGCGTATAATTTTTTTAAAATCAGGACAATCGGCGTCCTCCATGAAATCCCGGCTCTTGTCTTTGCGTTGCGACAGCAAACCAACAAAATTACATTACGTGGCCGACGAGAAGCATAGGCAAAAAAATTAATGGGTTATTTCTCGGACGGATGGGTCCCGCCTGCACGATCCCACTTAAAGAACAAAAGACAGTTAATGCTGTTTGGTACACCAACATTTGGTTGCCCAGTGTCTTTGAAAAAGTTAGGGAAAAACGACCAAGAAGTCGTATTCTATTGCACCATGACAATGCTTCGGCACACACCGCGAACATGACATAGTAATTTTTGGCAACTGTAAAGATAAAGCTGGTAACCCCTCCTGCACATAGTCCAGATCTGGCATCATACGATTTCTTTATTTTCCCAAAAATTCAAAAATTTAATTAGAGTATTATTATTTACGGGGCCGGAAGAGGCTTTCAACCAACACGTGAAAAACATGCCCTCAGACTGAGGGCACCTCATATTTTCAAAAATGGTTGGAGCTATGAAATGTAATGGAGAATACTTCGAAAAACAGTAAATATATTACTTTACATGTAAATTGTTTCAGTAATGAGTTACGCAAAACTTTCAGTGTAGCCTACGTGATGGATGAGACTCATTGAACCTTCCAATCGATACAGAAGTGTGGTCGTTTGTCATTATATGATAAAGAAATAATCTAGGTATATTAATATTTTAGAGGAAAAGCTCGTATGTTTCTAATATTTTATATTTTATTGACGACCTGAGTGGTTCAGTGGTCAACATGCCGGTCTGCCACGCAAGAGGTCCCGGGTTCGATTCCCGGCCGGGCAGAAATTGAAATGATGAATTTTAATTTCTGTTACGGGTCTGGGTGTTCTATGTATAATAAGTATGTATTTAAAAGTATATAAGTAGTTTATCAGTTATCTAGCACCCATAACACAAGCTTTGCTTACTTTGGGGCTAGATGACGCTGTGTGAATTAGTCCATGATTATTTATTATTATTATTTATATTTGGATGTAATCTCCGATATCACTGAAACAATTTCGAAAATTCTAGTAAGTACAGGAAGTTACACTATTCAGAATTATCATAGGGTCCTTTTAATACCGGAAAAATAATTAGACCCCACAGTATAGTTAAAAATTTGCAGAGATCCAAACAGCGCAGTTGACTTCTGCGGTTTAGCTTATTCTGTAAAGAAGCAAGAAGTCTGATGGTAAACGTTATTGGCAATAACTAACGTGTTACCGACCCTTGACAACCTTATCACTCTTTCTTTCTTGAAGAACACCATATGGTGGAGATAATTGCTGGTCATTTGGTCCCAGAAATACCATAGGGAAAGTTGTCCACAGACTCACGAACTGCATGTGGGTGAAAACCGCAGGCTACTGCTAGTATATAATAAACAGCTTATCCGCGATTTATTCCGGGCCACTTTTGTATATCTCATATTATATTTTCCATACAATATACCTATTTTACATTCCCATAGTAAATACGGGGCTCAACGTACCCTAGTAGTGTAGAAGGACACGGGCTGGCAGAATACCAGTGTAGGGAACTGTCAGACTTAAAAGGCATGTTACATTTCAAGAAATACCCGGGAAAGAACTCTCCTGCGGATAAGCAGATGTACTTGAGGGCAAAGCGGCGAGTTAAAATGACGGTGGGAAGGGCGCGGTCGGATCAGCTAGCTTCGCTCCACTATGCGTTTGATACTGTGGAGAAGCAGAAGCTCATTTGCTCAGCTACACGCTGGCAAAGGTGCGGTGTCGTGCCAGCATAGATATGAAAAAAGTGTGCCATAAAAGTTATGGACACCGTGTTGCTCACAAGTGCAAACTCTATTAAAGACGGTTGGTGCTGTCATTTCAAGAAACAACAAGGCCAACAACTACGTGCCACCACTACAACTTCCTACAAACCTTGGCATGATAAGCTCTATTACCCCCGAGGTAGAGAGGGCTCGGGCCCGTGTGAAGAACGTAAAAGATATTGTTCATGACGGAATACCCATAGAGACCTGGAAAACAATGGGGATCCAGGGCGTACTCTTGCTCACTGAGCTATTTAACAGGATCAGGGATTCACATCTACAGGGATTATACTTGACGCGTGGCGAGTAAATATAATTACGCCAAAGGAAAATGCAGTGTTTAGGAATGCGGCAACTTAACTACCGAGGTATCTATGAGGAGGAGAAAGCTATTCGAACGTATTATTTCATTAAATATCGTTATCAGTTGCGTGCTCTGTAGATTTCGTGGATAAAACTCATGTTTGCCGTTATCATTTCAAAGTCAATTCAAATAAATTCAGTGGGTCCATAGAAGAAAAAAATCGCTTCAATGGGCCTTATACCAGAAGAGATTGTTCCCTTTGAAATCTTTTTGCTGTCAAGCACAACTGGACTGTCGCAGAATAAAATTAAAAAGAGAACACAACCGTCATCAGACTTCAAGTTGGTGCGAAGCAGAGGAAAAAAAATGTCTATCGACGATCGAACTATCAAGTTGTCGTGCTTAGCGAGCGATTGTGAGAAAAACGGCTCTTGCGTTGGCCCGGTTCGTTTTCTATGTTGGAATATAAACGGGCGGGCGTCGGTCCGGCGGAGCAGTCGAGACGGTGCCTTGCCATGTGCCGCTATGCGTGCGTGTTGTCAGTGTTTGCGTTGTTGCAGTGCGCGGGCGCCTCGACGTCGGCGCCAAGGAAGATGAGTGAACCCTTCCCGTACCCGCGCGCCAGGCGCGACGAGTCAGTCGTCGACATCTACTTCGGAACTAAGGTTGGTACCTCCCACTCCTCCTGCACTCACAACGACAATAGAAGCCACTTGCAACCAAATTACACTATCTGCAGTGGCATAATGCAAAGCCCATATCAGCACGATTACAATTCGATCCTTTCATAATTCCTCACAGCTCATTCAGATGTAATAAATCAATGTACAGTTTATGTAACAATTTATCAACATTACGGCGTGCGTAGATAGGTAAATGTGATTTGTTTATTGTTTTGTTATTCTAATTATTGAGCACAACGTGTAATGCATTCACGTGTCTTATTTGCTAGTTTTCGGCTGTTGTATTCAAACACCGAGTACGTTTGTCATTAATTGAATTACTCAAATGCTAAATTAGGTGATTAATCTAATAAAAGCGTGAACTCTATTACGTCTGCTTGTTCATCGTTTGCGACGTATGAGTATACATATATCCTGTAGGAGACACAGTAAATCGTTTGAGAACTCAGTATCCAATATAAGCCGGCCAATTATAGACATGAGTGATAAAGTAAAGTCTTTGTATTGCACATTTCAAATGCGCATAATGCGATAAATAATTTATCATTATTGTTCATTGCTTGTATTAATTATTTCACGAGGCTTCACATTGATTGATGCGTGACTCCTAAATTTCCTGAAATCTAAATATTGATGATCTAGCAGCCAAAGAGGTAGGAATTAATATTCTTGTGTTAAAGATAGGAAAACTTTACAGCAGACTTTAGGGTAGCTGTGTTTAAGGTTTAAAATTAAAATGGTAAATAAAATTGGCACATACGTCTTTTTACAACTTGAAAAACATTTTCATTTCAATCTGTGTCACATTGATTAAAATACCAATAATATTTTGAAATATCTTGACTTGCGGAGTAAAACATAATTTTTTCAATATTACGTCAACCAATGCAATGTATCGGAAACTAAGGCAGAATATATTTGACCCCGCTTGACAGGCACAGGTAGAAACTACGAATCACTCTATCCATTGGTAAAAACCATATTAAAACCAGGTTTTGAGTAATAATTATAATATACATGTAGATATTTTAAATATCTCAAAGACCTAGTACGTTTTAAGGCTAGATCTCTATCGTGAATTGATCGATCTTAATGTGGTCTCTAGCTACCCCTATATACAGGGAATAGCCACATATGACGTTATGTGTGTATGTATCTTTATCATCAACTTCATTTTCGGAAGGCTTTTACCGCTTCCATGTGTTCATGTTCAACAGTGACGCACTTTTCCACTGCTAGATGTCTTCAAAATCGTTATTAAAACACGTAACAGATTACTTAGCTCCATGACAAAAGGCTAAGGCTTAGGTAACACCAGTAACACAGAACAAATTGCATTTTACATTATTTAGTTAAGTATAGATTGTGTTACGTTGGCTTCATAAGGCGCCAGAATCCCAGTGGACTCTCCACGGGATTAAACTCGAACTCAGAAATTATTTATTGGAATAGGTAATCCAATTGTCAACGGTCAAAGCCTTAATCACATATCGAACGTAAAAAAACTATAAGCCCAAAGGGAATCAAAGGGACGGTTGAACTTGCTCATTTAGGTAGGGGATGCGTTGGTGGGTGGGGGTTGGTGTAGAGGCCATAAAAAACTCGAATGCACACGCCGCCGCGTCGGCGAGGCGCCTAGCATCGATTCGAATTACAATATATAGGTCCCGTCATGGTAAAATAACGCTGAAAATATGGAAAGAAATATAAGAAAGTAGTAGTATCTCTGCCCCACGACTCCGCTGTCTTTTTGTCGGACGGGGCCAAGCGTATTCGCACAGCACGGCGACGTGTCTCTGTGCGAAATTTGGTCGTAACTACTTATTGATTTTTATAATGAATAAGTAGAGCGTGTTTTACAAATTGGCAAAACAACCAAGACTAAACACGAAATAAATTCAAGGTTCATTAACCTTGTCCTAATAATGGACATTTGCTATTAAGTCGTGGTTTTATCGAGACCAACAGAGGGCTGACCTACAGCTGCGCGATGAGGCGACAGTACTCGTTTCACACAGCTTGGAGCAACACATTACAAGCCATAATATGTTTAATTTCCTAAAATAGCATAGGCGAAGGTAAAATGTCGTCGTTCAGGGTAGAAATTACAGTCCAGTCAGTGAAATAACCCAGCATAATAACGAGAAAAACGTTTACATGTTTTATCATCTTTCACATCGAGATGGAGCGGGCTATTGACCCTTATCTTAATGACGCGATGTTGGTTCCTTTTAGGGCGGACATCTTACGTCCGGCCGTCGAAAGTTCCTAACATTGATAGTTATTGTATGGTAATCATCATATTGTTCTAAAGATGAAGTCAATGTGACTGACTGCTGCCTCACAGTGAACAATTGATAATAAAAAGTTTACTGTCGGGACGACTTTTCAATCCTCAGATCAAACATTTCAGTCTGATAAGTAATATGGGACTAAACTGAAATCGTATCGTTACATCGTGTAGAGTGAAGAATTATTGTTTGTTTTAATTTGGTAATATATTACTTTATCGGCCCTTAAGTACGTAATATGCAGATTAGCTAGCTTAGGTTAGGTTTTTCGAAAAGCCATTCTTGTGCGAAGTCTTTACTAATAGAATCTTAGTAAAACATCGCACTGTTGCCCTGCATTTACTGTCCTGCTGACCTTGAACAATCTCTGGGATCTCGACATAAAGTGTAGGCCCTCCGATCGCTAAGGACATACGTGTAGTGGCCCGAGTAACAGGACACAGTGAGCTGTGCATACTGAGTGCATATTTACGCATAGGGCTGACAATACAAGGCTACAGCAATGTTACCGTGAATGTTGGTGATAAAAGGAAGGATGAAAGCCTACTTTGTATGTGGGAGGTGAAAACGTCGATTTTATCGAGCAAAGTGACATTGATGACCACAGCTGTATATGACTAGATTTTAATAAATAAATAAAATAAGATTGACTATCTTGTTGTGAAGAAGAAGGTAGCTTGTTGTTGGGAAAGTTAGGAGTAGCCTCAACCGGCCTAAATGTATGAATGTGGAAGAGACAAAAGAGCTGACTGGTGTTAGGCGGGCTAGATCGTAGTTTGTGTCACTCGATAGTCTCTGCCTGTGCTATATGGGCTTTAGATTATGAATATGTCTAATTATTAAATACGGGCAACTTCTTATATTAGATTCTAATAGAAGAAGATGCCGTCGAAGGACACTACTACTACTACTACTACTGCGCTGGCTCAGCGACCTGAAGTGGATCTTGGCCTCCGACACCTTTCTCCGACTCTCCCTTTTCTGCGTCATCTCCTGCCAATCGAGGATGTCTATTGCGTGCTGGTCTTTCCTTTATCTATCCAGCGATCCCTAGGTCGTTCGACAGGTCGACGTCCTCGCGGCCGAACCACATAATGTTCACCCTACGGCGCGATTCTCCCCCGTCCGATTAAGATTTTCTTATTATTACGAACAAAGGAGGTCCGGACCACCCAGCCTATAGGACCAATAACGTTAAGCGATATGTCATTAGAAAGGATTTTTCATTTTCTACAACTTTTACTACGGCGACAATTCTTGAATCGTGTGGCCAAAAAAGATTATGGTCAATACAATTGGTCATAATAGCACAAAATGATGTTTACTTTAATTGCCCATAACTTTTTTCTCACAGCGATCGAGAGTTATCGCCAGTAGAGTTGTAGAAAATGTAAAATACTTTCCAAGGACATATCGCTCAACGTAATTGGTCATATAGGCTGGGGTCCATACATTTCTGCCGGTCCTCCTTTTCAAAAATAAATTCCCAACTACAATAAGGAACTTACTAATACGTGATTTATGCATTGGCTAATCAGAAAGTTGTAGCTAATAACAAACGTAATATGTCAACGTCGTAATCATTACAATGGAGAGAAAGTCTTGCATTCAAGTACGGGTCTGTGGTTCGTGTTTTGTAACTAAATAGACCTGGAGTCTGAATATGTCTGTCGGTAGGCTACTTTGCTAATCTTAGGAATTGCTAAACGGTTATTGTTTCGGTTTTCACCAATGGATAGGGTGTCTCACGATGATAATGTATTTGAGAGCCGAGTTAGTTATTGCATTGCAGAGGAACAATCCTCTGCGTCGTCGGAGTTTAAAAAATAAATTTGCTTACTTGCGTAAATATTATAAACCCATTGTATTTACGTTTCTGACGACGGCGGAAACTGAATCATACAGTAATCATACTAAATCGTCGCTAATAACCTTTTCACAATAAAAAATTTAAAATTTGATCATGTTGCCAATTATTTAAAATGCCTGGCGATTTTTTATTATGGCAAAGACGTTCTTGGGATATTTCACTTTCCTTGACCGGACTCTTTTACGGTCACAGAAACCATTTTGTATCAAATAATAACCAAAATTCTCATCTTCGGGTCAATATCCCAGTTGTGCTCTCGAGGGCTCGGGTTCAGCCTTGTTCCTGATCCAGGATTTGGCAGGTCAGGTACTTAATTACAGTGGAACGGCTACCATCTGACCTCTGTGACCCTGTTACCTGCCCAAATTGGATTATGGGTTCACATTCAGCCGCCTGAATGTGCGGCTTTTCTGACGATGTTTTCCCTCATAATAAGATCCCCGAAAGAGCAATAGCCCATCTATCAAATACTCGATTAAACCAAGCTCCCTAATCCCCAGATTAAGGATCCCTACCGGTGGCTTGAAGACCCGGATTCCGAGGAGACGAAGAAATTCATCGAAGCGGAGAACAACATCACCAGGCCTTACCTGGACGCGTGCCCGGTAAAGAAGGAGATCAACGCGCGGCTCACGGAACTGTGGAATTATGAGAAATACTCATGCCCCTTCAGGCGGGGAGACAAGTACTTCTTCTTCAAGAATACTGGCCTGCAGAATCAGAAGTAAGCGTTTGTTGGCCCTCTCTCCTATGTTTTTTGTTTGTCATGCTCATACCACAAGCAGAAGACAATGCCTTTTGTTCCCAATGAGTCATACTGTCTATTGTTTGTACACTGTGACTGGTAGGGAATATTTTTATTCGTAATCCCGCCCAGACATACTGTTAGTGCCAAAACCAACAATGTCAAATGCAGGATAAAGGTGGCCAGCGTAATTACAGGCGTGAGGCGTATATTTTATTTCTCAGTGACAGATCATGATTTAAATTTTTTAACACTTTATTGCACACAAATCATAAACGACAAAAAACGGAGTGCATGAATCGTAGACGTTACGGGCGAAAATTTACCGCTTACCATGTGCTCTGTCTGCTCGTTGTGTCGTGATAACATATAAATAACTAGATAAAAACATAGTAATGTGATAAGACAAGAAGAATCAAACATCTTTTAACAACTTGATCAAATACCTACCTAACCTACCGTTACTATCTACCTAATAAACACCTTACCATTACAACCTCTCAATTACTCTACTACGGACTCGAGATCGAGAGTAATAGATTGAATTAGGAGCAGCATGGAATTCACGGTTGTACTGTGTGCAATATGCACATTTCTATCGTGAATGGTCAATGAATAGGTTATCTGGAGCTTCCTGTCTCGCGGCCCTTCGCAATGTATAAACATCTAACTCGTTCGCGTGACACTAATAATTGGAAAAGCAAATCTCAAATATCCTGTGTAACATGTGTGTAGAATGTTATCGCTTCGCACTGTGCTAAATATAGGATTATCTTGTGTCAAGTGATGCTCATTCACAATTCAATAATTGATACAACATAATACATACATATAGTGTTTTAATACCTATCTTTCTTTACCTCTAGCTCAGATCCGTGAAGCTCAGCCCAGTGAAGAGACTGAATCATATTGCGCTGTCAGTGCACTATTGTCATTCTTATTCTAATCATGGTATCTCCGCGTGCCTTTTTCGTGGCGGCTTTTGTGTTTATAGACTCTAGAGCCCATTACATTTTCCATACTAGACCAGTCTGGTGGCTCCATTTCCACAATCATTCAGTCTAATAGGCTAGCACAGTCAGACTAGCTAACCAAACCCCGTCTTCCAGTGTCCTCTACATACAAGATGGGTTCGACGGCGAGCCTCGCGTGTTCCTGGACCCCAACACACTGTCGGAGGACGGCACAGTGGCCCTGTCAGGCAGTCGGTTCACAGAGGACGGGGCGACGCTCGCGTACGGCCTGTCGGCGAGCGGCAGTGACTGGATTACCATACACTTTAAGGATGTCGCCACAGGTGAGTTAGCCTGTCGAGATGTCGGGTGAACTTAGGCGGACCCTGGACCCTTACGTGCCGTGCGGAAGTGAAAGCGGGATATAACGCCAGGATAATGATGGAAATGTCGGGGGAACTTAGCCCGAGATGTAGCGACACGTGTCGCCTTGTCGGATATTTGTCCCTCCCACTTTGCGGCTGCTTTGGGGTCTGATAGATGTTGATTCAAATTCAGATTCATTTATTCATAACGTTAGTTACATGTCGTTTAGAAAGTAGATATAAAATTCAATTTGTATTACAGTACATTCAATATGTCCATACATTTTATAGAATTGTTGCCAGGCTTTGTGCTGTATTAGATTTTCTTTAAGATTTTTTAATCTTAGAGACTAACAAAAGAGCCAGTAAGGCATGCCTGAAAAACATTGTAAAGTTTCATCGTAATTGGTCAAGCGTGTCGGAGTCTCCTAATAAGATAGCATAGCTGCTTCCCTATGATGTCGGTCATCTATCTTGTATATACTGCGGTTCCCAGTATATGGTTACTACTCGAGAACCTTTTATAACGGACATCGGTTCTGCCATCATTTTAATTGCTATGTGCATTCTAAGTGCTATGTTGGGTACCTAAAGGCATAACAAGACGCAGGGGAACTTAAATTACAGTTGTTTTGTACCTTTGATTGTTAAAGTCACCATAATATCTTATTAGGCCTCGCGTCAATCTTTATGGCGGCTCGGAAGGCTTCGAGCGCTATAATTTTGCATTCTATGCATGTTAAACTAATGTTGTATTGTTCGTTTGAAATTCCAAAACCATCAAAAATCGCCATAATTTGAATTATCAATTGCACTCGCAGGTACCTTCCGAGCGGCCATAAAGATTGACGCGAGGTTGTACATATTATTTATTATACTAGCGAAATTTCACGGGGTTTCTTTACTATAATAAAGTAAATAAAACCAATCTTTAATTGATAGTGAAAACCGCATCAAATTCCGTTGCGGGGTTTAGTAGGAGTTAGCGTTACTGACAGATGCGGAATTTATATTTCATTATATATTATAACATAAAACGATGTGGATTTTTAATTTGTCACCACTTTATTGTAATTTTTGTTTGTTCGTTTTTGCGACGTGAACCTTTGTTTTCTTTTATTTTAGGCAATGACTACCCTGAGGTGTTAGAAAAGGTGAAATTCGCATCGATGTCCTGGACTAAGGACAACAAAGGATTATTCTATTCTGTAAGATAATATTTTTGTTTATACCCCTGTCCTTTTATTCGATGGCTGGCGGGTCGGGCTCGTAACCGTGATCCCCTGTGCCGCCGTGTACCAATAACTTCTTCTGACGTATGTTGAACACTAACCGGTGCTCTCACTGTGAGGGAAAACATCGTGAGGAAACCTGCACGTTCAGGTTAACTAAGCATGGTCACAGAGGTCATACGACATCTTTAAAAATAATCAATGAATGGTATTAACGTTTGAAATTCCCAATTAGACAGAGAACATACACGTGACGTCACGAGTACGTCTGCAATTTAAAAAAAATAAACGTTAGCTCCATTTTACGCACAATCAATGGACCTCATAAAGTCTTTTTTTAACCTATTTTGTTCATAAATAAAAGTGACATGTTTAATTGTAGTCGTCATCACTATTTAATACCGATATATCCAACAGTTTACATATTGGAAGGTCCACTGTTAATATGAAACACGTGTATTGAATGGAATGTAAACATGTCAATAGGTAATTACCAATAATTCATTTAAATTCTACTGCACTTACGACAAGGAATTACCTACATAGCGATAAAATGAAGTATTGTACATATAAGGCATGCGAGGTAATATCCAAATGAAACTAGTTATAAGGTTGCATAAACAATGTTTATTTTTATTTTATCGGTCAAGGCATTACAAAGGAAATACATAAATAAAAGTTACAATACAATGTATGGCAATATATCTAAGTAAATGAGCTTAATGATTGATAGCAATTACTTTATGCGCTAAAGTATTATTCGTAATAGTTTGCGCGGTGTTGCTAACAAAATCGCATCAACTATTATATACATTTCGTCTGTTCAATTAAGTGTTTAGCTAGAGGAAGCGAATAGCTATTTTTAAATAGCAAAGTTTCTCATAGCTATCACTTAAATTGTTGCTAAAAAACGGGAGTTTTTTTTCTAAAGTGGTAGCTAGCACCTTAAGGCCTTAAGATCCACTTTCCAACACTACCCGGACCAGACGCGCCCGTATGAGCTCTCACCTTTACCTTTATCGTATCTTGCCTGAGCGATTTAAAGCTCAATTTCCCGCAGAACTACCCTGACCAGACTAGTCCGTATTAGCTGTCACCTACTTTACCCATCCCTGCACCTAAAACCGCTAGTCTTAAAGCCGTATTTCCCTCGGCAGCGCTACCCGGACCAGACCGGCAAGACGGACGGCTCTGAGACGGAGGTGAACCGTGACCAGAAACTATGCTACCACCGACTCAACACGCCCCAGTCGGAAGACGTGCTCGTGGTCGAGTTCCCTGAGGAACCGCTGTGGAGGATGTGAGTTCCTGATCTTTTTTTTATTATCTTTCCTGAGCAAAAGAAGCCACAGTGGACGATGTAAGTTTTATGTAATTCACCATCATGCTGCTTAATCCAATGGCATTGGTTTGATCAAGCCAAACTGACCGTGTGTGAGCAGAAATTATGGGCAGGGAAGGGAAGGGCATGCCACTTGAATAACACTCATTTTGGGTATCATAGTAAGTGTCTCACTTGACGAAAAGAAAAAACTGTTGTATCATGGTCATTATTACCGATGTCGCGCTCAAGTGTTTTGTCTTTTTTCTGTTGTAACACATTAGATATACAGTGAGCGGAAGGAGTTAATGTTATGAATATTCTACTTTGCCGCACACCACACGGCGAAAGAGAACACTCTTGTTTTCCCCCCTGCCGTCCCCTTCAATAGCTGGTAATCGCACCAGACATGTTTGCTCGAGTTACGATAAATTATGGGGAAAATGTATGTTGGGGATCCGAAAGGTGAAGATGGTACAACCACAAAGTATGTTAAGCAAGAGAGGTCCTGCGGGTGAGATAAAATATGTTGATGTCTTTAAGTAACGAATGAATAGATTACTTCTAGGTAACATAAATTTCAGATTTCGAATCTCGTTTTCCAAAATTATGGTTTTTCATACTACTATATCGTCAAAGTGCTACGTAATGTTTGTTCAGAGTGTGTATAAGGTACCCATTTAGGTTATTTTTAATTTTTTCATCTTTTTTAGTGATATCTTGTCAAATCGCCGCGAGATGGACAGACGCGCGTGGGTTTCGTTTTTCAGTTTGTTTATGTATTGTTATTATACAGTAAATAGAGACCCTCAGTATATTGATGCTTAGCTTTTTATCATTATGTAATATATATTGGTCAGTCAGAAACACTTTGAACAAACATTATATAGGATTTTGAAGCTTGTAGCTATCTATAGTTAGAATTAATATTGTTTAGAATTCGTTGAAAATAGTTAGGCATCATGTTGTGGGCAATGCGCTATAATGCAAGTATGGATGTAAGAAATCTATTTTAGAATACAATCCCATAAAACATCGTAGGTAATTAAATCCACTTAAAGATTGCATTTTGTTTCGGTTTGACAGATAAGATAGCGAATGCAATTACTATCAACTACTGCGACAAGAATAAATATAGATATGGAATAAATACTCGTGACATGGTACTTGCATCAAAAATCAGTCAAGCAAATGAGTAGATTGCAGATTTACCATTTATTAATGTCCGCAACGTAATAAGGTAACCTAGGAAGGTTCTGGGTTTTTATTCGTGGCGAAGTTTGCGGGCAGCGTTTAGTTCAGCAAAAGTGATTGAATCCGGCGCCAGTGACTTTCGATAGCCCGTTCTTTATCTTGGAACAATAAGGTCTACATTATACGATTGGCATCTCGGCTAGACCCGGCCCGCGTTCTCTTTTCACTCCCTCTATTAAGTATTTGAAAAAAAAAATCTAATGAATCAGAGGACACCTCAAGTCCAAAATGGGCCGTTGAACGTTAAACTGTTACACAATTGCAGACATGAGGCAGTTCCTCCTCCTCGAAGGGACAACGCACCGGCGGTTCTGCTTTTTTTGCCTGCAGCCGAAATGCATGAATCGTAGATGTTTGAATCTACAGTTACCGCGTACCATCAGGGGTCGAATTCGACATTTTTTCTATCCACATATCTCTATTAATAATGACATTGTAATGTCGCAGGCAAAAAATATTTAGCAACTATCTTTGACAGTCGTATATTGTTCAATGACATTTTCGGCTTTCCTACCGCGTACCTTTGTTGTCTAGTTGACTTTGTTGGCGTGCGAGATATTTCGACGCAGTTGCATGCATCATGGTCACGGGTCGTCCCGCGGTAGAAAACCCAGAACATTAAAATGTGTGGCAACAGCCGCGAGAAAATGTCCAATTCGAAATGTCACTGCACTTTAACGGCGCCCGGTGTGCCGCCTGCCGTCACCGCAAATAAAAAGACCCTGGTGCGTCCCCCAGCGGCGCGGAGGTGACCGACTGCGGGCGCTACCTGGTGGTGTCTCCGGTGCGCGACTGCCGCGACAACCTGCTGTTCTTCGCGGAGCTGGCCGGCTCGCCGCTGGACGGCCGGCTCGCCCTCACGCAGATCGTGCACAAGTTCGAGGCTGACTACGAGGTGAGGGACCACTTAATTCTTGATACCAAGGGGTAAGAGAAGTAAGTGTAATAAATAGCTCGTGAGAACAAACAACTTTACTATAGCACCAATCATGGAATCGCAGAAAATCATCGGCTACATTTTGACAGATTTCGTTTTTGTTTTTGTGTGAAACAGCTACTTTTACACGACAGTTATTTTTACACGATTTCAGATTCGGTGCCATAGTAAAAGTTGCCTGTTGACATGAGCGCATATATAGATGTCCCTCGGTATCGAGAGTTAAATATTAAATAAACATTGTCTTAAACCAATTTTCCATTGATTTAATCAAGCCACTGGTCGAACAGAACAGCTTTACTCGTCAAAAAAAACTCGTTAAAAGAAAATAACAGATGTGAACATCCGTGGGTCACTAGTTTTGCCTTACTTTTGAAAGCAAATAACCACTTGCAATGATCTACAAACAACAAAATATTATTAAAATTTGTACGTCTACTATTTGTTTATGTCGATGAAAATATGGTTTTCAACAGACCGTATGTACGTTATATACTCCTTCATTTCAATTACTTTCCTTTTTCATTGTCCCAACGTTTCCGTTCGCAGTACATTACAAACGAGGGCTCGGTGTGCATATTCCGCACGAACAAGGACGCGCCCAACTACCGGCTGATCAAGATCGACTTGCTCAACCCTGCTGAGGAGCACTGGGTCACCCTCATCCCGGTGAGTGCTTCTTACATACATACATACCTACTTACATACATGATGTCACGCCTTTTTCTCTTAGGGGTAGGTAGAGACCACATTGTTCCACTTGCTACGGTGCTAACGAACCTAGATGAAGCGACCTTTGACCTTTGTGCTGTGGTTTAATAATAACTGGAGGTATATTAGAGGTCTCCTTAGAAGCGGGCAACGCGTTACAAGTATACAGTGCAATCAACTTGATCTGTGAAATGGGGAAATTAGGAACTACGGCCGCTTAGTTGAGATGTCATTCGATTGTCAGTGTCTATGGTGTCTGTACGTGTGAATGCGACGATGGCGACAAATGTCAATTTACAGGCAAGTTGGTTGATATGTAAGCCTATAAAATTTCCATTCTGTTAGACAGTATAGTTTTAGTGACAGTCCTATTACCCGGCAGGTATCTTCGGGGGGAATCGTGGGCACTCCCGTCCCCCGTGCCAGCTTTTCATACAATCCATCCTTCTGCAGCGTCCTGTAGCAAAACGTCTTTGCCCTGCTGGATACCAATATTACAGAACTCCTTTTCATACCCTCTAATAATAATAAAAAAGTATATGTAACGCAATGGTGAAATAAATTCCGCAGGAACACTCTGTCGACGTGTTGGACTGGGCGTCTGCCGTGGACCAGGATAAGCTGGTCATACACTACGTCCGGGACGTGAAGGTGAGCCGACTAGTTACTATGACCAAGTTCATTTGATCTTCTCAGCAGGAGAGTCTGTAACACCATAATTTTGGAATATGTATTGTCAAAGTAAATTCACATATAATACGTGTGAACTATACTTCGAACAACCAATGAAATGAATGCAACACTTTGCCTGCGGATCTATCGCCCGAGCAATATAATCTCGGCCTTTCTGGGCTTTTTAAGGAAAGAGTGAATATTACCTACATTAGCTAGATATTACCTAAACATGTTTCTTACCACCAGGTGAGATGTTGGACAAACGCATGCCAATACTGGTTTCTGCCAGGGTTGCTTTCCTAGTCTCCCTTCTTTACTACCACTTCTTCAGATTAGGAAAGGAATAACACAAAAACGTTCTACACCAATATTTATTTATAAGAAGAAATAATTAAACCGTCACGGGACCTTAAACTGTTAAACCAGTCTCCTGGTCCCCAGCGGAAGACCTTGGTTAACCTCGCTTCGCCAGCGTTATTAGGAGGCATATCTAACAAGTGGCTAGCTTGCCATGCTAAAAAAACTAGCCTCAATATTCGGAAAGGTCACCCATCCAGTTCCCGGCGTCGCTTAACCTTACCTATCAGTCTCACACGCTCACTGCCACTAGTCCAGTGCCGCTTTTTTATTTATTTTCTATTTATTGTTTCCCAGAGCGTTCTCCAACTACACAACCTGAAGGACGGCTCGCTGCTGCAATCCTTCAAGCTGGATGTAGGGTCCGTGGTCGGCTTCAGCGGGAAGAAGACGCAGAACGAGATATTCTACCACTTCATGTCGTTCCTCACGCCCGGCATCATATATCATGTGGATTTCAAGAAGAAACCTTATGAACCTACAGTAAGTATACGCTGGGTACTGTATTAGTCATCATCACAGCCCCAAACAGTCCACTGCAGGACTTAGGGCCTCTCCCACGAAAGGGGAAGTTATTGCCATAATCTCCACGCTTGGCAGGCGGATTGGAGATTGCAGTGTTATAAATATAATAATGGAAATCGCTGCTGCCCATTTTCCAGCCTACGGAGACTCTAGATTTATTTATTTATTTATTTAACATTTATTGTGCACAATAAATAGTATACAAAATAGACATACAGAATAAAATCACAACAGGTACAGCTTATTTCTAAAGAAATATCTTCCAGCCGACCAACGGAAGAGAGAGGTCAAAATCGAGAGGCAGATGGCGTGCACCTTAAATTTACCAAAAAATTATAAAAAAAAATGTAGATCTTTTGCCTCGAGAACATTAGTGGCCTGTACGATACCCATGAGTTTAAGAGAGGTTGTGCTATTCTACTCTGCCGGACACCGTCCTGAGACAATTATGCAAGCTTCGAAATATTGGGCTAATCGTAAGGTCAGCGCGGTAAGTAACCCGGAGAATACTTGAAACGGTGTTTCATGCCAAACCATACTTGATATCGCATCAACAGCCCACAACGGTCCACTACTGGACTTGAGCCTCCTCCACTTTGGTAGAGGGCATTGGCGTAATCTCTACGCTTGGCAGGCAGATTGGAAATTTCTGAACATAATGAGCCATGTGATTTCTGAAAATATTAAAGGAAGTTCGTCGTAAATGAGTCGAATAACACGCAGGTGCAAAACTGAGTGGTTTATTGTAATAATTTAGACATAGACGTAATTTATTTTGACATTACAATACTAATAATACTTACATTAAACAAATTACATTTCTAAATCTAAATTAAACTTATATATGTTTAAAACCTACTTAAATAAAGCGATTCGAATATGGAGTAATGCGATGTCAAAAAGGGCCCCGACTCAGCATTAGTTTTCAGCGGAACTTATCGGTGTTATTTTAGGTATATTTTGTACAAAAAAATAACGTGCGCATAAAATCTTTCGCAGGTATTCAGAGAAGTGACGGCGAAGGGTTTCGACGCGTCCCAGTATGAGGCTAACCAAGTATTCTACGCCAGCAAAGATGGCACTAAAGTTCCTATGTTCATAGTTTCTAAGAAGGTAAGTATTTTATACTGTGAAATATGAGCAATGTCAGTTTTTATTATCGCACGATATAGTTGGATGGGTTGTTACAATAAATAGCAATAATTTATTGAGAGAAACATATATAGCTTTTGTAAGGATCTGTTTTACCACCTACCCATAAGTTTTTGTTAGTAAAAAACTAAAGATAAGGCATCACATATATCAGATATCTGAAACTTATCAGTAGGTTGTGGATCAGGGCTTAAATCTTGGACTTGGGGTCCACATTAGTTTGGCTAATATAATTGGTCTAGTCAGATCTCATGAGCACCTATCTGTCACAGGGCACAGAGCATTAAGAGAAAAAACGTCAAACAAACGCACTTTGATAGGTACACTAATAACGCGCGAAGGCGTAAGTAATTGGCCGCATCGCGAAACCGTTTATATGGCGTTTTCCCTCTGTATACTCAATTCTCTGGCACCTCTCTGTATTCTATACTCTGTCTTGGGTCCCATTAGTGTGGAGCATGGACTTACTACCCATAAGGGACTGCGCACTGCTTTGACTAAATCCGAGCAGAGCGAGAGGCACCATCGATAGTCCTTTGTCCCTTTCTAACAGTGTATATACAATGTTATTGGCATAATCGCCGTCATTCTAAATTGAGGTTGTCCTCATTCGTAAAATGAGTCCTGACTTCCTGTCTCTCCAGGGCCTGCCCCGCGACGGTTCGTCCCCGGCGTACCTGTACGGCTACGGCGGGTTCAACATCAACGTGCAGCCCAGCTTCAGCGTGACGAGACTGGTCTTCATGCAGCACTTCGACGGCGTCGTCGCCATACCCAACATTCGGGGCGGCGGGTAAGGATCGCCACTGACTATCGTGCCGCATAGGCTTGATCGAACCAAACGGACTGTATGTTTGGAGAAAAATTTCCGTGAAGTGGCAAGTCTTTCCATAATTTCTTCCCACAAATGGTCAGTATGACTTGCCATTGGAACAAATGGCATGATGATGACAGACAATAAAACACAAATCCGTTCAGTAGTTTAGCGTGAAGGAGTAACAAACATCCATTACGTACAAGACGAAACACACATTATATTTCGCATTTAAAATATTAGGATAATACAATTGCAAGTAAGTAGATAGGTAAATAGTACAGGAATCTATCCAATATCATATTATCTAACTAATGTATATACTTGATCACTTATATAACTAATAACATAAACGACGACGACCGCGACGATAGTTTTGCAGTAATTTTCAGGTTCACTAAAATTAAAAAACTTGTCAAACTTCTCTGCGCATGGCTTGTAAGATGAAGGAGGCAATGATTACCGGCATCGTATCTTTCGAACTCTTCAACGCGATTACAACAACGCTAACATCGTCGCTGGACGTTATACCCACCCAGGCTTCCCCATACTTTGACATATTTTTAGCACCTGATACTAACCACTTTAAAAACATTGCCATCAAGTGACTTGCTTGTTCGTAGGCCTCCCTCTAAAAATGACTTATTTCTTCAGCGAATACGGCGAGCGCTGGCACAACGCCGGGCGGCTGCTCAATAAGCAGAACGTGTTCGACGACTTTCAATCAGCCGCCGAATACCTGGTCAGGGAGGGCTACACGCGGCCCGAGCGGATCACCATCCAGGGCGGCTCCAACGGCGGCCTGCTCGTGGCCGCCTGCATCAACCAGCGGCCGGACCTGTTCGGGGCCGCTGTCGTGCAAGTCGGGTGAGTACTGTAGCACTGCGTGTTACACTGAGTTTAAAATAAAAATCATCATTAACACAGCCCGTCACAGTCCACTGCAGGACTTAACGGCCTCTCCCACGAAAGGGGAGGTTATTGCCATAATCTCCACGCTTGGCAGGCGGGTTGGTGATCGCAGTGTGTAAATATAACAATGGAAAATGCTGCTGCCCATTTTCCAGACTACGGAGACTCTTGATCTTTTGTCTCGAAAACATTAGTCGCCTTGTACGACACCCATGAGTGTTGGTGTTATTCTACTCTGCCGGACACCACACGGCCTAGTAAAAAAGTAAAAATGCAAATGTTTAAATGATGTTGTTGGAAGAATGCTATAAAATACATATAATACCTTACATCTAATTCAAATGGAACACGTTTGAATTATTACCTAGGCAGTGCTATGTGTGCCTATAGACGCAATAGCTTGCGTCCAACTTGCTCCGACCTATCTAAACCTACACGCCTACATCCTACTTGCTCTAACCTACTTAACCGACTAGAGCCCCGGTTACCCTACAGGAGCAGCAGGCCAACCCGAACGCCTACCTTACTTAGAGCCGGTCCAAACATACGGCCTCCGACACCTACCTGTCCTAGAACCCGTCCTTACCTAAGGCCTGCATGAGCTCACACGCTACAGTACCGAGCAAGGACAGGCGCTATGGTGCAAATTCTATCGCGATGACAGATATGAGCGTGCCGATTCGCCGCCATGTTTATTATTATATTATTTTCTCACTGATTTGCACTGTTTGTTACATTGAATATTACATGAAAGATCTTTAACACTTAAATGTAAATTCAATAACAGGCAAATTTATGTTCACAATAGAATCGATCGCGCTACATTAAAATAATCAATCTAAATCTACCATCACAGAAAACTTAACTCCAAAAAATTATGTTGTTAATGTAAACGGCAAGAAGACGTACTTAGAATGTTATACAAATAGTTTTTATATTGTAACAAAGAACAGTGTAATGTCTACATAATTTTCGGATTTACATATACGAGTATTGTGTGCTATGATGCTAGGGAATTCTAGTCTTGTATCGATGCAGTCGATCACTTGACCTATCAATATAAAAATTAGCTTTTAATCCTCGTATCTGTCGGCAGTGTGCTAGACATGCTGCGTTTCCAGAAGTTCACGATTGGCCACGCGTGGGTGTCCGACTACGGCAGCTCGGACAACGAGACGCAATTCCAGAACCTGCTCAAGTATTCGCCGTTGCACAACATACACACGCCGGACGATAGTGAGTGATTTTAATTTGTAAATAACTTCTGTTTAACATACTTGCTCTGTCACTGATCACCGTTTTTGTAAAAAATTCCTGAAAGTTCTTATAAGCATTATAGGCCGATTTGAACTCTTGCAGCCATCTGCATAAGGATGCGCAAAGGTCCACACAGGGTAACTTGAAGATACTATGTGGTTACAGCCTTGTCTCTGCGGGATCTGAATGCTGTCTCTTGGGAAGCTTGAGCTCCACCTATGTGGAGCCTGAGCTCAGCCTTTGTGGAGCCTGAGCATTGCCTCGAAGGTCCCTAAGCTCAGCCTCTACGGAGTCTGAGTTTTGCCTGTGTGGATCTGGCTCTAATTTTGTGGAGCTTTAGCCTTGCGTCGAAGGGCCCTGTGCTCCGCCTCTGTGGAGCCTAAGCTTTGCCTCGAAAAGCCCTGAACTCCGCCACTGTGGAGCCTGAGCTCTGTCTCTGTGGAGTCCAAGCTCTGCCTCTGTGGAACCTGAGCTCTACCTCTGTGGAGCCCAAGCTCTACCTCTGTGGAGCCTGAGCTCTGTCTCTGTGGAGTCCAAGCTCTGCCTTTGTGGAGCCTGAGGTTTGCCTCTATGGAGCCTGAGCTCTCTCTCTGTGGGTCCTGAGCTCAGCTTCTATAGAGTCTAATCTCTATATAGCCGAAGCTCTGCAGATTTTGTCGGCGTAGCAGGACGGGCTTTCTCGCGTGTGATATGTTTGGGTTTCGATTACCTTACGCAATTCGAGTTTTGTCGCTTTTACGCACGCGACAAAGGCCCATCACGCTACGCTGACTAGACGTAGGTTCGCGCTTACTAACCCATGTACCTTGTGGCGCCCCGCAGAGACGGCGGCGTACCCCGCGACGCTGGTGCTGACGGCGGACCACGACGACCGCGTGGTGCCGCTGCACTCGCTCAAGTTCATCGCCGCGCTGCAGTACGCCGCGCGCCGGCAGCCGCGGCCGCTGCTCGCGCGCATCGACACCAAGGCCGGCCACGGCGGCGGCAAGCCCACCGCCAAGATCGTGAGTGCATACACCCTAGGGACCAGGACACGGCCAAGATCGTGGCCCCGTACACATTCAGTTCATATTTAGAAATTATGTAAGACCCCTATTGTACCTACCCCCGCGGTTGTCACAAATGTGCGTTTCTCCAGCGGTGCTCGACCTCGACCTTTTTTGGCACCATAGATAGGGAAAAATGTGAAAGGAAATTACGCTACTAGCGAAATTAGAAATTGGAAAAAACGGGAATGGGAATTACGGTACAGGAAAATCAAAGCTTTGGGAAAAAATTGTAAAGGGAAAATATGAAAATGGAATAAATGACACCAAGAAAAACTGATTTTCGGGAATCGTGGGCCTCAGCCTTTGCAATTATAATCTCACAGACAATGAGGAGTTTTCCAGTAGGTATTGATAGTTTGTTTCAAAAAGCATCAATAGATGGCGCTCCTACAATTTTGGTAATCTTCTTTAAATCTGTATGATGGTGGCAGTGATTTCATGCAGCCAAGTAATACTAAACTTGAAAATAAAGCGTTTATTAATATAAACATAACTGTTAAAGGTTGAACGAAGTGTAAAAATAAATATTTATAGAAGTTGGCACTATGTTTCATTATTATTACAACCTCTAAAATGGTTGAAAACTATTGACAAATATAATATTATCCAATACAACGTACCCAGGGTTTATATCCTGTTTGCTAAGAACCTATTTCAAGCGATTATAAATGAGCAGTTTTCCAGTAGGTATTGATAGTTTGTTTCAAAAAGCATCAATAGATGGCGCTCCTACAATTTTGGTAATCTTCTTTAAATCTGTATGATGGTGGCAGTGATTTCATGCAGCCAAGTAATACTAAACTTAAAATAAAGTGTTTATTAATAGAAACATAACTGTTAAAGATTGAACGAAGTGTAAAAATAAATATTTATAGAAGTTGGCACTATGTTCCATTATTATTACAACCTCTAAAATGGTTGAAAACTATTGACAAATATAATATTATCCAATACAACGTACCCAGGGTTTATATCCTGTTTGCTAAGAACCTATTTCAAGCGATTATCAATTACCAAAATTGTCGGGGCGCCATCTAGTGAGTGGTTAGGAATGCCTTAAATACCTATTGGAAAACTCCTCAATACCAAAATTGTCGGGGCGCCATCTAGTGAGTGGTTAGGAATGCCTTAAATACCTATTGGAAAACTCCTCATTAACATTAAAGCCAAACGCATATGCGCTGCGCTGCACTGCGCGACGCGGCGCTGTAGAATTTTGTTTAAATAAAGTCTATCAAACTTATATAAACTAACCTTACTCTTTAGTAATACTGGGCTTTAGTAATATTTTGGTGACAATAATTTATAAACTACTTACTCACGTACCTAAAAAGATATGGAGTTGTAAATTCTGAAATAAGTTATTATTTATTTTATTTAATACTTTGTCCAAACTGTTAAACAACATACAATCGTGTGTGTACAGTCGTGCTATGAATAGAACTCGTTTATATCATATCGTAAATTGTAAATATTTCCGTTTTTTTTTTCAGATTGAAGAGCACACGGACATTCTCTGCTTTATGGCGCAAGCGCTGGGCCTGAAGTTCCACAAGTGAGCACCTAAGCGTGTACAAGCAACCGTAGTATTATTGCTAGGGTTGTAACGAATATTCGATGTAGGCCTTTACAATGTTTATAGCGAATGTTTTATGGCAGGTTATTTTGTCCGAATACTGTGACGAGATTATTTTTATGAATATTTTCTTATTACGATTTTTTAAAATAGTAGATAATTATATAGTTAGTAAAAATAAAGTTTCCTGACAAGTGTTACCCTTTGATACACTATACACTGTATTTTGTAATGTACGTGTAGTATACTTTGCACATGGACGTTTTTATACTTACGTGAGTTACATATTCCCAGTACGGTACTATTTTTAATTTTAATTTGATTCGTTACAACCCTAATTTGATAAGTAACCGTCGACGAAATCAATAGCATTTAAAATGTACATACATACCGCAGGCGTAGTCTGCCGATTACCTCGGGTCTGAAAGACTGGTGATATTTGTTACGCATTGCTACTGTTTTTTATTAAATAAAATTGTTTTTTTTTAATATATTTTTTTTATTATTTACATGACAGGACCCCTTGATCCCATAGTAATAGTTACATATTTATGTGATTATAAAACCGCTCTTTTCAAAGAATAATTTGTGCCTTTATTTATTTTTTACTACTTGACAAGAATTTTTACTTCTACGTAAGGCATTTTAACAAACTTTAAAGAAAAGGAAGTTCCTAATTCGATAGCGTCATAATGGCGGGACCAAGTGTTGTCTCAAAATTTCATTTTGTCGGATTTGTTACCTAACTTTTACTATTTGCTACATTTGATATAAAAATTGGTAGCTCTGGATCAAAAGGTATATTAATAATTCATTCAAATTCATTTTTACGTTAATCAGCAACCCTATTCAACAATATTTTAATTTATGTTGACCTGTTCTGCACAAGCACTACCACTATAAAATACTAATGGCAGCCAACTTCTGCTATTCCCAACCTCAGTCAATTGTTTTGAATACCTATGTACCCTCTCTGCATTGTTTGTATTTTGTTGGTTAATTTGTTTCATGTTTGCCTTCGGCACCTTATTTTATTGTTGTAGGTAGAAATGTATGGTGGAGACTTCATATTAGCTTAAAATGTTACATTCGTTACACTCTAAACCGTCAAAACTGAGATAAACCAGACAAACTAGGGCTGTAGCGGGTTTAACTTTAGTACCATAGTTAAACCATGTTTTGTAATGAAAATATGGTTAGACCATGGTTTAAACCGGTTCCATGTTTAGACTTGGTTTAAACCATGTTTTATAATAAGACTGCAAATGTTTATTACGCTTTAAGTCACCCAAATAGTAAATAAATAAATTAAAAGGAAACTGGTCCCGATCATCATAATGGCGGAACCACGAAACGGCAAACCATAGTAAAAAATTAAGCATATAAAATTTTATTATGCTAATTACTACCTCCTGAAATGTAAAGCTAAGTGAAACTATTTCAAGGGAAATCGGAGACATGGAACCGAAATGCTGGTACCGCCATTGTGACTTTTTTATGTTTCTCTAGAAAACGTCTGCATAACTTGTTTGTTTCTAAACTTAATTTACCTGCATTTACTACCTAACTGCTACCTTTGAGAAAGCCTAATATGTCGATGTTAGTCCTACTAAAAAAATTGTTAAAGGTTTTTGTACAGTCAAGTTCATTAATATGTGAGCATTGCCAAGGCTTCAAATATAAATGTACATGGAAGGGTACTTATATATCTGAGCAGATGTACATATGTTTGATTGATAAATCTGCTCAGATATATAAGTACCCTTCCATGTACATTTATATTTGAAGCCAAAATTACCGCAGTCTCAAGACTTACGGATCAGAGACGTGCCTCACGAAGGGTCTCACAAGAAGCCTCAGATCATTCAGCGAGCGTTAGGTAACACCTGTAGAAACCTGTGCTCAGAACACGCGTGCAAAGAGCCACTGGTAAGTACCTAGTGTGCGATCCTCCATTGATTTGGTTTCACGCGGTTCATATGATCTGAGAGGTCCGTAGGCCCATGTGTTAGATTGGATTCAGCGACATTAGAAAAGATACCGTAAGAAACATGTGTAAGAAAAGAAAACACTAATTGAAATTTAACATTTATTGTTGTGTTCTTACATTACCATAACTTTCTAACAGCACGAAGATCCGTTGGGACTTGCTTCACCCACGATAATATTAATAAAAAATATTGGTTACTTAGAACAAAATAAATAAACACTTCTTTTTGCCCTTCTGGCGCACTTTTCCTCCGATAGACTAAGTTTGTAATTTCTTTATGCTTAGTTACTTGTGCAACTCTTAACATCAAGAAATTTTTTAATTGGCCTCGATTTAAAATCTTAATAAAGAATACGTTACAAATTATAAATAGTGCTCCGTACACAGCAACTGGGGCCCATATGTTTTGGCCGAGACAAAATTTAACATAAGCGCCAGTTGTGTTCGAAACACAGACGTAGCTGCCTTCCTAGAGGCTTACGGGCGTTCGCTATTACTCTCGGTAGTCAGTAAACCAACTGATGGGATACCTGCGTGTTTCAAATTTTACCCTTAATTCTATACATTCATAGCTTCAGACCCAATACAATGAAACGTACAATCGACAAGCTAATCATCATACAACTGATCGGTCAGTGGGTCCCATCTGGGTCTTTTAATTTTTATAAAAAAGCGTTACTACAAATTTCATTTTACCGATCAATTGTATATTTACACTTATCAATAATATAAGTAACACCTAGAAAGATTGTTAGAAAACTGTTACAGACACACGTTCCCTTACGTCGTGACTGCAGTGTTGCGACTACAAACACAACGTAAAGAAAAAGTAGCAAACGGGATATTAGGATTTTAGTATTAATTAGAACACCTAGAACATGCTATAAATGTGATTAGTCAAGCGTTACATACTAAAGAGTACGTACAATACGACCTATGTATTGTAGTCAATACGGATTTAGGCGCTGCAGTATACATTAACAAGCGACCTTTACTTAGCCTAGTATAAAGTTAAACCTCCCTGACTTAGCCTAAGATAACTGCATGCGCTGGTCAAATGTTTGTCTTATTCGGGGAAGCCTTACCGCTAGAGTCGGTGTACATCACTCTGACTTTTAACACCAACCGGACAGGCATCGCTATTGAAGGTATGCGTCATAATCGAAACTCATATTGGCGTTAACATGCTGATTTATTTAAATTAAATCAAGCTATGAAGCCAACGTCGTAGCGCAAATATAATAAAGAAAATAAACGGGGCATTATATCAACCAGATTACTTCTGAATTTTTGTGCACAATAATTACTTCCTATTATAAATAGATAATGTTCGTCAGCAGCGAATCGAATCTACGTATAAGATAGAATGTTAATTTTCATAACATCTCCGCCACAAACGAGTTCATCTGGACAACGTAACGCCCCAAGCGCAACACGAATTAGTCACGAACTTTTCACTTCAGGCGAAGAAAGTCAGATTGACGGCACCACGTTAAAATTACACATTTCATAGCTTAGGGTCGATGGAGTACATTGTAAACGCTCACTCGGTGGAGTGGTTAAAAATCGAGGCCACTAGTGTCCGGCGGCGCGGCCCCGGCATCAGCGAGCCAGTGCGGGCCGGATCGGGGCCGCGGCGCTCGGCCAGACTAAACGAGACATCATGGCCGCATGATGCGCCTTTAGCGGCGTCGGGGGGCGGACCCCGGCCCGCCCCAGCCCCGACGCCAACTGTTTTGGTTTGGCTTCACAGCCTTACAATTGCATAAATATGAAAACTACATAATTTATTTGATTATATTATGTTCGATTCGATAACTACTTATAATTATGATAGATACTTTCAATATCGTCAATACAATCGTTCGGAGAAGTTGTAATATTTTACTTTAGACTACCATTTTACATCCTCGGCAGTATGATCGAGTTCGGTTGTAATAAATATAGTACATCTTTATATTGACATAAATCGTTATATTGTGATTTTGTCGCACAATAGTGTTCTAATAAAAGGAAGATATATAAATATATTTAAAAATATTTTAGTTTGTGAACGGCAGTTTCGAGTAGACTGATCATATTAACTAAAATAGCAACCTAAATACATAACAAAAAATATACATTTCTAATAGGAGCTGTTGCAAGACCCGTGATAAAAATAATCGCTTTTTTTTTGTGAATATGTCATAGCTTGAAACTTTTGACTTGTAAAAATTGTTTTCCCGAACTACAATTTCGCGCTTTGATATATTCACAGTATGTAACAATATTGCAATGTTCGAAATAAAAAATAAAAAGAAACAAACGATGCGTTGTCGAGTCGTGTGGTCGACGTTTTTATTCACTCGGAGATTCCATTGCTTATGACGCCCGCAGCGGGTACTGTGCTCGCCAAATTCTGCATACTGTGAAACAAATAATTAAATAATTTTAGTTATTAATTTTCAGAGCAAGTCGATAAGCTTACGAATTAGTAAATAGTATGAAATGTCTAGAAGGAAAAATAGCTGGTAAGCTCTTGCTAATCATGCACCCTTGACATCGAATTTGTGACTCTGGCTACCATTGGTATCGAGACGGGCGAGGGTCGAGACGGGTTAGGAGGGGTAGCGATGGGGTGTGACTGGTAACTAATGCTTTGTGTAGCGTATTCTTGACAGAACAAACGATGTCTGTATAATACTTCCACTGCGAACGGTTTCGAATGATCATTAGGGGATGCAGTCTCGACATACATAGCGATCGCAAACTTATCGATTTCGGTCGTTCAGTGGAAACAGTGAAATTATCATTACAAATGTCAAAAATAAAACTAAAAACTAAATATTCGTACAACACTTCCTCTCAAACTCCCTAATAACACTAGCAGCGTTGCCACGCTGTATGGCGATGGACAGCCTTTGCAACAGGAATAACCCAGAGCTCACTATCTCTAAGTGTACGTATAGTATGTTTATGCATGCGTCGGTGTGGTGCGGTGTCCACGTTCCCCAGCGTACTCCCCCGGTCGTGGCGGCAGGGGCGGCGGGGGTTGCAGCAGCGGGTGTGGGCGTGACGGATCCCTGCGTCCTCTACGGTCCCTGCGTACTCATCCGGTCGATGGAGCGGGAACAGCGGGGGCTGTGGTGGCGGCAGGGACGGTGGGAGCTATGGGCGCGGCCCATATGCTTGAGCGATCCTACGATCGGCCCTACGATCCCCGCGTACTCACCCGGTAGGGGCAGCGACGGCGGCGGGGGCTCCCGGGGCTGCCGGGGCGACGGGGGCGACGGGGGCTGCGGGGGCTGCGGCGGGCGCGTCCAGCCCCATGTGCTTGAGCGCCCGGAGCGCGGCGAGCGAGCACTGCTCGTGCGAGTGCGCGGTGCTGGGCCCGCCGCCGTGGCACATCACCGGCGGCTCCGTCGACAGCGACACCAGCGATAGGTACTCGCCGTGGTTGCGCTGGGGGTCGGCCAATGGAGTAATGGCTTATTCTAACGTTCTTCTTCTTAGCGCGTCAACAATTTTTGATATATTTTTTATCTGTCAATGACATACTATGCAGTTTCGCAAGAAAGTCGTTAAAAGAACGTTTTGGGAACCACTGCTCTCGCCTAAATTGGCCACACTAAGTTACTATCAAGACTGATACAGTACAATAAACGATGATGGCACCCGCATTTTTTTTTCACATCTTTCAGACTGTAATGTAGTGGATCGAAACATAGCTAATGTGACAACATTATTGGTGGCTGTGTTCAGGTCTTTTGATTCTAACATTTTACACTATTATGAGACCATTTTGACATCATTTCCTTGTGTTCATTTTCTATTCCGCATGCCATGCATAATTAGATCTCTGATCTCGACAACTATAATTGTCTTTCCCCGGAGACGTAAACTCAAAGTCCTATGCCAAATGGCTTCACAATAGAAAAAATAAAATTGCATTTTCACTCTAAATAATAAGTAAATTCTTTTTTTTTACTAAAAAGATACATATCGTTTATTTACTACATTGGACGACCGCAATCCAGTCTCAAAAACATCCCATCTTACATTCAACATTGTCCTGCTAACAATGAAAAAACACGACCATACACCGCAATTACCTTGGGGAAGTCCGAGAACTGCACGGTGAACCCGAGCAGCTGCGAGAGGTACATCAGCTGGTCCTTGGCGCCGGGCGCGCTGCCCGCCGCGGGGCCCGGGGCCGGCGCGGCCGCGGGATTCGCGGGCCCGGCGGCCCCGGCGGCCCCGGCGGCCGGTGTGGCTGGTGTGCCGTCGGTGACGCCTGGTAGACAAAAACATTTTAAATAAGAACCGCTCGAGACTTTCGTTTCTGTCGCGGCCGAGATCGAGACCAGTACGGCTAGCACATGTTGCTCTTGCGCGCGATAAGCGAAAAAAGGCGCGACATAGACACTGTTATCTCTTTCATATTAGTAATGAGAGAAGAAAACGAACGCTGTGTCGCGGACACACTTGTGATAGCCATGAAAGATCGAAAAAAATGTAGGAAATGTAGTCTTAATAAAATAGGGAAAATATTGAAATCTCGATATATAATATTTAGCATCAGCATTCATAGACTGTGAAGGCACCGTGACAAGAACAAGAAAAAATCATCGAAGAAATAAAAATCCATTTTGTAGCTATAGTAAAGGTTTAGGAGAGCCACCAAACGTTACTCTGCCGGTGCACAACCTGGCACGTTCGGTACACTAAAATAAAATGTTTCTTTTTCTGACCCAAATTTTTGACTTTACGTAATAACCAAGTATTCGATTACATTTTAGTGTTTCTTTTTCGGTATTTATTTATTTACCTTTTTAGTTTAATTAAGTAATTACTTTTGTGAAAAAATTAAATTAAATTACATAATGTATTGTAATGAGGGTTCTCACGATTTCAGATGGCGCTAGTGAGGGCGTTAGTCTATTGTCAAAATACTGCTGTGTTATTGGACAGAAACGACTGCTAAAAAATTATGAACATATCCCAGCCAATGAGAGGGCTTTATTTTGACAGCAGACCTTGTGTCGCAGTAATGCCATCTCGATGATTTTGGAAATTGATTGGGTGGGCGACACTCGTCTACCTTTGTTTACAGTCAATTAATTCCATAATCCATATCCAGTTTTTACAGTCCACCTGCTCTTTAACTCTTGTCCCGGTGGACCCTAGCAAATATAATTTATCATTATGCTACGGATGGTGGGGATTTTAGGGCTGCGTGTGAGGGTAGGATGCGTTCGCTGCTGATACTCCATCAGAGTTTCAATTGTATTATCAACACAACTCACCGTTATGCAAGACCGGTAGCTGTGGAAGGTGCGGTTGGACTGTCTGTGGGGCGGGCTGCGGGTGTGCTGGGTGCGGCCGCTGGTGGTAGTCCATCAGCAGCACTCCCGGCACCGGCTGGCGGCCGTCCCCGCCCGCGCCCGCCGCTCCCGTCGTCGCCGGCGCTGGGTCGCCGTCCTAGGGAATAGGGTGTAATTATTAGAGTCCATTCATAGTAAGACAATAGTGACTAAATGTGTTTTCACAATAGTGTAAAAGTCAAAAAATAAATATTAAAAAAAAAAACGGTTGTCTGTAAAGTCAGTTTACTAACGATAGTTGAACGTGACAACGTCATAAGAAAATACTGATGGAATGGTTGCATTTTTCAAAAGAAAATTTTAATATGTTGTAGAGAGACAGATGTCGAACGCTGCCGAACGCGGAGGCCGATTGTGCCTCTTTGTCGCTCGTTCCGCGCTCTCGCTTGCACTTCAAGCCTTAAATGGAACGCCTCAGAGCGAGGTAACGCCGCATGATTCATGTTTTTTCGTGCGTGCAGCCGTGGTGTTGCCGATGTCCTTTGGCGGCGGTAACCATTTGCAGTCATCTCTAGGCTAATTACGTAACTCTGTTGCTAACAATTCTGATTTCAATGATTTAAATTGTTACTTTTACGATTACGTATGATCGATTTCATAGTTTGTTTATTTAAATTAAACTTTGTTAGTTACTGAACTCACGAACTCGATGATACGCAAAGTAACAATTTCAATCATTGAAATCAGAGAATTGATAGCATCCGAGTAAAAAATAGCCTACATGTGGCCCGCTAGCATGTTTACATACCGTATAACATCAAAAAATTATACAAACTAAAAATATCATTAGTTAGGTAATAATTCATTATACAAATTTGAAAAAAAGACGAAGCTGTTCGTAAGTAATACGCTCATTGATGACAAGCGATTAATTTATCTAGATATTGATATTGCAAAACAAATATTTTATATAAAGCATAGAAAAGTACTCACTTTTCGTTTCATAACACTTTATAATTTGTACTACTGTCAGTTGATTCGGACGTATCGTGGTCCTATTATAGTTATGAAATGTTAAACAGCAATGTCGCGAGTATTTTTATCTTTAAAATTTTAATTTGTTGTGGAGAGACAGATGTCGAACGCTGCCGAACGCGGAGGCCGATTGTGCCTCTTTGTCGCTCGTTCCGCGCTCTCGCTTGCACTTCAAGCCTTAAATGGAACGCCTCAGAGCGAGGTAACGCCGCATGATTCATGTTTTTTCGTGCGTGCAGCCGTGGTGTTGCCGATGTCCTTTGGCGGCGGTAACCATTTGCAGTCATCTCTAGGCTAATTACGTAACTCTGTTGCTAACAATTCTGATTTCAATGATTTAAATTGTTACTTTTACGATTACGTATGATCGATTTCATAGTTTGTTTATTTAAATTAAACTTTGTTAGTTACTGAACTCACGAACTCGATGATACGCAAAGTAACAATTTCAATCATTGAAATCAGAGAATTGATAGCATCCGAGTAAAAAAATAGCCTACATGTGGCCCGCTAGCATGTTTACATACCGTATAACATCAAAAAATTATACAAACTAAAAATATCATTAGTTAGGTAATAATTCATTATACAAATTTGAAAAAAAGACGAAGCTGTTCGTAAGTAATACGCTCATTGATGACAAGCGATTAATTTATCTAGATATTGATATTGCAAAACAAATATTTTATATAAAGCATAGAAAAGTACTCACTTTTCGTTTCGTATTGTTGTTAGTATTCGTGGTTTTGTTAGCGTCGGCGGCGGCGGCGGCGTCGGGCGGGGTCGCGGCCGCGGCGCCGTCGGCCGGGTTCGACGTCAACTCCATCGCCACTAGCACATCTGGAATACAAATAAGATGTATTCAAAATCGTGTAATACTATGAAATTATACAAATTTAATAATATTTTTAACCATCTAACAAGAGGGTAGTATGATGTCTTGATCTTAAACCCCCCCAAAACCAAAACCTGGCTACGCCCGTGTTGAAAGGTGTTGTGTTTGGGCAATTTCGGGGACAACTACGAAGCGCATCCTACATAAAGTGAAATGTAGATTAAGTTAAAATGTATAATTTTATATATTAGTTTGTTGTTTTATATTGTTATGTATTTTTATTATGCTACTCATTGACAAAAGAGCAGACAGCCCACCTGATGATAAGCGGTAACTATCGCCCATAACATCTACAATAGGTAATAAAAATGCAGAACAGCGGCTGTTCTGCAGGTTGTCACAATGAGGACTAAGATGAAATGCCTCATGCCCGTAATTTCGCTGGTTACCTTGTTCCTCAAACCGGAACTCAACAAAGCAAGCATTGTTGCTTGGCGGCAGAAATAGACAAGGTGGTGGTATTCACCCAGACGGACTCCTCAGGCTTGACAGAGTCCTACCACCTAATAATAATATGTATAGGTTTTTGTTAATATTGTATTTGTTTACTACTTTTTATTTTAAATATCGTGTACCACATCTGCGACCCTTCTTTCCTGAAACAAATTCACAAACAAATAAACACTCACTCTGCGCCGCCCGTCTCTTCGCCGTCTTCTTATTGGGCCCCTGTCCGGTAGCCGAGTGCGGTGGCGCATCGCAGCGCACAACAAACTCCCTTCGGCGAGCCGCCCCACGTTCTTCTAGTACTGCGTACTGCGGGGATCGTGCGCGAAGGGCGTGGCGGGCCACGGCTAGGAGCGAGATGGGGTTGTCCGACTCGGGGAGGGTGGCGCCGGTTGTGGGGGTGGCGCCTACGCAGCCCTCCTGGTGGTGGAACAGTATATTACAGTATTAGTCAAAATTGTTATATATTACTTGTCTATTGTATTAGGTTAAAACATGTGATGATAGATTTAAGAGGATTAAAAAAGAAAAAAGATTGAAGATAGTGAGGAGTGTCAGCTCCATAGGATGGGAATTTAGAGAACCGTGGCTTTGCCAGTGGGTGGGGCATATGCATTATTGTTGCAAGAGCAACATGTTATAGAGGTGGGCACCGCTTCGCCAATGCGTTACTCGAACACCCATCTCTCAATAATCAATCTCCCGCAATCTCTCATCTTTAACATTTAATTTAATTTATTGTAATTGCATGGAAAATATGTTCTTTTTATTGTTGTTAAATTTAAATAGCTCTCTCAGTTTGCATACCAAGAGTTTACCATAGAAACGAATTTAACATGTACCCAATAACTGTCTACAACATTTAATGCAAATAAAGACCTATTCTATTCACGAACACTCAAGTGTTGTATATCTCTATAGGTAATGGGGTATCTTTGGAAATGGTGTAGGCTTATTTATAAACTCCACTTATAAACTGCTGCAACTATTACTCAACCAGAGTTCGCAGTAACTCTGCTGAACGACGCTGGGTTCAAATCATTTATTATTTTTACTTTCCCACATTTTATAGACAAACATTTATCCGCCATTTCACCTGGTGGTAAGTGACCTAACGCCTACCCCCTAAGTTGATCAGATTCTTGGGTTTCTTATTGACGGCGGGTGATTCCTCCTGTTGGCCTGGGCCATAGTGCCGCATCTGCTAGGCTGTGTTACCTTAGATGGTTACGAACCGATCTTTAGAAGAGAAGTAGGCTTGTTTTCATAACACTGCTGCAACATAGTAGTGCCTACAGCAACCAACCAAATAGGCACTGAGCTTTACCACTCACGAATACCGAGGATAAGCTTCAAGCTGTCTGAGGAATGTCACTGTGATCGAACTGCATCCTACCTTGATAAGATTCCTAGGCTTCTTCTTGACCGGCGGATGTTTCCTCTTGTCCGGCTGCGGAGGCCTGGGCCGCAGTAAGGCCGGGGGCCACCGCCGCCGCATCTCGGCCAGCATCCGCTCGGCCGCGCGCCGCTTCGACACCTTCTTGCCGTTGCCCTCGCCCTCGGTCTCCATGTCGCCCACCGTGCATATGGTTACGAACACCTGGGGAGCGAGGTTGGTGAGGAAGGTGAGGCGTGGGATGGTTATGGATAACGTAGGCGGCGGTGACTACTTCCCGTCAGGTGGCCCGATTGACTGTTTGTCTGACGTATAACAAAAAATTTAAAAAAAAAGCCATCTATGGTACTCGCTATATAACTTGGCACCTAAAATATATATCACTGTTTTTGTTGGGAGTTGTTTTTGTTAGCTTTCTGTCAAAGTTCCATTTTCAGCCGCGAGCCAAGTTATCTTACGAACACTCTACAATGAGGGATTTCGCAATCCCAAAATCCGCCAGATGGCGCCACTAAGACGCAAAGGGTGCCGTCAAAATAAAGTCTCATCAGTGGCTGTTACAGCTAATTGTTTCTGTCCACAGCACCACAGTATTTTGATAACTGACCGTACAGTATCGCCATATGGTGGATTTTGAAATAGCGAGAACTCTTATTCGTGCAAGTTTCATGATTTTTATGTGATAAAAAAGCGAAACCAGATGTACTTCTAATTATGAGGCTACCTTATCCTTCAAACCGGAATCAAACCATGCACTAATGCAAGCAAATAGATTGTGGTCAATGAAAGCTATCGTAACAATCCACTTTCTAATGGTAACCACGAAATGATCTGATCTCAGACCTTACTACACTAGTAATGGGTACAACGGTTGCCAGTGTTTAACACCACCAAATTAAAGATTTTGGCAGGTGGCTCAACATTCAACGCTAGCCGCTATAAACGCTTGTTAAACTGTAACAGTTCTCTTTTTCGCACACACACAACCTAGAGACAACCCCTCTTGTCACAATCACCGAGCCCCAACTAACTAGCCAACTCAAACGCAGGCATCTCCACTCAACATGTTTTTCATGAAAATCAGCAACATGCAGCTTAATCTTGAACTTTTGATGCCGAAATCCGATACTGAAAACCGTCGAGGCGAGCTGTTCAAAAGTAGAGTTCCTGAGTCTGGACACAGATTCTCACTGTCTCTATCCTGCCCAGTCTTTCCCACAGCTAAAAACCTCTCTCCTACCACAAAAGCAACAAGACTAGTTACTAGAGTAGGTAGCCTAGATCTATACTAAGTAAAGTTGGCTACATTTTTTATCTTTAATTTGATCTCATACTGTAGATAGTATAGTATCGGGCACTCACGCGCATATGCGGCGGTCCGCGCTCGCTCTTGACAGTGAAGAGCACGGGCAGCCCTCGTTTTAGAGCCAACTCGTGCACCAGCGACACCGGGGACTTCACCTCGGGCGGCGTGGGGGAGCCACCCTCGCCGGGGGACCCGCTGCCCGAGCCTGGGGAGGGGAGAAATATATGTGTTAGTTGGTTGGTACGTATAATGCAGAATCGATAATTGGTAAGATGTTTTGTAGTCTTGGGTTAGCCGTTTGGTACACGTGTACAGGCCGCGGCACGCAAGTCGAGCAGTGAATGAAACGCGGAAATTTAATTATCTTCACGTCCCGGTGACTCTGTATCATGTCGCGATTTTAATGAATTTTGTTTTCAGTTAGTTTTTAACTATGGAATTACACTAATCACAAACAATGTCAACATTCAAAGAGTTTCTTTAAAACAATGAACATATATAATAGATCGATAACAGTTATGAACGCGAATGCAGAATAGAAGTCTGCGGGGCGTCATATCGGTGCAGGGGATGAAGTGCTCGCGGGGCAGCTTCTACGCATGCTGCGTGCGGCCCTCCCCCACACCTTATTTTTCACTTCTGCGCACTCAACGTCACCGCTCAACTATAGTGTCGCTCGCAAGATATACTAGACGTGGAAAACAATCATTTTTCATTTTCCAAAATTTTTCCCTCAAGAGTAAAGTTATGACGTCTTCCTTTGTAAGGAAAAAATCTCAACTTATCGTGTGGCGTATCAAATGCAGGAGCTTTCCGAGTCGATGCTAAAATATAATTTTAAATAATAAATATAGGCTCTTCACCGGCTGATGACACTGTGGGAGGCTTTAGGCGGCCTGGAGGTCGTGCAACGTGCACGAAACATCGCTAGCTCCAATGCCAACAGAACTGCCAACCTACCGTTTTCATTCTCACCTTCACCACCCGGTGTCACAGGGCACAAAGACACAACAACACTACCACCCCACACAACCCACAGTTCTCATTGCTCCCTTCGCCAGGTGTTCGTCCATAGGCGTAGTTACGATTTTGGCGGCGGGTCAGAGGTCGTTGAGGGCTCGCACAGCGGCAAAAGCTCCACAGTTAACCTACCGTTCTCATTCTCCCCGCCCTCACCACCCGGTGTGACAGTGGTAGGTTCCTCGGTGGGCGTGGCGGCGGCGTTGGCGGGCCGGAGGTCGTTGAGTGCTCGCGCGGCGGCGTCGTGTCGCGCGGCCTGCGGGGTGCCGCCCTCGCCGAGCCACGCGCGACCGCCCACCATCACTCGCACCCTGGGGGATGGATGGGGCTTTTTATTGTCTAAAAGGCGATGGTAAGACGCACCCTGGAGAACGCCCGGCTCGATTTAACGTCTACGGTGATGACAGGTTCAACTCCACTTTAAAGAACAAAGGTTACCAAATTAAGACGGCAAAGCTAACCCCACTGCAATTGCCGTTTAACCAAAAAGTTGAGCGATCAATACTCAGAGACAATGAATTTTAATACGTGGGGCCGTACGAGAACAAGACTTGTCTACTTCTGTCGCCAAGCAATATGCTTGATATGTAATTTTGTAGTATTTCAATATTGGTTGGAAATAATGCTTACAGGTAAACCTGTTTAGCAGCTCAGTTTTCATAGTGACAACGCACATGTGACATAATGTTTTAAACTATCGCGGTTATTAATACACATTTTAAGGGTATGTTCCGGGTTTCCTACCGCGTACCTTTGTTGACGAGTAGCCCGATATTTTGACACAGATGTACGCATGATGGTCAACAAAGGTACGCAATAGGAAACCCGGAACATACCCTTAAAACGCACATGTGGATTTCGATTTTTGTTTTATGAAACTAAAGTTGGATGCTATGGGCGACACTTGTTTTCCATCGGATGTGTTACTCTAGCTCAATGCCCGAACTGAAAAGAGGCTTCTAAACGGGCAATTTTTTACTGCAACATGAGAGTGCGCAAAGCCGCCGGCTCTGTTAGCAACATTTTCTCTATTGCTGTAGCAATAGAGGCCGACGAGCGACGAAGTGATAATACTGCAGAGACATATTGCCTACTACAAAACTAAAACTCAGAATTTATTTATTGATACATTAAATGTCTCTTTCAATCGTCAAAAAGGAGAGGGGCAGGAAAGAAGTAAGGAAACACACAGTGACACATTGGCGCGGGCCAGAAACGGAGCACATCCACCCCACGCCAACCACGGCCAGACCTATACTAGACAGAGTCGGACCGCGCCCAGCATATTATACAGTCCGTTTAAGCCTCTTAAACCCTAAACCACCCACCTATAAAGCAGCGCAGGGTTGAGCATCCGTTGGTAGACCCCCTGCGGTGGCAAGAACGGCGGGTGTACGCGGAACGGTGGCGGGGGTCTCCCGCGGCCACGGGCCACCGCCGGCACCGACGTATACACCGCCGGCTGGCACAGCTTCATGGCCAACGCGTTCAACTCCACTGTTGGCATCACTGCGAGCCACGAGAGAGAAAAAATTTATAGATATTGGATGATAGTAAGTGTGTGGGTGTGTGATGGAGGAGGAGGGAGTGATCAGACCAGACAAGACGACAGTGTTGGATTATAACTGAATATCCAACGCTGTGTTTAAATGTACACGGTGGTTTTCAGAAGACAAACGTTTCATCATTTTAGTTTGTGTGCTTGTCGTGGATGTGTCGTGCTTGGTGCTGTAAGTTGTGTGGTGTCCGGCAGAGTAGATTATAGACCAATCCCATCCATTGGCAGGCATCGCAAAAGACGACAAATATCATAAGGGCAGACCATTTAATTCGAGGCAAAGCAGAAAATTTTCAGCAACATTTTCTGAAGAGTATTTTTAACATTCCAACCCGTCCGCCAAGTGTAGAGACAATGTCCTTCACTAATATGGAGGAAGCTTCATTCCTTTAGTGGATTGTATTAGTTGTCGGTTGGAGCGTCAGTGGGACCTAATGGGATCAGATTCGTAAGCAAGAGGGTTCGAAGCCCAGTGCCGTCATGTACCAATGATTCTTTTCTAGAGTTAAAATGTACCCGATGCTCTTACGGTGAGGGAAAACATCGACGAAACCTGCACATTAAGGTGATTGGATGTGTAACTATGATCCAATCCAGTCAGGTTCCCCTGTGAACAAGGTCCCGGCGGTCAGATGGCAGCCGTAGTTATTACCTGATTTGTCAAATCCTGGATCATGGACATGGCGGACGCTAGACCCTCGCGCGTGAGAGCACAATCGGAACATTAACGTCAAAATGATGGGCTGTCAATGCCTGTCCAGTGTGTGCGCTGCAGTGTACCTATGTTATCTGTCATGTGGTGTCGATGCGTGTGTGTTGGCCATACCCGAGTGTCGGTGGTGGTGGTGGTGGTGCGGGTGGTGCTGCGCGGCGCGCGGCGGCGGCGGCGCGTGCGCGGTGCCGGCCAGCGCCGCGTGCGCCGCCGCGTGCTGGGCGCGCTTTATCGACGAGCCCTAAGACACAGACCGGACTATTACACACCGTGTGGGACACGCAAATACAATCAGCCGCTATACTATACTCGGAGATGATATTCAAGATCAAAAGTGTAAACCAATGGGCCGGTGTGGATTATTCATAATCATTGTAATATTGATAAAAATTATCACGTTTAAAATGAAATAGGGCCTGGGAAGGCCTCTGTAGGCCTGCTGGCAGAAATTTCTTTTTAGAAATAAGTTGTGCCTGTTGTGTCATTTATAATTGTGTTTTTACCTGTATGCTTTACAATAAAATAGTTAATTAAATAAATAAATAAATAAAATCCTATGAATAATTTAAGAAACACTATTTTAAGTAATCCACCCCTTGGGTTTATTTTTTATAGAGGCAGTTTGTTTACACTTTTGATATTGAATTTCATCTCCGAGTTTAGTCGTGAGAATTCCATCCCAGCTTCTGCCAGGATCCGCTTTCCTATGGTTTCTCCGCTATTTCGCTCGGTCTTCATCATAGCTAGAGTATGACAAACGAAACGGAAAAAATATACATACGTATTTTTTTGACGTCATTGATAAATTAATTTATGCGAATTTAATGAAATATTTATATAAAATATATTATTTTAATTTTTTGTTTTATTTTATAATATTTAGTAATTGTTTGCAATTGTGTAAGTGAACACGCATTATACCGTTCAGTTTTTTGCCGCCCGATGACCGTCCTCAGGAAAAAAATATAATCAAATAGAAAACACTCACCTCTGCTGTGTATTCCTCAGTATCACCCAAGCGGAGTGTAACTGTGAATACTTTTTTGTGAGCGGGTCCCGTCTCGGATGTGAGTCGATATTGATGCTTAATCTGAAACAAATACCAACTAAACTGTAATGAAATTTATTACGAGACACTCCTTACCCGGTTGTCTGATGCTGGGAAGTGCTACACCCGTGTTTAGGCTTGTTACGATTGTATGTTTCCTTTTTACAATTTTATTAGTTTTCTGAGGGAATCTGGGGCTGTATTTTGACATTTTCTTGCCGAAAATCAAAGCGAAAACTGTTCGAATCGAGGCGAGCGGGTCAGAGCAGCCTCAGTTTATCTCATAGAAATATACAAATAATAATAAAAAGAACATTTTTAGCAAGTGTTTCGTAAGCGTAAACGATGGTATACAACATACAAGCATCAAACAACCAGGTAAGGGGTATCGAATTTATTTTAGCATGACCCTCGTACTTGTGCAACAGCTGCTACAGCGTTATCGCGATAATTTTAAATGGCATAGCGAACATGGAAGAACTATCGATCCTAAAAATTTTGTATGGAATTTTCAAATCAAATATGTCGCTGAGTGAAATTGGCAGAGGCGTGTTGATGCAGAAGGTTAGCCGGTAGGATGACTCCTGGCGACAAAATCCTTCGCATATACTAAAATAGTACATGTTTGGTAGTGCGGATCCCCCGCTAGCCCTTTCCGTTGGTTAAGCATACATACCCTATTGTCTTCACAATCGGCTATCTCGTGTGTCAACTGCTAGCGTAGGAGAGGGCGCGGCCAACGTTCTGAGAGGATTGCCTGCCCCAACATCACACGTACCTTATTGTACCTGGCCAACTCGTTGACCAGGCACATCGGAGTCTTCTCTTTACTGTTGGCCTGTGCGGCGTCCGGGTCTAGCGCGGCCGCGTCCCCCGCGCCCGCCTCCGCCGAGCCCTCCGCCGCGGGGGGCGGGGCAGCCGCTGTGGGGAGGGGATCGTTAGCGCGATCTTCGGCATTTCATATTTTGTACCATCAACTAGTTGTACATGACATAATGCTTCAAACTATCGCGGTTATTATGAAACATTTTAAGAGTATGTTCCGGGTTTTGGAGCATGTGGTAAGAAACCCGGAACATACTCCTAAAATGTGTGATAATAACCGCAATAGTTTAAAATATTACGTCATATACAACTAGTTTCTTATATCGGGTGTACAGCATGGCAAAAAAGAGTCTGCCGTGGACACATGGAACAACTTTTTTTAAGGTCAAACGTCGTTACTTGACAGTCAGAGCGCGAGCGCCCTCATTTTCAGCACTCTTTTTGACAAGCTGTACACTTAAACACTGACTATACTTTTAGATACATTTACGGCGACTCTAAAACTTATAAAACGTGACAAAAGCAGCATCACTAAATAATCGCTAGTGACATGACTAAAAAACTATAATAAAAATATGATAAAATTAGGACCATCCATTCTAAACTCCTACTGAGCAAGCGAACAACGTGCAACTAACCAAAAATACGACACCAATAAAGAGTGAAACTGAAACTGACCAACGTCAGCTGTCAATTTTGTCTGCGCCGATGGGCTCGATAGTTTTGGAGACGCCGCTCTGGCTCTGCGAAACCCTAGGCCAGATATTAAGCCATAAGTCTAATTGCTTTATAAAACTATAAATATAACAAAAATTATGTTATGAAAGGCACGACATCACGTCAAGTTATAATATTTTTATACCACTTAGCGACGGACGAGCGGACAGTCCACTGGAAAGTGATTACTACCGCATATAAGGGTTCTACGCATCTCTTTCATTTCGCAACTCGTCATATTCAGAACTCAAAGATTAATTACGTTCTACGATTCATTAGGTTTCTTGTAACAAAGTGCAGGGCCGCAAGAAGCGTTGTCACTGAGTTATCATTTGTTGGTTTTACTAATTATTACGTCGATTGTGGTCTCTATATTGGTAAGTAAATAGTATGTAATCAATTGTTGTAATATTGACGTGTGGTCGTGCGTTTGAAGACTATTTCCACGGGTTTTCGATGTGTTTATTTTTTCTAACGATTGCATTTACAAACCTGATCGATAGCTTAAAACTTGTTATTTAGTCTTGTTAATTGTTCTTCCGATTTTTTGTGAAACAATCCCACAGAAAATCCATGACATTTCGAGATTAGTTACAGAAAAAAACATGCTAGACGGCACCAGGGTGGCGAACACAAGTTATATTTACGGTGGCTCCATACAATCGTACTGGAAATGTTCGCCTTGCGCCAATTCAATCGCAACATAACACCGGTCTGATGGTGCCTGGTTATTGTATTAAATAGGTCTTAGGGCGTTTTATGTGTGACGCGAATTTGCTCACGCAGAGTGCGTAACTAAACTTCGAAATACAAACGTGCCAACAATTGTGGTTCAAAAGATCGTCGTTTACCTACCCTACCATTCTTGGTACTTTCATTAATCGCACAAGTTTATCGTAACTACGATCTTTCGAAACAATATTCTTCGCATGTTTGTATTTCGAAGTTTAGTTACGCTCTCACTCACGCACGCAATGCGCAAAGTGTATATGCCTATATTATAATGGCCAGAAATAACCGATGTCATCGATAACGGGATAAAATTATTGACAATGCCCTGATGCCCAATTTTACCAATGCCTCCTAAGTTTCAAGGAGCTACACTATTCCCGAGGATGGGACTATGCGCGAGTAAATTCGCATGATACTAAAATGCTCAGTAATCTAAAAAGTTAGCGCTTCTGCGATCTAAGAGCGGTGGCGATAAAATATTAGGTAGCATATTATAGTACTTTCGCGCGCGACTAACTGTTGAGCTAGAACAAAGCTGTTGTTGGCAAAAAGTTGCTGACAGATATCAACGGGCGGTTAGGTTATTACAAAAATTTGTAGCAAACAGCTCTCTACACGGTTGGAAAGCACCAACGTGAGCTCTGTCGGTTGAATATCGCGTTACAGGCGTTTAGCGCAGCGATTGCCAGACTCTAGGTGCAAAGCAAGCCACCTGTCGGTGCGGCCGTAGCCCTAGGGTCAATTCAGTTCAGGCGAGTAAATGCTGGAGCACTTTTTAAGTGGTAATTGATACCTATAAACTTTATTTCGTTACAATAGAGGTGCAAATAGTATGCAACAGTAACATCTCAATATACGAGTACAATAAAGATTTTAGAGAGCGTCGGTGGCCGGGCGGTTAGAGTATCCGACTCGTAAGCCAGAGAACCCGGGTTCGAATCCCGCTCCGGCCATGTACCAATGACTGTTTTCTGAGTTATGTACATTAGTTGAATACTAACCGATGCTTTTACGGTGAAGGAAAACATCGTGATGAAACCTGAATGTGTAACCATGAAAAGACTGGATGTGTAACCATGTTCCAATCTGGTCAGGTTCCCTTGGTAGCAGGGTCATGGAGGTCAGATGGCTGTCGCTCCACTGTAATTACCTGACCTGCCAAATCCTGGATCATGGTCAAGGCGGACCCCGGGCCCTCGTGCGCGAGTCACAACCGGGACATTAACGCCAAGATGATGATACAATAAAGATTTTAGTGTTGCACACTATTTCCACCCCTATTGTATGGAAATAAAGTTTATATCAATTACCACTTAAAAAGTACTCGAGCATTTTCCCGTCTGAACCGAATTAACCCTTAACATGAATAAGCGTATGGTCCAGCAAGTCCATACCAGTATTGTGTGCGGGCTGCGGGGGCTCACGCGGCGGCGGCTCGGGCTGCGCGTAGGGCGGCGGCATCGCGGCGCCCGCGCCCGCGCCGTACCCCATGTACGGCCGCCGCAGCTGCTTTAGCTGTTGCTGTGTGAGGATGACGAAGAGGAGTTGGTGAACGTTCGTAGTCTGTATTTACACACAGCAAAAGTATATTTGCTCACGTATTGTACGATAGTTATCAGTCCAACAAGAGAGCAAGGTTATTTTTGGCTGCGAATGCCGACTTTGAAATCAATAGATTCTGATATAGACTACTCTCCCACGAACAAGGTGTTTTTGATGCGTTAAATAAAAAGTTTGGCGTGTTCGCGGTATAGTAGCAGCAGCAGTTATATGAAAATACGTTACGCACCAAAAGCATTCTATTCGTGCTGGAGAGGTGAAAAGGTACCATAACTCAGAAAATATAACTTTACTCACGCTAGCAGCAAAAAGCGATTTCATTAAGTTTTTACGCTCCAAAAGAGTTGTTTTTGAATAGGGAGGTTAAAATAAAATAACTACTAAGTTGGACTATGTTTTTGTCGAGCAGAAACCATCTGAGGGCTTTATCTTTGACAACGCATTCGATGACAAATGAGCATACAATAAGAGACAAGAGCACCTTCCTATGATGGAAAGCAGTAACTGGCACCACACCTACGTCAAAAAGGTTGCATATAGCAAAAACTGGCCGTGTGGTGTCCGGCAGAGTAGAATAGCACCAACCCCTTACACTCATGAGTGTCGTACAGGGCGACTAATGTTTTCGAGGCAAAAGATCAAGAGTCTCCGTTGTCTGGAAAATGGGCAGCAGCATTTTCCATTGTTATATTTAAACACTGCGATCTCGATCAAGCGTGGAGATTATGGCAATAACCTCCACTTTCGTGCTGGTGGCGCAGATGCGCTGTTACTCTGTGTAAAACGCTGTCACTTGCATGGATTGCACAGTAGGTACACCGCTTATATTAACATTATCCTTTAAACTGGAACACAACAACGCAAACCATGTTGCTACAGATAATGGGAATATTCATCAAGTATTCACATTACAAATTCCTATGCTAGTTACGCTTAATGTTTCTTGTATTTAGCTGGCACAAGTCTATTAAATTGTGTGTGCGCAGCGCAGCATTTGACATGCACATTATTAACAAAAGATTTATTAGTTAATAAATACACTTAATAAAAAGACCTCCTACATCTATGCATAAATAGAGAATGTTAAGGCCTAAAAGCATATTTGAGAAACTACATTTTACACCTTTGATCAGGTAGCCTACTCTTCCGACACAATAGCATGTGTCTCCCATTCCCACAATACATTCACTCCCCTTGAGGTTGATGACGACGGTGGCCGCTTTCCATCCATCAAGTGGACCGTCTACCGTGTGTCTCCCTAGGCTAAAAAGCACATGTCGGCGCATTCTCACCGGCGGCGGGACGCTGTGGTGGTGCTGTGGCTGGTGGTGCATCGCGCGGATGGGGTGCGGGTGCGGCGGGTGTGCGGGGTGCCCTGGCCTCTGGTGATGCACCGGCATCCCACCGAGGCCCATGGGGTGACCGTGGCCCCCCGCGCCACTCTGCGACGGCCCCAGCGGCACCCTGGACATCCACCACAACAAATGGAGATTGGAGCTACTCACGTGACCACACCTCACAGATTATACTTCAGCGATTCCATCATAAACTCGACTTGTAGCAGGAGTCGCACAAATGAATTTAGTTATTAGATAGACAGTTCGAGCACATTGTGTAAAGTAATATCGTGGAATGGAATCGGTTTGCACTGAACGACAGAACTAGAGTCGCTGCATATGCGACCGCAGGCCAGACGCAAGAAACATTCTCTAGGGGCGCGGGACCGCCGGTCGCGACTCTGTTGTTCCAACTGCCCGGTGCATTCAACGTCTTTGATATATTAGTCTCCAGTGAAAAAAGAAAGCGGTCCTACATTTATTGCTCTATCTCCGTATATCAATACAGACGTCGTCATATGTTCCTTTATGTCGCTTATTCAGGACCAGTTCAGGCGACAAAGAGCGCCGCAAAGAACCCTCGAGGCATCAACAAATTACACAAAATTTGCATATGAATACGTCGCCACTCCATAGCCACATACGAAACACAGAGATTTTATTAAACACTGTATCAATGTTTGAGTGACCAACTGACATGCTATTATTATTTCTCGAAATGTGTAATGTGAAAGTACTATGACTTATGTGGGTTCAATGCATGACTGAATCCAACTTCTAGAATCCTTTATAGCTTGATATTTTTACTCCAAAAAACAGTATCTCGGAAACACCTCAACAATACTCAACATAGTATATTATGCAACTTATTCATAACATGCATTAACATAAATTACCAGAGATATTGTGAAGTTGTTTGCTGAATATCAAAAATGTGCTGGAACATTCAAACCATTTGTGCATCTTTATCAATGAACAAAATGTATACATAGGCTAAGATAATACTAATATGCATTTACTAATATTAACTAAATGTACCTCATTATTCATAGTAAACAAGAAAAAATCAACCTTAATGATTCTGTCCATTATGATTTATGTAAGTACATTTTTAGTACAGTTAGAATCGAAAGTCTAAGCAACCAGCTTGCTCAGAATATTCTGGCCAAATAGAACAATTAAGCTAAACTAAATAGTTTATTATGCATGACTTTTGAAATATGAAATATGTGTCCATACTGAAATAGACTGTACTCAGTGGAAATAAGTTTCAAGTTACCTTACCTTTTCAGGTCATTTTGGACTATTATTTTACGCTACTATTATGCAGACTACATACTGACATACCTTTCATTTGCTACCCCAGGACATGTTTAGCGGCATGATATGTCAGTTGTATATTGTTTTGACCATATCCTTGCTTGATTGGGCACATTTTACATGTTACGTTGCAATAATATACACAATTATACCTAATGTGATAGCTATTGTTTAGGCTGTCGTTAAAAAACTAAAACATTTGATTTCATTATTATTAATCTTCATTTTCTAATAAAATGTCTAAAATGGTAATTGATGCAAACACTGTTTAATTTCTATGATTTTCTAGAAATAAAGATTACTTTATTTTAAATTATTGTCATATTTTATTTTAAAATCATGTAAAATATTACCCATTGAAACATATCCAACAACAAAATACTCCAGACATCAGTAACAGGCAAATTTTTTATTTCAATTATCAAAATTTAGACATATTCTGGCATGCTGTGTTACAATAATATTTCATCATAGTACTGGAAGTTGATAAAAAATTAACCATCTTAGCATTAATGTCGCATGCGAGGCCCTTAGGTCCACTTTGACCATGATCCCGTGTTTTGTTATAGTATGCATTTCCAGAATAACTGCATTTTGTAAAAATAGTACCTATTTATTATAAACTTTTGGGTGACATGATAATGTGCAATGTATGGATAAAACAAATCACATTTGATATTTATTTTAATTTGTTCTGAAAAGTCATGACTAAAATCAATCAGAGCAAATATTCCACCTTGGTGATATTTACACATACCGCTGGAGCTATCATTGTAAGGGCCAAGATGATGGGCTGGCCTGGGTGTATTTGGTACTTGGTTGTAATTAATATATAGTGCCTAACTAAACCGGAACATCACACACAAGCAATGTTGCTTTGTGGTAGGAATAGATAAGACAATGATAGCTATCTTCTTCTCATGATTATTGAAGCGGTACACCAATAATGGTAGATACATACAACTCTGAATGATGTCTTAAGTCATACATAGGTGATTTGTTATGGTCCTAGGTATACTTAGCAAATAATAATAAAAAGCTGGACGTTACTCTACCTAGTGAGTGCTACGTGCCTGTTCTCGCGATGCAGCTGATGCGGCGGCATCTGGTGGTGGCCTGGGTGGCCCTGGTGCGCCGGCATGTGCTGTGGCGGATGCCCAGACATCGGCTGATGATGCATGTTCGGGTGATGCATCATCTTCCTTCACCAACCGCTGCCGCCAAACATAGCAAGATTCAGCACCGAAACAACCGACACAGGTAAATATATAAATAACACCCAGAAACCTTACCGTGATTTCTTGCGAAGATTAAATCTTTCTCCCTGCACTATTTAACATAAATTCGCACATAAATCACGCAATTACTAATTATTTGTGGCAAACAGTAAAGAAAATCGTTTTCATTCATGCGGCCATGTTAAAAACTCACTTTTTTATTTCGCGCTCAGCAACGCAACGGTATTATGTTCCAAACAGCCAACAACAAAATAAAATTAAATTATACAAAAATCTCGAGACCACTATTGGTGCCGGATTTTTTAATTTCCGATTGTTAACAAATGGGTTTTGTTCGGTCTCCTAGATTTCTAGTGTTGTTTGACAACGCAGTCCAGCAGCGAGTTGAAATTGTGGCAGCAATGGGCATCGCAGTTCCACAAAGCCAAAGAACCTCACGAGTGTTCATATGCCACAAAGTCAGTCCGAATACAGGACTAGCGGGCCCGATCCAACTGCAGCGAGGCGTGAGACAGGAAGATGTTATCTCTTCGAGACTTTACTGCTGCATTGGAAGACGCTATGAAATTTCTTGGATTGGAAAGGATCCGACATCCAAGTCAATGGCGAGTATCTTTCTCATCTACGGTTTGCCGACGATATTGTAGTCTTGGCAGTCTCAGACCTCAGTAGACTCTCCTAATAGGTAGGTCTTAAAATGAACAAGGACTAGATTAAGCTATGTCGAATGTGTATGTAGATTCGCCGCAGTAGGTAATGGTTGAGTACTCTATTCTAGAAGTTATTGACAATACTCTCTACTGGGACAAACGTTCCACTTATAAGGTAGACCCATCTTCCATAAAGAGGTTAATCGATGAATTCAGCTCGATTGGGCGGAGTTTGGGAAATGTGGAAGTTCTTCTAGTCCAAAACACTGCAGTATCTCAAGACGAAAGTCTTTGACCAGTGTATGTTGCCAGCGAAGACTTACGGATTAGAACCGTGGTGCCTCACTAAGAGCCTCAAAGGAAGTCTCAGGATGACTCAATTAGCGATGTAGATAAAGAGCTATGGTCGGAGTTTCTCTACGTGATTGTGATAGGATCACATAGGCGGACCCTGGACCCTCGCGTGCTGCGCGGGGGCGTAACCGGGACATAACGCCAAGATGATGATGATGATTGTGATAGGATCAGAAATCAACGACATGGGTACAACAGAGTAGCAAAACCTGAAGTGGCAATGGGTAGGCCACGTAGCTCGCAGACCCGATATGGCCGATGAGGCGGAAAAGTTCTGAAGTGGCGACTACGTACCGGCAATTGCGAGAGTGAAACAGGCCCCCACGAGATGGACGACATCGTGAAAGTCGTAGGGAGCCGATGGATACAAGAGGCACACACGTTGTGGAAGGCGTGATTTGCCTCATGGACATATTACGTTCAGCAATGGACGTCCTGCAGCTGAGAGATGATGATGAATATTCATCAATATTTGCCATTCTTATTCACCTTCGTAGACCTGAAAAGTGGCTGAAGCGTTTTCTGTTGTGTGATCTCCTACTCGCCTGCTAAGCGTGGATATTATGGCAAAACCATCCCATAGAGGAATGTTCCGACTTTGCGAATGAGACCTAATCATCAGTTGAATTCTTTTTATTCCTTGTTTGAATTTATATACTTACTAAAAAAATTATGCGAAGCACGCATGGCAGCAGTGAGTATCGACGCATGTTACAGATTAAAGAAGCTCGCCTGCGCTAGTTTTGTAATGTGTTGCGTAAATAAGTGTCTGAACCTGTTGGTATCCGGAGAGAGGTCAAGAGTTGGATGCGAGAGCTTACGCCTTCGCCTACGGCCTACGACGTGAGGATACTGACGATCGGACAAAGTGGAGTAGTAAAGCGAACCCTGGACAATATTATTGTCAATAACAATAACGATGATAGGACCTGAGGGATAAATAATCTTTTGAAAAAGCTTAATAAAAAGAAAGAAGGAATTATTAAGAAAAGGCATTCAGCAATGTATATTTCATTCACAATATTATGTAACTTTAATCCTTGATACATCCTTTTATTCCGCATAACAATTTACCCGCGACGTATATTTCATCACCATACACAAAATTAAAACTTACATTACAACTCAGTTTGACATATGTAAAGAAACACAACCGATAGGAAGTGGAAATAATCTTCATCGCTGTTGATTTGCACGTCCGTCAGGTTCGAGTAGACCGGCTCGATTTCTTGGAGGGAATTGTCTAGGCTTTCGTCGCTGTCGTGCGTGGTTTCCGCCCATGAGACCCGTTTCCTTGGAGACTCCTTCTTCTTCTCGACGGCTGGAGTGGAATGGGAGACGGGTGAGGGAGGCCCTTTTGTTGGTGTTTGGGCGCGTTTGTCGAGGTAATGTTTGCGAAGGATGTACTCTCGCATGGAGTCTTGGGAGGCGCGTTTCGGGGGCGGCGGTGGGGGAAGCGTCTCGTCCATGAGGCAGAGGTTCTTCTCCTTGCGGGCTTCCTCGATTCCGAGCATTTCGTTGTCGTCCACCGTCAGGGGCCAGGCGCCTAACTTGTTCCTTGCGAGGTGTGGACGCACGTGGGCGGCGCACAGGATGCGTTTGCGCACGAAGTCATGGAACTGGGTTAGTTCCGAGCCCATCTCGCGGCGGACGAGTTGCTTGTGCCGTTCGGGGACGTGCGGGTCGCGGACGGCTAGCAGCGCCTGGGGAGTGTAACAAAATAATGAAGCAATGAAACTTATGACAGGTATCCTTCATCAGGCCATAATAGCCTCTGTTGGCTCACACACAGTCTCCTCCACATTCTCCAATCTCCACGTTTACCAGGCAGGTTTAAGGTGCAGATAGCAGTGTTGAAAATACTCATATAAAGAAAATGCTGTTGTCCATTGCAGTTTACCAGAGTGCCATTCGATCCACTGGTGGAGCCTGACAGTGAATTGAGTTGACTTAGTGCATTGAGGGAAGTAAATACAGGCAGCTCGCCACCCAAAGCATATGTGGCACGAAAGATGGCGGGTAGATCGATGCAGAACTCCCAAGACCGGGAAGAATGGTGATCTTCTGGGGAAGCTGCGGGGACTGCTTACCATCAGGCAGGCTTAATCTCCCTAGCCACCTTAGTGGTACAAAAAATTCAGCAGTAGACGACACAGCAATAGGTTGACCGAATCCATTACCCACCTGTGAGGCGAGTAGCGCAGCACACGCATGCAAGTTGGCGGCCACGAGGCGGTCGTCGGCGGCTAGCGGGGCGCTAGCCACCGACGACATGCTGGTCAGCGAGTCTGCCCGCGCCGCGCGGGACCCGCCCGGCCCGCTGGCCCCGCCCGGCCCGCCCGTCCCGCCCGGGCCCGGGCTGCCGCACGAGCACACGCGCCGCCGCCCGCGGGGCGAACGCGACCCGCTGCCCTCGTCCGTTTGGTACGCCTGGTGGGGACAGGATAAAGGTTTGAAAATTAGCTATAGTCCATTCGCGTTAAGAAAATTATGAGTAAAGATGTTTTAACAGTTGAGAAAAAATTCAAACAATATATATTTAAAAAAAAGATTCCAAGTTTATTAATGGATAAAAATCAACATCATTGTCTCAAATTCAAAATAATGTCGAGGATGTCTCTTTGCTTAGAAGCCAGTCTAGTACTTGCTATTTGCCAACCAGCGAGGTATTAATTTTTATTATTTTCTGCCATCAACTGGTTACTGTGATAAGTTTTCAAATTTTTTGTGACCTGATAGGTCGAGGGACGCTTCGTCCGGCGGAAAAAGATGACTCACTATTTTCTTATCGCGAATGAACTAAAAATTACGTGTCTTACTTACACTGGCAGTAACAGCAAGTAACAGCAACAGTACCTCTCTCTTGATCTATCAATCAGACCTCACATATACCTGGTCCACAACCGCCTAGCTCAAATTGAACATCGCCATCTTGTAACGTTATATCGTCATCTCACTCGCTCAAAACGCAAATGCTAATGGCCATCTCATTCTAGACACTTGATCCAAGAGGTAATGGGGCTTTCGCGATTCCAAAATCCACGAGATGGCGTTACTGCTACGTGATGTCTGATTTTAAGATTGCCAGTCATTGGCTGGAAAAGATTCGTAATTTTACAGCAGTTTTTTTTCTGTCAAAGTGCACTCATAAGACACCTTATATTATACTTTAAAAGTGTTTCTCTTCGTAACAAAAATGTAGGCACATAAATTTATTCGCATATTTATTTTCGGAATACGGCTGTTACATGACGGACATTAATTATGGAAATAAATGTCTATTTTATTTTATTTTTATTTTATTAATACACTACACTTTACGCTTACCGTGATTCTAACCGAGCACTTTAATTTAGCGCTTGTATCCGCTGAAGACACCCAACGAATGAAGGGTCATATACATACGTATGTATGTCACGCCCAAGGGTAATATTATATCATGACATTTTTTTTAAATATTACTGTGATGTATTTATCTAACCGACAACCTAAACCAGCACTTACATGATTCAGCGTCCTCGTCAGCAGACATATCGCAGACAGCAGCGTCCCGAAGGTCAGTTGCGGGTACGGGTCGTCCGATATCTTCGGCGCTCCGAACTGAAGCTCCACTAACGGTTGCCATCGCTCCAGGTCCAAGCCAGGATCGGCCAGCAGCGAGAGCAGGTCAGGGCTGAACGAGAGGAGGCAGAGCGTGGCCATATGCAGGATCTCCAGGGTTCTGGGGGAGGATGAGTGTTTCGTGAGGGGAGTTGGTAGCTACTTTTAATATTAGGTATCGTTGTTGTGTGTGAAGGCAGAGAGGAGAACTAATGTTACAGATGTAGACAGAATCTCTACTAATTTTATAAAGAGAAAAGAATGAAAGATTAATAAACTCAAAAATAACTGGATCGATTTTAAAGATTCCTTCACTATAGTTCAGTCGCGATAAAAAAATAGTGAGTCATTGTTGTCCGCCGGCCTAGCCCCGCCCCTCGACCAATAAGGAAGTTTCCTAATATTGATTGATTGATTTATTTTATTTATTTAACAGTTTATTGTACACAATATAACAAATACAGAAAGTACAGATTAGTTATGACACAACAGGCACTACTTAAAGAAATCTCTTCCAGTAGGCCTACAAAAGAGATATGTGAAAATTAAACGCAGATAAGACGTGCACAATGACTATAATTATAATACTATAAATAAATACATACATAAAATTCTATACTTACTATACTAATATACCATAAAAATAAAATAAACATATACCATAACAACTAATACAATATAACATAAAGGCATTGCGAATACTGAATTACATCTAGGCACACTGGGAAAGATAGTATTCTTTCACACGTTTTTTAAAAATATGTATTGACTGACTATCCCGCACTTCGTGTGGGAGAGAATTCCACAGCCGGGCTGCATGAACAGTGAAGGAATAGGAGAGGAGTAGGGTAAAATTGGGGCATCTGGATCAAGAGTTTTCATTTGTTGAAAACTCTCGCTCCAAATGCCCACAATTTCACCCTGTGTGTCATAAATCAGTTTATGACACTGATGTGAATGAATGTGTGTGAATAGTGCAGTCGTATTACATTCATTCTTTTTTTTGCAAAAAATAATCTGAAGTCATTATTCTAAAAGATTCTGAATTGACGACACAAAGTGCATGCAAAATGCAAACCGACTACTCGTAAAGACATTAGCGTTTCTTATTTATTAGGTACCTGCGCTGCGTGTGGTCGCGCACTCAATGCACTACTTGCATTGGATTCCTGGAACAACAGCAAGACCAAGGGCAGTTGTGCTGTTGTTTAGACTATACTTCATACCTACTTCTATTATTTCGCATAAGTGATATAATTGGAATACTTAAATGTTTTATCTATCTATACACATAGTAATATGGTAAGAATTAACATTTGTAAGTTTAATTGTAAGGTGGAACTCTGAAACGATTTAAAAAAAATATTTCGTTAGAAGGAATCTATACTATTCCCGAGCAACATGGGGTAGCTACCTTGATCGCCACCTTTACCACGAGAAGATAGGTTGCGAATCGAATATAAGGAAAATGACACAAGTGCAAAGTTAGAATAAAGAAAACCATGTGTAGTGACTGTTCAATACATTTATTTCATGTAATACTTTTACGAATAACGTAACATTGATTATTTCAGTAGAGATACAATTATCGATGTAGGTAGCTCTTTCATTTAGCAGGCTCCATTTTTTTATTTTATTACTTTGTTTCCAAATTAGATTGGATTTTATGTAGGATTTCTTTAACAGCATTATATATGTCATCACATAAAATACTTTCACAGACATGCTGTACACAAATATCCGCTTCACAGTTACATATTGAGCTTTCATGTACTTTCTTAAAAACTTCAGCATCATAAATTTCAATACGTATTACTTTAAATGCCGAACTTCTAGGTTTCTTAATATATGAATATAATGCTTGTTCATCTCTTGGTCTTTTCCGCAAAGACAAACCGATAGTCCTTCGACCATCGCTCAGCTTAGAGTTAGCGTTCGCGTTTGGGCGCACGAAATTGAACATATCTTCAGTATCCTGCAAACAAAATGAAACATATTAGTAAAATAAAATCTTTTCGAGTCTATTCGAATAATGGCGAAAGCAAAAAAAAAAAAATACATTCAATTAAAATGTAATTAAAAGTAATGTACTTACCGACATTGTAGAGACCCAACTATCACTACTGAACAAAATATTCTGTTAGTTTCACAAAATTATGACTTCCTTATATACGATTAAAACCTTCCACGTTAAAAATAATTTAGTATAGCCGATTTGGTACTCGGTATATAGTAAAAGGAAAGCGCACATGAAGCATTATTATCACTACATAGTATAAAACAAAGTTTGTCTGTCTCAATGTCAATACACGTAAACGTTAGTTTGCATGTCTGGAAGCGTGCAAAGTCGGGCACCAGTACATAGTATAAAATAAAGTTTGTCTGTCTCAATGTCAATACACGTAAACGTTAGTTTGCATGTCTGGAAGCGTGCAAAGTCGGGACACCAGTACATAGTATAAAATAAAGGCAGGTGAGGATTGAACGAACCCGATATTTTGTTTATACCTCCATAGGTATATAAACCCATGTTTATGGTAAGTGTATTTTACGGAATCGCTTATATAATATTAATTTATTGTATGTCTATACCAGCGCAAAGCCGGGGCATATCACAACATATTATGAAATAAAATCAGTTGTCCGACTGTCTGAACGCAATTATCCTAAAACTACTAAACGGATTGTGCAGTTTGGTATGTGTTTAAGTATACTTTACAGGTGGCGCCGGGGAGGAGTCAATAGTATAGGTAAACGTTTTACATTATTTTTCTAACTAACGAAATATGTAATGCATATTTCACGTGGGTGGCATTCTGCCCCTACCATAAGTTCACGATATTCATATTTACACTCACTCAGTTCTATTCCATACTATATATTGAAAACCTTACTAACAAGTATCAATCGACTTCGTATACACATGGTAGGGTCATGCATGTGCAAAGATCTAATTTGCTAAATTGCAATTTCGATTATAAACATTTGTCAGCAAATTCAGGCGCATTCCCATTCCTTATATGGGTGCATTTGCGGTATTTAAGCGCGGTAGTGCAGTATCCTGCCATCATTCTCCACCTCCGGCAATCACAAGTGACAAGCAGCTTCCAGTAAAAGAAAAGTGATTTAGTGAATAGTGAATTAGTGAATAGTGACATAAGCGGCGAACGTGGTAATCATGTAAGTAACAAATTTTATTAATTTATTTCTGAATATTTAAAGCGTTTCTATGCTTCACCTATGTGAATAGAGATATTGAATAGATGAACTATTTGTCTATTTAAATATATCTATCTATTCGCATCCACAGCCCCTAAAAGTTCACTGCGAGACTTAAACCTCCTACACGTTAGTGGAGAAGCGGCACCATAGAATCGTCGCTTGACAAGCGGGTGCCATTGCAGTGTTTAAATACTCAACAGAACATAGCGCTGCCCATTTTCTGGTTTTACTGAATTAATTGGTGTCCTGCAAAGATCAAAAGTGTTGTCACTATATAAAACATTAACCCAAACAGTGGATTATTTCAAAATCATTTATACTGTGTGTTTGTGTGTGTGTGTGTGTGTGTGATCCGGGTGTGTGTAAATATTACAAAACGAAGGCTCTATAGGTCACCAGTAATTAAATCATCATGGTTCCAAATTATTTAAAATTAAAACTTAACTTTTTGTTTTTCTAACAAATTTAAATTCAATGTAATGATAAAGCAATAGTTCCGCTCAAGTCGGAACATCTCGTTGACATTTTATGGGTTGTGTCAGCTGATATTATCTTATGCACGACATTGACAATGTTAGCGATAATGTCGTTTTACAATATTCACTGATTATGAATCGTAACTTTAAATTCTTATTGTGTGTAATGCATGGGTTTTGGTTAACTTGAAAATGAAATAAAGCCATATGAATACTTAAAAATATTTTGACTGAATTAAATAGGGAACAATGTTTTTTATATAACGTATTTGTGCTGTTTCAATTAAATATGAGTACTTTTTATTTATGCCACTGGTAATGATAGGAAATTCTAAACATTGGTTCGTTATATAGTACATTACGAAAAAGCTCGGAAAGTAAGAACTTGACCTTCACCGAGGCAGATATACTTACTGCTTTTCTTATATATTGCATGGAAAAAATACTAGATTTTATAACTACAATTTTTACGTAGACTAAAAGCTTAGCGCTATTATACTCAGCCGGTCCAGATAGTCAGCCAGATAGTAGTAAGCTTATATTCAGACCACGTGTGGCTGAAGTGGTGTTGATGATAATGGTTATTGAATAAATAAAATTATTCTAGCTGTAGTTAGTGTACTGCGTTCTTATACTTCTTTCTTTTTTTGTTATTTAATTTATAATATGTATATTACAGGAGCAGCAAACAAGTCACGGCTGACGAGTTATTCCCGTCCGATGGCGAGCACGCCGAGCAATCCGAGTGTCGTGAGCGACAGGACCAACAAGAGGCAAGACCTAAAAAACGTGTTAAGTCATCTAAACTTGATTCTCAGCAGCTCGCTTCAACCAGGAAGATAAAGCAGGGACGCTGCATGCCTAGGATCTCTCCGATTCCTTTGCTGCCCAAGACGACGGCTCGAGACCTCTTTGGGACGGACAGCGAGGACAACGATGATGGTGCAGATCACACAGCCTCGACATCGGGTAAACAAAAAATTCAGCCCCTCTATTCGTATTTTACACGAAAAATTGCTCGGGGTTATTCCCGGCAAAGTGATGAGAATAAGCTTGGCTCGCATTATATCGAGCTTAAGATATACAAATGTAATGAAATAGAGAAAATATTGCCTCTAAATAGATGGCGCCATACAATTGTGACCATTAAGAGCAGGACAAATGATAATACAGAGGCATGGCGCCGACTTTCGGAATTTGTCGCTGCCACACGAAAAGAATTTCGTGACCAACCTCCTACATTTATTAATTCATATTTATAAGTTGTGTTTTTTTAATATATTCTTGTTATATGGCTATTTCCTTATGATGATTATTCAATAATATAATCTGAGCTGATAATTTCGACGTTTCTCGACTATTTAATCATTATTTTTAAACACTTGTTATCATGTCTATGTAAAACAATTAATCAAATGATCAATTAACATATTGTTAATTTTTTTACAGTCCCACAAAAGCTTCATAAACATCGGCGCTCACATATTAATGATTCAATGATAAATAACCATGAAACAATTAAAGATTGCAATGATCCAATGATTGTGAATACCCATGATATAATCCAATGTACACAATGTAAAATTGAAATTCCTAGACATCAATATCAATATCACATGAGAACCAATATCCATAAATCAAATAGTTTAATCCAGACCCAGTTCCAGAATATACATATCATAGCCACAGCATTCAAAAACAGAATTATGACATACCGTTTAAATCCTATACAAGGAGTTAAGTACCTCTCCCCAGAGGACTTCTTGCAGGATAATAAAGATCGAATTATAAATCTAATGATATTATTATTAATAAAACATGACTGTATCAAAGTAAACTTTGAGTTGTTTGCCTATTTTGTGTTACCACAGTCTAGCCAACAACTATTAAAATCATTCAATATGAAGTATGAGATTGTGTATCATAATACTGATATGAATGATTTATATTACCATGTAATAGAGACATTTAAAAGGAAAGTTTCTGAATTTGAGCATTGTGACTCAGGGTGGTCTTACATGTCTATAAGCCACCTTGAGATTAACATTAATAAGCATAGCGCAATGAAAGGTGGATCTTATTTAGATCTGCCTCTAGCTATCAAGAATACCAAAAGTTGCCTAAATATTAAGAATACCGATAATAAATGTTTCTTGTGGAGTATCGTTGCTGCATTACATCCTAGTAAAAGAAATGTATGCAGAATGAGTTCGTATCCACATTATTCATCCGTATTATGTACTGAAGGAATGACTTTTCCTCCTTCATTTAATGATATCAAGTTATTTGAATCAAAAAATCTCGAAATAAGTGTAAATATATATGGTTTAGATTACAAATACCTTGTAACAGGACCACTATATATGACGAAAACTAAAAAAGAAACCCATGTCAATTTGTTATATTTTGAAATAGATAATAAAGGACATTACTGTTTAATAAAAGATCTCGTTCGTTTAGTAAGACGACAGATCACTCATCATAAGGGCAAAGTATTATTATGTGAATCATGTTTACAGTTTTTCACCAATGAATCAAAGTACAGAACACATCAATGTTCCAAAATATTGACTATTTTACCAGATCCTGAAACAGTACTCCAGTTTAAAAATTATGACAGAAAACAAAAAATTCCGTTTGTTATTTACGCTGACTTTGAAAGTGTATTGGAAAACTCCAATATAAATACTAGTGCGAATACGCGTACATACAAAGTTCATAAACCAGCATGTTTTGCATATTATATATGTTGCTCTTATGACACAACGTTGAATAAATATGTCACATATAGAGGTCAAGATTGTGTGGATAAGTTTATCGAGTTATTGATTGAAGATGCAAAGCATATCAATGAACAACTATCTAATAAACAACCCATGAAACCATTGACAGTTTTCCAAAAGAGTAATTATTTCAATGCTTCAACTTGTCACATTTGCGGAAACTACTTATTCGGAGATAAGGTGCGTGATCATGATCACGTTACGTCTGAATACAGAGGAGCTGCCCATTCGTATTGTAATTTAATGTTACGAGTTTGCCCGTTCATACCTGTTGTTATCCATAACTTATCGGGTTATGATTCTCACATGTTTATAAAAGAATTAGCAACATACAATGGGCCTATTAAAATTATTCCTAAGAGTAAAGAAAAATATTTAACCATAACTAAAACGATACAAAATGAACACAGTCAATATCCAATTCAGATAAAATTTATAGATTCATTTCATTTCCTCAGTGCAAGTTTAGATACATTAAGTAAAAGTTTATCTGATACGAATTTTATTAATTTGTCTCGAAAATTTCCACAGAAGGCAAAATTTAAATTATTGCGTCATAAAGGTATTTATCCATATGACTACATGGACTCTTTTGCAAAATTTGATGAAATAAAATTACCTTTACAAGAACATTTTTATAATAGTCTAACTATGAGCCATATAAGCGAGGATGACTACAATCATGCTTTATTAGTTTGGAAAACGTTTAATATTCAAAATCTTGGTGAATACACAGATTTATATTTAAAATCTGACGTATTACTATTATGCGATGTTTTCGAAAACTTCCGTAATATAAGTTTAATTCACTATAAACTCGATCCAGCATACTATGTCACATCGCCGAGTTTAAGCTGGGACGCTATGCTTCTGTATACAGACGTAAAACTAGAATTAATTAGTAACTTAGAGATATATCAAATGCTAGAAAAGGGAATCAGAGGCGGGTTAGCTCAATGCTCGTTGCGCCATGCTAAGTCTAATAATAAATATTTACCGCACTATGATGACAGTATACCGTCCAGCTATTTAGTGTATCTTGATTGCAATAATTTATATGGTTACGCAATGACTAAGAGCTATCCAATATCCGATTTTACATTTCTATCTAGGCAAGAAATAGATAATTTAGATATAACAAGTACTTTAGATGACAGTATATTTGGTTATATTTTAGAAGTCGATATGATATATCCAGATCACTTACATGCTTTGCATAGTGATTTGCCGTTTGCTCCCGAAAGATTTATATCGCCAGTAGGCACGAGCCCCAAACTTATTGCGAGTTTATATGATAAATATAATTATGTAATCCATTATGTGCATCTCAAAGAATGTATAAAAAATGGTCTTATTTTAAGAAATATTCATCGTGTTTTGAGATTCCGACAAGACAATTATTTGAAAAGATATATTGACTTAAATACTGAACTTCGAAAAATATGTACAAATGAATTCGAGAAAGACTTTTTCAAGCTTATGAACAATGCTATTTTCGGAAAAACAATTGAGAATAAACGAAAGCAGGTTAATGTTAAATTAGTGACGAAATGGAGAGACAACAATAATATAACAAATAAACAGATTGGTGCTGAGAAATTGATCACTAAACCAAATTTTCAAAATATATCTATATTCTCTGAAAACTTTGCGGCTGTTCAGTTAAGCCCTGAAAAAATTATTTTGGATAGACCTATATACATCGGTTTTGTCGTGTTGGAATATGCTAAACAGCACTTATATAAGTTCCATTATGATTTTATTAAAAAAATATATAAAGATGATGCACAACTTTGCTATACTGATACTGATAGTTTATTATATTTTATTAAGACTTACGATTTTTATCAAGATATATCTAAACATTTATCAGAATTTGATACTAGCAATTTCAGCTCTGATAATCCCTATTGCATTCCTCGAGTAAATGCAAAAATTCCTGGATTGTTCAAGGATGAAATGGGAGGTGAAGTGATTTCCGAATTTATTGGTTTGAGGGCAAAATTGTACTACATAAACAGTGTAAAAACTCAAATTAAAAAGGCTAAAGGTATAAAGAAGTCTGTCACAAATCGACTTAAATTATCAAATTACAAAGAAACCTTGTTGCAAAATAAAATTAAAAGATGTAAAATGAATAACATTCGAGCTATTCGTCATGTATTATGTTCTCAAGAAACAAATAAAGTAGTGTTAAGTAGAAACGATGATAAGAGGCAAATACTTCCAAATCAAATAGAAACTCTACCTTGGGGTCACTGTGAGACAATTTTATGATTTATTTACACTGATATCTGGTTGATCTGGTAATGACATGATAATATTGATTGATTTTATTTGTGAAATAATAAATGTCTTTGTGGTGAGAGAATTAAAAATTGGTTGATAATTATATATTATACTTTAATTAAAATGTACTTCAGTTAGTAAGTTTATGAGTAATAAAGGATTATTATTAATTAACAGAGTTTGTTTTATTTTTACTCTTTATAATAATTACTGGGCGGGAAATCATAACAAAACTATAATGAAGGTACTGGTAAGTATTGGAATAAAATAAAACTGCTTGAAAACATTTATTTATTAGTCATTAAAATAACATCCATTAAACTGCACAATTCCATTAAATATTTAATATAACTCTGGTGTTACAATCTTATAATTTCTTACAAGTTTTTTTCACTTATTCTTTTAACAATTTTATTAATCACTGTCTCCGTAGCATCCATAATTTCATCATACGCATTTTCAACAATATACTGCACTGAAACACTATTATCATTTTCACTATTATTCATGGGTAGTATGTCTATTTTTATCAGATGACGTCCTTTACGCGAAGTTTTACGAATAACATACGATGTCGAAGCTGACGTTTTCCTTTGGGATTTTCGAGCAGATTTTTGAGTTGATTTACAAAAATCAGATTTATCAGGCAATTTTTCTCCTTCATTTGCATTCAGGCTGCCCATGTCATAATTATCTAAATAACTAGACAAATCTTGAGCATAGTAAAAAGGAGTTGTAATGGAATTTATTTTTAAATTATCATTACCAGTAGAGAGGGCGTCAGACATTTCTGTAATAAAAATGCGACAATTTATTAAATAATAATAGAATTGATACAAACTATTATTGTTATATACATATTTCATAAAAAGCAACTTACCTACTGGTAAATGTGGTGATATTAGTTATCACAAAGAAGGATGATGTGTGTATATGCTTCAAAGACTAGAGTTAAAATGAATAGCGGGTTTCACTTTTCATTCTTGCTTATGCACAAAGTTTGTTTACAAAAGTACCGACGTAAATACCTATATAAAGAAAAGGAAGGATCAGCTTTCATACACTCCCAAAATGAAGTTCGTAAAGCAAACTCAAACATTGGAAGTAAATAATATAAAACTAGAAAACAATGTACAGAGAACATCAAAACATAGTTTACTATTGCCTAATACCATTCGCTGTATAATATGTGGCCCATCAAATTGCGGTAAAACCAACCTTATGATAAATTTATTGATACATGAGAATGGTCTAAAGTTTAAACATATCTACTTGTATTCAAAGACTACCTTCCAATCAAAATATCGTTTCTTAAGACATATTATTGATAAAGTTCCAGAAGCACAGTTGTTAATTTTTAATGATAATAAGGAAGTTATTCATCCCAACGACGCACTGCCAGATTCTATAATAATATTTGATGATGTTGCCTGTGAAAATCAAGTAAACATAAGAAATTACTTCGCTATGGGGAGACACAGACGAATAGACTGCTTTTATTTGTCACAAACCTATTCCAAAATACCCAAACAACTATTGAGAGACAATGCTAATGTTCTTATTATCTTTAAACAAGATGATATCAATTTAAAACATATATACAACGAGCATGTAAATATGGACATGACTTGGCTAAACTTTAAGCAACTTTGTGGACTTATATGGAGCAATAATTTTAACTTTTTGTTAATAAATAAAGACTGTGCTTTGAATAACGGGAGGTATAGACAAAGTTTTGACACATTTGTATACTTTTAGAGTATCTGTCTATATAAATAACATCATTATAATACAAATAACTCATTCAAAATTATGTAGTTGATAATAACAGACGAAGATACGTTAATAATAAAATGAATATAAAAGAACAAGTTATTAAATCGGTGAATACTATAAAAAATAAAATCAAAAGAATCAATACCGAGGAAGAAGAAGCGAATTTGAAGTTTAAAAAAATATTTAAACCTATCATAAAACCTCTAGAAAGGCTGACTAAAGAAAAAAATAGCAGTTATTTAGATTGTGTTATTTCCAATGGAACACAGGAAAGTGATATAGATCATCAATTAAATTCTTCTACGGATTATGAAGATTTTAAAGATTTAATTACAGTGCACTCTAAAGATGATGCTGAGTATTATAGTGGTGATGACTATAAATCTCCTTTAAAAAGTAATAATGAAACACTAAATTCTCTAAAAAAAGAAGATGTTATGGATATTTATGAAGGAATAAATGTTCCATTTGGTATACGTAGTGAAAATAAAAAGTTTATGATGGGAAACTCGGAAGTATCGCTTGCACTATCAAAGAGTTTATCAAGTCATGGAAAATCGTATGTAATGACTCTTAATAATAAAAAATATGAATTAACTCCCGGATTAACAGAACTTTTAATACGTAGTAAACCTAATCTTAAGATAGTAACTGACAAAGACAAAATGATATATAAAGATATGTTAGAGTTAACAAACGCCCATAAACGAGATTGTCCTCCATCGGGACAGATAAAAGGTGATAAGGGGATAAAGTACTGTCAAGTAATTAAACCACTGTTTTCACAACAAAATCGTGTGACTAAACTCCAAAAAGACCTAAATACAAAAATTGGTGGCGCCTTACCTAGATTTAAGAAATATAAAAACAATACGGATTATATCTACTGGGATGATCCCAACGAATTAGTTGAGAGATTGAAAATTTTGATAGCATCAAAAAGTGCCGGCAACAGCAATCACGACAACGAAATTATTTCAATAATTGAGGAATTAAAGGAAGCTGGTGTTATAGAAGAATAAAACTCTTTTAATATCATATTATCTGTCAGTTATCAAAAGTCCCTCCAATATGGTGGACATAAAAAATGAATAGTGAAATCCAACAGACAGACAATTTAATGAAAGATCTCAAAATCCGAGATTCTGTAATTAAAGAGTATATTAATAACCTTTTAACTGATAGTATACAAAAACTTGAGCATTTCAATAAAGCAATTGCATCTTTACAAAAACGAATAAGTAAAATTGAAGAGGACAATAAAAAAAGTGCAATTGCAGGGTCATTAAGTAAACATTATGAGCAAATTCGACGTCGTAAATGAAATTCATAAAGTTGCTAGACGAAACTTTCCTAGAAGGACTGTGTTACTAAGGGATATAGATGACCTTTGGCAAGCAGATTTGATTGATATGCAGTCAATATCGAAAGTAAATTGTGGGTATAAATATATTTTAGTCATTATTGATGGTTTCTCGAAATATGCCTGGACAATTCCGCTAAAGCAAAAAAATAAACAGGCATTGTCTATTGCATTCGAAAACGTGCTGAAAAAAGGCAGGATACCAAAGAATCTTCAAACAGATGCAGGGACTGAATTTTACAATGATAAATTTAAAAACATAATGGAAAAATATAACATTAATCACTACTCTACTTATTCAACTAAAAAGGCTTCAATAGTGGAAAGACTAATAAGAACATTAAAGAGTAAATTATATAAAGAGTTTAGCTTCAAAGGAAATCACAAATGGGTTGATGGTACACTATCTGATAAGGTGTACGAATACAACAATACTTTTCACAGAACTATTGGACAAAAACCTGCATCTATAAACCATTCCAATAAACATATTATTTTACAAAAATATATTGACATATACAATTCAAAGGACAATAAAATATGTAAAAAGTTTGATGTAGGGGACTTTGTAAGAATCAGTAAACATAAAGCATGCTTTGAAAAGGGTTTTACTCCTAATTGGTCGACCGAAATTTTTAAGATAATAAAGGTGCAGCATACTAACCCTACAACTTATTTACTGGAAGATGCTCGATGTAGACCAATTTTAGGAGCATTTTATGCTCAAGAAATTCAAATGACTAAGCAACCGAATGTCTACCTAGTAGAAAAAGTTTTAAGAAGAAAGGGAAATAAAGTGTATGTCAAATGGTTAGGTCTTCCATCTACTGAAAACAGCTGGATAGCTAAGACAAACATTTTGTAGCTAAATATTGTTTTATAGGCGTTGACAAATTATTAAATAAACGTATTTAAAGCTAAACTTTAACTATTTTAATCATTCACATTTCGTTGTTTATACGAGAAAGACCATTTAATATTCATAATGATAAATAAGCGACTAATAGCACATAAAAAAGAGCGAGAAAATAAAACTACCAGCAAAGTGAATAAATATAATGTGACCTCAGGGACTGGTTTGAAAAAAACCTTTAAAAATATCGTGTCGCATGCAAAGCATCATATTCAAAACTTAAAACCAAAATGTAAAAAAATGTTAACGGAGTTAGCTTACGCTGCGGCTCAAGAATTGGCGTCGGACTTACCGATTAAATTACCAAGAGTGATACCTGTACCCAAAACTGGTGGATTTCTTCCTCTGATCCCAATATTTGCTGGGTTGTCTGCTGCTGGAAGTTTACCTGGTGGAGTTGCGGGAATTACGAGCGCTATTCGCGATTACAAATCAGCGAAAAAACAAATAAGTAATCAATTAAAACGAAAAGATATTCCTATGCAAGCCGTGTGTGTCGGTAAAGGTTTACAACTTAAACCTTACAAAGGTGGTTTAGGAATTTATGTAACAAAACAAAAAAACTAAATATTCGGTTACCCAGGAGAGCTTTAACTAATGTTGATATTATAAATCATTCAAGAACTATTCCGTTTTTTCGTGGCGTATTTATGAGAGATAAATTGCCAAAAAAGCCATCAAAAATGGAATGTGGTATTATCAACTTGGATTCTTCTTGTAACTCTGGTACTCACTGGGTAGCCTATGGAAAAATTAATGATTACATTGAATATTTTGATAGTTATGGCAATCTGAAACCACCAAAAGAGTTCATTGAATATATGGGCTCGGATTTTCGATACAATTACGATAATTTTCAAGGGAATAGTTCATATAATTGCGGACATTTGTGTTTAAAATTCCTAAAATCATTTTGGGTTACACACTTATTTAAAAGTTAAATGGACTTACTTAATTTATTTAAAGTCAGTCTGCTACTGTCTATTGTAATGATAGCACATATAACATTATTATTTGAAGATGATTAAATTTAATAAAATATCAGCGGTTAAGATAAAATCACACATTTCGCCGTCTAATTCGAAAGGAGTAAGACGTTTCAGACGTCGCTTAAGATTTAAAAATATCACAGAAAACAATAAAAAGTTTCTAAGTGCTCTTGGATTAAAACTAAAAAATGCTCCAAATCGCAGATTCGACACATTACGATAATTCAATCGAAAGTTATGAGATCCATAGTTATAATCCTTACAACAATAGTTTTAAAAATAACGATGAAATCAGAATACCAATTCATCAACAAGATGCATATGTATTACCATCGGCTAGTTCCATTTACATTGAAGGGTACATATGTGTGAGTAACAAGGACGCATCAGGAAAAGTAACAAAAAAGAATATAAATTTTATTAATAACCCTGTAACATTCCTATTTCAAGATATTCGATACGAGTTGAACGGAATCGAAATAGACAGAATTAAAAATTGTGGAATTACAACCACGATAAAATCATATATTTCAATGAACAGTGGCGATAGTAAAGCTGCTGCTTTGTGGAGCTGGAATTTAAATGGAACAAAAGAAATAGATGGACATTTCAGTATTATACTGCCATTAAATAAACTACTTGGATTTGCTGAAGATTATAACAAAATAATTATTAATTGTAGACATGAACTTATTTTACACAGAAGCAGTTCTGTATCAAATTGTGTGATTACTGATAAAAATGATGATATATTTGTAGATATACAAAAAGTTCAATGGCGTGTACCACATGTAAAAGTTTCTGATCGTGATAGATTGTTGTTACTTAAGCATTTAGAAAAAGACCGCTCTTTGCAAATAGCATTTCGAAATTGGGATTTATATGAATATCCACTATTGCCTAAAACTTCCAAGCATTCATGGTCTGTTAAAACCGCATCTCAACTAGAAAAACCAAGATTTGTTATATTTGGCTTGCAAACTAACAGAAAATTTAATACTTTGAAAAGTTCATCAGTATTTGATCATTGTAAAGTATCGAATGTAAAATTATTTTTGAATTCGCAATACTTTCCGTATGACTCCCTTAATCTGAAGTTTGATGAAGGTAAATATGGTATATTATATGAAATGTATGCTAATTTTCGTCAGTCTTATTACGGCTCTAGTATCGACCCCTTGCTTGATCTGCGTACCTTCAAAGAAACAGCACCGCTTTTTGTTATTGACTGTTCACGACAAAACGATTCTTTGAAAACTGGACCTGTCGACGTGCGACTAGAAATCGAGTGTTCTGAAGATATACCAGATAATACAACCGGTTACTGTCTGATTATTAACGATCGTCTTTTCGAATATAAACCTTTAAGTAATATTGTTCGGAAATTATCATGAATGTTATTGTTGACTTGCAAGGCTTTAAGAGTGACGATAATAAATTTATTCCAAAAGAAATAGCAATACGATCTAAAAATCAAGTCATTGTGTTACTGATTAAGCCGCCATACCCATTCTATAATTTATCGAGAAAAGAACGTTCACATGTAGTGTGGATAGAAAAAAATCGCGGCATATTGTGGAACGAAGGATTTGTGCCACATTATAATTTAAAGTATATTGTACAAAATTATTTAGAAGATAAGCGTATTTTTGTGACAGGTCGTGAAAAAGTGTTGTGGTTGAAACAAATACTAGAGAATGATAATGTAAATAATTTGGAAGATAAAGGTTGCCCTAGTTTAGAAACTCTACACGAAAATTATTTAATGTCACCTGATATTCAAAGTTGTATCTACCACTCTAAGGTATGCGCATATAAAAATGCGTCATGTTTGTATAAATGGTGCATTGAGAACAATAAATAAAATAAATAGTATAATTTGTTTTATTTAGTAACTTAATCCTCTACTACCTATGTATAATCATTAACAGTCCGTAATAGTTCACTGCGCACGTGAGCCTCCCTATAGAGTCACAATTATTACTACAGTTTAAGAATTTTTTTCATTTACCAAATTAATAAAAAATTGTGACAGAAATTGGTGGATTAATATTTCTCAACTACGAAGTGATACACTACAAATATGACGAGGCAATTTAAACATGCATTTCCAATGTATGAACCTTTTGAAAGTAGGTTGCGTACCTATGAGAACTGTCAAAATAAAGTTTTACGTATAAAACAATTAGTTGATGCTGGTTTTTTTTATTGTGGAGACGGTCTTACTGACGATACAAAATGCTACTCATGTGGAGGTGGTTTGAAAACTTGGCTCGTTGATGATGATCCGTTTGAACAACATGCGATGTGGTTTCCAAGATGCTATTTTGTTGAGTTGAAAACAGCTGCTGTCCATCAAGCAAATGAAAAATATAAACAGAGATCTGTAAGTTTTAATAACAAGGTTGTTGATCATATAGTGCCTGGTCGTGCGGAAGATAGAACTGGTACCTGGCACCTAGATGCTGTTCGGCTCACGATGCGCATATCCAGTTTCGAGACTTTGTTACATGATCAATCAAGAAAAGAATGAATGTAATACGACTGCACTATTTTTAACATCAGAGTGTCATACAAACACTGGGTGAAATTGTGGGCATTTGGAGCTAGAGTTTTCAACAAATGAAAACTCTTGATCCAGATGCCCCAATTTTACCCTACTGAGAGGAAATCGGAACTGTGAGTAGGAATTGAAAGCGACGATCTTACGCTTGAGCGACAGGGCTTGTCTTGAGGACGGGAAAAGTGGAAACGGTCACGGAGGTATGAGGGAGCGAGTGGGCTATAAAGGACTTTGTAGAGGGTGGATAGGATATGAGCATTCCTGCGTAGACGGATTGGAAGCCATTTGAGCTGAGAACGATAACTGGAAATATGGTCATATTTTCGCAGTCCGAAAATAAACCGGATACATATGTTTTGAAGGCGCTCAAGTTTGTTCAAAATCTCCTCAGTGGCATCCAAGTAGCAGGAGTCAGCATAGTTGAGAAGAGGAAGGAGAAGAGCTTGAACTAGAGATATTTTGGTTTTGAAGGGCAGGAAATTTTGAAGGCATTTAAGTGAGTGAAACGAGAAATGTATCTTCTTGCTGACCTCATTGACGTGAGATACCCAGGACAAGTTAGTATCAAAAACAAGGCCAAGATTCTTTGCTGATTTACTCAGAGGGATTGGTATCCCGTCGTATAATATTTGTGGAGTAACAGAGAGATTACTAAACTGCCTACGCATATATGGACTGCCGATAATCAGAGCCTGGGACTTTTTAGGATTTACTAATAGACCAAACGATTTAGCCCAGGTAGATATACGTTGTAAATCTCTATTAATGCAGTCAAAAGCGTTATCGGTATCTGTGATTTTAAAGTGGTGGTAAATTTGCAAGTCGTCTGCGTAGAGGTGGAAATTGGAAGTTATGACTGAAGTGACCGTATTAATGAAAATTGAGAAGAGGAGAGGTGAGAGAACGCCACCCTGCGGTACGCCCGCAACAAGATCACGCCAATCCGAGTAGACCTCATCAGAGCTGACACGCTGTAGGCGACCGCGAAGGTATGATTCGAACCACTCTACTACAGGAGGAGATATGTTAAGAGAGCGAAGAATAGCAAGAAGAACATCAAAGTCTACCGAATTGAAAGCACTGCTAAAGTCAAGCAACGTTAGAATGGTAAGTGACTTATTTTCCATCGCAAAACGGATATCATCTATGACTTTTAGCAGCGCTGTTACGGTACTGTGACCTGGTCGAAAGCCAGATTGAAAAGGAGAAAGTAGACAGTTTGATGACAGATATTGCGTGAGCTGGCCATGGATAATGTGCTCTAGGACCTTGGAGAGAAATGGTAACAATGATATGGGACGGAAATCAGAAAAGGAAGAGGGACTGGATGATTTTGGAAGGGGGATAACATTAGCAAGTTTCCAAGCTGATGGGAAAGAACTCGTTACCAGCGAATGGTTAAAAATAACATTAAATATGGCAATATTAAATAAATTGATATTGCCATATTTAATGACATAGTGTTAAAATATAGATCAAAAGTAACAAGCCAGTAAAAAAAAATTTTTAAATCTGTCCATAAATGAATGAGTTATACAATATTGAAGTTTACATATTTATTCGCGAAATTATTGCTGCCGCGATCTAGCTGTGACGTCACCATGCCGGCATCCCGCCCGCCACTATGGGGCTACCCATACACTGAAACTCTTAGTGACTGTATCTTCGGAACCGTAATAGCTAGACACTTGAACTACTAGACACAAAATGTGTGTTATTATAGCCGCTATAACAACAAATAATAATAATCGTCATTAAATAAAAATAAAGGGGGGTCACCATACATAAAACGCGATTTTAAAGGCGTTTCAGGTCGAGTAAAGGCAGCTACATACAATCCTACGGCAGGGCCGTTCTAGGAGGATCTAGGATCTTGATGCAAATCCTTACATATTATAAAATAAAGCCGCTCTCTCGCTTTCTCGAATTCGACATTTTTCTAGCCACATATCTCCATTAATAATGATAAAAATATTTTCTCATCGTATCGTATCGTACCAACGCAAGATAGTCCCATATCACTCAAAAACCATCTACCCCCTTGCTTACGTATGTAATACTCTGTCAAGCTGTCACTCACCGATGCAAGATGGCGGCGTGTTGCGCGTCGTCGGCGGCGCCGTGGTCGGCGCGGTCGTTGCGGTCGGTGCGGTCGGCGCGGCGCGCGCGCAGCATCAGCATCACGCACTGGTGCAGGCACGCGCTGATGCTGCGCTGCGGGTGGGACAGAGGGGTTACTCTTCACATCTTAAGCATCAGGTAAATGAATAAAATAAATAAATATTCGTGGACAAATTTACACAACGCCATCTAGCCTCAAACAAAGCAAAGCTTGTACTATGGGTGCTAGATAACTGATATACTACCTAAATACTTTTTTAAATACATACTTATTATACAAAGAACACCCAGACCCGTAACAGAAATTAAAATTCATCATTTCAACATGTAACATGAAGGATTGTCTCGGGTCAGGTGGAATGACGATTTGTGAAAGAGGTGGGTGCTGGATGCGGTGAGCCGAGAACAAAGTGCATTGGCGCGATTTGGAGGAGGCCTCCGTCCAGCTGTGGACTAATTTAGGCTGGTGATGATAAGTGTAAGGGCAAGTCTGGCGTTTCTATTTTCTGATTCCTAATTAGTGATGCTTGGTGCAAAGTTGGAATCAATCGAAGCGAAATATTTCAATTGGTACATAAAATTTTTAAATGTTTGGACACATTATTCAGGGTCATACAGTGGCCGTGTAGTGTTCGGTAGGGCAGAATAACACTGACCGCTTTCTGTGACGGGTATTATACGGGACATAGTATGACGCCTCAACGAGGGGATACACTGCTCACCGGGACTTTCTTTTACGACTAAATAGGCTATTCCACTTACCATAATTCCAATCAACGAGTTGTTATTCTGTATCCGCCATCTGGATTCAAACTTCACCAGTTGGACGACCAAGTTCAGAGTGGAAGCGCACAAATTCAGAGCATCTAAGCTGGTGACATGCCGCGGCATCAGCACCGCTTCTATCAGATACTCCAGGTGCACTCCGACGAAGGTGATGGCGTCGCTCGCGAAGAACTGCCCATGCTTCATCACCATCATAGAAATGAAGTCCAAGCTGTACGAGTACACCCGCCACCATTCCTGAGGCTTCCACGCGGTGACGCCCCCATTGGGATCCATTTTCGGCGGCAACAACTGCAGCCAAAGGAATTGGTCCACGTCGCTCATGAGGAGATCTTTCGAGAACGGCCCCCGAGCATACGCCGTCAAGCATCTCAATGCCGCCAAGGAAGTCTGGTAGTGCCGCCGATTCTGCAAGCAGATCTGCAGACAGCACAGCAGCTTGTTTACGAATCTACTGGACTGGAACCACTGCGGTAGTCCAGAGAACATGTCGTCGTACAATTCGAGACATTGCTCCAGCATGGCGAGCGACAGCACGACCGGCGGTATCTCCTCGTTCCCGTTATTGGTGTTGGAATTGGCCTCCGTTTTCGTTGGGTCATTTATGCAATCAAACAACTTCTCCAGCTCCAAACTGTTTATGTTGGTTACTGATCTGATAATGCTCTGAGCAGTGACACTGTTGGCCTTTATTTCATAGTCCAAACTGCTTATAGCCACTGTACCGATAGACAAAATAGCTCGAATAGCTCTTGGGTGTAAACACTCGTATACAATTGCAGTGTTACTCAATAAGTTGTCGATTTTCTTTGCGCTCGCCTTTCTATTGTCGAAACAATCATCTTTCCAATTTGCTAACATTATAACGTATAGCTCAGCTAGTATCACCACCAGTCTTCTATCTTTGAGATCGTCTAGTTCTTCTAACAAAGCTTTCATGCACGGCGCCACCATTTTCGATTTATGGGCAATATTCAGGCTTATTGGCAAACATTTACAGAAAATTGTGGTAAAATCTTTCCAAGAAGTCAGCAACCCTAACCATACGGGTACCTTGTCCACTACTTCCTCACAATTATCTCGGCCATTGAAACTAAAGATATACTCAATCCAAGTATCAAGATGTTTCTTATTCACGTCAAAGAACTGTTCCAGCATTTCTTTTAGGTTGGGCTCCAAATTTCCTCTAGACACAAATAGTTCTATACCAAGAACGTTGAAAATTTGTGTGTATGTCCTTAGTCCCGGTTGAATGGTGTCGAAAAGGGGACTGGTCATATGCTCCCAGAATTTTGGATTTTCCCTTAACTTTTTCACTAAAATCTGCATATTATTTTTCCACAACGCATGGAATAAACCCATAATACAGCCTAGCAGTGGACTGTGTAGTAGTTCAGAGTCCTGAAACAAAGGGTATTGCAGAGTTAGTATTTTAGATAATTGTTGATACCATTTGCGTTAAGTATAGAACTTACTAACCTCTTTAACAGTGCCAAGATAGTCAGCCATATATCCAAGAATACCTTCAAAGGTGTCATCAGGCTCAGCTTTATCTTTGACTTGCTTCTCATCTTTCTTTTCATATGCTTTCTCACTCTCGTAATTCATCATGAAGAAAGCCTCAGTGAGGCCTGGCTGCTTGCCGACGCAAGTTGCAACGAACTCCAATATGGCTACCTTCAACTCCCTAGTTTCGTTCACATCTCTAAGGCGATCAAGGAACATCACTCGCACTTGATATGGAGTCATGTCTAACGATGCGAAAAGGGACATTTGGAAATCCTGAAACAATTTAACCATAAAAGTTGCATGAATTAAATCACTTTTTGTACACTAGTTCCACTTTATTATATAATTTTTATTAAATTGCAACCGGTTTCGAATTACTCATCTTCAGGCAATTACTTTATATTTTGATTACAAGCTATATGTAGGTACCGACAAATAATAATTTAAAGTTGATGTGGGTACCGACAGTATACAATAATGTTAGGATGTCACAGTGCAGAGAAATGTACAGCATGTCAACATAATACAAATTACAAGTAGTCAAAATTTTTCAAGGTATGTCAATTGTTATACATTTAAGTAAATGGCAAAAAATATAAATTATATCGAAGGTATGTCATTTAAAATAATTTAAAATAGGTGATGTCGATAAGGAAATTTGGTCATTAATTATATTATCTTTCTTCATTCTGTTCACTTCTATAGCTTCTAGTCCATCTAGTCTACGTCCTTTCCCAGCTATATGAAGGTATTTTATGCCATTATCTGGGTTAAAAATATGGTTTTCTTTATTAAGGTGTTCCGCAAAGGTCGAGGTTTGTGTATTTTTTCTCCAGCTAGCTATATGTTCTTTGATTCTTGTTTTAAACTTCCTTCCTGTTTGACCTATGTATATTTTAGCACACGTGTCACATGTCAGACTATAAATTCCACTTTGATTTTCAATGGGTATTTTATCCTTATTGTTGCAAATCAAGGACCCCAGCGATTTTATGCTATAAAATGCAGTGTTTTGCTGATCGCTATTGCAAATTTTCCTCAATTTGTGTGTGATAGGTCCAACATAGGGAATTGTTGCCCATCTTTTTGTAGGTTTGTTAATTTCTAAAGCCGCGGGTGCCAACATTTTCCTAGTTATTACTCTTTGCTTGCGTATGAGAATATTGTTTATTAGTTTTTTGGAGTAGCCATTGTTTATTGCTATCCGTTCTATAGTTTTCAACTCCTTAGTAAAGTTTTCTCGACTCATTGGTACACTTAATAATCTATGGATAAACGCGTGGAAAGCCGCATGTTTATGACTGTCTGGATGCCGGGATGTGGCGTGTATAATATTATCGCTATATGTCTCCTTACGATATATTTTATATTCATGTTGATCGTTCGTGATGTCTATTGTAATGTCAAGAAAATTAATGGTTTTTCCACCAATTTCCATCGTCAGTTGAATATTAGGGTTCAAGGAATTCATAAAATCGAATACACTGTTTAGGTCGTTATCATTTCCAGTCCACAGACACAATATATCATCGACATATCTGTACCAATATTGTATGTGTTCACGGAATCTCGAATTTAAAATTTCTTTTTCAAAATTGTCCATGTAAATGTCAGCGCATAGAGAAGACAAAGGGCTACCCATTGCTAAACCTTCCATTTGCTTGTATGTTTGTTTGTTCCATATAAAATAATTTTGATCTAGACAAATTTTGATGGCTGCCTCTAAGTCTATTATTTTTTGTGCTTCAAGTTTGGATTGGCATAGGTTTTCATTTATTATTTGAAGGCATTCTTTGACTGGTACACTTGTGAACAAATTCTTTACATCGAAGGACACTAATTTCGCCTGTTGTGAAACTTTAATATGGCTTATTTTTTCTATTAAATCTACACTATTTTTAATTGTGTGTGTAGGTTTATACGATGTCAAGCTTTTGTATAGTTTATTTACTGTTTTTGCTAGTTTATATGCTGGAGCGCCTGTGTATGAAACTACTGGTCGAATTGGTTGGTTTTCTTTATGCAGTTTATAATATCCATGTAAACGAGGAGGCCTGGGGTTCATCTCTGTCAAGTATGGTGCTCTGAATGCATTGAGAATGCTTTCGGTGGAAGTTACCAGGTTTCGGACTTCGCTGTTATATCTTTCAGTCGGGTCCTTTTTCAGCACCTGAAATTGTCCCGATTCTAAGAAATTTTGAACTTTTTCCTTATATTCATCCACTTTGGCAATGATTACCGTATTACCCTTATCAGCTTTTGTAACTATTAGGTTGTTTTCCACGATCTTCCTTCTTATATTACTTATAACTTTCTCTTCTTTAGATTTTTCTTGTTTGTAGGTGTTGATTTTGTGTAGATGTAGTGAACAAGCTTGTTGAGACCGTTGATCCCCAATTGTGGCAACTGCAAGGTCGGCTGCTAAACCGTCTATATCCTGTTGTGTTAGTTTTGTACTAGGGCAATATTTGAGCCCTTTTTCCAATATATTGTTCTCTGTGGCATTAAATATTACGCTTGTCCTATTCTGCAACTTCGTATAGAACTGATGTACATCGCTGTCGACCATTTGAGTGTTTTGTTCCTTTTTGAGTTTATTCAATTTTTTCGTCTGGTTAAGAAATATTTTGTGTATAATTATGTTGACTTCATCCCTGACAGTGTTCTGTAGTACCTCGAATTCTAATGCATGCAGTCTAGCACCTAATTCAATATGGATTATTTTTAGGTGTACTCCTATGTTATCTCTTTGTTTGTATAAGTAATGTAATATTTAATGCCACAGAGAACAATATATTGGAAAAAAGGGCTCAAATATTGCCCTAGTACAAAACTAACACAACAGGATATAGACGGTTTAGCAGCCGACCTTGCAGTTGCCACAATTGGGGATCAACGGTCTCAACAAGCTTGTTCACTACATCTACACAAAATCAACACCTACAAACAAGAAAAATCTAAAGAAGAGAAAGTTATAAGTAATATAAGAAGGAAGATCGTGGAAAACAACCTAATAGTTACAAAAGCTGATAAGGGTAATACGGTAATCATTGCCAAAGTGGATGAATATAAGGAAAAAGTTCAAAATTTCTTAGAATCGGGACAATTTCAGGTGCTGAAAAAGGACCCGACTGAAAGATATAACAGCGAAGTCCGAAACCTGGTAACTTCCACCGAAAGCATTCTCAATGCATTCAGAGCACCATACTTGACAGAGATGAACCCCAGGCCTCCTCGTTTACATGGATATTATAAACTGCATAAAGAAAACCAACCAATTCGACCAGTAGTTTCATACACAGGCGCTCCAGCATATAAACTAGCAAAAACAGTAAATAAACTATACAAAAGCTTGACATCGTATAAACCTACACACACAATTAAAAATAGTGTAGATTTAATAGAAAAAATAAGCCATATTAAAGTTTCACAACAGGCGAAATTAGTGTCCTTCGATGTAAAGAATTTGTTCACAAGTGTACCAGTCAAAGAATGCCTTCAAATAATAAATGAAAACCTATGCCAATCCAAACTTGAAGCACAAAAAATAATAGACTTAGAGGCAGCCATCAAAATTTGTCTAGATCAAAATTATTTTATATGGAACAAACAAACATACAAGCAAATGGAAGGTTTAGCAATGGGTAGCCCTTTGTCTTCTCTATGCGCTGACATTTACATGGACAATTTTGAAAAAGAAATTTTAAATTCGAGATTCCGTGAACACATACAATATTGGTACAGATATGTCGATGATATATTGTGTCTGTGGACTGGAAATGATAACGACCTAAACAGTGTATTCGATTTTATGAATTCCTTGAACCCTAATATTCAACTGACGATGGAAATTGGTGGAAAAACCATTAATTTTCTTGACATTACAATAGACATCACGAACGATCAACATGAATATAAAATATATCGTAAGGAGACATATAGCGATAATATTATACACGCCACATCCCGGCATCCAGACAGTCATAAACATGCGGCTTTCCACGCGTTTATCCATAGATTATTAAGTGTACCAATGAGTCGAGAAAACTTTACTAAGGAGTTGAAAACTATAGAACGGATAGCAATAAACAATGGCTACTCCAAAAAACTAATAAACAATATTCTCATACGCAAGCAAAGAGTAATAACTAGGAAAATGTTGGCACCCGCGGCTTTAGAAATTAACAAACCTACAAAAAGATGGGCAACAATTCCCTATGTTGGACCTATCACACACAAATTGAGGAAAATTTGCAATAGCGATCAGCAAAACACTGCATTTTATAGCATAAAATCGCTGGGGTCCTTGATTTGCAACAATAAGGATAAAATACCCATTGAAAATCAAAGTGGAATTTATAGTCTGACATGTGACACGTGTGCTAAAATATACATAGGTCAAACAGGAAGGAAGTTTAAAACAAGAATCAAAGAACATATAGCTAGCTGGAGAAAAAATACACAAACCTCGACCTTTGCGGAACACCTTAATAAAGAAAACCATATTTTTAACCCAGATAATGGCATAAAATACCTTCATATAGCTGGGAAAGGACGTAGACTAGATGGACTAGAAGCTATAGAAGTGAACAGAATGAAGAAAGATAATATAATTAATGACCAAATTTCCTTATCGACATCACCTATTTTAAATTATTTTAAATGACATACCTTCGATATAATTTATATTTTTTGCCATTTACTTAAATGTATAACAATTGACATACCTTGAAAAATTTTGACTACTTGTAATTTGTATTATGTTGACATGCTGTACATTTCTCTGCACTGTGACATCCTAACATTATTGTATACTGTCGGTACCCACATCAACTTTAAATTATTATTTGTCGGTACCTACATATAGCTTGTAATCAAAATATAAAGTAATTGCCTGAAGATGAGTAATTCGAAACCGGTTGCAATTTAATAAAAATTATATAATAAAGTGGAACTAGTGTACAAAAAGTGATTTAATTCATAATAATGGAGTTCCATCATGAAGTGACAACACAAAGTGTTAAATATATAAAAGTTGCACAAAGACTCCAATCCTGCTGCGGCCATGTACTAATGACTCTTTTCTGAGTTATGTACATTAGTTGAATTATTAACCGATGCTCCTACGGTGAGGCAAAATATCGTGATGAAACCTGCACATTCATGCGACTGAATGTGTAACCATGATCCAATCTCGTCAGGTTCCCCTGGTAGCAGGGTCACGGAGATCAGATGGCAGTCGCTCCACTGTAATTACCTGATCTGACAAATCCTGGATCATGGTCAAGACGGACCGGGCTATCGTGCGTGAGAGCACAATCGAGACATTAACGCAAAGATGGTTATTTTTTTTATTTTTGGAAAGTAGCACAAAGTATGGATCAAGACAATAAATAAGTAAAGTGAAGGTAGTAATAAACTTACTTCCGCAAATCTCTTCAGGAGTCTGCAGCAAAGTACTGGAAGGTTCTTGTTGAATGCATGATTAATGTAGCTGGTCACTTTTGGCACAACTTTAAGCATATCCTTCTGTTTATTCTGTGCGAAGATGAGGTGTTCCAAAGGAGTTACTTCGTTCTCTGCGACAAGACGCTTCAGTCGCAAAGCAAACATGATTATGGCAACTGAGCGTTGTATTGTCGATATGTATTGGGCGCCAGTGCCCGAAATCCAGTTCGTTTCATCTTGTATCATCCGATCTAGCTGTTCGTTTCCTAAAGAAGTGAAGGTTAAAGTTAGAATTAAGAAGATAGAAGATGAACACAGTATTCTACCAAATGAGCTAGAAATATTAAAATAAATTCATCATTATCTCTTTACTTTGAACCATGTGGGTTATGTAATTCTATGACTTCGTCTCCGTCCAGTTAGTTACAGTTCGACAGTGATTTAAACAACTCGCTACAGCCGGGGAGTCGCGAATGGGTTTACCGCCTTTGAGAGAGATGTAGGCTCGTTTCTTGAAGGTTTCAATGACGCAGCGGTCAGGAAGCTATCAACGTCACGACACGACTGTCGTAAACACCACCCAATACCTACCCACTGATATAATCTTGAGCAGCTCCAACGCGTTCTCCGTGTGTAGCAGGCTGTATATACAAGTGCGTTTGACCCTCGCAGCGCTTTCGGCGCTGCTAGTCTGCTGCAACACCAGAGTTAGGAATCGGGTGCAGCGCTGTAGTAGCTGGCGGCGGTCCGCGGTACTCTTGTAGCGCCACACACCCGCACTAGGGAACACCTCATGGAGGATCATTACCAGACCGGGTAGAATGATCTCTGTGTTGATGCGGTCGTCGGACGATGTCTGTGGGATTTGGAGGACGAGTTATTTTTAATCAAATCATTGATTGATTGATGTAATCTTATTGTACCAAAATAAAATATACATTTTACAGAAATGCGACCGGCTTTTGTGGAGATCTCTGGGGGAGGCCTATGCCGAGCAGTGGGCGTCTTCTGGCTGATATGATGACATAAATGCTACAGAGATATGTACAAAGGCAGACTTATCCCGCAGGGGGATTTTTCCAGTCAACCATTGAAAGATTGAAAGAAGAAGTGATCATCATCTTGGCGTCAATAATTGTGGTCTCGCGAGCACTGGCCTGGGCTCCGCCTTAACCAGGATTTGGTATATCAGGTAAATACATTTATTTTTAATGTTACAATAAAAATCAGTAAATAATCACATTGGTTAGTTTACGCTTCGTATTTACACACACGTGTGCTACAGAGTCACGCGTGGAGATTATAGTAAAGCGCTCCAGTCTTGAAGAGGAGTCTTACATCCAGCATTGAATATTCAGGTTCTGCTGATGATGATAATCATTGCGAATCGTCTTGGCGTAATATCCCGGTTGTGCTCTCATGCACGAGGGCTCGGGATCCGCCTTGACCATGATTCAGGATTCGGCAGATCAGACAATTACTGACAATCTGACCTCCAGAGGAACCTGACCAGAATGGATCATGGTTACACATTCAGTCGCCTGAATGTCTTCGAGTCGGATATCTTAACTACACGGCCACCAGGTGAATGAATGAGTTGCTAAAATATCATACATACCTCGTGGAAGACACACAGCATATCAATGTAAGCTCCTAAGAAATTGTAGGTCCCCGTTGATTGTTCGACCGTCACCAGGTAGGAGCCCACTGCTGCGGAGTCAAAGGATTCCCCATTTGCGTATTCTATGTGTGTCAATTGCTGATTTATTATGCGGGGAAGTAGACCTACGTTTAATAGCCTGAAATGTAATACATGCAGCTGTTATACCTAAAAACTGGAAGTGTCTGTCCTATCAGACAGAAAGCGATCCCACGTTCGAGCGTTCCATCCAATTTTTGTCTCGTCTCGAAAGCATGAACAATTTCTGTCTTATAGGTCTATAATACTGAACATAATCTGATGTATTGTTTAGTCCTGCACGTCTATTACAGGTGTGCTATTGCGCGCAATAAGAAAGACATAGTGACAAAGATACTGCTATCTCTTTCATCTAAGTGTTGAGAGAAGGTATCAAACACTCTCGCGCGGCGCGATTTGTGTCGCAAGCACACTTGCGCTCGCCGTGCTGGTCTAGCCCAATAACTTATTATATTGTAAATATCTGTTCCATACCTCTGTTGGATATCCTTAGGAAAAACTGGTATCAGCGTTGTACAAATCTCGACGCACTCTACCAATAACGGCAGTAGATTCGCCTCGGCTCCTAGAAACCTTAGCAGCACGTCAAACACTCCTTCCGTTGGGGCCACCAGCGCCTTAGGTATCTCTTTACTCTCTACCAATGCTTTCAATATACCTTTCAGAACTTTAGTCCCCTCGTAAACCTTTTCCAATGTAACTTGAATGTTGTACTGGTGGTGTTTCCTATCCAGGGCCTTCTCAACTTCTTTATTGAATATTGTCCAGTAAGAATATGGTGTTCGAAAGTGGATCATAGTACCTTCTTTCCGTTCCATGATAGTGGCTTTAGAACCAGCCTCGATTCGGTAAGAGGTATCACCTAAGGGAAGATATTCCCGGCCAATCAAGGCGTCATTTGCCTGCAATGCCATTATTGGGACAGAATTGGGGTTGAAGATCTCCGAATACACTGGTAGATTTTTTAGTTCCGCTAACAGCTGAAAATAAATATTTCAATATACTCTTTATCTACACACATATTATAGATAAACAAACTGCTCTATGGAATAGTACTTACATTTTTAACATTACATGCTCCAGCTTGAGCCAATCCTGCAGATAATGTAGACAAGGCACTGAAGTTGTATGGAAAGTATTCCAAAGCACTATTCCACAGCGACACAACTCCACAACACTCATCCTTTTCATAGAGTTTCCAAAACTTTTGCGCTAATTCTGGAGTCTCAAGAAGGTTTGCACAGAGCTTCATGATGCCAGCTTGATGGCTTATTGTACCATCGCCATCAAACTTATCACACAAATCATTTAATAGCCGAAAAACACAGTGTCTTGCTATGGAGCTACATGTCGATTGGTCCTAGGTTACAAAAAGATGTGTTATTTAGAAGGTAACAATAATGTGTAGAGTAGGTTAATGTACAGGTCTACTAATTTTTTACTAGGAAGAAGTTGCTTAAAATAATTAATAATTATTTATCATGATTTATTACAACATAAAGTTTATTTTGGTTTACTTACTGAAAATACAGAACTATCCAACATTTGCTGAAGAAATTCAAATACTCTCAGCCTTAATGCAGTGGCTCCATAATGTTGATATTGAGCATCAAATAGTTTTGCGTGTTTGGGACTCTGGAAAATATTGGGTATAATTTTAACAGGTTTAACAGTATTCAAAGAAAACATTAATGAATTTTATTTTTGAATTAAAAAATTATTGCATTACCTTCAGTATGAACATCATCCAAGAGATTAGCAAGGCACTATGTTCTGCATTCATTTGGAGCTTTGTGAGTTCATATTCTATTGGCTCCTTTACAGAGTCAATCCACAGTGATACATTTTGGCTGGTGAGTAAACAGATACAGATAATACAAACATTATGTATTTTACAAAATTATTGTCTGTACTACTGAAAAAGGACATCACTTACATGTGTTTATCATCCAAGGCGACCATAAAAATACACACTTCAAGGTACATTACTCTCAGACAGTGCTCTCTGTGCCTCTCCTCTAACAAGTCATTAAACCCATGAATTTGACCAAAACCATGTTTTCTAAATAAATCAAACAATTTGGTAAATTCTGCTTCCGAAAAAGACATTTCATTGGTGATAACAAGCAGAATTTGGAGGATAGCCAGTTGTTCCCTAAGGTTTGCTTCAGCCCATTCTTGTCTTATAGAGTCACATGCAAATTCGCTGTGAATTTTCCTCATTGGCGGAGAAGTCGATAATAACTTTTCAAATTGACTAATTAAAGATGTTCTGATTTTGTCAATACCTATCTTGTTAATAATGTTGGTGAACTGTACACGATTCTTATGTTGTGCATCATCTTTAAATTGAATGATGTACAATAAAAGTTTAAGAAGAAACAGCCTTTCACAGTAATAGAATCTCCAAATGTTAGGAAGGAGAAATGTTGGCCGAGTGTCAACAAAAGCAACATTTTTGAGAGCACTTGCAGGTGTACCGTAAGAAATGTCGCAAAGATAATTCTTAGTTATTTCCCAAATTTGGAAGCAGTCCACATTCTGGAAAATAAATATGCTTTGTGAATGTATTTTATGTTTAATACTGGACAGAACTTTCCGAATAATATTCTCACATAATTCTATAAAAGTATGTTTTACTCACAATATAATTCTGTAAAATCTGCACAACATGTAGAAGTTTACTTTGATCACCATGTTTGGCTTGAAGATTAGTGTATAATTCTGGTTTCGATGGCTTGAAACTAGCTAAACCTTCACGGAGTCCGTTAATAACGTCCACAGAGTTTAATACTGCGTCTATATCTTCCTCTGTAAGGTTTCCAGAAGTAGTCCATCTCCAGAGACGCTTCCAATAACTGTAGGGGGGAACCGGAATAAAGTGAGACTAAATTGAATCCGAATTTATTTTGAAATTATAGTTAAACCTGGAAATAACTTACCAAACAGACTCACAGACACAACTACTTGCTGTCATTATTGGTATTTCTATTAAAATTATTTAATTTACTAAGCCCTTTTTTACCGCCTTTGCTTCCTCCATCCGTTATTTATTTATAGGTTATGTTTTCATGTCATTTTCAGTTCCAAACTATCTGTCAATGTCAGTCTGTCAATCATTCAAGATGCGTTCACAATTTCCTGGTATAAATCTCTACATCATCATCACAGCCCTTAACAGTCTACCTCAGCTTAGGGCCTCTCCCACGAAAGGGTAGGTTATTGCTATTATCTTCACGCTTGTCAATATATAGCAGCGGAATAGAGATAGCAGTGTTATAAATGGGTGGTTCTTAGGAAATGTGTTCTCCGTGTAATTTCCATGGTATTTGAAAAATCGATTAATTAAAGTATATCACACAAACATTTTGAAAGCTTATGCAAATAAAAATTCGACATGTAGCGGATCTATACTTTTGCTAAAAATATGTATAAAATTTGCGGACCATGGAAATTACAATAAAGACCCACGGAAAACACCCAGCAAATAAAATTTATCTAAACTAAATATCATATGAGATATACAATTAAGCTCAAATAAAAGTTAGTTGGTGTAGTATTATAAACTACATGCATTAAAAGTTTAAAAATGTATTTAGCAAAAAAAAAAAAATAGCTTTATTTACGAAACATACAAAGGAAATAAGTCCGTGAAGTTGGCCCCCCAAAGTAATTATTTTTGAATTTAATTAATGCAAATCGCTTGAGAACATTTGAGAGTAAAAAAAAATCGTTTGAGAGTTAATAGTTTTTCCAGAAAATTGATTTTAATTTTGGGTGTGAAATTGGCCCCCATATTCTCTATCTCGTCAAAAAATTTACTTGGACGTTCAATTTTTTTTAATCATTTAAGAATCGTTTGAGAGGATTTGAGAGTTCAAAAAAACTGTTGGAGAGTTAATATTTTAATTGATATTACTTCATTATTGCGTGAGTCATTTCCCCTAGTTTCTCAGGACTTCCGGCCTTCGGATATTATGCAATACAACGTACCCAGTGTTTATATCCTGTTTGCTAAGAACCTATTTCGAGCGATTATCAGTTACCAAAATTGTCGGGGCGCCATCTAGTGAGTGGTTAGGAATGCTTTAGATACCTATTGGAAAACTGCTCATTGACCCTTTCAGAAACCCAAACTGCGTTTAATCAGAGATTAACAAGCTGTTACGTAATTTTTGCGTTGACAAGTATTTCAGAAATCGGGTGTAACACAAGTCTTATATATTTCCTGTCCGCTCACTCTACAGTGATTATGGATCTTGCTAGAATATCGAGTTGTTTCATGTGTTCCAAGAAACTGCCAGAAAATCAAGCGCGATATATTTTGAACGTTTGCCATGTTGCTGGAGCTTTTGTGCTCTTGGGGCAAAGAGATGGGAAAGTTAGTTACCTTCATTGTAGACTGGCAATTTTTTTTGCTCTGTGTCATAAATAAATAAATAAACTTTTATTTCAGACTATGCTCCATAATTTGTTAGTATCTAGTGAACAAAAAAAAATAATAATACTTATATCTAATGTTAGTAACAAATGCACACAGTTTACTTATCCTATTTTATATTAAAAATAAGGGGTCTGCCCCCAGTATGGACATCGTTCCAGTGGCCCATTATAGGACACTGAAACCGCTCCGCTATCGGTTGGAGGATAGTGTTGGCGCTCCCCCGTACTCGGCTCAACAGAGACGCGGATCTTTTACGAATGATTGCTTGGAAGCAGTCAATTCGTGCATCCGCCATCATTGTCGAGGCGCTACAATAGCGGGGGAGCCCCAACAGCATCCTCAATGCATTATTATATTGCACTCTCAATGCATTATAACATTTTTTCGTGTACTTAACCCACAGACTGCACGTGTAGAATGTCTGGCAAAAAGCTTTAAATAGGGTTACCTTAACTTCCGGTGTACAGCGTGCAAATCTACGGGCTAGCATGTTAGCCCGTGCAGCGAGCGCTCTCCTCTCTCTCTGCATGTCCTCGTCATCCACTAGCCTCTCGGTGACCCAGTGCCCCAAATACTTAAATCTGTGCACAGTTGTTAATACAGAGCCTCCCATGGTCACTTGCGGTAAGTGATTAAACTTTTTTGTACCCGATTTGAAAATTAATACCTCACATTTTTTGGGGTTGTATTTGAGGCCATGGGCCACCGCATAGGCTTCGCATATTTCTATCAGCTTCCTAAGAGCACTGATTGAGGGGCTCAGTAGCACCATATCGTCAGCGTAACTGATGTTATTGTAGCATATCCCCCCTACATGACAGCCGACTCCGGTGCCACTGAGCTCCCCAATCAGGTCGTTCATGTAAATGTTGAAGAGTGTCGGAGAGCTGAGACCCCCCTGTCTCACGCCACTCCCCAACCTGTACACGTCCGACTGCGAACCTGCCCATCTAACATAACTCGTTTGGTTGTCGTACCAGTACTTAAGCAACCCAATTATGTCCGTAGGCACATTTGTACTACTCACCAGCTTATACCACATCTTATTGTAATCCACCAGGTCGAATGCTTTAGACCAGTCTAAAAAACATGCAAATACTGGTGTCTTACGATCGGTATAGTACCGGACGGTATGCTTGAGACATAGTATAGCAGACTCGGTTGACAACTCAGCTCTGAAACCGAACTGGTTGTCATGTAATTGTACTTGTTTTTTAATATGTCTGTCAAGCAAACCGTCCAGCACCTTCGCGATAGCAGTTGCCAGTGAAATAGGCCTATAGTTGGTTTTATCGGCCTTTGGAGGTCTTGAGTAGCAGGATTAGTTAAACTCAGTAGACAAGTGTGGAATGGATGTATTTACAGAAAATGTGCCTAACTATATTTACAAATACGTACTACCTAAACTTGTGTGACAGATCTAGTAAAAAGCTATTTGCATTGACCAATGGGAAAGCCCGCCGCGAGATAGCTTCCCCCACCACGCCACGCGCCGGTGTGGTGCCGCTATAAATAGGAGGCGCAGAGCGGCGGACGCCCATTTGGCCGGCGCATCGAGGGACGGCACATCGGAGGAAGCTCGGCGCGCACGTGGCGACTACAGCGGCAGCGAACTCCGGTGGTCTTCTGAAGCTGCGCTGGGGCTCCGTGGCGTGAAGAACAATCGAAGACAAGTCGTTCTTTTCAGAACGCAATCCTGAGTTTCATGACAATACGCTCTCTGTGGCTAAATACGCATTCGTTCTATTTATTATAGAACACGAGTTTCACGACTTTTATACGAATACAATACGGTAGCCACAGTACTCCCCCTCAAGCGAAGCGTACAGGTAGTTTGGTGGTGCGTCCGGCTCGTGTCTTGTGTTGTGTTGGTCTCGTGTTTCGCATTGTGGTCGGCTGTTGTCTCGATGTAGGTGTCTTCGTTTCAGGGTCGTTTCTGTTGATTTGTTGTCGTTGGGTAGTGGAGTTGTATTCATTTTCAGCGGTCTCGTTCAGTGTGTAGGCAGGCTTGAGTCGGTCGATTGATATTTTAGCTTGTCGTTGTGGTAGTTGAACGGTAAATATTTTTCTGTTTCGGTCAATGACCTTGTAAGGCCCCTCGTACGGTGGTTGTAGCGGCTTTTTTACAGCGTCGATTCTTACGAAAACGTAGCTGCAGGTTTGTAGGTCTTTATGCACGAAGATCGGTCTGTTGCTTGCATGTGATGGTAGTGGTTGCTTTGGTTTCAGAGTGTTGATTGTTTTTCGTAGTTGGGATACGTAGTTGTAGTCGGCGACTTGCAGATTTTCGGTTCGTGTAGTGGTAGCAAAAAAATCTCCAGGTAGGCGCAAGTTGTAGCCGTAGGTAAGTTCGGCAGCGCTGATATTTGTGTCGTTACGTAGTGCGGCTCGAAGTCCCAGCAAAACGGTAGGTAATTCTTCGATCCACGTAGTTTGTCCGGAGAGTCGCGTTTTCAGTGCCGCTTTTAAACTGCGATGCCAGCGCTCGACGATACCGTTTGCTTGCGGGTGATACGGTGTTGTGCGTGTTTTTTCTATTCCCATTATTTTCGTTAGGTAGGTAAATAGCTGGCTCTCGAACTGTCGTCCTTGGTCGGTTGTGATGGTTTGTGGACAGCCAAAACGGGTTATCCAATGTTCGTAAATTACTTTCGCCACGTCTTCGGCGGTGATTTCTTCGGTAGGTATTGCTTCGGGCCATCTTGTAAGTCGGTCGATCATTGTGATTAGATAGCGGTAGCCGTGCCGCGTAGGGGGTAGCGGTCCGACTATGTCGATGTGGATGTGCTGAAATCTGTCTGCCGGTGGGAACGAAGATAGTTCGCTTGACGTGTGGCGATGTATCTTACATTGTTGGCAGCGTAGGCATTGTTTGGCCCAGGTGCCAACGTCCTTGTTCATCGATGGCCAAAAGTATTTTTGCGTGACAAGCTTTCGGGTGGTGCGTACTCCTGGGTGGCTGATGTTGTGGACTGCATCGAATGCTATCTTGCGGTACGGCAGCGGTAGGTATGGTCGCATATGTTGAGTAGACGTCTCGCAGTATAGAGTAGTGTTCGAGTTAGGTAAAGTAATTTTACGTAGGCATAAATTACTTTGTTTCTCGAGCTTCGTTATCGTGTTGTCTCTTTCTTGCACTCTTGCGATTTCTTCGTAATTGAGTGTCGTTGGACAGGCGATACTTTCGACGCGGCTGAGGGCGTCGGCGACGACGTTATCTTGGCCAGTCACGTGACGAATGTCGGTGATGAATTCGCTGATGAATTGCAGTTGGCGTGCTCGGCGTGGTAGCTCGGATGGCGATGGCGACTTGTGTAATACGTAGGTAAGCGGCTTGTGATCGGTGAAAACTATGGTTTCTCTTCCTTCGAACATTTTTCTGAAGTGCTTGACTGCCATGTAAATAGCTAGTAGTTCGCGGTCGAATGTACTGTACTTCTGTTGTGCGTCGGAGAATTTCTTCGAGAAGTAGCCGAGTGGTTGCCATCTGTTACAGATGCGTTGTTGGAGGACGGCTCCAGCCGCTTTGTCGGAGGCATCTGAGAATATCGCCAATGTTCCATGGTGGGACGGGTGGGCGAGTAAAGCTGCCTTTTGAATGCTGGCTTTACAGGCTTCGAATGCAGATGTTGATTGGTCGTCCCATTTTATTTCCGTTTTGTCTTTCCTCTTCGAATTATGTAGGTAATTACTGAGCGGGGCTTGGATGGTAGCGGCATTAGGTATATTCTCTCGGTAAAAGTTGAGCATGCCGAGGAATCGTCGTAGCTCTTCGATCGTCTTCGGTTTCGGAAAATCGGCGATTGCATTGATTTTCTCTTGTGGAGGTTTTATTCCGTGCTTCGAGACGTGGTACCCGAGGAAGTTTACTTCGTCTTTGCCAAACACGCATTTCGAAGGGTTGATAGTGATGCCGTATTCTTCTAGTCGTTGTAGGACTGTTCGAAGGTGTTTCCGGTGTTCATCTTCGGTTCGGGAAGCGATGAGGAGATCGTCGACGAATGGAAAGACGTAATCCAGCCCTCGCAGTACTTCGTGGACAAACCGCTGAAATGTTTGCCCGGCGTTGCGGAGGCCGGGGCACATGCGTGGGAACTCGAACAATCCGAACGGTGTTATTATTGCTGTTTTTTCGATGTCTTCTTCCTTGATTGGTAATTGTTGATAAGCTCGGTTCAAATCGAGCGTAGAGAAGACTTGACAACCGGCGAGATGGTAGGTAAAATCTTTGATGCGTGGTATCGGGTAGCGGTCGGGCTTCGTTATACTGTTTAGGCGTCGGTAGTCGGCGCAAACTCGCAGGTCACCGTTTTTCTTCGGTACGATGTGTAAAGGTGATGCCCACGGGCTCTTGCTCGGCCGGCACAATCCTTGATCGATCATGCTTTGGAATTCGTTCTTGACTCGATCGTAACGATTGTGGGGTATGGGGCGGGCTCTGCAGTACAATGGTGGTCCGGAGGTCTCGATGAAATGTTCCACGTTGTGTTTGGGGTTAAGTTTCATCGAAGTGATGCGAGTGATTCCAGGGAAATCTGCTAGAATACTGTGGTAGGACTGTTGCAGGTCGATGCTTCGAACTGTAGGTATTTTCGTGTGACAAACTGGTGCGTTGACTGCTAGGTTTGTGACGTCATCGATTAGTCGGCGGTTCTTGAGGTCTACAATCAGTCGGTGATGTTGGAGAAAATCGGCTCCAATTATTGGTCTGCTGACGTCGGCGATGATAAATTTCCAGCGGTATGGTCGGCGTAGGCGTAAATCAAGATCCAACGTCGTTTAGCCGTAGGTAGATATCGCGGAGTTGTTGGCTGCGTAGAGCGTGAATGGCAGCGGTTGCGGTCGAGTTCCTTTCCTCTTCGGTATGACGGATATATTTGCACCCGTATCTACTAAAAAGGTGAGTTTCGAGTTTCTGTCAGTGACGAATAGGCGGTGTGCTGTACTTGAAACACTGATTTCCGCCACAGCCAGTGTTTGTTTTAGTTTTCCGACTTCTGTGCGGTGAATGAGCATGGCGACGTGCAGCGTCTGGCGCGATCTCCAAATCGGCGATGGTAGTAGCAGATTGGGCGATGCGGCGAGTGCGGCCGGGGTGGCGAACGGGACGGTGGTCTGCGGTGGTAGCGCTGGTACGACGGGCTTCGCTGTCTTGAGCGTTGGAAATGGCCGCGTGTCGATTGCTGCGCTCGTCCTTGCTTTAGTTCCGCGACCTCCATACTAAGCTTCCGAATTTCTTCGAGAAGGGTTTGATCGTGGGTTTTGTCTTGAGCTTGAGACGCAGGTGTTGAGGACACGGCGGACACTTCGGGCGACTGTTGTAACACGTTGTCGGCGAGGTTCGCTAAGTCGTCTAGTTTTGCGGTTTTGTTGATATTTTCGCTGACGGCGATTGCAGAGCGAACGGTAGGTGGTAGATTTTTCTTCCAAAGATGCTGCAGCACTGGTTCGGACAGCTTTCCTCGGCTGAGCATTTTCATGTGGCGTAGCAGCTGGCTGGGTGTGCGATCGCCTAACTCCACTTCGTTAAGCAGCTTCTCGAGTTTCCGCTCGTCGCTCTCTTCGTAGACGCTGATGAGACGATTTTTTAGCGCGTCGTAAAATTCGGCGTCGTCGTTAGGTGGGTCGTAGATGATGTCGCACACTTGTTCCAGCTCTGGTTTGCCGAGTTGTGCGATGATCATGTCCACCAGCTGCCGTTTTCCTTTCTTCTGATCCGCTGTGACCGACTCGAATCTGTAGAACCATAGTCGTGGGGTGTCGCGCCAAAACTGTGGGATGCGCAGCGAGAGAGCGATGCCTGCAACTTCTTGCTGTTCCCGTGTAAAGTCTTGAGTCGCCATAGTTCCCGGTGCTAAGCTGTGTTCTTACTTCTTGAACGGCGGTGGTCACCACTTTGGAGGTCTTGAGTAGCAGGATTAGTTAAACTCAGTAGACAAGTGTGGAATGGATGTATTTACAGAAAATGTGCCTAACTATATTTACAAATACGTACTACCTAAACTTGTGTGACAGATCTAGTAAAAAGCTATTTGCATTGACCAATGGGAAAGCCCGCCGCGAGATAGCTTCCCCCACCACGCCACGCGCCGGTGTGGTGCCGCTATAAATAGGAGGCGCAGAGCGGCGGACGCCCATTTGGCCGGCGCATCGAGGGACGGCACATCGGAGGAAGCTCGGCGCGCACGTGGCGACTACAGCGGCAGCGAACTCCGGTGGTCTTCTGAAGCTGCCCTGGGGCTCCGTGGCGTGAAGAACAATCGAAGACAAGTCGTTCTTTTCAGAACGCAATCCTGAGTTTCATGACAATACGCTCTCTGTGGCTAAATACGCATTCGTTCTATTTATTATAGAACACGAGTTTCACGACTTTTATACGAATACAATACGGTAGCCACAGGCCAAATTCCCGGTCTTGTTCTTCGGTACTGGTACGACAACAGTCTTCATTAACTCGTCCGGAAGGTATGAATGGCCCACACACAAGGAGAAGACCATGCTCAATATTCGCGCAATGTGCGAACCCGCGTACTGCAAGTGCTCAATGCTGAGGCTGTCATGCCCAGGCGACTTCCCGCGTGTCATGTTTCTTAAGGCTAGCCTGACCTCCGTAGCAGAGAAGTAAATCTGCGACCCTCGACCCACCCCAGCACCAAGCCTCACAGGTTCCGTTTGTACAGTCGGCTTTACTATAAAATGATCTTTGAACATATTCGCTATACTGACAGGTTCACATACTCCTTCCACGCTCATGGGGATGCTCGAACGCGAATTCGATTTGTCGGTTTGTTTCCAGAACTTTTTGAAATCCTTCGACTTATGGTGTTGTGCTAAAATGTCCATTCTAATTTGGTTAGCATTGTTTTGACACCATTTGAGCTTCTGCTTGAATATACGTTTAGCCTCTTTCATATTTTCAAAGAGTATTCCGCTAGTATGCTTTCCCCCGCCCATCCAACTAAAAAACGCCAGTCGAGCATCCTCATGTACTTTTTTTACATGTTTATTCCATCCAACAACATTACATTTTCTTTTCGATTTCTTCTCCATAAAGGTCTCTATTGCTGCTTCTCGTAAGAGTTTGTACCAGTCTAATGTACATATTATTTATAATTGTCCTATGCTCTGTAATATCACACTTTTTATCACAGCATGACCTCATTTCCGTCGGAAAATCGATTAGGCTAAGTTTTTCGTGACAAAGTTGTGAATATTTTTGTATTTGGTGAGGTTGTCTTTCTCCCCAGACTACTCGATTAATGCCTAAAGCAGTAAACTGCTCCTTTACAACTATTGAACTAATGTCCAATCGAATTTCCAACGGAAAATGGTCCGACCAAAATACATCATTGTGAAATTTCAAGTTAGCGATCGATTTCCAGGCAGCTTCAGTTACAACACAATGGTCTAACCATCGCAATGAGCCACAGCTGTCACTTATAAAACTAAAAACATCCGAGTCCAATCCTAATATTTCTACATCCGCTATTTTCCAACTTCGATCTTGACAATAACTACTTAATTCACTAAAAAATAACGTATCCGGGTGTGCATTGAAATCCCCTAAAATAAACACCGATTCCACAATATTAGTCTCAATAATAGCGTTCACTTCACAGATACATTCCATAAACTCCAATAGATTGTCTGGGTCATTCGTAGGCATGTAAACAGAGAAAAACAAAACAGACCGGCCGGCTACCTGCACTAATATAGCCGCGAGGCGCGGTGAACTGCATTCAACTACTGACACTGACGTAAACACAGACTTGCGCCACATAATCGCAACTCCGCCGAATGGTCTGCCCAGTAACGGGCCGCTTGATGTGTCAACAGCTGACTTACTCGTAAAATCAAAATCACGATGAATTTCTCCAATAAAATTGATGTCATGCGGCAAAAGCCAGGTTTCTTGGAGTGCTATAATATCACCTGTTTGACACAGTGATCGTATTCCATCAGCCGCCCGCCGCACTGATTTGCAATTATATGAAAACAACATGAGTTCTTTTTTGCCTTCCATTATTTTAATGAGCTGCATTATTGTACAGAGTTAGGGTAAAGTACCCTCACGCGAAAATCAATAAAACGGCGAAACGAAATTCCGTCGGGCCACAGATCACAGTCCATAAATAGGCTTAATTTATGTTTATGTACAAAAACCTTGTATGAACTATATTCTCTCTGTTGTTTCGTCTTTATCTTATGTAAGGTCACAACAACATTTACTTTATTTTTTACATAATTTATAATGTCACTCTCAGACGTATCCACATGTACATTGTTTATAAACAAAGGGATTCTGATATCTGCGGCACGAAATTTTTGTTCTTGATCCATGCATGTACCCTTTTCACCTATAAAACGGTTTGTATACCTTTTTCTTTCCAAAACTTTCCAACCCTCATCCTTTTCCTTATCCTTCCTAGTTTTATCATTGGAACGAATCATCTCCGCCATATTAACTTGCGCATTTATTTTTGTCTTCGATAATGTATCAACAATATTTTGTTTTTCTACCTTCGTTGCATTCGCTTTGTTTACACGCGCAACAGTGCATTGCGTCTTCTCCGGTGAGGCCCGAACTCGCACCGCGGTTTCCGAACGTTTAGAAACCGGCGAGTCGGCCTCCACGCGCTGCGCTGCACTCTGCGTTGCGGCGACAGGTAACGTATTCGCCGATGCGCGCGAGAGGGATGGCGAGCATTGATAGGCAGTTATTGAGTCATTCTTATCTGTCAAGGTCAATCCCTTTGTACAGTTAGAGGTCGTTGACTCTTCCGTTAGATGTATTATTCCTATAGGCCCACTGTCACAGTTATAACTTTCCATCACATTAGCAGATCCCCGCGTTTTGTTGATAAACGTATTACACTCGAAATTACTCACTATGGAAGCATGTTTAAGGTTCGTAATTTCATTTTGCAGTTGTATGAACTGATCCATCGTTACGTATTCCCTTTTTATGTTCTCAACCCCATGTTGCAGTACTATCAGGTCTTTAAGCAACCGAGTTACATCGATATGATCAAACGTAACCGGAGGTAGTTTGTGTAGCTCTCGTGCCACAAAAATCGGCAAATCTTCCGGGTCTATTTCTTTAATTGTAGTAATTATGTCCTCCAGCTCCCGTTGGGTCTTGCCCTCTCTTTTACGAGGAACATTTCTCTTCGATGTCTTGAGAGAGTTATACAGTAAATTCTTCGCTGTACTAATATCCTCGGACTTAAATGCCGTAAAGCAAAGGCGAATCATGCTTTCCTCGTCCATTATGTCACACTTATTTTGTATGAAAGCTAAAACTTCATTTATTACAATATTGCAACTAGCACACTTTAACACAGTAGAGGTCGATGACCTCACCGGACCGGGCATTTTTATTGCGTGTGCACCCAACGACGGCACTACCCGCACTGTGATGTGACTGTGTCATGGAGTCTAAAAATCGATATTATAATAATTTTATAATTTCCTAAATTTTTTTAAATGAAACGTCTTAACAGTAATTGGGTACGGGTTGGTGTCACTAACTGCAGTCCTCACTATTAAATCAGAATCGCGGTACATGTCTCGGATAACGTGAATATAGGCCTCGGAACCGACTTGGACCGCTAAGCCCACCAGATCATCTCCCGAGGGACACAGTCCAGAAACAGGAAATGCAGTGGCATGTTCTTTGATCTGTATCCCTCCATGAGAGTTCTCAGGGCAAATACGGGGTCTATGGTCCCACTACGCGGCCGTAACCCACTCCGAGATTGTACACTCCCGTCGGATCTGCGAGTCAATGCGATCGAAGAGCTTCATGGTGTGAGACATCACCTTATGCCGCGGTAGTTAGTGCACTCCCACACCGCCCTTGTAGACTGGGTAATTATACTCAGCCTCCATTGGTTGGGTATTTTCCCGGTAAGGAGGATGTGGTTTTAAAGGTCGGTAAGACGTTATCGGTGGCACAAGTCCTTTATTTCGATGGAGGTCCGGTGGCTACACCTCTTTGTACTGCTTATTGAGCAGCTTGTTTAAGTACGAGTGCCATCTCTCGTTTACCGCGCGCGGTTTCCTCAAGACTTATTATGGTGGATTAGGAGCCCAATGAAGCCAGGGTACTGTGTTACACTGGTTGACAGGCATAAATATTTAAAAAATTTCAACCTCCCTGAGGTCGCTCATTCATTATTTGCAGTTAAATCCTTTGGAAACTTTTTAATATAATAGGACCACGCTTAGTCTGAATTAATGAGGAGTTTTCCAGTAGGTATTGATAGTTGGTTTCAAAAAGCATCAATAGATGGCGCTCCTACAATTTTGGTAATTTTTTTAAATCTGTATGATGGTGGCAGTGATTTCATGCAACCAATTAATACTAAACATAAAAATAAAATGTTTATTAATATAAACATAACTGTTAAAGGTTGAACGAAATGTAAAAAGAAATATTTATAGAAGTTGGCACTATGTTGCATTATTATTACAACCTCTAAAATGGTTGAAAACTATTGACAAATACAATATTATCCAATACAACGTACCCAGTGTTTATATCCTGTTTGCTAAGAACCTATTTCAAGCGATTATCAATTACCAAAATTGTCGGGGCGCCATCTAGTGAGTGGTTAGGAATGCTTTAGATACCTATTGGAAAACTCCTCATTGACAGTGGTAGAAAATATAAAATGTGGATATGGCAATATCTATTGGATAATCTGTCCTTGTCAGTGATTTTCCATTATTATTTAGGCGATCCGCACACTGGAACGCAGCACCGTACAGTTGTGCGTTAGTTCGTGACAAAAGTTATTTGAGCTGTCATCGGTTTCTATGGAAATTACTCATAGTCAAACACACTGAAAACGCATCCACGCGTGTTCGTGCGGATCCGTCGTTTTTTTTTCTTTGACACATTTGAAACGGGCTGCGGGTCAGATAAGTTTTTCGCGCTGTACTTTCTACATAAAAAGGCGTCAAATAGGCCACTGCTGTGAAGTGAGGTCTCCAGGATTGTCAAATAGTCGTTACTCAGTTCTCTAATTATTTTTCGGCTAAATAATATAATTTTATGAAAAGATTATAACAATTTGGAGAATTTCTAAATTTTTTATTGTATATAAAACAATATAAAAATTACACATATTTCCAAATTTCGCCAGAATGAATGCTACGCTCCAATGTGCCAATCGCCTCAACAATATTTTTCAAATCAGTCAAATTCTTTGTTATGACTTTTATGAATGACGTTATATTACGGATAAAAGACATGGCATTAGTTGCCATAAAGAGATTTCTTTTTTTTTTAAAGCGATTCGTACTTAGCGTGGTTCTACTCTATAACAACTAATATGCTCTAGATAACGAGTAGTTTCTAATTCTGTTACGGCAATTTTCTTGTACTAGCGGCAACACTGCAAACCAAATTATGTGAGGGCAAAGTCGACCGCGGACGGACTGAATCAATTTCAAGAAAAGAATGTTAACGGTGAGTGTGGCATAGGGCGCCCGTTTTCGCTGTTATTCTTATCGGAACGGATGAAAACAGGGTGTATGGCGGGGGCTTAACGATGATCGTTTTCTTTCAGGTGTTTAACCACTACCGAATACGAGATTGTGAACGCACCCACGATTTGACATTTATTGATCAACGTCATCGGTCATCGACACATGTCAGTCATAGTTTTGTTCGGCTAAATTGCCAAATTAACTTGCCCGAAATAGTTAAAATTCTTTATAGATACTCACCTAATCATTTAATTAGGTAATAATTATAGATAGCGCACGTGACATTCGGCTAATGATAGCTGATAGTTGCATTCAATAAGTCTTAGTACTGAGGTTATAAGGGTTGGTCCAATTAGATCTAAAAAGTGCAGATATGGCTCCAGCAGCAGCAGAAGTGAAACCTAAGCCAGATGATGCTTCCATAGGCATCAGAGCTGTCCTACTCGGTCCTCCTGGATCTGGCAAGGGCACACAGGTAAGCTAAATATACACTTTGACCTTTGGCTTCATTGCTACTTTGTAACAAATGCAGTACTTATTTGAATATCATGAATGAACAGTAGATTTGTGACGTTACTTTATGTTAAAACAAAGAGTGTTATTATGTTATATAATAGCTGATATAATGTTTATGAAAGGTTTCATGAACATTTGTTATTTATTTATTGGCTGTGTAAATTTATAATGAATTCTTCATTTTAGGCACCCCTTCTCAAACAAAAATATTGTGTATGCCACCTGTCAACTGGTGATATGCTTAGAGCTGAAGTCTCTTCAGGCTCAGAACTTGGTCGACGCCTCAAGAAGGTCATGGATGAGGGAAAGCTTGTGTCTGATGAGATGGTGGTAGACATGATTGACAAGAACCTTGACCAACCTGAGTGTAAGAATGGCTTCCTCTTGGATGGGTTTCCAAGAACTGTTCCTCAGGCGCAAAAGGTAACTTTTCCTGTTTATTAATAGTTTTCCTTAATACAAGATGATTCAAGCTTCAACATTACTAAACAATCAATAATTAAATTTTACAGTTGGATGATTTGCTGGAAAAGAGAAAGACTGCCCTTGATGCTGTGATTGAGTTTAGCATCCAAGACAGCTTGCTGGTCCGCAGGATCACTGGTAGACTAATCCATACACCAAGCGGTCGCAGTTACCATGAAGAGTTCCACCCTCCCAAAAAAGCAATGACCGATGATTTGACTGGGGAACCTTTAATTAGAAGGTCTGATGATAATGTGGATGCTCTAAAAAAGAGGCTGGCTACATATCATAATCAGACTCTTCCTCTGGTAGACTACTATTTGAGGAAAGGCCTACATTACCGTGTTGATGCATCTAAATCAGCCGACGATGTCTTCAGCAAAATTGATAACATTTTTAAATCCCGTATTTTTAGTAGAGCTAGTTCGGCTTTGTAAACTATAAGAATCAATGTATTTCATAAGAAAAAGTGTTGTACAAATCTTTTTTGAAAGTATGTGATAGATTGATGTATTTTGTTTTTGAAGGGCTGTTTCTTATACTGTTCTATTTTAGAGAATATTTTTCTTTAACAAATACAGTAAATTTTATCTTTGACTTGCCTTGTTTACTTTATCAATCTTTTTTAATAAACTGCATGACACTGATAAGTCTTATCAAAATAATAACATGTTTGTTCATTTTCTTAATATTTTAATTGCAGATATGGTGATATATATATATATATATATATAAAGTAACAAGTTAGGTATATTTCCGAATTTTCCAATGTTATTGGTTTGCTACACATAGTGGTACATCTTACATTAAGCTCGAATTAATAAAGGCAAATTTCATACACGTTTTCATTCCAATACTTGGGGTAGTTTTTTAATACACAAGTTATTTATGTGGTTACTTGGAAAATAATAATAATATAAACTATGTGATTTTCCCAACTATTGGTCTGGGTTCACAGCTGTCCAGGAAATCTGTACGGATCGCTCGTGCGCATTTCCGGAGCGATAGTGTAATATTGTAAAGACGCTAGAACATCGTTTTATACCGACGTGGGATGCTCCACGCGGAACGATCTCTCGATGGAATAGGTACATAAAAATTTATGGAACATCCATATGTTAGTGCACTGCGGGCACTGCGTATAAGGGCCTATACGGATTTCTCAGCCAGCTACAACACCAGCCTTACAACCTGAAAGTACATACCCTTATCAGCTAAAGGTGCTTAATAATTTTATTTCTTACTTATTTAACGACAATTAGGTAAGCAAACAGCTACATTCTCATCATATGAACGGCTTCATTCAAAGGATGAATAAACCTAATGAACAAGTGTTTTTGTGAATGTGATGTATGGAGTCTATGATAATAAAGTTTACAAAACGTCTAAAAACCTTGTAAAACTAGACATATGGAAAATTACTAGGTACATTGAACTACAAATTTCATCTATTGCCTACTGAAAACATTGTTTAATTTTGCCATCAATATTTACCTACAGATTTTATCATGACTACTTTTCATAATAGAGTGCTTTCGCAGTGCGCCCGACTCGAACCCGAGAAAATGCCGCCCGAGACAGGTGACCGACTGAGCTTTTTACATTTCAAAGCACTATAATCTGTTTCAACATTTAGTACCGAGAGTGACGCTGTTATTTCTAGATTAGCAAAGTTTTTGTAGTTCGACTGAAAACCTCGGGAATTTAAAGGTATTGGACATAGAGCAGATGAAACGTTTATTATCAGAGTTCTGTGCGAATTTTCTATAATTCGTCAAGTTTAATAAGGCCCGGATTCCAACAATGTGGAGACGCAACGAGAGGAGAGGAGAAAGAGCTTAGCTGCAGAGCAGAGCTGGGTGATGTCTCATAATATATTTATTTGTATTTGTATGGCGCGATCAAAGCAGATAATATGTGAGCTGTGCCTCGTACAGAAGCTGAGACAAGAGAGATTTGAGCGGTGTCGCCGAGCAGCATCGCTGGTTCGGGTTCCCCCTACTTAGTATTCGTTCTCTATATCAAATGCTCGACGCACGCAGCTCAGCTCCGCAGCCTACACTTCTCTCCTCCGGTCCAGCCAGTCTTTGCACAGCTTCGATGGAAATACCCTAGCTGACATACATCTCCCCCCTCCGCTTCGCTCATCTCAGCTTTGTTGGAGTTCGGGCCTAAGGCTGACATCAGACAATTTTGATTTTTGAGTTGTGAATGCCTTATTTTTGAACTTCAATTGAACTCTTTTTTCACGGTTCACGCAAAGCAACCAAACTGTTCGTGCAGTGGACAATTCGACACAGTGGACCATGTGAACCTAAAAGGATTTGAGGCGCCGCCATTATATATTTTACGAACTCTGATCAGACGCAGTGCGTAAGCGCTCTAATTTATCCATATTTATGTGAAATATTACTTAATATTTAAGTAGCCTAGTTTATCAGTTATCTAGCACCCAAAACACAAGCTTTGCTTACTAGGGGGCCAGATGTTGCTGTGTGAATTTTCCGAGCATATTTATTTATTTTATTTATCCTATGCATTGTCTTTGGGTCCAATTTAATTAAATATTTATTATAATAACAATAGAATATAAAAATTTAGGTAGTAGATAGGTAGGATAGAAAGATGGAAAGTTTATAAAGGTAAACTAGCTTTAGGTATAAATTTATTTAAACTTGAGGACTATTAAAAAACGTTACAAAATTCATCACTAGGAATTTCACAGCCATATAATGTAATATTTGCACTTTACAATTCAGGGACAGACAAAGATTTTGACATATAGAGGGACAGCTATATTGGAGGAGGTATTTTGGTATATGAAGCAGGTAATACCACGGAATACTAAGATCGACGTTCTACGTATGATCTGTTTAAACTGACTTGTCTTATTTGGTGAACAAACAATGCTCAAAATCACGACTTGCCGTATCAATCACGCTACGTTTATTGTGTATAGATGTTGAGAATTATATAAGAAACACATAGAATGTGAATTTCAACCAATACTGCTGCACAATATCCATTTAAATACATAATTTCTTTAACCAAATAAGACAAGTCAATTTGGACAGATTATAAGAATGGAGATAGGCAAGTGATGAATTTTTATGTTACTGGGTGACAAACGAATTAATATTGAAACAAGCAAAAATTAATGAAATAAAACACCAACTAAAATAGACGAATTCTGTGTAATTGTGATCAGCTCGAAAATTAACATAAGTCGTTATTTATACAAAAAAAAACGTTTAGGGTAAAGAAATTTAATACATTTCATAAAAATGGATAAAACAGGTACCTACTGTGAAATAAAAAAGAAACCAACACTTTATAATAGTGAACTAGATATTCTTACATCAAATACATTAGATTGTCGTCTAGATCCCTTTCAATTATGTGTTATAAATAGGAATAAACAAATGGTTCAATTTATCTAGACTAGACGACCTTCCGAGACATCCATTTCATAGTAGGTAAAACAGTGATATGATAAAAATGATTTTCCATGATATTAAACGTTGTACGTAAGTGGTAAAACAGACTAGCAATAGACATGATTAAAAATAGGTAACTTTAGGAGTTCATACAAATTAAGTAAACATTTTGGATCACAATGATGATGACATGTATGACTGCGATTTAATTGATATGGAAACAATTGTTTAATACTAAAAGTGGCTTACCGACAACTAGACATCGTACAAAAGCTCTTCCATTTATGATAGGTTTTGCACAACAAAGTGGTTGTAAATCAGCTATTTCTAATTACGGCATGAATCATATAGTTGACATCAAGTAAGCCACAGTCTCTGTCATGGAAAGCTGTAAACACGAATGAACACCGAAAGCTCAACTAGCGTCCAAAATAAATAATTAATTAAACAATATGTACAGAAACATGGGACAGCCCCTTGGTTGGTAGTCGTCGTCGGTTTAAAATGGTCCGTTAAGATGGGTAGGCTAGGATTATAAAGCTAGGAAGTAGGAAGATAAACCCATATGATCGTCGAAATAACGATTACTAATAATAACCCTATAATTGTAAAAATAGCTTACAATTCCACAAATTTAAAACGGATAGTTACATGTAAGGAAGCTATGGCTTTATTTTCGAGTTAGTTACTTACTAAAACTTTCTGAAAGTGTCTGTGTAGTCAACCAAGGGACGTCGTAACATTAATCGCTATGCCACTACCTCTCGCTTTGGATAATCGTATCGATAAAACAGGTCTACATCTAAGACTAATTTACAATAAAGCTTTTTAGAACAACATTTACATATACATAACAAATATTTATTGTTCGACATTAACAATAACGAGTGGGGTGTTTACGGTCGCTCCGAACTAATCCGAACCTATAGTGCCATTGTTTTGTCATCATCTTCAGTTCTCTTCAGAGGCATTGCCAAGAACACTGTCGAGTGAAACTGTTCGCACTTCAAATACTTCAAGCATTAGGCAATACCTACATCGTATCTACTCCTACAGGACTAATCAGCCGACGAAATCAGTTATCCAATCCAACTTTTGTTGCACCATTTAATCCTAACCATAATTGATTTCCGTGACAGTGTTTGTCCAAAACGGCCGGGTGATCCGTTACCTACGTGCTTTGTGATTCATTGCACCAACAATTTGAAACGATTACAGTGACCGACCTGCATGCAGGCTTGAGACGGCGTCGGAGTCTTTGACTCGTGATGAAGTACTAGTGACCTTGCCCTAGGGTCATTGGGGTCGACCCCGACGCCGTGCCGCGTGCTCAAGTGGTCAACGAGGATAGTTCAGTGGTCGTGCAAGCGGTCGTGCGAGCGGCTGGACGAGCGCGAAGTCTTGCGCTGGTCGAGGTACGCCGCCGGCGCCCAACCCTCGCCGTGGCCTCCTGTAACAGAGATGGCTTGTTGTTCAAAGAGTCATAGTAGTCTGGTACCTTAGTTGTACAAGAATTGGTAAAAGGCCGTCATCTAAACGTGAAAACAGAATCCAGTTCCAGTGTTGAGGCCGTTAGAACCGATTCGGAGAAGAAATCCATTGTTTGTTTCGTGTCCCAACCGAAAAACGGATCCATGACATTCCGGCTGTAAAGATGTACTAGGATGGGTTCGGAAAACCAACGATAACAACATTCGCGATTACTTTCAAACAATTTATTTATAATCCAGATGAGATGTTTTAATAATGAGCGAACAACTTGCATTTTAGCATGGGTACATCTTCCAGTAGTTTTAATTACCGACGCAAACATTTTGTTAAGCCAACATCTAAAGCTGCCCCAAAATTTTACCTACTCAGTTTATAAGTCTTAATGTAGCTATTGTAAAGCCTGACCGGGATTAAATGAGGTATGTGAAGAGTGTTAAGATATATCCTGTTGCTCTTACTGGCTGCTGACAGTACAAGAAATGAGTTCTAAAAAATTTGGACCTCACACCTCATATACTTTCCCGGTCAAGCTTTAACTGTTGTCGTGACTCACCCGCGAGCCTGACGTACCACCAGCCGGCGCAGCCGACCTTCAGCAGTTCCGCGTGCTGCCCCTCGCGCAGCGACACCTCGCTGGCGCCCACCGCCGTGTAGTCCGACAGCGCCGCCAGCGCACACCCCACCGCCTGGGCACAGAGACACACTCACCACAAGCACTACGATCGGCTCAACCAGCTCTGCCAGACTTCTAACACTTATTGACTAGCGCGGTTGGTCAGCTGTTGCTTGTGTGGGTAGAAAAATGTTTTTCTACCCGCACAAGAAGCTAACTGACTCACAGAGTATTAAACTGTCAACTTGCCAACTCCCGATTGGCGACCGAAAATTGAGGGTTTGAGGGAAGAGATTGGAATAGATACTTAGCCGCGAGAGAACGTTTGTTTCCTTCTCTAAATACCTACTAATATATGTCGCGCCTTTTCTCACTTATCGCGCGCGAGAGCGACTAGTGCAAGCCCTACAGAGACGAAAGTACGAGAGAACTCAGAATCCATCCGTCCTATCCTAGCAACCACCACGCGCTTCATCGCCTGCGGTTGCCGCTTGATGGTCAGTAATAACCCAAGGTACAATAATTATTGTTATGTATATGACAATAGAAAGTCTTGAGGCTTCTAGGGTGAAAATCAGACTAAACAACAGTTGTAACAACAAGTGACAATATTATGTTGAGCTGTAGTTTGTAGCAATAGTTCGATAGAACTTGAGAAAAATGTTGTGTTCAACTCTTGAGTTCCCTACTACTCGTTTTTGAATTGAGACTCAGATGAAGCACATTTTCTCATACTCTTCATAACAATATTTTATTATATAGGTGTGATCCTTTCAATTTCGGAAGCGTTTGGGAAGTTGGCAATAAGAAGTTACAATTAAACGAAGAACGCACTCTCCTTATAACATGGCACGGCTCACTGTCTTTTGCACCACATGTCATATCACAAGACAGGCACTGGGGGGTGCAAGAAAAGTGTAGTATGGAATTGTACCGAGACAATGTAATGAACCGGAACGAACACGGCAGCGGTGTTCGCTTTTGATATTGCGAACAACCTTGTCACAATAAATATCAATCAATAAGAAATGGGATCGTTTGGCGTTGGCACACTACGTAAATTTTACGATTGTCTTACACGTTATTGTGAAAAAGTTGTCTAGTGTCCATTCGATCGTTATTCAGCAAGCACAATAGCACATACGTATTCAGTTTTAGTTAGTATAACTGGTCTTTCTTAGGTATTTAAGGCAAATAATAGATATGGTACATCCATAGAAAAGAGAATAGTCTTGATTTCGTTGTGCGTAGGTACATTGTATAACTACAATACCTAACGTTTAAACGAAAATGATTACCTACGTAGATATAGAGGCAGAACCGGACAGTCTCTATATTCGAACATCTTTAAATGAAGTAGAAATATCATTTATTGACTTAGGCAGTTCTATTTTGTCTTTATGATTGAGTAGACAAAAGGGTACCTTTATCATTATTATTCTGTGCCTTTATGTGCTGTTGTGATTCATATCTTCCTTTGTCCAGACAGAGTCCCTAGTCTACGTGAGAAGAATCATAGCTAGATTGTAGGAACAAAAGCTACGTTAAAAAATTTGTGCCACATAACAACGTAGTTTTAATCTCATGTCAATTCATTTGTTCATGCAACTTTCTAAATACCTATCGAAGACTGAGTCACAGTCTTTGATAGGTAGGCATACCTATACAGATGTGACTCTGATTCAATATCTGTAGAACATTAAATCGGCGGCTTCATGAAACAGGGCCCAGATATCAAACTCGGTAAAATTTAGGATCTATGTCTAAAGTTTGGTACTTGCACCTCACGCTGAAGGTGGAGGTCAACCTAAAACCTACCTAGTATTGGGTTCGAAAATGTGTAGTTTTATAAGTTAAATATAGGTTCGTTTGTGCATAAATCTAGACCACATTAAACATCAATTTGTGAAACACCATTACCTGTGTACCCACTGTACTTATTTCAAACAAAACATGCATCCAACCACCGGTAAAACCGCTTTAACATGCATGCAATAATTATAGTTTATTTGCAGGCAGCATTTAATGTTCTTAGGAAGAATAAAATTCGTCGACCCAAATAGTATCTAGGTTTCGCTCAAGTTCTTAGCGAAATAAACATTCTCTGCTTCATCGCTAAGCGGTATATTAGTAGTTATATTCAACAGCCACCAATATATAGATAGATATTTACGGCTGACCCATGCATGTTAGTGGAAGCACACCAATGACGTTTATACAAAGGATTATATTTTTATAACGAAAAAGTAAAATACGTATAACATATTACCTAAATATATTTAGACGGTAGATAGATAAAATTAAAAAAGTTCCGATTTTGAAAATAAACGCACAATAACGTATATCATGTTGATTGCGTAGATACTCTTAAGTACCTTCACCTACTTTCTTCAGAAAGCGACAGATATTTCGTGTGTAAGCTATTATAATCTACATACTGATAGACATACTGCTTGCAGTTTTAATAAACGAACCAAATGCAATAACAGACTGTGAAGACTCAGTGCTGTGCAATATAAGGTATGCGTGAGTGGCAATCCGCATCAAATGTAGGTAGGTACTTCATTAAAATAAGAACAACGGTATATTGGTAAATTATTATAAATGTATTAAAGATATATTAAATTCTTATGTAAATAACTAAACAAAATTATCATTGTAACATTAATTCGAAGCAAGCGCATGTTCAAACAAAAAGCACACTGACAATGAGTGACATAAACAAACAAAACATGACTTACACGATAGTTAAAGTTCGACAACCGACCGATATATCCACGCTTGCAGTTCTTTGGTTACTAACTTTGGATATTAACTCAGTCTCTTTCATCATATTTACAAAGCTTCTTTATTTGGCTAATCTCAGTGTATCAGTACTGTGACACGTAAAACGTGGAGGTGGCATGCGTGGAGTTCGATACCGAAAAGAACTGTACCATTCTGTGTATGGTACCGTTGAGACCCACGGCCTCCGTCACCTGTTGAACAACACAACTTGAGCATGGCGGCCATTTTGTCGCTTCGGCATAACATAAAATGGCGTCGCAAAACGGCCATATTTATTTGTTTTAGGTAGGTAGATAATCACCCTCTGTTAGTCCGATCAAAAGTGAGTGATGCGTGCAGAACTAAAACTCTGTACGTAGGCATTCCTGTGTCGGTGTTGCTAAACCATTTAAATTTAGACAGAACTAAAAAGCAATGATGGTGGTGGTTTGCTAAATTATTTGCACTGTGACTGCGTGATTGCTATGGGACTTGGGCAGGAATATTGCAGTTCTTGAGAGTTTGTAGTACCTACGGAATCTAATTCTATCCCTAACAATAAATATATGTACTACAAAGCCTCGACTTCGCTTCACCAAGATTAATATTGCTCCGGTGAGATGTATTATAATTTAGATGTTATATTGTGAAGCATTGGTTGTGCGTCGGGGTTGGTAGCCTGTCATGCGCTACCCGCGTGACTATTCAGCCCACATTCCTTTTAACGAGGTAGGTTTACACTTACATAGAGTGGACTTTTCACTTCACTCATCACTGCAAACCCAAAAGTAGTTGGCATTAATTTTATACCCAGTTACAGTTGCAAGATGGTTAGCACCCAATTTTAAAAGCTTACCTACAATTATTAAAACAATAGAAACCCAATCTAATGCATTACTTAGGGCTACATAGAGGTGACCCCAGTCAGCAAGTGAAGAATTTACAATTAAATGTATGAATTAGTCAAACTTCAGCAAATTCCGATTCCCATTACAAAAGCTGACCTCAAAGCTTGTCGTAAGTTTGACACAATTTAGAAGCACGTTAATCACAAAGATAGGTACTGAATTTTGGATCGAGATGACACTGAAGACCCGCCGGGGTTCATACAATCCACCGTCATACGACGGAGTGATAATTATATTTACATATTTTACAAATTTATTTAGATACAACATATTTGTAAATAAAACATGAAGTTTTCTGCAATTTAAATGAAACTCTCAACAAACATTCGCCAGGGGGCGCTAGTGCGGCATTAATTTTTGACACTAAAATCAAAATACACGTGATAACTTGGCTCCCTTGATTTCACTCATCGTATGACTTTGCTCCCGAACCACGGCGGGTCTTCCCCTCCCCTGGTCAGCTCTCGGTCTCCAGCTCTCAGGCTTACCGGGGCATGGTCGGGTTCCTCCTCCTCATCTTCTGAGGGGTCGGTGGACCAGCAGGGCTCGTCGTGGGCGTCGCAGGAGGCGGTGCGAGCGGTGGCGGGCGCCGGCCGCGGCTGCGTGGCCGGCGGCGGCGCAATGTCCCAGGAGCTCGCTTGGACCAGCGTCCTGGTGGAAGGGTCCTCTTTTAGTTTATTTACGTCATCCCTCATCGTCAGGAGCATGTAACAGTTGCGCTTGAATCTCCATCGGTATTTAGAGTTTAACTGAAGTTTTGAGGGTGCTTGCGCGTTGAAAATCTACAGATGGCGCTACTGAGGCGTAAGGTCTGCTGTCAAAACACTCTGCCATTGGACAGACGTAACCATTTTTAAATAGAGAATACATTCTAGCCAATAACAGGGCTTTACTTTCATACGAAACCTAAAGATATTCTCGATTATTAGTGTGGCGATAGGCTAGGCGCGCTGATGGTATGCACATCTATAAATCAACCAACTGGCCAGCAACTCATTCACGATGCCCCAGGTGTTGCAAATGTCTACAGGCGGTGGTGATCACCTGCCATCAGGTGACCTACTTGCTCATTCACCCCCTCTTACAAAAAAGCTGCCCATCCACTTACCGATGCGCTCCATACTGCCTGACTCTCTCTCCCTTCAGTTCCTTGAGCTGATCGAGCAGCACCCGCTTGATGCGCTCCACCCAGGCGCGCTTGGCGTCGGCGGTGGGCGCGCTGATGGTGTGCACCTCCGCGCGCCCCTGACGCCACACCTCGAACTTGCGGGGGTCGCCTTTCACTGACTCGGTGAGCCCGATTTGGGACATCTGAAAGGGAGGTGGTGGATTGTCAATCATTATAACGGTCAGTGAGTGGTTCTAGACAGGCTTGCCCCACATTCGATCGCATCATCGCTTCCCATCAAGTGTGATGGCGGTCAAATGACTGCCAATTTGAGTACAGCTGCACTCAAAGCAGCCGCCGACCCGCTGGCATCTCGAAGTGCTGGGTAGTCATATAGTGTCGTTATGGGCTGTAGACATTCTGCATATGTGTTGCCCCGAACAGTAGATACACCCTGGACTCCATCTAGTTCAGAGTGAATAGGTTCTATAGACAGCATGCTTCATCTTCGGCCGCATCGTCGCTTTCTATCATGAGATGGCGGTCAAATGCATTATCTAATACAAAATAATACAGTAGTAAAGATCACCCGTTAGTTGGCAGACCAAGCTTGTCTTTTTCGGATATCAACAAACGGGCACAAAATAAAAATTAAACTTTGTTTAAAAAATAATAACTACAAAATACAGTCCTACCTGCAAATCGTGCTTGAAATGATAAGTGGCCTTGTTGTGGCTGTTCTTGGTGGCTGGTTTGCAGAACAGTATCGCCTTCTCGTAGAGGAATATGTGCCGGCGCCGCGGCCGGATGCGCAGCCGCAGGTCGCGCTTGGTCTCGGAGACCACGAGGAATGAGCCTTGCATCAGGAGCTCGCCTTGCTGGGTTAGGTCCACCTGGAGTTGGAGGGAAACATGGGTATGTGAGCTTGCATAAATTGTATGAGTTGTATGACGGATGGTGGTTTGCGAATGAAAGGAGCGAGTATCGAGATCCGGGTGATATAAATGGAAAGTCTTCGGAGTATTGGAGGAGGTTAATTTCTGGTTGTAGTAACGGACTGTTTGATGGTATGTTCAATCTATTCACTAAGATCAAGACAATAGGAATGGAATCGGTGTATTTAGATCATTTTTAATATTAGGTGAATACATTTCTTTTTTGTACCTCATGATCGAAATAGTGATTTCTTAAAGCCAGGTACCCCAGAATTTGGTTTTAATCATACAATCTGAGACATAGAAAATTAGCGGATTTTCGCACTAACGCATCGCTCCGCGTTCCAAAATGCGTGATACGACAATAATCCTATGAACAACGCGTTCCAGTTTGGTCTCTCAATGTAAGTAAACAAAAGACGAACGGCCCACCTGTCCTTAATAGATTTTCATCCCTATCCAAAAATTATCGACCATTACGATCGGCATTTTTTTCATTTGGCAATGTTATCGAATGGAAGTTTATGCGAGATGGAACAAATATCACACCAAATAAGGCTCGCGACAATTTACGTAGATACATACTTGAATTATTATCTGTTTTATGCTACTCAGTGACAAACGAGCAGACAGCCCGCTGTGAAGAAATTATAATTGGACATGTTCATGAAACGTTAGTCATAAATCAAAATCCAGCATTTAATAAATAACTTAAATAAATTAAATTTGCCTTACAACTTAATTTATTACGAAAGTCGGCTGTTGCGTGATTGATGGATGGACCATGTAATGAAGCATTTGGTTTATGTACGATAATTTTTACTATTGGAGAGTAGTCCAATGAACGTAATCAAGTAACGGTAGTTCGCAAGAAAGTATGCTTCCAATCCCGAACGTTACTGCTGCCACTATAGTAAAGTAGTTTTCTTATCTTAGCGTTAGTAATAGACTACTGCTGGACTCGAGGTTGCTCCACGTCAGTGGAGGGTTTTGCCATCTTCACGCTTAAGAGTGTTAAAAATACATGACCATTTCCAACTCTTCGGAGGAACCAGGTGGTCAGACTCTAAGACATTCATCGCCTTGTACTATCTGCTAAGAAAGTGAATTATCACCCTAATGTTGAAATCTAGTTGCACTTCATAGAACGACAAGTTTGAATATCTTTTGTAAATAATATCGCGGTCTGATCCTTAAACCGTGCCATTTCGGTAACACGTGAAGTTTTGTAAAACTTTAAAAAACACCACTTTCTTGGCAGACTTCACCTTCGACACACATGACTGGAAAGGGTTGGTGCTACATATATACATTCTACTCTACCGAAAACCACAGGCCTAATAATCCTGCCTGTAAGGCTCCTGTGACTGTTCAACCAGCCCCAAAGCCCCCAATTGAAGATATAACATCGAATAAACCCAACAGCAGCCACTAACCGGCACCCCGGTGATGGCGATCTGGTGCATGGAGTCGTTGACGCACTTCAGCACCACCAGCATGCAGTCCAGCGCCTGCTGCAGCCCCGTGCTCATCGGGCCGCACTCGCCGTAGCGGAGCAGGTCCTGGCGAGGAGATAAGGGTAAGAGGTTAGGTATAGGACAGGAGTATACATCTATCAAAACTTTAACGAAATTTTTCTTTGCAGCTACAGTAAGGTACAGTGCAGGAGTATAAGTTCATTACTACTTTAAGCAAATTTTCCTTTGCAGTTACAGTAATATAGTGTTTGGTATTTGGTCCATCGTTAGGTTAATCGAGTTGGCTATACCTAACCGTTGGACGGAAAAAATTTGATAACCCCCAACCAAGTTTACACGAGTACTCAAATATTTTCTTAACTACTAAGCCGATTTTAATGAGACAAAGCTAAGGACTATATCGATTAAACTGGCTTTCAAATACAGAAATTCATAGATGTAAATCGTCTATCCGTTCGTGAGCTACGATGTCACAGACCTCTACACATACATAGAGCCACATACACACATATACGCCAATACACACGTGAAACTTATAACACTATTCTTTTTCGTCGGGGGTCAAAAAGAAGGTCCATCATCTGACCCGTAGGGCCCAACAACTCACCGTAGACCCAGAGCATTCATTACATTTATTAAGTAAAAAATGAATGTAGCATTCGTGATAATTACACAGGAATATGATTCATAAGGTGATAAATGCATTTATGCTCTTTTATAATTGTACATGTGATGTAATCGAGCAGAACTTTGTGCGACATCAATCAACAACTTTCAGATAAGTGCAAGTAGGTTGCACGTACAGATTGGCGTGTACAGATTTCGGAAAGAGTATGTATAATCCTTGATTTTTTGTACCAAGTGATTCACAGAACAACAAACACAAAATCACACAGACTCGCAAATACTAATCAGACTTTTAAAGTCCCGTGAGGATGAACCTACCTTAAGCAACAGCTGGTACTTGGTGATCCTCTGCACCGGCTTGAGGAGGTACGCGGCCAGAGGCAGCTTGTGCCCCAGCCTCAACTGGCAGGCCTGCAGGAACAGGTGGGTGTCCACCAGCGTCTCCCGCAGCCGTTCTGAACGCGGGATGTTCTGACAGTAATAGCTGTATAGGCGGAAGAACGTCTCCCTCTGTGAAAATAATAGGAGAAAGTTTGAGGATGACGTTGTGGCTTGTAGGATTCTTTTTTGTCATAGAAAAGAGGCAAGCGGGTGACGTGATGCAAAGTGGTCATCGCCGCCTATAGACATTAGTAACAACAGGGGTATCATCAATGCGTTGCCCTACCTACAAATCATGCCACGCTTCCTACGGGCCTTATCAATCAGATTGTAAATATTATAGTACTGATAATTTTGCAAAGAGTTTGTCGTGTAAAAGACATAATAACTCAGACCGTAATATAAACCGAAAAATAAATATTAATAGTTATGTAGTACAGTAAAATTAAGTTCTAATTTATCATTGAAAACGTACAATTTATTCCACATCATGCTAAGTAGATAGATCTAAGTTGACTAGGTAAGGTCATATGCATTCGAACGAAGTTCAATACCAACAATAAAATAAATTATTACATGAGTAACTTCCTCCGCGATTATAGCGAGCAGTGGCAGTTATTTTTGTGTGAACCGACAGGAAAACATATTTTATCTAAATACAAATATAACACTTCAGGGCGCGTAACCTTCCAAGAGTTTTGTAATTGTTGAGTTTGTGGATAGTAAAATATAATTATAAACTGGAAAGTAAAGGGAGCTCTTTCGAAAACAACTGCACAGGCCAATGTTAACGGCTCCCTCCCATTTTATAATTAAGTTGTATACATGAATGAAAAGAAATTTTGGTTTTACACAGCGAATTATGATGCAAGTCCTAAAGTTTTATAAAATAAACATAAGTAAGAAATTTTATTAACCTAAAGAAAGGTAATCTTTAAAACATGCATTTTTTATCCGTCTTTGGTGACTAAATCTTAATCTTAGTGGTTAAATCTTAACCTACTAATATAATATGACAGTTTCTAAGGATGTTTATATATTTGTTGTTTGTATAGCAAAAACTACTGAACGGATTTTGATGAAATTTGGCAGTAATATAGCTCATAGAAGATCAGCACAGAGGCTACAATACAATTTATCTCAAAATTTAATGTCGTTTTCGCGGGAACGGGTCCGGAAAGTAATAACAGAATTTTACTGATAAAAAATACAGACGGGCAACGTACTTACGTACGTCAATATCAATTCGGTTTGTATTGGCTAAAAGAACAACTGCACGGTATTATAACTCTTAAGGTGCTAAATGCACTTAATACTGTTGTTGAAACATTACCTACGCAGAAAAACTCAATTTCAAACAAAACACATAACACAGTGCCCTCATTCGGTTTCATAACACCTTTCATTCCAACCTTGCCATTTCGTGCGGTAACAGCTCACCTTATCAACGAAGCAGAACGCGACCAGCTGGAATGTGCTGGAGAAGGAGTTGTGCTGTTCTTTTGCCGTATTTGTTCCTACTTATCGCTTTTAGTAATACACTCCACTTTGCATGAGTTAGCCATTCCCATCTCTTTCGCAAATTACCAGAATATGCGTTGAACCCATAGCGCAGCAGGTGTGTCCCAAAAGAAAATTTTATTTGTTTTATAAACCATTAATTTAAACCATGTGGTAACAGCTTACTTTATCAACGAAGCAGAGCGCGACCAGCTCAGTCGCCGAGATGGACCGCTCCAGGTCTTTCAGGAACACGTCCTGATGGAAGGTGAAGAGCTCGTGCAGATTCCCGAAGAGGACGTCCGCCTGCCCCGCCAGGGTTGGCGGAAGCAGGTGCTGGTTCTCCGGCTTCTCGATTTCTTGCTTATAGCCCTGAGAAGAGAGGTAGATAAAATAAATAAATATGTTTGAAAAATTCACAAGATAATGTTTATGGCGTGAAGGTATGATAGGGTTACGTTATTCGGACTCTTTATGTGACTTAACTCATGGAATAAGTTCTCAGGCAGATCTTCTGCGTTACGTTATCCGGAAACTCAAGGATTTGACCACTATTAGGCCACATGACCATACATATCATGAGGTATAGTTTCAGCTAATTGAGCACCTACTCGTATATGCCTATGTGTGTAGATAAGTCTTTTACCCGTATTAATTAAGGACTATTAGGAGACTTGTCGAGGCTTATTTTGCGAGAAGGAAGCCTATGTCTCAACTCTCAATACTGGAGAGACAAAGGGTGATAAATTACGATGAACCTTTACCCTTTCCGTTACCATCCTTCACTTGTCTATGTTGATGGCTACGTTCCCACATATTACACTAAATAAAAGCGCGAAAAGAACGATGATGAAGTCTATAGATAAATATGTCTGTATTCAAACGTTGAAATAATTGAATCCTTGAAATGCGGAAGCTGCCAAACTCGTATATTTGATACGTGGTTTGTGCGTAGCTTAAACATGCATTGGGTAACTCGTATGACTCTGCTATTATACAAGAGTGCCCAGGTTTCGCAAATAATACATGCCCCATTCCAGTTTTTAAATTGTGTTGTAGGACTTGACTATTCGTAGAAATTTAAACAGCTACCTATCAAGTTTGGCTTGTTTCACTAGGGTCGCAAGTATGTAAACATTCCGTACTCTAAACTTGGTTACTATACTACACAACTATGTGTAGTATGGGTATGTACTGAACGCACGCAAGTTCATGTCCATCGGGCTCGACCATCTAACTCCATCGGTTTATACATCGCTATCTCACTCGCTCAAACCACAACCGAGTGAGCCGTCAATAATTGCTACTCGAATTATTAAAGCCGTCGTGCCCGACGGACATGAACTTACGCGCGCACAGTATGCAGCTAACCAATCAGTACGGAATTAGGATATCCAACGGGATAACGAACGAACGTTGTTAACGAATAAAATTCCTAAAAATTTCTAAAACAAGAAATTGAAAAAATTGCTTGTATGAAAATTTAAGTTTCCGTCATTATCACCATACAAAACGTTAATTTCCTAGGAAATTACCTCATATATTTGAGAATAATATGACGATAATAATGAATACAAGTAGGTACTAATGTTAATACTGCAAAAAAAATTACTTAACTTTCCATCAATACACATAGGCATTTATCTCGATTCGCAATTGCTAATAATTGCAAACATTAACTTTATTATTATAGTGGACGTGCCTAAGGCATACATTAAACTGTCAAACAAAGAACAAATTACCGTATTTAGAAGAGATGAGCATTGGCTAACGGTGTCGCACCATTCCTGCAATCTTTTGTCGTAATCTTTATATATGGTCTGCAAGCATTGGCACTGCGAGTGTGTCATGGTGTTGTTTATCTTCCAAAACTTCGTCTTTTTCTTCAACATCTGCAGTGTCGATGACCAGTTCCCAAATGTCTGGTTCCGGTTCAAACTTTGGGTTTTCCTTTCTGGGCTGTCCTCATATCTTTTGAAGTTCCGAGGCGATGTATAGGCATAACTGTAATGCTTGTTGTTGGATTTAAGACATCGACTGGGTCGACGACACGACAAGGTCGAATGCATACTCCGTACGTAGCTATCGGTGTTACTTTTCTGGCAAATACTTGAATACTTGTTGTGAGAAATGGATGAATAGTGATTATTTATCGTGGTGTTCCATTCTTTCATAATTCTTTTGTAATCATTGAGGATCGTGTGCAAAATGCCTTCAGGCACTTTGCTGTTGCTGCACATTGTTTCCCTGAGTTCAGTGCAACTTGAAGACTTGAGTTGTGAATCCTTGGACGCGCAGTCAGTCATGTACTCTGGGGACGATATCGGCACTTCCGCTTCCAGGCACCCGTATAAGGGGTTCTTGACAAATTCCGGCGCATCGACCACCGTTGGCGCGGTGATGGAGTCCCCGGCAGTGTCCTCGGAAGCAGTGACTATATCCGAATCCGGTAAATAACTAATTATCTCCTCACTCTTTTCCGTGTACTCGTAACCAGGTAGCGGATTACCGTAGAAGAAGTTTCCAGTGAACGGTTCCATGCAAACGGGCTTGATGTTCCGCGGATTGCACTTGACGCGACTGTTTCTGCCGACATCGCTGACAGATTTCCTGCACTTTTTGTTGATCGCCTGTTTCATTGATTTCTCCTTGTCGAACAGTGCGATTTGGTTCGCGTAGTCACTGAAGAGTGTCGAGTCTGAGTTGGAGCGTGTCAGTTTCTTTTTCTTGCGGGCGTCGGTGGGGGGGTTGTCGTTTTTCCGGTAGTACCAGGAGTAGGAGGTGCCGACGCTGAGGTTCGCGGATGATTTGTGGAGGTTATATTTTCCATATTTCATGGTGCAGAGAGCTGCGCGGTGCAGCACGCGACTGAGTGAGCGCGGCCGCTGCGGCGAGGTGCATCGCGTTCCGCGCGGGGGCGCTCGCGTGCGCTGCACCGCCGGCGCATAGTGCTTTTCAACCGCCCACTCATGTGCAGCACGTGCCACTTACATTCGATAATGGCACATTTAGTTTTCAGAGCGCGCAGTGAACAGCGTTCCATTGAAACCGATGAGGCGCGACGAAAAGTTGGTGCGGCCATGTTTACATACACAGCCACGCACCGCCATCGCGCCACCGTATAAACTACTCGTATGTAAACAATAAGATATGGCGGGTCGTTAAATCTTGCGCACGCACATGTTGACGGACAATCTACAGAAGGGACTACAACCTGGGTGGTATTAGGTAAATAGTGTGTGGTCCGGTTCGATCAATCTACGCCGCCGTGTCTTCTCCCCACTGACTACATTTCCATTCCATCAATCTCTCCTCTACTTACCGACAATATGGATCCCAGCTCCTGCACGTACACTCGCTCAGTCTGTAGCAGTTCGGCGAGGACGTGCCCGCGGCGCGCCCGCCGCGCCTCCGCGTCCTCGCCGCCGGAGCTCTCCGAACCACCAGAAGTCTCCATCTGGAGGACAAAAGAAGCTGGTCAGAAATTGAACCCTCACGGAGCGGTAATAAAGGTCAATATCACCGGACAATAGAGAGGCTGGTCAGTTGTGAATTCTCACTGAATAAGGGAAGGTAATAAAGGAATTTAGGGATGATATCACTCGGAAAAGTCTACTGCTTCCGCTGAAGGTATAAAGTGACATCGGAAGAATGCTTGTAAGTAGAGGTACTTGAGTATTGCTTACTCAAGTACCTAAATGTTGAACCTATGGTATAACACAGTTTACGCAAGTGTAGATAAGACAATTAACATTTCATACCTAAAAATCTGTAGCGAGCGGTACAAAAAAGATTATGATATGATTTACCCTGTTTCTTGCTTTAGTTACAGGAACTGCTGGTTTAGAGACAGCAACTGCTGGTTTAATTACAGGGACAGCTGGTTTGGTTACAGGACTGAGTACTGGTTTGGTTATAGGAACTGGTGGTTTAGTCGATTTCCCTACTGAAGAACACGTGCTTCTGATAGATTTTTTGGAGAATGTTGCTTTTAGTTTCAAAGAAACTTGACTGCTACGGCGGCTTATGTAGTCTGTGCTCTTGACCCGCAGGTTTGACAAATTTTTCTTCATATTGAATTAATGTCTGGTACCGTAATTAAAATTATCTTAATATATTAATATATAACGTTACGTCTTAAAAGGAAAAAAATATCTAACAGTTAAATTACGATAACACAACATAGTTTAGTTTACAACTTTGTCTGGAGAATTTTGAAGATGGATTTGTTTACAATTTTCTTGTCTTTTTTATTTTTATAAAATTTTATTACAGATAAAACAAAGAAATTGGACTACAGATAAGATAAAGACCAAGGAAACTTTATGAAGGTTAGATGAAGGAAAGGCAACGGAGAGATGACGGTCTCGCAGACGAATGGAAAAAAGCTTGAATACTCAAAGAGGTCTTGAAAATCTGTGAATTTGAACTAGAGAAACCTATTTTTGATAAAAGTAGACAGTATTTTTGGACACTCTTCTTGTATGTAAAACGTCGTTTCACACTTATCCTACCTTAGGTAAAACAAATAAAAGAAAACAAATGAGATGATGTTAAAAGCCTGTGATCGTTATGGTTGTAGGTACACCTAGCGCTATCTTTGCATACCTAATATAACATTTAATATGAGGTACTCAAACATAGCTCTTAATATTTCATGCACCAAATCAGCACACACACGCTCGTCTCGATCCTTTCCACTAATTAGCTCAGTGTATTGTTTCTCACACTGCTTATCGGGCTTTGAGGTAATTCTGTGTAATTGTTACGGTTGTGAGTAAATACAGGAATGTAACAGCGTAGCACGAACAATAATCAGCCGGGGATGCTTCCCACAACGTCGAACGGCAAATGTACTGTTGATTCTAATATGTTCATTGGTAATTGTGTTTATTCTAGATATGTTAGGTCTGTTACTTGAACCCGTAGCAACGCCGTAGTCATGTTAAATTTTTTATCCTCGAAATATTTAGCATAATAATTATTTGATGATTTATATCAAAGCAAATTAGATTCTTCTTCTAATTAGGTTTTCCATTTCATCCTCATCGTGTTTAAATTTTAAGAAATACTTTCTTAATGATTAAACTACTATGATATTATAAAATGTAAAGTTTGCATATTTGTTTGTTACTGAATCACGCATAAACGGCTCAATGGATTTGGATGAAATTCGGCACACAGATAGTTTATAAACTGGATTAACACACAGGCTATATTTTGAAGTCCACGTGGGTGAAGTCGCGGGCAAAAGCTGACAATTCATTCATATAAGTAGGGTGCCTATATCTACTTAGTTATACATTTTTTTTCAAACGGATTCAATTTATAAATATTTTAAAACGTAAAGATCTATCATCGTAATCAAGGTAAGTACTAACTAACTAATTAAGTTCCAGACAAAAAACGAATAAATTCGATTTTACGTGACTTGCCTTAACACATGGTTCGCTTCCTTTTCCGTTGCGCAGGTAAGGAGCCATAGATCAGTGAACGAGGTACAAAATCGATGTTTTATTTTAAATTCTTTCTAGCAGATACATAGTTCACAATCTGCCTGGTTTCGCTTACCGGTTTGCGGGGTTCGGAGAGATCCTTAACAATTTTGAATCCAGTTTTCAGTACGACATTCACCGCATTCATGATAATGATAACACTTCATACGAAATATTAATCGCACACACATCACTGTTTTACGAATTGGTCGACAACCAAACTTCTAACCCCGAAACCCTTTGTCTAATAAAGAGCACTGTCACTGCATATCCAATCATATGGTCTCCACTTGAACACAAAACGAGATTCACTATACACGTCACGTCAACAACATTTGGGTGGTGCTTAATCTAAACGTTCATTTAAGTAACACTCATTCATTAGACTTTGGTTTGATTTCGTCTCACGCTGTAAGGCGGCGTGCACATGGCGCGTTCACAGTGAGAATAAGGAACCGCAGGGACGCGAGGGGTCCGGGAGTACGTTGGGGCAGTAAAAAAAAGTTGTTGCCTCCATTTCTGAGCGCGTTGACGGATGCTCTACTTGTGTCCGCTCGCTATTGAGTTGGGATGTGACAAGAAAATGAGACGCGGTTCGCTTGAGCGGAATTGAGGTTAGATGTCAATAAAATGTAATTTTAAAAGCAGAAGGTTCAAGCGATTATATATTTTGCTTTAGAAACAATTATCTTCTTATTTATGTTTACAGTAGTTTTTGACCTAATCAGATTCTATTTGATAACACAAAAAATGAACAATTTGTTTGAAATTTTTGTTGTATTTTTGCGGTCATAACTTATTTGCAATAAAAGCGCACGCACATAGACTCCAACCGTCATAAAAGTGACGGCGCTAAATTACGAGTACTTACACCTTATAACACTGTCAAATACAAATCAAAATGTTAGTTCCCACAAATGCCACGCAGCTTCTCTCCCCGCAGACTCTAGTTATAGTTTATTAGTTTGTACATAAACATCTAATGCAAGTTTCCCACTATCCCACTGACATTTGGATAGCAATGTCTTTAATTACCGTGGGGTAGGTGAGTATGCGGAAGCGAATGCCGTCCACGTGTTATATACAAGCTAAATCTGGCTTGATCCGGATATTCGTCTGGGAATTTGGAACGACCGTGCAATAAATATACTAGTTTAATAATATAAACGTGAAGTTTAAAGACAACACTTATTTATTTTCCACGGGTTGAGTTTATGAATAAATACAGCAACTAATTTCACAACAGGCCTACAAAGTTTATTGTTGTTCAGTTGTTTATGAAACTTTAGTGGGAACTTAAAATAATTGAAGTGAGTGTCAACTTTAGTTTTAACAGTATAATTTAATTCTATTGTTTGTGTACGGCAAGTAAAGTAAAGTTCAACATTTATTTCAAGAATATAAATAGTTACCTATCACATGTATACTCTATTGTACCTAACAAGATTTGAAAAAGTTGTGAGAATTACTAATTACCAGTTAGTCTGCTTTAAACTCGAATCTACGCAGACAATACAGATAAAAAAATTATGACAATTATGACCCAAGGAACTACTCTCAAACAAATCTCTACCCAACAAAAAAAACGTCTCTTTCAAACATAACTAAAGTAGAGCATCGTCCCAGTGCACTCTGACTGAAGCAACGATAAAGGGCGTGCGTTCACGTACAGACCTTACTACATCGAATGCAGTATGCTCCGAGCCTACTGCCTTGTGTGTATGTGTGTGTGTGTGTGTGAGAGAAGACGTTCCCTCATTCGTGTTAGTAGAGCAGCCACACCTGCCCAGTCTGTCCCGAGACTGCGGTTCTAAACCGTCTTATCTGGCCTTTACGAACCTTCATCCGGTGTTATTAATAGATATGGGATAAGTTTTAGTAGTAGTAAAAGTAACATTACTATGAGATGTGAGGGTAGCGATTCTGTTTCAAAGAACATAGCACACACAGATATTGCACTAAGTGGCCAGTGTTTGTAAACGTGGTGGTTTTAATTAAACCTACAAATCGTGTGTTAAGAAACGAAAAAGTAGAGTAAATGATTATATTAATAAAACTATAATCATTGAATGCATTACATTAAGTACATATCTAATTACCTCTTTGTTAGTATCTAGGATTATCATCATCCTAGCGGTAAATCCCGGCTCAGTGGCAAGTGGTAACCCAGCTAGGATACGCTCTTCTACTAGAAAATCGCTTAAAAAGCGTCAAAAGGTTTATTACTCGAAATTGGTACCCAGGTTGGGAGCCGCTGCCTTAGGGACTAAATTCTCTATTTAAAATTCGGAGGTAGGTATTGATCTCGCAGCGGCTGTCCAACTCCAATTCGAGTCTCATTGTTCTGTTTTGTTATCTTTTCCTCGAAGCCATCTGTACACCTCCATCCAACCATCTGTATGTGTTGTACTGTTGTTCTTTTGTCTCGGCCGCGAGTGTATGCATAGCACGTGCTTAGGCCGAGATAGGCCGGGAATAAGAAAGTGCTGAGTTTCGTAACACATGACTAACACCTGAATAACACGTAGAAAGCATTAGCATAAAGTGGACGGAAACTGTAGCAATGACCTTTGTTACAGCGCTTAGAATAGACAAAATGTTTGGGGAATGTTGTTGTTTTATTGCCTATTTGCATTTTAAATGTTTATTTTCTTTCTTTAGGAAACTGTTTCGACCAGGCTGTAGGGCTGCCATAAATGCTGAGACGCCGACCGGGACATTTAGAACAATAACCTAACCGATAGAAAAAATCGGATAACCAGCGACCAAGTTTACTTAAATTCTAATATTTTGTAAACTACAGAACCGTTTTTAATGAAATTAAGATAAAAACCATATTGATTAAATTGGCTTTCAAACAGAGAAAACCGCATCCAAATTGGTCCATCCTGTCGGGAACTATGATGTCACAGACAGAGACACAAAGCCACGGATACACAAAACCCCAAAATATAACACCCCTCTTTTTTGTCGGGAGATAAAAATAGGGTAAACCATGGATTCCTAAAAAATCGGGTAATATTGCCCGAGTTTTTAAGAACGTAGAGTTGTTAAATTTTAAGAAACTAATAAACTTATCATAGCCCATATCTTCGAAGATTCCCGACGTACCTATCATCCTCCCAACAGATCGATATGCGGATTTCAAAGGCCACGTGGGGCAGGTGAACAAGGAGTTTGGACGTGTTCACAGAGGATTTCGCTTTGGCCAGCCAAACAGTAAATCAGAACGGTGGCACTACGTCGCGGTAGCTTTACGAATTGTGTTGCCGGGAAATATTACTTGCTGACCGGGACACTCGGACACAACGCTTCAAACGGGACATGTCCAGGTGTACCGGGATGTATGACAGTCCTAAACCAGGCACATTTCCTATTCACACTGTCAAGACAATCGTTTTTAGGTAGGTACTTATTTAATTTTGATGTCGTATGGATACGTCCTTGAGACTGATTATTGTAGATGGGCAAGACGATAAAGGATTCTTTTTCTTAGTCTCGTGGTACTGTACGAAAAATATTATTATTCTAATAGAAAATAAATAGGTAAAGTTAATTACTTCCACTTATGACGCTAAAAAGTATTATGAGCTGACCATAAAGTTTTAATAAGTAATTTATAGACCCAAATTTTAATACAAAAGACTGCTATAGATACCTGACGCTAAAAACATTGGAAAGTTAGTTACCTTCCTGGTAATTTTTCGTTTCTGCTCTGTGCCTGACGCCCTGCCCGCCTATTATAAAACATTTATTTCAAATAAGTATCTACCAAAAAATTACGTAGAAATTAGACGTAGGGTCTCACTTTCTATCGGGATGTTTACGGCCAGATGTTTAACCTTGACTCTACAATAAAATTGATGTAAAAACTTTCGCTTTTCCCTCTGATTTGCATTTTAAGGTGCGTAACTTAAACCTGATTTATTACAAGTTGTTCAATACTAGGTACAAGTGGGTATGATGATATATGATATTGTAACAAATGAATATTTCGATAATCATTATGTGCGTACGAAACTAAAAATAAATAAATTCAGAGCACTTAGCTTTAGTTATTTCAATACTATCTGCCTGCCACAGAAATCATACCTACCTAGGTAGGTATGATTCAAAGCTCTCCTGGCTCTGACTCCAGAACGATCAGTGATCAGGATCACACACCTTTAACTGCGTACCGAATCACCGCAAAAAATTGCAAACCAATTGTGAAAGAAATCGTCAGCTGTTTCATGCAAAACAAATTCTCACTTGACCAAGAACAGCCGATTCCTTTTTCAATTTCTTGGTACGGTCGAACACAATTAGATAAAGGCACACAGAGGTCGTGCCAGAACGCGTCATTTTTCTTTGATTCCCTGTGTAGCCTTCTATTTGTTCGACTGTACTCATTAAAGAATGAAACCCTTTTTTGTGTCATCCTTAGCAAGTACATAAGATTTAAAATTATATATTATGTTTATTATTAAGAAGGTACACGGAGACATGGTTCACTGTCCACCTGATGAAAAGTGACCACAGTCGTACAGGATATCAGCAACCTAAGCGGAGGCTGATGCGGTACCCGCCTTATTTCTACAAATGACTTTTAAGAGCTCCAAGTTCCATAAAACAATCAACATTTCCAATAATTAACTGTAGCTAGTCAGTAGAATTAGTATCATATTATTTTATTAGACGGGACTTACACGCGACGTATAATCCGCGTCATGAAAGAAGAGACTTGTCAAATGGCAGTAAAGGGGATTTCGCGCAGGTCGTCTACTGCGCCAGTCGAACCACGTGACCCGCCAAGTCTCTTCTTACATGCACTAGTAATACCTTTTCGATTTGTATCTGTTTGTGATTTGGTGAAGTGCTATGAGCAGTTTTCCAATAGGTATCTAAAGCATTCCTAACCACTCACTAGATGGCGCCCCGACAATTTTGGTAATTGATAATAGCTTGAAATAGGTTTTTAGCAAACAGGATATAAACACTGGGTACGTTGTATTGGATAATATTGTATTTGTCAATAGCTTTCAACCATTTTAGAGGTTGTAATAATAATGGAACATAGTGCCAACTTCTATAAATATTTCTTTTTACATTTCGTTCAACCTTTAACAGTTATGTTTATATTAATAAACATTTTATTTTGAAGTTTAGTATTAGTTGGATGCATGAAATCACTGCCACCATCATACAGATTAAAAAAAGTTCACCAAAATTGTAGGAGCGCCATCTATTGATGCTTTTTGAAATCAACTATCAATACCTACTGGAAAACTCCTCATTAGAACTAGTATCATCAGTTAGCTGTCCTACAAAGGACACAATAAGTGGTTTTATAACCAGATGGTACCTAGTCGTTACACGACACGTTGCATTTATGCCATGACCCGGGCGCTGCGCACTTGAACTGATTGACCATTTGCGCTCTCAATTGGCCCACGCACGGCGCAGGCGCACAGGCAGGCCATTAGAACAACATTGTGTTGCCAAGTTAGCCATCTAGTTGTCTAATTCTATAGATTTAAACTAGGGATATCTTAAAAAACCTAATACATTCATAAAAATTGGACTTTATGGGAATTGGACATTTTGAGACATTATGAACTTAAACGATCTAAAGTACTTGGGTACCAACTGTTTTATTCCCAATTTTATCACTTTGTTCCGAGCTTTTGGCACAAATAAGCAGTATGCCAAGGTGGCCGAGATGTGGTGGCAAGAAAGACTTTCTGTCGATCAAGATTGAAGGAGCTGAGTGCTGATAGAGAGAGATAAGTGCTAATAAAAAGAAGTTTAATGTTAATTATACAATATATACCTACAGTTAAACTTAAGTCAAGTACGAAAGGATGTCTGAAGGTAATAACTTAGGTATATCAATTTCGAAATAGAGCAAAACAATTAAACACGCAGAGTGCAGGCAAGATAGAAAAAAGTTGGTAAAGTGCATAATATATCGTCAGCAAGTAGTACCACCATAAGTCTAAAAGAGTGATTTGGCGCCTAAAGAAAAGGTGCTAATGGTACACGTTATTGCTCCTAGCGCCATAAAGACGTAAAGATTCAAAGGTTAGCTTGGCTACTCCGCCACTATACAGTTTCTAGCGTGTCTCAGTGCAGTGATATCCGTTATGCAGCGGTACCACGGTCTGTTATGTGGGGTGTATTATCGGAGGGAATTGCAGGCGCGTTATTTGATTTCACACCGACGCGATTGCGGTTCATTGAATGAGAGAGCGCGGGTCGGAGGTGTTCTCTGTGTTGCACTGATTGACAGTTAGGTGCATGTGGTAGATGTAGTCATTTGTACTGTACTATTGCGTTGTGAAAGGAATAGGTATGGTATACGAGTATGGTAAGGTTATTATACGTTGGTCAAAGATGTTTTCAAAGTCTAGTGTTTGCCAAAATAGTTTAAAGACTACGTCGATTTTCGTCAACATCGTTGTATGCTTTATATTAGACTAGACAGGCATTTGACCGCCATCTCACCTAAACAGTAACGATGCGGCCGAAGATGGAGCATGCCTGTTTAGGAATAGTCTCATTTCTTAAACTGTTTTCCTAAAGGCACATCATGCTTGAGTGAATGAGATGAAGTAATCTACTCTACATTGTGAAATACATGATCGTAATTAGCTGAATGGAAAGAGTCTTTAAAATACTAATTTACCTGTTACGTAGAGTTCTTCAAGAAGGATGTGATATGAGTTCTACGGGGTCGGCAATGCTTTGGTATTGTAAATGTTTATAGGCTTCGGTAACTGCTTACCATCAGGCGAGCCGTACGTTTGTTTGCCATCTTAATGGTGTACAACAAACTACTTACAGTTAGAATAGAAGCCTGCGCGCAACTCTACGGTTTGATGTCTCCTATCCTGACACTTTTTGGTATTCACAATCATACAAGCAAGCAAGACATAATTATACCTACCTATACCTAACAGATATAATTTAGGCCCACACGGTTTATATAAGTCCGGGCAAACTACTTGAGCAAGTCAGTAACTTACGTCAAAAAGATCAAGAAATGTAAGGATGTCGTAAGGATGCTGAAGACCGGCCGAAGAGAAAAAATAGTAGGAAAGCGGACCTGGCGGAAGCCGGGATTGCCCGTTCGGCTGACGAAGACACATAAATCCACCCAGGTAACCTGCCACGCCGATACGCACTCACGTTTTTCAGTTTCCACGACAGCTCCTCCATGACCTGTGCCCAGCTGACGTGGACGCTGCGCGCGCGCGGCTGCGTTGGCTCCGCGCGCCGGTACCGCGGCGGCGACACCGCACGCGGAACCCGCGCCCCCCGCGACCGCAGAGAGAAGAACCGCCGCCCCATCTTGAAGGATAGCGGACTCGTAACGTCCACCACCGGGGACGTTATGCTTGCCGCCATCATGCACCCTCACATCCACGGCGACGTCACAACAGCAGGCAATAAGTCACATCACGACTGTCACTCGTTTGTAGATGGGCACAGCAGGAACACGCGCACTCCCGACGATACACATTTCGTTGTGGACGACTAAATTCGATTGTCAGTTAGTACTTGTATGCAATGCAACGAGATAGTGGTAATCGTATTTGTTATTGTGTTGACGCTTAAATGCGCGCGCGCCTAAATGGGGTCGTGCATGGTTCCGGCAACACACTTTTTGGTGATAAATTCCTTTGTCAAAGTAACGCAGGGGCTTATCTTATCGCGTATCAATAAATTGTCATTAACATCTTAAGTACCGCCATTAATTGCACCATCTCATTGTGTCGCAAAAGGCCTAAAAGTTATGAACATACGCCAAAAATATCTACCCATAAAGACTGTCAATAAGCTAAATTCGGATGGTTACGTCTTGCATAAATAAATTGGCAGCCGTTGTTGATAATGTTACAAATTAGAAATTCACACCTTCCAATGTTCCGATGGTAGCAATATGTTTATTACCAGATGCAGCGTTTTGTATTAAATCGTTAAAGCCAAATGATGTTAATTCTTATCATTTATACTCATTAGATAACCATTAGAAGTTTTTGGAAACACTACTTAGGAGTCGATTGTGTAATAGAGAATTGTACACATTGATTGAGTTTTAACGAGAATTCGATTTAAATAAAATATTAGACGTAGAGCTACCTACTGTTTATGACAGGCACAAGGTATTGGATGAGCCACTTAGTGGAATCTTGCTAAATCACCAGATCGATGTATTTACATGTGGTTTTAGCATATTTTAAGCTACTGCGTACTAAAATGAAAAGGCTAACCATCACCGTATCGTACATTCGAACAATATGGACTAAATTGTGTCAAAGCAATAAATAATTCGATCTTAAACATGGATGTAACGGGCGAAATCAATTACACAAGAATTAATCCGAGAAAGTTTACAGTTACATGAAATACATTGAAAGAAACCATACTGTTAATTTTACCCGCAGTGTATGGATAACAATGAAATGGTTTGCCATGTTAACAGTGTGAGGCAGTACTAACCTACCCCAAGAATCATTCTAGAATAATTGAAATCTATGACGCGAAACGGACTGTGCAAGGCCGTTGGTACGGTTGAGAAACCATGTTTCGGCTTGAAGAACTTGAACAATATATATCTTCGGAAATTGGCGACCTTTTCGACCCGGAAGAACAAATTCGAGAATATAATGAGATAAAATTTCTTTTGAGAAGATTCACAGCACACCTCGCAGCTTGGCCCGCAACCGGTCCGGCCAAGTGGGGCACAACTGTAGAAACTCACCACAACGTGTTTTGGATACATTACCGACGACCTTCGAGTGAAATTGATCTCCCCTCGCCTACTGATCAGCGGATGATAAACAAACGATTATCTTGGTGAGATTTGGGATGTTCAAGTCGTATCTATGATGTGATGCAAGTCCACATAGTCGGCCTTGAATTTCTTTTTAACAATAAGTTGCTGTGTTGCCGTTAGGCTCTCGGTTTAAGCAAAATCTGTCTTTCTACCTTCAAGCACGTTCCGTTCAAGGTAAATTATCGCAACGAAGAATAAAAATTGAGCACCAAAATGTTGCAGCAATTCGTGATAGTTCAGGAATCTAATCTATACTATCGGATAAATTACGATGTTACTGCAAAAATAATGGCAACCAAATTCTTATGAGCATATATAACTGTTAGAAGAAATACAAAGTATAATTTATCAAAATAAGGTTAGCAAAATGCCAACTAAAGTTGAGTCGTAGATCGAGACTGAACAACATTGATTTATTATTCATTATTCCGTTTAAGTATTATGCGGCGGCACAGTTAAATGTTTAAAACGAAGAGCTCTCTGGCCTACAAATCTGATAGATTATTGTATTGGAGACAAGGGTCAGGATAGTCTGGTGGTAAGTACAAATGTAAGGAAGTTACGTCACGGACATGAAACACTGTTGCCGTGTATGTGATGGCATCCAGATAGGTGAACTGCGACCTCCAAAGTCGTGAAGCAGTTTCACTTTCACTGGGCTCGTTGGCTGGGAAATTAGGCTGGAGACTCAGACTCAGAGATGCTTGCATTAGTTTGACACCCACTGGCTCTTTGTTATGTAAAGAAATAAATTTGGGCTTTATGAGAATGAAGACATTATTATTTGTCGTCGCATATTAATGTATCACATTATCTGCTGTTGCTTATGATATTCTAAAATATTTCTTAATCCAGGTAAAGCAGATATTTTAGTCTTACAATTTGTTAAATTGCAGTAATCATTTGCCAAAGTACAATTTCTCAACCCAACCCACTACATAAGTGCATAAAAGAGAAATGAGTTTCCACAAAGGTGTAATTTAATCTGACCTCCATGACCCTGTGAACTGAGGAACCTGACCAGATTGTATCATGGTTACCTACACATTCAGTTGCAGGTTTCCATGTTTCCCCTCACAGTAAGAGCATCGGTTAGGTGTCAACTAATGTACGTAACTCAGAAAAAGAGATGGAGGCACTGGGAATCGAACTCGGTAGGTAGGTTACCTCTCGCTTACGAGTCGGACTCGATAGCCACTAGGCCACCGACGTCTACTGGGGTTTAAGTGTAAGAAACAAATGGCTGGGTGACCTACTTTACTTTAAAAGTATTATAGTGATCAATTTCAGCTACAAAGTGACTAATGAAGCGAAATTATACTTCTTAAGCTTTTTTACCCACCAATCTTGATTACAAGCGAAAATACTCTTTGCCTGTCATGGAATGCGAACGCTTCCTTCATACAAATTGCCTAATTTGGTTGCATCTTGCTTTCAACAACTAAAAGCATTTTAAATTAATTGAATTTGAATGTTGATCGGTTGCGATAAAGTGTATTTTCCCACTGGCGGTGATTGTTCTTGGTGGGCTTAGAGACATGTTTAATTACATATCGCAATAGGCGGATGAAACAAAAAGCCAATGGGCGGTTTCACGGCAATGTAAGCATTTAGTTATCACGACATTGATTTCTTACGTAAAGTTCCAGGAAATATATTTGCGCAATACCAGATAACTGACAACAAAGTCAGTAAGCGTTTTATTTTTCAGATAACAGCCTTTTAAGGGGTACGTATCGAAAGACTGCCAATGATGTGAGTCTCTAAGTCGGTTCGTTTGTCTGTTTATAACAGCACTATGTGTTTTGAAGCTTATTGCACATACATGCAATACTGCCACGGCCACAGAACTACTACATTTTAAAGTTTTGAAAGTTAAATTAAGTAAATTTTTGTAAGTTAAATAATGAAAAAGTCAATCAATGAAAAGGGCGACACACAATGAAAAATTTGATCTGCCAAATCCTGGATCATGGTCAAGGCGGACCCCGGACCCTCGCACGCGAGAGCACAACCAGGACATTAACGCCGAGATGAGAAAAATACCGAATACCCACCATTGCCAAAGTTGTGTTCGGCTCGGCTCGTAGCCGCACAGAAGTGCCAGACAGGTAAAGATTCAAGCATTTAGCGAAATAAGTTTATGTCAAAATTATTGTATTGCTTAATGCATAATTTGTCATTCCAACTCTCGTTTGAGTAAGTCATTAGGCCATTAGTTGACCGTCTCACGGCGTTTCTCTTGCAGCTATTAGCTACACAAAAATGTACTACAGTGGACATGGTTCAGTCATTTTGCTAGTTGCTTCCGTTCTTGTGATTGTTTGTGAAATCGACATGAGTGGGTGGGCCGTACCGTCAAGGTTTTATTTTAATGAACACTTGACATTAGAAGTTTGCTATTTATTCTACGGCTTGACTTCCCATTAGTATTTTAAAAGTAGGGAGTTTTTGTTTTCCTGAAAATATTCGATATATTTCTGTTACTGCTTTATCTTGTGATAAAAGGACCGTTTAAATCTCAAAGATAGAAAGAACCCAGTGTTATCGTATAAATAGAATGAAAGAATATTACCTACTAGAGAACCCAGCGCTACATTTGTTCACGTACACCTACTTTACGCCTCCCTACCCTTTGTTTCTTGCTTATAAACCTTCCTCTTGAATCACTCTATCAATTGTTGAAATTTACACGCATTAAAATCCGTTGCGTAGTTTAAAAGATCATGCGTACATAGATATGTAGGGACAGACGGAAGCGACTTTGTTTGATAGATAGCGCACGTAGGTATAGGTAGTTTCAGAACTACACGTCTGCTATGGGCGTTGAAGTTTAAACAAACTAAATCAAATCTGTTTGGCTTTAGGTAAGTTTAAGTAATATTAATTATGTTACTATTATGTTGGAACGAATAAATACACAGGAAGTTGACGACCTGAGTGGTTAAATGGTCAACATCTGTCCGGTCCGGTCTGCCACGCAAGAGGTCCCGCGTTCGATTCCCGGCCGGGCAGAAAATGAAATGATGAATTTTAATTTCTGTTACGGGTCTGGGTGTTCTATGTATAATAAGTATGTATTATACATAGAACACCCAGCACCCATAGTACAAGCTTTGCTTAGTTTGGGGCTAGACGGCGCTGTGTGAATTTGTCCACGAATTTATTTATTTATAAATTTATTTAAGTAGGGGAGACAGGGGCATGTACTAACAGATTTTACTATTTTATCAATTGAACGGAATTTATACTAGCTAGGGATATAATTTTTAAACCCTTTGAAGCGTCAACTACCTCTCTATGATTTTTAATTAAAAACCCCAACTAATGCCTTGTATTTTAGCCGCAAACATACGTTTTATAAAAAAAGATACTTGTTAATATTTGCCCCAGTTTGGGGGTAAATTTTAACTACCTTGGGGTAAGTATTAACAATAGTACCTTGATATGATTATGATAATATTTCATAAATATGAGTAGAAAATAAAAGAGAGTATATCATATTTAACGTTTATACTATCAGAAAGTTATCAACTTGTAATATTAAATTCATTTTTTGTACTATTTGTGGCAAATAGTACAAAAGATCCAATCTGGTCAGGTTGCCCTGGTACCAGGGTCACGGAGTCAGATAGCAGTCGCTCTGCCAAATCTTGGATCATGGTCAAGGCAAACCCCGGGCCGGGATATTAACGCCAAAATGATTATTATAATATTTTTCAAAAGAGTATTTGTTGCATAAAAAAACTTTTTAGCGTTAATGTCCCAGTTGTGCTCTTTCGAGGGCCCGGGGTCCGCCTTGACTATAGTGGAGCGACTGCCATCGGACCTCCATGACCGTGCTACCAGAGGAGCCTGACCTGAATGGATCATGGTTACACATTCAGTCGCCTGAATGTGCAAGTTTCGTCACGATGTTTTCCCTCACCGTAAGAGCATTGGTTAGGTTTCAACTAATGGACAAAACTCATGGCCGCATAGGATTCGAACCTAGTACCTCTCGCTTACGAGTCGGATACCCTAACCGCTCGGTCATGTTGCATAAAATACACGGGGGTAAATATTAACATGTTAATACTTGCCCCATACGATTTGTTAACACTTGCCCCAGAGGCAGATGTATCACAAAAATATAAATCAAAGAAAAGTACATTTATAATGTGGTTAAATGGAAACAAAATACTATACGAGATGATATTTACTACCATTTAAAATAATTTCAGTCCCGTTTACGTAAATAATTAAGCAACAAATCAAAAAACAACGAGTTAAATAATGTTCTTTTACGTGACAAAATTCACGTCTCATACATAACCTTGCTCTGCGGCATGCCATTGGCGACTGATAGGTCGCAACATGTCTGTGGTCATTCACTGACGCCTATAACTGTATGTACCTCAGTCGTTTATGTATAGATTGGCGGCAATCGGCCTGTTAATACATACCCCCGTTAATACAAGCCCCTGTCTCTCCCTATACATATACTTACACCGCACTAATAGTTTTAATGAAGTAAGGAATATCGCTTGACACAGGAATGTCGCGTGTTAAATGCCAGAATAAAATAAAATAATTGAAAACAAATTACACAATTACGTATGTGTTACTAAATAAAACAAGTCGAAACGGCTGAACAGATTTGGATGTCTATTTTTGGATCTGCGGAACCCTTAAGGCGGAGCCCTATTTGCACTGTACGGGTATTTATCTATCGGCCATTTTTTGTGTAATTTTAAGGCACTGCTCAACTATAGCAATTCTCGTTTTTCCACCTTTGAGAAACGGTAAAGATTCACGTCGTTGGCAAAACGTGAATTAATTTGCCATAAATGATTTAGTCAGATTTACTATCAGGTCGTCAGAATGATGAGTGGGGCTCGTCAACACACTTTTTAGTAGGCTAATTATTATGTTGACATATGTTTTTAAATGTATAGCAGGTTCTGTGGAGTTTCACACGCGCCGGCGTCCGCGAACGCTACAAAAGTGCGGGTAGACCCACGCCGTTACCCATTGTATGCGAATTAATTAATTCAATGCATGCGCACGCGCAGTTGTGCTCTCAATGCGGTGTTCTTTATATAAAATTTCCTTTTTTTTCGAAATGTCGATAAGTACGAGAATACGTAAGTAGAAAAAAATCACTAGGTTACTGGGGGTAGTTGGGGTGAATTTTTTTAATTACATATTTTCGAAAATGCTTCAACTTTTATGATCGCACAAAAACACAAAGAAAATGGTAGTAGATTCGAGTATGACTTTATAGTTGTGGTTATACTATAGGCTCAAATTAATTTATAGAGCAAACACAGTTTTTCAGACAGTTTCTACTGTCTCTACAATTATTTTCAACTGGGCACCCATGAATAATCTTAGTACAATTTAGGTAGGTATAAACGCCGGTGACATCACACCGTCATTTTCACCAACGGTACTTTTTTGTGTTGACTCACAGTCTAGAAACCAACTTTAAATTTGAAATAAAAATTAACCTTCCATTTAAGTTCTAGGATGCATAAATTAATTAGTAGTTTTAATGATAGAATTAAATACTTTTTTTACACTTTGTTTTAATATATTTAAGCATAAAAGTAGTGAAAAATAGTTTATCTGACAATAGCACAAAAGCCTCAAACGCAAGAGTTCTATAAGCCTCGATTCAGCCATTGAATTTATTTTGTTACGGCTAATTTGTCAAGCGCTCACAAAGAATAAGTCTCTCGAAAAGTAAAAAGCACAAAAAATAACACAATGTTGAATAGGTTTATAGAAACTAAATGTATTTTGAATTCTATTTATGGGCTCCGCCACAACTCTGATGACTTTCACTCATTTTCGAAGACATTCCGTTGATCGAATCATTTTTTTATAAGTATTTGATCATAGCTTCCTTCAACTTGATAGACTGGTATTTTGTTGAATTTATATCGTGTATCTGTAGATGCAGTGTTAAGAAATCGAAGGTCCAATTTAATTTGGTTTGAGATTATATTTGTTCTATTTATTCGTACCTTCTGCAATGTAATGCTTCTGGCCCTGATGGGTAGTTTCTATTTATGTTTAATTCTATTTCAATTATGTATAACTAGTGGACCAAGCGCGACTTCGTTCGAGTACACCTATTTTACCCCTACCCACTCACTCACTAATCACGACTCACTCTTTGTAAAACCTCATTAAAATCCGTTGCGTAGTTTAAAAGATGTAAGAGTACATAGATACAAGAGTTATATTATGTGTAGATAGATGCCTACCAAAGTTTCTTTACAATTCGCGTACATATAGTGAACACGAAGTTGTCTGTCATTTACCATTTAGGTAACAATATGTGGTCCACAATGCAGGCCAAATATTGATTACAAGTTTTGAAGGAGTTATTACATGTTCGGTTTATATTTTAACCTGTTTTAATTTCAACGAGTTATATGGTTGTGAAACTACACAACCTGATATAGGTAATTAAAAATTGGACACAGATCTGAAATTTTCTAAAATCCCAGTCCACTCAAATCTAACTAGTAAATCTACACATGAGCACCATTTTGTTCTTTTTTGTTTTTGTATTTTTTGCTTTTACTTTATGATATGCTCATTTTAAGATTTATTGGCTTGTTTATTAGGTTTTACATTTGTTTAAACTCCCTGCGATATCCTATTATTGGCTTATATAAGATAGACATGAATTATTGTTATACATGAAATGTAAATTGTGCTGTTGGATATACAACAATAAAAATAAAGATTAACATAAATCACTTCAAATGCGAAAATAAAAGAATTAATCAGCCGTTGAAAGCAGGCGACACATGGAATCGATTTGTGTCAAAGATTTGTGTAACGTCCGCTTCGCCAGACTACATTTCTGTCCAATTCTTTTTCCTTAATCGCTGCTAGACTTTGGAATGATCTACCTTTGTAGATCAGACGAAGTTCCAGTAAATTTACTTTCAAAAAAGCAGTTCACAGTCATTTCCTAAAGTCTCTGTAACACCTTATATATTTTCCTACTTAGTCTTTATCTTTTTTTAAGTGATTAGGCCTTAGGATTAGGTTAAGTAGTGTTGTTAAGTGTGCCAGTAGCTTGTTATGTTCAGTTCCTTGTTCTCTCTCTCTCTTTCTCTTTCTCCTATTATACCATCTATAAATTTCGGTTCGTAAATGTTTGATATACTAATTTAATTAATGTTTCTTTTAGTCTGTTTTATGTTCTTTTATCTTCTTTTTTTGTTGCACCGCTTTGTAATTTTTGGTAATTGCTCTCTGGTTGACTGGTAGAAAGAGCTACGTAGCTTTAAGTCCGCCATTGTACTGTAATGTGCATGAAGTTTTAAATAAATAAATAAATAGACGTCCAGCGACGTCCTTTGGTTCTATTTTTTAGTCTCGAACTCGCGTCGAACCGAACGGTTTCAATTTAGATTTTTTGCATGACAAATTTGATATTTTGATGCATGTTGCTGATTTTCCTTATTTTTGAACCGTACTCTTTCGGTTTTGCCAATGTGATTTAAAATATATTGAATATTTCAGGCGGTAAATCGAAATTGAAAACCGTTCGTGTAGAAGTAACTGATTCAAAAATAGATCCATCTATCATAAACTAGTGCAATATTGGAGTGGTTACGCGAATTGAACTCGATTTAAGGTAGGTCGTGTTTTGAAATGCTTTTAAACGTAAACATATGTGAAACAGCGCGGTTATCTAATCAGTTTTGACCAATAATGTTAATATGTAATAACGCTGCTCATTAGTTAGCAATTAACTGCATAATTTAATGGCGGTTAATTAAAATATTGTATAATTTGCATATCGGATCACAACCTTGTTGTTTAATTTAAAGTTGTGTATAAGCACATTTTGCAATCTACTAACATTTATCAAGATTATTCGCTAGATGCAAGTCAAGTAGCACCATCATAAACTAGTGGACCCGGCGCCGCGACTTCGTTCGTGTACACCTACACCTTTACCTCTATCTATCCGTCTTTTCTTGTTTATAAACCTTCGTCTTTAATCACTCTATCTATTGTTGAAAACCGCATTGAAATCCGTTGCGCAGTTTAAAAGATCCAAGCGTAGGGACGGCGAAAAGCGACGATGCTGTATACTATGTATAGATAGATACATTTACTTTTAAGCTTTATTCTTTATTTTTACGTCTGTTGTAGTTAAAACACCCACACTTACATATAATTTTTTATACACACCGTTTCCTAGTAATTTGGTCATCTTATCAAACCCACTTTTTACAATCCAAAATATCTATGGGTAATATCTATTTAATATAGTAATAGCTATCTAATTCTAGTAATATAGATATAATTCACATCATTTAACTAGTGACATACCTAATATAACATAAACTGTTAGATTGGTTGAGGGATTTTGTGTAAAAATGACTGGATATTATATTAATATACAATCCAAAAGATTATGAAAATGTCAAAGTATAATTAGGGTATCAGTAAAAAATTTATGATCTCGGTATATACCTTTATATGTCATGTAAAAGTTTGATATGAAAATAGTACTATTGAGAAATAAATAAATCTAAATCTAAAATCTATAAAGACAGAGAGGCGAAAAAGTGCAGGCTTCTAGTCATCTGGATAGACGATATCTATGAAATGAAATAAAGCTTTAATCACCCAAATGTAAGTAGCATATACTATAGTGGCTCGCCAGACGTTTTGGCGTATACTGTAAGTCTGGAAGGAATTGAATAATAGATAAATAAATAAAGCTATGAGCTGCTTCGAACGCGAATTAGCCCATCTGTTCGAGAGCTTTGCCTCAGACATACAGATACACACATCGAACTTATACCGCCCCTCTTGCGTATAGGGGAATAAAAAAAATAACCGACCTACAATCTTTCCGTCGCAAGCAATTCAGCGAAGAAAACAAGTCTATGAAAGTTAGCAATTACCGCGGCGACCGCAACCGCATCCCTCATTGGAACAAGATACTTGCATTTACTGCGGGTTGTATGGGTGCGGGTAGGGGTATGGGGGTATGGTATGGGGGAGGGGGTGTGATCTTGTTAGCTACCGATGGGAGCGTTGAACTCGGGACAGTATCGGCTTTGGATATTGCGGCACAAGACTAGGCGTAAAATAATGTACTAAGGAGTACTAAAGGTATGAATTTGGAGGAGATAAAGAGATCGTAGCTTGAGATATATACTTAAATACAGTACGTAAGACTGGGATGAACATTTTCATAGTAAGGACTACTTACAAATTTCTAATATACGTATAGGTACATTGGACCTTTGTTCAACTTCTTAAGTAAAGAACTGCCACTATAACTCCTTTAGATATTAACATTTATGACTCCTGTGTATTTGATGTCAATGTGTATCTGTGTGTAGCATCGTAGTCGGCTGTACAGATTTCGATGAGGCTGTTTTCATTTGCAAGCCTGAATAATCGAGATGGTCCTTATCTATATAAGTAACAATGATCGATTCAGTAAGTAGTATGGGAAATAGACTCATGCACCGGTAGCAAAAGTGGCATACGCACATTTGTTCTGTCCGTGACTAGCAGACTTCGATAGTACCTATGTCATGGACATAATCAAAACATCCTTCATGTTATAGACATCAACGGGATCCCTTGACATTTTCTTACATGATTAAATATCAAAGTTGACGACAATCGAGTAACAGACAGTTAACATTATATTTAATAAAGAAATTCTGAGAATGACAATGTTACTCGATAATGTTAAAAGGACAATATGTTCCGCAGAACTTTGAAAGATAAATTTTTAACACATTTGTCAAACGACGGACACAAATAATTAGCATAACATTTGTAGGTCAAAGTGATACATTTAAACTACTGTGACATTGAGGATATTCAACGACTAATTAATTATTTTGTCACAGTATTTTTTATTTCATAGCATTGCCCATAAAATTACCATTTCACCACACCACCAAAAGTATGATTGCATCATATTAACTTTTTCCTAATCTGTGCTTAAGGACTAGTTCTACTAATAGTAAGAAAGCAAAAGTTTGTAAGCTTAATGTTAGTAGGTAACTCCACCACGCAATCATTGCTGATCGGATTTTGATAATATCTTGGTGTCTTGTAGCATTGTACGCTCTACAGCTACACTTCGCTTCAGGAAAGACTGAAGTAGTTATCGAGCTGTTGATTCTAAATGTTATTTCACTTGCCTACCACGTGTTAATCATTGGCAAAATGTAGTTCAATAGCTTCATTATAGGCAATGTCGGTATTTGTGTACACAGTGCAAACATTGGAACCGGTAGTGGCTCTAATCTTGAGGTGCTAACGACCGCGTTTGCTCGAAGCTGAGGTCTAACAACAATGATTTAGCACCTCACCCTATTAAGAGCATTGTTAGGAGTTTGTCAGTGAAACAGTGAAGGTCATTCAGAACGTCTTATTTTTAGGGTTCTGTAGGCGATCTAGAGCTTCTGATGTTGGTTTGACTGTCTCAGGGCTGTTTCTTTACAGACCTCAAAAAATGTACATAACAACAAATACCTGTTTTTATACCATTAAGGTGGCAAACAAGGTTACGGCCCGTCTGATGGTAAGCAGTCACCGCAGCCTATGGACGTTTGCAATTCCAGGGGCATCAAATATTTATTTATTTATTGGAGAACCAACAGCTATATTCAACATAATAAATATTATCTTAGAACCAATAAGCCAATTACAGGTCCTCGCTAGTAACTATGTAATAACAATTTAATTTTTTTTTTAAAGTAGGTCCACATTCAAAATGCCTGTTGTTTGACTTTTCAGCATTATTTCATTTTTGCAGTGTCGTATAAGTGGTAGACACTTTATTCGTAGAATCACTTTACTTATTTACAAATAACAACAAGATAATAAAAGCTGATCAAATGTAAATGTAACTGTCAATATATTGTTCTCTCTGATTTATCTCACAATTGCTTGTGTTAATATTGCAGTGCCCGTAAGGGCTCATGTTTATGTAACTTATGAAGCAATACATAAATAAATAAATAAATATTATCCGGTAGTAGATACTATTATAGTACGGAACCCTTCGTCTGTGATTCCGACTCACACTTGACCAGTTTTCTGTTTACCTAGTTTTTTCATAGTGACAAACGAAACTGTGGCCCATAATAGTCCACAGCATCCACATTTCAGAATTACTTCCAAACTTATGTAATGAACTGACCCTAGTACTTATCAAAAAATGCCAACACTTATAGTTTATTGTAAGAGATTTGTTAAGCTAGCCTGGAATAAAATATTTTGAACGTGCTAATCTCTGTAACTTTCGAACCCTCTAAATAATTCTCTTGTTTCTGTTTTTGGAACTACCGAATCAACTCGAAATACTCTATTCCTTGATTAGGATAGGAACTGCACTACTCCAAAGACACAAAGTTGATTTAATCCTGAAAAAATGTGAGCGGTTGATGGTGTGAAGGTTGTGGAAAAATAAAACAATAATTTATTATTTTTAATTTAAAATGTACGCGTGGGGAAACAGCGAGGAAAACACCCAGAAGAATATTACTAATGCGGACAATCATCCAAGTAAACATAGCACAATCGTGAACGCACATCTATCATCTATACATTGTATAAAACAAAGTCGCTCCCCGCCGTCAGTATCTATGTACGCTTTAGATCTTTTAAACCACGCAACGGGTTCTAATGCAGTTTTCAACAATAGAGTGATTCAAGAGGAAGGTTTATAAGCAAGAAAAAAATGGTAGCTAGGAGTGAGTAGTAGGAATATAATATCCCTAACCAACTATTTATATTTAACCGCACGGACCGTGATCCTATCTGAACTGCCAAATCCTGGACCATGGACAAGGTGGACCCCGCTCCCTCGTGCGCCAGAGCACAACCGGGACATTAATGCACCGATGACTATTAATAACTACTAGTATTTTATAATAATGCAGAGTCGAATTTGATAACATGTTATGTATGCGTACTCGTTTAATGTATGTCATTGTTAAGGCCCTTTTACACGACGCCGGGACAGTAAAGTAAGCCAGTCCAAAACAAAGTGAATGTCATAAAATGCAAGCCAATGAAATAATCTTATTGGAGTCGAGTAAATGCTTCTGAATAAGTTATTGTATGAAATACTGTCTCGTTTATGCGTAGACATCACTGTACTTCCTATTTTTAGATATTGGCGGGATTTATTGATTATAATTGCCCGACCATTTCCATTAACAAAGCCACTGTGCAACATCTGGCGCACCGAACATGGAAAACGAAAAACAGACGGCAATAAGACCGTCGATGATCAAATAATTGAAGAACTCATTCATCTAATATTTTACCACAAGGCTGTGCGTCCAGACTTAGCGACATACGCAGCGAATAACAGGAAAAGACAGAGCGCGCCCAACTTTTCCATTAATATTAAAATTTGTAATATATATTCAATGTATTGTTGTAAATAAATCTTAGACAGTACATAATGTGTAAATAGTTCAGTAAATGCGTATAACGAATTCTGAAAATATTTTGTAAAACTATAATAAAATAACAGTCTGTTAATACCATTATCAAGTAACTGTAAGATAATGAGAAAATATGGAAATATTTGCTTTTGTACAAGAAACAAACAAACTGTAAATATATTGTCATAATTCGAATTATTTCGTTTTGTACGGGAATTCCTTTAAATTGGATGTATTTTTGTTGTTGTATAGGTAATCTGTAAATACCCTGAATCTTTATTTAATATAGTGCGTATAGTGCTTACAAACGAATGGTTTTGTATGATTCAATTCCATATGGTTTTTGAAAGAATAGAATACGTTTATGTTCAAAAGTCCACGCGGACGAAGTCGCGGGCAACAGCTAGTAAATAATAAAGTCCAAAACGGTTCGAGACAATGAGATGGTGCAAGGGTTTAAAAGTAGGTACCTATTACAGCATGGTGGTTTGATTTCAACACTGGTCCTTATCAATGTTTTTTCAAAATCCACCATTTCACTATTTTCACTGTTAAGTACTGGTAATGCTAGTAAATATCAATTTATATGTATCACTTTTTCTCGTAAGAAACACTAAATTATAAACTCATGTATATATTCATGACGTCAATATAAAATAACTTTACTTAATATAACGTACACACACGCGTTCACCACCAACTTGGAAGGAAAACTAATGATTATAGGTACTTGGTAAAACAACAAATTTTACTATGTATGATAAAGCCTATACGGACTTCTATTTTAATGTATTTTGTACTGGATAATAAATGCAGATAGAAAAAATTGAATTATCAGTTTTTAGAAAATCGAGTGTTTGTAATTTGTAAACGGAAATTGTTCTGTTTATTTTGAAGCTGAAGAATAAATGAAGCAATAAACAATTATATAGGTAAATATACCTATAATATATAGATAGATAATCACTTATAAAGCGACAGACAGAAGATTCTAGGCGAAGTCGACTCACTGCTTCGTTTGTACCGTGCGTTTGTATAGTTCTAAGCTTAAGAGCGTACTCGCTCGCCTTTGTTCTCAGATCCACCAGAAACGCGCCTCGTTTCAAATACCAGGAAAAAGCACAAATGAGCCATATCGCCATAGCATTGGATTCGCGTGAGTTATCCAATACGAGATCGTGAAAGGCAGCCGTCCGTATGGTAATGTGGCCATTAGAAAACGGCCTGCGCCTGCGCAGCTCCCGAGCGCCGGACGCGCCGGAACAAGAGATCGATCAAACCGGATCCAACCGGTATTCGGGTTCTTTATGAGATGCGATGCATGGACGGTATGATGGCTCGAGAACGTGTAGCAAGATAAAGATGTGATGTTATGTTCAAGATTTGTCGTGTTTAAAAGGCAGGCGTGTTGACAACGTGTTTCGTTTCTACAGGCCGAATAAGTGATAGTTTAAAAAATGTTGCTAGTGGTCAAACGATCACCAAAGATCGCGAAGTATGAAAAAATAGGGGGGGGGGGGGGGAGGTCTATATTCAGATATCAGGGCTTTGATCGAGACTGCAAAAAGTACTTCAACAGTACACAATTCTACTATAGGATATGTATGTGACCCTCTATGACTATGCTCGATGGTACGCAGATAAGAGTATTGAATTGAAAACAGACACAACAGAACATAATGAAAGCCCGCACAACATTCTCTAACTTAAAATGCTAGTTAGTATGTCCTATGAAACACTTTCCTAGTTTACCCCACGAACGGCAAGTAGACTCTTTTGTACCATTCGATGTCAGAGAGATTTTACGAAAGATTCAAAGGGGTAAAATATCATATCTTCCGCTTCAGATACATCCCGTATCTAGCTCTTCAGAAAGTCCTATCCAATCATCACGATGGCCGAAGCACGACACACACGAATATAAAATGGTTATGGAAGCTACTTAGCGACACAACAGCTGTCAGCAGGTATTAAGGCGAGTCTAATTATGGATATTACACAACCAAGCCAAGAGAGCTTCATCTCCAGAAATAGTCATAGGTAACAGAATAGCCGTAGGCCAAAGAAAAAGGAGCTAAAACCAGTTTGCAATATTTATGATTCGTTGAAGAGAATTAATAAAAATTACCGATTTATAGAGGAAGGGAAAATTATACCCAAATATAACTGAATACTCAGTGAATTAATAAATGCCAGTTTCAGCTGATTACGCACATTAACATTCAAATTAGGATTTTATGAGTTTTATGTAATTTGGTGTTACGAGCCTGCTGAACTGAGCAATAAACCGAGTGCCTATAAAATACGTACCCAAATACATAATCTGCACAAAGAATAAGTACCTACGTCGAATAGTGAACGTGAGAACGACGCCTTTGTAAAAAAGTTATCTTATATTGAATTATTTATTATTTTTGGCTACACTACACAAAGAACCATTCTCTAACTAAAAAGCTCACATTATCTAACTAAAATAAATAAGTTGATGCGGGTACAATAAATAAATAGGTCGGAGGTCATTCATGTTTCGTGGATTACGAAAACACATGTGACTTCACTGGCATTATTCACACCGGTATTACGATGCCTCCGACGAATTTCTGGTGTGGAACAAACGCGCGAAACGCGTAATCAATGGGTATTGTTTGCGTAAAGGCACGCAATTACAAGCTTAAGTTCATGACGCTTTGCGAATATAGGAATCGCTTGACCGAACAATAAACATCCCGGAGTATTTTAATGATTGACAAGCAAATTAAACTATGAGAGAAAAGACTGTAAACACTAAGATGGACTGCCGTTAGCCGCTAGTCCGCGGAGCATACGTGCGAAATTAAGGACACCGAGCCGTTTCACAATTTGAAACTTAGTAATCTGTGCCTCTCAAAGTGGAACATTTAAATTAGTTCCATCACGAAGCGACCGGTTAGCTAGCAAATCGCAATAAAAATCGACTAACAGCAACATTAATAGAATATTTTGTCGCCAATTATGAAATTGAATGGCTAGAAAAAATGAACTCAAAATCTACATAAATGACACCTACGAATTGTCGCAAGCGCATTTCGACGCCGTTACGTAAGTGGCGCGCGTAATTTCTCTAATGCAAGATGTTACAATGTCATTCGATAGCCTTGTTACTCGGCCCATCCACAGATTCCCAACGCAGTATCGGTGCAACGATACTAACAATGACTATAAAAGCTTTTCCCAGGCACGATGCGGGTAAAAATGCTCGGGCTTAGAAACAAAAGACTGGCGAGGGAGAAAAAACACCCTCCAAAGTTTCACTTTCCCCACTATTGTGCGCTGAACACTATTGTACGACACAAAAGAAGCAAAGGCTAGACCGGTTGCCTTTTCTGAGCGGGCTTCTTTCAGGACCTTCACTCAGCGTCTTTTGAAACTCGCGGCGCCTTGACGAACATCAAAAGACGTCGTTTCGGCCCTAAAAATAAAGGCCAGCTCGTGTAAGCAACGGCTTCATAAATAACTCGACTTTATGGTCACATCGATGTATTTTTGGTCATAGGTGATAAATATCGATTCTAATTTGGTTGATTTTATTTTTTACATATTCGTTTCGTGCAACTCTGTATACTTATTATAAGTTGAATGTAGGATCGATTCCCCGCAATATAATAAATGGAATGTGTCGGTCCGCTGCAAGAGGCAATAACGCTAAAAGTTCAAAGTCAACAACCGTCGAGTGTTCGCTTACAAGCCATCATACGCTCAAGTGCTGTATAGCCATATAGAGTGGAGTGTCGCCATCATTTTCTCATCATTCACGGCACAAAGGTGATTTATCTCAATAGTTTCCCGTTTGCTACTCAATACCTCATAAGCATGAAAGTTAGATATTAACGTTTCATGGTTAATGGAAAGGAGTTTTATACGTTCCAATATTGCAAATACCGATAAGGTGTTTGAAGTACTCAGCAATGTTAAACTATTTATCCGTATCAATACAGATGTGGTAATGAAATACATTGCGTAGTCCTGAGAAAAAAAGTGGTTAGAAAGGCAAACGAACCTTGGATGTTACAATAAACAAACAGTCTTACGCGTGAAGAGATAACCACATTTACACATGTCGCGGTTATCATATCAATCAACAGCGAACAATCCTTTCTCCTCTGCACCGACCATAATTCAAAGTCAAACAGTGGGCTGTGGCAATGGCAGCCCGCAATTATAACATTATACAATGCGGCAGTGGCGAATTATGTTTTTGTAGATCCGGATAAGTTTTGAATTTAATTTAATAATATTCGGCGTAATTCCATACACTTACAGTTACGCAGAAAGAGTAGAGGTGTATCATGTTATCACAACATCAAGAATGTCATTTACCCAGGATCAGGAGAATCCTAGTAATCAACGTAGAGTATATGTATGAATCTGGAAGAGGCAAAGAGGTGTCGTACCTTGTGGCACTCGATAATATCTGCCTAGTGTGTATGTATCAGAAATGTGTTTCGCTATACCTTATCGCTGCAGACGCAAATGTAATTGGGGTTGCAGGAAGAGCAGTCGCAGTCTGCGCACTCGCTCCAGAAGATCTCGCCGTTGCAGCCGAGCCGGCCGCCTGACTCCACGTCCACCCACGCCGACCGCTTCATCGGGATGACGCACGGACACACGACAAAACAAAGGTCCCAAATCAATCCGAATGCATCACAGAAACACAGAATCCTGCGCAGGAAGACGGGCACGCCACCGATCGGTCGAGTCAACTCCTTGGACTGTAGGTCGAAGAAATTTTCACAAAGTGTATGTTTTATAATTGTCGATCAGCATCGAATCACCGTTAACGAAAATTGCACTAGAAATGTTGAGATGGTTTTAAACATCCACAAAACACTGGTATAACGATCTAGCAAGTCGATGAATGTACCAGGCACATAAGGCTAGCGGAGATATTGCGAGCGAGGCGGCAGGACCGCCGCGCTACGGCTCATCGGGCAGACTGGTTGCTCGGCGGCGCCGCACCGCGCCAATCGCCCCATGCACTAGGAAACGACCTAGCAAGACTGCAAGACGAATAGAGAACACCATATTGCGTACTGCGGCAAAATAGACCAAAATCGTAATCCTGAAGAAGCAATAGGTGGAACAAATGAAATGTGAGAATTATTAAAGGTTCTAATAAACAGGTTTGTTTGAGTGTATGATCAACGCCGTGGTTAAATGTCTTTCATATAAAAAAACAGGTGTCGTAATATAAGCAAGCACATAGTTGCTTCTAAATAAACTAGCTATGGTTGTAGGCATATAAATTTGAAGGTTGTTGTATCCTGTCCTCTGATGACGTTAATATTTATTAGAATTACGCAAAGTGAATATGAAGACGACATAAAACTTTGCAGTTAAGATGTACACACGCACAATACCAAAAGTAGTGGTTACTACTTTATTTTATACACTTTGTGAACAAAATTAAGCACTGTAGTTCTGTTAGATATCGCACAAAATACTGAATGCAAGAGCTATTAGTCGGACGTCGTAGAGGTATCGGTACGTAATGCCTTGTTGACAAACAACCTAACACTAACATACATTTTTTGCAACATTCCATTCGGCAGCGTAAACATAGTGCCTAAATCTATTTTTCAAACATTCGCACACATACTTTCACGTAAGTAGAACTGCATTAAGTAAGTCTATACCGGAGCATCTTCAACACCAAGTGTGTAAACATTTTAAATTTTAATCTTTGAAGTTGGATTTTGTTATAAAATAACCTCTTCAAACATAATTTAATACTGCAATTGTCTTCCACATAATATATGAAATTGTCCAGACAATGGTTTAACATTGGCCTGACATAATATTGTCTTCGTAGACCTACTGATCTGGATTCAACGACAGTCGCAGTCCAAGGTGCTAACGAATACGAAAAATAATTCCCACAACCATAAAAAAAGACTACATAGTAGTAAGTATTACCAAAATTACCCAATGTTAAAGTAATTCACTAACAAAAGAGTTGAGCAATTGTTAAAATTATTAAAAGACTTAACAATTATGTCAGAAGCGGAATTTTAACGGCCATTGTGTGTTATCTTAAACAACATGTTAATTATTAATTATGAATTATAACCTACTATAGCACAGTGACCTTCGTGCCCGAGTAGACTAAAGTTAACTCTCTAAAATTTAATTTAAACCCATGACATGGGTATTCGAACAGGACGGTGGCCTTTTGGCTAGCGAGTGTGACTCGTAAGCGAGAGGTACCGAGTTCCATCCCCAAAGACCTTTTCTGCGTTGTGTAGGTTCGTACATAATTGAACATTACCGATGCGCTTACAGTTAGGGAAAATATAACCTGCACTTTTAGGCAACTGATTTTGAAAACATAATCCAATACGGTCAGATTTACCAGTTAACAGGGTTACGGAGGTCTGATGGTATCGCTCTGTAATTACCTGATCTGTCAAATCCTGGATCATGGTGAAAGTGGACCCTGGGCCTCGCGCAGGAGATCACAACCAGGATATTGACGCCAAGATGACTGTAAATTTTTTTGGGTATTCGAGCACGTGGATTGAGCATCGCTACACTAAGAGCTTCTAAGAGCTTTGGCATCCGATTCAAATCTTAGGCTATAGGCATTTTTCAAGGATTATTTTTTTATTTTTTTCAAGGATTACTCCTTCAAAAATAACAGATATTACGAAATTTTTTTTTTTTTTTTTTTTATGTTACTTAGCAGACAAACAAGAAAGTGGTCACCGCCGCCTATGGACATCGGCAACACCAGGGGAGTCACCAATGCGTTGCCCGCCTCTAAAGAGACCTCTAATATACCTCTTGAACGATCCCATGTCATAGTCCAAAGGAAACACTGTGGCTGGGAGCTCATTCCACATCCGAATCGTACGAGCGAGAAACGTTCTTTCGAACCTTCGCGTGGTGACCAACAGAGGGTCTACGTAGTGGGGATGAGTACCCAGCCCACGGCGGGTGGTGCGATGGCGGAATTGTGCTGTGGGCACCAGATCGAAAAGTTCCTCGGAACACTCCCCATTGTACAGCCGATAGAACACACACAGGGAGCCAAAGTCCCTTCGGTTAGCCAGTGGTTCTAACTTGCTTGTTTGTATGGGATCGTCGACAATTCGTACGGCGCGTCTCTGTACGGACTCCAAAGGATTAAGCAGGTCGGCAGTTTCGCCGGCCCAAAGATGGGAACAATACTCCATATGAGGCCGCACCTGTGCCTTGTACAGCAGCAGGCGCTGCCCTGGGGTGAAGTATCGCCTGGACCGGTTAAGCACGCCAAGCTTTTTCGAAGCCAGTTTGGCCTTACCTTCTAGGTGACTCCGGAAGCGCACGTTATCCGATATGTCGACACCAAGGATCCCGATACTTTTTGAGATGGAAAGGGGTGTCCCTTGGAACTTCGGCACATTGACAAAGGGATCCTTTTTGGCGGAAAATGCGCAGACCTGTGTCTTTTAAGGGTTGAATTCCACTAGGTTCAGTCTGCCCCAGTGAGCAACTTGCTCCAAGGAGTGTTCAATCTCTGACACAAGTCTTATTCGGCTTTCCGACACCACGGAACGAGGGATATTCGCACGGCCAGTATAACAAGCATCTCCAGTACTGTCATCTGCATAGCAATGAATACAGGGAATATTCAGCATATCATTGATATGCAGAAGAAACAGCGTGGGAGATAGCACTGAACCTTGGGGTACTCCAGAATTAATGGTCTTGGTATCGGAGCAGCATCCGTCGACAACGACTTGGATGCTCCGTCCAGACAGAAAGCTGGATACCCAGTTGCAGAGCCCCTCGGGGATACCGTACTTCGGGAGTTTTGTTAGCAGTGCCCTGTGCCAGACCCGATCAAATGCCTTGGCTATATCAAGACTGACAGCCAGAGCCTCCCCCTTGCTCTCGACAGCCTCAGCCCACCGGTGTGTTAGGTACACAAGAAGGTCACCAGCTGAGCGACCATGACGGAAGCCATATTGACGGTCACTGATCAGCTGGTGATCCTCGAGGTACCCAAGGAGCTGGATATTGATGATCCGCTCCATCACCTTAGAGAGCAAGGAGGTTACCGCTATAGGCCTGTAGTTTGATGGGTCCGAATTGTCACCCTTCTTGGGTATCGGATGCACATGGGCTAGCTTCCATGAAGACGGCACCGTTCCAGAGGTGTAGGAAAGCTTGAATAGGCGCATTAACACGGGAGACAACTCGGGAGCACATTTTTTGAGAACGACCTTTCATTTTACTCTTTTACATAACCTTGTTTGCACCTCTTGGCGTCAATATCCCGGTTGTGCTCTTGCGCGCGATCCTTTCGCGATTTACGTAACCTTGTTTACTAGTAAGTAAAAATATCTACAAACCAGAAACGTATGTAAAATAGTAGTACTCGTGTATCATGTTTAGCAAAACAAAGCAAGCACGACTGCATTTTTATGCGGCTTCAGACAAACGATGCATATCAAATTTATGATTCGAATGTGATGCTAATGCCAAATAAATGCGGTTGCAGTTCTTGCTGAAATAACGTATCTACTTTACCTGACTGTATCATCAAAATAAAATAGGTACTCTGCATTATGTCTTTCTATGAGCCAAACAATTACCGCATTATTGAACATAACGACATCTGTTAACACCAAAAAGTACAATGAGAGAAATCTCCACAGAGTGGGACACTCGTGATCGGGCGTTAAATTGTATTCAATAAAATTAACCACGGAGACATGTGCGTGCACAGTCCACGGGTCGCGGATTGTACGTGATCAGAATTTGGCGAATGTGGGGCAGAAATTCTAACTTAGTCCACCGCAGATTTAGAATGAAAGTGGTGTAAACTTTCCTCGGGTTTCACTGGTGGCACGATCTAGCCCGCAAAATACTGTGCGTTATCTACATCATGAGATAATGTGACTTGGTCGCCGGCCATTATGCACGTAACCAGTTCGAAATACGCTGGGGAGTTCAGATAGTCTCTTGTAAAGTACCGTCATCGATTGCACATATTTCGCCCGGCAGTTGCGCCAGAACTGTCGTCTAGGACATAATGCCCATATTTGTAGAACGTGGGCCGTCCGCCTCAGCGAAATGTTGTGCAAATGCAATTTGGTAGCCAGCACCCATAAAATAAGATGTCTTCGGTGATTTGTGCGGATATCTTGTTTAGGTTGATGTCGAAAGGGTCTGACTGACATGCGTACGTACGAGCGCATAGATCTCCGAAACGGTAAATCATTTTGGTTCACGTTTCTTAAAGAGAAAACTACACGTAAGCTTAAATGCTGGCCTTGATCGCCTGTTGCTTGGCTCAAACCGCTCAATTGAAAGAACCACAACAAAAAACTATAATCGACAATTGTGGGTCAGCCGCAGCCGCGGTCTTTTATGTTCAATCAATGCGATGCGATGATATGCAGAATCGCGGACGCAAGACATGCGCCGTCATCGTATACAAGTTGCTCACGCGGCATTGAACTTGATACCGATCATGGCCAAAAATTGATTGAAACATGTGTGCTGCGATAAATTAGATCTGTAATGAACGAGCATGATCTAAGTCCCGGATACGACAAGCTCTAGGTATATTTTGAAAGTCTAGCGTACCTTTTGAAGCGTTTGCGTAGGCCAGCTTTTTCGCATTAATAAAACTGGATATCGTCAAAGGATATATTTCTGAGTGCGTTGTAAAGACAAATTTGGAAGATTGGAAAGCAGCAAGAGTTGTTTTCGGTAAGGACGGAATGCAAATTAATTCCTGTACAGTACGGTTGATACTGAGCGGAGGCGGCTACGGTTCAAGGCGTATGAGGCGTGCGACAGAATAACTTGAATAAAACATCCATTCTGTATTATGTATGAGCTATGTAGGTCATAAGAACTTACTGTACTTGCTAATATGGTGCTGTGACGCGAAACCGAACCCCATTACAATAATTTTTATTGGGTCCCAAAGTAATATTATTTCTGCTTGCTTTAAAACTGGCGATCTAGGTAAAGAGAAAAAGTATGTCAAACGAATCTAAAGAAGTTATGTAAAGATTAGAATAAATGGTCACCAAATGGCAATCGAAGTGTCTTATATAACGGCGAGTAACGTTTTTACTGAGTGTGAAATTAGGTGTAAAGACAACAGTTGAAATTTATATTTTTTATAAAATGAAGCTTTGAAGGTTTGTCGTGATTGAACATTTACAACCAAGGATATCTTTGAAATCGTGTCGTTGACATACTCATAAAAATAATCCGCATGACCCTTCTTTCGGGTGAGCTTGGCTGAACAGGAGTAGCAGCAGGAATGAGTGGTGGTGTAGTGGCCTATTTGTAAACTACGACGAAACAAGAGGATTGTTATAAGTTTGACGTGAGTATCTGTGGCTTTGTGTATCTGTGTGTCTGCCTGTGGCACCGTAGCTCCTGAACGGATGGGCCGATTTCGATGCGGTTATTTTTATTATGAAGGCAGTTTAATGGATATGGTTTTAAGCTTTGTTTCATTAAAATTGGTTCAGTAGTTTGGAAAATATTTAAGTATATGTTAACTTGGTCGGGGGTATTCCGACTTTTCTGTCGGTTAGGTTAGTGAAAAATAATCAGTTACCATATTTAGGTCGAGGCAAAATTTTAACTTTGTGTATGAAAGCTGATGGGATACCTTGATTCCTAACTTGGTCTCACAGTGAAAGTTGTTCAAATTATGGTAGTAATACCCAGGTATGACACACCTTGATAATAAACAGCATTTCTAAAAGCAAACTAAGTTATTGTTGTTGTTTGTTATGTGTTTAGAATACTTGGTGCTCACATGTTTGTTATTTAGTTCTGACTCGCAACCTTATATGCTACTATAGACCTAGCTAGCTAGCGACTTCGTCCATATAAAGCATTGTTATACCGCCGTGTTCCTGTAGGAACCATATTTAAATTTGGGATAAGCCTAGCCTGGGATTAATTGGATTAGCCTAGGCGTTAATTTGGGATATTAGCCAAAATATTGCAAAATTTTACCAAAATCCCTTCACTAGTTTTTGAGCCAAACATCAATCCTTCCTTACAACCTTTCGCTTTTATAGGATTAGTACTACGTAGAGCCACTACATTGAAAAACATATTCGCATTGAAATTCCAACTAAAAACCTACGTACAGCATCTATATTAAAGAACATATTTACACAAATAATTAATAATAAATAAATATTCGTGGACAAATTCACACAGCGCCATCTAGCCCCAAACTAAGCAAAGCTTGTGCTATGGGTGCTAGATAACTGATATACCAATTAAATACTTTTAAATACATACTTATTATACATACATTAATTCCGACTAGACCAAAATATTGCAACATTCTCTTGACACGTTTCCGACCACCAAGAGCTCCGAGCACTCCCAACTCCACGGTCAAACCAACTCCCAAATACGGAGTACCGTGGGCGAGAGGCATTCAGCCTGAACTGGCCAGTCCGCGATGACTTGGCTCATTAAAACACAAATTTGGCAATACGAGGACGAGAACGTGGAAACAGATACTTGGATAAAAGCATGATTTGAGGCTCGGCTCTCCCACTCCGCTGGAAAAGCAAGGTAGTTAAAATATTTATTGTGGCCAGTCATTTCTAAAGATGGTACGCTGGTAACTACGCTGTAGGTGGGGATTTTTATATCCTCTACTCCATTTTCCCCATGGCTTTGCTCGTGAGAAAAAGGATAAAAGGGAACAACCAACGTTTTTACCAAATAGTGTAATAGCATGTTCCTTCGACGTGAAAGAAGATGTTTGTTATTTATTATTTAGAATTATTTAAAGAGTGTAGATTGTTACCTTATTTAATCTAATCAGTGGTAACCAAGTAAACAGCCCACCTGATGGAAAACGGCAACTGTCGCAAGTAACGTCTACCGTTTATGCATTTAATAGGTAGGTAACTGTCCAAACATTTTATTGGTACCCCTTCAGGCGAGTATTTCTCAAGCTTGACAGTCTTACCCATTAAGTTAGCATACCCATTGGATACCAACTTTATGGTCTTATAGAATCAACTGCAATGAAGTGCCACAACATCTTATATACATTATTATAGCACTGAATATTTGAAGTGAACAACATTCACGACTTACTTAGCTCACTAAACATGCAAGGCCCACGCAGCTACCGGTTCCTCAGGTATCCTTGTTTGCAAACAAAGGGCTATAGAAAAACGGGAAGTTCATAGTAAAATGGCCGCCATAGAACATACAATAGCACTTAAGGTATATGGTTAACGTGACAGTGACAGTGTAACGTAGGTATGGAATATCTAAAGCCTTAAAGGCTTGTTTTACATCAGCCATACGTAATTACATATATTAGTTCAGGCAAAATATCACCCACATGTATGGGGAAGGTAGAACAATTTCCCAACAGGTTGATTGTTTTAAAATTGAAGCCTATAAAAATCTCTTCAACTTTTGCTATCCAATACGCTTTTTAAAATACTTAACCGTAATTGTATGAAAAATATAGTCAACAAAAATTTAGGCACATATTTTTTACTATAGTATTTTTATGTGCTAAAACAACAATCAGCCTGTTGGGAATTTGTTTTACCTCCCGTTGGCACTACACCTGAGTTATATGCCACACAATGTGTGTACCTATGTGAATTGGTATGATTACATTGAGACCTATCCTAAGGACCTAAGGTACAGTTTAGGATAACTCGTGCCTGTCAGTACAGTTCCTCTACATAGTACAGTATCTATACCTAGTTTAAAACAAAGTCGCTTCCTGCTATGTACTAATTTTATGCGGTTATCAACAATAGATAGTGTGATTCAAGAGGAAGCTTTACAGGGTAGGACAATACGCGAACGAAGTCGCGGCGGGCCAGCTAATTAAATATATTTCAGCAATTTATTTATTCATTCTTTGAACAACATTACAGCTAAAAACGAATGCGTTGCACAAATTAGGTCTCGTTAACAAAATGTAAACTGCCAGCGACAACAAAACACTTAAAAACAATTGTTTCTATAATGATTGTTATGTTCATATTCCTGTCTTTACTGAGACTTGAAATGGAATTAAAGCTGACCATTCTATTCAAAATACTACATACTACATGACCCATGCCTTATTTAATACCATATATTTTAAGAGACTGTAGGCGTCCATAGTGCTTGGCATTTTTACCGCAGTGTGATGCGAGATAAGAGCGGTCTGTATGCGGTCACCTTGAAAATGGAATGTTACGATTACCAGCCAGCAGAGGCCGGTCAGGACAATGTATATTATATATTCATTCAGCCTTAGTCCGAGCCTATCCTATTAGATCACCTCAGTAAAAAATACACAATAATCTTTTGTTATGCAGCCTATGACGCAAGAGTGAAAGAAACGGCATATTTTCTCGAAACAAACAAACAATATTTATAACGTAGCACGGATACCGGAAGAAAGTTGAAATGTGTAATTGCATGTGTGTAAGAAAAATATGATTGAATTTTTGTATCTATGTAAGAGTAGAAGTTGACTGGCTAACTGCTAACTAAAAAGCTAACTAAAAATGTGCGGCGTTCCACGACTTGAGCGAGTCCGTAACGAGTACGGCCGTGGCAGCCATGGCGTGAGAGACATTGCGGATAAGAATAAGGAGGAGCGCCTGCGCTGATTTGGCAACGTGCTGCGTAAGCCCTAGGGATACATGGGAAACAGGTGTCTAAACCTGCCGATATCAGGAAAGAGATCCCGCGGGAGCCCCAGGAACCGATGGGTTTACGACCGATGGCCGACGACGTGAGGATGCTGAAGACCGGGAGAAGTGTCTGTTGTGAAAAGTCAACTCGATCCGCACTTAAAAATAAAAATATACCTCACCATTATCTTGTGGAGTGATTTACATGGTTTTATACCACATTCTGGACTGTACTCTTCAATGAATATGGGTAGCGCAAAGCGAAACAATGTAGAGTCCTATCTGGCTATCCATAGAACTCTACTATAGTACGTAATAGCTTCACTGCCCAGAGCAAATAACACAGTTAACAGGTGCATGCGCCCAATCAGCGCAAATTGAATCAGTAGAGTTCACGCTGCAAGTTCGCGACCCTTCCATTTGGGAGCTCTACATGGCTCTACCAATCATCTTTTGCTCAATTGGGTTACGTTTCGACACACTTGTGGTGCTGACTACAGTACTTACATGTATACTCTCTTTTATCGTTTCAATGTTTTGTAGTATTGCGGTATCGTAGAAAGTATTTTATACGGCATACCAACAGGCATGCGGGCTACCTGATGGAAAGTGGTCACCGGCATCTTTGGACATCAGCAACACCAGGGGCGCTACCAATGCGTTGCCCGCCTCTAAGGAGACCTCTCATATATCACTTGAACGATCCCATGTCATAGTGCAAAGGAAACACTGTGGAGCTCATTCCACATCCGAATCATACGAGCGAGAAAGTTTTAGATAATAACAATCCATGACCACTGTTTCCGGGTTCCTATCATTGTAATATACGACGAAGACTATACTTTGTAGTTACGCAGGAATCGTAACTTAGAAAGTAGTAAGATTGATTGCAGTTAATTGTTGCTTTTGTGGGTAGGTAACGCCGACTTTAAAAACAGATCTATTGACTTGCTTGAATGGTTAGTATATAGTATAAAATTGAACAAAACAGCTTCTTACACATTCAACACGCCAAGATCACGAGCCATATTCATTTAAAAGTGTAATTGGACTGGATCACGAGGCGTTCACCTTTAAGACTTAACTCACGTGAAGATTACACGTAACGGTTCAAAGGTTTCGGATACGACACAGATACGTGGGTGCTTGGTGGAACGAACGCCCATAACACCGTCATTAGGAAGTATTGCCAATCGAGTTTACAGCGCCAATATAGACGCCATAATATATTATGCAGTGGTGTGGTGGAGTTAGTGATATCTCATATGTTGTGATTGACGTGTCTTGCGGTCAGAAGTTTTATATTTACGCAAACCTCATCGCAATGACATAAGATAGGTAAGGTATCGAAAAATATGGTCAAGCTATACCTACGTTTTTGGAATATTATCAGGGAATTCGACTATGTAATTATGGAAATAATTTGAGTGCCTTAACTGCTATTGATCGTGTAATTATGGAATGAAGATTGTGTGTCTTATTAACTGTTTATAATATTGAAAAGCTAATGTAAGTTAGGCGGAGACTTATCATTAGTTAGCATATATATGATTTAATATTGGTTACACTCTAAACGTTTATTACGCTGTAAGTCACCCAAACTGTAAATAAATAAAAGTAATCGAATCGCGGTTAATATGGGAGATAATTACGTCTGTACAGATAAATACAGCTAAATCGATTCGTTCAATTAACATGTTGCAAAATATGTAGGCCTACATTGCAAAAGGTATTTTTACATCACCCACTATTAGTACAGATGTATTAAATCTGTGCTTAACGCGTCGAAGCTGTGGAATGTTGAAACCAAGGTGAATCAGTAAGAGGTGACCTATGCCTTATAAAACTACAGAGTGCTTGGACCGTGGGGACTAACTAAATGCATATTACTTTGTCATCTCCATAATTTCAAATCGAATATTCATTTATACTGTACCTACGAATACGATAGACTTGACACACATAAAATTATCATAGTTAAGTAACTCTTACATCATCATTAACGGTCATAAGACGTCTATATCTGGATATAGGCCTCCTCCTAAGTTTTCCAAGGTGTTCGACCTGCCGGCCCTCTACGACTTCTAAAAGGTTGGTCGACAATCTTGCGCAACTTAGAACGGCCCATTCTACGTTGTTGTACGTAGTCGCCACTTGAGAACCTTTTTTCTTCATTCATATCATAATCATGAACTTGGCGTTTATGTTGTGGTTGCGCTCTCGCGCATTAGGGCCCGGGGTCCGCCTTGACCATGATCCAGGATTTCGCAGATCAGATAATTACAGTGGAGCGACTGCCATCTGACCTCCGTGACCCTCCTATCAGGGGAACCTGACCAGATTGGATCATGCAACCAGTAATTCAGTCGCTTGAATGAAATGTTTCTTCATTGTTATACTTATTCTAAATTAAAAGCCTACTAAAAGCTTTCATATTTGTTCTTGTATTCTATTAAAAAAAAGTTATATAATTAGTATGAAAGATTGCTTTATTTATCTGAATAGGCCGAATAGGACTTTTCTTCATTAGCCACATATGACATAAGTTCCTTTACGTAAACGCAGACACGAGATGCCTAGATAGTTAGGTTAGGTTAGGTCAGTACCAGTTACCCACCCAGTCAGGTAGGTACGTTATTTTCCAGAGGAGAGCCAATTAGTTGATCTCCTAAAAGATTACACATGAGTGATATAATTTATCACAGAACGTAAACGTAAGAATAAGTTTCAATTTCTGAAATTAAAATACTTACTGCCACCGAAACGTGATAAATAGCAGTCAATATAATAAAAAATTTCGTAAGTCGCTGTTGACTTAGATGAAGTATCTATTGATTATATTAATGAATATGAATGATGAATAATAATAAACTGTGGGCGAACGGTTGTTAGGATTATATTCCGAATAAAGAGAGTGGCTTCGCGATAACTACCCACAATAATTCGAATTTGGTATCAATACTCCAAACGTTGTTGTCAGTTATTTCTAGTTTTCTTTTAAACCTAGAAACTACGATAATTACGTAGGTAGTGCACCTATACCTACAGAAAATACGAACCACATTAGTTAAATGCTCTAAGCTAAGCTGACTCAAGCCCGATTGCATTAAATTTTTGGCGACGCCCGAGTAATTTTCAGATATTCCGATTCCAATTTTCAAACAAGAAAAACATAGGACCAATCACCAATTTTTGGCGAAAACTAAGCTTACTAAGCCACTCTTAACTTTATGACATCGATTTTGTGACGCCTAAATGCTTAGGAACATCTTAATGCGATAACGTAAGCGTCGCCTAAGTCGGACATACGACATTTCAATTGAGTAGTTCATACGATTAACGTTCATTTGCAGATTGCGACAAAGATAAGCTTATATTCATGTGTCAATATAGAACAATTCACACGCAAGAACATTTTACATAATAAATTACAAAACAAAGTAGGTATCAGTCTCAACGTCGCGTAAGTATTTTTTGTCGTCCTTTTTCTCATGACTGTGAAAGACAGAAGATTCCAGCTCAGTATTAACGTCATGTCTCATAACCGGGATACGGCCTGTCGTATCCATCAGTCGTTGACTCCGCTTGAAGTTTTTGCAAGCCCTCTGGTAGTTAAGTGCTTTGCAGTTAAGCTTCTCATGATTCGACCTTTTACCGGTTATGTGGTAGGTATGAGTCTGTCAAGCTTATTGTTTGGATGGTTGAGTACCACCAGAGTGAACGCTGGTACCACGGCCTTGTCTGTTTCTTCTGCCAAGCAACGAATATTTAAATATATATAGGTACATATGAGATGGTAAATTACGATTAAAACAGAAAATTTTTGATACCCTTGTTCCCAAACTAGGAATAACCTGTGCATTGGGAATCAGAGAAATCATCCATGGCGCCACATTACTTTCTACTAGAAACCTTTACTTTTAATTTTTTTTCAAAAACTACATAAAATACATTTATGTATGTGTGGCAAATGAGATTAGAAACACTGCAACGAATAAACAACGTTATTATGTACTATTATATTTGGTACATAGGTAGGTATATTTTTTTCTGGAGACGTTGTCGGCATCAATTGTGTTTGTCAAAGGTTTGTACGTAACAGTGCATGAAGTTTAAATAAGTAAATAAATGGTGTGCACGTGTAGAGATGAGACTAATAAAGTCGATAGCGCCTCTTCATTCCGCTCGTGAAGCCATCTCCGATATAAATAATATTATTTTATCGTTCCATCGATTAAAATTGTAACCGAGTATCTTAAGAACTTAATTGCTAAAACACAGATATTGTGTGGGGGGGCTGGGTGGAACATGGGCACACAAGGGCATACAGGGGCACAAGCCTTGCTGCTGTGAAGCTGTGAACTGCAGTGGAGTGGGCTTATGACAGGCCATACCAATTTTTCAAACTGTCATAGATCTCCCCCCGCATAAGGTCATTTTTATTTCGCTTTCCATCTAACAGTTGGAGCAGTCATGTAATTTAATGAGACCTTTACACGGAAATTATTAATAAATCAGCACCCAACTGCCGCATTCTAACCCGAACCGGTTTTCACCGGCTGGTTTTCATTCAGTCCTTGTCTAAACTTAGGAACAAGACATGTTTTTGTTGCTTATTGATCGAGTGCCCAGTGTTGATGCACTAATAGGGCTTTTAACGTCCAACTGGCCACATTCCTGCTGGTAATTGGCTTTGAGGTCCTTGCTCCATTACGAATGAGCAAAAAATGTGACTACGGCTTTTGCATTAGCTACGCATTCAGTACGTAATTATTGGAAATAGTTATGTCATAAGTACGATTTATTTAAGGTACTCGCAAAAAGTATTTTTTAAATAGTTGTATGAAATGATTTGGTATTGAAGTCGCGTCGTAAATTCGTGTTTGATACGCGACCTTAAGTCACGGATAAATTAATAAACTGATTTTAACTAATTTAGCCATGCAGATATATGCTTGAATCCTTGGTGAATGTGTTATAGTTTCTCGAATTCTGTGCAAACGAAGTCAAAATTTAGTCTATACCCACTAAAGGTGTGAGAGACACGTGCGAGAGAATGTGAATGCTAACGTTTACAATAATCCTAAATTTAGGAATACCTAGGAAGTAAACAAGATTCAAATAAGTATGATACATTCAAATGGTCTCGAATTCCACGAGGCTCTGAAACTTATCTTGTCTGACTTATCTTTTAGCATTGTATTTACATTTTATAAACAAACGAAAGTAGCACAGTCACTGCCACAGACGATAGCTATGGTTTACATAAGGTGTTAAGCACATATAATTTAAAACAATTTCCTTACAATGAATACCAGCATCGCACTTCCCTCGATGTCACACTCTTTAGCTATTCAATGGTGCTAGCAATGGAAACGTCGCGTCGTTTAGTTAATATCAGTGCTTTATGTTGTGTCATGGTGTATGTGGGTTGGTAAGTTGGTGTAGGCATTCGTCCGAGAAATTACATACATAAAGCTCACGTCTCTGTCCCACAGGTGGGGTAGGCAGAGGCTCTGTCCTGGCACAACTCCCTTGCCTCAATGATTTGTGATCATATTTCAGATACTATATTTTTGGTAATAAAGCGTTTCGGGTTTCATGGTAAAAGGTCTTTAAGTATTATACGTAGTAATGTATATTTCGAGATGTTAGTTCTGAATGCTCTGGAAAGATAGCCATGTATTGCAAGGTGATGTCATTCTATGGCAACAGCACTATTGAAATGAACTCGGCAGCTAGGAATGAATAATAAGCTATTATATGGATTGCTAATAAGAGTAGAAAGTACCTCTACGTACATAATTATTATATGAAATATATCTAAACCACAATTATATCTGTAGCTTATACTGAAGCTTACAAACAAACACAGGCATGGACAATATAATACGACCGATTATTTCAAATTGAATATTGATTATTTCAATGATACGGCTCGTTACCGTACTACTCTTACTTCTTACTTGATTTTCACATAGTTTGAATGTAGAGAAAGTAATCCGAGAACTATCTTAGGTAGAAATGTAAACTATTCCCGAGATTATATTAGCTGGGGAAATATTAAAGGCTAAGTACCATTTACGGAAATATTTGAAACCTCTTCGTAGTCTCGCATTCCTTCCTTCGGTGGAAATCGATTGAAAATTGCCAGCCAATAAAGAGGACATTGGCACGTCATCAAGTACTAGAGCCAAAGGAAACTCCATTTATACGTGGTATGTACTTTCTAATTAAAGAAAGCCGACCTTAAATGAGTTACAAAGTATAGGTACTCTGATTTGTATACTGGCTGCATTAAATGGAATGTCTTGTGCACATCTTATTGAATTTGTGCATCGCTTTGAGTTCTCACGGTTGATTGAAGCTATTACATACATGTTACTCATGTAACGCCCTATCCATAATTTCAAACCATAAATTTTGTTTTATGCCAGCAGTTTCAAATTATGTAATATTTTTTGTTACTTACTACGTTCACATAAGTTACAGGTGAATTTCACACGTCATATTAACTATGTAGAGAAAAATAAATCAACGATGCGTAGACTTCCTTAGGCGTAATTAAAATACCATGTACGTTTTTTCTGAACAACAAATAAAGCTGAGTCTTGACGTGAAGCTACAAAGCGACAGCAAGTACCAAACCAGCAGTTATACCACCCGATGGAAAGCAGTAACTGTCGCCCATTTATTTATTTATTCGTATGGCATTAATAGCCAAGTCGCTAATTGTGTAATCAGCTACTGTCGCCCATGATATGCAGTTAGGGTTCATGTAAGTACCGAAGAAATATGTAATGCAAGGAATAAGATGACATACCTCATATCTTGTAGAGGAGCGTCGGTGGCCGAGTGGTTAAGGTATCGGACTCGTAAGAGGAGGTTCGAATCCCATTGCAGCCATGTACCAATGACTCTTTTCTGAGTTATTTCTCTTTTCTAGTTAGTACATTAGTTGAAAGCTTGCCGATGCTCTTACTGCGAGGGAAAACATCGTGATAAAACCTGCACATTCTGCGTAACCATGATTCAACCTGGTCGGTAGGTAGTAGGGTCACGGAGGTCAGATGGCAGTCGCTCGACTTTAATTATCTGATCTGCCAAATCCTGGATCATGGTCAAGGCGGACCCCGGGCCCTTGTGCGCGGGAGCACAACCGGGATATTAACGGATAATCCGGAACAAAACAATGTAAACATTGTTGGCGAGGGAAAGATAAGGCGGCGGTCCCGACCCTTCAGGCTTGTCCTACCATCCGCCACCATATGTAAACATAAGCAACATGCTACCGTCACACCGTCACGGATATTGCACCAATAAGCCATGGTTACCGGTTACACTTTCACTACAGCCATATGGGAATGTTGTCAAACACGACGGCACGTGAGTCCCATGCAGCTAGTGTAATAACTGAAATCACCATGATCATAATCAGCGCCTATTTAGATTGTAAATGCGAAAGTGTGGATGACGATGGTCTGTTACTTCAGTGTGGTTTAAAATAAATAACTAACTCATAAAATAATAAATATGCATGGACAATTCACACAGCGCCATCTAGCCCCAAAGTAAGCAAAGCTTGTTTTATGATGCTAAATTACTGATAAACTAGATATATATACTTTAAAATACATACTTATTGTACATATAACACCCAAACCGTAACAGAAATTAAAGTTCATAATTTCAATTTCTGCTCGACCGGGAATCGAACCCGGGAGCGAACATCTCTGCGTGGTAAACCAACTTAACCAAATCAAATCAGGTCGTTTAAAAAATTTTTCATTGTTTATTTGCTTGCATTAGCAATATTTATTTATCTTGGCTGGCTACAAATATACCACTTTATTAAAAACCGTTATGATTTATTCGAGGGCAATTTTAGGGTCAACTCGTTCGTAACAACCAGGTTACTACCATATAGTTATATCTGGTTATGTCACAAATCGGTAACGTAATTTCGAAAGTACTTTTTTGAACATAATTAGACTAGCCAGTAATTTGACCGCCATGTCACTTTCTGTATTTTTAAACAAACAACAACAACGCACCTGCGGTCCTGCGGGCGACAGTTACCGGTTACCATCAGATTGGCTGTCTGCTTTATAAGTAAGAAGCATAAAAAACGAACGGTTACTTCATTCTACCGTTCGTATACAATCCGTAATCCTAGAAGTTAATCAAGCAGACGATATGTAGATACAGACAACCAGACACCGGGTCGGTCCGGTACCCATATACCTAAAAGTTCATGTTACGGCAGTAATATCTTGTTGATTTTACCTTGTTTGACGAAAATTGCGCTGGAAATCACTCGGCTTACATATTCAACCAATTACAAATATTGAAGCTTAGCAAATAATATCGAAATCTATAACTCCGTTATAAGTGAGCCATGAATAATATTGTTCAAGTAAATAAGCTTAGGATTCTAGTTGACACGGATTCTGTGTCGTGCAGTTTATTGGCCTAATTACCACTCCAGTAAGTCTATCCACTTAAGTACTTATAGAATTTTTTTTTGTAGCGGCTATGTGAAAAGGCTCGATTTTGAATACAGTACAGTTTTCCTAATCTAGTACACACAAAATTACGTACTAGACTCTAAGTTATGAATAACTAGCTTTTGCCCGCATATATTTATGTTACATATAATATTCCAGATCCGTTCCCGCGAGAACCATATTTAATTTCGGGATACATTGCCTGTGTGCTATTCTTATAACCCTATAAGCTATATTCATCAAAATCCATTAAGTAGTTTTTGCGTGAAGGGGTAACAAACATAGATAGATTGATATACTTACAAAATAACAAAAAAGAAAATTCCGCCTCAAGCCTCCGCATTTATAATATAAAGTAGGAAGTAGGATATGACTACGTTTTTATAATAACTCTACGTTAATCTAAAGTCGTCCCATGACCTTTATTAGGCAGTCGGTCCATCTTTTAAGGGATGTGCCCGCGTTATGTTGCCCTGTCTATAGATACCCTCGATGTATCAGAACCTTTTGATACCAACGGCTGTTGACTTTACTAGCAATGTACGTGCCGTCCTTACTACGGGTTCTAAGAGCAATGTTACAGCTTAAAGGTGCTCTGACAGTATTACCGTTAATAAAATTATAATTGCCGCTGTATTTCCACGGTACAAAACGACATTGTTACTATCCTCACTCCAATGCGTGCAATTAAAAGCAACTCAGCCACGGCAGAGCAATGCGCAGAGCGATGTAACGCGTGTCGCTCAATAATCGTAATTCAAGAAGAGTGCCAGGGGTCACGCAAGCCCGTCCTAAATATCGGAGCGAATGCTTTCTACGTGCGCCTGCGCAGGTGACGGTAGTTGGAAATCAGGCGGGCGCATTTGGCGGGTCGTAAAGAGTTTAGGATCCATGCATTCACATGGTAGATACAAGGTGATGTAAGTTACAAGGTATATACTATTAAGAGGTTCCCCCCTTTTTGAGCTACTTTTCTAACGAATGTTTTGATGTGCGTAGTCTTTCGTGCGGCATTCGCTGCGGGAAACGTAAATAAAAAGTCGCCATGATTGGCAGTCTAAAAGCATCACTGAACTGTTCACATTTTGATATCACACTACTTATTCGAGTGAAGTTAGTGAACAGTCCGTCCTATTCCTGTTTTAATCGCATAGTATCTACATATTGCGTTAGTCCGGGTTGTTTCTTCCATGCACTGACTTTTACGTATAAAAACCGTGAATTTCAAACTAAATAGTTGTTGTTGATTAAATATTTTAGTAATTGTGTTAACATGATAAGGGTCGTGGGGCCATGATCCAAACTGGCCAGGTTCTTCTGTTATATAGGGTCGGAGGTCTAATGGCAGTCGCTCTACTGCAATTACCTGATCTGCCAAATCCTGGATCATGGTCAAGGCGGCCCCGGCCTCTTATGGGATATCAACGCGAAGATGATTACGATGATTATAATTGTGTTAACAATAGAATATTCACACACAAGAAATTCGAACATCGGATAGCTACCATTACAGTTTTTCCATAAATGCAAGTTACTGGACACAAATCACTATTTCCGACTATCAAGTTACGTTTTACGCACAAAAATCTAGCGACCCCTCTAAAACCTACGTTGGTCAACCCTGGATAATCATAACGCACGTTATGAAAGCTGCGTGCGCGCTTTGATACAGCGCATGCGCGAAGACTACACACGTCGGACTTTCTATTGTGGGTGTATATTAATCATTTTGCGTGCTTTCCGCATAACGAAGACAATATGATGTAGCGACGACATGGATTGTAATCATATTGTAATTAAATATAATTGGATACAACCAACTTAGTAAAGTGATATAAGTTATGGTCCTAACACAGTCTCATAATCTTAACAATACAGTTATTATCAGACTTGTTATGGCTTTCGTCGGCGATTTAGTTAGAGTTCTCTTCCATACACGCTTATTGTGTTGTCGTAGGAGCTCCCGCATATCCTTTCTTAGCGCACACTTCTGGTGTTTAAGAAACGCCTGCGAAAAGTCACCTACTAGGTACAGCTTTCTCGACTCTGGGTTGATCAGTTAGTCAGTCAGCCAGTTTCTTACGGTGCTTTTTGTATTTTACTGCATGTTTATTATGTTGTTTAATGGCTACCAAGTAAGTAAAATGTGCATATAATGTAAATAAAAATGTTGTCACTAGCTTGTCCGAGGAAAAGTTGCTGACTTGAACTATTTATAAGCAGGCAATAATTTAAATAGATACTCAGCATATCATATTACCCAAAACCAGTATTAATCGAGCTAACATTCGTATGCCCGTCCAAAGATATGCTAGCTCATCTTATACTGTTTCTTCTGTACATACGTTGTGATAAGTTTGTCTCTTTTACGCACACACGAGTAGGTACTATTTACGTTTTTATTTATTTATTTAACCATAAATTTATAGGATTACAGTACTTACATACCTACTAATGTAATGCAAATATTAAAACAGAATTACATCCCATGACAAGAACATAAAACATTTTAAAATCAACCTTTTAATCTTGTACACCTTGTGTACCTTGTACCTTTTAACGTTGTTGTTTTTACGTGTTTTTTACATCTAAAATTGAAATGTATTTCACAAGATTTAATATTACTTTTTATTTATTTATTTGTACAACACAAGGGACAATTTACCATTAAAATAAATAAAGACTTACTAGAATGAAGGAATCAATTAATTAAAGACGCTCATTCATTCATCAACTCACAGTACCTCAAGCATACATTTCTTACATTCATCTATCGACTAACAAATATTGTATTTATGTCTTCTTTAAGATTTATAGAGGTACACATCTTGTCGATGGAATTTAATCGACCTTCTAAGTTCCTGACCTTGCTCTCAAATGCAAGAAAACTCGTAGAAAACTACAGTTTTTGTTCAGGTAGACAGTTGACAAATGTCAGGTAGGTACAATGTCACACATTTATGTGACCCGGTGGCCAAACCTGGAACTAAGTGATGCCACTTTGATATGTCATGTCAATGGCCCCAACAGCGACGCTGTCACCGGGTTAGACAACTTTGTGGTACTCTACCTAAAGAAATAGCAATCAACTCGGCTCGGCGCTACCGACTACTTCGGCTGATTGCTATCGGATCAATCTGAAAGCGAAAGTATAGTCATTGATAGACTATTTCCCTACCAAGATTGTACTTGTTTGTGTTTAGTTGTTTACAAACAGTTGGTGTCAACAATATTGGACTCAAGGGGAGGTATAAGTAGTATTTTACCGAAATTATTACCGGAATTATTATTAGCTTGATGCTTGTACCTACACAATTCTTTGTCTCGAATTAATTTTTCATCAGTGTAAACAACTTCTAACCGTACAGTAAACTGTGGGTAGGTACTCGTCAATCCGTCAAGACGAAAGATTAGATGTGAATGGGTTATTAATGGGTTAGTTTTAAATAATAAATGATATGAAAGCAATTAACCACTTAAAACAATCTACACCAATCACCAATAATTACCCGTTTTTAAGAATAGCTTTTCAAAAATTCACACAGATTTCTCGCTCTAAGCACTCGAACATTATTATAATCATTTGACTTTATGGGGTTATTGTTGTAGTTGTATGGCCATATGTGTCATAATGTGTCATCATTCATTGCGTCAGAACAAAGTAAACCGCGATAAAACGCTAGTTATTATTTAATATTGTTAAAATGCTACGATTCTAACCTAAAGTTTATTTATTTAAATTTCATGGACGATGACGTACAAAGGCGGACATACAGTTACAGAGCTTTATTTTCCAGTCAACCATAATAAAATTTATAAAGTGAGCCTCAAGAGGACTAACATTCAAAAACCGTTAAATGAATAGATCTTTAGATAAATTCTTCATCATAGATCTTTTAATAAATTGCATCGAAATAAAGATAAATATCAATACCATACAGTCAAGAGATTATGATAATGTCGTTAGTCGTAAGAGCGCACCATCGTTGGGCATTTATAGGAAGCGAGCTTTGAAAACGGCTCATTACTATTTTAATTAGGTATTCCATGTGATTGTTTCTATACTTTACATCGATAAAAAGTTGGTATGAGACAGATTGTAATTAGTATAGTAGTAAGCCACTTATTACACTGAAGATTAATCTTACAAAACCTGATTTCAAATATCGAAAGTCCCATTGCGAAGGATTCAGCGCTTTCCTCGCTCCGCGCATCGCGCGTCGGCGCGCGCGCACTTCCGACATGCGAGCCGCAGGAAAGTGCTCGTTTAGCATTGCACTTGAGACCGTTGTCATTATGAGGGTGTGTAGACAGCTATTTATAGTAAGTGTCATGGTTGTGGTGTAGCTGGAGGAGGTGGTTATACATTTTAAAGATAGGAAACTCGGAACATACCCTTAAAATGTGTGATAATAACCGCGATAGTTTAAAACATTATGAGGTTTTTATAGTTGGTGTTATGTTCGTTAGTTAGGAGGCAATGGTCGTGCGACAGTTGAGGCTATGAGAAAATATATTCCTTAACCCGAGTTAGGAGGCAGCTTTACAAATGGTTTATGACCGTCTATCTATGTCTATGGTCAGTCGTACCGAAGGCTGTCTTTTCTCTACCTGCTGGTCTCTTGTTAATGTGATTCCTACGTTAACCTTAAATACTGATTACTGAATAAACCAGTAAAACTGTATAAAAATGATACCGTGCCTTTTTATTATTTTGACAGCTTCACGAAAAAATTTAAGTATAGTGCCACAAACTTACCTAACCCGGCCAAAGCTGGAACTAAAATGTCGCCATTTTGTAACATATTTAAATAGTACCCACAGTAGTTACCTATGTTAAATTCTCCAGATATGCACTGAACCTTACGATTTAAGTAGCGAGTAGTATGCATGACATGCGTGTACCGGTTATGGAGTGGTTTGTAGAAACGAGTGCTATGAAATTAAAAGGATCATTAGGTACTAGGATACACGTAGAACTTGTACTGATAACTATTATTTATGCACACGTTTTAGATAGTTAGCAGATGGTTGGAAACGTTTGCCAGTAGTAGGATAATACAACAAGTTCAGTTTAGGCGAAGGTTGTAGTATGAGCTAGAGGTTGCCCATGGAGAGAAGAACATGAAGTTCTTCAAAAAAGGGGTAAAATTATGGTTTTACGGGATCCCCCGGGATACTCTTGGTAAAGAAAACATAGTCGTAACTACTTACCAGGCACCTTTTCCATATAAGTGGTATAAAAACCTTAGGTAAGACTTCCACAACGGCGAACTCTTTAAGGATCGCGAAAGACGACACACTAGTTCGCCTTTATTAAGCTGAAATTGAAATACATATATGCCAGTTTATCCAATACCACTAACCTGGCACCTGCCGTGATTCAGTCCGACGCGGTCCAATCAAGAGGTCGATGGAACCATGCCTAGTCCACAGAGTACGGTGGTGGGTTGTCCGCAGACTTGGTGGTGAGTTGTCATAGCTAAAGGATAGGTTGTCGGCTGACTTAATGGTGGGTTGTCCAAACCTAGAGTATGGGTGTCTGCAGATTTGGTGACGGGTTGTCCTAACCTAGAGGATGGATTGTCCTCAAACTTGTTGATGGGCTGTCCTAACCTAGAGGATAGGTTGTGTGCTGACTTTGTGGTCGGTTGTCCTAACTTATATGCATAGATAGATGATGGTTTGTCCGCAGAATTGGAGGTTAGTTGTCCTAATTTAAAGGGTGGTCGGTTGTTCTAAACTATACTAATAGATGATGGGTGTTCCGCTGACTTGATAGTGGGTTGACCTAACCTAGAGAATAGGTTGTCCACTGACTTGTTGATTGGTTGTCCTTACCTAGAGGATAGGTTGTCCGCTGACTTGGTGGTCGGCTGTCCTAACCCAGAGGATAGGTTGTACGCTTACTTCTAGATTGGTTGTCCTTACCTAAAGGAAAGGTTGTCCACAGACTTGTAGATGGGTTGCCCTAACCTTTATAGACAATGGGTTGTCCACTGATGAATGTGATACGTGTCGTCTAATTCGACTTAATGGTGAGTTGTCCTTACCTAGAGGTTGGGTTGTCCTAATCTAGAAGATAGGTTGTCCGCTGATTTGGAGACAGGTTGTCCGCAAACTTGAAGATAGTTTGTCCGCAGACTTGGTAGTGATTTATCCGCTGACGAGTGTGATACGTGACGTCGACGATTTGGCAATAGGTCGTCCCCTAGACGGTGGGTTGACTGACCTGATGGTTGGTAGGCGCGGCGGTCTGCGGCGGCACGGACTGCACGGGCCGCGCGGGCTTGGCGGCGGCGCGCTGCAGCGTCGCGCGCTTCACCGACGCCATCAGCCAGAGGTCCTCGACGCGTTGCGCCGCCTGGGAAGGTAGGGGTGTTAGGATAGTGCAACACTCATTGGTTCGTATTATTATGATGATAATATAGGTCGTGTGAAATAGAGCTGGACCTCTGCGTGGCGATCGGAAGTTTACCATCCGAACCAATCAGTTTGTCAAAATTAGCAGACTTAGGGCCCAAGTAATTGGTGCTGAAAATGGTGTAGCGGAAATGCTTCCTCTGACAACTCACAAAATTACGGTCGCTCAAAAAAATTACCTGTTCCACGGAAGGGGAGGTTATTGCCATAATCTCCACGCGTGGCAGGCGGGTAATAGAGATAGAGATCGCAGTGTAATAAGAATGGAAAGAGCTGTAGCCCATTTCCCAGCCTACGGAGACTCTAGATCTTTTGCTTCGTAAACATTAGTCAAACTTGAACGGCTCCCACGTATAATGTGTAAGGGGTTGGTGCCATTCTACTCTGCCGGACACCACACGACCAACTACGGCCACTGGATATATTGGTATCGGATAAATTATGGGTGACAGATTGAATTCGGCTTTGTCCCAATATACCTAGTTCGGAAGCCAGCTTAGTGTTTCCATTTCTTTATAGTAGATATAATAAGACCACGCTTAGTCCGAATCGCTTTTTAAAAAGAATAAAATAAAAATCTCTGTATGGCAACTTATGCCATGTCATTTTTCCGTCATAGAACGTCATTCATAAAAGTCATAACAAAGAATTTGACTGACTTGAAATATATTATTAAGGCAATTGGCACATTGGAACGCAGCAGCAGGGTAGAGGGCGCCACACTCTCGGAACATACTGAGTCCGTAAATTATATTATAGTCAGAAGGCGATGCATTTCGATCATGATTGTGATCGACTTCAATTTATTTGTCAGTTTGACGAATTAGTCCGTGGTATTGTTGTTGGCTTCCATACGAAAGAGAAAAAAAGAGATAATGATACGAAAAATACGCGGCTATACGAAATATTATAAAGGAACCAAAGATCGTGATAAACAAATCACTGGTAGTCGTGGGACTACTGGTAAACATAGATTCATGGGAAAAAAACTACCATTTCTCTTTAAAGACTAACGCACGTCACGCACAACCGTACGGTGCTGCGTTCCAGTGTGCGAATCACCTAAATAATAATGGGCAGTGACTGACAAGGACAGATTATCCAATCGATATTGCCATATCCACACTTTATAATTTCTACCACTGTCAATCGATTCGGACTTAGCGTGGTCCTACTATATACAAATAAATCTATAAATATCCTTTACAGTAGGTCCCTTGCGTCCTCACCTGAGTGACCAAAGCGCGTGTCTCCTGCGTAGCGGTCTGCATCAGCATCTCCCGGAACTGGTCGGGTGCGGTCAGGCCGAAGCTCTTCGCGTCCTCGATCAGTTTGTCCACCGCGATCAGGCCGCCCTCGCCTGCCAGGATCTCGACGCCTGAGGCGCACCATTCGTTCGCCTGTGGAGGGAACAGGGTCTGTTATATTTGTGGTTATACTTAAATATATGTGCGAGCAGGTATCAATGGCATTGTTTGCTCCTGTTTTTGCTGTTCGAAACCCAAAAAAAATAGCTTATGGGGTCGAGTTCGATTTTCATATTATTTTTCTATACTTTCTTTCGTTTTAGTGTTAAGTAATTGAATTATGGTTTATACTCTTAGTAAATGCATTCAATGTTGCGCAAAATGGGTTAATAATTTATAATATAGCAGTTAAATCGATAAAACCACAAATCGCCGCTAGATGTAGTTGTAATTTTTATTTTTCATTGCGTTGTTTTATATTTATATGTTGAAATCCATTTCACGCTTATTTGGATACATATACTAACGGCCAAATGCACAAACAACATTAAAAACGTCAAACGCTTGAAATAATGGATCAATAAGGTTACATAAAAGTATTATAAACGTATGTCGAGAAACCGCCGAGTACGTACACATTTACTCAAATATTTTCTAAACTACTCAACCGATTTTAATAAAACAAAGCTATAAACCAGCTAGATTAGTGGACTGGTAAAGATCTCCAAATATTACGGCAAAACGCACTAAGCTCAGGTTACCTTATCGATCCTATCCATGAGCTCCTTCGCTTTGGTCAGCAGCAGGTTCCGCTTCTGTATCTTGTCGATGAGCAACGCGCTCGTTCGTCTCAACTCCTCGCATTTGGATTCGATGTGGTCCACGGAGCTGAGGGGGTCTTGCATCAGCTTCTCGCCTGGAAGAAGTATGTTTTCAGTATTCTCCGTGACGGGAAATTAAGCTCGTTAGAACCCCAGTAAGGCGCTGTCCTAATTGGTAACGGTCGTGTGACCATGGCCGACGGTTGTACGACGGCCGTGGCCCGACACATAGGACACCTCAAAATTGTCTCTGTCTGTCTGTATATACGCTAGCTCCTGCTAAACGGATTTTGATGCGATTTTAAGCATCTGTTAGAGAATTTCTTGCGGAAGGTTTGCATATTACAGTAAAGAAAAGCCAATTAAACCCGTGCAGTGGGGGCGGGTCGCTAGTTTGCAATATACTTAAGTAAAAAACGAATTTGACAGAACCCTTACCGTCATCAATAACCGAAGAAGCCGTGTCGAGATCACAATTGCAGAGTTTCTCGAAGTCGTTGGCTTCCTGTATGAGTTTCTCCACCCTGCTCGCCGTTTCACCCACTTCGGTCATGTCGCACGCCCTCTTTAGATGACCGTCTAAAGTAGCCTAAAAATAAAGTTAAATTTATTAGGCTGTATAATATTTATTCCCCTTAGGCCAGATTAAAAAAGTGTGAGTTCATATAAAAAGTATACAAACTTTTTGCTACAGACGAAGATAGACATAACATAACACATCTCATTGGTAAAGAAAATTAAAAACAAAAATTGTTGACGTTTCTAACCTAAAATTTATTTTGTATATTTCTAATTCGTACGTAGTATTTTCAAAATAAAAACTTAACTCAAAGAATGGGGCTGGATATGGTATGTAATTTCAAAAAATGCAGAAAATCTTTAAGTGCTCATGCGTGGGTGACGACGTGCTCGCACGCATTCTGTATAGAACACGGAAAGCGCGAGTTCAAAAGAAGTGCTGGTAATACAGTAATGTGTCCAGCTTGCGGATGCGAATTACAAGATAAATTCGATGTTATTCAAGCGGATCTTAAGCCGAGCGAAACGTTCAAGTCTATAGTATTAGCAGGTATGAAACCAGACATGATTATGGATATTGCGATGAGAGCAATGTCATTTTGGTCTTATCAACTTGAACAGGAGACTTTATACCAGGAAAGCGTCGCGAAACACATGCGGGATAAACTGCAATGTCTGGAGGAGATAAATACATTGAACTTGCAGAAACTGAAGGCCGAGTTGGAGACGTGTAAGCGTAAAATTATGTCTTTGCAATCCGATTACAACAAAAAGAACAAACAAGCTGAAGAATTGAAAGCTAATTTGGAGGAAAAGACAAGAAAAATTCAGAAACTCTCGTACCAATTAGACTCTCAAAAGAGAAAAGATATAAGAACAATTAATAACTTCGAGGGGTCTAATTCAGAACCAGTCGATTGCATGAATATTAATGACTTAGTGGGCAAGAGGGCGGCCTCGGAGGCATTTGTGTTCAGACCAGCCAAGGAAATTGAACACCCACGCATTTGTTCGCCAAAAACACCAATGTTCGATTTCCGCAATAGAAAACATAAATCGCGTCCAAGCTTTCATTTTATGTCGCCTACATAATCGGAAATAGTACCTAAGTCTATCTATGTATGAAATTCAAGATAAAATGATTAGAATTAAGTGTAATTTACCTGCATCTGTTTGAAATTTAATAAAAACGTTCTAAACTTGAGCCAATGGTTTAATTTAGTGGAATGTTTCTGCCAGAAGTTGTCGAATTGTTTTTCAGTCTCTTCGAGTTGCACCAGTAGCCTGTAACAGTACAAAAAATTGGTGACTCTCCCATAATACCTACGATTCAAGTACTTAAGCAGAAGCAGCGATGATAACGCATCTAAGCAGTACGTAGATGCGTTATCACTGTGAGGAATAGGATATTATGCCTCATACCTGTAATTGCGCTGTTATCCATCAAACCGGAACATATTAATGTAAACATTGTTGCTTGGATATAGATAAGGTGGTTTAACAGAGTCACAGCAATCCTATCACAAGTGAAGTCAGGTACTTACAGGGAAATCGTGGACAAAATATAATTTGCTTACCTTTCTACAGCAGCCACGTGGCTTATAATATTATAAGTTAGGTTTGGTTTTCGCACTTGCGTCAGCAAATCCTCGCCCTGTGCGGTCGCGGTCGACAATTCGCTTTTTAAAGCTTTATATCTGGAAAGGGAAACATAATTGTTACAAATAGGAACGTAGGTACGAATTAATCAGTTTGGAAATTGGAGTAAGTACGTATCGTATCTAATCTCTATAAATGAAACATCAGTCGTCATCATCGATGCCGCGTAACGTTACCGCGAAAAACCATATTTGATAGTGTAGGTACCGTGTAGTGTATAGTAAAGTAGAATATAGACTCAACTCTATCAAGTGACGGATGATATCGGTCGTACAACACGACTAAGACGCTGTCCTAATTGGTGGTTTTGATGTCTCCTATTGGCGATGTCCGTCGTACGATCATGGTCGCACGACCGTTGCCAATTAGGATAGCGCCTTAGACCAGCTGGGTCCTACAGTGGACCAGAAAATGGGTAGGCAGCAGCATTTTCTGTTGTGCGTTTTCAACACTGCGATCTATAACCCGCCTGACAAGCGTAGAGATACTCTTTGAGGTAATTTGAGATTGTACCTTAAGAATTGTGAACTGATATAAATGTTCGAACCCGGTACTCTCTGCATAGCATATTCAATCTTTACATAATCATTCGGCGACCACTGCGCTACTGTTCGCCGTCAAAGACAATCAATACGTTATTACGTGGACAATGTTAGATTGGACATGTGTAGGCCCCTCGGAATAAGAACTAAAAGTAGCCCCCGTAAAAGTGATTAGACACGTCTCCTCAATTTGTATGCATATACAATGGAAGCTCCAATATCAACCTGTACCGTTTCTTTAAAATTATAGACATGATAAGTATAACGAATAATATGTGACTCTACGTATAAACGAAACATGCAAGGCGAACCTAAAACACTTTACCACACAGTCTGTCCGTGTGGTATAATATAACTCATACTAAGATCACATCCAACCGTGTGAATGTAGCTATATTACGCGTACATATAGGCGAGACCAAACGCATGCGCGAATGTCATTCGTACTAAATTAAATTGACCCTAAAATTTCGGAGGATTTCTTGATTATTCGTAGGACTGGTCTGCCTGGCGCATATCGCAAGCTTCGAGTTGCAAGCCCTATCACATTATGATCTTTCAAACGTTAGTACCAAAGTTAGTACTGACCTAGATTCCTGGCAATCCAATAGCTCTTTGGTTTGTGTCGGGTCGTTGCCCATATCGCAGTCGACGATCTCGTGCATGAAGTCGTCCAGTTTGCTCGATATCTCCTTCATTAGCGTCGAGAACTTCTCCAGGGCCTGGAAGCAATTTATGGTGTGTTATTGAGGGTAGATAGATAAACGAAATAGCTCTTTTATGCTATTCAGTGACAAACGAGCAGACAACCTGCCAGATGGTAAGTGGTAACTGTCGCCCATTACACCTACAATTCATACATTTAGCTTGCTGGTAACAAAATGCAGAACCGCAGGTGCGTTGTCACTGTGAGGACTAATATGAAATACCTCATGCCTGTCACTTCGCTTGGGTTATACAAGTCGCATTGATGGTAGAATATGAACGTTTTAAAGCATAGGTTATCTAGCATAGTTGTTGACATAAACCTAATTCAACACAAATAAGACAAACTTATGTCTTACGTAGAGCACCACAACGGTGAGTGTCACACACAGAACAATTATAATCCGATTCTGCCCTCAAACGGTGTACTTGTATACAAAGATTTAAGTGTTTAAAGTCGATTTGAGTGGTTAAGTTGGTTAAGACCGGGTTTCGAACGCAGAGCTCCTGGGTTCGATTCCTGACCAGGCAGAAATTTAAGTTCTGTTACGGATCTGGGTGTTATATGTACAATAAGTATGTGTTTAAAAATATATACATGGTTTATCAGTTTTGTGGCACCCATAACATAAGCTTTGCTTACTTTGGGGTTAGATAGTTGTGTGAATTGTCCAAGCATATTTTAAAGATGTATGAATGTGGTATCGGGATCGTAGGTTGAGGCACGCGAGTCTCTGCCTTTTCCTACGGGATACGGGCGTGAGTGTGTATAGGGCGTGTGTGTATGTGTGCAACTTACTATCCGCTGCTGTATCCATTCGGAATGCGAATACTGCAGTTCACCTCCCAGGTCGGGGGTTAACTGCGATCTATCGAAGTATTCGCACAGTTCCTCCACGGAAGAGCAGACCAGCACCTTGAACTTGAACTCCTCCTTGAAGAACTTGCTGCTCACTTCCGATAGTGCTTTCTGGAGGAAGCTGGCTGGCCTCAGCACGTACACGGCGTGGATGACGCCCGGGAAGAATTCCTGGAATTAGTGACCGATATTTGGTTAATGCAGTGCGGTTGGTTGGATGTTGGAAACCTTTTGGGAGCAGAGGAAACGCTGCGGTTGAAACATTTTAAAAATAGGTGGGTATTTCAAATAGCTAGCTGCCTGCTTCAAGCGAGCTTCTGACTTTGCATACGTAAATACATAGTCATCTTTAAAAAAATTAAAGACTAACAGATTTTTCACGAGTTTTTCAAGAGTTCAGATATGAGGTTATTTGAAATGTAATAAAAATACTTACAGAAATCCTTATCAATACAGTTTTGACTGAGTTCCATCTGTCTTTTCTCCTGTCTATGATGATATGAAACCCCATTTCTGCTTCCAATAACCTGAAAATTAATAGATAAAATTCTATCTTACATAAATGTGTTATGGTGGTTAGATTAGTCATTGTTACTGTTGAACTATGAGTTAATCAAATAAGTAAAAGGCTTCATTCAAATATTTGATAACATTATCATTATCGCATACTGTGCCTATGCGCAGAAAAAATATGTATTCTACCTATTTAAACATCGTAAATGCGTATGAAAACAGCAGTAGGTGTCTAGGTAATTTTCCAGTAATGGTACCTCCCGAACACACACTTAACAAAGGAAATCTCGCGTAATTGTAAATTTTATGTAAGTAGGTGGCAAAGAAAAACAAGTGTACGGCCCTCTTCTTACCATCAAGGAGATAACTTAGCCTCTGTCCATCATCCGTTGGCTTTCCTTCTCTTTCTTCTTCACTTCGCCTGGTCTTCGCATCTACACATCGTAAGCTGTGGCTCTCGCATCTGACACGGCGATATCAATCAATATCGATTCTAATTTGGCTGATTGCCCATCATATAGCCAAACATAAAGTCAGTGATTCTGTCTAACGACATTCTCAGCGTACTTACGAAGGTATCGAAGTGAGGTAGAGCAACAGCCTCCTATACTCGTTCGCGGACACCATGTGGAAGTTATTGTTGTCAGGGAAGGTGATCAGGGGCCGATGGTCCTTGGCCAGGCCGCCGGTGGCTAGAGCGTACTGGGGCAGGAGTAGCTCGCCCACGCCGCGTCCCTCGTCGCCTTCGCCGCAGCCGTCGCATTCTGCTTCTGTGGGGAACAGAGGGATGGTGTTATTGAGAAGATAGGACACAACAATATATGGAATATAATGAAGGTCTATAAGTTCGACGATTCTGCTACCGACTATATATGAAAGTCTATTAGATCGAATTTAAGACACTAAACTCTAGGTGGTTGGTAGCAGTGGACTATTATTTGTCTTGTTCGTGGACATTTATTTATTTGGATCAGAGTGTCTGATGTCTACCGAAATAGTTCTGTAGGCTAATTATGTTGTGTTGCTAACACTTAAATGATTGAAATTTTTACTTTTACGATTTCGTATGATCGATTTAATAGTTTTAGTTTATTGCAATGGAACTTTGTTTGCAACTGAACCCCATGAAACCGATGTAATCGCAAATGTAATAATTGCAATCATTGAAACCAGAGAAGTGTTAGCAACAGACTTACGTAATTAGCCTACGGCATACTGATAGATTCTTATAAAATCTAAATTAGCAGTCGTGTATCGTTTCAGATTTCCGTATTACCGACACGTAAAAGTTGCTATTATCCAATTATAATTAGATTGACAGCACACACAACAGGTCAATGTAGTTGCCCCTACACTTAATTTCCTCAAGAAGAGAACTTGAATAACTGCCTTTTCACTTCGGAAAGTTCTAACTCAACTATTAATTACCTATGTACGTTGCGCTACACAGAATACTCCAGAGACTAACGAGAAAAGTTTACAGCTTGTATGGAGAATTGGAGACGAAAGTTATAAAGAACTTTTGCGGTATTTAATCGAGTGTTTAGTAGGTACCTACCTATTTGTTTACTTCTATTGTTTGTATATTATTTATTAGGGTACACATAAAATATTTACAGTTATAATAAAAATATGCTAGTTAAGTACTAGTTGTGGTTGTCTGTAACTGTTTGTTACATAGGTATGTATGTTGTGGTTTTTTTATTGTTGTGATGTTGAAGTTTTGGTAGATATCTATTTTTCTTTTGTATCTATTACACGTAATTAAGACTCATTGAAATAGTCACAATGAAACTGACTGAAATTATTGAAGTTAATCGTCAGAAATTCGTAATGGTTTCAGAAATCTGACATGGCTATTTACCGAAATAATCATCTGAGTACTTACTTTCCCTCTTGAAAGAAAGATTCTGCGTAAAAGTAAAAACTTGTTTTCTTGTGTTCCTTCCTATCCTATAAACCTAATTCTTCACCTGCGCGTCACAGCGACCCTGGGCCTGAACTTTGGCACCGATATACCTGTAGGTAGTTCAATCCAAAAGCTGATAAGACACAGTACCTATGTAGAACCTTTTCACATTGAGACGGACGTGTCGGGCGGAACATTCGTTTTACGATGTAACAAATTCGACGTCACGTACCTACCTATCACACTCATGATTTACTAACTATAGATTTACCGTGAAGCCATGTTTCACGTGCCTAAATCGCTTCGCATGATGCTCTATACTCCATCTCTAGGTAGAGCTCGTCTAATTTAAAATGACGCGCCCCACTATCGCATTAACGTACACAAGCAAGTTTAAAATATGGACGCAATACATATACAAATGCCGTTGTAATTGGTCATTCTGTTGCCGGTAAGATTCAAACGTCGGAGCACGCGCCGTTCATTGGCTCCCACACAGATGAAGTGTCGTTATTAATATTTGCACTCACACATCGAAATCAACTAACTAAGTAGTGGGGCGCGTCATCTTAGACTAGACGAGCTCTACTCTACAATCATAAAATCGTATGCCTAGATAGGCACCTACATAGTTATAAATTGTCAGCTAGTACCCTTGGCATGGTCGAGTAGTTTCCTATCCGCGACGACAATGTACCATGCATCATATTGTGTCGCAGTGCGCGCACAGGAAATTAAAATGTATTGTACAGGCGGAAAGGTATTATACGAAACTATATGCAGATGGGACACGTGTAGACAAGGATCCGGGGTAAGGGTCGTGAATGTGTCTCTTTGGTTAATAGAAATGAGTGAAAGTAAGTAGTTAGGTAGGTTACTTTATTAACTAGCTTTTCACGACTTGCCCGAGTAGACTTTGATAGATTGGGATGAAAGTAGGCTCTCATTGACACATACACATTCATAGGTACGTACTACTCGACGGAATAAGATACCACGGCGATTCCACAATCTCAACGTGAAAAAGTTCCTCTGGGATCGCACCAATATAGCTCTGATGTGTGTGCCGCTAGCTGTGAGCTGGTGTTGCTCCCGACCATAGATGAGATTTTAGCCAGGAGTTGGATTAAATGGGAGTTCAGGTCCTGATCTGACGATCACAGTCATTTTGTATTGCAACTTGACCCTATATTCCAAACGTCTGAGGAAAAGAATGTCACTGGAGATGTCGGAACCATGGATAATTGTGATCTTGCCTTTCAAGATGGTAACGGATTGTTTATGAAACACTAAGCCACAACAAATTAGCGGGTAACGCGATTATATCGGACTATTTCAGTCGTGGCCGGAAACTCAGAAGGCCAGCGAAATAATCACAATAGCTGAGTGAATTGATCTACCCACAATATACTTCTGCCACGAGTAAGTAGGCACCTATTAGGTACCTATACTCATTATAGTTTTTCCCGCCACAAGTTCCCAGTAAACAGCACAATAACAAGAGTACACCGGGTTTCCCTCACACACGGTAGCTGCGCGCGCGCAGTTACGCCATTCAAATTGGGTTCGATGACCGCGCGAATCCAATCCGCAAAGGTCAAGACGACTCGCCATGTTTAGCTGGGTCCGAGACTACGTGACATCGGCATTGGGAACTGCTTTGCAGTGCTGAGTGGAATGGCAGACTTCGTGAATTCGTGATGTTACCATTCCAATCGTTAGCGGGTTATAGATATACTTAAAAGATTGATTTTAGAATAAATGTAAGTATATAAGAGGACGACCCAGAAAAACATTCGCTGATCAGATCAGTATCTAGTGTTTTCAAAAAAGCTGGGGTCCGAAGTGGTAAGAATAAAAGGAGATGTATGAAAAGAGTTGTGAATATATGCAAGGCTAGGGAATTATGTCAGGACAGAGCAAAGTGGCGGTCCATAGTCTCTGCCTACCCCACCTGTGGGACACAGGCGTGAGCTTTATGCATGTATGTATGTAAGTATACTTGAACTTTGAATCATGAACGGCGTTTTTAGACGTCCTTCAAAAATCCTTAAGCGACTCGAAAATCGAAGTCGGTCGTATTCTTTACCTACGGCCTCTTGAGAGAGAAGATATCAATTAGGATAGTCGAACTTGAGATCAGTTTATTTAGTTTATGAATACGGGTATTACTAGACCGCCCCGTCTCTGGCTGGACGCTGTCCATTTATATGCCTATAAGCTCCCGCCCGTAATAAAGGCAGAATGCCCTTATATCGGTTCCGGTTATGCTCTATCTGTGTATCAGATACGAAATAATCAATATCCGTGTTCTAATCTAAGTTTTTCGTGACTAACATAGAAATACGAACACAAAAAAATATTAAATAAACTGACAGACGTTGAAAAATTCTCGACAAAGTCTAGATACCTACTCAAACATTTCCATAACTAGCTTTGTTTCATTAGTTGGTAGTAGATCGACTAATGAAACAAAGCTAAGTAATTGAGAACTAAAGAAAACTGCAAAAACAAAAAACTCGAAAATAATCACAATCAGTCCACAGACAGATGAAGGCGCTCTTTAATACTGTGTCAATAAGTACACATTTCACACAGAGGACAGTAAAAGCTGTCCTCTAGGTTAAAAAATAAACAAATACAAACTAAAAATAAAATAATTTAGACAATGCCAGCCTAAATCTCCATTAGTTCGAGAATCGACCACTTTCATCTCATCAAGTACTTTTAGCTAAATAATCGCCGAAGCTGTGATACGCCGTCCTAGCTAGTCGACAATGACATTGGCTGATATAATGTTGGTACGATTATGTACCTATATATACCTCGTACTGCGACCACTACGTGATTGCTCGTAATAACCGTGCACTAACAGGTAACCAAGCGTGCAGCGTTACATAACGACAAAGAGACAAGGTCATGGTGAGCTACAATACAAGAGACATTACCATTTCTTTGCAGCACGGACACACAATCGTATCGTTAGACAATTGGTATTAGCTGAAAGAAGGGGCCATATAGCTGCCCAATAGGTCTCAAGAAATCATCATTGATAGCCAGTTTGTTTTTATATTTAACTAGTGGACCCGGCGCGACTTCGCTCTGTTCTACACAAAACAATATTAAACTAAAGGTACGTATAAACCTCCCTCGTAAATCACTCTATGAAAATCGCATTATTATTCGTTACGTAGTTTATTTATTTATTTATAGGGTTTAAAAGATCTAAGCGTGCATACATACAGATGGTCAGACGGTGGGCAGCGACTTCGTTTTAATACTATGTAAAGATATATTTCCGCCCGTATTAACTTTCGCGTTAATTGTAATATACACGTAGGGTGGTGAGGGAACAAACTTTAGAGTTAATAATAATGTTATAGTAGAATAAATGAATTTATTAAAACTTCTGCTACTTAACCCTTTTTCTAACGGATTGCTACATGCTTTAAATCCTTTTAGACTGTGAGGGCGCCGTAGGTTATCCTACGTCATCGAACACAAGAAAAAATTCACTTAGTAGCGACAGTAGAGGTTTAGGAAACCCATAAAACGTTGGTCTGCCAGTGCACAACCTGACACAATTTTTTTTAAGGGATCCAAGCTTCTTTTTTTTGTTAGCGATTGTACTTATTTATCCTCTTGGAAGTTTCGCTAGTCAGCCACATTGTCACCAAAATGAAAAATCTATGTATACATAGATTTTTGTAATGTATACCTAATACATAGGATAACCTACGGGACCCTAATAGTCTATTTTAACAACTGCATATGAATATATTTCACAGGTTGGTATTGTATCTACAGTAATTACAGGCGAGCTGATTGACAGTACTTACGTAACGTTACTGCTGTGTTTATGAATTGTGGCTCCATGGCTACATTAACTAACTACAGCTTTGAAGATAAGGTTTACTTTACGATGATTTAATATGGCAATTTTGTTGTGTTTTAGAACAAGGAGATATGTGTGCTAGCAGCTTCATAAAAATATTGAAGAGCTTACTACGTTATGGGTGGCATAGGTCGTAAAAGAAGACACATTAGAAATTTTCTTCTATCGAAATTATGTGTGAAAATGTTTACTTGCTCGTCTAAATAATATGGCGATATGATTTTATAACTTTAGTATCCATATAGTATCTATATAGCGCGTTTTTTTTTAGCATATGTAACTTATTTCACACAGATCGACAATTCGACAGGATTATTTGCAAATTAAATTAATTAACTAAACTAAGTATCTATTTTAAGATTCAGTAGAAAAAGTCCCGTACCGTGAAAACATGATTAGCAAAAGCAATACGCCATGTTACAAATACCTAGGTACTGATTGTAAAAATAAAATTCCCGGTCTGTATGTTTTTTTTATGTTATACGGCAGACAAACAGGCAAGCGGGCCACCTGATTAAAAGTGGTCTCCGTCGCTGATGGACATCAGCAACACCAGAAGGGTTGCCAATGCACTGCCCGCCTCTGAAGAGACCTCTGTTATATGTCTTTAGCGATCCCATGTCATAGTACAAAGGAAACACTGTGGCTGGGAGCACACTCCACATCCGAATCGTATGTAGGTATTAAATGAATTTTTTTTATGTTTTATGAAACGCAGCGTGCGTAAAAACAAGCAGATTTTATATAACTTTCACAATGATGGGTGATCTGCCGTAACCAACCAATAGCAACGCTCAAACGCTCATTTAGGTTAGCTATATATTTCAATGACGTTTATTATTCGCATGATTTAGTGGTGCAGTTAAAAACATATTAAATAGCCGATAAATGCTCGCTAGATCGTCATTAGTGCGTCTCTCTTACATCGAAATGACCTCGAAAAGAGAGACTTTAGAAGACTTGGTAGTTAATTGCAAAGCATCTTATTTCTTCTATCAGCCTGCGACATTTTCCATCAAGTTACGGCCACTTACGGCTACATCGTTACAAGAGGGTCGGATGAGACTTTCCTTTATCTAAAGCAAGTACAATGAATGTCGGACCCCTCTACAAGATAAATATACGCAGGGGGGTTGTTTCACTCTGCAGCTAACTAACCCATCTCAATAATTAGCCGAGGTTTATGTATTACCATTGCTGTCAACGTCAAAGCAGTAACCATTTCAGTGTAGGCCTTACCTGCTACAATGGACGCGTAGGTGGGGTACTTCAAATAATCACTACCATTATCTATAAGGTATACTTAAAACCGTAGCGTAGTGAAATTAAAACTGCATGGAGTTTGTCATGCGTGACACTTACAATTTGACCGTTAGAGTATTGCGATTAGACTAATCATCATCGTTAACTGTTGTCTCCTGTGGCCAGCTATAGAGTACTATTGGAATCACCTCCTTCTAAGTATAACCTAACCGAGAGAAAAAGTTGGATAAGCCCCGACCTAGTTTAATTTATACTCAAATATTTTCTAAACTGTTGAATCGATTTTAATGATTGTGTCATTATACATAGCTAGTATACTACCTGAGTGACTGAGACTAGCGACCTGAGTGGTTCAATGGTCAACATGCCGGTCTGCCACGCAAGAGGTCCCGGGTTCGATTCCCGGCCGGGCAGAAATTGAAATGATGAATTTTAATTTCTGTTACGGGTCTGGGTGTTCTATGTATAATAAGTATGTATTTAAAAAGTATTTAAGTAGTATATCAGTTATCTAGCACCCATAGTACAAGCTTTGCTTAGTTTGGGGCTAGATGGCGCTGTGTGAATTTGTCCACGAATATTTATTTATTTATTTATTTATTTAGTAATTCATATGCAGCTAAGATCCACCGATCAAACTAGTTTTCAAATAAAGAAAACCACCAAATCAGTCCATCCGTTCGTTATAACTAGTGTCAAATAAGAAGAGACTCGGCGGGTCACGTGGTTCGACTTGCGCTGCATACGATTGCCTGCGCGAAATCCCCTCCACTGCCATTTGACAAGTCTCATCTTTCGTGACGAGTTTTAACTATAATTCCACAGATAGACACATCCACACAGAGCCACAGATACATAGACACGTCAAAGTTATAACACCCCTCTTTTTCATCAGGGGTTAAAAGCCAGCTACAGATGTAGGCGGTAATATTGCACATCGGATAGTCCTGTTTCGCAGAGTATCCTCTCTATCGCACGCGTTTACTCACATGCATACGAAGGCGAAAGTAGCCGATGTGCACAAGTTAATTTACCGACGACTAATTTGATAAGTAGGGAGATAAATCACAATGTTTTTAGAAATGATAGAGATGTTTAGATCAGGCACGTGGACGAGTAAGCGGAACACCTGATGGAAGGGCAGACGAAGGACCGCGTACCAATGGTCCTTACGAAGGAGTTTGTAAGTGCCGGTTTCGTTATAGTAAGTAATTTCCGAAACCCTTATCCAAACCGCAGCCCTCCGCTGGACATAACTACGCATCATGAACTACTTCAGCACAAGAATACTAACTTGGCTAACTAACTAGTTTGGCTCCAGTTATGCAGGTTAAAGTGCCAGTGCTGACTATAGCCGCATACCTGTCATATCGTAAGAACCTTCAAAGCAAGAATTTAAGAATCTAACCTCTACTTCAACGCCTGCTGACTCGGTTCTTGCCCTATTACTATGCTAATGTTATTCAAGTCCTAATTTACCTTACACGGCATATTCACGAGCTAGTTCACTAGAGCCGTAGCTGGGTTCATTCAATGAACGCTACTAGGGGTAGCAATACCGGTATATCTTTTCAAAACCGGGATTTTCGGTATTTACATGAGGTCAATACCGGGATCCCGGTTTTCGGTATTTGGAGAAGTTGCTAGTAATTTATTATAAACTTTTAATTATTATATTCTTTATTGCATAAAAGTCATAAACAGACTTAAATAGTTAGAGAAGGCTATTCTCTAAATAATTTCAAAAAGAAAAATCTAATTTTAATTTCCCCTATTATAGATCCCACATCAATAACTATTTTCTTTTACTAGTGTATTTGAGAAAATGATATTGAAGCAAACTATAATTTTTTTAGTCTAGATGGCGCTTTGTTAGTCTAGATGGTGATTAGAACATAAAATTGATTCTAATAGTGCAAAAGTAATGTATAATTTTATTTTAATTGAATACCAAAAATCCCGGTTTTGGTAAAATGAATACCGTTATTGTGAAGGCGTGTTTTTCGGCCGGGATCCCGGTATTTCCGGTATCCGGGATCCCGGTTTGCGACCCCTAAACGCTACTATTGTCAGGTGGAAGTCTGCGGAGGCACTCAAGAGCACTTGGAGAGGTAGGCCCTGGCAATGAGGACCGAAGTGTATTGAACTTTCAGGCCCTCATTGCTATGCGAAGGAAATGCTCCATCGAGAATCCGCTTTCGCAAAGATTTTGTTGTGCAAGGGAAATTGAATACTGATGTTCAGGAATCTATGAATATAGAATGATGGAATGAACACTTTATTGGATAAATACAGAAGACAGTCGGTACATATCAGTAGCAACAGAGAAAATAACAGGCGGCCTTATCGCTTAAAGCGATTTTTTCCAGGCAACCTTAGGGTAGCGAACTATTAATAGGGCAAGTTATAGATGAAGTAAGTTTGACGTCAAAAGGATTTTCATTACAGAATTGGTGTAAGTGCAAACCTAGACGATATCTTTCTATTGTTTGTGAAGATACGTTGCTAACATTAAAGTAAACGTTTACTATTCCTACGTATTGTTGATTATAAGCTTGTTCCTTAATTAATTGTAAATGTACAATGGTACCTAACCAAATACCTATTTTAGAGCAAGCGTGCAAGACATTAATTAAATTGGAGCGCCAACTAGTAAATATCCTGACCCAATTAAATAGGTAAATACTAGATTAAGTCGTATTGGGAACAACGTTAATGAACTTTGATTTAAAATGCAAAAACATAAGGCATATTATGGAATTATTTTTACATATATTATTAGGTATACAAATACAATTTAAATAAACAATTTTTTTTTGTGTTATACGGCAGACAAACAGGCAAGCGGGCCACCTGATGGAAAGTGGTCACCGCCGCCTATGGACATCAGCAACACCAGGGGAGTCACCAATGCGTTGCCCACCTCTGAAGAGACCTCTAATATACCTCTTGAACGATCCCATGTCATAGTCCAAAGGAAACACTGTGGCTGGGAGCTCATTCCACTTCCGAATCGTACGAGCGAGAAACGTTCTTTCGAACCTTCGCGTCGTGACCAACAGAGGGTCTACGTAGTGAGGATGTGTATCAAACCCACTTTATTAATTCATTCAAATCCATTCGTCCCATTTCGTAGCTATAGCTATATAATGGAAACGAAATTTTCCGTGCTGAAGTCAAATGGTTTTCCAAGTTTCATTTCTTAGCTAGACAGATACACACTGGTACTTTTCGCGTCTGTAAAAACTGTGCTGATGGAGCAGTATGTCATAAGGTACGACAGGCTGCTACATACCGTTTGTCATTCATTAGTTCAGAGCTATAAATAGTAGTGCTTGCTAAATACATTGTTGTCGACCGTTATAGATAGGTAAGTAATTTCGATATCGCACGTAGCGTAGGTAGGTGACGCATTTACCTATATCAATTGTTAGAAGTAGTGAATCACCTATTTATTTATTTTATTTAGCAGTTTATTGAAAGGTACTCGAGTTTAGGTCCATCGTGGTGAAAGGATTTGCCAGCTAGACCCTGAGAAACGCAAACAGGAAACGGACTCACGGCACCCTCTCTACGGTCAGGAACCTACTGTCAAGAGATTTAAAAGCCGATCCAGTTTCTTGACGACACCCACTGCCTGCGAAAGTGACGCCCCACAGCCAGAAGAAACCTGTGGATTAAAAATTTTTCCAAACCCGCCTTTATCCCTCCTACTCAAAAGCTCCCACCCGGAAACAAACTTCCGTGGCCAACCTGGAAGGCGTTAAATAGGCTGCGAACGCAGGTGGGCCGATGTAAAGAGAATCTCTTTAGGTGGGGATATACAAATGACAGTTCTCAGTGCGACTGTGGCACATCTCCGCAAACTATGGACCACCTCGTTTCATGCTCGGCGTGCCCTAAAACTTGTACCATGGAGGACTTGTTCAAGGCCAGTTCAAACGCTGTATGCGTCGCCGAATACTGGGCGAAATGAGTATAAGTCAGAGTTTAGTCCATCGACTCGATAAGAAAAAGAAGAAGCAGTTTATTAAGCATAGTACATACATAGGTACTGGTAGGTACCTATGTAGAGTTTAGTCATCGCAATAACGTTAACTGGGTACAATAAACATTAATTTATTACTGTCTACATGTTACTTGTTTAGGACATATTCGATCTACTTATATTTTAGGTATGCACATATGTGCTTGAAATCTTGAATATATGAAAGTGGCACATAGACACATTTGAGACATTGTGCTGAAGAAGAATCAAGAAGACTAGCTCGATGGAAATAAAATGATAAACAAAAAGTGTTGAAGTGTGGTGTGTTTAGGTACCAACTTGCCACTTTGACGTGTAACTCTGTTACTAATAAAGTATTTGTATTTGAAGGGGAAGGGGAAATTACAGGATACTAAAATATTGGAAAGTTGAAGCTATGTTTATGATATTTTTTCCCCAATTACCTTGATAGCATTTTAATGTCGACGAAGCAAAATATGTTCTGACCTGTTTGCATTTATAACTGCTAGCTAACTACTTAGTACGTTAAAGGAAACCGAAGAGAAAGGCCAAGGATTAATTATTGGAAGGACGTGAAGGATACAGTGAAAACCGAGAAGTATGTAGAAGTCAAGAGGGAAGATAGCGGTTTCTCAATCGACTAGAGTTTCACCTTTAAATTAAGAACTCGGCGATTTATGCATACTTACACACACACTTTAGCCCATATACCACAGGGTTAAGAATTTTAAATAAATGAATTAATGAGTTCATTACAAATCCAAATGCCAGATGCAATCATAGGTCCATTCCCCTTGTACCCCAAATCTACCAACCTCTTTCACCAGTCAAAATTACAAACCATTCCTGTAGTTGCGGAAATTTCCTGGGGTTTCTTAGGTAGCTTTAAGTCACTTTAGATAAGATTTAGTTAGACCTACCCACTAACAGTGACTAATAATGCTTTTACATTAGCACGGGAAGCTTTTAGAAATTAGGTGCTCACTTAAGGAACTGCCATAAGGCTCTATCACGCAAGCTATCGATTAGTTACCTTCCCTTTTACATATATATCTACAGAAATCTAAGTAGGTACTGTACATATTTAGATTTCTGTGATAATATAATATAATACCTACCTAGTCCTAATTAGGAAACATGCGACAACATAACGACGACGAAGTACCAATAACTCATTCCTAAAAAATTACAACTTTTCAAGAAAAGAAAAAAATGTCTCACATTTTTATTTTTATAGAAGTTTATTTTATATTAGTGTTTAAAGTTACGAAAATTGAATATCAAACTTAAGGGTCTTGCCAGCACGTGCGAAATTGCATTCTGCGTCGATTGACATTAAAAACTAAAAATCGCCAAAATGGAACTTAGGAGGTATTGGTACTACGTCGTAGATAAGTACCTAGTCGTCATTTGGCGCCATAAATATTTAATCTCATCCACTTTCTTTTGTTGGACCGATCAATACGAGACAATAGAATAGAATAACAGATAGGTCTCGTTGAATGTTTAACGTGAACGAGACTTTCTTTGGAACTAACATTTTATTAACATTTTTCTATCGTAATGTTTTAAACGATCGCCGTTATTATCACACATTTTAAAGGTACGCGGAAGGAAACCCGGAGCTAACCTTTAAAATTTTTCTGTCATTTAAAGTAGATACTAAACTAATACATAAAATTTTGAAATGCTTTATTATTTTATTAGCTTTTATCTGCGACTTCGTTTATGTAAAATTCGTGTACTCGTATTCTTGGGGAACTACTTTTGACTTTCGGGATAAATTTTTGCCTAGGTGTTATTCTGGGATAAGCTACAACATAGCCAAATATCCTCCAAAATTCGTTCGTAGTTTTTGCGTGAAGGAGAACCTAACAAACATCAATATCCAAACATCCTTCCTTACTCGCATGTATAATATCTTCTAAGATATACATAGCTACAATTTAGTAACTAAAAGCATGGTACAAAAACTTCTGCTCTATTTAAGTATTATTTAGTTATTTAAAAGCATGATACGCGTTTTCATAGCCGAGTTTCTCTGTGGTACAATTTTTTGCGCTCCACAGTACCGTGTTTTTCTTAACATAACTCCAACAAAACATCTGAAGTAAGCAACACCTTTTTACGTTGCACGATTTTTTAATTGATAACCGAAAAAATATATCGAGAAAAGAACTTTAAAATGTTTTGCTACACCAATAGATCACCGATTTAAAAAAAAAGACACTGGCTGAACACAACGCGCACGAAAAAGAAGAAATCAACTTGCCTAATCTCTGGCTCTTGGTGAAAAAGAGACTCAGCCGCATACGAGCGAACCGGACACGGTATTTGATACGACACATAGGCGCGTGCGACGGCGCGTGCGTCGCTGGAGTATCTGCTAACTGTTACATCTGGACTATTGGTTGGACACTCGTTGGCTTCGAAGAAACTGTGATGCGCGGGCGCAGAGCCGTGCAATCGGGCGGGACGTATTTGATCGTCGCGGGGGGTCCGATTCAAAATTAAAGTAGGTTATTGGGAGAGTAGTTTTCACTTCGTTCTAATGGAGTTTTTTTATTTTCATATTCAGTTTCGTCTAAAGACGAAGCGGGTTTTGTTATAATTTTTAGTATTGCATGGGTGAGCAAGGTATCTAAAACCTACATTATGTTTGTTTAACGTCGACAACGCAAAATTTCTTACGACTCGTTTGCATTTATAACTGCTAGCTAATATTTACTTAACCTTTAAACGTCTGGCTACGTACCTGTGTCGGATATTTAACTAAGCTACGCCGTTTTCTAGTTAAAAATAAACGAGAAATCGATTTTACGCATCGACAACCATCCAAAACCCAGTGGTCAGAATCACGCAGCGCTAGTGGCAGAGTAGGTACTTAATATCACATTGTTATTTCAGAGGCAGAATCCAAACAGTATCTACTACGGGTTACAATTAACAATTCAAATGTACCTCTGAATCCGAAACACTGCATCCTTCGGCGCACGCGGCAGCACGCGCCACCGGCGACCACACTGACACTAGTGCTATCACGCTCTGACATTGCACATCACATCACCCTCTGACATACGACCTTTGGCCACTACTGACCGCTTGAAACCACAATAGCGAGTACACAACACGCCGGACTTCACGGACGATAATCCAGCGGCTGCGAGCCGCGACTAACAGAGAAATATCGTCGTGAAACGCCTTATCGCGTCCACAATCAATACCGAGATAAATGCCAGAGATGAGGCCGTTTCTATCGAGATATTACCTGATCTGCACAGTAAACACACTGTCTTTAGGAATCTGAAATTGATTTGCGAGCGGCATCTTGCTTTTTTCATTGGAACTGTGTAATTGAATACTGTGAGCGTGGTTAATTCGCTGGTGTCAATAAAAAAACGAAAATACAGACATTTATAACGTAACATACAAGCATGCACGACCATATTGATTTATACGTACCTCCCGAAAAAAAGAGACAAATAGCATTGCATAAGCTTTTATCGATTTCATCTTAACAATGCAACATCAATTTGCACACAACGAGGTGATAACCGATTTCGAAAGATAATTCAATCAATAACTGCCACTGAAAAGCTAGGTACCTGCTCTCTTTCCGTACTGGAATTTCTTAATTAGTAGTGTTAAAATTTAGAAACAATGATTCGACCTCAATAAACTAAACCGCCAAAATCAAATTTGGAATGGAAGCAGTCTACGTCTGTCCTACTGCTAAGATGATGATGTCTCAAATAAATCTACGATGATGCGTAGGAACCATGTTATTTTTTAATATTTAATATGTACAGAGGGACGATAGAGCAGACAGCTCACCTAGTTCTGTCCATTTCTCACCATTCCAGGCTTCACAGATAAAATCTAATTGGCAGGTACGTAACAGTTGAATTGCGTGTCGTATCGGTCGCCACATAGCGGCCTAGACGCCGGAGTTGCGGATTACGGCACGCGGAAGGAATTGACGCAAACATCTGAATCTGTTCAGGCGACGAACTAGGCCAATGCTCGGAATGTAACAAAACAAACAGACTGGAAAACTGTACGACTAAATCCCGTAAAAACCGAACGATCGAATGGAATTCGAAAACTTTAAACAACACATTCGTACGTAGGTAACTAATACAATGTTGAACTGTTCTAAATGTTTCCAGCAATGCAGTTGTAGTAACAAATCAAATCGAGGATTGATGTAAAACAGTCGTTAGTGAGAAAACTGGGATTAACATAACATTGGCCGGAAGGACAATCAAATGGATTGGAAACAAAACAATCAAAGCGAGCTCCCAGCACCGTCGGATCGGCGATGAGAATGGAATGAGAGCGAATACTCTATAGGCACAAAGGAACAAACAAAGCATACGTACGTACAGTTTTTGCATTAAACGACTGTCTTTGTCAACGGTTAATTTGTGCGTAGCTATGCAAAATGCTTGTAAGGCGGCCTCTAAGTTCATGTGTTTTGTTGCACTTTTTTATAACGTATTGTTGTTTGTCTTCTGCATAACTATACCTATCAAAACATCATTCATCAAAATGAACGATACAACTGAAAAGACCTCTAGTACCTACTACTCAACATCGGCGCATACCTATAAATAACTAGCTTATCTACGTAGTGTAAACAATTTCAGGTTTCAGATAAGTGTGATGCAAAATGCATTAGGTAGGTACCTAAGTTTATTATGAAATGGACACATGTCTTCGTTTACTAATTGATGAGGTGAAAATGCATTCGTACTGCCATTTACATACATAGTATTTAAATTTAATTAGCGTGTATCATGCCGATCCACTATAGGCCGTGTAGTGTCCGGCAGAGAAGAATAGCACCAACCCCTTACACTCATGGGTGTCGTACAAGGCGACTAATGTTTCGAGGCAAAAGATCAAGAGTCTCTGTAGTCCGGAAAATGGGCAGCAGCATTTTCCATTGTTATATTTAGACACTGCGATCTCCAACCCGCCTGCCAAGCGTGGAGATTATGACAATAACCTATCCTTTCGTGGGAGAGGCCCTAAGTCCCGCAGTGGACTGCTACGGGCTGTGAGGATGCCAGTCCACATGTGCGAATGCCTATAATGACGAGTCCCACCCACCCAATGAGTCTCACCTACTATCGAGGTATTTGTAAATTTTCGATGTTAATAAAAGCCAATGTTGGTCAGGAATACCAATTATTTCGCCGAAATCGAATTGAAGTAGTAGTATTTTCCTCTATGAAATTGCTGAATATCAACATATTTGGTGCACACTTTATCTATACGATAACGTAAGTATTGCTCAAGTATCGGTAGTGGTTAGACAATTTATGGCACATAAGTGCAATGTTGTATTCACACAGAACTTTCCCAGCCCCTGGCGTATGTATAAATTATGGAGACGGTACTCCATGTTCGTTTGCTTAGAAATCACTTTAGTGGTCAATACACTGAGTAGGTAGTCAAGTATTTCGTCGTTTCAAAACATTCGTGTGAAATTTCCAGCTGGTATGGTATCGGCTACAAAAGGATATGACGCAGCTTTCTAATTATGTAGCTTATATATAGTTAGAGCTCGTCTAATTTAAAATCTACACTATCACTATCGCATTAACGCACACAAGCAAGTTTAAAATATGGACGCAATACATATACAAATGCCGTTGTAATTGGTCATTCAGTTGCCGGTAAGATTCAAACGTCGGAGCACGCGCCGTTCAGTGGCTCCCACACAGATGAAGTGTCGTTATCAATATTTGCACTCACACATCGAAATCAACTAACTAAGTAGTGGGGCGCGTCATCTTAGACTAGACGAGCTCTACCACAAAGCTTAAAAACTAAAGTTTTCAATAAGTGCATCCTACCTATTAGGAACTATGGACTTTCAAAGTGAGACTATCTTACACAAGTTTCAGGTAGCTCAGCGGAAGATGATAAAGCGCGCTATGCTCGGTATTTTTTTATTGAACGCAGTGACAGGATGTGCAAAACTGAGGACCGAATTGGGGAATCATGTCTAGCAGTGGACTAGGGTGGGCTGGTGATGGTGAATCGACGTCTCAAATATAAAATAATAAATGTTCTTCATAGTCTTTAGCCCAGGAATATATACATATATTCATATCAGTAATGTTCTCATGTAAACATTGAGTTTCGAATTTAATAGACACTGAATGTTTTTGTAGCCGTGTGGTGTCCGGCAGAGTCGCATGTACCACCAACTTCTATTCAAGAATGTCTCGTACCATACTTTCAAGGAGACTATCGTGTCATTAGAGACTACACGTACAGCCTCCGTAGACCAGTAGATGGACAGCAGCCTGTTCCCAACACTGCGATCTCCAATATCCCCGCTAAACCCGGAGATTACACTAAATTCTCCACTAATGTGGAGAAGGCTGGATTCTAGCAGTGGGCTACGGGCTGTTGATGAAGTGAGCATGTTCCGATTTTGAACGAACGAATTCACTTATTTTCAAATAAAGAACAATAAGTATGGTAGGTATAATGCAGTTTGTACTAATAATAAAGTCAACCTACAGGTCTATAGGTACAATATCGTATCGTTTTCCTCGAGTATAAGGCAACATTTTTTATACTAATATTAGCGACATTTACGTAAATGTACATAACGTTTAGTATTATTACGGCATTGTGCGGTTAGGCTTACACGGTAATACGAGACTGGCCTATATTGCGGAAAGCCTCGGTAACGTAGTGTTATGAACATTTACCATATTATTGTAGTCCTCGCATGAATATTCCATCCATCTGGTTTGGTAATCTACTTTGATATCTAAAATATGGAATGTAAAAACGTATACATATGTTTGTTGAGAACGTATACTGGAAAAGATTATACACCAAGGGTATAAAGCAGTATCTTTCGTCAAGGGCGGTATACTGGATCCTGATTGTAGCGAGGGAGTTGAATCTGAACTCCTGCACGGCTAGCACAAATGTGTGCTCGCGTGCGATAAACGAGAAAAGACGCGACAAAGATACTGCTTTCTCTTTCATCTTAGTATTGAGAGAAGGACACAAATACTTTTTCCATTCATTTGCACAATTTGAGTAGTATAAGGTCCTGCAACAATACCGTTTTTTCAAGCGTGCCTGTTCATTAACTATTTTTGTGGAGAAAAAAAGAATAAATGTACGACATTCGATCAAAATCTCTTTACAAAGCCCGTACGTACCTATGCTAAGTGTTATCATACGAATTTAAACATTCCAAATTAAAATCACTTTACTCCCTTGGGAGTTCCATACAATATTATCACCCAACAGGTAACAAGGTGATGCTTTACGGTGACATTTCATTATACATAGTTCGACATGGTCGAGCAGGAGGTGGGAAAAATATTTTTTTTACAGTATACAGAAGTGTATGATTACAGCCCTGCTAAAACAATTAACGCGGGCTTTTAATACCGGATGACCGTTCTCTAAAGGTGCCTGGAAGAGGATGAGACGTGAAGCTAAGCACTTACGTTACACCCAAGTCGTAATTAATTTTGATGGATGATGACAAAGTGGGTATGTGTGCCTAAATAAAATAGGTAGGTAAAAAAGTATGTATGTACCTACAGACGAAATGAAATATCTAATTTAAAATGGTTAAATACAATAACCTATATTATAAATGTCTTCTTGACCCTAGGTAAATGCGAACCATTTATCTAGGGTATTTCCCTTTACCTCGTCCAAAACTGATTTCCAATTTATTCGGAGCCTCGAAGCGTATTCTCATAGCACTCGTTTTATTTTCACATCTAGCACCAACAAAGTTTAATCGCAGGGCTGACCGAATTTCGAAATTGGAATGAACTTTATAAAAGAACGCGCGCCCAGCGCTGAATTTCCACGTCCACGTTTGTTTTTGCACTTCACTTTGACAGCTGACTTGATAGTTTTATGGCCAGTGTTTTTTAAAACGTAAAAAGGTAATGGCGCGAATATCTAAGCGGGTCGAGCGAGCGGGCGACCGGCACGACGCGTCCTTCCGCACTCGGCGCGGGATGCGCGGCTCCCGCCGAGCGGCCTACTTCCACACGCGGTGTGATGTAACAGTGACGCCGACTACGCAGATTACCGCCTGATAACGCCTCACGTCACAAAACAGCTGCTCCACAGATTATAAATTCAGGTGAACACAAGCAAGGAGTTTCAATGTCAAAGTCGCGTAGCGTTTCAAGAGTCAAGAGCGCGCGACTTAGAACATGTACTTATTGACTGTCATTATTATTTTTCTCTCAATGTTATTCCAGCAGTAGTATTACCAAATAATGACTAATGGAAATATTAATTAGACAATGTCATAAGTTTGCATACCTGCCAGCTGCGACAGGTAGCATAATGTTATTTGTGAAACGAAACAGAAAAGAAGCCGTGGGAAAGAATTGTCTTGTTACAGATATTGTATTGTACCTATTTAATTATAACAATTCTTATTCATCTTTATTAATGTTGTTAGTCAACGGTTACTTCCTACTTTGTAACTGTAACCAAGCTTGTGTAAGTATTGGATTAGCGGTCAATGGCGGCCCGTTAGTCCTGACACTCCTGACAGGCTTCGGTTACAATTGAAAATACTTTCACGAAATCCCTTACCTTAGTAATACCCAACCCAAATAAAGCGTATCCCTAGAATCGATGTTCTCAAATCTGATCCTGAACTCAGTGAGGTGACTAATTGTCTCCAAATTTCGGCTACCACATCGTTTGAGCATTCATGTGAATAAAGCCAGCATAAGCACCAGAGGTGAAAGGATGTTGAGTATCTATAACGATCGTTTTATGAAATAAGTCCTATGAATAGAGGCGTCCTTGTCTCTATAGATACGTATGTTTATAACCACGGGATATCCTTTTATAAACGAGATAACTTTTATCCGACTGCGCGACGCAAAGGAAGAATTTGAATAAATTTCTATAAATATTAAGTATCTGTGTCCACCATGAAAATACGGCCCGGCCTCCTTTCAATTTGAAATTAAACTAACGTTTACACTTTATACATTTATTTACTTATATCATTCGACTTGTTTCGAACTTTTCTGTTTTATAATAGTAGTCATGGTTTTTAGTTTTTGCACAATTTTTTTATGATAATCTTTTTGGAAACGAACTGAATATTAAAATTGATATAAAAGACATCAACGGTGGCGCCGCTCGCGTTGAACTCTTCTGTTTGAAAGTCAAAATTTTCTTCAATTACATTTATTATAATTATCATATGGTTGAAAGATTGTCATTCGAAACAATGTTGAAGAGTTGAAGCTCTGTCAATTATTTATGTTACGTCTCACAGACCTTGGTTTTTTTAAATGTCGCGTCTTTTTATGCCATTTTCATTTCTCGATAACGAGATAATTAATTAAGTACTAAACTAGGCTGCCGGCGTTGATGCTACTCCTTACAGTCTTCTAACCCCAGCTGATCCTCAAGGCCGCGACCTTGGTGCTGCTGGTCCGGGCGGCGGGTTCGCTGTAGACGACGGCGTCCAATCGCCACTAGTGGGTGCTCTGGGGACCTCAGAGTCGTTTTTATGTGGGTTTTATAGTGGTCGTTTCGATGGACTAGAGATTTTGCTTGGCGGACAGTAAGAGTGGAGTGTACATTACGATAGACTGGACATTTTCATAGAGTGTACGTTTTATTCAGTAGACACTTTCATGCAGTGAACATTTCGACAAAGGGAAAGGAAATAGGAATTGTTTCTCTATATTCTATACCTACTTATAACTAAGCGTATGATAACTGAATAAGCATATTTTTACACCGAAAATGAGCTGAATTGAGCAGTAGTTTTAACCAACGAATAGAGCAGACAGCCACGATTCACGATTCAATTATTAATTATTACGCTCCAAATGCATTGGTCGCTGACAAATTTAAGCTAAACTAATGTGCCTCCCTCGTTAATTCCGGCATTATAGTACCCAATTTAAATGGACCCTTATTCAAACTCAATTATCACTCCTACGAGCTAAGACTTATGGTCCAATTTTCTATATAACTCGTTCGTCTCTAGACTCTAACGTACACTACCAGGAAATTGGATTTGCTAGTGCGCACGATTGGCTATTGGATGGACAAAAGAGTTAGTCCTTCTGTTGATATCGTATGCTAGATGAGTCCATATTTTTTGGCATACAATTTCTTCATGTAATTTTCCTTTACATCATGTTTTTTTCCTTCATCCATCACTCATCACTTCGTGAAACAATTTTTCATCGAAATTTTAAAACAAATGCTGTTAATATATCAAGGGATGTGATGAGGGCTATCAGTGAGCGAGAAGTAAGCGTGGATATGACAGCGGATAGGGATGAATGGAGAAAGAAAACATACTGTTTCGACCCCAAATGAATGGGATAAGGGCAGGCAAATGATGATGACTGTTGATATATCGAATATTTTTTGTTGTTTCGGTTTTGAATATCTTGGCAATCTGTCAGAATACTTCCTGTGAGTAGTAAGTCCAATCTGCCCGAGTCGTCGGGGTCCTCTACGCTTTGTCACAACACTAGCCTAACCAAATTTAATCCTAATAACTGTATCTTATTTTAATTGCGGGCAGCTTTGCTCCCTCCCAAATATTCATTATATACCTACATACATTTATTACTCAACGCGAAATCTAGGCTTGGCACATTTTGCTAAATATCTAGGTTTTAGGTCATAGAATTCGTCTTGGATGTTATCCATAACAATGTCCATTGTAAGATTGTCTAGCCAACGTTGTCAAAATAGTGTTAAGTAAGTTTATAGAATTACTGAATGCTTTAGATATTAATGATCAACGGAATGTAAATATTTGAAACATTCATACATGCTTACTCAGTATTTTATATGTACGAACGTATGTATCTATGCTGAGTATTAAATGAATGTTAGAATTAATGTTTGGTTTAAGTTATGCTTATGCGATTTACGTGATTGCAATCGAGAGACAAATTTAGTTTAAAAAATTGTATAGAAGTTTCTAAAAAACTGCGGAAGGACTACTGAAGGCTTTAAGTATTTAGTTATATATGTTACATATTTTTGGGGATTTCTATTTACCGAAAACGCCAAAAACAGTAATCAGGCTTACTGTAGCGTAGGCAGTTACGAAACGTTGTAATTTAGAATTAAAATTTCGCACTTAACACATCTATTTATATATATTAATTTGATACACTGGCAGCTGTAATCAGATGCGTGTGTATCTAATCATTAGCTTAGCAGTAGCTTTAATAATTTAAGTAAAATATAGGGAATAGTTAAAGCAAACACTATATGGTCTTGTCAAATGGGAGCGGCAAATTCAACTGAGCTCAGGCATCTAGCTAGATGCCTCAGCACTTTTTGAGAAGCTTGGGAATCTATTTGGCCCGGCCTCCAATTTACATCAACGTAAGTGGTAGAAGGAGTGAATGAATTGAGATCGTAAAATAAAGATAAACGACACCAAATACACAAATAAATATACATACAATGCAGTTGTTGAGTGCGTTCCTAAGTTAATATGATAGTTAGGTACAATTTATTTACTGTGTGATAAAATGGAATTTGATTAGGTACTTTACCAACCACTAGGTCCCCTGCTGGACAGAAGCTTCCCCTCATATGCTGGTGTGAATCGAATCCTGAATCCTCTCGAATCAAGGCCTTCAAACAGGCTTGTTTCCTCTAACAGTCTTCAAGGCCGCTTGTTCTCTTCCAACGATGGGGTACGACCACTTCGATATGGTTAAATTTACAAACACATCGCGAAAGAAATAGACCACGGACACCCACCCGAGTCGCTTTGACAGTGATAGCAAACGTATGTGATGATCCTACACCCACATCTCCGAAAACAATAGCGCTAACGTATGGACCTCGCAAGTCATGACGTTAAGTGCTATATTATGATACAAATTAGGCCATCTGAAACAATACTAGCCAACAACAATAGATATGAATATAGAATATTATGAGATTAGAATGACGTGTGCTTTAAACATAATCCACTTTGTGGTTGTAGCTCCTTTTGACACCATTTTCTGCGTGTTTCATTGAAATCCACATCTTATCTTTAAACTTTAGGTAAGTTAGCCGGTCAAAAAACTAGGTACAAATTTTTTCATTACTATTATACCTACATACCTACGTTTTGCAGAATTAGTCGACTAGTTGGTAACACTCGTAAGTACATGGGTTCCCATGGCTCAAATTTAAAGTCAGTAGTAAATGTATTTCTCCATCGAATCTTTTCTAAAATGAGATTTAAACTTGCAAGCCGGGAGGTGTTGCGTCCACTGCGTCTCCCTGCCTGCACTATTTATACCAATCATGTACCTATGCAGCTGAGAAATGTACCGCCGCCGTCAACGGCTAACGAATCGAAACATTTGGTTCTATTCTTACTAGAACTACAACGTATCGGATTTAGTGCGAGTGGAAACCAGGAATAAGTAGGCAGTTACGTTATCTACAAATAGAAATCAATTAGAATGTTAGGAAACTGAGTAGGTCCTACATATACGTCCCAACAAACATTGGAATCTTTGTTGGTAGGTATTTGCGGTAGCTAAGTACGTAGTTCATCAAATATAAGTAGGTACATGACTACATTCTTTTCCCATGTCTCATAACTATAATAACACCCAGACCTGAGGCACTCTGATAAGCAGTTACCTTCCTCATATAATCTTGGATTTACAGAGATATCATTGAGGTAGAGTTGCGTGTCGACGAATGATGAAGTTGATAGCGCAAATCCAAACTACCAGAGGTGGTATTTGCGCTATCAACTTCATAATTATTTTCCCATGTCTCTTAATCGCTAGGTATATTTTAACTTTATGCTCTTAACTATGATGACATCCACTCTGCTAACCAGAGACGTTTGGTTTTACAGAGATCTCGTTGATGTAGAGATACGTGTTGCCGATAAAGTAAAAAAAAAACATCGAAATGCGGCAAATGAAATGATAGATGAAACGTCCGTCACACTCACAACAAGTCAGAAAAACAGATTGGACTGGAAACGGGGACAACGTGACCGGCAAACTATCGGACAAAGTCCGGAATTTATTGCGCTTTTTACGTATCAGGATGAAATAAAACATCCACCTCCTGAGTTCCGGTTGGGAATTGGGATGGAAAGTGAGCTAGCTGGCCCGATTGGCAGAAGCTGAAAGAAAGGAAGGACAGACAATGCGCTGCGTAAACAAAAGGCCGGGGCGGCCGCGGAGCGCATAGTAATCAGGGTAGCGTTGCCGATTCAACGCGCATCAACCTTTATGAGCTATACGGGACGATTGAACGACTCGTATTGAGCAGGCTTATAAGGTACTTTAGCGGGGTTTTTTGGCATTGTTTTGGTTTTTTAGTACCGTGGTAAGCAGTTACTGTAGCCTATAAACGTTATGTGCTAAGTACGGTATTAGGTATATTAATTGTAGCAGGGGTATCAGGCGTGCTGCTTACCTACCACACCCTACTTGAAGGACTCCCTCTTGTATTCATTTGAGAAAATCTCAGCAGGGATCTAGGTATTTTTTACGCTTCTAAACGAGCAGACGGCACACCTTGTGTTAAGCGATAACTGTCGCGCTTAACATCTACGTTTAGGGCATTTAGGACGCAGATATGTTGTCACTTTGAGGACTCAGATAAAATGCCTCCTGCCTGTAATTTTGCTGGCTACCTTATCCTAAAAACCGGACCACAACAATGCAAGCATGGTTGCTTAGCGGCAGAAATAGATAGGCAAGGCGGTAGTACTCACTGAGACGGACTCCTCAGGCTAGATAAAGGCCTACCACATCAGGCGTTTTCTGTTATATATTTTAATAATTCTAATAACTCGATGCGAGTCGAGGAGATTATGGCAAAATATCCACAAATGTGGCGGTGGCTTAGTAAAGAGATATGAGCTGTTGGTTATGGACTAGCGAGAGCAGCTTTGTAAGCGAAGCTGGCTGAATCCTGCTCGGATATCTAGGTACTAATGGGAGGTGTTGGTAGTTAAGTAAGTAAGTAAAAACTTTATTGAACACACAAAAGTTATACATAATAGGAAAAAAACAAAAAATTCGATATATTTATAGTTAAGTACCTACAGTAACAAGAAAATTCAGCGTGTTGCAAACTATTGCGTCCCGTGTTTCGGAGTGTAGTTAAATCGTTGGCTTCGGTATTGACAGCAATCAGTATGAGGCGTCAGCAGAGATGGCAGGTACGACAACGAAAGGACTATTTTCATTTTGGAGTTAACTACTCGTATTTCAATGTAGGGAGTGAGACTTGAAGGAGATGGTCCCTCTCTATCCTAAGGTAAGGATTTTGAATCGGTCTCTGTGCTTAGGTATCAATTTCTTACACGACGAATTCATCACCAGTACCAACAATTAAATTAATAAAAATTACCTATTATAATTCTCTAGCTCTAGTTAAGTTCTAGGTTTATTTTCCTATTTTTATTTTTCAAATACCCGTCTCCACACCCTGTAGTTCAAACAGGATATTAAAACAATAGTGATGGCGTATGACGTCATTCACATAAATGGAACGTGCCCGGCTATTCATCATTGACATTAGCCCTGACCACGATGGCATAACGATGGGGTATGAATTGAATATAAGTAACCACCTGGTAACGGGCATTTTGAAAGTATTGTAAGAACGGGTATTGCAGTAACAAGTATCCAAATAAGTCAAAACTTGAAGATTGCCGTGACATGAACGACTAGCGATTGCAACAAGTAAAAAGTTATTAAAAGCTTTTTTAATTCGCATTCTTTACTTGCCGAAACGAAACATTTCGGACTTCTAAAGTGAATATAAGTCTCTACCCAGGTAATAAACCAAACCTTAACCATATTCCATAATCAAGCTTACGCTCAGATAAACAATCCATATCCGGAAGGCTGAATCTTTGTAACAATAGGGAACGTATATTCAGGCGGTTAAGGAATTTGTCCAGCGCTGTCCTAATTGGCAACGGTCGTGCGACCGGCGGTTTTCTTCCGGACCTCTTATTGGTCGGCCACCTTCCGTCGTACGACCATGGTCGCACGACCGTTGCCAATTAGGATAGCGCCTGATACGTATGTATACGTTAATACGCGTCAATATGGTAAATCCCATGGTACCTACTTTAATAGCAATTCGCAGTTACAAATATCTCAGAACTTCAATTAAGTATATTGACCACGTCCACTCGCAAGTCGCCACATGCCGAATGTCAATGCCTTAGGTATCATCATAACAGGTTTTTCCAACTTCAATTGGGATACAAATCTATTGACTCTGCCTTTGTATCCTAACGAGTCCCCAGACTTGTTGGCATTAATCATTTGTTCAAGCTGGCAGCTGCCAGTGTACCCAGTGTCCGCCCTTCACCCCAAGCGGATACAATAATAAACAAGCTTAAATGAAACTACACAATAAGAAAACTTTGTCGTTCCTGTACACAAACTAATAAAGACGCGCCGTTGGACTCATCTTGGGAGACTGCTCATCCATATAAACAACACAATCTTAATAAACTTTCGTACTTATCATATAAGTTAGATGCTTATCTATTTAGGTAGAAAGAATAGAATAGAAAAATCATTTATACATTTTAATTTTTTACTTACATTATATAGGTGCACTGAGTAACAAAATTAGGTTGGTAGTTAGAAGAGCTGTGGACTACTGTGGACCTGGTATTGTTAGTTATAAGTACAGTAGTGTCACAAAATAAAGAACGGCCCTTTAGTTTTATATTTTGTGGTAGTGTGTATGTTCTGGCATATCTTTAGTCTAGTCTGGGCCTTAGAATAGGTTAGTCTAGGTGGGCTGATGTGGTGACTAGGATTGAAAGAGGTATGTAGAGATGGTTTGGATACGTGGAGAGGATGGATGAAAAACGGCTTACGAAATATATCTATCGTGCGAATGGGAATAGGTCGGTAGAGGGCACTCGAAGACATATACTGATCAGATTTGCTCCAAAAAGGGCAGGTCAGGAGTATCCTCAACCGGCGTGAATGCATTTGAAGATGTATGAATGTAGAAGAGGCGAAAGAAGCGTGTCAGGATCGTTGCTTGTGGCACTCAATAGTCTCTGCCTACCCCTATGGGATACAGGCGTTAGTGTGCATGTATATAGTCTAGGTAGGGGTTTTGGATGGGTTCAGTGTAGCCTGGATTATGTTAGGTCTATGGTTATTGGTTAGGTAGTTTGGGTCGTTAGGTATTGGCCGAATTGGGACTCAGAACTGATCTGTATTGGCTGCTGTGTCCGCATGCTGGGGTGCTCGCACTCGATTGGTGCGATTGCACTTCAGCTAGGCAAGATTCGGTCATATTATAGGAAGTCGGAACGTTTAGTATAGTCTGTCTTTTTAACACAAATAGAGCTGGCTTGATTGAAGAAAGTCGGTAGGAAATCCGGTGGGTTTAATTTTAAATAATTTTTAATGTTGTTCGTTGTACTGCCCATTGTTCTTTTTGCTTTGTCTAGATTTGCCCCCGGTGCTAGTGCCCTGATTTTAAGACTTTCGTGGTTATTCACTCACTACACATAAATCATTATACATATAGATATCGGGTTTGTGGCCGCGGTTATAACAATTATAACCGTGTGTGACGATTTATGTGAAGTATCAACCATCAGGTAGGTATCTACAGACCCGAAGCCGTGTGGTGTCCGGCAGAGTAGAATAGCACCAACCCCTTACACTCGTGGGTGTCGTACAAGGCGACTAATGATTTCCAGGCAAAAGATCTAAGTGCCTCCGTAGACTGGAAAATGTGTTATAATTGTTATATTATAACACTGCGGTCTCCAACCCGCCTGCCAAGCGTGGAGATTATGGCAATAACCTCCCTTTTTGTGGGATAGGCCCTAAGTCCTGCAGTGGACTGTTATGGGCTGTGATGATGATCAACCATCAAGTTAGTATGTCTCAAGATGAGATGAGACAGGAGTCTGAGGTAAGGAGTCCGCCGACGTAAGCTTGGGTTATAGCGTGTAGCGTAACATTGAAAATATTATCAATGTACGTCTAAATGGAGCACACCCGGGAAACACTCCTCTACCGATTATCCTATTAGTTTCGGATTTCTCCTACTGACCCATTTAGATTGCTCACCTTGTACCTACCTCTAGCACATGAGTCTATTTATTTAAGTGCCTATAGTAAGCCGTGAGTAGGTAGGTACCTATAGATATTGTGCCGTTGTAAGACACCCCTTCGACTTGCGAGTGTCGTAGGTACAAGGCCTCTAGCTAGGGCTTCCGTAGTGTATTGTAACCCGTAGTGTCACATTACGGTCTCCAACCTAAGGGCCTAACTTTATATTGCACACAATAAAGAAATACAGAGATATAATACACATATACACGTTTTCTTTAGACAATCTGGGTTGAAACGCCACTGAAATCGATTTTCGACATTATACAATTGTCCAAGATAGTTGAGAAAATGTTTTGGCTGGATCAGACATTTTAGTGTCATTATTAATGGAGATTTGTAGCTAGAAAAAAATGTCGAATTTGAGATATCAGAGCGCGAGAATCCGAGGTCTCCTGTCCGCCAACCATGAAGAGATGTTACCATGAACCATGGAGGTTCAAGTCCAGCAGGAGACTGCTATGGACTGTTGACAGTTGATGATATGTTTCAAATTATTTACCGCACTACCTTCGAGCGTTATTATTAAAATATATATACTTATTGGCTATTTTTTTTTATAAAATAATGTCAAATATAAATTAAATGTCTAAATTAAAAATCCGCAACAAATCGGCTATTGGTTATTGCTTTACTTCCATCCATACATTACGGTTAAGTAATTACTTGATTTACCTTCTCACCACTGAGACACTGGAAAGGAGTCACAACAGTACAGGTACCTACTGCAAGGCTGGAGCCTCTTCCACATTAGGCGACATTAGTAGATATAGTTTTAGGCGGACCCCGGGCCCTCGCGTGCCGCAGCACGAGCAAAACCGGGATGTGGGTCTAGTTTTATCTTAAACTCTCCAGGTTACTAATTAAACTTTAAGTAGGTACCTATTTATTATTTGCGGTAAAAGAAACCTGTAAAGAAACTTAAGAAGTAGGTTGTTTGCCGCTAACTAGTTTTAGTTAGGTCAACCGACACCGACTTAGTTCAAACAAATGATGTCGTCATTTTATCAATAAGTTTCAAGGCCAAATGGTTCCTCAGCCTTAGACGAGATATATAATTTTTGCTAATATAGTAATTATGGTAGGTTAGGCAATTAGTTTATTTTATTGTATGGGAATAAATACGTAGCCTATCTACACTACATTATATTACACACGTTTTGGGTACTACCTAAGGAACGTTAATTTTCGAACACGACGTCGATTTTTATTCTCCAACTCCGTCATAGATACTTGCCAGTTAAACCTTCTTATTTGATGAAGACAAATAGATCATATTGAAAGTAGGTTAATTCAATAAATGTTTAACTTCTTAACGAAAGATGAGATGACATAATGTTTATTTTATTAGCGATGTGAGCATTGTGAGCAAACAATCGAACGAACGACGCGACGTCTGTACAAGTGATTTTTAATCGATATGTTTAACCAATTGTCAGACGATTCTTAATCGAATAATTTTTAGACAAGTGTTATGATACATTAGTGTATATTGGGATTGGGAGTGGACTTACCAAGAGCAGCAGCCCGGCGTTGGCTCTTGGTGGTACACTTCCAAAACTTCATGGCCCACGCCGCCGGCTGCGCCCGCGCCGGTCAGCTGTGAAAGGCGAGATGACACCGCGCCCGCTAAGGCAACCCGCCGCTAGCCAACTGCTCGATTGGGGCCGAAACAATGAGTTTTGTTTACAAATTGGCGGCGCGGCGGATTTATTAAATTGGCGGGTGGCGCGGGCGCGGGGCGAAGCGCCAATGGAGACGGAGTGCGACGAACGCACACCCCCGGACAGTCTCCGATAGAGGAAGGCGTGGGAAGCCTTGATCCCGTTCCGGACCCTTAATGCACCGATCACTTCTCGCACCGCTCCGTTGCAAAAGCCATTACGACAATAAAAACACAAAGTAGCGTAAAAAAGTTTTTTATTTCTATCACATCATGTCTTCCTACGATAATTTTGGAACATAGATGCCGGTGTCCTTGCTAAGGGCAAATCACTACAATTCGAAGCATATTCTTGTGATGGAATCCATTTACCAGTTACGTGAAACTATTTTGGTCCAAATATGTAAACTTATCGGCATAAAAAGTAATTAACTGCGTAAGTAACGCAACACAGCACAGGAAAAACGCTTGCAATATTTTCCCTGAATCGCGCAATGTGCACACATTGCGTCCAAGCTGCCAAACAATCAAAATAAATAGACACAATTGTTCCAGTGTTATCACGAGGTCCATAAAACAGGACTAATTTTATAAAACTGGTTTCACACAAGAGTACCCTAAACGAAACAAAATATACAACAAATTTTATTAGTGTCAAATGTACTTAAATAAAGAATTTGTCTCTCTCTTCAGCCCTTTCTCAACATTTGCTTCGAATCAGTTCATTATTGCACTATAAAAATACAATGATAAGCATTTTCTAGGCACGAATCTGTACTGTTTATAGTTTACAATCGATTACACACTGCTATCATTATTACATAAATTAATCTATATAATATATCCTATCTTAGTTCCATCAAAATATGAGATTATAGTTTCACCTTCCAATAAGTTGTAATGGAAATAAATAAACGATATAAAATAATATCGTTACTGACTAAAATTTGGGGACCACCCATTGGTATAAAAGATATGTGACATTGTATGCGTAGAAAGCAATGTAATAAAATTTTGTTCATATAAAATTCAATAAATAGGTAATTAAAACAAAATATGTACTGCCACAATATCTTCAAATTCATCTATCACTTGATTTACTGTAATGGTCATGATCATAATGTGATTGTAGTTTTGACATCTAAAAGGTAGTTATCAAAAACATAAAATTAAATACATACTATAAACTAAAATTACATTGTGTTCTTTAATACTCTAACTCATTTTAGAATTGGAAGTTTCTGAACGAGTTACAAAAACGGAATTATGGTTATTCTTAAATTGTTGTAGGCATAGGACTCTTAACTGGCCGAAATAGTTAGTTTGATATGTAGTGTTGTATTACGATCAATTTTAAAGTACATACATGGAATATACAGGCCAATATAGTTTGTATTCACTTATCACAGCAAGATAGCAATAGGTCAGTAAATATACTGTCAATTTGATCAGCATTTTAGGTAACTTTAGTTCGTACATATCATACACAAGGCAGTACAAATTTGAAGCTTAGTAAGATGGCTATTGAGAACCCCGTCCTAAACCTATCTTGCCTAGATATGGATAGGTATGTAGTGTTGTATTACGAATCAATTTTAAAGTACATACTTACATGGAATATACAGGCCAACAGTTTCTTTTCACTTATCACGACAAGATAGCAATAGGTCGGTAAATATACTGTCAATTTGATCAGCATTTCAGGTAACTTTAGTTCGTACATATCATACACAAGGTAGTACAAATTTGAAGCTTAGTAAGATGGCTAGTGAGAACCCCATCCTAAACCTATCTTGCCTAGATATGGATAGGTATGTAGTGTTGTATAACAATCAATTTTAACGTACATACATGGAATATACAGGCCAACAGTTTCTTTTACTTATCACGGCAAGATAGCAATAGGTCGGTAAATATACTGTCAATTTGATCAGCATTTTAGGTAACTTTAGTTCGTACATATCATACACAAGGCAGTACAAATTTAAAGCTTAGTAAGATGGCTAGTGAGAACCCCGTCCTAAACCTATCTTGCCTAGATATGGATAGGTATGTAGTGTTGTATTAAGAATCAATTTTAAAGTACATACATGGAATATGCAGGCCAACATAGTTTCCATTCACTTATCACAGCAAGATAGCAATAGGTCAGTAAATATACTGTCAATTTGATCAGCATTTCAGGTGACTTTAGTCCGTACAAATCATGGACAAGGTAGAACACAAGTTTGCAGCTTAGTAAGACGGCTAGAGTGGGAAATCCATCCTATACCTATCTTGCCTTGATATGAATAGGTGACCTGCCTCAGTTCTGATTATACAGCCTGTATAAAATGTAAATTGATTGCAACTAAATTAGCATAATAAGCTTAAATGAAAAACATTCTCGCGGTAGGCAATAAATTGTATGTTCTATACAATTTCTAATAGATTGATTACACACAGTAAATACCCACAAGATCTTTAGAAGGCACTGATACTTCACAAGTAATAATAGCTGGCTGGGCATCCACTACAAATCAACCCAAAGAGTAGTCAAACGAAACAGATACATAGGTAGTAGTAGATAATTATTAAAATAAACTACATGGCTAATGTTAAATATAAATTGTGTAAATATTTTTATACTTATAGATAGCCATTAAAGATCATTTTCTCAACCAATACTGTAAGGGCGTACGTAACCTCTAATCTTACTAGCTTATTGCCAAAGTTGCACGATCTTAATTTGGGAGGAACTACCAATCTTCGACATGTAATCGACAGGAGATCGAAATTTACGTAAACGTGTTGATCACTCCGTGGTGTGGCGTATCGTTCGGCGGGTCGGGGCCGGGGCCGGGCGGCGGGTGCTGTCAATGGCGGTACCAGGTGCCCTGCACGCGCGTCTGGAAGTGCGACACGGGGGTGACGATGTAGGCCTGCTGCGGCTGCTGCACCACGGTCAGCGGGATCACCTGCTGCGCCATCTCCACCGGCTGCCCGCCCTCCTCCGACACGCCCAGCGGCTGCAGGTGCTGCTGCGGCACCTGCTGCGTCAGCACCTGCTGGTGCTGGCTCACCTGCGGCACCAGCATCTGCTGCTGCATCTGCGACGGCTGCTGCTGCTGCGGCTGGTGGATCACCACGTGCTGCTGCCCGCCCATCTGCTGGTGTTGCTGCACCTGCACCTGCTGCACCTGTTGCTGTTGTTGTTGTTGTTGCTGCTGCTGCTGCTGTTGTTGTTGTACTTGTTGCTGCTGCTGCTGCTGCTGTTGCTGTTGAGCCTGCTGCTGCGCGTGCTGCTCCCGCTCCTGCTCCTCCTTCTTCTTCGCCTCCATAGCCGCCTTCTTGGCGTCGGACTTCTCTTTCTCCTGTTGTATCCGTATCGGATCCTTGTTCTTGTCGTAACTCATACACTTCCCGCTGCGGAAGGGCACCATATCCTTCGGTAAGTCCTGTTTCTTTGACACGAATTTCACATGCGGGAACTGGTCCTTCATGAACGCCCGGAACGTAGAATATCCCATTAACTTCACACCGGGTTCCAAAATTTCCCCATATTCCTTATACGCTTCGAATAAGTGTTTGCGTGAGTCACCTGTGATAATTACAGTTTTGCTCGTCTTCTTGCCTCCTTCGCCGGAAGGTTGAACATCCTTTGGTGAACTTGCATGTTGTTTCAGATATTCCTTCAAGAAGTTGGTGGCGTGTTTGTAAATGTCTAACGTGAACGTGTTGTAGGGCTTCTTGCCTACATTGCCGTGTATCCGCGGTGCGACACCATGAGTCATTACATGTTGCCTGATGCGCTTCAGTTGGTAATGAGTAACATTTTCTAGATATAAGAAAGCCTCTAAGCAAACTTTGCGTCCTTGATATACATAACAGGCACGCAGTCTCCTTCTAACCTTGTGACGTGAGGTTTCGGCAGGATTCGCCAAACTGGCCATGGTAATACCCATCAAGTACATGTCATGTTCGCTTTTGGTCAACTCCGCAATGTTTAGCCTGTGACGATACACAGCTTCAGGGTTTAGTCCTCTATAGCAGTTGTCTTTACAGTCACAACCTCTCATTAATCTCTCCTTCACCTGAAATACGAACAGAAGCCATTTATAAAACTTTATTCTCATTTCATTCAAGTAATATTAGGTTTGGCAAAACACTAATTTAAAATTTGTTAACTAGCAGCAGCAAATTAACAAATAATTGACCTACCATAACAACAAGGGTGTTGAAATTGAATAACCATTTAGGTATAAAAAGAATGGAATAAGTATATATAGATACTATACAAAACAAAAACTCCATCCGATCCACAAATATATGTTTTGTTTGATCGTAAACAATGAGATGTTACATCCGAATAAGTTAAATAAATAAATATATTCGCTTTTGATGAATTATTCGTTACTGCTTACCATCAGGCAGACTGTTTACTTTTGCCAATGAGTAGCATAAATAATTTGGCATACCCTTAAGCTATTGGACAGACCAGATGGGGCTTTTACAGTCTGTATAATAATAACAGTAATAATTTTCGGAGAGATCGGAGAGATCGGCGCAAGATCTTAATTGAATAAATACATTTCATAAAAATTTATCATAGTATTTATTTATTTATTTATTTTATTTATTTCCATACAGTTTAACAGCAATAAAATTTAGTTATAATTATACAATTCAAAGTTGCAATGCCAATAACAAAACTGCGGTTTAAAATTTTGAAAATCAAACCATATTGCAGTCCAGCAGGTATAGCTCCTACCGTTCCATTTATGTGATTTTAATAAAACACTGAAATACATAAGAATGTGAATCCGATTTACCTGCTCAGGGTTATCCTCCAACTTGTTATCAAAGACATCATCATCACTTTCCGACTCTGTTTTTTTCTTTTTCTTTGCCATTGATTTCTTTTCAACTTTAGGTTTCGTATCTACTTCGAGATCCGCTGTTTCGCCTTCAACAGGTTCAAATTCAATTGAATAATGATTTTGCATACCCTGAATATTAGCATCTCCGTTTTCAACCTGAATTGTGTGGCCCTGCCATAAAACCTGAAAATGATAGTTATATTTGTTAGTCTTACTATAGAAACAGTTTATTTTTACTTCTTTAGCAATCTATTATTATAACCTATATTTTAATTCATTTCTTAGATTAGCAGTTATTGACCGAGTAATTTCATGGACCCCATCAGGGCTTCTAGTGTAAGTATAAGAAGACATGTTACCATAGCTTTTGTCTGTTGTACAGTAAGTATTTTGAAAAGTCAATAAATCCTCATTAGAAGCAAGAGTTAGAACGCTATGCAAGTACAGTACAACAGATGAGTTCGCTATAAGAATGACTTGTTTACTAACAAGGCAGGTTAGGTACCTGTTCCTGGTGTCCATTAAAGGCATGCTGCTGTAGGCCCTGAGGTCCCGTCATCTCAAACACCGAGTGCTGGCCCATGACGGGCGTATGCCACTGCGCGCCCTCGCCGTACTCGCCGCCACCATTCTGCTCGCTCGGGATCGACACGATGATCGCCTCCTTGCTGTCCACGCTGCGACGGTCCACCGACAGCAGCGAATGAAGCACCTCACTAGCCTCCTTCTCGGCGGGATTCACCACCTCCATCTTCTCGAACGACATCGGGACGTCGCCCCCAGCACCGACGCTAAAACCGATCATTCACGTCATTCATATGTATGTATACGTGTATGCACATCCGACACGAGCCACACGATAAACCCGCCCGGAATGCCCACCGTTTTCACATCCACCACTCTATCGTAGAACACGAGAAAACCGCGAGATAAGTTTTCAAATTCATGTAAATAAACATAACAAAAATCGCGCAATTATTAACCTTAATCGCGTTTTTTAAGTTTCATTATCGCATAGCGGATCGAACTCCAGTGGAATATTGGGCCATATAGCCTTACCAAAGAAAGAATCAAACTTACCTTTTTCACGGATAATCGGTGGCTGATATACACAAAAATGTATTGTCACAGTAGGTAATCACGAGTGGTTTGTTTTGATACACTTCATTTGCGTATTGCAGTCATAATTGAAGAGAAATACACAATTATTTCACCAAATTCACGGAAGCAATATGGCGAATCCACTTTCCGTGAACAGAGTCGGAGGACGCCGCAGAACACGTCAATAGTACAGTGCATAGCCACCAGGCCGCGCTGTAGGGCTATTTCCGTACCGACGCAGTTCGACGTACGGATGCGCGCCATATTTGAAGAGCAAGCATACGAAAAGTATGAAATTTTTAGGTATCATACTTAGCACGATACTACGTTATAGTCAAAGAAATTATATGTATTCCCTTGGTTCTTCGAGTACCTATTAAATCAGTGTAATGTTTATTACATTGATCGTTTATAACTCTCCACATCGGCATAAACGTGCATCAATAAAAATATTTTTAGATTTTGAATGCAGGGCGATGAAGATTATTAATTTTATTATAAATATCTGTTACTCATTGCTAATCACTACCTGGCCGGAGGGCCCACACTACGCTTGGCTAGTCGCGGTCTCCACTCAAGAACTCGTTTACCCAGCGTTTTAACTTGTCGGTTCTTCGGCAGATATGGCCAGTCCACTGTCACTTCAGCCTACTAATTCTGTGTGCTATATCAGTAATTTTGGTTTGAGAGCATACCTACAATAGGTACAATATCTACACAACTACATTTTACATCTATCGTATAATCCTCTTCAGCATTTGTATGTATTCAACTGTAACTGTAAGTATCTAACAGTAATATGTTACTGTATTGTATGTCTTGTTTAGATTAACATTACGATAGACAGAAGAAGAAAGAATAATATAACATTGCGATGACGACGTAGTTCAACGTTTAGCTAATTAAATTAAATAAGTACCTAGATTAGGAATGTAACCGAATTTAATTCTTTAAAAAACTGGAGGGTTGCATTCCGGGTAATGGTCGGTGGCCTAAGCAGAGGTACCGAGGTCCACCCGAAAGTGTCTGACTTTAACCTTGTGGTGAGGGAAAACGTCGCGAGGACCTGTACATTCAGGCGACCAAATGTAATCATGATCCAAGCTAACCTGGCGTCATATATTTGAACTCGAATAAGTTCGAACTAGTTAATTTTCATATGAATTAAATTGTTTGAACAATCAAAAATACGGCGCCTGATCAGGTTCCCCTGTTAAGAGGTCAATCTAGGCAGATCCAGATGCTGCCTGAGTTTTCGACTCCTCCGCGCTTTAGTACAACACACAACTATTAGGGTAGGAAAAAAAAATCATCTTGGCGTTAATGTCCCGGTTGTGCTCTCGCGCACGAGGGCCCGGAGTCCGCCTTGACCATGATCCAGGTTTTGGCAGGTCAGGTAATTACAGTGGAGCGACTACCATCTGACCTCCATGACCCTCCTACCAGGGAAACCTGGCCAGATTGGATCATTGTTACACATCCAGTCGCCTGAATGTGCAGGTTTCATCACGATGTTTTCCCTCACCGTAAGATCATCGGATAGTATTCAACTAATGTACATAACTCAGAAAACAGTCATTGGTACATGGCCAGAGCGGGATTCGAACCCGGGACCTGGCTTACGAGTCGGATACTCTAACCGCTCGGCCACCGACGCTAGGGTAGGTACCCCAATCCAATTTAAACTTCCATACTTAACTATGTGATTGGCCCACGGCATATACAAACGTATAGGCATCATTACAGGCAGTGACATGCTGTATGGCTGGCTATGTGTGGGACCAATAGATCTGGCCAGGGGTAACGAAGCAACGCCTCCATGCCAACACCCCAAAAATGCTGCGGTGGATGCGCGGCATTGCGCTACTCGACTGTACGTAACGAGTAAATCTGAGCCTTCGAGCTCATATAAGATCACGGATAAGATTGAAGAGGCTATTGCCTGCGCCTGCATCGATTTGGTCAGCCCCAAGAATATGTTTGGAAATGGGTGCTTAAACCTGCCCATCCTAAACAGGATGGCGAGCGACATGGGAGAACGACAATTGAGAGTGACATTGATCCTGTAATATCTTTCATCTTAGTATTGATAGAAGGTAATAAAGTCTCTCTCCCAGCGCGGACTATGTCACGAGCACCCTTGTGAGTCGTTAAGTCAAATGCGAGATAGCCAACGGCTTCATCGCCAAGACACTGAAACCCGGGCGAGAAGTGGAGAACAAAGAATAGGAAAGCGAACTTTGAAAGAAGCGAAGCGAATCTAAGCGAAGTTGCAAACGGAAATTGGAAATGTTCGGTACAATATTCCCGATACAAATACCTACAGTTCACTTCCCTGTTGAAGTTGTTAATTGTTATTTACATCTGGGTCACCAAATAACTTTAGGCTATGACCCAGACGGCTGAAGTTGAACACAGGATTACACAAGTATTTCACTTACCGAGAAATCCATAGAAAATCACAGGATTGCTCTGAGATCGATGGAGGGAACAGTGCTTGATGTATTCTTGTTAATTAAGATAACCAACGAGTGGATAAAGAAGCAAGACTGAGTAGTACGAGGGGGGGTCAAAAAGTTCGCGGAACGGAGGGGAAGGGGGGTGAAATAAAATACTGTACTATTTTTCTTTTTCAATATATTCCCCCTTAAGTCGAATACATTTTTCAGATCTCTCTATTAACTTATTAATACCGTCGAAAAAAAATGATTTGTCTTTGTCCTCAAAATAGGCCGAAATCGCCGACTTGACTTCTTCATCATCGGAAAATTTCTTCCCACGAAGCTCTTATTTAATTTGGGAAATAAAAATTAATCACAGGGGGCTAAGTCTGGACTATAGGGAGGATGGTTTAACATTTCGAAGCCACAGTGATGAAGGGCAGCCATCGCAACGCGGCTCTTGTGTACCGGTGCGTTGTCATGCAAAAGCAGCACACCTTTTGTCAACTTTCCCCGCCTTTTCTCCTTGATTGCTTCTTTTAATTGTCTCGGTAGATTAGCGTAGTATTCTCCCGTTATAGAAATTTACCCTTATCTTTATAATCTATTAATAAAATACCCTCTGTATCCCAAAAAACAGTTGCCATGATTTTTCCAGCCGATTGTGACACCCTGTATTTCTTAGGGGGGGGCTGACCCTTTTTATGCCACTGCATAGACTCTTGCTTCGACTCAGGCTCATAATGATGAACCCAAGTTTCATCTGCAGTAACAAGTCTTGCAAAAATTCCTTCCTTGTCGGCGCTACAGAGGTCTAAAAACTCCTTTGAATACTCGACGCGCAGCTGTTTCTGTGGTGGTGTGAGCATTCTTGGCACCCATCTTGCGCTGACTTTTGACATCCCAAGATTGTCGTGTAGAATATTTAAAATGGTTGTAGGTGATACTCCAACCATTTCTGCAAGTTGTTTCTTCTTCAAACGAGTATCCTCCAGTATAAGATTCTCCACTTTTTCAACGATGTTTGAGGTGGTGGCCTCAATCGGCCGTCCTGAGCGAGGGTCGTCTTCAAGAGACTCTCTGCCTTGCTTGAAAAGGCTATTCCACTTGTACACAATGGTTTTCCCAGAGCAAGAGTCCCCGTATACTGATAACATTTCTTCCAAAATTTTCTGAGGTGGTTTTCCTTGCTCAGTGAGGAACTTTATGACGGCACGAAACTCGATTTTTTCCATGTTCAAGTTTTTCTTCCGGATTCACTTGTTTGATCGACGACAGGTCAAAGGTTATTGACACAATCAGGTTCAAACTTGGCATATATACTCACAAAGAGTTGCTCATTAGATACTACCTGCGGCAGGTCCCCCACCCCCCGCTATCCCCTCCATTCCGCGAACTTTTTGACCTCGTAGGTGAAAGTCATCAAAATTATCTAGTGACAGAAGTGGAGATAGGCAGGACACAAAGAGCACAGAATATCGATATCGGAGCGCTCGCGCTGTGCCAGGAGAATTGCAGGACTGGATACCAGGAAGAACACGGGAGATTGCGGCCTTCCACCAGAGGATTTAATAATACTACGTAATTTGAGCACGCTGATCTCAACAGGCTGAAGATGGCACGCGATAGAGACGTGGACAATATTGAAAGAGGCCTACGTCCCAAAACGGACAATTTAGATTTCGCTATACTAACTTTTAGATAATGCGCTTCGATGTGTTCCGACTCTGCGCCAACTTGAGTCGACCCTTAGTAGGTAGGTTTTGTGTTATGAATTTTAAATACTTAGATAATTCATAAGATTAATATTGTAGCAAAGCGTAGAGGAGGTGCGAAGCGATCTCCGTCGGCTCGGGACAGATTCGATTTGCTCATGGAAAGTATTTGATAGAATGCCTTCGTTCGATAACTTTGGGTCTAGAGTCCTTAAAGCAGTCCATTATCTAGACAGGTATACGCAAATATAATAATCGTTTACAGCTGGTGCTCCGCCGTATAGTATCAAGTATCTAGCTATTATATGTACCATCCATTCATAATTGTATGTGCAAGGTAGGAAGTCGGAGTTTTTATAATCTCCCATCGCTATCACGAGGGTCCATGGGGCGAGGGTCCGCAGCGACGTGGAACAATATTAGCGAGAGTATATAGGTGGTACTTTTGAAGGTCACTAGTGTAATACTTAATATTAAGTACGTAATATCTAAGTGTTAGTATTAGTAAACTTATTTTTACAATATGATTACCAGGTAATCAACAAAAGAAATCATCACTAAAATTGATTGTGATAATTAAACGATTATTGCAGGAGTACTGTGGATACATAGAGAGGTTTTAGTGGGTAGGCTCCATTTTCGGGTAATCCCAAATGTCCACGTCATTCCCCCGAATGACGTGGTATCTTTCGAAGATTTCACATCTAAAAAAGGAGTTTCGCTGTACATGTAATTTATTTTGGTCAGTAGGAAAAATGAAAAAAGAAAGATAAAGAGTAGAATACCTACCTACTTACTTACTATGTCCGTTCTTTTATTGACAAAAAGAAAGTGTGGATATGGGCGTGATGAGGTACCTACGACTACGATTAAATTCATTTCCCTTTAACATCCGGGTGCACCATTTCCGAGGACGATGTCCTGATTCCAAGAGCGATGCCCTCAATTCGAATGGCTCCCTCCGTAAAAATATCAATACAATGAATAGAATATCATTTTATCTATAATATATTATAGATAGATTGTTCTATCCACAGTTCTATTGAAGCTGCAGTCTTGGCTAGGTCACGCAGTAGTTTGTTAGTAAACATTATAATGACAATACTCGTCTATTACTCTTACCAATTAGCAATCGTTATACAATGACTAACATAACCTAGGTATATATTTCGATACACCTCTAATAAACAGATTATTTATGTGGTAGGTAAAGTAACACCTTCGGTATTGAAACAAATTAAATCCAAAACAAAGCGTTAAGAATTTGGCGCGCTTTTGGTCAGCATGTGAAGAAGCATTTTTATTTTAAAACTGAATGACATTCGTTCTTAAAATAAAACCATAAATAATACTTACTGTAATTACAGTAAATATTAGTAGGCAAATAGGTACAATACTTTTAACGCAACAAACTGGCAAATGTTTTACCTGCACAATTGCTAATGGTTATTTAATTACGCATAATGTACCTTAACTACAGGTATAACACGAACTATCGAAACTTTGTCAAAATTATCGATGTTTTTGCTTTGTTCTATTCTAGTGGAATACCTATAAATTTTCGTAATCTGTCATCGAATCAGCACCACAAATAAGAGCTGTCATATCACACATACTGTTACGTGTAATAGTTCACTAACTAGGTAATAAATATCTTATTAACGACTCGTTAATAATTAATTAACTTACCTGTGGCCAGGTCTAGGGCGAAGCAACTGCTGCGGGACTTCACCACGGCTCCAGGCGAGGGCCCATCAGGCCACTCCATCCTCTCCTCCATGGCTTTGGAGGCACTCCTCTTGAATTGCTCCAAGAAACTATCTATTTGAGTCTCTATGCTCGTCGGGGAATTAGCCATCGTTGCCACCGAAACACCGAAAACAAACACTCCCGACTCGCTACCACATTTTGCTTCCTACATCTTCTCTTCGCCGGAATAAACATCAACGGTCAACAGTACAATATCTTTACTCTTTATAATTACGCGTTCCATAATTATTATCAGACATTAGAGCACCTAATTCGTTCAACGACCCGGTACTAGCAGCGGCGACGTCGAATGCAAACCGCACAGTGCCTTGGGACATGAAAGAAACTACCTTTAGGGAACCAATGTGAGTTTTACTACGGATACCGTTATTCTATATACGGCATCTAAAATAAAGCGCCACCCACCGACATCTATCGATCCTACCCACGGAACAGCTGTTTGGCAGAGTTGCCAGTTAACAAGTCGTGTGTTGCTGACGGTAAAAACGCGAATACGATTGAGAATATTTCCTGATTTTCCATCGACCAAATTAATAAATTAAGCGTCTACCTATTTAATTCAACGATAACCACATTTAACTCGGTAGAAGATTTATTTGTATCAACCGTTATGGTTGTCAACGCTGTAAACGCTTATCGTGTGTGGGTGTGGGTAGCGGTGACGTCGCTGCCGGGCGTGGGCGGGGAGCGGGGCGGGAGGGGGCCGGCGCAGTCGCGCACGCTGCCTGCATTTGCGAGTGTTGCGCGAAGAGCGCGCGTAGTTCGTGATACTAGAGGTGACTGGAACTGTCACGCACGAGACTACACCCGGCCACATAATGTCAAGTGAGTCTGAACATCAATTCACAGTATCTGATTACAGTAGCATTGTTGTAATTTTTTTAACCGCCACCCGTCGCCCCATAAAACTTTATGAAACTCTGTCTGCCGGCTCAGATAAGAAAGCCGAGAAAGGAAGCAAAACACATAATGGAAATCGGTTGACATTAACTTAATTCTGGAGGTTATCGTCTCAGTTTAGGGTAGAGGTGAATTTTGTATTCGTTTTTTATTAAATTTGCGGCGCGACATATCTATAAATATTTTAATACTAATTTTTTACTAACATAAATTCAATTTTAGTGTTCAATTTTATATATTACGATTTGTGTACCTTGTTATGTAAAATAATTAATTAACGTATGTGAAGGCAACGTCAACTAATTTATAAAACTGTAAGTAGCCGAAATCTGTGTAAAAAGTTATTAAGTACAAGTTATATTAGCAAATAATGCACCCGCATGATCTTTTAATTTAGGTAATATGTAGGTAGGTAGGGTCGTTGCAAGCTAGCCCTATAATTCCGTTGTAAATTGTAAATATTGAACCATTTAAAAACGGAATCCGTCAGCCTTGAATTTAATTCGGGTCTATCCATCTGCGTGCAGTCCATTATCTCTGTAAGTTGTTGACACAAAATCACGTTCTCATTTTAATCGCGATAGAAATTACAGCATTTCACTCTCTGATATCTATGTATATCCACAGAATATTAATAATTAATAGCACAAATACTAAGATCGAAATATCTTAAAAGATTTTATTGGCTATTCAGGTACGAAATTGAGGTTAATATGTTAACATAGACGACGCGGCGACAATTGTCCAACTTTTGTTCGTCTGTATTTAAAAAATCTGCACGAATTACAAATTAGCTACACATCCATAGAAAGGATGCTGTGAAAGGATGTAAGATAAAATTTACAGGAAGTCCGAACGTTTGGCTTTTGACACGGCGCCGCTTCTTACCTAACTCGGCGACTATCGACGCATGCATCTACATTTGAAAGAGTTGTAAACAACTATCGTTATCACCAGTTACATGAGCCTATCAGCATTGTACGATATCTACAATTAACTGCCGTATGTATTAATAAATAGTGGATGTCTTGATCTTCGTTTCCATCGGTGACTTGAACGATTTTTCATTCATTCAGTCTCTTGAAGATAAGGTCACTATCAATAAAGTTTTACAAATTATGAAACTCTAGGTCGGTGTCACAATTGAGGAAACTTAACTTTAAATTGTACATACGTACCAACGTTTTTCCCCATATCATAACTCACACAATAGTTTTATTCAATTACAACTTTTGTATGAAAACAATAATTGATACAATATGAAATTCCCTGTCACTATTTTTTGCAATTGTTTAAATTTATAGCAGTTTCAAGCAAGTTCAGACAGTGAAAATTGAAAAATAATTGATCTTTGATGGACCCGGAGCACTCGGAGTTTCTCACCACTACGCTGTAGGAGGTGTTAACCCGGAAATTATTAATATACGAGCCAATGAAATAAATTAAAGAAATTATTTTGCATTTCTGTCGGTTACTTTTACTTACTACTTAGTTACTTTTTAATATCTAAAGGAAAAAAAATTTTAGAGTTTCCGGAAAAGTACTTACAAATAAAGCGAAGAACTGAAAATACTTACTTCTTGCGGTGATGTTATTTACACGTATATTTTAGGCACGTCAATGATATTGTCTGGCAAATTTAATCATTAGACTTATTAACGAATGCAACGAAACGTATAACGAAAATTCGTTTTCTCTCAATACGTATAGATTGTGGAAAGGAGGCAATAAAATGCCATTCAGTAATTTATACTATAACTAGTGGACCCGGCGCGACTTCGTTCACGTACACCTACCCACCCTCTACCCATTTTTCTTGCTTATAAACCTTCCACTTGAATCACTCTATCTATTACAAAAAACCGCATCAAAATCCGTTGCGTAGTTTCAAAGATTTAAGCATACAAAGGGACATAGGGACAGAGAAAGCGACTTTGTTTTATAACGATGATACCTATCCTTTAATTATTATGAGTTTTCTTTTTGCTTCTAATTTTTTGAACTAAGTTTATTTGAACGCGCCAATCTGAAACTACTGAACCGATTCAAATTGAAAATGAAAATGAAATTGAGAATTCGAAAATGAAATTCGAAAACCCTTCGAGAAGTAAAAATGAAATTCGAAAATCCTCTCAAGGAAACTGCTGTGTCTAAAAAGTACTGGATCCCGCGTGTTTTCATCTATATTAACAGGCAGATTCGAGTTGCCTTCATTCATATATGTAGGTACAGGAGTATGGAGAATAAGAAAAACCTCTTCCGCACGCTGCTAACAGACAGACGACGCTCGACGAACTTGTTTTTTCCGGGTTGTGCGAGTAAAAGTAAAAGACGACAGGCGTACGTAAAAAGCTAAAACACCACAAATGTTTATTTATGAATTCTGATGTAGTAGGGTAGGGTTAGGATTTTCATCTTTAGGTAGGCAGGTACTGAAAGCACTCTCCTAGTAGAAGAGCAGACCCTAGCGCCCAGGTTTTCGCTTGCCGTTCAGCCAAGATTTACCGTTAGCATGAGCAGGAGACAGAGCAGCATAAGCCGGCATGATGATAATGATGAGCAGGAGGATGAGAACTTTCTGGATGTACTTGACACCTATTTTCAAGGATTATAATGCATAATATAACCCGCCTGTTGAGCGTTGCCATGAGAAGTTTGCGGTCTGATACGGGATATTGAATACTACCACAAGGTTCATCCGATCTTCTTGCGGCTAGCCAGGCGCCATTTAATAGTTGTCGCAGTAAAAACTTACTTAATATCTTATAGGTACCTACACGTATAATAACGTTTCTGACTGGTCTAAGGTAGGTCTGAGATAAGGCGGCTGTTTAGTAGAAAAGTTACTCCAGGTCTTGCCACTTGTAACTCTTACTAAAATTCCCAAGATATACGCTGATTAGGGTTTTTGTCTAGGTCATAGTACTGCGTCCTCCAACCCCCCTGCCAAGCGTGGAGATTATTGGAGAGGACCCTCCGCTAATGTAGATGAGATTCAAATCCAAAGGTGTTACGTTTGGGCTGTTGATGATCATAACAATCATCAACAATCAATTAAAAAGTCGCCCAATAGTCGATGTACGAGTATTTACGATACATGAAGACCGTTCTTTTTTTTACAATGCTTGTTGTAATCTGACTGAATAACTCGACTGACTGAAACCAATGCAGAGCCGAACCCGCTGGGTATAAAAACTAGATAAATACGAAAAACCTTCATAAATTATAATTTTAAACTCGATTTCCATTAACATAATCAATTAGCAAAATTTATAATCCAATCAATTACATTACAATTACATATTGGATGTAAAAACCGAACTTTATGCTTGGTTTCATTTTGAGCTGCACGATATACAGCTAAGGCGATGCGCAGGCGTTTTATTTTATGCTTTTTGTTAAACGGGCGGCCAGCGATGTTGTTCCCGACTGGCCTTAGCCGCACCCGCACCCGCACCTAAATAGAAACCGCAGGGACATTGATCCCGGGCTGCGTCTGGTCCTGCGCTAGCGCACACGAGACGCTCTTGCGTCCCTCCAGAACGAATAAACGGTGTGGAGGGATACACCGAGTTGTACAACTTCGTACTTTGGCGGAGGGTGATAGGGCTGATTATGACTAAGCAAAACATAGGATTGGAAAATTGGCATTGAAAAAATACTAGATTTCGGTTTATAGAACTGTCAAACCTGCTCCTCTTTGTTATTTTCGTTGCATTTTGAAATTCTGGAATGTAGGTACAATTCTCTTATTCTACGCAGTAAAATCGGAATTCGAGACGAGCTTTAGCCGGACATTCCAACGCAGACTGGAACTGGCTCATCGTTCCAGTTTTCTGAAGTGACGCTATCTTCTATTTCGGAATTACGATATGGACCTTGGATGGATGTACCGTCATAATATTCCTGCGCAAAACATAGGAAAACAAACACCTGACAGATTTATTTATATTATGTTTGCTTTGGTCATTAAAATCGAGGCGTTCTATCGTCGCTGATTAATTTCAAGCATAACACCATAAAATTCTGTCACTATCGTTCGAAAATTTGTGATAGGGACCTTCATCGTCAATTTGGATCATACTTGCAAATATTATCATAAGACAACGATTCAAGGTCGCTTTCAATCTTAAATATATTGTTGCATCGAATCTGTCGTATCATCGATATTGGCACGGCCATCTATCAGCAAGACGGATTATTGGTTTAATTGTGGCCTAGACGAGAGGCGTCAACAGCCGGCGCTCAGTATCTGACGCTATCCAGTGGTTTTATTTTCAATTTTATTTGTGTCGCGCTATTTCGGAACTGAACGTGCGGCACTTGTCGTTTACAAGGCGAGCTTGCGATGGCCCACGCCTAGCTGGGCGCCGGCCGATGTTCACGTGAATGTTTTTATTAAAATAGTTCGTCGAATAGCTTTCTTATGATCTAGTCCGACATCACGTGTGTGATGTGGATGCGACAATAAAATGCGCTCAAAAAGAAATAAATGTATTTTCTTTCTTTCTTTCAAATCGTTTTCAATGCATGCCGTTGATTGTTTACACGTGTCGCATGCCGTTACATGCGTAGATGGTGTCTAATGAGCGATTTGCAACTGCCAATAGTGGCGCCGTGGCACGTGCCAACTCATGCCTCATGCTCCTACGTAGGACCAGCTGCAGCGTCAATACGCTCAAGAGGAAGTAACTGCGCACATCGAAAACCTTTTTACGACAAAGCACCCACACCATCCCGCGTAATCTTTAAATACAGATTTGCGTAATCCTCCATAAGCGAGATTTCCAGCTATTTCGGACTTTTGCGTCTTTGGCACCTAAGCAGGTTGCGATTAAAGTTCGCTTTGCTGTTTGCGCGTCGGTGGAATATTGTGTATTATTTATCGTTTTGGCTAGTAATGAATGCATATATTAGCATTATACTGCATGACTGCATTCCTGTCTTGTCTATCATAGATTATAAGGACCCATTAAAATAAGTAATGTTCACGGGGTGCCAATCGGCTTAAGACTATGTAATATTACCCGCTACCTACCTTATAAATTCCTTATTTTACGTCAATTCAAACTTTATATACATTTAGATCGTAGGTAAAAATATCCAAATGGCGCCTAAGTAGATAAATATTACTTGGCAGACTTTTCTGCGTCTAATAATGATATCTAATAATAAAGTACGTAGCAGTAGGTATATTTTTGAACATTGGACTTATATTTACCGAGCACTTTTCAATGGGGTCTGGCAATGTGTGGACCCTTGCCTAGGTAGGAAGAGTGTAGTGTAGATGCTATCGAGTACTGTATCTATAACCTAGCACCTCTATCACCTCTTCCACATTGATACATATTTTCACACATACGTACAATACTCCCCTGAAATGGAGGTGGGCAATGTACTGGTGACGCCCCTGATGTTGCAGATGTCCATTGGCGGCGGTGACCACTTCCCATCAGGTGGCCCGCTTACCTGTATATCTATCGTAAAACATATTAAACTAACCGACAAAAATCCTCAGTAAACTTCCGACCAAGTATACTCACATTTTACTTACATATTTCCTAAACTACTGAACCAATATTAATAAAACAGAACTATCTCGCTTTCAAATAATGAAAACCGCATCGAAATCAGTCCACCGTGGGTGGGTGGTGTCCGGCAGAGTAGAATAGCACCAACCCCTTACACTCGTGGGTGCTGTACAAGAAGACTAATGTTTTTGTGGCAAAAGATCTAGAGTCTCCGAATTCATCGTACCCGTAGTCACTACGGGTAGTCTCCTCGTGACCATGACACATGAAACTGCGTCGAAATATCGAGGTAAAAATAATACTAACCGTTGTAATAAACCCGATATGAAAGTGTAGTGAATACCCACGAAAGTTTTAAAACCTAAAGATTCTCCGTGGGTTGGAAAATGAGCAACAGCTTTTTCCATTGATTCATCATAACACTGCGATCTCCAACCCGCCTGCCAAGCGTGGAAATTGTGGCAATAACCTCCCCTTTCGTGGGAGAGGCCGTAAGTCCTGCAGTGTACAGTTGGGCTGTGATGGTAATGTCAGCCACAGACACACTTGCCAAACATATAAGCCCCCTTATTTTTGTAAAAACTGTACCTAATCCGGTTCTCCCTCCCCAGACCGAGCATGGGTGACGTTGGCTACGAACGACTCGTACGGGCTGGGCGCGCTGGTGCTGGCGCACTCGCTGCGGCGCGCCGCCTCCGCGCACCCCGCCGTGGTGCTCGTCACGCCTTCCGTCACTGACGCCATGAGGTGAGGACCAGCATTTGACTATCAGTACTCTCCCTCTCCGAAATAGAAAAAAAACTGATCTTGGCGTTAATGTCCCGGCTGCGCTATCGCGCGCGAGGGCGCGACAGCCCCAGGCCATTGACCATGATCTAAGATTTAGCAGATCAGGTAATTACAGTGGAGCGACTACAATCTGACCTCCGTGTCCCTATTAACAGGGAACCTGACCAGATTGGATCATGGTTACATATTATCTCGCCTGAATGTGCAAATTTCATCTCACCGTAAGAGCATCAGTTAGTGTACATTCAACTAATGTATATAACTCGGAAGACTCATACGCTGGGGTTCGAACCCGGTACCTCGTGGTACGAGTCGGACCCCTTAACCATTAGGCCACCTACGCTCTCTATCCTATGAGTAGTCATAGGGTAATATAACTCTGAATAAACTACTGCATATCATCGGAGCTTCAGACAGCCTCCTGTGCAGGGAATGTTTAGTAGCTAAGAAAACGACAGCTCACGTAGTCCTGGATTGTGAGGGACGAAAGGACTACAGGGCTAAAGTCTCTCTAGGAACTTACCTTCTAGAAGCTTGAACGTCCTAAGATAGACTTCAGAAGGAGCTGGGCTAGCTACTGTAGCCGGTTTTCAATCGGTTATAAAGGACAGACTTTTGGAGCCCGCTAACCTAAACCTAGTCTAAACCCTATCACTATATCAGCGTAAGCAAAATAAACGCAAACGCACCAATTCGTAACTGATGTAACTTCAACTCTAGTCACTTTTGAGTTTCATGCACATATTTTCCTAAACAATAACCGGTGAGGCGTTGCCTCGCTCCAGTTACGGTCACATTAGAACGCTATGAAATATAACAGTTGTACTTGGTCTTACGTAGTCCTACTATAGGATTTCACGCAATATTCGAATCCAGGCGTCCGTAGTTTTGTTGTCACCATCAGATAGTTCACTATCAGAAAATGGTTCTAACTGATTGTAAAGTCAGTTTAATTCTGAGATTTATCCTGATCCATGATAACATACTATACCTTCTTATAGATTTCGTAGGATAACGGGTTGTTTCGAACTAGGCGAAATTTAGCTAGTGCTTGAGTTAGTTTCTCTACTTCATAAGTATGAGAGGCCGTGGATTGACTGTGTGAAAAATGCGGGTAAAAGAAGCGAGTACAGAGTTGAGTGATGGGAAGAAATGGAAGAAAGATATATATTGTACCGACATGTCGCGACAGCACTTAGTGGGGAAGCGTAGCTGAGTGATTGATTAATGATCTTCCTATAAGACTGAAACCACATAAATCACAATTCGTTTGAAACAAACTTGTTATTGTGTACCATTTCTGTTTAAATGGGAAAAGTAAAAAATTACGTGGTATCGTTTGCCGGATGCAACACTGCTATTACGGCACTCCGCTAACATATATCCGTCTCTCATTTTGATTATGTAGAGATAAAACTTGACCATAAAGAAAAGTATAACCCGCGTCACGAAAGAAGAGACTTGTCAAATGGCAGTGGAGGGGATTTCGCGCAAGTAATCGTATGCAGCGCAAGTCGAACCACGTGACCCACCAAGTCTCTTCTTATTTGACACTCGCTATATCTAATGGCTTCTGCCTGCGTGGTAGACTCCAGAAACCCGGGATTCCCCGCTTATTATTTTCGGCGAAAAAGATTTGCTTGGTGACGCTGGACTCATGTTTATTAAAATATGATAAGCCTACGAGAGAGATATCAAAGTTATTAGATTAACTGCTTCACTAAAGAGTCATCAACAGACAAACCGGCAAATTACAGACATAATGGGGTCTCTCTCCGTACCTATGATATTATTCATGCCATATAAAAGACATCAACGAGGCCTCTTTTGGCTGCCACACTTATTGAAGACATCAGACGGGGTCTTGCGAATACTAGTCAGCTGAAATACTTTGGCGCGGTCGTAATTGGCAACGGTCGTGTGACGGGCGGATTTGAGGTCTCTTATTGGTCCGCCCATGGTCGCACGACCGTTGCGAATTAGGACAGCGCCGTAGTTTTCGAGGTAACCTTATTTCAAATACGAATACCTACACAAAGTTAAGTTTATTTTGTATGATGAAGATTGCTATTCGCTCAAAGAACAACATTCGAGTTTATGAAGCTATTCGACTTGATTGAGTTTGATCATCTGTATGTGTTTTCTGTTAGACATAATCATACTTCAAGTAGGTACGAATACCTCCACAAAGTTAAGTTTATTTTGTATTATGAAGATTGCTATTCGCGCAAAGAACAACATTCGAGTCTATGAAGTTATACGACTGGTTGTTGAGTGTATTCATCTATATGTGTTTTCTTTTAGACATAATGATTACACGGTAAGTCTAGTCTTCTAATTTAGCAGGTTCTACGGCTTCGACGATCAAGGTCAATACAATGCAAACATTAACATGGCCATGTTTGATTCGAGCTATTTGCATTTCGTTTGTGTCAATTACCTACCTAGATTAGAACATGATGCAGCCAAAGAATAAAGAACGCCTGTATCTAGTTGTCTATTTTGTGATGCAGCCTCGAGTGTTCTAATGAGGGTGTGAAAAAGTTTATGTGCGATCGGCAAACTGCGAAATGTGTGCCTGGCATTACACATATCTATTAATCGCTTGGCAGTGTGGTCTCCCCTTACACATGTGGGTGTCGTACAAGGCGACTAATGTTTTCGAGGCAAAAGATCCCGTAGACTGGAAAATGGGCAGCAGATAATGCAATTACCTCCTCTTTTATGGGTAAGGTCCTAACTCCTGCAACGGACTGTTATGGGCTGTTATGGCGATTGTTGTTGGTAGACCCCTTCATCATCGGCACCGCACTAACTCGAGTCGTTCTTTCAGCATTCTTTCTATATTTCCCTCTCCTATTCTTTCTATTATTTATAGAAGTATGGATGGAGTACTTATAATGTAAGAAATCGTAAGTAGGCATTTTGGTAAGGAAGGTTACGCCAAGAGTACCCTTAACGACGTGCATGTATGAAAAGGTTGATGAATGTGGATAAAGCAAGAGAGGTGTGTCAGAACCGTTGCAAGTGGAACAATGTGGTTTCTGACTACCCCTTTAGGAAAAGTCGTGACATATGTAATGAATACACAACATTTAATCTGTTTCGTTACGGCATCGCCTCGTCGGAATGACGTGACGTTCCCTTTTGGAGTGGGGCATACATGCATGTATAAACCTCTGACCATGCCTAACCTTTCTACAGGGAGCGACTGAGCACTGTGTTCGCGGAGGTGATAAATGTCGATGTACTGGACTCGAGGGACCCAGCTCACCTGGCCTTGCTGCAGCGGCCGGAGCTAGGCATCACCTTCACCAAGATCCACTGCTGGAGCCTCACGCAGTACGAGAAGTGCGTGTTCCTTGACGCTGATACGCTGGTGAGTGATGGCAGATGATCATGATTACGAGGTTAAGTTACGAGCTAAAAACTACGTTTCAATAGACAACAGCAGAAGTAGAGCTCGTTATCGATAGGGCAGATACCTAAATAAATTGACTTATATAGATATCTGCTCTATTATATAAATTTCTGTGGATATACATTAAGTAGTAAAGCACTATATTTATTTAAATAAGTAAATTTATTTAAATTTCTGTGGAAAATTCTTATCGATAACGTACTCTTCTATTGTTCTTTTCAATTGAAATGATACTAAAACATGCTTTTCTTTACAAAAAAATTCGTTTTACCTATCGATATGACGAGCATAGGTACCTATTGTCGTGTACTTTCCGTCTGCTAATAGAAATTAATGTATTTTCAAATAGAATGGGTGGTCGCGAGCGCCAATATTTACCCATTTGTTTGAATCTGTGTATCACAAAAAGAACTCATATTTCTTAATTATTTCAATCTATGCATTATTTAGGTTCAATTGTTTTAGTCATTGCGATGTGGACGGTCAGGGGCGTGGACTTTTTAAGTAAGCGGTCGTTGAACTGACTGAACATTCTGATAATATGGTCTAACTCCTTATGAACTTCAATTATTCGAACCATATCGACCTGTTGTAAATAGGTAATCGAAATCTTGTTATAAGTAGGAATGCTTCGATGTCCGTTCATGTTTGGATATCGACGTTCTTGAATATCATTAAACTTCATTCCAAACAGTAAGCTAGTCGGAGAAAGTTGAAATATTGATTTTAGGTTTATACTAACAACCGCAGACCGTTTGTATCCAGAGAGAAACGCAAGATCGTAAAATGTGTGTTTGCTTTGATCGTACAATGGTCAAGAAGTCAAACATTGTAATCGTGACGTGACTAACAATAAAATGACAAGTAATTGTATTAATCTCTATATAGCAAAAATAATAGAAACTTAGGAGGTAGATGCTTATGAAGCCCCGAGCTGGTACATCACTTTAGGTAGATACTCTGATATTATATTGTGTAGATTCGACGATGTTCAAAATTTACTATAGGTAGGTACTTTTTTTATCCGGTAAAAAAGAACATACCTTTAAATTGAATGTTTAATATATACAGATTTATAAAGTGTTGTCCACTTGTACAGAACAGCAGCACAGTCACCTACTTTTTTACATCTAGTCATTTAAGTAGTTGTCGTCACCATCCGAACCCCCACCGAAATGTCAATATTGTACCACACAAATGTCGTCTTCTCATAGGCGTGCAATAAATCTATTTCGACGTCCAATTGTTTACTCGATAAAGTGAATGTTACCGGACGTGCACGCTGGCGCAGTAACGTGAGACATAACGACGCATAACCGTGGCCCAAATTCTTCACCCGACAATTTTGGACGTCCTCCAAATTAAACACTTTCATTCTATAATATTCTTTTCGAACAGACGCGCCCCTGAAACGAAATCGCGCGATGCGAGCAGAATATCTGCGTCTACTTGTCTACATGATTTTAACGCGTGGGGCTTACATATTAAGTACCCAAATTAAAATAACAATCATCTTAGCGTCAATGTCCCAGTTGTGCTCTCGAGGACGAGGGCCCGCCTTGACCATGATCCAGTATTTGGCGATCATTTTATTACAGTGGAGCGACTACCATCTGACCTCCGTGACCCTGCTACCAGGGGAACCTGACCAGATTGGATCATGGTTACAAATTCAGTTGCCTGAATTTAACACTTTCTTTCTATAATATTCTTCTCAGCTAACAGACGCGCCCCTGAAACGAAATCGCGCGATGCGAACAAAATGTCTGCGTCTAGTTGTATACATGATTTTAACGCGTGGGGCTTACTTATCTTATTAAGTACCCAAATTACATAATAAGAAATGTCAGAGGAATTCAATTTACACGTTAATAACATGATAGTGTTTCGCTCGATCCATTGACTTACCTACCGAGTTTTTTTTTATCTTGGGTTATTGTGTCAACTGAGCCTTTATCCCTGTCAGATAAAACCTGGTGATAACATTCAATATTTTTGCACGAAAGCAAACCATGATTAGATGTACGTTTGGCATACTTACACTAATGTCTTGCCTTAATCAGCTGTACCGTCTGTCAACTGATGATACTTAAAGACATGAAAAAATAATTCAATCCTACATGTGGTATCCATGATATTCTATATGTGGTATCCACACTACGTATAGGTATGATATATAGGTATTCATTTTAAAGGGATATTACATCGGTAGTACGGTACTATGGATGTGATAACCCTTTAAGTACTACTTAGGTACTACTCGTACCTATTACACATACATATGTATGAAGATGGTAAAAAAACAATAAAATCGAGCTAAATTTGATTACATTTGTAAATCAATTCAGACGCTTGTATCGCTTCCAACGGATGTATTACATTCAGGACGGTTACCTTCACCCCTCTTCAATGTTCAAGTCTCGATCAAGGTCAATAACACATCAAGTACAGGATCGTTACTGTAATTGGCATTACTCACAGTTTGCCGTTTATCTGAGCTATATTGGTCACTGTTATACTATAAAGATTGTAGCTGATAAGGAATTTTAATTTGCAGATCGTTCAAAACTGCGATGAGTTATTCGAACGCGAAGAACTCTCAGCCGCTCCTGATGTGGGTTGGCCTGACTGCTTCAATTCTGGAGTATTTGTCTTCGTACCTTCCAATGACACATACACCAGGCTCATCGCCTTTGCGCAAGAACAAGGCAGCTTTGACGGTAAGAAAATAATTATACCAGGCACTAATAATTACAAAAAAATAATCTTTGAAGCTTTTCTAAATACATTGCGAAAATCCGTCGAGTACCAGAGCCAGTACCTACCTACACATTTCTAATTGCTATGAACCACGTATGAACATAGCGATGAGCAAAATACGCTCATTAACGACTGACCGACTTTAAATATTATCGAAGGCCAAAAGCTAAAAGGATGCCTGGAATTTGCTGGCCCCATTAAAATTTACGTCTTTAAAAACATGTTTTTCCGCAAATGTTTGCGTCATTGGAGCTTTTAAATTTGCTTTTTAACGTCTAAACCGCACTATTGAATATGATGTTCCTTTACAGGCGGAGACCAGGGACTTCTAAACGCGTTCTTTGCGGACTGGGCCCACGGCGACATCAACAAGCATCTTCCGTTCCTTTACAACGTCACATCAGCGGCCTTCTACTCATACCTGCCGGCTTTGAAACAGTATGTTCAATAATTGCATTAAGTTCTCCTCATTTTTATCTGAGCTACACCATCAGTCACTGCTATACCTTCTTTAAAGATAGAAGCTAATAAGGAATTTTAATTTGCTGGTCGTTTAGTAATATACACACATATTTCATAACCCTAAATACAATCGTCTTTTCTTTCTATCTCGGTCGATGTCATATATATAGAAGTTAATAATCATTTCTCCTGAAAAGTATATGTGCATAAAAATTACTTCTCTCTAATTTACAGTTACGGGCAGAACTTGAAAATTATCCACTTCATCGGCGTTGCCAAGCCATGGCTGCAGCGTTTCAACTGGAACGCCGGAACTGTTGATGCTCCCGACCATTTGCGAGAGTTCTTGCAACTCTGGTGGGATATCTTTGTGGGGCAAGTCCACACTCAGCTAGATACGACAATGGTAAGTGTCATGAGATACGTTTAGGATCCTTGATCGATTGATTATCATTTGATAGTAGGAGAGCAGACATTTTTGTGGTTTTAAAATCAATGAGAATAGAATTCATGTTATCCAGAACTGTGTTGACCACGATATTAAGATTTTTAATACCTATACTGTATAATGCCAAGTAGATGCTGGACCTTGAATATCTGCGTATCAGTTACAAAAATAGTATCATGTATCAACATGTTAGTAATTTGTTCCGAAAGGGAACTGATACTCGCGAGCTGCGGTTTCTAGCGCATTAACCGCAAATGTCTTGAATTCTCGATCTTCATGCGAGGTAAACCGATCCATTTTCATATTAGTCTCCACTCTGATCACTGTAACATGTTTTCCAAGCAATCACTCCAGGACCCTAACATTGCAGAGGTGAGAGTCCTTGAACAAATCTATTCTTAATTGTAAGCTTCAATGTTAGGAGATTTCCTTTGCGTTTTTGAAAGATATCCCTGAGTAACTAAAACTACATATTGCTTGCACTGTGAGGCTTGTGCACTGTATTTACTGTACCCGCTGTTGCACTTTGAAGCACTGACGCTATCGTGAGAGTTATCTAAGTATTTCTCCAAAATACTAACATAATCTAACTTCTCGATTTGTCTCTTGTTGCTTCTTGCACGATTTGTAAAAGGCTTGGTTATTAGTAGACGGTGTTGGTATTTTGGTGGAATACTCACCGCGTCCTTCAATAAACATACCGACAACGTAATTTTTCAGTTCATCTACGATATAATTAACTATTTCATAAATGTTTACTATGTCTTATCTATTATGGCCGAAACTATAACTACACAGTAGGTATGTTTATTCTCTGACGCATTCTTGTTACCTAGTGAACTAATAATATAAATATGTACGTCTTGGACAAAGCTTTTTGCACGGTTTTAAGTTAACGAGTTTGTGCGCGAAGCTTAGTTCAAGTGTTTGCATGCATTCCACTGAGCTGTTTGTCCCTTCAATTGATAGGAGACGACCTTTCAAGTGGCCGTTGAAGACCCGCCTTCTGTTGACGCCCCTGTGTTGCCCCCAGAAGATACCCAGCACTACTATGTTCCAGATGTTAACCCCACATCAGATTTTCCTTGGCATCATCCCGAAATACAAAATAGTCGAAATGAAATAAAGGAACAGCAATTAGTTAAAACAGAATTCTACGACCCCTGGGACTATTATAAGAATAGTTCACCTCCCAGTCAATACCAAACAACTGGCCAAGTTACGTTTCAAAATGATGGACGTATTGAACTTAAACCGGCGGCGTCGGAATATCAAGCACCTCCACAAAGTCATGATCACTCCCAACCATCATCATCACAACCCACATGGTATCAACACCCATCACAATCACAACGTCAGGATTACTTCACCACTGAATCACATACTCATCACCACATTCACGAAGTTCAAGCGGAAGGACAACCGGGACGACTGACGGACGACAGTAGTCATAGTCAACTCCATTCTCAACACGAGTCACATGATCACAACATCTATCAAATACCTGCGTCTCATGACAATCCAAGTTCCTCCTCATACCAACAACAATCAGTTCCTTATCAGCATCACCAATCACCACCTTATCAGCATCAGCAACAGCCTCTTCAGCATCAATATACCTCTAATAGTAACGATTTACATAGCACTGACTACCATAACAATAATAACCCTCCACAGAATCAATCCAGCACGAATGAATTGCATGAGAGTAATCATAGTACGTCACACAACAACCAGAAACAATATCCTTACCACCAAGAAGGCCCACATAAAAGTTCCGATGGATCGCCAAAGCAAGACGAAAATGAGCTGACTAAGCGATTTATTCAGTTAGACCTGAACGCAATACAGCAGCAAGAGAGGCCACAACAGCCAGTCTATTCTTTGCACATGGACCACAAATTAGGAATCCCTAAACAGAGAGACAATGATAATGTAATTATACTAAAACCAGATAAAATCACGAACGGACTTGCCTCAGATGTTGAGGAAGACGATGATTTTAGGCCAAGGCACCCGTATGATGGGTTTTATCTAAGACATACTTCCACAATAGATCCCCGAGGACGCAAAATATGTTCCCATGAAATCCCTCCAATACCAATACCATCCCCACCTCCGCTGGAAGACAGCGACTCTCCGCCACCACTAACTGCTTCGCCCATCCTTCCTTTTACGGAAGGAAACGCACAACTAAATGGCGAAGAAGAACATGTAAGTTACACCACTGAACTACATTATAAAACAAAAAGAAATGTAGATAGGTAGGTACAAGTTGTGAGGTTCTTCTTGAACATGTAGATAATGAGTATTTAACTAAAATTTGTGTAGTAACAACTAAATTATCTAATTAGCTTTGCATGCTTTTTACTCCTGTGCACGTCATTTGCATTAACCATAATATTTTCTTGTTTAGTTCCGTTTTGGTAGGTACTACTCCATTATTTTATAATGTAGTTGATTATGACGATACAATGAAGACCGAGCGAAGTGGGCCAAGAGAAGTAGTAAGGCGGACTACGGGCCCTCGCGTGCCACACGAGAGCACAGCCGGGATTTACCGCCAAGATGATGATGACGATGTCTGAACTCTGTAATGTAATTGTTATAATTAGTTTTTATAGTAATTTGATATTTCTTACTTTCAGACCGGTGTGGCAGGTAATCTGGCCAGGGTAGTGCCTGGGGCCGGTGGTTACCAGGGAGAGGCTGTAGACGAACTCACTCGCCGCCAAGGCTGGGAAGCTGGCAATATCGATTACATGGGAGCAGATTCCTTTGACAATATCTGGGCGAAAATTTCACAGACGCTAAACAAAGCACGCACATCCCCCCCTAAACAACCATCACCTCCACGTAAAGAACCGTCACCACCTAAGGCACAACCTGAAGTACCAGAGGCAGCCGTAGCAGCAGTGGATGCGCCCGGAGCTGCTCCCGCGTCTGCTCCTGAGCCGACGCCAGTGGAGGCACCCGCCCCTGCCCCGGCGGAGGCCCCCGCTCCCACGCCCGCGGAAGCCCCTGCGCCGGCACAGGAGGGTGCACCTGCCCCAGCGTCAGTCGAGGCTGTTGCGCCAGTAGCGACACCCGTGACAGAGCCGGCCGTTGTGCCAGTGGAAGCCCCCGCGCCCGTAGCGGCCCCCGCACCCGTAGCGGCCTCCGCGCCCGTAGCGGCCCCCGCGCCCGTAGAGGCCCCCGTGCCAGTCGAAGCCCCCACGCCAGTCGAAGCACCCGTACCAGTCGAGGCCTCCGCGCCTGTCGAGGCCTCCGCGCCTATAGAGGCTCCCGCGCCTGTAGAGGCCCCCGCACCAGTAGAGGCCCCCGCACCAGTAGAAGCCCCCGCGCCAGTGGCGGCTCCGGCACCCGTGGAGGCCCCCGCAGTAGAGGCTCAAGCACCAGCATCCACTGAAGCTTCTGCACCCGCACCGGAATCCCCCGCGGCTCCAGCACCCGCGGAATCACAACCAGCCGCTGAGGCTGCACAAACAGAATCAGCAGCAACACCCGCAAGCGAAGTGCCTAAACCGATTGAAGAAGTTATTGCTGTCGCACAAGTCACTGCGCCGGCAACGGCTAGTCCTGCAGTGCCAGTGGAACAGGCAACAGAAAAGACTGAACCCACAGTACCGCCTACCCCACCTGTCACACCAAAATCGACGCCTGAAGCGTCTACGACGCCGGTAACTGAGGTGCCACCTCAAGTAGAAGCTGCGGCACAGCCAGTTGAATCTCCTAAAGCCGTTGCGCCCGTAGCGGTTGCACCGACACCTGCTTCACCTTCTGTCGAATCTCAAGCCACTCCCGAAAAATCTTTGGACACCTCAGTAGTTACGACAGTTTCCACAGACAGCCCTCCTCTAGTCCAAACTCCATCGAAAGATGCGCCACCGGCTGCACCCGCTGCCAAATGTAAGTAAAAATAAGCATTTCTGCCGTCGCCGGTGACGGCTAATTGCTTTGCACTCAGCTCTCACTGAATTCATTTTGCAGTTTTCTCTAGAGTTACCTACTAATATTTTTATAGACTAGCTACATCTGTTTTACGTGGATCGAGATGGAATCGAGAGATAAACCCTATATCACCCCGTAGAGCGAGATGTATCCACAGAGTTTTTCTTTTGTGGCGTTTGTGATGTTTTTGGTTTTATGTTTAATTTACTGAGCCTGAGTTACAAAATTCGTTGTTATTTCACCCAGCTACCGAGGAGGCAGCTCAAGAGACGCGGCTTTGATAGATCAGGTAATAATAACATTATTGTACTTGGACTCAACGCCAACTTTTGTATGGGATTTGGTGGAGGCGTGCAATGCAGATATTGATCATTTTCATGTAAAATGTCGTTGTTATTGTTGTTGTTGTATTTGTTAAATTAGTTTTTTATTTCCTAAGTAGTCACACGGCTCGACTTTCCAGCTGATGGAAATTGGCTACCGTCGACCTGGAGACATGTCTTTTGAAGAACTCTTAGTTATAGTGCAAAGAAAGGACTTCGGGATCTTTTCACATCCTGAGACTTAAAGAGCCCCAACTACTTGTGAGCAGGGGATCGTCTTCAATACTTCAATAAAGACCGACGTTGTATGAACTCAAGAAGAAGGAGTTGGTAGAAGGATCAATAAATAGACCTATTGCAAAGATTTTTCTAATTGGCCTCAGTATGTATGTTTGTACGGGATAGTCTTAGAACATATGGATACGTTATTCACTGATGTATTGTGAGGAGTTTGACATAACAATTGACGGATGATAAAGAATGTCAATTTGAACAATAATAAGTATTGGGGTGCATCAACCCCTAAGTACCTCCTCCATATGGCGATGAACGTGTACTTTGTATAGCAAAAGTCGATACCCTGGTGTGAAGTACTGCTTAGCTTTATAGTAGATACTCCAAGTTTTTGAAGCCAATTTTGGCTTTACCCTCCAACTGGGCTTCATTCGAAATGTCTATGGCAAGGATCCCTATACTCTTTAATATGGTAAGGGCACCGTTCTGGAACCGTGGCACTACCTACACTAAATAAAATTGGTTATGGTAAAGCGTTCCAAATATATTTTCTAAATTCTTGGTTCACATAGTATCATCGTCTGCACTGATAGGTACGTATAACGCGAGAGATGCATTGATTTATTACGTTTCCGATGAAAGTGTAATAAATAAAGTCATTAATCGGTGGATGTTGGGTTGCGTCCAAGTAGATTCTGTAAGTAGGGACGTTAGTCTTACTCATTGCGCTATTTTTGGGATAAAGGAATTTCTCCCAATGAAAATTTAGCGGGATGAGCTGAGACTTGGAGCAGTTTAAATAGGAATCTAGGAAGTACCTGCTCCAGTTACAAGATGCACAGTTGAGATGTTATTGCAATTTCCTTGTTCGATTAAACGAAACGAACTCGGATATTGTAAAAATATCTAATTTTGTTTTAATTTGGCTTTACATGTTCGTCACATACATTGCAAGGAACATTATTGTATGCTTTGTGGTTCATATTTTCATTCATAAAAGGTATTCAGTAGTGTTGTAGTAATATTTCACCTACCCTGATAATATTTTCACATGTCGCTATTCGTATTCAATTAATTTTCATGACATCGCGTGTTCAAGTATCTAAGAACCTACATAATTCTTAATTATTGGTATTATGACAATCCTGTATTAAACTCATTCGTTGTTTATTTCTTTCTTTCCTAGTCGATACCTAATAAGATTAAAATAATAATATTCCTTGTAATGTATCAAAGCTTCGGCTCGCCGCTAAACTGACACAATTACCTAACTTTCCGCTTGCATTTTCGAGTTAACCATGTAGCTCTGTTTTCCCTCGACTTTGTTCCAGGCCCTAACCGCGCTTGCTCTCTAATGTGACCGCCATACTAACGCCACGTCTAATCGAAAGAGAATAAAAGGCGGGAATATTGGTATTGTAGCGGAGGAGCGGCGCAAGCCCGCCGGCAAGCTGGCGCTGAGCCCGCCGGCGGCGGCCGACCCGCTGCCCACTCCCGACAGCGAACAGGAGGACGCGGCTGCGCTCGCGCAGTCCATCATCGCCGGCGAGCTCGCCCCCGCCACCCCCGCCACCCCGGCCTCCCCCGCCGCCGAGCCCGTCTCGCTCGCGCAGATCGGCGTCAAGCCCAAGGCCAAGCCCACCACGGCCGCGCAGATCGAGTCCTCTGTGTCGGACAAGTCCGAGCCCGGCTCGCCCGCCGCGGAGCCCCCCGCCTCCGCCCCCGCCCCCGCCGAGGCCCCCAAGAAGAAACTCGTCAAGAAGGTGGTGAAGAAGGAGGCGGCGGCCGCCGGCGACGTGCCCACGCCCGTACCCCCACCGCGCAAGAAGGAAAAGAAACCCAAAGAGAAATGAGCGCCACCGCCGCGTTCCCTTTTTTTTATTACTTAGTTCCTCTCTGTGCCATAATTTGTAGCCTGTCCTATCTTTTGTCTATTTAATTTAATTTTCGATTATGCTTCATGTATTGCGTAACCATGTATGTTTAATGTTCTAGGTTACTCATTAATTTTACACGTCCATTTACACCATTATTTTTTAGTCAATGGATTATTATGATTATTTATTATTATTTCTTAGGTATTTTATCACTTAACTAAATAGTCACGATTTGGCTTTTATAAGTATGAAATTATTTGCCAAAGGTTTTAAATTGTATTTATTGAAAGTTTTTTATGTAATTTTGTATTAAAAGTCTATTTTTTGAATAGTTTGTTTCATCTTGGAAAAAGTAGACAAAGCAAAAAATCTCGCCCCAACCAACTTCCAGACAGGCACTCAGTATCCGCTGACCGCTGGGTACATCCTATCACTGTCTGGTGAAATTTGTATCCGTCTATTCCTGAGCAAACCCCATGTAACCCCTGACGAGGGTGGCGTTACAAATCAGCAGATTTGGATGAGATGCGCCACTTTTTTTCGTCCTATCCTTGGCGGGAGGCACGCTTCTCTTCTGGCGATCCGTCGATAAATGGCATACGGCAGGGTATGGTTTATTATATTCCGTATTCTGACGTAGCGATGAAGTCAGCAAGGGCAAGTCCCCTCAGATCAGTGCTGAGTGCAGTCGCGCTGAAAGGCTGAAGCAGGCGGCATATTCGGCCTGGGTTGAGGCTTTAGCACATATATCTCAAGTACCTACTCCGGATACTTGCAAACCTCCCCGCCAACTCTTGTAAAAGGACGCTACACAGGGCTCGATTTGATCATAATCAGCCTGAGTGGCGCCATCTGACCTCTTACCATTCCTGACGGTAACGCGTTTTGGTCCTTAGCAAAAGCGGTCGAATCGAATTTCAGTGAGTTTTCGTTACCGCCATTGCTGAAGCCGGACGGGACATTGGTGCATGCATGACGCAAGGCGATATTTCCATCTATCTCACCCCCCGCTGACTGCACCATGGCAGAGGTGCGTCAGACATCATACGTTTAGAGAAATTTGTCTTTATTATTAAGGTTCTATCAATATGCATGTATATACACCAGAAAGAGATTTTAAAAATCCTGCGGAGTTTGGACGTGTACAAGGCAAGTGAACTTCAAGGTATTTCAGCAAATAGTCCTGCGTAGTTGTGTCCCTAGAGTGGTCTCCTATTCTCACGCGTCTGTATCGCTTCTCACTTGAGACTGGCATTGTACCTAATTCGCTTATTACACATTCCTAAAGTCAGTGACTGAATTCAGAAACCAAAAGCGTGAGAGCAAATCAAAGTGGAATGTATTGCTCAAAGTTGCTATATTAGGTCACGCGCCGCCGCTCCGCTTTTCAAAAATCCGAGATACAAAAATGGACCTTATATTATGAACAATACATTCCACTTTGATTTGCTATCACGCTTTTTGTTTCTGAATTTAGGAATAAGCGCATAAGACATGGAAGCTTCTAGCGGGACCAGACAATCATTAACGAGGCCTAGATCATGAACTGGAAAATTATTATATCTGTTTATAATAATTATAAAGTTTAATAGGTGAAAAAGCGCTTAACTGGTCGGCGAGTGTGACATTGACTGTAGGTATGTATTTCGAAAGCACAGGACCAGTCTTTGTGGAGATCTCTGGGGGAGGCCTATGCCCAGCAGTGGGCGTCTTCTGGCTGATATGATGATGATGTATTTCGACTAAAATCTGTATAAATCCTACACAATCAAAGCAAAAAGGTTTCAATAACTGCCGTGGGATAAAACTTGTACGGTGTTCCCCAATTGTGTATTTTCATGGTAGAATTATATCACTATAAAAGTACCTACCTAAATTTTTTAGGCGTATTACTGAAATGAATTATTACATGTATCTTTAAACTGATGAAATAGGTCGGTAATTAACAATAAAAACTACCTACACATTTGCCACATTTCCTAGAGCAAATTCGTTGAATTTGAAATTGAAATATATTTTTGTGTACAATTACAACACTCCTCAGTCGTGTTTAACTCTATAACAAAACGGAAAATCGTTACTTATTTTATCTACACTCGTATCGTAATGTTCTAATTACATATTCGAAACCAGTCGGTAAGGATACACTTTTTTCACGCCTGTCCATAAAATTTTCAAATAGTAGTTTATGCAACTGTCATATAAAAGGGGGTATTAAAACATGAGTGTCTGTTTATCTAATATGTGATAAATATTAAATATATGATAATAGTTTGACACGAGTGTTTTAATACCTAATTATATGCAGTTGCATACAACACTACTTTATCTACACTCATATTTTTATGTTAAAATATCGTACCTATAATTTTCTCAACTTAGCTGGAAGTAAGCTGCGAGTCAGTTCTGTTGTATCTACGCGTCAAGGATATCAAGCGGCGGGAAATTCACTTTACTATTTTCACATTTATCTATTTATTTGCTCAAAATAAGGAAAAACATTCACAAACACAAATTACAACAATTACAAAAAATATTCTGTTTAGCGGGAAAATAATTACACAGAATATAAACAGGAAAATTTAAATTTTGAATTTGAATTTGTTAATTCATCTAAGTATTCAGCCTACATTACGCCGTGTCCAGCGCCCGACAAAAAATAAAAAAATGAAAGTGTTGCATAATGATTAAAAAGTTATTTTACGATACAGCTGTAATGAAAATAGTATGGGAAATGCTGTATCGAAAAGTATTTTTTATTAATTTTATAGTCTGGCGTGAAAAAGTGTACCCTTAAACGACTGTTTTCGAATATGTAATTGGAACAGTATGCTTTGAGTGTAGATAAAATTACTTTTCGATACAGCATTTCCCATACTAATTTTATTACAGCTGTAACGTAAAATAACTTTTTAATCATTATGCAACACTTCTATTTTTTAAATTCTTGTCGGGCGCCCGGACACGGCCAAATGTAGGCTGAATACCTAGATGCCTTTAACAAATTCAAAATTTAAATTTTCCTGTTTATATTTCTGTGTAATTATTTTCCCGCTAAACAGAATATTTTTTCTAATTGTTGTAATTTGTGTTTGTAAATGTTTTGTCTTGTTTGAAGCAAATAAATAGATAAATGTGAAAGTAGTGAAGTGAATTTCCCGCCGCTCGATATCCTCGACGCGTAGATACGACAGAACTGACTCGCAATTTACTTCCAGCAAAGTTGAGAAAATTATAGGTACCTACGATATTTTAACATAAAAATATGAGTGTAGATAAAGTAGTGTATGCAACTGCATATAATTAGGTATTAAAACACTCGTGTCAAACTATTATCATATATTTAATATTTATCACATATTAGATAAACAGACACTCATGTTTTAATACCCCCTTTTATATGACAGTTGCATAAACTACTATTTAACTTTCCTATGGTAGCTTCAGCCGCCTTTAACTATGGTGTAAAGTTTTAACAAGTTAATGCTACTGTTGTAAGTACCTTCCGAACTGAAGTTCCCCCACCGACAGACTTCTCCGCCTGGATCTCAAATCATCATCACAGCCTATAGATACAGTCCACTGCAAGAGGGCCTCTCAATGGGAGGCTATTGCCATAATATCCATGCTTGGCCGGCGGGTCGAGCCTAAGAGATCGCAGTATTATAAATATAACAATGAATAACGCTGCTGCCCCTTTTCCAGCCTACGGGGACTAAATCTTTTGCCTCGAAACTTGGTAGGAAGTACCTGTACTAGGAAGCTGTAAGGTCCACCCATGGACTAAATTATGATAAGTCCATGGGTCTACCACAGAAAAGAACTCTGACTATTTCCATCACCACCATGGACAATGGTAAATTAAAAGTCCGTGATTGCCAGTGTTCCATACAAAGATAATACAAACACTACGTTTTATTTATCATGTTTCCAAAGCACTCGCTTACCTGTTATACTATCCACCCTTCCATCGCCAAGTCGGGATGGGATCGTATTTCCCGCGCCATCTACTGGTATTTAACGGATTCATCTCGGCGTTGTGTTACCTACGAGTACCGTGTACGTACGCTGTATAGCGCTGTACAGCGCTCCCAGTGGAGTTCGTAGGTACTAATATGAAATTCAACAAAGTGAATGAGTCAGTTTCTTTCAATCACAAACCAATCAGTTTGACAAAGGCTGTTCGACGGGGTGGGTGCGTCGCGCTATTTCGTAGATTATCGTTTAGAAAAACATTGTTTATAAATCGTATTACTTTCGTTACCCGAACTATTTCATCTGTTCATGAATAAAATTAGGAAATCTTCAAATAAAGTGAAGTCGTTTGCTAGTTTTGCTGCGTTTTCTTGTGGTTTTAGACGTTATTCGAGTGTGATCTTGTGTCGGCGACCGAGACTCAAAATCGTACGGGACGGTGGATGAAAATGTGATACAAATGTGTTGTTATTGAACTTTTGGAACTGATGAATTGGGCGTATTGTATTTGAAGACGGAGACTGGGCAAGTGGAACGATGAGGTGGTTTCTCCTCACGTTGTTGATGCCGGTGTGTCTGGCTCACCTCAATGTTTACCTCAGCACTGCCGAGGTCTGGAGGTTGCTAGGTGAGTTCAATTTGCTCATACTAATAATACTATGCACTTTCGAAGTAGATAATTGGTAATTAATAATAGAAATCTATTATTTCTGTTCTATTCGTTGAAACAAGTAGGCAGTAGGTACGTACCTATAGGTTAGGTACCTAATTGATGTAATTTACTTTATGCAGTAAGCTAGCAACCAAGATATTAATTTATAATAGGTACCCAGTTAATTATGAGAAGTGTATTTAAAGTTAAGTACTTATTATTTAACTAGCTATATCCCTTGGGTTTCGTTTAATACACTGGCATCCACTGCCCGCCTCCAGTGGATGGAAATGCACTCTGGAGTATACTATAATCCACCTTGGCTTGAGTGGATCCTACCTGGGACACACCAACCGGCACCACCAACCGGCTAACATTTGAGTATCCCATGGGATTCTATTATTTTTATAGAGTATAAAGTAGGTATCTACTCTTTGACATTTTGGAAGAAAGAATCAAGAATCTAGCTTCCAATTAGTGTCAGAATTTTCAAAAACAGTTCCATAGTTTCGGAGATTACCCCGCCAACATTTAGATATAAGAGTAAATTGTTAGTAGGATAGGTATCTTAGGCTACATTATGGCAATTTTCCTAGCAATCAATTATTTTTTTTAAATAAAATAGTCTATGGTACGTTTCTTAGGTAAATGAAATTACTTTTTTAATTGGTAAAGAAGTTTTTGAGCTTTTTATCCATTACATACAAAAAATACTAGGTAGCTAGTACAAAAGTCAAGTATTTATCTTTAGAATATTACTTAGCACCTGCAAATATGTAACAGTCAAATGCAATTAACGAAATAGGTAAAGTAGATAAGTAGGTACTCACTACATAAATTGTGAAGCAAGTAAACAAACACTTTAGTTAGTATGTACCGTGTCACAATGATTCCTTTGGAAACATATCCTTGACGCTGCTGATAATTCTTAATGTTATTCTGATATTTGTAGGCCAACTGTTTAATTAAAGTGCCCTAATTCTTTGTATTAAGTACTAAACCAATAGTTCTTATCAGTTTCGTTTACCTCTTAAATACCTAATCTCCATCCATTTTAAAGTTACTTTAAGTTACTAGTTACTTTTACTTTAACTTAATTTTTAGTTTATTATACCATAGGTACATATTTATTTATCTGTTTTATGGCATATAGTAAAGTTTTTAAATTAATGTGTTTAAAAAAGTAGTTTTACACAACAGACTTAAAATTGCTAACAATTTAACAGCCAGTATAATAGAGGGAGGGTTTGCAAGTATAATTATTATTAAACAAGTACAGGTACCCCACTAATCACTTAAACTTCTAAGTGGTTAGAAACCCAGTTAAGTCCAACTTGCCAGTCAAGTTGTCTTGCCATCAAGCTCCAGGATTATACAACTGCTTATCTCCCTGTTTACTTTACATTTTCTTGTATCCTGACAAGAGATCTAGTAGACATGACTGGTACTTACCCTGTAGTGGATAGGGAAATCTTTTACAAGATAAACTGTTGGTTATCAGACAACAGTAAACCCAAATAGATTAGCAACTAAGTATGTAGTAGGTACCTAAGAAAATAACCTATGTATACAGTATAAGGATATCATTAAGTGTGGATATCTATCTACTATCATTAATTACCTTTACGTCTCACTAGATTTCTTTAAATTACTTGTTGCTTTAATGTAAAACTTATGACTTTAACACAGACTAGAGGCATAAGGTAGATATGTAGGTCTAGAATTGCTCATTTATATTAAACTTGTTTTCCCGCCACTTCGTCCACGAATATTTCTGTATAAGTACCTATGCCGTGTTTTCGCGGGAATATTTTAAATACCTTGAATAGATCCAGATCTATGTGGAGCATGATTATGTGTGCCAAATTTCTTTAATAAACACGCCGTTTCTCGTGTACGAGTAACAAACATTCACACATACTTACCAATATAAACTTTTACATTTAAAATATTAGTAGGATAGGCCCTTTTTCAACAGGTAGCTAGCAAAGTGCCAACAAGATGGAGATTAGGAACTTAGGTAGGTACAGTATAAAAATAATTTTACCTTCACACAGGCTGCTATTGTGAAGGAATAAGAAAGAATCACTGATTCATTTCACAGCAATTCCAACTGCCAAAATAAGCATTAAACCGCGAACAGTCAACCTTTATCTGCGATCTGACTTTTTGGAAAAAATGTCCTTTGCTTTATCATCGGTGACAAAGCGGACCTTCTTGAAAATACGCCCTGCTGCGCGGTTTCCCGGAACGCAGGAAGATGTGGACAATATGCCTGATGCATTCACCATTCCACTTTAGACCTTACCACAGTGGCCGCAAATCGTATATTTGCTTAACAAATCTTTTTTATAGAAGGTCTAAGCCAGCAATTCTTCTCGTAGTCGTAACTTACTTTGAACGAACGAACTTAAAATTTACACCTGCCATGCCCTATAAAAGTTTAAGTGTCTTTTTAGGATCGACTTTCTTCTAAATAACTATTCTTAAATTGATTGTCCATAGTCGTCTATCTATAACGATGATTTTGCAACAGTCTCGAACAAATTTGGTACAAATAAGTAGATTTTCTTCGCTATTGTTAATAGATAGGTACCTATTGTAAAGTTCACGATCAAATGCATTCAAAAACTACCGTTTAAAGCTTTAAACTAGCCTGTACTTTGTTTATACATTAGTACTCTATCTTCTTAGTTAAATGAAACTACAAATAGGCATGGAAATAATGCAATTAAAACACAACCGCGCGGGTTATTCGATGTCGGGTTAATTTATTGCAATTCAAGAAACGTAATTTAAAAAACGTTAAGTTAATCCGCGTTAAGAAAATCCCTATTTTTACTATTAAATTCACAAATTTCAACGACAGACAAAGTACCTATTCCGTACCTCATTGCTTTAACTGTTTTCTACTTTACTAAACTCGTCTCTGAGTCGTTAACGGCAGTGATGATTGTATAATTTAATACTTTTTCGAAGGGAACTTAATCCCGAGGATTTAATTAGACGTACGTCACAACTGAGGGCTTGCTGCCCATCAAATCCCTTTTGAGGGAGAGCCGAAGTGACAGATTTACAAGGGCCCGTGCTCTGGAGCAGGTAATGGAGTTAGAGATGTGACAATGAGTGCACTTTTTGTGGCCACTCTATTGTCCCAGCGCATGGCCATAGACTGCCATCTATCCTTGTCAGAGAGCCGGCCAGCTGCGCATTGTTCTTGCTCAAAAATTAGAATAATAAATAAACTCTAAAAGGACGAAACTTACGGGATTCCTTCTATTCCTTACCTTGCGCAAGGGTCATATTTTATTTAAGAGCAAAAGCTTTTTTGGTGCGTGAATTCAACTGTTGTGACTATTAACGTGAAGTGCTAGGATATTTTGTGTGCCCACCAATAGGAAACATAATAAAAATTAACATATCTCGGATCTTTATGTTCGTTGTAGGTTGTTTAGTAATTTTAATATCTCGCTGTGGCGACTCTGGCCGTATCTGTGAACGGATCGGCTCGGCGGGTTGGTGTAATTTATTTGAGATGACATTTATGGAGATTCTATGGAGCCACGCCAATAACGGCGCCCGGAATCGTGTAACCCAACATTTTTAACACGCGGCACACCAATAACTTACCAAACTTTGATTAGGATAGCGACATCACCGCGAAAGTTTCAAATTTCATTTGAAATAACCAATTTAATAATTTATTGGAAACGTTTCGCCCACTCCTTTTGGACATTTGAATATTCTGTTTGGACTTAACGCTAGAACCGTGAAGAAGCGATCGTTATTTGTAAAACCATATTCATAAGCGGAAATATCTGTAGTGTTACCGTGAATATATTTCCATGTTTATTTATCTGAGATGGGAGTGGTTTATGATGGTTTTCGCGGCCAGTTTCGCGCAGTCCATAAACCATGGCGGTGATAACGTCCCGCGCACCTTCGTTAGAGCCTGCGCCGGCGCAGGGCGGTGCCGGACGACAGCATGGTTTATGGTCAACTGCTATCTTTCATCTGGATTCTTTACGAGACGACCGTAGCTCAAGTCTTGTACTGGTAGCGCGTGCTAACCATTCACAACATTAATTCAGATAGCGTTTTGAAAGTGCATTCTCCAACTAGAATCTAGAATTGAACATTGCTCTTCTGTCTCAAAGGCAAAATATCATAATATTTGCATTACTTAGAAATCGATTGTAGATTTATACAATCCTAGTTGTAGACCCTAAAACTAAATACGTACAACATTTACTAAGATATCATTTTAAAAATGTTGGAAATACGTGCATAAAACCCAGTCGTCGTTCATCATCATCAATGACAGCTCATGACAGTCCCTTGTTTAACTTGAGGGTCAGTCAATCTATAACTTCACTAAACTAACGTTCTAAGATAAACTCACATCTGACGCCGCGTAAGCTCTGAAATTGGACCGAACAAACGCACAATCCTGGGTAACTAAAGGTGCCCCGGCGCATTGTTCCACGACAGGCGTAGGCGCAACACGGAGAGCTGTTTCCTTGATACGCCTTCCTAGATAATTTCCAGCATGACTAACACCAGCCCCATTACGAAACGGTTGAAATTTAAATCGTCTACCGCAATAAAACATTTTTGCGGTTGCAAAATTGTTTAGCGTACTTATATCAATCTTAGTTTCGATTATTGTCAAATTGCTTCGATTTCAAGTTTATCTGTAACCGCAAGGGGGCTTCGTGTTTCCTTCATGACATAAACTGCACGATCGATATTTCAAATTGCCATTATTGCCCCGATCGGTTCCATCGTTAGCCTCATAAAAAACGCTGCATACAGCATCCGTTGGTAAGCAGATATTTACCTCTGTTCTTGAGTTACGTGGCTAGAACTGCGGTGGGTGAAAAAATAACATAAAATAATCACGTGAGTAACCCGATACGAGAATGCAGTATAGGGTTTCGTCTAGACATCGTTACCTCTTCACACGGTTACAGTACGTGTCTTGGTTCTTTAAAAATTTAACCGCAGCTATATTGTAATAACAACATTCTAAAACTATCTTTACTTTGGTTTGAACAGATTAGTGCCGGGTTGTTTATTTTTGGTTTTTATTTTTTTCTGTGTTGCCTCGGTGTTCTGCTCGGTTTCCGGACGCGTTATCTTCCTCCGCTTTATCTCGAGGACGATCTTGTTTTTTCACCGACCTATGCCAACATTATCAGTTCCACGTACAACCGTGTCACCTTAACTCACCTACGTGTAAATTGTCCAGTCCCGAAGCTTATCCTTCGCATCCGGACCCGCACGTCATACCAAGATAACTTTTTTAGGACCCGAAATGAAAATAATGAACGCCCCGAAATAGATTATTGTTATTTAAATAAATATAGTTGATGCATCATTCACGATGGATCCATTCGGATCTCGTCCCCCACTGAACGGGGGCCTCGTTTAGAAAATTAACAATGAAATATTTCAATAAACAGCGAGCGGCGGCGTTATATAAATATGGGCGCGCGTCCTTCTCGAAACTATTCTTTATGTAAATATGGTTGACGTTGATGTTGTGGAGTGGTCCCTAAATAAATTTAATTTCACGTCTGGATGGATGACAGCAGTTTAATCCGTGGGGGTGTGATGCGGGCAGGTGCTGCGGGGACAGCCGCCACGTGACGAGAATACAGGAGCTTAATTAAAAATTTTGTTTAGCTGGCCTAATCTCATTCGCCTGCGTAATCGAAATTAAAAAACGCAGGGTTTATTCTAATGCAATTCCCATTAGGCTGAGAGCACTTAGGTGCGACGCTGGCAGACGCAGACTGCAGAAATAGAATTAGGCGCGGCGCTGCAGGCGATAGAAGGGATTATTATGCACGTTACATGAATATGCAACTCGTTATTTCAATTACGGCATGCGACGGCTGTACGAGTCTCTCGGCTGAACTGAGCCGAGCTTCGGCGCTCCGGCTCATGTAACTTTAATGCCGCCTTTATTGGACTGACACTCGTCCTGCCCATAACGCGATACCAGGATTGACGTGCGAACGCGAACGTGCCAATAATATTCGATACAGTATCAGCTTGATCTCGTTATGTTTTCTCTGTGTTCGTGGTGACGGCAACATTCTATGCTTTTTTCCGTAATTTAAACTGTTGGCTCGTTAGTTTTTAAAGTATCAGCTATTTCTGACGATTTAGTAAGAGTAAAGTGATGTTTTTCATCCCTGCACACACCATCAATTGTCTTGTAGGCTACAAGTTGTGGCTTGTTGCATGTATTACATCAATAACCGCTAAAATGCGAACACGGCCCTTGCCGAGTCCGCCAATCGGGGATGCGATGATCGATCCATCGCGGGAATCCATTAAGGTGTGATAATGGACCGGACTGTTTTTCTGAGGATCGCGTCGCAAGGTACGTGCAGGCTCGCAGCCAACGGACAGGTTACAAGATGACAAAAACCAACTCGAAGCCTTCAATTCCTGCACCAAAAATCTGACGACGTAACAACTGTCTCTTTTTTAATAAATCGAGACGCATTTTTCTCGTCCCAACAAAGAAAGGATCCTTTTTCCGTACCTATAGAAGAAGTCAACAAAATAAATTGTGCTTTCTTTGTGCATTGCGCTTAATTATGCCCCTTAAGCCTTCCCGTTGAATGTCTTTTGAATATTGATAAGACGCTTCCACGTACCTACGGCCGTTTGTGCGCTCGGTAGCGTCGAGAATTCTCTAGTCTGATAAAAAACTGGAGATTCTAGACTTTCTTGTTTGTTATGAGACTTGCCTTAGTTGGTGGTACTATCTACCTAGACTTCATGAACGTTGAATTTAGTTTGGTTTGAAGCTGTTTAGCTTCAACGACAAATGAAACGTTTACAAATTAGTTTTTTTTTTTCAATTTATAAATGAGCAGTTCTCTAAAAAGTAGATTCCAAACTCTTGTAAGAGAGCCTTCATTACTTTTTTCGTAGCGTCTGAGCCTACGAGGCTCTGGAATTACAATGCCATTGTTGGCTTTATGCAGCAATCAGTCAAGCCGTGCGGCCTGTGATCAATTCTCGATAACCAGATAGAATTCTATCGTTTTTTTAATCGAATCCTATAGCTCAGACGTTTTCCCGACATATGGTGTTACTTTCTCGTTTCTAGTTACATGGGCGGTACAAGTTTTTACACTGCCTATAATAAGACTGTATCTTGTGGTTATTCTTAAAAAGGTAGGCGCTATAGAGTTTCCTCTATCTTACTTGGAAAGATGTGAATCGAAAAGCTCCTTTTATGGAGCTCTTTAATGAAACTATCGTGTAATTAATAATTATCCTTAAAAAGGCTCTAGCTAATAAATAAGCTTTCTCTATCATGGCATAGATGCCGTATTTAACATGAATCTAGTAATGAGACGAAAAGAAAATTCCTATTTTAGAACTTTCATTCAATGCGGGAAACTGAAGACATGATATTAAGTGACGTCACAATAATTCTTTATTTCCTGGATTATATTATATCACTCGTAACCTCGTCTCATAAGGAAAGCAATACTAATAAGAGAAACTAACCTGATTACACAGCACACTGTGCTCTGTATCAGCACAATGACAAGTTGGCAGTGTATCCAGGTCAGCTGGCGACGCAGCTGAATAAATAGATCTTTTATAAATAACGGCTACACGACATCCGAGCTCCAGATAAAGGCCGCGAGACGGCCAATTTGTTTGTCTAATGATTTTGTCAGCCCGTAAATTGCCCTGGAATTAAACCCTTCAGAAGTTCAGCACGGAAACAAATCAGACCATAACTCCTTTAGGCCGCAATGGTCACGTCTTCCGCTAATTAGAAGTCTAATCAAGTTGATGTCTCCCAACTTTTCAGCGACTTGATATCGGGTCGCGAGATATGGATAACAATGGACACAGACAACAGGTTAATAGAAAAACTATTCGCCGCTATCGCATTGTGAAAGTCTTTCTACGAACTTTGTTATCCGTGATTTGGTACAAAAACAGATAGAGGTATTACTTACAAGCCCGCACAAACCTCACCGTCTGCATCAATCATGTAACGTGAGACAAAATGCCGACTAAAATTACTGACAAGGAAAAATTTTGATGTATGGGAAGAAGAAAGGTAGACAAACTCTTGTGACCGATACATCAACGGTGCCTGAGGGTAACAGCGTTTAAAAATTGGGTAGGTAGTGCTGTGATCGATAGTTTGGGATATTCAAAGTAATGGTGTCGGAGCGCGCCAGGTTCTCGATCACACCTCAATATGGCTTCGGCCGCCTTGCCCCGTCGCCCGGCGTGGCAATTTGCCCGGAATGGATGGAGATGTCACCGCGACAAAAAGCGGCGATCGATCAGCGCCGCCTGCGCGCGCGCATATGTCACAGCTTTTTGTGCCACTCTCAAACTTTTGTCATTCGAATTATAACCTACAATGTAACGCGCACTCTTAAGCAAAGAATGCGTGTAGACAAAGCGTGAAATATGTAGCACTTACTATTTGAATAAGCTTTAAGTGTCGAGAAAATTTTATAATAAAATGACGTGCATAGGAGCCATTCACTGGCTTAAATAAAATACTTTAGCCGTATAATATTTCCGGCCAGCAACAAAGGAGGTGGTACGAAATAATCTCATCGCGGAGTGTATCACGCGACGCGCTCTCCGGGGACACTTCGGGAATCGGTTGCATCAAAACAATGGGGCTGGAAAAAACAATATCCGAGACGATCAGACGAGGTGCAACGGCCGGCGCGTCCCTTCCTCATTCCTAATGCTGTTAACCGAGTTTGGCTTTTAGTGCGACAAAAAAATGTGAAAGGTATTCTTGAAAAGTCAAGTGGAACTGCTCAAAATAAAATTATACGAAGCGCTGCGCACAAATTTTGTAAGCCCGTCTCGCTGTATAAGCAAAGAGTTTGAGGTTTAGTGATATTTGGTGATCTTTGCTCCGATGTTTTGTTTGATTGAGCGGTAAATTTTGGTTCGGCGGAGGGCAGACGGTCAACCCTCCTCACGGCCAGCAGGCCGGCGGGGCGTCGCGGCGCGTCCATCAACTGCCACCGGCCTGCTGGGCTCCGAGTCAGGTGTTGCCAGTTCAAGCCCAGTTTGAACCCCGACAGCCTGACAGCCCCGACCGTGATCGATGATGTACGCCTCAGGAATGCGCACACACCGAAATAGCAGCCGTGGCTTGGGCACTCGTTAATGGTTACACGCTAATGACATTGCCAGATAACAAAGTTGTTTGGCCTATTAGAGATATGCTCCTGAATTCCGGACTCTCTCGTTTTCACCGACTTTATCCCACACAATAACAATAGGCGCTTTATTTTCCAGCCATTATTTATTAACGGTCACTTTAATATACGGGGAAGTGTTAGTGCTTCACCGCGTGATCCACGCCACAAAGCTCGACGATATTAGGACGCCCGTGGTGATGCCGCACGACCAGTATTTTATGTCTCTCCTGTGTTTATTCAACGCTCAAAGATGTCCCATTAGGGATGACGCTGTGACAATTTCGTTTAGTGTGCGGCATAATTGAATAGGCGGATGGGAAGCTCGGCACACGACCTCGACGCGTGCAGGGCGAGAATGTGCAAATAAATGTGCGTAATAAAGCATTATGAGGGTTTCATGGGCATTATTTCAAAAGAATTGACGCGGTGGGATTGTGAGACCGAGAATGCCACTAAAAGCCCACTAGGTAAAAACAGTGGGATGTGCGAAACACTTTGGCAATTCTGAGCATTATCTAAATCGTTATATGCACTTAGACGCACGGAGAGGAAACATTAACTCGCTGAAGTTTCACACGTCGTTTCTCTTGAGAGGCGACAGTTGCTGGATTGCTGCCTAATGGCTGAAGGGCTTAATGGTCGACACGATGGCGACAATAAAGTTTCCTACGTTTACCTACATGGGTTTGGAGTGGCGAAAGGTGACGTGAGCGTACAGCTATGGGGAACATTAGCATTAACGGTTGTTTAGGCTTACAGAGGTAGGACCACACACGGGGGCCGGTAGCTCTCCCTTTACAAACACGGCCGGCGTCATCGCGGCCCGCAGTGGCTCGCTGCTTGTGTGCCGGCTCGGTTAGCTACCGTCAGGTGCTAAACGGTTCTAAACACGATACCATCATTATGAAACTCCATTCTTTCCCTTGTTAACAACTCGATAGCTTTAAGCACTCTCATGGATCAAAACGGTGTTGTTTAATCATTCAATCTCGGTAACCAGGCACGCTTTCTCTTTAACCACAGACATGGAGAATCGACGTACCATTTTGTATGTCAGGCCTGCCAAAATATTTAGAAAATCATATTGTTATAATTAGAAACCGTGAAATATGACTCCGATTGTGTTGTAGGTCAGTGACAACAGTATATTTACGGGGAAGGACCAAAAAATAAACAAACATCGCGTCGCGTACAATCGGGTGAATAAATACGCGGGCACAATGAGCGGGCCAGCACGTCATAATAAGGCAGCGGCTTTTGTGCTGCGGCTGTAAATCATACAGTCCTTTGAAGAGAATGGCGACCATAAATAACGTCCCGAATTTCGGCTGCGACGCTCTCCGCCGGGACGGTTTGGCCCGTGAAGAGAATTCTAATGGCGAAACAAATTAATCAATAGGGTCGCGACAATACTTTACTTTTTTGCCACGCGGCCCATTATGACTGAACGTTTATGATCGTCGATATAAGCCAAAAAGTTTTGACATTTTAAAGGGGGAACCAATTTTATTATACGAATGTTTATGTCGCGCCGATTTTCACGGTTCACGGCGATCGTAATACAACTATTATTGTTATTCCTGGTAGCGTTAAACGCAATTGGTAATTATTCAGATTTAATGCTTTCACGGTTAAAATTAAACCTTGGACTGTTAATATTGAACTACGCCACTTCCAATCTTTACGGCTTCGTAAGAAAGCAATTAAGTTGAGCATTATGATAGTATTTAAGAATTTAACGCGGTCGACGTAGTTACGACTCAACTGCTTTCGAATGGTTCAGTGCACTCCTAAATAAACAGAGCCATTTGTTGTTAAATTTGCTTGCACCGGATACGGCCGGCGGCCGAACGTATCCATCATGCGCCTGCGCAGCGATCTAGCTTCCCCGACACTTGAGCTGGAGTGGGCAGCACTGAGCAACAAAAATACCGAAGGGGATGCGGTCAACTCTCCTTGTTTTATGATCAGTAAATCTTTCCAGTTATGAGCTCCTAAATAATAACATTTTATTGGCCACTGTCGCCTTGAGATTGACGAATGCCTACTTATGTTTTATAGTCGATGGCGAAGTGTCCCAGGATTTATGTGTTCCCATGGACTTTACTGCTAATGCAATGTGCTTACGGGTTAAATTTGTCGTGAGACGTCAATGGGGTAGTTTAATATAAGGGCATTTTATGGGTTTCAAAGTTATTACAGGTTTGTCTTGCCTCGATGTTCCCGTTTATACAGGCGTGGCATCGGCGACCACCGGTGCAGCTAGCGCGCTGCAGGAATTCAGCTTGCGCAAACTAATATATTCGTAGTGCAGGATGTGCATTTGTGACAACGTGTGGGCTTTATTTGTTTTGCGTGTGGCCCCGTGGCTCGGGTGTTTGACAACACTGTTAGTTTTTTGGGCTATCGACAAAATCTTTGTGTTTTCCGTTGACGTGAATTGATTGGGGTCCTAAAGAGGTATATGGCTGGAAGTGAATTCTTATGTTTCGCAGCATGGCGCAGGGATGGGTCGAGGCCTGTGATGCGACGGCCGGCCTCCCGCCGCGCGCGCGGGGCCCGCATGCCCTCCATTTTACATTCTGAATACCAATAAGGGGCATTGTGATGCTATCCCGGCGTCTACCATGACTAGATAATGTTTAGTCACTTCCAAATCAATAAAATACACACAAATTTGTCACTCGTCTCCCAGGGGATCGGACCGGTTCCATTGTAATATGTCGTACTGTTTACATTTGTCCAAAATAAACTCGGCGTTTTCATCTGTATATATTTGTATTCAAATCTGTTGTATTTGAATGTTTATGTACGTTTCTGGTCGATCTGACCGCAGACCGGTTTCGGACTGCAGCAGTGTCACGTTTCTCGCTGGAGTATAGTGTTAAAAACGCCGTCCAATCATGTTATTATTACCAGGTGGTGGTCATTTTATGGTTAATAAATAATGCTTTATAATATACCCACCAGACTTGTATGTTACACGTACCTCTAGTACCCACGTATGTGTTTGCTTTTCGTGCAAACATCGTGACACCCTCGCGAGCGTCGAACGGTAGACGGTGTTGAATAAGAAAATACACTTTTGGGAAGCAGTCGTACAGAACAAATATTGGTCGAATCCGTTCGGAGGTGCGCGTGGACTAATATTTGGACGCTCCACAGAGGTCGTTATTACACGCTAAAGGTGGCCATCACCTTACGCAGAGATGGGCGCGCTTTCAAATTGTGAACCATACGTAATGGGCTGCTCATACATACAAACTGCCATCCACGTAGTTTGGTGGAGCCTAGGCGTCGGGCCGTTCGGGTCGTATTCCCGGCAACAGCGATCGGGTTAAACTTTATTTCCGTCTCAGTTAACGCCGTCCGGGACCCGATCGCATTAATGGGCGACTGCATTTATTTAACCGCTCGTAACTTACTCGTTACGACCGCGTGTGGATTTTTAAGCGGCAACGATTGCCTGAAACCACCGCGCCTCATTTCGTCCGACGGAACGCGTCGTCCATCATAACGAACGTCGGGTCGTATGTTAACCGATTGATTTATGATCTAGTTTCCAATGTTGGACTTTTTAGTGGCAGTTACAAACGAGAACCAATATTCCGCTTCAAGGAATGTTTGCGCGAAAGTGTCGTTTCGGCTCGCGAGATTGGGATCTGAGCGTTGTTGAATTTTAACGAGACGCGTAGGGTTGGTAGGTTAATTGTGTCCGCTGATGGCATCTGTGCGCTACCGGCCGGGTCCCAACTAGCGTGCCGGAACGATCGCATCTCGCCGTGGTCGTGATCGGGGAAAATACTCAGTTGTGTTCCGCAGTCACGTTTTTTACCTGGACCCACAGTCCGTGCACAAATCCATGCAAATAATACGCTATAAAAGTCAAATACAACCGCAGTCGCATGCAGCTGCAGTGAAATGTTTAATGCAAATTCTCGTATATTTTTTTGAGCAAAAAAGTCATGTGTTTGGCGCCCAGAGTGAAACGTCGAGGTAATAAAGAGGAATTCAAGTACGCGAACGAGGTGTGGGCGATGCGACTTGTACCCACGCTTATTTTTTTCTTCCGCAAACGCGAAATACAATTGCGGGTCAGAAATCTTTACGAGAACACTTGGAATGAAAATGTTAAACCTATTCTGTTTCCTTATTTGTAACAGCTATTACCTTATCATAGGTACTATCCTATGCAATAGGTACTGTGAGAAGAATCAATGTTGCATTATGTCTGTGCATAATGTAGATAGTGTGTGGTATGGTGCCTAAGTGAAGTTTAAATTACCGACTGGAATGTGCGGTTTTGTTTGGATTAGTTTAGAATGGTGCACAGTATCCCTCTTCCACTTTAGCTTCCCGGCTTTGAGAACATTCTGTAATTCATTAGGGACCACGCGGCATGTCCTACACGCTGGCTCATTAACGGATTTACAAAATTAGTCCCCTCTAAAGGATTCGCTTCTGTTCCGTTCCGTAGCTCTTTTAAATCCGTTGAATTTACATTTTATTTGGCGCCGCTTTGATATTTCTTTTCGCATGTCCACCGAGGGTTTATTTTTTAACTTTACCGTTTAACTGATCGTAGTTTTGCGTCGCGTGGTGCGAATGCGGTTTATTTTCCGCCTCGATCGGCTGTGTCGTGACTTAGGGGACTTTTAGCGGCGCAAATAGAGCAAAACCGTCCGTGTGTCGTGCCGTTTGGCCTTTATCTCGAAGACCGCTACCAGTAGCACGTATATAAAAGTGGCCTGTCTAATTGTAATGGGCCAACCCAGGTGGAATAATGCCGCGTCTGGCCCGCGGGCGAACAAAAACGGGCGGAGGGCGGGGCCTCGCCAAGATCCTGTTTGTTTTCGGCTCCACTTTAATCGGCGCCGAAAACTGTATAACTCTTGTTAGTTGCCTCTAATTCTGATTTATGGATCAAGCGTACTGTTATTACTGCGGTTATATTCCCCGCAATGAGAGAGTCCCCTCTTCATTCGTTACCGAGCTGTAATATCAATTAAGTCTTTCACAATTCATCTCTTTTACTATTTAATTATGAAGTACTGCCTAAGAATGTCGGTGGGTAAGGGCGTTGCGTTTCATTGAATCTACTAATCGTTGAAATTTTTCGTGCGTCACAAAATATGGTTGGGTGGTTTAACAAGCCATTGTTGCCGGTATCTCGGCCATCTTCAGCTTTCGTGCACAATTACCTCGAGGTAAATCACATGCTGGCGAGATGTGCCCGCCCAGATATGTACGTTGGAGGTTATAATATTTGTTTAAGGGTGCAATTTCGCGATCCTGTTGCCCTGTTATGTTGTTAAGTATTTGTTGGTTCGAAGCGGCGGCGTGGAGTGGCGGTGACTCGGACATATTGTTGGTAATTCGATGTCGGCCGGCGGCCGTGTAATGCGAACAATCTATCTGGGCAGTCGGCGATGATGGATCAGTGATGGGGATCACGACCGGCTCTTTGTTGTTTTGTTGGTAAACGCGGTGCGCCCGCGCCGCCGCGTTTGCCGCCTTGTTACGTTCCAATTGCCTTGTTACCGGTTAATAGGGTTCGCGCTGCGATAGTTCGGGACTCATTTGTTGTTACACTACTTTTGAAGGCACTCGTAATCACATGAGAGAAAGCTTTGTACTTTCTTTAAAATGTCTCTTGTGTCGTAAGCCCTTAGCATAATAATATGTTGTTACAAAGTTGTCCGTAAATCATCTTCGCTAACAAACCTTATTATAAATTGTTTGTAGAACACCACATCGATATAATTGATTTACATATCTCCCGGGCGCAATTAAACAGAAATTATGTATGACACGGTTCCGTTATCGGTGTATGTTAATGTAGAAGTGAAATATATTGGGGGGGAACATAAAGTTAGAGTTGTATTAGGTGTCGTGCGTAGGCTTGGAGGCTTCGGTGATAAGATCAGGCTCGGTGTGTCGCAGGGTGTCCGGGCTTCGATTCTCCGACGCTGGCTTTCACCGCGCGTCAGCGGCGCGCGCGTGTTGTGACAGCCTCCCACGATAAAGCCGGTGTTTATGTGCGCGCGCGCTCGCGCCCGCCATGTTTGTTTTATCTCGATTCACCGCTCCGCCGTGTTAATAAATGTCTCGTATTGGAACATTGGAACAAATCTTATCTCCCGCCCTTTTTTCAACAATATTTTTATGAAGGCCTACCCACCTATATGTTTATTTAGACATCGCATTATTAATAATAATGGCCCTCGGACGTCGCTAGATCAAATTTTAAGATCTCCAACGTACGTGTAGGCTGTTTTTGTTCGTTTAGCTTGTTTTTTTTTTGGGTGGGTAACGTCAGTTGTGTGGGTCTCATTTTTATTGGGGCTTTAACAAGGGACGCGCCGTGTTGCCGTATTTTATATTCAAAACAGATGTTATCCTCCGACGATGTCTGGGATATTAATTGAATTCGTTTTGTTTGTTTTTCGTTTGTCAATTTCGACGGCCCATTGTTTTCTATACATATTACTTTTGCAGCAGGTGTTTGGGCTCGCACATCACCATTGGTAACACTTGATGATTTACGGTTATTATGGTAGGATATATTAAAATTTTGATTCGCGTTAACACTTGGCGATTCAGCTTTCGTCCGTCATCTCCATCTCGAAACATGGTCCGATTTATTTCCACCGGCTACCTAGTTAGGGCGGCGCGTCGAATCGTTTCGTCGCGGGTGCACCGGAGCGGCGCCCGCGCATTGTGCCGCCCGGAAACCGGCCGGCGGAAACCGCGGAGGGCGTGTAACGCGGCTAACATCATTAGTGACCTGTCCGATACGCACTGTCTCGTTGACACGAATCCATTCATCCAGGCACCTGCACCGTGCACATTTCTTTATACCACATCGTCATCATCTTCCAATCAATCGGAGGGCGTCCACTGCTAGATCTGCCGTCGAGCGTCCATATGTTATACTAGGGATTATTACCATGCAATTCTGTTTAACAACATGATTCAATTATTCTGATGATGATGACGCTAAAGAGGGCTACGGTTCGTAGTGGATAAGCATCTACAAAACTTAGGGTATTTTGCGTGTTGTGCACCCTTTGAAGCGTAAATAGGTAGAGCTCGTCTAGTCTAAAATGACGCGCCCCACTACTTAGTTAGTTGATTTCGATGTGTGAGTGCAAATATTGATAACGACACTTCATCTGTGTGGGAGCCAATGAACGACGCGTGCTTCTACGTTTGAATTTCACCAACAACTGAATGACCAATTACAACGGCATTTGTATATGTATTGCGTCCATATTTTAAACTTGCTTGTGTGCGTTAATGCGATAGTGGGGCGCGTCATTTTAGATTAGACGAGCTCTAACATGGTTTCTTTCCGCGCCGTTTTGAACAATATTCTCCAGCAGAGTGGTCCCACCTGCGATAAATAATTCCTCACCCTCCCCGTTAAAAGTTGCCGCGAACACGAACCGGCCAGCCTCGCGTTTTATGATATTCGAAATTTTTATTTTGTAACATGAAAAATAGCCGGCGAACGCCGCGGGGCGCCCGCGGCCCGCGCTCGCACCGCCGATTTGCTCTTGCTCCTTTTGGCCATTGTTTACTTTGCAGGCGATATACGAAATTTTATGATTCCCATCAGGACCGACGGCGTAAATTATTTTCTGAACGGTTGCCAACTCGATAATGCCAGGTTGCGCGCGCGATCCAGTTCGATTGCTTCAAATTTATGGGACGGGCGTACGGTTACACGATTTAATTTCAGCGCGACGTCTGACTGCGGCCGCCGCCGCCGAGCCGCTCGGCTGCAGGGGCCAGGGCGCGTAGGCGGGCGCTTGTTTACGAGAATAATTTCACATGATGCGCGGGTGGCGGCCGCGAGGTGTAAACACCCGGCTGAAGCACGCAGCGACGCCGGAGCTCGCTTAAAGGGCCCTCCACGAGAGCCCTCTGCAAACTGCTCTCTCGCAGCCTCGCCCGCTGCACACATTTTTTAAACGCCCGGCATAGTGTTCCCCTCCGCCATATTTATATTCCAGGTATTCAAGTGTACTCCGCGCCAAAACGTCCAACAAAATACGAACACTTCTTTATTTATTTCCCCTGCGAGCCTCATAAAGTTTCTAAGTTCCAATGCAAACATCACCCGCGCTTCTGTCCCATACGCGCTTTATGTTGGTACAAATCCACGACATAATACAGTGTGGCAGTCGGATAATATTTGGTGAACGCTATTTGACGAGCGTGTTCGTGTGCTTTGTCATTGGACACCTCCACTCGGTACACAATTTCTATTTGAATTTCCACTGCAGGTCGTGTCAGTTTTCAGGAATACGGGAGGCGTCGGTGGCCCACTTTGCTGTGTTTGCACATCTGTTGCGAGTGCACCGTTTTTGGATCATATTGTTTACTTGAACGTCCAAAACTGCAGGAGCCGCATGCAATTGCGGCTTGACAAAATAGATAAGGTGGACGAAAATAAATCTTGTATCATTACATGAGCGATAAGAAATCGATTTTGTAAAGCGAAAGGGCTACTGTGCGATAACCTCGCCGAGGATTGTACTAATCAGTAAGATAAGCCCGAGAAACGTTCGTCGCCATGTCTGCGATAGTCGTGCACGTGGTCGCATTTCGTTGTAGAAATTAGGAGGACGGGGTTCAGTAAATTCATGGGGGTTGGTGTGATAAGGCGCAACATTTACAAGCACGTCACGACCGGAGCCGTGCCTTCGAGGTTTTTTGTCACAGTGGGCTCTGCTGTTTGTCGTGTCGCACCGCACTCGAGTTGTCGAGTGATATGGGTGATGCTTTTTTGTTTCCTTGAGAGTTTTGGCTATTATCTCTCGTCCCTTAGGCCTGGTTGTAGCGTTGCAACGGTTTATAAAAGCACCTGCAGCGACTTTGGCGAATGGCATCCGGACACGAAGTCATTTGCTGGCTTTGCGGTCCGCGGGCTACCACGACTCACCTGCCCTGCCTCGCCACTGCGGTCACGATTCCAATAATACAGGATACTTGCGTTTGAAACCACTTCTCTATCGAAATGCCAGCGATTTTAATGCCACAGCGCAATAAAAACCCCAACGATATGTAAATAAATACATAATTTCGGTGACATTTATTATCGTTTGTGTGACTTCTTGTCGTATGTTGATCTTATTTATCGTTGTGCTCGACAGTATCAAGAACAATTAATTCGGAAGCAACGTCTCCAGGAGGAACTAAGCGGTACCAGGCTCGCATAACTCTGGCAAAGTTAATTTCCTCCCGTCCCGCCGCCACACACACTCGCACACACGTGACGTCATAAATTTGGAGCAGACAACTCCAGTGTTTCATTTCGCAAGTATTCCAAACTGAACTGCACGGTAAACATAACAATTAGGTATACAATTATAGAGTTTGTTTTCATAGGCGTACGCTCCATAAAGTTAACGTTTATAATGTTTACTTATTCGCGATGTAATTCAGCGACAGGTGTTCTGTTTTCGTAGTTATAATAGCAACACTTGCTCCCAACGATTATAAATCCGTCGTCGCAGTACTTACAGGGTGGGCTGATCGTAAACAGGCCATGTTTATTTCGCTGCAACATTTATTTATTGTATCGTTAACATACATAACAAAACACGTAAATGTTCGTGGCATTTAACGCTGTGGGTTTCGTGATACCGGATTTTAAATATACATCGCGGATTCACGTAAATATATTAGGCGTGTGATACGAACGCGAGTTAATAAGGAAGCGATGTAGACTGCGGAGTTCCAGTGGTTCATAGTTAACGGCTCCAGTGGTAGAGTTCACAGTTAATTAGTCCCAAAGTTGAAATCGAGTGAGTCGCTCTCGACGTTTACGCGCGTAATTAACTGCCGAGACCGTATAAACATCTGGGATTTGTGCCGCAAAAAATCAGGAAAAGATTCCGTCTGTCAAACTAATTCCGCGGGATTAGGGCCGGCGCGGGCGCGCGGGCAAAAAGCCGCATCCATCAGCGGCGGGATCCCGGGTATTTTTGGCGGGAACACGCGTAGTGGTAGTTCCACGTCGAATGGCCAAGTGTAATTAAGGGCGCCACTTGAGACAGACGGAGAATCACTTTTGAATGGCATTGGCATGTGCATGAAAATGACAAAACTGGCCATTTGAATTGACCGATTCGGGGTTCGTTGCTTCTGTGTACCTCTGGCCATTCCGTTTAGGTATAGTGGCGCTGTGACAGTACCTTTGCTATATGCATTATCTGACTTCTGCCTTTAATTAAATTACAGTAGTCGACAATTGCACGACTCCCGTTAATGGAAGGTGCAAGTGGTGCTATTGATATTCTACGTTACCGAACGGATAGGACTGTTGAAGTTTGTAGGTACAAATACTTACATAATGTAAATAGTAAATCACTAGATACATAAGAGTATTAGGCCCTTATTCCCGGTCGTACCGACTGGTAGACTCTGTCTAAAAAGCTGTTTGAAAAATTTGTAAGATCGATCGAAATAACTGATTGAATAATGAAGACGTCCATCTGTATACAACAAGATAGTAAAAAAGCTAAAAGATGGACGTAATTATCCAAAATCTGCTTATTTGCTTATTTGTGGATTTCAATCAACCTTCTAATTTCCCAAGTCGCTTGACTTTTTAGACAGCGTCTACCATCATAATTTAAGGCGAATTTACTTTTCTTTGTAAATCTTGTTAATATTCATAATTCCTATTTATCTCAAGGCCCCAATAAACGATGTCACAATTGAAAAGCCGCCGATTTAATTGCTTCACAATAAAATTTGCGTTCAGCGACCGCGTCGTAAATCTCAATTTTATGTTTTCGCTTATTTTAATCTGTAATATTGCAAAACTTAAGCGGTAAGCCGCACTATAAAAATTAAATGGCACCGATGCGGGATCCTTGAGAGGAATCTCCCCCGAGCGCGCTCCATACAAACGTCGTCTGTATACTTTAATATTGCGAAATTATTATGCTATCAAAGCCAATGAAATTTTGTAGACGTGATCCAGAAACCAATATTTATGACTGTGGTTTTTCAGATTTTCGTGAAAATACATCGTTTCAATGTTACACGGGAGTTAAGATTTCCATACAAAATTTAAACCCTGTGTAATTTTGAAACAATATATTTTAACGAAAATCTGATAAAAAACAAGCATTGGTTTCTAGATCACGTATTCAAAATTTCATTGGCTTTGATAGTGTAATATTGGAAATATTATCAAACTACGTTTTTATAAAGCGCGCTGGAGCTCACTCGGGGAAAACTAGCCTTAATATTATAAAGTAATAACCCATATGGGTCAAGTTTTTACTATCAGTTTTAATGTCTATTTAACAGATGCAAAATGTGAGCAAAGTGTTAGTTCTATCAGATGAATAGCACTTGGCAACTATCTGCTGTATTAGCGTTGTGGAATTAACATTTAGCCTAGGTGGACTGTGGGAGGTATTTTATGACATCGTATCTCCCTCCATTCTGCACTGAATCACCAGACGCTCTATTATCCTAGCCTACAAAACATAATTAATTCAATAAATTCGTTTAATGAATCCACGTGTAATTGCATTACGGTGAAATGAAACGCCCTCGAGGGGAGCACGGGGCAAACGGTATGTGTAACAACGCTCGCTCGCTGAGAGATGGCGGTGATTATTGCGTGCATTATCCCTACCAGCCCTAGCTTCCCCTTAGCACCCCAACGTTATGGGATGTTGCACCATGATTTTTATTTGAGGAAACCTCTGGCACAGTCTTTAAGATAACGACCTCGTAACGAAAGAATAAACTGTTTACTCTGAGCAACTTCAAAGAATTATAGCACAATTTCTGTAGCGAAGTACTTTGCGTGGTGCCAGCGAATAATGTGCACTTAATAAGCAGTTTTCCAAGAGGTATTTGTAGCATTCCGAAGCACTCACTAGATGGCGCAGTCGACAGTTTTGGTAATAATTGTATGCGAGATTACAAACTTAATGAAAAACATGATTTTATTGATAAAGTGTAAAGCCAGGTTGTGTAGTTGTAGAAAACCTACCAATTGTTTGCTCTAGGTACACAATAGAAGATTTTTGTATCTCAGAAACAAATACAGATGTAGAGAAATTTATTTGCAAATAGGTAAATTAAATACTCTAGTTATTTTACGCCATTTATTCTAAAGACGTTATTCTAAATAGCTGTATTTTAAAATGAAATAAGGGTTTTTATCATTTTTAGTTTTCCCAACACAATAAAAATGTGAATGTCTTTGTTCGTGATAAAGTCTACGATATCTTTTCATGTATTTTAAATCATCCCTGAAAATATGCACCTGAGGTGCAAGGGCTGGTTAAATATTGAACGAAACTTCTGTTCCTTCGGTTCAATATTAGGTTTGTTTGAGGCGTCAGTTCTCTTACAAGTGAGTTAGTGCGTCGTGAATCAGTCCCAACTTGACTGAACACGTAATTGTTTCTTGAGGGAAATGAGCAGAAACTATTTTTAAACAATTTTACTCATAAATTTTGCTGTAATCACCGCTGTCGTGCGCACTCGATTTTCAATTTGAGATACTAGGTCTGAATGAAATATGGGTAAGGATATGGCCATACCTGAATTGTTTGTGGAGATTTATTTGACGACCACTTTGTTGTTCGTGCTATTTTATTGCCTCTAGTCCCTTCTCTATCTTTAAACCATTTAATTCAATTCCATTAAATGAATATACGAGAATTTTGTCGAATAAAACTCTGTAAGGGCAAATCTTGTTAGCGACAAAGCCCGCTTACGGACAGACAGCCGGCACAATAAGGGATCACGTTACCCGCCTCACTTCCGGAACGGTGGATTCGAAAACCTCAAAGTTTACACCTGACTACGCACGTGAAGACCTTTCCACAAATGCTATTACGCAGTTCTACACGCTCCAATTGTCATTCATAGGGGCACGGGTCTGAAGCCGGCGACACGTTACAGTCGCAGCGAATTACCCGTACATGTCCAGTTAACGTTTCCTGCCATAATTACCCGGCCCATAAAAAAGTAAACCACTAGTCACATACCAATTACTATCAGCGTGTTTTATAGCGTTTAACCGACAAATTGGGAGGAGGTGGCGCAGGTTTACAACTGCAGTTATTTCTGGTCTTTTACTGGCGCGTCGTACGCGTTGCGGAATGGATGAGCGGCTCGGGCGTCCGCCACTGAAATAGAACGCTACCTGTTATTAACTGTCGATTGCTTCGATCGCTATGTGGATTGGGCGACACACTACACCAGAGCCGTTGAAAGGATCTGTTTTGTTTTGTGTCTCTGTAATGGGCGATGGTTTACGGCCAGCGCCGGCAGTCTAATAAAACTGTCGCCGTACAACACGCGCTGCCTAAATACGCTTTTTATGCATTCCCGAAGATTTTTACGGCGCTATTCTTAGCACATTGTACGTTTTATGATTACTATTATCACTGGGCGTTATGGGATGCGCTGGAGCAGTAAAACGTCGAACAGTTATGTTATCTAGCGGTTTTCCGCTCGGTCCGACACTGGTATAATGTTGTCGCCTTTACCCACACGCGCAGCTATAGTGCATAGCGTGTGGGAGGAATAAAATGGCGACACTTTTCCTGGCGACCGAGTGCATAACTCAGCACACCTTTGCGCCACCTCTGCACTTTGTTTTATTTCCTTGCACGCCTCCTCGCGTATAATGCGGCTGTTGTGCCCTAAAATCTTTGTGCGGACGTAGGGGAACTTTCTATACGTAATATCGGGTTCTATTGTGCCCGGCTCTATTTTATTTGTACACAAAACGGAGTTTTGTGCGTGTAATGAAGGCTTTATGCGAGGTGCGAGTGTTAATGCCGTGGGTTGAGCGGCGCGTGATTTTTCGCGCGATATCTCTTTGTGTGCACAATGGCATCTTATTAATCTACGTTTCTTTGTACAATGCTCGTATGAAATCGTATTCTTCACTGTCTGTCTTGCATGCTATTGAGAAGTGGGTACGTATATCAATATCTAGGTACAGAATCGTGAACCCCACTTGCACAATAAAACTTGAGTGCGCTATAATTGTAAAGCAGAGACCGCTGTACGCACACAGTAAACAGCATGGTCCGCAGTAGTATACTATACGGAGGCCGTACATGTTTGCTGATTAAGTGCTCCCTTAAAAGCAAATACATTCCCAAAGAATCCGCGATAAGGCGCAAGTAGCGGCGTTAGTCCTCAGAAATTAGTTTGAGTAGGCCACAAAAAGCGGGCGCCCAAGGAGGTTGGTTATCTCCAGTTATTTGTCGTATCAAGTGGTTTTTCTTTTTTGCCGCCGCCAGATCAAAGCCGCCGCGCACGGTAGCCGCCCGCTCGGCCGGCTACTTTACTATGTGGGAATGCAAGAAATTCTACCTCCATGTCACATCTTTATTACCCCATCAGAATTCGTAGATCATCGCGTGCAGCCCGGGCCGACTCTCCCCCTACTCATTAGAAACAGTAATCAGATCTGCTTGATTTCCAAGAAATTGTTTATTATACGACCATTTTCATCCAAGATAGAGATTTAAACGACATCTAGTATTTAACATAATGAACGTTAAAATGTTTTGGTCTCTTTGTGAATTCCTACAAATTTTATTGCACCTAATCTGTGTATAAAAATTAATAGATTAGTTTGACGGTGAAACTTTGGCAAGTTTAATTTTAAATAGAAATTAGAACACCGCGAACAAAGTCGCCGGTTAGCGGCTAGTTTAAAATTAAAATGGTCTCTAGATGGTTTCTGTATGAAGTTCCCAAATTGACCCGAACGTAGACCGTTTAAATTAAGCAAATATTTGTATACAAGCTTATTAACGGTGTGGCGGCAATTTGTCGACGCTGCGGTGTGGGCCGGTGTGTGCATATGTTAATGTAATGTATTTTATTTCACTCGTTAGCGTTGATCGGCCAGCTATCACGGCCCGGGCCCGAATAAACAAATATCATTGCCAAGCGTTAAAGTTATTAATTTTATCGCATACCAACGCATTGGGCCGCCTTATTTGCATTTTCGCGCGATACTTCCCATAATAACATTCTAATAACGCCACAAAATTCACAAGCGTGTTTAGTTAGGATGTGGATAATTTATGATTATAGCGTCGAACTCAGTTACCGCAGGATGGGAGAGGATCGCGTCTACATATTTGATGCGGCGGGAACCGGTCACAATATTATTAAATCACTCTTATTAGGTATAACGAGGAAGGTACCGCTGGGAGGTGTTCTCTAGAACTGGCTTGTCGTGTTACACGAAAGAATTGCAGCAGTACTGTACTGCTGAAAGGGTTCTTCGCGCTACGACGAAAATTTATTTAACATTTTGTTCGCGACCCTACTGGTGTTGCTGGTATCCATCAGGTGACCTGCTTGCGGTTTTGCTTTCCTATATTAAAAAAAACACGATTTATCAATGGACAAAGGGAGACCTCGTAATATGATAATGACTGAGGGCAAATACCTACATACCTTGGACTATTAGGTTATTATTATAAGGTGTCATATGCAAATGGTACCTTTCCTGCACATGTATAAAATAAATAAACCATATAGTCTTAGCATTAACAATCACTCTAGTAGACAGCGAAAAGTTGGGAAGTCAAATTAAAACAAAATAAGGCTCCAACGCTAATGGGCAAGGCTGCTTTGAGCGTACGCGGTAATCTCCACCGCACGCCATTATCCATTATCGTTTATGTGATTAAATAATAACACTGCCTGTCCAGGATAGAGGTCCTTAGCTGGCTAACAGCTCATTTCAGAAGAAATGACAGGTGGTCTTGTCAGCGCTACGCAGGCTACACTATAATTAGAATTCTTACAAGTAAATAAAACGGTGCCAATATTTCCAACGTCGTTATTTAAGTCGCGCATTTTACGGGAATAGGATCGTTCATGTTGTTCCTTGCCAAGGACCTATAAGGACCCTTCCTTTGGCAGACAAATTGTGCTGAAGGATTTCTGGGTTTCTATTTCTAGAAACCAATTTTAATCGTTTGCCGGTGTCACAAACAAAACGCTTTTCGTATAATTTAATTGCGCAACTTTGCTTCCATATCTCTGAAATCATCGACCATAAATACTCGGCAGTTAAACTCCAGTAAAACCGTGTTAACGATTATTCTATTGCTACGCAGGCCAGATCAACCATCGCGGAGATATCATCTATTTATTTTGGTTATTTACGATTTTAATTACACACCGCTTCCAGGTTTCTAAGCTTGAGTTATGAATGTTCGAAATCTTTGGGCCACAAGTTCCCATGATTCGTAGACAGGTGGTTCGTGGCAGCGGCGGCTTTGAACCTCGTTTGATCTCGCCGCCTTATTGTGCGCACGTGTATTATATATTTTTTTTTGCACAAAGACATCGCGCGCGGTTCAAACGCTCATTGATCCGGGAACGCGCCGCTCTATAGATCACGCGTCACATTAGATCCCGAAAACTGGTGAATAGTCGCCACCAGACGGCATGGCGTCGTGTTACGTTTTGTCAATTTTTTTACGATTGATGTACAATAGAATTTTCGAAGAAACTTAACAGGATCGCCTTTTTTAAAGAATCTAAACGTATTTAGTAAAAATCGCAAGAATCGACGAACTTTTTTTAAAGATACCTATCCACCGTTACGGCCTTCCAGATTCTGACGAACAATCACTATAATAACAGACCACTACTGCGAACAAGGACTAGGAAAGGTCTGTTTCATCTACTTTGAGGGTCACTGAACTCTTCATGCTTGCGTCCCGCGACCGGCGTGCCGTTTTACATTAATTTTTTATAACTTAACGATACAAATCCGCCGACAAAGCCCATAATTGGCGTGTAAAAGAACCCATTTTCTGCCCAATAAATATATACCATCTCAGACCAGGGAATCCACCATTACACTCCACAACCGGATTTCTACCGCTTCTGTAATCATCTAGTTAATTAGATGTTTGATTCATTAGTCTTACTGACTTTAATTATTTGGTGTCGTGTTTATTTTGATACAACATATGTAAATGACATGACACGGTTTATTTGGACTTGGCTGGTGCATCTGTGTTTATTACGGTATTATTTTGATTAGACATTTAGATAGGTATAGGAAGTCGTTTCTAGGAATTATTTATAAGATTGCGTGGTAATTTTGTGAGTGAACTACGTCTCAGTTTCCTATTAAGTAGCTACCTTTTTATTACATATCGACGGGGATATATCAAAAGCCCGCGTCGAATGACAACATTCGGACAAATAAAGGGCACGGCTGTTTTAACCATTCTGCGACGCGAGTAATTGTACAACTTTGCGTATGATAATTAAAATCATTGATTATGATTGAACATCTACATACTTTTACCAAAGAACTATTCTTAGATAATCTTCTGTTGATTAGCAATAACATTGACTGTTCTCTCTCTTGCCAACAGGTCTAACAGCTGAGCTGTTCTACGTCCGCGAGGGTCAGATCAACTACTACGCCCTCAACTTCGTGGTGCCTGTGCCAGCTACGATCGGGGAGCTGCATTTCACATGGCAGAGTCTGACCAAACGCGCGGTAAGTCTACTTCTTAGCTAGGTAGTTTTAGTGGCGGGAAAATGGAGACTGGCTGGCTTGATTTGGAGAGTTCCTCAAGTCCGTGAAATCGCAGAAAATATATGACCACGTCTCGCGAAGACCGGCAAATACTTTAAAAAATCATCATCGTCACAGCCAGTAACAGCCCTTGGCTGTTTTACAGTCTACGGAGACTCTAGATCTTTTGCCTCGAAAACATTAGTCGCCTTGTACGACATCCACGAGTGTAAGGGGTTGGTGCTATTCTGCTCCGCCGGACACCACACGGCCACTATTCGACCAAACGTGTGTCTAATCCAACCTAATACAAGAAACATCTAGTCACGTTATAACTTGCATAAGAAACGTATAATTTATATATCTTAAAGCAAACAAGAATCGCTTGATGTTATCTACATAATTATTCCCTATAGTCAATATAGGTAGGTACTCAAGTAACTCAACTGTACACTTCAGTGTAAATAATTAGCTATTGATTGAAATATTATTTATCGGGACAAGATTTATAGGTAGTATAATATAATTATTTAGTTACATTACAGATAAAGTGGCCTACATAAATTAAGTTGAAATTAATATCGCGATAGCAGGGTGAATGGCATTTTGATTAGATGATTGCACATTATTGCAAATCGTAAATTAAACTTTCGATTGTGTATGTCTAATGCTGGGTTGACTGACGTTAGTTACTTCTGTGGACAGATTCCAGCAAAGCATCTCTCTTCTGATTCTTGACATTTGCCATTTTCCTGGTACACTCGGGCTATGCCCACAGCAAAGATCTGGCCAGTCCATCGATTCCATGCATGTAGGACAATCCCCTAGATTGCACCTCAGAATCCTATGTTTAAGAAATAGTAATTTAAATAACAACCATGTTACGACATTATTGGAACTAGGTAATAGGTATACGACTTGGATGGAACAATCGAACGATTGAAACAATCGCTTTGTTATGCTAATCATGGCACCGACGGAACATGTATTTATATGCTAAAGTTATTCAGCCTCCTTAACAAGACGAGGTTTAGCGAATAAAAATATAGTTCTCTTCTTTATGTGTATTTTACAAACAGAATTGCAAAGTGACTTTTTACGGCTCCCGTCTCACGAAAGAAATCTTCCGAATGGAACTTTAGGTGGAAGTAATTAAGTGGGGAGGAAAGTTTATTTCTCCGAGTTAGCGGTCTTCGTTCCGGTGCTCGCAAACAAGCCATTCTTATGGAAATACCGCGTCCCCTATCTCGCAGACAACTCGCAAAGCAACTCCAGATAGCAGTATCGTATAATCCTCGCCCAGTAATTTTGACTGGTGGCCGTTTATCGGCTTAATGCATGTCGTATGATTGATTACGTAAACGTCCGCGCCGCGCCAGATAACGCGCGTTGTACAATTTGTTTTGCTTCACTCCTAACCCGAATTAGTCCCCGGTTCCGACCGCTTCGCTTCATATGCAAATAATCCCTCGGAACACGCCAGCCATCGGCCCGCTGCCGTTTTATTTACCTCACATCCTGCCGGCATCAAACCGAATATTATGTGCATTTATTTATTTTACCCGCGGCCGTCCAGCATACCAAATTACCCGAGGAGACAACCCGATACGTCGGTTTTTGATTCGGTAGCTGCGGACGTGTAGTTTACATATCCAACGCTCAGCGCACGCAGCATCAGAATACAAGCATTGGCGAGAAACAAGTTCAGCGAACTTGTCTCGCCTCGACTCGTCTGCTTATTTAGGACGGCACTTTGCAAGTCATAAGAAAACCGACAATGCGATATATTCCATTATTTTTGCTGTATTCGGGACACGTAAACGCACCATAATAAAACGAATAATATCGACAGTAAAGCATCAGTAAATTGGAAATGCGCAGACCTTTTCTGAGCTGAATGTGTGTGTGTATTTAAAAAGCGAATGGTGCCGCGAAGGCGGGCGGTTGCGAGTCGCGATCACGCGCCCTGCGCCTTATCACCATCTCGGCTAGCTTTGTGCTGGCCGCTCTATCAGATCTCCCCCGCGCCCGGCGCCCCCTTGTTTACCGGGCGGCGCCTTTGACCAGCCGAGGCAAATATTTGGGAGCCGGTTCACTAGCGCCGATGAGCGATCGCGCCACTATTGTGTTCTCCGCACCGAGTGCCGAGTGATAATATTTAATTAGCGGCCGCGGCATCGCACCTACGCGCTTTACGACCGCGAGCCCCCGCAATGCATGCGCGATGAACCGATCAAACGGCCCGCCGCGAATAATGCCGCTCCACTATTCATGCGACGCCGCCGATGATTAGTGAGATTGTAATGAACGGTACACGCTCGTAATATTCAACGAGCCTATTTGACTACCGAGCTTGATTTACAGCCGTTAAATCAAATCGCATCGCATGACATATTTCATGTTGCTGCAATACATTCACGTCATTCCGAGTAAGGGAAACATAAACCACTGTGAACGATACGAAACTGTCTATATGCAAATATGGACCATGTCCAAGTTATCTAGCGGCAAAGTTTATGTGCATTGCCGACGTCGACATGCATCCCATAAGGAGCGACGTTCGTGCTCTCGCGGCGGGCTGCACTCGACATTTGATCCCGGCTGACGTGGCCACGAATCTCAAGACAGGACCGTTTAAGGTCGGCTCGCGTGCCGCTGCCCGTCAATCTACGTACTGATACAGTTACATCGTGATGCCCCGTGCATATACCGTTAGGAATGTGTTGACGTTAGTATAAATAAGTCCATATTGAGCATAAAACTAGTCTGACAACGGCTTTTCTTTGTTCCAGTTGCCGTACACTTTGAACGTGGAAGTAACATCGCATCCGGAGGCGATGCACCCTCCTACGTTCAACATTTCGAGCGAAGGCGTGGTACCAACGGAACCGCAGACGTGGAGAGTCGATCTGCCTTGTACTCACATGGTCGCCGCTGAGGTGGACGTCATCATATCGCTTAACGTGACAACCGGATCTACTTCTTCAACTCTTCGTTTCCGTCGGCGCAAGATTTGTCTAAAAGACGTGCCGCGGCCGGCAGTCAGAGTGGATAGCGTTCCTCAGACTGCCACTTCGGCGGATATATTTTACGCGGGAGCTGGGTGCGCGGGCGCAGCGTTGCTGATCGCTGCGGTCGCGGCGGTGGCGTGCAGGGCTCGCGCGAGGAAGATACGCCGCGCAAGAAGTGATGAACAAGACGCACACGCATTTTTACCAGACTCCTCATGCAAATCAGCCGCCAGCTACACCAGTTATCGGCGACCGACGTCGTTGCCAGCTGTTCCTGCCGAAGATAGAGCGAGGGACCTCCAGCAGAGGATAGCTGAACTGACGATACAGAGATGCCGCGTCAGACTACGTGCGGTGGCAATGGAAGGCACGTTCGGGCGAGTTTATCGAGGCACTTATGCCGATGAGGAAGCAAGAGAACAAGAAGTCCTAGTGAAGACTGTAGCCGAACATGCGTCTCAAGTTCAAGTGAGTTGTGATAACATATCAAATACATACTTATACGCAAGTGAGGTCACTTCTGTTCATATAAATAACTATTGTCTCCATCTTTCCCAGGTGTCGCTACTGCTCCAAGAAGGCTGCATGCTCTATGGACTTCACCACGAGCGTGTGTTGTCGGTGCTCGGCGTGAGCATTGAGGATCAAACTGCCCCGTTCCTGCTGTACCCTTGGTCACCTACTTGGAGGAACTTGAAGCAGTTCTTGCTTGCTTGCCGGGGAGTGAATGTAGGCGGGGCGGCCGGAGCCGGCGCGCCTCCTCCGCCGCTGACCACACAGCATGTGGTGCGGATGGCCCTCCACGCATTGGACGGCCTAGCATACCTTCACTCGCAACATGTTCTGCACAAAGATATCGCTGCAAGGAATTGCATGTAAGTTGAATCAAGGTTGCTCTTTCCAGAGTACTTCTCGGGTTTTGGCTGCTCATATACTTACGTCTAATTATCCCTTTCTTTTAACAGTGTGGACGAGAACCTACGAGTGATGATAGCAGACAACGCTTTGTCAAGAGACCTCTTCCCTGCTGACTACCATTGTCTGGGCGACAACGAAAACCGGCCTATCAAGTGGCTGGCTCTGGAAGCCCTCACCAAGCGGCAGTTCAGCCCCGCGGCAGACGTTTGGGCGTTAGGCGTGTTGCTATGGGAGCTGACGACGTTGGGCCACCAGCCGTACGCTGAAGTAGACCCGTTCGAGGTCGCCGCCTATTTGAGAGACGGCTACCGGTTGCAGCAGCCTGCTAACTGTCCAGATGAGCTGTAAGTATATCAGTTTATTCCGATTCGCATAGAAAGGGCTAAAATGTAGCCCCAAGTCCTCTATCTCTGGAACTATGACTGTGCTAAAATTATAATAGGGGTCGCAGTTTGACACGATGGTAGAAAAAACAAACAAACTTTGGTTTTTATTGTAGATACGATTAATCTAGCGACTGACATAAATGAAAAATTATGTGCCCATAAATTATTACCCTTACAAAAATTGTTCTTCACGTTGCTACATGTAATACGTAACAACCTTATTGGCCCACGTCCATTTTCCTCTTATCATAACATTCTCCTTAGTCTGGATCATTATCATTCGTATAATTTACAGATTCGCGGTAATGGCATACTGCTGGGCCATGTCTCCGGACGACCGGCCCACGCTGCCCCAGCTGCAGATCTTCCTCAGGGACTTCCACACACAACTCACTAGGTTCGTGTAAATACAAGCCTAAAAGAGGCATTAGTGAAGTGTTGGACACGAGATTCGAAGAACGTTGCAAGTGAAAAAGTGAAAAATAAAACAAACAGTGGACGTAAAATGATGCCTTATAAAAGCACAAGCCTAACTGTGTTGTAGTGATTGACTGATTTTTAATGGACACTCAATGGTAGAAATGACAGAGACTGATTTTTTAATAAATTAAATTACAAGGTGATTTATTTTTATTTTTGTTTAATGAAAGTTTTATGTAACCTTATGTTTATTTGTTTAACTATCGCATATTTAAATCTCTCTTGGTACCGATGATCTCCGTGGGGTTTTGGATTTAGATATAGTTTGGAAGGATAACATGATTCTTAATAGTAAATACTAAATTTACTATTTCAATATACCATATTACTGATTAAGGAGTATAAAACTGATAAATGTTTGAAACCTATTGGAAAGACATCTGTGGACATCTGTATCATAATACCCGAACACCGACAATAAACAGCCAATATTGCAGCTTTTATCTACAAAATATGTGATATTCCTTGTCGTGTCCAAATCCAATATCCCCATATGCTACAAATAAATCAGAGAGGCATGTAATATGCGATAGCTAGATAAGCTACTATTGTTTAAAACCTCAGTACTGCCATATTAGATTAAGGGACTGTAAATATATTATTGCTATAATAATTTAGCTATTATGTATGGTCATTACGTACGTATTTTGATGTGCCTCAGAGTTTATAAAGAATTTAGATGTTTATACGTGTTTCGACCTAGTATTAAGTAAGAGACTGGACTAGAATCAATTATTGTAGTTCTCTATGAAACTAATAGAAAGTAGCATAATCTACTGTTTTAGTGACAAACAATTAATTTATAATGTTTAATAAATTGTATTACAACGTGCCAAAATTCACGATTTAAAATAAAACTTATTTGATGTACACTGATTCGTTTAACCACTTGTTATTATTTTTCATGAGAATTATTTCTTAATAATGTTTTTTTTTAGATTGAATAATTGACACTGATTTCTTGCCAGAAACACCATTTATTGAAATTGAAAAATATAGGTACCTAATTATATTGTAATTTTCAAATAAGGTCAACCATTTCATTATAAGATTATTTTGTCCATTGTTTTTACTACATTCAAACATTATTTCCTATATGAAAATTGTATTGCCAATTTAACCTTATAGTGAACTGTGTTCTCTAATTCCATGTAAATAAGGTTTATAGTTGAACCTCTTTCTTACCTATTGTTCTTGAGGCAATTTATTTGTACAGTGTAAATATATTACGACAGAAATGTGAATACATGAGTGAATAATGATTTCTATTTTTTATTGGAAAAACCCCTAACTTCGCAACCTACTTTAAGAAACAGACGAAAGTAAGCAAGACATTTAAAAGTAACAAGGACATCTATGAAAATTTTGCGATCGGTTCAATTTTGGAGGCTTTAAATCACTTAATAACCTAACGGACAGAAAAAGTCGGATAACCCCCATCCAAGTTTACTACCGACCGTGGGGCCCTGATGCTTTAAAGCTTTTTAAAGTTTTAAGCAAAAAGCTGATTGACACCACAGGTGACCGGAGAGCTGGCGCGTTCCTCGGACAGAGGATAAGTATTGCTATCCAACGAGGCAACGCAGCTTTCTGGGCACAGTTCCGCGGGACAACGGTGTGGATGATTTTTTTAATATATAACATTTTAGTGTTAGTGTTTAATTTTATTTCTAATTGTAAATAATATGTCCTTTTTGTTTGTTATATTAGTTTACTTAAACTCAAATATTAACTTAAGTACAGAACCGATTTTAATGAAACAAAGCTAAGAATCATCTTGATTAAACGGGCTTTCAAACAGAGAAAACCACATCCAAATCGGTGCACCCGTTCGGGAGCTACGATGCCACAGACAGATACACAAAGCCACAGATACCACTTCAAACTTATAACAACCCTCTTTTTTCGTCGAGGGTTAAAAATATAACAAGATGATTCTAGCACAAGATATAGTCATCTCTGTTGGACTTGAGTCTCTTCCACTTACCTTAGTCCTGCCTGACAACTCTCTTTCGCTTCGTTCAGTTCTTATTTCTTTAAAATCAGTTCAGTAGTTTGGTTAGTATTTGAGTGTATGTAGATTTTGTGAGAGGCATCGGCCGGTCGGTGCTAATCTATCTAATTTAGAAGATCACGAGGATGTGGGGAATTCGCTTAACCGTACTTGGCCCGGATTAAGCCTAATTTCCCCTCCGGATATACGGGAAGGATGTTTGTACGACGATTGTAGGCTGTTCGTCATATTTAATTAATAAAACTCGCTTAAAAGGTTACGTTTCATTTACTTTCTTATACAGATGGCAACTTAGGTTACTATGTAGTAAAAATTATGTACTCTTACTTACGAACCAACTGAATCACGGCCCAATGTGGAACCCTTTTACAGAAAATAGAATAGTGACAAGAATTAGAATATATTTATTTAACTTGAAGTTTACGTATGTACTTGTATAGGTACAAAAACAGAATGGTGTTAGTTATGCTTAAATTAACTGTGGGCCCTGCACTAAGGCAGTCTTGTATCGCAGTGGCCCGTGGTTCCTTGTTAGGCATGCATTGCCTAACAAGGAAAATAATTATGACACTTACTGCATGTGGTTCCAAAGTAGGTCACGATTCAGTATGTTTGCAGTTAGTGATAGTCACTACTCTACTCAAAAACTCTTTATTACATAAAATTCAAAATTGTACATGTCATTCTTAAATTAATTACATTAGAAAAGTACATACTTACACACATAACGTCACACCTTTTCCAGTAGGGGTAGGCAGTGAATACATTGTTCCACTGCAGGTCTCCAAATTGTCGTTTAGGTAGGTTCAGTCTGGCTCAGGCCCCCTTAGACGCCTAGCTAGCCTTTGAGCTATACAAGCCACCTGTCAGTGCCTAGGTAACCTATTATCAGTTGACGAAACTTCTCTTCTAGGTAACCAAAATATCCTACTATTTAAACTTTCATCCAACAGAATATTTATGCAAGGGAAAATCAACCTTGTTGTTTTATAAAGTGCTACAAAACTTAAAGCTTAAGGTGATAATGTGAGTATAATTTTTGGCCAACGGTACCTACATGCTCTGCAGACTTATCAAGCTTTAAGTAGGTACTGAAATTTCATCCTATTTTATCATGTCCCAAAGTAAAATGTTCTTCATGTCCAATATTTTTGTCCTGTTCCTATCCAAAGACCAACTAAGGGCCAATAATGCCTTGCCAAATTCCTTTGGTAGGATTCCATGAAAAACATTTCATGTATAATAATAATTGGATGACCAAGCCTCGTAATCTCTTAACGGTTTCACTATGAATATGTTATTAGATAACTTTCGTCCCCTTTCCCAGCTGAAATTTGTCTCATGAAGAGCCAAGCTGTTTGGACAGAACTTCAGAAGGTATGGCTTGGACCTTTTATAGAACAAATACGAAATACAAATACAAATTCTTTATTAGTAACAGAGTTACACATCAAAGTATTAAGTTGGTACTTACAATACTTTTTGATAACCTAACCTTAAAATAAGAACATTTCATGTAGGTTTTATAATATTTAAAAAAATTACAAACAATATTAACGCAGAAAAAATAATTTAATAATTTATTATAAAATGTCATACTTTCATATTAATAATGTCACAATCGGTAAAATTGTCTAAAATACATGAGTCGTATTGGTAACAAAAATTCATTTCACACTAAGTGCAGGCAATTTAAAATGGACAATTTCGTTAAAGTTTCGTCAAACTTTTCAATTTGGATTTGAAGATGTTAACGGTGGTTAGTAACAAACGCTAGGCCCAAGTATGTACAAAGATCGTTCCGACTTTGTTAGTTTGTGGCACACTGGAAGGAGTTGGCCCTCGTCTCTATTGCTTCTCAATGCGCACGACATTGCCTTCTTTCACTCGAACGAGGTGATATTACAATATGTGAATAATGACTGCTATTTGGTATAAGTACTCGCAAGGAAGTGGCAGTATGTCGAACTATTTGAAGAGCGAATAAATCTGTACTCTTTTTGGGTTTTATCCTAGTTTGCACTATTCGTACTAGTTCGTTAGGAGTGAAAGGTCATAGTCGCATCGAGACGTCGGCCGGCGGCGCGCCCGCGCCGAGCAGGCTGGCCGCCGCTGGCGTTACGAACTCCAGGTTGAGCGCGTCCACTAGTGCTCGCTTGATCCGCTGTGATCCGTCTTCCTGGCGCAACAAGTCCGTGAAATCCGTCCGTTCACGTTTTCCGCGGCCTAGTTCGCTATTTATAAATTTCCACATAAATTGAGCCTTTTCTGGGCGTTTCGGATAATAATTTATGATAAAAGTTTGTGCGTTTAAACTATTAACGAAATTGATTATAATGTCATTGTTAGGGAATTGATTTGATAATTTCAACATGTCAAATAATAGGAATCTTAAATTAAGTATTTCGTTATGCCACAACCTAAAACGAAGAAGAAGAACTATTTCATTGTCAATATACGCTTTCTGGTTCAGTAAAGTGGGGACATGTCGTGTACGGAAAACGGATGTCAAACTTATTTATTAAAACATTCAATATTGTATCGTCGCGGTCGTCACTATAGTTGTACTTCTAATAATCGATTCCCAGTCTATAGACTCAAGGATTGCTTCAAAACTAGCTTTGTTGGCGCGGCTAAACGCGCCCAGCCGCACGGTCTGCGCCGGCGACGCGCGACGGCGTGGCCGCCCGCGCCAGGCACAGCTGGTGCGCGCTATGGTCGCTCAGCTGAGTATCCCCTAACTATTGCCTGACATAAATCTATTTGCTTGATTCAGTGGTCAACCGACGCGAGGGTTAGGGCTGATGTCGTCGTCTGTCGGACCAAGACAGAGCGTAGCTAGCATCAGTTGATCATTCTCTCTGATGGAGTTACGTATGCTTATGAATTGGCCTTTGAATGAATTGGAAATTTGAAATAATTAACAATATTTGGCGTTAACCGCTCGCGCTATTAACCACCTATGGACAATGAGCAGCTTTCAAACTAAAGTTCTACAAAAAAGTATGAAGTTGTATGAACAACTTAGGCCCCGGCGAGATTCGAACTCACGATCTCCTGTTTACTAGACAGGCGCTTTAACCAACTAAGCCACGGCGCCCCTGCACGGTGAGCGAAAATCACACATCAAATGTTTACGCAGTAGTCACATTGTTATCTGATTTGTTTACTGTTCAAAGATAATGCTTATTAATCTAAACAGGCTGGGAATTAAAAAATTTAAATGGTGCTGTAAGTTACGTAAGTAGGTATATCTATAAAATAGGTATAGGTACTTATTTGAGTACCTAGGTATACCTAGGTACAACTTTTCAAAACATTTAGTAGTAGGTAGGTTCGAGGTTCGAGGCGATGCAGCTTTCAATAGTTTTTACGTTTGGTACCTAAATGTATTCCTAGAATAAAGTACTAGGTACTAGATAGGTTCAGTATTTGCAAGGCCACTAAGTATTTTATTAGTCGATTGTAATAGTATTTTTGGAACAAACTGTAACACATATGTAGGTATAGAGAGACATTGAGAGTATTTCAGATGCGCGTGAGTTCCATTTCGCAATCTTTCCTACACAATTTTGAACTAAAGGCGCTTGCACGATGCACGTTATTTTTAGTGAGCGAGCAAATTTTAGAAAGTCGTATCTGCCGGCGGCATATTTTGACTATTTATTGAGAAGCAGTCGTGGCCGAGCGGTTAAGGCGTCTGACTAGAAATCAGATTCCCTCTGGGAGCGTAGGTTCGAATCCTACCGACTGCGTAGCTTATTATAATTTTGTTAAAATTCCCTTCACCCTGCAGCTGACAGAAATTGTACAATGAATATCAAGCCTTGTCGTTCGAAAATCAAATGGGCCAACGTGGGTGCTGTTACAAACATTCTACTTGACATTCTAATAGGACATTTGGGCTTCGAACAATTATTATTGGACCATTAATATTATTTAACAGCCGTTATCATTGCCTACACATAGATATCGAGAGCTGTTTCGCATTGCATGGGGAATACTCGAATATTTTATTGCTTTTATCTGAATCGATGTCGTAGGTAATTCTCGTAAAAAACGGGCATTGTAGCGTTCGTCATGGTCCATTTTTTCCCTCGCCGGTGAAAATATGGGGTGGGGAGCACTAATGATGCGAAAGGGCGGATATTGTAAGGTATAGCGTCGGTTTTTGTGTACCCACGACTAATTAAGTAGGGTGTATTGGTGTATTAGCGGTATAGGACTGTCAAAACTTAATTAGGCTGATTTTATGTGGGAGAAATGTGATGTGGGTGGGTGGGTAGGCGTCTGAAGGGATGTTGCTACGATTTTAGCTACTTGTGCAACATTATAAAATTTAATTTTGGTTTTGGAGGGTTATGAAAATAAAATACCTAGGTAGTAGATATAATTATACATCCTCAGGTACCTAATAATCGAAAAGGTTCTACGATTCCTAAAATATCACTCCGCTACACTCAAGGCAACACTCCATGTCATACATATACCTACCTTCTTAGTTATCTAATCTAGGTACCTACACATGAGGGCATGCCTACCTCTCTGTGGAGTATACATATATCAAGGAGGCAGTCGAGTATTATATCCAACACAATTTGGGTTATAATAGTAATAATAATCTTGGCGTTAACGTCCCTGATGTGCTCTCGTGCACGAGGACCTGCGGTCCGCCTTGACCATGATCCAGGATTTGGCAGATCAGGTAATTACAGTAGAGCGACTGCCATCTGACCTCCGTGACCCTGCTACCAGGGGAATATGACCAGATTGAATCACATCATCAACCCCAAATCCATGTCTCTTTATAATTTCAAAATATTAACCAAAGCAGGCAAAAATTTGTAAAAAAACCTTAATAATTTTAATACATACATAATAATTTTTTTCATTTTTTATGTTAGTTAATTTCTATTTTTTTTTTATTGTACATATTTAGTGTTTATGTTAACTGTATCTTTTATTTATGCAATAAAGTGTTTTCCAAAGGAGTTATCCCCAATTACGAGCAGCTTATGAAAAGGCAATGTGCCGCGTGTGAAGATTTAAGACAGCCATATGGAAAGCCAAGTCTTATCCCATCCATACGTCAACCGCTCGTCTGCGGCGGCGCGGGCGCCAAGTCAACCGAAAGGGGGGTTTAAACCCGGATTAGGTTTAGCGGTTAGTCTCGTCCCACGTCGTTCGCTCGTCATCTTTCGGTGACTAAAATAGAAAAGGATTGTTGGCAATATCAACTCGTTTCGGCTGTGGAAGTTTGTTGTGTAGGTTTGTACTAGGTTTGAGTAACCACGACTTCGACTCCGTAAAATTCAGCTATGTTCTTTATTCGCGGGGATTACGCGTTTTTACGCATCTTTAACCGACTTCAAAAAATAAAAGCTATACGATGAACTATACAACTGATACTACCTACTATATTATGATGAACCATTTTGATGTACCTTTGTCCACCGATACTTCCCTATTTTGAAATATCTTTTTTTGTTATCGTACTCTCGAGAGGTGAAATAGTAGTTTATGCAACTGTCATATAAAAGGGGATATTAAAACATGAGTGTCTGTTGATGATAGATGATGATGTGAGATGATAATAGTTTGACACGAGTGTTTTAATACTTAATTTAAGAAAATAAATAAAGTTATATTATTATTATTATTATTAATTATATGCAGTTGCATACACTACTTTATCTACACTCATATTTTTATGTTAAAATATCGTACCTATAATTTTCTCAACTTTTCTGGAATTACTTCCGAGTTGCTGAGTAGCTGCGAGTCAGTTCTGTTGTATCTACGCGTCGAGGATATCAAGCGGCGGGAAAATCACTTCACTACTTTCACATTTATCTATTTATTTGCCAGCCACTTTGTGTGTAATTATTTGCCCACTAAACAGAATATTTTTTGTAATTGTTGTAATTTGTGTTTGTGAATGCTTTTTTTTATTAAAGCAAATAAATAGATAAATGTGAAAGTAGTAAAGTGAATTTCCCGCCGCTTGATATCCTCGACGAGTAGATACAACAGAACTGACTTGCAGCTTACTTCCAGCAAAGTTGAGAAAATTACAGGTACAATATTTTAACATAAAAATATGAGTGTAGATAAAGTAGTGTATGCAACTGCATATAATTAGGCATTATATGACAGTTTCATAAACTACTATTACGATACAGCTGTAATGAAATTAGTATGGGAAATGCTGTATCGAAAAGTATTTTTTTTTAATTTATAGACCGGTGCGAAAAAAGTGTAACCTTAAACGACTGTTTTCGAAAATGTAAAATTGGAACATTACGCTATGAGTGTAGATAAAGTGTATTTCATACTAAAGCAACTTTTATGTCTCGTGCCTTTAAATCATCATCGTCATCACTCGCAGCAAATATAACATTGCTTACATACATAATGTGTTATCTTAACATAGTATAACACAAAGTCGCTTCCCGCCGTCTGTATCTACATGCGTAGGAAGGTACGCTTAGATCTTTTACATAGGTAAACTACGCAGCAGATTTTAATGCGGTTTTCAACAATAAGTAGAGTGATTCTAGAGGACGGTTTATAGGCAAAAAAAAGGGTAGGTAGGGGTAAAGTGTACGAGAACGAATTCGCGCCGGGTCCAGTAGTTAACACTATAATATAAGTATTTTATTGAGATAGGATAATTCATTGATAAATTATACAGAATATACCAACTTAAAGCTACAGTGATATTTACTAATTAAATAAACTACACAAATAAATTTACTTCGCTCACCTACTTGTTGAACACATAACTAGTTCTGGTGTATCTCTGTAGCGCACTCTTGAGTGGACGCGGTAGAAATAATACTTACTTAGCTACTTGTTTTTTTTATTTTTTTTACTTTACTTACTTAGCTACAAACATAAAGAACTTAAATAGAAAAAATAAAACTGCAATAGGTGACGACGACGGTGGTCGCTTTTCATCAGATGGTCCGTCCCTCAGTGAGCACCAAAACCCACATTTTTGGCACATCAAAATATCACCACCGTTACTCGTATCGTATGAGTTAGCACATTCCGAGATCTTGATATTCCTTTATGGGCCCTTGAAACTCGTTATTTCCAAGCATGAGGAAATGTCCGCGTGGAGTCCGCCGGTGGAGTTTGCGGGGACTGTAATTACTGATCGAGTCTTTGTGGTGAGATAGGGCATGATGCCTGCGGAGGGTGTGGCCGCCGCGGAGCGAACAGTCTGTAGACGAGACATCACCGCTAGGTAAGAATTTGAAGAAGTTACTGAGGCTACAAATTGAAGAGACGAAAAATTTGTATTGTACATGTACCTAAGGGGGCAGGCCGCTTTGCAAGCATTCGTTGAGATGTTTGAACTTAAAAAAAATCAGTCCATACTGACTTGTCTTATTTGGTTATGGAAATTATGTATTTAAATGGTTAATTTGCAGCAGTATTCGTTGAAATTCACATTCTATGTGTTTCTTATATATTTCAAGACATCTATACTCACCTATTTTCTTTACCCATTTCTTTGACGTTAAATTATTTACTACCCTCATTGATTACCCAAATTTTGGGCGAAGCAGATTGAGAATTACATTGTGTTGACGGTTGTATTATTATTTAATAATATTGATATTTGTTGGCATTAATTTTATTTTATAATCTATACTCAATGTACGTAGTGTGATTAATACGGCAAGTCGTGATTTTTGGTATTGTTTGTTCACCTAATAAGACAAGTTAGTCTAGACAGATCATACAAAAATCACCAGAACGTTCGGTTCCTGAATATTTTGCGCGAGCTTGCGACACGCGAGCAAAATATAACTCATCTAACGCTTTTTATAAAAGAATCCTTTCAGTGAGTACCTAGGTACCTATCTTGAACTCAAATTCGAAAAGCAACCATGGATCATGTCAATGCATGACTCTTGAAGAAGGCGGCGTCGATGAGAATTCGCTCTGTGTTTATAATTCTGTTGCCAATGAAGCTGATAACCAGTGGCTTAAGGAACACATTGTTTGAAGGGAGTTTGTTTTGGTATTAAATTGGCGGGGGATGCAATCGCAGTTACTTTATTAGGCAATCTTTAATTACATTAGGTTGATACTTACGTTGAATGTGTTTTAGTTCTTACCACTATAAATCTATGTTCCTTTCTACTTCCTTCAGCGCTGAATATGGCACAAACTTGAAGACAGTGCGAGGGTCCCGGGACATAACATAGGTAGAAACAGAGAATCGGACATCATACTATCCTATTACTAGAGGTGCGCGGATCCGTTATATTCAACGTAATGTTATGCTATTAAAAAATATTATGTTATTTTTAACGTTTTTCAGTTTGTATTATTATTTACAGTTAATTCAGTACCTTGGTGAACAAAATCGTATATAAAAATGTATTATTAATCAATATATTTGCGTTACCACGTACAAACATTAGTTTTGCGACTTTCGACGACATTAATCGCATAGATAACAGAATATAACAGAAAAAATAACACAACAATATTATGGTTATCTTGTGTTATAATATATTAGTAGCAGAAAATATTATGTATTAACATTAGGTGTTATAATTATATTTTTATACCGTTATAATATATCCGTTATCTAATATAACGAACACCTCTACCTATTACATATCAATCGCTTATGGGTCCAACAGCCATTTGCTGGACTTGAGCGTGCTTCTAGACTACCTAAGTATATACTTAGGTCTTTTATCCTGTGCAAGGGGTAGTAGTGCTTTTTGTTTAATGACACATTGAACCTTATTCCTGAAGGAAGGATATGAGGAACACTTATACATTTTTTGAATGACTAGCTTTCGTCCGCGACTTTGTCCACGTAAAATATAGTTATTCGTTTCGGATCAGTTCCCGCGGCACCACATTGTTGTTTGGTATAAATTATGTGCCTATGTGTTTGTGCTTGTGTATTTTGGATTACCCACGGGCCTATTAGCTATATTACTGGAAAATTTCATTAAATGTCGTTTAGAAGTTTTTGCAAGGAGTAACAAACATCAATTCGAACAACCAGCCTTTCAAACTTTCGTATTTAAAACATTAGTAACATATGATTTAGGAATAAAAATATATATTTAGTGTTGGTTTTGCCATTTACTAGATCAGGGTTTATCTAAAACATGTAGGTTTAAAATACTTCCAAAATTAGATATAACACGCCTTTCATTAGTTTTCCTACCTCGCTCCAACTCAAAAACAATACGCTCTTGCTATCTCTAACGAAAATCAGTAGTCCCTATTGTCGAAGGGTAGGTCCATCGATAGGGGGCTGGAAGAAATCCCCGTCCCCAGGGTGCGAAGGCCCGCACCCTCCAAGATCGCTTTGTACGATAGATATTGGAATTAAAAAGGAATCCAGAGTGACGGGGAAAGCCACGTGACGCTAACTTCATTTTTGTTGAGAAAATTCTTTTGTTCGGAACTACATAGGTGCAGTTTTTTTATTTTGGTAAAATCAAGAGTAGCGAGGGATCAATGAATATCCTATATTCATTTATCTATAAACCTAATATTTCTGCGAAAGTAACCACTGTCAATCTCAAGGGTACATTTTTACGCAAAATCGCTAAGTAGATTTGAATGGGAAGGACATAGGTAGATATGGTAATTTGGAAAGGACGTACGCTACTTTTGAAACCGGATTTCACGCGAACGAAGTCTTGGTATTATAAACTAGCGGTCAGTCCCGGCTTCGGACGGGTGTTCTCAAGCAGTATATACCTCCCAGAAGAAATTTTCTAAATTACATCGTAAATCGCATCAAATTCCATTGCGTTGAAGACGCGGAAATTTGTTTGAAAGTTTGGGTTTCACGCAAAACCACTGAACGGAATTTGATGTTTTATTTAAGTGTGGTAACTTACGTCCCTGTATAACAAATAGTACCTAGCTGCTATAATATAGGTACCCCATATTACGTAGTTCTTCTCTTCATCACCTACCTCTACCTAAGACCTCCTATAGTAGTACCTCTATTTAAGAATATTATCCAGAAAATGTCCTCAAGTCGCACATCAGGCATTCAAAATTGCCTCGGCCGTCACCTGACGCACCGAGGAATTTCTCATTTGGAGGCCGGATGAAAAAAGCCGTTTTATCTCCCCAGTTTTCTTTAATTCAATTTAAAACAGCCTACAAAAGTACGTGCCATGGTGACATTATGACAAAATGGCTAATTATTACGACTAGATACCTGCTTACCGAAGTAATTCTTAATATTTATGATGTAATGTAATTAACTAGGTACATGCACGCTACATATAAATAAATAATTAAATAACACGCTGAATAAATAAATATAAGAACATTTTGGGAATCGAATTGTAGTATATAGGTACGAGTGGGTACTAGGTTAGGTAGTTTAAATAGATTACCTTGTATAATATATTTAACACGTAAGAGAATTAAAATAAATAAAGTTTGCAATGTACAATGTTTATATTGCACAATAAATCTTGTTTAAAACATTATTCGACAACTGAAAATAATTGCTTGTAACGTAATATTATACAATATTTCTGCTGGCCGTGAGTCTTATCTAATAGGTACCCAAGAAATCCCTTGACAATTTCAAAGAATTCCTCCCACGCAACCGACGCACATGTACGGAATACTCTAGGTGTATGAAATGAAGAATAAGTGAACCGGGTAAAAATATTTCAGAAGCTAGGGAGTTAATTCTTAATAAATGTTTAAAATTATTGCTAAATTTTAGACATAAAAAAAATCTGCGAATTGGTAGACCTCCATTATTTAAAAGAATTAGACAATAAACTGAAATTGCTGTCGCAGGCTCACACCTTAGCATTGAAATAAATAAGTAATTATTCTGTCATAGCTAGATTCGGTGTATATTGGACTGAATAGTATAGTACCTAAATAGATACCCGCATTTTTCTAGGACTATGGGTATAAAATTCAGCGCCCATCGTTCGACTTCCGATTAAACTTTAGATTCCTCAATCTAGGTCCTTAGGCTACTGCGCGCGGCGCCGCGGCGTGTCGGGTAGAAAATCAAAAGGTTTCAAAAATCAACCGCGCTGCGGTACGGCGCTAGTCAACAACTTTTATTTTACGACACGAAAATGATTTGCCTCCGGAGTTTGATAAATCAGACAGATTGCTTTAATCACCTACCTATTGTCTCATCAGCTGGTGTGAAAAGTAAAGTAGATATTCGCCTCTGAGATAAAGCTGTCTTAGATTTGGGCGGCTTGAATTCCTTGTTTTATTCTGCGACTCTAAACTCCCTCGCTTCTACTACTTCGCTACGTTCCTACAATCCGCTGCTGACGGAAGACATGACTTTATCCTCTTGGTCTCTACTATTAAATACCAGGAACAGTGGTTCCTTGCCATTACACCCGCTCGCTCGCATGCCTACTTCTATCATACGGGTGCTGCCTTGGTGGAATGACTCTTGTTGTAGTTTTAGGTGGTTTTCCTTAATATAGTAATATTTTATGTCGGGCGGAGTCCGGCTCCGCTTGGCATTGTCGGGCACTGACCGGCTCTGTTCGGTATTGTCGGACACAGTCCGGCGTTGTCGGCGTGGAGTGGGTGTGTTCCGGCCCTGGGGGCGGCCGATATGTCATTGTGTTGCTATTGAAAGAGATATTTAATGTCCTACTCAAAAAAGAAACTTTGATTCAGAAGTGAATTTGAAAAAAATAAAAGAAGAAATCTTGGCGGTATAAATAACCTTTCCCATAACGATTGTCACGGTACTTGCCACGTGAGCTCGCGGGAGAAATCCAGCGTCAGGATTCCACCATTAATGAGCTTCGAGGTGTCATTGGCAGCCGCCATGATGGATTGCACGCAACCGATATCAGGTGCGCAGCCGCGATCAATCATGCTCACTTTTAATCAATTTACTTGGCCATCCATGAAATTGTAAAAGATTTATTGCTTGAATGATTCCAATGGCGGATGACGCGATTAGCGGTGTTTATTTGGATCTCTGTTATTATGCAGATTAGGTATTTTGTCATCAATGGAATTCGTTAGAAGATGTTTAAATGCGCCATCATCATTTTATAGTCCATTTCCACAATTTTTCATAGCGTGGCTTAAAAGAACTATCTATAGAACAGCGCTCTTCCTCAGTTAGATTTTTCAGAGACATTTAGGTACCTACTTATAACTACGTCTTCGAGATAAGAGCGAACATGTATTTTCTGTCTGGGTAAAAGTGAACTGAGCATCATCGTCAATTCTAATCGGTTAAAGATATTGCCCGATTTTGCAGACAGATTTATACAATCTACTACTTAGTTTGTTTAGGGAACGTAAAAATGATTTCGGTTAAGAATCGCCTCTCGAAGATTAAACGAATGAAAGTATTGATAATTGGATGTCAATTTGTCACTACTTTAGGCAAAAACTTCTGTACATAATTTTGCTAAATCTATTTTTGTAATTTATGCCGAAATTCAATGTAGGTAGTGCTTGCGGGAATGGGCCCGGAATATATTATCAGAATTTTACGCTTATAAAGTACTTTTCTAGTAAGTACCTACTCATCCAAATACACAGTTATGTACCAGCATTTTGCATTACCTATTTATTCAAAAACTTGTGAAGTATTGGTTGATTACCTCAGGGAGACTGTGAGACGTCACAGTACAGCCAACGCACGCCGGGTCTACGATCAACCCCCGGCTTTACATTTTGAAGGCGACTAATTTTCGTAACCTTTGAATAATCCTTAAAGATTATGGGGTAGCAGCCTAGCAGCACGTGTGAGGATTTCATCTTGAAATGTAAAATAGGCAAATAAGTATGAATATTTATTTTGTTTTGAATATCGCCCGTTAAAGTTAAAGCCCTTATAGACGATAACTCGGGGCGCTTACACCTACTCAGTAATGCAAGGAATTATTTTTGTCCCTGAATTGTGAATGTTAGTGAATACGGGCGATAGTCTTACTCACATATCGTTTGTATACAAGAAATTCTTTATTAATACCTATTTATTAACATTTAGTAATCATTATTATCATCCGAGCGGTCAATCCCGGTTTCTGCCATGGTCGTCTTTCCAGCTCATTCTCCTTTATTTCGCCCGGTCTTGGACAAGTCTTAAGCCATTAGGTAGATACTTATTGTGTGTATTGTCTGGTATTGTTCTAGATAAAGTTACAGCTACAAATTATCGAATCATTGTCACTGTAGCTAAGCCATAACTTTCTTAAGATATACCCAAAAAATAAATATATTATAACTGTACTTATTCATTAAATATAAACAACTTGAAACTTCGTCAAAGTACGGGCCGACCCAGTTCGCTTCGCGGCCAATCACGAAAACTCGTGCCTTGAGTGATTGAAACTGAAAAGTTATCGACCCACCGGCGCCTGAAGACAGGAAAAACATCTTTTGTTCACAGTAATATCGAGAGTGTGCTGTCGACACTCTCGTTTTGGCTTGGCACACCCAGAGTGGAACGGAGGGTGTCTCTCGTCGCCTCATTACGCTAAATGCTACGGCCCCCACGAATAGTTCGATAATATCTGCCTTTTGACTTGACATTCCTGAGGTATATTTCCGATTTGGTCTCTTCGGGAATGGTGCGGTTTTCTGGGGTTTTTTTCTAAAGGGGGTTGAGGCTAGTCGGGTATGTAGTAATTGATTTTGGTATAGAATAAGTTATACGAGTCATGATGACACGCCAATATGCATTGGGTCCATAGTCGAAAGATTTCTTTCTGTCACAAATTTTAATCTAATAAAATCTTCGAAACCATAGCGATTCCGATAAAATATTGTAGAAAGTATTGTAGAACGTAAACTAAAATAATTTTTCAATCTTTTTAAAGTTAATAATTAAATTATTGGCTAAGTTAGGCTTCTACAAAAAAAATTATAATATGATATATTACTCTAAAAAAAATCTGCCCATTATTTTTAAATAATGGTTTATTTATGGTTTCGAAGATTTTATTGGATTAAAATTAATTAATTAAATTATTTAAAGGATTTATCCTTTTTCACGTCCAATACAAACAAATCTTTCTACAATATTTTACCTGAATCTTTCGCTGTGGTTTCGAGCAGTTTCTAGGATTAGGTAACGTACATATTATGTTTCTTCGAAACACACAGCGTTGAGTGAAGAAGCTGTCTAAGATTTTACCTTAATAAATGATGCAAACATACCAATCAATCCGCATATTACCTCCTTGTTGCTCATTCCAGCAGCAGTGCGGCTTTACTACTTCCATTGAAGCGCGCTGAAACTTGTCATAACATGTTTACCTCATAGCGTCTACAGATTTTGCCGGCAATGAATGCAAAATCTTATATTTGTTTAAAAAATAGTTTTTTATTACTTATTTCGGTGCGAAATATGTATTAGTGGTGTTGTGTAATTTGGTAACTATGTTTTTGATGTGTTTTTGTGCAATAAGCGTGCAAAATCGGTAAGTCGAGGCCGTAAATACTGATGCCGGGTGCTCCGGACGAAGCTGTGTTGCTGGGCATCCCTCATCGTCTTTTAGCCAATGATGAGGCGGATGGTGGAAGCTCAACATCCTCGGAGGATGAAGGTGTAGCTACCGCGCACCGCAGCGTCCGTGTCTACTTGCCACCCGCGCATTGGGTTGGAGTGTAGCAGTTGCACCCTTTGGTATCCTCTAACCGCGCATTGACTTTCTAAATAACTAACAAGACAGGTTAGTTACATCTTGCACAGTTACCTCTTATTTGTGAAATTTATCTGGTGTCTCGTAAATGCTTGAAGTAAATTATGGAAGTTATGATTTGTACTTATATTATTGTTACAAGCTGTTAGACATCCAAATAATATAAAATAAAATATATGTACAAAATGTTTACACAGAAGAGGACTTTTGACTCCTAGTCAGTGTAAAAAAAAAATAAAAATAAAAAAATTAAGTAAACTTTCCTGGAGCTAATAGTACATGACATGAGAGAGAACGACAAACATGTATTACATAACAGCTATGTAGGTAATATTAGTACAGAAATTGATAAAGAAGTAGTTATACTGAAGACTAATAAGAAGGTTCTTAGATCTTACTCCCTTACAACAATTTGGCTCACCGACTTGGGCGAGTCATCATCTTTCCATATGGCATATGCCAGGGTATGCTTGGAGCAGTGTTCATTATAAATCTACCATAGGGTTGAATACCTAAAGCGACACCAGGATATGTGCAATGAAATGCCTCTGGTGTTGTAAATGTCCATGGATTGCTGTACCTGCTACCATCAGGCTATGAGCATGTTTGCCATTTTAGTGGTATAAAATAAATTAAAGTATATGAAAAGAACTCTCACATTTATAAGACTGTGGACTATTTAGCCATCACAGAGGGAGTTTTGCCTGGTCTCTCAAACATAGGTCTACCATGAACTAGTTATTAAAACAAGATCTAGTAAATTGGGAAGCGGCTAACCCACAAGATCTCAATCCCAGTTCTCTGTTACGTAACTTTCAGCCCAAAGTTAGAGATAAGAGCTTTCTTCATAAGTATACCTCTACGTCCAGATGCTCTTTCACTTCTTATTCAATTCCTGGCAGGTATGCAGACCTGGTTAGATGGTCCAAATTACTTTAGAAAATAAAAAATAATAATTAAATATAATAATAATTATAGTTAAGTACTGATTGTGACTCAAAAAAAAAAAAATAAAAAAAAAATAAAGAAAAGATAAGGAACATGTGCAGGCAAATACAAATCAATTTGGAAGCAATCCATTTATATGGAAGATAATAACGGGTAATCTATGTAATTTTCCCTATAAATCAAACCATTGCAATTTCCCATTTGTGGAATACTTACTATTCACTTACTATGATGGTACAGTAACCCAAAGTGAGTCTGGGTACTGTAGGAATAATAAATCTTTTATGATTAAAAAAGAAAAATGATCCTTAGAGGAAAAACATTTTAAACTGATAAGTCAGTCAGTCAGTAATGTATTGCTTACTTCCATATCCCAATAAATATTTAATGTGGTAATAATGATTACTAGGAGTAAATGTGGCCTAATGAGTTTCTCTGTATATTACTAGCTGTGAGGTTCTTAGATATAGCTTAGCTGGCTGACTTCGCTTGATTTAAATTTGTAGTTGAATGTGTTTCTCGTATATTGTATTTTTGCCATACGAATAATTAAATGTGGCCTAATGAGGGCCGACCCCCTGAGGGTTGAACTCCGACTGTTTGCAGCAGTCACCAATTGAATGATAGAGAAGTAGAGATGCATCTCACTGTCTCATCAGTGGTCTATTTTGCTGATATTCTAATAGCCCACCAGAACAGGGTGACACTGGAAAACCAGACACAGTGGCAATTTCAGAACTCAATTTCTGAACCAGTCCTGGAGCTGGAATACCCCAGGTACTCTACCTCAACCTGTACATAATAAGGATAGGATAAATTATAGGTACTATCTAGGGACACATTTTATTATTTAGCTAACCTAACTATTCCAAGGGTGCTTACATTGTCGTTGGACTCAGGTCTTTATGAAGTCTTTAGACAGGGCAGACCCAGAGAGAGGAGGTCGATGCCATTTCAAGCGTTATTTGAGATTTTTTGAACATGCTATAAATAACAGAACAGCAAGTCTCCACAAGAACCCAGTAACACACTTACCACCGTTGCAGCGGATGCACGATGGGGAGCTCACCTAGACAACTGTAGTCTATTAGACATCTGGACATCATATCAGAAATGATGGTGTTACAATCTGAATGGTGATGTTTGCCGTATATATGGAGCTGTAAAAGTACATGAAGCAAGCCTTCAGTGTGCAATTATTCTAGTTCAGTACATACAACAGGACATTACTGTATGTAGTTGCAGGTCAAATCAGCAGTTTAAAACACCTGACAAAATGCAGAATTTGTATGCAATACAGACTTGTGAGCTCATTGTCACTTCTTTAACATTTTATGTGGCTTAAAACATTAATAATAGGATTTTCTTTTTCTCATACGCTGGGCGAGTTTTAATGTAAAACTCAAAAAACATTTGAGTATTAAGTATTGAATGTAAGTTCTTTAATGGTGTTACATAATTTAGTTGCCACCTAGGTAAATAGCCTTTTACAACAGACGGAGGTACTCATTTCCATGCTTTCCTGAATTTGACTGCACATCTCACTGACAGCGGTGTACCTTTCGGGAAGGTACAGCGGCATAGCCGACCGCCTTTTAAAAATGCTCTTGCCGGAATGGCATTTGTTGCCCCGGGCCTCGGAGGCCTTGATTCGTAACTGGGGCGTCCGTGTTGTGAACATATCGTCTTGACATCACCCTCACACTGGTAATCCTCTCAGGGAGGTATAGCGGCATGGCCGACCGCCTTTAAGGAAACAAACCCGTGCTAAAATGGCATCTGTTGCCCCAGGCCGCGGAGGCCTCGTGGGCGTCCCAGACTGTTGACTCGGCTCGGATGGGCGAGAATATGTCACTTGGGACTCAAACGATGACTTGACGAAATATTGCGATGCATTCAGTAAGACGGAAATTTCGGCTTGCGTGGCCTCCGTCTAATCTGATAACGCGAGTTCTCAATCACATGAACACGGCAGAGAGACCTTACATATTAATTGCGCCGTACTAGACTCAGTGCGCCTGGATGCCCTACCTGGGGGCCCGAGCTCTGAAGGAGCTGGTACAAGTAGAGAATCTGAGCGAAAACCTGATAGATCTCGCAATTGGGAGACGCTCACCCCTCCACAAGTGGACAAACTGCAAATCTTGGCTTGAAAAAGGAGAGGGGGAGGGGGTGAAGCTACTCAGTGTAGTTTAGAGGAAAGAGAGAGAGAGAGTTATGCTCTCATAAGTACCTAAAGTTACTGGTTACTAAGATAAAACAAACTATTAATTCAGGAATTTTGCAAACTAATATACTAATAACTTTTAATATGTATAATGTAATGACCTGCACTTATGCCACAGTATTATCCTTTCCTCCTCCTTAGTATTATTGTCTGCAGAAATATCCAAGTGTATGATTATGCAGATGTCTTCCTGAGGTCAGAAGAAGAGTCAAAGCCGTTCTTCTTGACATGTCATGCAGTGTGCATAGGGAGATGGTGGACTATTTTAAAAAGTAATATAATAGTTTTGTGTCAAACACAGGCACTCTCTTGGGCTGTGGTTTACTCAGAGAAATAGCTTTTAGAATCTGCTGCACATAAAGGTTTATCATATATTCTCATTTAATGGGACAATGGTGGAAATAACCAACTCGTATAAAATATACCCACTGTACAGGTTAGAATGTCTTTTAAAAATAAGGTATCTAGAAATATAGCTAGCTCCTGGCCTTCAGGAGGTTTAGGGTGATGTAATGTGAATTAAAAGAAACATTTATAAAAATATAATTAAAAAAGGTATTTCTAAATAGCAGTCCCTCTAAATCTTTATTTATGGAGAACAACCCTTAGACAAGTAGGGAAAACTGGAAGAGTTATATAATGTACAAAAATTTTACTGTCATCAGGTTGGCAGAAAAACAGACTCAGCTCAGATTTCATATTGATTTTTACTTTTGGTAAGGTGTTCATTACCTGATTTAAAACCAGAGACTGTTGTGTAGTGATTAACTATTATGTGTAATTACTGTTAATGTTACTATTGTTTGTAAGGGCTTCCCTAATAAGACTCTTATAGTCAGCTTTACATTTTTATGGTTATTTTTAAGGTTACAATTGTTGCTGACGTCATTAGCAATATACTTAATATGTTGATTTTTGGAATAACATTTCATAGAAATTTCTATAATTTTGAAAGGAGTCGTGGTATTTTTGACATACTAAAATGTTTTATGTTTCAGAATACCTAAACTAAACATTAAAATTGCATATTATTTCAATTATTTGATCACATAGCGTCTGCAATCCTCTTTCACCAGCAGTAAACAAACAAGTCTTCACTCAACGCTGTGTGTTTCGAAGAAACATAATATAACTGTTTTGCATTACAACAAAACAGATATTATGTGTATGAGAAACACACAGCGTTGCAGCAAGGTTCTTGCTGGTGGATCATGAAGACTTCTATGAGGTAAACATGTTATGACAAGTTTCAGCGCGCTTCAATGGAAGTAGTAAAGCCGCACTGCTGCTGGAATGAGCAACAAGGAGGTAATATGCGGATTGATTGGTATGTTTGCATCATTTATTAAGGTAAAATCTTAGACAGCTTCTTCACTCAACGCTGTGTGTTTCTCATACACATAATATCTGTTTTGTTGTAATGCAAAACAGTTATATTACATTCACGCTGTTGACCCATATATTAAACGCCGTAACTTAAAAATATACAGGAAAGTAGAATTTTATTGTAGAATTGAAGTTAGTGATATCTTTATTGTGATTCCTTAGTAGATGATATACTTTAATAATATTTTAAGAGAAGATTTTATATTAACGCCAATTCAGTGGAACGGATACAAATTAGGACAAATCTCAGTGTTATTAATGAATGCTGAGTTACCCTTTAGAAATTAATGGTTAAGAAAAGTTTCGCTTTCCTATATATACGTAGTATTAAACTAATTCGCTTCCCGCCGTCTACGCTTAGATCTTATAGACTACAATTTAGGTTTGTAGGATCTTTCTTTGCCTTATGTAATACTTACGATTATGAGGACTCCTGTTAAACGTTTTTTCAACACGTTGACACTTTTATTTTCAATTATTCCATTTATAATCAATTTTTATGGGTATCTTTGGATTTGGGACCTTCAGGCTCTGATTGCTGATCAACATCATTCCTGCCTGGTAAAATTAAGTCTATTCTGTAAAATAAGACTACGTTCTAACTACGTTTTACTAATGTTTAGATTCAAATAGAATTTTGTAGTATGTAGGGTTTAACCCTGACTTGTGTTATCACTTACGACTATTAAGACTTCTGTTCAAACGTTGGTTTGGCACGATAATGCTTTGATTTTTAAATTTTCTTTAACCGCTGGGTCTGCTACTGACTTCTAATTGAGCTTTCCTTACCAACTGAACCCGACACTGCCCTGCAGTTTTGTTACGTTACAGGTTACAAGGTTTTCAAAAATAAATAGAATGAATCAAGAGGAAGGTTTATAAACAAGAAAAATAGGGAAGTTACGGGTAAAGTAGGTGGACATAAAGGAAGTCGCGCCGGATTTAGTCCCTCTGCGTTATTTGATTGATATCACCCACTTTTAGTCATTTAATTGAATACAATGATATATATAACATACTATAAAAAATTGTTTCTTTCTGTGACACGCAATATTGTATGCGACTATTTGTTTCATTGTATTGTATTTGACATTTCGATTAATTAATATTTGACATATAGTTTTCGAACATTGTATTTGACATTTCATATTATGATTTAATTTTATATTTGACATGTTTGAAACATTTTGTATTTTTCTAATAATTATTTAATTTAATATTTGACTTAATTATTATTTGATATTATAATACTAATTTAATTCTTGACAATTTCGAATCATGTCAATTTTATACTATTGAATTAATTGTTTTTTAACATTGACATCAACTATTAGTACTTAATTCTATTCATGAAACTATTTTAAATGACGATGTATGATTATTACTACGAATAAATGAATATGAATACACTTACCTATACGAGTATATATGATTGTATTTTTATGTGGTAATTTATGCTAGCGGTAACTTATCGGCGTCACCTCAATTCCGATGGAACTGACAGAGATAAGTGATGGTTATCATCGTGCGAAACATGTAGTGCTTAATAAGCTCTGATAAGTGCCGAAATGGGAATAGATTACTGTAATTTAGCAGTCACTTTTACGACCTACTGTTAATATTTTATAGGTAGGTTTAATAGGTTGTAGGTACACGGCACTAACATCAAGTCTGCTCTGTCTGACTGATGTTTGTTCGCACATGTGTGAAGTCAGATGTTTAATATTTACTACTAGTGTACTCGGTCGGTGCGACTTCGTTCGTGTGGCGTTCTACCCCTACATACACGTACTTTACCCCTACATACCCTTTTTTTCTTGCTTATAATCCTTCCTCTTGAATCACTCTATCTATTGTTGCAAACTGCATTAAAATCCGTTGCACAGTTTAAAAGATTTAATCGTGCATAGATACCAAAAAAAATCATAGGGACAGACGGCGGTAAGCGACTTTGTTTTATACTATACCGGTATATAGATTTATCGTAATAATACATCCTTAGTGATTTGATGGTATAGGATAGGAACCTACCTAGTTAACTTTGATATAGGTTGAGCTCCAGAAAATTATTAACAATAGAAAATTTTGTCTTGTCTTTCCTAAAGGATGTATATCCAGTGTGGCAGTGTAACTGTGATGTATCTACTCAGGCATGGTATAGATTTAAAATGATTCGCCACAAAGCTCGCGTTCCGCACGATCCCGCTGGAGCCTTCAAAGGTTTCCGTAAGTTGACACTTCATTTAGTTCAGCCTTTTTAGACGCACACACGCACAGTTTACCGATAGGTATTTTATAGAATCTTTCGTACTACCTATTTAATTCAATTATAGTAGGAAAGCAAACGGGAGGCGCCTACATACCTAATTACTAAATTTGTCGAACTGAAGCGGCTCATGCGTAGGTATAGCTGGAAGATCCACGACATAAGAATTAAGCGTTCGCCCGCTCTCTTTTAAGCATGCATATTGACAGCCAACTACGGAACTGTACACTGCACGTGGCCAAACACGTCTTGGCCGGGTACCTTAAAGAGACCAAGACCACCAGAGAGAGCTAATGAGCAAGCAAGTCCACTTGACGGTAATTCCAATCTATCAGAAAATTTGCGCCGAACGCGAAATTACCGAAAATTACAGCCACTTAATCACGTGGCTTGTCGATTCCAGGATTACCGGCGAACCCCGAGGAAATTATAATTCGCATCAGCCCCGGATAAGCGGGGAAAGCCGATGGAGTGTTTTAACATAAACAGAGTAAAGCAATTAATCAACGTCTCGAGTATAATTTTCTTCGGCATTGTTCCCGTCGCCTGTTCGCGCTCAATTAGATTCTTTCGGGTAAAGTAAACACTTAGGTACCTTCGTTAATGAGTTTCCAGTGGAAATTTCGGAAATTATGAGTGGGGTAAATTCCACGAGGGTTGCGCTGCGTAGCTTCGGGTGGAAACCGCGTGCGGTCAGCTGTATGGCGCGTGGTGAATGCTTGAACATACCGGATATAAAAACAATATTTTATCGATTTAGATTACGTATACGGATATAAATTTATTTCAGATTATACATTTCGGATAGTTTTGGTTTCTACATCACACTGGGTATATTCAGCAAGTAGGTACAATCTCTACTTATAAACTCTTCAAGTCTGTGATTCAACAGCAAAAGGCTGAAAGGTTATTAGCAACGGTTACCGCTTCATAAGAGGTTTTCTGCTCTGTCACTGAGTTGAATATAAAAAAATTAAAGCAAGCTTAAGAACGTCGATCTCTAAGTATCTACCCGCTCCCGAAGTAGCGCAGGGCTTAAAAACACGAGGTAAAGGGTGGAATTTTGTTAGGACGCGGTTCACACCGAGGGTCGTAATTGGTGAAAATTAAACAAGGAGCCATCGGCGGGCAGATTAGAAATTAAATGTAATTTGCGGCCCGCCGCGCCGCCGCCATTGCTAAGTTTTAATCGCGGCGCGTCGATCTATCTGGAGATTTGAATCTGCGCGATTTATGTTTCGTATTAGAGTTCCGCCTTTCTAGTGTTTTTAGATTTTGTAGTGCTATGTTCAATTAATAACTGCATAAATGATAAGTGTATATTCCAGTCCGTGCCGCACTAAAAAGCCTTGCTGACTATATGTCAGAGTAAATCTCTGGAGCCTCAGATTTATCCGGAGAACTTTTTTTCAATGTCATTCGGTAGGAAAACAGGCAAGAACTGAAAGAAAAAAAAACTCGAGTCTAAAAGATCTACCTATTAGTTTTTTAGACGGATATTTCGAAACGGGATCGTCGCCTGGTTGTTAAAGAGCGAGAGTTAGGGTTCTGAGTCAGGGCTGCAAGTATTCCCCTCATCGAATATCGGCACCGTTTTGACAATTTATGTTGTCCATATGTTTGGGTTTAAACTTGGGAGTCAATCTGGTTTGTCAACATTGATGTGCCTTGTGCTCCGTGGATGAGTTAGGACATCACGGTCTATCGTGTGTCCGCAGCGCAGGCCGTATCTCCAGGACGGGGCAATCAATGACGTCATCCGCAGAACACTTATCACCGTCATGTTTGGCCGTATTGGAGCTGAATGGTACCGTACGTGGCGATGGCAAGAGGCTTGACGATATAAGGCTAGTTGGTTGTGTGGGGCGCTATATGTGTATCGACGACATTTTAATCTTTCAATATTTATGTGTGTGTATGTGTACTTTTATATGGTTTTTTCTCTCTTCTTTTTTCATTCTTCAATATTGTTATTGTCTGCAAATAAACATTTTTTAAAACTGCATCTACACTTAACGTCACGTGCGATGTCACCTTTGTTCCAGTTTTTTGACTTGACCAAGTTATGGAGAGGGCATTATGATTCCCCATATTATAACTTAGCTATTCATATTTGACTCCATTATCATTCTCAAGCCTCGCGTCTCTAGCCTTGGCCTCTCATGACATGCAGGATAGCCCTCGGCCACTTTTGGCAGGTAAGTAAAGGACGACATCGTTTCGCGGCGAGACGCCACTTTTTGTCCTAAAATGGTAGATTGAAAAGAAAAAAATCCATAGATACACCAGTGGAGCCTCGTCGGTGGATCCTAGTGGAATGAGAGATGCTCTATCGCGAGATAATTTTATCAGATCTTTTCATTGTGAGGGTTTCGCTTTTTTGTTCTGTGGACGGCGAGTACGAAATGACCCGAACTATTAAACAGCCCCCGGCTGTCCAGCGTCCTACTAATGTGGAGTAGGTACATGCCCAGCAGCCAGTGAAGTATTATATCCAACACAATAGGGCCCTATACAATAACACCCCATCCCTATGGGATGTCGCATTCGATGAAACCTGAAAAGCTTAGGTACTCCCAAAGCGCCTAGGTCTCTTGCGAGTACAGCGTAACCAGACGGCCGGCAGCGCTGGTACACTTGAGTGTTCTCTGCCTCCCTCCCTCGTTAGTCCAGAGGGTGCCATTATACACTTCGCGGTAAGCGCAAATAAAGTGATCAACTCAATTGGGTACCCGAAGGAACAATGATTCGACTAAAATAGGTCGTACAACTCTCCTAAAGGTTTGTGCACAGTGAGCGACAAATTATCATACGGCGTGGCATTGCGATAGGCTATCTCGGCCGCTCGCTCGATATTCGACACGTGAGGTGAATCCGCTAGTGGGCGCTGTCACACCGCTCGGCGAGTGAGTAGCCAAACGTAGAAAAAGTTTGCTACCAAACTACTAATACCTTTCATTTTTTATATCTTACTCTTCTCAAGAGTCCATAATGTATAAAATAACGTGAGGTTCGTTCTGTAGTATGCATCACATTTTGCTGTCAGACTGTTCTTCAAACAAAAAATTTTCTTTTTAGGAATTTCTTGGATACGCGAAATCCGAATCCAACAAAAAGAAAGCTTATAGCCCCTCATTTTACTGCTGGACATACAAACTTTACACATATTCTAATCTGAATATAGGTAAAGCATATGGAATGTTTATTAATTTATTAGAACCGAAAAAACAAGGGAGGGTTGTTAGTGCAATTCTACTCTGCCGGACACCGCAAGACAGTGAATTTAAAGGCCAAGTCCAACCTGTTAAGAGGGAGTGAACTACTGTTGCTGTTTCTTGTTGTTGCCAGTGTAAGAAATTAGTTCTCAAAAATATCGCAATATGGCGGCACTTCAGTCGGGCTTTCCAAAATAAACAGCTGGAAGTTCGTCCGGTGTGACGGCAGGACCGGTATATCGGACACTACCCACCGCGAGAGGAATCTTGATTAAAAATTTCGGCCCGGTTCATTTTTAATTCCCAACTCCCCTTTTGCTTTATTAACGACCTATTTGCACTGTTTATGTAAATCGCCGTGTGCCAGATTGTGTTTTGTAGGCTACTCGGGGGCTCAATTTGGGAAGGTATTCTTTACCTAGCGTTTTTATTAGGAAAGTAATTCAGTTTACCTGAGTATAATAACCTAGTAATTAGTTGAGAGATAAAAAGGAAGCTGAGGATCAAAAGTCAGTGAACTGATCAAGAAACAGTAGAGTTTTCAGTTAGGTAAGAACTTTGCATTACCGATATTTTATTTATAGCGAAAGTACCTTGAAATCATATGCTCTAGATCTCCGGAACGGGATGATGTTGGCAGGAGGCTGACCGCGTTGGCCCGCTGGCTGACGAAACGTATCCCATGACCCAAGAGGCCTAGAGCTTACATATCATCTTCATCTTCTGGTCAGTAATAACTAATAGGCTACTCATCACAAAAGGAATCGGATCCCCATGACAAAAAGGGTTAAGTACAATTTAAAGCTAAGTCCACACATGACAACAGCCTCATTTTCCAAGTAATTAGCCAGCACATGACTCACACTCAATGTAAAGGTTGAAACAGTGGTCGGAATCACACTAGCTAGTTTGTTAAACTCACAGCTTATTAGTAATGTATGAAGCCTACTTTTCTAAACGTAGGGCAACGAATACAGTTCTTTCAAAGGCGGAACAAAGGTAATGCGGTAGGCGGCGGCGTCTGTATGTTGAATTTCGATATTGTGACGATATTTCATATTTGGCTGATTTAGCGGACTGATATGGTAAATCACAGAATAAAATCTTTACGTTGATGTTGGTAGTAAATCTGATAACTTTGTCCTCTATCCTTAAGTTTTTTATTGCCTAGCTAGACAGTCCTACGTCGTCCAGAATATGTGTTAACTGAGACTACCTTTTCTATTATCTGTGGGGAGCGGATGCGGTGTCTGCTTTTGAGCTTTGAGGCCTTTATCTCCTGAAGTTGACAGCTCTTATTTGTAGGCACTAGCGCTTCGTCTATGCAATATAATGTTTAATTGTTGGTACCCACATAAAATCGTACAAAAAAACATAATATTAGCGTTAATGTAATGGTTATGCTCTCGTGCACGATTCCTCGGGGTCTGCCATGACCATGATACAGAATTTGGCAGTTCAGTTAATTACAGTGGAGCGACTGCCATCTGACCTTCGTGACCCTGCTACCAGGGGAACCTGACCAGATTTCATCACGATGTTTTCCCACACCGTAAGAATATCGGTTAGAATTCAACATATCGAACAATATTATAGGAATTTGAGACATATCTTCCCACAACAATTTTACTTTTCCAATTGCATTGGAGACCACATTTCACGATCACGAATACTTTTTAACACGTTTCTAATATCGTTCTTCACAATAGAGCGCCATAGACTGAAACAGATGCAGGCCGATTACACTAATTGCTTGCCCATTCGTTCTCTGCGTTATTCAAGAGGCGCTTAGCACTTCGGGCCCAGGTTCAATGCCCGGCACAGTATACACGTGTACTTGAGGGATGATGACTGCTGCTGAATATGGTCCCATTTACGACGACCTGAGTGGTTCAGTTGGTTAACATCGGTCTGCCATGCAGAGGTTCCGGGTTCGATTTCCGGCCGAGCTGAAATTGAATGAATGTTAATTTCTGTTACGGGTCTGGGTGTAGTTTGTATAAAAATAACGTATTTAAAAAAAAGTATATAAGTAGTTTAACAGTAGGTATTGTCTAACACCCATAGGTTTTGCTTGCTTTGGGGATAGACGGCCCTGTGTGAATTTGTCCAAGCATATGTTATTTTATTTTATTTATGAAGAGTATGAAAATAGCCGTAATACCTGAGTCTCAAGTCCGTTAATTTACTAAATAATCTATTTATATTGATTGTAATTGGATTGCAATTGCAGCTCAATGGCAGTTTGACGCGTTTTTGGTATGCTTTTACAATTAAAACTGCTGTTGAGCTGCGATTCCTATTCAATTACAATTGAATCGTGCCAAGTGCCTAAAATAGTGGACATGAGGCCCTGTACCAATTTCAATCTCAGGGTTGGAAAATACAGTGTTCAAAATACTCAACAGAAAATGCCACTGCTCATTCACATTAGCAACCTTTTACGAGATGTACAGTTGAAGAGATTTGCATTAAAACCTTAAGAATCATAAATTATTCCTGTGCAGTTGTTAAAAGGTTTTAATAGCATTCATGAAACCAAGTTTAATTTATTAAATAAAAAATACCTTAAGGGGTCAAGGACGAGTTCTTTGGACCAAAGGGATAGCTAACCCTTTCTTTTACCGAACTCATTTTGGCTAAAGATGCACTAAAATATCCTGTATGTTGCTGTATCTGCAAAGACCTTATCTACTGATACGAGTTACTGCATGTTTGCTTGAAGGAAACGTACTTACCTATTTGCATTTGATTTGAAGGATGTATTATCGGGGAATAGTGACGCAAGCATAGTTCTTATCTTTAGCTGGGCGCTGAAGAAAATATATATCGCAAATGAATCTCCAAATTATACAAACCAAGGAACAACATGTCGATAAAACTCGTAGGTACTACATCGAATAATAGCAAAATATTAGGCAAGTTATAAAAAGCCATAGCAGAGTGGCCCTGGGTGACAATCTGAGTGGTTCATTGGTCAACATGGTGTTCGATTCCCGGCCGGGCAGAAATTAAAATGATGAATTATGATAAAAAAAGAAAGTGTATGTAGTATATCAGTTAACTAGCACCCATTAGCTTAGTTTGGAGCTGAGTAAATTTGTCTACGATTATTTATTTAAAACTCATAATTACTTTGTATCACCACAGCATATAACGCCTCCGTGTGCCAAAACAAGTGGCAGAACCGGCGGCTCGCTGCGTCATGAGTCTGGTGAAGTTTAATCAAATATTGTCAGATATGCATTTCAATTTGAATGCAAATGAGATGGGATGACACGGGATCGCATAAATTAATGAAAATCACGACATTATCGCATAAGCATTGGGTGAAAATTTAAATGTTTTCTAACGCAATTTAAGGACAGTCTCTGATGTTATCGGTGATAATTGTGTGAAAACCGTCAAATAAACATTCAACTCTTTGTAGTAGATGACTGATACCACTACTACTTAACTTTTATTTATGCCATCAAGCAATGATCATCTCATTTTGACGTTAATGTCTCGGTTGTGCTCTCGTAAGCGAGTGCCGTCTTGACCATGATCCAGGATTTGGCAGATTAGGTAATTACAGTGGAGCAACGACTTCCATGGACCCGGGGAACCCGACCAGATTGGATCATGGTTGCAGATTCAGTCGTAAGAACGTACAGGTTTCATCACGACGTCTTCCCTCGCCGTAAGAGCATCGATTAGTATTCAACTAATGTACATAGCTCAGAAAAGAGTCATTGGTACATGGTGGCAGTGAGATTCGAACTCGGTACCTCTCGTTTACGAGTCGGATATCTTAATTTACAACTATGACGCCGATGCTCCAATAGCAACAATAGTTACATACTAGCTATGTCTCCTGGTAGGTCGCCAGATGTCACAGCGAACCAATGTTGCTTGGTGAACGCACTCCAGACGCGAGGCATATCAGTTTAATTCTCAGGCTGATACCGTCCTCCGGTTCTACTTTGCTACGAACTGCAGATATAGGTACCTAATGGTCCTCAGTTACAGCTTTCCCAGGCAGATTGCATGTGTTTGTTAGTATAGGGTTCAAAAATCATTAATAATAAGTAAGTAAGAAAAAACTCTTTATTGCAAACAAGACAATATACAAGAATCAACATAATCTACATGCGCGAAAAGGCGGCCTTATCGCTTTAAGCGATCTCTGACATTCATACAAATACAAATTTACGACATAAATTGATATAGGAATAGAGGGTATGGGGTCTAACCATCTCATGGGTAGAAGCCAACCTCACCTGCCCGCGGTCCCCCTGCTCTCGAGCTTTTCCCTAACGGCCTGATTGATCGAGTGCCGGGCGGATGGTAGTCGCCGCACACAAACAGCCAAAACACCTAAAAAAATAATATTAAAAGATCATATGCATATCATGTTATTGCGTCGATACGTGGGCTAGGGATACCCTATCACGCGCGTGCAGGGTTAAAGAAGTTAGCGCCTAGCAGGAAGATCCGCGTTGCCCCTCTGAACGTTGGTCTCTGACTAGCTGAGTTCGAGAGCTGGCCGACTTGCTGCACAGGCGTCGCGTTTGTTCAGGTGGCATTCCTGCAAGAAACAAGGTGGCGGGGCTCCAAGTCTAGGGAAATCGAGCAGGGGTACAAGCTATTATAGACCGGATTGGCAGAATAGATTGTGGTGGGTGACGAGATCTGGAACGGCATTTTGGAGGTGCGATGTAAGCATGGTTTGGATACGTGAGAAACATGCAGAAACCGGCCTGTATCACGAAAGAGGTCCCGTGGGAGACCCAAGAAGCACTGGATTCACATCGCCGAGTCGGAAGCGAGAGCCATCCGTTCCGGGCAAAGTGGAGAAGAAAATGTAGGAAAGCGAACCTACCACAACCGAGTGAGATGGCGATGAATCGTCCGATAGCTTTAGCCTTCAAAGCCTGCGAGTAAATCTAAATCCGAAACTAGATCTGCATTATTTACAACCGACTACTGTACATCAAACAAAGCGTATAAACCAAGTGTTGTTATCTCTCCTGGTAGACTGGTAGATAATGCTATTTTAACTTAAGTCCACCATTGTACTGTTTAAGCATGAAGAATAAATAAATAAATAAATAAGCGAAGCACCTGTTCTAGTCGAGTCGTTTCCCCGGCCCGCACTGGCCAATGGGACTGTGCTCGTAAATCTGTACTGTAATGAAACAAGGCGCCGTAACGAGCGCCGTTGCGCACGCGCAAATGCGAGGGCTTGTGTCCAGTGCTCGGATTTCTTTTCGGGATTCATACGGTTTTAATGACTTTTCGTAAAGGCCGTACTTGTGCTAGGTACCAGAGTTTGAAGCAGCAGAAACGGAATTGAGATTTAAAATTACGTTTGAATATGTCATTCCGTATACAACCTCCTAAATAATCATTGGAGCTATTTATAACCATAAATAATGTCGAAGTATAAGTACCTAAATAGACTACAAACTGTTCGTGAAAATGAAAGTGGTCAAACTCTTATAATTTATTAAAAGATTTTCGGAATCTTATTAAAAGGAACTAGGTATAGATACTTAATACAAACCTTCGTCCTCTAATATTACTTGTGCTAGACTTTAGCGATGTCGGAGCGTGTCTTGCCCAAAACGTTTTCCTATCGCAACACCCCTTTCACAATTTAACAAACGTAGTAAGAAAACCACATTAAATTCAAAATTCTTTGAGTAGGACATTACATATATCTTCAATCATAATCAATCGTCAAAGAGGAGAGGGTAGAAAAGTATGAAGGAAACACACAGTAACATGTTGGCCACCCCAGGAACGGAGCACATCCACCCCACGTCGCCAACGGCCGGACCGCGTCAGACTAGGTATACTAGACAGAGCCGGTCGGTGCCTGACAATGTCAAGTAAAGCCGAGCCTCGTCATAATGTATAATGTTACCTCCTCGTATCGGCGAACCATCAACATTGGGAACGAACCCTGCGCGTGCCTCCGCTGCGCGCGCCGGTGTTGGCCATGCTCGCGCTAACTCGCCCGCGCTCAACCCGCTGTAAATATAACAAACGCTGGTTATTGCGCTTCTCTTACGTAGGTACAATACGAGAGCTTATGGGCATTATCATCTTAATCATAGTTTTGTACCGTTGGTAATAGCAAGCATACAGCATACCTATACATCATCCTCACTACGTAGACACTCTGTTGGTCACCACGCGAAGGTTCGAAAGACCGTTTCTCGCTTGTACAATTCGGATGTGGAATGAGCTCCCAGCCACAGTGTTTCCTTTGGTCTATGATATGGGATCGTTCAAGAGGTATAGCGGTCTCTTCAGAGGCGGGCAACGCATTGATACCAACCCTGATGTTGCTGATGTCCATCGTAGGCGGCGGTGACCACATTCCGTCAGATGGCCTGCTTGCCTGTTTGTCTGATACCTAGGTATCGTTACAAAAAATACCTAGGTATCGTCACAAAGGGGATAATCTGGAACTTTAGAAATAAGTTCAAATAGTAGGCACCTACTTAATTTTGTTTAATAATTAAACAAAGTTGACGTTCATTGCTCTAATTTTTAATTTAACGTAACCGTGCTGTATGTAATAACTATCTAGAATAAAAAAATTGGGTGCCTGATTAGGGATGGATTTAAGGAAATATAGGTAACTATTAACATTTAGTAATAAAAGTCCTGACGATCAAGGATAAGGTCTTGGGTGGAACCTAACTGACAGATAATGGCTCCTTTTTTCTGTCAATTCTATAGTCTGACGATGCACTAAATAGCTCTAAGGGATTTTTCAAATTACTAATGAATTTGTGCTCAGTAGTGCTGTGGTAGCAGTATAACGCTGAGTATACTGTACCTTACAGTTTGTGTTTATTTTACAGCCATTACTAACCTGTAACAGTCATGGACCCCGGACCCCTCAACCGGGATATTGACAACAAAATGGTGACGATTCACTGTCATGCACTTGTCCGCCAATCACCTTGTTTAAACGTGATGAAGATAGTGCCTGACTTCCTAAAACTTAAAAAAAATTACACCGCTGGTGATCGAAGAGCTGTTTCGTTCCTCGGGCAACGGATTGGTATCACTATCCGACGAGGAATTTTTAGCATGTATATTTTAATAATAATGTATATGTATATTTTTAGTATTTTAGATGTAGATATTAGTATATATTTTTACTGTAACTGTAAATGTTACCCGAGCCTGCCTTTGATAGCTTATTTTGACCTTACAGCTGTCAAGATTATTGGCTATTCCGGATACCCGCTTGCAGGTAACGCATAATACCGGTGGTTTGACCCTGGCGTGGCTAATGCAGTCAACAAAGTTCCTTTTGTAGGTCTGTTTGTCTCTTTAGTTAGTATGGCATATCCAGACTCAAAGCTAGCCACTATGAAGCTCAAAGAAGAAGTTCCATACCTGTGTGTGTCTTCGTCTTCTGCGGTCTAGCAATATTATTCCTATAGTATTTGGGGTCAACACTCAATCAATATTTCCCCCTCGCATATAATTTTGTAAAGGACTTCCGCAATTTTCTTTCTGGAAGTTTATTAGACTATTTAATTAGTATGACATTTCAAAACTCAAAACTAGCCACTCTGAAATCTGTGTGTGTCTGTATCCACGTTTTATGCTGACTCTATGTTTTTGCTTTGAACTATTCTGGTTCTGATACAGCTTCTGACGTTCGAAGTTGAAGAGAAAATCCAATATTTCAGTTAAAAGGCGGAATCCTCGAATTTCTTCCAAAAAAAGGTTTCCTTCGCCGCTCGAAAAAGCACAAAAAACCTTTGAAAAAACAACGTAAACCGAAGCAAACAACACGTACAAATAGGCCCTCGAATGTGCAGCCTCTATCCTTGCAAATGTTGACCCACTGTGGCTGATTAGGCGTGAGTTTACGCTACATTGGGCTTTATGTGATGAGCCTGACCACTTCCGCCTACTAGCTGGCTACGGTACGGATATGTTGTGAATGGGCACTTTGTTTTTGTTGCAAAGGAGTCACTGTTTGCCTGAGTATACGGTAAGTAATATATGAATTGTAGATGTTATGGGCGACCGTTACCACTTGGTGGTATCTGGTGGTATACAAAAAAAAAAATGCGTTACAAGGGTGTACAATTTTGTATACTTACCTGTCTATAGGTAGTGTGAATAATAATTAAAAGTCAGAAGTATGGTGTTATGCTTTGTTTATTGAATAAAAACATAATTTATATACAACATACAGAACAGCTGTTGTTTATTTTATGACCACCAGATTAATAAGGAACCAGATACAATGTTACACGTGCTTTCACAAGCGCATACTTAGTGTTGCCATTTTGAGCACCTTCACCTCCGAATAGATAAATTCATTTATTTTCTACGGAATGGAATGTGCTTTATAAATGGCAACATCAATCAAATTTAATTACAGCAGTAAAACAATTGCAAGTATCGGGTCAGCTGGTAAAATATTACAGTACATCGTCAAACATCAGTTATTTGTAAAGGTTTCTCTTGTTTCTAATACACTAGCAGTCGTTATGAAAGTTATTATCATAATTTTCGATCGATATCAACGAAACGTCAGGCGCTGTCCTAATTGGCAATTGTCCGACAGACGTCGCCCGACCAATAGGAGACCTCAAAACCCCGTCGCACGACACGGTCGCACGACCATTGCCAATTAGGACAGCGCCAGGCTGGAGTTTACACTTGGAGACTGAAACCTTCCTCAAGGAATAGTAACCATCGTAGGATTAGGGTGTCCATATCTCCAACTCTTTTACGTCTACTGTAGTACTGCAATTTCAAATCATTTAAACAGTCGTTACAATTCATACAACGAAACGAATAATACAAATAACAGTGTAACGCAATCAACAGCGAACGCTTAAATGTAAATTTGTTTAGGCGGACAGGACAAGAGAGCCGTAATTCAGTTTTAACTCAATAAAGTGGGCTTGTAACTCAATTTGCAATAAATAATACTAAGTTAGTGCTTTTGTTTGTGTATTTGTAGGGTTGTAATGTGATTCGTCCAGCGATGGCGGGTCGTAATAATTTTAATGGGAGAGTAATGTGTCTAAAGCACGCAGTGTAGCGTCGCGCCCCCATGCCATTGTGTTGCGGCCATCGAGTGGAGAATTTGAATTGCTCACGTTATTTATTGGTGCTCAAAGGGTGATCAGAGTGGGATAGATATAAGATTAGAATATAGTGTAATAGTTTATTAAACATACAGACTCGTACATTTGTGAAGGACAGTATAGAGTTTCGCATAGGATTTATACTAATATGACAGGACCTCCGCCTGGGTTAAGTAGTATTTTTTATTTAAATATCTATGTTTTGAGCGAATTAAGCGAAAAAGCTGTATAAATAATGCTAAATAGGTACCACTTGAAAAGTTTTCATTTAATACTGTTTAATTGGATAATATTGTTTGTCTGTTCATTAGGAGACGCAAGGATTAGAAAGAGTTAATTTAAACAATTTTCGACACGATACTTTTATTTATTTTACGTTTTGAGTGAAACATCATCTTCTTGACGTTAGTATCTCAGTTGTGCTCTCGCGCACGTGGACACAGGATCCACATTGACACCACGATCCACGATATGGCCGATTAGGTAATTACACTGCCATCTGCCACTCAGTGTTAACAGTTTCGAGCGAAAAATAGTTGGTAAAATCTGTGTATTTTATTCACTAGTACGTAATTAACACCTTTAAAATGCTATTTTTAAAGTACTACTTAATTTCTTTAAACGCTGTTGAATTTGCTTAAATGTTTGAATCTGCGAGAATACTAGCTTCACCATTAAACATTACTCCCCTATGAGTACCTACTCGTACAATGCAGATTTCATTTTGTTGGACTTAAGCCAGATTCTTAAACGGTTCGACAAATGTTCCTACTGTGCTGACTAAATTTCAATTAGTCACAAAATGGATTTCGTATCGGGACTGCAGCTCGCTCCAGCCGAGCACAAAGCGGATAGGGTGTCTACAAGATGGTGCAGATATCAGGAATACTAAAGTTACAATGAATTTTATATTGTCAACGATAGATAAAACTAAGATGTTCTATATGTTTTTAAATGAATTAGTTTGTTTACAGGTTTACATACATGTACAGGTTACAATATTACCTAAACTTATAATAAATAGTTTTCATTCCAATATCTTATACGATATTATGTAGATAAACATGAGTAATACACGACATCGTTTATTTCTGGAAGAACTAATTACAGATTAACAGTGTTAGACAACCTGTATGTATTCCAATTATATATGCAATACTAACAAAAAAGAAATCAATATCATTACAGCGGAACTTGCCGGTTTATTGTAGATTTAGGTTGGCAAAGTATCCTTCTAAAATTTAAGGTTTCCACGTTGTGTTTTTTTTGTTTTTGTAATTGTAAAAAATCCCAAATAGTCCATCACCAATAGTCACCCTACACCACACGTCAAATCAAATCGTCGTCGCGTTAAACTAGTTAATCCTTACTTATTTAACACCGACCGTGCCATATGGCGTCTTGCCGACAAAGGGCACCTTTGTCACAGTACGTCACAATCGTCACATGATTTGTGACAATGGCGGACTTAGGAGAATTCGAAGCCAAATCATTTCACGCGGGATCAATATAATGTAACAACTGTGACGGTGTGAAATTACAACAAAAAAGGTGTTTATTTAATAGCTGTGACGATAAGCTATTGTACTGGGTGATGGGAGCTACTGTGAAGCTTTTGCTTTTCTTGGGAACTAGATGTGTGTTTGTTTTGATGTTATTAGTAGTCTGCCTTGTAAGCGAACAAATATAAGGATATTTGCAAAGGGACTACCATATATTTGTAGTCGCTACATTTTCCTTTGATTCAAAAGTGTAGTAAAATTTCGCAAATGTATAGTCATCTTAGTCTTAATTAACTTTAGGACCAATATAACGTACAGTGTCAACTTATCTGACTCGGTTACGGGTGACGGGTGGCGCTGTTTGGCATTGACATGTCAGTTCAAATACATTTAAAAATGAAGTACCGCCATTTTTCCACAGTTCCAGTTTTGGCTACCGGGTCAGATAAGTTTGTGGTACTATATCAGAACTGTCTGCTCGTTTGTCTTGTCACTGAGTCATTATTAATTTTTAGCCCCTGACGAAAAAGAGGGGTATGAGTTTGACGTGTCATCATCATCATCGTCCAAGCGCTTATCCCGGCCTCTGCCAGGGTCCGCTTTCCTGCAAATTCTTCTCCACTTCGCCCGGTCTTCGGCATCCTCGCGTCGTAACCCGTTGGCTCTCGCATCCGACGCAGCGATGTCAATCCATCGCTTCTTGGTTCGCCCACACGGCCTGTTTCCTGATACCGGATGAGTTTGACATGTGTAACTGTGTATGTATGTGTGTAGGCGTGTGTCTGCCTGTGGCATCGTAGTTCCGTCGTCAGATAAGACACTAAACAAATAATTTGAAAATTCACTTCGTATTATAGACAGTATTTTTAGTAGCGCCTTGTAATATCGCAGCAGAAGTAGCAAAACTAAAATGGAACCAGATTGTCTACGTAAGAGTGTTTGAAATCGCCTTTTGTTGTGCAAATATTCGCTCCTGGGCTGTCTTCGGCCATTTGCATCTCTCTTGTTGACACTGAATGGGGTTGAAGTCGGAAATAAAGTTGTAGAATCAAATGTATTCCGTCTGTGAAGGCGACGGCGACGGCGGCGCCTTGTAAATTTTGTGCAAGTAATTTTATTTGCACTGTCATGTGGGTACGAGCTTTATTACTTTTATGTTGTGTATGTGAGGTTTAGATTTTATTTTTAGAGCGAATGTGCTGTGTGCAAAATTAAGATTTTTGTTAATCCTATAATAAAACAATAAAAGGCTGCATTTTACCTTTCAGCACATCCAAATGTGATGAAGGTCAGGAAGCTTACAAAAAAAACATTTATTACTTCTATCTCACACAGTACATTTGGTCACAATACTTGGCATAGACAACCACAGAGATTGAAAAAGCAGTTGTCTTGTCATGAGGGTAGCTAACTTTTCGATCTCTGTGACGACGCAACGCTGAGCAAGTTAGGGGTTTTTCTAGTCATAAGCTCAGGGTTAAAAGATTTAGATATATTACACGGTAGTCATACTGAGATATAGGCATAAACCATACAAATCATATTAAAACCTCTAGCGTTTAGAGCACTGGAATAGGTCGCCTATACAAAGCGAGAAACCTAGTGAAATCTTGGCGTTGATGTCCAGGCTATGCTCTCGCGCATGAGGGCCCAGACCGCCATGAGAAATATTACTACTCAGTATCATGGGATCGTTCAAGATATATATTATAGGTCTCTTCAGAGGCGGGCAACGCATTGGTGACTCCCCTGGTGTTGCTGATATCCATAGGCGGCGGTGACCACTTTCCATCAGCTGGCCCGCATGCCCGTTTGACTTCCGGATAAAAAAAATGCTGTATCCTAGTGAGTGCTCTGATTGCTCATTGTGGGTTGAACAAAGCACCTTCCTGCTTGAACATCAGCAGCACTAAGGACTACATATTTTTTAAGGAGTATGTGTGAATCGCCGCTACATTCTCCCCGCTGATGCAAAGCCCTGATGCGTGAACGTACCACCCATATTTGTAAACACCAGCCTTGCCAACACCACCTGATGAGGTGCAAACTTCAACTACATTTCATCATCACATCACAGCCCATAACAGACCACTGCAGGGCATAGGGCCTCTCCCACGAAAGAGGTAACCACAAGTACATTTATATAATAACAATTAAAAAGTAGAACTTAATAGGTAATTGGAACTAGGCAATTCATGTTTGGCCGTGTGGTGCCCGGCAGAGTAGAATAGCACCAACCCCTTACACTCATGGGTGTCGTACAAGGCGACTAATGTTTTCGAGGCAAAAGATCAAGTGTCTCCGTAGTCTGGAAAATGGGCAGCAGCATTTTCCATTGGTATATTAAAACACTGCGATCTCCAACCCGCCTGCCAAGGCCCTAAGTCCTGCAGTGGACTATTACGGGCTGTGATGATGATGAATTCATGTTTTCGCATGTCCGAGGAATGATGGGCTAAAACCATTACACTTTGGACACCCAATTCTCGGAAACGACAACGTGGCAGACCTAAAACAAAGTGGACAGATGAGCTGCGGGCCTTCGAAAGTGACTGCCAGACAATGGCACTCTTCGTGAGAGTGGCCGAATCGGGGGGAAGCCTTTGCCCAACAGTGGGATGATTCAGGCTAACATAAATAAACAAGTAGGTCAACAACAACCCCTCCTTCCATAGAATACGCTCAAAGTGTTCAATTATTAAATCGACATCATTGGTCCACCACTGGCCATTTAATAATAAACAATACAAAACCAACACAGCCCACTAACGAACTGCCACTGTTCTCACTCGGCTCAAAACAAAACGCCGTAGTTATTTAAAACCATGTTACTCAGCCCACAAATCCATCGCACCACGACGTTTACTGGTGTCGCTAAATGATTGCACCAATATAGTAGACAGTTTATTATAGTGGGTTAAATAGGTATTTCTAATTAAATTACATTGTAATTAATGGATGTGTTGTGGTTTTAGGGTAGATAGGTACTAATAAAATAATTATGAAGTTAAATACTTACGCGGTTTTCAGTATCTGGGTTAAGACTCTAAGGCGCTTTCCTAATTGGCAATGGTCGTGCGACCATGGTCGTACGACGGTTGCCAATTAGGACAACGCCTAGCGTTGTTTATGACTGTAGCATAGAATTAAAAAACGGCCCACCCCATATTGCGTAATTATCTATTTCGTGACTGGAGTAACATATATCTGCTGTGTTTTCTGCGTTGTCTTGCTTGTGTTTACGAATTAGTTTATCAAGAAAAATAATTCTGCAAGAAAGTACATGCTCGAGATTTTGTTAAATATTGAATTACACTAAACGTAACGTTTTTAATCATTTATAATTTTTTCAATTTTTAAATATTACACTACTACAATTACGTAAAAACCAAAGAGGTTTGCCCCCGTAATAAACGAGTGTGGCTTGTGTTAACAAGTTATTAATGTGTTGTGGCAACATTTTTTATTCCTAGGTATAAGTAAGTAAGTACAAACCTTCCCTCCCTCCACACGCACTTCCTATCTAGGGCACCGTAATATCCAATAAAGGGTGCGTCACCCGTATAAATTCAACTTAAGGCTATCTTTCACTTGCACCGCTTCCTCTCCTCTAATTTTGGAATTTATCTGACCCGCCGAGCGAGAGCAGCGAGGTTGGTACTTCGCAGGGACCCACTTAGGGATTGGAATAGGAACAGCCATTAAATAAACAAACACAGAGGAAGTTACGTTCTTAATCAATAGGTTATTAAATAATATTATTACACGCACTCTTGGGTTACTCAGGTTTTCCCAAGCGAAGACAACATGGAAGACAAAAAGTGTGTGGAAATGTTTTACGGAGTTGGCAACGCGATAAACTAAAGTAACTTTTAGAGGAGGGATTATTTTTTAACTGTTCCTACAGTATAGAAGGGTAAGGCGCTGTCTTAATTGGCAACGGTCTTGCGACCATGGCCATACAACGGACGGCGCCTGACCAATAAGAGACTTCAAAACCGCCCGTCGCGCGACCATGATCGCACGACCATTGCCAATCAGAACAGCTCCTAAGGAGAGATTTGTAAACGGTATTTGCTCTTTGCTCTACATGAGCGATGAAGTGACGATGACTTGACTGTATCGCACCCATACTGCAAGACGTTGCTTCAAGATTCCTAGCCACTACCATTTACAATACCTGTACCTACCATGACTATGGTGATGATAACTAACCAAACTTGTTTCACAGTCTAAATGGACACCGGGAATTGTGTGATATTGACCCTAGGCGTACCTGGATTCTGCCCCTTTGCCATAAATCACCCTTATAACGTTCCCGGGCGCGAAATTCACACAAATTTGTGGAGTCCCAGCGAATTTTATACGCATTAATTGCGGAAAGGGAAATGGGATGGGATTTGTGAAAAATGCAAATCGAATTGAATGTTACGCTCGTTGGTTTTTATAAACTGCCGTCAACTGATAGGACTACAGCCTATTCTGTTTAATTCAGCCATTTTCCGTTGAAGCCTCGGATTATCCTTCGAAGCAAAATCTCTTGTAATGTCGTTGCTTAGTCATTTTCCTTTCTTTTCTCTTCAAATTTCGTATTCGGTTTAATGTCCGTCCTTTTCAACATTTCTTCCTCGGAATTGTCTTTGAGTTTTATTTTGTTTTATGTTATTAACTCTACGACATACCATTTGGCGAATGAGCGCATAAACTTACCATAAATATTGGATATTTATTCACGACGTAAGCAAGAATTCTGTGGTAAGAGCTGAACGGTTTAATATCGTTCGCATGCGTTCGGGGGTAGGCGCAAAAATGGCGAGCTTCGAACGAAAGACGCGCTTCGTCTTCTATATTGCTGGTAATATGTCAGCGAATTTGCCTACCGGACCCCATCTTGCCTATATTGGGGTGTTCCACTTGGGACTGGCAGGCAACGGGGCAGGAGAATCCTCCTACGAGGTAAATGATTGCTATTTAGTTAAATACGTGCGTTATTCGTTTACGTTACGTACGTGTACGTTATATAGTAAAGTGCTTTTTTCTAGAGTAAAAATAGGTTAATATGACAGTGTCATATAAATAGTATCAATATTGAAGATCATTGACGAATGTTTAGTGGTCGTGATGGTTTGTCTCCGAATTTCAGAGATCAGTTAAGTTTATTGCACATGTTAACAATATTTGGACTAAAAATTGTATAGTTTTATACATTCGATATGAGCGTTGAACTTGGTTGGTAATACTAATTCTGGTCACCACTTACTTGCAATGTAACCACGTAAAATCCTACATTCATAGAATATGAAGACATTATTTAAATTGAAATCGATTGCATTTTTACGACTTCGCGTTTGATGGAGGCGACGTAAACCTACTTTCGAGCGTATATTTAGTTTACGATCTCTGTTCGACGTCGATATATTCACACCATTGTCAGTTAGTTATAGTGCCAACTATTGAAATATGACGATTTTAGTATAACAGAATGGTGTTTCCTTTGGACTATGACAAGGGATCGTTCAAGAAGTATATAAAAGATCACCTTAGGAACTGGCAACGAATTCGTAGCGCCCCTGATGTCGCTGATGTCCATAGGTGGCAGTGACCACTTTCCATCAGGTGGCCTCTTTGTTTCCTGTATTATATTATTATATACAAAATTTATAATAATAGGTACATTAACTGAAACATATTAGGTCGCCGGAATATTGTAAGCACCGTCACTTTGTATTACATCTTGGGATATTGCAAAAGCTATTGAAAAATTATGAACTCTGCCCGTTCTCTTACAATACTTATGAAACGGTAAAAATAAATCAAATCTTCCTCATTTTTGAGCCTCGTCATTTTTTTCATTAATTTAAAACTCATTCATCGATCGATTCTCACTCAACGCCCATGACATTCCATGAAAGCAGTCCCAAACTGCAGTAGGCACCAAGTGGTACGCACCAGGCATGTAGGTTACGGTGTCGGGGCCGAATCCTGCCCCCCATCCATCTCCATTCGACCCCAGCTTTGCATACGAGCCGGAGCGCCGCCATTACAGTTTTTGCTACGTAAGTGCCTGATATTGATGCGTAGATCTACATAGATACCGTAATTTGACAACCTTTATTGATATGGTTTACAGGTATGGGGTGGCCTGGTTTCGCGACATTTTTTTCTTTTTTTTTTTTATGTCATACAGTAGGCAAACAGGCAAGCGGGCCACCTGCTGGAAAGTGGTCACCACTGCCTATAGACATTAGCAACACCAAGTGTGTCGCCAATGCGTTGCCCACCTCTATAACACGTTGCTCTGGCAGCAAAAAGACAAATACCCCTCCACTGCCAAAGCCACGGTTCCCCAAATCTCCACCCCATGGAGCACTGGAAACCTTACTCACCGGCAGAAACACAACACTATTCGTAGTAATGGATTGGGATGGAGCTTTTCGAGGTATTTTCCACATGACACCATTGGTATCATCCATTTCATGATCCATTTACTATACACTATACTGTATTCAGCAGAGTAGAATAGCACCAACCCCTTGCACTTGTGGGTGTCGTACAAGGCGACTAATGTTTTCCAGGCAAAAGATCTAGTCTTCGTAGACTGGAAAATGGGAAGCAGCGTTTTCCATTGTTATATTTGTAACACTGCGATTTCCAACCCGCCTATCAAGTGTGGAGATTATGGTAATAACCTCCCCGTTCATGGGAGAAGCCCTAACTCCTCGAGTGGACTTTTATGGACTATAATGATGTATGAAATACTATCGCTTCGATTTTAACAACTTTTTAAACATTCTCTGTTAGTTTGTTACATCTGAGTGTCTTACAACTGAATTTGATAGCAACTACCGAATTGAGCTGAAATTTTACATACCTACCTACACGTTTGGCTTGAGATCTTTGTTTGAGATACCAGCGAAGCCTATAACAGTAATCATCTTGGCGTTAAAGACCCGGTTGTGCTTTCGAACATGAGGGCCAGGGGTTCGCCTTGACCATGATCCAGGATTTGGCGAACAGGTAATTACAGTGGAGCGACCTCTATGACCCTGACCAGATAGGATCATGGTTACAAATTCAGTTGCTTGAATGTGCAGGTTTCATCACGATGTTTTCCCTCACCTTAAGATCATATCGGTTAGAATTCAACTAATGTATATAACTCAGAAAAGAGTTATTGGTACATGGCCGCAGCGGGATTCGAACCCAATACCTCTCGCTTACGAGTCGATACGCAACCGTTCGGCCACCGACGCTCCACCGAGATACCAGCGAAGCATACACGTGTAAAATTTTCTATTTTCGGCGACATTTCACTTTATTATCCTTGCAATAGCGCTTGGTGTCCTATTTCTGTGTACCCACCTAAATTCGCCAACATAATCAATGTCCCCACGATAACATTCCAAGGAGACACGGAATCCCGAGCATTCGGTGCACTGGCCCGGTCCTGCACTATATTCGGTCACGTCCGGTCGCCTGAGTGCGGCCCATATCTCATCGCATGATTTACAGGGCAGGCGTGAGGCGTGTAGCGTGAACTGGCGAAATATTTGTGCTGAGCTTGGGAATTTTGCGCCTTTTTTTCTGTAGCGTAGATATAATAATAAAGGTGTAATGTAAGGTTTATTGAATGATGTAAATTTTCGGCTGCGTAGTGTCCGGGATAGTAGAATGTAGTATCAACACTGTCCATTGACCGGTGTCGTAAAAGTTATAGGCACAGAACAAAAAAAATTAAATATTTTTAATGTTGCTATGTCCAACTCGCCTGTTAATGGCAATGCCCTCCGCTATTTTGGAGGAGTAATAAGTCCCAGCAGTTGCTACAGGGCTTCGTTTCCGGTACGTAAATCGTCTCAGTTGCAGTAATATACAATTGCATCGCATGTCAAACGTGTGATTGATATTCAAATGACAGATGTTGAGTTGCAACTTTCATGAGTTCGAACTTTTCCACAATTCGTTTTCTGGTACTTTAGTGGCATTATGTTATTTTATATGGCTGTTGGTACTCCAATAAATAAATAAATTACTAAGTTGCATCTTTCTTAGTTGTCAAACTGCCTTCAATTCTGTCAACGAAAACGTGTCTAAGGTCGAACAACGATTTAACTGCAATTTAACTGGGATGATGCTGGGACAGACTCCATACCTCGACGTAGTTATAGTAACATCACAGTTACATTGCAACATAATAACAACTGCATTGCACACCAGAATCGGTACCCAGGGCTGTTGATATTGATGATGCAATGGTGTGTATGGGTTGGTATGGAAAAGGGCAGCGATAGCTGAGACACCATACTGCACTTATAGCCAAAGCACTTAAGTTTCTTTATAGTGACAAATTAGCGGAAAGCCCTCCTTATGGGTAGTGGCTAAATAGTGAAGTGGTGTTGGAAAGTAAGTGAACTACGCTACATGAAGCTTCATAAAAATATGAAGTTCAACGTACAGTGGAATGCACATATAATTCAACTAACGTAATAAAAATATGTGAGATATATTGAATGAATAAATGAATGGCAACACTTTGGCTTAGTTTATATGTTAAACTGCGGACAAACAGACAAGCGGGCCACCTCATGAAAAGTGGTCATCACCGCCTATTGACATCTGCAACACCAGGGTCATCGCCAATGCGTTACCCACCTCCAAAGAGGCATCTAATATACACTGTTTCTGGAAGCTCATTTCTCCTCATTTAGCCTCAGTATAGTCGGTAGAACACACAGAGAGCCAAAATCCCTTCGGACACCCAGTGGTTCTAACTTAGGTACTTGTCGTCAGTATGGGATTAGTGTACTTATTGTTTGGTAGCAATGTCTCCAGACACCACTTAGTCTACCCGCCTGGTTCTCCAGACGATATCTCTACAAATGTATAAGGTTTGTATTGAAATGATAACAATGATTTTTAAACTCACATACTTCACCAAAGCTCACTTAACCCTTTTAAAAACCAAGTAAAACAATGAGTTGCCATTTCTGTCTGGCACACGAGGTAGCGAAGCCAAATTCTAAACTCGTTTCGAGCTTGCTGTAATGGCACTCCGAGAGCACTTTGCAACCCCCACGCCCCCTTGCACCCCCGTTAATTGTGAAAAATAATAGCCCCGGACAACCTCTAAATGACTAGAGATTTTGGCACGACGAACATTTTTTACAACCCCGAGCCAGCAAAGTACTCTTTGCAATATAAAACACAGGACGACGATTAATTACCTAGTCCCTGCAGTGATATTATTATGTTTCGTCCAATAACGACTTGTATTCTACGCAATTTGGCCACTCATTAACAAAGACAATAACCAGAGTGTTAAATACTTAGAAATTGATATGGTTAAACATAATTAACTTCTATAAATGTTAGCAGTAGTCAGCGGTTTGACTTTTATTTTGATTCATGCACGGGTTTGCTTTGACGAGGGGTTTACAGTTGACGCGACGGGTTGGAAACGATTGTATTGAGGTTTAACTTACACTGGATAATTTTTTTTATCGGTCTGTGGATGTAATAAATTTTTAACTAAGAGTTGGTCTTCATTTTTTTTTATCTGTAGATATCTGTAATAAATTTTATTTTGTGCAATTTTTTAGCCAAGGCAGAATAGCAGGTCCTCTGCAGCAGGTACCTACGGAGGTAAGCTTTGGCCTTCTTAGCGTTTAATGTTTATTATTTATATATTTGTTATTTTTTTTTGTTCTTGCATATTTGTTTTTTCTAAGTTAAGTTTAACTTAAGTTTGTATCTATTATATGGTTGCTTAATTTTTTAAATAATCTCACATAATATCTATTAGTTTTATCCGGTTTCGACTGTACTAAACAATACCAAAGAGCCATGATAGCTATTACTATCATTTCTTCACGCCAAGCGCCTTGTCTGGCACGCCTCGGCTAATTTGCCATTGCGATCCAACGAGCTACTGATGTACGAGCCAGCTTGCCGGCTGGCCACTACATAAATCTACCCAGTAGCCGGAGATTGCCTCAGCGAAATCGTACTGTATCGAGCATTCGAGGTATTGTTTCTCGACTCGCATTTCCAATTTACGAACCGAGGCCGGATTGGATTCGATTCTACGGCGAAAATAAACCAAGGAGGTACTAGACGCACAAGGGGTGCAATCTGAAGCTCTTGTATGAAGTACAGGCAATGTGGAAGGGTCAGTGTGTTGTTCGTGATTGTTGATGCAGGAGACAGTTCACTTGATGGAAAGATCGTTTCTTTTATTTCTAACCTTGTTTTTACATAAATTTTGCAGGGTCCTTTACAGTTTTGAAATTAAGAAAAAATGTGAAAGATAAGTAGGTACGTTTGAACCATACAAAGTTTTTTTATTCCCTATGGTGGTAACGAACAGACGGCCCACTAGGAAAGCGGCCACCGTTGTCCAGGACATCTGCAATCTGTGGAGCGGATGCGGTGCCGGCCTTTGAGGTACCTGTAGACACGTCTTTTGAAGAACCCCATGTTATGTTATAGTATAGGTACACGTACCTACCTACCTTTTTTATTAGCAATAGGCTTGCATTTGACCTCAACTTACCTGATGGAAAGCGACGATGAGATCAAAGATGGTGCATGCATGCCTAGAATATAGCTCTTAATCCCAAGGTTATACTTATCGTGGAACAATGACGATAATAAAAAGGACACGATGGAACAAGGTTGTGGAGCTCCAGGAAGCACACACCGAAGTGAATTCGATAGAACACCGACAAGGCGTCTACTCTATGACGGTGACCCAGACCCAGAGACAAGCGAATCATCACCAATCAGTCTTTTGGAACGTCTGTCGATAGAGTCAAGAGCTTCCAGCTGATACTTGGTGGACCTATCCCAGAGGTGACCACAGTACTCCTGTTTTAGAAGGACAAACAGCACAACGCACTCAGTGTAATATTTTTGAAATCTAGCAACATTATTCAGAAATACATACAACATAATCGATCAGGCTGACCTTAGTTGCATAGCATACCGAGATGTAAACAAAAACTGTAAACCCAAGATACAGTTATGTCAAATTCCATATGTTATCTTCCTACTTAGGTATCTATTTGTGAGAAAACACATAAAACCTACATCGACTTGAATGGTCACTTGCATTCCCTCGAAACAGTTTGATACAAGGCATGGTAAGTTAAACTATAGGTACCTACAATAGTCTACAACTCTTATACCTAGGGTTATGTTCAATTTGATTACTGCCCTTGGTCGTAAAGCTCAGTTGGATGCCGACCGACGGGAGGTAACCGCTTGATTTGCATACGTGTTTGCGTTGTAGCAACAAATCAAATATGGCTTACGGCCGAAGGCAGTGTTACTGTGCGACCAGCTTACCGTTCAGTTGGCGGCGTCGCTCGTGGTAAAGGAAAATCAGTGATTCTAGTACAGTAATGTCTTAGTTCCAATTTAGTCCACTGGACTTATGTTATAATTCTAGTAGGTGATACTGTAAGTGAAACATGCGCAAGCGTCGCGGGAGAGGCTTCGTTCAAAGATTTATGCCTACGATAGTTGTTTTAGGTGTTGGTATAAAGTTACGAATGTACAGGTATTTCTTTCTATTTAGTAATGGTGTGGCTGGTGTGATTTATGCGTAATGGTTTTTGTGTTCTTGTAAGATGATATGTTTGGAAGATTATTGGTTTTGTGTTTGTCTTTTGGTTGTATGAATAACTAGCGACCCGCCCCGGCTTCGCACGAATGTTCTCGGGTTTTATCTATTAGGTATAATATGCATGTACCTATCCTATGAAGGTATATAGGATTCTCTAAATGATTGTGAAAACCGCATCAATATCCGTTGCGTTGTTTTGGTTGAGTTAGTGGTTAAACATAGTCAGAGTTTTTTTTTCGTTAAGGTGTTGGTACTTACTTTACATTGTACACCTGATAACCTTACTACCATTCCCTTCTAACGTTTACAGCAATTTAAAAATAATACAAAATTCATCCAAAAAACCGATACGCAGTGCAATAGCCAGGTTGCACTGCGTATAATATTAATATTACCAGACAGATAATTTACCAACCCACATCAAAACATCGTTCGCTTAATTTTTCATAATATTTCCAGCGGTCGTCTAAATTGCGCGCATTTATCACCTCCCACGTGAGTGATTACTGTAAACATCCCTCGTAGCTACACGCGCGCGAATGTCGTCGGTCGATCTGTCCGTCGTCGGCGCGCGCGCAGCCGCCCGCCCGTAAATGTGTCCGCGACGACGTTACTGTTTCCGATACTATTTCCATTTGTTAATCTCCATTCTCAATGCACTGTTCGAATGGAGATGAGATGGCCTTTATTGAGGAAACCGGGTGTTTTATTTGCTCCACCTTACGTTAATCTTTCGCCGGGTGCCGGCGGGATGTGTCGTGATTTCGGCTAATTGAATATAATATATATGTGGTTTTTAATATTATTATCGTTTTTATTTATGTAAAATGACATTAAGGGGTTTTCTTTTTATTTAAACGGCATTTATAGTAAAATATTAAAATTAGTAATAAAATACATTTGCGTACTTAGATATATTTTTTGATCGTCGAATAATTTATCATGTCTATATTATATTTTAACAACCATACTTACTTAACAATAACTCTACTATTGCATTTATATTATTACTATAATCTAGTCGCGAGTCTTTTCCGCGGGAAATTTAATTACGGGATAAATTACAGGCAATAATATTTCCGGAATTTAAGTTTCGCTACATACTCCATTCGGTAACAAACATCCAAAATTTCTATACAAACTTTTATTTATCATGGTGGCCATCTATCCGTATTTAACATTGAAATACCTACCCGACCCGAGTTAAGGTAAGCCTAGCCATAAAATCTCGTTACAATTTTGATCTCTTACTAGGTACTTCCCTTGTATCTTGCTCGTATTTAGAATAAAAATCTTCGAAAGTTCCAAACAATCATCCACACGGAAACTTCTATGCGGGTGATGTGTAAGCGAGTAGAGTTAGAATTCCATGATCGTAACATAAGACATAACAGTAGGTTTAGCATAATCCCGCCATTTGTTCGGAGGAGCCGAGTCCCGGGCGATAGCGGGACCCTTCATATTTCCCAGATTATCCCGTATTGCGGGAATTCACTTTTATCTGCGCAACCAAGGGAGTAGCAGCGCTCCGGATACGGAAGTGTTTCATCGCGGCGCTCTGTCATTTTCTTGGGTTTTACTCCCTTTATCAGAGTTTTTGTGACCCAAACTTGCCAGACTAATAAATTGTTTTAGTTAATCCCGAATGAAGTAAATCTTCAACTAAATATATTCCTGAAGAAATAAAATTCTTTATTGCCTTTACCGTTCACCAAACGTTCTCTCGGCTTATCAAAGGTTGGCTGGAAGAAATCCCGTTGTGGGATAAGCTTGCCTTTGCATTATAAACTGTTTTGTTTGTTTGTATTTAGTGTAATGTTTTATGCAATATAGAGATTATAAACAAACAAACATAGTTTTATTTGAATTTTCTTAAACACCATAAAAGTTTGCTCTAAATATAAGATTTTAAATTGTTTTTTATATGCCGGCCCGAACACTACAAATCATTGCAGGCCTCATGACGTATTCCACTTCCTCCTATGCTAAGTTCAACGGAAACATATCCGTTTCGACACATTGTAATTGTCGTGGGAGTGGCTCTCTGCTTGTTATCCTCAATGCACCCTGAGTAACTGTCAACAATATGAATTTATTAGCTATTCTGTTTCATTCACACCAATGACGAACGAAAAGGAGAATAAGGGATGGATTTATTGTTTCAGTTAAAAATTATTGATGGAGCCCGGAGTGTCGGATCAAGTCGGATGTAAGCGAATTAGTTTGGAATGGATGTGAGTTGGACTGTAAGTAAGTAAGATAGTAAAAAGGATAAGAAAAGTGCAAAGATTATTTGTTTTTTTCTTTTTTAAATTAGTTTATCTTTGCGTGAAAATGTATGAACGAATTCACATAAAATAAAATAAACATTAATCGTAAAAACATAAAACATAATAACAAAATACAAAATTAATATGTAGATAGCTAAATTCGTACCTACGAAATAAAAGTATTCAAGCTTTATGTTCGCTTTTAAAGTTGACTGTCCCGAAATTCAAACCAGTTTGCAGCTAGAAAATATAATAAGTAATTAACTAACGGAATATTTTCTCAAACAAAAACAAAAATTTTATATAGGTATAAAAAAATCTTTCACTTATCACATTTGGCTTTTATGTTCTCCTAACAAGCGCTGCATGTTTAACGAACAGTTGAATTGGATGATTAACGATAAATTTATGTGCGTCGATCCGCATTAGCTCTCGTCGCCTCTGAATTCCGTATAGTTAAATAATAAAGCGTGCCTAATTGTCTGGTATTGATGGTCACGCGCCGTTCAAATAGAATAAAGCTACTGCGAGTGAATGTAAAAATCCGACAAGTTCGTGTAACAGATGCTTTGTTAGATAATTACAAATAATATTAAATAATAATAGTTGTTGTATAGTAGATGTTGTAAAGATATTTTTTTATATTATTAATTTTATTTTTTTATTTTGTTTTACTAGTTTGTACTTAAATAGATTCTTTTAATTTTTTTATAATTTGCTGAGTTGGTTGCGAGAGCTAGCGGTGAGCTAAGTCAAGGAAAAAGAGAAGGAAAGCGGACTCTTTTATTTTTACGTCAGGTATTTCGTTTACGAATCCCCATCCGCAGGAGAGAAGGAATGAGTTATGTGGGACTCACCCGTCGACTGAGCAATGGTCCTACCCACTCAAACCTAACGGTGTCCTCGCCGCAAACTGACGGAGTCACGGAATCTGTGCAGAAAAACTTTGCGTATTACCCCGATGATTCCACCGGTGACTCTCGCGGTATGCCAGTCAATGATGACTATGCCGAGACACAGCGGCATGTTAAACCATCGATAAAATATTTAACGAATATTATTGGAAGCGTATTAATCAATACGGTAACACACATAACAAAACGCCTTAACAAAGACAGTCGCCATAAATAATCCAAAGCAATTTCAACAAAGCCTAAAATAACCAGAACTTGGCGTTAACACAGCCGTTCGTCGCAAACGGTGTTGAAAATATGACATGTCAATAAATACTTAACACCAATTACATGCACTTCAAAGCAATTATTGCTGGGGTGGGCTTCATTTAACCAACGCCGACAGACATGGGAATTCGGACACGCCATGCCTCAAATGCAAGCAAGTATTCAGTTTTTATTCCATATTTGTGTAGGGGATCTAATTGGCCGTAAATAAGTCGCTTATGGTTAATTAGAAACACGTAACGTGTCACATAAAAAATGCATGGGAAAGTGAACAGCCCTATATCAATAAACATTAAATTAGTTGGTGTAAGTATTGTAGGTAAATGGATGTGACAGGGTACTTTTTATCGAGTGAATTAAAACGGAGGCAAAGTTAGTACTTACGGTACTTACCTATACCAAGGGATTTTGTTAGTATACCACTAAAAATATATAGGTACCTACTTTGTAAAGAATATTTATAATACTGCGATCTGCGGTACAAGCGAGGAGACTATGGCAACAACCTCCCCCTCTCATGGGAGAGACCCTAAGTCCTGCAGTGGACTGTTATGGGCTGTGATGATGAATAGGTACATACTTGCAATTCGACCTAAACTGTCCATTTTGTAGAGACTATCATAATGCGACTGTACTTTACTACTAAAAACATATTAAAAATTACTCATTTTGGTAATAATAAGTAGCTACAGAAAGATACTGTGGCACTTTTTTTTCACCAACAATGTTGCGGGCAACACCTAGAAGAAACTAAATGAATTGCCCGACATCCCTTTATTTAATGTATTTCAGTGCCTGGCATTAAAAGCTTAACAGCCGCCGTTCTGTTATTTTAAAACTTCTTAAAGTGAGCAAAATTTCGGTAATAATTTCATTTAAATCCATACCATCTGCAAACAGCGGGGCATGCCGTTAAATGGCCCGAATGTGGGATTAAAAAGATCCGGGGAAGCGTTCCCTCAGTCCTGGCACGGTCGCATTTGAACGCTATGAAATTTAATAGTCCTACTTGGTCCTACGTGGTCCTACGAGGTCCTACTATAGGATTTCACGCAATTTTTAAATCTTGGGGTCATAAGTTTTGTCTTTACAATCAGATAGTTAAAGTGGTTCTGACTGAGATTGTGAAGCCAGTTGAATACTGAGATGTATTCTGATCCTAATGAATACACACCTACCTCCTTAGGATTATTGTATAACGGGTTGTTCCGAATTTGTCATAATTTAGCTTGTGCTTCAGTTAGATTTTTTATTGCCTAGACACACGAACCTACCTCTCACTTCTAATCCATAAATTATATAGGTGTTTATTTATCTATTTACTTAACACATAAAAACTTGTGCAAAACCGAAGAGATGTAGTGAGACATGTACATTAATTTGAAACAAAAAAACGTAAAAATCTGCACAAAAACGCGAATTTTCTTGGTACCGCTTCAACTTACAGGGCTTTAGATTAAACGCAATCAGCTGTCGCCAGCAAACATTACGCATTCGCACTTTACTATAGACGTTTTAATCCTGCACTTGAAATATGTTAGGGTCGGGAATCGAACCCGGCCCGGGGGACAGTCCAATTCACTGACAACATCTATGGAGATTAACAGACGACCACCTCCAGCTTTTTATTTAGGGTACCGGAGACTGGGACTGCGATAGAGCTGTGTACACCGCGGTTTTACTTTTGTATGTGTCACAAAGCTTCCTTGGAAGTAGATTATATTTCAAACAAGGACACAAGACTTGCCGAATTTGTCAAATACATTTTTTTAAATAAATCGTATCATAGGGGTGATCGTTTCGTACTTGGAGGCAAAATTGAGATTGTGTTTATCTACATACACCCAAATATGTTTATCGTCATAGTATAAAACAAAGTCGCTTCCCACCGTCTGTCCCTATTTATGTACGGTTAGATATTTTAAACTACGGAACGGATTTTCATGCGGTTTTCAACAAATTGATAGAGTGATTCAATAGGAAGGTTTATAAGCAAGAAACAAAGGGTAAGTAGGGGTAAAGTAGGTGTGTTGAACGAAATTGCACCTACTTTACCCTACTAATGGCAGTTAGTTATATTTTACTGAATTTACTAAATTCCAAAAATTATCCGTCCGTAATAATAGTATGGGTTTATTGATAAGAAGATCAAAAAAATTTCAAACTAGTCTTTGGTCTTACAGATTCAGCTATAATTCCAAAATTATCTATATCGACATTTTGACAATTACAGTGTTAAAAACTCTGCTAAACTTAACCTAACTATCACACTACACTGATACTTAACACACTTGTAAAATGAACTCAAACGGATAAGGAGAAGGACGTTAAGCCCCACAGGGGCCGGGTTACGAAAATTAGACCCTCGGGAACAGAACTGCATCCGATCTGTATTGCATATGCGCACTGCAATGGATCACCTTATGCAACAGTTGCACAGGAATATTATCAAAAAAAGGAATAAATTTACAAAAAAATAAGCTTGGATAATTCACATAACAAAAGCAAAACTTGTGTTATGGGTGTCAGAAAACTGATAAACTACTTATAGTTTTTTAAATACATACTCATACAACACCCAGACCTGTAACAGAAATTAAAATTCATGATTTCAATTTCGGTCCGACCGAACCTTGGACCTTTGCGTGACAGAGCGGCATGTTAACGAACTGAACCACTCAGATCGTCAATATATCAATCTGGAAGGAATGCAAACAAAATTATAGAATTATTTTGTTACCCTACTAGAATATCAATAGAAATTTATTTAAATAAAGGGAGTGATAGAGTCTGGGCATGCGGAAAACGTTGACGGAACGCAATAATGCTTAGAATATCTTTGGGATAAACGAAAGGACAAACGGCGTTGTGTATAATGAAACTAGACCTTTGTACATTAAAGTTCAATCTTTGAAATAAACCTAGTTTCATAATGTGAGTTTGTGTAGATAACATTTCTCGCGGATGACAAAGGAACCAAATTTGACAAGAATAACTGACAATATAAACAATTTTAAAGACGCCATAACCTCAAAGCAATCTTATCTGGCATGGACTTTACCATACCTACATTATGACGGAAGGCAGACCTCGGGATGGACGCCAGGATGCTAGGGATGATATAAGAAGCTTCACTTCCTGCAGCTTATCTACTTAGAAAAAGGCATTTTTTGTTAACTAAAACTTAATATAATATTGCACGTAACATGTTTGTACATTCTAAATACGTTTCTCATTAGAGTAACATAATAAAATTCCCACACAGACGTTATTAACAATGAATGATGATCGAAAATGGCACAATTGCTCATTCGCCGGCCGTCGGGGCAATCAACAATGCGGCGGCCGGCTGTACGGAGGTGAGTGAATTCACATTTTTAAAGAAAGTGGCGAATCATGCTCCATTCTGTTGGCTACCATCCAGCCGACTGTATTCGCAATGAAGTTATCAACGAAGCTAGAGGGTCGTCCAAAAAAGCTAACACGTCGAGAATTGCATTACCTTTCTGTGAGGGGAGGCCGGGCAAATAGTGAATAATGCATAACTGTCTTATTCATACAGTTAAAAGTTTAAACTCCCTCTATTGTTGGTAGGGTGCGACATGATAAATGCGCAGTCTGTGGCAGTTACGGGTTAGCCCATTATTCGAACTGTTCAATTGTGTCAGGCACACAAAAACGAGGAAAGTTCTATTTTGTACGTCTTATTTCTTTTTGTAATTTTATTAAAGTTGAACCTGTTGTAGTTTTAAAAATATATTCGTATTTTATTACTGAATTTAATAGAAATAGGTACTTTGTACTCGTTTCGCACGCTTCAGTTATCACTGTTATTTAAAAAGCAATATAATTTACACATAGATTACACCACCGTAAGTATATACTTGTATAAGCATCAGTATTCATAACAGAACGTCCATAGATTCGTGCGAGTGTGAGAACAAAACTAATTTGTATTCTAGCGTGGTCGGTAAGCTTATAAGTTTCGAACTTTACAGTTGTTCACACTGCGATAGCCCGTTTACGTGTCTACCCACATATTTTACTAACTTTGGAAACACGGGGATTTAAAAAACACTATCTACCTACCTGTACTGACCTAGTAAAACTTTTCTCACGCCGTATCAACTTCGTAGATAGAACAACGAATAGGAATAAATCCGAGTTTAAAAAAAACCTTAGGTACCTTTTACGAGTTAGAAGTTTATCGTCGATTCGATTTTCATTTTTGAATATTTCACTAACTTTGGAAATAGGGGGATTTAAAGAACACTACCTGTACTGGCCTAGTAGAACTTTTCTCACGCCGTACCAACCTGAGATTTTAGAAAAGCCTGTACGTTTTACGAGTTAAAAGTTTGCCGTCGATTCGATTTTCAACTTTGAAGGCTTTAATAAGTGCTGCACTTCATTCTATCTCCTTTGGAGATGTGGAAAAGCGAGAACAAAGCGGTGACGCTGAAGGCGGTCGACTGAGGCATTCACACTCGGATTTAATCAATGAAGTCCCGCGTTGGCACTTCACAAAGGAAATACATTGAGCCGCTGGATGGCTGACGCTGGGTGTTCTATCGGGTTAAGTGACAAGAATTTAGTAGAATTGCTTGGTTTGTAAAACGTTTGTAAAGCATCGTAATAGTTAGAGTGGAAAACGGCAGCGGTTTGCTATGAATATTTCAACTTAAAGTGCAACAAAAACCTGACCTTATTTATGGCATATATAAAGCTAACGTTCCAGCTTTTCTTTAGATTATCAATATGCTGTTGCAAACGATAAATGAAAATTGAATGAGATAAGTGTAGTTCCAAAAGCGCTCTAACTTCTTTATTCGAAGACAAAATTCAAAAAATCAAAATTCTTGATAAAGTAGGACGGAGTCAAAGAGGAGGGAGTAGGAAAGTATGAAGGAGACACAAAATAGAACACAATATGTTTAAGTTATATCACCTCAATTTGCCCAACCCTCCTCACCAAGCACCGCTTCTGCCTTATCCCCGAAGCACTGATAGTGCATTCGAATTGTTGGAGCCGTTATTGAATTGCGGCACCAGAGACAGAGGTCCCCAGCTCCGTCTATTGGACGGGGACAGAGAAAAATTGCCTCTCGTTACAAAAGGATCGATTGATGCAGCCGAGTGCAAGCGCTTTGTCAGAGCTCCGGGATACTCCCGATAGATTATTGCTTCCATATTGCGATGAGCAAACTCTTTAAAGAGCCAGTTTGTAGTTCTTTCCGTGGAAGCTATAGCGACTGGCGCACTTCGGATTGGATACTCTGGATGCAATATTTCCGGTAGCAAATAAACTTTGCAGAGGTTGCAGATGTTCTGGACGACGGTGGCTGATGGAAAATGGTATTACGTAAGTGGTGCTTGTTTGTAGGTACTTAAGTAATTACTGTAGTACTTATGCAGCAAAAAAGAATTTAAACGTTGAGATGATTCTTTTTGAATAAATAAATACATATAGAATTTGTCTCTACCTATCTACATACCCACTAACTAGTAGGTGGGTAAACGTGATAGTGGCAGCTTTCAGATGGGTCGTCTAGTCGTTTGTTACTCACTATTAAAACAAGTATATGTACACGTAATTGTTGAAACACTCTGAACCGAACAAAAGCACAAAACACGTTGCAGTTAACCCAATTCGGTGTCAAGTTGTGCTTTTGCAAAGTGTCCTAAAACGACAATTCGGCGGGAGCGAAGAAAACACTTAGGGCGATACATTGTTATGAAAGTCCATAAAATAAGGAGGCGGAAAGTCCTCTTGGGAAATGACGTCCCCGGGACGGCCCAAGTTGAATTAGAACGGCGTCCCGGACTCGCGACCTATTCGTAAACGTCCACGTAGCATTTTTGTCCCAGACTTAGCCCGGCTTGCGCCAAATTCTCAAACACATTTAAGAATGATGTTTAACGTCATTTTGTATGAAAATTTGTGTTTATCTTAAGCTTAAATGTGTTTAAGAATTTAGTGCAAGCCGCCTTTTCTTGTTGATAGCTAGTTAAACACTTGCAAATAAAGGTAAATAGGTTAACAAATTTTACAGAAACGATTGTAGCTTGCGGCACTCAAATTTTTCTCTTTCTTGCGGAAGAGTGTAGGCAAGGATATATGTGTAAAATGCAACCAAGTTTCAATTAAGGATTTATTACAGAAATAAAGTAACAGCGGATACAAATGATTTTATTCCGAGCGCAGCAATAACATCAGTTTGGATGCGAGAGCCAACGGTTTACGACGCGAGGATGCCGAAGACCAGACGAAGTGGAAAATAATGAGCTGGAAAGCGGACCCTGGCAAAGGCTGGAATAAGCACTAGGACGATGATGATGACAGCAATAATATTAGTAAACCATTAGGATCAATACCAGAAAATGTTGATAGGACTACGCAAGTCCCTAGGTGTTAAGGGGGTTCGATTTACATACTAAATCTATGTTGCCATTATTTCATTCGTCTGAGTGGTTTAGATATGCCTACTTTTAGTAAATGTATTCAATGGTGCGCAAAATGGGTTTCTATAGGTTTATGATTTATAGTGAATCAGTAAAATTGAAAAAACTTTGTTTTGTGTGAAAAAACATGTAGAAATCCATTTCACGTTCATGTAAACTTCACTCACTTCACTTGAAAGAATGGATGAATAAGGTTACATAAAATTTATATGGAAAACGTTCCACTTCATCATCACAGCCCGTAACAGTCCACTGCAGGACTTATGGCCTCTCCCACGTAAGGGAGGTTATTGCCATAATCTCCACGCTTGGCAGGCGGGTTGGAGATCGCAGTGTTTAAATGTAACAATAGAAAATGCTGCTGCCCATTTTCCAGACTACGGAGACTCTTGATCTTTTGCCTCGAAAACATTAGTCGCCTTGTACGACACCCATGAGTGTAAGGGGTTGGTGCTATTCTGCTCTGCCGGGCACAACACGGCCAGGCTCTACAAAGTACAGGTACTTTCCGATACTATTTTACACACTCAAAAGCATTGGGGAAAATTGCGTAATATTCCCTGGCACATCACTAGATCTTGTTTAAATTTATACAGGAAGCATAAAGCAATAACCCAGAGACCACTTTGTTTTTCCCAAAACTTTTCAGATACCAATTTACTTGAAAGCGAAACTTCGCTGATAACCGCCGATGTGAATTTGCTTGGCCGAAGCGTCACTGAAATAAAAATACTTGTTGGGTATAAATTGATACTTAGTACTTTGTGTAGTACTATGTGTAGTTGTATAGGATGGTATATTTCATTAGAATATATAATTTATAAAAATTATTTAATATTACATTTAAAAAAGTTTCATCTTTGTTGTAGGTGTATTTTTTTCATCTAGGATCTGAGCATCTGAGTTAAAAAAATTGTCACGTCACTATTTTCTTAAAATCGGATGGACATAATATGTATTTTAATAACAAAAGGACATAATTTTCTTCTTTATCTAATTATCTAGCAATTTTATTAATAGATACTAAATATAGGGCGCTGTTCTAGTGGATCTCTCTCACTACATTTTTTGACGGAGAGGTTGTTTTAAGAGAGTAGTTACAGCAATGAGTCGTCAAGAAGGATTTCAATGGGTTTAATGTGGGTGCTGATACCCTGGTATTGCAAAACCCATGGTCCATATTAGGTTACGGGTCGAGTGGTAAATCTATACATAGAATAAAACAAAGTCGCTTCTCGCCGTCTGTCCCTATGTATCTATGTACGCTTAGATCTTCTAAACTGCCCAATGGATTTTAATGCGGTTTTAACAATAGATAGAGTGATTCAAGAGCAAAAGGATTTAAAAAAAAGGATAGGTTAGGTTACGCGAACGAAGTCGCGCCGGGTCAAATATTATCTAAGAAACGTCTAGCTCACTTACATTCACAAGAACACATCCCATCCTTACCGTACACAGATAATGTTTCCATACGACATGTACGCACCTAATACCTACTTATTTCTATTGCCCCGAGCCCCTTGTCGTAAATAATCGCAGTGGAGTGTCAATAATCACGGCGAGCCCCAGATCGGGGCAAGGCAAATACTGTGTCACAAACTTATCTGACCTAGTGACGACAGCGCTGTTGTTGACGACGATATGATACTTCGAAATGGCCGGGCTTAGTTCCAGTTTTGGCCACCGGCTCGGATATCTTTGTGCCACTGTATAAGACCTTGTTATAATCTCGCGCGGGAGCATGCGTCGTGGAATTAGGGATGCGCGGTCACGTCCCGGGTATGAAAATAACGAGACATGGTGGCAGGTAAGATGGCGCTGACGGTTATGGTTATTGTATGGCTAATGATGTAGTTATGTGGTGCTATTGGTGGTTCTTCAAGTGGTTGAAGGATAGAACTCCTCTGTTCTATACCAGGTCATGGTCTATCTGTGGGCGAAATTATACGCAAATCCATGGTGCGTGTGGTGAACAAAAAAAGAGATAGATAGTACATACATATAAAAAAATTGTAGTCTTTAAAATACCTATGACCTATCTAAGAGTCGTGTACCATGTATATGTTACCTATTAACCTATAGGTATTCTATACTTACTATAATATTATTCTTCACATTAATTTTCAAATTGTAGTCAATAATCATAAAAAGAAATCATTAATGTCCCGGTGCGAGTTGACCATGATCCACGATTTGGCAGATCAGATAATTACAGTGAAACGACTGCCTATGACTCCGTGACCCTGCTGGCAGGGGGGAACTTGTCCAGATTTGATCATGGTTATAATGTGCAGGTTTCATCACGATGCTTTTCCTCACCGTAAGTGCTAACAAAATTTAGTCAATACCTATCCTATATGAAACTGTCCATCAACACTGTCCCAGGACAACCTAACCAAGCGCCATTTTACCGGCCCAACTACAAACGGGTGCCGATGCTGCCAATACCGACGCCGTCACTAAACACAGGGGCGGATTACGGCCCTGACCCGGTGACTCAGTACGTCTCAATCGGGGGCGCAAACGCTCATTACCGCCCCCTATCGGCAGTCGATAATGCGACCATTGTCCTGCTCCAATACGGGGCCGTAATTAGGGAAATTCGAGACACCGATTCGAGGGGACGAGAAATATTTTCGTTTCTCCAAATGCGTTTCCTTGTTACGACACCATTCTGTTGTGAATGTCGTTTGTGTACTGCAATTTGCTGTTTACGTATTCAAAACTTAATTATTGGTTCGGGTTTAATATGGTTAAGTGTGTGCTATTTAATTATACTGTATCGGTATCATGTGGTATAATCAATAATGCCTGATTGTTGTTTAGGTTCATATGTTAAGCTTCTTGCGCATAATAAGTTTTATTATTTATTTATTTAGTTAAACTTCATGTACTGTTACGTACGACGGCAGACTTAAAACTTATCTACCAGTCAACCAGTCTGTCAGTTTTGTTAGAACATGATAGATAGAAGTTACTAATAAAATATAATAAGGGAAACATTCTTCAAGCCGTATCCTATGTATTGGTTTACGAATATAAATCAGTACATTGTAACATAATAATAATGTAATCCATAACAATAATTTATCTATCCCTAGTCCCGTGGGGTAACTTTAATCAGGGACGCAAACCGAGGATCGCACAATTTCGCAGAATCAATCGTACAGATAACATTATTCCCCAGAAACCAATATAAAAGTGGACCGATCGAAATCAGCGGCATGTGCAATAATGTCCCTTTGTGCGGGACTAACGAGGGACTGCGCGTGACGTGACGCCGCAAGTGTGGACGTAGCCTTATGCGGAGGCGGTTGGCGGGTTGCTGAGAAACGTGTAACCGTAGAGCTGCTTTTACGGTTGTGTTCAGGTACATTTTGTAATATGTAGATAACATTACATTCAGTGTGGGAGCAATAAAAAAAAAACTATTTCACATACGAAACTTTTTTAAACAAAAGGAAACAATATGCGATACCAATGTGGTTCGTTTTGTCGCAGTTTGTTTACAAATGTTACAATGTTTTTAATATTGCAATAATTGTATTTTATTATTTTTGTTAAATAAATATCTACAATGTTACATTCCTAAAACTAACCAATATAAAATAATACTCAAGGAATCAGTACAAAATGAAATTATTATCAACTGTTGCGAACACCGGTGTTATAGACCGGGAGCATAGGATTGGGAAGTTAGGTTAGGGTTAGGACAATGTGGGGAATTTTATCTCCAAAAATAACCGAGCATTTGTGCAGCAAATAGTGCTGACAGAGCAAAGTAAGAGGTGGGCAGGCAACGCAGTAACAACTTGTGTGCTCGCTAAAGTCGTGGGAATATTGTTCTGCGTCTTGTCGAACAATATTCCCAAATTACGACGGTACTTCTGCTGTAGGTATAGGTAGCTAATCCGTCGAATCCAAGAATATTCTTCATACTAGAAACTTACAACTTCAAACTTACCGAATTCCGAAACGGTCCAATTCAGAATCTGTCTAATAGGTACAGAATAATGGGCCACAAACGGAATTCTACCTAGGTATCACCAATTGACTTATTCTAATAGGCAGTGAATTTGTTGCTGAATGTGTAACCATGATCCAAATTAGTCAGGCATTCGCTCCAATGTAATTTCCTGATTTCGCAAATTCTGGACCATAGTGTAGGCGGAACTTGGGTGCACGAGACTACAACCGGGACGTTAATGCCAAGATGTCATCAATAATCATCATCATGCAAAGTCCAGCAATCCAGTTTGGACACAAAATAATACTTTATTTCGCTATTTTGTGGTTTGGGTCTCAATCTCAAGCTTTAGTCAAATTATTAGATTGCATAATACAGTAGTCAGTGAAGTCAGTAAACTAGAGCAGGCCGGGTGCGGCACGCATTAACCGCACGTGGCGCGCACCTCTGACAGCGCGCCAATAAACAGCGCGCTTGATCGCCATTGTTGTCGGCCATTTTGTGAAATTTGTTGCCACCATATTGTGGTAGTGATTTTAGACGGTCACGTGTTAGAGGTGTTTGTTGGTTTAAATTAGATTTGTGGAGGTCGGTAAGAGTACCTAGATTTTGTAGATGATTTCGTTTTTTATTTGTATTTTATTTGTAAACATTAGAACCTACTTAGGTAGTGAACTTCCTACTTGATCCTCACCGTAAAGGCGTCGGTTAGTGTTCAACTAATCTACATAACTCAGAATCAGTAGAGAGTAATTTGTACATGACGGCACTGGGGTTCAACAAAGTATCTCTCTCTCGTTAACGAGTCGGACCTCTTAACCACTAGACCACCGACGTTCTAAAATCCATTTCGGCTAGTTTCTCTTTTCACATAGGTATTCAGTATGAAAATTGCCTTATTTTTTAAATACATTGCCCACACCGAAAGCAAGCTGTTCAAAAATAAGACAAATAATCAGAGTCAAATATTGAATAAGTAATTCATGCCGAAAATAAAAATTTAAAACTGTTCGACTGGTGGCTAGTGGCACTATCTACTCATATTATACTAGTCAAGTTATGTGCTCGTGGTTGTTAGTTATAAAGCGGGGCCCCAGCAACCTATTGATACAGTTCCTGAACTCGTCAAGGTAGTGCAAATCCAATAATTGCGATCGAGGAGCCGGGTTCCGCTGGACGGGTCGCATAGTTGCATGGCCATAGGAGTTGTGGAACGAATGTTTATGGCCTACTTCAAAAGTGAACGTCGATAAGTGGCCAGATCTGCTGGGACCGGGCCACCTGCTGCCTCTTGACTGCTCAGATGATGGTGACCAGCTACCTCGAGGACTAGTTAAACTTTTAACCGCCAAACTTCTTTTCGTTGAACTTGCCCTCACTGCGACGTAAAAAATTATAAGGCTTAGCATGACGTTTAGGTAACGATTTTTTAAAGAAAATTTATGTTTCAATTATAGCTTAAATGCGTTTAATAATTTGGTGTAAGCCGCCCCAAATGTATAAGTCTTGGCTCAATCGATCCGTCATAATATATCTTATTATTCAGACTATGGTTTTTAAAAGGTGACCTAAATAACTCTCTCAGAGGCGGGCAACGCGTTGGTGACTCCCTTGGTGTTGCTGATGTCCATAGGCGGCGGTGACCTCTTTCACAGGCCCGCTTGCCTGTTTGTCTGCCGTATAACATGAAAAACAAAGAGAAATAGGTACTGTCTTGGGGCTCGCAACAGTCGCAACAATTTAATTACGAAGTATAAGGAGTTAGAAACAACTTTGTTTCAATCCCTAAAGAGGAGTAAGCGCAAAATTGGATTAAAGGGCAGTTAAACAAAACTACGTAGGAACAACATAAGTACAATAAACCCAAATTACACAGTCTGAATTTATTCCATCTAATAACTACACTCAAAATTCACTAAACCCAATTTGTGTTAACACTATCTATATATTATAGTATTCAATAACATATCATTTTCAACGAAGTACAGATATGATTTCGCGGAAAATAGGGATTATGATAGTGCATACTCTGAGCACATTTGACCTTCCTTTTAAGCATATTTGCGTTGAAACAAACTTTCGCATTTATAACACATATTTCAGGAAATAGTAAGATACCTGGCCGTGTGGTGTCCGGCAGATTAGAGTAACATCAACCCTTTATACTCGTTGGTGTCGTACAAGGCGACTAATGTTTTCGAGACAAAAGATCTAGAGTCTCCGTACGCTGGAAAATGGGCAGCGGCTTTTTCAATTGTTATATTTATAACACTGCGATCTCCAACCCGCCTGCCAAGCGCCCTAAGTACTGCAGTGAACTGTTGTAGGCTGTAATGATGAGTAAGATACCAAGGATAACTCATGTAACACCTATCACCAGTAGCTCTGAAAACTCCTCCAAAAACCCTACACGAAGCCATTATTTCCGAAGTAGGGTTGCGTGTCCGTTATTAATCCACTTCCAAACTCAAACTCCATTAGGAAGAACGCGACAGAATACTTCATAAACATTCCTCTATTTTGTTCTAACTACAAACCAATTAATAAAACCGTGTCTCTGTTCAAAACTTTGGATCGCGAGCACGCGACCTGTGTGACGGAAGTGATAAAATTTTCATAGCCGATAAGATTTTCCCATAATGTTATTAATAGATTGTTTTACAGCTCTAGGAGTTTTGTCTAAAGCCCCTCGGAATAGGTTGCGGCTTGATGGATTTTGCTATTCTAAAGTTAAGGGGTAAAGGGACTGAAGTAGCTGCCATTTTCGTAAGTATCCATCGAAATCCATGTTATAGATTGCCTACAAGGCTACAAATCAGCAATGTAGCTAAATTCGCGAAAATTTAACGCTTTTGCTATTTGTAAACAAAAACAAATAACTACTTCTTTTATAAAAATAAGTCCATTATTTGCACACAGACCTACTTCATGGGAAACTTATGTATCTACGTAACACTTTCAAGAATGCGACAAACATTTTATTCAGGTATGTACTGCAGCCGAAGATTTAGGTGGATTTAGATTGCCCTCGACTTCGTCCCCATAAAATTCTGTTTCCATACCTGTCGGACCCGTTTCCGCGGGGACCACATTGGATTTAGGGATAAATTAAAGCCTATCTGTATTTCTGGGCTATACAGTCAGATAAGACTTAGAAGTATACGATTCGCTAATGCTCCCTCCTCCAACGCTCTGTCGCTCAACTTACTCGTAATTTGAGCCATTAAATGTTATAGTTCCAGCACCATTGCTCGTTTATTATCCAAAGCGTACGCCTTGAAAAGAACAAAAAGGTCAATACAATATAAAATTAAGCAAACTCCTCTCGCGAGTGGTATTGAGTGGGCTTGAGCGGCGATACATTATATTGTCGCGTATAAATAACGCAAGCGCATTTGTCTCGCGGGCGCCGCGGCTAACGAGGCCGGCGCACGCGCAGCGAGGCTGCACAGGGTGTGCGGATTTAGGCGATCGGTGTGCCATTTATCGAACACGGTCAACCAATATACTCGTACTATACAATTTCTTTTTACTATAAAGTACGGAGGCTGAATGCGACATGCTAGTTAGTTCATTCAAATTAAATACGCTAAGGCGGCTTTCACAACGTGGATTGATTGGTGATTGGGTTTGGTGGTTGATGTGAACGCCGGCTTGTAACCAATAAGAAAGACGAACATTATCTCAGTACTTTGTAGTTTAAAAAATAGAGTATAGGCATGAATTTGATGGCCATCTCACCTGATGGGAAGTGACGATGCGGCTGAAGGTGGAGCATGCCTGTCTAGATGCCTATTACATTTGGACTTGAAGGAGTCTTGGTTGTACTGTTCGGGGAACACACTAGCAGGCAAAGCGTTCCATTCCTTAGTAAGTCGAGCTGCAAAGCAAAGCTGTTTGTGCAAATAGCTGGTACTATACAATATTTAGTCGGCTGTACAATGGGGAGTGTTCCGAGGAACTTTTTGATCTGGTGCCCACAGCACAATTCCGACATCGCACCACTCGCCGTGGGCTGGGTACTCATCCCCACTACGTAGACCCTCTGTTGGTCAACACGCGAAGATGCGAAATAACGTTTCTCGCTCGTACGATTCGGATGTGGAATGAGCTCCCAGCCACAGTGTTTCCTTTAGACTATGACATGGGATCGTTCAAGAGGTATATAAGAGGTCTCTTTAGAGGCGGGCAACGCATTGCAGACTCCCCTGGTGTTGCTGATATCCATAGGCGGCGGTGACCACTTTCCATCAGATGGCCCGCTTGCCTGTTTGTCTGCTGTGTAACATAAAAAAAAAGTTATATGCATTTTTACGAGTATAACATTAAATACAACTTGCTTACATTAAATAAAAACTTATAACTTATTAGGTTCCGCGCCGCTCCGATTTCATAAGACGTGCGTGGTACAAAAATGGACAATATTTTATTCCAATTAGATTTGCTTGTGAATTTAGACGACAGAATTTAGCTAATAATAATAAGCGCAAGCCAAAATTATTGGCACAGACTCTGCGGGCTATAGTTTTTCCACTCGAAAAATGGCGGCTTCGTAATGTCTATGTCGGTAACGTTCATGGCAATGTTGTAGCATTTAAAACTCAACCTGTATCTGCGTCATAAACGCACCCCGCACTGCGCTGCGCAGAACCATGCAGAACGCAATGCAAATAGTTGATTTACTCGCTCGCACCCGCGGCGCGACCCGGCCACGGCTACACCGACGCGACGCCAGGCCTGCGTCTGCGCAGACGTGAGTGATTGGGACATAAACCGGGGAAATTATATTGTCAACCGCTCTAGTAACTGTTGTGTGAACAAAAAGTAACATTACATTTAAGTAGCTATCATTGAGTATAATGTATGGAACCATGACCGTTGCTGAGTTTTAATGTCAGAACCATTATATTGGTACTTTTTATTTGTAAAACAGTTGACACATTTTTTATTGAAGTACGTGGGAAATAGGCGATGACCTGCGTAGTTCAGCTGGTTAACATTTGGTTCGATTTCTGGCCGGGCAGAAATTTAATTTAGTTACGTGTCTGGGTGCTATATGTACCTATAACAAGTAGATATTAAAAAATATATGTCGTAGATTAGGGCCGACTCCTACGGGAGAGATCCATCAGAAGGTATTTTCAAGATAGCGTGTAATTAAAATAAGAATCAGCCGAACAATTTACAGTGTATTAATGTAATAAAGCACTGTTACAATGAAAATAGTTATACGGATATGTAATTTTATGTCTTAAATTTTGACTATGTCAATTTTATTGTTTATAAAAATAGCAAACAATGAAAGAATAGGATGAATTTAAGATAATTTCAGTAGCAGATATGTGTATAATAATGTGGGACTACCGAACCCGTGGGGTCACTGGAAGACCCGCCACCTCCTGCTAGGCCGAAGCCAAGGTGCGCCGGGTGATCTTTTCACGTGCGCTCTTGTACAAATTATTATTTCCCACTCACTCACTGCACATTATACTCACACTCTCCTTTATGGAGTACGGCTATGTGACGTGAGGCAATAAATCAAGACTTCTTCTCTCTTCAATGGATGAGCAGCTAGTTCCACGTCTTGACCCGTCGATGGTCGGATGCCAGGTGTTCTTTGCGGCTGTGTGCCGAATATGACGTCTTCACAGTATTTCCAATTATCCACAAGGTGGTGCTTCAATTGACATTGCGTTTCTTAGTCAAAATGATGTCTAGGCTTATGACCGTATACGACATATATATACATTGTTTATCAGTTTTCTGGCACGCATTATTCAAGCTTTGCTTACTTTAGGGCTTTATGGCGCTGTGTGAATTGTGTGATATCCTATGCTTTGTAGGTAAGCGTCAATATCCTCTAGAGTCTAGATTACGAATAATTTTCTTAGCAGTCTTCTTTACCAACTCTTCTTTAACGTTTGATAGGATGCTGATATTATAATCGCATTATTTGAACGGTGTAGTCTAAATATTATGAAATGTGCTTTCAAAATCACCAATATGTCTGGTGACATAAGTTAGGGAATAGACTCTACTACCAAAATTAGTCAAAAATCGTAGATGTGGTGCATGAGTTACCAGTTTCCTCCACATTAACTGCCTGCTCGTTTGTCACAGACAAATTAGAAAGAATTGCGTAATAATACCATAAAGGTAGCTAAATTTCCAATATCTTTGAATAAGCAATATAACAGAATTGTTTCGTTAAATTTTCTTTTGTGCGCAGCCCTCTCGCCGATGCGCCAGCGCACCCTCTCTCACACAAGACTGATTGCAAGAGTAATTGGTCTTGCGGAGAGATTGGTGATGTGATGAAATAAGAGGTTTAACTAATAATAATATCAATCGTCAACCTAAGCTACATCAGAAAGTCAATAGTCACTGCTTTTTATACATAACTGCAGCATCCCGTGGTTTTCACCAGCGTTCTGTTCGAATCATGCAAACATCCTTCAAGGACTTAAAAAATTATAACACTCGGGAAGAATGTAGTTTCATAGCTAGCGAAAGAATTTCCGATCGGTTCAGTACCTAGTTACGGCGATTAGCACGTGTGTGTAAGAAACAAATAAAATTTTAATGGTATAGCTTTAATAGCACAGATTTAAATATTCGTTCTTCCGTCTCATCTGATTGTTGGCACAAGTCTAGTTCTAGTGACTAGGACTACAGAAGGGTTCTATATATAATAGGTTAATTTGATTCTCTTAGCCGTGTGGTGACCGGTAGAGTAGAATAGCACCAACCCCTTGCACTCGTGGGTGTCGTACAAGGCGACTAACGTTTAGAGGCAAAATATCTAGTCTCCATAAACTGGAAAATGGGCAGCAGCTTTTCATTGTTATGTTTGCAACACTGCGATCTCCAACCCGCCTGCCAAGCGTGGAGATTATGGCAATAACCTCCCCTTTTGCGGGAGAGGCCCAAAGTCCTGTAGTGGACTGTTATGGGCTGTGATGATGAATTTGATTCTCTATCAGAGCTAATAAAACCGTTGGAAAAATATACTTACCTACCTTTGTCTTCCCAAAAAGAGCACTTCTTGAGTTTCTTTATCGGCCTTTAGTAAGTCAGTTTTCTATAGAAAACAACCATGAAAGTAAATAATACGAGACAACATTTACCCCAAATGAACTTCGGAAATGGTAATTCAATACAGCTACACTCGTAAACCTAACAGTCAAGTATTTACAACCATTGAAGCTAGGAAATTGAATCCCATTCCATTAACATAAACTTTGGTAACGATGGCCGCATGCTCGGGCACTTGCAACTACTAACTAGGGTCTGAGCTCGTAGTGCAAAACACGAATTCATTCAAATTCGAAAGAATTGTCAACTTTTTTATTTTTATTTTATTTTATTTTATTTACTCAAGGAAAGCCAACAGCAGTTATTACAATAAAAGCAATAATAACATTACATAGCCAATTATAGGCCTCCACTGATAAAAATACAATAGACAAAAGAAGTACAACCGTTGAGGAAACACAACAACTTAAGCCTAAAAATTATCTTTGTTCGACTCGATTTATCAAATTACTTACGTTACAGTGTGTCAAAGTAATACTTAAGAACACGATTTCTCGCCGATTCACAACTTATATTAAACAGGTCAATGTCAACAACTTTGGACAAGACGTTAAAATTTTGAGCTGCTCGTAACAGAAAGGTATTCCTCCTATAGTTGGTGGTAGCTTCGGGAACATAAAGAGGGTAGTGGTGTCTAAAGGATCTTACAGGCGCTTTAATAAAAATACGAGAGAGAAGTTCCGGGCAATCAACAGTACCAGATGCAATTCTGATAAGTAATCTCAGGTCTGCTATTTCTCTTCGTTTGAGAAGTGGAGGAAGGTGGTGTTTCTTGCATAGGCGTAAATAATTGTCGGATTCATAATGCTGACCCGCGTATACCCGTCATATGGTGGGAGTTAAATTCTGGTAGCGAACGTCGATGGCCTAACGGTTACCGGGTTTGATATCCAGTGCGGCCATATACCTACCAATGATTTATCTTAGATCTAACTAATATAAAGTTGCGCACTAACACGCTCTTACGGTGAAGGAAAACATCGTGAAGGAACCTGCACATTCAAGCGACTGAATATGTAACCATGACCCAAATTCTCTCGTCAACAGGGTCACCAAGGTGGTCAGATGGCACTCGCTCTATTCAAATTACCTAATCTGTCAAATCTTGGATATAGCTCAAGGTGGACCCGGCTCCTCGCGCCCGAGATACACAACCGGGATATTGAGGCAAAGATAATAATAATTTTTGATAAGTTATATTCTGGTAGCCACAGAGATGGCTCTAGATATCGCTATTAAAAAAAAATGTCTTTATGTCAAAGGTATTTTCCATATGTGACGCATTCGCCTGATTTCCTGGGCCCTGGGCTCCTCCTTTGCAAACTACACGAAGACTAACCAACTAACCGACAATGAATCACATCTACATTTCAGCATCAATTTACGGTTCAATTTATCAAATGTGACACGCAACATTGCGTATGAGAGCAATGATAACCAGTTGAATGTAACATTGGATCGGTGAAGATTCTAATTACGGACGTTACGGCTGCCCGATAGTGTTGTGGAGAGCTTTGAATTCTTGAACCATATTTATTTGGTACTGATTTTATTTTAGAACAAACCTCATTAGAATTAAAGGTGATGGTGGCGGTGTGGTGGTCAACGATTCATATATTAACAGAGTATCCTTGGATTTATGGAAATTGGGGCCACTGTCTATATGCAAGTATGGCCGTGTGGTGTCCGACAGAGAAGAATAGCACCACTCCCTTACACTCGTGGGTGTCGTACAAGGCGATTAATGTTTTCGAGGCAAAAGTTCTAGAGTCTCTGTAGGCTGGGAAATGGGCAGCAGGGTTTTCCATTCCGCCTAACCTAACCAATCCCGCCTGCCAAGAGTGAAGATTATAACAATAACCTCGCCTCTCATGAGATATTCCCTAAGTCCTGTAGTGAACTGCTATGGGCTGTAATAATGAGGGCTACATTCCACGAAGCTGTGCCCGTCATCCGCACAAGTTTTTGCGTAGAAACAAACGAAACTGTGCCCACGGAGCGCCTCACACGACGTCGCCGCTCCGTGGACGTTGTAAATTAGTTACCAGTTGTTGCAACTTTGAAAGGAGTTCTTTAAAACGTAGTTCTGTCCTTCCCTTGGGCCCTCGTGTTTAGACCCAGCCTTTGATAAAAACGCGAAAACTCAACATAAAATGTTTAGGTACCCAATTTTCCCGCGGTTACGTAAAATATGGTTATAAGGTATATTTCAGAACCGTTCCCGTCAGCGTATGTGCCATTTCATTTCATCAAAACCCATTCAGCAGTAGTTTTTGCGTGCGTAACAACATCAATCATCAAGCCTTACAAATATTAGAATGAAGTAGGAAGGATGTTAGAAAAGTCGGGTAACCCCGAGCGAAGTTTCATAGGTATAGGTACTCAAATATTTTCTAAACTACTAAACCAATTTTAATAAAACAGAGCTAAGTTCAGAAAACCGCATCAAAATCGGTCCATCCGTTCAGTAGTTACGATTCTACAAACATACACACAGATAAACAAAGCCACAATTACACACGTCAAACTTATAATAACCCTCTTAGCTCTCTTTTTAAAAAATACACTACACATCGCACTTACATATAGTAACGATGAGGATAACATTAAAGAATAGAGTCCGTCACGCTCAACCAGAATCTGACTGAGCTGAATTTGAATTTTCGAGTCTTGTGTATAAAAACCCATTTTCTCGACTCCATCACAGCACTATTGTCCGACGTTCAGCGCACATGTTCTGCATACGTTTCGCGGCCTCAATCGGTTAGCGACATTTGTAATAGCAGTATCCAAATTACAGTGTCTCTGTAATTAAAGGCGTAGGGCTGGGCCGACGTAGCTTTTTATTAATTTAAGTGTAGCAATGTTGATAAAAGATGAAGTAATGTAACGATATTATTGTATATTATTGTATTGGCCGTGTGGTTCACCAGAGTTGAACAGCACTAACCCGTGTCGTTCAAAGCGACTAATGTTTTCGAGGCAAATAATAGTTTCCGTAGGCTGAAAAATGGGCAGCAGCGTTTTCCATTGTTTTATTTATAACACTGCTATCTCCAACCTGCCAAGCATGGAGATTATGGCAATAACCACTTATTTCGTGACAGAGGCCCTAAGTCCTGCAGTAGACTGTTATAGGCTGTAGTGTAGCGATAAAAGAACGACACAAATACTCTCAATAGTAAAAAAATAACACCCTTCTTGCATAAAAAATTTTACCTTGCAAAAATATTAAAATTTTTGGTAAAAACACATATTCTAAAACATATAATTTCCCCCATTCGCCTGAAACTTTGAAAGCATGATGACAGTTTGCAACTTTCGCGCACCCGACCAATTGTTTGCGCGCGCGCCTCTCTTTAGCAGCACGACGATCAAATAAAACGAATCATGATTTAAACTGTGCATTCATTTATCAAAATATTCTTGACGTTTCACGCTATTATAAGCTGTTACACGTATGGGTGGGACAGTTTTATGCGCCAGTAAATTAAGATAATTTTATTTCCCATCTCCCAATCTAATGTTGCTTTTTATGATTTCGGATTTTTGTGCGCGCACGCATTCCGGTAAGTGATTCATCGCGGTGCAGGCTTGTTAGATGTCATATCATGTTGGGATTTTAAAAGAAATATTTTAAATTTACTTATTTATTGCGCATAAAGTCATATCAAATTATTGCAGAGCAGTTTTACTTTCTTTTTTATTTGTTTTGTTGTTACTGGCGAGGACCTGTTGGCAATTGGCTTGTTGGTTCTAAAATAGTATTTACCTACTCGGAGAAAATTACAATTCTTAAGCCTTATTCTTCCTTAGAATAGGCGTCGACAGACAAGACCTAAAGAAGCGCTACGTAACTAGGTTCGGGGATCCGGAAGCAGAAATCTTGCTTTCCGAGCGAGTTAAAGAGTGATTTCATTGTACGTAGAATAGCTTCATTAATGAAAACTAGAATATTATGATGCCCATAAGATAGGTAAGGTAATTGAATTCCGTAGGTATGTAATTTTCAAAAAGTTAAAACTTATATCTGGTATTCGATGGTTAATAAAACAAGTTTAAGAAGGACGTTATTTTTTTAGGAAGTTTATTGATAAGTGCCTGCCTAAATGTGTTTAAGAATTTGGTGCAAGTATCCTCAGAGTACAAACATACAATACCAGTATACCTACATATTATATAAACCTGGTAGGTATATAAAACTGGATACAAATAACGCACGCCGAAAGCCGTCATGTAAAATTCTATTGTTGTTACATTGGGAACACATTTACATTTTACCAGATGATTTTTCAGTATCGGATTACATGCGCGAGCGCCGCCTTAGGGCTCACTTATGAGCGGAGCGGAAAGCGATTTTGTGTAACCACTCGTAACTCAGATTGCAGGTACTCTACGCATATGAAATTCAATTTTATTCGTACAACGTTGGCGGAGACACTCACTTCCACCTTTTCCGATGTTCGGAGGAATCTTAACGCTGTTCACATTAATGCGCAGAGCATACCAGCCCATTATTCCGACCTCCTGGCTTCATTTAGTGATATTGAAGGACTCGATGCTGTATTGGTCTCTGAATCCTGGCTTAAGCCTAGCTTGCCTTCTACATCTTACTCTTTACCTGGCTTCGTTCTTTTGCGCAATGACCGTGTTGGTGGCGGAGGCGGCGGCGTTGCGATATATCTAAAGGCTCACTTGCCATATTCTATTGTTAGTGTCTCATCCCAACCGCCTCCCATTTGTGCAGGTGAACATCTATTTATTGAAGTCACCCTGGCTCATTCCAAGGTACTTCTTGGGGTTTACTACTGTCCTTCCCGTAATATATCCTTCTTCAATTCCTTTGAAACATTGCTGGAGGACCTCGTGCCTACATATATTCATGTTATAATTATGGGCGACTTCAATACCTGTATGATTAGGAATGACTCCAGGACCTTAGCCTTTAAATCTCTGGCCAATGCCTGCAATATGCATTTCTTGCCACTAACTGCCACCCATTATTTCCCGAATTGCGTACCTACACTGCTGGATGTTATGTTAGTTTCCTCCGCCCCCCATGCTGTTAAACATGGCCAACATTCTGCTGAAGCTTTTTCATTCCACGATCTGCTATATCTATCGTATAAAATTCGTGTCCCTAGAGCGAAGCCAAGGGTTTTGTATCAGCGCAGTTTTGGAGCAATGGATCTGGATGCCTTGAGGGATCATGCTCGGCTATTGGACTGGTCGGGGGTTCTAAACGAAGACACGGTTGATGAGCAGGTTGAAGCATTCAATTCAATACTGACAGGACTTTATGATCTGCATGCACCGTTAAAGGCTGTTAAGATTAAGCATCACCCAGCGCCCTGGCTCACAGACGATGTAAGGGTGGCCATGCGGAGGAGAGACTCGGCTAAATTTAGATATAAGCTCCGACCAACCGATGAAAACAAAGAAAAGTACAGAAGCCACCGAAATATATGTAATAAGATGTGCAGGGATGCGCAGCGCCGTCATATCCATGTCTCAGTATCCAATGGCGATCCTTCCAAAGTGTGGAAATTTCTTAAGTCCTTGGGAATAGGCAAGCCCCGCGGCGACACATTACCTAAGGATTTGGACATTAATGAGCTGAATCGTTATTTCTGTTCTACTTCTCCTTTACAGAACGTCACTAAAGGCAATACTCTGGACCGCATCTCTTCCCTCCCTTTGCCTAGTCACCCTCCTTTCGTTTTTGAGAGGTTCACTGATGCGGAGGTTGAGAGGAGTGTTAGGGCCATGACCTCTAATTCTGTTGGTAGTGATGCTGTAAGCCGCAACATGGTTGTGCCCATCATTGATATATTGGCTCCTTATATAGCTCACATATTCAACACTTCCATTAACACAAAGTGCTACCCACGTCTGTGGAAGGAAGCCTTACTTTATCCGATTCCTAAAAAAGCGTCTCCTGTCTCCTTCGCTGATCTCCGCCCAATCTCCATATTGTCATTCCTTTCTAAAGTCTTTGAACGCCTTGTCCATCATCAACTCTCAACTTTCCTCGCTTGCCATAATCTCCTCAATCCCTTCCAGTCTGGCTTCCGACCGGGACATGGTACTACCACTGCACTCGTCAAGATAACCGATGATATCAGGATGGGCATGGAGAACAGTAAAGTAACGGTTCTGGCCCTTTTGGATTTCAGCAACGCTTTCAATACAGTCGACCATGGGATTCTCTTGGCTATAATGAGATCACTTAATATTTCTGGAGATGCTGTCGAGTGGTTTGGAAGCTACTTAGTGGGTCGTCGTCAGCGGATCCGTGCTGATGAATCTCTCTCAGCGTGGTGCGAGCTAGGCGCTGGTGTTCCGCAGGGTGGTGTACTTTCCCCAATTCTCTTCGCTATTTTCATAAATCGTATTACTGCCGACCTTAGCTCAAGCTACCATCTGTATGCTGACGATTTACAAATTTACTCGCAGTCATCCCCGGAAAAGATTGCCAACGCCATTAACGACATCAATTGCGATCTCGATCGGATCGCGTGTTGGAGTGCTTCACATGGGCTCAAAATCAACGCTCTGAAAACGCAATTGATAGTTATCGGTGGCTCGAGGATGTTGGCGAAACTGGACCTGAAGGCGTTGCCTAGCGTCTCCTTCGACGGAGTGTGCGTGCCATACAGTGACTCAGTCAGGAATCTCGGTGTCATTATTGACAAAACATTGTCCTGGTGGCCACATATTGCTGAGATGAGTCGTAAGTTGTTCGCCTCATCGTCGTCTTTGAGAAGACTACGCAATTTTTTGCCAATCCCTACTAAGATCGCGTTAGCACAGTCTTTGTTACTGTCGATTCTTGATTACGCTGACTCATGTTTGACTGACTTGACTGAAGAACAACTTAATAAACTCGAACGACTACAAAATTATTGTATTCGATTTATTTTTGGTCTCCGCAAGTTCGACCACGTTTCCGAGTTCCGCGCTCGGCTTGGGTGGCTCCCTATTCGGCAGCGGCGAAACAGTCACTGTCTTTCGCTACTGTACCGAGTGCTCTTCGACCGCTGCTCGCCGCAATACCTAAAAGAGCGTTTGATTGATAATGCCTAAACATGTCACAGGCTTCTACGACAAATCGTTCACTGTTCAGTCAGTGCGCTTGTGGAATGCTCTGCCCCGCGATGTGAGATGCTCAGAGTCACCGCTCACATTTAAAAGGAAACTGAAAGTACATCTCCTAACAACGAATAACTGAAGTCCATCGCCTGTGTTAATGATATATGGAATAGCAATATTTGTGTTTTTTTTTTCTTTTCATAATTTGTAGTAGAAACCTTTGTTCGTCATTTAGTGTAAATAGTGTTTAAGTTTACTCTCTGTACATGCCTGCTTTATCTAGGAACCTTCTACGATGTCCGTAAAAATGGTTGTCTGGAAGAGATCGCTTTAAGCGATAAGACCGCCTTTGTACTATATTGTCTTACTGTTACTATGTTTTACTGTCTTTGTATGTACAATAAAGAGTTATAAATAAATAAAAATAAATAAAAACAATGGATAGTGGGTTCGGCGCGACTTCGTTCGCGTGACAACCTACTTCTATCCTACACCACCCCACCTTACTCTACCCCTATCCTACCCTACCATACTCTACCCCTACCAAACCCTACCCCTATCCTACACAAGATTTGCTTACTTTGGGGCTAGATGGCGCTGTGTGAATTTGTCAATGCATATTTTTTTTTAATTTTTTTTTTCTGTATTTCAAGCGCAGTGTAACCGCATCCTGCCTGTCCAACACAGAGACCACGTGCGGTTCATCTAGCGATAAGCATACGCATTAATCTACAGCGATAAAACATACATGTTGATCTAAAATCACTATAATATTTCGAAGCTTTTGGTCTTACAAAAATTATAAAATAAAATAAATAAATAAAAGCAGGCAGGTATCTATTCATAGCGTAATGTTCCAATTACATATTCGAAAACAGTCGTTTAAGGATACACTTTTTTCACGACAGTCAATAAAATTTTAAAAAATTACTTTATGATACAGCATTTCCCATACTATTTTCATTACAGCTGTAACGTATAATAACTTTAATCATAAGGCAACACTTATTTTTTAAATTTTTGTCGGGCGCCGGGACATGGCGAAATGTAGGCTGAATACCTAAATGTCTTTACCAATTTAATATTCAAATTTTCCTGTTTATATTTGAGTGTTATTTTTAATAATTTTAATTATTTTCCTGCTAAACAGAATATTTTTCTAATTGTTGTAATTTGTGTTTGTGAATGTTTTTTCTTGTTTAAATAGATAAATGTGAAAGTAGTGAAATGAATTTCAAAAAAAATTTTACAACAGAACTGACTCGCAGCTTACTTCCAGCGAAGTTGAGAAAATTATTGGTACGAAATTTTAACATGAAAATATGAGTGTAGATAAAGTAGTGTATGTAACTGCATATAATTAGGTATTAAAACACTCATGTCAAACTATAATCATACTCGGATACGTATCGTCTGATAAACAGACATTCATGTTTTAATACCCCCTTTTACATGTCAGTTGCATAAACTACTATTTTGAATCCTTCCTCCTTCCTTTCCTAATACCGGCAAGTTAAGGCACCTATTTTCCACGTATCCATGGGGTTTACGCAGCACGTGACCAAACCAGCGCAAGCGAGCCTCGTCTCTCACGCCATTCCACGAATGTACTCTTTCCACTCGGCCAAGTCACGTAAGGTAAGGTACAGGTAAGCACAGCAGGTCCTTAAAGTTACACAAACAAATCCAAACACCCTGTACACCACACCACATAAGTCGTGTGTAGAAAACGAGCTCGTCATAAATTTGTATCTCTTTATCGCGTATATCTGGTAACCGGAGAGCCAGCCTGATCGATGGTGGCGCCCCCCGCTGAAATATGTGACGAATTTATTGCAACAGGGGTGCTATAATGGAACACGGGCCTAATGATCGCGCCCTCAAAGTTTTATACTCGTCAGTTTTTGAGTGAGGGCTATTTTGAGAATGGTATAATTTTTTTGCTGGTCGGGGAGGCTGTTTTTTGGTGTTTTTGGGATTACTTTCATCATGGACTTGTTGTAGAATGAACGATACATTAATAAAATAATTTACAGATTGGTCCAGTATAAAGTATCCCGCAGACTCCTCACCGCTATTTCTGAATACTAAGTGCAAGAATAATAAATGTTACGGAAAACAGCTTTCTCAACACCCGACGAAAAAACAGGGGTGATATAATTTAGACGTGTGTATATGTGACTTTGTGTATCTGTATGTATATGGCTTCGTGACTCTCGATTTAGATGCGGTTTTCTCTGTTTGAAAGGCTGTATAATCGAGATGGTTTTTAGCTTAATTAAAGTCGGTTCTGTAGTTTAGAAAATATACTTAATCTTAGAAGAACTTAGAAGTAAACTTGATCGGGGTTAACCGACTTTTTCTGTCGGTTAGGTTAGTTAAATCATACGGCAGGCAAACAGGTAAGCGGTCTATCTGATGGACAGTGGTTGACAACACGTTGCTCTGACAGCACAAAGGCAAATGCATCTCTACTACTTATTATACCATCAAGTGGGCTGTCTGCTTTTTTGTCACTATGTAGTATAAAAACATAATTATCATACGGATCAGATTACACCAGTCAAATCCGAATAAGTACCCTAAATCCGAATTAATCTCAATAACACTGCACCTACACACGATTATGTGTAGGTGACACACGATTCCAAAAGCCACCATAAAAGCCTCATAACCCTAACACGTGTGATTCCACCGATAATCAATTACCCACGATCCCAGCGTTGGGAGTGGGCGTGGGCGTGGGGCGTGCGCGCATTGTATGCACATGAGGGCGTCGCAACAAGACAATGATGGTAAACAAACAAGGCAGGCCTGCGCAGGCGCGTCATGCCGCGTGAGCGGTTTCTGACTCGTTGGTTATTTGTGAAATTGAAATGTGGTGTTCGGGGAATGAAGCTGTTGGCTTAAGAAGTTTGCTGAATGATTATTTTAGCCTTAAAATTTTAAAGTTTGATTATTGACTTGTCTAAAACGTGTATACAAATGTATGTGTATTAATTCTTGATAAGTTTAAGTAATTAAAAAATATTTATTATCTTGGCGTTAATGTTCCGGTTGTGCTCTCGCCCAGGAGGGCCCGGAGTCCACCTTAACCATGATCCAGGATTTGGCAGATCAGATAATTACAGTGGAACGATTGCCATCTGACCCCCGTGACCTTGCTACCAGGGGAACCTGATCAAATTGGAACATGGTTACACATTCAGTCGCCTGAATGTGCAGTTTTCATCACGATGTTTTCCCTCACTGTAAGATATGTTGATAAGTCTAGGTGAGGCAGTCCAACTGTACTTAGAGAGACTACCGAGTACCGCAAGCTACAATCCATCCTGACACCCCTCTTTTGCCTATTCTACATTCATATATCTTTTCATACATTTACTCTGGTAGAGGATACCCTGACCTACCCTTTATGGAGAAGGTCATTTATTTGATTAGTATTTTTTTAAATTTGACAGTGACGATGCGGCCGAAGATGGAGTACCTAATATCCTCGTCGGGTGCCGTCTACCTACCAACATTTTATGGTTCAGCCATGGGTACGCTACGTGTTATAGAGGTGGGCAACGCATTAGCGATACTCTTGGTGTTGCTAATGTCTATAGGCAGTGGTGACCACTTTCCATCAGGTGGCCCGCTTGCCTGTTTGCCTACCGTATGACATAAAAAAAAAGTATATATAAGTGATTGTAGCTGGACCTTTGCTAACATTAAGTTGTAAAATCAAAATGTTATTACTTTATCACAAAAAGCTGTGAGGTACAAAGCTTGATCAACAGTCAAATGTTGGATCTCGTCTTTCTCTATAATTTTCCCATGCCCCCCGATGTTTGGGTTGGAAGTAAATCACAATATTTTACACACTTACTACAGAAACTCTTTCCATTACATTTAGACACGACGGGGCGACCACATCAAATTAAAGTGTGTTAAATGAACTAAATAAAGCCGTTAATGTTTAATCACCTTATATTTACGGTTTGGTAATAAAAATCCCAATCTATTACTTTGATGATTATAAGCGCGCCAGAACACCACATTCATACCAAACAGCTATCAGAGTTGAAATTATCAGAGTAAAAACTATAAAACTTTATCAATACGACTCCACGGATGGCGCCCACTTCAATATGTGATATTAGTGCATCGTCATCGCCTGTCTGTCGTGTCTGTGCTCTTCAAATGAGCTTCTACGAGTACTGGAGTGTGCAACACTTCTCTTTAGAACTTGTCCCTTGTTGAAAAATATTTATGCTAGGTAGACATAACCGATAGAAATAAAAAAAGAACATCAAATCAATAGAATTTTTAGTGCATAAACCTTAAGTACCTATACGAGTGTACCTATATGAGTAGAACTAACAAAGCCTCAACTATGGCAGGCGAATGTGAAAACATGAGCGTCAAATATATGAAGACTCTCTTGTTATCTAGCGTTTAAGTCACTTTTGAAAATAAGAACGTAAATAATAGAATTTTTCAACTGTTCGTAATTCGACATTGTCAAAGTTGTGTTTTGATATCAGCAGAGAATGAGGTATTTATATTGTGATGCTTTAGTAACTTAGATCATCATCATCACAGCCCATCAACAGTCCACTGCAGGACTTAGGGCCTCTCCCACGAAAGGGGAGGTTATTGCCATAATCTCCACGTTTGCAGGTGGGTTGGAGATTGTAGTGTTGTAAATATAACAATGGAAAACGCTGCTGCCCATTTTCCAGCCTACAGAGACTCTAGATCTTTGGTCTTGAAAACATTAGTCGCCTTATACGACACCCAAGAGTGTAAGGGGTTGGTGCTATTCTACTCTGCCGGACACCACACGGCCAACTTAGATATCGGCACAGTATTTCCAAAGATTAACATTCATATAAAAAAAATTAATACATTAGTACCTACTTATAGACTTATAGATAAAATCTCCATCTAAGGCAGTTTCTTGACAACACTCGTTAATAGTTTAACTGCTCGATGGAGCCCTAATATCGGCTATAAAAGCCTTTTACACATCAATTTGTCTGGTTAGAGGTGTCTGCGATGATTTCGACGGCTGCAGTGCAAGTGGAAGTATCGGAAATATGTTTCACTTTCGAAGCAAACGACAGAAGTAGACATTTGTAAGTCTGGTATTGCTTTTGCGTTGACACAGTGACTAGCTGAATGTACTCAAAGAGATGAGGTAGTAAATAGCAAATATTTATCTAGAAATATTGCGAGCGTCGGTGGCTTAGCGGTAAAGGTACCGGGTTCGGGTGACTCTTTTTCTGAGTTGGGTGCATTAAGTCAAAGACTAACCGATGCTCTTACGGAGAGGGAAAACATCGTAATGAGACCTGCATATTCAGGCGATTAAAGTGTAACCATGATCCAATCTGGTCAGGTGTGATGGCAGTTGCTCCACTGTAATAACCTAATCCGCCAAATCTTGGATCTTGGTCAAGGCCTCGTGCGCAAGAGCACAACCGAGACAACGCCAAGATGATTTTTTATATTTCAATTATTAAATTATGAACAAGATAACCTGAAAGAGTATACTTGATTTTCTACTATTTTAGCATCAGTTTACCATACGGTGTAATGTGAGCCCTTTTAGGTAATTGTGTCTACCTACTGCGTGCAGGCGTTTTGGACCGCTTGAATATTACTTGTTTTTTTATAAGAGAGGGAGGGATCAGATGGAAAGTGCCGCCCATAGATACCCGGGGCCTTTAAGACAGGCTCGTTTCTTGAAGGTTTCAACGCCATAATGGTCAGATATCACCACTGCAGTAAGCTAGTACAAGCATAGCATTAACTTAATCGTCTGACCAGGAGACGAAATCACAATTGTGGGGACGGGACGGAACTACGACAGTACCAAGTTGTTACATAACTGCAATCGAACAAGAATCAAGTTCCCTAATCGATGGATTGTGATATTATATGGTTTGCACTTTTGCATTTTTAAGAAGAACTGAAACAGTTATTTATTTTTCCTAACTTCAGCAGTGCTAAATTTTGCCGCGACGTATTTCGTGCAGATTTGAACAAAAAGGGTGAATCTCAAAGTTGTTTCGTCTTTCCAAAGTTTTATTTCTGCGAAGCAAGTAAACCAAAACGAAACCGATAGTTCTGGGTTACAGCAACCCTTACATGCCGACTCAACTCAGGCGGCGGATGTGTCTCATGCATGATGCATGACACGGCGGGATAATCGCTGCGATGCTGTTTGTTAGTCAAATAACCCATTGTGCACGCTTCATCTGATATCCGGCGGTATTGGCTCGTTAGCATCGGAAGGGTTAAACTCGTTATACGAGTTACTTGAGGACAGTATCTCATGTTTGGCTTAGATACTATTTAGATTTTCAAATCTATCTCTAAAGAGGTTTAACTCGAAGATCAGCAGCAGCAAAATGAGGATGAAACGTCCTGAAACTTACTCTGCAGGTGCGAAGCTCCGTAGCACACATTTTAGTAAACAGATATTATCCAAAGGGGTGCAAGAGAGTGCTAAAAACATTAAACAGTACATATAAGCTGAACTAGGTCTGGGGTGCGATTCTCTAATCGAAATCGAATCTAATTGCCTGTATAGAACTTGAGCGACTTATTGTAATGAGCGTATACAGACCTCCGGCTTCATCATTTGATTTGTTCGAGAAAATTATGGACGAAGCCCTTATTAAAGTTAGCAATTGTAATAAAAATATTGTTGTTTGTGGAGATTTTAATATAGATTTATTAGACGTATCTTGTAAATATACTGGTAGGCTAATATCATTATTTAAGTGTCATAATTTAATCAACTTATCTTTAGAGCCTACTAGAATAACAAGTACTACATCAACTTGTCTTGACAACATTTTTTGTGATATCCAGGCATGTAGCCAGTCTGTAATAAACAAATTGCAATCCGATCATTGTGGTCAATTAGCTGTGTTTAATGTTAATATGAGGAAAGAAACAAAAAATACTATTAAATTTGTACCAATTAACAACAATTTGTATTTTGATGATACAAATGAATATTATAATTCAGTTTTACACATGACAAAAACTGAAAGTAATAGTATATTCAAACCAAAGGTGAAGGCAGTAAACAGCAAACTTATGTTTAGCGATTGGGCGACAGCAGGAATACATAAGAGTAGAAATAAATCATATGAGCTCTATGCAGAACGGGCGTATAATAATAGCGTAGAATTTGCTGAGTATGTTAAACATTATTCGAAGTTATTTAAACGCGTTTGTGCTACAGCTAAATCGAATTTCGTTAAACACAAACTGAAAAATAGCACAGATGTAGTAAAATCCACATGGCAGATAATAAATAGTGAAACTGGAAAAGTAACAAATCGCGATACTAAGTACAGTTTAAAGATAAATGATAATGTTGTTACCAAAAACTCGGAAGTTGCGGAGGCATTCAATAAATTTTTTACAGACATTCCAGTGTCAACTATGAAATCCTTAAGTTCGTCTCCTGCTCTCGCTGAATCCTTGTTAAAACAAAATGTACCCGAGAGTGTCATCGATTTTAAGTTCGAGCATGCAACACCTCAAGATATAGTTAAGGCTTTTAAAACCATAAAAATGAAAGCAACTGCCGACATTGATGGTATGTCGGTAAAAATTATTAGCTCTGTAATTGATGTTATTGCTGTCCACTTAGCGAATATATTTAATAATTGTGTTGATAATGGTGAATTTCCTGACCTGATGAAGCACAGTAAAGTTATTCCATTGTTGAAAACTGGTACGGATCCTACAAATTTTAGACCAGTTTCAATTTTACCGACTCTAAGTAAAATATTTGAGAAAATCATATTAAATCAACTAAAAGCTCATTTTTATGGAAGTAACCTATTGCATCATAAACAATTCGGTTTTACTCGCGGTCGTTCAACAACTGATGCAGGTGTTGAACTTATTAAACAAATATTTGGGGCGTGGGAGGAATCACGTGATGCCTTAGGGGTTTTCTGTGATTTATCCAAAGCCTTTGATTGCGTTAATCATGACATTTTGGTCAGGAAATTACAACATTATGGAATAAAGGACTTGGCCCTGAACTTGCTAAATTCATACTTGAGTCATAGAATTCAAAAAGTTGATGTGAACGGAGAGAGATCTATGGGGTCTGTTGTCTCTATGGGTGTCCCCCAGGGATCTATTTTGGGCCCGTTTTTGTTTCTTGTTTATGTAAATGACTTATCGTACTTTGTAAAAGATGCCCATGAAATTGTCTTGTTCGCGGACGATACATCTTTAGTGTTTAAAGTAAAAAGACAACAATTAACATATGAAGACGTGAACAAGGCTATTGCAGAAGTGGTAAACTGGTTTACGGTTAATAATTTATTACTGAATGGCAAGAAGACAAAATGTTTAAAATTCTCTTTGCCAAATGTTAGATCAGTGCCCACTAATGTACAAATAAAAGGCGAAAATTTGAATTTTGTTGAATCTACAGTATTTTTAGGCTTTACCCTGGATAATAAATTGCAATGGGGTCCTCACATTGATAAATTGGCGAAAAGGCTAAGTTCTGCAGCATATGCTGTAAAGAAAATACGGTGTATTTCTGACGAGGCTACAGCAAGATTAGTTTACTTTAGTTATTTCCACAGTATTATGGCCTATGGCATACTGCTGTGGGGACACGCTGCCGACTGGCACAATGTATTTGTATTGCAGAAAAGGGCTATTCGCGCGATTTATCAATTGAGACCTAGAACTTCACTAAGAGATAAATTCAGGAACATTGATATAATGACAATGCCGTCACAATATATATATGAGAATTTAATGTATGTTCATAAAAATTTACACTTATTTAAGAAGAATAGTGATGTTCATAATATTAATACGAGAAATAAAGATAAGCTTGTTGCTGGTGCTTGTCGTCTAGCCAAAGTCCACAAATCATTTATGGGTCAATGTGTACGCTTTTATAATAAGGTTCCAACAGATATTCAGAATTTACCATTGAATAAATTTAAAGTCGCTATAAAAAACAAATTATGTCAAAAAAGTTATTATAGTATATCTGAATATGTAAATGACAAAAGTCCATGGGACTGAACTGCTGTTCTATACAGGTATTTACTTTTAAGATAGACATGTTAAAAAAAAAAAGAATTAACTTAGGCTCTGTGGGTTTCTTGTCGTTTCTTTCCCCCACAGAGAACCACCTTGGAAGCGGCGTTAATTTTCCTTCCTCTCCCACACATGGTGTCTCCTGTCTGCGCTAGGGTAGGGGTAGGGTAGTAGTTAGAGTAGGGGTAGGGTAGGGTAGGAGTAAGATAGCGGTAAGGTAGTATAGGGTGGGGTTGGGGTAAGATAGTGGTAGGGTCGGGGTAAGATAGTGGTAGGGTAGGGGTAAGGTAGTGGTAGGGTAGGGTTAAGGCAATGGTAGGATAGGGTAGGGGTAAGGTAGCGATAGGGTAGGGATAGGATAGAGTAGGGTGGGAGCAACTACCTATCACATGCAGCATGTGTGATGCACGCTCACTTAAAAGTCTGTCTGGCGGTGGCGTGGGGGCCGGGTCGCTCTTTTCCCTCAAATATGGTTGAATTGGACGATGGCTGGGCCCTGCGTTATACTCGTGAACGGGTGCTGCCTTGGTGGACTGGCTTACTCTTGCTGTAGTTTTAGGTGGTTTTTCTTAATTATACTAGACATACCTACGAGTATATAATATAATATAGCGTTCCGGCTCTGTCTGGCATTGTCGAGCCCGGTTCGGTTGTGGTTGGCGAGGGATACGTTTATCTACAGACATAGGGCGGTCAGCGTGTCACTGTGTGTTTCCTTCCTACTTTCCTACCACCCTCCTTTTTGACGATTGAAAGAGATATTTAATGTCCTAATCAATAAAGAAATTTTGATTTGATTTGATTTGATTTGATTTGAAACATCCTTGGTCGCAACGATGGAACGAAGATGTTCTGTCAAATGATAACAATATTTCAATAAAAAATTGCGCGGATGTTGTCTTAGAGAATAACATAGCTGAACTGTAAGCTAGATGCTATCACAATAGATCAGTAATGTTCGCTGTGATACTAGGATGTTTAGCCTTGAAAAGCCCACATACCCAATCAGTTATCTAGGAAAGAACTGCGCGACCAGTAAATTTGGCCATCCATCGCGTAGGATAGGCATAAGTGGCAAATCTTTGTGTCCCGAAATCCACTTCGGGTAGCTGAGCCAGCGATGTAAGTATAGCTAAGTATCCATCCTATTATACGAACCTATACCTAACTGTACCGTCAAGGGGTGCCAATCGGTTTCCGAAACTGTCCAACCAGGGTCAACAGCAAAAGACCATTGTCAACATCCTATAGGAGGCACACTTAATACGTGGTCAGCTCGTCGCGTGGCCGAAATTCGTATAGCCTTAAAGTACAAACTGTCAATACTTCACCACTGTCAATAGTACTCCAGTTCCCGCAGACTACGTTCGTTGCTTAACTTTGTTTATCGGTTTCTCAAGCACGCTGCCTGCCACTAATTACTGTTATCTGTATAATCTTGCTAATCTATACTAATGTTATACTCTATCTATAGGATATTATAAAGAGAAAAGTTTGTAAGTTGTATCTTTAACTAACAGTAAGCTACATTATTTCCGAGTGTCTCAGGTTACTTTTATCTGGAAAAAGTAATAGGATCCTGCGGGATAGTCCAACGTTTATAAAGATCCGAATAGCACGCGGCTTAAAACCGCGGGTAACGGCTAGTAATGCGGAAGATTGTAAGAATGAATGCTTGTTACTCTTTGATAAAGATCGGGATCTGGAAATTAACCTGTTTCTTATAAGCTAAAAGTATTTCTAGCTAGCCTAAATAACTTAAATCATAATAATGCACGGAATAGTAAACACTAACACTAAACTAACACGCACTACTGAACTAAATTACATCACTTTACTTACATAGGTATTTGCCTCTTGATCCAGATGTAATGTTGTCTGATTTCGTTGGATTCGAATTTCATATTCAAAAGGATTTGCATCATATGAAAAAAAAAAGTTTTGCCTGATAAAGCCACAAATTCATATCTTATGTAGCTTATGTATCTTATGTATATTGAAACTAAGTCGCAGAGCACAACTCCTTTTCCATTTTCCCACAGAATTTCGTTTAAAAATGCAATACAAGCATCTAATTATAAAAAAATCGATTACTCACATATTCACCTAGGCAAGCCAGACAAGAATAACAAAGCAGAAAAACACTTCCAATAAAGCATGAGAATACGTGAGGCAAAGCTAGTTATCAGCTGTGCATGTCACGTAAACCTTCAATCAAACGACAACGCTTGTTTAGAGCTGTGCAGGCGCATGGAATAGCAATGAGAACATTCTTACTATCCAGACCTTTTAGTATGGTCTGCGTGCATGTACTGGCTCCTTTATCGGTTATTAAATCTGGTAATAGAAATATTAGTCGTAATATATTGTTGTATTCTATATATTGGGCCATATTGTTTTGTAACTAATCACGCTGGTTAGGCGCGGACTTTGATTCTACGGTTTACTACAATCGGTATTTAAAAACCGGTAAAGCGTGAGACCTGTGCTGGCCGTGTGATGTCCGGCAGAGTAGAATAGCACCAACCCCTTACACTCGTGGTTGTACAAGGCGACTACAATCGGTATTTAAAAACCGGTTAAGCACAGGATCCATGTTGTCCGTGTGGTGTCCGGCAATGTAGAAAAGCACCAATACTTTACGCAAGTGCGTATCGTACGAGGCGACTAATGTTTTCGAAACCAAATATCTAGAGCTTCCATTGACTGGAAAACAGCGTTTTCCATTGTTATATTTTTTACATAGCGATCTCCAACCCGCATGCCAAGAGCTTATGGCAATTCGTGGGAGAGACACTGAGTCCTGAAGTGGACTCTTATGGGCTGTGTTGATGATGATTCCATATAATCATCGTTAATAACCGGAAGACGTTCAATGATGCTGTGCCAAGACTATATCCACAGGACTGCAATATTGTAAATCAAGCAACCAACTGCTCGGTTCGTCGGGTCTCAGGGGCTCAAGTCAACCTCAGGTGCTCGCGGTCCCAGTGTTGACAGACTGACGAGGCTCTGGCGAATCGGCAATTCCCTGACGGGTTGTGCGGGTCAGATGACAGTCGCCGGATGTAAAAAGAAAAACACCACTTAATTAAGGATTCTGGTAGGAAGTCGCTTTCAGTAAATCTAAAATTAAATTTTAGCTTTATACAAAAAATGTTAAGTAATTTAGTAAACTTCATTATCTAGACTCTATACTAGCATGAAATGTATTTTTGGATAAATTCTTAATCTAAGATATATAATCGTTTTTAGCGTTTTTGCGATTTACGACCTGTCTTTAACAAGCCGCATAAAAACCGTTCGGATGGTCTAAGAAACAAAACTTTAAACCAAAATAACAAAGGAGCAAAAGTTAATTTGAGATATAGAATCATATTTAGCTGTTTTGCGATTTAGTCTATATAAGACCGATCCCAAAAAGACATTTAACAAAAAGTTCAAAAACCAATCAGAAGGTCTAAGTAGCAAAGAGTCCAACAGCGCGAAACGTAAGCAAACTATCCATGTAGCAAAACGGCCAACTATCACATGGCCAAATATTTATTTATTCATTCAATTTGCACCAGTCAACTACTTAATTACACATATTATTGTCACTTGTAATTATTTTAAAGGTTGTGGGTCAATATTAACATTCAGTAAAGCCTTTCCACCGTCAACATAAGGCTATTAAAATCCTCGTAATCCTTAACAAACGTGCCTCCGCAATAAGTAGGGTAGTCGTAAAAGCCGGACACTAACTGCTAACTACCTTCATCCGCACTTAATTTGTAGCCAAAGAAAACTGGTAATTTATACCGTACCGTGTCCCATTTACCCAAGTAACCCTGCCGTGCCCTTTAACAATGCAACCAGATTTGTACCTTGACCGTTATCAATTAGAGGATATATTCGCTCGTGTGTTATGTTGGTTTAATTCCATGCCTAGAGACCCCTCACGGTCTGGTGAGCAACGGGCTGGGTGCTTAATTGCGTGGTAGTGGACGTTCCAGTCACACCCTCTCTTTAAGAATATTGCAAAGCGTTGACCAACATATCCCCCCCACAGAATAACCCGTTCTCGTTACAAGCGGCGCTGGGATCGGAATAAATCTATGACTGTTTTCTACTCTGTGGCCAAATATTAGCAACTGCGGTGGAAAGCCACACATTGCAAACAGCAGCTACCTACTTCCCTAATGACCGCGTGTTGGTTTGACAATACAATTTACGCAGAATGGGGTATTTTCTTAGTTTAACAGCGGGCTATCTCCCCTCTGATTAATTCGGCCCTAATGGTCTAAAGGAATTTGCAATTATTAAGTTTGGTCTTCAAAGAAGATGGAGGACTAACGCTTGGAACTATGTATTTATGTCGTAGGATGAAAGCAAATGACTGAAAGTGCTGTTTCGTATATTGTATTCGATTGGCTTATATCAATTTGAATAAAATGAATAACCTCTAGCAATAACTTATTTATTTCTTTAGGAAACAAACAGTCTCTTACAATTATTACATGCAATTTCAATTCACAAACAGACAAATATGCTAGCAAATGTATCTAGCCAAATATCCTCGTTTTCTACCTCAAACAAAAACAACAATGGTATTAATAGCACAGTATGTCAATAAACCATTGGGACTGCCCCACATAATATCCACCCAGAAGTTGAAACGATAAATATCGTTTATTGCTCAAACCACACACATGTGGCGCCACCGGGGACTGGCAAGCTGTAAACAAAACAAAAACGACACAATTAAAACAATAATCGTAATTCAAGCAAACAGAAACATTTCAAATTTCGATCACCGGATAGGCGCTTCGCAAAAACAAAACAATCGAACAGAATTTGAAAACAGAACGGTTCGCAATCACGAAGGGTTTTCGGTATCCCAAATCCCATTTAGCTCACATATCTTCGTATGGCTGACCAAAGTTTGGCCTCTGATTGTCGGAAGGCTTACCCGGGTGCTCATCATCTTGTAAGGGCGAAGAGGGGGGCCATGGGTCTGTTTAAATTGGTTAGTTGGAGCGTGAAGGGGTAGCGTGAATGACATTTGCGTAAGCGGACGCGCGCCCTCGAGATTAGCCGCTCCAAGAGACCCCGGCCCAGATTACAAGCCAGAACAAGGGTATACAGGATATTGGAGACTTCAAGAGGATAGTTCTTTAGTTTTGAGTATGTGCTTTCAGATACCTCTTGGGGCTGTTGGGAAGTATACCTACACCTCTATCATTGAGCTTTTGAATTAAGCTACACATAAGTAAGTAAAAATAAAAACGCATTTCCTAACTTGTAATTAGGCTTTCCCAGCGGCCCCCATTGCTTAGTGGGTGCTCAGAAGCAGAAGTGTGTCTGGCAAAACACAGGCTAAAATAGTTGGCGATGGAAAAGAACCCAACTCAAAAAGTGTAGTATGATTTGTCCAAAATTAAATAAGATGACCAACATTCTGGTGGAGTGGATGTACGACACAGTGGACATTCCGATTGAGTGGACATACTGACATAGTGTATATTTTGATATAGTAGTCCATGAACGTAAAGACAAACCAACAGTTTGAATTCACGTAATGTTACCTAACTACAATGAATATTTTAAGTTAATTTATATATCGTTTCTACTGCTCAGATTGTTCCACTTGAAACGGTAGGGATGTTGATCTGCGCTTTAAACTGTTTCGCCGAAAACCGAGTCGTAATGATCACCGCAATGCCTAACCGTCCGCCGAATTGGATCCCTGTTCATATAACGACACTGGTTGGTATATTGACGTAATAGGTATCCCAGATCCAATACTGTAGGTACTGGATAGATACAACTGAAACCACCCATGCTTATAAACTTTTGCATATTAAACCCAGTTGATTCTGTTCAATTGTAAAGTATATCCAACGGTATGTAAGCAGGTACATAATACAAGTGCATTATTACCTAATTACTTATATTCCTGTATAGCTGTTTAAAGTTTCAGCGTATCATTAGAAAAGGAATATAGTAGAGAGTAGAATCCTAGTTTTCTTGGTGGTTTTAGTAAACACCTCAAGGGTGTGTTAGCTAAATACCTTATTAGAAAAAGTCGATACCCTACCAGCGAATTCCCGATGCCCTATTTACGTCACTCGCAAAGAGAGCCGACATTGAGCAATGGTGCACGTTTAAACGCCTCCCTCACAATCAATTTTCCTTTGGATTAATTGGGAATGAATTGTTTGGTACGGATTGAGGCAGGAAAACGTAATATTGGATTCAGTAAACTTGTTTGTTAGCTGTAGACTCCCTATTCTAAAAACGAGAGAATTAAAGACTGGACATTTCAATGAAATAGAAAATACCTAGGTGCCTAGGTACACATATGTATAAATGTATCACCATCTAGCAATAAAGCCTATATTTTACGGGCATATTTACTTAATAACATAGTAATGAGAATTCCACTATAGATGTTGAATCTTATCTTATAGATAGTTCAGGTGTTGTTGAATGAATGAATAAATGAACACTTTATTGTATACTTGATGCAGTTGGTACGTATCGGTAGCAACATGGTAGCAGAGAAAACAACTGGCGGGGCTGTTGTTATTATAAGTTACCTACATTATGAAAAAGAATGCGGGAACGAACTCACTGGTGGCGGAATCTGAACAACGTCAACGAAAAACACCATTCCGCGGTTAAAGATGATCGTCGAGCTCAATCGGCAAAGTTTCGTCGGCGGGGTTTATTTGCTAATTTGTTATGAATTCCACTTACTCGACGACGACCCCGATGCGCCATTTTTAGAAGGGTTGAGCAGGGAAGTTGCCTCGTTAAGCTGATATTGTGTGCTTTGTTTGTTGTTGCGGTACTTGCGATCTAATGTTGTTGTTTTATCTTGCAAAGTATGCATACAAACAAAAGTGTTCTCTATAATGGACAAAATTAGTGCAATTTGTGAGCTTCCCGAGTAGAATATTTCTGTTGAAACTTTGTAATGATTTGGAACCACTACCTCTGGCCCACTCGGTGCATCTGACACGGGTCTAACTTAATTTCCGCAAGCAGTCGCCGACTCCGGGGATTCCTAATAGAGTTTATACGAATTTCCAACCGTAAATACGGAACTTTCGGGGAAACTGGCCTTCCCCGGACGGAGGTACGAATTATTCCAAGAGAATTTCGTTACACCAAAACGTAAACATTGGACTGGCGTCGTCCTACTTCTGAAATTAATTCAGCTCAACGAGAAAATTTTCGCCAGAGAAAATTTGTGGCTGCACTCTGTTACGACAACTTTTACATTTTAATCAAAAAGTAAGTTACGATGAGCACGCGGAGCCGAGACGGGAAATCTAATATCTGTTATTATTCTCGGGAGGGGCATGTGAATGGAAATAAATAACGACATTAGTGCTAATAATGCGGTCGATCAGTGAGAGAAATTTGCGCGATCCCACGTTTATTGAATGAGACTTGCAGCGGCAAAATAAATACTCGAAATAAATTATCCGTTTCCAATAAAACAACATTCCCGCCACGCACCATGGAGCACAAAGCGCGTGTAACGAACGTGCGATTTATCTACTTTGTGTCCTATTTGTTTGCAAGAAGGATCGACTATCGATTGTTCGAGCGATGGCGCTTTATGGCACGCGTCTATCTCTGGGGCGACGTTAGATTTTTCAAAACCCCATCCTTCGCGCTTAATCGAGCGGCGGTAAACATAGTATTTTTCGGGTCTCGCGGAAAACATCGGCGGGACGGCCGGGGCATTCGCATTGTAGTTCGGGCATAAAGGCTCCCACGGATGAATATGCTGTCGAAGAACGGATCATTAATCATGCATTGAGTGGTGGCACAATACGGCGCGTAATGGATGCCGGTTTTGTCGCGAATGAGCTGCTGATGGCTCTATAAATGCGGAGCAGCGGATTGTGCCGACTCAGCGCACCGCTTTCGACGCTGCGATTGGGAACGTCGGTTCTTTGCACGGAATATTTCATGCACAGATTTAAGTACCTACACTGAATATTATACAGATTTACCTACAATATTTCATGCAGACTGGAGTGTAAAGGTTAATTTGCGAAATAGAGAATAGGTAGGAAATATTTAGAAAAAACAGTACGGTGGTGGTTAAATAACATGATAAAAATATCAAAAATTTAGAATCGCACTCAAAGTTGTAGCTCCCAGGATAAATCTTATATCCAGTAAGTAGTAGATGGTTCTAATACAGGCCTATTAATAATGGTACAGCTGTAGTTTCACTATATAATTTAGTTAGGTTCCATTCTCAATGAGAGAACAAACTTTCAAATTCCACAATAAGTACATTATGGCCCTTTAACACATTCTGAGGTATCTGAAACAGAAGTATCTGGTTCACCTCAGGGCTCGGACGCGCCGACAATAGCAACAAGAGGCTTTTGTCTCGACTCGTTAATTTATCATACGCCCAACAGTCGTGTCCTCTCCATTGTAATTAATGGTGTTGTTTCGATCATCGCTTATCACATTCGGGCTACCTTATTTCGACGAGAGGTTTCCATTAGCTTTATCTAACTCGACGGGATGGTATATGACAGTCGTATTGGGTTATTTATTTCCTTTGACTTTGAGGGCATTGTGCTAACCTGAGATTATGTAATAGGGTCGATTTTGACGTAAGTTTGTGTTTCTACTTTCATAAATTCTAGAGATTATTATATTGACTTAGAGTTGTTTTGTTGGATATCTGACACAAAAATAAGATATTGTACCGCTGAATTAGTAAACGTTAAAAGTTATGGGTTAGTAGTCACAATTATTCTAACTTAAGGCGAGCTGAGTGGTTCAGTGGTTAAATGCCGGTCTGCCACGCAGATGTCCCGGGTTCGATCCCGGCCGAGCAGAAATTGAAATGCTGAATTTTAATTTCTGTCTGGGTGTTATATGTATAAAAAGTATGTATTTCAAAGTATATAAGTAGTTTATCAGTTGTCTAGCACCCATAACTTTTTTTTGTGTTGCACCGCTTTGTAATTTTTGTTAACTGCTCGCTGGTTGACTGGTAGAAAAAGCTACGTAGCTTTAAGTCCGCCATTGTACTGTAATGTGCATGACGTTTTAAATAAATAAATAACACAAGCTTTGCTATCTTTGGGGCTAGATGGCGCTGAGTGAATTGTCCAAGAATATTTATTAACTTACTCAATCGGGGATTACTCAACCAATGCTGTTCACTTGATATGCCACTGAGTAAGTATCCATTACCAACGAAGGAATATTTGATCACACATCATTTAGAACACAGGCAGTCAATATCCGCAATGCAGTCACTCGACTAAAGTGATAAGCTGCACCTCGATTATAGCAAGTTCAGGAAGTTCGCTTGTAAAACTGTTCAAGAATGTTTTTTTTTACTTTTGATGAAGAGCCGTGGAAATGTTAATTTCAGCCCATTAATTTGTTGTAGATATACATGAAAGAATCATCATTATCATGAAAAAATTGTACTCGAAAGTATAAAAGATTGAATGGTGAAGGCAGTATATCTTGTAGTGGTAAAGGCTGATCTTTGCGACGACCTACAGGCCAAAATCCACTTTAGGGCATTAGTGAGAAGTATCTAAAATTAAAAATACATTATTGTAAAAGTTGTAATTGATATTGTTGTAATTTGACGACCTGAGCGGTTCTGTTGGTTGACATCCACCCGGTCTGCCACGTAGAGGTCCCGGGTCCGATTCCCGACCGAGTAGAAATTGAAAAATAGCATTTTAAGTTCTGTTATAATCCGCGTTTCTTCTTATTTGACACTAGTTGTACGGGTCTGGGTGTAGTATATAATGTTTTTTAGTTATCTAAAACCCATAACACAAGCTTTGCTTCCTTTGGGGCTAGATGGAACTATGTGAATTTGTCCAAGCATATTTATTTATTATATTACTAGGTAACTGTAACAATAACTCTACCCTACTATACTCTATCTTACTATATAGTTCAGTACGTCAGTGACATAAAACCATCGCATTTTTGGCTCGCGTTCCACAAAACCAAGAAGTATCACTGCATTTTATACAGCGACAACATCGTTACTATTTCCATATACAGGGTGTGTCCAGCAAAGTGATTGATCGCCCTGTGTAGTCTGGACGCAAATTGCCGCTCATTTTAATATTAGAACGGCCACCACTTGTGTATCCTGCCTTTATAAACAGTACGGAATATCCGTAGGCTGCTACAAATAGGCTGACAGGAAATTGCTTGAAACTTGGTATTGTTAAGGCCCTGCGTCTATGTAATTGGAAAGAGCTAGACTTTACCTAACTTCGGAAAACAATTTTATGCTACCATAGCGACTAGTAAGTAAACATACCATATTTGAATCATGGTTTGGTAAAAACAAACCTATTGGTAATGTTAACAAAACTTCTAGTAATTTGTACAGATAGGGTATTTAACTCATCATCATCTGAGCGCTTTGTCCCGGCTTCCGTCAGGGTCCGCTTTTCGACTCATTCTCCTCCATTTCGCCTGGTCTTTGGCATCCTTGTGCCGTAAGCCATTGGCTCCCTCATCCGACTCGGCGATGTCAATCCATCGCTTCTTGGGCCTTCCGCGGGACCTCGGTCCTGATACCGGAAGGTTTAGGCCCCTATTTCCCACATATCCCCGGGGGTTAATTTCTGGTATAATAACTATGTATTTAAATATATATATATGTAGTTTATCAGTTATCTAGTACATAATACAAGCTTTGCTTACTTTGGGGCTAGATGGCGCTGTGTGAATTTGTCCACGATCATTTATTTATTTATTATTTATGTCAAATCCTAAATCTATACCATTATTATAAAGATGAAAAGTTTGCATGTCGGGGGTAATCTTCGAAACTTTTGAACCGATTTTGAAAATTATTTCACTAATAGGATGCTACATTGTATCCGAGTGTCATAGGGTACTTTGATCCTGGAAAATTAATAAGATCCCTCATAATAATTGAATGTTTACAGAAATCTGAACAGCGCGCAGCTGAAAACCGGGAGAAACGCCTCAAAAAACCTATTCCTACCGACAACTTTGAAGTAATGTTAGCCCTCTATTTTCCACATAGCGCCCCGCTACTGTCAGCCCAACGGCCGCAGTGATGGATGCACTCGATAATATGTGTTCTATCTACTAATATCGTAATCCCGTGTTTGTTTGTCACTATCTCGGCCGGACAGGCGCCCGCCGGCCTAATTGATCGGGTTGTCAACTGTTTGCTTAACCAAATGCACCCTTACCTAGCTAGGAATCCAAAGGAATATCAACCTTAACAGTTCGCAATAGGATCGGTTATTGCATCCACACCTCAATCGCCAACTGCACTTCAATCACTATTCGTTGACACCGGCAAATGTTTGCTCGAGAATTAGGCAAACAATAAAAATAATTATGTCCACGATAAATTCTACGTTTATAACGGAAGTTCGTTATAAAATACGGTTGGAATTTCATGTAATTCGATCACAATTTATTGACTGCCATTGGTTGTATTGGAGTTCTGCGCGAGTATTCTTTGAAGATTAAACTTATTTATTCATTACTTGTTGTTTATAATTATGTTGTTAGTAAGAATTGTAGATAGTTTCGGCGATTAGTTTAGATCGTCTTTTGTGGTAGGTATAATAATTATATTTAGTTTTATTCTAGTTTTTCGTAAAGATAATTAAGCTTAATTCGCTATTAAGTTAGCACATTTATTAAGTTCAAGTGGTATTAGAAAGGATCTCGGAAATAAATACTCGGGTATTATTCAACTCTCTTTACCGTGTTTGAACAACATTCTCCCTTTCAGTTTATTTTCAGTCCGCCGCGGTGGACTGACTTGTTACAAGAATGATAAATGTAACAAATAAAACATATTAAGGTTGTTTGGATGAAATCAGTTTGTTATCTCTTTTGTTGCCTTTTCTACTTTGTTCAAATGTATTTTTTGGTATTTGTGGAATAGGTAGAGTATTTTCGTTAATGAAATTATTGCGGTGTATGTGTGGAGCTACACTACTTGATTAAGTGCTTAATAAGTATATACCTACATCCGTGGCAGCCTTGGCGTGACATACATCGGGTATAAGATCGAAAAGGCTCGCCTGCGCTGGTTTGGTCACGTGCTGGGTCAGCCCCAGGTACAGGTAGGTACGTGTATTAGGAAAGAAGTATCGCGGGAGACTCAAGAAGCGATGAATTGTGAGGATGCTGAAGATGAAGATAAGGCGAAGTGGAGAAGAAAGAGCAGGAAAATGGACCTAGGTGGAGGCCAGGATTTCCCGCTCGGATGATAATGAAAGTATTTTGATTATTTACCTATACTTAATTACAACCAAAATAACGCAATCTTTTACAGAATTCTGCTTTCTTATATAGCCCCGAGATAATTAAATGTGCGATAAATATCAAGTGTCGAAGTCACCATAATGCGAACTAGTATACGATTACTGTTACTAGTAGTCTAGCACCAAAGCACGTCCTTGTGACCACAGTCTTAAACCTGATTCTTGTCTCATTGTAGAAAACTCATCTTATCACCCACACCCTGCACACCTATCGACTTGGGTTTCTACATCGACTTTGAGTTTCTTACGTCGGCTCCCTACGTGTAGGAAAGTAGGTCATGCGGCGATTGGCATATGGTCCGCGCGTTCAATCTCGGCCGCCAGGGTCCGCTTTCCTACTCTTTTTCTCTACGTCGCTCAGTCTTCAGCAAGGAAGGTAAGTAATATAGTCGTTAATATCCTAATCGACAGAAAAAGACGGATAATCCTCGAACAAGTTTATTCAAATGTTTTCTAAACTACTAAACCGATTTTAATGAAACAAAGCTAAGAGTCATTTCGTATAAACTGACTTTCAAATAGAGCTATTAAAATCGGTCTGTCCGTTCGGGAACTACGATGCTACAGACAGATACACAGATACATACGTTAAACATATAACACACCTATTTTTTGTTTTACACCTATTTTCAGTGAAGTCAAAAATAAAAGGGAAGTATTTACGAATTAGAAAGTAAGACCTTGATTGTCTCTCACATTTTCAATCCAACCCTGGCTCAGATGTAGCTGTATTACACACCTACTTTCTAACATCCTACGATATATCACATTTTCCACGAGTTTCGTTCTACTCCGGCCTAATCATGAAACAGAATTAATTAATTACTAAAGCGACACCCCCACAATGGATTCGATTCCCGAAATCGTGATCAGCCGTCTCATGCTAATTAGGTGAACGTATCGTGACGAATAAGGTTTTAATTTACAATTTCCACGCACGACATCGTAGTGGGTGGCCAGGGTTTGATATTCGGATAGACTGCACCCGTATTTTCAAACAATACTTTTATAAGTGGATCTTTACTAGATGCTTTTTATATGCATCGAACATTCACACAGCTCCACCTAGCCCTAAAGTAAGCAAATCTTGTATTATGGGTGCCAGATAATTTATAAACTATTTATATATTTTTAAATACGTACTTTTGATGCGTACAGCACCCAGAACCGTAACATAAATTAAAATTCATCACAGGGAATCGATCCCAGGACTGAGTGGTAGACCGGCATGCTAACCAACTGAACCACTCAGGTCATCAGTCTATGCGTTTTCGCAGTGTTTGTGAGCGGCTCTTTGAAGTGAACGAATTCAATACGACTCAATCTATCAACCAATTCAATCTAAAACCTTAAAAACATATCTATATCATTAACATTTTTACTTACTTAACAACATCTTAAAGTTACATGACAACAAGTTATTCAAATACAACCTAGCCTTACAACAACCAATTCAATTGGTCAACTACGTTCATATTAAAGGACGCATAGCTAGACGCATAGTGCCAATCGCCATTTAAGTATTGTCGGTTGGAACGCATCGCGCACTGTGAAATCTCATAGTAACGTTTCTTACAACTTTTCTGAGATTCGTATGGGTGTAGCACGTATCAGACTTTTAAGTTTAGTTTTGCAAAGTAACATATCGTAGCGTAAGTTATATTAACAAATCGTAAGTTTTACAAATAATCATATACAGAGTGTTACATAATATATGTATGAAGCCGTGAACTGGATGGAGTGCTAAACGTATGAAAACGATACCTATCGTTTTAATACATTCAGCACTCCATCCAGTACACGGATTCATACACATATTATGTAACACCCTGTATAATAGTAGTACCAAAATAGTATCTCCCAACCGTACCACTATACCACTGAAGACTTTTTATATGAACCATCTTTTGTGTGAGGAAAATTGTGACGTTTTTAAGGGTAACCGTTAGTTGCCAGTCATGGTGAAATATGTCATGTTTACAAATTCGCTTTCATGCCAGCTTATTTGTTAGTTTCATAGTACGGGCAGCATAATAAACGCGCCAATTTATATTTGAATACTGTACTAATAATTAGTAGGTATAGAGGATAGATACACAGGAAGAGGAAGACCAAAGAAAAGATGGGTGGATTGTGTGATGAGGGAAATCAGTGAGCGAGAGGTGAGCGTGGAGATCACAGCGGATAGGGAGGAATGGAGAAATAAAACATACTGTGCCGACCCCAAATGAATGGGAGAAGGGCAGGCAAATGATGATGAATCAGTAGATACAGTTTTCAGGTCCTGTCAGGTCTCAGGTTAGGTCTCTTACGAGGACGCAAGAGAGGACAACCGGGACTGACGCCAAGATGATATAAATAATAATGAATAAATAATAAATATTTTTATTGACTCCAAAAGAAAGTTATAATAGCGTTACATACACAAATCTTCTTAGTTAACTGAATAAGACAGTATGTACTAGTCTCCAAACTAGACAGAAACTGTAACTTGGATGCTAGTCCCCTCCCTCATGTTACAAAATAAGTACAGGTTAGATGCCAAGATGATGATGATGATACTGTGCTGATTATGTCATTTTACTGACTGTAATTACAAATCAAATTACTTATTACAGTATAGAATCCGTCGGTTTGATTGTTTATTGTGCTTCTGTATATATTTCTTTTGTAATGTTCTATATTCTTGCAATAAAAAAAGATAAATAGGTAAACAAACAAACAAATAAATAACAATAATAAATATGCTTAGACAAATTGACAGAGCGCCCTCTAGCCCCAAAGTAAGCAAAGCTTGTGTAATAAGTGTTAGATAACTGATAAACTACATATATTGGTACTCCTTTTTGTAAATACATAGGACACCAAGACCCGATCAACCATACTTCTTAAAACTTTTTTACTAACTCTACCAAGCTCTACATTTATGAGTCAGCGCTATCACCATCCCATGTAGAGTCACGTCGCATTGTACGGAATCATGGCACAATTTTAATTCAACATGTGTAAACGTCGTGTCACCGGTTTTTATTAGCGTTGGAAAAGGGGATGTAATTAATATAATGATTATAAAAGCGGTAGCCGTGTAATGTAGAGTAGGTGAGGGTAGCTAATGGATTTAAAAATGCTACCCTAATTTGTTTGTTTTATTATTTTAAAAGGTTGATTTAGATATTAGATTGGCATTATTGAGGTGCTCAATTAATTCTTTGTTTGGATGTCGATGTTTTGGGTGGCTTCTTTTTGAAAAAAGATTGGAAAGTTACCTTCACGGCTGCCAAATATTTTTCTGTTCTGTGCAACTTTGGAAGAATTCTCAGACAAATCAAATTTAAAACAAAAGGCAAGAACAAATGATGTTACTTCTTTTTATTAAGCTGGCTATTGGAACGTCATTGTTCAATAATTTCTGATATATTATCAATTTGCTGGTTTAAAATCATTTTGTGAATCGCGTTACTGGCTCTGGTTTAAGAACTTTATTATCTTAAAAACAATACACAATTCAATAAAATATGATAGCTGAACAAATAATTTACGGACATTGTAAGAGAGCGTTACTTATGCTATAGACAATTTATAAATTACAATTGCATTTGAAAGTTATTTAGGGCAGTACAAAACATCGCACTTCACAAACTTACAAGCGCAGATGGAAAAATCCTGACTATTCATATAATTTTTCATAGGCAGCAACACTTAGGTTTCTGATGTCCTGCTTTTTAGGCTTTCCATTAGGTGGACCATCTATCCGCTTACCTCCCTATATTCTAAAACAAGGTAACTGTACTTAAAATACCGCCAACTACCCGCAAACAAAACACATCGCGAACACGTTCACACGTCATCATCACCAGTGACAATAAAAACATCTGAAAAACTAAAACAGCGCAATCCTTCGCTTATAGGGGATGATCATTTTTCCTCGTCGCGAACAGCGGACGTGACCGCGGCGCGCTGTCAGTCACACGCGACGTAGCGCCTCCCAAACGATGCTACCCTCTTTTTTGTTATTATTTGTACATCACTCTGTATGTCAACGAAACATATTGTATGGTGTTATATTATTAAGGCGTTATTGTCGGATGATGGTACCAGGATGTCGTGTTCTCTTTAAAAATTGTGTGGATTGAATAGTCATAAAATTAATGTGTCTTCTATACATAGTATAAAACTAATTCGCTTCCCGCCGTCTGTCCCTATGTATCTATGTCTACTTAGATCTTTTAACTACGTGACGGATTTTAATGCGTTTTCAACAATAGATAGAGTGATTCAAGAGGAAGGTTTATAAGCAAGAAAAATAAAGGTAGGTAGGGTTAAAGTAGGTGTATGCGAATGAAGTCGCGCCGGGTCCACTAGCATTTTATAAACTTTAAAAAAAGTTGTATTAGACAGAAACTTGATGATATCCGGTGTTAGTAAGTACCTAGCTTAAAAAAAATTAAGTGAGTTAATAAAAATTTCTCAGAAAATATTTTGGAAAATCAATTTTTCTGCAATTCAGAAATCAATTCCCACACAGGACCCAAATTAAAAATACCGTCATGACATAAACAGTCAATTACTCAACCCGGGGACAAGCAAAAAAATATTAACAAGCGAAAAAAAAAATTGCAAACCTTTCGACCATTATCATGATTACCGACAAGACTTGCTGCATGCCTAATAACAGGGTTCACACGGTAATCGGTCTCGTGGGCAGAGCTGCGTGTGCGCAGACCAGATTGATGCGCAAAACAAACAGAGGCTGTACCCACCTAAAATTACAATTTGCATAATCGCCGGTTGTGGCTTCTATTTTTCCTTTTGGATGCCTTCTAAATAGGAAAAATTAATACGTTTAGAGATAAATACACTTGGTCAAGGCGGACCCCGGGCCCTTTGGCCGAAAAAGGTACTTCAGCACCGCAACGAGCTCGCCACTGTTGGTGTGCCTCCTAATAGCGTTGGCGAAGCGAGGATGACCAAGTTTTTCTGCTAGGGACCATAAGACTGGTTGAACAGACTCGGAAATCAATTGGCACCCTGTGACTGTGTATTATTAGATTTTTTCCTTAAAGGTAATAGGTATATTTTTTATTTCATACGGTAGGCAAACAGGCAAGCGGGTCACCAGATGGAAAGTGGTCACCACTGCCTATAGACATTAGCAACACCAAGTGTATCGCCAATGCGTTGCCCACCTCTGTAGCACCTATATATACCTGACATTTACCAAAATAGTATAATTCCGACGCGACGCAAGGCTTATCGTGTACCTATACCCCTAAGGGAAAGAGCCGTGACGGTATGTATAATATGTGTAATAATTATAAAAAACGGCTCGTTCGCGAATGCGCCGTGTACGCGGAACTCCTAGAACCTAACTGGTGGCAGAGGAGAGTGTAAACGGTTCACCAATCTTCATAGTAAATTCCATCAATAGTGTTCCAGTAGTGTAATAGTGCAAACTAGAAGCCCGTAGTAAAAATCTTCTCAAAGACTCAGATGGACTAAAAACCGCAGAATTTAAATTCAGAGGACTTTTTAGTCCATTGTTTTCAGTCCTCGCGAAATGCAAGGTTCAAGGAATCCCGGCACACAGTGTCAGCGCGGCAGGTGGTTGCAATTTGCAATTTCGAGGGATCGATACCGCCGTAACGAGCCGAGATGCGATTCTCGCTGATTACCGATGCTGGAACCTCGACTGGCGACTCTCTAATGAGAGCTCCATGTCTTTAATTTGTTTGGTATTCATTTCGGTTGAATCTGATTGGTTCTTCTGTTGTTCAAGAAGTCTTTGTCCGTTGTGGGAAAATACATCTTGGCGTTAATGTCCCGTTTGTGTTCTCTAGGATTTGGCAGATAAGGTAATTACAGTGGAGAGACTGCTATTTGACTTCCGCGACCCTGCTACCAGGGGAAACTGACCAGATTGGATCATGGTTATACAGTCGCTTAAATGTGCAGGTTTCAAATGTTTTCCCTTACCGTAAGAGCTGTAAGTGTTCAAGGGTCATTGGTAGATAGCGGCTATAGGATTCGAACCCGGTACCTCTCGCTTGCGAGTCGGACACCATTACCATTAGGCCTCGGACGCTCCTATTGTAGGAAAATACATAATAGTGCAATATTCAACTCGTGTGCCTAGCGCGCAAATTATGGAAAACCAGGGAAAATCGCCACTCTTGTGCCGTTGAGGCTCAAGTCCAACAGTGGACAATTTGGAGCTGGGGATGATTATAAAGTTCCAAAGATTTAAGTGGGAATTTTGTAGAAATTATTTATTAGGGTAGTATTTTTCGCGCTAGACACTTAACAAGTTCTTGTTAAACATTGTTTTGTGAGCAATAACGACCCGTAAATTACGGCTCAAGACTAGAGTATTTCATGAAGCGTGTTCCACAGTAATAATAACATGACAATAATAAAGTCTGTTACTTCAACACAGCAATCAATTGAAAGTTGAAATACTGTGTTGTTGATGTATGCAGGCAGACGGAGACCCATTATCTTATTTTTACAGACCAATCATTTAAATGTCAGTTAAGAAATATTTATTTACAAATTATAAGTTGTTGACACACAAGACAGGTAATTGATTGTAATTGATGATAATTACTGGGTACAAATGTTACTCTTTCCTAGATAGAAAAGAATAACGGTTTCTTGGGAAATTATTTACTGACTAACTGTGTCAAGTCTCGGTGAACCTCAATAGGCAATTTCAACGAAAGTCGAATTATCCTGGTTAGAGTTGACGTCGAAGTTTTCTGTCTGATGTTTTCCTCGCGCGGTTGTTCCAGCTGTGACCAGAAACTCTAGGAACAGGGAATAATTTTTTGCCTACCAATCGTCGGATTCCTCGCATATGTTGCGGAGGAAAGTGGCGCCCTCGTTTACGCTCTACGTTTTTCGGTCAAACCGTGCCGCCATAACAGATAATAAAATTTTCCTAAAACTTCCCTTTTCGCCTTCTCGTTTGACTGAAAGCCATCTCGGGTGTGCTCAATGTGGCCATATTTCCTTATTATGTCTCTTTTTTCTTCCCCTCACCTAAATTGTGATTAAAATTTATTATAACTGGCTACGTTGCGGCGTCGAGTAATAAGTGGAACCTCGGTTACTAAGAATTTCAAATTTGCGTCTTCCTAGAATTTTTTGTCGTTTGTTAGTCATTTTGACTTTATCTTGAGATCAGCGGTCGAGAAAAGGTTAAATGTTGTAGTTGGATACATACCTATCCAACTCGATTTGACTGACATTTTGTTTCGCTCGTGAACATAAATGTCGGGAAATGGTCTGTAGATCTACAGATATAATAGTAATTATAGGTACTCGTAGTAGATTACGCCTGAGACTTCGTTCGCGTGCCCAGAGATAAATAACATGCATTCCCGTGTCCATTAATGTACAAATATTAGCAGTAGGTGCCTATTTGACGTGAGTACAAACATTTACACAATAAAAAGTCTACATTTGTAATTTTTGATAGTTCTTATTGACAACCTAAATAAGATAAAATTATAAATTGAAAAATTCTGAGATTTTTACGTAGGTTTAAGTTTGTTTGCTTAAACTTAAAAACCTTAAAAGATATTTCAGCTATATTAAGCTACCTATTGTGCCGACCCCAGATTAATGGGATAAGGGCAGGCAAACGATGTGACACAATAACAATGAGTAGGAAAGGCTTCGAATATTTTATTTTCAAAAATATGAAATCCCTTCGAAAAATTCAACATGTAGCAATGTAATGAAGCCGAACTGAAGTATCTTCAAACTACTGATCCGATCTTTAAAATTCTTCTAACTACGTTCTTCCCGAGTATCTTAAAGGCTACCTACTTTAAGCCCCGAAAAATATCAGGATTACGTGGGATAGTAGGATCCAAGTTGCTAAATCGTGGTCTGCTTCGGATTTTACATCTGAAGCGGATGATTCGCTCCCATCAGTTCCAGTCCAACGCCTCGCTTACAAAACTACGTAGTACTTACATAAAGAAAGCCACACTTTTTCCGTAGGGGTAGGCAGAGACCACATTATTCCAATGCTACTTAATCGCTTACAATATCATAGGGTAATAAGAAGTACAAAGAGTCTCGGCCGTCGAGAACGTCGGGTGACTGTTTTTTTTTATTACAAGCTCTTATTTGACGACCTGAGTGGTTCAGTGGTCAACATGCCGGTCTGCCACGCAAGAGGTCCCAAGTTCGCTTCCCGGCCGGGCAGAAATTGAAATGATGAATTTTTATTTCTGTTACGGGTCTAATAAGTATGTATTTTAAAGTATATAAGTGGTTTATCAGTTATCTACCACCCATAACACAAGCTTTGCTTACTTTGGGGCTAGATGGCGCTGTGTGAATTTGTCCACGATTATTTATTTATTTATTTAACTTGCAGTGTTCTTCGTATTAAGTTGTCCGACAATATTTGTTGGTATTCGATTGATCTGAAATTTGGTATACCTATGCAACTTAGATGACAATGCATTAATGGTACCATGGAGCTGGTTTGATGATAAAGACTTAAGGTGCTCATAGGAACTAATGAACGCAATAAGATAACCGCATCGTGTTTGGGCTCTTTGAAATTGTCTTGGTGCTATACCGCGCCATAAAAACTTGTATTGAATTATTTTTTTCATTTGACAAAAATTTTTATGTCATACGGCAGAGAAACAGGCAAGCGGGCCTGGTGGAAACTGGTCACCGCCGCCTATAGACATCAGCAACACCAACTTCACACGATCACTCGTAAAACTCACCGCATCACCGTCCCTTACCCAGCCACCAACTTCGGATAATGAAAACAGAATCGCAAGTAGGCTGTCCCCAATTTCGGAAGTATGCAAGACTAGTATGCGGGGAGTCTGTTCGCTAAGTGCATTAGGCGCAGGTGGCTAGCCAGCTCCCCTGGCGGGCGGCATCGGAACGAGTAGAAGTTAGTACTTTATTGGTAGGTTAATTATTCATACTTCTGTATGAGGGAATACGGTGGGGTGGATTTTGCAGATGATAGTTAAGAATATCTTCTGGTTTATTAATAACTAGTAGACCCGGCGCGTCTTCCTTCGCGTACACCTACTTTACCTCTACCTAAATTTGTTTTCCTGCGTTTTTTTCTTTTTGAATCACTTTATTTATTTATTTATTTATTTATAACACTTTATTGTACATTAAAGGAAATCGTAAAAATACAGTTTAAAACAATATAGGTACAAGGGCGGCCTTATCGCTGAGAGCGATCTCTTCCAGGCAACCATTTATCAATTGGTGAAAGCCGCATTAAAATCCGTAGCGTAGTTTAAAAGATCTAAGCGTACCTAGATACATACATATATAGATAGGGACAAACGGCGGTAAGCGACTTTGTTTAATACTATGTACCTATAGACAAGGGGCCTAAGCTTCGCACGAATTTTCTCTATTAATAATAAATTGCATTTATTATACCCACAAATAAATCCTCCGGAAAAAAATATCTAAATGACAGCTTATACAAAAATATACTGCATACAAATGATAGTGCAAACTGCATCAAAATCCGTGGTTTAGGAGGAGTTAGTGAATATGCAGACAGTAACTTATTACTGTCTGCATATTCTATTATTTTATACTTATATAGGATTAAAGGTCGCTGACATAGCTCTTTGTCGCAAACCTGAATTGGTACTTGGCTGACTACTTTTCAAAATCAATGGTTGATAGGCGGCAAGCACAGCGTGGATTGGCCTCTTGGTGCCCCTGGTGGACGGACGACATAACACATGTAGGTATATCTTAGTAAAGAAAAGCCGAGCAAACCCGTGCGAAGCCATTGCGGGTCGCTAGTATTACTTAAAGTATGTTTGTATAAATTCCTTATTAATTGTTTTTCCTTATTCATTCTAAGACTCTCTTCTCAGAATTGTATTTTATATCTAAGCCAATAAGATTACTTACATCAAGATAAATACGAGCTTACGGCCACAATCTCGAGCGCTACCGTAGCGCATAATCGAAAATAAGCATAGCAATTAACCGACTGGGGAGAGAGCAATCGAGAGGTATTTTTAAAATACACACTACACACATACTTAATAAACATTAATTTAAAATATTTGGACGTCGCTCAACCGTCATGTCTGGTGTTGTAACGCTGTTGGTTGCCGCAGACTGGTGTGGGGTGACCAAGGATTGTGCCCAGTTCGAGGATGTTATCTGCATTACCTGTCTACGACGTACCCACTTCGAGGATGTTCCCAGTCTCTACGAGGATTTTATCTTCAGTGAAAGTTAGGCAACCTACACAACTACGTCTATTTCAGTCATCATCATCATCACGTCAACAGCCCATGACAGTCTACTGCTGGATTTTGTCTCCTCGATATTAGTGGAGGGTATTGTCATAATCTGCAACCTTGATAGGCGGGTTGGAGAACGCTGTGCCGAAAATACTCAACACAGAATGCTGCTGTCCACTTTCTGCTTTAGGGAGGTATTTAAAACTTTTACAGCACTTGTCAATAGATGGAATTGGTCATCATATCACACGGCCTACTTTTGGTTAGTAATAGTTTAAAATTCGTATAATATAAAAATAAATATTTAAGCAGTTGTAATTGTAAATATGTACACACAATAATAGTAGTAAAAATTGTTTGCTTATTCTAACTAATTGATTTTAAGTTTGAAAAACCACCACTACGACTAATTAATTAATTTTTAATTTATTAAATGGACCTTGTCCAAAATTCCCCCACCCACATGGCCCCGCTACTCCATTCGACTGACACGAGGTGATTACGGGGCTTGTTTATTCTGTTATTATTATTGTTTTTTATCTAAACACGATCGTGATTATCGTATGGAAGTGCCTCGGACGTCGGCTGTCGAACCGACTTACCATTCGGCTTGTTCTTTTTTCTTAGGTTTGTGCCCACTTAAGGAATTAGTGACCCCCGCCCGCACTGTTTCCGACCAGATTGATTTATAATTGAAATACTGATTGAAAATATAGAACGTGAGGCTGTTTGTAGTTGTAATAACGTCTTATTTACATTTGTAGAAAAAGCAGCAGCGCAATCTTTTGTACGATGGTGAAGTTTGTTGAAACGTTGAAAATTAATTTCTTATTTGTTGTAAAGGTATTTAGGTATAGGTATGTGTGTAATAACGTAGCTGACTGATCAGTAATGGTAATGGTGTAGTTACTAATATGATCTATCCAGACTGACTTGTCTCTTTTTTGGACATACGGTAGGCAAACAGGCAACCGGGCCACCTGATGGTAAGTGGTCACCACTGCTTATAGACATTACCAAGAGTATCACCAATGCGTTGCTCAACTGTAAAACACGTTGATCTGGAGAACAAACTATACAAAAATCACGCTACGTACATTGTGTATGTAATGTATATTATGTCTTGAATTATATAACAAACATATAAAATGTGAATTTCTACGAATACTGCTGCTAATTATCTATTTAAATACATAATATCTATAACCAAAAAATACAAGTCAGTTATACATGTTTAATTAAAGGCTGAACATTATTTTAGTACGCGACAAGATTACAAATGACCACTAATGCCAAAAAGGTAGACCCGTATATAAAATCGCCAAAAAGAATTTAAGAATATACAATGGGCAGCCCATACTAGATAGGCACTTATTCAGGAGACCCGAAAATGACACCGCGGAAGGCCGGTCGTACTTAGGGCACAAAGCATTATAAACGGTATTTCAGTGCGTATTCGTGTAGATGTCATTCGTAATGCTCGATTCTTTCGAATGCTCCGTAACCAACTGAATTCTTTGAAACATCGTGCACTAGGTGCGAACTCAATCCATTCAAATTTTATTTGTGCAAAGCGTAAGCAGACATGGAATATTGAATAGCTTCATACCAAACTCGGAGGTTGAACAGCATCAGGAAGCCAATTGGCACCCGACTAATTCATACCGGTAAGTATAAGGACATTTAAGTATAATCTTAACGAGGTAACATGACAACAATCCCTCAAGAAATGGACGGAAGATCTTGATCGTAACACAGAGTCTTTTGATGCAGCACATAGCCAAACGGTGTTGAAGGGACGGAGGACGCTTTTGAAGATCTGTGGATCTTCTTCTTGGCGAGTCGGCTAAGGGCGGGTTAAATTTGCGATGACCAGTACTACGCCACAGATGGCCGTGGCCGTATACGAATCATCGCGTGTGCAGGTGGTAGGGCCCGCTGGACAAATTAAAAAGTGTGTCTGAGGGGAGACATCTGGGATGGGAGACATCTGCGGGGATCTGAGGATGAGGACTAACGATAATGATAGATTTAATCAGGGGAAAATGTAAGTAGGTGCTTACTTCGAATTATGCATGAATGATGTATCTAAAAGCCCAGAATATTAATACTTTACGTGCAAAAGTAACATAGCTGAGCATATTACGGGTTTGTACAACCATCTAACGTTGAGTCGACGTGACATGCTAGCCCGTCGGGAAAATGAGACCCCGTTCGGTATATGTGGCATTTCGTGCCGAGAAAATTGAATTTCCAAGGAAAATGTCGTTATACTTCGCCGACGAAATCAGTGAGCAATTCTTTGGAAATAGTAACAGAACGTATTATTGTAAAAGAAAAAATATTTTCGTCTTTTGTACTCAATGTGCCTAGGTAACTACAAGTGTTAAGTACAGGTGTGTACTACCCGGTACTGCTTATCCCGGAGATAGAAAAGTTAGCTACCTTCAAAGCAATCAAATTTTTTTTTCAATGTTCAACTCAAATATTTTCTAAACTACTGGTTCGATTTTAAAGAAACAAAGCGACGAACCATATATATTAAACTGGCTATCAAATAGAGAAAACTTCATTCAATTCGGTCTTTCCGTTCGGGAGCTACGATGCCACAGACAGATACACAGAGTCACAAATACACACACAGTTTTTTCGTCGGTGGTTAGAAACAACAGTGTACACTTACCTATTATAATTTCAAACAATACAGCGTTCGTTATAATGACTCACACTACTCTAGAAATTACATCTACAAACCCAACCTTCACAGACGATCATAGAAGCGAAAATCTTCAGCCCATCGCGCCATGGCACCCATCAGTTAAGTTCAACCTCTCATGTTGTGCCGGCGGCGTTACCTTTGAAGTAAGACGGTGTTTAATTTGTTATTGAATTTGCATGGGGTTTTTTTGTCTCGCTCGTGACCGACTGAGATGACGGTAGGCGATAGAGAGAGATATTTTTACACACCTCATGTCTACATTCGCTTTGTATCAGCCGATGTTTTTTGTTCTTACCTTGTTAGTTGGAATTAATAAATCAAAACTCTAGTACACTGTGCTCATTGGACTTTTATCTGATGCCAGCGTTACTGGGAGCGCCTGTCTGTCGGTATCTTTTGCCAAAGGCGAATTCTTATTACTTATAAATAATCGTAATACTGATATGGACAATAACTGAATCAAAACCAGTCAAAGTACTTCGGTAGCCCAGTCCAGTCTTTGGTGTTTGATAGCAGTAACGTCATAGCGCCAACTTTAGAAGTGAAAGACTCAGGTTCGATTCCAATGGCTTTTTCTCATACCTTATATTACACTTTAGAGGGCACTTTTAGCCATCGCTGTTGAGTTCAGGCTAGGAGCCACAAAATGGCTGGCAGCTTTTTCTGATGTTGGTAGGTAGCTATAGTTTTTACAGCAATCTCTAAGCCGTCTGCCAAGTGTGAAGTGTAAACATTTTTTTTATATGTGCCACTAAGGTGTCAAATAAGCAAACGGCCTGCCTGATAGTAAGCAGTTACCGCAGCCACTGGACTATTAGGCGATGTCCTAACTGGCAACGCTCGTGTGACCATGGTCGTAAGACGGACGTCGCCCGACCTATAGGAGACCTCAAAACCGCCCGTCGCACGACCATGGCTGTACGACCGTTTTCAATTAAGACGTAATACATCATCAACAACGGACCATAAGGCGCTGCTTTAATCGACAACGGTCGTACGACCGTTTACGACATACGACGTTTCAACCCTATGGTTGAAAGTGAAACTGGAACGAACCTGGCGATGGATGCACAGGTAAGTGCGTAGGAGCGGCGCGTCGCTGCCGCTTTCAAATTACCAAGATGGAGGTGCGCTAGTTCCCGTATCGGTTTGTGTGGACGCTTGCGTGGAAAAGTGCGATTGACTAGCCGTGAGGTAGAGAACAACTATTACGGACGTCATAGGCAGAGGCTAGCCAGACCAGAAAATTGATGCCAGCGTTTTTGGTTCTTGGACTTTGTTGGACTTAGGGCCTCTCCTATGAAAGGGGAGAGGCCCTATGTTATTGCCACAATCTCGACACGTAACAGGCGGGTTGGAGATCGCAAAGTTGTAAATATAGATCGATGTAAATCGCAATGGAAAACACTGCTGCACATTTTCCAGTCTACGAAGACTCTAGATCTCGTGCCTCGAAAACATTAGTCGCCTTGTACGACACCCACGAGTGTAAGGTATTGGTGCTATTCTACTCTGCTGGACGCCTCCCGGCCATGGTTAGCTTAGTATAATATGTGATAAATAAAATGTGGTTTTTCAAAACGCATGTCTTCAGTAGACATACCTCAAAGGCCGGCCTCCCAACCAACGGCTCAGGTTGTAGATGTCCTGGACGGCGATGGCCGCTTTCCATCAGGTGTACCGCCTGTCCGTGTGCCTCTCTAGGCAATAAAAATACTGTGATAATCACCAACCCGCCTGCTGCCATGTGCAGAAGAGACTCAAGTCCTGCAGCGGATCCTGTTATGGGCTCTTAACGTGGACCTAATTTCTTTTTTATATCTAGCAGACAGTTTACTTAGACCGCATAGGTCTTTTTCGAAACGGATTAAATTAATTGGCAACCTATTATGACATGGGAAATCCTAGATTAAACATAGCTTCTGTACGCGACTGTACAGCCAATAGCAGGGATGCAAATGGCACGGGCCGTAATCAGGAGAGTGCGGGCCGCTGCCAGCCCTAGTTGGACTTCTGCTAAACGTAGATACGTCGTACTCATGACACTTCATATACTGTTTAGAAAGTAAGTCTAATTTATACCTACTGTAATGAAACTTGTCTATCTAAAGTACGTTTCAATAAAAAAAAATACAAAGGTAGAGCACGACAACGGTAAGTACTATCGGTAGTAGTATACTTCGAATCGAAGTAAATTATCGCTTACTGGCTGTTCTCAGAAGCTTTCACCCGCGCGCTGTTTGGATGTCTGTATACAATCAACTTTCCCGCGGGAACCTATTATTTTCCCGGGATAAAAGTAGAATATGTTACTTAGTGATAATGTAGCAGCCAGATGTATGTTGTGACTTTATTAATTATAAATAGAAATACAAAAAATTTAGATTAGATTTTAATACACACACACACACGCACATACACACCATGCACACACATATCCACACACACGCGCGCGCGCGTGCACACATACACACACTCACACACACCCTTATTCCTCCCTCACTCGTTTTTAAGTACATATATTTGTGACATAACTCTATAAGTATATGTGGTTGTTTAAATTATAGTCATTAAATAGCTTCTACGGCAGAACACTGACATCCAAGATACAGGCTATGGCCTAGTTTGGATCTCAGGGTTTAAAATTAAATTTGAGCAAATAGTCTTAGCAATCTACACTAAGTGAACCCACTGTAACACTGTTTTTGTACAAATCTTTCCTGAATAAATATATTTTATATTTATATTATATTAAATAAATTAGCCAATTTATTTAGATTTATTTGGATTGTAGCTATCGTTGTCGTGCTCTACTTTAGTATTTCTTTTTTAAAATGGTTTTTTTCAAAAATTATTCCGTGTCCAGAGAGTACCCACTACGTATTTCACTTCGTCCTCACGGATTACGGTAAAAAGTTGCAGAGAGATCTGGGTATGAAGCTAACAAATATATTCAATCTCCAGCCGCGTACGTACGTACCTACTTTTACATGAACAATGAAATAATACCTAGGTATCTAGTTGCTTGCTAAATTTCGTGGGAGTGGCACACCTCATCATCATAATATCAGCCGGAAGACGGCTCTTATGCTGGGCATAAGCCCCCTAGAGACCTCCACAAAGGCCGCTCCTGTGCCTTCCGCAGTCAGCTGCAAAGATAACATACTCCCATACATTTAGTGTATGCTATGGGGGTCCATTCATTTTGCAGCTGACTGTACATGTGATCTTTACGTGGCATATCGAGCCCACTTATAGTCGAAGTCGCTCTAACGAAATCTAAATGAACCTCTGACGCAAAAAAGATGTTACCTATAGGCTTTAAGTTGGACTTGTGTATCGGGCTCCCGAACGGATGGACCGATTTTGATGCAGGTTTCTTTATTTACAAACCAGTTCCATGGAGATGGTATCTACATGTAGGTAGGTACTTGTATTTTTGTAAATTCAATTTTTAATTCTTTTGGATGGCCATCTAAAGATTAGTCTATATGTATGTCTATGTTTCATTAAAATCCCATAAAATCTGTGGGAAATATTAAGTACCTACCTATAACATAGAGAATAAAAATACCAACTATGCGACTTTATCGTTGTTTTCCAAAATCAATCGGTTACGTCATTATTTCAACCATAAACACAATATTATATAGACTGTTAAAAAATTATTTATATGGTCTGAAATAAATGATTAATAATAGAAAAATGAAACTAGTTTTATTTAATTTTACAACAAACAAACAACGAAATCACCGTCTACCATTCAGTAGACAACATACTTACTAGTTTACTAGATACAGGGTGTATAGAGTCGCATAAGCCCCGGAGCCCGACTTCCGCAGGCTTTGATGCGTTTGAGACGACTGCAATAAGCTCTTGTAAACAGTGGGCTCTCGTGGAGGCTGTTTGAGTCTTTGTGGCAGTCGGCTTAGCTTGGCTCTGTGTGTTTATCTGTTGGGGCGAATGAGTCATTATTTAACTCCCATTTGATGGTAACCCTTGGTGGTTTAGGGGTCTGCCATCATGGGAGCGACGCGGATTTTAGTCACACTCGTATAACATTAAAATAAGCAGGTGTAGATTAATTAAGTGACATCAAAAAAGAAGGTTCTCAATTCGATTTTAGGCCGATTTTTTAATACTCAGATATGCCCGATAAAGTAACATCCACCACCACAGCCCATAACAGTCCACTGCAGGACTTTGGGACTCTCCCACAAAAAGGTAGGTTATTGCCATAATCTCCACGCTTGGCAGGCGGGTTGGAGATCGCAGTGTTGCAAACATAACAATGGAAACGCTGCTGCCCATTTTCCAGTTAACGGAGACTAGATCTTTTGTCTCTAAACATTAGTCGCCTTGTACGACACCCAAGAGTGTAAGGGGTTGGTGCTATTCTACTCTACCGGACACCGCACGGCACATAAAGTAACATACAACCAAATTTAAACAGACTATTTCTTCATGTAACAGGACTGAATGATACCATTCTATTTTAGTCGCATAATAACTTATCAGGTTATATATTATCTGAACTTTGAAAAAAATTGTCCTTAAATGGATAGCACAAAAGCATGATAAAAATAACAAATGTACCTAATTTTGGCAAAAAAGATTTCGCAGTCGGTAGGATTCGAACCTACGCTCCCAGAGGGAATCTGATTTCTAGTCAGACGCCTTAACCGCTCGGCCACGACTGCTCTTTAGCGAGCAGGCGAAATTGCAAATTACGAGCTCTTTATTATAATACAGTTGGGAACAAAAATGTAAAAGGCATATTTTTGAAAGTAAATATTTTTACGTTACGTTTCGTATACGTTAGTTATTAATATCATGGCTTTGTCCACGTAGAGGGAAATGGTAACACTATAATGCACAACAAACTAATACTCTATAATTACCACAACCAATACACTTACCTATTTAGGTACATAAAAGGTTTTTAAATATTAAGGTAAAGTTATAAATGTTTACAGTATGTTATCGAACATTTTAAGTTATTGAGGTAATACCACACAAATTGGTACTCCGTGACGGTAAACCTACTTATCATCATGACGTCAAATAAATATTTATACGTGGACCTACGTAATAAAATATATGTTCTTTATTTATTCCCTATATGTAGAAATTTGCATACCATTAATTAAATAAATGTTATTATAACAGGCTTTATTTTATATACAAAGAAGCGATAATAATAACCTGGCTTCTGTTTACACTACATCTCTAACTACCCCATTTAGAAAGGCATAGTACCGCGGGACGGTAAGTATACGTAAATGCCTCATTCATACATTACATTGCTAAATATTTATAAATTTTACAGTTCTACTCGTAAGTAGGATTTCTTCAACAAAAGAAATATGATCGTGATAAAATACTTAGAGAAAACTTAGGCCCACCCATCTTTATTCTATCCTCTCAGACCGCATTATTTCTGATACAATACGTTATATTCTAGGTAGGTACGTAGATCCTTTAAAAACTAGCATTAATTGATTTTTAAGTAAACAACTAACATTTATTATTTTTTATTTTATTTTTATATTTAATAGCACAGATAAATATGTATTATGGAAACCTCAACGTACTTTATCTAAAACGTATATTTATTGAAAGTAAATACTTACTTTAGGTTTAAATAATCTTAAACTTATTTCAAACGTAACCTTTTAAGAACATGGTTATCATTTTTTTTATGTTGCTCAGTGGCAAACGAAATGGTTTAAATTTATCAAGTAACAAAATGCCGAATCACATAATGTTATTGTCACTGAGGACTGATATGTTTCACAATAATGTAAACCAAAATTATTTTTATTTGGAAAATTGAAGTATACTCTACCAGACTGTACTATATATTTACCACAACACGCGTTATAGAATTTCATCATCGTGCTCGTGGCGCCGTGGCTTAGTTGGTTAAAGCGCCTGTCTAGTAAACAGGAGATCGCGAGTTCGAATCTCGCCGGGGCCTTCCTAAATTGTGGGAATATATTTTTGTATTTTTTCAAACATGCATTTTACCTACATGCTTATTTTTGTCTCTGCAGTATAATGTTTTAGCAAAGTAAACGAAATGGCATTCTGAATACATTATTGATTTGTCTACGCTACATCTACGATGTATAGTAGATACAGTAATGTATCTTTGAAGTACACTCACCGGCTTCTTTATACTACGTTCTTTTGTATAGAAAAATAACAATTATATGTAATTAGCATTATCACAGAGAAAAAAAATACTACAGTATTGCACAAATAAAAATATTATACATCGAGTCGATTACATCTTCTTATCTACACAAATTTCATACCTACGATCACAGCCCGGCTAGCTCAGTCGGTAGAGCATGAGACTCTTAATCTCAGGGTCGTGGGTTCGAGCCCCACGTTGGGCGATTCGTTTTGCATTTCTGTCGTATTTTTTTTATTGGTAATGTTTGTTTACTCTATTGGCATTATTGTTTCATTTCAGGGATTAACACTTGTTGTTTTAATAATTCTTCATATTTCTTCAACCACTCAACGCTGTGATCTGAGCAACAATGTATTTTAAATATTTACTCGTATTGTTTTTACATACTAACTCAAAATATCGAGAAAATTGTAATAATGCATTAAAGTAAATTTCACTGGTTTTAATTTTTGCAAAAATATCGAGTACATAACGACATCTATGCGTTCTTATAGACAAGTGGTAGAATAATTCTCAAATGTCTCGCCCACCAACGCCATCTATCAGAGATGAAGGCAACTTTTAGCGCGTTTCACTTTACAAGTGTTATAAAATGCCTTAATAAATTGGTAGATGGCAGCACTTGGCAAACTAAATTAAAATTAAAATGTTATTAATTTATCATTACACGTAAAATGGTAAGCAAACCTAAACCAATTTGATTGTCACCAGTGATAATACTGTCTTAACCCAAGTACCTCGTGGTAGGTAATCACTGTGGTGAATATGTTTAAAATTATAAGTATTTATCTTAATTAATGAGCAGCATTTAGGCAATTAATTAGTAGATACGTATTATAATGTTTTGGGTGGATACACCTAATGAAAACAAATCATCATTCTATTAAAATTGTTCTTCTTTTGCCTGCCCTATTTCGCCTGATCTATCCGACTTCGGCAAAGCCTAGAGGATGGGTTATGACTTATGATTTTAGCAGTCTATGTTCTACCGTAGTTCCTGAACTACTTATTCAATATTGCTGATTAGATAGGTAGGTTTAACCCTCGTTACCACACAAATGACCCCTGGGTAGTGTCAAACGGTTAGTTCTCAATCGGCAGGTCGCGGCCTTGTCTGGACACCACCCTCCAGAGTAGCTACACCGCCAATAACATTTTACTTACGACTTACGATACCGCTGCTGCCGTACCGATCTAGGAGGCAGAGAGACAGTTGATACCAATCCTTAGGAAGTATAAAATAAAGTTGCCTTTGGAACGCGGGGGCATGGTCGGGCGCCCGACCAAGGCCGGTTCGCCCGCGCGTCCGAAATGCGACTTTATTTTATGCGTTGTAAAGATTAGTATCAACCAAAGAGATTGTAATACCAGGTATCAACTGCCTAGCTGCCTCCTGGATCGGCCTTGCCGTATGTAGCTCGATCTTCGGCATCCTATCTGACTTAAATGGGCTACTTACCTACAGATTTTGTTTTATATATTACCTATATTAAATATGAACATGATCAAAATCGGTATGGACCGTCTGAGGAGAGGAGATACCTAGGTATGCACCTACCTGCATAGACCTACCATCTACAGCAGAGATAAACATCGAAATCTTATTTAAGGATCCTTTTTGATTTAAAAAAACCTTTAACTAACCTTCATTTACATAGTTTTTACATTAATTCTAACACCAACATCCATGATGCAGCATCTATTTTGGTAAATTGTGGATCTAAAGTCATCACTGGAAGCGCCAAACTCGAAGGTCCTTAGATATCTTTCGAAGCTATAATAGCGTATCTTGCTATATCTTGGTTGCCAGTAATAGCTATTTCATTTTATTCAGACGTATCACTTTATGGTGTTATTAAACAACTCTACCGACCAACAATAATTGCCTACATACTTCATCTAAATAACCATGATATGCACATCTCGACGGGATATTAAGTAAATCTGACACCACGTCACTGCGTCGCACTTCCACATAGATTGTCTCATCGTTAAAGCCAACATCTTCGTCCTAATACCAAGTGTAATTGCTGTGCTTCCTTTGCGACAGCAGCCATTCGGTAGTTGTGTGCAATTTGCGTTGTTTATATAAAACCACGACGACACGCCGCACGGCTCATACAAAGTTGTTAGTGAGTGAATGAAGAGTTCCTTTTTAGTTGTATTATTTTAGCGACATGAGGATTATCCTGGTTTCTTTCGTTGGTTGTGGTAAGAACTTTCAGTACTTTAGTCCTAGATGGTTCTAGTATGCAAGGACGTGATATACCTACCTGACAGGGACTGTTGATTCTGATCCTGAAATGAGGAAGTGCGGGTGTCTAGAACGAAACAGTGGATGTGAATTTATATTTCCTCAACAAATTGCCGAATCGAGACTTAGCCCGGCTTGCTCCCAACTCTTAAACCATTTCTTAAAGTCACTACGGTGACTATAGCACAGGAGTTTCTTCTCCTATTTCAGTCAACAGATTTTTATGTAACCACAAACAACCGTTATCAGCTTATAAGTATAGACGTCAGAATACTCTGTATAAGTATTTACACGAATAAATATTACTAAAAAAATTAAATTATAAGAATGATGTTTAACGTTTTCTCGTATGAAGTTTTTTGTTTAAGTATCAACTTAAATACATTTAAGAATATGGTGCAAGCCGCCCTAAAACTAGTACCTACCAATAGAAACATTAACAATCCAAAGTTGGAAGTAGATATAACATAGTTTATTTCTGTATAGGTTTAACAGAATTAGGAAAGTACTTCATAATATAATAGGGAACATTTACATTGTTGATCTAAAGAAAGTCCATCGAATACAAACTCGATTAATATAAATCCGAAATAAATTTACTATACCCAAAATAATCGCTTCCGCATTGACCTTGAACTTAAGCTTTACATTAAGTTGATTGATTAACCGTTTGGGTCCTTTGTGTTTCAGCCATAGTGTGCGTCAGTGAAAGTGTAGGGACTAAAATGGATTTTGCCAATGATGAGTATACTTCGGTGGTCACCAATTCTAGTTCTACTGACGATGAAGATGTTGAAGTGAAACACACTATAGTTGTATCTACGAAGTTGAAGAATAACAGAAAAGGCTTCAGAAATAGTGGAGATGGTAGGTTAGACTACATCAACTTCTGTTTGAATAAATAATTTCGCTTAACGATGTTTGTACAAATAAATAAATAAATCTTCTTAACATGATTGTCTCGGTTCAGATAATTATAGTGGAGCGACTGCCATCTGACCTCCACGATCCTGCTACCAGGGGAACCTGACCAGATTGAATCATAGTTACACATTCAGTCGCCTGAATGTGCAGGTTCCATAACGATATTTTCCCTCACAAGAGCATCGGTTAGTATTCGACTAATGTACAAAACTCAGAACAAAGTCATTGGTACACGGCCGCAGCGGGATTGGGTACCTCTCGCTTGCGAGTCGGATACCCTCACCGTTGGCCACCGACGATCATTTTATACAAATACGGAGCATAAATAGGGGTATTAAACATGAACGATTGAATTTCAGGCGATCCTGGGACACTCACTTACAGTGCAGGACAAAGGCGGTCTAAAGCTGAGGACAGCGGCGAGGTCCCCGTTATAAATGGGTACAAATCAGTTGACACCACCGTAATTCGGACCCCTGACTCGCGACTTAAGGGTAAAATATACCCAGACGCTCTCTTTGTGAGTCGTACCATAAGGGACGAATACGACAACGTATACCCCAATGTCGCAGCAAACCCTATGCAGTGGAAACCGTCCAACTTCTACAACAATATAAACTATTATCCCAACAATGCGAGACAATTTAACGGTGGGAATAACAACTTGCCCCATCAGAATCCGCAGTTGCACAGAAAAATAACAGATGATGGTATGAAGGAGTTCTATTGTAAGAAGTGCGCAGAGTACAGCGGGAGGGGATACCGAGGTTGCCCGACGATTCAGCAGCGGTCTGCCAATCCTTGGCGCTACGAAACCACTACACCGAAGTTGAAGATAGACGGAAAATTGGCGAAATTAAACTAATGGGTTTGTCCATTGTTTTTGTTCAACCCGTGTCTGATGATGGTTAGGAGCAAAAACGTCGCGGTGATGCTATCACGTGACCTTGGAATGCTCAGAGGTTGCGATATGCGCGGCTAATGGCTGTGCCTTGCATGCGTCTTGATGTAAATAGTTTGTCTCGCAGCGATATATATAAAACCTGTATTTGTTATAGGTAGGGAAACAATTAGTTATTATTTGTGGTGTTTACATGGACATAATCAAATATTTATTTTGACAACATAAAATATTTAGTCTTATCGCATTATCATCATCATCATAGCCCATAACAGTCCACTGCATTACTTGAGGCCTCGCCCATGGGAGAGAAGGTAATTGCCATTATCTCCTCGCTTGGCAGGCGGGTTGAAGATCGAAGTGTCATAAATATAACAATAGGAAAAAGTCCAGCCTAGAAGACTCTAGATCTTTTGCCTCGAAAACATTAGTCGCTTTGTACGACCACCACGAGTGTAAGGGGTTGGTGCTATCGGTGGATCCGAAATAAAAGTACTGGTCTATCTGTATTGGTTTGACGACCTGAGTGGTTCAGTTAGTTAACTGCCACGCAGAGGTTCCGGGTTCGATTCCCGGCCGAGCCGAAATTGAAATGATTTTAATTACTGTTACGGGTCTGGGTACATCCAGTATGTTTGTATAATAAGTATGTACTTAAAAAATATGTAAGTAGTTTGTCAGTTATCTGACACCCATAACACAAGCTTGCTTAATTTGGGGCTAGATGGCGCTGTGTGAATATGTCCAAACATTTATTTATTTTATTTATATCTGGATGCATAGCCATACTTTCATGATTGGACATGATTGGACATTGGATTGGATTTATCTATACACTAATTATTATCAATAAACTTAAAAGTACCGGTTAAAACATTATTTCTCCAATAGCATGCTACATTATCACTGAGTAATAGTATGGGCAAAGTGGAGTAAGCAAAGCAGGAAAGCGGACCCTGGCTGTAGCCGGGATTGACCCCTAGGATCATGATGATGATGATCACTGAGTAATAGTAAAAGGCTACTTTTTATACAGGGACCATATATTTCTCGCGGGAATATTGGTTGTTTACACAGATCTAAACTGCGCGTGGGTGAAAGCCGCTGAGAACGGCTAGTACTGTATTATTTACTAAAATAATGCGGTACCTACGGTTGTCTATTTCCAACAGAAGGAACTCGCTCAGGAAAATGCTATGAAGGGCATTGTGCTACTTGCCTATCCCCTAGAGTTTAATGCGCTTTCAAAGGCTGCATGAATCCATTATTTTCAAAGAATGTTTTTATAATTTTAAATAAAATGGATATCATATGTTTTGGGTTTTAGATAAAACGGATATGCTTAAGAAAATCAAAACGCATCGAGCAAGCTGTACAAGGAACTTTATTTAAAATACATAAAAATTCACATCATTTGTCTAATAAATTAATGCTGGCGATAGATTACAATCTTTTCGGTCTGTTGTTACAGAAAAAACCTATTTGCTTCGGAATTATTACAATAACAGTACCAACATGAAAACGGAAAACGGTACATTTTTGAGATCTGTGTCCCTTTAACTATGAATAGGACACAATGAGGAGGCCAATGTTCAGAATACAGCAACCAGGGAAAATACGTGGGGAGTCGTTGGGTCTCCGTTTGACAGACAGACTTCACAGTCTAGCTGGTGACCCTGTATGAGGTGACTTCTCCGTTGTTGTTGACCGTGGTGCTGGAGGACCGTTGGTTGGAGGGAACACCGTTGATGTTGGACGATGAAGAGGACGAGTGGCTGGAGACGCTGTAGTGCTGCGGGGTGCCAGGAGCAGGTGGCTGGCTGAACCGCGTCACTTGCACGTTCGGCGAGTCCTGCAAAACAATGCGTTGTGCACGTGCATTTGAGAATAAGCAGGCGGTATCAGTCGCCGTACATGTCGCGTACATATCGCGTCTGCCGTTTCACCGCGTAGCGCCTGAAGAGGAATCGCGACTAAATCGCGCAGCCTACCTTGGTGCAACGATTGCGCGGTGACTAGGCGCTGCGCGATTGTTTACAAATAAAAATAAGCTTTATGTCTGTAGTATAGAAACCAAAATTGCATAAATACCTATTGGGATCAAATGGCGCAGGGTACGCGTACGCCTGTATGGGCTCTTAGGCGTGCAAACTCGTCGTTTTCCAAGTTCCAAAGTCGTTGCGTGATACATATTTACACGGGAACAACAGAGACAAATCCTCCATAGTTATCTTCTGTCTACTCCGCGACCGGGGCTTACCTCAATTACTTCTTAAGGGTTTACAACCTTTCCATAGACTTATACAAGTAGTACGGTAGGTATCTAACAAAGCCATGACATGGTGAAACTGCAGGGACTGACTGACTATATGAGGTAGATGTAAGAGCGTCAAATTTCTGATACGAAAATACCGCACTTTTGTTAGTACTCCACAAATATAAACAAATAATATCAGTATTCACCTAAGTAACTAGTCATGCATCAGTACCTATTTAGATATCCATATAAAAGCTTTCAATAGCATTAATATGTATGATGCACTTGAGTCACGATTGTATGTTTGTCTATTGCCTTGTAAAATGACGTAAGCCAATACATCGAAGCCTCCGTGGACCGTTTAACAAGTTGTCACTTGACCTAACCACTGGAAACCTACGGCTTCACGTGTCACATATTAATACCAAATTGCCATCAAGTTAATGCTTCGTAAGTGTTACTTATATATGCACTTTAGAAGAAATGACACAATTGACGACTACGAATAAAAGTAGTGCAGTACTGTACAGTTTATTTTCAGTTAAGCAAATCATCCGTGTAACCAAAATATCGATAGACTGTAAACTGTCAGAATGACATTGCAAGGAAAAATCGATCTTGTTGCTTCGTGACGTGCAACTAAACTTCAACCTTAGGGTGATAAGGCAATTTCCTGATCGAGTTTACATCATCATGATGAACTTACTTAATTATATAAGATAGCTAAAACTATGATAACATTTATCATACAAAAATCTTACCGGATTGCTCGGGGATATCATATCCATGTGCTGGGTATATCCAGGGCCAGCCGCCCCTCCCGCGAACGCTGCATTCTGTCCGAATCCGGACATGTCCTGGCCAAAATTACCAAATCCAGGGAACCCTTGGTAACCACGGTATCCACCGAAACTGGAAGCGAAATTCGGAATATACTCGTAGTAACCAGCTTGGTTAGAAGTCAGATCGAAGGCTTTCCTCGCGGCGTCTAAGGCCAATCTCTGACTGTCAATATTTCTCTGTAACACCCTGGAATGTTAGAACAGTGCTATCACACACGCTCACTCAGTGGTATCATTATTTGCAAAAAAAGCTAAATGTGCAAGGAAGGCCTTGGAAGCGATAGAAAGTAGTGGAATAAATACCTACATTATTAGTGCAGAAGGAATTCCAATTTGCCAAGTCCTACTCGACAAGGGTGGATCATAATTTTTGTAAAAAAGATTTTAGAGCTCAGTCTATATCGTTCTTATAAAAGTTAGAGAAACAAGGATCCAAGGTATCTATAGCGGATATATTGTAGGCGTATTTATGGGATAATAATAAGAATTAAATTTAATTAGCATACCAGTAAAGAAACGTTAATTGAAAGTGCATGCGTAGAATGATAGGGTATTTTATAATATAGGTAAGTACCTACGTGTAAGTATCTACAGTTATGGATGATATTTCTTACACTTTCATTGCACATGTTATTGGGTTTGTTACCATGGTTAATATTGTTCTTACCTCGCGTTCAACATAGCGTTGAAAGTGCAGTGAATGATCACGAAAATCTTAAAACCGATATTTCTAACATTAATAAAAGTTACTTTTTTCTTCATAGTAAGCTATCCATAGGTATAGGCTCCTCGGCTTATGGTACTCCCTGACGTCTTTTATAAAACCCTCGATTTTATGATGAAATTTGTCTAGTGCAGATCTTCACGTTCCAACGCTTTACTTTAGTGAGGTTTGAGTCTGGTCTCTAAATTAATAGTATACCTAAGGTGTTTCTTTATGGTCTGGGCAGTTGTGCTCTATTAATCGTCGATTGAACAAACAGTTCAAGGCCTCTTCAAACTGTCATACCACTTTACATACACATACAAAAAAAACTAACCGATAGAAAAAGTCTGATAACCCCCAATCAAGTTGAATTAAACTTAAATATTTTCTAAACTACAGAACCGATTTTAATGAAACGCAGCTATGAGCCGTATCCACTAAACTGGCTTTCAAATGGAGAAAACCGCATCCATATCGGTCGATCCGTTCGGGCGCTACGATGCCACAGACAGATACACAAAGCCACCGATACACACGTCAAACTTGTAATATTAACACCCCTCTTTTTTCATAGGGTGTTAAAAAAGAAGGTTTTTACGTTAATGTCTTGCAAAAGTGAAGAAATAGTACCTACTTAGATTTGTCTGACCTGCATCGAGTGGAACATTGAGTTCTTTCGCTGCGGGAAATACCGACGCGTGACCGATAGGTCTAGGTGCCAGGGGTCCTATTTTTAAAACCACTCGCATCCACACGATCGCTCGCCTACCAATGCTTGTCTTTTCAATCTCTAGCAACTTACGACGAGTGGAAAGAGATAGTTCACGCACGCGAATATAAGCGGTTTCAAAACTAGGGCCTCAGTAGTATTATTAAAATAATATTAGTCCCCACAAAGCTCAAAGAACACACACTTTTGTAGTTACCGAAATCGGCTCTTTCGACCGTAGCCCTGATTACCGGCGCTTCTGCGTGCTCTAAACACAAGACCAGACACAATTACATTAATCACTTTATGAAATAATTGGTGGCCAATGCCATCAATGAATAAATACCCAATTCATTCATGTTTGCTAATTCTGTTGTTGTTTTTGGGCGTCCGTTAAATTTGTAATAGGGCGAGTTCTTTTGGTTGTTTTTATTATTGTTTTAAACAGGTTTTATCTGTTGATATATTCGTTTTATGCATTCTACACTGCCAACAACGAAACTGGCGTATTATTATTGTTTGCTATAATAATCGCGATGACATTACAAAAAGTCAATCAACAATTTAAAGAATTGTTACAATGGGATTGTTGACTTTTTGCGATTACTAAGTTGTTCCCTAAATAAACAACCCTAAATTAGGCTATTAAATAATGCCTATGTAATTACCCTTATTACGTTACCTGGATCGGATGCTAACACCCGTATTTAGAAACAATACTATGTGGTTCCACATTGAACGCAGTACGCTTACTTAGCCGCTAAGGAGCCGCTAATGAGCCCTGTGTGTTCACACATAGTAAATATGACTTTACTTGTCTTAGTAAAGTAGCCTATGACTCACCCTACACCGACCCTGGTCCGTGCCGATAAGTTTATTTTGTATGGATACGCTCATGCTACACCGAGGCATCGGAGTTGTCATTGCTCGGCCGCTAAAGAAATAAAAAGAAGAAAGAAAGAGACTCGGCTCCGACACCGCACCGTGTAACGTGATTCATCCCTTCTAGACGTCTTCAAGGCTAGAGTGAATAAGCTGTTTCTAGACATCACCACCAGCATCGACACTTCCACCAGCTGAGATAGCGGTCAAATGCCTGGCTAGCTATAATTTAAAAAAAAGGCTACTTTACTTGGATAAGTATTGCTTGTGAATACGGGTTGTGATACAGCTGTAACACGCTGTGATCCGATGCAATTAAAAGCAAGGCCAAGGAGGGAAGATAAAGGTGTACACAGACTTTCATAAGTGTAAAGCTGTCATTTCATACAAACATGTCGTGATGACATTTGTCACAATCACGTGACATGACAGATCAATATGAAACTAGCTTCTGTGAATGTATTATACGTAGATGAAGGAGGCTATGATTATACATAAAAACTCATGGTGAAAACGATGGTTTGGGAAACGTTAACGGATATATAGACGGACGAGGATAACCATTTTATTAAATAACCGACTTTAAAAAAGAGGAGCAAGTTCTCAATTCGATTGAATGTCCTATTTAAGGATGACAGGTGTAGGTACAGTCGCGTACCTTTGCTTACAATCTTTATCTACTCTCGTTGGCTTTGCTTTAGGAACGGAGTCCGAAGTTTCATATCAAAATAATCCTTATCCTCATACTGGTGTAATGCCAGCATTGGTACTGTTTACCACAGACTGTATCGGTACAACATGAAAGAGATATCCATAGAAACCATCACCGGAAGCTGGTGGCCGCCACCAATACCATCATCATCTTACTCTTGCAAGATATTCTCGAAGTTCTTAAAGTACGCTGGGAAGAACTCCTCAGGGTCGTTGAAGGAGTCGAGACCTAACGGCACGAAGTCAGGGATCGCTCCTGAGGTTCCAGAGGTTGGTGGGTCACCGTCCTTGCTGGTCTGCTCGACCTTGCCGTCCTTAATGTTGTAAGTGCCTCCGTACCTATGGCCAGCGGAGTCTTGGTAAGCGTATGAGCCCACTCCTTCAACTCCAGACGGGTAGCCTGCAAAGGAAAAAGTTATTGTTTGACTAGGTGATTGTGGATATGTTTCGCTAACCGATGTCTATAGGTAGTATTAATATTATAAAGAGGAAAAGTTTGTATGTTTGTATGTTGGGGATAATCTCCGAAACTAGTAAATCGATTTTGAAAATTCTTTCACTAATAGGATGCAACATTTATCCCGGGTGTCTTAAGGTGCATTTGATCCCGGAAGAATAATAGAACCCTGCAAGATAGTTTAATGTTTACAGAGATCCGAACTGTGAGTGAGTAAAAACCGCTGGGAACGGCTAGTTTTGAAATTAAGTGCCTGAGCGGAAACAGGAATGTTTTATTTTTGGTTGAACTAAGTAGCTTTTGCACGCAACTTTGACTGCGTTAATTCATTTCATAGCACTCAGACTCGACTGGTATTTAATCATTGTTGTGTGGTACTCTATAATATAAATATACTCGTGCAAAGTTTGCGCTTATATATTGTATTACCAATATTACGATCGAGAAATAATTATAACTGGAAGGGAATAACTAAAACAGCACGTTCCTTGTATGAGGACCCCCTAATTTTCGTCTTTCAGCTGAGGCTTAGTTAATAGGGTTTCTTAATCACCATTCAGGCACTGAAACCTAATAAGATGATGTATTATTTACTAAAATGCTTACTCCTATCAGTGGGTTAGTCAGCCATGTTTTTTACCAAAATCGTGCTACGTTTTGCACCCATACAACAAACAGTCACGTCTAGACAACTTACTTGGAAGTACGTATATGGGTCGTGCCCCATCCATTAATCTTGTGGTCAAACAGTAAAAACAGATGAGCTAACTCATATCTCTTAAAAGCCGTGTCGTCATTGGTTGGATAAATTGTGTTGCTCACCAGTGTAATAAAAATAGCTTAACAATACGGCCCTATTGTACAGCTGCGTCAATAAATAATACAGCAATATAAGCTGCGGTTGAACACTAACCGATGCTCTTATGGTGAGGAAAAACATCGTCATGAAATTATATATTAATAATTATTATCATACTTATTTTGACATTATGTTATAGAATCCAATTAATTATTTGTATGCCTATAATAAGGCTAAACATGGTGATACAAAATTAATATATTTTCAACAATGTTATATACCTGTGTTTACAAATAAAGACATTATGAATTATGAATTATGAAACCTGCACATTCAGGCGTTTGAATGTGTAACCATGATCCAATCTGGTCAGGCTCCCCTGGTAGCAGGGTCGTGGAGGACAGATGGCAGTCGCTCCATTGTAATTATAAATAACCCTGATCTGCCAAATCCTGGATCATGGTCAAGGCGGACCAAGGGCCCTCGTGCGCGAGAGCACAACCGGGACATAACCGCCAAAATGTTTTTTTTTTAATGAGGAGTTTTCCAGTAGGTATTGATTGTTGGTTTCAAAAGGCATCAATTCATCATCTTACAATTTTGGTAATATTTTTTAAATCTGTATGATTGTGGTAGTGATTTCATGCAGCCTACTAATACTACATTTAACAATAAAATGTTTATTAATATAAACATAAGTGTTAAACGTTGTTTGAAATGTATAATGAAATATTTATAGAAGTTGGCACTATGCTCCATTATTGTTACAACCTCTAAAATAGTTAAAAACTATTGGCAAATACCATATTATCCAATACAACGTACCCAGTGTTTATATCCTGTTTGCTAAGAACCTATTTCTAGGGATTATCAATTACCAAAATTGTCGGGGCGCCATCTAGTGAGTGGTTAGGAATGCTTTAGATACCTATTGGAAAACTGCTCATGTAATGAGCAATGTTGCGGTTGAACAAATAAGCTTGTTGAATATTGACGGTATACAATGGCCACTTGAGCATAATTTCGGATGCGCAATAGGTACAGTGCTAGAGCATAAGTACATGATCTTAAGAATCATATTCCATTGCACTAGAGTGCAGTTGTTAAACGGTTTTTATAGCATTCATAAATTTTACTTATTATATAAAATATACCCTAGGAGTAAAGGATCCTTTGGGCATAAGGGACAGGTAACGCTCCATTCTTTTAGCAAAGAGATTTTGGCGAAAGTCGCACCAAATACCGTGAATGTGGCTGTAGCAGCTAAGAAACATTTTCTTGAAGTGGTAATGCACATATGTACTTGTGCTGTGCCTTGATATAAAATGAGTGACTAATTTTTTAAATTATGAGCGGGGCCCTCGAAACGAAGCCGAATGTAGCATTAATTACGCGCGAGTGGCGTCAGCTTCATACGTACGATCGAACAAATTAAGGCTACACATGGTCTGTATGTAATATGTAAAACGAGGCATTTTGTTGGAAACTCTGTACACAGCTACAGCCTTAGACCGACTGTACTACTAGGTTACGTAAGTACTACTCGTCCACCATACGAGGATGTATGGAGTATGTATGTGTTTAGTATCTAATTGTACGATCTGCTTCATTATCACCTCTGTGCCGTCTAGTGAGGTCAACGGAAATGTTTAAATTTGTTGCGACTCTGACAATTGCAGAAGATGATTCTCATACTCACAATATGGACGGAAGTCCTTGTAAGAGTCGTAGTCGCGAGTACAACGTAACAAAAATGGGAACAAATAAAAATATTTAAAAATTCCAGTGACTACCGCTGCTGACGTCGCTATTGTTGTCACATACAGATAGAAAATTGCGCTTTGCATCTTCGCAACACCACCATCATCCTCTTGTACCTAGCCCATATTGCCAAGCTCGTCATCACTAATTTGCCAGACTAATTTTAGTAGCTTAGCTCACGAAAGGACTTACGTAGGTAATAATTGCTCGCAAACCAAATTCGCAAGAGTGCCTTACATCGTATCTTACATGTTACAAGAACAAAATTAAATAGAGATTGCATTATTCGTCTAAAGCTTAACAATATGTCCCTATTTTACAGCTGCGTCAATAAATAATACAGCAATATAATTTGCGGTTGAATAAATTAGCTTGTATATAATTTAAAAACCGTTTGCGTTGAGGCGAGCGACTCAATAATAGAGCCATGATGAAAAATAGTTACGAAACGGTACGAAGGGGTTGTTGTTTGTCAAACCGCTCCTGCAGGAAAATTTTGGTAACAAACTAGTATAATCAGACTACGTAACTACAATTCTAATTAACAACAGATTAAGCAAAATAGTTCATAACGCATTTGTAACCGGTATCTTTGAACCTCGCCGTGGCTAATTGGTGGTAAACCCCATAAGGCAAGAACGCAGTCATGATCATGACATAATTGCTTGACAGATTACTACAATGTAACTTATTGTGTGTTGACCAAAAAATTTAATATGACGCACCGTCTCCCACGAATTTTGTAAACATTTGTATGTTTAAAATGTTAGGTAGTTGAAGCATTTTGGTCTAACTGTATATCTACAGTCGTTAGGTATTTATACAGGCAACAGGATGTTCTTAAAATAAAGTGCTTGGGTTACATTGTAGATAAGGTGCTTGTGTCCTTGATGGTACAAACGTGGGTAAGGTGTTTTATCTAAACTTAAAATATGAGTCTTGAATACGTATACCTATTTGAAATTAAGTGGGGACGAACCTTATTTAATGTGACAAATACATTCATTCTTTATTCGTTATAACAAAGGGTATTTATTGAAAACTTATAGGTATGTAATTATTTACAAATAAACCTTTGTGAGTCTGTGGAATGTAAATATTGTGATAACTAGATATTGTGGGCTGTAATTGTCACTTTCCACAAGTTGAGATGTCCACTTATTGTCTATAATGTAACATAAAAACAGTTTTAAAATATCGCGGTTATTATCAAGGTAAAGTAAAATAAAGTACACTGTACAAGGGTACGGGGTATGAACTCCGGAAAATACTTTTAAATTGACGTATACCTACTATAACGAAATGCTGTAACATAATAATAACATAGTTCTAAATGTCATTTTACTAACTCAAATCACAAATCAGAGTATATAGAAAGATAGCAATCGAGTTCCAAAGATCTACTTCAAGAAAAGTAACGAAATATCGATCAGTATTTTGTATGACCTATCTCACTCATTTAGGCATGGACTTTAGGGCTAGCGTGAGACAAAATCTATTGATGTTAGAAATTTTATATACAAAAATCTGACCTGTTCTGCTCAGCGAAGCGGCTGAAGACGAACTGAAATATACCAAAACTCGGCTACGCAATATTATATGTATTACCTGCGAACAAAGCCTTCTTAGTCAGCGCAGGTGTGAGTAATTGTTTACCACGCAAGCCAATGGAAAAAATATATTGTGCAATCATAAATATTGTTGTTATGATACGTTTCTATGGAGAAACTGAGAATTAACATCTAAGGCGAAAAGTATTTTTTTAAAGATGATCATAACGGCCGAAGGATGTTATCTATATGTCGCCCATAACAATTAGCTCCCTTCGACCTTCAGCACGTACTCGTGCTACAAATTTTGACCCGGTGGCCAAAAGTGGAACTAAGTATTGCCATTTTGAAACGTCACTTTGTTGTCAACAACAGCGATGTCGTCACCGGTTCAGTTAAGTTTGCGGCACTCTACTAATTACTAAAGTACTTTACGTCCACAAGTCCAAACGAATGGATTGTTAGAAAAGAGACCCAAATACATTCATACTCGTGGTTCGCCGGTAGGAAAGAATAAGATTGAAAATCGTTAATTGCTGGTTATAAAAATGATGACGTATGGAATCAATCTCTAGATCGTTCACAACACGTACATTTCATTTGGAATTGAGCGAAGGATTACTAGTCCTTATTGGTCCTTCGATCGGTAGGTAATATTGATAACGAATGGAATAGGCTCAAAGAGAATCAAAGCTACCTTTACATCGTAAATGCGTATCGAAAGATTAATCGATTGATATTTATCGAAAGATTGAACAGCCTGGAACAGCTCTATTATTTGCTGCTGACAGAAAATGAAGGAGACTTCATTGTGACGCATCTTTTGTATTGGGAATCCGCCAAAGATGGCCTGTCTATTCACTGGTAATGTTTTTTCGTCTGCGGGAAGGATGCTATTGTTCGTCAATTAAACATCGATAGATTGATGTAGTAGTAGGTTCCATAGTTTAACTACTTTAATTTGGCTGATTTATTTACTAGCGACTAGGGTTGCCAACTTTTTTTGGACCAAATATAGTATTTTCGGGTTTAGAAGCCATAAAAATTTAGTAGGTAGGGAATTAATAAAAAAATAGATAGTAGGTTTTTTAAATAAAATGTACGTACCTATATTATTTCTTAAATGTATATTTTCTGCTACATTGAGCTTCATAGCTATTTTGTTTTATTTGACTTGAGTTTGACGTCACGTCATACAAATATCAAGATTCAAGATAGTTATGAATTTTTTTTTTTTAAACTTGGATAAATTCACTCAGCGCCATCTAGCCCCAAAGTAAGTAAAGCTTGTGTTATGGGTGCTAGGTAACTGATAAACTACTTATATACTTTTTTTTTAAATATATATATACTTATTATACATAGAACACCCAGACCCGTAACAGAAATTAAAATTAATCATTTCAATTTCTGGCCGGCCGGGAATCGAACCCGGGACCTCTTGCGTGGCAGACGTTGACCACTGAACCACTCAGGTCGTCAAAGAAAAAGAAATATTCGCTTTGCATCAAGAAAATTTTTCTTTTGAGGATCTTAATGACGCGTTCCGTTTTGCGGTATGTGGTAATGTTGTGCTAATTAAATATAGTAGTTTCGCCTACTATATTTTAATTTTTCATTTATAGTAGGTGGACTCCTAATATACTATATTATATAGTAGGATTGGCAACCTTACTAGCGACCCGCATCTCGATCGCAAGGCTGCAATTTAGGAAAAATAGTGGTAAAAAAAAATAGGTAAATCTTTTGTGAAAAATAATGTATAACGGATAATGAAAACCGCATCAAAATCCGTTGCGTGGTTTAGGAGGAGTTCGCGGATATACACACACAGACACGGTGAGTGATGTTTTTTTATGACATATGAAAAAAAAGAGGAGATATGACTCCTGAATAGTGCTCTACATAGTTTTCTCTCTGAGGAGGATTTTGTTATTCTTTTAATAGTAGATATTTATAATACATATAAAGAACCTACACAGTGTCTTTAATGTTAACTAAGTAACATAATTCATCTTAAATCTAACCAAACAGCGCACTTTTCATCCAAAGTTATTGCTTCGTGATATTGGTCACAGAAAATAAAAAGTTCAATTAGATACAGCCTTATCAGCTGTTTTAACTGCCTTCCTAAAAAATATTAATTAACTCGTATCAAAAGTAAAATTAAAAATTCATTTAAATTCACTTGGAATAAGCTCAAGCAAAAAGATTCAAGTAAATAGGCTTAGACGACTTCTGTTATAATAGTAAAATAAACTTTTAATCTCACTTGGAATGAGCTCAGGCAAAAATATTTAAAAAGTAAGGCTTAGGTAATTGAATAATAATATTATGAAGTATATTAAATAAGTAAGGCTTAGGTATTGGATTTAACTTAATACAACCTTATCATCCAGCTCTAGTATGAAAACCAGCGCTGTCATTGACTGCTGCCATTCATAGCATTATGCTGACGCTGGTCCAATTTAGTCCGACGACGTATCGCCCTGCTTCCTTATAACGTATTTATTCTGTTACTTTTAAGTTTATTTAATATTTTATTTGACCAAATAAACATACGTGTATGTCTATTATATGTAATAGTAAAATAAAATTTAATCTCACTTTGAATGAGCTCACGTACCAGGCAAAAACAGTATCTATGTGGGTTTTCTTTTTTAAAGATGTCTCATATTTTTTTGGTCACGAACAGTTAAGTTGTATGATGAATAATTTAATCATGACAGTCTATTGTTACCGTCCGTCGTTTCATAACAAAAAGGTCAAATAATATTTCATACGTATTCTTTTTTACATTGTTATTATAACTGACCGCAAAAAACCGCGTATAACAGTAGTTGCTAGAAATTGACGTAGAATTTAGCTGAATTCAGTTAATGATGGTAATCTGTCCGGAAGAATACATAAGTAAGTGTAATGACCGTAAATACAACGTTTGGATTCAAAAATAGAGTTAAATACACGTAAGACTTACGAGACTGTATTACAAAAAAATACACAATATGTTAAATTATAAGATGTTAGTCATCAAGTTTTTCCAAAATTAGGTTTAATTCTTTGTTTTTTTCTGCCAAAAATGGTGGCACCTACAACTGTTATGCGACCTGTTACAAATAATATTATGTATAGAATTTCAATTTTATTGTTGTATCCATAAACTATCTAAATTGCAAATGATTGCCAATAATTTTGAGTTATGAGTTACCAGAAAAACATTGGACATATTTTGTTGACGCCAGTAATAGACGATTTGTTACCAATATGGATAGGACATGGCCGTGTGGTGGCCGGCAGAGTAGAATAGCAGCAACCCCTTACACTCGTGGGTGTCGTACAAGGCAACTAATGATTTCGACGCACAAGTTCAAAAGTCTCCGTAGTCTAGAAAATGGGCAGCCGCATTTTCTATTGTTATATTTAAACACTGCGATCTCCAACCCGCCTGCCAAGCGTGGAGATTATGGCAATAACCTCCCCTTTTATGGGGAGGCCCTAAGTCCTGCAGTGGACTGTTACAGGCTGTGATGATGATAGATAGGACTTATCAGGCTATTCCTATAGGCGTTATGGTGTCGTATAAAAATAGCACTTTTCAATAAAAAAACCTTCCAAAAACAACAATACCTAATATTTTATTAGTTCTTGCTGTGACCTAATAAAAATAAGTATTCCCTAAAATCTACTTTAAAATAAAAGCTGTTTGTATAAATTGAGCTTTCGTTAGATACAAATATATTATACTTTCTCTTTATAAATAATTTGGTCGTAAATTTGAGAACATTTATCTTATTCTATTATATATTAGCATAAAGAAATTAAAACATGTAAACCGTTGTGATTTCCAAATCTATGTTTTCTGGCAAATTTATATGACTGTCATATCTTCGCCGTAGGTCATACAAATTAAAACTAGTTTTCATATTAACAGTATATTCTTTTGTTGTTCCTAATTGGCAAGAAAGTTGAATTTAAGGAGTGCCGAGTCCAGCTAATACAATTTCGCATGAATTATTTATTTTCAATGTGGGCATGATGACTGGCCATAATTTTTGGTATTCGAACCTAATGGTAAGAATAGCAAACGGATCACGTCGTAAGCATATTGTAAGACTTAAATGGAGGTCATAGCCAACTATTTGACAATGCTTACAAAGTCATAGAACCTTCAGGCAACCGCGTTTTGTTTAAAGATACGAGTACGGTCGTTGACATTATGAAAGAAAAAACATTGCAGACGAATGCCGCTAATAACTGGGTACAGCATCATTAAACCGGATTTCATTAATGTAGATAGCAATGTAGTGTATCCAGAGTGGCCTGGTGGCTAAGTGAACCAGCAACTTAACCAGCAGGTTTTTATTATAATTTTGTACTTACACTACTGCCGAGTTCTTCAATCTTTATTGATTATATTATTCAGAAGCAGATGGGAATTTGAGTGGATGGGATTTCAAATCCCAACGAACTCCAGACGACAGATTAATGGGACCCATACTTACATACATAACGTGACGGCTTTTCCCCGTTGGTATAGGAAGAGACTACATTGTTCCACGGTCCTGACCTGTCACTTCTTCCATATTTATTAAACGATTATGATAATATTTAATTTCCTTTGTAATACTATTCCGTATTTTAGGCATGGGGTTCGATTGGAGTAATTCTAAACTAGCAGAACCTATACACGCTCATTTGTAAACTTCGAATAGATTTATTAATCAATTAGAAACATTCTTAACTACCTACATTCAGTTAGCCTCGTGAAAATTGTCACATGCTTAAGCAAATTGAGACCAAGCGGAATATTGTGAAAAGTAACAACACAATATACAAGTAAGGTTATAATTTAATAAGAGGACCTACCGGTAATAACCATGACTCATTCACTAACACGATTGAATGGAATCGCCTTCCATGGTTGTTTAATACTTATGAGCTCTAAGGTATTGTATTTAAATTAAACGAAAACCACTTCTTACAAGATAGGCAATACGATGTATGAGTATTAGATTACATCATTATTTTAATAAAGTAACTTTAGACTGACAAATTTTCGACACAATACACGTGAGCAAAATAATGGTTTTCACCGGTGGAATGTTCATCCTTTTATTGCTTAGGTAGGCATCCGGTCCGTCAGATGGAAAGCTTCATCTTGTTTTTGCTTTGGGAGGCACACAGTTGTAAGGTTCGCCTGATGGAGAATGGCTACCATTGACCAGGATATCTGGAACCTAAGGAGAGCGGACGCCGTGCCGGCGAGGTTTTTGTAAACATGGCTTTCGAATAACCTCATGTTAAAGTGCAAAGGAGAAACTTCAGACTTGTATTCAATAATTCAAACTTGTATTCAGAAACATTACTATGAGCTTTCACAGTGCGGGGTTTCAACTGACAATATTTCAGTGGAGATCGGAACTATGCGTTCGTCCATTAGGTGACTAGGTCCCCCAAAATGAACGCAATTGACCATCATATAGCTGTATGGAACGCAGTGCCATTACTTAGCAAATATCCTTACTTATTTAAGTATTGTTTATGGATACGGATGTTGCTCACTGTTGCAATTTCGTTTCTTTTTTCAGCGCAATAGAGTAGAAAGTATTCGAGCATAGTGATTTCACAGACCTGCTGTACTAATCACTGTATCATAAATCTTCTTCGGTCGACATGCGAAAGACGTGGGTGCGAAATATCACAATACGTTCTGACATAGGATTGACATCGCCTTAATCAGAACATGTTTGGTATTCAGATAATTTCCCGCTACAAGACGACAAGACGTTTTATCGCGTCTGACGCTTTCACGGATTTGACTAATTAGGTGCAACGTGTGTTCTGAGGTAGACCTTAGTGCAGGCAGGTATTTATCAGGACTTAGGTCTGATACATCTAGATGATTTAGAGTATTGTAAGCCATTTTTAATTTATTTTAAAACAGTCTGTTTTTCGCTGTGTGTTGTTCTCATTGTGACATTTCGTTCACTTGTATTTTTAAAACACTAGGCTCAGCTCCTTTCTAAGCATTACCTTTTTAACCTTTTTTCAAAAAAGGAGCACGTTCTCAATTCTCAGGTTTATGTATGTTTCCCGATCTTAAAATATCCCGTAAATGTCACGGATATTCTGTAGCTAGATAGTTGCTCAAGTCAGGTCATCACAGTTCAATTTTTTTCTCCACAAGTCTAATAATAAAATCATTAACATTATTTCAAACCCTAATCGTTTTCAGATTTACAAATTTTTTTTCAGACAATTCTTCATTTTGAGCAATGTATCAAAACATTAGTGTAAGTAAAAAAGAGCATTTAGTCAGTAGCTGCTTGTTATGCGGGGACAAAAAATAAACATCTAGCTAATAGAACCGGTACATTATGTTCTTAGACTCGACTTGCCATTGCGGTAACCGATATCGGTATTTTATTGTAGTAAAAAATTAAAATAATAAAACTAGCTATTGCAAGTGACTCCGTTCGATTGACTCCGACAAAGGTCAAGCAGCGCGTTTCCGATGGCTAGACTGTAGTCATAGAAATAATAGTCAAGAGTCTATTATTAAAGTCGATTTAATAAACTGAAATGTTAGTCGCGGGCTTATGTTAGCTTTGGGCGTTATCCCTTTTTTCCTTCAGGCACTCCTTAGAGCAGACGGTCCGCCGTTATGTAGATAGACACCAGCTGTCTACATGAACCATTTTTGCTCGACCTTTCTAATATATCTAGGTCGCGTATCCATGGCCAAGGATGCGTCCAGGCCTCTCGCACAGCGAATGCGCCTTGCAGCAACAGCTCATGCGCAGGAATGTTATTCTCTAAGGACAAACATCCTTACGACCTCTGGAATTGAATGGAACGCTTTGCCCTTAGGGATGAAAGTTTTACCTGCTAATATGTTCCCTGAATAGTAAAATCTGGAATTATTTAAGGTCAGAGTGAATAGGGTAGGGTGTTCCTAGATAGATAAAAAAAATAGTGCATCGAACTCTAAGGTCAGTATGCTAACCACGCCATGATTGGCTGCTGCCATTCATAATCATTTTGTATAAACTAGTTCAGTTCAGTCGCGCAGTTCGCTTTTTGTGTTGGTAAAAAAAGATCATTCAGTCGAATTGATAATCTCCTCCTTTTTTGGGAGTCGGTTAAAATAAAATTTTGTCTATGCTACACTCTAGCGTGAGTACAGTATTCTTTGATGCTATATCTCCGGCTATGCTATGTCCGGTAGAGTGTAAATATGTTTCCCAAAATGATCGTTATCAAAAACACCCTTTTTTAGATTTTGGCGCGGCCTTAGTCTAGTGGCAGGTCTTCACCTAAGTTAAGCAGCGCATATAGAGTCAGGGAACTGGATTGGTGATCATTTCGTTGCACTTTAAGCACCGCAACCAGCTCAAATAGCACCTACCCGTTCTGTAACTGGTACTACATGGTGAAGACTGCTTAGAGGGTGACCTAGGAGGTCTGTAGACCAGAAACGGGGTCTGTTGTATGTAAAGATTATAGCAAACTCTTCCGCCAACGTGGAGTATGCTCAAGTCCAGCAGTGGCCTATTATAGGCTGTCATCATGCGAATCCTGTAATTAAATTCCTAATGTTGACATATTCTGGCCAAGAAGGACATACTACTTTTTGATTTGTATATTTTTTTATGCTATTCAGTGACAAACGAACAGACAGTCCACCTAATGATAATAATAATATTAACAATAACACTGGAACACAACAATTCAAGCATTGTTGATTGGCGACAGGAATAGGATAAGGCGGTGGTACTCACCCAGGCGGACTCCTCAGGCTTGACAGAGTCCTACCACCTGATAAAACCTACTTGATAATGCTGTTTTACCTTCTAGAAAATATTCAGGCTTATATATGGTGTAATTTCTCTAGATTCCCAATTCACCACAGCCGTTGGAGGTAAGAATCTATTTTCTTTTGTAGCCGTTGCCAATTCGACAGAACCGATTGAATTCATAGTTTAGTGCCCGGTTACTTAGTCATGGCTTATGGAAGTTACGGTTCATCAGAGTTTATTACTTGATTCTCGATAATTGAAGATATTCTTGAACGAGTCGATGTTGCTGATTCGCGTAGAAAAATTCAACTTAATCGATATTACATTAATTCGTGTTTTTACAAGCTTTTTACAATGAAAATGTAATATATGTAGATGTTTCAAATGTTCCCAATAGTTAAATGTTAAAAAAAACGAAGAGTTGCTCTAAATTATCATTATATTAAGATCTATCGCATCATGGTATGAAGGAACCCTGTAGTTCTCTATTTAAATCTAAAAAAAAGTCATCACATTGCTTCGCGGTTATTGTGTAAGAAGCGTGTCGGTCGACATTGTAATTAAATGTGTTAACTTTTGAATATAGAAGGCTATGAGGGAATAATTACTCTTATGGGTCATTCAGATAGCCGGGGTCTATGACAGCGGCCAACTCGCGGGCACGATCTGTTCACACTGCCGCGAGCACATATATTAATTAGGCCTCTTTTGTGGCGCACAGATTATCTATGAAACGTTTATCAAAATCTTGGGGCAATCAAAGAAATTGGGCTAAAATCAATAAATGTGTTTCAACATTTAGTACTTTTAAAGAGTGGCGCTGTTGTCTCTAGGTTTGCTATTCTTATAATAGGTACTGTAACTCGCTCATAACCACAAAACTTTAAATTATAGTTTTATCGATATCGTGATAGTTGTCACGATTGCACCTAACATAAAATGAACTCTATGTCGTGGTCGTAAGGAAATGACACCTGCGGCCTTAGCCAAGAGGTTTCGTTAATCTACAATCGTTTGTGGTAGAAAAAATATATGAAATTTGACATAAGCTGTTTGTGGTAGAAATTCTTGGTCCATAGACAATTCACGTACTTTCGGTGTAAAAAGGAGGCGGATTGGCGGATGATCCTACACAATCAGAGTCAATGTAGATGTTGGTAGAAATAGTCGAAGTTCGACCTGTCAATTTTCTACCATACACGCATCACGCAAGCGGAGCTGTCAAAGATAGCTGGACCGGCTGATGTTCACCTGGTGAAGCGGCACTGGTCTAGTGGCAGCGTGCTTGCGAGACCGATAACAAAGGTTAAGCAACACTCGAGTCCGGGAACTGGATGGGCGACGGATTCATACTTTGAGGCTAGTCTAACTTCAGCTGCACAACGAGTTCACCACTCGTTAGGTTTCTCCTAATATCGTTAGCGAAGCGAGGTTGACCAAGGTCTTCCACCTGACCTGATTCCAAAGCAATGTGGTTTGACGAGGTGAGATACCTGTCGATTCGAGGTTGCTGTTTTTTTTTATACTACTAAGGTGGCAAACAAGCTTTCAGCCTGCCTGATGGTAAGCAGTTACCGCAGCCTATGGACGTTTTCAATACCAGAGGCATCACCCACGCGTTGCCGACCCCGTCACCTTATCACCTCTTTCTTGAAGAACTGCATGTTGTAGGGAATGTCTCCAGGGAAAAACGTCTCCAGTTAGTTCATTCCACAACCTTAGTGTGCGTGGGAGAATGTTTCTTTGGAACCGCACAGTTCGCGACCAAATTAAAAAAATAGATCCAATATGCGTCCGTATGACCTAAAAACGATTACATAAACAATAAAATCATCCAATATCAAGTGTCATAATACGCATTACGTAGTAATATTATTTATTTATCACAAACTTGACCTATATGCGATTATCATAGGTTCATTTAATATCGCAATCGGAGAGCAAGAACGATAAATATAAATAGATTAGATCCATACTTAATTAATAAATGATGTACTCCCGCGACTAAAATTCACAGATCGTGTCTTGTGTCTTGTCTAGAACCATTTATTATTATGTGTCTACAATATCTACAAACAAAAATTTACATAATATAATAAAAGGAATACATAACACCAGTCTACATAAATGAATTTACAAAATGCTTCGTCCAAATTGAGCATAAGGCAATGTCAAAAAATTAAATAATTATTGAAACATCCCTCCCCAATAAGCACCGCGTTCATTTAGCATAGGTAATATTTAGATTATTAATTTTTCTCTATTGAATATAAAGCCGGAAGACGCAGCGTGGGTAGCAGTCCCAGTAGTCCGACGATCTGGTAAAAATCGCGGGTACCAGCTGGATGCGGAAGGAACCGGCCTTTGTGAAGATCTCTGAGACCTATGCGTCTTTAGGCTGATATGATGATGATGATGATGAATATAAAGCAACGAAGTACATACGACTACAAATCGCTTTATTTTTAAACTACCGAATGCTGCAATGTCGTTTTTTTCGCGTAATCTCTATGCGTAAGCTGCGTCTACTCCTTGTTCGTAATGTCGGCGGTTGGTTTGCCGTAATGTCGGCGTCTCCTACGTAAATACTTCATCTGTTATGTTGAGGTTCTTAAATTCTATATCAATAGATAAACCGTCATTATCATTAAAATATATCTATCTATTATTTTGTAAAACACGTAGGCGTGATAAAATGTCTCGAAGGCACGTAACTATAATTGTATTATCATAATTAAGAATAGTTTTATCAGGCGGAAATCTTTAAATAGAAATAAACCAAAGAAAAAAGCATTTAGTATCAGTGAAACTATCTTTATTGGAAAAATGATTTTGTGTTTGAATAGGATTTCGGTCATGTGGCTCGTGTGTTTATTTAACTAAATCATTCAACAAAAAGTGAGTGATTAATCGCTGAACAAAATTATTAATGGGGAAAGAAATGAGCATTAACGAATAATTTTGTTTTTTTGTTGTTTTGTCGCTTTTCTGCACCATAAACCAGAGACATACGGTACCAAAAGTCGACCTGAGTGGTTACGTGGTCAACACGCAAGAGGTCTCGAGTTTGATTCCCGGCCGGGCAGAAATTGAAATGATGAATTTTAATTTCTGTTACGGGTCTGGGTGTTCTATGTATAATAAGTATGTATTTAAAAGTATATAAGTAGTATATCAGTTATCTAGCACCCATAACACAAGCTTTGCTTATTTCGGGGCTAGATGGCGCTGTGTGGATTTGTCCACGATTATTTATTATTTATTAAAAGTGCGAAAAGTGCGTGTTGCGAAAACTGTATGACGATAAGATATCCAGATTAGGCCACCGAAATTATTTCAAAGCAAAACTATATTATCAATAAAATTAGTATCACTGATGCCAATTACCTTTTGCTTTGTTTTATTTCAATTTAAAGTTCTCCGCCTCTAAAAACACACTTTAGGTAGGTAAGTGTTTAATTACAAGTACCTACGGTGTTGAAATGGAAACTTACGGCGTTAATTCATTTGTCCGGTATTTTGATCGACTCAATTAAATATCCATCACATAGTACTTTAATGTTGAATCTAGGAATCTTTTCCAAGTATTAAACTGAATAGTTAAACCTGTTAAGAAGTAACAGGTTTAACTATTCGCGTCAGAGCTCACTTGGTAACTTTGGAGTCTCCTCGAAAGTGGATTAAAAAAGTAACTAAGCTGTGGTAACTGCGTAACATTAGGGCTTCAAGTCCGCTAATTTCCTAATGGCTTGATTGAATTGTAATTGGATCGTAATTGCTACTGAACAGCAGTTTGGTACTCTGCTACTGTTAATAAAGTTGCTTTTGAATTGTAATGAGATCGCCATCGCCGTTTGAGGCATTTTTGGTATTCTGCATCTGTCATTGAGCAGAAATTGCATTAAAATTACAATTTAATCCAGCCTTATTAAAATGAGCGGACTTAGAAAACCGGCCGTAAGTTTGTTTGACACCATAATGGTATATAAAAGAAGGTATAACTTGCCTAATTTTACATCAGATCTTTGTGATGATAAACAACGACAATTAATATGTTTTTGCTATTGAATCGGCTATTTCATTATGTGCAATTACTTGCTTATCTCTCTTAAATACTGGTTTACGCGGTCATACTAGGTATATTTAAGAACACAACGGTTCATAGTTCTTATTTTGTATGGGCACTGAATAGGTATCTTTAAAAAACAAAGTCAATATTAATAACATAATGACTAGCAACATTATGTTGATTTTCAATTTTAGCACAGCTCCGATATTCTCTTGGCTCCTATTTCAATTACCGTTACGTACGTAATTTAAAAACAACGCAAAAAGATTTCATTTAGTTTACAAAAAAAATTCATTATAAAAACGTAAATTGGTCTTGGTTATTTGTAAGATCGGTCATACAATGCATATTAATTTAATAAATTTACCGCATTTGTTGATTTTTTTATGTTGTACGGTAGGCAAAAAGGCAATGGAGCCACCTGATGGACAGTGGTCACACTTGTAACACCAGGGGCTGCTAACCTCTTGTACCTCTTCAAGGATCACATGTCATAATCCAAAGGAAACACTGTAGGTAATATTCTATTGGACGTAGTCCAAATTATTGCTATTATTTTTTGTTATTACGACTATGGTGTAAGGTTCATACCATCTCAGTGACATAAATCAATGTAGATTAGGTATCTATTTATTTCAATTCATCCTATGTGAATGAATACAGACAACATTAATAATAGTTCTAAAATATAAAAATAATTTAAAGTAAAAGAAATTAATACAAATAAATAATATTAAATTCAGAGCAGTCCCTGCGGGCCTTCGAAAGTGACTGGTAGACATTGGCACTTGATCGTGAGGAGTGGAAGAATCGGGGGTGGCCTTTGCCCAGCAGTGGGATGATTCAGGCTAATATAATAATAATAAATTTAAAGCAATTTCTGAATTGACGAGGTTATCCTTAACGACAATAGCGATATGCTGCAGGACATGAATATATATTTTATTAGGGTAATACAATTTTTTAATTGTTTTGCACCGAATGAAAAAACAGGGGTTCGTTTAAAATAATTTCATTAAGTGATATATTTTGTTCGAATCCTAATTCTTGTTATCACTAGTAATACCAAGTCAAAAAATGTACGTCACAGACAGCTGCATTATGTCTCACTTACAGGATCTATTTCATTAATTTCCATACCCAAAAAATACGCTTTCGAGAACTAGAATATATAGATAAACAAACTAAATAATTCGCTGCGTAAAAACAAAACAATATAAACAAAACAATTTGAATATTAGCCTTAAAAAAACACTTACCATAAATCCAGGTTAGTTGCAAAAAGAGTGCACAAGCGAAGACCAGGACTCTCATGTTGGATGAGCACGCTGCTGCTACCACTTCAGGTCACACGACTTTTTACGGCTGTTTGTATGCGCCCACGCACGTGTGTCTTGGCCGAGTATCAACCGTCTAGTGTTACCGGCTAACACTTGTGAGCTAATAAATATAGCTAATATCCTGTTATCGTTGGTAAATTATTTTCTCTTCACATCGCCTCAGTAAGTTTATTCGGTGCATGGTGCCTACAGAGGAAATCTACTATGCAATTGGGCGTTAGTCGTTGAGTCGTTAGTCCCTGGGGTTGTGTATGTTTCTTGTCTCAATTTTAAGTGTATGTACGACGCCTTATTATGTCTAGTAAATTGTGACCTGCTAATAAGATATTCGAGTATGACTTATGAGTAAGATAAAGCCTCTCTTTCCTGTACAGACACTTTCATATATTAATTGATATAAAAACTATTTAACTGCTTGATAACCAAGTACGTCAACTGGGCGGAACAGAGTTCTAGAAGCCACATGACCACTCGTAAACAAATTAAAAGTGTCTCAAGATAAAAGTGTGTTACCAGTTGTCATACAACTAAACGTGATCGTCCATGATAGGTCTCGTACGAAGGTGCAGATATGTTCAAAACAGTTATGTTCGGAATTTTGAGACAGTTGTGTTCAAGATTTCTAGACGAGATCCTATATGACCAGCAGGAGAGCCAAAAGGTTTGAGATACTCTAAGCTCTCAAACGAATGAACAGGTCGTATAATTCTCTCGTAGAGCTACCGTTTGTTGGAAGGGTGAGCGACCACGGACCGAAACATGTGGCGTGGGCGTTCGCTAGACACAGTAAGCTTGATAGCAATTGACGGCATAGGTTCTCAACGCGTGTAAAAGAGATAATGTTCCGCCTGATCAACAATACATGCACACGTTTCCGGAGATATTAGCCCCGATGTCAAGTCCCGAATCTCTGCAGTTTGGGTCAAATGGCGGGAGACCCTGAGGCTGGTTGAAGAGAAGAATCTTCGATGTTAAACAGGAAATATGTATCTATTGCAAAGAATGCCATAGGTCATAAACTAGTAGGTACCTAGCTAATAATTAGAGGAGTTATCAATAAATTACAAATTAACATAACTGTACATCATGAACTTGTGCGGACTAACAAGGTGAAGGTTGCCCATACTATTTACGTACAATAACTGATATGATGTAGTAAATGTAAGTAGTAAATTATTATTTACATTATAATAATAATCGGTCAGAGTAAACTAAAGTACAACTAAAGTACTAACATCATACCTAATTGTGAAGAAATCTCTGGAAGTTTCGTAAAATCAAGCTTCAATATTAATACTAATATTCTATGGGTTTAAGTTAACCTTATCTGCTTATTGTTGTCCTAATAACAGAAGGACGAGGCGGCTTTTTTCTAATGGGCCACTTTCCACTTTCCCATCAGGTGCGGTGACTGTTTACCATCAGGCAGGCCATAAGCTTGTTTGCCGTCTTAGTGGTATAAAAAAAAAGGTAGCCCGCTTGTTAGAAATACTATTCTCCACTTCAATGTTGAAATATTGGTGGGCGAGCAATTTGGTATTTAGTAAGAACCATAGAGATAGTATAGTATAAAAACTTTTTGCTAAGAACATTTTTTTCATCGATGTATTTTCCCTACCATGCAGAAAATATTTTCGTTGTAAACGAATGAAATTGTATGATTTATATTTTGTTTAAATATAAATGAAAACCATTTAGCTTTATTGTTATATTACGGATTATAAAGTGGTGTTTCAGAAACATTTTTTTGTTTGTTGAACAGATGGCTGTTCAAGTTCTTGTATGGCTTCCTATTGGCAGAAACCAACAGGGACAGATAAATTACAAAAAAGCGAGAAGCTCGCATTATCCATGGCGTAAGTCTTTTGAAGACTGATCAAATTTGGAGAAATACAGTAATATTTAATTGATCAACTAGGTGATCTTTTGCCTCACCTACTCATTGCAAAACGGCAGGTCTCGCCAGACAAGCTAAGGTATCATCATTACAATAAAAGTATATATAATCCCGAGCAGAAATAGATATAATTTAATTTCTGTATGTTTAATAAGTATATATTTAACAAAAAAGTATATAAGTAGTTTATAAGTTATCTAATACCCACAACACAAGATTTGCTTACTTTGGGGCTAGATGGCACTGTGTAAACTAGGATAAGCATTTTTTACTTAGAGGACAAAGTATAGAATTACATGTACGCAATTTTCATTGATTAAATATATTAAAGGTTAACTCCTTAAGGAGTTTTTGGTGCTTAAGCCGATCCGGAGCTGCGATGGCGGCTTAACCAAACGTTTAGTTTCAATTATCCATATTTGAGCGTGGTGCTACTTGGGAGGGCTATTCGCGTAGTCATTGTCGTTCTTTCACGATGTCTGGTGACTTATGCGGATTATTTTGGTTGTGTTGCTGGTTTTTCTTTTCCCGTTTCTTTGACGTTACATTATTTACTACCCTCATTGACTACCCGCATTTCGGACGATATTATTTAATGATATTGATATTTGTTGACATTAATTTATTTTTAATTGAATGGACTTTGTTCTAAATTAAACGTTTGATTATCCGTATTCTCACTCTAGTACGGATCTACGGGGCAAAATATCTGTTGACCCATTAGTGGGGCATATTGGCGGGAATAACTCGATCCCGCCCGAGCGATGTAGAGGAGACAGTAAGAATGCGGGCTCAATCGCAAAATTTGAATTAACCGCCAAAATGATGATAGGTATATTAGTTGAGCGTCGGTGGCCTAATCGAGTACCTACATACACCATCAGGTTCTGGGTTCAAACCCCAGTGCCTCCATGTACCAATAACTGTTTTCTGGGTTATGTACATTAGTTATGTAGTTAGAACACTAATCGACGCTCTCACGGTAAGGGCACACATCGTGATGAGACCTGCACATTCAGGCAACTGAATTGATACTATCTTGTCAGGTTTCCCTGTTAACAGAGTCACGGAGGTCAGATGGCTGTCGCTAGACTGTTATTATGTGATCTGCCAAACCCTGGTTCATGGTTAAGATTGTACTCAGGCCATTGCACGCGAGAGCACGACCGGGACATGAACGCCAAGATAACCACCAATGATAATATACTAAGTTCTCTCTAATCTCTGTTATGAAACACATTTTAAGGGCACATGTTCCGGGTTTCCTACTGCGTACCTTCAGTCGTCCCGTGACCACGACGTATGCAACTGCGTCGAAATATCGGGTTACTCGTCAACATAGATATGCGGTAGGAAACCCGGAACATACCCTTAAAATATGTAATAATAACCGCGATCGTTAAATCCTTAAATCTTGAAATCCTTCCTCTTTGAATGGAGTAATATATTTAAACCCGAGAATCTTATAATCTTATTCGCTGTAACTATCGCCAACTAACGCTCCAACTGAGTGTAACCGATCGTTTATTGTTGATTAAATCAGTGGCTTCAATCACATCATGCATACTATTTATAGTTCACAACATTTTATTATAAGTACCTGCTAGTATGTGGCGATACTTGCACTGCACTATATTTTTGAGGCGGCGCGCGGCGACTCGGAAAGCGAAACAATTTGGGAAGAGCTGATGGAGGATGGATGTTCGGAGGGTGCTTTGGCACTATTTGGAACTTATTGTTCCCACAATGAGTGCCAAATAGTGCCAAAGCACGTCTACGTCCAGCAAAGGTCATGTCCAGCAGTGGTAGCCCACCACACAAATGTTTGGTATTTTTGTTCAGTCGGCGGTGGCCTAGTGGTTGAGGGGTCCAACTCATACCCCAAGGTTCGTAGTACTCCAGTGCAGCCACGTACCAATGACTTTTTCTGAGTATTGTACTTTAGTTGAACTCTAACCGATGCTCTTACGGTTAGGGAAAACATTGTGATGAAACCTGCAACATTCAGTCTGAATGTGTAACTAATCCAATCTGGTCAGGTTCCCCTGTTAACGGGATCACGGAGGTCAGACGGCAGTTGCTCCACTGTATCATGGATCATGGACCTGGACCTAGACCTCAGGACCTCGCGCGCGAGATGACGCATGACCCACTTGCACAATATTTTTGCGGTGGCGACTCGGCAAACAAAGTATAAATCGCCTTCCGGCCAGTAGTAGTAGGCTGGTGGATGCTGGGTGCCGTATGCCTATCCTCACAAGGTGCAACGGCACTCATTTTGGAGGTCATGTCCAGCAGTGGTAGTCCACACAAATTTTGTTTTGTATTTTTGTGGAGGTCCTATACTCGACGGACACATAAAGCACACATAGGTTAGGCAAGGGCAGGTTAGGAAATGAAAAGGAATATTTTATATCAGGAACAGCCTGATAGTTTTGAAGATACGAATCATAATATCGTCAAGTCTAGATCTTAATAATTGATGCCAAAGGCCAGGGAGTTTCTCAAAGGCCGTATTCGCGACCCAGCTGGTATTGCAGTCCAGGGTCACTCACCCTGGGCGGCGGTTGTCACTTACCTACCATCAGGTGACCTGCTTACTCGTCTGCCTCCCTCTATTATACCTCTAGTACCTATAGATATTATGTGCCTCTACACCTAAAAAAATTGTTTTTTTTTTTTTAATGTCATACGGTAGGCAAACAGGCAAGCGGGCCACCTGATGGAAAGTGGTCACCACTGCCTATAGACATTAGCAACACCAAGAGTATCGCTAATGCGTTGCCCACCTCTATAACACGTTGCTCTGGCAGCAAAAAGCAAATGCCACTCCACTGCCAAAGCCACGGTTCCCCAAATCCCCACCCCATGGAGCACTGGAAACCTTACTCACCGGCAGAAACACAATACTATTTAAAAGAGTATTATTTAGCTGCGATATTCTGTAAGGTGGAGGTACTTCCCCAGTCGGGCGGCTCCAATTCGAACGAGATACCCCGCTATGCCCTACCTCTCTTAAATCCCCAACCAAGTTTACATTCACACTCAAATATTTCCTAAGCTAGATACAAACTCCACCCACATGCATGAAGATGGCAAACAAGGGTACGGCCGGCCTGATGGCGCGCCCACGACGCTGTGACTTTGCGGATGCGACACGATTACCGTGCGGAGACTATGCGGGCACTTAGCATCAGCATCAGCACAGTCCATAGCAGTCCACTGCAGGACTCTCCCACGAAAGGGAAGGTTATTGCCAAAATCTACACGCTTGGCAAGTGAGTTGGAGATCGCAGTGTAATAATGTAAAACATTGCTGCCCATTTTCCAGTCTATGGAGTCTAGATTTTTTGGCACTGAGCGTTTATTTTCAAATAATAAAACAAGCTTTCTGTCATTGAAACCGAAATTAAATAAATATTTGGGACAAATCGCGCAGAAATCGTGTACGTCTGGGCTCTTGAGAGGCTATAACCACCAGAATATAAGCAGAATTGTTTTCTATTTGTCTATTTTCAATATAGCAATCCGACTCGCCTGCCCAGCGTGGAGATTACGGCAAAACCGAATGTGAAGGTGGCTCAAATCCAGCAATGGGCTACATTATGGGCTGTGATGTGATTTACAGTTTGTAGAATTACATTATGCGTCACTACTATTATTTTTGTTTTAAACCCTTCAAAAATAAGGGTGTTGTAAGTTTGACGTGTGTCTGAGTATATGTGTGTCTGTCTCTGGCATCGTAGCTCCCGAAAGGATGGACCAATTTGGTTGCGGTTTTCTCTATTTCAAAGCCAGTTTAATCGATATGGTTTGGACCTTTGTTTCATTAAAATTTGTTCAGAAGTTTAGACAATATGAACTAGAGATGAAACGGATAGTTGTTTGGCCGGATATTGGATACCGGATATCCGGCCACCCCATAAGCCGGATAGCCGGATATCCGGCGGCCGGATATTTGGCAGGACATAGTCTCTGAACAAGTCTCTGTAAGCTATGAGCGTGGGTGGGAAATTAGACAACTGCATGTGTTTACGTGATTTCAAGTCTTCGTTAAATACAAATAATTTGAACTTTATTCTGAACAATTCGTCCGACCTCGGGCGGTACCCTCGATTCGAAGTACGGGTAATTAGCCCCAGGCATCGTGAACCTTAGATTTACTTTTGATAAGTAGATTAACTTTGCAAAAAAATTTTTTTTCTAATCTACCTACTAAAGCAACAACAGGTAGGTACCTAATCAATAGTGCTTATAAAGGAATATTTATAATTTATGGGATTACTTTTTGCAATAAAATCACTTTTATGTAATTTTCATACACTTTTTACTATCCGGTATCCGGCCGGATATTAGCGCACTATCCGGTATCCTGCGGGATAGTTAATTAACGCCGGATAGGCCGGATACCGGATAGTAACCGGATATCCGTTTCATCTCTAATATGAACTAAATATAATGTATCGAATATGTTAACCTGGTCGGGGATTTTCTGATTTTTTGTCGGTTAGGTTAATATACTTACTGAATTGGTTATTCAATGTAATAAAAAAAGTTATGAGTTATGTTTTAAGATTTAATCTGAATTCACGTCCGTAACTAAAGGGGGACGCCCAAAAAGATTGGAAAGTTAGCTACGTTATTGGTTACGTAGAGCGGCCCTGATGGAAAAAATGCGTGCCAACGTCAGCTTGACAAGCAATTTGATTGTCATACACAAATTTGTTGTCAAACAAACGATTCAGTTTATTTATTGGTAAAATAATTTAATATTGTGTGTTGAACGTTTTGTTTTTTTATTATATTAATGAAGTGCATTCGACCTTTAAAAATGTTGTAAGACTCAGGTTATCGCTCGTACGAGTACGTAAAATGTGTGTAGTGGTATACAAAATATGTGTTAAGAATTCTTGTTTCATGAGCTTTTTTTAAATATCTCATTGTTTTAGTAATTTCTTGAGTTAATACGACAAGCTCTATAAAATATAGTAGGAAAACATTTATAGACTGGCAATTTTGTTTGCTCCGTGGGGACTCCCCTACTGTTGCGTAGAAACAACGCTGAAAGCACGATCAAACAGTAATCATAAAGTACAATTGTTTTGGATGTATTTGCCTTTAAGTTAGCACTCATTAGCACAGTATCTATGATGTCACCTGAATACCCTTATTATGTTTGGGAAAACCAGCAGGAAACTGATGAAATTTCCATTTCCTAACTTATTGCAGTACCTAATGCAACATTGAAAAAGTATTATAGCTTTGCCCGCGACTTCCTCTGCGTGAAATTCGGTTATAATGTTCCAGACTCGTTCAAGCGGGAAATCTCTTTCAATATCGGGATAAATTTAAGCCTATTCTGGAATTTCCTCCTCCTCTTTCCTACTCATTCTTCTCCACTTCGCCCGGTCTTCGGCATTCTTGCGTCGTAATCTAATCGCAGCTGTAAAGCATCACAGGCCTAAATAGTATTTTTATATACTAGCCCCTTGAGCTTGATCGGGATTCCCGTGAGCTCCTGCCATTTGGTCCAAGCTGCAAATATTCAGGACTTGACATCTGGGTCGATTTCGTCGGACTCGTGCTGCGGCTAGCCATATACTCGGTTTTGGCGACACCGCCAAATTCAAACCGCCGCACATAGGGGTATTTAGCATTCCTAGCCGGGCGAAATTGATAAAACAAATTCCAATACAAAAGCAAAAATGAATACTCGTTAGCGAGCCAGGTAGCTACTGAACAATAGACGGTGGTTTCCAGGGTCGTGCGCCTTCGCCATCCAGCCATGAACCAGGCGGAACTTGATCGTTGTCGCATGCGCTCGCGTCAGTTACTTGCTACATTAAAATCGTACCGTGTTTGAGACCTCAGTGCTTAATTATTGCGAGTTATTTAACCAAAAGTACCATGGATTATCATAATACAGGTAAGAATAGTCTTATTTATTACGATTCACTGATGTTTACATGTATTTGTATGGTTCAAAATAAATTTACAATTGTCTCCATTATTTAAGCAGTTTTTATCTGAATTATACATTTCAAAGTGATAATAGTTATCCTTCCGAGTGCTTCCGAGTAACGATTTCTTTTGTAACGGATGACAAAAACGGTTATTTGGTAGTTGTTTCACGAATTGAGTGCTACTTTATGCTACTTTCGACAAAACTTACGCTTTAGTGTTGGTGTTGGCTAAAAAGTATTAACCGTTATTTTGGAGCAAATTATGAAATGTTTTCTTTATTATTGTTTCAGGGTTACCAGGGGGCTCTAACTACAATGTTGTAACTAAAGAATACCTTGTTCAATAAAATGCAACAACAAGAATTGCTCACTTTTGACGAGAAAGTCGATTATTTGGAAAATTACCTTTTATCGTCTGACAATCGCTTTGGATTTTGGCTTAGCTATCCTTCACGCTAGGATTCGCTTGTTTGAAAGTGTTTTGCACCTTTCTTACAAGCTTCCGATAAAAAAATGGCAAGTGAGATCAGACTCGGACAAAGCTACAGTTAAAGAAAGGAAAGCTAGCATACAACAAAGATTTAGAAACGAAACTGGATTAATTGTAGACGTGCCGATAGCTGGGTTTGGTAATACCAATGATGGTAACACCAGCAGGTGCTTTTTCGGTGACCCATAGAAGGCTGCAGAAATTACCGGTATCGATTACAACCTGATATTCAGATCAAAAATATTTCTAGAGGTAATTTCAAGCGGCTATAAAGTTGACTTAAAAAAATTAGCTCAATACTGTTGGGTCACAGCAAAAGTCTACCTCTCGCTCTACGACTGGCATCCTATGACCCCGACTATGCACAAAATTATGATGCATGGTGCTACATTAATGGAAAAGGCGTTATTGCCTATCGGACTATTATCGGAAGAGGCTGCTGAAGCTAGGAATAAACATTTCAGAATGTATAGATATAATTTTGCGAGGAAGTTTTCGAGAATAGACAGCAATCAAGATGTATTGAATCGCCTTCTACTGTCCTCGGATCCACTGATCACAAGTCTGAGGCCAAAGCCAAAGAGCAGAATGCATCCTTGTTCAAAAGAAGCGATAGCTATGTTTTTGCCACCTTCTCCAGAATCTGAAAATGATTCAGATTCGGAATCTGAAACAGAACAGGTCGCAGAAAGTGACGATGAACCCTGGCATTCGTCCTCATCAAATAGATTTTTTATAAAAATTTACGTAATTTGTCGATCAATAAATTTCAAATAATGAATACTCCTTTATTTTATTATCATATCAGCCCATGACGCTCACTGTTGCATAAAAGCCTCCCCAATGGTGGTCTTGTATATTTTATTAAGTCTTACCTACTTTAGAGCAGAAAAAACCGCACAAATAATTTCGCCCGGCTAGGAATGCAAAATACCCCTATGTGCGCCGGCGCCGTTTTCTAGCACTTCTTTCCACGTGTTTACCCTGGTATTAAGGTACTGCCTAAGCTTGCTCACCAGTACGATGTCATCAGCGTATTTCACAAGCCAAGGAAAGAAAGTCCTGAATTTCCGCTGAGAGGACACCGAGCACAACGCAGAAAAAGGCTCAGCACTGAACCCTAGTGAACACCTTCGGTAATCAGGAAGGGATTAGTATGGCCTACGATGGTTTTGACGACTGCTTCATTGTTGGCTTACATATCGTGGATGAATTGAATGTACGTCTCGGGACATACTTTGGTCTCAGAGTCCACTACACCACAGACTTGCACGCGCTGCCAGTAAACTCATGAGCGAGCCAACGCTGAGCTTCGTGAAAACGGAGTTTTCTAGTGGGCGCTTGAGTCTTTAACCCAGTCCGCGCGTGGTAGAGTACATGTCCCAGGTTTCTCGCGAACATGTCACAGGTTTATGGCGATGTGCCTGCGCGTCGTTTTCCGGCAATGCCCTATCTCTATACATGTTCTCATAGCCCTGAGCTGGGTATTCATCCCCACTACGTAGACCCACTGTTGGTCACCAAGTGAAGGTTCGAATGAATGTTTCTCGCTCGTACAATTCAGATGTGGAATGAGCTCCCAGCCACAGTATGAAATGGGATCGTTCAAGAGGTATATTAGAGGTCTCTTCAGAGGCAGCCAACGCATTGGTAACTCCCCTGGTGTTGCTGATGACCACTTTTCATCAGGTGGCCCGTTTGCCTGTTTGTCTGCTATATAACATTTAAAAAAACTAGATCTTTTCATTTTTAAATTATTGGCGTTTTAACATTTTACGTACGGTGACAACCATCCACCCCTCATAACCCATCAGGGAAAAGCCAATTCGTCAGAGCCTCGTCCGTCCATCAGCAGGTAGACCACGGGCAGATGAGGTTGACTTGGGCCCCTAAAATGGTGGTAGGGTGGGGCCATTACAGTAGTTATTGCGTAAAGGAGTGTGCATCCACCATATAAATTATAAATACCTCCATATAAACCTTCCCATTTATAATATTGATAGAATAGGATAGAGTATCCTGCTCACCGGCAAAATAGCCACTGTGACAAAAGCCACTCCTGCGCACAATCCCTAAAACATTTAAACAAACAGTTTTAAGATAGTAAGCCCAAGGCCACAGTATTTTTACATACTTGTAACTTTTTGTGCGCCAGGGTACAGAAGACAGTGTATCTACCTACCAACAACCAGAGTAAAAGGAGCTAACATTGCTATACGCGTCTATAGAGACGCTAGTTCATCTTATATTGGTTTAAAATAGGTCGGTATGATCTTGACTGTACCTCTGCGTAACTACACCAGTATTAAAATAAAAGGAGACGAGTAAATGCGCACTCATTTAATTGCAACGTGTCTCGGAATCACGCTTTGACGGCTAAAGACCCTTACACACACGCCAGGGCTTGTATTCTTAAATATACTATGGATGTAAATCCACAAACTTACTTCACCATTTAATTTGATGCAGAACAATGACATTATCGAACTGTTTGTGCTACCAACTAGCGAATGCCGCGTGTCAATAGAAGGAACAAATTTTTGCCATTAGTTAAGGCAACAAAATGCGCGACATGAGGCGATATTGAATGCTTTTTGGCCTATCTACTTACCTATCTCTGGTTGCCTACTTGTGGTGGTTTGTACTTCGTCGTCACAGCCCGTAACAGTCCATTGCAAGACTCAGGGCCTCACGAAAGAGGAGATATTTGCCATAATCTCCACGCTTGGCGGGCTGGTTGGAGCTGCTGCCCATTTTCCAGCCTACGGAGACTCTAGAGCCTTGAAAACATTAGTCGCCTTGTACGACACCGACAAGTGTAAGGGGTTGGTGCTATTCTACTCTGCCGGACACCACACATGTACTTAGTTACCTCTCTTGTACAGTCTTTTCGTAAACCATATTTTCAAAATCCCAAGAACCAAGTACCTAGGCCCTGACGCTTCACTATAGTGTACATAGACCTTTTCACGCTCTGAGTCAGGCCTGACCCGGATGTGAATGAAAATTAGAGACGTTATCCTCATTTAGGTAGATAGAGTTGTATTCGATTACCAATTCGATGACTACGAAGATTGGAACTAAGTAAATGTTTCATTAATATATAACAAGTTCACCGTTCGTTGACTAGGGATCTCAATATTCGATCATATCAAGTGTATTAACATAATGATTATTAGTAATATCTGTACTGATATTATAAAGAGAATTTTTTTTGCTTGTCGGTTTAGTACTAAACCAATTTTAAAAATTCTTACACTTATAGGAAGCTACATTTTTCCGGAGAGACATAAAATAATTTATATCCCGGTAAAATAATAGGGTACCTTAGGAAAGTAAAATGTTTACAGAGATAGGAAATGCACGTGGGTGAAAGCCACTGGGAACGGTTATCTAGTATTTAAAACATTATGTGTGCAAAAGTACAGGAGCGAATTCTTGTGTTCTATATTCTTGCTCTACGTTCGTCTAGTGTAAACCACCAGCAATCTCACCAAACTCTTATCTGGATCTCGAAGAAACTTTGTAGCTACGCTATAAAAACCGAGATAGAAAAGTTTCCATACCTCAATACCCACCTCAAAGGCGAACGAAGACAAACGGGCTAAGCTGCACTGCTAAATGGTCTTCACCGTAGATATCCCGGACCAAAATTTGATGAAGCCGAAGGCATAGGCGAATTCATAATTGTCGAATGAACGCCTCTTCCGACTGCCATGCACCAGGTCTGCTGCACTATCCATCCGAAGTAGCTACAACTTCCCGAGTCTGCACTTTTATATATAAGTTTATAGCAGTCAAGTAACTAACTATAAATTTAAAAACAGATGGTGCGTTGTCGCTTTGCAGTTAAACAGCCATGTCCAAGAAGTTATTACATACCTATGTGTCTATATTCTCCAAAGAAACATATTAAAATAAGAAACACTCAGACAAATACTACGAAGCGGTTTTATTATTAGCTATGAACTATACATTTTGCGATTTTATTAGTATTAACTTTACTATCAAATCGATCATAGAATAAAATCTACAATTCTCGATTGCGTCCGAAACCTTTTTCCTTTATCAACCATTTGCACAGTCAGCAACTTTGAAAGCCATTTCAAAGAAATACTATTGTGAAATGGTACTAAAATTTATACACACTTCTGCTGGCTGTACCTACCTACTTACCCTTTAACAGATAGCGTTTTTACTTATTTTATATGGCACAATGAATTTTAGAAAAAGCAATTCCATTATAATAACACATTATTAAATAACAATTTACTCTATGACCGATATGTTCATTCTAAACATATGTAATTTTTAATAGTTTTCGGTTACCGTAGAAATGACAGCAGTTCCTACATTTATTATAGGAGCAAAACCTATGAATACCACATTGCTTGTAACAATTTTACTTATTTTGGATGGAATCATTTTCAATGCAAAATAAGTTGTAAAATAAGTGTATTACGTAAAGAATTTGTAATTCGTTTTACGTCTCAGTCAAGGTTTGATACCCATACCTATACGAATCTACGTTGGTCCAAGTCTACTCCAGCGAATTGCCACAAACTAGTTTTATCAAACTGTCTCTAAATAGATAACAAATAACAACGTCCAAGTATGGATTCAATCACTGTTTCCTTTTCCATTTAACTGCTTAGTGACTGAGTTACACAAAAACCTATTTTCGTCGTGGCGTGATGATTTGCTTAAAATTTCAGCTGGGACTGGGGCGGCTTGAAGTCGAATTCGGTTACTTTGCCATTGTCGTTTATGACCTTATGGCCTCCGCTCTGCTGGTGAGTCTGGCCCTTGGCGTCGGTGGCTGCTGAGTGGAAGGTGTACTGGGCTTCTCCGTAGTACTGACCCTTACCTGGATTGAAACTTCTTATCTGGGTGTCGCCAACGGGCTGGAAAAGCGCAACAGGTGGAAGATTACGTACGATACACTTATATTTTAGAATACGCGTGTAGATCCAGGGTGTCTGGCAGTAGCTTTTCAAAGTCGAATAAAAAACGAATTAGTTACTCATCATGTAGGTAACTTTAATATAAACTTTTATAGATAGAGTAGGTACGAATGTGGATTTCATTTTTCGAAAATAATATCTTTCAAATATGTTTCGTCGTTTTGTACACATTTCACTTTGTCCGAAACGAAGCCTTATTTTTCGGAGCTGAGGCTATTCACAGACACGATTCAATGCCGAGGAAAGCCTCAGCAAATCGCACTTACTAAATTTACACAATTTAAGCGTTTCGCGAACGGCTTAGTTTCGAACACGAAATTTCTTTTGATTTTATTCGATTTTGAAATCGTGGCTGCCAGGCACTCTCAATTTCACTAGCACGGTCGCCCCCCCGTTATTCTACTGCATGCAGTCCAGAATACCCTGAACATCGGCTATCCTATTATGTAGGCACCGGGACCAACGGTGCCCTACAATAGGCTCAATACACACCAAAGCGGCAGTGCGCGGCGGCGGCGCAAGCAAATGGCCCGACTCATTCGAACGATTCTAGTCATTTCTAAATAGTGATAAAGCTTAAAATTGTATGGCAGTAAAATTGCCGGCCGCTGCACCGCTACAATCGCTGGCATTTCGCGACTTCGATGTGAATGGCTTGCTAAGAAAACTAAACTAACCCTATTAGTGAAAAGAAACGGTTTAGTTTTCTCAAAGGAGTTAAAGTTTACCGGTTGCAGTGTGGTTTTGTGAGTGTAATAATATTAAGCCACACACAGATAGGCAAAGCTAAACACTCATACTGAAGATCATGAATGAAATAAGCAGTCCCGCAAAATCTTCTACCAAGAAAAATAAGGAAGAATCAACAAATCTCAACAAAATGACTACATACCATAGTATGATTTTTCATTGATATTATTTTAAATGAATTAATATACGTAAAGTCAGGAAGTAGGAAACAAAAAGTATTATAGTCAAGAGTGCTCAGAGGAGCAGAAACAAAAATTAGTAGCCGTTACCGTAAAAAAATCGTCTTCAAGTAGGGGCTGCAACACAAATTCAAATGGATTACCTTGAATTCGTTTCAAATAATAATCACAAATTCACAAAATTACCCGACTAGCTCTCAGGAACCATAATACTTGGCATAAGCCCAAGGGGTACAAATAACCGACACCGAGTCCAGAATATAAAGAAATCTTTCCATAATAATTTATCGTCACGAAGTCCTAAACTGTTTTTTTTTTTAATAGACTAGCCAGACATTTGACTACCATCTCCACCTGGTGGTAAGTGACGATGCAGCCTAGGCTAGGAACAGCCTATTCACTCTAGCCTTTAAGGCGTCTAGATTATAATGATTAGGGAACACATCTCGCAGGTAACGTGTTCCATTCCTTGTCCGTACGCATTATTAAAGTTGACCTAAAGCGGCTCGTGGAAGATCTACAACATAAGGATGAAGCACTGACCCGGATCGCGTTTCCCGATGGCGGAAATTGGCCGGCGGTGGGGTGTTAACATTTTTTTACTCTAAATAAAAGATTCGGAAGTTATTGCGTACCTGTATTCCATATCTCGCTTGATACATTTTGGTTATCCTGAAACAAATAAAGATTATAAAAATACTTTAGTTGGCGCTCATCAAAATTTATGCGGAAATTCGTAATCGCGCAGACCATTTCATTTTTAAATAGTGACCCCCCAGGCAATCATTACCGTTGTTCCCATAGCCTCCAGATGAAGGAGGCTATGGTTGTTCCCCAAATCTACCTATCTCTGTCACATTTCTTCTATGTTACGACAAGTTTGAAACATTGTAGATTTAGGAGACAACGGGAATTGTTAGGTATTGGTAGGTATAGGTATTGCTATCTCTTTCGTCTTAGTATTGAAAGAAAGAGACAAACGCTCTCTCGCAGCGCGAGCTTTGTCGCGGACATACTTGTGCTAGGGCCACAGATGTTACATGTCATATTTGACGACCTGAGTTGTTGTGAAACAGTTGGTTAATATGCCGGTCGCCACAAAGAGGTCCCGGGTTGATTCGCGGCATTGAAATGATGAATTTAAGATTCTGTTGCGGGGCTGGTTGTAGTATGGATGATAAAAAATTAATTAAAGAAATGAATAAATACTTTGGGGCTAGATGGCGCTGTGTGAATTTCTCCAAGCATAATTATTTATTTATTACTTGCTGGTTTTTAGACATGATATCGTTTAATTCTTAAAACTAAATGTCGTGTACGGGAGAATAGATAGCACCAATGGGGAGGCAAACTGAGAACTCATGGCGCCACAAGCGTTGTTACCCAAAATCAGTTGATTGGTTATAATGACAATTATCAAGTCAGGGAACCAATGCTTCTGGTGCCATTAGCTTTTTGTAGGCCCCATTAGATAAATGGATAGTAACTAATGTACCCACTTATACCGGAAAATTGGAAGCAGCCCTTTCTGATATAATTTGCACTCACTCCAACTCGCTTGTCAAACATGGAGAAGATGGTCTTATTGCCTAGGTTACTGTACAATATCTACACTCATCTACATAACATTAAGCTTTTTTACCGTATGAAGTGATCACAAACTAGACAAATCTATCTCGCTTCTTCTATTCTTCTATTTTTAACTCCCGATGAAAAAAGATGGGTGTGTTAAGTTTAACGTCTGTATCTGTGTATCTGGCTTTGTGTGTATGTCTGTGGCATCATAGCCCCCGAACGGATGGACTTATTTGGATGCGGTTTCCTCTATTTGAAAGCCAGTTTCATCGAGATGTTTTTTAGCTTTGATTCGTTAATCGGTTCAGCAGTTTAATAAGTAAACTTGGTTATCTTGTTTGAGGTTATCCGACTTTTTCTGTCGATTATTGCTCGTTGATTTAGAATAATTCAGATCTTTGTAATGTGGACCCCGTGGAGCCTGCGGCCATGCTCGTCGTGCTCGCAACACCGGTATTGACGCCAGGATGACGATGATGCCGAACCTTTCCTTCCAATAATTATATTTGTTACGAATAACACTACTTATTATGATTCGCGGACTGGTGATTAATAAATTAGACTGAAAACATTAATTTAGTTGGCTACAATGTCTGTTTGTAGTGAAAGTTATCTTCGTTACCAGAATTACTGTACGATTAAGTACTTATAACCACAAGTAAACTAAGTTTTTATATGTAGACGTAAACGTACCTACGCTACATAAGCGTCCTTCAACGCAAATTTCTTTTTATACCACTAAGGTAAAGGAAAATAAGCTTACGGCCTATCGATAAGCGATGCGCCAAAGTCATGTGCCAAATGCAAACTGTGACCTACCCGATAGGCGGGGTGTCCCGAAATATAAGGAAAGTAATGTAAAATATGTTTAATGCACTTACTTCCAAGGCACAACAAGTACAAAACATACAAGAAAAATATAATACGAGAAAACTAAAAAAATATACAAAAATATAAATTACATTAGCCGTGCCATGGAGAATGCAATGTGCCGCTGTCAGCAAAATGCCACGGCTGACGCAGTGGCGCTGCTTTTCAATACCTGTAAGTCTCTTTACAATTTACATTATGGAGAAACTACCGGTATTAAACAGTAGGTAATTTAGTAACTTTTTTCGGCAAGTACTGCGTGCCCGTGAAAATGGCGGCAATGCGTGTTTCCCGCCAAAAGCCAGTGTCATCGTCGTTCTGCTGTGTGAAACCGGCAACCATGCCGTCTAAGATTATCCACAATGTTTTCATTTGTTTTATTGTGTGAATGCTAGCGGTGCCCTGCGGTTATAAATTATACGATATTGGCTGTTCGCAGCGGCTTTCACTGGCGCGCAATTCGTATCTGTGGGAACATTCAACTTTCCCCTCGGGACCCTATTCTTTCCTGGGATAAAAATTTGCCTGTTACTCGGGAAAAATTTAGCATTCTATTAGAGAAAGAATTTTTTAAATCGTTCCAGTTGTTTTTGAGTTTATTCATTGCTATTGCAAACAAAAATACATATATAATAATATTAATATAATTCTCATGCCCAAATCACAATTAGCAATCGTAATCGTATCGTAATCGTTTCTCAATTCTGCACTTTTCTCCATAATATTCATCATCATCATCCTAGCGTTTATCCCGGCTTCTGCCAGGGTCCGCTTTCCGACTGATTCTTCTCCACTTTGTCCGGCCTTCGACATCCTCGCGTCGTAGGCCGTAGGGGCGCGACGTTTGTCAATAATATTATCATCATTAAAATATCAATGAGTGTACTAATAATGTACGTAGTATTTTTTCTCTATGCCAATAATAATCTAGTACACCTAGATGAAATTTTTAATATTTTTGTAAGTTTGTATATTGAGGGGTAATATGAACCACTGAATTGATTTCAAAAAAGTAATAGGACCCGCCTCCCGCGAGGTAAATTAATATTTACAGTGATCCGAACTGCGCGCGGGTGAAAACTACCGGGGACAGCTTCATAACCCACTACGGTTTCATTTGACTACTAGCGGACCCGGCGTGACTTCGCGAACATCTACTTTACTCCTACCTTTCCTTTTTTTCTTGCTTATAAACCTACCTCTTGAATCACTCTATATATTGGTGGAAACCACATTAAAATCCGTTGCGTAGTTTATAAGATATAAGCGTTCATACATACATACGAGTACATAGGGACAGACGGCGGGAAGCGACTTTGTTTTATACTGTATAAAAATAGCTACCTCCAAGACTGAATGACTTTCGTTGAAATCTTCCGGCTTCCTTAGCTCGTTTACCAGTGTTTACTGCGTATAATGTAGTGCACCCTAAATTCTGTTACTTACATAGTGTTTCTAGATTTAGGTCAATACTAACCAGACCCCGGGCCCACAACAAGATTATCAGTTGGTATAAGGACTCTGTCAAGCCTGAGAAGTCCGCCTGAGTACCACCGCCTTGTCTATTCTGCCGCCAAGCAACAATGATGCATTGTTGTGTTCCGTTTTGAAGGATGAGATAGCCAGCGCAATTACAGGCATGAGGCATTTCTAGTCATCACAGCCGGCGGTTCTGCATTTTTGTAGAATGCAACCTAAATACATGAATCGTAAGTTATGGGCGACAGTTACCGCTTACAATCAGGTGGACTGTCTGCTCGTACACTACGTTGCATTAAAAATATGAATATTATTAAGGCAATACTCACAGATTATGGACTTCATCCCAGTTGCCGTCCGCTGCTGCGGAGGCGATGTCGTAGCCCTGGGTCGGGAAGCCTGCGGAAAAGTTTAAAAATACTTATCATTCAGTCATCAATAATCATCATTTAATTTGTAGCGATTTCCATAGTGAACCAAAGAGAGCTCGCACACACGAGTTAGCAAGACAATCAGCATGACAGCAACTGACAAATCTACATCGCGCTAACGGAGTGTTCCATCTACAAAGCTTATATACAAGATCCAAAGAGCGTCGATTGGACTTCGGTCCCCTGGTCACAGCAACTCGGCCAGGTGGGTAATTACCCTTTTCCACCTTCTCCATCATCGCTTGCCAACATTGGCGGCTGGAATTCTCTCCTCCACATTACCGCCAAAAATACATTAACTGGGATTTCCTTTGCAATTACTACCTTATTTTTTACTACCTTTTCTTTTGCAAACTTAGACAACAAGACAGAGAACACAGAATTCTAATTTTATCGACCTATTTCGATCGTGATGGAAATTGACATCGGAATTATACATCACATCTTCACTTTTTGATAGTTGATCTACACTGCATAACTTTAAATGTTTGACGCGCAGAATGATTACGAACTGTCTTCCTAACATTATGTTAATCTCAAGTTAAATTATGTTTAATACGCAGAACGCTACACGTGTTAGGACCAGTCACCGAGGGTCAGCTTTGTTGATATTTTTGCAACTTGTCTGATATAATTGTAAGTATATATATTTAAAAGTGTTTAAGTAGTATATTAGTTATCTAGCACCCATAGTACAAGCAATTTGCTTAGTTTGGGGCTAGATGGTGCTGTGTTAATTTGTCCACGATTATTATTATTATTTGGTGTCTCCATTTTGTTTTTATTGCCAAATAAAATCGATGTCTATGTCATGCCTTCAGCTTTTCGCGTCAGCCTGAGACAGGTTTCAAATCAATACTTCTAATATACCCAATACTTTGACGGTGAAAAGGGACGACGTATTTCAGAATTCTAATAATTATAAGCCGAGAAAGTCCGTGGAAATACACACAGTCTTCAATTATACGCAAACGCGTTTCTTGCCGTTCGCGATTCTATACAAAATTATTTCCACACAACTGCAGCCATTCAACAGATTTACTATTCCACATATTCATTACATATTTTAAATCATCTCATCATCTTGGCGTTAATGTGCCGGTTGTCCTCTCGCTCACGAGGGCCCGGGGTCTGCATTGACCATGATCCAGGATTGGCAGTTCAAGTAATTACAGTGGAATAGCGAATCTGTTGAATGGCTGCAGTTGTGTGGAATTAATATTGTGTAGAATCTCGAACAGGAAGAAACGCGTTTGTGTATATTTGTAGACTGTGTGTAATAAATAATGTGTTGAATGTCAGTTGTGCGGAATCCATATTGTGTAGAATCGCGAATAGGTAGAATTACGTTTGTGTTGTACTTCGATCAATCCCCTGATGGTCCCCACAAAACTCTGATAATATTCGACTATCCCACGAAATCTTGCCACTTTTCCCGTATCTAAAATACCCTCGGAAATGTAGTTCTTACTCGTATAAGTCAAAGAGGTTTCGACATAATCGGTTCAGTATGGAGACTAACACCCGGTTTCTGAAACGCTTGTCAACGCAAAAATTACGTAACAGCTTGTTAAACACTGATTAAATGCAGTTTGGGTTTCTGAAAGGGCCAATTGACGGCTTGTTAACGGCTTGTCAACGGATTGTCAAATCTCCAATTAACGGCTGATTAATGTAATTTTGGGTTTCCGGAAAGCTTTTTCTCATGTTAACTGTATGTTATCGCCGTGTTATTTTAATTGGCGAAAATCGACCAATTAACCGATTGTCAAAGAAATTATATCCGATTTTCTTGGTCTAGGTTTTGGTCCTGGCCCTGGTCCAGGTCCTAGTTTTGGTCCAAGGCAAAGTCCAGGTCTAGGGTCCAGGTTCTGGTCCAGGATCATGACCAAAACTGCAAACTTCATCACAATTTGAGCTTGAACCAGAACCAGCACCTAGACCAGTGCCAGCACATAGACCATAAACATTAGCTGGACCAGGACCTGGTTCGGGGCCAGAATATGGACCTGGACCAGGACCTGGTTCGGGGCCAGGATATGGACCTGAACCAGGACCAGGACCTGGACCTGAACTAGAAGCTGGTCCGGGGCCATGGCCTGAACCTGATCCAGGACCTGGTGCGGGGCCAGGACCTAGACCTGAACCAGTACCTGGTCCGGGGCCAGTACCTAGTCCTGAACCAGGACCTGGTCCGAAGCCAGGACCTGGACCTGAACCACGAACTAGTCTGGGTCCAGGACCTGGACCTGAACCAGTACCTGGTCCGGGGCCAGTACCTGGACCTGAACCAGGACCTGTACCGAAGCCAGGACCTAGACCTGAACCAGGACCTGACCCGGGGCCAGGACCTGGACCTGAACCACGATCCGGCCCGTGTCCAGGACTTGAACCAGGATTTAACTAATGGGATTATTGGGAGAAACTCACAGAATCGATAGCCGATGGGGCGGATGTTGTTGAGTGGCTTTCTCTGGATATGGACCAAGATATGGACGGACGACCTCTTTGAGGTCCTAGGGAGCCGATGGATGCAAGATAACAGAGTCGACCAGAGTGTCAGCCGTGGGAGGCCTGTATTCAGCAGTGGACCGGGACCCACCTAACTGCCTAAAGATGATGATGATGGGATTACTGATCCACTGGAACCCGTGACCCTATAACATAAATATTGTTATATTTTCTCTTTTCTCGTTCTGTATATTTTTTTTTATAATATTCGATTTTTATTTACACGAAAACTATACAATCGCTATCAGTTTCATCTAAAAGTTGAATATCCCGCCGCTAGAAAAAGGCCGCTAGGGACAGAGACAAATCAATGCGTTAGACAGAAACAAAACATATATGAGTGAATGAATGTGACTGATTTTAGCAGGGGTAGCCAGACGAAAAAATTGATCTCTTGTTAATGGTCGATTAGCTAACAATAGATTGATTGGCCTTTCAGAAACCCACGGTGATTTAACAGCTTGTTAAATGTGACAGTCTGTTAGCTAATCAATGATTTGACAAGCGTTTCAGAAACCGGGTGTAAGGTGCGGTGATATTTTGAAACATTTTGAGTATTTTTTACCTACACAGTAGGATAAGCATTAAAAAATATGTACAAACAAAAAACTAAATTCTTGGAATGGAATGCAGATGTTGTTCGCACGAGTACCTATACCTATATTTTTATACAAGTTGTATTTATTTTGATTAGTAATAGGAAGATAGGATGTGAATAGGAGATAAATAGTGAGTATTAATAAATATGTATGTATGTATTAATAAATTGTGTTTGATATTTGACGGGAAAATAGTGCGATTATACAAATTACGTACATAAATAAAATGGCGCCAAGCTCGAGACACAAACACCTCATTGTTATTATAATTAGGTAACCAGAATAAATAATGCAATTTATATTCAAATGCTGCTACATTATTTTTTTATAGTTAAAAAGACGATAAGCAATAGTTTAGCAGCTCGTGCAATAAACAAGTTCGTATTTTTATTTATTTTTCCCAAATAATTAATTTAAAAAAAAGAAAACCAAGTAAAGAACACAATATAATTTATACGTACAATACACACCACAGATCTCCAACCCGTCTGCCAAGCATGGAGATCGTAGCAATAACCTCCCCTCTCCCATACAATACAGAGGCACGCCCGTATCCCATAGGGGTAGGCAGAAACGAGAGCCACAAGCTACGATCCTGACACACCGCGTTGCCTCTTCGACATTCATACATCTTCTCATGCATTTACGCCGGTTGAGTGTACTGCTGACCTGCCCTTTTTGGAGAAGGTCATTATTCAACATTATATATTTTTACACAAAATATCTTTTGTCAATAACGGCGGGCGGGCATAGGATATTTTGGATAAAATATAAGGTGCCGCCGGTAAATAGGCCGTGTGGTGTCCAGCAGAGTAGAATAGCACCAACCCCTTACACTCGTGGGTGTCGTACAAGGCGACTAATGTTTTCGAGGCAAAAGATCAAGAGTCTCCGTAGGCTGGAAAATGGGCAGCAGCATTTTCCATTGTTATATTTAAACACTGCGATCTCCAACCCGCCTGCCAAGCTCGGAGATTATGGCAATAACCTCCCCTTTCGTGGAGAGGCTCTAAGTCCTGCAGTGGACTGTTACGGGCTGTAATGATAAGGTGCTGTGCAAGGTACATAACGGGATATGTCCCACTTGACCACTGGTCATGAATAAAATAAAAATCTTTTCCAGCGGTGGTTCATTGCAACGAAATGACATTCACAATCACTCACTGGTAATGAAATAAAAAGTTGCTCCTATTTTATCATTGGTAGCAAAAGGTCCATTAATTAGCAGTGGTTAGATTTGGTGGTCAGTAGTCATAGGGATGCTCACAACCTCTAGCCCTTATAACTTAAGGAGGAGTAAATAAATAAACAACTTGGTATGTCTAAACTGTTGATAATCTGTCCAGAAGCTCCGAAAGGAATTGTGTCGTGAGTGTGATGGACTCATCATCATCATTACAGCCCATAACAATCCACTGTAGGGCTGTAGGTTATTGCCATAATCTCCACGCTTGGCAGGCGGGTTGAAGATCGCAGTGTTATAAATATAACAAAAGAAAACGCTGCTACCCATTTTCCAGCCTACTCTTAGATATTTTGCCTCGAAAACATTACTCGCCGTACGACACCCACGAGGGTAACGGGTTGGTGCTTTTCTACTCTGCTGGACACCACACGACCAATCAATACAAGGCAATAAATACTAAATTCAAGAACAGCGACGCCGTGGCGCGTTTTTCGTGGGCTGGAAAATGGGCAGCAGTGTTTTCCATTGTTATATTTATAACACTGCGATCTCCAACCCGCCTGCCACGCGTGGAGATTTTAGAAATATCCTCCCCTTTTATGGGAGAGGCCCTAAGTCCTGCAGTGGACTGTTATGGCTGTGTGGAGTGGATATTTCAATTGGCCACACTTAGTTCCAGTTATGATCTTTCTTAGTCGTTTCAAAGTTCACGCACATCAGTGACAATGACCAATTCAGTGCAGAACTGATTCTTTACACGTGCCGACCGTGCCGTCCGTCCGACAACATCAGCCCTGACCGTCGCGTTGGTCGAGCACGGAATCCAGCCTAAAGTGCCATGCAATATTTCAATGAAACTCTTAGCTCTTCCTCTTCATTAGGTCTAATAACCGTTTTAAGCTTGCGAGGCTTGGCGAACCAACTTTACATGAAATGTTTTTGTTGGAATACGAAATATACACCGATGCCAACTTAAACTTGATGCGATATCTCGGATAGGGCTATTTAGCGGCTCTTTTGTAATATGACCGCCACATTGCAAGATAGAGAGAAATTGCCAAATGTTTTTTCAAAATTCCAATTTTTTTAAAATATATCATCATCTCAGCCCGTAACAGTCCACTGCAGGACTTAGGGCCTCTCCCGCGAAAGGGGAGGTTATTGCCATAATCTCCACGCTTGGCAGGCGGGTTGGAGATCGCAGTGTTTAAATAATACAATGGAAAATGCTGCTGCCCATTTTCCAGACTACGGAGACTCTTGGTCTTTTGCCTCGAAAACCAAACGACTTGTACGACACCCATGAGTGTAAGGGGTTGGTGCTATTCTACTCTTTTTAATGTATATCAGACAATAAATATTTCTTTCAATCGTCAAAGAGGAGGGGTAGAAAGTTGGAAGTAAACTGACAGTGACATGTTTTCCGCCCAAAGACCAAAGCACACCCACCCCTCGCCGACAACGGCCGTACCGTGTACGACAATACCAGATAGAACCGGTCAGTGCCCCACAATGCCATACGGAGCTGGACCTGTCTTAGGAACCATTTGGTCTTTTGTGTGCAAGTAATATTGGGAATAAAATATTATAGTCAATATTTTTATCAAGCGTGGTGTGTAATTTATTTTGTTTTGTCGATCGACTTAGTTTCGTGTTGATTATTTCATTGTCTGAGTAGAAAAAATCTATCATTTCAAAATGGCCGGCATAATTTTTTTTATACCTCTAAGGTGTAGCTTGCCTACCTGATGAAAAGCAGTAATCGCAGCCTATGGACGGACCCACGCAATGTCGACCCAATAAAAACCTTTTCATCCCTCTCTTGAAGAACTCCATGTTGTACTACATGATATAGAATTCTAGACCACATGCATATTTTCAACGGCCCGCGACAAAACTTAGGCCACATTTTTTGCACACAAAACATGGGCTAGCGCCTGCGCCATGCGTAAGCTTATGTAATTTAAATAGTACTCGTACTATAGCTACCTCGGTACTGTTTACCATCACGAGGATCGTAAATTTGTTTGCCACCTTAGTGGTACAAAACCACCTCGGACAGTAATTTCACGGGTGGAATAGGATGCTGGAATCAGTTCTTGTTCATGCCCATACTTAGTGTTCAATAATAATAATAATAATATAATAATAATAATAGTATTTATTTCCGTGAAAACCAGTTACTAATACAGATAGTATACATCAGTATTTTCAAATCTTACAAAGGTTTAACTTAATAGTAAATGCAATCAGAGTGGACCCCTGACCCTGACACTAGGTAACTGTGATATCAAGGTCAGTGATTCCTCATTTATATAAAATAACATTTTAGAGGCAGTGTGCTATAGGTAAGTAAAAAAGAAATAGCAATTACTGGAAGTAGTGAAAGAAAAGTTTTAACTGTAGATGTAGTTACCTGTGAGTACGTGCGTGCGTGCGTGTGTGTGTGTGTGTGTGCGTGCGTGCGTGCGTGCGTGCGTGCGAGCGAGCGTGCGTGCGTGCGTGCGTGCGTGCGTGCGTGCGTGCGTGCGTGCGTGCGTGCGTGCGTGCGTGCGTGCGTGCGTGCGTGCGTGCGTGCGTGCGTGCGTGCGTGCGTGCGTGCGTGCGTGCGTGCGTGCGTGCGTGCGTGCGTGCGTGCGTGCGTGCGTGCGTGCGTGCGTGCGTGCGTGCGTGCGTGCGTGCGTGCGTGCGTGCGTGCGTGCGTGCGTGCGTGCGTGCGTGCGTGCGTGCGTGCGTGCGTGCGTGCGTGCGTGCGTGCGTGCGTGCGTGCGTGCGTGCGTGCGTGCGTGCGTGCGTGCGTGCGTGCGTGCGTGCGTGCGTGCGTGCGTGCGTGCGTGCGTGCGTGCGTGCGTGCGTGCGTGCGTGCGTGCGTGCGTGCGTGCGTGCGTGCGTGCGTGCGTGCGTGCGTGCGTGCGTGCGTGCGTGCGTGCGTGCGTGCGTGCGTGCGTGCGTGCGTGCGTGCGTGCGTGCGTGCGTGCGTGCGTGCGTGCGTGCGTGCGTGCGTGCGTGCGTGCGTGCGTGCGTGCGTGCGTGCGTGCGTGCGTGCGTGTGTGTGTGTGTGTGCGCGCGCGTGTGCGTGTGTGTGCGTGCGTGCGTGTGTGTGTGTATAATGAATGACAGTAGGTATCAAAGATTTATTAGTGCTTCAGTTTCATCGTAGGTCAGGCTTAAAAGCCAGTTCGTAAGTTTGTTTTTAACTTCAAACGTATTTAGCTCGTAAATTAATATGTGTTTATTTATTTTATTGTATATCTTACAAGATAGAATGGCGTATTGGCGGCTTGCGAAAGTCGTTTTAAATGTTTCAGCTGTACGTAGACGGCACAGTGCGAGATAGATGGTTTTTATGACTTCAGAGTCCGCGGTGTGTCGAATACGCTTAAAAATATAAATAAGACTACGCACTCGTTTTTTTAAAGCGTCAATTTGAGTATGCCAATTTAACCTACGATCTATATGGATACCCAAATATTTAACACTGTGTACAACGGTCAAAGGTTCACACTGGCAGTTTGTAGGGGTTTTGCAACTGGCGTGAGCAAATATTTTTGTATCGTCCATGCTGGGATCTGATTTTGCGGACAATGAAAAGGGAATTATTAGGGTTTTGTTAAGATTTAGTGTTAGAAGATTTGCAGATAACCAAGCCATTACAGACTTAAGGGCAGCCTCGGCGTTGGCTTTAACATGGTCCCAGTCGTCACCAGATATTAGAAGTACCGTATCGTCGGCATACGCAAACATCTCGCAGTTGGGAATAGAGAGCTTGCAGAGGTCGTTTATATATAACAGGAATAAAGTGGGACCCAAAATACTCCCCTGAGGCACACCGCATGATATATTTTCTGCGTCACTAATGAAAGAATCAACTTTAACGCGTTGTTTGCGATTTTCCAAGTAGCTTCTAAATATATTAAGCGTATGGCCTCTTATTCCGTAGGCTTCTAATTTGGATAAGAGATTGGGAATTGATACGGTGTCAAAGGCCCTGGAGAGATCGAGAAATATGCCAATACATTTCTTTTTATTATCCAGATTATGTACGATAGCCTTCGTGAGATCTAACACAGCGTCTTCGGTAGAGACCCCTGCTCTGAACCCATACTGATTATTCGCGAGAATTTTCTTTTTCTTAAGATAATTGAGAAGGACTTCATTTAAACTTTTCTCCAGGATTGCCACCGGCAAAACCGACACCGGTCTATAATTTTTTATGTCTTTTCTATCCCCATTCTTATAAATTGGATGTACAACTGCCAGTTTTAGTGAATCGGGGAAGATGCCATGCTCAATTGACAAGTTACACAAATGAGTAATAGAAGGGGTAAGAGCTGTTTTTGAAGCTTTGAGTATTGACGAAGGAATTTTATCCCAGCCAGCAGCACAATTTGTTCGTAAGGAAGTAATATATTGCTCCACGATTCCACAATCCACGTCGAGCAACACAAGGGAGTCTGTCGGAGCATTAATTTTGGGGGGGACATAGTTTGGAGGTTGGATTATTTCGGCTGCAAGATTCTTGCCTACATTGATAAAAAAGTGGTTGGCTAAATTAACAGAGTCTAGGGAATCATTAACTATGTTTAGAAGATCACGAGGGTGCTCAGCCTTCTGTGTCGATTGTGTTACCTCTTTAAGTACATTCCACATAGCCTTTGGATTACCTTTTGCTTTTAAAAATTCAGATTTTTCGTACTCCCGCTTAAGTTTGCGAAGTAGAGTGTTCAAAAAATTACGATATCGCTTGTATGTAATAATTAGAATTGGGTTACTAGAATTGCGTAGTTTCTTGTGCATCTTGTCACGGTTTCTGATACAACGGAGCAATCCTGGGGTGATCCAAGGCTTGATAATCCTTTTTTTACTTGAAATTATTTGTAAAGTTGAGTGTTTGGAAATTACATTTGATATTATATTGATTAGGTTATTTGCTGCTAAGTTTGGATCGGTGGCACATAAAACGGGGCTGAAATCAGCATTACTTAGATCGAACTTTATGCCTTTGTAATCTAATTTGTGATAGGTTCGGGGCGATTTGATTTTATGGGAGCGAGATTTTTTAAGACTTAACATGATAGGAAGGTGATCCGTGATAGGACTATCGATAACAAAAGCTACAGCTGTGTCAGAAACCTTGAGGAGGATATGATCTAGACAATTATTTTGTCTGGTGGGAATCCGATGTGCGGGTAACAGTCCCAAGGAGGAAGCGGTTGTAAGGTAATTATCTGAATGTCGATCCGAATTGTTATTTTCTTTAATATCAATATTTATATCTCCCAGAACTGCCACCTTTACGTAAGAAGATAGACTAGACACCACATCGGTAAGACTATTTAAGAATTTGTCAATATTTGAGTATGAGGGGGATCGATAAATACATATTAAGCCAATGTCTTTTCCCACCGTACAGACCAAACAATTCCCATCTGCGAATGTCGGTTCCCAAACTGTTGTATTAATTACATTATTTTTAATATAGATGACTACACCATCATTTTGCAAAATATTTTTATTACTTGAGAAGGCTCGATAACCGTCTAATTGGGGGATTACATTTGATACTTTTAACCAGCATTCTGTAAGCACCAGAATGTCGCAATTAAGATTGAGTTGTGTTAGCGTGCAGAGAAATAGATCCATGTTTTTGTTTATACTTCTGATGTTAATATGAACAATATTTAGGAAATCACCCCTATTCCCCAATAGGTTACTACACTCATGGGGCAAACACCGATATGACATGGCAACCACAAACCTATCCAAATCGTTCGAGATAGAACTTATATCACACATTTTTATAATTAAAATCTATTATTAAAATACATCTGACATCATGACAGGGAACGAGCAGATTTCGAATCATTTTTGACCTATTTATTACAAATGTAAATGTAAAATATTCTAGTATAAGTAAGAACATACTGTAATTTAGTGTATTGTATAAGTGTGCTAGTAGAAGTGTACCGTGTGTGTTATTTAGATATAAAAATATATTAATGTGAAAAAAGTAACATTGTAAACTATTTTTGTCGCTATACAGGAATAAAAAACATGCCATTAAATCTATGGTATTACATAGTCATGTCTTTTTTAATTGGTTCAAACACTCTTCAGACTTAATAAGGATTTGTTTACTGTCTTTATCCATGCGCAAAAATACGTTACAGTTTGATGTCCAGCAGTATTCGTATGAGTTTTCCTTTGCAAATCCTCTGGCCTGGTAGAAAAGCTTCTTGGTAGAGGGTCGAAGGTTCTCATTCACATAGAATGGCATTTTTTCACCCGGAATTCCTATAAGAGAGGTGTTTAGTTTGTCATCAATATTCCGCTGTTTGTTGTACTTATGGACGGATGAGAGAAAATCAAATTTAGTTTGGACGTCAGTGAACTCAGCAATGATATTACGAGGCAGGCCAGGTCTAGAAGGCGCTCGATAGACATCCCGAATTTTATCGGCACGAATATCTAATTCGACCAGATTACCAATTTTGGACACTATGTCGATAAGGTCGACCGTTCTCTCTTTTTCCTGCTGAGGCATGTTACTGATCTCGACGTTGGACGAGCGAGAGCTTCGCTGCATCTCGTTAATCTGACTATTTAACTTTTTTACACACTCTCTTAGCTCAGTTTTTTCTTTCTGAAGGTTTGTGATTTGACGGTTTAGGTCCTCGTATTGTGTGTTGATGAACTCCATGGACTTTTCAATTTCCAGGTTACTGGTTTGAATGGAGCTACATTGAGCCTTTACGTCCGATATATCTCTCACAAGCTTAGAAAGTATTACGTCTTGTTCCGATTTCCATTCACGCAGCATGTTTTTGATTTCATTTTTGAATTCTTCTAAATTATCTTTACTTATACCCGATTGAGGACGTTTGTATGTAACAAAAGAGTCGTCCAGTATATCTTTCGAACCCGAAGGGGCGGCGGGTTCGGACTTAGATTGCACTTGTAAAGGCGTTGAAGGCAAACTCTTTGGTGGGGTGCGTTTCAAAGGCATTATTCTTTTCGTATAATACGATTTCTATGCTGATGTGTGGTGGTGTTGTACTCGTGTAGTACAGGCAACTCCAAATGGTAAATCTGCTGCAAAAATCCAAAGGCAAGTAAATGTTCATCAAAGTTGTAAACAATCACATACGCGCTTTGGTACGCGCAAACAGCGACAGCGCGCAGCGCGAATGCGCGTTCAATATCGCGAATGTTTCACGTCACTCACTCCTTGCGACCGTTTTATAGGCCCAATGTGAGGTAGGTCATGGTCCACTTATAACTTTCGATCGCCACGGCACTATTTTTGTTTATATCTTTGAAACCAAAACCGTTCAATTACTTTGGTGTTAAGTTATTATAAATGTACTAATACTAGTTACAAATGTCATTTAAAATGTATAATGTAGAATCTGTGGGTGTATCTAATAAATAAAATGAATGGAGGTTTAAAAATAAAATATCATCATAGAAATCCACATCCTGAAATAGCTTGTCTGCATAGAAATCTTCTAAATTTCTGTTGCACATTCTTCAGTAGTGCAACATAGATGACAACAATTTTTTGTACTGTGCTAGTAGATATCATATTTCGTACTTAAGCCTGAATCTTAGATTAGACGATAGTTACCGTTCTATAACAGGTGGGCCGCCAGCTTGTTACACAGATGTTTAAAAAAACTCAATGTAATCAGCGGCAATACGAGTCAAACAATTGCTTCGTGATATTTGTACCTATTGTAGGTATATATGGCAAGAAACACGGAAAGTGTTACATTTCGTGAGTTTTCGGAACGGCGCCTTCTGTTTATAAAAAAAATTATAGTACCGTTTGTTTGAGTCAGTCAAGCCTGAGGAGTACGGCTCAAGCTTTTATCAACGTCATTCTTGTTTGATATATTGAGGAGTCCTGATAAGACCAACGTCACATTTGTTTGATATGTTGATGTTATTGTAAAATACCGTTTAATAACAAAGTTTTATTTCATCATCATCATCAGCCTACACTAGTCCACTGCTGGACATAGACGAACGCAAATGCACCTGCTCTTCATCCGCGTTTCGCAAATTTTCACCCATCACCTGGTCGGAGGGCGTCCCACACTACGCTTCCCGAGTCGCAGTCTCCACTCAAGAACTCGCTTAACCTAGCGGTTGTCAGTTTGTCGGCAGATATGGTCAGCCCACTTCAGCCTACTAGTTCTATGCGCTGTCGGTTACTTTGGCTCTCTGTCGGATTACTTCGTTGCGAATTTTGCCCTTCAGAGAAACTCTGAGTATATCACGGTGAGCGACCTTGAGCTCGTGAATAAGCTGTACGGTATGTGTCCACGTTTTGCAGCGCAGCCGGTCTAGCCATCTATGACAGCTCCGCTTGCGTGATGCGTGTGTGGTAGAAAATTGACAGGTCGAAGTTCGACTATTTCTACCAACATTGACTCTGATTGTGTAGGATCATCCGCCAATCCGCCTCCTTTAAACACCGAAAGTACGTGAATTGTCTATGAACCAAGAATTTCTACCACAAACCGCTTATGTCAGATAACGTTAGCTTATGTCAAACCCCATACATTTTTTCTACCACAAACGATTGTAGATTAACGAAACCTCTTGGCTAAGGCCGCAGATCATGACAGATAGTAAAAATAATAATCATCTTGGTGTTAATGTCGCGGTTGTGCTCTCGCGCACGAGGGCCCGGGGTCCGGCTTAACCATGACTGCCAACTGACCTCCGCCATCATGGTTACATATTCAATCCCCTGAATGTGCAGGTTTTATCACGATGTTTCCCCCTCACCGTAAGAGCATCGGTAAGCATTCACCTAATGTACATAACTCAGAACAGAGTCATTGGTACATGGCCGCAGTGGGATTCGAACCCGGTACCTTTTTGCTTACGAGTCTAATACCTCAACTATTCCGCCACCGACACCCTTCGTATTAAGTCATGACAGGCAGTAACCTGGTTATAAACGTTTGTTTTCACTATTGACTTTTATTACTTAAGCGTTTTATGTAGATATTTTTGTTGTCCATCCGTACGTACATTAGATGCCCATCCGCGGCCACAATGCTAAAACTAAGCTAAAACAAAAAACAAGCGATTTGACACACCCGCGAGGTGCGATGTCGCCAAGTAGATAATTGAAATTAAATAAACGCCACCGAATTACTCAAACATTAACTCTCGCTATTCAAGGATGTATTTGTTCCGTGTTTACTTATGTACGTACTTGTACATTGCATTACCACCTGCACAATCCTTGGCGATCGGTGTTTGACCAACACTTCACGAAGTATCCAGGGTGACATCAGCCCAACATCGTCTACTACTACTAGATCCGTTATAATTACTAGAACGTTATATTCAGTGAGGTATTCGAGATCAGGGAGGTTTTGGAGTACAATTATTAGCGTTTCTTTTCGACTGGAACGCACCTCTATTTTACTAATGTTAGTACTTTGCTTCTTTATTAAATGATTGTTGCCCGACAATTTAGCGCAAGTAAATTTTTGTAAAGTTCAGAAGTTTGAATCTGCATTTTGTATAATTAGCGCTCTTACATCACAGTTGTACTAACCTTACAAAATCTACAGTTGTGCTAAATTTTGTATGGTAAACGGTTTTATATTTGTATTTTGTATTTGTATGTGACAGCGGTAATGCTACATATCCTTACGCATGTTAAAGATTGAACCAAATCAGTTTGTGCTGATAGCTGGGAGATCCTCGACAAAAATATGGATCGTACGTCCAGATCGCGTTTCGCGATGGCGGAAAGGGGCCAGTGGAATGAGGCCATGAAATTGATGCGTAAACATTCGCCGATGTTAAGCTCTTCATTAATCGAGTGTCACAAATTATCCTCTTTGCACGTTTTTCAACCGAATCAAAATCAGACAGTTATTTGGCTGATCCATCCTAGAGAAGGCAGCAGTATTAAATAAAGTATCGGACTTGTGTATGATATAACTGAATCAACTGCTTTAAATTGAAGTACCACCTGACCTTGTATGCAGGGTTACAGTTTAAGTGCAAATGTAAATAGACTGCCGTACCTACTTACCTTCAGTCAGAATAGCTTATTTGCTACTTTAAAATTTAGCAGGCGTGTTGGAGATCGCTATATTGGAAACACACAACAGAAAACTCTGCTATAATTGTTGGAGGACTTGTTCGAGGCCAGTCCAAATGCTGTATGCGTCGCTGAATACTGGGCGAACAAAGTGTTAGGGAGAGTTAATTCCAGCGACTCGGTAAGAAGAAGAAGCTACGGAGGCTGGTCTGCCTCTAAGGCATTAGTCGCATTGAACGATCCCGTGAATACAATGGGTTGGTGCAATAACTGTTATACGCTGCCGGACACCCACGGTTATAAGTATGTCCTTTTCACCCCTATTCTTGAAGAACTCCATATTGTATCCCTGGAGATAACCTCTCCAGGGAGGCGTGGGAGGAAGCGTGGAGATTAAAAGAAAGACCCTCAACTACAAGCTCACGTACTGTTAATATAAGATGAACAGAAAGTCATGAAAGACACCTCGCGTCTTTCTCACTATACTTACTTAGCTTCTTTATCTAAGCGATATTTTATTAATGGATGGATTTTAGAATATTCCGAAAACGACTAGAAAATAAAACAATACTGTTTGCTGCCCGTAATAATTTTATAAGGACATGGTGTAGGTCACAATTTGGAATAACAAAATAGAATAAACCGAGAGTGGGTTGCGGATTCGATGTCGATCTTATTGCAAAGTGTTGTATTTTATTGTTACAAATAATAAAAACATATGAGATAACCTGTTGTAGTGGGTAAATAAGCTCCGAATTTTGTCACCAATTCGTGCGTTATGAAACAAATGGCCTATAATACGCACCGCTGCGACCTTGTTTCTTAAATTTCCAGTTTTTTTTTCTCGACGTACTTTATTCCAATTTTTTTCTCGGTTTACATTTAAAAGAACCCGATTTTGTGCGAACTTGATTTTAAGAATAACATCAATATTTAATAAAGTTCACGCCTGTCGACTTGCTATTGAATGTAACATGGAGTTTTTGGTATTCTTGATAAATGGAAGATTGTCTCGAAATGTCACGAAAACGACAACACCTACTGGATGGAATGTATGAAAAATAACAGCCCAAAACATATATTTACACAATGTCAAAATTGCATGACATACCTACATTGGGTTTTTCCATTTCGAATTGACTAATAAATAAATCGAATGTATTAGGAGTTAAAGGCCTTGCCACATACAAAGCTCGGCGCGAGCGCGGCGTGAGCGCGGTGCGATATTTGCTAGGCAACCATCGCGCGGCGCGATAGTTGCTAGGCAACCATCGCGCCGCGCGATGGTTGCCTAGCAAATAACGCGCCGCGCTCGCGCCGAGCTTTGTATGTGGCAAGGCCTTAAGCATATCTGAAATTGGGGAAAGTTAATTTATTACCTACTCTTAATCTAGATCTATGCAGTCAATTTAAAATAGAACAATCCAAACAGGTACGAGTATGTCATTCAATTTTGACATATTGTGTTATTAGGGACCTTTGTCATCACATCATATTACAGGTTTAAAACGAATAGCGCAGTAAGCCTATCTGTTTCCTTGATTTTACAAAAATTCTTGACTATGCTAAGAACTTTACTACAAAGAGAATTTTAACAAAAGTTATATATATGGCTAACTGGCCAATGTTTTTACAGTATTAAGGAGTTTTAACTTTAAATAATGACAAGTACTTAATAATATTAATAATAAAATTCAAAATTGTGACAAGCTTATACAATTCAAAATGTTGCATACCATTAATTGGTGAGACGTGTTGTTTTAGTTTTAAATATTGTGACCTTAATTATTTACCATGTCTCGAGCAGGTAAAGAATTTGTACTCGTATTTGAAGATATTATTGTAAAGATACAGATTAGGAGCGTGGGTAGCCGGGCGGTTGAGTATCTAACTCGTAAAGGAGAGGTACCGGGTTCGAATCCCGCTGCGGCCATGTACCAATGACTCTTTCTGAGTTATGTACATTAGTTGAATTCTAACCGATGCTCTTACGGTGAGGGAAAACCTCGTGATGAAACCTGCAAATTTAGGCCACTGAATTTGTAACCACGATCCAATCTGGTCTGGTTCCCCTGGTAGCAGGGTGACGGAGGTCAGATGGTAGTCGCTCCACTGTAATCACCTGATTGCCAAATCATTTACTTTGGTCAAGGCGGATCCCGGGCCCTCGTTCTCGAGAGCATAACCGGGACATTAACGCCATGATGATGATTGTAAAGATACAAATGGGAATGTATTTCTGTTACCTAGACTCAACAAAATCACCTTTTCTGTCTGTCACTCCACGATTAATTCAGACATGAGTACGTACAACTATAATACCAGTCCGCTGATTATGTCACTTCATTTCCGTTTTGTATACTTAGGTCAAGGTTATTTTTGTTATTAGTTATTACACACTTAGTTTCTATTGTGAATATGGTAGGTATTCAGTCATCACAGAACCTAATAATAATTGTATCTTCTTAGTAGAAAAGAATAGAACATACGATTAGAATAGAACTGTACAAAATTTTATGTTAAAAAATAAAAAAGTGAGCACCTAATAGTCGTACACTGATATTTAATAAACTAGCAGAGATTAATACGATTTATAAATTATCATAGGTACTTAATACCTATGCGCTATAATGTGCGAATAGTTTGAAGTTTTTATGAGTTTATCCTGAAAATAACTATTGTAAATATTATCACATACATTTCCAGCCATTAGCTTGATTAAATACGACACGACGTGCGGTAATAAAGTACCTATTTAATTCGTTAAAGTAGCTATATTTTTTATAGTTTGTGATTTTTCACGAGTTTTATTGACCGTACAAATTGTTTGTTTTCAGCAATCACAACTACGTCGTCGTTTTGATAAATTGAATGTATCGTTTGCTATAATGTTCTTAGCTCCAAGAGTGTTGTTAAGTAATGACGATGACGTAGCCCTTAATTTACAAGAAATACAAATACAACTTTTTTTATGTAATACGGCAGCCTAACAGGCAAGCGGCCCCCTGATGAAAAGTGGTCAACGCCGCCTATATATATAATAATAAACTTCAGAAAATATTTACCCCTAAACCTTGAAATCACCTCGGCTCTAAACAAACTTAAACTCTACTCGACATCCTACACCATCACCACCAACATAAAAAAAAACCTCGCTTACCCTCGCTAACGGCAGCAATTACAGCTAGGAGCACGATAACTGCGAGTTTCGGCATGTCGTCCAGTCCAATCGCACGAGGTAAACAAACAAGCTAGCAAGCAATCAGCGAGCGTGTGCCAACACTCGCGCGGTTATGCGGCGGGGCGAGACGCACACTCGCTTAAATCACAGCCGGAGACCCGATTCGACATGTCTCTTACCCGCCGAAAGTTGGCGACACGCGTGCGCTAGCTGAGCGGTCTTCGGCGACGCAGAATTTACTGGTAGAATGAGTCCAGCGAAGGGCGAGGAGTGAGGAGTACGCTATGGGGCTACCCATTTATCTATTCTTTTGAGATTTACCTGTTATTTTATTGTCAAGGGAGGACACGGTCAGGTGGTCCACCTTATGAAATGTGGTCACTATCGACCAGGACATCTGCAAGCTAAGAGGAGCAAATGCGGTGGCGGCCTTTGAGGTACCTGTAGACATGGCTTTCGACGAACCCCAAAGGTGTGGTGTTGTAGAACTCTGTGACTGTATAAGGGCCACCGCTTTTCTTTAAAGAATAAGGTAGCCAACGTAATTACAGCCATGGACTTGTCCTTTCCTCACAGTGCCGCAACTGTAGTTCTGTTATGTTACTTAAACCCTAAATGCATGATTCGTAGATGGTACAGACGATTGTTACCATATTTCATAAGGTAAGCTGCCCGCTGATTTGTTATTGAGTAGCATTACATAATGGTGTTCTATACAGTTTATAAGATGTGTGACAGTGTACACGACGGTGAGGGAAAACATCGTGATGAAACCTGCAGATTCAGGCGAATGGATGTGTAACGGTTCCCCTGTTAACATGTTCACGGAGGTCAGATGGCAGTCGCATCACTGTAATTGATTACCTGATCTACCAAATCCTAAATCATATTCAAGGCGGACCCAGGGCCCTCACTTGCGCGAGCACAACCGGGATATTAACGCCAAGACATTTTTTATACCCTTTATAAGATTAAACATCAGCTGAAGTTGGATAGGATTTGACTATTGTTCCTGTCATTATCATCATCATCATTATAGCGGTCAGACCCATGCCCGCGCCCTTGGGACATCGTTCCTGATACGAACAGGTTCAGACATATATTTCTCAAATTTTTTACTTTGACTATTGTTCCTGTACTTATATCAACACATCGATGACGATAGAAAAATTGGAAATAATTAATTAGTAATCTAAACAAAATGTTCTAATTTTTGAGAAAACTTATCTCTATGCCATTTATGATATGATAGATAATGTGAACATTGTGTAGGTGTGTATCTTTATTGATTTTCAATAAAAATGCGTAGGAAGCCACGAGTTTTTGGATTAGCATGAGTGTCAACAGTTTACACTCAGATAAGTTACTGGAAATAGTGGGTATAAACATAAATAAAATAATCATCTTGGCGTTAATGTTCCCGTTGTGCTTTCGCGCACGTCTTCGTCAGCCTTGACCATGATCTAGGACTTGGCAGATCAGATAATTAGTGGAGCGACTGCCATCTGAACCTTGACCAGCTTGGATCATAGTTACACATTTAGTCACCTGAATAGTGGGTATAATGTCTCTTAAATTTATTGATTTATCGTATGGCTTTTCAGTTCCTACTGCTGCTTAAATTGTCAATTTACATTTCGTCAAGTAGGCGAAGAGACGATAGAGACATTTTCACGTATAAATATAGACCAAAAGATTTCATTCACTTATCGTGTGAAGTATAAACCTGTTGTGTAGGAGTTTCGAGCCGCCCAAGTGTTAGGGCACGACGTGGCATAAGATGACTTCTGTCTTACGGCCTAATGTACCCCCTGAGCACGGATCGTGAGCTGATCGAACGATTTGTACGTCAGAAAAACCATTGGTACAGGACTTCATTCGCATGGAACATTCTCGTAAGAATCATAAAATGGAAATTTTGTAACCGATTCTATTACAAAACGTGGGAGTTAATCAATAGATGAAAAAACCGTGACGTTTTACTACTCACTACCTCAATACATTTTACTGCGTGATTTGAGAGAAGTACTTATTGTTTACAAATGTAGAGCCACATTTAATTAGGTGCATACTCATGTAAATTTATAATATGGTGAATATAAGTTACTATTAATAATTAAATGTTGAACAGTCGTTCAACAAGGCTCTAATCAATTTAGAGCAAGTGGGTACTTGAGCGAGGGTCGCCGTACATTTTCTAGTTATAACTGAGTTGGTTGAATAGCAGGTAATTCTAGGTTTCACCGAAATAGTTCAATATATGAACCATTAATTCTTTTTGAAATAGGATGTGAAGTCAGTTCTAATGGTACCGGCCTTAGGTTCGCATCCGGTTTTTGAGTAAATAGTTTCCGTCGGCTTGGGGTTGCCGAGACGACGAGGTACTGGAGATCCCGGAGGAAGGGGTCTATCCAGGTACCCTAACTGTCGGCTTGGGGTCGCCGAGTAGACAGTTGGGCTTAGGGGGGATTAGGTGGGGATAGGGAACAACTGGAAAGTTAGGAACTGGTGATCCCGGAGGAAGGGGTCCAACCAGGCATCCGGACTGTCGGCTTGGGGTCGCCGAGTAGACAGCCTGGCTTAGAGGGGGGAACCAAATCAGGTTAGGACTTAGGCTCAACCCATGTAGGTAAACCTAGACCGGGATGATTAGGGATAGGGCTTAGCCCGCGCTAGTCCTCAATCCGCGCCCGTTAAGCTTCCGTGTAGAAAACGCGTCCGGGGTAGATTATCGTATTCGCCGCGACTTAGGGGAACGGTCCGTTCCTTCGTGATCGCCCCGTAGTGAATGAACGTCGGTGGGTCGGGAACCGTCTAAGTCCGTTAGGGAGAGTTATGTAACGAGGAACCCGGGTAACACCCGCGGTAGAATCGCTGAGCTAGGTCATGGGAATTAAGCGCTGATATATAGGTATCGCCCACTAGACTAAGTTATTCAAGTTAAGTGCCATGTATTACATCGGTTAATATGTTGTTTTAATAAACGTGAGTTGTAAATCATTACTATCGATGGTTTCACTAAGTAAGATCCCTCATTCCCAGAGATAGCAACCCGTCTGGGGTTTAAACAGACCCGTGGCGACAGTGGCCAGCTCCCTCTGAGTCGCCACCCCGTCACAATTTACAAAATGCACGAATGAAATGAATGAAAACAGAAGAACGAAATGAAAATAAATAATAGTTTTACCGAAAGTACTTACGAGTACATGTTGCGTTGCATATTGCTTTGTGGTATCGTGTATGCAATAAACTGTTAAAATAAGTACCTACATAAAATAATTTTCTTCTCGTGGTTTTGTTTCTTGTCTCTAGAGGCCTATGTCCAGAAGTAGGTACGCTTTGTGCGGTTGAAATAATAAACGGTACGTATTCTACAAAACTTTCCTTACAATATGTGCGTTTGGATTGAGTGATCTTGTGTAATTTTTTGACAAAACCAAAACGTACATTTAGACAGCAATAATTGTCCGACAACTGTTACTAAAACCACGTTAAAAAACGACGCTAAAACAGCGGAGGAAGCAGTTAATTTTTGCTAAAAGCAAATATATCTTCGCTTCACAAATCCCATTTGCAAATTGCAGTTTTGTAATTGGCTTTCTTTTATCTGTATTTGATTATAACCAAATGTACATTGCTGTAAAACTGAATAAATAAATGTATGCTAATCAATGAACAAATTATCATCCCTCTCTTCTGTAGGTGCGTAGGAGTTTTCATTTGTTATAGGTACCTACTGAACCTGAATAGCTTGGTTAACATCACTTAATTAACATTCACATTTATATTTGTAGAAAACAAAACAATTATATGTTCCTACAATATGTTTCGGTCAAATAAGAGATTTTGCTTGACGTCAGTGTTGTTTTCCGAAATTCCTTATGGGTATTTCATACTTATTATTCTGAGGATCATTCACGGCTTGTAGCAAGTCTGTTCCGCCCGTCAAACGTATTAACTCTTTGACATGCCGCATATTTAGCCATTGAATAAGAAATTAACAGCGCTAAACTTTGTTGTTCTTATGTAGTTCTATAATCTGTCCAAACTGACTTGTCTTATTTGGTTAAAGAAATTATGTATTTAAATGGATAATGTGTTTAAATGGATAATTCGTTGAAATTCACATTCTATGTGTTTCTTATATAATTCTCGACATCTATACACAATGCGTAGCGTGATTGAAACGGCAAGTCCTTATTTTGGGCATTGTTTGTTCACCAAATAAGACAAGTCAGTTTAAACAGATTATACATAAGTTATATTTCTACGCAGCTGCTTTTGTCATTATACTCATCTACGAGTACATGAAATTATAAATAAATAAATAAATATTCGTGGACAAATTCATACAGCGCCATCTAGCCTCAAACTAAGCAAAGCTTGTGCTATGGGTGCTAGATAAGTGATAGACTACTTAAATACTTTTAAATATAAACTTATTATACATAGAACACCCAGACCCATAACAGAAATTAAAATTCATCATTTAAATTTCTGCCCGGCCGGGAATCGAACCCGGGACCTCTTGCGTGGCAGATGTTGCGCCGCATGTTCTAATCGTATTGTAAGTTAAAAGATTTTTAACTAAAAAATAACGTAAGATCAGCATGTAATCGACACTATCATTTCCATACATAAATATTTATTGGAATAGATTGCGTCCTAGAGTCCTAACTTTTGCATTTTCTTACCCTTCATCTTTTAAAATTTCCTTTCTACCTCCAGATGGCAACCAGGCACTTCTGTACTTAAGATTCTAAGTGATGTGATACAATTGAGCTACTCAGCAGCTACGCTCTTAGTTTACTAGGGTACAAAATCCCACGAAAACAGTCACCCACAAAATCCCACCAAATCACTGGGCTTTCTTACAATCTTATATTAGGTAGGTATAGGTTTTCATAATCATCTTGGCGTCAGCATCCCGGTTGCGCTCTCGCATGCGAGGGCCCGTCTCCGCCTTCCTACTTTTCCTTGGCTACTTCTCTCGGTCTTTGGCATAGTTGGTGGTGAGTTTGTTGGAACGCATGTCTTTCCACTCCTCGTGCCTAGTGAGGGTGGCCTGGCCAGACATTTGTTCCCTATATAATTTGCATCTCTGCGCGGGACCTAGCGGTCCTCTTGCGGCTTATCTGCGTTCTCACGGACGTAGAGACGACGCGTTTCGGACGCGGTCTTTGCGTGAGACTCCACACATCCACTGCAGCATATTTATTTTCTTGACAGCGCTTCTTAGGTCCGTCTAAAGGGGCCAACTTTATCAGGTTTCTGTCCCTTCAGCTTTACTGGCATTTTCTCTGAACCGCTGTTCTCGGTACCCTGAGTGTAAGTGTTCATTCGTGATAAACGTAACTAGGTACTGCGTTTGCGTTAAGTTGGAACTTTTAATTGCAATTTTGCATACAAAATTGAACAGCACCTCTAGCGGAAAGTGATAGAAACAAAATATACGAGATGTTTCTGCATGCGAGTGACCCTACGTGACGTTTCACTGACTTTGCGTAAGCTCACTTGGTCGAAAGTATAGTAAAAAATATAAGACTTAATCAAAACGCTCATTTAGATTATGCTTACTCCCGGTTTGATGAAGCTTATTTATTAATACGAGTAATACATTAAAATAAATGAATAAGTGTTGTTTCATTTTATTCTGCAATTACTGCCGTCTTTACAGACGGCAACCAAAAATTCATTTGAAGGGAAACCTCGTTTTGACGAAATCAAAGAGTTTGAATAGGTACCATTATTTCTATGGTCCCAGCAGAGCTTTATTTTTTATTTGTGCTTAAAATAATAGTGGTTTTTGCAACTGGCATATAAAAAGGGGTTTTAAAACATGAGTCTGTTTATCGATATGAGTATGATTATAGTTTGACACGAGTGTTTCAATACCTAATATGTATAGGGTAAAAGCCGGATACTTGCCCCAGTGGGATAGTTGCCTCAGTTTTGAATACACTATGTTAGGGATGTTGGTGGCGTAAGCGCTATACCACAATTGAAAGTGCTCCTCCCGAAGGCCTTAGTGCCATGTAATCCATCAGCGTACGCGCACGCACATTCAATTTTCCTAAATGTTTTCAACAAGACGAAGCAAGCACCTAAGTACCTCTTATACATCAAGTGTACAAATCACAAAATTCTAATCTAAACTTAGTAGTTGAATATGATAAAACAGACAGTAACATGTATGTAGATTGTGAGATATTCTTCAGCAAAACAACGCCTTAAATAGATTAAGAGCAAAAAATATTTCTAGCTATTTGCTTACAACAAAGTAGAAAGCAGTTTGTTTTTAACCAACTTCAAATATAGAGCTTCTGATTCTAAAATTTTCTTAAGTAGAAATAATAGAAAATTCATCGAATTTTCCGCCCATTTGTTGACTTTGAAAATCGTTCGAGCGCAGTCTCCTTTTTCTTCTAGTTTCCTAAGAACCCTTCAAACGTATGTTATTTAAAAAGCTAATTCATTCACTTTTTGTGTCTTAACTTTTGGAGGGGGAGGAGGCTTTTTCTGATAAAATTTTATTTTATTTCAAAATTCAATCAGCGGTATCTTCGACAATTTCACTACAGAACCTTTCTATTATAAACTTTGAATGGGTTCCTAAAATTTCATCTCAGTTCCTGACTTGGTGTAAATGGGAATTTACACCAATTCAGGAGTATAGGTACACTTACAAGCATTTACGATTACTAATAACTAGTTCCTGTCGACATATTGCATTATTAAAAGTTACAAACACACCATTTTCGAGGATTTCCCTGGATTCCTCAGAGTTTCGATAATCAAATTCTGACCTGACGAAAACGGGACCACGACCAGTACTTACATTTTTAAACATAAATGGATTTATGATAATTGATCTACAAATGGGCGGAAAAATCAGTGAACATTTCTACTTAAGAAAATATTAGAATCAGAACCTCTATATTTGAAGTTGGTTAAAAACAAACTGCTTTCTTTTTTGTTGTTAGCAAATAGCTAGAAATAGTTTTTGCTCTTAATCTGTTTAAGGCGTTGTTTTGCTGAAGAATATCTCACAATCTACATACATGTTACTATCTGTATTATCATATAAAATAAAATAAAATAAAATAAATAAAATATTCAACTACTAAGTTTAGATTAGAATTGTGTGATTTGTACACTAGATGTTTAAGTAGGTACTTAGGTGCTTGCTTCGTCTTGTTGAAAACATTTAGGAAATTTGAATGTGCATTATTTACCGCCTTTACCCGTGTATGAAATGCCCACTCGTTTAAAGGGTTAAGTAAACAACTCAAGAACTCGTCAAATTTTATTTACAAGCTTTACTCTTTAACAACTACTGCAGATAACATTTTTAAACTCATTTATATCCATCTAATACCGTCCTCCATGGTTCTATTTCCGTTGGTTTCATTCGTGGTCATTTAGGTAGAGCGAGACTTTTCAACAACATGTCCATTGTCGTTATGGATTTGTCGGGATGCCTCTTTCTGGCTTACTACCTTGCCATCGACCACTTTGATGGATGAGCTAGATGAGCTATAGTCCCCGGAGACCTTCGAGTCCGGATCTTTAGGTTTCATGTTCTCAATTTCCTCAGCATTTGGTGTCTGTTTGTAAAAATAAATATTATACATTAGTATGGGCAGCGATGTAAACATTGTTTTTGGTTTAAGTGCTATATTTTTAATTATTAATCAGCTTGTTTTTTTTATTGCCTAGAAAGGCACACGGACGGGCGGTCCACCTGATGGAAAGCGCCAACCGTCGTCAACGACATCTGCGATTTAAGGGGAGAATCTACGGGGAGGGGGAGTTTTTCTTTATTTTTCATCTATAACAGTGTATGGAAAGTTGTATGTAGTAGAGCCCACTCCTTCACGATCATCTTTAGATTGAGGTTCTTATTTTGAGTAATCCTTAAAGTAGTCTGCCTATTCTATAAGAAATTAGGACATATGACTATTTACTTATTTATTTAATTTTTATTTAAAACTTTATTGCACAATAATACAATTGGCGGACTCAAAGCCATTAAGACTTTATCTTCCAGTCAACCAGTAGACAATGCAGACTATTCAGGGGCTTTAACATATATAGACGCCATACTTTTCTTTTGGTTCAAAGATATTAGCTACACATTTAAATAATGAGCGATGCTGCGAAAACGTGGCCGCTTACTATGGACCAAATCAGAAATAAGGAGATCCGCAAGAGAACCAAGGTCACCGATGTAGCTCTAAGGATTGCCAGGCTGAAGTGGCAGTAGGCAGGGCACATAGCTCGAAGAACAGATGGCCGATGGCAGTCAAGTTCTCGAGTGGCGACCACGTACCGGATGACGCAGTGTGGGTAGGCCTCCCACAAGGTGGACCGATGACCTGTTAAAGATCGCAGGTACCAGCTGGATGCGGAAGGCACAGGACCGGCCTTTGTGGAGATCTCTGGGGGAGATCTATGTCCAGCAGTGGGCGTCTTTCGGCTGATATGATGATGAGCGATGCTGCGTAATTTTAATTTCCCCCTTCCAAGGTAAGAGCTACACAAGTTCACCACACAGCACCGAGTCCTTATCATGGACATCCTGGCAAGGGTTTCACAACCAGTTACGAAAATACGGTTTCACGGGCGGCTGAAGGGCTTGAATGATAGAAATATGTCACCAAAATGAGGCTCTCATTTTGGTTCCTAATGTAAATAGTGTTGCTGTACAATTCTCCTTGTCGTGGATATCATAATCACAGAATTCTGTTATTCCTCTATAGAAATTTTACTTTCGCATGGGGGACAGAACGAATCTAATAGGTAACAAATTAAAAATATATTACCTCAGGCTGCACGGGTGGCTCATTTGAAAGTTGAGAAGTTTCGCGTAGTCTGGAAATAGAAATAAAATTACATTCTTCTTTTTTTTATTTAGGTGCCTATAGAGGCACAGAGGACTGCAAAAGATTGAGTCTCAAAATGATTTAGTTAGTGATGAATGTCAAGTCTCAATGCTGTTTGCAGTCGAGTGTTTATTTTAGTTTTACCAAAACGCAAACAAGTTTGTGTTTTCCACCAAACGGAGCTCGTTCCATCTTGCTTAGGACTGTAATTCAAAACCAAAGCAAAAACTAAACACAAGTTGGTCTTGTATGGAGTACTGCTGCCAGCTTTGAGATGGAACAGTCAAATATCAAATGGCTGCTTTGGATTCGGTAAAGAAGAGTGCTTAGAAAATTATTAGTAATCTAGAGAAATTTGACTACCGAATCTACAAAGCCTTGGATATAGGCGTATAAAACCTGACTGAATGTGTCAGTTAGAACGATACTTAGACCTAGATTCCATGACCTAATCAAGGATATTTAATTAGGTCAGGTCAAAAGTAGGTATTCTAAACCTAAACTAAAAGTTCATGAATATGCAAAAAGCAGCTAAAGTTTGTCATCACTATAGCAGGTGGAACAATATGGTTTCTACTTGCACCTAACATAACCGATGCAAGTTGAACTTCTCCTAAAACAAAGAACCTACAAGTCGGCTACAAAAACGCAGACTCGTCGACCAGTCGGCTACTCACCAAAGTCATAGTTGGCCTAATTGATACAGAAAAGACTAGTTACTTACTGTTCATTCTTTACCGGTTCAGTTTCCGCAGCTGAAACATGTTTATTATACGTATGAGTTTTGTGTAAGCAAAATGTGTAAGCATAATGATCAAATAAAATATCTTTAGGAATGAATATAGTTATACAATGTTTATTACCATTGAAAATATTACGAATATGTAAAGTTTTCGAGAGCGTCGGTGGCCTAGTGGTTAATGAGTCCGACTCGTAAACGAGAGGTACCGGATTCGAAACCCAGTGCCGCCATGTACCAATGACTCATTTCTAAGTTATGTACATTATATGAACACTTCCCTCGCCGAAAGGTAGCGGCGAAGAAAAACATCGTGATAAAACCTGCACGTTCAGGCGATTGAAAGTGTAACCATGGTCCAATTTGAATCTGGTCAAGTTCCCCTGTTGAAAGGATCACGGAGGCCAGGTGGCAACCGCTCCTCTGATATTACTTGATCAATTCAAACCTCAGGTATAATCGTGACATTAACGCCAAGCTGATTATCATTATAAATTAAAAGTAAAGTTTTCGCTTACCCCTCACGCAAAGGACGACTGCAGCGAGTGCGAAAAGGACGAAAACTTTAGTAGGAGTCATGATGATTTTCAATTTTAACCCTTGCTTGCTCTGTCTCCAGAAACACTGACTTGCTGTACACACTCGATGGGCTTAAATGGTCCTCCGCGTAACCTTGATCTATTGTTTTCAAATACAAATTATGCGTTGAGGATGCACGGGCAAAAATGTACCTGTATATCTAAATTACCGAGAGTAGGTATCCGATGAATTTTTGATGTAGCGTATATGTAACAAAACATACCAATGATTCGTTGTCACTATGAGGACTTAGGGTTTAGTATTCTGTGACGATTAGATTAGATATACCCGGGTATTCCCTTTCTGCAACTCGACCAACTTGCGCCGATGAGATGCTAGTTCCTTAAGGAAACTCAAGAGATCTTTAAATTTTAGTAAGGAGGGTAGTTGCTTGTCCTGGATACTTTACTCGATGTGAAGCCACGCCGCAAGCACGACGATATGATCATCTGTTTCTTCTTCTTCTAGGCATACTCTGCACTGGTCTATAAGAAGGACCGTGTCCTGTTAGTGCTCCAGTTACCTTTCGCCGCTGGTTTTAGTGTGGCAATAGTTAATTACTTTGAGCGATCATGTAGTAGCACTTTATTACGATAGAAACTACTTCGCACTGAAATTAAATGAGGATGGTATAGCCTATAGGTATGTTACTCTCTTTTCATGCTGCATATCTGATAATTTTATTTGAAATGAGCTGACACATTTTTCCAAGATCCAAATATGGATTCACAAATGTAATATACAATATAGGTACTTTGCGTTTATCAAACTAGCAGGACTTTATATTTCACACAGTAGGTACACAGTTACAATTTAGTCCACTTTGCCCCACTCTACTCAGCACTCTAAACCGTCAATTAGCCAATACATTGACAAATGTGTGAAGATGTGAGTAATTATAATACAAATGGTAACTGAAAAAACCGGCACGTGCAATAATGTCTAGGTATTACGTTTATTTCGGAGGAAAATTTTCACTGGTTACTTTCCGTCAGGTATATTGTAGATTTATACCTTTAAAAATCTTTATTGGAGACGAACATTGATAATTTAAGATACTTGCAGGATCATCTTGTGAACAAAGACTGATAAGAGGCAAATTTTTTATATATTACTATAGCATTTATTAGGATTTGATCAATCTTTTTGTTTCAATAATTAGCATAGGTACAGTCTATTCCTTAACTTATGTCATTAGGCACATTGGTGGTTTTGTATGCACATTTAGACTGCACCAAATAGCCAAATTAAAATAGTTAAAACAGGCAGCCCCAATTTAAATATTATTTTTTATCAGGTGGTGGACTCTGTCAAGCCTGAGGATCCACATGGGTGAGTGCCACCGCCTTATCTATTTCTGCCGTCAAGCAACAATCCTTGGCTTGTTGTATTCCAGTTTGAAGAATAATCTTATAGGTTAGGTAGCCAGCGTAATTACAGGCATGAGGCAGTTCATCTTAGTCCTCACTGTGACAAGCCCTTGCGATTCTGCTGTTTTGTTGCTTGCCACCTAAAACCACCACACTAAAGTAACCGTAATCCAATCTGGTCAGCTTCCCCTGGTAACAGGGTCACGTAGTTCAGTCGGATGGTGCTGACAGAATATCAGTGTTGTTAGTTTCACCGACTGGCAACAATATGCTGAGTCGGCTCCGATTCCTTGAGCAGTGCAAGATACTTTCCATGTTGAAATTATGAATTTGTTTCTCTCTGTGTACTATGTATTTGTATTGCTTCTTGGAATAAACATATTCTATTCTATTCTATTCTATTCACTACTACCAAATCCTGGAGGCAAACTCTATTTGCGTGACAGAGAGCACAACCGGAATATTGACGCCAATATGATTCATTATAAGGGGAATAAATAAATAGTATGTATTCCTTGCGGCTGAAGTTTGATTTGGCGTTAGAATCACTGCTACACGAATGCACTTTAGTGTTTTATTTTCCCCCAAAATCCCAAACTGCCGATTGGACAATAGGTATGAAAGTGTATGGTGTGTATGGATGAACTGGAGATTGGATGAAGCCTGCAGCGTCATGCCGATTGGACAATATGCATAAACGTCAATGGCCGGCTTAATATCATACTTGTTTATTTAATACAGGTTATAGGGTAAAATTTATGAAAAACTTGCACCAGTGCGTACCCAAGGCTCAACACAAGTCTTCTCCATACAAAATTATAATGCAGCATTAAAATGTTGAAAAGGTTTATTGACCACTACAACCTAGTTGCTCTTAGTCTCGATCACCTTTCCATCGTCATTATTGATTGATTCATCCTGGCTGGAGTCTTCTATTTTCTTGCCGTTGACGTATTTAACGGAGTGTTCGTGATGTTCGGAGTGGCCTTCCACATGCTCGTTAGGACTTCTGGGCGTCAACGATTTGATATCCTGGTCCGTTAGGTTCGCGTCATCTTCCGACTATAATTACATGCAATACAATAATTTATAGGTGGAACAAAGTAAGTCACTTAAGTGGAAGGTTTAGCCATGAACTCCACGCTTGACAGGCGGGTTGAAGTTAGCAGAATTAAAAGTGGTAAAAGTATCCGACTAGTAAGCGAGAGATACCGAGTTCAAATCCCACTGCCGCCATGTACCAATGATTCTTTTCGAGTTATGTACATTAGTTAAACACTAACCGATGCTCTTACAGTGAGGGAAAACATCGTGATGAAACATGCACATTCAGGCGACTAATATGTAACCATGATCCAATCTGGTCACGTTCCCTTGGTAGCAGGATCACGGAGGTCAGATGGCAGTCGCTCCAATGTAATATCTGATCTGCCAAATTCTGTATCATGGACACCAGGCCCTCGTGCGCGAGAGCACAATCGGGACATTAACGCCAAGATAATTAAGTATTTATTATATTTATGACAACCGTGAACAAAAGGGGTTGATGATATATTTTATTCTGTCTTCTCCGCTCCAGCTAAATTCTTAAAAAAACCAACCAATAGAAACCTACTGTTCTAGAATAGAATGGTTAACGAATGGTTTTGATTTCTTCCGATTTTCGGTTCTCAATTATGTAACATTAACTGCCAATATAAGTAATTCGTAAGTAGCCTACATTATTCATTTTTAATGTTACTACTTATATAATTGACTGAATCTAGAGCGCTAATTCGAAAAAGAAATGTTTATCCAGGAGGTGGATCTTATAACTAGTGGTGGTAGGACTCTGTTATCGCTGTGGAGCGTGGTAGGAAGGGTACCACTGCCTTTTCTATTTGTGTCACCAACACCAGCTTGAAGGATAAAATATGTTAGCTAGTGTATTATGTAGAAACATTCGTATAGACTGACGACACGTCTTTTCGTCTGCAATTTTAACCAAACCCATTTATGAATAGTTTGTCGGTTTATATGTAGCCGGTTTTATCGCATCGGTTCAAAAAGTTTCCTTTTCTGTTTACTTGAAGCTTACAAAACAGAAGGCGTGTGACAAACGCGTTTATAAAAAAAAGTTATAGGCATTTTTGGGTGCATAAAAATTACCTAGTGCTGGCTTCCGCTTATGGCTTTTAAGGTGTAGAACCCACTCGTCTGTTTTTCTCTCGTCGTCGTAGAGTAAAAATGCTTACCGAGTGGAGTAAAAATGTAACACTTACGTTGTATGGAGACTGGTCTCCCACTTGCCTGTATAAGAAATAATATCTTTAAAACAAAATTCCTCATTAATTTTTAGGTGATGTATTTCCAAAGTGTTTGGAATCTGCTGAAAACTTACTGCGCCGTCCTCAAATGGATGAGGGTATGCAATAATTATGATGAGTTTTATACCTTGTTTGATACTAACTTAAAATCTGCTGAAATCCTACTGTGCCGACCTCACATGGATAAGGGTGTGCAAATGATGATGATGAGTTTGATACCACGTTTGATACTTACTTGGAATCTGCTGAAAACCTATTGCGCCGTCCTCAAATGGATGAGGGTATGCAATAATGATGATGAGTTTTATACCATGTTTGATACTAACTTAAAATCTGCTGAAATCCTACTGTGCCGACCTCACATGGATAAGGGTGTGCAAATGATGATGATGAGTGTGATACTTACTTGGAATCTGCTGAAAACCTACTGCGCCGTCCTCAAATGGATGAGGGTATGCAATAATGATGATGAGTTTTATACCTTGTTTGATACTAACTTAAAATCTGCTGAAATCCTACTGTGCCGACCTCACATGGATAAGGGTGTGCAAATGATGATGATGAGTGTGATACTTACTTGGAATCTGCTGAAAACCTACTGCGCCGTCCTCAAATGGATGAGGGTATGCAATATTGATGATGAGTTTTATACCTTGTTTGATACTAACTTAAAATCTGCTGAAATCCTACTGTGCCGACCTCACATGGATAAGGGTGTGCAAATGATGATGATGAGTTTGATACCACGTTTGATACTTACTTGGAATCTGCTGAAAACTTACTGCATCGACCTCAAATGGAGAAGGGCATGCAAATGATGATGATAAGATTCATACCTTGTTTGATACTGACTTGAAATCTGTTGGGTACTTATTAATAATTTTAACTAATCCAACTCACGTGTCTTCGTTGCCAGCGTCGATATCTGTGGCGTTAATAAAGCCAACTGAAATAAAGTAATTAGGTACATTAGTTTCTATTTTGATTAGTAAATCAAGGGGCCTACCTTTATTTTTGAGTTTATTTATTTATTTATTTAATTGCCAACATATTTACTTTGAATTCGATACTACGGATATTAACACTAAATTAAAGCGAAGCATGTAATTTAATTTTTGGGAGAATTAGACAGATCTTTGACTTTTGGCGGATTATGGACGTGCCTAGGTACGTAAGACCATTTAAAATGACATTACCATAGCTTAAGCAAACGAGTGCAGCAAGGATTATTAACTTCATTGTGGTAAAGGGATAGTAAAACAATTTCAAGGAAATAGCACGCTGTGTCTTTCCGGGGCCAAAATACCAACTGCGAAAATTTTACGAATATGTATGTTATTGCCTTAGATAACAATAGAGACCTTACAATGACTTTTATATTTGTAAAGTACATAGTCTTTGTCAAACAACTTGCTTGTCACAACCAGATGTTTAAATAGAGGAATACCTACGTAGCTTATTCACATTGTCCAGCCTTCTAGAGCCAATTTTATGGTGGATTTCAAATTCCACGTTAACATTATAAAAATGTTATTAGAAATATTTTTCTGTTTACGCTATGACATGTAATGGAAAATTTTCGGAAACGCCATTACGATACGGTTCTTGACTATGTACACCTATTACTTCTAATAGTAATTTAAAAAAAAAAAAGAAAAAAAAAATAGTGGACATAGCAAATATTGGCAAAAAGCCGCAAATCGATGTACAGGATAGCCGTTTGGTATACGAATACTTTAGGTAAAAAGAATCCTTTTGACTGGTAAATCCTAAAAATATTCCCATGGGGGGATGGGGGGGAGGGGGCAGTAATATCGACATTAATTTTTTATACGGGATTAGAATTTTTTTTTTCAGATTCCTATCGTGTTTGGTATAAAATGAAAGGGCATCATGAGCCGGTTCTAAAAATAAACCATTCGGCTACCTGTTTTCAAAAAATCCAAGAAATATTTTCAAACCATACCAAGTTTGGACTCCTCCAGGTAGGAGACGGATTAGTAAATTTTTATAACATACGCAAAATGTCTTTAAATATACCCATATCTAACGTGAAAAAGGCGATTTTAAAAATTTTAATATTTACTATTCATTTTTATTTTTATTTTTCCAAAAGATGAGATTTAGCATTTTTTGAAATTTATCGAATTCTACTGTACTGTACTATTATTGTGTTTTATGCTATTATCTATGTTAAATTGATACTAACACGCGCATCTGCTTATACTGTCTAACTTTGGTGCCAATGTCTACTACGTCAAATCTCTTAACTACGGATTCGAGGCTAAAAAATGTAAAGGTATAGAAAAGAAGTAAGAAACCTCGAGAAACGCACTATAAGAAACCTAATTTGCAGTATAGGTATAATTCAACTAAAAATTCACTCCTGCTAGTATAAATTTTTTGTCAATGTTCTAATTTAGTTTGGTCATGTAGAGAACACTCAGCATTCCTTTCTCTATCCTAGTCACTTTATCTTCTTTTACTCCAGTGTGTTTCCTTATTACACTAAAATTTAAATTACTAAAATATAATAATACACATTAAAATTGCCTTTATTTTTTAAATGGTAGGGGCGAAGAGTTTCAATAATTTTCCTGTATCTTCTGTAGATTAATATGCTTAAGATGATATTTTCTATTGTTTGGGAGGTTAACAGCTATTACATAGTAAATCAGTAAGTTGAGCTATACAATCATGATACATATCCGAGATTACTTTCAAATATGGCGAAGACACGACTCGCTGCCTGCGAGGAGATCGAATGTAAGCTGCAACTGGCGCTGGACGAGCTGAAATGCTCCTCTGAAACTGAAACTCTCTGCGACCAGCTGTTGGAGGAACGCATAGACGCGGAACAGGAGATCCAAAGCGTCATTGGCACTAACTCTCAGTTAAAGAGTGAGCTTGCGTACGTGGAGTACGTGGAAGTAATCAGGGATAGAAACGAGATACGCAACGTACTCGCAGAGCAGCAGACCTGTTACAGTAATTACACAAGTGCCTTAAGCAGAATCTCAGAACTGGAACAAGCTCTGAGCGAGGCTCACAATATTATAACAAAATATGAGCAGCGACGGTCTATCGACACACACCAAAAATCTCAGTGTCTGTATGATGAACTGGTAGAACCAGAATATGATCACCAAGCAGTGTCTGAAAACACTTCTGACCCATCTAATTCCTGGAATAAGACCACATCAATGTCACATTTACTTAATATAAATAGAAATAAAAAATCAAAACGAGTACCGAAAATTAAAAAATGTGTGAGGTTAAAAAAATCAGAAAGTAAAGTCATCAAGGCAAAACAAAATAATTCACCAGTTATCCCAGCAATGAATCAGTTACGAAATGATTTTGAAGAATGTAATTCTAAATTGGTACGTGCGCAACAAACTCATACCACGGAGACACACGAGATGTATAAAAAAATTGCAAATGGACTTATAATAAATAATTAAATTGCACAAATGAAATAATTACTTGGAGAGAAGCTACCTCTGAAATGGTCAAATTGTCGAATGAAAACTCGGACATGATCGAACGACTGATGACTGCCAAAGATAAGGAATGTAAGTGTGTCGCTTCGGAGCTTCAGTGCCCCGCGCCCCAGCCGCAAAACATTGTCGTCGCCCCCGAGGCCCATGCTGCGAGCACCGCGGCCCCCGCGGTTAACGTCGAGCCCGCGGTCAACGGATGTAGGGTATTAGCCGCCCCGGCCTTCGCGGCCACCTCTGCCACCGCGGCTCACATCGTACCTGCGGTAGTCAGGCCCCACAAAGCCTCAGCCGCCCCGGCCGTCGCGGCCACCTCTTATGCCGCCGCTGCGAAGAGAACGACGCGCTCTACGGCCCATGCGACCCACTTTCAGCCCGCGGTCGACAAGCCATTCAAGGCCACAGCCGCACCGGCCATTGCGGCCACATCCTATGCCACCATAGCAAGGAGATCGAAGCGCTCTACGGACCCCGCGGCCCACATCCAGCCCGCGGTTGCCAGACCCCACAAGACCTCAGCCGCCCGGCCGTCGTGGCCACCTCTTATGCCGCCGCCACAACGACATTGGCAAGCACTACGGACGCGAGCACTACGGACACGGCAAAGGGTTCAATACGCACAATAATATATTCCGATTCCCTTGGCAAAGGCATGGGCATATTAATAGGTAATCATGTCAATAAATCCGTTTGTAATCATTGTTGGCCAAACCGATCATTTAATGAGATAATCAATGTGGCTAGTCAACAATGTAATAAAGACCATACCAATATTATAGTAATGGTTGGAAATAGCATGGGAATAACTAGAAATGATATTATAGAGAGTTTTCAAAAAATTCAGTCTTATAATTTTAATAAAATTACTTTGTGTGCTTTTCCGTATACAAATAATGACCCTAAGTTATATAGACGTATTCATAGACTGAATACATGTTTATAAAATTTGACTCGTTATAGTAACGCATTTTTATTTTTTAACATCAACAAATTTGTTGACAATGTTATTTTTACAAATGATATTTTGTATCTCAAGAAACAGGACAAAAATTGTATTGCTACATTGTTAGCTTATAATATTAACCATATTAATTGATTGATTTCTCCTAACGTAGGTAGATATGACCAGAGTGCCGATTTGTTAATAAACAAAAAGGGTCACTGTTTAAACTAGTATGTACGACAAAGGAGCCGTCCTGTATCATATCAGCAGACTTGAATAGTAAATCCTTTCATATAAGTCAGAATATACAGGACTGCTCTGGCATAAAGTCATCAGTAAATAGTGGTTATATAAGCCCTTGGATGTAATATTTAAAAAATAATTAAAAATTTAATTTAATTACATATATGAGAACTTGATCTATGTTCATAAAAATATACACTTGTTTATGAAGAACAGTGATGTTCATAGTAAGAATACTAGAAATAAAGATAAACTTGTTACTGGTTCTTGTCGTCTGGCCAAAGTCCACAAATCATTTATGGGTAAACGTGTACGCTTTTATAATAAGGTTCCAACAGATATACAGAATTTATCATTGAATCAATTTAAAGCCACTATAAAAATCAAATTATGTCAAAAAAGTTATTATAGTATATCTGAATATGAAAATGACAAGAGTCCATGGGACTGAACTGCTGTTCTATACAGGTATTTACTTCTAAGATAGTATTTAGGACAAATAATGTATTAGTACATAAGACATGTTAAAAAAAAGAATTAACGTAGGTTCTGTGGGTTTCTTACCGTTTCTTTCCCCCACGGAGAACCACCTTGGAAGCGGCGTTAAATTTCCTTCCTTTCCCACACATAGTGACTTCTGTCTGCGGTTGGGTAGGGGTAGGGTAGTAGTTAAAGTAGGGGTAGGGTAGGGGTAAGATAGTGGTAGGGTAGGGGTAAGATAGTGGTAGGGTGGGGCTAGGATAGTGGTAGGGTAGGGGTAAGATAGTGGTAGGGTAGGGGTAAGCTAGGGGTAGGGTAGGGATAGGATAGAGTAGGGTGGGAGCAGCTACCTATCACATGCAGCATGTGTAATGCACGCTCACTTGAAAGTCTGTCTGGCGGTGGCATGGGGGCCGGGTCGCTCTTTTCCCTCAAATATGGTTGAATTGGACGATGGCTGGGCAATGCGTTATACTCGTGAACGGGTGCTACCTTGGTGGACTGGCTTACTCTTGCTGTAGTTTTAGGTGGTTTTTCCTAATTTTACTAGACATATTTATATAATATATTGTGCGCGGTCCGGCTTTGCCTGGCATTGCCGGGCACGGTCCGGTCGTGACTGGCGTGGGGTGGGTTTGCTACTGCCATGGGGCGGCCAGCGTGTCACTGTGTGCTTCCTTCCTACTTTCCTAACCCCCTCCTTTTTGACGATTGAGAGAGATATTTAATGTCCTAATCAATAAATAAATTTTGAATTCTTATATTTAAATTTTATCTTCTTTTCAATCGACTGAAAAACGTGTCATGTTACCTGTTAATTCGTCGATAAATAGGTATGTAACCTATACAATTTTAAGACATTGAGAAACAATGCTATAAATTGATTTATACCAACTAAGCATACAATATCGCTAATTTGTTTGCTTCACATGTGTTTCGCAGCGACGCATGAGCAACGTGATCGCTGAAAACATAAGTGCCTCACGTGTTTCCAATAAAAATGTTTACATAGGTATTTAATAATCTAACAAATGAAATTTAATAATAATAATATCGCCTCTCACAATACCATCTTCTAGATCAGGGATCCCCAAATTATTTTGGACAAGTGACCCCTTTTTCATAATGAACTGTTACCTTAGACCCCCATGGCCAAATTACCTACTTTTAAGATCAACCCCTTTATTCATAATGGTCCGCTGACTTAAAACAGCTGCTACAGAATGTTATTTTTCATTCTGACTTAGGTCAATAGAAGAAGACAGAGTGAGAATTAGCAATGCTTTAATCCCGGGTAATCCAAATGGCTGCTGTTCCTACGCCTACACCGACACATGTGACCATTCGAAATCTGCCAAAATCTCGACGTTTATCTTTAGACATGGAAGAGTTTGAGGAAACCAATTTATCTAAAGGCACTGAAGACTACTCCTTTAGCAGTGTACCTGACCTATCAATACGAGCAGAGCATTTAAAAGTAGAGGAATTAAAATTAGAAATAGCAGAATTAAAAGCTCAACTTTCAGGAGCTGACTTAGAAATTGAGGGCCTTGTAAATGAAGTTTATAGCTTAAAAAGACTAATTAAAGAAATAGAGAGGAAAACAGAACAGTACAAAGATTTATATATGAAAACACTCAGCACACCTAAGAGAAAGCTTTTACGCCGGGTTGTGGATGAGACTCCTAAATCAGTACGTCAAGACATTCGGTTACGAAAATCGTCTGGCAGTATAGTGAAAAATGACTACGACAGTAAGAAAAACAATGAAGACAACGAACAATTAGCAGCTCCAAAGAATATTAGGACCAAGACTTCAGCTTCAAATAAATCATCAATACAAAATCACATTAAATGCGAGGCTGCACAGAAGCAAGAAGATGTATCAGAAATAAAACGACGTATATTCATATTTGGAGGGTCTCAATGTGTAGGGCTAGCACAAACCCTAATTAACAATAGGTTAAAAAGTAAATATGGTAAGTATAAAATATTCTCGTTCGTTAAACCTAATGCGTGCACTAACCAAATATTGGACACATGTAAGTTGTATGACATTGAATCGAATGACACAGTTGTATTATCTGTAGGGCAACATGACACAAACCCCATAAAAATAATGACTGAGCTCAGTGCTCTCCTAAAATCGTTGACATGTAATGTATATATTATAAAAATTGACCGCAATATTTATTTAAATGAAATAAAATTAAATAATTTATTAAAAACTATATCAAATAACTTTAATAATTGTAATTTTTTGGACATTAACTATGATAATATTCATTTCAGACATGTTAACGATATTATTTGTAAAAAAATTAATGAATACCTTGATCAAAAATATTACGAAGAAAATTACTTAAATTGGAAAAACATGTTAAAACAACGCAGACAAGTATATAAACTGTTTAAGAGTACAAAAGAATCTACTAAGATTAACCTCGTAAAGGGTACGATTCCCTATTACTTTAACAAAATACGAAATAACAAGAAAACATTGTTACACAGTGACACATACATAGATAAATCCTCTGATAATATACTTGTAGATAATAATTCTGATTTTAGCGAACAAAACAAAACCAAAAAAGGAACTATACCGTATTATTTCTCGACTAAAGAACATAAAAGAAAACAGCTTTTTCGCCACTAATAGCCTAATAATTCTTCATCAAAATATACAGGGTCTGCTTTCAAAAAAAGAATTTCTCGAAATTACGCTAGAAGGTCTTACTTCAGAACTTGACCCTGATATTCTTTGTTTTACCGAAACATTCGTAAAAGAAAATGAAGAAAAGAATATCGTATTGCAGAAATATCAATTAGGTGCTAGTTATGCGAGACCCAAAAAAAGGGGTGGCTCATGTATATTAGTGAAACAAGGACTGCCTTATAACGAGCTGATACTGAATGATATAGCTACCAACATGAACTTTGAATGTTGTGGAGTTAATTTAACTGGGTATGGCGTCTTGGTTATCTGTATCTACAGAAATACCTCAAAACGCAAATCTGATTTAGAATGTTTTTTTAAGAAACTAGAATTTCTACTGTACAAACTACAACTAAAATTTCCAAAAAAGAAGATTGTAATAACAGGCGACCTAAATATAAATACCCTAAATAATGATAACAATGCTAAAAGGCTGCTTGATATCACACAAGGTTACAACTTCAATCAGCACATAACAGCACCTACTCGTGGTAAATCGTGTATAGATCACATTTTTAGTAACGTGAAGAGCGTCAAGGGCACTACACTTACGATGAATCTATCGGACCATGATACGGCACAAGTAATAGGTTTACCAGTTAAAAAGAAATGTGTACTACCTAAGACAATATATACATTCAACAAATGTTACTCGCAAGATAACATAAAGTTGTTTAAGGGCTATCTAAGTCAATTATCATTCCATCAAGTATACAGTGAAACAGACCTTAATACAGCTTTTGATGAATTTCATGATCTGTTCTGCTTACTGTACAACCAATGTTTCCCAACAGTTAAAATAACAAAAAATACAACTACTAAGTTAAAATGGATAACCAAAGGCCTTAAAGTAAGCAGCCTTAAAAAAAGGGTTTTGCGATATAAGTATTATAAGGACAAAAATAAAGTGACAAAACAAACATATCTCGAATACAATAAAGTGTTCAAGAAATGTATATCGCATTCAAAAAGAAAGCAAAATCAAACATACTTAGCTAGTAGTAAGAATAAAAGTAAATCTACATGGCAGATTATTAATAATGAGCTAAATGGCACACTTAGGAATAGGTACATAGAAAAAATTGACAATAATAGTAATCAATTACTAGAAGGAATTGACATAGCTGAAGCGTTTAATAATTATTTTATAACTTTGAGTAATAAACAAAATCCAAATTTAAAATTAACAAAAAATAAAAGCAATGTAAATGACACAATATATCTCAATCCTGTTACCGCAAATGATATTACAAAAGTTATTATGTCATTGAACAATACCAACGCGGAAGGTTATGACGGTATCTCTACGCAAATTATAAAAGAATGCAAGGTTGAGATTAGTGAGGTGCTTGCATACCTAGTAAATCTGTCTATGGAGACAGGAGTCTTCCCAGAAAGGCTTAAAAAGTCTATTGTAAAGCCTTTGTACAAAAAGAAAGATAGAACTTCAATGGGTAATTATAGGCCTATCACATTGATACCAATTTTTTCAAAAATTTTCGAAAAGGTAATGCATAGCAGGTTGACAAGTTTTTTTGGAAAATATAATGTTATCCACAAATGTCAATATGGCTTCCAAAAGAATAAGTCTACCACGCATGCTGCGTTTGATCTCATAACAGAAATTCTAAGAGCATTTAATGAACAGTACTTTGTCAGTGCATTATTTTTCGATATGACCAAAGCTTTCGACTTGGTTTCTCATAAATTGCTGTTATCGAAATTAGAAAGCAATGGAGTTAGAGGGCCAGCTCTAAGTTGGATAAAATCCTACTTAGAAGATAGGCAGCAATGCGTTGAGATATCAAAACTAAATGATAAACAGGTGCTACAAAATCATAGATCAGACTATAGGGGTAATAACTCAGGTGTTCCCCAAGGAAGCGTACTGGGACCTTTATTATTTATCCTGTACATAAATGACCTAATTGAATTAAATAATTATAAAAGTATATTGTTCGCTGACGACCTCTCGATTGTAGTGACGACAAATAAAAAACTAGGAATAAATAACCATAAAAATGACATTCGTAATGTTCTTCAATCTATTTTAGTATGGACTAATGATAATAATTTAGACATTAATATTGACAAATCAAATTTCATAAATTTTAATAAATGCAATGAATTGAATAATATTGACATCGATGGTAAAATTTTAACAAAAACTCAAGTTGTGACGTTTTTGGGAATAGCAATTGACGATTTACTAAATTGGAAGCATCATGTAAACAGTGTTTGTAATAGATTAAACAGTTTTTCTTATGCGCTGCACAAGTTAGTTTTATCAGCATCAAAAAATGCAGCCGTTACAGCTTATTATGGTTATGTGGAATCTGTGCTCCGGTATGGATTGTTGATTTGGGGCAACAGCACAGATATAAATAAGGCATTTGTTGTCCAAAAAAAATGTATACGAGCTATCTGTAGAGTGCCTCCGTATGAACCATGTCGTCCTCTATTTAGATCTCTAAACGTACTAACTCTTCCATGCTTGTATATATATGAGGTCGCAAAGTTTGTTAGTGGTCACCGCAGCTTATTTAAAGTTGCAAAGGATATATTTATGAGAAATTCGCGAAACCCATTTCGCCTTGTACACGGAGTTACACCAAATTCTACTTTGTATTTGAAGCAATGTTATTCGATGGCTATATCAATATTTAATAAAATTCCACTGGCAATTAAAGAACAGCCTATAAACAAATTTAAAAAGGACTTGTATAAATGGCTATTGGAGCACTCCTTTTATTCTGTCAAGGATTTTTTAGAGTTTAAGGTAGCCTAAGGTGCATGTTCATTAACGCTGAACAAGTTTGCATGCCTGTTAATACTGGCTGAACATGTGAGAGCCACTGTGTGATGATTATCTTAAGACCTATCATTGTAACCATGTTTAAAGCAAATAAATATTCTATTCTATTCTATTCTATTCTATTCTATTCTATTCTATTCTATTCTATTCTATTCTATTCTATTCTATTCTATTCTATTCTTTAAGTTAGCAGACTATTATAAATAAGGGGGCCTATCTTTAGTTTTTTCCTATTGATACAAAATACCTAGGTACTAAGGTATCAATTGGAAAACTTTGCACTTGGTTAAGTGACTAAAGTTGACTTCATTTTCTCATCAAAATTTAACAAAATAAAAAGACATACAATTCCGCAAATTCAAGTTTAATTTATAATGATAATTCCAAAAGTACTTAAAGAATCTTAAGTAGGTAGGAAATTATATTTGAAAAAGTATTAATCGCAAAGAGAAAATAAAACATTCAGTGTGATGGATGAACCTGGTGACTATCTACCAATCTAGCTACATCCGGTTCAATATTGGTGAGTTGCAGCCTTAAATCTCCACGTTTGTTGATTTTCAAACGGTTTCTTTGTTTCGTCAAAATGTTTGTTACCACACTGAAGCTTTTTTCAACTAGGTATGATGATTGAAAAGCGATAAGGTATTTTTCAGCACAATGTAGGATACTCTGTGTTTCAATGTTGCGTTGCAACCAGAACTTCTGCTTAAGCTCTTCGTCTGTGCTGATGGTAATCAACTCTTCTTGCATTATCACATTGGCTTCTTCTATGGCTGTGGTATTGTGCGGATTTATTATACCGCCCCAGCTTCGCACGGGTACCACTACGGGTACACGGGTTACTTTCAAGCGAAAATTATTCGATTCCGCACACGATCGCTGCGTAGGGAGCCGACCGAGCGAGTGAGCCGCGCGGCACTTTATTTCTTGACATTGACTCCCCTCCCGTACCCCATGCTGCCTAGATAGCCGAGCGGACTGAGCGGCGAACACGCGACTTTTTACTAATATTCACATTTTTAAACTCGTGATATCTTTCGAATGGACTGTCTGAATTGAATACTTCAAAAAGTTATATAAAGGTATTGAAGCAGTCGTGAATATGAAGTAATTGATTTTGATATGGATTAATACCAAGGTACAAAAAAAGATCGTTTTTTAGCGGCGGCATTTCAATTAAATTTTGAAAATAAAAGAACACTTATTGTGACATAACTAATAATAGTTAGACATATACTGTCACGACACTTTTTGTAGATAATGATGTGTTCTACATTATTTTGTTCTATCTTTAATAGTTTTCGCAGCACACGCGATGTAAGGAATTTTTTGGGTATTTTTTTACACCTTGGGTTACATTATTGGAGTTTTATTAATGATCCGTAATTTTTTAGTAAATATAATATAGCCTTTGTCACCCGGGGATAGTGTAGATTCCCAACAGTGAAATATTTTTTTGAAATCGGTCCCGTAGTTTCGAAGCCTATTCAATACAAACAAACAAACAAACAAACAAACAAAAAATCAAACCTTTCCTCTTTATAATATTAAGTATAGATTGAGGAATTTGTAAATTTAAGAGATCCTCAAGCCTCTCCGTAAAATCCTTGTATAATGCGTCGAAGTGAGTGACATATAATAAAATGTTATCATCTTGAAGTATTTTTGGTAATTTTGACAAATGCGGAAACTGCGAATATTCTTTTCTGCCTAAATTTAGTTAGTAAAGGACTAGTTTACCCACGAAGGCCGATATTACTGATTTTGTTTTAATCATGTTAAGATTGTCACCCTGCAGTTGCAAATTAACTTTGTTGAACATTCCAAAGATATCAGTCAAGTAATAAATATCTGTTTTACAATCGTTCAGATTTTCTTTCAAATTCGGATATTTTTCTTGTAAAAACTTCAACACAGATTCAAAAATGACTGCAAATCTTTCTAAGCAAGAGCCTCTTTATAGCCAGCGAACTTCAGTGTGCAGAAGTAATCGAGTAAAGACTTCGTCGTTTTCCTCACATAGCTGAGCAAATAACCGAGAGTTCAAAGAATTGCTTCGAATCTTGTTGATAGCATTTATTGCATATTGTAAAGACTTATGCAATCTAAGACTCAGCTTTATTTCTTCTAAATGCTGCCTGTGAATCACGCAGTGAATGACCAGTACAGCAGGCAGTTGTCGCTTTAAGTGAGCTATAAAACCACGATGACGACCAACCATAGACGGTGCACCATCAGTCGCAACAGAAACAATGTTTTTCCATGGAATTGCTTTGTCAGTAAAAAAATGATCCACGGCCTGAAAAATCGATTCTCCTCTGGTATCGGTCTCTAAATATGTAGCAAAAAAGCAGTTCTTGGCACATATTTTCATCTTTGATAAATCGAACATATCCTAACAACAGAGCTTCATTGCCGGGTAATGTAGACTCGTCCAACTGGAGAGAGAATCTGTTGGTCTGTAAGAACTTGCATAAAATGTTTTCCACATCGCGTCCCATCTCGTCTATACGTCTCTGAACGGTGTTATTGCTCAAAGGTATTCTCTTTAAAATATCATGTGCGGGTTTGTGCAATACACTGTTAAGGACCTCCGCAATGGCTGGTAAGATAAGCTGCTCTCCAATTGTGTGGGGTTTCCCCGACTTCGCTATTAGTAAAGATATTTTATAGGACGCTCGTAAACCATCATCGTCTTTAATAGATGATGACGCAAACATCGATCTTATGGATGGCCTTTTGTCAAGTTTTTCTTTAAGTGCTTGAAAAAATGACAAGGGCTTACTTTTTTTGTCAGCATGTACTCTTGATAAGTGGTCATCCATTTTTGAAGGCTTCATGGCATCGTTACTAAATACTTTTTCACATATGAGACACATCGGCAAGTGTTGATTTGACGGAGATGCAATAAATCCGAACTTCAAGTAGTCCAAACTGTATTGTCTGCATTTTTTTTTCGTGTCCGTCATCATAAAACTCTCAGTAATCCTGCAAATAAAAAACTACCTAAGTAAAAAACAATATTAAACTGTTAAATTTGCACACTATCTTATTTTTATCACACCCAGGTAATGGATTCTTGTTAGGTATTACTGACTTAGTCATTGATAAACTTGGATACGTATACTAGGTAAGTAACTATAGTAGGTAATTAGGTATAGAAAATTCGTATTAAGTAAGTAGGTACCTATCAGCATAAGAACGAAAACCAAAGCAAACTGAACACTTCAAAGTTTAGGTACCTACTTACTTAACAACTTAAGTGTAAGTAATTTTTACAAATACTTTTATACCTACCTATTTAAAATATGTTGTAAGTTGTGTTTACCACTTTTTCAGTCACTTTACTTCACTTAATTTAGCTATGTAATAACTTTGTAATCTCTTGATATAAATGAGTAGGTACTTATATGAGTTATTATCGTTCAAGCTCCAACGAATTTCAAAACGCAAATGAACATTCAACCTAAGTGCAAGCTCGTTAAATAGTAAAATATCAGGAACATGTTTGGACTTGATCATGAATTCGTTCGTGTTAAATCGCGTAAGCGTCAAATAGAGAGCAAGTCAAAACGCGCCTGAAAGACGTACGCTCGAACTCATTATCTTGCACAAACTTGTCCACACAGACTTGCCGAGTTTTTCATCTTGTACGAACTTGAGACTTTACATTACTACAACAATGCTATTTCCTACAAAAATATTAATTATTCTTAGTACACGTAACACAACATATACAATACAGTACCTACCTATCTTGAAAGTTTTAAATAAGAACTTGTGTTAATTTAATAGGGGTCGATTTTTAGACCTCGTCGACCCCCAAAATCAGTTTTCGTTTATGTCGACCCCCAGGAAACCAATATCGACCACTTTTGGTATCCCTGTTCTAGATCAAACCAAATGTAATATACATAAGTAATAATTACGCCTTTGGCTATATTTTGTTGTAAGTTGACTTTTACAATTATTTTTTTACAAACGTACGCGGTAACTATAGCAGGAATTCAGTGTCATTAATAACAAAAAAATGTAGATCACAGGTACACAAAATAGAAGAAAATTCATGACTTGCTTTATAAAAATAGAAAAATTTAAACTACAAGAGCATGGTGATTCTAATTAGACCACGCTTAGTACGAATCGCAAAATAAAAAACATAAAAAATAAAAAACTGTATGGCAACTTATGCCAAGTTTTTTATCCGTCATAGAACGTAATTCATAAAAGTCATAACAAACAAATTGATTTCTGTAGGACTGTTTATTTTCGTAAGTTAAGAAAAATATTATTAAATAATGGGCAAAACTATTATTAAGGAAGTGCGGAAGATAATTTTCAGCGTGTTTAATAATATAATTTAGACAAAAGTTCAAGCTAATCGTGACCAAATAACTGAATGTTTAAAAGAAGGACTGACAAGGACAGATTATGCCCATATTATTGCCATATTCACACTTTATAATTTGTACTACTGTCAGTTGATTCGGCCTTACCGTGGTCCTATTATAGTAGGTTTATTTAATCAAATTAACATTATTATTTATTATAAAAATCCCATCAGACGGTACAAAATTTATTGAACATATCCGTGCTTATATATCCTGTGCATCAAGTTTGTTTCAGGTTTTTTTTCTGTTTATAGAATAATTGAAATATGACTTATCGTTCAAAGAAAAATAGTGGGTAAATTATCTGGTAGTTCTCAATGTCAGTCTATTCATCAAGTCAATAAACTTAATTTGCTGTATTTAGGTGAAAACAGAAGCTATTCTGTGGAAATGTTCCGGGTTTCCTACCGCGTAACTTTGTTGACAAGTAGCCCAATATTTCGAAGCACTCGCATGCATCATGGTCACGAGACGACTGCGTCAAAATATCGGGCTACTCGTCAACAAAGGTAGCCGTTCCGTTCCGTTCCGTTTAAGTACAACACCAGCCAGAAATGCTTCTGCAAGGGTGTATGTAGGTCATATCAGCGAGAACCAAGTATGGCGTCGCCATCATCAGTAGTTCCGTCGTCTGTACTTGTATTTTGAGCAACCAAGCCCAGCAGATGGCACGGTTCTCACCCAAAGAGCTGGTGTGCTCCGGATACCGTATCAGACGTAGGAATTGTTTATTTTAAGCGACACTTCACCTCGTCCTCTAACTGATTTGCGCTACCTTGAGCCCGAGATACCAGTGCGCAAGTAGATGCGAAGAGGAATGTAGGGCTTTCGCAGTCAGGATGGGAGCGATAGGAGTTGGAGAGCCGACAAGAATTCATACATCGAGCCAGTATGAGGGAGGATAGATACTATACTTGATGTGTAATATATAAAGGAAGGATATTGACTGCTGTAATTGGTCCCTCGAAGAGCTCTGCTGGTTTGATCTTCGTGATTTGTTGTCTTTTGATGTCCCTCCGTAATCTGCGTACCCGTGACCTTCAGCTATTCTTCTTATATTTTCTAATGACGTCCTGTCACAGGCATCGTATCCGTAATTTTCGGCTAGTCTTCTCATGTTGTCCATCGAAGTCCTGTCGCAACCCGCCTACACTATCAGCTATTGTTCAACTCTTGTCTTTCTGCTATTCTTCTTAATTTTCCTTCGATGTCCTGTCGCATGCAGCGTACCCGTAATTTTTGGCTATTCTTCTTATGATGTCCATTGAAGTCCTGTCGCAACCTGCCTACACTATCAGCTATTCTTCAACTCTTGTCTTTCTGCTATTCTTCTTAATTTTCCTTTAATATCATGTCATAACCTGCGTACCCATAACCTTCACCTATTCTTCTTTTATGTTCTACTGATGTCTTGTCGTAAGCAGCATACCCGTAAATTTTGGCTATTCTTCTTATGTTATCCATCAAAGTCCTGTCGCAACCGGCCTACATTATTAACTATTCTTCAACTCTTGTCTTTCTGCTATTCTTCTTAATATTAACAGCGAACTCGTGACCTTCAATCGTCCTTATTATGTCGTCTCTCGAATTCTTGTCTTATCGCAGCAGAATACCCGTAACTTTCCAAGTAACGTAGTGTATCCGTACCTTCTAGCTGTTTTTCTTAATGTTGTCCCAACATGTCGCTCGTAGCATACCCGTAACATTCAGCCATTCTTTTAATGTTGTCCCTCAGTCGGTGTCCTGCTCACGGCAGTTACCATAAACTTGGAGCTATTATTTTGTTCCGGTGTAATGTCGAAACCAGCCACTCAGCGGCTGTCAGCTATTACAAAATATGAGTAACCTATAGCGGTATTGGATGACTCAGGATATAATTAAAAAGAATCGATATTTGCATAGTCAGATTAATTCGTGTTACTTTTAGTTTGGGATATATGCATCCCTCTAAACGCCAATTATATTTGTCTTATAAAATCTTTCTTTGTGACTAAAAAGCTATAGTTAAGTGAAAATAAATTAAATTTACACAAGGTAACGTCCAGCCAGAGCAGATGTCACGCTGCTGCTAAAAGCTGATAGTCCCTTAGCTTTAAATATGGCCCGGATAGTTCACTTCCGGAAACCGGCACCATCTTTTAGTATGTTATTAAGTATGTAATTTTGAATAAAAAACAGCCAGGAGACAATCTCTAAAGTGCTTGGTTCTCCAGTGGTGACGTCATCAAGATGGCCGCCGCCGCGTTTTGAAATCTGCCTTTAAAACAGACTGTGTTGTACTTGGAAGTATGTGTGGGGCACTTACTAAAGCAGAATAAAATGGGCTACAATATTGTTCATACATTCAACTATGTGATAATTATAGTTTGAGAGATATTTAAGATAATATGAAAATTTAGCAAAAAATAAATCCGCTTTTATTTTTTAAAAACTTAACCGGTAACTTCAGAGCAAAATAATGTACTAAGACAATAAAGGCACATTATTAAGCTATACAAAACAATTTTTATTATTGAAATCAGATAATAAACTTGTGAGATATTTCAATTTTTCTCCGTCACCGATTTGAAATAATTTTAAATACTTACCTAGAATCGTAGCGACTTAGCGTGTAATACATGTTGATTTAGGGAATGGTAACATTAGATATGGTTTTTCGATTGCTACTGTAGGTTTTTACCTATTTTTTCAACTGTAATAATAAAGCAGATTACTGTCTAGCAAAGATAAATATTTAGGCATTACCTATCAGGCTTTACTAACAGAAACAATTTAAAAGGGAGCTTTATGCTGGTATGCTGATGGAGATATGGCGGGCGCAGTCAGCCCCAGCCGCAGCGTACCCGCTTAGGCATCTACCGTTGTGCACAGCAGCCAGCGCGCATACCCGAGTGGCCGCGCTAACCGATGACCCGCGACCCGCGATCGCGAGAGGCAATACAGCAGGAGCCCCCGAGGTGGTTATTTCTAATGCCGTACCCCTGCCTGTTTTTTGACAGCGGCGCAAATACTGCGTTTGCGACACCGATTCTGAACATCTTTCCGATAATGAAGCCAGTGAACCTTTCTCTTACTTTGGTCAGTGTTCTCTTTACTCCTAGTCCACCTGTTACACCATTATGTATCTCCTGGAGAACGTCTTGCACCTTAACCTGAGGAACAACTACTTAAAGGCTTTTCCCGTTTTCGGTAGAGTATACCGTTCCGCTCTCCCATTGGGCCCAATACGCTTTAATGAGAGCTTGTAGATGCCACTTCAGTCCATCTTGGTTTCTCCGCACCACGTTCCTTCCATGCGGTGATTGGTCAGGTATCTTTATTATCTTCTTAAACTTCCCTCATTGATTCATTCTCCCAGAGTCGTGAAGGGCTTGCCCTTGTAAGCTTAACTGGAAATTCTTTCAATTTCTGTTTAACACAGTGCTTACATTCTCTTATGTATTGTGGGTATTTGGGTTAGTTTTAAGCACATTCCTCCGAGCAAGGCCTCCTTGATAGAGCATCAGCATTTCCTTGCGCCTTCCCGCTGCTGTGTTCAGTGACGTAGTGAAACTCCTGCAGTTGCTCGATCCGTCAGGCAACCTGTTCTACTAGGTTTTTAAAATGTAATAGCCACTTCAAGACAGTGTGATCATTACGGAGTACGAACTGCCTGCCGGTAATATACTCTTTGAAATATTGTTGTGTCTTTACTCTCTCTTCTAGTTACACAATAGTTACTCTCTGTCTCAGCAATGACTTACTGAAGTAAGTAAACACGACTTCTACGTTGCCCTGTTTCTGTAAAAACACTCCTCCGATCACCGTGTTGCTTGCATCTGTGTTGACGATAAACAGACCGTTGGGTTGTGGGTATCTTATCTTAGGAGGAGAAATAGAGGAGTTTCGCATATGCATTTCAACAGTATTTGAAAGGAATCCTTGCAGAGCTCATCCCAGCGGAATGGTTGCTTGTCTTCAGTCAGACGATGTAGTGGCATTGCAAGAGAATACTTTAACAAACCGTCTGTAGTATGAGCACAGCCCTAAGAATGCCCGAACTACCGTTTTGTCCTTGGGAGTAGGCCACTTCTGTAGTGCTTAAACTTTTCTGGGTCTGTTTGGACACCCTCACTGGTGATCACATGACCGAGGTAGTTACTCAGTTGAGTTTGCTCATAAATAGATGGCATTATCGGGATGGCATCGGGTTTAACGTAAGGTCGGCAACCTTTACTTTCCTTAAGACTTTTCCAAGTTGCGCAAATGATCCTCAAAATCGCGACCAATGATAATGACATCATCCAAATAGACCAGGCAAGCATCTTGCACTCATCCTGCCCGTACATATATGAGTCTTTCGAAAGTGGTAGGCGTGTTGCACAGTCCGAAAGGCATAACATCGAAATTCTATAGTCCTTTTCCTGTTGGAAACCCTGTCTCATCCTTATTCTTTGGATGAGAATGCCAATAGCTAGACTTAAGATCCAAGGTTGAGAACCTCAGAGTATCTAATGTGTCGTCGATCCGAGGCTAGGGATAGCTGTCCTTTTTTGTGATTCCATTTAGTCGACGGTAGTCCACGTAAAATCGTGTGCTGCCATCTTTCTTCTTGACTAAGACAACTGGTGAACGCCATGGACACGGTTCTATGACCTTATTGCTTCTCATATCTTCTAATAACTCCTGAACTTCTTTTTCTTTTGTAATCGGTTTTTGCCTTGCTGACTGATAGATCTATCGCTTCCAGTGTCGATCCTGTGTTGTACTAGCGAAGTCCTTCCAAGACTCTTGGGAAGAGAAGATATTAACGAAGCGTAGCAGATCTCTTGCCGATTATGCTCTGAGAATATCTACGGTTTCCTTTGCATCAATTAAGAAGTTCGGTAATAGCAGAACTATTCTTAGCGTATCCTTCACCAGTACACACCTATTCGGCTCGTTCTTACTAGCCGATGGAAACTTTACCTCTACTTGAGCCTGTACTCGTGCAGGTACTAGGTATAATTTTATTCAGGTAAGTTACTTTCCCAGTGGTTCCTTAAAGAGTGAAGTGTCAAGTATCTCCTCATAACCACATTTAAAAATTCCCTCAGTGACATCGATTTTGCAGTTATGTATCTTCATAAAGTCTAGGCCCAAGATGCAGTTGTCCATAATTTCAGCCACGATGACCTTTTGAATGTACACTGACACGCCTACATACATCGTGTCTGACATCTCCCCTAGGACGGTTATTGGCTGGCCGGAGGCAGAAAGAAACTGACAGGCAAAGTTCGTGATGCGTCCTGTAACAGCGTTCACCGAGTCCCGCTTGGCTATTGTCCTGACCTAGAAGCTCCTGTACCAATGGCAATAGAGCTATTCTATTTTTGAGTGATATATATAATGACAGACTAAATTATGGCAGATTTTACGTACTACAAATTTTGAGAGTATACCTATACTAAATTGAAGTACCTATGTATGATCTTATGATGATTTTAAATATATGTACGTATATCTATTACGTACTTAAATAACACAATACTCTAACTTCTTAATAAATATTCGGACATCTTTAACAAGTAAAATAAATCAAGTTTTCAGAATGACAAAATGCATATTTTATTGATTACATATATTTATTGCACTAAGTTTATATTTTTATATTTGCAAATTAAATCAAAAGCTGAACGTGGCACGTATCTAACAATAATGTAATTTATGAAAGCTGAAGTAAGTTTGGAATACATTTGTGAGTAAATAGAAATACGGATTACACGTTCTTGACTGTTACAGCATAGTAGTTGCCCTTTGATGTCCTCTTTTGGCTGATCACAAAATGCTGTATGTTTAATTGATTTCTCTATTAATCCTCTACTTTAGTATCGTTCTCTTTTTTGGGGTCGTCATTGAATACTACTGCTTTCTCATTAACTTTACCATTATCATTGACTACACTATCTGCGCCACCGCTTGTTGTTACAACACCATTATCATTCGAATATGAGTAAAATGTCGAAGTGCTAGTGCCTTTGTAGTTCTCATCGTTGCCAGGCACGTGGGTTCTGATGTCTACAGGCTTGACAGGTTCCACTACGATTGGCTTGAATATGTGAGGCTTGAACGTGTGTGGCTTGAAAGTTGGTGGCTCGAAGTGTGGGACCTGTGATTGAATATAAAGTTACTGGAACCTTTTTGAGTTCTTTTATGACTATTCAAAAATATTAAGTAAAATAAAAATTATACAGTGAGTTATGCACTACACGGGATTATAGGTATAACAATGTCTAGACGACAGTGTTATTGTATAGCGTATTTGAGATTGTGTTTATTAAATTAATTGTAAGTATATTATTTCTTAAATTGCTGTATTATTATGTCTTTATGAATTTATATCTCAATTATGTAATTTATATTTATTTTTGTATACATTGATGCTGTATTGCGCTGTCCACGTTATTATAATTCACTGGACAGCACAATACAGCATATATAATCATTCTTATTATTACAATGGTTGAAGATTAAAAAGCTTTATATTACGTAATTCCTCACCTGGCTGAAACAGAAAAGATTTTTTATTAATGAACAATAAATTCATGCGCATTTTTGATATCAGAGCACATTTCATAATTTGTATACTTACTGTTTCTTATGTTTGGATTTACCGCCAACCGGAGCTGAAAAAAAACGAGTACAATTGTTTATTATGCATGAAAATCAAAACGTGAAAGAGATATTAATAAAATGATATTGTCTGTTACCGTCAACTACGGCGTCGCTATTGGATTTTGTTGAATGTGTGTGATAGTTGGAACCAAAAGTATTCATAATGCTTTTAGTAAGTCTCTCATGCTGCTTCCTTTGCCTCTCAATATCCTTTTGTATGTTTTCCTGGATTATCTGGTGATAGTCTGAGCGAAATGGATCGGCGTACTTTCTTGAATCGTCCTGGAATATCATAATTGGTTTAAGAACCACGACGAAGATTCCACGGAATTAGAATTAAGGCTTAAAAGGGTGTGAAAGTGCTGCCACTTTAGGAAAGAAATCGGTTGTCGCTAACTACAAAAATCCAATGAACTATCTCTAAATAGCAAAGTTTCATAGACAACGTTTTCAAAGATCTAAAATTTAAACGTAAGGAATACTGAGACGTTGTTTGTGAAAACGCTGCTATGTTACGCTTGTTATTTCTAGTTAGTTGAGCAGATGTTAGATTATTCTAGTTAGCAAGACGTGGCAGCACTTTCGCACCTCTTAAGGCCTTAATTTTAAGATATGTTTTACGACCTTTTGAAAATACGTACACATGAATACACAACATGAAATGTTTATTCATTATCCTAAAGATTCCCAAAATTTTGAGGTGGTCAACAGTTGGGTAAAAAGGCATTAGGCATGCAGGATTATTTGATATTCCTTCGGGAACATGTTGAATAGGAGTATAAACTACTTCGATTCAACAGTCTGATTTAACTTTCTACTGCTGGACTCAACCTTTCAACACATGATAACTATCCTTAACAAGAAAATAATGCTGCTGGTTTTGGTTTCCGGAAGTTCAAGAATACACGCCTTCTAGAGTGGATGGAGTTGGTGATAATGCAGAAGTTTCTAAGTAGGAGTCAAGAAAGGATTTTTATAAATATTCATGAAAAGTAAATTAAACTCCGAAATATTAAAAAAAAAGTATATGAACGCTGCAGTTAACGCAGACACGTGGACGAAGTCCCGAACAAAAGCTAATAAACAAATTATTTCTCATACAGAACTGCGGAAAGCCCCTGCAGCGCGCATAACGCTTTTATGCTGCTTCCAATGTGCACGCATCATACTTTCATGCTGTTTCCTTTGCCTCGCTATATCTTTTTGTATGTTTTTCCGAATGATCTTGTGATAGTTCTTTTTAAATGGATCGGCATACTGTGGTGTGTATTCGTCCTGGAATTCAACAATACGGACAAACGATACAACGTGGCACAATCTTGATCATTTTAAAATTTTTTGCTACCGTGGAAAGGATATTTTTTTATATAAAAGTACGTCTCAAAGGAGCTAAAAATAATTATACAATCGATGTTGGACTCTGTTTTGAGGATATCAAGAAAATTACAAGTTCCGAGAATATACGTGAAATATTAACATTAATAAGCATGAGTATCAGTGGATGAAATGGAGGTGGTGTGTGAACAGTCATAATAGTGACGAGAAAACCCATTAATCTGATGAGTCCTTATATGTATTTTCAATAATTACCTCGTCGCTGTCAGATCTGTAAAATAAAACATGTATTTTACCCATAAATAATAAGTAAATTATTATTTTACCAATGACAGCACTTTATTTTTTGGTGTTGACATTATTTGTTTGTGTATTCGCCGTATGTTCTACTTTATGTTAGGTACTAGGGCTTAGTAACTACTTAGATATATTGATGGGGACTTAACTTGATATTGACCACAATATTTTGCTTGGGGTTATGAAAGGGTATATTCCCCCGGAAAATAAATTGCCTAGATTTCCTCTTATGCACGACGAATATAAAGGAAGAGATCCGTACTGGTTATCATAAAAAAAAAATGACACTCACTCTGAAGCATCGTGGCTAGGTGCACCCCCTAATAAAAGACAGAACATTTTTTAAAAAACGAAATTAAATGTAAAGGAAAGTGTAAGGAACCAATATTGTTTAACCAATTAAATGCACAAAATCCAGTCACTCACCCTTTGCGAGCGCCATCATAGCGACGATGAACAGAATCTTTTTGTTTAAAGCCATAGCAATGGCAAAAAAGTTATTGCGACTAAACAGTTCCCTTTTCTTGGTAGTTTAGTCTTCCGATCGATGGAGTCAAACTAAACATTTCATACCAGTACTTTACTTAAATATTACTCAGTACCTTGTTGTTCATGCACCAACCTGTGTAAACAGTGAGACCAATGCGCGCTTTGTAATTCTGAAAACTATTGAATGATATGAGTAATTAATTGTTACACTCAATACGTGCAGAACATCAAGGCTTTTGTCATATATAGTGTTGGATACGTACCCTTGAAATGGAGTAAATTAAACGATTCCTTTGGCAACTATTCCATCTTCAAATCATCTCCCTTAGATGTTACATTGCTTATAGTTAATAGTTAGAAATAAAACATCACAATGGATCATCATAATTATAATGTATGGTTTGGCTGACGAGTGTGGACGGGAAGGAAAGCAACATTTAGCATTTACAAAGTTTGAAGAAGACGATTCAAGGTGACGGAATTGTACCTATTCTGTCAGAGGTTGTTTGTAACATATCAACTCCAGTCCACCTAGAACAGTTTTAGCTAAGGGTTTTATTATCTTCCTGCTTTATTTCTTTGCTAAAATATCGCAGTTTAGAATCGAGAAAATGATGTTGCCCATTTCCCGATTTACGGAGTTCCTATTTTGGTTCCACGGTTAAAACATTACTATCTTTTGCCAGCGGTTTTGTCCATGTGAAATTCGGTTATGACGTGTTCCCGAAGGAATTTCGGGATTAATTCCGTACCCACGCGCAGTTCAGCTCTCCGTGAACATTCAGCTCCCGCGGTACCCTATTATTTTACCCTATGTCACTGGGGAATAATATAGCTTCCTATTAGTGAAAGAATTTTCAATATGGGGTTAGTAGTTTCGGAGGTTACCCCCAATAAACAAACATATAAACTGTGACTCATATTACTTAGATTTTATTGTTTATCATAAAACTCAATTGTTATATTTATTTATTTATTGGTTTAGTAGATTAAAAAATATTTTAGTAGTTATATGACGTATACTTGGCCAGCAGTTTTCCAACATTTTACTGTCGTTTTGAGTAATTATTTCTATTAAATTATTTATTTTGTGGTGGGCTTTCAGGCACATAGCTTGCAGAACCGATGACCTGGGTCGGAAATGTGTGAAAAGGTCCTCGAGTGGCGAACGTATACCGGCAATAACACTGTAGGGCTGCTCCCCGCCAGATGTATCGACGACTTGGTAAAGTTAGTAAAGAGCTGATGGATAGAGCACGCAGTTTATTGGTGTGGCGGGCTCGAGAGCAAGCCGATGTCTCAATCTTTCAGCTGAGATGATAATCACAGAAATAAAAACAAGACAAGATAAGTTTGTTGTCATGCAGATGACCCCGCTATACGACCATGGTCGCACGACCGTTGCCAATTAGGACAGCGTCTAAAGCTTTTAAATTTTCGTTCCTAAGAATTCTTCATGTTACGATTTCTAGACCTAGTCGTTCATTTTTATTAACCATAAAAAAAAAGATTATGCCAACTATCATGATTAGTTCAATAAATATTTTTAACTTTGCCTTTATTACGACATTGCCATACTTTTGACAATACGGCAAAACAATAGTCCGGCGAAAAGAATCCTACAAATTTCTTTAAATCCGTAAACTGGGTAGACTCGGGGTAAGATAAGATTGTTTTGAGGTTATGGCGTTATTGTCATTGTTTATATTGTGAGTTAATATTATTGTCTATCTGTAAAATTTAGTTCCTTTGTCATCCGCGAGCAATCTAATCTGGCCCCGGGTCTATCATAATCATCATCATCCATAGACAATACAATAAAATAATGGACATGTAAGCTCGAACATTAGTGGTAGGTGGTGGTAAGTGGTAGAGGGTCTATTTGCAGCGTGCTCGTGCGGGTCCTGAGGTACCCAAGGGCTGATTGGCACCCCGTGATAGTTTACCTATATTATTATTAGGTACTAATAGCTATTGTCCGCGTGGGCTACTCGACATAAACAAAATATCAAAAACTGTCTAAGGCTGTATTAATGAAGGTGTACACAAGCTAGCATCCCTCAATCTCGCTGCGAATTCCATTACTTATTGCTGTCGCCTGCATAAGTGTGGGAGTGAGTGTTGCCCGCTCATACACTCAAGAGCTTTCTTCGTATGCTATTTGACCAAGATCATAGTACAGACTGTGAATCAGCTTCTCAAGAGACGGTTTTTACACAGAGACTGTGGCATTTGTACCAGCGCGTTGTTTTAAAATAATCGCCCTCCAATCTTGAGTAGTGCTGTAAAACCTCTTGATTGTGTGACCTGCTACCAAGCTGGTCGCGCATATTTTACAACTCCCGACTCTGGTGCCCCGCATCATCACTGTCAACTTCTGGCGAAAATCACGCATAAAAGGGAAAGGGAAGGAGTGATATCAATGATTGCCCGGAGAACAGTCTAACCGGAGGGTAGGTATGGATGGTATGAATGGAAGAATACTCTAACCCTCCGGTTATCTTGAAGCATTCTGTCGATAGCTTCTTCAGATTCTTGTGCATACGATCATACAGCAGTCTTGGAATACCCAAGCTTTTTCGCTGTAACGTGAAACCCTACACACAGGAGTTTCAGTACCGAATCTTAAAAGCAGTAAGGTCCGTTTAATGGACATGAAGCAGTATGGCAGCGATGCCAGAAGAGGCTACAGCAGTGAGATTTATTCTTTCTTAGCCTAGCTTCATCCAGAAGACTGCCAATGATAACGGTACGTCTAAGATACATAGTCCTTAAGGCTTTATCGAAGAGTTCCCTTTGTTCAACCGTGAGTTTTGTGACGCTATTACTTATATAGCTCGCTAGCCAGTCGGTAAAACTCTATCATCAGCATTTGACTGTCCATTTTGGGCCACCCGGGTATCACGCGCAGGGAATCAAGGGCTACCTACGTATTAATATAAATTAAACCCACCCAAAATCCAAAATTCTACACTCAATAACATGGTTCCGCTGGTATTTATTAGCAAGGATAAAGAGAAAATACGTTATTTAGGTATGAGGAATTTAATCTTTATTTGTCTATGTATAAGGAACTGGTATAAGGAACTGTTGAATTAGTAATAAGTAAGAATATCCACAATAGATTTTGATGCTGGATAACTGTACGCTGGACGGAATACTCGAAGTTGCAGATGGTTGATTGTCCATTCTTTGATGTTGTCTGTGCTTGTAGTAATTATGCTCCTTTAAGCATTATTATGGCTATTATTACATCAATTGCCCTTATGAATTACAATTTTAGGAAATGTTTGGAAATTCGATTTTCTTGAATATCTTGATCGCGCAGGAACTGAAATAGAAAATTTATTATTAACTAGGGTTTCTGGATTAATCGTTATCGTATAGTTTCCATTAAGTAAAGTAATAAAGATAACATCGTATTATATCAATAATCTTTCATCTCCCAAATTTCTACGAGGTCCCATATAGAGCACATGAACCCCTAAGGTGACCATGAGTGCATAAGGTCTATCACACCATCTAGTCCACTGCTGATTTTTTGTGATGATAATGTAATTATGAATTAAGTTTCTTTTTTGTGCTTGTACACAACATGCACTAAATTTAATGCGGAGCATATTATACTAACTAGATACAATTTTTTTGTGCATTTATTTTTGAAATACACCGTGTATTCGTATTTAGTTGTATCGCTCGACACTCAAGTATTAATATTATCATCATCATCATCTTGGCGTTAATGTCCCGGTTGTGCTCTCGCTCACGAGTGCCCGGGGTCCAGGATTTGGAATATCAGATAATTACATTGGAGCGACTGCCAACTGGAACGACCTGCGTGACCCTGCTACCAGGGGAATCTGACCAGATTAGATTCAGCCGCCTTAATGTACAGGTTTCATCACGACATTTCCCTCACCGTAAGAGCATCGGTTAGCATTCAACTAAATGTCCATAATACTCGGCCACCGACGCTTTCATATTTTATTTTATTTAATTTAAATAAATCTGTAATAAATATTCTGCATACTTACTTATTGGGCGTTTTGTTTATTTGTCAATCGCAACTGAAATAAATACAGAAGAGAAATTAATAATACCAAGCTTCTGTTTAGTGTGCTTCTCTTAATTCATTGTCTACTTTCAAATAACTTTTACTGTGTTGTTACTTATTTTTAATTTATTTTATAATCTTAAAAAAGTAACGTTTTTCTTAGAGTAAAATATCAGTCTGTTGAAAACATTATAAAAAGCTTTTAGATTATTAATATTAAAATTTAATTATTATAATGATGGGTAAGTAAACATGTTACAGTAAAACCTACGGAGTGAGATAGTGAGACTAGTCCAAAGATTTTCAGTTTACAGCTCTAAGCTTTAGTGCCATGCAGCGAGCTATGCTCAATGTTTTTCGCTATTAGTTTGAATATAAGTTTTTTCGTTAGGTTAAGTTTGTTTTATATTTTAATTTATTATTGTATTGTTGAGGTGTAAATTCTGTAAACATTTATATATTCTTAATAAAAATAATCGTATTAGATTCGACATTACTCCTGCCTATAGTCAGTAGTTGACTGCAATTGCCAAATGATAATATATTATATCACTGTTATTTGATAGTCTGGTTTAGTTCGTAATTACTGTTAAAACACCATTTACCCTCTTTTGTAGTCACAACTCCATTGACGTTGGTAGTGATGGTAGCAAAGCCTTTCTTCACTAGATTTCCAGCCTCATCCTTCACCATCCTGTAGTTAATGTCGGAGGAAGTCCCAATGAAGTTGCCATTACCAGGGCCTGCGTTCTGGATACTGTTAGCGAGCTCTTTTTGCTGCTCCTCCTGCCTCTTAATCTGCTCTTGTATTCTCCTCTGGGTCTCTTCTATCTGCTTCTGTATGTTGTTTTGGATACTTTCGTGGAAATTTGGACTGAATGGGTTTGGTACCTGTTATTCAAAAAATGATATGGTCTTAGCGACTGCATGGAGCGGTGATATCTTGCAGAATATAGTGGATCCAGCCCCATAATATTGGTCGTTAGTTTGTTATGACATAATACGTTAACTAGATCAATGTCGAATATCTTTATTTCGCGAATGTGCTACTATGACAATATAATGTCTTGCTATATTGATGTTTGAAATATCATATACGGCGAAGGGTATGACAACTTACTTATTGCAGCGAAATAAAATAAAAAATTATAATATGCTGTGAGTAATATTTTTTTTACGACTTCATAGAAAACGAACATGATCTGTGAGCTTATTATGGGGACTAAGTCACACCACAGCCCACAGGCATGGTTCCCTTCAAAAGCGATGCCGTCATATAGCACAATGTAGAAACAATACGGCGCGGCGCTTTTTGAAACCACTCTCTAGGAAACCGCGACATAAAGGACAGACCAAAACGCTGTCGCTGCGATAACGAAGCTCGTTCTGTCTGTCTGGCAAAAATTGGCAGTAAGCCGTACTATTACAGCCGCTATATGACGGCACCTCTATTCTGGGAAACCGTGGTTTTGGTGAGTTGAAACAGATTATGGCTGTATCTGCATATAACAGAACATCTAATTGTATCAAAGAGTTACTCAACTTAACTTCGATTAGGTAACTAAATAATTCTGCATATAGCTGAGCGTAATTAAACTTATTACTCATTAAAATATATATAATATAATACAGTTGTTAGTAACATACCTCTTCAAATGTTTAGTTACCACTATCGGTTAGATAAGCCTATTGAAACAAAATTGCATTTGTAAAACTTTGTAAGTATTTGGGTGTATGTTTTATGCCTATTTAGGTGCAAGCTTTTTCCGTCAACTTCATACGATTGCTTATTGCCGTGCTTATTGCCGTGTTGTCATGCGAACTGCAGTAAATTTTGGTAAAAAGCATGCCCTTCCCCAAGTTGCCCAATTTTATCCAAATCATAACACACAGACAGACCGAGTTACTTTTAGTTAGTTAGGTTTACCTACACTATACAGAGTATGAATAATTCGTTAACATTGTTAATAAATATTTACCGGATTGTACCTGAAACAAACAAAACAATAAGTTTAATAATTAATATTATTATATCACCCTTTTTATATTTTACCAGCCATCCCCTGCGGTATTCACATTCAATCCCTCGGAATCGTATTACTATTCCAGCACCAAAAATTACGCAGGAAACTCGGGAAAGCTTCCTATTACCTAGTACCTAATAGATTGAACATACCATTTACCGTGTGGTACACTTTGGCCGTGTGGTGTCCGGTAGAATAGAATAGCACCAACCCCATACACTCATGGGTGTCGTACAAGGCGACTAATGTTTTCGAGGCAAAAGATCAAGATTCTCCGTAGTCTGGAAAATGGGCAGCAGCATTTTCCATTTTTATATTTAAACACTGCGATCTCCAACCCGCCTGCCAAGCGTGGAGATTATGGCAATAACCTCCCCTTTCGTGGAAGAGGCCCTAAGTCCTGCAGTGGACTGTTACGGGCTGTGATGATACCACTTACCATCTTATAGATCAGGTAATACAGTGATTTAGTTAGGTACCTCGTGATTTATTTTCCAGTGACACAGCTGGCAAACAGAGTTACCTAACTAAACAACAAATGACAGTGAATTGTAGTTTAAATTAATGGTAATTCTTGTTTAGATTTATTTTATCTTCTTAAGGATTGTGGAGTCTGATTTATTGGATGTTTTTAAAGGGATCAGCCGTCACTGCTACTCCCCTTAGCGAGAATTTATAGCAGCGATCCATAGAGATGAACATCTTTAAAGAAAACATACCAACAGAGGATGTATTACCTATTTGGTATTTATGTCCAAAGTTGAGTAATGAATACTAAAAAGTCACACGGCCGGCACGAAAGTCGAAATAAGCGATTATTAAAAAACTATAGTAAAGTTATTGCTGAATGAATATAATAACAATATGGTAAATTGGCACACTTACCCAGTATATCCAAACGGCTGACTGGATGCTCCTGTTGGGAAAAAACATAAATATTTTTAACGATCGCATTTTTACATTGCTACAGTTCTCCTAACTCAAAAAAAATTATAAAACTTAAAACGAGAACGTATATTGAGGACCACGTCTGAACGTTGGACGATGTCAATGTGAAGGTAATCATGAATTACTTAGTCGCGGTGAAGGCTTTAATAACGATGAGTTTTCCCAAAGCGCAAGCGTGCTTTGTTGCTGAGCCCGATTGCACTACACTTAGCTAGGCGTCACAAAGTCGGCGCCAGTAAAGTTATAGAGTGACTTAGCGAGTTTAGTTTTCACTTGCGTTGAAGCATTGCTTATCAACTTTCGACGAAAACAAGGGGTGTTATAAGTTTTACGCATGTATCTGTGGCTTTGTATGTCTGTATGTAGCATCGTAACTCCCGAAAGGATCACCGATTTGGATGCTATTTTCTCTGTTGTCAGTCTCAAATGGTGTCAGTAGGCAGAGAAGCGGCGGGCTTTATTTCCAGCAGAAATATCGCATGAACGATTCCGCCGCCCGCACCGCCATCTCAAAGCGCGTTCCGAAGGCGCTGCCGAACGCTGCCAGCCGCTGCCGACCGCTGCCACACCCGGTGTGAATGGAGCTTAATTGGGTGACTTACGTGCCTTGTATTGTATATTAATATGAATAGTGTAGGTACAGTTATTCAATCAATATATTAAATTTTTATTTAAACAGATACTTACCCTGTGCCATTATTACAATCACCGCCAAAAGTACAACCCTGGGCATAATTGCCATTGCACTCTCGAATTTGTTCTTTGCACAAACGAAATTCTTCCACAGAAGTATTTCGATTTCAACTGCCGAAGTCAAACTGTGGATATTGTATTCAATGCTGTATTTAAATATTATTCAGATGTTATTGTTCGCGACGTGACAATCTGTTTAAATACTGAGACTAATGAGGGCTTTGTAGTTCTAGGTAACGTTGAAAGAAGTGAGTAATGAACAGTGATAAAGAATAGATGTCAATAAGCACAAATGTCTGGACATTTCCCAGAAAAATCAGACAGACTACATACTTTTATCTTGAAATACGGAAAAGCAATTACCATAGAGTCTGCGGTCTACTGTATTGTAATAATAAATAATAATGCAGTACATATCCTTTAGTCCCATTTAGTAGCTAAATGTCGTAGCTAGCTACGTAATGGAAAATGAAATTCCGTTTCGGTAGCCGGCTTTCAAATGGAAATACTTATGATATTTTTAGCTTTCATGCAGTGCCTACGATGCCCTGTATAAAGGTTAGTAATTATAAAGGTGAGTCCATTTTTTTATCCTACTGTCACACACTTGCACGGGCTAAATGCTATTAGAAAAGAACGGGAACTGAATGAAATACTGCCCACTTATGCTGCAAAGTATTTTATTGATTTCGAATAGGCTACGGCACGTTAGGTTATGCACGCTTATCAATTGCATTTTCCTGACGACCTGAGTGGTTCAATGGTCAACATGCCGGTCTGCCACGCACGCCATGTATAATAAGTATGTATTTGAAAGTATTTAAGTAGTATATCAGTTATCTAGCACCCATAGTACAAGCTTTGCTTAGTTTGGGGCTAGATGGCGCTGTATGAATTTGTCCACGAATATTTATATTATATTAATATATTTATATTTTCAGCCGTTAAAATCGTAATATTTCACTGCTAATTTTTATGCATAGAAATAATTCAAAAACTAAGCATAGTTAGGCAAATCCTAAAGAAAGAAATTGGTGAGGTGAGAAATTTCAAGATAAATTTTTAGCTGTTATGAAGTATATTCTGACTCATATATTTATAAAACTAGATAGGTAGGTAAATAGACATAAACTGAGTCACATATTTATTTTTTCCATGACCCATGAGTAGTTCATAAGAACACCTATAATCGTGGAAATGAAGTTGCAAAGATCAATCACTGACTCATCTACTTATTTATCTTTTCTTAAAGGCATCGCATAGAAATATGTTTCGTCCTTGGGAACTAATCTGGTTTGCTTTATGCCTGTGAGTATGCTGGCTACCTTAACCTTCAAACTGGAATACAGTGACGCAATCATTTTCCTTGGTGTCAAAAAAAGGAAAAAGCTCCAGTGGAGCAGCAGGAGGCTGGTAGAAAGGTTTCATCAGACTTGATAGAGTCCTACGATCTACATATCTACCATCACTACTACCGCCATCCATCCCAACCGTCTTTGATTCTTCGATAAACGTGACCACACTGCCACTGCCCCTCCACATTGCAATTTATTCAACTATTCACATATAACAAAAGTAATATAGGTTTCAGGACTTTTGTGGTTATTCACTACACTTTTACTACACATATCGGGTTTGTTACCATGGTTAGTATTGGTTTGACATCGATATTTCATCGTCATAGTCTGTCCTTAGGAGCGACTTCACATAACGGCACCAATCTACTCGTGACCATGACGCATGCAACTGTCGAAATATCGAGGTGAAACCAATACTAACCGTGGTAACAAACCCGATAATATGTGTAGCAAAAGTAATATATCATCATCATCATCCTATTGCTTATCCTGGCTTCTGCCAGGGTCGTCTTTCCAACACATTCTTCTCCACTTTGCCCGGTCTTCGGCATCCTCTCGTTGGATCTCGCATCCGACTCAACGATATCAAAGCAAAAGTAATATATATTTTTAATAATAGTGACAGGCAAGCAAGCAAGTGGGTGACCTAATAGTAAGTGACACCCGCAACACCCGTGGAGTCGCGAATGAGGTTAACTTTCGGTCGGAATTTTGTACCGAATAGAGACTCATTGAACATAAATTGCGCCATTATTGGCACAAAGGCTGAATTGCTGTTTCTTTGTTATTAGTTTTGCTCACACTTTCATATTTTGTCATATAAAATTTCGAATGTACTTATGGTCTAGCAAAAGCAAAACACCACCATTTTCGTTTTAAGTAGGGTAACCGCTCTCTGTAACTCTAAAAGCGCTTTCCTAAAGAAGAAGAGCGGACCCTGGCTGCAGATTTACATACATATATTTTTTACATATGTATACACTCACGCACGTGTCCCATGGCGGTAGACAGATACCATTGATGGTTAATTGAACTTACCTTAAGTGAACATCAACCATAATTATACGAGATTTTACATCCGAAGAAATTTAATACCAGGTAGATTTACCGCGATTCCACGTACTGCATCATCACACAATGTTTCATCATCACAGCCCATAACAGTCCACTGCAGGACTTAGGGCCTCTCTCACAAAAAGGAAGGTTATTGCCATAATCTCCACGCTTGGCAGGCGGGTTGGAGATCGCAGTGTTATAATATAACAATGGAAAATGCTGCTGCCCATTTTCCAGTCTACGGAGGCGCTTAGATCTTTTGCCTCGAGAACATTAGTCGCCTTGTACGACACCCACGAGTGTAAAGGGTTGGTGCTATTCTACTCTGCCGGACACCACACGGCCGACCACACAATGTTTAGAGAGCTAAAAAAAAAGACAACAACTTGACCATTTAGTACGCCCGTTCCCCGGTAGAGGGCGCAATAGCAACGTCATTTATTTTAGAGTGTTTTAATTTTTCATTAACCGCACATCATTCTGGCCAGGGCACTTATTCCGTAATAAGTGATGGTCTGGGCGGGACACTAAATCTCTTCGGATGTAACATCTCGTATAATTATGGTTGAAGTTCACTTAAGGTAAGTTCAATTAACCATTTACTTATGAGTTGCCAAGTACTCAATACATAAGTATTCTTTAAGCTTCAAGGCATAATAAATACATCAATATAATCTTAAATTACATTTACGAATTTAATATTGCTTCCGCAAAGGCAAAGCACATGGACCCTTCAGTCCAGCCAGCCTGCGGTGCGCTTGATCAGCTTGAGGCCGCGCCGCTCTGAGGCGGCGCGGCGGCGTGCCGGGTGCTGTGCGCCGAGAACACGGCCACGTCCATGCCGCTCTGCGCCAGCGTCGCCTTTATCCAACGACTGATGGACTGGGAGCTGGCGTTATAGTTTTGCTTTTTAGAAGTTAGGATCATTTTATTTGTATTTACTGAAGATCTAAATTCTGCCATTCTGCTAATATATGAAGACAATGTCTTTACAGGACAAATACATTGTTTTTCTGCATAATATGGTAGCACTAACTTTGGGTTAGGTCGATTGGGTGCCGATGTTTTAAGTATTTGATCGATCGTAATAATTGTGCCCCGGATTCCTGGAATCTAACATCACAAATGCCTAGGAGTGAGGGTCTGAACACGTTGTCCCGTTAATAACGCGAGCAGAGTCACAAGTTTTTTATTAAGATTTAACAAACTCAACGATTCATTTGGGTATAGACCACTTAAGTATGAAAGTACCTTAGTGGGATCCCATGAACAATGGTATTTAGGCAAGGCCGGTTTGATTTTTAAAAACGCCTTTAAAAAATCTGCTAACACTATCATTGTTACAGGTATTCTTACCCAAAATAAGCGACAGCGATTTTTTTAGAATGTTATAGTAAATCAGTTTTAGTGATGTTTAAATTACTATATTTTGGTGAAAAACAATAAAAAATCAAACAATATTAGGAACTTGTTGTGTATTTACGAAAGGTCTATAAAATCTATAACAAAAGATCTAACTTCTGTAATCTTACAAATAAATTAACAAAATGAAAACTTTACACATATTTTTTTACTTTTAGGAATACTGAATGTAAGGTTTTTTCGAGAAACTTAACTCTAAATTTAACTGAAATTTTAAAACTAATCACTGTCAGCATCTAAAAGACATTGTTAAAAATGGCCTATGAATCAACACGCATGAAACATTTACTATAATTACTAGATCTTTTTATAATGTACATTACAAATATTTTAATAGAACGGACACTTCTTAATTTCGAAAACATTTTAATAAGTATTCACTTCCGTCATAATCCTCGGTGTTACTATTTAGACATTATCTATTTTGACAGATTACAGTAGGGATGTGGTTGTATAAAATCGTTAATGAATCTATTCGATTATCGATTATCATTCTCATAGAACTTGGAATCGATAGTTGCATGGTTATGCTATAGGTACGTATTATACAAAATAAACTATTTATTTTCTTTTGAATTCATAATTTATTAATACGACATTAAAAACCCTTCTACAACAACAATTATGACACGTGCGTATTTCTATCATCCTATTGCGTAGAATACGCGCGACTCGAAATCGTTGTTGTGAAAGGTCTCTTAAGGTGAAATTCAAACAAGGAATAAGAGTTTAGTTACAAAAATAATAAGGTTACCTTAATGTTAATTTTAAATATTCGATTATATTATATCAATACCGATTTTCGATTGTCTGTTGTTATTCGTTATTCGTGGCACTTCACTAAAGGGGCGGGGCCGGTCTATGAAGTACACAAAACTTCATAGGCGTGCGCCAAAGACCAACAACATATAATAGCGCCAAAGACTTATAACATTTGACATATGGTACTAGTACAATGCTATACCTACTTTATAATCACACGAAAATAAAAAAGGAAATCCTTAATAAAACCCTTGCATGTCCATAAGACTCCTGACTCCTAGAGTTCAATGTCAAGAAGCGCGCATCTGTCAAGCCTACTCCTGGAGTTTGGTCCGCTTCAACGACAGATTTTTTGACCGATAATTCAAAGAAAACTAAGGTAGTTAAGTATCCTATATTGCTCTCACTTGGATAACGAGTAGGGTGGAAAACAAGGATGCAAGCCTTTAAAACTCAGCATCAGCGGGATATGACGAGAATTATATCAGCAGAGCTGTTTTCGAAACAGTAGTTCAGAGTGTTATGACTGACCTAGCAGTGTGACAATAAAACGTTTACCTACAATTTATAATCCAATGTAAGTACGTTCTTACACTCAGTAATAAATGCTAAGTTATTGCTACATACCGAATGTTTTTATTGACGTAATTATAACCTCAAAATCCGAAAGTGTCTTGATATTTTTCGAATTCTCAAAAGTGTCCGTTGTTTTAATTTAGGTTCAATCGAATATATACATTATCTAAAACCCAAAAAGTAAATACACCTCCCTGTTGGATCTTAGGCCAACTATGTATGGACGACGAGCAATGTCCTTTGCACATCCGCCGCAATAAGAAATTATGTGCTCTGGGCAGATAAACTTCTTACAATTTTGACAGGTGTGACTTGTTTTCCTATATTTTTTAGCAGGACATATTAGGCACCGTTATATACCGATATATACGATCAATCTTGTTCGGTGTCACTCTGTTGACTTCGCTCACTAATGTGATCCTCTTCTTCATTTTCTGAGGAGTTTTCTTTTTCCGGGTCATCCTCTTCCAATACCGCTAAAATTCGCTGTTCGTACGTTCTTCTTGGTCCATTGTGCAAGTTAAACTTAAATATCCAAAATAACATTTAAAATATATGTATATATCAATGTCATGTAAAATATAGTTCTTGGAGGTAGTGCTATTTGTTAGTACATCTATATCTACTAATATTATAAAAAGGAAAGGTTTGATTTTTTGTTTGTTTGTATTGAATAGCCTTCGAAACTACAGGAGCTATTTCAAAAATTCTTTCACCGTTGGGAAGCTACACTATCGCCGGGTGACATAGGCTATATACCCGTGTACCCAAAGTGGTACCCGTGCGAAGCCGGGGCGGCCGCTAGTAGGTTATAAAGTATTTAAGAGAAACTGGGCGTAGTGGAGGAGTAATACTTGGTAACTAGACCCTGGCAGAATCCGGGACTGGTCGTTCAGATGATGATAAAGTATCCAAGGCTGATATTTGAAAATTTTATTTTGAAAAAATCTAGGAAAAAGTATGATTCTAGTGGACATTATTTAATCAAACAAAAGCATGTTTAAAAGATATTAGGTATATTTTAATAAGCAATGTAATCCATTACAAAATGAGGAATTTATTTAAACAATATTAGCTGAATTAAACGAGATTTTATAAAACAAACAATGCACCATAGGTAAACCACATTAACACAAAATTCTAACCAAGTGTTATGACACAATTATCGATCACATAATTAAATATTTATCCTTTAAAAATGGGACAGTGGTTAATACCACGTACGATTCAATAAATAAACGATAATAAAAATAAATAAAACCAATATAAAATATAAAGCAACAATAATACAATGCAATTTTGCAAGTTGGAGCAAAAGTCCCTCCCAGTCTTTTGATTGGACCTTTATACTACCTTTTAGCCGGAGATGACACTTCTATTCTCATTTCCGGTCTCCTAAATTTACTGCTATATTTTGTTGTAAGTTGACTTTTATTATTATTTTTTTACAAACGTACGCGGTAACTATAGCAGGAATTCAGTGTAATTAATAACAAGAAAATGTAGGTTACAGGTACACAAAATAGAAGAAAATTCATGACTATTGCTTTATAAAATAGAAAATTTTAAACTACAAGAGCACTGTGATTATAAGAAGACCACGCTTAGTCCGAATCGAATAATAAAAAAAATAATAAAATAATCTGTGTGGCAACTTATGCCATGTTTTTTATCCGTCATAGAACGTCATTCATAAAAGTCATAACAAACAAATTGATTTCTGTAGGACTGTTTATTTTCGTAAGTTAAGAAAAATATTATTAAATAATGGGCAAAACTATTATTAACACCTTAAGCGCCAAGGCCATAGTGACGGTCCTACCAATTTTAGCAAAAATAAAAAAAGTCTTCCAAATGAGTTTTTTACCAAAACTCAAAAACTATTTACCCTATCCCAACCCCAAAACCACTAGGAAAATCTCCTAGGCCAGAGCATTTTTTTCGCCCTATAAAATGTATAGAAAGCGTGCGCATGAGCGATACACAAAGTCAAAACTAACTAGAGGGCTGTGTATCAAATGATACACAAGTGTTGAGACAGTGTATGCAATAATGATACACATGGCGATGAGGGTGTTAAGGATGTGCGGAAGATAATTTACACCATGTTTAATAATTTAGACAAAAGTTCAAGCTAATCGTGACCAAATAACTGAATGTTTAAAAGAAGGACTGACAAGGACTGACAAAGACAGATTATTGCCATATTCACACTTTATAATTTGTACTACTGTCAGTTGATTCGGACTTTCCGTGATCCTATTATAGTAGGTTTATTTAATCAAATTAACATTGTTATTTATTAAAAATACCCATCAGACGTTAAAAAAATTATTGAACATATCCGTGCTTATATTTCCTGTGCATCAAGTTTGTTCCAGATTTTTTTCTGTTTATACAATAATTGAAATATGACTTTTCGTTCAAAGAAAAGTAGTGGGTAAATTATCTGGTAGTTCTCAATGTCAGTCTATTCATCAAGTCAATAAACTTAGTTTGCTGTATTTAGGTAAACACAAAAGCTATTCTGTGGAACGCAGTCGTCTCGTGACCTACTTGTCAACAAAGGTAGCGGTAGGAAACCCGGAACAAAGAACCCTTAAAATGTGTAATAATAACCGCGATAGTTTAAAACGTTATATTCTTTAGAATTTTTGGCGTATAAAGTCTCAGTGGAATGGAACAGGTTGCTGATGGTACTTTTTTCACTTACTAATTAAAAACTAAGATTTTACGTACTACAAATTTGGAGAGTATACCTATACTACATTTAAGTATGTATGATCCTTTTTAAATATACGTACGTTTATCTGTTACGTACTTAAATAACACAATACTCTAACTTCTTAATAAATATTCGGACATCTTTAACAAGTAAAATAAAACAAGTTCTCAAAATGACAAAATGCACATAATTGCATTAAGTTTATATTTTTATATTTGCAAATTAAATCAAAGGCTGAACGTGGCACGTATCTAACAATAATGTAATTTATGAAAGCTCATAAAGTTTGGAATACATTTGTGAGTAAATAGAAATACGGATTACACGTTCTTGACTGTTAGAGCATAGAAGTTGCCCCTTGATGTCCTCTTTTGGCTGATTACAAAATGCAAAATGTATGTTTAATTGATTTCTCTATTCATCCTCTACTTTAGTATCGTCTTCTTTTTTGGGGTCGTCATTGAATACTACTGCTTTCTCATTCACTTTACCATTATCATTGAGTACGCTATCTGCACCACCGCTTGTTGTTACAACACCATTATCATTCGAATATGAGTAAAATGTCGAAGTGCTAGTGCCTTTGTAGTTCTCATCGTTGCCAGGCACGTGGGTTCTGATGTCTACAGGCTTGACAGGTTCGACTACGATTGGCTTGAATATGTGAGGCTTGAACGTGTGTGGCTTGAAAGTTGGTGGCTCGAAGTGTGGGACCTGTGATTGAATATAAAATTACTGGAACCTTTTTGAGTTCTTTTATGACTATTCAAAAATATTAAGTAAACTTTTCATGAGACAGCGTAAATAAAAATTATACAGTGAGTTATGCACTACACGGGATTATAGGTATAACAATGTCTAGACGACAGTGTTATTGTATTGCGTATTTGAGATTGTGTTTATTAAATTAATTGTAAGTATATTATTTCTTAAATTGCTGTATTATTATGTCTTTATGAATTTATATCTCAATTATGTAATTTATATTTATTTTTGTATACATGTATGCTGTATTGCGCTGTCCACGTTATTATAATTCACTGGACAGCACAATACAGCATATATAATCATTCTTATTATTACAATGGTTGAAGATTAATAAGCTTTATATTACGTAATTCCTCACCTGGCTGAAACAGAAAAGATTTTTTATTAATGGACAATAAATTCATGCGCATTTTTGATATCAGAGCACATTTTATAATTTGTATACTTACTGTTTCTTATGTTTGGATTTACCGCCAACCGGAGCTGAAAGAAAACGAGTAGAATTGTTTATTATGCATGAAAATCAAAACGTGAAAGAGATATTAATAAAATGATTTTGTCTGTTACCGTCAACTACGGCGTCGCTATTGGATTTTGTTGAATGTGTGTGATAGTTGGAACCAAAAGTATTCATAATGCTTTTAGTAAGTCTCTCATGCTGCTTCCTTTGCCTCTCAATATCCTTTTGTATGTTTTCCTGGATTATCTGGTGATAGTCTGAGCGAAATGGATCGGCGTACTTTCTTGAATCGTCCTGGAATATCATAATTGGTTTAAGAACCACGACGAAGATTCCACGGAATTAGAATTAAGGCTTTAAAGGGTGTGAAAGTGCTGCCACTTTAGGAAAGAAATCGGTTGTCGCTAACTACAAAAATTAACAAAAATCTACTCCATTAAATGTCTAGAAATCCAATGAACTATCTCTAAATAGCAAAGTTACATAGACAACGTTTTCAAAGATCTAAAATTTAAACGTAAGGAATACTGAGACGTTGTTTGTGAAAACGCTGCTATATTGTTACGCTTGTTATTTCTAGTTAGTTGAGCAGATGTTAGATTATTCTAGTTAGCAAGACGTGGCAGCACTTTCGCACCTCTTATGGCCTTAATTTTAAGATATGTTTTACGACCTTTTGAAAATACGTACACATGAATACACAACATAAAATGTTTATTCATTATCCTAAAGATTCCCAAAATTTTGAGGTGGTCAACAGTTGGGTAAAATGGCATTAGGCATGCAGGATTGTTTGATATTCCTTCGGGAACATGTTGAATAGGAGTATAAACTACTTCGATTCAACAGTCTGATTTAACTTTCTACTGCTGGACTCAACCTTTCAACACATGATAACTATCCTTAACAAGAAAATAATGCTGCTGGTTTTGGTTTCCGGAAGTTCAAGAATACACGCCTTCTAGAGTGGATGGAGTTGGTGATAATGCAGAAGTTTCTAAGTAGGAGTCAAGAAAGGATTTTTATAAATATTCATGAAAAGTAAATTAAACTCCGAAATTTAAAAAAAAAAAGTATATGAACGCTGCAGTTAACGCAGACACGTGGACGAAGTCCCGGACAAAAGCTAATAAACAAATTATTTCTCATACAGAACTGCGGGAAGCCCCTGCAGCGCGCATAACGCTTTTATGCTGCTTCCAATGTGCACGCATCATACTTTCATGCTGTTTCCTTTGCCTCGCTATATCTTTTTGTATGTTTTTCCGAATGATCTTGTGATAGTTCTTTTTAAATGGATCGGCATACTGTGGTGTGTATTCGTCCTGGAATTCAACAATACGGACACACGATACAACGTGGCACAATCTTGATCATTTTAAAATTTTTTGCTACCGTGGAAAGGATATTTTTTTATATAAAAGTACGTCTCAAAGGAGCTAAAAATAATTATACCATCGATGTTGGACTCTGTTTTGAGGATATCAAGAAAATTACAAGTTCCAAGAATATACGTGAAATGTTAACATTAATAAGCATGAGTATCAGTGGATGAAATGGAGGTGGTGTGTGAACAGTCATAATAGTGACGAGAAAACCCATTAATCTGATGAGTCCTTATATGTATTTTCAATAATTACCTCGTCGCTGTCAGATCTGTAATATAAAACATGTATTTTACCCATAAATGATAAGTAAATTATTATTTTACCAATGACAACAGCACTTTATTTTTTGGTGTTGACATTATTTAGGTACTAGGGCTTAGTAACTACTTAGATATATTGATGGGGACTTAACTTGATATTGACCACAATATTTTGCGTGGGGTTATGAAAGGGTATATTCCCCCGGAAAATAAATTGCCTAGATTTCCTCTTATGCACGACCAATATAAAGGAAGAGATCCGTACTGGTTATCATAAAAAAAAAGTGACACTCACTCTGAAGCATCGTGGCTAGGTGCACCTCCTAATAAAAGACAGAACATTTTTAACAAAACGAAATAAAACGTAAAGGAAAGTTTAAGGAACCAATATTGTTTAACCAATTAAATGCACAAAATCCAGTCACTCACCCTTTGCGAGCGCCATCATAGCGACGATGAACAGAATCTTTTTGTTTAAAGCCATAGCAATGGCAAAAAGTTATTGCGACTAAACAGTTCCCTTTTCTTGGTAGTTTAGTCTTCCGATCGATGGAGTCAAACTAAACATTTCATACCAGTACTTTACTTAAATATTACTCCGTACCTTGTTGTTCATGCACCAACCTGTGTAAACAGTGAGACCAATGCGCGCTTTGTAATTCTGAAAACTATTGAATGATATGAGTAATTAATTGTTACACTCAATACGTGCAGAACATCAAGGCTTTTGTCATATAGAGTGTTGGATACGTACCCTTGAAATGGAGTAAATTAAACGATTGGCAACTATTCCATCTTCAAATCATCTCCCTTAGATGTTACATTGCTTATAGTTAATGTTAATACATTAGAAATAAACCATCACAATGGATCATCATAATTATAATGTATCAGGCGTGTTTGTTTTCCGCCAAAAGGAGTCCATTCCATCTTACTCCAACTTTTCGGGATGTTCCTGTGGAAATTACCGACAACCTACAGCTTCTTGGTGTTGAGTTATCATCAAATCTCAACTTCGGTCAGTACATCGAATCCAAGGCAAAGACTGCAGCAAAAAAACTTGGTATCCTCTCGAAGGTTAGGCGGTACTTCACTTCTAGGCAGTTGCTTCAGTTATATCAAGCACAAGTGCGGTCCTGCATGGAGTACTGCTGCCACCTTTGGGATGGATCAGCTAAATATCAACTGGCGGCTTTGGATTCGGTGGAAAAACGTGCAAAGAAGATAATTTGTGACCCGCGGTTGATTAAGGCTAGGCTGCAGAGCCTCGAACATCGGCGTAGGGTTGCGCGTCTGTCGGTCTTCTACAGATTACATTTCGGAGAGTGTGCGAAGCAGCTGCACGACCTCATTCCGCCGGCCCCTTTCCGCCATCGGGAAACGCGATCCGGGCGAGCGCTTCATCCTTATGTCGTGGATCTTCCAGCCATCCGCACGAACCGCTTTGGCTCGACCTTTATAATGCGTACGGCTAAGGAATGGAACGCTTTGCCTGCGGGTGTGTTCCCTGATCAATATAATCTGGATGCCTTTAAGGCTAGAGTGAATAGGCTGTTCCAAGACGGGCATGCTTCATCTTCGGCCGCATCGTCACTTACCAACAGGTGAGATGGCGGTCAAATGCCCGACTTGTTTGTTATAAAAAAAAAAAAAAAAAAATGGTTTGGCTGACGAGTGTGGACGGGAAGGAAAGCAACATTTAGCATTTACAAAGTTTGAAGAATACGATTCAAGGTGACGGAATTGTACCTATTCTGTCAGAGGTTGTTTGCAACATATCAACTCTAGTCCACCTAGAACAATTTTAGCTAAGGGTTTTATTATCTTCCTGCTTTATTTCTTTGCTAAAATATCGCAGTTTAGAAACGAGAAAATGATGTTGCCCATTTCCCGATTTACGGAGTTCCTATTTTGGTTCCACGGTTAAAACATTACTATCTTTTGCCAGCGGTTTTGTCCATGTGAAATTCGGTTATGACGTGTTCCCGAAGGAATTTCGGGATTAATTCCGTACCCACGCGCAGTTCAGCTCTCCGTGAATATTCAGCTCCCGCGGTACCCTATTATTTTACCCTATGTCACTGGGAAATGTAGCTTCCTATTAGTGAAAGAATTTTCAAAATCGGGTCAGTATTTTCGGAGGTTACCCCCAACAAGCAAACATATAAACTGTAACTCATATTACTTAGATTTTATTGTTTATCATAAAAGTCAATTGTTATATTTATTTATTTATTGGTGTAGTAGTTTAAAAAATATTTTAGTAGTTATATGACGTATACTTGGCCAGCAGTTTTCCGACATTTTACTGTCGTTTTGAGTTGTTATTCCTATTAAATTATTTATTTTGTGGTGGGCTTCCAGGCACATAGCCTGCAGAACCGATGACCTGGGTCGGAAATGTGTGAAAAGGTCCTCGAGTGGCGAGCGTATACCGGCAATAGCACTGCAGGGCTGCTCCCCGCCAGATGTATCGACGACTTGGTAAAGTTAGTAAAGAGCTGATGGATAAAGCACGCAGTTAATTGGTGTGGCGGGCTCGAGAGCAAGCTGATGTCTCAATATTTCAGCTGAGAAGATAATCACAGAAATGAAAACAAGACAAGATAAGTTTGTCGCCATGCAGATGACCCCGCTATACGACCATGGTCGCACGACCGTTGCCAATTAGGACAGCGTCTAAAGCTTTTAAATGTTCGTTCTTAAGAATTCTTCATGTTACAATTTCTAGACCTAGTCGTTCATTCTTATTAACCATAAAAAAACAGGTTATGCCAACTATCATGATTAGTTCAATAAATATTTTTAACTCTGCCTTTATTACGACACTGCCATACTTTTGACAATACGGCAAAACAAGAGTCCGGCGAAAAGAATCCTACCAATTTCTTTAAATTCGACAAACTGGGTAGACTCGGGGTAAGATAAGATTGTTTTGAGGTTATGGCGTTATTGTCATTGTTTATATTGTGAGTTAATATTATTGACTATCTGTCAAATTTAGTTCCGTTGTCATCCGCGAGCAATCTAATCATCCATAGACAGTACAATAACATAATGGACATGTAAGCTCGAACATTAGTGGTAGGTGGTGGTAAGTGGTAGAGGGTCTATTTGCAGCGTGCTCGTGCGGGTCCTGAGGTACCCAAGGAGCTGATTGGCACCCCGTGATGGTATACCTATATTATTATTAGGTACTAATAGCTATTGTCCGCGTGGGCTACTCGACATAAACAAAATATCGAAAACTGTCTAAGGCTGTATTAATGAAGGTGCACACAAGGTAGCATCCCTCAATCTCGCTGCGAATTCCATTATTTATTGCTGTCGCCTGCATAAGTGTGGGAGTGAGTGTTGCCCGCTCACACACTCAAGAGCTTTCTTCGTATGCTATTTGATCAAGATCATAGTACAGACTGTGACTGTGGCATTTGTACCAGCGCGTTGTTTTAAAATAATCGCCCTCCAATCTTGAGTAGTGCTGTGAAACCTCTTGATTGTGTGACCTGCTACCAAGCTGGTCGCGCATATTTTACAACTCCCGACTCTGGTGCCCCGCATCATCACTGTCAACTTCAGGCGAAAATCACTCATAAAAGGGAACAGTGATATCAATGATTGCCCGGAGAACAGTCTAAACGGAGGGTAGGTATGGATGGTATGAATGGAGGGATACCCTTACCCTTCGATTATCTTGAAGCATTCTGTCGATAGCTTCTTCAGATTCTTGTGCATACGATCAGACGGCAGTCTTGGAATACCCAAGCTTTTTCGCTGTAACGTGAAACCCTACACACAGGAGTTTCAGTACCGAATCTTAAAAGCAGTAAGGTCCGTTTGATGGACATGAAGCAGTATGGCAGCGATGCCAGAAGAGGCTACAGCAGTGAGATTTATTCTTTCTTAGCCTAGCTTCATCCAGAAGACTGCCAATGACAACGGTACGTCTAAGATACATAGTCCTTAAGGCTTTATCGAAGAGTTCCCGTTGTTTAACCGTGAGTTTTGTGACGCTATTACTTATATAGCTCGCTAGTCAGTCGGTAAAACTCTATCATCAGCATTTGACTGTCCATTTTGGGCCACCCGGGTATCACGCGCAGGGAATCAAGGGCTACCTACGTATTAATATAAATTTAACCCACCCAAAATCCAAAATTCTACACTAAATAACATGGTTCCGCTGGTATTTATTAGCAAGGATAAAGAGAAAATACGTTATTTAGGTATGAGGAATTTAATCTTTATTTGTCTATGTATAAGGAACTGGTATAAGGAACTGTTGAATTAGTAATAAGTAAGAATATCCACAATAGATTTTGATGCTGGATAACTGTACGCTGGACGGAATACTCGAAGTTGCAGATGGTTGATTGTCCATTCTTTGATGTTGTCTGTGCTTGTAGTAATTATGCTCCTTTAAGCATTATTATGGCTATTATTACATCAATTGCCCTTATGAATTAAAATTTTAGGAAATGTTTGGAAATTAGATTTTCTTGAATATCTTGATCGCGCAGGAACTGAAATAGAAAATTTATTATTAACTAGGGTTTCTGGATCCATCGTTATCGTATAGTTTCCATTAAGTAAAGTAATAAAGATAACATCGAATTTTATCAATAATCTTTCATCTCTCAAATTTCTACGAGGTCCCATAGAACACATGAGCACATGAACCCCTAAGGTGACCATGAGTGCATAAGGTCTATCACACCATCTAGTCCACTGCTGATTATTTGTGATGATAATGTAATTATGAATTCAGTTTCTTTTTTGTGCTTGTACACAACAAGCACTAAATTTAATGCGGAGCATATTATACTGACTAGCTACAATTTTTTTGTGCATTTATTTTAATAATACACCGTGTATTCGTATATAGTTGTATCGCTCGCCACTCAAGTATTATTATTATCATCATCATCATCTTGGCGTTAATGTCCCGGTTGTGCTCTCGCTCACGAATGCCCGGGGTCCAGGATTTGGCATATCAGATAATTACATTGGAGCGACTGCCAACTGGAACGACCTCCGTGACCCTGCTACCAGGGGAATCTGACCAGATTAGATCATGGTTACATATTCAGCCGCCTTAATGTACAGGTTTCATCACGACATTTCCCTCACCGTAAGAGCATCGGTTAGCATTCAACTAACGCTTTCATATTTTATTTTATTTTATTTAAATAAATCTGTAATAAATATTCTGCATACTTACTTATTGGGCGTTTTGTTTATTTGTCAATCGCAACTGAAATAAATAAAGAAAAGAAATTAATAATACTAAGCTTCAGTTTAGTGGGCTTCTCTTAATTCATTGTCTACTTTCAATTAACTTTTACTGTGTTGTTACTTATTTTTAATTTGTCTTAAAATCTTAAAAATGTAACATTTTTCTTAGAGTAAAATATCAGTCTGTTGAAAACATTATAAAAAGCTTTTATATTGTTAATATTAAAATTTAATTATTATAATGATGGGTAAGTAAACATGTTACAGTAAAACCTACGGAGTGAGATAGTGAGACTAGTCCAAAGATTTTCAGCTTACAGCTCTAAGCTTTAGAGTCATGCAGCGAGCTATGCTTCATGTTTTTCGCTATTAGTTTGAATATAAGTTTTTTCGTTAGGTTAAGTTTGTTTTATATTTTAATTTATTATTGTATTGTTGAGGTGTAAATTCTGTAAACGTTTATATATTCTTAATAAAAATAATCGTATTAGATTCGACATTGCTCCTGCCTATAGTCAGTAGTTGACTGCAATTGCCAAATGATAATATATTATATCACTGTTATTTGATAGTCTGGTTTAGATCGTAATTACTGTTAAAACACCATTTACCCTCTTTTGTAGTCACAACTCCATTGACGTTGGTAGTGATGGTAGCAAAGCCTTTCTTCACTAGATTTCCAGCCTCATCCTTCACCATCCTGTAGTTTATGTCGGAGGAAGTCCCAATGAAGTTGCCATTACCAGGGCCTGCGTTCTGGATACTGTTAGCGAGCTCTTTTTGCTGCTCCTCCTGCCTCTTAATCTGCTCTTGTATTCTCCTCTGGGTCTCTTCTATCTGCTTCTGTATGTTGTTTTGGATACTTTCGTGGAAATTTGGACTGAATGGGTTTGGCACCTGTTATTCAAAAAATGATATGGTCTTAGCGACTGCATGGGGCGGTGATATCTTGCAGAATATAGTGGATCCAGCCCCATAATATTGATCGTTAGTTTGTTATGCCATAATAAGTTAACTAGATCAATGTCGAATATCTTATTTCGCGAATGTGCTATTATGACAATATAATATCTTGCTATTTTGATCTTTGAAATATCATATACGGCGAACAATATGTATAGCAGCGAAACAAAATAAAAAATTTGAATGTGCTGTGAATAATATTTTTATACAACTTTAGACAAAACGAACGTCATCTGTGAGCTTATTATGGGGACTAAGTCAGACCATAACCACAGGCATGGTTCCCTTCAAAAGCGATGCCGTCATATAGCACAATGTAGAAACAATACGGCGCGGTGCTTTTTGAGACCTCTCTCTAGGAAACCGCGACATAAAGGACAAACCAAAACGCTGTCGCTGCGATAACAAAGCTCGTACTGTCTGTCTGGCAAAAAATGGCAGTAAGCCGTACTATTACAGCCGCTATATGACGGCACCTCTATTCTGGGAAGCCGTGCTTTTGGTGAGTTGAAACAGATTATGGCTGTATCTGCATATAACATAACATCTAATTGTAATAGAGAATTACTCTACTTAACTTCGATTAGGTAACTAAATAATTCTGCATATAGCTGAGCGTAATTAAACTCATTAGTCATTAAAATATATAGAACACAGTTGTTAGTAACATACCTCTTCAAATGTTTAGTTACCACTATCGATTACATAAGCCTATTGAAAGAAAATTGCAAACTTTGTTAGTATTTGGGTGTATGTTTTATGCCTATATAGGTGCAAGTTTTTTCCGTCAACTTCATACGATTGCTTATGCCGTGTTGTTATGCGAACTGCAGTGAATTTTTGTAAAAAGGATGCCCTACCCCAAGTTGCCCAATTTTATCCAAATCATAATACACAGACAGACCGAGTTACTTTTAGTTAGTTAGGTTTACATACACTATGCAGAGTATTAATAATTCGTTAAGATTGTTAATAAATATTTACCGGGTTGTACCTGAAACAAACAAAACAATAAGTTTAATAATTAATATTATTATATCACAACCCTTTTTATATTTTACCAGTCATCCCCTGCGGTATTCACATTCAATCCCTCAGAATCGTATTACTATTCCAACACCAAAAATTACGCAGGAAACTCGGGAAAGCTTCCTATTATTTTCAAAGATTACCACAATATCTCTACCTAGTACCTAATAGATTAAACATACCACTTACCATCTTTTAGGTCAGTTAATACAGTGATTTAGTTAGGTATCTCGTGATTTATTTTCCAGTGACACAGCAGGGAAACAGAGTTACCTAACTAAACAACAAATGACAGTGAATTCTAGTTTAAATTAATGGTAATTCTTGTTAAGATTAATTTTATCTTCTTAATGTGGGATTGTGGAGTCTGATATATTAGATGCTTTTAAAGGGATCAGCCGTCACTGCTACTCCCCTTAGCGAGAATTTATAGCAGCGATCCATAGAGATGAACGTCTTTAAAGAAAACATACCAACAGAGGATGTATTACCTATTGGTATTTATGTCCAAAGTTTAGTAATGAATACTAAAAAGTCACACGGCCGGCACGAAAGTCGAAATAAGCGATTATTAAAAAACTATAGTGACGTTATCGCTGAATGAATATAATAACAATATGGTAAATTGGCACACTTACCCAGTATATCCAAACGGCTGACTGGATGCTCCTGTTGGGAAAAAACATAAATATTTTTAACGACCGCATATTTATATTGCTACAGTTCTCCTAACCCAGAAAAAATAATAAAACTAAAAACGAGAACGTATATTGAGGACCACGTCTGAACGTTGTACGATGTTAATGTGAAGGTAATCATGAATTACTTAGTCGCGGTGAAGGCTTTGATAACGATGAGTTTTCCCAAAGCGCAAGCGTGCTTTGTTGCTGAGCCCGATTGCACTACACTTAGCTAGGCGTCACAAAGTCGGCGCCAGTAAAGTTATAGAGTGACTTAGCGAGTTTAGTTTTCACTTGCGTTGAAGCATTGCTTATCAACTTTCGACGAAAAAAAGGGGTGTTATAAGTTTTCCGCGTGTATCTGTGGCTTTGTATGTCTGTATGTGGCTCCCAAAAGGATCACCGATTTGGATGCTATTTTCTCTGTTGTCAGTCTCAAATGGAGTCAGTGGGCAGAGAAGCGGCGGGCTTTATTTCTAGCAGAAATATCGCGTGAACGACTCCGCCGCCCGCGCCGCCATCTCAAAGCACGTTCCGAAGGCGCTGCCGAACGCTGCCAGCTGCTGCCGACCGCTGCCACACCCCGGTGTGAATGAAGCTTAATTGGGCGACTTACGTGCCTTGTATTGTATATTAATATGAATAGTGTAGGTACAGTTATTCGATCAATATATTAAATTTTTATTTAAACAGATACTTACCCTGTGCCATTATTACAATCACCGCCAAAAGTACAACCCTGGGCATAATTGCCATTGCACTCTCGAATTTGTTCTTTGCACAATCGAAATTCTTCCACAGAAGTATTTCGGTTTCAACTGCCGAAGTCAAACTGTGGATATTGTATTCAATGCTGTATTTAAATATTATTCAGATGTTATTGTTCGCGACGTAACAATCTGTTTAAATACTGAGACTAATGAGGGCTTTGTAGTTCTAGGTAACGTTGAAAGAAGTGAGTAATGAACAGTGATAAAGAATAGATGTCAATAAGCACAAATGTCTGGACATTTGCCAGAAAAATCAGACAGACTACAGACTTTTATCTTGAAATACGGAAAAGCAATTACCTTAGAGTCTGCAGTCTACTGTATTGTAATAATAAATAATAATGCAGTACATATCCTTTAGTCCCATTTAGTAGCTAAACGTCGTAGCTAGCTACGTAATGGGAAATAAAATTCCGTTTTCCGCCGGGTTTCAAATGGAAATACTTATGATATTTTAAGCTTTCATGTAGTGTCTACGATGCCCTGTATAAAGGTTAGTAATTATAAAGGTGAGTCCATTTTTTTTATCCTACTGTCACACACTTGCACGGGCTAAATGCTATTAGAAAATAACGGAACAGAATAAAATACTGCCTACTTATGCTGCAAAGTAATTTATTGATTTCGAATGGGCTACGGCACGTTAGGTTATGCACGCTTATCAATTGCATTTTCCTGACGACCTGAGTGGTTCAATGGTCAACATCCGGCCAACAACAGGCCGGTCTGCCACGCAAGAGGTCCCGGGTTCGATTCCCGGCCAGGCAGAAATTGAAATGATGAATTTTAATTTCAGTTACGGGTCTGGGTGTTCTATGTATAATAAGTATGTCATCATCACAGCCTATAACAGTCTACTACAGGACTTTGGGCCTCTCCCGCAAAAGGGGAGGTTATTGCCATAATCTCCACGCTTGGCAGGCGGGATGGAGATCGCAGTGTTGCAAACATAACAATGAAAAACGCTGCTGCCCATTTTCCAGTTTATGGAGACTAGATATTTTGCCTCTAAACGTTAGTCGCCTTGTACGACACCCACGAGTGTAAGGGGTTGGTGCTATTCTACTCTACCGGTCACCACACGGCTAATAGATATGTATTTGAAAGTATTTTGGTAGTATATCAGTTATCTAGCACCCATAGTACAAGCTTTGCTTAGTTTGGGGCTAGATGGCGCTGTTTGAATTTGTCCACGAATATTTATATTATATTTATATATTTATACATATGTATATATATTTCCAGCCGTTAAAATCGTAATATTTCACTGCTTATCATTATGCATAGAAATAATTCAAAAACGAAGCATAGTTAATCGAATTCTAAAGAAAGAAATTGGTGATGTGAGAAATTTCAATATATATTTTTTGCTGTTATGAAGTATATTCTGACTCATATATTTATAAAACTAGATAGGTAGGTAAATAGACATAAACTGAGTCACATATTTATTTTTTCCATGACCCATGAGTAGTTCATAAGAACACCTATAACCGTGGAAATGGAGTTGCAAAGATTAATCACTAACTCATCGACTTATTTATCTTTTCTAAAAGGCATCGCATAGAAATATGTTTCGTCCTTGAGAACTAACCTGGTTTGCTTTATGCCTGTGAGTATGCTGGCTACCTTAACCTTCAAACTGAAATACAGTGACGCAAGCATTTTCCTTGGTGTCAAAAAAAGAAAAAGGCTCCAGTGGAGCAGCAGGAGGCTGGTAGAATGGTACCCAGACGGATTCATCAGACTTGATAGAGTCCTACGATCTACATATCTACCATCATTACTACCGCCATCCATCCCAACCGTCTTCGGTTCTTCGATAAACGTGACCACACTGCCACTGCCCCTTCACATTGCAATTTGTTCAACTATTCGCATATAACAAAAGTAATATAGGTTTTAGGACTTTTGTGGTTATTCACTACACTTTTACTACACATATTATCGAGTTTGTTACCACGGTATGTATTGGTTTTACATCGATATTTCGAAGCAGTTGCATGCGTCATAGTCTGTCTTAAGGAGCGATTTCACATAACGGCACCAATCTACTCGTGACCATGACGCATGCAACAGTGTCGAAATATCGAGGTGAAACCAATACTAACCGTGGTAACAAACCCGATAATATGTGTAGCAAAAGTAATATATCATCATCATCATCCTAGTGCTTATCCTGGCTTCTGCCAGGGTCGTATTTCCAACACATTCTTCTCCACTTTGCCTGGTCTTCGGCATCCTCTCGTCGTAGGCCGTTGGATCTCGCATCGGACTCAACGATATCAAAGCAAAAGTAATATATATTTTTAATAATAGTGGCAGGCAAGCGAGCAAGCGGGTGACCTGATGGTAAGTGACACCCGCAATACCCGTGGAGTCGCGAATGAGGTGCCGGACTAACGGCCTTTCGGTCGGAATTTTGTACCGAATATAATAATTTATGTGCAATGAGTCTCTCATTGAACATAAATTGCGCCATTATTGGTCCAAAGGCTGAATTGCTGTTTCTTTGTTATTTGTTTTTCTTACACTTTCATATTTTATCATATAAATTTTCGAATGTACTTATGGTCTAGCAAAAGCAAAAACCCACCATTTTCGTTTTAAGTAGGGTAACCGTTCTCTGTAACTCTAAAAGCGCTTTCCTAAAGAAGAAGAGCAGTCCCTGGCTGCAGATTTACATTCATTTTTTTTTACATATGTTGGTGGTGCAGGATAATGGTAGCCGCCAATGTTGGCAAGCGAAGATGGTGAGAAGGTAGAAAAGGGTAATTACCCACCTGGCCGGGTGTTGTGACCAGGGGACCAAGGGTCCGACAGTTGATCGTTGGAAGTTGTATATATGCCGTGGAAGTTGGCACATTTCTCTAGCGCGATGCAGGACAGTTAGCGCCATCTATGTGCGGATGCTTGCCAACCTTGTGTTCGTATACTCGTAATATGAGTAAGTAAGTACGTAAAAACTCTTTATTGCACACACAAAAAAAAATATACATAACAAGAAATAAGAAAAACAATTTATATGCGCGCAAAGGCGGCCTTATCGCTTTAAGCGATCTCTTCCAGACAACCTTTGGGAAGAGGTAAGTTATCACAGTATCTCATAGTAGTGCAAGAGCAAATAAGGGGAAAAAACTACAAGATGTGCTTACACATGTCATCATAAATAAATATATAAAGAGAATACTATAAATATATTATTATTAAACTATGGATAAACATAATTCTATACAATAAACATAATTCTATATACACAATAAAATAACTATAATTATTGCAAACAAACAGTTTTTGAGAGGAAATATTCGTGTACCTTCTTTTTGAAGATGGGTAACGATGTACTGTGACGTATTTGTCGTGGCAAAGCATCCCACCGGTGGGTAGATTGGATTGTAAAAGATTCCTTATAATAACCCGACCGCGTAAAAGGGGCTCTGAGGAGATTGTCAGATTTGGACCGGAGACCACGGTCGTGTTCAGCACCAAGAAACTGAAACCGCTCGGACAAATATCCCGGTGTGAGTGGATTGTGGAGGACATTATAAACTAATGTGAGTGCATGTGCATCCCTTCGTAACCTGACCGGAAGCCACCCTAGCTGAGTACGGAAATCTGAGACGTGGTCGAACTTGCGCAGCCCGAATATGAACCTGATGCAGAGATTTTGTAGACGCTGAAGCTTATTGAGCAGGTCCTCATTGAGATCTAAGTAGCAGGTATCCGCATAATCCAAAATGGGGAGCAGCAATGCTTGCGCAAGCTCGACTTTAGTCTTAAACGGCAACAGGTTCTTCCACCGCTTCAGCGCTCCAGCCGTAGCAAACATCTTCCGACTCACCTCCGACACTTGCGGTGCCCAGGACAGCGTACTGTCGAAGTAAACCCCCAGATTCCTAACTACTGTATTAAAAACTAGTGGCGTATTTTCGAACATGACTGGTGGGAGATCGTCCAAGCTAAATCGAGCCAGCTGCTTCGTTCCACCAATAATAATTACTTGAGATTTACTTGAATTTACCGTAAGGCCATGCCTACGACTCCAATCAAGTATCGCCGCCAGGTCGCAGTTAATCTTAGCAATGCCTGCAGCAATATCATCAACCGGTACCTGTGTATAGACTTGTAGATCATCCGCGTATAGGTGATACTGGCACTTAAGGACAGGGGTAAGGAAATTTATAAATATGGAAAATAGGAGAGGGGACAGGACTCCTCCCTGGGGCACACCAGCCGCGACATCGCAAAAGGAAGACACTCCTCCATCATAACGGATACACTGTCTTCGTCCGTATAGGTAGCTACGAAACCACTCCACCGCTACAGGAGACACCCCAAGTGACTGTAACATCGCAAGAAGAATATCGAAATCTACCGTATTAAAGGCGTTACTAAAATCAAGTAGTGCGAGGATGGTGATCTGTTGATTTGACATTCCCAAGCGGATGTCATCAGACACCTTAACAAGAGTTGTCACTGTACTGTGCCCCGGACGGAAGCCAGATTGGAGAGGACTGAGGAGGGAATTAATGTTTAGAAATGAACACAGTTGTTGGTGTACAAGACGTTCCAAGACCTTAGAAAGGAATGGCAGGATAGAGATCGGACGGTACTGGGAAGGAGAAACAGGGTTGCTGGATTTTGGGATCGGGATAACAGCAGCCCGTCGCCAACAGTCAGGGAACATGCCAGTGTCAAGCGAGAAATTAAATATATGTCTGAGGATTGGAAGGATGACCTCAAGGGACAAAATAATCATTTTCCGGCTGATCCCATCACACCCCTCAGCATTCGATGAAATAGATATAATATGTTTCTCAATATCTCGCTCCGACACGGCATTGAAGTGGAAAGGTGCATACGAAGGAGGGCTCACAGAAGACAGTGCTCGCAATGTAGCCTGCTTAGTGGGGACGGGCAGTTGACAAGATGAGGTGAAATGTTGATTTAAAGATTCGATATCTAGGTTAGGGATAGAGGAAGCATTGTTTTTACCAATACCAAGGGATTTAAGGAAGGACCAGACCTTCGCAGGATCGCGATTTTGCACAGAGTCATGGATGTAACGCCGTTGCGCATCCCTACACAGCCTGCTGCAGCGGTTCCTCAGCTCTTTATATTTGCTACATAAGATGTCAGAGGGGTTATTTTTGTACTTAGTTTTTGCAGCATTCCTCTTATGCATAAGTAACCTCAAGTCGTCCGTGAGCCAGGGCGCGGGAAGATGCTTTATTTTTATAGGACGTACAGGAGCATGCACATCAAATAGCTGGGTCAGCATTATATTAAAAACTTCAAGCTTATCGTCCACAGAATCAGCATCAAAAACAGGGCTCCAATCAATTTTATGGAGATCAGACATAAATGTGTTATCATTAAAATTTCTAAATGTTCGCTGCATGACCACGCGACGTTTAACTCTAGGACACTTAACCTTAAAAGACACGTAAATAAGGTCATGGTATGAAAAAGCATCGGCAGGATGTTGGCCGTGTAAGTAAACGTGGTCAGTAGAAGAAACTATAGCAAGATCCAGTAAAGATGGAGAGCAATTTGGAAACTTGTGAGTTGCTGACAAAGGAAGTATATTTAAATTTGTGGCATTGACCAGTGAGCGTAAACGCGCTGATCGGGAGTCATTTTAATGAGGCAGGTATTAAAATCACCCATTATAATTGTGTGATCTGCAAAGGGAATGTGATGTGATGATGCAGTACGTGTAATCACGGACTACCTGGTATTAAATCTCTTCGGATGTAACATCTCGTATAATTATGGTTGAAGTTGTTGAAGTTCACTTAAGGTAAGTTCAATTAACCATCAATTATACTTCTGTGTTACGTCCTCGCGATTTAATACCAGGTAGATGTTTAGCGCTACACAGAATGATGTGATAAATCACATCATTCTGTGTAGGAAGAAAATAAAATATTTGTAACTTAAAGAGAAAACATTTACTTATGAGTTGCCAAGTACTCAATACATAAGTATTCTTTAAGCTTCAAGGCATAATAAATACATCACTATAATCTTAAATTACATTTACGAATTTAATATTGCTTCCGCAAAGGCCCTGTCTTGAGCTAAATCGACTAAAGGTAAGTTATAGAATTTGGCAAAGCACATGGACCCTTCAGTCCAGCCTGCGGTGCGCTTGATCAGCTTGAAGCCGCGCCGCTCTGAGGCGGCGCGGCGGCGCGGCGTGCCGGGTGCTGTGCGCCGAGAACACGCCCACGTCCATGCCGCTCTGCGCCAGCGTCGCCTTTATCCAACGACTGAGCTGGCGTTATGGTTTGGCTTTTTAGAAGTTAGGATCAATTTATTTGTATTTACAATAGATCTAAATTCTGCTATTCTGCTAATATATGAAGACAAAGTCTATACAGGACAAATACATTGTTTTTCTGCATAATATGGTAGCACTAACTTTGGGTTAGGTCGATTGGGTTCCGATATTTTAAGTATTTGATCGATACTAATTTACCCGGATTCCTGGAATCTAACATTACAAATATCTAGGAGTGAGGGTCTGAACACGTTGTCCCGTTAATAACGCGAGCAGAGTCACAAGTTTTTTTGGTGAGATTTAACAAACTCAACGATTCATTTGGGTATAGACCACTTAAGTATGAAAGTACCTTAGTGGGATCCCATGAACAATGGCATTTAGGCAAGGCCGGTTTGATTTTTAAAAACGCCTTTTAAAAATCTGCTAACACTATCATTGTTACAGGTATTCTTACCCAAAATAAGCGACAGCGATTTTTTTAGAATGTTGTAGTAAATCAGTTTTAGTGATGTTTAAATTACTATATTTTGGTGAAAAACAATAAAAAATCAAACAATATTAGGAACTTGTTGTGTATTTACGAAAGGTCTATAAAATCTATAACAAAAGATCTAACTTCTGTAATCTTACAAATAAATTAACAAAATGAAAACTTTAAACATATTTTATTACTTTTAGGAATACTGAATGTAAGGTTTTTTCGAGAAACTTAACTCTAAATTTAACTGAAATTTTAAAACTAATCACTGTCAGCATCTAAATTTGCACATCCGCCGCAATAAGAAATTATGTGCTCTGGGCAGATAAACTTCTTACAATTTTGACAGGTGTGACTTGTTTTCCTATATTTTTTAGCAGGACATATTAGGCACCGTTATCGTCATTATACGATCAATCTTGTTCGGTGTCACTCTGTTGACTTCGCTCACTAATGTGATCCTCTTCTTCATTTTCTGAGGAGTTTTCTTTTTCCGGGTCATCCTCTTCCAATACCGCTAAAATTCGCTATCTTTCACGTTCTTCTTGGTCCATTGTGCAAGTTAAACTAAAATATCCAAAATAACATTTAAAATATATGTATGTCGTCGCGTGAAGGAAAGGGTGTATCAGGATCATTGTCATCAGGGTGGTGGTATCAGTATTAGATCGTCCAGATAAATTAAAGAAAAGGTTCACATTTACTCCACTGTATTTATTCCAATTCATTTTTGCACATCACTTATAATTTCACTTGAAATCAGAGCAGTATCACAATGTAGGCAGTTGAGGTGATTAACTTTCTTATTTCAAAAGTGATTTTAAAATTACTTTATTTTCAAACGTAAATAACACTTTCTATAAACGAAATGTGGAGACAGTTTCAAGACGCGTCACTCCTCGGCGGCGGTCGCGCCAAGAATGGCCGCCACTCGGCCCGAGTCGTGCCGTCGAGACTCTGTCAGCACGCCCCACCAGAGGGCGCACTCCCACTTCCGTTTTCTTCGTCATGAGTCCGTACTATTGACCACATGAGTCCGTACTATTGACCGCATCCGTCATGTATATATCAATGTCATGTAAAATATAGTTCTTGGAGGTAGTGCTATTTGTTAGTACATCTATATCTACTAATATTATAAAAAGGAAAGGTTAGATTTTTGGTTTGTTTGTATTGAATAGCCTTCGAAACTACTGGAGCGATTTCAAAAATTCTTTCACCGTTGGGAAGCTACACTATCCCCGGGTGACATAGGCTATATACCCGTGTACCCAAAGTGGTACCCGTGCGAAGCCGGGGCGGCTGCTAGTAGGTTATAAAGTATTTAAGAGAAACTGGGCGTAGTGGAGGAGTAATACTTGGTAACCAGACCCTGACAGAATCCGGGACTGGTCGTTCAGATGATGATGAAGTATCCAAGGCTGATATTTGTGTAGGAGTTTATTAGAAAATCTAGGATAACGTATGATTCTAGTGGACATTATTTAATCAAACAAAAGCATGTTTTAAAGATATTAGGTATATTGTAATAAGCAATGTAATCCATTACAAAATGAGGTACTTATTTAAACAATATTAGCTGAATTAAACGAGATTTTATAAAACAAACAATGCACCATAGGTAAACCACATTTATACAAAATTCTAACCAAGTGTTATGACACAATTATCGATCACATAATTAAATATTTATCCTTTAAAAATGGGACAGTGGTATTACGTACGATTCAATAAATAAACGATTATAAAAATAAATAAAACCAATATAAAATATAAAGCAACAATAATACAATGCAAGTTTGTAAGTTGGAACAAAAGTCCCTCCCAGTCTTTTGATTGGACCTTTATACTACCTTTTAGCCGGAAATGACATTTCTATTCTCATTTCCGGTCTCCTAAATTTACTGATATATTAATTATATGTTAATTTAATGAAGAAGAAAGAATGAAAAAAACAAAAAACGGTTCTCCCCATTTTCCGGTCTGTTTTAGTCGAGGTGTCGTACAATGGACATCCATCAGTGAAAATTGTAATTTGTCAGATGCCAATCTGTAAAAAGCTTTTAGGAAATTAATGTTCATTATTATCTTCTTTTCAATCGACTGAAAAACGTGTCATGTTACCTGTTAATTCGTCGATAAATAGGTATGTAACCGATACAATTTTAAGACATGCTAAAAACAATGCTAAAAATTGATTTATACCAACTAAGCATATAATATAAATAAATAAATAAATATAAATATTCGTAGACAAATTCACACAGCGCCATCTAGCCCCAAACTAAGCAAAGCTTGTACTATGGGTGCTAGCTAACTGATATACTACTTATATACATTTTTAAATACATACTTATGATACATAGCACACCCAGACCCGTAACAGAAATTAAAATTCATCATTTTAAATTTCTGCCCGGCCGGGAATCGAACCCGGGACCTCTTGCGTGGCAGACACATGTGAAGCAAACAAATTCCTAAGTGGTTCAATGGTCAACATGTTGACCATTGAACCACTCAGGTCGTCAATATCGCTAATTTGTTTGCTTCACATGTGTTTCGCAGCGACGTATGAGCAACGTGATCGCTGAAAACGTAAGTGCCTCACGTGTTTCCAATAAAAATGTTTGCATAGGTATTTAATAATATAACAAATGAAATTTAATAATAATAATATCGCCTCTCACGATACCATCTTCTAGATCAAACCAAATGGAATATGCATAAGTAATATTTACGCCTTTGGCTATATTTTGTTGTAAGTTGACTTTTATTATTATTTTTTTACAAACGTACGCGGCAACTATAGCAGGAATTCAGTGTAATTAATAACATAAAAATGTAGGTTACAGGTACACAAAATAGAAGAAAATTCATGACTATTGCTTTATAAAAATAGAAAATTTTAAACTACAAGAGCATGGTGATTATAAGAAGCCACGCTTAGTCCGAATCGCATAATAAAAAAAAATTTAAAAAAATCATAGAACGTCATTCATAAAAGTCATAACAAACAAATTGATTTCTGTAGGACTGTTTATTTTCGTAATTTAAGAAAAATGTTATTAAATAATGGGCAAAACTATTATTAAGGAAGTGCGGAAGATAATTTTAACCATGTTTAATAAATTATACAAAAGTTCAAGCTAATCGTGACCAAATAACTAAATGTTTAAAAGAAGGACTGACAAAGACAGATTATTGCCATATTCACACTTTATAATTTGTACTACTGTCAGTCGATTCGGACTTTCCGTGATCCTATTATAGTAGGTTTATTTAATCAAATTAACATTGTTATTTATTAAAAAAAAACCATCAGACGTTACAAAATTTATTGAACATATCCGTGCTTATATTTCCTGTGCATCAAGTTTGTTTCAGATTTTTTTTCTGTTTATAGAATAATTGAAATATGACTTTTCGTTCAAAGAAAAATAGTGGGTAAATTATCTGGTAGTTCTCAATGTCAGTCTATTCATCAAGTCAATAAACCTAGTTTGCTGTATTTAGGTTAAAACAAAAGCTATTCTGTGGAACGTTAAAAAGGATCATAAATTTAAGTATGTATGATCCTTTTTAAATATACGTACGTTTATCTGTTACGTACTTAAATAACACAATACTCTAACTTCTTAATAACTATTCGGACATATTTAAAAGTAAAATAAATAAGTTTTCAAAATTACAAAATGCACATTTTATTAATTATGTTGATATTTATTGCTTATTGCAAATTAAATCAAAGGCTGAACGTGGCACGTATCTAACAACAATGTAATTTATGAAAGCTGATAAAGTTTGGAATACATTTGTGAGCAAATAGAAATACGGATTACACGTTCTTGACTGTTACAGCATAGAAGTTGCCCCTTAATGTCCTCTTTTGTCTGATTACAAAATGCAAAATGTATGTTTAATTGATTTCTCTATTCATCCTCTACTTTAGCATCGTCTTCTTTTTTGGGGTCGTCATTGAATACTACTGCTTTCTCATTCACTTTACCATTATCATTGACTACATTATCTGCGCCACCGCTTGTTGTTACAACACCATTATCATTCGAATATGAGTAAAATGTCGAAGTGCTAGTGCCTTTGTAGTTCTCATCGTTGCCAGGCACGTGGGTTCTGATGTCTACAGGCTTGACAGGTTCGACTACGATTGGCTTAAATATGTGAGGCTTGAACGTGTGTGGCTTGAAAGCTGGTGGCTCGAAGTGTGGGACCTGTGATTGAATATAAAGTTACTGGAACCTTTTTGTGTTTTTTTATGACTATACAAAAATATTTAGTGAACTTTTTATGAGACAGCGTAAATAAAAATTATACAGTGAGTTATGCACTACACTGGATTATAGGTATAACAATGTCTAGTCGACAGTGTTATTGTATTGCGTCTTTGTAATTATTGAGGTTGTGTTTATTAAATTAATTGTAAGTATATTATTTCTTAAATTGCTGTATTATTATGTCTTTATGAATTTGTATCTCAATGATGTAATTTATATATATTTTTTATACATGTATGGTGTATTGTGTTGACCAGTCAATAATAAACGTTATTATAATTGACTGGACAGCACAATACAGCATACATCATTATTATTACAATGGTTCAAGATAAAAAAGCTTTAAATTACGTTATTCCTCACCTGGCTGAAACAGAAAAGATTTTTTATTAATGAACAATAAAGTCATGCGCATTTTTTATATCAAAGCACATTTCATAATTTGTATACTTACTGTTTCTTATGTTTGGAACTTCCGCCAACTGGAGCTGAAAAAAACGAGTATAATTGCTTATTATGCATGAAAATCAAAACGTGAAAGAGATATTAATAAAATGATATTGTCTGTTACCGTCAACTACGGCGTCGCTATTGGAATTTGATGAACAACTGTGATAGTTGGAACCACTAGAGCCAAAATTGCTCATAATGCTTTTAGTAAGTCTCTCATGCTGCTTCCTTTGCCTCTCAATATCCTTTTGTATGTTTTCCTGGATTATCTGGTGATAGTCTGAGCGAAATGGATCGGCGTACTTTGGTGAATCGTCCTGGAATATCATAATTGGTTTAAGAACCACGAAGAAGATTCCACGGAATTAGCATTAAGGCTTTAAAGGGTGTGAAAGTGCTCCCACTTTAGGAAATAAATCGGTTGTCGCTAACCACAAAAATTAACAAAAATCTACTCCATTAAATGTCTAGGAATCCAATGAAGTATCTTTAAATAGCAAAGTTTTAAAAGACAGCGTTTTTAAAGAGCTAAAATTTAAACGTATAAAATACTGAGACGTTGTTTGTGAAAACGCTGCTTTATTAAATAGCTTATTGTTATTTCTAGTTAGATGAGCAGATGTTTCATTATTCTAGTTAGCAAGACGTGGCAGCACTTTTGCAACTCTTAAGGCCTTAATTTTAAGATATTTTCTATGACCGTTTAAAAATAATGTTTATAAATATAACAACCCTAATAAATAAATAAAACAGCATTAGGCATGCAGGATTGTTTGATATTGCTGAATAGGAGTATAAACTACTTTGATTCAACAGTCTGATTTAACTATTTACTGCTGGACTCAACCTTTCAACACACGATAACTCCCCTTAACAAGAAAATAATGCTGCTGGTTTTTGGTTTCCAGAAGTTCTAAAGTCTGTCTATCTAAAACAATACACGCCTTTCAGAGTGGATGAAGTTGGTGATGGTGCAGGAGTTTCTAAGTAGGAATCAAGAAAGGATTTTTATAAATGCTTATGAAAAGTAAATGAAGCTCCGGAATATTATAAAAAAGTATATGAACGCTGCTGTTAACGCAGACACGTGGACTAAGTCCTGGACAAAAGCTAATAAACAAATGATTTCTCATACAGAACTGCTGAAAGCCCCTGCAGCGCGCATAATGCTTTTATGCTGCTTCCAATGTGCACGCATCATACTTTCATGCTGTTTCCTTTGTCTCGCTATATCTTTTTGTATGTTTTTCCGAATGATCTTGTGATAGTTCTTTTTAAATGGATCGGCATACTGTGATGTGTATTCGTCCTGGAATTTAACAATACGGACATACGATACAACGTCAACGACTTGATCATTTAACATTTTTCGCTACCGTGGAAAGGATATTTTTTTATATAAAAGTACAACTCAAAGGAGTTAAAAATAATTGTCCAATCGATTTTGGACTCTGTTGAGGATATCAAGAAAATTACAAGTTCCGAGAATATTACACGTGAAATGTTGACATTAATAAGCATGAGTATCAGTGGATGAAATGGAGGTGGTGTGTGAACAGTCATAATGGTGATGAGAAAACCCATTAATCTGATGAGTCCTTTTATGTATTTTCAATAATTACCTCGTCGCAGTCAGATCTGTAAAATAAAACATGTATTTTACCCATTAGTCTTAAGTAAATTATTTTATCAATGACAGCACTTATTTTTGGTGTTGACATTATTTGTTTGTGTATTCGCCGTACGTTCTACTTTATGTTAGGTACAAGGGCTTAGTAACTACTTAGATATATTGATGGGGACTTAACTTGATATTGACCAAAATATTTTGCGTGGGGTAGTGAAAGGGTATATTCCCCCGGAAAATAAATTGCCTAGATATCCTCTTATGCACGACGAATATTAAGGAAGAGGTCCGTACTGGTTATCATAAAAAAAATAAAAGTGCCACTCACTCGGAAGCATCGTGGCTAGATGCACCCCCTAATAAAAGACAGAACATTTTTTAACAAAACGAAATAAAATGTAAAGGAAAGTTTAAGGAACTAATATTGTTTAACCAATTAAATGCGCAAAATCCAGTCACTCACCCTTTGCGAGCGCCATCATAGCGACGATGAACAGAATCTTTTTGCTTAAAGCCATTTCAATGGCAAAAAAGTTATTGCGACTTAACAGTTCCCTTTTCTTGGTATTTTAGTCTTCCGATCGATGGAGTCAAACTAAATATTTCATATCCAGTACTTTACTTAAATATTACTCAGTGCCTTGTTGTTCATGCACCAACCTGTGTAAACAGTGAGACCAATGCACGCTTTTTAATTCTGGAAACTATTGAATCATATGAGTAATTAAATGTTACACTCACTACGTGCAGAACATCAAGGCTTATGTCATATAGAGTGTTGGATACGTACCCCTGAAATGGAGTAAATTAAACGATTCCTTTGGCAACTATTCCATCTTCAAATCATCTCCCTTAGATGTTACATTGCTTATACAGAAATAAAAATAAGACAAGATAAGTTTGTCGCCATGCAGATGACCCCGCTATACGACCATGGTTGCACCACCGTTGCCAATTAGGACAGCGTCTAAAGCCTTTAAATTTTCGTTCTTAAGAATTCTTCATGTTACAATTTCTAGACCTAGTCGTTCATTTTTATTAACCATAAAAAAACAGGTTATGCCAACTATCATGATTAGTTCAATAAATATTTTTAACTCTGCCTTTATTACGACATTGCCATACTTTTGACAATACGGCAAAATAAGAGTCCGGCGAAAAGAATCCTACCAATTTCTTTGAATCCGACAAACTGGGTAGACTAGATTAGATAAGATTGTTTTGAGGTTATGGCGTTATTGTCATTGTTTATATTGTGAGTTAATATTATTGACTATCTGTCAAATTTAGTTCCTTTGTCATCCGCGAGCAATCTAATCATCCATAGACAATACAATAAAATAATGGACATGTAAGCTCGAACATTAGTGGTAGGTGGTGGTAAGTGGTAGAGGGTCTAATTGCAGCGTGCTCGTGCGGGTCCTGAGGTACTCAAGGAGCTGATTGGCACCCCGTGATGGTATACCTATATTATTATTACTACTACTCGGAATAAACAAAATATCGAAAACTGTCTAAGGCTGTATTAATGAAGGTGTACACAACCTAGCATCCCTCAATCTCGCTGCGAATTCCATTATTTATTGCTGTTGCCTGCATAAGTGTGGGAGTGAGTGTTGCCCGCTCACACACTCAAGAGCTTTCTTCGTATGCTATTTGACCAAGATCATCGTATAGACTGTGAATCAGCTTTTCAAGAGACGGTCGATTTTTACACAGAGACTGTGGCATTTGTACCAGCGCGTTGTTTTAAAATAATCGCCCTCCAATCTTGAGTAGTGCTGTGAAACCTCTTGATTGTGTGACCTGCTACCAAGTTGGTCGCGCATATTTTACAACACCCGACTCTGGTGCCCCGCATCATCACTGTAAACTACTGGTGAAAATCACGCATAAAATGGAAAGGGAAGGAGTGATATCAATGATTGCCCAGAGAACAGTCTAACCGGAGGATAGGTATGGATGGTATGAATGGAGGGATACTCTAACCCTCCGGTTATCTTGAAGCGTTCTGTCGATAGCTTCTTCAGATTCTTGTGCATACGATCAGACAACAGTCTTGGAATACCCAAGCTACGTGAAACCCTACACACAGGAGTTTCAGTACCGAATCTTAAAAGCAGTAAGGTCCGTTTGATGGACATGAAGCAGTATGGCAGCGATGCCAGAAGAGGCTACAGCAGTGAGATTTATTCTTTCTTAGCCTAGCTTCATCCAGAAGACTGCCAATGACAACGGTACGTCTAAGATACATAGTCCTTAAGGCTTTATCGAAGAGTTCCCTTTGTTCAACCGTGAGTTTTGTGACGCTATTACTTATATAGCTCGCTAGCCAGTCGGTAAAACTCTATCATCAGCATTTGACTGTCCATTGTGGGCCACCCGGGTATCACGCGCAGGGAATCAAGGGCTACCTACGTATTAATTTTTTATTTTTTTTATTTTTTTTAATATTACATAAAGTACACAGCATTACAGCGAGCCAAAGCACTGTGCACAACATTCAAATTTATCATAATGGTTTGTTTACAAATACTTTCATGTATCACAATTTTCACAAAATCTTAAAATAAATTTACAAACAACACAGAAACGGTCCGCAAACAAGTCGCAGTCCGACGCCGAGCTGAGAAGACCATTCAGCAGGATACGTGATTTTACCAAAGGCGAATTACTATGGGCCGCCGTGCGACAACTGTCCTCAGCCAGCAACCGGATACGATTGCTACGGAACCGCGTGTACTTATTAGGTACGAACAATGAGCAGATGCGTGATACGAGATCAGGACAGTCAAGTTCACTACGTAAAATTTTACAAAAGATCAGCATTAAATTAAAATTCCGGCGTACCTCCAAGGAATTAAAGCCCAATGTTCCCAGAAGATATTTTGTAGGATACAGATATGGGTAATACCTATATCGTTTTTTAAACAAAAAACGTAAGAATGCCTTTTGTACTTTTTCTAATAAAAGTCTGTATGAACTTTCGTGTGGACCCCACACGACCGCCCCTGTCTCTAATTTTGTACGCACTAACGCAGTGTAAATTAATGTAATCGCACTAACATTATGAAAGTCCTTTGTGTTACGAATAATGAAACCTAATCTTTTATAACCATCAACCGCTAGATTTTTTATATGTTCATTAAACGACAATTTTTGGTCAAATATGACGCCAAGATCCGTTACTGTTTCCACTCGTGTTATTAAATCTGCTCCTAAGTAGTTCATGGATGGTATTGGATTACGGGATCTGGTAAAGGAGATAGTAGAGCATTTCGCAATATTCATTTGAAGTTTATTATTATTGCTCCATTGAAGAATTGCATCAATGTCGGCCTGGAGTAATATGCTATCCTCGGGTTCTTTTATCTCACAAAATACCTTAAGGTCGTCTGCATAAAGCAGACACCTGGAATGTTTGACTACAGATTTGAGATCATCAACCATAATCGTGAACAATTGTGGACCGAGAATAGAACCCTGACTAACACCAGAACGCGTGGAATATGAGTTGGAAACATAACAACCATACCGTACATATTGTCGACGGTCACGGAGGTAATCGGCAAAGAATTGTAATAACCCAGGGCTGAATCCCTTGGCATAAAGTTTGGAGAGCAAGACGTCATTGTCCACACAATCAAATGCCTTCTGAAAATCGAAGTAAACTACGTCTACTTGGGAACCTCTGTCAAGACACTGTGATACGAAGTCTGTGAGACTTAGTAAATTCGTATTGACAGAACGTTGACTTCTGAAACCGTGCTGACAATCAGACATGTATGGTTTTATCTGCAAATCAATTTTGTTGTGTAAAATATATTCGAAAACTTTTGCTGGTGACGACAGTATGGCTATTGGTCGATTGTTTTCAACGCAGGTAGTATCACCAGATTTAGGTATTGGACATACTCGTGATATTTTAAACTGATCAGGGTATTTGCCCGTACTTAAAGATAAATTAAAAATGTGACAAAGAGGCAACTTTAAAAAGTGCTTACACGCCTTAAGAATGTATGGCGGCACATTGTCAGGCCCAACCGAGCTCCTAAGCTTCAACTTTTCTAAGCTTTGTAGTACATCAGTCTCGGATATGTTATAAATATGAATCCGAGCTGAAATCCAAGGTTCATATTCGACATTTACCGCCTTGTAGTCGAGCTGTGGATTATGAGGGAGAAAAACGCTCGAGAAATAGTCAGCAAAGGCATTCGCTGTTTCACATCCCGAGAATTCAATACCTTGGTAGGTTACCGTAGACTTAAATCCACCTTTTGACCTAAGATTACTAATGTGACTCCAAAACGCTCTTGGATTGGACTTTATATTATATTGGATGCTCTGTACATAGTCGTCATAGGCCTTTACTATTCGTGCCTTGATGCTTGAACGTAAACGGCTAAAAGCTTTGTATGATACTGCATCCCCAGTGGCCTTCCAGTTACGATGGCATTGGGCCTTTTTTCTTAGGTCAGTTATTATATCTCCCGTAAACCAAACTGGATATCGCCTACTAACGTGACCGGATCGGTGTTTTTTCGGTGCACAAATATCAAATATTTCATATAATATATGATAGAAATTGTTTACGGCGTTGCTGAGACTGGTTTCCTGAAGGACAGAGTCCCAGTCTACTTCTGAAATTAAATCATACATTGCCTGAAAGTCAGCCCTCGAAAAATTCCAATCTTTCTGGGTATCGATATTACTGGGATCGACGTATGTATCAAGGCTATTTCTAATGCCAATTTCTAACAAAACGTAAATATCTAATGGCGGATGATAAGCGTCGGCATGGGGTACTAGCCCTTCGCCTTCAATTTTGGATACAGTAACTGATCTCGCAACACGATCTTGTAACAAAATAACGTCTAATTTACTATTATGTGTATTAAATATGTTATTGTAATCACTAAAATTACAAACATTCAGAAAATAACAGTAATAACTCGATACCTCCAGGGTGGCACTATTAAGGTTTAAATCACCCAACACAATTACACTCCCATTCAGCAGGTCGATATTAGATTCTACCATATGAAACCATACCATATAGTCTGCAGCTTTTGCATTTGGTGGAATATACACAACATTAACAAAGTGCTTTATGTTGAGTAAGGTAAACTCTGCCCACAAATCTTCTCCTTGGCCTGTTTGAAGATTACTAAGGCGCTTCAAACTCAAACCAGGTCTTGCGGCAATGAGCACACCACCGCCGCCTTTGGATTGTCTGTCTCGACGTAAAACGGTCCAACCATCTGGCACGATCTCAGCGTCCCTCACTGAACTATCTAAGAAAGTCTCCGTTACTGCAACTATATCCGCTCCTTGAGCCATCAAACTGCTTCTCCAATGCGCTAATTTAGTTTTTAAACCTCGTACATTTTGATAGATAATGTTTAGGAAGTCTGCTCTGCCCGATACATGGTTATATGTTGGGGTGCAGTACGAACGGTTTCTAAGAGAAGTGAGTTCTGTTTCGTTGTGAGCGAAATGACCTCCAAGGTTTTACACAGATATTGGTAGCACAATTATCAGTAGCCAAGATATTTTTTAAATATTTATCTGGAACTCCCAATTTAAAAGATGCGTAGTTTCCACGAGCATTCAAGGCCTCCACAGTACACACATCCTCTCCACAGATTCTTTCCAGGTGCTCAGTAACTTGTTCGATAGATGTACCTTTCTTGACATAATATAGATGTACAAATACCTCCTTCTCAGCAGCTTCAAGCAGTGTTGTACCTGGGGTCGCTGTTCCACGTAAAACTGCGGCAAAAGATGGTCTAGAACGCTCCGCCGCTTCAACCTGCACATCACCGTCAGGGTTCCCATCGATAGGCGCCGCCATCACGGTAGCGGACGCAGACGCAGAGGGTCTATTGTTAGCTGGAATTGCATTCAACGACGAATCCTGCACTTCACGATCAGCTTTATTTGGGAGATTCTTCTTTCCTTTTTTCGGCTTTGCTTTTAACTCCTTTGTTTTAGGCTTAATCATAACGGGCAGCAACACAGATTCGTTTACGATGTCACTGCCATCCGAAACAGTCTGTACGGGGATTACATCGACGGGATTGTGAGCCTCACATTTCTCAATAAGCACACCCTGATGTTCCTTCGGTAAGGTTTTTACTTCGTGTTCTAGCGCCGCAACTTTGTCTGTGAGTATTTTGATTGTGTTCAGTAGCAGCTTAGTCAACGCTGCATTCTCCTCAGTAATCTTAATTACAAATTTCTGCATTTCTTCACAAACAATACGATACGAACCGTAACATTATCGAATAATTGCGAGTTATCTAATTTTGAGACATCGGCGTCAGTAGTCGCATTACAATCATTAATATAAATTTAACCCACCCAAAATCCAAAATTCTACACTAAATAACATGGTTCCGCTGGTATTTATTAGCAAGGATAAAGAGAAAATACGTTATTTAGGTTTGAGGAATTTAATATTTATTTGTCTATGTATAAGGAACTGGTATAAGGAACTGTTGAATTAGTAATAAGTAAGAATATCCACAATAGATTTTGATGCTGGATAACTGTACGCTGGACGGAATACTCGAAGTTGCAGATGGTTGATTGTCCATTCTTTGATGTTGTCTGTGCTTGTAGTAATTATGCTCCTTTAAGCATAATTATGGCTATTATTATATAGGAAATGTTTGGAAATTCGATTTTTTTGAATATCTTGATTGCGCAGGAACTGAAATAGATAATTTATTATAAACTAGGGTTTCTGGATCCATCGTTATCGTATAATTTCCATTAAGTAAAGTAATAAAGGTAACATCGAATTTTATCAATAATAACAACGCCACGCAAGAGGTCCCGGGTTCGATTCCCGGCCGGGCGGAACTTGAAATGATGAATTTTAATTTCTGTTATGGGTCTGGGTGTTCTATGTATAATAAGTATGTATTTAAAAAGTATTTAAGTAGTTTATCAGTTATTTAGCACCCATAGCACAAGCTTGGCTTAGTTTGGGACTAGATGACGCTGTGTGAATTTGTCCATAAATATTTATTTATTTAATTTATCATCTCCCAAATTTGTACGAGGTCCCATATAGAGCACATGAACCCCTAAGGTGACCATGAGTGCATAAAGCCTATCACACCATCTAGTCCACTGCTGAACTTTTGTTGATGATAATGTAATTATGAATTAAGTTTCTTTTAGTGCTTGTACACAACATGCACTAAATTTAATGCGGAACATATTATACTGACTAGCACAATTTTTATGTGCACTTATTTTAGAAATACACCGTGTATTCGTATATAGTTGTATCGCTTGACACTCAAGTACTTTTTAAAGATTTTTGATCATCATCATCATCATCTTGGCGTTAATGTCCCGGTTGTGCTCTCGCTCCAGGATTCGGCATATCAGATAATTACAGCGACTGCCAACTGGAACGACCTCTGTGACCCTGCTACCAGGGGAACCTGACCAGCCTGGATCATGGTTACATATTCAGCCGCTTGAATGTACAGGTTTCATCACGACATTTCCCTCACCGTAAGAGCATCGGTTAGCATTCAACTAAATGTATATAACACTCGACCACCGACGCTTTTACCTACATAATAAATAACTCTGTAATAAATATTCTGCATACTTACTTATTGGGCGTTTTGTTTATTTGTCAAGCGCAACTGAAATAAATAAAGAAAAGAAATGAATAATACTAAGCTTCAGTTTAGTGGGCTCCTCTTAATTCATTGTCTACTTTCAAATAACTTTTACTGTGTTGTTACTTATTTTTAATTTGTCTTAAAATCTTAAAAATGTAACGTTTTTCTTAGAGTTCAATACAGGCTGTTGAAAATATTAAAAAAAGCTTTTAGGTTATTGATATTAAACTTTAATAATGAAAATGTTGGGTAAGTAAACATCTTACAGTAAAACCTACGGAGTGAGATAGTGAGACTAGTCCAAAGATTCTCAGCTTACAGCTCTAAGCTTTAGTGCCATGCAGCGAGCTATGCTCAATGTTTTTCGCTATTCGTTTGAATATGAGTTTTTTCGTTAGGTTAAGTTTGTTTTATATTTTAATTTATTATTGTATTGTTGAGGTGTTAAATTCTGTAAACGTTTAAATACTCTTAATAAAAATAATCGTATTAGTTTTGACATTGCTGCTGGCAGTAACTTGCTGCGCAAACGAAGTGGAAGACTATTGTCAGTAGTGGACTGCAATTTCCAATTATATCACTGTTATTTTATAGTCTGGTTTAGTCATTACTGTTAAAACACTTGAACCATTTACCCTCTTTTGTAGTCACAACTCCATCGAGGTTGGTAGTGATGACAGCAAAGCCTTTCTTCACTAGATTTCCAGCCTCATCCTTCACCATCCTGTAGTCAACGTTGGTGGAAGTCCCAATGAAGTTGCCATCACCAGAGCCTGCGTTCTGGATACGGTTGGCGACCTCTTCTTGCTGTTTCTTCTGCCTGCTAATCTGCTCTTGTATTCTTCTTTGGGTCTCTTCTATCTGCTTCTGTATGTTGTTGTGGATCCTTTCGTGGAAATCTCGACTGAATGGGTTTGGCACCTGTAATACAAAAAATGATATGGTCTTAGCGACTGCATGGGGCGGTGATATCTTGCAGAATATAGTGGATCCAGCCCCATAATATTGGTCGTTAGTTTGTTATGCCATAATAAGTTAACTAGATCAATGTCGAATATCTTATTTCGCGAATGTGCTATTATGACAATATAATATCTTGCTATTTTGATCTTTAAAATATAAGGCGAAGGATATATATTGCAGCGAAACAAAATAAAAAATTTGAATGTGCTGTGGTTAATATTTTTATACAACTTTAGATAAAACGAACGTCATCTGTGAGATTATTATGGGGACTAAGCCAGACCATAACCACAGGCATGGTTTCCTTCAAAAGCGATGCCGTCATATAGCACAATGTAGAAACAATACGGCGCGGCGCTTTTTGAGACCACTCTCTAGGAAACCGCGACATAAAGGACCGACCAAAACGCTGTCGCTGCGATAACAAAGCTCGTACTGTCTGTCTGGCAAAAAATGGCACTAAGCCGTACTATTACAGCCACTATATGACGGCACCTCTATTCTGGGAAACCGTGCTTTTGGTGAGTTGAAACAGATAACATCTAATCCAGAGAGTTTCTCTACTTAACTTCGAATCTAGTACCAGAGAGTTACTCTACTTAACTTCGATTAGGTAACTAAATAATTCTGCATATAGCTGAGCGTAATTAAACTCATTAGTCATTAAAATATATATAACACAGTTGTTAGTAACATACCTCTTCAAATGTTTATTTACCACTATCGATTACATAAGCCTATTGAAAGAAAATTGCAAACTTTGTTAGTATTTGGGTGTATGTTTTATGCCTATATAGGTGCAAGCTTTTTCCGTCAACTTCATACGATTGCTTATGCCGTGTTGTTATGCGAACTGCAGTGAATTTTTGTAAAAAGGATGCCCTACCCCAAGTTGCCCAATTTTATCCAAATCATAATACACAGACAGACCGAGTTACTTTTAGTTAGTTAGGTTTACATACACTATGCAGAGTATTAATAATTCGTTAAGATTGTTAATAAATATTTACCGGGTTGTACCTGAAACAAACAAAACAATAAGTTTAATAATTAATATTATTATATCACAACCCTTTTTATATTTTACCAGCCATCCCCTGCGGTATTCACATTCAATCCCTCAGAATCGTATTACTATTCCAGCACCAAAAATTACGCAGGAAACTCGGGAAAGCTTCCTATTATTTTCAAAGATTACCACAAACTCTCTACCTAGTACCTAATAGATTAAACATACCACTTACCATCTTTTAGATCAGTTAATACAGTGATTTAGTTAGGTATCTCGTGATTTATTTTCCAGTGACACAGCTGGCAAACAGAGTTACCTAACTAAACAACAAATGACAGTGAATTCTAGTTTAAATTAATGATAATTCTTGTTTAGGTTAATTTTATCTTCGTAATGTGGGATTGTGGAGTCTGATGTATTAGATGCTTTTAAATGGAGCAGCCGTCACTGCTACTCCCCTTAGCGAGAATTTATAGCAGCGATCCATAGAGATGAACGTATTTAAAGTAAACATACCAACAGACGATATACTACCTATTTTTATTTATGTCCAAAGTTGAGTAATGAATACTAAAAAGTCACACGGCCGGCACGAAAGTCGAAATAAGCGATTACTAAAAAACTATAGTGACGTTATCGCTGAATGAATATAATAACAATATGGTAAATTGGCACACTTACCCAGTATATTCAAACCGCTGACTGGATGCTCCTGTTGGGAAAAAACATAAATATTTTTAACGACCGCATATTTACATTGCTACAGTTCTCTTAACCCAGAAAAAATAATGAAACTAAAAACGAGAACGTATATTGAGGACCACGTCTGAACGTTGTACGATGTCAATGTGAAGGTAATCATGAATTACTTAGTCACGGTGATGGCTTTGATAACGATGAGTTTTCCCAATTCGCAACCGTGCTTTGTTGCTGAGCCCGATTGCACTACACTTAGCTAGGCGTCACAAAGTCGGCGCCAGTAAAGTTATAGAGTGACTTAGCGAGTTTAGTTTTCACTTGCGTTGAAGCATTGCTTATCTACTTTCGACGAAAATAGGGGTGTTATAAGTTTTACGCGTGTATCTGTGGCTTTGTATGTCTGTTTGTAGCATCGTAGCTCCCGAAAGGATCACCGATTTGGATGCTATTTTTTCTGTTTGACCGCTTATTTCACCCCGGAATAGTGTCGGTGGCGTGAACGACTCCGCCGCCCGCGCCGCCATCTCAAAGCGCGTTCCAAAGGCGCTGCCGAACGCTGCCAGCCGCTGCCGACCGCTGCCACACCCCGGTGTGAATGAAGCTTTATTGGGCGACTTACGTGCCTTGTATTGTATATTAATATGAATAGTGTAGGTTCGATCAATATATTAAATTTTTATTTAAACAGATACTTACCCTGTGCCATTATTACAATCACCGCCAAAAGTACAACCCTGGGCATGAATGCCATTGCACTCTCGAATTTGTTCTTTGCACAAACGAAATTCTTCCACAGAAGTATTTCGGTTTCAACTGCTGAAGTCAAACTGTGGATATTGCATTTAATGCTGTATTTAAACATTATTCAGATGTTATTGTTCGCGACGTAACAATCTGTTTAAATACTGAGACTAATGAGGGCTTTGTAGTTCTAGGTAACGTTGAAAGAAGTGAGTAATAAACAGTGATAAAGAATAGATGTCAATAAGCACAAATGTCTGGACATTTGCCAGAAAAATAAGACAGACAACAGACTTTTATCTTGAAATACGGAAAAGCAATTACCTTAGAGTCTGCAGTCTACTGTATTGTAATAATAAATAATAATGCAGTACATATCCTTTAGTCCCATTTTGTAGCTAAACGTCGTAGCTAGCTACGTAATGGGAAATAAAATTCCGCTTCTGTAACCGGCTTTCAAATGGAAATACTTATGATATTTTAAGCTTTCATGTAGTGTCTACGATAAGTGTGCCCTGTATAAAGGTTAGTAATTATAAAGGTGAGTCTTTTTTTATCCTAATGTCACACACTTGCACGGGCTAAATGCTATTAGAAAAGAACGGGAACTGAATAAAATACTGCCCACTTATGCTGCAAAGTAATTTATTGATTTCGAATAGGCTACGGCACGTTAGGTTATGCACGCTTATCAATTGCATTTTCCAACCGTTAAAATCGTAATATTTCACTGTTTATCATTATGCATAGAAATAATTCAAAAACGAAGCATAGTTAATCGAATTCTAAAGAAAGAAATTGGTGAGGTGAGAAATTTCAAGATATATTTTTTGCTGTTATGAAGTATATTCTGACTCATATATTTATAAAACTAGATAGGTAGGTAAATAGACATAAACTGAGTCAAATATTTATTTTTTCCATGACCCATGAGTCGTTCATAAGAACACCTATAACCGTGGAAATGGAGTTGCAAAGATTAATCACTGACTCATCTACTTATTTATCTTTTCTAATAGGCATCGCATGGAAATATGTTTCGTTCTTGAGAACTAATCTGGTTTGCTTTATGCCTGTGAGTACGCTGGCTACCTTAACCTTCAAACTGGAATACAGGTACTTTCTTCTACCGTCCAGTATCCTCTAGCAGTTTCTCCATTAAAGAACGCTCCCATCTAGTTAGTGATGAATCAGTAATAATATCTATTTCATATCTATTTCCACGAACTGGATTATAAGTTTAACTAATAATTATTTCCCACCAGTCAAACTCGGATTTTAATGAACTACTTAGTTTCATCTTTGCATCATAATTATCTCTATGTTTCAGCAATGCTAGGTATTTCTCAAGTTCGAAACATTTTTTATGTAGCCAGCCATACTTAACCGCAGGACAGGCTGCTGTGAGGGTGCCAATGAATTTTGCAAATTCTCTTTTAGTAATCTCTCGTTTCCTAGATATATTTTTATTAATTTCGAAAATTCTTTCACGTTTCTCTACCGGTAGCTCTAAGTTCATTTCTTTTGAATTTAATACAAAACAAAGAAATTTGCAACTTTCACTAGGTATCATATTACTTTTTTCGTAATTTATTAAGAACCCCAATTTATTAAAAATCGCAACGACTTCATTTATCGTATCAAGGCACATGGCATATGTGTCGCCGATACACAGCATCTCGTCTAAATAAGCTACTAGCTTGTGTCCTTTGCCCCGTAAATATGTTAGAAAAGGTTTTAAAAGTTTCGTGAATACATAGGGTGCGGAACATAAGCCAAATGGAAGACATGTAAACTCATACAAGGTATCGAAGTAGCGGAATCTTAAATATTATCTATGTGAGGAATAAACTGGAACCAAAAAATATGCATCCTTCAAATCAATGGTTGCCATATAACACCCATGTGAAACCAATTGAGTTGCTGTTCGAATGTCTTCCATTTTAAAATGGTTTTCAAATTTAATATAAATCTAGAACTACATCATTTTTCGGTACAATTGGTAATTTCAAACAAGTTTTGTATGGACTTAACCATTTCATCTTTTAAACAAGGATTTGTTATCTCCGTCAGTTGGTACGGGAGACATTCCAATTCAAATTTATAACCGGTAACGTATTCTATAATAGTAGGATCAGATGTAATATTTTGCCAGTTGTATAGAAAATAACTAATTCGACCTGAATGGGGTACCTCTAATATCGAGTTCTCCGGTCGAATCTCTGGCTGTGGCCCTAGCACAAGTGTGTCCGCGACAAAGCTCGCGCCGCGAGAGAGCGTTTCTCTCTTTTTCTCAATATGAAGATGAAAGAGATAGCAATACCTATGTCACGCTTTTTCTCGCTTATCGCGCGCGAGAGCAACTTGTACTAGGCCTACTGGTGTGCGCCGCGGGCTTGTCGCGGGCCTGTGGCGGCGGCGGCGGTGGCGGCAACGGTGTCTGGCGCGCCGCGCTCTGCTGCTGACGAGGAGGCGCTCGCGAGTTTCCCGACTGAGACTTCTTAGTTTGGATACTCGGTATAGGTTTTTTAATTTGTTGGCTCCATTTTTCTATCGTTTTCGATATTTTAATATTCTCACCCAAAGATTCACTAAATATTAGGCATCTCTCTAAACATCTTTGATTATATTTCAAAAACCTTTGTCCAGCAATGGAATTATTAACGCGGCTTATAAAAAGATTCAAAGATTCAAAATATTTATTTGTAAGAGATAGGTATTACAGATGTTTTCATTATCAATCTATTGATTGTTTCTTCATAATGTCTTCATAATCTAAAAAATTATCTATTGATTTTTTCTTCATAATGTAGGTCCAACAAGACCTGACTTAATTCAGATAATTGTTTGATAGTCTCAAGTCTATCCATGTCCCCGTCGATGAGCTGAGTCGTCAAATTGACGGTTAGCCCAAGCTGGTTTTGGGATTTTTCCAGCCGTTTATCACGATTTTGCGTCGAGTCAGAATAGACGCCACTTCTGGATTCAACTTGGGCGCTTTGGCGAGTTGAAAATTTTCAGGTATCAACGTCTTAAAAGCTCTTCTTTGGACTCCTTTGCCAAACCTGTGAGTATTATTTTCCCCCAACGTCCAGATATTTCTTGAGGAATTCTCTTACCAAAACATTCCTCAGGCTTTTTGGATTCGCCTAGTATAGCCAGTATTTCAGGAGGCACACTAGGAGATTCAGGAGCGCCTATGGCCGGTGTTTCGTCAGCCAATTTTAGCGAGGCTGATCGGACCGCTGCTTGTACTTCCATTTCAGGTATGGGGCGGTGCACATCTGATTGCAGTGCAGCTGATGGACAATCCTCAGCACCACGGAGCTCCTCGACATCACTATTGTTGTTGATATTATATTCGGAATATGACCCATATAAGTCGGGATCAATTGGTGAATGCGCTTCTGCCGGTTCGCGTTCTAAGCAGATAAATAAGAAGAAACACCACATTACAGATAGGTAAGTAAGACACAATCTCATCAGAGGTTGTTTTGTTTACTTTCGGGATAATATCGCGTATTATCACTTTATGAAATGTAACAGTATGTTTCCGGGTGACATCTCGTGACAGCACTTAAGGCCTTGCCACATACAAAGCTCGGCGCGAGCGCGGCGCGTTATTTGCTAGGCAACCATCGCGCGGCGCGATAGTTGCCTAGCAAATATCGCACCGCGCTCACGCCGCGCTCGCGCCGAGCTTTGTATGTGGCAAGGCCTTTAGGAAACGATAGAAAAAATAAGTAAAAAAAAAACAATTTATTATGACTGCCGCCGCCGCATCTGTAATCTGCACATTTAACGCGCAAGAAATGCATGCGTCTAACATCGCTTGTTATCACTTAGGACACAATATTTCATAGTGGACTCGTTAATGTATTATTCATTTATTTACAATTTAAATTACAATTTACAATTACTAAGATTAAAAAAAAAATTAAAAATAGCTTACTCTAACACCAACCTTAATTCTAACTAAACTAAATATAAAAAACTTGACCCAGGTCCCCCGAATTTGGAAAAGTCCCCAGAAGACTGGCCGCGTTGCCCCGCTGAATAGCGAGGCTTAAACGCTGACCCAAAAAGAGGCCAGCCTTCTGGTGATTTGTAATTTGGACCAGGCGCTTAGATAACTCCCGGAATAAGGAATGTGCGCCTGGTCCCGACGGCCCAAGTGTTTCAACGCCAAATGGCGCAAATATGTAATCGCCACTGAGACTAGCATATTTGCGCCGCTTGGCGTTCTCAGCTGCGGCAGCACCCGTCGCAGCCTGACACGCGGTCACTGGAAGATGAGACGGCGCAAGGGTATCGATGCAAGTAGCATCCCATACCAGAGGCCGTCCCAGCTTCCACGGAGTGAGTGTCATTCCGTCGGGCCTCTTACCGTCATTGCGGGCTAACCCAATCGGTTCCAGCACCGCGGGTGCACCAGCGGTGGTAAAGGCCCGGCGGATGACATCGTTCAATTCCGCGTGACGAGGAATGCGACCAGCGCTCCTGCCGCAGGACAAGCCGTGGTGGCCGAGCTGGTCTACAGGACGACCACAACGGCATTGATGAGGAGCGCTACAGGGCGCACCAAGACGAAGGGCCGTGGCAATCCTAAACGTGGCACGGTCGAGTAAAGTGCCGATGTTTTTAGAGGGCATTGCCTGTAGCCAGAGACCCGACTCCCACTCGCCAGCTGCCAGGAGGCGAGCACGCTCTGCAGAATTGGTTGATGCGCTCAAAAGGTTGTTTCGCACCAATCTGCAGAGCGGCTCGTCCCAAAGCCGCTGCGAGCAAGGATTAGCCGGAAGGTCCGACTCCGGGCAAGCCAACTGCCAAGCATTTTTGGCCTCGGTGGAGAATGCCGACTCAAACGTCCCCAGTTTTGACAAAATCTTATTTACTAGGGACTGTGAGCTATTCACCGAGGACAAAAAGGCTGGCAGAGAAACATTCGACACTTTCCGAATGCCCAGACCACCATATCGAATAGGCAATGATGCCTGGTCCCAGGAGGAATTGTCAAAATTTATATTTATAACAGAACAGAGGGTTTGTTTCACGGTGTTGTCTAGGAACTCTAAAAGAGCAGGATGTTTCCACAGCTGACAACACCGCAAAACGAACATAAGTTTAGGAACAAATAAACATTATCTAATTATGACATAAGCCATGTGGCTGTTGTTTTGGAGTAGGCGGTCCGAAACATCATTAAAATTTTGAATTTTTTTGTCAACAAAATTTTGGAGGGAATCATCAAAAATTGGGGAGCCTAGGAGGTGAAGCGAGGACTTGCCGACGACTGTGATGTTAGGAGCTAAAGCGCTAAAAGCAGTACAAATAGCGCCTGGCGTCGGACAAGATTCAGAGATAAACAGCTCACATTTCGAGAAATTCAACTCCATGCCTATGGCACTGAACTCTCGAATGAGGAGCTGCAGATCCCGTAATACTGTGCTCGCTTCACCTCCTAGAGTTCCATCGTCAAGGTACCACACGTTAAATTTAGAATTTAGTTTTTCGATAATGGGGTGGATCGCGAGACTAAAAATGGCCGACCCGAGAGGGTCGCCTTGCTGGCAGCCGACCGCGGAGTGCAGGAGGTGGCCCTTGTGTACAAGGTTGGTGGGCTCCTTGTAACACTGCCACAAAAATTTATATGCGGCCGGCAATTTAGTACGAATTTGATCCAGTAAGGCGCCCCTGTCTACAGAATTGAATGCGTTCTTTACATAATACGGCGGCCTAATACCCCCGTGCTTTTTATTTAAAGCAATTAGATTGGCACCATATAGCGTATCTATTACAGAACTAACTACCGCGCCTGACAGCATAAGGTTCAAGAGCCCCGTAATAGCGTTTAAAAGAATATCTTCAGCCTCACCAGCGCAGCCCAAGAGGTCCTTTAGGTGCTGCGTGGTCAGGCCATCTATGCCACCCGCCGAGCCGTTAGGGAATGAATAAACGGCTTGGCGGACGGCATCGGCTGAAATTTGCAGCGTGGGATCTGCAGCACTAGGGGCACCTGGCAAGCGAAGATCTGCCGAAGGTACAGGGTGTTTAGAACGTAGGCCGGCCAACGTCTCGGGCGTGTCGGGGGCAAAGGTCGCTGGAAAAAAGGATCCTGGCAGCCCCTTTATCCGTCGCTAATTTTATTTTCTACATGTTGAAATATACTCGGATATAAAGAAAAACGGTGTCCGTTGACGGTAATGGGGGAGACAGGATGTAAACAGTTATTTTTTATGCAAGATGTCAATGAATTAGCATTGTTTGGCTCCGAATCTTCAACATGTAGAATGCGGTATGGGAATGTAAGAAGGTGCTCCCAGCTATGCGTGTCGTTCTTGGTTGTTGCACTTTGAATGTCCCGCGCGAGGGTCTGAGCAACAGCAACTCTCGCCCCGCGGGGTATTCTTTTAATTGTCGTTAATTGTTCTTATAATATTATTATATGAAGAGAAATGAAAAAATACCTACAAGGCATTTTTATTTTTGCCAACAAAAGAAAGTATGGGATGTGATAATTCACATGCGGGTATAAATCGCGGCGCGTAAGTTGAACCAAAATGGCGGTCGTCCGCGCATGGTCTTCGACGGAATGCTCCGCGGTTGACCGGGAAATACAAAAATCTTAAACGAAATACCGTATTAAAAATATATATATTATTTTATAATTAGATCCTAGAAGGCTGGCAGCTAGCTGGGAGGGAATGAGCATTGTTTTCGGCGAAAAGAGATTAACCAATCTCAGATTCGCTGATGATATTATTCTTTTTCTCTTATGATATGATCTTGGATCTATGATCGCCCAATGAGGAGTTTTCCAGTAGGTATTGATAGTTGGTTTCTAAAAGCATCAATAGATGGCACTCGTACAATTTTGGTAATCTTTTTATAATCTGTATGATGGTGGCAGTGATTTCATGCAGCCAACTAATACTTAACTTAAAAATAATATGTTTATTAATATAAACATAACTTTTAAAGGTTGAACGAAATGTAAAAAAAATATTTATATAAGTTGGCACTATGTTCAATTATTATTACAATCTCTAAACTGGCTGAAAACTATTGACAAATACAATATTATCCAATACAACGTACCCAGTATTTATATCCTGTTTGCTAAGAACCTATTTCAAGCGATTATCAATTACCAAAATTGTCGGGGCGCCATCTAGTTAGTGGTTAGGAATGCTTTAGATACCTATTGGAAAACTGCTCATTAAACAAGGCAAGCCTCGAGGTCGGACTGAAAATGAATATGTCAAAGACCAAATTAATGACAAACAGCAAGAAACGTAGGTTAGAAGTGGATGGCGAAGAGATTGCATACGTCAATGAGTACCTATATCTGGGCCAATTAGTTTCTTTCCAGACGAGACAGGATTTAGAAATTACACGACGTGTCGAAAACGCCTGGAAAAGCTATTGGTCCATGAAACACCTCATGAAAGGTAATCTTCCTTTATCATTAAAAAGGAAATTGATGGACATGTGTATTCTCCCCATCCTCACCTACGGTGCTCAAACTTGGTCTTTGACGGATCATCAGAAGTCCGCACTCGGGGTTTGCCAGCGAGCCAAAATACTGTCCAAAATTATCTGAGAACTCAGAACTTCCGGCAGACTGTGATCTGGGCATAACTTAGACGAGTTTTGTAACACCTCTTATGCAAACGGTAAAGCCAAACCATTGCTATCGATTGACAATATTTCGGTTATTAGTTCGGCAGCTCTATGTACAGAAATAAAAAAGGCAGGGAGTTTAACATCGCTAATCCTACGTGTGCCCAGACCGCCGAATCTGATGCGCAAAGCCGCTTGACGCCACTGGGCAGAAATGAAACTCACATTTATGGTATCTTTGAAAGTAGACTTCAAAGATTGTCAGTACGGGTTATTGTCTCCGGTTATTGCTTTTTGTATGGTTGATTTATTTGTATTTATGTTGTGATGCGGTGCCCCGTTAATAATAAAGCTTTCAGTCATTCATACATATAGGTACCAATTTAGAAAATAGTTAGTTTAAAACGACGGCGAGATGCGTTCGATCTATGTGTGATTAGAGTTAAATGTCGTTAATCTTCTACCGACCTTTTTTAATTGCTTCGATACTAGTACAAGTAAGTACGTTTTTCTAATCATAATAAAGTAAAAATCAACATAAAAAAACGAAAAGAAAATACGTAATATGACAAATTCTAAAATAAAAGAAAGTCCGGTGAGTAAGGTCTCCAGTGCTCCATGGGGTGAAGATTGTGGGAGCTTTAACAGTGGAGGGGAATTTGCTTTTTGCTGCCGAAGCAACGTGTCCCGGGGTTTTAGAGGTAGACAACGCATGGCAGTACCATGGCAGTCACTCTGGTCTGCGGTGAAGCACTCTTATCAAAAAAGGAGTTTTTCACTTTGGATTTCAAAACTCCGAGGTTGTATTTATCAAAGGACAGTAAGTCATGTAGAGAGTTCCGTTGCGGTTCGCACAATAAATGTTGAAACAAAGTGGTTTGTGCGAGTTGTCTTTGTAAAACAGTGTCATTTCACCGAGGCCAAATGAGGAGAATTTGGTGGTGGAACGAAGATGGGGTTATTAGTCCTCCGAAATGTATAAAGCAGATAAAACAAACAGCTTAGACAAAGACAGACTGATGGAGGAGATGTTTGGATTTATAGTTGCCTCTCAGTTGAATCCATAGTATAAATCGCGAAGTACTCAAATAGTTTAATGTTTTTTTCGTGGATGCCTATTAATTAAAACCATAATTAACCATATATATATACATCATAGATAAAGTCAACGGCACATGGAGTGTAACACTTGCACTGCAAAAACAGTTTCTATTAAGTTGGCATAAAGATGATCCTAAGGTCACAGTGTAACGCTTGATCTGCGGTTCGATCGATAATCTTGGCGTTAATGTCCCGGGGTCCGCCCTGACCATGATCCAGGATTTTGCAGATCAGCATTTAATCTGCATGACAGGGGATCCTGACCAGATTGGATCATGGTTACATATTCAATTGCCTGAATGTGCAGGTTTAATCACGATGTTCCCCCTCGCCGTACGAGCATCTATTAGTGATCAACTAACGTAGAACTCGTCTAATCTAAAATGACGCGCCCCACTATCGCATTAACGTACACAAGCAAGTTTAAAATATGGACGCAATACATATACAAATGCCGTTGTAATTGGTCATTCAGATGCCGGTGAAATTCAAACGTAGGAGCACACGTCGTTCATTGGCTCTCACACAGATGAAGTGTCGTTATCAATATTTGCATTTACACATCGAAATCAACTAACTGAGTAGTGGGGCGCGTCATCTTAGACTAGACGAGCTCTACATAACTCAGAAAAAAAATCATTAGAGTCGTTCAACTCGAGCAGTTCAATAATAGATCCCCTGTTAATATTACCTTTAAAATTTTAATTGTCCATTACTAACGAAAGCCTAATACCGGGAAACGTACAAAAAGACCTATTGTAAATGAAAAACCATAACGATCACTTGCAAAACAATAGGATTGTCAAGAGCTATTCCTAGACAATTATTGTACTTCTCACATACAATGTGTTGTAGATTTACTGCCAAGGTCTTTACTTCAATTATACGTATGGCTTTCCTTTGTTCTATTATAATTTTAACTTATTGAAACAATTGCAGCATATAGTGACGCACTTTAAAATTGTCAACCGACGAGAATATGAATCGACTTCGTTCGTTGATCACCAGAACGTGTATCCCATTTATTCCCGGTCGTACACACCTGTCTCACCATCATCATATCAGCCGAAAGACGCCCACTGCTTGGCATAGACCTCCCCAAGCGATGTCCACAAAGCCTGGTCCTGTGCCTTCTGCATCCAGCTGGTACCTGCGATCTTTACCAGGTCGTCGGTCCACCGTGTGGGAGGCCTACCCACGCTGCGTCTTCCGTTAAGGTGACTACACACCTGTCTAAACACATACAATGAGCAGTTTTCTAATAGGTATCTATAGCATTACTAACCACTCACTAGATGGCGCTCCTACAATTTTGGTAATTGATAATCGCTTGAAATAGGTTCTTAGCAAAAAGGATATAAACACTAGGTAGGTACGTTGTATTGGATAATTTTGTATTTGTCAATCGTTTTCAACCATTTTAGAGGTTGTAATAATAATGGAACATAGTGCCAACTTATATAAATATTTCTTTGTATATTTCGTTCAACCTTTAACAGTTATGTTTATATTAATAAACATTTTATTTTTAAGTTTAGTATTAGTTGGCTGCATGAAATGACTGCCACCATCAGATTAAAAAAACATAACAAAATTGTAGGAGCGCCATCTATTGATGCTTTTTAAAACCAACTGACAATACCTACTAGAAAACTCCTCATCAACTTAAAAAAAAATTAAAGATATTTTAATAATTTTATTCTGCATTAATTGTGTTGTATTTGTTTTTAAATTATGATTTTTCTCAGTTATCTTTACCGTCTGTGCCTCCTACTTAGCACCGACTAATGTTGATATTTACTGTATACGTCTTAGATCATATATGATCCTTAGATTCTTACCTTAGTATACGTAGACTTGTGTACGACAACTATAAGCTCAGCATGGTACCGTTCAGCAAATCGAAACTATGTTCATTGCCAATACCTATTAGAGTACCAACCTTCGTAACACAGTGAAGTGTGAATATAGCTAATAGTAATAATATTATTTTATCTGTGGTTTAGCGTACCGATTGAGTGTTTTCGTCGGCGTATAATTCAGTTATAACGTTCTAGACCCGATCCCGGGCGAACCATATTAAATTTAGGGATAAATTAGTGTTATTCTGGTCTATAAGCTATATATCTCAGAACTGATGCTGTCAAACTTCATCAACATCCGTTAGTAGTTTTTGCATGAAAGAGTAACAAATAACCAAACATGCATCCATCCTTACAAACTTTCGCATATACCAGGGTGTTTCATAACATATGTATGAAGCCGTGAACTGGATGGAGTATGAAAACGATAGGTACAACTATTCCTCGTATGACAGAAATAATTGTACCCATCGTTTTAATACGTTTAGCACTCTATCCGGTTCACGGCTTCATACATATATTATGTAACAGCCTGTAAAGGAGATTATGGCAATACCCTCCCCACCACTAACCTGTAGGGCACCAGTCAAGCAGTGACCTATTACGGCCCGTTGATGTGATTTCCCAATCACCTTATAAAGATGATTCTATCTCACGTAATTGTGGAAATCCATGTTTATGCAAGAGATACATCAGCGTTGCCCCCGAACATCCGCTTTCGGACGCAATGGTGGACGTCATGACATCATTTGTTCTCGATACGAGATCGAAAGTGTGCCAGTATCCTTAACAATCAAACTAGTAGATCGGTACGGTTCTAATTATCTCAGACGGTTCTGCGAAATAGTAAAACAAGTGGTTAATTCAAAACTGAGTTCTTTTTACTTCATTATCTGCATAAACTATTATGATGATAAGTTCCTTCATTAATTATAGTAACCAAATATGGAGTCAGCTTCAATTAGTAAGTAAGTAAACTCTTTATTGCACACATATTATAAAACAATATACAAAAAACTGTATAATATACATGCGCGCAAAGGCGGTCTTATCGCTTTAAGCGATCTCTCCCAGACAACCTTTGGGATGAGGTTATGTTTCACAAGAACTAGTAAGTAGTGCAAGAGTAAATAGTAGCGAAAAATAATATATAACAAATAAACTAAGATGCTTCTAAATAAGCATATATAATATGTAATACTTTACATAAATACAATATAATCATCAATTTAAAGAATTCTACAATACAATAGATTATTCCATAAGGGTTTCAACTTTCATCGCTGCAGTGTAAATTATATTTATGAACTATTTATAAGAGTTAAGGCATTTTATGGTTAAAAAGTTGCACAATTGGTATTGTTGTTTTTAAGTTTGTTATTGAACAAACATTTAGCTACCCAAAATCCAAGTAGCAAGAACATGAGTAGGTACGTAAAATGAGTATCTACATAGTCTGTGTATTTACATAATTCACCGCGATACATTGTATTAGTGACTGACGTATCTCGCTCGCAAATTTCGAAATGAGGCCATCGACGAAACCATACACTGTCTCACCTTTTCAGTAACACAGCAATTCTTTTAGCTTGACGTGTACCATTGAGTGTATGCGAGACAAAAGAATTAAAACATTAGTAAATACAGATGTTTTAGTAGGTATGACACACGTGGTCTGAGGATGAAGGATTCGACGTACCGAAACTGTGCAAGAGCTTGCATTAAACTTTCTACTGCCATAACTATCCATCAGATTCAAGGGCGAATCCTTATTACTGAGGGTTTTCGTCGAAGCAACGATCCGTCGAACTACCTATAATCGATCTTTTGTAGTTCGAACTGAGGGTCATGACTAATTTACTTGGTGTACGAGAGCTTTCCAGGCTATCCTATCTTCAGCTAAACGTTCGAAAGGAAAGCAGATCGCTTTTCGTAGTTTATGCTAGCTAGCATGGCACTCCTCAAGGACATAGACACAGACGACGAGACCACATTTTCCAACTCGATCTTTGGCGGGGTGTTGGGATAAGGTAGCCGCCAATATTGGCAAGTGAAGATGGGGAAGCGAAGATGGGGATAAGGTGGAAAAGGGTAATTACCCACCTGGCCGGGTGTTGTGACCAGGGAACCAAGGGTCCGACAGTTGATCGTCGGAAGTTGTATACATATATGCCGCAGAGTTGGCACATTTCTTTAGCGCGTTGTAGGATGGTTAGCGCCATCTATGTGTTCGTATACTCGTAATGTGAGTATCGTTGAGTTTCCCTAGTGGAGCGATAGATGTCGCTACACATCCATGCAGTTTTCCAGGTTATCTGGGCCCACGATTTCGTTGAAAGGGAACACGATAGTGCAACGTAGGGGTAGGAGTAGATATCTGTATGGATTATCACTGTGATAAAGGTTCTAGTTAGTAGTTAGTAGTAGTTATCTAGTTAGTAGTTTTTTAGATGTCGCCGTATAAAAGTTGTTAGAGATGCATTTTTATTTTATTTTTAGTAATACATCGCATGTCGGAGGTGTTATGGGCCAAAACTGCTACAGATTGGGCACCTAACACCCGGAAACGACATCGCAGCAGACCCAAAATACGATGAAGAGACGAATTTTCGACATTCGATAGGGACTGGCAAACCATAGCAAACGATCGCGAAGTATGGAAGAACCGGGGGAGGCCTTTGCCCAGCAGTGATTCAGGCTGATATAAATAAATAAAAATACTATAATACGTTGTTACAAATCAGGCGCGGACCCTGTTGCACTATTCACATGGCATAGTCTACATTGGTCCTTGCCATACTTCTGCCTGTTTTAGACCTACTTTTGGTGCGACAAAGACGTATATCACGTAGTTGTCAGATGCTTGTTTCCTCGTATTTTAATTCTGTACCTGAATTTTAATTAGGCACGGTCTGTGCACAACACATTTACGAAAAGACGATTCGCTATATTTAAGTTAAGCCCACAAGTTTTATTGTTGTACGTCAACACTGACATCATTGGCAGCTGCGTAGTAAAAAAGGATGTGCGTGAAAAGACGCACGACAAACTACTAAGTTTACCTGGGTACCGATTCTGGTGTGCAATGCAGTTGTTATTATGTTGCAATGTGATGTTACTATAACTACGTCGAGGTATCGAGTCAGTCACAGTAACATCGCAGCATCATCCCAGTTAAATTGCAGTTAAATCATTGTTAGACCTTTGACACGTTTTCGTTGACAGAATTGAAGGCAGTTTGACAACTAAGATAGATGCAACTTAGTCATTTATTTATTTATTGGAGTACCAACAGCCATATAAAACCATAATGCAACTAAAGTACCAGAAAACGAATTGTGGAAAAGTTCGAACTCATGAAAATTGCAACTCAACATCTGTCATTTGAATAACAATCACACGTTTGACATGCGATGCAATTGTAATGTTACTGCAACTGAGACGACTTCCGTACCAGAATCGATGCCCTACTTTATTGGTACAGACATCAATAAAAAATGTATTTACACGGTTAAAATCTATTCTATTCAAGTTTAATTAACATTTCCAACAACTTGACGACCTGAGTGGTTCAGTTGGTTAACATCATAACAGCCGGTCTGCCACGCAGAGGTCCCCCGGGACCGTAATTCGATTCCCGGTCGAGCAGAAATTGAAATGATAAATTGTAATTTCTGTTACGGGTCTGGGTGTTATATGTATAATAAGTATATTTTTAAAAGTATATAAGTAGTTTATCAACTGTCTAGCACCCTTAACACAAGCTTTGCTTACTTTGGGGCTAAATAGCACTGTATGAATTATCCAAGCATATTTATTTATTTGTATCGATGAGGCCGCCTTTGCCCCCAATGTTTGAATAGACCTGTTAAATTTTCTTTTTTGTGATTTTGTTGCAATAAAGAGTATTCTATCTATCTATTTATTATTCTTTTATTAACCATCTTAACTTAATTTTGTTTCAGTTATATTTCCGGTAGGTATATTAATACCCCAAAGGTGGCAAATAATTTTACGGCCTGTTTGATGGTAAGCAGTTACTGCAGTATGAACCTTTGCAATACGAAGGATATCACTCCCTTGCTGTCGATCCTGTAAAAACCTTTTCACCGCTTTCAAAAACAGATATAAGTTGTACAAAGATGTTCAGGGTAAGCCTCTCCGTGTAACCAATCCGTAATGTAAGTGTTCGTGAGACAAAGTTACCATTTGGTTCTAAGTTGTTAGAATGAACTGCCTGCCCTTTGCGAGCGGTGCGATGATTGAACGTGGATTTGGACAACCAGGCATCATGTTAAATTGTTCCTCGGGACAAACAACACTAGAATTCGCAAAGGGAGGCGAAATCGTACCGTTCCTATTTCATATTTACCCATTTCGGACGGAATGGAACGGAGGCGGTTGTGTGTTTGTATAGGTATGTGTGTTAACATTTTCCTCTAAAACTACTTGGTCGATTTCGTTGAGGTTTTTTGCGTTCAAAAGGTATAATTTCTAAGCAGAGTCTTTGACATGTTGTATCAGTATATCACCAGGGGCGCTGCAGCCTGATAATTCGGCATTTAAGGAGTTCTTACACACTACTAAAGCGATTTTTGCGTTCAAAAGCTATCATTTCCGAGCAATTTCGTGTTAGCATTGCAAAAAATAAACTACAAAATTACTTAAAAAAATAGTACAAAAAAAAAACAACCGACTGCTATTAAAAAACTGAAGAGTTTAAAACAAATATTTCTTTGTATATTTCGTTCAACCTTTAACAGTTATGTTTATATTAATAAACATTTTATTTTTAAGTTTAGTATTAGTTGGCTGCATGAAATGACTGCCACCATCAGATTAAAAAAACATAACAAAATTGTAGGAGCGCCATCTATTGATGCTTTTTAAAACCAACTGACAATACCTACTAGAAAACTCCTCATCAACTTAAAAAAAAATTAAAGATATTTTAATAATTTTATTCTGCATTAATTGTGTTGTATTTGTTTTTAAATTATGATTTTTCTCAGTTATCTTTACCGTCTGTGCCTCCTACTTAGCACCGACTAATGTTGATATTTACTGTATACGTCTTAGATCATATATGATCCTTAGATTCTTACCTTAGTATACGTAGACTTGTGTACGACAACTATAAGCTCAGCATGGTACCGTTCAGCAAATCGAAACTATGTTCATTGCCAATACCTATTAGAGTACCAACCTTCGTAACACAGTGAAGTGTGAATATAGCTAATAGTAATAATATTATTTTATCTGTGGTTTAGCGTACCGATTGAGTGTTTTCGTCGGCGTATAATTCAGTTATAACGTTCTAGACCCGATCCCGGGCGAACCATATTAAATTTAGGGATAAATTAGTGTTATTCTGGTCTATAAGCTATATATCTCAGAACTGATGCTGTCAAACTTCATCAACATCCGTTAGTAGTTTTTGCATGAAAGAGTAACAAATAACCAAACATGCATCCATCCTTACAAACTTTCGCATATACCAGGGTGTTTCATAACATATGTATGAAGCCGTGAACTGGATGGAGTATGAAAACGATAGGTACAACTATTCCTCGTATGACAGAAATAATTGTACCCATCGTTTTAATACGTTTAGCACTCTATCCGGTTCACGGCTTCATACATATATTATGTAACAGCCTGTAAAGGAGATTATGGCAATACCCTCCCCACCACTAACCTGTAGGGCACCAGTCAAGCAGTGACCTATTACGGCCCGTTGATGTGATTTCCCAATCACCTTATAAAGATGATTCTATCTCACGTAATTGTGGAAATCCATGTTTATGCAAGAGATACATCAGCGTTGCCCCCGAACATCCGCTTTCGGACGCAATGGTGGACGTCATGACATCATTTGTTCTCGATACGAGATCGAAAGTGTGCCAGTATCCTTAACAATCAAACTAGTAGATCGGTACGGTTCTAATTATCTCAGACGGTTCTGCGAAATAGTAAAACAAGTGGTTAATTCAAAACTGAGTTCTTTTTACTTCATTATCTGCATAAACTATTATGATGATAAGTTCCTTCATTAATTATAGTAACCAAATATGGAGTCAGCTTCAATTAGTAAGTAAGTAAACTCTTTATTGCACACATATTATAAAACAATATACAAAAAACTGTATAATATACATGCGCGCAAAGGCGGTCTTATCGCTTTAAGCGATCTCTCCCAGACAACCTTTGGGATGAGGTTATGTTTCACAAGAACTAGTAAGTAGTGCAAGAGTAAATAGTAGCGAAAAATAATATATAACAAATAAACTAAGATGCTTCTAAATAAGCATATATAATATGTAATACTTTACATAAATACAATATAATCATCAATTTAAAGAATTCTACAATACAATAGATTATTCCATAAGGGTTTCAACTTTCATCGCTGCAGTGTAAATTATATTTATGAACTATTTATAAGAGTTAAGGCATTTTATGGTTAAAAAGTTGCACAATTGGTATTGTTGTTTTTAAGTTTGTTATTGAACAAACATTTAGCTACCCAAAATCCAAGTAGCAAGAACATGAGTAGGTACGTAAAATGAGTATCTACATAGTCTGTGTATTTACATAATTCACCGCGATACATTGTATTAGTGACTGACGTATCTCGCTCGCAAATTTCGAAATGAGGCCATCGACGAAACCATACACTGTCTCACCTTTTCAGTAACACAGCAATTCTTTTAGCTTGACGTGTACCATTGAGTGTATGCGAGACAAAAGAATTAAAACATTAGTAAATACAGATGTTTTAGTAGGTATGACACACGTGGTCTGAGGATGAAGGATTCGACGTACCGAAACTGTGCAAGAGCTTGCATTAAACTTTCTACTGCCATAACTATCCATCAGATTCAAGGGCGAATCCTTATTACTGAGGGTTTTCGTCGAAGCAACGATCCGTCGAACTACCTATAATCGATCTTTTGTAGTTCGAACTGAGGGTCATGACTAATTTACTTGGTGTACGAGAGCTTTCCAGGCTATCCTATCTTCAGCTAAACGTTCGAAAGGAAAGCAGATCGCTTTTCGTAGTTTATGCTAGCTAGCATGGCACTCCTCAAGGACATAGACACAGACGACGAGACCACATTTTCCAACTCGATCTTTGGCGGGGTGTTGGGATAAGGTAGCCGCCAATATTGGCAAGTGAAGATGGGGAAGCGAAGATGGGGATAAGGTGGAAAAGGGTAATTACCCACCTGGCCGGGTGTTGTGACCAGGGAACCAAGGGTCCGACAGTTGATCGTCGGAAGTTGTATACATATATGCCGCAGAGTTGGCACATTTCTTTAGCGCGTTGTAGGATGGTTAGCGCCATCTATGTGTTCGTATACTCGTAATGTGAGTATCGTTGAGTTTCCCTAGTGGAGCGATAGATGTCGCTACACATCCATGCAGTTTTCCAGGTTATCTGGGCCCACGATTTCGTTGAAAGGGAACACGATAGTGCAACGTAGGGGTAGGAGTAGATATCTGTATGGATTATCACTGTGATAAAGGTTCTAGTTAGTAGTTAGTAGTAGTTATCTAGTTAGTAGTTTTTTAGATGTCGCCGTATAAAAGTTGTTAGAGATGCATTTTTATTTTATTTTTAGTAATACATCGCATGTCGGAGGTGTTATGGGCCAAAACTGCTACAGATTGGGCACCTAACACCCGGAAACGACATCGCAGCAGACCCAAAATACGATGAAGAGACGAATTTTCGACATTCGATAGGGACTGGCAAACCATAGCAAACGATCGCGAAGTATGGAAGAACCGGGGGAGGCCTTTGCCCAGCAGTGATTCAGGCTGATATAAATAAATAAAAATACTATAATACGTTGTTACAAATCAGGCGCGGACCCTGTTGCACTATTCACATGGCATAGTCTACATTGGTCCTTGCCATACTTCTGCCTGTTTTAGACCTACTTTTGGTGCGACAAAGACGTATATCACGTAGTTGTCAGATGCTTGTTTCCTCGTATTTTAATTCTGTACCTGAATTTTAATTAGGCACGGTCTGTGCACAACACATTTACGAAAAGACGATTCGCTATATTTAAGTTAAGCCCACAAGTTTTATTGTTGTACGTCAACACTGACATCATTGGCAGCTGCGTAGTAAAAAAGGATGTGCGTGAAAAGACGCACGACAAACTACTAAGTTTACCTGGGTACCGATTCTGGTGTGCAATGCAGTTGTTATTATGTTGCAATGTGATGTTACTATAACTACGTCGAGGTATCGAGTCAGTCACAGTAACATCGCAGCATCATCCCAGTTAAATTGCAGTTAAATCATTGTTAGACCTTTGACACGTTTTCGTTGACAGAATTGAAGGCAGTTTGACAACTAAGATAGATGCAACTTAGTCATTTATTTATTTATTGGAGTACCAACAGCCATATAAAACCATAATGCAACTAAAGTACCAGAAAACGAATTGTGGAAAAGTTCGAACTTATGAAAATTGCAACTCAACATCTGTCATTTGAATAACAATCACACGTTTGACATGCGATGCAATTGTAATGTTACTGCAACTGAGACGACTTCCGTACCAGAATCGATGCCCTACTTTATTGGTACAGACATCAATAAAAAATGTATTTACACGGTTAAAATCTATTCTATTCAAGTTTAATTAACATTTCCAACAACTTGACGACCTGAGTGGTTCAGTTGGTTAACATCATAACATCATAACAGCCGGTCTGCCACGCAGAGGTCCCCCGGGACCGTAATTCGATTCCCCGTCGAGCAGAAATTGAAATGATGAATTTTAATTTCTGTTACGGGTCTTGGTGTTATATGTATAATAAGTATATTTTTAAAAGTATATAAGTAGTTTATCAACTGTCTAGCACCCATAACACAAGCTTTGCTTACTTTGGGGCTAGATAGCACTGTATTAATTATCCAAGCATATTTATTTATTTGTAGCGAAGAGGCCGCCTTTGACCCCAATGTTTGAATAGACATGTTAAATTTTCTTTTTTGTGATTTTGTTGCAATAAAGAGTAAATCTATCTATTATTCATTTATTAAACATCTTAACTTAATTTTGTTTTAGTTATATTTCCGGTAGGTATATTAATACCCCAAAGGTGGAAAACCATTTTACGGCCTGTTTGATTGTAAGCAGTTACTGCAGTATGAACCTTATCTATATATGAAGGATATTCCTCCCTTGTTGTCGATCCTGTAAAAACCTTTTCACCGCTTTCAAGAAGAGATCTAAGTTGTACAAAGATGTTGTGGAAAGCCTCTCCATGTAGCTCAATCCGTAATGTTAGTGTTTGTGAGACAAAGTTACCATTTGGTTCAAAGTTGTGAGAATGAACTGCCTGTCCTTTGCGAGTGGTGCGATGATAGAACGTGGATGTGGACAACCAGGCATCATGTTAAATTGTTCCTGGGGACAAACAACACTAGAATTCGCAAAGGGAGGCGAAATCGTTCTGTTCCTATTTCATATTTACCCATGTCGGACGGAATGGAACGGAGGCGGTTGTGTTTTTGTATAGGTATGTGTGTTAACATTTTCCTCTAAAACTACTTGGTCGATTTCGTTAAGGTTTTTTGCGTTCAAAAGGTATAATTTCTAAGCAGAGTCTTTGAGATGTTATATCAGTATATCACCAGGGGCGCTGCAGCCTGATGAGTCGGCATTTAAGGAGTTCTTACACACTACTAAAGCGATTTTTGCGTTCAAAAGCTATCATTTCCGAGCAATTTCGTGTTAGCATTGCAAAAAATAAACTACAAAATTATTAAAAAAAAATAGTACAAAAAAAAAACAACCGACTGCTATTAAAGAAGAGTTTAAAACAAACCGCATATTTTTTTAAGTTATTATGTTATTTTGTCAGAATATCATGTTTTTCACTGAAATAATCATCTAGGCGTTAATATCCCGGTTATCCATCTGGCGGTGGACCATCTGACCTCCGTGACCCCGCCACCAGGGAAAAATTACCAGATTGTATCATGGTTATAAATTCAGTCGCCTGAATATGCAGGTTTCATCACGATGTTTTCCTTCACCGTAAGAGCATCGGTTAGTATTCAACATAGTGTAGTTATGTACACTCAGAAAAGAGTTATTGGTACAGTGGTATTTGAAACCGGTACCTTTCGCTCACGAGTCGAATACCTTAACCACTCGGCCACCGACGCTCCTTACAACATTGTAATAGTTTAATAGTAGGCCTTACGCGGACGTGGTCTCGAGCAGGCACAGAAGACACCTCAGATTGACCCAATAGGAAGCAAATTAAGTCTTTATTACCTAAGCCATACAGAGTGAATTGGTATGCTATTAGTCTACGATAGCTGACCGTGACATAGGACGTGTGGCCGCGAGCGACATGCCGCGGTCATTGTGACCACGGTAAGGGTTATCATGTTGTACTATTGGAGATACCATAGTGTAGTGAAAGTGTAGTATTCTGGTATGTGTAGTATTAGTTCGTTACTTGAAAAATAAGTGTTTGAATCGTAAGTGTTATAGGCAACAGTCACCGCTTTCTATCAGTTAGTAACTTAGCAGCATTAAGAAGTAGAGAGACGTTAAATGGTTTTAGTCAAGTGAAGCACTATGTTTAATTGTATATGGAAATGATGTAACGAAAATTAAATAATTTTGGGTACCTACTTACACTGTGCGATTCCAAAGGAATTTTCTACTACGCACACTAAGGTTGTGGAATGAGCTGCCTGAAGAGTTTTTCCTATAGAATACAAAATGGTGTCCTCTGTCCGGGCCCGCTTTCCTACTCATTCTTCTCCACTTCGCCCGGTCTTCGGCATCCTCGCGTCGTTAGTCGTTGGCTCTCGCATCTGATACAAATCTCTCTAGTTAATTCATAATTTTAAAATCATTAAGATGTAGGTATTCATTTAAAATCATAAAGTCGGTTATATCGATGTAGGCAATGTTTGCTGCACATATTCTCTCTTTATACATTATTTTCTCGAATGTTATGTTTACACAGTTGCGTTCTCACAAAGCGTATCCAGTCTTTTCTAGGCGGCTACGTTGTTCAAAGTAGAGCAAATATTGCGTGCGAAGTAATCGAAGTAAGGTCAAATATGAGTTGGCATTTTCTTATACTGTTATAAGGTATCTATTTTATTGTTTGGCATATAATTGGATGTTACAGTAGACTTACACAATTATGGGTTGGTTTCGGGGCCTCGCAAACATCTCAGGGGCCCAAACCAACCTTCATCATCATCATATCAGCCAGAAGACGCCCACAGCTGGGCATAGGCCTCCCCCAGAGATCTCCACAAAGGCCGGTCCTGTGCTTTTCGCATCCAGCTGGTATTTGCGATCCTTACCAGGTCGTTGGTCCACCTTGTAGGAGGCCTACCCACGCCACTCGAGAACTTTACTGCCCCATCGGCTATCTGTTCTTAGAGCTATGTGCCCTACCCACTGCCACTTCAGTCTGGCAATCCTTAGAGCTATGTCTGTGACCTTGGTTCGCTTGCGGATCTCCTCATTTCTGATTCGATTGCATAGCTCTTTCCATTGCCCTTTGGGTAACAGTAAGCTTTCTTATAAGGCCCACAGTGAGCGGCAACGTTTCAGTTCCGTAAGTCATTACTGGCTACACATATTGGTCAAAGGTACGGAACCACTTTCAGTATAGAAGGGAGTGGACCTACACAAATAACTTACTTTCATTAGTCGACTGCGCAAAGGAATGTAACATAAAGAATGTACAATTTGTTACTTTGTATTTGTTTGTAGCTCCCGAACGGATTGACCGATTTGGATTCGGTTTTCTCTATGTGAAAGACAGTTTAATCGTTGTTTCATTAAAATCGGTTTTATGGTTTAGATAATATTTGACTATATGTAAACTAAGGCCTTTTCTTTTTTCCTTTGTTTTTGTCGGAAAACAAGAGTTTCCGACTTTTCTGTCGGTTAGGTTAGTTTAGTAGTAATTAGTTTGATTCATCTTGGGGACGCGAGTGACGCGGTTGGATACAAATTCTAAAAATACCAAAATGGCGCTTTTTATTCTCAAATCCAGCACTGGACTATTATGGGCTGTTGGTGATGACGATGATGTACATTTTTATTTTTATCTGTATATTTTCACTTAAAGTAAGCGTACTTACAGCATTGACAGCCCTAATTTTTAGCAATTTGTCTTATGACCATTTGCTATTAAGCTACCATGATTTATACTACATGGCGTATTTACCTTCAATGGGGAAATATCCACTTACGTCGTCGAGTAATTGTTATGGTGTTAACATAATAACTGTTTTCTCGAATGTAGATACTGTACTTATAATTTTATGTCACCTTTAATGCGGAGTCCCAAACACCTTGGACATGAGCAGTAGCGGTAGTGGTAGTTTGACTTAAATGCATTGGTGTTGAGAGGCATTCGATTCTTCAATGTTTACGTACTAAATATCAACATCTAGGGAAAAATATGAAGACCGAATTTACATACATACACTAGCTGACCCGGCAAACGTTGTTTTGCCATATAAATAATTTCTTGTCTAAAAAATAAAATAAAAAATTTAGGGGTGGACTACCCCTAACATTTAGGGGGATGAAAAATAGATGTTGGCCGATTCTCATAGATACCGGATAAGCACAAAAAATTTCATCAAAATCGGTCAAGCCGTTTCGGAGGAGTATGGCAACGAAAACTGTGACACGAGAATTTTATATATTAAGAAGAAGATAAAGCTCACGCCTCTGTCCCACGAGTGGGGTAGGCAAAGACTATGGATCCGAATTCGTATCATAGAATGAGTTAAAAATACTACTTACACGAATTTAAATTATGAAAATAAATTCCTAAACAGTTACTTGAGGCAAGAAAAGGACGAACTGCAAAAAGTTTTAATAACATCTTGACGTTAATTTCCCGGTTGTGCTGCCGCGCATGAGCGCCCGGGGTCCGCCAAGACCTTGATCCGGGATTTGGCAGATCAGATAAATACAGTGGAGCGACTGCCATCTGACATCCGTGAACCTGCTACCAGTGGACCTGACAAGATTGGATCAGGTTTTTGGCCATGGAACAAGTTTTACTAACGTACGCGATTATTTATTTCGCCAAATTGTAAGTCAGGTGATAAGTCATGTAACCTTGATTCTAACTACAAATGTACCTACGGTAAGTAGTTCGAAGGATCGTTGCCTAGACAAAACTCTGCGAAAGCGATCTCTATGCGATCGAACGGTATAGCGCCGAAAAGAAATGTATGTTGAAAACGTAAGTTACATTAATAATTAAATTAAATTAAATATCATTTATTTCAAGTTTCACAGACTCATATTCTCATTACATTCCATTAATAATTATAGTTTATAATAATAAATACATCTACAACGTCACTTTAGAATTAATTCATGTCATAATCATAAAACAAAAATAAACAATAAATAGGCTGGGATAATTCACACAGCGCCAACTAGTCCCGAAGTAAGCGGAGCTATAACACAAGCTCCGCTTACTTCGGGACTAGTTGGCGCTGTGTGAATTATCCCAGCATATTTATTGTTTATTTTTGTTTTATGATTATGACATGAATTAATTCTAAAGTGCCAGAAAACTGATAAACTACTTATACCTTTTTTAAATACATAATTATTATACAAAAAACACTCGGACCCGTAACAGAAATTAAAATTTATCATTTCAATTCCTGGCCGGCTGGGAATCGAACCCTGGACCTCTGCGTAGCAGACCACTCAGATCGTCATTGAAAATATAACATCATACAGATGTAACGTTCGGTTCAATAACCTTCTAACCGCAGCACTATTTAAATTTGACAAAAAACTATTTAAAAACTGTAGTAAAAACACTGTAAATATACATAACTAATTACTTTTACTTAACAACGTATAACACAGTGGGCAATTGTTGATACTACATGAGGAACCGTAGTTGTACAATAATGTTGTCTTCACAAAGTTTATGCAATCTATGATTTTTTTACTGGTAATAAAACTGAATCAAGATTGGTTAATATTATTTCTATAACGATAAAATAAAGCTTTTACGTTTTGATGATATCATTGTGTTCTTACAAAACGCGATATGAATCACACTATGGAGCCGAGATACATAATCACTGTATCCGTAAGTGTTACACCTTCGGCTCTATCTGTGGCAACGTGGTTCGACTCCATAAGCGGCGCCTGCGCAGCATTGGGGGTTTCCCAATCACCGCGCCTGCTTTTTCCGGTAGACGCATCAATACAACAATAGGCCGTTTACTCGCAAAAGGGAATGTTTACGGGCACATTGTCGCGGAGTTGTTCTTACCGCGGTGGGGATGCGTGGTCAGGACGCCGGGCCCAACGCGCAGTGGGTTTTCTGAAGGCTGCGCGCGCGCCGCATGCCAACACCGGCGGCGACCTCGCGCGCTCCTATTAATACCAAGATACCTCGCGTCTACCGATAGTTTATCAGATATTCCCGATCATGAAGATCCTCTTATTGACGTTTGTGATCGCCGCGGCGGCCGCGCTGCCTGCGCCGGCGCCGGCTGACGGCTTCGTCTTTCCCGACGAGAGGCGGCAGAAGAAATTGGAGCCTATTATCACTCCACCAGTGTTGCCTATTCTGGAGCATTTGGAGAGGGATCCTAGCACGTTGCTGCCGAATGAGACAACTAGGAGATTTCAGGGGAAAGTGAAGCCTCGGTTCGGGTTTGGCGGTGGTTTCAATGTCGCTCCGTCACCTGGAGGTCTCACGGCGAGTGTGAGCAGCAGTGCCAGTGGTGCAGGATCGAGCCAGTCCGCCTCGCAATCCTTCTCTTTCGGTTTCAACGAGGGATTCAGCGCGTCGCAGTCCGCCAGCCAAGCGGCGTCTTTCAACGGATTTGGGAGGTCAGTGACTTGTAGAATATTTTTTTTAAGTTTTAACCGAGTCGTAATTTTATTACTGTGCATTTATTTATTTAGCTTTTGTTTAGGTTGTAGAGGTTGTAGAGGTTGCTAGGTTCGTTTCTTAGCAGAAATTGAAATGATGTATTTGAATAATGTCAGAACGTAAGAACTGTAGGTCGTAGACCTAGGATGACATTTTTTTTTTATGTCATACGGTAGGCAAACAGGCAAGCGGGCCACCTGATGGAAAGTGGTCACCACTGCCTATAGACATTAGCAACACCAAGAGTATCGCTAATGCGTTGCCCACCTCTATAACTCGTTGCTCTGGCAGCAAAAAGCAAATGCCACTCCACTGCCAAAGCCACGGTTCCTCAAATCCCCACCCCATGGAGCACTGGAAACCTTACTCACCGGCAGAAACACAATACTATTTAAAAGACATATTACTAGAGTGATTAAACTGAAAACTGTAGTGTAGTGTGATATCCGTTATACTTTTTATAGGTTTTTAAAAAACATTCGGGATCTTTCATGGAATACGTTTTGGCAGTTCATAACGAGTTCTTGGTTGGATGTACCGAGTCAAATACCGTTGCTACAAAACCTTGGAACTCCAAACTTGAGCATGTTTTAATAAATTTTATGTTATACACATTGATTTTAAACTGCCGGCAAACAGTCGCTGTGATCAAGTTCAAAAACTTGGAGCAGAATATTTATAAAAGGAAGCAGTTAAACCGGATCGAGATAACATAATGTCAACTTCCATTAACGGCTTTTAAACACCGTTATCGCCTGAAGCTTCCTTGATTGAGATAATACTAGTATATTTGATAGTACCTACGTAGGTATTTAATATTACTGTGAAAGCCGGTTTTTATCGGATTGCATTATGTAATGTAATTCTAATAATTTCTCACATACATAGGCTTTTTTTTTTTTAGGCTTCCCTAATGATCGATTTTGCTTTTAATGTTTTATTTTAGTATCGTACCTCCATAGGTACTGCCGATAATTAGTGTTACGTCGTTAGTCTTTTGGCAATGTTATCAAACCCAATCCTATAGGTAAATAAATAAATCAAGGAAAACGAATAAATTAATTATCGGCACTTCTAATAAAAATCAGTATTGATAATTGTTTAGGAGCGTTGGTGGCCGAGTGGTTAAGGTATCCGACTTGAAAGCGAGAGGTAGCGGGTTCGAATCCCACTGTGGCCATCTACCTATGACTCTTTTCGAAGTTATGTACATTAGTTAAATGCTACAATGCTTACCGTTGCTCTTGCGGTGATAGAAAACATCGTGATGAAACCTGTACCTGTACATTCAGGCCACTGAATGTGTAACCAAGATCCAATCTGGCCATGTTCCCCTGTTAGCAGGGTCACAGAGGTCAGTCACTCCACTATCATGGTCAAGGCGGACCCCGAGCCCTCGTGCCCGGAAGCACAACCGGCACATTAACGCCAAGATAATATTTTTAATTGATTATTGTTTACATTTTTAACATATTCACATGGTAAACGTTCATAATAACGATTATCATTCAAACTATTAAATCTGTAAACTGTGGGGCGACTAGGTCTAGTCTAGACCCTAGTTTTAAATTTCTCCGGTCACTATCTCAATGAATGGTCTTATGTCCGCTTTATTTATTATAGTATATGATATACCCAATCTAATAATAATCAGTTCTAATTAAAAAAGTTGGATCTCTGTAAACAATCAACTTTAAAACTTTAAAAAAGTGATAATGGAACATATTTTAAATCGGTCTAGTTGCTTTTGAGTTTCTTCAAATACAAATATTTTCTCTTTATAATGTTAGAATATCAGTATATATTTAATCTTCGATATCTCACAAGAACAACTCTAAAACCTTACAAGAAAAAGAAAACCAACGCAAGCGTACTAGATAACAGACACCTTAGAACTGATAATTTGAGTTATTCAAACTTTGACTTTCGTCCGTCTTTCATATAATTATTACCGTCAAATACTTGGTCGCCGTCCGAGAAAAACCGGACCGAAGAAGCGGCCTATATATTTATATGAACGTTTGTCCACGCTACCCGTCAAAAGAACGGAAGACGGATAAGGTTAGCTGAAAGAAATCCCATTGTGGGATAAGCCCGCCTTTGCAATGTATATTTATTTTCTTTTGTTATTGTTCTTTATGTAGTTATACGCAATAAAGAGTTTACATACATACATACATACATACGGATCCGGCCACATGGACGCCGTGGATAAATGTCCTAATCAAGATATGACATCTTAGGCATTTGTAATCGTTTCACATTATTAAATGTATGCGATCTCAGTATTTCGATAACCGTGTTACAGACATTGCAGAAAGTGGATATATTGCAGTTACTTTCGCAACATCGATCTAATACAAAACAAGTAGCCACACTTAAAGTAGCCATACAACCTGTCGTTAATTAAGTACAGTGGGCTTTTAAGATGTCCACACGTATAACCAGCAAAACAACAACGCTCTGCGATTTTAAACCTTATGAATACATTCGCGTCGCCACTTAGAATTGCAGTGTCAACTAAGAGTTTGGTGATCGATTTTCAATCTTATTCTGATAACGTCTAAGGTAGATATTTGTTTGTGATTTTGTATGAACTTGGTAGACAGTTTTGTCATGCAAATCATGCAATCTGTTTGGGACCATACGCGTTGTGCAATTGGGCACGCTGTGCATAAGTAAGTACGTTGTCACCTTTGTACGTTCGAATGTAAGGATTATTATCTGAATACTTACTTATTTAAGAATTTACATTGGGTAAGAATTCCTAGCAAATCTTTAACTACGTATGGTGAAGACTTGTCAGTATGTTTAACCCGTGACCCTTGGATTTCATCCGTGCGCACTTAGGATACCTGTAAAAATTAGACTATCCCACGCGATATTGCATTTTAAACCAAACTTTAATAAATCTTTGAATTATTTTTACAAGTGATATAAAATTGTCATAACTGACCCAGGCGGTCATTTGGGAGGAACATAGGGGAGTCTCGTCTGTTTGCAAATTTATAGTGAAATGATAAATTTGGCCGTGTGGTGTCCGGCAGAGTAGAATAGCACCAACCCCTTACACTCATGGATGTCGTACAAGGCGACTAATGTTTTCGAGGCAAAAGATCAAGAGTCTCCGTAGCCTGGAAAATGGGCAGCCGCATTTTCCATTGTTTTATTTAAACACTGCGATCTCCAACCCGCCTGCCAAGCGTGGAGATTATGGCAATAACCTCCCCTTTCGTAGGAGAGGCCCTAAGTCCTGCAGTGAACTGTTACGGGCTCTGATGATGATGATAAATTTGACTGAAATTTAAAATTTACAACAGAGAAGCGCGTTGATGTCTTTTGTATGAAAATCTTTCCAAAATGAAACTTAGACTAAGGGTTTAATCGATCAGGCACTACTGTGGAACTCAATCTCAATCTATGACGCATCTGCTTTCTTGTCTCCATTGTCCTGTCACTTGCACTAGGGATTACTCCTAGCGACTGATAATGCAGTTATGGCCAGTATTGGCCGAGTGATGGACGAGCCAGGTATAACGTTTTTTTTTTAAATTTACTTGATGTAGACAAGAGATGTATACATTTCGTGTATGCCTTCGTATAATGAACAAATTATAGCCGTACATTAAAATTATATCAATTGGGAGCGTCAGTGGCTGAATAGTTAAGGCATCCGACTCGTTAGCGAGAGGTATCGGGTTCAAATCCCACTGGGGCCAAATACCAATGACTCTTTTCTGAATTATGTACGTTAGTTGAATGCTAAGCGATGCTCTTATGGCGAGGGAAAAGCTCGTGATAAAACCTGCACATTCAGGCGACTGAATGTGTTACCATGATCATGGTCAGGTTTCGCTGGTAGCAGGGTCACGGAGGGCAGATGGCAGTCGCTCTACTGTAATTATCTGATCTGCCAAATCCTGGATCATAGCCAAGGTGAACCCCGGCCCTACGTGTACGAAAGCACAACCGAGACATTAACTACAAGATGATGTATTTATTTATTTAAATAATACCATCTCTACGCATCCAAAAGAGAAAGACTCTTTTACATTAGTGGTTGACTCCGGAACTGCCACAAATAAATTGCAGGAATATGAGACTAATTTCTAATTCTACATGTATTTTTTTTTAAATTGTGGTTACATTAGATCGAAAGTGTCGACGTTGATGTCTAGTCCAAGAAAAAATGGCCAACGGAGACAGTTTCCATTCATATAACTTTAGGTACTTTGTGGTGTAGGTATGCCATAAATTCACCACCTTAACACGCAATATTATTTAATTATTCGTATTGAGCTAATGCCTATGTATTAGATAAATATTTGCGTATTTATTTATTTATTTATTTCACAGTCTTACAGCAATGTACATTTGTTTACAAATGTATATAATGTATGTATTAGATTACAGTGAAGTTCCGTTAATTACTTCTTCCGAGTAATAAATAGATGTACATTTGAATTCCAACTATACTTAGGTACTATGTGAAAGCATTAAAACTTGAGCGTCGGTAGCTTAACTCGTAAGCGAGAGGTACCGGGTTCGAACCAAAGTGCAGCCTTATGCCAATGATGCTTTTCTTAGTTATGTATAATTACATTAGTTGAATACCAACCGATGCTCTTACAGTAAGGAAAAAAATCGTAATTAAACCTGGACATTCAGATGACATGATCCAATCTGGTCTGGTTTCTCAGTTACCAGGGTCACGGAGGTCAGATGACATCGCTGATCTGCCAAGCCCTGCATAACAGGGACATTAACGCCAAGATGATTATTATTTATTTTGTGTAAAAGCTCTAATCCATGAAACAATGGAATAAATAAGATAGCAAAAGATATGTCTAACATGAGAGATGGCAATTTCGAGAATATACACATAAAACGCCCTTTACTGGTTTACAGGAAATCCAACAATTTTGTCTAAACATAATATCACTTTGTATCATTCTATTCTACCAAACATAGTTTACGCGGGAGCTCAGCATAGATAAATTTTATGCGGAAGAAGTAGCGAGAAAAAGTTTGTCATACATGAGCAAAATAATGGAATATTTTACTCTCATCATTTCAGTGGCTTCAGCGGTAGCCAGGCCAGCAGCCAAGCAGCGTCCTTCGGTGGAAGCGGCCTCTCGGGCTCCGCTGCAGCCTCCCAGGCGGCTGCTTTCGGCGGCGGCGGCGGCGGCGGCGGCAGCCAAAGTGCGTCTTCGGCGTTCGGCTTCAATTCCCTGGGAGGTTTTCCTTCGGAGGTAATTTTCTTAACTTTTTACGTCTTAGACCATCGTAGTCACTAATAGACATTTAAAAGTATTATCCGGGTTCCAAATAGTATGATATTTTGACGTAGTCGTATGCATCTTGGTTACAGACCACGGGCGGCAAGAAATCTTTTAGAATACTTATAAAACTTTTTTAATTTTAATTATTAATTTTTTATTTATTCGTATGGCGAAAATACAATATTCGAGAAACACATTCAACTACAAATTTAAATTAAGCGAAGTCAGCCATTTAAAATTATATTTATTCATAAAACAGACAAAATGTAAGATTATTTACATTGAAAGAAGAAGAAAAAAAACATAAAAAAACTATTTTAAAATATACTAATACGTTAGGTGACTACATACATAGATGAAAAGTTTCTAGTTACAAAAAAAATCAAAGGCAGTCATAAAAATTTTATTACAACTTTTCAAAATACTCTCCATCGATCTCTATAGGTACCTACAGGGTTTCATCCGTCTAAACCAAGATTTGAAGCATTGGCTTCTTTAGAGAGGTCCTCGAATTCTCCTCCATATCCTCAGGGCTATCAAATTGAATGCCACGGAGTCCTAGTTTTACTTTTGGAAAAAATAAGTCTGATATTGATCTACAAAAATAGAATACTTTTACATATCAATTTTCAAAAATTAATTTTGCTTACAACTTATTTTTTTTATGAAAAGGTAATTATTTGCTTAATAATAAAAACTTGACAGTCACACGGAGTTTAGATTATGAAGATTCTTAGTATCGGAATCAATTACGAAGGATCGCTTTCTTGCTCGCAGAGCAGAGCCGATGGCCATTGAGATGGACAGCGACACCAGAATTTGCAACATAGAGCTGTCGTCGTGAGGAAATAGCTATAGTTAAAATTATGGTCAACAAACGGACAGTAATGAGTGACCAAAATCAATAATATCTTCACACCCTTCCATCGATTAAGGTCTATAAACAAAAATTATAAGGAAGAAATAATGGTTGGAAGGGATAAACGTGATAAACATTTTTTTTAATTCCTAAAATTGACTACTGTATTTGTCACTGTTCTTTTTGACAATTACTTACTTCTGACAATTTAAAAAAACTAGTTCACGACAAAGTCATTCGAAAAGGCCACGACCCTCCGCATTGAGGATAAATGACGCAAGGAGGTGGTGTTTTACTTTGCCAGTTTGAAGACTCAAATTCACATATTCCGCTGGTCTGGGACACTGGCACAGTTTGTATGAGGCTTTTAGTGTGAAAATAGTATGTTTAAGAAGTGTTGTATGCTTTACTATTTAGAACTTTACAACACCGTGTGACATAGTCTACGAGCTCTCTAAAAATATCACAGATGAATTTCGTAAATAATGCTCCAGCTAGCAACTAGAAGCGCTATTTAAATGCGGATTTGGTAATTGTAGTTTTTGTAAACATAAATCAATTTAGGTATAGTTTATGAAATTAGAAATCAATTTAATCTGCTAATGCAAATGCGTGGTAAAACATACTTTTTGTAGCGTTCAATTTCTCGTTATAGCCTACGTAATTTGTAGGTAACTCAAACAAACATCCTTGATGACAGATTTACATTTTATTTTTCATGTATACTACGTCCCAGTTAGACTTAAATTATAGTATGTCGTGTGATTTTATTTCATGGATAAAGCAGACTCCGTGCATGGTGGCCCAAACTTTCTCCGGGACTTAACGTGACTTTTGATCAACCCTCTACATTCATGCCTAGTAGGGAAAATCGCAAGAAGCGTCAAAATACATCGTTATTATATGGATATATCGATGTAAAATCGCTAATCTGGTAGGTTTCCCTGTAATCAAGGTCACATAGGTGATGGCAGCCGCTCTACTGTAATTTCCTGATATGCCTAAATCCTGGATCATAGTCAAGTGTACCTTAAACCTGTTACGGGAAAAAGCGCTAGGAAGAAAACAATTAAATCGACACATCGGATACTTAAATAGTTTTTCTGTGTAGCAGAGTTATCTATGTATATAGTAGGTACATTTAGTATGTAGTGAGTGAATTTACTTCTTTCACAAAGTACATTTTTGGATTGACCTAGTAGATTTTGGACTTGGAAAAACCAAAGTTATGTGATTCAGCCAGTCGAGACGACAATAAAGTTTTTTTTTAATTGCCAATAGGCTTGCATTTGACCTCAACTTACCTGATGGAAAGCGTCTATAAGGCTAATGATGTAGCATGCGTGCCTAGAATATACCTATTCACTCTTGACTTGAAGACCTCTAGGTTATACTTATTAGGCGAATACTCCCTCTACATTTTCTTGTTGGCTAAGTCTCGTGGAGTCTCGGCCAACACCTTCTTAAGCTGATATACCTAACACATGTTTGTTTACAATTCCAGGCGACATTCGGCGAAGGGCTACTAGACGTCAGGCATCGCGGGGCTCCGAACTTCCCGGGATTCCCGTTTCAAGGATTCCCGGGCCGAGGTCGCAGCGTCGGCGCGGCCGCATTCCGGGGCAAGAGTCGACCCAATGACGATTTCCTGGCAGTCCTCGTCTCGGACTAGGCGCTGCTTTAGGATACCATAGTTTTAGTTTTAGGTTGCAGATGTCCTGACGATGACCGCTTTCCATCAGGTGGATCGTCTGACACACGGTCAGACGGCCTCCCTAGGCTGTAAACAACTAGCCTAGACTATTTTGTGTGGCTACAATTTTATAACAATACTCGTTGTATATTTCGGCGCAATTATGAACCATCTAGTTCATCCAGACATAAAACATTATATTAGTGGACTCGAGGCCCTGATCTACCTCGGCAGACCAGACTCTCGAGTCACTACCAAGACCAACATATGCATGATGTGATATCATCTACTATCATCACATCACGCATACAACATCGTCAGACAGTCAGACTTAAAATTTATTTATATGAGACCAAAAACTTTTAAAGAGCATTGGCGTAATTTATTCAAATGGAGTCTATAATAAAAATAAACCAAAAGCTCTCTACTTTATTTCACGCTAGAATTAGACTGCGAGGGCGCAGTAAATATCCTACGTCATCAAGTACAAGAAAAATTCCACTTTCTAGCAATAGTAGACGTTTACGAAACTCACAAAACATTTGTTTGCCCGTGCCTGGCCAACCTGCGTATATTTTTACTAAAAAAGCTAAAAAGCGTATATTTTTACTTCTAGAATCACACAAGGGGTAGGTAAATACTATCGTTACGAAAAGTCCTTTTTTGTGCCAGAAATCGGTACCCAGGTTGTAAACGATCAGCGCTACGTTTAGTGGGTCTCCGAAACACTTACTATCACTACAAAGTGGATTTTTTCTTGAATTCGATGATGTAGGATAACTAACGGCGCCCTCACAGGCCAAATGCTCAAGACACGTGTTAACGCTCAAATGTTTCGTGTGATGTTAAAGTTTAATAAACAGATTTATAGTTGATAAATGATATTATTGCTTTGTAAATATTAGTTTCAACTGTGTTTTTTATTTATTTTTTAGTTAAGGCTTGTCGTGTTAATAAACATAATTACCTATTATTTTGTTTTATGACTATACTAGTGGACCCGGCGCGACTTCGTTCGCGTTCACCTATTTTACCCCAAACCTACCCTTTTTTTCTTGCTTATAAACCTTCGTCTAAAAACACTCTATCTATTGTTAAAAAGCGCATTAACATCTGTTGCGTAGTTTAAAAGATCTAAGCGTACATAGATAGATACATAGGGACAGACGGCAGCAAGCGAACCTGTTTTATACTATATATAGATAACTGGGTAACATTATATATACGCCGATATTTGCAAAGGTGCCTCGTCTCACAAGCTTATTATGGACCAATAAGGGGGGGTTACGGGGACACCTTCTCAGGGGCTCAAATCAAGCTCACCTACTACAGAGTAGAAAATCATTCACTCTGCTGACAGACTGCTCTGGCGCATCGAGCTTGTGCGGGTCAGATCTCAGTTGCAAGTAGAAAGTCAAAACACCACAATTTTTTAATTAAGGATTCTTAGAAATCCGCTGTCAGCAAATCTGTAAGCGTTTTTCTAGGAGAAGAGCAGACCCTAGCTAAAAGATTTACCGCTAGCCGCTGAGACGGGATTTCCCGCTAGGATGAGGAGGATTAAGAACCTGGCGATGTAGGTCGAATTCTTAGTCAAGACGACAGATTCTGAGGTAGTCAGTTTCTTATTTAGTTAGATTCGGACTAGGTCAGATTCTGATTAGGTAAGTCGTCCATGCTTAAATATTTAAGGATAACTCAATACAGCATCATATCAGCCGAAAGACCCTCCCCCAAAGATCTTCACAAAGGCCGGTACTGTGCCTTACGCGTCCAGCTGGCTTCTATGATCTTTACAAGGTTGTCGGTCCACCTTGTAGGAGGCCTACTCACGCTACGTCTTCCGGTACGTGGTCGCCACTCGACAACTATACTGCTCCATCGGCCATCTACGTTACCAGTCAAATTTTGACTAAAGGGATAAAATTAAATGTAATACGCAGGTTATAATAAAGTAGGGTATCCGTACTATAAAAGGACATAAAATACCACCAAAAATATGTAAAATCAGTTCGCTAAACTGAACAGACTCAGTTTTTACTGTTTAAAGATCTCCTAAAGCCTCCAAGCCTCTATATAAGTTCAATAACTTATTTTTTGGTTAGAATAATTGTTTTATTAGTAAGAACGATCATTCATAGTGCATCGCTGACGTTAGCTGCGAGCGTGTACTTAAGTCAAGTATATATACTATTCTTTGTTGTTGACGTGTCTAGCTTCGTCCGACAGACGGTCGGTCGAGCACTGAATCCAGCGTAATGTATCATGCAAAAGTTCTATGAAACGTTCAAAAAATAACTTGTGACTAAAATGAAGCGTTTGTAGAGTTAGGAGCTTAGCCCTTCATGAAATCTGAAACATATTAACAGTGATGAAAGCATTATGAGCTTGCGAGGCTATAGGCAAACCAAGTTTTGGTGAGATTACATTGTCCTTTGTTACAGAGTTTTATTACTTCATTGCTTCTAGCTCCTAAAATAAAAATGTTAGCATTTTCTCTGAACACATAAATTGCTAATAGGTTTTCTACATAGCTTTTGAGGAGGCGCAAAAACTGCATATAAGCCAGCCAGCGGCGGCGAGTAAAAGCATCTTAATCAACATAATTTCCGAGGGCCATAAGACATGAAACATTTATTAGATACATTGCCAACCACACGTTATATTGTGATCTGAAACACGTGACACGATGTCGCTTAGTTGCCTAGAAGAAAACTGTAAAAAAAATTCGGTTCCCTCTTGTAACAATAACTTATCGGACTGGCAATGTACATGTAAAGAAAATATGACAGTTGCAGCGATAACTAAAAACGAATTAAAGAGAATGTATGTACTTACTATACATTGTGATAAAAGTGTGTTTCACACGTGTCATACACACGCGTTTCTTGCGACGTTCTTCATAACTTCTGCGAGGAAACAAACAGACAGTATTGTTATAATTACTAACACAGCGAAAATGTTAACCTTTTTACTTTGAAATTGGCAAATAGTTAATCTACATTGACAAACAGCAAAAAAGAATTGTACGGAAAATGGCTCGCAGTTTTCTTATTCTTCGCGCGCAGGTGCCAGCTCAAGGGCGCGAATGGAAGAATCAACATACAGCCTATATTAAAAATGTAATAAAACGAATATTTTCGTATTTATAACTTATCATATTACGAATGTAAATAACTTGATACTTAAATACAAATCTTAACTCCCGTTTAATTATGAAACGATACATTTTTACGAAAATCTGACATATCACAGATACAGATATTGGTTGCTAAATCACGGTTACAAAATTTCATTGGCTATGATAGATTAGTATGGAAACTAGGATCAAATTTCATTTGTATGGAGCCCGCCTTCTTTCCGTAATTGACCAATATTATATATCTGATTCACCATACGTCTCATCAATAATTGTAACAAAAGGCGGAAACACAAGTGCCAATACTGTGAGAATTGAGCCTTTATCCTTCCAACTGGAATATAAAACGCAACATTGTAATGCGATATCATTTGATCGTCGATTTTATCGATGACTAGTTTATTGTTTTGTCCCAGATCACAATATCGACGTCAACTTCTCAATAGTACTTAGAATGTAAAACCAATTGTGTAATTCTGGAAAAAAAAAACCACAAGCCAACGACTTGTTGTCATGTAACAGCAATAAAACATTGTATGCGATCCTGGCCTTACCAATGACTCATGGAGATATGAAGAGTGGACCACTAGATTATAAATGAACTTTAAGTACAATGAGCGTCAAATGTGGCTGGATTGGAACCAATTGCAATAATACTTGCTTTACATGAAGAGCAAAAATGTTTTTATTTGTAATCTAAAAAATAATATTATACACATGATAGTTTGTCAGTTTGAATGGATATTTATTACTCTTTCACGCAAAAACTACTGAATGGATTTTGATCACCTTCTCAAAAATCCTCACTCAATATAAATATACATAAGAAGACTCTAATTTCCTTGATCAACACAACTCAGTATTGAAAATTAATTATTTGCGTGTGATGGTGGTGGGGATAATAAAACGTTTTTTTACTCGGATGTATTTATTTGTCTAGTGGGGATTTTTCGAAAAAAAAAACTTACAATCCCCACTGATGAGAATTTGTCGGTGGGGATTTCTGGAATAAACCAAAAGAAGAAAAGAAGAATATTGTTATTCAAAGCTTTCTGGAGCTACTTTTGACGCTGACTACACCTGAGCAACTGCATTTTTTGGGCATAATTTTGCAGCATGTATGAATGTTTGGACTATAGGCCAAAGTTGGCAATGAAGGGTTTATTCATGGTTTATTCTACACATTTCCTTCAAAGTTTTGGTTTTAATACTAAGCCAGTTAATACTAAGCAAAATCCACGTCGAATCAGTCTTAACATACATCTAGGTTTCTTATTATTATTACCTAGTATTCGTATATTTTACAAGGTTAAAGAACAGGCTTTATATTCGCTCGAAGCACCAGCTTATTAAAACAAGCATCACGTATCGCAAAATAACCTAGACTTCTCAAAGGCACGTGTCGTCATAAATGTACGAGATTAGATGCAAGGTGAAAATTAAGATAATGTCAACGATTTAAAATAGACAAGTCAACCAATATTAAAATTTCTACGAAAATGTCAAAACCTATCGTAATAAGTTTCAACTTCCCCATGCTTTTCGCTTCCGAAATGTAATAGATATCTTATTGTTCAACATGTTGAGCGGCGTGCGTATTCATTTTTCTATTGTCATAAATTCGCTGGCGCTCAACCAACAAAATACAACGATCCGAAAGTTTACCGCAAGCAAAGCTCCATTACCTAAACGTTCTTATTTTTTATGCCACTAAGCGGTCGGCCTGATGTAAGCTGTTACCGAAGTGATAAAATACCAGGACTTTCATCCGCGTATTCCTGAACAGGTAAAAATCTTCTACAGTAAGGGTGTAGGTGTTTTAACCACATTGCTTCAATCCGATCTTGGTTGCAACCGCTCATATTATCCCACTAACAGACTTGCGTAGGCCGGCAAATGATGTGGGGAACAGATATCTGGCGATACCACCTCTGCCAGGCACGAGAAGAGGCCAGCCCAAGAAGTAATGGCTGAACGTCATTAAGAGTAACATGCATGCCGACGTACTCACCACTAAGGGTGCCGAAGACCGAGCAAAGAACAGCAGGTAGGTGGACCTCGGGCCTCCGCGTATTGCGCGGGAGCTCCTGCGATTTAATGCCAAAATGATGAGTTAGACCGCTGCTGGTGTTGAGGGCCACCAGAAGCATGCAACGACCCTCACCAGACCTTGTTAGGGGTCTGGCTTCCGGTTCGTAAACCACGCGCCTTATCTCCAAATTAATGAACAATTAATGTAAAAGAACTCATCAATTCCATCGATATCATTCATTTGCGAACAGTCAGGGCAAACTAGCATACGGTTATGCTAATATAGCACTTAAAGACGATGTCAAACATATAAAAAAACGCTCATTTGCGTTCAGTCGGTCAAGCGGTGGTTTCGCATCGGGTCTAATTATTGAAAAAAATATGAAATTTCAAATTAAATGGGTGTGTGCACTTTCAATGGTGGTCAGCATGGCATTCAGCTTGAGGATTTTCCCGCTAGACCCTGCGGTGACTACGGCGCCGCGTCTTAGTATCATGGAGCTGAAGAAGCTGTCTGGACTGACAGCTGGATTGTATCCAGGTGGCACAGGACCAGTGCCGCTGGAAAGCGATAATGAGTTAGCCAAGGACTTACTACCGCCCAAGGTAGGTGTTTTATTAACAGTATTAGCATAGTTATAACCTTTAGGCCTTACTGTTTACTTATTAGATATAACTTTTACTATTTGATTTTATTCACATGTAATTAGAAAGGTAGCTTACGATGTTACCTTGATGCACTCTATTAGCAAAGTCTGTATTATTAAAACGGGTTTTGGTATATTTTTGTGTGAATACGTGACATACTGAAAGAGACAGACACACTTCCGCATTTATAACGTTTTAATGGCGATGAGTCTAATATTTTTTTTTAAGAACATACATGAATGTCTTCCAATTCCAAACGCCTGGAATTGTGTCAATCCTTGTCATCTTGTGGTGACCTATTGAGTAATAGAGGCTACAATAGGGTCTGCGGAACCGGAATGAGCTGCAAAAGTTATCACCATGTTAGATGGCGGCCAAATGCATTGCTAGTTCTTATATAAAAAACTTACTACGACGGTACTAAAACCATTACCGAAGTAAGTTAACTTTATCGCCAAAAACCAGTCTAAAATAAAACACAGCGCCGAGTGGTGACGAAAGTTTATATAGCGAGCTCTAGGCTCAAGCGTAGACCTCCTTCCACCAGAGTGAATAGACTGTCTCATCCTCAACCGCATCAGATGTCATGGCGGTCAAATCCTCTAAAAATATATTTTTAAAACCTCAAACTGAATAGTCACGGAAGCCGATATATTCCGTTCCGTACCATGACGTTATATTACATATTGTTATTATTTTAAAACTAAGTCATAATTTACTTTGTTACAGGCGAACTCAGAAGACAGATGGACTGTTCCGGTGAATCCACCACATGTAGAGCCCTTCACCCCAAGTTGGAGCAAAGATTTCTCAGCAAATCTTAAACATTGAATAGAATCACATTCCTAATTAAATAATTAAATACATTTATGTAAATCTCAACGAACGCGTTATAAAAAACGTGACCTTGTCTCGTCGGGAAATCCAAGACGTTTTAGAATTGTGTTTATACATATTGAGGATCATCTGATGACGACATAATTATGTTATTTATATGTGGTTGTGCTGGTGATACATCCAACACAGAGACTATGGCTAATCCATAGCTAATGGCTTAATACGATTAATGTGTATTAATTTTACGTCTTCCAATAAAATTATGCATGATATCATAGATCTGCTAAATAATAGGTATTGTGTAAAAGTTTGTTTATCCTGTATGATGAAAATTTCGCATCTTGTTTTCTAAATTTTATTATATTTTTCGGTATGGATTTGTGGAGTTTCTGTCATAAATGTATTTCAATGAACGAAGAATGGACACATTTAAGCCCACGATAAGGAGGAGGCAAGCCGCGGGCATAAGTTAGTTATAATGAAGAGATACGATTAGTATGTACCTGTACTAGTAATTGTTTTAAATGTGATTGTTAATTACAGCAACATTATGGATGACTTCAACTTTGCGTAAGCGTAAGGCTTTTATTGGTTTTATACTGAGAAAATTAATCATTTGCCTCGGTCATTGTTGTTGTATTCTTTGTAAACACAAAAACAAAGGTTACAACAAAAGGTGATTATAAGGAAAACTTGAAGTAAATAATGAGGTATCTCATTCTAATATTGTTTTATTTTAACGGACCTCTGCCTTTAGATTAATTGAATCCAGCTTTGGAAGTTTAATCTGACTCACAGTTGTGACAAGGTAGGTACCATAACTTAAGGTCACTTAATTTGTACGCGCTTGCAGCCATCTTCCTAAAAAGTTTGAGTAAAAAGCTTTTATAGTAACGAACGTAATGGACTTTATGTCACAGATAACCGGAAGGATTGTAACTTGCAATTAACAAAACTGTAAGCCATGAATAAAATAGATAAGTATCCAACAGTCACATTCGAAAATTATTACCAATTACTTATTGAGCGGGTACAGAGAAAAATGAAAACGGTAATTATAAAAATGTAGACAGATTTATATTTAATACGAAACTTTTATCTGAGGAAAAGTGCGGATCCAGATAAATCCAAAGCGGAAACGACTAATTCGCGAATACAATTAAAACATCTAGTCCCTGTCAAAAACTCGCGAACAGCAAGCGGGCATGAACACGAAACCCAAGATTTGAAATAGTGATCATGTTAATACACTGACGCATTCGCATGCGAATCCGAACTGCGAGACAATACTGACAAGGACAAAACTATACAAATCTCTCAATGGTTTGAACGAGATGCAGCTATTTCGCATCCGAATGCGTCAGTGGACTACGGGCATGAAAACTCTATGAATAAGTTTCCATAATAAAGTGGCAGTGGGCAGGGTACAGAGCTCGAGAACAGATGACCGATGGGAAGACGTAGCGTGGGAAGGCCTCCCACAAGGTGGACCGACGACCCGGTAAAGATCACCAGCTGGATGCGGAAGGCACCGAACTTTGTAGAAATCTCTGGGAAAGGCCTAAGCCCAGCAGTAGGTGTCTATAGCCAGGGCGTCAGCTAGTGATCAGTCAGTTCGCTATAAGTTGTGTGTGCATGACCTGTGGCATGACCTAATGCGCAAACATATTTGCAATAGACAAATTAACCAAAACCCTTTTTGTTTCTTTTGCCTAGTGTTTAAATTTTAGGTTGTATGTTGTGTTTTATGACTTTTCGGATTACGCTATAAATCGTGCTTCAACAGAACCTCAACTTATGTGGCCATCTCTCCCTGAAAATTAGGAGAGATGACCATAATATTGTGTTGTGGTGTTATAAATGCTAAAAATTCAAGCTAAAATTAATCCGTTTATAAAATCAATGCAAAATCAGCAGGACCGTTGAATATCACTAGCATATTATCATGAGAGCATTAGACCAGTGCCATAAATAAAACACTTGTCTCAGGATTCCCCAACCGGCCAAACAATACACAACAATAAACTACGACTTAGGCACTACGACTATGTTTTAATAAGCAGTTACAAAGTACAATCGTAGGCTGATATAAAAGTCAATACTTAGGTATTATTCGCAATACCTGTACGGTAAGTACCTACAACAAAAACATCAAGACTTAAGTAAGTAATTTATTACTACTTTGTGTTCTATAAGAACTAGTCACTAAGTAACCCTAGAATTTACTTGTTTATTTCGTATCATAGAACGGAAAGTTACAGGTTTTCTGAAGCGTCTATGCTCTATGGTAATATCGTAGGCTACTTATTTTATTGATATTTAAAATATGAGCATGTTCTTAATAGTTTGTACGGGCTTTAAGAGAAGGTATCCTAAAAATATTCCTTATGTACCTTATAATGGATAGGTATACCTACATTAAATTGGAATGCAGGAAAATGGTTTTGTTGTAAACAGACTATAAATTGCTTGATTTTCCAACGATCATCGCCACAGACATTTAGAAAATGTAAGTAGTTCGTTGTTAGCCAGAATTCACTGTTAATAACTTCTACCTATCTAAAGTTACACCACGTCTTATTGTTATCCTTAACTTTTTTTCGATTGTGTATTTAACACAATTACCTACCATATTTATGGGTAAAGATAGTTCTATAAGTACTTACTATATCTTTAGTTTTAGCAACAAAAACTGCGCAGGAAAACCTTATAAATAGATGAAGAACATCGTCATTGGAACATTACCAGCCCATATTTTGAAAAGAACGAATCTGTGAACAAAATGAAGGCTGTGTTTGCTATTACTCTCGTTGTTGTGCTGAATTTGGCGTGGGGGAAAGAGACTGCGGTCTACAGAGCGAGTAATGTGGACTTGGTTGATATACTTCGAGGAATACCGCCTAAGGAAGGCGCTATACAACTAACCAAGGTTGAAGGAGCAAAAGATAGTTCCAATCTCCCTGATGGCATTTACTACGAGCCAGCAGATGATGAGATTACCCTCGACGTTAACGGAGATACTAAACCGCTATATTTCCAAGTAAGTCTAATTTTAAACCAGAAATTACTAGGTATGGTCTTCCGCTGTAGACTGGCAATGGTTGAATAGTCCCGGGAGCCTATTGGCACCTCGATATATATATATATATATATATATATATATATATATATATATATATATATATATATATATATATATATATATATTTACTATATTCAAGTGATAAAAGGTCAAATCAATTAACGTCATGAACATGATTTTATCCGAATCCTTTCAACTGTTTTTTTTCTGGTCGAGTAGATCCTATTTTTGTGATTCATGAGGAACGTTAAGGTGTTTAATTTGTTAAAAGTTACTACCCGTGCGAAGCCAGGGCGGGTCCCTTGTTAATAACAATTCGTAATTTCAGACGAAGTCACAAGCTGCTGCACCAGCTCCACCAGTTGAAAAATCAGAGTAAATACAGAAAAAAATGAACATACTAAATTACTTAGGAAGAACTTACGCAATTCCTGAGCAAGAAACCCATTTGTATCTGAGTATTCGTAATAAATATGATTACATACGATATTGCTACGGAAGGTGAGAAATAATTTTCCATTAGGTATATTTTCCTACAAAGTATGAGTAATATTAAAGAATTGTTTTTTATCACATCGCTTTTTTGTTCGCTTGAAACGAAGACGCTTCCAACAAAAGGTCAAGCAAAAAATACTTGTATTGAACCGGTCAACACATCTTAGAATTAAATGTGAATTTACAAATAAAGTTGTTCAGAAACACTACTTTGTATACTTTTTGCTAAATCTATTCTTAGATGGTTTTCCCAAGTTTATTTATTTATGATAATAGTGGCATAGGAAAAATTATTGATCTGTAAAAAATATGCTTTAAAACATTGTATATTAAATTCTCCATACTTGAAACAGTATTTTACACCATAAGTAAATATCAAAGGTACTAACAAATAGGCTTTATATCTATTTGGATTAGACTAGCTTATGCTTGCGACTTCTTCCACGTGGAAATAGTTTTTATGACAGTTTAGTTTAGCTTTGCCCGCGATTTCGTTTATAAGACAATTTTAAATGACGTCCTCAGTGTATGAATGGTAGTACTATGGAGAGGTCAAGCTGTATCTCTGGTTGCACCTACCCGAATTGTATGAAACATGGCTTATTTTACAGTTTAATTAATAGTATAGATTAGGATGTAAGTAAGTATCATCATCATCCTAGTTTTTATCCCGGCTTATGCCAGCTGTTCTTCGCTCAATCTTCAGCATCTTCCCGTCGTAAGCCATTTGTTCTCGCATCCGACTCGGCAATATCAATCTCTCGCTTCCTTTGCCTCCCGCAACGGGCAGGTTTAGACAACTCTTTCCCACGATTCTGGCTTACGCAGCACGTGACCAAACCAGCGCAGGCGGGCTTCTTCAATATTTTCCGCGGTGTCTCTCATGCCAAGACTGACACGGATGTACTTATTACGTACTCGGCCGAGTCGTGTTACGCCACACATCCACCGCAATATTTTCATTTCATTGGCATGAAGTTCGTATTAGTATGTAAGTATATTTTAAGTGAACGAGTAACGTCTAAGTCAGAGTTTAGTCCATCGACTCGATATGCAGAAGAAGTATAATACATTATTATTACTCCGCGTCATATTACTGTCTCAGACGCGCTTCAAAATATATCAGTTCAAGCATACGCTTAAAACGCGTCGTATCGTACAGCCAAGAAATACGTTACATCCGCCAAGCTTGAGAGCTTCACGATTTTAGGTCAACGGGAAGTACCTTCAAGGTTTTAATTCCCTTGCGAGTGTCAAAATATGCGGCATACATGGAGCATAAACAGCCGTATCTTTTGATTGCGTTGACTTAGAAGTTTGATTTTTTACTTTAATAAGGAATTGCAGACCTGAGTATTTGATTTTATTTTCAACTTTATACCTCAACGTGCTCCTGAGAAAAGGGTCTTGACAGACGGGCAAACAGATAACAAAGTGATCCTATAAGGGTTCCTTTTATTTGAGGTACAAACCCTAAAAATTTGAATTAAAATGCGGTTCCTTTTGCCAAGTGTATAAATGCTGTTACCTGTTGTGATAATTTTTAATAAATGAGTTTTTGATGACTTTTCGAATCAGGCTGTGAAAAGTGCCTTAACAAGTTTTTTAATTAACATATCACATGGCTGGGGTGTGGCTATCACGCCCTGAAAATTAGTGGATATGCGACCATATCGTGTGGCGTGTAAAAGCCCTATAATAAATGCAGAAAATTCAAGCTAATATGAATGCGTTTAAAAAATATTGCAAAATCAACAGAATCGTTGAATATCACTATCATAATATGCATTACACCAGTAAGTACCATCAATAAATCTATAGAGAAAGTCCACTATAGTCCGATCCTATACGATACGCATAACTAACGTTAGGCGTTAAACAAAACTAGTGAAAAAATAACAATAATATCATTAATTTAATCTGTAATAAACGTATGATACATAAATATGTCTTTCCTTCTTAAATTTTCCTTATTATGGATAGATACGTGTTAAAAAACGCTACTAAAGTCCCTCTTGCGTGGGTGTGTATGTGTACAGTGCGCAAAAAATTTTATAATATCTAATAAAAGTCGAAACTGTATATTCGACTAGGTACAACATTTATTAACATTATGTTTTAAACTATCGCGGTTATTATCACACATTTTAAGGCCGATACTCGGCTATTATCGGGTATTATCGGGCTACTCGTCAACAAAGGTACGCGGTAGGAAACCCGGAACATACCCTTAAAACATTTATTAACTTAATCACTCGACATTTCAAAGTCAATGTCACCATCTTTTATCATTTATAGGAAACACTAACGATAAAACTCTCTAATATTGCGTCTTTCATTCATGATTCTTGACTTTTGCTTCTCCTTCATATGTCAGCGAACATTTGTCCATTCTTCCTCAGTTATGGTACTCACTTACTCCTTCGTAATTTTTAATATTATTAAATAATTTTAATTTCTTTAATTTTTTTATATCTTGTCATGATAATAAAATTATAAGTAAACTAATCAAACTTGACTTAAACTAATAAAATGGGTTTGCTAACTGTACGTTATATAACAAGTGTCAAGTTTGGAATGTCCATCCGATCACTTTGCTTACACAGGTAAACACAGTTAGGCTTTAGTGAAGTTTTTACCTTAATAAAATTGGAATGCAGGAAAATGCTTATGTTCTAAACAAAGTATATATTGCTTGATTTTCCAACGATCATCGCCACAAATATTTAGAAAATGTAAGTGGAACGTTGTTTGCCAGAATTCACTCATAATAGCTTTTAAAGATAATTACTGTTACCTACATTTAAACTTTTCGATTGTGTATTAAGTACCATAGTTATACGTATATATATATATATATATATATATATATATATATATATATATATATATATATATATATATATATTCTTTATTGTACATAAAACAATGTTACATCGTTAGAACTTAAACATAGTTTACAAAGGCGAGCTTATCTCTGCAAGTCGTAATGATAGTTCTATTTATACTTACTTAACTTTAGTTTTAGCAACGAAAACTGCACAGAAAAGCCTTATACATAGACGAAGATCAAAATGAAGGCTGTGTTTACTGTTACCCTCGTTCTTGTGCTAAATTTGGCGTGGGGGAAAGAGACCGCGGTGTACGAAGCGAGCAGTATGGATTTGTTTAATTTGTTTCGAGGAACACAACCTAATGAAGGCGCTATACAACAAACCAAGGATGAAGAAGCAAAAAATAGTTCCAAGCCCGCCCCATCTCATCTCTACGCGCCCCAATCTCTACCTGTGCCACAAACCAAGGTTGAAGGAGCAAAAGATAGTTCCAAGCCCACCCCATCTCATCTCTACGCTCCTCGTTCTCTACCTGTGCCACAAACCAAGGTTGAAGGAGCAAAAGATAGTTCCAAGCCCACCCCATCTCATCTCTACGCTCCTCGTTCTCTACCTGTGCCACAAACCAAGGTTGAAGGAGCAAAAGATAGTTCCAAGCCCACCCCATCTCATCTCTACGCACCCCGTTCTCTACCTATGCCACAAACCAAGGTTGAAGGAGCAAAAGATAGTTCCAAGCCCACCCCATCTCATCTCTACGCTCCTCGTTCTCTACCTGTGCCACAAACCAAGGTTGAAGGAGCAAAAGATAGTTCCAAGCCCACCCCATCTCATCTCTACGCGCCCCGTTCTCTACCTGAGCCACAAACCAAGGTTGAAGGAGCAAAAGATAGTTCCAAGCCCACCCCATCTCATCTCTACGCGCCCCGTTCTCTACCTGTGCCACAAACCAAGGTTGAAGGAGCAAAAGATAGTTCCAAGCCCACCCCATCTCATCTCTACGCGCCCCGTTCTCTACCTGTGCCACAAACCAAGGTTGAAGGAGCAAAAGATAGTTCCAAGCCCACCCCATCTCATCTCTACGCGCCCCGTTCTCTACCTGTGCCACAAACCAAGGTCGAAGGAGCAAAAGATAGTTCCAAGCCCACCCCATCTCATCTCTACGCGCCCCGTTCTCTACCTGTGCCACAAACCAAGGTTGAAGGAGCAAAAGATAGTTCCGAGCCTTTCCCATCTCATCTCTTCGCACCCCGTTCTCTACCCGTTGCAAACTACGAGCCCGCAGATTATGAGATCACCCTCGATGTTAACAGTGGAGGTCCTGGACCTCTATATTTCCAAGTAAGTGCAATTTTAAACCAGAAATTACGAGGTTGACCAAGATCTTCCGCTGGGGACTCTGAGACTGGTCGACCAGTCTCGGGAGCCGATTGGCACCCCGTAGCGGTTTATAAAATATTTATTTACTCATACTGTGGCCCTAGCACAAGTGTGTCCGCGACAAAGCTTGCGCCGCGAGAGAGCGTTTGTCTCTTTCTCTCAATACTAAGACGAAAGAGATAGCAATACCTATGTCGCGCTTTTTCTCGCTTATCGCGCGCGAGAGCAACTTGTGCTAGGCCTAGTGAAGTGAAGAAGGTATATGCTTACATCAATGCACATCATTAAAATTGTTTTAAATCCTAGTAACTATTTATTATTAACACTACGAGTACTTTTAAAACTCCGAGTAAAATATAATAGTAATATCTCGTAATTTATTGTAATTAATTTTCAAAATTCTTTACTTTAATATTAATTTGTAATTTCAGACGAAGGCACAACCAGCTGAACCAGTTGAAAAATCAGTTTAAATACTGAGGAAAAACAGGGAAAAAAGACTTAAGAAGAATGGAACGTACTTAAGAATTTCTTAGGAAATTCCTGTGCAAGTAACCCATCAGTGTCCGAGTATTCATAATAAATTATGATTATAACCAATATTACTACGGAATGTGAAAAATAATTTTGCATTAGGTACATTTTCCTACGAAGTATGAGTATAAAGATTATATAAAGAATAATTTTTTATCATGTCGATTTTTTGTTAGCTTGAAGCGAGCTGAGGTGATTTGAGGCTTCCAACAAAAGGTCAATCAAAAATTTTGAATTGATTGATTTTGATTTTGAATTTTGAGTGAATTGGGAATTTACTAATAAATTTTTCAGAAACTGTACTTTGTTTACTTTTTTTTTAATGTATTCTTCTGATATAACCATTCTGATGGTATAACCAAGTTTACCTATTTATTTACTGGTTATGATAATAGTGCCACATTAAAATTAATTTTTAAATCAATATACCTTTAAATAAAATTGAAGATTTTCTAAACTTGAAACGTTATTTATCACAATGAAAAGTAAGTAAATAAATAATAAATAAATCATTCAGAAATTGCTAAAAAACTAGAAATACATCATTACTTTACTTATCGTATACGAGTACATGAACAACAAAGATTATGTACCTACCTACAACGGAACTACGCAGTCTATTACACTCACTTATGTTTATTTTCAAGTATAGCTCCTATTTCCAGTCCTACATTATAGAAGGGTTAAGTATAGAAAATATTGCAGACCATTATCTGTAAAAAACCTTATAGCACACACGCGAACAACGTGGAGCCTTACGTAGGCGTAGGCAAGCAATTGTATATTCAGCACACACGAGCATACTTATTAAGTCAGGTATACCTCAGAAATCTGAACAGGATGTGGTTTTGTAAAACAGGTTAAATTGCGTTATGAAAACGCTATGAGATGGAAAACAATAAGCTACTGATTGTGGTAAAACCACATACAATGGTATGAACAACAACAAACAAGAATGTATCACATAAATCTATTTTATGTACCATTTTTTTTCAATGTGTTTAAATCGTCTACTTATAAAGGGCAAAATCTAAATCTACTTAGATTAGTCCAGCTGTGAAACTGTGAACTGCAAACTGTGAAAATCCATTAAAGTTTTATCAGCGGTATTTGCGTGATTCACACAAAGATAAACAGACAAAAAAACATTTTTGAGCCCTCTTATGTCTGTTTTACTTGGAATATCGACAATCTTCCGTCGGTGAATCTGGGACTGATTGAACAGTCTCGTGAGCCGATTGGAACAACGCGACTGGATATTATTATGATTATTATTCTTATATCTTCAAACAGACACGGCTATTTTACAGTGTAACAATAGTAAAGATCAGAATGTATATTAGAAAAAAACACATCAGTTGTAGCATACGCCTATATTGCGTCGTATCGTATACACAACACGTTACATCCGCCACGCTTGAGAACAAAATTGCGTACGGAATAAGCGAAATAAATGCATGTTTCAAGTAAGCATTCGATATTAAAATACCGTTGATTTACAACGAGCGATTAAGTCGATGCGCCGGAGTGGTGTCCATCATCCACGAGTCGTGATGTTCTCAAGAACGGGCACCGTATAAATAAGCTCTCGACAGGTTTTCTTCTTCACTTAGAGCCCAACCCAGCACCATGCAGTTTATTAATACACAGTACATCTGTCTTTTGATTTCAACGTGCGTTTTACTTGTGAAATGCGAGGATGTGGAGAAGGAGAAGGTGGTGCTTGTCTCGCCGGTGCTGGCGCCTCCGAGCAACGCGAGGGCCCGAGTGAGTGACACGGCGAAAGACTTCCCAGTCCTGATGCTGCTGTCCAACAATGGATATTCGTCGCCAGCGGTCATTGTGGGAATTGAGAGGGATCCGCAGCCTATATACGTTGAAGTGAGTCTTGCTTCGCATGTCCAATCTAGATAGAACATTGTGTACGTGTTCATAATTACGACAAAACGGGTTTTCTGTAGCGTCTCCAAGTATCGTTCTTTGTTCTTTCATAACACATTTAATACACCTCCAACTATCTATCTATATCATATTATGAGTAAACAATCGCTTTGTAGTTCATTCAGTAATTTGCTTTGTGTATTTCAGAGACTTGAAGACCAAAAGCGTGCACGACGTAAACGAAACCGAAGGCTGAACAAGAAAGAAAAGACCTCAATTTAGGAACAATATTTTATGACTATCAAACTAGAAAATAGAATTTAGTTATAGTATTTAGGACACTAAGTTAAGAAGTATTCTGATATATTAATAAAGATATTGTAATTAAGGTTTTTATTTCCCATATCTAAACATAAAAAACCAACTAACATTTTAGCAATTAACGCTACAAAAACAATGGCTAGAGGTTTTTACGTAAGCAAAGAGGTACCTAAGGTGTTGCAAATTAAATAGAATTATACATAACTTGAAGACTACCTGCTGGCAATAACCTTTATGACGTGCGTAATTTTCCTTCACGTCCATTGCATAACCCATGTCATATCAAGACAATTCTCGGGTGTAATTTTGAAAATGGGCCACTTATTAAAGATAGTGCATCTCTGAGGTTCCTATTTAAAGTCTCTACAGCGCCTAGAATACTGTAGTAAGATTTGTCAAAGCATACAACTAAGTTGAAAGTCTGTAAGTTAATAGAAATGGAAAACAAAACAGTGATCATCATATTTTTCGCTCTACTTATTTGCGGTGGTCAGGTGTCGACGATGCCACGGGAGACAGTCGTCGTCAATACCCAATCAGGTAACTTTATCAACGCTCAATAAATAATTCATGTGACGTCTGACATTCATAAATAAAATGGGGGTTTTTGCCATTGACGCGCAAATTTGTGTCTTTAAGGCGAGGTTTCGTCTGTCTCATTTGGAGACCTGTTCCAGGAAGGCTTCGATTACAGACACACATTTGATTATGCTCTCAATCACTTTCGCACAAGGGTTACCTTAGGCCTTTATATTAGGCGTAACTCGTTGTCAGGCGCATGTCAATGTCATGGATGGTGTATTTTACTCTGCCGATCACCACATGGCCAAAAAAATTGTAAAAACAGTAACCATATCGTTTGATTTGCCATCTCCAGGATATCCAAACGCTTACCGAGGTAGCCGAGAAACCGTGATCGTCTCTCCAGGTAAATTAATTTCATACACATTATTAACATTCATTTAGAGGCGCCTTTGCGCGCATGTATATTATGCTGATTTTTGTATATTGTCTTCTAATATGTGTGCAATAAAGAGTTTTTACTTACTTACTTAGAGGGTCGGTAGGCTAAATGGTTAGTAGGTTCGACTCATAAGCGAGAGATAACGAGTTTGATCCCCAGTACCAAATCTGAGATAGATACATTAGTTGAACACAAATCGATGCTCTTACGGTGAGGGAAAACATCGTGAGGAATCCTGCATGTTCAGGCGACTGAATGTGTTACTATTATCCAATCTGGCCAGGTTCCACTGCTGACAGGGTCACGGAGGTCAGATGATAGTTGCACCACTGTAATTACCTCATCTGCCAAATCATGGATTATGTTCATGGCGGACCACGGCCCCCTAGCAAGGGATCACAACCGAATTATTTAGGCCGAGAGTGTTTTTGTTATTATATTAGTACCTTTTTTATTCTACGCAGTGACAAACGATCAGACCACCTGATGGTAAGCGGTAACTGTAGCCTATAATATCTAAGATATCATTAATTTAGGCTGCAGCAACAAAAATGCAGAACCGCAGGTGCGTCGCCACTGTGAGGACTAAGATGAAATGCCTCGTGCCTGTAATTTCGCTGGCTACCTTATTCTTCAAACCGGAACACAACAATGCAAGTATTGTTGCTTGGTGGCAGAAAGAGATAAAACGATGATACTCACCCAGGCTGACTCCTCAGCAATCTACCTACAGCATCATCCAACCCATCATAGTCTATACGTGTAACAACTACTGGACTTAACTGACTCCACGCTAGAAAAATGGGTTTGAGATCGTAGTTTTGAAAATACAATACAATACAATACAAAACTCTTTATTGCACACCAGAGAACACAAGTACAGATACAAAAAATATGGTAGGTAGTACAAAGGGCGGTCTCATCATTAATGTGATCTCTTCCAGACAACCAGAAATACTCGTTTCCTTGTATTCGGATGGAGGCATTGCAATGGATGGTTTTGTTGGTGCTAAATTTTATGCCACCGGCCACCACATAGTCAAAAATATGGTAAAAATGGTAACTACATACTTTATTTTGTCATCTCCAGGTTATCAAAACTCTTACCAACGGAACCCAGGCACAAACGTGGTCGTCTTACAAAATCCAGGTAACTTGGTTTAATTTAATATCTACACACTACCTATACGAATTCAAAATTTAAAGTAGAAAGTCCTTAATCTTATATTACCAAGGGGATGATTCTCGTGAGTGAGGGGGTGAGATTTTCTCTAGCCACAAATATCTTCCCAGGTTTCCAGTGCTCCATGGGGTGGGGATTTGGGGAACCGTGGCTTTGGCAGTGGAGTGGCATTTGCTTTTTGCTGCCAGAGCAACGTGTTATAGAGGTGGGCAACGCATTAGCGATACTCTTGGTGTTGCTAATGTCTATAGGCAGTGGTGATCACTTTCCATCAGGTGGCCCGCTTGCCTGTTTGCCTACCGTATGACATTAAAAAAAAATAAAAACTATTTAAAAGTCACTGAATCTCTATTGCAACCAAAATACTTATACTCAACGATTTTCGCTAATCCTTTATTGTGGAAGATCGTTTCTAATTACATTTTTAATAGAGATATTTTGGTAGAAAAACTGTCGAATTCGATATGCCATAGCGCGAGCATAAGGCCCCAATAATTTAACTGTCTGTAACTAATGGAATACGGGCTGAGTGTTATGTATGATATTTTGTACAGTAGGTACGCCAAATGGTTATCAAAATAGTCTACTATCTCGTCATTTGCCTGTCTCCAAGACTTCTGTGTTTATACATACCTACCCAAATAAACCTGTAGGTTTATTTCAACGGTGGCCATTAAAATGAAATAGTTAAAAGGTATTAAATAGGTAATAAAATATAATGTTGTTTCATTGTTTCAGAAAACCAACGTTATTCATATTAAATTAAATAAATGTATGTATAAGTAACAAAGTAGTTTCATTTACATACCTGCATCATGCTTTTATTTTAGTCAATCTTGTTTATTTCGTATATCAGTTACGGTTCGTGGAGATACCAAAATAGGTACCTACGCACACCAAATTTAATGTATGTCATGTTATTAGCGAACAATAGCAATCACGATTATAGTTAAAATAATCGAGCAAAATAAGAAATTAGTGAAACAATGGCATAATTATCGCTCCATATACCTAACCGTTAAACAAAAACGCACATATAAATTACATGTAGCATATGTCTGACCACCTCGTGCCTCGTTAATTGACGAGAAATTGTCGACAGCGAATTGCATTGAAACAAGTCTACGATAGGTGTCTGTGCTTCAACCATCTGCCTCTCATAATTGCCACTGACGGCAGGTACCACACGTGACAATCAATTTTTTCAATGAATATCTATCTGCTGACGCGATAATCACAACAATAAATCGAAGTGACAAAGTATTCGCAATTATTCCGTTAGCCATGAGAATCGTTTCTGCATAACAAAGGCAATGCGCCCCGCAGATTACCCCGTGTTAATAAACTCCGCGCCTTTTTTACACTAAACCATTAAGACAATCTTCCTTTTGTAGTGATGCTAAAATAAACCGGCCACGCCGCTGGAAAGCAAGGAACCCGTTTGCAAAAAGGACCACAATCACGAATTATGGCACGCCAGTGTTTGCAAATAAAAGCGAACGCGTACGTATTCTTGCGCAAAAAGAGTTGAAGGGGGCTGGTAGCTAGATATAGTATGATTACAAGTGTGCGCAAACACACGAGCCGGCATCCGGTTTAAGGGAATAACCGAATGTGCGTTACGTGCGCGGAATCCGCAAATTGGCGGGCGCGGTGGTCACGGTGCGCGGCCGAGAACTTGGCTGTTTCCAATATCGAGCAATAATTAGTGGTCTCACATCAACTATACTCATCGCCTAGTACTCGGAGATTGGCTCGTTTGTGTGTGATAACGTCATCGTGGGAATCGGCGGTTCTACGTATCCCGCGGACTGGTTCAATCGCGCGGGTCAGGTGTGACGTTTGGCGTGCAGGAAAAACGTCTTATAAATAGGTTGGCGGTGGTGCTCCTACGCCAGTGATCGCGATGGGATACAGCAGTGCGGTGGTGGTGTTGGCGCTGGCTTGCGTGGCCAGCGCCTCTATTGGCGACAATTCCCTTGACGCCGGGGAGCGCGTGGTGCTCGTGGCCCCCGTGCTGGCGCCTCCGAGGGACTCCAGGACACACGTCACGGACCGGGCGAGGCAGTTCCCCATACTGATCCTGCTGGCGGCCCGCAACCAACCTGATGGCTCCCGCGAAGCCCAAGCTAAATCCTTGGACAGGAATCCTGTACCCATCTATGTTCAGGTGCGTTAATTGGCTGCCTAAGTGGCATCCGCATTTTAATTAAACGTAGATTGAATATTTTATATATTTGTGTTATATTAGTGCGTGATCCGATGTTTTGTTTTTGTCGTGACCACTCGTAACCAACTTAGATGATGTAATTTCTATAAGTAGTAAATTTTTAGTTCCTGCATTTAAAATTAATCATAGTAATATAACTATACTGATTCATCCATTGTTGTTGGGTCACTAAGTGCTTATTATATCGTGATGTATATTTTCTATGTACTCAGACTAGTTCCATGCTGGAACTAGTCCTAGCTAAACTAGCTTTTAATGATATCAATTTTTATTATTAGAAACTAGAAGACCAGGAGCAGCCCGAACGCTCGAATAGGCAGAAGCGGCACCTCCACAAGAAATGGGGGGGCGGTGGTCTCTCGTTCGGGGGTGGCTACGGGGGGGGCTACGGCGGGGGGTACGGCGGTGGCGGCGGCTACGGAGGCGGTTACCAACCCGTGAAGACTGTCATCGTTGAGGTCGTGAAACAACCAAGTGAGTGTTCGTTTATAATGTAAACTATACTACACAATGTTATAGGTAGGTTATTAGCGGACGCCAACAACTTGTAATGGTTAGTAGCAGGCATACGGATGATACGTAGATCCCATCAGCTATGGTAGGCGTGGTAAATGATTATGAAGAAAAAAGTATGCCCATTTGATATGACATATTGTAGGGGTTCTTTTTTTTTAACAATAGCAGCCAGAAAAAGTCCTCTGTTGGAATAAGAGTTGAATAAATATCCGAACAAATGTAATAGAAAATTTGTCGTAATTTTCTTAACACTGAGCTTGTCTTTTGTTGTGAAGTTGCATCGGAAAAAGGAGGGATCTTCCTTATCGTAGATCTATGCCTTAATAATTATATTGTATATTCAAAGAAAGGTCACAAATCCACCAAGGCAATAAGGACGGTTCTCTTCTAGACAACCATTTTCACATCCCGAAAAAAGATAATAATATTGTATATTGTATGTAACAATATTGTAATAATAATATTTATTTACAGGTTATGGTGGCTACAACCACGGCGGCGGCGGCTACGGCGGAGGTTACGGAGGCGGCGGAGGTTACGGAGGCGGGTACGGAGGCGGCGGCGGCGGCGGAGGCGGCGGAGGCGGCGGCGGCGGCGGCGGCGGAGGCTACGGCGGCAACTACGGAGGTGGACACCCAGGGGGTGGCTGCGGAGGCGGCTGCGGTGGAAACTATGGAGGCGGCAACTCGTACAGCTCCGCCACTGCCACGGCCACTGCCACGGCGCAGTCGTACGGGTTAGTGTTTTTTTAACCCCGTATTTCACATCAAAGAACTTACAAAAATATAAAAAGTATATTAAAGCATGGTGGAAAGGGCGATAATATAACTAACGTGATCTCTTCCAGACAATCTAGGTATGGAAAGGCAATAAAGAATTTTTATAATAGCTTTGATAGGTAGTGCATACCAGCATGTACAAATATTTCAAAGTAAAATGTAAATGTAAAATGTAGTATTCCACTTCCTCTTTAGACCCGTGATCCGTATTTCTAACTTACTACCTTGACCTTCAGGGATCGAACGGTCTATTTTATTAAAGACTGAGATTTCAGCTACTTTTCCCTAACAGCTACTATAGGTAGTGGTCCCTTTCGTCCAATTGTTTTTAATTTATTTAAATCCACTTATGATAATCAGTGTTGCAGTGTTGATAATGTGTGTTCAAGGCACGGAGCCAAAACCCGATGCATTTCGCGTTATTAGATAAGATCTAAGTCGTTTGAGACGTTTTTCCCGAGTTTTGCTTTGTGCATATAAATGTCAACAATTTAATATGGCAAGAAAACAATTTGGCTCGTCTTTGTCGTGATATTAATTTAACCGCACTGGCACACGATTGGCATAAAAGAGTTCGTTGCCCCTCCCTTGGAACAATGGAACAGGTTTGCGATCCCTGAATCGCGATAGTCATTATATGGGCTTTATAAACTTGTTCATAGAGATCACAAATTACGGACGATTTGCTCGGTTAGATATTCGTCTAATATACCAGATAATAATACCTAGCTCATTTTACGCTATATTTTGTGTTTGCAATATTTGGTTTCACAAATGATAGATTAGACACAGATATATCTATCTACCTATAAGCTCTATGTATGTATGAGAAGCTATGTAAGTATAGTGAAATAAAGACAAGGTTTCTTTCATTACTTGCTGTTCACGTTACATTAAGAGCGTCGTTGAGAGCGTCGGTGGACAGGTGGTTAACGTATCCGACTTGTAAGCGAAAGGTACCGGGTGCAAATCCTACTACGGTCATATAGCAATGACTCTTTTCTGAATCATGTACATTAGTTGAATACTAACCGAGGCTGTTATGGTGAGGGAAAACTGAATGTGTAACCATAATCCAATCTGGTCAGGTTTCCCTGGTAGCAGGGTCACTGAGGCCTGATCGCAGTTGCTCTACTGTAATTAAATGATCTGTCATATCTTAGATTATAGTCAAAGCGGACCCCGCGCCTTCGTGCGCGAGAGCACAACCGAGACTTTAACGCCAAGATGATTTTTCTAAAAAAGACTTTATTTCAGAGCAAGCTAGACTTAAGCTATGTGTATCCATACAAGCTCATTAATAGAATTTTATTATTTAGCGCAGTAAATCTGCTCAAAGTCGTCATGCAACTGATTGCATAATCAACAAAGAAGAAAAAACTTAATAAGCCATAAGATGGCCTGCAGAAATTAAAGTCTTTTTCTTTTTCTTTTTCCAGATACGGCAAGAGGCGTTAACTCCAGAGGCAGTTGAACTTACCAAGTTATTATAAGCTGTGATGTATATTTGTGGCGAATGGACGTTTGACGCTCAAAACCAAAATAGCTTTAAGTTACGATGTTAACCTGATGATACCTGACAAGTTGTTTTGTAAACAACCTTCGAATAAAGTGACATTCCTAATCGGAACCTTTTATTTATTTTACCATTAATTAGTGACTATTGACTAATCCAGTACAGATTCTTAATAACTTTAAATATGGCTACTATTTGTAAATTTCTGCCCTAGTGGTTTTAGGGTTCCGTAGTAAAAGAAGCGGTAATATGTGTGGTGGAACCCATAGACTTTCACCACACATACCTACTCGTATTATCGGGTTTGTTACCACGGTTAGTATTGTACTAACCATGGTAATAAACCCGATAATACGTGTGGTGAAAGTGTAGTGATAACAACGACAGTTTTAAAACCTATAAGGGTCCGTCTATCTGTCTATCTATCCGCGGTTTAGCTAATGGTACTAGAGAGCTTTTTGTATGGTATCACGCCGACGTAGTTGTAAAATAAAATCTTAAAAAAACACCGACCAAAACGTGCCGGGCCACGTGCAGTTCAGTAGTTGCCTGTCAATATGCGTGCAAATTACAAAGTTACAAATTCACCTGGCTTTCTTTACAATTTGTATGTAATGTTTGTTTATCCAACTACACTGTTTAAGTTGGTCGACGATATTTAAAAAGCAATTCTCAATTTTCCTTTAATTTCAAATTTTTTAATTTTTATTTAGAAATGCTGTATGTTAATTAAAAGTCTTATTCAACGATAATCCGCTAGACGAAAAAATAAATTCACATCCGCATGTAGAGAAGTCAATACAAGTTTTAGTGTCGACGTCGGCTGCCGACATTGACATTGACATTTTGCAGTCTATTGATAAACTGCAAGTGTTGCCGTGGCCTTGCCGTCCGCGTGTTGTTGACAATGTGCCGTCCATGTAATGAAATAGATACAATTCCCTACCACCTTTTTGAACCTCTAAATCAAAAGAGGGGTGTACCTATAGACTTGAAGTTTATGTGTGGCAGCTTAGCAGCTTAGTTTACAGCCAATATTGCACGGTTAAATATAACGTGTAGGTACTTTTGCAGCATCTCACTCAGATCTATTTGTGTTGATGGCAGACTGCTTTAATTTTACTATGCTATAACTTTTGCCGTGTGGTGTCCGGCAGAGTAGAATAGCACCAACCCCTTACGCTCATGGGTGTCGTACAAGGCGACTAACGTTTTCGAGACAAAAGATCAAGAGTCTCCGTAGTCTGGAAAATGGGCAGCAGCATTTTTCATTGTTATATTTAAACACTGCGATCTCCAACCCGCCTGCCAAGCGTGGAGATTATGGCAATAACCTCCCCTTTCGTGGGAGAGGCCCGAAGTCCTGCAGTGGACTGTTACGGGTTGTGATGATGATGCTATAACTACGCTGCATCTGCTGTCGCTGCATCTGTCAGACACTGTCATTGAATGGTTTAGCAGCTTTTACTTGGTCGCCAGCAGTGTAGTCGTGCCGATAACAGAGTCACTAGCTATGCTGATATCTCTGCGGGTGTTCCCCAGGGCGGTGTATCTTCTCTTCTGTTTTCCATTTTCATTTATTTCCTTCCTCCCCTTCTCTCTTGTTCTAACCATCTATATGCTTATGATATCCAAATTTACACCCACGTTCCTGCGCTTATTACTGATTTTGGAACTTGGTCTTGAGTGGAGTCTTGTTCATGAACTGGCGGTTGAACATGAAAAGTCACAGGTCATTGCAATTGGTGGGTCTAAGCAGGTGGTCGACCTACTTATAATAGCCTTTCGCCCATTGTCTTGGTGTAGTGCTCCCCTACAGTAACGTGGTCAAGAATTTGGGGTACATTTTGACTCAACACTGTCTTGGTCCCGTCAAGTTGCTCAACAAAAAAGACGAATTATCGCTGAAGTTTCTGCCCTTGAAATGTGGAAAAATCTGCTTCCAGTCAAGACCAAGGTAGAGCTTGAGCAATCCCTCCTCCACCCTTACATTATACAGACGTCTGCTTCATTGACCTCAATGAAGATCTTCTTAACAAACTCGAGCGTCTACAGGACATCGGTATTCGGTTTAATTTGTAAATGGGTTTTTCTAAAATATAAAATACAAAAATAACGCAAACCTTGACCTGTATACAAAATGCGTAATGTAAAAGGGTTAATGTGATGCTAATTTTGAGTGTTTTGGAACGTTATATGGAACGTAATGTAGGGATTCTGGGGCGTTGTGTGACGATCATTTTCATTATCTTCTTATCGTTTATTCTGATTTCTTTCAGGCTCTTCTGTCCTACTCATTCTTTTCCACTTCACCGGATATTCAAAACCTGGCTTCATGGTGACCAAAGAAATTATACCATAAGGTAGGTCCAAGTTCTTTGATGAAACCGTTAGTGAAATACATGATGTATAGTTCAGTTACCAATTCAACCCCTAAAGCAAAAGAAGGGTGTACTTTTAAATTTAGGATTTATCTGTAGCTCCCGAACCTTTTGGTACCTGGTACCTACTTAGGTACCTATGCAATTTGCCTTTTGCCACAGTTATAACGTGTGTTCTTGTTGCATCTCAGATTTTAGTTTTAATTTTAACATAAAATTATTATTTTGTGACTGTAGTACACAAAGGCAATACAAATAACACACTTCCATGGCCAGGGACTGACTATAGCGCCTGACTGTTTACTTTTACGCGGACGGTATAATGCTTTTGAGTAGGTAATTGCTAAATAAGTTACAAAAGGCGAAACAAAATCTTAATTAGTTTAGGACTATGTCTTATCCACTATTATGTAGAGTATTTGGGAGAGATGATTATTGTGGAGGTTTTAGTTTATTTTGCTTCAATTCTATTATAAACCAAGTTGACAATGGCCCTATAAATATGATCGTCAGTCTAATATTGAGATACTAATAATTATGGAATGCAATCCGATAATTTCAATCCAGGTATTTGCGTGACTGAACCATCTTAGTCCCGCTGAATCCAGGTATTTGCGGGATTGTTTGGAAATAAAATTGAAAGTTGCAAGCATAACTATCAAACCACTTCATATTTTGCCATATACGCTAATACATTTTATTAGATTTTGGCGTGATGATAGCCAATAAGACAATTAATACCTATGTATTTGATTACCTCTTATATTTATTAATCAAATACAGAGGTAATAATTGTCTTATTGACTAAAAACCGAAAACTGATTTGTAATGACAGAAATGTATGAGCGTACATGGGATAAATATGGGGCGATTCGATAGTTAAGCTCGCAAGTGTAGCATCTCTTCGCTTAGAGTTCGTCGCATCGCTTAGCCAGCGCCCAGCCAGCCAGACCACTTCTCACGCGCCGCCCCGCGCACAGTATCACGTATAAACCATGCTTCTCTGTAATCCCGCCAGTCCAGCGGGATCCCGCAAAATTTTCGACCGGGATTAGTCCCGCAAAATGTATGCAGGATCCCGGTATCCCGGTATTGCATTTCCTACTAATAATTGAGGGATATACCTCCTGTGGCATAACGTAAGATTTAAGTATGTGCGTACGTAGTAATAACGATAATAATTATAAGGACTGGAGAGGTTTTCCTTGGAGAGTACAACATGGAGTTGGTCAAGAAAGACAGCGCGTGGTGTGGTGTGTTGGATACCCCTGGTATTGCAATCTTACATAGGCTGCGGTGACTGCTTACCATCAGGCAGGCCGTAAGCTTCTTTGCCACCTCTTTAGTATAAAAACAAAAGTTTTTATCTTCTTCCTCATCATCGTCATCCTAGCGGTCAGTGCCAGGGCCAACATTGTTAAAACAAGCGATAACAAATATTTTGTAAATTTATCTGCGGCATTGTTTTTCTTTCCTCTTCATTAGTCCTGTAGGACTGCTGGTATTCATGGGACTGATTTTTTAAATATTTGGTGTCACTTTATTTGAGTAGAAAAAGCTATGCGACTGTTACAAATGTTTGTTGAAACACAAATGAATAATCCATTGTAGAATGCTTTAAAATTATTCAAATCAACATGGACATCAAAATTTACAAGTAGCCCTAATTTTATTTTGAGTAGCGTAGGTATATATTTATCTAGCACATCATCATAATTCTCAGCCCTCAGTATATTTGTCTTCGTACGCAGATCTCTCCAAGCTTCCACCCCTGTCTGTTTCCGGCTACCTGCAAGCAATTCCGGCTTGTTCACGGATCCACCTCGCAGAACTTCTTTTCTAAACCGACGGGTTTAAGCAGCTGGGCTTGTTGGCGGATCCATCTCCTGGATGACCTGCCCCTCCTGCAGAATCTACCACAAGGTCTCCATTCCAAGGCTTTCTTGCCCAACAACTGCAATCCATAGTAGATATGTGTACATCTCCATTTACGGAGCTCTATTTATTCCACAACACTACCACCTTTGCCTTTTCTCTGATCCTGGTTTCTCTTTTTCATGGCACTTACAGTTCTACCACTGTATCGCTTTTTGTAGAACCTGTTGTCATTCCTATTTTTTTTTTAATATGCCTTACCCCACAATGCCACTACTTCCCTTTGAATAAATATTATTGCAGGAACTGTTTCTTTAATCTAATCGACATTTTTATATAAGAAGGTATGTTAAACTCAGCCATAACTTGGTTCTACTTGAGAACGAACAATTTACTCTGCATACAAAATTCTTGTTCACTGTAATTTCCCATTTGGCATGCATGCAATTTGTAATACAAATCTCTATGTATAATGTTATTGAAAACTATGACTCGATGTTTTATATTGCATATTGGAAACGCACAAAAAATTGGCAAAATGGAATTAAAGAGAGCCGCAGTGAAAAATTACATAAAGTATAACCAAAAGTTGATTTTAGGACGAGTAGAAGCAAAAAACGCAATAAAATAATCAATGTTTTTTTTATATTAGACTAGCCAGGCAATTGACCGCCATCCTACCTGGTAGTAAGTGACGATGCGGCCGAAGATGGAGCATGTCTGTCTAAGAACAGCTTATTCATTCTAGCCTTGAAGGCGCCCAGATTATTATCAGGGAACACACTCGCAGGCAACGTGTTCCATTAAAAAGCGTGATTTAATTTAAATAAAAGGGAAAATGGGTTTCGAAATCATGTACGAGACTCTTGAGACACCTTAAGACATCTTAAGACCCGTTACATTCCCTCAGTGCAATCGATTATTCTAGGTACACATAAATTTCAAGTACTTACTGTTTACATACCTACATCATAATTAAAAGTTATAAATGGCAAACAAGTCCTCGAAACCATTCCAAGCTTTGAGCTGGTACAGTACAATGCTAAGCTGGAATAATCGTTTCTGACATGCGTCGTGCTGTGATGAAACACAATTATATTAATTGGCATTCGTGATCGAATGTTCGCACCTCCTTAACATCCTCAATTTGAAATAAATATATAAGCTATTAAAATGGTACCTTACTAAAAATAAAATGTGTTTTTTTTTATATAATTATGAAGACGATGTTGTCGTCGAAACATCGATCAGTTTCGACAAAAATATATATTTACGCGTGTATTATTGGAAATAATTAAGACGAAAACGCTGGCACAGTAGCATCATTATAATTAGTTTTTCTAATAGACACAATAGCGCAAAAATTTCGCACACTCATGTAATTTCGAGCTAATCTGATGATAGGAACGGAATGTGGCCATAGAAGTACTTAACTACGCATGGTAAACATCGAGTTTGGGCTTTACAAATACTCTAATTGATCATAGAGAACACACTAAAAACTTGCAATGGAAAACATTTTTTCATGTGAACTTGTTTTAAAATCAATTTAACCTAAAATATGTACTGGAAACATAGATTACAGAAAACCCCAATGGTATGGGAACAGGGTGGGGTCGAGACTGTTATCCCACCCTGTTATTTAGCATTATTAAATAATATTTAGCATTATTGACTTCTCAGAAAGAGTTAATCGTGTCATTCATATCTTTTAAATTTAATCATGTAGAGTACAGAGAATTGATTGAACAGCAAACTTGTTTACTTACTTGGTTTTTCCTTGCACCAGATAACGTAAAGAGTAATGATAACAGTAGTACCTATTTTACAAGGTATTAATTAACTTACTTTGGTAAACCTATCTAACTTGGATGACAATTCATTAGTATGGTACCATGGAGCTGATCTGATAATAGTCGGCAGGTGGTCATAGGAACTTATAAACACAATGAGAATCCCATCGTGTTTGCACCTTTTGGATTGCTCTTGATGTGTACTAGATATGATGATATTTTAGATATGATCATGATGACGAAAACGCACGATGTCAGTTCGTCTCCAGGATATGACCACGGAACCTATTCAGCTGCAGCGAGGTGTTAGACAAGGTGATGTCATATCACCGAAGTTGTTCACCGCTGCACTGGAGGATATATTTAGGCTTCTGGACTGGGACGGGCTTGGCATCAATATTAACGGCGAGTACCTTACTTACCTCAGATTTGCTGACGATATCGTAGTCATGGCTTAAACCCTGGAAGACTTGGGCAAAATACTCGAAGACCTCTGTAGTGCCTCTTAACAAGTAAGTCTTGAAATGAACATGGACAAGACGAAAATTATGTCGAATGTCCATGTTGTGCCTACTCCAGTGACAGTTGGAGGCACTCCACTTGAAGTTGTTGACGACTATACATATCTAGGACAAATAGTCCAGCTAGGTAAGTCCAATTTCGAGAAAGAGGTCAATCGACGAATCCAACTCGGTTGCGCAGCGTTCGGGAAGCTACGCCACATATTTTCGTCCCAATTACCGCGGTGTCTCAACTTACGAAGGTCTTTGACCAATGTGTGTTGCCAGTGATGACTTACGGAACTGAAACGTGGCCGCTCACTGTGGGCCTTATAAGAAAGCATACTGTTACCAATGTAAAAAGGCAATGGAAAGAGCTATGCTCGGAGTTTCTTTGCGCGATCGAATCAGAAATGAGGAGATCCGCAAGCGAACCAAGACCACCGACATAGCTCTAAGGATTGCCAGACTGAAGTGGCAGTGGGCAGGGCACAAAGCTCGAAGAACAGATGGCCGATGGGGCAGTAAAGTTCTCGAGTGGCGACCACGTACCGGAAGACGCAGCGTGGGTAGGCCTCCTACAAGGTAGACCGACGACCTGGTAAGGATCGCAGGTACCAGATGGATGCTGAAAGCACAGGACCGGCCTTTGTGGAGATCTCTGGGGGAGGCCTATGCCCAGCAGTGAGCGTTGGCTGATATGATGATCATGATGACGGAAGATGGTCATAGGCACTCCCAAACTATCCATGATAAACCTATCGAGATTGGACTCGTTTGATTCGTCTTGAACAGTGCTCTGACTGATCGTAGATGGTACCCAGTTAAATCAGAACTCGTATAACACATTGTTATGAAAAAAATTAATTACAGAACTTATTACTATTGTTTAATGTAATGTTTGTGTTAATTAAAAATATATTGTAAAAGGTATGTGCGAGCGAAGTTGCAAAAATATTGGTTTGTAATATTAGCTGTTTATTTATAAATTTCTTCGACAAAATCAGCTTGAGCCTCCTCCACATTAGTGAACGGTTTGCCACAATTTCCACGCTTGGCAGGCGGGTAGGAAATCGCAATGTTGAAGATACTTAACATAAAACGCCGTCCCATCAGTTCAAATTTATATGACGACCTGAGTGGTTCAGTGGTCAACATGCAACGCCGGTCTGCAACGCAAGAGGTCCTGGGTTCGATTCCCGGCCAGGAAGAAATTGAAATGATGAATTTTAATTTATGTTACGGGTCTGGATGTTCTATGTATAATAAGTATGTATTTAAAAGTATATAAATAGTTTATTAGTTATCTAGCACCCATAACACAAGCTTTGCTTACTTTGGGGCTAGATGGCGCTGTGTGAATTTGTCCACGATTGTTTATATATTTATTTTATATTTATATAGGTGGGTATGGGTATATAAGTTTGTGCACAGAGTAAAAGAATACTACCTACTTTGTGCTTCCCGTATACCGGTTTATGGAGGTGCTAGGTGAAAGGAGTTTGACATATTGTATTCTGCGCAATTATCACTATCATCTTAGAGTCAGTCCCAGTTGTGCTCTCGCTCGCGAGGGCCTGGGGTCAACCTCATTGCATATATTATATACTTATATGTATCACAAGTAACTGATAACTACTTTTAACAAAACTACATAAAATTATCAAGCGATAGGTGTCAAGAATAAAAGAAGGAAAAACATATATTACACGCCTAATATCTATATTTAACATATCAATTGGTTTCGATAAAAACTCTCATAGGAGCATAGGCCATTTGTAATCAATGGATACTTACATTAATTAAAGGAAAGTTTTCATAATTTAGATTGCCATTAAAACTTAACTTTGAATCGTAATAGAACTGATTAATGTCGACGTCTTAACTGTGAGCATAATCCGATGTACTTAGGTAACCAATCCTCGAACTTGACCTGTTCGATACTCGGGCAAATACCCATCATACATATGTAAATAAATTACTAACCAACTTGTTTTAATGAACTTAAGGTCATCACGAATCTTGCGTAGGTATCTACCATCCGTTCATGCGTTGGTCCTCTGTTAGTCATTCATTTTTTCATTAATGACAAGGAACAGTTCCTAGATAAATAAACGGCTGTGGAGAAGGAAGGACAGTGCGTTCGCCAAAATGATTCATCAATTTATATAGAAATGACATCGATGGTATCTCTCCATAGTTAAGTTTACAAGCACATAGACAATGATACAAAATATTTGACGATTGAAAAATATCGATGATCGACTCAAGAGACAAGACACAGGATCAATAGTAAACTGTTGTGAACTCTTGATGATGATGATGATAACTGAATACGTAATTAGCTGTTAATTTGAGGTTGTAGCGTTACGCCGTTTTTAGAGCGGTTTAAGCTCTGCTGTTAAAGATAAGAATGTAGCACTACGCTGAGTAAGAGTGGCGTAAAGTTAAGTCTTTAGAGGCAAGTGAAGCATTAAGTCGAGAGAGTGGCGAAGGGTCAGATATTAAAAAGAAACTTAATATAATATCGTAATGAACAGTAATGGGTCGTGTAATCTTTTAGGCCAGGAATATAAGTACAAAATAAAGCAGCTATATACTTAACTAGCTTGTTGCTCGTGACTTCGTCCGCGAAGAATTCAATTACTACGTTCCGACATTGAATTTCGGGAAAACTATAGCCTATGTTACTTACAGATAATGTAGTTTTCTATACTTAGGTGAAAGAATTTTTAAAATCTGTTAAGTAATTTTTGAGTTTATCTATTACAAACCAACCAAATATTTTCTCTTTATAATATTAGTATCACTAAAGGACGGAACAAATGATAAGAAATTCATTTAATTACTAAAACAACACTTGCTTACGAAATGCTACTACTCAGTAGATGCATTTTAAATACAAATACTCAAATACTCTTTATTACATAAAATTTAAAATTCTACATGTCATTTTTAAATTAAAATTGAAATTAATACAGTCTATTACATTATAGGTCAATATCAACGTAGGGGCATTATTGTAATTAAAACGTCTTAAAACTATTGTTATTTGAATTTGTCATCAAATAATTCTCTCAAGCTTAAAAATTCTTTAAGTTTATTTTTAAATGTTATTAAACAGTCACAGTCCCTAATATACTTACTTTAAAATTTTATTGTAGACTACAGGACCGAAATTCGTCATAATAAATCATATAAAATCGTCATAAAAATATTTTGATTAATGTAACCTGGCTTCACAATTAAGATCAGATTTGTTTCGAAGTGTGTATCTCAGATGTTTTGATTTGCTAGGGAAATGTTCCAAGTTTGATTTTATGTAGGTAGCTATGCCATAAACGTAGGTAGCGATGTTAAAATCAGAATGTTTTTAGATCGGAATAGACTCCTTGCGGGTGTGTAGGGTGGGACTTGCGATATTAGTCGCACTGCCCTCTTCTGTAGTATTAACGCGCGCTCGGCCGTGGCCGCGGCGCCCTACAGCTCCAGCCCCTAGCACAGCGCGGAGTGGAACAGCGAGAAGTAACATGAGCGCACCTAGAGCGGGCAACACGCCCGGCAGCCGGGATAGTGCGAAGCAGGCTCCGCTGAGTTTACCACAGAGTACGTCAATATGTGCATCGAATTTGAGAGCCCTGTCTATTGTTTTACCTAAACATTTTGAATGATTTATTTGTGGCAATGATATGTCATTCATTTTTATATTTATTGGTCTTGGTGGGGTCCACCAGGGTTAAAGGCCTTGCCACATACAAAGCTCGGCGCGAGCGCGGCGCGTTATTTGCTAGGCAACCATCGCGCGGCGCGATGGTTGCCTAGCAAATAACGCGCCGCGCGATGGTTGCCTAGCAACTATCGCGCCGCGCGGTGGTTGCCTAGCAAATATCGCACCGCGCTCACGCCGCGCTCGCGCCGAGCTTTGTATGTGGCAAGGCCTTAAAATGTAAAATTTGAGAAGATTTTTCTTAACAAAAACTCAGACAAAACAATTAATATGTGACGGTACGCTGACTATCAAAATTCCAAAACACATCAACATAGCTTAACTTGCGGTTTCACGAGCTGCAATAAGTCTTCAATCAGTTTTAGCCTCTGGCATTAAGGGATTTGAGATTTAACAGGTCACAGGGGTTTCCACGGTAGTAGGTGACTGAATCTGCCGGTATCAGGAAAGAGATTTCGCGGAAGGCTCAAGAAGCGATGGATTAACATCGCCGAGTCGGACGCGAGAGCCAACGGCTTACGACGTGAGGATGCCGAAGATCGGGCAAAGTGGAGAAAGCAAAGCAGGAAAGCGGACCCTGGCAGTAGCCGGGATTGACCGCTCTGATGATGATGATGATGATTCTTAATTACTATGTCTTTCATCCAAAATTTTACCAAAACTTAAGTTAATTGTCTAAGATTGGGAGCAACGTACTTTTTATCTCCGCTCTGTCGGGAGCCGTCTAAATTGTTCCACCTCAAGTCAAGCAGAGCCAAGCTTTCCACAAAGCTTCTACAACTCTACATTTTGGTCAGAAAGTATGGCGTAGCCGTTTTATAGAACTATTGTATGCTAATTTAATCTGCATTCAGTCACTTTAGTCAGTACACAACAGGCGAGTGGCCGGTGAGCGAGCGGTCAGGATTGTCGTCAGCATCAGCTCTGTACTGTAATAATCTATAAAATGGCAAAGAAATACTTTCAGTCTGCTTTAAGTTCCCAGTAAAATGTAGTCTACTCTACAGAAGGGCCAGAGGATCCTCCTTGTTTTAGATTTAAGAATTGATAGCGATTCAAGCGAGTTACGTATATACATATAGATAGAGTTACGTAGATACATACATATGTATGTATCCCAAAAGGTAATAGAACAAACTCAACAAACAAATTCCTTGTAATGGCCAGCTAGCTACAAAGTTGCTCTTATAATAAGCAAAGTTAAACCACAGCACATCATAAGTACCTGATGCCCGCGTGAGAACATAAAATGTAGCTTTTGCCACTTGGCCCTATTTTTGAATAGCTCGCCTCGATTTTAATGGTTTTCAATTTCGACTTTCGGGATGAGAAGTTCGATATTTTCAATATTTTTGAACCGCACTCTTTTGGTGTCGCCAATGTAAAAAAAATTGAATTTTTCAAATGGAAAATCAAAATTAAAAACCGTTCGATTCAAGGCGAGTGATTACGAAATAGACCCTGCTTTTGGATTAACTGGAGATCGTACTCAAAATTTACAACAGACGCTGCTACCCATCTTCTAGTCGAAGGTCTCAGATGAGACCCAAGGTGTCGAGAGTCGTACTACGGGACATCTGTTCCTGAGTAAGTAGTGAGTGAGTGGCATTCAAGGAGGCATTCCAAATATCCTCCCGATGTTTACTAGTAGACGGTGTACAAAGCAAATATTGAAAAACCGCAAATCGATGTACAGGCTATGCATAGAACATGGGTACTTTAGGTTAAAATAATAAGTTTTAGCGGTAGTTCTAAAAAATATTCCCATGGGGAGAGCAGGAATGTTAACTATACTTCTGGGTTAAACAGACAAAGGCAATAATCTGAAAACCGATAGTAAAAACATTGAAAAAGAAAACCGACATCGACCCATAAAAAAAACTTGGATGCATCCTGTTTAAATAAAAGGACATCAAGTCCAAATTTTCGGTACTTGTGTCTGGAGATGGACCGATCTGGGTGTTGTTTCTTTATTTGAAAGCCAGCTTAATCGGTTTAGTAGTTCAAAAAATATTTGAGTACCTACTTATATGCACAACGCTTCTCTTGTATCCTCTGGCTCGACACTACCTGCTGTAAAATTCCTGTCACAATTTCTGTAGATAAAGAAGAGATCGCCTATAGCGATAAGGCCGCCTTTGCTCGTATGTGATTGATATTGTAATATTTTATGAGCAATAAAGTGTTTTCTTGGTCGGTGGCTATCCGACTTTTTCTGTCGTTTGGCTTACCTACATAATATGGTAAGATTATTATCCAACTATTATGAAGGCACTGATACACTATCTCTTCTATCCAAATGACATTATGTGATTGTCCAGGAAAATGCTGTATCCTCCGTAAGTTATTTATTCATTTTGTTATCTCATAGTTCGTAGGTTAAGATCAAAGCAACACTGTCCACGCTATCATAATGTTATCTGAATGAATAAATCAATATTGAGCACTGGATTGACCATGGGATGAAACTCCTGGTTAGTGGGGATATCTGGCACTGGTGGTTGGGTCGGGGCGGCATATCTCTGGAAATTCAGATACAAATAAAGTGAAATGTTTACTTTATTTTGTAAGTTTGTATTTGACGACCTGAGTGGTTCAATGGTCAACAAATGATATACAAATGACAGTTCTCAGTGCGACTGTGGCATATCTCCGCAAACTATGGACCACCTCGTTTCATGCTCGGCGTGCCCTAAAACTTGTACCATGGAGGACTTGTTCGAGGCCAGTTCAAACGCTGTATCCGTCGCCGAATACTGGGCGAATAAAGTATAAGTCAGAGTTTAGTCCATCGACTCGATAAGAAGAAGATGGTGGCCGGGCAGAAATTGAAATGATGAATTTTAATTTCTGTTACGGGTCTGGGTGTTCTATGTATAATAACTATGTATCATAAAGGTATTTAAGTAGTATATCAGTAATCACCATAGTATAAGCTTTGCTTAGTTTGGGGTTATATGGGCTGTGTGAATTTGTTCACGAATATTTATTATTTTTATCAATGCATGGAACGCATGATTATCATCATCATCATAATCACAGCCCATAACAGTTCACGACAGGACTTAGAGCCTTCCCGGAGAGGGGAGGTTATTTCCATAATCTCCACGCTTGGCAGGCGGGTTGGAGATCGCAGTGATTTATTTATTCGTATGGCATATTAATAATTATGAAAATAAAGACTATATTAAGGAAAATTAAATCTACAGATTAGTAATGCAAATATAGAATTAAAAAATCTGCTGCGCACTTTCAAGCCTATGAAGACTCTTCAGATCTTTTGCCTCAAAAACGTTAGTCGCCTTGTACGACACCCACGAGTGTAAGTGTAGGTGCTATTCTACTCTATCCGACACCACACGGGCAACGCAGGATACCTGTTCCGGTACCGTGGAGTCAGTCAAATAACTATGAGCACAGAGTTTAAAATGTTACAAGTATGTATGTATGTATGTATGTAAACTCTTTATTGCAACAACATAGTACATTTCAAAAGGAAACACTTACAAAGCAAACAAGTAATAAACTCTTTGGATGAGCGTCATTTTAGCTACGGGTGGCGCGGTCATCGCTCCCGGTCGCCGCCCGCGCCGGCCTTGCTCTCGGCCTTCTGATGCAACCCCGCACCTGCGCACGCTCATCTTACCCCATACGCCGATCATTAGTGTCATTTGTTCCCAGATAATAATAAAAATAATCATCTCGGCGTTAATGTCCCGGTTGTGCTCTCGAGCATGAAGACCCGGGGTCCGCCTTGACCATGATCCAGGATTTGGCAGGTCAGGCAATTACAGTGAAGCGACTGCCATTTGACCTCCATGACCCTGTTAATATGGAAACCTGGCCAGATTGGATAATGGGTACACATTCAGTCGCATGAGTTTCGATGTTTTCCTTCACGTAAGAGCATAGGTTAGCATTCAACAGTACATAACTCAGAAAAGTGTAATTGGAACTGCCGCAGAAAAAATTCGAACCCGACAACTCTCACTGACGCCGACGCCAAATGTCAAGATGATGGCAATACAATATGGCAATATGTTCTACAATATGGCGCAAGTCCAATAGTGGACGTTACAAGCTGTTTATATAGGTGATGTGAAACAGTATTAGAATCCTTCATATTGGAATTGTAACAACATTACTTTCATACAAAAGACATCAACGCCATACCTTCCCTTTATTTGTGTCATTAACGCTATGCTGTACTCAGACTAGAGTAGTCAAGGCTCAATCAATCAGGAGTCTGATGCTGAAGCCGAAATGTAGTCATTGAAATTCAGCCATGAAATGCTCTCCAGATAAAAAAAGGCATGGACAACTCACACAGCGCCATCTAGCCCCAAAGTAAGCAAAGCTTGTGTTATGAGTGGTAGATAACTGATAAACTACTTATATAATTTTAAATACATACATACTTAAGATACATATAACACCCAGACTCGTAACAGTAATTAAAATTCATTATTTTATGCTCGGCCGGAAATCGAACCCGGGATCTCCGGGTGGCAGACCGGCACGCTAATCAGCTGAACCACTCAAATCGTCCAGATAAATGAAATTATATTATATCCTGATTTCAAATACTACTACTACTACTACAAATACTACTTGCGTCGTACATTAAGTGTTGTTTTGATATCAATGATCTGTCGTAATGCGATTGACTGTTAGCGTCCGTGTCTGATAAAACGAAACAAACAATTCCAAACTACATGCCACAGCATACATTTGCCCTTTTGCAAAGATTTTGTGTTTTCACCAGAGTGGATCGCAGCTGTTTCGAGGGTTGTGGCGTGTAAGTGGATAGGTGATAACATCGAAATTTTTGTCCGATACTATAATATAAAAACGCATCTTAGGCCGAATGTCCACTGGCGCGGTGCAGTGCACTGCGCGGTGCCACGTCACGGCGACAACCAAAGAAAACTGTGATGTTTTGGGGTTTTTTTTTTTTTTTTTAGACTTTCCAGGCATTTGACTGCCATTTTACCTGGTGGTGAGTGACGATGCGGTCGACGATGGAGCATGCCTGTCTAGGAACAACCTATTCACTCTAGCCTTGAAGGCGTCCAGATTACACATTAACACACTCGCAGGCAACGCGTTCCATTCCTTAGCCGTTCGCATTATAAAGGTTGAACCAAAGCGGTTCGTGCGGGCAGCTGGAAGATCCACGACATAAGGATGAAGCGCTCGCCCGGATCGCGTTTGCCGATGGCGGAAAGGGGCCGGCGGAATGAGGTCGTGCAACTGTTTCGCACACTCTCCGAAATGCAACCTATAGAATACCGACAGACTCGCAACCCTACGCCGATGCTCGAGGCTCTGCAGCTTAGCCTCAATTAATTGCGGATCACAAATTATCTTCTTTGCACGTTTTTCCACCGAATCCAAAGCGGCCAGTTGGTATTTGGCTGATCCATCCCAGAGATGGCAGCAGTTTTTTTCTGGTTTTTCAAATTAAGCAACGTTCGCAAAGAGAGATTTGCAAGAGATCTTAAGTTAGGCAACGTTTGCACGAGAGCTTTTTCGACGCTTTTACGCGCGTTATTTTAAACGACTCGCATAATTATGTATGTATGAAGAAGCCATAGAGATTTGTTAGAACCGTAGCAAGTAGAACAATGTAGTCTCTGTCTACCACTACGGGAGAAAGGCGTAACAGTATGAATGTATGTCATCCAAAGAATTTTTCTTAAAGAATGAGCTAGTTGGAAACTGAATATGACATTATAAAATTTTACACTACGACGTTTATCTACGTTGGCCGCTGCCTATATAGCGTTAATTTTTTTTGTCAAATTCAGTTGTCGACTGAGATAGCCAATAGACCCGCTGGTCTCCGCCGGGTGCATGAAGTATGATGTGAGTGTGTATAAAACTTAAAGCTTTAATTTCATACATCGGAAACCATTACTCTTAGAAAACTAGTTTCTAAAAAGAAAATACTTTACCTACTCGTCAAGATAGACTTTTATATTTTGGAACAGGCGTTCTAACAGCAATCGTTTCAGAGTTATTACAGTTTTAAGTTTGACAGCTGTCATCTGTAGATCTCGTCGAGCACTACCACTTCTCTTTAGGGACTAGTGTTCTAGGACCGTTCTTCGCCGTGTAGTGGCCGGCAATGTAGCACCACCCCCTTACACTCGTGGGTGTCATACAAGGCGACTAATGATTTCGAGGCAAAAGATCTCGAGTCTCTATAGACTGGAAAATGGGCAGCAGCGTTTTCCATTGTTATATTTATAAATATAAATAAATATGCTCGAACAAATTCACACAGCGCCATCTAGCCCCAAAGTAAGCAAAGCTTGTGTTATGGGTGTTAGAAACTGATAAACTACTTATATACTATTTTTTTTTATAACACTGCGATCTCCAACCCGCCTGCCAAGCGTGGAGATTATGGCAATAACCTTTCGTGAAAGAGGCCCTTAGTTCTGCAATGGACTGATATGGGCTGTGATAAAGTTCTAAGACCAATAGTTTCAGAATTATTAGTTTTAAGTTTGACAGCTATCATCCGAAATGTAGATCTAGTCGAGTACTATTATTTATCTTTAGGAACTAGTTTTCTAGGACCAAAAGTTTCAGAGTTATTACAGTTTTAAGTTTGACAGCTGTCATCCGAAATGTAGATATCGACCAGTACCAGCATTTCTTTTTAGAAACTTGTGTTCTAGAACAAAATATGCCTTATTTATAATTCGGGAGGAACTGAGAAGAAAATTACGAAAGGCTCACGAAAGCGAAACAACTACGTTAATTTTGCAGAATCACAAAAAGAGAAGGGACTTACGCATCAGCGGTCAAAATTTCTTTGACAAGGTCGAATTCCTATTTCATTCATACGCGTTGAATCTGTACTAAAAAAATAATACATAAGAGAGAAACATAAGAGATATATATGTGTAAACTGTGTCACATTAGGAAGAAAGATTCGAACTGTTGGTAAAAAGAAACAGTCAAGTGTGACGTCTCATGTTGACATCTGCTGACATCGCGCCGCACACTGCACGATGGGGACAAATTGAAAAAAACCTGGACCAAATTCATACAGAACTGACATTTCGGGCTTGGATTGCGGGTTTTGTCCCATCATGCAGTGCGCCACGCGGCGCACTGTACATTTCGCCACCTATCAATGGTCTTGCATACAAACTGTTCGGCGTGCAACAAGTTTTACCACATCATGCAGTACGCCGCGCGGCGCACCTCTTCAATGTGTCTCAGCGCTTAGGCTCGATGTCCACTCGCGCGGTGCCACGTCACGGTGACAACAAAGAAAACGGTGGTAATATTCTGGTTTTTCAAGTTAGGCAACGTTCGCACGAGAGATTTACGAGAATAGAATAGAATAGAAATCTTTAATTGTAGGACACTGACAATAATTTCTTATTAAGTACAGTGTTGTCCATTTCGGACGTACAATATTCTAGATGATAGTATAGTACCTTTTATAAATAAGCTAGGACTGAAACAGACAAGTAGCTGCCATTTTAACACCATTAAAAGTAGGTAAAAGTTTTTAACATAATAATAATCTAAATCTAAAACAACGCCTAAAATTTTTAGAAATTAACAACATAGGTATCATTTCTATAATTATAGAATCCAGATAGACTGTAGAATGACTTTGTGACAGCCAATCTTTAAGTGTTGATTTAAATTTGATACCGTCCTACTTTTTTATTTCATAAGGTAAATGATTAAATATTTTAATACCACTCATGTAGTGCTTTTAAGGAATAAATTATTATTATTATTTATTATTTATTTAACATTTTAATGCACACAGTAAAATACATAGAGAAACATCATACATATAGACGACACAACAGGCACTACTTATTTCTAAAATAAATTTCTTCCAGCAGGCCTACAGAAGAGAGATGAGATAAGTAAAGCAGATCGACGTGCGCGATATACAATACATACTAAAATACTTAAACATACTTATCTTCTCAAATAAAATATAATAAATATAATATAAATTTATAATAATAATACAATACGATACATACATATCTATGTACAACTAGACAGAGATAGATAATGGTCCTTGACACGTTTTTTAAAAGTCTGTAGTGACGGACTGTCCCGCACCTCATGTGGAAGAGAGAATTGGAGTGATGGATAGGGATGGCCAATAACGATTGAACATTAGAGCGACAGGGTTTGTCTTGGTCTCAGGAGAAGTGAAAGAGGTTACGGAGATATGAAGGAGCAGAAGGATTGTGCAGGATATTAAAGAGGGTTGAAAGGATATGAGCATTCCTGCGGTAACGTATTGGTAGCCATTTGAGCTGTGTTCGGAAAGAGGACATGTGGTCATATTTGCGTAAACCGTAAATTTAAAAGCTCTTCTGTGGCATCCAGATAGCAACAGTCCGCGTAGTCAAGAATAGGAAGAAGGAGAGTTTGTACAAATGTGATTTTGGTTTTTAGTGGTAAAAAGTTTTTGAGACGTTTAAGCGAGTGAAGCGAAAAATGTATCTTCTTGCTGACCTCATTGACGTGAGGGAGCCAGGATAGATTCGATTCAAGAATCACTCCAAGGTTTTTAGCGAATTTACTGCACTGTATAGGCGTCCCATCATAAATCACCTGAGGGATATAATTATCAGAACCAAGTCGTCTGTACATGTTTGGGCTCCCTATCACTAAAGCCTGAGATTTCTTGGGATTCCCTAGAAGCCCAAAGACCCAGGCAGATATGCGTTCAAGATCGGCATTTATTTGGGCGAAAGCATCATCATATTAGTTTTTGGTATAACTATATTATGTTCATAGTTCGGTCTGAGTAATCTGCTGGTATTTCTAAAGAATGTGTCGTGGTTTGACTTTACAAAGAGACTTATTTCTAGGATATAAATACCAGTTACAGTAAGTATATTATTTTCTTTAAATTTATTAATTTGGCTCATTTTAAAACATCTTTTTGAGCTACAAAAATTAATTGAACATTTACAGAGTTACCCCAGAAAATGATACCGTAACTTAAATGAGGATAAACATTACCGTAATAGAAGGTATTTATAGCTATGGATTTAGATGTAATGACAGATAGAATGGATAGAGCGTAACAGAAGCTAGAGAGTTTCTTGATTAAATTTTCAGTATGAGCCTTCCAGATTTACGAGAGATTGTGAGTTAGACAACGTTTGCACGAGAGCTAGTTCGATGCTTTTACGCGTGTTATTTTAAACGATAATTATTGACCACTTATCGACTGTTTTCACAAGCAAGCCTAAAAAGTGACACCAGATTTTTTTTTATCTGCCGACTCAAATGAAACGTACAAAAAGGATATCATTAATTTTGGACTAAAATAATTATACAATTTTCAGAGAGACCATACAATTTCTACCATTTTCGTGAGCGATCGTTTCGAAGTTATTCCAGTTTTGAGTTTGACAGCTGTCATCCACAATGTAGATCGCTACGAGAAGTATAACTTCTCTTTAGGAGCTACTGTTTTAGGACCAATAGTTTCAGAGTTATTACAGTTTTAAGTTTGACAGCTGTCACCCGAAATGAAGACCCGAAAAGGAGGAAAATGAGCAGCAGCTTTTTCCATAGTTATAATTATAACATTGCGATCTCCAACCCGCTTGCCAAGCGTGGAGATTATGGCAATAACCTTCTCCCCTTTCCCCCCCCCCCCCTTTTGTGGAAGGCGCAATAAGACATGCAGTGGACTGTTATGGGCCGTGATTATGATGATGACGCTTCAGCGAACCTAGTACCAATAGTCTTTGAGATAAACCTCGGATGACGGGCAGACGAACTTGACAAAACAAAAACGGTTCGTTGTTTTACTACGGTACGCTAAAAAGCATGCCTGAAATATGTTTTACTATTAGCGTCCGGCGCGCCTTCGTTCGCGTGGCGTTTTACCCCTACCCAACCCTACCCTGCACCTACCCTACAACTACCCTACAATTACCCTAAAAACTACTTAATCCATTGTAACTTTTTTTGTGTTTGTAATTATCAGGGCAAGGTTTGTATGAACGAAAAAAGGGTAGGTGAGGTAAGGTAGGGGTAGGAACGCCACGTGAACGAAGTCGCGCCAGGCTCACTAGTCGTCTATAAATACAAACAGAAGTTGCAGGTTAGTAACTGAAAATGTATGAACCGCTTAACGATGCCGGGAATAAAAGTTTATAAATATTCAACGGCATGCCCTGAAAGCTGGGTTTGTGAAAGTCTCCGGTTGAGTGTTTCGCTTCCAACTGCTTTCTACTGTTGGCAGGCTATAAAATATTGTCATCGGCTGTTCGACACGCACATAAATGTTAGGGCATTCAGTTTTCCAGTGAAAAGGCCGTCTAGACAAGACGTTACTGAAGAAAGTTCGCGCGCGTATGAGCCGGCTTACGCATAAATTTTGTTGGTCAGACCTTTGAAGTGTGTCAGTCATTGATAAAAATTTATTAAATTTTTAACACAACAGTTTGTGACCAGGGGCGCCGGCGTTTAGACTTTTTCGGACCTGACAGTTGAATAAGACAGCCCCGTAGTTGCTCATCACACTCAGATTTGTGGGGGGTCAAGAACACAATAATTAATTTTATTATAAGTCCGCGCTGCGCCCTGGGGTGTCGTCGTGAGCAAAAAAGGGGCGCCGCGCCACACTATTATATTCTCGTCTGTGAAAAACAAACTTAGATAGTCCTGTGTACAAAATAAAGATGAATCATCATCATTATCATCTTGGCGTCAGTACCGGTTGCCTCTAATGCCTCCCTCACAACAATTATATTAAAAGTAACATTGCCGCGGTGGATGCGCTTCATGTTTGATGTACATTGGTAAGTGTTTATCAAATTCCTCGACAAATAGTCAATAGTCTACAAATCAGACGGACAGTAGTGTTCAGGAAGCTACGCCATATACTTTTATCCCAATGAGCAGTTTTCCAATAGGTTTCTAAAGCATTCCTAACCACTCACTAGATGATCCCCGACAATTTTGGTAATTGATAATCGCTTGAAATAGGTTCTTAGCAAACAGGATATAAACACTGGGTACGTTGTATTGGATAATATTGCATTTATCAATAGTTTTCAATCATTTTAGAAGTTGTAATAATAATACAACATAGTGCCAACTTCTATAAATATTTCTTTTTGCATTTCGTTCAACCTTTAACAGTTATGTTTATATTAATAAACATTTTATTTTTAAGTTTAGTATTAGTTGGCGTAGGCCATGGTGGGGTAGGCCTCCTACAAGGTGGACCGACGACCTGGTAAGGATCGCAGGTACCAGCTGGATGCGGAAAGCACAGGACCGGTCTTTGTGGAGATCTCTGGGGGAGGCCTATGCCCAGCAGTGGGCGTCTTCTGGCTGATGATGATGATGATTAGTTGGTTGCATGAAATCACTGCCACCATCATACAGATTAAAAAAGATTACCAAAATTGTAAAGGCGCCATCTATTGATGCTTTTTGAAACCTACTATCAATACCTACTGGAAAACTCCTCATTACGACAGTGAAATCTCCGAAGGATTGCCAGGCTCCAGTGTCGGTGAGCAGGTCACATAGCTTGCAGGACGGCGGTAGCTACGGTGGTAACAGCTAATACCTCAAATGGTATGTGGTGACATTATCATCATCATCATCCTAGCGATCAATGCCGACTTCCACTGCGGACCCTTAGGCCTCCAGCGGGACGTTACTCTAGATGTATTACGGGGAATGTTTAACTATTTAACTTGATGTCACCGTCATTTTTCCGACGATTGGATAGATTTCATACACATAATCTGGAAGCCTATCACCCAACTAACGTACGGGCATCACGAGCCTTTATACAGCGCACCTGCAAGATGTGGAGTGAGCTCCCTCCCGCAGTCTTTCCTTTGCACTATAACTATTACAAATGACCTGGATGAACCGCTTTCTATAAGGTTGAATCGTGTGCCTCCTTTGGCAATAAAAAAATTCACTTTTCTACTCTTCCTACTCCACTTAGCTCAGCCATCAGCATCCTCGCGTTGTAAGATCTCAGCCTATCGCTCCTTGGGCCTCTCGCGGGACCTTCCTGATACCGGTAGGTTTAGGCACCTATTTTCCATATATCTCTGAGGCAACACAGCACACCAAACCAGCACCCCTTCAAACTGAAACTCATGTATCATATTTGAAATCTGGTACACGAGTATCAGATCGAAGGGGTGCTGGTATTTGTAACTCACTCGATCAAGTCGTGTAACACCGCATATCTACCGCAGCATTTTTGTTTTCAACCAAAATTTGCTGTTGTGGATCAATGCCTAAATCTTTTCAGCGTAAATATGTAAAAATAGTACCTACATCAGATGATAGGTATGTGTTGTGATGACTCAAAATACACAGTAATTACTACCGATATCGAGATCCAATGGGTAGGTATCTAATATTTGATAAACAAGCTATAAATTATGTTTGTGTGTAGGTACTGGTCCAATAAAGGTACCTACATACCTATTTGTAGGTGACCTAAAGGTCCTACAGGACAAAGGGACGACATTGACATGATAATGAGTCGAAAAGGCCAATGAGTTTGAAAACATTGTAGAAAAAGTTATCAAATCAACACCAGCTTTTATCTAGGCACCTAATGAACACCTAAGTAATTATAGCGTTCATTATAATTATTATATAGGTAAGTTATCAAACATACAAGGCAACATCAAGTAGCTATGAATTGTATAACCATTTCTCCAATTAATTATTCACTGAGGGCTTTGTGAGAAGCCGTAGCGAGTCATTAGTTCGCTCCGGATTCAGACAGTTCAATTACACATTTAGATAAATTTACGGTATAATTCGATTTGGTATAATCGAAGTCGATACTATAATTTAGTAGGAATACTTATACATCGATCAATCCAAATAAATAATTTTACAAGTTCATCGTAACTGCGTTGTTGACAGTTGCAATTGACGCACAACTACATACCGTATTGCGTCTGTACAGGCATAAGTACATGCCAATAACCAACGGCTAAGATTATACTTGCGTCTTCCATATCTGTTCCAAGAAGTGCTATCTAATAGGGGTTAGGTATCTTGGAGGAGTCCATGTGGAGTTGTGGAGCCAGCGGGATGACCGTCCGTCGGAGGATCGCCGCTTTAATGTCGGCCGGCTGCGCACGCGCAGCACTCGGCGGCTCGCACTCGACAACCGCGCATGTCGGTCCGCGTTCTCGACGCCCGCCTGTATTAGCGAAAATGTACAAGTCACTTGTAGTATTGTGTGTGCTGTGCTCTGTGATTGTTGGTAAGATTTTTTTTATTAATTTTTTGTTGGTCGTCGGGAACTTAGGCTGGAACATAATTTAAAAAGTTCTAAAAAATTTAATTAAAGCTAGGAGATTTAATATCACTTATCTACTATATTTTAAAATATTTAAGTATCTAACGATTCTGTAGATGTGGTTAAGATTCAATTTTTATTTGTCTTTCGTTATCCTCTCGATCGGCAATAATTTTCATTGAATCTTAAACACAAATCACTGTTACAAACGAACAAAATTTACCAGCACCAAAAAAGCAACAGCGATTCCGAACGACTTTTTCAACCCATCGTGATCAATCAGATCATTAGGCGCACATCCTTCTAACAAAACGCCTCCATTAGATCCTGAGAATTAAAACAAAAACGTGTTGACATTATAATTATAGTTTATAACAATGGTTACTCATACGATTGAGTCACGGAGGAGCAAGGCGCGTCGTGATCAAGCTTTTCCGCGATCATGACCCAGGATCGACTCTTTTTTCAACACAAAATTCCAAGCAAAGGATTCAATTAAAGACTATTCAATATTCTCAGGTAAAAAATACGACATGGCTCAGAAGCATGATTTACTAATTAGGCGTGTAGGTACGTACTTGCGGCGGTTTTAAAAATAAAAAATATTTATGAAGTGACGATATTTTAAAGTCCGGAAAGCCGAGTAAAGCGCTATAAAATTTTAGCTTTTTAATTGTCGTTGCGTCACAGAGGGTCCGTTGCACGTCATGATCCTCAAATAGAAAATTAGCTAACACACACAAGTTTTATACCCGGCCGGGAATAAGGAACTTTAAGGCTACACAGAGGCTCCAATACCCTCTATTTTTCTTAACTGACTCGAGTTAAAACTGCACTGCACTATACGGTCACGTCGTTGTAACACATAACTAATGTAAGTGATCAGGATCTATTGACAACGAAATGTAAGGAAATTAAACTTAAAATATAAATTAAACTTAGAGTGACTTTCCAGAGACTAGTCCACTGTTAAACAATCTTCTCTATTTGAATTCCTCCAACTAATTTGTAAGAAAACAAGAAAGTATTGTATAGGTAGTGTGTAAAATTAACTTTTTATTGTTTGGATACTTACGTAAATACTGTAAAGTAGTAAAATTGCTATAAAAATATAAATTGTCACCAAAATTACATGACTTATTCTCAGGTAAAACCCAAACAGGATAATTGGAATTTTAGGCACTAAACCAGCTTACACTGAAAAGTTATTGAAATATATGTTTCTTTATAGGCGAATACGTTGGTAGTGATTTAGATTACATTATAAACGACAATGAATAAAATTCGTACCGTAAAAAGTAATTTCTGCACCTAGATTGCTTTTACAGTAACGTACAATTACGTACTCATTATTACAGCAACCACAGGCAGGTTTTGCTGTTTCTGCTTCAAAAGCTGAGAGCACCGAATCATCTTCGACCACTTACATGATATCATCCTTATTCTGAGAAAGGTATTCGACGAAAAAGGTACCTTCGTTGAACCATAGCTTTGGCTTACAAAAACTTAATTGGATACGGCCGGAACTGTTCGAAGATAAATATAAAATATTCCATTTCTGGCCGAAACAGAGGTGCATCTAGCGACTAATTCGGTTGAGGAGAAATGTATGCTGAAGTTCACGATATTATCAGCGCGCGACGAGATGTACGTAATGAGGAATTTTATAATCATGTAAAAACAAACATCGCCGTTCCGGTTCGGCAGCCTGGAACCGGACACTCCGGACGTTGGCTTTATAGGGTGCAATGGTCGTACACTCATCGGGACCGATGCGAAACTGGCCAGTGTCTTGAAGGCTCTACAATCAGAGGATACGGGCAACTAAATAGGCAACTAAAATAAGGAAAACAGGCAAAAATCGAGAGTTTAAAACCGGCTGGTCCGTCACTTAGACATTATTGTGACCAGTATGTAATTTACTTATTAACTATTACATATGCCTAAAAAGGAGTTTGAACAAATATATGGAAAGTAAGTTTAAAATAGTAAGATCCGTAATGGCGCTTTTAATAAATTCAGTTATAACTATATTTGCCGTCCTGTTTGCCCCCTTAAGTATAAATAAACACTTATCTTGAGATAGGTCAGCAGGAATTGTTGGAAATATATGTAGGTAGGTAGTGATCCCAGTCGAGGCATTCATGCATCACTGCTAACTCGTCCACAGACATTTTACATCGATAACGTATTATTCTTGTTAAAACTAGAAGCCCGCTATCAAATGACCTAATGGAGACGTTTGAGAACTGCGCATTGGCTTGTTTATTTTTATTCCATTTATTGTAAATTCTAGGTTTATAGCTGATAGCCCCTTGTGCAGTTCAATAACTCCACTAACAAATACAAGTGCCTCACTCTAATGGGTCGGTTATGCATCCGCGATAGTACCTACTTACTCTGTTGGATCACGGTCTATTTGGCCGATTAAGTGGTGACCGTTGGAAGCGATACCTACTGGAGGTAACAAGTTCAGGTTCGTGGTAGGCACTTACGCTCTCTATACATTTTGATATTTCGTTGCTAATCTTGTTCCAAAACGTTTCCCGAACTTGTGGATAATGATAAACAAAAACATTGGCCGTAGAAATGTAGAGTGTGGAAACATGTTTAGTTAAAGCTAATGAAAAGCTCACCTTTCAAATAGCTACTAATAAGTTACCGCTAAGTGACTAACATTTTCTTTCCAATCTTTCGGGGACGAATTCTTATCATGAACAGTTTTGACAATGACTTGGTTATTGGTACCTACGAACGTAGGTAGGTACCTCATACTTTATGGAAGACAAAACCGTACATGTACTATACAGACGCCAAGCAAGAAAGTAGAAGAAACATGTGCTAAAAATGTATTAAAACGTACAAGCGATTGTGCAACTCCATTATCGCTTATCGTGAATCCACGTAAAGCATAACATTCGGATTTCACCTGAGCTTGAACTCGGAATCAATTACAACCGATGTAGGTGGATTTAAGTAGGTGATGTGATGTGAGAATGACGGATGGTACAGTTAGGATTTTGACAGGCAAAAAAGTGAATGCAGCCACTGGCTACACAAATGCGTCGACGTCGCGTTACAATTACTTGTAGATTTTAAAAGTAGACCATCTAAACGTTGTTTCTGAAGATTACTTTAATTTTGTTACCTTTAATTTAAATTCTTTGTTTTCTTTTTTTTATGAGGATATGCTACAATTTGACCATGTCACCTTCGTAAGTATGGCCCATAAATTTAGCTTTATAGCTACAATTATAAGGGTTGTCCAAAAAAGTAAGTCAGGTAAATTTGCCGGTTAAGTACTCACGATATACCTACTATAAAAATGTCAATTCAGCTACGGGCTTATTTCACCCATGACTGAAAGAAATGGTAGAAATAGTAAAACGATAAAGTTGCCAATAAACCTTTTGATTGATGCATTTAACAGAATTCAATAGCATTATTTACCGTTGTTAGTAAATGTCAAGGAAATGCCAATCAAACTGACTATGGTTGTCGGTTTACTGAATAGCATTTTTTATTTATTAAAGTTATTTCGCGAAATACAGCATAAAGCATCAGACCTAGGTCATATAGAACGCAATAAATATCTACATTTGTTACAAAGCATGAGAAAATGATTTATTTATTTATGGTAGGTAGATATCTAAACTTATTCAGCTCTTGATACGAAAACGGATTCATTAAATTTTCACTATTATCTGGTAGTTTTGTATTTATTTGTTAGATGGTTTGTCTAACATTCGCGTCAAAAATAGGTATGATATAGCGGGCAATTAGAGACCATAGGTATCCCTGAATGTGTAAGGGATGCAAGATACCGGAATATTTCCCCGACAATTTATTATTTATTTAGGTGTTTAATAGGTACATATCGGCATATTTACCTACTTATTTACAATACAAGAATGACTTATGAAAGTATGACCATTTTTAGAAAAAAACCTTTTGCGGCTACAGCAATATACCTACAGCGCAGGTGCATCGTTTTAAAGGTTCGTAAGGGGTAAAAACGAGCCCTTATAAAACCCCAAATTTTAAAATTTAAATAGAGAATTTCACGAATGCTATCAAAATCTTAGGAAAATAATACTTAAGGTCGTAAAGCACTTATGCTCTATTGAAAGTCATACTGCGGTGTCTGAGTGGTATGTAGTCCGAATCTGCGCCTGCGCCGGCCCGTTACCCGCGAGCCGCACTCACCCACATCTCACTCAAATGCCCCGAGATAGCACCCAAAGCTAGGCTTCGACGTGCAAATGTGATCACTAACGCCAACGGCTAGAGTGCAAATTAATTTAAGCTTGATTTTCAATCTACTTTGGTAATGAATAGCTGTACAGAGATACAGTTGTTCACAACATATTGTAAGTGATAGATTTTTAAGGTACTTATTCAGTTTGATGTGTAGATTATACCCATTCGTTCGTGGTTTGCCGCTGATGCAGGAAGAGTTGGCGGGAATATATCCAAAACAGTACAAAATGCAAGATTATTTTTTCTCGCCCCCTTCTGTCCAGAATACCCCCGGGTTATTACCGGGATTACAAAAAAGGGAAATTAAGACTTTTCTTAAGTTGTACTAACAAGATATGGACAATATATGTATACAATATTATTTATTTATGTACCTACTGTTTATAATAAAAGTTATTATATTGTATTAGCATAGCGCGTTCAGGTGAAATAATTATAACGGTCCTAATGCCTGATTACATTAAACTTTAGGTGACGCTTAATTTGATTTAAGTACCTAACAAAAAAAAGCATTGCACCAACACCAACCTTAAGTGAACCCTACACTCACTAAGGCACTCCTAACTTTATGACACAGATTTTGTGACTCCTAAATGCTTAAGAATATCTTAAGGCGCCAACTGTAGAGTAGCCTAAATTTACAGGTATAAAACTACGAAACGCCGCAAGTGCGTGACTATATTACCACCGGATAATGGGTAACTGCTTCTATATTTAAGTAACAATGTTGTTGCTACAGTAAAACCTGTTAAACCACGATAAAGCTGAAGCGAACGTCATCATCATCAAAAGCTCATTGTAGCCGTCCAAACCCATTTAGTTCGTATTACTCCATCATCAACAGCCCATACATGCATTTTAATTATTTTCTTTGTTTTATGCTTTAAAGTCAGACTAATTTCATAAAGCAAAGTTACAAGGCATGTCTTTTTAAACCACGAAGAAAAATTAAGGTGTTATGAGTATGGCTGTGTATCTGTGGATCTGTATATCTGTGTGTCTGTTTGTGGCATCGTAGATCCCTAACGGATGGACTGATTTGGATGCGGTTTTCTCCATTTGAAAGCTAATTTAGTCGAGATGGTTCCTCCTTTCAGTTCCTACATTCAGTTCCGTAGTTTATAAGATGTTGGAGTATATGTGAACTTGGTCGGGGGTTCTTCGACTTTCTGTATCGGTAAAGATATTATATGTAAAATCAATGGCATATCGGTACCTGCTATGTAAAATACTTATTTTCTGAAAAGTCTTTGTAATGTAAGTATCAGAAACAGAGCCAAGAACGCCATTCAATAAAGTTAACGTTCCACGCCTAAGTTAGCTTAGTCAAAGTGTAGGCACGTACATTGTAAATCCTTTGCGCTGAATTGCACAACCGTAAACAACAGTGAAACGATAGATAATTTTGAGTTTAAGGTACCCATATAAGGTGTAAACTTTAATTTTAAAAATGATGCGGATGCGCAAAATGTACCTACGTACAAAATAACATTAGATGAGATGGCGGTCAAATGCCTGCCTAGCAAGATGTAAAAATTGCTCGAAAAGTAATTTCTGTTGCATTATTTAGATAGTTACAGTGCAATTCCCCGTAGAGTCCGAGAACTGGATTGTGTGAAGACTAATCGAACTTCAGCACCGCAGCGAACTCGCCGCTAGGTGTTCTTCTTAAATTTGTTGGCGAGGCGAGGGTGACAAAGGTCTTCCGCTGGGCACCTGAGACTAGTTGAACGCTCTTGGGAGCCGATAAGCACCCCATTTTTTTTCGCGCCCATAGCGTATGAAATGGGCACCCTCCGGTAGCGGTTGGGAGGGAGGAGGTGAACTCTCATGAGTACCAGCCGGCCGATAGGACTGGTTATGGACGACTCGCCAAAAGCGGACCTAGGCGCATACGTGCTACAAAGTGCGGTTAGTAGTGGCTAAAATATATTTCATGGGGCGCAAGCTCGCACCTGACCAAAAGTCTCATCACGACCTTACTTGCGATGTTTCGAGGGATTGGGTACGAACTCAATTGGGTACGAACTGAGGCCTGATTTTCGCGTTGTGACATCGCGATATCGACATTTTTTCTAGACACATATCATCATTAATAATAACATTGAAATGTCTATTGCAGTCAGAAAATATTTTCTAGCCGTCGTACAGGACGTTGAGCATATTGCGCGGGAGAACCTTCTCTTTCAAAATATAATACCCTGAAATAAATAGACCCCCTGAGATAGTAAATAGAGACCCTAGCAGACTCACCCCTAAAAGACGAAAAATTTAAGAAGAAATCATAGAGCAGAAAAAAGCTCCCCTCAGCCGTGAACCGACCAATATTTTTAGGAGAAAATTACTTTGGTTTTATTTTATGTTTTTTACGACTGCATTCTAAAAGAAGGTGTCTGATAAGCCAATCATTGCACATGCCACGACCATTGAATATACCAGACTGCAAATAAATGAATACTGAATACTGAAAATGCCTATGAATAAATAAAATAACCGCTTCATGCCAAGTACTTATCCGGCCAGTGATCGAGGAAAGCCGCGGGCGACAGCTAACGGTGTGCAAATAGCGAGCAAGGTGAAGGCTGCGCGGGCGTCTACTAAACCCCTCCAAAGTGAGGTCAATGAGCTCTACTCGTATTTGCTCCGAAGTTCCGAACATTCGGATGCATCCAAATCTAATTGACGAGTCTGTGTAAAACGAAACGAGGACAAATAAAATAATGCCCAAGTAAAGTGGGTACGGTTGCTCTCTAAAGTGTTTGTAGTAGTTGTAAAGAAGCCACTTTCAGTAAACCAAACATGGTCAGTAAAAGCGGTGATTGTGGAACCACCTCGTTTCTCACGGGACGAATGAGTAGTGTGTCACGAAGTAAAATGTGTTTACGAGTCTAGAAAACCTATAGCTTTAACAGAGAGATATTTGCCGAGATTGACGATGTGACTCGTCACGCGAATTAGTACGGCGTCTACACACATGAGCATTTAGATAATGAACCGATCGTACGTATCAGCTGCTAGGTATTAGCCAAAAAGATTGGAAAGTCAGTTACCTTCATAGGCGGCCAATTTTTTTTGCCCTGTAGCCGATCCCAACGGCTTGCATCCGCGCGCAGTTCGGATCTCTGTAAACATTCAACGTTACCGACCCTATTATTTTTCCGGGATCAAAAGTAGCCTTTTCACTCGGGAATAATGTAGCTTCCTTCTAGTGAAAGAACTTTTAAAATTTGTCCAGTAGTTTTTGAGTTTATTCATTGCAAACAAAAATACAAATCTTTACGATATTAATACGAATGACATAACGATTTATAAGATACGGCTGCTAAGTGCTGCTAAAGTTTCTTAAATATTACCAGTTTTTGTATAATCCTTGGTTTACCCTATTTCTGTATCCTATCCTATATGAATATCCCGGTCAGCGTCTCAGCATTTATAGCAATCCTAATTTCTATCTGAGGCGTCCAACACAAATGTCGAATTAGCTTTTGTGAAAGGTTCTATACAAATATGGCTGGTTCAATACTCAATAGGTCAATGCGTACGCCACATCGCGCAGTCGCGGTAACGTGTGAAAGCTCTCATGTGAATGGAGTTATACATTCCTGAACCGTCACGATGCCGCATAGAAGATAAAATAACGCATGTGTGTTAAACTTAATACATAGATCTCGACAATTCGTATTGATAGGTTGGCCGTGTGGTGTCCGGCAGAGTAGAATAGCACCAGCCCCTTACACTCGTGGGTGTCGTACAAGACGACTAATGTTTTCGAGGCAAAAGATCTAAGCGTCTCCGTAGTCTGGAAAATGGGCAGCAGCATTTTCTATTGTTATATTATAACACTGCGATCTCCAACCCGCCTGCCAAGCGTGGAGATTATGGCAATAACCTGCCCTTTCGCGGGAGAGGCCCTCAGTCCTGCAGAGGACTGTTATAGGCTATCATATATTGATAGGTATACCTAACTATTAACTTCGTACCTATGCTATCTGTCTTGAGCAGTTAAGGGGCATAAATGTCAGACTATCTCTCGGGCTATAAACTATAAGTAATTGCTTATTTAGACTACGGCACTTCCTTATTAAGAGATTAAATTGTTCCGTCTAGTATGTATATAGAGTCTGTATAGAACCCTAGGCTCTATAGAGTTGAATTTAAACGTAATGTAGAGATAGCTTCAATTACGCGTAAAATTTTATAATGGATTTTTTTACACTGAAATGTTTGGAAGGCACGATTAAAAGGTTAAAAATATTAAGCTTCAGACACGATACGTTCCGTCAGGTAGTCGGAAGAGTTAACACTTCCGTTAAATTAAATTTAATATGATTGATAGCGATGTCTTTAAGTAAGCTTAAAGAAGAAGGTAATTTTACTTTCATTGTTTGTTATTAAACATAGTACTGTAGGTAACTATTATTTAAGTACTAGCTCTGAATGAACTTTGTATGAATGAATACCTAACCATTTTTTTTTTTTTTTTTGTTTAATTGGTAGGCAGGGGAAATCCGTCATGGACACCTGGGAAGGGGACCCAGGTAGTGCCGGACTCTTACCGGCTAAAACCCCTACCTGCCCTCGAAAGCCTCTGGTGAAGCCAGAGTCTTTCGGTGGTGAAGTGAGTTCGCGAAAGGGAGCGTGTGTTAAGGTGAGGGTACCTGTGTACATCGGGCGTGCCATTGGATACATGCACCCGGTGTATACAGGTTTCTTAAAGCTATAACAAGATAAAATATATTATACATATAACGTTAAATAACATATGATGCACCTAAGGTACTTGAGCTAAGTATTGGGCTGTTGTCCATGTGTTGAGCATTTTTTATTATTATTATTATTATTTTTTTTTTTTTATTGTATATACATATCTCAATTTTTTTTTTTTTTTTTTTTTTTTTTTTCATACTTTTAGGACCAGCGAAGTCACTAACAAATAATTAACAATTTAAAAAAAAAAACACTATGTTCCATTTATTAATCTAATCGTTTTGATTATGTGACTAGTGTAGTGTATAAACAAGTCAATGTTACGTTTTTTCTTTAAAGATTCAGTAATCGCGAATGGAGATGTTATTCCCAGACTACGGCAACCTTCGGTGTAGTCGTATCGGTCTCGGCCAAAAATTGGGCAGTTTTCAATAAGATGTTCAAGGGTCTGGCAGGTGGAGTTGTCACAAGGACAGGCGTCATTCTCTGTAATTTTAAATCTTTTGAGATAGGCCTTATGGAAACCGTGTCCAGTTAGGATCTGTGTAAAGTGAAAGTTTACACAGGTTTGGTTCCACAGGGCATCTATGGCGTCTAGACTTGGGAGAATGCGTCTGGTGTGCGAGCCTTGTTCCGCGCTCATGTACCGGCGCTGCCAGGTTTCACGGCTACGAAGCTTCACCTTGTGTTTCACATAGGACATAGGGAAGCAGAGATAATCCGGTGTCTTGTGGAGAACAGAGGCGCTATTAGCAGCTCGGTCAGCAGCTTCGTTGCCCGCTATACCGGTGTGGCCTTTTACCCAGGCTATCTCCAGCCTACCTGTTCCTGTGCGACTGTGGACATGTCGGTGAATAGAGGACACCAACGGGTGCACGTTGTTCCTGTCTCCAATGGCCATGACAGACGACATGGAGTCGGTGAGGATCACAACCTCATTCAATTGTCTTTCCTGCACCCACTCGCAAGCCTTGAGTATTGCGAGCAGTTCCGCCTGAAAGACAGTGCAGCTGCTGTGTAATTTGAATTTTTTAGTTGTGTCCTCACGATGTCCACCACTATAGCTGACAAACGCTGCGCCCACTGATCCGTTCTCTTGCTTGCTGCCGTCGGTGAAAATTCGCACGGCCACTGGTCCGCACAGGTCATCTACCTCCTGTTGACTATACGTTGTGCGAATGGAAAGTGACACTCTAAAGGCGGGGTGGAGTAGAGCGCTCATCGGCGTAGGCCGTTCTAGCAAGATGTCTGCCGGGAGGAATTCAGAGGCGCCGAGCAGGCGAGTCCTCTCAATCTCATAGACCTCCAAGACTTTGAGGTCCAGGGGGAGAAATTGCGCGAGCGCCAGCGCGGCATTGGCAGAGACAGTGCGGAAACTACGGGTTGCCCTAATAGCAAAAGCTCTTTGTAAACTAATAAGCTTTTTAGCAACACCTTTCTTTAGTGCCACATGTCCCCAGACTCCTGCTGCATAGGTAATTGTGGGTTGAATAACCATGTTGTAGATTGTTTTAATATTCTCTGGGTGAGCGCCCCAAGTGGCCCTGCAGTACATGGCGAGTTTACCAAATAATTTGTTCGATTTTGCAATTACGTGCTTGACGTGCTTACTGAAATTCAGCTTTTCATCAATGATGACTCCGAGCAACTTAAATTCCTGTGCATATGAAAGATCGTGTCCATTTAAGTTTAATATTGCCGCCTTGGCCTTAGGCGTGAAGGCTACAACCTGAGTTTTACTAGGTCCAAAGCTCAACTTGACCCCGCTACCCCAGTCGTGTATCGCGCTCAACGCTCTATTTGCAGTTTCCTGGAGATCTGCCACATTCGCGGCGGAAACTATGAGGAGCACGTCATCTGCAAACGCCTGGATGTGGCAACCGCGGGGCAGCTTCAGATCAAGCAACTCGTCGAGTATAAAGTTCCATAACACAGGCCCACATGTGGAACCCTGGATGCATCCTTTGGTCATATACTTTTGTACCCGTGCGTCGGCATGATCTAAAATTACTTTTCTATCAATGATATAGTCTTGAACTAGTTTAAATATATTGCGAGGGCATCGGACAGCCCTGAGCCGCTCGAGCATTGCCGGCCACCATGCGTTGTCAAAGGCGGCCTTTATGTCGAGTGAGACCGCGACCACTAATTGTTTTGCCTCTTTCGCTTTTTTTTATGGTATCTACTGCGCAGTGGATGGCATTGGTAGTACTGACTTGTTCTTTGAAGCCATACTGGCGGGCATTCATCAGCCCGTCAGCGTAGGCTTTGTGTGTTATTCGTTTAATGAACAGTTTTTCCAGCAGTTTTCCGAATACAGATATGAGCCCAATAGGCCGAAATGAGCCCAGCGCTTCGTGATCGGTCTTGCCGGGCTTTGGAATAATTCGGACATATGCCTCCTTCCAGGGGCGCGGGAAGCTATGGAGAGTGAGGCATCGGTTAAGAATGCCAGTGATGAAGGCCGGGTAAGTTTTGGCGAATCGACTGCAGATGTCAGCTGTGAGGCCGTCAAGCCCAGGAGCTTTCTTAGGGTTCATTAGCGCCAGGTACTCGAGTACCTCTTCCACCGTGAAGAGCGGGTCGTCCTGTGTATCCGGCGCCGCTTCTCTTCGGGATCGCAGGATTCGGTGCTTGGTCTCCCAATCGTCTCCATCATCCGGGTAAAAATGGTCCAATAGGGCTCTGGCGGTCTCTTCCCCGGTGGTGGTGTGTCGGTTGCCAACGCGTACCGTGTTAGGTGGTCGGCGGGGGGCAGTTTCTTTGAGCAAGCGGTTGGTAACAGACCACACATTTTCCTTGGTCTGCAGTTCGCAGAACTGCCTGAAATGGTTTGTGGACTCTTTCCTGAGGTCTTGTGCATATTGTGTCTTGAGGACCTGCCTTTCCTGCCGTAACGAGCCGAGTAGAGCGTCGTCGTGTCTGGCTGCTCTGATACGACGATGCAGCCTAAGCAGCTGTTTCTTGCTCTCTTCTAGGCCGTCCGTCCACCAGGGGGGTTTGGCTCTTCCACGGGGCCCTCTCATCGGAATCGCTTTATTACAGGCCGACTGTAGGATACTAGTGAACTCGTTTACGGTGGACTCAAGATCGTCGCGGCTGAGTCCAGTCAAGTCCCTCTCTAGTAGTCCAGAGTCGCGCATGAGTCTCTCAAGGGTGTCCTGGAATAGAGGCCAGTTAGCCCTATGACATTTATACTTAAAAGTAGACGGATTGTAATCGTGGCAGCGCATTCTATCTCCAGCGAGAGAAATTGTAAATAATATAGCACTGTGCTGCGAGGACGGACAGTATCCATGGTCGACGCGCCAGTGATCGATACTTCTAATCATAGAGTCGGACACAAAAGTGATATCTATGATTGAAGAGCGCGTGCGTCCATGCGTAACAGTTTCAAATGTGTGAGACGAGCCGTCGTTACATACATGCATATTATGACTGTTGATTAGGTCCACAGTGTCGCTGCCTCGCGGGTTGTCCGTCACGCTCCCCCATGACGTGTGCCACCCATTGAAGTCTCCGCCTACGACACAATGATTTGTCCCGATCTGTCCTAGGAAATGGTCCAGCTTAGCAAGTGTATTCGCTTCATCTTGTCTAGGTTCGATGTAAACAGAGGCGACATATATGGTTTTGAGCCTGGTTTTGAGCTGTACTACGCATAAGTTAGACGAAGAGAACTGAGACATTCCTAGTATAGGGCCGCATTCGGGTTTGGCCAGGATGCATGCCTTAACCCTGTCACCGGATGAGAATTGGAATATTCTCAAACCAGAGATTGGTTTTAGTTCTTTACCCGCCCCCACATACGGCTCCGATATGAGGGCTATTGTATGACTGTCAGCCATAAAGGATTTAATAAAGTCGTGAAGACTGTTCTTTGAACGATCTATATTACACTGAACAATTTTAATATTAGTAGCTTGATCCATAGTCGATTCGACTAGTTATTCTTTCTTTCATGGCTGTCAGCTTAGGGCATTTTATGGAAGTGGCTGTATGTGATGTGTCCTGTTGCGTGTTGAATTTCGCATTATGTGCGGAGCAGTTAGCACATCGTGGCGAACCTTTCCTTGTTTTTATCGAGCAAGCTTCGACCTGGTGCCCCGTTTCGGCGCAATACGAACAAGGTTGATCCTCTGTTACCGCTGTGCACCGGTTCTTTAGATGCCCGAATTGGAGGCAGTTGTGGCACTGTATAAAGGGGGAGAAGTCTGCCGCCCTAACTCGTTGGTGGTCGATGCAGACTCTCCCCATTTCGGCCACCTTGCGCCAAATTCGGGGATGAGTAACGAACACGGCATTGTAGAGTTTCGGGTTCTTATTGTGTCTTTTAAAGCGCAGTCGCAGATCGACGTTATCCGCGATCAGGTCGCCAATTTGGGCGTTCTGGCCGCGAATTATATCGACCAGCTCTTCTACCGGAGTTTCTGTTGATATACCTTTGAGTATAAACATGGGGTTCAGTCTGCGCGCGGGTTCTGCCATGACAGTTGCAGACCCTTCCAGCTTCCCGAGCGCATCGTCCCTCTGGGCTAGGCTGTCAAACTCTACTCGGATTCTATTATTCGAAACAACCTGAGTTTTAGCCGGCGCGTAGTCGGATTTCTTGAAAGAAATGCTCTTCTTCCAGGCATCCATGGCCTCCTGTCTAGTCTTGGCCTCGGCTCTTGGTGTGACAATAATCGCGGGCTTGGTAGCGGGTATGGTCAGGACCGGTGCTAAGTGGTCGGGTGGTGCGTTAGCCCTGTTCGCCGCTACTTGCGCGTACGTTGTACGTAACTGGTTGTTAGCCTGTTTCATTTTCGAGAATTCCTCCCTGACACAATCGATGATATCTTGTTTCAGGCTGCTTTCAACTTGTGAGGATGCTGATTGAGTAGATTCGGTAGAGTTACATGTTGTCTGTTTGAGTACGCAAGTTGCGCGTTGGATCTCTCCAACAGCTAGAAGAATGAATTTCTTCTTAGCTGTGGTGACGGTCCTTGCATCGTTGATTGCGCCTTCGATGCTCTTGCAGAGCTTGGTGATAATGTCCTCATAGCTCTCCAACCCCCTGACATCGGTCGCCAGAGCGGGGAGGGGCGGGAGCTCAGAGAGTGACATTTTATGGGTTTATGAAAAATAGTATGGATCTTAGTACTAATAATAATGCTACAAACTTAAATTTTAAAACAGTGTCCTTCTCACTTTCTTAACAAATTTAATCACAATAATTAATTAAGGGGGAAGCTACATCTACCTATGTCTGTCTATGCTGACGACTAACATACACTAGCCGCATAAAAATGCCTATAGAATACAAAACATACAAAACATTACTAATAGCATAAAAAAAAAGACTACTAATAGAAACGTAGAAATTAGACTATCAAATTCTTTGAATAGAAATACTAACAACAGCAGAACAGACAAGAAGAAAACAAATATTCAGAGTTAGTAGCGTAAAATGACATCTAACGATAAGTAGATGTATTATTAGTAGCTATAAAACCACGGTTCAGAAAAAAAAACAGAATTAAGCGTGAAGCACCATCTAGTGACAAATAGATTTACTAAGGCCATAATCATTATTAATTGTCACTGCGCGCAAGCAAGTATTAGAGTATCTGAATAGTAAAAAAGGCAGTTACATAGAAACAAAGCAAATGAGAATATACAAATAAAAAATAAAATAAACTGAATACCGCGAGGATCGAACCGGCGCACTTCTAGCGCATACGTAATGTCTGTAACAAGTCTGTAACCAGCTATTTATGCCCACACTCGGCTGTTTGAAATTTTGCCTTTGTTTCGAGCTGTGATTCACATAAAATTCGTTAATTGTTTAAACAATTTTTGCAAGCGTCCTTTTCTGAGTAAACTATTCGATATTTTGGATATTTCACTGCATTCACATAGTTCTTTCTTTCCTCAGATGCTTAGAATGTATACTTTTAGTAAGAGAGAAAGATATTTACTTACAGTTCACATTTATTAGCAAATAATATCCTAATTTCACACTGAGGCGACGGTCGCGGGCGCGGGCGACCGCGGGGCGGCGCGAGGGGTGCGGAGCGCGCTGTCTTCTCGGAAAACTCGGGAACGCGCGACGCGAATTTTTTCAAGGTCGGCGTCGGCGGGGGTCGGGAAGAAATTTTAAATGCTTTTGTTTGTAACTTTTAATTGGCGTTGAATTTTAGTAGACGGTTTTCACTATTCAATGGGTTACCACTTAAACACTGAACTGGTAAAATTACAGGAGAATAGGTGAACTTTTTCCATTATTTTCCGTATTTTTATTGCGGAGCGCTTCGCGAAGCGTGTGCCTTCACTCCGGTTCCCGTAGGCTATCCAATACCTAACCATTAGACAGACCTTACGTAGGTAGATCAAACTCTTTATTGCTCACAAAATGACTTAACGAAAAACTTAAATTATCAGTGGCGGCCTTATCGCCGCAAGCGATCTCTTCCAGAAGACCATTGTCTAGAGGGAATATAAGTGGCATCAATTATTTTAAGTTTTTAAGTAAGATATGAATCGAATGGACGTAAGTTTATGTATCGAGCAAACGACAAGCAAAGCGACATAACAAACAACCTGCATCTTAACTTGAAGAATCACATCTACTATTAAAAATAGACGACTATCTTACATAAGTTGCTGCGAAATATCTCCGACCGTGTGAACCCTGACCCTGACTGGCCGAGACCCGAGACAGACAACCTAGTCGCACGAACTGCGCAGAAACCGCTTTATCTTCGCCTTTGCCACAGAATACTAATATACCTACTAACCAGATCAGTCCAGGGTTTGCGTAGCCGGAACAGCTTGGAGTCAACGACCGAGCCCTCGGGGGAACTGGTCATCGGCCACCGCCGTCTATCCATTATCTAGTCAGGGACGTATTCTGTTCAGGAATGGGGTAGGAGGACTTGCTCGGAAATATTGAGATGTAAGTAGGTATCTATTTCTGTAAGGTCTAAGGGTCAAGGGACAGAAAGCGAAAAGTTGCGATAAGGGAACGGTCTGATCGTCCGAGTGGTCATAATTTATGCTATTTCTAGAGACCGGGGAAAGGATAATCATGAAGCATACGTTTATCGAATTCGTAGGTACCTATTGACTCGTACTTAAAATCCTACCTACCTATCCTTCAACGGGGTGGTATCAATAGAAGGAGAGGCAAGTAGCTAGCTAAGTAGTAGCTAAGTTGTAGCTTGTAACTGCAAAATATAAACCATTTCTTGTAGGTAAAATATATTTAAGTTGATAGAGACATACTCTTTGACTTTGATATTTTTTCTAGATACTTACTATTATATAATGGCTAAGAAAGTCCTAAGAAAGGCTAATTAAGGCACTCACACATCGAAATCAACTAACTAAGTAGTGGGACGCGTCATCTTAGACTAGACGAGCTCTAACAGAAATTAAAAATTATCATTTCAATTTCTGCCCTGCCGGGAATCGAAGAACACATCCCAATAGCATTTTTCTCCGGCTACATTGTCTACTTTGCCCAGCAAAGCGAATGCAAATCCGTGCCTGTCTATTAGCGAATTCACTAGGCATGAATGATGCATGCGGCCCCCGCGTGCAGTCGCGGATTGTAGATCACGACCCGTGCAGGCCGATCGCTATCGCACGGCCGCATGGTGTAGACGAGCTCGCCTGATTAGGCTATAGCTGTTTATTTTTATCGCCCGCAGCGTATAGGTCGAGATGGGTTCTGCGTAGGTACCGGGAAATTGTGTTGCTGATATTAAGACGTAAAATGTGAGCAGTTGCTCGAATATTGAACCCCGATTCTACCCACTATATAACAGTTATTAGGAACGACTGGGAGTTTTATTCCCAGTCGTAGGTGATGTGTTAGACGAGGAAAAAATGCAACACAACATTAGATAGTTAAGAATAGACCTTACCCACTCTGTGAATTCTTGTATTTTAATGCCTACATACTTTTACCTTTCTTCTAGGTAGGTAATGTATTAGAGAGGAAAAATAATTTTGCATTGCACTACCTACTTTCATAATTTAGGTAAACTAGGACAAAAAACTCAGTTCGGCGGTAATAAACTTATACTTTACATAAATTGATTACATAGTACAAGCTTTGCTTAGTTTGGGGCTAGATGGCGCTGTGTGAATTTGTCCACGAATATTTATTATTATTATTATTTGAGAGACTATGGTAGGATGAACGATCAAGCAGGTAGGTACTTAAGTAAGTTAAATGGAATTATTAGTACTAAGTATTCCATTAATCTTCAGTAATCACCTCACGATTTATGATGCTCACAGATAAATGATTAGTAAGAATACACAATGCAAAATTATCGAACAAAGGTTATATACGTATAGCGAAAACCTTCGGATAGCAATTAAGCTGGCATTTATTTAGCACTATTTGTTTCCCATTCCGAGACCTAGCACGACCAGTTTTAATTGCCCAACTTATAGACTGAGACAAAACAAACATTTTTGATAATTGATTACCCACTAGCTTTTCCCGCGACTTCGTGAGCGTAATATTTAGTTATTACGTTCTAGACTCGTTCCCGGGTCAATCACATTTAATTCTCGGAATAACTTGTAACCTATGACTGTGTTATTCTGGGCTATAAGAATACCTATTACTGCTAAAATAGGAAGTTATGGCGTGAAGGGGTAACAAACATCCGTCTACAAGGTTACGATCGATATTCGGCGCTCTACCTAACGCATTTCATCTTTTCTAACTTCAGATGCACGTCCATCATGGCAGTTCCTCCCGCCGAAGGCTGGTTACGTGCCAGTCTACATCAGGCCTGGTGACACCCCGTTGGAAGACATCAACCCTGAGCTGGCAGAGGCCTTCCACGCGCTACCCATTGGCAGGAGTGCCGGGAAGGAAGTGGAAGCGTCCCCGGACCTGCCGGACAGCAAAGAGGATAACCAGCCAGAACAGGTATATTTCCACATTGCTATATAACCAAAGTTAGCATCGAGAATATTCGTGAGACTCGTACAAAATACGATATTTGTGCGCTGGATCTATGCTCTCTGCTAGATGTATTCGGGCGGGTCGTGGGGTCCTACCATCATCTCATAGGAAGGTCCTCTGCTTGTAGTTCCCCTGCGACGCTGCCTGTTTCGCTTAAGTAGGAATAAACGGCCGTGGAATAAACGGGAAGCGCGTCGAATGGATTTCCTCTCTTTTTTCCTGGCTTTTGTAGACCTAATGGTTAGGTAGCCGCGTTTTTCGTTGCGACTTATCAACCGGGTCCGCCAAACCGTCTGCCAAGTATGGAAATCGTGGTAAAACTCTCGCACCATGTAGAAGAGTACTGTCAGATACTAATTTAAGCCTTTTAATATCATTAACTGAACTGACACGCGTCAAGTCTTAGTGCATTGGATATCATATCCCCCAAAACGGAAGACAACTTACTCGATTCTAGGTACAAATAATACTAAAGTCGCTAGGAAACCCTAATCGTCTGTGTAAAACTTCATTACGATTAAGACGGTAGTATGATGGGTCCCCCCTCTTCTCTATTTCTCCCGCCAAGCAATTATGTTCGCATTGTTGTGTGCCGGTTTGAAGAATAAGATAGCCAGCACATTTACGGCCATGAGGCATATCATCCTGGTTGTCAAAGTCCTCACAGTAACAACGCATCTGCATTGGCATAAATCGTAGATGCTTTGGGCTACAATTAGAATACTTCCCCTGTTAACCAGAGTCACGGAGGTCAGTAGGCAGTCGCTCCACTGTAATTACCTGACTGCCAAATCCTGGATCATGGTCAAGGCACACCGCTGGCCCTCGCGTGCGAGAGCACAACCAGGACATTAACGCCTAGATTATGATAAGATGATGATTCTGTAAGCTACAGTTACCGCTTTACATCAGGTGGTGTGTCTGCTTGTTTATCATTAAGTAGTACATTCTTTTTTCAATAAAGTGTTGTTTAAATGTCTAACTGTAAACTTATAACAGGTGAAATCGGAGGAAATGCAGTCAGACCAGCCGGCCGCCCCTGAAGATGAGAAGGAAAAGATACCAGTCGAGAGCCCCGAAGACAGCATCGACCGTCGCCCTTATGAAAAGAAAGTCTTAGAGAAAAAAACTAAAAAGGTCAACGACATCACAAAGCCTGTGGAACGTAGATAGGACCTATAGGTTACGACTATAGGTTACGATAAACTATTAGGTGTAAGATTAAGGACATAATTGGTTACTTTTGAAATATTGCAACTTAAAAGTAATAAATTATACCTTCCTACTTAAGACTTTGATACGGCTTTCGGAAGTTATTGTTCTAATAATACTATCAGAATTGCCTCCTTATGTATTAAGCTTATAATTTATGACTATGATAAAATGGAAAATACTCTCTTAGGTACAAAAATATTTATAATTATCGAGTAATAAAATCATTTTTACTATACACAATTCTCGTTTCAATTCAATCATACATTTACATAGATAATGTTAACTCTGTCCTATTTTACGATTTATAATGAAGTAATCTAATTGTACTAAAGGAGATCATATCACATCAATTACAGGGAACTACCTGCAACTGTAATCTTGGCTTACAACTACATACTTAATAATGAGCAGTTTTCCAATAGGTATCTAAAGCATTCCTAACCACTCACTAGATGGCGCCCCGACAATTTTGGTAATTAATAATCACTTGAAATAGTATCTTAGCAAACAGGATATAAACACTGGGTTCGTTGTATTGGATAATATTGTATTTGTCAATCGTTTTCAACAATTTTAGAGGTTGTAATAATAATGGAACATAGTGCCAACTTCTACAAATATTTATTTTTCATTTCGTTCAACCTTTAACAGTTATGTTTATATTAATAAACATTTTAATTTTAAGTTTAGTATTAGTTGGCTGCATGAAATCACTACCACAACCATACAGATTATAAAAAGATTACCAAAATTGTAGGAGCGCCATCTATTGACGCTTTTTGAAACCAACTATCAATACCTACTGGAAAACTCCTCATTGTTACTTATACTAGTTACTATTTAGCACTATTGAAAACGATCTGGGGCCTTCTTGCGCTGTGACATCTCGATTCGTAATTTTTTCTAGCCACATACGTCCATTAATAATGACATTGAAATGACTATTACAGCCAAAATATATTTCCTCAACTATCTTCGAGAGTCGTATATTGTCGCAGATCAATTTCAATGACGTTTTAATACAGTTTTTGGCTAGAGGAAATGTTGAAGTTGAGACACACCGTGAGAATCGCCCCATGATTTCACACCATCCCGGGACAATCTCACAAAACTCAAATTATGTATTCGCAACTACAAATCGGTGTACAGATGATAGTATTAACGCTAGTGTTGTAGTTGACATTTTTCTTTATCACCAATCTCGATATAAGACTGCTGAACGTGATTCATCGATATTTTTTCCAAACATGAAATAAAGCCTGGCGAATACAAATTTCAAGGATTGTCAAATATCACTGTTAAAATCCACTGACTATGAACGACAATTACTTCATAATACAATAATAGGTACATAATTTTGTCAACTCTACTTCTAACATAATTATTACCTAATTTACAGTCATCTCGATTTGATAAGGTAATTCTCCACTTGATTAGCTGAGTAGGTAGCTTATTTGACGTATTTGCGAATATTGTGTTCACACGTTGATTTCCTAAAGGCAAGTTATCAATCCAGTGTTGCACACACGCTAGTGATGGAACCATGTGTGAACAAACACTTTTTGAGAACCGTAAGGATTTTTCGAACCGAATATACTAAATACGCCAAGTAGTCAGTGAAAAACCACCATTATTAAGCCGGACCCAGTGTCAAAATGCGTCGTGTACACACGTTTCTACAAATGTTCTAACAAAGTTTTACTCTTTTGCAAAAGCGACTACAGATACATGTTTCCCAAATATTTTGGATCAGTTTTTGCAAAGACAGCGGACATTATAGAGGACAGTATACCGCGTAACAGCGAACTTAGTCGGTAAAGAGTGTGGAAGTCGCCTTAATATTTATGGTGCGCCCTTTGATGTGCGCCAAAAAATCGACACTTGAATGGCAAATACGAAATATTTGTACAAAATCTAAAATATTTGTACACATATTTACAAATAAGCTCCAATACATCGTTTTTGCGCATCATTGTACACATCTTGACACATGTCTAGGCTTGGTATTGGAGTACGACTGGATAAAGATCACTCTAAAATCACCTATCGTCATCATTAGCTAAAATGCGGCAAATATGAAGAAATTATCAACCGCACTTATTACGACCGCCTCATAGTCAGCATAACATTGATTTCCCATATGATGGTGCGAAGGTTTGTAATCACCTCCTTCAGCTGTTTGTTTTTCAAAACCACCTGTGAACAAGAATTTTAGATGATTTATCTTAGCTTTAATAGATGCTAAATACTCTAAATTAAAAGATATCTTTTGGGTAAAGTCAAATTGGTGAAACTTTTAGGGCGTTCGCTGCGCTGGGAGTTCCATTACTGGCTTTTCAAATATTCTGTCACACGCCATGTACTAAATCCGCAACAGACTGAAATCCGGCCCAACGCAGCGGACGCCCTTAGTCCCAAAAACAACGTTGATAAACATATTGGCTAGTTTTCTCGTAATACGCGGATGCCGAAGATAAACAGCCCAGCTGAAGCTGATCTAGCCGATGTGCATAATTTACAGACGACAAGTGTAAGGGAACGTACCCATACCACCCCCCATAGGGAGATCTTCAAAATACTACGCTCAGTCACAGGAGCGGGGGGGTGGCTTAAATTTTTGTTACGTAGTCGATTTCGCCGCAAGAAATTGCAAATATGAGTCAAATTATTTTCATTTGTTACACTTTCTGCCTGCGAAATAATTAAAAATCATACTTGTCAATGCTACGTAAAAACTTTAAGGGGAGGGGGGGTCTTGGCAAATACTACCGAGTGGTCACCGTAGTATGGGTACGTTCCCTACGTAGGTGACTAACCACAATCGGTTTACTAATATTTTAAACTATCGCCGTTATTATCACACATTTTAAAGGTACATTCCGGGTTTCCTACAGCGTGCCTTTATTATTTCGGCACAGTGCATGTATCATGGTTACGGGACGACTGAAGAGCTGCGAGCGCCAGGCGGTGTTGGTTAGCGATAAAGCGACCGTAGCCGATTTATCCGCTTTCACAAAGGTACGTGGTAGAAAACCCGGAACATACATTTAAAATGAATGGGTTACCTGTTCTGTAAGCTCTCTGTTCTCGTCCAACGCAATTCGGTAAGACTCGGTGTTGCGCCGTTCATCGAGCGCTTTGTTGTCCGCCTCATCCTTCAGTGGTATCAAACTCTCCATGTGTGTGTATTCCATGCCCTGTGGACATATTGAAAATAAAAAAAAAATATGTCAAGATCGATCAAAATGCAACTTAACGTGCTCTGAATACAGATGGAATTGGTATAGCGAAATTTACCAGGTGTAATTTAAGTTTTTATTTTGTTATGCCAGTTTCAGCCGTATGACAAGCAAATCAATTATGTTATGCCAATTTGAGTCGTATGACAAGCATTTGCTTGCAATTAGCAATTCTATCATTCTCACCTTCAGATTGGGTACGGATCATGGGTACAAGGTATTTACAACGGTACAAGCAAGGTACCAAGGTATATTTTCGAATGACATCAAATTTTTTGCTTTAATTTCATTACGCATATTTATTAAGACACTGGCCAAATGCCGAATATTAATGATTAAAAAACAAATTGATGAACGATATGCAATAAAACACATCCTTCGCGCCAATGTCACCACCGCGCCGACGTTGTCACATATTAGCCAATTTTCAGGGACTTCAATCGAATGAAGTACTACAGATGGGTGATAAATAACGGCACCAGTATCGGCGGTATGTTAGAACTATTTTACGCCAGATTCATATTGTCCTAACTTGCCATCGATTTGGAAACTACTGATGAAAATTCACTCACGCCCCCTTATGGTCCTTGTTATTGTGTGTTCTAATGTTGACGTGATTGTGCAAGATTGTGTACATAACATAGTTCCTTCTTGAAGTCACAGTGATACTACCGTGACATTATTTAGCACCCATCTCTACCACTTACTTCGAATGATGTTTATAAGAGGGCATCTTATTAGCAAAAAAATCGGGTGATACTGCCTATTTTTTCAGTTAATTTCAGGAAAGAGTTAAATAAATAGATATCAAGAAAAACAGAGGGCATGTGACAACGGCTGCGGTTTGATTTTGGTAATTACACTCCAATTTAGCACTTTTGGGGCCCAGGTTGTTTTGTTTATTACAAATGTCCTTACCTGGCAAGTCTCGTTGCATTTCTCGTAAATGAGTCGCAACCTCTTAAACAGCAGCCTGATGGTCCGAAGCTGTTCCTGCATCTTGGTTTTCTTATCATTGCTGGCGTTTTCGCCGTGCTGAGTGCCATTGGGTGGCTGCGGAAGTTTAGTTTAAGATTTTATTTATTTATTCATTCATTTATTTTTAGGTAGCAAAGACCCAAAGATACTTTACATACAATACAAACTATAAATAAGAACATTAAAATAATACAATATAAAAGCCACCACATAAACATACAATTAATAATAATAATAAACTCAATTAGTATTGAGTTTAGGTCAAAAATGTATTGAAATGTGTGGGCTATATAAAAATAACTTCCTCCTCATGCTGTGTTTGCTGGTCCATGGCATACAGCCAACCACTTATCGCAACCCAGTGTCAGCCTTTCAGTGCTATAAAAAGTTTTCTTGTTAGCACTATGAGCATGAGCGGCAAACTTATAGGGAACAGGTAGTAGACATATTTTATTTTTAGAATAACCTTTTTCTATTTCTAACATTCCAATATTTAATTAAAACTTACTTGTATCGCTTTTAAGGTTTGGAAAACATCTTGCGTTCTGCTCACTATATCTTGCACAGTTTCCTGTCCAAATCTGAAAAATAAATTATGATATTCAAAGAAAATACATACTATTTAAAAATGCAAAAACAAAGTTGATAAAACTTGCTAGTTTGATAGCTAAGAAAATTGTGTGTATGGTGCTGACCTAATTGACAACGGTTGTGCGACTATGGTCGTACGACGAGCGGTTTTGAGGTCTCCTATTGGTCAGGAGACGTCCGTCGTACGACCATAGTCGCACGACCGCTGCCAATTAGGACAGCGCCTATGGGGTGATTTTTAGCAGTCATTGTTCAATAACTTTAAAATAATAACCAGTAGCGTACACCTACTTTACCTCTACCTACACTTTTTATCTTGAATCACTCTTATCTATTGTTGAAAACCGCATTAAAATCCGTTGCGTAGTTTAACAGATTTAAGCGTACATAGATACATACATAGGCACAGACGGCGGAGTGCGACTTTGTTTTATACTATGTACAGATGAAACATGCAGTTCATAAAAAGCATACACACTTGCAGAGTGAAGCAGTGTTGAACTCCTTGTTCTGCGGCGGTGGAGCGGGCGCCGGGGCAGTGGGCGGCGCTGCGGCAGCGGCGGCCACCACACCGCTTGGTGTTTGCATCGGACCTGTTATTTATATATAAAATCAATTAATCTTATGGCTTATTAGCTGAAGTTACAATAACAGGGTCAGTGTTTAATTATTGTCCACGATAAGCAGAACATAAAGCCATATCCAAACGGCACAAACAAAGTTTGCGCAAACAGATCGTGTAGACACGCGATATAGCGAATAGCGATAATATATCGAGCGAGATAGCGATAAGAGAGGTAGTATAGTAGTATATAGTATAGAGGTAGGTAGAGGTAGTACATAGCGGGGTATCTCGTTCAAATTGGAGCCGCCCGACTGGGGAAGTACCTCCACCTTACAGAATATCGCAGCTAAATAATACATACTCTTTTAAATAGTATTCTGTTTCTGCCGGTGAGTAAGGTTTCCAGTGCTCCATGGGATGGGGATTTGGGGAACCGTGGATTTGGCAGTGGAGTGGCTTTTGCCTTTTTGCTGCCAGAGCAACGTGTTATAGAGGTGGGCAACGCATTGGCGATACTATTGGTTTTGCTAATGTCTAAAGGCAGTGGTGACTACTTCCCATCAGGTGGCCCGCTTGCCTGTTTGCCTATTGTATGTCATAAAAATAAAACTAATTTAATGCTGTGTGGTTCCGGCTTTACACATCACTGTACTATAGGTTTTGAGTTCACTTATAACCACTTTTAAAACTATTTGTTGGGAGCTCAAGCACATTTAGGGGCGATTTTTCAATCCTCAGATAAAACATATCAGTCTGATAAGTTATTGTGCGACTAAAACAAAATTGTGTCATTACTTCATAATTGTAAAGGATTATAGTTTGTATTAATTTGGCAGTGTATTACTTTATCGGGCAGATAAACTTAATCTAAGGATGGAAAATCGGCCCTTAGTATATTTAATAGAAATATTCACATTAAAATCATTAAAAATAATCATCTTGGCATTAATATCCGGGCTGTTTTCTCATGCATGAGGATTATCCAAAATTTGGCTGATCAGGTAATTACTTACGGTGGAAAGACTGTACACCGAGCATTGGTGGCCATGGTTAAGGTATCTGTCTCATAAGCAAGAGGTTCGAACCCAAGGCAGGCAAGAACCAATGACTCTTCTGAGTTATATACATTATATGAACACTAACCAATGCTTCTATAGTGAGGGGAAAACATTTTGATGAAACCTGCACATTCAGGTGACTGAATCCAATCATGTCAAGTTCCCATGTTAACAGGGTCATAGAGGTCAGATGGCAGTTGTTACACTGTAATTATTAGATCTACTAAATCCTGGATCATGCTCAAGGCGGACCCAAGGCTCTCGTGTGCGAGATCACACTAATGACAAACTCCAACATCATTATTATTAGTGTTCCATACAAACAAACCTTGCTGCGGTACAGCTTGTGGGCCCATGCTGGTCCCTGGGGCACCCCCCACTCCTACTCCAACTCCCATTGCCTATAATGTTAAAATAAACTACTATATACCAACAACAAATGGAAATATTGGTCAATATTACTACACAATTTAAATATACATACACCAGGGTTGTGTGGCCCCATACCCATGTTGCTCATCTGGTTCTGCATGGCTGCAGCGTATGGTGGCACCATGGCACTTCCCATACCCACCATGCCTGAGGTGTTACCCATGGGACCGCCCATTACACCTGTAAAATATATAAATAAAATGTAAAAAGATATAGGTTATGAAGTAAGAAATTGTACCAGAATTAATATTTGAAGCGTGTCTATTGTTGCTGTATGGGTTACATTACATTACCTGCTAGTTGGTTAGGCATTCCCGGCATCTGACCACCCATGGGACCGCCGCCAAAACCACTTCGCATTTGGCCGGCATTACCTTGGAAATTCCCTGGAAATTGGTGTCCTTGTCCTGCCATATTCTCGGTATGTATTATAGACAAGGAAAAATTATTAGGTTCTTATGTAAAACGCAAATTATCACGCAAAATCTAAGTCACAAATTCACAATCACCGTCGCCCGATGTTTTTTTTCTCAGGATGATTGATTTGATTTTGTTGTCACTCGTTGATGTTGATAATTGACAATGACAAACCAAGTCGGGGTTTCCATGATGGTATAAATTTTTCCCCTAAAATTCGACATCAACAGTGACTGTTTTTGCTGTTTTCGTATTTTAGTCTATAATGCTACAAAAAAGGGAAGAAATGTATTTAAATATTTTAGTTACATTTTGTTTAATTTTGTACTCTTTTTTATCATTTCATACAGTGCTAACTGTACAATATTCAAAGTAAAAATTCGCAAATTAGACATTTTATCGACATCTAAAAAGGTAGAGGTTCCATAATCGTCTGCATGTGTATTTTCTTTTTTGTTTAATTGTAATTTCGTCAAACGTTTTTGTGAACCGATTCTGAGGATTCTTTGTCGTTGTTTATCTTTAAAATTCGCGAACACCGCACCATCGCACCGCTGTCGGTAAATTACCGCAGATAAAAGGGTTTGCTACACTTCGTGTGTATAATTGACGGTCAGAAAGTAATAAAATGTTTACCACCATGTTGTAGATATAGCAAATAATTATTGCAAATATTAGCAAATATTATTGACAAGTAAAATAAAACACAGTAATAGGAATATAAAATACAGTAAACAAAAATGACATGTAATAAAATAAATAATTATTTGCCGACAGGCTAATATAGCGCACGCAAACGCTCTTACATTTTTCCACAAAACTGATTTAGGGAAGTATCGAGATGATGCGAATTTTTTTAATGGTTCCAAATTATAGGAAATTCATCGTAGATCGAACACGAAGGTTTATCGCGACCACGCGAACGCGAATCTTCGCCTCTTAGTGCGGCCGTAGCACTACGTTATAGGGTTAAAAAATATCCCTATAAATGCGGCAATTATCCACATCTGTAAACACCATGAGAACACTAGAGATCTCAAAGTTTGGCAAAGGAGAACAAACACATTCTGCCATGTTACAGTAAAAAAAAATTTTGTTACACGTACCGTGACAGCTTCGGCAGCACAGCAGCCGGCACTATCACACAATTTTTTACCTTAGAGTCGGCGCGTTATTCCGTCTCGTTTTATTTATTAACTTCCTGACGTTATCTGACGCAGTTTTTAGTTCGCCTTGTCCACAACGTTCGGTCTTCGTCGTTCGTTGCAAAAGGACGCTACGCAGGGCTCGATTCGACCACATAAGTCGGATTGCCACCAAACTGGCCTCTTACCCTCCTGGGAGTAAGGCGTTTTGGTCTTTGGCAAAAGCGGTCGAATCCAACTTTAATCAATCTTCGTTACCACCATTGCTGAAACCGGAAGGGACACTGGCGCATGCTGCGGAAGAAAAAGCAAATTTACTTGCTTCTCATTTCGCGGCGAATTCGCGTTTGGATACTGCAGGTAAAACTCCACCTACCTCACCCCGCGCTGACTGTCCTATGGCAGAGGTGCGTATACATCAGAAAGAGATTTTAAAAATCCTGCGAAGTCTGGACGTGAACAAGGCTAGTGGACCTGATGGTATACCAGCAATAGTCCTGCGTAGTTGTACCCCTGAGTTGTCTCCTATCCTCACGCGCCTGTATCGCCTCTCACTAGAGATTGGAATTGTACCGAAGACATGGAAGCTTGCCAATGTGCAGCCCGTGCCCAAGAAGGGTAGCCGCGCAGACCCTGCCAACTACAGCCCTATTTCGGTTACCTCCATACTCTGTAAGATTATGGAGCGTGTACTGAACAAGAAACTCCTCGTGCATCTTGAAGGTAACGATCTTCTCAGTGACCACCAGTACGGATTCCGCTGTGGTCGGACAACTGAGGATCTTCTGGTGATGCCACTCATATGTGGAGTGAGGACATTGAGAGGCATGGCGAGGCCCTTGCTGTGTCTCTCGATATCTCCAAGGCCTTTGACTTTGGCACGCAGCCTTTTTAAGCAAGCTTCCTTCATTTGGTATTCCGGCTGGCTTTTGCACCTGGATATCGGATTTTCTGAGTGAACGATCAATCCGTGTAGTTCTAGACGGTTACACGTCTGAACTTAAGGCTATCGACGCGGGAGTTCTTCAGGGGTCGGTTCTGTCCGCGACTCTTTTCCTGCTGCATATTAACAATCTGCTTGGACCCGGTATCTTTGGGTACGCAGACGACAGCACAGTAACGGATAGATATCTGTCAGATGCAAATGCCAACAGGGGCGATATTCAGTCTTGTCGAGAGGCCATGGTTGGTCGCTTGAACGAGGCTCTCAAGGCAGTGTCCGATTAGGGCGAATCCAATCTCGTGTCGTTCAACGCCACCAAAACACAGGCGTGTTTGTTTTCCGCTTAACGGAGTCCATTCCATCTAGCTCCGACTTTCCGCAATGTATCTGTGGAAATTACCAACAGCCTACAGCTCCTGGGTGTTGAGCTATCAAACAATCTCAACTTTGGACAGTACATCGAATCAAAAGCCAAGACTGCATTCAAAAAACTTGGAATCCTCTTGAAGGTCAAGCGGTACTTCACTTCAAGGCAGTTGCTTCAGTTATATCAAGCACAAGTCCAATCTCGCATGGAGTACTGCTGCCACCTCTTGGATGGATCAGCCAAATACCAACTGGCTGCTTTGGATTCGGTGGAAAAACATGCAAAGAGATTAATTTGTGATCAGCAGTTGATTGAGGCTAAGCTGCAGAGCCTAGAGCATCGGGTTAGGGTTGCGCGTTTGTCGGTTTTCTACAGGTTGCACGGAGAGTGTGCGAAGCAGTTGCACGACCTCATTCTGCCGGCCCCTTTCCGCCATCGGGAGACGCGATCCGGGCGAGCGCTTCATCCTTATGTGGTGGATCTTCCAACTATCCGCACGAGCCGCTTTGGCTCGACTTTTATAATGCGTACGGCTAAGGAGTGGAATGCGTTGCCTGCGAGTGTGTTCCCTGATCAATTTAATCTGGAAGAATTCAAGGCTAGAGTGAATAGGCTGTTCCTAGACAGGCTTGTCCATCATCGGCCGCATCGTCACTTACCACCAGGTGAGGTGGCGGTCAAATGCCTGGCTAGTAAAGTAATAAAAAAAATCCTTGGTGGTAAGTTTGTTGGCACCCTAGGTTGGCACGCATGGCATGTCATACTTCACGCACAATCCTAGCGATCCATTGTAGTTTGTACGACTTACATTAGGAAATATCTATCTACTTTATCGTTCCATCTATTGTAAAGAATATAAATTGTGTGAAATTTTAAAGCATGTCATAATATATTTGCATTTTACACATGCAAGTTATGTAGGTAATTGAGGGCGTCGGTGGCCGAGCGGTTAGAGTATGCAACTCGTAAGCCAGAGGTCCCTGTTCGAATCCCGCTCCGGCCATGTAGAAATGACTGTTTTCTGAGTTATGTACATTAGTTGAATACTAACCGATGCTCTTACGGTGAGGGAAAACATCGTGATGAAACCTTCACATTCAGGCGACTGGATGTGTAACCATGATCCAATCTGGTCAGGTTTCCCTGGTAGCAGGGTCATGGAGGTCAGATGGCAGTCGTTCCACTGGAATTACCTGACCTGCCGAATCCTGGATAATGGTCAAGGTGGACCCCGGGCCCTCGTGCGCGAGAACACAACCGTTACATTAACGCCAAGATGATTATTTTTTATTTTAAAGTTATGTAGGTAATTATCTCCCTCCTGAAATCTTTCCTTTGCACTACGACTCGGGGTTCTTTTTGCCTTTCACGCACTTCTCAATCCTTTTAGTATCTCAATGGCCGGCACAGCATTCGCTCCTTAGGTTACAAATGTTCCTGACGACTGTGTGGTCGTTAGGTGAACCGTCTGCCTCTGTTGATTTAATTTAAAAAAACACACATGCACACACACAGCTGTAGGTATAGTATATATGTAATTTACAGGTATAGACGGTAGATTTATGTAGTATATTTGTTCTGTATTTAATTTTTTAGACCGCAGCGTTCTAGACCTCACTCCGCGGGACTCGCGGAAGCTCAGCACCTCGGCTCCAGCCGTGGCTCATGCTGAGTGAGGTCCTTTTGTTGACAAGGTGTGCCACAGCACAGCAATTCCGAATAGATTTATTAAGTTTGTAATTTGTTATATATTTTTTTTATTTGTATGATTATTGTTTATTTTATATTATGTGATTGTTGTAATGTGGTGTCCTTGTTAATCAATAAATATCTTTCATTTCATTTCACAGTAAGTTGAACTATCAGCATATAATATATACTATGCTGTCAGTGCTAGCGGGCACGAGCACTAGCACTACCTTGGTATTGAATTGTATAGCGCTGTCTCTGGTTTTTAGGAAAGAAGACAGAATCAATAGTTATCTTTCCTACTCCGACCTGTTATTTTATAATGTAATATTTTGCGGGTTCCAGCAGTCTTATCCTACAAACCTTACATTTGGTCAGAAAGTATAGTTTGGCCGTTTCATAGAGCTATTGCATAACACAAATGGCTGGATTCAGTGCGCGATCGACGCGACGGTCAGGCCTCACGTCATCGGTCAGGCAAATATGGAGATAAGTGCGAAGCTAGCATCACCATTCAGCACGCTAGTTAATCATCGTCTCTGATAGAGCTTGAATCTGAAACAGGCCAAGCCCTACTTTCTGAACTAGACCGGTCTATTATTCGACGGGTTAGGTACAATTCTAGCGGCATTTTAGGTCACATTTGGCCAACCGTGGTTATTACTAATTCGGACCTGCTGAACAGGAATTTCGATGTTGGCACCTACCTACAGACCTGCACAATCTTTTATGGGGATTGAAGGGTAAAAGTGGCTGCTTGCTTAATTTTCTTCTTAATTAGGTATTTACTTATTAACCTAGCATGTAGAAATAGCTTTCAGCTTTCTAGCACTTCGGAAAGTAACAACCCTTTAGAGACATTTTTTTATTCCGATTTGCTATTTTAGGAGTTATTATAGATATTTTTTCTACTTATCTGTGTGCAAATTTTAGCCTGCTTTCCTTTCAGCTTGCTGGGGCTTAAGGACTGCCCTATAGGTTCAATTTTATATGCCGCGCAGACCCTGCCAACTACAGCCCTATTTCGGTTACCTCCATACTCTGTAAGATTATGGAGCGTGTACTGAACAAGAAACTCCTCGTGCATCTTGAAGGTAACGATCTTCTCAGTGACCACCAGTACGGATTCCGCTGTGGTCGGACAACTGAGGATCTTCTGGTGATGCCACTCATATGTGGAGTGAGGACATTGAGAGGCATGGCGAGGCCCTTGCTGTGTCTCTCGATATCTCCAAGGCCTTTGACTTTGGCACGCAGCCTTTTTAAGCAAGCTTCCTTCATTTGGTATTCCGGCTGGCTTTTGCACCTGGATATCGGATTTTCTGAGTGAACGATCAATCCGTGTAGTTCTAGACGGTTACACGTCTGAACTTAAGGCTATCGACGCGGGAGTTCTTCAGGGGTCGGTTCTGTCCGCGACTCTTTTCCTGCTGCATATTAACAATCTGCTTGGACCCGGTATCTTTGGGTACGCAGACGACAGCACAGTAACGGATAGATATCTGTCAGATGCAAATGCCAACAGGGGCGATATTCAGTCTTGTCGAGAGGCCATGGTTGGTCGCTTGAACGAGGCTCTCAAGGCAGTGTCCGATTAGGGCGAATCCAATCTCGTGTCGTTCAACGCCACCAAAACACAGGCGTGTTTGTTTTCCGCTTAACGGAGTCCATTCCATCTAGCTCCGACTTTCCGCAATGTATCTGTGGAAATTACCAACAGCCTACAGCTCCTGGGTGTTGAGCTATCAAACAATCTCAACTTTGGACAGTACATCGAATCAAAAGCCAAGACTGCATTCAAAAAACTTGGAATCCTCTTGAAGGTCAAGCGGTACTTCACTTCAAGGCAGTTGCTTCAGTTATATCAAGCACAAGTCCAATCTCGCATGGAGTACTGCTGCCACCTCTTGGATGGATCAGCCAAATACCAACTGGCTGCTTTGGATTCGGTGGAAAAACATGCAAAGAGATTAATTTGTGATCAGCAGTTGATTGAGGCTAAGCTGCAGAGCCTAGAGCATCGGGTTAGGGTTGCGCGTTTGTCGGTTTTCTACAGGTTGCACGGAGAGTGTGCGAAGCAGTTGCACGACCTCATTCTGCCGGCCCCTTTCCGCCATCGGGAGACGCGATCCGGGCGAGCGCTTCATCCTTATGTGGTGGATCTTCCAACTATCCGCACGAGCCGCTTTGGCTCGACTTTTATAATGCGTACGGCTAAGGAGTGGAATGCGTTGCCTGCGAGTGTGTTCCCTGATCAATTTAATCTGGAAGAATTCAAGGCTAGAGTGAATAGGCTGTTCCTAGACAGGCTTGTCCATCATCGGCCGCATCGTCACTTACCACCAGGTGAGGTGGCGGTCAAATGCCTGGCTAGTAAAGTAATAAAAAAAATCCTTGGTGGTAAGTTTGTTGGCACCCTAGGTTGGCACGCATGGCATGTCATACTTCACGCACAATCCTAGCGATCCATTGTAGTTTGTACGACTTACATTAGGAAATATCTATCTACTTTATCGTTCCATCTATTGTAAAGAATATAAATTGTGTGAAATTTTAAAGCATGTCATAATATATTTGCATTTTACACATGCAAGTTATGTAGGTAATTGAGGGCGTCGGTGGCCGAGCGGTTAGAGTATGCAACTCGTAAGCCAGAGGTCCCTGTTCGAATCCCGCTCCGGCCATGTAGAAATGACTGTTTTCTGAGTTATGTACATTAGTTGAATACTAACCGATGCTCTTACGGTGAGGGAAAACATCGTGATGAAACCTTCACATTCAGGCGACTGGATGTGTAACCATGATCCAATCTGGTCAGGTTTCCCTGGTAGCAGGGTCATGGAGGTCAGATGGCAGTCGTTCCACTGGAATTACCTGACCTGCCGAATCCTGGATAATGGTCAAGGTGGACCCCGGGCCCTCGTGCGCGAGAACACAACCGTTACATTAACGCCAAGATGATTATTTTTTATTTTAAAGTTATGTAGGTAATTATCTCCCTCCTGAAATCTTTCCTTTGCACTACGACTCGGGGTTCTTTTTGCCTTTCACGCACTTCTCAATCCTTTTAGTATCTCAATGGCCGGCACAGCATTCGCTCCTTAGGTTACAAATGTTCCTGACGACTGTGTGGTCGTTAGGTGAACCGTCTGCCTCTGTTGATTTAATTTAAAAAAACACACATGCACACACACAGCTGTAGGTATAGTATATATGTAATTTACAGGTATAGACGGTAGATTTATGTAGTATATTTGTTCTGTATTTAATTTTTTAGACCGCAGCGTTCTAGACCTCACTCCGCGGGACTCGCGGAAGCTCAGCACCTCGGCTCCAGCCGTGGCTCATGCTGAGTGAGGTCCTTTTGTTGACAAGGTGTGCCACAGCACAGCAATTCCGAATAGATTTATTAAGTTTGTAATTTGTTATATATTTTTTTTATTTGTATGATTATTGTTTATTTTATATTATGTGATTGTTGTAATGTGGTGTCCTTGTTAATCAATAAATATCTTTCATTTCATTTCACAGTAAGTTGAACTATCAGCATATAATATATACTATGCTGTCAGTGCTAGCGGGCACGAGCACTAGCACTACCTTGGTATTGAATTGTATAGCGCTGTCTCTGGTTTTTAGGAAAGAAGACAGAATCAATAGTTATCTTTCCTACTCCGACCTGTTATTTTATAATGTAATATTTTGCGGGTTCCAGCAGTCTTATCCTACAAACCTTACATTTGGTCAGAAAGTATAGTTTGGCCGTTTCATAGAGCTATTGCATAACACAAATGGCTGGATTCAGTGCGCGATCGACGCGACGGTCAGGCCTCACGTCATCGGTCAGGCAAATATGGAGATAAGTGCGAAGCTAGCATCACCATTCAGCACGCTAGTTAATCATCGTCTCTGATAGAGCTTGAATCTGAAACAGGCCAAGCCCTACTTTCTGAACTAGACCGGTCTATTATTCGACGGGTTAGGTACAATTCTAGCGGCATTTTAGGTCACATTTGGCCAACCGTGGTTATTACTAATTCGGACCTGCTGAACAGGAATTTCGATGTTGGCACCTACCTACAGACCTGCACAATCTTTTATGGGGATTGAAGGGTAAAAGTGGCTGCTTGCTTAATTTTCTTCTTAATTAGGTATTTACTTATTAACCTAGCATGTAGAAATAGCTTTCAGCTTTCTAGCACTTCGGAAAGTAACAACCCTTTAGAGACATTTTTTTATTCCGATTTGCTATTTTAGGAGTTATTATAGATATTTTTTCTACTTATCTGTGTGCAAATTTTAGCCTGCTTTCCTTTCAGCTTGCTGGGGCTTAAGGACTGCCCTATAGGTTCAATTTTATATGCCGCGCAGACCCTGCCAACTACAGCCCTATTTCGGTTACCTCCATACTCTGTAAGATTATGGAGCGTGTACTGAACAAGAAACTCCTCGTGCATCTTGAAGGTAACGATCTTCTCAGTGACCACCAGTACGGATTCCGCTGTGGTCGGACAACTGAGGATCTTCTGGTGATGCCACTCATATGTGGAGTGAGGACATTGAGAGGCATGGCGAGGCCCTTGCTGTGTCTCTCGATATCTCCAAGGCCTTTGACTTTGGCACGCAGCCTTTTTAAGCAAGCTTCCTTCATTTGGTATTCCGGCTGGCTTTTGCACCTGGATATCGGATTTTCTGAGTGAACGATCAATCCGTGTAGTTCTAGACGGTTACACGTCTGAACTTAAGGCTATCGACGCGGGAGTTCTTCAGGGGTCGGTTCTGTCCGCGACTCTTTTCCTGCTGCATATTAACAATCTGCTTGGACCCGGTATCTTTGGGTACGCAGACGACAGCACAGTAACGGATAGATATCTGTCAGATGCAAATGCCAACAGGGGCGATATTCAGTCTTGTCGAGAGGCCATGGTTGGTCGCTTGAACGAGGCTCTCAAGGCAGTGTCCGATTAGGGCGAATCCAATCTCGTGTCGTTCAACGCCACCAAAACACAGGCGTGTTTGTTTTCCGCTTAACGGAGTCCATTCCATCTAGCTCCGACTTTCCGCAATGTATCTGTGGAAATTACCAACAGCCTACAGCTCCTGGGTGTTGAGCTATCAAACAATCTCAACTTTGGACAGTACATCGAATCAAAAGCCAAGACTGCATTCAAAAAACTTGGAATCCTCTTGAAGGTCAAGCGGTACTTCACTTCAAGGCAGTTGCTTCAGTTATATCAAGCACAAGTCCAATCTCGCATGGAGTACTGCTGCCACCTCTTGGATGGATCAGCCAAATACCAACTGGCTGCTTTGGATTCGGTGGAAAAACATGCAAAGAGATTAATTTGTGATCAGCAGTTGATTGAGGCTAAGCTGCAGAGCCTAGAGCATCGGGTTAGGGTTGCGCGTTTGTCGGTTTTCTACAGGTTGCACGGAGAGTGTGCGAAGCAGTTGCACGACCTCATTCTGCCGGCCCCTTTCCGCCATCGGGAGACGCGATCCGGGCGAGCGCTTCATCCTTATGTGGTGGATCTTCCAACTATCCGCACGAGCCGCTTTGGCTCGACTTTTATAATGCGTACGGCTAAGGAGTGGAATGCGTTGCCTGCGAGTGTGTTCCCTGATCAATTTAATCTGGAAGAATTCAAGGCTAGAGTGAATAGGCTGTTCCTAGACAGGCTTGTCCATCATCGGCCGCATCGTCACTTACCACCAGGTGAGGTGGCGGTCAAATGCCTGGCTAGTAAAGTAATAAAAAAAATCCTTGGTGGTAAGTTTGTTGGCACCCTAGGTTGGCACGCATGGCATGTCATACTTCACGCACAATCCTAGCGATCCATTGTAGTTTGTACGACTTACATTAGGAAATATCTATCTACTTTATCGTTCCATCTATTGTAAAGAATATAAATTGTGTGAAATTTTAAAGCATGTCATAATATATTTGCATTTTACACATGCAAGTTATGTAGGTAATTGAGGGCGTCGGTGGCCGAGCGGTTAGAGTATGCAACTCGTAAGCCAGAGGTCCCTGTTCGAATCCCGCTCCGGCCATGTAGAAATGACTGTTTTCTGAGTTATGTACATTAGTTGAATACTAACCGATGCTCTTACGGTGAGGGAAAACATCGTGATGAAACCTTCACATTCAGGCGACTGGATGTGTAACCATGATCCAATCTGGTCAGGTTTCCCTGGTAGCAGGGTCATGGAGGTCAGATGGCAGTCGTTCCACTGGAATTACCTGACCTGCCGAATCCTGGATAATGGTCAAGGTGGACCCCGGGCCCTCGTGCGCGAGAACACAACCGTTACATTAACGCCAAGATGATTATTTTTTATTTTAAAGTTATGTAGGTAATTATCTCCCTCCTGAAATCTTTCCTTTGCACTACGACTCGGGGTTCTTTTTGCCTTTCACGCACTTCTCAATCCTTTTAGTATCTCAATGGCCGGCACAGCATTCGCTCCTTAGGTTACAAATGTTCCTGACGACTGTGTGGTCGTTAGGTGAACCGTCTGCCTCTGTTGATTTAATTTAAAAAAACACACATGCACACACACAGCTGTAGGTATAGTATATATGTAATTTACAGGTATAGACGGTAGATTTATGTAGTATATTTGTTCTGTATTTAATTTTTTAGACCGCAGCGTTCTAGACCTCACTCCGCGGGACTCGCGGAAGCTCAGCACCTCGGCTCCAGCCGTGGCTCATGCTGAGTGAGGTCCTTTTGTTGACAAGGTGTGCCACAGCACAGCAATTCCGAATAGATTTATTAAGTTTGTAATTTGTTATATATTTTTTTTATTTGTATGATTATTGTTTATTTTATATTATGTGATTGTTGTAATGTGGTGTCCTTGTTAATCAATAAATATCTTTCATTTCATTTCACAGTAAGTTGAACTATCAGCATATAATATATACTATGCTGTCAGTGCTAGCGGGCACGAGCACTAGCACTACCTTGGTATTGAATTGTATAGCGCTGTCTCTGGTTTTTAGGAAAGAAGACAGAATCAATAGTTATCTTTCCTACTCCGACCTGTTATTTTATAATGTAATATTTTGCGGGTTCCAGCAGTCTTATCCTACAAACCTTACATTTGGTCAGAAAGTATAGTTTGGCCGTTTCATAGAGCTATTGCATAACACAAATGGCTGGATTCAGTGCGCGATCGACGCGACGGTCAGGCCTCACGTCATCGGTCAGGCAAATATGGAGATAAGTGCGAAGCTAGCATCACCATTCAGCACGCTAGTTAATCATCGTCTCTGATAGAGCTTGAATCTGAAACAGGCCAAGCCCTACTTTCTGAACTAGACCGGTCTATTATTCGACGGGTTAGGTACAATTCTAGCGGCATTTTAGGTCACATTTGGCCAACCGTGGTTATTACTAATTCGGACCTGCTGAACAGCTGTTGGCACCTACCTACAGACCTGCACAATCTTTTATGGGGATTGAAGGGTAAAAGTGGCTGCTTGCTTAATTTTCTTCTTAATTAGGTATTTACTTATTAACCTAGCATGTAGAAATAGCTTTCAGCTTTCTAGCACTTCGGAAAGTAACAACCCTTTAGAGACATTTTTTTATTCCGATTTGCTATTTTAGGAGTTATTATAGATATTTTTTCTACTTATCTGTGTGCAAATTTTAGCCTGCTTTCCTTTCAGCTTGCTGGGGCTTAAGGACTGCCCTATAGGTTCAATTTTATATGTAGGTATACCTAGATACATATATGTGCTTGGACCTCCCTTTGATGAACTAGTCAGGTATTTTAAATGTTAATAAAATCTAAAATAGGCAAGTGAAACTTTGTTACGTACATCCTATTCTGAAAATAAAGCTTCCTGACATTGTCTAGACCAAGGATATGAGGTTCTCAAAATTGGAGAAAAGGTAGGTATTAGTGCTCGGGCCCACTTCCATGCCCTCAGATTTTTTGACAAGTTTTCAGTTCTAATGTCTACGTTACGTAACGTTACGGGTCCAAATCTTGCGTTCGCGCTGCAAAAGCGCTCCGCGCGAGCGTCGCTCGAGCGGGCCTTCGTACGGTGAAATTCAACTCGCGAGATTTGGATGCTCCCTAACGAATGCGTTTCGTGGCTTTGGTTTCCCTAGCGCCATTCAAATACTCTGCCAACCTCTCATTTTGGCAGTAGTCGCTTCTATTGGTGTCGAAGACGAAGGTTCTCTTTGAGTCGCTGAGCCAGAGTTCATTATAATATAAATAGACAGGTGAACTCCAACATTTAGCAAACACAGAGGATCAAGCCGACCTTCTCCATACCTATTCCAGAAATGGTTTAGAAGGTTCTACATGTTAGTATTGATAATTATGTAGTACTAATCATAAAGTCATCAATGATGATTACTGATCATCATTCGTCCGTGTTCCTACCCTTCTTTCTCCACTTAGCCTGCCCGATCTTCGGCATCCTCAGTTCGTAAGCTTTATTATTAACTAGGTAATGTACAGTAGAGTAAAAAAAACTCGAACATGTATCTTATAAATTTATTTTCCATTTTAGAATATCCTAAATTAAGTACATTAAAGTATTTTATAATTAAATATAACAATTATTAGGTAGGTGTTTATTATGAATTCATAATTTATGTATAAGTATGTAAGTATGCAATACACAAATAATAGAATCATTGTGTTGTGCATAAGTATTTTCTGCAACAAATAAGTACTTAGTATACATATAAACTGTGAATGAAATGCACTAATATGGACATGTTGACATGTTGAGCATGACATGTTGTCGATGTTCTTTCTCAATATAGAGTAATAGACATGTAACGTTTACTGTGATAACTTTTACGTTTTATTTAATTATATACCTATATTATTTATCTATACAATAGTAGCTATAAGGCAAGATGGCCACGTCTATGGCTAACGTTAATGTTACATTTTGGTATGCATCATAGCTTTAGACTACTAATTATATCGTGTTATATCGGAGCCAAATCGAGTCCGATAACGCAATGTGATAAGAGATATTCGACTCGGTCCTTAAATATTCAACAATTTTATTACTCTTCCACATAATAAATAGTTATCAACATGTAGATTTACAAATATCAACAAAATAAATTACGAATAACAGCATATTACATCTAAATTAGACTTACGAACTAAGCTTCAGTGATCTCTAATCGGTCTAGTGCTCTTAACTTGTACTATGTCGCCGAGAGTCCGGGAGAGACGTTTGTGTGTCATCATACATTACGTGTGGAGGTAAATCCATCAATAAACTTGAAAGAACACGTGTTGCGGACAATCCGTAACGGATGGTAATTTAGGTCAGCTGGCAATACTTTTCCTTTTTCGAATACACTTGCCGAGTCGGCAGTTACGCGGCTGCATTCTATCTAAACGCTGACGGGAATCGGACAATCTATGATGCTGCATGATATTAGTATAAAGTAGGGTATCGCAAGAAAAATGGGCAGCAACCTTGTCAAAATAAATCGAATGGTAGCTCCCGGACGAGTTTATCCTGGAGCCTTCTTTTGTTTTACTATGACAAAGTTATTTCCCATTATGATTTGTACGAGACTCACGAACATTTTTTTCCCAAATATTTAATTGTGTTGACCGGTGTGTGAGCGTAATGCTCAGACACGTACAGGGCGGTCGTAGATTGCAACTTTCTGGTCCATAATTATGAGTCAGGAGTCATCATGCGGAAGCTTTATGTATTTTGGAGTCTAATCAAATTATTATTATTAATGTTTTTTGAATACGACTAAACAATTGGAGAAAAATCGTTTGGGTATTCGAATAGATAGCAGTACTAATGTATAATGTAATGTATTCATTGTTATATTTTTATTCGTTCCTTTAGTTACCTACGTCTCTAGGACCTAGAGACCTAGAGGCTAGATCATTGTCTCGATTTCTGGCAGTATTTATGTAGAATAGAATTCTGGGATCTTTGTCAACAAAAGCCAATGCTAGAAAACGTTACAAAGGACGCTCGGCGACGTCTAAATTTCATTAAATTAAAATTACATGGACTAGTAATTGAATTATTCTAACTAGTAGTACCCTATACCGCTTTGGAGAACAAAATTACAAGTAATTACTTTAGGGCATACTTAGTACTCGTAAGTACGGATAGATATGTTTTATAATCATAAAATTAAGTACGTTAATTACTTTTAGATACGTCTAAATAGAAATGAAGCACTATTGCTCTCCCTCAACCTAAAACTAAACCAAGTCCGTCTGGACGCATTGAGCAATGTGGACATGTAATACAGACATACAAAACCTAAGTTTACTTACATAGCTTTTAGATGCCTCTCATTATATTACTATTCACTTTAAACGTTGCTATTCAATAACCCCTTTCAATTAAATAAGTTTATAAAAGTCTTCATCGTTTTAGGGTTATTCTTGCGTAGCTACAGCCCGTTCTCCATCTCACATTCTAAGTACAACATACAAAATTATACGCAAGAAATATCGAGAAGAAACTAGCTACTCTCTATGTAGCTATAGATAATAGGAAGATTGTAAGGAGAAAATGAATAATATTCTTAGTACGTACATTGACAACCAGTGGTCGTGTTGCAAAGATGGACGACACGTGGAAACGCGGGTGATTGTGATATGTAAAAAGGAATCGAGTTAAAATATCTTTATTCTTATTTTTATGTATCACTTATTGTCATGTAACAGCTTCACATAATATTTGTTTATGTAACAGATACGCGTTGAACATTTGCACGGACCGTTGTTCCGATTGTATAATTACTTGTAGAGGATATTAATCTAATAAATATATACCTAACTAGTGTATTAAAGTATAAAAAATAGGAAATATGTGTGATGTTAGGAAGTTGAATGAGGCAAGATTATTTAACACAGCTACGTATGTATAAATTACACAGTTAAGGCTCTGCGCAGCGCATTGGCTGCGTGAAATTCTTGTAACTGCGACTCCTATACCTCCCTCTACTAAAATCTTAAGTACCACAGGCGTTAAACTCTAGCATACAAGCTTATAGCTTTGGTCATTTCTTATTATTTTTGGTTGATAACAGCTTCTAGGTTCTATTCTAGTCATCGTTTAAGTTAATCTAAGAATATTTGGCTTCCCTGCGGTAACGAATTCGGGCAAAATTCAAATCGTCTCCTTACATTTTGCCTTCTCATCTCCAGTTTTGACGTTTTGAAAGCATTACAATCCTTCAACATTCCTGTTCACTTTCTCACTCATATATATGTATTTGCCTACACGTATGTTCTCATGTCCCGTGGCTGTCTTATTGAAAATATAGTTTTCTTTATCGCTCATCCATATTCATCTCACGTTTGTTTTCAACCTCGATCTAGATGGAGCGGAAGAAAATCTGTCAACCAGTTACGGTTGTAGTTAGCTGTCCGTGTACTGGGATGTTTATCCACGGGCCAAACGTTGGTATTATTGCATCCTGGCTTCTTGTAGCTGCGGGGGGTAGGATAAGGGAGGCAGGATCTGCCCTTGCACGCCCCCTGCCGTGGGCAAGGTGTAGTACTGGGACACGTAGCCCGCGCCGCTCGCCGCCGCCGCCGCCGCTAAAAAGATTAACCAATCTTTAGATTCTAACATTCAGACCAATCTAATCATTCGTTATTTAGTAAAGTGCAAATATATTCACGAGGGACATGGCTACTTTTCGGTAAGTAGTTGATGTTATTGGCGTGACGGCCATCTGAATGTAGAGGTATGTAATAATCTGGGAAAGTAATCAAATTTTAAGTGCCTAATTAAGCAAAACAAAGTTAGGTACGTACATAACCTCCACAAGTATAGATAAAGGCGCTTTAATGACCATTACGAGTCGCTGTTGTGCGCTCATGGTGTAGGAGGAAGTAGAAAATACCTACATTATACCTAATCGAGGCCAATTTTGAAATTGAACTGTGTATTTCGGTATAAAGGACTTTATTCCTCATAAAAACAACATGGTTCGCTTAAAACTATCTGTATACTGACAGTAAAAACGACGTAGTCCAACTGTGAGATTTTACATTCCGACTATTTCCGACCACACCAAACCACCATAAATCACTCACAGAATTATCTGTTACGGAGTACTTTGAGAAATCACATTCGTTTGGTCACTTCCCAAAGTTACTGCCTGACCTTACATTGAACATCCAAACCGCATTATACCAGACAAAATCGGTTCCCGTTATATCAATAGCTCGTGATGCTTAAGTGGGTACTGGCATTCGTTTAAAGGATATGGTGGCAAAATTGGCATGAGATCCTTTTGCCTAGAGCTGGTTGCTATCCACGTCACCTGTTTGGACACTACCTTTCCAACAGAATTGTCTCTTTTCCTGCCAATGTGTTCCCCGAAGTCCCCGAACATTACAATCTGGACTCCTTCAAGTAATACACAGTTTATTACTGTTTTTGACAAGCATGTTCCTCAGCTGCATCGTCACTTACCATCAAGCAAGATGGCGGTTAAATTCTTGCCTAGATTTAATAATAAAAAAAAAGAAGTTTCTCTAACCTGCAGCCGTAGCATACGGGTCGAACCCGGCAGCGGCGTACTGCTGTTGGTAAGCCGCAGCACCCTGAGCTGCAGCCTGGTACTCGTACAGGTGGTTGGCCGCCGCCACCGCGGCCGCGTGCTGCAATTGGGGTAACTGCACCAGCCCCCCCGCGCCCGCGCCCACGCCCGCGCCCATGCCGCCCATGTAACTGGGCGTCCCGTAGACGTAACCCGGAGACAACCTGTCGGTCACACCATCCGGTTAAAGCAGACTGGCGGGAAGAAAGCGCCACGAGCTTGCCTGCTGGCGGAAGGCAAAGTCGTGCCGCCTGACCACCCGCGATGACATCTCACTTCTGTGGTCTACGCTAGAAGAGGTTATGATTGCGGTGTCTTCATCGGCACGTAACACGGACCACAACGTGAGAAGCCATAAAAAATTAATACGTCTCAAGAAAAACTGTAATTCACACTCTATATAAGTACCTAGCCCCACTTGCAGCCTCGACAGGCACGAGCAAATCTAGTCTTGTTATGTTAGTAGACATCGATAAACAGTAAGTAAGTATGCGCCGGTCGGAGCCTGGATTTTGTCGCAGTGGAGGAACCGCCGCCGTGCGTCATTGCCCGGATTTTTTTAGAGAAATTTCCTAAAATATCGTGCGAGCGAGCGGCGCGTCCACTCCGCCTCGACCGATATATTCGGAACAGTGATATTTCACAATCTTCAGATCGTCTATGGACGCTCAGCGTCGGAGATTAACAACGAAATTAAATCCGACGACGCGAGCTCCATTTACGAATGCCTAATTCTAAAGCGATTAGGAAAACGTATTCTAAATACCAAATTGTGTGCAACTAGTAAAAAATAGGTAAGGTATAGGTTACCTACATGCAGATGCTAATTAAGAGGTAACAATTCCTACGTGGAACGAATTCTCTACAGCATTTCATCAAGATTAAGCAGTTAATGGGTTGGCATTTTCCACGATGTCTAATTCGTTTCACGACTAGCGCGTATGACATAAATTAATTAAAGGAGAAAACTGTAAAGGACGAGAACTGCCGACGCAGCGCGTCTGCCGCGGAAGGCGGTCAAGTGGCCTCGAGAGGTCTAGGAGCGTCGCGCCGCGTCAGCGTTCGCGAACAGCCCTCGACTGCTACCACGAGACCCGTCCGGGCCGGCTTATTACCCGGGAGCCGGTAGGGAAGGCTTCGTAGACGAGATAACGTCGAGCCTCCCGGGAGTAGCGTGGTAGAGGAGGGTGCGCGCCTGCGCGGCCCGCCCGCCGCAGGCCCCGCCCGCCTACACGCCCACCTGTGGTCTACTTGTGCTATTCGCGACTGTAATGTACCTACTTGTTTATCTCAAGTACCGGCTGCCGCATCCCACTTCATGAGATTTGGCTAATTTTTTGATATAACATGTCAGGTATAGGTTTCCGCCGCTGTCTCTAGTTTGTTTCCAAACTGAACGTTACCGACTGGCCTACCCGAAACATTGTAAAAATGTATGTTAAATTAAAAAACAATGGATATATATTTAAATCCCGTGAGTAAATTATTGTTCTTATATTATTTTACAAAACGACACAAACACACAGAAACAATAAACAGCGTAATAAACTAGCCGAACATCAAACATTATATTTTAGGCATACGTTACGTATTATACTTACACATTCTGTTAGAAGTTAAGGTTGAGAGAACTACTACAATATAGGTACATGTTCATAACAACATATGCTTTTAATTAAATTCCAATTTTTTGACATGCATTGCCTTTTTAATTCTTGAATAGGTATGTAAGGAATTAAGTACTACGCACGTATCTACTTTAACTGAGGTGAGACTGTTATTTTTAGCAAATAATGATTATTAGACGTTCCGATTGTGAAGACTATCGAAGCCATGTAACTTTGATAATTACAGTCGCGTCAAGCCACTATCTAATACAGCGATGTTTTACCGATTGCGGTCCGGTCACCTAATGACCTAGCAATGAGTGTAATTTGAAACTAAAAACAAAAAGCGCTTAATTGGGGGAAGGTTTCGCTTCGGGCAATTACAGAGCTGCCATTAGAGCTGCGGCGACGATGAATAATAGAGGTGGTGGGCCCCGGCGCGGCTCGCCCACGCGACACCAGTCAGTGTATTAAACGAAATCCACCACCAACAAAACTCAATTCAAATCAACAAAATCGTACACGAACACGGCATAAAACATAAAAGTAAAGAAAACATTGAGTGTGGAGAGCGTAGCGCTCGCGCAGTGCCGCGGAGGGCGGCGCCCGCGCCCGCCGGCGCCGCCCGGCTCCGCTGTAGCTTGGAAAACGTAAACATTAACAAAACCCAATCGACTAATTCACACCCAAAACGAAAAAGTCACTCTCACGCTCACGCTTGCCATAGATACCTATGTGAAAATGTTTGGTAATTTAGTCTAGGTGAGGTCCGTCGGCCGCCCGCCGCTAGCCCCGGCGCGCCGCTCGCCTCATCTACCGAGACAAAAGTCAGCTCAGACACTGTCCGCAGCTCACCCTACCTGCCGCCTCGCGGAGCCATGCTCCACCCTACCCCGTCCTCCATGTTATACCCTACTCAATTTTCCGAAACACTACATAACTCACAAGCCATTTCCATATATATTATCTGTACTATTATTTCAGCCAACAAATTACTTGTTTGGACTAATAATCATAATAGTAATTGAACTAATGATGGAAGATAATCGTTGGCTACGCATCTTGCCAAATGCCCTAAATATAGTTGGAACAATAACATTTACTGCCAATTATTTCTGTTATTCAAGTCGTAATACAGAGACTCGATGGTAGATAGTCTGATTTTTGTCTCGTGAGATGGTGTGGGGCGCAATGCGCTGGGCATGGTGCCGGTGCCGGCACTGTGGAGCCACTGAACACCGATCGGGCGCGGGCGCGCACTCACCCGTAGTGCGCCGGCAGCACCGTGGGGTACCCTGCGCGCGCGCCGGCCGCCGCCGCCGCCGCCAGCCCGAAACCTGCAACACACATTTTATTATTAACACCACCCGACTCACAGAAAATTGGGTGACAACGAAACGAGGGCGTCGGGCATACCGACGGAAAATTATTACTCTTTCGTCAGCCGCTCTCTATGCTCGTTATTTTCGGTGTCACTTATTATAACGGAAGTGTCTTGGGTGGACTTCGAACCAAAATATCGTGGAGAGATTGGACCACATCCAAATGACACACGAGTCAACTTAGCGCAGGCGACGTCGAACGAAGTGTTAATTTCTTTTTATTGCATTGTTAAGTCGCTCGCGGCGGCTTCTATTTCCGTCGCTCGCCGCCCGGGCCGCTCGGGAGATGCGGCCTGACAAGAAAACGACAAACTCATGCTATAAATGGTCCTCAGTCGTTGGCATCGGTGCTCGATATCAAAAGCCACGAGTAGGATGTCGGTGCCTAGCGCTGGCATTCCACGCGGCGGAGACGAGCGAGGACGCCGCGAGACAGCCGGCCCGTGCCAGGAATTCTAGAGGCTGTAATTTAGCGACGCACCGTTGGGACATCGCACGGGGGACGGTGGTTTATTTGGAAATCGTAATAGCACGGCACGTGGAGGAAATATGCAATCACGAAAATGGCAATCAAAAATCGCTGATTAATGGTTAATGGCCGTAAGAGCGTGACCCTGCCGGGCGCGCGCCGCGGCCACCATTGTATGGTGAAATTTCATCGGTGATTACCGCGGATCGCATCCGGAGCGGCCCGGATGGAGTCGCGGTTCGGCTGCTGCGATAATGTCGCCAGCCTTAGGACACTGCCATAGGAGCAAATAACAACGCTGCCTCCATCCGCATCCTCCGCGTGGTAACCAAGCGGTCTCTATAGCATTTGATGGCCACATGTAAAAGCATACATCCCCGTAACGATGATTGCCGATCGCGTGCACCGCGAGCGAGTGGTACCCTCGATCGATGCCCTGCCATTTGACGGCCGAGGTCGAATCGAACCACTGTCCACCATAAACCTTATCTTGATTCATTATATTTTTCCATTTGTATCAAACTATTGTTGTATTGCCTAAATGCGCTGCTCTTTTGTCCTCGCATATACGTAAATGTGACCCAGATAAGTTTGGCCGTATCGATTGTCGGGAACAACAATGGTTTTTAAAACATAAAAGTGTACACGCGCAGTTCTGTACCTAATGCTCCGCCAACATGCACCACACAATGATATTTTCCCGTTAAAAATGGAATGACGCAGACTGGTGAAAATTAGTCATATCTCATCTCAAAAACGACTCACTGTCCTAAAATAATAGTGTAGGTAGGTGGGTGTTGCAAGCATAAAGCTTTTGTTATGATCAGTTTAGCGCGTTCCTTCAGGACGAGCCCGGGGCGGGTCGTCGAACCGGCCGAGTGCTTAGCGGCGGCGCTTGTAAGGATTCCACGGAAATACGATTTTAGACGCAGGCCGTCGGGGGCCCTCTCGCGAGGAGATATCCGCAAATACTCATTTATGGCCAACTAGTCAGCCAGCGCCGTGTCTATGTTGCCTGAAAACTTCACTACGCGAACCAGTCCAACCCAAACAATCAGAACGTCGCTTCCCGGTAATCGTTAATTTCGTTTACGAGATGAAATCTGTGAAAATGTGTCGGCACCAGAGCGTAATATTGCAGTAAAAGCTATGGAAATTGTTAACGTTTGCGTAGTGAACACATTGTAGCGTCGATGTGTCGTGCAGTTTACTGGCTCAAGAATAGATCTAGACCAGTCGTGGCCCAGATTCGGATGGTCAGACGGGAAGGTGCCGTCACGGCCGTCGCGGTTTGACGTGCGCTGACCTTCCCTTTGATCAGTTCGGTGGGTCGCCGACATCCGTCAATCGCGCCCGTATTCGCAGCGAAGAGGTGAGAGACCGGCACCGGCACCCTCGCGTCGCCGTTCCTGGGACATTTATTTCTGGATAAAACACGTGCAGTGCACGAGCTGACGCGCTCCACGTTTTACGTTTTATTCGCCGTTTACGATAAGTACTCAGTAATTAAGCCTCATTTCAGCTGTATACATACTGATGCGAGACTCAAAATATCGTGATCAATGTTTCAGATATGCCATCGTGAATATGAAAAGCGAAGTACCGCATTCGGATGACGGAGGAGCAGTGAGGAGCCGCGAGCTGGCCGCGCGCCAGCGGCGGTGTCGCGGCAGAGCCGGCCGCGACGAAGTTCCCAAAACTGCGTATATTTAGACAAAATAAAGAGCGCGCCGAAGACAAAACGAGACGCAACTCTGTTTTATAAATAACCGCGTCGTTCGCCTGCGACTCCAGCCTCGGCGCTCGCCGCTCGGCCTGCCAGCTGTTGTACATAAATAATAATTAAGGCACGAAAGCAAGCTTGTCCGAATTTCGAGGATATACAGTCTACCGTCCTCACTCGTTCCTGTTACGTTATAGTTTATTACCTGCGTGTAAATTATTTATGGCGAATTTGTTAGTAAAGTCGAGGCATATTGAATATCGTTTCGTAGTCTAGCTGGTGTGATCTACGGCCGTCGAGGATAATCCAGGGGCGTGGGGCTTCGCGCGGAAGTCGAGGCTCCGGCTCGGGTTACTGCGACAATGGGGAACGGAACCTCTACACTCGAGTGTTCTTATGTTCCCGGTCACTGCCCGACATTGTTCTAGCGTTGAATTTCAACGTACGACGATTATATGCCGAATACTACGGTAATAAGTCTACTATCGAACGGGATATTTCAGGTCAGAAGCCATATGTTATGCCATGTTCCCGCGTGATACGGAAGATTATTATTATTTTACTTGGCCCTCGTTCAACGGCGACGAGGTTATTAGTGCATGACGTAGGATATTAACTGGTAAGCACTACGAATTTATTAGATTAATAAGAAGAGCTATTCGTGTCAACTAAAATTACTATATGCATTAAAATTTTCCGGGTACGCAATAGATTTGGTTGAGTCGTTTATATTTCAGCGACATGCCACAGAAATGTAAATGCTCTTTGGAATCGTGTGCAATTTATTTGACTAACGAAGTCACTGGATAGCAACCTAGACCAGAGTCATTATGTCTCTCTCAATCCAATTTCTTTGACAAAAGAAACCGCACATACAATGGCACCAGCTTATATGACCCGGTGACGGTTTCGCTGTTGTTAACAACGGCAAGACATTTCAAAATGGCACACTTAGTTCCAGTTTTGGCCGCCGGTCAGATAAGTTTGTGAAATTCTAATGTACTACGACTGTACACTATCGGAATAGGTAGGTAGTATACCTAAAACAAATGCGGTGAACGACCAATGGTTGAAGTTGCGCGGACTTTACGATTTTATGGTCCAAATCACAAGCAGCATGGTATCGGTGGTGCCGGCCGGTAATGACACGTTTTCGTGGTCGGCAATAAAATAAAGATAGGTGCCCATTATGAGACTGTAAAGGCAGATAGAATCGCGTCGCGTGGTCAGTCGGTAACCTAACCATTATGGCTTCGCTCCACACAGCCACAACTGCGCACTGCCGATTATCGATCACGATACTTTTCGTCCACACGTACCTAAACTATTTATTGGATTTAGAGGGTGACCTACAGTAGGCTATCGCTCGAATTAATCCCACTGCTTACGCAACGGAGATTATATAAATAATAATAATGTGAGCGTCGAAATTGGCGGAGGCGCTCGCTTGGTGCGCATAAAAAAGCTACCCAACTAAAAACTAGCCCTTTTGATATCGATCGCGGGCAGCGGCGCGTGCGGGCCCATCGGTGCATCGTCTAAATCCCGAAATAAAAATAGTCGCGGGGGTGTTTGGCCGCGGCGGGGCGGGGGGAGGGCCTGCATTAGTAATGCACCGGCGAAGGGCGCAACACGCGAACGCCGTGCCAAACGCAGGGACCGCACCGCAGACAAAGGGCAGGCCTCAAACTCTTCGTTAACCACTGATGAGGCACATGCTTACAAAGCTTCACGCTTCACTAGCTCGCAAACAGTATGGCTCCAACTCGGCCCACAGCGTCGTAACTGCAATTTGTTCGTACCCCTCGCGACGCGACGTACAATCAAATTAACTTCAGAAGGTATGCGCTATTCCGTTTTCAGTTAAAGTAATTGCAGTGCGCGTCAAACGATGCATTAATTCCTCCCGGGAACACCTGTGAGAATCGCTTAGTACTTGCACGAATAATGGAATCAATAAGTAGTATTGCAGAAGTATATTTGCATAGCCTTTACAAAGCCGTCATTAAAGAAACAATTGCCTAATTAATGAATTTAAGAGACTATAAACTAAAACCTGAAACGTTGTAATTAAAACCTAGTATTAACTAATCAAACTACGGTACACTCGACGTCTCCACCTCACATACAAAAAACTCAGTCACGCGTCCTGTAATTTGCCTATCCCCCGCCGCTTTACGTTTCTACGCTACGCAACGCAACGTACCTCCCTAAAAGAAACAAACATCGCCACCAATCCATTGGGGCATATTCGAAGACATGTCATTAACTTAATTCCAGGTCCGTCGCCTGAGCAGGCAGGCAGGTGTGAATCGATTAGTGAGCCGCCCGCGCCACTCAATAATTCAACGAGTATGCTGCTGTTTGGACAAGTGCTTCGGTACGGACGGCCTTCGTCAACACACCCAGTGTAATAAAACTTTAACAATGTTTTCATAATCGACGCTAGCGGAGTCGCTCGTTACACGGACGGACTAGGCGGCCGCGACGTTTTTAGAATCTAGGCTACATCGACACGCCGCAACATTTGGCCGGACAAGTAAACAGCGCGGGTGTTGCGGCCTGGGGCCCGGTTTTGGGTCGGAGACACAGAAATCAAAATATTTTAGGTCAAATTTCGATTTCTGTGGGTGGGGAACTGATCAATGAATTTAGCCTGGCTTGCATCAAATTGTTAAACACGTTTAAAATTACGTTTAACTTTTTTGGTTGCAGGTTTTTGTTTAAGTATCAGCTTGAATGCGTTTAAGAATTTGGTACTAACCGCCCTAAAAGTCGGTCTGCGAACTACGTACTTAAGCTGCATCGCACAGAGGCTATCCAGTGTTTATGGAGTTTAAAAGTTTTAGGAAATATTGAAAAAATTGAGAAAATTAAAGGGTATAGAAAAAACGTTCCAGAGTATTTCGCGTACAATTCGCAACCCAGTGCCTGTGGGATCCTTTTGCTTTTCTTAGTCGACATCAATGATATTACGTAATATGTCGACATAGTGTCTACTTTTCTACTGATGTGGAGTGGAGTTAGCTGGAAGCCGGACACGGATACTTACAAGCTTGTAATTACCTAGGCAGCTTTGAAACTGTAGAATAAAGTATCTACAGTAGAGGACTTATAGGGGATTCAATTCTAGTTTTATATCATACAAGCGACCCGCCCCGGCTTCGAACGGGAACAAATTATAAACCTAAACCTTCCTTATGAATCACTCTGTCTATTGGTGAAAAACGCATGAAAATCCGTTCAGTACTTTTTGAGTTAATCGCGAACAGACAGACAGACGCGTGATGTAGTTTAGCATTTTGGCCAAAAACGATTTTCCAGACATTATTGATATTACGGTACAAAGTACCGATGTAAAAAAATCAATAAATAATTCGTCGTGGCAAATCCTTGCATCTCCTCTAAGTAACCAAGTAAAGTAAAGTGAATTTGTATGAGTAAGTACTTAGCTATGTCTGTCTGCTGCTTAACACCCAGTCCATTATATTAAATAGTAAAAACTCAAATGAAACACCTATTTAAACAACTACATATTTAACAGACACACAATTCAAAGCGCATTGTTGATGTCATCGATATGAAAAGTGAAATTGTTATTGCTACCTAGTTGTTCGATGATGAAATCTAAATGTCCAAAAGACCTGATCAAGGAAGTGGGAAGCTCATTTAGATGAAGCTAACCAATACTTTTGGAGGTTACTGCATATGTAAGTAAGTTTTACAAAGGGAATGCGTGTAATTGTATGACGTAGTAATGTTTATGTAATCACATTCCAAAGATGAGTTGTGTATTTTGTACTCCATGAGGATCTACGAGGCAAGAAGGTACTTAGATCGCTCGAACTAATTTATACTTTTTCCTATGTTTTTATAAAGCAACTGATTTCAAAGAAATTGAATTCTCTGAAAAAAAAAAAAAGACAGCGCGGCCTTTCCCGTGAAAAAAAAAATCTATTTTTAATCAAAATTCGCGATCCTTATCAACGGTGGGTTGTAGACAGAGACGGAAAGAGTTTTAATCGATGATTAACATTGACAAGCTTTTCAGAAACTGGAGGTAAAGCTTGCTCCAAATTTATTTGACGTCATTTTGTATGTATGAAATATTGTGTTTGTTTAAGAATGTTGTGCAAGCCGCCCTAAGTTTTAAGCGATCTGGGAGCTTCGCTAGCCTAGTGATTAAGGTATCCGACTTGTAAGCGAGAGGTACCGGGTTCAAATCCCACTGCCAGCATGTACCAATGACTCGTTTCTGAATTATGTATATTAGTTTAATACTAATGGATGCTTTTGGTGATGAATGAATTTCCGGTGAGGAAAACATCGTAATGAAACCTGCACATTCAGTCGCCTGAATGTGTAACCATGATCTAATCTGGGCAGGTTCCCCTGGTAGCAGATGACAATCTCTCCACTATAATTATCTGATGATATGCCAAACCAGGATAATGGTCAAGGCGGACCTCGGGACCTCGGGACCAGAGCATAACCGGGACATTAAAGCCAAGATGATGATTAGAGCGATCTGGAAAAATTAAACCTACTTACTTAAAAATTAAACTAACCTAGTATCTCCCTACTTCAACGAACCTCAATATTCATTCGAATCTTCTTCAACGAACTTCAACATTCATTCAGATTCAGATTCTACTTAGTATCGAGCTACGACCGAGCTCATACTGAAAAATCTGGATAAGGAATACCAAATGTCACGGATACAAACAAAATTCTCTCTGGGAAATGTTGATCCAGACTATTCCACTGATCAACCGCGCAGCAGATTAAAGCTTATTTATTTTGGAGCCCGCCGTATGCGCACGCGGCGAAGACAGACACGGATTAGCGCCTCCGCCAATGGCGACTCGGTGAGCAATAGATTTCCATAAAAATACCCAATCGGTACGCGTTATTTACATTCAGTTTACAGAAAGAAATCGTTCCTTTTTCAAAAAAAATTCAAAAAAAGCGTATTGATTTGTGAGAATCTATCTGCGGCGCGTCCAAAGAGATAGTATTCTTTCGCGTTGGGGTAACTTTTTCCGTGTATTGCATTTGCAATTCAGAATAGGTTGCTTTTGAAAAAAAATTGGTTCGCTTTGTCCGTACAAAAAGAGTCGTGTAAAGGGACCTGCGTACCTGGAGCGGGCCGGTTGTTAGGGGCCCGCGGCGCATGCGTCTCATTCATAGTAAATCGCGTCCCCTCCACTAAATAACGGTAACGATCGGGAACTTGCATATTGAACGGCGAAACGGTCCCAACCGGCCTAGTTTTAACGGACATTTAACTGAATTAGAATTCAAGCCCTAACCAGCTTAGCGTGTACGCGAAACCTGATGCTACCCGCCTGTTAAAAGCAAAAACCAGTTAATATTGAGCAGATTCCCCGTGAATGATAAATCAGTTTATTTCCGCCGATATATTTATGAAGGGTCCTGTAAACAAACAATACCGCATCGTAAACCTTAATCCTACATCGTACAAGACTACAATTATAGACTAAACATGTAGGTGGCGGCGAATTTAACGCGTTTCACCCAACAATAACACCAGCCACCCAGAGTTCGGTACTCCGGGCTGAAATTATTAGAAGGTAAGTCTGAACAAAATTTCCGATCCACTGAACAAAAAACGAAGTTCTATTATCTGGTATATGTAGTATCCTACTACATAATTATATCTCTCATTATATTTTAATTTAAAAATATACAATTTAAAAAAAATCAGGTGGTTACTTCATAGCAGCTGTTTCCTAGGCTAATTTGGAGGCTCGTTATCACCGATTAACGATCGCCGTGCACTCGCCACGGAACTGGTCTATCGGTCTATCACGAGGGGTTGCCACGGATGCGTGGACAATCCACGAAACGTGCGCGTGCGCATATGGCAGAGCCGGTATGCCTCGGCCAGGTGCTCGTCATGGGCGCTCGCACCCATTGTGTCCCCCAGCCCCCCGGCCCCTCGCACTTCTGTGGGACCCCGCACAACTGTGTTCAATGTGTGCACTATCCGACGCGGTGTGGAACAAAGCCGCGGCCTCGACAACCATCCTGCGCCTGCGCTGCCAATGTGAACCTTTCCGGCGTACAATCTCAGGACGAGTCCTGGCAATATTGTGTACCTACAATTTGAAAACCGAACAGCTGTCCACGAAGTGTATCCACCAAAAAAAACGTCTCGTTTCCTTGGGAAGTTCCTACATGGGTGACTATTGAGATTGACTAATTTTCGCAAGAAGTCGTACAATAGAATAATAGGTATGCCTTGCAACCTGGTTTCAAGGCTTCGTGGACCTGAATTGAATCTTCTTATCATCATCAGTGCATACGGAATGTTTTCCGTGTAGAATTAGATACATCGCGGCCTGTTATCTAGGCAGCCATTGTTCGCGTACCTAGTACATTAAATGGCTCGTATACGCGCGGTAGCGTCATTATGCGATGTCATTCGGATTCAGCACGGCTACACACATGCGAAATTGACCATGCGATCGGCTGACGGCCGCGCCGTTTATCTGTGACGAGCTGACCTCGAGATCTTCCCGAAAAATCCTTGGTAATATGGGAGTTGATTCACGCTTCGTTCTCTGATTTTGCTTATTCTGAATCATGCTAACAAAAACAAAACAAACTGCTTCTTTTCATGTTGATGTTTTAAGGCAATAATTACACCGTTATAGATTCGTTATAGCGCAAAGGTTATCGAAGACGTCACTCGAATGTCACGTCAGTAACCTTACCCAACATAGAATTGGCGGGGTTTCGCAAGGTGCGAATCAACACGTGACGTTCAAATCTCGGGGCTGCCAGCTCGGTAGGCCAATCAATTAACAGGCAACACCAAGCACTTCCGCTTCCGAGCGTTTAGGGACTTCCGGCGGGGGCGGCGCAACCCCACGGCGGAACACGCGGCTCTGTTGTTTACACCGTCATATTATGGAGTTCGTTCCACTGACATGCGGCATTGAGGTATTGTTTTAGGTGAGGTAGAGCGGTTCGTGATATTTGGAATTAGTAATCAGGTGAAGGGGTGCAGTAACAAGGCATGAGTTTAAATGCTAACCAGAAACCTACATATTGCAATTTAAAAATCCAAATGCCAACCAAAACAGTTTTGGTATGCTCCGCCGCATCCCCTCCGTAAGCCTGTTAACAGGGGAACCTGACTTACTACTTACTTGGCTGTGATGGCCAAGTAGCATATTGACGGGGAAAAACTAAATTCTCCTATCTTACACGTGATCAAAATGTAGGATAGGAGAATTTTGTTCTTCCCCGACGGTATGCAACTGCCTTATGAAAATGGTAAAGGTTCCAATCCCACATAGGACTTGCTGAGCAGTTAATTAGTCCATTTTCTATTCATAATAATCTAAAATATCCTGCAAACATTTAAAGACCTACTCACTAAGACCTGGCCAGGTGTGGCTTAATGTTGATGATAATGATTTTATTGTCAAGTCATTAAACTACTTAATACCTTAAGAAAACGAACAACATTATGAAGTACATAAATATTTCTAAAAAATATTAACTCCTTGCATTACAAAATGTTATCGTGTTAATTTTCGCCGCTTCTCCTCGCCTCAGTTGTAATCCAATCGCATTCAATATCAATCCTTACCACTACAGATAACGAAATTAAATTAGGCTCACTATCGACTATTATCGTTTTGATATGGTCTTAATCAAAATGAACAGTGCGCCCCACTTAGGCGATTATTAGCCGATTGCAATACCTATCTGGGGCGGTTAAAAATATAATTGCAACGTTTTATCTTGCGATTTAAACAAAAAAACACACGAAGTGACTACAACACAAAGTCCGTTAAAATTTATAAACAAGATAATTAAGCTGCTTAAGTAATTATAGCATTAAAACACTGTAAACGTAACATAGTATTAAAAAATTGTTTTATCTTACTGAATACTGAAAAAACCAGGTAAATAAAAATACAATAAACGATATCTTCAAATCTAATAAAGAAGTACAGCACAATTAGCGGAGCCAGACCAATTTAGGCATCAAAATAAATAATTCACCTAGTTACACTTTTGTCTCTAGCTACTAAAGTTCTGAAACACGTAACAGGATATTACTCTACAGGCCCTACCAAATTAGAGTAAATGAAAGTTATCTTCAAATATTGATGAAGTAATTGTGCCAATGCCAGACCAAAAGAAATAAAAATAATTTATTTACGTAGCTACACTTTGCTCCTAACTACTAACACGTCACAGGATTGTACTCTACAGGCCCTACCAAATTAGAGTCCCGAATTTAAAACGTCTTTTCGTATTAACTGGACCCCCACAAATTGCGAAATCTAAGTAAAGCTGACATTGTAATTTTAGCTGGCAGTATCGCTTCATGAACTTTACTTTCCTACACCGCTTCTGAGCAATAGGACCATCATCATCGTAACTTTAATCCTCCTTCACACATATCAATCAAAATCAGAATACGACATAAAGCCCTGTATTTTGAGTGAGTTGTCTAATCTGATCTCGATGCAATCGTTAACAACTTCACAACTGGTTACTGACCCCCCCGGAGCCACCACGTTGGCCCACACGACGAAGTTTTTTATCACGCCAAACGTGTAACCAGTGTTACCGAAAACGCACATGTTTTACTGACAAAAAAAACTCCCTCTACAAACAGCTGAGAACTGATAAGCTGCGCTGACAACCCTTTTGGTTCCCGGGAAAGTAAATACAGACGGCATACCAAGAATGTTTTGTACGATATTGGATTCATAAACATCAACCATTAAGAAATTAGAGGTTAGATTTCTTTTTACTTTCTGAAACGTACTTATTCATAGCTTTCGTTTTTGTATTGCACGAATTCATTTTACGTTGAAGTCTGATTCTTGGAACCCTATTTGCCAGGCTATCCTAATAGTAATAATCGCTACTGTCCAGAAACATGCCAGAACGCAACTCTTCGTAATGACAAACGTTACATTTTCATGCTATCACTCCGTCGTTCATTTTCCGCTAGGTATAACTAGGTCCAGTACCTACCTACTATGACAGGAGAAATGAATGACTTTCAACTGTTACCAGGAAGGCAGAAGATATAGTAAATGACGTGATCACTTACCGGGCGCTAGGTTTCCTCTGGGCTTGGCCCCAAGGATGGCGAGGTTCACGTTTGCTTTCCTTCCGTCTATGATCGGGTTGGGATCTTTACACGCTCTCTCCGCCGCCGCCCGGTCACCCATTATTACCTGAGGACGAACAAAAGATTTGTTAAGAGAGAATGATGGGCATTTGAAGCCAGTTACAAAGGCAGCGACATATTTCGTTGTCATAGGGAATAAAGCAAAAAAATGGTTAGTAATTACTACTTGTTACCTATATGGAATTAGTTGAGCTTGGTGTTCATTAGGTCACGACTTTGATAGAATAAGGAATGTAGGCAAACGACTCCAATTCGCCTGGTAAACCTGGAGATTATGACAAAACCTTCCACTGACGTGGGGGAAGCTAATGTCCAGCAGTCAACTGATGTTGATTATGTACGACTGTCTTGTAGTTACTGGTAATTAATTTTTAATCTGCGAGTGACCAAATTTTTATGTCATTACATTGCAAATGCAGGCCGTCTATGTTAATTTGTGCTAAAGGGAAATATTGCTAACAAAAACTATTATATGGCATTTTCCGGTCGGCCTAGTTCAACAGTCTTCTAACTTTAAATTATTGGACGTATATTTTTGTACAATAGAAATGTACAAGCGCAAACGAAAAGGACAAAATTGTTTAATATTAACAACAGTGATTGTGGTATGCGTTCTGTTTTTAGCCGAGAGTTATTGAATACCGCTCATGGCCTATCAGTAAGTTCAAGATAAAAGAAGCCGTCAATCCACAGGATGGAAGCAAATAGCATGCAGAGTCTCGGACTGCATTTTCTAAAATGCGGATCGGCTGCTGTGTAAAAGTGTTATAACGCAGGCATATTAGGAAACAAAATTACATTTATGATCCACTTAAAATCAAATTCTGTGCCCGAAGATATATAACACAATAGTAAAATTGTAGATTTAAGTAGTTCTATACTTTGGCTTAACCACTACCTCCTAACATCGAGTTTCAATGGAGGTTCCCCTGTTTTCAGTACGCAGTGTAGTTATTTGCAAAGCAATACGGTGTTGAGAAATACAGTGCGACGACGTAGACATTCGATGAATCGATTTAAATATAAAACTGTTGGACGGTGAGTGACGTCGCCTCCGCATTACCTATTGTAATGCATTCGTAAGCCGCAGGTCAAAACCTTGTTATTCCGACCGGGGACCTGCCGGTATTCCGACCAACCTAGGAGACACCAACATACCAGCCAGCTAAATAAACATGCACCCATATCAGAGGTCCAACTAAACTGGACGGCTCACGAAATAATCCGACGAAATCGACCACACCAATTGACAGGAATGAACTAAAAATGCGATGACCTCCAGATATCGAAGGTCTGCCTGATAAAGATATGGCTATTGTAAATTGAAATTCCCTGTTTGCTTGGGATTCTAATGTAGATTTGGATAAAATAAAACATGAAAGTGAATATTTTTGTGAACATAAATAAGAAAGTTATTCAATCAACATTCCATGTACTTACTGACTATATAAATAGCTGTGCCCATAAAAGTCGTTATAGTTGTGTGCTGCGTTTACAGCTGAAAATGTTTATATCGCGACCCGAATGAAATGTTGTTTATTAAAGCGTACAAATTGGAGTTAGGCATGGCTTGATAACGGCTCAATGTTGTCGATAGCGAGCTAAGACCGAGCAATGGCCGCCTAGAATTTACTTTATTTCCATTGAAATTGAAAAAGAACTTCACGCTTCAATTTAAACACTGATAACCGTACAGAGCCCACGTTCTAACTTTTATCACTTGCCATTAAACTAAAATACTCAAAACAAGGCAAAAACTGCATAAATAGAACTTTACATCGGTTATCTATTGAAAACGTTTAATTATTACTAAGTATAGACTTGCTTTTGTTATTATATTAGGATTGCGATGTTGTCAAAATATGAGTTATTTAAAAAACAGTTACTAGAATGTTTAGGTAAATATGGCATGAGACCAGGCTCGAATGTAATGCAACAATGGTGAGGCTTTATACTTTCCGAGTAGCACTCTTGCAAATTGCAATTATAACAACTATAGTTCTGTACATCTAGCCGCTCCCCGTGGTTTTCACAAGCGCGCAGTTCGGATCTCTGCAAACATTCATCTATCCCGCGGGAATCAAAAGTGCACTAAGACACTTGGGGACTGGGTAGCTTTCTGTTAGTGAAGGAAATTAGGAAATGGGTTTGGTGATTTCAGATATTACCGCCAGCATTTCTTAGAGCTTTTCTGCCTCGGCCAGAAATACTAATGATTTGTGACTTTTGCTTTTGTGATGCTTGCTCTCACGTTCATTTTGACGAACGCATAGGGCCGATAATTATAATGGACTTATTATTAGATAATAATAAATCCACGGCTGACATATATAGTCCAAATTCCAAGTATTGTCAGTTGGAACGTTTCTGAATAGGTACGGGTTTAAATCATTGCGTACCTCATAATGACACGGATTGGTGCTACGTCCATCTTTGCCATACACCACACGGCGAATGTGTTTTGAAACCCCAACACAAATAGTGAAGTTTGTGCTTTTACTTGTATGTATGTTTGTTAAGCTCCCTAATCTGGGGATCTATTTCAATTTCTAACTCATCAATTAAAAATTTTAATAACCAACCACCGACGTAAAAAGACGTGCTATAAGATTGACTTTTGTATATATCTGTGGCACCGTAGCCCCCTGAGCAGATTGACCCTGTGGATGGATCAGGTTCAATGCGATTTTATTTTCTTGTAAACTAGTTTAAACAAGATGGTCTTTTTGCTTAGTTTCTTTAAAATCGTTTAAGTAGTTTGGCAAATATTCGAGTATATGAAAACTTCAGCGGTTTCCCGACATGTGTCGGTTAGGTTACTAAAATCGTAGTAAAGATCAAAGTAGATATTTTATTGCACAGTCGCCTGCAAATTAGGCGGAGAACGCATTGAGTGAGGGGTATATTCACTCTGCAGGGCGTTAAGTTGTAGGGTGGAGAAAAGCTATATCTACTTGAAGCAATACATTTGTATCGCTCTCTCGCTCTCTGTGGACCACAGAGAATATAATATTTTGAAGGTCTGAAATATTTTGTTCGCACCCTTGATGCTACAGAGTACTGTAACTTTGTTGCAAGCAACAACAACATGATCAACCACTACCATCAACATAATTATAAACCAAAACCATCGTTACTCACATTGTTACAAGATGTCTCCTTCTCGTGAGAGGAGTTCTGAGAGACATATTATGTCTACACATTATGTAGACAATTCAACAAAGACATAAATCGATAAATCTTTGCAATTGGAGAGAAACCTGATATATAACGATAACAATTAGGATTCCCCACCTGTGGGACACAGGCGTTAGCTTTATGTATGCATGTATTTAGGATTCACCAAATAGGTGTCTAAACCTGCCGGTATCAGGTAAGAGATCCCGGGGGAGGCCCAGAAAGCGACGGATTGACATCGGTGAGTCGGATGCGATAGCCAATGGCCTACGACGCTGCTGATGGAGCTGAAGACCGGGCGAAGTTGAAGAAGAAAAGTAGGAAAGCGGATTATCTAGATTCATGTAATAAATTGCAGAACATCTTCTTCTTCTTCTTCAAGTAAAGACGAATGAATTGTTTTATGTTTATGTAGAAAGTATCCTTGAAAGCAGAATAACAAAAGCGTAGGCTACTAATTTCCAATTCCCGCCCAATGATATTTATCCTGAGTAAACGGTGGTATTTCAATAAAGAATAGGGGAGTTACTAAAATTGATCGTAGATTAGATAAAACGTCTATTACTCAATTGATAATAGATAGACAAATACATGGCGGTGGTTATTTCACGATAAGTTACATTAAATGCCTAATTAATGTGTTAAAAAATATGCCTTCACCCGTAGGGGTTCATGGTTTATGGGTTACTTTTTTCCTCACTTGGACTTGTTCGTCTCTTGACTGTAAGTCTCTTTGGACGCTCACATGTTTGTCGAAGGGTTACTGTACTCTTGAGAAGGTATACTGTACCTTAGCCCTGTGGCCATCAATTGCATATGGCGCTATCTGACTGTCTGTAGTTAGTAGGTATATTTAGGGGGAGGCTTACTGCTGATTTAGATTTATCTGGATACAATTTGTTATGGTGACTACTTATTAGAGATCTCACCCCAGATCCCATTGCTAGCTTATCGGTGGCATAATTCCCCATTTCTGTACGGGTAGGAGAACACATTGTTCCACTTTCCTAAAATGTTCATACATGAACGTTGGTTTAGGATACTATTATCCATATTTCGATCATGACATGTATTTACATACGGCAACCTTTGAAGCCTTACATGGAATACTGATCTAAGTATTATATGGCTTTAGATAAGGCAATAGACTCATCTTTTTAACCCTCTAACGACAAAAGAGAATTGTTATAAGTCTGAAGTATTGTGTATCTGTCTTTGTATTCCTTTGTCTGTCTGTGTCATTGTAGCTTCAGAACGAATAGACTGATGTCAACCTTTAACAGTTTTTTCAATATTTGAGTATTTCCTATTATATGTAGGATTTGTCGACAGTTTTTCTCCTCGACATGTATATATCGGTTGGGATACTAGATATACTTTCTTAGTTTTCGCTAACTTCGTTTGCTTGACCCGGGATAAACAGTAAATTAATACATACAACCTGTTGGTGTTGCAAACAAATAAAAAAACGGGACACCACTCCAGGTCACGGTCTATCGCCTTACATCGACTGCTAAACAGGCCATGCAACAATTTTTCATGACTAAAAGACAAACGAATAAACAAACTCTCACATTATAGGACCTATTGACATTGGAGGTTACAAAACGGGACATTTTATAAAGCATTTTCCCCCAAGGTCGATATAGTAATTTTGTAATTACAGCGAACCATTTCCGTAGGTGCTGGAGTGGAAAAGGCCACACAATAGTAGTCTACTGTACTGCATGTAACTTAACTGCACATAGCATTAGACTGTGTAAGTAAGTACTTGAAGATAATGTTAGAGCATAGGAACCCTTTACTTGGCAACGCTGTAAATTAAGTATCGGGTTTCGTTCTTTTGTCTTAAGGCAGTGCTTGTGCACGTCCCTTAACCGAGTGTCTGGTCGTTCATTGCCTACTTATTTTATTACAAATTTCGACTTTATTAGCATAGGATAATAAGGACGAGATTCAGAAACTAAACTCAGAATCAAGGCATTCTTTATACGTTGGACTTGACGTTGGTGTTCCTGGGTAAGGTATCCTAACTTCAAAGACTTCAGAATCCTTTTGGTGGTTTGCAAATTCGGAACGACACTGACGATTGTAGCAATATAAACGTCAAATTTAATGGTCGCCTTTATGTGTAACTGAACGCAGCCATTGACTGTAAACAAACAGTCCTAACTTTCGTGTTGGAGCGATCTGTTGCGAAAATTAACATTGTAGACACAATAACTGCGTGATTTCAATCGGGTCGTCACGAAAAATTGAATTTTGTAAAATGTTAGCCTGGGAGCTTTGAGCAGACGCGTCGCGATTATTACAGCCGCTTGGGCCGGGGAGGGTGTCCCCGGGTGCCCTATGCGACCCTCGCTAACTCGGCTGGGGTCGCTCCTCTGACTCACTTCCCACGAGTCCGACCTAGACGCGCTGACAACTACGCCGCGTCTATTTTACTACGATATGTGCAAATTCTTTTAGGATACTTAGTTGCCATTTCGCACAGTTCGTTGTTGTTATCAAAAATGTACTGGTACTTTGAAGTTTTCGTCCGTTCCTACTAACATCTAATAAAAATAATAGCGTTAGTTAAGCTTCGCGAATTCTACGTCACAGAATGGGAAGCCAATGGCTGACATCGTTTTATGAGCCGATAAGAAGGAAGTCGTAAGTAGATTATGCTGGTTTTACATACGACGCGTTCATTGGACTGCTAAGTACATAGTTTGGTAGGTAATTGGATCCCTCATCTAGATGGCCACAGCTCAATTGAAAAGTAGGTAGGTACACCTGTGTACTGCGGATTCGACTTCCGTGTTTGATGTAAATTCGCGATACAGTAGCCGGCGCGAGGTAGGTACGGCGCGCGAGGTGCGATAACGCGCGCCGTGCGATACGCTGCCGTTTCACTGTTTCAGAGCCGACGCGGCCCGACTGCGCACGGGCATTGTTAAGTTTACGTGTCACCTCGCCTCATTGTGCTTTCATTCCGCCGGCCGACCAGCCATTTTACAATTATTTCGCTCAACCAGAAGCTACCGGCTCGAACGGAAGCACGAGACCGAACAAAATTAAAACAAAACAGTTCTTACGAATCCGTATCCTCTGCTCTTGCTGGTCTGCCTGTCGGTGATGACGACCGCCTCCTCGATGTCGCCGTAGACCGCGAAGTGTTCGCGGAGGCTCTTGTCCGTGGTGTGGTAGGGGAGGCCGCCCACGAAGAGTTTGGTCCAGGTGGTGTCCTTCTGGCCGGGCAGCGCGCCCAAAGCCAGCAGCCCCTCGGGCTCGGCCGGCAGAGCGCCCGCCATCAGCATGCCTTGCACCGTCTCCGTCGCGCCGGCCACAGTGACACTGCGCGAACACTGACAGTCCTTCCGCTGATCACACTGAGTTTGCCGCGCTGCTCGATATCTGCGAGTGGCGAGCGAGCGGCGTGGTGGTTGAGCGCGTACTGATGCCCGCCCGCGGCGCACGTGGCGCTCCGCTACTAATTTTAGCCCCCGCCGCGCCCCCCTCGTCACCAGATGCGTCGGCAGCGCGCCGCCCGCCGCCCGCCACATGCGGCAGGCGGCTGCCCCGCTGCCTGCCTGAGCCCGCTACCACCCTCGCACTGCTCGCACCCAGTCATGATATGCCTCGTTATCACCACCATGTTTATCATCTCCTTTGCTTAGTACTTGCATCTTTTGTTTTGTTGAAGTGTATTCTTTTTGTTTTTTTGTTAGGTATAAGTAAGTCTCAAAACAATGGCGGATTGTCACAAATAAAGTTAATAGGGCAGTCTTAAATAAACATTAGGTAAATAGTTATTTAAATGTGTATTCAAAGATACGGCTTATCGGTTCGTCAAAGTTAAAATAATTCTGCCATACGTTGAAATTACATAAATGGTGGCCATGAAAGGCCATAATGTAAAATTAATACATGCACAAGCCAAATGAAAATTATAAGAGCATGTCGAATGTATAGGATGTAAATAGGTATGATGTTTAAAAGTACGTTACATTGTATTTACAGTCTAGAATGAATCTAGCTATGGAATTTAATAATTACTTTTGTACTCGTAGATAGATGTAGGAATGTAAAATGTATTATCATAAAACACCCAGCAAGTTATGTTATCTAGGTGGGCACATCATTACTGCCTACTCTGTATTATTAAAATACGAAAGTACTGGTCAAACCATGATTGATGACTATACTGAACTACATATTTTATTTAAAAGCAATTCCATTTATAGGTAAATTAAGCACATTTCTACCACACTAGCGAAGAGGCGTTTCCACGAGGAATTCAAAGAATCTAATCTATCTGATCATGATCTAATTTCAAGCCGGCTTCTGCCAGGATCCGATTTCTTGCTCTTTCTTCTCCACTTCGTTCGATCTTCCACATCCTCACGTCATATGCCGTTGCCTCTCGCATCCGACTTGTCGAAGTCAATCCATCAACGCATCATGGGTTTCCCGCGGCACCTCTTTCAATACCTAAGACATCGCCAAGTATAGTTACAGGTGAAGAAACACCAATCATAGTAATCACGACCTTCAGTACACTAACAGACCCAACCCAGAAAATGACGTCCCTCGGAATAGACTTGGAACGAACATAACGTTCCTCCAAATTGACTTTTCAAGAAAAATATCTATCCCGCAAAAAGGAAGAATACGACACGAGGAGGAGTACAGTAGATACGTACCCAATTCTCAAAGCCCTAGTTAAAATCCGCGTACTACTGTCATGACGAGCGCGACTTGCGCTTGCGCATGTCGGCAGGAAGTCAATCCGCGCCCGCGCCGCTGTGGGAAGCGCATTGTTCTTGCGCGAAATATTGTGTGGAACCGATCGCTTCCTCTGCGCCTGCGCATTTACGATGCGGCTCGTTCCCAAACTGTTTAGTGTTTACGTACGCACCGGCTGGGATCGTTCGTATTGTTACTGACACGCCGCTTCATCAATGGTGGCTACGACGGCAGACGGCCTGGAGTGGGTTCCGGATACGTGGTGTCGGTTACGTACTCGCGTCTTCGGCAAAGGCTGGCTTTAAGAAAGATTTGTGATGGTTTTAGATAATCTGATGGTTGAGCTAAAATATTTTAGTAGTAAGCGCGTTACAGAGAGCCCAATGATGGAAAGCAGTTCAAGCACAATGTTAATATCTACGATTTATTATACATCTAAGTACAAAAATGTAAAAATGCAGCCTTTGTGTTTCATCTTATAAATTATTATCGAAGTATTTAAATATGTGTATTGAAAGGAAAGTTGAAGTAAATGTAGGTATCTAATATAATATAAAAGCATATGTAAGTATAATAGCTAAAATGAACTTAACTTTATTTATATTATTTAAATATAATATTCTACTGAATACGAAACAAAGAACACTAATAGATCTTAGTTCCGGAACAAATGTAAGTAGGTAATAAAATAAATTGTAAATAATGTACATCTCTGTTTCCGCTCATTTGGTTCCACTAAATTTTCTCATAAGTTTACGTTTTGTGCACGCTATTTACATGAACCCAAATGATCTCTAAAGTAGTGCCAACTATTGTTTTATACTGCTTAGTTAGGTCAGTGTGCATATTCTGTAGTGAGGTCAAATATTTAAATCTTTGGTAACTATGGAACTGGACAAAGCCTCCTTTAGCTTTACAGCTTTTTAGCTCATTTAATCTTTACAACTTGCGCCGCCGCCGCTCGCATCCAATGACACTGTAGTAACATCATAGGGCAAAAAAAATGCCAGTGTAACCATGAAAGTAACTTTCCAATATTTTGGTGTAACATGATACCCTCTGGCCGTATGGTGTACCAACCCCTTACACTAACGGGTGTCGTACAAAGTGACTAATGTTTTCGAGGCAAAAGATCAAGAGTCTCCGTAGTCTGGAAAATGGGCAGCAGCATTTTCCATTGTTATATTTAAACACTGCGATCTCCAACCCGCCTGCCAAGCGTGGAGATTATGGCAATAACCTCTTCTTTCGTGAAAGAGGCCCTAAGGCCTGCAGTGGACTGTTACGGGCTGTGATGTTGATGATACCCTCACCTATTTTATAGGGCGTTACATTCTTCTAATCTATTTATTGACACTTAAGAATATTTTGGTCCCATCAGTCACGAGCTACGAACATGGTCCATACTGGTACTTAAGTTTGATCGACTGTTGTCACGTTCAATCGTCGAGCATAAATTTCATAAAAACACAGCACATTCGATACTTCGTTCTCACACACAGAGTACAAAAAAAACTCGTCCTGATTAATATCACTCATCATAATATATTTAATCAAAGACGTTCTATTAAATTGATGTCCATCCGCAACACAGCTATTATAATTGGCGGCTAAAAGCGGACATTTTGATTTTCTGCAAAGCGGTAAAAAATATCGATGATATTTTTTGTTAATAATAGAACTTTACAGTAAACGCTGCTGCGCATTTTCTGGATTACCAAGGTTTTACTACTAGCTGCTTTGAAAAATATAAGTTATACTGCATTTAGGAAGTTGTCCTCCTAGATAATATTATAATGTGCTTGGAAAGGAGGATATTCGACCAGTGATTACTAACCTTCCTACGATGACATGTTCTTATTGAGCTGAAACTTGAACTCTAACCAAACAACGCATAAACTGAATGTGATACAGTTGAAGAAACTGAATGTTTAGCAAGTTGAATAATACTCGGAAAATTAAGAAGATACGGCTAAACATTCACTTTCCTCGACTGTAAACAGAGCGATGTTCGCTGATCTTTAAAAATAGTTGTATTATTGGAGGTCAAGTCGCTAAAGCTAACTCGACTTGCCATAGCGCCGGGACAAACAAGCCATTGCCGGGTCTACGATGTGTACCATCCGTTTCTTAAATTGTTTTCTAAATATTTTTTTTACTACAGGTCATCTTTTTGTACTACAGGTCTCCAGGCCTACGTATCCATTGGACATTATTAGTAGGTCATTCAAAATTGTGACAGTTTAACATATATCTACTAAACTAATGTGAATTCACATTCATGAGTGTTTTTTTATAACTCAAATTGATTAAAATTATTTGATTTCCCTCCAGGATTAGAAATCGGTGTACTTACATCTGTCTGAGGGTGGCGCACAAACAAACGAAGAGGCTCTACTCTCCAGCAGTGAATAGAAATAGACTGCTGGATTATGATGCAGCTGATTTCATTTATTTTTATATATTGACAAGCAAAAGTGTGTTTTATGGCCAAACTAATGTCTCCTCTATATCTTGCTACATTGTCGCGTTGCTTTGAATAAGATAAATCAAGACATATTCATACTGCAAGCCCTATTCATATTCATAGCAATTAATATTCCTTAATTCGTTAAGGATGTTAAGGATCCTATCTTCATTTCCAGTGTGAGCCATACGATACGAGAAGCTGCATAGGAGTTAGAGACTAATATGTCTTAGCTATTAATCCAGAGAAATATGAAGTTCTGAAGATGATCATAAGATTAGTTACCTTCAAGTGTTACTCCCCGCAATCTGGTGTGAGTATGGGCTCTTCAATAAATTATTGAATGGTGTTAAATCTTCAGACAGACATGGATCTAACGAGGCACGGTTGACACGAAATCACAATTTCAAAGGATCAGCTGTTCGTTTTTGATGTCTTATGAGTCTTTTATTCCCTTCAGTCCCTTCTGCAGGCTGCTGAGAAAAGAAAAAAAAAAGTGTGTGTCGCAGCATCAATAAAAGGGTTCTGTAGCCAAAAATCATTGCATTTCATAATAAATACTTCAAACTAGCCAACTTTAAAACTGAAATGATATACAACTTCAAATTTTCTTATAAATTTCAGCGGCCAGCAGCGGCTTCGTAGTATATAGGAAACAAGTCGTTTCCCGTTGTTGTAGATATTACGCAACGGATTTTAATACGGTTTTCAACGATAGACAAAAACATAGACGTATATTTATTTAATAGAGTGATTCAATAAGAAGATTTATAAGCAAGAAAAAAAGGATTCGGGTAAAGTAGGTGTACGCGAACGAAGTCGCTCCAGGTCCAAGTTATTTTATATTAAACAAAAAGACTTAGATTAGTTTTATTATAACCCCATTTATTATTCTAGAGTTAATCTACAATACAATCTGTACAGTTTCCTGTCCGCTGCTCGCTTTCCTCCTTCTAGTAGATTTTCCGTGAATGGGTGAAAGCCTGATGGAATACTTTATCAATTTCATCAGAAGGCAGTATATGTTTCATTCTATCATAGAATCTCACATACGAGGTCTCCCTATGGGGTCTCAGTGGAACCCCAAAACGGGCGAGAGTACCTGACGGGCGGGGGTCGCGGGTTCATTGCTCGCGGCTATTGTCAATCGCTGCGCGTGCGCCGCCAGCTGCCGCAGCCGCCCTAGCGAGCAGATGGGAGCCAAAAAAGTTAATGGATCATCCCAATATTTTATGAACCACCTTTGTCTAGTATCTAGCGCTGACTTTGCATAACAGTTGTTCTGTAACAATTGATTACGATTTGTGTACTAGGTTATTTGTTACGCATACAAAGATTACTACTAATCCTTCTCCTATACCCGTCTATAAGGATATGTGAGTTATAGCCCGGAATAACTCATTCAATAACCCTCCTGTCGCAATCGGGTAAAAAGACGCAATACTCTTCACTTTCATAGAAAAGACATCAACGCGATACTTTTCAATGTCATAGAAAAGACACAATAAGCAAAAGGCAATACCGTATTACAATGTGTTATCACAAAATACAGAGTGGTTTCTGCGGGAACCAGAGGGCCTATCGGCTATCTCAGTGGACAACTGAATTTGACATAAAAAAATCTGACGCTACTCTAATTTGGTAGACGCTATTGCCAGTTCTCAACGTAGATGACGTGGTGTAGAATTATCTAGTGTCAAATACAGTTGTCAACTGAGTTAGCCAATAGCCCCGCTGGTCCACAACGTAATAATTACAGACTAACTACAGACTATACACGTCATAGACAATTTTAAGTTTTGCAACTTCTCTTTTATTACTTGAAAGTACACACTCAAGCACCCATTAATGCTCATACACCTCTCAGGTTGGCTAGAAGAGATATCTTATGAAGATAATCTCGTATACGTAAACTATATTTAAGGTTCAACTATGTAACAATTTTGTGTACAATAAAGGATACATGAATGGAGTATATTAGCTTAGTTGACAGAGTAACACATAGTTAGGCTAATTTATCCCGAAATTCAAAATGGTTCCCACGGTAACACGGCGTAACCTTTGACGATTGAAAGAGATATATGATGTTTTTTTTTTATTTTACACTTTGACAAACGAGTAGACAGACGCGCATAACTGTCGCCCGTAACAGCTCCGACTCATGCATTTAGGTTATGTGATATACAGAGTTGGCATTGTTTTGGTTATGCTGTAGGTAGGTACCGTCATTTTACGCTATTATAATAATAATGTACTAAAATGCGGGTAGAGACAGGTTTTGATGTAAGACACACTTCTCATCTCGCTCCCTTGCGAAATATACGACTTACAATTATAATAGTTGTTTTAATACATATTGAAATATAATAGTGGCGACGTATAGTGAAAAGTGCTAAAAATTGAAAGAAAAGCAATTAAATTCTATGAGTTCAATCCGCAATCCGATAATTGGGACAATTACATAGACCGTTTAACGTTTTGTTTCGAAGCAAATGGCGTGACAGTGGACACTGTGAAAAGGGCTAACTTTTTCACTGTATGTGGTTCTCCAGTGTATGAGACTTTACTTGCGTTAATCGCACCAAGGAAACTAAGTGATGTGACTTTCAGTGAATTTTAATGATTTGGAGAGAATGTTGCGGGATCGACTCGTCTGTGGAATGTCCGACGACAGGCTGCAATATGACCTATTGAAACGCGACAACTTGAGCTACAAAGACGTGGTGGACGCCATGCTGTCGTCGGAGAGCGCGGCACGTGACGTGCGCATGATCCAGGGCGCCGCCGCCGCTGCGCCACCCGCCGCGGGCCCGAGCGCCGCGGCTGCGCTGCCGCCCGCCGAGCCGATGGACGTTAACGCAGTGCAAATGACTCGGATGTGCTACAGGTGTGGCGATCGTCACCCAGGACAGTGTCGCTTTATAAATACAATGTGTCGCTTTTGTAAGAAGAAAGTGCACCTAGATAAAGTCTGCATTACAAAAAAGAAGACCAGTAAACAAAATGTGAATTTTGCTGAGGACTCTGACAACAATTTAAATGGCATATACTGCGTGGAACGTACCGGCCGCGTACCGGCATACGAAATAGATGTATTAGTAGCTGATATGCCCGTGCCCATGCAGGTCGACACCGGCGCCAGCTTCTCTATCGTGAACGAGCGCACGTGGCTGGCGCTGCGCCGCCGCCGGCCCGCCGCCGCCGGGCGCCGCGCTGCGCCCCGCCGCGCTAGCGCTACGCACCTGGACCAACACTCCTGTCCAGCTGCTAGGCCAAGCGACGCTTACAGTGCGTTATCAAGACATTTCACGAGATTTACGTGTGATGGTGGCTAAAGGAAATGGACCTATCTTATTAGGTCGCGACTGGTTGGCTCCGTTAAATATAAGTCTCAAACTGAATTTCGTGACAAGCGATGGCAGTCAAGAGTTGCAGAACCTGATTTCCAGACACAGCGAAGTCTTCAAAGACGGGCTCGGTACCTACCGTGGACGTCCTGTAGCTATACATGTCAAGTCCGGAGCTACACTTAGATTCCTGAAAGCCCGACCAGTACCGTACGCAATGAAAGAAATTGACAGGCTTCAGGCTGATAGAGTATTACGGCCGACTTCTTTTTCGGAATGGGCTACTCCGGTGGTTCCAATTAAAAGAAATCAGGAGAAATTCGACTGTGTGGGGACTACCGAAGTACGGTTAACGAGGCAACTGCATCGGATACATACCCGATGCCGACAGCTAATGAAGTCTTCGCCGCCGTGGCTGGAGGAAGATTTTTTACAACACTGGACTTAGATCGAGCCTACACACAGGTGGTTGTAAACGAGGACACAGCCAAGATGTTAACTTTAAACACTTGTAAAGGACTGTAAACCGTCCATAAATCAGCGTTTGGAGTAAAGTCATGTCCCGGGATTTTCCATCGTTTAATGACGTCGTTATTAGCAGATATTCCGGGAGTGGCCGTGCTGATCGACGATATTATAGTTTCCGGTCGTTCAGTCGTGGAAATGCAGCAGAGGCTCGACACCGTTCTAAAGAGAATCGAACAAGCAGGACTCCGATTAAATAGAAACAAATGTAAATGTGCTAAACAAAGAGTTGAGTTTTTGGGATTTGTCATAGACTCAGAAGGCATTCACCCCACGCCAAGTAAGGTTGAATCCGTAGTGAATACTCCTAAACCAAGCAATAAACAATAACTACAGACTACCTACTAACTACTGGACACATCACAGACATGGAAATGGTCAGAACGCAAGCAGACTGCATTTGAGACAGCTAAACGTATGCTTACGTTTGATCTAACACTAGTACATTATGATGTAAATAAAACACTAGTCCTCACTTGCGACAGTTCAGAATATGGAGTGGGGGCGGTGTTAGCACATGAATTCGAAGACGGCCAGGAACGTCCAATAGAAATGGGCTCACGAACACTTCACTCACATGAACGCCGGTACTCGCAACTAGATAAGGAAGCCGCAGCAATAATGTTTGGAATTACAAAATTCCACAATTATATTATGGGCAGGCGTTTCCGCATAGTGACGGATCATAAATCGCTATTGGGCATTTTCGACACTAAATAACCTATGCCTAACATGCTATCTCCGCGATTGACGAGAATCGCTATAGCATTAACGGCAAATGATTATGAAATAGTTTATAAGCCAGGACCGCAGATAGGGAATGCTGACAGTTTAAGTCGATGGCCGCAACCAGTGCCTGACCAACCAGGGCAAGAGCTTCGCGAGATTTTATTGATGGCTGAAACTCCTGATGATTTTCTCTACGACGTAGAACAAATAGCGAATGAATCAAAGCGTGATAAAGTTCTATCTCGAGTTAAACATTATATTCAACGCGGTTGGCCAGCAAAAGTAGTTGATGCAGAATTACGGCCATTTTGGCTTCATCACGTGGAGTTATCAATGCAAGATGCTGCGTTTTACTGGGCTCACGTGTGGTCTTACCAGCGACATTACGGCGAAAAGCTCTTCCAGTATTACACAAAATTCACACAGGAATAGTCCAAGCTAAAGCGCTGGCTAGGAGCTATGTCTGGTGGCCGCGGCTTAATGAAGACATTGAGGCATTAGTTGGCGGGTGTATGAAGTGTCTGGAAAACCGACATTTACCACCTAAATCGGTACACGAGTGGATTTCACCGACGAGACCACGGTCCAGGGTGCACATGGACTTCGCTGGACCATATCACAATAAATATTTTTTTATTATGGTGGACGTATACTCACGTTGGTCGGAACTTTACGTGGTAAATAATACTACCACAGCGACAGTTATTCGACTGCTTCGTCTGACTTTCGTTACGCATGGTCTCTGCGACAACGGCACCTCATTCGTATCGAATAAAATGAAGGCATTTCTAGAAGCAAATAATATTCGACAAGTTACTACTGCTCCGTACCATCCAGCGAGTCACGGATTGGCAGAACGCATGGTCCAAACTATATAAGATAGGCTTCGGAAAATGGAAGATTTAGCGTGGGATGTCAAGATACCGAATCTGTTGCTGGGTCTTCGCGTCACTCCAAGCACGACAACAAACAAAACTCCGGCTGAACTGCTAATGAAAAGACGAATTCGTACTCTGTTGGACACCGTATATCCAGACAACCTGCAACATAAAAAAAACGGACAAGCAGATTAGTAAAAATAATGATAAGAGATGTAGAGAAGCGAAAGTGGGACAAGATGTCATGTATCACAATTACAATGCAGGGCCAATGTGGAGACCTGGTAAAATAATGTCTAAGGATGGACCCTCGAGCTATAAGATCATAGCGAATGATGGATCCGTAACTATGCGTCATATCGACCAACTGATTATAAAGAAAACAGGGTCACAATTATAGGGAAGGGAGACACCTGAGAAAGTAGTCCGAGCAGAGGACACAAGTATATATGAAGAGTACACGGAAAGCAGCAATGTAGAGTAAAAACATGACCCGGGTAATGTAGAATCAGAAACCATCATTGGAGTCCCAGACTCTGATACATGGGAAGACATACTAGGCATACCTAAAAGGGCTGAAGTTACTCTTCATGGAGCTGGTAAAATAAGAAGTAAAACTAGTGCTCATTCTAAAACTCCATATCAAAGGCCTAGTACTAGTAGTATAGTTAGTGATAGTAATTATTTGGTTTGATTTTTATATAAAGATTTAACGTACAGTCATAATCTTTAAATAGGTTTTCTTTATAATTTATAATGTTGATTTGTTAGAATGTTAGTAGTGTGTAGTCTTACTTGGGGGAAAGATATGTGATATACAGTTGGCATTGTTTTGGTTGTGCTGTAGGTAGGTACCGTCATTTTACGCTATTATAATAATAATGTACTAAAATGCGGGTAGAGACAGGTTTCGATGTAAGAAACACTTCTATTCTCGCTCCCTAGCGAAATATACGACTTACAATGATAATAGTTATTTTAATACATATTGAAACATATTAGGTTGCAAGCAACAAACATGCAGAACCTCAGGTGCGTTGTCACTGTAAGGTCTAATATGTAATGCCTCATATCTGTAATTGCACTGGCTTCCTTATCCTTAAAACCGGAACACAACAATGCAAGCATTATAGCTCGGCAGCAGAAATAGATAAGGCGGTGGTACCAGGCGGATTTTTAGCGTTTATAGAGTCCTACCACTCAATAATGAAATTTTGATTTGATTTGAAAATAACTTTGCGCGCCACGTCACAGGCAAAAGCCACTTTATTAAGTACTTACTAAGGTAATTTATTATGTGATTTTATCTAAGTATGTTTTAGTAACACACTACGGTCAATCGATATTTTACATTAAGTCTGCGTACGTACGAAATGTTGTTGTGGTCATTCCGTTTGATGGAAATGGAACATAAATGAGTGATAGTCGTAGATAATGGACGATAGTACACGCTGTCCATCAGGTGGGATGTCGACGGGTTTGTCATTTAGTTGAATACCCTACAATAATGGATACATACATAATCATACTTATAATTTTGAATTCTTAACAGACTTCAATACAGGAGACGGCTCACAATTCGACGGAACTTGAAAAATCTTAAGAGTATACTTCCCAATGGTCCCATGGTCATCAGGTCAGGATCTGATAACGAGATCCTGGAGAATCGAGGGTTACCCTCGAAAATTGTAGGCAAGTATGGGGCGTTTGTTGAATTATCTATCGAACTCAGGTGTTCGCTTCAGAGTGTCATAATCTAATGATGCTCTGTTTATGATAAAGCCACAACTCTTTAACGATTAAGAGTTAGAGGATAGTACTGCAATTTGTCGATAAGACCTATTCAGTAGTATGTAGGGGTAATATGATGCTTGAAAGGGTATCCATAAATACCACTGCAAAGTTTCAAATATAGGAAATTTCATTTAGAATAAAACCGACTTCAAATCACAAAAAAGTAAAAAATATGTATTTTATCGTACAATACGAGTAAGTTAGATGTCATTATTTTTGGATTCGGCCCCACAGCAACCCTCCCCCTCGCCCAAAGCTTTTACCCCCTCCAATAAATAACATTAATTATATCCAACTTCGTCTTGTATAGCTTATTTTTTACTTTTTTGCGATTAGAAGTCGGTTTTTTAGTACAAGTTTTTCAGTCTATTACAGAAAGGAAAGTACTTCACTGAAAAAGATTTTACTTCTTACTCGGACCGCCATCTTACCTGAGGGAAAGCCTCTAGAAACAGCCTATTCACTCTTGAAGGAGTTCTGTCCAAATTTACTGTTCGGGGAACACATTAGCCGGCACAGGCTTCCGTTCCTTAGCCATACAAACTACCGACAAACGAGCAACCCTACGCAGATGGTTAAGGCTTTGTAGCTTCTAGTCTACCAGCGCTGGATCACCGATCTTCCTCTTAGCACGCTTCTCCAATGAAATATTAGACTCATCATCTTGGCGTTAATGTCCCTGTTATGCTCTTGCGCAAGAGGGCCTACCTTGACCATTATCCAGGATTTATACTAATTTGAACAATTGATTTGTTCGACAAGTTTCACAAAAGCATATTTTCATAGTCGCGAATTTTCACATCACGTTCTTTCATGATCGCAAATTTAAATATTCCTCTTTTTCAAGTAGCGATTTTTCGTAAACCGTTTTATAATATGCGCGTTATTGCTTATTTTACCAGTAGATTATTTTATCAATCGCATATATTTGTCCTCCGTAGACTATAAAATGAGCAGCAGCGTTTTCCGTTCTGAGTTTTAAATACCACGATCTCCGACCCTCCTGTCAGGCGCATGGCAGGGCCCTTTTCGGATATGGTCGAGGCACAAGACTCAATTCCAGCAGTGGACTGTTGAAATGGTACGAGTAAAGCTGCCTGCAATTGCTAGTACAAAATAATTTCAACACGACAATATTACTTTCATACAAAAGACATCAACGCGATACTGTTCACTTTCATATGAAAGATTTCAACGCGACACTCTTCAATACCATAGAAAAGATTACAGAATTTTACATAACACACCTACTTGTATCAAGTAGGAATCTAAAAACGTCGTACAGGAATAAAATGGCTAGGTTTCTCGATTTATAAACCTTTTTATAACTGACCTTGATAATAATTGGCTTAAATTTAAATTGTGTTTTTCATACATTATAGATTATGCCAAAGATGTCGATTTTGTTTGTCCGTTGTCATACATAGAGAAAAAATTTACTAACTTGTAATAAATTCGACCACGATAAGTCCATATTGACAGACAGTAGGAAAAATTAAAGTGTGGATATGGCAATAATCTGAGGATAATCTATCCTTGTCAGTGCTTCTTGTAAACATTCAGTTATTTGGTCACTATTGCTTGAACTTTTGTATAAAATATTAATCCTGTTGAAAATAATCTTACGCACTTCCTTTTTATTTGTTATGCCCATTACTTAATCATATTTTTCATAACTCACGAAAATAAACAATCTTACAGAAATCAAAATGTTTAGTTATGACTTTTATGAATTACAGAACGTATAAAAAACTTGGTAGAAGTTGCCATACAGAGCTTTTCTTTTTTTAATAAGCGATTCGGACTAAGTTGTCATCATAATCTGAGCGTCTATCCCTGGTTCTGTTAGGGTCCGCTTTGACTGTCCATTGAATATTTCACTGGCTTAAGCGTATGGCAAAAAAGTATGAATATAAAATTACAACTACGATTAATTTGGGTTACGATTTAGTTTCGGTACACGCAACGCTTAAACCAAACGAATCGGATTTAGCCCAATGATTTGTGAGGACATTATATGTACACTCACACCTAGAATAATTCGACGTTTCTGTTTGGTGTTCATTACATCTTGAACTTTCGAACAATATTCGACAACAGCTTTCTCTAATAAAGCACAATATTTAAATAAAAATTTCATTCAAGAATATTCAAACACTGAGACATTCCCTGGGGCCTAATTCTCGCGATGTGACATCTTAAATTCGACATTTTTTTCTAGCCACATAAGTATATATTAATAATGACATTGAAATGTTAATGAGCAGTTTTCCAATAGGTATCTAAAGCATTCCTAACCACTCCCTAGATGGCGCCCCGACAATTTTGATAATTGATAATCGCTTGAAATAGGTTCTTAGCAAAGAGGATATAAACACTGGGTACGTTGTATTGGATAATATTGTATTTATCAAAAGTTTTTAACCATTTTAGAGGTTGTAATAAATTATTGCAAACAAAACAAACATCAATTTGACTGAGTCAATTCTTTTCATGGACACTAGGATCAAGAATGGACGCAATACAAATCACAGACAATATGAAAGTTTTGTATTAAAACACATTTCATTGAACCTTTTGGTAAAAAATTACCAAAATTGTAGGAGCGCCATCTATTGATGCTTTTTGAAACCAATTGACAATACCTACTGGAAAACTCCTCATTGCAGCCTAAACATATTTTCTCAACTATCTTTGACAGTCGTATATTGTCAAAGATTAATTCTGTGACGTATAACGTCACTGCATTGAAAGACCTGTATTAAAACGTCACTGAATTGTTGGAGATCAATTCAGTGACGTTTTAATTCAGGTTTTTGGCTAAAGAAAATGTCGAATTTAAGATGTCACAGCGCGAGAATCGCCCCCTGGACTCAAATATCGTAGTGTAGGTTTGTCTGTCTCTTTCACACGACATCACAAACAGAAATAGGTTACAATTTTCTGCTTTCCAAGCACTGTGTTATGGCGCAGCGCCGGCGCACCCCTGGCCTCCAACCCTCTCCCTCAACCCGCAATAGCGAAGGGATGGGATTCGCATCGCCGTATCGATCGGTCACAAACTCAGTTCACAACTCTCACAACAATGCACGCTGACAGCAAACCGAGTTTTTGTTATTATTATTTGGGATCACGAGTTTTACCCCTTTGTTGTGTCTCGGTGTGCTTTTTACGAGCTTCGGCTGGGTTGTTACCTGAATTTGTATGAAAGATATTGTTGTACAATTTTGTATTGGTAGTTTTGAATATTTTACAATGCTAGATAAAGTCTTACTAATAGCTTCGTAACAAGTTTCACTCTACTAACCACCCAAAAGAATGGCTGACATGTTTTCTATTTCTGAGTAGATAGATCGAAATCCGTAACACCATAATCAGCAAAAACCATATACACAATATGGCGTAGTTAGAACTCATTAAGGAGAATAGTGATGGTCTAATTAAGTAATAGATAGGTATGTATTTAAAGACGATATAGAATACAGAGAGAGCTAAAGCGTCACCGGAGACCTAGGATCCAAACCACCTGTTGTTGATTTGCGACGGTATTCGCACTCGTCTAGTGAATCCGTGAGCGGGATCGTCGACAATACGAATATTCCGGCGTTTGATGGAATCAAGTAAACGGACTTGGTATTGGGGTGAGCCGATCCATAGGTGGAAGCAGTATTCCATATGGGGATGAACCTGTACTTTATACGTATAGGTTCATTAAGTGCTCGTACGTACGCCAAGTTTTTTAAGGCAGTTTGGCTAAGTGTTACCTTAGTTGTGTGTTTTCAAAATGTCGATCTGCAACCCGCGTGGTAAGCGAGGACATGTGGTTTAAGTCCAGCAGTGGACTGTTATGGGGTCTTTTTTATGGAATTATACCAAAGGTGATCGGCCTTGTATAACCGTACAAGGCTGCATCTACAGGGTGACAAGGTGATAGCGCTACAGCGCTACAATTCTACCTCTGATCCAATACATTCCTTCTATTTGTCTTTCATTAACTATATAAAAAATAATGTAGGCACAATAATTCTTTGTATATATGTTACCGCTGCTCTTACGGTGAATGAACATCGTAAGAAAACCTACATTCATGTGGCCATGGTTAGGGGGAGTCCTGGAGAATTTACCAGGTGGTAGGCATTAACCACGGCTAATATAATCTTTGTGACACTATGTATGCGACATCATTACACTTCTTAGATTACATATGCACACCCCGTCCATGTTACGCGGCGTATTGCATTCGATAGCTAGGGTTATAAATGGGAAGCGATAACGGATTTTTACGTCCAGAAAGCAACTTTTTTCAATTTTGGATATTTAATAGGTAGATGTTGTTTTGAAGGATTATTCATATCCATCTAAACAAGTTACCTATATAAATAGCAAGTTAATTTACCCTAGTAGCACTTACAGTAATAAGCTTATGGGAAGTCCCAATATTTTTATAAAAAATATATAAATAACAGAGGGTGGGATTATGTTACATAAAAAGGGTCGCAGTAACTATGACATAACTCAAAATATGTGTGACTCCTAGATCCTAATTTTCTCATTATACCTATATTTTGTAATACTATGTGTCTTATCTTAATATAACATTTTCAATAAAATTACAGTCTTTTTATATATTTCGTGAATAACTGACAACATATTAAAGTTACATCAAACGTTTTTAAGAGATAAAATAGCTAAATAGTGTGCTGCTAATTCACAGAAAATAGCAACATGTCAGTATAAAAATTAATATGAGTATTTTAGTCATTGATTTATATATCAAACGCTAGTATAAAGAAGTCTTTGATTTTAGTGGAGAGCGGGTACCTATATACTCTCCCAGACTCCCCTACATATTATGCAAAACAAATAAACCTTTTCATTTTCATTTTTTTCATATTGTAACCATATTTCAATCTGGTCAGCTTATTAACATGATCTGCCAAATCCTGGATTATGGTCAAGGCGGACCCCGGGCCCTCGCGTGCGAGAGTACAACTGGGATATTGGCGCTAAGATGATTATTATTTTATGTAGGTACAGTCCCCCGCAGTATATGATTAAATGTAGGGTAGGGGTCCGTTCACTTCGCAGATGACCGTACTAGACAGTAAAGAAAGACAAATAATTTTAAATCATCTAATCTTTGTAAACAGTGCAATTTTACAAAACTAGATTCGACGTAAACAGTGACACCTAGGTGAAATTTGGAATAACATTGTAACCATTCATGACTAGCTCACGTAGTCGCCAAATTAATACAATACTTCGTTCTAGATGGCGCTGCCAGTGCTGAGAATATTATCAGTAGTACTGCATAGATGGAGCTACGTGATGTAACCATGGTCAGTATAAAAAACATTATGAAAATAAATACCTTTTAACATTTTAAGTAGGTAGCTGTTTCCTAATACTGACTAAAACATGTTTTGTCAAACCCTGAATTCTCTCTGGTATGCCCTCCCCATGTCGTTTTTTACTATACCTACATATATGTGGTCCACATAGTACCTACTCAACTATAGTTAGATACAGTCTGTGTTTTTTTTTGTTAAAAATAATAAACCAACATCCATCTGCCTTGCTATATTTTGCTATGTAGATAAATATCTTTTAGAACTATATTGTGACATGATGTTTATCTACGTAGCATGCCCTTTTTGTAATATAGACCTTACAGAAATAGCACAAAATAAAAAACAGCCCTCCCTCAAATACACTACAGAGTTCATTGATAGCGCAAAAGTGTGAGTCAAGATGTAGCGCGGTGTAGAACAGCGTAGCGCGGCGCAGCGTGGCGTAGCGCATACCGGAAAAGAAAAATGTAGGTAGGTATGTGGATGTAAGAAGATGGTTTCGTTCCGGACCAACGCGACGGGCGACGTTCGTCTTTTAAAATTAGTCGTATAATTTTTTACACTCTGCAATACGCGGGCACTCTCCACTATACAAATTACAATTTATTTATTTATTTTATTTTTATTTTTATTTTGTTTATTAACATGAATCAACAGCTTTCTTTTGTTACAAATGTATACTTAGTCTATTATTCCATACATAAGCCAATTACTGATTCACACTTTGTTTCCAAAAAATATAAAATTTAAGCTATATGGGTAGGTATGTTTAATTTTAATTAAATCTTAAATAGGAGGTAGAAATAAATTTGACTCGTAGCAAATCTCCCTGCACGGAGAAGTAGTTGTGAATGTAAGGTATGAATGTGTTTTTGTAAAGTGTAGGTAAGTGTAGTGTGTGTAGTGTGTTTGTGTGTGTGAGAGATCAGTGAACACAGTGTAGGTACTTGGTGGCGGCGAGAGAAATTCATTTATTTATATTAGGTACCTATAGTATTTTGTAGATAAGTATTTTTTATTTTTATTTTTATTTATTACTGGCATGTAACGTAATCCACGTACGTCCGAGCTACACTGAGGGGCATAATAAAAACCTGCGCCATCTGAATGTGGCCCCGTTGCACGTCTCCTTATGGCACAGGCAACGAAGTAACGATAGCATTGTCCCTTTCTCAATTTCAATTTCAATTTATTTAGCATTCCATATGTTTTACAGAGGTAGTATTTTACATAATACAAAATTATATAATTCCCATTGTTTCTTGTATGCTGTATTATGACATGTATTGCGCCCAAGTGTACTGTGCCATGTGTGAGATAGATGGAATAAACGATTTTTATTTATTTATTTATTTTGCGCGGAGTTTTCGTTTTTGCTGCTCACAAATATTTTGATTAAAAATCCTTGAAATGTTGACTGGCTACAGTGAGTCAACTCTAACGATGAGTGTGTCAAAATTAAAACATAGTATTAAGAACAGTTTCATTCTAAAATGTTTACTTATGTCAAATAAAAACATGTTTATGACATTTTGCATGAAAATGGTGTATTCGGGGTACCAATATTCAAAACTGGGTAGCGATACCTGGGTAACGATATTATGTAACTAATGGGTTTTTATTGTTTTTAAATGCAATTTGAATGCAATCGTTAGCCCTTCAATGGAGAACACCTTATATAAAATAAAAATGGTGTATTTAAAAAAATAACTTTTGTCCGGGAATTTGTTTGCGCAAAGATTACCTACACCGTGCTCCTACGGTAAGTATTATTTTTCTTAATACTATGTATTAGGTAGGGTAATAGGAATGGAGCACGATCGGGTATAACTAAAAAGCATACCATTTTATGAAAAATCATTATTTCTGTACATCCAGTTGCTTTTGCTAAATTACTTTATTTTGTTTTCTTTAGGGTATAAGTTAATGTAGTCATAAATAATTTTTCATTTAATTTTGCCCAACTGGAGAAATTTTAGAGACAATAAAAGCTTAAGGTACCGGTTCTGCTCCACCTTCTTCTACCTATCTACGTAACGTAAGTGTACGTGTTAGGCTCAAATCGGAGTGGCAGCAGCGGTCGGCAGCGCAGCGGCCAAAGTTTCACTGTCGGACCCAAAGATTTCTACATAACCATGGATATATATTTATATCCATATCCATGGTTAGACCCTTTTATGCTATTCTCCATTCAGAAAAAGCTAATAATCTCCGATATCGTCAAATATTTTGATTTTGCAAGGCTTCGCTAACATATTTGATATGAAAGATATGAAATGGTTTTGGTGGGATTAATACAAAGATTTTGAAATATACATGATTAATACTATTACATTACACACCTAAGAAAAGTGAAAAGTACGACGATAACTCATTAAAATTAATAATAGACCATGATCACAGTCGTGCGGCAGTGCCATGACTAAAATAGTGACGTCATGAACGTCACCGTCTTATAACGTCATTGACTCGGAATAAGATATGACTCTTCGATCAACGCCAACGCTTCGAATATTGATTTTCAACATAATTGCATCAGATTTTGCGATAAGTTAGTCCCACTGTTGGGGTTAAATGTGTAGTAAGAGTAGAGAAAATACACTACAAATCTTAGTAGGTGGCTAAAAACATATGGTATAACATATATCTACAACATTGTATCAAAAATAATACATAAAATTAGTAAACGCTACAATGCTAACAAAATAAACGAAACAGCTTTGCGAAAATATTTGTGAAGATGGATGGATGTCTGTTTGTACTATTAACGCTAAGACTCAAAACAACGGATCTTCTGAAACTTATCAGCGTTTTAATACACCAAAAATTTTATTTATCTAAAACCTGTCATAACTCACAGGAGTCATAAATGCTTAGACATTAATTCAAAGCTTTTATTTAAGTTTGTTTCTATGGATGTTTTTTACTCCTTCATGCAAAGACTACCTTACGTAGCTTACAGTCCAGAATAAGCACATCTATCAGCTATTAGGTAATTTATTCAAAAATTATGGGACGGACTTGGCTTCAATTTTGGCGGCAAGTACCTCACTCACCTTAGATTTGCTGACGATATCGTAGTTATGACTGAAACCCTGGAAAACTTAGGCAAAATGCTAGATGACTTCTGTAATACCTCTATGTAACAAGTAGGTCTTAAAATGAACATGACAAAACAGAAATTATGTCAAATGTCCATGCTGTGCCTACTCCAGTGACAGTTGGAGGCGCACCGCTTAAAGTTGTTGACGACTATATCTAGTCCAGCTAGGTAGGTCCAATTTCGAGAAAGAGGTTGTAGCGACATCTATCGCTCCACTAGGGAAACTCAACGATACTCACATTACGAGTACACGAACACAAGGTTGGCAAGCATCCGCACATAGATGGCGCTAACCGTCCTGCATCGCGCTAGAGAAATGTGCCAACTTCCACGGCATATATACAACTTCCGACGATCAACTGTCGGACCCTTGGTCCCCTGGTCACAACACCCGGCCAGGTGGGTAATTACCCTTTTCTCCCTTCTCACCATCTTCGCTTGCCAACATTGGCGGCTATCTTATCCTGCACCGCCAAAGTGGTGACCCCGACGTGATCCTTACGTCTTCCCTACGTGACTCCCGCACACAGCAGTCACAGCCTTGACCATAGTCGGCACAACGCGTGCTTCCTGGTCGTTCACCTGCGGCATCTCACTGTCCCCACTCAGTCTCGACTCACTGCAGACTTGGGAACAGCATCGTATCGGCACAGCTCACAGCGCAACCTCACGCCAGAGCTCTACGCCATTGCTCACCGCATCGCCAGACTGATTACGCTTCATACGTCAGCTTCAGCGTTTCTCGCTTCGGTATCGACCTCCAGTCTCCGGGGGGAGTACTGTAGCGACATCTATCGCTCCACTAGGGAAACTCAACGATACTCACATTACGAGTACACGAACACAAGGTTGGCAAGCATCCGCACATAGATGGCGCTAACCGTCCTGCATCGCGCTAGAGAAATGTGCCAACTTCCACGGCATATATACAACTTCCGACGATCAACTGTCGGACCCTTGGTCCCCTGGTCACAACACCCGGCCAGGTGGGTAATTACCCTTTTCTCCCTTCTCACCATCTTCGCTTGCCAACATTGGCGGCTATCTTATCCTGCACCGCCAAAAGGTCAATCGACGAATTTCGCTCGCATATATTTTCGTCCAAAATGCCGCAGTATCTCAAAACGACGTTCTTTGACCAGTGTGTGTTGCCAGTCATAACCTACAGAACGAAGACATTGCCGCTTACTGTGAGCCTCATTAAGAAAGCTCACTATACCCAAAGGGCAATGGAAAGGGCAATGCTCGGAGTCTCATTGCGCGATGAATCAAGAATGAGGAGATCCGCAAGCGAACTAAGGTAACCGACATACCACGAAGGATCGGCGGGTACATTGCTCGCAGATGGCCAATGGGGCAGTAAAGTTCTCGAGTGGTTAGGCCTTCCATAAGGTGGACCGATGACCTGGTAAAGATCGCAGGTACCAGCTGGATGTGCAAAGCACAAGACCGGCCTTTGTGGAGATCTCTGGCGGAGGCCTATGCCCAGCGGTGGGCATCTTTCGGCTAAACTGGTGATGATGATGATGTGTTTTACATGTTATTGTGTTCCTGTCGGTGAGTAGGGTTTCCAGTGCTCCGTGGGGTGGAGATTTGGGGATCCGTGGCTTTGGCAGTGCAAGGGCATTTCCATTTTTGCTGCTAGATCAAGTCCCAGGGTTTCAAAGGTGGGCAACGCATTGGCAATACCCCTGGTGCTGCCAATGTACAGAAATGCTGTTTGTCTACCGTATGATAAAAAAATTACATACTCCTATATTTTACGCAGACAAAGCCGCAGCCGGAAGCTAATCTTATTAATAAATATCTGACGTTGTTTACATAGATATTGAATTAATTTATCGTCATATTATATATGCCTCCATGATTCATGACATTATGCCTCATTATCTAACGCAAAAACAACACAATATTAATTAATCGAGGTCACTTCGCCATCCTAGTTATGTACAAACTGTGTTGCATTAGATGGTAGATAGTTAAATAATTAGCATATCTAGGCGTATGCAAACACCTAGATATTAGATAGGAGCCTAACACTGTTATCATTGCGTTTACGCGAATTAACACCACCACACTAAACTGTCTTAACTATAGTTACGATACAGTTTTCCGGGTAGTTATTGTAGAAATAATTAGGTATTTAAGTAAAGCAGCAAAAAGCAGTCAACAAGTCCAAACTATTTCTTTAAAGAAGTTTAGCCTTACACCTATGGGGATGAGCTCTTCTCTTACATTATGATTAATAAAGATACTTTAAATATTGCAATAGAAAAACCATTTTATTTAACAGAAACTATTTTATTTAAAAGGTAGTAATAAATACCGTACCTACTGCAAATATATATTTTTATACGGTTCCACACACGAGTTATTTGGCTCTCGAAGGAATCTAACTCAGCAGAAACTACCTTACTGGCCCGGCCTACTTACTTCTATCTACAAATCTAGTGACCTAAATTACCAATTAACCTACCCACCTGATTATAAGCGGTAACGGTCGCCCGTAACATCAACCACTAACAGCCCAGTCCAGTGCTGGACTTGACCCACATCCACGTGGTAGAAAGTTTTGTTATAATTTCCACGCATCAGCCTATACTAGTCCACCGCTGGACATAGGTCTCCCCCAATAAGCGCCAATGCACCCTGTCCTCAGCTTGCCGCATCCAGCATCCACCCGCAGCCTTTCGTCAAATCGTCATTTCATCTAGCCGGAGGGCACCCTATACTACGCTTACCGGGTCAAGAACTCGTTGACCCCAGCGGTTGTCGGTTCATCAGCATATATGGCCAGCCCACTGACACTATAGCGTACTAATTTTGTGCGCTATGTCAGTCAATTTGGTTCTGTGTCGGATTACTTCGTTGCGAATTAATGCGAATTTTCTTCAGGGAGACTCCGAGCATAGCACGTTCCATAGCACGCTGAGCGACCTCAAACTGGTGAATAAGCCGTACCGTCGTGTCGACGGTGCTTCTAACCCCAGTGACATTGCCAACATATTTGTGCATTCGCCTCTGGGGCTACCATGCCGAGGGCACGATGCTGATGCCCAGAATGTCAAAATGTCCACTATTGTTCCGGCTAGAGAGGTAAGAGTGGCTATTAATAGAATGACTGGACGCAAAATCGCCTGGGCATGATGGGCTTAGCGTCGAGCACCTGAGGCATGCGGGCTCCCACTTACCGCGGGTGCTCGCAATGTAATTTAATTCTGTTAAATACTCTGATGGTGCCTATTATCAAATGCAAGACTGGAGACCCGGCGGACAAAACAAATTATAGACCGATTTCCTTGGCCACTATTATAGCGAAAGGACATAACAGTGTGCTTAACACCTCTCTGGGAAAGCGGATTAAGCTGCATGATGCCCAGTTTGGATTCCGAACTGGGTTATCAACTGAAACTGCCATATTGAGTTTGAAGCATACTGTCAAGTACTACGCAGATTGACAGACACCAGTCTATGCATGTTTTATGGACTTTACAAAGGCATTCAGCTTGGTGTCTTATGACGTACTATGGTCGAAACTTAAAAACAAAGAGGTGCCACCGGAGTTGATATCGATTCTGAAGTTTTGGTATCTGAATCAAGAGGACCGTGTGAAGTGCGGAGGCGTCCAGTTACAAGGTGGGTTGAGCTCACCTCTGCTTTTCAGTCTGTAAATGAATGCACTGATTGAGCGGCTCAGTGGCATGCATGTCGGATGCTATGTTGATGGAGTTTGTTTTAACAATATCAGCTACGCAGATGACATGGTGCTGCTGGCTCCCTTAATCGGTGCACTCAGGCAGCTTATTTGGGTCTGTGAGTTGTATGCGGCCGGGAACGGTCTTATTTACAACACCAGAAAGACCGAGTTTTTAATTTTAAAAGCTGGTACCAGAAGCCCAACTTCTATACCTCCCATCGTACTAAATGGACAACCCATCAAACGGGTTCATAAATTTAAATATCTGGGCCACCTGGTAACGGATGACTTGAAGGATGAGAATGATATGGAGATGGAACGCAGGGTGTTGTCGGTCCGAGCGAACATGCTGGCTCGTAGGTTCGCACGATGTACAGACGCAGTCAAAGTATTGCTATTTAAAGCGTACTGCACATCACTGTACTCGGCGAGTCTATGGGTCCGGTATACGCAACGGGCGCTGTTATGGCTGCCGTGTTTCTGCAGTGCGTCTGCTCTGTTTGCCGAGGCGCGCACAGACGGTTTCGATGCCACCTGGCGCAAGAAAACTGCGTCGCTAGTGAGCAGAGTGCGCGCCAGCAGTAACAGCCTCCTGAAATGCATAGCTCACAAATTAGAGAGTCTTGTCATGTGGGTGCTCACGCAGCGGACGCTAGCTAGGTTTAAAATGTTATATTAGAAAATAATTAAATTAATAATTTTATGACATAGGTATTATACATTTTGCTAACATAGACTAAGTTTTACTAACAACAATGGACCACTGTTGTGTTTCGTCAATAAATATAATTTATTTATTTTATTATTTATAGTAAAAAGGAAACACTGTGGCTGGGAGCTCATTCCACATCATCGTCGTATTAGATTTATAAAATAAACAAAGCAAAGCAAAGCAGACCCAGTTTTTAAATAGCTTTTGCGGGGCACCGACGTCCTCGCATTAAATGCAGTGAAAAACTTTTCAAGCCTTTCAAACATCATGGGTGAGTACCTGCAACTTGTTTACCATCCCGTACTCGTTTACTTTGACATTGTTTGCGCGTATTATAACCTTGGCTGTAAGCTTCGCATATAATTAAAACTACTTGTTTTTGAAAGCAGCGGTGATCCAATATCAATCAAAGAAAATAAATGTTCTGAATTCCTTAGTTTTTGTTCTAGCGTAAGATTAAAGCTAGCGTAAGATTAAGCCGGCCGGCGTCGTACAGAACCGGTGAAAACTTGGAGTGAAGCTAAGTTTTTTGGGTGTAGTCACACATAGCGCTTTGATACAATCAATATATAAAATATTTAAAAACTTATTTGCTATAAATAGTTAAAAGCGTCAGACGTGGTTTAATAGATAAACTACACGGTTGCTTATTAACACATTGATTTTTTTTTTTTTTTATAAATAATAGGCTTGCATTTGACCTGAACTCACCTGATGGAAAGCGACGATGAGGTCGAAGATGTAGCATGCGTGCCTAGAAGATACCTATTCACACTTGATTTGAAGACCCCAAGGTTATACGTATCGGGGAACAATGACTCAGGTAGAGAGTTCCAGTCCTTTGCAGTGCGCATAAGAAAAGTGGATGCAAAACGCTTAGTACGAGATGGTTTAAAACATAAACACACAGAATCGATATTTACAATTCGTATTAAATTAGAATAAGGATATTTTTCACACAACACGCGCAACGCGCTAACCCCTCACCACGATAATCCCCCACCAAATAAAATAATTGGCATCTGTCAGCTTTCAAAAATTGTATTGCAGGTTGTCCTCCGTATGGATCTCTGGTCAAAGAAATTGTGTTGATTTTTGTAGTTATTCTAAGTAAGTTCTATCTATATATTAGACGGAAGCAAACAAGCAAACGGGTCACCTGATGGGAAAGTGGTCACCGCCGCCCATGGTCACCCGTAATACCAGTGGGGTCACGAACGTGTCGCTGGCCTTTAGGATAGGCAAGTGTAAGCTTGTTTGTTGAAAGCCCCAATCTCATACTGGCTCATGCGGGAAGATCATTCCACAGAATGGTCGTACGCGGCAGGAGCCTCTTGAAAAGCATACAGTTGACGATCACTCGTCCAGGTGGTACGGCTTCGAACCCAAAAATCATAGCGGTACCCCACGAATTTCATTTGTGTGCACTTAACTAACGAAAAAAATTCTATCCGCTGGCAGGTTGTGCCTATAATTGTCCCATAACATACTTAATGAATTGGCCGTGTGGTGGCCGGCAGAGTAGAATAGCACCAACCCCTTACACTCGTGGGTGTCGTACAAGGCGACTAATGTTTTCGAGGCAAACAATCAAAAGTCTCTGTAATCTGGAAAATGGGCAGCAGCATTTTCCATTGTTATATTTAAACACTGCGATCTCCAACCCGCCTGCCAAGCGTGGAGATTATGGCAATATCCTCCCCTTTCGTGGGAGAGGCCCTTAGTCCTGCAGTGGACTGTAACGGGCTGTGATGATGATAATTAATGAAGAAAATTTTTTAAAACATGGCGAATGTTCGTGCGAATTGTCGAAATATTTTATTTACAATATACATGCTATGTGCTATTTTACAAAGGCCGTTGTGAAATTAATCAAATGTTGGTAGATATTCACTAGTAGTAGTTATGAAACAAGCTGTTTAAAATTACGTTCATCTTCATTTAAACCTATTTTTTTTATGAAAAAAATGAAAAACTTAAAGTGTACAGCAATAAAAGAAAATAATAATAGTCTCTTAATTAAACTTTACATACCCACATTATCTACATTTACCCTTCCACTGATTTCAAAACACTGGAAAGGATAATCATTTATGAAAGACTACTAAATTGTTAAATTGGAACAAAATTAACCAGCATGAGGGGTTAACATTAGTTTGTTGATTGGCTCTTTATAATTTGGCTCCATCTATTACCTTTGTAATTAATGTTATGAAAATATATTTATTCGATGTTACCACAAAATATTAAACAACTGGGTATTAAGGCAAGACCTATTTATCATCAGAACGTATTGGAATGCCTGAGCAAGGTCAAATACATGTTTAATTTTTTGTGGTAATGCTCTTCACTCTTTTTCACGGTAACTGCATCATACCTGCCTTATCATAAACGGTAACCTTCATTGCAAAACTCTATCAATAACTTTATCAAAAACTAACTTTAACAACAACCGGCTATCCGCCGCCAGGGGGCCAATGGGTAGATTCGTCTGGCGGCCATATACCTCCGGGAGCCGTTGCCGGTGGCCAGGATTGCTTTGGAGAGACGCTATACGTGGCCCGTGCAAAGCACGAGGGCGCGACTACCCCTGGGAAGCTGTCGGAGTCTCACGGTTGCACCATCGTGCCCTGGGGCGGACAGGAGCACGGCAAGACTGAGTATCAGGTATGGACCAATGATTCTTGTTCATAGCGTGACGATGGCACTACAAACTAGGCATACTATTGCTGTGACTTAATTGTTAAGGTTATTAGGCTGGGACGAAATTGGAATTCACCTGGAATTGACCGCCAAGTAGCTAACAGATGTGAAGCCGGGATGGCCAAGTGACGGCTTAATTCTCTGTCACTAAGATTTGCAAGGCGGTGCACTCAGTGCTGATACGACTATAATCGTATAATCGTACATTAGGTACTCCAATGTCATTAAGGTAATGTCAACCGACAATGGAAACAAGTGGATTGACGTAGTCGACTCAAGACGAACGGGCTAGAAATCTCAGGATGATGCCTATTTCCATCAGTTGATGTCCTGAGTGAATAATTATCACTTATAATTACTTACTTAACCATGAGCGACAGTTACAACTTTCTATCGATTACTATCTATCATTGATTATTCTTATTCGTTTGTCACTGAACTGTATCAAAAAATTAAGAATCGAAGATTTGCAGAAACACTGCAGGGCTCCCTAGTCAGCCAGCGTCAACGTGTTCGAAATTTAATTACATCGTATTGATAATTCCAGGTGCTGGTAGGCGGTCCGAACAACTGGGTGCCGACGCACGGATCCAACATTCCGCTGAGGGCGTTCCCAGGCGGAGAATCCGAAGACGGAGAAACCCTGTTCATCGGCCGCGTCCACCACGAGGACAGCCTCACCACCGGCAAGGTGCAGCAATCACACGGAGTCTGCTACATTGCCTTCGCCGGACGGGAACTCGCCTTCCCAGACTACGAGATCCTGACCGATTAAGAAAAATTTCTAAAGAGCATTTAGTGTTCGGGGATATTTTTTGTTTGTTTCGAGACGGACTTTGGCTTGTCTGGAGTGAATAATAAAATATCCCAGGCAATTTATCATATTGTAATCACGCTGTATTATAAATGATTTTATATTAATGCACTGGATATAGCTGTAATTATTATATTTTTATTCTTTTTTATTAAATTATTTGGAAATGTACGTGTGTGACGACTACCCCTCGTTTAGAATACAACTATTCACTCCCTCCCTCAATATTACAGGTACATACTATTTAAACATCATGGTAGCCTAATGCTAAAGTGCCTAACCAAAGAAAATCAATGGTGCCTGATAAAGAGTGGAAAAGCACTGCCCCGGTGCCGTGCACGTGCCTGTTATATACCTATATAGGTACCCCTATCAATCCTTCTTCGGTCTTACGCAGTCGACAGACGCACCCCCAGGCAGACTGAGAAAGTGTCGTGTATCGAACTATATCGTGCATGTTGTCTTCATCCACATATGGGGGCCCGGGGCTGAGTCAAAGGCTTAAAGGCTTAACACAATTATTTAACTATTGATCATGATTGTGAGTTAAATAGTGACAGAAGAGAAGTGGGGTTAAATGTTCCGATTTTTTTATAACAAGTAAAAATAGAAGACTAATTTACCAATAGATGTTGAATTTAATATAGTTTTAACATGTGTAGTTTTTATAAAGATTAATAAAAAAAAATGTAACTCCGCCGCCTATGGACATCAGCAACAACAGGGGCGATGCCAATGCGATGCCCGCCTCTAAGGAGACCTCTAATATACCTCTTGAACGATTCCATGTCATACGCCAAAGGAAACACTGTGGCTGGGAGCTCATTCCACATCCGATATGGTCTTCGTATTCGATTTATGTTAATGCAAAATAACCTTTTGTCGATTAAAATATTCGCCCCCTCATAGCCTGTAATAAACAACTAGTAGAGTCTAAAATAAACCATTAAATCTGTTTTGTATCGTCCTATGCCGTCAGAAATTGCCCTTTGTTAGTCATAGCTCGTAACGACTGACCTTGACCGAAGCCTCCTTTTGGAATTGGAAGGTCAACTGGACGGTTCCGGAAACTTAGGGACATGGCGTCTGAAATCCTCACACATTACCTCTCCCTTATCTGATACCTAATAATCTATTGTTATCTTTGTGTATTCACGTTTAAATATTTGTTGAAGAACGGAGTCTGATGAATGGATGGGGCGTAAAACTCCACGGATTGTCAATAAAACGGCATCTTTAGATTTGAGAGGCGTCTGCCTTTAACAGAAGCTGCAATGCAACTACTACTGTTTTCTTCATCTATGATTTTGTGAAGATTCTTTGGTCAATCCAATAAACTGTATAATGGCAATAAATAGCAATAAAAGTATAGAGGTATGACATCACCGCAGCCGGCGCGGAACGAAGCGGCGTCGCGTCGAGGTCGGCAAAGCGAACCCAGTCTCGAAATAGCTCTTGCAGGGCACCGACGTCCGCGCATTAAATCCAGTGAATAACTTTTCAAGCCTCTCAAACATCATGGGTGAGTACCTGCAACTTGTTTACCATCCCGTACTCGTTTACTTTGACATTGTTTGCGCGTATTGCGACAACCTTGGCTGTAAGCTTCGCATATAATTAAAACTACTTGTTTTTGAGGGCAGCGGTGATCTAATATCGATAAAAAAATAAATGTTCTGAATTCTTTAGTTTTGGTTCTAGCGTAAGATTAAACCTAGCCGGCCGGCGTCGTACACAACCGGTGAAAACTTGGAGCGAAGCCAAGTTTTTTGGGTGTGGCTATAGCGCTTTGATACAATCAATATATAAAATATTTAACAAGTTATTTGCTATAAATTGTTATATATAAGTACTGAATCAATATTCATGAATAAACTTTACATAAACATCAATGATACAACATGCTATTTATAATGTTGATATAGTTGTTGTTACCTCGCGTTCCGTGCAGTTATGTACGAGAACTTGCAGATAAATTAGTTGTTTTTTCTTCGAGTTCAGATGTAGGTGAATCGCTTGACAATGACATCATCTGTTATACAATGTCCACAAAACGTAGCGTACCCAACACGTTCCTTTGTAGGTACTAGGCGTGGGCCTTAAAAACATGTTTACCGCGAAATATGTTTACTAATTGAATTTAACACTTTTGGTAACGTTGTTGTTATCTTAACTAATGAAGTAAAGACTTCGTCCTGTTTAGATTCAGATTATGGTTTAAATCGACTTTAATTCTAATAACAGGTTTAGCGTAAAGCATCTTAACTTTATTGACTTTAGGTCAGATGACAAGCTTTATGCGCTTATTACACATTACTAAATTCAGTGACTGAATTCAGAAACAAAAAGCGTGAGAGCAAATCAAAGTGGAATGTATTGCTCATAACATAAGGTCCATTTTTGTATCTCGGATGTTTGAAAAGCGGAGCGACGCGTGAGTTAACATAAGTGATACAAAAATGGACCTTATTCTATGAGCAATACATTCCACTTTGATTTGCTCTCACGCTTTTTGTTTCTGAATTCAATCACTGAATTTAGGAATGTGTAATAAGCGCATTAGATAAAAATACCTGGGGCCTAATACTTTCGCTGTGACATTTCAAATTCGAAATTTTTTCAAGACACATGTCTCCAATAATAATGACATTGAAATGTCTATTGCAGCCAAAAAATATTTTCTCAACTATTTTTGACAATCGTATATTATCTAAAATCAATTTCAGTGACATTTTAATACAGCTTTTTGGATAGAGAAAATGCCAATTTAGAGATGTCAAAGCTTTAATAAATAAATAAATGTCACATCACGAGAATCGCCCCCTATTGTGCGATTTTTGACAATATTAAAGGATTTCTTCAAAGGACCTAGTCTGCATTATTGTATTGCAGGTAGTTGAAGACTGCTATGAGGTCAGAAGGCCGATCTTATTCCGCTTCAATTGAATAAAACGTCCAATGAATGCCTAGCTTACAGTTGAATCATAGCATAGTCATATTATTGAAGGAATTCGCATTCATTGCACATAACTTAAAATAGCACGTAGGTACACCGCCATTATTGTTATTTAGATATATGAGCGGGAATATTAAACAATAATACAATAGTATTACTTTAGAACATAAGACCGATGGGTGACGTACTTTATGAGGGCTTTATGAGGTTCAAGACCCGTTGCCGCGGAAACCACATTGAATTTCGGAAAAATCTAGCCTATGTTACTCGCTGATAACGTAGCTTGCTATAGGTAAAATAATACATTTATATCGATTCTGTATTTTTTGAGCTTATTTGAACAAACAATCTTTCTTTTCTCTTACAATATTAGTATAGTTTAGTAGCTACATTTATTGAAAAACTTGTCTTACTTATTAATACTTAATTACAGAAAATGATCAGTGGTCCGCACTAGTAAGAAATTTAGTACCTATCCCTATTTATGCAACTCTTACACCTGATTTCACTAAATATATGCGACTCTTAAGTTGGCGCCTAAGCACTTAGGAGACAGGAAATCGGTGTCATAAAGATAAGATTGACTTAGCGAGTTTAGTTTTCACATAAGTCAATGCTTTTTCTTGTTAGGAATATCTCAAATCAACAATCATACAAATCATTTTATTTGCAGTAAATGTGGTAGGTACAGTCGAGTTCATTAATATGTGAGCATTACCAAGGCTTCAAATATAAATATACATGGAAGGGTACTTATATATCTGAACAGATTTATCGATCAAACATATGTATATAAGTACCCTTTCATGTACATTTATATTTGAAGCCTTAGCAATGCTCACATATTAATGAACTCGACTGTACATCAGTCGGGCATTGGACTTTAGTTAATTTTAATCTAAACCACAATATTCTTGTCTCAACAATGGTTACACCATGAAACCCCGCCTAGATGTAACAAATTCCGCACAGACGTAATTTCAAACGAAGCTATTGTAAACGATTAGCATTAACGACGTCATTGATTGTCTTCATAGCATTTAGCGCCCACTCAAAACGTATAAGTATCCAATAATGCGTTTGTTTGGTCACGTTCGCTTAAATTAGGTACCTAATTTTAGAACATGCTACAAAGTCGTAAGTAGGTATACCTATACAAAGTTCACTGTAAGCTAAGCAACTAGATGTAAAAGAAATCCGTCCTTTATATATTTATTATTTGGAGAACATCACATAAAAAGCGAGAAAATTGTGATCCATTAGAGACTACGCCCCACCGCATTAGGTGCATGCTAATTGCTGTTTGATTATGGAAAGTTTGACTATAAGAGTGGCAGTATTAGGTAGGTACTGACACAAAATAACGAATAATAATAATATACCGTCTCGAACACACACACGTAATAAATACAATCTCAAAAGATTCAAAACTAATATCGAGCAATTTACTATTTGATGCGATGACATCATTCCACCGACCTGCTTAGCTACTCAAGGCAACCCTAGACGGCGCGCGGAATACATTGCCGTTTTACTGCCTTTCTTGGAGGAAACGCTCAATACAAGTTGCAATGGATACTGTAGGGAAGGCAACCTCGCGAGTGGGTGCGGGGAAACGCGATCGCATACCATTGACGCTATATTTAGTTAGCGTCGTTAGGAGACCTGCCCCGCATAGTACCGTAGGCAATCGTTAACCAAATAAGTTTCAAGGAAAAAACAGTCAAACGCTGGCAGAATCTTAATTAGACACGGAGAGATGCCTAGAATTTTTATCGTTTGCACGGCTCGTTGCCCCCGCACTGACACACTGCCCGCGGATAGAATTTTTATCATTAGTAAAGTGTAGGCAAATGGAAACTGTGGGGAACCGCTATGATTTTTGGGTTCGAAGCCGTATCACCTGGACAAGTGGTCGTCAACTGTATGCTTTTCAAGAGGCTCCTGCCGCGTACGACCATTCTATGGAATAATCTTCCCGCATGAGCCAGTATGAGATTGGGGCTTTCAACAAACAAGCCTACACTTGCCTATCCCAAAAGCCGGCGACACATTCGTGACCCAACCTCACTGGTATTACGGGTGACCATGGGCGGCGGTAATCACTTTACCATCAGGTGACCCGCTTGCTCGTTTGCTTCCGTCTAATATAAGGAAAATATTAATATATAGATAGAACTTACTTAGAATAACTAAAAAAATCAACACAATTTCTTTCACCAGAGATCCATACGGAGGACAACCTGCAATACCAATTCTACCCGGTGCCGAGCGGGTCGGTGCGGTTCAGCGTGCGCGCGCCTAATGACGCGCACATCGCGCTCACCATGGGCCCCCAGGACTCCGACCCCATGTATGAGGTGCGTGACACTGACCGATTACTCCATCATGTTTTTTACCACTTAGCTTGCAAACAAGCTTACGACGTTCCAGATGGTAAGCAGTTATTCCAGCCTATGAACGTTTGCAATGCCAGGGATATCGTTTCCGTGGTGTCGACCCTGTAAAAACCTTGTCACCCCTTTTTTCTTTCTTAAAGAACACCATATTATAGGTACACTCCAGGGAAAATATTCCACAACTTTAGTGAGCATGAGAGAAAGTTCCTTTGTTCCGTCAAGTTCGCGACAAATTTTACTCCAAAGTCCATAGATCAGCCTATACCAGACACTGGACACTGGCTGGACATACTTTGTAATCCTTCCTCATTGGGCGAGACTTATTCTTTAGCTGCTCACTCCAACAGCGATGCTTGCCGAGTTGCGTCCTCCAATCAATAACTCGTATACCCCAATCAACGACGGTTCTTTGGTAGGAATGTGCAACTACTGACAATTTAGCTTATTGGTTCTATGCATTATATCGGTACCATTAGTCATCAGCTGGAGTACCTTCCGGATTTTATCCTTCAAAGAGTTTTCTAAAAATAGCGAGTTCCATAGCATTAGTAAGGCTCTTACAAAACCTCTTACAATCCAACAGCCTCATAGCCTTATTAACTGTCTCACAATACTTCGTCTCGCAGATCATTATAGGCGGATGGGGCAACACCAAAAGCGTGATCAGGAAGAACAGACAGAAACCAGAGAAAGAGGAACAGAACACACAAGACATTCTGAGCGGTGGTGAATACCGCAGCTTCTGGGTGCGATGGGACGGCGGCACCATAGCGGCCGGCCGCGAAAACGAGACCATCCCTTTCGTCGCATGGACCGACCCTGAGCCCTTCCCCGTGTCCTTCGTGGGGGTGTGCACCGGCTGGGGCGCCACCGGTAACTGGAAGATCGAAGGTGAGTTACCTCCACGGCAGGTGGGCTAGACACGCTGTCCAAGATGTACCCAAACGGTTCAAAATTTACAAACGTTTTGTCGATGCAGATGGGGCTGAGTTCCAAACACCGGACAAGTTAGAATATAGATACGGCCCCGTCGCCAGCGGATTTGTCGAATTCGAATTCCGCGGTCCTCACAACTGCCACGTGTGCTTGACGGCCGGGCCGGCCGACGTGGACCCCATTTACGAGATCATCCTCGGCGGATGGGAGAACACACAGTCCGTCATTAGGTACTGCAAGCAGAAGCCGGACAAGGTAGCGTAGCAATGTCGTGTGTCTTTGATGTGGCTGCAGTTTAAGCGGTGACGGAAGTTGGAATAAACAAGTGTGAACGTTCGTAGGTTACGGCCCCGACGCCAGGGATCATGCATCCGAATGAGTTTAGGAGGTTCCTGGTCGAGTGGCGTTGCGGCAGGATCCTGGTGCGGCAACTGAACCAGAGCTCGGACGTGGTGTTGATGGAGTTTGTGGACCCCGCGCCGTTCCCGATCACGCACTTCGGCATTCGCACGGGCTGGGGCTCGCGCGGCCTGTGGCGCGTGATGTACCTGAACGGCCAAAGATGTTGAGTGTCCAAACTATTAGACTGATTGGCAACCAAATTAAGCTTTGAGTGTAAATTGCTAACAAAATTATTCAGTAGTAACCAGGGTCTAACTGGCATTCATCTTCAACACATATCTTGGATGAGCACGATCGTGTTTGCAACCACATTATTACTAACTCGATGTAAATGTTAGGATTTGATTGTAATATGAGAATAAAGATGGACCGCTGCTTACGTTTTTATATGTGAGTCTTGAGTAGTAGAATATGAACAGAAGTAGAATTAAACTAACATTTGGAAAAGAAAGTTGCATGTGTTTCAATGTTACTGCATCACAAGTTTGGCGCAAGTTCTGGTGTTTGCGTAATTGGACAAACCGGTACGTTGGGTACATTTTGCAAAAAATGTGTTTCTATTTTATCCATATACAATTCTCAGATACTGTATCCATTTATATACCTATGTGTTTTATATATTATGTACTGTGTAATTCTGAAACAGGCTGTTTAAAATTAGGTTCATCTGCATTGAAATCTATTTTCTATCATTAAAAAGTTGAAAAAAATAAATTCTACAGCAATCATTATAAAATAATAATAGTCTCTTAATTAAATTTTACATACCCACATTTTCTTCATATACTTATCCACTGATTTAAACACACTGGAAAGGGATAATCATTTATGAAAGACTACTAAATTGGTAAATTGGAACAAAATTAACCAGCATGAGGGGTCAACATAAGATTGTTGATTGGCTCTTTGTAATTTGGCTCTATCTCTTTGTAATTTATGTAATGAATATATTTATTCCATGTTACCACAAAAAATTAAACAACTAGGCATTAAGGCAAGACCTATTTATCATTGAACGTATTGGAATGCCTGAGCATGGTCAAAGACATGTTTAATTTTTGGTGGTAATGCCCTTCACTCTTTTTCATGGAAACTGCATCATCCCTGCCTTATCATAAACGTTAACCTTCATTGCAAAAACTCTATCATTGCAGTGCCATCAGCTCCCACAGCAGCGGCGTTGGTAGCTCCACCCGGCTACCCGCAGTCAGGGGGCGCTGGCGCCGGCCTGTGGGTAGATGCGTCTGGCGGCCAGATACCTCCGGGAGCCGTCGCCGGAGGCCAGGACTGCTCCGGAGAGCCGTTATACGTGGCCCGTGCACAGCACCAGGGCGCGACCATCCCTGGGAAGCTGGCGCAATCTCACGGCTGCACCTTCGTGCCCTGGGGCGGACAGGAGCACAACAAGCCTGAGTATCAGGTATGGACCAATGATTCTTGTTTATAGCGTGACGATGGCACTACAAACTAAGTATACTATTGCTGTGACTTAATTTTTAAGGTTGTTAGGCTGGGTCGAAATTGGAATTCACCTGGGATTCACAGCCAAGTAGCTAACAGATGTGAAGCCGTGATGGCCAAGTGACGGCTTAATTCTCTGTCACTGAGATTTGCAAGGAGGTGCACTCAGTGCTGATACGACTATAATCGTCTAATCGTACCTAATACTCCAATGTCATCAAGTAAATGTCAACCGACAATGAAAACAAGTGGATTGACGTAGTCGACTTAAGACGAACGGGCTAGAAATCTCGGGAGGATGCCTATTTCCATCAGTTGATGTCCTGAGTGAATAATTATCACTAATAATTACTGACTTAACCATGAGCGACCGTTACAACTTTCTATCAATTACTATCTGTCATTGATTATTCTTATTCGTTTGTCACTGAACTGTATCAAAAAATTTAGAATCGAAGAATTGCAGAAACACTGCAGGGCAAAGGCATCCCTAGTCAGCCTGCGTTAACGTGTTCGAAATTTAATTACATCATATTGATAATTCCAGGTGCTGGTAGGTGGTCCGAACAACTGGGTGCCGACGCACGGATCCAACATTCCGCCGAACGCGTTCCCAGGCGGCCAATCCGAGGACGGAGAAACCCTTTTCATTGGCCGCGTCCGCCACGAGGGCAGCCTCACCACCGGCAAGGTGCAGCAATCACATGGAGTCTGCTACATTTCCTTCGCCGGACAGGAACTTGCCTTCCCAGACTACGAAGTCTTGACCGCTTAAGAAAAAAATAAAATGAGCATTTAGTGTTCGTGGATCTTTTTTGTTTGTTTCGAGGCGGACTTTGGCTTGTCTGGAGTGAATAATAAAATAGCCCAGGCAATTTATAATATTGTAATCACGCCGTATTATAAATGATTTTATATTAATGCACTGGATAACTTTATAGCTGTAATAATTATATTGTTATTTTTTTTTATTAAATTATTTGGAAATGTACGTGTGTGCGCTACTACCTCTCAATTAAAATACAACTATTCACCCCTTTCCTGACAATTCTAGGTATACGAGTAAACTATTAAAAAGTTCATGGTAGCCTAATGCTAAAGTTAACGCCTCACTAAAGAAAATCAATGGTGCCTGATAAAGAGTGGAAAAGCACTGCACGTGCCTGTTATGTAGGACATGCCTTTATGGGCACTTTCCTCCGATATAACCTGGCCTGGCCGCTAAACCGTGCCGTACATTTAGAAAAGTTTGCGGCGGCGGAGTTGGCCGAGGACATGTCGGCGATGCGATACGTAGTCGCGCCCGCGCTTGCGCCACCGTCCGTACGTACACCGGCCGCTCGAGTTCGTCAACGTTTGTTCTGTGTGTACTGTAAACGTAGGGGACACACAAAAGACAACTTTGAAAATATAGGATAAGGTGAAAATCCCGTAAATAAAAGTGTAGGTATCGAGTGCTATGGGTGCTGTGCCCCGAATGTGATTCGGACAAAGTGTCCGGCATGTAGTCCAAAATCGACAGTGGTGGCTCAACTCAGGAGGTTTGAGTTTAACCGATAATAAAGGGCGTTTTTGGGAGAATGGTTCCAGTCGCAAAATGTCAACGCCCGTCGCGCCGCCGGCGCCCGAGACGCACAGGCGCGGGGCCGCTCCGTGTTCATCGACACCGCGCGCGCGTGCGCCGTGCTACGCTCCGCCCGAGTCGCCAAGTTTGCTGCGCCCGCGCGCCCGCACACTATGACATCGCGGAGGTCCGGTGGGGTATTATTATGTACCACTCAAATAATAATGTAGATACGAAGAATTCTTGTACTACTATGGAATGTAGCAGGTGCAATGTAAACTATGTTATACGAATTTAACTTGCGTACACTGTTCTAACGATGATATGTATTCTGATGTTTGTACTATACGGTGTTGTAAAATGAGTACTCATATTAAGTGTCGAAACTATACTGATGAAAATTTCGCTCCAGTAAATGTAGGTCAAGGTCAAAGTAGTACGATGGCTAGCTGTTACGTGCGTAAGCCCGTTTCGCGATCAGGGGGAGTTCACGTCGCGGGTTACAGGTGACAGCTAAGCACATAATAGTTCGCGAGGTGATTACGATATGCAGTATTTTGCTAGAACGCTTTTAAATGTAACGATACTTGACTACCAGGGGGTTGGTTTGATAGACACAGCCGCTTAAAGTTGCGTTACGGGTTACACGTTGTACGCTCTGTTGGAAAAAAGGGGACATCCGATTAATCCTGTAAAAAAATATTAAAATGGCGGATGGTGTTACAAAAGATTTGACGTACTTGTCACGGCATGGAGGTGTCATTGTTACACAAAGCGAAGTCCATTGTCTTTTTAGTTCATGTCGCCTTTCGGGGCGTATCGCTTCAAACGAATGCCGTTCGGTTTTAAAAACGCGCCGTCAACGTTTCAGCGACTTATTGATAGGCTTCGCTCTGGCTCATCACTCAAAAACGTTACATTGTTAGCATAGGTACCAAGACGAGTTGCTCGTTATCTCGGAAGGGTTTGCATGTAAAGGACCTGTGCGCGGTTTTTGACAGGTTGCGTTTATTTAGATTACATACTAATCGCGAGAAATGTTTTTTCGTACGCGAGAGCGTAAAGTATGTTGGTCATATTATCACTCAGGATGGAATTTTACCTGACAGTGACAAGATTCAAGTGGTTTTGGATATGAAAGAGCCTACCAATGTCCGTCATCTCAAAACCTTTTTGCAAACTTGTGCGTGGTTTAGAAAGTTCATTAAAAACTTCTCGTCCATAGCGGAGCCATTTACGTTTGCTCAAGAAAAACCAAGTTTTTGTGTGGCAAGCAAACACTTTCAGCGAGCTAAATAAATGTTTAACGACCGCGCCCATACTCATACAAGCGGACTATACAAAGCCTTTTATTTTGTGAAGCGACGCGAGTAACTACGCTGTTGGCGCCGTTCTTTTACAAGGTGAGGGCAATGATGAGCGGCCAATAGAGTACTCTAGTAGTCTGCTAAACCCAGCTGAACGTAATTACAGCACAACCGAGCGAGAAGCTCTTGCTGTCGTGTGGGCGGTCGAGTGTTTTAGGGGTTACATCGATGGCCAACAGGTGGTGGTTGGTAGCGACCACCAGCCTTTGAAGTGGTTGTTGAGTCTGAAGTCGCCGTCCGGCAGGTTAGTCCGATGGGCTCTAAAACTACAGGCTTTCAACATACAGTTCGAGTATACCCCCGGGAAAGCTAATATCGTTGCTGACACCCTCAGCCGTCCGGCATGCGATAAAAATGATGAAGGGGAATGTGGATTATGTTCCGTTACGATCGATTTCTCTTCTAGGAGTCTTGGTGACTTACGATCTATCCAATACGACGACCCGGAGCTGACAAAAATTATTAATGCTCTAGAAGGCAATGACCAGCTTGAAGAAAAGCGTTGGTCTGAACGCGGATATTTCACGCAACAGGGCGTTTTATATCGGTATAATCCGGATGTAAACAGCGATGAACCGCAGTTAGTGGTGCCTTGACACCTGACACACACTTGGTCATCGGCTTGACATCTTGAAAGAATGTCATGACTCACCACTCGCCCGGCATCATGGTGTAGATAGGACTTTCCACAAGGTTTCCAAGAGGTATTTCTTTCCAGGGACGAAACGTTACAATGCGGACTATATTACAACTTGCGCGACGTGTCATCGGGCCTTCTCTAAACTCCGGTCCTTAATCAGCGAGGAGAAGTTTTGGCTATTGACCTGTTCGGTCCACTCCCGCCAACAGGGGAACAGGGGAGAAGTGGGTACTGCTGGTGGAAGACACAGCGACCTGTTGGGTAGAGTTGTCTGGAGGTCCATAGCGATTTTAGGGCCGTCCTAAATAAATATAATTTTGTTCCTCAAATCACACAGTTTCTAGTAATAATCAGAGACAGGGTCAAACAGCAGCAAGATCGACGCAAAGAGTATGCCGACAGAGCTTGTAAGCCTTACGACTTCGCCGTAGATGAGCAAGTGTTGGTCCAGTCACACGTCTTGAGCAACGCGGCTAAAGGCGTGTCAGCTAAGTTCGTACCTAAGCGGGATGGGCCTTACGTGATAGTACAAAGGCCTAGTCCCACCACCTATGTCCTCGGTCGGGTTGACAAGCCAAAGGAGGTTGTAGGCAAGTTCTAGCCTATTATGCCTCGCCGTATCTAGCCTATGATGCTGAGCGAGTCGGGGGGGGATAGCGCCATCTATACCCTTATTTCGGGTTTATTTCGCAATTCTGGGGAAAGTCTTAGGGAAAAAAGACTTAGTAGACTTAGTCGTAGTAAAAAGTTCAATAGCGAAAACATTGAATTAGTGAACTTTAAGTACCTTTAATTTATGTAAAAAACACGAAGAAATAATGTATATATGGTGTACTTATTTATTTTTCTATTGCACCAAATAAAATTTGGGGGTTTTTCCGTACAGATAAAATTTGGGGGTTTTTGCCATAGAGAACAAAATGTTACCTACAGAAGCAGAGAGAACATACAGAGTTTCAATTCGAGACAAAATGTCACACATCTCTAAAACACACACACTAATGCAAATGCAGGGACGGAACAAGGCAGCCCATCCATCTGCAATGTTATATTTTGTTACGAATTTCCACTCGTAACGAATATAAACATATCTGACTTGTGAATATATTTCGCTCCGGATGATTTTGTCATTTTTTTAAACTTTTCCTTATAATTTTATATTGACATTATAATAAAAGGTAAGGTGTCTAGTGAATCAAACCCACCACGCCCTGATACCTACCACCGTCCTTTTGATCTCTCGATCCTACATACCGTGAATCGGCAGTGCTTGCTTGAAGGAGGGTTTTGAGGATTTTGACCGGTATAAGTGTTTATTTGTTGTCTCTAAACTAAGTAGGTACCAACTTACTTATCGTTAGAAGTATCTTCATTATCCACATGTTGGCCTATGTGACTTCACAATAAATTGAATATGATGCCCACAAGAGGACATAGTCATAAAAAAAATTGAAAGGACAGGTATATTAATATATTAAACAGGCAGCATATTCTTTATTTTCAGTAAAAATTCATATAATGATGATTACACCAGGACTGAAGGGACTTGCATCTACTTATTATCTTGTTCTTCAAAATGTTTACAACGCAACACTTCCAATATGCAACCCAGACATCGCCATGTCTGGTCTTTAGGAAACCTAGAAAAACAAATAAATGTAAATAAACGTAAATACGCGATTAATCCGTTAAGTTGTTTCATAAAATGTCAGAACATAAAAATGTCATTTAGGTACATTTTTGGTATGAAACCCTAATTAATACATATATAATTGAGGACCGCTATTTACAAGATTTGAGTATTAAAATTTTATACAATTAATACTAAATCCGACCCTGTTAGCATCAAAATATTTTCGATCGCCGAAATATTGCTCAATTTGCCAATAATTTTAAATCTATCTTTAATGACATGTTTTTTTAAGGTAAAGCATTTCAATGATTGCAAATTCACACTATTACTATGCATATTTTTGTCACAATTTTAAAATTGATTCCCGATCGCCGCGACTACGAATGAAATTACTTACCGATGAAAAGATAATCCAGGTGTATTTCCATAATTTGCGCTTTCACATTAATGTGCACTAAATTACGCCGTCTTTCAAATTTTATTAAGAAATTATAATATTTACACCGATGTTTCAAAAGAAACGTCAGGTCGTTGTTAGCTTGAGCAGCATGTCGAACGTTCAAAACATCGCCCGCGTCATTTTCTTAGAGCTTATATGAATAGACGAAAAAACGGGATAGCAAGATTCATAATCATTGTAGAGTGAGCGAACAGGGAATATTTGTGATTTGTGTTTAGCCTGGTATGTCTGTGGTTTTTTCTGAATAAGGTATCTGTTTGGGGAAAAATAATTATGAATCTGGGGAAATATGAGAAAACACACCTGGCAACCCTGATCGTGCAGTTTGCCATCATCCACATCTAGGGTCCCGGGGCTGAGTCAAAGTAATAATTATTTTACTATTGATCATGATTGTAAGTTAAATAGTGACAGAAGAGAGGGGGGGTTCAATGTTTAGATTTTTTATAACAATTAAAAATAGAAGACTAATAGACCAATAGATGCTGAATTTAGTCTAGTTTATACATATGTAGTTTTTATCAAATTATTAATACAACATAAACCCACCATAAACCATGTCCGTACTTAACGGCCTAACCACAAGAAATTGAATTGAGCAATCGTTCGTAGCGTAGACTGGAACGCGCGATCGCGAGCAAGTGACGTCTATCATTATCAGCTGTGTGAGTCACGCTCACAATCGGCGGGTGCCGTGCGTGGTGCAATCTGTTTATTCGAAGTTTGGACTGCTGTGTAAAGTAATCTCAAGAATAAAAAAAATATTGTAGAAGGAATTTGAAGAAAAACAACGATGGAAGAGATTGTGACAGGTAAAAATACTCATCACTAATTTAATAAAATCCACGAGTGACTTGTAAGTTTGCCTTGTAGATTGTTTCTTGAAGACAAAAGTTGATAACAATAGGTAGGTTCCTACTACAAATATATTAGCTACAAAAATGTCTATCTTTCTATTACTTTCATTCCTCAGAGGAAATAGTTCTTATTCCCAGTTTAAATACTTCTTATTTCCTCTAAGTTACATTTCATTTTAATAGGGGTATGATATGAAAGCTAAATAAAAAATACAACTATTCATTAGTTGATGTTATCGTTATATTTATCATTTAGCGTACTCCACATGTTCGTCATTCCGCGGGATCACGAGAATGTAGAATTAATGTATTCGCCTATATAAGTGTAGTCCCGTGCATGTTTGGCATGTCTCGCCTATTCCATAGACTAAGTAGAGATATTCATTAGATTATTTTTTGTCGTCTCGCCTTGATCTGAATCACATCATTTTGGTTCTTTCTAGTCGAAAATCTACTACGTCAATCTAAAAATGTACAAAATTCACAAAGAAGTAAAGTCATTGACTAAAAACAAAATGTAGGTACAATATGCATAGACAGCTATGCTACGCAGAAAAAATATTAATGTACCCAATAACCGATGTATCGATTTTATACAGGGTGTAAAAAGACAGCTAGCATTAATTGAAGCCCCATATTCTACCCATGAAACGGAACAACTTTCCCCAAGAAACATACCCGCGGAAATTACTTCATATTTACGCTACCTAAAATAAATAATTAATTGCGACGCGCAATGTATATCGTCCGGCGCATGCCTCTCGCTCGCTCACGTGACCGGTGGCCACTAACCGCACGCTTTACATTGCGTGCTTTTACTAAAAGTGCATTTTATTTCAAGTCTAAATTAATTGTGAATGATGTAGTTACCGATACTTGATATTCTTTAATACAAAAATACAACTCTTTTTTTTTTAAATAATCTCGGTTTCTGCCTAAACTATGAGTTTCCGCTGGTATGTTTCTTGGGGAAAGTTGTTCAGTTTCATGGATAGAATATGAGGTTTCAATTAATGCTAGCGGTCTTTTTACACCCTGTATTTATCTTCCTAGCGCTTTTTCCCGTAAAAGATTCGAGGTACACTTGACCATGATCCAGGATATTAGTAGATCAGGTAATTACAGTAGAGCAGCTGCCATAATCTCTATGACCCTGTTTGACAGCAGAAGGTACTAGACGAGAATGTAGAGCGCTTACCAAAGTCCCGGCAAAAGATTCGCCGGAAGGCTCGGCGAACATGTGGAGTACGCTTAGGAATACTCGCCAGAGACCACTAACCTACCAAATCAATGTAGAGTTTTTAACATACACTAATAAATAAAGGAAAATGGAATACCACCTATTATTTTTAACGGGTTCGAATGTGGAACTTCGTTTATCGAATGTTCGATTAACGCTGTAGGTATTCCGCGCATATTTAATCACATTCACTATAATATACCTACAGGTACGTTTGTTGAACAAAAATTTATCGGACTAAGATAACATCCAGTATTTGTCGAATATACCTAGCTAGGGTTGCCACCTTTTTTTGGAGAAAAATAGTATTTTTTTTTTTAATATCAAAAATATATAGTACTTTAGGAAATCTATGTAAAAATATAGTACGCATTTATTTATATTATTAGGTACTTATTAATTATTCCATATATATTTTTGGTAGCTATTGGCTTTGACCAACAAATGCAACAATGTTGTTTCTTCCTACCCCTACAGGAACAAGGCGTGACGATGAATGTTTCCTTTTGAAACTTTCCGGGGATGTGCTCCTGTTACAATTTAATATAAAAACGTTCGGCAGTTGTATTATCGATCAAAATATAGTACTTTTCGTACTATAGTTTTTCTATAATCTATAGTACAACTGTCTAAAATATAGTACGATACTATATATTATAGTACGGGTGGCAACCCTATACCTAGCGGAAATAACTATCCATATTTAAATCTAAGGAACTCTGACTATAACTGTGATTTCTTTTTAACCCAGATTTCACCCCTGTCTTCAAGATTTGCAGAGCAGACAGTGGCTGTATCCGGTTTAAAGTGAGATACCGCTTCTCCGATGATACACGCCATACGGCCACACTGGCACTAACTGGAAGGTCTACGCCAATCGAAGATATATACAGGGTATATATACTTTCAATAAGTGTTTTAAGTTTGTGACTTAATAGCTCCAGGGGCTCTATTTTTGAATCGCTCGTCTCTATTCACACGGTTTTCAATTTTGATTTTCGGCATGAATAGTTCAATTTTTTTGATCACATTGGCAACTCCGAAAGATTATGGTTCAAAAACAGCACAATGTATCAAAATAAGGCCAGCTGGAAGAGATTTCTTTAGAAATAAGTAGCGCCTGTTGTGCCATTATTACTTTGCCTGTTATTCGGTATGCATTTCCTGTGCACTATAAACTGTAAATAAATAAAACAATTAAATTAAATATTCAAATTTTCATGCCAAAAACAATAGAAAACCATTCGAATCGATGCGATCAACTCAAAAGTAGGGCGCCAGATTATAATTTATTTGTTGTGTTCATAAAATTGAAGGAGAAATGGCGCTCGTACTTCCACGAGCTACTCAACAAGCAGCACAAAGAGGTGCAGCCCCCGGACCGCCCTCGGAACCAAGGACTCGTGCCACCGATAACGCCTGAGGAAGTCGAGGCGGCTCTTCGCTGCATGAAGAATCGGAAAGTAGTCGGATGCTATGGAGTCCCTATTGAGGCGTAAAAATCAATGGGCTCTCGTGGTGTGAGCCATCCTTACCGACCTTAATAACTGCATTCTCCTCACCGGGAAGATACCCGACCAATGGAAGCTGAGTATTATTACTCCAGTCTATAAGGGCAAGGGCTCGGCGCGGGAGTGCACCAACTACCGTGGTATAAAGGTGATGTCTCAGACCATGAAGCTCTTCGAACGCATTGTGGACTCTCGGATCCAACGGGAGTGTACAATCTCAGAGTGTCAGTATGGGTTTCGGCCGAGCTGTGGGACCATGGACCCGGTATTTGCCCTGAGAACTCTCATGGAGGGATACATATCAAAGAACACACCCCTGCATTTCCTGTTTCTGGGCACGCAGAAGGCTTTTGACTGTATCCCTCGGGAGATGATATGGTGGGCGTTGCGGTCCAAGTCCATACCTGGGGCCCATATTGACATTATCCGTGACATGTACCACGATTCCGATTCCATAGTAAGGACTGCCGTTGGTGACACCAACCCGTTCCCTATTACCGTTGGGGTACACCAGTGCTCATCCCACTTCTGTTCAACGTGATATTAGACGTATTGTCAGACAGCATCCGAGATTATAATGAGGTACCTCCATGGCTGCTCATGTTTACTGACGATATCGCGCTGACAGACTCAGACAAGGGGCGACTAATCCAACGTGTAAAAAAGTGGAAGGAGGCACTTGAGAATGGCGGTCTAAAGATAAATGTGGCGAAGACAGAGTACATGGCCTGCAACAGAGCAGATCCCCTACCCGTGCGCATAGGCGTTGAGCAAGTCAAGTGCACGAATCAGATACTTCAGATAGATCAGGTCAGATACTTGCGATCTGTGCTTAGCTCAACCGGGGACATCGATGGCGACGTCAAGGACCGAATATCCGCTGCTTGAGCCAAATGGCGGGAAGTAACAGGTGTCATTTGTGCCGTACTTCCACGGCAGATCAGGGAAAGGTTATTCTCAGGGTCTGATGATATAATCCGATGGCGATGATTTTTTAAAAAGTGAATAAACAGTAGATTATTATTACGCCTACTAAAGGCATAATGTCTGAAGCTGGTATGGAAAATCTAATTAATATACTTGAACACAATCTGAACAGCTTGGGAAGCAATTATGATCACACTATGGCAAGGATTAGATATTGGTCCTTTGCAAGGGACATACTATTCGATCTTTTAAATACTCTTTTCAAAATTTAGAATAAATACAGTAGCAACCCTAGTGAGTCGGCAAGTTAAGGTAATAATTTTCGAAGACGACGGGAGTGGACCTTCTGTTAGTTTTCTATTTTGTGCCCTGAAATTTTACCAGCCGCGACGACATTTTATTTATGATTTATATTTCACGCGTCCTACCCAAAAAGCTACTCTTCTAGTTGTTAAAACCCACTATATGTATCTACGTCTATAATAAAATAAAATAAAAAAATTTCAGATTTGGTTAGGAAATACCTGCAAATTTGGTTACAAATCGGTTCACCGTATGGGCCTTACGTGTACAACGGTAGAAGAAATGTCATTTAGATTACCTGAAGCAATTCGTGAAGTTGACGTCCAAGAATTTTGTTTGACCTGGTACAATGGGGTTATTAAGTTGTCCCGAGATGAAAACTCAGCACCTTACTTTCAATATGAGGATAAGAATATTACTAACAACAACATTGGTCACGTAAAATTTTACATATCTCAGCCACAAGTAGAATGGATATATGAAGGTATTGTTAATCCATAGCTTAAACTATACAAGTTAAATAATAATATCTACCTGCAGTAAGTTGACTGGATGTTATGACTTTTTATGACCGTCATTAACTAAATTAGCGGCATATTTTCAGAACCACCAGAGTTTCCGGTGCCTATACTAGAACTCAAAGCTATTGAAGGAGGAGAATTGAAATGGAAAGAATTTGATGGCCAATTACCTACAGATGCAATTATCGCTGGGTTTGAAAACGAACCATTATATATAGCACAAGCTTATCACAACCGTTCTCTTTGCCCTGGGAAGTACGTGCCATCAAAAAGACGAGCATATGTGCCTTGGGGAGGGAGAGAGCATGCGAAAGAAGAATTCAAGGTATTAGGATCGCTACTACCGAACTCAGAGACGTTTAAAAATGTCTTAACTAATGTTATATGTAGCCACGGTCCTGAGTATTGAAATACCTTTCTCGCTTATTCTAGAATAATCAACATTTTTACATATTCGGCAAATCAATATAAAAACTGTATACGTAGTTTTGCTTCCTTATCCTTAACATTCATTTTAATCATTGTTTTCTTCTCCAGATATTATGTGGATACAATGCACAGTGGGTTGCAACAAGTGGTATCAGGATTCCTGAGAACGCGTTTGTGGGCGGGATCTCCGAGGTCAACGATCAACCTCTTTATATAGGTCGAGCGAGGATAGAAGACGATTTAATCAATGGAAAAGTCCACCTCCTCTACAGAACTTGCTATTTGCCGTACAGAGGAATTGAAAAAGAACTCGGACATTATGAAATACTTGTAAGGTGTATGACTACTCGCGGAATTCATTACGAATCTCATGAGTCGAATGCAAACTGTTTGTGGGAAACGAGGAGCTTTTAAATAATTGTATTACTACCAATATTGAAATAAATAAATTATGAACAACTCACAGTCATTGCTAGCCGGTAATGGCCGGCCTATGCACCAACCCCTACAGGGCCCTATTTTTGGAACTGCTCGCATCCACACGAGTACTAGCTACCTATCTCTTTTACACTCGTTTTAAGTTGCTAGAGATAGAAAAGGCAAGTATTAGAAGACGAGCTCTCGTTTTGATACGAGCGGTTTTCAATTTTTATTTTCGGCATTAAAAATTCCTAATCCCTTCTCGATTGCCGTAAGCGTTCAGCAGGATTCAACAATGAATCCTCCTGGCCCCCATAGCCCTTAATTGTTTTTCGGTTTGCTTATCCTTCAACTAAATCTCAATCAATCTACTTCTAAAATCAGTTAAACTCTACTCGTTTAATCAGCTTTTTTATATAATAAAGGGAGGCAAACGTGAACCCGTTAAGTTATCACCGCTGCTCTGGGCATCCGCAACCCCATGGTGTTGCGAATGTTTTGCCGGCCTATAAGGAAGGTGTAGACTCGTCAGATCACCATTTGTTACCAATAAAGCTTATGGACGAGTAACAAAGTGGACGATTTGAAAAAGTGGACAACCCAGTAAATGGATGAGTTAGGACAGTGGACAATATAGGAAGTAGGCTAGTTAGGACAGTGGACAACAAAGGAAGTGGACGAGTTAGGACAGTGGACAACATAGGAAATAGACGAGTTAGGACAGTGGACAACATAGGATGTAGATTAGTTAGGACAGTGGACACCATAGGAAGTGGACGAGTTAGGACAGTGGACAACATGGGAAAGTGCATGGGAGCCGCTTTATTATAAACCGCTGCCTACTGTTGATGACTTAAATTTACATTGAGGTTATTAAATACATAAACAGAATAATTAATTGTACAGTAGGTACAGTATTGATCGATGGACATAATATGGCAATAGTCACCTTCATACAATAAATAGCTAGTACCTACAACACTTATATCGACGATGTTGTAGGTAGGTCGGCATAGCGACTTAAACCAATGCACATCAGCCGTTCATATTCAAGCTATCATCAAGTCCTCAAGGCAATCTCTTTTTGGGGTGATGTACAAATATGGTGCAATGATATGCATGCCAACAAGCTCACCACCAAGGATGCCGAAGACCGAGCGAAGTGGGCCAGGAAGAGTAGGAAGCCGGACCCCAGGCCGCAACCGCAACATAGCGCCATGATGGAGACCAATATGGTGCTGTTCAATTTATGGTATTAAAATGTTTGTGTGAACGCATTCATTAGATTTTTAGGTTTGCTAGTTAATTTTTTAATGGATGGATATCTTCTCATCTATAAATATTTTCTTTTTTTGTAATATTATCTGCAATCGGTCCATCGAACTATAATCAGATGTTATGTAGGAGTTACGGTCGCAGTAAATAAACGTTAGGCCGTTAGTACTTACGTAACAAGCTCGGTCCTAGGGTAGATACTGCTATCGACGAAAAAAAGGAAAACGAGCTGGAAGGCTTTTATATACCTAGATGTCCACGATGCAAGTAGTTAAGGGTCGATCTCCTTAGAGAATTTGGAACAACAATACGCCCTTGCCACATAAGGATCTTATTTTCAAGTGACAGTTCACATCGTTAGCGAGCATATGGTTTTACATCGCTTGAGTATTGCTGTTCACGCCAACCTGTTTTAACCCTTTCCCCGCCAAGAGTTTTCGTCAAAAACGTTCACTACACGCCACGACAATAAAGTATAAACTGTCTGAAAACTGTATGCATGTGTCGTCAGGTACTATAATGATAAGAAAAAATAGAGTTAAATTGGTAAGATTTATTTGTCTGATAATTCGACATTGGCGGCGAGGGCACGAAACTTAAACGTCTGATATATCAGACTTTGGCGCTGAAAAGGTTAATAAACTGTGATATATGCTTCAGTGTGACATCTTCAAGGGTTTCATCACGCATAGAATTTTCAGATAGATCTAGATCAATAATTCTATCCGTCTGAAGGCAAGCTACAACTCTGTGCACAGCAAGTTCAGACTTGGAAGGTAGCTCTTCTGGGTTAGGCATTCTTGATAGGTAGTCTGCGATTACATTGTTGCAGGCTTCTGTATACTGGATGTCATAATTATAGCTACCAATTATTAAAGCTAACCGTACTAAGCGATTGTTAGCTATCTTCGATAAATTTTGTTGAGGTCCCAATATTTATTTATTTATTTATTTATTTAATTTGCCAACAGATTTACATTTTTTTTACAATGCTCTTAAACTATAGTAGCAATATATAAATTAGAGGCTTATGATCTGTGACCAGAGTGAATTTCAGGCCGCGAAGGTATTGATCAAATTTTCTGACTCCAAAGAATATTCCAAGAGCTTCGCGGTCTATAATAGAATATTATGATTCTGCTGATCGTAATTTCCGCGTGCAAAAGCAATTGGCTGTTCTATGTTGTTTTTCTTGTGGTAAAGAACTGCTCCCACGCCCTTTTCTGATGCATCACAGGCTAAGTAAAGCGGTTGTTTATCATTGAAGGCTACTAGTGGCTTAGAACGTACAATCAGGGCCTTTGCTTGTTTGAAAACCCGAGCTTCATTGTCAGTCCATCTCCACTTCGGTCGACCTCCCGTCAGCGCGTGAAGATCGGCGCATACGCCGTGTAAGTGTGGTATAAAACGCTCGTAAAAATTTACCAACCTTAGAAACGATCTTAGCTCCTTGACGTTGGCAGGAGAGGAAGCCTTGGCAATAGCTTCTATCTTGGACTTCGTTGGACGTACACCGTTTTTGTCAATCGTGTGTCCGAGATACTCGACTTCCGGTCGTAAGAACGCATATTTCTTCAAGTTTACTTTTAATCCTGCTTGATAGAGTCTCTCAAACACGGTGCGTAGACTTTCTAGATGGTCTTTGTCGTTTTTTCTCGTAACCGCAATATCATCGATGTAAACTGCTACATTCGGTATGCCTTCTAGTAGCTTGTCCAGATAATGCTGAAAGACTGATGGCGCCGTTGAGATGCCAAAAGGCATACGGTTGTACATACCCTTACTGTACACACTACCCTTTGTGCGTTGATAATGTCAATAAATGCTTGGACTCAGGTGCAATCTCAAATTGAAGATTTGCATCCTTTAAGTAAATTTTTGAAAAAATTTCTCCATTTGCAAGGCTCTGGCGCAACTGGTCAAACAAAGGCACTGGGTGTGAGTGTGTTAATAAGACAGGGTTAATCGTGCTGCGGTAATCACCACAGATTCTGACCTGACCGTTGCTTTTGATTAAATTGACTGTTGGTGTGGCCCACTGTATTGGCGTAATGTTTGGATCTACTTCCGTTATGATGTCCTCTTCAACTAAACGGTCTAGTTCAACTTCTATGTTTTTCTTCATTGAAAATTTGATGGACCTTGCGGGAATGTATTTTGGTTGAGCATTAGGTTTGACATGTATATTGACTAGATAATTTTTGACTTTGCCAAGTTTACCGTCGAAAAGAGTAGCATGGTTGTCTAGAACTTGTTTAAGAGTGATGGCAGTACGTGTACGTTCCGTGTTCTTAATGGAATAGACTAGTTTTGGGAACTCCATGCCAAACATCTCGCTCCACTGTAGGCCGAACAACATGGGGTCAGCGCCCTGCATGACGACAATAGGTAGTAGCTTTCATCATCTTGAATCCGAACTGTTACGACTGTCAGACCTTCTGGCCTAAGCCTTATGTCTCCGTAGGCACGCAAACCTGGAGCCTTCGTAAGAGGGGGTGCCCCAACGCACCTCCAGTACTTCGTACTGATAATAGAAAATACGGAACCGGGATCCCAGTCCAACGTACATTGTATGTCATTGATTACGACATCTATTTTCTTGCTGTCTTCACTTTTTCTTTTATTAATTTGACAAACGGTGTCTGATTCATCATGGCTAACGTCTGAGTAAGATGCTTGTGAAGAATATTTGCTGACTCCGTCATGTTTTAGTTTGTGTAATTTGTTTCTCTTTGTAAATTTTTTTTTTTTTTTTTTTTTTTTTATTACTCTACTAGCCAGGCATTTGACCGCCACCTCACCTGGTGGTAAGTGACGATGCGGTCTATGATGGAGCATGCCTGTCTAGGAACAGCCTATTCACTCTAGCCTTGAAGGCATCCAGATTATATTGATCAGGGAACACACTCGCAGGCAACGCATTCCACTCCTTAGCCGTACGCATTATAAAAGTCGAGCCAAAGCGGCTCGTGCGGATAGTTGGAAGATCCACGACATAAGGATGAAGCGCTCGCCCGGATCGCGTCTCCCGATGGCGGAAAGGGGCCGGCGGAATGAGGTCGTGCAACTGCTTCGCACACTCTCCGAAGTGCAACCTGTAGAAAACCGACAAACGCGCAACCCTACGCCGATGCTCGAGGCTCTGCAGCTTAGCCTCAATTAACTGCGGATCACAAATTAGTCTCTTTGCCCGTTTTTCCACCGAATCCAAAGCAGCCAGTTGGTATTTGGCTGATCCATCCCAGAGGTGGCAGCAGTACTCCATGCAAGATCGGACTTGTGCTTGATATAATTGAAGCAACTGCCTTGAAGTGAAGTACCGCTTGACCTTCGAGAGGATTCCAAGTTTTTTTGCAGCAGTCTTGGCTTTTGATTCGATGTACTGTCCAAAGTTGAGATTGGATGATAGCTCAACACCCAGGAGCTGTAGGTTGTCGGAAATTTCCACAGACACATCCCGGAAAGTCGGAGCCAGATGGAATGGACTCCGTTTAGCGGAAAACAAACACGCCTGTGTTTTGGTGGCATTGAACGACACTAGATTGGCTTCGCCCCAATCGGACACTGCATTGAGAGCCTCGTTCAAGCGACCAACCATGGCCTCTCGACAAGACTGAATATCGCCCCTACTAGCTTTTGCACATGACATATATCTATCCGTTACTGTGCTGTCGTCTGCGTACCCAAAGATACCGGGTCCAAGCAGATTATTAATATGCAGCAGGAAAAGAGTCGCGGACAGAACCGACCCCTGAGGAACTCCCGCGTCGATAGCCTTAAGTTCAGACGTGTAACCGTCTAGAACTACACGGATTGATCGTTCACTCAGAAAATCCAATATCCAGGTGCAAAAGCCAGCAGGAATACCATATGAGGGAAGCTTGCTTAAAAGGGCTGCGTGCCAAACCCTGTCAAAGGCCTTGGAGATATCGAGAGACACAGCAAGGGCCTCGCCATGTCTCTCAACGGCCTCACTCCACATATGAGTAGCATACACCAGAAGGTCCCCAGTTGACCGACCACAGCGGAATCCGTACTGGTGATCGCTGAGGAGATCGTTACCTTCAAGATGCACGAGGAGTTTCTTGTTCAGTGCACGCTCCATAATCTTACAGAGAATGGAGGTAACCGAAATAGGGCGGTAGTTGGCAGGGTCTGCGCGGCTGCCCTTCTTGGGCACGGGCTGCACATTGGCAAGCTTCCATGTCTTCGGTACAATTCCAATCTCCAGTGAGAGGCGATACAGGCGCGTGAGAATAGGAGACAACTCGGGGGCACAACTACGCAGGACTATTGCTGGTATACCATCTGGTCCACTAGCCTTGTTCACGTCTAGACTCCGCAGGATTTTTAAAATCTCTTTCTGATGTATACGCACCTCTGCCATAGTGCAGTCAGCGCGGGGTGAAATAGGTGGAGTTTTACCTGCAGTATCCAAACGTGAATTCGCCGCGAATTGAGAAGCAAGTAAATTTGCTTTCTCTTCCGCAGCATGCGCCAGTGTCCCATCCGGTTTCAGCAATGGTGGTAACGAAGATTGACTAAAGTTCGATTCGACCGCTTTTGCCAAAGACCAAAACGCCTTACTCCCAGGAGGGTAAGAGGCAAGTTTGGTGCCAATCCGACCTATGTGGTCGAAACGAGCCCTGCGTAGCGTCCTTTTGCAAGACTTGGCGGCGAGGTTAAAGGCTTTCTTCAGTTTGCGAGTATCCGGAGACATATGCGCTCGAGCCTCAGCCCAGGCAGAGTATGCCGCTTGCTTCAGCGCTTCAGCGCGACTGCAGTCAGCACTAAACCATGGACGAGACTTGCCATTCATCGCTACGTCAGAATATGGAATGAAGTATTCCATTCCCTGCCGTATAACCGCGGTAACGGCTTCAGCACAACTCGACGGATCGCCCGAAGAGAAGCATGCCTCCCGCCAAGGATAGGACGAAAAAAAGTGACGCATCTCATCCCAATCTGCTGATTTGTATCGCCACACCCGTCGGGGGTTGCATGGGCTTTGCTCGGGTGGGGAATAGACGTATACAGATTTCACCAGACAGTGGTCGGATGTACCCAGTGGTGCGGAAACCGATACTGAGTGCCTGTCCGGATCAGTTGTCAGCAGAAGGTCTAAGCAATTGGCGGAATGGGAGTCGACATCCGGTACCCTCGTGGCGCAGTTTACTAGCTGGGTGAGATCTAGCGACAGAGCTAGTTTACGCACCTCTCTCCCAGCATGATTGGTCACCTGGTATGGGAAAAGCCACTCTTGGTGGTGGGCATTGAAATCCCCCAGAATGACCAGCTGCGCCGCGGGATATCGTTCCCTCGCTTCATCCGCCGCTTCAATGAGATGGTCACATAAACGAGTCGTCTCCTGGACTCCGCTGTGGGATCGATAAACGCAGGCAAACAAGATTTGCACTTGACCGGTATCCACCAGAAGCCACAAAATGGACAAACCAGACCCCTCAAAGCATCTGAGACGCCGAATGCAGATGTCGTCGCGAGCGTACACACAGACTCCGGCACGAGGAACGAACCTGTGCTCGAGAGTATACCCTGGGTAGCTGAGGTACGCCGCGTCAGCCGGACTTCTGATCTGCGTCTCAGTGAGGAACAGCAGCTGCGGTTTTTCAGTCTCGAGGTGGTGGTGGACTGCATTGAGATTTGAGTGCAGGCCTCGGATGTTAGTGAGGTGCACTTTGAGTGGGAGGGAGTGCAGCCGCTGTTTATCGTTTATCCTTGTTTTTCGCTTCATATTATATTTATTTGAGTGATAGGTTGTTATAGGAGGACGGAAGTTGGACGAGGTAGCGCTCCGCCGACCAGCTACTATGCTCACCATTGCCGCACGGGAAGGTGCCTGACGCGGAGACCGCGGGGACGCCCGAACCCCCCCAGATTGGCTACCTGGCCCTCCCATCCGGTCGCCAACCGGCAGGGTAGAGCAATCTGGGATTTTTCGTGAGATGGCGGGGCAGCCTTTCACTGGTGGCTAACCAGCTACTTGGGCCCCCAACTATCTACGGTCGGCCAGCGGCGGCACCGTGCTTCGGATCCCGCTGCCCTCCGAAGCCAGGCACCCGGTACGGGAGTGGTGAGCAGTAGAAAACACGGATACGCAGAGCGACCACAACTGTCCAGACCCATCCTCCTATAGGGCTACTCCAGGCATCACACCGAAACACGGCCAGGCCGCTTGACGACGCGTTCTCCTGGAGGGTGGTTACCAGCCTCGGCCGAAGCCTACCACCGGAGAGAGTGCTGTCCATTTTGCACTACCCAGGGATCACGTGTAGGGTAACTAGAGTCATGAAGCCACAAAAAGAGGGCTTCGCCTACGGACGCGGACAGCATTGATCCCCAAAAATGATCCCCAAATGTTCTTGGTTTATGGTCGTTCCGGTTGGGCAGGCAAGCTTTGCCCGATTTGATATAGCAGTCCTCTAAATGGCCCTCAATGTTGCACTCTTTACAAGTGTGGGCTTTTGCTGCACATTGAATTAACACGTTTACTGCGGCAAGTAAAATCATAATTCTTCATCTGATGCGGTGGCGGGCCAGAATGAGCCCCCAATGATATTTCCGCCAGTGCGTGGCAGGTCTTTCTAGACCCACCAGCACTAGGATAGATTAAATTGCTATAACTTTGTGGAAACATAATGTATAATAAATTTTTTTATATTGTTAGAATGACCTTGAACCCAACTTCCTTAGGTTTGATTCGCCCCGGGATCTGCCAAACAGGAAATGAGAAATAAAGCAGGAAAAGCGGCAGGCCGATATTAACCTGAACCGCACTAGAAAGTATTTTTAGTAGTGATGGGACAGAGAAAAATAAGGGGATAACGAAAATAAAACAGAATTATCGTAATAGAACTGAAAAATGTTTTTATTTACTTATGACTTGGAAACATGTTACGCAAAGGTTTTGGTTGCATTTTTTTTCAAAATTATGTTGCAAAAACTATTTACTGTAGAAGACTAGTTTTTAGGAATAATCATTTTCATAAAGGATGGTATTACATAAAAAATCCCCACGTCATTATGAGTCTAAGGCTGATATGTTGATATGTGTAGGTAGTAAACAAAACTTAGCGCTTGTGCTTTGTTTTCTGTGCACATTTGTTTCCAAATTCTTTTTATTTTTCTTAGTGTAAAATATTTCTTCTGTCAATAACTGCAGGGCGAATTACTCTATTTTCCTAAATTTGTATTTTTCTTTTATTGCTTGCCATCGTTGATTATATCGAACGCTACGTCAGATCAGTTAGATAGCACAACACTAACTGGCGGGGCGCGTGCTCTGTGCGGTATCGGGTCGCCAGCTGCCTGTGGGGAGGGCGGGCCGAAATAGGCCCACTGCCGCACTCAGCGGATGTTTTTCACCGTCAGTGCGACGGTTGGTCGATAAAAGCCTGCCGTTATGTTTTGATGGGGAACACCTACAATTTTGACCGCAAGATGAAATATATATTTGTCTCTGTCGAATTTTTACAAACACCTGAGATAATCGTTTCGCACCAGCGAGAGGGACATAGTTTTCTTCGTCCGCACCAGCTGAAGTACCGCGGCAGGCCGATATCGGCCTGTTACGCAGTGAACGTGTTAACGGATGTCTTTTGGGACCACCGCACCTGAGGCATTGATGTGTCCGTAATCTTCGCGGAGAAGCGTTCTAGTAAGATCCGGTATTCCTTTTAATCTTGTTCACTTTAACATGTGTGTCTGTGACGCTTTCTGCACGCTCTCGCGATTGTGCAACACTGAAGCTCTGAGAAAATGATACTTCGTTAATTTTTCCGGCTTGAAATTCTTGTAAATCTGGCCATTTCTGTTTCAGATCAATTTGTAACTGTTCGTGGCTGAGACCGGTTGCGAAGCGGTCACGTAATTGTCGTTCTAGCTGGTCATTGTTGTAGCAGCAATCTTTGCTGATTTCTTTAGCCTGTTAGCGTAGTCTTCCATCGACTCATTGTCCGTTCGAATGCAGTTCCAAAAGTCAGTTAATGCCCTGTATCTTGTGCGTTTGATTCTGAACAGATCGAGGAGTTTAGTTCGAATATCTGCATACGTACTGTTTACGAAATGGAGTGTCAGGGCAACTTTTATGTCGTGAAAAGTTTCAGGTGAGAGGCAGATAAATAAAATCTCTTTCTGTATAAATCGTGCTTCAGTTGCAAATACTGTTTCTGTTGCCGTTAGTGTGCGAAGAGCTGGCTGACTCCGTGCCGTTTGACGTTGTTGGTGTGGGAGTCGCAGCAGTTGCGGTTTGCTGTTGCGTTATCAACAATTGTAAAATGTCAGATATTTGTTTTTGTTGTGTAGCTTGAAATGCAAGGAATTTGTCAAATTGTTCACTGTTCGTTTTCTATCGGTTTTAATCCTCGTCGCCAATGTTATAAATAAGCATATTTATATTTATTGCAAAAATATGTTGTTTATTTAAGACGTTGACAAAACACAAGTGACACAGCCATAGGACACAGCACAAGAAACTCTCTAGAATCCAAAGAGCATGAAATATAGTTTGCAACAGGTGACAAACGCTACGTAGCCAATAACAGACGCTTCGATTTGGCTGGAGCCGACCAACCGTCAGTTGCAGTTGATACTAATCCTTACAATGTACAAAATAAAGTCGCTTTTGGATTATTTCGGATACGCGGGCGAGCCGACCTTGGTCGGACGTCCGACCTCGTCGCCCGCACCCCTCGTATGCACCCGAATAAAATAGCTATTTTAAACTGCGTACTGCAACTGCAACTGACGGTTGGTCGGCTCCAGCCAAAACAGAACGTCTGTTACCAATTTTAAGCATCGCTGCACAGCACAGTCCCGAACTCTTCGCCGGTAGGTAGCGAAACGAGCATTCTACAATTTGTTGGATTGCGGCTGGCTGTAAATTACTGCTAATCTTTTTACTGAGAGAAGTATTCGATTTGACAGCCTTTTAAACTGCATGAAAGGTTCAAGACAAGACATTGACTGAAGTTTTGCTTATGCAACAGTACCACCGAATAAACTTTTCAATGTTCCATTGCAAATCAATTTAGGGCTGTTTCTAAAATTTACTATTAATGCTGTCGTGGTTACTACTGAGATGTCTACGCCTTCCGGAGCACACACGGTGACCGCCACCGATTCCGACTTTGCACCAAGCGAGTTACCATTATCGGATTTCGAAGATGGTAAGTGGTGACCTTTTAATCAAAGGTGGTGACAAACTGTCCATCTAACATCTTCTGTTCACTACCCGGTGTTCCACCCTTAGTTGCTATCTTAAACTATGTTGTCATACATTTTTATTGTTAATCATATACTTTTTACATTTTGAAAACCCTAAATTCTGATAATGAAGTAGGTAAATTTTATAATTAAATGGAAATGAATGTTTCCTTATAATTTCATTATGAATTACCTACGTTTCTTATCTAACCATAAATACTCGACACTTTAAAACACTGTTATACCTATACCAACGCACAAAACCCTTTGTCCTAAGCCTGCAAAGAAGAGAAGGGGCTGGGATACCCCCCGTACGCTATGTACGAGACGGAGCCGGCGCCGCCGTCGGTGGCGGACGCGATCACCGCCGGGCGCGAAGTTCGGCGCACGTGCAAGATGACTCCCCCAAAGAAGCCCGCCAAGCCCTCTCCACCCCCTGCCAAGCCACGGTACCCACCAAACAACTACCTCTACATGGCAGGAGTCTGGCAAGACTATTACATTCTTGGAGTATATAAGCTAGCTATATACTCTAAGGTACCGTCATCTTAATTTTTAAACACAGGCCTCCCACAACGCCTTCGCTACGATCTTCTTTGTGGCTTTGCATCGGCTCATACATTGTTTTCCTGGCACTCTTGGGAGGGCTGTCTTACCCATTCATTATCTAAGTACCGTTGTCGATGTGTGACGTCATGAGTCAACGCCACCCTGTCGTAGCCGAGGCGATCAGCGAGATGATCAGCGACGGGTATACAAGATGACATAATCCATCCACAAATCGTAACGACTTTATCTTACCGTAGGAGTCCGTAACCTTGGTTCAAACTACAAATTATGGATTTCGGTAAGTCGTTCTAGGACTAGCCCGTTAATTAAACAGGAGTAGGTAATTCATTGAAGATTCGTTCGTCGGAATTGTATTCTTTCGATCTATATTATGTAGCACCATTCTTTCGCACACACGTTCGTCGCACTCTTGATTTCGAAAAATAATTCGTCGAAGCAACGAACCGTCGAACTAGCAATAGTCGATCATATTTTGTAGTTTGAGCCAAAGTTACGGACTCCGACCGTAGTCGTAGGCCGTATAATAACCGTAGTCGACTGCTGAACTTGAGTATGCTCTAAAAACAAATAGGAACAGGGATCGAAGGTACATCGTGGTACGAATGTTACAGAGGTCCTAGCCAGTGTACTAGTCGCTTTGATCGATGCCTAGAGTACGAGCAACCGGGTCACCTGATGATAAGTGGTCACTGCCGCCCATAGACGTCCGCAACACCTGGTCCAATTCTACTTTTATTCAGCTCTGGTTATGGTTCAGTTTGTTCAGATTCTGGGCTCTGATTTTCTCTACGACTGCCCTGGTCCAGAAGGACGGACGCAGCCAACTAAGACCCTCGCTCGTAACTCTATCTTCTCCAGAGGCCCAAAGGCGACCGACGTGAAGTTGTCGCCGAAACAGTACCGCGCGCACGCCCGCTGCCTCCGCCGGCACGCCGCTGTGCTGACGGACCGGCTCGAGTACCTCTCGAAACCGCCAAAACGCGCCGTCATATACCTATGGCGGGAGCATGCTAACCACCTTCCCGCAGAGACCGTTAGTATAAGACCCGGCATTTTTTTAACTTTCATCGGTCTTTTATCGGTCAACCTCACTGGAGACCCAGACTGGTTTATTTATTTTTTATTTATTTATAACTTCATGCACATTACAGTACAATGGCGGACTTAAAGTTACATAGCTTTTTCTACCAGTCAACCAGAGAACAACTACCAAAAATTACAAGGCGGTGCTACAAAAGAATAAGATAAAATAACATAAAACAGACTAAAAGTAACATTAATTAAATAAGTATATCAAACATTCACAGACCGAAACTTATAGATAGTATAATAGGAGAGAGAGAAAGAGAGAGAGAGAGAACAAGGAACTGAGCATAACAAGCTACTGGCACACCCAACAACACTACTGCCCAAACACTTAAAAAAAAAGGAAAAGAGAAAGACTAAGTAGGAAAATATATAAGGTGTTACCGAGACTTAAGGAAATAACTGTGAACTGCTTTTTTGAAAGTAAATTTACTGGAACTTCGTCTGATCTGGTTGAACCGTCCCGGGGGGCGATTGGCACCCTACGACGGTCATATCCTCATCGCTGAATTTCGATCGGACTCATTATCTTGAGAGATGAGCGACGAACGCTGTGCGCTGTGCGATGGACGATGGGTTTCATTAGAGGTGGGCAACGCATTGGCAAAGCTATTGGTGGTGCATTGACAACACGAGAACCAGTCGATGACCACTGTGTCATGAGAAGATATGGTTTGTTATCAGAAACTCGGGATAATTTCGCGATCCTGCAGCAATCATGTTAGTTTATACTGCCTTGGTTAGATCTAAGCTGGAATCGGAGTCTATAATGCAGAACCCCTACCAATGTACTTACGCCTTACTTCTGGAGAAGAACCAAAAGGATTTTCTTAGATTTCTCTACAAATAAATGTACGGGTAATTTCTACAGTGAATCCTGGGCTTTCATTCTCAAGAGGTAAAGCGTAATTACTACCTTTTAGTCGCTCTGTCGAATGTTGCGCATGGAATTGATAAATCAGGTGGTCCGCTTGTCTTTTTGTCTACCGAATACCTTCTTGGACAAAGTGAAGAAGCTCATTAAGGCCACTGTACAAATACTCAATCGTCGGCCACATGGTTACTTCAGGTGAGCTGAGATGGTACTCAAATGTCTGACTATTGAAAAGTCCTATGTCTGTACTGCTCTTTAGCTAGGATCTAGAACTGCACTGTACATCGCACAGTGGCAGGAGCTTCAAAAACATTGTCTCAACTAACGCGACACTGCTTAAGCGAGCGGCCACACAGAAAAGACGTAGACGCAGACACGTCGCAGACGCGGCGCCCGTTCTATTTACTTTCATATAAAATGTATAGAAACGTCGGGACGCAAAACATACAGCAAAGACAGGGCGCGTCCTTGTCTTGCCTACGCTCTTTACTGGTCGCGACGGCGCCGCGTCCATGCCCTGTCTTTTCTGTATGTTTTAAGTCGCGTCCGCGTCCCGTCTGTGCCCCGTCCGCGACGTGTCTGCGTCTTTTCTGTGTGGCTGCCCGCTGAGAAAACACGGGATCTAATTCTTTCGACTATGAATTGTGTAAAATGTGACGTTACAGAGGCATCCCAATTGTAGAGCATAATAAGTATAACTGAAATACAGTAAAGCTCTACCTGGCAATTGATGAGCAATTCTGGTTTTACAAACAGACTGTTTCATGCATTCCGTGTGTGGGAAATAATTCCGCGATGCATCATGCGCAGATAATTCCACGAGCATCACCCCCGCTAAATAATCTCGCTCTCTGGTAGGTCTTTACATTGTACTATTTTGTGCATGAAGATTTAATAAATAAATAACACTGGTGTTTATACATTTTTGTTACATATGATACGTTAAAATATTATTTTTTCCCCAAGATCGTTCGACTGCGCAATATGTTGGATGCTGACACTACATTCAAGCCAGATCAAGCGTACGAATACTTCATCAATTTGCGTAAAACAAAGAGAATAAAGATGAAGAAGTAAGTCATTGTTTCCCAACGGCCACTTTCTATATGGTGTCATGTTTTATACCAGTACTAAGGTAGCAAACAAGCTTACAGCCTGCCTGATTGTAAGCAGTCACCGCAGCCTATAGACATCACCCACGCGTTGCCGACCCTATAGAAACCCCTTTCACCCCTTTCATGAAGAACTCTATATTGTACTCTCTAGGGAACATTCTTCAGGGAGTTCATTCCACAAGCTTAGTGTGCGTGGGAGGTAGTTCTTTTAGAACCGTACAGTTCGCGACCAATTTGGCTCCAAAGTGTGACAATGAACTCCCTGTCGATGGCGAGCGGTGCGATGATAAAATCATGTCAAACAGTTCGTGTAGTTATTCTCCGATCTAAGGAATGTAGCTTTCAATATGCAATAATATCCATTGAGATCGATTAAGTATGTAGCTGTTTAAGCCCCTCTATAGCACAGCTAACGGGCTGTTTATGTTAAGCTAATCTTAAAACTAAAAACACGTCTAGCATGGGTAAGGCCAGCCAAAAAAGTGGTCATTAGTTTTGACAAAACTTCGCATGTCACCAAAATGTCGCTAAGGGTGATTCGAAAATATTATTGCAAGAGAAAATCAACCTTCCTGTTTTATGACATACAACAGAACTTCAATCTTAGGTTGATAGACCACATTTACCCAAGCTACTGCAACTCCACACCAACTATCAAATCTATACTATTAAGCATCATAGTTCCTTGACGAGTAACATGGGGCGTTGCGTAGAGTTTATCTTAAGTTATTCAAGCCTATTCATTGTGTTAGGGCGCGAGGCGGGCGCAAGAAGCAGGACCTCCTCGAGATGTGCGCCGAGCGGCGATTCGCGTGGGCGCGCAACGCGACGGTTGCATTCGCACGCGGCATACAGCAGCGGCTGGCACGCCCCGGGAGCTATGCCCTCGCTGAGAAGTAAGAATTACCTTACCAACAGCCTTTAGCCGTGCCATTGTGGGATTTGATGGCCTCCTTTCACACACGGGATATGCGCCCCGTTTATACTAATTCCTCATTACCCAGGCACCTCTGCGTCAAGCGGCAACCGCCAGCGGTCAGCCACGTTTATGGTGTGTTTCCAATTCGTTGCAGGTTTAGTACCTCAATTGTGAGCAATGGATAAGAAACGTCGCCAATGTGGAATCGGGTCGGCTCCATCCCGATGCAGCACAGGTTCTTGCAGCCAGATAAAAACATCCTAGTATTGTAAACATGATCATCATCCGCCTACAGTCACTTTTCCATTGAGATACAGGCAAAAGACTTGCCTCTTAATATCTTATTGAGATGTATCTTAATGAGAGGAAGTACCCAGGCCACCACGGCAAACGTATACACACATTTACGCACATCTCCAATTTCCTCAGATAAGCACAGATTTGTTACAGAGTTAACATGAAGGTTTCCTTGCGAGGTATGAGTAGGTAAACTCGCCGTTTTAGATTGGGGGAACCTCGCCGTATTACACCTACCACCTATAGTACCTACATAACACGACTACTAAAAATCTAGACTAAGCACCAAAACGGTAAAAGGTGAACCTAGGATCCGAATGGGATTCGAATGCATGCAGGATGTGCGCACGAACCACACCACATATTATACGTAGGTCCTACATGGTCATTTCAGAGTAAAGTCTGTATGCCGAACCAGGCCCTGAAGGCAATCTACCAAGTTGATGTCTTTAATTTATTATTTCCAGAGAGCTGAGGTTGTCAGATATAATTCTGGAAGAAATGTGTCATACCATGAGCGTTAAAAAGCCGTGCAGATACTGTCTCACCAATTGTAAAGCCAAATTCTTGGTAGAGATGGCTGACAAGGTATTATTCCTAGTCATATAATAGAGCTTTCTACTCAATTAATATTTTTATTTAGCTTATTTAGACCATATTAATTTGTGTTTTTAATCACAGGTGGCAGTTTGGATCGATGACATCATGGTGGATGCCGATGATAGAATGTTGATGATGGACGGTGATGAAGACGAAGGTAAGTTTCGAATACATATGCTGATACTTCCTCCCTTTCTCCTTTTTGGCTTAGCCCAAGCAGGGCAACAAAGGACAATTGTCTACAGTTTCAAGTGGACGTATCTCCCTATTAAGGTAAGCCATTTGAAGTTGTGACAATTGTTCGTCAAAATTTTACCTCTGATTTGAAATAATTGCAAAATTTTAGTTCGATGGTTCTTGAAAAAAATTAAGTTCACTGTAAAACTTCGGCGAACAATTCTCTAAACTTTTAAGCCAAGTCAATTAATACGCCGGCGGCCATTGCTTCATTTTTTTCGGGAACGCCGTAGACCAATGCGAACAAGGTATGTTATTAACACGAACTCTTAAATATTGCGAGAAGAAGTGGATGAAGTGAACCACGAGCCCGATATGCCGAGTCCCGGCACCTCGGGCAGTATGGTCTCGCCCAGGCTGCCGCCCGACGGTCCTGTGACGCCCGCGGGCGCTGCCTCGCCGGTCGCCGGGGCCGCCGGAGCCGCCGGGGCCGCCGGGGCCGCCGGGGCCGCCGGAGCCGCCGGAGCCGCCCCTGCGTCGCCTCGCACCTCCGCCTCCACGCACGTAGTGGTAGCCCCCACTCACGCTTCCGCCGCCACCTCTAGCACTGGCTCCAACGTTTCTAAGGCCAAAATGTAGGTACGTAAATCATCGCCCTGCAGGAAATTCGGACTGCCAAGCAAGATCATCCATTAATGAACAACTTAGATGTCCCCGACATATAACTCAGCCCCGTCAAATATCCTGAGACCAAACCTGGTATTGCAAACGTCCATATGCTGCTTACCATCAGGCAGGTCGTAAGCTAGTTTGCAAATTAACAGATAAACAAACAACAAAAACTATAATAAATATAATATAGAATGTGGTCACCACCATAGGCATTAGCAACATTTTTCTTCGAAATCCGAGATAATTAAAGTATATATTGTTAATTGTGCTTTGCGGACTATAGAGCATTCTTTGAAGTACAGGTCGTTTGACAATCGTCTTTGTATGACGTTCTTGTAGGTCCTGTAGGTACTCTGTTGCACACAAGCTATGTAAATAATATGTAATAGGTACTAACGCAAGTGCAGCAAGCACTACATTGTATCGTATTGTCAGCAGAAGTCCGTGAAGCAATCCAAACTGGCGATGACGACATGCCTGATGAGTTTTCGTCCGTCATTACCAGTGGGAGTAGTAGCCGCAGAGTAAGTATAATTTTACATACGTGATGAAATAGTTTAAATTGTACTAATTCTGACGAATTGTATCTACTATTCAATAGGATATTGCCCATTCCAAGCCCAAGAAGAAATTGCATGATATATTAGAAACAGTGCTACGTAACAGACCAGTATCAACCGCAATAACTTGAAGTAAAACTTATTTCATGGTTAAATGAATTTATCTATTTTAAATGTTCGTTGGCGAAAGTCACATGTAAAATGTTGTAATCAAGATTAACGTTACTAAGCCTCTAGGGAACATTGAGAATGTTTATTATTTATTAAAAAAATATAGTAAAATGATTAGATATATAAACAATGAATGGTGTTTCCTTTCTTACATCGCTTTGCATTTGAAACATGTGAACACGGATGCATAAGGTAATTTGAAATTTATTTTATGATTGAATTTGTTGATCTTTCTTCATTATCCAACGTGCTATTGATTGTCGCTTTACCTTGATTTGGATGTTGTTTGTGTTCAAGTAAAATTCCTAAACATTCGTGTTCATTTGTCGCATCTGAAGTGGAGAAGGATCACCGAAATTATTATTTTAATTTGTTAATATATTTTGAAAACGAAATGCGTTATGCGTTAATATAATATTATTTTTATCATTTTCAGGGTCGACGGGGCCGTAAGTCAATTCATTATTTGCATTGGCTAAATATACCTTAACGTAGATACTATTCTTTTAAATAATTTATATCTAGGTACTCACCACCAACAAAATCACAGGAACCTAAGTACTTCACATTTACTTACAATAGTAGTAACCTTTGTAAAGAAAAACAAAAAAAGGTTTTAGCAAAGCCTTCAACTAGCCCAGACGTTAATGCATTATAATGACGTATTCTACACACGTACGACACCTAAGAGAGGGCCATCTTACACATACCATTGAGTGATGTATACCGGACATCAGTGTAGTGAGCAAGAAAACAAAACAGCCACCCTGATTAATATTTCAATAAGAAAGGCCCGCAACATTCTAAGTACCTAAAATGCAAAAATCATGCAAACCCTAAAAAACAAAATAACAAGAATATGGTAATTGAAAAGTGTTTTGACCGGCCCATTCTCAGAATTGTGCGCAAACCCTGGTCACGTCAAGAGTTCAGGTATACCTTCATCATCATCTATTTTGTCATTTTTACTATGATACATTCAGAGAAATAAGACATTTCTAGTTTAGTTTTTATACATCTAATCATGTATTCGTGAGTGCCATTTTATCCCAATGCTTTAATTTTCCTGTACCGTAATTTCCATACCCGTTTTTCCCCATTCCTGAATGTTTCCAGTAGCGTAATTTCTATAATTTCAAATCGTGAAATTAAGTATTGTTGTTACACCAAATAGACAAGTCACTCTGGACAGATCCACTAGGTACCTCAAAGGCTGGCAACGCATCCGCTCCCCTTAGGTTGCAGATATCGGTCGACGGTGACCATTTTCCATCAGGTGGACCGCCTGACCGTGAACTTTCCTTGAATATAAAAAAATATTGTGGAATAGCAAATATCTCGTCCGTGATACCACGTCCAGGCAGGGGGTTCTGTGATACCTCACTTCCTCTTTCATATGTTTCGCTAATACTTTCTCACAAATCTTTATACTATGTCACATAAGCTTTATTCCTCTATAATTGTTGTAATCCTGTACGTCACATTTATTTTGAAACTATTGCGCCATCGTTAGGTATCACCTTTTCTTGTAACAGTGTATTGAAGAGCAAAGTCAGCCACTTCCATCCATCCACTTTTAGGTACGTTTATCCTTTCCCATAGACCAACAGCATTTCCTTTCTTCATATATTGTTTTAACTGTGTGAGACCGTCGATAAACGGGCGGTTAAGTATCCAACTCGTAAGCGAGAGGTACCGGGTTCGATTCCCGCTGCGGCCATGTACCAATAACTTGTGTACATTAGTTGGATACTAACCGATACTCTTACGATGAGGGAAAACATCGTGATGAAACCTGCAAATTCAGGCAACTGAATTTTTTAATCATGACCCAATCTGGTCAGGTTCCCCTGGTAGCAGGGTCACGGAGGTCAAATAGTAGTCGCTCCATTGTAATTATCTGATCACCAAATCCTGGATCATGGTCAAGGTGGACCCCGAGCCCTCATTCTCGAGAGCACAACCGGGACATTAACGCCAAGATGATTAATTTTATATATTGTTTTAACTTCTAACTTCGTCCATACTAATTTCATTCACCATTCTCATGTTTATATGTACGTTTTCGAACACACCACTCCATTCTCTCTATTCAATAATTTCTTTTATTTCTTTTTCTTCAACGTCCTTTTATATTTCTTCAGTTTAGGTTACACTAGGATCAACTTGCAGATCCTATATTTTCCTTTTTCAGACTTCGAGCCAGGTCCAGCCTTGGAGAAACTACTTGAAGAGATGAATAAAGTATCTAATGATGGATTGTACCAATATACAAAACCTGGTGGACAACGTGTACACCGTACTTATGACGAAGCTGCCGAGGAGTAGGTTTATTGCATAGTTGAAAAAGTGCTGCGTTCAAAATAGAGCATTCTACTAACAATGTATCTCTATAAATTCTTCGTAAGCATGGATGAGGTCCGGAGGTTCAGATGACCTGCTGGCTCATTTGTCGCCTGTTTGTTTTTATAATATAGGAATATATGCAAGTACCTAGTCTACGTACGTTAATTGATCCAAACAAAGCAATCAGACAAATGTACAATGAATTTAACTTTTTGTGTGCGTAGCTGTCTGACACGGATCGGTTTATTTATTCGTATGGCAAAAATACAACATACGAGAGACATATTCAACTACAAATTTAAATCAAGCGAATTCAGCCATTTAATTTACCTACCCCGGTATTCTCTTCATACAATTTTTAAATAACACAAAACCAATAAGTTGTAAGCAAGCATAACGTAATTACAAAATAAAAATAAAGGTGCAGTTTTCTTGAACGCTGTAAATGCATGTATGGAACGGTAGGTAGTTTAGCGAGAGGTCCTTTATTAGAAAACCGTTCTTTTCAGACTAAAAGAAGCTAAAGACTGGAGGATCACTCACGATGCTCCATGCTTATCGAAAGCCATTAGAGCTAAGCTTACGACATTAACGGAGAGCAATACTCCGCCGGAAATGGCACTTGATATGGCTGGTAAGTTTCTTTAACAAATAATTTTGAACACACTTCTCAAAGGGCTTGGCTAAGAAGTCATAGACAAAAAACCCAGAATCGCCAGCAACGAAATGAATAAAAATGGGTTCACTATAGTTAACTCATTATGTTTTTAAAAAAACAGCCTCTTAAACCATGTAATATAGAAGTTATTATATAGTATGAGAATCGTACCTACCAAACTCAAAGTAAAAAAAAGGGTATGTTAGGGGCATTGTTTTTTCTTTCGTACTGCCCCTGCATTATAACTAACAAAAAAAAGTAGAATTATTCCGGTCCAGCCGTTTTCGAGTTATGGCGAGATTAACGAAGAGCAATTCATTAGTTTGTATGGAGATTGTATCATTTATAAACAAAATATCTAGTATACTACCACATCCATTTTGCAGTAAATTATTATATATGTATGTTTGATGTACATATTATAAATGTAATAACGGCATATACTTATAAAATTTCTGGCGACTCTGGGTTTTTTTAGCCAAGACCTTTAGGTAGGTACCTATATCTATATAGGAACATCAAACATAGGTACTAAACAGAAGTATCAGAGCGACAGGAATGACTTGTCAGTCAGTCAGCAGTTATCAATTTTCCACCGCAATGCAAGGCTCTGTCTCTCATGGATGGCAAGTATTTAAAACTTACTTTAAGAAAAGACTCTGTTTGAACACAGCACGATAAACTGCATCTCTATATCATCCCGTATTGACTGCCCCTGCGGCAGTAGTACGAATATGACAAAAAAAGATTTTAAAATCCTGCGGATTTGGACGTGAACAAGGCTAGTAGGCCTGATGGTATTCCAGCAATCGTCCTGCGTATATGTGCCCGTGAGTTGTCCCCTTTGCACGGTCTAAGTTTAGTTGGTACCTAAGTCATGGAAGCTTGGTAATTTGCAGCCCATGTCTAAAAAAGGCTGCCTCACATTTAAATTCTTTGACTCTTGACTCGCCAAGAAACGATCTCGTCAGCACGGATTCCGACGTGGCGTGGTCATTCGAGTGGGGTCTTTCTGAGTACCTAGATTTTAATAAAAATTGCTAATTTTCTTTACAGAAACCATAAGAGCAGCCGCTAGATACTTATCACAAAGAGCAGTTGATGAAAGTAAGTAATTTGCAAAATTATTTTTCGTTCCCATTCTCGATGACTATGGATGTTCAGAGTTAACCTAGAACCGCAGACTTGTTTTCGTGACGCGGATTTACACAAGCCATGGGGCGACAAATATTTAACTTGTGTGTTCGCTTTCTACTTTCTTATTCTGATTGACATTTGGAAATGTTTCGAGTCGCAGAAACTGAATCTTGACCCACGACATTTTGAACAAACTTCAGCATCATACGCATCATTCACCTGTCATGTGATTTATTCATTTATTGTGATAAGGTTTTTCAAAGCTTTGGTTTATAGCCTTTACCAGTGAAAGTCACAGGCTGTTACACCAATAAATCTGGGCAATAAACAACTTGGTATGCAGGAATTGAGAAATCTAATATGAAAGTACCACAGTATTTCTTTTTTCAAATTGCGATCGCCATTGTTGATTCCCTTTCGCCAGGCTTATCCGTAGGTATAGTTTATTCCTTTTTTAAACCTTAGAACACTAAAATAATTAACCAACGTCTTGCAGGTTCGGGTACTGGGGAGTTTGCGCATAGGCCAGATGATGGAGGCGCCGGTGGCGGTGGTGGCGGGCCGGACGGCGCAGACGGCGGTGGGGGTCCGGGGACTGGAGGGCCCGGTGGGCCCAGTGGTCCTGGGGGGCCTGGTAGCGCTGGGGGACCTGGTGGCACTGGAGGCCCTGGCGGTGCTGGGGGCCTTGGTGGCGCTGGTGGGACTTCCGGCGCGGGAGGGCTTGGCGGCGCTGGTGGCCCTGGCGGTGCTGAAATGCCAGGCGGCGTGGGCCCAAAATCCTCTGGTGGCCTAGGACCTGGAGGTGGTCCAAAATCTGAAAGCTCTGCTGGCAAAGGTCCCGGCGACGATAAGATTGATGGCACTGGTGGTCGAGCGGGCTTAGAATCGAGTGGTGTCAGCACTAGCGGTACAGGCGCTACAGGATCCGATAGAACGGGTGGGACAGGAGGGACAAGTGGCCGTCGTAGTACAGACCGTGGTGGTGTTGTCCCTCCCGGTACTGTTCCCACTCCAGACACAGTCCCTCCTACACCGCCCGGGGCTGGAGTTGGTACTGATGACACGAAGGGTGCCGGAAAGAGCACAGATGGAGGCGACTTTGACGGCAAACATAAAGTGGCGGAGTCTGACTCAAAAACAAAAAGATTAAATAAAGGTAAGACACATTTCAATTTATACTGTAGTGTAGGCAGTTATACCTATTAGTTGATTAACGAATATACATGGCCTCATTTAGTTTAATTGAATTTCGATTATTTGCTATTTGTTTCTAAGAAATATTTCAGGTAACTGCAGTTAAACCTGGTTGGTGTGCATTTAGCATTCTAACTAGATGCCAGTTTTAACTGCATCCCCACTGCATCCCCACTGCATCCCCACTGCATTTCTTCTTATTCTAATCTAAACGAACATTTATACGATTTCCGACCCCCTAGTATAGAATACGTATTGTAGATGTGCGACTTCCTTTCCTTATTATTGTTTTTCTCATGCAGGTGGAGATGGCTATGCAGGTAATTAACTAAAAGATAATATAACTAACTATTTCTCATTAACTATAAGTAATCGAAATAATTTATCATCACTAAAATTTTACTAATTATTTTATCTTTTTCTGTCTATCTCTGGTTTTTATAAGTACAGTCTTACAAATTAGCTGACACCATATTTTCATATTGATTATCATAAGGTCGGCTGATTAGTTAAATGATTGTACCTTCATATTATGTAAAAAAGCATTTATTTGATTTTGCGCAGGACTTTCAGCGTATGACCCCTCGTTGCTGGAAATTTTGCACAAAAATCTGAAATCGCACGGCGGCGAAGTTTTCCATAAGCAGAACCAGAACGAACTGTCGCATGCGAAGGGATCCGAATGGTGACTACTTTTAACTTACATACATTTTCATATATTATTGTAGAATATGGGAGACGAAAATAAGCTACGAGTTAGGACTTATTTGAAAGCAACGAGTCAAGACTTCTTTTATGTGATTTTTAACAGACTTCCAAAAAACGAGAAAGTTGTCAATTCGACTGAATGGCCCTTTTTTGTTCTGCGATATTTTTGTCAATTGGGGGCCCATTTAAAAATTTCGGTTGAATAGGTATACTTCTAAGGTAGTTCCATTTTCATCAGATTAGGATCTGATGATGGAAACATTGTAAAATCGAGGGCAAGCCTCAAAAATTACATTATTATACCTCACTCATATGTTCGCTTTTGGGAGTCATCATCTCGTGCTGCTGAACTTGTTAAAGCCACAGAACTCCTTAACTATTAGGAGTTAAGGGATATTATTGCGATTTTCGACAGGAACCACTTATGTGGGCTGTCGTGCACTAAGGTGATCCTATTTCGATCAGAGCACGATCCGAAGAAGTAACAGGAAAATCGAAAGCCTTATAAATTATACCAACGTACGTTGGTACTTCTCTTCTTCTTCTTCAAGAACGACTTCGACTTTATGGACGTAGGTACTTAATGTGTATCTAACTCTAATGAAAATGATGAACAGAAATTACCTACCATAACTGCCACTAAAACCTTTAAAAACCGTGACCCTGTTAAGATGATATAGATATACGCCGCTGGGGTCGCAAAAGATTTTCGGAGGTCGCGCCAAGTTTAAATAACACTGTGCTAGAAACCTAACTAGTATAACATCGTTTATATTCAAGGTTACATGACCCACCGCGAGTAGACAGGAGCGTTAAGGAAACTGCAGACACCGTACGTCTTGCCAAGAAGTTTGAAAAGAAACTCAAGGCCTTAGTAGAGAAGGAGACTCCTCCTCATTTGGCGGATGAAATGCAAGGCACGTGATTTAACAACTATTATTTCAATGTATTTATGGCTTTAAACAATGTACGCACTTAATCTTCTAATTTTTTTACAGATCTCATCATTGAAGCTGCTCAGATTCTTGCGGAGACTTTCGTTTCAAAAGGTTAAGTATTGAAGTGGGTAGTAATAACTTTATATCGTCTTTGATGCTTAATTGCGAATCTTTCTTTTGATTTTATAACTTGTTCCAAACCAAGAATCAAGGTTGGGACTAAACTTTAAAACACACCGACCACATGATTTTGAATGTTTTCTACATATTTCGGGGTACCTATGACATCTCTCAAGAGAAAAGCGTCAACAAGGCAACTCCCATAGTAAAATCAGCATACCCCTTTTAGCTCAAAAAATCGGGATTTGAACAGTCTAACACCTTTTCATTTGTTGGACGGTCAGCCAAAGAAGTGCTTTACCACCGTAACTTCTGTTGCACGTCATAGAACAACAAGGTTGATTTTCCGTTACAGACAACATTCTGGGCTTAACCTTTGCGACATTTTGGTGAGACATAAACCACTTAATCTACTATACTTACCTATGTTAATCTAAAAATCGTTCCCCGATGACAGGTTACCAATCGCTGGTGCGCGAAGCTCTCATATCGGAAATGCAAAAGCGAGGTAACGAGATACTGGTGGAAGTCGGAGGCGCCGCGGAATCATGTTTCTTTGCTGCACAAAGGTTAACCCTAAGTATTTTTATTTATTGCGTAACACGGCCAATCAATAAAAAATCATCTAGTCGTTAATGTCCCGGTTGTCGTCTAGGGTACGGAGACCCAATCCAGGATTTGGCAGGTCAGGTAATTACAGTGGAGCGACTGCCGTCTAACCCTTGTGACCCTGTATAATAGGGGAATCTGACCAATTGGATTATAACATAATCTAATCTATCTGAAAAATGAAAAACCGAGCAAATTTTTTCAGGTTGATATGAACTGTTTCAGGTTGAAAACAGCGGACGTGCCAGAAAAAGACCCTCGTTCTCAAGTGGCGCACACCATAATGAGAAAGCTGGAAGATGTTATTCGTTGTAGAACTATGGCTAGGAAATTGGCGGGGACTCTAAGAGGTAGGTAACTTACCATGCGATTGCGATAACTTCCGAAGTTACGGTAGTGAGCCAACTCGAACTAAGTTCCTGATTTAAAATTATCAAAATTTCTTTCGGATAAACTCTCCCTTTTAACTAATCGTACTAATTCTTAGCCGTGTGGTGTCCAGCAGAGTAGAAAAGCACCAATGGGTGTCGTACAAGGCGACTAATGTTCTTGTGGCAAAAGATCTAGAGCATCCGTAGGAAGGAAAATGGGCAGCAGCTTTTTCCATTATTATATTTGTAAGACTGCGATCTCTAACCTGCCTGCCAAGCGTAAGCGATTATGGCAATAACCCCTTTCTTGGGAGAGGCCCTAAGTCCTGCAGTGGACTGTTATGGGTTGTGATTATGATGATGACTACTTCTTACTATGCATTGCAGTGACTATAAAAGGCTACGATAAAATCTGCAAAAAAACCAGGTATCCAAACGGAATGCTTTATTGTCTCGTATATTAAATGTAATTATACAATTTCCAGATCACGCCAAGAGCGCCTCTGACTACTTGTCGGATGTAGTGACAAAGCCAGGTGTGGAAACCAGTCTTTAAATAATTCTTGTGAAGAGATTGTGCCTATAATCTATTTGTACTTTTTGCGTTTCATTCAGATGAAAAAATCGAAGCTTACGTTGCTTTGTTGGAGGAAATGGAAGGGGCTGGAGACGCTCTCCTCGTCGAAGAGGGGATCAAGAAGTCTTACGTTGATTCGGCTGGATAGTAAGTGCACCTCTAGGTAGGATGTAGGTACTAATATTCTGTGACTTCTAAAGAACTGCAGGCTAATAAGGTAACTTTGTTACCAACAATTCTCTGATAACAATGATTGAAATTGGTACTTTTGCGACTCCGTATAATCGATTTCATGAGTTCAGTTGCTAAGTTCCATTGCAATAAACTAAAACTGTTAAATCGATCATATGTAATCGCAAAAGTAACAATTTCAATAATTGAAATCATAGAATTGTTGGCAACAGTAACGTAATTAGCCTGCTGATAGGTAGAGCTCGTCTAGTCTAAAATGACGCGCACCACTACTTAGTTAGTTGATTTCGATGTGTGAGTGCAAATATTGATAACGACACTTCATCTGTGTGGGAGGTGGTGGGAGGGTCGACTGCTTCGCGAACTATGATCTATGATGTAATAGTGACGTGGAAACTGAAGGACCAATTACAACGGCATTTGTATATGTATTGCGTCCATATTTTAAACTTGCTTGTGTGCGTTAATGCGATAGTGGGGCGCGTCATTTTAGATTAGACGAGCTCTACAGTCTGTATGTTATAATTATGATTAAGATAGATTCTATCGCGTTCTGACGCAGCCTCCGGCAATTAACAACAAACGAAGATCAAATCCACCGACCGAACCCCACCCTGCAATCTACAGTGGAGTCGAAATTGAAATCCCTTATGAGCCACGTGGAACCCAGAGGCTATACCGACAGTGTCATGAGTTGTACGTTGATTTTTATTCATAATAATTTTATACCACCCTTCCCTCGTTCCTCACAAAAGCCCTTATCCCTTCCTCCTTCCTTCCCTCTTCCTCAACTCCTTCCCAAGTATACAAAAATGCTTGTGACATGCTGTTGATGAGAACCTAAAGATTTTAAAACGTTGCTAGTGAAACCACACAGCAAACTGCTCAACCAATGGGAACCTTGAACTGTAGGTACCTATGTCCATCATCATGTTAAAATTCTTCACCATCTTCTAAATGTCGGCGACTTCAGTAGCTCCTAGTGATCTTGTCAGCACTTAGCAGCCCTACGATTACTAATCGCAGGGCTAACTAACCTCACTCACAATTGCTTAAACTTACAAAACTATTTTGAAAGATATTTATGTAATACTTTTTTTTTCAGCTGTCATCACTGATCATACTAAACTTCTGGTTTCATATCTCATGCTTCAAGGTAATATTAGACAAATAACGTCTCTTAATCTTTTACTAAGTACCAGCAGTTTTGGCGGTTTCACTTGCACTCATTCTTTATAACATTCAACAATCCCGCCGGTCCCTATTATTTTTCCGGTGTCCTATGTTACTCGGGAATAATGTAGCTTCCCATTAGTGTAAGTATTTTAAAGTAAGATTAGTAGTTTAGAAATTGTACAAACCAACAGTTGTACAAACATACAAACTTTTCCTCTATAATAATATAGATTCCTTGTATATTATTTGGTTACTTCACGAACCTATAGCAACTATCTATAAAATCAATGCGTAGGTCCTTCTCTAAAAAGGGCCATACCGAGCTTTGCCACTCTTCAAAATTAATAATCATCTTGGTGTCAATATACCGGCTGTGCTTTGGTTGGGGAGAGCCCTGGGCTCGCCTATACCATGAACCGCCCTTCAACGTTGATATGTAGCTACCCTGGATGTAAAGTTACAAGAATAGCGGCCAAAAATAGTTACGTTCTAAATTTTCAGCTGAAAAAACGAAGGCCTTAGAAGTAATAGTCAGTACTATGGATAAGGAGGGAGACAATGTAATACTACGGCATGGAGCAATACGCAAGAGCTTTAAAGATGCATCAAACTTGTAAGTTAAACTTAATTTCACGACTTCACTATCCGATGTCTGGGTTTGGGTCCCTAAACCACCCTCGTGGCAATTAATCTAAATTTTATATTAAAGGCAGATTTATACATTGCTGTGTTCCGGTGAAGGATAAGGTAGCCAGCGCAATTACAGGCATGAGGCATTTCATCTTATTCCTCACAGTGACAACGCACCTGCGGTTCCGAATTTTTGTCGTCTGCAACCTAAATGCATGAATCGTAGTTGTTATGGGCGACTCATCAGATTAAATCAATTGTATGAGAAATCATAACGTATGTGAAAAACTTAAAATAACATAATAACTATTTATTACAGGTTACATGGAAAGAATGCTGATCAAATCAAACTCAATACATGGGAAGCTCCTGATCCAGTGGTCTTGAGGAAAATAAATATTAAACTCACAAACCTAATGACAGACTACCCACCGTCACCTGCACCACCACTTCTAGACGGTAGCTTTTATCTTTGATTTAAGTATATTTATGTTTAACAATGTAAATACTAGATGCATTATATACAACAGTATACATTTTATTGCAGAAACTATGGAAGAAGCAACCGCATATTTGGCCTTTAGTTTACTGCAAGCACGTAAGTTTATAAAAATACAAGTACTAAATTAAAATATGGAGCTGAAAATGTTACTAAAAGTCCTATGTCTAATCCGTTCCAGGCGTGATAAAGGTATGCAGGTGTATGAAGAACGTGTTCGTGCAATGCGAGATATGGTGCGACGACATGCTGCGGAAGCTGTCGCGGCCGTGCTGCACGTGCTCGCGCACCCTGGACGTAGAGAAGCTGAGCGACCTGCTGCCGAGCGGGCCCAAGCTACGTCTCAGCCCGTGCTCGACGCGCGCGTTCTGGCCCGGCCACGAGCTCACGCTGAAGGACTGCCCGGCCGGCCGGCCCCCATCTACGGACCCTTGCAAACCCACGCCGACCGTGTGCCCCTCCTCCGAGCCCTCCGAGGGATGCCCTCGCTCTGGCACCAACACCACCACTTCCTACCTACTCTACGAGACGCGCTACGACTTCCCGGAGAGGCAGCGTGCGTGCCCACCTCGCAAGCCGACCAAGATGTCAAGTTCGATGCGCATCCCGCCATACTCCTACTACTCCGACACCCTCGGCACCATCGGCAGCCCGAGTCCGCTCACGGAGACGACGTCGTTCTCGAGGGCGGCGCCCGTCGAGAACACTTCCAACATCGACGACACCGAGTCGCTCCGAGGATTGCAAGCGAAATCCTCGTACCACACGAACGAGTCTTCCCAATCGTTCCATACGCCGCGGAATGGCTCGGATTCTCCGGGATCGAACTACGAGCGACCTTTGACCGTTTTGACGGCCACCGTGCCGAGAAACCGTCCGGCCTACTGTAGCTTAAGCAGGCACAGTCGAGGAAATGTGCACAATATTAGGGAAAACATTTCCTCGCATCGTGGAAATCTCTCTTCGCCCAGTCAGAGCATACTAGAAACGGACGAATCTGTGAGTGAGGATAGAAGCTCGAATTATATAAATTATCTAAATAGTATAACAGAAAATATGGGTAGAGCCCGTTTTAAAGATGCATGCCCCACCCGAAGCGAAGATGATTATAGCAGTAAGTTATTTCGATCACTAGGTATGAAATGATTAATTCTTAGTTAGATAATTCATCAGTAGTTTAGGAACCAATATTATTTAATTGGATAACCTCTTGAGGACCCAACCCTTATCTATAGCTAGGACTGCACGATACCTAAATCTGCGGCCAATGAAGAATTACACATGCAATCATTATGTCACCCTAGCAATGTAGAAAGGTCTATATGTATTCATATACATAAGCACCTTTTCATATTCATGAGTATATTGTTTTTCATAAATTGTTAATATATCGGATGATTATTTTTACCTCGCCATTTCGGAACGGAACGGCCTACTCGTACTCAAAGAGCTTGCATTTGCTTTAAAATGTCCAGGTAAAAATAATCGCAACCGTAGTGACATAACCATATACCAATATGGATACATATGTAACGATTGATGTGAATGAACACAGTGAATGACATTAAGACCTGTGTTTTTTCAGGTGCACCGATAGTGTCAACGGAGGATATGTCCGACTGGCACGCACTAATGGTCAGCCTGATGTGGAACGTGCAGGGCTGGCGGAATTGGATCCAGGAAAACATCGACAAGGCGCTTGACTATCGACGTCTAGATAACATGCCGAAAGGTTCCAATTTGTTACTAAATAGAGATAGAGATTGGGTTTTTTTAATATAATTCAAAAGTTTGATGCAGCCCTTACACTGAAATTTAGGCATTGTAATGACGATTTGTGATTCTGATGATTATCTATATATAATACTAGCGGCCCGCCCCGGCTTCGCACGGGTACCACTACGGGTACACGGGTTACACACGAACGCTGCGTAGGGAGCCGACCGCGCGAGTGAGCCGCGCAGGACTTTATTTCTTGACATTGACTCCCCTCCCGTACCCCGTGCTGCCTAGATAGCCGAGCGGACTGAGCGGCGAACACGCGACTTTTTTCTAATATTCACATTTTTAAACTCGTGATATCTTTCGGATGGAATGTCTGAATTGAATAATTCAAAAAGTTATATAAAGGTATTGAAGCAGTCGTGAATATGAAGTAATTGATTTTGATAATCTTAATACCAAGGTTCAAATAAAGAGCGTTTTTAAGCGGCGGCATTTCAATTAAATTTTGAAAATAAAAGAACACTTATTGTGATATAACTATAATAGTTAGACATATACTTTCGCGACACTTTTTGTGGATAATGATGTGTTCTGCAAAGTCGTACTACATTATTTTGTTCTATCATCAATAGTTTTCGCAGCACACGCGATGTAAGGAATTTTTTGGGTATTTTTTTACACCTTGGGTTACATTATTGGAGTTTTATTAATGATCCGTAATTTTTAAGAAAATATAATATAGCTTAGTCACCCGGGGATAGTGTAGCTTCCAAACGGTGAAAGAATTTTTGAAATCGGTCCAGTAGTTTCGAAACCTATTCAATACAAACAAACAAACAAACAAACAAACAAAAAATCAAATATTTCCTTTTTATAATATTACTAGCGGACCCGACAGACGTTGTCCTGTCTACACGTCTTTAATTTGAAAATTTCAAACTTTTTTTAATAAGCTAAAACATTCTGACAAAATTGTGAATCTAAACCATTCCCAGATCCCCAAATGATTTTTTTGAGAAATGAGAAAAATTGATATCAATGACTTATTTTGTATTAAGGCTCTTTATCTGTACTTGTTATGACTTAGAATATAATTTTTATAATGATTTTTATCGGTGATTGACATTTAATTTAATAATGATTGATTGTTGACATGTACTTAAATTTGACAAGGTGAGATTTAACTTAATTTTATTTAAATAATTGACATATTCTCATTTTTGACGTATCGCTAATAGATTAATTAATTAATTTGTTATTAATGAACATGTAATAATTTATGCAATTTATATGCAAAAATACAATGGTTGTCTCCAAATTATCTCATTTGGTGAGGGAAACATCCTGATGAAACCTGCACATTCAGGTGACTGAAGGTTTATAAACAAGAAAAAAAGGGTAAGTAGTTGTAGGGTAGATGTTGAGTGGGTGTAAGGTAGTTGTAGGGTAGGTGAAGGGTAGGTGTAGGGTAGGGTGGTGTAGGGTTAGAACGCTACGCGAACGAAGTCGCGCCGTGTCCACTAGTTATTTATAAAAACCATTATGAAATCGAAGCCATCACGACATTAGTGACAAATGTTTATCGATTCTAGGTAACGCCGATGAACCCTGGAAATCATATTGCAGAAAAATATCCACTGAGGCGTTACAATGGCGTCAGTACAACAATTTTAGTCGGCAATTAAGTCAAAGGCTTGCTTCGAGATACAACGACAAGAGGGTAAGTCACAATTCAAGTAGAAAAGGAGTTTAGAGAAGAAATTTCGTTTAATTCTCTTAAACCTCGTAGGGGCTTGTCCTATTAAAAGGTATTTATAACACTGAAGATAACTTTGACAAACAGAGGGCTTATTTCGAAAGCTCTTTGTTTATCAAAGCCACTGAATACCGAATGTCCTGCAACTTGCGAGTCCAGTCGAAATGTGCTCAAAAGAAATCATCAGTTTGCGGTTGATGGCTCACACTTTCGTTTATTGTACATATATCTCTATAAAGGGTATTAATTTATAACCATATGCAGTCTTGCAGGGTATTTAATATACCTAAACATTTATGTAATATATTGGTAAGTCTAGCACTTTTTGCTTTATTGGATATTATTTAGAAGTAAGATCGAGGAGGCTCGTCTGCGCTGGTTTGGTCACGTGTTGCGTAAGCCGCAGGGATACGTGGGAAATAGGTGCCTGAATCTGCCGGTATCAGGAAAGAGGCCCCGTGGGTGGCCCAAGAAGCGATGGATTGACATCGCTGAGTCGAATGCGAGAGCCAACGGCTTACGACGCGAGGATGCCGAAGAATGGGCGAAGTGAAGAAGATTAAGTAGGAAAGCGGACCCTGGCAGAGGTCGGGATAAGCGCTAGGACGACGACGATTGGATATTATTTAGAAGTACGTTTTTAACCAAGTCGTAACCCTACAACCTATGGTCTCTATATCGTAATCCAAATGTGTTACTTGGTACACCTGGAAGTCCTGGAAATAAAATTAGTAAACAGTTCATTATTTCGCCCACAAGTCGTGTCCCAACTCCCAACCCTTCCACACCGTTCGGTTGTGCTTCTAGAAAGTTTTCAACCAGTGTCTGTCAACCTATAATGTCTAATCTAATCCGCGTCATGAAAGAAGAGACTTGTCAAATGGCAGTGGAGGGGATTTCGCGCAGGTAATCGCCTACTGCGCAAGTCGAGCCACGTGACCCGCCAAGTCTCTTCTTACATGACACTAGTTTTACATCCAGAAAGCGTGAAAATACTTCACGCACCTATCGTTATAACCACCATGATTCTGACTGTTGGTGTCTTCCATCTTTCGTTAGTTAGAACATTCAGTATACATACAGTTAAAGTAACAGTGAGTCACAATATCTGGTTAATGACATTTATGATCATTTTGTAGATCGTATCTCCGTCCAGGATCACAGTACGAACGGGAATATACGTGCAGTGCCACCAAGATATGACGAAAGTCATAGAAATGTTCAGCAAATGGTCTAGATGGCTGTTAGCTGTGGTGAGTAACTTCCCAATTAAATCTTATTTGTAACTGCAACTATATCTGAACAGACTAATGGTCTTTATCTAAGCAACTATTTTGTAATAGTTTAGTAACAAAGGAAATCAATGTTGCAGGTAAAGGAATCGTATATGATTAAGCAACCTCCGCACATCAGGATGTCTTTGCACGAAGCGTAAGCTAATCGATATAAATAAATTCTATTATATTGTTCTTAAAAAGCGACACAAAACCGGATAATGCTATTTCAGACGTTCAAATTACTTCAAGAACAAAGTCGAATCGTCTTTGGATGACTGGAAGGCGTACAATGATTATTTAAGGGTCGGCTGGGAAGACAAGTACAAAGTAATCCTCTCAGGTAAGTATTCATTAATGTACTTATCGTAACTTTTAAACTGTAGGATATTAAAAAAATAGTTACGTAAGTTAGGTATTAAAGTTTTGGGATGTCAGTCGAAATAAACGTATGATATTCATCAGTACGGTCTATTACACATCATTACACGTCATTAACTTTAAAAATCACTAAACTCAAAGTCTCGCAGTACAATGAACATGTACCAAAGTTGGTGAACGGAAAATCCAGTAAGTATTTAAAAATATCCCTGCTTAGACAAAAATCATCGACAAGGCGAACTATATTGATATAGCCAGGCTTAAGTGGCAATGGGCAGGGCACATAGCTCATAAAACTGGTAAAGTTTATGATAAGCTAGCATGCCACGTATGGAATCGAAAGACGCAGCTTGAATAGGCGTCCCGTAAGGTGGATCGGTAAAGATGGATGCGGAGGGCACAGGACCGGTCTTTGTGGAGATCTCTGGGGGACGCCTATGCCCAGACTAACTGACCACACTGTAGCTCATAATACGCTGACGCGGCCAATACACTGTGACCGGACTCATGCGTCGCGTATTTGACGAGTGCTGTCCACACCGAAGCTCAAAATACGCTGACGCTCATGCGTCCCTTTTTTGACAGACAGACTGTACAAGAAGACAGTTGCGTCCTCCACGTCGATCGGTATGGTCGCGTCCTTATGAAGATGCAGCTTAATTTACGCAGCTTCGGCATATTTTGAGCTCCGGTGTGGCGGGCACGCGTCCATACTGCGGCGCATGAGCCGCGTCACAGCGTGTACGCATCGTCAGCGTATTTTGAACAGCGGTTTGGTCAGACTTAAAGTAACCTTTTTCCCCTCTACGTGTAAAACCTCGCGCTAAATGTAACCGTCACAACACAGAGTGGCTGCCGACGTGGAAGTGGGAGGGCCCGGTGTGGGTGATGAGCGCGTGCGGCGCGGTGCCCAGCGGCGCGGTCGCCGCCGGCGTGTTCGACGGCGAGGACATTTGGATCGCGCGCACCACGCACAAGTTTGTAGTCTCTGTTATTTGGGCCTAGTTAGCATCTACTTACTCCCAATGAGGGTGTTGGTGATTTCGAAATCCGCCAGGTGGCGCTAGTGGAACGTGCTCATTCTCAGCTAACGTTGTCGGCGTAAAATCGTCCATTCATTCTATACTATAACTAGCGACCCGCCCTGGCTTCGTATGAGCAACCAATTTTACACCTAAACTTCCTCATGAGTAACTCTTTCTATAAGTGAAAACCGCATGAAAATCCAATCAATAGTTTTTGAGTTTATCGCGAACGGACAGACAAGCAGAGACGTGGCGTGGGACTTTGTTTTGTAGTGACACTTATTGGCGAACTTACCTATTCATTTAATATACCTACCTAAATATAATAAAAAAACCTATCCTATCTAAATACCTATCTATTTTTATCTGTCACCAGATGCACAGTTCTGCCGGGTGCGCTGCATCCTTCAAAGCATTCCTGCTTAGTGTACGCAGATGGAGAAGTGCACCAGTATACTCGATATCAGGTTGGTAATCTCTGATCGTAAATTCCACATTTCCGAATTCAATATAGAAATTCACAAAACACTTCCAGCCAGCTAATGTTTTAAAGGCAGATAGAACCTTCATTGGTCATAAATGATCAGCACCATTTTATGAGCTATACTTTCGACACTGCGATCTCCAAACCAGCGATTAGCAAAGTTCTCCGATTTTGGGTGATCATGACAACGGCCCCGTCGTTCATTTTTGCCGCTACCGCTTTTCATCAGGCAGGTCTCCTCTCACCATATGACATCCCACTCTCCTCGGGGGGGTTTTCGCAATTTCAAAATCCAGGAGGGATCCGCTACTGAGAAGCAAGGTCTTGGACATTGGACAAAAAATCTGCTTTAAAATAACGGATCGATTCTAGCCAATGACAGGGCTTTATTTTGACGTCAGACCTCACGTCTCAGTAGCGCCACCTGGAATCGCGAAACCCCTTGAGACATTTCATCTTAGTCCTCGCATCGACAACGCACGGCTTTGCATATTTATTACAGTGCATAAAAAAGAATCATCATCTTTGCGTTAATGTCCCGGTTGTGCTCTCGCGCACGAGGGCCCGGGGTCCGCCTTGACCATGATCCAGGATTCGGCAGGTCAGGTAATTACAGTGGAGCGACTGCCATCTGACCTCCATGACCCTGCTACCAGAGGAACCTGACCAGATTGGATCATGGTTACACATCCAGTCGCCTGAATGTGCAGGTTTCATCACGATGTTTTCCCTCACCGTAAGAGCATCGGTTAGTATTCAACTAATGTACATATAACCCTAGTGCATGAATCGTAGATATTATGGGCGACAGTTACCACATACCATTAGGTGTTGTCTTTTTTTTATACTAGCTTACGTCCTGCCTGATGGTAAGCAGTCACCGCAGTTTGAACGTTTGCAATACCAGGGGCATCACGCGTTGCCGACCCCGTACAAACCTGTCTGCGTAATAAAAAACCTGTTTATCAGGTGATGTGCAACGCGCGCGTGGCGTGGATGGCGTGGCGTGCCGGCACGGTGTTCTCGCGTGCAGTGCGGGTAGCGGCCGGTGTGCACCTGGGCCGTGTGCTGTATCGCGGTTCGCACCTGGTCGGGCCTGTGAGGGCACCCAGGCACCGCTGCCACGTCGTCATCTTCGGACGACAGTTTGCCTTTAGCTGCTACGAACTCCTAGTCCTGGCCGAGAACGAAATCGCCCCCTCGGACACCTCAGAGTACCCCCACGCGCAGTCGCTGTGAACGACGAACCCGGCACCCAAATTCTAAGTTTCTGATGCAAAATTGGATCGGTTCGCGGCACGAGGAGGTCTTTCGAAATTTTTTCACCTTACTTCAGTAGAGTGGTGACGAAGAGTTTTCTTTTTAATGACGAGGATAAATTGCGAGGTCAGCTTTTTTGCTGACCTTATCGAGTGCGATGGTGCGATTTTTTTTATGACTAGGGTAAATTGTCTGTCGAGTGTTGTGACGGTTTTGTGGAACGTTTTGTACTGTTTTGTAAATTACACAATAAATCAAGCGTTGTATTTACATGATTGTTTTATTCACAAATTGTTCTAAACTGAGCACCGCATTTTTCTATACTTACACTTAAATATCAATAAATAACAAACAACCATATCAATAAATAATAACCGTCTTATTATTGCGTCAGAGGATCTTCATTAGTTTTGATGTGGGTCGTATGTTCCACTTCGGAATTGGTTTGATCCACATCGGATTTGGTCTCATACACATTCAACAGGTTTAATCTGATCAACGCCAGGTGTCATCTGATCCACGGGTATGGTCTGGGTTACAGTAGGTGTATAGTCTGATCCACGGCAGGTTTGATCTGATCCACGGGTTTCATCTGAACTACAGCCGGTATAGTCTCTTCTACGGCAGGTTTAATCTGATCCACGGGTTTAGTTTGATTTACAGTAGGTATAGTCTGATCCACGGCAGGTTTGATTTTATCCACAGGTTTGGTCTGATCTACAGCAGGTATAGTCTGATCCACGGCAGGTTTGATCTGATCTACAGCAGGTTTAATCTGATCCACAACAGGTTTAATTTGATCCATGGCAGGTTTGATCTGTTCAACGGGTTTGGTCTCCTCCACATCGGGTTTATTCTGATCACCGTCATTAACTGCAGCTTGATCTTCGGCAGATTTGACCTGTTCGGAATCTTCATCAATGAGGGTAACACGCTCGATTAGCCCCAAGTCGGCCGTGAGCCTCACGGTGTCTCCGGTGCTGAAGATCTCGGTGGCATCCACTGCGCCCACTATGCATGGTAGCCCATACTCGCGGGCGATCACCGCTCCTGTAACACGAGAGATAATGTGGAATGTAAAATATGCTCATGTTTTTGTATAGTTCCCGATACGGACAGACGTTCCATTTGATGGCAAGTGGTTACCAACGTTCAGGATCAACGTAGGTCGCGTATAGTATAGTAGACATGCTTTTAAGAACCTTAAATTGTACCATCTAGAAGCACCGAACCCAGTCTAGAAGCATGTGTGCATTTCATAGATGAAATAGATCTGTAGATTAGTAATATAGTCTTTATTTTCATATTAATATGCCATACAAATAAATAAAATTGATATATGCATCTGTTTCTCGGTGACTTAGTTCTTCGACTTCCTCCTCATTTTCAATCATATACACCTGGCATATTGCCTCATCATATACAGGCCTTTTGCCTTCCTGCAATAGCATTTTTGACGTAGTGAGGAAAGATTTGAGGCACATATCGTTACTGTGCAGTCACGTGCGTTCAAGAACTTTTAACATTATCTGATGACTGATGTCCGAAGCCGTATACAAATGAGTATACAAACTGAAGAGACTGTGAGGGTGGTGTGACCCTGCCTCATCGAGTCCACTTTTTAGCGGTAGTTAAGAGAACCAGAAAACAATGGTCTGCCCGTGCACAACCTGGCACAAACAATTTATAGTCACCAAAAAGAAAAGTGACTGAAACTGCCAAGAGGTGTAAGACACCTCGGTTTGTTACTTCAGAACACAGACTACCGCTACGAAAAGTTGAGGTTTCAGACACTAATAAAAAATATTTTTCTGCAAATTTGTTCACGGGAAGACCGACGATCTGGGGTCTCCTAAACCTATACCATATGTTGTTGTTTTTATGTTATACGGCAGACAAACAGGCAAGCAAGCCACCTGATGGAAAGTGATCACGTCCGCCTATGGATATCAGTAACACCAGGGGAGTTACCAATGCGTTGCCTGCCTTTGCGACCTCTAAAATATACCTCTTGAACGATCCCATGTTCAAAGAGAAATTTTTTTTGTACTCGATGACGGAGGATAAAGTCCAAAAACCGTTGCCGTTCTCACCGTGCGATATGAGTCCCCCGAGCTCGGTGACGATGCCGGCGAGCAGCGGGAAGTACGGCGACCAGCCAATGTCTGTCGAGTGCGTGATGAGTACGTCGCCGTGACGCAGTGACCCGATCTGGACAAGGAATACTGCTTTTGGATGTGTTTGGAGCGAATGAAATGTTACACGCCTCTTTTCTGTTAATATTAGAAGGAGTGAAGACGATTATAAATAGAGAACAAAAAAGATTTAGTCAGCCATTTCAAATTATATTAATTATAAATAGAGAGAAAAGTGGCTATTGCTCCACCGACAAGAATTTTACGATAATTAATTATAATTATTTCTTATACCGTGTACCGGTAGAGTAGAATAGCACCAACCCCTTACACTCGTGGGTGTCGTACAAGGCGACTAACGTTTAGAGGTAAATGGGCAGCAGCGTTTTTCATTGTTATGTTTGCAACACTGCGATCTCCAACCCGCCTGCCAAGCGTGGAGATTATGGCAATAACCTCCCCTTTTGCGGGAGAGGCCCAAAGTCCTGTAGTGGACTGTTATGGGCTGTGATGATGATTTCTTATACCATCATCATAACAAATTTAAGAGCCTCGCTCTTGTGTTGATGAAGCAACCGCCATATCATTCTATTGTCTGATTTTAATTTCATTTCCTGGTACGACACGACTCTCACGTACTCCTTCACTTGCTGGACGAACTCTTAGCCTTCCTCTACCTATCCTTTCCTTAATTTTCCCTCCATTCTTCATTCTTGTCATTGCCAGGCTGAGACGAAAAACAGTCTCAACGCGGGCCCTGCCAACCAACACGTACCTCTGCCAGGTTGACACGCTGTGAAGAACACATGCCTAACCGTGTGTCCTAGCCTGTGTGTCCACGTACCTCGGCCAGGTTACTAGTTGTAAATATCCGTTCAATACTGCCCGGAACGGACATGCCAATATGTGAAGCCTCGTTAATCTAGGTGCCTGAGTTAGGGGGGTGTAATCGCAGCCAAACGGCTTACCGCGGGCCCTACGAACCGCCACGTACCTCGGCCAGGTGCCTCAAAGCCCACGTACCTCAGCCAGATCATTCACAACGCCGGCCCTAGCGACGATGGTGCCGCCGCACACCGCCATGGCCTGCAGCTGTGGCCGCGTCCGCCGCTGGCCGAAGGGGCCGCACCCACCCTGTGTTGAGCTCGGCGAAGCAGCTTGCACCATAACAGTCTTACCGCGGGCCCTACCGGCCGCCACGTACCTCTGCCAGGTTGACACGCTGAGAAGAACTAATGGCTCACCGCGGGCCCTACGAACCGCCACGTACCTCGGCCAGGTGCCTCAAAGCCCACGTACCTCAGCCAGATCATTCACAACGCAGGCCCTAGCGACGACGGTGCCGCCGCACGCCGCCATGGCCTGCAGCCGCGGCCCGCCCGCCGCCGCCGCGCGCTCCGCTGGCCGCAGCGGCCGCACCCACCCCGTGTTGAGCTCGGCGAAGCGCAGCTTGCACCACGATGGGTGGTATTGCTGGCGTTGGGAGGCTCTGGGTGGGGAGTGAAGAGAGATTTTAATAAATAACTGAGGCGTCCGCAGCTTGCACTAGGATGCGTGGTAACGCAACCGATGGGACGCTCTGGATACGGAATGCGGAGCGATTTTAAATAAATAATCATCTTGGCGTAGACACCTGTGATCTCGCGCGCGAGAGCCCGATTCCGCCTTGACCGTGATCCAGGACATGACAGATCAAGTAATTACAAAATCAAAATTTCTTTATTGTGTAGGACATTATCTCTTTCAATCGTTAAAGAGAAGGAGGTAGGAAAGTAGGAAGGAAACACAGTGACATGTTGGCCGCCCTAGGACCGGAGCATATCCACCTCACGCCGGCAACGGCCAGACCGTGTCCAACAATACCAGACACAGCCGGTTAATGCCCGACAATGCCAAGCAAAGCCGGAACGTGTGATAGTTTTAATAAATAATTATATTGGCGTAAACACCTATCCCGCCTGTGATCTCGCGCGCGAGAGTTCGGGTCCGCCTTAACAATGATCTAGGATATGGCACCAGGGTCGTGGAGCTGGGGTACGAGGTGACAGGTACTATAGAGATAACGCGTCTTCTACATAGTTCGTAAACGATATGGCTGTGGAATTTTTGTTTACCAGTTGTCGTCACCGGCGAGTAATACAGTCTGACCAGATTGGGTAATGGTTAAACATTAAGTTTCCCCGTTTTCCTCACCATAGGAACATCAGTTAGTGTTAAACTAATGTACATAACTCAGAAAAAGTTATTGATACATGGTAGCAGCGGGATTCAAATCCGGTCTCAATTGCGTTTAAAACCTATGCGTTATTCCCTGGACACTAAGTCCTGCCTAACAGCTAATTTCAAATGAACCTACTACAATCTATAAGCATCTACAAGTGGCTACAACTACAATCTTACTTCCTCAACAAAGCCGGGTCCCGTGTCTGGAGGTAGTCCCTCAGCTCTTGGAGCCTGAAGTGGAAGATCAGCTCCACATTGGGCAGGAACCAGCGCCGGGTCAGCAGCACAGCCAGGCGTCTCAAGGCCACCCTCACGTTATGGATGCCCAGTATCACGTGGGCCTTGGTTACTTCACGTTGCTGTACTGTGTGACGGCATAAGGGCAGTAGCCAGCCTAGGACGCGCCTGGATAGAGAAATAGTAGTACTAGTGGTTAAATATACACGTTAAAAGCAGCTCAGTGGGTCATTAGGACGAAAGGACATCATTCAAATAGTCCCAAAAGAGAAGAAAGTGACGACCAAAAACTGAAAAGTTATTAGTTTAATAGAAATTCGTTTAGTTCTGAACAATTATTACCTCAGCCGCGCTATAGGACCATACTAGAGTTGATATTCCAGCTTGAAAATCTAGAATTCGATTGCAAACATAGAAAAGCGACATTTTCATGTTTCAAGGAAGACTCCAGGGATTGTCATATAGCCTAACTGTCCTAATATAACAGGTTCAGAATAATGCATGCTGTCGAAATTGTTACAAATTTGTTGCAAAAATTTTGTTGGCCGTACTTCCATATTTTTGTACTTTTTATATGGAGCGGTGAATAGTCTCCTATGTATTAAAAGAGCTTCGCAGCTGATCATGTTAGACAAAATTTGTAAAGGGTAATTTATCTTTTAGATGGAATGGAATTCAATGGTCGAGCGAGGCTCATTACGTAACATTTTATGATTTGAAAGAATCCATAACAATCTACCTGGTACTAGATTTTTTAGGGCTCTTCAATGAGCTGATGATTTCCGCGTCTGTCTTGGACGAGGATTTGCCTCCTGAGCCGCCTCTCATCTGCTGAAGGACCTGCATCATCTCCTCAGGAACTAACACCCACGGTTTAGTGGCTAAGTCAAACTGGGAACAAAATGAACAGCCATAATTAAAAAAGGTTTACAAACAAATATCGATTCTGCCTATGTAGTATAATGCACTTTAACGGGAGTGAAATAAGTTTATGTCTCATTCACTTCAACGCAAATCGAAAGAGCTAGCTAGAGTTATCTTGCTCTCTCACACGTGACTAACCCTATCATGATACGTAGGCTGGATTCAGTAGCAGCGGAATCGGAAGTAAATATTGTTTGAGCATACTTTTGCGACGTATTCGCCCAAATATTAGCTCGTACATAATTTCATGACTTACTTCTTGTGCATTTGGAAGCTTGTGCCCCGGAACAAAAAATTTACTATCGTTGTTAGATCGCTCACGTGCATTTAAATTAAGTTCTCAAATGAAATTTTGTTTTCATAACAAGCTTTTATTGCGCGGTATAGTACCTACTCATCAAGACAATTCCAAAGAGTTCATTAGTTCTTACGACCACCTTCGACTCCATTATCAGACCAGCTCCATGGTACCATATTAATGCATTGCCGTCCATGTTACGTAGGTATACCTAACAGCTCAATATATCGTTTTTAAATTTTGACGAACAACTTACATACATTGCAACGTTAAAATGAAATTGAACAGTGCAAGTTATTAAAAGCTTGTAATAAAACGATATCCAACGAACCTCCATAATAGCTCTATGGCCGTGGGTTTCCAAGAACGTGCAGGTGTCCTTGTGTACTTTCGGCAGGTTGGCCGCGAGCCAGTCCATAGCGCCCTTCGGCTCCACCGCTCGGAACTCTTCGGCTTTCCCCGACTCCTCGATAGCAGTGGCCAGCTTGGCCAGAGCGGAAGGCACTTCAGCCGATAGGACGTCACCAGAACTCAACAGGGCCGACATTTCCGTACTTTGCTCCGGTGTGAAATCTGAAAAGAATCAGATCGGTTTTTGAATGGCTCAAGCAAGTCTGCTGTCACACGAGCGTTTTCGAGACAAAAGATCTAGAGTCTCCGTAGGCTGGAAAATGAGCAGCAGCGTTTTCCATTGTTATATTAAAACTCTGCGATTTCCAATCTGCCTGACAAGCGTGTAGATTATGGCAATAACCTCCCCTTTCGTGGGAGAGGCCCTAAGTTCTGTAGTAGACTGTTATGATGTGATGATGACGGCTGTGATAATGATGATGACACGAACAAGCGGCGCAACCCGATCTTTTTACAACAATTTTATGTTTCTAATCGTTCTTTCGGATTTTGTCACATGCGTTTAATAATCACTCATGGGTCTTGTACCACTACGAGGTAAGTAGATACTAGGATCTAAATTTCTCACCCTTAGCTCCTTCCACCAGCACTGACATAGCAATCAACTGTGCGAAGACGCTGGCCGAGGTGGTGATGGAATGATTCATACAGGACCGCCGCAGTACCTCATATGCCCCTACTACGTCCTCCAAAATCTTCTGTGGATCCTCAGTTTTCTCATCGAAGGACATCTCCTTTACTATCTTTATGGTGTCGTTCATCTTTGCCTTAGCTATCCATAGGAACTGGAATAGTTCAAAGTTATTTCTGAAAATTTGTGTAAAGTGAAGTGAGGAATATCTGGGGATTTAAGCAATGACTAAAAGTATTAGCGGTTCCAAAATCCATGTTATAGCGCTACTGTCTTCCTTTTTTTGTGCTACTCATTCACAAACGACCAGACAGCCCACCTGTGATGGTAAGTGATAACTGTCGCCTATAACATTTACAATTCGTACATTACATAAAATGCAGAACCGTTAAATGCCTCATGTCTGTAATTTCGCTGGCTACCTTATCCTTCTAACCGGAACAAAACAATGCAAGCATTTTTGCTTGGCGGCAGAAATAGATAAACGGTGGTAGTCACCCAGGCGGACTCCTCAGGCTTGACAGAGTTCTACCACCTGATAAAATACTAAAATACATGATATGATATACTAACAGCTATGCTATTTAGTAACAACTAAAAAACAGTAGGGCCATAAAATAACGTATCATTTTCAACACGGCCTTATCTTCCCACCACAGTAACACTATCTGGTGGATGATGGAATCTCATACACTCGCTCGCTAAAGGACCTTCTTTTACCAAACTGATTTTGGCTAAAGATGCACCAAATGTTGAATTCGAAGTGGTAATGCTCTTGCATTCTACGATAAATAAATAAATATGCTTGGCCAAATTCACACAGCGCCATCTAGCCCCAAAGTAAGCAAAGCTTGTGTTATGGGTGTTATATAACTGATAAAATGCTTATATACTTTTTAAATACATACTACACTCACTGTTACCCAAAGGGCAATGGAAAGGGCTATGCTCGGAGTCTCGTTGCGCGATTGAATCAGAAATGAGGAGATCCGCAAGCGAGCCAATATCATCGACATAGCTCTAAGGATTGCCAGACTGAAGTGGCAGTGGGCAGGGCACATAGCTCGAAGAACAGATGGCCGATGGGGCAGTAAAGTTCTCGAGTGGCGACCGCTTGACGCAGCGTGGGTAGGCCTTCCACAAGGTGGACCGACGACCTGGTAAAGATCGCAGGTACCAGCTGGATGCGGAAGGCACAGGACCGGCCTTTGTGGAGATTTTTGGGGGAGGCCTATTCCCAGCAGTGGGCGTCTTCTGGCTGATATGATGATGATGATGACATCTACACCCATACCCGGAACAGAAATTAAAATTCACAATTTTAATGTTTGCTCGGCCGGGAATCGGGCCCGGGACCGGCATCACCAACTGAACCACACAGGTCGTCAATGCTCGATGACGTCGATGAAGGAATTAGAAATTAGATTCTGATGCTTACCTTCAATGCGTCCATAGCCATAGCTACGGTCTGCCAGCGAGAGTGCGGGCGACGGTGCTGTGCCACGGCCAAGATCCGTGCGTCGGCCACAGTATGCCCGTGAATGGCCACTTCTAGCACGCGGGTGGCAAGGTCCGACTCTTTGGGCGCGCTGCGGTACATTGACTGCGGATGGGCACATGGGTAATATAGATAGACAGAAAGATACACTCTTTATTGCACACAAAATAAAAATTTAACAGGGGGGATTCTCGCGCTGTGACATCTCAAATTCGACATTTTCTCCCCATTTTTCGACCCTAAAAACTGTATTAAAACGTCATTAAAATTTATCTTCGACAATATTCGACTGTCGAAGGTAGTCAAGATAATATGTTTAGGCTGACATTTCAATGTCATTATTAATGGAGAAATGTGGCTAGACAAAATATCGAATTCGAAATGTCGCCTGGGTTAGGATCTGAGACCTAATTCTCGTGCTGTGACATCTGTAAAAAAAATTACTCAGTGCCCGCTGCGCTCGCTCGTTCGTTAGTTTGTTACTCTTAATATGTTCTCCCCAGGTCATATGGATCAAAATTTTAAAAAATTTCTTTCGCTCAATTTTTTATTTTATTTACTTTTATTGCAGACACGTTAGATTTTAAAACATAAAGTGCAACATTTTCGAGCTCGCAGCGGTTACTTATTTTTTCTTTTTGGTTACTTTTATTAATGAATATCACAGCTTGCAGCATGCAGCGGTTAGGTTTTCTTGCGCTTGCCCCGTCCCTTCCTTCACTGAATCCTGGGTACGCCCTAGCTAAGAATTAGCAACTGTCAGTCCCCTATAGTTTAGTGAAAGTATCATTCATTGGTCTATGATTGGTACATTACATTACAGTACGTTTGAGAGATTCAGCTTTAGTAGTTTATCAAATCTATGCTGGCAGAAACTGGAGTGAATAGGCAGGCCTGCTCCATCTTTGGTCGCATCGTCACATACCACACGATGAGGTTGCGGTCAAACAGCAGACATAACACGTTAAAAAATAAAAATAATCATCTTGGCGTTAATGATCCAGGATTTGGCGATCAGGTAATCTGACCTCCGTGACCCTTAGCAGAGATACCACGGTATACTCACGTTATACAAGCAGAGCGCGGCTCGGTTGTGCGTCAACACGGTGGAGGGGTCGTAGCCATCTTTAGGGCTGAACATGATGCATTCGGAAACGCCTTTTGTCAAAGGCTTGTACACCAAGTCGTACGTGAGGGCGGTCAGCGGCTTCGGCATTACCTGTAAAAGTTGGATTTTTTCGGTAAATTATTACCAGGCGCACATTCCTTGTTCCGGGAGTTATCTAATAGTCTAAGAGCCCATGAGGGCCAGACCTTCCTATTGTTCGTAAGTATGAAAGTTTTTCCATGTGTGTCCCCAACACAGGTAAGAATGATCCCCACCCATGAAACCTGGATCGTGGTTCCTTTGGCAGGTAACAGGTAACAAAGGTGTATAAAATCTTATCTCCAATTTCTTAAGTTACCAAGCTCAATTTTTTTGTATTTTATTCGTAACAGCATTAATACTCACGATGCTCATTGCCAGACACATAGTATAGTTACAACCCCCCGCCGGACACCCCTAAACTATAATTCTCTGTAATTATACTTACCTTATATTAGGAAAGCTGAATTTTATAAATGTTATTCAGAGAATTATTAAACTGAGTTTTTACAGTAGCCAGACAGTTTTTTGGGTTCTATAATCCTGCCAGACGCATAAAAAGTGTCTCATTAACAACTGGTGCGAGTGAGACAGAGCGCTCAGTTCATTGCAATGTTATGCTAAACATATACTATCGTTTATTCCAAATTGTTTAGTGATTTTTCTTATAATTTATCAAGAAATTTAATAAAATAAAATTATTAGTCAGAATAATAATTTTTTTAATCTATAATCAGTAAAAAATTTCTAATATTCACATTTAATCAGTAAATTTTTTCTAATATTCACATTTTTAAACTCGTGATATCTCTCGAATGGAATGTCTGAATTGCATTATTCAAAAAGTTATATAAAGGTATTGAAGCAGTCGTGAATATGAAGTAATTGCTTTTGATAAGGATTAATAGCAAGGTACCAATAAATAGCGTTTTTTAGCGGCGGCATTTCAATTAAATTTTGAAAATAAAAGAACACATGCATACATGTGACATAACTATAATAGTTAGACGTATACTGTCCCGACACTTTTTGTAGATAATGATGTGTTCTGCAAAGTCGTAGTACATTATTTTGTTCTATCATCAATAGTTTTCGCAGCACACGCGATGTAAGGAATTTTTTGGGTATTTTTTACACCTTGGGTTACATTATTGGAGTTTTAATAATGATCCGTAATTTTTTAGAAAATTACGCTCCCGCTCCGGCCATGTACCAATGACTGTTTTCTGAGTTATGTACATTAGTTGAATACTAACCGATGCTCTTACGGTGAGGGAAAACATCGTGATGAAACCTGCACATTCAGGCGACTGGATGTGTAACCATAATCCAATCTGGTCAGTTTCCCTTGTTAGCAGGGTCATGGAGGTCAGACGGCAGTCGCTCCACTGTAATTACCTGACCTGCCAAATCCTGGATCATGGCCAAGGCGGACCCCGGGCCCTCGTGCGCGAGAGCACAACCGGGACATTAACGCCAAGATGATGATGAAATTTTAGAAAATATAATATAGCCTATGTCACCCGGTGATAGTGTAGCTTCCCAACGGTGAAAGAATTTTTGAAATAGGACCAGTAGTTTCGAAGCCTATTCAATAAAAACAAACGAACAAACAAACAAAAAATCAAACATTTCCTTTTTATAATATTAGTATAGACGACAGCTGAATCGCAACGAACCGAGCGCTCTGTCTCACTCGCACCAGTTGTTGTATATGAGCCCCACTCTCGCAACTATTAGACACTTTTAATGCGTCTGGCAGGATTATAGAACCCAAAAAACTGTCTGGCTACTGAGAAAACTCAGTTTAATAATTCTCTGAATAACATTTATAAAATTCAGCTTTCCTAATATATGGTAGGTATAATTACAGAAAATTATAGTTTAGGGGTGTCCGGCGGGGGGTTGTAACTATACTATGTGTCTGGCAATGAGCATCGTGAGTATTAATGCTGTTACGAATAAAATACAAAAAAATTGAGCTTGATAACTTAAGAAATTGGAGATAAGATTTTATACACCTTTGTTACCTGTTACCTGCCAAAGGAACCACGATCCAGGTTTCATGGGTGGGGATCATTCTTACCTGTGTTGGGGACACACATGGAAAAACTTTCATACTTACGAACAATAGGAAGGTCTGGCCCTCATGGGCTCTTGCTCTATAAGCGCCTGGTCGAAATTACAAATCACCAGAAGGTTGGCCTGTTCTTGGGTCAGCGTTTAATCATTACTATTCAGCAGGGCAACGCGGCCAGCCTTTTGGGGACCTTTCCTTTTGGGAAGTTTTTTTTGTTAGAGTAAGGCTTTTTTAATTTTTAATTGTATGGAATAATAGTATTTTATTATCTTTTTCTGTAAATTATTAACAACAAGGATCTCGTATTTGCTACATTTCGTATTGCTAAGAATGACGATACGCGAGCATAATTTTTTGAGTCGTGATCGGCGCAATTTTGATCACACAATCGTTCGATTTCATATAAAAGGACTCGAAGTTCTGCGGCTCATCATCATCATCATCATCGTCTTGGAGTTATGTCCCGTTGCGCCCCCGCGCAGCACGCGAGGCCCCAGGGTCCGCCGTCTGCGGCTCGCAACAGAACATTTTGCTCGTGTGGCGTCAGCCTAAGTATAGCCGGATGCTGTCGGGTAGAGAACCCATTCCACAATTAAAATCAACTGAAGGAGACCAATCTCCATAGACCAGAAACCGGCTAGCATTGTTTTTGGTCGTGTATTTTAATTAACGTGGTCGATCATTTTCAACAGCAAGCTTTCCGTCAAGAGAGGGTAATGGTGAACCCCTTTACTATAGAAAGAGAGAAAGTCAAGTTCAACAAGCATTTGATTTTGATTACCTAAAATTTGCCTTTGGATTATATGCAAAACAATTCAGTGTTAGAAGAGTTGATATGTCATTTTTTCTCCCTTTCAATCTCTCTTTATCTCGTCCTCCCACTCTCCCTTTGTCTCTCTTCTTCTCCCTCACTGTCCCTCTACCGTGTACGTGTGCGTCCGTGCGTTTTGTGCGAGCGTGTATGCTTGCGTGTGCGTGTGTTGTGTGCGTGTGTTGTGTGTGTGTGCGTGTATACGTGTGTGTGCGTGCGTGTGCGTGCATGTGGTGTGTGTGTGTGCGTGTGCGTGTGTGCGTGTATGCGTGCGTGTACGTGTGCTAGTGTGCGTGTCTGTATGTATGCATCAAGTCAACCAACCTCCCCTGTGTTGGCGAAGGTGGTGAGTTCGTCGTCCGCCATTATGGGGAAGTCCAGCTCATGCAATAGCTCCTCATCGCTCCAGCGCTCCAGCGAGGTGATCGGCCGCGCTTGCAGCAGGAATAACTCGTCCTGGAAAGTAGCTTGTATTTCAGTGCTAGTATTTTTTTTTGTTATTTTACTCAAGTAGTAGGCGAGCGGACAGCCCACCTGATGGTAAGTGGTAACTGTCGCCCATAACATCTACGAATCTTACATTTAGGTTGCAAGTAACAAAAATGCAGAACAGCAGGTGCGTTGTCACTGTGAGGACTAAAATGAAATGCCTCATGCCTGTAATTTCGCTGGCTACCTTATCCTTCAAACCGGAACACAGCAATGCAAGCATTGTTTCTTATAGGGTCTTCTTATGTTTATAATGCGTACGGCTAAGGAATGAAACGCGTTGCCTGCGAGTGTGTTTCCTGATTAATATAATCTGGATGCCTTCAAGGCTAGAGTGAATAGGCTGTTCCAAGACGGGCATGCTTCATCTTCGGCCGCATCGTCACTTACCAACAAGTGAAATGGCGGTCAAATGCCTGTCTCGTCAGATATAAAAAAAACATAAAGCTTGTCCGCGCTGATCGGTCTGCATGCGTCGCCCCCTACCTGGATGAGCTCGCTTAACTTCCCTTTGTTTTCCGTTAGATTTTTGACTTTTGAAAAGAGATTAATTAACGTAATCCTAATTCAATAAATACTTTTTCATTTTTCATTTTCGTAGTACGTAGTAACTATTTCGAGTTATTAATCGAACATTGACCTACTTCATGTTTGTCAGATAGCTATAACCACAGACAATTAAACAATCCAATCATCCAGGACATCTGCAACCTAAGGGGAGCGCATGCGGTGCCGGCGTTTGAGGTACTGTAGTACAGAGGTACTGCAGGGCAGAGATGCCCTTTGAAGAACTCCATGTTATAGTGCAAAGGAAAGGCTTCGGGAGGGAGCTGTAAACATGAACGGATTTTGCCTCCAACTAACCTTCACGAAGGCCCACTCGATATCCCTTGGCGCCCCCCAGAGCTCGTCCTGTGCCACTCCGATCCTCGCCAGCTCTAGAGCATCCGTCATAGCTATGCAGGGGGTCAGCCTATCCTGTTCGGATACAGCAGTGGCCGTCACGCCGTCCCCATCAGGCAGTATGCACTCCAGTTTTGACCCCAACTCGATCTTGGATATCGTCAGTTCGGAGCCCCGTGATACTATAATGGTGTCGGGCTCCACTGAACCGGATACCACAGTCTGGGAACAGAGGCGGTTTGTATGAGAGTGTTTTATGGAATTGGGGAAAAGGTACTGTAGAGATGATGATATGTAGGTAGAGCTCGTCTAATCTAAAATGACGCGCCCCACTATCGCATTAACGCACACAAGCAAGTTTAAAATATGGACGCAATACATATACAAATGCTGTTGTAATTGGTCATTCAGTTGGCGGTGAAATTCAAACCCATACAGATGAAGTGTCGTTATCAATATTTGCACTCACACATCGAAATCAACTAACTAAGTAGTGGGGCGCGTCATCTTAGACTAGAGGAGCTCTACCTACGTATTTGTTCTTGTAATAGAAAATGTATAAGAGTGTATTGTAGAATTGGGGAAAAGGCGCATGCGTGTATGTATTTTTTATTGTAAAAAGTTTACAATTTCTTTTATATAAATATGTATTGGTATGTAGAATAGACCTATCAAGCGCCGTTTGGTTGACTTATTAATTTCCAGCAAAATATAATGTAGGTACAACTTTTCTTGTCTTATTAACCTTCCTTATGAATGATCTTATCATAAACTGTCATTAGTGAAAACGAAAACGTATTGAAATGTGTTGCATTATATAAAAGATAAACTCAATGGGGGCAGCGTGAATCAAAGAGCTACAAGGTGGTACTACTAGAATGTGAGGTATGTTATCAAACTAAACACTCCTGAGTCGTGGACTCACCACTATGAGTTCCGTGCTATTGGTCAGATAAAAATGCTCAATGTTAACAGTTGAATAATAGACGATAAAACAAAACGATGATATTTTAACTGTGACAAGACCTTACTCGGCGATTGACCCAATTGGCGAGCAAAAAACGGTAGTCTCATAGCGACTTTGATCATTGTATTACTCAAAGGAACTCGGGTTCTATTGCTGGTCAGAATTCCAGTGATGAATTGTAATTTCTGATTTCGGTCTAAGAGTTTACGGCACACGGAGTGAAGGTTTTCGCGATTGTAAAATCCTTCAAATGGCGCTACTGAGAAGATCCATTGTCAAAACAGCAGCTTCAAAATACTGCCAACAGAAACAATTGCTGTAAAACGGCGAATAGATTCCAGCCCGTAATTTAACGTCAGACGTATCGCAAAATCCCTCATTTATTTATTTATTAATAATAGGCTTGCATTTGACCTCATCTTGCACGGAGCTATGAGCTATGGCTATGACTCTTCCATACTGCGAAATGGGTGTCTTACCTCTCCCAGTCCATAGTTTGCGGTGATAAGTAGCCTTGAAGGGTCCCCTCGCTGCGGATGGCGCGTGAACATGACTCCGGCCGCGCGCGCCGCCGCCATTACTTGCACTACTACTGCGCCACCACAGCGACACTCTTGACCGTTTTGCCTGTGAGTACGTGTAATGAGTATACCGTTGGCGAAGCGAGGTTGACCGAGGTCTTCCATTAGGGACTTATACCAGGTGGTAGGACTCTAGGAGTTCCTGAGGAGTGTGCCTGGGCGAGTACCACCGCCTTATCTATTTCTGCCGCCAATCAACAATGCTTGCATTTTATTCCGATTTGAAGGATAAGGTAGCCAGCGCAATTCATGGGCGTCAAGTCAACTAGTAAACCAGCCGCCTAGCCTCAGCCGAAACAATCTAGCCGACATACAAGGCGTGCTGATCAAGAAGTCTATAGCATTGTTATCTTTCAAATATATTCTTCTCTATCATTAATTCACCATCCCTATCTGTCTTTCATATGAGAACCATCGAGAATACCACAGATTAATTGGCCTTGACGGCACTTCTCTCGGAGCGAGACGAAATGCTCGCGTTTGACATTTATCAAAATCAAGCTGGTGCATAATTCGTTGGGGAAAACCCATGTCTCCAGAGCCTCGTCTGTCTGTCGGCCACCCACGAGCAGGTGACGTCAGCTCGGGTCCATGTGAAAATGGTACGGCCCAGCAGCCGCTGGAAATCCCTTGTGAGTAGTAGGGAGTGGTTGTAGTCGCTCCTTTTAGGTAGCAGACGTCCAGGATGAAGTTTGCCGCATTTCATAAGTACGGTAATTTCGTAACGCAGTCGCCAACAATTAATTATCTGATTTCAATGATTGAAATTATTACTTTAGCGATTCGGCATCATCGATTTCATGGGTTCAGTTGCTAACAAAGTTCCATTGGAATAAACTGAAACTATTAAATCGATCATACGTAATCGCAAAAATAACACCTTTATGAATTAAATCACTTTTTGTACACTAGGTTTCGAACCACTCATCTTCCTGCCTGAAGATGAGTAATTCGAAACCGGTTGCAATTTATTAAGGGTTGTATAATAAAGTGGAACTAGTGTACAAAAAGTGTATTCATTAATAATAATGGAGTGCCATCAGGAAGTGACAACACAAAGTGTTAAACATGTGACACTTTCAATCATCGAAAACTGAGAATTGTCGGCAACAGAGTTACGTAATTAGCCTAATTTGCCTAGGCAATAAAAAAGTAATTTTATAAACAATAAAAACACCACAACATCCCTTACCGTCGATAGTAAGCGCTGGTAAACGCGTACATGGATCCCCAGCAGCGCATGAGCGCGCGCACCACGGCCGCGGCGTCCGCGCAGCCCAGCACCGACTCGTTCTGCCCCGCCGCAGACAGCGCTTCGCTGTCCTCGCCCACCGCTGGGGACACCGGGGTCATTACGAATTTACCTCTTTGACTACCCGCGAATTGTTGCTACCAATTTATCTCTCTACCCGCAAAAACCAACAGCGAACTTGACTAACCGGGAAGTGGACTTAAACGCGAAAGAAACCACGTGAATCAAATATTTTAAGAGTTGGACGAATCGCACCTAATGCGCTTATTATACGTGGCTAAATTGAGTGGTCTAAATTCAGTAGCACAAAGCGTGATATCAAATCAGTGGAATGTATTGCTCATAAAATAAGGTTCATTTTTGTTTCACGGCTTTTGAAAAGCGGAGAAACGCGTAACACTTGTAAGTGGTACAAAAATAAACCTTTGTTAATACATTTCATTTTGACTTGCTCTCTTGTTCTTGAACACATTATATTACAAAACACTTTATTTTAGATACATTTTTGGTTCTGAAGTAAATAACACTATGTCTCATTAAAACAAGGTTACCTGATGATCTAACGGCATATCGCAAATCAGGACCGAAGTTTTGCTTCAAAGCCTTTTGCCGTAATTTCTCCAAATGTTCAAATATTTCGTCCTGAATTTCTTTCACTATTTTTGTACCATTGATCATGTGAACGACCCTGAAAATAAGTAAATAAGAACTAAAAAAATATTCTTGAAAAAATTCATGTAACGCTAGGCTAGTGAGATCGATTTTTTATTAACACTATCCGTAGGGTTTTTTACTATGTGTAGAGTACCTATTAATGTCGACCAAAGGTAAGTTAGGTGCTCGAGTTACGGAGTAGGTAGGTGTAGGCAGCAGACAAAGAAAGTCCAAATACTGGGGGCGCACTGAAAAACCAACGCCATTGCGTCAGCCAAGGCATTACGCTGAGTGCGGCCCATTGCACTTTTCCATGGCACGGCTATTGACAATTTGTATTTTTGTTTAAATTTTCTTTTTTCTCTTTTTATGTTTTGTCTTTTATGTTTTTACTTTAAATATATCACAACAACACTTAAAGTGTATTTTTATCAATACAGTTCAGAATAATAATTCACAGAAATGTTAGATATACAGTCCATAATTCAACTAGGTATAGATAATAAAATTTGTGCAACAAGCAAATTTTATCAACAACCTAGCACTCATAATACAATCCTAGCTATCCTAGTTGACAGCGCTGTATTGTGGACGTATTTAAAATATAAAAGTACCTTTCACATTTTTGCTTGAAGATCTTCTCATCGTAATTCGCATTGGCCAGTTCAATCTCCTTTATAGCTTCCTCGATAAAGGGATTAGCCTCCAGTTGTTTCTCAAACGCGTTCACCGTGATACAATATCCTGGCGGCACCCTGTAACCCTGTCAGTTAAAGAGTTATATTGTTTTTGTTTTATATTTAGAACAGTCATGGACATAAAAGTAACCGTAATAAATTGGTTGAACAGTATCGGGAGCCGATTGGAACCCCGTGGCGGAAATAAGTAGGTGAGGTCTTATATCGAATGAAAATTCAATTTTATCTCCATGGAGCAGTGGATATCGTTCTCACCGACGGGAACACAATACAGTTGAGTTTGTTTATCAATATGTATAGAATGAAATCGCTTTCCGCGTCTGTTTGTGTCTCTTTCCGCAAATTTTTCCTATTCCCCGCAACGTAGATGTGATTTTCACCATCAGTCATCCAAAAGTCAGTCAGTTTCTTCCAAAAAAATCACATGTATAACACCAGCATATTATAGTAAAGAAAAGCCGTGGCAACACCGCTAGCATAAAATAAACTAGACTCAAGCAAGACCCACCTGTTCATGCTGTACAGACGCCAGGAGCGCTAGCGACGCCCCCTTTCCCCCCACCAGGGTGGGGCAGGCCGCCCCCCTCTCATCGAAAGACACGCAGTACTTCACGGGACCCGCTTCTTTCTCGCTCAGCCACCGTAGCCGCGGCGCGGGTGCAAAGGAGACGGGTGTCGTGGTGCCTGGGAGGAAATTGTGGTGGTTTATGTGTGGCAAGGACTACAAGTTAACTTGTATGTCATACACATAGAAACATCGTGATGAAACCTGCACATTTAGGCGACTGATCCAGTCTAGTCAGGTTCCCCTGTTAACAGAATCACGGAGGTCAGATGGCAGTCGCTCCACTGTAATAACCTGATCTGCCAAATCCTGGATATTGGTCAAGCTGACCACGGGACCTCGCGTGAGAAGCACAACCGGGACATTAATGCCAAAATCATATTTTTTATAGGAGCTTACGAAATAATCGGTTTCGTCAACTAAAAACGACTTCATTTCCACATCCTGGGTCAAGCACAACCAGAACAAAACGCGAAGATAATTATGTTATTTATTATGACAGTGTCAAGATCTTACTCGCCAGAAACGCCAACTGATTCGCAACAATTCCTCAGCCATACCCACTTCGAACTATGTAGACGCATTATCATAACAGTACCTGTCACCTCGTACCCCAGCTCGAGGACCCCGGTGCCTTGTTCCGAGTCGATGCCCACGCCCAGCGCGCGGAACCGCAGCCGCTGCGCGTGCGGAGCCCCGCTGAGGACTTCGCCCCCCTGAAGGAAGCGCAGGGACAGCGATAGGGTACGGTCGTTGCCTGGGGGTGGGGGTGTCAGATTAGAAATAGTACAGTAGGCGAATTAGGTAACTCTGTTGCTAACAAGTATCTGATTTTAATGATTGAAATTGATACTTTTGCGATTACATATCAAAGATTATCAGTTACTATTGCATTACGTAATTGCAAAAATAACAATATAGATCATTGAAATCTCAAAATTGTTAGGTTAGGTCAGTTATGTGTTATGAATATTGCGCAAAATTTTACGTATTTGTCGACGTTGCTCGTCCATATAGATCGAGAAATTGTACTGGACTTGCTGTAGTGTAAAAGTGTAGTGTAGTGTACTTGTACTCGACACTCGCCACCGTCCTTGACCAATACCTATAAGTCGAGTATAACGAGTTGTACTAATCATAAACAGCAGATTCTGTTAAAAAACGCTTTCATCTGAAATCTGAAAGCGTTTTCCTAGCAGAAGAGCGGACCCTGGCCGAGGCCCGGACTTACAGCTAAGATGATGATGAGTGGTAGAAATACATGTCCAACTCTAAAGTGTCCTGGTTAAGGCGAGAAGGGTCGGGTAAAGATATTTAACCTGATAAAGTGCATATGTCACATATTATGACGCTCAACTCGGCCCCTTCCCACATCCTCATGCAGGAATGTATAACTTCGTAACTGCGCGCTCGTATGCTCAACGATAAAAGTTCATTGCAAAGACTCGATTGAATTGGGTGGCCTGTAGCCGTATTCACAATGATTCGAAACCGTTTCCGAACGATTCGACACGAAATTCGTGAGTGGCGAATCCGTGTCGATCTATTCGAAAACTGTTATTCAGAATTCCGACAGATTCCACGGAGACTCTACTCTCTATAACGCATGAACATTTTATCAAAGTTAACTGAAACCACATTTTCCTAAGAACTTTTGCGGGGTCCTTTGTCGATTCCGTATCTGAATACGATTTCCGAGCCATTGTGAAACGGCTACTGATAACCTGATAAGGTCTCTCCATCGCAAAGTATGGCCCAGATAACCACCTGGATATATCTTTCAAAGTCAATTAAAGACAGATTGTACGGTTTAATGACATTTTTATCGTTCCTAAACAACATTTTATCTTTATTGAGGATACCTGCAATGCGCTCAAACTAGCATAATTTTCGGCTAGAATCTTGTCAGGAGAAACCTTGATATGAGGAAGAAATAACCGGTAATTGTTTATTATCGTTTATGAACTTCCTCAAAGAGTTTGGAGACCGCATTTAATCGCCATTCCTTTGGCCTATTTATTGTTATATTATTATTGTGGTCAAACCTAATAATACCTATTCGTACAATGTACCTATGTGCCTGTAGTGCACAATGTTCTAAAGTTCACATTCATCATAAGTGTCACATTGTAAATTGAATAAAATATATTGACTATTGTTGTGAATAAATGCTTTCTTTTCTATTCTATTTAGCATGGGCACTTGGACTGAAACGGGCATTGTGTTTGGTAATCTCGCGTCATGCCTATATTATCTTGACCCCGGCATCTCCACTCACGGACAGTTGTCGAAAGAAAACCGATAAGCTCTACAAATATTTTCAAAACTTTATTTATATACATACGAGTACATCCATAAAGTCTCATTTTTTTTCCTTTTGGGTAGACAGACATCACATCTTTCCACTTGTTAGGGTCCTGATAAATCTCTTTCGGTACTACCACATTCATTAGCCTTTTCTTGACTTGACCTTTCTTTACAATATCATCGATCCAATAGACGATTCAAATGAACAACCGCATAAAAATCGGACGCAGCCTGGTTAGGCCTCCCACAAGTTGGACCGTCGACGTGGTAAAGATCGCAGCTGGATGCGGCAGGCACAGGACCCGCCTTTGTGGAGATCTATAGAGGAGGCCTATTCCCAGCAGTGGGCGTTGATGATGATAGAAATCGGTTTATCCGTTTAGGACTACGATATCACAAACAGAAACGCAGATGTACATGTCCTGTTTACCCACACCCACACACCCAACACTCGTGTATAAAACTCGAGACTTACTGCTCACATTGAAATTGTAGGCGTCAAGAATACTGTCAGGATTCTCGAAAAACTCCGACATCGCCAGGTCGGTGCTCGTTATGCTTTTGATAGAGCAGTCTGGAAAGCGCACGCACCCGGTGAAACCTCTAGAAAACAACATAAAATTAACTTTGTGATGTATTAGGTTCATTGGCATTTTGTTTGGCGAAAATGACGGAAACTGTAATTTTCTACAAGCAAATTTTTAAATTTTTTGGAAATATCTAATCCGATTGCAATGAAACTTCATTAGGCTTAGGTAGTCCATGGACTTATTATTATGATAACTACCCTTTTCATAAAATTACACCTGTTTAAAGAGGTAAAATTGACGACAACAGAAAAGAGAGTGTTTTCTACCCCTTATAAAAACTTAGGAAAATCTTTTTTATTTCATTTTAGGCGCGTATCGGCATCTTAACACACTCTATTTTCGAAATCAAATACAAATTTTGATATGTTACGTACAATTAAAAATATTTGAGCATATGTAGGTATACTTGCAAGGAAGGAACCACTATTTACAGACAAAATTTACCTTCATGGATTTGGACATAAAGTTAAATAATAATAACTTACACGGTTAAAACATCTTTGTAGGAGAACCCTCGTAAGTACACGGCGGTGCCATCCTTAGCCGCTGCAGTAAGTGTGATGGACCTTCGCAGACCCTGGTAGCCTTTAGGGGACCAGGCTCGCTCTCGGACCCCCCGGAGCTCCAAGTACTCGCTTCGTTCGACGAGTCCCTGAGCGTCGTAGGCCTCGAACCGGCCCTGGACAGCGCCGAACTGCAACCAGCTGTCTTCGCCGTGTTTTGCGCTGTTCGGTTTAAAAATACCATTAAATGTTACAAGGAGGACGGGTAGAATTTCCTGACTGCTGATTTTCATCCGATCTACTCCGAAAAACGACGTTTTGCTCCCTGATAAAAATCATCTTGGCGTCAATATCCTAGTTGTGTACGGGGGCCCGGGATCCGTCTTGACCATGATCCAGGATTGGGCAACTCGGGTAATCATAGTGGAGCGATTGTTATCTAACCTACATGACTCTGTTAACAGGAGAGCGTGACAAGATTGGATCATTGTTACATATTCAGTCGCCTGAATGTGCAGGTTACATCACGATGTTTTCCTTATTAACAGGTAGTGTTAAACTAATGTACATAACTCAGTAATAGGTCGTTGGTACATGGCGGCACTGGGGATCGAACTCGGTACCTTCCGCTTACGAGTCGAACCAGCTAGCCATTAGGACACCGATGTTTTGCTCTCCGATAACAGGGAGTAAAATAGGATTTTGTAACAGAAAAGCATGTTCACAGTATGGAGGGCCAGTTGTCGTCACGCCAGGGCTCCAATGCCAGCGCGCGCGCCGCCAGCTCGTTACTCCAGTCCGCCGGCTGCCGCAACACCGCTGTGGCTGACGCCCACCTTGGAATCAATTCAAATCATAATTTCTTTATAGAAAGAAAGAAAATATCATTATTCGACGACACGATGTTACAAAAACGTAGGACATTATAGTCTCTTTCAATCGTCAAAGAGAAGGGGATAGGAAAGTAGGAAGGGAACACCCAGTGACATGTTGGCCGCCCCAGGATCTGAGCACATCCAATCAACGGAAAGTAGCCTATACAGGTTTTGATTCAGTTGAGAACGACAAAATATGCGGCATAAACGGAGTTTAAACGACCGTTTCTTTTTGTTGATTTAGATGTTCGATTTTTGCACTGCTCAACAAGGGATTGCAGACCAGAATATTTGACATAAATTTCAGCTTGATACCTCCACGCGTTCTTAAGAAAATAGGTTGACAGAGGGAGGTTCCTTTTTTTCTGTTAAGCCCTACGGCACCCAAAAATGAGATCAAACTTGTAAAGAGAGGGGGCTTATAATACGGTAAAGTAGATATAGATTCGAGTAGAAGTCGACGAAAGGTAGTACCTTAACGTAACATAAACATAACCACTTCATTTCTTTTAAGGTGTAACAAAATTTAATTAAGTAGGTTATGTATCTTGCCCATTACTTTTTAAGTACATATACCTAGTTACCTAATCAATATTAATATTGATATTAAGCGTGATAAAATCATGCATAACGTTATTTAATTATAAAAATACCAAGCGAGATACTCACGTAAAATTAAATCTAACGTGTTGCTTGGTGCCATCGCTCTCTCTTGTCAAGAGACCGTTGTAGAGTATGCGCAGAAAAGTTTCTTTCTCTAACACTTGGATCTTCAGACCTCCAGCTTTCCACCCGTCGGGACTGTTCTCCCAGACGCTCACCAGGGTTTCTGGGTGTTCTGGAGATCATAGCATACATATTATAATATGTCATAGACACCTGATTTTCACTAACATCAATTACTAACTTATGAAGGCAACTTTGACGAGTTACCATACCCATAGCCAAAGAACTATTTCGGGCTCATTGAACGGATATGGTATGTTAAACAAACGGATGTCTTCAGACATGTTATTGAGAATCCGACCTTACGAGAACCAAACAAGGTCTACACTTACGTGGCAACTTGTATTCAGTCCCGTCCGCTAGTTTCACGTAGACCGTTACCTCAGCGAGGTTCGGTTGTCCGAACAGCTTCCTTATAGACAGCAAGGCCGTGTCGCCGTCAGGTGAGCTCGCGCGGATCGTAACACAGTCCCAACCTTCTTTGAGGTCGGTCCGAGGGCCTTCCTCCAATGTGACTTTAGGCAGGGTCTTCTTCCACTTGCGCACGGCTCGGCGTGCACTAATCAGGCGCAGCTGGAAGTTCCATGCTGGGAAACAGTGACGGCATAGTAAGGGTAGGGGTAACCTGAAGTTAATACACATTCGTTTACTCTATTGCTTATGTAATGTATGAATGCTTGTACTATGTTCGCTGAATAGCTAATAGATGACTTTTATGCCAACATATGTATGCGCATTTGTGATTCGCCGCACGCGCAGCAGACCCAACAGCCTCTTGCGCGTAGCACCAACGCAAGGCGTGTAAGAGGCTAGAGCACTGACTGACCTCCTCAGAGGTCAATGGGTCAGAAGCAGATGCAGTAATCTAGGGCCTCGTAGACAACAAACTGCAGCCTTTACTGTTGTGCGTTTATTTCCACACTGCGACATCCTAATCTGTATTCCAAGTATGGAGATTTTAACAAATCTATTTAATATTAGAACAAGCTTAATAGCTGATACATATCTGACGGATGACTGTTTTTACGGGATGCTTACTATGTATGGCAGAGGATGCGCTCTATTAACAGAGTAGATTGAATACTGAATATACTTATCTAAAATCTGAAACGTGTCTAAAACAGTCGTCACAAGCACCTTTACAATACATACATCCATAACGTGACGGTTTTACCCGTAGGGGTAGGAAGAGACAACATGATTGCACTTGCTATTGTCTTGACAATCTCTCTAGCCTTCTGTCACATTTATCAACCTTTTCATACATGCCCGTCGGTTTACTTACTCAGTCGGTACTCTTGATCTGATCTTTGACCGTGATATACAGAGGGCCTAGTGTGAGTTCCGCTTCGATTTAACTTAACTATCGCGTTTGCGTTTACGTGGAAATTAGTATGAAAAAATATATAGCGCCGCCTAGTGGTACGTAAATGAAGTTTTTTTCTTCATACTAATTTCGACGTAAACGCACACGCGATAGTTAAGTAAAATCGAAGCGGAACTAACACTAGGCCCTCTGGGCGTCCCAAGACTATGAGACATAAAGGGAAAGTACCTTAAATATCGTAGTTACGATATTTTGCTGATAGAAGACTTTATGTTATTTTTGAAAGTTAGCATTCAAAAATATTCTAAAAATTAGTTGCTTCGTCTGGGAATCGAAACGACTTAAATGTGAATGGAACAACGTGAAATTAATCATTTTAATCAAATTAAAAACATACATGAAAGTCAATTAAGTATGTTTTGTAAATTAATTCATTTTCATTTTCACCTTCCCTCACCGAAGTCTTCAGAAAAGCCGAAAAGTAAATTAAAATGTCAAGTTCTTCGTCGTTGAACGTATGGTTCTCTTGCTGTGGTTGTCTTTAGCGTTGATCAAAACGTCCCAAAGTTAACAAATTATTCACAAGCCTTTTTAAAACGTGACGAGACGGTGTTTGTCTGTCAGGATATTTTACGCTATACCACCGCAAACATCGAGAGATGTCTTTATTGTTCAAAAAATATGCTTCTATTAAAGCCTTGACCTGTATTCGAAACCTAATAAACGTGAGAATAGCATCAATTCGTCAATTGACTGCGCAGGTGACGTACATCCGGCTCGTCCACTTCCCCTTGACAATCCCCACATCTGCTTCCGCTCTAGCGCCACCTCCAAGCGGTTTATGCTTTTTAAATTTTCAATCATTAGCGTCGAGTTTGTCGACCGGTGAGGTCGCCTGGACAAACCCTGTCTTGGTAAGTCGGTATACTTCAAGCAGGTATTATACCAAATTTATAATTTCTTCTTATTTTACTTACATTTTTAATCCGGTTTTTTAAAACTGCTGCCTATTTTCAGTTTTATATCCTACTGTTAACGGTGTTATCGTTCGAATTGCCCAGTTTTAAATTATGGAAACGTCCACGGTACGAGATTCCGCGGAGCCAGCGACGCCTGTAAATAGAACAAGGGAGAATAGGAAGAGAAAGGCATCCACATCGGAATCAGACAGTTCGTCCTCATCATCCTTATCTTCCAGCTCATCGTCGTCTGATCAGCGGCGGCGCAAAAGGCGCTTGACAAAGCGCAGAAAAAGGTATGATAATCGCAAATTTGATAAGTTGTTTGAAGAAGTTTTGAAGACCTTAAGAATCAACTAGCTTATGTCATGGATCTTCCAGCTATCCGCACGAGCCGCTTTTTTTTTTATGTCATACGGTAGGCAAACAGGCAAGCGGGCCACCTGATGGAAAGTGGTCACCACTGCCTGCCACCAACACCAAGAGTATCGCTAATGCGTTGCTGCTCTGGCAGCAAAAGGCAAATGCCACTCCACTGCCAAAGCCACTGTTCCCCAAATCCCCACCCCATGGAGCACTGGAAACCTTACTTACCGGCAGAAACATAATACTATTTAAAAGAGTATTATTTAGCTGCGATATTCTGCTTTGGCTCGACTTTTATAATGCGTACGGTTAAGGAGTGGAATGCGTTGCCTGCGAGTGTGTTCTCTGATCAATATAATCTGGATGCCTTCAAGGCTAAAGTGAATAGGCTATATCTAGACAGGCAAGCTACATCATCGGCCGTATCGTCACTTACCACCAGGTGAGGTGACAATTAGTAAAAAAAAGCTTTACAGCCCGCTATTGATCATGAGTCCGATCATGTCAATTATATTGACCCATATGTCAGCGATTAATTATTTAAAGATGATGATGCCCAGCAAGATAGTTCGACACGGCTACCCAAAGCCACCCCTGTGTCCGAACTTAACTTTTCAATCGGCACCAAAATTAAAGAACCATCCATTCCATTAGCCTCTCCCGACTTAATCGAGTTTTTAAAAGATTTTCAGCAATTTGAACAACAAGATTGGAACAGCGTTCCTTACGCTGATGTACAAAAACATTACCTATACTCCCCAGGATTTACCAATCTTGAGGCAAATGAAGAGATTAAGAAGGCATTCTGTTCAACTCTAAATACGGAAAAAGCTTTTGCAAGTATAACGTACGCTTTGCTTAAACAACAAAACTCGTTACAAAGCGAAATGTCAAATTTTTTGGCTTGGGTACAGCAGGACAATAAAAGAAATATTTTCAACGAGTGCATATACCAAAACTTTTAACGACACCTTACAGATAGTATGTGGCCATACGGCCGAAGTGGCACAACATCGCCGAGAAACCATACTTGCAACTGTGAAAGACACAATTCATAAAAGTACCTATTTTACGTAAAATACCTCCATCCTGCGCAACCTTATTTCAATGTGATAAGTTTACATCTGCACTGGAGAAAGCGGGAAGCGTGCATAAAGTTTTCTGGCCTAAACAAAGGGATTGCTCCTCTGCAGCGCAGACCGACCCCAAAACTTCCTCCAACTCTCAGAATAAGCCACTAGCTTCAACAAGTCAGTATTATAGGAGTACCCCTAATCATAATACAAGTCGTGGGGCAAATCACTCCTTTCATGGGCGCGGTCGAGGGTCAAACAACGCAAACCGAACCCAGGACTCCTGGTCCGGTCATGTCGAAACCAATCTGCTTCATCCCACCGGGATAAGAGACAACACACTAAGAAACGTAAATACTGACTATGCCGTTAGATTCCAAGCCGGTCAGCTACATGTATACCTAATTCGTTGGAAACTACTGGGAGCGCCGAAATATGTACTAAAAATTCTACAAGGTACCATTCCATTCGTGAAAAAACCACAATTGAGTTTGCCAAGCAAACTAAGCATAAGAACCCCACTGTCAAAGGAAATGAGTCAAATAATAAACACAATATTATCCCAGGGGGTGTTAAAAAAGCACGTCACTCATCCAGTTTTATATCCCCATTGTTTCTGAGACCCAAAAGCGACGGCACATTGAGGCCCATATTCAACATAAAAACCTAAACAGGTATGTGGACATCGGCAAATTCAGACTGATCAATGTCCAGCAAGTGACAGACTTCCTCCAACCACGGGATTGGATGACCAAAATCGACATTCACCAAGCCTATTTTCATGTAAGTATTGCAAAAAGTCACCGACGTTGTCTGCACTTACTTCTCGGCGACGAAAATCCACAATTATTAGAGATGACCTGCCTGCCCTTCGGCTCAGCTCGGCTCCAAAGACCTTCGCCTCACTAACAAACTGGATTGCTCAATATCTTGCAGTCAAGGGATCCGCCTCCTTGTGTATCTGGACGATTTTTATCTAGTCCATCAGGATCTGAAAACCCTCAGGCAACACGTGACCCTACCTGTGAATACATTGAACGATCTAGGTTGACAGATAAAATTTATATTTATCATATTTAATATGAACAAGTCGGTTCTCGTACCACAGTCGCACAATTTTTGGGCATAGTATGGGACTCGTCGCCCAATGCCAAGTACATTCCAGTAACCGTATTCACAATGATTCGAAACCGTTTCCGAACGATTCGACACGAAATTCGTGAGGGGCGAATCCGTGTCGATCGATTTGAAAACTGTTATTCAGAATCCCGATAGATTCCATTCCTATTCCATCTCTATAACATATGAAAATTTCATCAAAATTAACAGAAACCACATTTTCCTAAGAACTTTTGCGGGGTCCTTTGTCGATTCCGTATCCGAATCCGATTTCCGAGCCATTGTGAATACGGCTACAGATCGTTTAGTGATGAAAGTGAAGTCTCTCACATCTGCTATGCTAACGAGACGGAAGGCGACACTGAAAGAGCTTCAGAGCATCGTGGGGGTATTGAACTTTACGAGCTTCGCCGTGCCACATTACCCGCATTAGCCGCATTACGGCCATTTATAAATTCAAGCCAACAACGCTGAAACCACATGCTCTGAAAGTCTTTCCGTTATGCATGAACACTCTTCGGGAACTGGAATGGTGGCACATGAATTGCACAAATCGATCTTTGATACATATTCCATGGCCGGTCCATTATCTTACTACCGATGCAAGCGACATTGGATGGGGGGCCAAATTGAACCACCGCCATCTTAAAAGTGATTCTCAAACTCATACTCTACGTTCCGAAACATTACTCATTCAGTGCGACAACAGGACCGTCGTATCCTTTCTACGGAACGAAGGCCCCCCCTTCGTTAGGCGTAGTATCTGAAACTCACACAACAGGCGATGAAGATATTCGAAATTCTCGATATGCACAACATTCATATGCTTATATATCGTATTCCAGGGAATTACAATTGCGATGCGGATCATCTGTCACGCAACAGAGAGCCACCAGAGTGGCACCCATTACCGCTTTGCACCGACACTGTCTTTGCGAAGTGGAGTGACCCGGTCATCGACCTTTTCGCCTCGAAGAGGGCCCATGTAGTTCCTACATACTGCACGATGGACAGGAACGACAGCCAAGTGAGCGCATTCGACGCTCTGAGCAACAAGTGGAACTACCAACTGGCGTGGGTATTCCCGCCACCGTTCCTGATACCCAAAGTACTTACTCACTACAACCTTGCACGAGGGATTTTCCTAATTGTAGTACCCCGAGGGACCAAAGTCTATTGGAGGCCAGACCTAAAGAGCCGAGCGTTATCTCCACCCTTCACAGGGCCAAGTATTGATAGATGTGACGTCCGGAATAGCTCCGCCCAATGTATCAGAAATAACATTGGAGGTGTGAAGATGTGGGGGGGGAATGAATACCTAAATGATTGGACAGAAGATCAAAAATCATTGCTCCTCTCAAGTTGGCGCAAATCCACCCTTAAGACCTGCCTGGAATCGCTGGGTCGCTTGGGCGAAAAACCACAATATTAGTGAACACACACCTTCAGGCTCGGACTTAGCCAGATTTCTAAGTGACCTCTATCAAAAAGATGGCTTGTCCGTACTCAGTAGTGTCCACGTTCTGTAACCCCAATAGCGACAACAGGCTTAACTCTCACACGTTAGTAAAATAAGTATCGAAGTCGATAGCTCTAAACCTAAACCCGCTAAGCCTCCAGTGTGGGATATTGACGTTATTATACGTTTATTGAGCAAACAAATACCACAAACTTACAGTTCTCTGCTAATAACTAATGCTCTGGACGTCGAGTCCATGACTTAACCCTGCTGTGTATAACGCTCAACCATTGTATAATTTTAGAATTTTAGAATTTCATTCGGGTTCAAAACAGACACTACGAACCATCGTAAATCTGGATGAAAATTTACCAAAACATGTGAAAATAAAGTTTTGGACCCGACCTACTGGATACGTCAACCCTTCTAAACTTTCCAAAACACTACGACGACAGATCGCTAGTTTCGACAGTTTATTTTTAACTACAATTATAGTTTTAACTATAATTGTAGTTAAAAATAAACTGTCGCAACTAGCGATAATCTGTAAGATATTTATCTTACAGATTATACATTTAAACAAACGCTCTCACAAATTGTTCCATTTTCAGATTTAAAAACAACATTCTTTTTGTTTTAAATTTGCCTTCTGTCTAGCTGTCTAGAAGTACAAATGACGTATTTAAATACTAAGTTTTATCATTTTATCTGCACGTGCACTTATAATAAGGAACATTGCTAGGAAGTCTTTTATTAAGTGGGTACTTATTTGCGAATAATCAATACTATCTATGGAATGATAATATCGCTATTTTTCGAACGTCGTCGTCGTCGGCAATAAATAATATTCTTGAAATTTGACTCAAACATTTTACGTTGTTCCTTTCTTTTAAAATACTATATTACTTAAGTATTATTATAATTTTTTGTCCATTCTTTCGATACGCATCATAAAAATAGGGGTGATTATTTTTTCACATTTAAGTCGGTTCGATTCCCAGACGAAGCAAGTAATTTTTATAATATCTTTGACTGCAGTACCTAGTGAGAACATACCGAGTTTCAATTCGAGACAAAATGTCACACATCTCTAAAACACACATACTAATGCAAATGCAGGGACGGAACAAGGTAGCACATCTGCAATGTTATATTTTGCTACGAATTTCAACTCGTAACGAATATAAACAAATCTGACTTGTGAGTATATTTCGCTCCGGATGATTTTGTCATTTTTTTAAACTTGTCCTTAAAATTTTATAATGACAATAAAAGATAAGGTGTTTAGTGAATCAATCCCACGCCCTGATACCTACCAAAGTCTTTTTGATCTCTCGGTCCTTCATACCGTGAATCGGCAGTACTTGCTTTTGCATGAAGGATGGTTTTGAAGATTTTGACCGGTATAAATGTTTATTTGTTGTCTCATAACTTCTAAACTAAGTAGGTACCTACTTACTTATCGTTAGAAGTATCTTCATTATCCACAGGTTGGCCTATGTGACTTCACAATAAATTGAATATGGTGCCCTTTAGAGGACAGTAATAAAAAAAAATGAAAAGAATAGGTACATTATTTTATTAAACAGGCAGCATTTTCTCTATTTTCAGTAAAAATTAATATAATATGATACACCAGGACTGAAGGGACTTGCATCTACTTATTATCTTGTTCTTCAAAATGTTTACAACGCAACACTTCCAATTTGCAACCCAGACATCGCAACCTAGAAAAACAAATAAATGTAAATAAACGTAAATACGCGATTAATCCGTTAAGTTGTTTCATAAAATATCAGAACATTAAAAAAGTCATTTAGGTACATTTTTGATATGAAACCCTAATTTATACATATAAAATTGAGAACCGCTATTTAAACGATTTGAGTATTAAAATTTTATACAATTAATACTAAATCCAACCCTGTTAGCATCAAAATATTTTCGATCACCGAAATATTGCTCAATTTGCCAATAATTTTAAATCTATCTTTAATGACATGTTGTTTTAAGGTAAAGCATTTCAATGATTGCAAATTGACACTATTACTATGCATATTTTTGTCACAATTCTAAAATTGATTCCCGTTCGCCGCGACCACGAATGAAATTACTTACCGATGAAAAGATAATCCAGGTGTATTTCCATAATTTGCGTTTACACATTAATGTGCACTAAATTACACCGTCTTTTAAATGGTTTGATTCAAATTTTATTAGGAAATTATAAAATTTACATTCAATTTCAAAAGAAACGTCAGGTCGTTGTTAGCTTGAGCAGCATGTCGAACGTTCAAAACATTGCGCCGATTGCGCGCGTCATTTTCTTAGAGCTTATATGACGAAAAAACGGGATAGCAAGATTCATAATCATTGTAGAGTGAGCGAACAAGGAATATTTGTGATTTGTGTTTAGTCTGGTATGTCTGTGAGTATTACTAACTTTTAAAAATAACATAGTCTTTTTTCAGCAAAATATCCTATCTACGATATTTAAGGTACTTTCCCTTCATGTCTTATAGTCTTGGGACGCCCTGTATAGGTAGGTACGTCTCGATCTTCCCCTTCCAACGCTTCTATACACACTTACCAACATATACATTTTTCAATAATCTCCTCTCATTCATCATCTCTACATGAACAGACCAACTCAGCATTCCTTTCTCTATCCTGGTCACTATGTCTTCTTTTACTCCAGCACGTTCCCTTATTACACTATACCGTATACTGTAACCTGTTTTACCTTTTTTGGCGGTGCAGGGATAATGGTAGCCGCCAATGTTGGCAAGCGAAGATGGTGAGAAGGTAGAAAAGGGTAATTACCCACCTGGCCGGGTGTTGTGACCAGGGGACCAAGGGCCCAACAGTTGATCGTCGGAAGTTGTATATATGCCGTGGAAGTTGGCACATTTCTCTAGCGCGATGTAGGATTGTTAGCGCCATCTATGTGCGGATGCTTGCCAACCTTGTGTTCGTGTACTCGTAATGTGAGTAGCGTTGAGTTTTCCCTAGTGGAGCGATAGATGTCGCTACAGTACTCCCCCCGGAGACTGGAGGTCGATACCGAAGCGAGAAACGCTGAAGCTGACGTATGAAGCGTAGTCAGTCTGGCGATGCGGTGAGCAATGGCGTAGCTCTGGCGTGAGGTTGCGCTGTGAGCTGTGCCGAAGCGATGCTGTTCCCAAGTCTGCAGTGAGTCGAGACTGGGTGGGGACAGTGAGATGCCGCAGGTGAACGACCAGGAAGCACGCGTTGTGCCGACTATGGTCAAGGCTGTGACTGCTGTGTGCGGGAGTCAGGTAGGGAAGACGTAAGGATCACGTCGGGGTCACCACTTTGGCGGTGCAGGGATAATGGTAGCCGCCAATGTTGGCAAGCGAAGATGGTGAGAAGGTAGAAAAGGGTAATTACCCACCTGGCCGGGTGTTGTGACCAGGGGACCAAGGGCCCAACAGTTGATCGTCGGAAGTTGTATATATGCCGTGGAAGTTGGCACATTTCTCTAGCGCGATGTAGGATTGTTAGCGCCATCTATGTGCGGATGCTTGCCAACCTTGTGTTCGTGTACTCGTAATGTGAGTAGCGTTGAGTTTTCCCTAGTGGAGCGATAGATGTCGCTACACTTTCATTGGCACTCCTTCCATACCACCACCTTTAAAAGACTAGCTTTTTTAAAATGGACTAAGATACCTACTTTGTGTAATACATATCTACTTGTAAGCACATTAATTTATGTACCACAATATTTATGTCTTTAGTGAAATACTAAATATCTCATCCTCTCATAACTACATTATCTTGATAATATATGTATATCTAAGTGTAACTATCTAATATATACCGGCGTATTATTCCACTAGAAATAAACTTAAACATTCTAAATCCTCTTATTAACAAACGTTAAGTGCTATTCGAAGTATTCGGTAACAAACTCGTTTTGTTAGTAAACTACGACAGCACAACGCCAACGTTGTGTCAACACGCCATAAAAATAGTTGTGATAGGTACCAATCACGTAATAGTCGCGATTGAGAAGCGGATCCGCACGTTCAAGGCGACTTTATTCATATTAATTTGCAATCTTATCACGTACCCACAAGTCCAAAAATTCATTATCTGCAGTATGTAGCCAGAAAAAAACATAATTTACTTACTTGGCTCTCTGTAGTTCCCTTTGAGTCTAGAAGGCGATGATCTCCTTGACACTATGAGATAAGCAACGAGCGCCCCAGTTACCAAACCGACGTTGAGTAGTACGTCAAACAGATCCATGTCAACACACAACACTAAACACGGGCCTACAGTTTAAATGACCTAGAGAGCCCGACAAAAAAGTTTATTCGGACTAGTTGGTGTGACGCGCACATATCAGCTCGAGCGCCGCGATTAAAATGTCGAGTCCATACCATAATTATAGCAACAGGGGCATAGCAATTGCATTATGGCCAATGATCGGCCCTATCAGTCGCCTATATTCAGATTAATTAACAATTTACTTGATAAAACTATTGATAAAGTCTACTTGTACACCTGCCTCATCCATTATTACAGACGTTATTTAATCTCATACGTAAGATATAATTGTGCCGATACCAATATTTGTATAATACGCATTACTATTTTATGGCAAATAGGAAGCATTACTTTTTGATTGTTATTACTTTATCCATACTCGTACCGTATGCTAACAAGATTTATCTAAAAATAAAATACTAATATTGTAGTGTTAATGATTGTATACATTTTGGTCGTTAAGTAAATTTGGCTTTTCAGTATTCTTTGAAACTACCGATCTAAAAAATAGCTAGCACGGACTAATCTAATGCGCTTATTACATTTGACTAGATTGAGTAGCCTAAATTTAGAAGCAAACAGCGTTGTATACCTTGGGACCCATCCCGGGGTGTATAGTGATGTAATATATGGATATGTAATGATCTATCTGTATGGCTCCATTTATTGTATATGCACAAGATAAGCTCATGTGGGTTGGTTGTGTGAGTAAAACTAAGTAATGAATTTGTTAACCAGTTGTAAGCATTATCCGGATTGTATTACGAGAGAAACACCATTGCCAACAAACTGTTATGCAGATTGGCAGGGTAACTAGAAGTAAGACTGAATGTACTAAATATTGTAAGGATTAAATAAATAAATAAATAAAGTTAAATGTATTGCTCATAAAATAATGTCCATTTATGTATCACGGGTTTTGAAAAGCAGCACGGCTAGCACTAGTGTGCTATAGCGCGATAAACGAGAAAAGGCGCGACATAGACACAGCTATCTCTTTGTGTTAGTCAGGCGCGGATCCAGCCCCTTAAAAAGGTTGTGGGCACCACCACCTAGATATTACTCTGGCACCTGCTGGGTCCTTGTTGCTAACTTAAGATTTATTGGCAGTCCAATTCGCATATAATACAACGCCACAAATTTGTATGACCTGCTGGCCAAAACTGGAATTAAGTGTCTCCACTTTGAAATGTCATTCTGTTGTATAAGTCTTCTTTTACTTACTATAATGGGCCTCACTTGAGGTTATGGGCATGGCCATCGTGCCCACAACGGTAGATCCGCGCTTGGTCTTAGTATAGAGAGAAGGAAACAAAAGCTCTCCCGCGGCGCGAACTGTATCGCGGACACACTTGCACTAGCCGTGCAGAGCGACGCGTGACATAATATAAATAATACAAAACCTTAATCTGTTAGCAATCATTCCACTTTGATTATTTTATGGTGAGCAAACTTCATTGGCTAATGTGTAACGTATTATCTTATATCGCATGTAATATTGTAAGCTGTTTGTTGTCCTTAATAAAGGAAAAAATAAAATAAAATGGGCAATACATTCCAATTTGATTTGCTGTTTTTGCTTCTGAATTTAGTCAAATGTAATAAGGGAAATATTTAAGGCAAAATAGAAAGTACACAGACTCTCTAAACTGGCCTAATTATTCTGGTTGAAACCGGTGGAAGGCAGCAAATTTAAAATTTCTTTAAATATAAAGCTAACGCTGTTTAAATTAAAGTAAAAATCAAGTAGTACAGTATAACTATTTATTCAACATTTTCCACATTATTATTGTATGAATGTATGTATGAATAACAGACATTTAATTTACAAAATAATTAACATTACAATAGCACTGGACAGGACATTCAACAATAAGTATATTATAAATACAAGTATATACTAATTATATAATATTATTATACAATTTAACTATAATATAGTAATCGTATGGTGGCATAAACTGTCAATTTCAATTATGCGATTTTTGCAAATGTTGAGATCATCGGTAAAAGCACTTTCTTGTTCTTCTTATCGAGTCGATGGACTAAACTCTGACTTGAGGCACTCAACAATTTGCAGTTTCGCTATATGCTACTTACTGCATAATACTATAGGGGGGAAAATTAATTGCACATAAAATAACACCCATAAAATCAAATACGTAACTACTCAACTAAAAAAGTACTATGTAATTAATTAAATCATCATCATCATCATATCAGCCAGAAGACGCCCACTGCTGGGCATAGGCCTCCCCCAGAGATCTCCACAAAGGCCGGTCCTGTGCTTTCCGCTTCCAGTTGGTACCTGCGATCCTCACCAGGTCTGTCCACCTTGCGGGAGGCCTACCCACTCTGCGTCTTCCGGCTTATTAATAAATGGGATAAAAAATAAATATTTCAATTATAGACTTGATTTTAAGTTATAATTTATAATGTGCAATTACCTGTTCCCCTTACTAAAAGGACTATATTAATCTTAAATAGGTGTGTGATTTATAAAATCAACGAAAGATAACAAAAATAAATAAAATTTAACATACAAATATTTAAACCTAAATCGTTTATTATTTCTAGCGTATCTAGCCTCGATTAAATATTGCACTCGACCATCAATATGTCTAAGTACTTGTAAATTCACTAAAATGGATACAAATTACTATAAATACTTGGTGTTAATTGTTTTGAGCCTTTACATTGAGCTTGTTTTATTTTTAACATTTTTTGAAAAAAGAGGAGACGTTTGATGTGTGTATCGGTCGATCTGTCGCTCTGACGATCTGTGTCTGTTAGTGGCATCGTAGCCTCCGGATCGGATCGACCTATTTGGATGCCGTTTCCTGTATTTGAAAGTCAGTTTAATCGAGATTTAAATGTGTCATTAAAACTATGTTTTATTAAAATCGGTTTAGTAGTTTCGCAAACATTGGAGTTTAAGTAAACTTTGTCGGGGGTTGCCCGACTTTTTCTGTCAGTTAAGTTCTATAACAAGTTATTATAATTAGGAGGCACAGCAGTGTCTCGCCAAGTCTAGCAAAACTGAAATACAACGCCATAAACTGTAACGATTAAGATAAACGAGATATTTTTGTCTTATTTCAGTATCTTTACTTTTGTAAATTTTTTAAATTTTCGACGTGATGTTGCGAAGGATAAAGTTGAAGTTTGGCGAGGTTTGTAGAGTGTTAGATATTACTCGATTCCCCAATGCCAAGGCAACTCCCCTCTCATTATCGTTAGATATGTATCCGTCAGCTGTAAAGTAAAAGCTAGGAGGGACTAAAATATCTCGCCCAGGGGTCCATTTCTCGAAAGTTACAGGCTGACAAGTCTACATGGGTATTTTTACAAGTAGGTACGTTTAATTCTGTTTCTCAAGGAAATGTACTGCTAGTCGTTTTTATCAAGATAGATAATAGGTTTGAACACAGTCCTTTACGCTCTGCAACAAAATCCTTTATGCACTGTATGCGCTGGTCAAAACTTTATTTTTTAATAAGGCCCTTAAGACTATCTCCGATTGAGGCGGCAACAATTAAAACATAGTTTGTTTGATTCCACCAACTCCGATTTTCCGAAATGTCTTTGCACAAACATCAACGGATCCTCGCGAGAGAATGCGCTATCGTCTTATCTCAATTTCCGGCAATACATAGAATCTTAAGATTATAACGAAATATTTAATCTAATCTATTGCAGGCACCTCGAGAAGGGATCTGCCAAATACCAATAGATTATAACTTATTCGTGACCCTGAACTGGTACTGAACTGTCTTGAGCATCTTACAGTTTATGTTTGCAAGAGCTCACGGCAGTGACTTGGGACCCGAAAACCCGTTATCAAGCTCAAAATCCTTATAGACACGATAAGTACTGCTCTATAACTGCTGGACTTGGACGGCGCTAACGAAGCAACTCCGCGAACTCCACGCCAATTTATTGAAAATGCTGCGACGGACGTGCGGTGTTACTCGACTCGATAGAGTCCGTACCCAGCACATCCGTGACACCTTGGCAGCCTTGGCGTGAAAGATATCGCGGATAAGATTGAAGAGACTCGCCTCTGGTTAGGTGACGTGTTGTGTAAGCCGCAGGGATACGTGGGAAATAGGTGCCTAAGCCTGCCAGTATCACGAAAGTGGTCCCGCGGGATAAGCGATGGATTGGCATTGCCGAGTCGGATGCGAGAGCCTACCACCTAAGAAAAATAGGAAAGCAGATTCGGGCATAAGCCGAGACAGACGCTAGGATGATAATTATGATGTTTCGTTACCAAATTATTATGATTACTGGTATATCATGAATTATACATTATTAATCTCTGTTACTGTGATGGACGACGTAGCTAATGAGTAGTACCACGAGTAGTAGTAGTAGTAGTACAAAAATACTCCATGGTACTACCGCTAGTAGCACTGGTAAGTTTCGCTATCGTCTGTAAAATCCTATAAAATATGTCAAATTGTCGTTGTTATATAAGCATCATATATAGTCTTTAGGTACAATGGTCAGTTCATTTTATATAATAATATATTTTGTGCTACTATTTTAATGTTTTTTTGTAATTATAATGTTCGTACATAGGAAAAATTAATGAAATGCATACATATTCACCAGCAAAAACGCATGGATCCCAGCCTATATGACCAATAACGTTATAAGTTTGTCGTTGAAAAGGTTTTTACCCGACTGCGACAAAAGGCGGGTTATGTTTTTCGAGCGTATATGTATGTCTATTTCTTTGGCACGGGCTACAGCCCTAACAGCTCAATGTATCTTAACATTTGAGGCATTACTAGATTTGTCTTGGTTGCGCGAGTGATAATGAGTACACAAAAATTTAAAAAAGTCAATTATTTATAGTAATTGTGACGTGTTTATTACCCGACTACGAAAGGATGGTAACTAACACGTCCTTTATGTTTATAAGTAAAAGACAGTTTAAGGAAGGGTCATTCATTTCAATTATTGATTAACCCTTTCAATGCGAATGGATAAAATATAATATCAGCACCCTGACAAGAAACCTCGTTCGAAAAAATCGGTTAACGTGCCACCTCGTCATAACAAAATACAACTCGGTGTTACTAAAACTAAAATAAAGAAAAGAAAGGTCTGCTCTCTTTTTTCCCTAGACTTCGAAAATTTATAATAAACGAGTTAACTGTTTGTCCGTAACCTCGTTGAGTCACGGGTTATCTCATTATCAACACATACGAAGTGTACATTGCAATGAAAATATTACTGGCGACATCGGGTATACATTTAGTATTATCTACCCCAGCATTGTTTGTGTTTCTGCCTGCCGCAAACAATAGCAGATATTTTCAAATAAACCGTCGACCAAGCATGAAACCGCTTGAGACAAACAGGCAAGCGGACCACCTGATAGAAAGTCACCAGGGGGCGCTACCAATGCGTTGCCCGCCTCTAAGGAGACATCTAATATACCTCCTGAACGATCCCATGTCATAGTCCAAAGGAAACACATCTCGATATCCGCAAGGAAAGCCTTAAAAAGCGCAATAGGAACTCCCAAAGAAATTATATAAAAATAAAGATAAATTAAAATTACGCGTACTTGCTCATTTATTTGTGTACAACCACAATATGGTACGCCACATTAACTCAAGTATCATGGAAATCTCACTTTTACTACTAAGTGTCGTTGTTTCATTAACTAGAAATTGTATTAATTAATTTATCATATACCGGCACACAAGTCGCACGTACATACGAAACGGGTTACATTGATAACCGCACAGATAACGGAGTCAATTATGCAAACCACTTCCGAAACTGCACAACGACTGTTTCTTGCACAACTTACGTACTTAGGTTTCGACACAACCGCGTAGCACATTCGAATAACACAATTTTGACAAAAAAATCTTTCCAAAAAATTCCAATCAAGTATCCGAATACAGACTAACATTTAGAGAGTATTAAATGGAATTCTATAAAAATACAACCGTCTGTAGGAAGCCTCTCTAGTGGAATGCTGTCGGTGGTACGTTTAGAGTACGGTTGGCTCAGTCTTCTTTTTTCTTGATGGGCTCCGCGTCACCGTCGCCGGGACTCTCGTCCATGCTGGCAGCCGTGTCCATGCGGGACGAGTCCACCGGGTACAACCTGGGAGACAACGTACCATAGAGTATTAGAGTATGTCCTTCTAGAGGACCACAAACAAACTTTTATCACTTTGGTACAGATTTCCTCGAGATGAGCAATCGGGTTGGAAAAACTTATTTGCATTTTGATAGATGGCAAACTTTTGTTTTGTTTTGCTTTGCTTTGTTTTATTCTATTTAGTTATGTTTTATTTTTTAATTTGTTTATTTTACAAACTTTATATTCTCAAACACCTACTCAATGGGCATGGCTGAAAAACAGCGCTGTACGGAACCATAGGTCCATTTGCCTTAGTTATTTTTATTGTTTAGATGTAGTGTATCGTGCCTTACCATTTTAGTGGTAAGGCACGATATTTTGTTTAAGGCAATAAATGATTCTTATTCTTAAACAGGGGAAGGCCATATAGGCTACTTTGTATCTGCAAAAATAAATTCTAAGGGGCTAAAATAGGGGAAGAAATTTCCTTGCATCAACGATCGCAACTGTTTTTTGTAACTAGTAGCGAAGCAACACTTTTGTATGGGGAACTTGCTCGGTTTTAATCACGCGACAGCGCCATCTATTGTCTGCCTTAAGTACCTTCATACAAGACGCATTTCCTCAAGTCAGGGGTATGAAATTGGTCCACGAGGACGACGTCGCGGGCTAAAGCTAGTCCACGATAAGGTCCTTGTTTGCTTATACATATTTATCGTGTACGCATTAGAAGCGAAGAGAAGACAATGCTCTACATTACTATCTATCTACTACATTAGTTGTGGGACGCCACTACTACTCATTTACCTGGCCCTGAGACTATGAATATGAATAATATGTGTATAACAGGACATTCGTAGACCAGCCTGTGTAGCGTGACGTATTTATTCCCGCGAGATATAACTTTTTTAGCTTACGTCAACACAAATGGAACGAGACCATATAACACTCACTAAACCGCGGTTTCGTACACGGCTGAAGGGGATGTATCACTAGCTCTCTCGCGCGCAACAATGCCCTCCATGATAAGTGCGCCGGCAGAAAAGAGACAGAAATTAGGTTAACTATGAGTTTCACTGCTTTCTCCAACCCGCTTGCGATTGCGTCAACATTATAACACAAACGTAACGGCATAGGGGCTGACGTATTTTTACGCCACCGACGAGCAAGATCGAAATAACGTTTTATTGACTGAAACCAAACTGTTAACCTCAATAGTTTGATTCAGATCAACCAAAAGCGATGCTTAATTTGACAGTAGGACCACACGCTATTCTTAAGTTATTTACACCTTTACCTACACTGGCCAGTGGTGGTGTGCACAAAAATGGTTGCCCTCATTGCGGTTTTTGTTACATAGAACCTAAGATCCGTATCCGAGAAATGTAGCGTAGATGTCATGGGCGACAGCTACCGCTTACCGCCAGGTGGGCTATATGCTCGATTGTCACTGAATAGTATAAAATCACTCAAAGCCCTGATTATTGTCGGACACCACATTTACTTTTTTATTTTTCTGTTATTTTCCTGCAATGTGTTTGAGTGCTTGATATTTTTAGTCTCTGGTTATCAATAAGTACCTATAATAGGCTTGACTGTGTCTACTCACAGTATCTAAATTGTTTTATATGCTGTTGGTACTCGCACCAAATAAACATTATCAAAATAAACGGCTCCAAAACCCCACTCACCATCTCTGATACAAGTACACCAGGAACACGAGATCGTCGCGGAAGCACGCGACACGATGCGCCGTCGGCATCGTGATCACGAACGCGAAGACATCATCTATGAACGTGTTGAACGCCTTGTACATGAACGCGCGCCAGGGGAGAGCCGCTACGGACCGCAGGCGGTAGTTCACGAAGAGTTGGGGCAGCATGAAGAGGAAACCGAACGCGTATACGCCGTTCACGACGCTGTGCAGCGCCCAGGAGTACCAGCTGGAAGGAGAGAGGGTTCAAGATGAGAGTGTGGGGGAGAGGGAGATCTGTCAGGAGTGTAGCTAGTAGATCTGTGCCTAGCCATATGGGAAAAGGCGTGACGTTATGTATGCATGTATGTTTACGATAATATTTAATCCATTATACACAGAGAGAGAGAAAGACCACAGTAAGGTAGTAAACTTCAATAATTGAAGGATTTTTACTTTTCGAATTAGACATTTTTTGTGGGAGGCTGTGCACGGGCAGACCAACGGTTTGTGGGTCTGCTAAACGTCTACTATGAACTACAAAGTGGATATTTTCTTGTACTCTATGACGTAGGATAACCTACGGCGCCCTCATAGTCTATTACTGTTCAGAAATTAAGGTAGCTGACTTCACATACTTCTTATGCGGCTCGTAGACTAGCTAGTACAGAGCGCTGGCAACGAACAGAGGGTAAATCAGCATGGAGGTAGCGCATCGCTTCGGCGTCGCCACTACCTTCCTCTTTTACAAGACAGAAGCATTTTGTCTGTTCGGGAACTAAGGTAGCTGACTTCACGTACCTCTTGTGCGGCTCGTACATTAGCGAGTACAGTGCGCCAGCGACACACAGCGGGTAAAGCAGCATGGAGAGGTAGCGCCTCGTCTCGGCGTCGACACGACCTTCCCCTCACACATTAAACGCACTTTGTTCAGAAATTAAGATAGCTCCACTAGACTCCACGTACCTCTTGTGCGGCTCGTAGACCAGCGAATACAGTGCGCCAGCGACACACAGCGGGTAAAGCAGCATGGAGAGGTAGCGCATCGCCTCGGCGTCGGCTTGCGCCGTGCTTCGCTCGGCCGCGTCCGTCGCGGACGATGCTCGCTCGATCCGCAACCGCCATCCGGAGAACACTATGCGGATGTGGAGCACCTTCGTGACTTTCCACACCTGGTATGAGGAGGAAGGGGCGTTGTTTGTAGCGTCAAGTTAACAAGTAGGCGGGTGCTTATAATGAAGCGACCGTTTAAGAACGTCGCCCGTTTACTACTGTGGAACAGTGGCTACTGAACGACAAATGACGTCAGCAGATTCCCGGTTTATGGGACTGACAAGGGATGGGGTTGGGCGATATAAACTTATTGTTGCGAATGTTAGGCGAGAACGAAAGAGCTATTATGTTTACGTCAAATTTCATCCCCAGAACAGGAGATGCCAGAATGTCTTAAATAGCGTTTAGCTATCTAAGACATTCTGGCAAAACCATCTGATATTAAAACAAAAGGCTATAGACAATAGCCACATGTGCCCACTTTTGTCCATCTAGTTTCTTATACAAGGCATCTAATGCTATTAAAGCTGTGATGTATCTACATAAAACGCTCATAAAATTGGTTACTAAGCTCATATTAATAAATAACGTTAGTATTATACCTCAATAAGGGAGCTGATGCCAGCAGGCACAAGCACCAGCATCGATGTCTGCTGGTCTAGGAGATAGAAGAATATGACGAGTTGCGAGAACGCGCGCCACAGCACCGTGCGGCTCGAGAGTCCCGCCAATGTGCGCTTGCGACGCCAAAATGACACGTCGTTTTTGAACGCCAGAAAATCGAAGAGTAACTGAAAAAGATATGTGGAATTATCGGTCAAAATCAAAGGAGTTTTGCGGAGCGTCGGTGGCCGAGCGGTTAGAGTACTCGTAAGCCAAAGGTCCTGGGTTCGAATCCCGCTCCGGCAATGAACCAATCACTGTTTTCTGAGTTATGTCCATTAGTTGAATACTAACCGATGCTCTTACGGTGAGGGAAAACATTGTGATGGTAAGGTCCCCTGGTAGCAGGGTCATGGAGGTCAGATGGCAGTCGCTCCACTGTAATTCTCGTGCGCGATAGCACAACTGGGACATTAACGCCAAGATGATTTTTTTTTATCAAAGGAGTTTTATCGTAGAAGTTCACTAAAATTGCTTATCGAATGCTAAAGGAGAAGGGAGGAAGAGGTACCAAATCTAAATTTAAAATTGTTGGGAACTGATTCTTCAGCTTTCCATATTTTAGTGTTGTTAGAGTTCCCTAAACTTAACAAAAAAAGCAGTTGTAGGAAAATCAAAACTTGAGACATTGTAAACATCGGTGTGAGGTATTAAACACAGTTAACTATAAGTTGCTTCTGTTAAAATTGAGTTTGAATTTATAGGTTTCAAAAATATGTCATAAATCTTACATATCTACTATGGTTTCCTCTAAACAAAATTGTGTACTCACATGACAACTAGCAATTACAACAGTTGCCGATAACAAATATAGATTTGTGTCAGCAAATATTCCTTTTACGTCATCCACATCTTTCTGACTGAATCCTAGACCATACAATTGATCTAAAGCCAAACGCAAGTGAAGCGCCAGCCTAAAAGAGCCATAGGACGCTGGTGCCACACTAACTGATATGTTAACATCTGTAGTGCTACTGTTCAACAGTTGTAGGTGTGACATTCGGGATTTGAGGACATTGTGCTGTATTATGGGCAAGAACATGCCACCTCGAATTCTAAAACAAAATATGTATCACAGTATTTATGTATTTTGTGCAGCTTAAGTAATTGTTTATTATTAATATGAAAATCTTACCTGATATATGGGTATAACTCTCCAGGAATTTTGTCCTTTGGTAAATTCAAATCGTCAGTTAAGACAGACAGTGGGACTTGAGTAATTATATGAGCGAAAGGCTTTACATTCTTTTGAACTGGTTTCGGTTGCTCTGCCTGAAATAAAATAAAATTTAAACATTTCATGGAACAAACATTTTTCTGTTGATTTTATGTTAATATTTTTATAAACCATGATTGGTACGACTATGAACTGTCTCTATCTTTTAGTTTAGAATGATTTACACAAATATGCACTTTAGTTAAGACGATGTCTGGTCAGTGCTATATAATTAATATTTAGTAAATCCGAGCGGCATACAAATATCACTACAAGACCGATTGAGAAATAAATGACAGTAAAACGCCTGTAAATCACTATTTGATGTGTTTTGTTCCACTGAAACAAATGCTTTAGTTGTTTTTCTTCTTAATTTTAATAATACATCATCATCGTCTTAGCGCTTATCCCGGCCTCTGCCAGGGTCCGCTTTCCTGCCCATTCTTTTTCACTTCGCCCGGTCCTCGGCATCCTCGCGTCGTAAGCCGTTGGCTCTTGCATCCGACTCAGCGATATCAATCCATCGCTTCTTGGGTCGCCCACGGGGCCTCTTTCCTGATACCTGCAGGTTCATACACCTATTTCCCACGTATCCCTGAGGTTTACGCAACACGTGACCAAACCAGCGCAGGCGAGCAATCCTCGATCTTGTGTGCGATATCCCTCACGCCAAGACTGCCACGGATGTATTCATTGCGTGCTCGATTGAGCCGTGTAACTCCGCACATCCAGCGCAGCATTTTCATTTCGTTGGCGTGGAGTTTGCGAACGTGTTTCGTCAGCGCTGGCCATGTCTCGCAGCCATAGATGGCTGGATAGATGACATGGCCATCACTGCTCATCAGGCATGGGCATGGTGCTCTAGCATCACCGGTCTAATTATACTCTTGTTTATAAGCTCTTTGAGCTTACAGGGATTTTAGGAGCTTACAGGGATTTTAGGAGCTTTCATGGTCGCAGGTGACTGCCGTAAGTTTCCGCCATTTGGCCCAAGCTGCAGAGATTCAGGACTTGACATCGGGGCCGATAACGCCGGACTCGTGCATCGCGGAGTATTTGGATTTATCTGATCTATTGACAGCTTCGTTACCTATACGGATGGTGTCGGGATCCATGCTGCAGCTGGCCATATACTCTGTTTTGGCGATAATCAGCTTCAAACCACCGTTTTCTCCTTCCACGTGTTTACTCTGGTCTCAAGATCCTGCCTAAGCTTGCTAACCAGTACAATGTCGTCAGTGTACTTCATGAGCCAAGGAGGCATGTCTCAAGACATGAGGGCAAGGGGACAAGACATATCCGCTGAGAGGGCATAATTTTAATCATTATACACTTAAAATTTTAAAATATTTGAGGACAAAAATAAAATCAACCTTTGTAACATTCCAATACCGCCAATCTTACAAAGATGGCATAAGTGTAGATTGTTTAATTTCGTATACTAAAACTTCAGATAAATAAATATAGCTACTGGTCACCTATGTGATTTCAACTTAAATGCTAAAACTATTTTGAATTTGTTGAAACATACACATTTTGCACGAATAAACCATGCATGAAATAGTGTCATCTAGGGTAATTATGATTACTACATCACTATATACTTAGTACCAATCCGCACCATGTGCGATTTTATAATGGCAACTTCTCTAGCAGGGGGGTTCACACTTTGTTGTATGGTGGCCGTAACTGAGGTGTACTGTCAATTGTGGCGCTAGTTCTGCGTTTTATGTAGCAATACCGGAAGCATGTACTTATTCTGATATAAAATTCGATTGCCGCCAACAATGCGCGATGTGGATAACATAAATGTGGCGGAAAAAGAAACTAACATGTCCCCGTTGTGAAATCAATGACATTTCGGAAAAAAGCCCTCCTTTATGTAATTATGAGTCTTGTCAAATGTGTTAACATTTGATGTAGTAGACGTTGGCGCCAAAGTTCGACAGTTTATACCGACTAATTTTAGATGTTGTACAATAACGAAAGCAGCTTATTATGGTTATGGACCAGAGTTTCCTAAACTTTATTATTATCATTGTCTGGTTTTCCATGATGACTCACCACACGTATTTTAACCCTCCTAGTGCACAAAGAGAAAATAAAAATATTTCAATGTTCACTTGTCTTTTATTCCACTAAGGTGGCAAACAAGCTTGCGGTCTGCCTGATGGGTGACCCTATAGAACCTTTTCACCCCTTTCTTGATGAGCTCCATGTTTTACTCTCAAGGGAGCTAATATTCCATAGCCTTAGCATGGGATAAAGTTCCCTTTAAGAAATTTTGAAATTGCACGGTTCATGACTAATTAGGTTCCAAGGTGTGTGGTAGGCACTGTCTGTCGATGGCGAGCGGTGCGATAATAGAATGTGGCTGTAGGCATCAAATTTTCCTCAGAACAAGAACTTAGCAGTGGTATTGAGCTTATGAGCATGATATCGTCGACAATTGTCACAGGGCTTTTTTGGGTTAATTCACAAGGACCAAGCTGGTATGCGTGTGATTTTGTGACTTGGCATTTTATTTTCATGGCACGGTACTACACTACTCATTGAGATGTATTATTTAAACTACTTTAAACGCTTGGCAAGTGGCTTGTCCAGAGGCCGAGCTCCCGACGAATTCCTGTTCCCAGCGGCTATGGGACGAGCCTCTCTGGAGGTTGGTGCGAAACAACCTTTTAAGCGCATCAACTAACTCAGCAGAGCGTGCCCGTCCGCTGGCTGCTGGTGAGTGGGAATCGGGTCTTCGCACCAGTGCCATTGTGGTCACCTTGTTGATCATCTTGGCCACCATGGCCTATCGTGCAGCAGGAGTGCCGGGCGCTTTCCTCGGCACGCAGACCTAAATGATATCATCCGCCTAGCCTTCACCTCCGCTGGAGTACCCGCAGCTAGGTGCTGGAGCCAAACGGTATAGTTCGTGATGACGGTAAAAGGCCCGACGGGATGACACTCACGCCCTGGAAGCTGGGATGACCTTTGGTCTGGGACGCCACGTGTGTCGATGCCCTCGCGCCGTCCCATCTTTCAGTAACCGCGTGTCATGCTGGGGCCGGTGCCGCCTCAGCTGAAAACGGCGCAAATACGCGAGTCTTGGTGAGGACCACATATTTGCGCCATTTGGCGTGGAAACCTTTGGGCCGTGGGGACCAGGCGCACACTTCCTGTTTTGGGAGCTAGCTAAGCGCCTGGTCGATATTACTAAAGACTAGAAGGCTGGCCTCTACCTCGGACAGCGAATTAGCCTCGCCATCTCAGCGAGGCAATGCCTTCTAGGCAGTTTTCCTAATACAGTGGACCTGGGACAATTTTTTTATCTATAGGTTTGTTTTACTTAGTTTAGTTGATTAGTTGTAAATTTATAATTAGTAGTCTGTAGTCATTTATATCATTGCTATAATCTGTTATAATGTTTATTATTAGTATTAGTATATTATTGTAAGTAAAATAAGTTTAGTATGTATACATTTTTATGCAATCTGTCAAAGTAACCAGAGTTTTTGTATTTTACTTAGTATTTTTTCTCTGTAGTTGAGATCACATAAATCTCAAAAAAAATTTAGTCTGGAGGAGCACATGATATGTATGGATCCAGTCTATATCTATAACAAGTACTATTTTGGTAAGCCACAAATAACTGATGTTTTAAGATTATGAATAAATAAAATGAATCTTCATATTCAATATTCAAGCATTATTATGTGACATCTGTTTTTTATTTTCTATGACTTTTATTACAAGTTGGTAAGTTTCATATTGCTGTGGAAAAATAATTATGGACACATTAAATTAAATGTAACAGATTGTGGCTACAAGGCCACCTTGTACATATATTGTATTAAATTATATTTACCAGTTCTCCTATAATGTACAATAAAGTGTTATAAATAAATTAATAAATGTGACTATGGACCTATATTGTAGAAAAAAACTTACATTTTGCTCAAGAAGATTAAAAGTTTCTGCTTGTGGTTCTGTATGTACCACTAGAGGCAGTGTATGGACTGCATGGGTGTGACGAATTTCATCAAAATCCTTGTACATTTGTCCATCCCCAACTAATGCAACATGCATATACATTGTACCATTATTACGAGTTTTTCTTGGAATTTCCAAAACTATATCACTGAAAAAAACATTAGTGAATTTATATATGTACACATCTACTTCTTGACGACCTGAGTGGTTCAATGGTCAACATGTCACGCAAGAGGTCCCGGGTTCGATTCCCGGCCGGGCAGAAATTGGAGTGATGAATTTTAATTTCTGTTACGGGTCTGGGTGTTCTATGTATAATAAGTATGTATTTAAAAGTATTTAAGTAGTATATCAGTTATCTAGCATCCATAGCACAAGCTTTGCTTAGTTTGGGACTAGATGGCGCTGTGTGAATTTGTCCACGAATATTTATTATTATTATTTTATTATTCTATATTATGGTTTGCAATTTAAGACACCTTCATATATACCAAAGTTTTACCTATACCTTTTAGGTTTATTATTCATTTGTGTTTTATTGATAATTGTTAATTACAAGTCAATTACAGTATAAGTATGTCAAGCTATAAGAAAATTAGGATTGAACATAACTCTACATGACTAGAATGAATGAAATAAGATAATCTTCCATAGTCAATGAGGGTTTTCACGGTTCCAGATGGTGCATGAGGTAGGATGTGAAAATGAAGCCCTGTCATTAGCTTGAATTTATCCATCATTTGACAGCAGTTGTTTCTGTCCAATAGCATGACAGTATTTCGACAACAGACCTTACTTTGCACTAGTGCCATCTGTTGGATTTTGTAATAGCGAAAACCCTCATTACTTATTTACCTATGTTTGAAAACATTTTCATTTACATTTTGTGTAAACATGTCCTTTCAGTAAAACTAAAAGTTCAATAGTTCCCTCAATCCACTAGTATCCATTGCCAGGCTCCACACCAGTGGATCAGAAAGCAATCAGGAGTTTACTATGATCCACCAGTGGCTTGAGTAGCTCTCAGTATCACCAATAAGATCAAACAGCACTTTGGAGACTTCATTATGATGATGCATGCATTTAGATGAGTTGGATATTCGTAAATAAAATAAATTTATAAGGATAAAGACAAACTTCCTTATCAGAATTATAATATTTAACCAATAACTGTTAAGTCCTTTTCTAATTATAGTAACTGCAACTGTACTCACAATGCACTTGGATTCCGATAGTCGAACTTGAGTGAAGTATGGACTTTTGAGACAGATTCAATTGAGGATCCATCCAGTCCAGGATCGCGCCGCACGGACGTGTACAGAACAAGATGCTGTACAGGATTTGTAGCTAAATATGACGAAAAACATTTTGCGCCACGACGACATTCCGGTGGTATAAATATTTCAGCTAACGTCCACAAAGTATTTATAACATAACCACCGAATATTAAAGTAATTAAAATTACAGATATATACTTCATTATTACCAGCGAAACACACTTTTCTCTTCAAATTTTAAGTATATAAGCAATAAATAAAATAAAACTCGCTTTTTCTGTTTTGTAAATGTTTTTTTTTATTTTGATAGGTTTTGACAGTTAACAACGAGCAGTAAACGTCAATTGATAATTGACACACTGACATATTAATTGGATTGATGATTGACATTTGAAAAAAAATAGGGTCATCAAAGCTAATCGATATTTTGAGAAGAAGCTTAACGTTATTTGCGAAAATTGTATATCATTACAGAAATCGGAGCAATAAAATAAAATTACTAAATAAATATTCGTGGACAAATTCACACAGCGCCATCTAGCCCCAAACTAAGCAAAGCTTGTACTATGGGTGCTAGATAACTGATATACTACTTAAATACTTTTTTAAATACATACTTATTATACATAGAACACCCAGACCCGTAACAGAAATTAAAATTCATCATTTCAATTTCTGCCCGGCCGGGAATCGAACCAGGGACCTCTTGCGTGGCAGACCGGCATGTTGACCATTGAACCACTCAGGTCGCCACTAAATGTATCAATATTATACAAAATATCTATATACTTACCTACTTCTATTTACGTAACATGTTACATAATATATGTATGAAGCCGTGAACCGGATGGAGTGCTAAATGTATGAAAACGATAGGTACAAAAATTCCACATACGACAGAAATAATTGTACCTATCGTTTTAATATGTTTAGCACTCCATCCAGTTCACGGCTTCATACATATATTATGTAACACCCTGTATATATTTTAAACTGTTAAATAGCCATTGAAGATATTTCTGAAAACAGTCAGGATAGCGTAGGTACTGACACGTAAACAATATCACCCATTTATTTTTTTATTTGTTTGCCTGTCTGTCTGTGCACATATCACGCAAGAACTGCTGAACGAATTTTGAAAGTTTTCACAAATTGGTAGCTTGGGATTTAACTTAAAATCTAAGCCGTACATGCATAGGTACCTACAATCAGCGTCCTTCGAAATGCTTGCCGTGTAAAAGTTAACTGTCATAAAAACTATTTCCAAGCGGACGAAGTCCCACGACTTCAACTACAAATTCTAGTTGTGTGTGTTGGTACTACTAAGTTTCACACTTCTCATCCATAACATTATATTGCGACAATTGATTACGGAATGATACGTAGTAGCTCCAAGAACAATGCCTTGTCGGCATCGCAACAACCGACCTCTAATGCGTAGGCTCTTATCAAATTGGCCATGACTACTTCGATAAGCACGGTCAGCACCCCCACAATCATAATGGTCCACACTCCCTTACGTGGCGCAGCAAGTTTAGTATATATGTGTTTGTATAGAGCTAGACGCACTTAAACGGCGCGGCGGGCAGCGACGCAACGTGGCACATCCAACCCGTACAAAATTCATTGTATAGCGCAGGCCGCAACACAAATGCCTTTGGGCCTTAAAGCGATCGCTCCCACTCTTTACGTCCAAGACGGTGTAGCGGAACTCCTCAGAGACAACATTACCACGCCGTTGTCCCCATTCGGCTTATATTATAATAATAATAATAATAAAAAGTTTATTAAATCTTGTAAAATACATTTCAATTATATATGTAAAAAACACGTAAAAGGTAAAAATAAAACATATTTTTTGCCTGATATATATCAGCTTGGAGCCATTTTCCATTCTGCGGGACCTATTGCCTCTCTACCGAGTCTCTTGCAGGAACGCTAGTGTCACCTTCCACCTGGCGAGTACGATAGCCAGCTCCCGCGCCTGCTCATAATTTTTTCGGTGTTTTGGCTGCTTACGTGTGGCATCTCCTATCCGATAGCACAACCCATCAGCAAAAGGAAAACCGATTCTCCAGAGCTTCGTCCATCTGCCAGCAAATGACCACAAACCCCCCTTAGACATGCCAACCTAACTCACCTTTTTATTACCATAATAAGAAAAATCATCCGGGACATATCGGATGCAACGCCCGGGACGGTGTAAGCATTATATTACGAAGACAGAGTCCGACGTGACATGGCAGATATGTTGAAAGAATGCCGACTTTGATGGCGTAGCCATTTCTTGCGCGAACCGGAACTCCGGCCAAGCACGGGATGATGGAAGGAGAGGCCAGTCCCACAAGCTTGACACAATGAGGAGTTTTCCAGTAGGTATGGTCAGTTGGTTTCAAACAGCATCAATAGATGGCGCTCCTACAATTTTATTTTGGTTATCTTTTTTAATCTGCACGATGGTGGCAGTGATTTCATGCAGCCAACTAATACTCATCTTAAAAATAAAATGTTTAATAATATAAACATAACTGTTAAAGGTTGAACGAAATGTACAAAGAAATATTTATATAAGTTGGTACTATGTTCCATTGAATATGAACCTCTAAAATGGTTGAAAATTATTGACAAATACAATATTATCCAATACAATGTACCCAGTGTTTATATCCTCTTTGCTAAGAACCTATTTCAAGCGATTATCAATTACCAAAAATGTCGGGGCGCCATCTAGTGAGTGGTTAGAAATGCTTTAGATACCTATTGGAAAACTGCTCAAGGGCCACTGAAAAGCAGGAGGAGGATACCGTGGGTACCGGAACCTCGCGTGCGAGAGCGTTAACGGAATATAGATAATGATAAAAAGGTATATTTCCCTAAGTACCTATTCATCCTTGTAAATATTACAAGAATATAAATGTAGCAAATAGTAAGAGCACCGAGAATCTAAACTGAGAGCCTTTGCATAACACCGACATGGTGACCGCGGTCACTGAAAAACACGAGAACATGCTGAACATGGCCTGGAGTGTCGATATCAGTCGAACTACCCACATCTCTACAAATGTCAATACCATTTGCTTCCTACAAGTAATAGTAACGTAGTTAGGGTTATTTTGTAAAAAGGGTTTAGTAACACACTATGTTAAGATTTAATTAACTATATTTCAAGCAAACCACAGGTACAGAACAGGAAGTTCTAACTTCTAGCTTTCTATTGCTAGATCTAGAACGTTTCACCAGTCTATCATACAATTATTTTATTAAATAATTTATTTATTACGCGTCGGAACCCTGACATTTCGGTATCTATTTTGTTTTTCTAAACTAAAACTAATCATATGGTCACACTGCCACGGTGCGTTCAAAAGTACAACAAAATGTTTAAGCTTTGGGTTTAATTAGTGAAAACAAATAGTTATAATACAGACAGAATATGATTTAAATTGTTATATTAATTTAGTTTCAGCTATAATAACATAATGATCCTGCGGTATTAAAGCTATTCCCAATACTTAAAACTTGACTTTTAAATTTCGTACTTGAGTTTGTGCAACAATACAACACTGTGGATGTGTATATATGAGTAATATTTAAATAGGGAATTTAAATAGATGTTATTCATAAGTGTTCCTCTCAATTTTAAGAAACTTGGTATGAGTCTATTTTATTTAAAAGCAACCTGTAAAAGGGTTTTGAACGTAGTTTGTTTTGTTTTGTGGCAACTCTATATCGTTAAATGGAAGACAGCAAAGGAACGTAATAAATCGGTGTCTCCAAGGAAATATTATTGATATTCCAAGAAATTGGAGCAAATCCTAGGTATCTTTTTAATTTTTGTAAAATACTGTTTACACGACCCAATTCTTAATAGAAATGTGTATCGTGTATGTGGCAGTGTTTTGACAGTTGTCATTTTACGTGCCTGTACGAAATGTTTGCTAATTTGTTTATGTTTCAGGGATGAACGGAAATCAACGTAACTTGTGAACATTACCGAAGGAAAGTGTTATTCTGGAAAGCATTATCTAGAAAATGATGTCAAATATCATTATGAGTGGAACTTACCACAGCTATGGATGCTAAAGACTTGAGAACTGAGACTGCACTGGGAGATCGTATGCACGATGGCACCACGAAACACCCTCAGAGCATGGCTGCTCCACAGTGCAACAGAAATAAACCTTATCAAGATATGGGATCAAACTCATTGGGCAAAGTGGACGCGCCGCCTGCACGGCCGTGCGCCGTCATTGGCCCTGATCGCGTGGTGCCGCCGTCCGTCACTGCTGATGCCTATCTGAAAAAAGCTATACCAGAACAATGGCAATCAATAGAGGCCTATCGTCGACCACCAGAGTATCCACACAGGATTAGTGAATACCATCCAAATAGAAACATATCCCCAAGACAAACTTTCCAAGAAAACATGCAGCGCATTATGGTGCCACCCTCATATAACTCAGTGAAAATTAAAGAAGATCATAATTTTCCAGTTGATCCAAATACAGTTTCATTAAGGAACACCAAGTTGAATATGCCGCCTGAGGCAAAATATAGTGATGTGCCTTATACAGTGAATGCAATATCAAATGAACAAAAAAGTGCTAGGCATCCTGATATTAGTGTGCCAAGTATGAACCCAGCTCTTGCAAGAAGTGTCCCTCATGCGTGGCCAGCAGGAACTGCTAATGTTCGTGTTCAGAAACCCTACTCTGACATGTATCCATACTCTGAGTACTCCAGTTGCAATGGACCTCGGCCGATGCTCATTCCTCGACCTCATGGATCTATACATGAAGAAGCAGCACATGCATATCCAGAACCTCAATATTATCATGAAGGTAATATACGTTATAAGCCTTACCCATCCCCTAAGGAGAGAGTTCCACAAGCAAGATTTGATTATTTAAGTTATTCAAACCCATTTCACCCTCCTCCTTTTCCCACTCATAAATATGAAATACAAAAATCAATTCCACACCCATATTCAGGATATTCTCAAGTTCCTTTAAAATATATAGATACTAGAATGGCTGAACCAATAATGAATGGGTATCAAAGACCTTTAAACCAGCAGACAAATTATAATACAGTATCTTATCGTAATCAAATTATGCATCCCACTTATGGGCCAGTTCCTGGTAACTGTATACAACCAAATAAATTTTATACATATTCACATGATAATTCTGTTAAAACAATAGCACAAAATAAATTGCCCTATGAAAACAGTAATAAAATGTATACAGAATATGATAATACAAGACTTAAGCCATACCCTTTGCCTGATAGCTTCTATGTGAATGAAATGGGTAGGTCTCACCCTATAAAGAGTTTGCCACCTCCACCGAGCTACGCATCAGTAAATATGCAGCATGCTTTGCCTTCACATCCTTATTACAGAAAAGAAAATCAATCAATGAAAGGCTATGACTATAGTCCACATTTTAGAAATGTTGACCCAACTTCAATTAATATGGGTAATAATGCATTGACAGGATTTCCATCACAGTATGCCGCCAATGCTATCACAATATCACCATCTGATTCTAATACTGGCAATGATGCTCTTGCACAGGGTATTTTACAAGATGAATTTGGTTATGTAAATCAGTCTTCTTCAGTGAGTATGAGGAATATTGATTTAAGTATGAATCGAATTCCCAATGACTTTTATGGGAGATATGACTACAGGTATGGTCCTCCTATGAAAAATACACCTACAATATCTAAATTAGAATCTAACTCCAGTAATCATGGAGGCAATAAAAACAAAAAAGATATAAATGTTAGACAATTTCTCTCCATGTGGAGTGAAGACGATAATGGAGAAAATAATAAAGAAATACATAATAAACATACATTACCTAATAATACTGTAAAACATTATGACAATAATAATCAAGAACAACTGTATGTACTTGGGTTAGTTAATGTTCCAAGGGAAGAACTTAGTAAATATGAACACATACAGAAAGTGTCTAAATTACCAGAAAATATTAAAGGATATAATAGTATTGAGCTGCTCAATCAATTTGAAGAAGTAATTGAATCATCTAATTTAAATCATTTCAAATCACCTGTACCAGAGCAAATGAAAAATTCCTCATCATTAATTGCAATGCCAGCACGTCCTATTTCACCTTTAGATGTTGAAGCTAAAATCAGTCAGTCTGTTATTCACAAAGAAGTCGGTTGTAATTTTGAAATTAGACCGTGTAGTCCAAAAATGTTAAATGTTGAAATAGCGACACCTGCTCAAAATTTATTAGGTGAACGATTAATCGAAAAGGTTTCAAATCCTCTAATTCTGCCATCACCTAATTTACCAACTGTTGATCTTGAAATAAATAATTGCAATGTTACAAAACACCCAGAACATAGAAACACACTAAATAAGAATATTAAAGCTCCGAGTTGTAAAATGGTTAATACACAGTGTAACGAAGCCATAGGAACAGGAGTGAAGTCTAGTTATAGTGTACAAGATTTAGAGAGCAATTCTGGTATTTGCTTAGCTTCATTACCAAGACTTGATAATGATTGTGAATTAAATTTTCCTGAAGTTAATCAACAATTCATAAATGCTAATAAAACTGAATCCGTTATTATAAGTACACCTAAAGATTTACCAACACTGGAGGTAGGTTCTCCTGGTGTAAAAGTAAATACACAAGATAAAGATGTAATTATTGAAAATTTTTCATCAAACACTGACAGTGAAAAAAATGCTCCCAAATTAAGTAAATATAGAAAATATAAGAAAAGCAAAGATAACTTGGACAAGAGTATTATTAAGACGCAATCTCAGACCATTATTAGAACTGACAGTGTTATTATAAAAAATCCCGAAAATGTCAAGATCCAAGACGAAAGCATTGATAAAACTGTTCAACATCAAAAAGATCAAGATATTCCAATTAATTTAACTCTTCACCCCGAAGAACGCAGTTTAAATTATGGAGATGCAACCCTAAATGAAGCATTTGATGGTAACCCTTCTATTGACACAATTTTAGATTTTAGCTCTAAACCAATACAATATCAATTATTGAAATCTGACTCTAAAATTGTAGAAACGGATATCATACATCCAAATGAATTAAATAATAAAACAATGGAATACTTCGAGTATAAGGACGAAAGTCATAGAACATCAGAAATCGAATCTACAAGTGATATACAAGCTTCTTCAAAAGTTCAAACTGATTGTGTTTCTGTTAGTACTTCAGAATCCTCAATTATAAAAAATACAATAAATGAAGACAATCATAATGTTAATTCAAAATTAAGCAACACAATTGAAGATCTCACTGACTGTGAGGATAACTATAACAGTTCTATGCCTGGTCAACTGGAGAACAATGCAACACCGGACAATAAATCAGGATTTTCATGTGATAAAATACGTTGCCTAAGCCCATTAAGCAGTAATGATTCGGATTTTGATAGGAACTGTATAAGTGACAATGTCGATAAAAATGAATGTCCTGCAAATCAATGTGAAATTGCAGATATTAACCAAGAAATTATACATTACAATAAAAGTAATACAATTACAAATGAATCATCTGATCTTGATTGTAAACTCAATACAATTAAAGAAAATGTGATTAACCCCTTTGTGCCTTGTAAGAAATTAATACCTGGGACTGAGATATTTGAAGAAGAATTCGCGGAAATGAGTCAATCGAATTTAAATAGCGAGACACCTTTAAGTGAACCTAAAAATGAATCTATCAATGCAAGAAACTTAAACTTTTATAAGAAACACTTTTCATCACGCATGCAAAACCTGTTTATGTATATTGAAGGCTGTTGTTGTACGTTTACTACTAAAAAGTGTTACAGGTGTAATTCAGTAATTAATTATATTGAATTGAAAGATACTGAAACCGATGGTGCGAAATTAGATTTTGTAGATGAAACAAATGATGATTCACGGAAATTAAAGCTGGAAGAAAGCAGTTTAGTTGCGTCAAATATTACTTCAGAAAATGAAGTGCTAAATTTTGAAGAAGTGGAAGGACCTGAAAGTATTTTGAAATCAACAAAGACTCAAATTCCTTTTACTGAATCAATGCACAATATAGCGAACGATCTAAATAGTACCGAATCAAATTCAACTGAAATTCATATTGACGAACACATTAACAGTTCTGTAGACTGCGTGGATATCATGATAGACAAGAATATATCAGTTGATTTGAATATCACTTATGACCAACCTATAAATGAAAAAAACGAAAAGGCCTCTGAAGATTCCACAATTAAAAAGAAAATAAAAACGGACACAGGTGAAAACAACAGTGTCAACGATATAAACATGTCTAGTGAAATATGCGATCAATTGCGAAGTGACGAAATCATTGTAAAGGAGATTCATGGCGACGAAAGTATACACGATACTTTACATAATACAGATAGTTCAGACAATACCCGCAATGAATTTCCTGAAACAGATCAGTTTGTATGCAATACGGCAATTGAAATTAAAGAGAACATTTCTGAAGATTATTTAGGTACAGAAAAAACAATTTTAAATTCAGACATGCCCGACACTCGCCTTTGTATTTCTGCATCAAATACTACTAGTTCGATTGCGTCCAATGAAAGCGACTCAGCATCGGAACCAAAAATGATAAGTCCTGACGTTGATTTAAAAAATCATCCAGAAAATAAAACCGTGTTTCTAAATTCAAACAAAAGAGATCAGAAGGATGAATCAGCACCAGACACAAAACATGAAAATAACCTATTTTCAGAAATATATGATTCACCATGTAATAAAAATTCGCCAAAGGACAACGCCATAGCAGAACAAGATGCAGATAATGAAGAAATTAAAGTAGAAGCTCCTTGTAATAATTCAGAATTTACTGAAAATGTCTGTAGTATAAACAATGATACGACTACTGAAACTATATCAAATGTAATAAACGAAACAATATGTATGTTTCCGAGAAATGAAGATTTAAAGCATGTACCAGATCCTGTTGCGCAAAGTATGCGAGAATCAAGTTTAGTTAATGAAATGAAAACATCACCCGAAGGGATTAATTCAGAAGAATCAAGTTTTCTAGTAAATGAATCGTCTGGTGCAACAGATGATTGTGTTTGCGCGAAGACAGACAATGTGATCGCAACATCTGACATACTCACTGATGGTTCATGTATAAATGATAATTCAGATTATTCTCACATATCATTCATTAAATCAACGGAAACTATATCTGAAATAGAATGTGAAATTACAGAAGAACAAAAGGTTGATCATGAGTCAGAAGATCAGTTAAGCCAAAGTAATGATTTAGATTTAGACAATCAATCGATTCATATAGAGTCCGCACAATATAGTCGTCATGAAAATACCTTACCGAATGAAAACAATGTTTATGAAAAAACGGATTCGGCAATCGATGATGATGATAATAATTCTGGTTCTTTTGATGAATTAAATGAAACACACGAAATCAAAACAGTTGATATTGAAAGTATTCCAGAAGTTAGTAATGCCACCGATTCAATTTTGCAAAATACGCTGAACCCAACGGTGACGCGTTCTAAATGCTCATCTTTGAAAAGATCTTTATCAGATTCAGCTTTAGACAAATACCAAATTAATTTCAAACATGATGTATCAGAAAATGGATTACCAATGCCAAAGAAAAGAAGAATAGATTTTGCGTTTGAAAATTCCACTGAACCTCAATTCTTTCCAGAAAGTTTCTGTAATTCTATTAGTCATAATAGAAGAAATTCTATTTCCTCTGTTTATAATGAAGAAAATGTCTCATTTTGCATCGTTATTGATAATGATTGCTTAATAACTGCAGATGAAAGTGACAAAATATGTTTTGCAGACATTTCTATTTCTGAAAATTGTATTCCATGCACGTCTGACGAAACTACAAGTGAAGATTTACCTCAACTCGTTACCATACAAGAAGATACTGATTGCAGTTATGCAGAGTCTTTCGTAGTAGATACAATAGAAGAAGAAAATGAGGCATGGGTTGATGATGTTGCGTGCGTAGAAACGGTTGTAAGCGATGATATTGCAGAAGATATTGTGGTTAGTGCCGCTTCCTCTCCTAAAAGTACTGGATCTTCAGATGATGAAACTAACGATAATGAAACAATTGATGTTAATCTACACTGTGATAAAGTTAAATATATATACGGTGAAAAGATGTGTCGTGATGATGCTCAGTTCGTGGATACCTTGTATAGAACACCACAGATGGACGTAAATAAAACATTGATTTATAGAGAAACTCATATCTCAGATGATTGTCATGAATATTATAATACAGAATCTCTAGAAGAAGTTTTATCTGAAACATATGAAGCATCTGCTGAAAAGTTAGGTGATAATTGTAGTCTAATTGCTACAACTTCTGAAACAGCACTAGAAGATAAAGAAAATTTTAATTTTAGTGTTTCTGACAACCATTTGCAACCTGAAGGTCACGAATCCACATCTGAAATAAAAACTACGACAAATGTTCATGAAAGGACACCAACATTACAAACTCAAGACGACACTGTACATTCGTGCGAATCAAGTGTAGACAATGACTTTAGTTATAATAATGAAATTGGCAGCAATTTAAAGTGTACTATTCTATCTAGTTCTCCAGAGGTGTCATCTACTACTCCCGAAGAAAGAAATTCCATATTACTGAAAATAACAAACTACGGGGGATCAAGGGTAGCACAAGTTAATGATATAAAATCGGATGTTAAAAGAAATACTGTAAGTTGCAAATACACTGAAAAGCGAGATTATATACCTTGCAGTAGTAATTTACTTGCTCGACCTTTAATTACCAAAGCAGCACAAAAATATATCCCTCCATTAAAAGAAACCTTACAAGATCTCAAAATAAAACTTCCTCTGCCGCAACATAGCTTGAATAAATTAAAGCAGTTAAAAGTATCCAAAGATGCACCAAAGCCTCGTGTAAAAACGCAAAATGCGATTAACATGTCTAAGAAAGAGACACCAAAGAAACCTAAACCAAATTTCGAAGATGTCCTTAAAAGTATAGACGAAATTCAATTCAAAATGCGTAAAGGAAAAGACAAAAAAATTAAAAAGACAGTTCCCAAAGTAGTTATTAAAAAAAGCATTAATGGTTCCCATTATACAAGTGCCGCAAGTAAGGATAAATACAATCCTGATTTAACGGGACGAAAATGGCAACCATGGGTGTTTATAGAAAAAAATCTTTTCATAGATAAAATGGCAATTAAGAAAAAAACAAAAGCTGTGTATAACTACAGGAAAAAAACATACGTTTTAGCAGAATCCTTTAAAAAATACAGATCATGTGACAATGTAATTAACCACCATCAATCTTTCATTATATCTCAACCCAAAACAGGTGGTTCTTGTGTGAGTCAACTGAAATATACAATAAGAATAAAACAAAGTTACTGATGCAAATCCAACGTAAGGGTCTATCTGTTATTAATTAAATAGGTAAATAAATCAGCCATTTTAATCCCGCCCAAAGATTGTGAATAATTACATTCCTCCTATAATTCCAAATTTGTTTTATCGTACCTAGTTAGTTACCCACACTATTTAATTTTGTAGTTTATATTTATGTTAGGCTCGAGCCAAAAAAAAATCGTGTGATAGACAAACAAAGACAAAATTTATATTTTAAAAGAGCAATTTGATCTGATTTCGTTACGTGTTTCAAAGTTTATTATTATATTTCATTCCATTCACCTGCCTACCTAGTGGTAGTAAATATACATTTTATTATTTATTTATCAAAACTTAAATTTATCTCTAGTTCTAAGAAGTATTAATTTATATTCGTTAATGTCTTGTTTATTTTCTCTTTATTTTAAAACTATATAAAAATGTTGCTCATAAAATATTTTATACCAAAGCTTGGTTAAATGTCCACGTAATGTTATTGTGGTAGGTTACCGCCGAAAACAATCGGGATTTTATCATATGCTTGGTGGATGATTTATTCTCTCTCATAATAAATAAGAGGTATTAAAAATCTTTCCAAGTATAGGATGTTCACAGTTCTAATGTTTCGCTAAATTGCGAGATTCTAGGCGAAACCACGTAGGTTTATGTTGTCGTAAGTAGATAGGTACTAGAACTTAGTCGATAAAGGTATTTAAGCAAATAACATATTTATGTATACTGAAGTTAAGGATATTCCGAAGTTGATATTTTGTTAGCGTACCTAATTAAGAAGATAATACAGAATACTAATTTTCTGTTCTTGTTAATATTTGTCGTTACTTTCACTGTAAATAAGGAAACATTATTTAGACACTAATTGTAGATAGGTTATTTATGGATCATCGAGCCTTTATTGTAAAAGATCCGGTAGATAAGTATGTCGTAAAGTTACGGCCACCAGTTGCTCACGTAAACTTTAAGCACATAAGAATGCTGATGACTGAAATGTGCTAAATGATGTAGGTAGAAGTACAAATCGAGCACGCAATAGTGTGGACGCATTGTTATATTATAATCGTCGAGAGTTTAGTGCAACGTGATGATCAGGCCGAGTTCGGTTAAATTGAGCAAGCTTGTCTATGAAGATGTTGGAATGATTGTTATTTTGAACAACATAATTATTTATTTCTCCGAAACGACGTAATAAATATAGGTACAAAACTTAAGCAAAAACAAAATCAAATACTCTATCTATAGGCAATAGAATTCATAGGATTTCTCCACGTCCCATATTTCATAGACACATCTACTTTAAATGTGCGCAATTCAGTGGATGTAATTTGACCTGTCATCAGTGTTATATTTGCCAATGTTCGGGCTATTGTTAAAAACTCTGAAATAGCCATATTTCTAAAAATAGTAGGTATAGGTCCCTGTCGATCTATCCCTATTTTGATGCATCATGAATTAAATTAAATACTAGCGACCCGCCCCGGCTTCGCACGGGTGTTCTCGGGTTTTCTCCATTGTAATATGAAGGTACTTCCAGAGGAAATTCTCTAATGATAGTGAAAACAGCATCAAAATTAGTTTGCCTGATATAAGAGTTAGCGGCTTTACAGACAGACGCAAAAAGCGACTTTATATTATACTATGTAAGGATTAATGTTTTTGCGTATTTAACACATGTGCCTTCATAATGAGCTGATATTAAAACTACTTTTTCATAAGGGATCCCAAACATATTTTATATGTAGATACCTTAAGATTATATCGTTTTTGTGAAGTGTATGTATGATCTCATACAAGGTACTCGCCATTCATATAATGTATTTTGCCTGATCGTGCCTAAACAGCATATTATATTCCTAATATTTTTATATTATGTACAGGGTGTTAAAATATACCAAATAGTATGTGCTTTTAAGTCCTATACATGTTTCTAGATTGTTTTGCCTTTGTATATAGGTATAGGGTAGGTTTAAGCATATTGTAGTATTTAATTATAAGTCTGTTAATGTATGTTTGTTAATGATCCAAGGGATTATTATTTAGTTTTTATCTATGTATATTTTTGAAGTTGATGTTTTGCAAGTCTTGTAAATAATATATTAATTTATTTAATGTAATTGGATTAAACGAAATATACAAAACGTACAAACAATATACTGTAGCATTATTTAGAAGTGTTCAGTTTAATGCTGCATATTATTAATAATAAATATAGAGGCTGAATTTATAGTTTAATATACGCAGTTCGATATTGCCTTACTTGATACATAGAATCAAACCAAAACCTTATTTTTGGATACAGGAAACCATATAAATCTTATTTGCTATTTTATGCCAGAAAAATGTATTACGACACAATAAAAACGTTTTACAGTTAGCAGTATGTAGGTATATAAAATGTCGAATTAAATTCGTGTTTCATTTTTTGTTTGGTTTCTAAATATTTATTAGATGTTTGTATCTGCATTCATGTTTCAGATAGTTATTTATTTTAGCCTGTATGTTTGTTAAGCACTGTTGAGTGTTGTTTACTATACTGCACTTCGATGGCCATTATGATTATGTGATTAAATAAATAATTGAAATATATTTATATATATGTTTATTTTAGGATACTGCACTATTTAAAATAAGGGTTACGGAGTTCGTTTACATTATTGTAATTGTTTTGGCAGTTTTATTGTAATGCATATCTAAGATGTCAGTAAATGAAGGTGATTGATAAGTGTATCGTGATATTGGTGTTTACCTACATATTTATTGTCAACACAAGTTAGAAACAGTTAGCAATATATATCTAGCTTATAGAAGATATAATATTACGTGAATGTAATTATACTGTTGTTGATGGGGTAATGTTTTTGAGTGGTACCTAGTTTTAAGTGAGTATTGTTTTCAAATTGACCAAATAAATGTGTTCTAAATAATAATGCGGATTTAATTTATAAGAAGTTCTTTATTTAAAGCTATTAGGCAGGTATAGTGGCTTTGACGGCCTCTTGGCGTATAGCGCTGATGAGCTCCTGGTTGACGAGAAACACGAACCGCAGCCCCGCGATCTGGACAAAAAAGAAGATTATTTAAAATATTTGATTAAACAGAAAGCAAGCTCTCCATCCCACCCTCAAAAGAGACAGAGCGACAAATACTTGTGCCACTTTCAACCCTTTGAACGTCACGGTTCTTTCACGAAAAATTAATACGCTGAAAGCTGTAGATTAGATTAGTAAATTACGGCTAAAAGAGTCGAAAGCGTCCAAAAGGCTACAATCTACAATATTTAAAAATATTTATACAATGGAACAATGTGGCCTCTTCCTACCCGTGGGAAAAGGCATTCGTACCCAAAACGGGAATATCGACCATTCTCGATGTGGCCATATTGAGACGCAGTATATACTAAAGTAACCTATAACTGTGAAGTGATCGCAATCTGACCAATTGAAATCTACCTCGGGGCTCAATGTTTGCCACCACGCGTTAGATTGCCGAGACGGCAGAGCCCAATCAACCGCGCAGTTTAACTTTGACGCTTGCCACGTTGCATCGTGCGTACACAAACTACTTCTCATATAAGTACCAAGGATAAAATACAGCGCTCTTCCATGTCAACATCATTAAACAATAAACGATACATTTTGCCGTTTGGCTTTGTTTTCACTCCACAGTTATTCCTAAACGGCAGTTCGTACCTATCACAAAAAAAGAAAGTCGCTAGCGTTTAGCCGTCCCAGCCCTAAATAGATACGGCAGTAGTACACAAACCCAGCTTCGGTAATTACCTCAATGACACTGTTGTGGTTGAGCTTGACCTTGTTGCCTTGCAGTATGGGTCGTCCGTCCACGAATATGGGCCGCTTGCCCTCCGAGGACATGAAGAAATCACCGGTGTTCCGCAGACGAATGGTCGCTTGCTTGCGAGACACCTTGGTCGCCGGGCCCTCCAAACTGAGGTCCACGTCGATACTGTGGTCGCGGGTGCTGCGCCCCACAGCTATCTGTAGGCATACGAACAAAAAGAAATACGTGAATAAGCAATCGGGTATCTGTTTTTTTGCAATAGCTTGGGGCCGCGGCACAAAACAAATAAAGGTTCAACTGACGTGGCAGAAGGCAAAACGAACTACCGGATAATACACAACTGTAAAAAGCAAGTACCTAAGTACCTCTGCATTCTACGGACCGAACACAACATGAAGAAATATCTATTATCGTCCCCCGGCTTCAACGTTCGTCATCGCGCGCAGCATTGGACTAATCATCACCGTAAGTCGTATACACAGCTGCTAATTGATATGGTTGATTAAAATTAAATTACGACGATAAGCGAATAAACAGTGCACCCTTGGAAGCCACAAGGTCGGCGAAAGAAGCGCCAAGTTTCGGAATATTAATTAGCCTATTGGGTAAACTAGGTTTTCTTTACATAGAGATGGCTTTCCGCACATTGACACAAAGTACGTACATAGTTGCTCAAAAAGGAGGCACATTACGAATGCTAGAACGCGCGGCGTAGACGACTGACCCCTGATGTGAATTGAACTGTGCAGCGGAATGTCTGAAACCCGCCTCGGGGTGCCGTACCTAACCGTAAGGCTTGCGTAAAATTAACCTTTTAATGAACACATGCTGCAGTTTAAACACTATTGAAATCGGAAACGCATTATACTCGACGCGCCCTGTTGTGGCCGAATGGTTGTATTTAATAGCTAGCGTGTTCGTTAATCGGCAACGGTCAGCAGAATACTTCATGTCGCGGTATTATTTCGGTGACTGGCTGCGGACAAGTATTATTTCTCATTAAAAAGCGGCAGGTAATTTGTAATTTAAATAAGCCTAATAAACATTTATAATTGAACTATTAGTGACTAGCTTTACATATATTTTATTCATAGAGTGAAGTTTACATTATTCACAAGCAAAATTCAATAGATACTGAATTACTCTTTGAAAAAAACCTACTTATTTAATTTATTAGCATATCTCCTTTTCACCTGACCCTACAATTAAATGACTACCCATTATTGTGTGGTAACAAACTAGATATAGTTGTTGACACGTTAATTCAACAGATAACGTTATCGCCTGGGAGGTAATGAGCGTCGCGAGCGATACGTGCGCCCAGTGTGTACCAAACTGCTAACAAATACACAGCGCTCTCCACCAACGCCAGAGTATACACAGAGCTACCGACAAAATTTACGTAAGCACGTACAGTGTTTACATGGAAAAGCTTGCCAGAACTGAGGTTCCAGGTACAGGAGTTTCATGATGCATTTGGAACATTGAACGATTTCAAACCTTGTAGTATTTTTCCATGTTACGTCTCGCAAAATGACAGCTACGGACTGAGACCTACGCAAAAGTTCGGTTTTGGACGTTGGATTGTATTTAATGCATTCGAAGTGAAGTAAACCGTTCTCACGTTTTCTACCTCGCATTTGTAGGTAGGTACCTACTCTACTATTTGTTTGTCAAACGACGACTAAAGCATAACTGACTGACAATCTGAGTAAATAAATGTTTTTTTATGCATTTTCATGCTCTGAAACATACTTAATATATTGATATACAGTTTGTTCTTTTTGATCTATACATTTTGGTCATTCCCTTTTTAGCATAGAGCAGAAATATTTCTTAATATCGGAAACTGGTGTCACTAGAATGGAAGGGAAAAGGCGGTAGTATCTAGTGAAAAAAAATAGGTATGAAAGCAGCGGTATAGGTAATGGCAAATTGCTTACATATCTACAAATATTACAAACCTGCAAACCTTACCCCATAATCCCCACATCAACATGGTTTGGTCAAGATGTTAGCCCCTTAGTATACCTATATGTAGGGTCGGTGACCAAATCGCGGGTAAACTCGTCTACTTAAATAGAAATCAATTTGCCGAATGTAGGTATGTTCGTGCATAACTTCAACTGCTTTCTTATTTGACTCTACCTAATTATTTTTTGTTGAGTTTGTAATTGTCAGTAAAAGGTTTGTATACAAAAAAAAGGTCGGTAGGGGGTAGAATAGAGTAGGGGCAATGGTAGGATATTACGCAAACGAAGTCGCGCCGGGCCAGTTAGATTTTTTATGTCATACGGTAGGCAAACATACGGAAGTTTCTAATAGAAGGTGGGTGGGTACCTAACGGTGACCTAGCTAGTCTGATTTATAATCCAGTAATATAAATAAATATACATATCCATTAAAAAGGTCTATTACGAGTAATTACCACGGGTTATTACACAAAAGTAACAATTTCATGTGGATATCATTTTACTGACTCGAATACCCAGAATATACATACAAGGCATATAAACAAACATCGCGTTACGCGTAAACTGTATGCCAAACCGTAAATGAAAGAATGCAAAAAAATATATTGTTATCTCGTCGACCGCCAGCCATATTGGTTTTGCACAAAGGCTGGTGGTTATAATGTTACCAATATAATTATAGCACGTAATCAGTCGAATAGACCCATCAGCGTTGTAGGTAAGTACAGGCCGGTGTCTGGTTGCAAATTTATGTTTTCTAAGTCAATTTATATTTAAAAAATCGAATTACTCAATACTTCACTAATTTTAGCTGTATTCTACCTATCTATAACAGTCTTGCTCGATCTTGAAACGATAGGTACCTCGTTTTACGTGAATTGCTCAAAATGATGCAACATTTGGTAAGCACGATGTAATGCTGACGCTTTTACGATGAAGCTTTAGTTTTAAAACGAACGATTGTTATTAGAATAACTTGAAAAGAGAGTTTACAATATCCCAAACTTTCGTAGCCCTCAACATAAACCTTTGTCGTAAAAATCACAGCATTGAACCCGCTTACATTAATTTATATCTTTTCGAGCGCTTCGCGATAAACAACGCTATTTTCGCACGATGTGTGCAAAACAATGTAACATATTCGGACAGTACCTACTACTATCAACAAAACCAAAATTCGCATAATTCATAATAATTTTAAGTAATAATTTTTTTTATCGTTTTTGAAAACAAATCTACAGGCAGACATCCGGTATATAAAGTACCTAGATAGATACTCAATGGAAAGCGTATTACTAGTAACAGACGCACCGATTTGGCTGGAGCAGACCAACCGTCTGTTGCGGTCCATACTAATCCGAACGAAGTACAAAATAAAGTCGCTATTGGATTAATTAGGATGCGCGGGCGCGCCGACCTTGGTCGGTTATCCGACCACGTTCCCCGCACAAAAAACCGACTTTATTTAATACTGCGTAAGGATTAGTATCAACTGCAACTGATGGTTGGTCGGCTCTAGTCAAAACAGAACGTCTGTTCCTAGTTTCACATCCCTGCCACGAGGTACCGAGGTACCCGTTGTCGAGTAGGTTGTAACGTTGTGACGTCTCGGATCACGTAGCCCGTTGCTACCACGCTACGCTGAAAACATTAAAACTAACTACTATACCAACAGCCCATAACGATGGACTGCCGAACTTAAGTCTCCTCCACATCAGCAGAGGGTTTTGCTCTCCACGGTTGGTAGCCGGGTAAGAGATTGCAGTGCTGAAAATACAAAACAGAAAACGCTGCTGCGTTGCACATTTTCGTCAGGTATAAAGCACTCTACTTACCACACTACGACAGGGCCGCTAGGAGCCAGCTATACAGTTGATACTAATCCTTATGTAGTATATAGTAATGTCGCTTGTGGGGTGCACAGGCGAGCCGACCTTGGTCGGACGTCCCACCACGTCCACCGCATACGAAAAGCGACGTTATTTTATACGACGTAAGGATTGGTATCAAATATCCTAGATCGGCGTTGCCGTAGTATCGTATGTAGCCGGCTCAAGACATTAGTTGCCCTATACGACACCCATAAGTCGAAGGGGTTGGTGCTATTCCACTTTAGACAGCTCTAGGATACACGACTACCGTACTATTTGCTATAGGTACCTACTTAAATAGATTTATTGTTCGTGATAGGTGGATTTGCGACGATATTCTCATTGCTTGTTTTTGTTTTTAGTTCGCTATAATTTCTCAGGCTATTATCATTTTCCGAATAATTCAGATACCTGTACTTTGTTCGACAAAATATTACATGGCGATAAGACAATTTCATACCACCCGACACGTCTATAAAGCTAGCATAAGAAAGTGAGCAGAATCGTTTGTAATTCTGCTCAGAATTTAGTGCTAATTGAGTGCTAATTTAGTGCCATATTCGCAAATTTGGTGCTCCATAAGATTTGCAGAAAATACAAATACTGCTACCTTTTGATCAAGCTAGCAGAGTACATGCCTAAATGCCTAAAACAGAATGACACAGCTTTACAATCAATGATATAATATTTAGTGCTAATTAAGTGCTCTTGATTTATAGAGATGAGAATTTCAAAAATGCGATTTTTTTTTTTAATAAGAAAAGTGCTAGTTTGACAGAAACAGCAAGTAATATCATCAGTATCGAGTATTTTGAGAGCATAACGATGGATGGACAGGGCGTAGGAATTAAGTGCTCAATAAGTGCTGTCGACATGAGAAGGAAAAAGGATCAAAGAAAATTTTTTTTATGTTTTCAGCGGGTAACTGCTAGTTTAACAGAAACAGCAAGTAATATCTTTCAAATCGAGTACTTTGAGAGCATAACGATGGATGGACAGGGCATAGGAATTAAGTGCTCAATAAGTGCTGTCGATATGAGATGAAAAAACCATAGAAACATTTTTTTTTTGCATCGAGTAACTGCTCGTTTGACAGAAACAGCAAGCAATATCTTCAAAATCGAGTACTTCAAAAGTATAACTATTTATGGACAGGGCGTAGGAATTAAGTGCTCAATAAGTGCTGTCGATATGAGATGAAAAAACAATCGTTTTTTTTTTTGCATCGAGTAACTGCTCGTTTGACTGAAACAGCAAGTAATATCTTTAAAATCGAGTACTTTAAGAGCATAACGATGGATGGACAGAGCGTAGGAATTAAGTGCTCAATAAGTGCTGTCGATATGAGAAGAAAAAAGATCCAAGAAGATTTTTTTTTGTTTTTTCATCGGGTGTTTTAAATTGATCTGGAATTTCTCATTAAACATTTGAAAAAGATGGACTTAAAACCAGGGCGAAAGCCATCTGTTCCAAAAGAACAGGTATTGGAAGTCATTACAGAATATGCTAGTTCTCAAAGTACTCGATTTTAAAGATATTACTTGCTGTTTCTGTCAAACTAGCAGTATTCCCATGAAAAATTAAAAAAACACCTTCTTTGATCTTTTTTTCTTCTCATATCGACAGCACTTATAGAGCACTTAATTCCTACGCCCGCTCCACCCATCGTTATGCTCTCAAAGTACTCGATTTTAAGATATTACTTGCTGTTTCTGTTAAACTAGCAGTTACCCGCTGAAAACATAAAAAAAATCTTCTTTGATCCTTTTTCCTTCTCATGTCGACAGCACTCATTGAGCACTTAATTCCTACGCTCTGTCCATCCATAGTTATTCTCTCAAAGTACTCGATTTTAAAGAAATTACTTGCTATTTCTGTCAAACTAGCAGTATTCCAATGAAAAATTAAAAAAACACCTTTGATCTTTTTTTCTTCTCATATCGACAGCACTTATAGAGCACTTAATTCCTACGCCCTGTCCACCCATCGTTATGCTCTCAAAGTACTCGATTTTAAAGATATTACTTGCTGCTTCTGTCAAACGAGCAGTTACTCGATGCAAAAAAAAAAAAAAAAAAATATAATAATAATAATAATAATATAATATCGACAGCACTTATTGAGCACTTAATTCCTACGCCCTGTCCATCTATCGTTATGCTCTCAAAGTACTCGATTTTAAAGATATTACTTGCTGTTTCTGTTAAACTAGCAGTTACCCGCTGAAAACATAAAATAAAATGTTCTTTGATCCTTTTTCCTTCTCATGTCGACAGCACTTATTGAGCACTTAATTCCTACGCCATGTCCACCCATCGTTATGCTCTCAAAGTACTCGATTTTGAAGATATTACTTGCTGTTTCTGTCAAACTAGCAGTATTCCCATGAAAAATTAAAAAAACACCTTCTTTGATCTTTTTTTCTTCTCATATCGACAGCACTTATAGAGCACTTAATTCCTACGCCCGCTCCACCCATCGTTATGCTCTCAAAGTACTCGATTTTAAGATATTACTTGCTGTTTCTGTTAAACTAGCAGTTACCCGCTGAAAACATAAAAAAAATCTTCTTTGATCCTTTTTCCTTCTCATGTCGACAGCACTCATTGAGCACTTAATTCCTACGCTCTGTCCATCCATCGTTATTCTCTCAAAGTACTCGATTTTAAAGAAATTACTTGCTATTTCTGTCAAACTAGCAGTATTCCCATAAAAATTAAAAAACACCTTTGATCTTTTTTTCTTCTCATATCGACAGCACTTATAGAGCACTTAATTCCTACGCCCTGTCCACCCATCGTTATGCTCTCAAAGTACTCGATTTTAAAGATATTACTTGCTGTTTCTGTCAAACGAGCAGTTACTCGATGCAAAAATAAAAAAAATAATAATATAATAATAATAATATAATATCGACAGCACTTTTTGAGCACTTAATTCCTACGCCCTGTCCATCTATCGTTATGCTCTCAAAGTACTCGATTTTAAAGATATTACTTGCTGTTTCTGTTAAACTAGCAGTTACCCGCTGAAAACATAAAATAAAATGTTCTTTGATCCTTTTTCCTTCTCATGTCGACAGCACTTATTGAGCACTTAATTCCTACGCCATGTCCACCCATCGTTATGCTCTCAAAGTACTCGATTTTGAAGATATTACTTGCTGTTTCTGTCAAACTAGCAGTATTCCCATGAAAAATTAAAAAAACATCTTTGATCTTTTTTTCTTCTCATATCGACAGCACTTATTGAGCACTTAATTCCTACGCTCTGTCCATCCATCGTTATGCTCTCAAAGGACTCGATTTTAAAGATATTACTTGCTGTTTCTGTCAAACTAGCAGTATTCCCATGAAAAATTAAAAAAACACCTTTGATCTTTTTTTCTTCTCATATCGACAGCACTTATAGAGCACTTAATTGCTACGCCCTGTCCATCCATCGTTATGCTCTTAAAGTACGCGATTTTAAAGATATTACTTGCTGTTTCTGTCAAACGAGCAGTTACACGATGCAAAAAAAAATCTATTGTTTTTTCATCTCATATCGACAGCACTTATTGAGCACTTAATTCCTACGCCCTGTCCATCCATCGTTATGCTCTCAAAGTACTCGATTTGAAAGATATTACTTGCTGTTTCTGTTAAACTAGCAGTTACCCGCTGAAAACATAAAAAAAAATGTTCTTTGATCCTTTTTCCTTCTCATGTCGACAGCACTTATTGAGCACTTAATTCCTACGCCCTGTCCATCCATCGTTATGCTCTCAAAATACTCGATACTGATGATATTACTTGCTGTTTCTGTCAAACTAGCAATTTTCTTATTAAAAAAAAAAAAATCGCATTTTTGAAATTCTCATCTCTATAAATCAAGAGCACTTAATTAGCACTAAATATTATATCATTGATTGTAAAGCTGTGTCATTCTGTTTTAGGCATTTAGGCATGTACTCTGCTAGCTTGATCAAAAGGTAGCAGTATTTGTATTTTCTGCAAATCTTATGGAGCACCAAATTTGCGAATATGGCACTAAATTAGCACTCAATTAGCACTAAATTCTGAGCAGAATTACAAACGATTCTGCTCACTTTTTTATGCTAGCTTTATAGACGTCCACCCGACACACCTGGCAGCGATATTATTCAGTGCGAAACAATGCCTCACAGTTGAATTGCACCACCACGAGTGACCACGACAATATGAAAAAATAAATATTAAACACGTGGCCACCAATTTTAAATGTCTTTAGGTATGTATTTTGGTAAAAGGATCGCTACCCAAAGTATACCGCACACACAAGGCATTTTAAAAAAGTTGAAGTGTGTATCTGCGTCTGTCTGTGGCCTTCTAGCTCCCGAACGAATGGACCAATTTCGATTCGGTTTTCTTTATTTGGAAACAAATATAAGCTAAGCTTTGTTTCATCAAAATCGGTTTAGTAGCTTGGGAAATATTTGAGTACATGAAGTAGACTTTATCGGGCGCTTTCCGACATCTGTTGGTTAGGTTATACCCAAATTACGTTAGCGGCTATAAATATGTGGAAGAGCCAAACGGGGTGTGTCGGAATCGTGATATCGGATACCGGGTGTAGTATATGTGTATGTATGGTATGTAAGTAGTATATTTTTATAGGAACAAGCCCAGCAACAGTGAACCAACTTTGATGTAATTGATCATAATCATATCTTTCTACTGGGCAAATGAAACGTCCGAAAATACGTGCGATATCTCAGCTGACGGTGCATTGTGTATTGTTCTCGAGTGGAGCCGAGATCGCAACCAACCAAGTACAAAGTACGAGTAGGTACCTAGTACTCAAAAGCCCTGCTCAAATACGACGAAGCAAGCAGCTCAATTTGAAAACCATATATCTTTTACTAAACTACCGTAGGATTCAGTCTCTTCTTTTTTACAAGAATAACGTATATCTATTTCGAAATTCAAAGTAGCTCTCACGGGACTACGGTATAACTGATTTTACGCGGGCGGATAGTATCGCACAGTTGATGTCCCTCGTAACATCGAAAGTCGATAGGTAGGTACATACATTGTCTCAGCATTGAACACTACATGGACGAGAGTTATCAAACCGATCGCCCAACTTGTGGGCAACGATGAAAAGGTGAAGTAAGAAAAAACAACAATTATTAGTAGTCCGCTCAAATTTAAATGTCTAAGAATAGCAATAAACAAAATAACACAGTTTCCTCAACAACACCTATAAAGAGGCTCTTAATTCCCCGATGAATCACTATATGTGAAAGCTGTATTGAAACCCGTAGTGTCTTGAGAAGACATAAACGAATAAACAGGAATAGAGCATTTCATTATCTACCTGCTCTTATCCCACAAGGTGGGGTCGGTACAACATGTACGAATAAAAACAAAATTGAGCATTTATTTTAACAACTATTCTGTGCTAAATTACCCATTATCCAAATAACAATTACCCATAATGTCAGTAATTATACATCCAGTCGGTCTGTGCAACAGTTTCTCCGGAACTGGTCATCATAATTATCAATCGGAAGAATCCTCCCCCCGATAACTCGAATATCTAAGAGAGCTAGGACATAGCGGGGTATCCCGTTCGTATTGGAGCCGCCCGGCTGGGGAGTACTTCCCCGTCTACCATACAGAATACCGAAGCCAAAACAGTATTATGTTCCTGTCGGTTAGTAAGGTTTCCAGTGCTCCAGAGGGGGACTTGGGGAACCGTGGCTTTGGCACTATTTTGCTGCCAGAGCAACGTGATATAGAGGTGGGCAACGCGCTGGCGTTGCTGATATCTATGGGTACCGATGATCACTTTCCATCGGGTAACCGCTTGCCTGTTTGCCTACCGTATGATCTAAAAAAACCTATACGAATGCATTCCACAATTTTCCACGTTACTTAAACAGCAAACCCCCATATATCAAGCTTGATACCCGCATATATCTAGCTTGAGGAGTCCGTGTGATCCGGTTTGAAGGATAACGCAGTCTGTAATGACGTTACGTTACAGCGACAACACATCTTCGCTCTACGGTTTTTTTACTACTCAGTGGCAAATGACTGGCCAGCCTAGCTGATGGTAAGCGGTAACTATCGCCTATCCACGATTTATGCACGCACTAAGTTTCATATAACAAAAATGCAGAACCGCAAGTGCGTTGTCATTGTCATTGTGAAGACTATGTAAGATGAAACGCCTCATCCTGTAATTGTGCAAAGCGGAACACAATGCTTTACGTTGTTGCTTGGCAGCAGAAATACATAAATAAGATGGAACTTATTCAGGCTAACTCGACAGATGGATTGTTGGAATTTTCAGCATTGGTAGAGAACTTTATGTGGATTATATTAAGGGTTTGTCCTGCCCGGGTACATTTGTTACATGAACTTAAAAAGCTTACAAACTCGAGTGAGCACACCTTTGCTCGCATAGCGAATGTGAACACATTATCACGGGACAAAGCTTTTGGTAAGTAAGTTGAAACAAACATCGGAATATTGGTCGCGCCCGCAACGTTGGCACAGCGAATAGTTACTTGTTACACGATAGAAATTTCTACAGGGGCTGCCATTCACTCCGCAGCTGACTGTACTAACTACATTATATCGGAAACCATAACACCAACGTCGGGAAACGGTTAAGATTCCGGGAAAATACCCATACCTGTGAGATTACATCGACTCCTAGTGGTTTCCTCAAATTTTCATGTCAAGGGACTTTTTATTCAGAAAACCGGGGCAGGCGGTAGGTAGTCGACCAACGTTGTCATATTATAAGCCAGTGGACCCGGCGCGACTTCGTTTGCGTGGCGTCCTACCCCTACCCTACACATACTTTACCCTTACCTCCCTCTTTTTTCTTGATGAAGAGCGCATTAAAATCAGTTGTGTGGTTTAAAAGATCTAAGCGTAGGTACATACATACATACCTACATAGATACACAGAAGCAGACGGCGGGAAGCAACTTTGTTTCATATTATGTAAAGAAAGATACCTGTGACAGTGGTACTGTAAGTACGTTTTCAAGGCTACATAAATAAAACTGTTTTTCGTTTGTCATAGAATTATCGGAAGAGACCCATCTCGTGTTTCAAAATCTAATACATATTTGAATATTCTATATTATGAATGTGACCCGACGCTAAAAACGGATTTATGATTCAGATTTCACCTTCCAGTCTAAATTTTTTGTGAACGGCTGCACAGAATACTAGTACAGCGGGCCGATTTATCAATTTATATTTTGTACTCGTAATATTCCGAGTCAGGGTTTTAGAGGAAAAAGTTGGAAAAATCTCGGAAAGTTTAAAAAAAATTCTTGAACTCGTACTTATCTTTCTAAAATTTTGACACGACAACATTCGGGTCAGATAATTTTTAATAGTTTCTGTATCGACCGAAACAACTCAATATATTTTCATCTACGTCAATAAATGAATATGGACAAACCCCATTCACTTATATAGGCAGGTAAATAATAAATTATTTCTTACTAAAGACCATAATTAGACGCGACAATACATTGATATGGAAGTGATACACGATGCCTGTAATGAAGAAATCGAGTATGATAAGATTATTTTTATATTACTTACATATTTACCTAGAGCTTAGCGCAATTTGCGATTACAACTATTAAAACAACAGCCTTATCAAGTTGGTGAAGTAAATAATGTTCACTTATCAAATTAATACTTTACTGTGTATTGAAAATAAGATAATGTACTTATTACCGTGACCACATTCACTGAGTGTATTTAATTTCAATTTTATATTTCGCTTTTGTTCTTTGTTTCCTTCAACATAGAAGTGCAACTCACTTTATTCCCTCACCAAGAGTAGTGATACTATTCACAATATTGAGGTAAAATTAATTAAATCGCGCTAATTAATTTGATTTAGTTTAATTAATGCCGTAAAGAGGGATAATAAAATAATTGTGAACATTATTTAAGTACCTTTTTCCGTGTTCTGCTTCTGTTGTCCAGTCAGTCCGCAAGGTATTTACTTTTTAATTTGATAGTAAAATCTTTGAGAAATTCAATTCTATAGATAATTCATAAAGCTTGCCAATGTTTTTTGCAGTTCGTTGGCGAAAACACATTTCAGGAAATATAGTTCAACACACCTGGTTACACAGAATTTAAAGACACGTGTAAAGAGTGTCAGATAATCTCATTTCATACAAACATATATACAGGGTGTTTCATAATACATGTATAAAGCCGTGAACTGGATGGAGTGCTAAACGTATTAAAACGATAGGTACAATTATTTTTTTCGTGCGTGGAATAGTTACCGAGAAAATGACTATCGAACTTTTTCTTTTTCAATGTCGATAATCACATTTTGAAAACGAAAGACCGCATCTCTAGAAATCAGTTGTAATAGATCACTCAAGTTCATAATCAGGTCAATCAACTGAATAATACAATTTTACCAGTTACAGATAGGATATAGGTTTTGTGCCTTTAAGTCTTTTCTACCTACCGTTTCATATGAGTTTTAAAATTCAATCTAAAGATCACTACGATCAATACCTCAAGTGGCTGGTTAATAAAATTATTATTACAAGCAGCTCGTGAGCAGTCCGGCACAAAAACAAGACATTTCGATGTTTGTTTCTACTTTAATTTATTTGTTTTTTGTTGCCTTCAACACAATGTTGCACCTAGGTACATAGTCTTCAAACTAATTGCGAAAACACAATAAACATTAATAGGCAAAAAAGTTACAGCTTGATTTCGCGTCTGCGCCATATCTTCTATTGTACTAGGCAGTCATGACTGAAGCAGGTGGACTATGTACGGGATACTGATATCACAGGGTGTCCATAAAGTACATTCACTAGATTTTAATATTTTTGGAAAGTGCAGCAAAACTACACGATATTGTTGTTATACTTTTTTGTCTATTTTTTCACTCAGTCTACATCCTGTTGAATGCATGTGGTGAGTCTTGGCACAAGTTTATGCATTTCTCGTTGAACTTTTCCGCCAGCTCCGAAATAAGGAAAGATGTCATTTTAGTACCTATCTAATAGTAATTATTAAATTCTACTCATGTTTGAATTCAAGAAGGTGAATATTAAATTTGAATAGCGGAAAAAATACCTAGCAACACTATTTACGTACTAGGATTTAAGCATTTAGGTTGCAGGCAACAAACATGCAGAACAGCAGATGCGTTGTCACTGTGAGGACTAAGATGAAATGCGTCATGCCTGTATTTGCACTGGCTTATTTTATGGACACCCCACGTACTAGGCGCAATATTAAGGAGGTCTAAATTATCCGTTTTGTATTTTTTGGTTTCGAGGGTTCTGTACAAAAAAATATTGTAATCAATTATGATTTTAATTCAAAAGGTTCATTCATAGTTTTTACGAAAGTGCACCACCACCTAACTAATAGCAAAGTAGTCTTATTCAAATTACTGTAGCATATTAAAGTAGCAAACTCTAATTAATGTAACATCTTTGTCTTTTTACGAGTTTGCTTTCTCATGTCATGTCTGTCAGTCATGTTTCAGTGTCGCGTAGGTAATCGTACCTATCGTTTTCACGAACATTTCTTATCAACTAAAATTAACTTAATGATTCTTAGTTGATGGGGCTTTACCTGTTAATATCCCATGCTTCACCCAATTGGAGAACCTAGGTCACCTAGGTGGAGCACGGACCCAAACACAATTTTAGAAATTACTGTCTAGGTTACTGTCATTGTACCAAACTACCCGATAAAATCGTGATAAGCAAATGTAGGCCATCGCCATAAGGATTATTATTAAGCCCACAGTTGGATTCGCTTGAGACTCACTTTAACAAATAAAAAAAAAATCTACATTATGGTGCAACTACCAGGAGAACATAAAACGAGAGAACATAAAAGGCGAAATAAGTTAGACCCCTAAAACACGGATCCCTAAGTACGAATCCTTTTGCACGTGCCGTCAAGGTCAAGGCCGGCGCCGGAGCTGTGGCGGCGCTTTTGACATCAAAATAGAAACTGAAAACTACAAAATCTAAAAATAGAATACTTTGGCGGGCCGTTCTTTATTTTGTGGTTTGACCCGCGGCGCGACTTCCATTGACGAAATTTGCCTACTTTCGCGTCGTATTCGTTCATTCAGTTTTTAGCTTTTCGCGTGACCGAAATGATTGTTGCGTTGTAGTTGTAGGATACCTAAGTACCTATTGTGAAGATAACTGTGATAAGAGTGTTAACGATGTGAACGAATGATTTATAGCTTCAGGTACCAGTATTAACGTAGTCTTGTCTGTGTTCCGCGTTCAACGTTTAAGTATTGTGATAATCATTATTCTGTGTATGAATGCAAGCTAGCAGTAGGCCAAACACCATGGTACCTACCTATTTACGTATTGCATAGCAACCAGAGCCTGCGTAGTGTTGTGTATCTGTGTGTATGGAGTGTACCTACCTAGCTACGCTACGATACGAGTGCAAGCTTACTTGATAGTTAATACCTATCAGTCATCCGAGCCACAAGAAAGCAAGAAAGTATGGCACCTGACGCTGTTTGTTTTCATAAAATAACTTTAAAAAGGTACGTAACTACATGCTTTAAAGGTCTAGGTTCTAGCTAGACTTTAAGATATGCTACCTAGCTAGTACCTAATCGTAACGTTAGGAGGTTCTTTTCCGACGGGAAATAGTCAGAAAAGACAACGCTTTTATCTGTTCATGAAAACATGTAGGTATTTAGTAAAACCTGTCTGTAATCTGTTTCAACAAAACTAGTCTCATAAGTGGTTCCCTACACTACGTAGGTCCCTAGATGAGTGAACCATTTTAGTAGGACATAGTACCTACTTATTTGTGTAGAACGATTTATCAATTGAACGAATTCTGTTTTAGTTATGTAGCTATCTTAAGTATGTTTTTCAAGAACGTTGGTGGCTGGGCGGTTGAGTATCCGACTCGTAAGCGAGAGAGGTGCCGGGTTCGAATCCCGCTGTGGCAATGTACCAATGACTCTTTTCTGAGTTATGTACATTAGTTGAAATTAACCGATGCTCCTATGGTGAGGGAAACATCATGATGAAATCTGCAAATTCTGGCAACTGAAATTGTAACCATGATCCAATCGAGTCAGGTTCCCCTGGTAGCAGGGTCATGGAGGTCAGATGGTAGTCGCTCCACTGTAACAAATTCTTTTCTCTCCACAAAATTATTTTCCGTGCCCGTGGTCCGCCTTGTCCATGATCTAGGATTTGGCAGATTAGGTAATTAATTGCAGTGGAGCGACTGCCATCTGACATTCCTGGCTCCTAACCCTGCTACCAAGGTAACCTGACCAGATTGGATCATGGTTACTTACACATTCAGTCGTCTGAACTGAATGTGTAAGTTTCATCACGATGATTTCCCTCACCGTAAAAGCATCGGTTAGTATTCAGCTACTGTGCATAACTTAGAAAAGAGTTAGTGGTACATGGCGGCAGTGGGATTCGAACCCGTACCTCACGCGTACGAGTCGGATACCGCAACCTTAGGCCACCGACGCTCCGACTATTTAAGCATACCTACCTATCGAAAATAATTAGTGTAGGCAAGTTCCTAGTTAATTTGGTAGAGCCTATTCATGTAGATAAGTAGGTAACATTTAGTACGACGCCTGGTAGTAAGATGAAGGAGGTTGGTTTGTCTTGATATGAATGGCACGAGGTTATTACTCGTCCTTATGGTGTGTACACACTCAACGTACGCCAACGAAGGGCTGTCGGCCGAATTATTTGGACTTCTAAGGTCTAATACTTGCATTTCGTGGTCAAGCAAACGATCTTTGGGAGTTTTGGGAACCGATTCGGGCTCGTATTTGCACGTTTGTTTGTTGGCCTTCGGTATCCGCCCAAACTGCGATTGGATGATTACTTCTATCCGTTTGATGTTACCGCCACGCTGCACTGCGGATTGCCGGCTGGCACACGCCAACGGACAATCGTTAGCCGAAACGGGTGCGCGTCACACATCGCCCGGTGTGTACGCAGCATTAGGCTCCTGGTAGTAGGCTTGAGGAGGTTGCTTTGTTTCGATAGGGGTCGCACGAGGTTATTAACCTGTTTTTTATATGATCATCAACTTGAAATAGAGCTGCGCTTCAACGTAGTCGATATGGTTATTTATCTTTAAAAAAATTTTTTTTTTATTAAAATTAAAATTCAATGTCCGGACAAAATGAAGTCGCCAGTGCACTCTTTGAAAGCTCTACTTTAACACCCTTTCGGCTTTATACATGTATTATGAAACACCCTGTATATTTTTTTAAAACAAACTGAAAAATATTAATTATACAGCCTTGTTAATGTAAAAGGCATTATTTGAAATGGCATGAGGCAACATGTAATGATTTAGTAACCACATCAGTTAGGCGTTACAAATTTATATTAAGTCGATAATTAATTTCTAACACACCACAATTAAAGTATCGGTATTTCTTCAGCATGTACCAAAACCTCAAACTAAGGAAGGGTATAATTATCAAGGAATATTTTATAGATAGGTCCGTAATTGTAACAAGAGGCACCTGAAAGTGTAAAATCGAAACCCCAACGAATAATAAAGTACATTTATACATACGTACAGCACACAAAGCTAAATTTTATTTTATCACTAGGTACTTCTATACTGGTTACTAGTAAATTCATGTTTATTATGAAACATAATGTAACTTCATTTATGTGCATGGTTATTACACGAAGCTAATTAATCTAACAGGAAACTTATTATTAAAGGTAAATAATTTTATGTAACAATATACCTGATAGTTTCGTTTTTGTGGTGGCTGTATTGGTATAAGTACATAGTTAATATTATGTATTAGGAAACATTCTGAGCGCCTTTGGGTCTTTCAAACGTGGTACTTATTAACTACGTAAGAATCATTGTACCTCCCCCTGTTGCCACCCACGAAATAAAGACAAGAAAAAGAAAGTAATAATGAACATGAATGGCCTGTAGCTATGTATTTGTTTAAGTTTATATTTAAAGTAGGTACTTTAACCGTTTACTTCTTGTTCTATTTTCTTTTTCGTAAATGCTGTGATGAGCCATGAATTAGAAATGCAATTACTAGGTCATTGTATACATTTATATCCCACTATCTTACTGTAATATTAGAATTTTACATGTAAGTAAATACACGCATCAAAAATAAATAAGTAAAATGTCTCGTACACTTATGTACCTCTGTTCGGCTGGTTCCTATCAAACAAAATAAAATTGCGCAACTTATAGAACAATTGTTACTCATACTATTGCATACTGATTATAAATCACACTGCCAGTTTCAACACGTAGGAATCTGCTCCAAAATATAAGTAACATACTGGGAAGGAACAGTGATAAAATATTACGGCACCTGTAACAGTACATCAAGTGTCGCTAATAGATGCTAACGAAGACGTCACTTCTCAGTTGGACATACAAGTTCATCCAACTTTATTTTCAGTTTGAGATACAACTTTAGCACATCGCCTGCGCTGCCACCGCACCGTTATAGGGACTAATTTGTACAGTAACTGTACTATAAAATAACCATGGCGACAGTTATGTCAGGCTCTCTTTACTCAGTATTCACCCACAAGACACTGCAGCGATAATTTCTACAGGTTTGTACGATAGAAACTGATTTGTTCAATATAGCTCTATTAAGTAAGGATTTGAGATTAATACACTTATTTAAAATGTAAATAAGTACCTACATTTTACGTTCCGCCATTTGGACAGTACCAGAGAGTAGAGAGGAATAGATAATTCTATAGATTTGGCTGACAATGGCTACTTCAATACACTACAGTCTACACTAGATCAATAATAATTAATTGGAACGGTAAGCAATGGTGTTTGGTTTCCGACAACTCGATCAGGAGGCCTATTCTAGCGCTGAAACATAACGAATACGACATTTTCTTTAACCACATATCTGTTAAAACGTCATAAAAACGACCTTCGACAAAAAAGGATTAGCGAAGATAAGACTTGTTGGCGAAGATTTTAAGAGAGGTAAGGCATAGCGAGTACCTATCCCGTTCGAATTGCATCCATCCGGACTGGAGAAATACTTCCACCTTACAGAATACCGCAGCCACACAATACTATTTTAAATAGTATTGTGTTCCTGCCGGTGATTAAGGTTTCCAGTGCTCCATGTGGCGGGGATTTGGGAAACCGTGGCTTTAGCATTTGGAAGTGCTTTCCCTGTTTGCTGCCAGAACCACTTGTTAAAGAGGTAGGAAACACATTGACGATAGTTAATGTCTATAGGCAGCGGTAACCACTTTCCATCAGGTCAAGAATAAGTTTTTTGGTTGCAATAGAGATTTCAGTAACTTTTTAATACAGATTTGTGGATAGAAAAAGTGTCGAATTCGATATGTTGTAGCGCAAGAAATGAGAATAGCGAATATGACTCCCTGAGCCGTTTAAATGAAATGTTAACGCAAATATAAATTATTGTATCGACTGTTTTCTCATAAGGCGCGCTTTACAACGCCTGTTTTACTTAGAAAAGGTTTTCATTGTCGTTGTCGTATCGTTCAATAACATCCAACTAACGATCCATAACATGAAAAGACAATTACAATTTTCGATGTAACCGAGTTTCAACTTTAAGCAATTTCGTGGTAAAATTCATTTTATACAGCTTCGGAACTACACAATGTACCTGCAAGGGGCAGTGGTGCGTAAATTTTACATCAGATAAGTTTTGGATATTTTTTAAATCGCACATGTTTATGTTGCGTGACAAGAAAAAAGGTCTAACTAACCAAATCGTAAAGCATTTTTATAGTTGGTAAAACGCAGCCACGTAACATGATTAAGCTAGAACCTAATAAGAGTAAATTACCTAATTAAAATTATAGATAACAGTTACAGTGTAGACATTCACCAAATTATCGAATTAATTTATCGGAATTGCTAACAAAAAAGCAGTCAAAGAGGTCATGTACTGGGTTGCAATTATTTAGAGTTTGTCACCGACTCGATAACAAGAATATTCTACAAATATGTGAGTAGGTATATTTTCCGAACAAACATGTATGCTGGCCATCGAGCTATACCCATAAAGACAAAGTATTTTGATTAATAACGTTGATCGACATGGCGATACGAGCGTTGAAGCGACCACGGCCGTACCTGACTAATGCTTATTGAGAAAACATTAAGGGAAACATGTTAAAAATGCTGACATATTGTATTACGAAGGGCAGTCAGTGGGGTGAGGTACAAGTAGCTATAGTAGGTAGATGTAACTTAACGATACCTTTCAGCTTTCTGACGACGAAACGACTTCAAATCACCAGACTCAATTTCATGGGCAATAATCTACTCGGTTAAATATCGAAAAAATTCAACAGCTAATTTTCTTGAAGCGATACCACGGAAAATTAATTTTCATGATACTCGCGCCCCTCAAACTCTCTTATCTTTGTATTCAGGCAGTGCCAGCTACCATGTAATATCGGGTTCTGTTATCGAAACCATAAAAATAGTCTTTACGCGTAGGACACAACGACGCTGGAAAATATGCAACGATAGACATTCAAAACATACTTCTATATGTAGCGAACTATTTCGATTCCAAAATTAATATTCAATGACGCAATTACTTTATTTAAGTCGTCGACAAACATTGCGACTTAAGCAGCATGTCTGCGCATACGCAACGCTTATTGTGTGCTCGTTTCAGACCCGGATTACGGACGAAGGTGAAGTCCGTGCAATCAGGCGCACGAATACTAATGTATCTCTAATTCAGTGGCAATCAATTCGATGATGAACTAATTAGTCGAAACAGCTGTAATGCTAATACAACGATTTTACACACCGCCGCGGAGGCCGCAAATTTAATCGATAGCTCACACGTATCACTCCCTCACTGGTAACGAATGCAGACAGAGTCTTACGGACAGGATTTTATATACAAAAAATATAATAAAATACCGGGTAACTGGACAACGGGGCGTATGATGAGAAGCTGAAACTTCGCGGAGTCACCGGACATTGACCAAGTTCCATAAGTTTTCAGTCCCATCCTGACACGCGGTGTTTTGAATACCCATCGCATTGGCTACGCCAAAACAATGGCTTTGTTTTAAAAGAATGTTGTGTAAACTGTACTCGTTTACCAGCAGCCGATTCTCAAAACATTGCCGTAATAAGTTTGCCCGCCACGGCTACGTGGAAAGCGTTGGATTCAATTATTTCACAATAACTCGCAGTGGATACGACATATTTCGAAATTGCACATTAATCATTATTAACTATTAAAGCTAGCATTTAATCAATGCATAGGATTCGTTTTAATATTTCTTTAGAGAACTGAACGGGTTACGTTTCTAGAAAAATCGACGAATAAGTATTAAATATCCATTTTATTATACCGATGAGATGCGTAATACGAAAGGCAAATATTCTCATCCCCGTCATGGGTAAGATTTTCTGTACGCTAATTCCAATAATTAGTTTTTATTACGTGAATTATAAAACAAGCAAAATATATTCCCTTTAATGATACCTCTTTCGAATAACAATTAACCAATCATACAGGAGCCAGCACTGAGGCGAGGCGAGGCACTCTCACTCTTGGGCGGAGTTTCGAAATAATTACGCAAAACAGCTGAATAATTTAAATTGATGTTGTAATGTTCATTCCTAATTAAACTGTGAACCATATCAGGTACATCGTGCTCACAAATTGATAAGATAAGGAATCGTCATGAGCGGCATTGTAGCGAGTTTTAAAATAATTTGAATTGTCGCCTATATTTGAACGCGAGCGATCGATATTGCGATGTATGGAACAGATAGTGCCGTATGTAGTTTAGATAGGTATGTCCCTGGGTCACGTATGGGCCGCGGTCATTAGGGCGAGCTTCGTCCTTCAGGCCAGCCCCTGACACGGATACATTGAATCCGTACCAATCGAACAGTCGAGGTATCATCGAGAGTTGCGAGCGACGGACTCTTACTTGTTAGCTAGGTACTCGTGTCGCCATGAAATGGTATATCGTTTTGCGTACGCCGTTGTACGTACCACAACCGCTTTTTTATTGTGTTCCACCAAATACGGTGATAAAAATAAAATCGATTCCGCAAGAAATTCGATACTGAATAAAGGAAAATTACATAGCGAATTCACCGACACAATTTCTTTGAATATTGTGCTCGTATTGTTCCAGTATTAGATCATAAGATAATTGTCTAGTTGATACAATAAATGTTTACATATCATATTAACATTGTTTAATTTGATAATAGAATGTAGTCACTCAACTCAACAGAACCAGTGGTTGCTAGTGGTGGTTCTAGTCGACATTTAAGTTGGTTACAGCTCACAAGTACATCCAAACCCAGCACAATGATGTCATGAAACATTACCGTCGCCATGGACACACATAGACAACATATTGACCATACTTCGCTATGCAACAAACAAAAACAACATGTCCAGTGAAACAGCACAATTAATCAAACGTCGTATATGACAAAACTGATCCAATATTAACAAAGCCACGACGACATCCAATATCTAAAATTGAGTTGCTTTATTATGCTAACTTCGATGGATAATTGTCATTGATTTGATTTTAGGCTCATTCCTTATGTTCTCGTAATTATTATGTGTAAAAGCAGTTGTTCCCAATTAAATTTTCCTTTCGTCATATAGCACATATTCGTACTAATCCGCAAGTATTGCCGCAATTAGGTAACTCTCATGCAATTTCATGTACACCCAGGGGTACAATGGGACTATTGGGGCCACTGTGATAGCCCATGGGTCACGGGAGGGAGTGGAAGTTATTCGCATAGTTTATTTATTTATTAGTTCATTTCACAGTTTAACACCAATGAAATACATATAAAATATGGGTACATTATGGTTGAAATGCCAATGACAAAACTGCATTTTAAAATTTTGTTATGTAGCCACTAAGCAGCTTAGCAGATAGATACCCAAATTGACAAATAAAAAGAACAATAAAAGAAATGTAGAATAGATAGTTATTTTGACCGAACTTTTGATGTCCAGACTATTAGCATGACAAACCCCAACATCATGACTGTCTGTGGTTAATGAGGCATATTCAGTTCGTCGTGTTTCAGGAAATCCATAATAAAAAGAGGGCAATTTATAAATAATTTAGTTTAAAATTGAGATATACAACGTAATTGCGTCACATGATGATTAAAACGAAAATAACCTTGAACCAACAATATTGTTTATGAATATTTAGGTATTTATTAACTCATAACCGTATGATGCCTAAATATTAAATCACAGATAGCAATCAGAACAAGGCTTTAGGTAGGTACAAATAAATATTGTATCAGTTCATACAAAAATAATCCAAACAATGTTGTTAATATAAATTAAATATGCACATCGTTTAGTTAGTGGTACATGCATATTAGTCTTTCTATGCAATATTAGACCATAATACCTACACATAAAAAACAACAAAAATGTATCTGCATTCCATCAAGATAGTATTCAACGTAAATGTATTTTCCATGTATGTTAAAGTGGACTGAAAGTATAGCAACATTAGAATTGATAACCAGATGGCTTTAACAGCCACAAAGAAATTATGGCTTTTTTATGGTAATTCTTTCAATGTAAGCATAACGATTACCTGGGTCTTTGCCAGGATCAAGGAACTAATAAATATTGAACTTTGAAGCGAAGCTATAAACAGTTCCGTAACGACATCTAGTGGCAGAGCACATAACTACAACAGCTTTTGGGTGAACACGTAATACCCGCGTCGGCGTTGAGAGCGAAACGCTCATGCGTCAAACTTTTGTATAAATTAGCTTTTACACGCGACTTCTCCTGCGTGAACGTGAACATCAAAGGGGTAAAAGCAATAGACAAATCGCAGTTTGGACGAATGCCGAACCTATTCGTTGGGCCCTTCCCGCGAAATGTAATTTGTTTAGCCGAATATTCGGTGCCTCGGTTCGGTATTCGCCCAAATCACTATTCGTGCCATCTCTAGTCAAAATACAGAATCGCTATTGGACAGAAACAACTGCCGTAAAATGATGAATCCACTCCAGCCATTGGATCCATAACCGAGGTTTATTTTGACATCATACCTCACATCCCAGTAGCGCCATCTAGTAGATTTTAACATTGCAAACACCCCAATGTGTCATACAAAGAGGGTTTTGACGAGGGTTGGACGACTTTTGAGATCCCCAATTCACCACCTAAGTATGGTGAATTCAGCAAACCCGTACATTATACTCGTATACCCATAAGTAAGCCAATGAACAGCTGCAGCACTTAATATGTTTTTACAGGCTAAAGATAACATAAATTACCTCTCTGGATCTCATGAGGTAGCGCACAAGTCTGCCTCGGAGCACTGCCAGGGTGTTCTTGTCGAGCTCTTGGCTGCCCCCAGCCACCGATTGCACCAGCACTTGCCAACGGCTCAGAGAGTTCTCAAGCAGCCGAATGTCTCTTTTCTCTATCCTGTGTGTCAGAAACGAAATGTATTTCAGTGTACTTGTTGTAGTGTCTCATTTTCACCGAGTATTGAACAGTATTGGAATGGATAGTTACATCAATCATCCTTTCTTAGCAAGATCAAGTTAATAATGTCGCTCTCCATGTCTGTCTGTATACCTAACTCCTCCTAAACTTGATGCAGTTCCCACCATCAATTTGAGAACTTTTACTTTTTTTTGGGAATTATAGTAATAGGGGGTTTACACGTCCCTTAGACGTTCGATTTACGTCGGGCGGCAAAAATCGTCCTGTGTGAGAGGGGGTTTCCCCTCTAAGGAAGTGACTCGTTGTCTATGTACTGGTGGTAGGAGGCCAGTCATCACACTACCTACTCTATTCCAGTAATCCATTAGCAGTTTCAAAATGTAAGGTAACTGTTACTATAGCATAAGATAGCGAGGCTGAATGCAGAGATTATTTTTTGGTAAATATTTAGAAATAAGATGTTTTTTTTTTATTAAGAATAGGCTTGCATTTGACCTCAACTCACCTGATGGAAAGCGACGATGAGGTCGAAGATGAAGCATGCGTGCCTAGAAGATACCTATTCACTCTTGATTTGAAGACCCCAAGGTTATACTTATTGGGGAACAATGACTCAGGTAGAGAGTTCTAGTCCTTTGCAGTGCGCATAAGATACCTTTAGTTGGGGTTGCGTGCAGATAGAGGAAGGTGTCGAAGGCGAAGGGCATATCCAATATCATCAAATACAAAACACTTGGTTTAGATTTAGAAAATGGTTCATCATCACCATTAAATTGTATTTTTACGATTTCCTTTAATGTACAATAAAGTGTTATAAATAAATAAATAAATAAAATCATCATCATTATCATGGGGTTATGTCCCGGTTGCGCCCCTGCGCTCAGGACATTTCCACGTGCCGCTGTGTTACTGACCCTAGCGGTAACCTGTTATACGATGACCGCGCGGTGAAAGAGAGATGGCGCTCGTACTTCCACGAGCTGTTCAACAAGCAGCACAAAGAGGTGCAGCCCCCGGACCTCCCTCGGAACCAAGGACTTGTGCCACCGATAACGCCTGAGGAAGTCGAGACGACTCTACGCGCGTGAAGAATCGGAAAGATGACGGGCCCGATGGATGCCCTATCGAGGCATGGAAATCGATGGGTTCTCGTGGTGTGAACATCCTTACTGACCTTTATAACCGCATGCTCCTCACCGGGCAGATACCAGACCAATGGAGGCTGAGCATTATTACTCCAGTCTATAAGGGCAAGGGCTCGGTGCGGTAATGCACCAACTACCACGGTATAAAGGTGATGTCTCACACCATGAAGCTCTTCGAACGCATTGTGGACTCTCGGATTCGACGGGAGTATACAATCTCGGAGTGTCAGTATGGGTTTCGGCCAAGTTGTGGGACCATAGACCCCGTATTTGCCCTGAGAACTCTCATAGAGGCATACAGATCAAAGAACACACCCCTGCATTTCCTGTTTCTGGACATGCAGAAGGCCTTTGACTGTATCCCTGGGGAGATTATATGGTGGGCGTTGCGGTCCAAGTCGATACCTGAGACCTACATTGACATTATCCGAGACATGTTCCACGATTCCGATTCCATAGTAAGGACTGCCGTTGGTGACACCAAACCGTTCCCGATTGCCATTGGGGTACACCAGGGCTCTGTGCTCAGCCCACTTCTGTTCAACGTGATATTGTCGAACTGAGTGGTTCAGTGGTCAACATGCCAGTCAGCCACGCAAGAGGTCCCGGGTTCGATTCCCGGCCGGGCAGATGAATTTTAATTTCTGTTGTAGGGTGTTTATTCTATGTATAATAAGTATGTATTTAAAAGTATATAAGTAGTATATCAGTTAGCTAGCACCCATAGTACAAGCTTTGCTTAGTTTGGGGCTAGATGGCGCTGTGTGAATTTGTCCACGATTATTTATACATTTATTTTATATTAGACGTATTGTCAGATAGCATCCGAGATTATCATGAGGTACCTCCATGGCTGCTCATGTATGCTGACGATATCGCGCTGACAGACTCTGACAAGGGGGTCCAACGTGTAACAAAGTGGAAGGAGGTACTTGAGAACGGCGGTCTGAAGATAAATGTGGCGAAGACAGAGTATATGGCCTGCAACAGTGCAAGTGCACGGATCAGGTCAGATACTTGGGATCCGTGCTTAGCTCAACCGGGGATTTGGATGGCGACGTCAAGGCCCGAATATTCGTTGCGTGGGCCAAATGACGGGAGGTAAAAGGTGTCATTTGTGACCCCAAAATGCCCATAAAATTGAAGGGACAGGTCTATGAAGACCATCATTAGACCTACTCTCCTTTACGGTAGCCAGACTTGGCCCCTATTAGAGCGACACAAGCAGGACCTACCCATCACGAAAATGAAGATGCTGCGGTGGATGTGAGGAGTTTCACTGAAGGATCGGGTTCAAAATGCCCACATTCGGGGTAGCCTTGGCGTCCATGACATCGCAAATAAGCTGCAAGAGTGCCGCTTTCGATGGTATGGCCTACGTCTTGCGCAGACCGGCAAATTATGAGGGGAACAAGTGTCTGGCCATGCCGCCCCCGCTGGGCACAGGAAGAAGAGGCCGGCCCAAGAAGCGATGGCTTGACGTAGTCAAGAACTATATGTGTGCCAATAAGCTCACCACTAGGGATGCCAAAGACTGAGCGAGGTGGGCCAAGGATAGCAGGAAGGCGGACAGGCAGTGGTTGCATGACATTAATTACCTGTCCATTAACGTCATTTCCATATCAATCCCATCTTCTTTAAAATCTGGTATTTCAGAGTCATTGATTGTTTCTTCTGCATCCGAGAAAGTCATTATTGTGTCATCTGGACCTAAAAAAAAAAGAAATTTTTTTTTTTTAGTTACTATTTATTATAGTTTCTTTAGTATTCATATTTACTACTACTAATACTGCACCTAAGACTTGATATTCACCTTTAGGCAAGGGCTGCACTGTTTGATCTGGGAGTAACTGATACTGCTTGAGTAGCTGCCAGTGGGCCATCAGTGATTTCGCAGTACGGGATGGATAAAATACATGAGGATTCTGGTCTAGTAGCTCTTGGAACTTCTCAGTAGCTGGGTGTGAATTCTGTAATAAAGTGGGACAAAATGTTACAATGGAGTTACTTAAAGAATCAAAATGTAAGTAAATAAATAATCGAAAATAGACATTACACTCGGTATAGTGCCAAGAAGATCTTCTTCCGCTGTAGAGTACAGAGCTTGTTGCTGTACTGCAGCTACAAGATCTGGATGGAGGTTGCGCATGGCTGCCACTGCAACACGGGATATCTCTGCATTATAGAGTAACGCATACCAGCGTGACTGAAGCTCACCAATTGTGAAACGGCACGTAAACTTCACTCCTCTATGAACAATTCGTAGATCATTTGTCTGTAAATTACAGAAACAACTTTATTTATGAAGAAGACAGTTTAGTTAAAATTATCTACATTGGTGGACAGTACTGTCTCAATAGGCATAGTTTCATAAATGTGTTGTCAAAAATTTAAGTTATGGGTCAGTACATTCATTAATGTATGAAACAATAATGCATATGGAAGTGGTGAAAAGGGTGGTAAGCAAAAAAATTATAGCTTAGCATAACACAAGCTTTGCTTACTTTGTGGGCGCTGTGTGAATTGTCCAAGCATATTTATTATTATTTATGCATTTAGGTTGCAAGCAACAAAAATGCAAGACGGCAGGTGCGTTATCACTGTGTGACTAACTAAGATGTCTCAAACCATGCCAGGTGCACACCTCAGGCGTGACAGTGTCCTACCACCTAATAAAACTTAGTGGTACTTTGTGTAGATGTGTTTTTCATTGTGACAGCATGACAGTAACAGAGTCAAATTTATTTCTGCAGTGACACTATACTATAACATGGTTTTCCATTTATTAGTATGAAAAATCAGACAGCATGAGGCAAATATTGTACAAATAAAAACTATGAAGTTGATAGTTCTGTCATATCATTTAAACTGAATGTACTGTTAATGTTACTATCCACCAACAGTGTTAAGAGTGTAAAATGTATTTGTGGATGGTAATATAATATAAGTGTAGTGTCACCTGTTGGACTCCTAGAATAAGTGCCAAATCGTCTGTAGGTTTCCATCTCCCCAAATCTTTTGTAGATAGATGGCTCAGCTGGCCTTTGCGACGAGACTTTCGACCAACACTTCCTCCTATAGATATCTTGCTTGACCTTCGGCGCTCTTGTGTTGGGTTCATGGGCGTCGTAGGAGCACTAGCAGCTACAGGCAGCTCGGGAAAGGTGCTGGTGTAAGACTGAGTTCGCATCCTTTTATCGCTCTTGTTGATCGATGCTCCTGGTAAGCCAAGGCTATATTCAACCAACTCATCATCAAATCTTCGGCGCTTAATGGACCGCGAGGAACTGAAATAACCGTAACTGTAATTAGTATCGGCTTGGCATCTATATAACCTAACAATCACCACAAATTCTTGGTTACATTTTTACCTGCGTCGTTTATTATGATCTTGGTTACTGTCGAAGGGAGAAGCCATGGCAGGGTATTCATTGCTATCAGACGCATTAGAAGGTGTAGCTGGAAAATCCATTTATTCAATTCAATCTTAGCTCCGGTCTCCAATTTTTTTTTTAGATCACTATACTAAATAAACGCTTTAAAAGCTTTTGAACAAAGCCAAACAGAATCCAATTCGATAATAATTTCCCTTTCTTTTCTGTTTCTTTTCCTTTGTTGCTGAATTTTCTGATTTTGACAGCTCTTTTTTATTTCTTTTGACATACCGTTGTCGGCCGTTCTTATTGTCGATGGATGGCCCTTCCCACCACCACATTCTATAATCTATGCGAAATTAAAAAACCGGCCAAGGCGTGACGAGACACACACAGTGTAGGGTTCCGTATATAGAGGCCCCAGTAGGCACGAGTAAATGAACAATCAGTGAAATGTTATGTTAAGAGTGACTCAGAAGTGAATACTACTTTTGTGCATATACCTAGTGAAATTGTAAAATTCTGTTCTGGCGGCGAAGCACGTCACACACGGCGTAGATATATTAATAAACTCATTCTTCTCTTTTTAGTAAGCTGATGTTTACACCTCTGAAACTGATGCTGTGCCAAAGAACATATCTTTGCTTTAATATAATATCGTAATTTCTAGCTCTTGTTAATTTAAGTAATTTCGCAATCATTTAAAATAGTGAAAAAGTGTTGGGTGCGCTCTTGACGAAGTGAATCGTATGGTGGTTGCGGTATATATTTTCATAGATAAGGCAAAAATAACATCAGTTATTAAAGTTATTATAATTGACGACTAGGTTTACAATGAACGAAACACGGGAAAACTTAATCCATTTAGAATAATCTACTTCTAAAGGTGCGACCAAACCACAGTTCAAAATACGTTGTCACAAATATATATTTTATTAGAGAGATAATATATGAATATCTATGGATATTCCATGAAATTTGATGAAATTAATATATGTGGCTATGTTGGAAAGAGACAGACTGTTCTACATGCCTTGCTCAGCTCGTTTTTACCTAAAGAGTGCTCAGTCATTTAAGATAATGATAAATACATAGTACAAATTCTGTGACATCATTACACTGGGTGGGATCAAAGTGGTCATTACAGTAAGACGGATACTACATACACGATACGTATCGTGATCAATATCGAGTAATATTTTGGATAGCAGGTCGACCCTACACACACGATAAGAATCGTCGATATTTTCATTAGTCTGTGCATTCTTTCATTCATTTTGATGGCTTAATAGACTAAGTTGCCAATGCCTAGCCTAAAAAAAGCATTTTAGACGCGTCGTTGGTGTATATTTACGATTTTTACGTATTTTTCCCAAAATGACTGATAAAGCTTGCGTTGCTATAGTATTAGCATTAGGATTGAAAAGACGCGTGAAGAGAAAAAAATGGGTAAAACAATGAATCCATAGTGGCCACAGCGGCTTGAAAATAAACACAAACAATGAAAATAAATTTGGAATTACGTTATGTATCTGTCAGTTTGACAGAAATGTCGTGATAAATATCGACTAGATACTACACGCTCGATATATATCGCGCGAGAGTTGATACGGATCGTAGATTTCTGGATTTTCGGAAATCCTGTGATCCGTATCACGATTCGTGATACTCTAGGCTACACACTCGATAAATATCGTGATCCTGCGTGAATCACGATATATATCGTGTGTGTAGTATCCGCTTATGACTGCGGTTTACTTTTAGGCGGTCGCGGAATTTTAAGGAACCCTAAAATACCACGAACTCGTTAATCTATGGTTGGAGTGATTACCGATTTTTTTCTTCGACTGATTGACCGATAAATTTTTTGGTATAACCGGTTCGGTAGACCCCTAGACCGATAAGTTGCGCTGATTGTAAAAACGGAATCGCTATTTGTACATCGTACACTGAATGAAATCCGCTTAAGACCGGGTGAATGACGTACAGAAAAGACCGAAAGCAGGTGACAGCAGATGTCAACTATCAAATCGCTATTTGTACATCGTACACTGAATGAAATCCGCTTAAGACCGGGTGAATGATGTACACGAAAGAGCCGAAAGCAGGTGACAGTGACAGCTATTCTATGACAGGCGACAGGAGGTGGTCGTACGTGCGTGAGGAACGACATCATCGCGCAAGACCTCCGTAGTCCGGCAGATGACAAGTTCGTCCGTATGTTGGCGCGTCAAATATTCGATCCTAACGATCACGGGCGCGACCACACGTCAACGGCATCGCCCCGCACCATGCCCCGCGAGCTGCTGCGTTCCCCGTCCTTGAACGGGTGAGCCGGCCTCCGCTCCCCGTTAACTATCGGCACATCACGACTGCCTCCACTGGAAAGCGGTCACCCAAAGTTTGTCCCATCCTAGATGCAGCCTGGACACGGGGACCGACTCACAGGCGCGCAGACCTCCCGACAAGTTCTTTAATCTGCAGACGAATAAGAAATTCCATGCGCTCTGTTATACATGGGGGTTAGAGCATACCAATGGGTGCAATTCAAAAGAACTTAGACCAATCGAGAAAAGGCACCCGGGTGGCCTACAATACGAGTTCCATAAAAGGTTGGCGTGGTCTTCAAGTAAATCCATCCATAATGAATTCCGAACAGGCTGGTTATGAACTGGACTAAGTTACCACAAAGTGTTATGACAGTGTCATCAGTGAACTCGTACAAAACAAACTAGACAATTGGTTGAAGTTCAATAAACAATCTGTGTATTGAAGTGAATTTGATGTGACTTTCAACAGTGCATGAAATAGACTCATCATCGTTTGGGTTTGTTTCTAGTCAAGTCTACAAGTTTGTATCTCTTACTAATTTAAACACATGCAATAGAACTATATATTTTGAGTCAATACAATAAAAATGTAGTAGAAAATATATATTGCTGTAATAAAATGATATATGCCCCTGGTCTACAGAGGTATTATCTTGCATAAAATTAGTCACAACAAGCTCTTTAAGCAAAAGAGTACTTATTTATTATTATTTATGTTTTACATAGTGTTTGTTAATGTTTAGACATACCTACAAACAGTATACATATTATGACATTAATCGACTTTCATAGTAACCTCCGATAGCTGATATACATACCTTTTCCTTACAAATTAATTTTTTATGAAATGATTACTAGGTTGATTACTTTATATTGCTATTTATTTAATAAGAAAAAAATAAAAAAACTTTTTATAAACATGATTTATTTTATGTTTACACCACAGTAATGAGGCTCCAATGGAGCGTTGGTGGCAGAGTAGTTAAGGTATCTTAATCATAAGTGAGAGCTACCGGCTTCAAATCCCACTGCGTACCAATGACACTTTTCTGCATTATGTACATTAGTTGAATATCAACTGATGCTCTTATGGTGGTGGAAAATATAGTGATGAACACAGACAGACAGACAGTCACAGAGGTCAGATGGGAGATGCTCATGATGAGATCATGGTCAAGGCAGGTTAATATAAACCATCCAAGAGGAGAGAGAAGAAAGAATTAGAATAATCAAGCATTGATTTATAATTATACATACCTACACACACACACTCAAGCCCATATGCCATAGGGGTAGGCAGATACTATTGAGTGCCACATGCTACAATCCTGAAACACCACTCTTGCAGCCTAGGGGCCATCTGCCGACCATTCTTTCTGTGATGTCTATCTGATTACTTAAATATAATTTACTGATAAGTTTGAGATATAACATATAGATCACTTCATAAAATCTCCCACAGTTATTATCCATGTGCAGTTTGGATCTTTGTGAATATTCAACTATTCACATTTATCCAGGGCTAAAAGTATAGATCCCTAAAAATAAATAGTGTAGCTCCCTATTAAATCAGGTTAGTATTTTTCCTCTAAAATACAGTAATAGTAAATTGAAACAAATAAAATCAACTTGTGCCACATAGTCAGGTAGAGTATTATGTAGATTTACCTAAGAATTCAAGTATTATTGGCTTAACATTCCTTCAAAGCTCTATCCCAAATTTCTTAAATTGTATTTTCCGCACTTGAGGTTCATTTAAATATCCTTGTTTCTTTGATGCCGTATTTACACACATACACATTTTTTTTTTGGAACAGGTATGCCAAAAAAACAACAACTACCATATTATTGAGAATTTTATTTAGTTTGCTATTTTGTTCATTCTTGAGGATCATGATCATTTTTACTATATTTTTAGTTTTATATTTACATAACTCCTCCAACTCCTCCTAAACGGCTGGACTGATCTGGAAAATTTAAGTGTATACTTGACAACTCAAGTATACACTTACTCGAACCCGGTAGATAGCGTCGTGAGCGCTTTTTCATGAAAAACAATTTGCATAACAATTGGCAACATTGACAACATTTCAAAATTGGAATAATATAGACTTAAAAATTTGAAGTATTTAAACTGGTCTGAAAAAAATGATTAAAAATAATAATTTTGATATGGAAAGAGCAGAACACCACGCGGGATGAAGTCGCGCTGGGCCAGCTAGTTATAGTAGGTATAATAATCGCATGCTCCTTGCTAGTCCCTATCTAGAAGTTCAGTTTCAAAATGTGGCTGATTTCGTCCTCAACATTTGGTTTGGTGCATTTGCAGCCGGCCGCTGACAAACACCAGCACAACGTTCTTCGTAATGTAGCTTCGTGTAATAGCGCACAGTGATTTTCTTTTCTTTACTGGCTAGCGCCATCGACGATCTCTGCTAAGCTAAACCCCAAAATGGTCATGTCTTGTTGCCCTGCGAGATATGACTCACAGAGATTGTAATAATACGGCTGAGTTCCTACGTAATGCAGTACGTTGCAGTAGCAGACTGAATTTTTGCCGTAGTAGTTTCCTTTCGTTTCAGCACGGAAGTTTATTATTGTCAACGCAATAATCTGCAATGTTTCGGTGTGTTTACAGTATTTACTGTGTGGCTATATAGAAACTGCCAATTTCAATGTAAAAGGGTAGGGATACTGTTGAAATCGAGGAATAAAGTTACGGAAAATAAGGAAATTTGGAAAAAGGGAATAATAGGATTTATTGGTTCGATTTATCTGGATTTATCACTTATGGGAAAGGCAAAGGGACCTAGCCCATACAGCCAAGTCTTCCTTTATGAACTGTAATGCAAAAATATGTCCCAGCTTTAGGGACTCTGCTGAAAATATAATGTTCAATAACGCTTATTTCAAGGCTGCAGCTATTTCATGTTTTCAGTGGTCCTCGGCAAAAGTTTCGTCAAACATGTGGAGTATGCTAATTTGGTAGACGCTCTACATTCTCGCCTATTAGTGATGTAAAATGCGTCGATAGGTATGATATCGATTCATCGGTGTAATATCGCTAACCAGGTACTTTCTGCTGCTGGTCAAGTGTACCCCGAACCTATTACGGGAAAAAGCACTAGAAACATAAATATAAAATCAATACATCGGTCATCGGATACATTAATATTTTTTCTGCGTAGCAGAACTGTATATAAAAAACTGTCTGTGTATGCATATTGTACATTTTGTTGGTAGTCGGTAAATTTACTTCTTTGCAAATTTTGTACATTTTTGGATTGACCTAAGAGAGAAGATTGACTATAAAGAATCACACTGATGTGATTCAGCACAAGGCGAGATGACAACAAATAATCGAATGAATATCTCTACTTAGTCTATAAAATAGGCGAGACATGCCAAACATGCACGGATATACACGAATACTCTCTCTACATTCTCGTGATCCCGCGGAATGACGAACATGAATGCTATAGATATATTGCGTGGATTGTCGATTTACATACCTATAAAATATTTTTATAGGTATGTAAAAATATTTATCAGTTACTTAGTCTAATGTTTTCAATTTCTTGTTTTTGGGGATGCGACGACCCACCGACATGATGGTAATGAATTTTGTAACGTTACGTCTTTTAGGAGAATGACGAAAGCCAAGCCAAATAATTAGGAGTGAAAAGGAAACAAGAAAATTCATTCGGTGTTAAAAACACCTTATTTTAATAATAATGATTATATTTCAGTGGGTGCGACCACTGCACCTAAAGGGGGCGCTGAGGCCGGGGCGACTGGAGGCGTCGGGACGGCCGGGGCGGGGGCGGCGGCGGCGGCTTCGGCGGCTTCGGCGGTGGCGGCGGCGGCGGCGGTGGCGGCGGTAGCGGCGGCGGTGGCGGCGGCGGCGTCGGCGGCGTCGGCGGCGGCGGTGGTGGCGTCGTTTGCCTGTTGATTATAGGAAATTGAAATATAATTACTATAATATGATCGAGCAGGACATTATCAGGGGTAGACTACGAGTCTCGCAAACATTTTCAGTGGGGGTTTTACGTAGAAAGTTTGAAATGTGAAATGACATTTTGGCTCCTGTACCGAGGAGTATTGTTCCATATGAATAGAAAGAAAAATAATTAAATTTATCTTCAGAATTATAAAATATATACATAGCCGCGAGGTCCTCCGCTGCCTCGGCCGCCACGATTGCGGTCGCCCCTGCCGCGGTCGCCCCTGCCGCGGCCGCGCCTGTTACGGCCTCTGTAGCCCCGGCCCCAGTGGGACCCGGGACAAAACGGGCATTCACAATACTGTGGATATAGATTGCTTACGTTAGATATATTATATAGTCACATCATAATCAATTATTCCAGTGACATAATTACGAAAGCAAAAATGACGGAAGTTATAACTAGTGTTACATTCGCAAAATCACGCTGTAATATGCAGCGAATGACTAGCAGTACCGTAGTGTGATAAAACGTTCGCCTGGTATCCTAACCCTACCCCTACCCTTAGCCTACAGTGCAATACAGTACCCTACTTCTACTTACAGTACCATAGCCTAGCTCTAGGTCAACATTCTGGTCCAGATTCCGGAGCTGGACCGAAATTTGACTATACATAGATACTATAATCGTATTAATAAACTGTAAATCAATAAATAAACTGCTAAGGGCGCTACTAAAACCACTTCATCCTAGTAGTATGCTTTGATTTATAATTACGTACTTACAAGTAACATTTCCAGTTTCCTGTAGATCTGTGAATATGGAAAGTTTGGTTAGTTTAACTTTTAAAGTTGTAGATAAATAAGAAAAACAATCTGGCCTACCCCATACGGTATGGGCATGAATGTGTACCCATGTATGTTTCTTTAAACCAATGAGGTGGCAAACAAGTTTACGGCTGCCTAATGGTAATAGTACACAGTCTAGGTATAAAGAAATAAGAAGCCCATTGTAGAGGTTTTGTATCATACATTTTTCTATCGCGCGCGTATAATGATGGGACCTGTCAGAATGAGCTTCTACGACTTTGAGGTCCAAGGATACAATGAAGTACCAAAATGTACAATAAGATAGGCAATAGACATGCAGAAAAATATTGATGTATCTATTTTAGACGAACACTTTTTGATGCCTACCATATTCCTCTTACTAAGCTAGAACACTTTTTGATGCCTACCATATCCCTCCTACTAAACAAGAATTGCGAGAATGAGAGGTGAGAGTTGAATGGGTTCGATCAGTCTCAGGGATAATCAATATTTAAAAAACATCGATGTTGACATAGATAAATATCGAAATAATAAATAATAATAATAAATATTCGTGGACAAATTCACATAGCGCAATCTAGCCCCAAACTAAGCAAAGCTTGTACTATGGGTGCTAAAACAACTGATATACTACTTAAATACTTTTTAAATACATATTTTTTTAAATTCATCATTTCAATTTCTGCCCGGTCGGGAATCGAACTCGGGACCTCTTGCGTGCATGTTGACCATTGAACCACTCAGGTCGTCAAATGAAACATCGATGTCTAAATAAAAACATCGATGTTTATCCGCTAAACATCGATGTATGTCTATCGTCCCTATCGGCATTCGGCAAGCAAATGCACGTATGCACAGATTCCACTCGCTCGGTAGGGTTTGGGTAGTAAGTCCATGGTAGAGAGTATAGTGCGCTCTATGTCCATGTGTTCTCTTGTTGTATTCTAACCAGTGTTGCCAGATCGTACCTTTTGTTACGATTTGCGTACTATTTGACCGTGTATCGTACCTTTGGCGTACTCTGCTGGACATCGTACTATTTCGTACGTTTTAGCCGTTGAATCCCGAAATACAAAGTTTTACTGAAAGAGCGGTCACTTTGCCTTTCCTTCCCGCAAAATACCGTAAAGTAAGGAAAGAAAGTGTTAATTTTGACAAATTTTGCTACATTTTTGCTTACAGGCGCCACCTGCGATCAATGTCTTATCTGGTTACTGTCAAAATGACGCCGTTTCATTTAGAAGGACGGCAAACCGTACCTTTTCAGCCATTTTCGTACTATTTTATGAGCCCGAACGTACTTTTTTCAAAACTACTGCTGGTAACACTGATTCTAACTGTGACAGATTCCTTCCATCCATCCATCTCCAAGGTTTCCCGTTTTGTTTCGTAATTTTCGTGTGTGCAATTTACTGAATATTATCTAGAACTTTACCCAAAACTATATGGCGAACACACAATACAGCTAGTTGCACAATTTGGCTAAATTGACAAATTGTTCCAGTTGTCTGGCCTATCTTGAATGGCCCAGCCAATCTAATATCCAGCTTGTGCCCATCCATAGGTTTAAATGTACAAAATATATGATTTATATAAAAACAAAAATAAAGCCAGCATCAAAATCTATCAATAAACAATAGCCCAAATAAATTAAATACTTAGTCAACCAATAAGGAAGTAAACAGTTTTGAGAATCATTCATCACTATTACTCCAGATGTACTCCAGACATTAAAGCATGAATAGTTTGAATAGCAACAGCAAAGACATCAGATTTCCACAAGAAGAAGAAGCTATTAAATACAAAAATAGCCTAATCCACTAAAAATATATTGATTAAGGTTTATCTGGAGCATCAGACGACAGAGGATAAAAGAGGTGGGAGACTTTCGAAATTTGGTGCTGGAGAACAATGAAAAGCATTATTATTATTATTCATGAACAGACAGGCAGTTGGAACAACTGATATGTCTGTATCTCATTATCCTCAACCCATTGACATTCTCAATTAATGATGATTTTATTTAATAATTATTAAATTTCATTTCCTTTGGAACTTAGCTCAAGAAATTGTCTTAGGAAGGCAACCACTTTAATTTTTGTCTGCATTATGGATGTTCACTGACTTCACTAATAGTTACTTCATACTGGTTCTGCACATGAATTATTGCCTTGTTGTGTGGATATTTATGATTGTTTAGAACAATAAAATAATCATGGGTTTAGCAGATCAGGTAATTACTGCAGCAGAGTGACTGATATTTACTAGCCGGGGAACCAGACCAGATTGGATCATGGTTACACATTATATCGTCTGAGTATGCAGATTTCATTGCAATGTTTTCCCTCACCATAAGAGCATCAATGTATTCCACTAATGCACATTTTTTTACCACTGAGGCGGCAAACAAGCTTACGGCCTGCCTGATGGTAAACAGTCACCGCAGCCTATGGATGTTTGCAATACCAGGGGCATCACCCACGTGTCGCCGACCCTGTAAAAACCTTTTTATCCTTTTCTTGAAGAACTCCATGTTGTACTCTCCAGGGAAAACCTCTCCAGGTAGTTCATTCCACAACCTTAGTGGGAAAAAGTTCCTTTGGCACACACTGCACAGCAACTGCACAGTTTGTGTGGATGAACTCCATGATGGTGGCAAGCAGTGCAATGATAGAATGTAGCTGTAGGCATCATGTCAATCAGTTCTTCAGAACAAACACCATTGTACAAGCGGTAGAACACACAAAGGGAGGCGAAATCCCTGACTCAGCAGCTCAATACCACTTGTGTGCATAGTATCATCGACAATTCTCACAGAGCGCTTTTGGATTGAGTCACAAGGACCAAGCTGATATGTCGGTGCTCCCGCGCATAGATGGTAGCAATACTCCAAATGGGGTCTGACTTAAGCCTTGTAAAGGAGAAGCTATTGCCCCGGCGTGAAGAATTGCTTTGTTCTGTTATGCACACCCAGACACTGTACCACAGTAATGTAACTACATATCTCACTTTCTATATGTCAGCAATCTTACTGAGAATGAGAAATTGAACCTTTCCATGCCTCTTGGCCAGGTTGCTGGGATAAAATAATCAAAATATGACAGGTAAAACTATGGTGGTGTGGAAACCAGTGTACTTTTTTAGTTAGTTTCTCTTCTTCATCTTTTTATGACAAGCAGTAGGGAAACAGGGCAACCTGAGGGAAAGTGGTTACAGCTGTCTATGATCAATAGTATCACCCATGCCTTCGGTACTCCATCAAAACCGACAAGAACATAATAAATACTTACTCAATAATAATTATGTTCTTGTCGTAGGTAATAATTATTGAGTTCACCTTAATGGACCATGGAGAATTCGTATTTACATAATATTTTGTCTCATACAATTAATTTTTTTTAGTTAAGGCAAACAAGCAAGCACCTACATGATTAACACCACCTCTGTAATATTAAAGTTTGGCTGGCTGCAGTTTGCTGTAAGGTGGAGAGTGCAGTTGGGCCTTACCTTACTTCTTAAAGTTCCTCAGTACCTGTATTGTCCCAGTAAGTATTATTAGTAAAGTTACAGAAATTGTTTTATAAATTTCGAGGGTGATTCTGGCGTGCAGCCTGGACTTGATAAAAAGTAGCCTGTGTCTTATTCCAGATCCTTATCTAGCTACCTACCAAGTTTCATCCAAATCCGTTCATCCGTTTTGGCTTGAGAAACAAACACACACACACACACACACACACACATATACATACAAACTCACATTTATAATATTAGTAGGCTGTAATAATGTTTGTCACATGTATATCATTACTTAATGACATTATTACTAAGGAGCGTCGGTGGCCGAACGGTTATCTGACTCATAAGCGAGAGGTACTCGGTTCAAATCCCACTGCGGTCATGTACCAATGACTTCTTTTCTGTATTAGTACATTAGTTGAATGCTAACTGATACTCTAATGGGAAGAAAAACGTCGTGATTAAACATTCAGTCCCCTGAATGTGGTACCATGATGCAATCTGGTCAGGTTCCACTGGTAGCAGAGTTATTAAATGAGTTACCAAATACTGAGTCAAAGTCAAGACGGACCCCGTGCCCTCGTGAGCAAGAGCACCACCGGGACATTAACGCCAACATTATTTTTGTTGCAGGACTAAGTACCTGAAATAAATAACATTTAATTTATGTTCACAGTGTTGAGAGCCCTTAGTGATGGAATTGGAAGCGCCAGGACAGTGTGGACAAAATTACAATCCTGAATCCCAATAGAAGAAATTCAATAATTAATATTCAATGCTCACCAGTAAGCATTGAATATTAATTAAGATATACACAACACAGATACGGAAAGCTGACCCTGGGAGCAGCCGGGATTGACCGTCCGGATGATGATGATAATGATGATGATATTCACCACACAAACAATGAAAGCATTGCATTGGACAGTGTGTATTGGCGCTCATTAGTGCGGAGCGGAGCAGAGATCTATGCCCAGCATTGGACTAGTATAGGCTGATGATTATGATGATGAGGAGGTATCTATGCCTATGCAGAAGTTACTTTGTGAGTATGTATTAAAAAAAAAAGAATTAGCTACTTTAATCTAACACCCATAACACAAGCTTTGCTTCCTAGCATATTTATTTATAACCTCCCCTTTCGTGAGAGAGGCCTTGAGTCCTGCAGTAGACTGCTATGGGTTGTGATGATTAGTAGGAACATGTAATATTAGTTAGTTTGACATTGATTAAACTTGCATGTTGTAACTTATGACTATGTTTTTACAGTGTGTGGTAGAACCCATGAAATATAACGAGATGATATTAAGCATGCGTGCGTTGCGGCATCGGCGATAGTTAGTTCGGGTGGCACTCGAGCTGTCGGTGACGGAAGCGCCGCGCCGAGCAACGGCAGGCTAGCAGCGCTGAGACAATGCGAGACCTATCTACACTGAGTTTACCGGCCTTAAGGCCGAGGGAAAGGAAGGCCGTCGCAAAGATGTCGCTGGCTCAGGGCTCTTGTCTACGCGTAAAATCTAGCCGAATGTTATCCAAATCTGTTAAGCGGTTTCGGTGAGGAAAAGATGCCATATGGACAGCTCTATAATAGTAACTACTTTCGCATTCGTAATATTAAGGTTGCATTTTAATGTATTTAACATAATGTTTTAAAATGTGTTTAATATTTGTTGTGATGTGTTATTTCACATATCATTTTGTTATTAATAAAAGTCATATGTAATCAGTTTGAGTGTAATTTTAATAATAGCTAATTAGATAGACTTAACTACTTACTAGAGCTAAAACAATTATGAAAAATAGCATAAAATAGCTAGGTTTTGCAATCAACATGTTAAAGAAAACCAATTGTATACCCCTATATACAAATTTATATAATGTTGTATGTAACAAATTAATATAATGTTCCCAGGTTTCATCAAAATTTTCTATCCAAATCTGTTCAGCGGTTTAGGTGTGGAATTGCCACATTTTTATTTATTCGATGGGCATTTGACCGACATCTCATCTGATGGGAAGCTATGTGATGATGATTGTGATATGAAGCGTCCCATTCCATTTATTATATTAATTGCTACTACTTTCCTTTGTTACTCTCACATTTTTAGGGTTGTAAATTACAATGCATTTCAAAATGCATGTGCATAGCCCTTCCACCCTTTTATTATTTCTAAAATGCCTCATTCTAGCTGATAGAATCCAGCACTGAAACTGTAAAAGTAGTGACACGCCTCCAAGCTGGATATAGAAAACCAGACCAGGAGAGAGACATGCAGCAGGCAGATGTGCAAAGGATAAATGAAGAAAATATATATTGTGCATAGGGTTAGATATTTATTATATCATACAGAAAATTAGCACAATACCTATTACATAAAATACTATACCTTCAAAGAGTAAAATAAACTAATATATAAAAACAATTAAAATCTTAGGTATACATTTATCACTCGAATGCATGAAGCGTCGCCTCCGCAGAACGTCTTTGGTCGCCTTTTAAATCACTGGAACCCTTCCACCACCCCCTTCAGCCAGTAGTCTTCCACTATGAAGAAAGTTAAACTCTCATATGGTACTGCTTGGTGAGGAGGATGTGCTCCACTCACACCGTCCTTCGCGATCACTGGGTAATGAAGATTATGATTCTAGTCACAGACACTTAAAGCTATCTAAATCAGGAAATGGGCAGTAGCATTTACTGTACCATGGTTTTAATAGTATGATGGTGAATGTAGAAGAAACTGGGCTGAGAAAATACTATTTCTAATGTAACATAATGAATTCTAGTTTTTCACTTTGTTTGTAGTTTCTGTTTATGTATTTGTATTTGCCACCCACTTTATCAATATCAATTGATAAACTTCCACTAGATCTTTAAAGGATGTCACTGTAATCCGAGATCCTGTCCTGTTCCAGTGGCATATTGTGAGTTGTCTTTAATCCTTGACATCAGGCCTCAATAGGTATAAACGACACTGTGATCCGAGATCCTATAAGCACTAGTCCCGTTCCAATGCCATATATGGTCAGTGTTGCCCTTTGGTGGTAGTGTTTCGCACCCCGTTACAATGGGGTGATCGTTGGAGTTGGCGCCTTCTTAACGCCCCCTGAGGTCAAGCGCACCGCGTGGACCAACGTTGGGTGAAGCCCGGCAAACGACCACGCGTAGGGGCGCCTTCCAGGCGCGGTATATTGCCGAAGTGGGGGCAGCTACAGACGTCGCAGGCGCCGCGGCAAGCCTTTTCGGAATCCGGAGGTCTCTTCAGGTGGTGGACCCGCGGGACAGTTTCTCAATTAATTCCAATAAAGTTGCGTTATTTGTTTAGCAGCAGGGGAATCCCTCTTCCTCAAGGTCTCAATGCTATTCGTTTGAATTCATTTCATGTCGTACAGTAATCTGTGTGTCGTACTACATGTGATGGCACAGATGGCACCAAAACCACAGACCGAAGCTTGAGCAAACCAACCAATCGTCAACGTCATGAGAGGGTTGACAGTGATTAGTATCTGTCACTGCCTGCACTGCGAAATCGGCACTGGGTTTCTATTTGTACATCGTACACTTGGTCTTTTCGTTTTAAAACATTCGTCCAACGCGCTATTTACACCGACGAACACCGTTTCTTTACTATTGTAACGGCTATTTACACCTATTAAATGAATAAAAGAACGAATGGATATATGTATTGAATGAACGATTAAATTGAAAAGACCAAGTGTACGATGTACATATAGCGACGGCCTTGTAAAAAATAATAAGTTGTCAAAAATTTTAGGGGTTATGTGGTGTGTGTGATAGAAATGTAAATATTCCAAGGAACTATTTGGATTAACGAAAATGGCAATGCAAATAAACAACATAGTTCGAAGTATATACATAAAATCTAAATACTTTAGTTTTAGATGTTATAACAAAATAGTTATGACTAATGACGGTTCTACTATAGTGGCTCTTCATAGAGACGAAGGATTTCCTTACGAGCACAGTAAGCCACTTCCAGAAGAAGCTCAAGTTGATAAGTCTGTCCTGAAAATGTCAGATATAAATGAGGTCACTAGAGTGTTTAAAAAGATGAACCCAGAAATAGCAAGAAAACAACTATCTTCATTGACTTTGACTACAGAACACCGATGGTTCCCTAGAGCAAGAGACAAGAAAGCAAAGAAGACCCCAATGAATAGGCCTTATTTATAAGAAAATAGTTAGAAGAACTGTTAATGCTAGGTTTAGTGAACTTAAATTATATGATTAGAATCCATATTAATTTTGCTTTTTATTTTTACCTATATGTGGTCTTTAGGTTATAAACTTGCGAGCAAATCTATATACCCATCTACTACTTCAAGACTAACTTTTCCAGCGGCTTTCACCCGCGCACAGTTAGGATCTCCGTAAACATTTAACTTTCTCATGGGATATTATTTTTTTCCTGGGATAGACAGTAGGTAGTCTATGTCACTTGGGAATAACATAGCTTGTAGTGAATTTAAAATTGGTCTTCTCAGTGACAAACGAGCAGATTGTAAATGGATAGTAAATGGTAAACCTGATAGTAAATGGTTGTCCATAACATATTATACATTTCTACAATTCATACATTTAGGTTGCAGATAAGATGCAGAACCACAGGTGCGTTGTCACTGTGAGGATAAAGATGAAATGCCTCATGCCTATAATTTCGCTGACTACCTTATCCTTCAATCCAGAACACATGTTGCATGGCGGCAGAAATAGATAAGGTGGTGGTACTCTCACGGGCGTACTCCTCAGGGTTGACAGAGTCCTACCACCTGATACTGATATACACCTGAGATTATGTACAAGGGACCAAATTTGAGTTTAATTACGGAAAAAGAGCCCAATAACTTATATAACACTAGAGATTGGCCTCTTTATGTCCTAAAACAATTATTTAGTGTGTACATTTTTTAATGCTTTTAATATTTCCTAAAGTTTAAATACTGTTAATTAAACTGAAGATACGTTTGTTGTTGTTGTTTAATAAATTTTATCCACAGATGTGTTTATTAAAGTAATAGACCAATAAATAAGAATATAATAGAATGTGCTCTTAAGTATTTTTCAAAATTTGTAATAAACACAGGACACATGATGAAAATTTTGTGAGTTGCTCTGCATACATCCGCGAAGGTTTAAGGGTGGGTCCACCACGCGCGAGAGAAGTCCCGCCGGGCAGGTACACGTGTACTAAATAGTTTAATAATACCGTAATAATTATTTTAACTATTACGGTATTTTTTATTATGTTGTGCCTACTCCAGTGACAGTTGGAGGCACTCCACTTGAAGTTGACGACTATACATACCTAGGACAAATAGTCCAGCTAGGTAGGTCCAATTTCGAGAAAAAGGTCAATCGACGAAGGGCAGCGTTCGGTAAGCTACGCCTCATATTTTCGTCCCAATTACCGCAGTGTCTCAAGACGAAGGTCTTTGACCAATGTGTGTTGCCAGTGATGACTTACGAAGCTGAAACGTGGCCGTCACGGACATAGCTCTAAGGATTGCCAGACTAAAGTGGCAGTGGGCAGGGCACATAGCTCGAAGAACAGATGGCCGATGGGACAGTAAAGTTCGAGTGGCGACCACGTATCGGAAGACGCAGCGTGGGTAGGCCTCCTACAAGGCGGACTGACGACCTGGTAAGGATCGCAGGTACCAGCTGGATGCGGAAAGCGCAGGACCGGCCTTTGTGGAGATCTCTGGGGAAGGCCTATGAACAGCAGTGGGCGTCTTCTGGCTGGTCAACCTCGCCAACCTAGTCAAAGTATAAAATGGTAACCCATATAGTTCTCAAACATTGCGAGCATTATTATACTCGCATGATTACATTTGCAAAAGCAAAGCAAAAAGCGTGTGAGCCAATACAAGTGGAATGTATTGCTAATAGAACAAGGATCTTTCTCCCACGCACACTAAGATTGTGGAATGAACTACCTGGAGAGGTTATTCCCTGGAGAGTACAACATGGAGTTCTTAAAAAAAAGGGGTTGAAAGGTTTTTACGGGGTCGGCAACGCGTGGGTGATGCCCCTGGTATTGCAAACGTCCATAGGCTGCGGTGACTGCTTACCATCAGGCAGGCCCGAGGCCGCAAGCTTGTTGGCCACCTTAGTGGTATAAAAAAAAAGTCCATTTTCGTATCTACATAACACAAAGGCTAAATTGCGCGCTCGAGCGCTAGGTCCGCTTTGACCATAATTCAGGATTTGGCAGATTAAGTAGGTTATTAGTGGAGCAACTATAATCTGACCTCCGTAACCCTGTTGACAGAGGAACCTGATCAAATTAGATCATCATTCAGTCACATGAATGTGCAGGTTTCACCACGATATTTTTCCTCACCGTAACAGCATCGGTTAGTGTTCATCAAGAGGCATTGGTACATGGCACTGGGGTTCGAACCCGGTAACTCTGGATACGAGTCGGACCCCTTAACCATTAGGCCACCGACGCTCTCGTGTCATAAAAGGAGAATATGGCAAAGCCCTCCAAGAATGTGGAGGAGACTAAGTCCAACAGTGGATTACTAAGGAATGGAACGCGTTGCCTGCCAGTGTGTTTCCTGATCAATATAATCTGGATGCCTTCAAGGCTAGAGTGAATAGGCTGTTCCAAGACGGGCATGCTTCATCTTCGGCCGCATCGTCACTTACCAATAGGTGAGATGGCGGTCAAATGCCTGTCTTGTCAAAAAAAAACTAAGCTTATGATTTAATTGACTAAATCAGGAGCGCGCTTTTTTATTTTGTACTTGTATGGAGTTTAATAAGTACACATTTTGTAGGGTACAAGGAACCACCTCGACTTATTAATGACAAAATATTATAAAATAAATAACTTTATTCTTAATAAATAACATACATAATGTATTATGATGGATTATAAGTATGTACATTCATCAGTAACACAACCACGCTAACTATGAATTTGTAACATTGTATGGCTATTTGTTTGCGTAGGTCTCCTACATTATCTAGGTACTCGTATAACTCTAGCTATAATAATATGGTATTATGTGTGTGTGACCAAATAATATTGGAACTAGATATGCATTAATTACTCATTTAGAAAATCACAAGAAGAACTATGTTTATCACAGTTAAAATACATTATAGGTAGTTTAATCATTATTGCATGTATGTTAAAAGAAAATGTTGAAAATTAACAGTATAAACACAACATTTGCTTAAAAATAGAGATGCATATAAAATAATTGCATTAATGCCTTGAAGTGTAAAAGTGCTGCCACTTATCTGCTCTGCTCAATAAATTACAGAAATTACAATGAAATATATTTAAGCCCGATTTTTTCACATACAACGTCTAAGTATAGCCGAAGAGGCACGAGCCGCTTTAGTTCAACCTTTATAATGCGTACGGCTAAGGAAAGGAACGCGTTGCCTGCGAGTGTGTTCCCTGATCATTATAATCTAGACGCCTTCAAGGCTAGAGTGAATACGCTGTTCCTAGACAGGCATGCTCCATCATCGGCCGCATCGTCACTAACCACCAGGTGAGATGGCGGTCAACTGCCTGGGTAGTCCAATTATAAAAAAAAAGGTTGTACTTATCTACGAAACTTTGCTTTGCTTTGTTTCAAAAATAGGTAATTGCACTTTCTATATATTTAATGGAGCAGATATTTGATAACGCTATCAGTAAGAAATTATTTTTTTCCTTAAGTAGCAGCAACTATCACACCCAATAAGTCCTAGAATTAATCATGCTGTATTAACGGTGTGCAACAATGATTTATCTAATAGCCAACTGTTTTGGAAGTCCCTTAGAATGGTTTACTTAAATTATTTTTTGATAATGTATAATGTATACAAAGCATACAAAGGACCATTTTCCATAAACCTATATACATAATGTCTACACATTCAATATCACAATGTTTTGATTTCTTTGGTGCCTCAATATACGAATATTGGTCTCTAAATAGAATAGCAAACAATTATAGGTACTTAGAGAAAACAGTAAGTTCATAAATAGCAAATAAATATCACAAAACCTCTTTATGTAATATGTACTCCTATGTGAGGTGAGAGTTGACTTCGAATAGAGTTATTGCGGCGACACATATGTGCAGTGAAATGTCACGTGTTGGCAGCGGTGCGCAGCCGCCGGCCCCGCGCACAATGGCCGGTCACACTCTGTGACACTGCCCCGGCAATGACATACATACTACTCTAAATTCCCTGCTACCAAAGTGTCTACACGTCTACATTATTAAGTCACTATACAGGTGCACATACAGCCAGTCTTCAAGGGAAATCATCCATGTATCACACTGGAATATATGTAATGGTACACCTACTAACTTCAAGGCTACAAACTTGTACTATAGTCAAATATTTATTTGGTATCTCATGAATTACAATTTACACCCTATGCCTAATAAAGAGCATCTTAATTTACGGACTTACTTATATCTATGACTATTGCAAAAATAACTATAAAAATAACATTGTTTTCACCGAATGGCACACGAGAATAGTCCAATACACGGCAATTCGGAAGTCAAAATAAATCATGTCTACATGATCTTTTTTAACAAGATGTCGGGCGCCAATTATTATATGAGCCTCCTAAAATCCCATAGACGGCGCTCTCAGGACTCGAAATATTATAATTTGTGCTCCTTAGGGCTTAACTTTTTTGGCGCTTTAATTATGTTTAATTTGTTCATTGGTTCTGAAGCAATGAATGATCACAGTGTGACATATAGCTATGGTTTGCAATACAACAACAATAACCCTCATACAGCTAAAATATTATAATAAGGTTTAGTTCTTAGAGAGTGCTATCTGTGGGAATAGAAAGCCGGCCTATGGCTCATTTTTATCAGAGGTACCAGTCACAGGTGAATATATTTTGACGACACCTTTCAGCATATAAAATTATAAATTATGTAAATATATAAGACAATTACATGAATATTTTAAAGTATTTTTTAACAAAATATATTATAAAAACATTATATTTTCTCTGTAGTTGCCTCTGTGTAAGTATCCCATAAATACTATCATTACTTTTAAATGTTAGTATTTTATTATCATAGTTAATATTGACATTTAATGTCATAAATTATCTGTTATGGTTATTCATAATACCAAATTTTATATTTTTTATAATATTTAGGACAAACCTTTAAAATTTCAATTCTTCTACTAAACATTGAACATTATTCTGAAAAATAAGTAATTAAATTACCCTCTAAGCCCCACATGTTGTATTTCTATTAGCGGTCCTATTCTTATCATTAATAAACCATAGCGAAACTAGAACCACTTGCTGTAATTGTGGGTGCGGTCCAAGCTGCGTACGCGGTCTCTGTAGTGGTTCGAGGGTCCGTATCCAAGTCCGAATTGTATTGATAGCAGGCGGTGGTGAGATCGTGATCTCGGGGGTGAGTGGTGTCAGCGGACTCGGGAGAGGCGGAGTTCCCTGTCCAGCTGTTGGAGTTGTCGGAGGAAGCCCTCGTTGGGGTGGATGTCGCGGCGGGCGCGCACCTGCGCCAGCGCCTCGGTCAGCGACATCCCGCGCTTGATCATGAGGAAGGCCAGCGCACAGGTCGCGGACCGCGACACGCCCATCAGGCAATGCACCAGCACGCGCCCTGCACAGAAGCAGTTGTGTTAATCGGTACTTGAGGTATGATGGTTGATGAGGTAGATACCAGACGGCATGTCAACAAAATTTCATAGAGGTCACAAATACATGAAAAGAGTTAAAACTCTTGTTGTGATCTTTAACATGAATTTGGACCCCCTAAACACGAGTTTCGATGTTGGCACTCTCGATTTTGAACCGGAAGCTCAGAATCCAAGATGGCGGTAGTGTGTTCGTCACTGAAACCTATCGTGTCAGGTATCATATGAAAATACGAGACCATTCCAAAAAATTTACAAAATCAAAAATCATTTTCAAATATACTTTAAATATATGTACTATGAGTATTAGACTGTAAGGGCGCCGTAAGTTATTATGATACGTCATCGAGTACAAGGCAGTTTCGCTTTTCAGCTACATTGTAGTCACCAAAAAGAAAAGTGACTTTGATGTGGCTACAAAGCGAAACTGCCCAGAGGACGTGAGTCAGACCGGTTTTTGTTAGTAGTAGTTCTAGTACCCACACAGCTACAGAGAATATGTAACTACCTACTGTCACTACGAAAAGTCGAAGCTTGAGTCACTAAAAACTGCTTTTTTTTGTGCTAGGTCTAAACATCTAAGTACGATACAAAGTGGAATTTTTCTTGTACTCAGTCACACAGTCCATACATGTATGTCGTTCTCACAGTCTGTATCTGTATGATTGTAGCTCCTTCACACAAAAACTACTAAACGGTTAAATTTTGATGAAATTGGCAGTAATGTAGCTTATAGCCCAGAATTTATAGACAATATGACAAATGCCAAATGCAAGGATAATCCACTTAAAATGTATGGACGCAATGAAAATTATTTTTGTTTTTATTTAAAACAAATGGCTGAAATGTAATGATGTGGTATATTTTTTAAATCGTGTCAGGGGCCTACCATGAGCTCTTATAGCAGGACCTAAACAGAACTGCCTTGCTTAGAACGAGACAAGCTTATGTGACACGTATAGCGCTTAGGGCTTGCAAATATTCGTAAATTTTGAGTATTCGAATATTTTGTGCTGGTGATTTATTTATTTATTTATTTCCAAACAGTTTTACAGCAATAAAATTTAGTTATAATTGTAGAATTCAAAGTTGCAATGCCAATAACAAAACTGCGGTTTAAAATTTTGAATATCAAACCATCTAGCAGTATGATAACCTAATGACAAAATACAAAAGAAAAAGCTTTCATATACATAGGTAGATACATGCGCCCAAATATTTGTCTTTCTCCCACTGACTCTGTGTGTGTGTTCGTGCATTGTGTGTGTGAGTGTGTGTATGTGTGTGTGAGTGTGCGTTTGTTTGTGTGTAAGATCCTTCACTGCGACTGGAAAAACTGAAGAACACCATTCGAAAATTGCACACGACTGAGATGGAAAATATCGAGAGTACCGGAGACGTGCTTCTCATATAGATCTATGGCCCTATTGATAGGAGAACCTAAGGCATAACTGCTGCGCGCACGACGGTGGTCGAGTAGCCGCGGCCAGCGGCCGCCGCGGCGCGCGCGCGGCGAACCCGCGCACAGCAAAACCCGTGACAATAGTTGTGGACTATCAACTCCGCTATGAATGATGTCATATAGGAGTCTCAAGTCCGCCACCAGGCGCCTGTCATTCAATGAACAGATTTTGTGCGAACTTAGACCAGCTGTATAATCCGTGGTTATCGTGTGCGATATGATGTTAAGTTTGTTAACGAACGATTTCTGTATGGACTCTAGTCTAACACGGTGGATAGCGTAGATCGGTGACCATACAGGGGATGCATACTCCAGTACACTCCTGACGTATGCAAAATAAAGTATTTTAAAAGCAGGTGCTGAGTTCAGAGACTTAACTGCCCTGAAAATGAAGCCCAACATTCTTATCGCTTTCGCGACAATCGATTCATAGTGGGCACAGAAAGTTAACTTTGAATCTAGAATTATGCCGAGATCTTTAACCTGCTCAGTGCGTTCAATTTTGATATTGTTGAGCCTATATGAAGTGGGTATAACGTTTCTTTTTCTCGTAAAGGTGATTGTCAAGCATTTTTTTACGTTTAGATCCAGACTGTTCTGCTCACAATATGCCGTCACCCTGTCCAGATCTTCCTGCAATCTGCAGCAGTCTGTCGTACTGTGATATCTGTGATATTCGAATATTATTCGAAATATTGTGAAATCTGGAATCAGAGTATTAACTACATTCTTAATGTAACTCTGTGCGATGGACCGTTAGTAAATGTATCCAAATGAGCGTGAAATGGATTTCTACACGTTAATAATATAAAACAAAGCAATGAAAAATTAAAATCACAAAATAAAAGAACGTTGCCTAGCGACGAATATGGTTTTTTCGATTTAACTGCATTATTTTATATCATTAAGCTATAGAAAGCGTTTTGCCGCACCTTTAAATACATTTACTAATAGTATAAAACTAAAAACCATAATTCAATTACTAAACACTAACAACAATTTAATTTAGTACGGAAATCGAATCCCCTTAACACTCGCGAGCCGAGAGTGTAAGCAGTCTCCTTGCCTCGCGATTCCCTCTCGTGTAGTCCCCGAAAACAGCATAATACAAAGTACCTGCCTCGCGAGAGTGAAGACCTCGCCTCGTGTCACCTCACGGCCTCGCCCTCGTGAGAGTGAGGAGGTAGCATTAGGTCAGTGTGATCCTAAGATTACGTATCCAAACGATTTTTGACTTAACCAGAAACACTAAAGAATTTTATATCATGAGATAAGTGATACTAACTAAAATCTAATAATATTTAAACTAAAACATTATATCAGACAGAATGCGTTTCGCAAAGCAGAATCCTCAGGCACGAGTCACCGAGCATTCGGTGGGTGCGGTCACACGATCCGTTTAATTTAATACCACAAAATTAAGACACAAGTACGTACATTCTGATTGTTTAAAGCTATTCGAATATTCGAATTTTACCTAAATTACTATTCGAATATTTAAATGAGGCGAATATTCGAATAATTCGAATATTCGACCGCAAGCCTTAATAGCGCTGTCTCGTTCTAAGCAGGGCAGTTCTCTTTAGGTCCTGCTATAAGAACTCATGGTAAGCCCTCAGATAGTGCTTTCATTGGATACCACACAATACATTTCCGTGCAAAATTACTAAGGTATTTTCTATTTAAAAATACATTAAAAGCTATAAGCCTAAATTAAATTTGCGAATGTTACCACCCTAACCTAACTGTTTAGGGTCCCCAGCGGAAGACCATGGTCAACCTCGCTTCGCCAACGGTATTAGAAGGCTCACCTAACGAGTGGCGAGCTCTTTGAAAGAAGTTCGACTAGCCTCAAAGTACGAAACGATCACTCATAGAGAGAGAGAGAGTTCCTGGACATTGCGAGCATTGCCTAACCTTGGTTATCGGTCTCGCAAGCACGCTGCCACTGGATCAGTGCCAACTTAGTGTTATTACACAATACAGAGGTATAAGGAGACCAACTCCTTAAGAGGTATCGTGGTCGTCAGGCTGTTCGTTCGGCGGATCCGTTTCCACCCGCTAAGGATCGCGCGATCAGTTTCTACGACGGACTCGAAAGAAATTGGCTGTTCAGACCAACACTTCGCGAATATTTTAAACTAAAGGCTTACAGAGGAGACACGATCCAAAACATTATCCTATTCACCGATAAGAAGATCGTCACCGTGGTGGAAGAAAACTTTAATCAAGAAACATTAAAGTTTACACCAGAAGTTTGAAGTAGGTTCAGCATTCTGCGTGCAATGTACAACGCACTCATCGTCCAGCAAGTGTGATGGTTTGGTATTCTGTGCCTACGTGGGGACCATTTCGCTCCCATTTTTGCAAGCTTGAAACTTTACGGTTCATGCTTGGTGTGAATGCCATATTGGAAGCGGTGTTTAAACTAATAATAAGTCGCCGGCAAACACTTGGTTTTTCAACTAGAATATACAGCATCCAAGGCTAGTCTAGTTAGCTGTAAACCGATTTGCCAGTCTTCAACTGTAGTAAAGATGATTATCTTTCGAGTCGAGTCCCGATACTATTCCTTAACTGCAGAGGTAATTAATTAATGGCGTGCCGAAAGTTACACCCAAGTCTGGATACCTACTATCAAAACGATTTCTATTGATAAAAGTGATAAAATTAGTGCCGCTACAGACGAATGACACGCGTTTGAAAACATATGTTGGCAATAGTAATTGAGCGAGATAATTTACAAACCATAAACTAATATTTTTTTTCAAAAATATTATGAGTTTTACTTTGTTTCAAAATTAGGAACACATGAGGTACAAGTAACAGGAGGCTGACCTTCTAAGCGTGAGCAATTAGGTATGAGAAAGGTCAGCTCCTGTAGTAGCATATAATATACTGTACATAAAAAGTTCTTAAAATAAACTCACCTCCACTGGAAAGCCCTTCATCAATGAAATTGGCAGCAATATGGAAATATCTTGATATATCCGTTGATGGTAGATCCATCAGTTGGAAGCCTTTGTAGCGGATGCTGGGGCAATCGCGATAATACAGGTGACCAGTGTCAACCTGCGTGAACCGCTGACCTTCAGCAGTATTGAGGACATAGTTAATGCTCATTCGCTTCAGAAATGCTTTGTCTTTAGCAGCAACTCTGTAAACAATATTTGTTTATTTTGAAGAGTTTCAAATACAGAGGCGATTCGCGCAGGTTTTGGCGCCAAAAATAGATTACTTACGAATCTCCAACGAAGAGGCCTGGGTAGACTTCGTTCAAATCCGGGTAAGATTCATACGCAGTATCGGCGTATGTTCGCGAGCGGTATGACGGCAGCGAACTCAGCACCGACGACGATGTAGTTGGCCGAAAAGTCTGTAGGTATACTCGCATGTTATATTTTTGCACAGAGACATATATGGTGTTACATATAAATAAACATGATACAAAGGCGAGCTTATCCTATAAAAAGAGATATTTTAAACCCTCTTTTAGGTTTGGCTCTGATGATTATGTTATGATAACTTTTTAAAGAACTAAAATTGTTCTATAGGAATAACATTAGACTAGAAGTTAATTTGAGTGAATGCAATAAGCTTGCTCACATCACAAGCCAAATCCTAAAAAGCCATTCGTTTATTCTACTTTTATGTTCGCATGATTTGTTAATGTTAAAAATAAAAAAGTTATGTCAAACGTTATTAAAAGAAAAAAATTGATGAATTTGTTAAAGTGCAAATAAAACCATACAATCTCACACAATTAATTATCAGTTCGATAAAACAGGATGACTAATTAGCCCAAGATATAAAAAACTTGCTTAGTAAGTAATCTAACTTTATAAAATCTACCCTGGTGATAAAGTTTTTTGCTTGAATCTCATCTCAGTTCAAATTTGACAAAATGTGTGTAATCCATCTTAACAATCACTTTGTCATTATCATTATCATTTAACCTCAGTCCTGACGTATGCCTGGGTCCGCTTTCCTGTTTTTTGGCTCTCGCATCAGTGAATCCATCGCTTTTTAGGTATCCCGCGAGATTACTTTCCTGGTTCAGGGATCTATTTCCCACGCATCCCAGCAAGTGACCAAATCAGGGTATGCGACCGTCTTCAATCTTATTCGAGATGTCTCTCACGTCAAGGCTGGAATGAACTCGATACGCATTCGGTCAAGTCCCGTAACGCCGCACATCCACCACAGCATTTTTATTTCGTTGGCGTGGAGTTCGCGGACGTGCTTCGTCAGCACTGGCTGACCAAGTCATTAAACACTAGTCACAATTTTGCTCTTGTTTTGTCTTGTTTGCCCCTTGAGCTTGATAGGAGTTTTAGGGTCATATGTGACTGCCGTGAGCTCCCGCCATTTGGCCCAAGCTGCAGGGATACGGGACTTGACATATCTCCCAGCTAGTGACGCTAGACTCGTGGAGCATGTATTCAAGGCTACCCCCATTCCTACTTTATGCTGAACCGGTGAACAAGAGCTTGTACCCCTACCCAATATCCCTTGGGAGCCCCGGCACCTAATCTCTGTATAAACGCCGCCTGTACAGGTCAGCCAATTCTCTCTAGCAACCTGTGGCTGCCAAGCTACCAGAGGCTAGGTTGAATGTGGCCAATTGGATATTTCTGCTCGTTGACAATTCACTTTGTATGTTTTCTAAAGAGCATCAGAGCAGGTGGTACAGATGTCTTGAATACTTCGTTTGTAATAGAATCTCATTACTGTCATGAGTCAATCAATACAGACTATGTATCTGTTCAATATGTATCTGTAAAATCTATTTCAATTGCACAAAATTAGGAATTTCCTTCCTTTCTTTGTTTATGCTCATGTTTGGGTATGCTTGTTGAGTGCCCTATATTATATTTCAATTATAATATTACATCACATCAATAGGCTCCCGAAAATGTTCAAACAGTCTCAGGGGCCCCAGAGAAAGACCTTGATCAACCTTAATCTTCTTCCTCCTATTAACATTTTTTTTAATCATAAAAGCAATATTTTGTGCACACATTACTCCTAATTGAGTATAGTGCCATGAAAAATGTTACTAGGTTAAAATAGTTATCACATACCTAATTGAATAATAGTTTTTTATATTTTGGGCCATAACTACAAGGAAAGGTAGCACTGCCTTTGTAATGTTATAAATACCATCAAAGTCCTTAGGTAGGATCCTACTCGTTGTTCATTAGCTGCGCAGTATGAATGAGATCTTGGATACAATGAGTACTGTTGATAACAAATGTATTGTTTTGTTTCTATTTATAATATATTATTGAAACATAAATTTCTTTGTATTAAATAAGTAATGTTAGTGATAATTATTATGATAAAAGCTTTTAAAAAACATAATCATTATTGAATGACAAAGCTAAATCACTCAAAGAATGCTGAAATAACTACCCGTAACACCCTGCTGCTGCCATAGCCATATACCTATGTATTATAAATAAACTTAAGTGCGATAGGTATAGCACAGCGAAAAAATGAGGCAATAAATTATGATGAAATCAAAATTATTAAGTAGTACTACAACATATTTATACAATAAATAATAAGTTATGACGGTAATTACTACAGACAGATAAACGTTACGTTTATCGCACAAAGTATTTGCAGAGATAGGGCAAAGAATGTAAACTGATCCCTGAATCGCAACGACCTTGAATGTATGACTAATATTCTCTAAAAATAGAATAATGGTTCAGATCTATTTATATATAAAAAATTAGTATTGTATAATTGCTCTTTGTTAAAGTTATTTAAAAAATTCATTGTATTTGCTAAAAGATATTACGAAAATAAATCGATTTACGACGACAAAGTACTTACCGAATCTCTGTAACTCATGTTGTCTCCGGACTATAAACAGTTCAAAAGAATGTAATACTTTAAGTTTTTATTAAAATGAATAAAATACCAGAATTTCTATGTGGAAAACGATAATAAAATAATTAGGCATTTACAAGCTACGACGAACAAACAGCGCGCTTCAAATTATCAAATGCGCGCCATGACAGTAACACAAATTATTACCAGCACAAAAATACGATTTATTTATTTGGTGGCAACACAATATTACAACAAAAACCGGTAGAATAGAGTACTGTGAACCGGTATCCTATCGTCATTGATTGACACTTCAGTTTCTGATCATGATCTACCCACACCTCAAGTCAAGCAAGCGTTGCACACAACAGGGAGCTTACCATGAAGGTATAGATAAAAATGGAGTCCACACTAGGAACAACCGCTTGAGTCAAATACCTACATAACTCTATCTTACTCTCTGTGGTCGGACTTCTCTTTTTAGTGTCATCATCACATTTTTAGTGTATTGCCATGTATTGCCGTGTTTGTAAATTAAAATGAAGGATACCCTATTTAGAAAGAAAGGGCCTGCCCACAGAGAGCGAAATGGAAACACATAGATATGCTTCAAGTAGGTATTCGAAATGTGGTCTCCATACCTTTTATCTATAACTTCTTGGAGCTTACCAAAAACTCTTAAGAGTGATTCCACAGACTCGTCCAAGTCGGAGCAATGAGGAGTTTTCCAGTAGGTATTGTCAGTTGGTTTCAAAAAGCTTCAATAGATGGCGCTACTACAATTTTGGTAATATTTTTTAAATCTGTATGATGGTGGCAGTGATTTCGTACAGCCAACTATACTTTGTCAAATATAGGATGATAATTTTGACAGTTCACAGTAGGGATGGGGTAGTGTAAAATCGTTAACGACTTCATTCGATTATCGATTATCATTGTCATAGAACTTGGAATCAATAGTTGCATGGTTATTCAGTACGTGTTATACAAAATAAACTATTTATTTTCCTTTGAATTAATAAATTATTAATACGACATTAAAATCCTTCCACAACGACGATTTCGACACGTGCGTATTTTTATTTGGTCAATCAGCCTATTCCGTATAATACATGCGAGTTGAAATCGTTGTTGTGAAAGGACTCTTACTGTGAAATCCAAACAAGGAATAAGAGCAGGCTAAAAATCATTTAATGAGGAGTTTTCCAATAGGTATCTAAAGCATTCCTAACAACTCACTAGATGGCGCCCCGACAATTTTGGTAATTTATAATCGCTTGAAATAGGTTCTTAGCAAACACGATATAAACACTAGGTACATTGTATTAGTTAATATTGTATTTGTCAATAGTTTTCAACTATTTTAGAGGTTGTAATAATAATGGAACATAGTGCCAACTTCTATAAATATTTCTTTTTACATTTCGTTCAACCTTTAACAGTTATGTTTATAGTAATAAACATTTTATTTTTAAGTTACGTATTAATCGGCTGCATGAAATCATTACCACCATCATAACAATTTAAAAAAGATTACTAAAATTGTAGGAGCGCCATCTATTGATGCTTTTTGAAACCAACTATCAATACCTACTGGAAAACTCCTCATTATCAAAATGTCAATTTTAAATGTTCGATTATTTTATTTGAATACCGATTTTCGATTGTCTGTTGTTATTCGTTATTCGTGGCACTTCACTAAAGGGGCGGGGCCTGTCTATGAAGTACGACATTATCCGTAGTACATTTTATGGAAAGAAAAACACGAAATTTCATAGGCGTGCGCCATGGGCCAACAATTAGTGAGTTGTCAAAATTATCATCCTATTTTAGACAAAGCATAATACTAAACTTAAAAAGAAAATGTTTATTAATACAAACATAACTGTTAAAGGTTGAACGAAATATACACAGAAATATTTATATAAGTTGGCACTATGTTCCATTATTATAAGAACCTCTAAAATAGTGGAAAACTATTTACATATTCAATATTATCCAATACAACGTACCCAGTGTTTAAATCCTCTTTGCTAAGAACCTATTTCGAGCGATTATCAATTACCAAAATTGTCGGGGCGACATCTAGTGAGTAGTTAGTAGTCCTTTAGATACCTATTGGAAAACTGCTAATTTAATAGATTTTTTTAAAAGTTATCGGTTTCGCCTAATTTTTGTCTTAAACTATTTCTACATCTTCTAGTTATAGATTAATGTGAAAGGCGTTCATGTAAATGCTTTTATTATAAAGAAAATCTATGGAGTGTAATGAGGCCACGAAAGGTAATGAAATATGGTGGAGTGTAATTATTAAGCTTGGAAGGTAAAGATTTTATGATGAAGTTAATTAAAAATTTAAGTTAAAATGAAGTTAATCTCGTAAATTTTAAGTAATTCCATTTAAAATCAATTATGGAATTTACCTAAAGGGTTTTAAAATATTACAGATAAATCATAAATAAGGAAACATGAATGAAGGTAAATAAATAGGTTTTATTTATGAAAAAATGAAAAACATTTTGTTGGTAGTTTAGTAGATAATCATAAAAAAATTATTTGTTTTAATAACAAGCCACTTATTAGCTCACGCTGCGTCTTTCGGTACGTGGTCGCTAATCCAGAATTTTACTGCTCCATCGGCCACCCGTTCTTCGAGCTATGTACCCTGCCCACTGTCACTTTAGCCTGGCAATCTTCAGGGGTATGTCGGTGACCTTGATTCTATCGCGCAACGATACTCAGAGCATAGCCCTTTCTATTGACTTTTGGGTGACAGCGAGTTTTCTTATAAGACCTATAGTGAGCGACCACGACTCTGTTCGTCATCACTGGCGACATCACACTGCATTTCAGCTTTAAATTGTAGTGATGTAGGGTGCTAGATTAATGCGTGTGTAATCACTTTAATATGTTAGGAATTCTGATGAAAACTCAGAAGAAAAAATTTGCTTAAGGCTGAAAACGTAACAATACCTAAAAAGTAACTAGTGAGAAAGAGCGTCGGTAGCCGGGCGATTGACTATCCAATTCGTAAGCGAGAGGTACCGGGTTCGAATCCCGCTGCGGCCATGTATCAATGACTATTTTCTGAGTTATTGAGCAGTTTTCCAATAGGTATCTAAAGCATTCCTAACCACTCACTAGATGGCGCCCCAACAATTTTGGTAATGAGGAGTTTTCCAGTAAGTATTGATAGTTTGTTTCAAAAAGCATCAATAGATGGCGCTCCTACAATTTTGGTAATCTTCATTAAATCTGTATGATGGTGGCAGTGATTTCATGCAGCCAAGTAATACTAAACTTGAAAATAAAGTGTTTATTAATATAAATATAACTGTTAAAGGTTGAACGAAGTGTAAAAAGAAATATTTATAGAAGTTGGCACTATGTTCCGTTATTATTACAACCTCTAAAATGGTTGAAAACTATTGACAAATATAATATTAACCAATACAACGTACTCAGTGTTTATATCCTATTTGCTAAGAATAATCGCTTAAAATAGGTTCTTAGCAAACAGGATATAAACACTGGGTACGTTGTATTGGATAATATTGTATTTGTCAATAGTTTTCAACCATTTTAGAGGTTGTAATAATTATGGAACATAGTGCCAACTTCTATAAATATTTATTTTTACATTTCGTTCAACCTTTAACAGTTGTGTTTATATTAATAAACATTTTATTTTTATGTTTAGTATTAGTTGGCTGCATGAAATCACTACCACAACCATACAGATTATAAAAAGATTACCAAAATTGTAGGAGCGCCATCTATTGATGCTTTTTGAAACCAATTATCAATACCTACTAGAAAACTCTTCATTATCGTGATGAAACCTGAAAATTCAGGTTTAACTGAATTTGTAACCATGATCCAATCTAGTCAGCTTCCCCTGCAGGGTCACGGAGGTCAGATGGTAGTCGCTCCACTTACACGCTCAATATTTATCGTGATACGTGGTTTGGGATCCTGGATCACGAAATTTATCGAGTGTGTATGACTCACGGATCGTGATACGGAACACAGGAGAAATCCACGATCCGTATCGACGATACGTATCGCGATAAATATCGTGTGTGTAGAATCCCCTATATGGATCGTGGATTTCTGATTTTTTAGAAATCCTGTGATCCGTATCACGATCCGTGAGTCCTACACACTCCATAAATATCGTGATCGCGGATCGTAAACGATAAATATCGTGTGTTAAGCACGATAGCAACACCGTCGCCGATGGCAACAGTAGTGGTGCGCGGATTCGTTATATTCATATAACATAACGTAACGTTATGCTATTAGAAAATATTATGTTATTTCAACGTTATAAAATAACACCCTAATATAATTTTATGTACCGTATAACGGTCGCCGTTTTTCAGTTTGTCTTATTATTTACAGCTAATTTAGTACCTTGGGGAACAAAATCGTATGTAAAAATGTATTATCAATCAATATATTTGTATTACCACGTAAGTTGTAGTTTTGCGACTTTCGACGACATTAATCGCAAAGATCACAGAATATAACAGAAAAAATAACACAACAATATTATGGTTATCTTGCGTTATAATTATAATATATTAGTAGCAGAAAATATTATGTATGAATATTAGGTGTTATAAGTATATTTTTATACTGTTATAATATACCCGTTATCTAATATAACGAACACCTCTACATAGGCAACAGTATATAGAAGTCTTTGTTTATGGTCATAGAAAAAAATCAAGGTTGACGTTAAGCAAGCTATATTGTCAATGGTTTTATGGAATGTTGATGAGTTTGTCATCATGTCGGGCTTTTTCTTTCTACATTTACAAGTGGTTTTCCTAATCAAATGATTTAAGTCTAATTATAATGCGGTAATATTTGGCATTTTGTTATTTGCTAATTTCTGAAATACTGCAACAATGGACGAAAAGGAGGAGTTACATCTAACCTCTCAGGAGTTACAAGTTTTGTCGGAACTTGACAGGTAATTTTTAGTTTATTTTCATGAACAATATCTGAAAAGTTTTGCACTTGCAAAGAAGACTAAGAAAGTAATATGTATAATGAAATCTTTTATCTCAAGCTTAAATGGCCATGACCATAGGTGTTCATGTACAGTCCCACAAAGTAAGGGTACACAGAGGCTGTAACAAAACATGCCCTTTTTTATATATGTAGTCCCTATGTAGCCTTATATTATTTCTTCGGTTTTAGCATATGGACCGTGAGTTGGGCGGCCGCGTGAGATCTCTTATTTAATCTGTAATTAAATAATCTGTGAGAAGGCTTATTTATATTAGTAGTACATGCAACTTATGAGACTATGCATATTTTTTTTGGTTAGAGGATACCAAAGGGTGTAACTCAAAAAGACTGTTCTTCCATACATTTAGAGTATAAACTCAAACAAACAAAGTTACAACAACACACCACACACAAGTTACAGTTACAAGTTCGGTTTTGTGACATAAGTCACAAAACCGAATCTCTCAAAAACTTTGTTCTGTCACAGAGAAGTTAAGTTGCTAGGAGCGAAGCAATGAGTATAATAGTTGTTATGAAAAACCAAATCTACAATTTTATGGAGTGGCTTTCTAAAAACTTGTGCTCAATGACTCTTGCAGCTAGGACTTGAGTGTATTTTGAGCACCGGAGCAATGGACCCGTGTTATTGTCAACACAACCTCAAAATCCAAAAACCAAAAGCCATTTAATAAAAAAAAACTATGCGGCGGTTCCACACCCCAGTAGAGGGGTGGGGGTTCACCACATTAACCTCTCCCGTCCCCTTAATTCGACGGTCAATATACTAAAGTTCACCATTTGGTCAACTTTATTTTACAAAATATGCAAATATGATATGTATCTGTTTTATTTTCTTACGTAATAAAAATTAATAATTTTCAGCCGACAATTCGGGTTTTTGAAACTTCGGGGAACAGAGCACAGTAGAACCAGAGCTTTGGTTCTAAAAGCTGTCAAGTATTTGGAGGGAATGTTAGTCCAAGTCAAGGTAAGTTTAAATTAACTTTATATTTACTTTATTTGTATTTTGTGAAGCATATTCCTTGTTCAAAATAAATATTCTGGTTCATCATCATCATCACAGCCCATAGCAGACCACTGCAGGACTAAGGGCCTCTCCCACGAAAGGGGAGGTTATTGCCATAATCCACACTTGGCTGGCGGGTTTAACTAAAATGGAAAATTTTACTGGATTTTTAATGTTAAAATATATGCATGAGAGGCAAAAAGTGCTAAAATGTGCAATAACATTATTGAGATCTAAAAACCCAATTAAACAGAATTTGGTGAACATTTAACCATTTTGGTAGGCATTTCTATTATAATATGTATTTTCCTGTAAAGTATTTAATAGTGAGAGTGCTTGATGCTAAAAAATTACATTATTCAGCATTTTGTGTTAGAATTGTTATAGTTCCTATATACATTTGTTCCATAAACCCATAACTCAAGAATATGCTCCCAAAAAATTAACTAAACCTAAATCTTTTTTAAAATGATTCATATGACGTTATTCGTTACGTATAGGATATGCCTTGTGCATATGTTATAAAAAGTCATTCAGCCATTTCTACCTGGACAAGCCCTATGTTAATAATATGTTTTGAAAATAATTATTAGAAAACATGTGAGTGAAATGTATGTAAACATACATCTATATATTATGTGTTAAATATTTTTGGAACCAGCTTATAAAGCCCTTTGTTTTAATACCCCACACGATAGGTATATGTTTCATTAATATAAAAAATTATGATATCATAACTTCTCACCTCATTAACGAAAATGGCTCATGCGACTCAAATAACAGTTATTTACTAGTAGAGGTAAAGTTACTCTACTCACAATAGGTTTACGAACAAGTGTACTATGAAGCACAATTCTAATACAAGTTCTGAAAGTTTTCACTAGCCCCACAATTAACATATGTGTTTAAGTAGCTGCAAAAAGTAGGTTCTATGACACACAAAATAACATAACAATAACAATATTTATTCTGTTTTAGGAGGAGGAGAGAGCGTTGTCTCCAGGGGACAGAAGAGATATATGTATAGACCCTAAAACATACTGTAAACTTGGGCATTTTCATCTACTCTTGGAAGATTACGCTAAAGGTAATATGTGATGATGACTCATTACAGTCACATCACATCATCAACAGCCTGAAACAGTCTACTGAGCCTCATATTTAGTGGTGGGCGAGTTTGCCATAATCTCTGTATGTAGTAACTTGCTGTAGCCAAAGACAATGGCCGCCTGTACAACCTGTAAATAGTATATGAATGAATAATTAAATAGAATTTACGGTGAGGGTTAACATGGTGAAGAAACCAGCACATTCAGGCGACTGCAGCGGCACCGCCAATCTCCAATCGCATGATACCACCCTCTAGAATGACGTCACAGAACATCCGAAATGCATGTTATGACGTCATTCCAGAGGGGTGCTATCATGCGATCGGAGATCGGCGGTACCGTTCCTGGTCAGTACTGTAATTACCTAACTGCCAAGTCACGGTAAAGGCGGACCCTGGGCTCAGGCGGCATATTGATGCCAAGATTTTCGGCCTCTGGTGAGATGGTAGTCAAATGCCTGGCTAGCTTTTATATAAAAAAATGTCTCAAATATTTGTGCAGTTCTTGCAGCAAAATGTGTTGCTCTTGTAGCCACATCTATCGCTCCAATGAGAAAACTCAACAAACACAAGTTGCCAAGCATCGCACGTAGATGGCGCTGACTGTCCTACATCGCGCTAGAGTAGTGTTGTAATTTCGGCGATATAAATACTATTTTCGACTTCTTCGCCAAACATTTATTGTTAGTAGGTTTTTAAAAGTGAATTGTTAGTTTTAGGTATCCAATTATACGCTAAACACTGGCATTAAATTAGAAAAAGCCTAAATCCAAAACTTCCTTCTATTGGTTCTGTCGCCTTGTTTTGCATTCTGCTTGATGTCCTCTCAGCTTGTCAGCAGAATTTCGGACCATCCACCATGTAATAATATGCTAATAACATTGCACTAGTTGCACTAGTGAGCAGGCTTAGACAAGATCTGACAGAAGGGTAAACACAAGGAAATAAGTGCTAGAAAACGATTGTTTGATTGAAGCTGGTTGTCGCCAAACAGAAAAATGAGGAGTTTTCCAGTAGGTATTGATAGTTGGTTTCAAAAAGCATCAATAGATGGCGCTCCTACAATTTTGGTAATCTTTTTTTAATCTGTATGATGGTGTCAGTGATTTCATGCAGCCAACTAATACTAAACTTAACAATAAAATGTTTATTAATATAAACATAACTGTTAAAGAAATATAAAAAGAAATATTTATAGAAGTTGGCACTATGTTCCATTATTATTACAACCTCTAAAATGGTTGAAAACTATTGACAAATACAATATTATCCAATACAACGTACCCAGTGTTTATATCCTGTTTGCTAAGAACCTATTTCAAGCGATTATCAATTACCAAAATTGTCGGGGCGCCATCTAGTGAGTGGCTAAGAATGCTTTAGATATCTTTTGGAAAACTGCTCATTAAGTATCTCGGTACACCTGAACGAGTCCGAAGACATCCGCTACGTTGATGATGATGATGATTGATATTGACCAATAAAACATTATCCTTATCCTTAAACATAGTATAAAATAAAGTCTCTTCCCGCGTATGTCTGTATATCCGCTAACTCGATGGATTTTTCTTTTTTTTTTTTTGGATGCGGTTTTCACTATCATTTAGAGAATTTCTTCTGAAAGGTTTCTGTGTGTATAATATAAGGATATTATAAGTGTGAAATCCTGTGCGAAGCCGCAGAGCGGGTCGCTAGTGATACAAAATGAACATGGTTACTCATAATCTTTATTATTTACAGCCATGTCTGCCTATCAGAAGTTTTACGCATTGGAGCAGGAAAACTGGAAGGACCCATTATTCTTGTATGGCTTGGGGCTTTGTTACTATCACTACAATGCATTTGAATGGTGAGTCACTTGTTTTTGCATATTTTTATTTATCATATAGTCATCAAACCGCGGGTCAAAATGTAGCCTATGTCCTTCTGAACAACCAGCACGTCCGAGTGTTGAGTACTATTCGACATACAGTGCTATTATATCTGTCCGAAAGGGCCAGGTTAATATCTCCGAAATTCTTACCATTGCATTGGAGGACATTTTCAAGCTAAAAGACAGCGTCAACGTCGATCAATAGCGAGTATCTCACCTTACATTTACCGACTGTATCACCACACGAGTCACCATTGTCCATGAGGTGGCCGTCTGTTCGTTTGTCACTAAGTTTTATAAAATAAATGTATGGTAGTCATGGCAGAATTCCTGGATGAATCGCATGGTCTTTCAACAAGGGTGGGTCAAACGTACAATGGGATATAGTAGAGACGAAGCTTATGTCGACCGTGCATGTATCACCTGACCCAGTTAACATAATTCTCGGAAGTTGTCGACGTATCATAACTGAAAGGCCTTACTCTGGGCCTCAATAGGTTTTCGTAAACCTAATGACTCAACAATGTCGAAACTAGAGATGCCACGAATAGTCATTTGGCTGAACACCGAAAACCGAATATTCAGCCAGGCGCTCGGCCGCAGCGCCGAATATTCGGCGGCCTAATACTCAGCTTAACGAAATACATTTCGCGGGAAGGATTTCCAGATCAAATAAAATAAAATATGGAATATCTATCATATCCCTGTAGCAAGAGTAGTACTCTAGACTATTACGAGGCTATTTTTAGAAAATGGCATAGGCATATAACAAATAGCTATCAACAAAATGTAAAAAATTAGCTTTTATTCATCATAACGTACAGATTCACATCATTATATCACCAGCCCATAACAGTCCACTGCTGGACTTGAGCCTGCTTCGTATTAGTGGAGGATTTTGCTACAGTCCCCAAGCTTAATAGGCGAATTGGGGTTTATCCATATATTCATTTTAAGGTCCACCTATTGAGAGAAATGCCTAGGTTTTCAAGTATAGCGTAAAATATTTTTTTGATATTTCGCTGTGACCAACCACGTCATTAGCTAATTGTAGGTCAGTTAGATACTCGCCATTGACGTTGAAGCTACATTTTAGATCTAGAGCTTGAACATTACATTTTAGATCTATAGCTTGAAAACGTCTATGTATTTTCGCCTTTCGTCTTTGGAGAGATAATTTCCCATTGGATTGACACGGTGCATAATACATAAATAACCTTATTTAGGATTTTTATCAACAAACAAACAAACATGATAGTATTTATTTGAAGCTGTCTTTTAAACACTGGCGCTGCGCTGCGCGCTAGAGTTTTGTAACGAGTACGTTTTGCAGCGCAGCGTAGGTGCGCTATCTTGTATCTACCTATGGGTATTTAGGTATTTTACATTAATACGTACGAACAATAAACAAGAATGTTACACGTTTGTCTAATACTTTTAGATTTCTCTTTTTCAACTGTGTTTTTCAGCAAAGTTACCTATACCAGAAAATAATCATATCCGTGCAAACAAACCCGATTTGTGTGATGATTTTCGTGCATTATAGCAGAACTCGGCCGATCCTCTGTCCATAACTTTTTATTATATTTTATATCGATGTAAGTGGCTATGGTAAACAAGGCTAGCCGTGCGAAATAAAAGCTTCAAAATATTGCATTTGCAACTTGATAAGTCGAATAAAACGGAACAAAAAATATAAATCTATTTTGAGTTTTACAGTTACCATCCATGCCAAAAACTAGGAAACCATACTGATGCTTTTACCTGCGGCCCTTGATTTTGATGCTGACTACCCTTAACCCCTGTTGTATCTAGTTGACTGTAACTATCTTCATTTTGGTACATTTTGCTGCGAATTCAATTTTATTTATTGAGACTATACAAAATTGAATAATTTGAAAAAGCTTTTGGGAGGGATGTTTAAAACAAAATCTTATTTTTATAATCGCGTGCGAATCAAGTCTATTATTTGTTTGGATTCAAACCTCTGTCTGAATATCAACCCTCAACGCTATATTTTTGACTAAACAGGAGTTACAGTAGTTGAGTGGTTTTTTGTGGATTTTTTTTATTAACACTCCATTTTTATAAAGCATTATGTCTCATTCTAATCCTATAAAACTTCGCGCCTCACTTGATGTGCCTGTTTCGTGTAGTGTTCACTAGATGGAGCCAATGGTAACGTCATAGTAACAAATTATTTTAATTTTGTTTCTTTCTTTGATTGACACATTTTACATTTTGAAAATTTCTTTTTATTTATATTACATTTTGTAATTAATACAAAGCATTTAAAATGCTCTCGCTTTTTGTTTCAATTAAGTACATCATTATTTTCCGAATCTTTAAGGTTGCCTAATTCTACCCACCTTAAATTTTTAAAATTAAAATTTATTTGATAAGTACTTAATTGAAATTGGTATTAGTTTTTTTCATTTAATTAATTAAATGGATGTAATAAGCATCTGAATCTATGTTAGTAATTGCATATTCATTATTTTTATAATGTTATTTTAGTTGGATGTTTGTATGTTTTTTTTATCGGTTATGTGTGTACCACGATAACAAAATATTATTACTATCTCAAATAATTTTGGTTAGGCCGAGTGAGATACCAAATGCGGTTCGTAGGTTGTCGTGTCGACATTCGTGATTCACCGGACGTAGGACGAGCGTGCGCGGGGCGGGCGGGGCGGGCGGCGCGGGGGGGCTAGGGCCGGGCGGGGCGCGGGGCGCGGGACGGTGCACGCTGCAGCGCGAGGTCGTCGCTCGCTCGCGCCGCCCGCCCGCGTTCTGCCAGTCTGGAGCGGGATGCGGTGACGTAAACTGCACCGGCGCGGGCCGCAACGTAGTGTAGGACGGGACGTGTGTCGTGTCGTGTCGTGGAAGTTTGTGTCGAGTGCGTGCGCTATCTCTTGTGTGACTGAGTGCTTGTGCTGTCTTCTCTGACAACGTCGCCGATCTTCACTACGCGGGTCGCTGCGGCTCCGTGGGCCCACCCTGGATCCCAAGATCCCCGAAATGGTGAGTGCGGTCGAAGCTCCCGATCGCTGTTTGTTTACGTCGGCCCTCATGCCCCCTCTTTCTCGCAACCTGCCGCCCGTATCCCTGCGTCGCGTTCGCGCGCGACTCTTTCTATTGTGTTTTGTTTCCGAAATGCAAGACACCTTCGTCGACGGCACCGAAGCTGGTCCCGTCGGGCGAGAGGTCGTGTTTTTGTTAGTGTACATGTTTCGTGCATATTTTTTTAGCGTTTTCGCAGGTAGCTGGCGTGCTCCCCATTCATCGCGGCGGTCGGTAATTCGAAGATTGCAGTGAATCGGGAATGGTGTGTGTGTAAGGGCACAGGAGAGCGTGCGTGTCGCGGCTAGTAAATAACGAGCTTACCATGGCATAAAATGTAGGTCGGTAGAGTGTGGTCGCAACACCGCACGCGATTCCACGCCATGCCCTCTCCCTTCGCCTCGCTAACTACCCATATTGATTGTATGTATTCCATTGTAAGTTAAATCAAGCGAAGCGAGACAATGTTCTGCACACCCTCAAGAGGTTTTTTATAGTGTGGTCTTAGTTCTTGTAGCAAATTTATGGATTGTTTAACGTGACATTAGTATAAATCTACAGCCACGAACAATTCTATGTTGTGCCATACCTAATCTGGTAGGTGTAACGTGATGTACCATATCTAACTGTAGTCGTCGCTAGAGTCAAGACTGCATTTTATTGAGTATAAAGCAACTACCCACATGACTAGCCTATTACACGCCCTTTCTTCTATTTAGAAAGTTAATGTCGCACCTACCGGCCCACTCATGAAATCATCTAGTCTTCTCGTGATGATATTACCGGTAGTTCTGCTAATGGGCGTTACAGATCGGTGAAGTACAAGAAAATCTGTGACTCAGCTGATTTCGCGCACTTTTGTCTCTACGTCATTGGCCACTAACCGGTACTGCGGTATTACAGCCGGATATCCATTGAGAACACCGAGCAGTCTCGTCGATGCCGCGTAATCGTCTGCTGAGCGTTGACAATGCTAATATGGACTAACTTTTAACAAAGGTTTCGATCCGATTATGTTATCTATGTACAGTGTACAAGTATGTACGCCGATGTTTTTCCCCACTACCTCCACACGTAATTTATTTCTCGAAATGCTGATTGCGCTAGAACCGATAAATGTTCAGAATTCCCATTACGTGCGTCACATTCCATTGAAGCTATTTGAATTTAAAAGAGGCAACGTTTTATCGCTCCCCTTCGTAAGTTTGTTATCAAGCCATATCCAAGTTTAGAACTAAAGAGGAGTTGTATGTAATTCTTGGCCTGTAGAATATTTTGTTGGATAACCAAATTGTATAGGTTAGTCTAGTTATCTCCAAGCGGTCGGTTATCTGGCGATGGCGGCTATCAGTCGCGGACCGGTCTCAGCATTATCCACGCAACGCCGATAACCGCTGCCAGTAACGGTATTTCGCAACTCTGCAGCCCTCCCCGGCTAGACCCGCTCTGCCCGGTTCGCAAAACTTGTTCGCCATTGCGCCCGCCTAGTGCTCTCTTGTCTATCGCACCCGGAAATGGCATTCCGGTCAGTTACCTCACCCTACCTATACACTTCTTGAACTTGTAGCTTTAACCGCCACTACACGCTCGTAGGATTCGATAAAGGATGGCCTATGCCGTTCTTCGAACATAACTAAATCACATCGCCCTTCTGATGCTGAATAATTTATTGTAAAGCGCAGGAAACATGCGTCTGTAATAAAGAAATACCCATGCTTACTTTTATAATAGAAATCCCAGAGTTGTGTTTTTAGTTAGATAATAATAAACAGGACAACGGTGCAATAATGCGGTTGACGCATTGAGAACTAATGAAGTCATTTTACATTCACGCATTTGATTTATTGCCTTGATAATTAATTTTATACATTTATACAAGCGACCGTTGTAGCATTAGCGTGTGATTACATTGTACTCGAGAGCACTCGGCCGTATGTCACAGAGAAACGCTGTTTTCTTGATTCAAGTGCGCATTATTATTCAAGGTGCATGGCTCCTAGTTTGATTCCTGTAATTGTTTTTTTTATAGTTTGTAACATCAGTACTCGTGTGTTTTATTTTGTATTTCCTCGGAAGGTTACGTAATGGCACTTGTCTTGGAGCGAAGTCCTTTGCTGGACTTTAATGGGTTCTACGTAATGTCAACTTGGGTATGTCGATTGTGGTAGTAATGAGTGGCTGCAATAGAGCAGCTTGCGGCGGCGCGTGCCGCGCAGGTGCGGGCCGGCTGTTGGCACACCTGTCCATCAGCTGCTCCTTGGCGTAGCAGCTAGGCCTTTGTGTAGTCTCCCGCACTCGGGGCACATCACCGCGCAGGAAATAGGATCTCTCCCGCGCCAAGCGTATCTACAACGCAACCTCTTCAATCAAAGCCCCATCTACCATCTGCTATTCTACGGGAAACTTTCCTTTATGAACGTGTTCTATTTTTAAGTAAATTGAGCTCCAAACCACCAAAGTTTGTCGTATCTATACGTTTGCCTAGTTGTATTCTGACGATTTTAAGCCGGGTACCAATTATCCAGCGGGTTCCTCTTAACTCTTAATATAAGAGGAACCCGAAATATTCCACTAAATAATTCAAGTCGGGAGTAGCGTAGCTTTAAATAGTGAAAGATTTTTTGAAACCTCTTCGCAAGTTCCGCAGATTTCAGAAACAAATACATAGACCACAGCGTTACACACAGACAGAAAATACAGAGATATAACAAAAGCGGGAAAAAAACTTATGAATATTAAAAAAGCTATATAATGATGGCTCAGGTGACCATCGCACTTCTCTGCTATTCTGCAATACTCAGCAAGATAACAGATATTCACAATTTCTTCAGACTACAATTTGAAGATAATCGTAAATGAAAACTAGAACGTAACTCTGTTTGTTACTTGAATAATCCCCATACCGAAAGGTAGTTACGAACAATAACATCAACAACACCCACACATACACATTGTTTTGCATTTGCATACCCTTACTACAGAGTTCATACTAAACGCATTGTGTACCTACTGAGTACAAAAACACAAGCACTCGAAACACAATGTTTATTCTTTGAAACAATGACAGTAAATCTACGCGATGATGCTACATCCCACTTTAGTTCGTTTCAGTATTCTTTGTCCCATTGTGTTTATTTACTGCGGAGTAAAAATGCGAGGTTATCTCTGCGCTGCTGGTCACAATAGTATCGCACCACGTGGCTTATCGGTCGGCGGCGTGCACTTAGAAACTGTAGTAGTAGTAAGTACGTACTACTACGATGTAGGCAAAAATATTGCAACGCGGCATATTGATAGTCGCGTCATGCGCTGTACTACGGGTGTGCTTGCTTCGTAGTAAACAAAGGCACGCGTAGAAAGCGATAAAATTTCCCGCCGCTTACTCTCGCTCTATAATTGCATTACCTAGGCGCTTAATTTCCCCGGCGCTGGCCGAGTTTTCCGGTAGTCTAGGGCCATCTTCGGCGCGTCGCGAGTCGCGGCGGTGTGTCGTATTCTTTGACATTTTTATATGATGTGATTTATATTTTTACTGCATTAAAAGAGTCGATCATTCATGTTTTAATTTGGTGCCTATAAAATAAACTATAATAATTTGACAAAATATGACACCAAAATGAACGTCCGTGATTTTATCAAGGCAGAAATTGTGGCCATTGATTGATATATATTATAATCTACCCACCCGGCCTTAAAAAATATTTTTTTGCGCCCGAATGCAAACATTATTCTTCAGTCGATGTATATCAGGCCAATTTGCGTAATGTGTGCCATAACTCATTTAGCCTGTGTTTTATAAGGTATTCGGTGACGCAGGGCGTAATGGAGGCTCGCCATCGCGTGCGGCGAACGCACCGTGTATATTTACCACATTTTGCAATTAAATTGCAGATGCCGCCCCTCGGGGCTGACTGCTGACCTTGCGCCTCTTAACATTCTAGAAAATTATTCGTCGCCCTAAACCCGTTTGCACTCGGCCTGGATTGCTATATTTAATGTTAAACGTATTCTTTATAAATAAAACATGTCAACAGCACACACTGACCCTCGCAGTGCCTTCTATTAAAGCTGTAGGAACCGACGCAATTTGCCTGATGTAACGCCTTAACCTACTTCTGAGTTTGAGCCCAAATTTTCCGAACGTTATCGTAATTTTAGCGTGGCACCTTTGTACAAACTCTTCGGGCACCTATCCATTAGACGTTGTGTACAAATTCTATTCTAACATAACATTAGCGCGGTACTCGGCATTGCGTCACAAGAACTCTCAATATTGTAACTACATAACTGTGGGTCGTTATAGGTATCTACCTGCGCCGCCCGCCGCTTGGCAACAACAATAGCGCAGCAACCGGATATTATACGTAGCTCGACGTGTTGCCATGGCTATTACGCGAACTTTGGCTAAGCTCGCGGCTCTAGCGCGTAGCGGTACTCTCACAGTCAGGTATTTGATTTCATTTATGTTAATGAGCGTTAGTCGGGCTGCGCTCGGCGGCGCGGAGTCGCAGCGGGCCCTCGCCCGTGCAGGCGGCCCCGCGCCCCGCCCCGGCCCCGCGTCACGTACGCACCAAGAAAGGGCCCGCGCGCGCATCGAGCCGCCTTTATCGAGTCGCACCACGGCCGTAGCGTAGGGCGTATGCATTATTAGCTCGCCCCCTTCCCCTCCGGCCGCCGGCACCCCGTCCACCCCACGAGCATTTCGAGCTTATCACGTCCAGCGCTCCCTCCGTGCGTCCCCTGCTTCCTCGGGGCGTCCGCGACTTTCCGATTTACGGACTAACCGTGCGATTGCGTAGCGTCTCCCGTGACGTAATCGGCGGTTCTGCAATAAATAGGTCAGGGCACCGAGTGGTGCTGGGCCGAGGGCAGGGCGGGCGGCGCGGGGCGGGCGCGGTCGTCGACACTAACGGGCCGCTATTTATACCTGCCGTACTGCACCGGAACTCGCCCGGTGCACTCGCTGCATCCGCGCTCTGCCACCGCCACCGCACTGTCAACGACCTCGCCTCTCATCCCGCCCACTCGCATGTCCCATCCGAAAACGTGGAGACATTGTAAATAAATAAACGCACATTATATTTCAAGCGTATTTCTTCTGAGATAAGAGAGGTGCGCGCGGCGAAAACAAACCCATAAATCTTTTATCTGTGGTCACTTGTTTGTGGTCCTGGTCGCAGCGTGCGAGTCGCGCAGTAGATGTTGCGAAAGGCGCGAGTTTAGTTAGACCGATCGTGAGGCAAGCGGGCGCCCTTCGGCTCGGTTCGCGTTACGTAAACCACCCACGGCGCAGGGCAGCCGCCACCCACGCAGGGCATGAACTGTGTCAACCAGTCTGCCCTAGTTTTTCACTAACTACGCTTTTGTCTACTACTGGCACGAAGTAAACATTGAGGACTCTTTTCTCTCGGATGAAAAGCTGAAGCCCTTTCGTTTGAAATATGTATTTAGGTACTCGTTGGTTATACTCGTAGATGCTAATTGATGTGATTTTGCCGTTTAAATTTAAGATTTTCTGTAAGACATCTTAAGCTACAGCAGTTCTATTTGTAGATTTCTACTAGCTAATTGACGATTCCTGCTGCAGGACAATCGTCAGCATAGGTGCCAACAGTTCTATGCCCTGTGATATAGGTGTATGTTTGAAGTATTGTTCAGGACCTGTCCAAGCCCTGAGCCCTGTGGCACACTTGCTTTGATAATATGCAGTGGTGATCTACATCTACATCTCCCTGTTTAATCTCGACCTTTTAAATAATTATAAATAATAAGTGCAGAACTTCACGCACAGCCCACGCTGATCCCCTTGGGCTCTTCTTAAAGTTAGAGAAAGAAAAAAAGTAATCATCAAATCCAGTTTAATGAGCATGATTGCATGACTACTAAAATAATATTTTCCTTTGTATCTACAGAAACATACTGTTAAAGGATAGGTGCATCATTCGCCAAATTGAATTGGCTGAAAGATTGGGACATTAGCTATCCTTTAGGCCCCAAGAAGTCAACCTTGCCTCCTATTTTTAACCTAACTGCCTAATATTTCGTATTTCTGTCGTACGTGGAATTTTTGTACCTATCGTTTTCATACATTTAGCACTCCATCCGGTTCACGGCTTCATACATATATGTATTATGTAACACCCTGTATAAGTAGGCAAAGTAGCACACGACCTAAAGAGGTCTAATAAGGATCTCAATCCAGCCGAAGTTGCGATCTAACTTTAATTTTCACGATAAATTGCGTAGACGCACGCATCTGAAGCGTTAGTAACATTGGATATCCCGTCAAGTTGAACGAACGACCAAGCACCGCGTCCGATCCGAGTCCGCGGATTGCGAACTGCGCGGACGTCGGAATTTCCGCGAAAAAAGGCATACGTCACGCGGCATGACGCGTCGCCGCGCGGCGGAGTGCGAGCGGGCGCGCTACGTCACAAGGCCACGGGTGAGTAACTAGCAAACTTTTTTGCCACCACCGTACCGTATTAGGTCACACGTGCTCGGCGATTGTGTTATCTGCACAACCCGCTCCGTGACCCGGTGATGTAATTATAAGCTAGAACTATCAAAGGCTTTCGCTCGCGGCTCGGCCCTCGGTGCGCCTTTCGTTCGATGAACGCCGGCTATAGGTTTCGGCGTGTATCAAATTGTAATTTATTCTATTTTATGATACTATACTCTTCCAAGTACTACGCTATGAGCAAACAATTGTGTATGCAATGTTTTACCGATTGTTACTGCCGCAAACCGGTTGATAGATAACGACGAGTGCGTAGAATTGTTTCGTAATATCTACACTTGTTTATAGTATACATAATATGTAATTTCGATATACTTATCGGCTGCTTTTAAACTACCTAAATGTGGAGTATTAACAAATCGATAGCTCCTAAGGCCTAAGCTATCGATTCGTTAATTCCCGGCGGAGTTTCCAGGTCGGAATAGGAAGGAAAATTGTATGTTTGATTTAATTAATTAAATTAGACGTAATTTCCATACTGTTAAATTAATACGATTCATGAAATAATCAAAGGGTTTTCACAATGGTTTTACCGTCCACGATATCGCTTCGTCAATTGTTATGTCATACTGCTGTATTTTACGCAGCACTACAATGCATGTGCCGTCCAAATTATCTTTCATTATCGTATTTAGTACAATAAATATTTCGCACATACGCAATTTGGTGTGCACGTGTAGCAGAGATAGCTCTTGTAAAGTACCTGTCGTTTACGTCAATACATCAAATTCTTCGTAACCGATATGATCTATCGTTGTTTGTTTAATACTATATCATAGTATAAAACAAAGTCGCTTCCCGCCATCTATGTATCTTCCCTATGTATCTATGTACGCTTAGATCTTTTAGGATTTTAATGCGGTTTTTTAAAGCTAGAAAAAAAGGGTAGGTAGGGGTAAAGTAGCGATAAGACGCCACGTGAACAAAGTCGCGCTGCCCGGGTCCACCAGTAATCAATAAATATACAAAAACCAGGAAACTGTAATCGCGTATTCCGAACAAAGTTCATGCGACGAAAAGGCACGTTTTTAATTTAATAATTCATAAGTACTGGTACGGTACCGTAGGCGGTTACGCGTTAGTGGAATATGGAATGCTGAATGTTTCGAGTGTGCGCGTCGAGGCGTATTCTGAGAACGTGGTGCAATTAGCGGGTGTACGAGGTACCGCGGCGAAGTTCTCACGGATGTCGATCCACGCTCACAATCTGGCCGTCACTTCGAAACGCACAATGGGCATTAGAAAGCGGCCGGCGACCGCGAAAAGGGAGCAGCGGAAGGGCCGAGCGACGGTTCGCCAGCTCCGGAGCTGCGAGATGGTTGCGTCATTATCGAACGGTGCCTCTCTCCCCCCGCCCGCCGAAACACCGCGTATGTGCCCCGCAGCCCCATTGTGCACACCATACACCGGAGCTCTAGCTGTGCTACTAGCGGCTACGATACACCACTCGGCCCGGTTCACAAAGGGTCCAACCCTTCTGCGATGGGGATGGGGCACAGTTTTTAATACTACTGCATGTAAATAAGCATTGGACTTGTTACGACACTTGTGAACTTCGAATCGTATGGGGTAGTCATCAAGGGCACTCCGTCGTTTGTAATGTAATAATAGCGCAGAATGTTCGCCTCTTTTCCACGTTAGGGGGCTTTGTTATGCATAATTTTGTGAGAGCTCCATCCACTGCGCTTCGGCGTTTGGAAGCGTTTGATGTTGGCTTAAATTTGGAACTGTGTACTTGTAAAGATAGCGTTAAATAGCATATCTACGCGCGGTTATTTCTAGTTATTAGCACCTACACACGAGAATCTGCTTACACTGTTCGATGTGACGCGTTAAGGGGCCAAGAGCGCGTATTATTTCGCCATTTACATAATTCAACTTCCGCCGCGTCTAGCGAGTCGACGCATCTTATTATGCGGCGTCTATTATGCTGGTTGCGTCAATGATGCGCTGATAAGTGATCCCGGGCGAGGTTGACAGGGCAACCTGTTCGGAAACGAGATGCGTGCAATGCGGCGCGGCCACTCGGCTTTTTATCAACGTTGTGGCGACGATGCGCCGCATGCCGTGTTGCATTACAAGTAGGAGTGCAGCTGTCGCGCGCAGCGCTTCCGCATACCTATATGACTCTATGTTTTTATAGTCACTGAATTAGCTCCGAAGTGCAAGGACCGCACACAAACAACACAAACGACTGCCAAGTCGTTGTTTTTGAGTTTGTCCTGAAGTACACTTTGAAGCGCAAATTGCCTGTCCAGTCGATTTTAATTGCTTAATTTGTAGACAAATCTATTCAGATTCCTTAGTCAATTATCACATTAATGAATATTTGCATTGATATGATAGACATTTCAATTGCAAGACTTGCGATAGTTGTTTTAGACGTAATGCAACATCTAAAACAACCAGTACTAGGTATCGCAAGATACTACCTATGCTTGATAAATGCAAGTATCATAGGTTTACTCGGTCCGTACTACAGTGTATAAATATGTAGGCGCATAGATGGCCTAGCTCTAGCTAGATAGCCTAGGTCTGAACGCAAGTACCGTAAGGATGGCCTCGGCGGCGACTGCAAACCGGCTTACCCGCGCATTTCCTCACTATGTGGCTTGTTTAGCATTGCATTCAATAACAACTTGCAATAAGCAAGCGTAGTTTATCGGAAAAATGTTATACTCTTCCCGTTAATGGTCGCGATAAGTGCAGGCATGTACCGAATCGTGTTATGGTACTGTAAAAATGGAAACAGTTTACGAAACAAATTGTTGCGCCTGTGTGCGACATGTGAAGATACATAATAAATTATGTATCTCAGTTCCGTGCCAAGCACCCATAGGATAGATAGTTCTGTATCAGAAATAGTTGTTGGTAGCATCGTTTGTGTTGTGAGATCATTTGTGCGTCAGTGTAGTGGAATCGAATACACGTAAGTGGGTCAACTAGCATGACGCGACGAGAGCGATAAACGGGCCCTCGCCTCGCCCGTTCATTATCAATTTCGCCCGTGCCTCATGCCTTGTGGTTGTAGCGTAGCACATGAGCCGCAACGCCAACAACTCCGGAATATTCAGCATTTTTAAACTCATTCTGTTATCGCTTAGCCCTATTTCTTGCCGGCTGCAGAATAGGGCGGCCTTGTGACGAATTGGACACCCCGCAGGCCGTAAAGCAAAATACGTGTGTAAACAAAAGCGTGAAGAGTTGCCCGAATCGCTTTTACCAATTGTTTTGGTCATAAAACTGCTCTACGACAAGCTATCGGCTCGGCAACAAGAGTTGTATTGAATGGAACCGAGTACTTTTTATGCCGGATCGATAAAGGAACGCTACGAGTACGGCCACGCCGCCGCCGGAATCGACTGGTTTAATTTTTATTACTCCTCTTTGACGGCAAAAACTGCATAACCGAGAGTTTAGAAATGTTTTCTCAATAGCGAGTACCCACTCACCTTGAGACTCGACCACCTATTCCGAGATTAAAATTATGTTTTCATAGCATTGGTAGTGATTTATGCAGTGTTATGTGGTTTGACTAATTGTGTGTACCTATTATATTTCTGTAATATGAAGGCTCTTTTGTCTTGCTGTTGTATGAACATTTCTCTAATATTGTTTTTTCTTTTGACTCTTGGAGTGGGTCGATCACTTACCACCGGATACAGGATCAGACTATCACAATGGAATTGGATTGAATTCCAGGTAGTAGCAACTAGTGAAATGATACATCTATCAAATAGCTACGAAAGTGGTTAATATGCAAACCTTATTAGAGAGTCACGGTAATTGCTAGTACACAATACAATGCCGCGTACCTGTGAATATAGGTACTAATCCACCTATGTGCAATTATTAACAAGGTGCATACAATTGCATTGCATTATGTTGCCGTGGAGCCAAGGCCGTGATGCAATGGCCAGGTGAATTGTAGGTTTGTGTGAATGCATCGCATGATTGCATCACGCGGTCGGTCACGAGGACTGTTGCCTAGGTACCGCAGCACTAGCTTATGCATTTGTAGCGGCAGCTGAGATAACAACTCGTACAACCTTCGGTTCAGCACAACGCGTAGAAATTATAAATAATACAACCTTGGCGCAATGGGGCGACGCGGCGTCGCTTAATCAAATCAATTAGCCACTGTGAAGTCATGTGCTAGTGGGGTAATGGGTTATTGAAGAAGCTATGCCTCTTGGGGAGTTACGTGGGAATGGTCGCCGGCGCATTGTGATGGTAAGCGGCGCGGGCACCTAGCGACGGCTTGCAACAGTTATGTAAAGTGTGATGCTATGACGACCGTCGAGTGAACTCTATAAATAGCGGGGCCGATCCGTCCTTGAGCTACCGCGAGTGCGCGAAACTAGGTCATGCTAGCTGCCTCATGCCGCTGCGCCCCGCGCCCGCCGCCCCGCGCCTTCCTCTCTCGCTGAGCGGACGCAGCTCGAAACACTCCATCGCTCTCCACATTCCACGGCACCGCTTCCTGCTCTATTTCCCGGCTAACCTACTAAAACAAATTATATTTAATATCGGCGGCAAATGCGTTACAGTCTGGTTATCCAATCCAACCGAATATTTCATTCCAAACCATTAAATTCCACCGAAACACTGCCAATGTGAATTCACTTTCGATATTGTAAAATCAACATTTTGCCGTACACGTGAAACAGATGTTGCTCGTCCATTCAATTCTACAGGCAGACGTACCTATTAATTTTATACACAAAATCGATTCACTTTTACGCCGCTTCATGAACATATGGCAACGTAAAAGGGAGTTTCTGATGTTTGAATAGGGTTGTGTATGTGAAATTTACCTGGGTGGGAGCAAAAGCTGGTCGGGCCAGTCGCGTGCAGAGAGCAGGTAGCGACTTGGATTATAATCGATTCCACTTTAGAAATCCTCGGCATTTTGGTACACATACGCAAGTTTAGTAGTAGGTATGTATGTACACCGAACCCAGGTACCTGCAAAGATTCAACACCGTGGATTATTATTATGTCAACATTGTCAACGTTATGTGCAGTCACTTGGCATTATCTCCGTCTGCTGTAAGTTTTATGATAAGCCTTGAAAGTATTAGTGGGTTCTTATTACATCGATGAGCGTTAGATAAGTCTTGAAGCGGTTAGATACCTACCTAGATAGGTTCTTATTTTATCGATGAGCGTATTGGAATGGATGCGGTTATCTGCTCTGCGGTTGTTATCTGGTGGATGAATGGGTGTGAACCGCGACCCTAATCGCTACGGACCTACGTGCTGCTGATAACTACATGAACACCGAACCGACATTGTAATATCAATTACTTGCAGTGAATAAAATATATAAATTAGGTACCTACTCTACTGCAAAATATTTCCAATAGGCGTTATTATTTTCCTAGCAATGCGTGTATCGCGAGTGCCTTATGATAAAATCGGGGAAGTTACGCGGGGGTGTTACACATACTCGAGTACTTTTGAATGTTGCGTGCTTCCCGGCAATCATGGCTCGTTCCGTGTAACAATGAATGTGGATAGGAATCTAGTACGTACCTATGTCGAGCAGCGGCTGCGGCGCGGCGGCGCGGGCGCGGGTGAAAGCTCTCTCCGTCGCGGCCGCGTGTGTGCGTGCAATCATCATTTAATTTTAGTCGGCGGCCGCGGCACCGCGCTCACCGGATGCCACCTGCCCCGCTCCTTTGTTTCGGCCCGTAAATGTCAGCGGAGGTCATCTAAATAAAGGCGGCGGGGTACAGGCGGATCGGGACCGCGATCGCCGTCTAGACGTTCGGTTGCATCGTCCGATCGATTGCACGGCGAGCCTCAGACGGTCGTCGACCCCGCGGCCCGCTGCGGCGCTGCGGCGCTGCGGCGCTGTGGCGGCGCATCGGTGACGTTCCGCTCCGCCGCCGCGCCGCCGGAGCGCTCCCCGAACGACCGCAGCACCGCGATGCCCACTTTTGTGTACCTTACGCACCTTGACGTCTTCGCCGCATTCTTTGTTAGATATTATCTTGATCGCTTCACCGCTCACGAGATTTTCCCCAACCGTGTCATATCTAATTGTACACGCCGCTTTATGTACCTACCTCTCCTACTATAACCGCTGTCTGAAGAATATTCCGAGCGCTCGGTTCTGTAATTCTAAGTAAAACATTTTTTCTCTTTCCTTACCTACCTGAGAATGTTTTGTTACTGAGGGCCACAATTAAAATTGATTCGTCCATAAAATGTACCCAGGCGCAATGCGATCTGCCCCAAAGCATTACAAAAGCAACCGGTTTAGATTTGAGACGCGAGCAAAGAACGACTTGGAATCATAAAAAATACGGTCCGTCCGCTTACATTTCTAAAGGACCATTTTAAAGGACAAAAAATAGTGAAATGAGAAGTTTTATTATCGCGTGAACATTTTTATTATATGAGCCTTACTTGTCTGTACTTTTATTATGACAACATCGGTCGGTCTTTATTATTTACGAGTTGTCTGACCTTGTAAGCCGGTCAAGTGCAGGCTGAGGCTGTGTAACTTTGACATTGTTTTCTAGACTGCTGGCTTCAAAGAAAATAATTTCTATTTTGTACGGCTTTAGCCTCGGGCTTGTTTGAAACTCGGCGGAGTTCTGCTATAGAAAAGTACCTAAGCAAGTTAGATACTGAGCACGATGGGTTACGAGTTTGGTGACTGGAGTGTTGGTTTTGGGTCTGTAGGGCAACCAAGGCGCTGCAGATGTCGCTGTACGTGTCGCCGGGGTTCACGCGCGCGGCGGATGCGCACCTTCGGCTCGCGCTCATGTTCAAGGCTCGCCGGCACTGGGGCGCCGCCGCCGTGCACTTCCGGCGGGCGCGCCTCGCGCCGCACCAGGACGCCACGTTCACGAGGCTCGAGCTCACCTTCCACGCCGCACACCTGCTCGAGGCGCGGGGACTCCGCAACGCGGCCCGGGACGCCTACGAGCGCCTGCTCAAAGTCCCGCAGCTCTCCTCCAACCTGAAGGCGGACGTCTGCCGGCAGCTAGGTCAGTACGATTGACCTTTCTATCGTGTGATCGAATCGAACACCTTAAAATAGACACGACATTTTGGCCTCATCGATAATTTTGTACCGTTTTGTTGTTAGGTCTAGAACGAATGCCTATGTAATTATCGTTGAAATAGACCGTCCGTTAGTGATTATGAGTATATGCTTGGCAAATGAGTTTCGAATACACAACAGACACTATTTTTTTTTGGCGCGGTACAATCCACCTCTATACTATTAGCCTTGTTCGTTCAAGGGAAAGAGCTGATGACACACTCGAAACACTTAACACTTCTCACACACTACACCCCATCACCCATCTAAGCCAGTATACCCATCTACTAAAGGCTGGCTGTACCACCGTTGCGCGTCTCTCGGCGAGGCCGGCGCCCGCGCGCGCGCCGCCGTATGGTGCCTCCAGCGCGCTGTTTCCGCTGAACCTGACTCCGGTGCAGGCCTCTACCTGTTAGGAAGGTGCTTCGCCGCCCAGGGGAAGGTGCATGACGCATTCATCGCCTACAGGAACTCCGTGGAGAAGTCGGAGGGCAACGCTGACACGTGGTGTTCTATTGGGTGAGTTGGCGATTCTTTGAATGAAGATATTTGGTTTCTTGTGAACTCTCTCCTACGGGAGTCTGTATAAGAAAAGGAACGCAATTTTAAATAGATAAATTAATAAATCTCAATCTTTAATGTAGAATGTTTTCAGCTTCACACGTAGCTATTCCTCAACTATATGTTACAAGTTGCCAGATGAAGAACAGACGCCTTATCTGAACTCCCACAGAGTACTCTATCAGCAGCAGAACCAGCCGATGGACGCACTGCAAGCATACATATGCGCCGTACAGCTGGACAAAGGCCACTCGGCCGCCTGGACCAATCTCGGGAGCTTATACGAGAGCTGTCAGATGCCGAGGGATGCGTTCGCCTGTTACACCAACGGTGGGGCGGCGGCCACGGCATCCCACGCGCCTCTCAGGCAGAGGCTGGCGTTCCTCAAGGCACAACTAGCGCACGCACCCATGCCGTCGGTCACTGGGAAGTGAGTGGAACTTGTTTTTATTATTGTCATTATCGGTTTTTTATCATAATGATCATAAATCGCTGGCAATACATCACCTTTTTATTATCGTCACCATCAATAGCTAGTGCCCTGTTGACTTGCGCCTCGTTGATTTATTTATTAAAAGAAATATTGACATGATAGAAGTAAATTAATACTAGTTAGGGAAAATATTGAAAACATAACAGAAATATTTCTCATTTCCTGGTCAGGGTTAGAGCATTTCCTACTCTGCCGGAAATCGTACGGCTAATTAACAGACGGTACAGAAAGGAAAACGCTAACTATCGCCATCTGATTTAGGCGTTACTATTAGTATTCTGTGATTTAGGAAGCAAAATGCTGTAACGCATGTGCATTTTTACAATGCTGTGTTATCTTATGATTTTTGGAATATTCTGATTTTCTACCCACACAATTGGTTAAGTTGCTTGCTTGGTCTGTAGAAGTGACGTCGTTAAAACTTTTCAGATCAATATCATTGACACCTACAGTAAAAAATCAACAAAGAAGTATTAGTACTTTCACGTCCAGTTACGTAACGAATGTCAAGATCCCAGTCACGCGCCGTGTGGCCCTTGTCTGAAATAGCTAATTAGTCTGGTGGGCGTGTTGGCGAAGCGTATACAATATTGGAATGGAATGGGTTGTCTTTCCGCAGGAAACTCGACTCTCGTAGCGACAGAGTCCATTACGAAATTATAGGTGTATCTGCACAGTATCGACGATTGTAGGCGTCGCGAGCCAACGCTTTCGATTACGGACGCGGACAGCGGAGTCATTCAGGAATTTTAGCGATTTTGTATTGAAGATAAAATTATTACCGATGATAATGTGTTTAGTTTGCATCCACAGTTGCGATAAATATTTATCTGTTTCGTCGATTGCGTAACTGTGTACGGACTTCGTAGTCACAGTGACTTGGCTGGTGTGAGATATCGAACACTGCTAAATAGGTTAAATCTATACTTTTTCTAAAGCAATGCAAAGCAAGCAATTGCCACACTTATTAGGAAAATTTATGCCTCACTTACACCACCCCAAGTCCTCTCTTTGTTAGAAAATTACGGGGACAATGTTTTTTTACCAAAACAACCAAACGTAACGCCCTTGAGTAACAATTTTCTACGAACTCCGCTCAAGTGTTTTGCGCAATTTAATTAGTTTGACATTTAAAAGTTCCAATTGAAAAGAAAAGAAAATATATAAACACAAGTTATATAAAATGCTGTTAAGGAAAATCGGGTCTTAACCGATCGGAATTTTCCTTGCTTTTGGGTAACTTTCCTACGGATAATACCATGAACGGAGAATGCGAACTCCAAATTTATTAGGATATCAATTTTAAAGAATATATACACATAGGTATTGCCTACTGGTGAGCGTGGATATGACAGCGGATAGGGATGAACGGAGAAAGAAAACATACCTCAAATGAATGGGCAGGAAAATGATGATGAGGTATTGCCTTGCCTACTACGCAAAATGCCATCGCCAAATGGGTAGCACCACCGCAATATCATGACACAACACCCAACATCTCACGCAGACGCCGCCAGCTCCCGTCCATCGAAGAGGCGTGGAACCTCCCCATCTCTGCTGAGATGTCCTCCCGGGCGCCCAAGGCCGCGCCGCCGCCGTACCCGGGCAAGAAGCCCGAGGAGCCGCCGCCGCTGACCCAGCATCAGCTGCAGACGCTGCAATACCTGCAGAGGAACTCCCACAACCTCTCGCCGCAACAACAAGTAAATGTTCTGAGGATTGTGTATGGTGTATGGAGCTATTTCACAGGAGACAGCTTGGCGACCGAATTTACTGAAGATTTGCTATGCCTATTTTTAGTATATGCGAAGAGTTTTTTGCCAATTGGAGTTCGCGTTTTTTGCCAGTTGAATCGCAGCTTAGACTTCTGCGTATTACCTTTCCAGTCGTAAATCGGTAACTGGGGCTTTATAACAAAATTTGCTCTCTACTGGTGAAATTGCTCTGTATGTGGTCGCAATAGCTTCTGCATTGAAAATACAAATTGCTGTAATGACTGTCGATTGTGAATGTAGTCGCAATTGAAAAAGACATGTTAGGTTGTGATGCGCTCGTAGTGATAGATTATAGCCTACAGGGGTCGCAATATGCATGAAGAATTTAAGTTACACAGTTTAGTAGTTATATCGCGCGTTATGTAGAAATAGAAATATAAATATTTATTTATCTAATAATTAACAGGTTTGTCCTGACATTCATTTTGCTCTTGTTTCGGAGTAGGCTAATATTTCGTTGCGAATATTTACGCCGTGATTATTATTTCTACCTCCACAGACGGGCAGGGTTTACCTCGATAGTTGTAACATGTTAACTTTACTGTTCTACTTTACAATATTCTTGCATGCACTGCAATTAAGTGAACGCACTATTGGATTCTGATCGCTTTAATATTTGAATAGTTTCTCGCCTCGTTCGTTATACGTATTTATTAACATTCCATTCTCTTACTGCTCACAAATGTTTGCAGAGAAACAGTAATGTTATTTTAGTACTTTTACAACTCGAACGTATTCCCAGTTATTCAACGTACCCAAAATAATACCAAGGTGTAAAATATTTATTGTGAGCACGTACATGCCTAACAAATCATCGCCCGAAGTCGATCTATGCAAGGTTGGTACTCGATATAATTTTATTGGAGGAGCGAAGGTCACTTCAAGTAGCTAGTGTATTGGATAAAAATCACTGTAGGACGCCGATCGAAGTTCAATTAATGACATATAGGCTACTGTATCATTTTGCATAATATGATATTGTATTTTTGGACCAAAATGTAGGTTACGTTATGTTAGGTTGAATTTTTCCACAAACAATTTATCCTTATTTGCTGTTTCAAAGTTTCGAATACTTTCGCGTAATATTTTGGTTTCAATGTTTATTGTCATGTGTATTTTTGTCCGCAGGCCATGATGCAGCAATTATTATCGCAGTACCGTTTGGCGCAGGCGGCCAGGGCTCGCGCGGTTTGTAACTTAGAGATTTAAGTTGTAATTTATAGATTTAAGTTTGTAATTTAGAGATTTAAGTTTGTAACTTAGAGATTTAATACCTCTAAGACCCCTTATACCCCACGGCGGCAGGTTCTTAGGCCGATTGCAAGGTTGACTCTGGTGCTAATACGATATTCACCTTTCAGGTTACGAAAAGCGAAGGCGGAGCTGCCTCGGGCGGCGATAACGCCGAGTCCCTCGCCGAGGATCTGCTGAAGAGGTTCTCCGACTCACAGCCGGATATCAAGAAGGAGCCTGTCTCTGGTAAGTATGGTAGCGACCTGTCTTTTCATTTGTAGATTTCATGCGATAAATAAATTCGATAGTCATTGTCACTTAATTTTAGTGATTCGTGTCTTCCCTACGCTTATCCGGTCAAGTGAGATATCGAATATCAGTTTTTCAGATTTAGAAAGATCTAAAACAACGCTCTGACGGGACGTCTCTAATTTTATTGTGCTGATGCTACAAATCACTTGCCTCTGAATGTAATACATAATAATATTGTGACAGATATGTTGTACGAATCAAAGAGTTAAATGTATGTACTAAAGTACGTACGAATCAATTATTTTAAACGTTTAACGGTATACCATATCGCGCAAAAATTAAATTTGTATCTCACACAATATTAGCGAAAATGACTAAACCACTATTTTCAAGATGAAATTATGCTGGTCAAAGTCAACGGACAGAAACTGAAAGTGACTTTGCTAACACTATCTGAGAGTACGGTTAATGATCCAACACTTATATGTGTTCCACGCGAATTGTCCGTGTTGATTCAAATCATATTTGACCAGAACGTTGACCATGGATATAGCAAATAACCAGGCCAGGGGATGTACCTACGTGACGAACACAATAAATCATCACTTATTGTAATATTTTCTTACTCATTGTGGATTAATCATCGTTAGAAAATAAATAAAATACATATGTTTGTAGTAACAATGAAGTGCAAATAATTATTAAAATGAATTTGTCAGGCGACAGAACATCGTTTCAGGATCCAACACAAGAAGATGCTTTGAATATATTTTATATTATTTATATTTTATTTAGTTTATTTATTTTTGGAAATATCAGAGTCAGAATCAGAAAATTTTATTGTTAAGACTGTGCTAACAAATAAATGTTTACATCAGTTGCCCTTTCGGGTATACAATAATTAAAATAACAATTATTAAATTCTTGAAAGCTAAAATCGAGAAACATTGAAAAGAAAAGACATTGATTTATTCAACAACTGATAAACTCTTTGAAATGTATAAAAAATACATTTGCCTAATACTTTTTTCGAAAAGTCAATGCACTTGAATCTTTAATACAGTGACATTTTGTCCCAATGACAACAACATTGCTCATCTGTCATTGAATCGCACAATCCAAAACAATTCGGGTTGAAACGACCACGCGACGATAAGTAAAATAAACACAAGAACATTACAATATTATACTCAAGAAAACAACCATGAAAAAGAAAAGAAGTTAGTAGAAACGTTTAAAATTTTTTTCTTTTAAATTTCTGCGGTGTTACATACAATATGTGAAAATTTTCCCCCACATTTGTACTTCCATGCTGGACTGAATGAAGAAAATTAAACTTAAAATATTTCTACAACTGCACTTCACCTGCTCTCCATTGCCTAGGAAGGCATATTGTAAAAGTCAGTAAAGGGTTTCCCCTTCTCTAAGATTGGAGGGTCCAAAACCTCCACACTTGGCAGTCGGGTTTGAGATCGAGAATTATCAGCACTTACCACCAGGTGACATGGCGGTCAAACGCCTGGCTAGTCTAATTGTAAAAAGAAAATTAAAAAAATATACTGGAAGCTACTAAAGTAATAAGTGGACAATAAAGGCGCAGCTTAGTACAATCAGCAAAGTACTGCAGTCACAAGACGCAATCAATAGAGTGAATAGGCTGTTCCTAGAAGGCATGTTCCATCATCGGCCGCATCCTCACTAACCACTAGGTGACATGGCGGTCAAATGCCTAGCTAGTCAAAGTACAAAAAAAACAACCAAAAGAACTGGAAGCCATTGTCATCAAGCGTGGTATCGAATAGCTTAGTAGGTCCTTAATGCTCAACGTCACCCTGTTAGTTATCGCGTCGTGTGTTTACTATAATATGTATATTCGTATGTAATTTTTATATTTACACTAACGAACGACCAGCTCCTACTTCTTATTAGGTACAATTTACAAATATCTCTTAATCTGGAGTCACTGACTGTCTATAGGCGTAAACTGCGTGAATAACCAGCAAAGAGTAGTTCTATCGCAGTCAGACAGTAGACTTCGTTTTTACTTGTTATATATCTAAACATATAATGCAAGTGCATTGTTTGAATTAAAAGTTCACTCCGTAAACGGCTCATCCACTAAAACCAGATAAGAAAATTTTAAGGAACAGACGATATGAATATCGTATCATTCAATCAGTCTACGATTTTGTTTAGTAAGCTAGGGCCCTAAAATAGTGACCAACTGTTGACGTCCACGCTCATCATCCGAGCGGTCAGTCCCGGCTTCTGCCAGGGTCTGCTTTCCGACGTCCTTACTGTATCTGCATAACCAGGCAACCCGTCTAATACACATGTATATGTGTCCAACAGAGCATGGCACGGTGGCGAGTGGCACGGAGGCGGTGCTGGGCGGGCGGCAGGCGGTCGTGAAGCTGGAGCCGCTGAAGGCGGACCCGCTCAAGCCGGTCGCATTCAACATCGGCATGAACTCCAAGCAGATACTGGACGCTTGCAAGTGAGTTGGTTGACTGGTTTTCTTGAGGTTGGGTGGGTTGGTGGTAGTCTTGATATTATAGTTTCATCATCACAGCCCCAACAGTCCACCGCAGGACTTTACGCCTCTCCCACGAAAGGGGAGGTTATTGCCATAATCTACACGCATGGCAAGCGGGGTGAAGATCGGGTTGTAAATATAACAATGGAAAACGCAGCTGCCCATTTACCAGCCTACGGAGACTAATTCTTTTGCCGCGTAAACATTAGTCGCCTTGTACGACACCCGCGAGTATAAGGGGTTTGGTACTTGATTGGATAAATTTTCTAACAATAAATGGCAACTTAAAAAATATTGTTTCTCCATAACTGACAAACGCCTAAAAACAGCAATTTTAAAAAATTCAATTAAGTGATATAACAATAGTTATAATCTGTCTGTTAAACTGCTGACGGCTTGCTAACGGCATACGGTGTGGGGCGTTTCAGGGACAACGCGGGCCCGCCGACCATGTGGTCAGTCCTGGGCGACGGGATCGGGCCGCCCGCGCCGCCCGCCGTGCCGCCGCCCGCGCTTTCGGCCGAGCAGCTGGCGCCACCTGCGCCCTTCGTGTACGTCGAGTCCAAGCGCGACGCCTTCTCCCCGCAGCTGCAGGACTTCTGCCTGAAGCACCCCATCGCCGTGGTCCGCGGCCTCACCGCCGCCCTCAAGCTGGACCTCGGCCTGTTCTCCACCAAGACGCTGGTGGAGGCGTGGCCGGACCACGCGGTGGAGGTGCGCACGCAGCTGATGCAGTCCGCCGACGAGAACTGGGACCCGGCGGGGCGGCGGCGCGTGTGGGCCTGCGCCTCGCACCGCTCGCACACCACCGTGCGCAAGTACGCCGCCTACCAGGCCGGCTCCTTCCAGGAGTCGCTGCGGGAGGAGCGCGAGCGCGGCGCGGGCGGCGCGGCGGCGGCGGGGGCGGGGGGCGCGGCCGGCGCCGGCGGGCTGTCCGACTCCGACGGGCGCGAGTCCGCGGGCGCGGGCGGCGGGCCGGCCAAGCGGCGCCGCGGCCAGCGCATGCTGCGCTTCGGCACCAACGTGGACCTCTCCGACGAGCGCAAGTGGCGGCCGCAGCTCACCGAACTGCAGAAGCTGCCCGCGTTCGCGCGCGTCGCCTCCGCCGCCAACATGCTCTCGCACGTGGGCCACGTGATCCTCGGCATGAACACCGTGCAGCTGTACATGAAGGTGCCCGGTAGCCGCACGCCCGGCCACCAGGAGAACAACAACTTCTGCTCGATCAACATCAACATCGGCCCCGGCGACTGCGAGTGGTTCGGCGTGCCGGACTCGTACTGGGGCGGCGTGAACGAGCTCTGCGAGCGCCACGGGCTGTCGTACCTGCACGGCTCGTGGTGGCCGGACCCGGAGGAGCTGCGCGCGCACGGCGTGCCCGTGTACCGGTTCACGCAGCGCCCGGGCGACCTGGTGTGGGTGAACGCGGGCTGCGTGCACTGGGTGCAGGCCACCGGCTGGTGCAACAACATCGCGTGGAACGTGGGCCCGCTCACCGCGCGCCAGTACGCGCTCGCGCTCGAGCGCTACGAGTGGAACAAGGTGCAGAACTTCAAGTCGATAGTGCCGATGGTGCACCTGACGTGGAACCTGGCGCGCAACATCCGCGTGTCGGACCCGCGGCTGCACCGCGCGATGCGCGCGTGCCTGCTGCAGACGCTGCGCGCGGCGGCGGGCACGCTGGCGCACGTGCGCGCGCGCGGGCTGGCCGTGCGCTTCCACGGGCGCGCGCGCGGCGAGGCCAGCCACTACTGCGGCGGCTGCGAGCGCGAGGTGTGGCACGCGCTGCTGGTGCGCGAGCACGAGCGCCGCCACGTCGTGCACTGCCTGGCGTGCGCGCGCCGCGCCAGCCCCTCGCTGGCCGGCTTCCTCTGCCTCGAGGAGCACCACATGGACGAGCTGGCGCAGGTGTACGACGCGTTCACGCTGCACCGGCCCGCGCCCGCCGCGCCCGCCGCCCTCGCCGCGCCCGCCACGCCCGCGCCCGCGCCCGCGCCCGCGCCCGCGCCGCCGCCGCTGGCGCCCACGCCCGACTGAGGCGCCGCCGCCCCCCTCGCCCGCCGTACCTGTATTTATTTTGTGTGAGAGTGTCCGGGTCGCGTCGGCCGGCGCGCCGCTCGTCCCTCGGTTCTCGGTCGCTGTCGTCGTCGTCGTCGTCGTGAGTGTTAGCCCGTAATTGATTGGTGATTTATGTTTTCGGTACAGTATTAGTCTTAGCTAGAACCGGTTACGTGTGAGAGTACCGTGACGTCGTTTTGACCAAGTACGGATATACAAAGCGCAATCTATTTTTACTACACAGCGCGTGGTTTTAAAGTGACGCGATATTTTTGGTGATAAATGAATAGATAATTTTAATAAAAATTGTACACTCTGTAATGATAACTCCAATGTAGTTTGTCGTAAGTAATGGGTTTGACATGTCAATTGTTGGCGAATAGAGGTTTAGAGTTGTAGTGCGGGCGGCCTCGGCGGCTGGGTAGCGTAGCGTAGCGGGGGAGGGCCGAGGCCGGCCCGCTTGGTCTCATATGCTCAGGTGTTCACTGCGATTTAAATGTGTTATTTTTGTATAGAGGCGTACATATTTATTTATTTTGACGTAACGTGATTACATAAATTAGTTTGATTTTGACTTGTAGTACATATGTTAGCGAATAATTTACTGTAGTATAATGGCACGGAGTGAGCCCCTGCGTTTTAGCAGGGTCTGGACAACAGTGCTGCATTGTCCCAAAGAATGTTGTACTCCCGTAGGCAAGATAGTAAAAGATTTGTGAACTTGTGAACTCGTTATTTATCATGATATTTCTTCACGATGATGTGATCTGAATGAAATGTGCGTAGTATGCGGAAATTAAAGTTAAATGAATTGGAATCGACTGTTTTTTAGTCAATGTTTCGCTGGATTGATGTATGTACTGTATTGGCGAAGTGGGAAGAAGTAGCTTGGTCGGCAGTAGCCCGCCCCGGCGCCGTTTGTTGTTTATCTGAAGTTTTATTGATATGTTAAAAAGTTTCATGTTGACTGTATTACTTTACGGTGGCTGGGGCGGGCAGCGAGTTTGGTAGCGGTCGCGCTTGTATAGTGAAAGCGGATTAATTGTAAGTAATATAAACATCACTGCCATTTATGACCTTACTGTTTATACCATAATATTAAATTTTTAATATACTACGTATGAAATAAAGAGTATTTTTATTTACTGATTAGGTTACTACTTCAATATTTTTATATATCTGTGTGTACACGGATGGTACCTGCAAGCCTTCAGACTCGAGCAGAGTTAGAAATTAAAATGTCCAAACCAGTGTTTACAGGCTTGTTTGCACTCAAAGTAAAATAAAACTAGCCGAAACCAGTACAAGAATGACAATTTGTTTTTTTTTTTTTGCTTCTAACGCAAAGGAAATGGGCAGCCTTCGGTATAGCGGTTGGGAGGGAGGAGGTGAACTCTCATGAGTACCAGCCGGCCGGCCGGACTGGTTATGCACGACTCGCCAAAAAGGGACCTAGGCGCATACGTGCTAAACACCCCCTGGGAGCACCTGTAGCCATAAGGGCCTTTCAGGTTTCATCGGATGCTACACCCCGTAGGGACGGGGTGCGCTCAATTTATTGATCCGTGACACAATATATATACTTACGACGCGGACGGGTCGTTTAGCGCGATGTACAAAACGCCATCTATCGGCACACCTCGGAACCAAACTTAACCTATACACGGCATGCGACATCTAACGGAACTTACTGTACTACCTTCTATCAATACATTCAAAGACATATTTGGACACTGTGAATGCTATCTATGCAGCACACACAGTTTGGATGCCAGCTGCAAGGTATTCTCACAATATTGCCCATGTCGATTTTAATAAACAAAGCTAAACTAGCTTCCAAATTAAAGAAACAAACTATTTACTAATATGTCCCAAGAGTAACTGAACCGATTTTAATGACACAGATATACTGGCTTCCAAATGTAAGAAACCACGTCGAAATTGGCCCAGCTGTTGTATCTTGATATTTGTACCACTGACGGTACCAAAGGCGTCACAGTCCTGACATTCGCTGTCTATGCCTATGTTATACCTTAAGGTCTGTCAACTCATTTGCACAGCCCCTCGGTAAGCGATAAGTCCCCCGCTGGTAAGAAGGTAAGATAGAACTTCCACAGCAGACTCGTGAGCGTCAGAATCAGGTCACTCAACAGTAAAACTGTATCCTGATATTGCTTCTAGTAGCTCCTATTTATGCTTAGGAGACAGGAAGATATTACGACCGTTCCTTCTGACATAAGAATGCACCAAGTTTTTCGTATAAGTGTGGTAAACGGCGACAAATGACTGAGCTTAAAAACTGCGTTCTGCAAGCCGTCTGACAAGTTACTTATGGCAAAGTCCTCCATTGATGTGTAGGAGACTGAAGTCCTACAGTAGACAGTTATTGGCTACTATCTATCTCTTGATTGCGCCAACCGCGCCTTATGGTGCTGGAATTTTTATCCGGTCTGGCTTTTGACACAAAAATACCAATTGGGAATTACTAAGGCTATGGGCAAGAAGATTAAGAAAGTGATCGGGTCTTCTGCATGGCAACTTCTATTGACTTATCTTATTTTGATTTCTGTAACCAATGTCTCCTTCTAAAATCCAGAAACACGTTGCTCTGTCAGCAAATAGGCAAATGCTGCAAAATCCACGGTTTCCCAAACCCGTTGGAACACTGGAGACCTTACTCACCGCCCGGACTATTTCAAATAGTATTGTTGGGCTGCAGTATTGAAGAAAGCTGGAGGAATGACTGGAATAAAGTCACGAGAAATGTTTAGATATTAATAGCTACGAGATTAATGTTTAAAGATGGAAAGTTTTATAGCAATTCATTATCATCATCTCAGCCGGTCAGCTCATAACAGTCCACTGCATTACTAGGACGTGCCTCTCCCACGAAAGGGGAGGTTATTACCATAATATCCACGCTTGGCAGGCGGGTTGGAGATCGCAGTGTTATAAATATAACAATGGAAAACGCTGCTGCCCATTTTCCACTCTACGGAGACTAAATATTTTGCCTCTAAACATTAATCGCCTTGTATGGCACCCGCGAGTGTAAGGGGTTGGTGCTCTTCTACTCTGACGGACACCACACGGCCAGGTTATAGCAATTCTTAAACTATTAATATATAACTAGATGTAAAATCTTTGGTACGTAGTCCTGGGGTGGCGAGAGGATAAGGTTACTATTTACAAAAAAGAAATTCGCTAAACTCGTCAAGAAAGCTTTCTGCAAATGATTCTATTAAAGATTTAAATGTGTATTACCTACTCCTTTTTCATTACAACTATCTAAAAATTAAATTTCTATCGAAAATATAAGCCAAATAATCCAACTTAACCAAACCCAATTTCAGCGAGAACAAATGCTCAGTTTTGCTCCTTTCGCAGAATTCATTATACGCAAAATGACACAGGGAGGTAGGTCACTGGGACGCGGTGGGTCAAGGGACAGAGTGGGTTACTGTGAGCCACGGTGGGTTGGGCTCTAGCGCGTCGCGTGAGAGCTCGGGGTCCGCCTTCCTACTTCTTCCTGTCCACTTCGCTTTGGAAGTCTGATTTATTTGGCTATTAGGGTTTTGGCAATGGCGTGAGCTTTATGCATGGATGTGTTTGTAAATCATACAACAAATTATATTTTTAAAATATTTTATTGGTAAAATCACATTATGTTTACGATAAACACTTTGTATAGATAGACTATATGCCGTAACTTACATAACATTGCGCTCAGTTTGCTTCCTAAAATCCCCTCCGCAAATATACAAGGGATATTTCATATAATTAACTAGCTAGACAAAAATAATATTTACTTAATTATGGAAGATACATTTAAAGCATTGAAATGACACATTTTTCTTTTATGATCGCGAAGTTGTACCAAACACTTGAAGCGAAATAATTACAGTCTTGTCTTAACAAATATAGAAAATATTGATGTATAATATAGAAATAACTATGTGATGATTTATTTACACTAATTAAATTATACACTTTAAGTAAGCATTTAGCACCTATTTTCTCGGTTTAGGTATATTATGTAATATAGTAATAGTACCTACATTAGAATATAAAAAGAGAGCTAGACTTTGAGCTGAAATAAGACAGATCCTCGAAAAAAAAAACTACTCTAACATGCAGAATTTTACTCTCATTTTGTTATTGCTCAAAACTGTACTTGCCAAATGCAATTCCTTTTCTTGCGAGACTCATATCAATAACATACATTTTAGATGTGAATTGGTACAATTACAAATATGTAGCCTTCTCATATCAGATGCATTGATTACTACATTATAGAACTCATTTTAACTTACCTACAAGTAACTTATTCATTTAAAATTAACGACAACTAAGTATCCAAAGTTGCTTCACAAGATTCTATAAATATTTCTGTAAACCAATTAAAATCCTACGACTCCTTCATTATTATATTAAACACATTCCTTTGGTAAAAATAATATTGAAAAAATAAATTTATATTTTATCAACAATTACAATTAAAACTGGAAAATATACTCATAAATGCAATGCATAACACTGGAAATATGGGAGAAATTCCACTTGTGCTTTAAATTTCAGTGTTTAGCAAAGTCTTATAATATACGACAAATTCCTTACAAAATTAAATTATACTTGGAATAAATAAATATTGATTGCCACTGGAATAACAAATCACCTAATGAGAATAACTATTACTTTAAAATGCGACACAGGTGCTCCACACAATATATGATCGAATGTTCAGCCATTTTGTGCAAAAGCAAGCGGACTAAATATGCATAATAGTACCAAAATACTAGTGACAGCTTTGGCTGGAGCCGACCAACCACCGCCAGTTGCAGTCGCTACTAATCCTTACGATGTTTTTTTTTTTTTTTTTTTTTTTCATACGGTAGGCAAACAGGCAAGCGGGCCACCTGATGGAAAGTGGTCACCACTGCCTATAGACATTAGCAACACCAAGAGTATCGCTAATGCGTTGCCCACCTCTTTAACACGTTGCTCTGGCAGCACAAAGCAAATGCCACTCCACTGCCAAAGCCACGGTTCCCCAAATCCCCACCCCATGGAGCACTGGAAACCTTACTCACCGGCAGAAACACAATACTATTTAAAAGATGTACTTAATAAAGTCGCTTTTAGTTTAATTCGGATGCGCGAGCGAGCCGCCCTTGCCGACCACGGCCCAAAAGCGACTTTATTTTATACCTCGTAAGGATTAGTATCAACTGCAACTGACGGTTGCTCGGCTCCAGCCAAAACGGAACGGCTGTTACAACTTTAATCTTCTGTACTGCAAGACCAATCAGTCAAAACGAAAACGAATACGCCTTGTACTCTCGAAAACAATAATAACTATTTATTTTACCTATCTATTTTACGTAGCCTTTTGTGCCCTCAATTCATTCTCTATGCGCGATCGCTTCCTGCTTGTATGCAATTAGCAATTTTAATAGCACCTGCTAGTAAATTATGACTATGTTAGGTGTAGAATTTATGTGAGAGACCTACACTTCTGCTAGGAATGTAACAGATAGTCTTATAATCTTCAACTAGTACAACATTGACGCATACAGCCATGCAGATCGCGACGCTTTATCTTAGGTGGGAGCGTGACACTTCATTTAATTTTCAAGTAAATTCAAACATAAAATCAGTTGGAAGTCGACTCATTGCCATAATACGCTAGTTATTTTCATGGTCGACATTTATATTTATGAACCGTAACAAATTACAAATTGTGAGCAAGCGATGACGAAGTGTACGATGCAGATGACTTGCTATTTGCTTATTTATCATTATGAAGACACAGCAGCGGCATGTTAGGCCAGTCGCAGTTCGTATATTCTTAGGTTCTATCACGCTTGGCCGTAGCCCTTGTATCTCAAGAGGCACCGGATCTCAACACTGGTTTCCTCAGTAGCAGTGCCGAGTCAGCAGACACTATGGGCAGCTCATTGCTGCAGTGGTACTTGATGAGGTGGGGAACGCTCTCGAATACGCGATCCTTTGTCCGCACCTGTGGATATTGGAATGTGAGATGAATTTACATATTTCACAAGTGTGCTTTCGCGAGCTATAATCGAGAAAAGCGCAACATAGATACTGCTATTTCCTTCATCTTAATATTGAGAGAATGAAACAAACGCTCTCCCGCGGCGCGAGCTGTATCGCGGCCACATTTGTGTTAGCCGTGCCCCATTTTGAACGGCTTGCTTCGGTTGCACGGTTTTAAACTTTGATTTTCGGCATGGTTAAAGTGAATAGGCTGTTTCTAGACAGGCGTGCTACATCTTCGGCTGTATCGCCACTTACCACCAGGCGAGATGACGGTCAATTGCCTGGCTAGTCCTTAAAGGTATTAAGGGTATTTGCGATTCCAAAATACACGAAAATGGCGCTGCTGTGGCGTCAGGTCTGCTGTCAAAATAAAGCTCTGTCATTGGTTGGAATAGATTTGTCATTTCACAGCAGTTCGTTCTATCCAATAGCACGAAAGTATTTTGACAACGGACCTTACGCCTCACTAGCGCCATCTGAAATCGTGAGTCGCTTCTTGCGCCTGCTGAGTGGATAGCATTAATGCTGGCCGCCGCGGCACTGACAGTGGCAAGGCAGGTTATAATTATTAATGTTTGCGTTGTTTGTAACTCTTGTTATTGTGCCGTGGTGTGCTTTGTGTAATAGATCTCTTTTACTTATAAACCCTCATTAAAATGCCTCATGCCGAAAATAAACTCGAAGCGAGCGGTTCAAAAACAGGGCCCCAGATACGCAGACACTCACCACGCCGTTGGGGTCCACTAGCAGGAAGTGCTTGTGCGTGCCGCGGCGCGCGCCCGTCAGCACGAACTGTCCAGCGCTGCCCGCGGACTCGCGAACCAGGAACTCGCCGTCCGCTGACACCAGCTGGGGGACACCATTTTTTTATTGTTTTCATACCACTAAGGTGGCAAAGCTTACGGTCTGCCTGATAGCAAGCAGTCACCGTAGCCTATGGACGTTTGCAATATTCATAGTTTCATCCCTTTCTTGAAGAATTCCATGTTGTCCCATTTCTTTAGGCAAAGAGTGGATCTGTCAAGGTGCCAATTCCATTGAGAGTTTAGATCGGAATTCGGCTACGTTCGACCAGCATTCGTAGATCAGTGTAGTACTGCGAATGCTAAAGCTGGCCGAACATAACCGACAAATTCCAATTATAGTAAAGAAAACCGCCAAAACCCGAGCCAAGCCGGGACGGATCGGTAGTAAAATAATAAGTAACACTATAGCTCATTCGCGATAAGAAAATAGTGAGTAAATATGTTTTCACAGTGGAGTGAAAATTCAAACAATTTGTACTTAAAAAAGATTAGGTTTCATAAAATAGAATCTACATCGTACCTTCTCAGCGGCAGTCCTCGAAATAGGGCCATGGAACCAGGGCTCGCGGGCCAGCAGCGCCGCTTGCGCGCGCGCCGCCAGCGGGCCCGCCTCCGCGCCGCCCGCCGGCGGGGACGCCGACGACGACGACGACACGGACGCTGCCGTGAACGGTTCTGGGGGGAGAGAGGGCTATCATGAGACAGGTGGTCTTTCGCTGCGGCCGACGCAACAATAGCGTCCGACATCGGCGCTCCGCGTGTCGACAGGAGCCTCGGCGGCCGAGCGGTTAGGGTATCCGACTCGTAAGCGAGAGGTACCGGGTTCGAATACTGAGACTCTTTTCTGTGTTATGTACATTAGTTGAACACTAACCGATGCTCTTCCGGTGAGGGAAAACATCGTGATGAAACCTGCATATTCAGGCGACTGAATGTGTAAACATTATCCAATCTGGTCAGGCTACCTTGTTAGCAAGGTCACGGAGATCAGACGGCAGTCACTCCACTGTAATTACCTGATCTGCCAAATCCTACATCATGGTCAAGGTGAACCCCGGGCGTGCACGAGAGCACAATCGGGACATTAATGCCGAGATGATCGGTGCGTACGACGCACCTGGCCGCTCCATTTTATACGCGCGCTACGATACTCAGCACTGCTGTTGTATCCCTGGTATTTGAGGTAGCAGGGGAAGTGTTAATAGTAAATACCATCATCATCAACAGCCGGAAGACGACCACTGCTGGACATAGGCCTCCGCTAGAGATCGCCACAAAGGCTGGTCTTGTGCCTTCCGCATCCAGCTGGTACCTGTGATCTTTACCAGGTCGTCGGCCAACCTTGCGCGCTTACTTACACTGCGATTGCCAGTACGTGGCAGCCACTTGAGTATTGCACCGTATCGGCCATCTGTTATATCTACCAAGCGATTAGCATCTTGACTAGACCCGCTGTACATAACAATCGTTCGAAGATAGGAATGCCAATTTATTGTGAGCCCTCGTACACTACAGACTTTCTATTATATTTGTTGGGTCACTGCACGCACGGGACAAACAGTCAGTGGCACATTGGCCGTACAGCATGGCAAGAAATTTTAAGGGTAGGGTAGAGGGTAAATTAGGGGGGTAGAGTTCATTAAATTGAAACCGTGCAAATTTAATACTGGAGAGTATAAGGTAACAATAAATTACCACCGAAATTAAAGATGGGCTGTGGGGCCCTACCACTATCTCTTGCCCTCTCGCGTCAAAGAATGTCACGCGACGCAGGCTGGGCGGTAGCCGCTTTCCATCAGGTGAACCGTTTGACCGTGCCTCCTTATGTAATAAATAAATAACTCACGCATATCAAATATGTCCGTGTGGTGGTTCGGCAGCAGCGCGGTGGGCGGCGTGCGCGGCGGCGGCGTCTGGTTCACGTAGTGTCGGATGCTCTCCTCGCATCTGTGGATAGGGTTGTGGATTTTTATTGTAAATCCTAAGACAAACAGGCAAGCGGGCCACCTGATGTAAAGTGGCGCTGCCTATGAATATAACCATACAGCAGTACTTCTAATAACCCGGGACTCCTCGCACCAGTGGACATGAATGTGGACTTTCTTATGTAAATTCTAAGACAAACAAGAAAGCGGGCCACCTGATAGAAAGTGGTCATCGCTGCCTATATATATTAGCGTACGGCAGGGGTACCAATGCGTTGTCTACCTCTAATCACCCTGGACACTGCGCTCTGGCAGGAAACAGGCAAATGCTAGGCCCCTGCCAGTGCCTAACATTTCAAAGTCCAAAGCAACGCTACTACCCTATGGAGCACTGTAGACTACTCACCAGTAGGAACACAATACTGTAAATAAATATAGTTTGGCTGCTGCAGTCTTTAAAGTGGAGGTAGTTTCCCAGTCGGGCGGCTCTAATTTGAACGGGTTTTCCCACTATGCCGCACCTCTCTTAAATAGAAATATAGAGGGATCTAAAGCGGTTCTTAGCAGAATTTCTTATAATAATAATAAGAGTTCATCCTTAATCAAGTGTTAACTGAGCTACTGTCTACTGCGGACCCCTGATACACATGCTTCAGACCCCTAAGGCGTCCGTGGACCTCACTTTAATAAATTCTACTATAAGGATATTAAAATTGCAAAATCGCAAATATTTCCCAATAACATATACATCCCTATAGCAATGACATAGCCCAAATAGACTTCACATACTACTAACACTTTCAGACAACACCATCTTATGTGACTAAGTTCTAGTAATAATTATAGAGTATGAGAGTTTTCGAATGTACTGTCATTCTTATGCGCAAAGCAAATCAAAGTGGAATGTATTGCTCATAGAATAAGGTCCATCTTTGTATCTCGGATTTTTGAAAAACGGAGCGACGCGTGACTTAATATAAGTGATACAAAAATTGACCTTATTCTATGAGCAATACATTCCACTTTGATTTGCTCTCACGCTTTTTGTTCCTGAATTCAGTTACTGAATTTAGGAATGTGTAATAAGCGCATTAACAACCTCATCAACCCACGTACACCTCGGAACGCCCGTCTTAATCTGTCGCATGGTAAATTTTCTATGTGATATAAAAACAGTGCGATAAGCGCCTTCTAATGTGCTTTACTTTACTTTAATGTGACAGGATTAATACTTTAAGCTAAGGGAACACTATGAAAAAGGCCAAAACATGTGTTGACATAGATTTGTGGATAGATAAGTGATAGTGATGTCCATTGTTTACCGAAAAAATCAGAGTCAAGTTTATCTTGTGATCACTTGCATCCTGTTTATATTGTACATAGTTTTTAAGCTGTGTAGTAAACGTAGGTCCTAGGAATAATTATTGTCACTGATGGATAAGATTTTTGTAATACAAATACCGGATGTTATTATAACTCACTAAAATGCGCTACTTATTGCTGTAGCAAAAATAATGATTAACTATTATTGAATTATGTATTTCTACTTTACACTATAGGTCGACTTTAAATTATTTATTTATTTTTAATTTCAGATAGCACATAAAATTCCATAAAAATACAATAATACAAAGTCATTAATACATTGTCAAAACTTAATACTAATTTTAACAATATATCTATGTCAGCCAAATAACCCACCCCTGACCGCTCCCGGTGCAAAGGTGCCCATCACACTCGCTGCATTACCGCGTTGAATCGCAATGGCCAATTAATTTTTAATACCAAGGGCATGTGCTTGTGATAACAAATAGATTTTACTATGGCACCAACAGTGAAATAGAGAAAAAAAACATCAGGCTGTTTCATAAAAAACTATCTGCCAAACTGTATGAAATAGCACTTTTTTCGCGATTTTAGGGATGGTACCATAGTCAATGTTGTTTGTTATAACGCACATGCATTTCTACCCGTTGGTACCAAGAATTAATTTAAATTCTCTTTGCGCACGAACTTTGATTTAGTTGCATGAGAATTACGCCCTCGCCTTCCATTCGGGCTGCAATAGCGCCTCGTGCATAATTGTTAATTAATAAACAGCCTCACCCTTTTATATAATAAACTAAATATTTACTATTAAACATTTATAATTTACATGTTTGTTTACCAAACATCGTTTAGCGTGAGAGTTTCTGACAGATAATAGATGGCACAGGGGGATGGGTTCGTTCAAGTTCCCGTGTGTATACGGTATATGGCTCGCAGGTCGATTAGAACGCGCTAGCGTTATCCCAAGCCGCGTCAATAGACCAGTGCTGGAAATAACTGCAACCCGCACTTGGTGGTACCGTGGCCCGGCAATAGATACTGGATAGCCAGCCTGCATCTCAGCATGGGATGCGGTTTTGTGTGTTTGTGGTATAAAATGTCAAAACAGCCCCAATCCCACCATGGGAGGGGAATTGGGATGCGTGTGTATGGTATCAAAACTCAAAACACCCCCAATCCCACCATGGGAGGGAAATGGGGATGCGTGTATCTGTGTGTATGGTATCAAAACAGGCCACTCACGAGGACATCGGCGCGATGTGCTGCAGCGGCGGCGGCGGCGGGTGCTTGTGCGGCGCGGGCTCCGGCGGCAGCTTGTCCGGCATGTCGTTGTAGTACTCGCGGTCCTCGCCCGGGCACGGCGCGCACAGCGGCCGCGACCCGTTCAGGTTTAGACTGGGGACGGGTTGGTTGTATGTAGAGGAGTGGATGTTGTAGAGTAAGGAGCGTCGGTGGCCGAGTGGTTAAGGTATCCGACTCGTAAGCGAGGGGCACCAGGTTGGAAACCCACTGCGGACATGTACTAATTACTCTTTTCTGTGTTATGTACGTTAGTTGAATGCTAACCGATGCTCTAACGGTGTGGGAAAACGTGATGAAATGTGCATGTTTAGGCTCCATAACCAGGCTAAAGTTAAAAAATATAAGTGCTAGAAATTTAGGTAAATTTTTTTGCATTGATTCCAAGTTAGGTATATTAGCTCAGACACAACTAACTAGATCAATTATTGTAAATCCTTTCCCGGATAGTATTTAAATATCATCAACTATGTGAGTCTATGTGCTATATTTATCACTATCATGTTTATTTGTGACACACCTCATTTAATAGGTTAACAGTCGAGGATAGATGAGTCAACAGTAAACAGTTAGTCATGTAATAGTACGTACAATACATGTACTACATTCTGATAACATTACTTTTACCTAAAATACACAAAACAAAACAACGGCCCACATAATAAATGACACAGTCACCGCAAATCAATAGTGTTAATTTATGACTTCAAATAAGGAAGGAAATATTTTTGCACTGACCAAATATTGGTAATACCATAGCGTATACTTACGAGGAAGGTTTCGTCAGGAATTCTTTGAATCTGAGCTCGAACGCTTGGCCGATGGTCGCGATGACGTCCTGTGCCAGCCTGCCGCCGCATTCCAGGACATAGCAGGCACGCCACTCCGTCGGCGGCGCTGACTTGGCCACATACGCCACAAAGTCTAGGGAGTCTGCGTCACCTCCGGATGCGAAGGACACTCTGGGCATGTCGTGTCTTGCCACGGTGTCACCTCCCTCTAAGGCAGCTAGTGAAATGGCTCTAGAGGATACTGTAAGCGCCACATTGGCGCCCGAGTGTGCCATTCGAGGCTTGGCAGCTAATGCACTGGCGGCTGCCTGGCTGACCCGCCTTTTCTTATCAGCTGAACGCAGCCCAGCCGCTGCGCAAACGCGTGCTATGCATTCCCTGGAACAGATATGGGTTGTTTATATTTGATTCTCTAACTAACAAACATTTATTGGTGTCATTACATCAATTGAGACATTGATGTATTGCCAGAAGAGGTATGTGAATGTGATCGAGTGTTCATTAATTACTGCATGGCTGGAATAGCAGCAATTTTAATGGAATTTGTCAGAAATACATAAACATTTAAAAAATGTATGCATTCTTACTTCACCCGCGTGCAGTGACACCTGGCGGGCATACGGTTGCTTTCCATTTGTGATTTTTTTTAAATTGGTTCATTAGTCTCGGAAATTAATTTTCTAGGAATTAATAACATATTGTGACTTTAAAAAATCATGTAAAACAAAAGACAATGGAATCTTAAACATTGTCACACAATATCTCACAACTTGGAACACAATACAAAATACGAGGTGGCCTTGTTCTATTGTTTTTATTACTGTATGAGTTTTATGCCTTAAGCTACACAGACATGTTTTGTTTTCCTCATTACAGAAACTAATTAAATTATAAGAGAAAAATAGATGCACAAGTGAAGTATACATAGTTTATCCGGTCTCTGGCCTTAATTTAAAAAATGATTTTGCTCATCGAGAACATAACCCTTCTGACACAGTGAGGTAAAGAGTCATCTCAAAAAGTTGAAAACCATAAATATTAATCAAAGCACTATTGATTATGTCAGCACCTACTCTAATCGTATTATTCATTGGCAGGTTAGCAATAATTATTAACATTTTTCCAAAGTCTATCCTTCTTGCCTTACGCCTTTTCCCATTATCTGGGGTAGGATTTCGAAACTACAAATCTCTCCCAGGTGGGTAAAATTGTTAAGTTCAACGTTCAAATTATTCACATTGAACAAAGACTTGAAATTATGTAAAGACACGTAGTTGTCTAAAATCCCACCCCACGATCACACTTACACAATCTTGTTAAGAGACTATGTTCAGCCAAATATCAAGTTATCTGGCTAGGAGGCTGGCCAGATATCCGTTTCATCTCTGGTCAAAGGTTACAGGTCCCGTAGACAGGGGGGTAAAATTCCTCAGGATTTAGTTAAAGAAATCTTACCCAGTAACAATGGCAGCTATAATTTGAAAAGATTAAGTCTAGTTTAGTATAATTAAATACAACATATTTATTATACTCACTTTGCTACCTGAGATCTGGTTTCAAAATCCAATTTTTTCATTGATGTCAATACTTCCATAGATCCAATATACTGTAAACAAACAATGTACTTTTTATTATCAACTTCATTATCCTATCTCATTAGGAAAATCAGAAGTTTGTAGCTGAAATTGCTTTATTTCATAAGTAGTTACCAAAAACTTGTCACTTTTAGCTGGGACACAGAAATACAGCTATCAATTTGTGTCATTAACTGTTGATTGTTTTACATAATATGTAAGTAAAACAATCAACAGTTCTTAATATTACAGGCAACTTATTGTGTTTTATATGATTGGGTATCTACAATTGAGATATATGAGATGCTTACTCTGACTGCGTATGTGACCCCATCTGAAGCCAGCACAGAGTCTGGATGCAGCCATCCTCGCGCCGGTTTAGCCACAAACGAGGTGCTCTCCGCCATCTCGCGCCGCCACTGAGCTCCCGATGCAGAACAAGATGGAATTCTTCACACTTCACCTACTTCCAGGTATTAAATATGCGCTTTCATTGTGATTCAAATCGACGATTCATGGACAGTGTTTGTGTGACGAGAAGCATCAATGAACAATATAGATACGCCCCCACGTCGATATCACGTAAGTTTTACTTCATTAAAAGTGAATTATTAGATCGAAACTGCGCTACTGTGTGTGAATAGTGAGATTTTCACATATATAATGCAATAAAACAGAAAAATACACCGTACAAAAAGTTGCGTTTCCCAAGTTTTTTTGACAGATTGCGAGCGAGCGAGCGATTTGACATATTGAGTGACAGATTGTTTTTTTTTCTTGAATTATATGGCTTAGAAACAAGTTCTATAGCCTACGGATTTATGTATTTATACAGCCGCCAACTTTATATAAAAAACTTAATGGGTAAAAAGGCACATTTCGAAGGACTAGTTTACATATATTATTAGATTAATGTTCTTGAATGGCATGCGGATTTTCGACTCCCCAGATCCAAGAATTCTGTTTGTTAACGAAGCCGTTGAGGTGGAAATATATCTCGTCACTGAAGATGATTTTATGAGGGTAAAATTCTTCCCATTTTTGTAAAGAGTTTTCATTATTAATAAACTTTCTTACACGCTATAACACATCGAAAGAACATTTAGTATGGAGAAAATCACCACCCACTTTCCGCCATTTTGAAAAAATATCGATTTTGCGGCCACTCATTTTTGCCAATCGATAGGGAACTTTAATATCTATCGATCACTATGTTCAAAAATGTCGAAAACGGTATACCTTGCGAGATATCGCAAGTCAAAGATGTACATTATCTACCGACACATGGGGAACAAATACCTCCTACTAACTCTACTCATAGTCAAATATCTTCAAAACTACTGAACCGATTTCGATTCAATAAAGTTAGGAATAATTTCGATTGAAAGACCTTTCAAATACAGAAAACCGCATTGAAATTGGTTCATCCGTTCGGGAGCTACAGATAGACGGATACACACGTTAAACTTACAACAAAAATTAAACTAAAATAAAGTGTAGTGTAAGGGTATGTGTTCACCAACACACAAAATACTTTATTTCATAGTAATATGCCACTCGGCTCTCGAGACTGTTCAATTAGTCTCCGGTCCCCAGAGGTAGACCATGGTCAACCTCGCTTCGCCACATACCGTTGGCATTTGGCACACCTAACGAGTAGCGAGCTCGTGGCGGTGCTGAAGTTTGACTAATCTCAAAGTACAAAACGGTCACCCATTCAGTTAAAGGACGCTATGAACATTGCTTAACCTAGGTTATCGGTCTGGCAAGTTTCTTTATTTTTTGGAATAAGATAATTAAGTTAAGTTGCATAAAGCAGTGCTTACACTGTAAGAGCAAGGTCCTTTTCACTCCAACTTTCAACTCCGCATAGTACTTGGCGTTGTACCTACATCGCCTAGCACTTGCCATGCATGTGATGTTAATAATGTGACCAGATCCCAGAAATCGATTTCTGTGTTTTAGACAACTTCTTTGTTTTTGGGATTGGACATATTTACCCAAGTAAATTACCGACTTGCAATGCGAGAGTACCGGGTTCAAATCTCACTGCCGCCATGTATCAATGACGGGCGGATGGTAATCGCCGCATGTTAAAAGCCACAACACCGCAAAAAATAAAATGAAAAGGTCCTCTGTTGGAAGTAAACACCATGTTAGGGCGTCGCTGCTGAACGACGCGCAGACATATTGCCCTACACCTGCGATAAGTGGGCTAGGGCTACCCTGTCACGCGCGGGCAGGGTTAAAGAATTTAGCGCCTAACAGTAGGAAGCTCCGCTTCGCCACCCTAAATGTCGTTCTCTGACCGGCCGGTCTCGAGACGAGTTCCGGAACGGCATTCTGGAGGTGAACAGAGTGAGCGATCGACTCATGGTGATCAAGGTGCAAATTGAGGGTATAACAACCAACCTAATTAACGCCTATGCTCCCCGGTCCGGCTGCGCTGACACCGAAAAGACTGCCTTCTGTAACAGTTTCGAAAATACCCTGCCACGTATACTATCCTCCGAACAGATTGTGGTTGGTGCGGACCTCAACGGTCATGTGGGCCAGAGGAGCGAGGAGTTCGGTCGGGTGCACGATGGATTTGGTTATGGCCAGCGAAACAGTGAGGGGAAAGATATTCTCCGAACCTCACTGGCCGCCGACTTAACCGTAGTCAACACCTTCTTCCAGAAAAGACCAGAACACCTCCAAAACGAACGACCTACGAAAGTGGCCCGCACCAATCACAGATCGATTATCTGCTGATCCGAAGACGTGACATCGGTCACGTATCCCAGTGCAAGATCATCCAGGGGGAATGCCTCACTACTCAGCACCGAGTCCTTGTCATGGTCGTCCGGGTGAGTAGTAGGCGGCCTACGGCAGAACGCTGCGTGCCGTTTATTAAGTGGCGGACTCTGAGCAGCACGAGCCAGGAGTTCATGGAGGCAGCCGAAAGCCTCGATTGGAGCGCAAAGGGTGAAACTTTCAATGAGCTCTGGTGTCGCTATCAGAAATAAATCCTCAAACTCGGACGAGCAGTATTCGGCACGTCGAAAGCGTCCGACGAATTGACAAGGATACGGGGTGGTGGAATAGTGAGGTGCGGAAGCGGTTAGGGACAAAAAGGCATGTTTCATGAAATAGCAGCACAGTAACTCACTATCGGATAAGAAGGTGTACATGGGAGTAAAGCGGTGATTTAAAATGGCGGCTGGCTTCGCTCTACGATGCGCTGGATTCTGTGGAGGGGCACAAGCTCGGCTACAAGCTGGCAAAACCGTGGAGTCGAGCCATTTTGGATGTGACAAAGTGTGTTGCCATAAAAGGTATGGATGGCGTTTTGCTTACAAGTGCAAACTCTATTAAAGACCGGCGGTGATGTCATTTCAAGGAACTGTCTAACGATGCCAACAACTACATACCACCACAGCTTCCTGCAAACCTTGGCATGATAAGCCCGATCACCCCTGATGAGATGGAGAGGTCTCTGGTACGTATGAAGAACGAAAAAGCTATTGGACATGACGGAATACCTATAGAAACTTGGAAAACAATGTGGACCCGGGGCGTACTCTTGCCCACTAAGCTATTCAACAGGATTGTAGCTACGGGGCTTATAACTGACGCATGGCGCGTAAATATTATCACACCAATCTATAAAGGAAAAGGCAGTGTGCAAGAGTGCGGCAACTATCGAGGTGTCAAACTTATGAGCCACACAATGAATCTATTCGAACGGATTGTTAACCAGAGACTTCGCCAGGAATGCTCCTTGTCGGAATGCCAATACGGCTTCAGGCTGGGCTGCAGCACCAGGGATCCAGTCTTTGCTCTCAAGGTCCTCCAGGACCATTGCAGTAGGAATCAACCGTTGCATTACGCATTTCTCGACCTGCAGAGGGCTTTCGACAGTGTCCCTCGGGAGATAATCTGGTGGGCTCTGAGAGCAGAGTCTGTGCCCGAGGCGTACATTTCTATTATACAGGACATGTATGCCAATACTGGAGCTGTTGTCAAAACCATCGTAGGCCATACTAATGCCCCGATTACTGTAGGTGTCCACCAGAGTTCTGTGTTAAGTCCTTACTTGTTTTGCATAGTGCTCGATGCCCTCTCTGCGGAAATTCAGGACATGCCTCCTTGGCTTATGAAGCACGCTGACGACATTGTACTGGTGAGCAAGCTTAGGCAAGATCTTGAGACCAGAGTAAACACGTGGAAGGATGTGCTAGAAAACATTGGTTTGAAGATGAATATCACAATAACAGAGTATATGGCCAGCTGCAGGGCGGATCCCGACACCATCCGTATAGGTAACAAAGCTGTCAATAGAACAGATAAATTCAAATATCTCGGATCCATGATGCACGAGTCCGACGATATCGGCCCCGATGTCAAATCCCGAATCTCTGCGGCTTGGGCCAAATAGCGGGAACTCACGGCAGTCATATGTGACCCTAAAATCCCTGTAAAGCTCAAAGGGCTTATATACAAGAGTATAATTAGTCCGGTGATGCTCTATGGCTGCGAGACACGGCCAGCGCTGACGAAACACGTTCGCGAACTCCACGCCAACGAAATGAAAATGCTGCGCTGGATGTGCGGAGTTACGCGACTCGATCGAGTACGTAACGAGTACATTCGCGGCAGCCTTGGTGTGAGGGATATCGCAGATAAGATCGAGGAGGCTCGATACGTGGGAAATAGGTGCCTGAATCTGCCGGTATCAGGAAGGAGGCCCCGTGGGCGGCCCAAGAAGCAATGGATTGACATCGCTGAGTCCAATGCGAGCTTACGACAAGGGGATGCCGAAGACCGGGCGAAGTAGAGAAGATTGAGTAGGAAAGCGGACCCTGGCAGAGGCTGGGATAAGTGCTAGGACGATGATGATCCGTCTATCTGTAGCTCCTGAACGGATGAACCAATTTTAATGCGGTTTTCTGTATTTGAAAGGTCTTTTAATCGAAATTATTCTTAACTTTATTGAATCGAAATCGGTTCAGTAGTTTAGAAGATATTTGACTATGAGTAGACTTAGTAGGAGGTATTTGTTCCCCATGTGTCGGTAGAAAATGTACATCTTTGACTTGCGATATCTCGCAAGGTATACCGTTTTCGACATTTTTTAACATAGTGATCGATAGATATTAAAGTTTCCTATCGATTGGCATAAGAGTAGCCGCAAAATCGATATTTTTTCAAAATGGCGGAATTTGGGTGGTGACCGAAATGTACTATGCTATTTGTATATTTTAACTAAACAAGTACCAAATATGGCTGATTCAACGCAATTCGAAATTCAACTTCTTACTGAGACACCTAACAAATAAAAACAACCTATCATAACTATGATTATTATTTTTGTTGACATAATAAATACCTACTTACTGATTATAAAATACAAACCATTTTATTTATTTCTTCTTCTGTTCTGCCCCATCTGCCCCGGTGAATGCCGAAGCCGGGGCCTCCGGGGTAGTGACACTATTTTTCCCATTTGACCCGTTACCGGGGCAAAGCCACCGGTTCAGATGGGACTAATCCTTAATGGTTAAGGGGTCCGACTCGTAAGCGAAAGCCATGTAAATAACAATGACTCTTCTCTGCACTTGTTGATCACTAACCGATGCTCTTATGGTGAGGAAAAACTGCACATTCAGACGACTGAATATGTAACCATGATCCAATCTGTAGCCGTATTCACAATGATTCGAAACCGTTTCCGAACGTTTCGACACGAAGTTCGTGAGCGGCGAATCCGTGTCGATCGATTTGAAAACTGTTATTCAGAATCCCGATAGATTCCACGGAAACTCTACTCTTTATAACATGAAAATTTCATAAAAATTAACTGAAACCACATTTTCCCAAGAACTTTTGCGGGGTCCTTTGTCGATTCCGTATCCGAATCCGATTTCCGAGCCATTGTGAATACGGCTACTGTAGTATCCCTTGTTAGCAGGGTCACACAGGACAGATGGCAATTGCTGTACTGTAATTAACTGGTCTGCCAAGTCCTGGATCATGGTCAAGGAGGACCCCGGACCCTCAGAGTATTCTTGTATAGATGGTAGAGATTATATAGTGAGAGAGGCCTATTTATGGGATCCAAACCATCTAGCGTACCTAAGCAAGGGATTGTCAATATGAAGCCTGACGTTTTAAATGGAATCAAGTGGTAAAAGGAGTACCTACCCGCCAAAATATGGAAGCAGGTAATTTTTAGACTTTTGAAGAACCCCAAGTTTGTTGTGCAAAAAATAGACTTCGGGTGGGAGATCATTCCTTGAACTGCGCGGACAAAAGGGCTCGCAGTACATTGTTAGTTATATAACGTATCCAGATGATGTGGATAAAATGTATGCCACCCACTTTTGCATGGTGCTTAGGCGGAAAAGTTATTGTGATACCAAAACCAAACATAATTTAAGACTAAACAATTACTAAATATTAAGGACTGCCGTTGGTGACACTAACGCCCGGTTTCTGAAACGCTTGTCAAATCATTGATTAGCTAACAGACTGTCACATTTAACAAGCTGTTAAATCACCGTGGGTTTCTGAAAGGCCAATCAATCTATTGTTAGCTAATCGACCATTAACAAGAGATCAATTTTTTCGTCTGGCTACCCCTGCTAAAATCAGTCACATTCATTCACTCATATATGTTTTGTTTCTGTCTAACGCATTGATTTGTCTCTGTCCCTAGCGGCCCTTTGATAGCGGCGGGATATTCAACTTTTAGATGAAACTGATAGCGATTGTATAGTTTCGTGTAAAATCGAATATTATAAAAACAAATATACAGAGCGAGAAAAGAGAAATTATAACAATATTTATGTAATGTAAGATCAGTAATCCCATCATCATCATCTTGAGGCAGTTAGGTGGGTCCCGGTCCACTGCTGAATACAGGCCTCCCACGGCTTACACTCTGGTCGACTCTGTTATCTTGCATCCATCGGCTCCCTAGGACCTTAAAGAGGTCGTACGTCCATCTCTTGGGAGGCCATCCAGAGAAAGCCACTCAACAACATCCGCCCCATCGGCTATCGATTCTGTTAGTTTCTCCCAATAATCCCATTAGTTAAATCCTGGTTCAAGTCTTGGACACGGGCCGGTTCGTGGTTCAGGTCCAGGTCCTGGCTCCGGATCAGGTCCTGATTCAGGTCCACGTCCTGGCTTCGGACCAGGACCTGGATCAGGTCCAGGACCTGGACCCGGACCACTTCGTGGTTCAGATCCATGTCCTGGCTTCGGAACAGGTCCTGGCCCCGCACCAGGTCCTGGATCTGGTTCAGGCCCTGGCCCCGGACCAGCTCCTAGTTCAGGTCCAGGTCCTGGACCCTGACATGTCCGTGGTTCAGGTCCTGGCCCTGGTCCAGCTAATGTTTATGGTATATGTGCTGGCACTGGTCTAGGTCCTGGTTCTGGTTAAAGCTCAAATTGTGATCAAGGTTGCAGTTTTGGTCATGATTCTGGACCAGAACCTGGACCCTAGACCTGGACTTTGCCTTGGACCAAAACTAGGACCTGGACCAGGGCCAGGACCAAGACCTAGACCAAGAAAATCGGATATAATTTCTTTTGACAATCGTTTAATTGGTCGATTTTCGCCAATTAAAATAACAAGGCGATAACATACAGTTAACATGAGAAAAAGCTTTCCGGAAACCCAAAATTACATTAATCAACCGTTAATTGGAGATTTGACAATCCGTTAACAAGCTGTTAACAAACTGTCAGTTGGCCCTTTCAGAAACCCAAACTGCATTTAATCAGTGTTTAACAAGCTGTTACGTAATTTTTGCGTTGACAAGCGTTTCAGAAACCGGGTGTAAACCTTTCCCGATTACCGTTGTAACCAGGGCTCTGTGCTCAGCCCACTTCTGTTCAACGTGATATTTGACGTATTGTCAGACAGCATCCGAGATTATCATGAGGTACCTCCATAGCTGCTCATGTATGCTGACGATATCGCGCTGACAGACTCTGACAAGGGGCGACTAATCCAACGTGTAAAAAAGTGGAAGGAGGCACTTGAGAACGGCGGTCTAAAGATAAATGTGGCGAAGACAGAGTACATGGCCTGCAACAGTCAGATCCCCTACCCGTGCGCATAGGCGATGAGGAAGTCAAGTACACGGATCAGGTCAGATACTTGGGATCTGTGCTTAGCTCAACCGGTCGATCAGCTCATCGATGGCGACGTCAAGGTCCGAATATCCGCTGCTTGGGCCAAATGGCGGGAGGTAACAGGTGTCATTTGTGACTCCAAAATGCCGATAAAGTTGAAGGGACAGGTCTATAAGACCATCATTAGACCTGCTCTCCTTTACGGTAGCAAGACTTGGCCCATATTAGAGCGATACAAGCAGGAGCTGCGCGTCACGGAAATGAAGATGCTGCGGTGGATGTGTGGAGTTTCACGGAAGGATCGGGTTCGAAACGCCTACATTCGGGGTAGCCTTGGCGTCCGTGACATCGCAGATAAACTGCAAGAGTGCCGCCTTCGATGGTATGGCCACGTCTTGCGCCGACCGGCAAGTTATGTGGGGAACAAGTGTCTGGCCATGCCGCCCCCGCTGGGCACATGAAGGAGAGGCCGGCCCAAGAAGCGATGGCTTGACGTAGTCAAGAACGATATGCGTGCCAATAAGCTCACTACTAGGGATGCCGAAGACCGAGCGAAGTGGGCCAAAAATAGCAAGAAGGCGGACCCTGGGCCTTCGCGTGCTTCCCGGGGGCGCAACCGGGACATGATGAATTACTAAATACTAAATTTAATATCAAACATAATTTAAGTTTCTAAACAGTTCCTCAGAACATTTTCGTACAGACGGTAGAGAACACACAGAACCAGCGTCTCTCCGGAGGCCTTAAAGAATCCAAACCGATTGCGAGCATGAGACATTGAATGGAATGGAATTAAGTGGAAGGAGTTTGGTATTCGGGTGCACCACATCAAAGGTGGGAGCAGTACTTCATTTAGGGACGAACCTGTGCTTTGTTTAACAGAAGTCGGTGTTTTAATTATGCGCCTCAAACTTATTGAAGACCATTTGGCTTATTTTCCAAACTATCCCTTTTTTAGGCTTCGTTCGAAATGGTAAGGGGAACGTTCTAGAACCGTGGCACTATATTAATGTTTATTTTTTGCGGTAAACGCAAAAATATTGTGTTTTCTATGGAGGTCTCGATTTCTGACACAGATTTGAGTTTGTCTATCTGCACGAGGGCTTTGCCGTGGAATGAATTGCATTTTTATGCAACTGAGTTCGGAAATTGCCGTTTACTAATCATGATCAGTGTCCAAGCATATCTACTGAACCCATCTATTACGTATCCAATACCAAATGCGGATCCAGCGTTGTGGGCACGATGGGCATCAAAGAGATTGGAAACTTAGCTATCTTCATGGACTGGCAAGAAGGTAGCTAACTTTCCAATCTCTTTGATGGGCATGCCCACATCCTTCTGTAGGTAGGTTAAAAATAAAATATGTGTGTAAATTCCTACATCACTGCATACTCAGCGCAGATTCAAGGATCAAACTCATCTGTTACACCAAACCCTTGTGGTGTCTAGCTAGTCTGTAGGTAGGTAACTAAAATGGGTCTACACAATTTTTCATGTATTGAGAAATGTATTTATCTACGTACGGCGTAAGGTGAAAAAGGTAGCACGGAAAGTGCAACCTACGCTTTTCCGTTGGCATTTGAGAAATATTTGTAGGTACGAATTATAAATAATTGATTTCAATGGCGGGCGTGGGTTTGCCGGCACCTGGTTTCCTTGAGGCTTTTAGTGACCCTTATACAGACTGGGCCCTCTTAAAGTATCTACAATTTATCAAAACTGGTCCTAATATTTCGAAATTCCTAAGTAATTTATAGTTATCCAAGATTACGTTACGATCGCGAGATGTCTTGATATCGGGCATTCGGTGCTGTACAATGCAATATCTTATTTACAACTTAATTATGTAGTAGGTGATGTCAATGTAAGCGAAATGCTTCGACTACACACGATGTAGAAGTGAAACATTCGGTATAGGTACTTACATTACTAGTGCGATTAATTTTGTTAGTAAATTTTTTTTTTCCATTATTTAAAACCATTTCGACACAAATGTTGATAAAGTTTCTATTACTTGTTCCAATTACAGGGCCCACTATCCTGCATATCTATATCTACCTACTTCTATACTATTATAGGTAGGTATATAAACCTGAAGAGTTTGTGAGAATATTTGTAGTTTATACAAACTTGTATAACTTGTATTGTGTTGCTTGTATTCACTGATAAAGTTGAGAGTTTGAGCCCAGATTGATGCCAAGCTATTTAAAACATTGTTCAATTGCTTTAAAAGAAAATTTGGTAGCAGTCTGGTATCAGCATAATAAATTCTGATTGGCCCTTGGACCATGAATATGGTGGACCATACGTAAAGAGACCAGGATCAAGTTGCATGGAATATGAAAAAGTCAAAAGAGTTGTGTCAGAATCGTAGCTTGTAATATCTTCAATGGTTTCGAATGGATTCGAATCCTAACGGCAGTGTAAATTTTGATGCTTGTAATGTCTTACACAATTTTACATATTTACACTTATTATAGTCGAGATGAAATAGGTCGAATAGATTTTGATTTATGGGGAGGTCGAATGTAGTTCGAAATGGTTCATGAAAGATTAGATAACACTTCCCTGAACTTTGTGGACACACTACCGTGCGCCTTGATTCCCCAATCGCAAAACCAGCTTCGTAAGTTCGTGTCCATTAGTTTCATCAAACCCAATAACGAACTCAATCAAAGGGGAAATAGATTTGTTCGCGGGCGAATCCTCTGGGAGTCCTATACATCGGATCCCATATAGCTGACCAATTTGAGCTACTACAGAGTACGAGTGATGATGACATCCATCTCCTCATTTATGTTTACGCAGTACGTGAGAGGCGTGTGACAAACGTGTGTTCAAAATGGTCGCGTAATTTACGAGGGCGACTAAGTGAAAAAGGTCGGCGGGTCGTGTTGGTGTTTTTAATAAACGGAAGGTACATGAATAACAAAGTTGCGTCGTTCGGGAGTTTTGTTCGCGGCGAGGACGGCGACTGAGCAGCGGACGTTTATTTTTATTGTCAAATCCTCCCCCGGACATTAACGTAATAGCTGCCACGAGAATTGAGCTACCGCTTAGGACTTTTATTGCACCGAATATTTTCCCGCGGCCTCGATTTATAACTCGGACAGGGTTAAAGAAATGTTGTATTTTATTTGAGGCATTGGATCTGTAATTTTTGCCGTACCAGTTTCCTTACACAGATTAATCTAAAATGTAAACACATAGATTATTCAAACACATAAACATAAAGCAATTACAGAATCCATTACACAAACAGAACTCAAAGCCTCGACCACCATACCCCTTGAGGACAGGAATGAAAGCGGAATTCAACTTAAACGGATTAGGGAAGACAGACCCATGTCCCATGGTATGCATAGCCGCCCTCCGTAGCGCGTAGCTCCGTAGCGGCGTAGCGAGAGGGCGGCGCGCGTGCGTGCGTCAGTCGGCGGCGGCCGCGCGTCGCCTCACCACGCGGCATGCGTCGCGACACTCGCCGGCACCCACAACACACGGATACATACCTCTGCGCGCCCCTGTGAGTACCCAAACACACATTTAATTATAAAGGGAACTATCGTCTAGCATTGATTGCATATGTTTAATTCATAAAGAAGTGATTTGTTTCCGCACGAAGCGTCGCACGTGGATCCATACCCGGCAGCCTCTTCCGTCGCAACGTAGCAAATGAGCGGTTCGTTCGATAGCCCACTGCCCCTGTGAGAGGTTTCCCAGTAAGCCCTTCTCAAGGGTTGTCCTGAATTCAGATTAATTTGTAGTGAATGCCGAGTGAGTCGTGAGCCGTTTACAGCCGCACCGATTTGCTTCTGTGCGGGTTTTATGGAGGTAAATGGTTTCAGAACGCCGGGTCATTGCCAGCTTTGTGTTTACACGTGAGTTGGGTACGAAAAGAGTTTCTTTAAAAGGTAAGGTAGGATACTTTAAAAATGTATAAATGTATTTTTATTTATTTAAATTTACCTGTAATAAATGTAATGAACGCCTATCACACACATTAGAGCTCTTTATCAAAATCAGTGTACATTAACATATTCATAATTGCATTGAATTATGTTGTCACCGTCGCGCCACCTAGAGTAATAAGGTTAAAAACAAGTAATTAATGTTTAAACCCACGCGCATGTTTTGCTTAATCAGGTTGAGTACACACAGCAGTAAAGGTACAAAGCTGCTCATTTAGTTCGTGTCGACTTAGTCTGGCGGTAGTCTATTCAGTCCTTTTTTTCTTTGCCGGCTGCAAGGCGCGGCCTGAAAGCCCGGAATTAGCTTGCCCGCCTTGCTAGACTTTAGCCCGTAATGCATACATTTAAGTGAGCCTAGGTTCTAAAGGTAAAACGCTAGATGTTTATTTATATCACTGCAATTTTTACCTAAAGTGTTTGTCAGTTTATCAACAATCAAAGACAGATTTGCTGACAAGCCCTTACCACCCTTGGATCTTCGCGCATAGGGCTTGGAGGGGTCCACAGCAGACCACTTCTTGGTCTTGGAGAATAATTGTAACAGTGTAGTGTTATATGCACCAGTGTAGTACCAACCACGCCTTTCCACCTATGAGTGCCGTAAAATTCTACAATTTTTTTCTAAGCAGACCCGGTAAGACCAGTAGCATTTTATGTTGTGTGTTTTCAACACTACTATTCACATCATATTGAGAGCGTCGGTGGCCGAGCGGTTAGAGTATGCAACTCGTAAGCCAGAGGTCCCGGGTTCGAATCCCGCTCCGGCCATGGACCAATGACTATTTTCTGAGTTATGTAGATTAGTTGAATACTAACCGATGCTCTTACGGTGAAGGAAAACATCGTGATGAAACCTGCACATTCAGGCGACTGGATGTGTAACCATGATCCAATCTGGTCAGGTTCCCCTGGTAGCAGGGTCATGGAGGTCAGATGGCAGTCGCTCCACTATAATTGCCTGACCTGCCGAATCCTGGATCATGGTCAAGGCGGATCCCGGGCGCTCGTGCGCGAGAGCACAACCGGGACATTAACGCCAAGATGATTATTTTATTATATTCACAATACTCTACTATATAAGCGAAGCTTAAAACGTATGTATGTATGTATGTAAACTCTTTATTGCTTAATAAATACAGGAAATACAAAAATAATTTTACCAAGCAAAGGCGGGCTTATCTCACAATGGGATTCACCTGCTGCCAAGTCGTGTTCGTATATGAAGATGGTAGCTAGCGCAATTACAGGCATTTCATCTTAGTTCTGCATATTTGTATTTAGAATTGTCGATGATTCCATACAAACACGCAAGTTGGAACCACTGGCAAACCGAAGGGACTTTGGCTCCCTGTGTGTGTTCTATCGGCTGTACATTGAGGAGTGTTCCGAGGAACTTTTCGATCTGGTGCCCACAGCACAATTCCACCATCGCACCACCCGCCGTGGGCTTGGTACTCATCCTCACTACGTAGACCCTTTGTTGGTCACGACGCGAAGGTTCGAAAGAACGTTTCTCGCTCGTACGATTCGGATGTGGAATGAGCTCCCAGCCACAGTGTTTCCTTTGGATTATGACATGGGATCGTTCAAGAGGTATATTAAAGGTCTCTTCAGAGGCGGGCAACGCATTGGTGACTCCCCTGGTGTTGCTGATGTCCACAGGCGGCGCTGACCACTTTTCATCAGGTGGCCCGTTTGCCTGTTTGTCTGCCGTAAAAAAAAAACCTAAGTCGTTGAATTGTAGATGTCATTGGCGACAGTTACCGCTTACCATCAAGTGCCCACCTGCCCTGTCTGATCTTTAAGTAGTGTAACAAAATGTAAGTTGACGACATATTTAAGTCACAAATAAACACAAAGTTAGACCTAGACCAGTCTTTTAAACTTGAACTGTTTCTCATTTCGGTGTCTTTCCAAACAAAAATAGAAAGCAAAAGTCTAGTGTCCTTGGAGCCATTGTTGCTAGTTCTACGTCTCGCTGTGCGCCGCGCCCCGGTTGTGTGTCTGTCGCAGGTTTTTCCTTTACTATTTTTAGCTCTGTCTCCGTGGAGATAGCAATTTGAGTTGAACGTTACTTAGAGAAGAAACTGTACCTTATTTTAATTATTGTAGAGCGGAGGTCCTATTTCTATTAACAGAGAAATTTATATGTATCTATGGCATTTACGGAACCTGGAATGACAGTAGTAAAAAAATATGCTATTAAAATTAGGGAAACGCAAGGGGGTTAAGATTGAAAGGACAACCAGGAAACTACAAGCATGAGGCATTTTATCTTAGTCCTCACAGTGAGAACGCACCTTCGGTTCTGCATATGTGTTACCCGCAAACTAAATGTATTAATTGTATATGTTATGGGCGACAGTTACCACTTACCATCAGGTGGGCTGTCTGCTCGTTTGTCACTGAGTAGCATAAAAAAACACACTCGCTAGATAAAGATGAATTGAAATAAAAAATCTTAAATAAGCCTTGAACTAGATAGCTACGAGTATCTGGGAACAAATACCAGGCACTAGATAGATATTTTAAAATGCAACTATAATAAACTTTGCATCGTCCGCGCAATCTACTATGACGGGGCCGACCGAGCCTAGGCAATCTATTCACTGTCTGAAAATCGGTTACCGTTGCCTACGTAGAGTTAGCAATATATTTCATAGGTTGACTTGTTAACATTTTCAATATTATGACTGTTATGTACGGACTTATGTGCTCATGTTTAAATTGATACGTAAATTTACTATAGTAGTAATACTTCTATATTAAAAATATATATCTTTCATGCTTCGTATAGTTAGCATTCGTTCTGTTTTTACTTTGAGGAAGGAATGTGGAAGAAAAATATGATGATGGGAATGCTTTTTTAGATAGCGCCTACGCGATAGATTGTTGAACTACTTATGTACAATTGCTTAGATTTAGATGATTCAGATATATGACTTTTAAACAATAGCAACAAAGCATCTATTGTTGGTGTGATTTTTGATCCCATGAAAACAGAAATGGGATCCAAGTTCAATATTATAAATATGCGTGGTTAGGTATTAACTTCGCCGACAAAAAAAATTAGATCTAAATGGGTGCCAAGTCCTTTAAGTAGATAAATCTGTAATCAATTGATTTGGTTGGTTTTTACCAGCAAACCAGACTGTGGTTAGAATTTGGTCAAATTTTAGACTTATTTTTATTTCATAAATTACGAGGTTGCTTTAAGTAATGTGGTTTTCAAAAATTTTAAAAATAAAGGCGTTTCCTATAACCAATCTGCATACTTACCAAATTTCTAGTTTCGTTTTCTTCGAGAAGTGCCTCATGATTTTGATGATAAATCAGTAGCTCAGCAGTAAAACGACTAATTAAAAAAACTAGTATATTAGAAACTATTTGACATAAGTCTCAAAAACGTTACAGGCAATTAGAATACGTATATCAATTTACATACAAAATCATTTACCTTTATGTGATACGATAACGAATGTTAGGGGAAACTACCCTAAAACGTTTCATGTAAATGTTCATATACTGCGTTGTCATGTCGGAATTACCGTGCGTCTAGATACAATAACGCCATGACCGCGCTATCTGCTAGCAGCTTCAGTACGGTCGTACGATTGCTGATTCGCACCGATCTGATTTTACACTTCTTTACTTCGACTTTATCGCTATTTAACTTTACGGTTTATACTATATTATATTTTTCGAGCCTGGTAGAGAGTCAACTGCAGCCCACAGTCTTTAAATTTTATTTTCTATGCGAGCATGGATCCTAATTCTCGCGGCGTGACATCTCGAATTCGTAATTTTTCTAGCCTCATATCCTCATTAATATTGTCTATAGCAGCGAAAAATATTTTCTCAACTATCTTCGAGAGTCGTATATTGTCAAAGATCAGTGAAGAGAAAATATCGAATTTAAGATGTCACAGCGAGAATCGCCGCCCTGGTTTACGTCTAATCTTTTGCCAGTCGACTGATCCGTTTGCGACGTTTAATTAGAAGATAAGAAGACATTTAATTAAGATTGTAGTGTTCATTACAATATTTATACATATTCGGATCGGGCAAAGTGGAGAAACAAAAGTAGGAAAGCGGACCCTGGCGGAAACCGGGATGATGCTGATAAAAAATTGAAGTGCTCATTCGTTCATAGGTTAAAATCTACGACTCGACCTATAATGCCATACGATTATAGAAATATAAATGTTCGAGCAACTTCTAAACGCCCCAGTAGTTCAGCTACGATAATGGGATTCAACCACCACCGGTCTTCAGTTCCCCATTTAGCTTTTCTAAATGTGTTCGGAGTCCTCGTTCCGCTCAAACCTCATTAAATATTACCAGTATTAAAGCGGCGTACGTCGCGTACTTTACTGACTTAGACATCTGCTCATTGCGCCGATATTGATTCTGAAGATGCTAATTTCGGCGTCTTTCTTCCTTTGGCTGGAGAGAGAAATCTGGAATATTTTGACTCCCCTTTGCAAAGAATTTTATGGAACTTATAGACACGATAGTTACTACTGACAGTATATATGCATGTAAACTCTTTATTGCGTATAAGTGCTTATAGGACTATGTAAAAAAAATACATAAATATACTTGTAAAGGCGAGTTTATCCCACAATGGGTTTTTCCTGCCTATCTTTACAGTCATTAATATATTTATTAAAGTCTTAATAAAATCAATTATTTTAGATGTTCAAAATTTTAAAACAATTTTCAGCTAAAAAGTCTCGGGATTGTGTAGGGTCCTAAACTATTAAAACAAAACAAAAAGCTTTTCCCTGTCAAGAGCTATCGATTTCGAGCTTATGTACCGTCAGGTTTTCAGGTTCATCTACGGTGTTATAGTTCAGAAAGAAGAAGGAAATACGAATAAATAGGTCGTAGGGGTAGGTACCGAGAAAGGTGCAGAGGAGGGTGTAAAAACACCTAAAAAGATTGGCAGGCTTCGTAGATCATCTCAATTAGTTTGGGTCTGACCCAAGAACTCTCATTTCCATAATAGGATGGCCAGATTGAAAAATGATTGCTTCATTCATCGGGAATATTCCCAATTGATGTTCATTTTTCATCGCCCTTTCAATAATAGGCACCCAATTTATTGATACGAAAAGAATGCTGAGTGATTGATCGTTCTCTAATTAAGTGTTTTTATGACTAGTTGAGCATGTATTTCCCGAATTGATGTTTGGCAGTGCGAACTCTCAAATTCGTGGAGGAAAAAACAGGTTTTGCTGGTACCAGCTATCCGCACGAATCGCTCTCGCTCGACCTCTCGAATACGGTGCTAAGTAATGAAACGCTTTATCTACCTCATGCAAGGCTAGAAGGTTATTTAATTCCGTGCAGACATGACATTCAATTTAGGATCAGGTGGAGAGGAAGGGTTTGGTGTTATAACCCTGGGTATTCAACAAAAGCTTTAATGACATTGCTTGCACAGTTTCAAAACCCTTAAAATTCTCAATTAACAGGTATCTTGTTCCAAATATAAAACCTCGATTCATCCGTTGAAAGTGCTTCCAAACTCTAAATATTCAATAAAACGGTGCAATTCCCTATCTAACAATTCATACCTCATCATTTAAGTTAGTAAAACATAAACTGCCTATTTCACCGACCGAAGTTGTCATACGCAGTAACATTAGCACACTCAGCGTCTTCAATGCGAGTCACATATCAAAGTCGTAGCACTCGTAGCGCAAATTTCCGCTTACGTCATCAAAAGCGTAGCATCGGAGTCTTTCTTTACTTCGAAACGATGACTACGAGAATGACATCAATTCCGCTGTAACTGCGATAGAGGCAATTGAACCCCGGGGTTGAACGCCATTATGTTGTTACGTATCTGAAACGGCGGTGGAGGGTGATTTATTCGAATCTCTGATTTCGCGCAGAAAAATGGGGCACTGGCCTATATGCGGTGGTAGGTTGTTTGCGGTGTCTTTTTAAACGACCAATTAGATTGGTTTAGTAAATAGTAAAGGGATGTAAAGGATATATGCGAGACTAGGGAGTTGTTGAGCAGGACATGGCCAAGTGACGGTCCATAGTCTCTGCCTACCCCACCTGTGGGACACAGGCGTGGGCTTTATGTATGTAGTAATTGGTTATATCTAGATTGCAGTCGCGATTGTGTTCGCGTAGGAATGGAAATCAAGTCAAAATGCCCTTCAAGCTGTCGCCATTCCTTACATTTACATTTTATTGAAATCGGTCTATTATATTTTAATTATAATATCGTATCATAAAAAGTTCCACATCCTTACATATACAAAAAAGAAGGAATTAATAGGCTGTGCAAAAGGCGAAAACTATAAACTACCTTTAATTACCCTTACACACAACTATTTAATAAGTAACTTAAGTAACTACATTGATTCTTAGAGCCGACTCCTGCGGGTATACCACTCCAAAACATTTGTGTAAGAGCCAGCGTTTACTTGGAAAGTTTTAACGATGTTCTCTCACATTTGACGTGTGATAAATTAAGCTTTAATTTTACGCAACGCCGGAGATGTAGGGCACTTTCATTTAGTTTAATTGCGAATCCTCTGGCGTATAATTTAACTACGCTATAAGAGATATAATACCTCTATATACTCACCAGAAATATCTAATTAAACGTTTATTTTCTTTTTATTACAATCTTTTTGGGTAAATATTAAAATTGAGTACGTAATCATACTTTTCTGTACCAATTGATCTATTTTTGTATTCTATTGTCTCGCTCTCTGAATAGTAAAAGCCCAAAGGAGCGGCTGTTACTGAAGTCGTTGAGAAATAAGAAGCCCATTTCGAAAGGTCTCATTACATCCTTGTACCCACGACATAAAGCCCATTTTCTAGCATGACAGAAAATGACACCCATCAAAATGATGTTGATAAATTATTATCTACAACTTTAGCAGAAAATTTAACACGTAGCACGTCAATCGATGTCGTCGGTAATGCACTCCCTGTCTTTTTGAAATCAAATTCTTAGAATCGTAGATGCTATCGGCGACAGGTACCGCTTTCCATCAGGGCCGTCTGCTCGTTTGTCCCTGTTCTTTAATAAAGACGTCACACGTCGACGACGTCACACTGTCTTTTGAGTGACGTCATGAATACGTGACATCGGGAAACAAGCTCCCTACTCTTCCACAGGTCTCCCTACCCCTCGATCTTCCCAAAACTGGAACTCACGGTACAAAACAGTCGGTACAAAAATGAAATTCACGGTCCAAAACAGTCGTAACCATAAAGAGAAACAGGTGTGACGCTCGTGGCTGTTTCGTCTTCGTCATAATTACGGCTTGAATGTTTGAGATTAACGTAATTATGTCGACTCGAGGGAGCTCTTATTCCCTCCAAGGCTCGTAAGCCCGATAATGCGTTGTACAAAACACTCTTTGGCAAATCTGTGAAACAAAGGAAGCATAATTTATTAGCAGAAGCAAATGTTTGTGTGTAAGTGTGAACTGTGTAATTTGTGGACGTGTTATACAATGTGTGGAGAGGAAGTTATCTTTTGTAAAATGGGCCAATGAATGATTGTTTGAGCTTAGGGACAATTTTTAAAGGTTTTGTAAACTTCTTAATCTTCATGTTTTTAAGTTTAGTGTACCTATGTAGGCCTAAGCAGTTTGGTATTGGTAAGTAAAAACTAGCAGAAAGCTCTACTCCTACCTCTACTGCTGACTCACTTTTAACCCTCAACGATAAAAGACGACTTTTTCTGACGGTTAAGTTAGTGTGTGAAATAAACTGTTAAATAAACAAAAACAAATTAGGAACCAAAACACTAACCGCTTGATTTGATTAATTATCCAAAATATTATTCCTGTAATCAGCCCTGTACTTGCACATCTTTTCTGTTCTATATATCTCTTCTTCTTGTGTTCAAATTATCTCGTGTCATAATATTCTATCCTACCTACATAAAAGGTAAAAACCAATCATGTTTAATCAAGGAAAGGACAACAAATTAAGGCCTTTTATGAGCTTAATTGTCCTTATCGGTGAAGGAAGGTCCGTTGTTTATTTGATTTGAAATTCGATCTCTGTTTGAAGTGTACGATTTCGATTTTTCCAGCGCTTCGACTCTTCTTTCACCGGGCAAGCATCTTTTTCCGCTGATTGGTAAAGGACTCTACCCTCCGAGGGGAGGCACGTGTTGACCTAAATACTTTATGTGAATTTTAAAACGCGGCGCAAACGGGGGAGTTTGGACCGCGGAAGACAATTTTTTTGTGAGGGTCGCCCACAAGCGCTTTGTAGTCTGCGTTTAGCTCAAATGATCTAACAACTGAAGAATGCTTCACACTAATTGCGCTATACAAGGATTCCTTGTTTCGTGGCCGCAATTTACACATTCTACAGATATTACCCAGAGCAGAAACTATAATTTTTCACATAGACGATCATATTCGAACGCCTCTGCACAGCAGACCGCTTTGGTGACCCCTGCATATGGTCACCACAGCGCTAGTAAGGTCGTCATTTATGTGAATAGAAGCACATATTGCTCTATTGATTACCTACGGTGTGTTTTGAGCCTATAGCATGTTCCCGACGGACATCTTTTCCAACATGAAAGCACAACACGATAAAAACAAATTCCATCGTATGGTGGGTTTATGGTTTAAGGTTACTAATGCAAAGTGCTTTCTGTAAATATTCAATACTGCGATTTATAAGGCGTCTGACAAACGATTACAGCAAAATCCTTCCTTAAACCGAGTTATTCCTTCCGTGGGGTGTGTAGCACAGTTTTAACTACCACAGGCTTCAGTATCTACTTGTTGTGTAATCAGTTTTTATTGAATAAAGATAATTTATTGTTATTATTATTTTAATTTTTATTTACACTTTTCAATGTTACAATTACTTTTTACACTGTCTCTTGAGATACAGGATTTATTCCTAGTTTAGGAGGCACTGTTGTACATTTTTGCAATACTACTGTCACGTGCGCGTCATTTTAGATTAGACGAGCTCTACATAGGTATTTATTAGCATAATTTTCCAAACTGTAAAACAGCTTGTTGGCGAAGAATAGCAGTCTCTATACTAACATAGTAAAAAAACCATACTAATCATAATAATAAACACTTATACCTAATCTGCCCCTGGACATAGACACTGAATGAAGTTATCTATCAGCAGGAATTTCAGTTTTTATAAGTATGTCTGCTGTCGGTTACTTCGATATCAACTTCATTCGGAATTCCAGGCTCCAGGTACTGCTGCTGGACAAAGTAATTGTTGAGTCTAGGCAGCTCATACTTTTATCTAACATTTGTTCAAAGTTTGCAATTTATCTTCTTCATTTTAAAGACATATTCCGGGTCTTCCTACCGCGTACTTTTGTTTACGAATAGTACCTAGTACGAGTACTAGGGGCCTTTAAAATGTGTGATAGTTACCGCGAAAGTTTAAAACATTATGTAATTTATATTTTTGTTTACAGTTTTTTATATTGTTGATGTGATGTGATGTGCGTCAGACTCAACCATGGAAAGTTCTTGGCGGGCATTATTTTTCCAGCAGACGACCGGATTTTCTAACATTCGTTCTAAGTTTACAATTTATATTTTTGTTTACAATTTACAATTAACATTTACATTGTTGATGTGATGTAATGTGCGTCAGACTCATCCATGGAAAGTTCTCGGCGGCCATATTTTTCCAGCAGACGACCGGTTCTGAGGTTCGACTCGCCCCATGTGCTGTTTGCCCGACGCTCCCCGCCCGTGTTGTCTCTGCAGCTGAATAAATGAATATTTGATTTATTAATTAAGCCACCGGATGCGGCTTCCCACCTTGTTTTTGTAACTTATTTGTTGACGAAGGAAATTTTTTTTGCGACGCCAGCGATTGGCGGTTAATATTTAAGAGTCGAGCCCAACGAGCGAGCTAAGTGGATTAAGCGAGTGCTTATTGGATTTTTCCGGAAAATTAGTGACCCATAGGATTAATTTATGCAAAGGATTGAGATGAGAAACATTTCTATTATGAAGGCAGTTGCGGAAAGTTTCCTCGATATAAATGCAAATGAACAAATAAATATGTTTATTTCATTATTCGTTTCATAAAAGATGTAAATATAGATTTTAAAGTTGTGAGTTAGTTAGACTAGTGATCTAACCCAAAATCCTATTTTATGTTAGATCACAAAATAAGATTAGGTTAACGATATACCTAATGTAGCAGTTACCTACCTGTTCCAATAGGAACAGGTAGGTAGGTCTAATAAGATACTAAGTATGCTAACCGCAAACCTTGGCGGTTTCTGAGGCTAGTTAAGTATGCGATATCTATCTGCTATAGGTACTCGTACATAAGACAGCGCATTCTCCTCCTCCCACCTTGCGTCGTTTATCCTCAATGCTGAGGGTCGTGGCCTCTTCTGATGACTTTGTCGTGGACTATCTTGCACCAGCTCACTCTGTTTTCGGCAGCATGGATGGGATCGCACACCGACATGTCCAGGGTAGAGTCAGCACATTAGCCGACCTAAAACAAGTATAAATAGAGCTAGCATTGCCATGCACGTCCATAGAAATACTATCATCTTACTTTCTGTACCTACTAAAGGTTGCTCTTCATTATTTAACAACTATCTAAAAATTTTATACTACTACACCAGTCGCCAATCTATGTGAAAGTTTTCTTTGCGTGTTATCGATTCGATCTAGTACTGTTAGCCGGGAAAAGTTCCTATGAGTGAAACAATTTTCGAAATCGGTAATAATATGGTTGGGTGAATAACGTATAGATCTATAACAGGATCCATTACGTAGTTGCTTTGTCTAAAATTTTACTTATAAATAGGCTAAATTAATTTAAGTAGCTGTAGGAACTCAAGAACTATAATTAATGGTTACACTAGTTGAACAAAATGAGATATTTTTATACCAGTAAGGTGGCGCACAAGCTTACAGTTTGCTTGATGGTAAGCTGGCTGCGGACGTTTGCAATTCCAGAAGCATCATCCACGCGTTGTCGATTACAACAATTTTACTTCGATCTCGATTTTCTCATTTTGATGAAAAGATGTGCCCATTAATCATCAAAAATATTGATAAATCCATAAATTCAGGGTCATATCTTAGTTGACATTTGAATCGCTAAGGTTTCAGGTTCCAGCAACATTTTCGTCAAAAAACAAGTAGGCCCGTTGCGTAGAAACTATTAACATGGTAAAGCATATTTGTCTTTACGGGTATAAGAATAGTGCTTATCTGGTCTTAGATACAGTAAATACGAAGGCAAACATCCGATGTCGCTGATTGATATTTCCCCGGCGGAGCGTTCGCGTTTCAGCGGAGCCTCTATTGTGTTCCATAACAAAAGGGCTTTTATTACTTTTCCATTCGCCGTAACTTCAGCTTTTTATCGTAATTAAGCACTTACCCACATGTAGGTATACTTAGAGATGATTTGTTTTGTTTCGACCATTGAGATGTATCGATTTGCGATCGGGACAGAGTAACTTCGTTCGTGAATTCCGCCAGACACAATGCAGTAAAGGATACAGTTTCACGACGCGCGTTGTTCTCTTCAAACTGTTTGGCTGGAGGCTATCCTTTCGCATTGTATATGGGCGGTGCTTCTAGTTGTTCGGTTTTGTTGTGGAAAACGTTTTGTATTAAAAAAAAAGTAGGTGCTTTCCGATATGGTATTGTGAGTTTCGAAATTATAACGTTCCATAGTTAGATATGAGGTTCAAAGTGTGTTCAAATCAAAGGGAGTATCATTACGTGGCAGATGGCGATATAGCGTAGAAACACATAAAATTGTACTAAAATGTAAGCCTTTCGAATTTCATAGCCTTTCGTTGAATTATTTGTCTTTACGACGAAACGACTTTACGATTGAAAGACGAGTAGAAATTGTATAAGTATTTATTGCGATTAACATAAGGGTTTTATGCCCGATATTTTATATTGAATAAACTAGAAGAGAAAGATCGGTTGGGGAATTGGGAAATTGTGGAAGGTTTTCTCGTCACAAATTACTAGTGTCTTTGACCAGTGTAAGGAGGAGAGATGATGCCTTACCAAAGGCCTCACAAGAATGCTTGGGACCACTCAGCGTACGATAGAGGAGAGCTCAGAATTTCTTTACATGATAGGATGAGAAATGAAGATATCCGTAGCAAAAGTAAGGTTACCGATATAGGTTACAAACTCGCAGCTCTCTCTATCACTATTCTATTACGGTTCGAAATTTTTTACAACCTGAACCCTTACGAACACCAACGCGCCAAATCTCAAACAACCGACCCGAAAGCCCCCAATATGTTGCCGCAATAGTTTTAATGCATTCATCGGCAAATCGTCGCTGGGATTCGGATCCAATTCCCAAATCCCCTGTGTTTTGTCCCAACCCGTGAGTCGCGCGTTCCGAATTTGTTTACGTCTTTTGCGCTGCAACTTAACGGTTCGCCGCTTTTTCCCGCTGCCACGATTTATTGCTTCGTTCCCAATTCATTACTCAGTGCTAACTTGTGGTAACTCGTGCTAAGGGCCTCGGTGGGCTAGCTTTTTTATAGCCAGCTTTATAGAGCGCGACATGCGCGGCTATTTCAGGCACGTGCCCGTGTTTACGAACGGACCGCCGCTTGACTGTTTCCAATTATGTTGATGGAGACCTCCTTTTTAGTGGCAGCGTTCCACTAATTGGTGCTGGCGCCTGATCGGAAATAGATGTAGGTATTGGGTTTATATCAGCAGCCGATAACGGCCTATTGGGTTACTGGAGCCTTCTCAACTTTGATAGAGGGATTTGTCTTAATCTTTACGTTTCGCGGGTTGGAGATCGCAGTATTATACGTATACCGTTGCGGGGTGTAAAATAGGCTCCTGAGACTGTGCTATCAGTCTCAGGGTCCTCAGCAGACGGTGGGCAACTTTGCTTCGCCAACGTTATTACGAGGCACACCTAACGAGTAGCGAGCTTGTTGCGGTGCTAAAATTGGACTAGCCTCAAAGTGCGAAACGGACCCATCCAGTTCCCGGACTCTGCGTGCGTAGCTTAACTTAACTTTAGTTATAGGTCTATATAAATCGCTACTACCTATATTCTGATCTTCGGAGGTTCTAGGTAGATGACGTGCATCTAAATTATGAGTCGATGCCATATTCTACTCTGCCGGACACCCCACGGCTGAGGTTAGCAACGTCGAAAGTGTTGCCACACGAGTGCGGGGCATTCCGGGCCGATCCATCAATAAGTTAGCACAGTTGGCGCGCCCCCACGCCGCGCCGCAACCGCTGCAGTGGTGGCTCAGTAATGGATTGCTAATATTAGCAAAATCTCGCTAGTTTACACCGGCGCCCCCCGGCTTTCGACACACTGGAGTGATGGCAGTAAATATTTTCCCCTCAGCTTGTCGTCGCTTCCCCGTGTTTTTCTTGGTTTCTATTCCGGATTTGAAAAGCTAGACGCGAGTCTAGGGCTGTGCTAGCAAAAATATATTTTAGATGAAGATATATGTAAGTACAAGTAGTTGTTTTACGTAAAGCAACTTATGTGGAAATCGGCGTGAAAATTAAAATTTCGTCAATGACTGTTTATTACGTACATGTAATACTTAACTTCGCGTCATCTGCGATCCATCTGCGAATGTTCAATAACTCTAAACAACTTACAATCAACAAAAACCCGCCATCTCTTGGTTAGCTTTTCGTCTGAGAGATAAGCTTTTCTCTTCGCTTTCGACATTACGACTAATCACCAACTAAAAGTCAATTTCTCAAACCAATTTTTCATGGCCACCCCTTTCCTTTCGGCATTTGCCGTAATCACCCTCTATGTATACAGTGTGTAGTTATACAGGCATCATCGAAGAGGTTATCTGTCGGTTACAGTACTTATTCACCCGATTGGTTCGACGGGGACACTGTAATCGGGTGAGCCGAGCCCCATATTACCGGCGAGCGAGACTGGATAAGCCGCGTTCATCCGTCTTTTCTGCAGCCATCCGTTTCCCACAGGCTGGATTAGGGCGAGAGGGGAGGGTGTCTGCGTTGCTGAAACAGTGTCTGTTGAGTACAGTCTGTAGTTACACAGTAAATATGTACGTCTGCTTCTTATCGTGTCGATGGAGTAAACTGTGACGTACCCTTTATTTGCCCTTTATTTACATCCCATTTGGAATGGCCTCGAACAAGTCCTTCATTGTGCAAGTTGTAGGAGACACTAGAGGCAGGGTATAAAATTCCCAGCACGGTAAATGAAGGTATTGTTAGGTATCGGTATTAGACTGTACTTATGTAATCCTTTCCCAAATAATAAGTAAAAAGTTGCCGCCAATTTTTTTTTAAGTACGTAAATGATAAAGTTATAAAAAACTATTACAAGTTATATTGCTTTTGACATCGCTCGCTCGCGTTTTTTCGATGGTGTCGTTATTGTTTAAAACGATTTATGATAATTGCAATAACTTCCATACAAAATATAAATATTAAAATTCATCGATAAGTTTATTTTCACGAATATGTGATGGGGATCTCTTTTATAGATTTATTTCCCTTTCCCATTAACGCAGCGATACGCTATTTACCAGTCAGATTTGTTAAATGATGATGATGGATGATGACGGTTCAAAGTAATATTTGCGTAGAAACAGAAAATTCTACATTGACTTTTTCACGTAAACTACAAAATCCATTTATTATAATCATTCTAAAACATCTACAAACAAAAACATACATAACAAAAAAAAGGAATAGTCATTACATTACAGCCGTCAACACAAATGAATTCACAAAAGGCATTGTCCAAAATTATGGTAGATATTTTAACTTACGTCAAAGAAGAGGACAAAAAAAAATAAGCAACATTATTGCGCATAAGCTAAGACAAAGCATTCTTTGATCGTCCAAAAGTAAAGGACAATAAAGCGAAAGTCCCATTACGTCAATCGTTAACGTTCTAAAAGACATATTTTAGCTGTATGATATACATTAAACACAGTTTTTCCTTTCGTCAAATAGGTAGGCACAGATAGATCGTTTTTACTTAGATACCTGGGTATGTCAAAACTTCGTTCATCATCACAACCCATAACCGTCCACTGCAGGACTTAGGGCCTCTCCCACGAAAAGGGGAGGTTATTGCCATATATGGTTATGCCATGAGATCGCAGTGTTGTAAATATAATATTGGAAAACGCTGCTGCCCATTTTCTAGACGAGACTTTAAATCCTATGCCTCGAAAACATTAAACATTAGACGACACCCACGAGTGTAAGAGGTTGGTGCACACGGCCAAACCTCGTTACGTTAGTAGAATTTTTATTAGGTACTTTACAAAAAGAAAAAAAAATAGTAAAGAAAACCGTAATGTTTCAATATTTTTTCTGAAGGAAGGGATATTGTAGCGCTCAGGATAAACCAGTATGATGTTGTGCCAGTTCTCTCCCAAAAGGGTGGAAAACGCCAAAATCCTTCAAATTGAACGGAAATTGAAGTGTGATTGCGATTGATTTCGGCGTTCCATCACACTGCGACGGAACTCCAATGTTCCCGTGCCATTGAGAATGCAAGTCACAAACTGCATGAATTTTTGAGAGCCGCCCCTTTAATTTCCTTAGGGTGCTGTTTCACACTTTTACAGCTCAACTGTTGTAATTTTTGTAACGTCTTTTAGCGCCGAAGTTATGGCGCTAAAAGATTGTTTAGGCACACTTTGAGTTTTAATGATTTTTGCTCCTTAAATATTTATGCGATGTTCCTAATCCAATGCGTTATAAAATTGACAATAAACTTTTTATACAAACGTTCAGTACATTCCCAACGGGTTGCCGAGTTAATCAGTACCGCCGACATCGTGCGAATGGGTCATATTTACCCATATTTGACGGAAATAAAGAGGGTGCTGACGCCCTTCTTTTTACGACGCGACGATGGAGACAGTTTCTTGAAATTTGAGACGTCGGGGCTTCGTCGGCCTGTAGGCTTGTAGGTGTGTGGCACTCACTGCGGTCCCCCACGAACGCCTAACGGGCGCGTCTCCGCAATGAAATGACTACGACACGAGACACGATAAAACATTTTATGTCACTACTTTTGTTTACTTCAAAGAGAGGGTTTCGCGAGACGATTCCGCGCGGCGAGCGTCTTTTGTTCGAATCCCGAAATGACGCTCTTGAGGCCCCGCGAAGTGAGCGCTTTGCGTGCGCTGTCTGTGTACTTTTGGTAGGGGCGCGATTATTTTCTACTTCCCGCGTTATGATGCTCGTGTATGTGTGTAATTTTATAGAGTTGTTTTACTATACGAATTTAACATGTTGAACGTCAACACAAACAAAAGTTTTTGTATTGTTATAAATTTCTTGGCGCTCAACCTTTTAATTACTCATAGGTAATATATTAATTTATTCAAAAATATTGAAAGATTCAGTGTAACAATTCATCTGAAATAGGTTTAAATTACGAAACGATAATGCTATGGGGATAGTTATTACTTTACATCACATGCGCTGTCTACTTCACTATAGGCATTTGGTAAAAAGACATGTTTTATTTATCTCACAGTTAACACTGACATACAAAAATTTTACGTCTCCCAATTTCCACTGTCGCAGGTAGCTCTTACATACACATCCGAAGTTAAGGCGCCATCAAATCTCCATTTCGCACGCAGGTGCCGCCGACGCTGCCGGCATGCTGGGGGCGCGGCTCAAGTCATGGATGGAGGCGCAGCTGGGGCGGGCGAAGCGGCGGAAGCAGAAGCAGGCGCGGCCGGCGGCGCCGCAGACCACCGGGCCCTTGCCGCCCCCGCACCTCTCCTCGCCCGAGAGCGCCTACAGTACCGGATACTCCACAGACGGGACGTCCCCCGGCACCGCGCCCGCTCCGCTCGCCGCCCCGCTCGTGGCGCCCCCGCCGCCGCCCGCGCCGCCCACCACACACCTCTACCATGAACCCGCAAAGGTATTCGTTAATATTGTTTCGTATGGATATATTTTTTAGGAGGCAGAGCGTGCGTCGGGGGATTAAATCGGTCGATTTTACGTGAAGCTGCATTATACAGATGGAAGACTACTCTACATATTTGTTGCGCTAAGAAATTGAGAGTCTATAATTTGTTTGCTTTTACGTAAGTGAAGTAGTGTTAGTACATTCTTACTGAAAATTGTTACAGTTTTTGTGTGAAGTAAACGCCCCGGAGGAAGTCGACACAAAGTCTGATGTATTGTCGGATCATGATCTCTATCAACCGCTTAATATTGAAAGGGTAACTTTAATTGTGATATTTAAAATAGCAAGCCTTTTATCAGTTTACACCTCCAAATTGTTTTTGAGGCATGGTTTGAGAAATCATAAGTGAAAAGTGTGAAAACCCTAATTTGATATGACTTTATTTTTTCCTTCCACACATATTGTATGGTTGAGTTTCCCATCCAAATAAGTAACAGCGTAACTCAATGTCATGTAATGCAGTTACCTAAATAACCTGCCCTTTCACGCATTTATCACGTGTGAGCTGTGAAAGTAATACGCATGAGTAATCAATCTCACCCCCATTTTGCAGCCGTGCCTACAGGTTATATTTTTTGTAATATTAGGTGCCCTACCTATGAAATTGGCGTTTTGTATGGCGAAAATGACGGTAACTATAATTTTAAAACTTTTTGGAAATGGCAAATCCGATTACAATCAAAGAGATTGGAATGGTAGCAACCTTCTTGCCAGTCTATGAAGGTCGCTAGCATTTCAATCTCTTTGATTACAATGAAACTTTGCAGGTTTAACATAAGCTAACTGGTGCATACGATCTCCTCTACACATCTAAGCCTCTACACCCCTCTTGTGATAAGTACTCACTTCATAAAATTACACCTGACTAAAGAGACAAAATTTCCGTCCATTAAAAAGGGTGTTTTCAAACCTTTATAAAAACTTAAGAAAATAATTTTAATATCATTTTAAGCCCTTATCGGCATTTAAACATGCTCTATTATCGAAATCAAGTATCAATTTTCATATGTTATGTACAATTAAACACATTAGAGCCAATTTATACTTGTGAAAAAACGTTAACTACATAGGTAAAGACCCAACCTGCTTTAGGACCTGAAGTATTTTTACGTAAAAACTACGTGAAAGGAAAAATAAAACGTAGGTACCTGAGAGCAAATGGAATTCATTGGCGTACTAAAACGGCACTCTACTACACAGCCAGCATTCAACGAAAGAGCCTCACATTTAGCAAACAAGAGCAACTCCATTACCAGGAATAGTGGATGTACTAAACCGGAGAAGGAGAGAATGGCCGGCCAAAGTTTACCTCATAAATGTTTCATGGACTTCTATCCAAATGACATTCAAGACTGCTCGCTTCCCAGTACGACTTCTCATACATAATCAATTCGGCTGACTGGATTATTTCAGGACACAGCCTCAGGTACTCGATAATATAACCCTCCAAAGTCTATTAAACTCGATTCTATTATGAGTTTACGGGCTATTCCTGGCGATATCTTCTTATTCAGTGTTCGCGATCGATATACTCATATGGCGGGAGCTGACTTTATTTAATTAATGAAGTAGACCGGATAAGCGAGGGTCTTTATCCAGGATAAATAAAGCGCTGATCGACCGTAATTTAAAAGGGCAGCCGCTGTTCTGCGCTATGCAAATTGTTTTTAAACATTTACAAAGTTATTACCGGGCCCTAATGGTGATTTATGTTGGCGTTTCCTGAATTTCGCGCGCTAATAAACCAAGCTTTTGGAGTAGGTGGATTTACCAGCGTTTTGTTGGTTATTTCCGCGTGGATTCATTAAAATTTAAATTAGGAGGCTGGATTCGGGCCCAACTGCCATCGTTCATAATAAGTATCTCCCTAATAGGTATCTACATAATAAGTGTCTAATAAAGACACGGAATATAATGCTCTTTCTTGCTAAAGTTTCAGTCTTCAGAGTTTTATTAGGTACGTACATAAAACTCTTTGCTAAAAGATTTATTAAATGACTGGCATTTGCTCGCGATTTCGTCCACCTTAAATTCGGTTATATTACGCTGGTCTGAAAGATTTTAGCCATTTGATAAGAAACTTTTTATATTATATATGTAATAAAATTTGCCTTTAAATGATACAAAACTTAAAACAGTAGGGTGTATAACAAGCCGTTGGTTAAGAACTTTCAACTTTTATTGCATCCGTTGCCGCGGGAACTATATTAAATTTCGAATAAAATGGTTGCCAATGTGCTATACTGGACTATAATTTATTTATTTATTTCCATACAGTTTTACAGCAATAAAATTTAGTTATAATTGTAGAATTCAAAGTTGCAATGCCAATAACAAAGCTACAATGAATAAGCTACCCTATATTAGATATTATATCAAAATCTGTTCAGTAGCTCTGCGTGAAGCAGCAACAACCATCTTTAAAATATTTTACATTTATAATATTAGTAGAATTCATAGATATACTGACAATGTGCACAAGCTTACAAGTGTTTATTAATTATAATAACATTCTTGTCTCCCAGCATTAATATTCTCCCAGTTTCAAAGAGGATGTTAAAAATGTTTAGTTTTACTCACATTCATGCCTACGCTAATGTTCCCCCAGCCCGTTTTTATACAATCTCCATAATAAACAATAGTTGTTTATGGATGAAAAACCACAACAAGTGATCGTCTTCGTCAGTCGTAGCAGTTTCGTAGGTTGGTACGATAAGTTTCTAAACGCACTCGCTAGATGGCGCTGCGTGTATTCTAGATCGCGCCAACGACTACTCCCTGTCGATTTACTAGGGGTCCTCTAGTGATTTTAACAAGTTCCAACCTCCTTGTCTTGGGGAGCATAGTGCGCTGTGATCGTAAAGTGAGAGCACTGATGCTGACACCCCGCAAGTTTACTTGTGTTACCCGCGCCCGGCTGCCGTAAGGGAGTCCGAGCGCAATTTTTGAATGGCCTTCTTACTTCATAGAGGGCTAGCAAGTTGCAGTTAATCATACTGAAGTATTGAATTGAAACGGGTTAGGATTGGTAATAGCACTTTAAATAAAATAAAAAATTTACGATGTTTTGTAGACTTAGTTGAAATATATTTAGAGTCAGATAATGTGCATTTTTGTCACTCAGCTTTAAATGTTTTTTAGCCGACTGCGGCGAAGCCCAAACGAAAGGGTTATATGTTTGACCTGTATGTATGTATGTCGTTTCTTTGTTACGTACTATGTTTTCGTAGTTACGAGAGGTAGCTGCTAAACGGGTGAACCGATTTTGACAATTTATACGTCGTTTGAATCGTCTTGGTGGCGCAAGTGTCACTAGAGTTCAAAAATATTTTTTTCTCCGAAACCCATCGAGTGGGACATCAAAATGAAGGGCGTAAGGAGATGATTCCACAAATAAATATAACTTGAATACCTACTTAAAACTAGTTTCGAAAAATAAATCGCAAAAACAATTGAGCTACTACAAAATCGTATTAGTATTTCAAACAAATTGATACCGATCATTAGACTAAAAAGTGAAAAATGAAGAAGCACAATCAAATCTTTCATCTTCATAACATTAGTATAGACAATCTGCTTGTTTATTACTTTTCAGTTTTTAATTGCAGTCGGGGTTTTTAGTTTTTGTACTACTTTTTGCTCCTCTGCTCGTAAGTGTGATCTGTCCAGACTGATTTGTCTTATTTGGTGAACAAACAATACTCAAAATCAGGACTTGCCGTATCAATCATGCTAGTACACTTTGTATAGATATCATAAATTATAAGAAACACATAGAATGTGAATTTCAACAACTACTGCTGCAAATTATTCAGTCAAATACATAATTTCCATAACCAAATAGGACAAGTCAGTCTGGACAGATTTTAAGGTCACCGTGTTTGAAATGAGAGCCTGCTGACTGCAGCCCACACTGTTCCAAGAACCCTTCGGACCTGACATTTCGAACTAAGCACAGAATGTGACGCGTTATGTTATTTTAAATGATAAGCAAAAACTCCCGTGTGGAAATTCCTTATAGTTTTGGAGAAAACTCTAACCTAAGTACGTCGATTTTTTTTACTTCGAAAGTAAAATATTAATTTTTCTACCAGAACATTTACTTTATTTGCCCAACTTTTAACATACATTTATTGAGCGTCTAAAAGCCTATTTTTTTATAGCCTTTCCTAGTCGACAATGTAAGCGTAAGGCGAAATAATAATATTTTTCATTTAAATGGTTTTATTTTAATATCTATAATAATTCAAGCTATTAGCACCCAAAAATCTATTTAAAAGGTAGAGCATTAGGCTGTCTATCTTCCTAAAAAATAACAGCTGCTAATTCCGTGGGATATAGGAGAAATTTGATTCTAAATATTTCCTAACTACAAACGCCTGAAACTTAGTAATAGCAATATTTTATATACACATTTGCTATGAACTTTTAGTAAGGTCTAAAATTAAAAATACTGTGGATTGAACGGTTTTCATTGTATTACTAGCTGTTACCCGCGGCTTCGTCCGCGGTAAATAGTACAGTGGAGCAGAAAGTAAAATAAGTCTACAAAAATTCCACATTTTTCGGCACAATCTTTTATCGTCACCAGTGGCCCTAGCACAAGTGTGTCCGCGACAAAGCTCGCGCCGCGACACAGTGTTTGTCTCTTTCTCTCAATACTAAGACGAGAGAGATAGCAATAGCTATGTCGCGCTTTTTCTCGGTTATCGCGCGCGAGAGCATCTTGTGCTAGGCCTACAGGGAGATATTGGGGCATTTAATGCATGACAAAAATTTCATGTCCGTGCAGTTAACCATTGAGGAGTTCCCTCGTTGGGAGCCGATCCTAGGTGCACCTTCAGGTTATGCTTATCATAATAATGCATTGTCATCCAAACTAAACAGATATCTGATTTAATTATGAGTTAATATTAGTTATAGTGAGTTACAAAGTATTGTTTGTAATATTTATCTTTTTCTTGCAAAATTATCATTATATAATAATTATATTAACGTCAGATTGAAATCCATATTTGGTTGCAAGCATAGGTCTTTTGTTATACGTCTTCTAGTACGTTTATTAGGTTATACCATTTAATTCATTCGATGAAGCTAGGTGTGGCGTGGGAAGGGGTCCACCTTCGTTAGGCGTTAGCTAAAACCCCTCGTCAATACATCTAGCCTGGAGAAATAGGGGCAAGGCGACATGGAGCCGTTTCAGACCCATGCCGCCGCCAGTGATGCTGTGGATAGCGCCACAGCCGGCACCTTTCCCTCTCCGGAGGTGACCGAAAGCATGTTAGGAGAATGTGAGGGTGTGGATAGCGCCACAGCCGGCACCTTTCCCTCTCCGAAGGTGTTCTCAAGTACACGAGGAGAAACTAGTCCTGGACAAATAGAGGCCGGTACTTCTTCGGGAATGAGTAGTGGAAGTACTATTTCTTGTAATTTCGTGACAAAAGTGATCTATAAGTGAAACAGAAGCCTCGAACTCACTTATTAGGATTTCATCTTTAGGGTAGCACAAAGATTTAGAATCGTGAACCAAATTACAAGGTTGATACGCATATCCTCTTCTGAGAAGATCTTGGCGCATGAATTTATGTGTATCCACACTTACATTCGAGTCAATGATAAAAGCCAGCGCTTTATCGGGAGTATAGGGTTGTGGTTTTTTATCTGAACCGGATTTTTTATTTCTTTTGATATTTCAGTAATTTTTGCAGGATTATCTATGCACGTATCCATAATTGATTCAATTTCTTTAGCATTGTGAATTAAAGAAGAATCTGGTGAACTAGCAGAATGCACTATAGCTTCAATGAATGCTTTTACTAATTTCGATGGTGGCTTTTCACTGAGTTTTTCTGCCAATAATTTAGTTTGTCTTCGCTGTTGACGGCAACTAAGAGACATATTATGCACTTCTCGGACTAGGAAATGAAGCGGCACTCACAATTTTTATTGCATCAGGGAGGTCATCAAAAATATCTTTATTTAGCTACATTTTGTCTCCGCTTTGTTAATAAATCTTGCTACTGCATTAAGCAGAGCTTTTATCGTTTTCATCGATTGCTTCAATGGGCTTAAGTTTGTCGCCAAGTAATGCAAAGACACTGTCTATTCTTTCCGAGTTATTTAAGTCAGGTGGCCGACCATTTGGATAAATATGACGGCTTTTAGCAACAAACTCTCGATAAACTGCCAAACGCGAATTACAAGAAATAGTACTTCCACTACTCATTTCTGAAGTAGTGCCGGCTTCTTTTTGTCCAGGACTAGTTTCTCCTCGTGTAATTGCGAACACCTTCGAAGAGGGAAAGGTGCCGGCTGTGGCGCTATCCACAGCATCACATTCTCCTAACATACTTGCGGTCACCTCCGGAGAGGGAAAGGTGCCGGCTGTGGCACTATCCACAGCATCACTGGCAGCGGCATGGGTCTGAAACGGCTCCATGTCGCCTCGCCTCCGTTTCTCCAGGCTAGATGTATTGACGTGGGGTTTTAGCTAACGCCTAACGAGGGTGGACCCCTCCCCACGCAGCACCTAGCCCTTCATCGAATGAATTAAATGTTATAACCTAATAAAGGTATTAGAAGACGTATAACAAAAACCTATGCTTGCAACCAAATATGGATTTCAATCTGACGTTAATATAATTATTATATAATGATAATTTTGCAAGAAAAAGATAAATACTAAAATTACCAACAATACTTTATAAACGCATTATAACTAATATTAACTCATTTTTAAAGCAGATATACGTTTAGTTTGGATGACAATGCATTATTATGATAAGCATAACCTGAAAGTGCACCTAAGATCAGCTCCTCAAGAGTTAACTGCACGGACATGAAATTTTTGTCATGCATTAAATGCCCCAATATCTCCCTGGTGACGATAAAAGATTGTGCCAAAAAATGTAGAATTTTCGTAGACTTATTTTACTTTCTGCTCCACTGTATTTGCCGCGGACAAAGCCGCGGGTAACAACCCGCGGCTTTGTATTGTTAGCTGTTGCTAGTAATACAATAAAAATCTTTCAATGCATAGTATTTTTAAATTTAGACCTTACTAAAAGTTCATAGCAAATGTGTATATGAAATATTGCTATTATTAAGTTTCAGGCGTTTGTAGTTAGGAAATATTTAGAATCAAATTTCTCCTATATCCCACGGAATTAGCAGCTGTTTTTTTTTAGGAAGATAGGCAGCCTAATGCTTTACCTTTTAAATAGATTTTTGGGTGCTAATAGCTTGAATTAATATAGATATTAAAATAAAACCATTTTAATGAAAAATATTATTATTTCGCCTTACGCTTACATTGTCGACTAGGAAAGGCTATAAAAAAATAGGCTTTTAAACGCTCAATAAATGTATGTAAAAAGTTGGGCAATAAAGTAAATGTTCTGGTAGAAAATTAATATTTTATTTTCGAAGTAAAAAAAAAATGACGTACTTAGGTTAGAGTTTTCTCCAAAACTATAAGGAATTTCCACACGGGAGTTTTTGCTTATCATTTAGAATAACATAACGCGTCACATTCTGTGCTTAGTTCGAAATGTCAGGTCCGAAGGGTTCTTGGAACAGTGTGCAGCCCTTGCACTCCCTTAATTTTAAAGCGTTACTTACTTTCACGTATTTATTCAAAATTAAATTATGTGCTGCTAGTAATAATACTAGTAACATTCGCTCCGATTTGGCTGGAGCCGACAAACCGTTAGTTGTAATCGATACTAATCCTTATGCAGTACAACATAAATTCGCTTTTGGGTTAACTCGGATGCGTGGGCGAGCCGACCTTGGTCGGATGACCGACCGCTTTCCCCGCACCCAAAGGCGACTTATTTCATACGTCGTAAAGAAATCAACTGCAACTGACGGTTGGTCGGCTTCAGCAAAATTGGAACGTCTCTTACTAGTTCAACTGCTAAAACATTGACCCCGACACTGCCCTTTCAGCGTCGGTCAAGCGCCGCGCGCCGTTGCCCGCCGCCCGAGCCGCCACCAGTGCTCTGCGCCACGCCATCCCCCCGCCCCCGCTGCCGCATCCGCACCAACCCCTGGTTGGGGGCCACCTCCCCGAACCCGAGGAAGAGGCCGGGTAACCTGCCCCACCAACAGTCGCTCCAATGCCCCCCAACGGTGCATGGACAGCTCCAACACGCGCCGTACTCGCTGGATTCGTATCCTGTGCGAGTTGACTCCAGGTGAGTTTTTAGTAGTAATATTAAGCGGGGTGCCAATCGGCTTCCGTAACTCTTCAACCAGTTTCAGGGTCCCCGGCGGAAGATCTTGGTCAATCTCGCTTCGCCAATGGTATTAGGAGGCACCATTACGAGTGGCGAGTTCGTTCCACTAGTATCAAAGTGCGTAATGATCACCCATCCAGTTCCCAGACTCTGTGCGCATTGCTTAACTTTGTTATCGGCCTAGCAAGCACGCTGCCACTGGGCCAGGACTGCAGGTTTTTAGTACAACTGTATGTATGCCTAGCTATCAATCCGTCGCGAGGCTGGGGGCTACTTGATAACCTTTAGAAAGTGATGGACACCTGCCCCACCAACACCTACAGACAGGATAACGGTACCTACATGTACATCAACACCATGAACTGTAGGCATCTGCATACCCCGTCAATTCTTAACTGCAGATTAATGCGTTTATGTAAAACTGTACCAGTCCCTATTTGTAATATTGGGCGAAAGAGTAAGGAAGCGGATCCTGGCAGAAGCCGAGTTTGAACACTTTAATTATGTGGGTATCGTCCACGTTTGATTCTATTTAAAAATCCGAGCGCTCGTGTGGAAGGTGCCATCTACGACAATAATCATGAAAAACCCTTGAAAGCAACATGGAAGCTTCTGGAAAGCCTGTTTTTCGTTTTACATGATAAACGAAATTGCGCCTACTCAAACAAAAAATGTAATTACATTACTCGTAACCGTAATGAAAGTCGTAACTTTATATAAAAACGAAGGGGTGCGGACCGGCTGGCTTAAAAATAATGGATAGGAAGGATCACTGGGGTGCAATCGTGTCTCATTGAACGTATTATTACGGTCGCTTGACTATCCCATTACCTTAATTAAAGAGTTTATTACTTATGTGGTTTAGTTCCTGCATTTTGTTTATCGGGCCTTATAAAAATGTCGGGACTACCTCGGATTACTCGCTAATTTAAGAACGTGTACACTAGCTAAGACCACTGGCTAATTAAAATTTTGAATTCTTCTAAAAGTATGTGTAGGAGTTACATAAATACATACTTACTAGTGCCATTGCACAACAGTTAGATAACTGTCTATAGCAATACCAATATTAGTTACGTGTATTGGCATTAAGGAAAAGCAATAATAATATACTGTAATGCACGTCATAGCAATGCAGTATAGAATGTTATGTGAATGGTCCTTTGAACTACGGTATACCTACCTAGTACATTTGTAAGTATGATTTAAACAGTTAAACTGACTTGTCTTATTTGGTGAACAAACAATGCCCAAAATCACGACTTGCCGTATCAATCACGCTACGTATATAGATGTCGTATCAATCACGCTACGTATATAGATATCATCATCACAGCCCATAACAGTCCACTACAGGACTTTGGGCCTCTCCCGCAAAAAGGGGGGTTATTGCCATAATCTCCACGCTTGGCAGGCGGGTTGGAGATCGCAGTGTTGCAAACATAACAATGAAAAACGCTGCTGCCCATTTTCCAGTTTATGGAGACTAGATATTTTGCCTCTAAACGTTAGTCGCCTTGTACGACACCCACGAGTGTAAGGGGTTGGTGCTATTCTACTCTACCGGTCACCACACGGCACGGTATATAGATATAGATGTCGAGAATTACATAAGAAACACATAGAATGTGAATTTCAACGAATACCGCTGCACATTATCCATTTAAATTCATAATTTCCTTAACCAAATAATACAAGTCAGTTTAGACAGATTATCATTTCCGGGTTTATTACCACGTACATTGATTCATGAGATTCATTAGCTACTGCTAATAACGCAATGAGCACGACGTTCAGATATCAGTAATTAATTTTCTGATATTTTTTCTGGGAAACGTAAGTGTTATGTGCGACAGTTATCGCTTTTCATCAGATGGGCTGTCCATTCGTTGACCACTGGGTACTTAGTACCTCCTAACTTTTCGTCTAGTGTCATGTTGTACGCCCTTCGGCGAGGTGGAGTGACGATTTGCGAAAAGCTGAAGGTGGACGCTGGACGCAGCAAGCCGATTAGTATAGGCTACTGCTGACGATGATATACTTCACAACTTTCCTATCTTCAGAAAGAAAATATAACAAATCCCCACACACTAATACCTATACAATTTCGCCACGTAATTACCGAACGCACCCAAATTCCAGGTCGCCACACCCATCCCCGCACATGTCTCCGAGGCCTTCGCCCCACATGTCACCCGAACCACACCGCTCTCCATTCTTCCGCGGTGGTGCATCGAGTGACGAGGAGTGTCGAGGGATGCGTACGCGGGGCAGGGAAACAGCGATACTGTCTGATGCGGATCTGGACTCGGATGGTGATACAGGGCTGGATGGAGGGGATGAGGATGAACCGGACGATATGGCGTCCCCGGGAAGGCGGAGGGCGCGGAGGCGGCGACCGCCGAGAAGGACACCGCGGTCTGCTGGTCAGTATATTTATTAGTATTGATTGGTTACTTGGGGTCTTCTACCTTCGGTAAAGTTGCGGAGGAGGTTTGCGGGCCGGAGGCCTAACCTCATACCCGGGCTTCTTCTCGGCTAGGCTACCTAGCCGATCAGTGGGCGAGGAGCTTGGTTCGTGCTGTGTCGTCCCGGGGCATCAAGGCCCATAGGGTATTAATTCCCTCGGTGAGCAGCGGGGCGCGTCTGGGCCTTCTTCCAGGGCACCGCGCAGCTTCATGCATATTGCACGGAGGGCATAGACGACCTTCTCTAGGTCTCCGAGTGTGCGGCTGTATCTAGTATTGATTGATTGACACTCAAATTCAATCGAGTGATACCGAACCGGATGTACGCTTCTTTGCCATCTTTTAGGATGACGTCCACATAGGTGGGTGGGTACTTACACGAAGTGTTTTCGTATGTAAATACTGCTACGTTGTAAGTTTCAATACAAATATATACAAGTCGAGTGTCTACGGTGACGTTAAACATTATCCACAAAAACCTAATTATACTGCTATATTTAAACGAATTCTTCTTTAGATCTCTGTGGACATAATTCATATTCATGTATTCAGTGTTACTTTTACATCGTCCAAAATACATTCCAATATTTTAACAGCTTTCATCAGGATTACCCAAAATACATGAAATGAATTAGGTACATTTAATTATCAATGATTTGTACTTATGTCTAAATTAATTAACTTATTAAGTACCTATTGCATGCCATAATAAATAAATATACCTCTTACATAATGTCAAAAATATAGATGTCTGTTAAATAAGTCAATTTATTTCGTTTTCTGTGGATAATACGGTAATAGGTATTATAGTCGTGCTCTACTTTTGTCTTTTTCTATTGAAATGTATTTTACATGACGAATGCTGGTAAAACTTATATATACTTAGTGTAGTTCTGTACGAGGGCAGGGTATATCCAGTTATCCCCAGGAAGGAGCTATTAAGCTATGGGGTAAAATGTGGTTACGAAATATTATCTACCACAGATTTACCAGTTTCCTGATCAGTCCATATCATTAACGGGAGCTGACATTTCCTACGATACACAAACTGCTATGGAATCCTATCGTAAATACCTACTTTGACATAACAGTAGGGTAGGTAGGTACTGTATGGAAGAATATGTAAACTTGACTCTCTTGCCTTCTAGACAGCAATTAGTATGTAAGTATTCGTGTTGATTGAAAATGTGTAAATGGATTTTAATGGATGGTATGTCACCGTAAACGTTGGGTAACTTTTATTGCTGTATCTACTGTAGTAGTACACTTACTAGCATACTAATTCTAAATCCATAACACATTTCATACACCAGTAGGTACCTATCCTTTAGCGGTATTTTAATTACTTACATAATTGTTTCTTGTGATTTTCAAATTCAAATATTTTTATTTATTTATTATTAAACAACAATAGGGTAAAAGCCGGATACTTGCCCCAGTGGGATAGTTGCCTCGGTTTTGAATACTCTATGTTAGGGATGCAAGTGGCGTTAGCTCTCTACTACAATTGAAAGTGGCCCTCCTGGTGCCATATAATCTATCAGCGTAGGCGCATGCGTTTTGTCCTTATGAGTAAAAATCTTCCACGGCGAAGCTTTGACGGGCGTCAAAATTATATTGGCAAGTAGTTTCCATTGAATATCTTTATTACTGATTGTGGTATCAATCTACTTTTTGTTTCTTTGCATGCATTAGAACTTAAACTACATTGTTGATCATGTTTTATTGTTGGAAAGTTTTTATTTATTTCACAAATAAAAAGGGCAAGTATCCGTATCAAAAAGGATAGTCGGAGGGTAGTAGTTTACTATAAAAAAATATATGACAAGTCAAAAGACAGTTTAAGGAATACCCTTATGGCGATTAAAGGAGGAGGGGGCTACAGATCAACCTCATCAGTTCAATCGTCTTCAGTCCGGCACCGAAAAGACTGCCTTCTGGGATAGTCTCGAAGAAACGCTGTGATCCTCTGAACAGATTGTGGCTGGAGTGGATCTCGATTGCCACAGGGTTCAGATGAAAACCCAAGACCGAACGAAATGGCGAAGAAAAAGCTGGAAAGCGGATCGGATCGGATGCCCGACAGACGACGGGATGGTGATGATTTTATGGTTGCAAACATTAAATTTAAAGCTATTACTTAACAATAATCTTAATATATAAAATTCTCGTGTCACAGTTTTCGTTGCCATACTCCTCCGAAACGGCTTGACCGATTTTGATGAAATTTTTTGTGCTTATCCGGTATCTATGAGAATCGGCCAACATCTATTTTTCATCCCCCTAAATGTTAGGGGTAGTCCACCCCTAAATTTTTATTTTTATTTTTTAGACGTAGGTGTAGGGTAGGTGTAGGGTAGGTGTAGGGTAGGTGTAGGGTAGGTGTAGAGTAGGTGTAGGGTAGGGGTAGGGTAGGTGTAGGGTAGGGGTAGGTGTAGGGCAGGTGTAGGGTAGGTGTAGGGTAGGTGTAGGGTAATTATTTATATGGCAAAACAACGTTTGCCGGGTCAGCTAGTAATAAATAATATTTTGATTTATGCTTAATAAAGGATTTCAGTAAATAAGAAACATTGATTCTATCAGACAAAATCATAGTGAGGCGTCTTTTCCCGCACGACGCAACTATCCCCCGAAGCATTTTTACCATAGGGCAACTATCCGCCACAGTAGGCAACTATCCCCCTTTTGAGAGGTCAAGTAAAACAGGATTTACTCAGAACCAATAATAATTATGTTAACAAAAATAGGCTATTATAGAAGATCAAAGACCTATGTTTTGATATACATATAGCACAAGTCTTAGTAAGTGCATATTTCTTAATAATAGAGCTTTTTTGAAAAGTGGGGCAAGAATCCGGCTTTTACCCTATAGGTACAAATATTATAACCAAAATAAAGATGAAAACATATCTATCTAACTAAAATTACATTAACTTAAAACCCTAATCTAAAAATCTATATGTATAAATGTCTTATAGATCGCTGCCACTGTTGGGAACAGTGCCCATAAAAGGCTGGCTGCATTCCCCTGCTGGATGGCTATCCCTATACGTTAGCTGAGAAATTAGCCAGCCCTGCGTTCACCGGCGGAATTAAATAAGTTAAATTTTAATTTGGCGAATAGTTGTTTCGCTTCTGGGCTAACAGCCCCAAAGTTTCCACGGCAAATACGCAATCATCAGCGATATTTCCGTATTTATGACGTTTCAAGGTCTCAGCTGATGCAGTCGCCGCGCCTGGCCTCAAGGACGTAGAGCCAATATCCGACGCCGATAGAGTGTATGGCATACATCGACCCGTACCTGTCCCGAGGGTTTAAGTGTTGAGGGCACGTTGGTACTGGCAAGAGCCCGACGTATTATGTCATGAGGTAGGCGTGGCGGGATAGATGGCCGACACTTTTAGAGCAGGTGCCCTGAACTATCCACCGCAGCGCCGCACGTGATGAGGTTGGACTAAATTGCAGCTAAGTCGTAAGCCAACCGTTATCATTATTTAGAAGGTATCCATAATTACCTTAGGGATATGACTGCAAGTAACCTAGCCCTCTCGATCGATGACGGGCTGTACCACAATCTTTTACAAAACCAATGTCGCTGTGACTTGATCAATTATCTTATATTTAATCATCAGGTTCACTAGCTTGGGCAGGCGTGTGAGCAGACCAACGTGTATACGGGAAGGTGCACTTTGTAGTCGTAGGTCTTTCAGGTGTTGTGGGGATATTTGGGCCGCGGGCGGATCCATTATTGATAGATATACCTGACTGCGGTCAGGATGGCATCTTCCGATGTTTGATCTGCAGGGTACAAAGGGTATCCAAAAAAAAGAGTCTTTAATCGATATTTTAATTCGCTGCCTCGTTTATTATATGAGTTTCTCTCTACCAGTTGTTGATATACTTATCTAATTCCTCTTGGCGTTAATTTCCCGGTTGTGCTCTCGCGCACGAGAGCCCGGGGTCCGCCTTGACCATGATTCAGGATTCGGCAGATCAGGTAATTACAGTGGAGCAACCATGCCATCTGACCCATGCCTTCGTAACCCTGCTACCAGAGGAACCTTAACAGTTTGGATCATGGTTACACATTCAGTCGCATGAATGGCAGGTTTCATCACAATGTTTTCCCTCACCGATATACTCGTACTTATCTAATTACCTTACCTAAATACCTGGAATTAGAGTACCTATATATGCGACGTGATCATCCAATTCTCACTCTGTTACACGAGGCGATTACTTACCTACTTATTTGTTCTAAGTGACACGTGTATGGAAAATTGTCGTCATACTTAAGTACTTAGGTCTCTTGTTAATAAATACTTATAGGTATTACCTACATCTTAAACGACAGATTGTCTTATGCTATAAATGGAAAATAAATAATCATAAAAAGTTAATAAAATAATCCATTACCCCTTTTGTACGAATATAGAGAAAATTCTTCTTTGTCTGTAACACGCTACGTTAAACCATACATTATAGCGGTGGACTAATCTAAATAATAAACTCTTAGTGGATAACCAAACTAGATACCTACTGAAAAAGTCACGTCGACCCGACTGTTGGAAGAAAAATATATCGGCCAAGACGTGTCGGGCCACGTGCAGTGTAGGGTTCCGTAGTTGCCTGTCAATATGCATGATTAAAAGAGGGCTTTTTGGGTACTAACTTACAAATGCACCTAGCTCCTATACAGCTAGCTCCTACACACCTAGCTCCTATACACCTAGCTCCTATACTAAGACAAATATCAACATTCTAGCTCTTCCTAAACTTGCTTCCTATTCTTTAAACTTGCAGGAGCGACACCGCCCCGCGTGCGCCGGCGCAACCACGCGCCGTCCGCGCCGCCCGTGCGGGAGAGAGACCCGCTGCAGGAAGCAGACAGAGAAGCCGAGAGGAAATACAGGGAGCTGATCAGGGAGGCGGAGAAACTGCTTGTTACGGTCTCCAGGGCGCCCTTGGAGCCACCGCACAACCCTCGCATCAGGGAACTGAGGGCCACTGAGGTAAGTTCCAATTGTACTATACTACAAGCGATGATTACGCTAAGTTGGTTTAAGATATTCCTAACAAGAACAAGCGTTACGCTAACCTTAAGTGAAAACTAAACTCGTTAAGTCACTCTTTACTTTATGACCCAATTTTGTGACTCCTTAATGCTTAGGATTAACTTAAGGCGCCAACATAAGAGTGTTCCAAGTTTAGTACAAACTACAAGTAGTATGAGTACTAGTAAGCTACTCATTATTTATTTTTCATTGATATCGATGTTTTGTTTTTTAATCTTGCATTTTTTAACTTGTTCCTTAGTTACTTTAATATATCTACCTGCATTTTAATGCATATTCTCTATTATTTTTTTCTGACTTATTTTAAAGATAAAATATCCTTCTATTTTCTCATTTTATACTACTGTCACCACATCATGGCATGAGGTCCATTACGATTTGTGTACGTCAGGCTTCTCACCAGATGGATCATTCATGGATTATGGACATATTTATGTGCGTGAGGCCACGTCAGGCATCAAGTGGAGGCACGTCATATTACCCGAACCCAACTATGTTCTAAACTCTATAATATGCTGTTGGACTTTGCTTTTGCAGTAAATAGACATCAGAACGGTCTAAAATGAAAACTGGGTATCATGACGTGCTGCCTTGTAGTCTGATCCCTTACTATTTTAACCAACCTACTAATAGGGGCTCACCCCTCATTTAACAGAAAAACCCGCCCAAAAATCTAACGCATCACCACCCCTTTCTAAGCCTCCAACCCATTTCAAGGTGGAAGCCCCCCGCCGGAGTCCTGAACGCACTCACATCACCAACTTCATGCGGGCCAACTCCCCGGAGCCTCCGCGGAGGCCGTCGCCGATCGCGCGGCGCTCCCCCCTCGCCGCCCCGCCCCCGCCGCCTGTCATACCCCGCGTCATGATGCACCCCCCCTCCCCGACTGACAGGCCTCACTCGGAGCCGCCAAAGAGGAAGGCCTACGCACGCGATGAGGTAAGGGGTTGGAGCGCATGACGGCTTATGAACATAACACAAACTTATCTGACACGGTGGCCAAAACTGGAACTAAGTGTCGCCATTTTGAAATGTCATTTTCAATTTATCAACAGCCATGCCGTTACCGGGTCTGATAAGTTTGTGGTACTTATAGTGGTACTATTGTTCTTACCAAATGGATTGAGCTTAAGTGCGTTCTTCTTTTTATCGAGTCGATGGACTTAACTCCCCCTTTCACTTTCTTCGCCCAGTATTCGGCGACGCATACAGCATTTGGACTGGCCTCGAACAATTTCTTCATTGTACAAGCTTTAGGACACGCCGAGCATGAGACGAGGTGGTCCATGGTTTGCGGAGATGCGCCACAGTCACAGGGAGAATTTTCCATTACATATCCCCATTTGAAAATATTCTCTTTACATCGACCCATGTCGGTCTATAAAGTGCGTTGATCTGTCGGTTAACTACAAGCACTATTTAATCCATTTGCTACGACACATTTTTCACGGAGTAAGGAGATGAATCGTCCCCGCATCATGGTGCACCCCCCTACCTCCGACCGACGAGGTTTGATTAAAATTCAAGTGAATGCACTGGACACTCCAGGGTCGAACTCAAAGGGTTACTCTGTAACTGTAACACGATTCTACGAAAAATGCTGCTAGTTACGGTAAGGGAGATACTTCGGTCGGGTCATCACAGAAGAGAAAAATGCGGTTACTTCTTTATCCTATGAATAATGTCTACATTCTAGCAAAATACCAATCATTGAATATAATAGCATTACTTTATTAAAACGTTTGTAATTAACTTGGGTAATTTGGCGATTTCTATCTACAGCTGTACTTTATTATTGTGCTGTATTTATTATAAAAATTCACCTTCCTCAGATTAGATTCCTAAGACCTAGCTAGAGCTTTTATAACCAAATTGTACCTAGATATCTATTTGTTAAATTGCCTCCTTAAAAAAAAATATACCTTTTACGGTCAATTGAAAAGAGAATCAACTCTAGACACTAGAGGACTAATTCCGATGAAACTTTGATATAATGTTGAACAAGGATTAGTCTACACTTTACCGAGAGCTGTGCTAGTGGTTGTGCTACAATCTAATAATACAAGTACGCTCTCTAACTCTAAGCTCTAATAGTACAATTATTAGAGGTCAGTGTTTAAATACACGACGGAGACGAAGCCCACATAACAGAATATGTTTATACAATAAAGGTTAAAGCTAATGATTTTGGAATATTCCTAATTTAAGTTTAAAATAAACCATTGTAAATAAAGCCATTAAGCTAATATTGTTTACATAAAATAAAGGGATTAATGATTTGCCTCGTAAACAACAAAGCTTACTAATATGATGTTGAGATGACATGACAGAAAACAAGTGTTCTTAATAACCAAAACCATTTAGACTCTTTAACGAGCGAAAGATAAAATGACAAAGTAAGACAATTCGGTAAACAAATTAATCTTAGGTCTTGTGTCATTTTCATGATCATTCATCACTATCAAAACATGTTTGAGTGAGACTTAGTTGTCAATATTAAAGACAAAAAGCAAAGACCCTGAAATTTCCTAATATCTCTCATCCCTATCTATTTAGAAGAACGTCCAGATGTTTGGTGACACAGGTTACGCTGTTCCAGGTGCTGCAGACGTTGGAGGGGCTGCGCAAAAGTCTGCAGCAACAGTCGGCGCTGTTGGCCGTGCAGCGCACGCGACTCGACTCTCTATAGCCGATCCCTTCCCCGTCCTTGCCAAACCTTAGCTGTAGACCTGTAGATCATTGAGTTCTTCAAGATCCCAGTAGCCAATTGACCGTTTGAGGTTCTTGTACAGCTGTGGTAGGAGTTAGGGCTCCTTACGCAGGAGGTCAGGTACCAGCTGTAACCGTGTGTGCCCATTGATTTTTCAACGAAATTTGTTATTGCTCTAAAAATATCTGAAGATGTTAAAATCAGTCTACGAAAAGGAAGTGTCTCGTCACATTTACACTGAGAGAGAACCATTTGTGCACGACGGTGCTGTCTTTCCCTTCAAGACTAGAACGGTCATATTATTAGTTCTTCCATGTTTGTACTTTTTCTAGTCCCTCCATACCTCTTAATCTAGTCACCTTAGGGAGTAGTTAGCTTAGTACATACCTTGTTATTGTTTCGTAGGCAAGGCCACTTTTCTTCTCTTCCAAGTAATACTCGTAGTGTCATTCTATTAGTCGTAGTTAGCGTAGTTGACGTAAGCTGGTGGTAGCGTGTGCAGGCGTACTACAAGGACTACATTCTTTGGTCAGTTTTTTACCTTTTGAAAACAAGGCATATACTAAAATTGCTATTATCATAACACACATCCTTGAGTCTCTTCAAGATGTTACCCACGTCATTATCTGAGTACGGCTCACAAAATACTGAGCCATTGAGAAATCCAACCAGATTGAGAAATCGCTAGAGATGTTATTATCAGGAAAAGTCATAATCTAGAATAACTTCTGAAACGTCGATAGCTTCAGCGCATAAGTACAGAAGAACTCGGTGTCATCAATATAACTAACAACCAAGATCGAGGTTCCTTTTTCAGTCATTGAGACCCCATCTATAGAAACAAATCCCCCTGTCTGGACATACTGGTTTCAGAAATCATATCTAATATATTTTTGATACTTCACAACGCATATGCGCTTCTCTATTGACCAATTGGACTCCGTAGTCGTATTATCCTGTTCTTACAACAAAATGAATGCCTGCACACGTCTATCATGCAGTGTACAATATACATACAGGTTAGATGTTCTCAGGTAGACTTGTAATCGAGTAGCGCCGTAGTATTAGAACTAGCTAGCGGTCTCTGGCTTAGGGTAAGGCGAACCGTGGCCACGGCGTACTAAGACTGCGTTATTATTAAAGAGACTCCTGGATCAGGTCAATGTATTGACAATATTCGAACAGCTTAGGAGCTAATTCGTTTTGCTAATAGATTGTCTTGCTCAAAGGTAATTGTGGAAGACGCACGAGATAATTTTAAGGGTATAGTTATTATGACCTTAGGTTGCAGATGTCCTGGACGACGGTGGCCACTTTCCATAAGGTGGACCGTCCGTCCATGTGCCTCCCTAGGGAATAAAAAAATGACAGTTTCATGTTCTAGAAAGATCGTCTCAGGCTGGTTCATATGATGCTTCTGTGAATTCCAGTTAGCTGATTTATCCGATCATTTATCTGTTGGCTATGCAAATTAAGAAAGTACTCTATCGTTTGTGATTTTCGTGTCAGCATATATTTGGTGTTATAATTATAAAGTTATTGTTAGGTTTAATTTTTTTTTATGTAGATTTCCAAGAGAATAGGGCTAGAATTGTCTCGTGTGTTTCCCACTATGTTTAGAATAATGATTATTAATACAATTATACTAATGTTTACTCGTTATCTGTTTAACGAAATTGTTCGGTTGAATTGTGGATATGTGAGGAATTAAATTTTTTACTTGTTCCGAATTTTACTACTTTAGTGAAAACCCAAAATCTAAAATTGTTCAATAGATAGGTGGGATAATACGGCGAAGGAAATGAATATTTTATTTGTTGTTGTTATATACACTCAAAGTGAAATAAAAAGGAACAAAAACGAGAACCATAACTAAAATAAATTCCTCAGCATGTTCAAATTCAAATGATTTTATAGCAACACTTTCACGATAACTGTTTGGAATGTTCTTTAGGAATAGTACCTACGTCTTATTTCTACCGAAGACCAAAGGTCATCTGAATTTGAAATCATAACAGATATATATTAAAAGTGCGTGCACACTGGTACTTTGTTACTAGGTACATACTTTTTTTTTTGCGACTTCTAAACAACATCATTAATAACTAAATGCCAATTATAATAATGGAGAGAGTTTATTAGTTTCCATTTATTCAAACGATGACGTTCACAGTATTGCGTTAACGTGCTTCCAGACTGGAATGGATGGTTGGTTGTGAAATGAACTACCTGGAGAGGTTTTCCCTGGAGAGTACAACATGGAGTTCTTCAAGAAAGGGGTTAAAAGGTTTTTACGTGGTCGGCAACTCGTGGGTGATGCAAACGTCCATAGGCTGCAGTGACTGCTTACCATCAGGCGGGCCGTAAGCTTGTTTGCCACCTTGGTAACATAAAAAAAAAAGCTTTTAATAAACGCATTGCCTAGCAAAAAACTATCGAGACCGCGGTCAGCTAAAAAATATTCCTATAAAACGTTCCAACCATAAATCGAGTACCTACGTACGTACTACGTATCAAGGGATCACACAGTCCCATATTTTTGTTAGTGCAATTTTGAAGCAGCCCGCAATTTATGCGAGGCCCTTCAGCTAAAATGTAAATATTTATCCACTTATTATACCTACTTGTTTATTGTAAGTATAAATAAGATTTATACGTTTAGTTGAATTTTCATTAAAATATTTAAATGAAATGTGACGAGTTTTATTACCTAGTACGTGCTACCTCTTTAATTGTATTTCAAGTACAAATAGTAATTTGTTGTTCTATCTTAAGTTAATCGTACCTACCGTTCTTATGCCTACGCACATTTGCATAAATAAATAAAAATCATCATCATCATCGTTTAGGTACCATGCCATCCTAGTATTGGTTTATGTCGGCTATTGACATCTTCGAACTTCGCCCAGATATTATAGGCGCAGTCCACCGAATATAAAGCGTATACACAACTTTACAACAGTACTAATTTTGATGCACTTAAATGACATCCGCACGAAAGCGTTCAATAGTGGCACCAACTTATATACACGGCGAGAATATGAACTAAATGGTCATTGGAAGATGTGGAAACAAAATATGCAACAATCTAACTATGTCATTTTGTGGCATCGAATTAAAGGCAAGGAATTATTGTAGTATAACTTTAGTGTGTTGTTTTTTATGGGCAAAATCATACTTTGATTTCATGCAGTAGTAATCCTTGGTGGTAAAGTAGGTCATACAAAGCAGGATGTAATTAATATTGTTACGAATAAAATTGGCCAGATGGCGTATCTGTTGCTTGAGAATGTGGCGCCATCTACAGCTAACAGATATTCTCAAAGTAGATGGCGTGACTTGTGATTGTAGCTGATTGTAGCTGTGAGTAAAACGCACAGATAATAGTAGTTTATGCAACTGTCATATAATACCTAATTATATGCAGTTGCATACACTACTTTATCTACACTCATATTTTTATGTTAGAATATCGTACTTATAATTTTCTCAACTTTGCTGGAAGTAAGCTGCGAGTCGGTTCTGTTGTATCTACGCGTAAAGGATATCAAGCGGCGGGAAATTCACTTCCCTACTTTCACATTTATCTATTTATTTGCTTCAAATAAGAAAAAAACATTAACAAACACAAATTACAACAATTAGAAAAATATTCTGTTTAGCGGGAAAATAATTACACAGAAATATAAACAGGAAAATTTAAATTTTGAATTTGAATTTTGAATTTGTTAAAGGCATCTAGGTATTCAGCCTACATTTGGCCGTGTCTGGGCGCCCGACAAGAATTTAAAAAATATAAGTGTTGCATAATGATTAAAAAGTTATTTTACGTTACAGCTGTAATGAAATTAGTATGGGAAACGCTGTATCGAAAAGTAATTTTTTAAAATTTTATGGGCTGTCGTGAAAAAAGTGTATCCTTAAAAGACTGTTTTCGAATATGTAATTGGAACATTACGATACGAGTGTAGATAAAATAATATTATAATAATAGTAAACTAGGTACCTATAGTAAGTTTATGAGTATAACATAATTATATTGAATTATATATTATTCATAAAGGAGGTAATAATAAATCGATGACATGCGCTGGTAATTAAATATGTAATAAGCATGATCCAATCTGGTCAGTTTACCCTGGCAGCAGAGTCACGGAGGTCAGATGGCAGCCGGTAGGTACACCGTAATTACCTGATCTGCCAAATCCTGGTCAAAGCGGACCCCGGGCCCTCGGGGAGCACAACCGGTACACCCAGATGATTATTGAATAATGCATAATATCGTTTAATTTTATTAAATTTACAACTAAATTACCATTGTGTAATTAAATGAATACATGTATGTATACATACTAATGCACATTATTGTGATTTTCTTAAGTAAATATATAAATTAGTCAGTTTTGTAATTTTGCTAGTGCCTATTTGCTTGCACGTTGCTGTTGCGAAAAATAATTCTTATTCAGTTTTGTTATGATTTTCCACGAATGCAAGTGAGTTGAAAATTGTCGTATGACATTCGTATACACTCAGCATAGCAGTATTATCTTTCCTCAATTCTCATGTTGCCATTTTTATATTATTTTACCATTATAAAGCAATAGAGGCGAACAAATTTCCTTTAAAGTATCCATCAAACAAACTTATTTTATCTACACTCTCAGTTGTTTAAGGATACACTTTTTTCACGCCAGTCTATAAAATATTAAAAAAATACTTTTCGATACAGCATTTCCCATACTAATTTCATGACAGCTGTAACGTAAAATAACTTTTTAATCATTATGCAAAACTTTTATTTTTTTAAATTTTGTCGGGCGCCGGGACACGGCGAAATGTATGCTGAATACCTAATGTCTTTGACAAATACAAAATTCAAATTCAAAATTCAAATTTTCTTGTTTATATTTGTGTGTAATTATTTTCCCGCTAAACTATTTTTTTCTAATTGTTTGTAATTTGTGTTTGTGAATGTTTTTTCTTGTTTGAAGCAAATAAATAGATAAATGTGAAAGTAGTGAAGTGAATTTCCCGCCGCTTGATATCCTCGATGCGTAGATACAACAGAACTGACTCGCAGCTTACTTCCAGCAAAGTTGAGAAAATTATAGGTACGATATTTTAACATAAAAGTATGAGTGTCAAACTATTATCATTAACAGACACTAATGTTTTAATACCCCCTTTTATATGACAGTTGCATAAACTACTAATATGGGTGTGCTGTTATCATTATCAACACCTTACATTTCCTAACTACAAAAATAGAAGCACTTTGGAGGAGCTGGGATTTGAACCCAGGACTTTCAGCATGCGAAGCAGACACTCTACCACTGAGTTACACCCCCATTCGATCGACGCGGCGAAATTATCGTACCGGTCCTCGACCTGATGATGTCATAGGACCACGCCTATTCCATTCGACCGCGCCTGCGCATGGCGTGATCCATTGAGATGACTATACAGAGAACGCATGCGTCGTGTGCGTGAGAGGCGCTTGTGGTTGTGGAGTGGCGTGATACGATGGTATGTGGCCGGCGGTTTGCCTGTTGCGTCATCTATAAATAAACTGTAAAATGGACGTTAGATACCTATATTCGGCATAACAACACTGGTGTTAGTAGGAGCGCTGGATTTGGTGATTGTAGATAATACTTTAGGTGTGTCATCACCCCTACGTTTGATTTCAATAACAAATCGCTTTATCGTGGGTAAACGGCACATGTTAAAATTAGGTAGGTAACACATTATTTATGGCTGGGACTAAGGTTAAGTACTTCACCTAATTATCTATCTATGTTTAATTAAATATATATTTTTTGTCCTTCACAGGCAATGTCATGTCTGGTTTGAATTATGAAACGACATGAAACTGAGGCGATTGTAATATGTATGTTAAATCGCGAAAAAATCGCGAATATTTCATCACTTTATGCAAACATATTGGAAGTTATCACCATAGCGTAAGATTTAGATAGCCCAACTGTGACGGCTCCGCCTCTGCCACAAATCTCCCAGCAACGCTGGTGATATGGCGGTCTTCAGCAAAACATGGTAGAAATTTAAGGATATGCACCACAACGCTGGGTGTAGTTCCTCGAATTTTTGCTACAATCTCCCCGCAAAAGCTGGGTGTAGTACGGCGATTTTCACGCAGATCCTTGAATATCATCAACTTTGCTTCCAAGTCATGTGCACTGAGCGTGCGCAGCGTGCGCACGAGTAGGTAATGGTTGACATTTTTAATAAGTACCAAACGTAGGTACAGTTGCACTATGTTTGGTGTATATGTTACAGGAAATGTGTGAAATTTAGGAATTGTATACATTTCTTACGAAATGAATTTTCAAATAAAATAGTGAAATGGTCACATTTCCGATTTTTGTTTAGGAAATGTATGAATATCCTAGGAAATGAACGCACTCAAATTTATTTTACACATTTCCTGTCGATTTTAGGCGTTGTATACATTTACTAGGAATTGTATGTAATGACGGATTACATACATTTCCGGTAACATATACAAGAAATGTGGAAATAGAAATAAAAAATAAGTTAGGATTCCGTATGGTAAAGGGTTAAGGAATACTATTACGCAGCCTTCGCTATCTGTATGTCTGTCTGTAACAGAGCTGTATCTTTTAAACAGAAAAATATAGACTCTTGATATTTTCAAATATATAATTTGAAATTGAATTGATTAATTTTCTGGATGTCTATGTATAATAAGTATGTATTTAAAAGTATATAAGTAGTTTATCAGTTATCTAGCACCCATAACACAAGCTTTGCTTACTTTGTGGCTAGATGGCGCTGTGTGAATTTGTCCACGATTATTTATTTATTAACAAATCTCGATACTTGGCAGGCAGGTTGGAGATCGCAATGTAATAAATATAAGAATGGAAAACACTGCTGCTCATTTTCCAGTCCATGGAGACTCAAGATATTTTGGCTCGAATACATTAGTCGCCTTGTACGATACCCACGAGTGTAAGGGGTTGGTGGTATTCTACTTTGCCGGACACCACGCGTCCAACACAGCTCCCGCTCTTTACCCGTTTTTAAATACCGATTGTAGTCGCTTTGTACGACTCCCACGAGTGTAAGGGGTTGGTGGTCTTCTACTCTGCTGGACACCACACGGCCAGCACGGCTCCCGCTCTTTACCCGTTTTTAAATACCGATTGTAGTCGCTTTGTACGACACCCACGAGTGTAAGGGGTTGGTGCTATTCCACTCTGCCGGACATCACACGGCCAACACGGCTCCCGCTCTTTACCCGTTTTTAAATACCGATTGTAGTCGCTTTGTACGACACCCACGAGTGTAAGGGGTTGGTGCTATTCCACTCTGCCGGACATCACACGGCCAACACGGCTCCCGCTCTTTACCCGTTTTTAAATACCGATTGTAGTCGCTTTGTACGACACCCACGAGTGTAAGGGGTTGGTGCTATTCCACTCTGCCGGACATCACACGGCCAACACGGCTCCCGCTCTTTACCCGTTTTTAAATACCGATTGTAGTCGCCTTGTACGACACCCACGAGTGTAAGGGGTTGGTGCTATTCTACTCTGCCGGACACCACACGGCCAGCACAGGTCTCACGCTTTACCGGTTTTTAAATACCGATTGTAGTAAACCGTAGAATCAAAGTCCGCGTCTAACCAGCGTGATTAGTTACAAAACAATTGAATTTGCATGCATTGTACTTAAAGTGCAAAGGTTTGTATTAGCGTTGAATGGTATTAAAAGATCATAGTGTGCCCTCTTATGTAGATACGTGTGTTAGGTAAGAACAAATGAGTTTGTTTGTTTCCTGTACCATTTTACGTAAATGGGACGACGTACGCACGTAGGTAATTATGTATATAGTTTTTTACTTAGGTTTTACGTTATTAACTTATTACATACGACTAGGGTACGTGAGATGTTGGTACTGGTAACAGTTCGTATTCTATTTATCTATATAATAGTATAAAACTGTAATAAAGCTCTTTCTGTATATTGAAGAGATTTTAGAAAAACTATTCGGGATAAGAACGTAAACTCTGCTCAAAAATTTTTTATCTGTGTCTGTCTGTTTGTCTTTCCGCGCATGACGCAAAAACTACTAAGCGGATTTTGATTCGGTTTTGATAGTTTGGTAGCGTGAAGTCCAGGATACAATCTAAGTTATGTTTCATCTTGTTCTCCCCGTAGTACAAGCTTTCATACAATATGGAGGTTATTTAAAATGGTAATAAAGAAAAATAATCATTTTGGCGTTAATGTTCCGGTTGTGCTTTTGGGAACGAGGGCCTGGGGTCCGCCTTGACCATTGAGTGTATTTGAAATGGGAACGCGGGCAAAACTATTTCCACGCGGACAAAGTCGCGGCCAAAAGCTAGTCACAAACAAAAATAAATTGGTATTACCCAGCGATAATAATTATTGCAAAATAATAAAACAAACTGATAAGATTCTCATTAACAGCGTAGTAATTTAACTATTTAGATTATAGCGATACTAAGTACTTAAGTAGTATATAGATACAGCTTTTTATTAATATATACTGTGTACCTACTATCTATACTCTGTATTGTAGATAGGCTCACTGATAAAATCTGTTTTAGAGCGCCGTGCAACAGGATAAATTATACCGAACTCTTTGGGATCCATAACCAGAAGTTACACAATGTTTTAACTATCGCGGTTATTATTACACATTTTAAGGGTATGTTCCAGGTTTCCTACCGCGTACCTTTGTTGACGAGTAGCCCGATATTTCGACACCGTTGCATGCATCATGGTCACGGGACGACCATGTTGGTACAAATACAAGGTACGCGGTAGGAAACCCGGAACATAACCTTAAAATGTGCAGATGTTACATAGTTCCTAGTCATTTAGAATTGCAAGTTCAAGAAGAATTAATACTATGCTATTCTTCTATCTAGGTACATTCTATAAGTGCTCGAGGTAAATAATGCACATCGGGTGGTTCGGCCCCGTAGAGCGGCGTCTCTGTCGCACGCGTGCGGATTATTTGCCGCCGTGTAGTGTATCTACACATAATTTGAATTCGGAATAAACTATTTGTTTTAGTTTGGGGTTAGATGGCGTTGTTTTAATTCGTCCAAGCATATATTTGATTTATTTTCATTTTCATTTCATTGATTACTAGCTTTTTGCTTTTTTCCCTGCTTGCTTTCAAGTTTAAATGAAAGTAACGTTTGCTCTTTATAGACCTATTTACTTACACCTATCGGCTTGTTTCTAGGTTTTAAGTTTTATAATAGCAATCGGGGTTTTTAGTTTTTGTACAATTTTTTTTTCCAATTAATAACAAGCTCGCGTTCTATTTCAACTGGATACCATCTAGGTTTAGTAAGGTTATGAGTCAGACCGAAAACAGAAAGAACTTTCGAAATTAGCTCCCGATTACCCCCAGGAACATACAAACTTGACGTCTTTTATTAGTTACTTTCCTGACGCGACCATATTCCCTTGCTTCAATTTAATGAATTCTACCCCAACTTACCCTTTACTCTAGCCTACCCTACCCCGACTTTCAAATGCAGTGGACATTCAGGTACATGGCCATTATGATACAGTGGTCATTCTGATAAAATGGTCATTCTGATATAGCGGACGTTTTGATACAGTGGACATTCTGCCACAGTTGTCTTTCTGATACATTTAGAAGACTTTCTGATAAAGTGGACGTTCTGATACAGTGTACCAAATGAACCTAAACGGCGGTCAACATTTATAAATAGAATACAATTTAATATTAGACCGCCGAGACAAATTTAAAAAGAAAACATGAAATATAAATAGCTAACAAACTGGCTTGGACAACGTCCAAATGAAAACACTCTTAATTTTGTTTACTTGCGCGAAGAATAATAAAAGATTTTATCAAAATACGGTAGGATACGGATGAGTATTAAATAATATGACTAGTTTAGAACACTGTGATATTATTAACATTTTACAAGTTATCTTTATCTTCATAGCACAATGATAGGTGGACCCTCCCGTACCTTATTACAAAACGATGTAATTAAATACAATTAATTTTAATAGAACATTAAAACGAAAGTCAAATAAACAATTTCAGAGATCTAATAAAGTATCTAATAAAATTAATGAACCGATTGATTGCGTAAAATCAATCAAAACATTAATCAAATATTTTCTTAGCTAATAAAGCATTTAATGTTTTCAATTAATCAATAATAATGGTCCCTACGAAGTAATGAATGAGACTTGAATCAATGGAAGATTCGTTCGTCTAGTCACCGTGCGTAGGTATCGTCCGAAAAGCGTACGAGCTGCGTCCGCCGCACCGCGTAGCATCCGCGTTGCTACCGCGTAGCGTTCGTGTCATTACACTAGGGTGTCTACCTACTCATTCCGTTGGACACGGCACTGCGGCTTGGCCGATCTGGGAGGGAGACAGTTGATACGACCACGCACTTGCATCCCAACAGCGACTTTATTTTATACCACATAAGGATTAGTATTAACTGCACGCTTGCTTCCTAGCTCGGCTTTACCGTAGTGTCATCTGTAGATCCTGTTTCTGTGACAGCTCTTCTTCCTCCTCTTCGGTCGCTGCGCGTTCATTGTTACATGACTTCGCTATGAGAAGGCGGTTGCTGCGCGTAGGCGGTTTGTACCCAACACATCGCGATCCGGGCGAGCGCTTCATCCTTATGTCGTGGATCTTCCAGCTGTGCACGAGCCGCTTTGGTTCAACCTTTATAATGCGAACGGCTAAGGAATGGAACGCGTTGCCTGCGAGTCACTATAATCTGGACGCCTTCAAGGCTAGAGTGAATAGGCTGTTACTAGACAGGCATGCTCCATCTTCGACTGCATCGTCACTTACCACTAGCTGAGATGGCGGTCAAATGCCTGGATAGTCTAAAATTAAAATTAAATATAAAAAAAAAACCTATGACCTCGAAAAGTGGAGGTGTCGCAAAAAATAATAGGGAAGGATAAGTAGGCTAAATAACTATTCCAAACATCACAACATAACCACATAGCACAGTACCTACGTACTAAATGAAGTCAATTGATCACCAATTTGCATTAATGGTCCGATTTCGGAATTGAACGTTAAAAATTATTTGAAGTAAGCGGTTACTGAATGATTAATGGGTAAGTGGATTCAAATTATTCATTATTAACTAAATGCGCCATTGTTATAATGTTGACGATCATTGCATTCCTATGTAAATTGCGTTAATATACCGACGCTTACTATCAATACATATAAATATCGCATTGCGAAAGAATATACAAAGGGATTTATATAGGTACAAATGGTATAACGCCAGAACATAAAGGCATTAACAACCTCAGTCATATTCCTTTGTTGTTAAAAGGTTTTAAATCGTGGGAGTCAAGTGTTATCAAACACAGGTACTGTAATACTGTAATAATATGTTCATACTGAAATGAGGGGGCGCCTGGAGACTTACAACACAGGCTTGACCTAGCGTACGCTCCAGTCTCCCACAATATCATAATAATGTCCTGATCAGTTGTATCCTAATATTGTAAGATGATTATTAATAAAAAAATATAAAGATTTTTATATTATTATTATAGTTCTAGCCTACGGGACAGTATATGGCCCCTTTTTTCAGCCCATCCAAACCAAAGTCCTTTAGTTGTTCCAAACTAAACTCGCGTTCTTTACACATATTATTATATTAGACGGGACTTGCACACGACGTACCTTTTCGATTTGTTTTCCCGACATTTCGGTAGGGTTACACCCACCGTGGTCACGAGACGACTCGAAAAGGTACGTGCAAGTCCCGTCTAATATAATAACAAAGTCCTTTTGTCATAGACCAATATAATACTATTGATCTGTGCCATTATTAATTCCAGACGAAAAAGAAGGGTGGTATAAGTTTGACTAGTAGTAAGTATATTTATTTATTTATTAAAACTTTATGCACTAAAGGTACATTGTTGGACTTAAAGCTAATCGCAATAGCTAAGCTTATACCTTAGTGTATATGTGGGGTGTGAATGTGGTGTGTGGATGCGTGTACTTTATTCGAAAGGCAGTTTTTTCGAGAATGTTCTTAGCTTCGTTTCGTTAAAATCGGTTCAGTTTGTTTAGAAATAATTTGGGTAAATGTATGCTTTTCGGGAGATTTCCGACGCTTCTCTGTCGGTTAGGTTAGGTTAGGTTAGTAAATTTATAAACGGCCGGTTGTGCAATTCAATATTAGTATTTTAATATTTCTAAATAAATAAATACAAAATGAGATTAACCTGTGGTGCTTGGTAACGTGAAGAGGCTCAATTAATTTATTTGTTAGAAATGCACTTATCTGTATGTGACCATTTATTTGTACTTTTATATGAAATTCTTTGAATATTTTCCGACTTTGTATACAAAGTAACGTAAAGTACGCATAATACGTATAATATGCGTTGTAATGCGTTGTGTGTGTAATGGCGTTTTTTACGTATAATATTTTTCAATATATTTGTTTTGTTAACGTTGATTGTGTTTTATTAGCTCTACCCAGTTAAAAATAGACTTTATCTACACTCATAGCGTAATGTTCCAATTTCATATTCGAAAACAGTTGTTTAAGGATACACTTTTTTCACGCCAGTCTATAAAATTTTAAAAAAATATTTTTCGATACAGCATTTCCCATACTAATTTTATTACAGCTGTAACGTAAAATAACTTTTTAATCATTATGCAACACTTTTATTTTTTAAATTTATGTCGGGCGCCGAGACACGGCGAAATGTAGGCTGAATACCTAAATGTCTGTGACATATTCAAATTTTCCTGTTTATATTCTGTGTAATTATTTTCCCGCTAAACAGAATATTTTTTCTAATTGTTGTAATTTGTGTTTGTGAATGTTTTTTCTTGTTTGAAGCAAATAAATAGATAAATGTGAAAGTAATGAAGTGAATTTCCCGCCGTTTGATATCCTCGACGCGTAGATACAACAAAACTGACTCGCAGCTTGCTTTCAGCAAAGTTGAGAATATTATAGGTACGATATTTTAACATAAGAATATGAGTCTAGATAAAGTAGTGTATGCAACTGCATATAATTAGGTATTAAAACACTCGTGTCAAACTATTATCATACTCGGCTACGCCTCGTATGATAAACAGACACTCATGTTTTAATATCCCCTTTTATATGACAGTTGCATAAACTACTATTCCGGATTGATCCGAATTCGAAGGTCTACCAATGAAGCGTCAAAAACGTCTAACGGCACACACGTATACCTAAATAATAAAACTTCCAAGTATAAATCGAAAAGTTTTATTTGTGCATGAATCCCGATTACTTTTTCCCATAATATTTTCATCTGATTTGAGTTCGGCCTAACATAACCGGAAAAATATTTGTCACGGACCTAAGCCAAGCAATTCATTATTCATTGTTTAAAGGAACTTCTTAGGCTCTAATTATTCTGCACGTATTCGGTACCACTACCTTTTCACTAGTTTACAAGTTGGTCGTGGTCAGTGCAGTGCAACAATCGAAACATAATGAGTCTTAAAATTATAATAATTATTAAATCTACTATTAGTTTCTCTACAACACTACGTCAGTATTGGAAATAGGCGACATCAATAACATAAGCGGTTTGACTTTTTATGGATGAGGATAATGTCTGATTAAGATATGAATGAATGCAAAATCGTAAAGTAAAAAGAGCAGATGAAAAAGTGGTACAGGTGGAGGGAGGAGTTTGTTTGTATTTTTACGATGAAAGTGTCAAAGTGATGTCGAAAGGAGAGTGAATGCGGGAAATACAGTGCACTGCATATAGTGCCCTCCTCACGATATTTCCTGCAAAAAATAGATGCACTTTATATTAATGCATTTATGAACAGTCATATGTCCTTAAGTAAATAAAATAAAATACATAAATAAAATAAAAAACCTGCTCTGGATGTTCAGAGGAATGCTAGTTCCAACATAAACGTAGGTATGAGAGCGAATGTATATGTGGGGTGTGAATGTGGTGTGTGGATGCGTGTAGTTTATTCGAAAGGCAGTTTAATCAGGAATGTTCTTAGCCTTGTTTCATTAAAATCGGTTCAGTTTGTTTAGAAATTATTTGGGTAAATGTAAGCTTTTCGGGAGATTTCCGACGCTTCTCCGTCGGTTAGGTTCAGTTAGCTGCTGCTGTTGCTGTAGAGAAACAAGTGATACCTAATAAGAAGTATAATTTATTTGTTTATTTGGGCATAATATCTATATGCATGGAATGGCCCGAGTGGTACCAACTATAGGTATGCACCTATTATAATATATTATGAGTAATAGTTGAAATATGTAAAGGAGACTCTACATGTTGGCCCACCATTTGGCAAAACATTTGCCGAGACCTTGAGCCCTACATTCTTGTCTAGTAAGAATGTGGTAGGCATCAAAGTGTCGGTATTGTATCGATACATGAATATTTTACTGTAAATCTATTGATCAGCATAGTTGTCTTTATTATTGTACACTTTGTAACATTTGGACCTAGTATTAATAGACTTGGATTAATATTGGACATCGTTCAAGATTTCCTGGGTCCATAGCTAGTGATAGGCGTATTGTCTATGGAAAACAGGCTTCACGAATAGGCCAACACTCCTTCTCCACAAGAAGCCCCGTGGGCGACCCAAGAAGAACGGCCTACAACGCTAGAATGCCGAAGACCGGGCGAAGTGGAAGAGATTGAGTAGGAAAGCGGACACTGGCAGAGGCCGGGATAAGCGCTAGGACAATGATGATGATGACTCCCTCTACATTCTCGTATTGGCCAAGTCACGTGAAGTTTTGGCCAACATGACAAACTTCCTTAAGTACTACTTCAAACAAAATACTACTTCAGTAGGTACCTACTTTCATTAATTATATTTAAAGTAATCTTGAGCGTGATAAGTAAGCGATAGGCAGTTCCTTGTACTCGTACTTTGTACCTGTATCAAAGGCCAGGTCTTGGATTTGGACAGACTGAAAAACAAATAGCTTGTTGCTTGTTTACATCGATAGTAGGTACTTAGGTCCAAGTCAAAACATGAATTCTGCAAGTCGATGCCCCATGACAAGCATATTAGGTAGAGTGAGGGTATTTGTAATTGATTATTAGGTATTAGCATTGATTGGACTTTAAGGCTTGTCTGTAATGACCAAATTATCATCATCATCATCATCATCTTGGCGTTAGTCCAGTTGTGCTCTGGCGCACGAGGGCCCGAGGTCCTTTGTAAACAAAATTCACAATTTATTTGGACCTTTAGGTCAATTACGGCACGAAGGCGCGCTCCATAGAAACGAAGTTTGGTCATAATTTCCAAATTAAGCAATCAAATCCAATGAAATTATGTAAACGCTATTTAGAAACCAATAAATATGTCTGGTTTATCAGATTTATGTCAAAATAGATCGTTTCAAAGTTGCACGGGATACTAATATTTCAATACAAAAAAAAGTCAAAAGAAAGGTCCGCCTACCAAATGAAATTGTGAACTTTGTTTACTATATTTTTCTCTTTTCGATAGTTTTGCTTTGATGGTAAACCTTCTGCTTATTTATCTATAGCTAGTTTTACAAATCCAAACAACTGTATATAACTTTGTACTTTTTATTGTACAATTATTATCTCAATAACAAATAGACAGACTGTAATGAATGCAATTGGCAAAGCTTTCAGCACTTCAATATAACACCAGGTATCTCGCCGAAGTCTCGAACTAGAATGCCCATCCGGCTGAGTGTTTTGCCGTTTTACGTGCTCCCGCTAAAAAGCTCATTGGTGGATAGCAGACAGCCAATCATATGGCTAGCCAATGGCATGGCTTCTGTGTTACCAGTTGAATAAAATATCGTTATAATCAAAATACTATTGCCATATTTAAAAATCATCACATTCGGCCATCCAAATCAGAGTACCCACCTGGTGTACGGAAATAAGCAGCAGTCAGTCAGTAGGGTTACATTAGGATTTTATGTGTAAATCTAAATTATTATCTCACTAATTATAATTATATTATTATTTTCTTTTGTTGATCACCTTATAAGTACATTTATTTATTTATTTGTTACAATACATTACAATACACCTTAATTTCCTACTTATGAATTAAACATACAATTGTGAACACATCCATGTGAAAGTTAGGTACTAGCGTTATATGCATTTTAGTACAAACATCACTATTGCTCTAAGTACAAATGAAAATAATTATCACATTAAATATTAGGTATCCAATATATTAGGTATACAATCGCAAAATAAACCTACGTTATGTAGAGTAAGCAAGATATGCAATAATAAGGTATCTTCCACACAACTAAATTAATTTACAAATTTATTTTGTAGTAATCATCACATTCGGTATTAAGTTTGTTGTCCGAGACTGTTGCTGCAATACTGACAGAGGGGTGTCGTCGTCACTATCACTACTAGATGACACTCCTTCAGAGTCTAAATTATTTATATTTATCCAAGGCCTAATGCGGTCGGCTGCAACAACGGTCTCGAACAACTTTCTTCTCTTGTTAAAACCGGGGATGTTTCTAATCTTGTATCTGTCATTACCAAGAGTTTTCTCTATTCTATAGGGGCCTATGAATTTTGGCAAGAGTTTGGTACTATTGCCTTTATTATAAAAATTGCTTCTCACTAATTTAACCAAGTCCCCTTCCTTAAAAACGACAGCTGGCGCTCGTCCTTTATCATAATATCGTTTTGATTTTTCCTGACTACTCTGGATATTGGCGCCAATCCTCTCCCGTATAGTCTGTATACTATCAGGTGCTGCATTGGTGTCAATATCAAGTTTATTAGCCAAACGATCGCGTAGTCTATGACCAAAAAGAGCTTCAGATGCCGTTTTTTGGGTAGTCGAATTAACAGAGTTATTTATACCCCATTGTATTTGGCCCAGGCACGTGTCCCAGTCATTTTCTTCCCTACCAGAGTTTTGTTTCATTAATGCGTTTAAAATAGTTTGGTTGAATCTTTCAGCCTGACCGTTAGCCCTGGGACACGCGACTGCGTTCAACACATGTTTAATGCCATGATTGTCACAAAATTTTCTAAAAGCCCCTGAAGTGAATGACGTACCTCTATCAGATATTATACGTGACGGATGTCCAAAGTCGTAAAATATATTTTCAAGAACCTTCAGGGTACTTTTTGTTTTTGTGTCTTTCACGGGTTTTGCAAAGACATATTTCGTAAAACCGTCGACTACCGTCAGAATGTAGGCCATTACCCTTTTTGCTCTTTATAAATGGACCTAGGTGGTCAATATGAATAGTATGAAAGGGTATGTCTATCTTCTGAATCGGGTGTAAGTGACCTGATTTTTGTTTTTGTGAGCTATCCTTATTGTATGCACAAGTGATACATGACTCTACATATTTTTTTACAAACCTGCGCATTTTGGGGAACCAGAAGTGCGACTGAATTCTTTCTAAAGTCTTAGCTATACCAAAGTGTCCTACATCGTCATGATTTGCCTGGCAAACTTGAAATCGGGCGCTACGAGGTACTACCATACGTAACCCTTGGTCAATTCTCCTGTATACCTTATGGTTCTGTATAACGTAGTTCCTTTTGATATCTTTTGATTCTTCGTCATTTTCAGGCTTAAGAATCTTTACTATTCTTGAAATGTCGGAATCAGACATTTGTAAAGTCAAAAGCCAATGTTCTGTGTTAATGTTATATACTGTAGCGGTTGAAAAGTCACTCAGATCATGCAGATTAGTATTGCGGCTCAGCGCATCCACATGAGCCATCTGAGCACCTGGCCTAAACTCAATCTCAAAGGTAAACTCGCTGATTAACAACCACCATCTTGCTATGCGCGGTACCAAATCGCGCTTAGTGAGCGTCGTTCTAAGGGCATGACAGTCTGTAACGACTTTGAAATTAAGTCCCAATAAATACACCCTAAATTTCTTCAACGAACTTACAATGGCAAGAGTCTCGAGTTCGTAAGAATGTAGATGGCGTTCTTCCGGGGTAGTCTGCCTACTAAAGTAGGCCACCGGCTTTAGGACACGAGGGTTTTCTTGCCATTGGAGTAATATACCACCAATACCTAGGGCACTAGCGTCCATGTGAAGCTCTGTTTCGAGCTTCGGATTATACAAAGATAATATTGGACGCTCCACCAATTTCTCCTTTAATAATGAGAAAGACTGAAATTCTGTTTCAGTCCACTGGAAGGCCGTGTCCTTCTTTAGCAAGTTAGTGAGAGGTCTCGCGATTTCTCCAAAATTTCTAATAAATCTGCGGAAGTAACCTGCCAACCCTAAAAATTGGCAGGCTTCATGAACAGATTTTGGAACTGGGAACTCTTTCACTGCCAAGATCTTGTTCTTGTCGGGTCTTATCCCATCGACGGAGATATCATATCCGAGATAGTTAATGGAACTATCGAAGAATCGACATTTGGAAAGCTTCAATGTAAGCCCATTCTCACGCAATAGCCTCAAGACATCCTCTAATCGACGGAATCCCTGCTCTACATCGTGAGATGGTACAAGGATGTCATCCAAATATGCTAGTGCCGATTCAAAACGTCTCTAACCTAGCATTCTATTTATAAATTTTTGAAATATCGCTGGCGCATTTGCTAAACCGAACGGCATCCTTTTAAATTCATAATGGCCGTCCGGTGTAACAAATCCCGTCAATCGCCGGCTTGACTCTGCCATCGGAATCTGGTAGTAACCAGAAGCAAGGTCCAATGATGTAAAGAAGCGATTACCGCTGAGACTACTCAGTTGGTCATCGATTAACGGAAGAGGAAAGCAATCTTTCTGTGTTTTATTATTTAGCGCTCTAAAGTCCACACATAACCTTTGCTCTCCTGTTTTCTTCCGTACCAAAAGTATCGGGCTTGCATAATCCGAACTGGATTCTTGTATAATTTCATGCTGCAATAATTCGTCAACAATACCGCGAACTTGTGCTCTCTCGGAATATGAGAGACGGTATGGACGATAAACGACCGGTTTGTCATCAGCTAAGTCGATGTTCATTTCTACATCCTTAGCACACCCAAGCTCGCTAAGATTCATCGCGAAACAATCTCGATACGACTGCAGCAGATGATGTAGCCTTTCAAACACATCTCTACTAACGTCTTGACCAACTTTTATGTCCTCTGGTTCTATAGGCTCTAGAGAAGAAACCTGTGTGACAATGCGGTCAACATGACAAGGTTCTCTCTCCGTAAAAGGGATAGCTCTAGTCAGCAACATATCTGGGTCAAACACCAAACCATCAGTGCCTAAATTCATGATCACAAGGTGTCCTTTACCTTGATCAATATGAAAAGCACCTTGATGTAGGTGATATTCCCTTCCGGGCTCCGCACAGCTATAGCCCTCCACATAAACGTCACCACAAAATGTAGGGTTTTCAGTGCGAATCTCTACCAATCCCATCTTTTCCAGAACCGTAGATCCTACTGTCAGTAATTTTAAGTTTTCGTCCTGGTCTACATCGTTAACAGGGCTTCTGTAAAATACGAGTTTATTCGTATCTTTGAGCACTATAACATTTGGCTGCTCAGTGAAGTTTTGTCCAACCAATAAGGGAGTGCGCATGAATTCGTCATTAACGATTAGAATCTCTATGCATGTCTCTACATCGTCAAGTTTTACTTTGACAAAACTCCTATACATCGGGATAACGGAAGAATTTCCGAAACCCTTAATGACCGGGAGTTGATCAAAGTATTTTGTTAATGTCAGTGTCTGAGCATCAGACTCGCGCATTAGGGTGCACTTACTTCCAAAGTCGACGTATGCAACGAAGTTCTTATCAGCTACTATACATTTCTTATAGAATTTCTCGTTGGAGTTGTTATTGGTTGAAATGGTTAGAGCTTTTCGTTCTGTAATCGCGTTCTTACTATCACTAGTCTGACGGGGAATCAAAGGACTAATTCCGCACGTTGCAGAATCGTGACCTACTCTGTGACATTTCTGACATTTAACGAGAGGTTGTGGACAATTATGGAAGGTGTGGCCTTTACAACGGCAATTGAAACATGTCGCACCCTGCGAGCTTCCGCTTGCACCCGAATTAGAGGGACCAATGGAGCGGTTGGCATAGGGAAGACTTCGCTTTCGAACATTATTGAGATCAATGGGGCGTTGTGAACTAAGAAAGTTCAGTAGATCCTCTGGTTCCTTACAATTCAGCGCTTGTGCGCCATTCCGTATAGATTTGTCATAAATGCCATAAACAATGCAGTCTACTGCCTTCCTACCGGTTAATTCGCACCTATTTAACAACGTGAGTTTGTCATAAAAATATTCGCGCAGAGTTTCATTGCTACGCGTAGTGCGCGCCAGCATCTCCTCCAGAAGCCGACCATAATTTTGTTCATTCGGAAAAGCTCGCAGCAGCTTAGCCTGCCACTCATCCCAGCTATAATTAACTGACGGTAATGCCTCGTACCATCGTTTTGAAAGACCATCTAGTTTTTGAAGAGCAAAATGTATGGTCTGTTTCTGGTCCCATTCGTAAATACTAGCACACTCATTGACCTTCTTTAGCCAGGTCTCAATATTCTGAGCCTTGCTAGAGGGGTCAAAAGTAGGTATTACATTATGCATGTGATTATTATTCAAACGAGAAGGATTACTTTTGTCATTGTTACTTAAAGACGCTTATAGTTTAAGCACCTCGTCTGTAGTGATACCCGCAACTGCTGGCATGTCGAGAAGTTGATGGGTCTTCGTAACAGGAACAGAACTCGATGTGGCTTCAGGTGTTCGCCCTGTTGATGTCTGGGGTACCTCTTCCGACGGCGGCGCCTCAGCCGAGGTGCTTATATTGGTAGGTATATGCACCGTAGGCTGAATCTCCTCAACAATCCACGACGGTATCTTTTTACGGATCTTAGAGGCTCGCCCTCCTACCGTTGCTGCAGGCCTTTCATTGGGTTGCTTCCGTGAGGGTGTAGTTTCCTCTTTAGGCCCCATTCCCTTAAAATAATAAATATTTATTACTTATGTGTAGGCTAAAATAGATTTAGTAGAATATCTACTCGGTTATCACGTACATAATACATATCCATAGGCAATGTAACTAAGAATATGTATGCAAGTCATATGGTAATTTTCCAAATACAATAAATAATAAGTCCATAAATAGTAATCATCACACAAGACGAAACATACATAGCTCCGTTGGACGTACATAGCCTCTTTTAGAGGGGCATACCTAGCCCCTTTGTAATATAATATAGTCATTGGCCTTGCCAGCATTAGCACTCCACAGACGGAACGTACTTAGCACCGTTGGGCATACATAGCCTCTTTTGAGGGACATACCTAGCCCCTTTCGTGACTAAGCTGGCTTCAGCACACAGACGAAACATACATAGTTCCGTTGGGCACACATAGCCTCTTTTATGGGACATACATAGCCCCCATCTTTGTCATATATTTGATTAGTTCGGACATAAATTTCCAAAACATAATATATATAAAACTTAATTATACATAATATATAAAACATCAAGAGTAGGTATTCAAAAACAAAAGTTAATGTGTAAGGTAGAATCATTCAAATGTAATCCAGATAATGTAGTTACAATAAGAAAATAATATAGGTAATATCAATAGCTTGATCCGTCTGACACGCCATAATAAGTAAACATTCTTTTATTGCAAAAAACTTAAAAACAATAATTTAAGAGCTGCTACATTGTGCAACTTTGCTTGGAAAAATCATCAGAGTGTAGCCCTGATCTGGGTTTTTCCAGCAACATCTGACAACCACTGCCAAAGAGTCGCTTTGACCAAGTGATAGCGCGACAACACAATATTGTTGAATATCGAAAGGTAAACAGTATTACAACGCATGGAAATATCACCAGAGAGTAGCTCTGGTCAAGATTTTTCCAGCAAAGTGATCAAATTGGCAGTGTCACGGAGTACCTGACCAACTGCCAATTCAATATCTGCTTACAATGGTATTCTAATAATCTGAACAGTAACATTGCATGGAAATATCATCAGGGAGTGGCCCTGATCAAGATCCTTCCATCAAAGTGATTAAATTAGCAGTGTCACGGAGTACCTGACCAACTGCCAATTCAACATGTTCAAATAACACTAGCCTAGAATTGTATCGCTGCATGAAAATGAGTTACCAGAGGGTAGCCCTAGTTGAACCATTTTCAGCAACATACCGGTTTAACATTGTCATAGAGTGCCTGACCAAATGTTAATCCAGTTTAACAGTAAATTATTGTAAGTAATAGATAAAAATAAGAATAATGGCGTGGCAAACGGATACAGTCACTATTATTAGTCATATTAAGCAATAGTCTCGTTTAATTTAAAGCCAGTAATAATGTGAAATCATAAGTCATCATATTACATACCTTTTAGAGCTGAAGATAACACGTAGGCACTACGTACCACTTCTGAGATTTTACAAATCCAAACAACTGTATATAACTTTGTACTTTTTATTGTACAATTATTATCTCAATAACAAATAGACAGACTGTAATGAATGCAATTGGCAAAGCTTTCAGCACTTCAATATAACACCAGGTATCTCGCCGAAGTCTCGAACTAGAATGCCCATCCGGCTGACTGTTTTGCCGTTTTACGTGCTCCCGCTAAAAAGCTCATTGGTGGATAGCAGACAGCCAATCATATGGCTAGCCAATGGCATGGCTTCTGTGTTACCAGTTGAATAAAATATCGTTATAATCAAAATACTATTGCCATATTTAAAAATCATCACACTAGCAAATGCAAAGCAAATAGGAAGGAATATTGCGGTCATGCGGTAATAATAAGGTTTTATCGGACAAAAACCTTTTGTTGTGGAAAAATTGACATGTTATCATCGATTAGTTACTTCTCCAAAAACAGCGGAAAGTTAGGTACCTATCTGTGTAAGCAACATGTTATTGACTGGTTTGTAAACTCCTTTGATTAGCTAATTTTTATTGTACATTCAGAAGATTCAACAAAAACAAAATGGCCCCCGCTGACCAAGGACATCCGCAACAAAGGGAGCGGTTGCGGTGCAAACCTTATCCCTGTAGATACATTTTGAAGAACCTAAAGTTGTGTGTGCTATAGCGGAAGTGACGGTGGCACCAAACTAAACAGTTCTTTCGACGGAAGCACATAGGTAGGTAATAGTAGATCACTAAGCCATTATTGTCCCACTGTAGGACAATATTTTACAAGCTTTTATCATATGTAACTACGTATATTCGGAACAAATATTTTAAACCTAATTTGACACTGCATTCAATTGAGCTGAAATTTAGTTTAGGTACCTACGTAACTATGGTATCAGCGGATCAGATAAGGGAGTCGGAAGGTGGTCATAGGTGAATGCAACAACATAACCTCATCGGGCTCTTCGGGATCGTCTTGATAAGCAGGTTTAGGTGATTTTTAAGGTCAGACGATGATGACGGAAAGTGGTCATAGGCACTTCTAAACTATGCATAATTATCCTTTACAGTTTGGGCTCGTTTGATTTGTTTTCACAAGTACTTCGATCGATATCGTAGATCCTGTTAAAATTAAATAGCTTGTTTAAAAAAAACATGTGAGAACTTCTAATTAGTATCAATATTCTATGACAAAATATACCACGCGTCTAATGGACAGCTTGAGATCATCGCCATTCATATAACAAGCCTTAAAATGCGAAATACGTCAGGGTAATTTTGTAAACATTTGTGCTAATTGTCTAAACGGATGTATTATTGATGTGACAAGGTAAAAAGAATTGATAATTGGATCCGTTCATGCCAACAATATATAGAGTTGACGAGATCACTTCATTTGGATTTTTTATCACTGTCGTGTTAAGTTACGTTGAATATTCGATATTATACTATACTGCTGCATATAATGGAAAAATTATAAAAAACCACATATAAAAATAATATACTACATAAATTTGAAAACTTAATTTACCTACAACCCCAATCTAAAAATCTATATGTACCTAAATCGCTGCCACTGTTGGAAATGGTACCCACACTATACGTACCTAATTGATTACGGTTCAGTATTCACAACATTTACCCCAAAATAAGTCAGTGACTCAGGACGAAGGTCCTTGACCAGCGTGTTGCCAATGATGGAACGAAGACTTAGTACCTAATTAAGAGATTTATTAGGAAACTGAACGACATCCAGCGTGCAATGAAATCAGATGATCAGAAAGGAAGATATGTGTTGTTACCTGGAGGTTCCAGAGTTGTAAAGCTGGAGTGGCAGTGGGCAGGCTTCATAGTTCGCAGAACCGATGGCTGATGGGGAAGAAAGTTCCCGCATCACTGGCTGATGGGGAAGAAAGTTCCCGCATCACGTACAGGAAATCGAAGCGTAGGACGGTCCTGCACGAGACGGACTACGCTTACAAGAAGATATTCTGCAAAAACTTGTATGTAATCGAATCGATTCTCAATCGACGTTCTCCTTGGTGTTGCCTTCTAAAATCTACCTACCAAGAGACGGAACAAATGAACGTGACATTGGCGATTGATTTGCTTTAATTTATTGAATTTTCCGTATATTTTATTTTACGCAAATTAAATTGTCCGCAATGAAGACCCTTGTCAAATAAGAGGAGAATGCTGTTTTATCACACAATCGAATCGAGCTACGATTGTATCACCAATCGAATGTAATTGGTATTTTATTAGTAACAGAATACCAAAAACGTGTAAAACTACATTGCGCTGCGGTTGCGATAAAATTACAATTCGATCGAGGCATTAGTAAATTTGCGGACTGGAGGCCCTGGTTTTGGTGGGAAGCCGGTAGATGCAAGAGGAACCCAGCCGGTCGGTTTGAAAGGCTTGGGCGAAGGCCTATGTCCAGCAGTGGACGTCCTGTGTAAAATTTACACCTATGTATTAAAATAAAGATACTGTATTCTATTGATGCCATTTATAGTTCTGGTTATACAAGTAGGTAGTTAGCGTGTTTATGGTGAAAATTGATTCATAGTCAAACTTAAATACGAAATTCTTTTTTTATAACAAATATTCTTTTCACACATCTGACATAATATTAGTTAGTAGTATAATAACCCTTTATGTCAATAAGACCTACGTCAATAAGACTCATTTTTGGTCGTTGCGTCAACATAGTAAGTAAGTTAGTGAGTATAGTTTCCGTCACGTAAAAAGAACGCTGAGCGGCGGTGGAGGGGATATGTCTGTCCCGTTCTTTCAACCAATTTGTTGTATATTTTGTCTCATACTTTAAAAACAGGCCAGCGTTCTTTTTACGTGACGCGACCTATAACATGAAAGATTTTTATTGTGTCAATAAAACAGGTAAATTCAAGCCTAGTGCATCGGATCCGTGCTGTACTAGTACGGAGATATATTCTATATGATCAAGTTGCTTGGGCTGACTAGCTATCGCCCGCAGCTTTGCCGTACAATTCGATGCCGTTGGTTATTCTTGCAACAAGCTTATCAGTTCGTATCCACTGCATTTTCTACCCGAAAATGCTTTTCAGAGGTAACCTGCGTATAGAAATAAGCCGAATTTCATTTAAATTCGATGCGGCCAGTGGTTGTTCACCAATCACGATCCGCGCGAATGCTTTATCCTAATGTCGTGGATCTTCCAGCTATCCGCACGGGCCACTTTGGTTCGACCTTTATATTGCGTACGGTTAAGGAATGGAACACGTATGGCCGCAAGTGTGTTCCCTGATCAATATAATCTGGACGCCTTCAAGGCTAGAGTGAATGGGCTGCCAAGACGGGTATGCTCCATCTTCGGCCGCATCGTCACTTACCAACAGGTGAGATGGGGGTCAAATGATTGTCCAATATTAAAAAAATGTCAACAGTCCACAGCAGTCCACTGCTGGACACTCAAATTAAATATATGTTCATTACTTTAAACACGTTTAATCTCTAAGGCACTCCACATATACCGGTCCTTAGTTCTACCAAAAGTCGTTTTTCGCTCCTCGTCGCCCCTCATTTACACACGGTTTAAAATAGAAAAGCCCAAGGAGCCCATTAACTACGCAGTACCAAATACTACGTTTCCGATATAGATAACGAGACAGTAAAAGAGTTCCAAACAAAATATTGCTAATGTTAGGTGAAGGACAGAGCATCGCGCGATCTTTTGATACGAAAATAGCATCAAAATAGATATTGCAACACAAACGACAGATTACATCTTATACATATGCGGTTAAAGTGGCTATGATTGCAATAAGAGACGTTAGTACAGGAGGCCGATGTAAATATGAATACTTAATAAGAAGTGGATTCTTTTGTTCTGACCCACGCACGAACCCAGCAGAACATTTATAACCTTAATTGGGAACGCGAGTTCACGCAGGTCATAAGGATTATATGAAAGCTAACTGTGGGACACTGTATTTGGGGCCGACCGTTCCATCGGGTATTCGACCCGTGATAATAACTGAGTTTGGTAGCCAACATCAGTTTGTTAGTTACTAATATTGAGTGAATGAGTATTTATTCAATACGGCTTTTAATTTGTGTAGCGTTTATCTCGGCTTCTTTGTTACAGATTGTTTATCATGTCTACGTGATCATAGGTAAATCATAGCCATGAAATGCAAACGAAACGAAACGTAGACGATTATAGATCTTGGCCCACTAGTTGACCTATATAACTCTTGCAGAAGCGTTTCCGGATGGTTATGTAAAAAAATCCGTAGTCTTGGCGTAGCATAAATCAGAATAAATGTGTCGCTATTACGAAAACTCCTGGAAGACATACGTCTTCACGTTCGTAACTGTACTGAGTGTAGATACTTCTCTGTAAGGAACGCTGTAGGCAGTCTTCCGGAGTATCGTCATGGGAGTGTCAATCGGCTTACGAAACTGCTTAACCAGTACAGTACAGTCTCAGGGTCCCCAGCGGAAGACCTTGTTCAAGCTCACTTTGCGAGCCGCATGAGGAGCGATGGCGAGCTCATTGCGGTGCTGAAGTTCGACTAGCCTCAAAGTACGAGAACCGGTTCCGAAGTACGGAACGGTGTAATCACAGTCGGTCTTCCGGAGTAGGGCACAATGTAGCATCAGCCGACATCGTCCGACCGTATCTAGATAGTTCGCGTGCACTCCATTGAATGGGGAGTGGGGATGCCTTGGGAGTAGAACGTACAATACAGAGCATAATTGCATGACCACCTCAGGAATCATATTATTTTGCACTACAGTGCAGTTGTTAAACGGTTTTTATAGCATCAATGAATTCTTTTTTATATATTATATAAAAAAATATCCTGGTGGTAAAGGACGTATCCTTTGGGCATAAGGGACAGGTAATGACATTTTGGCTAAAGATGCACCAAATATCGTGAATGTTGCTGTAGCGGCAAAGGATTTTTTTTTGAAGTGGTAATGGACTTATGCTCTTGTACTGTACCTTGGCACAGCCTATAGCGTAATTGATCCCGGAAAATAAGAGACAGTGTGAGTAAGTGATGAAATATAACGTAATTTTGATTGTCATGGCTATCTGCAGAACATTACCAGAACACAATACATCTTAAAAATTTCTGGGGGTTTCCGACCGATAGATAGCTTCCATAGTCTGAAACTACGAAGAATTCTTTGCTCTTTAGGCGTGACCGGGCACAACAAGGGATAAGGATAGGTGATAATTATGACACATCTATCTTGTAGGTAAACCTAAACTATTATAAACTGCGGTCTGGCTCCAGGCACCACAAGGGAGAAGGATAGGTTTCTGTTAGGCCAATAATTGTAACATATCTATTCAGTAGGTAAAACTAAACTGTCCTAAAATGGTATAAACTGCGCTCAGGCTCCCAGAGTAACGGCTCTGATGTAACATCAGCTGACATGGTCTGACCGCGTCTAGATCGTTCGCGTGCACCGCGCGGTAATTCGCGACCCATTGTGCGGGCTCTCCGGAGCCGTAATGCGGATGCGGGCAGGGTTGCTACAGCTCCTCACTAACATACAAACTTTTCCTCTTTGTAATATTAGTAAATTGACCTACCCTAACAAGCCTAATAGACACCTGCCTAAGGTAAATATCCGTGCCCATATCGTGCATCGCTTAAAACTCGAAAACTATTGAAATATCGCGTGATGTTATCTTAGACCATTCTTATCTTACGTTTAAATTTCCTTACAAAATAAAAAAAAAAGTTTTGTTTTGAAAATATCCCGTGATCTGTGTTGAGGCAGTTTATCATGTTTGTCATTGTTTTAAAATATGACTAAGTGCAACATTTGACCGTCGCATTACAGTGTTGTATTGTGTATTCAAGAAGGTATTTAGTTTAGGCAGGTGTTTATTAGGTTTGTTAGCGTAGGTCAATCAATATATTATTGTTAAGTGAAAAAGTTTGTATGTTTGTGGTTTGTTTGTTGGAACCTAACCTAACCAAGGAACTTTCTCCCACGAACGCTAAGGTTGTGGAATGAACTGCCTGGAGAGGTTTTCCCTGGAGAGTACAACATGGAGTTCTTCAAGAAAGGAGTTAAAAGGTTTTTACGGGGTCGGCAAAGCGTGGGTGATGCCCCTGGTATTGCAAACGTCCATAGGCTGCAGTGACTTCTTACCATCGAGCAGGCCGTAAGCTTGTTTGCCACCTTTGTTGTAAAAAAAAAACTCGGAAATTTCTGAACCGATTTTTGAAATTATTTCATTATTAGATAGGAAGCAACATTATTCCCGAGTGTAGTGGGGTTTTTATCCCGGAAAAATAATAGAATCCCGGGGAATGAATGTTTACAGAGATCCGAACTACGCGCGGGTGACAACCGCGGGTAGGGTAGGGTGTTGCATTATCGGGGTGATCATATTGACCACTTTAGGCGAGTAAGGTAGCTAGGTATTTACCTATACAAAATATGGCCCACTTTTTTACTATGGGCAGCCCTATGAAAATGACATTGATACAAGAAGTAGGTATCGCCATATACTACGCAGGAAATGTCCATTTTCTCGATGTTTCTTTTCTATTTTATTAACTGCAAAACATAAAAAGGAGGAAGTTCTGCTGTATTTTTGAATTTGGTTGATTTTTAATTCAAGACTAAACTAGAATAATATATATTTACAATTATTATTTATCGGTTGTATTATCATAATTATTATTTTTGTATAAATTGTAGACCAATTTTAAAATTTCGTTTTTGTTTGGAAGGGTGTAACTCTTGAGGTGGTAATCTGTGGGTCATCATTAATGACCGACCGCCTGCCTGCCGTCAACCCCCTTTCTTTCCCATTGCACAATCGCGTGACACCAGCAGTGCCATGGGGAAATGTTTTAAACTTTTTAAGTCGCAGTATTTAAAACACACAATAGAAAACGCCGCGGCCCTTTTCCCGGTCTACGGAATATATTGACTCGCATTGTCGGGCGCGGTCCGGCTGCGCCTGTCAATGTCGGGCGCTGTCCGGCTCTGGCTAGCATTGTCGGACACGGTCCGGCTGTGCCATCGGCCGTTGTCGGCGTGGTGTGAATGTGTTCTGGCTCTGGGGCGGCCATATGTCACTGTATGTTTCCTATCATACCCTATTAGACGATTGAAAGAGATACTTAATATCCTATATACCCAGTTAACATTGTTTTTACCCCTTTACCGACACCCACAGTCGAGGAGGTGGCGCAATTTTATTTCTGCCGGACACTAATTAGATGAAAGTAAGAAATTGACAATGTTGAAATAGGCTATCTGCTTCCGCTTGTCGGAAATAGACAAAAAAAAAAGAATTTACAATAGTTTGCACAATTGGCTAAACAAAAGTTACGCAAGAAGTTGCCTAACGAATTCATTTGCCCATTCATTTTAATACAATTGCTCTCATCCTTGTAATTGAGTCTAGTTTTTATTGCGTATTAAAATAAAAGAATCTATTATACTGGGAAGTACTTACTGAAGTAGGAGTGCCAACGTAAAAAGTAACCCTGACTTTAATGTGGACATCCGCGTAATTTTTTTATATTTTTTTGGTATTATTATTCATGTCGTGTCACCTGAAATACAATAACGTACAATGTAAATACTACAACGTAATATATGTAGTGGGTTTGTCTATTGGACAAATGGACTGCCTGGACGGATCACGATCGGCCCAATGCGATGATTGGCCCGCGACAACGTCCACAAAATTTCAAGTTTTCAAATCTCTGCGTACGTCAAATGGGTACCTTCAAGGCATGGACTTACTCTTCAAGGTTTCTCCCAAAAAGATCGGAAAGTTAGGTACCTTGGCAAACATTTTTTCTATGTTATTTCTTCCTCTTCTCTAACTCTTCCACCTAACTAACTGATATGATAATATCGCGATCGCGCTCCTGTACGTAGGTACCTATTGCGGAGAGTTGTTTAGCACAAGTAAAGTAAGGGATTTTCAGAAAAAAAGATTGAATTTATCATCTCAATAATTCAATAACTCCTTGGTTGGGCTACAGCTACTTACTTTGTTAAGTTCCGCAAAAATGCGACATATCCGCACTGAGGTAATTAGACTAATCGGCAAAAGTGACCTTACCAATTAAGTAGAACAAGATATAAGGTAAGTATCGGAAGTAGCGCATTCTGTGAAGCGTTCATTCCATATAAAAATAATTAGACAGAACTGGTATCAGTGCGTCACAGAATATTGATACTAACCTAACCTATGGGAACTAATGAAATTTTACATTTAGGTATATTCGGCTTTTATTCGGCATTTAACCCCCAAGAAAGTGAAAGCGGGATGTAAAGTTGGAAATACTACAAACCTATGATTACATTATTTTAGACCTACCCAAGGACTTCTGATATATAAATTAATGGACCTACCCTTAGATGAAACCAAAAGACCTACCTATATATACGATGTTATTTAGCAGTACTTGCCAATAAAGACTGGGCAAGCGAACCCGCGTACGCAAAGCAAGTTCAATATAACAATAGACGGAACTCGTATCGCTGTTTGCAAAGGTACATAAGTTCATACATCTACGCCATTATAAAATTCCTGTTTTGGCGGGCTGCTGATTTAGCGGGCGGACGCTTGCGCCGGTTCGGCGGGTTTGCGAAATTCAGTGAAAAACACACCAGCCAGGATATCTGACGTCGTAACATGCGTCTCGAGGATGCTTCTAATACGCATTCGAATACGCATTGAGCGAGAATGCACTTTGAAGGTATGATGGTTTAGGTAGTTTTACATCATCAGGTACTCTGTCTATTTTTCCCGCCAAGTAACAATGTGTGCCGTTGTGGTTTGAAAGGTAGCCAGCACATTTTTACAGGCAATGGTCATAAGGTCTTGGTCCTCATGGTGACGTAATACCCAGGCGCGGATCCAGGATTTGGTTGAGGGGGAGGGCAAATATCAAAATTATAGTTATAATCTAATTACAGGTATTCTCTACCCGATAAGCGAGCGCCATGAGTAAAAAAATTGTCCTTTTTAGTGGGGTGAACAACAAAATAAATGAGCGAGCGGAGCCAGCTAAGAATTTTTTTGTTTTAAAACTTGGAGGAGAACAATGAATGTGTGAGCGAGCGGAGCGAGCACGACATTTTTGACGTTTTGGTTCTTAAAAGCTGCGGTGATCAATGAATAAGCGACCGGTGCGACCTCGAGGTTTTTACGTTTTAGGTCTGCTGAAGGTTAGGTTTTAGGTGAAAAGCTGAAGTGAATTGAATTAATGAGCGAGCGGAGTGAGCTTGTAATTTGTGATATTTTGGGTTATAAAAGCTTGAGGTGAATATTTAATTAATGAGCGAGCGGAGCGACCTCGCTATTTTAGACATTTTTGGTCTTAACAGCTATGGGTGATCCTCACAATAGTAATTTAAGGAAATCAATGAATGAGTAACCGCAACGAGCTAGGTGAATGATAAGAAAAGTATCTGAACCTATGAATGAGTGAGCGAAGCGACCACGAAATGTTTGACATTTTGGGTTGAAATTTAAATATTTTGGGTTTTAACAGCAATGGGTGATCTTTACAAAAGTAACTTACGGAAATCAATTAATGAGCGACCGCACGAACTTGGTGAAAGCTAAGAAAAGTAACTGAAATCTATGAATGAGCGAGCGCAGTGAGCTTGATATTTGTTATATTGTTAGTCTTAAAAGCTGCGGTGAGCAATAAATAATGAGCGAGCGGAGCGAAATTTTTGATATTTTGGCTTAGGTGCTGTGATGATGTGTGAATTGTGATGCTGATCGTAATAAAAGAAATTAAAATTATTGAAAAACCAATCGGAGCGCGCACGAAACGTTTAACATTACGGTTTTTAAAAGCTGGGGTTATTGTGAAAACGAATATTTGAGCGAGCGTAGCGAGCTCGGAGTTTTAGATTTTGAAAGATTGCTGTTAAATAGTATGACAAAACTGAAGGTAATGAATGAGCGAGCTACGCGAGCTCGAATATTTTGACATTTCTGTTCTAAACAGTTGGGAGTGATTAATAAAATCAATAAAAGAATTGAGCGAGGGCAGCGATCTTAGAACTTTTGGCCTTTTAACTCATAAAACCGTGGGCGATTGTGAGTCGGGGCTGAGGGGATCCGCGCCTGATCATACCTGCGGTTTTGCATTTTGATCTCATTACAGTTACCGTGGTGGGACGTCACTGACGATGAGCTTTTTATTTAAAAAGTTTTGGACTACAACTGGCACTTCTGACAATACATGACCATTCCAACCATTATTACAAGAAATTGGCCAGGACATCTCTAACCCGCCTGACAAGCGTGAAGATTTTGGCAATATCCTACGCTAATGTGGAGGAGGCTTGAATCCATAGACTATATGTGATGATGATGAACAATCAAATGTTAAACTGACCTAATCTAACCTACCAAGGGTTGATTGATTTTGTATGAACTCATTTGTAAGTCACCATACAGTACCTACCTACAGTAAGTGCAGTTGATAAGTTAACTTTATAAAAACGAACTCTATCATGAGAAATTTTATAAGAAAGAACTAAGTATCAAGTCAATGACTCGATCCGCTGCCAGTTTAGCGGTTTAACTCACAAAGACACCATACTTTATTAATAGTCTTTTTTCATTGTTAGCTAACTTAATATTCAACACAGGCCCAGGACGAAGAAAAACAAGACTATAAACAGTCTATAATATATTTTTACTACTTTGTCAAGCAAATGTTACAATACAAAGTAAATCCGGGTACAGCACATAAAATAAAAATAACGTATGCAATGCCATTGTTACAGTAAATATATATTTTTGCTATTATTGCAAAAGTAAATACATTATGTAGGTTAGTTTGCGATTCCGTATTTTACAAGGAAATGGCGCATGTGCTATGAAAATAGCATATAATTATTATTTAATTTATTTTTATGATCTTCATGATTAATTAACGCAAATGTGCACGATGAGTTGAAGTATACCTAGTTATTATAATATTCAATTGCATGTGACATTAAATACCATATCTAGGTGTTTTTGGTAGTAAACAAACAATTTTAATTGGATTATACTAAATTGCCGCTTAAAATGAGTAGGATTGTGTACTATTCTTCTTTAAAAATAGCCACAGATCCTCAATTCATTTTACGTAAAACAATAATGATATTTAATCAATTTCTTGATTAATCGTTTCCACAATTTGCTAACTATAATAACTGTACAAGATGAGTCAAACGTTAATGGTTAGTAATTAATTGTTTTATCACAGTCAGCGATCGGTTCATAGTCTGTGGTCAGTGAGACAAAGGCGCAATATTTTATGGCGTGGATACCTGGACGGCGTTTTTCCGGTTTTTTTGTAACATGGCGTGGTATCTTGGTCTCCGTTTAGCGGGGAGGGCCCCGGTGGTCCGGTTTAACTGGTTTGTGACGGATTTTAGAGGCGCGCCGCTATTTTAAAATGTTGTAAAAATGTTGGAAACGGAAATCCTTATGTCTGTTAAAGAATTGGTCTGGGTTTTACATATTAGACAATGTAACAACAAACTCCTTTCGGAACCTAATAAAAAAACTTCTAACTAGGTAAACACCAAATAAATTCCAGACAGCCAGATTCATGCAATGCGTAATAAGTTGTTTAGTTTGAAAATAAACATGGCGTGTTTATAATTTTGATTTGATTGTTCTTTTGTTTTAATTTATAGTACAGGCTTACCTCTGTATTACAAGATTCTATTTAGTCCCCATGTCTGTTCGTAATAAAATCTTGCAAGTTAAATTGGACCCATTTCGCGGTTTTCGATTGAGCTGAAATTTTGTACAGTTTGGCGACCAACAATGCAGTATCATGATACCATCAAGCTGATATGATGATGGAGACGGAAAGTGGCCGTGGGAACTAGGAGTTCCTACGCATGGGTTTGGGCTTGTTTGATTATTCTAGATAAATTGATGAAAGACACCGCGCGATAAAAGCTTGGTATGAAAAAATATTTTTAATTTGAACTTATATTATCAATCAAACATTGATGAGAATGTCTCTTATCGTTGTATGACCTTCAGTCGGATGTTTTGGCGTTTCAAATGAAACAACTTTTAAATAATGATTCCAGTGTTTACATTGATCATTTGTATTGTTTGGTCACTTTTCAGTTAGTACACAGAGCATATTGCAACATAGCGTTCGTATACCTTGTAACATTTTGAGATTGTGATGCGTGTGGTCCTTGATTATCATATCTTAGTTATAGAATTCAATATCTACGGTGGAATTTGTAATATAAGCATCTTGCCTATTTAAATTGGATTTAATAAATTCCATGGGCTCCCTGTACATGTAGAGTAAGTAATTTTGAACCTTCAGCGAGGAATTGGGGTTTGTCTTTATTCTATGCATGGATTAGATTTTATTTTTATTTTGAGTGACTTTAAATTAATTCATGATACAAAAGGCCACGTATGTGCTAGTTATAATAAATAACTTTTACTATGACACCAATTCTGTAAGCGCGAAAAAAAACTCGGCTATTACAAAATTTAAAATGAATTCTGCCATAATGTATGAAAAACTGATATTTTTTCACGATTACGGGGTTGATGCCATAGTAAAAATGGTTTGTTATCATGAGCATCCCTTGGTATAAATAAACAATTTTATCTACACTTATATCGTAATGTTCCAATTACATATTCGAAAACAGTTGTTTAAGGTTACACTTTTTTCACGCCAGTGTATTAAATTTTAAAAAATTATTTTATGATACAGCATTTCCCATACTATTTTCATGACAATGAAAAATAACTTTTTAATCATTATGCAACACTTATATTTTTTAAATTTTTGTCGGGCGCCCGGACGCGGCCAAATGTAGGCTGAATACCTACATGTCTTTGACAAATTCAAATTTTCCTGTTTATTTTCTGTGTAATTATTTTCCCGCTAAACAGAATATGACTTCTAATTGTTGTAATTTGTGATTGTGAATGTTTTTTCTTGTTTGAAGCAAATAAATAAATAAATGTGAAAGTAATGAAGTAAATTTTCCGCCGCTTGGTATCCTAGACGCGTAGGTACAACAAAACTGACTCGCAGCTTACTTCCAGCAAAGTTGAGAAAATTATAGGTACGATATTTTAACATAAGAATATGAGTGTAGATAAAGTAGTGTATGCAACTGCATATAATTAGGTATTAAAACACTCGTGTTAAACTATTATCATATACTCATGTTATAAACAGATATACATACTCATTACTCATATATATACTCATAGATAAACAGACACTCATGTTTTAATACCCCCTTTTATATGACGGTTGCATAAACTACTATTAACGTCAGCCTGTATAAATCGGCAAAGGAGCAAGCAGGTCACCTGATGGTAAATGACCACCGTCGCCAACATTTGCAACACATTGGGCCCTATACTGTTTTTGATATCTCTCGCACCCACGCGAGCCCCCGTGTGCGCTATCTATCACACTCCTGTTAAGTTGCCAGAGATAGAAAAGACAGGCATTAGAATGATAGGCGCGTGGATACGTGCGATTCAAAAATAGAACCCCTGGGTTATGCCGTATGCGTTGCCAACAGAGAAAGGTTACTTGGTCAGCAAATTCTACTTGTATGGGCTGTCATAATTATGATCACTGAGGAGATAATACATCACCAGACTGCTAGATCTCACGTTACCACGTGTGGTCTGCAGGCAACGGAATCCATTAATAAACAAAATGTACGGTGGGGCAGTTCAACATAATAATATTCTTGGTTACTTTAAAGACTAGACTATGAGAACTGTAATGTGATCTAAACGTTCGGAATACAATGATAAATCTAGAATCGTGGTCGTGGTGGCCTGAACTATACAAAAATAGGTAGTTTTTGGCCTTTGTTTGAATGATAATTGAATAAAAAAAAACGACGTACAACTTTTACAGTTGTACGTAGTTTTTTTTTGTAGTTAGTTTTTTTCCCTCTATAGTATAAGTAAAGAGTGTTAATTATAGTCATCTTTGCGTTAATGTCCCGGTTATGCTCTCGCCCACGAGGGCCCGCGTTCCACCTTGACCATGATCCTGGATTAGGCAAATCAGGTAATTACAGTGGAGCGACTGTGACCTCCGTGACTCTGCTACCTGGGGAACCTGACCAGATAGGATCAAGGTTACGCATTCAGTCGCCTGAATGTGCAGGTTTTAAGGGTTGTGCAGGGTAAGAGCATCGGTTAGTATTAATCTAATTCACACTCAGAAAAGAGTCATTGTACATGGCCGAAGTGGAATTCGAACCCTGTTTCTCTCGCTTACGTGTCGAATACTTTAACCGCTCGGCCACCGACGCTCCAAAAAAGCCTTCAAATTGCTTGACTGGAATCTTTTCCGAAGTCAATAAATAGAATTCTCTAGTCACCATCCAGTAATCAGTCGTAGAAGACTCGTTTGCTCATTAATATCTAGAAACACAAGGTAAGTAAATATTGATGTACCCAAATGACAAGACAGGTGTGGTTCCGGACACTTAGGATGTTGGAGCGCGTGCGCATAGCAAATATTCCGCGTTTAAATATACTTGTGGAAAATAACGTGCACATAAGACGGTAAAGCTCGAGATTCTAGATTCTGATTTATTTACTTTTATGAACAAATATAGAAATGTATAGAGAATATCAACAAGGAACAACAAGTGCGCTTCAAAGTACTTAAAACGTAAGTAACTTGGCTAGGGTAGAAAATCAGACGCGTCATTCTTAAGACAGGCATCATCATCACAGCCCAACAGTCCACTGCAGGACTTAGGGCCTCTCCCACGAAAGAGGAGGTTATCGCCATAATTTCCACGATTGGCAGGCGGGTTGGAGAACGCAGTATTATACATTTAACAATTCAAAAAGCTGAACTCTAGATATTTTGCCTCGAAAACAATTGTCGCCTTGTACGACACCCACGATTGTAAGGGTTGGTGCTATTCTAATCTGTCGGACACTACAGTTCTTAAGACAGTATCATCTCTGAACTTGTGCAATAGTTGGGGCTGGTACAACGCAATCACTCTTGGAAGGGCTAGCACTCTTAAGAAATATTAATTTATGTCAAGAAAATGAACTTCATCTTAACCCTTTTTTCACGGTTGACCTATTATGAGATATATAACGTCGCTTTTTTCCGTAGAGCTTTTATTTTTGTCCGTAAATGATTAATTGCAATCTATTGAATCCGATGAAACCGGTTGCAATTTATTACAATTTGTATAATAAAGTGGAACTTATGTGCAAAAGGCGATTTAAAACAAAGCATTTATTTCATTGGCCCACCACTCATCCTCCTTTTGGGTTCAGATATTCCAAACTAGCATCAATGACCAACCTTAGGTGAACACTAAGCCCTCTAAGTACTGTTAACTTTATCACACCGAACATTATGACCGATTTTTGAAGTCTATATGCTTTGAAACATTGTATGGCGACAACTTAAGCGTCGTCAGTGCAAGCGGGCAAAAGAGATAAGCTAATATTGTCTTGGAACCCGCAACAAAAAATTAAGAAGTAAAATGTTGAATTGGGAAACATATATTTCTGTAGGCTTAGGCAGAGGGCATATTAAACTGTATATATGTCGAAAAGAGGCCCGTAAGCCGTTTCTGAAGGTACGAACTGTAGTTCCTAACATCAAAGAGAATCCGTCCCGGTACTCCTGAGCGTCACTTGAGCGGATCAGAGAATTCCGTTCGTTCCGAGCTAATGACAAGTATATTAATTGTTGTCAAACAGGTGTACTGGGTTTCTATTACCTCATTACAGCCCGTAACAGTCCACTGCCGGACTTAGGGCCTCTCCCACGAAAGGGGAGGTTATTGCCATAATCTCCACGCTTGGCAGGCGGGTTGGAGATCGCAGTGTTTAAATATAAGAATGGAAAATGCTACTGCCCATTTTCCAGACTACGGAGACTCTTGATCTTTTGCCTCGAAAACATTAGTCGCCTTGTACGACACCCACGAGTGTAAGGGGTTGGTGCTATTCTACTCTGCCGGACACCACACGGCCTATTACCTATGTAGATACATTTGCTAGATGAATATCTAGCTATCTAATTTTTTTCTTAAATTCAGTTTTGACTTTTAGTAGGTAGTGATTAAGACTTCGAATAGGCGAGTTGCTTCGGTAGGCGAGTATATAGGCGAATTTCTTCGGTAGTATAATAAATATATGCCCTTCGACCACGTATGAAACCGCGATTTTGTAACTATTGTAATTGGTATTACAATACTCACCTGTATTTATTTTTAAACTACACATTTTAAGCTCTTAGCTCTAAAAATATTGAGTGGGATAGGAAGGAATTCGATCGAATACAAGAGTAACGTTACCGTTTCGAAAAATTTCTAGAAAGTATTTATTATTTCAACCATTTATCACATTAATTTATAATGAAATCATAATACCTAGTAATTAAAATGCTATTTGTCATTTACCGGTTTAATTGAGTCTTCTCCTGATAAACTTTAGCACTAGTTACTTTAAGATAATGCATGTGTTGAAAGTTCTCAAGATAAATATGATGTTTACGGATTTGTTCAGAAATGACCCAGAAATGGGGTCCAAGTCCACTGTATATCAACACACCTACGTATTATATACATAATGGACTTTGGCAAATTAAACTGATTGCGTCATTTCGTCCTGGAATTACCGCTTCGGCCGTTCACTTTGCATTTTCCTGAATGCAGAAATGAACATTTCAGTGACTCATTTTATTACAAAGAAAGTAGCTTACCCTTGTATCGAGGAACAGTTTATTAAACTTTGTCCTAATGAGGTTTCTTAACCTAAAGTCAATGGCTTTCAAGGCGAAAATGTAGGCTGGAATTTGCGTCATGAAATGTCACTTCCGTTGAATGATCTGCCAGCCACGCACGATATTCTCGAAAATACATAAATTATAATATGTTTTCTTGAAAGTAGCTGTGTAAGTAGGTATTCATAAAGCTATATATGTGTAGAATTTAGGCTAATACCTATCATGGATTCTCATGCAAAGTTAGAAAGATAGATATATTGTTTATTTATCGCCAAATAAATAATACATACATACATCAATCAAAATAACATCAAATCGATAGAAAATACAAAAAATACATATATGTAACTTAACAAAAACGAAAAAAAAGGACATGATTATAAGTCACGTTCCCCTGCTATTCTGCCATACCCTGCAAGCCAAGTTAAAAGTAGGCGAAACTACTATATTTAATTTAAGTAAAGTAAAGTAATTAGACAAACATTACCGCGATACGGAATGCGCCGTTGATTTTACGAATATTCCTTAACGAAGATTGCTTGTTTTGCCGTAAAACGGAACGCGTCCATAACATCAAAAGAAAATTTGTATGATGTGACGTCAAACTCAAGTCAAACAAAACATCATTAAAAAAATATTAAAATATGTTAAAAAAAACTCAAAGTAGCAGAAAATATACATTTAAGAAATAATATAGGTAGGTACTTACGTAGGTAAGGTAGGTAATAATATTTTATTTTAAAATTCGATAATTTTTTGGATTATTTCCCTACCTACTATATTTTTATGACTTATAAACCCGAAAATACTATATTTGGTCTAAAAAAAAGTTAACAACCCTACACACAACAGAAGAAAGAAAGAAAACAAGTAGAGAAAAAATCAAAATTAATAGCATATTACCTAATTTTTTTAAGGACACCCTATTAGTCGATCGATCTACTTTAGCAAGACCCATAATTTAGGTATTCCTACGCTTACGTTACTCAGTTACGATAATACTTTAATCAAAGGTAAACCACTTTAAAAACTTGTTTTCAATATTACTTGTTGTCTTAGCCGGTCCGACATCTGGACATGGAAATTCCAGATTGTCATCGTGACTATATACATTTTGAAACCATTTGGAACACATGTAAGTACTTTTCTTAATGGTATTTTGGGAACGTACGTCGTGATATTTAGTGTAACTTATATAGAAACCGACAATCTTGATGCTGATGTAAGAGCAAAAGGAATTGTAAAGAAAATTAACTGCAATTCGGATATCTAAATGCTAAATAAACTTATAATACGATTTCATTGAAGTCGAGATTGACATCATGTGACGGCAGATATGACAGGGGTAGAATCAATGCAAGGAAGTCAACACACAGACTAACACGGACATAATTGAAAATCCATATTTGTTTTGATGACGTATAGTATCTGACCGTTGAGGAAAATGACGAAATACAATCTTGAAGGCGGGGCTCGAGTCACACGTAGAGGTCAAACAATATTTGTGTACGGCTGTCTTACTTAATAGGTTTAAGAGTTTATTACGCAACAAATAAATGATATATCTTCACAATGTAGATACTTGCTTACTATAAAAGTGAAAGCTTGTAAGTATACACTTGCAACAGTAGAAAATAGTGTTTGGGGTCAAGATGCAAATTGACGGACAATAGAAAATAATAAAAGAAAGAGTTTATACGACAGACGGAACTTTAAAACGATACTTACCTAAGTAAGTATCGTTTTACTAATATAACTCATATTAGCTGCTTAATTTTCTTAATATGCAAAAGCGTATGTTTTTGACATTGTTTAATATTCACTCAATAAGTTTCAATATTTAACAGGTATGTTAACGATCGTGTGAGAACGTCGGTGGCCTAAACATGGCGGCTTCGAGCCCGAGTGTCGCCATGTAGATTTCTGAGTGATATACATTAGTTGAACACTATCCGATGCTCATTCAGGTGACTGTATGATCCAGGATTTGGTAGATCAGATAATTACAGTGGAACGACTGCCATCTGACCTCCGGGGCGCGGTTAACACCAGAATAACAACCGTAGATTGGATTTTATAGAAACATCGTGATAGAACATGCACATTCAGACGACTGAATGTGCAACCATGATCCACTCTGGTCAGGTTCCCCTATCAGATGGCAGTCGCTAATCTGCCATTACCTTAACGGCTAAACCTTTGATCTTGGTCAAGGCGGACCCCGTGCCCTCGTGCGCGAGAGACATTATCACCAAGATGATTTTTTTTTATTTAGTTTACGAAATTGTTATTTAGGTGTTTATGCGTGGTAACTAATGCGAAACTACCTTTCCTGGTATTAACATGCTATCGTTAACAAATCAGCATCTAAAAGTTTAGGCAATCCATCGCATTATATGCCAAATCATGCTAACAGTTTCTAATTTGTAATATAATCAGTAATTTGCTACTCCGTTCAGGTTCTCAAGGAAATTGCTGACGCACGAATTTGTTGTTCAAATATCGGAAATGAGGCAACATCGTAGATACAGTTTAAAGAATTTAATCATTGTAAAAATCTAAAGTGGCTAATAAATATTGTATGACTCCTGTCTCTTGAACTACTGAACCCATTGGATTTAATGTGATGTAGTGATTAATGCAGAACGCCTTTGATGATTGATGGTGATGATTTGCCATACATCGTGTTTGAGCTAGTTAAACAAAGAAGTGGTCAAAAGCAGAAATGGTCCTATTTAGAACCGGCCTAATGAAGAAGTGGTCTAATCCAAAACTGATCATATAAAGAAAGAGACAAATAAACTGGTTCCCAAACGTCAAAAAGGACGACATTGATCTTATACTTTCTAGTAATTATTTTAGATGTCTATTATAGTACGACTCTCTCCTCGCATGGATCGACCTGCATTACTGTTACGTGCTTACGTAGACCTCTGGATAATTATTATCCAAGACTGCGCAAAGCCATTTAAACAAATTATGCAATTTTCACACTCAAAGCGGCCGCAATACGAAAGTTAGATTGCTCTCTTCTCTATTTTACGAATACAAGGTTATCAACGTGCAAGTTTATGCAACCTGTTCTATCTTCCGTGGCATTACCAGTATTACAGAGACGTATGTGGAGCGGAGCGGGGGCCCTGACACGGTGGCCCCGCCGTCAGGCGAGCACTGCTATGGCTTGCCGGTTGACACACCACAACACGTTACAATACCACAAACATATCTGACCCAGTGGCGAAAATTGGAACTAAGCATCGCCAATTTGAAGTAGCATTTTCTAGCCAACAACAGCGACGTCGACACCGGCTCGGATACGTTGGTGGCACATTACGTCATGGCATCGTCAAAGTGACTTGTCAATTGAGTAGATTCGCCTTCAGAGGAATCCGCAAAACTTCGAGGCTGATTAAAAAGTTGATAACGAAGTAAGACGAGCAACAGCTCTGACCGAAATACATTTGATTATAACCATGTTGACAAACGAGTGGACAGGACAGTGCACCCGATATGTAAGGTATCTCTTAGGTGCGGTTTAATCCGGTCGTAAGGAGAATTTCGCCCGCATCTCTCTAAACGGCGCGCGTCGCGTGTTTTGGTAATCGCGGGTCGCTTGGTGGCAGGCGACGTCGCCGGGCGCAATCCTCCGTACGACAAAAAAGACGATTAGATATGAAGGTTTGTTTTACGTTTCTTCTATTATCTGCCACGGCCACACCCCTCTCGGCGCGTCGTACGTCTCGCCTCTGCTTAATGGGTCGCGAGTACTCGAGAGGCGAGAAATGTCTTCTGCCGCGTCTCTTCTGTATAAACCGCGGCTTATGCACCAATAATTCATTCTTGAACCTCAGGATTTTTTGTATTTATTTACAGCAAATAAAACAGCCAATCTTGAGAGCGCAACACTTTCCTATGGAAAATCTCTTAGCGTGCTATTTTTCACGTCATTCGTTAGGAAAACGTTAGTGGCAGTTTTTACGAGATATTCCATTTTAAAGTTTTGAAACAGGCAGTCGAAAGCTTCGCTTAAACAGCACGCAAGGATATTTTGCCATGCAAAGTATTTCTTTGTAATGATGTTCTCTGCAAAGTGTCTAGAAAGGCCGCGCAAATTGCAAAAACAATCACAATAACAATAAAATATAAAGGTTTAGATATTCCAGACTTCACACAAAAATGATCTAACCTTTTTAAATTAATAAAAACAAACTCATGCCACAAAAAGCAGAATCCTTGATATTTTTTGCATTAAAATCTGCCTTTCGTAAATTTTAAGTACTTAGTAGGTAGATACTGATATAGATACTAAATAATTAAATAGTCAAACAGTCTTGGGAGCCGATTGGCACCCCGTGATGGTAAGAAAGCGAATCCTCCGTTTTTCACCCGGACTGCGGCAAAGCTCAAACGGAGAAGTTGTGTGTTCGGCCTGGCTATATGTTTAAAAGTGTGGTAGGTATAAATGTCTGTATTAATCTTAGTTGTTTTATTATTTTATCCAAATAAGTTCACCTGTTCATTTCAATGTTTTCAGGCACGGAATTTTCGGTTTTCGGAACGGAAAACCGTACGGAATTTCGGCCGAATGCTGAAGTGCAGTTCAAGCTGATGAAATTCGGTTTAAACAAATGTGAAACGAACCCATCTGATCCCTACGAATAACGTCAACATTTTTAAATAAACTGTGACCTTTTTTTTCAAAATGTATTTGTCATTTTTAACGGACCCTCATCCCTACCAGAAGGTAAAAGAATTAATAGAGTATTAGAATATAATAGCAGTTATGGATCAGGCCTATCTGTAGGTGACCGTACTAATCTTACGATTTACGTAGAGATAATCATACCAAACTACAATTTCCTTGAACTTTACAACACACATTGTACTCAGTTGAACACATAGCTGATTTACGTTCAAACATCACGATTTCTTAGTTTGCCATTAACACTAAACACGCATAATCACGAAAAACGTCGATCAGTAACAAACATTATTTGCTCGTGGAATCTGTATGCTGATTTCAAAGCAATGTCGTGGTTCAAAGTCCACCGCGCTGTACTTTGGCCTGTGTGGCAAGGCAAATATTCACCTTCACGCGGTGTAAATACAGTAAGAAATGTCGATAGCCCGTCTACTACGTATCTATTGACACTTGAAGTATAATATACAGTTCGATACAGTGGAGTTTGTGGAATAATTTTTGTACTGCGGGCACAGATTAATAAGGAGGTAACCAAACCTGCAAGCGGACCATCTGCTGGTAAGTGAATGCCGCCCGCTTTGATGGTCACTTCGTACATGATTTAATTTATTTGGAATAATTAAACAACGCAGAAATGCAACAACTGCTTTGTTTTGGTGTCTAAAATAGGTACGTATGACGTAGGTACTTTTTTGGATTGTACTTTAAAGGTTAAGTACTTGTTTCATTTATCATTTTTTGTCTATCTGCTATTTGTTTGTTTTTGTTTTGTAGACATTAATTCCTTGTTTCTCTTTCAGAATGCTTTGTGCTAGTTTATTGGAAGGTCTCTGACCTCTGTAGTCTTTCCTTGTAAATTCGCTGGTATGCTATTATTTTCTTCAGATACGGTTGGAAGATCAGTGTATTCATGTAGGGTAATGATTGTTTTTTAGTAACATATTCAGAAATCTTTGTAGTTGGTACTGCAATATTTTAGCATTTTGCATAATTCCAGGTTAGCTGTTGCATATGTGGAGCTTTTTGTCCAGGGAGATGTTGAATAAGAAGTCTATCTATGGACCAGAGTAAACTAGATAGGAGATCGCATTCTTATCTCTTAGCTCTTATATGTATAATATGCTTTGCCAAGGTAAGTCATTGATCAAAATTATCATCATCTTGGCGTTAGTCCCGGGCCGGGGTCCGCGTTCCTACTTCTCCTTGTCAACTTCGCTCGGTCTTCGGAACCAAGTAACCGATGCAAGTGTGAGCCAATATATTTGACAGTAGATTTAAATGGTAGTGATTCTCCCCCTATAATCACAGGTTAATTGTGCCCTCTTCTCAAAGAAAAGGTTTGACTTCGAAATACGTAATTGCTTGTACGAATTTTTTTACTTTACTCCCTACGCTCCAGTGAAATATCACAGGATTTAAGATGGTGCTTAAAAATGTCTTTATAGTGCAGGTACTGCCCCCCGTGGTTCCGTTTTCCTGGGTTTTTATACCACTCAGTCACAGTGATAAACGAACAGTCATCCCCCCTGATTGTAAGCGGAGCTAAAATGTGATTGCGCTGTTACCTTATCCTTCGAACCACAACACAAGAATGCAAACATTGTTGCCTGGCAGCAGAAATAGATAAGGCGGTTGTACCTACTTACCCCGGCGGATTCCTCAGGCTAGACAGAGTCCTACCCGCGAATTTCAGCGGAACACTAGTGTTCCGCTGAAATTCGTACTAGAAATTAACAAATATTGGCTATTTAGGGGTCTGCCCTAATCAAACTGTTATGTATGTACGCATTCATGTATATGTGTATGTGTCTTAAATACACTTTACAACTCTTTTTAATTTCCTTACTACCAATTTATACTCATCAGACAAGCTTATGGGGCCCATATCCCTACTGATGCACGGAACCCTAAAAAAGTAAGACGCGTAATTATTTACAATGAAAAAAAAACATTTCCGTATTATATACATATAATACCAAACAGTTATCTGTCTACGCCAAGTCATCGGCTAGCAATACCACACGACAATTTATTGTAGGTAATTATATTCATCTCACACATACCGAATGGGTAAAAATAAATATAAAAATATTGTAGGTATAGTAGATACTTAGGTAATGTTGCTTGTGCAAATTAAAAGCAGATATGGTATCTATGTTACTGAGCGTCGATAGCGTACCTAATGCCTAGCGGGTTGGACTCAGAGCCGGGTTCGAATTCCAGTGTCACTATGTCCCAAACAATGATTATTTCTGATTTATTCAGGTATTACATTAGTTGGACACTTAGATACCGTTGCTCTTATGGCGAAGGAAACATCGTTAGTTAAGCCCCAGTTACACAAGATAATTTTCGGCATGCTTATGAACAAGCTAAAAACTATTACTCTTTTTTCACTAGCAGTTTGACATAAACATGCTTGTACGTACACAAATGCTCCAAAAAATCACTTGCCTGAAAATAGGGCAACTGGGTCTTAAACCCAATCATTCAGTCGCCTGCATGTGTAACCATGATTCAATCTGGTCAGGTTCCCCTGCAGGGTCACTGAGGTTATATGGCACACGCTCACTTCGCTCAGTCGATCAGGCGGATTGTGCGCTTGATCGTGACTTTAGTGGTAACTAAAAAAACAATAAATGCTTCTGCTGCCCGTCTTCTGATTTAGGCTGCCTGTCCACTGGAGCAGAGAGGAGCGAAGAGCTGTGGCGAAGCAGAGTGCAGATTTTATGCGCTCCGCTCTGCTCCTCTCCGCTCCAGTGGACAGGCTGTCTTACGGAGGTAATATAGGATGCTCTACTGCTCTATTTTATTGTTTGGTTCTATAAAACATTTCAATTAATACTTACAAGTAAGTTAGATACGGTAACAATGGCGTGGTTATGGTACCTAGTTTGGAAGCATTTTACCCAGTTTTAAACGTAGATAATTCTACATAAGTGTAGGTTCTATAGTAGAGTTAGTAAACAAAATCGTTCTAGTCACGACTTTGTGACGTATAGTCGCTGAAATGCTATTGTTTCTTGTAATTTTTATAAGTATATGCTGTTTTATTGTTCCATCTAGTACATAAATGCAATTGATGCGACTTGTACGCAATTGGCGACTTGACTAGATTCAATATAAATTATGTTTCCATATTATCATTAAAGAGCTTCAAGAAGAACCAGCATTCAGCAAGAAAATAATGAAATCGTAATCATATTTTTTTAAGTCAAGTAAAATGACAAAAAGGAGCACATTGCGCACGTCATAGTTCAAAGTCTCGTACAAATAGAGAAGTAATCCGTTTTGACAGATCACGAAGAGTTGCTGATTTGACATTTAGTCAATTCGCGTTGTACCGCTCCAGCATAATCTAGCTCAGCAGCTGACGGTGTACGAGAAAGGGCTCTTACGTTACGTTTACACAGATTCCGTTACCTAATACGTATAGGACATAAAATTCTACCAATTACTCCGTACCGTTAATAATTTTATTGCAAATAGGTGGCCATGCGATTCGAAACAGGTGTTTTGGCGTACCTATCGTCTGTTGCGATGCTTGAAAACATTTGCACAGTCACGTCAGGCGTGAAATGTAATTAACCTTATAGTATGCCCATTGACCGTCTGCGCATATATTGTAGTCGCCTTCAAAACCATTGAAGTGAGACTCGTTCGTCGCAATTTCACTTCCTTATTGGTTCCGGTGCTGGAACCTTTTGCATGTGACACGGCTTAGGTCAGCGACTTAGCTGGCATACTAATTGTTTCACTTTTTGGCTCTAGGCGGCTGAAGATGACGGATAGTCGCGTTTAAGGCTGTGTATTGATAGAACTAAGCAAAACACTCTCTGTGTTATACAAGAAATATGTAGACCTCTTCTCTACGTAAGTTTTTTCGATACAATACAATAGTCGTACATAATTTACAACAAAAAGTATTAACTTGACACCAAAGGACAACCTTCCTATGAAGTAGATACTAGTGGTCTCGGCGCGACTTCGTTCGCGTACACGCGTACTTTACCCTTACGTACCTTTTTATTGCTTAGAAACCTTCATCTTGAATCACTCTATAGGTATATATACTATGTATAGAATATTCAGTACAGTCCCAGTTCTCGAAAGTACTAAGTTGTTGGAGAACGCTGCAGATATCTCGGACTATTAAAGAAGATGCCATCTATACTACCAAAAGCAAGGCTCAACATGAAAGAAAGAACTGAATACAAGGCAAAGAAAGAACTGAATTCAAATGCAAAGTGGATCATAAAGACGCATGCTCACTCACTAAGCGAATCAACCAAGGAACTTTGTTCGCGCAGCCCTGTGCCTATTTCACACAACAGGCCATTATGCAATAAGTTAATTACCGCTTGTATACGTTTCTAGAGCCGCGGCTATTTACTTCCTTGTTTACTAAGATTGTAAGATGCTTGGTTATTATCGAAACACTGTGGAATGCCGAAATTAGACCAGCATTGCAAAAACCATTTCAAATTACGGCGATAAATAACTCTATTAACATCATAGCTACGTCACGATTACTATTCGTGGCCCATCAGAATTCGAGTCAATTTCCCGGTTGTGCTCTTGTGCGCAAGGGCCTGGGGTCCTTGACCATTATCTAGGATTTGACAGATCAGGTTTTTTCATTGAACAGACCACACGGCAATTGACTACCATCTCACCTGATGGTAAGTCACGATATGGCCGAAGATGGAGCATGCCTGTCAGGAACATCCTATTCATTATAGCCTTTAAGGCATCCAGATTATAGTGGAGTGGATTTTTTTATGTATTACGGCAGACAAACAGGCAAGCGGGCCACCTGATGAGGATTAAGGTTATTATAGTAGAACGACTGCCATCTGACCTTTGTGACCTTAACAGAGGAACTTGACCAAATTGAATCATGGTTACACATTCATACATGTGCAGGCCCAACATGTGCATTCCTGAATGTGCAGGTTTCCCTTCACAGAGTATCAAAATTAGACCAGCATTGCAAAAACCATTCCAAATTACGGCGATAAATTATTCCATTAACATCATACCTACGTCATGGTGACTATTTTTGTGCCATGTTTAGCTGATTTGTGCCCAAAATAACTTAAGAGCCATGCAAATTTGAATCCAGTTTTACTTTAATACCAACCTGCGTCAAGAACACAAAAATATCCCATAAAATGGGGACCGGTTTGTTTATTTTTATTTGGAAAAGTACAGTAATCGTCGCGCTTGGTTCGTTCTCGAAAGTATTTTACTAAGGGAGTGTGTTTTTTTTTTGTTACACAACAGACAAACAGGCAAGCGAGCTACCTGTTGGAAAATGGTCACCGCTGCCTATAGACATCAGCAACACCACCGCTACCTCGCCTCTAAAGAGACCTCTAATATACCTCCCGAACGATCCCATGTCCCAAAAGGGCAACAACAATTGACATGGAATGAATATTACCAATGAATAAATATGAATATGAATATATGAATATGGAAACACTGTGACTGGGAATCCGAATCGTGCGAGCGAGAAACGTCCCTTCGAATCTTCACGTGGACACCAACAGATGGTCAACGTAGTGGCGATGGGTACCCAGCCCACGGCGGATAGTGCGGAGGCGGAATTGTACTGTGGGCACCAGATCATAAAGTTCCCCAGAACATTCCCCATTGTACAGCCGGTAGAACTCACACCGAGAGCCAAAGTCCCTTTGGTCAGCCAGTGGTTCTAACCGGCTTGTTAACATGTGTTCTGTTATGTGTAGCGTGTCGTCTGATTCCCGTAGTAGAAGTAGTTACCTATTCTGATGACTTCAAAACTTTCCATTCAAAGATAAATTGTTTAGTTGTAGGTAAAAACTACAATACTAATAGGGTCGCACAATGTTCAGGATACTATCTCAATTAAAGTGGAGATTGGCAGGTCATCTTCTTATACTAACTCTATCGTTAATTATCTTTTTTTATATATAAAGAGATATCCACCCTTATGTTGGTGACATTAACGTCCAAACTCGCTGTCACAGCTTCAGTGATGCAATAAATACTAAAGTGGCATAAACATATAAACAGTATACTTATTTCAAGTACAAGTACAAAGTGATTCAAGGCTTGCAATATGCAACCACAACAATACTTATTTCGACGTGTTAGACCGGTGATTCCTTAACATAACAAAAGGTTAACATTTGACCATTTTTAACCTTTAAAGTCTTTTGTAGAAAAATTTGGTGTCCTGTCGAACGGAAATATTGATTTGCAAACTGAATACCACTACCAACCACCACTCCACTGAACCACTAGCTCGAAGGAATCATTGGCTTTGTCTTTGTAGTACAAATTACCCCTTGTCCGCTACTTTGTCCGTATGAAATTAAGTTATGTCCAAAAAGTTTTTATAGAATTGTAACTTTAAGGCCTGTATGCCGTGGTGACGGAAAATTTCGGAATACGTTATTGGTATGATCAATTCATACCAATCGCAGCGGAGCTGCCTTGCTGCGATTGGTAGAGATTGCTTTGCAATTTGTTTAAGATTTAAGTTTAGGCGCTCATACTGTTCCCAGCGGTTTACACATTAAAGTCATGTAATGTACTTTTTGTAACAATCTTGTGTACAATAAATGGTTAAATCTACACTAATATTATAAAGAGGAAAGATTTGTACCTATTTTTGTATGTTTGTATGTTTGTATTGAATAGGCTTCGAAACTACTGGACCGATTTCAAAAATTCTTTCACCGTTGGGAAGCTACACTATCCGCGGGTGACATAGGCTATATTATATTTTCTAAAAAATTACGGATCATTAATAAAACTCCAATAATGTAACCCAAGGTGTAAAAAAATACCCAAAAAATTCCTTACATCGCGTGCGCTGCTAAAACTATTGATGATAGAACAAAGTAATGTACTACGACTTTGCAGAACACATCATTATCTACAAAAAGTGTCGCGACAGTATATGTCTAACTATTATAGTTATGTCACAATAAGTGTTCTTTTATTTTCAAAATTTAATTGAAATGCCGCCGCTAAAAAACGCTCTTTATTTGTACCTTGGTATTAATCCTTATCAAAATAAATTACTTCATATTCACGACTGCTTCAATACCTTTATATAACTTTTTGAATTATTCAATTCAGACATTCCATTCGAAAGATATCACGAGTTTAAAAATGTGAATATTAGAAAAAAGTCGCGTGTTCGCCGCTCAGTCCGCTCGGCTATCTAGGCAGCACGGGGTACGTACGGGAGGGGAGTCAATGTCAAGAAATACGGCCGTCAGGAGCCGGGTCGCCCCCTTCCCTCTAAAATGGTTGAGGAGACGGTTGGAACTTTTGTGATCGTAATATGGTGTCCTGTTTGTAACGGGACACTACTCAGTACATACTTATGTATAATATAATTACTTCATATTATAAAACGAAGTCCCACGCCGTGTCTTACTGTCATTCTGTACGCGATAAACTCAAAAACTACTGAACGGATTTTCATGCGGTATTCACACACAGACTACATAGTGCGGTTTTAGACAACGTGATTCATGACGAAGGTTCAGGTGTATAATTTGTTAAGGTTTACTACCCGTGCGAAGCCGGGGCGGGCCGCTAGTAAATAAATAAATAAATAAAGTATCCAAAAGTACCCGACACTCCAGAATACTGTGTTCGAAAGCTATTAACCCATCTTCCCATTATTGAAAGAATTTTAAAAATCGAATCAGTATGTTCGGATATTGCCCCCAACACCCAAACTTTAAACTCGCACACTTTGCCCTTCACCCTCTTTATAATATTAGTATAATAGATGTAACGTGTAAAGTCTTATAAGACAATCTATACTATAACAGGCAATCTGTTAACCCAAGGTGGCACAAAACTGCGTGTTTACGGCTCAAGTTGAGGCGTTCCGAGGCCGCTTGCCCAACAATTTCTATTGCAACACCGAACGCACGCCGCGGCGCTTATTAATTATGTAAGTATGGGATGTTCCTTCGCAAATACTGTGCTGACATTGTACTACGATTTGATGGACCATCTTCGACATTTCTAGGACAGGTCACACTTCATGGACACACTATAGTTTTATCTGTGTAGTCTTTTCTACTTAGGTTACGCTGTACCATTGCTGCTAGACCAGAATAACGCTACACGGTTCGTCGATTTTGTTGTTTGTTTAGGCTACAATTTATTACCTATAATTTTTCCAGCGACGAATTTTTTTATCTATTTAAGAAAATGTAATACACGAGGGCCCGGGGTCCGCCTTGACCATGATTCAGGATTACAGTGGAGCGATTGCCATCCTCTGCCCAAAGGACAATGGAAATGCTTTGCTTGGAGTCTCGTTGCGCGATAGAATAAAAAAGAAGGAGATCCGCAATTAACCAAGATCACCGACATAGCCCTAAGGATTGCCAGGCTAAAGTGGAAGTGGGCAGGGCACGTAGCTCGAAGAACAGATGGCCGATGGGGCAGTAAATTTCTCGAGTGGCGTCCACGTACCGGAAGACACAGCGTTCCACAAGGTGGGCCGACGATCAGGTAAATATCACAGGTTGGATGCGGAAGGCACAGGACCGGCCGTTGTGGAGATCTCTGGGGTAAGCCTATGCCCAGCAATGGACGTCTTTCGGATGACATGATGATGATGACTGACATCTGATCTACCTAGATCTACCAGGGGTACCTGATCAGATTGTATCATTTCAGTCGCCAGTGCAGGTTTCATCACGATTTCCCTCACCTTAAGACAACGGTTAATATTCAACTAATGTAATATGTTAATTACGTATATTAATTTAAAACTCGTTTACGTTTTCGTGTCTGTTTTTACCAGAATCGTCGAGAATAGTCGGGATCGTTTCACCATATTTTGAATTGTTAACCTGGACGACCAATTCTTCCTGTCCCACTAACACTCAAACTGTAAAATTGACATATTTCCATTGCATTGTCTCCAATGTGAATCGATTAATAAATACTGTATAATCACGTCCATGACTAATCCGCTTACAAACAAACGAAGTAAAAACTTTGTTTATTTATTTATCGAAGTCGCCATGAACGTTTCGTGTCTCAAGTCTGTAGACATACACGCAGACTTTGTTTATATTTTTTATCGCCGGAGCGATTTCAAAGTTCAATCTATCGACTATTTTGAGATTACAATTCGGTATTTGGAGTGCGTGATGGCCGCGTGGCCACAAGGAGACTCGCGCTGTATTGGATTGTGTGATCGTGAGAATTATGTTATGAAGAGCATTATATTTTATAACTAGCTTTTGCCCGCGCTTTCGTTCGCGTGGAAATCGTTTTTGCAGTTTATCTTTTTCATTACGAACCATTTTGAATGACCTCCCTAATGTATGAAAGCTAGTACTTCGGATAGGCAAGCTGTATCTCTGGTTCGGTCCAGCCGATTTAGATGAAACAACTCCTAAATTTTTAGAATGGAATTCCGTTCAGTACTCCCGGAAATTAACTTGTACAAACGAACAAACAAACAGAAATAAAGACAAAAAAATTAAAATTTGTATTTCTATTACTATTTCTTCATCGCCCAAAATTTTTTTTTTTGTAAATATATTCAATGTACAGACACACTTTTAATACTGTTTTATTATGTGAATTTTTGGTAAAAAGTACGTATTTTTATAATGTAATTTAGTGTTGTAGCTACGTAATAGAAATGTTGTAAGATTTAAAAATAAATAGGTATAACAACTTTTTAGTTTCGCAATCTTGTACACTGGCACAAAATACTGTGCGCACTGATATTCAAATTATCTTAGACATAGACAAATCTTCATTTGGCCCAAATACATATCAAAAAGAATTAAATATGTTATTTACAAAAAGGGAAAAAAAGAATTTGACGTCAGACCAAACTGGACCAGCCTCAGCATAATACTATGAAGGGTAGCAGCCAATCACAGCGCTGATTTTCAGGCTTACCCCGAGTTCGATACGCGTCAATATAGTTTACACACAAGTATCGTCGCCGTTGAACTCCAGTATTAATTAAGGCTCCATGTAATAATGGCATTCGATACCGGTTGTTTTATTTATCTAATTACCGGAATGGTATCTTTCCACGAGACAGAATAAAACGGGTCACTTTAGCAACATTACATCGTTGCATGCGTTATTGTCACACCTACAGATAGTGGGCATGAATAACTTTAAAGATATGTACTTAATATTCTTTCAAATTATGAATGCATTAATTTGACAAAATTCGATTCGAAGTCAAAGCAGTGACGGATAGTCACTGCTTTGACTTTGATTACATGATGTTTGTGACTATATAGTGGTTGCCGAGCGCGCTCCATACAAACGTAGTTTGATCATATTTCCTTTTTTAGCTCATCTCTATATTGCTGTGCCCTTACGGGGTGTCTTGTACTACTACCATCAATGTACTTGATTATGCAATAAAACTGAATTACTGAATATTACGCTATCAAAGTCAATAAAGTTTTGTAGACGTGAACCATTAAGAAAGCTTTTAGTTTGTCAGATTTTAATATGTATCTGTTCAAAGTTGCACGGGATTTACAATGTGTATGGAAATCTTACTTGTGTTCGGGGGACCCTCCTTTTAATTAATAATCATAATTGGCTTGTCCAAAATACCGCAGTCACTCAAGACGTAGTATTTCGCCTTCTGGGGATGTACGGGCGATATTGTAAAGGTCATAGGGAGCCGATGGAAGCAATGCTGAGATGATGCATTCATCATAACACATCATAACAATTCGTTTTTTTTTAAAAATAACGTCCCGGTTGTGCTCTCGATCATGAGGGCCCGGGGTCCGCCTTGACTATGATCCAGGATTTGGAAAGTCAGATACTTACAGAGGAGCGACTGCCATCTGACCTCGGGGAACCCGTCCAGAAGAAGCAGAAGGCAGAAGTTGTCCGTATTGGCCGTTCGTACTATACATTGAGATATTCTTCATGAATATGCTATAACAAAGGAGTTGACACGGAAATGTATTTTAATATATTAACAAGTTCCACATGCACGCAATCAGATGTTAGAATTGGAGTTGGAATATTCTATAACTTGATACCTATTTACCTACTTAGTTACACATCACCGATCTAGAACAGCTCACTGCTGGACTTAAGCTTTTTCCACTACGATGATGGGGTTTGGGCAAACGGGTTAGACATTTTTTTTTATGTCTTACGGTAGGCAAACAGGCAAGCGGGCCACCTGATGGAAAGTGGTCACCACTGCCTATAGTCATTAGCAACACCAAGAGTATCGCTAATGCGTTGCCCACCTCTATAACACGTTGCTCTGGCAGCAAAAAGCAAATGCCACTCCACTGCCAAAGCCACGGTTCCCCAAATCCCCACCCCATGGAGCACTGGAAACCTTACTCACCGGCAGAAACACAATACTTACATAGCAGTGTTCAGAATATTCAGCAGAAACGATGCTGCCAGTTTTCTGGAAAACGGATGTCCTAGCCCCTAAATCATCTTTTACCCCATTTGTAAGACAAGGGAGTTGGTGCAAGACACTATCGACCGTATCCTGTAGAACCTACTCATAAAACATCAGTCTCAATTTAATTAAATTACCCGACTTGGGTCCCAGAGTACCAAACTCCGCAAACCAGACAATGGTCACCGTATAGTTAACCCGCCTGCCAAGCGTGGAGCGTGGCCGCTTTTCTTCCCCAATGTGAAGCAGACACAAGCCCAGCAGTGGACTATTATAGGCTACTGATGTGATATAGTTTCTTCGGAAAGTGAAGGGGGAAATGGACACCGCAGGGAAACAGCAAATCATTATAAACGTACCATACTTTCTAACTACATTATACGTGTGATTATGAGTCATAATATCCTCCTTTCCACTCTGAGACCGATCACCATAAGATGTTCCTGGAAAATTAGGCTATCATTTACGTGGACGCGAGTAAAGTTACTGTTTATTATAAGTTGCATGTCGCATCTAGCGGTCTGCCACGCAGAGATAGGTTCAATTCCCGGTCGGGCAGAAATCGATATAATGAATTTTAATTTCTGTTACGGGTCTGGGTGTTGTAAATATAATAAGTATGTATTTAAAAATATATAGTTTATCAGTTTTCTGAAACCCATAACACAAGCTTTGCTTACTTTGGGGCTTCATGGCGCTGCAAGACGCACTCTACGAAGAGAAATCGTCCAATCTTATATACACCTACTACCGATAGCAAAAAACGTCAAGCTACCGCAAATTATTATGTAACGCAAATTATATTTGCGGTAACTCACTTCCTATTATATTATCAACTGCGTGTATAACTGAACTCGCATACCGTTCTTAACGTTATATTATCGCATCGTGTACATTATCACTGCAACATAGTTGTTACATAATGGTGCTCCAGCTGATATATTATATGATATTGTATCTAGTTGACACTTTGTGTTGTGCATTCTTGATGGAACTCCATTGTATTATAGAGGAAAACACTTTTATACACGAGTTCTACTGAAGATTTTAATCTGTCTTTATCTATTATTTACGTTTAAAACATTATTTAAACTCTAGTATAATATTTTTTAATAGTTTCTGCCACCAAGCTGCGATGGTTGTATCAAATTGGAATGTGTAGCTCATTGAATGTGACCCTAATCCTGGATCATAGTTCACTCAAATAAATTGAATTAGTTTCATTTTTGTACCTCTCATATAGAACATGTCATTCCACTTTACAAAAGGCGTGATACAAAATTTTACCTTATTTTATGAGCAATACAAAAAGCCACTTTTATTTGTTCTCACACTTTTTCCTTCTGAATTGAGGCAACTCAATTTAACCAAATGTTATAAGCGCATTATTACTAGAATGGCTAATAAGTTTAATTGCCATATTCCATCAGACGGACAGTCATTATCACCATCGTCATCTTAGCCGCACGACGTCCAGGGCTGATCCGAACATGGGCCTTCCCCCCACGTCTTCCCCACTTATCGACTGGGCGGGGCGGGTCATTCAACGAGATTTAACTACCTGACTGTATGTGTATTCAAGCCAAAAGTTATTGAAAAGAATACTGTTCCAGCCTATATGCGTTATATTGTATAGAATGTACATAATATACGACAAACGTACTTACACTTTCACCCTCTAATTCACCATAAAAGTACCTACCATCAAGAAGGAATATAAAGTAATTCCTTCAAACGTTCAAAGGAAAACTTAAAATACCTGTTAGGTACTTCACCATATCTTTAACAGAAATAGCGGTAAAACAGAACAAAAAAGGCATCACAAGTTTGCCCAGCCGCATACTAAGGATTCCTTAGGTATCTCTAGACAAGAAAGACCAATAAATGTATTCTTAAATTTTTTATTATTTTGTGTTTCTCATGATATCGATTGTTCCAAGATCTCAGAAGAATATCGATTGTTCGTAATGGCGTACAGGACATCCGTCATGCAGTACCTACTAATACATAGCCATCTGGACTCGCCACGTAAAATCGCGCAGGTTCAACTTCATCAACGGCCGCATCGTCACTTACCAAAAGCTAAGATGGCGGTCAAATGTCTGGCTAGTCTAACAAATAAAAAGTTCGCCGTGTTGCGGAGTATGTCCGGATATATGATCTAATCTAGCACACAGTGTTCGAGGGATATTTCGGCGCCCCTCACACACGGAACCCTAAAAACAGGTATGATCGTATGAACAGCTAGCTATAAGCAAAAGTTCGTAACCACCAAAAACGGTAACTGTCATTAATGCATGACCTCCATGTCAGCTGAGCTGCGATCCATCAATGGTTACGCTCCCGAGCATTCGCGAGGGCTATTAAGGCAAGTCCACAATGACTAGTCATTTAGTGAGCGACAGTCATTGTGCTTAAAACAAAGCTAAAAAAAATACCACCTGAATGGTCTCCAAAAAAGTTTTGTTTTTGTAATTAAGTAACTTTTGTTATTTGTGATACAGCAGACGCTACGTAATTTAGAACGTCATCATATATCACTGTGGGGGAGAGGTGCCTAAATAGCTACCAAACACATCACGTGATTTATGGACTCTCTTGCTACAATCTGTCTCGCAACATAGTCGCCTTGTGAGCATTGTGAGCACACCTGATAACGTTTACCAGGCAGGGCTCTGTCAAGCTTGTGGAATTACAGACTTGAGGCGTTTTAGTCCTCACAGTGCAACGCATCTGCGGTTCCGCATTTTAGGTTACATAAAACCTAAGTTTATCCACAGCAGTACTCTCTGCTAAACTTTATACGAGTGCTGTCTATTATACCAATGCCAATCTTCCAGTCGCACAATATCCGCAGGTACCTACAGTAGGATTGACATCCCCGAAATCGGATGCGAGATCCAACGGCTTACGGCGTGAGGATGCCGATGACCGCGAAGTGGAGGAAATTGAGTGGAAAAGCGGACCCTGGCAGATGCTGGGATAAGCGTTAGGATAATAACGACGACGACCTACAGTAGTTTTTGAGATTAATTCAGGTGAATAGGCGCAGCGTGGATTTTGCATAATCTTTTAATTATTTTTTAAACAACAAGCAGACAGCTCACCTGATGATTAATAGATTAATGTCTCACAAAATCATTACTGTGAGGATTTAAATTTCGAGAACGACAATTTTCGCTTTTTGAGTCGCTCGCTCGTGACAATTTCACCAGCAATGTGAACTGTCCCTTACCCCTCCCAGGCGGTGATTCGGGCGCTCGCGAAACGCTGTAGTTATGCATCGAGGCCACTTGCTGATAACGGCTGTTGATGCCGCGCTGGCAGATTAGATACATGTCATGGCTGTGTGTGGTTTGACAACGTTCTAAATAGGCGAATGTGTATCGTGTCTCATTCAGGCCAAATCGTCAGAAAGAGGAATGGAAATACGTATTGTTTATAACTAGCGGCCCGGCCCGGTTTCGCAGGGGTTTATCGGCCTTTGTTTACTATAATATGCATCAACATATTGTTACTACATATGAAACTTCCGGTAGAAATTATCTGAATGATCGTGAAAACCACATCGAAATCCGTGGCGTGGATTAACGTGGAAAGTGACTTTATTTACAGTATGTAAGCATTATCAAGCTACACGTGGTGCCTGTACCAAGCAATACAAATGACAGCAGCAATGCAAAGCTATAGTTAGTCGGATGGCCACTATTTCACTCACGAGCGTGCGTCAGAGACGCCGCTCTACATCTCGCTCTACGGATGTCGTACCCCTGGGGTTCCGCAAAGTCCATGAATATACATAAGTAGTGGTATGTTAAAATGATTGAGATACATAATTTATTGAAATAGTAACCTTAGTTCCTAATTTAGAAATCTTTAATTAGACTTTATCGCAGTATTCTAAGTAGGTATGACGCTATGCTAATAATATACTCTTGTGTAGTACTTGTGTGTAATTCTCTAATACTTTGCAGGTAGATTATGCGACTGAGATAGAATTGTTGGAGTGTCTACTCTGGAATTGAGTTGGCGGACGTGTGGTGCCCTTCTCGACAGGCGAAAAACCATACAACATTTCCACTACTATTTTCATTACAGCTGTATCGAAAAATAACTTTATCTACACTCATAGCGTAATATTCCAATTACATATTCGAAAACAGTCGTTTAAGGGTACATGTTTTTCTAGATAGATAAAATACTATTATACCTTTTAATTGTTCATTTTCACTATTTTACACTGTATAAGTCCATTTTTAATCATATTTTTACTACGTGTATAAAAAACTTGCATGATTTTGATTTCATTTGAGAGTTGTATGAAGTAGATTTTAAGAACAAAATATCTACACATTCTAGTCTAGCAGACCATTTATAAACACCTGCTGAGCCGCATACGTATAATATGCGTGCATTGAGTATGGCTGCGCTAGATCATACCGATGCTGGCGCCAGGATAATGGTGATGATGTTGGTGACCGGCAGAATGGAATACCAACCCCTTCTTTACGGGTGTCGTATGTACAAGACGACTCAAATTTTTTTGACCTGCTTGGACATCCAAACCAGAAAATGGCAAGCAACGTTTTCTGTTCTGAGTATTCAATACTGCGACGCCAACCCGCCAAGCGTGGAGATTATTGCAAAACCCTGCAGTAATGTGGATGAGTCGCACGTTCAGTAGTGGAATATCCTACAATAGGTACACGATCCTGAGGTTAGGTGGTTCGAGTGTACTGGTTAGTATTATGAGGGTTTATTGTAATATTCTTATTATAAAGGTGGCTTCGCCAAAATTAAATAAGATAAAAATCTTGAGACGCAAAATGCGGGTAAATTTGACGTTGTACCTCCAAAACGGAGATGGATCGATTCCGATGCGATTTTCGTTATTAGAAAACTAGTTTCACTAAGAAGGCTCTTTTACGCTAAAATCGGACTTTGGGAAATATTTGAGTATAATATTTAGACTTTGTCGGAGGTTTATCGACATCTGTCGGCCAGGATTTCTTTGTTAAAGTCCACAGTGGGCTGTTACGTCTTGTGATACTTTTCTTACGTAAGTAAGTGATGACGACATACCTACCTAACAAATTAAACTCGTTTAATAGCATGTTTTAGCACGATTCTTATCAGCTTATCAGAATTCCATGTTACAGCCGAATGACGTTATGCCTACAGTGCAAAAATGTGGTGATAACCGTAAGGAAAAAGACCTACTGTAGAATCAGCCGGTCTAGCCATCTTTGACAGCTCCGCTTGCATGATGCGTGTATGGTAGAAAATTGACAGGTCGAAGTTTGACTATTTCTACCAACATCTACATTGACTCTGATTGTGTAGGATCCGCCAATCCGCCTCCTTTGTACACTAAACGTACGTGAATTGTCTATGGACCAAGAATTTCTACCACAAACAGCTTATGTCATATAACGTTAGCTTATGTCAAATCCCATACATTTTTTCTACCACAAATGATTGTAGATTAACGAAACCTCTTGGCTAAGTCCGCAAGTTACTTTGGCCCTTGCTTTTTCCCTTTTTATCCCCGACGAAAAAAGAGGGGTGTTAGAGTTTGACGTGTGTAGTGGCTCTGTATATCAGTCTGTGGTATCATGGCTCCCGAACGGATGGACCGATTAAGATACGGTTTTCTCTATTTGAAAGCCAGTTTAATCGAGCCCGTATATATGTCGCGTCACTCGTGTCACATGGTATCACGTTGTGGTAAGTCAAGTGTGGCGCTAATGTAACGTCGTGTAACATCCCATCACATCGCATCATTCACTATTATATTCGGATTAAATACAGCAAGACGGCCTTGATATGATTCTGTAATCCATTTTATCTCATTCATGTCAGTATATTCACTCATTGTCGGATGTTTGAGATCCGCGGATGTGATTGGTTGCAGCCATCATGCCATGTTGATCGTCACTCCGCTGACTCAATAAGGATCAGTCAATGTTTTTGTTTGGTGACTTTTCTATTTGCTTATGATACCACATGAGTGACTGTGAGTAAGTTTTTACCATATCTCTTAAACGGAAGATATAGCGCTAGAACACTGTGATTTTGGTATGTCTGATGACGTCATTCGACACTGTATCACGTAATTAAGTACATTCCTTCAAACCCATATTACAACATGAACTTCAAAAATTCTTTCACTGAGTTTCATTGCTATGAAAATGCGTTCAGATTTTATCAACAAACCTATAAAATTCTACCCTATAATTGACCCATTGTTGTCCCATCATTGTTGTTAGTGAGGTTATTTATAACTTAAATGGGCTATGTGATGTCGTGTGAATTTAGAAGGTTTCTAGGACCTTCGTGGACCACAAAAAGGGCGGCAGTGTTTTCTGTTGTGTGTTTTCATTGCTGCTGTCTCCACCCCACCTGTCAAGCATCGCGACAATGAAAAAAACTCTCCACTGATGTAAAAAAGTCCAGCAGTAGCCTGTTACAGTTCGTTGATGTGATGTTGTTGATGATCTTCAAACTCCTAACTGAAGTAGTGAATATCAATAGAGGTATTGATGGCGGGCAATGCATTGGTAGCGCCCCTGGTGTTGCTGATGTCCATAGGCGGCGATGACCACTTTCCTGTTTGTCAGCCGTATACAAAAAAACAATAATGATTATTTTCGACGGTGATTGGGTGGTTTAATTATGATGCAAGTATTATTCAAAGACATATTTACAAAACCATAGCAAAGGCCTCCGCTCCCGTTAGTTTGCAGTTATCCTGAGCGACGGTGACCACTGACCACTTTCCATCATTTGAACCAGCTGTCTGTGTGCACACTAGGCAATTAAAAAAATATCAGCAGGCCTACATGTATAGTTGTATAGGATACATACTTATTTTTCGTTATAGAGTTATTTTGGGATTCAAACGTGGCTGTTATCTAGCGTGTTTATTGTCATTAACTATACTAATATTATTGTATGGTGGGCGTGGGGTGAGTGTAGGGTATGTGTAGAGTAGGCGTAGGGTAGGCGTACCCGTGGAGTTCATAGTGGGTAGTAGTCTAACATAAACCCAGCTCTTCCCCCGAGGGGTGGGTACTTGGATCGTAAGAGTTTTCTCCGCGTTAACAAAACATAAATAAATGGTAGGCGTAACGTAGGCATAGGGCAGGAGAAGATGACGCGAATAAAGTTGCGCCGGGCAAACTAGTTCATTATATCCTTGCCATAGCAAGGATATCATAATAGTCTGAGATTTTTAATAGGTTGTCAATTATATTGTTTATCAACTTAGAAAGTAATCAGTTGCTTGTAGCAACAGCTACAAAAATAAACTTAGCATTTTGTCTATCTGATTGCACTAATCTAAACAATATCTTATTATTTTCCTTTTCAAGTTTACGTAGTGTTTTTACAATGCGATTAACTTAATATAGCTTTTTTCCATTTGTGCTGATCGCTTATCTGGTGTCAAAGTCAAATAAGTACATACTATAAACAAATAGGCCGATTGTTGTTACCGAGTCGATAATTCCGATAGCGTTCGGGACGTCATTTGTTTTTCACCTGTCAATATTAATTTGATTTCTAAGTAATTACATCCTCGTTGATCGAGATAGGGCGTGGCGGTTTATCACTGTATATGCGAATTATCACTATGATTTTATTACTTAGATATTTCGCTATCAACAATGATTTATTTCCGGACCTTATTCACCGATAAACTAATACAGTGACGCTTAGTCATCTGTGTCTTCATCGTAACTATTTTATGTTAGATTATAATCACTTCCGTAAATATTACAAGAGTTACCTATTATGACTGACAAGGAGTCAATTAACTGAATTATTAAAGGTCGGTCGATTAAAACCAGTACTATGGAGGAAGTTCATTCTTTACATATTATAATATAAAATAACCTATGCGAGTAGGCGTGCTATAAGTATGATGTAATTATGACTCGGATTCCATCCCATTAATAGATGGCAGCGGTCAACTACCGTACGCTTTTCAACAAATTTCCTGCTGTGTACGACTATTCTATGAAATAATCTTCCTGTAGCGATGTTCCCGGTACGATAGAATTTTAGATTTAGATTTATTATTTTCTTGTTTTACAGAATTTAGATACCTTATTGTACTATTATACATACTTAAATCTATAAAAGAGATCGTTAGCAAAAACATTCAAAATGTTGTAATGATTTTAGAAAGCTACGATATTTACATAATTAATTAATTAATAATGATAGAAAAATGTCCTTCGGGTCGAAATCTCGAGAGTTACAAATACCACAGAAACCTGTGCAGTCGCTTCTGTAGAGACGCCAAGAGATGCTTTATACATAAGTCCATCATCGGTTCACCCCCCTCGAAAATCTGGTCATTTTTGAGAACACTTAGCATAAGCAAGTCGTCACAGTCTTGTGGAGGCCCTATTGACTTGAACGCCCTTAATACACACTTCTCCTCTCCACCCGTGATCTTGGCAGCTGATATCAAAGCAAGTACTGTGGCACGGCTCGAAGGCCAGCCACGCCCTCTTTGCTCTTCTTTTCAGCTCGCTGCTGTTGCGGAGGAGGACGTTAAAAAGCATATTTTATCTATCACTTCTACAGCTGTGGGCAATGATGATATCTCCTCCCGTATGATCTCCCTCTTACTTCCAGAACTCTTACCTATTCTATGTCATATCTTTAACCATTCCCTGGTAAGGAGTTGTTTCCCGTCGGCGTGGAAGCGCGCCGCCGTTATACCTCTTCCAAAAAACTCCTTTACCTTTCCAAAGTCCTCGAACACATTGTCCACAGCCAGCTATGTACTTATCTTACGTCAAATTGTCTTCTTTTCTCCTTTCAAGCTGGTTTTAGGCCAGGTCACTGACGACATACGTCTTGCTATGGAGGACAAATCACTAACAATTCTAACGTTGCTTGACTTTAGCAGTGCCTTTCATTCCGTTGAGTTTGACGTTCTTCTCGCTACTCTTCGGTCATTTAACGTCTCTCCCCCGGCAATAGCGTGGTTTGACTCCTATCTGCGGGGTCGTTCTCAGCAGGTCCGCTCCGATGAGGTTTGCTATGACTGGTGTGATCTCGTTGCGGGCGTACCGCAGGGTGGAGTACATACACCACTTTTAATTTCTGTGTTTATAAATTTTGTCACCTCTGTCATATCTTACAACTTTCATCTGTAGTGTCAGTGTCAAGTGTCGATAAATCTGCAGACGATCTGCAGAATTATCGACACTTCAAACTCTCTGAGGTAGGCGATGCTATTGCTCTCATGAATGCAGATTTGAAACGTGTTTCCTCTTGTTCTATGTCCTTTGGGCTCCTAGTCAATCCTAAGAACTCTCAAGCCTTGCTTGTTTGAAGTTCTTACATGCGGAGGCGAATTGACGCTGATACTGTTATCCCTCAGCTGTTTCACTGCACTTGCTCAAATCTCTCCAAGGCTTCTTGCCATTGCAAACTAAAAAGCTAAATAAGCTGTACCTGTTGTGATTTTTTCTGTATGTCTATTTTGTATACTATTTATTGTGCACAATAAATGTTAAATAAATAAATAAAATCTCCCTTGTACAAACACTCTTTTTCCCCATCCTAGACTACGCTGACTGTTGCTATTTGGATGCCACCGAAGAGCTATTAAATAAATTAGACCGTCTCCAAACCGTATGCATAAGATTCGTCTTTGGACTGCGTAAGGATGACCATGTCTCCGATTTTCGATATCAGCTCAAGTGGCCTCCAATTCGCTATAGCAGGAACGCTCATGTCTTTTCTATGCTCTACAATGTCCTCCACAAACCCTCTGCTCCCTCATATCTCCGCACCAACTTCTATTTCTTCCGAGCCCAAGATAAACTTTGTCGCTCAAATGTAAGATCGCCTTTAGCCATCCCCATCCATCAATCCGATTTCTTTTCCTGCTCATGCTGCGAGACTGTGGAATTCTCCCCGCATGAGGTACGTGACAGTCCGTCACTGCCTATATTCAAAAAGCGAGTGAAAGACCACTACCTTTCCTTTATATTTATATTGATATGTAGCACTATTTAAGTGGTATGTATGTATTTATTGATATAATATATAAAAATTAGTCAACTTCATATGTATTTTATAATTATTCATTAATTGTGCGCGTCGTATTTGCAATTCTTAGCTAAACATTTCCTTTCTGTAGGCCTGCTGGAAGAAATTTATTTTAGAAATAAATAGTGCCTGTTGTGTCAGTTATATCTATTATTGTATTTCTTTATTGTGTGCAATAAACAGTTAAATAAATAACATAACATAAGATAAAATTACATAATGTTAAACTGGTCATGTCAACAATGTCAATGTATTAAAAATATAAAACATGTCAAATGTGATATTGGGGCTTACAAGAAACGTCTGCCCTCTGGTGGCGTTCCGCGCTACTGGAGTGCCTACTATTGCGTTTCTGGCGCGACTGGAGCGAGTGGAGTGACGCTGGTGCTGCGAATGTCCATGGACGGCGGTAATCACTTAGACATAGACAAAACTTTATTTGACCCAAATACACATTCAACACTTAAAAATTTAATTTATAAACAGGGAAGGTAGGGCGATATTACGTCGGACCATACTAGACCAGTCTAAGCTTACCGTCAGCTGATCTGTTTGCTCGTTTGCTCACCTCTATAATATGAAAAAATATCTTAAAATATTATAGTAAAATACTGACTCTGAGAATCGAGCATTTTTATTGAAACACCTCCGAACCGTTAAAGAAAGGGAATAGATGAAAATAAATAAGTTATAAAATCTAAAGAACAAGTAGAAAACAATATGCAGTAATAAAACATTATTAGCTTATAATACACTATTATTTATTATAGGTAGGTATTTACTGTAAATAGATAACTTATCTTTCTATTATTAGTACATTAGTTGAATACTAATCGATGCTGTTACGGCGAGAGGAAACATCGTGATTGAAACCTGCTGAACATTCAGGCGACTGAATGTGTAACCATGATCTAATCTGGTCAGCTTCCCCTGGTAGCAGGGTCATGGACGTCAAATGGCTATCACTTCACTCTAATTACCTGATCTGCCAAATCCTGGAGCATGGTCAAGGCCGGCGGCGGAAGGCAGACCTCGTGCGGAAGCGAGAGCACAACCCTGTTGCAAATAACCCTTCTGCTGTCGCAGTCGAGTAAAAACGGACATACGTAATTTTTGAACAATCGAGACAATTTGTAGACCTCAGATCGATCTTCTCCTGGGTGCAACCTGATTATGCACTTGTAAAGCATGGCCGGAGAAGATCTAGTTAACCAAATAAAAAATCCGGTGCAAAAAATCCAAATTTCGATGCAAACTTTCCCGCTGTGGAGTAAACAAACAGCCTTTTGGATCAGTTAGATACCTTAGTAACTCTAGACCTCCTCCAGTCATGCTCTCGACGTGCATAATCAGATTGCACCCAGAAAGTTCCCAGGGCGAGATCCAAGGTCTCCAAATTGACTCGATTGTATGAAAATTGCCCACATGCCCGTTATTTTGCTGAGTGAATGAATAAGTTAAACATTCGCACTTTGACTCGTGTTATTGCGTGGCACGTGTCAATAAGCAAGTAAGTATACAATTGTACATATTTGATTATTAATTCATATTGTACTCGACGAATGTACCTACTATGCATTTACAGATTAGCATAATGGGAGTCAAAGTCAATGTAAACTACATTATCGCTTACATTGTATTAAATAGGAATGTATTTGGTATGTGTTAGTAATAGTATGTCTTGAAATTCGCAACATTAGTCAAATCAAAACCATATCGAAATTAGTTCAAGAGTGAGTTTTTCAAATTGAGATAAGATGCATTTTATTTACCATCTCGATAATCTACACATAATTGTCTTTTTTGGAATTTAAATACCCACGAGTTGGAGACAAGAACAGAGGCCTTGATGGCAAGCCGACTAGCATGTAGGAAGAGATTAGCGTTAGGGGAGAGTTGGCATTTACTGAGCCCCTAACAGCCAAACGTAATATCTAAGCTCAATATAGGTACAATTAGGAGAGGATAGATCGACGTTATATTTATCAGGCTACAGTACAACACAAGGGTTTCAAACTTATAAAAAGATTAGGAGGAATTCATATATTGGGTAATCGGAAATTCGCGAAATTAGCAAACAGTTTTGATAATTCCTTGTCCTCGAGTTGATAAAACCGCGACCCTATTAATTTATCATTTGGTGAGTAACCATATACCTAATAAAGATAATCCTACCACTTCTTACTTTTTAGGCTACTTACAACATTTTCTTTAACAAAAATTATCCCGATTTCTTACCGTGTATCGACGACCCAATTGAACCGTGACAATATCGTATGTCCATTGTTTTTTTATAGGTATGCACATGCGCGAAGTTATCAACCTCGCGGTAATATCCAACTCTCCCATTCCTAAATACGAAAAAATCTAAAGAAGTATGACAGGACAACATTGTCTCTGCCCACCCAAAAGTGTTTCAGGATAATAAGCGACATATGCCTCTACCTCTATAGGATTGAGATATGTATACGTAGAAAACAGCGATTGCAAACCCAAGTCCAACTATGGTGATAGGGTGTTTAAAAAATACAAAATATAAGCCACTTGGATTGGCAACATCTAATCCTACTTAGGTGGATGCAATTACGGTCTGCAATTATAATAAATCTAAGTACCTACTTTTGAACACGCTAATGGGAAGTGCATCAGTGCGTTTGTCGGTGTGAAGGCGATTGCGCATTATGCACCTAGGGACTGTCGTACGTACGCCATTCTAACATACTTCACCTTTAGTTACCTACTTCATTATTGTTTTATGTTAATGCTGAACAGCCACGTGTAAAATGGTCGTGAACCTGATAGTGGACTTTAGCTGTGGACTGGAAATGTACTACGACGTATAGTCAGCAGCAAAACAGATAGTCACTGTACTTTATACTATAATGTATCTACATAAAAATAAGAAATACAATTTGACAGAAAGTACAAAGGCGAGCTCAACTCTACAACTGAGTTTTCTATCAGCAAACCTTGGAGGCAAAGAAGGCAATTGTCAGCATAAAGGCATAGTAAGTGCACACAAATTTATCAGTACTATAAGCAAATACAATATAATAATAAGTATAATAAACCGCTAAAACTGCCGCTAACCGCTAAATTCTAGCTATTTAGGAACCGTAAAAAATCTATCGACACAGTACTGTGATGAGTTTTTTTTACTTTTATCAGGGATTGGGAGTTGGATATTTGACCTAAATCTTTACTCGTACGACTTATTTATATACCTTTTTTATGTGTAAGTATTAGGGTGAAAATAAATCGATTTATAACAAATTTCTTGATAAGTTAGAGATTTAAATATTGAATAATATTTTACCTTATATTGCATACTATGTAAAATATAAGGTAAAATATTATTTAATCTACTCGTAAAAAAAGCTTAAATATTACATTAGTACGTTGGTACATTTTGATAGTTTTAAATAACAAAATTATAGACTTCACAATAATTATTATTGTTGTGATTTAACTAAGTATAAGATAGAATTGTTCAATTTAGGATTTTTTTATCAAACTTTCATCATCATCATCATCTTAGCGTGCCTGGGCTAGCTTTCCTGATTTTCTTCCTCCACTGCGCCCGGTCTTCAGCGTCCTCACGTCGTATGTCATTGGCATCCTACTCGGCATAGGTACAGCATCAAACTCTATCTGCCAGTCATTTCCAGCATCACTTTTAGATTATGTATATTATAGTCCATAAATAGTTAAATGCCATTAAAAAACTATTCATGTCGGCATGTGTATCCTTTGTATTTTGCGGTCTTTAATTCGATAACGAAGCAAATGATCAGGTTGAATGAATTGTTATTTAGAAAAGCGTGCCGGCATCCGGCTGGACTTTACGTTACTATTAAACAGGCCTACGTCATTGACCAAATGTTGTTGACACCTAATTCATTGACCGCAAAAAAGGATTGTAATGTATGTCGTGTTGTTTACAGACTAATTTGGAATTTGACATGCGTGACGTTTTGGCCATTTAACTATTTTTGCAATTAAAAACAATCCATCCATTTAATGTGTAGGTATTAATTGAATTTATACGGTCTTTAATTCGATAGGTAATGACGCAAATCACGGTAATGATCAGATTGAATGAATTGTAATTAAGAAAAGCTTGCTATAAGTCCGGCTGGACTTTACGTTACTATTAAAAACGCTATGTCATTGACCAAATGTTGTTGACACCATGTTGATGCCTTAACAATTGACCGCAAAAATAGATTCTAATGTAGATCGGATTTGACGTGACGTTTTGGACATTTTATCATTAGGCGTGCAGTAGACACCACAGCATTAATCGTTTGGTAATACCAACTCCTGCTATAGGTAGGTAAATACCTAATTGTTTGACCATAACGAATTGAAGTTCAATCAGCAGCTGTTAAAAAATCAGCTGTTTCATGCAAACAGCTGATTTTTTATTCGCGTCGTCAGATTTGGTGCTCCTTTATATGTATATCCTTCATCCCTCTTTGAGAAAATTGGATGGATTTTGCCAAAGTGCTTTGGATCCCGCTGCCATCCGAAGATGATAATACATCGCTCCTTGGGCCTCTTTCTTGATAGCGTTGCGAGCCGCAAGACCACATGTTGATTGTCTTTTTTTTTTATAAAGATTGTTTCTTGCGGATCATGCATAGAACGAACCACTGCTGGCTCGGTGATGCCGAGACTATTAATTATTTGATTAATGAGGGGTTTTCCAGGAGGTATTGTCAGTTGGTTTTAAAAAGCATCAATAGATGGCGCTCCTACAATTTTGGTAATCTTTTTTTAATCTGTATGATGGTGGCAGTGATTTCATGCAGCCAACTAATACTCAACTTAAAAATGAAATGTTTATTAATATAAACATAGCTTTTGAATGTTGAAAAAAATGTAAAAAAAATATTTTTGTAAGTAGGCACTATGTTCCATTTTAATACAAACCTTTTACATTTGAATTACGTTAATTCTTGATCCTAGTGTCCATGAACCGAAATAACACAACCATATTGATGATTTTTTTTGTTATAATTTATTAATACCTCTAAAATTGTGGAAATGTATTAATATGATCCAGTACAGATACCTAGTGTTTATATCCTCTTTGATAAGTACCTACTTCAAGCGATCTTCGATTACCAAAATTATTGGGGCGCCATCTAGCGAGTGATAAGGAATGCTTTAGATACCTATTGGAAAACTGGATAAGGAATGACAAGGAAAGGAATACCTACTGGAAAACTGCTCATTAATATTGTTAAGGTTAGAAAATGATATATTTTATTTATGACGTTTGTAAGATGATACCGTGTATCCTATTCTAATAAAGACGTATTGAATGACTGCTACCGACAGGTTTAGGCACCAAGTATACATAACATACTAAACTGTTGATTCGATTTCAATGAAACAAAGCCAAAAACCATCTCGGTTATTTCAAGTAAAGAAAACAGCATGGAAATCGAGCCATCCGTTTGGGAGCTACGTTGCCACAGACAGACACGTTGCCATATACACAGATCATCATCATCATCTTGGCGTTAATGTCCCGGTTGTGCTCTCGCGCACGAGGGCCCGGGGTCCGCCTTGACCATGATCCAGGACACCACATACACAGATCATCATCATCATCTTGGCGATAATGTCCCGGTTGTGCTCTCGCGCACGAGGGCCCGGGGTCCGCCTTGACCATGATCCAGGAATACACACATCAAACTCAAAACACATCTCTTTGTTCGTCGGCGGTTAAAAATAGAATATTTCTCAGTATCCAACAAAATAAAGTCTTAGATTCAATCATCGCTTCTCCTTGAACGCGAAATAGTTTATTTCGGGACAAACTGTCACAGGAAGACTAATCGCGAAATGGTGCAATGTGCAAAACAGTTTTCCAAGAACAAATTATAGTGAGAAACATGCTATAGCAGTTCGAACTCGTTAAATTAATAACATAAGTAAAAAATCGGTATAATTAGATACCTACATGTAAATAAAACCACTTGAAACTTAACACAACTTTTTAAAATTTTAACCGGTTACATTATTATTATAAATTATGGTAATAAATTGGGAAACAAAAAACCTCTGACATAAAAATAGTTCTAATTCGCTAAATATATCCTGTGTTGTACATACATATACCGGTTTGAAGGATACAGTCTACCCAAATCTAGAGGCACCTAGCCACCTACGTATCAGCAATTTGTTTACATGCCAAAGTATCAGTTGGGGTACCCGTGTGTTTTCGTATCCTATTACACATAACTATAAATAAAACTCACGATTCTATCCTACTTCTTGTTATTATTCTAAATGCGAAAGTTTGTAAGGACGACCGTTTATTACTCTGCAACCGGTTATGCTAGAAACAGCAACAAACATCCAATTTTGATGAAATTTTCCAGTAAGCTTAACCAGAACAACACGCGGGCTATAATTTATACCGAAAATGTAAATACATCAATATCTCGTTATTTTGGTTGAGATGGTGTGGTATTAAAACAACATGTGTAGCGTATTTTGGGTTGACATAGTGGGCAATTTGCCAAAGGGTCAAAAATCATCATGAACTGTGTTTCTTGGCCTTAATTTGCTTTTGCAAGAATTATACTCAGAGAGAAATATCATCTCGATTTAAATTTAAATTTTAATTAAATTGGCGGGTGAGCTTTCGGACTTTTTTGGGTTCTACTTACTTATTTATTTATTTATTTATTAAATCTTCATGCACAAAATAGTACAAAGGCGGACTTAAAGCTAAAATAGCCTTATCTACCAGTCAACCAGGAGATAAATCTTTATCGTTGTAAAGTATGGCTAGACGTTTCGCAGACCTACACCAAGGAGTATTAAGCGCTGTCCTAACTGGAAACGGTCGTGCGACCAATAGGAGACCTCAAAACCGCTCGTCGTACGACCATTTTCTTACGACTGTTGCCAGTTAGGACAGTGCCTAATGTATTTTATACCTAAGTGTCTAGGTCAGAATTTTTAGCAGCCAGACAGCGGCTACCCTTTGGAACCATTTAGCGTGGCAAAACCCTTGAGATCGGATAAAAACAAACATAATTCGACACAGTTGGAATATATCTTGAGTCATTTGCGACAAGGATGCGGGGATTTCAATTTAATATATTGACGATGGAAGATGAAAATATCGCGCGGCGTACGTGTGTTCTAATGGCTCGAGTCAAAGTATGATGGAATGGTATCTTATAAACGAGAGAACTCATTTTTTATTAACGTTTTGAAGTCATTTTTTATTGACGCAGGTTTTTACTAACAATCATGCGCACCTACTAGGTAAATAGTAATGACGCCAACAGTTTTTATCTCGTCATCGTAATCAACAGATAGCCCACAACAAGATGGTTGAATGAACCCACAAACAATGGCTGGTGGATTTTCTCATATACTCATACGCTGTGGAGTTTAGTATTCCTCATTAGAATCGGAATTAGCTACAAGCTCCACGTTTGGAAGACGGGTTGAAGGTCGCAGTATTACAGAAACCAATAAAAAACGATTCTAACAATTTTTTGTCCTACGGAGGTCGTGGGTCAGCCTCTAATTATTTATTAGTGGTCTTCTAGAACGAGACCCTTAACGAGTATATCCGTGGCAGCCTTAGCGTGAGGCTCAAGGATTCGTAAGAAATAGGTGGCTGAACCTGCCGGTATCAGCAAAGAGGCCCCGTGGGCGACCCAAGAAGCGATGGATTGACATCGCTGAGTCGGATGCGAGAGCCAACGGCCTACGACGCGAGGATGCCGAAGACCGGGCGAAGTGGAGGAGAATGAGTAGAAAAGCGGATCCTGGCAGAGGACGGGATAAGCGCTAGGACGATGATGATGAGTACGAAAGCCGTAATGGTACTGGTTTGTGTTATATTTTACTGTGCCGGACATCACACGCCTACATGTGGTTCTAAGTTGGACCGTACCACCTGCATCCGTACAATTGAATGAGATTACCTATCTCATTAACGACGCCTTGAGGCGAGTTAAAAATGTTAAAAGATTAAGTGATCTTCTAATCTGCCGGATATCATACCTGGAAGTTCTTCTATTGTGTTTTCCTGTTGTTTCCCTTTGAGCCGACGATGGTTGAAAATTATCATTACAAAAGTGTTCCCTCAGAGCTGGAGCTTTTGTTATCATACCTATCTCATTGTAACCCATTATCATCTAATGTATATTTCTTTTATCTTATCACATCTGTTTTTTGTTGCCACTACTTAACCTTATCTTCTATTTTAGTTTCCTTATCTGTTTGTTTCTCTATCCTTTTGTATATAAGTTCGGGATTTTATTATTAATGGGCTCCGTCATTGTTGTGTTTATGAGGGTTACTTTATTAGTTATAGGATATCAGCAATCGATATAACTCCGGACCAACGCCCCTCACGTGCTCTAAAAGTGTTTATGGCTGTAGTTAACCGGCCTTTTTAGGACAAATTCACACACAGCCATCTAGCCCCAAAGTAAGCAAAGCTTGTGTTATGGGTATTAGATAACTGATAAACTACTTATATGCTTCTTTTTAAACAAATACTTATTAAACATACACCCAGATCCGTAACCGAAATTAAAATTCATCATTTCAATTTCTGCTCGGCCGGGAATCGAACCCGGGACCTCTGCGTGGCGACCGGCATGTTAACCAACTGAACCACTCAGGTCGTCATACCAAGGGCTTGAACCGAGAAAAACTCCAATCGCTTCTGAGCGGGATTAAAAACGATCGCAGAAAGACAGTCTCCAAACGGCAGAAGACTTAAATACTCACTCGATTTTAGCTTCTACAGCGTCCACATAAGAACGCTAGAACGATTCCATTTCGGAATCGAGAGATATTTGTGTACTGTGTAATAAAATATAACATGTGGTGTATTTACACACCTATTGTTCACACGATATTAGTTTTTGACTATAAATAAAACGTAATCGATATGTCGAAGTCACTAACGTGAGTATAGAGTGATAGGTATAATGAATGACTGTGAAAGAAGCGACCAAGGATTTAGGACCTTAGTTTGTGGCACTAAGCAGTAAGTCTCTTCTTAGCCCGTAAATATATTGACCTTACGAAGGTTTCTTCTAACTTTTGTTATCCTCAAAATATCCAAAATGAAATTGGCCAGTTAAGGTTTGTTAAAGGACCACATTGACCCATAAGTTTGCATTAAAAACGAGCGCGATGCATTTGTGCAAGTTTTATGTAAGAAATTTATATTTGTACTAGTGAACCCGGCGCGACTTCATTCGCGTACACCTACTTTACCCTTACTTACCCTTTTTTTCTTTCCTTAACCTTCCTCTTGAATCACTCTATCTATTGTTGAACACCGCATTAAAATCCATAGTAAGTACAAAGATACGTAGGGACAGATGGCGGAAAGCGACTTTGTTTTATACTATGTACTCGTATAGATGGTAATATAATGAATAACCATAAAACTACTGTTTCTATGACGTAATAGCGCACGCGCTAGCGCATGGCAGTGCATCATAGTAGTTTTCCACGCATGCGCTTTGAGCTTTTCTTTGTGTGCGCATTGTTTCCAGTCTCTCTTTGTTTATTAAACATTGTTTGTTAAAGCTATTTGAGCTGAGTGGAATAGCGTTAGTCCAGAATTAAAGCTCCTTTACTACTAGAAGTTAAGATATCCGACTTGTAAGCGAGAGGTATCAGGTACGAATCCCATTGCACCCATGTACCAATGACTCTTCTCTGAGTTATGTATATTAGTTGAATGCTAACTAATGCTGTTACGGTGAGGGAAAAATATCGTGATGAAACCTGCACATTCAGGCGACTGAATGTGTAACCGTGATCCAATCTGGTCCGGTTCCTGTGGTAATAGGGTCGCGGAGGTCCGATGGCAGTCGCTCCACTGTAATCTGCCAAATCCGGGATTATGGTCAAGGCGGACCCCGGGTCCTTTAGTACAACCGGGACATTAACGCCAAGATGATTATCTATTTATTTTACTATCTACCTACCAACTGGATGAGTGGCGAACTACAAGTTTTACAAGAAACTTCTTTCTCCATACGGATATAGAATAATCTTCCTGCATCAATAGTCCCGAGCTGATAGGACGTTGGAATCTTCAAGAAAGAAGCCTTCATATATCTCAATGGCCGTCAATGTATTCGCAACGCTTGATATGCTGGTTGTCCATCCATGGGTGGCGATGATCACTTATCATTAAGTAAAAAAGCCCTCAGGCGGCACCTAACTTACTTGCACCAAATTTTTAATTAACGTCATTCTCAAATGTGTTCAAAAATTTGGTGCAAGCCGGGCTTGTCTCTAGCTAGACTTCTGTAAATCTTAAATGGCAAGCAGTGTTTTCTATTGTATTTTTCCAATATGATAACACTACACACTTAGGACTAGTTTAGGTAACTACCAATGTAAGTAATGTCTACATATCTATATTGTCGTTACCGCTGTCATTGTAGTTTATGATTATTTATATTTCTTTATATAAATTTACCCGACGAGCCATGTGATTTTGAGTAATAAATGCTTTTTATTTATTTATTTTATATTTGGTACACTTAAGACAAGTGTACTTATTTTTAACATCGGTTATTTATAAATATTTCGTCGACTGCTGTTACGTAAATGTCTTGGTGCCTACTATTAATAAACTAGACTATTATTTATTACTACTACGTACATGTTTGGCTAAATCCGTGCTAAATCGATATAAAATTAATATTAATGACTTAAAAAACTAAACATCTTGACGTCAGTGTTGCGAAACTCAATAAAAACTGGTCGCGGTTTGTTTATATAGAATCGATAGGTGGGTTGGGTTTGGGTACATATTTACACGAATAGTCTAGTGTAGTATACATAGACAGATAGCCAAAAAAACGCACGTAAAAAATAAAAACAATTTTGTGCGTTAGTACCTAATTAATATGTATTATTTTTAATTTAGCTTACACACCGCCATCTCATTGACGTAGAACAAAACTTCTTAAAGCGGCTGTATTTTGTGTCTAACGTAACTGAAACGTGCTCACTAAAAACGTTTTGAAACGTGATCTTGCTGTTAATCGTTTTGTAACAATGATTAAGCAAAAAGTCATATCTCAGCTGGTCATTCTAATATTTCATAAGGATTTCCACAGACTATGTTATAATAAGGTGTAATACGCAATCAATGTTCGAGAAGAAATACAAACACACTTCGAAGATTTACATTACCCGATTCTCCCCCATGTTTAATGGGCTTCTATAAATACAACGCTTTTAGTTCATTGAACTTTTGGGCCGTTGACTAGTACGGAATCGATATTTTTCAAAGTGGTTGTAGGAATACTTAGTACTTAGTAGTAGTAGAGATACTTAGTACCTATGTATATGTATGTAGTAGGTACACAAGAGGCGGCTAGAAATAGGATATCTAGATACGCAATAGACTAGTAATAGGTTCTCACGGTAACAATAGGAAATATCGACCTGTATGTAAGGGTACCTTCGACAATTACGGAAAATTTTCGTTTTTATGAAGGCAGGTAATTTAATGTGTACAGCTTTTTTTCATTTTTATAAAAGTTATAAGAGAAAGGGAAGACCTTTTCCCAATAGTTAGAAATAAATGTTTTCTAATCAGATCAGTCAGGCATCAAATTCAGTGATGACACAAGTTATACAAGCAGTTCTTATTACGTATCTACCGTTGTTTTGTTACTAGATTTAAACACAGTGTTATCTATCTATTATTATTAGTCCTGAACAGACAGAAAGTCGGAACAACTGTCTAACTGTATGTCTGTAATGCACTATCCTCAGCTCCAAATATTACTTTATTCTTTAAATAAAATTTATTAATGATTTATAAAAATAAAGTTCCTGAATGTATATTTGACTAGGTATTTCTTTTTATGTTAGATCTTTAATTGCAAAAAAGAAATGATAGGTAGGGTTAGGGTACTGTGGTGTACTAACATCACGCGAACAAAGTCGCTCAGTGCAGCTAGTATATGTATAAAATATGACCTACAATTGCAGCATAGGCTTTAACAAGTGGACTACCTTCTCACAGAAAAATACTTATGTTTCCTTCGATCATAGACTCCTTCTATATGCAGAAGAAGTTTCAGGCCCTTTCTCCTCAAATCACGCTCCGGCTACGCTCATCGACATTCAAGACTAATGTTGGAGGCTCTTTGAATACCAAGCACTACAAAGCAAGGGAAGCGTAAACCACAAACTTATCCAACCCGGTGGCCAAAACTGGAACTAAGTGTCGCCAATTTGAAATGTCACTTTGTTGCCAACAACAGCGACGCCGCCACCGGATCAGATAAGTTTGTGGCCTACCTATGTATACTCTTGAACGAACTCGCTTCCCTCCGAGTTGCGCAGTTGCGACGACGTCCATTGCGCATGTCGCAGTGCCGCCGCTGACGTCGCCCGAAGGTTCGCGAAGCTTTGACGTCGTGACGTCAGGTTACGTCACGCCCCACTTGGCTGGTCGGCCGAGAAGCCAGCTAATGCTATAGTTTGATCTACATAAGAATGTGGTAATCACAGACACCGGCGCAGATTGCATTGACATGCGTGGATTGGATTAGACGTACCGTGTATGCGAGTACGTGGTGTTGAATGGAGGTGCCATGCGTAACTGTAAAATTTTTCATTGACCTCTGTAGGTACGTTTAGAATCAAAGTTGGTACTTATATCGTCTGGATTTGTTTAGTAAATATCCTAATTACATTATTAGCGAAAGTTTAGGTGAATTAGGTAACTACTTATTCTGAACGCAAAAACTACTCGAAGGTTTTTCATAACATTTGGCAGTGTTTTGGCCTTTTGGTTGGTTGCGAAACTCAGTTGCTATGCGGCGGGAGGGGTAGGTCAATGCCTCCTCCATTAGCCACAATTAGGTTAGGTATGTCCTAGATTGCCCCGAAAGTACTGACTTATTACCTTACTGGTGCCTAAGCAGCTCTCATGGGAACTAACCACAAGCAAAATCACAGATTGAACTGTTTATTTTATATTAAGAGGTGATTTTACTAATTTAATAGTTTTATGTGAGTAATGGCTAAAAGCTGGTTAGAGTGAAGGGTGAACAGTAAAGTCCTTTACTGCCTGCTGCGAGTAAATCAGTGTTTATCTCAAATTATGTCACATTTTTTCATTACGGAATGACATGTGTAATGGTTTAAAAGTGTAATATGGTTGAGTCACAGATAACAGTGGTATCCCGTTCACATACCTGTGAGTTAGATATTGCTTATTTAGTCATTTTCTTTGAATAGGACAAGATTTATTTATTTATGTTATAATATAGAGGCAACAAATAGAGATATCGACGACATTTCGATAGAGGTAAAATCAAACTTAACCCAATCGAATTCAAGTGTTACGATATTGTTCTTTCCAACAACTGAGGTTACACCAACTTACAGATCTTAGAAACACTACTAAATTTCTTAAATAAAGTAAAATTCTCATTCACGTCATCAGGTGGCCCGCTTGCCTGTTTGCCCACCGCATGATATAAAAAAAAATGAAAATAGGTACCTACGTCCAAGTTACTACCAATCGATTGACGTTTCCTAAAAATAAATAATTTGACTTACGTAAATAGTCACGTGAAATATTACAGTATACGTACTTACCTACTTTATACTTTATACTGTGTTTTATAATCTATGCAACGTCCAACGATCAAGGTGGCATGAACTCATGGCTACGACAGAGGTACCTACGTGATCACGGTTTACATCAAATATCGTACAGCGGATTACGATTATATGGCTTCTTTCCACACTAGACAGGCCATGGTTTATGCCTATTTTTAGGTCAAGGCTAGGTTAGGCTATTCTAGATACAAGTTTTTCCTAGGCAGGTACACAGACGTACGATCCATCTGATGGAAAGTAGCCACTTGTCGTTGAGGACATCTGCAACCTAAGGGGACGGATGCAGTTCCGGCTGTTGAGGATCCCATGTTATATAGTACAGAAGACTTCTGGATGGAGCTTATTCCATATCTTGCACGTGCGCGGAAAAAAGGCTCGCGATGCCCGTACGGTTTAGTTATTTATAAATATAGGTAGACTCGAGAACGAAAGTCTAAACTACTTGCTATAAAATCGTTAAAGTTATACCTATAATTAACATTTCGTCGCTTTAACCGTAAAAATAAACGGTAAACGTAAGCACACATTAATATTAACACATACAACTAATACACAGAAGCTTAAGACCATAAAATTAACAACACTAGGTTTGTTTTTTTATAAACACTAGCCACCTCAAGCATTTGAGCGCCATCTTCCCTGGTGGTAATGTGACTATGCGGCTGCAAATGGAGCATGCCTGCCTAGAAACAGCCTATTCAAGCTTGCCTTTGAAATGCCCTAATTATAACGCTCCTCCTTAATCCATACTTCGAAAAGAGGGGTTGAACTATGTATTTGTCTATGTATCAGTGTGTCTCTGGGGCATCGTACCAAGTCAGTCAGTACTCGACGCGGTTTTTCATTTGGAAATCAGTGTAATCGAGACGGTTGTTAGCTGTGTTTCAGTATTATCGGTTCAACAGATTATTATTAAATAAAATTGTTAAGTACCGAATACGAGTACTTTGGCGGAGGTTTTGAGTACCTATTACGTAGAATTTGTCGACATCAGTCCGCTAGCTAGAGCACCGATATCCGGGTAATTGTTGCGAAAAGAAACTATCCAACCGTCATTTCAGTGACTGGTGGATATAAAAAAGAAATCAAAACACATAAGGAACATTCCATGCCTATTTCAGTAAAACGAGTGCAGGCAATCTTATGCAGGCAGATGCAGGTGGGTAAATCCAAGAGGCGTGGCGAGGACTCGTGAACAAGTATCGCATGCGCAGCCAGTGCTGCCAACTCTTCTAAGCGAAAACGCGCTACCCGCCAGACCTTAGAAAAAACGCTACATTTCTAAATAGGTTACAAATATAAAACTAAAGTTTACATACGATTTCCATACAAAAACCATTCGTAAACGTTAGCTTACGTATAAAAAACGCTAACTGTATGAATACTGCCAAAATGATGAAGCGCTAGATCGAGCGCCGAAAGCGCTAAGTTCGCAGAAAACCTACGCCGCCGGCGCACGCAGCGGGTCATTTCGCAACGCGCGAAGGCCGCCACACGGAAACTTGGACCGGGCAAATTGCCGCTAATTTCGTACTTACGTACCTACTTACTTGCTGATTCAAAGGTTCCTTTCATTCTTTGATGTTTGATAGAATGATCACTGATGATTCGCTAGGAATTTTAATTTACTTAGACAAAACTGGCTGTTTTTAGCCCATGTTTTCGACCTACAATTGGTATTACTTGCGCGATCTTATCCAGTTCACTACAAGGTTGTTAACATTTGTTTGGCCGTAATTTTACTACTATATAATGACTTCAAACGTTTGGAAGTAATTGCATAGTAGTATGTACCGTACGTACATACTCACGCACTATAGTACGTACTTACGTAGGATTAAGGAATGGATTTCATTAAAACTTTTCGTAGTCTGTCTGTGTCTGTAACTCTCTTCTTTTTTTTGTACCACTAAGTTGTCAAACATGCTTACGGCCTGCCTGGTGGCAGTCACCGCAGCCAATGGACGTTTGCAGTACCAGGGGCATCACCCCCGCGTTCCCGGCCCCGTAAAAACCCTAGATCCAAAGAGAAAACTTTAAACAAAAAGTGAACGTACCGAAGCGAGAATGTAAGCTATAATTATTTCCTATACGGTTTTTCCATTTATTGTCCAGTTTTTCCAGTTACTGAATATGTGGTATGTCCATAATTAGTATTTTAATAATGATATTTTTTGCAATAAACCATGCAAACACGGTGAATGACTCTACCATCAAAGCGCTCTCTCTAGGAGTCCCCCTGGCACCACTGGAATAGGTACCCAAAGATTTATTACATGTCTTTGAAAAAGATAGACCACTGCGATGTCATATGATGACTTAAGTCGGACACACTTAACAAAACTGTACATAAATACTAAAACAAAAAGACTCTTGGATGGTTATTGTAAAAAATTTATCAGTTTCAGTTATGTGATAAATAAATAACCGTATTTACATAAATTCGTTATTTATTTTATTCATTGGAAAATAGCGTAAGAGCATTCTACAGTAACGTCGTTGTACTATTGAAATCCGAGTCCAGAAGTAAACAGGCATAGCGAACGCAATATTTATCTTTTAATCCTACAACATACAGCAAACGTATTCAACTGCAAGTAAAATATAGCGACAAACCAGCATATATTCAAATGGTAAGTTGATGAGCACATTTACTTTTTTTTCAGTTGCGTTATGCAAGTTAGGAACAGTATGCTTGAGACCTTTATTTTTAACTACGATTTACCCAATGTAAGTTTAGCACAGTGTTGATTTCGTGTAAGTACCTACCTACACTAAACATTTCAATACTATAGTACTATACCATACTATACTACTACTATACTATACAATTCAATGTACTATACCTCCTTCAAATCAAGCTGTGAATCTTATCTGTGGTATCTCGTAAATGGCTGATAGAGGTTATGCTATTGCACATAACTTATTGTAGTAAGCTGTGAGACATCAAAAAAAAAAAAAACAAAAAAAAAAAATTATTAACACACTACTTAACCCATTTCTGGCACATAACATTGATGCGACGCCAGTAAATGTTTCCTCGTGTCGCTTACCTGTACTCGTACACTTGACATTGGCCTAGCCGTCACCCTGTTTCGTAAAAGTACTGCGCCGCCGGAATGAACAATAGGGAGCCAATGGTACGTCCTCGAGGTTGATTGTTATGTTATGATGACATAGCCAATGCAAAGTTCTCAGACAGATACATTTTTAATTGTGAACTGGTGGAACCGGTTTTCCTAGAGTCCGATGCAAGTTACTAATACTTGACGTGTTTTTAAAGTTTCTTGTGAAGAATGGTTTTCAGTATAACACCCACAAATGATTGAACTAGTGATTGGAATTGTAGAGATTGTGATATTTTTTAAAGTTACACCTACAGTAGACAAAGACACGGGCGTAGCCAGGTTTTCAAACATAAAATTCTGATTCGATTCCCTACTTGATTTATCTATTCACTCAAACCGCCCGCATTGGACGTAAAATTGGTATCGGATGCATTGTTGATACATTTACTCAAAGAATAGCATCACGGATGCATTAGAGAGGTCTCCCCTACTAGGGGACAGCGATGCAGCCAAGCTGGAACTTTCCGACGACCGATTATTGGTACTTACACTCAAGTGGGCGCGATAAGTAAGTAATGCTCGCCATGACAGGACCTTTCCACTCAGTCTCACGCTCAAAGATCTTGCTAAGCATTGATTTCTATAGTCGACAAATGAATGAATAAAAAAAACTTGTTTGGACAATTCGTACAGTGCCATCTAACCCCAAAGTAAGCAAAGCTTGTCTTGTGGTTGTCAGAAAACTGATAAACAACTTATATATTTTTTAATAATGCACATCGTATGGTTTCGGCTTTATACCACGACTATGACGTAGACGCTCTACGAAGTGCTACGAAGGCGAATTAACTGATGTGCATTATAATAGTGAATTTCAAGAAACTGTAGGTGTTTTGGCGTAGATAATAAATGTAAAAGTTAAGAAAATATTTACGGGTTTGTAAGCTTGGTCGAAGGTATACGACTAGTCCCGTCGGTTAGGTTAGCTATTTTATACTACTATATTCCTCGAACACATTGTCCACAGCCAGCTATCTACTTACCTTACGTCAAATTGTCTTCTTTCCTCCTTTCAAGCTGATTTTAGGCCAGGTCACGGTACTGTTACGGCGCTGCTAAAGGTCACTGACGACATACGTCTTGCTATGGAAGACAAATCACTAACAATTCTAACGTTGCTTGACTTTAGCAGTGCCGTTAATTCCGTTGACTATGACGTTCTTCTCGCTACTCTTCGGTCATTTAACGTCTCTCCTCCAGCAATAGCGTGGTTTGACTCCTATATGCGGGGTCGTTCTCAGCGGGTCCGCTCCGATGAGGTTTGCTCTGACTGGTGTGATCTTGTTGCGGGCGTACCGCAGGGTGGAGTACTTTCAACACTTCTATTTTCCGTGTTTATAAATTCTGTCACCTCTGTCATATCTTAAAACTTTCATCTGTATGCAGACGATCTGCAGATTTATCGACACTTCAAACTCTCTGAGGTTGGCGATGCTATTGCTGAATGCAGATTTAAAACGTGTTTCCTCTTGGGCTAAGTCCTTTGGACTCCTAGTCAATCCTAAGAAGTCTCAAGCCTTGCTTATTAGAAGCGCGTCCCACCAGCCCCCCCCCCCCCCTTCCTTCGCCTATGACGCCGTTCGGACCCTTCCCTGCTCTGAACACCATCAGATCCGTTTTGTTGACATTATATTTTAGCCCATGAGCGTTAACATAACGCTCATAGACTAAAAGCAACCGACATAAACCTTACATAAATAATAATAAATAATATTAGCTATTATAACTTAAATAAATTTACTATATAAATAGAATATCTATCAGAAGGGTAAACTCTACCTATAATCATAAAGCACATACGATTTATTAAAAACATAATTTTCTTTGCAATTGTCTTATTTGCAAGTAATTTCAATGAAGATGTTTTATTGAATGTCCTACTACCTATTTATTTTACTACCGCTGGAATAAAATAATCACGTTTTTGTGATAATAATTTTTATTTGCAAACATTGGAAGCCAACCCTTTTGTCACGATATATTCAGAGATCGGTTAAATGACGTACACTTTAGCTCCGTAGTATAGTGTTTTAAATCGATATTCTAAATACTACAGAATCGACTAACGTACTACTAAAACTCGGTCGGTAAGCCGTACTCTGTCTATATAATTAACTCTTATATTACACGATGGTTGCCATTGCAAAAGTGCATGACTGCGATCGACCTACACACATTCCGACCGATGTGGCTAATTTAGAGAATACTTATTGTAAAACAAAAATGAAACGACGGACTTTCTTAAAAATAAGTAGAACTATCTTTTGGTATACGGCAGTGCAGAATATTAAAGAATCATCTTGGCATTAATGCCCCGGTTGTGCTTTCGCGCTCGAGGGCCTGGGGTCCGCCTTGACCATGATGCAGGATTTGGCAGATCAGGTGATTACAGTGGGGCGACTACCATCTGACCTCCGTGACTCTGTTCCAAGGGGAACCTGACCAGTATGGATCATGGTTACACATTCAGTCGCCTGAATGTGCAGGTTTTATCACGTTTTCCCTAATCGTAAGAGCATTGATTAATATTAAATGTACTTACATAATTCAGAAAAGAGTCATTAGTACATGGCCGCAGCGGGATTCGGACCCGGTACCTCACGCTTACGAGTCGAATACCCTAACCGCTCCGCCACCTACGCTCCGGCAGAGCAGAATATACTTAGCACCAATCCCTTATTTGTACCTTATGGGTGTCGTACATAGGGCAGTACTTCAACTTACCTGCCACTAGTCTAAAATGACTTAGCATCTCTTTGCGCATACAAACCGGAGACGGTCCAAATCCAGAACAGGGTAGATTGAGGGGCTGCCTTCTGTAGGTACAAGCGACAAGCGTGCCAAGCTTGGCATGGATATGACAAAATCCTCCACTGTTTTGATTGTGTTCTGATTGGTATGGGCTGGAGATGTGAAGTGGCACGAATAGCTTCAGTTTCACCCGCGTTCTACTCCGTAGATCTTTACTATATAGTTTTAATTTTCCAGGACCAAAAGTATAGTAGATATTCGGAACTTAAGTAACTGGTTTTATATCACTGACTTACTGAATTGATTTTTATAATCGGTTCAGTTATCCTATTACTCATTAAAATTATTTATTATGTAATGAATATTGACAAATACGATGTGCCCAGTCACCAATTTGGAATTCTTGGTAAGTAAGTACTAGTAGGTGTCATTAGTCAATAGAAATTGGTCGAAAAGATAATAAACTATGTTGTAGTGATTAGGTATTGATTACTGCAAATAATAAAGCTTCCGAGAAGAGAAGATTAGATAGCTATCACACATTAGTCACTTCTTAACTTAACTTGTATGTAATTATTACAATTTGATATAAAATGAGATATCTTGGTATTAAAAAAGCCGATTGTCTTATTACTCGGGAAAACTCTAAAAATAATTGCTTCATAAATTTCAGGAAGCCAGGACAGTAGGAATGAAGAGGTAGGTAGGTAGGACCTAGGTTGGATCTATCTACCCCATTCGAAACCACGTAATTATTTATTTCGAAATTAAATTAAATTATTTTGATAGGCACTTTATTTTCATTATATCCCTGCCTCTTATACCTGTCTCTTTGTTTATTAACCGTATTTCTAGAAGCAAATTCTCGTAAACCAAGTTTACTCTTACCTGTTTGGATTGGTGAGATTTTATCAAGCCGCAGGGGTAACTATCCCTGTTTTTAGGTATGAAAGTCCGCAATTAGTGTCGGCTTTTAAAGGCTATTTTACGTACTGCCTTTACAGTAATAGTTTCTTAGTAAACATACAATCGTGTGCTTTGCGGCCCGGTCTGGTGTTGCCCCGTGGTGGGGTGAAACGGGCGTATTCTAAAGAATAAAGATTTCATATTCATCTTATGCATTTTGTCTTTACTGAGAGCCAGTGCCGAGAAAGTGTCAAGGTGCCAAAAGGTCTCCTCGGGTAACTTGTAAAACAAATCCTCGTACAGTCGAGTTCATTAATATGTGAGCATTCCCAAGGCTTCAAATATAAATGTACATGGAAGGGTACTTATATATCTGAGCAGATTCATCAATCAAACATATGTAAATCTGCTCAGATATATAAGTACCCTTCCATTTACATTTATATTTGAAGCCTTGGCAATGCTCACATATTAACGAACTCGACTGTACAATTTCTATCTTATCAGTTATCAGAAGACGCGAAGCGCTTCGCCTATTCCGAAAGCAGGTCTGGTAGGCAAGACAATTTTAGCAAAAATAAACAGTTTCAGATAACTAGGTTACGGCATTATTTATAGCCCGTATGAATGAGGTAGACTCGTAAGTGCATATATAATAATAATAATCATTTATTTCAAGTATCTCGTAGACTCATACAATTTGTTAGTAGGTAGATACAATAACTTAATCTAATGTTAGTATTAAAGTAAAATCTTCACTGCTGTGACTATATACTTAGCCAGTTGTCCATGAAATATAACTTTCAGCGTCAAGCACGTTCGGCAGATGGTAATGATCTGGAAATCTTAAAAGGCTACATTGGCGTGTTATAATGATTCATATTAATTTGTCACATATTTACAGCAGAGTCGCTATTGTAGACATTAACATGACAATTCAAAATGGCGTCACTGAGTTCCAGTCTTAGCCACCAGATCAGATAAGTTTGTGGCGCTCTAATATGAATCATAATATGAAACGGTAATGTGGCCTTTTTAGACCCCAAGATTGAGTTACGGCATAGTGTCGATATTTTGTGGTGTCACAGAGTACCTCTACCTGTATACATCTGCCTACCTCTCCAAAGTCATTGACGACAACGGAATTGGCGATTGCTAACCAATGAACACCCGTTCATCAGAATCAGCTATGTATACAACAATATTTCTACAGGACCTCATTTCTACATACCCAGAGGTGTACGTGAGAGAAAGTAAATAGGTCGGCAAGTACCTTACTAGATAACACGATATCATTTGATAAGGGTTCGAAACAAATTCATTAGTTACCAACGTGTGAAGTAGTGATACGGCTTCTATCGGAGTTCGACTAATTGCACACTATATGTATATAAAAATAGGTACAATAACAACCTACTCGTATATAGGTACACTGGCCTGACATCTCATCTTGACTTGAAAGTAGCTAGTCCATCACGAATCCGAGATTTGAAGTTTGCCATAGGATTCTACCTCTAAGTAACTGTCACTGTGGAGTAACTTTTCACTGTAGCTGACTGTACTAATACTGTGCTAGATTCTACACCTACCTAGGTATTTCATGAATTCCTAGGTGTTTGTTTATTCTTAAGGGGTAATCCATCACCAAGACCTCCGCGTCGATACTGAACCGTTCCGTTGACGCTAGAACTCGAGATTTTTTTTTCTGAGTCAGCGTGGCGATATTTGTCACAGGATGTGGAGGTGTTCGCAGAGCAGGTTTTTTCTTCCAAAATGGTCAATCTATACAACAAAATATAATTTATCATATCACTTTACTATAGGCACCTACTACCAATCAAAATGCTTACGTAACAAACAGAAGAGTTCTCACCTATCTGAAAGCTAGAACTCATTAGAAAGCATGCAGCGATACGACACATTTCTCTGTAACTGATGTTTTCTCTAGCCTGAATCGCCGGTGACGCCCATACGCACGGCTGTCCAAGAATCGCTCATCTGTTTACATTTTCCCTTAGCACATTGATGCCGATGTGAACGTCAATTTTGCAGAAAGAGCTTTGCATCAACAGTTTTGCATCATCGGTGTGTCAACATTGGTGACCAGCATGGCATTTCTTACCTACTTAGGTAAGTGCGCCAAATATAGATATCGTTCTATCGTTTGAACTAAAGATGAGGTAAGTTTATGCATAGCAGCCCTCTTCAAAACCTGTGGTTTTAATTTTAAACGTTTGGTTTATAAATACTTTGATTCAAAGTAATTAATCTATAATGACTAACTAGGGTTTTTTATTTTGTTAAACTTAACTCTAATTTTTGATTAAAGAAGTATATTTATTTGTTAATAAAGTAATCAATCACTTTTATAAAATAAATGTTGTCTCCGTAATTCTATCGTTGCAGGCAGATATTAATTAAAGATTGCATGTGAAAGGTCAATTATAACATAACGCATTAATAGTCACATTGCATGGCACTCAATAAAAAGTACAATTTAATAAATAAGTTTCCTACCAGTTAGGTACCAACTCGCCTACCTACATCTGATAGATACCCACGTAACATCTTGTGCTGTTAGAAGTTCAGCATTCAGTTCAACAGGTTAGCAAAGCCGATCTCCCAAAGCAAATATCATTTAGAGTAAATCTACTTCATTATGAATAACTAGTGACCCGTCCGGCTTCGCACGGGTAACCTTACATAAACATATCTCACGGATCACGCTGTCTATTGATGAAAACGGCATGAAAATCAGACAGACGCGGCGTGGGACTTTGTTTCATAATATGTAGTGATAACAATGTAGGCATTTAAAAGTATATAAGTAGTTTATCAGTTGTCGATTGCCCACAACAAAACAAGCTTTGTTAGATGATTTGTCCAAGCATATATTTGATTATTTATGTACCCAGGTAATATCGAGATTGTCTGGAACAAGTAAGTGTTGGACAACCTGTGATACAAATCATTTGGGTGCTTCAACTGACCAAACAAATAGGTATCAAAATATATACCACAGTGACGGAAAGGCTTACCTTATACCTAGGTACAGTCGAGTTCATTAATATGTGAGCATTACCAAGGCTTCAAATAAAAATGTACATGGAAGGGCACTTATATATCTGAGCAGATTCATCAATCAAACATATGTACATCTGCTCAGATATATAAGTACCCTTCCATGTACATTTATAAGTGAAACCTTGATAATGCTCACATATTAATGAACTCGACTGTACCTACGGAAAACCTCGTATACCAAAGTACCCATTTCATCTCCGCAGTGGACTATTGAAGCAGTGTATACACAATATAAGCGCATGTTTCAAGAAAGTTAAGCTTTTTGCGGAGTCGTAAACACGCTAATGATGTCCGATGACTGCCAGTAACTGCCTAGGCAACAGCCCGCCTGGGCTACGTATGTTTGCCCCCTGTAGTGCTATTTAAAAATAAGTCATCTGCAGCAGTAGCAATAGCCACTGAGTGTCTGCAACATTGTACCAGTACGAGTGTCAAGTCAATCGTCTCTGATAGACGTCCAAGGCCAATGATGATGGATTTTATGGACGGATATTAACCTAAACAAAGTTATCTATTAATATAGCCTACTAATAAACCAGGTTCTTAAATTAACAGCGATAATATTAATATAAATACTAAAGTAATAACTAGGTATAACCGGTTTTAAGAAACGATTCCAATAATTTCGGTTACCCGCGTTAGGATCTTACAACGCACATTCCTACGAGAAAATAGACGAAATTCCGAGCCTGTAGGTGGGCTATTTTCTCTGTCCTATATGTTCTAAACTTCACGCATTGTGGAATAGGTATGACGTTCTGGTATAACTATAAACCAAGTGCACTTACACTGTTATTGTTACGAGATCTTTCGTCCATACGATCGATACGCGCGTAATACGCGCCTAGCAGTTTGCACTTGACCGGCTTTTTAACATTCCGGCCTACACAAAAAACAGGCTTTATGTGTATGTATGAAACACGATTACCGTAACCTTTCGTTTGGCACGGCTCTCGTAGAAATGCTTCGTTACTCAATCGCGACAAAAGCGGCGAAAAGTGAGCGGTACGATAAGTATTACAGCAACACATCAATATAATATTCGATGGGGAGATTTGTTGTATATTAAGGATAATCGTATGTAAGGTAGGTACCTAGCTAGATGTAGGTACTTTTATATTGCCTATGGAGCGGATGCGGTGCCGGCCTTTAAGGTAACTGTACACATGCCTTTTGAATTTCCTCATGTTTTTTCGGAAAGTTTTAAAGGAAAGACTTCAGGCGGGAGCCCATTCCACAATTTGCACGTCACATGGATGCCAGGCATCTAGATGGGGATGAAATTGATCCCATCGTCGAAGGGTGCGGTGGCGGAAGAGTAACCGTGGCACCAAGTGAAACAGTTCTTCGGAACATTCCTCGTTGTTTTGAACTCCAAATTATTGGTTTGTTATTGAACAATGGGTATAAGTAGGTATGTAAGTCTTGTAACTTAGTCCTGGTTTGGATATTAGAGCGTCCTGATGTCATTTCCACTAGCGATTACCATTTGAACACATTGCTTCATCAGACTGATGGAGTAATGTGTGCAAAAGTTGATAAATTACGACTTATGTAACTTGACGTTCTGGCAATTAGCTATAGGTATGGAATTAAGATAATCTGGTAGGTAGGAGTAGGAAATAGGAGTCAATAACTCCCAAATCATGCACAATAGGTAGGTAGACAGTTTTCACAGACAATTGTCATGAATAGTATTAAAAGATTTCAATAGAAAATAGCAAAAGTAGAGCGCGTTATTCATAAGTACGTATTATCCACAGAAATTAAAGAAGAATATATGTATATTTATTTAATAGGTGAGTCAATATTAGATTTATGTGGATTATACTTACGGATAGCGTGCTGTACTTTCATTATTTCCTATTGAAACGTAGGTAATATAATTTATATTAATCTATTCATAGAGTGTAAGGCAATAACTAATAATTATTACTGTATCAACGGCTATATAGTTACCTAACGTATTCAACACCAATGGAACACGTTTCAACGATAATAAATAATCTTATATGAAGGTTGATAAGGAGGCTGTAAAGAACAATAGGTACCCAGTACTAGTAGAAAACTAATTAATTCAAGTAAACTAACTACAGTAGTTAATATCAAAATTACCCAACATGCGCATTGTGTAACTTTAATTAGGCATGTCTACGGAAGATTGAGCACGCCCGTAAGTTATCTGAAGGTGTCTACTATCTTTGTAGATAGATAAGGTGCAGTAATACCACAGAATAATAATACTACAACGTTATAGATAGATGCTACTCATATATATGATGAGTGAGATATAAGTATAAAGAATATATCGCAGTTTTCAGGATTCATTTCAAATTTTGACGACTTTATTGTGTGATCGCTCGCGTTGTTATCTATGAGTTAAAAGCGTAATTCAAAATGGCTGTTAGCTCTTTCAGTTCCAGTCTTGCTTTTCTAGGTAGGCAGTGTCGAGTAGGCAGGCAGCATTGCAGACGCCGCAACCCCCACAGCTAGATAGGTACGCCACAACGTCGACCCAGTCCATCTAACCTAGTCTGCAGTGGAATCGATTTCTAGAAGAGTGTAAGTGCAAGCCGGCATCGACACGGCCCGGCTCGGCTGGGTTCAGGGTCGCACGGGGCTTTATGTTCGACCCTCGACCCAAACAGGTATAAAACGCGGATTTTGATTTAGCTCTAGCATACCAACTTGTTGTACTTGTTGAAGTTGTGTAGGTACCTCTAACAAGGCTTACGATGTAATTAGATATGGTATTTTAAAGTTATGTAGGTTCATAATTTATGCTAAGCACAACTAGTATATTGTCTGACATTAAATGACCTACAGACAGACTTTATAATTGCGATACATTGTGATGATTTCATCGCGCAAAATTAACATAACCGAAACTGGTTTTCAGTGTGTGTGGTCGTTATGTTGTAGGGATTTCCTAATGTCCAATATTAGAAATTTATAAAAGAATTTAAATGTAATATTTGAGGTAAATAAACTTGCCATTAAGTATTGTAACAGGTTCTGATGTAAACCAAACTGGTTAGGAAAATCCACAGCAATCCAAACTGAGTTACTTATATGTCTGTATAATGATAGAACTTCCTAATACATTATTTATTATTTATTTTTAGATATTTATTTATTACCCTAGTCTTTTTAAGTTTTTAATATTGCTAGTATTCAGTGTGTGGTCATTATGTTGTAGGGATTTCATCATGCCTAATATTTTGACTTTATAAAAGAATTTAAATCTAATATTTAAGGTAAATAAACTTGCCATTAGGTATTGCAATTGGTTTTGATGTAAACCAAACTGGTTAGGAAAATTCACAGCATTCTAAACGCATTTTTAGATATTCTATATTTGTTCCCTAAGTCCTTATTAAGTTTTTAACATTGTAGTGCCCAGGGTTCATAATTGTAAAGGTTACTTTTATGAAGCAATAAATATTTGAGTGTTGAGTAAAATGTTTCCTGTTGCTGTGTACTTTCTGGGCATTTAACCCAATGTGGTAAGGGTTAATAATAGAAAAGAAACTAAGAAATAATCAAATTTAAGTTTATTAAATTAATAACGTCATTAACTTACTGAGATTCCCAAACACGTCCAGCCCTATAACCTATATTTACAGTGGTGGGCTGCTTATCCTATATGTACAGCACGTGCGGGGTCAGGCTTTGATCACAGGAGGTTAGTGCAGCTAGTTCTATGCCGGGCCACCGACATCTTCCTGGTAGGAACTCGTGAGGTGTGCGGCGGCGGCTGTGAGCTGGCGCAGGGAGCGTCGCAATCCGCGGAGATGCCGCCGGCACGCTGCCGCAGCCCGGGCGGCACTTTCCCGCTCGTCCTCCCCCTCAATGCCAGAGTCGCCCGCTGCACTCGACGCATCACTCTCAGTGTCACTGAGGTCCGACACCCTCCGGCCCCTCACCACATGCTCCTCTCCATCACCACTAGACCACAACAGCTCAGTCTTCAAGTCATTGAGCATGGCGAACATGCTGAATGGATCGTCATCACCCTCCGGCTGCAGATGCATGAGGCGACTGGGAATGAGCACAGTCTCGTCCATTACGTTCACCATTTTGACAAATTTCTCCATGTCATTGAGAATACTCTGCTTAGAGAACTCTGTGTTGTCATGCCTTGCAATCCTGCGAAGGCTATTCCTGTAACAAAGAAAAGGTTGTTGAGTATTTACGATCCACATTTATTTATTTATTTATATATTAAATCTTCATGCACAAAATAGTACAAAGGCGGACTTAAAGTTAAAATAGCCTTATCTACCAGTCAACCAGGAGATAAAGGGTAAAGAAAAAGTAAGACGGTGCAAGAGAAGCTACTAAACAAGATGGAGGAGGGGAACCGTTAATGCAATTATAGCCGAACCAGGGATAACAGTACAGATAAATAGATAGATGACTGAAAATAAGTAATATAAATATAATAAAGCTAGAAATAAACGTGAGTGAGTGGGTAATATAGCAAGAATAGATAACCATACATATACTGCACAAGTAAAGGAGAGACAAAACCAGAAGCTCAGTCAAACATGAGGGAGATCGGAGACAAACTCGTGACAAACATTCCTATTGAAACTGTTTTAATAAAGATATATATAGTATTGGCTGGCCTTCAATGGATTGAAGAAACCCAAAAACCCCATTTATCAGTATCATTATTTACATTTATCATTATTTACAATGAATAGCAGTTTTCTTATAATGCAGATTACTTAGATGTATTTGCATTTTGGGTATATGTTACAATACTCAGTTTATCATGTTTGAAATCTAATGTTTGGATTTTGTATTCATTTTATTAATTTAAACTAAAATAGCCTTATCTACAAGTCAAGTAGGAGAATCTCAAGTTTGAGCTACTCTGATGGCTCGGTGGTGCAGGAATCAAGCACAAGATAACAACCATAATTTAACTAACTAAAATATATAAAATACATATAAATGTAGGCCATCAAGCATTTAATATGCAAAACAATACACATTTTATCAAACAGGTTTAAAATGCTAAACCACTATTTATAACATGATTATTACAAATACAGGTGTAGTGAAGAATATTAATAACCTTTAAATGATACAACCACTGATTTTATAATTTATATGAATTAGGCGAGTGAGTCAGTGGCTATGGCACGCGCAGGCTCAGAACATTCTTGGAAATCCCGGATAACCTCAAAGCAAGTATATACCTAGTGTGCAAATTCTTAAATGCTATAATAATTTATTCTCACTAATTCGAAAGACTACAAATTGAGGGACATCATTGAAAAATAAACTGACACGTCGTGTGAAAGGCGTTTAGTTCTGTTCTTTCGACACCCGCGATAACCATTCTCCAAGGCAGCCCGCAGCGTGTCATTCAGCAATCCCAATGCATCGTACGCCCCGCTAGAGAAATTGGGGAATGCAGACAGGCGTAGCCACAACTACCTAAATTTGAAAGGGACACGGCCGCTGAGAATCTAGGGTACTACAAAAACCAATAGGGTCTTTACCTGCTGTTCTCCAAATTGGTTGAAATATCACTGTTGAAAGACATTTTCACGAGTTATTTACTTGTAGTATAAATATCACTGAATCACACACGTTATAATTTATTTATGCCACTTTAAAATTTGACTTTTGATTAGTCAGTCAGTCTTATTACGAAACGACGCGAACGAACTGAGAAAACGAAGACACGAAACAGACAACCACACGCGGCGGAATGATTTGACGTTTGAGTGGAGGTGGGGAGCCGCGTTCGCTTTTATACGACGCGATCGTACGATGCGGGGGAAGCGCACTCAAATTCGTCGCAATATTATGGAATGTTCACATTATCTTAAGTGACTACGATTACTTAGTAACAATTCTGTCGTAGTTAATTTTTTCATAATTACTGAAAATGAAAAATCATGAACCTTCATTCAATATATGCGTTTTTATGGCATATTTACAACAAACAAACGGCGCGTCCTACAAAAGTCACACCATAAGCGAGGGCTATGATTGGCCATTGGTATTTGAACGCTTTCGCTATTGGCTAAAGAAGAGTTCAAATTGAGCGCTCTTTTCAAAAATATTTTATTTTCTCATTGTATTTTACAATCGTTTCAGAGAGGACCTATTATGAAATAAAATATATTCTACATAAAATAAGTCTACATATTATTGTCATCGGTATACGGGGTGCGTTCATTGCCTGTAATAAACAATAATAAAACTAAAAATGAGTGTATACTTGAATAAGATTAATTAATTAGTCCTTAAGGATGTAAGTACTTATGGAATTATTTTACAATATTTATAACATGCTGTATGTAAGTGTTTTGTTGGTTACCAACTGTTGAAATTAAATGCTTTCTTTGAGTGGTAGGTACCTAAGGTGACAGGGCAATGGAATATGTTTACACTTATTGTATGTTAAGTGTTATGTCCCTATTTACATGTGCGTTGGTAAGTCTAGGTACCTTATTGTTTTTATTGTGATGATTGACGTAAGAAGACTAAAGAGTAGTAGGTAGGTAGGTACTTACTTGCCAGCTTAACAAACAACTAGGTAACATTATTCGGTAGGTTAGGTATCTAACTGTATTTTTGAACAAGTACCATTATATTAATTACCTACCTACCTATAATTCTAGATAGGGATTGAAAAAACACCGATCTTAAAGTAAGCTAAGTCATTATAACATAATCCGACGAAGTTAATACATTAGGTACTTACATAATTACCACAAGTACAAAATATGAGATAATTACCACGTTTTACGCAGGTAGGTACTTATCTCATAAATACTCAAATATTAACGTGGGAAAAAACAGAGGAGTCTACGCAGACAATTACACATTCATAATATCTATTAAGGCAAGCAATATTTTTATATACATATACGGGGGTTATAGGTATTAGAAAAACGCCATCAGTAAAATACAATAGTAGGTATCTATACCTAATGTTAAATATAAAATGGAAAATATTCATCAGCATATCAGCCGAAAGATGCCCACTGCTGGGCATAGGCTTCCCCCAGAGACCTCCACAAAGGCCGGTCCTATGCCTTCCGCATCCAGGTGGTACCTGCGATCTTTATCAGGTCGACTGTCCACCTTGTGGGAGGCCTACCCACGCTGCGCTACCGGAAAATATTGTTTAAAGTAAAATAAAATTTATAATTAACAACTGCTTAAATTTGTAAAATAGGTACTCAAATTAAAATATTATTTAACACCTATTTAACCTTAAATAAACTTTCCTCATTAAGGGACCGAAATACATATATGAATGCGGGACATTACGATATAACTCATGATCATTTATATGAAACATAGCTATAATACTACAAACAATATCTACAGATGTGAGATTTTGTTTCGTGAATGTTTGTTTCGTTCATTTTGTGGTCATTAACTCCGCCTGCCCCTCTGTATTGTGAACTGAGAGAGAGCACACTCCCTGTGTGGAGATTGTATAAAATACCTTGTGTTCCACCCAGTAGGTCGGAGATGGGATTTATTTATCCTCTTCGTCCGACTTCTACAAATCTGGCTAAAGCTGTCGGACCACATGACCACAGGTGTGGAATTTGGTATGGATAAATAGAGGTAGCAGAGAGCCTGGAGTACAGAGTTTTATATTATGTAAATGGACTATATTTTAATGAACACCTGCGAACGAGGTTACAAACAGAGGCTAGTTGCGTCAACATCATATCGGCCTTCTTATTATCCACTCCTGGACGTAGGCCTCTTCCCTCTTTCAATTCTGGCGGTCTATTGCCCTTCACCCAGTCTCTACCTCCGTGCCGTCGGATATCATCTGTCCAGTGCTACGGTGGTCTGCCGCGCCCCATGTATCCGCCCTGGGTGTCTATTCTAGAACCCTTCTTAACCAGCGACTCATGTGTATATTTGCAATGTGCCCCGCCCACGCCCACTGTTACAGCTATGACATCCTTAACTTTGGATATACCATTTTTTTATTTTTTTTATGTCATACTGTAGGCAAACAGGCAAGCGGGCCACCTGATGGAAAATGGTCACCACTGCCTATAGACATTAGCAACACCAAGAGTATCGCCAATGCGTTGCCCACCTCTAAAACACGTTGCTCTGGCAGCAAAAAGGCAAATGCCACTCCACTGCCAAAGCCACGGTTCCCCAAATCCCCACCCCATGGAGCACTGGAAACCTTACTCACCGGCAGAAACACAATACTACTTAAATGAGTATTATTTAGCTGCGATATTCTGTAAGGTGGAGGTACTTCCCCTGTCGGGCGGCTCCAATTCGAACGAGATACCCCGCTATGCCCTACCTCTCTTATTTTACTTTGGATCCATGTTAATTTTCCTGTGGCGCAGGGTAATTCTGAGCATTACTCTCTCCATGCCCCTCTCCTATAATAAAACACTAGCGATTATTTAGGGGATGATTCTAGATAACTTTCAATTTTTTTTGCATGTAGCTACTCGTTTCGACAACCTAATCTAATCTAATCTTGTTATCTATACAAGAATTTATCGTTTCAAAGTTAACTGATACAGCTATCTACCTGAGGTCTAACTAGAGCTAGTCTAACAAAAGGGATCTAATGTTTAAGCTCTATCTAAACAATACTTGGACCTTTTGTATACCTAACTACCTATACAAATAAGGGTCACGTACCTTCATTTCGAAAGCGAAGAAGAAGCGTGGCAAATACGTAATAATTAATTACTATAATATCTATTTGTGCGTCAGCAGAATAATTCCTAATGCTCTTGGAAAATAAACACTAACGTATTTGAAACTAGTTTAATATCAAAACATAATTTCGTCACTTCTCGAGGTAGGTACTTAGTAATGTGCTGTTTTTATTAGGTGTTTACATATTATCTTGAGGAGGTCTGTGTTTTATTTTGATATGATTGAAGTGCCTATTTGAAGTAAGTAGTATTTAGTCCAATTTCTTTGGTAGGTGATTACTTATTATAGGTAAAGCATATTTAACTTGAAATAGGTAGTAGGAAACCTACGTAAGAAATCAGTAAGTACGTAAGCCTCAATAAATGTTGTGTAGGTACTTGAATGCTATAGCAAACGACGATAGGTGGATTTCTTTTTGCTAAATGAAGCACGCTGAAAGCGACTGATATAAAGTCATTGACGACCTGAGTGGTTCAGTGGTCAACATGCCAGTCGCCACGCAAGAGGTCCCGGGTTCGATTCCCGGCCGGGCAGAAATTTCAATGATGAATTTTAATTTCTGTTACGGTTCTGGGTGTTCTATGTATAATAAGTATGTATTTAAAAGTATAAGGGTAGTATATCAGTTAGCTAGCACCCGTAGTACAAGATTTGCTTAGTTTGGGTCTAGATGGCGCTGTGTGAATTTGTCCACGATTATTTATTATTTTATTTTATTTATTATTGTATTTAATAAAGATAAGAGAACTCAACTGGTGGCAACCTGTGACTGGCAACGTGGCATAAAACCTGCAAAATAGATAATTATCTTATCAACCGTCCCAGGTATTTGCCGAAAATAAGGGGTGGGGCTGTATCGAACGATGGCTGGGGTCGATGGCAGATGTGGTTGTGCTCGCAGAGTAGGCGTCGTTAACAATTTTGGCAGCTTTGAGACGCTCTCAAAACCAGCTCGCCTCGCTCGCTCAGCACCTGACATTGGGGTAACCATGTGAGGCCCATCGCCCCCTTTTTCCGAAGATAACTGATATTTGTATTTTTTGCTGGATGTTGCACGGGCTGAGGTATTCGATCATTTTCGTATATATTTTTACACTTTTTGCTTATTTTGACTGTAAAAATTGTCCAATTCGCAATTTTGACAAACTTTGACACGTGCGTAAAAATAAGTACCTACGCCTGCGAAACGTATGCAAACGTAAATTTATCACAAATGTAATCGATACAAGGATTTGCATACTTTAAAAAATGTACCTCTTGTGAAACACATATTTTTTAAGTGCCGTCGTTGCACAGGGATGTAATTCCTAATTTTGATATAACTTACTAATCTCGTCGTCTAAGACGTTTTCGCAAATCCGTCTACTGTAAAAAATGGGACACCTCCAGCTGTCGCGTCCGCTCAGTCCACTTATTATCTAAATAGGTGCTTAGAACTGGGAAAATGTAAATACATACCATTAAGTAAGTATTTTCTACGGTTGAAACAAAGTATAGTACATGTTGTTACGTGCGCAAGTCCGGGGCTCGGGACGTGGCTAATACAGATAACATTATACAAAATACCTATAAATGAGTCGCTGGGGGTAACTTATCAGCTAAGTAATAAATATGTTATGTTGCGCTATCATAAGATAACAGGCATTGAAGGCAAGATGAAAGACACACCCACTCTACGTTATGTTGTTATGTACATAAATAGGTACGTGATATTAAAGTAGAACGCTTAAAGCTGAAATGCTTACTTTGAGAACAAAGCAAAAAGAATGCCTAAAGGTTAACTAAACCTTAACTTTCCAATCTTTTTGGTGCCATCAAAGTTTTTCATGGCAAAGATGACGGGTAAAGAGGCAGGCAACTTTAGCTACCGTTTCTTTCAACATTGCTCATCTTCAGCAGCTGTAAGCTCTATTGCTTTGAGAATAAAATATCTAGTGACGAATAGCGTAAAGATTTTAAATCATTGCGAGAACAAGCAAAAATACATTCCTACCTACTCATTCTTTTGGATTGAATGTTATAGAGTGCGCGGAAGATCATTATTCACTTATATATGGCGTCTCTGTTATTGATTAGTTGGGAGTTCTTCTTATTCAAAATAATTAAAACCAAAACTACTCGCATGAACAGGATTCAAAAGTGTTTGTTTGGATGGAAGCTAACGAAAGGGTGAATGGAAGGGTCGGCACTCGGCAGAGAGTGCTCTAGGATATCTAGGAGGATGTAGGTACTTGTCAAAAACGACAAGTCAAGACTTCATGGGCTTTATTTTTGAACCGCTTGCGTCGATTCGAACACTGGCAACACCGAAAGAGTGCGGCTAAAACATAGGAATAATCTGCATAATGCATAAAATAATAAAATATTTCATGACGAGAGTCAGGTGAGATGGCGGTCAAGTTTCTGTCTTGTATAATATAAAAAAAAAATTAAATTGAAAACATTCGATTCGAGACGAGCGATTCAAAAATAGGGCCCCAGGAGTAGGCGCCTTAAAACATCAGGGAGATTTTTAAAGTGGCATCATTTGTCTATGTAAGGGCGAAATATTTTTTGCATTTTCGACAACCTGTAGTAGGTATATAAACCGCAATCGCGCTGCTGGCATATCCCCAATCCGCTCGTGCGAGAGGCAGCAGCCTACGCTCCCCGCCCGGTCTCCGGCCACGTGGTACGGAGACCGAGACACGTCCTCACGGATCCCCCCGACGAACTGTCGAGCGCCCTGAACCTCCTCCTGGAGGCTCAGGACGACTCGACAGAGCCCCTCCCTGCCGTTTCAGCGGCCCCCGTAGGCCCCCAATCCCAATCCACAGCAGCGGGACCCCCTTCTGAGGTCTCGCTATAAATTCTCCAGCGTATGCTCCGTAAGGAGTGACGTTGAGCGCACCCCGTCCATACGGGTGTAGCATCCGATGAAACCTAAAAGGCCCTTATGGCTACAGGTGCTCCCAGGGGGTGTTTAGTACGTATGCGCCTAGGTTTTTTTGGCGAGTCGTGCATAACCAGTCCGGCCGGCCGGCTGGGATACTCATGAGAGTTCACCTCCTCCCTCCCAACCGCTATACCGGAGGGTGCCCATTTCCTTTGTGTTGGGCGCAAAAAAAAAAATGCTGTCATATCGTTTAGTAAATCGAGCTTATCACTCAAGAATCGCGTCCAAAAAATTATTACGAGCCAGTTCCAATAGGTAGTTAAGTCCGTTAGTTTTTTGATAATTCTCAGAAGAACTTTCGGGCTCCAAGGTCCTACAGTTTCAATAGTTTCGACCCATAAGAACCAAACGGCTGAAATACGGCTTCTTACGATTTGGCTATTGCGTCCGGTTGAGGTCCTCAACAGCAGAGCCCGCAGACAGAGAAGCCTATCTGCACACAATTTATGGACTATACACTGGTATGCCGTAGGTAGGTACAGATAGTACAACTTACAAAAGGTACAATTTAATTTGCTTGCTCATAATGATTATTTGTTTTACCTGTTCCGTGGTTTGCTTAGGTAGCCTCAGACCAAATAAGAAGTAAAGACAGAATCCTGCGAACTACATAGATACACACTGACGCAGGCAAAACTACCCCATGCTCTGTGTATGTACCTACAGATACTGTACTGTAGCCGTATTCACAATGATTCGAAACCGTTTCCGAACGATTCGACAAGAAATTCGTGAGCGGAGAATCCGTGTCGATCGATTCGAAAACTGTTATTCAGAATCCCGATAGATTCAACGGAAACTCTACTCTCTATAACATATGAAAATTTCATCAAAATTAACTAAAACCACATTTTCCTAAGAACTTTTGCGGGGTCCTTTGTCGATTCCGTATCCGAATCCGATTTCCGAGCCATTGTGAATACGGCTACTGTTCCTACTAAATTGAAAAATAAATTCAAAATGGAAATCGAACCCCCTTAAAGATAAAACGCTGTCTACTTATCTATATTTTTCAGCTTACCAAATCGTAATTATTACTTAAATAAACACTAATGTTAGATGTAGCCCGCAAAATACTCGTAGCGACATCTATCACTAGCTATGTACAAGACATCGGCATGTTTATGACCATAGAACTTCCTAGATTTACTGTCATTACCATAATGGTACATGCTATTCCTGACAGATGGCGCTCTAATCGAAATTTTCCAGTATCACGGTAGATGGCAGTGTAATACTCATTTACGTGCAGTATGTAGTGAAATAAATATGTAGATAAACCTTAAATTAATAAAATATAACAGAAGCATTTTTTATGTGCAGTTGCGCTGAATACGTAGGTCATCGATTGGACGATTGCTATTATAGTCGTCTTATTCACTTTAACATCCCAGTGGCTTTCGCCGGTCTAAAGGAAATAATTCCCATGCGGTAATTCACCGGACTTGGATATTCAGCTTACCTATTTTAAAATTGGCACAGTTTTCAAATTCTAGAAATGAATTATTTAGGTATAAACTTGATGATAGACAAAAAAACAACAGTAGGGATTTGTTAAAACATTTTGAAGTGTTTGTTTGTCACAGTAATGCGACGGGAACGATGTCGTCGACGCGTACGAAAAATAATATATTGTATTTTCCAAGCACAACCAAACAGTAGACAGTCAAAGTTAGTGGTGACCGAATGACACCCAAAACTTACCAACAGACTGCGTTAGATCTTAAAGGAAGGAAAAGAGGACACTGGTTGGACCCCATCCCCTAAACACACTACTGTTTACAATAAATAAACAAACTGTGCATTGATTGCCTGTAGCCGAAGAATCAGCGGCTCATGTGGTCGGCTAGTGTTGCTAAAGGACCACAGGGCTAAGGTCATTGGGTACGAGATCCCTGTGTGAGGTTCGCGAGCGTCCAACGAGACTTATGGAAGGAGCTGGGCTGGCAAAATTAGCACGCCCCACTTACGTACAATGTACAAAAAATTTGTGACGAAGTGCGAAACAAGGGAGACATTTGCCTAAACCTAAGCTTTGAAAAAGTTGTGAGATCTAATGAAGCGTGGAGCCCCTAGCTCTACGTAGTTTAAGTCTACAAACCTAACCTTACATTTTTGTCATTGCATTGCTGGATTCAGTGCACGACCGAGATTAGGGCTGACGTCGTCGGACGGACCAATGGTGCCTAGCTAACATCAGTTCTACATTGTAGTTGCTCATAGTCATTGATAGTTGATTCAATGAAACGGCCAAGTCATATATACTTCTTGACCGCTTGATACGGCCTTTGCTCTTCATGAGATCTGCTAATATTTTCATAGTAAAACCGTTATAAGTTTGAGATGCTTGGCGAGGCAACTTTCATATATTTTTGTAGTATGGAGACTTTTTTGCTAGCTTGCATATCACAGTTTCCTAAGACGTCAGGACTGTCCTATAAGTTAATTTTTATGTACAGACCTGCACCCGCTTTTAATTGGCGGTTGATAGTTACAGATTTCTTAATTTTCTTGTTAATTGTGTGCAAATCCTATGCATATCCTAGAATTGTTTAGAGCATTTGATTCAGTGTGGAGCATTTGATTCAGTGTGGTAATCGACGTACCTATTTTAAGTGCTAATAAAATCCAAAACATAAAAGTTAAATAAATTAAACTTTGTATGTTCTATAACTCTGCTACGTACCGAAGAATCCAGACCGAAGATATGAGGCTTTGAAGACCAATAGATCAAATCTGCTTTTTTCAGACATTTCTCAAGAAAATGCACAAACGGGGCGAGCCCTCTTACACCGTTCGATTTATCTTTTTATGATGGTGTCGTTCGTCATAGTACCTAATATACTCGTGGTACATGTAAAGTTTGCCTAAAAGCCTGGTCACATATAGCGATAAAGCCACCTTTGCCCATAATGTCTGAAAAGTTTGAACATTTAAATTTCTTTTTTTGGAATTTTGTGTGCAATAAAGAGTGTATCTATCTATCTATCTATATCAGAGTAATATTTTGATCTGATTACCCATAATAAACACAGCAGCGAATATAAATTGCAACAGTTCTTGAACCGGTGGACAGTTTGTCGTCCGTCCGTCCGTCTCGAGCACCCTCGGCGGATAGCAGTCGCTAATCAAATTAACCTGTGGGATACTGGGGCGCTGCTATGGAATAAGACTAGATATTTTTTGCTTAGGTTTATTGTAATTTGTTTTTGAATTTGTTGTAGAGACGCATATTTCATAATAGGTGTAACATGTAGTTCGGAGGGTACAGTGACTTAATTAACCTTGTAAATACACTGAATCCTTCCATCATCATCATGGGTTCAGCTTTTTTGTTGTATGTAAGACCTCCGCTCTCCATCAGCCGTAAGTACAGTTTGCTTGTTTTGAACTAGCGACCTGCCCCGGATTTGCAAGTGCAACCTTAACAAGTTATACACCTAAACCTTTCGCATGAATCACTCTGTCTGTTGGTGAAAACCGCATGAAAATCCGTTCAGTAATTTTTGAATTGACAGATGGGATTTTATTTTATTTTTAATAGTCCTAGAGTAGATCCACACCAATATACAGTGTACTCGAGTTTAGCGATATAAAAAACAAGTTCGCAGGGACAAGTCGACTCCATAGCCGCAGCCCATGGCCGAGTGGATATGCGATTTCAGAGCGGGCGGGATATGAACGAGTGCGCAAACAGCCGCCGCGGCCCACCGGCAAACACTTGCAAAAATCAAATTAATTAGTCATATTAATGAAATGGTACTCGCCCCCGCGATGACAGCCAATTCAAAAAAGGTAAATCTTTGCTATATTTCGGTTATCGCTAATAAGAGGCTTGCTCCGCTGTTTTGGTCGCGTTCTGCGACTGGGACTGATCCCAAGGATACCTTGGAAATAATGAAGTAGCATTTAACTAATATACATAACTCAGAAAAGAGTCATTGGTACATGACCGCATCAGTAGATAATGAATAACCAGACCAAGAAGCTATATTTATTTTGGTTGTATGGACACTCTACCTAAGATATGTGTGTCAACGGGTGGGAGAGCTATTATCATCGGATGACCCTTTGCTCGTCATAAAAAAGAGAAATATATAGGTAATTATAACCCCCTCCAGTTACGTGGGCTATTTATTATGAATGATGTCCTAGAGGCTGACGAAGTCTTACTGCCATACACCAAAAACAAGCAGCAGTGATGTTTGCTGCGTTAAATTTCAAAATTGCAATCCTCAATCTGCCCACTAAGAACGTAGGTAAAGGCAAAAGCATATATCTAACGCTCATATCCAAAAGTTATTCCGCTGTGTATTTGAAAGCTCAAAGACTTCCGAATCGCACTTGAAACTTGCGACGAAACTTTACAAAATTATATTTATAATTTTTCCATACCAATATCCCATAAATCCCAACCCAAAATATTGGTAAGCCGCATAATTTATTGAGAAAATAATCTATTCCTGAGCGTTATCGGCGCAAGAAACCGGAATAATAATAGAGTAAATTAATTATTCCTTCCGAAACCGGAGGGCCGGAGCACGAGCCTCACAAAGGCCGCCTTAAATTCCCTAAACCCAGCTAAAATGAAATCGCCTCCAAGAAAAAGGGGTTTGCGTTTTAATGCCCATCGGAAAATAAATGCCCCGGACAATAATGTGGGATTCGTTGTAGATATAAATTCCGAATAAAAATACACTCCGCTCGAGTTGAGAGCTTGTTTAGAGAGGGGATTGGGCTGTGGTCTGTCGATAGTTGGCTGATTATTGTAACTATCAACTTTTTTTTTATACCTCAAGCTTTCGGCATGCCTAATGGTAAGCAGTCACCGCTACCTATTTGCGTTTGCAATACTAGGGGCATCACCCACGCGTTGCCGACCTTGTAAAAACCTTTTCACCGCTATTTTGAGAAACACCATGTTGTACTCTCCAGGTAGTTCATTCCACAACCTAACTTAGGAGCTTCATTTTATCTATGCATTTGCAGATGTATTTGAACTTCACGAGCGAATGTACAAGGGCCATGCTTTACTTGATCCACTACGGGATCGTATAAGGCAACAAATGATTTACATAGATAAAAAAATAATAAAAAAATATTAAAAAGGCCTGACCTGTATGTATTTTAGTGATCTATAATTTAGATACACAGACATATATATGTCGCAGCCGGATGGTTAAATTAGCCGGTAAACTAAACGGCTAGCTTTTTGAGCAGTTATTTAGTTGAAAATTTGCCAGTTTCATAAGATTTTAAAGTGATGTTGAAATAACGATATTGCCTCGAGTTTACGCAGCTTTTCCACACATTGTTCCAATGCTAACTTACCCACAATAACTTCAAAGTATAATAATAGTTTGCATCAGGTTTCTATTCGGTTAGTTTAGGTTAGCATTATGACAATGAATGGAAGAGCTCCGTAAACTCGAGGCAATATCGTTCATTTGACTTTACTTTCAAAGTTCATGAATTTGGCCAATTCTCAATTAAATAACTGTTAAAATAGCTAGCCGTTTGGTTAACCGGCTAATTTAACCATTTGGCTGCGACATATACATAAAGTCAAACATACAAACACCTAGAACAAATGAGGTGCTGCGGTTTCTGTTGCTTTTTCAACACCGCGATCTACAACCCGCCATCTGCTATGATATTTTAATATAGGAAATGTCGCCTATTAATGAGTGTAGTCTATTCGAAGTCTAGTAGAAACTATTTCGCCACGATTGTAAATCGAATTATCGATATCGATATTGCTCATGCACAACCCTAACCGCCTAAGACCGCTCGCGGAAGAGTTGCGACCAGCATAAACGTTTAAGACCGGATGAACAAATAAATGAAGCGGCCGATCGATAGACAATATCGTAGCGAAGATACTTACTTATGCTGGTACACTTTTATGCCGTACAGGCCTTGCCGTGAGGCTTTACGGTTTGCGACGATTCTCTTTGTGTAAGTAGTTACAGGTAAAATATGCTGAAAGGAACGGGAAAATATAGCTGTAAGCCTGAATACTCAGAATACTGCTAGGGTACTTTAAAACTATCGTTAATCGTAAATGCATAAATTTGTTAGGATGGAAAACTACTTTTGACGAAATTTTGCAGTGTTGTAGCTTACACCTCAAAAAAACATATAAGTTAGGTATGCGGAAATTTTATATACTTCCCGCGGGAACATGGCAGAACCAAGTTGTAATATTCCAATTTTGGGTGTAAAAGCTAGTTGGACGTTATGCCATTATATCATGTAAGATTAGCTCTTTTACCCCCAGGACATATCCTTTAAACCAGCTATGTACAATTTTGGACATGGATATGGATACGGATATAGCAATAATATTATATTGGTTTCGGATACGGTTGCGGACATGAAATTATTTCTGATTATCCGGTAGTTTCGGTTACGGATATTAGATTATAAAAAAATTGTAAATTAAAAATAAATATATAGTCGATCACAGTTAAGATTGATTTGAGACTATGGCGTCCATGTCATTGTTTATATTGTGAGTTGTTTTTTGTTGGTTATCTGTCTAAGTTAGTTCCTGTGTCATCCGCGAACAATGTTACTGTAAAAAGGTCTAGTGTATAGGGTTGGGCGGTAAACAAAAACACATTTATACTCCACCCCTATCCGAAATTATTCTACACTTTTATATATACTGTAACATAACATACCTACTTAAAACTTACCTACTTCTGCTTTAAGTTTAAAGATGAATTGGACCCTGATAAATAATATGGACAATTTTTTTTCAAATTTTGCTTGAGAAAATATGTGAGGGGGTGCTAGTAAGGATTGATTGTAAAAGTAGACACATATGCTAGCTTTGTCAAAAAAATTTGGTATATGAAAGAATTATACGGTGAATGCTTCGAACGCTTGAACTGATTCGAGAATTTATTAATATTTCTCGCGTATCAACTCGTATTCATGTGAATACCACGGTACAGACGAGTTCACTAATAAACTGTCTTTGCGCTCGGAAATATCTATGCATCGTAATAAATAACTAATCAGATTTTAATTACTTGTGACGTTGTATCATGCTCAGGAATAAACTATGAGGATGTTATACATTATAATTTTATTAATTTAATTGTCGAAACGTTTAATGTTCTTTTATTATCAACATACTGGATATAGCGGTGATTATTGATATATTATTTATTTTTGTGTTGTTTTAAATTATTTGCTAACCTAAGTATAAGTCTTACTAACTAAAATGAGTCATTGTTACTTCGTTCAATAAATGAAATGAAATTATATATTACATATACTGTTTGATTTTGCCTCCTCAATATTACAAAAAACGTAATATAGATGTAGGCCTGCCATTTTGTTGCTAATGTTATTAGCCTTTCAGTGCTCGGCCGTCGTACGCTAGCCTCGCTAATTACTGTAACATTATACAAATAAGTGTATTTATCTTTACCGATGTCGAGTGTACCTGTTTCGCGCACAGAACGCCATGTACGACTCATTGGCGACATTAATTGGCTCGGGCGCGCTCGCGCGGAAAAATACTCGCTCCCGATTCCGGGAACGCTGTTGACACAGCTAAGTAGCCTCCCGCGGCGCCTCGCTTCATTTGCATTTCTCTTAATCTCCGTTATGAATAAAGAAAAATTCTCGGCGACGTTTTTAAGCGTTCCTCGGGGTCTTAACCGCCGCCCGCCTAATGAAGAGCGGCGGAGGGATTAACCGCCCCCGCCCCCCGCCCCCGCGCCGCACTTTCGCGACATTACACTTTTAATTTGAACGAATCTTATTATTTTCTTTTGTTGATTTAAGCCTCGAGCCCGGAGACGGGTCGAGACGTGACCTGCAGTGGAAAAATGCGATTGCCATCTAAAGCCAACCGTTTAAATGAACGAGATTGGGGCTTAAAAAGTATAATGGACGAGGGGCGCGCGGGGGGCGGGCGGCGATCTCAGGGGCGCAAGATGGCCGATTTGCGATTGAGATGAGACGCCCCCGCCACCCCCTCAGAGATCAAGCAATATAATTAAGTCGACCGATACATAGGCACTTCCCAATTAGTCGATAAAAGTTTCCGTTTTTCTTAAATTTACCTACCTACATGCTTCAAAATCATACGCATATAATAAGGTTTCAATTTGCACAACGCATATCCCATATGCATTAATGTCTTCCAAGTAAACGGAGCGCTACGCTGCTACGAGCTCCCTAATTCGTAGCAACACGTAGCGCCTGAAACTCGGAGTAAATCTTCTTGAAGCTTTCTATGTGCTCGTAGATGCAGCTTTCTGTTCTGATAATAGACTTGATAGTAGGAAATGAACAGGCTTTGTACTTAGACAAGGATTTATCCGCCGTCTACGTTTACGTATTCACAGTAACAGTCCAAGTCTTACACGGGCACCACTCTTCATCTACCAAGAGAGGCTTTACTCGATCATTTACGAGCTGTATGATCGTTACTTTGGTCGTTGTTTCGCGGAACTCAACCTTGTTAAGTTGAGAATAAGGTGGATTTTTCACAGAATGGGAGGTGGAAATAAGATAAAGTGTGCCGCGGGGGAGGTTAAGGCAAGCACCGCCTGAGATCGCCGACACTCTCCAGTGACAAACCTGATCTGGTCACGTAATGAAAAATGACAAAACTGCACTCCATCTTCGGCTGACTTTCACGGGATTCAGCGAGGTGGTGCAGTTAATTTTAGTTTAATGGTAGGTTTTTAAACATCAGTAACTAGACCCTCGTCTCAGCTTGTTACAGACATATGTAATGTTGTATTTTACTCTTATTAAAACCATTCTCGTGAATCCTACCTACCTGCCGTAAGTTTCATCTATATCGTAAGGGAACGTACCCATACTACGTGACCTGTTTTTTAAGATTTTTTGACCCCCCCCCTCCCCTCGGTGACCACTCGTAGTATATGCCAAGACCTCCCCCCCCTTAAAGTTTTTCGTAGCATTGACAAGTATTATTTTTAATTATTTCGCAGGCAGAAAGTGTAACAAATGAAAATAATTTGACTCATATTTGCAATTTCTTGCGGCGAAATCGACTACGTAACAAAAATTTAAGCCACCCCCCCGCTCCTGTGACTGAGCGTAGTATTTTGAAGATCTCCCTCCCCCCCCTAAACGGGTCACGTAGTATGGGTACGTTCCCTAATTGTGTATCAACATCGAAGCATAGGTAGGTCCCTAAACGTTTATAATAGGATTCATGAGAGTTTCTAATAATAGTTTCTTAGTAGACCCTACGTCTTACTTTCAATGATCGTTGCCATAACGGACGCACAATAAAACCTTATCTTACTTATCTGACCTGGTGGTCAAAACTGAAACCAAGTGGCCATTTCCAATGTCATATCAATGCCATCGACAGCGACGTTGTCACCGGGTCAGATTAGTAGTTAGTTTATCGCACTGTGATCTATAGGTGCAGACAAATTTTGCGCTTAATTGGTAAGTACGATTCAACGCATTCTCTTGTATCCTGTGGCTCAACACTACCTGCTGTAAACTTCCTATCTTAATTTCTGTAAAGGTTACCTTGTAAGGGATTGGTATTGTGATATTTTATGAGCAATAAAGTGTTTATCTATTTATCTATCCACGATTACCTGCCCAGCCCACCTACATGTTATAAACATTATGATTAGCGAGTACAGTTACGTATATCTCGTTACGTTTCCGATACCAAGGCAGCCAATAAACGCAGATCGGAGCCAGACCACAGCTCATCCATTAAAGAACCGCCGAACGATCGGAGACAAAACAAAACGTAATACAGCTTTCCTTTGAAGAGTTCCAGCCAAGGAAAGTTGAGAGGCATCGCGGAGGGCCGCGACCGCAACCCCACCTGGCTAAAAAATACGCCGAAAAGGGCCCGCCCTCTCCAGAAAATTCCAGGCGTACTTCCAAACCTATAATCCCTCATAATCACCTTTACAAAGCAAAGATTAAAAACGATTCTAGCGCCCCCGCGCCGCCGCCCGCTTTTATATGCGAGACAGCGAAAAGTAAGATTAAATCATTATTTTTCTTAAGCTCCTCTCGTTTTTCTCGTCTCTAGTGGAGGCTTTTTTCTCTTGGACTTTTGATGCGGACGATCAAAGACTTGTGTTCGAATTTACATAACATTCTTAAATAAATTGCGGGGTGGCGGCCCCAATTGGACGCATCGGCTCCACAAACTTATTAATGCGCGCCCGGATTGATGCTGAATGTACTGTTAATTTATTCGCCAGATTAGCGAGTGTTGCCGCATAATTGTGTTCCTCGCGATAATCCGGGCAGGTTTGCTTTTACGGAGGTGGCGGAAGTAGGCTAAAATGATGTTTAAACAAAGTGCATTATCTAATTTAAAAAATGTAGGTACCTATCCCGTTCGCGGCTCATATAGTATGGAGTAATAATTAATTTTTACACCGAATGTGGTCTCTAACATCCGAAATATTTAAATGATGTTTGTACATAACCATGAGTGACAAATAGATAAACAAGACATTATGCATGTAGGTAGTTGTTTTTACATTAAAAATGAAGATCAAACAGTTGGACTATAACGATCTATTTCATCATCATCGTCATCCTAGCGGTCAATTTCGGTTTTTCCCGGGATCTACTTTCCCTATCTTTCTTTTCACTTCGTTCGGTCTTCAGCAACATGCGGCCACGCCCTATCTATGGAGGCAAATCCAACCGGACCTCGCCGTTCTTATATTTGTGATTGTGGTGTTTTGCCTTCTATGTGTGGCGACTACCACCTGATTCGCACAAGCCATCAGGCGTCAACCCGCTTTCGCCGGAGCCTCATCCGTCTGTCAGCAGGGGGACTGCGAGCAGGGGAGGTCGGCTTGGGTTGTTGGTAGGACCATTTCCTCAGCTTTACTGTTACATTTTACTGAAAGAGAAAAAGAATATCCCAACTGTGTAAAATTTTTCCGTTTTAAAAATATAAGATAATCAAAGGACTCTTTAAGAGGAATCTATTTTCCTCGAACAGTATAATTACTCGTAAAAGCTACTTACGACTTTGAATCTTTATCGTCATAAACAACACACTTAGCGATATTCATTACGATTGTTAACAAAGAAGTGTGCCGTCGATATGTTAATTAAAATGTTCGCTCTTTAGAGGTACAAATTTCGCATTTCGAAGTAAGCAAGTAATTAGCAAACGTCTTAATTAACGAATTCTGCATTTCGGAAGGACGCCCGGCTATAGTGAATGTAGGTACTTTTATTGTACGTATAATAAATTGTATATTTAAAACTTCTTTGTTGCACTAAAACCATAACATAATTATCGAACCCTTGTTTGTAGGACCATACCTATTAAAATGATGGCTATAAAAGCGTGAGGGGCTTTAAAAGTAACGCATTAGGGCCTCAAATTGGTAAAATATTGTAAATAGAGTAGAAAATAACACCAAGATAGATAGAGAAATTCTTTATTGCTCACACAAGAATAATTACATTAAAAAGTTCCGACAAAAACCATAACTAGTTGTGGGCAAAGGCGGCCTTATCGCTGCAAGCGATCTCTACCAGGCAACCTTTGTCTAAAGAACCGCTTGAATACACAGGCAAGTGAACAACAACTTACCAATTCCTCTTACGAATGTCGTTTAAGACAATAATATATCTGTAAGTAATGCCAGCAATCACAGCCGCCCATGGACACCTGCAACACCTGTGGCCCTAGCACAAGTGTGTCCGCGACAAAGCTCGCGCCGCGAGAGAGCGTTTGTCTCTTTCTCTCAATACTAAGACAAAAGAGATAGCAATACCTATGTCGCGCTTTTTCTCGCTTATCGCGCGCAAGAGCAACTTGTGCTAGGCCTACTGGTGGGTCGTGAAAGCGATGCTGGCCTTTAAGAAAGGTGTAGGCAGGTTTTAAGGCTCGGGAATACCGCTGCAGGAAGATCAGTCGTCATATCAGTCAGTATAGTCGTATGCGGCCGGAAGTGGTTGGAAAATTCCCAGGCATTTGACCGCAAATCTGTATGTCTGATTGTTAGGGGCAATGCATTTAAAGATAGAATATGACTGCTAGAATCAACCCATTCACTCTAGCCTTGGAGGTTTCCAGGTTATACTGAACAAATGCAGCAGCTACTTGTTTCACACGACTCGCGATTGTTGCTTGTCGAGAGAAATAGATAAGAGGTATCATTTCAAGTAATTATTAGACTTTGAAGGAATGGGAGCCGCCTATGTCGCAGTCGAACAATATTATTTTGAATAGATATTAGTTCCTGCAGGTGAGTAAGGTCTTCAATACACCATAAGGAGCCGTGGCTTTGGAGTGGAGGGGTCTAGCTAAAGCAACTCTTGTGTTGCTAATGGGCATAGCCACCTCTGACCACTTTCCATCAGGTGGCTTGCTTTTTGTCTACCGATTGACATAAATTATATCTATCTTACAACATTATACTGTCGCTATATTATTATTATATAAGATACTCTCGCAATGACATTCTGCTCCGAAAACCGTGAATTGCTAGTACTATTCCACAATGAGACAAATGTAGGCACCATGCTAAGGCGGTATATACACAGGCGCACCTGTCGTTACCGAGGCCACATTAGGCGTATTACACACTATTTGCACGGCGATGTGTCGGCCCAACTTATCTTACTTAAGCCGAACTTGGTATTTAGTTAAGCCTAAAGCGCGCTGCTAAGTTGTACTTGTTTGCACACGCTACTATAATGTGTGGGGTGTCCATGGGTTAACTAAACTAGAGGTGATTTTCAAATTTATTGAATTGCTTCTATTATTAAGTTCTAGTATAGGTGTTTGTTCTTATTTATATGAAAGTTATAAGAATGTAACAGAAAGAACAACAGAAACAGAACGTAGCCAGTTAAGACGTGTGCAACAAAAAAGATAATTAGGGTAAATTTAGTAAGTTACTTACCATATTTGAACAACATTAGTCGTTAGAGAAATAAAATGCTCTTTAACTCGCTTCTTGAACATGCAACTTCTTGCAACAGAGTTTATTCTACAATCTTGTATGTAGCAGGTAAAAAAGGTAGATTGGTAGGGAGGAATGACCAGCAACGACTTTGCGCTGGAACGACTAGCCTTGTGTTACGGCGGCGGGAAAAAAAGGAAAAGCAGTTAAAAAAAAAAAAAAAAAGAAGGGAACGGAGGGGTTGTAGAAGACATTGTAAAAAGCGGAAAGAATATGAAGATTCATTGCTGATGGTGGGAGCCATTGAGTTGTGTTGTGTTGTGACCGAAAGCTGAAAATATGGTCGTTTGCGCAACCCAGACGTTCTTAATTTTTATTGTACCTAAGGTTAATGTTACTATATGCCGTTTTAATTTTTTATAAGGCATAATTCATTTAGGTTATCATGGGCTAGGTGATTTTTTTTTAATACGACTATCCGTCTGGTCATTTGACCGCCATCTTCCCTGGTGGTGAGATAGCGGTCGTGGCCTAGCTGATGATGGAGCATGCCTGTCTAGGAACAGGAACAAAGTTGCTTATGGGGATAGATAGTAATTTTATACTACAGGCATTAATTTTAATATTGTCATTACTAACAACACTTATGTTTAGGATTCATTAATTGTGTCCCTTTATTGATTTATTTATTTGAAACACCTGAACCATGTGGTCACCCTACCCATAAGTGGCTGTTTGATTGTTTTAGGCGCAGGTAGTGTGAGCCCGTGTGAAATATGTAGCTACTTACTGTTGGTAAGCCAAGTTTACATTGCGGGCTTAAGTTTTACAACTTGGACGCCTTGCTACGTCTACGGGCAGATAAAGTTACCAACTTAAAACTACCTATATTCAATCTCAATTGGTTCAATATGTTGTATAGGTACAATGTGTTATGCATGAGGAACAATATGTAGTGATATTATAAAATATTGATATTTAACAAATATGTAAGTTATAAGAATGGCTGGGCCCTGCGTTATACTCGTGAACGGGTGCTGCCTTGGTGGACTGGCTTACTCTTGCTGTAGTTTTAGGTGGTTTTTCTTAATTATACTAGACATACCTATATAATATAATATTCCAGCTCTGCCTGGCATTGTCGAGCACGGTTCGGTCGTGGTTGGCGAGGGATACGTTTATCTACGGCCATAGGGCGGTCAGCGTGTCACTGTGTGTTTCCTTCCTACTTTCTTATCCCCCTCCTTATTGACGATTGAAAGAGATATTTAATGTCCTAATCAATAAAGATTTGACGACCTGAGTGGTTCAGTGGTCAACATGCCGGTCTGCCACGCAAGAGGTCCCGGGTTCGATTCCCGGCCGGGCAGAAATTGAAATGATGAATTTTAATTTCTGTTACGGGTCTGGGTGTTCTATGTATAATAAGTATGTATTTAAAAGTATATAAGTAGTTTATCAGTTATCTAGCACCCATACCACAAGCTTTGCTTACTTTGGGGCTAGATGGCTCTGTGTGAATTTGTCCACGATTATTATTATTATAAAGAAATTTTGAATTTGAATTGAATTTGTATGTGCAATCATTTTGCTTTTAATTATCCTGGAACTAATTTGCATTGTTTTAAAAATGCCGAAGACCGAGGGAGGCAGGCCAGGTGCCGCAAAAAGGCAGACCCGCGCATGCCGCATGGGGGCGCAACCGGAACACAACGCCTAGATGATGATGATTACCTTTTTTAAAATGAAGGTTTTAAGGGAAAACACATTGCCCAAACTTTTAAAACGTACCAAGCAGAAAAACAGATAACTTTATATGATTTATACGTACCACCCATTCATGCGGAGTTTGCCGGTCTGTAGAATACAGTCACGTTATTATAACCCCGTGTCGGCCTTTCAGTATCTTTAATATTAGTAAATGGACAGAATGGGTTACAACAATCTTGAATAAGTCTCTATAATGCCACATGTACCTATAGCTAAAATTGAAGCTAATGTAAAAGGGCCGTGTAGATGAAAAATTAAAGTTGTAGTTTTTGAGAGACGATGCTTACGAAATCTTTCAACGCCGTTGACATTTCTTTGTACACTCAACCTTAGTTATAAGAGACTCGTAAATATACAAGACAAGATCTGCTTTTAACAGACTAATTATTAGCCCTGTTACACCGTGCAGACGTAAATATTAAATGCCAAGGCCCTCCAAGTAGCTAATTGAATCGAGTGTATTGATTTAAGGACCAATGGAATAACAGACGCCGCCGCCGCATAACGAAACTGCCACATGATAAATCACCATTTTGAGCCTTGACACGTCGTAATAGCGGCTACAGGGCAAGCGTAGCAAAGCATGTTACCGTACATTAGTCCCAGCAGAGTTTTAATTTACGAAGTTACACGCCGCCGTCGATTGCCAATAAGTAAACACTGAGCACAGTCAGAGTATTTAACTTAATTTTTGAGCTTCCAACGCTTAATTGGCAGAGGCGCAGCGGAATGCTTTGACAAAAGAAGCACTTAAACGAATGACGAACGGCACTCGCCGGCTCAAAATAAACTTATCTCCGTCGGGCAAGGGTTAAAATCATTAAAAGGCATAGTAATTGTCAGGTGGGCGCGCTAGGGTTGCGGCTGATTCAATCATGGCGCCGCTGTTCCGCTAATAAGCTGCCGTAATGTTATTTGCCTCAGTTTTTAGTGAAGGACGGCGCGTCTGCGGCTTCCTTTGGAGGCGAAGTTGCCTAAAAAGAGTTGGGGGCCCAGCTCGGCCCGCTACAATTTCGGCTATTGGGACAAGTTGACCATTCTAATTTTTTGTACTCAACTCGCCTCGTAATTGCTTGAAACGAAAAATAGATTAGAATTTTGCTTAGGCACAGATAAGAAATTTAGAAAAATAGCGGCATAAGGGAGGTAGCTGGACCTGCCAGAATTTCAAACCGTGGGACGAGTCAACCACCCCACACATCATTTTATTTAGTTTTGGTATGAACCGGAGTTCACTAAAATGGATTCGAAAGAAAATAATTCCAGCACGGAACAGAAATATCAGCTTAAAAGAAAATGTTCGGTTTTCTAGCATCCACAGTATAAGCTTAGTTTACAAGCACATTTGCTTATTAAGTATATGATGGCATCAGACCGAGTTCACGTCCATGAGCCGTGGACGACTGTTCCCGTCGGAAAAATTCAAGCGGTCCAAGTTTACCGCGGGCTCAAAAGGAGACGGTCGTTTGATGTATGAGTGTATTACATGTATGGATACGTGACAGGTCTTTTCTGGATTAGGTGTCGCTTATTTACTTACCTACTGTGTTGTATCTGAGGCCCTCGGAGCTTGGAATGAGCAAAGTCAGAAAGCTCTGGGAGAGGTCTTTGCACCTAACCTAGTACATAGCCATGCGTGAACTTTGTATTTCTTCAGACGTACACGAAACCCCCACACTAATAAAAGTATAGCCAGTGCCCTGAACATACCTATTAAAAGCATTGAAACATAAAATATATACCTAGAACTGGTCTTTTAGTTCTTTCTATGTAATTTTACAATTAGGAGCTGACATCCGTTCACGTAGATTCCCTTAAGGACACGAAACTCAAAAATTCATGACTCGAGCAGTTTATCGCTTTTTAATAGCAACATGTGTTTTAGGCCTAATTAACGACGATATTCACAAGACTTGAACAACAAACTCCCAATGTTCACCGAACCCCAGATTAGTGTTTTAATCCTAACAACAATACCTATTATAAATATCTCATTTGACATCAAAGGCGCTCATTACGAACCAGAACAAATGATTCGATAATTATTTACACACATGTGCTTTAACAATTGTAACACAGTATTTACACTATCCACGTCATTGGTAGGTCATTGATAATGGGCGGCCTTGATCCGTTTATCATTTTCCCATGATCGTACGTAACGCCGCAACACCGCAGAATTATTAGCACATCCGCATAAAAATCGGGTAATTGGTTAGTTATTTCTGTTTTTTTTTCCTGGACTATAATAAAAGATTTGTGATGAAGGCGTAATAAGAGGTGTCATGTTTCTCATGTCATGGTAATGGTGTACTTACAGGTTGAGGCCCAGAAATATTTTGTTGATACAGACCAAAATCTATACATAGTTTAAAACAAAGTCGCATCCCGCCTTCTGTCCCTATGTATCTGTGTACGCTTAGGTCTTTAATGGGGTTTCAACAATAGATAGATATAGTTATTCAGGAGAGAAAATTAAAGTAAAAGTTATAAAGTGTAAAGTAAAGAAGGGGTAAAGTATGTGTACGCAAACGAAGTCGCGCCGGGTCCACTCGTAGGAACTAAATAAGTTAAATAATCGAATAGAAGTATTGATTGTTGGGGTGCAGGACTTTTATACTGGAAGGAAGCAAACGATCAGGCGAGTGATCACCGCTGCCTATATAGGTACACTCGAAAAACCAGAGGCGACAATAGGCGTGATTAGGCTGGTTTCCTGAAGCTTTCAAAGGCAAAGACTGCAGCAAAAAAACTTGGTGTCTTCTCGAAGGTTAGGCGGTACTTAACTTCAAAGCAGTTGCTTTAGTTATATATATATATATATATTTTTTATGTCATACGATTGGCAAACAGGCAAGCGGGCCACCTGATGGAAAGTGGTCACCACTGCCTTTAGACATTAGCAACAACGAGACTATCGACAATGCGTTGCCCACCTCTATAACACGTATATTAAGCATAAGCCCAATCCTGCATGGAGTACTGCTGCTACCTCTGGGATGAATCAGCCAAATATCAACTGGCGGCTTTGGAAACGGTGGAGAAACGTGCAAAGAAGATCATTTGTGACCCGCAGTTGATTGAGACAGCGTGGGTAGGCCCACAAGGTTTTTTTTAATGTTATACGGCAGACAAACAGGCAAGCGGGCCACCTGATGGAAAGTGGTCACCGCCGCCTATGGACATCAGCAACACCAGGGGAGTCACCAATGCGTTGCCCGCCTAAACGCCGTTCTAAGGTGGACAGCTTATCTTTGTTTTCGGAGAGTGTGCGAAGCAGTTTACGACCGCATTCCGCCGGCCCCTTTCCGTCATCGGGAGCGCTTCATCCTTATGTCGTGGATGTTCCAGCTATCGGCACAAGCCGCTTTGGCTCGGTTTTCATAATGCGTACGGCTAAGGAATGGAATGCGTTGCTTGCGAGTGTGTTCCCTGATCAATATAATCAGGATGCCTTTAAGGCTAGAGTGAATAGGCTGTTCCAAGACATGCTCATGTTTGGCCGCATCGACACAGGTGTGATGGCGGCCAAATGCCTATCTAATATTAAAAAACCACTGCTGTTGGAAGCTTGTTCCAAGGCGTAGTCGTACGAGCCAGGACGTTTTTTAAAAACGCAAAGTGTTTCAACGTTCAATTGGCACTCAACCAGGTTACCTGGTGTTGGAATTTCCATATTAGTAATTTAATGCTGAGGAAATGCCTAGTCCTTACAGAGTTAATTAGTAGGCTCTTTGGAGGAATAACAGGATTCATAAACAGCTTGAAACTTTCGCGCAAGAAGAGTCAACAAAAATAATTAATATTAGTCCACCTGAGTTCATTTTGATGAAAAGCATGAGTATGACTTTATGTAACTATCACTGTGTCTTTAAGTACCAAATAGTCTTTTTAAATGGTTTAGGACCACAATATAAACTGACCACAACCACAATTAAAAGGACCACTTCTTGAAATGCCCACCTAAATACCATAAAGTAGCTAAACAGAGCCATTTTCCCAAAAAATCCCTTTTGGTTCATTAGTCAGGGAGGTATTCGGGGAGGCGGTCTCGAATTAACATAATAAATCTGCGGTCGCCCATCAATCAAAGGCTGAGATGACTTCTTTCAAAAGGCTTCTAAGCCCTCACTTTCATCTGCACTCTCCAGGAAAGGTCTCCACAATGATAATTACGCTGGGAGTGCGTTAATATTGTCTTTTGTCAGTTTTTAACGTTTTTTAAAGGTATTTTATTTTAAAGTAAACTTGTTTCATGAAGTATTTGAGAAACATGACAACTTTAAATGGGGAGGAGAGTTTTAATGTTTGATTATGTTTATCTACTTGCATTTAGGCCAAAAATCTGCTTGTTTCACTAATCTCAATCCCTATTGTGTCTCCGAAACAATATTAGGATTTTTATGTCGGGTTGCATTGCATTGCATGCGATATGGTACTTTATGACCTTTACCACTAAATAAATAAATCATGATTTCATAGACTAGCACGACTACTGGACAATACAAGGTAATCACGTCGATGTTTTTTGTAGTGTGGATTTTCGCGTTTCGGTATTTTCAATGAAAGTGCAGAGCATCGCGTTGATGTCTTTTCCATGAAGTTGCAGAGCATCATGTTGATGTCTTTTCTATGAAATTGCAGAGCATCATGTTGATGTCTTTTCTATGACAGTGAAAAGTATCGCGTTAATGTGTTTTCTATGAAGGTGCAGAGTAATTCGTTGATGTCTATTCTATGAAAGTTCAGAACACTGCGTTGATATCTTTTCTATGAAAATGAAGAGTATCGCATTAATGTCTTTTCTATTAAAGTCCAGAGCATCGCGTTGATGTCTTAGCCATGAAAGTAAGATTGTTGCGTTGATATAATTTTGTACGAGATTTTGAAAACAGCTTCACTCGTATTTAAGAAACAAGGTGCGCTTTATACACCGAAACTATCAATAATCCCTTCAAAAATATAAAAAAAAATCAATTGTTATAGTAGTTATGAAGAGTTTGAATGTTTATAATATTATATGTTGGGAGTAAACCGAACTTCGACCCAATGAACTGGTTTCGAGAGATCTATCTTTCACTAATTGGAAGCTTCACTATTTTCGAGTGACACAAGGTACCTATTTTTGAGTTCCGAAAAAGAATCTCGTGGGAAGGATAATGTTTACAGATATCCTAACAGCTCGCGGATGAAAGCTGCGGGGGACGACTAGTACCTGGGAATAATTATAATTAGCATCATTAGCTCATATTCAAAGAGCTTCCAAAACGTCGGTGGCCTACCTAGTGGGGGTCTCTATAATCTATAATTCGAACTTCTTAATAAACATTAATTTATTCAAAAACAGTATTTACATGACAGATATTAATTCTTATGCAAACAAATTTATATAGTAATTTGATACAAGAAGTAAAGAAACATTATCCTAATTATAAAAATAAATAATTACAATAAACATTTAAAGATAGAATATCAACTGCACGGCTAGCATAAATGTGCTCTAGCGCGCGATAAGTGAGAAAAGGCGCGAAACAGATTTTGCAATTTTTTTCATCTTAGTATTGAGAGAAGGAAACAAAGGCTTTCTCGCGGTGCGAGTTATGTCGCGGGCACATTTATCAATATTAATTAACAAAAACAGGGCCCGTCCGGGATTTGAACCCGGGACCACTCACACCCAAAGCGAGTATCATACCCCTAGACCAACGGGCCTGTTGTTGCAAATCACTAAAAGGAACTCCGTATGAATTCTTGCATCATACAATACAGCAGCAAACACTGTCGTCGCTGCTATTGTGTCGATTGACTGGGTCGAATGAATGGATGAGACATGTTTTTCGTTTCATCTGGTGCGGCGATATTAATTATGTAAAAGTGGCCACGGTTTCTGCAAGCTAAACTACTATGCAGTGACCACTTCAAATCTTTGATAATCACTGAAAAATAATAATACAAAAAAATATATTGTCCGCGTTTTTGTTAGTTTTATATCGTCTGTATCGGTAATATTTGCGTATAATTACAGGGGGGTGGGTTGCGGGGGGGAGAGGATCTTTCTCTGCAGTTGACTAAAAATGAAATCGTTATTATTTTAATTATTGTTGTTTACAATTTGATACACTGCTTCCCGATCTAGGTACATAATAATACACACAAGGTACCTACCCTGTTAGGTTAGGTTAGGTTAGTCAGTTTCATCTTCCCTTAAATTCTAATACAATCAGAAAACAGACACTGTTGTACGTGCCAAGTTTAGTACTTATAAAAGTCAAGGATTCGTAACTATGCTTTTGGTATTATGAGTCAGAAAACAGTCATGTAAATCAGCATTCCGTTGTATACGGCAAAGCCTAAAAACATGTTATGGGTGACCATTAGATATCTCTTTCCTTTCCATGGGATATCAGCGCGTTCAATACTATAGTCAGAAAAACTACTGAAACCAACAACCGATGGCACCAAAGCTGAAAAACTAGAACTACACTCGCGCAACGAACAGCATTTTCCATTGGCGCCGCTCCGGGAAACCCATTCAGAATGGCGCTCGGTGGCCGCTCATTTATGTAGTTTTAATTCCGCCATTCCTTAGCTCAGGGATCTTATTTCATTAGCCAGCCGCGACCGAGTGCGCCAGCCATTTAGCTCGCAAGCTACGGGTTCGGGTGCGGCTATGGTGCTGGCGCCGGCGGGTGGATGGTAGATAGCGGGTGGCGGTTGGCGGGTAGTGGGTGGCATTTAAAATTACTAAGGGTAATTTTGGCGTCATTTTCTTGAAAAGTATTGACTTTGACTTTTTAAGAAAATGGCATGCCTCGCCAATAGGTATAATAACTGTATTACTATATTATTTGTGAAGTTTTAGTTTCGCCATTACTTAGCTCAGGGATCTTAGTTTTCTAGCTAGCCGATTCACTAGGTGTAGGTATGGTAGATGGCGGATATCAGACGGCGGATGGCGATACAAACTATTTCTGTTGCTGCGGGATTGAAGGAAAAATTAACTAAAAAAGTCATTGTGTGTCATTGTATTTATTCGCAAATTACAGGTAGATGTATAAATAATTAAGTTTGCTGTTTGTAGGTAATTAGTATCCTTCTAATTTTATGTGGATAAATAATTCAAAATTAATTCGTCAAAAGCGCAATTTACTTACATTGTATACCGAGTACAGTTTATTCATCATTTTGGACTTTAGACGCGGGCAACGCATTAGTAGCGCCCCTAGTATTGCTTATGTCCATAGGCGGCGGTGACCACTTTCCATCAGGAGGCCCGCTTCCCTGTTTGTCTGCCGTATAAAATTAAAAAAATGCGTTTCATCCGCGTATCTTAGATCGCAGCCTTACAACTCTGGTGCTGTAAATACGTCGGAATTGTACGACTCACGCTAGATACTGGATCTGTTTATGTTTAAGTTGGCCCGTTTCGATGTTATAACTGAAGTGGTGCCTAGTTAATTAAAACGAACGAAATTTTCAGTAAAAAGGATAAAGAGGTATTTAATTCAGAGAAATAATGAGTTGAAGTTCTGATGGTTTTAAAGTATGTTCTGGTCTTAAGTTCATTGTCCTCCTCCTTGAAATTAGTGGATGATTTCGCGTTCTTTTCTAGAGGGCATCATACATTTTTTTCATAGTAGATGGTGCCAAACGAACAAAGCAGGACATCAGGACATCCGCAACAATATCCACGAAATCGTTACTTACATTGTTTTTTATTTTATTTAACCATTTATTGTACACAAGATTGTTACAAAAAGTATATTACATAATATATTAGACACAACAGGCCAACTTATTTCTATAAAGAAATTTCTTCCAGCAGGCCTACAGCAGAGAGATCGTGATAATTAAATGCAGTAAAGACGTGCACAGTAGCAAAAACAAAATAATGATGCTATATATATATTGTTAACCTTTTTACCGCCATTGTCTGAATTCTAAGATACATCAAGATTCATAACATCGAGATTTTTTTTTACCGCTAAGGTGGCAAATATGCTTACGGCCTGCCTAATGGTAAGTAGTCACCGCAGCTTATCATAATATCGCCCTTTGATAAATAAGACTGGTTTTATTTCTTTACGTGGTAGGGGTAAGGGTAAGTTAGAAATATACCAGGTACTACAGAAAACGCTACAGCCCATATCCAGTAGCCTGTCTACGATTCCAGAACTCACAATGTAAATATACAATTTTACTCCACCGGGCATCATACGGCAACAAGGAACAGGATCTATTTATAACCTATGATAATTATTGTTTAAGTAAAGTAAATAAAACAATAACATTTCACCAAGAAAAAATAAATATGTATAAGAGACTGAAATAGCGCGCCCATTGAAAGACTCCGGGCGCCCTCTAGGCTTCTGATTGATGACATTTTTAATTACAATTTTTAATGTCAACAATCCATAAATCTTGCTCTTACAAACGTAATGGATTTTATTTTGAGATATTTGATTTTCATTTCGTACTTTAGCTCTGATGACGGGAGGTACTTCGGATGCTTTGTTTGTTTGCTTAGCAGCCGTTGTGCTTCCACTAAATCGGAAAGAAATACATAATTAAATTTTGGCATCGAGAGTATCCCGTTCCAAGGCGATTTGATAGGGAATTACTTCGATCCGGACTTAGGACGAAGACAATGGAAGAAATTAAAACAAGCACGCGGCCGTCCCCCGGCTCACAGGGGTTTCCGAAGTGCGCCTCTCGAAATTTACGATTGTAAATAGGGCATTTCATTTGTTTACTTATGGCCGAGTAATTCGGGGAATCCGTATAATTACCGGCATTAAGATGATTCCGGTTCCCTCGAACAAAACGCGGAATGAGTACTTAAGTAATGTTAAAACATTCAAATGTCCGCAGTCGAGGAGGCGAAGTTTAAACTTGAGGTTATAAATTCTCGGACCGAGATTACCATTTTGCGCGCAGTGAATTGTTTCTGAGCGCTCGGGATTGGGCTGAGTTGATATAACTCTCTTTATTGACGGCAGAGAACAATTCTTGTGCTAACTCGTTACCCGTAGGTACTTACTTTGTTGGTCCCTAATGGTGCAAGTAAATTACAATTCCTTACTTTTGGTACTTGTAATTCTTGTCTCACAACAGAAAAGAAATCTCAGGTATGGCTCGACAATGAGCCGTTTGTTAATTTTTATACATTTAAATGTAGTCCCAAAGGTTGTATGTTATTCTTAAATTGTGTAATTCTTAAATCAGTAATAAGCTTATGTTCTGATTTGCAACCTTGTCGCATTTCAGTTGCGTATTAGTACGAACACCACACACGAAACGTAAGAATCACATATGCGACCGGCCGTAACCTTGAATCGATTCGATTCGATCGAATTGATTTTTACTTAATGTCGCAAGTAAAGTTTTGTTTGAAACAAAAACAAAAACAGGGAACGTCCGGGATGTGAACCCGGGACCACTCACACCCAAAGCGAATATCGTACCCCTAGATCAACGAGCCGCTATAATTTAGCCAGAACAAAATTACCGTGCTTAGAGACTGTGGCCAGAATAAAATAAGTTTTTCAATAGACAAAGACTATTTAATAGATAAGACATAGTTCATGTGTGCGAAAGGATTGTATTGGGGAGTGTTCCGAGGGACTTTTCGATCTGGTGCCCACAGCACAATTCCGCCATCGCACCACCCGCCGTGGGCTTGGTACTCATCCTCACTACGTAGACCCTCTGTTGATCACGACGCGAAGGTTCGAAAGAACGTTTCTCGCTCGTACGATTCGGATGTGGAATGAGCTCCCAGCCACAGTGTTTCCTTTGGACTATGACATGGGATCGTTCAAGAGGTATATTAGAGGTCTCTTCAGAGGCGGGCAACGCATTGGTGACTCCCCTGGTGTTGCTGATGTCCATAGGCGGCGGTGACCACTTTCCATCAGGTGGCCCGCTTGAATGTTTGTCTGCCATATAACATAAAAAAAATATTTAATGGAGCGTAAAACGATCTAACATACCAATAGGGAATCTATTGAAGAAAAGATACTGACTGATACCTTCAAGTTTATTATTATCCTTTTCACATTGTCTTTCCATTGAAATAATTTTAGAACACTTATAACGAGTTACTTAGTTTACAGTTGTTCAAATAGAGGAAATATAACATGACATTTATGAAGACTACAGTAAATTAGTAGCAGAAACCTAATGGCCCGTTGGTCTAGGGGTATGATACTCGCTTTGGGTGTGAGTGGTCCCGGGTTCAAATCCCGGACGGGCCCAGTTTTTAGAAAATTCCATGGCGATAATTAGCTACGTCGCGTCGTTTAGTTTCCTAACGCTCATTACTGTATTAACGTCTGCGGTTTACCTCCTTAAACTTGTAGCTAGTATTAATGATTATAACTAAACTTGAATAGGTTTAAAGTGTTTAGTTTGTGGTTTCGCAGACATCGAAGAGGTTATTAATTGATGGATAGGCGAAGTTGATAATTGTCATGAACAATTACTAGGTGGACCGACGATCTGGTACCAGCAGGATGCGGAAGGCACAAGACTGGCTTTTGTGGAGATCTCTGGGGGTGCCCTATGGCCAGCAGTTGGCATCTTCCGACTGCTATAATGATGATCATGATGATAATAAACAATTACTGCCATTTAACCCAGACTGTAAACAATATTTTCGCTTCAAAAACGCAGATGTAACGAGCGACAAATACCTATTTTCATATCTCTCGAATATCTCGTACACAACACTAGGGTTTTATTAAAAATAAATCTCCATCTTCATACCGTCTCCAACCGTATATTTGCTCTCGATTGATCGCGAAAACGACTGGCAGTCTCAGAGACGGAGCGAGCCGGCTAATGATTTGCTAACGACTACTTATATCTATATTTTTAATGCAGTGGGGAGCAGATTATTTCTTTTGAGGGCCCCGTTTGCTTATCATTCACTCGAATGGAACTCAAGATGCTATCATTTATTGGTACTTATCGAATGATACTCCCATTCAACGTTCTCGAGTCTTAATGAGAGCAAATGGAACGAAAGACCGCGGTTTGAGCTTGGAATACTATGATTTTGTAAGTATCTAGATCGTTTGAACGTGAATATTAGGTTTTTGTAGTGTAAAAACTTGTTGAAAACAAAACCCTCTGATCAATTGCTGACAAACTGTGGTTTCATAGACGGTCCAAGGAAGCTATTATCGATATTACGGACGAGCTTAATTTTATGTTTTTTGTAAGTCCATTTAGTAATACGGTTGTATATTAATGTGATACTTAGGGATATAGCATAGTATTTTAAACTATCTGCGTCGAAATATCATACTACTCGTCAACAAAGGTACCCGGTAAGAAACCGGAACATACCCTTAAAATTTGTGAGTCAGGGATATATTAATAAAAATAATTATCTTGGCGTTAATATCATGGTTGTGCTCTCGCGCACAAGGGTCCTGCGTCCGCCTTGACCATAATCCAGAATGTGGCAGATCTGATGATTACAGAAGAGCGACAGCCATGGAACCTGACCAGATTGGGTCATTGTTACACATTTAGATGCCTAAATGACCAGGTTTCATCACGATGGTTTCCTTCACCGTAAGAGTATCGGTTAACATTAAACTAATTTAAATCTCTCAGAATAGAGTCATTGGTACATAGATGATAAAATAAATTTATAAGGACTGGACATTATTCTAAACAACGGTAAGTAAATTTTTGGCACAAACTCTGTTTTCGTATACATCCTAAACATACCGAAGAATTGAAACATTTCATTAAGTAAACATACATTATGTGGATCAAATATTTTTACATGAATTCCCTATTCAATTTTACGTACACAGATTTTACGTAAACAAATATACGTGTAGGTTTTAGAAAACTGTTTCTGGTCGGCGACACGATTCTGAGGAAGACAACTTCTTTGTATTATATACTAGCTGGTCTGCCGCGACTTTGTTCTCGTATAAATCTTTCTCTTGAATCACTCTATCTATTGTTGAAAACCGCATTAAAATCTGTTGCGTAGTTTTAAAGATCTAAGCGTACCTACCTACAGAGAGACAGACAGTTGAAAGTGGTTTTGTTTTATACTATTCAATCGAGTTTGTGTGCTGACAATATTATTTTATATGGATGTTGTCAATAGTATGCGTTAACCTTTAATACGTCATCTGCCAAATTCGGCATCATGGTCAAGGCAGGCCCCCGTGCGCGAGAGCACAACCGGGACATTAACGCCAAGATGATCATGAGATGTTGCCAATAGTATGCATATGTATATGTCGCAGCCATCTGGTTAAATCAGCCATTTAATGAGATAGCTAGTCCGTTAATTAAACGCCGGCACTCAATTGAATGCCTAGACCAATCGTTGATTTTACTAGCTTCACTCAACGTTTAACTAGTTGGCTTATTAAAGCCTAAAGCCTAAAGGACATAATGTAGAAAGAGGAGATGTAAGCTTAGTAAATTTGAAAAAAAAAAATGGACCGAGTTGATCTTTCCTCTGAAGGCTTTATCGACGAAAGTTAAGAAAGGGAGTAGCTTAAATTATGATTGCCCTTTTAAGCAAAACTTAACAATGAAAGTGCAGCCCTTGCAGCGTGTTTCTTCGCATCTGAGTAGATCTCCATCATGTGCTCACACTCGGATATAACTACGACGTTATGTACCCTAGCAACAGACTATTCACTGTAGCTTTAAAGGCGTCCAAATTATAATTATCAGTTGAAATTCACGAGAAAAAGTTTCATAAAACAAAGCAAAACGGTCGTGAGGCGTAAACAGGCCTTCCGCGCGCGCCCCATCTCTCTCCGTGTAAGTAAAACACAGAAAATTCCCTCGCAGAGGCCGTATCAGCATAACGTCCTGTCTGAAAATTATATCGCGCCCACATCTGCGTCCCGCCCGCCCGCGAAATAATAAAGTTCCGTTTAACCGCAATTCGTATGGGAGATACAACGAATGAGACGCAATAAACTGTATTAGGAGAAACATATTGCTAATAGAGACCTGTGAATATTTGAGCGACCGAAATGTGACTACCGTGCTTACTCGCACATGTCTACTGTCTATTCTATTCGCTAGGTTCTTACGGGTGCGTTATTTCGATCAATTGAAAGAGATTTTTTCTCGTTTACCGTTATACTTTGTTATTGTGTCGTGGTAGAGCTCGTCTAGTCTAAAATGACGCGCCCCACTACTTAGTTAGTTGATTTCGATGTGCGAGTGCAAATATTGATAACGACACTTCATCTGTGTGGGAGGTGGTGGGAGCGTCGACTGCTCCGCTCACCGGCAACTGAATGACAAATTACAACGGCATTTGTATATGTATTGCGTCCATATTTAATAAATAAATAAAATAACTTGCTTGTGTGCGTTAATGCGATAGTGGGGCGCGTCATTTTAGATTAGACGAGCTCTACGCGTAAGGTGTTTTATGATATATCTGTTTTAATCAGATGGTTTAAAGATTTTTTATGTCGTACGGTAGGAAAACAGGCAAGCGGGCCACCTGAATAAATTACATACTATTTACAGCACCTTCGGGGATATTAGCAGTATTGCCAATGCGATACCCACCTCTATTGCTTATTAATTATTGCTCCGGCAGCAAAACAGCAAAACAAAGTAGTACTTAAATTAAAAAACACGACTGCTATCCAAATCTAAAAAATTAAGAACAAGCAAATATAATATATAAAATGCTAATTTACTTTAATTAAATCTTGAAACCTGGCGGGATCCATATTCGTATGCCTAGGTGCCTGCCTAGTTACGGTGTGATTTGTGCGCGACGTCTTCTACATTTTTTATAGAAATGTGGAAGGCGTCGTCAGTCGGGTAAATTCAAATGCCCCTCTACTGGTAAAATCACCGATCCCCAAATCCCCACCCAATGGTTGATGGACCACTGAAAAATAAATAAATAATAGTGGACAAATTCACACAGCACCATCTAGCCCCAAAGTAAGCAAAGCTTGTGTTATGGGTGCTAGATAACTGATAAACTACTTATATACTTTTTACCCCCCTTCGTGGCGACTCAGGTCGTCAACCTTTTGAATAGAAGGAATGATGATTTGAAGATGATTTGATTAATGTCTCAGTAGATATGTCGTTGTATGAAGCTAATTACTTTTCTAAATCCTCAAAACAGGGCCCGTCCGGGATTTGAACCCGGGACCACTCACACCCAAAGCGAGTATCATACCCCTAGACCAACGGGCCTCTCCGCCATTGTTTGTAAAATCATCAAGAACTACGAACTACTTAAATATATTCAATTCTTCTATACATGTGTTAATCAACGAACACTTGTTTTAATTCTCTGTTTTAAAGTTTGTTGTAATTATAACGGAGTTAATTACAGGCCCGTTGGTCTAGGGGTATGATACTCGCTTTGGGTGTGAGTGGTCCCGGGTTCAAATCCCGGACGGGCCCAGTTTTAGATAATTTCTAGGCGTTAATTAGCTACGTCGAAATTGTTGAAACCAAGCAACAATGCCTGCATTGCTGTATTCCGGTTTGAAGGATAAGGTAGCTAGCGTAACTACAATATGAGGCATTTCATCTTAGTCCTCGCAGTGACAACGCACCTGCGGTTCTGCATTTTTCTTGCCTGCAACCCGACTGCATGAATCGTAGATGTTATAGGAGACAGTTACTGCTATCCATCAGGTGGGCTGTCTGTTCGTATATCACTGCGTAGAATAAAAAAAAGCTTAGGAAAAGTAGTTAAAGATTTTCGAGCGGCTTGGATTTAAAAATATTCTCAAACCAAACTTCCAATAGGACTTCATTATTTCAGTGGTTGTGAACTAAATTCTTTAGATTAATTGAATATGTGGTCTAGAAAAACAGGTGGACATACCAACAATCTTATATAATTCTCAATAACGTTATTTTTGGCACCTGGTGATCGAAAATAATCCCCCAAAATCTCTTTTTTTATACACTTTTGGGCATGTTATTTATAAGTCTGTAAACATTAATATTATAATTACTTGTCATTCGTTCAATTTCAAATTTCATAAAAACCCGTACAGTTCGAACTATTTTCCTGAAATATTAACAAACACATTATAGTCGCTTTCATAAATTGAAATTTAAAATAGTTTTTATTGCATAAATGTGATTGTAAATGCATGCATATGTCGCAGCCATCTGGTTAAATCAGACATTTAATGAGAAGGCTAGCCAGTTAGTTTAACGCCGGCATTCAATTGTGTGGCTAAAGGACAACTAGCTAAGTAGTTGAATGTAACGTTCAGCTACTTGGCTAAACGTTATATAGCCGTTTTGTTAAAGAGGATGTATAGTTAGAGAGACGTAACTTATGTAATAAAGAAATTATTAGTGGAAACAAATTCATTCAGTAAGTATACAATTAATTATATTGCGATTACCTATGCATTTACAACAATAAAAACTTTAAATATGCGATGTCACGAAACTTTGACAGTCAATTATGTTTCTAATTATAAGTATAAATAGAAACTGAACAAATTAAGTTATCTTAATTCTCATTTAAAGTGTTTTTAATTCTTACTCAAAAACATATATGTACATAGGTACCACAGTTAAAACGAAAAAAGCATAAAAACATTTCTTGCTGAGCCGGCGATTAATTAACGGACTAGCCTTCTCATTAAATGGCTGATTTAACCAGATGGCTGCGACACATATACAAATCTAGTCATTGTCTTGTGGCGGTGCAGGGTTAAGGAAGGTAGCCGCCTATGTTGGCAAGCTAAGATAGGAAAGGTGGAAAATGGTAATTACCCACCTGGCTGGGTGTTGTGACAAGGGGACCAATAGTCCGACAGTTGATCGTCGGAAGTAGTATATATGCCGCGGAGTTGGCACATTTCTCTAGCGCGATGTAGGACGGGTCAGCGCCATCTATGTGCGGATGCTTGCCAACCTTGTATTCGTGTACTCGTATTGTGAGTATAATCAAATCAAATCAAATCAAAATTTCTTTATTGATTAGGACATTAAATATCTCTTTCAATCGTCAAAAAGGAGGGGGGTTGGAAAGTAGGAAGGAAACACACAGTGACACGCTGACCGCCCTATGGCCGTAGATAACGTATCCATCGCCAACCACGACCAAACCATGCTCGACAATGCCAGGCAGAGCCGGAACGCTATATTATATTATATAGGTATGTCTAGTGTAATTAAGAAAAACCACCTAAAACTACAGCAAGAGTAAGCCAGTCCACCAAGGCAGCACCCGTTCACGAGTATAACGCAGGGCCCAGCCATCGTCCAATTCAACCATATTTGAGGGAAAAGAGCGACCCGGCCCCCACGCCACCGCCAGACAGACTTTTAAGTGAGCGTGCATCACACATGCTGTATGTGGTAGGTAGTCGCTATCACCCTACTCTATCCTATCCCTTCCCTATTGCTACCTTACCCCTAGCCTATTCTAACATTGCCTTAACCCTACCCTACCACTACCTTACCCCTACCCTAACACTACTTAACCCTGACCCTACCACTATCTTACCCCTACCCAACCCGGTAACGCTAGCGCATAGCGGTAACGCTATCTTACTCCTACCCTACCCTACCCTACCCCTACTCTAACTACTACCCTACCCCAGCGCAGACAGGAGACACCATGTGTGGGAGAGGAAGGAAAATTAATATAGTTGAGTCTTCCCTTTTGGAGCAATAGAGCGATAGATGTCGCTACAGTCTTATTAGCTATCAAATCGCGAAAACCTAGTCAAAATCGTATCATATTTATGAAGTTATAGACTGATTGACAACGCCGGAAATGTATGAGCGTATAGGAAAAATATATATGGGGTGTATCGATTTGTTTGGTCGAGTGTATTACTTTCTTCTAAGCACAACTTGAAAACTATAAGTCGTAACTACATATTTCCAAAGACAATATTGTACAAAATTTAATGGAGAATAAATGCCTCATACATTCTACTTCTTCATTTCATGATGTATGTACAAGCTACACGCCTGCCAAGGTTCATGCTTTCTGCCGGATGGGACCATAACTTCATACTAGATCCGGCTAACGTGACGTAGTACAGGGTCCAGCAGTGGACTGTAACAAACGTTTTAACTAATCACATAACTGCGTGTAGAATACTTTGATTTTGAACATTTAGTGCAAAAGGTTCATAAATCAAATTAAAAAAGCCAGTCAAATGCATTTCGATTGCATTAAAAGTATAAATTCCAATCAATTTAACACGTTTTGCCACCCACCAATATTATTTTATAATTTAGTATTAGCATTAGGTATTTAATTTATTTCTTTAAAATAAATACCCATAGGTAACTTATAAATACCTACTATAAAAAATTACGAAAAAAAGGGCTGTTTCTAAGAAAGTTTAATCTCCACAAAGGCTCACTTAATTTGTGATATTCGCGGTGTTGCGGCGCGTAGCTATTTGTTTAAGACAGGACTGTAGGTCAACAAGAAAGGCCGGCCGATGGATAAACGGCAAGTCATACCGGGGTAGAGCTACGATGCTGTAGACATGACCTTCTTAAAGCCGCATATAAATTTAGGTAAAATAATATTTGTAGAATATGTAGGCTGCTTGGCTGATTTTATATTTGAGGATGGAGATCACTCTATACTCTAATATAAGGCGGGTGGGTGTTCTCCAACCCGCCTGCCAAGCGTGGAGATCTCCCATTTCGTGGGAGAGGTCCTAAGTCTTGCTATGGACTGTTATAGACTGTGATGATAATACAGATCACTTGATGTGGAACCATAGGTAAAAATAATACTAACCTTGGCAATAAACCCGTTAATATGTGTAGTGAAAGTGTAGTGAATAACCACGAAAGTCTTTAAACCTATATTTTTTTCAAATTAGTCATGGGAAAAACTTAGTATGAAGGTAACCTATATATTTAAAATTCCTTTATAACAAGTATTACTTTCTTATTGAGTAAGTATAATATTTTATTTCGAATTCAGTGCATTACAGGATACAGTCGCGAGTGTGTATATATGGATATATGTATACCTTCCTCCATTCGTTTCGTTTTGTTTACTGTGCCGAATATTTGGATTTTAGACACTAATTAGTCGAACTGATTACCACAAGGAGATGCAATTGGTCTAGTTTCTGTTTTTAGATTTGCTAATTGGTAATCTACAGAATGCCTACTGTCTAAGAAAGAACAGGTCAAGAATCGCCCCAGATGGTGGCAGTTAGTACAGTGGACACCCATTATGACGCGTAGGTACCTAAGTGCGTTATAACGAGGATACTACTACAAAGTAGGATCGAGGATATACTACAAAAATGTCACAGAGACAGTACTGCGATGTTTAAGAATATGCTGTACCGTTATCGAACGCACACTTAATATCAGCGAAACCACGACTAAAACCACCAGTTTGACAAAATCGTTCTATATTAAAGACCGCTCTTTAAGAAGGAAAAATGTAATCAATTAGTGAGTACATTAACTGAAACTACGTTAAATCATGACAACAACACTTTGAGAATGTACCTATTTACATGAACAATTAACCCTCGGTGAAAAAAGAGGGGTGTTAAAATAAAATAAATAATTTGTGTGTATCTCTGTCTGTGGTCTCGTACCTCCTAAACAGATGAACCAATTTGGATGCGATTTTCTCTACGTGAAAGCTAGTTTAATTGAGTTGGTGACTGGAGGTCGATACTGAAGCTACGTTAGTGGCGTAGTCAGTCTGGCGATGCGGTGAGCAAAGGCGAAGCTCTGGCGTGAGGTTGCACTGTGCGAAGCGATGCTGTTCCCAAGTCTACAGTGAGTCGAGACTGCGTGGAGACAGTGAAAGGCTGCAGGGGAACGACTATTAACCACGCGTCCATGCCGACTGTGGTCAAGAGTCTGTGACTAATGCGAGTGGAGTCAGGTAGGAAGACGTAAAGATTAAGTCAAGGTCACCACTTTGGCGGCGAGGAATAAGGTGCCGCCAATGTTGGCAAGCGAAGAAGGAGTAGTGGAAACGGTAATTATCGACCTGGCCGGGTGTTGTGACAAGAGGACCAGAGGTCCGACAAATGATCATCGAAGGTTGTACATATGCCGCGGAGTTGGCACATTTCTCTAGCGCGATGTAGGACGATCAGCGCCATCTATGTGCGGATGCTTGCCAACCTTGTGTTCGTGTACTCATAATGTGAGTATCATTGAGTTTCCCTATTGGAACGATAGATGTCGCTACAGTAAGCATTAAATTTATTATCTCTCCTTTATTTCTGACAGGCACGGGATAGCCACCAATCAACAACCACCAACGACCAGCGTGGGTTACAAATGAGACTGCAGCCTTGACTCACCAATAATAAGTACTTAAATTAAAGTTTTAATTTGATTTTATGGGTAAGCACAATAAGTATTAACATTATAAAAATGTCTGCGATTTCTGACACCGTTATGTAAAACCATAGCCCTGTCCTCTCTAAATGTTCAAAACCCTTCGTTATGTTACCTGTAAGGGCAGGTATTCACGCGGGGCGAATTTCCCGGAATCCAGCGATGATCCGGCGCATTCATCCATTGCTAGGCTCAACCTATTAATACAACACAAACCGAATGCCACTTTATTGTTTCCTCTTTAAAGGTTAAAATAAAATACAGTTGCCGTCGGCACTTACGTCGTCTATGGGGTAAATCAACCAATAGTTGCCACGATAAGATTGATCGAGTGGGGTAAGGAGACCAGATAATCTGGGCATCGGATAAAAAATCGGTGACTTGTCAAATTCATCGCATTCTAAAATCGAATGTCGGTGCCGTCCGGGTTGCGATTGGTCTCGGCCGTTAATAATATTTTGGAAGGATTTGTCTAGTGAAATTGTTTTTAAAATTAATGGATTCTGTTGAGGTCTGTAAAAGATCAAAAGTAGAGGTTTTTTGTTATTTTAGCATCGAATACAACTTAATTTTTTATTTCAATCAGTACTGCATACGGTAACGGGGTAGTTACTTATAATAATCCGTGGTACTTTATATTACACGTGTCGATACCCCCAAATTATTGTATAAATATAGCACATTGCTTAACTTGATCATCCTGCATACCGGTGAAGAGTTTTCCACTCCCGTTTTGGCAGGCGGGTTGGAGATCGCAGTGTTGAAAATACCAAGAGTTCAGAAAACACTGTTGCCCAATTTTTTGGTTCTTCAGCCTACTAGGATCCACTGTCAGGATCCACCATTGGATCGAAAAGCACTTTGAAGTATACTGTGATCCATCATTAGGTGGTCTGTGCCTTGTACGACCGGTGAGTCGTATTGGTGGTAATTTTACTACCTATGCCGGTCGCGGCAAATGGATTTTTCATCCTTGGAAATAATAAGTAAACATCTTCAAGTGTAACTGACATCTGACTTCCAAGACCCTGTTAACAGAGGAGCCTGACCAGATTAGCTCATGGTTACACATTCAGTCGCTTGAATGTGTAGGTTTCTTCACGATGTTGTCCCTGCTCGTAAAAGCATCGGTCAGCAAACTCATGCAGATAGCACAATAAAAGGTCATTGGTGCACTGGGGATGTTATCCATTTAGCCAACGACGCTCTGAGTGCTATTTATAATAAACTACCCACCCCGACTTCATTCGCATGTTGTCGTACCTTATAAACATACCTCTTAAATCACTGAATTTATTGTTGGAATCCATGGCGCAGTTTTAACGATCTAAGCGTACATACGTACATAGAAGATACCTACTAACAGAGGGACAGATGGCGGGAAGCTGAATTTTGTAATAAAAGCTTGTAAGAACAAAATCCATGCTGATATCCCAGTCAGTCAATTGTAAGCCGGCAAGATAAGTAAGGTATCTATCGCACAATTCACTTTACATTGAGTTGGATATCATGACATGGACTCGTGTACTGCGTCGACGCCACAAATTCTCTCAGGTAGGTAGCGGATCAGCATCGAGTGACATTTCATTAATTATAATCCCAAAATCTGTTTATTTTTTTATCTCCGCTGATCTTTGATTCGCAGCAGGCCCTTTCGATATTTATATCCAAACGAAATTGCATCTTATAAAATGTTGATAAAGTCGAAAATTGATGAAAGAACTTTGTAAGGAATGCTTGTATTGTTGAGATAGAAGTCCTTTTTTTGTGCGACTTAAGGATTATTGATGATTATGCGATTACTTGGCGTTAAATGGGATGTGAGAATGGTTTGACTTCTTCGGTGTTTGGTGTAAATGTAATACTTAGTTATAGAATAGGAACAAAACAACTTACGAGAAGTTTGACTGAACTTCATGCTTACTTTTAGTAGTTATCAGGTTGTAGGTCTCTGTCAAGCCTGAGAAGTCCGCCCGGGTGAGTACCACCGCCTTATCTATTTCTGCCGCGAAGCAATAATGCTTGCATTGTTGTGTTCCAGTTTGAAGGATAAGGTAGCCAGCGCAATTACAGGCATGAGGCATTCCATTTTAGTACTCACAGTGACGACGCACTTGCCATTCTGCATTTTTGTTACCTGCAACCTAAATGTATGAATTGTATTTGTTATGGGCGACAGTTACCATTAACCATCAGGTGGGCTGTCTGCTCGTTTGTCACTGAGTAACATGGAAAAAGTTACAATATATAAAGTTATCTCTATGTAGGTAAGAAAAATTATAGCTACTACAAAGTAGGGCTTACCATCATAAGGCCCAACGACGTCTCTATGTCGCAATTAGTGTCCGTCCAAAGGTAATTTCTGGCCGAAATTTGCGTTAAAAAGGTGACTCTACTTTTTTATCTATTTTAATAATATAAATGCAAAAGTTTGTGACGCAAAAACTGTAGTGACTAGACTGCTTTTGAGGAAATCTACAGTGTTATTGCTTGTAACCGAAAAGAACACACATGCTTATAATTTATCTCAAATTTGCATGTGTTTGTTGTTGATCAAAATTTATGTTTTTGGTCTATTTAATTAAAATCAGATCTATAGTTTGGGACATATTTGTATGTAAGTAGATATTGTCGGGGGCTTTCCGACATAAGTCGGTGAAAATGTTAAAAAGCTAAATCATACCTATCAACCATTAGTGACTTGTAACTAGCTATGAAAGTTACAAAAATTAATCTTGGTCCGAAGTTGACTAGCTCCACGTAGAGATAACAAATTCCAAGAGGGGTGAGGGGGTCTCCCACCTACCACCCCCGTGTCATTGTCTTGCTTTACCTATATTATGCGAGTTTATATTGATAGCTAATTGTACTTGTGATAGCGTGTATTTTAGTACGTGGGTATGAGGAATGAAGTGAAAGGAAAAAAAAATGGTAAGTGAAGTGTAAAAAGTAGGTAAGAAAAAAGTAGTACAAAAACTAAAAACCGCAACTGCTATATGTTGTAAGTGAATAGGTGAGTATAGGTGTAGGAAAGGCTAATGTTAGTTTAATTCAAACTTGAAAGTAGACAGGGACCCATTTTGGTGACCCAGGTGTTACTATATCTTACTAATATTGTTTAATAGGTATGAATACTAAATATTTAAATATATAAAGTTTGAATGTTTCAGGAACATTACAGGAGGTAACATTACAGAAATATAAAAAACAATTGTCATATCACTGACTCGAATTATAAATCAGAATAGCAATTTAATTGGTATACCTTTCAATTGTGTTAACCGTCCTACATTGAACGAATTAACCTTGAAGCAGCTCAAATCCAGTCGACATTTTAATAAACTTAGCACACAATACGACCAGTGGTTGCAAAAGCACGTGACCGTACTGTGACACAAATTTATCTATCCAGTTGACAAAATAGGAACTAAGGCATTATTGTACTAAAAAGATATATTGAAATGCCCACTTCTTCACCACTAGCGACGCCGTCAACGGAAAACATAACTTGCTATCTATTTTTGGTCGAAGCGCTGTGCCGGACCCAGACGCATTGTCTGGGGTGTGACGTCACATGGCCATAACTTATGATTCCACGTGGTTATAGTTTCGCTTACAATCATTTGTGAGCCTTGTGTAATACATACAAAAGACAAAGAGACTGATGTGTTACAGGTAGACCCTTTTGAACCTCCGTAAACCTCAAATTCCACACCAGCGTTTCCTGAAGCATGTTAGGTACTAAAAAAGCTACCTGATTCTTTTGCTAATAGGACGGCTTCACACGAACGTCTATCGAAATAATATTAAGTGCTATAAATGTGCTAAATAATGTCACGGTAGTATCACAGTTACATTTTACGAAGGAACTATGTAACAAAATCAGTATCTAGTTAAATTGAAATATTGGCGGTTTGTAAATGACTCATAGATAATTTTTTTTTTAAATGCTTTATACTATTACAGCTGTAAACCATCTGAATAAATAAATAAATAAATAACATCAGGACACGTCAGTGTCTTTTCATCAGTAGTTTCCCAATCGACGGCATGTTAGGACAATATGAATGTGGCGTAAAAAGGTACTAACATGCCGCCGATAGTAGTGACCTTATTTATCACCCATCTCAAGCACTTTATTCAGATGAAGTTGCAGAGAGGCCGTCCCATTTGCAAAAAAATTACGTCGTTTTCCCTGACGTTCCCACCGTCTGCTTTGCTGAATTGCTTTCTTAAAATATTTTATATTGATATATTTTATATTAGATATTGCTTGCTTTAAATACATAATAATACGTACAGAATGTGTGCTCAATTAGTACATACTTAAAAAAATATCTAACCTAATAGTTTAAGAGCATAATTATTTGAGTTTAGATTTACTGTAGAGCATCTCTAGGTATGGGAACTCCATATTTTGTTCAGGACATGTTATGTATCTACTTACTGACCTGTTGAAAGAAATTCACTCGTATTTGTAATATTGTATGAACTACGCATTAATAAATTTAGAATTTTGGAATTTGTTATCAACAATCTTACAGCGAAATCCTGTAATTTGGCTTTCTGTTTCATCAGAATATTAATATTATTTTGTTAGTCAGCTGTTGGCACCCCAAAAAAAAATTGTGTCATGAAATTCCAGGAAGTCTGCCTATAATTGCCATTACCTGCAGAATTTGCTAAAAAAAGAGATGTAAATACATTGTACAGTCTTTTCTTTGCTTTATAACTTAGGGTTCTTCAAGAGACAACACTACAGGTACCTCAAAGGACGGCACCGCCGCCGCTCTCCTTAGGTAGCAGATGTCGACGGTGGCCACTTTCCATCAAGTAGACCGTCTGACCCTATGCCACCCTAGGCAACAAAAAAGAGAGTAGAGATGCTCTACAGCAATTCTAAATTTAAATAATTATACTTACACTATTAGGGTACATATTTTGTGTACAATTATATCAAAACAGACAATGGTGTTGCTAGTAAGCACGACGTAATAAAACTTCCTAGTATGACGCGTATGAGGTAGAGCTCGTCTAGTCTAAAATGACGCGCCCCACTACTTAGTTAGTTGATTTCGATGTGTGAGTGCAAATATTGATAACGACACTTCATCTGTGTGGGAGCCAATGAACGACGCGTGCTGCTACGTTTTTTTTTATGGCATACGGTAGGCAAACAGGCAAGCGGGCCACCTGATGGAAAGTGGTCACCACTGCCTATAGACATTAGCAACACGAAGAGTATCGCTAATGCGTTGCCCACCTCTATAACACGTTGCTCTGGCAGCAAAAAGCAAATGCCACTCCACTGCCAAAGCCACGGTTCCCCAAATCCCCACCCCATGGAGCACTGGAAACGTTTGAATCTCACCGCCAACTGAATGACCAATTACAACGGCATTTGTATATGTATTGCGTCCATATTTTAAACTTGCTTGTGTGCGTTAATGCGATAGTGGGGCGCGTCATTTTAAACTAGACGAGCTCTACTTATATGGTAAAACCTTACTCTAAGCAATGTGATGGAGGTTCAAATCCTACGGTGGGTACCTACGGGTATCAAAGTGTTACTTACTTATTATAGAATACGCATATTTGTGAGTGATAATAGAACAACTACGAACACGTGTAAGACGCAACCAAGGCCAAACACATTTATTAGATTAACCAAAGCTGACCTTTTTAGTCCAACAATAAAATTGTTTATAAAAATTCGCTCGATAAGCGGTAATATTCGTCTTAACACACGTATCTCTCTAATCATGTGTAAGTAAATATGAATTGAGATAATGACAAAGGCTTATTATAATAAAGCAATTAGCGGTGATGATAATACATTAAACGAGATGGGTGACTGTTGAAACTATATCTGGAGTATTTTAATGAGTCTTATCTAGATAATCTTTTATTTGGCTACTCTTGTTAAAGGTGCTCAGTCTACTTTACTTCTTAATAGTAGAAAATATACTATCCGCGGAAAATCAGAATTTTTATCTACCACATGAAAAATTCAATCCACCGTTCGGCTCGAGGTGAGCGGTTTACAAATTGAGCCTCTGGAACCTTGTAAAATAAATCAACCTTCATTTCGAATTACTTCGACAAGGTGGCATCTTATTCTGATTCTGATTTTTACTTACCACACGAAAAAAACAATATTTTCATGAATGTCGTTGATTTTTCCTATGGCTGAACCGTTAGTTTTCGGTGTTGCCATTCGATTCGCCCAAATTCTATTTAGTCCAAGAACTAAATCATTTCGATTTACTTTGACAAGGTTCCATCACATTGACTAATCCTACTCATATATCTTTCAGAGATTATTTCTTATTTTTCCAGCAACTTTACTCAGTTAATTACTAACATACTACAAAAAATCGTAGAACAACGACATTACAATGTATTTCGTTTCAATAAATCTTTCATTTCAATACCTAACCTAACAACCTAACCTCTACACTCCAACAGCGACCCATAAAAAACCCACCACTTCCAAGTCAACACCGTCACCCATTCATCGCAAGCATACCCACACCCGACCCACGCCATACCACTCGCATCCGAGTCGATTGTCCGTCAAGCAACTTCGCCACTCGCTATCTCGCCGCCGGATGAGCGGCGAGCGGCGAGCGTGCGCTCAGCTCAAGCGCGTCTCGGATAGATAAGAGCGGAGCGCACGCCAGCTACAATGGTCCCGCGCATCGACCGGTGGGCGTGGCCCGACCCCGCCCCGCCGCGGCAGACAGAGACCGTCTAATCTACGGATAAGGGATCAGGCTAACCCGCATTGGAGGAGGCTTTGACGCCGCCTAGCCACGCCATTGGCACGAGGATGTATGAGGATTAAACTATGTGCCGAGGAAACGTTTACTGGCTTAGGTGTGGGCCGTTTCAGGATTCAGGAGGGGGGGGGGGGTGTAAAAATACGCGGTAATGTCGTTGCGCGACGTTTTAGGTGGAGGTTCGAGTTTCGTGATTGTCGAGGTGTTAGGGAGATTCTATGTTGTATCTATCTGTAAAAATAAAATTTGAAAGTTATTAGCTCTGAAGATAATAAAGCATTAATATTTATCTAGGTATTTAGACAGTCAAAAGGCCGATATTTGTATAAGCGACTTCATTTTTGTGGCTTGTAAAACTCGTAAATACAGTTTCTACAGTTACCCAAATATAACCTACATTCTGTAATTTGCTTGAAAAACTGTCTCAATCCATATTCACTTTAAAATCGTGAGGTTATGTAAAGTTTGTGGTCGGCTTCAACGGTTCAAGTTCAACCCTAACAGGGTCTATTAAGCGAAAGCAAATCAAACAATTGTATATCCAAAACATCCCCAACTCTTATTACAGGTCAATAAGGTTCAAAATCGTACACGTAAGAGGTGTTTAACGGAAAACTCCGGGCGGCGCTATCCATATTTGTTGCTCTAGCAGTGGAACCTTCTAAAAGACAAAAGACATTCAGGTGCTAATTGGACACAGTTATTGCCGTTTTTAGACAGTGTTGCTAGCGGAAAGAGCCGATTTACTGCAGATTTACCGAACTATAGATATTTTAGTAAAATATATCTGTTATTTCTAGGTATTCATAAACTAATAATATTGTAGTACCTGTTGTGTCAGTTATATATCTGTATTTCTTTATAGTGAGCAATAAATAGATAAAAATTGCCTACCCCTTTGGGTTACAGGCGTGTGTACATTATACCACTAAGATGGCACAAGCTTACGGCCTGCCTGATGTTAAGCAGTTACCGCAGCCTATGGTCGTTTGCAAAACCAGGGGCAATATCACATCATCACATAATTATGGTACTTTACAATAGAATAATACAAAAGTTGAACACGACAATAGTTAGTGTCATCCCACAGAAAAGTAAACAAATCTGTACACAATACAAAACAAAGTTCCCGCCTTCCCTTTGTGTGTATCTATGTGTCTGCATAAATCTTTTGTATTGCGCAACGGATTTTTTTGCGGTTTTCGACAAAAGAAGAAAAGGTTTGCAAGAAAAAAAGGGTAGTAGTAGGTGTACGTAACCGAAGTTGCGCCGGGACCACTTATTAACTTGTATTATGTAATACATATCCTCAGAAATCTAAAGAAAATGGCGAGATACGTACAGAAATCTATATTTTTTAAGTAAGGTATTTTATTTAGATTTCTGTGAATAATAACGTATCGCTATTGTGCTCTAGTTTTATCTTTTTTTATTGTAACGAAGATTTATAAAAAACTTAGAAACACAATACCATACATGCATACACGTATGCCTCTATCCCACATGTGGGGTGTGCAGAGACTATAGACCGCCACTTTGCTCTGTCCTGATACAACTCCCTTCCTGACCTCCTCCTTCCTTAATTAGTCCTTTCTTAATTATCGCGACGAATAATACGCTTTTAACATACTTAGTTGAGGTATAGAATTAATTTACCGTACACGGAAGCAAGCAACTTACAATACCTAAACCCGTATTACGATAACCTGTACGCCTAGTACTATAATACAAAAAGAAAAAAAATATACGGTTTGAACCATTTATCTTGGTGTTGCTAATGTCTATAGGCAGTGGTGACCACTTTCCATCAGGTGACCCGCTTGCCTGTTTGCCTACCGTATGACATAAAAAAAAACTAATTTTTGTAATTTTCAGTGATGAAGTAGCAGACAACCCACCTGATAGTGAGTGATTACTGTATCCCAAAACATCTACAATTTATACGTTTATGTTGCAGGTAACAAAAATGCAAAACCGAACTTCGATCATCTCAAAGCGCAGTATAGTAAGAAAAACTACCTCATTAGGTAGCGACCTTGTGCAGTGGCCACACCGTTCTAAACTCGTGTTATTTGTTCAGCTAAAACGTGTGTTCTACTAATAAATAGAGCTCATTTCTCAATGGTGACTCAAGATCCGTTGTTGGCTCCGTTGATTCATATATTCAATGTTTGGTTGACGTTTGTGAAATACACATCGGAAAATATTGAAGGATTTGTTTTTGGCTCATAGTAGAGTTAGAGGTGGGCAACGCATTGGCGATAGTCTTAGTGTTGCTAATGTCTATAGGCAGTGGTGACCACTATCCTTCGGTGACCCGCTTGCCTTTTTGCCTACCGGATGACATAAAAAAATATATTTTTATTATTATTTAATATTTTCACAATTTTTGACAATTACGTAAAAAGCAAAGAAAGCTATTAGAGTATTGTGAGATGATAATAAGGGTCTACCCAGGTATGGATTATCTACTTGAGACGTCTTTCTGTCGCTATACCTATGCAACAATGATTGAATTGTTGTGTTTACGTTCCTAATTGCTTGTATTGTAGGTATGTTACCAGTAACATATTCGGTTAGGTATAGTTTGATCTGTGGGTGTTGCATGTCGAGCTAAAGTGCATATGGTTTTATAGGTAACCAAATATACTTAAACAAAAAATAAATAGGTAGGTATATAAAGTTTCTCGCCAGTCAGCATTCCTGTAAAACGAAAATGAAACGTAGTCAGTAGTTTCTCTATGTAAATGAACAATCGCATGAAAATAAAATTTCTGTCGTTAGCAATTAAATAACTTGAAATAGGTATTAAGTTATTAAGTACGAGTAATGGATATGGAATTTAACTTAGATCATGTCACTTTACACAAAATTTTCCTATCATCTGCCATAATAACCAATATCGAAACTTTAATTTGTAGCCTATACTATGTAGAGTTATATCTTTTCAACGATCTCGATAACACTCACGCAAAGTTATACATAAACTTATGCAAATATAAAAACATATGAAAACTTCAATCAACTACAAAAAGGTTGCCTGAAAGAAATCGCTTTAAGCGATAAGGCCGCCCGTTGCTTCTCCTGCTGTTATTTTTAAGTACCCATTGTATTCTTTTGATTGTACAAAGCGTAAATAATTAATTAATTCATACCCTTATTCTATTACATTTTTCGCCAAACTCCTATATTCCACAAAACATGCCAGCCACTCTATCTAAACCGTAGTGTTGTCCAATTAATAATTCAGCACCGCGAATGGAATGAACTGTTCCACGAGCCAGTGGAAAGCTTCAGTCGCGTTTGCTATTGTTTTATCTGTGCTACGTCGGGAGTCGGGACAAAGAATATCGGTCGATACCAAGCTCTGTACGTACACTGCCCTACTTAACTGCTAACGTAGTGATGTGCCTGATATTATATCGCAGTAGAGTATTTAGGGGAAGTCTTTTGTTGATGTTTTAGATAAGTACTAGATACATCTCAACACCCACGTGTTGAGTATAATACCCTAACGATGTTGAATGCTAAGAGGTTTTGTGAGAAAGGTAGATGTTAAAGGTTAGATACTAAAGGTTCTAAGTTTACTCTGGCGCCCAATTTGTTTCATTAGGTATTTATTATACTAATACCTACTTATTTATTTTTTACTTAGATTTACCTTACTTTGAGATAGGTATTAGGTAGGCACCTCGAATAAAAATTAAACTTTTAAGGTCGGCATCGCATCCGTTCCCATTCAGTTGCAATTGTCCTAGACGATGACCGCTTTCCATCAGTTTCCATTTGTTCTGGCTATTAATGTAATTACATATTTTATGGTATTATATGAATTACTGTAGCTCCTAACCTAATGTTTCAAACTATCGCGGTTGTTATCACACATCTTAAGGTTATGTTCCTGGTTTCCTACCGCGTACCTTTGTTGACGAGTAGCCCGATATTCCGACTGAGTTGCATGCATCACCGTCACGAAACATAACCTTAAAATGTGCTCCTAATCTAGTATCACTCTCTTTACTTCTTACTATAACATTTTGTGTTTTGGTTCTCTAACTGAGTATGAGTTCAAATAGTCGCTTTGAAACCAGGCTAGGCAGATGTTGTCTGTCTTATAAAGATAATTAGTTAAATAGTTTAACTAACTTTTGCCTGCGCCTTCGTGTCAATTTTCGTCGAAGTTAGCAGCAGTTTTTGCGTGAAGGAGAAACAAACATTAATTTAACAGGATAACTATCTAGGATACAGGATAGAGAGCGAGTCACCAATTCGTATTGGTGACTCGCTCGTCGTAAGGTTCGTACCTTGACTCATAATTACTATTCTAATATAGTTAAATAATATATTGCACTCAATAAATAGTCGGTATATAGAAATTACAAAATCAAAGACGACACAACGGGCACTAGGTACTTCTTTCTAAGAAAAAATATCTGGCTGGGCCTATAAAAGGGCGACATCTTATCTCGGTTTTGTCCCATCACTACGAAATATTGCTGTCGAACCCAGCTACCTATTCGGGTCCGGAGTTAACGGTATTCCAATATTCTAAGATAATCTTAAAGTTAAATGTTTGTCCCAACTTTCTGTTGTAAAAATTAATGGCTCTCATAGCTTGTTGCCATGCCGCCTTGTATTGTTGCGTAAAAAGTTTAAACGAATAACAACAAGGCTGTAAAACCTTGTTTTCGTTTGTTTATCTATTGTCGTGTCGCTCTTTGTGTAAGACAAAACACAGTTTAGCTAAATATTCTTAAGAAAACTCGGACTGTAAAGTGTAAATTACAACGCACCGACGGCACTTCTACATTTTTAAAGAGTGTTCGTACGAATATTCGTAATTGAATGAATGATTACGGCTATAATCGTTAGCGATCTCATTTTCTTGTTCAAATTTTTCAGGGCGCGCTATCTCCACTGGATCTTCCGTGACGGCGAACAGAAATTAAGAAAAATTAACCTGCCGGAAGGTAATATCGTGTAAACGGCCCTCAGCGGCCACGTACAAAATTATGTGGGGCCGTGACAATTTTTTCCCCACATCTCGCGAGCGGGCTGGAAGCCTCAGTGATTTATATAATGAATAAAAATGCTTCGTTACCACGCTGCGCCGCCATTTTACACGGATACTGCAATTAGACACTTTGATGTCTTCCTAAATTGCTAAATTAATGCCGTCTCAGCGGCTAATTGGAGAATTATTATTGTAACCAGTGCACTGATTAGAAATTGCTTTATTAACGTCTAATGTAATTCTAATTCGATTGACGACATTTCTTTCTTAAATCGAATTACGACCAAGAACTTTTATTTTCGAAGCATTACCTATATTGTTATGAACTAGTGGACCTGGCCCGACTTCGTTCGCGTACACCTATTTGACCCTACCTAACCCTTTTCTTCTTGCTTACAAACCTTCCCGTTGAATCACCCTATCTATTGTTGAAAACCGAATTAACATCCGTTGCGTAGTTTAAAAGATCTAACCATACATAGACAGGTACATACATAGATACATAGGGACAGACGACGGTAAGCGACTTTGTTTTATTCTATGTACAGATAGGTACTCTGCAATAACAAAGCCAATCCCGATGACGAATAGCTTTGCGGCGCGGTTTTCACACCGGAGCCGTTTCCACACGGCGCGCTAGATAGAAGAGCGAATTAGCCTTGGCAAAGCGGGCCGCGAATTACAAGTGTAAATAATCCGTCCGCCCAGCCGCCGCGGGCGCGCATTGGATGAGAAAGAAACTCGTTAAAACATCCGCTTAAAAAAGGAAAGCGCTGAAACGGGTGGCTGAAAGGCTCGGGTGGCTCGTAGCGGAGGCTCCTATGCTCGGAGGCTCGGAGGTATCGGTTTTTCGCGGCGCGGGCGGTGCTCGCGATTGGGCGGGGCCGCGGCCGGCAGTAGCGCGCCGCCGGCCGGCCCGAGCGCACGCGACGCTGCGTTCCGTGGTAACCCTGCGTACGGCATGCTCAACTCCGCGTGAACGAAAATGGACTTTCAGAGTGCAATGGAAACCTTCGCCGAGGCCTGGGCCGCAGCCAACACGGCCAAGTCCGAGGCGCAACCGGAGCTCGCCCAGGTCAGTACCAGCTTCCACACAAGTTGCTCACACGTTTTGTTTGTTTGTGATTTTTCAGCGTGAAAGTTTCCTGTGGAAATAGTGAAATTTTTTTTTGGTTTAGGTTGATGATGGTAGTTTTAATAATTAAAACAAAAATTTTAATTGATTAAATTAAATTAATTTACTATCCACTATTAAAATATCAAATAAGTGACTCAGTGACAAAGTACGTCGCGATAACATCGATTTGCATAAAAATCAAGATCATCATAATAATTGAGGGTAAAAAGATAACGCTTTGAATGGTCAATTCGCAGTGGGTAGTTAAGAAAAACAAACCAAAATACATTTACGCTATCGCAAAAGTTGTACTTATTTATTCAAACTGAATATTTTTCTTTTACTTTAATTTATTGAATTTATCTTTTAATTTGGTGTACTAGTAGCTGGTATTTATATTAAATTAAATAGACAGGTATGTGATCTTTCGCCGCTGTCAGTAGGTACATAATAGTTGTTGACTTAATAAATAGATAAAATTGTTTTGCCTACTTTACAATGAAATATTTCGGTGTATCAAAATTAATGGCACATTAATTGAACAATTCATGTACTGGTTCATTTGCGGTTTGATCAAGATGTGCGTAGTAGATTTGGATATCGAACAACTTGATTGTCCTAATAGCCAAAACAGGCCATGGTAAAGTAGTCTTTAGTCTACTTACTAAACCTATGTAAGTGACCTATCTCGAATCCATAATAATAATTTATTTATTAAAAATCTTTGCGCACAAAAAGTACAGTGGCGGACTTAAAGCTAAACAGCCTTATATACCGGTCAACCAGGTTAATCTAAGCCTAAGACAGGTAGGCGGTGCAGGAAAAAACTACAAAAGCAAAAAGGAGGAGGGATATACATTTGTGCAACTATAGTCAGAAAATGCATACTAAATACATATAAAGAAACTTTAAAATAAACATAAAAACTATGTAGGAAATAAAGGACACAATTACATTATATTATGAATGATAAATCCTATCATCAAACTGTACCAATAGGTTCACTTCATTTGACTACCACCACATCTAGATTATGGTGGTAGTCAAATGAAGACTAGATTTTGTCTATTCATCATCTGCAATGATCTGATGATCATCAGACTGTTCGTGGTTGGGATTGCCGTCGGTCCTGGTTGATATCACTTAAAAATAGCCATTATAATAGCATGGGACTCCGCCATCAGTGGACCCCCATAGATCTAATATTATGACTAGCTATTAGTTTACTCATTTGTGCCTATAATAATAGGCATAATCTTTCTAAAACCTAATTAGTATCCCTTTCACACGATTTAGCTTGTTTATCTCATTGAAGTACATCCTAAGCTATCACTTATTTTGTTTTAAACAAACAAGTTGGATAACAAAGTAGCTATTAACTAATAAGGTCATAATGATGTAGTGACAATGCATTTAGTTTCGAGATTAAGTTTTATAAGCCACTGCAGAGGTAATTGCTAGATTGTTAGGTATTTGTTAATTTAGTATTAAGTTTGTAGAATGTTATAATGAGGCTATTTGAATTGGGACTATTAAAATTATTCTCCATTTATTTAAATATATAATATTCTTTATTGTATACATACTTAATTAGATACATCAAACAAAAATGATAAATGAAATCAAATCAAATGAAAATATATCGTGGTTTGAATTTTTAAGTACTCTAACTTAATCTAAGAATGCTACATTATCACAGAAGAGAATTGTTTCTCCCAGAAACGAATTCGCAAAAAACTATTTTATATTTGAATTTAGTTAGAAAACAAAAACAAATTTTAATTTGCTCCTAAATAAGAAACAAAAATAGTGTAATCAACTATAAAAAAATAGTTTTAACAGTTAATGCGTGTATCAAATCGGTCAAACGCTGATCGTTACGTTGCATTACAGCACCACGCTTAGACTATATAAAATGTGTGTGTGGGTATTGTATGGCCACGGTATGGCCAGGTATTTAATACACGGGTAGAATTCAAAGGGTTCAATAAAAGGGGACACGACTTATGTCAGTCTCGGTACAGTGGTCACCTGTAGGATATATGCGAATTATGTTGTGACAATGTGGACTGCGTGCATAAGTATGGACAGGTTAAGCGGTCGCTTACACTCTATTGTAAAAAGTTATGTTTTAGATACACAGGTTATTTATAATAAGTGTTTATTTTATATCCATTTGCTCACAATTTTTCTAGGTATACCTATGTCTAAATGAATCAATAAAGAAAATATAAATGTTTGTATAGGTCACGGTAAGATTGTAAAAATCGAATTATTGAGAACTACAACAAAATTCAGCAAATCATCTTCTACACATAGTAAAAAGTCGCTTCCCATCGTCTGTAACAATGTACGCTTAGATGTTTTAAGCAACGCAACGGATTTCAATAAAAGATAGAGGGATGCAAGAGAAAGGTTTATAAGCAAGAAAATAAGGGAAGGTAGCAGTTAAGTAGATGTACCCAAAGTCACACCGGTCCACTAGTTTACAATAACTGCATTTTTTTAAGGAACACCGTCATAAACGGTTTAAATTCGGTTAGGTTAGTGTTGTGACAAGTTGATGAGGAGTCCGTCAGCTCTGACCAGTGACGAATTGCCTTGGAATGTATTGTATGTGTTCACAATATTTCGAATCGTAGGTACTCTAAATATATTAGATTGTCTAATATACATGATGCCTCTTTATCCAACTGCAATTTAATAAAAAAGGTTGTTATAAAAAGTTAATTCTCTAGTTAGCTTAATATTGCTTGATTGTACTTGTAAAGTTTCATTGTATTCGGATTTGCTTGCTTGGAAATAAATGCTTAATGAAAATTACAGTTTCCATAATTTTCGCCATACAAAACGGTAAAATAATTGGTAAAACCTATTATGTAGTAGATACATATCAAATTCAAAACAATTATTTATTTACTAACTTTATCCCTACCTGCCCTTTTTTTTGCTAATAAACCTTCCTATTGAATCACTCTATCTATTGTTGAAAACCGCATTAATATCCGTTGCGTAGTTTAAAACATCTAAGCTTACATATTTACATAGGGACAGACGGCGGGAAGCGACTTTGTTTTATACTATGTATATATGGGTCATTTTCCTTTACCACGAACACAGTTACGAGCATCCACGCATTATGAATCCTGCGCATATCTTAGAAGAAAGTGGATTAAGCTCTAATTTCTCTCACCGTAATTTTTGAGTAACACGTCTGTCTGTGCCTACAATAGTGGGGCTATTGTATCTAGTCCTATGATAATGAAAATGATCAACAGAAATTTAGGCATCTAGGTATTTATACGCTTCCTTACAACATGAATAGGTATACTGTCAACAGGCGTACTTACGCGAAGATTGGAAAGAACGTTTCTTGCTCGTCCGATTCGGATGTGGAATGAGCTCCAGCCATGTTTCCTTTGATCGTTCAAGAGGTATATTAGAGGTCTCCTTAGAGACGGGCAACGCATTGGTAGCGCCCAATGTCCATAGGCGACGGTGACCATTTTCCATCAAGTAGCCCGCTTGCCTGTTTGTATGTCGTATAACTTAAAACAAATTTACGAGAATTAAGAAAATTTTAGCGCTCACTTACATTTCAATTACAATAATGCTTGAGGCTAGTGGAGCACTTAATATTTTAGAATTTACATAGAAGCTAAGAAGCAAATAATGCAGAAGCATTTAGCCGCAGATAAATCACACCTATCCAACAAGCGTAGGCAGATAAAATCGCTGGAGATAATCTTCCGGCTATGATACGTGCCCAGCGCGAGTATTCGTCTGTACGACGGTACGTTGTAAAATCGATTTTTTTCGAATCGTGCCGATTGCAGTCGATAGCAGTGTTTATAAATACTGGCACAGTGAGCTAATCCTTTATCTCGGATTATTGTTCCATGCGATAACTCCGGTATTGCTGCCGCCGCCGATACGGAGTTATAGCCCTGCCTACGTAACAATGCGATTATACTGTGATTGAATTGTGTATTTAGAGTCGACTTCGTTTTTCGTTTTGTGCGTTATCGTTACTTCTGCATCCGACTTTCCACTTGTTTTCGCGGATGGTTGCCGCGATTTTCGCTCAGGTTTTGCGGCCTGCTAATAAGTAGTACAGTTTATGATGCCATCGTTTCGCAAAACATGCCTTTCAAAGGGCAGTGAGTAAAGTATAGATAAAGAAATCTTCTTATCCATGAGATATTTCAACAATGGAGGGAAGGCAACAACTAGCAAGCAAGGGGCTAAGATGACATAAATCCAAGCAAGACATTTTATATCTTTCATAAAAAATTTCAGAATAGTGGATTTGCTTTTGCAAATGCCTTTATGTTTTATCGTTTTTTGGGTTATATTCCGGATGGATTCTATTGTCCATCATTGAAACTATTATGGCTAATACCGTCACAAAGAGTACTTAAAAGAAGGATGCATTGTTGCTATCAATCAAGCGATAGGTTCTGAACTCTTTCTTAAAAATCTGGTGAGAGCCTTCGCTAGAGAGTTGAACTGACTACGCTTCTTCTAAAATACGATATGAAGAAATTAAAACTCCCTTCGTGCTGGAAAATCATCTTGAATTCTAATAAAACTTACCAAATAGTAAATTGGCGGATTTTGTAACAAATTCACTTGCTTAAACCAACCTTGCTTATCTACTCTAAACATTATAATTTACTTGACGCACCCCAAGCCAATGAAGCATGGTCGCTGATCTAGATTTTAGATTCGTGTCAGATCGACCATTCATGTCCGTCAAATAATATTTCCCATTTTTATTGTTATTCGTTTTTTATCAGCGGGCGAAACATTGATACCGAGCCACCGGTATCCGGCTCCTATGATGACTTAGTCGTTTCGAAATTGAAATAAGAAAAAAGATCGGGTTGCACCTAAACACAATTACATTCGAATGCGTACTTAGAAAGTTGGCTCGTGCCGGGGTTACGACAAAAACTGCCGTATTCTATGCTTAGTAGATAAATAAAACCCGTGCTATTACACACGTAGCGTGTCTGTGCGCATTGGCCGGTGCGGCGCGGGAACAGATTTCTACGCGGTTTTGATCTCAATTGTTTAGGTGATATCGGATCGAATGATTCAATATAAAAATATGTAATGGTATTTATTTAAAACTACTCAATATAACACAAAGAAAAATCTTTAGGGTTATTTGAAATTAGTATTTGGTGTTATCTTGGCACTAAGCTGAATTGAAAATTCTAAGCTCCGCTCGGTTCTGCTTATTATAAGTTACTTACTCGTAACTTGCGACTAAAATATAATTTCAAAACTCAAACACGGGATTAAATAATAAGATATGTAATATCATAGGTAAAATAGAATGCTTATGCTGCGTTGGCTTGGCCACGTGGAGAGGATGGGGGAGGATCGCGCCGTAAGGAGAGCATATGTACCGGTCGACGTCCGCTCGGGCGACCCAGATATCGCTGGATGGATGAAGTTCTGAAAGACCTGCACGCACTAGGAATTCTCGATTGGCAGGAGATAGCGCAGGATAGGAAGAGGTGGGTGGCGATCTCTAGTGTCGGAGGCCAAGATCCACTTTGGGTCGCTGACACAGCCCAGTACACATTTAAGACTTACTTAACTGGCAATATTATGGCATAAAATTTGCCAAATTGCTTTATCAACTTACTACTCTTTCTTGTGCGATTTAGTTATAGTCCTAATGAACAACGAAGTCCTCGGATAATAAACAAATAAAAGGGAACGACGTTTTCGCCTTCAACACCAACGATTCCTGTGAAATGTCGTACGGTGCTATGGAAACGGTACCCCGTACTGTAAGTCAGGTGAAATATTCCGTGGTTCAATTTGAACCAGAGTCGCCACAATGCGCAAGCGCCGATCGGCTAATTACACGGAACATGCCGCTTTGTATCGATATTAGTCGCGAGATTGGAACTGCTTCGGATAATAATGTATGTAGAATGGTCCAGTGGCAGGTAACAAAATATTGATAGCGTAGGTTAGGTTAGGCAGTCTGCAGATGATGTGGTGGACCAAAAGGGAGTTGAAACTTGATCTCTTCAGGGATCACAGCAGGTCTTGTACTAATCTGGAAGTATGTATTATTAAAGTGGCATAGGAAGGTTTAGTTAAATGTCTAATAAAATTATAAGTTGTATGTAAGTACTTGTTATCATACCGATCTATACCTGTGTACCATACCACGATAAACGCAAATCGAAGAGTATCTAAATTATTTCTACTCGTAATGTAAATGAGTTTGCGCATTGATTCTGGACACGTGTCAATTTCGGCGGACGGTTTCAGTTACCAAAAACTTGTCTTTCAAAAGGTTATGACTTTGATTACTTTTTTGGGTACTACACCAAATATTTGTCCGTTGCATAACAATGCGTTACAGAAGCCGATGGCCGGTTAAGTCCGAGATTAGATTGGGTGGATCCTTTTTTTGTGTTTGGCGTCGCATGTCCCGCGCACGGCGCACGCGCCGGCGAGTCGCCACGCTCGCGCGCGTAATGGGCTCTATCTGCCGGATAAAGCGGCGACACCGTTACCTTTCTCAAATCACGTACACTATTGTAATATCCAATCGGCCAGAAATGAGATTGCGGCTAACAAGTTATTTACATTGACGTTTTAATATGGACACCAAAAAAACTATTTAAAAAGGTAATTATAACGCGGTCCCCGTAATAGAGCCCGGACGCCGGCGCGCGCGCCTTTGTGACGCAGCTTAGCTCCGAGATTAATTTCGCCCGCACAATGGACCAGTTTATTCTGAATAATACATGTTTTAATAACTATCGGTTGCAACTGCAATATTTGTTTGTCAATTCTAAAGTTTCGAAAGCGCGGCAAGCTCCCGGGGCTACGCGATAGGATCTTTAATGCGCGGTTCTTTCTTTTTTGAAGGAAAATGATTAATATAGGGATCGGCGCGGACGGATAAGTAGTGGAGATTGAGCGGCGGCGCGGGGTCTGTGACCGCGGAGGGGCGGGGGGCGAGCCGCGGGCCGCGGGCCGCGAGGCAGCATTGCGCGCCGCGGCCAAAAACTAACCATAAATTACTGGCTCCTTGGCCCCCGCCGGCCCTCGGCTGACGACACGCGCGGGCTTTTTACCGTGCTCCCGATCCTGTTACACCGCCACCGCCAATTCTCACGAACGAAAGAAATTGCCTCCAATAATGAGCTCCGAGATTATGAGCCGCTGTGACATCCAGTGATAAGTGATGCGAATTTTTTCATTACCGCGTGTTGCGTAATATTTTTGCCATAAATTAAAACAGTTCCAAGTTGGAACGGTGGCGGTAACGGCGGGAGATAACGGCCACGACTTTACGAGCGGGTGTTAAAAATAATAATGGATTTTAATAAATAATTACGTGGTGGCCTTCTGCATACGCATTAAAGCAGCCTCAAAACGATGCCACCTACTGACAAGGAATAATCGCTCATAATCGTCTGGAGTAACCATAAATAAAATGTGCAAAATAAAATAGGAATGCGCAACTTCTTAAATATTCATCATACTTGAACATACATCAGCAAAGTGTGGCCGCCTTTCTCCGAGGGCGGACGCGCACTCTAGCGATTACCTGGTTTTTTGCCCCCCTCATTATGCAGATTCTGGCGAAAAAGGAATAAATTTAATAACACGCGTTCGTGCGCATGCGTTATCGAACGCACTTGCTGCTGATAATCTGCGCCCGCGCAGTCCGCCGCAGCCCGCGCCGCCGCGCAATTACACTCGCGCGCACGACACCGCTCCCAATTCAGTTTTTAATTTCGATATTTCCCAACCGCCTCCGCGAAATTGCGAAACCCCATCTATCCGGGCCGAACTATTCGCCGCTATATCCGTAGAAACCGAAAGGCTTACTTATTAGTTTTGCTCGGCTAACAATGCTGTTTGCCTACAAGTAATTGAAATTACACGCTTGTTTCAGCGACAATAGCGGTTGCCTAAACCGTACCACATAACTTTTGTTGCAAAATTGTTGTATTCCTATACGAAACATGTTGTTAGTTTGGCTTTGTTCGGTTTCTATGGTTTTGGCGAGGCACTTTGATACTCCATAGGATCATGATATATTGATGAAACTTCAAATGAAGTTGATCAAATCAGGAGCACAATGAACCTTACACTGCGGGCGTGATTCGATATCCATCGTTTCCTCAGACAGTTGGCAAAGTATCTCAGGCAGTATTAAGGGGATTCCACACGAGCGAGGGGCGCGTAAGAGATGCATGTCGCCGGTTCTGCGGCGGCCTAATAAGGATAATCCAGCCACCTGAGGAGCGCAATTAATAATGAAACGCGGCTCACAGCTTACGGATCCGTGCGGAGATATGGTGTTGGCGAGGATTCGCAACCCGCCATGTGGGAACACCTTAAGTGCAATCAGACGTGAATTATTGAAACTATGTCTGTTGTTTGTAGAGGTATAATCTTATAATTAAGTAGACCAATTAATCAATCTATGTTAAAGCAGGGGACGATAGTCTAAAATTGCAGATTCAAATTACTTGTGGCAAACATTGTAACGTTCATATTATTTGGCCCGAATTAATTTATATGTATTAATAAAACAAATTGTGCTAGCTATATATCTAAACACTCTTCTCACAATATCCACAAAATTCCTGACCAGCAACTAGCCCCACAGCGGTTTACAGACGCTTAATTACACCAGTCGACGAACATTGGAAAACTGCATTACCGGGGCCCAGTATCACCGCTGTACAGGATCAAGTCAGGGACCGCCAAAAACTGGCCCCCGCCTTAGCCTTGAATGGCTTAGCCCTCTGGACACGAGCAAATAGCTGACGGGGCCCGCGGGCGGCCGCGCCCTGCATACGCAATGCGTTGGCGACGGACAGCGGTGCGCGGGAGTCGATAGCGAGGCTTGGAGTGCATAGATTTTTCTTCGTTTTCTTTGGTTTTTGATGTTAGAGATTGCAGCAGCACTCAGACAAAGTCACATTGACAGCGATGTCTGTGGCTGTTATTGAATGTGTCTATGTATTTTTATTGGGTGTTGTGAGTGGTTTACGAGGATGGTTGATTTCCATCAAGTGAGTTGTGTACTAGTTTGTTTATAGACTTTCTTGAAAATATTTTTGAAGTCGTTACTTACGTATTTGTAACCAAAATTCGTCACAAGCTACGTGACGGGAATAAAATTTCCCATTCTGAAGCCTACTACCAAATGGTCCTAATTTAATTCAATATTTCAAATTCAATATGGTACCAACTCTTAATGGTTTTACAAGTTTCCTTTAGTTAGCTACGAAATGAAAAATTACGGGAATATTTATTAACATTTCGAACCTTAATTCAGTATTGTACTTGTTTGGCAATTAATAGTAATCGACCAATTTCATAAGCTTAACTGTTTCATTATAAAAAGGCCATACCCTAGTTTCACTTAAACAAATGGTCACAAAAAATCCGTCAAACAAATTGACGTTATTTGGGGGCCAAGCTCACCGATCTTTGATTGAAAGTACCCCGATTAATCTGCGGTCGCTTATTAATACGGCAGATTAGATGATATAGATAGATTACACCTAGCTGTGCTCAAATAAATAGATCGCGCGTAAAGATTCATCTCGAGGCCACGTGTCTGTAACGATCGGAGTTTTTGTACGAAAGTCGTCTCCACGGCCGGCTTATGCCGGGCCCGTAATGGAGTATTTCGTATTTGCTTCATTTTTTATTTTTTGCCGGTTCGATTACGCGAACGCGATCTCCTCATCATTCTCGGTGAAATTCGGGAGCGTCTCGGCCGTCGGTCGTTGATATTAATTATTGATTGACGATCGGGTATGCGCAAACGCCGTACCTGTGGCGAGCCGTTATTGGCTCCGACTGATCACCTTTCGTTGTTGCGCAATGTCATTATCAGTACATTGCGCTATTGTTAATTCAGATGCAGAACTGACAAAATTACGAGGCTATTAATTTCAGTGGTATTAATAATATTGTCTTGATTATTTACTTTTTTTTTACTTTCTCTTTTTATTTTAGATTTATCTGCAATCAGGTCCTATGGGGACTATAAGCAGGTGAGTTGCGTGATCATTTAATTAATGAGAGAATTATGTCAGGTGCGCAATTTATCATTCATTTTTATTTCTATCTCTACACAAACTGGGAAGCGGGCAACCTTACAGAAAGTGGTCACCGCTGCGGATATTGCAACAATTTGTTTCTTTCCTTATTTAAAAGAAAGAAACAAATTATATCTATATATGTTTTGATAATAAAACTTTACAACTCTGTGGGGATAGCACTCATATACATTTTAAAAAAGCTCTCACGTAGAATGTATTAATTTTGATGTGAAAGTATATTGGCAACCAGTAAGGACATTATAGGCAGTCGATTAATTTGAAAGGCTGAGAGCCGTCAGCTGGCGCCGCCGTCGCAGTCTGAGTGCAACCCCTCTTTATAATCTACGCAATAAAACGCAACATGACAGGGAATGTGGATGGAGTTGTGTTTTACCATTGTTTTGCGTTCTACGATTGTTTTTTAATTTTTTATATCGTAGTTCGACGTAAAAGAGTTCTTAAGTGGAGACCGCGATTCGGTAAGCGTGGTGTAGGATGCCTTCCGACCACATGGAGTGACGCTTTGCGAAAGGCTGTGGGTGGATTGTGGTTGCGGCAAGGCGAGGACAGGGTGCATTGGCGCTCATTCAGGGAGGCCTATGTCCAGCAGTGGACTTTCACCTACTTTACCTACTTGCCTGAAAATTTGTAGCTAGTTTTGTCTTCTGATATATGGCTGTAACAGACATATAAGCGCGAAATAATGAGACTTACCTTTTCATCAGAACGGAACCTTAGAAATATTGTAAGTAGAGACAAATGTCTCATTATGACTCCCTAGCATATACTGGTACCATAAGTCACCGTACTCGCGGGGTCTACTAACAAACAAGGCATAAAATGAACCCTCTACGGCTAAGTCTGATGCTTATGTTTAAGAATTTAAAATTCACATAGGATGTATTTAACGGGTTACTTATAACATTTCCGAGACTGAGCACAAATTCCCTAAAGAATATTTAGTATATTCAAGTTCAATTTGTTCAAACAGCCCCGTACTCAACTGTAATCGTTAGCAGGACCTGACTCATTGGCTCCAAAGCACTTCGCGTTTAGCTGGGGCCGTGGTTGGGGCCATGGTTGGGGCCATGAGTTTTCTCTCATGCGGCCAGGGGTACGCATTGTGGCTAAAACAAAGAGCGCCCGTAGCACCACTCGAGTTTAATTTTCGAGTGCGAGTTAGTGTTTGAATTGGTATTAATCGCGGGATAAACAATGGGAAGGGTGCATTGGTGCGCGGCGACACGCCCCGCGCATGTGTGCGTGCGCGCCGTGACCGTTGACGAATTGTTCCCGAATTATTATTATCATCGACGGCTTCCTATGAGAAGTAGTCTATAACGCTGGCTCTAAGGAGGTATTGTAGACTGCCGTTGAGGCTACGCTCGCGTAGCTAAGCGGTCGCAGTCGCAGGTGACGGATAATCTAATCCGTCGATCGAACGTCCGTCGATCCTTTTCTATTAGTGGAATCGTATTAGGGAAATCGAGAGGCAATAAAATTGCATGGTACGTAGAAATAAGGACTAGACATGGCATTGCATGAATTAATCATAGATTATACACTTTACGGCCTATTAGGCCAAAACAGGAAGCGAATGGAATACAAAAACGTCGATTTTACGACGTGGCAGCTACCGATGTATCGGGTGGGACAGCACCTGGGTTGTTGATGTACTGTTTAGGTACAGTTTGCATTGTAATTAGTAACCATACAAGGCGATTTGTTTACAAAAAAACTTGGTTTGTTTGTAAACGGAAAGGAGGCAATTTTGCAGTTGTGCCTATGTAAATGCGTAGAAGGTAGACTAAACAGCCACTGAAGCTAATCGTATATTTAACTTAACCGAGCGAAAAACTTTATTTTCGCCCTCGGGTTCCGAATTCCAAACTGATTCGCAGAATATATTTTTACATAAAAAAGATTATCGTAACCCATTAATTTTCAATAAAACATGAAAATAGCGACATATTTCCACGCTTCGACTACCGTAACCCGTCAAGTCATAGCCGCGGGCAAAGGCAGCTACGAATAGATTATCCGCAAAAACTAAGCGTTACATAATAACAACTTGTATGGAAATCGTTGAGTTATCCTGGGGTTGGGGTGAGCGATGCGCAACGCGTGGGCAATCATCGCGATCGGCGCCTGCGCAGGGCTATGCAGTAATACACGCGTTTCCGAGGTATTTCTATTGCTGATCCTGTAATTTGAATGTCAATTACATCCTTTTTAAGGAAGATTGAGGAGTAACTTACGGTCATGGTGTTCAAACTCAAACTTAAAAAATATTTATAGAAGTATTAGTCAATATCTTAAACTTAAAAAAGAAACTACGGAGAAATAAAAGGATCGTTTAACTAGTGGTGACGCCTGCAAGGCATCGAGTACCGATACGCACCATGTAGGTACAGTCAACCGCAGAATCCATACATTAATCATCCATTAAAGCACATAACGGTCCACTGCACGCCTTAGGGCTTCTCCCACGAAAGGGGAGGTTATTGCCATAATCTCTACGCTTGGCAGGCGGGTCGAAGATCGTAGTGTTAGAAATATAACAATGGGAAACGCTGCCGCCCATTATCCAGCCTACGAAGACTAAATATTTTGCCTTGAAAACATTAGTCGCCATGTAGTACGACACCCACGAGTGGAAGGGGTTGGCGCTATTCTAGTCTGCCGGACACCACACGGCCAAATAAACTCAATAAAATGAAATGATAACTCTAAAACAGGTACAAATTGTATCGCAATCGTTGTCCTGGGGTTGGGGTGAGCGATGCGCAACGCGTGGGCAATCATCGCGATCGGTGACTCCTGCGCACGCAGAGGGACACGGCTGCGACGGAAATACGCATGTGGACAATGGCGGCTGGACAAGCGGGCAATAGGGTCTTTATGGACTATGGGTGATCCTTTTGGTGAGGAGTAAAGCTATCACTAATACGACACAATATGTCATCGTCTAAGCTAAGCCATCATACCTGCATTGCTCTTGATCATTGTGGTGAGATTGTACCTACATAATGTCTGACAATGAGCTCTGTAATCAAAATTATGGACTAAATTGCCTGAAATAAACTAATTGTATTTATGTATTTTTTTAACGAAAAGAGTTGCTAATTTTTGCAGTCAAATAATGACATAAATTTCGGCTTGTTTGTATTGTTTTAGGGAGCTTTACCACTTATTATCAGGTGGGCTGTCTGCTCGTTTGTCACTGAGTAGAATAAAAAATAACTGTCGTTTGTGAATTTTCTTAAATAATTTACTACTTTTTTACAAAAACAAATTATAACTGACACGAAAGCTTTATACACTTGTTTGAGTATCATACTTGGTTTAGTAATAAAAAATGTAGACAGCAAATTATACTAACTTACGTAGAATCAAGATAGGTTTAAGTTCTGCCCCATTTGCTCTAGCCATGTATAGATTTGATTCGTTTCTATCTTCAACTCTGATCTGCCATGTGAATGCTTTATTACCTTTTAACAGTGATCTGTTAAAACACCCGTAAAGCGGTAAGCAGACAGACCGCATAAAGAGGTTTCCCAAACGTCCTTTTTCGCAAGTTTAGCACCTTTGTCTTTATTGGTATAGTAAATTTCGCGAAATTACGATGCACCGATAAGGCCTTGCTAATGAATTTAACACATCTCATTATCGTTACGGGCATTATAATAACAGCGAGCGAAACAAAGGTGACATGCGGTGCGTGCGCGCACGCCGGCCCCCTACATCGGTCAGATAATACTTTTTGAACACAATTATAATGGTTTCGTGGAGGAAGTTGCGGATTGAAATTCAACATAACGACGTTTTGGAACGCACGCAATGGCGTCCGACGTAATTATTACGCATTTTTTTTCCACAGTCACAATTTCATCGACCGATTATTACAATTTGTTGATACGATATCGATCTAGGAGCCGTCGTTTCATGCGAAAGTATAAATAGCGTTACGACTCATGAGCACGGAGATTCGATAAGCTTTCAAAAATATTATCTTTGTTCACGAAAAAAAAACGTAATTGCGTACGTTGCGTTAGAAATTGTATGCGTTTGCACGCATCGGAATTAAGTAATTAATGCGTCGCGGGGTATCGGCCGACGATCTGTGGCGCTCTCGTCGAAATGCTAACAATCGAAGCTCCGTTAGCGGCCTGCGCCCGCGCCGCCGCCGCCGTGAAAACAGTAGTAGCGCGATTATAATAATTTGCGGGCGTCGGGCGTCGGGCGGGTTGGTTGGGAAACTCGTCACAGTCGCGCGACTTGTTTATCGATTTATCGGCGGATGCGGCCCCGATTGCCATCGGCCGGCTAACCGTTGCGGCGTGTAAGTTTTTCGCGAAAAAACACAACAATAATTACAATAATGGTCGTCCTACTATGGGATGCGAGCACTTGTTTATGCAAATGGCTAAACTAATTAGGAGGGAAATTAATTTCAATGTTGTTTGCATGCAGGTGTGGGGGAAAAGCCGGCGGTTTCTCGTTCCCTCGGCCATTGTCACTCGTATGCTACGCAGTCGGTTGATCGATCTATCGACAGTTGAGAACGCTTTTTTGCGATTAGCCGCCATTGAATGCCATATAGCTTTCACCGTTATTATATCGTCCGTGCAAATCTATGTTCATACAAACGAACGGAACCCCATTATCATATTGTCCTTAAAATCTTAGCCGATCGCCCTTTCCCTTAGCCGTTACGCATTATAAATCCCTTGTTTGTCGAACTCTAGAGCTTTTTAAAGCAGCTTAAGATTGAATGGGCCGGGAAGTGAAGTAAAGGGTTCGTATAGAAAGCTGGTTATCGCAAGTTTAATCTTAGCAGGCGAATTAGGATTAATTGAACTTTTTCCTTTTAACTCTGAGCTCCTTTGTGTTCGTGCGTAATTCGTTCAGCGTGTCACTGGAGGCATCATACAGAGTTGCTAATGCGAAAATTACCAGTTTAGAGTAAATTAATAATTTTATTTAAAAATGATTAGTATAAACCTAAGTGCTTGAATCGTAGATTTTATGGGTGACAGTTACCGCTTATCAAGCTTTCTTGTCAATCTCTGTCAAATCTATTGTCAATGAGTAGCATAAAAAAATTAAAATTGTTATCATAATTAGTCACTGATTAATATGTAAAAGTTGGCCGGTTATATTGTATTGTGTAAAATATTGAAATCCTATTTTGTCACAGCATAACATAGTCTATAAAGTGGTAAAGTACCTATATTAGATGCACCCAAGAACGGTTAATAAATACAGGTACTCTAATCTGGTGATACCTAATTGTGACTATGTCCTTGCAGATTATATAATGGTAGGTCCACTTAAAGTCTAATCATCTTCAGATTAGATAAGACCACTGCCATTAACACTCACCCGCTACTGGTTTAGTGAAAGATTAACATTCAAATATGGCAATTAGAGAAATCAAATATCCATCTAAACGTTTGTTTGGTCACATTAGTGGTTGTTAATCGGATTTTAATATTATCTTCAGTTAAGAAACTTGTAGATCGACACATAAGTGAAGTATTACGTACTTTCCCTGTGCCTTTAAGTAAATGTCTATATTGTTTTGTGCTGCATGAATCAGAAACACTGTCGATAATTTCGTATCATTGATAATCATAATGATATTAGATACTAGTAACATAGGAATTAGAGTGACTGAAAATCACTGTGACTCTTTCAAATTTTATCACAATTGCTGATTGGAAAATATTAAATAAATAAAAATTAAAAGTCATTTATTTCAGACTGATGTAAGGTACAATATCAAATAAAACACAAACAATATCAAGATAGATAGGCACTCTTAATTGCACACAAAATTGTAAAAAAAGAAAATTTAACTACAAGATCAATATTCTCATAAATCCCACTGTCAATATTAATGTAAAGTACGGATCAATGTAATACAGACAATAGTGTGAAAATACTCAAGTATCATGAACTCAAATAATGTTTCTAGCATATATAATTTTGTGCCTAGCTGGAAAATTGTGAGGCAGTTTAGATTTCTTCCATTTCGAGTATTATATATTTTGATTCTGCTTAGAATCCGAATCTTAGGTTTTATAACATTTCGTGACGAAACATAGGACCACAAACATTAGAGACAGAACGTGTCACCAGCAGCTCCATACATTCCGCCACCAAGCATCGGTATTAAGGGGTGCGGGGTGGTATCTATGGCCCGGTGGCGGTTACGCGCTCTCAGGTGTGACGTGGCGGAAGCCCGCTATCATTAACCCGCCCGCTGCGCCCACATACCCGGCCCGTGCGTGGACCGGGGACGGCGTAGACGCCGGGTTGCACGTATCCGGGGAAAATGGTATTACATAAAAAAAAAAAACGATTTTTTTTTCATAGGCGGCGGTGACCACTTTCTATCAGGTGGTCCGCTTGCCTGCTTATCTGCTGTATTAAAAAATGCCGCGTCACCGACGACATTATAAGGCCACGAGTGACGAGCTCCTTGCGATGCTAAAGCTTTTCATCATAATTGTTACAATTAATTTTTGTTTTCGATGACGTCTTATCTTTGGAATTGTTTATAGATAAATATTATCCCTGCTTGTTGCCCAAAGTTGCGTTCACCGTTGGAAAGTCTCTACATTACTTACAGGCTATCTCCAAGTAAACCTATGAAGTTTTTTTTAATATAACAATTTCTACATTCAAATTTCTCTAACAAAATTATGGATATTAATATGGGTAAGTTAACAAGAATTTCAATGATTTCAAAATAAATAAATGGGACCTCTACGTGGTTTCGTTCGTTGCGTAAACGCGTGATGTTAACCCTCCGCTACTGGCGACGCAATTGTCCCAGTATGCGTAAACGGACGGATTACGCGATGAATTTTTATTATATATATATATAGTTATGTCAAGGGGTTGAAGATGTTTTGAGCGGCAGTTGTAGCTTTAGGTATAATAATTTGTTATTTAAAAATAAAATAAAATGTAATAACATGAATTTATGAAATGGATACCTAACAATAATTCTAATGGGTGCTTTTTCATGTAATAATTCTTGTGTAAGCAACAAGGAATTTATCTATCTATCTACCTCAAATATTATTGATAGTTTAATTTCTACTAATTATTTTTTGTGTCTTTAACTGTCACTTTAGTATGCAAATCAAACATATCAACATCTAAAATAAAACAGAAAACCTTTCAAAAATTCCCTTCTTGACATTCCAAGACCCTAAAGCTGTGACTTCCCTAGAAAAAGAAAGAGTAGAAGCCAATAATATGTCCATTGCATGTCTTAGAACCTCGTTACTGGGAATTGTTATACGGAGGTGGGTATCCTATAATATGCAAAGTCAAACACACACAGACATAACGACACACTCCGTTGGCTATACGAGTACACCTGATAGAAAATAATAGAGACACGGGTACTGCCATAACAGTGTCGTATTTATAACATGTTTTGCATACTATAGCAACCCTAACGATCTATAAAATGCAGTTGATGATCGAATGAAATAACTGAGTAATTGTAGTTGGTACCGGCTTAGTAACTGATATAGGTAGATTTTTATTTTATAACTAAGAAAACCGTACATTCTTTTTTATGTCGTACGGTAGGCAAACAGGCAAGTGGGCCACCTGATGGAAAGTGGTCACCACTGTCTATAGACATTAGCAACACCAATAGTATCGCCAATGCGTTGCCCACCTCTATAACACGTTGGAATGTTGGAATTTTCGAAATGGTACAATATCCTATTAGAATTTCTCACAAGAATTTCAAGAAAATTGCTAGGGTACGTACCTGCCTAAATCCGCAAACAGTAGATAAATGATTTTCTTAAATTGATTATATAAGAAATTATACGTGAAATTACCTAAAACAACTTGTAATCCATAAAATCTTTAGACAAATACAAAAGTTTATTTATGCATTCACAAAGGTCCATTACAAGTATTTTGGGGTGTTTTACACACACCTGCCTTTTGTGGGATCCATTATTTACGTATAATTGTGTCATTGACCAACTGGCTCGGATCCGCCATGATCATGATCCAGGATTGGGCAGATGATGGATGGCTGGATGATGATGATGAGATTATTAACAGGAAAGAAATATTGGAAATAGCTTACACAGTCATCACTGATCATTGTAACGACCTGACAAACAAACTAAAGCTAACAAGAAGCTTTTTTCTAAGCAAACAACAATGTAATAGTTCTACTACATTCCCACAAACGCACCCTTTATTCTACTAATTTCGCTACAACTATCACTTATAACTGGTTTACACAGCTCATTACATTATTACACCCACGAGGTACCCAGAAGGTGTTCGTAATTAGCCTTAGATATCTCTCTGCAATATCTATGTAATTACACTGTTCAATTCCACCTAATTTTCACTTATGCACACACTGCATAATGGTAGCATGTTACAATGGCCACGAACAAATGGTATTTTGTTTGTTTGTACTCGGATCAGTTAATTTCACCTTTCGATGCATGTTTTATGTCGCAGGTGAACTATAAGTATATAGAGAAGGTTAAAAAGTATAATATTATGTATATATATATATATATATGTAACACTACTCTATCCGAGACTTTATCCTATTCCGGGTTATGGTCTATCTGTGTACGAAATTTCAAACAAATCCGGCCATTTTCCTGTTCGAGTAGTTTTACAAAAAGCTTACAAGCAGTAGCTTGACAATATACCTGTGATTCTGCATTTTTGTTACATGTAGATGACGTAATTGCTTGAATCGTAGGTGTTACGGGCTACAGTTACCATTGTTCACCAAGTGGGCTGTCTGCTTTGTCACTTAGCAATATAGGAATAGGGTAAACATAATCTTCTTCTGAAATTAAGAAATTTTAAAAGCAAACATTTGCCAAATCCGTCCAACCGACCGGATTAAGTTGGTGATTTTAGTAGAGACAAGATAAGAAAGAGTAAGTCCTCCAAAGATCAGCTAGCCGATGTGTGACATCAGCTCGAATCGGCCGGCGATAGCATAAGTGGCTATATTTAGAATCTCTGTTCCTGATTAATGCCCGGTTTAGTAGAATGCCCGCGTCAGCAATTGACACCGTCACCTCGCTTTGGGACGGATTGGGCGAATGTGGGATGGGGGGTTTTAATAGGTTACAAAGTTGTATGTGGGAAAGGGAGCTATTTGAATCGTTGTGCATCTAATCTCTCTATCTGTCGTATATTATAAATAGTTGGGTAGGATTCTAAAATGTAACAGCCCAAAAAATATTTTTGGGATATTTATCTCTCTGTGTAGTATTGTTCGCGCATCACGAAAAAACTACTAAACAGATTTTAATTCGGTTTTGATAGTTTAGTAGCTTGAGGCCCAACTTAAAATGTAAGCCGTGTTTCATCTAATTCGAGTGGGTACAACCAGAGATACAGCTTGACCTCTCCGTAAAAGCGGCCGGCCGGGAAAAAGATAAACTGCCCTAAAAAGTATTTCACAAAGACAAAGTCGCGGGCAAAAGCTAGTGGTAAAAAATATTGTGTAAAATTAAAATATGTCATAGGAATAGTGTTGTACACGTCATATGACTTTTAAAGGGGGTTGTTTGTATGTATATTGCTATACTGTTATCGTAGCAGTATTCATTTATGATTGAAACATGTCTATAAATAAGTTAATAATAGGTTAGTTATAATTGTTTTATAACTCGTACCGGGCTGGTTTATAACTTGTATCGTTTATAACCTGTATGTCAAAACCCAGTTGCTCTCCAGGTCACCTTGTAAATCCTGGCTAAATAGTAGTTGCAGCGATGGAAAAGCGTGGAGGGCCTTAGCCCGTTAAATGACTAAATAAACAAGAATACCTAAACACCGTTTCTTGGGCAAATTAAGTCATTCTATTAGTGATCGTGTAACAGAACTGTTATCCTCCTGATAAGAGCAAACTAGACATTAAAATAGCAACTGAACTACCTACATTTGAATTATAACGAGGAAAATTGATTGTTTATATTCTCTGTAATAAGATATACCTTATTTTAAGTAGGCAGTAATCCCACTAGCCTTCTGTCTACATAAAAATGTATTTTTGCAAGTTCTAATAATTTATTACATTAATTGAAATGGATCGATAAAATTGCGACACGTCCATGAGGCGTAGTACTGATAAATATTTAATTTTGCAATCCATAAAACTTATAATTGCCACCTTGAAAGTTGTTGTACAAAAAACAACAGTTGAATGTACATTTTATGGACGGCTGACAGGCATAGACACGGGCACAAATAGTTGTCAATGCATTCGTTGCTCATACTAAGTGTATTTAATACTTTCCTTGGTCTGAGTATTGCAGAAGAAACTATATCTGTTTGTATGAAATAATGAATCATATTGAAAATATAAATAAATTCAATTTATTGATTTCTCTTACGCACGAGCACATTTGTTTTATAGGCAAAGGAAATGAAGAAACAAAGAAGCCCTCGGCAGTTTATTGTGCGCAATAAACTAATACATAAACAAATAAGCCGAAATTGACCGTTCGTATGATGACGATAAATAATAAGAAATAGTATCATAAAACATTAAAATGCATCTTAATTAATCAAATAAAGCATGCGCAAAACGATAAATATCAAACAACCGGCACCGGAACGTATACAGACAGATAGTAGCATTAAAAAATAACTTAAACAAAATTAATTACTAATTCGCTAAGTAATCGTGTTACTGATCGTGCCGTGTTAACGAATCAACCTATGATTGTTTGGGATGACATTAGCGCTGACTAGCAGACATAAGCAAAACACTTGGAACTATCCCACATGGGCCATGGCGCATACAAATACCCCAATTTTCTAGAACAATAGATTACTAGCCACGGTCGCGCGACAGTCGCCCGGCAGCCGTATCGCCCCAGCGGATGTGATAGCGGTAATAGTGGTTACTATCCTGATAGATTCCAGCCTTATCTTCAACTGTATGGGAATATAGGTATTCTGCGGTGTACGTACTTGTTCAGACATGCAGTTTTACAAAGTATTCGATCGGTGGTCGCTACTAATTATGTCGATTTGACCGCAACGTTAGCGATAATTGGGTATCTGGACTAAGTTTATATAGGTGGCTATGCTTTTTGGTCAGTAGTTGACTACACTCGCGTTGGTCGGTCAATCGAAGCTGCTTCATGGCGTCCTTAAAGAATTATTTCTACGGCCTGGTGAGATCAGTTATAATACTATAATTTATTTATATTACGAGATTTTTTAAATTGTGTTATTGGGGTTTATAGTGCATCTTCGAAATTAGTTTAATTATTATAAATGATTTGCGAAATTTCTCGACCTGGACCATTTAAATCACGTGTTGCCGGATTTGTTTATGTGTACAATTAAAAAGGAGATCATAACAACTTAGTTAATTGGAACAAGTACTTACGTAGCAATTGTAATCATAGTGTCGAGTAAACAAAACAACGTAATACAATTCATCTAAATCACGATCGTTGAACTAACACCGAGTCAGTGTCCTATCAAAGCTGTTGCATATCAAAGCTCGTAGTAAAGTTCAACGCTCAAAGTGCATAATCGTAGTAATCGCCGGTCGGAGCCAAATGTCATCGACCCAGCTATCTCATCCGCCATCCCTTTTACAATTACAACAACAAATGAGTAAGAGCTGCACCGATACGCATGCATCGATACCGATGGAATAAAATCCTGTGTGAACGAACTCTAATCTATGTTTTGTGGCAGCTTCCATGGCCGGCGAGATGTAAGCGCGCGCACGCACGCCGCGGTTGTTTAGCCACGGGCAGTGCTCGGCATTAATCAAACACCAGCCTCCACGCACCCACCATGCCTCTACCTATGTAGAGGCATGACTATGTAGACTATTCATGCGGACGTAAAACTGACAATATTCACCGTTGTAAAAATTTATTTGCGACGAGTACCACATCCGCTACCACCCAAGGCTCGTTGGCCGAGGGTACGAGCAAAAAAACTCGCACGTCTCTATTTGGCCACTCCGCTGCAGCCACTAAATAAAACACGACCGAAAATAAAATACAAGCATTGTACAACGAGTTAATAGATAGGTCGTAAATGCAATTTCTTTACCAGTTTTTTGAGCCGTCGACAAATAACCTGATCACGATTTCGGGTGCTGGAGCGCGGGACGAGCGCTCGAACGTTTTGTCTCGTCTCGGTGTCGTGGTATTGTGAAGACAGGTAGTTTGCAGGGTTGTCCTTGGAATTTCCCGTTAAGACGATCATCCTAATTGTGACGTTCACGTTCATTTGTGTGACGTAACAAGATAAACAATGTTTACGTATTGTGCTGGGGCCATAAACTCCAGGTAAGAGCTACCTCACTTACGAGAAGGATAACTTTAATTGCCTTAACAAAATCCCGGCGTTCGGACACGTTTGGGGCGACAAGCGTTGTAACAATATCTGTTTTTATGGAATAATCTCGGCATCCGCTTTTAAATAGAAACATGATAGGTGCAGGAGATAAATAATATCCAAGTGACACGTTCCCAGTGAGTCCGATACGACAACCAAATGAGTAGTAGTTGTATTGAATCTATAGATATGCAGTTAACTCAGACTACCTACTGGCTTATAATGAGTGCATTGTGTGTCCGTCCGTATACGTGGCTCCCGGATTAGTGCGGGGAATAACTAATCATTTTCTGCTATCGGCAGCCGATGCACATCGATCAATGTCTGAGCCGAATTGCTTTTGTGGATAATTAGGATTATCACTAAGCTGAATCTCGGATTATGGACGAATTTCACTGTTATGCAGTGATAGGATTGACGATTCGCATAATTGTGCTATCGCGTTCGATTAATGCGTGATGAATTTTAAGTGACGTCGCGTAGCTGCGTAATTTCAATTCATAATTCGGGGCCTAATCTAGCCAGTAACGGTGGCTGGTATAGGGGGTCCTCCGGGGTCGTCGACTCCGTCCGCGTATCGACGATCACAGCGGCGCGGGCGCACTTCCGACGCGACGGATTTGCCGGAATCGGCGCGGGCGCATCAAACGTGCTCGCAAAATTCGGACGGCGGGCGGCGGCGCGCGCGTGAATCCATTTGAATATTTTTTTCGGCGCCGACATGGGAATGGCCCTGCCCATACCGGGCGTCCGCCGCACACAATGTAATTGCAATACATGTTGCATGCACATCAGTTAGCAGAACTTGTGACGTGAACGACAAAACGACAACAATGTTTATAGCCCATAATCTCCACATGTAGGGATGCGTCACGACGTTTTTCAGACCATAACTTTGCTGAGCGTTTGGGCGAAATTAAAGCGCAAATTAATAATTATATTCGCTTCACGAAATCGTTTCGAAAAACAACAATTTAATTACGAAAAAATGTCACCGGCGAATTATGTGGGTAGTTTTTTCGGTGGGATTCAATGTATCCGAGTTGCGAGTAGCCAGGAGCCCACACCGGCTTTCTTGTTACCAACATCTCACGTTTTTGAGTAGCCGTAATATTTAAATTGCCGACATAGCTCCCGCGGGCATTCCTTGCATGGGAATGCGGCGACGGCCGTCGAAACCCGCTTTTACCGAATGCGCGCGGCGTTGTCCAAACGCATGCACCTCCTTCCTTGTCTAACCCGCGGGTGTTGGCCTGCGGGGACAAGGAGGCGTTGATGGAGAGCGTGCCAGCTTGAGCTGGTCGGGTGTTACGTCACCAAACGCATCCCGCCTAAAATTCAGCATGGATGTGTCGCGCATGCGAATCGGGCGGCGGCGGCGGCGCGCCCGCAGCGGCACGTCCTCCATATTACCTGTCGATGCATATCAATTGAGGAGGAAGTTTTGTCAACAATATCTAATGCGCTCCGGGAACAGTAGCGGCGTCATTGATATATCTTTTTGCACATGACACGTCTATGTTCTGAATATATTTTTTCGGAAGCCGGCTCCATAATGGACAATTGTAACACTACCTATTATAATTTATGACACATCCCGAATACAATCGTTTCTGTTGAGCGATATCTGCTGGTGAGTGGTTTAACTGGGTTATTCCATTTAAATCGTGGGCTACTCGAGCTAATTGGTGATAATCGATGAAGCGAATTATCACATTTGATTACTGACAGGTTTATTCCTTGAGTGCAGATATCTGGAGTACGCAGTGTCACTTTATGATAAATCACTCAAAAATATTGATTAAGTGTTGTAGTGGGTACCTACAGATTTCCTTAATCGTATTTGTAAATAACAACGAATTGTCTTCGGAAATAAAACTCCCTTATTGCAACATAAACACAAATTCATATTAAAATGTTTTTTTAAGTGTAATTACCTAGGTTGTTCAATAATCTGAGAAGGAACGTAATTTTTTGTAATTTCATGATATGCGACCGGCTAGATACGAGATAGCGTGGATTATCCGCGTAATAAGATACGCAATGTATCGCACGATAACTGGTTAATGAGTGTATTATCGCTAAAACCTCGGATTATGCGATTCCGACACAGATTTATTTATACGTTATCGCATTAAGTGGCGGAACGCTCTTTGTAGTAACAGATTATCGCGTTATTTTTTGGTCGATGTCGTAGGTAAGTTAAATAAGCATCAGTCCCAAACGCGCATTAAACTTTGACACCTAGGTATCTAGGCGTGTCGATTCCGTTCTCCATACGCTACGGTCGTCCTTCGCATTGTTTTAACGAACAAAGTTCGCACCGGCCACCGCTTCACGCACCGGTCAATTATTTCCTAGAAAAGCAGTCAATTTAACGGTAAACCGAGCCAACGCGAGCATCTGTATGAGGCAACAGACCGAACCTCACAGCCGAGATTGCTCACACGTTAGCGAAAGCCGGCCAAATTGAGTTAGCACTCGAGGCCTCAAAACCATTTGTTTCCAATTTGTGGGCCGTTCGACAATATGCTCTCCTGTGTTTATCCCGTCCAAAAATAGTGCAAATGACACTAATTACGCGCATGTAGCGGGCCCGTGATAATGGCTTGCTCACACCGCGCCGCTCTGAATTTTACTTAACCGTATCGTTCTCATAGCCTCGTGTTTTGGATGCTCGGATTCCGGCGGTGTGTGAATGTTGCGCGAGGCTGTACTCCTTTTACGGATAACATCGATATGAAAGAGTCGATAGAGATAGGTACGGTTGAAATGGAATATTGTTTTTATAGTTTACGCTCTTTTCAATTTCTCGATTATGCAGAGTAATCAATTGCTGAAGTGTTATATTTTTTAGTAATTGGTATTATTGAAGTAAATAATGTTTAATAATGAATAATTAGTTAAAAGCATGTAATTGTAGACTATATAGCGTGGATTTGAGGTTAACCAAGGTCTTCTGCCGGGACTACTGAGACTGTTTTCACAGAGCATACACCAGTAGTTAAATTGAGGGTATGTTATTATACCTGAGTGCTCGCCACGCAGAGGTCCCGGGTTCAATTCCCGGCCGAGCAGAAATTGATATGATGAATTTTAATTTCTGTTTCGGGTCTGGGTGTAGTATGTATGTAATAAAAAGTATATTCGTAGTTTATCAGTTATCTAACACAAGCATAATTCCAAGCATATTTAGTGTTATTTATTTATTACAAAGCGGTTAGTGGAAACACTGTATTTTCAAAATAGTGGAATTTATTTCTATAGGCACTAGGCCATTAAAAGTAACTTTTAACTTTACCATCATCTACCTCACGTTCGGACTTATCATCTACAAAAACAACTTTCATACAACCCGCACTCTATCCACACATAGCCCATTCCTGGCGCCTTGTCCATGTTTGCTCTGACTACCGCCGGCACATCTAACAGGGAGCTACGGTAATCCATGTGGCTGCGTCTGCGCATGATCCCTGTTTACCTTTTTACGTCGATCTAGGGATTTGTCGGCGCTTTAACCATGTGACACAGGTGTCACAAGTGTCTTGAGAGTTTGGGCACATAAAAACTTATGAAAATCTTTGGTTATAATTATGAGGATCCTTTAAGCACAACACTAACTCAAATTCAAACTCAAAATTTCTTTATTGATTAGTAAATTAAATATCCCTTTCAATCGTCAGAAAGGAAGGGGGTAGGAAAGTAGAAGGGAAACACACAGTGACTTGTAGGCCGGGCCCAGGGCCAGAGCACACCCGCCCAGGGCCAAACACGGCCTGACAGTGCCCGACAATGCCACACAGAGCCGGTCAGCGTCCGACAATGCCAGGTAGAGCCGGACTAACCTAACCTTACAATATTGAGGCCTAAATACCCTCTGCGCTTTGGCAACACGGTTATGAATTGAACCTACATATCGACGGCATATGCTTAGGCGGATCGCGATCGACCCACGAATATATTTGAAATTCATATAAATTCATGTTCCAGAATGTGTTAAGTGTAGGTAAGTACCTATAATGTAGCGTACTTGCTATTTATATTTACCAAATAGAGACAATATTCTCACATTCTAAATTCTAAAAGAGGCCAATGCAATCAATCAATATTTGTAAGGAAGTGCCTATTATCATATTTACAGGTATTTGTAAATATATAAATGATAAATGTGTTGTGTAACACTAACATCTTATTTCTTTGACTGTTTGTACCTGTAGGTACTAACATAATAGTATATTCCTATATACATACCTAACTAGTTTATATGATTATGAATTATGAATTATTTTCACGATTTCGTTCAGAATTTCTGACGTTGATCAATCAAACATAAAACTTACAGCCTTTGCCTTCAAGGCAAGAGTGAATAGCTGTTCCTAGGCAGGCATGCGCTGTCTTCAGCCGCATCGTCACTACGTACGTCATCGTTTACTACCAGCCGAGTTTAAATAAATAAAAAAGCGGTCAAATACAAATATACAGTCCGCTGGCACGCTTCGCAGGCGGGTTGGAGATCACAATGTTTTTACACAAAATTACACAATAGGAAGTGTTGAAAATTACACAACGGGAAACGCTGCTAGCTATTCCCTGGTCTACAGAGGCCCCGGTCTTCTTGTAAAGTGCCACGGGGACCAGGGACCCTATTTTTAAATCACTCGCCTCGATTCGAACGGTTTTCAATTTTGATTTTCGGTACGAAAATATCGATATTTTGATAAATTATGCTGATTTCAATTATCTTCGAACCATACTCTTTCGGCATTGACAATGTGATTTCAAAAATATTGAATTTTTGATGCCGAAAATCAAAATTAAAAACCGTTCGAGACCGAGAGAAAAAATTGGGCCCCAAACTTCTGGAAACAAACAGTAATTGTCGCGCATGACAAATGTAGGTATAATATGAGGGGACCTCATCCGTGACCCAGTGCCTTGGCCGAGATAATGCATACACGTGTCACTTAATAACATCGGTTTGCGAATAAAAATACCGAAATCCCGATTTGTAGACGATCAGGGGACATACTGCCGACAAGAATGACTAGCGTGCTGTGAGCACGCAGCGTTTAGACTGTAGACTTATAATACCTAGGTACTCTACAGAACTATACGAGTATAAGGCAGGCATTTATTTATTATCCAAGCATATGTATTATTATTATTATTTGATGCCATCTGCTGTGGTGGTAAGTGATGATGTGGCCAAAGAAAGAGTATGTCTTTCTTGAAATAGCTTATTCACAGTAACCTTAAACTTAAATTTAAAGTGTTCAGGTTATACTCATCAGGAGACATAGTTAAAGGCAACATTTATACGTATTAACAATTAATATACTAACATACGTAGGTACATACGTAGTTTTAGTTCCTGACTTCGGTAAAACGTCAATAACCGCACTACATCCTTCTCAATGAACAAATTCACTGTTTAAATTAAAGCATTAATTGCAGATGTAGCCACATCTATCGCCCCAATAGGGAAACTCAACAATACTCACATTACGAGTACACGAACACAAGATTAGCAAGCATTAGTACATAGATGGCGCTGACTGTCCTACATCGCGATAGAGTAGTGTGTTATCTTCCGTGGCCTATATACCTCTTACGACGATCAACCGTCGGACCCCTGGTTGCCTGGTCACAACACCTGGTTAGGTGGGTAATTACCCTTTCCCACCTTCTCCATCTTAGCTTGCCAACATGGGCGGCTACCTTATCATTTGCAGCCAAACAGATAATTTTAATAGGCAAATTAAGAGAATAAAAGTGAAATTGCCCGGATTTAAATATTACATCCGCATCGGCAGTGTTACACCAACTTAATCGTATGTAGCCCCCTTATCAGCGGTTGCTTGCTGTTGAAATTATCTATTTTGTTTATTTTTTCCATATTGGAAGTGATGATCCATTGCTTTATGATTATTATTATGATACACAAACATGACCGACAAAATATTCCATGACTATGATTGTGAAGTGATTACTTTAACTACTTGTTTTATTAAGCCCTTGTATACGAAATAATTACTGGATCCTTTACCGTAAATATTTGACGTTTTGTCATGGTTAATGGTTTTAAATTCAATGGTTTTTAGCAGTAAAACCTTGCCTTTAAAACAGTAAGTAAAACAGACATCTAGTTCACCTGAAAAGCAGTCAGTCTTTATAAAACAAACTCTAGATTACACACCTTTCCGGTAAACATGTAGAACTAGAAACCTCATTGTTTAAGTGAAATATTTTCCACAAAACAAATCAGACAGCGTTAAATCAAAACTTAATACCCTCCTTATGACGTCACACGGCGCTGAAATCCTTTCGCTTCGGAAAAACCTCTCCGTTGACAGCTCAAGAATTAAAAGATAAGCCCATTTGATATACAAATACTAGACGTATCCGTCGCTATCTAGATCAAATAGTGTGTGGCATAAATTAATCAGAGCTCTAGGCGATAGACAACGGTACGTAATGCCGCGGCAAACAGTGCTATCAAAGACTTTGGGAGTATGTTTGCATCTGCGGTTGCGCACTGCCTCTGTGCTGAGCCAGATTACCACCAGTGATAATGTTTGGATTTCATTTTTAGGGCTCCGAACTTGTAACGGTAGAAAAGGAACCCTGGGACCACTTACCTATATTTTCTGACTTAAGTTGGACAATAATGTTAAGTTATTACAAAACAAAGGTCGGTTACCTCAAGAACAAAACAAGAACCCTTTTATATTTTCAATTGGTAAATTGCATTTGTCATATAAAATGTTGCTAACTAAGTAATTCCAAGCGCAAATCATTATTTCTTTATTTATTTTAACAGCTGAACCGGTATGAACTTTTTGATTTCTTAGTGCGGAACCCTCAAGGCGCGAGTCCTACTCGTACTTACCCGATTTTTATATAATGCAATATTTCGTTAACCTCTCCTTGTGATGAGGTCAGCCGCATATCAGCTAATAGATACATATCCAATTATCATTGTCCAAATGGCGTTTTCTTTGCGTCGGTTTAATTGTAATTAGATTGCAAGTATGCAATCACACTCTCATTTCATGAAATGGTTATTCAATGGGGTCTATCTATCTGCAAGTGAGATGAATTTGCTGTATAGGAAAATATAAAAAATTAAAAGCAAATCAATTGGGTTTCTAATCAGTCTTCAGACTCTCTCTGTTCAAACGGGACATTATGGCCTCATAAGCTATGTCCCTATGTCGGAAGGCCTTGTCTAAGTAACTTTAGAGTGATATAAGTAACTTGATTTTCCAAAAAGTCTTTAATATTACATTAAAAACATCATGCAAACGCCCTAATATAATTGTCAAAATCATGTCAATTTTTTCTGCAATTCACAGTGCTACAGTAGTTTTGTTCTCGTTTCAACAAATGGTTTCTTAATAGCCACGATCATCGATGATTGCGTTATTATACGTTATTTTCCGATTAGCGATCAGCAAACCAGATGTTATGCGTATTTATATTAATTAAGCAACATTCTAAGTAAATAGTAGATAAATTCATTCATGTACCGACTTTTTAATTGATAAATTTATTATTCCCACATTCTACATTTTTAAACTAAATATTTATCGTCGGATGTATTCCTGTTTATTCTTAGTTAGGTATGATCGATCCAATTATAAGGATATTTGTTTATTTTCATTGATGTAATTTATACATTACCTATTTAGAATAAAGAAAATCAAACACCAGCTTCTGGTTATACTAGGTATTATAATGTATGAGTACATGAGAAACTTCAATATAGCTTTTGAATTTTTTCACAGCTTTCATCTGAGTAAAACAAGAATGTTGCCAATACGATCTCCAACAAATAATGGTAATACGAGGAGTATGCTAAAATAAATTATAAAATTTATTATTTATTACAGGTATCCATTTTTTCAAAGCTTCGGTGAGCTCTAGAGCTTTAGAGCTCGGTGGCCGAGCGGTTAGAGTATACGACTCGTAAGCCAGAGGTCCCGGGTTCGAATCCCGCTCCGGCCATGTACCAATGACTGTTTTCTGAGTTACGTACATTAGTTGAATACTAACCGATGCTCTTACGGTGAGGGAAAACATCGTGATGAAACCTGCACATTCAGGCGACTGGATGTGTAACCATGATCCAATCTGGTCAGGTTCCCCTGGTAGCAGGGTCATGGAGGTCAGATGGCAGTCGCTCCACTGTAATTACCTGACCTGCCAAATCCTGGATCATGGTCAAGGCGGTCCCCGGGCCCTCGTGCGCGAGAGCACAACCGGGACATAAACGCCAAGATGATTTTATTATCCATTTTTTCAAACTTTTTCACCTAGAACTCGTTATACACTTTTCCATCCATATAAACCAGTTTGAAAATGGCATAGGCCACTCTTCTTTAGACACCTCAGAAATCTCATGATTATAAGTAGTCAGTGCTACTTCTCTGTTTATAAACCACCTGTCCTTTAGTTTTTCTTTAATTTTTGGAAAGAGGTAGAAATCACAAGGTGCTAGGTCAGAGGAATATGACGGATCAAGGATTCAAGTGTTCTGCAATGTGTGTGCAGAAATGTGAGGAGCAGCGTTGGCGTGATGCCAAAGAAGGTGCCGGAAAATTTTGAGATTTCGGCCGCTCGTCTAACAAGGCGACATTACCTTTGGGGCACAAACTATCACATACCAATCGCAGTTAACAGTCCTGTGTTCCTCTAGTACGACAGTAGCAATGTATCACGTCTTTAAAAATATCTTTTTTTAATACCTAAGTGTTCCATTTTCAATTTATCACCATTTAAGCAGCCTACATGATGGTGTTCAACTTGCCACCATCAAGTACCCGGGTAAGAAGTATTTAAATCTTATGGCGTGCCCCTCGTTATATCCAAATAACAAATCACACAAAACGACTCTCAGTATATTTTTTATCACTTCCATTATGGTATTAGTTCTAATAACAATCTGCTTTATCGCTGAACTACTTAACCGTTTTCTAATTATAAAAATGATAAGGATGCTCGATCCGTAGGAACTATTTAAATATTAATAGGCGATAATATAATTGGATTAATTTCAGAATCACTTTATTAGTTTTGCTAACTCCATGTTAAATGATATTTCATTAATGCTAATCAATCAATGTTAATAACAATATTAATGGTGATTCTTCCGAAATGAAAGTTTTGAACTTAGTTGAATACTAGCGAATCGCCCCGGCTTCGCATGGGTTTTCTCGGTTTGCTTAGACATACCCTTAAAAAAGAATCCACTTTTCCGCGGACAAACAAAGTTATAAGACTACGTCTATAAACCTTACTAATAATAGGTACAAATTTTGTCTACTTCGACTAGACAGGGAAGTTGCGCCGGCGCCTCCAAGCAGCCATGAACACTGACCCCGGCAAGCAAACCAATTTCGTCGCCCAACAAATCGCCCGAATGAATTGTAAGTTCGGCGAACATATCCATTGTAATTGTGCTCTGTAGCCGTGATTGCAGCAAGAGTTAACACGTAATACATTACAGTTTGTGTCACAACACAATCAGGCTCCGTGGACGAATCAGGCGCCGAGCTGTAATCTGGGTTAACAGGGGTCAAACGGCATCACAAATTCCAATACGATATTAGACGTATCTGTGGCGCGAATCAACGATTCTAAGGACGCTCTGGTGATGGCCCGGCGCTTCTGAACGCGAGGCTTTCGTGTGTTGGAAGCGGAGGCTTGTCTATTTTAAAGGTTAACTAAATTGGCTAAAAGATAGTTAGAAGTGTAGTTGTTATTTTTATATACGAATAGGGTTACGGGGAGTCCGCTATTACCGGAATACGCAGCGTGGCCTCCCGTAGGGTGGACCGACGACGACCTAGTCAAAGTTGCAAGTACCGGCTGGATGCAGATGGCACAGGGCCGACTTCCGACTGATATGATGATGATGAGTCATCGATTGACGATCGGCAAAGCCCTTTGCGGACAGAGCCGTTTTAGTTCCTACTGCTTAGCTAGAATCTACAGCGGTGACGTAAAAAAATACGTATTTACGTAGTTTTGACGCACAAACAGTGCGAGGGACTAGCTAAGATGATTGTCCCGTATCTAATTAAATTAAGCAAAGTAACACAACCAAGCGGACACGAGGAAACGTTCTTCTATAGAGCTGCATACATTTTGTTGTTAACGCGATTGGTTGCGTGACCATTCCTGTCCTCAACGTCACATGGTATCATAGTAAGATATACGTACGCGTCAATGAACACCCCGATACGTGTAACATTATCATTAACCTTATGAGAACACCACTATAAAACCTCATGAAAACAGTACATAAAAGATTCGCAGTGGGATGTGGCCAAATCAGTGGCCGCATTCAATGAGCATAATCAATGTGGCTCATAAACGGCCGGGGCTTCTGACGCAACGGTCAAATGTCCAATTTAAATCTCGCCCGTCTTGAGTGGTTAAGATTAGAACGTATCGATCGTATATTCCGGTATTGTTTCTATTGCTCGCCTATTGAGGGGGTGGAATTGTTTGGCTCTGTAGTGCCTGCAGTGTACGTATAAATTTATTAGCTAATTTCAAAATCACAGCCAAGATTATTTATCCTTTAAATCGCGGGCTCCCGCGCAGCGCGAGAGGCCATTGCGCGTTTTCCGGAAAATGAAGAAAATTTGAATTTCCCGTTTCCGGGTAATTTCCTTTTCTCGATAATTTTTAACAATTATCGATTTAACACAAACATATATGGTCCCATAGGTCTCCCATCCCTATAGGTCTCAAATTTGTGCATAAAATTTCCAATACCTATTGGCAATATTGACATCAAGATGTAGGTATTATGATGGCAAATATGAAGAAACGAAAAAGAAGAAGAAACCTAAAATACCATATCTTTATCGTATATATCTGTCTTAATCGAGTATATTCTTCAAATAACATTAACTTTATTCACAATTATCGGTATTCATTATTATTTTATATGATAACAGAATTAATAGATTAACTGTAAACATACCTACAATTTCTGTCCCAACATTATTTCTTCACGCTCAGCAATTGGTTACAATAGAATGTTACTTTAAATGTAATAGGTAGCTACAATTACTATCTCTATAACGTAACATTTATTTGCAGTTGCGTTCACGGTATTTTTTCCTCATTTGCATACTACGAATCTACTTTGTTTGTAGCGATAAATGTTCATCATAATTATGTAAATAAATTCATAATCTCATTAAGTTTATACCGTCGGGAAAGACGTTCGATTTTATGTTGTGACTAGTGAGTGCCCAAATGTGGCAGACACTCACAAGAGTTTAAGGCTAGTGTCCCCCGAGCTTGCGAGTCAGCAGTTTTATCATATTTTTAATATTATCAATTGCTATCCATGCCAATGACATTTTATAGACGTGATCCAGAAACCAATATCTATGCTTGCTTGTTAGATTTTCGTTAAAATAGGTCGTATCAAAATTTAACGGGATTTAAATTTGGATGGAAATCTAATAGCCCGTGTAACGTTATGTTAACAGTAACTGTTGTATGGAGCGCGGTCGGGTGATATCTACTTCTCTTAAGGGCCCTCAACTCAAAACTCACTCACGTCACAAAATCTGAACAATTATCATGATTTTCCGTTTGGCTGTATCTGATTAGTACCTACATGGTAAAAATAGACGTTCGAGTCTATTTTCAATTTGTAATACACACGTCACGTTCTATATTTATTGGTGATAATAAAATAAATCCAAATAAAGTAGTAATTCTGTTACGTTTTCTCGCAGAGATTTTTCCTTTGTAGTATTTTGATGTTACTGTGTACCTAAGTTGTTCTAAAGAGAGGGTATTGACCACTTTTTGTATATTTACTACTTGAATGGTATAATTTTCAGAACAATAAATCGTTCATTGGAGTTATCTAGACGTTTTATCATTACACTTAAAATTTTACGATTGTATAAATTACTTGTCGAATGAGCGATATGGAACTTGTTTATAATTTCAGTAACTTCAATATTTCTTAATCGATGCGATGCCTACATTGTTATGAATATTAATGCCGAGATATGTAAACAAGAGTGTGACCGCCGAAATATCAGCCCCATATTTGCCATTCACCATTTCTGGTTTTTCAGCGCCTTATCAAGGACAATGGTTTCGGACCCAATCGAAATACAGTTAGTCATGAAATTTGAAATATACCGAACGGTTCTTCAACTTCTTGGGCAATCGGATTCACATTGGTCGCACGTTCGTCGCCTCCGCTGCGCATACGCAAGCGTGCACCACTGGTGCATGAGACTGCACCTCGAATCGCGGAATTATTCTATGTACCGTACTTCTTGTTAGCCGTCTAGACAAACACTGTTAGTAATAAAATGCGTGGATCAATCGGTTAGCGATGGCTTTGGAGTAGCGTGCGGAATAATGGTGGATGCGTTTAGTGACAGTTTTCTATATTATTTAGTAATCGTAGCGGGAATTGAATGGCGAAGGAATGAGCATTATGTTTTAATATGAACTAGTGAATCCGGCGCGACTTCGTTCGCGTACACCTATTTTCTGGCATATAAACCTTCCTCTTTAATCAATCTGTCTATGTACAGTTTAAAATATCTAAGGATACATAGATACAGACGGCAGAAAGCGACTTTGTTTTATACTATCTATAAAACAAAAATGATATAAAAGCTATTTAAATTCAGAAAACATAAATTATTGGCGGTGACCACTTTCCATTAGGTGGCCCGCTTAGATGCTTGTCTGCCGTAAAACATAAAAAATATATCGCTGATTATAATAAACAAGAAGGCTTACGACAACCTTTTCTCCTCCAGAACCTCTCGTCGGAGCTCCGGCGCAGCAAGACGCCGCCACGCCGCTCGCCGGACGAGCGCGCCCGCCCGCCGTCTGCGCCGGCGCACCACGAGCGTGCACCGCACACACCGCACACGCCACACGCACCGCATACGCCGCACACGCCGCACCTCTCGCCCAAGAAGGAGGCCTTCAATAATTTGATCAATAAGGGGATTAGTGGTGAGTTGATATGTTTGTTTTAAAGATTTTCGAGTTTATTCCATTTTTGATACGGACGACGAACTTCCACTTGTGATAAAACACAATTGCCTTTGAATTTTTTTAACCTCAATAATTTAGTTTTTCACGTTTTAAAAAATAGAACATTCGAAATTCAAACATTTATGAGTGGCCAGTAGCGCAGAACTTTCAGTGTGCTCTATGTATGACCTGTAACATATTATGGCTAGTGAGGAAGACCTTTGACCTGCAATAAGACAACCGTTCTTCATATAACAATGTGCGATAAAAAATGTCTCCACAATATATAATTCTACACACCAACAAACCGAAAAACAAAAACTCGTACATCAACCCTAAACGACTTCAACAGTTGCCATTGCTTGCTTATTTATCAATCGTTGATCCTGCTTTGTACCGGCACCCGGCATTGGTTGTTGGAGACTTTGTATTTTATTCCTCATAGCCTTTGTATAATGACATTTATGCGCAGTCACGCACCGGACCCTTCCCCTTTGATCGGGCTCATCTCCAGGTTAATCTATTGCCGCGATGGAATAGTTGATATCTTTAATGTCCATGTTTCTTTGGGCGATCGTTAATTATTTCATTCTTTGTCTGTATTTAATAATATCTTATTGTATAGGTATTTAGTTTGATAGTTTAGATATATAACTAAGAGAAACTACTGAAGTGATTTCACAAACGCGGGAAAACCACGGGGCCCGCTAGCAGCAGACAATACACAGATCTTAGATTTTAGCATAATTTTAGTTATAGATTTATAGACACTGGTCATCTGGTGGTCATCTTGGCGTTAATATTGTCCCGGTTGTGCTCTCGTGCGTGAGCGCCCGGGGTCCGCCTTGACCATGATCCAGGATTTTATAGATGCTTCTTTGGCTTATCTGAACCGGTGACGGCGTCGCTATTGTTGACAACAAAGTGACATTTCAGAATGGCGAAAATTCATTATTATATATAATATACAGTGGATAGCATGGACAGGGACGGATGGTACATGGCTTATCTCTTCCTGCTACCAAACCACAATGTTGCGATCCGGTTTTAAGGATAAGGTAGTCCTAGTCATGATGAATGTTGGCTTAATCCCGATGATAACATAATGTTAATATACTCAGACGTAGTTTCACAAATATGTGAGTGTACCTCACTAATTAATTATTAAATAATTTGTATTAAAGTTATTATCGGTTTGATTTCTTATTTGCTTTTTAGCACTAGCGTCGTATTAAAATATTGCTTGAATAGACTCTGTCTAAAAAGTAACGCGACTTAGGAACATATAATTAAGACGTCCTAAAAGATGAACTAATCAAATCGTATTGTGATTACCAAACTGGTTTTGTTAATTTGTTGATAACAATTATTTGCAATAAATTTTAAAATTTCCAATCTTATAATTTCCCGTCGCCTTACTTTTTAGACAGTGTCTACCTTATGCACGATCGGTGCATAACACATACGTTACTTTGGATATGTCAGTTATGACGTCCTGTTTCCAATCTTCGTTGTCAACCAAACCTAAACTGTAGTTACGAAATCCGTCATAACGCAACTACACAGGGGCGATGCAACGACTCTAATTCCCTACGAATATTCCCTCTGTAATAATTTTCCATTCATTCGTCCTCTTCACGAATCATAATCTCTAAATCTCCGTTGATCTCCTATCTCAGTTCTTCACGTGGGTGTCCAACTCGTTGTCTCACTCTTCTTTTACCCCTTAAATCTAATCCGGGACATCCCGTCTATAAGGCGAGCACTGTACGTAAGTCGGCGTACACACGCTACGGCTGCGATTTCATTGTGCTTAGATATGCTTTATGACGTAATAAATTTATTCATTCATAAGAAAATTGACACTAAAACCGATTTTATGCCTAATAGTGTAAATTTCATACTGGACATACGAGTTTGATATGTCTGTTAATTACTTATGTGTTTTTAAATATATACTTATACATATAACACCCAGATACATAACCCGGCCGGAAATCGAACCCGGACCCCTGCATGGCAGACTGGCATGTTAACCAACTGAACCACTCAGGTCGTCTTAACCTATGTCTAAAGTCAAGCCACTATTTAAAACCTTCATAAAATTGAACCCTAAAACCCGCTAATCGATCTTCCACTCAATCACAGCGCAACGGGTCTACAATAAAATTAATATCACCTTTTTTAATATGAAATAAGGCCATTGCCAACGAATCAATACGTAGGTGAATGTACACCCGGCTCCCGGCGCTGCAGGGATCCCGGGATCGCTCTCTGATCCGGATTATCCGGGTTGGATCAGCCTCGTGTCGCTCGGAGATAAAGCTACCCTACACACGGGGCCATACACGCTCACTCACACACATGTCGTAAAGCCTCGCACACATATTCGAAGCTCGCACACAAGTCACAGTGATTGATTATAACTGTTATTCAATGACTCGAGGGCTAATGATAAAGTGAAGATTAAATGTGTCTCAGGATAAGAGGCGTAGATTAAATTGCAAGAAAGTTGATGCTGTATTTAATTGTAACAACGGAGTAATACGAGTGTGCCACGTTGGGCAGTATTACGCACGTAGCGCGATTGCAAGCCGAGTATAAGGGTAGTGCGTAATGCTGCCGAGTGCGTTATCAATGCTCATGAGTAACATACTTTGTTGTTGGACAAAATTGTGAGGTTAAAAAATATAGATAATTGCAGAACAAAAAATTACAATCTTCAATCATTTGTCTATTATAGTGGTCGGCTGGAAGATTTTTTCGAAGAATGGGTCGTGACTTTTTCGCAAAACTATATAATAATATATAATGAATTACCGTCATAATTTATAACAGTTGGATTAAAATTGTCTATCTGCAATAAAAATGCTGAAATGGCAGTAAAATGAGATAAACACCAAAATTATTAGACATTTAGACACAATACATGAGGCACCGTTGGTTTTAGCAATTCAAAACTATGCTTGAACACATACCTACGTAACATACGTAAAAAATAATACGTTACAATAAAAAATATAAATCGGCTTATCTTTATAAAACTGGCTTATTCGGACGAAGTAGTGTCAGCAACGATATCATCTAATGTTAACATAATTATTAAAGTTTAACTTTTTAAACATAACTTCAACTAATGTTTGAAAACCGTTTAGCTACTTAAATTTAATTTTTACTAAGTAAGCACTTACTTTTATCTTTAACAATTTAGATTCTAACCTAACCTAGATTTTCCTGGCTATTAAATCTTCTAACATACGCCCTTAAAACCTAAAGCACAATAATCAGGCTATACCAACTATTATTCACTTTATCAAAATAAGACATAAAAATTTTAAACATCCAAAAATGCGACCATCGACAAAAATAAACACCATCACAATCCCCATTTTCACATACCCTAATCATTTTACCCGTGGCCGCCCTCTGCCGACGCTACCCAGCCGGTAAACCAGGTACGGTTTGACAAAAAGCTATATCTCGACTCGGGGCGTAATCCGGCGGGCATTGTGCAATCTCTAATCGCGACGAGTCGCCTCCGAATGAAATTAATAATGATTTACATCGGCCGATTACCGCTTAGGCATTTAGCTCGAGCCGAGCAGCGGCGGACATTGCCGAGATGTGCCGAGGTGGCAGTTTTTATCGTGATACCTGCATATGAAGCCGGACAGGTATGTTATTGATCGATTGTTAGGGACAGTACTCAATGGTGAACATTTTTCATTTATTTGTGAAACGAATACTTCCAGTGACTTTCTTTCGAAAATGAATAGGTATGTGGCCTGGTGCGATTGTAGCTCGTCATAAGAGAACTTTATCATCATTGATTTCATCAATGGAGAAAGACGCATTTTTGTAGAAGAGCGTAACACGGTTCAATAGCTGGATGTCTCCGTGGTTGAATAATGACATAATCTAGTATAACTTTTTTGCGATCAAATCGATATGTATTTGTATAGCAAATTGTCGAGATTACTTAAGATAAGATAAATAGGCAGATACCACGCCGTTGATGAGGACAAATGGGCAATATCGACGCATCGGACTCGCGACCGCAGGTGCGCTCGCTACTAATGTATGCTAATCGGAATTCCGATATATCAATATTACGTTTCATAGGTATTAGCAAAAACTAGTAGCGATGCCTAATTATGCCCATCTGTTATTGTGAGCCTTCGAGGTACAGTGAGCAATTTCTTTGGAGCTGGAATTGCGCCATTTTAATCACCATATTTGTATATTTATCTTCTGGTGGTGGAAACACTTGAGTAATTGCTTGAAACTAAAATGTTCTATTGAAGACTGCTTAGTACCACGTTAATTAAAATTTTAATTTTTATCCACCAGCTAAAAGTACCGTGAATAACCAAACAACGACGGATACAATAATTTTGTGAACATTTATAATAAAGGTACTTATTAGTGAATAGATTTTTTTGCTAACTAACTTTACTATTGTCGCAGCTGTTAAGTGTAGATGTAGCCTAAGATGTGGCATACAGTCTGGCAAGAAAGTCGCGAAAAGGAACTAGTGCTCTTGCAATAACAAATTTCTGTCAAACTGAGTCTTTTTGCTGTCAATTGGCGTCCTCAAATTTTTCACGACTAGCTTGCCAGATTGTACTTGCCCATTAAGTGAGGGTTATGTCACTCAATAGGCCAGATTCCACTTAATTATTGGAAACATGCTAAAACGTTCGACCGATGGACGAATATACATTCAGCGCAACTGTCCAGACTCTTACCCCACGCACGGCTTCTTCAGACTTGAAGGTCAACCATCCATAGTAAAAATGTTGATTGTTCACCACCACCTTCTTTCACCCCAAAATTTCATAACTGCACTCCATAATCCAGTTGATAGGCGCAGGAATACTACAATATTTCCACTCTCGTCGTTCGGTCGGTCCTACGCCAGCTATATTTCATATCGCGACCTCTCGGGCACAATCCAGATCCGTCGGTCCCGTAATCCGACTTAGGCCTGATCCGTGTTGCATGTATGCGTACCTTTATATGGGGCGCTATAAAGACCTTGATAGCGCCCAAAACTGAATGTGAAAATGGAAATACTATAAATGTCCGATGTCTGGGAGCGAATTAGAATATGAAAAGAATGATAAAATAGTACAGTATTTTTGGAGAGTCTTTTTTAAACCTTTCTTGATATTTTGTTGTCAGTGGTGGATTCGGATTTCCGTAGGTACCGAAATCTTTAACTATGAGAACTATAAGATGATTGTCGACTTTGTTAGCCTATTGATTAATCATTCCTGACACCGTCGCCTAAATAAATAAAAACAAATTAATGTAGGTGCTAGTAATAAAAATTGAAGTAAAAGTACATAAGTATAATTCTTTCTCTTCCAATTTTATTTCTTTGATCAATAATTGTTTCGTTATTGTGTTACCACAGTGTATTTTTATGTTCGTGTAAATTTTATGTAATGTTAATGTTGCTTAAGTTTCTATTCTAATTCAAAATACAGGGCGACCTATCTTCTTCTGCTGGACCATAATCGAATTGACCAGAGACCAGTTTTTATTAAACAAATGATTGTATAATAAAAACATCAAACCGTAAACCTTTAATGTTAATACGGATTAAAGATATGGCTAATGACTGCTAAATATCAAATTTCAACCATTTTTATGCTAAGAAACTATGTGGGTGGTCATCATATTAAAGTTTATGACACTTTTATGTTGTTTGATAGTTACATTTTATTTACATTTGGAGATATAAAACGTGTTCCTCATTTTAAGTCAATAAGCCAAATTAACTCATATGTCTGAGCAGTAGAGTCCAGGGTCAATTGTTGCACATTATGAATTTAGGATGTTTCATAGGAACTTTTAGAGATATATTTAAGTAGCTACTTGCTATTAAATTAAAAGCTTTCAAACGTAACATAGTTATATACCTAAAACTATTTTTGAAAAATGTCGCTTACGACACTTTCGCTATACTGTGAAATTAATTTCGTCGTAACCCTTAACTAAACCCTTTGCTCGACTCCTTCATAGATTACGTCTAAAACTCCATCAAGATACCGATTACCAAGTGGAGGCTGCGCAAGTTATTCAACTAGATCCGGATTCCCGTAATCCGGACGTAGATGTACCCGGTGGCCGGCGCCGCCGCCTAATCCGTGCTCATCCGGATCAAGACCTCTACTCAGCTCTATGTGTGCTCTACCTATCTCTACATGTCTCTACATGTCGCAAGCTCCTCACATCTTTGTTAGAGCCCAGGATTTTCAGTTTAGTCATTCTAGTCGGAAGGATTTTCGGTTTTCCGGACGGATATTTCGTGGTGGATTTTCTAACGTTTTTTTAGTGGTATCGGCCCCTTTTATTGTGCTAGCGGCTTTCGGAAAGCTGTAAAAGTCTTTAGACATACCTAATATTTTTAAATCATTTGTGGTTTAGTGCAAAACCTCGATGTCGAAGTTTCCCCTAGCTTACAAACAATATCTAGACCAAAAGTCAGAATAGCGAGAGGCGCGGGGGGCGCGCTACCATCAATCACAATGAGATTATCTCATGCACTTCAGCCCAATTTCAACCATGCACGGGCTTACTTAAAAAAACAAACAACATTTTCATTTAAAACAGTACCACACAACTCTTCTGACAGCGTAATAGAGACGCAAATCGCATAACACGGCCGTGGGGCAAGCAAAACGGCCGATAAGCTTGTAACTTCCGATTTAAACATCTTAGCAGTGCGAGTGTGTGTGTATCATAATGCAAATCCTCACGATTATTCCTTTGTGTCGGACATTTAATTTGGTTTTACTGTGTGTGAGTGTGTGCGTTTAATCCGTCGGCAACAACTGAGAGGGGCAATCAGCTGAGCCGTTGATCAATCGATAAAAAATCGAGATGTGGACAAATAAGCTGGCGGGCGCGGCGGCGGATCATCCGCGCCATTTGTCAAGATCAGCCGCGGCGGCCGTGGGCCCAGGTTGCCTCCCTGGGGAACGCTTCGTGTGGAAACCGCTGATGGATTGAGAAACATAATTTCGTCTTTGCACTCGGGTTTAATATGATGCGGATATCCATACGCTACTGAGTAATTACTAAATAGGTGTTCAGTAAGTTTTATTTTTGGGATTTCATTAAACATTATTTTAATAAAGCTCTGGTAAAGTCACATTTATCGTGGTTTTGTTCTTGCATATATCATAAATTTGAAAATCGTATTCTATCGGAATCCATACTTTCCGTGAAGACGTCGACCTCGAATAACACTAATCATTGCAAATATTGTAGAAACGCAAAAATACAACTGCACTGATGAGATAATTTTTCAATTCTTCACGATTAGTGGATAAATATGCCAATTTAATTTGCATTATTACTTTAACTCCGATGTCGGCCTGTTAGTATTTGCATGTCGGATAATTACGAGATGCTGTTAGCAGCCTACATTGATGTTTCCACGCCACTAGAGCCGTGTTTCCAGTCGGTTTCAATAGGCGGGAGGTATACGCCATTGTTTAAACCACAATAAAAACCCTACAAGTGAAGCAAAGGGCCTGCCTTCCCCGTGTAATCGGGTACCGTCTGGCTTGAGGGCGCGCCCTTAACAAAATCTTAATCCCTCAAAGGGCTAGCAATATTATCTTATTACCCTCGCAAGAAATAAACCTTTAATTCGCGACGCTTATGAAATATAACCGGTTGTTATGACGTGGAAGGAAATTGCGTTGTATTACGGCTAACAGTGTTAAGTTTTTTATTTATTTTATGTGTTTAAATTTTAAATACTACCTCGTAATGGTAAATAGCGATAAAGCGCCGCAATTTGTTATTCTCATTTTAACATAATCATTTTGTGTCTAAATCATTTCTTATCTTAAATTGTACAATATCTACGGCGACGTAAGTACCCAAATAACCTAAGCACACGAGAACGCTATGGCATGTTTCTACTGTATTAGTATGGCCGAAGCGAAAATCACGCTTAACATATTTACAATAGCGACTTATTAGACACCAATAAGACGATTCAAACAAATAGATTAGGACACGTCACCTCGCACTATTTATAAGAAGTCCATATCGTATACTCACTGAAATAACGATCCGTTGATCAAAATCATACCGTACGCTTAAAACTTTGCATCTGACTAACCAAGGCCGAGTGAATAGGCTGTTGTAGACACGTATGCAACATCTTCGGCCGCATTGTCACTTACATAGGTGAGATAGCAGTCTAATATAAAATAAAAGCCCTGCCATAGAGCAATGAACTAGACTATAACCCCTTCCATACAATACTTCCCGGTGTTGCTGATGTCCATAGTGACCACTTTCCATCAGGCGGCCCTCTTGCTTGTTTGTCTGCTGTATAACATCAAAAATATACAGCAAATAACTAAACTATTTCCGAAAACATCGTACCTTCTAGCTATAAGTAAAGGAAACCTAACACACTACCGGTACAGGTAGCGATGGCAGCCAGCTGCCGCTGTCGCTATCACGGCGTAATCCCGCGCCGCGACGTCTACTACTAGGTGAGACGGCGGTAAAATGTCTGTCTATTCTAACATAATATAAAAAACCCTTCCATACAGTAAAGAACCAAAATATTTCAAACACTACAAACGCTGCCATATAGACAACCAAATAATTTCAATAAGCATCGAACCATCTATAGCTAAAGGAAACCTAACACCGAACCTAACACACTACCGGTACAGGTAGCGATGGCAGCCAGCTGCCGCTGTCGCTACCGCGGCGTAATCTCGCGCCGCGACGTCCAGCGAGCGTAAATTTAGCACCAATCGCGCGACCGGAGCCCATTAATCGCGGCAGTGTGTACGCACCTTTTAGGGTTGAGTTTGGAATAATAGTGGGTAGAATTGTAAAAGTTGTTTAGCTGTTATTATGGAGGTAGTGTTTTGGGGTGTAGGTTTGATAGAGCGGTGTATGCGGGTGAAAATTTGGTTGTGTTCAAGATACAATCTAATTATAGTCTACTGAGTGCCTTCGCCAGATCAGTAGAGGGATTGAAATAAAAAAACAATCTTGGCTTTAATGTCCCGGTTGTGCATACGGGGGTCCAGGGTGTACCTTGATCATGATCCAGGATTTAGCAGATCAGGTAATCATAGTAGAACAACTGCCACCTTACCTCCGTGACCCTGCTATCAGAGGAACTAGACTTGATATTGGTTACACATTTAATCGCCTGAATGTGCAGCTTTCATCACATGTTTTCCCTCACCATATATATTTTGATAAGTTATCTAACACTCATAACACAAGCTATGCTTACTTTGGGGCTAGATGGCGCTGTGTGAATTGTCCATGCAAAAAGAAAATCATTATTATTGACGTATCACTGTCACACTCGCGTAGCAGCCCTATTGGAAGCCACAACTACACACGCCGGCCGGCGGCCACTACCGGTGTATCTCCTGAGATCTGATAAGATTCAAATAAGGGATTAGAGAGGGACGCTGTGAGGATTTGCGCACCAACCCTGTGGGTGCGAGGGAGCCAGCACGAGGGATTATCTCTGACCGTACGCAGCAGCCACATACATTTAGGTATATGTAGGCATAAAATAAAGGTTTCGACCGACGTGGCGGATTGCCACAAGTACGTTTTGGCATCAACTCAGGTAATCTGCAGATGACTTTTGGAGATATATTTTGTTGACTGGTTTTATGTGGTCGATACTTTGTTTTCAGAATGGATGTCTTCGATTTTGAAATACAGAGTCGCAACAAAAATCTATGAAATCATCAAATCGGGACACTAAATAACTGTTACAGAAAATATTCCATAGGCTGCGGTGACTGCTCACCATCAGGCTTGTTTACCACCTTAGAGGTATAAAAAAAAAAATTCATTACAAACGCGAGCGACCACTACACATATGTAAAATACAGAATACACGTATACAAAATATTTAGACGAACGCACGAGGTATACTTTTACCGAACCGTGTATATTTTTACCGGCGCGGGATTACAGTAAGGCGGGATTGACGAAATCCCGGTATCCTGGATATCCGGGATTTCCACATTACCTTTTTCAGGATTTTCTCGCCCTCGTCCTTTCTGCTACGCCTGCATATATTCCTATAGATAGATATGTATAGCCGCAAACCTCAATGTGTGAGCTTTTATTACCAACTTTTTGTGTACTAATTTTGTTAGCAAATTAATTTAAATTTGTTGTTGATTATGATGTGGGTCTGTTATTTAGAGAGTTCCGAGTTTGACTATTTACTCGAAATTCAAATTATGCTGCCTTTATTATCCATTAAGCGTAAATGTAGAGCATTTTACAAATAATTTATTTGCATATTTATTTATTATTTTACATGTTCTCGGATTTATTTTGTCTGTCAAGTGCAAAGAGATTGGAAAGTTAGCTACCTTCATGGTTAGACAGACAAATTCTTTTTTTTTTGCTCTGGGGTCAAGTGAAAGCGATGATTAGAGATGATTTTTATTAGAAATTCTCTTTACATTTGTAATGTAATTTTTACATCGATATATTTATATGTTTTCGAGACAAAAGATCAAGAGTCTCCGTAGTCTGGAAAATGGGCAGCAGCATTTTCCATTGTTATATTTAAACACTGCGATCTCCAACCCGCCTGCCAAGCGTGGAGATTATGGCAATAACCTCCCCTTTCGTGGGAGAGGCCCGAAGTCCTGCAGTGGACTGTTACGGGTTGTGATGATGATGATGATATTTAATCCGCTGACGTTCATTGATCTACCAAATCGCACGAGCACGATATGAGTACCGTATTTTAACCCCATATTACTTTGGGCGCATCCATTAAAAGCATAATCCCGACGGGAATTATAGTTTTACTTTTTTATTTTTTTACGTACCGACGAACTAATCCGCCGGATTATCTGTGGCTTGTATAACTTGAAAGAACGCATTATGCACCTTATTTCTTCTGCTTAAGGTGTTATTTCGCTTGTTGGATTTGGAATTGTGTGAATGGCAGGGTGAACCGCGACCTACCGTAGGGGTTGAGGGTTGGGATGGGGTGCCCTTACCATAATATAAACAGACTGACATTGTTTACCTTCCTTTGGTGGATTTTCCGCACGCTTCTTTGCTTTGCAACATTTTTATTAAACTAAGTATTGTATGACTGATTAGTCATAAGTTGCATTGTGTAGACAAAAACTATGAAAATATCGCGTGAAAAAGCTTGAAAGAGTGAAATGAAGCAAAGTTTAATAATAATAATAATAAATATTCGTGGACAAAATCACACAGCGCCATCTAGCCCCAATAATAGTCTCCAATATGTTCATGAAGTTAGTATGTCAGGTTCTCCTGTAAACAGGGTCACGGAGGTCAGATGGCAGTCGCTCCACTGTAATTATCTGCTATGCCAAATCCTCGATCATGGTCAAGGCGACCCCAGGCCCTCGGGCGTTAGAGCACAATCGGGACATTAATGCTAAGATGATTATTATTTTACTATGATGGTCTATTTAAGGGTACTAAATCTCAGTTTCCTTTCGAAGCTGAAGATATTAAACAGAAGATGTTTCATTAATCATTCCTAACCATGGACATAATTACGGTGTCCGCCTTTAGTAAAATATTTAAATATTAATATTATTATTTATATCAAACACATAACACAACATATATATAGATATCAAACACAGCATTTGTAGTATTTCCCTCACTCACTCCCATACTTGCAACACAGCCATAATTGACGTCACATTAAATCCGCTTATACAAGACAACCGTTTCATTTTCATACGATTGTTGCACATTTTGACGCAATTTTATTGCACCATTGTCTAGCCGCCACGCCATTGATTCGTCTCGTCTTCACTAGAGAATTCTTTACCTTTTTTTCTAACAAACACATGGCATAACACAATTAGTATGCATGTGCATGTTACAGTTGTATGCACCACAAACGATTACTGTTAATCTGTTTAAGAGTAGCCCTAAAAAGTGGGATTATTTGCCACAGTAACGAGCGCTTGTTGTGTTGTGAGGGGACTCTACGAAAATAGAGACTGTGGAGACGTGATTTGGTGATAGTTTTGTACTGAATATATTAAATTATCTCATTATTACTTACATTTTGTTTTTGAGTAAAGTATCACTTTTTTATATAGTCTTGTTTAATATTAAAGTACAAATTCGTGCTTCAAATCCTCATTTAAGTAATTAATAATAGATGTCAGCATTGGCTTTACTATAGCCACCGCATTGTCTGACATTTAATAAAAAATTCACAGCAATTCATAATAATTTAACCCCATAAATGTACTTAAATGTACTTAATGTCTATCTGTGATGTATATCTCCCGCGCGCATTTTATCTGGAAACTTCTCCCGGGTTAATCTCTCCCGGGCTATGCAAAGTCACCTTCGGGTCTTTGATAGCGCCACGTGGAACTATTTAATAGAAAATCTGCTGTTATCATAAGCTTTTTACATAGATATACTTGATGATTAAAATATGCATATCGTACATAGAGGGTACATTGCACAGGAGGGGTAGGCAGAGACTATAGACCGCCAGTTGGCGCTGTCCTCTTATACAACTCACACGAATAAACCCACAATTGTTTTCAGACTTCGGACGTCAACTTTTAATATATTGAAAATAAATGTTAAAGTAAATGTTACCCTGGATTTCCCTCAGATTGAAAAAGAATGTATATTGTAATCATCATCACAGCCCGTAACAGTCCACTGCAGGATTTAGGGCCTCTCCCACGAAAGGGGAGGTTATTGCCATAATCTCCACGCTTGGCAGGCGGGTTGGAGACCGCAGTGTTTAAATATAACAATGGAAAATACTGCTGCCTATTTTCCAGACTACGGAGACTCTTGATCTTTTGCCTCGAAACCATTAGTCGCCTTGTACGACACCCATGAGTGTAAGGGGTTGGTGCTATTCTACTCTGCCGAACACCACCCGGCCAATATTACACGGTATATTGTATCCACCCGCAAATCACGGCGCGTAATTTCTTAATAGATAGGCAGTCGTATGGAACCCTTGAATATGCTTATTGCGCAAGAACTAAATGCGTGGGGCAACTGCGACGCGACGGCGATATTGAAAACATATTTTTGTAGATGTATGGCGGCGGCCACACTGCAGACCGGTTTGCGACGTTACAAAATTGCCATCGCATCGCAGTCGCCTAAACAATACAGCCGCGGTACAACTGATAAACTGCTCATACATGTACTTCAATACAAACTTAACATACAACATCCAGACCAGTAATAGAAATTAAAATTTATCATTTCAATTTATGATCGTCCGGGATCAAACCCGGGACCTCGCATGTTAATCAACTGAACCACTCATGTCATCATAATCTTCATTATTCATCTTTCATTGTTATCCAGCCTACAGGAATCAATCCACAATTTACACCTCCTAAAATGAGTCACCACAAGAAACAGCAAGTCACAGAACCTTACACTATCATATTTGACCTTGAACCTTCCACGAAATAAAGTTAAAACTATTGATTTATTCAACAATAGCATTTGACCGTGTCGGCCGCTCGGAGGGCGAGCGCTCGTTACGTCGGATATAAATATTTTATCCGGGATAAACCATCTGGGTAATCTACAAAACTAGATACTACAAAAACAGATACGCCCTAAGTACGATTAAGCGAGTTTTTCGATATTTTTCGAGCCGGTTAAAGAGAAGTGAGGATTAAGTTAAGTTTAAATTAAACACTTTCATGAAGGAAGAGGAACTACGGGCACGTTTTAATGGAATTGTAAATATTTTAGTGTATAAAATGAGCTTTAAAGTTTATTTAAGTCTCATTTTGTCGCGAACTGTGCGATTCCAAAGGAACTTTTTCCCACGCACATTAAGGTTGTGGAATGAACTACCTGGAGAGGTTTTCCCTGGAGAGTAAAACATGGAGTTCTTCAAGAAAGGGGTAAAAAGGTTTTTACGGTGTCGGCAACGCGTGGATGATGCCCCTGGTATTGCAAACGTCCATAGGCTGCGGTGACTGCTTACTTGAGTGAGTTTTACTAAAAGCCCTTTGAAACCTTTGGTTACGAATAGAAGGTAATATTGCGTAGTCTTATGCAATTTAGTTTTTAATAATCATTATGAAGTGAAGGTAACACATTGCATCTGCGATGGTCAGTGTTCAAAACCTTTTTTTCGGGATAAGTAAAAATTCCTTGTCCCTGTGTTTGTTGTTGTACACCTACAAAGCATATATATGCCTTTTAACGCTTATAAGAGTTTCCCTAAAGGCATACGGTAAAAGGTGAACCCCGATGAAATATAGCAGTAATTACGTGTGTGCTTTTCATCTGTGGTAATGTTGCGTTTTGTTTACCGCGCGGTGTTGACTTTCCGCTCGTTTGATGTATCTCTCGAAGTCCCGACTTATCCAATAAGGTTAATGCTACTCTATTGGTTACCCCTACGAACGCGAATATCGGTTTTCCTTTAGCAAACTAGCTGAGTATTTATACTTGTGTAACAGCGTCTTTTCGTGGATATATAGGTACAACCGTACGAATGTTTTCTATTAAACAAAAATGCTTCAGAGTCTCTACGTTTTGTCGAATTTTACAAATCTTTATTTTGTTACGTAATGTGTCGTTACCGATCAAGAACGTGGCATTAAATACCATCAAAATACGCTATTAATGGTTACAAAATTGACTATCGAAATATAACCATAGCACGAAGAGTGCACCGTCACTCATGGGGTGTTCGAAGCTCCCGCCGCGCCCGCCCGCCGTCCGCGCCGCTTTAGCCAGATTTCAATAGAGTATAATCTCGCCCTAATGAATCTCCAATCCGGATTACCGACCCCTATAATGGTTGAACGGCGGCGGCCGTTGCAAACGAGCGGGGTTATGTTTTAGAAAATCTTTGATTAGTCGTGTGCAAGCGCACTGTTGTACTTGCACGCTTCGTCTATTACGGGGTAGTTTTTCGTTTTTTGTCTCGTTTAGTGTACAGCGTTCGACGCATTGCAGCGACAAACCTCGTCTTAATTGAGACGTGTGATTGCGCCCAATAAATCGTAAGAGCCGCACGACACTGGGCTAATCCCATTGGCGGGCATTAGAGCGGCTTTGCGCGGACAGATCGCGCTCGCACGCCGAAATTACCTAGCAATTGGTCGGCGCGCCGAATTGCCTCCGGGCTCAGCCTAAATCGGCTGCAGACACTTTTATTGCCCGGCGAAATCCCGCTGACCCGGCCCCGAGCCGTTCCCGGCCCGCTTTATCCCGGGCCCGCTTAATCCCGGATTTGACGTCGCTTAATCCGAACCCGTGTTGGATATCGCGTCGACACAGGCGGCCGCGCCGCTCTTACGCTCGCTATATTGATTTTGGATTTGGCAGCGCACCTTCAATGAACTTCCGTTTTTTACCAAGTAAACAAAGCGAACTCTCCAAGGATTATCTGCACCGCGCACTACTCGAATAAAATTTTATTTATTATGACAAAATAATGCAATTGCGACGAAAATTTATCCATAACTATCTCACTGACACAGGATTACGTGAGAGAGCGTCGCTCCCGGATATTTGGGCTCACTGATATAAAATTTGCATGCAAAAAATGAGCAGATTAATTTGTTTCCATTGGATGGTGCGTTATGCGAAAAATTGAGTGCCCGGGAAGCAAATGAAAATGATTGACTTGTATTATTTTATTCTCGGCGGAATCCATTCACAAATTGCTGTGTGCGAGAATACTCATAAAGTTTCGTAATTATGAGGGAAATCAATGTCGACGTCGAGTGCGTCGCTCTATAATTAAGCGCTCTCATATAGCGCTTTTAAGCTTATAACTAATTCCTAACAGTTTTGCATAATGTACAATGTTAAATGTGCGTTTTGTAAAGATGGCTATTGCAGCGAGTACATTAGCGCCAGCATTTATCGGATTTGGTGAAATACATAATTACGTGGCGCGTTTAAAAGCCAAAATTATATGTGATGTTCTAGTGAACGGCCATGTTTAATGAGGATTATAGTTTCTGCATTTGGAGCACTTCGCGCGGCAAATTAATTACTAAATCGAGTCAGTCTGCTTCCCGCCGCTGTAAATACACTGCGATGCGAGCGCAACCGTTTGTGGTGAGTAATTTGAAACGAACCTAATGCCCTTTCTATGTTCCTGGTACATTCAAATCTGCAATAAGAAGTTTATTTTGTTAATACTAACCAAACATATTTGACAAAGAATAGAATATTTTTTTCTTTTCATAATAAAATATTTAGTTCCTGTCATCGTCCACCAGCGCGAGAGCATAACCGGGTCATTAACGCCAAGATGATATTTTTTTTATCATCCACCAACACTAGTAGTGGTAGTGTCCCCAAGCACCAGTGTCCCTCCCGAACCAGTGTCCGATTTGTCCAATAATCCGGCACAGCTAGCACGCGTGTATCGCTTATAATCAGCACCGCCCCAGCCACAACTAAACATTAGTACAATTCAGGCGATAATGCCGCTAAGTCCCCGTTCACACTGCGCACGGAATTACGCGCCGCGTTAATTAGCAGCGCTTGTGGACGCGGCCTTAGCGGCTTTTAACTTTTCAAACGCTCATTGGCGGCTTCGATTATTTGTTAGTATCCATTGGTTGCCATTCGGTGATGGCGGATGAGGGATAATGTTAGTGGCAGCGGAATAATTAGGTATAATTGGCATTTATCGAGTCTACTAGATAAATAGTAATTAATCACTTTTATAAACGATACACCTTAATACCTACTCAATACTACACGATACCTTAGCCAACTTTGTAGTGTGGCTCTAAATCAACTGAATTTTAAAATCATTATTACAATTTTGCTGACCCTAAAAGTGCGGTGATCGTAAATCAGGATCGTAGACCATCTACCTAGTCCTACATCCATATCTACTTGAGATAAACAAAAAGAACAATTACTAGGTTTATTCTTTTTTTCCTAACCTACAAATCCGCAGGTGCCCATACGTTATACCGAAATAAATAGATTAGGGTATCAGTCCGGCGCGGCCGGGACACTGACCGAAGATAAAAGGAGAAGTTTGAACAAAATTGTTTCTAATCCAATATCCCTGCGTGGCGCAGGCTTCCTAAATTGAGTTGCGGGCTAGCCTCGATTAGTGTTAACTTTTTAGTGGGGGCCCGACGAGAGGGCCATACACATTAGAGGATTACTAACTTCCACGTGATTACGGCTTTTCAGAGTACAGCATTAGATGCGAATGCCTACGTTATTTGGCGGGCGTTTCGGCAGCAATTACACATGCGGGAATGAGATGTACTGCTTGGTAATATTGTGAATGAGTGCGGGTATTAGAGGATGCAGTTAATAGTCTTCTTTGCTAAGCTAAGCGACCGCTTCTGTAACTATAGATGACAAGAATAATATAGGTGTCCAAGAAATAGGTGTTTTACCTATAGGTGTTTAGTAATTGTGTTGCCCGTTGAAACTCATGACGGATTTCGTAAAATTCGATTAAGTCTAAAACCAGGAAATGGGCAGTAGCAATTTCTGGTGAGTAATTCACCTGCCAAGCGTGGAGATTATAGCAATGCTCTGTAGTAAGGACGATTATGGACGAAGCTCAAATCTCGCAGTGGACTGTTATTATGAGCTATCGTTATACCGGTCCATGTCCAGAGTTTTCTTCAGGATTTATTTAAATCTGTTAATTATGCCTACGTTTATAAATATACTTACGTTGCTGATGTCTTGTAAGACGGTAGCCACTTTCCATCAATATGCCTTAGGCAATGAAAAACAGATATAAATATAATAACAAGTACTCTAGTACTTATAAAACTCTATGCAAATCCACCAGACCTTACGGAAAGTAGGTAGGCTCGAAACCATCGCACGTTACCATCGCGACTTAGAAGGTACTCCGAAGCCTACGCGTAACAGTATTATACTGGATGAGTTTATATTAATCTCATTTGTGTAATAAAATCTGTGCGTTAGCCGAGCCACTGGCAAGGCGTGATCCGGCCCTGAAATGCTTGCCTCCGACGATAATCCTGTTAGGTTAAGAAGGTTTCTACATATTACGTGCTTTGCTACGCCTTAAGGATTAAAACGGCGACGTGTGCGCATAACTCGGCGTGTACGTTACGTACCTCGTATCGAGTTCGCAACTACTGATCTCTTCAAATTGTATAGCATGTCCCGGGCTACATACATAAACGTAGCTTGCGGAGTTTCATTAACGCGTGCAGGACAAGGCGAATTTATAGGTATTCATTATTTCGGCGTCCAGCCTAGCCGGGCCGGGCTTAAGCGATTAAGCTTCGGCAAAGATGCAACGTAGATTTAAAGCAAAGCTCGCCCATGACAAGGTGGTCATCGCAAACCCCCAGATCTACCGGACAATAGAAGACAAAGGACCTTTAAATTATTCAGACGAAGCAAAAGCGACCTTAATATCTGGGCCGTAGACGGAATTTGTTAATATTTAAGTTGGTGCGCCAATTTCGCGTTAAGACGAGTAGTTAGCATGGGAGAGAAATCGGAGAGCGTCTGCGAGCTAAACCTACCCTCCGGACAGGCAGGGGGTCCGTACATAAATAATTAATCTGCAACTATGTGCGGCTGACGGTTAACTAAATCCTACCGTGGTTTACGGCGGCCGGCGGGCTTCGGGCTACGGGACAGTGATTCGCCGGCTTCGGAACTTGTCGCGTTGCTGGCTCAAGGCTTCGTCAAAACAATCTTGATCAACTTAGCGTAAACCTTATTTCAAAAATTTTAATTGAAACTAAATAAAAAAATGGCGCCATTTCCGATACCTCTTAGTTCCGGCGTAACGGCAAACGACTTAAGGCATAATTCCCGCGCGCATTATTGTGACATCTCGACTCCGATATTTTTTTCCAGCCATATATCTCCATTAATAATGACATTGAAATGTCTATAGCAACCAAAAAAATATTTTCTCAACTATATAGTTTATCGATTCGTTAATCGATTCAATATTGTCGAAGATAAATTTCAGTGACGTTTTAATACAGTTTTTGGCTGGAAAAAGTGTAGCCCCCAGATCTCATCTAACAAGACACGTCAATAAATAATATTTCACGCCAAAAATACGTTCCATAATTTCATCATCATTATTAATAGATCGTAATGGTCTATTAAAAAAAACAGTTTCCAAACCTCTAAATCTCTACTTACCATATACATATATAAATTGACGCGTCGCCGTCTGTGCATCCGGTGTGTATTGCAGGCGGGCGAAGCCCCACGAGCGAGCAACAAGCGTCTTGCGAGCCGCTGGATTAGGCCAGATTTACCCCGCGGAGACTACGGCTCTTGCGCGTGGGTAGCTATACCCGCTAACAGCTTTTACAAGGAAGTGGGTTTATGTATTGTCTAGTGCAGTAGGAATCGATATTTATAAAGAGAAATTCAGTCATTGGTTTAATTAAATTTTATAGAATTTAAGAAATAAAGTAAATATTACACCGTGACGGAGTGCCAACTGACCATCTCACCGGAATGACTTTAGCATTGCAATGAGCTCGCTACTCGTTAAGTAGTACTGCTAGGCGAAGCAAGGTTTATCAAGGTTTTCAACTGGAAAGATTCCATTCATTGCCCGTGGTCCCACCGCTGAGTTCTACTGGTCGATACATGGGCGTCAGTGGATGCGGTTGGTGCTACTCTAGATGTTTATTCACGTTTGTCCTGAGAATCAGTTCACACAACGTTCGACAAAAAGTACGCAGATTTGGAAATTTTTATTATAGCCAATCTCAAATTCATATAATAGGGTAATTGCAATACGCATAACAGAATTATTATAGTAATAAGTGCTAATAAATGCGAATAAACAATCACTCAAATATTCACATTTGTTAGCATGATGTATTACATACACAAATTGGTAAATATTCAACTGTGTGCTCGTTGTGAAACTAATTTACCAAATATGCTTTTTGACTACGCAACATAATTTGGTCGAAGAACAAACCCACGTTCACATTGACCCATTTATTTGATTAACACAAACGAAACATTATCTACCCTCGCGAACGTGAGGAAGAAGTCACATTGTTCCGGTACTCCCCACACGCTTGGTGAGACTTTTAAGCAAAACGCCGACACTCGCGAAGATATCGCCGTACTTTCTGTCAATTAAAACGTTCCAACAAAAGGGGGTAGATACATCAAAAAGGCCATTTGTATCGCAGAGACAATTCAGCGCTGCCGGCGCGGCCTGACAAACGACGCTGCGAACGTCTAAACCTTGCTTTTGAACTTCTTTGACGTGAAACGGTCGATAAGCGCTCCAGCGGCTGCATTGTCGCCGTGAGATCACAATGGTGTTCGTTTTGCAAGTTTTCACCCAGTCGTAAGTGGGTAAATGTGTTAGCGATTGAAGAGGGGCGGGGCTAGGGCTGCCGTGTTCCGATAGTAAACAACGACAAAAGAAAAACAAGCATAACATCGTAACATGTCGATGGGCGGCATCGGACGATAATATTACATATTATTATTTGGAACATCATTAAATACTGTACTGCTCCAAGTACTAGTCTACATACCAAATGTAGGTTAGGTTAGCCTTTAAGATTTTCGTGGCTATTCAGTACACTTTCATCATACTAACCGTGGTAATAAACCCGATAATATGTATGATGAAAGTGTAGGTTGTATTTTCCTACTTTTTCCAAGTGAGCAGTTACCTAGAAGCTAGACTCTACTATTCTTTATGTATGTATGTTAATATACTGTAAATTTCAATGTCAATTTAGATTTTGATATCAATCATAGGTACACAGTTTATTTGTATTTCTCTTACCATCAACAGCATTTCTATTCTAATCGCTAGATGTAAACTGAAGGGATTCGCAGGATTCTCCAAAAACACTTGACATAGGCACCCCCAATATTTAATAAACCACACATATCCCTCCATTTTATATTAGGTAAGAAACCAACACCGCGACATCCCTAAGCCGGACAAAGGTAGTGACATACAGCACACGGCCGCATTCAGCGGGCGGGCGTCGCCGCGCGACGGTTAGCAAGATAATGATGACGTCCCGGCGTTCCCCCCACACGCGAATTAATTAAAAGCCGCGTTTATTTAGCTAACACTGTGAATGGACCTTTATGATTTTTAGAGCAAGAGTTTAAATGTACGTGTCTAGAATGTGGTGGCGGAAATTGAAAGTATAAAAATGGTTGGGCATCTTTAGAATAGACTGTCATTTTTAGTTCGTTTTTAAAAGTAAATATCTAAAAAGATTAAGAAGACACAGACTAAGTTACATTTATACTTAAATAAATACGTATAATCTTTGCAAGTGACGTTGAAAATGAATTCGTTTGCTTTTATAAGCTTAGGTATGCTTATGCATACCTGAAATCATATTTTGGTTGCCTATCTACTTAGCGATGTCTGTAGCGTTTCCTGCTATAGATAAAAAAATGCTTATTTAATACGTACAGTCAGCTGCAGAATGAGCGGAGCCACCGTAAAATCAACCTATACTTCACGCTACTGCTTACTATACTTAGCTATACGTGATTACAACGGAGGTCTAACAAACTGTTTATCGTAAGCATCGATACGCCCAACAATTGTCTCCGCAAGTTCACAAATGTTGTCAAACGACATCCACTGGAGGGATGAACCGAGCCTTAATTAAGGCCCGACAGTGACAGTAACGCCTTTACAATTACCGTTATCGCGTAGGCTTTCGTGCCGTGTCGTGACGTATCGTAACGGAAATTATAGATATCGTTAAATCTCGGGGTGTGCACTACTGTTGCGCGGGCGTCTCAAAAGTGGGTTGGTTTTGTATTTAGGTTGGCTACGAACAGGTTTCAATACAATACAATACAAAAAAACTCTTTATTTGCACAATACAGGATACATACATGGGATAAAAAATTATTATAATAAGCAGCACAAGGGGCGGTCTTATCACTAGAGTGATCTCTTCCAGACAACCTTGAATGTATTTGACATCAAAGCGACTATCTACAGTTCATAATGAACAATACTTATTTAAGTTCTAGTGTTTGATAGAATTGAAGCACAAACTATAGGAAAAGCCTTTCATTTTCCAATACAAGACGTCGATTATTACTTTACTCAAAATGTAAAGGAGTACCTCGCTGTAATGTTCAAACGAAGCATTTATTTTATTATCTCTACTCTATGCCATTTTTGGGAAATATGTCTTTGCTACTTAGATGTGTTAAATAAAATTCTAATAAAATACATAATAACTTCAGTTCAATGATAATAACGATTTAGTTCAATTATAATTTCAGTCCAAGGGGACTGAAACCTATGAAGGCTGCAGATATCCTGGACGACGGTGACCGCTTCCTATCAGATGGACTTACCGTCCGTGTGCCTCTTTAAACAATAATAAAATAAAAAGTTCAATAACGTTAAACTTTAACAGTCTGTACAGCTTGCCTAGGACACGAGACAAGGTGCGTGTATCTAAATAAACCTAGGTGACCTAAGCTCGGTTACCGGATTCTAGGTCTTAGAGAGCTTGCCGCGACTCGGGGCGCTAAACCCCTTTTATTATACCCGGCTTTAATTCTCAGATTTAACTTCGCCATCGCTTCCTTGTTCGGTTGACACACAGGTGGTTTATGTTGTTCTTAATAAAGGAGTTATCTCAGAGGTTTATGGCGCAAATATGACATGTTTTTATTTTTAAAAGGGCTACAATGTTCGCTGAGATAGGTATTTCTTTAAAGTGTAGTGTAGGTATTCTACATTTTTTTTAAGTATTTTATTTATTTATATATTTAACATTTTATTGCAGACGAAACATCATACATATAGACGACACAACAGGCACTACTTATTTCACTATTAAGTAGTTTAGTATTGCCGTAGAGTCAAAGTAATTTTCACCGTTAATTTGCCTATAATAATATTTGATAATATTGAAACTGATATATTGGACCGATGTTAAATTTAAACATAATGTATCTAGGCCGTGTAGGTATGTTATTTTTATTGAGCTAACCTGTTTAACGAGCCATTTCAATAACATATATAAAAACACAACTAGGTACTAACTTCGCTCGCGCGCTGATTATCTCACACATTAAAAGCGTGGTAAATAAGTGTTCCGATATAAAAAAAAAACATTATAGACGCCCTGTCGTGTAGATGGCAGATAAACAAACAAAGCAGGGTACCGATTAGTGGCGTGACACTGTATTTGATAGGTTTCAGCATCCGGCGGCTTGCACGCCACGGCTTAGCCGATCTAAATAGATCATAGCTCACGAATGCTCGCTGCGCATGCGAAATCCTTTACGCAGGAACCGCGTGGTGGATTCTGCCATATGTTGCTGCCGGATAGTTAAATTAGCCGGTTAATTAAATGGCTAGCTTTTTAAGTAATTGATTATTCAATTGAATGTCCTGACGACCTGAGTGGTTCAGTGGTCAACATGCCACAGTCTGCCACGCAAGAGGTCCCGGGTTCGATTCCCGGCCGCGCAGAAATTGAAATGATGAATTTTAATTTCTGTTACGGGTCTGGGTGTTCTATGTATAATAAGTATGTATTTAAAAAGGTATTATGTAGTATATCAGTTATCTAGCACCCATAGTACAAGCTTTGCTTAGTTTGGGAACTATGTTCGATGTGTGAATTTGTCCAGGATTATTTATTTATTATTATTATTTATAATATGTGCCACGAGGTGGACACAATGAGACATTTCCCATCTTTCAAAAAAATATCTGCATTATTTATCAATGTTTGATCATCAGGCTGCGACATATAGGTACATATGGTGCAACCAGCAATTGGTCCGTCGGTCTTGTCCAGGTTGCATTTGAGCGAGTATGCGAAGTACATGCACGACCTATTCCTAGCGACACCTTTTCCTTGCGGGGAACGTGCGTACGTTCCACGTTATGTCGTGGATCTTCCAGCCTTATGCTATCAGCGCAACCAACCTAGGTTCAACCTTTTTAATGCGTACGGCGAAGGAATGAAACACGTAGACTGTGAGTGCGTTGCCTGGTTGTGGCCTTCAAAGCTAGAGTGAAAATGCTGTTTTTAGATAGGTAGGATTCGGCCGCATCACCATGGCGGTCAAAGCTCTGACTAGTTCTTTATAATCCACGTCATGAAAGAAGAGACTTGTCAAATGGCAGTAGAGGGGATTTCGCGTAGGTAATCGCCTACTAAGCAAGTCGAACCACGTGACCCGCCAAGTCTCTTCTTATTTGACACTAATTGTAACAATAATTAAAAAAAAATCTCTTTCCGTTAATGGTACCAATATTTACCAGAAACCGGTTAATGTAGCGTTGACAGAATTTCTCTTCAGTTAAACCTGGACGCTTGTTGTCATATCTACCAGTACCTGTAGTAATACAGGTCTGGCAGTAGTTGAAGTGTAGTTCCTGGCTTTACCCTGTCTGGCGTGGTCAACCGGTAGTTAGGCGATTAGGACGGCGGATGGCCCTTGTACTTTGTATTACTTTGGGTCTGACTTTGGACTTGCAACTTGAACTGGCTGTACTGATAACAGAAAGAAAATTGTCGTGGAAATGTGAGGATAGTCGGTCATTTATTGTTGTTGATCGTTGCAGATCTATGTATAGAAATAGAAATCTAATAAATACAATTATTTTGGAAGGCTACAATCGCTACAAATATGTTCAATTAGTTTAAGATTTTGTGTTTTTCTGTCAAAAAAATATACCATCACTGGGTGCTAATTCGCTCCGTCGCGTCGATCCAATATAATGGAATAAAGATAGGAATATCTTAGTTTCAAAAATTAATAAAAAAAACTATATTGAAGGAGAAGTTTATGTCACAAAGACATTTCCTCCCCCCCAATTTATTCCAAATCCCCCAACTTCCTAAGCACACATGCCGTGTAACTTCTCAAAGGAGCGTTGCGCTTAAAATCTACCCAATTATCTATTCTTGAGGAAAGCTCTGGATGAGAGTTTTAGCGAAATACTTATGCTAACTCCGAGTTAAGTACGCGACTCTCGCAAGTTCATTGTTAATGCTCTGCCTTGGATGTAGAGCACTAGACGAGTTAGCTGAAGTTTGAGCTGTAAATATCATACCCTTTTCAGGTTCTCCTGTTAAATTTTTATGGAGGTCTAATGTTATAAATTGATCTGCAAAAGCCTGGATCATGGTCAAGTGGACACCGAATCTGATACAGGAAAAAACGCTATGAATCCAGTACCATCATCCGTATCTTATTGACCGATGTCGTAAATTAGAAACTAGCCGGTGTCGTAGAGTAGAATGTAGCATCAACCCTTTCTATTCAAGGATATCGTATAAGGCGTATCGTATCATCTAGGACCTCCAGGACCTCATCTGGGACTGAAAATATATAACAACATTTTCTGTTGTGTGTTTCCACCTTCCAAAAATCATATATATATGCCAATAACGTTTCATGTTACGTACAAATGACGACATGGGGTTTTTATTAAATCAGCAAATAAATCTTTTCATAAATTTCCTCTTTCGTTATCAATTACGGAGACGAAGTTACAAAAACGGACAAAAGGATTATTTCACAGCAATTATAGTATGCTCGCTCATCATATCACAGATCAATTCATTTATTTCAATATACGTAACTACAATTCAGCCACATCTAGTAATTCTGTATATCCGCAAGCAAACTGAGTTTACAGGCTCCAGTGAGCATCTGATTTGATTCCGAACATATCTGTTTAAGCCTTTACATCTAGCCTAAGTAGAGTTCGCTGCTTCCCGACATGCGTTGATGGGTGTTACAGCTTGCATCAGCGAGTCTACGAGAATAGGGTAGGGAGGGAGGGTAGTTCCTTAGGAAGATTACTTAATGCTTCGGATGTGGAATGAGCTTCCAGACACAGTGTTTTCTTTAGACTATGACATGGGATCGTTTAAGAGGTATATTTGAGGCGGGCAACGCAATTGTAGCACCCCTGGTGTTGCTGATGTCCATAGGCGGCGGTGACCACTATCCATCAAGTGGCCCGCATGCCTGTTATTCTGCCGTATTACATTTAAAAAAATTACGTGTCTATGGGTAGTTATTTCTCGTGACTGTTTACCTGTTTTCAGCCCGATCAGTCTGATATCAGTCGGAAACAGGATTAAAGTACTGACTTTCTGCTTGTTAGAAGAAAAGAATCAATGGGGTGTACTTTTAGAAAAAAAAAATCTATTGACCGTACAGCTTAACTCTTGTAAGCTCTGTGTTTTAATTCGCACAAATGTGTCTGGCTCTCAAGTGTGATTTTAATCGGCTTGGCTTAGAATGTAGACTTTGTAGCTGACTTAGAACTGAGTTCTCTACTAGGAAAGAACGTCTACAATGTTTATAATAGCTTTCGCCATAGAAGTCACATTAATATTATATGACTTTGGATAGTTCCGTTATTGTAAAAAACCATCTTTGTTCTTTTTAATGTTTAATTTATTGTTTTGTTTTACTTCATAAATAATTAAAATTAAAAGTTAACCATAATTTAATGTGACTGAAAATTAGTGCATGAATCACACATATTATTGGCGGCAGTTAACTGTAACATCAGGTGGGCTGTCTGTTTCTTTGTCACTGACTGAAAGGGATTTCGTTTTGCAAATAAAGAGTGTCTGTTTTGTCGTCTGTCATTCTGTTCCGTCCATGGAGGACAAAATTTTATATACAGGAGGTCAGGCATATAAGTGAAGTTTTATAATATGACACAGTGTTTCCTTTAGACATGTGATTGTTCAAGAGATATATTAGAGGTCGGTTTATCTGATGTCCGTAGGCGGCGATGACCACTTTCCATCAGGTGGCCTACTTGCTTGTTTGTCTGCAGTACAACATAAAAAAATTAAATTACGAAAATTTCACGTGTACATCACGCCTTTTTCCATAGGGTTAGGTAGATACCACATTGTGCCACTTGCTACCTCTTACTTATTCCACATTCGTTAACCTTTTCATATGAACGACGCGACGGTTATGGGTACTCTTCACCTGACCTCCGTTTTAAATATCATCGGTTTTGTCGTGAGTGAGTGCAATAGTCGAAAGGGGATGACCGAGACGTTCCTAAAGTAAATAAGCAAAAGAAATTTGAAATAAAGAGTTAGTATTACATACGCCCAAGACCGTGAAGAATGGCGCTCTTTGGGGGAGGCCAACATTCAGCAGTGAACGGCAATCTTTACGTAGTATGAAACAAAGTCCCTATTTGCGCTTAGATCTTTTAAACTACGCAACGGATTTTAATGCGGTTTTCAACATTGGATAGAGTGATTCAAGAGGAAGGTTTAGAAAGTAGGATAACACGCGAACGAAACCGGCCTGCTAGTAGGCTGATAAATAAAAATTAGCAATAAAAACTACGTACAGCTACGTACGTGCGTACGTAATGCTACTGAGTTACATATGTAACGCGTAGACGAGTGTCACGGTTGGCGCCATAATGAGCCAGATAAAGTGCCTGAAATAGAAGGAATTTATTACCTACTTATTGAGAGAGACGACTGCAATTGAACATCAAGGCTTCGAGTGGCTTCGGAATGAGACTAAGTATTTCATAGGATCTCTCAATGGCATATTATATTAATTTGGGGAATAAAACGGCTACTTATGTTAATAACGCATACTCATATCATAATGTTTAAAATTATTTAATAACGTTCAGGGCATTGCAACAAATTGTTTTTTTTAATGTTACAATAAATAATAAATTTCACCCCAATGCTTGTTTCCAAATGAGAACAAAAATTGTTCTACGATAACCATATACGAAATCCAGTTACCAAAGCAGCCAAATGGACCTGAACATTCACTTTATCATCTCAAAATATTTCAATAATACTATTCTAACCTGTAAACAATAGCATTATTCGCTAATACCAACTTGGGCACATTACACCCGTAATTCAATTCATCCGCAGTTAATATTTGTAATACCACGGTTTACCTCTATATCTGGGGGATTCCGCTGACCAAAGGCCGGCCCCTTGCGGCGGCCCCGGTGAACCTCAACTAATCCAAGTCTATATTAAACCATAGGTGCTAACTTAAACCGGCCCTGCACCCGCAAACACCCCACCCGACCCCCAGAGGACTTCATCGCAAACTATTGAAAGTTACTTTGCCCGATTACACTCTCGCCGAATTTCAGAACGTTTTATATACCACTTTGGGTTACCGTAACGCACCGCAGGTATTATTAAGAGATTATGTCGCAAAATTTATAATTTCCCGATGCGAGCGTCCCGTAACGAATCCCGGGATAGTGTTATGCAAATTCAATAGGTAACCGCCGCCCGGGATCCGAAGACGCCTATTGTTTGCAATTGATTATGAGTTTCGATGTTAGCGCGCAAGTACTCGCTACTAGTGATAACAGACGGTATTTTTAAACGCCAATGCTGCTACTAGCAAGCCTTTGACGTCATAAAAACGGGAAAAAGCGTTTTAGAGCCCACTGAGGGGCCTTCAATAAAGATTGTACGCGAGGCACTCACTGTAAAAAAGCATCGAGTAGAAACTATTTAATATCGCGCTAAAGGAGATCGCACAAAGACGGCCGTCCGGCGGCGGCACAAAGTGATCGCTCGCTCCGCCGACGAGGATTAATTATTATTTTAACATTTCCACCTTTTTTGCAAAGTCAAAAGCAACGCTTCCTCGCTTGAAAAGTTGCTAAATAATTAAGACGGCTTCTTAGCGACAGTGCTTCGTTTTACTTAGAGTAGATTTTTCAGAAAATGGCGGGACTTTTTCCGCTTTCCTTCAATATTTTTGTGTTCGCCAGACCGGTTTACGTGGAACGACGTTAAGTCGCATTATTTAACATCGATTGATCTCTCCTTCAGAAGGCTTTATTCTTAAAACATCGAAGCTAGAGGAGGTAGGTATACAGCTGTTGCTTGTATCTTTCTGTTTACGTCAAAGGAAATGAGAATCTGACAATATCCAGACAATAAAATAAATTCTAGTGTTATATTTTTCCACACGAGACTCAGTAGGAACATGTTGCGGTTATTGACGTCTGGCACAACAGCTAGTTATGCCATCCGGAACTTTGTCTTCGTGTTATCGTATTTGTACATAGATAACTAAGGAAAACCCATTGGTATTGGATGTTAAATCCGTCTGCCTAAGGGGCTGTTACCCCTCGGCCAGGGTTACCTAGAAACAGTGCTATAGTGTTACGGCATATACCTAGAAACAGACGTCATGCAGCTAATCACCTCTAGTTCACCTTAATGCCATTTGACCCGGGAGGCGCTAGTACCTATACATTCATACAAAAAATGCCAAATTGAAAAGGCACATTTAGGTTATACGAAGGTTTAGATAATCTCTCTGATGATGGAATATTTTACGATGCGACTACCGCCGTTCTTTAGCTAGTCCGACTGCGTACAACAACACCAAATCTTCTCACCAGCAGCGGCTTGCTTGAAAATGGGCAGCGAAACTTTTAACACCACGCGCGCTGTCTTTTGTAGTTTCGGTCAAAAAAGTATTAAAAAAACATTAAATGAAAATGGCAATAATTTTCATACAAATTTTAAGTTGCACTAATAGTTGGTTTATTTTCACGAAATATGATTTGAAATCGGGATACCCAAGCACCTTTCGGATCAATCTTTACCATGCACCTATATCACCATTAACCCTCTCCCTTGTCTCCAGGCAAGACCCTGCCTGTCCACTGCGTGGTGGAAGCCGTCTCCTCGCTGGAGGAGGGCGCGTGGCGGCGGCGCGCCGTGGTCGAGACCGACAGCTACGTGATCATACCCTCGGCGACCGCTTTCCACGAGCTGGTGCCCGCCGCCATGATGCGGCTGGGGTACCCGCTCGAGATGGCTGCTTCGGCGAAAGGTAACTTTAGACTATGAATAGTATAAAAGAAATATGACAATGTTCTCTTTAGACTATTCTGGAAAAAAGACGGACTTGTATGGAGGTATGTGTATGTCTGTTGCATCGTAGCTCACGAACGGATAAACTGATTACGATGTGGTTTTCTTTATTTAAAAGGCAGTTTATTTGAGATGGTTCTTAGCTGCGTTTCATTAAAATCGGTTTAGTAGTTTTGAAAATATTTGAGATTATGTAAACTTGGTAGGAGGTTTTGCGACGTTTTTCTGTTAGTTAGGTTAGTTCACTTCTAATTCATAACGCACCCTACCTCTTCCTCCATAGGTTCAGTGGTCCTCAACAACTGGAAGCCGCTGGCCTTCGAACGTATCTCCGACGGTCCGCTGGCCACAGTTGGCGAGGTGCTGGGAGAGTTGACCACCGTGGCTACCCTGAGGATCCAGCTCCTGAGGCCGAGGCCTACACCGCTGCAAGACATCAAGGATAAGCTGCTCAGGCTGTTGCTGGTTCAGAGCCGACCGCTGCTGATGTCGACCGGGTGTCCATTGGATGAGGTGAGGAGAATTATTTTGAAGGTATGTTTTCTGCGGTACCGAAGTCGAGCGGTAAAGAGTTCGGTGATATAGTGACTTTAGTCAATCACGCGCTGAGTACTGTTGCCTAATATTTTTGGCACCTCAAGCTGTTCTCCGATGTCGCAGGGACCAAGCGATATCTTAAAATAAATAAAATGAGGATCCATAGTCACGGCGATGACTTATAGAAATGTACAAACAGCAAGACAACAGACGCAGAATATTTTCGATTCGGACAATAGTTTTCATACGTTTTCATAAGCTACGGTTTCCCCATTTAATTCAAATCAAAGTGTTATAAATCTAACGCGTCATATGTATCTTTTAAGTACTCATGTTATATGTAAGTCAAAAAGATCCGACCCAGACTAAGCACGCTTCCAGTCGCTTTCCTCGTTTGTCTATATATCCGCTAACTCCTAAACCACGCAACGGATTTTCATGCTGTTTTCACTACTATTTAGACAATTTCTTGGAGAAGATTTATATGTATAAAACCATAGAAATCACTGCGAAATCGGGCTAGCTCACTCATAAAACATCCCTAACAACGCATCAATTTGCGTAACCATAACAATTTCAACCCCGTAACCGCTAAAATCCAATCCTTATTCATCTTGCGCCCCTTCACCGAGCGACAAATCAATCCGGACAACGTTTGTGTTTGCCAAAACACCTGTCAAACCGAATCCCGTCACGGCTCGGCATTAAAATCATCCGAATTCATCGCCGCGACAAAGGCGCGTCCGCTACACTGAGCTAAATCGAGGTTCACAATTCCTTCCTAAGTACAGCCGCGCCCCCGCTGGTGGTGCGCGGTGGTCTTTGGCGTATTGTAATTAGCAGACGTGGTGATTTGGAGGCATGCAGTAAGGGTTTAAGGATTTGGTAGTATGTGTCATATAATTTGGGGAACATACGTTGATGTTTTGCCACGTTACGTGTACAGACTTGAGGTTTAGCAGACCCAGAATCGAGAAATTAGATATGAAACATGGACCGGATTATACGAGTAGGTCGCCATAATATGTCCCTTGCTCTTCTCCTTCCTTCTCAATCCTTGTCTTTCGTTCTAATTAAAGCAATAATGTAAAAAATGGTTTTGGCTTTATGTTTTTGAACGTCTGCCTGACTTTAACCTCTTTTAGGAAATCAGAAATACACAACTGGCTGGTCTTAGCTGGCAGCCTCTAAGACTTTAGTCGACTTTTACGACTACCATAGTCGAAGCGATTGGTGTAATGCTACTCTGCCGGATACCACACGGCAAATATAAGCAGAAAAATCAAACAATTTCCAGAGAACATACAAGTTTGTCATAGAGTATCCTTGATACCTGGAACTCTTCCCCCGCATAAGGCTGAGTGTACACCTACGCGTAACCCCATCCGCCCAAGGGGTTTCGCTAACACATCCCGCATATTACGGAACACTCATTGTTTCCGCTAAGCCCCACCCGCTCTTTCAATGCTATCCACATTCAATTGACAATATTTATAGCGACACTGTTATTATGAATTCATTAATATCTACCCGTTATCAGCGGGTTTTATCCACGCGCAGTTTGGTTCTCTGTAAACGTTCCCGTTATTATTTTTCCGGGATAAAATGCTATTAGTGAAAGTTTTTTAACGAATACTGTAGTTTTTGAGTTTATTCATTACAAACAAAAATAGAAATCCTTTATCTCTTAAATAATAATAACCTGTTTGCGAAATCTGAAACTTGATGTCCTTACTTTATTCAATTCATTTACTAATAATAATAAGATGCATAGGCATTGCCTAATGAAATTGACTACCTTATGAGAATCACATTCATGTTAACTGAATTGACCATCTTATTAAATTATAAGAATTTCGTCACTTACCACCAGGTGAGATGGCGGTCAAATGCCTGGATAGCAAAAATTAAAAAAAATAAAACAAAAAAATCTTTCAAACTAAACTCGCGTTCTTTACACATACTAAAAGCGACTCACACGCGACGTACCTTTACGATTTGTTTTCGAATTATCAATATTGCTTAGAATTTATCATTCCACTGCAGAGCAAAGGCCTTTATTCTTCCATACTTCACGATCAAGTTCTTTTGCCCACCAGTCCCTTTCGAAGACCCACAATTCATATCTCTTATTAGGTTATTTAGAGAAAATTATGAGCATTTCTGAACAAGTTAGATAAAATACGTGTGAAATAGAAAACGTATGGAGAGACAATAATAATGTGGCCAATGAAAAAAGACAAAGTTTGTTCAGTGCTACCAACTTATCTGTGAAATGGCAAAATTAAGAACTACAGCTGCCAGGTTGAGATGTCATCTGATTGTCAGCGCCTATGGTGTTTTCCTAGTTTCAAGTGCGACAGTGGCGACAAATGTCAGTTCACAGATAAGTCAGCTCACGACTTAGACCTGTCATTTCATATAAAGTTGTCATGTTGACTGCTGTCACAATCATGCGACACGGCCGGACTTGTAAAAACCGTAAAAACCAGAAATCCATGGCGACGTGACTGTTTTGTAGGAAATGACAGGTATACTGTCGAGAACTTTTGTTTTTTAGATGTTATCTTCTTTCGTTGGCAGTACTGTCCTTACTATACTCCTTCCCAAAACCGTCCGTCCACGTCTTACATCGTTTGTAAACTTCTGTCATTCAGAGATTCCGCTAACCAAACTGCATACGTGGTTCTCATATACTGATTTCACAAAAAACTTAACCAACCGTTTAATATACCTCAGTCGCGGATAGAATAAAATGGATATTCATTAAAAGATAACTATCTAAGTCCTTACATTACTGGCAGCTATTTACAAACTTTGTTCTACTGCTAATGAGTCGTTAAGAGGGGTTTGATTTATCTCAGTGCATTATTTGGATAGATCATTTTTAGAGTTAAGATTAAAAATACAATAAGCTCTGTTAAGATAAGTTGGTACGCATTACCTAGTTTAGGCTCCTGTCTCTCATTCAAATATTTATAATCTATACAAAAAGAAATGTAGGTATAGTTTAAAGTGATTTGAGTAAGAGAAAATAAATACTTTATTATTTATTTATTTTAGATAAATAATAATTAGAAAGCGGTATCCCAGAAACCTTTTTCATTTAGCGGATTAGAATACTTGTTAACTTTTCACTTATTCCGTACTAAACGTCCCATTAAAGATAACAAGCTCATCATTGCGATTTGAAGAACTCGAGATGGAGACAGATTATCAAACTCGCGGCTAAGTACGGGGGCGGCGTAGGCCCCGGCCGAGCAGGGTTGCCAACTGAAAGAAAAAAAAACAGATTATTGGACTAGGAACTTGCTAGGAACAGGCTGCTGTTAAGCGGCACTAGGAAACTTGCTACTTGTGTGAGCGAAAATGTTTAAAAATGCTACAGCTCGGACATCGTAATAGATTGCCAGAGAGGTGACCGCAGATATAATGTATTACATTTTGTATATACGGTACCAAGCAGCTTTTGCGTGGTGCAAGTTCACTTTCGTCGATTGTCAAATGATTTTGACGGAATTGCTGTATTAGGTACCTACTTTAGAGCAGCTACAATTGTTCCCCAAACTAATCAATTCCGCGAAGTTATAATTTCAGTAAGAAAAAGGACATTTAAAACGGAATATAACTTTTAAGTAATACGCCGTAGTTATGAAACTCGTAATTTATAGTTTTAATTGTCAAAAATAAACTAACAATAAATCATTGTACACATATTTTAAAAATCATTATCATTACTTTTTTAAATAAATTAATGATTAATAAATAATGTTCAAATTTTATTGTGTAAATAAATGGGTAAAAGTCTTAGACAACCCTTGTCGTTATAATTTGCGAGGTTACGCCTAAGTCCCTGCTAATAAGGATCATCACTGAAGGAAGAATTAAGGAAGCATTTGTTTTGATGTTCTCCGGAACACCGCGTCTTTACATAAACAGCTACGGATAATTGAAATTGTTGTTTGCGTTGTTACTGGGACTTCTTGCGACTGTTTTTCGTAAGAGGAGGAACAATACGGTGTATCTTGATTAACGAGTATTGAAATTATAATTAATTCACTTTATAGTGTAGAAATAGGTACCTGTATCTTGTGGAGAGTATGGCCATACTTCCCGTTTTTGTGGGAGAGGCCCTAAGTCCTGCAATGGACTGTTAGATATGGGCTGTGATGATGATGATAATCTACGCAATAAACAAACACCTCTGACGCAGCTGTTTATCTGTCTGATTGAAAAAGGGTACTTATGGACTTTCAAGAATTGATAATGATTTGCAATGAAGATTTAGAACATAGTCAGCACCGATAGCCTAGCCAAGCGTCTAATACAAGATGTCAATTCGCTCCACCATTTCTTGAATTGACAAAAGTCACTATAGCAAACTTTTCTGCCAAGCAAAAATAAACTCTACTTTTTAATATCATCGTATCACGATTAGTGTCTCACGTAGACACTTTACGTAGTTAACAAGGTAACCGTTCTCTGCAGGCCCAAATCTCCATTACAAAAGGGCGCATTTTGTCTCGCGCGCGATGAGCACCTGCCTCACACTCGGGATCTCCATACATAATAAATTTAATTGAATCGCCGTCTCATCCGCGCTCCGCTCCCTTATTATATTCCCCGAATATCCGCCTTGTTGCGAGCGTTCGGGGCCGCCTCCTCCGACTTGAGCCCGAAGAGGGTTAAAAGGAGTTTTAGATGTACGAACGCTTTTGATCTTATTAATACCATAAAATAATGCTTCATAATCTTATTAAACGCGAGGTTAGCGCTCGTAGCGCCCTTCCCGGGGCTTAACCGCGCCGCGATTTCAATTTGCCGTTCCGTTCCACCGATGGCTGCGTAGCGGCTTGAGGATTGCGTGAGCTACAGCGACAATTTTGATCTCAAATCGGAACTTGGCATGTGATGACAATGTTTCGATGTTGGTGTGACCAGTGGCGGCGGCCGGCAGTGAACTCGTTTTATGTCGTAGACCATTAAAATTAGACAGGATCTCAATCCCGCCTTCTAGGTTTGGGGATATATAGCTCCTCTGTTTTCCAAGGATATTCGTATTTCACGAATAAGAGCGTCGGTGGCCGGGCGGTTGTGTATCCGACTCGTAAGCGAGGGGTACCGGGTTCGAATCCCGCTGCGGCCATGTACCAATGAGTCTTTCTGAGTTTTCTAAGTGATGTACATTAGTTGAATTCTAATGATCGCCAAATCTTGGATCATGGTCAAGGCGGACCCCGGGCTCTCGTTCTCGAGAGCACAACCGGGACATTAACGCCAAGATGATGATGATTCATGATTCAGTAATGCTTTATACGGGCTCTTCATGGTGGTGGATGATTTTATGGTGGAGCCACATCATTGTATTTTTCAGCATCCTGCACCAACAATTTAACATTTAGAGCTTCGCTATAACAAACAATGCGCCACAATGAATTATCCCGCTCTGTCAGAATTCAAAATCGGCTGATAAAAGAGCAGCAAAAGTCAAAACTTGTTTGAAGCGTACAAATTGAAGTTGCAAGTCCCCGCGAAGTTCGCGCAAATGAGCCAAAGGAACTGCCGACCGGCAGATAATCAAACACCTCGCAGAAGTTGGAGCTAAACGCCAGATGAACTCGGCTCTATGATATTATGGTAATTTATCGCACGCCAATTTGCTCCACTTCGATTTCAACTCGGAACAAACTTTTATAGACCCTCCGCGAATATTTTACCAGAGGGGTTTTAACCGGGCAGGTCAATGGGGGATCAATTTAAACCAATAAATCTTACTCAGAACTCTTTCTTAAGTTTTCCAAATCCCTTCGTTTTCATTTAATGCTACTTTTAATATAAAATTTCAAGGTTTCTAAATCATTCCTTCAAGCATGTAAGTAGCGTAAGCAAACAACGAAATATCAGATAAGACTAAGCCTATTGTGTTCTAAGTTGTCTTTTCTAAGTGTGAGTACATCATGAAATGTTCGCAATCACACACCGAATTACGTACTTAGGCGGATTACACGTGACATGAGATATCACGCGCAGGCGCCAGCGCCGTAATCTTTCACCCGGCTGAAGCACAATATCTGAAAGCAAATATGGCCACACTATTTAAAAAATAAAACAAAGAACTAGATTAACGTATCACTCGGGCGCGGCGCTAATGCCTCGCGACGTGATTTATAGGAGCAATCTGGATGTGTAACACTAATATTAAAATTAACATTTGATTTGGCAACGGCTCGGCGAAGCTGCCGCCTGACAAGTCGCTTGACGGCATAATCACTGGCATTGTTCCACTCGTATGTAATCTAGCGATAGCAGCAGATCTCACTTGCATAACTGCCGAGCTGGGTAAACTCGGAGTCGCGGCTTAATCTGACAACTTCTTTATGATTGACGATACTTGCTGTGAGATTAAATACCTGTCTAAATATACGTTTGCGTTATCGTTCTAAATAAATAGTTGTGAAACTCAAACATGGCATGGAAATGGAAAGATTTGGACGCGGCGGCTGTTTGCCGGCTAAACGCGGCATCCACTGGGGGTATTTCCGATGCGGTGTCTAATCGAGTTACCGCCGAGCATTTTAGTCGGGCCACTTAGTCCTCGCCGGCACGGTCCACGCCGGCACGCCGGCACACCGGCGGCGCTTAGAGGAGCCGAGTGGGCGGGTGCTAATTGTCGAGACGCCCTTCCCGCTCATTGTTTTAGGCAGGCCATGATTGAAGTTTGGCGGCGCGCGGAGTGATGCGCACTAACCGCCGAGCAAACACCGCGCGTCAGAGCGGCCGCGGTGCATGACACATACATTAACAGCCGACCTAATATTTTCATAATCTAATGGCGATGTTCTGTGAAACAATGCTCTCTGTTTACACGAACTATTATCTCTGTATCTGTTGCTGGTTAGACTGACCTCTTTAAAACCATCTCGAGTTGTTTGCTGTTACTTCTTTCACTCTAGTTTTAAGCCGGTGGATGCGGCTCGTTATCTCAAACTGGTTTCTTGTTGCAGGTGACGTTAGCGCAGATATGTCGAGGGCAGGACCGAGCTCCGGGGCCGCCCAACTATCACGAGCCTAACGAAGAGACGCGGCGGAAGTTCGAGTCTTGGTGGAGCGCCCAAGTGTCGCCGCGGCCGCCGCCGTTCAGCCCGCGACGATATCCCTCGCCAGGACCTAAAAACCGATCACCAACTCTAAACCCTATGCCGGATCACCTCCATCCCGCATTACAGACAGTTCAAAGTCAATACCCGACGCAAAAGACTCGAATGCGTACAAGTTTCGATCCAGAATTGGAATTGCCTAAACTGCAACGTTGGTTTTCGGACAACCAACACCCAAGCAGACAGCAGATACAGCAATACGTTCGGGAGCTTAACAACTTAGAATCGAGGCGAGGGAGGAAGCCGTTGGATGTCAATAACGTCGTATATTGGTTCAAGAATGCTCGCGCTGCACAGAAACGTGCCGAGCTACGCACTATTGGAGGCCTGGGTTGTCACATTGGAGTCAATGGCTTTAACAGCAGAAGCCACAGCCCGACAAATGGATCGTTGATGGCTGGGAACGACAGCTACGCTTCCCAAGATCAGAATTCAATGAAAAGTCCCATGCAACTTTCAGGCAGCCCTGGACGTTATCCAATGTCTGTAATGTCTGAAGACAATCTTTCTAACGCGGGTACAGACTTAGATGATGACGGAGGTGATTTGAATCCAGATGATAGACCTGACAGTCCAGACGCGCCGCTTTCATTGATCACAACGAAGAAAAATCATAATGAAGCCGAAGACACGCGTGGAGAATCACCAAAATCGTCAGATATCATAAAGGTAATTTAGCAATTCTTGGTAATGGTAATATTAATCCACATTTCATAGATAAATAACCTCACCTGCATCAACTAGTACAGTGGTTCGCTTCTGAGTACCTAGTATAAAAAATATATTTCCGTCACCAACCATAATGAGACCTCCTTTTGTCTAGGCTTACCAAGCCTATGGACGTTTTTATATGCGTATCACTCGCGGTTTACCGGCCCCTTAAAAACGGTTTTATCACACCTTTTTTTAACTAAAAAAGAAACGTGTATACAAGTTAGAAAAGTAAATGACCTCATCTACATTTTGCTATCGATCCTAATACTAAACTGGAGCTGACACAAGTCATTGTTTGCAGGTACACGACATCAAGCAAGAACCGAGGGACCTAAGTAAACAGGAGCAGGCAAGCTCGCCGCACCGGTCGCCCGCGAAGAACAGCGACAGTTCCCATAACAATAACAACAACAATGAAGAGGAGAACGGGGTAGTTGACGAGAGCGAGAACGTGTCAGACGATGACGTCATACCGGAGAGGCAGTATCATCGGCCGTCTTCGCCGCATCTCGACCGGTTGCCGTTCCCGATGGTGCCCAATCATCCGATGTTCGGTCACGGGATTATGTACATGAGTCAGTACATTGGTGGGTTCCCTGGGGTAGGGTCCGTGCCGGGTGATGCTACAGGGGGACTGAACCTCGCGCTGGCGGGGGCGTCGGACGAGCGCCGCAAGCGGAATCGCACCTTCATAGACCCCGTATCGGAGGTGCCCGTGCTGGAGCAGTGGTTCTCGATGAACACGCATCCCTCGCACAACCTGATACTGAAGTACACAGAGGAGCTGAACCGGATGCCGTACAGGCAGAAGTTCCCGCGTTTGGAGTCGAAGAACGTGCAGTTCTGGTTCAAGAACCGCCGGGCGAAGTGCAAGCGACTGAAGATGTCGCTGTACGAGCCGGCCTCGCCCGGACACTACTCGCACCCGGGACACCCGGGACACCCGCACGCGATCGCGGAGAGGAAGCTGGTGTGAGCGACGTACCCAAGTAACTGTGTCGGCTAATCGGAATTCCTGTTACACCTCAGTCAGTGATCGGTTCTTGAACGTTGGCAAGTGAAATACGGTATTGTTGTGAGGTCGCAAAATCAATACGAAAGACTGATTTCGAATCGTTAATGGTATATGGTGCCATGTTAGTATTAAAAGTGTAAGCGAAATCTTTTTAACTTCGTATTATTGTTAAAGGACTTTACTCGTGTAGCTCGTATTCCATAGTCATAAAGTTCGCTTAAGTCCGTATTCCATTATGAGATCTTTTTAAGTACCCTTAGTACATAGTTGTAGATTTATTTGTATTTAGCAAAGTAAATAGCAGCGATTACATCGTAATGTTTAATATGTACATAGCTAAATAAATGTATTTACAAAATAAATAAATTGCTATCAAAGGACACGTCGCAACTGTTTGTGGCTGAATCTCAAAATAGTAAGTCCTGTATTTGTATATATATAAGTACTGTAGGTACGTCTCATTTTATTTATTATTTAAGGTAGACGCGTAACCATATATGTAATAAAATTAGATTTAAATATGAAAAAGTCACCAAAAGATCCGCTATTACCGCGTAGACAACGTAGTTAAAATTCTAAAAGCTAGATAAATATTCAGTGTTGATATATACATTGTACCTACACTATTAAGCTTGTATATTGGCGAAAATCTTTCTATTTGTATACATAATACATACTATTCTATGTATACATAATATGCTACGGTAACAATTTAAATTATAAATATAAATGTTGTAATTTCCAGACAATCATTAGAATTGTTCCTGATTTATTTTATCGATTGAATGATATTCGTTTGATATTCTTCGCCTTCGGTTACCGTAACTACGCACATTTGTCTATTGATATTACTTAATTATAATAAAATAAATTCGTCAATCCAAAGATTGGATTAGTATAAATTTACTCATTAAGATAAATACTGACATTAATAATTGCTCATTTTGTTGTTCTGTTGATTTTTGTGTGATGTAATATATGCAACTTCATAATATACAATCGTCATCACGGTTAATCCCAGCTTCTGCTACGGTTCGCTTTCCTGCTCTTTCTTCTCCACATCGAACCTCCAAAATATAACAAAACCCCTGACAGAGCCATGGAATACTTACGCTCTGGTATACGTATTGTATGTGTCTATTTTCATCTGTTCCTTCATAGGTTCTAAATTTTTTATCAAAATTTTCAATCGTCCGCTGGTTATTAGAATACATTGATGGTATCCTTTTCAGTGCAAAACTTATATTGACCGTTAATGAAAATTGTATTGACATAATATAAAAATTTGATGAATTCAGAAATAATTTTTATTTTATTTGGTAAATGTGATTCGGATATTTGTGATACGATAAGTCTCGTTCGGATCAGACAGGGGTTTCTGTAACAACCTATATCTTGCCCGATACTGTTAAAGCATTGGTATTCTTCCTTATAAGATAGTCTTGGTAACTTGGAATTGGGCTTTATCGTGCTTTTTAATACAATACACCAGCATTCCATAGTTCGTAAGATACATATAGCTACAAAGGTTTGAAGTTAGGTTCCTAATTAGTTCCATATTTTAAATGTTATATGTTCTAACTCCTCATTACATGTCGATACACGATTGTAATTAAACAAAGAATAATTAAACGTAAGTATTTATTTTCGTAGGTACATCATGCATATATTACATCGTATAGAAAAATGCAAAGTAGTATTAAATTTTCATGTAGATAAAACAGTACACAGTATTTTAACGCATTTATGACAGGAGGCTGTTTTGATACAATGTTTGAGAATCACAAAACTTTTTGAGTTTTTTTTTTATAGTTGTTATGCCACACAACTAGTTGTAACATCGAATTGTTTTGTTGTTCCCATGTTATGCTTGTTTTTGTGATGCTGTGATGAAATTCCCAAATATTGTAAATAATTTTATTATTGTTAATAAGGTTTTATCTTTAAAACTATAACGTCACTAGGCTCACACGAACAATTAAGCATTTACTGCTTAGAATAAAGTATTAATGTTTACTCTATTCCATTATAATTAACGAAAAATGAATATAATATCGTAACGATAACTCACTCTTTTATTTTTGATCCTAAATTAGTAGCTGAGTGCACTACTAGAATGATATCTTGGACAGTTTCTCGCCAATATGTTATTTCAGGTCGCGAAGATTATCTTCAAAAACAAATACCTTCTGATGAGTACCTACCGTGATCCAATTAGGTAACAAAAGTGACCCTTTTTTGAGAGGGGAAGACGGAACGATCTTTCCTACTCCTACCTGTTACATCCTCGCAACGTAAACCGTTCAGTCTCGCGTCCGACTCAGCGATTCCCACATACCTATGACTACATAAAAGCGAAGTCCCTCCACTGTGTCTGTGCCTTGCTATCTGAACCACCACCATCAAGATTACTATATTAACCAAAGTTAATTAGTATGGGTACCTTGGCATTGCGGGATAAATTTCGAAAAGTTTTTTCGATAAAGGTAGGTTCACGTAAGTAACAGGATCCTGAATCTCAGCAGAGTTTATCGGGCGAAAAGCGCGCGGAACCCTGGGTATAAATTTATTAAAAGGAGACTGAGCAAAAGTGGTCCATGAACCAGCAGCGATGGTGACCGATGTGTTAGGGCGCCTCAGCTGCATATTTGTACATGATGGCATCAAAATTGGTACCGGCAGTTTCGAGAAATGAGCATTTATTTGCCACATGTTTGTATGGCAATTTCCATATTCTTTGAACCAGCATCGACATGGTTACAAAGTATAGGTTGAGTACCTTCAACTATGTTCTCTATAAAAATAGAGTTGAAGGTGTTCAACCCATATACTGTAACGATACTACCATTGGTTCATAGTATAGGGCACTTCCCATACAAAATGTGCCAAGTAAATATCTGCTTTTTTTCAAAAACTGCCGTTCAGATTTTGATGCCCTTCTCTACAAGGATATATTTGAGGATGCTAAATGTAAATAATATACCGATGTTGTTTTTTGGCCATAGTCCACTTTCCCTACATACTTACCCAGTCTTCTTTGTTAGCTGGGAGTTTTAGGTTCACAGACTTGCACGAGGCACCCAGCCAGTCGTGCCTTTTCGATTACGTAATATCAATAGCGTGTTACTGAAGCGGTGGTGCAAATAGCCGCACATGTATGATTACAATAGTTAACAACATTGTAGTCAATGAACTCCTCGCGTTCCACCAACATAAACTGGACGTGATGGACGAAATGAGGGCGATCCAGACACCTTACGTCCTCTATGTATGTATGTCCAACTTCACTGAGAGATCTATAATTTAAGCATAGGCGCCACACGTCAGTCAACCTCAAAGAGACGGAGTTGTCCTGCAGAATGTATAACAGAGAGCTGGAGTAATTCTAAAATTGATATCGTGTGAATTTTACGCGGCAGAAGTCACGGGCAAAGCTAGTAAGTACAATATAATTGTCACCCTGTGTAGCCAACCGTTGTCTCCGTTTGTCGATAGTCGTCAATGGCGCAGTCTCGAGGGGGGCGGAAGCGGCCGGCGGGGGAGGGGACCCAAATCACCTGTCAAACAGCAAACTACAAGACTCGTACCTAATCGCGGGTATCTGCAGACGTCTTTGTCGCGTCTTCGATCTTGGTGAATGACCGTTAACATTGTCCGCGCGTCAATTCCTGAATTCCCCGCTTTTCGAGACAGCAGTTTAACTTCGGCTAAGTTTTGGGATCGGAAACCGAAACTGATCTTGAGTCGGCAGTGCCCATGATGGGTGCTAGAATTGCGGTGGGAAGTAAACTATGCAAGTATGCCGAAACAGTTATTAGATAACGTCACTATAGATATATAGACTGATGATTCATTTATCAGCCTATTGTCGTCCTTCGCTGAACGTAGGCCTTTCCCTCCCCATGGAGCGCCATTCTCTCCGGTCTTGGGAAATCCGCATCCATCCACTGTCCACCTTTTTAAGGTCATCGGTCCATCGTGCCATCGGGCGTCTCACACTGCGCCTGCCGAGTCGCTGTCTCCACTTCAAAACGCGTTGGCTCTATCAACCATCGATTCGTCTGGAGACATGGCCGGCCCATTTCCTCTTTAGCGTTCTGATTCTTCGTACGATATCGAATGAGCAACCTTGAATTTATGGACCAAGCCTATGATTAGGTCTACGTTTGCGCTCCGTCATTACAGGTAAAACGTCCTGATTAAATACCCTGGTCTTAAGAGATTGTGGGATCGTCAATTCAAGGATATGACGGAGCTTTCCGAAAGCTGCCCAGCCCAAGCGTATTCTTGTATTCGCCTCCTTCTTGAAGTTATGCCGTACTGTTTGACCGAAATAAACTCGTACATATTCTTCTACAACCTCGAGAGTAGCGGCGTTTACGGCGGGGACATGTGACCATTGAACATGACTTTGGTCTTGTCAAGATTCATCCGGAGAGCCACCCGTCTTGAAGAATCATCTACTTCGTTGTAAAATTATATTCCTCGGACTTGATTTAGTAAAAACAATGTGTATAAGTATCTAGATATTATTCTTCAAACAATATTTCGAAAAATGGTGCACAGAACGCCTACCTAATAGGTACAAAATGTTCAACAACGATCGCACACTTTGCTATTCATTATTACACAGGCGCACTTATCTTTACACCATCTTTGCAAATGCTCACTTCAAACATTTTATAGTGTGAGAATCTGTCATATTGAAATATCAACACAGTAAAGTTATATAAATTGATACTTATATGTACCTTGATGCTAAAAGGGTATCAACCTAGTCAAAGTCTTTAAGTCGTACTAAATATCTTTGTAAGAAAACATGGAATGCCTTGAGTGCAAGGCGGGTGTCAAGTGAGTCTCCGCAGAGCGATAGGGATTAGGCCAATTAGAAGGGATTCCATCTCCGTTCAGCGAAACATTCTTTGATCGTGGAACGCTCTGCTTTTCTTATCCCAGCCCTTAGCGATATTGTTTCTCAGTACTCTCGTTAATTACATTGAATTCGCAAATTTTAAAGTCGATAAGTAGAGCTCTAATGAGTATAATAACTTGTAGGAATAATGCCGTATTCAGAATATGGAGTGCTATTGAGCTGTAATGAGACAAGTTACAGAGGATTAGCAATATGAAACGAATTATGTTATAAGAAATCGAATGTTTTATTAGATATTTAGGTAGAATATTTATACTACCCACCCAGAAGACTCAATTCAAAATCAATTCAATAGCACAGTAACTTAAATCAAATTTTGCTCATGTTATTACCATAGGCGCAATACTTATCGAGAGACTAGGTACGGTATCTCGTATATAAAATTTAATAATCTTGGCGTTAATATCCCGGTTGTAATCTCGCGCACGAGGGCCCCGGGTCCGGCTTGACCATGATCTAGGATTTGGCGACCGCCATCTGACCTCCCGGTTACCAGGGAAAGCTGACCAGATTGGATCATGGTTACTCATTCAGTCATCTTCAGATGTTTTCCGTCACCGTAAGAGTATCGGTTAGTTTTCAACTAATGTACATAACTTAGAAAACAGTCATTGCATTCGTACATCGCCACAGTGGGATTCAAAGCCACAAATGTGCGCGCTAGTAAGTAAAATAAATTAAAATAAATTAAAAAATCATAATCTAACACAAAACATAAAAATAATTACCCTATTCTCTCTCGTAATAAAAATTTTGCCATCCGTCTTCAGCGAACCTGAAAATTAATAAAACACGCCTAAGTAGCTATGTCCCGCAAAAACAGCGAGGTTGTCATGTTAATATCTGTTGTGGCATTAAGTTTTAATCTAAACAAAGTGCGTCGGCGAGCGAAGTCGCGCATTAATGTTAGTTAACCGTGGATTATGGCGTTGGTTGTAATGACGAAATTTATTGCCGTACAGCGGAGACCCCTGGCCTTTATAACGGCAGCGTCTGGGAACATGATACGAAACTATGCCATAGTTTGGTGTGTGTATTTTTGCGATATCGCCGGTAATGCAGAAAATAGAATTACTGTCACATTACAATGTGCCGGAGTATTAGAATCTGGCTAGCCGCTTTGTAATTTGATTTGGTAGCTCAGTGGTGTACTTTCTGATCATGACGCAAAAGGTGTGGAATTAAAAGCCCGACGACATAAGGATATCTGTCTTAATATTTGTTTGTAAGTGCTGGACACTCGTAATGTGTGAGGATCTAAATAATATGTGTAATATCGTCTACAACAGGTTTTGCGTGTGCAAGGCAATTAAGGAGTCGATGCTCATATTTATCCCTTTCTTTGCCCTACTAGTGTTTTCTTTGTTGTTCTCTAACAGTGTTAGGCCTCTGCCGTGGTTGGTCACCATCCCCACTTGTAATCAGAAACATTACTATGAGATCTCACAGAGAACACACAATACTTGAGTGCATTGTGTTTCCGTCAAAACGAACCAAATTGACTTTAGACTTTTTACTCGTGTGAGCACTGTGTGAACGTATAGTAATAACTTTCACAAATATTTTTTGTGAGTATGGGTATTATCCACACCGTCAAACGGTTTGCGCGGTTCCCAAGCGAAGACTGGCGAAACGATAAGACGAACGTGTGATGCCCGGCAGAGTAGAATAGCACCAACCCCTTACACTCGTGGGTGTCCTCTTTTTTTTACAAACCAATTTTGGTTGAAGAATATTGCTGTAGCGGCAAAGGAAAATTTTCTGGGTCTGGGAAGGGTCTGGGTGTTCTATGTATAACAAGTATATATTTAAAAAGTATTTAAGTAGTTTATCAGTTATCTGGCACCCATAGCACAAGCTTTGCTTAGTTTGGGGCTAGATGGCGCTGTGTGAATTTGTCCACGAATATATTTATTTTATTTAAAATTTTCTTGAAGTGGTAATACACTTATGCTCTTGTACTATATATTACAAGGCGGTAAAATGCCCATCGTCTTGTTCCTGCTTCGTATCTACACAAACGCGTGTAACAGACGACGCTCCACGAAGTCGTGCCAATTGGCAATAGTGGTCATTGATCTTTCGGTCAGAACTACTATGTAAGTGATCACAGCGATAGCTGTAATGATTAAATAGTCGTAGTGATTACAATAAATTAAATAGAACAGTTTTCATATATTTTTCATGAGATAATGCCGGTTCTTAGAGCCTCGGTGGCCTTGGTGGTTAAGGTACACAACTCGCAAGCGAGAGGTACCGGGTTCAAATCCCACTGCCGCCATATACAAATGCCTCGTTTCTGAGTTATGTGCATTAGTTGAACACTTAGCGAATACATCGTGAACACATCGTGATGAAACTTGCAGATTTAGGCAACTGAATGTGTGACCCCTGGTAGCAGGGTCAAGGATGTAAGATGACAATCACTCCACTGTAATTACCTGATCTGCCAAACTTAGGATTATGGTCGTCGTACGCGAGAGCATATCCGGGATTTTAACGTCAAGGTGATTTTCTTATAATTTATTAATGCGGTTCTTGACGTAGAGGTCGATGCACGTTATTGCCAATTCATTTAGCACAGAGCATCATATATAAAAAAAAGTATATAAGTAGTTTATCAGTTATCTAACACCTACAACACAAGCTTTGCTTGCTTTGGGGCTAGATACCGCTGTGTGAATTTGTCCAAGCACATTTAGTTTTTATTATTTCCCGCCATCTTCTGCAATTCTACAATATTTCGATTGATGGATACTTAAATAAAAATAACGCATTTACTTGATCAGTACCCCGAGAAGCCAAACCAGTGAGATCGCCAAGTCAACTGACATTCTTAAGGGAGAGAAAGGAATTAATCAGCGAATTTTAAGCCACCGTCAAAGTGATGGCTTCCGGAGAGCCAGCCAATCGCCGAGCGGCATGATGAATAAAAAATAACTCTCATCTCGACATCACAAAAAGTTGGGGGTAAAAAAATAATATTATCCTCTGGAAATGAATTAAGCAACTCCTGATACTGCGGCCCGGATAGGAAAAGATACGTCGGCTGGGTCGGTGTAGAGACGGATTCTGTATCGAATTCTCTAGTATACAAGTGTTGTTACATGGTTACATTACGATTCGAATGTGCAAAGTGTAAAGTATGCTGAGGTATTTCAAGTAATCTGCCAACAATTGTACTACGGATAGGGAACATTAGTTGGAGGTTTATATAGTTTGTGGTCGGGAAGCTCTATATCATATTTACATTACAGCACGAGTGCTTAAGGTAAATAAAGAGCATGCATATTAAGTAGCCCACTCTACATTTTTAGTGAAAACAAGTTTAGTGGTAACAAACTATGACAATTCTTTACGCTTAAAAAACTCAAAACTTTGTTATCAATGACAGATATCACAACATGTAAAAAGATTCTGTTTTGTATATCACACATGTCAACCCAAATTCTACGAACTAAAACTATCTATCACAGTTACCAGTTACTTTCAGACGAGCTGTGTTCCCGTTTGTTACTGAGTAGCATAAAAAAAACGAAATACTCTTTCAACCACGACTCGACGGAAACCCTCGCCATATCTCTTAGCCGGGCCCGATCCTCTGCGGGGTAAGTAGCGAATAAAATTAACCGAGGATGATCGCTAATGAAAATAAATTGGCGGCGGGAGATTTGAGATTACACGGCCGCGGCCCACGAAAAAATACGGGCCGCGTTCACAGTGCGGGGTCGCCGGTATGGCCGGGGCTTTAGGTTGGGGAAATGGGTGGATTTGGGGTCTTTGCTTTTGCAGTTTCAGTTTCATGGTATATCTACCATCTTGTTGCATCTTAAAGTCGCGTGATAGACCCGTCCATAGGCTGTGGTAACTGCTTACCATCAGGCTAGCCGTAATAATAATAATAATCGTTGACAAATTCACACAGCGCCATCTAGCCCCAAAGTAAGCACAGCTTGTGTTATGGGTGCTAGATAACTAAGCTAAGGTAAGCTTGTCTGCCACCTTAGTGGTATAAAATAAAATACCCGCCAGAATCCGTAAGATAATGACAATATGCTCGCGGAAGAGTCCAAGAGTAGAGTCAAGATGATATTTTTAATTGGAAGAAGCTACCTGGGTGATGTATGAAGAATATATTGTAGTACTGGGATTACAACACTACTAAGCACTTCAAGGCTTTCACGTAAGTTTGGTTAAGAAAGGGTACCAAATACCTACCTTCGTCTAAGAACAATCCACGTACGCATTCGCATTTATTTGGTATCCCAAAATGGACATGCACTTGTATTAAATACGGAAAACTTGGTAGAGGGAAGGAATGCGTCGTATCCTGGCGGTTCATCTCACTAAGTCGATGTGAGGATCAACGCTGAGTTATGGGCCTTTATTGCTCGAGTTAAGTACGATCCATAAACATAATAAATTTACGTTCATAACACGGTAGTAGTACTTGATTAACTCACTAATAAAATAGAAGAAATAGATAAAATGTTTACTCCAGGTGGTAGGACCTTCTGTCCGTCTGAGTGGGTATCAAGTATCACTGTTTATTTGGACATACTTCAGCGAAGTTTGAACACTAGTCTGCGGAATAAAAAAAACATCTAGACGTTAATGTGCTTGTTGTGCTCTCGCCCACGAGGGCCAGGGTCCGCCTTGACCATTATCCAGGTTTTGACAGATCAAATTATTACAATGGAGCAACTGTCATCGGACGACCGTGATTCTGCTATCAAGGGAACCTGACCAGATTGGATTATGGCTACACATTTTCATCAGGTTTCGTCACGATGGTTTCCCTCACCGTAGGAGCATCGGTTAGAATTCAACTAATGTACATAACTCAGAAAAGAGTCATTGGGACATGGCCGCAGCGGGATTCGAACTTATTGTATTCGTATATGCTCATCGGCTATATAGTTTCGGCTACGACGCGCTACGAAGCCGAAAGAACCTTATTTTTATTACTTCTGATGTTTTTAGGCATTTTAAACACTACGATCTCCAACCCGCCTACAAGCGTGAAGATTATTGCAAAACCCTCCACTGATGTGGAGGAGGCTCAAGTCCAGCTGAGGACTATTACGAACTGTTGATGCTGGTGGTGGTGATGAAAATGGGAAATGCACATTATTTTCTTCATTGTAAATAATTTTAATAATAGAGCTTATTAATAAATCGTCCTAACCCAAAAGTAATAAAACCACAGAAGTAGCAACCACACAAATCCATCCTAAATCAGAGCAGCCTTAGTAGTAATCATCCTAATTTTGCGCGTATCATCTCCGAGCCCCAACTGAAGTTGAGGGTAAAAATGTCATGTCAATTAATAAAGTCTGCGGTAAGCCGCGGCTTAGGCCGTGCGCTTGTTATATCATAACTAAGCCTGCCAGGAATGAGATAGAACGTAGTTTTCGTTTACTCTGAAATTGTTTTAAGCTAGCCGATGTTGGATGGGTTCGCTTTTTTTGTGTTTTCTTTTTTGTTGTAGAATAGAGGGCGATGGTATAGTATAATGACTTTCTTGTATCGAGTCGGTATTGAAAATGAGAATCGACCACTTGATGGCATTTAAAAAGAAACAAAGTTACTGTATTAGGAGCTGTCTCGATACTCCAAATTGACATTTGAATGGATTCAATGAGGAGTTTTCCAGTAGGTATTGATAGTTGGTTTCAAAAGGCATCAATAGATGGTGCTCCTACGATTTTGGTAATCTTTTTATAATCTGTATGATGGTGGCAGTGATTTCATGCAGCCAACTAATACTAAACTTAAAAATAAAATGTTTATTAATATAAACATAACTGTTAAAGGTTGAACGATATGTAAAAAGAAATATTTATAGAAGTTGGCACTATGTTCCATTATTATTACAACCTCTAAAATGGTTAAAAACTATTGACAAATACAATATTATCCAATACAACGTACCCAGTGTTTATATCCTGTTTGCTAAGAACCTTTTTCAAGCGATTATCAATTACCAAAGTTGTCGGGGCGCCATCTAGTGAGTGGTGAGGAATGCTTTAGATAACTATTGGAAAACTGCTCATTAAATTGACAGAATTGACCATGGGGCCCATTTTTTGAAACCGCTCGTATCCACGCGAGCGCTGCGTGGCCTACCTATTTCTTTCACACTTTTGGTAATTTCCTAGAGATCGTTAGAAGGCGAGCGCTGGCGCGGAAGCAATCTGTTTCAAAAATAAGGCCCCTGGAGTTAATCATCATCACAGCCCACAACAATCCACTGCAGGACTCCGGGCCTCTCCCCCAAAAGGGGAGGTCATTGCCATAATGTCCACGCTTGGCAGGCGGGTTGGAGATCGCAGTGCAGTTGATGTAAATCTACCCAGAAAGATGCTGCTGCCCATCTTTCGAATTTGTCCCTTAGTCGCCTCTTACGACACCCACGGGAAGAGATGGGGTGGTGCTATTCTTTGAGGTGGCGGCACCACACACCACCTGGAGTTAATACTGTGTCTGAATAAGGATTTTTGGGCGTTTTATGCTATGCTATTTAGGTAGGGTTATTTTGTTTGTTCTAAGCAATCTATTGGTATCACAACAATATCTCATAACATTAACTGTTATACTTGAGCCTCCTAACTCAACTCTTAACTTCTAACTGTTATACAGGGCATTGCAAGAATCTCAAAGTTTGGCAGGCGGGTTGGAGACTGCAGTGTTGGAAATACCGAAGAGAAAATGCTGCTGCAAATTTCCTGGTACAAGGAGGTAATAGATAACGCATCTCTGAGAGTGCATTTTTAACCCCGACGTAAAAAGAGGGGTATTTTTATGTCATACGGTAGGCAAACAGGCAAGCGGGCCACCTGGTGGAAAGTGGTCACCACTGCCTTTAGAAATTAGCAACACCAAGAGTATCGCCAATGCGTTGCCCACCTCTATAACACGTTGCTCTGGCAGCAAAAAGGCAAATGCCCCTCCACTGCCAAAGCCACGGTTTACCAAATTCCCACCCCATGGAGCACTGGAAACCTTAAGTACTCACCGGCAGAAACACAATACTATTTAAAAGAGTATTGTTTAGCTGCGGTATTCTGTAAGGTGAATTCTGTACTTCCCTAGTCGGGCGGCTCCAATTCGAACGAGATACCCCGCTATGCCCTACCTCTCTTAACCTTTTATAAGTGTTGTTAGTTTTAGTGTAAGTGTTATAAGTTTAACGTGCGTATCTGTGTATTTGTGTATCTGAAAGCTGGTGGCAAACCTGTGCTTAAGACCCATCAGAAGCTGTCCAATTCCGTCATCCCCCATCGTCAAAATCGGATTAGTAGTTTCGAAAATGTTTGAGTATATGCTAACTTGGTCGGGGATTCTCCGACACAATTGCAGTAACTGCAACGCGCGTGCAGCTTGCCAAATCTGAAACCATTCCCACTCACATCTGAATTAATAATTTTTGAGCCATGATGAATATTATCCAATCAAAGTCAATTGTGTAGACAACATTTAGAAATTAATATCTATGCCTGTAGTTTCTTAGATTTTCGATAAAATATATCGTTTCAAAGTAGCGGTATGCAATATTGCAATACAAATTTTAAATTCCGTGTAACTTTGAACAGATATATTTTAGCAACCACAGACATCTCACATTTCTTAATCTCATCTGCAAAATTTTATTGGCTATGATTGCTAAATATTGAAATTATAATCTAACTAGTTTTTATGGAACGCGTTCCGGTGACACTCCTCTCAGTAAGATAAGTATGTACTTAACTATTTTATTGCCTTTCATAACGTACCCATCAAATTTCAAATACATGTCCTAATACATATAAATACATAATTTAGACCCAAAATACAACCACCATCTTTGAATGCGTTAACACGTGATCCGAATAGCTATACTTACCACCATAACAGAAAATAGAATAAGCCTAGATATATTAATACGGACACATACAGAAAGCAGAGCGAAGCGGCCGAGGCACAATGGAATAGGAATACATATTCCTGTGCAAATCTGCGCTAGAATTAATTTGTCGCGTCGCGAAATTAACGCACGAGCGACACCGCGCGCTGACACTGCGCGAATCAGCGGTGCATCTGCGCCTGGGATGAGTTGCTAATACACCCCCGGAATGTATGAAATGATAAAAAAATTATTACATAAATAACATTTTATTAGGACTATTTAGCAACCGGACTAGCTAGCTTATTACGTATTTCTGTTGCTAACGATTCTCTGATTGCAATAATTGAAATAATAACTTTTGTAAATACGTATCGTTCCAACAAAGTTTCATTGCAATAAACTGCTACTATTAAATCGATGATCGATAGAAACAACTTTGATGAATGCTCGTTAAAAATTAACTTGTTTTGTCTTGAATGACAGTAAAATAATGGTATTGTAATTTCATTTAAATACAAATTACATGTGTAAATTTGTTTTTCTTGAAAAAAAATTTAATGTGTGCTCTTATTTATCGAAGGTACAAGCCTAATATATTTTGTTATAAAAATGTTTAAAATATTACCTAGAAATAAAATATATTTACTTAAATGTTTGACAAGTGTTCAGGCAGTTGAGTTCTGTAAGCTAATTACATAACTCTGATGCAAATTTTTTTATTTCAATGATTGAAATTGTTATTTTTGCTATTACGTATGATCGAACATCAGGCATACCAGGTTTCAGGTTATTGCAATGGATCTTTGTTAGCAACTGAACCCATGAAATCGATGTTATGCAATCGCAAAAGTAACAATTTAAATATTTGAAATCAGAGAATTGTTAGCAACAGAGTTACGTAATTAGCCTACTGGGCAACGCATTGATGACACCCCTCCCTTGGTTTTGCAAATGTCCGTAAGCAGAGGTGACCACTTTCCATCAGGTGGCTCGTCAGTTTGCCTACCGATTGACTTAAAAAGTAAATAAAGTAGACAAAAACGTAACTAATTATTAGTTAAAAGAGGTTTGATTATCGCCATATTAATAATTCTATAAATTATTGTCGACCTACTGGCGTTTGACAAATCATCTTTTGATATTATAATATTATACTAAATTCGTTTATGAAGAGAATGGAATATGTTCATGAAACATTAAACCAGGCATGCCTGTAATAAATAGGTAACCTCGTTGAAAGCATTTACAATAATCGTGTGATGTAAGTTTACATCATAGTTTCTAGCAATAGCTGAACTGTCTCAAGACTGCGGAATCTCATAGAGACGGATAAGCTCTATAAAGTAAAAATACAATTTGTACCTTAGCTACTTATTTCTGATTCGCCTACGCTACCGACTACTGTGACCGCCTCGCGTAGATTACAGCCGCCAATCTATTTAGACATACATAATCCTTAAATACATTTTATTTCTCGTAATGGTGTAATAAGCATTATCATCAACAGCCAAAGGGTCCTATGATGTCCACAAAGAGATTTGTAAGTTAGCTACGCTCATATTTCTGTTGATCTGTCTCGTATCCAACTAATTCTTGTTATTCTCAGATATCACTAGTATTTATGTAATTTTTAATTTATTGGCTTTGACATAAGTCAGGCTATAACATAGTATAAAGTTCTCATTAGGCACAACTCACAAGATCCAAACGTCCTATATCTGGAATAAATGAAAAGTTATGAAAAATTTATTTTAAAAGAATTTAAAGGTTGAACGTCATTATACAGTAGTAGCAGCTCTATACAAGTCGGTAATATTTATCGCGAGCTCAGGTGAAAAGATCCCACGCTCACCCGCCCGCGGCTGGCTTAAACTGTTCCCTGCACAGACAAAGGCATGGCACGTGGCATAGTGTCTAGGACGACAGCCGCGCTTAGACATCCAGTCTACCGGTGGTCCCTAACAAGTTGTCAAGAATCACTCATTAAATGGGACGATTTTAAACATAATCTAGGGTTCAATACGTAAAACAATAATCTTTACAAAAAAATGATTTTATAATATCCTTAACGCCGTTTAGCAATTGCTTCTTAGGCATACTTCTTTTTCACGTACCTGGCGGAGATGGCATAGCCAGGTATACCTATAATGTAGAGATGTAGGGCCTACATATGGTACTACTCAGATGGCACTGCAAGTTATCTGCGCTGTAATGATGTGGACGTTTCGGAAGCGATAACGGAAATACTTGCTAATAAAATTATGACTTACTTCAAAGCCAATTCACTTATTATCCTCCTCAGTAGTTCACTCTGGGTAGAGTGGTTGTGGTTTCATGACGATGCGTCTTCAACCGCGATGCGCTTCCACTTGTTGCGAGCTTCAGCGTTACATTTGAACTATGGTACTTTGGCAGTGTAGTGTCCGGCAGATGGCCGTGTGGTGTCCGGCAGAGTAGAATAGCACCAATCCCTTACGCTCATGGGTGTCGTACAATGCCACTAATGGTTTCGAAGCAAAAGATCAAGAGTCTCCGTAGTCTGGAAAATGGGCAGCATCATTTTCCTTTGTTATAATTAAACACTGCGATCTCCAACCCGCCTGCCAAGCGTGGAGATTATGGCAATAACCTCCTCCTCCTTCCTTTCGTGGGAGAGGCCCTAAGTCCTGCAGTGGACTGTTATGGGCTGTGATGATGATGATTATGACTTTGGGTTGCAGCCGTTATTAAGTCTGTCCAACGCGTAGGCGATCGACCTCGCGATCGATTGCCCTCCACCTGCCCTTGGACAGCGAGTCGTTCCACGGAGTTCTGGTTTCGAACAATGTTTCCGAAGTATTTGAGTATTCGTATTTGCATAGTCGCGACGATAATCTTTCCGTAATTTTAAGCTATTCCAAGATCGAGACAGCAGCACTCTCCGCCAACACCACATTTCCAGCGCGTCTATTTTGCGTCGGTCTTTCAGGCGAAGCGTCTACGTTTCTGCACCATACAGAAATACGGGGAAAATAAAGCTTCTCATCAGTCGGACTTTCGTGGTTTTGGAGATGTTGCGGTTGCCTCAGACTCTTTTCAACAGCAGATCTTGTGATATCACATCTCCTTCGACTTTCGTTCTTACATCCCAAAGTGTTCGTGATCCCACGAACGTGTACCACGGCTCCACAGCCGAGGTACACGTAGCTTTGGACAACTTTACAGTTGCCAATCATGGAAATATCAGGTTGATTTAGTTCGGCTCGGTCCACGATCATTGTCTCTGTTGATCGCGAGTCCGAAGGAGAGGCTTGTTATTTATTATAAACGAGTACAAAACAAATAAATTCATTTCAGTCATACTTCATAAAAAAACTTCTAAAATATTTCGTACGAAACGGTTACCTGTCCAGAACTCAACTGTCTAAACACAGCCAAATATTTAAGTAAATTTATTTATTATTTAAAAAAATTATATAACAAAGTTACGGCGTGTATATTAATATTTTTCAAGAAAAACAAATTTGTAAATATAATCACTTCAATTCACTCTACAATTTGTATCCAAATGAAATTATGTTACCTTTATTCAAGACAAAACAAGTTAATTTTTAACGGGCCCTCATCAAAATTGTTTAATTGCATCCCAGAGGGACGGCTAAGCGTGAAACGGTCTAATCTACCGCTGGGGCGGCGTCGGTGCCACTAAAGGTGACAGTAAAAACGTCACCCCCCAGCCAGACGATATCAGAAAATTAGCTCGACAAGAAAAGTGACAAGTGCGTCAAAACAGGGTGGTTCCGAACACGGTTCATGAATAAGTACGAAATATTATCGAAATAGATTAATGAAAAGTTAATTTATCTCGCTTTCTAACTTATGAAATTAATTTTGGCATTTCCATGTAATTTTCCTAAAATATTTCTGCAGTATTTGTTATAGCAACAGCTGCATAGATAACAATATGTTCTAATTAATTTGAATCGCTACTGCACGGCTGCGCTGCGCGGCTGCAAAAAGGTGCGACATAGGTAATCTTTCATCTTGGTATTGAGATAAGGAAACACAGACTCGCAGGGCGAGTTATGTCGCGTGATCACTTGTCTAGCCGTGGTGATTAGTAAAATTTCGTGTCTGTAACTCCGTATAGTTTCCAAACATAATTACATAGGTCCTTTAGTTTGAGTCCTTCAAGGTCTCAATCATTCGTTTTTTAAACCTAATTTTTTAATCTTCCGACAAGGTGTCTCTAATGTATAACAAATATACCGGCTCCCCTCGTCACCGCGATCATCGCAAACCGAGCGACTCTGTTTCTTTCCGAGACAATTGCACAGATAATTTTGTTTATTCTTTCATGCTTCTTTCTTTGGGTTAATTCAGTCCGAAAGAGAGAAAGACGTTTCCGTCGTGGGGTGTTCGTTTGGAATTTTTTCTTGAATTGATTTATAGAATCACTGATTTAGTACATTCTGAATTTGGTATGCGTCTTTCATACGATCAGTTTCTATAATAACAGACGCGAACCTAGGCGCATACTTACGAGTATGTTACGCGCATTACGTAAGGCTGTCATATACATCAGGTCATACCAACTGTCAGATAAATCTAGCGTATGTGACAGAACGTAAAAAAAGCAACTTGCGTTTGACCCATTTAAATTACGCATTTAACCTGTCTATTTTTAACTGAAATAAGTTAAACTCAGACCAAATAACAAATAAATACAGAAAAGCACGCAAAACTACGCCATGCTGTGTGTACGTGCACGGTCACACGCACACATTGACAACCCAACTAACGCCATGCCACACGTTTTCGAAACCGGCCTTATGTCATCGCCATCTTTATTCTTATTTGATCTGAAAGTGTTAATATACTTAGGTAATTTTTGTTGATATTAAATAATATTCTATATTTTAAAATTAATAAGAATTTTAAAAAGTGCCAATAGCTCGTGTCCGATTTGCAGGTAGGTAATAGCTAAAATACGTACCTTCAACAAAAAATAACGCTCAACACATTCACATCGCGTTAACGTTAACGCAAACGCAAAGCGATACAAACTTAAAAAGATTCGCAGCCGCGATCGTTGGAACGATATCTCGCCCATTCGACGGAATATTACCCATTTGTTCCATCTTCCATCAGTCTCTTTATACGGCGATCTGGAGATTGTGCATCGGAATACGTTTTGCATTTGCGTCTTATCTGCCGCATAAACCGGGCGTTAGTCCCCAATGCACATTACTCTAACAGTTAGGTGGTATTGGCGTATTTCGGAGTATTTTATTCGTGTGAAGGGCCCTTAGTTTCCGGCAATGCTGACTTTTTACGATGATTGCGCGGCGGATTCGCGTTGATGAGTGGAAGTGTGTTTTTTTTCCATTTACCTCTAATTGAGCAAGGCAAGCTTTAGGAAAATGATAGTGGAACGCATTTTCACATGAACTATTTTGCTATTTTCACTTTGAATTGATACGATTTACTGTATGTTGTATTGTCCTCCTATCTTGTATTTTCATATCCTAAAAATATGTTTTTCTTTGATTGAAAGAATGCATTATTCATTTAACCATAACAAATTGAACACTAGGGTCAGGTGAGTTCATAAAATGCTTTGGTATCGAGAAAAACACACAAGCTTAACTGTCTAGTGACAAGGATACATTTTCGAAATCGGTTTATTCGCTTTCAAGATTAAATTAAATTAAATTTGACACCACAGAATTAGGCCTCAACCCTACACTCGCTAGGAAACATCCAGCCGTTATAATCTTGTCCGTTTAAAAACGAAGCATATCTATTGAACGAATGGAATACGGACGAGTAATTCGCAAACAACGTCACCTTCGCAGGGAGCGTCTCCAAGGCGGGTTGTAAACTTGCTCGTCTAACACAGCGAAATTCAATAAAAAGCTAAAAGCCAATCTTATCTCGGCGGGAGGAAATTAAGAAACAGCGGCGGGCATCTGACATGGCCGCTCTCTGTAGATCTGTTGGTAGTGCTGTGCGATGACGGAGTTGTAATTTGTCGATGTTTCGTTTATCGACTAAAAAGTCATGTTATGTATGTGTAAGTTATCGGAAGTTGGTGATAATTGCAAAGGCTTCGTATTTACGCACACGCGTGCGACAGAGACGACCGAACTAGCCAATACTTGGCCATAGCAGAATAAAAGCGGCTGTTGGTCTCACTGGCAGCCAGAGCTGAGCCATGGACCATTTTGTTTTGTATAGCTATTTATTTATGTATTTTTAGATATTTTTATGGTAAGTTATTTAAATTGTTTTTTTATGCTAAACAAAGAATCATTTTCATTTGCATACGCATTATTTACGGCGGATATTGGTACAGAGATTCTCAAAAGAGGTTTATACACAATAATGCGAATGCTAAATTCGGCCAAATCGTTTTTAAATCTTTGATTTCAACGGCGAAGTGTATCAGTGACTGCTACGCATAACGCTACGTGTGTAGAAGGTGCTACGAAAATTCATTTTACTCTTATCGTTTTTCAATTAAGTTATGCTTACAACAGCATTATATTGTAATTTCTGCATTGCATTTTACTAGCGACTTCAAAGCGTTTAATATAAAGAGTCGTATTTAAAGCCTTCGGCGTTCAAAGATTCATTTTCACCGTGCACCCGAACTAAATAGACTCAGTTATAGTAAATAACAGGGACCGTTCCATTTCCTGCCGCCACAAAACCTCGACATCCCCGTCGCAGCCCTACACATTTTTAAAAGATAGAGTGTTGAATGCGACGGCCGGCGCTCCGGCGTCGAACCGCTGAAATAATTCGCGCTGACGCGGCCGCCGGCGCCCGCCGGAAACGCAGCCTTATCTTGCGACGAATACCCGCTTGTGCCATTTTTAAACAACTCCCTTTATTTCTATTTACCCGACACCCCGCACCCCCCCACCCCGGCATGAATAGACCCGCCTACTTAATGGGACTTTCAGTTCCTAAGTCATCATGTTTTTTAACAATACGCGGCGATAAGTAACGTCGGATAATAAACGGTGGAAATACTCGCGCAAATATCTTGATGGAGCGCCGTAAATACGGGAAGTTCGCAACTTTGTTGTTCGGTTTTGATATAACATTTCTCGGGGTAACTGTTTGGGATGAAGTTTTATGCTTGACGCGCGGTGGTACGTTTGCTATATAATATGTATTTACTTTGCTACCTGATGAGGTAGGTATAAATAAAGTTTGTACCAATGAGAAGCTGCGACACAGGTCGCTAGGCTACTAAGAATTTTAAAAAAATGTAGGAACACACGGCCGTTGGTATTAACGTGAAACGTCTATGCTCGCGGGGTCGGTGGCAGAGTAGTTGTACCTTGACAAGGCTACTTCGCCACGGTACAGTCGCTATTCCAATATGGCATTGAGTTTTGGGGACGCTCTGCCGATTGGGAGCGCGTCTTCAGACTCCAGAAAAGAGCTGTGCGAGCACTAGCGGGTGGAGTTCCTCAGGATGAACCGGCCCGGGAGCAATTCGTTTCGCTCGGCATCATGACAATGCCCGGCCTGCTAATATTCCAGGTTGCTACGTATGTCTGGGCTAATTTTAACCAGTACTCGAGGAGGAGCGATCATATGGGACGTATCGTACGCTTCGACATGGCAATAGACTTCTCCCGATTTCGCACAGCCTGACTAAAACGTCAAGGCTGATCGGCGTCATGGGCCCCAGTGTCTATAATAGACTACCACAAGACGTCGTTGACGCTCCGAGCACCGCATCATTCACAGACAGATTACGTCGATGGCTCGTCAAGAGTGCTTTTTATAGTAATAAAGAATTTTTAAATCTCAATATCTAGAATAAACTTGTGTCTACACTCTAGTAACTAATAGTAATACTATATTATAATGAATGAAATATTATTTTATATTGTTGACATTTGACTATTTAATTATTTTATTTATATACTATATACTATACTATTATTATGTAATATGACATTGCAAATGTATTTAATATGTAAAATTATGACTTGTAATGTAAATTATGATTATGATAATGATTGAGACACTCTAGAAACCACCTCGCTCGCTCAGCGCCGGACATTGGGGTATCCACGTGTGGCTCATGGCCCTCTCTCTGCGACGATTGCCGTGATTTGTATTTCTTACTTATAAATATTGTCCAAATTACACGTATTTTTATATGGATCGCTTGTTGTAGAGAGGTCACATGACGTATGTATCACGTGTGAGTCGTGAGTTACACTCAATAGAAATGAGCTTCTCACCACCACCCGCCCCCGACGCAAATTCAAGGTCAAAGCAATGAGCTGACTGTATACGCTAAACAATGACACTTTATTATTACTATTATTTAACACTTTATTGTACATTCGTCTAATTACGGATTATCCTTTAGATGACTGTACTTGTGCAGTAACTCCCAATAATATTGTGTCAAAGCAATTGCCGTTTTCACTAAACTTAGAAATCGGCTAATTTCTTCAATCTCAATTTGGACGTTGCTGATTGGCTAAAAACTAGATAAGACGGAACTTAGGTGATTTCTAAGTTTAGTGCAAACGGCCATAAGACTACTAGTTTTGCAGTTATTAAGGTAAGACTATATATCTAGCCCTTTTTCTAACTCAGAGTGATTTTAAGGACCTCAAAAACTACGCTAACGCAAATTCGCGAGATAAGCGCGTTATATCGCGTAATAACTCACTAGAACGCGTATATACGTCTTCTGGGTACAGTTTATCCTTTATCGGGCGCACAATGCATTACCGTGGCGTAACAATATCATTACGGGGGCTATTCAACATTTTTATTATTGCGTTACTATTGTCTTATGGCGCGACGGTCGCAGATAACGGGTGGGACGGACGGGAGCGGGGGTTGGCGAGCGAGGCATTTCATGGGTGTTTTTGTGGAAGTTTTGTTAGAGCGTCGGTGGCCGAGCGGCTAGAGTATCCGACTCGTAAGCCAGAGGTCCCGGGTTCGAATCCCCGCCATGTACCAATGACTGTTTTCTGAGTTATGTACATTAGTTCAATACTAACCGATGCTCTTACGGTGAGGGAAAACATCGTGATGAAACCTGCACATTCAGCCTACTGGATGTGTAACCATGATCCAATATGGTCAGGTTCCCCTGGTAGCAGGGTCATGGAGATCAGATGGCAGTCGCTCCACTGTAATTACCTGACCTGCCAAATCCTGGATCATGGTTACGGCGGACCCCGGGTCCTCATGAGAGCACAACCGGGACATTAACGCCAAGATGATTTTCTTTTTTTTTATTGTGGAAATTTGTTTCGCTTTTCGAAGTGCTGAGGACATTGGCGCTCAATGGGGGAGGCCTATGTCCAGCAGTGGACTAGTATAGGCTGATGATGATGATGTACGTTGTTTATTACTAGCTTACGTACATACCATGTATGATAATATGTTGATGTAATTAATCATAATCCAAATACTATGTACTGGGTGCAGATAGAACATTTCCTGATTTGCAAAAGTCATCGGTGCTTCCTTGTGTCACGCCAAGATTTGAATTTTCTAATACCTTCTTTTATTTTTGTCTAATTTATTATGATATGTCAGTTTAAAACTTATGAATAAAGAAATAAAATAATAAATACCGTCACGGAGCCCTAAACTGTTCAACCAGTCTCCGAGTCCCCCAATGGAAGACCTTGGTCAATCTCGCTTCGTAAACGGTTTTAGGAGGTACACGTTGCGGTGTTGAAGTTCGACGAACCACATCACTACTGTAATCACTACGACTAGCCTGAATAAAGAAATGCTCACCCATCCAGTTTCCGGACATTGCGAGCATTGCTTAACCTTGGTTATCGGTCTCGCAAGCACTAAACCAATACCGCTACTAAACAATTAATTAACCAATAGGCATGAGAACTTAATCTTATACAAGATCTGCACGATCCAAACTCTTTTTTAAATAAACTTCAAAGCAATCAAATATTGCGCAATGAATAGGTAGGGAATTTAAAATAAACTAGAAAAATAAAAATGTTTGCGAATAAAAATGGAAAAAAAATTACAGACTACCAACAAGAACAACTCCCAACAAAAAAAATTACAGGGATTCCGTTCTAAGTGCATACTTATCTCGCTTAAAAATAAGCCTAACCGCTTAACGTGCTAAACACTCCCTTGGGACTACCTGTAGCCGGGAGGTTTTTACGTCAATGCGGCATACCATCCGAGCACGCCCGCCGCCCGCCGCGCCAGTGTGTCGACGCCGTAACTCGCAGCCAAGATACGTTCCAGATTTATGTCTGTAATGTTTGTTGTTTCACCTTCCCCGCGAATTATTCTGCGGCTGAATTTATGAATAAGCCCGACACTGTTTAGGCGGATGATTGGTGTTGATAAGGGGCGTTTGACTAATTTTATGGGGTGTTATTCATTATTACGACGCCTTTAATCTGAGCGGACAGTATCAGTTTTGTCCGTTTTTTCTTTTTGGGTGGCAGTCGTGCTTTAAGGTATAAGAGATCCTAATATTTGTTAATTTCTAAGGATAATGTGGCCTACGTAGGTGGTACAAATTAATTACAGTCACGTACAAATATTTTAACAATTTAAAGTGAAAATGTGGGATTTTACTGTCTCTTTGGCAACAATATGCACTCAAAAGCCGCCACCGCATCCGCTCTCTTTAGATTGCAGATGTCCTGGACGACTGTGGCTGCTTTCCATCAGGTGCACCGTCCGTTCGTGTGCCTCAATAGGCAACAAAAAAAAATTCCCTGGCAATAGAAAATGAACTATTATTATTGGCGGGCTAATTCCATTTCTAAGCATTTTAACGTACCTACTACGTAGTTTTCAGGGCAAAAACAATGAATTTGCACAACACTAATTAGAAGGTAAGTAATTCGAACTTAGCGCCAAAACACGTGAGTCTTATTCCCAAACAAAACAATTGGTAAAACTACAAAACCCAAAACAAAGCGCAGCGCCCGAAATCTATGACACCATACTCTCCAAATTATGCAAATACCATCTCCCTCGAGAGGCTGCAGCTTACCTTCACCCATTAATCATTATCTAAATTAATTTCGAACGGCTAACAAAATCTCTTCTTAGTTTCTTAAAGTCACAATAAAGCGGATCGCACGCGGTCGGCCATAACTCATCCGAACGAGATTAGGTAGGCGCTGGTAGGTACGTGGTAGGCACTGATCTTTAATCCCCCTCCCGGCTTCTTCTTAAAGTTAAGATTTACGAGCAAAGGAATTACACGGCGCCCCCAGAAACGCGGCAGTCAATGAAAAAAGTTTGCATGTGGGGATAGTGCGGGGGACTCGCGTACTGGCTTAATATATTTTTTCTTCTTTGTTAAAAAAGAGATGAGCTGTGGAGATTATCTTGCTTGCTCGTTGATTTAATATTAGGGAAAGAGCTGGCTGGAGTTTTTCTTTTTTATAACTGGCTGGATTTTGTTATTTACAAGTGTCACCAACTTTTTTGTTCAATAGATAAAATTAGTTTTGTAGAACCAACCCATTTAAGTAAACGTCATTCCAATAGCCACACTAGCGCCGTTGTCTATTGAACAGATAAGTTGGTGCATGTTTATTGTCTGCAAGTTGGTGGTACTGTATCACTGTCTGTTGAAAAGTGTTTTGAATAAAGCTTAGTGTGATTGTAATCATTATAATAATCGTTATTAAGACTTTTTTAAGAATAAACACGCAACGACCACCTTTTTACTTTGGGGATATGTCTACACCGATGAACCAGAGACGATAGAACATAATATTCGGTTAGTTATTAGCGAAATACGATTGTTTGCTGCGAAAAGTGTGCAAAAATTGGACATTCAGATTGGGCCAGAGGGCCATGATTTCGGCCATAAATTCAAAGGTTAAAAAACACCCTTTACTTACCCAAACTCAGTATTACTATGCTCCATGGCTTTACTTTTCTTTTCTGCTACTCCTTTCGTTTCTTGTTCAAAAAACTTGGTGACTTTCCTCAATGCTGTGGGTGCTCAAAATCGCTTGGTGTAAACATTTATGTAGAGCATTCGCTCGTTTGTTCTGTCTCTGTATCAAACACAGACAAAAACATTTATATAGATAAACGAATGTTCAGAGCGCAATTTATTAAAATTTAACTGTTACCATTGCATTTTTTATTTTCTACTTCTTTACCCAGCACTCTCAGTGTGTCACTGTACTTCTAGTAAACAGCTAACCGACAAATTAGGGTTTGTCAGAATTCAATTTTTGATTCAACGAGAACATTTGCATCCATTTGCGTGTCGTCAGCATCGAGTACGGACGCGTTACTATGCCCAAATCTTGTCCAAATCAACTTCTTCCTAGCTTCTCATGGCTCCGAAGCACCACTAGAATCCAAACGGCGCAGTTTCCTTAACACGGAACAATAAATTTCCATTAGCCAAGCCTTTGCATATTAAATCATCGACTAAGACCGCGCCTAACCATTTCGCATGCGGAGATAACGCCCGAACCTGCAGCTTGACTAAATTACGCTAATTTAAATACATCTCCACATTCCGGTGAACCTGATACATAGTAGGTAAATAAGTGTATGCCAATTAAGCGAGCGCACAGCCTTCTTACATTTTTTTTCTCATTCTAAAACGAATGTCTGTTTGTATTGAGGCTTCTGGAAATAATTTAAAAAATAGGAACAAAATGACATTGCAATTGGCAAAACAAAATTAAAAATAAATATGCCATAATTTTATTAAGGCCCAAACATGCTGATAGGAAGCAAAATCTGACCGACTAATCAATTACATGCTGCAGCAAATGAACACAAATAAAGGATTTTTTGTGAATTACTACAAAGGGACGGAACGGAGATGGAATAAATAAAACGTATTTTATGTAAAATTATGAAATGTAATTTCCTTGCATATTGCACGACACCATAAGGTTTGTCTGAAAGAAATCCCGCTCAGGGATAAGCTCACTTTTGCAAAGTAAATTGTATTTCTTTTGTTTAACCAATAGAGAGTTTCATACATATTTGGCCTCTAGAAGTAGGAAGGTGGACCCCGAGCCCCGGTGATGATGATGATGAGTTGAGTAGCATATACTTATAAGCACATGTTCAGTCCATTTGAGCATCTTTTGTCTACCTAAGTGATGAAGCTCCGCCTCCAAACATGTAGGCGGGTTGGAATTCGTAATATTACGAGAAAAGATATAAAAAGAAAAATGCTATCCATACGCTAGTCTGCGAAGTCCTAGCAGCTCTACCTCAAAGACAAGAACAGGTTGCTGCTAAAAGTGGCGTAGTCTGCCGAAAGAATTGGACTATGAATGACTACAGTGTCTTTTTTATCCATAAAATAATAGTCATATTTACTTCAATCTCACGGTTCTGCTCTAGGGCGAGAGCTCTTGGTCCGATTTGACCATGATCCAAGGTTTGGCTGATCAGGCAATTAGCGTAGGGCGACTGCCGTCTGACCTCTGTAACCGTGTAAACAGGGGAACCTGACCAGATTGGACCATGTTTACACAACACTTTCACTACACATATTATCGGGTTTGTTACCATGGTTAGTATCATTTTTACCTGTCTACTTGTACCATGACACATGCAACGTCAAAATATCGAGTTAAAACAATACTAACCGAGATAACAAACCCGATATTATGTGCAGTGGAAGTGTAGTGAATAATCACGAAAGTCTTACCTATTTTACATGGTTACATATTAGCCCACCAAGTCATTAGGCCACCGACGATAATCTTTTATTAATAAACATTAGTTGAACTGCTAGCACATCAGCTACTATTAACACTACCACGCAAATTCTATAGAAACTTAGATACACATTAACTACAAACCAGCAATAGAGCATAGTAGATACCCAGCAACGTAATGTAACCCTAAGTTACCGTCAAAGTTCTAAATACTTTTACCTATTTCGCCAGCTAGTGAAAACAACGCAGCCGGTGTTACCCCGCGCGCTTTATCTGCTGAAGTTTCAAAATAATATCTCGCAAAGTTTCCAACAAAGGTGTAATTGAAAGATTGGAAATTCCCAAGCAAGCACATATTTCAAAAGGCGCTTCTTGCCCGGATAATATAAGAAGATAGAGGACAGACTCGGATATAAAATATGGCGTCCTTTCATGAATCTTATTAAGATATCCTCCGAAAACTGACTGCGACACACCTATAGTGAAGTTCAGTGTGTGGGAGCGAGACACAGATAGAGTTTGTGTATTAAAATAAAGCGAACTCGGTTAAAGAGGTGGGAGCGTTGGCTGGCAATTTATCGTTTCTATGAATATGATTTTCTTTAAAGTGGATATAGTTCCCTGAGGTGTTTAGCGGCAATCTGTGCTAAACGACTTACCAGACGATGCTTAAAATTACAATGGATAAAAAATAAAACAACATCTTGGCGTTATTATTGTTGTGCTCTCGCGCACCAACGCCCGGGGTCCGCCTCGACCATGATCCAGAACTTGACTATGGATAAAAGTTATCAATATTTCAATCAATGTTTCTGTTGCAGAGAAAATAAAAAACTGCATAAATTTTCATACGGAACTAAAGTGTAACTTTATCGATTAAATCAATAAACTAAGATATCGTTTATCGATATGGCTCTTTGATCCAACTTACCAACTTTTGAATGAATTTTGTTCTAAAGAAAAAATAACAAAATCTATAAATCTATTGAATGTTAAATCACGTTATTATACTGTATTAATACACAAAACACTAATATAAAGAGCTTAACATAAAAATGGATGACATTGAGTGCAACTAGGGCTTGCAAATATTCAAAAATTTAATTATTCGAATAGTCGAATATTTTTGCTGGTGATATTCGAATATTATTCGAAATGTCGTGAAATCTAGAATCAGGGTATTAACTACGTTTTTAATGTAAGTTTGAGCAATTCGCCGTTAGTAAATGTGTCCAAATGAGCGTGAAATGGATTTCTACATTTTAATAATATAAAACAAAGCAATGAAAAATAAAAATCACATTATTACAAAATAACGCCGCCTAGCGGCGAATATGCTTTTTTTTTATTTAACTGCATTATTTTATATCATTAAGCTATAGAAAGCGATTTGCCGCACCTTTGAATACATTTACTAATAGTATAAACCATAATTCAATTACAAAACATTAGCAAAAATTTATTTAGTTCGGAAATAGAATCCCCTTAACTCACGCGAGGCGACGGTGTATTCGGTCTCCTTGCCTTGCGATTCCCTCCCGTGTAGTCCCGAACACAGCAAAATACAATGTACCTGCGTCGCGAGAGTGAGGAGGTAGCATTAGGTCAGTGAGATCCTAAGATTAGGTATTTTACGAGATTAGTACGTTAAAGGATTTTTGGCTTAACAAGAAAAAGGAAAGAACTTTATATCATGAGATAAGTGATACAAATTAAAATCAAATTATATATAATCTAAAACATTATATCGAACAAAATGCGCCTCGCATAGCTGAATACTCAGGCACGAGTCCCCGAGCATTCGGTGGGTGTGTTCACACGATCCGTAGGATTAAATACCACAAAATTAAGACACGACTACGTAAATTCTGATTGTTTAAAAATATTCGAATATTCGAATTTTACCTCAATTACTATTCGAATATTGAAATGAGGCGAATATTCGAATAATTCGAATATTCGATTGTAAACCCTAAGTGCAACGCAACACTCGATAGGCGATGGCAGCCTTTAGAGGGTTTAACAAAGCCGATCGTAACTTCTCCTACATTTCTCCTATGCAGCTTTTAGTAACACTATTCCTATAGATAGATAGTCTAGCTTGACAGTGAAACAATCCAGAGCTGGACTGCAATGACAAAAATGTCCTGTATCGCTCTTCTTTACTGCGAAATTTTCAAAGTTTTTGAAATCGCCTTTTGAAGACTTTTATTTTGATACCTCACTCGATTGGTTTTAAAGAAAAAAGGATTTCGAAAGTCACACTAACAACAGTCTACTAAACCGTGAAGACGTGACTCCAGAAACCTATAAACTCCCCTATGCCTATCACTCGAACCAAGCATTCCATGGCGTGACCTTATCATTCAATTCCGCGATGCTAAGGGGGCGATATGCAAAAATTGCCCGTCCCGTTCATCCGCACATAAATAACATTAGATGGAGTGAGTAGGCGTGCGCGAGAGTGTTTTTGTAATTATGATATAAATAATAATTCTGAGGCGTCGTAGATTACGGTTAGGTAAGGATGATTCATGCCTCTTACGGGCTCGGGATGCGGAGAGCCAAGTTTTGCTTCCTGCAGATACGGACGAGTGTGAACGCGATAGTGACAGAAATGTTTGTAAAGAAGGAAAAGAATATTAGTAATAAGTGACTTACGTTAACTCGTGACTATTTAAGTGTAGCATTTTAAGGCTACGAGTAGTCTCAATCTCAAATAAAAAATACCGACAAAATGATTAGCTGATACAACACAGTATTGTTTATTTATATTATACGGACCACTTGATGGAAAGTGGTCACTGCCACCTATCGTCATCAGCAAGACCAATTCTTCAATAATAAATCTTTATTGCATACCGTGGACAAATAAATGTATACAGATAAAAACTTTTATAGTTTACTAAACAGTCAGAATATCGTTTAGAAAATTCGAACTTCTTAGATTTTAATTGAATGGCATTTTATTAGAGTTTTAGTGGCGTTAGTAATGCAAATAAAACCAACGGAATTGCAAAAACTTTTCTATCCTTATACACGAGCGTCATAAGTTTCCATCCGCGTTATGAACAAAGTTGAAAGTGAATGCACAAACAATATAAATATTCATCGAAATTACTGCGGATCTCATAAAGCTCCAAGCTACGCCATAAGCTCTTAGGTGGCATATGAAGCAAAAATGGAAGGGTGATTCGCAATCAAACTTAATGTCTGATTTCTTGCTGATATGGTTACTCAGTCGGTGTCATGACTATAATGATGATCAAATTCTATGAAGAGAAGAGTATGTATAGAAGTTGCTGGCTGATAGAGTAGAAAATGTAATAATATATTCGAAAATTGTGTTTTACTGCGTTGTAGAAAAATAATACGAGTAATAATGTTATAAAGGTTGGACTCTATCAGGCTAGAAATAAACTATGTAAATAACTACTCGTTTATTTTTTTTAATTATTATCATTTTCCAAATGCATTTATATTATGCAGATTATATTAGGAGGATATTTGGCTATTTCGCTAGGGCCTTCTCAAAAAAAATAAAGGGCCGTCATTATTTCGCACGTCTAAAACTTACAACGTCCAACCAGACAAATGCAATCATGAGTTTATTGAAAACAATTTACCATCACGCCCATAAATGTATGATGTCGCGCATCTTTCTTTGCTTTCAGATAGAAGAATAAAAACAATGAATACAACGTCGTATGACACTAAGCAGCATTACGCAATGCACGTTTTGTGCGTTATAATTACTAACTTGGCACACTCAAATCATAATATACCTACTATTAAACATTTCTGGTTTTTTATTACTATCTGGTTAAGTACCTTTATGTTTTAAATCAATAAGTGTAATTAAATTCTACTTAAAATATTTTTGTAGCTTACGAACACAGAAATCAAAATATATAGTATTACAAATATTGATATAGATACTTTACCTATACGTAACGAGAATCACCCACAAATACGGCATATGAAGCAAAATTCCTTTGCCTTATCCCCTTCGGCAATAATCAGAGAGATACGGCGAAATATGAGAGTCATTATTCACGACGCTTTGTCAACATTCAGTTGATAAATTTATGTTAGCCGGGTTATACGCTCATTTTTGTGAGCCCTCTTTCAGGTGGCCCCAAATGGAGTCACTTTTCTGAGGTAATCTCACATGCAGATGGGAAATTGCTGGTGGCTTTCCTAAAGATAAGTAGAGTAGGTACTTATAAGCAATTTACTGTGCTTACATAACTGCGTGGGCAATAATCCAAATTGTTCAAGGTAGCCAAAATACAAGTAGTAAGTACCAGTGGTAAATATTTTTTTCCTGTAGTAGTAGTAGTATATTGGACACAGTAGACTGAAATGGCGCCCAGCAAGGGAGACAAAAAACATCATTAGGAACTCTGCCAGCACCCTTTAGCCACTGCGCTTATCTATACTATTATTATAAACAGAAAAGTTTTGGATTTTTGTTTGTAATTAATAAAACTAAAAACTACTGGATATATTTTAAAAATTCCTCTTGTTTAAACATTTGCTCTTTATAATATTAGTATCGATAAAAATCTGGATATACTTCCATTAATATAAATATGTGTACCCCTGTACATAGAGCACACTGAAATGTAAATGTTTGAATTTGAAATGTAATTTTTTTATAAATATAAGAGTCTCAACCATTGTTTTTTTTTAATTATCGGAAAACCGCGTGTCAATTGTTTGTATCACAAGTCGAAGTTCGTCGTCGGCAGCAAAAATGGAATTGACGCGAAAAGATTTTAGAGCAATGATTTTTATGATTTTAAACATTGTCACTCGTGTGTGTTGCGGTTCACTAGCAAGACTGCAATGCTCGTCTTCAAAATGCTTTTGGGAGGGAAGCACTTCATTTGAGCACCGTAAGGCGTTGGTACGCAGAATTATAACACTCTCCATAAATTCGTGAAGGTCGGTCCTCGAGGTCAGGAGATTCCAGGACATTTGGAGATTATTATGAGCAAAATTAAAATTTCTTACATCAACATTTAAAAGTTAGAAAACTTTGTTGCCGCTGGTTTTCTCATAAGCTCACCCTAACTAAACAACCTAGAACAAAAGCTAGCCTAGAGACCCATAATGGCGATGCACTATGCGATTTTTTTATTTTACCAAAATTCAAAGGTTTGATAACAGGTTTGACATGTATGGGGCCGGAAGAGGCCAGCACGTAAAAACAGGCCAATGGTCCTTATGTTTTCAAAAATGGTTTGACCGAATGAAAAAGTGTTTAAAACAATGAGTAATGAGCTACGCAAAACTTTCAGCGTACCCATCCCCCCTAGTCAGACCACATGAATGGATACTAACTGACAATGGCGCCCACCAAGGGACCAAATTGATCCTCAACCAAAACACCATAAAGAACCCCGCCAGCGCCCATTAGCCAAGGCGCTCATACATCACGCCTTAATACAGGCAATAATTAAAAATCTCATAGGTGCGCGCTTCTGCAACTCACTTAATCGTTACCCCATTTGATAGATGGCCGCATACCTTCCACACCAGTTGGGACTTTATCGCTTTACGCGCAAGGAAATGAGGGTAGAAAGTAGGCTCGAAGTCGAGCTCGAGCTTAGAACGAAAAGGTTCCAAGACGTAAGCGTAGATTGGAGTATTAGGAAGCGTTTACACGGGCGGCACGTAGAGTAATAAATAATATAGTAATCAGTGCGATTCCTTACATCCCGCCTCTTATTAGGCGAGAACCTACATTCAACATTCGCTAATGCCGGGCTTACTAGCACATGTGGGCCGGAAAGATTCCCCAGAATTTATTGTGCTTCGGCTTATGAATCATAAATAAGGAGGGACTAATTAGAATTGCCTTACGCGCGCGATCACGCCCGCTTGTAGCAAATAAGTCACCTGGTTCAAGGTTCAAGACAAGTAAAGGTATCAAATGATTATGTGTTTTTATGGGAGGAATTGTTAGTTCGTGCTTCTTTACAGCTGTCGTTGTGTTTGTTTGTAATGTTTTTTAAAATTATGATCACATCTCATGACTCATGAAGTAATACACAAACAGACACATATTTCACTTTTGAAAATGATTACAGATATTATAATTATTTATTTTTGTTTGAGAATACTTACAACTGTTATAATTAAGTATATTGGTAACTTTAAACATATTTAAGCAAATTACATGTTTCCGCTTATAGATTTATACATGTAGGTATACTCCATTACATGGTAGGTATAAAAAACAAATCTCGAGAAATAAATAACTATTATCGTAAATGAATAAATACCTAAGCATTGTCGGCATTTATTCGCTTATCATGAGGCTTAAGCGTCTAGGAATTTATAACAATAGAAAATATTTAGTTTGTGTATCTTGTACTCATTCAGTATCACTCCGAGGGTACATAATGATCAAAGTAATTCTTCGTTAGTGATTTTTTAATACTGTAGGCATGAATAAACTCACCCCAATGGAATGCAGAAGTGAATATTTAGGCATTGGTACGAATCGTTTAGCAATACAAAGTAAAAACGTCAAATATTATTCAAACGAAATCGAAATTAAGGCCATACACACACTGAGCAACAAACAAAAACTGATAAAGCGGGTGGCACACACGCCACCCGCCGATAATGCGCCAAATTATGAAGTTTTAACAAGTTCCCCAAATAAATCTCCTTCGCGCGCGGTTATCGCAAAGCAGCGGGGGCTGCGAGTCGATCGGTGTTGCCAACTTTGCTCGGGCTTGGACATTTTTGCAGAAATACTACACACTTTTGTACTTACTTACGACGTTTTACGACGCGAGGATGCCGAAGACCGGGCGAAGTGGAGAAGAATGGGTAGGAAAGCGGACCCTGGCACAGGCCGGGATAAGCGCTAGGACGATGATGATGACTACATACTTTTGTACAATTACATTTATAATAATTTTGGTATTTACAGAAATCTTAGTTAATTTGTGGCCCACTTGTGCAAATAGTACACGTAGATATAAAGGTGAATTCTCTCTCGTAAAATAAACTCATACCACAACAGTGTTTACTTAACCTACTCTCGATTTGACGATCATAATTTACTTTACTTAATACGGAGCGTCGGTGAACTCGTAAGCGAGAGGTACCGGGTTCGAATCCTACTGCCGCCAAGTACGAACGACTCTTTTCTGAGTTATGTACATTAGTTGAATACTAACCGATGCTCTTACGGTCAGGGAAAACATCGTGGTGTAACCTGCACATTCAGACGATCAAAAGTATAACCATGATCTAATCAGGCCAGGTTCCCCTGGTGTTGCAGGGTTGCGGAGGTCAGATGGCAGTCGCTTCACTGTAGTCACCTGATCTGTTAAATCCTGCCATATCATGGTCAAGACGGACGCCGGGACCTCATGCGCGAGAGCACAATCGGGACATTAACGCCTATATTCAGATAGAAAATAAGATATTAAGATTCAGAACAATAAACATTTTAGGCTCTGAGGATACCGTAGGTTATTCTATGTCATAGAGTAGCGATAGTAGACGTTTAGGAGACCCGCAAAACGTTATTATGCCTAACGGTATGCCTCGAAAATGTGACTCACTAGGTGACTAGCGAAACAGCTAAGAGGATGTAAGGCAGACCGATTTGTTTCCTTCTGTAAGTCTATCGCTACGAAAAGTTAAATATTTTTTTGCGATTGTATCGAACGTGCCAGGTTGTGCATAGGCAAACCAATAGGTTCTCTTAAACCTGGATAAGAAGAAAAACTGTATCTATACATATTTGTACTCGATGACGTAGGAAAACCTACGATGCCTCCACTATTATTTATTTATTTAACTATTTAATGCACACAATAAAGTAATACAGAGATATAACTCAGATATAACTGACACAACTTTGATCAAGTAACATCTTTAATCGCAACAATGAAATGTAGGACGTCCTGGGCTTCAATTCTGGTACGGAAATCGTCTCAGTTGCAGTAACATTACAATTGCATCGCATGAGAGAGAAGAGCATAGCGGGGTATCTCGTTCGAATTGAAGCCGCCCGACTGGGGAAGTACCTCCACCTTACAGAATATCGCAGCTCAATAATACTCTTTTAAATAGTATTGTGTTTCTGCCGGTGAGTAAGGTTTCCAGTGCTCCATGGGGTGGGGATTTGGGGAACCGTGGCTTTGGCAGTGGAGTGGCATTTGCTTTTTGCTGCCAGAGCAACGTGTTATAGAGGTGGGCAACGCATTAGCGATACTCTTGGTGTTGCTAATGTCTATAGGCAGTGGTGACCACTTTCCATCAGGTGGCCCGCTTGCCTGTTTGCCTATCGTATGACATAAAAAAAAAAAAAAAAAAATGTCAAACGTGTTATTGTTATTCAAATGACAGATGTTGAGTTGCAACTTTCATAAGTTCGAACTTTTCTACAATTCGTTTTCTGGTACTTTAGTTGCATTATGGTTTTATATGGCTGTTGATACTCCAATAAATAAATTAATAAATAAATTACTAAGTTGCATCTTTCTTAGTTGTCAAACTGCCTTCAATGTTGTCAACGAAAACGTGTCAAAGGTCGAACAATGATTTAACTGCAATTCAACTGGGATGATGCTGGGACAGACTCGATACCTCGACGTAGTTATAGTAACATCACAGTTACAATGCAACATAATAACAACTGCATTGCACACCAGAATTTTGCACACCCAGTCGGTTTATAACAATAGTACCTGGCGACTTGTCACGTTACATCGTTGCGCTCACGGACGTTGTCCTACAGACTAACATAGCTGTACATTCCCTTACGAATATTCTGGCAACACTCACCGCAGATGTATAAGTTATAAGGTAAAGAATGGAAAGTAAAGTTGCGAGCAATAAATTAATTGGCGAACCAAGTTTTGTGAGCAACGCGTGTGCGATCCACCAAGTTGAGACTATTAATTTGGGACTTAGCGGGCGCGACAAATAGCTAACGTTGTGTTGTGAGCCTGTGTTTTCGTATCTAGTAAAAGGTGCTATAGATATATAGGTTTCTATATATATAGGTTGGTGTGCCAAGGGAAAGCTTCGGCAGGGAGATCACGTCACATATTTTTATGGTATTTTATATAAAAATTTTCTATTTACATTTCAGTCCCTTTCGGCCGAAGCTCTCGCTTGCTTGACGAAATGTAAATTCCACATTATGCACATGTGCGATAAAATGATTGATCGATGATCGATACAATACGCTATCACCGTCTCAGTTATTAATAAAAAACATAGAATAGAAGCAGTACCATACCTTATTTATACTCGTAAAAATATTATTATGTATGTTATTATATTGTATGTATTATTATGCTGTACGTGAAGCAATAAAGAATATCTAAGAAATTATTAAGAAGCAAAAGCAATTGCGGAGTTCTCGTTTCGCAACTAAGCCAATACACCTGTATCGTAAATAATTCACAGATCGCCTCCCCCACTGGCTCAGGGATGGAGTGAGGTAGCATCATGGACCCATTTGACACTATACGTCAGATTTACAGAATGTTAGATTGAGAAAATGTCAGATTTGCAGAGTGCCAAATTAGCCCTAATGAAGCCCTTAAATTATTTGTTGTGTTAACTTCCAACAAGGGATCCTAGGATTTTTACGATTTTGTAGTGTATTGACACTGACAGTTGGAAAATATTGTTTGGTCCACGAAAACAAAGGTAAAAGCATGCGGGAAACCTGCACAGATTTAGTCCTGTGAAAATTATAATTACTCGAAGCTGCAACGCGTCTGTGCGAAACTTTACCTTCTTGCATGATGTAGTAATACCGATATGATTTAGGTACCTAAATATATTGTATTGTACCAACAATATCCTCTTTTGTAACAGTCTCCCGCAGTTTTAACCGCTTTCAGCCCGAAACTCTGCTAACATTCGACTATTCTGCAGAATCCTGTTACATTTCCGGGACATACCTATATGTCGCTTTTTTATTTAGATTCCTATTATTAAACGAATCTTCGAAATCGGTTCAGTATTTTCGAAAATTAGCGAGTTCAAACAAACAAGTATCAATCAACAAAGAACTCAACCTTTTCACCACCTTAAAGCTGGACCCAACTGAGACGTTGCAGAACAAAATCATTTCCCCAACATCATCACGCCTGAGTCCGCCTCTGCGCTAGTGATTACCATAAATAAACAATGGCGACACATTATAAATATATTAAATCCCCCTGTCTATTGTAACTACGCCATTTACCCACTGATTGATTGGACTATAATGACGATCGTGTAAAGTTTTCGCACGCCTAACGACTACTTTCGCACAAATTTTGCGCGTTAAATTTGTAAACTGCTACAATAAATTCGATAGCGATTAATGTGGATCACAATTTGTTCGAGTGTACTATTAAGTTCTTTATTTTTGAGGAATTGGTACGCAAAGTGATCAAAAGTTGATTTGTTGGTGAAATTTTGTGGTAAATATAACTGGTTATTTAACTTAAGATGTATAACGGTTTAGTAATTCGGGTTCGTTTACATGAACTCTACTGCGGTATTCATAGGTGTGGTAAGATACGCAAAAAGCTCTCTGAGGAAAATAGTTATATTCAAGTCGTCAACAACGGGATATGGTCCAGCAGGCTAAGCGAACAAGAATGGCCCCCACAAGGGATCTGGTTATCCTTTTGGTTGGAGTAGTGGCAAGACCTAAGAACACTGTATGCCTTATCAGTATCAGTATATATTTTTTTGTTTCAAAGTTATTCATGACAATGTTTAACTATCAAGGCAACTTTTAAACTGTTATTTTACCTAAACCAAGCAAACGAGGGTAACCAAACATAATCAGAATTGATGAGAATAGAATAGGGTTAACAATGCATATTTTTACAGACATACTTTAACCTCTTCAATATTTACCATCAACACCTTCACACTTACCAATCGAAAAGTATCTCAGTAAATCCGCCAAGTTAGCACCACGTGCTATCCGAGTGGGCGGATCTGGCCGGGGCTCATCCCCCACCTGTTGGTGATCCGGCTGATCCGGCCGCCCCTATCCGGGGATAAGCCACGCCTGGCTGCAGGCGCCGCCCAGCGGAAAGAATCGTGTTTTTTGTGAGCTCCAGTACTGATGTAGTGTGGTGGTGTGGCTGTGTGGGAATGAGGGTCGGTTTCGATACGAGCTTTGCATACTTGGCTGTGCCTTTTTAGGTTTGTTGTAGATTATGTACGTTGGTTTGTAGACGAGGATGTTTTGTATCCAATTGGTTTTTGATGGTTATCCGGTGTAATTCTCGTTGCAGTTGTGAATATGAATCTTATTAAGAGGAGGACTATTGGTTCACTTTTGTCCATTTCACTGGGTAAGAGTCCATACAGACGTACACGTTCTGTGCAAGGCTTATCCCAAATGTTAACGCAATTTCGGTTTCTATACTAATGGCCAAACGCGCAGCGCCCTCTCCGCATAATCACCGCACTGCCACCGCATAGTCGTCGCGCCGCGCCCGCGTAGTCACCGCGTCGTGTGCACACCAATAGTGTAGACAGCACGTTTTCGTCTGGTTGTTACGCGGTTACTGCACGGACAGGATGCATTCACGTATTTTCTGTCCGTAACTGATCGCTGCTCGGATTCTCGAGTAAAAGCTAATATTTCTATTGGTTGATTATGACACAAAATAGAGAACTAACAGAAAGTCCACTCCTGTCGTCTTCGAAAATTATGACGTAAACTTGCCAACTCACTAGGGTTGCTACTGCATTTATTCTGAATTTTGAAAAGAGTAAAAGATCGTTCACATGTCCCTTGCAAAGGACCAATATCTAATCCTTGCCATAATGTGATCATAATTGCTTCCCAAGCTGTTGTTATCAGATTTTAGATGCCAGCTTCAGGCATGTCAGGCTTAGTCAAGGGACTAAGCTGGAAAATTACTTACTGTTTATTCACTTTTTCAATTTCATCGCCACCTGTTTACATCATCATACCCTGAGAATAATCTTTTCCTGACCTGGGATTTGACCCACTTCCCAGTAATCAAATCATCATCATTATCATCACATAACAGTACACTGCAGGCCTCTCCCACGAAAGGGGAAGTCATTGCCATAATATCCACGCTTGGCAGGCGGGTTGGATATCGCAGTGTTATAAATATAACAATAGAAAACGGTAATCAATTGAATTGAAATATTTCATACACATGTAAATTAAATGAAAATGTAATATTATGGTATTAGTCAGTTGATGTGATGATGGAGAAGGAAGTTGGTCATTATCTTTTTATATTAGACTAGACAGGCATTTCCGACTAGAAACCATTACGGTGACCATTACGGCTTTTTGTTCTGTTAAAAACTGTCACGTGGTGCCTAAAACTATTAAACCAGTCCTATGGTTTCAAGCGGAAGACCTTGGTCAACCTCGCTTCGCCATCTTCGGCATTAGAACTCGTAGCGGTGCTGAAGTTCGACTAGGCTCAGTCTGAAATGGTCACCCATCAGTTCTTGTACTGTGCGTGCGTTGCTTGTATTTAAGTAATATTAGTTACGTACAAGTAATTTTATTTTATCAATAATAATATCGTTTATTTAAATAATATTCAATTCACGTCGACAATACAACGAATTCTCGCATTAACAATCGCGACCGAGCACTGTTCGAAACTGCTTGACAATGCCTGTAAACGTAACGTCAATGCACTTTTACTACACATGTTTGTTACCACGGTTACTATTGTTTTTACCTCGATATAAAACAATACTAACCGTGGTAACAAACCCGATAACATGTGTAGTGAAAGTATAGTGAATAACCACGAAAGTTTTAAAACCTATGTAACGTTAATGTGTGCGTGACGAAAATGGCGCTTTGTTTCCAGTGGGCCTTCTGTTTGGGGCGGCCCGTTCGTAATTTTTTCATTATGATCACTCAACTTCTTCGAGTATGATAAAAGTATTATACCTACCTATAAGGCGCTGTTCTAATATCCTAATTAGTAACAATCGTGCGACCATGGACACGAAATCTCAAAACCGCCCGCCCGTACCTAAGTCGTATTTATAAGGGTATCGAAAACATTATTACAAGACAAGATTTCTTGTCACCAAATCGAATTCAATCTACCAACCCCGTTCTTCCCAATTCATTTATAAACCCGAATATCCAAAGACATCCACCATGCCAGCAACAGCTTTGCAATTTAAAACCACCCTTACCCCTTCAGCAATTTCCTCGTACGATACCAAATTAGCCTAGGGAAGGGTCCTAGCCAAATGGACTATACAAGTAAGTTGCTCATCTTTCTCTTACCTCTAAGACGCGACCCGGGGACAACTAAACTGCTAATTGGCAAATCGAATTACAGAACGGGAATCGAACCCCGATCCGGCACTTAGCAGGATCCTTTTAACGGTTTAGTGGAGACGGATCCCCTTCCCGAGACGATATTCGGCAATTACGAGATATTGATGCGATGTGGTTCTACCTGACGCCTTCCGGGTGAGGTGCTGGGAAAGGAAATTGAGATACCCTTGCGTAATGCTTTAGCCTACCTAGTATGTAAGTAGACGTTTGTTGCAAAATCACCAGATCTTAACAATAAATACATTAATTACATATACATACATAATTAAAATTAAAACTTGACAAATCACAACTGGCCGGGAAGAAATTGAAATGATGAATTTTAATTTCAGTTACGGGTCTAATTGTATAATAAGTATCTATTTAAAAAATATATAAGTCGGTTATCAGTTTTCTTGCACCTAAAAATTAAATAACTTAAAGAAAGAATTCTGATGAAATTAATTTTAATTAATAAATTAATAACTTATTTACCTTTACTTAAATTGCGGCATGTGGTGTCCTTAGATACCAAGAAAATCCGCATATAGGCAAAACCAAGCAGACCCGGATAAAGCGAACTCCAGTCTGCAAATTAAGACAGTTCTAATTATCATTTTATATGTTCCTGACTGTTATGAAAAGGCCTATGACTTAAAACCACATTATATAATTTCCGTCAACACTTAGTTATATCTACGTAAGTTTGCACCGAAGTAGTTACGTAATTCGACTTGCTCATATCATGCACCGTATAGAGGCTACTACGTAAAGGATCACGCATTAAAATTAAGTTCTGGCCATAGTGGTGAGCCGAACTAGTTTAGTGCAAGTTCGCAGTTGCCGTGGGCCAAGATGCACGGAGAGGCACTTTACTGGCCAATAGTTCTAAATTAGCCGAGCGGGGCTGGTGGCACCGTTTTAAGTGGGGGTTGCGGAGTTTAAATAAACTAATGTTATTAATTTAAAAGACACATTAATTTAAAGAACAACGTTCAGAAACGAAAATCAAATAAAAACTGTAATATAACTAAACTTTTAAAAATCCCCAGGTCCCAGAAATGGGATAGGTGCCCAGGAGACTGGCCGCGTTGCCCCGCTGTATGGCGAGGCTACCGCTGATAATAAACATAATAAGCACTGTTTAATAAGACACTGAATTCAGCATCGGGATTCGGTACGCGGGGCTTACGGTTGGAACCTACAACAAACCTGAGTCTACTTCGGATACATTAGCATAGGCCTAGTGAATTCAGGCGTTGGCGTTTCAATCGTAAGGCGTAATCAAATTAGCGTGATTGTAGGGCTTATAATGATATGTAACCATTAAAATAAACGAATCGTTTATCAAATTCCTTTTAAACGGAGTCAACTTGAGTCGGAGATAATAGTCATTCTTTTAAAGTAAAATATTAACTACTCTATTTAAAGTTCAGTTTCTAAGTAAAGCTCAGCTTAAACGAAGCCCTTACCACCGGCCCGCTCCTTGGTCATCGTGCGGCGACCATCTTTAGAGGCATTACTGGGAAATGCTCTAATGCCCCTCCGATACTGCGGAAAACTGTTAAGGGGCTGGTTAGGGGCTTTCCAAGATGCTGATATCGTTAGTGCATTGTGCCTCGGTAGTGCTCGCTAGTGGTCTTTGGGGGTTCAAAATATGTATATGTCGGATAGGTCTATTAGTTTGCGGTTAGACGAGTTAGTTGTGCGTATGCTTAAATTATGATTTTGCTCTTTCTCAACAAGTGTAGGTACATTCGGGAAGGTTTTCATGTACTTTATGATCTTGTGCTCACAGCACAATTCTTGCTCATGATATATTGAATATCACCCGCCGCGGGCGGCGTACGTAGACCGTCTGTTGGTGTCCACGCGAAGGTTCGAAAGAACGTTTCTCGCTCGCATGATTCGCATGTGGAATGAGCTCCTAGCCGCAGTGTTTCCTTTGGGATGTTAGAGGTCTCTTCAGAGGCGGGCAGTGCATTATAGGGATGCGCGATCCAGATCATCGATCCGATTTTAAAGGATCGGATCGGATCGTAATGCGTCGATCTGCTCGTAGATTGGATCGCATGCCGTCGATCCGATATCAAAGAAATCGATCCGGATCGGATGCAAAAAAGCAAGCCAATTATTATTAGTTATTTCTTATTTAAAAAAACATTGCATGCACTTATAAATACGAACAAGTATATATACTACTCCTTATATAATACTCCTTCACTGTACATGCCGCAAGACTGTGGAATTCTCTTCCGCACGAAGTGCGCGATTATCAATCTATAGCAATCTTTAAAAAGCGTGTAAAGGAACATTATCTTTCCTTATGTGCCTGAATGTTCTACAATACCTGTATATATTTTATTATAATTATTTATGTAGTTTATTAAATATGTATATATTAAACTATTGCGCACGTCTCATCCCCTATAATCTAAATGTCTCTCTTCTATAGGCCTGCTGGAAGAGATTTCTTCTTAGAAATAAGTAGTGCCTGTTGTGTCGTCTTTAATTTTGTAATTTCTGTATACTTTATATTGTGTGCAATAAATTGTTAAATAAATAAATAACAAGTCTTGTGGCCGCCTTTTTAACGTAATGTGAGTGTCACATGACACAATAAGTACAAATCGCGAAAAAAAAATCGTTTATAGAGGGAAACTAATAATGTGGATAATGATGAACAAAAATCCCTTTTTTTTATTAACTAGCTTTCTGCCCGCAGCCTCGCTCGCGTGGACCATATTTTATATCGCGGGAGGGATGATCCATGCCCAGCAGCCTATGTCCGTCCCCATGGAGCATACTATCTCTGTACCAAATTTCATTAAAATTGGTTCAGTAGTATAGGCGTGAAAGCGTAACAGGCAGACAGACAGAAAGACAAGACAGACAATCGCCGCACAAGTTTGGAACGTAACGTAAACAAATGATCAAGTTCGGTCCTAACAAAATCGTAAGTAGATGTAGGTAAACACCGCCATCCAGTTCATACGATCCATGCGATCCGATCTCTAAAGTTTTGTATCGATCCGCCAATAAATCGTATTGTCTCGATCCGATCCAAAAATCGACGGATCGTATGGCTTTCGATCCGATTTTCTAAAAGATCGGATCGGATCGGCGCATCCCTAGTGCATTAGTTGCGTCCCTGATATTGTTGAAGTCGGCGGTGACCACTTTCCATCAGGTGACCCGCTTGCCTGTTTGTATGCCGTAAATGAAAAAAATACTTTCCTGTTTTAAGATTGATTTTACATTCCATAAGATTGCCTGTTCCATTCCATAAGGCTTACGTGGTATGGGGCGGGGCACATAGATCGCAGAACACATGGCCAATGACTCAGTAAAGTTCTAGAGTGGCGACCACGTACTGGAAGACACAGCGTAGATAGGCCCCCCCATAAGGTAGATCGACAACTTGTTAAAGATCGCAGGTACCAGCTGTACACGGAAGGCACAGGATCGGCCTTTGTGGAGATCTCGGGGGGTGGCCTATGCGCAGCAGTGGACGTCCTTCGGCTGATATGATGATGATTATTACGTTCCATAGATTGGATTACACTTACAGGGGCGTTGACTGATTCCTAAAGTACCAACCAATTTAATTTAGATGTGTTGTTTATTAGAGACCTTGTTGTATTTACTTTTTACAACATCATTAAACAGTATTTCGTAGCTATGATTACAGCAGTACAGAATAGGTACTCGTAATATATCTCTTTTCTGAATCAACTTAATTGATTGCGAGCACCGACGTCGTGGTGTGAAATAACAGATTATTGCCTATTGAATAGGAATGAGATTCTTTATTTTCTCGTATTTAACGCTATCGATCTAATAAGTCGGGTACTATGTAAAAATAAATAAATATGTGTAGACAATTCACCCAGCGTTATCTAGCCCCAAAGTAAGCAAAGTTTGCAAGTTAAGGGTGTTAGACAAGTATAGGATATGGATGGCAGATGATTCCATTGATGATGATTTTTTAATGGATTGAGCCCAAAACTAAACAACAAAGTGATCCCTAATATTTGGCCAGCAAATCCTAGGCACATTTACCCTACCTTATTAGGTAGGGTAATGCGTATTCGCATTCCCGGCACCCACATTATCGTGTCAAAGAAGCCGCCCGGAAAACACACCAAGTTATTACGTAATCAGCGGAGTTGCAGCCATTTCCGCGGCGCTGCGGGCTTGGCGAATAAATATGGATCTTTTAAAGCGCCTCCTAATTGCCAGCAGATGGAGCGGCGCCAGTTACTGGTACATTTACCCGACTGTCCCGATAAATGGCTCGATGCCCCGACGCGGGTCATATCTACAGCGGAGTTTGACTGACTAATGATTTTTTAAGCGTCACCCAAGTTTCTACGCAGAAGTGTCGAAACGCAGCGGTTGTACTCCAGAAGAGAGATCACTCGATCTGATAAATTTGTTGACCTTTAATGAGTACATGGGACCCTATGGTGCCAACATTGACTAAGGCGAACTATGACCGAGAAACACAAGCAGTGCCTTTTTCTTGACTTAGCTTCACATGCTGCCACGTGTGTAGATTTTAGATTATCTTACTGGATGTCGAACACTGAAAATTAGTTTGTACCTACAAAATATACAATGTTGGTTAGAGTGTGTAACGACTTGAGATCATTTATTGATATTGCAAGCACATCATTCACGTACGTGGGTGACTCGAAAAGATTTTCAAAAGAGATTGAGAATTACATTGTAACCATTGAGAGCCAAAGATAAAAAAAAAATATTAGAAAAATGTGATGATATATTCTTACATTTCGCGCGCTTTTCTTCGCAACAATGGAATTCGAACGTGAGCATCTTCATGCAATGATGTTATATGATTTTAAAGTTGGTTTAAATCAAAGTGAGTATCATAGGGGGTTGTTATCCGATATTGGCAACCACGCGCCGACCCATGCGAAGTTTGATTTTTATATATTTTTAACTAACTAACTAAGCGGCAGTCAACGATTTAGGTGTTTTAAACCGAACCTCTCAGGAATGTCAAACGTGGGCGCAATGTAGCCAAAAAAATTATGGCAAAATTCTTTTGTGCGAGTTACTATTTATTAATTTCCTTGGACACTAAAAACACTGATGCCCAATGGTACTCTGAAGTGTGTTTACCAACCGTCTTTGGTGTGTTGACTCAAAAACGTTCTAAAACAGGTTTGAGAGGGCTCCATTTGCATCATGACACATTGCCAATGCATCGTCGCACAAAGCAAAACTCACACAATCATTTTTGACTCACACAATCATTTTTGAAGAAAACTGAAATTCTAGATTTAACCCACTTCTTAATTTTTCCAACAGTGAAACTAGGATTCCATGGCCATGGCTCCATTTGATAGCTTTGAGGGCGCTCGGAATGCTTTTACAGCACCAGTTGAGGACCTTTCTAAAGAAGACCATCGCCAGTGTTTCAAATCTTAGTTTATATTGATGAATCGCTGTATTGAGAGTATTTGAAATGTTATAATAAAATTATTATTTCTTTCCTTAATATTCTTGCTTTACTATTTCAAAACTTTCATAAGAAATTATTCCTAGCCCTAATATAGTTATTGTATCTCAAAACTTTCCTAGCCACCTAACGTATTGATGTCCCCTCAAAGTCCCTACAAAACCAAATAAACCAAGTCAAAAGCAAACCCCACAAGGATTCAGCGCACACGAAACGGCTGCAAACGCAATGCAGAATGCAAACGAGATGCACATTAGCAAAACGAATAACCTCTGTCGCGGCGGCTATCGCACGCGACATAAACTACGGTGCACATTAGAGACGATCTACATACGGCCCTGGGAAATATACAGCTATAAGTATAACTAGTGTCAAATAAGAAGAGACTTGGCGAGTCACGTGGTTCGACTTGCGCTGTAAACGATTACCTGCGCGAAATCCCCTCCACTGCCATTTGACAAGTCTCTTCTTTCGTGACGCGGACTATACGCGATTGCTATATGGGGGCTACTGTGTATGCAATCCCGTAATTACAACGATAGATTCGTCGGACGTTACAAGAAACTTGAGATTCATATACAATTCAAATATATACGAATTTAGGGCGAGAAGAAGAAATATCAAACAGTTGATAGACAAGAAAATAACCAACAAGTGCGAGTCAGACTCATGGAGGATCCGATCTATGTGTAGATATGCAGAGGCATATCTTACTCGATCAAATTAAATTAATCAACTCAAAGTTCAATTGATTGATTAGTCGCCCTTATTACACAATTAGGTACCTTTTAAAAATAACAATAATATCCTATAATGCGATTTCATAAGCGGTTGGCTTATCTCAAAAGCACAAACCGTTTAGTTATCAGAACATTTTCATCTATAGCTAAGAACAAAGTTTTCTCTCACATAATTCTTAAAGTATCCGTAGTATACCGTAGATAAGTAATCTTAATGCCGACAGTCCTTAATTTCCAAACAATTTTTTTCAACGATAAGGTAGAGCTTGTCTAAGCTGAAATAACGCGCCCCACTACTTAATTAGTTGATTTCGATGTGTGAGTGCAAATATTAATAACGACACTTCATCTGTGTGGGAGCGTCGACTGCTCCAATCGAACGACGCGTGCTCCTACGTTTGAGTCTCACCGGCAACCGAATGAACAATTACAACGGCATTTGTATATGTATTGCGTCCATATTTTAAATTTGCTTGTGTGCCATACTGCGATAGTGGGGCGCGTCATTTCAGCTTAGACTAGCTCTATTTTTTTACGTTGGGTTACAAGCGTGTGGCCAACCTTATGGTAAGCATTTATCGTACTCTCGAGTTTTCATAGCAAATAGTAAAGTCGAATCAGAGTATGCTGGACGAACGCGCCATCCATGTGTCCCACGAAACACCATCAAGACCGCACTATCACAGCTAATGTGCCCTGATCGTAGCTTACCAAATACATTACTGTTTTACAGCTTCTGCTTGCAGGATGGGTTGCTTCTGCATACTGATATAAAGGTTTTATTGATATTGTATCATGAATCGTACTTTTGCGTGACTTTTATATTGTTTTCGCGAATAGTTTCACAGATTATTGAAGCTTGATATTACAATCCGCTATATCTGTTTTTAAATAATTTTCTTTGATGTACTGTATGAATAAAACTTTTACTTATGTAAAATAGATTTTTTATAAAAATAAATTGTCATAACAAGATGAATGTACTAGAGAAGATTGTAGTAAGTAGTATTAGGTTCTAGACAAAACATTTTCTTGAATCACCTCAAATGCCTATTTCAAATACCAACAAGACCTAGATAAATAAACGCCTATGTTATTCGAAACCGAAACTGCCACTGACGAAAGAAATACCCAGCAACGGGAAATATGTCTCACTCCCGGCGAGGACGCCCGCGCTCACACTATTTTCATTTCGTGTAGTGCCACATTTAATTTCGCTGAAATTCTAACGTAGCTTTGCAAAAATGTCAACTTTATTCCGCCTCAGCCGGCGTCTTCGTTTCACTCCGATGCTTTACGTCTTCATTTTCTGGAATGTTCCACAGTTTCGAGACGGGCTTTGAGAAACTATAACTTTATGAAAACTTACCGCAGCTCGAGTAAGACGTGGCTTCTAGCAAAAATTTACCAAAGCGTATTTAATTTTCGTTATGACTTCTTTAACGAGGGACAAGTTGTGAAAGAAACTGAGGCGGACTCCCCTCGTCTTGATATGCAATGTACATAGTTAAAAGTCTCGCAATGTAGTGTTGTAAAGAGAAAAGTACCTACAAGTTAACAATGCAAAAATGTCTTTAACATGCTTGAACGCTAACCAACTAAAATTCCTTATCACAAAACTTTCCAAGAAAGATTAAAACACCCACACTACTCCTGCGTTACTTTCGAGCCATATTCGGCACTCAAAGCGGCAATCTACAATCTCGTAACCTGTCTGAAATTCATATTGAAAGTGGATAGTGGATCTCCGCACTGTAAGAGCTGAGCCCCGAGACCCCGATCCCCCATGGCCCCCAAGGCCCCTAAGGCCCTACAAGGCGATACCACTCATCGGAGGAATAAGCCTGTTTCCCGACGTCAGGGTTTAGAGATGCGACGACTCAATGCTGTTTTATTCTGCTACCATCAATAGTTAAAATGCTTGTGAACGATTTAGTGATGTGACGATGTTTTTGTCGATAGGTGCGTTTAAATTGATTTGTTTCGTCCGGCTAAAGGTTGTAGTAAAGTGTGTCGAGGATAGTTGGCGTTTTGGTTTGTACAACAATGCAGATGATTAAAAATCATAAAATCAGTTGACCTGGGTGTGGCAGTAGGTCTATGCAGTTATCACAGCCTGTTCCGAATGTAATGGACCGATGGAACTGACATAATTTCAAGGAACATATTGTTTTTAAAACTCCAACGAATGAAGGGGCTTGTTATTAAACACATAGTGAAACATTTTTGATTTTTTTTATATGGTGTTTATGTTAAAGTATTTTACTTTAAATGATATTTACTTAAACGGAAAGTATATATGATCTGTTTAAACTGACTTGTATTATTTGGTGAACAAACAATGCCCAAAATCACGATTAGCCGTATCAATCACGCTACGTATATTGTGTATAGATGTCGAGAATTATACAAGAAACACATAGAATGTGAATTTCAACGAATACTGCTACACATTATTCATTTAAATACATAATTTCCTTAACCAAATAAGACAAGTCAGTTTGGACAGATTTTACTTTAATTATTTATGTTACGCGGAGCATACTCGCACGTGTCCTTAACTGTCTGTTGTTGTAGAAGTATAATCTTAATTTTAAATAATTAAAATAGTCTGCAATCTCTAAACAGATATATTTTAATCCAGAACCACCTACTTCAATAGGTACGATAGTTTTTGTCTTGATGATTTCCTTTTAATCGAAGCATGCAAATAAATGTCTTTAAATGTCGATAAAAATTGAACGCTTCCCATATCTACTATAAAAGGATTGACATTTGAGGTCGAGGACGGGCGAAGAGGCGGATTCAGACGGAGACAAAGTCTCGCAAAGTTCTTTGGTAATGGCAAATAACGAACAGATATTCAAATATTAAATCGAACTTCGCTCCGTTTGATAGATTTACAATTTTGAGTCTTTTATAGATACGTAATATTTTCTGCGAACTCGACGTGCCTCGTCATTGAGATATTAGACCGAATTGAAACTGAAACATTATCAAGTAGTTAGGATACGAGATAGTTCGTATGTAGATACAGAGCTGGAATATAATATATTCAACTCGATTACTTACTTATTTTTTATAACGTACTTAAAAACAATCAAAAGCATTTCAGTTTACTACTGACCATGATATTAGTAAACTGAAATAACAACTGAGTCTAAATATCCAGGTAAAAACAATAGTAACCGTGGTAACAAACCTGATAACATGTGTAATGAAAGTGTAGTGAATGACTACGAAAGTCATAAAATCTATATAAAAGCATTGTACTAAACATGATTACTTTCTTGACTTCCAACAAATTGTATATTAACCTTATCCCCAAGGGAGCAACCAGCCATCTAAAAAACCTCCTAAACAAGCCCAATAGAAATCCGAAATTGTCTTATACGTCAAAACAATCAAGACGGATCAAGTACGAGGAGTCAATATAGCAAATTGCCATTTTGTGAGGGTCACGACTTAACATATGAGGGACAAATCCTTAGTGGGCACAAATAAATGCGGCCCCCGTCTATCATATTTCCCTGATCCCGGGGTATTAAGATCCAGAAGGGTCAGTGGATCGCGCTTGGACGTCGTAATAGTTGTTTTGTTGATAGGTACGCAATTGGTACAAGATGAAAGTTTTATTGTTTCTGCTGACGTAGGTAAGATAACAAGTGAACCAGATAAGATTTGGGAGATATTTGACAGATAGTTCTAGAGACCTAGATTACTCTATTACGGTTACGTTTCTAATGGTAGCGGTCTAGTATGACATACATTGATTAAGAAGAAGCCAACATTTACGAAATTAGAAGATGGTTGATATATTAAGTAGTACTTAGTATGGGTAGCTTTCAGAACTAAAAATGCGAAAAGAATTAAAAACAGTATCGTCTCAACCGAATCGTCGTCACCTCACCTCAATAAGAGTATAAAAGGTATAGCCAAAGCATTTCACGGCGATATATATCTCAAAATGGCCGTCGCAATCCCAAATCTTTAACAAAATAGCGCCCCAGAACACTTTAAGTCTAAGTAAGTGGCGTTCGGCGTCCGAAGATTTGCTGGACCGTCTCTAATGGGCTTTATCCTTATTTATTGAACTCGCCGCCGAAACGCTGTGGTGGCGATACAAATTTAAAATTGCTATTGCTACCTATGTAAGTAGGGGATGGGGTGGGAGTGGAGAGTAAGGGGTAACTACATCCAACCAAACTAGAGGTTTGGTAACTACATCTGACCAAAGTGTTTTCTTCTGTTCACGCCATGCGTTGCAAATGAAAGGTATGAACAACTCAAGGGATTAATGACGGTGTTATGGTGTTTACCATTTTATCTCGACGTTTTGATCACTTCACAGTTATTAAATGAGACATCTTCGGATTAATCGCGGTTTATTTATCCATTATATATGTCAGGTATAATCTGATACTTTCCTAGCTCATTTTATACCGACGGTCCACCGTTTCGATTTTGCAGTCAATATGGTCACGGGTAGACTAAAGTTTGTCTTTAAAAGTAATAAGAAGAAACTGTATACGATGGGGTATCGTATACATTTTGTTGAATTATGGGTTCTATCAGTATGGTGGTGATATCTAGCATGGTGGTGGTATGAGTGTGGTCCTTGATAATTTTAATAACAGAGTCCAATACAGATGGAATTCACCAACCATCTTCCTTAATTTAATTGAGTTTTTTTTTATATCAATTGCCTCCCGGATTATTCTTGGTATTTATTATGAATAAAAAACTAAGGCTTCAACGCATATTTACAAACTGCAGGTTTAACAGTGCGGTAATGTTCATGTCGGCTGTGTGTTCCTTTATTCTGTTTTTTTATTCTCGTCTTTGTTTGCCCTATGTAGAGAACCAACCATGCTAACAACAAGGTTTATCTGCCTCTTGTAAGGATATTCTGTGTCTAGAAGGGGCGACAATCTCCGCAAAATGGCAGTGACTGGCAGCCTAAAACTATCCTTTCGTGAATGTCTACAATATTCAGTAGGTTCAGGTTCAGTGGTTGGAATATACAGTATTTGTTACCCAACCAGCCAAATCTATTCACAAAACACCGTATATTGTTAAGTTTTAGTGGGATTAGTGACTTTTAAATTAACCTTAAACCAGTCGGCAACTCAACCCCAACTTTATTCACATTAGACCCAAGTTGATTATCTAGTTTACGTGCTACCAATCCTGCCCACACACGGTCCCTAATCAAAACACAGCTCCCGTTAAAAGCTGACTTCCCCCAAACTGGCGCAAACGAGTTCAGACAGGCGTGTCGAGTCGACATGTCGCGTTTTTGCAACCCCGTCACCTGGTGGTTTTAACCCTCGAGCACTTAGGATTTACGTGTTGACAAGTAAAGACAGGGCGGTTTTATTAGCTTTATCAATGGCGTACTTGTTGGAGCGGTGGCCTAGTGGTGGATATTCGACTCATGAGCGAGAGATATCGGGTTAGAATCCCACCGCCGCTATATACCAATGACTCTTTTCTGAGTTATGTACTATTCAGTTGAATAGTAACTGATGCTCTTACGGTGATGGACAACATCGTGATTAAACGTTCACATTCAGGCGACTGAATATGTAACCATTATCCAATCTGGTCACGTTCCACTGGTAGCAGGGTCGTCAGGGAGGTCAGATGTTAATTGCTCCACTATTATTACCTGACCTGCGAAGTCCTGGATCATGGTCAAGGCGGACTCCTATCCTAAGGAAGGCTATCGTGCGCGAAAACACAACCGGGACATTAACGCCAAGATGATTTTTTCAATGGTATACTTCTGACTTGTCTTTTTAATTTTATCCTAAAAGTTAAAGTCGGATCAGGTTTGACATTATCTCACTGCACATTCACTACACATATTATCCGATTTGTTACCATGGTTACTATTGTTTTTACCTTGATACTAAGTTGTAACAAACCCGATAACACCTATATGTATAGTAACCACGAAAGTCATTAAACCTATATTATCTCACTGGTCGAAAAGGCGAAAATCAGAAATGAGTTCTGGACGGTCGTCGCTAACATCCGTGGAGCAACTCACCTGTAGCAAACTACATATGTATATTGCTAGTGTTGAATACAATTGTAGATAAATGATTTAACATTGGCTTTTCGGGATTATCATCACCATCAACAGCCTATAACAGTCCACTGCTGGACTTAAGCCTGCTCCACGTCAGTGCACGGCTAATTTTTCTTTTGTACCTTTACCCTTTGTAAATTTACTTTTGTAATTTTTTTATTGCTACCTGATCAGTTGTTTTATATTTTATTTAATACGTAACGTAAAATCACACCTTACTTTGTTATTTTTTTGTTGTTTGACATTTTACTTATTCATTTAATGTTTTTAATTATTTCCGTTTAATTTTAGAATTAGGCATTAGAAAATGTAATTGATTTGACATAACTTGCTAAGGCTTACAATAGCATCTAGTGTGAACTTCTTTATCAGCAAAATTACTGTTAAAAATAAATAAAGCTAACACAATTACAATGACCACATACCGTGTACTAAAAAATAATTGCAAATCCAAATGTCGTAAGTTTTATTATTAATAACTAATAATCATACAATATTTGAAAAATTAAAACTAGTGACCTACTTAATTAAAATATATATACAAAAAATAAAACAAAACCACGCATAAAAAAAATATTCCAAATCGCTGCTATCTAGGTGGCTGGCGGCGTTACCGTGTACTTTTAATGTTTAAATTAAATATCGTAATGTGCTTAAAATCATGTACACATTAATAACATTAATTTACATTTTTTATTTTATTTTTAAAAGTGTTTACGAGTAGTTGAGTACCAACACTCTTCAAAATATTTTTTTTTATGCGGTATACTGTCACAGGGTGCTGAGACTTTTCAACCAGTCTCCCAGCGAAAGACCTTGGTGACCTTGGTCAACCTCGCTTCGTCAACGGTATTAGGAGGGACACCTATCAACTATACAACATTGTATTTGACATGAGCCTGAATTTGATCAAATATCGTAATACCTATTTTTTTACAACTTTATCATGACTTGGTATCCCGTAGAATAGCACCAACTCTTCGACAAGGATGTTAAACAAATTGTAAATAATCTGCTTATGAGTAATAAATAAAGAATACTATATTTTTATATGGATACTATTTTAAACCCTACATGGAAATCTCCTGTATTCTTATTGAAAACTTTGACAACCCTAGGTACGACGGACCTTTTCATAGTCAAGAAAAACTAATCGATATCGAAGTGATAATTAATCACTTAGATATGAGCGTACAAATTATGGTCACGATGCTATAATAGCACGAAATGAAACCCAACTGGTTTATTGTAACTTCTATTCTCTCTTGATTAGCCGTGATACATTACGTGCAGTAGATATCAAGGGAGTATATTAAAGATAACGTTTATCTAATCTACTAGGCCTAACTACTCGATTTTGTCTCAGTGGAACTGAAATAACCTCAAACAGAAACTATTTTTCACTAGCTAATATTATTTCACAATGGAATACTTATTGTTCTTAAAGCAAATGTCCGGTATGCAAACAGCTTTGCATGTGATTCATCTTTTTGTCATATTTCAGGTAAAAGTTTCCTTGGGTGGGACGATATGTCGATAGCTAATCAGAGATAAAAGAATGTTTTGATAACGGTAACTACATATAGGATGCTACAGAAAATGGTATGATTAATAAGGTGCTTCTTAGAGAAAAATGTGAACTTTACTTGGCTAATATGTATAAGGATTACTATAAAATCTTTACTGACGGCACTAAAGGAGCAAATGGCGTTCAGGCGTCATTTGTAGATGTTCAGATGAGATGTGAGGTAAGGTTTAAGATCTGTGTCTATAGCTTACTCTATTTCAGACTCTCTATGCAAACTTAATTCTGATAGCGTTTGTGTAAGACTTCAGTGGATTCCATCGCACATGGGAATCGAGGGAAATGAGCAGGCTGATGTAGCTGCGACACTAGCTCTAACAGAAGGCGTAACATATAACTGTTTTCCATTTTACACATATGTAATACCGGTATTGAAGAAACATGTGTTTATGTTGTGGGATAAACATTTCCAGGATAAATCAGTTGACAAACGGATATGGTATAGAAACCTCCTCGGACACCTTGGTTCAATTTTGAAAAATGTCGAAGGAAATGCGCAGTGACAATCATGAGACTTCGTTCCGGACATATTCCATGTGGCAAATTTGCTTTCATCGCCAAATTGTCCGGATTGTGACAAGATAGATGACATAATCCATGTGCTCACGGAGTGTGTCCGAAATAAATTACTCAGAAGAGAATTGACAGAGCGTGATATGTTGGATGGAGTGGGAGCCAGCAACATCGTCCTTACTGATCCTTTGTCAGAGAGGACGATGTTGTTGTGCAAGCTTGTCCACTTTAGATCTACAAATACTTCTAATTAAAACTATAATTTAAGTTGTTTGTTATTATATGTTAAGTTTTTTCTTGTACAATTATGATAATAATTACAGAGCGACATAGTCATATAGACTACGCTCTTAAACAAAGATTTAAAAAATATAAAAAAAATTGTATGGTATTTTCACAGTGAACAAAATTTTTTAATTTGCCCAACTTGTACCATGCGAAACGTAAATTAAGGTTTTGTAATGTAGGAGAAGCAGTATGTATAATCTCAATGAGTTACACAATAAAACAATACATTTCACCATACTCAATGTCAATCAAGATTAATCACAAATAATCATATAAAGGAATGAAAAGTAGTGTAAAAGTGTTTAAAGACATAAATTCCAGCACACTCCGAAAGCCTCAATACACCAGCGCTATACATATATTCCAAAGTAGAAAACAGAACGTCCTGTGATCACTGATAATCTTTGAAAGTACACACACATTTGACTGTTGCTATCTTCACCATTGTAGAGTTGACCATCAACTGGAGCGCCACAGTAGGCGCGAAAATATGTGTCGACAAATTATCAAAGTGCAACACAACACTTAAATATTTATGAATTCCAAACCGACTAGGTAACACACATTTAACCATATTTAATTAGGTGCATACTATGTGAGAAACAGTACAGCTGTACCTAATGGGATCCGGTGAGTGAATTGTGCATTAAAATATATTACACAACTGAAGAAAACACTCAAAATTTGTCGTTTTATCTTTGGTTTCGACAGTGAAACTGAAAACAAACTCATTGATAAGTGAAGCGGTGGTGTCGCTCGTTTTACGGCGTTGGAAAATTTGTTTTATAATGATATTTTAAGACACTTTATTTAATGTTTTAGTAAAGTTAACTTCTTGTTTTGCTTGAAGTAAATTTTACTGAATCAATGCTTGAATCTGTTATCGGTAAATAATGAACATTATTGCGAACATTTTGAAATTTTTACCAAAATTGTTAATTCCAGATGTAATAATACTCACGCTGATATGCCTGCTGCCAGCGATGGATGGTGGAGTGGTGAAACGGTCGGAGCAGTTCATGGATTTGCCGCGAGATGAGCCGGATTCGACCAGCTGCAATGCTGTTATGGTTGATAATCGACTGCGCGTGGATTGTTCCTATCGAGGGCTGTCTGACCTACCTGAAGGGATACCAGAGCAAGTATGTCTGACAGCTACTTTAATTGGTCTCTAAATCCATATGGGGTTCGGCAGAATAGAATAAGACTAACATCTCACTCTGCTAACTTACTGAAATAAATAAATAATCAATTATTTCAGAATTTACAATTGTTTTAGAAACATGAGTCAGTACAGTTTTTAAATTTATTATTAAGAATATTAAAGTTTTAACAATATCAAATAAATCAATTCTTATGCCAATTAAATAAACATAACAATGTCAAATAATTTCATAAAATCATAAATTTAACTATGTTAATACAGTAAACTGTATCTTTTATTGAATCATTATAATTACACACAATACCCTAGATAGAGTCAGACCCTAGATAAAGTAAATTATCAATATTTAGGTTTCAACTCAAATTGCCACGAGTGGAGATTGAAAGAACAACTGAAGGAATGACTTGGTGACTTTAAAGTTAGGTTAGAGTTATCACAGACCAATGTAATACACGACCTATCTAAGTTATTTTGTACTGTGTTATATAATTTTATTCATAGGAACATAATTATTTTGCCTTTATGTTTGCCCATATGATAATTTGCAATATGTATTCTAATACTAACTTTTTCTCTACTTTTCTTTTTTCAGGTTCAGGTGTTGGACTTATCCAGTAACAACTTTGTGTTGTATCCATCCCAGCTTGAACGATACACAAATTTGGAGGAGCTAGATATGTCTTGCAATCATTTGAGCAAGCCACTGCCGGCTTACATGGCCAATTGGCCTAACTTCCACACGTTGAATTTGAAATGCAATAATTACACTAGTTGGATTAGCACAGGATATAGTTTTAGTATAAAGACATTAGATTTATCGAATAACAAAATTGACACCGTGGATGAAGAGGCTATAGCGGAAATGAAATTATTGTCCAACTTGAATTTATCCGAAAACAGACTGAATAGTTTATCAACCAGATTATTTGAGAAAGCAGAAAATTTAGAAACAGTGATTTTGAATCGCAATTATTTTTCAGATATGCCCAGATTTCAAGCACCTTATTTGAAGCACTTGTTTTTAAGTAACTGTCAAATAACAGATTTGAATATCGATTCACTTCTCGGAATGACTTCACTGTTGCAAATAGACTTGTCAATGAACCTGTTTGATGATATTCCAGACAATCTTGCCTCGGAAACTTTACAAGAATTGGACTTAAGCTATAATGAAATAGGCACTTTGACAGATAATACCTTCCCTTCATTACCAAATTTAGAGGTATTGAATTTGAGAGGGAACGAATTCAGAGAAGTTTGGCCGATTTCACGTTTTGAGTCGAACCAGAAGTTGCGGGAAATCTTTGTGAAAGGGAACAGGTGGAGTTGCGAAGGTTTCAGCGTAAATCTTCTGCTAACATACGAGTTTCTGACTAAAGAGCCGGCTAAGGTGGGCGATGAAGGGTCATTGATTTGTTACTCGCCATCCAACGTTACTCAGATGAGTTGGGAGCAGGCGTACGTGCAGACGTGGCATTCGAAGGAGAACGGCGTTGGATCTTTTACGGTGGGGGCAATTTTAATAGGTGTTATTATAGGGGTTTTGCTGACTTCGCTCGTGTGTCGGGGGTTGATGGCTTTGAATAAGCCGGATCCGCCGAGACCGGCGGAGACAACTGCTTTGAATCTCAACGGTACTGTGACGCAGCCTCGAGCAGAAAGCGTGGTGTTGCGCGTGCCTTTGCATGAGGAGGACCTGCCTCCGAGCTACGACGAAGCCCTGCTGATGCCCAGACTGAGCTCCTTCCACTCCTTACCAGACTTCGTGGATGAGGATATCGGAAGCCGGCGAAACTACCGCCGCTCTCGGTCTATCGGAGACTTAACCGAACATAGGCCTAGAGTGGGAGACAGACGGTCCGTCAGACGTACAGTTGAAATACATATAAATTAATAATAAACTGTCTCTGTATCGATTGTTCTTCTGTGTGTTGTGGAATAAATGTTTGAAGGGTTGGTTTTTATATGAGTGTAACATAGGATAGGTGTATGACATGATTAATTGTTCTATTACTTAATTTATTATTATATTTGTATGAGTAACAAATTACGATATCTTTCTTTTTCGGTAGTTGGTAAGCAAGTTAAGTTACTTTAAAGATGCATTAACAACTGGCTAAATCCTTATTCTACCTCTATTCCAAGCCTAAAAAAAAATAATGACAGTACAACTAGGTAGACAATGCATTTATGCACCGTATAATGTATCGACAGTTGTATTAACAAATTCAATTCAATATTCCAATAAAAAAACCCGGTTCGCTTTTGCTATGTCTTTATTTCTAGAACCAAGAATCAGATTCAGACAATCCACTACTACTACTACTACTACTAGTTACCAACGGGAAAAAAACTGAAGTAGCAAAAACCTGCAAAAACACTGTTTAGTAGCGGCATCTATTCGCAACGCTGTAAATTACCTCCTGCGAAACACGTTCCTTGCAGAACCAACTTTTACTCAAAATCGTTGGTTCGTCCTAGTGAATGTGTTGCTAGAACATTTTACAAGATGGCTGATTGATAAAGAGTATACCTTTCTGCTTTTTCTTGAGGAAGGAAATACTAAGGAAGTTGTGGTGTGGTGTATATTTAGTACCTACTTACTCGTCTTGGCGTTAATCTCCTGGTTGTGCTCTCGCAAACGAGTGCTCGGTGTCCGCCTTGACTATGATCCAGGATTTGGCAGATCAGGTAATTAGAGTAAAGCGACTGCCATCTGACTTCCTTACGTCACCCCTATTGACAGAGGAACACGACCAGATTGGATCATGCGTAAACATTCAGTCGCCTGAATCTACAAGTTTCATTAAATGTTTTTACCGTGTGTATTTAGTACCTAATCATTGATATTTACTCGTATGTCTGATAGATAGAAAAGCATCAGTACACGATTGTTATAATCCTGCTTGACGTTGATTAATTTCGATAGGTACAGTGTTTGTTACTAAAATTGATAGGTGGGCGTGCTGAGTGTGTGCTAAATTATTAACCATAAAAATAAATTATTGCTTTAATAAAACAAGGACAATATACCCATATCACAGAGAAAAAATTCTACTCCGTCCTATATAATAACCGTGAGGCATGTTGGGACGTTTTCACAATCACAAAATATTCCATTAAATTGCTCACTGAAGCTTTTGAGAGTTTCTTTAAAGTTCACTCATCAGTGAAGTATTCCTGGAAAATGTTTGTGGGGCTACATTTTCCATTGGAGTTCTGTTTTAACACGCTACTAGAGAATGCCTACTTAAATTTTCGTGATTTTAAATCACTATGGTTATCTGCATTAGGTACTTAGTATTTTGATACTTATTCGGTAGAAAACTTTCGATGTTATGTATTTACAACACAGCAAGGAAAGAAGGACACTCGTGGCCTCATCCAAGCCTGTTAAAGAACCAAATCTTTGGCGTCCAATGGCTTCAAGTCTAAGCTCAGCCTCATCCCCCACATCAAGGGTAGGCATTTCGATAATCTCCAGTTCTCCACGCTTGGGCTCGGGTCTGCCCATTTCCTTATTTACAGAGTTAAGGACCCGTTTATATGTTACCGCTAGCGAACCGGATATAAAACGCGTCATACCCGCATAGTGATAGCGTAGCAACCGGACACAACGCATGCAGTGCGAGTGCGACACGGTCGCTGTGCGGTGACTATGCGGGCGTTGTGCGTTTGTTTACAAATGTGTAAGTAAAAGTTTGTGCAGAAACCAAAATTTGGGACAAATTGTGCAGAAATCGTCCTAATTGTCTGCCTTTATGACATCAGTCGCCTTCTACGACACCCGTCAATGAAACGGCCTGAATGTTTCAGTTGGTTAACATGCCGGTCGCCACGAAGAGGTCCCGGGTTCGATTCCCGGCCGAGCAGAAATGGAAATGATGAATTTTAATATCTGTTACTGGTCTGGGTTTAGTATGTATGTCAAGTATGTATTAAAAGTATGTAAGTAACACAAGCTTTGCTTACTTTGGGGCTAGATGGCGCTGTATTTGGTCCAAGCAAAAAAAAAGGATTGGCTGTATACTCACATGCAACTCTATATACGAATTAAATGTGGTATCGTTAAGGGGCGATCCTATAAAACAATACTAGGTCTGAGAAGCAGGATTGTAAGCAGTTTGATCAATTAAAAGTAGTATATAATGCACCCATCATATTATAACACTTTCGCTACATCTTTTTATCTAATCGCGGTACACGTAGATAACCTACCTACCTATGGAGTCGTTTGTTTGACTCATACACTGTAGCCATAGCTTAGCGAACGCACGCACAAAACAACTTTAACATTCAGTGATCTAATTTTATTTGTTCCTGTGTGCAAATTTTAAAGAAAATAGTGTTACAAATGTGATAAAAAAATCATGTGCACGTTTATCTGCATGGATTAGTGATCCGGAATATATAGGAAGTGAACGAGGCAGTTTATGACAAATATACTGATAATAAATATTACTCCAGACTTATTGTGCTCCTTGACTTTATCGCAATAATTTGGTCTATAAAACTAAGTTGCAAAATAAAGAGACTTGGAATAAGTGCTATAGAATGGTAAGTCGGTCATCCGTGTTGTCTTAATGTATCTTGATAAAGTGTTAATCTATTGAATTATCAATGTTGTTTGTCCAAGTCAAACGAATTGAACAACAAAAGCCGTTTTTTATTTTGTCCCATATTACACCACTTTATAACTTTTCTACCGTACTTTATATAAGCATATTGCCGGTATCATTGTTTGTGTAATCATATTCGAAGAATTATGACTCATACCGGACAATAAAAAATCTAACGATATTGAATTTCATGTTTCAGATACCCACATGCAATTAGCAATTATGCTGCAGTTTATCCTAGAATCAGTTCAAAGTTTAGATAAAACAGGTACGATCATATAAGTGTTTTATGTTTTACCAACACGACCCAAATTAAGGTTCCTACTACAACCTACACCTTTATCAATAGCTGATAACAAAGATAAAATTGTTGTGTGTTGACACTAAACCTCTTGGTTAGATGTTGTACCATTGAGTACATTTTGAAACTCATTACGGTCAGCCTCGTTTAATTTTGGTCAGTCCTGAACGTGACCAGAAACAGAAATGTCGATTGAAGCCACAGGTGTTAGTGATACCAACACTTGGCACAAATTCAATGGCGATAGTGACTCAAATTGTATTCTACTTAGATTCTAGCTTATGGACGTGACTTCCCCCGCTTAGACTTCGATAACAAGAACTATGTCACTCTCCACCTCGCAAACTATCTCTAAGTATGCAGAAAATCATGTTGAGCCGAGGCTTTTTAGCTTTGGGATAGAGGGAAAACCAAAAATGTCGTATAATTTAAGTATTAAACCCCGATACAAAAAGAGTTTGTGTCTGTCTGTAGTAAAGTATGTATCTGTCTATGGCATCGTTTTAGCACCCGAGCGTATAAACCGTTTTGGATGTGGGTTTTGAAAATTTGAGTTTCTGAGTATTTACTCAGAATCTTGCAGACTATTTAGTCTATCAAATTTAAGTTTGCATTCCATCTATAAAAACAAATCACTCTAAGGGTATGTGGTCATAAAAATGGTTCTGTAACTACTACGAACAGCATTTTCTAGGATTCTGATCGGATGCCGTCCTAACGAGATGGCCCTTAGCTTTGTTTCTTGAAACTCGGGTTGGCATTTTAGAAAATATTTATAAGTAGACGGAGGATTTCCGCTTAAGTTATAATATTTATATGACATTAAGAGTAAACTTCGAATAATATACAATTTCAGATGAGATTCAACCAAGATGATTCCCCTAAAAACGACCGGTGGTCTGCTACTGTTCATCATAGTAACAAAAGCGATACCAAACTTTCAAGACCAGAGTGACCTTTGTTACACTTGCAATTGTAATGCAGACAGTAGCAGTGTGGATTGCTCTAGGAGAGGTCTTTACGAGATCCCGGAAGGCAATAGACAAAAAGTAAGTTCCTAGTTTTACCCTACCTTATTATTAAAAGAAAGCAGCACCCGACAGATCATTTATTTTATATTTTTCATTCCACTTGTTTATTATTATTAGTTAATTAGATCATATGAGAATCCATTTTCTGTAGTTATTAAAATAATTATAATTTTATTTGAAACGCATAAGCTATTCTCAAGCCTGTTATTCAATACTACGGATTAACCGCTTGTTTGTACAGATCTAACAATCTGTTAAATGAGCTTAAAATCGGGTCACTTATCAGATCACTAATTATGCATTTTTATTAATTTCAGGTGAAGCACCTTAACTTGTCGACAAATGAAATTGTAAATTTCCCAACGACATTACACCAATTTTATAATTTAGTTTCTTTGGATTTAAGTGGTAATCAACTAAAAGAGATACCGAGCGATGCGTTACAGAATCTTACGGCACTCGAACTGCTTGACTTGTCAAAGAATCAGCTCACCAATTGGCTCGACATAAACCCAAACGATGTGCTTAAACCAGCTTCAAAATTGAAGATTTTGAACTTGTCCTATAATAAATTAGGAACCTTAGGAAATTTAGCGAATCAAGAACTTCTCATAAGTGCATCTTTGGAAACGCTAATATTGAATAATTGTGAAATAAATTCAATACATGGAAGATCACCAATTAGTGGTCTAATTAATATTAGAGTACTGAAGTTGAATAACAATCCACTTGTACGAATTCAAAATTTGATATCACCTACATTGAAGAGTTTATATGCTAGTAACTGTGAATTAAGTACTATTTACCACAACGAATTAGCTTTTTTACCATCTTTACTTTATTTAAAATTATCACATAACTATCGTTTAGAGCTATCGTCTGTAACGTACACGTTGTATTCGAATTCGCTTAGATATTTAGATATTTCTTTTTGCAATTTAATGCATCCTAGTCTTTCAGGGTTTCCTAATTTAAGAACAGCAATCCTGAATCATAATATGATGAGATTTCTTGATAATAATGAATTTTTAAATAACACAAGACTTGAATATTTAGATTTATCGTATAATAACATAGGATCACTTAAAAGCGCAACATTCAGAGGACTTGTTTTATTAAAAGAGTTAGACTTATCATGGAATGAGATTGCGCAGTTACCTGAAAACAGCCTTCTTGAAATGTCTTCTTTGACTCAATTGAAGCTCTCTAGGAATTATATATCAAGAACCGGTCATTTGAAATCGACTTCTATAACAGTTCTCGATATGAGTTTTTGTGAAATAAGCATGATTGGTAAGGATTCTCTGGAAGGTCTACAGAGTTTGATTGATTTGGATTTATCACATAATATTCTATCACATATTCCAGACAGCATATCGTCAAATACTTTGAAGTACTTAAATTTAAATTTTAATAGGCTCAGTTCAATTACTAATATGACATTCTTTATGTTACCACGACTAACTGGTTTAGGAGTCGTAGGAAATAGATTCACAACTATATGGCGTAAGTCTTACTTTGAGTCTAACCCGTATTTGGAAAGACTTGATCTTACCGACAATATGTGGAGATGCGATTGTGGTGACAGTAAAATGTATGAATTTTATGAATTCCTTACACTTGAGCCTTATAAAAAAGAAGAGTCTTTTAATTTGATTTGCAACAGCCCTTTAACAGTGATTGGACAGACGTGGTTAGAAGCTTGCTACTTTACATGGAATCCCACCGAGAAAGCGACTAATCCTGATGCTATAATGTGGTTCATCATAGTTATGATTATAACATTAGCAGTAACTCTTATACTAGTAAATTGTATAAGAAGAACAATGAAACGTCGCCTAGCTGTTATACAAGCCGAAAGGCAGAGACAAGTTGACGAAGCTAGGGATCGGCTTAGACAATTGAGAATTCGAGCTGAACAAGAAGCGTTAGTCAACAATCCTGACCCTAGGGATTTGATTGCACCGCCTTCTTATGACGAAGCTTTATCTATGCCGAAATTAAATACCTCAACCGTATCTCTTAATGAAAGTAGTTCAGGAAGATCAAGAAAGAAAAGAGGGCGTAGGAAAACTAAGTCGAGCGGCGACTTACTTGAAGAGACAGAAAGGAATGGCCATGTTAGAGTCGTCGATGATATAGAGATGGCGGAGACGTCAGATGATAACCGTCGACGACGGAGACGAAGACGCGTAAAGAGATATGGCAGTCATGAAATAACAGAACTTGATCACTCACCTGGAGCTCGACGAAGGCGAATGTCAGCCTACAATGCTGATGCCAGTGATGACGTAACAGTTGAAGTAGAAGCCGAATTAGAAAGACCACTTAGACCCAAAAACAGGAGGTATTCTAGTGATGATGATGAAATTAGAGAGAGCGATCTATGATTGAGATTTGAGATTGGTTATAGCGTTGTATGTAAAATAGAATTAATGTTTTGTAACTTATGTTTATATTGTTATTTAAAAATGTGTTTTTTTTGTAGAAAAAGTTTTGTCAAGTCAAACAGTAGTTATAAGAATTAAACATCACTGTTTTAATATTTATTATTTCGTCACCATTTTAGTAAATTTTTTTACTAGCTCTACTCCTACTTTACTACTGCTCTTTGAGGTACCCTACTCTACTCCTGCCCTACACACCTATCCTACACCTACCCAACCCTGCTCTACACCTGACTCAGCCCTACTCTACACCCACCGTACACACACCCTATATCCACCCTACACTTACCCTACACAAACTATACCCCTACCTATCCCTTTTTTTCATGCGCACAAACCTCTCCTAGCACCTAACAAAACAAAAAATAATTATGAATATCGGTCTTAACGTTCTCGTGTTGTGACGTGACCAAGGAATTTGTAAGTCGTAAATTAGAGCAGCCTCTAGCAGGAGAGAGATCCATCAGAAGGTATTTTCGAGACAATGATATGGAAATTTATAAAGATGAGCCGAACACTGTATTGAGATAATAAAGCGATGTAACAATAAAAATAGCAAAAAATATAAGAATACGATGAATTTAGGATAATTTCAGTAGCAAACGTAACGTGGGACTGCCAAACCCTGGGTCGCTTCAAGACCCGCCACCACCCATGGCCATCCTTACTGGATGCTGGACGAAAACGTGAGGTGCGCCAGGAGCTCTTGTCACGTGCGTCATACAAATTATTATTTGTAGTCTCTTCTATACTCACACTCTCCTTTATGGAGGCAATAAATCAAGACTTCTTCTCTCTTCAATGGATAAGCATCTAGTTCCAGTTCTTGACTCGTCGATGGTTGAATGCAACGCCGAAAATGACATAATCCTATGATTAATATAGTATTTTCAGCAATCCGCGAGGTGGCGCTTCGATCAACGTTGCGTTTCTGAGTAAAAATGATGTCAAGGCTCAACACCGTCTTCTTCTTTTTTTATATAGGTCTGGCCTATGTCCAGCAGTGCACTAGTACAGGCTGATGATGATGATGATGTAGTTTGTATATTGGCCGAATCCATTGAGACGACTATGAAAATTAGAGATTCGGAATAAGCGCCACTGAACACCGCGGGGAACGGCTCCCTATCCTTATTATTAATATTACATGGTGTAAATAAAGTCGCTCTTCGCGTCTCTGTAAGTCACGTAATAGATTTTGATGCGGTTTCACCATCAGTTTGATCATTTTTTCGGAAGGTTTATTTTTTTTATGTTGTAAGTACTTACATCAGCCAAACAGGCAAGCGGGCCACTTGATGGAAAGTGATGAAAGACATCAACAACACCAGGGGCGCTCTAAAGATATCTCTAATTATACCTCTTGAACGATCCGATCCAAAGCACACACTGTAAATGTTGATATACACGCAAATTATAGTAAAGTCGAGAAAACCCTAGCGAAGCCGGGTCGGGTCGTTGGTTATAAATAAAGGGAAGTCACGAATATAATGCACACCATGCCGCGCCATCTACACACGACATTTTCATTGAAACTTCAATGTGGCTCACAACATCAGCGCCATCTTATTAGAGCGCCAACTTTCCCGTAGGTACGACAAAGCGTACCTAGGTATTTAAGTTTCGAACGTTATAACAGATGGCGCTACTCGTTTCTTTTAACAAAGAAATTCAAGGACTCAAGCCACAGGACTCAAGCGGTCTGCAGGGAATTCAGGGGCTGTTATCAACCGCTCGCCTTGATTCGAATGGTTTTCGTTCAAAAATATCAGCAACATGCGAGTGATAGGTGTTTCAAATGTCCATAGGCTGCGGTAACTGCTTAGTAAATACATGTGTATTACCACAGTATAAAAACGTATTATATGTATATATATTTTTATCCCATAAAAATGTTTAAACCCCTTTTTCGAAGAACTCATCGTAATGTTGTAATCTCCAGGGAAAACCTGTCTAGGCAACCTTAGTGTGTATGGGAGAAACTTCTTTTGGAGCCCCACAGTTCCCGGCCAATTTGATTTGGATCCAAGGTGTGATGACGAACTCCATGTCCATGGCGAATGGTACGAGAACGTGGCTACTACTTTTCTTTAGGGGGTATATAGTTCCGTATGACACTCGTTTAGAATGAAGCTTCCTATGCGGCGGAGGGACTTGGTATAGGCCCCAGTTGAAATTTTGAATTTGATTGAAACTTTTATTACATTGGCACCCCGTGACGGTATATAGGTATTTTTTATTAAATACCTCAGAATATAGAGTGGATTAGGATATCTGGGAAAATAAAAAATAAAAATGTTTGTATCAACTTTTTATATCTTAAGCTTGACATAAAAATACTTAAATAATTTTTATAAATTCTCTTACCGAACTATTTATTGTTCCATATTTTGTTCATTTTGTTTCAGTACTGTTTAATAAAATCAGTGCCGTATATGGCATGTTCAAACTAAGATAAAAGTTTTAAAATGGGTTAATAATATTTGACAGTCTGCAAGAGTACGATTAATAATCTAAATAAAAGCAATAGTTCTAGATTACACATAAGATAAAATACATCGAGTTAAAGTAGATCTAGAAAAATATACATTAATTTTAAAACGGCATTTAAATTTATGTATATGTACACATACATATCAAATTAGCAAACTTAAAATAATGGTATCACAATCTTAATAACTAAATTCAATTCATTACATAAAGGAACTTATGCTTAGCCAGACCATGAGACACTAATCTCCTTACAGTAAAGACGAGAAAAATAAATTATAATTGCCGTATATATCTACAGGCCATTCGTTGTTCCTATGTTTCAAAAATTTATAAAAATGGCCAACGCAAAGTAAGTACACAACCATTTAACAATTCAAAAAATTGTTCCCGTATGTCAAATATTGAAACACCAAAAATACAATTCAACGTCGTACTTTTGAAACTTTTTTCGCAACCAAAATGAAGTGAAGTTATAAAACCATTGATCAATATAATGGTTAAATTGCTGCATGTATAAAACATATAAGTATTTAACTAAAACAAAGATTATAACTATCATGAACATGGCAACATTTTTACACATATAAAAATAGGATTTAATGATTAAACGCTCATAAATATATACCACTACTTTTTAAAATTAAAATAAAGGCACTGTCGACTACAAACACACTTTGGCAGCAAATTTCTAGACTAATTCACAATCGTACCGTCTCGTAGTTCACATTAACTTCAGTCCCACGTATGCACTTGTTCTGCCGAGTTTGTGCGACAAATAATCACAGAAGCTTGCCAAATTAGTGAAGTGTTTGTTAATTGACACAGATTTACACAAAGTGTTTCATTCCTTTTGCTTAGAACAATGTTTCAAGTGGTTGACTTACGTAGGTTTGCATCTAGAGCAGGTGTAATAATAATGTCTCCTGCGTTAGACCTACTCCTCGTGACTAGTATAGGCGTTTTAGGTTTAGGCGTCTCGGTCATTTTAATCCGAACCCGGCCCATGTCCGGTGAATACACTGGGACATATTCACGCGACGGTGATAAAAAGTCGGAATCTGTATTTTGATCTCCATTTATGAGTGGCTGAGATGCATCCGAATCACGATTTCCATTTAGTTTCGGCAAATCATCATCATGTGAAGGAACAAAAATTTCCTCACTGGCTAAAGAGTTACTATCTTTTCGTGAATCTGGCGAATCAGGAACAGAATCAAATGATGTATCTTGCGCTGCTGGTTTGTCTTCTAACAAATTGTTATCTTTTGAGCTACTCTTATTTTGATTTGTATCTCTGGGGCTGTCAGTACGAACTCCATTTGCTCCGTTAGAATCGTTATAATTTTTATGACCATTAGCAACATCTCCATTATCATTCTTTTTCTGATATGCTTCATGCGTAGGTACTAATTCATATTTTCCGTTAATTTTCTTTTCTACGGGTGTTTCTGCTACAGCAGGTTTTCCGAGTAAGGATTTATTCATGTCCACCAACTCTTTGCTAGCCTCCACATCTCTCTTTTGTTGTCTTAATAGACGCCTATCCCTTCGTTTTCTAATTTGACCTTTCATTATTGCAAATACAATTAGCCCAACGAGAAGTACAACGATAATAGCAATACATATGTAAGTTCCAGTTTTATGAGTTTTTCCTTCTTCGGGTTTGCTTGCTAGTTCTTTTGTGACCTTTTCTGATACTGTCGTATCTTTCGTAACAACCGGTGGATCAGTATGTACCCATTCTGGGTTGCCTTGGAATATGGGTGGTGGTTTTGACGGAGTTGGTAAAGCTTCATCTTCATGGAAAATATTTAATTTTTGAACAGGTTCTGGTACAAACTCCGGCACAAATGGCGTGGTACTTTCAATATCAGTATATCCCAAACTAACAAATCCAGACCCTTCGTCCCCTGAACCTTCTATCAAGTTTTGTTCTGCTTTGTCTTTCTCATTAAAGTTTATGAACTCATCGTTTTCTAATATTATTTCATTAGGTGTTTTAGCCTGTCTGGGTTCTATATCAGGGGAGATTGTAGTACTATCACCATCTCCAGATCCGTCTTCTATTGCGTTAGTGTGTTCATGCGGTATTTCACGTTTAACTGGAATGTATTCAATTTCATCATTAGTGCTAGCATCAAGTCCTTTAATAACTTTACTTGAAACTAAACTCTCAGATTTTAAAGCCGATGTATCTTCACCGACTTTAAGCGCATCTATACCCTGATCGCCCATCATAATGTCCATATTTGTTACCTTACATATATTTCTTGCTTTTATTTCCAACCACGATTTGCCTTTAAATTTATTTGGAGTAAAACATTTTGCTTTGTCTATAAATACATTTGCTGCCAATAAGCGGTCACGCGCTTTAATGTTTTCGCAGGAGCAATCCAAAGGATTTCCATCCAATTCCAAGTGTTCTAAATTCGCTAAGTGTTCGTAATCCCAAGGTACATCTTGCAATAAATTATTAGTTAAATCCAACGAACTAACACTTGCTGGCAGATGTAACAGGGACAGTCTTTTTATTCTGTTATTAGCTAAGTTTAGGTGCACTAATTTTTTTGCGTTGTGCAAAAACTTATTGACCTCTGTGATGCCATTAGTCGAGAGATCGAGCGTTACCACTTCGGTAAGACGGTCGAGTTCATAGCTGAGCTTGGTGATGTTGTTGTGGGAGAGGTCTAGGATGTTGATGTTGTGATGCCTTTGCCGGAGCGTGAATTTGTAGAGGTCGGCGAGGCTACTGCAGGTGGCGCGGTGGAGGCCGTCGTGGGTACTGCACTCGCAGGACTCGGGGCAGATAGACGACACTGCAGGGGCTACCAGCACGCAGACGACCAGCAAACAGGACCACACTTGAACCCAAGTCATCTTGATCCGGAATCAGCACCTGAAATTAAGAGAAAATATCCAATTATTAATGTGTAACACGAAGTAAATCACTTTGACATATAAATACGCTACGCGATTGGATGATGACGAGTCTACATTATATAGACTCACAATCAATCACAGACAAGACTCATCAGGTTAGTCCTCCCAGATTAGTTCTCGATTTCGTTAAAATATAAAACCTAATTGGAACAATCGCACACAGTTACCGCTTTCCATCAGATGAAGTACGATGTGTGTCCATAAAGTATAAAAGTACGAATTATTTAATTGAGAATGTTCATCATCCCGATGTACGAAACTTCGGAAAATTATGTATGGGAACTTCAAAAGTCTCAATACATACTTTTTCGAAGTACGAAAATGCCCCCCATACCCATAGGAAGTGACTACCGCACTTTTTGTGTTTAGGAAAACATACCGAATAAGTCGGAATGACGGTGCAGAGTCCCAAGAAAATTGTTACCTATTCGAAGACTTTTTACAAAAGGGCCTCGTACTAAATATGAAGCGTTTACAATGATAATGCCTTAATTATAAGAAATTAACACAGAAACTATAGATAACAAAATAAGGTAGAGAAATAATGGTGTCTAAGATAGTACAGATAAAATGCCGTATCAGAACAGTTGTTCACTTTATCTGGCAGGCCTATCAGTGACCCAGTGGGCAATTAAATAAATCGCTGGCCTGACTGCTAACTGTCATCTAAATATAGGACAGAATAACGTATAACCGTTCCGACCCCTGCGGGGCTACGGCCTACCGCTCCTCAAACCACGCCAATTACTGGAACTGCATTCAGAGCAATTTTGAATCTGCGTACTTCCTTTCATTGATATCCTCGCTCTCGAATAACAATTTGTACGTAACTCAAACGTCAACCTGTGAAATTTATTACGGCTCAAGATTGCCCATAAATTCTTAATACGTCTATTACCTTTCCAACTGCCGGTAATAACATACCTATAGGTAATGCAGATAATAGTTTAACGTGGATTTATAAATTGACCATTTCACTAAACGCCACCTACGAGTATTGTAGTGTTAATTATTTTTAAGTAAATAGTGTTTATAATGAATACCTGCGAAAGAAAGTAGATATCATTAGAAGAAAACCTAATTAAAGAAGGGAAACACTAGTTTGCTCGACGTTATGAAGTACCAAACAAGAAATGGATCTAGTCGGATGAAAGTTATTTATCTACTAGGTGGTCCGAAGCCTGAATTAATGTGGTTAGTGCAGTGTGTCACCTAGATTAGGGTTGATTTTCTGGTTGCGTCGAGTAACCAATCCAGAAAAGCAACCTTAAATTATAGGTTGGATAAAATGAAATAAATTAATACTTTCAAAAGATTTTAAAGAGAAACTGGACGAAGCAATTTATCGAACTCCATTAAGGCTTATGCAAACTTTGCCAATATGGCATCCGCGCATTTTGTGCGCAGAAATTGCTTTTATTATAACGATCGTACAAGTCGCGACGTCAGCTCAAAATAACCAAATTGCGCAAAAATATTATGCACTACTTAACATTAAAGAAGGCGAAATGATAATTTACACTTCACCTTACACGTGTACGTAAACAAAGGTACGCGTAGAGATTATTTGTTGAATCTTTAGTAAAATATTACTGCAACATGTTCCCCGCAGCGATTCGTGCTATTTTGATACATAACTAGTTTACACATTTGCATAGTGAGAAATTGATTTATATTTTGTTACATAATATGTTAGGGATGGTTGCCAGTGCGGTGGAGGAATAAGCATATTTAGCACACTAACTCAATCTCGGAAACGACGTCACGGGAGACCCAAAATCAGGTGGACAGATGAGCTGCGGGCCTTTGAAAGTGACTGGCAGACAATGGCACTTGATCGCGAAGAGTGGAAGAATCGCGGTAAGGCCTTTGCCTGGCCCAGGATGGTTCAGGCTAATATAATAATAATAATAAATCAATCTACTGAAGTTCCACGAACACGTCGTGTTAACACGAATGTTCTGCAACGTATCCTCGACTTTCCCACCGGCACATAACAGCACGTTACGCGCCACCGACACATAGGGTTGCCAACCCTACTATATAATATAGTATCCTACTGTTTTTCTTGTCCGCCTACTATTATTTTCAAAATTTAATACTGTAGGCGAAACTGCTATATTTTTCAGCAGTCGCTTATCAGTATCACTTACCGTAAAACGGAATGCGTCCTGAAGAAGAAGTTAATAATTAAGTAATAACTGAAATAAACACTATCCTGGACTAACTAACTACTGAAGATCAATATTATACTAAATATATTTTATTAAAAATCCTACATATTTTTTTATTAATTCCCTATCTACTATGTTTTCATAGCTACAGAATCCAAAAATGCTATATTTGATATTTAGTCTTAAAAAGTCAGCAACCCTACCGACACACCTTCGCGCAATCGAATCGAATTCTATTTCGGTGTTCGCACAACATCCGCCGTGCACTTGGCCGGCGCTCGCAGAAGTGGTTCAATGTTAGCGAGGCAGGAAGCCGGTTGTTAACCGTTTGCGCGGACGCGACACCTCCGAAACGGAACTTCTTCGTGTGGGGGCTGCGCACTGCGCAGTGACAGGTTGGTGATACCAACTCTAACGTGTACCTAACGACCTGGTGGGTGTGATGTAACCACTGAGTGCGTAAGATACGAATATGCCATTGTTAAAGAGTCGTCAACAAGAAAATATATAAATAGGTGGCGCCATATTAGAGTGATGTGATGTGACGTACCTGATGCTTGGAACATCAGCTCAAACAGTAAATATATAAAAAATTGCAATTTAGAAACACACTTATCTTACGTGACATCGTTGATGCGACCTAATCCAACGGCGTGGGTGTCAGAGCGCGTGTGTGGCGTGTAATGGGCGATATGAAGCGTCACGCCTCATTCGGCTCGAAAACATATACACAGACCCATATGCTCGTGTATGACGCGTCACATGGCATCACGTAGCTTGGGTCCCGTGTGGCTCTAATGTAACGTCGTGTAACATCACATCACTCTAATATGGCGACACCAGCATTTCTCCTCTATTGCCTATTATAAGCCTGTTTCAAATTTAACTACATATTTTTACAGCGAAACAGAATGTTAACTTCAACTTGTGAAAGAGCATATATATACTTGCGAGCAAGCAAATTCATTCACTCCATACTCTTCCATATACACTCATACATTTCTGACGTTACAAATCATCCTATAACTTCATAAATACAATAGATTTTATTTCGGTTTTCGCGGTTACTGACTTATGAAATTACGTTACTAATTTATCTCTGATTGTATCAGGTAATTGCTGAGTTATCGTAAAATCTGCAACATAAAATGGTAGGTACTATTTTTGTTTTGCTTATTTGGGAGGAGGTACGCCCGTCAATTAATTAGAAGAGGTACAGAATTAGTCCTTTAATAGAACATGTATCTACATTAGTGAAATTGTCTGACCGAATCTAGAGCTAACTACTAACTGAAACGAAGTGCCTAATGTTAATAGTGTTCTACACAGCTATTTCTGGCGCCAGAATAACGCCACCTTTAACAAATTGCTATTTAGGTAGAATTAGGTTAAGTGTCCGACCCACGCTACCCAGCCTACGTTAACCGCAGGATACAGGTGTCTCCTTCACCTATTCAGGGCTTCAAACAACAACCGATTATAATCTGGTAACGAGGATCTTAAGGTAAAAAAAATACAAATTAATAATGCTTTGACAATTCACACAGCGCCATCTAACCCCTTAGTAAGCATAGCTTGTGTTATGGGTGTATACTTTTAAATACATACTTATTATACATATAACAGCTAGACCCGTAACAGAACTTAATTTTTATCATTTCAATTTCTCTTCGGCCGGGAATCGAACCCGGAACATCTGTATGTTACATGTTAACCAACTATACTACTCAGGTAGTAACAAAATAAGTAGTGTTTGAAACTATACAGAAGCACAAGCTTTTACCCGTGACTTTAACTCTCAGAACCACATTTACTACACAGCAGCAACCTATTGCAAAGCACTTATTATAGATTTATTGTTACATGAAAGAAGGTCAAAGCATCATACGACCACTATTAATCATACGTCAAAATTACGTAACGATAAAATAATACGTCATACATATTATCATAATTAAGTAATTAAGTACATTATAAATAATAGTTACGTATATAAAAAAAAATATATACATTTCATGTCATATACAATTAATACAATGAAATTTGTAAAGTCATCTAAGTTGCTTCGATTACATGTCCAGCTTCTAACTATTTAAAAATCACCAATAATAATAAGCAAGACACGATAATACCACCAGTTTCAAAGAGGCACTAAACAAGTTTATTATTACAAATGTTTTGAACGAAATAGACAATTGTTCAATTACGCGATAAAAAGTTCGTATTCAAAGTTATTTTTAACCGCACGATAATAAGATAGGATCGCAATAATCCAATAACATTCGTAGTACAATGGCGTATGTTATAAGCGAATGTAAACATGGCGTAATGTTGAAAGTATACATAATTTATTCAAGTAAGGTATATCGTATTTAATTATCACCTTTGACAAATTCAATTGTGTAATAATTTGATGAGTTATTTCAAAGACTAAAACATAAAAGTTATCCGGGTTAATTACTGTAATACTCATAATAATATAACCACTGTTTAACAACTGTTGAATCGATTATTCCTGTTTTTAAAGTAATTCTGTTAACCTTAAAAAACGGAATAAATATTTTCTACCGGGAAGGATAATTTTAAAGTATAGGTAAACAGTTTTAAACTGTAGGTACACAGTTTTAAAGAAAATATACAAAAACTGCACCTTGGTTTAATTTGTGAATTATTTATTATCCATCCATATTTGGATAGCCTTCTGTAACTTAAAGGGTCGTTTATTAATAGTCAGCTGTTCGGCTTTAACTGTTTCTACTCAATGGAAATAAAAGCTAAAAATAAACAAAATAATATTATCACGTAGAAAATATTCAGTTCCTACGAAATTCAATACGAAAATAAACTCAGAAATCTAAAAATAGTGACCTACTTGACTTCTGATAATGAGCCAATGGATTTTCAAACTGTCTTTAAACAATGTTGCATTCTTCGCTCTTGTTGCACTGAAAAAAACTATGGAGCAAACTATAAAGTTATAATTAATGTAGCCTTTCCCGGCGTCGCGTCTACCTAAACACTACTTTTTCTGTGTTCTGTGACCTAATTACAGTATTTTCCTCCGACCCATATTAAAATCTGTGTAGATTCCTGTAAAGTTATTTTTATCCAAGTGTGTCAGTAATATCTAGAATGGATTTTCTATTTAGTGAATGCTTTGAGAAGTTTTGGTAGTTCCCAAAAATTACATAATATTTTAAACTATCGCGGTTATTATTGGTAGTCGTCCCATGATCATGATGAACGATATTTCATAAACTACTCGTAAAAAATTTCCCGGAATTACATCCACCAAATAAAATACTGTTTTACCGATTAAGTATAGATTACTTAGATAATATCGAACACAGAAAGGATAGATTGTGTTGTAGGTACATGGTACCACTACTATCTTGGTGCCTATTTATCAATAACGTTGTTATCGATAGATATAGTATTCTAATAAAACACGTCACATCGAAAACATTTTGTAGTCCCTGGTATGTTAATAGGCCACAACAAAGGTCGATTATTTAACACGCTCTATTATGAGAAAAATATGTAACTGTAAACATAGGTTTTGTTTTAAAACATTTCCCGGGCAGTTCACACCGGCTGTAGTACGACTATAGTATAGTACTGTACAGTCAACAGCATAATATTTCTCGTGAAATTAAATTGGCGTTTTTTTTTTCGCAACTTTAATAATTTTTAGTTATAAATAGCGTATCAAAAATTATACATAGCGTAACAAAAATAAACGACTTCGAAAATTTAGCATTTTTAGATGCCGATAAGTCTCTAAATATCAATTCGCCGACTGCGATAGGGCAATGAAGTTGGGAAATTATAGCATGGTGCATTCATGGCAAAGGCTCATTTAGCCAGTATAGTATCAATGATTTATGTATTTATGAGATTTCCGACTGGCTCAATATAAGCTGGACAATGGCCAAAAGAGGATGCAACGATATAAAGATATCTTACATCGACTTATGTTAATTTAAATTTAAAATTACCATTGCATGTTCCCAATAAAGGGTGGTATACATTGAAGGATCGACGTCTCTGTCCATGACATTTGCAATTCGAGATTACAATGACGTTGACATTCATCAACGATTACTTTCGCATTGGCGATTACTTTGACATTGTGTTCGGCTTTTGTTTGGTCGTAAGAAACACCGCGTCGAGGAAATGTCTATATTTGTATATTGCCTTGTCATGTCTGTCTGTCTGCCGTATTCAGGATGCAAGTTGAATTTATTGAATTGAGTGAATAACATGGTAAATATGGGTGTATTGTGCTCAATGTTGGTAAATCATTCTTTCGTTGTCAATTGAAGAGGACTTCATAATACTTAATTATATTTTCAAACTTTACCAAAAAATATTGTTTCCGTTAGTTGGAAATTGTACCTAAAGCACGTTTAAATAGAAAAAAACTAAAGTAGAGCACGTTATCGATAAGTATTATCCACATAAATCTAAAGAAGAATCTATATTTATTTCGTACGTAGGTACGTGAAACCTGTACCCTACACGATTTCATAAAAATAGTTTAAAATAATAAACTGGTTAGTTCCTTAGCATCCTAATCGCGACAGGAAACCATACAAAGAAGGCACATACACATCCACCTTAAAACATTATGCGATTAGTTACTAACATGACTCTCCAGTCTTTACACAAGCATACTCGCTAACATCCAGTACATACAGCATAAGATCACAGAATCACATTAAACAATACAGGCAGTATGAATTTCTAAAGGTATGTCAAAACATTGGCGTGCCAACGTTGGCGTCCAACGTTGGCGTGGTCAATGTGAACCTAAGAATGGTGGTCACAGTCAGTGCTAGTTGCATGCGCCTGATTCGCCACGCATCGCAGCCTCCGGGAACAGAACCCGATACCCGCTACCCACTCAACCGCGAACTTGGGAACTAGATTTAGACCTAGAGCATGCAGTTAATTAGATAAGCACACACTTAGCTCTGTCTGGATCTGATTTTATTATGCTAGATCACGCCAGGTTAACCGAGGCGAACAGCGGATAAATAAATATGGATTCCAGTACAGAAGTCTACGGAATTTTGTTATGCAAACCTTGGATTTTATTTTGTTCAGAATCCCTGCCCGCTGTTGGATGGTAATGGGAGCCTTACAGCTATATACATTTTTCACAGCCAATAATTGTAAGATCATTTGGAATGTGTTAAAATTCGGAACAGCAAGCGCTGCTGTCTGTTATTTATCTTAGGAACGTCTGTTGTGGTCGTTTTCTTGTACCTAATAGACCTATAAATTAAAACGAGATGTAAAGATAATCTTTAATAAAATTGTTCAGAATTTCAGCATAATATGTTTTAGGTAAAAACAGCTATTCCCAGTTGCTTTTTATTTAACCTCAACCTTCAACCACTGACGTGTACAATTTCTTGCTACACTTGCAATATGCCTTCACCTATTTGCGCATCTGCACTTGAACCTGAAACATTTACCGTTGTGTTTACATAGCCGTCGAGTGGAACATAATAAAGTGTGGGTAGTCCAATAAATTTCCCCGCAAATGTATCGCGGTAGATAGCGCGAAGTTATTTCTGCCGTTAGACGTTAATCCTAGCCTAATGTTAATTTGTGTTACAAGGTTTATAAATCTCGCGATAACGTCGTGTTTGAAGTATTTGATGGATAGCGAAAGATTGTTTCAATTACACAGGACAACGCCGATGTCTTCTGTGAAAGTGTGTTATTTTAATTATTGTAATTATTCACTTAGCAGTTCTTTTTTCAAAAGAAAAATTAACCTCCATTTCCACTTTTTCAACACTCTAATTATCTGATGTACCTACTCACTAATCACGTGTAAAATCTATAATTTAGCGACCTATTCATGATAATAGTTCTGTTAATAGTCTTAAAGACACACCATCGACTAGGTGAAAACTTTGAAATGGGCCACAATTGTTTTCGCGGCAACAGAACAATGGCAACGGAACTTTTTTCATGTTAACCGCGTGCGTATTGACTTTTTCATCCATCGCGCTGTTTGTAAACAACACCCCAGCTACAATGCAGTTTGTTTGATGTTTTCAGCGGAACGCGTAGTGTATAATGTGCACTTTTCGTAGAATAATGTGATCCAAGAGTTGCATTGAATTTAAACAAGCAAGATAAAGAGACACGAATAGTTTTATGTTATCATTGACGCCACACTCTGTCGTAAATCGGTTGCCACAGATTGCTTACTTCCTTTAGGATACGAGGTTTTCATGGCGGCAATTTCATGGTGGGATTGTATTCGAAAGCGTTTATCGGAGTGTGCTCGTGGGGCAATAATCTTTGTTTCTGCGAAGCTGTAAAGGCGCGATCCCCGCGACATTTTCGAGCTAACTCCGCGGTTTTATGCGCCCGCGCAGCCGTCGTAAAACACGCCGCGGCGGACGCAAAGATGACATTACCCTTTGGGACATTTACAATTCATTTATTCCTGTCTTTCAGTCATAGTGTCGGGTTGTTCAACTCATCATTTCCTATTGTTGGAATGTAATGGGAACCCAATGGTTTGTTTTACATAATCTCTTGCGACCGCGCCGTTTTATTTTACTTTAAATTAAACACGGAACAAGACAACGCGACATTGTTTTAAAAAATAAAAAAAATAAAAAAATTACAAACAACACCACCTTAGATAGCCAAATATTTTTTTATGAATTAGTAGGGTATGCAATAAAAAATCCTCAATAGTTCTCAGTAATCCTCAACACGCGAGAGAGTTCACGGAAGTACTACATTACGTACTTAGGTACCTGGACGTCACGCAAAGTCGCCATAATTAACGTGACACGCGCTAATGTGCCACGGCGGGGTCCGCTCGTGGCATGCACCTGTCCAATTACATTATCTTCGAGTCTACGACTATGGGTTTCAGTTATTTATCCATGTAAGCATGGAGTGCTATGCGATGACAGTGTCGCGATCATCGCTGTGACTGCCCATGACCTTGTCGATGTAACTGGTCAAGAAACTTGTGAATCTTGTCGCGGTATTATCCAGCGTAGATTTGTTGAGGGTTCTTTACCGTAATGTTTAATGAGGTTCAAGAAGTGTATTGTAAGTGGTAAATAAACTCACGACATTAAGCAGTACGCTTGCTTTTGTTTATGCTAGCCAGGCGTTTGACCACTATCTTACCTGGCAGTAAGTAACGATATGGCCGAATATGCCAGTACACGAACAATTTCTTCAATTCTGTTAGAAAAACGTGATCAACCTGCAATTGAAGGAGTCTGCGAAACGCACAGTCCTACACAGCACAGCGAGTGTCACTCACGCATCTCACATCGCAATACGAAGACAATGCTAGTATTGACGAAGCAAACACAGCACGGCGACACTCAGTACCCCATACAAACCTCGGTTTCACTCGTGCGTCTTCGAGCGAGATTTCACCGAACACTGCATAAGAAGTGAATTTAAACATTTTATTTGCGGGCTCAGTCAAGGTGAGCCGCGTTATTGTCTCACTGGACGGTGTCCAACAGCTGTTCGGAAAATGCGACGATTTGTCCCGGCCCGCGCACTGGACACGGATTTGCAATGCGTTCTTTGTGAGCACCACACTACGGTTAATGAGGGGATTAGCGGGATTTAGTACCTAACATTACAATGCACCATTTACACCAGTGCACAGATTTATTTCGACATTTTTAACCGACGACAATATGTGATTTTGACATTGGGAACATTTTTGCAATACGAGTGAATTTTAATGATTTTAAAATGTTTGGTCTATTTGAGTAGCTCTGATTAATACATATACATAGAATAGAGAAGTTACACGTTATGAGTTATGCGTTATTAGGGACATGCATGGCCAATATGTCCTGCCAGCACATTGTCCCATGTTCCTAAATCATTTTATATTTCCGGCTTATTTTAGTTTTCATTATTCTTCCTCCTTCGATATTTTAAATTCCAAATAAAACTGCCGATTAGGTGCGCTCCACTTAGTAGGCGACATCGAATTCAGTTTCCTTCCAATTTCTTATAATCGGATTTTAAAATAGTATAAGTTGAATTAAATTTACTAGAGTATTAACCTCTGGGGAGTGTAGTCGTACAGGCCAATGATTCATTCCGAGGGAACTAGATACCTAGGAAAACCATTTGAGAGTATCAGATTGCGCAAACAAAAATGTCAATGAGTCAATATTGACGTCACTGAACACGTTTTGCGAAAAATCCGTGTGTGTTACTTACAAACAGAGTCAGTAAAATTTCCGATAATGATATTATAATATATTAATGACAAATTGTAAAATTTCCGATAATGATATTGATCATAGATGACTTTGGCTGTAATTAGGTACCAATAGTTCAACTACCTCTACAATTATGTATTTATTAAATTTCGTAGGTAAATGGAATCAAAAGGATTGATATTGATACCACTTTATACCACTTCTAGTCCCCGTTTCTAATACCGTTACCCGATTATATGGTAAAGAAATCAAATGAAAATGCAGTGAGAAGTAAATATATTATTCATTAAGAAAAATGTTAGCCAGGTCGGATGTCGTATGATATACGTCAAGTCATAGTCAAAGACGTCAACAAAGCTTTTTTGCAAATCAAAACCGGTCTCATGCGCACAAACTACGGCATTGTGTGCCCATTTTTGTAAATTAATGCTGGTTGTATAAACATTGTGTAAAAAAAAGCTCGACCTTTTATGTAAGTACCTACCTAGCTGTTAATTGCATGTTTACAAAATATAATAATTTGTTTATTACGCTTTATGTCACGCTACGAGTGGAATTTATGATGTTTTTAGGTGTTTATCATTTGCGTTTCCATTACAATAAGTAGCTGATCAAATGACGTAATGTTCACTAGCTTTGCGATTTGGTTTTGATTATTACTTTCCGTTAAGGTATCTGACTCGTAAGTGAGAGGTACCGGGTTCGAATCCCACCGCGGCCATGCCGCACCAATGACTCTTTTCTGAGTTCATGTACTAACCGATGCTCTTACGATGAGGGAAAACATCGTGACGAAACCTACACATTCAGTCGCCTGAATGTGTAACCATGATCCAATCTGGTCAGGTTCCCCTGGTAGCAGGATCACGGAGGTCAGATGGCAGTCGCCCCACTGTATTTACCTGATCTGCCTAATCCTGGATCTTGGTCAAGGCGAACCCCAGGCCCTCGTGCGCGAGAGCACAATCGGGACATTATCGCCAAGATGATTATTTTTTACTTATTACTTTCAATCACGCTATATAGCAGTCATTATCGCGATTCCTGGTTGTCACCTAGCCAACTTTATAAGAGCAGTATTGCTATAGCAACGAGCGGGGAAACCGTAATACCCCATATCACATATCCGATTCCCTGAATGAACTACTGTTGCAGCTGTTTGGCGCCTTGCCAGGGGAAGAGAGACATGCCGACGCCTCCACCTGGATATGCGATGTCTCTTTCCAACCAACGACTTTGCGACTTGTAACAGCGAGATGGATGTCGAGATATTGATAGGTATGTAGGTACAAATCGAAAATATAGTCAAGTGCTTATTTAGATACGTTTTTCGTAAACGTCCTATCCACGTCCTAACCATCCAATTCTTAACTTCATTAGTTTTAAATTATAAATAATTAATATGTAATAAATAATTGCTACAAGAAACAAATCTCAAGACAATATTTTTCGAAGTTACATCGTTATTTATCGCTTTTATGACGTCGTATCACCGTAAAGTCACATTCACATTCACAGAGGCGTCAGGCGGACGTCAGCATGTCTAAATAGGGGACAAGTCATCTCTAACCATTCATTTGAGGAATACAATGAACAATTGTTTTGTTATATTTGAACCTCATGGCATCGAGTTAGATTGTGTCGTTTCTGTATTTAACACTGGCAATAGATGCCCGCACTTGTGGGTTTTAAAAGATTTAAGATTTTAAGAAGATATAGCGACTGCGCCATTCTTTTCCATACAAAATCAAGGATTCGTAGTCCCCATTTTGATCAATGGGTTTGAACACTAGATATATGATTTTCATACACAGACTTGATATTGGCCATTAGTATGTCTGTGCGTTTTGTTTTGTTGGATATCTGTTGGATGGATTGTTGGATCTTGAATAGAAGTCATGATTTTTAAAATACTGGAAAAAATTTGCCTAATTACACCTCTACAACATGTGTATTCTGGCAGAGCTTAGGTTGGTCGGGCTCTAGGATAGGTAGGCTTTCAGAATGGGTTCGCGTTCCGATACCCAGCATTATCAAATCAATCCGAAGCGCACTCACACTACTTAGATGAGTGCAAGCACCCTAGCCAGCGGACCCAGGAAAGTGTTTCAGTACACACTTATAACTTTTAAGCATTTAAATTTTTTTTATTATTTCATATATACAACTTCTCCATAATTATAATCATCGCATGAAGGAAAAAAACAAGGCAAAGTACCTAAATGTCAATTAATAACAATTAAATGCGAGCGAATGGAACGGCAACAAATTTATAAAACATTATTGTATTAATAAAATATCATTGACTTTACTTCTCATTTTATTTTATGTTATCTCAATGACAATAAAACTGAGGCAATTGTTTATAAAATTATACTGTGCGTTGAGGCCACGGTCGTAACCTCAGTTTTTTTTTCAGAGTCTGCCAGCAAAGACGAGTTCTCGTCGGTGTCTCGATAAACTTCCTTATTGTAGTTATTTAATCAACTGTAAACATCTGTGATGTATTTGCTTGCTCAGCCAAAGGGATTTTATTCAAATATTTTCAACCTATCATAAACAAAAAAACCTTAATTAACCTAACCAACGCCAAAGACACATATATGTGACATCTCATTGCCGTGCCCATGACGAAAAAGACTGATATATCAGACAAGAAAATAAGTTATAATAAACCATTATTTTAATTTTTTTTTATTCCACTAAGTTGGCAAACAAGCTTGCTCACACGAACATTAACACTGAGTTTATTATCTACGTATTATGTTCACAACACTACCTAAACAACATATTTTTAGGCCGTGGCGTAAAAATCGTAAAAATCCGTGGCGTGGAAAGGGTTAAACGTAAAAAATTTAGCCCAGATCCCTAGATTGCGGAAAAGTGCCCAGAAGGCTGGCCACGTTGCCCGCTGGACAGCGAAGCTTATACGATTCCTTTGCAATTTTCTGGCCACAAAAGTGTATCTGTCAATAAATTACTTTCTGTTGACTCTTCGCTAATAATAAGTAATCAATACTGAGTGATTCGCTTTTTATTAATGGCGGTTGATCAGGGAAACTGTTGTATTTTGTCGGAATCAGAATCAGAAATATTTTATTGTAGAACTGTAGTAGGTACATTGTTGGTGTTATTTGATTTAGAACAGAACTATAACAGATTGACCAAATTAAGGTGTGCAATAGTATGTGATAATCTTACAATTTCCATTACAATTAAATTAATAATGTCTCAACAATATTAACAATTATAAATAATGTCAATATAATTTCAAGTAATAATGTCATCATGTAATATTCAATTAAACTATAAAATTCTCTGTAAATTAACCATGCCTTTAAATTTAAATTTAGTCTTGAATGCACTATTTTTGTAATTAATAAAATATTGACATATAAGCATGTTAATTAATTGGATGGTACTTTAACACTTGAACGCCACGTCGACCGAACAAAGCTCATAACCACCCATCGCACGACCGTTGAAAATTAGGACACCGCCTTCTGATAAAAGTAAGAACAAATAAAAGATTTTCTATTTAGGCGCTCGACCGATTATTAAAATTATTAAAACTAAAATTGATTATTAAACCGACCGAATTGACCTATTATTAAAATAGAGATAGGCCGTATTTGTTACCTATCACCTGTCACGAGAGATATCCACTGACCATTATCCGACAAGGTCGCGCCATAGTTTATCAGAATGCATTATTGATTGATTACCTACTTACTTAATATCTACATGTTTGCAACAATATTTGTGGCGATAATGTTTTTATATTATACCTAAATAGTAAAGAAAATTACGAACACGAGTAGAATCGCTATTTTAGCTTTAAGTCCGCCAATGTACTGTTTGTGCATGAAGTATAAATAAATAAATAAATAAATAAATCGCCACCAATCCATGATTTCACGAATTTACAGGTATTTTTTTGTATAAAGAAATGGTTCTTGGTACTGTGATCGCGTAGTATCCCACGCGGTAATTAGAGTAGCATCGATCGATATCATTCAGGGGGACCTAACGTGCAATTGATATGTATCATTATTTACTTACTATAAGGTTTTTTTTTAATGTTATACGGCAGACAAACAGGCAAGCGGGCCACCTGATGGAAAGTGGTCACCGCCGCCTATGGACATCAGCAACACCAGGTTCAGTAGGTAAGGCAGGGTATGGTTAAGTAGCTCTAAAATCCAATATATTTGCAGCGCTGCAATGCGAGGAATGCAGCGGTTTTGGTGAACTGAACTCTACGATCAACCAAGCAACCATTTTGGAAACCATTTGAGAAATCCCAGTTTTGGAAAAAGTCGGAAAAATCCCAGTTTTACGTGTGTATCTGTGTGTGGTTGTGTTGTGTTGTGTTGGATACGGTTTTCTTTATTTCATAGCAAGTTTTACTGATGCAGTTCTTAGCTGGTTTCATTAAAATGGGTTTAGTTGTTTGGGAAACATTTGAGTATACGTAGACTTTGTTGGTAATTTTATTGGTGGGGATTATCTATGTTGGTGGCGATATAGAAGGAGGCAGTGTAGTGTAAAAAGGGGCGGCTGATGACTATTATTATGATGACAAATAACAGTTGTCCCAGTAGATCATAAACGACAAATAGAAAAACCAACATAACATACCTATTACTGTGTTTCATGTTTCCACAATTTTTTTGCGCCAACTAGTTTTTGCTTTATTTTTTATTTCAATAAATAGCCGGAAGTTCTAACGAAACAGTTTGGAGTATTGGTTATGTTCAATATATTTAGTTAGCATGCCCTCCTGTCATACAACGTTAGTATACACTGGCTGCATCGAACACTGAACTGTCAGAAACAAGTTTTTGCTAATGGCGCCTGCCATAGAATTGGTTTTTATTTTATCTAAATATAATACCTACATATCTTGAAAACACACCTATTATCTGATTAATATGACCCATGTTCTAAAAGAATAACCCGTAAAAAAAAATATTTAGGTTTACTAAATAATACATTTTAAAATAAATACCTGTACTAACTTTAAAAAAATTGGTAGGTACGTCTCGTATTTTTTACCCTGACAAAAAAAAAGTCTCATATATCTCAAATCATGCACATCGTATGATTCGTCTTATCTTAATATTTGTATAAGATATGGGTATTGCAAGCCTATAAACCATTTAGATTACTCTTGACCAGTCTAACCTTAGTATCTGTCGATTGGTACGCTTTACTTAAATACTTTCTTTATCTTAGAATGATGTTACATAAAATCACAACTCGCCTTATTACTTTATTGCTAAGAATATGTAACATAGGTATATAAAACTTATCATGATGAAGCATGTTTTAATTATAGAGGAAAACTCAAGTTTTGTATAATTATGCATTATTATCTTAGTTATTTTGCTCCGAATTGGTCACTGACTTTTGACATTGACCGCGATACCTAACTCTAGTGGATTACTTCACATTCCACACTTTAAACTACTTTTTATGTCATGTGCCAATAGATTATATCAGTTTAAGGTGTTCTTGGAACCCTCAAAGACCTTTACTTAAAGTGCCTTTCGAAACGGAGTGCCTTGAATTTTTTTTCACTTTTGGGAACTTACCCTGAGATCGTATGTCATGCGGGTATAAGTATTCACAGGCATAATCAGATGGTAAATTCATGTTAACATCTGATTATGTTAATGCATATGAACATGAACACACAAAAGTATATTGCTGAAGAGATAATCTAAAGTATCTGATTGATTTCGAATTATTTTCTTTTTCTAGTTTATTTGTTTTTTTTTTTTTTTCATAAAATTTTCTTGTAGACTGTGAGGGCGCCGTCTTCGTCCGTTATGCTACGTCATCGAATAAAAGAAAAAATCCACTTTGCAGTGGTTGTAGAGGTTTAGGCGATGCACTAAAAACTATATGAAAAGCCAGTCTCCGAAGTAACTAAAGGTACATACAATACTTTTACTGGCTTGTCACACCTAGATCATTTAAAAAACACCACCGAAAATGAATTGTACCTACATAGTAAAATGTACACAGCACAGCTGTACTGGAATTTGTTTAAACGGCCAGTTTATCTGTTAGATAAGGTACGCTAATCCGTGTGACGCCATCCGTTGCCGGAATCCTGTTAGCAAAAACTGTTTGTTACGAAACAAGTAAGTAGTATTCTTTATTACTATCTAGGTTTTATACGTGGCCACTTATTAACCATATATTATGCGAAATAATATGTACCTGTGCTAAGTATAATTTTAGCTAGTGGCTTGAGCAAGGTAATACACACGAAGCTCACTGTCACAATGCACGTTGGCGTACCCAGTACGCACTTTGTTTTTATGATATTAGATTTTTGTAATTGTAAAAAGTATGTTGACAACATAGTTTGAAGATTTACACTAGGATAGCACAGACAGACGTACCTACAGAGACTATAAGGCTAGCGTGAATAGGCTCTCCTAGACAGGCATGCTCCATCTTCGGTTGCACCGTCACTTTGTCACGTCACGAGGTAATAATAATAAATAATAAATAATCGTGGACAATCGTGATCGTGGATCGTGGAGATGGCGGTCAAATGCTTGCTACTTTGTACAGGTATACATTTTTTGTTATTTATACCAGGGTATTCCCAGCGTATTGGCAACACCGGAAAACCTTTACACACTTATGTAGAAATATTCCGTTCGAGTCCAATTAGTTTTTGCGGTTGCTTTGCCAATAATATACATCAACTTCCTGAAACTAATGAGTTTGGTGTTTTTTGGTAATGATTCGTGTACGGTGAGGGAAAACATCGTGATGAAACCTACAAATCTGGTCAGGGTTCCCTGGTAGCAGGGTAGCGGTCAGATGGTAGTCGCTCCACTGTAGTTACCTGATCGCCTAATCCTGGATCATGGTCGAGGCGGACCCCGGGCCCTCATGCTCGAGAGCACAATCGAGACATTAACGCCACGATGATTATTTTACTTCCAGATACTTTAAATTCTAGTATCAAGAAACATTTTCCATAATCAACAAGAATTTCACACTGCCTGTAGATTCAAATTTAGTCGATTCTATGATATTTACTGAAGTAAGTATAAACCTATAAGGTTTTTCGAGTCAACGTTTCCTCTCCCTCAAAACGGTGTGTCGAAAATTGTAATTAACTAGATACCGGTGATTCAGAGTTGGAGAGGGATTTATTAATCGAATTATCGACGGTGTATCGAGGTCATGTTCACATCGCACAGGGCCGAGTTACTCAATTCTTATCAGAGAATAATTAGTTATCCCTACGCAGTAGAAGTAGTTTTGGTACCTTATTTCCTTAAACAACATCTTGCTATCGTACTTTTATTGTGTGGTCGTAAATGATAAAGGCTAGAATATATACTAGAAATATTAACGTATTTCAAGGCTACTTAACTCAAATAAGTACACTACATATCTAAATTAAAATAACCATTTGCAATTGTGTTGTTCTTCTAAATAATTAAAGTATAAAGAAGCGCTAACAATAAATCATCTCAGATTTGTATGAAAGAAATAATATGAAAAAAGCGTTCCTTAGTAAGCTGACCGTAAGTTTCTTTGCCACCTTAGTGGTTTTAAAAAATCTACTATACTTATACGTACGTCACTGCCTCACTATTGTGGTATCCAAATAAAGAAACTACAATTTTGATTAACAAGTACCTACACACATATCTCTTCAAAACACTCCCAACGAACCACCAAACCCGAAGATTGGACAGTCTGGCCCCACAAGGCATTCACTAGGTACCTAAACGGTCCCCCATCACCATACAAGTCAGTCCGGAAAACTAAAAAGGCATAATCACTAGCTTTATGGACCTTGTAGCTCCGTTACATGTGTAAAGTGTCGCTTTACATCGCACGCGGTGTGCGTTACTGGACAGCAATGCAACGCGATTGCAATATGTAAGCCGATATCCATTTATTTGTCATTAACATGCATTCTGTGTTAACTGGGAATTAAACGCGCATCACACAAAAAATACTGAACGGATTTTGATCCAGTTTTGATAGTTTGGCAGCTGGAAGTGCAGGGTACAATCTAAGCCATCTAATTCATAATGTTTCATCTAATTCGGTTAGGTAGAACCAGAGATACAGCCGTGACCTCCCCATAGTAACTAGCATTTATATAATACAGAGGTCATTTAAAATGGTTATGCGTACAAAGTTATAAACAGTCATACAAACTATTTCCACGTGGACGAAGTCAAAAGCTAATATTGGATACACATAGGTTATCTTCGAACCAATTGAACTGATAAAGAAAATTAAACGTATTATAGACAGCTTCTCTTTAACAACTTAGAATTGAGAACTTTTATTGTAATTGTATTGGGGTGTAGAAATAGCTAAAAGCTCTTGGTTCTCAAAAACCTTTTATATAAAATCAAGAGCCTTAACACTAAACCATAACAAAGTACATTTTATATTTTCCAAGTTTCTAACATACAAATCCTTAATACTTTGTTACAATTCTGTGGACAACAAAGGGTTGCTACCAATTCAGTTTAATTGTATCAATTGGTGATCGATTATACAGTTGTGGTTAAGTTCAGTTGCTCCTATAAGAGTCCAACTTATTGTATATGGAGTAGAGGCTATCAGAGAAGATACTTATTTGTCACAAAACAATTAGATAGTTGAACACATGGATACGTAAGGTGTTGATTACTACCACGAGGGTAGCCATGTTAATGACATGTGAACAGATTAATCATAATCGCTATTGAACTTGGACAGTTCAACAGTTCAACTTCATAATTATCACTGTGAACTTTAGACATTGCAAACAATGTGGCGAATGAACTTTGTTTCATATTTTAATAAAGCGCAATATTTTAATAGGTCGTTGGATTATTTATTGAAAGTAAACAAAAGACACTCATCTAACACTCATGACAGCTTAGTTTAGTACAAGATGACGTCGCGTGAATCATCAAAGTTTTCGTTGTTATTGCTCTTACATTAGGGATTGTTTGTACAGTAGTTTCTCAGCTTACCTTGTGTTATAAATGTCACAAAATACTAGTTAAAAATACTAGCTTTTACTTTTGAAGTTCTGTTTCACTACTTTTTTATACTACTCAGTGACGAACGAGCAAACAGCTCACCCGATTGATATCTATAGAACAATATCATTGTTTTGTAATTATGTAAGAACATATACATACTTTAACTATAGAGAGATGAACAGTCATAGTGCAAACATGCCAATCAAAAGACGTCATTTATCCATGACACGCTGCTGTCGTCAAAGTCGAAATCAGGGCAATTGCAATCAGTACTATGCATGCTGCCACTGATACATTCAAATTAATTAAGGAGCCATTGAATCAAATAAGGCAATTAACAATCTATCAAGATAAGCTTTCTGCGGAATTCTTAATCGAATCAAAGGCCAGAGAGTTCCATGGAACTGATTTCGATCATTCGACCCTGTCCATCACAGACTTGAATAAAGAGTAAGTTTAAAATATTAAAGCTAAGAGGAAAGTAATTTCAATAGTAAATAATAGCAAATAAATAAATATGCTTGGACAATTCACACAGCGCCATTTAGCCCTAAAGTGAACAAAGCTAGTGTTAAAGGTGCTAGAAAACTGATAAACTACTTATACATTTTTTAAATACAATACTTATTATACATACAACACCCAGACCCGTAACAGAAATTAAACTTCATCATAGAATTCAATTCGTGTGCAGACCGGCGTATTACCCAACTGAACCACACAGGCCGTCAACCACTCAAAAATATGTTTAATAATGATAAAGCAACTGACATTGATGTATACCTAATACGCAAATAGATTGTTTAAACGATAGAGAGATACAAAAATGAATCGATGACATTGTAGGCTCACCTTTTATAAATGTACGATGACCAGCAAGACATCACAGCTCCTGCACGTCTGTAACAACAAACAAGAAAATTATTACCAATTTGAGAGGAGCAAAAAGTAACAACTACGTACGCACATGTATTAAGAAATGCCATCAGAGTGAATGAACGGATGAAGGCAGCTGCAGCTTCAAGGCCGTCAAAGGGGCCGAATCAGCATCGCTTATTATTAAATTTGTACAAAGCTCGACCCTAAACAGCTGTTCGATTTGAAGGCACGTAGCAACAGTTCGCTATTATTAGCCGCAGGTAAAACATCGCGTGATTTCGACGTTAAACTACGCTCCAATAAGAGAGTAGATTTGAGCATCGAGAGTATTACACAATATCAAACGAGTATTCAAACAATTGTAATGCTATTTCTTTGTTGATAGCGTTTATCGGAACTAGAGCAGACATTTTATGGCTTGTATATGGCGGCATGGCACAGGGATCACTAATTGTACCACAATTGTAAATTATACTTGTTTCAAGGAACTGGAACAATGACATCCTCTGTCCCTTTGTAAAATATTCGTTCCCGCTTCCTTTCAGATAAAACGCTTCAATATAATGGAGTGATATAGTCATAAATGGTCCATAACATTCACACTGTCACCCTGTTCCGAATACGAGTGTCACATCATAAAACAGTACCATAAAATCCATACATACATACTTTGAATCATATCACATCAACCGTCTATAACAGTGCACTGCTGGACTTAAGCCTTCTCTACATTTGTGGAGGGTTTCGCCATATTCCCCACACTTACGACTCATCAATTACGACTTTGGCACTGTCCTAATTGGTAGCGGTCGTGTGACCATATCCGTACGACGGGCGTCGCCCGACCAATGGGAGACCTCAAAACCGCCCGTCACACGACTGTTGCTAATTAAAATGCCTTAGTATGCAATTCAATATGGAATTGAATCGTATCTATTAGTCACCCATCTGTATCAACTCATTAAAATTTTAGTAAAAGTTTAAATGAACGTGGTTCCCAGTTTGTCATACTACCGATCGAGACCAGGTCAAAGCTTAAGGTCGCACCCTGATTCTTTATAAATTCACGTCACCTGGTTTTCCGGTCCACCTTAAAATTGATGCTAATATCCAAACAACCGGTCACAACGTACCTTAGTATGACGTAAATAGCTTGAGTAAACTACACGTCATATATCAGTCGATACTAACATGAGGCGACAAGGTTACGAGATACACTGCAATGATAAGAAACGACTTTGATTTGAACTGATATGAAATGTAACCCAGTACCTACTTTGATTATTCTAGTATCAAAACCAATTTCGTTAGAACACGATATATTCATATACTTGGATCGTGTACTTGGAAAACCTTTATGTAATGTTTTACACGCTTTGGTCTTCTAAACCGCATTTTAATCTGTTCCAATGTCTATAAAACGCTGACTTCATTTGTCGTAAAGCTAACAATGACTAAACCTTGTAATATAATTACGACTACTACAAGGTACAGACTGCATACCTTGACTACCTAATGCCAAAATTTACAAAAAACAACAAATAGCGATACGAAGTGCCACAAAACGTGAAGTGACGTTGAAGCGGTGAACGAAACAGCTTCAGCCATTGCAGACTAATTATAGCCTAATTTCATGCTCTCGACCACGAATACCTTTTAAACTAGTCTTTATACGTACACAGCATCTGACTAAGGCCATAGTCTGAGTAACGGTATCAACAAACCGCTGCAAATACCGTACGGGATGTAAACCAAAAATGGCTACGAGTTGCACCGGTCTTATTGCCAAATCTGGACGTTGCATTTCTAAAGAGATACCCTGCAATGCTACGATTTAACAAGAAAAACACAACACGTCTCCGGAACATATGTGTCCTCATTACCTAGATCGATATTATATTTTGTTATGTGGACCGTTTATATTTACACTGTCTTGAATACAGTCACAACTGGTCATGTAATAATTATAGTCTACTGCTAGTGGCTTAAAACCTTGAAGTCAGTTTTGACAGTATTAGTGGCAAAAAGAGACAAAATTGTTAGATGACAGCATCATCCGTTCATGACCACGACCACATATTTCCTTTCTGCATTACCGCTGTACAAGGCTATGCAGAAAAGACACAATATGGCGGTTACATCATAAGAAGCAACCTCGCTGGGCTTACGCGTGACGTAGGTTAATAAAAGTTTCGTGGTCATAAAAGGGCAAAACAGAATATCGAAAACATTACTCATGGTGCCAAAACCAAGGCTTACATGTCTTATGCAAAGAGCACGATCTACAGTACAGTTACCCAGATTAAATCTTTCTTACGTAATATAATTATAAGGTAGACAGTGGACACAACAAGATTTTTTTCTCGAAACGCTACTGACCGCGTTCTGTGCCAGTCGTTCACGATCTCGTTCATGAAACTTTATTCTGCATTTGAAAAGTCTGCCACCAGACGAAGTGAAAGTAATTCTTTGCAAATAATCTGTACGTAGGAGTGACTTACAAAAAGCGTCTGCTGGATCATACAAATGTCATGCAGTAGCAAATGAACTTAATCTAAATGTAACTCGTGATCAACTTTCAGTTTCACTTAAGAGAGTGGGTATACACTCTCTTTTAAATGATAATGGTAATACACACCTTTACCAACCAGTTTTGCAAACAAAGGTGTCTTAATCAAAGTAAATATATTTTATCGATGAATGATTTGACGAGGAACATAGTAATGAAGCGATGATGGTATCAGATACTATTTTTGATCGTGCTAATTACGAAGACCACACGTATACGAATGCAAATCTCGACACCTTATCTCTACAAGTTAAGCGTCGTTCATACTAATGACTCGTTGACATACACCCACAATGCGGATGCGGCCACACTAGACAAACACTATAATCATTTGTCACATAAAATATATGTCATCTGGCGACCAATTAAAATTTTAAAACGTGATTAAGCATAAGATCTAGCAATTACCAGAAAAAGAAAACAACGGACAGGTTCTTAAAACCCCTACTCATTGGATGGTGGATCCTCTATTCTACGGTAATAAATAAGATTTACGTCACAGGTCTTTTTGCTCTCTACGCTCTGTCGGAGCATCGGGTGGATGATTAAGATTTATTGGAAGCTTCATAAGCCACGACAGTGACAAAAAGATCATGACTTAACTGTTTTCTTTCCTTTTGGGGCACGCTGTTAGAAGTCATTTCTAAAGCTGTCTAATTTCCATAGCTAAAAGCGACGCACTTATAGGTTTAGAGATACACATTCTATGAAAAACTGTCTAGAGCTAGACCCTAGAGCGTCGTTAATGGGAGACATCCTTCGCCACCATTAAGCAATACTCGCGGTTTTGTTGGCGGTGCAATGATGCGTAAATTGCACATAACAACTGGTAATCACATCTGGGCCACACTCATTAGTTTACACGCATCTTGTACGAAGACCGTCGTGGGAAATTTCAATTCGCTAAGCAGAATCACGTGTTTAACTATGAACGCCTCGCTTATGATGTTGCAGAACAAGAAAGCGTTTTATTTTTTGCTCCCTTCTCGGATCACTTTAACTGTCAGGGCTTGACGCTCTCCGGAATATATTTTAGGGATACTCTCAACTGTGAAGTCCAAATAAACGAAGCACTCGGTTTTAACCTCCGTGAAACCTGTCCTCCCCTAATGGGTATAAATAGCGACAGCATTCCTTATTTAATCCTATAATGTGATCTTTTCTAATAAAATAGGAGATTTATGCCGAGTGATCCTTATCGTTCAGCCGGGTGTGAAAACATTCATTTAAGTTAATTCAGGAAGTAATTTACGGTTGTCACCGTAATTAAAACGTCTACAGTCTCTAATAACGTTACAGAAAACAAACAATTAAATACGAAGCAATAAAACTGGAAAAGGCACGGCGAGCTGCAAATTGAAATTATTTAACCAGTGTGCGATAAAGTGTAAAGCCACAACTGATAAGTAGTGGTGTTTGTCCACTTCCTACCCAAGGTCACAGAAGGTGACCATTTTGTTGATACAAGACTTGTAGTAGGCACTTACACCGTTATGACAGTGGAGCTTATTTTGGACATGTCTAAAAATATCACCGTACTGATTATAAATTCAGTTTTGACAACACAGGATGCTAGAGTGTGTGACCGTCAGAATGATATCACTTTCGGAATTGCATCAAGCCGGAGAGGCGTGTCAGTGGGCGCGTTGATTCATTTGTTTGTAACAGTTCGCAGAGACAATCGCTCTCATCGCCTACGTAAACTACGACGGTTCGGTTGGCGGCCAGCCACCGGCCGATATAAAGATGTCTCCGAAAAATATCACGCATGCAATCTTCCAAGAATCAGGTCTTCCGGCAAAGTTGCTGACGAAACGTTTAACACTTAGTCGTAACATGTAAAATAAATGACATCATCCATGCAAATTTGTCTGGCACGAGTGACTTATCCATTGTACGACCGAGACATATTGGCGAAAAACTATCAGAATCATGCTCCAAATTAAACACACACATTCCGGAAAGATTAGGGATTCATAAATTTAGCTTCGGTTTTTATGTTTCCTAATGAGCGAGTCGTGTCGCGAACTTAAAATTGTGGACAAACACGCGGACAAAAAAAGGTCGTAGCTTAGGCCAGGGGGTGTGGTGAGGCGGAGTACAAAAGGGCCTCAGTGTCGGAGGTCTTGTAAACAGAATGGAAAGGAAGCGGTTTTTTGTTGGTAGCATCGGAGCTTGGCGTCGTCTCGCCGGGCCCAGGTAGGAATTTCTCTAACGGACGGCGAGTATGTGCCCGATATTATCTTAGTTACTTATGACCACAAACGTTGCTATCTCTGTGTTCCTAGAGCCGACTGTGTGCGCGCAAATAAGGCTAACCTACACGCGCTGTTGCGCCGCGTCGTATTGCTTTTTCAAGAGTTTTATAGCTGTCATTAACATCACCAATATCTAGCAACGCAACTAATATCCCAATTGCAACATTGAAACTGCTGAACCCGTCGGGTTTCTTTTAACTCGTGTGGTAAAGTGTCTGAGAGTGGTATTGTGTGATCACGTCGTGGATTATTTAGTCATTAAAGACCTAATGTCTTCGTATGTCCTTCGAAGTGAGGCCGTCCGTAAAAAGCGGCAAATGTAGTGTCTATATTGCAGCTGCAAACAAAAACTGTTGGCTGCCCGCGCCAGTTTCGTACAATATTAATGCCTACCCTGGAGCGGACCTTGAATTCGTTAAGCATACGGGTCAACCGTATTCATGAGCACAAGTACCTTGTAAATATGTATAACGCGTCATAGACACAATGCGGCAAGTTTAATGTTTACCTGAAATAAGCCATCTTATATCTTATCTATACTAATATTATAAAGAGGAAAGGTTTGATTTTTTGTTTGTTTGTTTGTATTGAATAGGCTTCGAAACTACTGGACCGATTTCAAAAATTCTTTTACCGTTGGGAAGCTACACTATCCCCGGGTGACATAGGCTATATACCCGTGTACCCATAGTGGTACCCGTGCGAAGCCGGGGCGGCTGCTGTGACGGTGTAATACAGCAGCTCCAATATGTACGCAGCAAATTAAATAATCGCGTATGCAATTATGCGAAACACGGTCCCGTGCCGCCGATGGATGCGTCGTGAAACATAACGCAAGTTGTTTGACTGCGCAGCGGGCTGGCATACCACTACAATCATGTTGATGCAATTTGGAGAACAAATAATACGATTGTTCGATTTCCCCGGAATGACGGTGTGTTACCATATGCAGATTAAATATTCGGCTCGGTTTGCTTTGTTGGAAAACAATCCTTTACATACACTGTTTGTTGTAAGTTAAAGTAAGACTGCACTTTTCGTGTTACCTAACTTTGATGCTATAAATTCTGTATGATATAATGTATTGAATGACGACCGTATTGGGTATTTATGTTCCATCGTATAAATATTTGCAGTTATCCCGTCGAGGATGACATCAGGCCTCTTGTCAATATGGCCCCGTTTATCTGACATAGATACCTATACGATAGTGAAAGTAAACTGTGATACCATGATATTGGTGCTCGATATGCGTGATCCAAAAAAATTCTACGTAAACATAAAAGAAACGTTGAGAACATAACACAATAACACAAAGTCTTGACTTTACATTTCTAGGAATCTAATAACATCTGCGCTAGGGTCTGTACCTTGTTCAATACAGCCTAGAGGTAAGCCAGTTAACTAAAGAGCACGCTACAGCCGCGAGCACCGGCGTCGTTGCATCTCTAATCTCTGTTTCAAATAAGTATATCCCTTCCCATTTAAGGAGACAAGTAATCTTTGCAGTAATGGCAATTTTATGGGCGGTAGAACGTAGAACCTACAGGGCTTGGGGTCTAAGTCCTAATGAGGTGGCTGGTGGGCCGATATAACAGGAAACAAGCAACGTCTCCCAAGCCAGCCCGCAGGCCCGCGGTGCCTTTGACCCAACCAATTAGCGAATATCTCGTTTTTTCGGTAACACCTCCCCGTTTCTGGCTGAGAATGTGGACGTCCTTCATTGCGATATTGTAGCTTGCCTACACTTAATTCAGCGTTGTCGTATTTTACGAACTAGCTGTGTGGTGTTCGGTAAAGTAGAATATCACCATTCCCTTACACTCGCGGGTGTCGTACATGGCGACTAATGTTTTCGAGGCAAACGATATAGAGTCTCCGTAGGCTGGAAAATGGGCTGCAGCGTTTTTCGTTATTTTTTTTATACTTGCATCACTGCGATTTCCAATCCGCCTACCAAGCGTAGATTATGGCAATAACCTCCCTTCTCCTGGGAAAGGCCCTTAATCCTACAGTGGACTGTTATAGACTGTGATGATATAACGAACGGAATCTAGATATCATAATGTTTTGAATTACCTTCAGCACAATAATCCGCAGTTTAATCCAACGAAGCAAGCACATCACGCCCTCAAGCACTCTCAATTAAAACACTTAATTTACTTTCTTTCCCGTGTTGGGCTGTAAATGTCCAACTTGCGCTCTCGCAGCATCGTTTAATCGGTTTATAGGCTCTGTGGAGTACCCAAGCTACGAGTCTTGGCACTGGAAAGCTAGTCGTGGTGCCTGCGTAGGAGTGAGGCCATTGTCCAAGTGGGATTTGTCGTAAACACACTAGAGAAATCTAGTGTTCGAGTCTGATTTAAGCGTCTGCGGCTTAAATTGTACGAACTAAAACGAAAGGCGATTATGTTGAAGACGATACTGACTGAAGTAGTATAAAAAATAGCAATACTAAAACGTTTGTGGACCCCAAATTTATTATACCTAAAACATTATTTCAATGTCAAACTGTCAAGCATGGAGTTGTCTCCGCAAACTATTACCAACATTCATTTGGGTATTAATAGTTTCTATCTATTGGTTTTTCCAACGTCTCGGATATTCATTGTCAATTTTAAAACGGGTCTTTGTATATTAGGTGCCTACAATTTTTCATAAAATTGCGATTAGCATTGCCAAAACGTCTAAAAAGTAATTAGAAATAAGGTTTTGATAATTGAGAAACATAGGACTAAGTTTCTTGACATCCAAACAAAACATTTTGTAAGCCCTACTCGTACACCCGTATTCACAAAGAATACTTGTATAAATAAAGTAGTGTTACCATATACTGCAACCACATACATCTTACTTACATCTGTAACGTTTCTGTGTACTGTCAAAGTTTTGAGCTCTTTTGTATATATTTGTCTCGACCTCCCAACTCATTTTGACCTCTACTGTAAAATTTATCTCGAGTCCTATGTTTTGAAATACACAGCCGGTTTCCTGCGGTCCTTGCGGCATAACCGTACACCACTATCTATCCAGATTCTACTATTTATCTCGCCTGGCCAGTCGCCCACTTGTTCTGTGGGCGTAGAAGTTGTCTCCGGACTATGCTAAGGGGTCTCTTTAGCGGAAACCGTAGCTCATTATTTGCGAGTTCTATGCAATTAGAGATTACAGTTACATTCGATTAGAGTTACATTCGATTTTTCATTAAATTATCAATTCAGACCCAGCAGTTATCCGTCTAAATATTTGCGAGGATGGAAAATATCTTTTCAACAGGATTTGCCTTATTTTTTCTGCATAGTCAGACGAAATTGCCTAGTCAGTCGAATCACGCTCAAAATACTAGGTAAATCTAAGCAGAGTAGGTATGGTGTTCATGAATACCAAACATCCAAATCCGAGTCGATGTTTTGTACCTACCAACCAGACATGCCGTTGTACCTACCAACTCATCCTAAAATAATTTTAACACTTATTATCCCATCCGATGTTTACGCATGAGCCAGTTTGTTATATAACAGTGGATGATTGCACAAACATGTAAACAAGGTACAGATTCCGGCAAACCGTTCCCCCACTACGCCCAAATTCACGGTTAGTTTGGATGGACTGCCGCTACAACTAGTTCAATACTTCATTTTGTATAACTACTTACCCAATTTATATAAAGGCAGAGATGTTTACATTAGTTAATTTCCTCAAGGCGGCCGTAAAGTAAAACAATCCTTGGTTTTGACGCAAAAGCACACAAACTTTGGACTGGCTACAAATATTTCCTAGAACTAGGTACAAAGTAGCCGCGTAAAAACCGCGTATCTATAAGGGCAAAGGAAATAACGGGGGAGAGAAAACGACATGGGGGCGAATCTCGCGCTGTGACATTTACTCTAACCAAAAATCTGTATTAAATAGTCACTGATATTGATGTTCGACAATATGATATTTGCGAAAATATTTTTTGTTATTAAGATTTGTTGCTAGAAAAATTTTGAATTCGAGATGTCACAGCATGATCCTCCACCCCAAGAAGGTATATGTATGTGCGATAATGGGTATACTCACGTATTTCTATATATAAATAAAAATAAATGTACCTATTTTGGTGTGTCCCTTTTCGATGGTTCGTAATTTATCACATTGCGATGAAATTTTAGTTGAGCGCATAATAGAGGAGGTTCGTGAATAAAAAACATTAAAACCATCGACAAATAAATTGCTTTTTTCAAGCCGGGCTTCTTGGGATTTAGGCATCCCTAGCCGATTCAATAGGGAATTAAATACATACGCCACCCTCGACCGAGATTGAATAAATGTCCAATTTCATTTTATAGTCGTACATCAGATATATTGAATAGGAGGATAGATAGGGATGTTTAAACACCACGGGCAAAAGGAAATAACACTGCGTGCATCCATTGTGTTCCTTAATAGTCGGCCCGAATCATAAAACTAGTTCAAACATACACTTTATTTTAATTTGATGCTAAGTCTTTGTTCTTGGACTTTTTAGATTGTTCTAAAATTATAATAGTTCCATTCTATTTTTAGGTTATATTAACGTTTTCGTTAGAATTGTGAGAAAAGAAAAGTGCTTTGTTCTAAAATTATTACAGTTTCATATACAAAACATTCTTCGAAAAATCACGAGGCGGTTAAAATAATGTTGATCTATTTTGTGCCTCTTTCTGCGTATTCACTGAATATATAAACTAATCTCAGTTTAACAAGAAGTATTTTGTTAGGATTAGAAATTTTGCGTAAACATGGTGAGAAACAGCAGACACCTAGGTAGCAGTTAGGTAATACCTATTCCCGACCGCTAAAATAACAAATAAGTACCCAAAATATAAGTTTAAAAATAACAAATTCTTAGTATCCATAAATACAAATTCGCTGTAAATCGTCATATCTTTGCGAAACAGAATGCGTGTGTTTGTCAGATTTTGTCAGCGAACGTGATCAATTACTGCATATGTGGCGTTCAGCGAATTCCTCAAAACTGTTTTATGGAACCAGACGACGAGTACTCCAACCGGTATAGTCCCATAGACACTGGAACGCTCCAGGAAGGCAAAGCCGTTTGACCGTATACAGCCTAACCTGGCCTAAACTAATACCTGCCGCAGCATACTATTAAACGTCTCTTGGAAAGATAAAAGTGGCCCTTACTTGAAAATAATACTGCGACATTGAGGTGTTTTTCACTTTTATAGATAGTCGTTAATGCCCTGTACGGAGGAGGATTTACGGTAAAGGCCTGAAGAAATTATCTTAAAGCTAAAGTGAATGATAAATTACTCAAAGATAGGAATAGACTAGAAGCTACCTAAGTACTGCAAACCTACCTGAAATCAATCATGGTTAGCAAAGTAAGACAAGTTCCTTCCTTGCTACATCTCTTTTAAGTAAAGCTTAAGCTCAAAAAACCTCGTTCCTCTTAACAATAAAGCAAAAAAAATATATTGAAGCGAGAACATCAATCACAGTTTCATGTTATTAAGCGGCCTTTTGCCTCTTATCGATTCCAGTCCGACACGAAATAATAACATAATGTTTGTTGGCGAAACTGCGATAGTGAACGGCTCTCGCAGATAACCAGTTATCTTGCTACTAGTGTCTTCAAGTTTTATTTGTTCGCAAAGAACAGCTAATTTTGAAGTAATATTTTTAATTGAGTAGTTTGATTTATTGGAACTCATTTTCTCAAACTTTTCACCATTTCATTTATAGATATTATAGTCACTCAAGAAATTGCTTCTAATCACTGTCTCATAAATATTGAAGAAAATCGTAAAACAGTTTATACGCAAACAATCTCGAGTGTAAATAACAAAAATAACTTATACTTTAATAGTTACGTGTAATTATATTGATAAATTACATCCACTTACATTTTTAAAGGCCCTACTCTAGAAAGACCTTAAAAAGGTTTTAGTGGCATTATAACTTTATAAGATTACATTGTGTGTACGTCATAAAACCTGAGTAACTGAGCAGTAAAATCTTTTTTAAACTGAACCGGCTTCTGGGATTCTACTGTAGCAAAGCCCGGGAAAGTATGACGGCTGTCAATAAAAACTGACAAACGACCAAAATATATCACAACTGTTTAGAAAGCATCCTGCAGTCGTAACTATTACTGCACTTATAAGTGGAAAGAACTTTGAGGTTGTTTAATGATTCGTATGCTCAACAACAAAACCTGCACAAAAAGTGTCGAAAATTCATAAAACTAGTAAATACATTTTCGTTAAATCTGGATCGAATGTGATGTGAATCAAACTAAAGGATAACTAGTCCCGACCATAGCTTCATTCAAAGTCCTAGCCGCGCCGCCCACCTAACTGCTCGTTTGAATGGTACGGAACCTTCAAACCATGAGTTACTCCCGTACTTGACACGCATCTAGTGCAGTGAACCGTCTTCTGTCTCAAAGAGCAACATTGTTCGGGAGCCTGGGAAAGTTTGACAAGACCAAATGACAGATAAGTGCATGTCACAACAAAGACCTCTGTGTTCCGATGAGAGCTAGTTTGGAAGTTACTGATAATGTTACCATCAAGGTTAATGTTATCAATACTAATTAGAAACGCAATTAAACGTTTCCCCGGAAGTTGCCAGGGCTATTTTGTGGTTTTGATTGGTTTATCAGTTTTTGTAAATAAATGATAACTGACAAGGCGTGAGAATACCTAAGTAAGCTTCTTCCTAGAAACAGGAGTAACAAACATAAAAAAAAATATATTTTTACTTAAGTATGTAAAAGCACAAGATACTGCGGCCGGGCTCATCGGCGGCGGTGTACCTATCACAGAGCAAAAAAAATTGCTTGTCTCAGCCATGAACTTTCCAAATCTTTACTTTTTGTTGCCTATAAACAGAAAAAAAAATGTGATACAATTCTCTGAATACAAATAAAATATAATTACATATTTATGACATTACTTTTTAGTTTACTAGTAAATTGTGAGATTAACTAACACTAATACCAAAGTCAAACAATATAAATGCTATATAAAAAAATAGTTTGAACACCGCATGACCCGCCTGCATTAGATCATAGGTGGGACGTAATGTAGAACCCACCCATTGAAGAGCATTTACAAAATGACATAATTAATAGTGTTGCTGTAAATACAATGGCTCCCATGTAAGTACAACATTGTATCGGACAACGATCGAGTGATAAATAAATAAATAAATAAATAATCGTGGACAAATTCACACAACGCCATCTAGCCCCAAAGTAAGCAAAGCTTGTGTTATGGGTGCTAGATAACTGATAAACTACTTATATATTTTTGAAATACATACTTGTTATACATAGAACACCCAGACCCGTAACAGAAATTAAAATTCATCATTTCAATTTCTGTCCGGCCGGGAATCGAACCCGGGACCTCTTGCGTGGCAAACCGGCATGTTGACCACTGAACCACTTAGGTCGTCCAAATAGGATAATACTGATCATTAATAATTAAGAACTCACAATTTACACATCACTGGACATAGTGAAAAAAAAGTATTTGACTGAGTTTAAAGTATTTTACTACTACCTAGTATTACACATATTACTATTAATGTTAGTAGTTTTTATTCTTCTATTATGTGCAACTAAACATGTTCACTTAGGCTTATAATAAACTGAGCTTAAACTATTTCACTTGGACACATTATTATTATGTATTGTAGTAGTTTTTATACTTCAGTTATGTGCAAATAATTTTTTCCACTTATAATAAACTGTGAAACTACGTATATGATAAAACACTTAGACGCCACAAGTCACCGTTTCATACAAACTCGTGTTTTGACTGTTCATTGCTGAATTCAGTTATCATTAATTATCGTATTGTTGTTATAATTATACCCACATGATGATACCCATTATCATGCTACAAACGGACTACCGTACATAGACCCCGGGTTCGATTCCCGTCCGAATGACCTGTGGAAGATATCGAATGAAAAATACGTTTCTGGCAATTGTCACGGAGCTATTGATCAACAGAATGCTGATACTGGGATGCGTGGAGTATGTATTTAATGTCCCGATTGTACTCTCGCGCACGAAGGCCCGGGGTCCGCCTTGACCATGATCCAGGATTTGGCAGATCAAGTAATTATAGTACCCTGCTATCAGGGGAACGTGACCAGATTGGATCATGGTGTTTTCATGTCATAAGGGCATCGGTTAATATTAAACTAAAATACATAACTTAGAAAAGAGTCATTGGTACATAGCCGTAGCGGGATTCGAACCCGGTACCTCTCTCTTACGAGTCGGATACCCAAACCGCTCAGCCACCGACGCTCCTGTAGAACGGCCCTATGACCCGTATTTATCGCCGACACACCCTTGACTGTGTAGTAAACACGCGACCCATTTACGCACCTTTATAAATATGTTCATTGAGCGCCAGTCACGCGTAACTTTGACTCAGCGGCCTATTATGTGTGGGGCATTGTTTTGAAACGTTTCTCAATGTTTTAGAATTGCTTTTATTAAACTAGGGAAAATGTAGAACCGTATTTTTAGCCGCAACCTTCTGTCAGATTCAAAATAAACTGATGTGATTAAGTTATTTACGTTTTGTATACTTTGTGTTTTATTCCTATTCAAGCCGTGTTGTCTACAATCAGAGGGCCATAAAAATTTCATTATCTTGCTTAGCTTTTATCTGATCTGCCAAATCCTGGATCATGGTCAAAGCGGATCCCGGGCCTCATGCCTGAAAGCACAACCGGGACATGAACGCTAAGATGATATTATATTATATTTTTGATGCCTGGCTACTGTTACTTTTGCATAACCAACGATATTTATTTCCTACTAAAAAGAAACTCTGGTTAAATTCGTAGGTATTAAATTAAATACATAAATACTACTTTGTACATACCGAAATACTGGGGTAGCTTACTTCATGACCAGTTACTGGACACGTTATCATTTACCATTGACATGTACAAGTTTTGCGGTCGGCGCGCACGACTATTTCATAAGCTACGGGTTTCTTGTCTTTGACATTAAGACCTGATGAAACCATACTCGTTTCGATGATAACTTATAAATTGGATTAAGTACCTACACAAGCCTTAGTTAGAAAGTTACGATGTTACCTTTTTAAAATAAACATCATATCAGTACAATAGCTCAGATTCAACAATGGCTTTCATCGATGGCCCGAATATGTAATATGTTTCGATGATAACTTAAAATGTTTTATTTAATACATAATGTCAATTCAAATATAAGCCAAATAACCCACCCCAGACCGCTCGCAAAGGTGCCCATCACGTTCGCCGCATTACCGCGTTGAATCGCAATGCCCAACCTCTGCACCAAGAACGACCTGGAGCGGGAGTCACCCGTGATGTCCCCGAGCCTGCGACTTATTTCCCCCACAACGCTCTCAGCCTCTGCACTCCTACAGCCCAAGGTCTCCACGGCCACAGGCACAAAATGGCAGCGCTGTTCCAAGAAAGCGTACTTGAACCTCTTTTTAAACAGGCGTCCTCGGCAGTTGTCGATGGAGAGTGGACGGTGCGACTCGGGTGGCTGGCGACAACAGTGCTGACGCAAGTTGTAGTTTATAAATAGACTTATCAATTCATTAAAGTACCTACACAAGTAACTAACGTTTTAAAAGTAAACAGATCAAATTTTAACAATGGCTTTCCCTAAATCACAGTACATACATTAATAACAACTCGCTGTTACACGAGTCACGGAGCGCGAATAATAAATGACATCCGATAATATTATGCAAAATAGATTAGTTAGACAAATGCATTACGGTATTTCGACACCGCGCCTCATTTCTGTAACAAATGGGTTTGTATACCTAGCTTCACTCGCTGGGAAGACCTAATGACACCGATTTTTGCACTCCGGCGCAAGTCGCGTGAAACGCAACTCGATACAGTTTAGCGAGCGTTCGCGAGCGAAATATTTCGCATTGGGGGTGAAAGTATACTTTCACCGCGCACATCGGATAAAAATTAAATGATAAAAGTTATGTCGTGATCGTGACATTTGGTTTGATTTTTGTCTTTTCTTCAATTCACAAATAGCTCATTAAATTTTTGAACAACATTTTTTTTTAACGAAAGTAAATGATGAACAGTGTTGATAATAGAACTGTAACGAATTATGTTAAATAATTCTGATATTTTCCTCTTACTCATTAGCAAATAAGGACGCAGTATAGTCATTGTCGCAGTATTGGTATGGGTTATTTATAGATCACGTTACGAAATAAACAAGGAATGGAGAAAAGAAGTGCTAAAATATGCCGTTAAATAAAGTTTTAAAGGATGTGGTAAATATATTTATACGTGTACAATTCGTTACGATGACGATGCGAACACTCATACTGCGATTTATAATATTGCGAATCAATATATTTCTCATACTATTTATTTGTTCAATTGTAGGTATGTTCGGATATGTATTAATTGTACAAGTATAAACATATTTATCTAAACTCGTATCGTAATGTTCCAATTACATATTCGAAAACAGTCGTTTAAGGAGACCAGTCCATAAAATTTTAGAAATTACTTTTCGATACAGCATTTCCCATACTAATTTCATTACGGCTGTATCGTAAAATAACTTTTTAATCATTATGCAACACTTTTATTTTTTAGTTTTTTGTCGGACGCCGGGACACGGCGGCGTATTGTAGGCTGAATACCTAGATGTCTTTAACAAATTAAAATTCAAAATTTAAATTTTCCTGTTTATATTCTGTGTAATTATTTTCCCGCTAAACAGACTATTCTTTGTAATTGTTGTAATTTGTGTTTGTGAATGTTTTTTCCTGTTTTAAGCAAATAATAGTAGTTTATGCAACTGTCATATAAAAGGGGGTATTAAAACATGAGTGTCTGTTTATCATACGAGGCGTAGCCGAGTCCCAATACTGGGACAGTGACTTTACTGCGTTCTTATCTACTTATAAGTAGTACAAATTTCTGAGCATTGCCCGTAAAAAATTCCAGGACGATTAATAAAGAATCTGGTTTGATTAAGTCGACCAGGATTAGCGTCAATTTTAACCCCTAAAGAAGGAATAGTTCATGAATGAATTACATCTGTAGCAGTAACTATAATTCGAATTTGGTTGTTTATAGGTAAAATAATTCGATTATCAACTTCTAATAAACGAAAATTATTAATATTTAAATCATTAGAGGGAATCATATAAGAATCAAATTTATAATAAGAATCAAAAAGTCTGAATATTCATAACTTCAATATCATTGATGGCCAATTGATTTTAAAGTAATTAAAGGATTATTTAATTCATCTAATAGATAAAGTAATCGTAAAGATGGAAGGGCAATATAAATTAAAGTAATTGCAGGTAAAATAGTTCAAATTAATTCAATTGTTTGACCCTCTAATAAAAATCGATTAATACATTTATTAAAAATTAAATTTATTTTTAAATAACCGGCTAATATCACGTCATCATTGATATATAGTTAGTAAAGTAATAATATAACCAAGAATTAAAATATTTATATTAAAATTATGAAATCATTTTACTATTCCTGTAACTTAAGTTAAAACTCCAATTGCTCCTGTTAATGGTCATGGTCTGTAATCTACTAAATGATAGGGGGGGGACTAAATGATTAGAATGTGTTGTCATTAATTAGTATCTCTAGAATATAATGTTCTTAAAATAGCAATTACATAAGATTGAATAATTGCAACTGCTGATTATCAAATTAACTACTACATGTAGATGGGATAAAAATTTTAAAGGAAAATATCAGAATTCGTTACAGTTTAATTATCAGTACCGCTTATCAGAAATAATGCAAACTTGCAAACTAATATGTGAAAGCAACTCTGTCTGTTACGTTTTCACGCCTAAACTATTGAACCGATGTACATAAAATTTGGCAAGAAGATATATAGCACCCTGGCGAACGTACTAAGTATTTCTCTCCAAAAATAACTGCATTTTAAACGGTAGAAGTCGCGGGCAAAAGCTGGTAAACAATGTTTACTATGCATAAGTAGACCATCAGACAACATAAAACGACCATAAATTAACCCCTTCCCTACCTACTTTAAAAATACTAAAGCAACATGACACTTGTTGCTCTTGAATGGAGCTACAGGTGCGCACAACACGCAGCAGGGTTAAGAGTTTATAGACCCAAACAGAATGAAGAAAATCCAAAAACTGTACCTAATGCAGTCCAGTAAAAAATAATAATAATCTCGGCGTTAAAGTCCCGGTTGTGCTCTCGCGCGCGAGGGCCTAGGGTCCGCCTTAACCATGATACCAGATTTGACAGATCACGTAATTACATTGGAGCGACTGCCTTCCATGACCCTACTACCAGGGGAACCTGGCCAGATTAGATCATGGTTACACCTTCAGTCGCCTGAATGTGCAGGTTTCATCACCATGTTTTCCCTCACCGTAAGAGCTTCGGTTAATATTCAACTAATGTATATAACTCAAAAAGAGTCATTCGTACATGACCGTAGCGGGATTAGAAACCGGAACCCTCGATTACCTCGCTTCTTATACTTTAACCGCTCAGCCACCGGCGCTAAATCTAATGCAGTGAAGTACCTCATCAAAAATCTAACCTATGAGATAACCTAAATATCTAAATGTCCACACGTTAGCAGAATAGTACCTACGCTACACGCTAACGATGTGACACAAAAAGTTAATAAAAAAAAAGATAGAACCACAAATTGCGCAAGATTACCCTTCAGTTCCTCTAAGTTCAGCCTTACCCCAAGGATAATGGAAATGACTTGTATCGTCGCACAGTGCAGCTCGAGTGCTGTTACCTTAAAATAGATACCAAATAACCCTTGAAGGTGGTCGCAGTTAAACACCGCCTATTAGAAGCTCTATTACACTAATAGCGCCAATTGCGCGCGCGCAGCCTCTGTTAAAGTAAAAAATTACTTTGATTTTCATAAGATGAGTTGGGTTTTTAATAGAATTTAGTAGGCTTCCGAACCTCATCGATAGCATATTTTAAGATGAGCTTGATCGGATTTTATTTTAATTTACGTGTTGACTACCGAACCCCGTCAGTTGTATGTATATTTTTTTAATAAGCGTTTACGTATCTGCCTGTAGCTATTTAGAACTTCTCACTGAGACTTTGATTATGCTAATAAACTATACATATAGAAAATAAGGTACATTCTCTAAAAATTCTTAAAATAACTTAATAATCGCCTGTTTAATCACCGTAGGTGCAGCCACGGGGAACAACTATACAGTGCTAAGTTTACGAAAACGAGTACGTATCGTACATTGATCGGTGCTTTGATTACGTAAGGATATCAATTGATCGATTTCACTTTGACATGTGGAGTAGGTATAGGTTCAACGTAAACGCAAACCTATAGTCGTAGATGCATAATCACCCCGCAGTTTCATACAATCATGACAATATCTATTTTAATTTTTTTTACCGCCTAGTGAGGAACACGGTCAGACCTGACCCTGATAGAAAAAGGCCACCTCAACCTTAAAAATGAGGTCAACCTGGCCATCCGCAACCTAAGGAAAGCGGGTGCGATGCAGGCCTTGAGATATCCACACAAAAGTTATCTTTGATCCACTGGTGGACCAGGTCGGGGATCTTAGTGGATTAGCTTAGGATCCACTCAAGCCAATGGTGGATCACAATATACTACAGAATGCTATTAGATCCACTGGTAGAGCCTCATGGGGAACCTTAGTGCATTCAGGGAGTATTCTTCATCACATGAACTTAACCCCTCATTTTTGTATTGGTGTTTAAAATAAATGTTTGCAAATATATAGACAGATATTTATGTAAGTATTCCTACACTAATCTGTGGTTAATTTAAATCCTGTATTTATAACTTAGACTTTAATTAATATCTATTAAACCTTAACCTTGAAAAGAAGGAAACAGTTTTATTTTTTATTAACAATCTGTACGTCTGATTGAAAGTAAGTTCTAAGTATCTACTTAAAATTTACTACCTGTACCAGTATTGTACTAGTTTACTTACCTAATACCTACCTAATTTCAATTCAACTAGTTTCAGTAACCAAGTAACTTTGTAATTAGGTAGTATTACCTACATGACTATAAATGATTACCCTGGTCTCCTTCATCTCAAAAAACACAAAAGTTGTAAATTAAAAAAAACAAATTTATCATTTTTCTTACTGGCGGTAACGAGACAAAAATGTCTAACCTTGAAAACTGGTTTCTGTCACAAATTGTTAACTAAAAAATAAATATTAATTTTACCTGTAACTAACTCCATACTTAGGTAAGTACTACCTAATTACCATAGAAATAACAACTCAAATAATTTAGTCAAGAAACTTGTAGAAGTTTATACCTAATCTTAAACTAACTTTCTAATACTTTTCGCACAACCATTTCCAATTTAAGTCACATCTAATAACTTGACGGTTCACGAATTAGCGAAGCGTTAACACTTGACACGAAATAATTCTCGACTTTATCGCGAGGAACATTTTATTCACGCACGTAAGTTAGCATTTTTGATGCAAAACCAAATTGCATGACACCACCGTAACTGCCAATAAAAACAACCACCACTCACCAAAGATATCGTGCAACGTTCGGGTGGAACAGATCAACAGAACAATCGTGGTCGTCTTCGCTCCAATAGTCGGGAGTCCTTTGAGCGTCGGAGTTCGGGCACTGGCTCACTAGCACTGTCACTGCCTACACGCAGGTAGCACCGAGGCCCGTGGCGGAGTCGCGTGTCTCTTGGACAGAGCGTCGACGCCGACTGAGCTCCGTGAGCGAGCGAAGCGCGAGCCTAGACAGCGCCGGCGGACCGCCAACGTCCAAATGCACGCGACGCGGACGCAAGGCACGGACACGCGGCGCAACGAGCTAGCTATCGCGTAGACACTGTCATCGCTCAGCTGTCATTAGCCGTAATCGCGGGACCGATAATTGGTCAAGTATAGTGCGTTTTGTTGTAGGGTCTTCTACGTAGCTGTATTAGGAAACTGTATCCGGTTGTTTGCGTTTGTAGTATCCTCGTACTACAACATCTGGGAGACATATTTTATGCACTTGTGAAAGAAAGAAATAACAATTTACGACATTGGTTTTGGCAAGATAATTGGAAACCGCACGCGAAATCAGACAAATAAGACAATTAAAACGGTAATAAAACCATTCACAATTCAGTGGAATTACCAGTTTTATTGACTTGTTAACCACATTTTAAACTCTTTGAAAATTACATACTTTGTTTAAAACGGCAAGCGGTCTACTTGATGGAAAGTGGTCACCGCTGCCTATATACTGTAGTATAATGTACATTAGCAACCCAAGGGGCATCGCTAATGCGCTGCCCACCTCTAAAACCCTGAAACCCCTGCAGCATCAAAGAGGCAAATCCCCGCCCCATAAAACACTGGAGAGTCGAAAAACCCTACCCACCGGCAGGAACACGATGAACACAATACCTACTACTTGGTTAAGTTTTCAAGCGGAAGTGGTGTAGAGGGGGGATAAAAGTAGCCTACATTTTATTCTAGATCCTACCATACCAGCTACCATTCAAACCCGCACTGACATCCGTTTAGGTGTGAAAAGATAACAAGCTATTCCGCTAATTCGATCACGCGAACTTTGATACAACGGATAAGATAATGTAGCTATGAAGGAAATTCATGAATCTTTAATAATATCTAATAACATGTTGTTAAATTAACATATTATTTACGTAATTTTTCTAGAAATGGCAGTTTCATGTTATAGATAGGGGAGCCTGGGGCTGGTTGTTACAAGGGTAGTAGTTACAGCAGCAATGGTGGCCATACGGAAAAGGCTAAGCCACCATTAATACTCTAAAAGAGGCAAATGATCACGCCACAATCGGCCCACACGCCGGACGATCATAATGGCCCGCCCTAATTGTCTTGGGAGAGGAAAACGTGCACACGGCTGTAAAAAAACACAGGTTATTAATATGTTTATTTTGCAGTAATTTTGGTTTTCAAACTGTATTCTCTGTCAAGAAAGTACCAGGAAAGGGTCGTATTATTATAATATTTATTAATATAAACTATAATTATTAATGAAATGTAATAAGAATATGAGTCTGTGAAACTTGAAATAAATGATATTTAATTTAATTTAATAATATACAAAATGAAAACTATTTGTCCAAATTTATTATATTGCCTTCAAAGTAAGCCCCTTCCGAATTCATAAACTTACGCAAACAGAAAAAAATTTACGCATTAACAAGAATCGACTTCTGTTCTCGCCGCGAATTATCTTTTATATCTACTATCGAATAAAAACGGCGCCATTTCGAAGCTTGTTGACTGGTTTGCAAATCAAACTCGTAAACTCATGTCTCATCTTCACGGCCTGGGTATTCTCTCATTACGTAGACCCTCTAGTGGTGCCCACGAAGATTTGAAAGAACGTTTCTCGCTCGTACGATTCAGATGTGGAATCAGCTCCCAGCCACAGTGTTTTCTTTGTTAGTAACAAGGCGTTCTATGAATATAGGGTCGAAATTGACTCATTCTAGTATATCAGAGACTTTTACACGATTGTGTTTTTGCAGTAAATTCAATCTTTCGGGGCTAATCGAGCGGTAACGTGTTTCATGCCCAAGCGATCATTAAAATGGTACGAATCGATTCGTGAGACACAGAGTTCAGCTGCTATCTCTCACAAACTTGCATGTGGATCTTCAGTCACTATTTCAATCTCCTTCACTTTTGAGATTTTAATACCATTTGTGTTTGGGCTCTTTGGAATGGTCTTAGTGAGTACTATACCCCTAGCCTAGGTGATAATCAGGTCTGATGATGATAACGTAAGGTGGCCTTAGGACCTACTAAAAGCACCAAGATAACTTTGACGACCTGAGTGGCTCAGTGGTCAACATTATTATAAATAAATAAATAAATAATCGTGGACAAATTCACACAGCGCCATCTCATCTCAATTTCTGCCCGGCCGGCAATCGAACCCGGGACCTCTTGCGTGTCAGACACGGGTCTGGGTGTTCTATGTATAATAAGTATATATTTAAAAGTATATAAGTAGTTTATCAGTTATCCCATCATTTATCAGCACCCATAACACAAGCTTTGCTTACTTTGGGGCTAGATGGCGCTGTGTGAATTTGTCCACGATTATTTATTTATTTATTTATAACCTCGTCGTGTTTGGGCTCTTTGGGATGGTCTTGATGAGAACTATACCGCGCGATAAAAGCTTGTCATGAAAAGATATTTTTTCATTTGAGAACTTATTGACAGAATGTATGCCTGTGGTGTAAAATTTATATCCTGATGCTTTGTTTGCAAAAGTTGAACTTTTACTGCTTTACATTGAAAGTTTTTTTTTATTTTAGTGAGGCAAAAGACTATTTTGCATTAATATTGAAAAAAAAGGTAATAAAAAGACTGAGATTACGTTGACCTTTTCATTGTAACTTATTGTTAATTTGAAAGTGAAACCTCTCCTAGAATTCATTATTTAATTTCATATCTAACTAAAATCCAGATTAGTTTCTTAATCCAACAAACTTATGAACTGGTAAAATAGTTAAATAACTTTAATAATAAAAGTAATAATAGATAGTATATAAAAAAATTCACAGCCAGGCCCAGTCTTCCCTAGATATTGTATTGTAAAATAATATAATTAGCTGTCTATTAATAAAGGGCTTTTTACATTATCAGCAACAAAAATGTTGTATCTAATTTAATTAAAGGCACGACATTGTATCATATTTTTAGGGTCAATACAATAATCAAACGTTTTCGTACTTAATTTACACACCGTACTAAGTTCGGTTACCCAAGTAGGTATACACTTATTGCGAAAGCTACTAAAATATATTACCCACACTTCAAATCTGTCTGGATTGCAACACTGTATCGCGCGATCATCGTACCACCGAGGCGGCTGTTCGTGTCAATGTTTTTCAACTCGTTTTTGTGGCGGCGGTGGCGTGATCAATATTAAACTAGACTATACTCTATACTCAGGTACCTATCTAGCAAATTATTGAGCAATTATGTTCACGGACCACTAACTAAAAGATGCACAGATCAACTCTCTATCAAATCGCAAAAATTGTCACAGACAGAGGTCGCTGGAGACAATTTATCCGTTCCCGAATGGAATCCCACCATGGCCACGATCTTCAGACATGAAGGACCTACCTGAAAAAGATGTTCTCGGAAGATTTCAAATTTTCAACCATATTACATCAACTATCCACAACAGCATAGTCCATTGCATCACTTGAGCCTCACCACACTAGTGTGGTAAATATCACACGTGTTTTATTGTCCATATTATAACTCAAAAATCAATTAAATCATGGATACTTCACGAGCAAGTGCATTAAAAATAGAGTTCAGCTAATTGTAATGTAATACATGTGTACTAATCAGTTTGTTAAAAAATGACTCTGATCCTGTCGGAGGAGCAACTAAAACCTGTGACAATAGGCGGTACCGACTATTGTCGAATGTTGTGGCAACAAGACAGTACAATTAAAAAAATCCAATTGCAAGAGAAACCTCGTCATTCATAATGAATTATAAATTTTATCAGCAACAAAGTATTTCAACGTACTTATTTATAAACTTAGCTATAAGAGGTGAGACAGAATTTACGAAAGAGAGGGGAATCACCGTCCACCAAATCAATTTCTTAAATATAAACATTAAACACTAGAAACGCAGCAACAGAACAACGCAGAACAACTCATTTGTGTAACCACCACTAGCGAATTACAAAAACCACTCGCATGACCTTCTAGTGTCTAGAATTAAGCTATTAGCCACATAATATGTGTCCAATTTTAATCCTAGGAACTCAAATTAGCCATAAGTAAAGTAATTTAAACGTTGCATAAAAAATACATGTAACTGTACGAGACGTAGTTACGTAATTATGTACCTATGAACATAAAACCTAATTCTATTGTGTGCATTTCTAGCCGAGAGTCGGTGGCTTAATTATAAGGGGTCCGACTCGTAAGCGCGATATACCAAGTCCGATCTCCCGTGCCGCCATGTATCAATTATTAGTTAAAGACTAACTGTTGCTCTTACGGTGAGGGACATCGTGAGGATACCTGCACATTCAGGCGACTGAATAACCATAATTCTGGTCAGGGTCCTCTGTAAGGTAACGGAGATCAGATGGCAGTCACTATACTGAATTACCTGAAACGCCAATTCTAGGATAATGGTCAGGACGGCTCCTGACTCTCCCGTGTGAGAGCACAACCAAGATATTGACGATAAGATTTTTTTTATTCAATACGGCAGACAAACAGGCGGACCACCTGATGGAAAGTGGTCACCGCCGCCTATGGACATCGGCCACAACAGGGGCGCTACCAATGCGTTGCTCGTTTCTAAGGAGACCTCTAATATACCCCTTGAACGATCCCATGTCATAGTCCAAAGGAAACACTGTGGCTGGGAGCTGATTCTACATCCGAATCGTACGAGCGAGAAACGTTCTTTCAAATCCTCGTGGATACCACTAGAGGGTCTACGTAATGGGAGAATACCCAGGCCGCGAAGATAATGAGTCCGCTAAAAATGTGTCTGTCTGCGCGTCGCGTAAACAGAAAGCAATACATCTATTATTCTTACTAAACAGCAAAAACGGCAAATGAGCAATTAGACACTCATGAGTTGTCCGAAAGAGCTTGTTTTTCACTAATTGACAATTTTACCGTTACCCAACTACTAGGAATTATCTTTATAGTAATGAGAATGCTTTTAGGCATGCATTAACTACAATCATAGTGGGTCGGTGGAAGCATTTGTTTTTACACGACCATATACTGATAACGTGTAATGCTGACCCAGAAAACGTCTTTGGAACTGGTATTTTTGTAAAAGGAACCGAAAGAAAGTTTGTGAGTAAATTGGGATCCTTTCTTCATTAACCGATTAGATCAGGTCCAAAATAGTAGTAGTAGTTCTTAGTCGTGCTCGTGTTGCAGAGCGAAGCTATTTTCGATAGAATTTATTTTATTGTAATATTAGCGTCTTGCCCCGTCTTCGCATGGGTTTGCTTGGGGTTACTCCACATTAATATGAGAGCGGCGGTGGCCGGGCGGTTGAGTATCCGACTCGTAAGCGAGAGGTACCGGGTAGAATCCCGCTGCGGCCATGTACCAATGGCTCTTTTCTGAGTTATGTACATTAGTTGAATTCTAACCGATGCGCTTACGGTGAGGGAAAACATCGAGATGAAACCTGCAAATTCAGGCAACTGAATTTGTAACCATGACCCAATCTGGTCAGGTTCCCCTGGTAGCAAGGTCACGGAGGTCAGATGATAGTCGCTCCACTGTAATTACCTGAACGCCAAATCATGGTCAAGGCGGACCACGGGCCCTCGCGCGCGGGAGTTCTACAGGGCAATTTTTTTTTAATATTATACAAGATAGGCATTTGACCGCCGTCTCACATTAACGCCAAGATGATTATTGTTTTATTACTCCATATTAATATGAATATGTTATACATATAAACCTTTCGGAAGAAATTCTCTAAATCATAGCGAAAACCACATGAAAATCCGTTTAGTAGTTTTAGAGTTTCTGACAGACAGACGCGGCGTGAGACTTTGCTTTATAATATGTATGTTGTGCTTTTCAGTTGCAGTCTAAAAATAATGGATCCTTACTTTATTATGTTACTGACAAACGAGAAAACAGTATACCGATAGAAAACGGTATATGAATTCTTCACTCTAATCTTACCTCAAGCTTACTATGAATCTACTTACAAAAATGTATGACGAGAGATAAAGAAGCGGCTTTTAGGAACACAAAATGGACTTCTAACACAAAAGACATTGTCAAATTGCGGAATTATACAAGGACAGCCTTATCAACCGGTGATTATGTTTCCTGGACGAGCTATTTAGTAACGTGACTCAGGCAAAACGGCCATGTGAATCATGCATCATGAAACCAAACTGACAAAAAATAAGTAAACGTAATACTAAGTACATACAACGTCATTGGGAAGTGAGAAATAGGAATTCTAAAACCTATCCTAGGTATATGGAATAGGAAGAAACGCGTTTGTGTAAAATTAAACTGTGTGGTTTAGTTGTGCGGAATTCATATTGTGTAGAATCGCGAATAGGTAGTAATGCTATTGTGTTATACATCGATTAATCCTCAATCACTACTTACATATTATAAAACAAAGTCTCACGCCGCGTCTGTCTGTTAGCGATAAACTCAAAAACGAATGAACGGATTTTAACGCAGTTTTCAACAATAGATATAGTGTAATTCATGAGGGAAATGTATAGGGTCGCGAATGAGGTCAAGGCGGGCCCCTAGTTAAAAAATAAAAACTTTTTAAAAACTTTCACCTTACATACGGTTGATACTATAAGTCCCTTTTTCACAAATAATTAAGAATATGTTGACATTGCTGCATTGCAGTATTTGGGTCTGAACGAATTTTCTACCATCAGCGTAAATTGAAATAAGAAGGTGGCGTGACCGTGCCACGTAGATATATCCAGTAGACGTCGCAATAATGGATTTTTATTTTGTTTAAAATTAGATATTTTTGTCTTTCCATTTTTTATAATTTTTGCCAAAACTAGGTAAATCACAAAGTTGAATTTCCATGGGAATACTTTTTGAAGTTGGATGATTGCTAATACTAGCGCTCTGATTAGGGCATGCAAATATTCGAAAATTTTAATATTCGCATTTTTTTTTGCTGGTGATATTCGAGTATTATTCAAAATCTTTAACTAATTCCCCTAAAAACCCTCAGGTTTTAACTACGTTTTTAATGTAAGTTTGTGCAATTGGCCGTTAGTAAATGTATCCAAATGAGAGTGAAATGGATTTCTACTTTTTTTTTATACCACCAAGGTGGCAAACAAGCTTGCGGCCTGCCTGATGGTAAGCAGTCACCGCAGCCTATGGACGTTTGCAATACCAGGGGCATCACCCACGCTTTGCAGACCCCGTAAAAACCTTTTAACCCCTTTCTTCATGAACTCCATGTTGTACTCTCCAGGGAAACATGAAAGTAATTTAATAAAAATTAAAATGAAAAATCACAAAACAATGCTATCTAGCGGCGAATTGTGGTTTTTTCGGTTTAACTGCTATATTTTATTTTATTTTATATCTATAGAAACCTTTTGCTGCACCCTTTGAATACATTTACTATGAATACATTTACTATGTATTCCCGAACACAGCACAATACATAGTATACCTGCCTCGCGAGAGTGAAGAGGGCCCGCCTAGTCTCGTGTCACCTCATGCGAGGTCCTCAGAGTGAGGAGGTAGCATTAGGTCAGTCAGATCCTATGATTAGATATTTTACGAGATTAGGATACTAAACGAATTTTTACTTAGCAATAAAACGGTAAAATTGTTATATCATGAGATAAGTGGTACTAATTAAAATCAAATTATATGTAAACTATAAAATAATATCAGACAGACAGAATGCACCTCTCATTTTACGCAGAGCAGAATATTCAGGCACGAGTCACCGAGCCTTCTGTGGGTGCGTTCACACGATCCGTTCGATTAAAAATATAAAAAAATATTATTATAATTGCGTAATCGTTCGAGATCTTAAGGGAAGGGTTGTTTTTCTAAGTATTATAGATTACGATCTCCAACTCAGCCCAAAAGGCGTCTAAAGCTCGCGTTGTCTGTGTCTAGACTATCTAGGCCGAGCAATTTTCTGTGTGTCACCAGCGCCGAACTGATTACCTGCTTCCAGCGGCCAGCCGCTTTCATTATCTTGCAAATTTTACAATTGTCCCTTATCGTGACGTGCGCCGGCGCATCTTCTTTACATGAGATATTGTCTCGCTCTCGCACACATGCTTGGAAATAGGGCGTCTCTTTCTCTACACAATGTAAGTAATTGTAAGCCAATTATGTACCTAAGTACTATTATATTTGCTTAACATAGATAAACGTGGCACGGGATTTCACGTCAATCAACTTGTGTTTATTTTTCAGTGAAGATTGCTGAGAGACATTTACAAAGATGGCTATAAGATATCTTTGGAGTGATTCGATGCATTCTAATCTACGAGTATTCTCAGTGGGCTAATTACGTAACTCTGTTGCTAACAAATTTCTTATTTCAATTACCGAAATTCTTACTTTTGCGATTACGTATCATCGATTTCATGGGTTCAGTTGCTAACAAAGTTCCATTGCAATAAACTGAAACTATTTTAAATAATAAATAAATAATCGTGGACAAATTCACACAGCGCCATCTAGCCCCAAATTAAGCAAAGCTTGTGTTATGGGTGCTAGATAACTGATAAACTACTTATATACTTTTAAATACATACTTATTATACATAGAACACCCAGACCCGTAACTATTAAATTGATCATAAGTAATCGCAAAAATAACAAATTCAATCATTGAAATCAGATAATTGTTAGCAATAGAGTTATGTATTTAGCCTACAGGCGTCGGACAACGCGATTAGATAATGTTTTAGAGGCAGTCCAGTCCACCATAGAACCACCGTACACCAGAAAATTGGCGACAGCGTTTTGTCTAGTGTTTCAGAGACTGCGATATATTATTTGTCTGCAAAGAGTAGAAATTATGGCAAAACCCATTACCTTGTGGACAAGGCTCTAATCGAGCAGTTGACTGTTACCTATCCGTAGCATGGGAATTGGAAACCATGAGTATTGATTAAGACTACTCGAGGACAGCCTTGTTGTCTATCTTATTAAATACATCACTACACTAGTAACAATAACATACACAAAAACACTAGTAACTTGTTCTACGTTACCAATTCTATAGGTAACAAAATGTACCAGCAACATTGTACAAATGCGTCTAACATGTTCTACAAACGGAGGCTCGTCGCGTTGCATCACCCACATTATTATGTGAAACAGAACAACGCACCGGCGCCGGCGCACAACCGGATACATCGACCGATCGACGTGTATAATTACTTCTTTACACTACAAATTATGGAAATTACGCCATTTATGGCCTTCATGGCGTTGAACCGAGGGGTCAGTCGCATTTGAGAACTCGCGGTTCTCTATTTTTTTTAGAATCAGGTATATTTCTTTTTAGAGCGTCGGTGGCCGAGTGGTAAATGTATCCATCAGACTCGTAAGCGAGAGGTACCCACTGCGGCCATCTATCAATGACTCTTTTCTGAGTTATGGACATTAGTTGAATCCTAACCGATGCTCTTACGGCGAGGGAAAACGTCGTAATGAAGTCTACACATTCAGGCGACACCACTAGGCCGTGTGGTGTCCGGCAGAGTAGAATAGCACCAACCTTACACTCGTGGGTGTCGTACAAGGCGACTAATGTTTTCGAGCCACAAGATCAAGTCTCCGTAGTCTGGAAAATGGGCAGCAGCGTTTTCCATTGTTATATTTATAACACTGCGATCTCCAACCCGCCTGCCAAGCGTGGAGATTATGGCAATAACCTCCCATTTTCGTGGGAGAGGCCCTAAGTCCTGCAGTGGACTGTTACGGGCTGTGTTGATGATGATGATTTAGGCGACTTAATGTATAACTGTCATCCAATCTGGTCAGGTGCCATTGGTAGCAGGGTCACGGAGGTCAGATAGCAGTTGCTTCACTGTAACTATCTGATCTGCCAAATCCTGGATCATGGTCAAGGCGGATTCTAGGCCTTCGTGAGCGAGAGCACAACCGGGACATTAACTCCAAGATGATGCGGAGAAATATCTCTTAAATTTTTTTTATGGGCGTGGTCCCTCTAGTCTCTCCCTCCACTGCAACTTCTGTGACCCGAAGAGCTAGGTACCGAGTTTTGATACCCAGGTACGTCCGAGGAGAAGCCAGTACAGGCCGTAATAAAAGTTTTGTCGTAGTAAACTTCAGTTTTGTTTGCTATCGAGTGATATTTTTCAGCCTCTGATTTTATAAATTTTAGTTTCCATATTAAAAAAACCTTGTTCTGACTAAAATGAAATTATATAAAAGTAATAATGAATCCAACCAAGATCGCGTGATGGACTTGCAAAGCAACGAACGAACCATTTATTTTTTATCTATATAGGCGGTTATTAAATAAATCCGTGGCGTATTTTTAGGTGAAAGAACTCTCAAGTAAGACATTAACATGAGTTATCATTGCCATTTGAAAAATAAACTGCACATAGTAATTTATGACGGATAAAAAGTCAATAAAGCCGCTAGAGAATGTTTAATGAGAGAGGTGCGATCGTTTCATTGCAAAACAGCCCACTATAGTGACTATACAATGTAGGATAACAGCGTTGGATAGTAAAACTAAAAACAAGTTGATGTCGTCAAATAACTGAGCGTAATTCCGACTGTCTCAGTCCGACAATTACTTAGAATTGAGAAACAACAAATAATGAGTAGTAATCAGGTTATAACCTCAGGTTATATATAATTGTTGGTTTAACAGGGCTTAAAACAACAGTTTTTCCTCCTCGAAAGGTCATCTGCAGGGTGTCGTGGCAAGTATGGTGTGCACGCCGTACAACGGCGTGTTGTTGCAACGGTGTTGCCATAATCCCCACACTTGGATTATGGTAACACCACACAGGTCCCACAAGTGGAAAACACGCATACGGTTACAACTTAAGACTAATTGACTTCTAGTGACATCCCATCGAACTTTAAAACTTCGAATTTATTAAAAAGAGGCATTTTCCATCATCATCTTGGCGTTAATGTCCCGGTTGTGCTTTCGCACACAAGGTCCCGGGGGTCGCATTGACCATAATGCAGAATTTGGTAGATCAGATAATTACAGTGGAGCGACAGCCATCCCACCTCGGTGACCTTGCTACCAGGGGAACCTCATCAGATTGGATCACTGCAGCACTGGATCGACTAAAATGGCAAACTCTGGTAGATTTGATAGAAGGCAATACCAACAACTATTCAACTGAGAGTCATTTACAATTCCATTACGACTCTATCGAAACTAGTTTTTAACAGCATACCCAACCTTTTTTATGGCAAGCGACCTGATGGAAAGTTGTTTGAATCGTAAATTTGAGTTTCAATTGAATATCAATAGCATCCGAGTTGAATTTTAGCTGACTTAGACCCCAGTACCCATTTACCACAATCTCGAATTTAACTGCTCCACAATAACAGCACATTTTCTCAGGCCCGCTCCACACCAGCCAATACTCATATCAATTACCGCACGCAGTTAACTTTTCGTCACAACCGCCGCTCCCCCATCGGATCAATCTAATCACACGGCGAGTGTAATTTTCAAATTAGTAAAGTGCCCGCGCGCAATTGACGTGGGCGATTCGTGCTGTGCTGTACGGTGATAACGAACACTGTGAACTGTCTCGAAATGTAGCTAACAAGACGTGTGAAAGGGCACGGGATGTCGGGTTTGGAGACGCTCGGAAGTACCTCCACTTTATAGAATATCGCAGCCAAAAAGTACTCTGACAAAAAAAGGGGAGTGCTATAAGTATGGCGTGTGTATCGGTTTATCTGTGGCTCTATGTATCTGTCTGTGGCACCGTAGCTCCACTCCAATTTGGATGCAGTTTTCTGTATTTTAAAGCTAGGTTCCCCTGGTAGCAGGGTCACGGAGGTCACATGGTAGTCGCTCCGCTGTAATTATCTGATCTGCCAAATCCTGGGTCATAGTCAAGGCGGACCCAGCCGGCCAGGCGACCAGGCGGGTCACAACCGGGACATTAACGCCAAGATGATTATTATTATTATTTATCAGTACCTATACATAGCCAGCCAACTAACAGGAAATTTTTAACTGCAATATCATTTTGTCCCCTCGCAATCCCCCCACAAAACTAGTTGCGTTTAACCGACTAATAACCATTTATATAACTGCGATACCATCTGACATAGAGACCGGGGACAGACGGTCCCCCAGCTTATCTCTACAGTAAACAACTGATAATTTTAACGCGTGAAAAAATTAATTAACAAAATTAAAAACATCCAACAGCGATACTAGTTTGCCCACGTATTGTTGGTAAAAATAAATTTAGTAGATAATCCAAATAAAATACGAGACTAAACATGTCGTTACTTTATCTGTAGGTGATTCAGTTGTTTGTTACAATTTGTATTAAAGTACCTACCTCTTTTACTTACCTTGAACTAGGTATTCACGAGTTCATCTTTAGAGTTTAAAGTAGTTACCTACTACACGTGATAATATACAGTCACGGAGTGACAATCGTCTCTCGAGATTATTCATTGAGCAGTCTTAGGGTCCCCAGCGGAGGACTTTAGTCAACCTCGCTTCGCCAGCGGTATACGCAAGCAAGCATAGGAAGCAGCTTAGGAAGCATACCTAACGTAGCGGTGCTGAAGTTCGACTAGACTCAAAGTACTACAGGGTCTCACCTATTCAGTTCCCGGACTCTGCGAGCACCACTGCCAGCGTTGCTTATTGTACTGCCGAAATCAATTATTTAATTATCCTAGATCGACGAAATTTATCCTTATTTGGTCGAATTTGTTGGAACTCACGCAAGGAAGTGCTTAAATGTTTAACGTATTCTTTGTTATTTTATAAAATAACTGAATAGATATCGTCTTTGTATATTTCATCTTCGACTTCATCGTCACTTTAATGTAAATGGTAACCCGAAAAATGTAAACCGATCAGAATTATATACATCCTGGTAGCAGGGTCACGGAGGTCAGATGGCAGTCGCTCTACTGTGATCTGATCTGCCAAATCCTGGAGCATGGTCAAGGCGGACCCGCGCCCTCGTGCGCGAGAGCACAACCGGAACATTAACTATTTTTTTATTATGATATATTGGTCAATCTAGATTTACTTCAGCATCGCTGAGCCGCAGCAGCTTCGCTAAATAGATAAATCTTAATCATAATTGTAGCTTTCCTATATCTTGGCACAATAACTACTACTAGCCTTGGCAGTTAACACAGATCATTTAGTTCAAGACTTCTCATCAACAAAGGTCGTACCGCTAATAAATGTAACGTTCTAGCTAGAATATTGCTTACCTTTGTAAGTTGCAAGTTTATTACGCTGAAGTATCTGCTCTGTGGTTATCAAAGCTCTCTGTGTTCCCTAATTTCAGTGTTATAACGACACAATACCAATCTTTCGTAATATATTATAGACGGTCCTTGCTTTACTATTGTTTACTTGTATTCAGACTGAAAACTCAGGTGTGTCGGTCTGCGACATCGTAGCTCCCAAACGAATGAACCGATTTCGATGCGGTTTCTTGTGTTTAGAAGCCAGTTTAATGATATTCTTAGATTTGTTTCATTAACATCAGTTTAGGAAATAATTAAGTACATTATACATTTATAAACTTTGTATGGGATTTATAAGCAGCGGCATTTCTACCGAGCAGAGAGATTATGGTAAAACCTTACTTTTTCGTCCACCTGTGCTGTCCATACGAGCTTTTCTTGAAGGTTAAACTCCTTGAACATTGATGGATTAATTTAAATAATGTAAAACAAGTTTATGCCGAATAACCTACTTTACAAAATTGCACATGTCAATAAAATAATAGCTTCATAATCACAACAAAAGTATCTAGGCAGATGACGCCATCGGGTAGTCTGCGTCAAGCCCCGCCCCCAACAGATTGCATCCATAGCAATTTTCCTGCTCACCTCAGAGATAATTAAAATTAATGCGTAAGACAATCCCTATTACACTGCGCAGGCGCAAGTAGCCTCAGCAATTAAGTGTTTATGAATCTACTTTCACCAGCTTACCCTTCAGTTATGGGCTTAAACTTGGATTAGTTGATCACTGGTTAACTTACCACCGGTTATGACAAACTTTCACGGTGTTTAATAGAAGTTGTGTAGTTTGGTTTTTAATATACATTCACAGATATGCATGGACACTAATATTGCATTCCAAGATACTGACACATTATCTCTTTTGCATCTAACACAATCATACATTCTTTACGACTATAAACATAATAGAATTTCTACAAAAGTAAATAGACATTTGAAGAATGTTTGAAGAACCCATATGAAAGAATGTCATAAGTCATAATTATATATGCACTAAACTGGGCTACTAAGTTGGTGCTTTGAGCTATTCCTAAGCATTTAGGAGTCACAAAATCGGTCTCATAAAATTAGCGACATACCGATTATTATTATTTATTTTTAATTTTCATTTAAGATTGGTGTTCGTGCAATGCTTTTTAAACCGGACGAGGGGTGTTACAAGTTTGACGTGTATATATGTGGCTTTGTGTATCTGGCTGTGGCATCGTAGCTACCGATCGGATGGATCAATTTGAATGCGGTTTTTTTCTATTTGAAAGCCAGTATAATCGAGATGGTTCTTACCTTTATTTTATTAAAATCGGTCTAGTAGTTAAGAAAAATCATTTTTTGGACTTTTCTGGCTATTTTGGTCGGTTAGCTTATTGTTATTGGGAATATCTTATATCAACTTAAGCGTCGACTTAAGTTTAGTGCAATCGCACATAAGATTCATAAATAGATATGTAACCTTATCCTATCAAATGGGATCACAGCAATGTAAGCATTGTCGCTTTTCGAGTGAAATACTTATCTTACACAATATCCAGACCAGACCTATAAACAATCAACCCAACCAAACAAATGACAGAAAGGGCATTTAACTATATCTTTTTAACGATGGTACAACTCTATTAGGTACGCCTAGGAAGTCCATCACAGCATAATTATTTCTCCCGACACGTTACAATGTTTGCATTCGTATGTTCTGGTTCAAGGATACAGTAGGCAGCACAATTACACGCACGAGGCACATCATCCTAGTCACTGTGACAACGCATCTGCCTTTTTCCTGTCTTAAAATCAAAATGTCTATAAAGCAAAATACATGAGACCAAAGTGCACCCATCGTAGATGTAGGCTTTCCATCCGGTGGTTTGTCTGCTCTGTCGCTGACTGAGTAGGTACTAAAAAAATTATAGTGTCCAATCTTTTTCGTCTGATCCTGTCGTCGATCCCCATGCTACAATGATCACCTCTGTCATTCCTTGAAGTCTTCACTAACCTGAGCCGCCTACACGATATTTTTATTACTATTTGTTAACAAGACAAATATCTAGAGAGCCTCAAATAAACAAGTCCAATCATGGCTCCGTAGGGTCCTATAAATATGTATAGAACCACTATAGGACAATAATAAAGACAAATTGACTCCCTGTCCCTAGGCCGCGGCTGTTCGCCCACGGGGCCCGGTTCCCTGGCGATTTATACCGCTAACGAAGGCATAGATTTCGCAGACACCGTCCTGCAAGTGGGAGTAAAGTCGGCGACGGGTATTGTACTGTTATTATATGAATTTATATTATATTGTTTTGTTTTGTTTTGTTTGGTTCCTCCTCTGGAGACACTGAGTTATATGAATTTGTTGTACAGTTAACTTTTCCATGTAAACCATATCCAGAAATGAAGCACAAAATTACATAGATCAACAAAGTTCAGGATATGTAACGGCCTGTTTATTTTCTGGAATATAGCACAACACAGCAAGTCATTAATATCCGTAAAGTCCATCTACTGAATTTAACGGATTTTATTGTGGTTTTCAACAATAGGTTGAGTGATTTAAGAGGAATATGCATGTAGGTAAGCGCTGAAAATAGATTATTAATTGTCAGACACGCTTGAGCCTTGAAATTATGAAAAGCTCATAACACATAATACATAAACACATTAATCTCTATACGTGATCATTCACCATTTATAATGGAGTACAGTAGTAATCATCTTTGCGTTAATATCCCGGTTGTGCTCTCGTGCGCGTAGCCCCGGGGTCCACGCCTTCACCATGATCCAGAATTTGGCAGATCACGTAATTACAGTAAAGCGATATTCCGTGACCCTGTTAACAAGGGAACCTGATTAGTTTATATCATGGTTACATAATCGCCTGAACACGTAAATTTCCTCATAAGGGCGTCGGTTAGTGTTCCACAATACATAACTCAGAAAAAGTCATTGGTATATGGCGACACTGGGGATGGAACTCCGTACCTCTCGCTTACGAGGCTGACCCATTAAGGAGTACAACAGTGTATCAACGAAATAAAACACATGTGCTGCTTTAACCCCAGAGATACAAACGCGTCGGTATCAAGAAAGAAGGCCAGGAAAAAGAAAAGGAAAGCATCCTGGCTGAAGCTGGGACTGACGGATAGGATGATAATGATCTCCAATATCTGTATGCACTTCCAATAAGACAACAACTTAGTAAGTAAATGATTATCAAATCAAAGTAGCTGAGATGAGCCAATGATGTCCAGTCCGGGAACCAGGACCGATATCACAAACTGCGATTAACGTTTTTGCAGCAATATATCTTCCACATTGTAAGTCTGTATACATTAATCGCAGCTTTACAGCTCGAATCACTGGGCTTTTATAGCTCTCTACGTTTGTTGTCACCGACATCCGTTGGTTAACAACCTCCGTATCCTACACCGTGTCCCGGCCAACGCGTGCCAGGGAATTAACAATTGGGTAGACAATACTGGCTGTATTCATTAACATAATAAATTTAGTAGAAAAGTACTCATGAGCCACGTTAGCGAGAATGTTGGTAGAGGAAATCGTGCATGTAACTTATAAAGTTAAATAAAATGCATAGCGCGTTGTCTTCATAAAATTAAATTTGCATTAATACGCGAAAGGTCTTGATATGTTGGAAATATGGCCGGGTTATGCATATCAGGTGTATTATAAATTATTATTGTGTGTTTGAGACTTGGAAATCAAAATATGTACCAACCTCCTCTTCCTCCCCCGTGTTCTATTAAACTACCTATCTTTATTCTTCTTTATTCTTTATTGTACGCAAACATGACACAATGATACAGTACATTAACACGTAAACAAGATTATAAATTAACGACTTGGCCTCGCTTGCACCAAATTCTTAAACACGTTTAACGTACGAAGTTTTTTGTTTAAGTATCAGCTTAAATGTGTTTATGAATTTGGTACAAGCCGCTCTAAGAAAGGTAGCCTGGAAACCGGTGTTGAGGATAAGTCCTTGAGAGATGTAATGATTACATCAAACCTCTAAATCCCTTTATTTTCTACTTTCGTACCTCGGATCCAAACGACAAAGTCATCAATCTGAGTAGGTCAACCTTACATTCGCCTGACCGCTCTCAAAGCACATTTGATATGACAAACAAAACCGACGTCAAAGCACTCTTCATTGCGAAAGTGACCCGCCGAATTAACTTGCGAGTGGTCACTGATATCGGGACGGTCCGAGACCAGAGCGACAGGATAAAACACTATCACGATAAAGATTTATTTAAATACTCAAAGTTTCGCGTCTTTAGTTGTGAGACGCCCACTGGACGGGTGGAATGGCTGTTTTCGAAGGGACAAAGGCGGATATATGTTGATGAGGATAAGGATATTTATCTAGTTCTTGTGCAGCAACTTACCTTATTTAAATACAACTCGAACCCGATTAATTACGTCATATAATTACAATGCACCAACAACAACTAACAGAAATTAGGATAACAGTGAACAATTCTACAATTTTTTTTTCTTAAATGTTTCCAGATTAGTAAAAGATTGACATATTGATACAATGGTAACGTACTGAATACCTGTTCTTGGAAAGTGCTGAATACCTGTTTCATTGTATTGTACCAGGTTACTTACTTACTGCGCTAGCTCAGCAACCTAACACCATGTGGATATACCTAAATTGCAACACTCAAATCGACTCCAGCATTCATCCCGGCCGGGGCGTCTTAATGGAAGGTAACTGTGTAATGCTATACCTATCCTATAGTGGTCTTGTAACGATGTTGTATAAGTGCATTGTCGTCGCATCAAACGGCCAGCTACAGCCCGGCCGGAGGGGTGGCGCGATCAATCTTCATACGCACCGCACCGAATTGAACGTCTCAAATGGTACAGTCACCAAAGAACAGGTAACAACACACAATTTTCTTGTTTCACGCTTTGAGATTTACTGAAAGCGGTTTCCTGCCAGAAACTTTTCGTTAAAAATGATGTTTTGGCTTTTTACGTGCGGGGACTAGCATCCCACCCGCACAACGTTTTCTGTCAGGGAAAACGGTTCGCCAGTGCTTCGTCCTTCTGTCAGCAGTGGGATCTCAAGCAGTGGTAGTCGGGCCTCATCTCCCATGGTTGGGGATTCTACGGCTTATAACATATTATGGGTTGTAAGAGAAGATAAGCGATTTTTAAGAACCCTGAAGACTATTTGTGAAAATAATATTTACGATGATTAACTTCTATAGACCAAGACTTCGCATAGATTGATCCTATTCTGCACGCTTCCAAAGACTTCCATGCATGTGTCGCCATATCATGTCATGTCAGCTTTGTCAATAAGTATGCTTTATCTTCTGGTCCGTGGTTGTCATTGCTGTGCTTACTACTCAAGAACCTTTTGATCCCAACGGCTGCTACCTCTATATTCGAATAATGTCCCTTCCACTGAATTTTGACTCTTTTTGCGTCTGTCTCGTTATTAGCTACCTTAGTGTATTTTATATTAAATTTGACATATTTCATTAAACCAATTTACGTGGCCTTAACTGCACTGTCATTCTAACTAATTGACACAATTTTGCACAGAATCAACGAACGATCCAATTATCAGTTTTTCATCATTATCTTTTTTATAAAATGCTTCATACTGTAATTAATTATTCTTACCCATGACAACCCGACGGCAGCGGAGTGTAACGTTTTTGGTTTTTGCTATGGTCTCTATATCTTTATTATTGTCTTTATTTATATAGAAACAGAAGAGTTTGTTTGCTTGAATGCGCTTACCTTCGATACTGTTTCAAATACGATTTACATTTTCTTTATCAGTAATAACAATCTTCATATTAGTGTCTTTATGACCCGAAACTGCTAACAGAGTTTCGGGCTGAATACAGGTGAAAACCACTGGAGACCGCTACAGCAGAATTAACGCGATTTTCAATTAAAGCAATTAAATTACTATTGTCCTGTCTCATGTTACAATCCTGTTAGTGTCTTAATTTTATTTTATTTTATCTCCATTGCCTGGCCTGGTACTGCTGACGCTCCAGCCCGCACCCGCAGCAATCTTCGCATTGATACAGTTAGCCGCGACCTTGTCTGGACACAGCCGGTGTTCCGCATGCAGGAAGGCACGTGCTGACATCAGGAGACAGGCCCAGAATAGCCGTATCCTAATAGACTGGTCGCCAGAACGTGAGGCGGACATCACATGCGTTAGAATCTCGTAACGGCCTGTGAAATCGGTTTTCCGGGCTTGATTAATGGTAACCTTCCGCATGAAGGATTGTGGAAGTCAATTTCGTACGAAGTGCATTGTAGTTAGACAATCACTGTTTTATAGAAGAGTGTTTGTTATACAGTAAACACTTTTCGATATGTAAGTACCTCAGTATAACCTGAGGTGAAAAATCCGGTCCAACGTACCTATTTCATACAGCTGTGTCAATCTGATTCTTACTATTAAACTTAGAAAAAAATATTGTAAGCTAGAAATACACATATTTCACTAAAGTGTTGATTTGCTTTCGTTAGAAAGAAATTGTCTCTCATCCGGTAGTCTCTCTTCCGTTTGTCTGCGGATTCTTGCTTTCCTTTAAATTCCTAATCTTCTGATCTCGATCGACGAAAATGTGTCTCATATAGATCATATTGTTATGAAGTAGTGATATTTATTTAACAACACTTTTAAGTAATACAATAAATTTAAAAAATACAAGAGGTTTTTACGGGGTCGGCAACGCGTGGGTGATGCCCCTGGTGTTGCAAATGTGACTGCTTTCCTTCAGGCAGGCCGTAAGCTTGTTTGCCACCTTAGTGGTATAAAATAAAATTCTTGATCAATTAATGAATTAGGTACCTAGTCATTCAAAATTCAAAATTCAAAATTTCTTTATTGATTAGGACATTAAATATCTCTTTCAAACGTCAAAAAGGAGGGGGGTAGGAAAGTAGGAAGGTAACACACAGTGACACGCTGACCGCCCTATGGCCGTAGATAACGTATCCCTCACCAACCACGACCGAACCGTGCTCGACAATGCCAGGCAGAGCATGTCTAGTGTAATTAAGAAAAAACCACCTAAAACTACAGCAAGAGTAAGCCAGTCCACCAAGGCAGCACCCGTTCACGAGTATAACGCAGGGCCCAGCCATCGTCCAATTCAACCATATTTGAGGGAAAAGAGCGACCCGGCCCCCACGCCACCGCCAGACAGACTTTTAAGTGAGCGTGCATCACACATGCTGTATGTGGTAGGTAGTCGCTACCACCCTACTCTATACTATCCCTTCCCTATCGCTACCTTACCCCTACCCTATCCTACCATTGCCTTAACCCTACCCTACCATTACCTTACCCCTACCCTACCACTATCTTACCCCTACCCTACCACTATCTTACCCCGACCCTACCACTATCTTACCCCTACCCAACCCTATACTACCTTACCGCTATCTTACTCCTACCCTACCCTACCCTACCCTACCCCTACTCTAACTACTACCCTACCCCTACCCCAGCGCAGACAGGAGACACCATGTGTGGGAGAGGAAGGAAATTTAACATTGATTATCTATACTTATTACAAAAATGAAAAAGAATAATTGTATAAATTAATGTATACGTTATCCAATTTATATTTGTAAATAGGTACCTACTTCGAAAAAATGCTTGGTATTAAGATACCATTACAACGATTTATTTGTGGTACCAATTGGGCCATAGCCACTTTCCAATCAACTTTTATAGCCGCTGCGAAATATGGCTCAAAAACTATTAAGAAATTACCGCTACGACTCGTGCAAATGCACGGAAATTGTACTAGGCTGTAATTTCTTAGCATAATTAATATCTAATCCAATGTAGCTTATTCTCACCCTATATAGCCGTGTAATTTCCTTAGTTACTATTTAGATATCTAATTTGTGTTTGTGCTTTATACAAAACTCGGAAATAAAATTCAAGATCAAAAGTGTAAACAAATTCCCCTATAAAAATAAACCTAAGGGGTGGATTATTTAATACAATGTTTTTTTAATATTATACGATTTTAATTCATTTTGAATGTGATCATTTTTATAAATATTTTATCAAACCTTTTGGTTTTATTTTATCATAGTAAAAATTAGTTTAAACTTTTTATCGTGAGTTTCATCTCCGAGTTTGGGCTCTAAAATCCAATACCTATAACAAAATAATAAATATACTAATAGGAAAGAATTTGTGATCGATATTCGTAATACACTAACAATTCCTCATCTTTGGACTTTTAAATTTTTAGGTATTATATACTGCATGGTATATTCTATGTATATTGCAGGTATATATGTACAATTCCAAGGTATGTACCTACCTATGTACAATTCCGACATGATTTTACATTGTTTTAATAATTTTCATAACAATGTATTTTTTTACTGTTTTCAATATTCTGCTGTTTTGGCAATCTCTTTACAAAATATTAAAAACAAAATACATTTTTGACTGTGTAGATAAATAAATAAATCTAAGTCTATTGTATCATTACCTAAGTGTACCTACTATGTCGTGAAAATCAGCTGTTAGCCACATGAACATGGTCATCAGCAGCCCGTAACAGTTCACTGATGAATTTGCAAAACCACGTTAGTGAAGAGTTATGCCAACCAGGCGGGTTGCAAACCGCAATATTTTCCTTACATCCAAACGAGATCAGAGTTTTATTAAAGTAGGTACTTCATAATCATCATCATCATCATATCAGCTATAAGACGCCCACTGCTGGGCAGGGACTCCCCCATATATCTCACCTATCAAAGGCCGGTCTTGTGTCTTCCGCATCTAGCTGGTGCCTGTGATCTTTACCAAGCCTACCCACGCTGCGTCTTCCGGTACGTGGTCGCCACTCGAGAACTTAACTGCCTCATCGGCCATCTGCTCTGCAAGCTATGTGCCCTACCCACTGCCACTTAAGTTCAATATCGAAATAATTAAGTAGGTACTTAATTATTTCAATATTTAACTTGGTATTTTTGAACATTGCCGACCTAATAGATGGGAATAGTGGATATGACTAACAATAACTAGAAATAAGTAGTTGCTTAGCTTCACATAAGGAAAACAATGGCTATATCCACATAAGGAAAAGAATATTCGTTCCAATCGATCTTTCGGTGCCTATTCTCCCCACAAAAAACATGTTAGCGGAACGCAAGCAAACCGTCGTCCATGAAACTATGTCAAATTGTTTCTAGGCGAGGCTCGCCGGGAAAACAGCATTAAGTTTATGTGTTTACTTCGGCAAGAGTGGGCGTAGGTAGCTGCTATGCGAGGATTATCGATTTTCCCACAAATGTCCCGAAGTGATTGCATAATCAGCGAAGTCGACAGTCTTTAGGCGCAGTTTATACAGCAGAGGCGAGGTGGAGACACGCGGCGGAGGCGGATAATCAAAGAAACCTAAAATAAACCATAAGTTATAATGCATAGAGTCGAGGTGACGAGTCCGCCGCCAGGGCGCGCCTCCGCCGCTGAGTTGTGCGTCTTTAGTAGTCGTGCGTCGCTTAGGGCGGCGACGTCGCACGGGTGCAATTCTCCTTATAACAAAAACGACGCCTTCAGTCGCCTTAATGTCCAAGTTTCATCACGATGTTTTCCTTTACTGTAAGAGCACTGGTTAGTATTCAACTAATAACTCAGAAAAGAGTCATTGCTAAATGGCGGCAGTGGGATTCGAACCCGGTACCTCTCGCTTACTAGTCAGATACCTGAACCACTAGGCCACCGACGCTCCAATGAGCTTGAGTGTCGCCAATATAATAAAAAAAATATTGATGTTTTTATGCCGAAAATTATTTTTTTAACATAGCCTTTACAGGATCCTAAGTGAGAATCCAACGATGCAAAGTAAACAAGACAAGGAGAAACAAAACAAGCATAAAATACAACGTTATCTGTATTGTCGAGTATTCGCTATCATCAGCCAGCAGTCAGTATCGATTCGACCTATTTGTCTCATAACTACTTGCTACATTTATTCTGGTCCTTATAACGCAATGTTTTTAAGTGTCAGTGATTCCTCTTTGACAATAACAATACAATAGTAAATGGAGCAATCTATCGAAATATATATTTGCATAAAAGATGTGTTGTAGTAAAATACAGGCTAAGTTTATCTTTACACGAAGGCAGGAAAAGCTGTTAATCCGAAATAAAATCCGTAATGAATTAATACATCCAAAATAACACTAAATTAATTACTTGGTAAAACACGTTTTCTTTTCAAAATGGTCGATATTCAACAACAAGGTAGAACTTAATCATAGACACTAGGTATATGAGTGCACAGATAATTAATGCAAGTCTCATAACGCTGAACGCTGTACCTAATCTAAGAAAACCAACCCGAATCCAAACCCATTATTTCGAACTTCACAAAATACAATTAACCTACACAAGTAATTGAAGTGTCTGTTCCCTGTAATCACTATTTCTTTGTCCGGTTAGAAGTAACGGCTAAAAAAATTACATCGAGCGAATCGGAAAGTGGGGCTGCCATTGACTCCGGCGACTAGACTGCCCGCAGACAGGGCTGCCAACTTAGCGCTTCCGGCGCTAGATCTAGCGGATTTCCGACATGTTTGGTGCGTATCGAAACGGTTTTCATACATCTAGCGCTTCTTTTTAGTACATTTAGCGCCTATTTACGAACGGTTTTCATACAAATTCTAGAAATCTACCGCTAATTTTTAAGATATCGTAGCGCGTTTTTGCTAGAAGCGTTGGTTACTGCCCGCAGACAGCCCCACGTCACGCCGCCATTGCTAGCGCAACCACATCACGAAGCTATTGACCTTACATTACCGTTTTGCGAAACAAGCCAGCGACGATATTACAACTTACAACGGCAATGGACGATAAAGTATTGTTTCGGTAGCTTAGCTTGACACGCCCGTGGTAGAACCCAGGTTCTAGTCACGAAAATAAAAGTAAATTGTATTGTGTGTAGAGATTTATACCCGTCATCTGTGATAGGTACTAGATTAATTATAGTCGTAACATGAATGGACTGTAATGAGTGTAGGGGGTCAACATGCAATTATTTTAGATTATCAAAAGTGCCCGCCGGCGTCGGTAATCTAGATTAAGGCGTTTATAATTCTAATTTTGATTAATATTGCTATAGCATTGTGACCTAAACATCAATATAAAGCCTTAAGATTTTATTTCTTGTTACAAAACTATTCCTCTCCAACTCCTATCCACTGTCGTAGAACTTTCGGACTATCCAAAGTAAGGTTAGATGGAAGAAATTCCATTGTGGAATAATCCCGCCTTTGCAATGTATATTTATTATCTTTTGTTAATGTTCTTTATGACGTTATACGCAATAAAGAGTTTACATACATACTATGAAACTCTATGAATTTATAAAATAAAAATTCACCTCTCACTAACTCCAAGTAAGCACTACCTTTCCTCTTGGCTGGCAATGGGCAGTCGTGCACACTCTATTTATCAGTTTAGCGCGCGCCCATGTGAAATGGGGCAGCGGTTACTTATCAAATACAGTGCGCGTAGTCGAGTATAGTTGAACCTATACTATAATATATTGCTTACAAGCTTTCGCCTGCGTTGTCCTCTGTGAACTTCGATTAAACGTAACTTGCCGCTCTCTAGTCTAGAAACGATCACCATGTATAAAGTTTAATCCTAACAAACGGTGTTAACTGTGTTAATAAATAAGATTTAATCATTTTATTGTAATACCTTACTAATATATCGACCAGCTCCTTTTCATGATCATTCTATCCAGTGGTCAATCCCGACTCATGCCAAGGTCTGCTCTTCTACCTAATAGAATTTAAAAAATTGTGGGGTCGCAATAACCAGTAGCGCCACGTAAAATCAGTAGGTAGGTTTATCTCCGCGCCCCGGGCCACAAGTCCTCGACCTAGGCTCATATCGCAAACTTTGTAATCATTTACCACCCGGTGGGTTGACGGTCAATTTACTGGCTAGTTAATAATACAAATTCCTACCACCTGACAACTGTGTCCTTTTGACAACTGTACAAAAATTAGACATTTTTGAAATTTTGGTTTTGGTTCTTAAAATCCTGTGTTATTTGCAACAATAAAGATTTTTTGTAAATTCATATGTATCCAGTTTGTGCTGGATATTTAGCCATAGACAACTTTTTTTATTTGTGTTTGGGAATACTTACAGCTGTCAAAATTAAGTATATTGGTAACTTTGAACATCTTTAAGCCAATTACAATTGAAATTGACGATTGAAAGAGATATTTAATGTCCTAATCAATAAAGAAATTTTGAATTGAATTGAACAAGTTTCCGCTTAAAGAAGGTAGAACTTGGTACTTGGATGTTTGTTTATACAAACATTCTGAAATCAAATCTTTTCTCTTTGTAATATCTTTGTACAAAGAGTAAAGATTTGATTTTTTATATGTTTGTTTGTACTGGATACTTAGGCAATTTAAAAAATACACATACTATAGTTAGGTGAGTTGCACCTAACAATGTAGAATAAATACGTAGGTACCTCATCTCTCAGCTTTATATGGAACAGGCGCTAAAACATGTATCGCCACTTCACTGAGTATTGCATCACGGCGGAAAGTGAACGCGGCTCGACCGTTCGTACATGGACTCAGCTAATTGATTTTATAAATACACACATACTACCTCTACTTATTAAATATACGGTCATACGGACTTCTACATATCAGTGACAAATCGATGTACAAGAAATCTCTCTCGATTTCACATTGCAGAGTAAAAACAGACGACACAAGAACAGAAGGTTTAAAAATGCTGCGATGCAAGTTTTGGACTTTTGCCAATCCTTTCGGTTATCCTTTTAAGTCTGTAATATACTAGATATTAGTAATATACTCAAACTTATTGAATAAACTGTGAAATAATCATTAATTTTACGTACAAATTGAGTAACAGACAGTAATGTCAGATGTGTTTCGTCGAAGTTGGTTTGCAATGCATTCCCAAATCTGTTTAGTGTGAAAGAAGTGGATAAATTTTGAGGCAATTTTCCCCTACTTTTAACCAGGCACCTATGAACCTTATCGAATCCATTGTGACTACGTAGTAATTTTATAGTAGGATCCTTATCGCGTACCACAATTGCTGTGTTATCAGCAGTTGTAGCTACTATTACATTAAAATCTTGAAAAGTCTGATATTTACAAAAATATAAAATTGGACCCAAGAATGAACCCTGTGGTACTCCAGCAACAGTATTAAGTGTAGATGTTTAGGTAACATTTGTCTCTTTCTTGAAATAGTCGTTCAGAAAACTATCCATTCAATCATTCACTCACTCACGCCATCCAGAAAAACAGACATGGTCACTACTACACTACCAACTTGCCAACACGTAATCGCTAATACTTTATAGTCATTTAAAACATTCAATCTAAATACCAATTACAAATAAATCCATCATTTGAGAAAGTGCCTCTAATCTTTCCATAGCAAAACTTAACAGGCCCCGGCGACGCATCTATCAATCACTACTAGTCGTTATAATATGCGCAATTACACAGCGCATTTGCGAATGAATAATTAATTATTACTTACACAAAGCCGCAAGGAATGCGCAAACATTCAACATTGTAACACGGCCCCGAAAATATGTATAAACATCGAAACGTGATTGAGTCTATTGACTCCCAAATTATTCTCAAAGATTTTGTAGTCACGCGAACTTAGAAAATTTGGACACTCTGAAAATTATCTCCTATACGATTGTAAAAAATAGATAAGATGCGCGCTTACACTTGCCTTTCTGTCTGCGTTATCTATACGGTTAATGCTTCTGCTATACAAATAAACTACGTTCCGTTTTGGCTGGAGCAGATCAACCGTCAGTTGCAGTTGACACTAATCCTTACGCAGTTTAAAAAAAAAGTCGCTTTTGAGTGCGAGGTACGTGGTCGGATGTCTGACCAAGGTCAATTATACCGCGCATCCGAATCAAACCGTAAGCGACTTTATTTTGTACATTAGAAGGATTAGTTTATTTTTTTTATACGACTGAGGTCGAAAACAAGCTTACGGCCTGCCTGATGGTAAACAGTCACCGTAGCCTATGGACGTTTGCAATCACCCACGCGTTGCTGACCCCGTAAAAACCTTTTTACCCCTGTCTTGCAGAACTCCATGTTGTACTCTCCAGGGAAAACCTCTCCAGGTAGTTCATTCCACAACCTTAGTGTGCGTGGGAAAAAGTTCCTTTGGAACCGCACATTTCGCGATCAATTTGGCTCCAAGGTGTGAGGAGTATCGCAACTGCAACTGACGGTTGGTAGGCTTCAGCCATTTCGGAGCGTTTGTTACTAGTTTTAGAAGGCCGTTCGGCCAGGCAAAGTGAGGGTATGCCAAAAACTACATGCTGATGCGGCGAGCACAGGACAGGATGCACGGGGTGATCATTGACTAAGAAGACACTGTCCACCTGGTAAAAAAAGCAAAAAGTGTCTGCTTCAACCAGAACAGTGCCGACCTTTGAAGCACCTCAGACATTCATTGTCAACGTTTACGCTTTATTGTGGCACGATATGCCAGTAGTAAGTCGTGTGTAAGTAGATTGAGAACCGCTAGCACTTCCGTTTGTGAATATAAGTAGGTGGGATCAGTGTTTAAAATCAATTTGGGAATCACTTTCACGCTAGATCGCTTTCGCGACTGCGCCGGCACCGGTTAGCCGCTCATTACTCTTCCTGATCTATTAATCTTGCTTTTGGTCCATTAGACTTCCTTTGCAAAAAGCTTAGGTGTTTCTTGGTGTTTAAACGTTGTTATATTTGTTTGTTTTTATGACAAATTTCAAATTTACTTATGTAATTTTGATATTTCAATTCAGGCCTTCATACAGCAGCTATAGTTTCACCGAAGTTATGCTGATGATGTAATTTTGATGTGTAAGTTTATATCATTAGCAGTTCCGTCAACTTTCTTCAGAGCCTGGTTTGACGAAACAGGAATAGTGCACCCATACCGCGTACCGTTTTACATGATCTAAGGTTTTACCTCCAATCAGAAACCTGGTATACCAAACTCTTTGTTAGAAACAATGACACTAGTATTCAAAGAAAGAATTACAGTTTTTCCTGTTTCACACTAAACGAGCTACTTTAAACAATCAATAATTATGAACCCTGAATATGGATTGATGGATTTGACATAATATTATTTTAAGATGACTTAAATTTTGTGAACAACTTGATGATACCAAAGCTTGCCGTATGCATGTGTTCGTGATAACAAACAACTTTTGCTACCACACCAACTCTGAAATTGCGAAAAAAAACGTATGTACGTAACAGCTGCTTTATGCAATTTCAGTATTGGTACCATAGGAAAAGTTGTTTGTTATCACGAACACATGCATACGGCACCCCTTGGTATCATCAATTTCAAATAGCTCTGTATAGTAATTCAAACTTAGAGCATAGGAAATAATATCCACTGTTTCACGCAACTAAAATTATGTTAATAAAATTCTTCATTTTATTTTTTATGATACACTATGATGGATAAGAAAAAATACATACTTGAAAATCTAATTCAACTCAATCCATTAAATCTCCAAATCCTATTTACAAACTTACCAATGCGGTCCGAACCCACGCTACAATCTCGAACGCCTCAAGGATCTTTCCGGCGGACAGATGAAAAAGCGACTTTGTAATCGGAAAGGGAACGGTACGGTTCGCGCTCGGAGTAATACCGAAGGTTTCATGTGACAAATGGTTCTTAGTAATTTCACTACGCGGGAGGTCTTTGATCGGACGTCGCTATCTATCATGGAAATTTCACTTTGGCGCGATGCGACTTATAAGCAGATGTAGACCGGGGTGCGCTCGTAATATTTTCTAATTCGTGACTCGGCCGTTTTGTGTATTACACGCGTTGAGAGAGGCAAGGTCTATGTGTATTAACCTCTAAACGGTTTCCTGGAATTATGAAAATGTCAACATTGTTGTGCAGTAATTGGTATTGTATCAGGATATTGTTTGGGGTTAGGTAGCATTAATAAGCATCGCTATTTTAGAAACCAGCACCGTGTTGGGTTTTAAGTAGAGAAGATTCAGATATTATCTAAGTTAGTACATACCTACATCAAATGCCCGCAACTCAGATTGCAGGTATCCTGCAGGTATCGAAGAAAGACAGCTTTTAATCAGGTAGAGCTTTTTTGTTGTCAGTCAGTAGACTGGCAACAAAAAAAATATCATTATCATGAATAATTCACGAAATATTTTTTTCGTTCCACAGATAAGATATTTTCCAGTCTTCCACTAGCGACTTGGAACTGGTTGGACAATCTCAGGAGCCGATTGGGCTCCCGTGACGGTATATTACAATTTATTCCACAGGTATAGTTTCGCCTATTAGTGCGGTTTGTTGGTATGTCAGTTCGTAACACATCAGCGGGTCGTATCGGATGACGTTCCGCGCCGGCGCAGTCGCGGCCTCTCGCCGTGTCGCGTGCGCAGTCCAGTCCCGGTTCTAAAATTGAAAATCGCGGTAACAATTGACAATTGGCGCTGACAATTGGATGATTGCGACACTTTCGTTTGGTTAATGATTCCGTTTTGTTACATGCCTTTCGGTCCATTTTGAAGCACTATTTATTTGTGAATCTTGGTTATGGGTTAGTAGACTATCACCCGGTTTATGAAACGCTTATCAACGCAAAAATTACGTAACAGCTTGTTAAACACTGATTAAATGCAGTTTGGGTTTCTGAAAGGGCCATGTAATAGAGATAGCAAAGTTTGAAACGCATGTTTATTTCTGGTACTGTGTTATTAATTAATTAGACGTGGTTCATAGCAAGGAGGTTAGCAATTATCTAGTCTCACGCAATTGTAATAAAACACGATCAAACAAGCAATTCTTTCTCGGAAGCTGTTCCAACGGTTACGTAAAAATTCAGGTTAGACTTTTTCGGTCAAGAAACCGATTTTAAGTTCATAGAGGTTCATAACACACACACATGCTGACACATGATAATACACATACCTTTTCTCTATTATTATTTTTTTTAATTTTTATTATTTACTTAAGGAAAACCAGCAGCAATGTAAAAAATGTTGCTGATCTAAACCATTAACAATCAAAACTATAATTAGGCCCAAAACAAACACACATGTATCAGTGTTGCCTTCAGCTTTGATCCTGCGAAGCTACGGCGCATATGATTACAATACCTATAACATAAAACTAGCAGCACAGAGCCAATTACAGGTTTCCACCAAAAATTGGATAAACTAATACATACTGAACTAAAAGTTAAGCATTCCGAACAGTCTTTAAGACTACAAATTCAAATATAAATTTATATGTACTTGCCTATGCAATAAACAGCTAAACTGTCTAACTAAACTACTAATCTCCGTTCGGTGGATGACTGATCCTTAAGATACCAGTTTACTTAGTTTAGGTATCAGGGCAACCTATACCTAGTTTTGTAAAACTCTTATAAGTTGTGGCTAGCTCTCACGAATTTGTTGTTGTGACTTCGTAATTTTATTGGCGTAAGCGTATTTTTACTTGTTTTATGAAGCCGCAAAAAAATGCTGCTGATCTAAATCAACAAGCAAAACATCATTAGGCCCAAAACAACACACATGTATCATGTATCATCACAAACACAAATGTTGCATTCAGCTTAGACCCTGCGAAGCTACGGCGCATATGTTCTCTAAATTTGGTGACAAAGGCGCGGACAATCTGTTCTGTACAATTGACTGAGAAGGCCACCCAACATATGCACAATGCACACGTGGGCTGCACATTTCTGCTATATAGGCCGACCATACGACGTCTAGTCATTTTATGATTGTATGTATGAGTGTATGATTTCGCATACAAATGTTTGAGGTAGCCCCGTCAAAGTCTAAGCACTTGTGCTCGTTCCAGATTGTGTTTGTAATTCAAATACATACTTAGTTTGTAGATTCTGGCACTCGGGATGTTTACCCGTCTGTTTTCCAGTGATACTTCTTTCTATAGTATGAAACAAAGTCGTTTCCCGCCGTTTGTACACATAGATCTTTTAAACTACGGAACAGATTTTAATGCGGTTTTCAACAATAGATAAAGTGATTCAAGAGGAAGGTTTATAAGCAAGAAAAAAGGGTAGGTAGGGGCCAAGTAGGCGTACGCGAACGAAGTAGCGCCGGGTCCACTACTTATTAATAATATAATTGATAAAGAAGATGATGATGATGAAATATTTTAATTTCATTTCATTTCATTTCATGATTAATTTTGACTTTGACCTTGATTTAACCTTTGTTACGAACACAGATAAAACCACTTCTGATTATGAATGAATTGTAAGTATTACGAAGTCCCTGATGTGGCCTATATCTATATTAATATAATTAAGTACCTAGTACTAAATTAAATTCTAAGTGATTATAGTGATTATACTTAGGTACCTACTGTATTAGAGCTTGTAGCATCTTCTTCTTGTGAAAAGTTCTCGGCGGGGTCAAACTTTCATTAATTACAACTCAATGACATTGACTTTAACACTAATTTCTCTTGATCATAAAAGACTGTCTCTCTAAGACTGTATGCAGCTTATTATGCATCTGTATTTTAGTTACCTATCCAATTCCCATTTACGGCATGTTGTGACTTGTCGAGAAAGCGTGCCTAATATTACCTTTACTTACTAGATTCCTATTAGAGATATGTGAACATAAACAAGTGAGTAAACACAGAAATAAATAATGTACGTTCGCATATTATTTTATAGTCCAACCTTAATAATCGTGTTTCTGTGAGCGGCGCATACAAAACAGTTGTTTAATTATAAAGTCACTTTCTTACCTTTCTCTAGCCAGGACACTTAAGTCTGACAAATTCGAAGAATCTTAATTGGTAATGGAGTTAGCGTAGTGATGAGGCGATCAAGTTTGAGCAAATCGATGACCATTTGCGAACGGCGTGCTAAAAGACAAGTTTTCATTTGCAATTTTATGAGATAAGTTTATAAAGAATTTCGATTAGTTTCAAGAACATAAATTCACGTTTTTCTTCACAGTATAACCATATAAGACTCACTGAATACCTGTAGATAAATTAGGAGAAGGCATTCGGGTACCCTGAGGTTCTAATGTCAAAAAACCACCGACAAATTCTACATAAGTATAGGTTAACTTACTCAAATGTTTCCTAAACTGTGGAAATCATCTTAATTAAAATGACTTTCAAATAAAAACCTCATCGAAATTGGTTGATCCGATCGGTAGCTACGATGACAGACAGACATCAGTCAGTATACACAGAATAAACTGACACGCGTCAAATTTATAACACATTCTTTTCACGTCGAATGTGAAAAATAGTGTTCGGGAGTGCAAAATAGTGCCAATAAAAGATTTTGACATATAATAATTAGTCTATGGTGCCAAGCATAAACGCTGTACTCTTTTAACAGGCGCTCCAACTCAGACAGAAGCTCCACGGTCGGCGCATCAATCAACCAAGGTTCTTTATGAAAAAGCCGCCGGCAGACCACTTTCGCTGCAGTGCTTACCATCATTGAGCTGTAGCACCCTGGGGCTCTATGACGAACACACCCCAGCTTTGATGCAAAGCATTGCATTTGCATGTTTGTCAAGGTATACGATGGGACAATACCTACATAGGACTAGTTTATGGGACGTAACAGTTTTACATATTTGTCCAATATAAGGGAAAGGAGATCGTCTCTCTCGAAAGCTCTCTCACACTGAAGCCAATTCGTACATTTAATCTTTCGAATCTATTTCTTTAATCTAAACCTATGTAAAGTAGATAATATATGTGTGTATATTCCCTATGAACTCTGAAACGGTTTGACCGATTTTGATGAAATTATTAGGCAAATCCTGTGAGGTTTGGTAACGGTACGTATGAATGGATGTTTGGCTAGACGTTTTTTTACTCTTTCACGCAACAAGTACTTAATAGATTTCGATGAAATTTTGCAGTGTTGTAGCACATAACTTTTAACTAGTATTGTGTTCCTGCGGGTAAGTAAGGTTCCCAGTGCTCCATGGGGTGGGACTTTGAGGAACCGTGGCTTTTGCAGTGGAGGGGAATTTGCCTTTTTGCTGCCGAGAGCAGCATATCTTAGCTTTTTAGCGATTGGCATCACATTAGTAAGATCTTGGTTTTGCTAAGGCAGCGGTGACCACTTTCCATCAGGTGGCCCGCTTGTCTACCGTATACCGTACTCATGAAAGTAACCCTCACCACAGATTCAGCTAAAACATCTAGACTTGTAACATCAAAGCACTTTTTTTTATTAATGTATTAAAACTTTATGTACTGAAGGAACATTGGCGGACTTAAAGCTTATCTATCAGATCGAGAAAGGTAGGCGTTTCTCGATCACATTGATGGTGCGGGAGAAATTATATGATAAGGTGGGGTACGGTACACTTTACATAAATAAATGCAGCAATAATTGGTGGCTTTTACTTGTTATTTTTTATGATTTTAACGCATAGAATTTGACATTTGTGGAATAATAAACAAAACAAATCAGTTAAAATATACAGAACGACTATTAGAAACATTTATTGGATTATCCAGGTAAACACATTTCAAAGAACACTACAAAAATAATTCAAAGACAAACTTACTAGATTTTACGTTATCTTCGTCGTTGTGGCCATGACACGCTTCGCTTATGCAATGAAGAAGTGTAAAGCACTATCATGCTGATATTGTTAGTTTTAAATCATTGCTAATTATCATCACCGTCATGCTGACAACGTAATAAAAGGTCGAAAGCTTGTTTGACATCAAGAAGACAATCAACGCACGATTACATGCTAAACTCCAAAATACTCACAACCATACTTAAAACGTATTAAATCGTCGATGTGGACATGTAAACGGTTAATTTCACTATAATTAATAACGATACAAACACATAAATCATGTATATCAATGCAATAAGACGTAGCGAAAGTTACAACTCAATAACGATAAAAAACGTCAAAACAACTTTTACGATCTTCCAATATTACTTGCAATTAAAAGCCGACAGCGGTCTGTTTATACTTATGCAGTAGCGAATTCACAAATATTTACCTCAAAGTAGGTACAGGGTAAGCAGATATTTTAGGTATTATAGAAATTTTTTTGTCTACATCATATTTCACCTGAAGTTTAAAAGATGGTCTGATTCTAAGTTTTCTCTAGTCTTTATTTAGTTCAAGGAAGAACTCGACTTTATTTCAGTCTCGGGTTGCAGTACGTAATTAAATAATAAGTGCTTTGGTCATGCAAGTTACAATGTAGTAGCTATTGCTTTTATGGTAATTTTACACATCTACTACAACATTCAAAATTCAAATTCAAATATTCGTAGACTAATTCACACAGCGCCATCTAGCCCCAAACTAAGCAAAGCTTGTACTATGGGTGCTAGATAACTGATATACCACTTACACTTTTTTTTTAAATACATTCTTATTATACATAGAACACCCAGACCCGTAACAGATTAAAATTTATCATTTCATTTTCTGCCCGGCCGGGAATCGAACCCGGAACCTCTTGCGTGTCAGACCGGCATGTTGACCATTGAACCACTCAGGTCGTCATTCATTTATTAATGGAAGCCTTAAATCCTAACAAAAGGTTATATACGTACTTAGGTAGGTAAGTACGTTAATTTAACTCACAAAATAGGTTTCATAGTCCGTCTACCTATAATTTGTACCTCGCTAAGAACCCTACTAAAAATGGGACGAATACTCCAACAAGCTTAATACTAAAACCAAAAAGATATTTATAGCATTCGGTCTCCTTAGACATACTTAAGTGAGGAATGTTAATGGCACATTTATCAAACCCTAATACGATACCTTCCCGACAACCGTATAACATTTTAATTCTAGAAATTAATTTTAGTTTATAGTTTATTATGGGGGCATCATTTACCTTTGGTATTGTTTGTCTATTTATTGGTTTACTTTCTATTTTCGAAGATTTATTACTAGTTAGGTGCTTTATGTCTTCGTTTGTGTAGTTAGAAGAAGAAAGTAATTCTATAAAACGTGAGATAACTTAAAATTTCTAAAATAATCTTGAATTAGGTCGTTATTATAATTTCGAATAATACAATTGAGTGTCCTTGTAATACCTACATCACCTTTTCCTTGGTTGCAGTCAGCATCAAATTCGTAATCGCATTTAAGCTTAAGCTAAACACAAAATTTCACGATTACAAAATGACGTAAGGGGCGGCTTTCATCGAATTCTTTAACGCATTTAACGCATAAAAACTTCATACAAAAAACCTTAAACGTCATTCTTAAACATGTTTAAGAATTTGGTGCAAGCCGGGCTAAATGGGGCACCATACCCACAACCCATAACCCACAGTTTATGTTTATCGAAAACCTTCAAGAAGAAACGTCCAACTCTACGAAGGTGGTTGACGTTAGTCACTTATTAGAGCTGTGTAAATGACATTGAACGTCATCAGTTTCGCGCGGTATTCATAATAGCGCTCGTATGACGGAATTCCAGAGACCAGAATGGACGCGTGGCTTACCTAAGAATTACTCGGTGTTGTGTCTACATTGATAAGTGGTCATGCTCAGGTCTGGTAACGCTACAATATTTCACACAATATTGTTAAAGGAGTTACATCACCTTTATAAGATAGTCTAGCGTCATTGTTTCTCATTGTTTCCGTAAAATGTTGATAATGTAAGGTTCTATGATTGGGGAATATCGTAAGGGTAAAGTATGTAATCCATGAGGGGTTTAAATGTGTATTAGCTGTCTGTTTAGCGACGTTTTAATATAAATAGGTAGATTTTCACGGAAATAGGTCTCTAAGTTATAAAAACATAGGTACCGGTTTTAAGACTTTCGTGGTTATTCATCTCACATGTTATCGGATTTATTACGATTAGTATTATTTTTGCCTCGATATTTCACAGATATCCTGAAGACGGTGACCACTTTCCATAAGGTGGATCGTCTGTCCGTATACCATATAATAAAGTCCTAAAAGATAGCTATACCCCTAAAATACCTATGATTATTTGTGCGTATCTTGCGTTATATACTATGACATCGTTTGCATTTATTAATATCACGAAAATAGACTGAAAGTGGACTAGATTCCACTAACTATATAGATCTACACGTGTCTCTACTCTGCGGCCAATACCGATTTTGCTGCCTGGTACCTAATAACATATTCGATTGTAAAGGCATGAAGCTGTATTGTGTCTTTCAAATCTTTACATGGGGAGTCTGCAGGATGGTGCCATCACGTTTTTTATTTCTGCTGCCAACCTCTCCTCCTCCTATGACATTTGCTTTATAGTTATGTAATATTTAGCCAGTGCAGTTTTAAGCAATATGAATTATTATCTTAATCGTCCACTCAGCTCTATAATCTACAAAAGAATAATTTCCGTTTAGGTATCTATCGCCTCGGCAGATGTTTTGTGTACTTCTACTACATATTAAACAGTTGTAGGAGCATTTATGCAATAGATGATGTGATGTTTAATTCTATTTACATGTTAAATTTCATGTAATGCTCGTGATGTGAACTTGGTAAAGTGCAACCACAATGTGGTTGACGCACAGGATGCAATATTATATCAGCGATGGTCACTGAACTTATTACGTACTGCGCCACCATGACAACGTATGGTACGATATCAACATAGTTAGGCAACGTAGGCAACGCGTAGGCAAACGTCCATAGGCTGCGGTGACTGCTTACCATAAAAAAATATAGCAATATTTCCGTATAATGGTAAATGTAGCGAGTTTTGCCGGGATGTGCGCCATTGCAGCCTTGGCGCGAAAACCATCGCGGATAATTTAATTAAAATCTTTTTAATACACCACCGAGTTTTTCAAACAAGAGGCATGCGTATTAAATTTTTCACGCCTAAAATCAAAATAAAAAACTATTAAGGCCTTGCCACATACAAAGCTCGGCGCGAGCGCGGCGTGAGCGCGGTGCGATATTTGCTAGGCAACCATCGCGCCGCGCGATGGTTGCCTAGCAAATATCGCACCGCGCTCGCGCCGAGCTTTGTATGTGGCAAGGCCTAGAGACTCCAGGCGAGCGATTTAAAAATATGGCCCTTAGTTGCCCCCTTTAGTGCATAAAGTGCATAAATAAAATCGTTGAGTTCTACCTCACGATCTTTGAATGTCGACAGTTGCCGCTCTGTGTGTGACTTTAAGCCTTATTCGAATATTATGATGTAAAATGTATTTAGCGACACTGAAAAACGATCATGGCTAAAATAAGTTAAATAAGTCATGACAGTCAGTCAAGGAATTGATACAAATGTACCACAAAAATCCTTTATTCCAATTAACAGGATAATGAGGTAATTATGTCTGATAAAATTCGTTATAGCATATTTCTCTTGTTTACATACGAAATTAATAAGCATTTTAGCGAAGCCAATAATGAAACCATATCGTTATTCTCAGTAAATAATAAGGATAAACCTTATAATGTTTTTACATATCTACAGTATGGTATTTAGTGAAAGTCCTCGACACATATTTTTGTAATGACATAGAGTCCAGAACAAATAATAATGATTCGAGTGTACTATGTGTATATTGAGATCGGTACCTAATTAAGCACAAGATGCAAGGCAAGGGCGTAAGGCTGCTGAGACTTATGTGACGTTTATCAAGACACTTGGGAGGAAAGCTAAAATAATGACAATAGGATAAATCATAGTAGCTCCGTGTAAAGAGGTTATTCTTGTTTTACAAATCACGCTGCATATTGTAAACAAATACTTAGACTTTTTATTAGCAGCACCACAAAATAGAAAACTAACGGAAGGTCCACTCCCGTCGTTATCGGAAATGATGACGTAGAACTTGCCGACTCACTAGGGTTGCTACTGTATTTATTCAGAATTTTTAAAAGGGTATTTAAAACATCAAATAGAATTTTTACAGATCGTTCACAATAACATGTCCCTTGCAAAGGATCAATTTTTTTTTATTCCACTAATGTGGCAAACAAGCTTGCGGCCCGCCTGATGGTAAGCAGTCACCACAGTCTATGGACGTTTGCAATACCAGGGGCATCACCCACGCGTTGCCGACCCCGTAAAAACCTTTTAACCCCTTTCTTGAAGAACTCCATGTTGTACTCCTAATTCTTGTATCTAATCCTTGCCATAATGTCATCATAATTACTTCCCATGCTGTTATTATAAGATTTTCTATACCAGCTCCAGACATGATGCCTTTAGTAAGCGTAAAAATAATTTACTGTTTATTCGCTTTTTAAAATTCATCGCCACATCATCAGACCCTAATAATAACCTAACCCTGGCCTGGGATTTGACCTACTTACCGGTAATCAATTATAAATTAGATGAAAATGCAATATTATGGTATTAGTCTGTTGAACTGATAATGGAGAAAGGTATTCACAGATATTTTTTTTTAATTTGACTTTACAGGCGTTTCCGACTAGACGGGTTTTTGTTCTCTTAAAATCTATTACGTGGTGCGTGAAACTGATCAAAAACAATCAGTCCTAGGGTCTCTAGCGGAAGACCTTGGTCAACCTCGCTTCGCCATCGGCATTAGAACTCGTAGCGGTGCTGAAGTCCAATAGCCTCAAAGTCTGAAATATCACCCATCAGATCTTGGACTCTGCGTGCGTTGCTTGTATGTTATTAAGTAATCTTTGTTACGTACAAATAACTTTATTTTATCAATAATAAAGTGATGGTGGTGGTGGTCTTTATTTTCATATTAATATGCCGTTTCAATAAATAATACTCAGTTTACGTCGACAATACAACGGATTCTCGCGTTAACAATCGCGACCGAGCACTGCTTGAAACTGCTTGAGAATGCCTGTAAACGTAACGACAATATGTGCGTGACGGAAATGGCACTTTGTTTCCAGTGGACCTTCTGCTTTGGGCGGGCCGTTCTTTATTTTGTGGCAGCCCAGACAGGGAGACTGGCCAAATAACATGAGCAAACACGCAGTGAGTCAACATCAACGGGAACAATGAACTTCTATGCGCACACGCAGCCCGGATATTAGTCATGTGATAGTGTTATCGCCTGTTTTCCCGAATTGCACTTTTTGTAGAAGCTCCCTGATAACATCGTCATTTTGGACAATCGGCAGGAGTGGCTGGATATCTTGACGTCTATATACGTTAGAAGTCTCTAAAAAACTGCTACTACCTACGTATCAAGAATCATCTAAAAAATTGTGATTGCTGATATTCGAGAATTCTACTAACATTTTAAATGTGACAGTTTGTCTATCTTATCACATACCTACCTATCTAAGTAGAATAGTGTGTTAATAAGCACAAATATTGGTACCTTACCTCATCGGCATCTGAGGCTATATCTGGGATATGTCCGATCCCATAGACAGGACTGCTGTTGGCGACCTTTAGGTAAGGCGCCGTGCTCAGTCCGTTTCTCTTGAGCTTGATATTAAACATACTGTTCCAGCATCTGAGACTATCATGAGCCTCTCTGACTGCTTATGTAAGCTGATAATATTCTGAGATTCTGACAAGGAGCGACTAGAAGTAGTCACTTAAGAACGAACGAATTGAACCTAACGTGTCGAAGGCAGATCAAATGGCCTGCAACATTCCAGATCCCAGTCCGTATAGCTGAATATGTGGTCATGCCCACAGATAAGGTAAGATATCTGGGATCTGTACTGGGCGGAACCGAGGAGATCGCCCGAATATGTCTGATAAGCCCGAATACCTTTGGCCTGGGTCAAATGAGAGGACGTGACGGGTATCATTCTGGAGGTGACTCTGGCATTTTGGAGGACTTTTTTGGATGCCAGGATGACGATCATGATAAGGCTTGGGATCCTGTGCCCGTAGTCATTCAGTAACAATAATATTACAACATATTGCTTTTCTACCACACACAGCCAGACCTACTACACGAATCACGAAATTAAATCCTGTTTTTATCGACAACCAAGTTGAGTGTTCCCAAAATTCTCGTAGCTAAAACATCTTTTGTTCGTCCAATCTCATTAGATAACGTTTTGAAGCGCGATAGCGCAATTGTTTTCTTGAAAAACAAACGGACAACGACGGGCCCCGGCAGTCGGGTCAGTTTTATGAATAACGATAAACAGTTTATCTAAATAAAGCAGTTGAGTGGCACAGGAAACGAGCCACAAAGAAAAGGTTGTAAAAAACGAATGCGGCATTAGCCCGGCGCAAGCGGAAGCCACCTCCCTCATTGTTCCGCGGCCGTGTATGTAGACACAATAATGAAATTGATTTATCAAGAGTTTACAAATGTAACAGCAGTCGTAACTTCGGCAGGCAATCAGATAGTGCGTTTGAAGGAATAGAAATGACACACTTATTGTTAATACTTATAGTATTTTACAACAAGCACAGAATGTGTTTGCGTATGTAATGATTCTAAACTGAAACATTTTTACTTCTTTCTATTTGCCAATTTACGCAAAAATTATATAAGGACCAACATTAATTTCATATATTATGTTTCAGCACCATTGACCCAATACGAATGCGTACATTATTCCTGCATATAATCGTAGAACAGCCAGTGGTTGAGCGATCCACACAGCATTGTGAGCAAGAATGTCGACCGGTAACGTGATAGTAGAGTTTCTATGGAAATTGAGAACAGAAATGGATCGTACGGATCCATTTCTATTCTATTAAAGCTAATACTAAACTGTTGTTCGTAAATACATTTTACTGGCATAGTACAGGGCTTATTATATTCATTAACGTAGTATATATTTTAACTCATATTTTATACTCCTATATATTTTTTAATCACAGCTTTTCCTGCCGAAATACCAAAAACATATTGTCGCATTGTATATTTTATCGTCTATGAAATTACAACATATACCTATTCAAAAATATTCTCTAAATTAGGCAATGACTTACTTCTGTATGAAACTCCCTATACCTACTTAAACTTAATTTGTATTTTATTATACTGTGGGTCGTACGAATACTTATTGAATTACTTGATAATTTGTAGCGTTGTTTGTCAAAGAAAGGCCTGCTATTCACTATCCCGCTAATCTGGCTACTCGGGTGGTCCCTCGTAGCCTATGACAGGAATGACAACAGCTTTTTATAACCCACCTCAAATCCGATTTATCATAAACATAAAATTCGTTCTATTCATTATTCTCTAACACAAGATATTAGACCGATACATACATTAAGAAATTAAGCTTAATTGTATTAAAATTATATCACGTTCCTGTAGTCGGTTGTGATCCCTGTCGTTGTGTCGAAAAGGTTATTCTAGAAGTACTTATTAGAAATATCCTCATTTCTTCATCATATAGCTTCTCCCTTAAACTAAATTGGAGTCTAATACGTAATCTCGATAAACAAAAAGATACCTAGTTACCCTATTGTTCTGTGCCTGTGTTTTAGTACAACCGGTACAACCGGTTTTACAATTATATCGCGTAACGCAGAATGCCGAAAACATGGGATGTTTTTTTTACGAATTATGGACTGTTCGTTTAAGTACCCGTGTGAAATAATTTAGATCGCATTTAAAACATTACATAATCCAGCTAAAACCTTAATTAAAAATACAACTACTGTTGGAAACATAAAAAATGTATGATAATTTTTCGATATTGCTAAAAGAATACTCAAAGTAAAAGCGACATAAACATTATTAAAAAATAAAAATTTCTCCTGGTCGGCCAATATTTCAAATTAAGTGTTAATAATTAAAAAGTAGTTTTGCGACAGGTCGGCGCCGTTCTTAGCCTCTTTGAGTGTAAATTAATTAGCATAGATAACTTTTAAAAATAACTCATTTAACATACATACATTTCCTATTTCTGTAACTGATAACCATTTACTTGACCGTAATGATAACCATAATGATATTAAAAATTAACAAAACAAAAGATTAACGAAAAATGTCCTTTTGACCCATAGATATGATATAAAAATAATAAAACTACTCATCCAATGTGATGTCACAATAAGATCTTCAGTTTCTAAATTTGTCTTACCCAAAAACATCAAACAAACACTATCATGCTAACATCGTTTGCACTTCCGTGCAATAATTAGCAAGTAACAACCCGCAACCGGGCCACTAAATCAAACGGCGCTCAATCTAGTTCAAATTCCTGGCCGTTTTCTATCGAAAATTAACGAGCATTAACGGGTACTAAAACTAAAATTGATAACTCCCATTCGCGAATCTCGCACTGATGTTTTGCAAACCCACTAGAAAGTAGGCAGAATAGTTTAAGCGTACATCTTGTGACGGATGTAGACCCGCGGTTGGTCTTTGAACTCCACTTACGATAGTCATTGACAAATTGGCAACACTTTTACACTTTCGCTAATTGACAACAGAACATGGCACTTGGTGAGTTGGCAATGGAGAGGGAGTAGTTTCAATACTTTGATTTGAAGCGGTTTGGTTGTTTCCAATAGTAAGGTATTGTAGGCCTGCTGGAAGAGATTTCTTTTAGAGATAAGTAGTGCCTGTTATGTTGTAACTAATCTGTACTTTCTGTGATGTTCTGTCGTGTACGAAAATCTTTAAATAAATAAGTCATTAAAAAATTGAGAAATAAGTAGCACCAGGTTGAGTTTTACATACAGTATATATCTTTCTTTATGTATCTAAATTACTGACCTTGATAAAGTACACAAATTATCAGATATGTTATGGAGCACCGAAACATTGGACAATGAATATCATTGAACTCCAATCACAAAAATTAATAAAATTTTATTTAATTAGCAACATCCGTGTTTTTTTCGAAATTTCATATCCTTAACATCATCGTCTTCCCAGCAGGGGGACCACGAGCAGAACGGCGACTAGGTATCCGTAAATTCATTCTCCACGTAAGAAAAGGTAAGGTTGGCTTTGATGCATAAGAAGGTAGTAGAATTTCGCATATTTCCTAGATTAAACCAAAATGTACACAGTTTCGTCTGCGCGAACAAGTGTTTACAGTTCATATTCCATTCAATATTTCCAACTCCACATATCTTTTTTTAAAACATGTCTTAGTACCTCTACCTTTATACTACTACCTTAGTACCTCTATCAATCAATCCTCAGCCTATACTAGTCCAATGTTGGACATATAAGCCTGACCTCGGCTTGCCAAATCCATTCAAATCTTGCAAATCACTTGATTGCTGTGTGTGCTAAACCGTCATTATCAGAGAAAACAACAAAGAAGTAACATTTTAAGATTAAAAGGTGCATTGTTCAAAGTTAATCTCTTCGTTGGAAGTTTCACTACTTCGCGTTAACTGGTCGGCGGGTGGCGTGATGCCGCACGTCATGATCGCCGCCAGACAGTGTGACGTGTGACGCACACACACAGAGACGTTTTTGCAAACATAAATATTGTGTACACACAGTACTCTTCATATCATTATGACCTTAGCACATGGTGTCTGATTATTAGCATAAAAGTTTGACTAGTACCTAGTACATATGGTTTGAAAGTAAGAATATTATTATTATATTACTATGATATGTTAGCGGTTTTCAAACGCGCGCTGTTCAGATATCTGTAGACATTTAATTATTTCGCGGGTTTTTTTTGAGATCAAATGTAGGACCCTAACCATTAGGTTAGGGTCCTATATTAATAGGTACCGGTAATTCGGAGATTACTCCCAACATACTAACACAATTTTTTCCTCTTTACAGCAGGTATGAGTAAGATAGGTACTCACATATAGCATGAAGATTTGTAAGGAACTGGTATTACTTTATCATTACCTGAAAACTCGCTGTGGACTGCGCCGGATGGATGATAAAGTAAGTATTATTTTTACCACTAATAGCCGGTCTCCGAAGTCAACGCCTTAACTATTCCTGCTGAAATGCTTGCGTTGTTGTGTTTCTGTTTATTAATTACAGCCTCTTGAGACAAATCTGACGAAATTAGGAAGAGGAAGAAGTTTAAATCATAGGCAGTTTATAGGCATCTCCCTGCCCTCATTATCTCCATACCTTATCCGTTTAATCCGTGGTATATTGAGGGTAAAATAAATAAAAAAGAGGTCAATACACTGGCCAATTTGTTTCGAACGCAAGCCTAAAACACTGAGATTGAGACATCGCAAACTGACACCCGACATTCAGTTGCAATTGGCCGACACAAACTATTATGTAAGACCGTGTAATTTGTCCAGACAGCGTTAAATTCGCTTAAACACGAAATAAAAAACAAGGAGACAGAACTCTGCGTGAAAAAATTGTGACCTAACTTAAGGTTAGGCGACTGTAACGCGCGAATAGTCTTTCGTTAACGTAAAACCCTATCGGGGCTGTCAAGCTTGAAGAGTCGTTTTGCATTGATCTTCTAAATCTTCTTAGTCTCAAGTAACTTGCATTACAACTTTCGTATGGAAAAACCAAGCGGGCTCCTTATTAATCTTCAGTAAAAGTGAACCTATCTGTTAACCTAGATCATCCTTTCGCGGATCATCTTTTATTTTATCACAGTTCTATCAATCAAACAGATTGTATTAAGGCTAAGCCACTCTACTAGCTAGTAGTAGAGATGGGCCTACTAGTCGGGTACAAAAAGCCGATCATTGTTTTAGGCAAAGTTCGGATGGCATCGGTAATCTCGTAGGTGCAAGCAGAGATCACATTGTTACACCTGTAACATTCCTGATGAACTTCTGTCGTTTTTTATACGATAATCAACTTTTCTTGCACGTTCGTTTAATAAGTCTAGGTCTTCCTCTTCCAATTTTTGAGCTAACGTCAAATCTCTAATGCTACTTGAGCTAGGGCTACCGCTTAGGTCAGGATTACGGCAAGCTGATATACATACATGGTTTGTAGCTTATCGCCGATATGCAATAATTTGGATTACAAACAATCCATTGAATCGGAAGCAGGTAGTTGATGCTTCACTGCTCTATCTCAAAGGTGACAGCAGTACTCGACTCCATACTAGACCAAACTAGTGTTTGGTAAGCTACAGGGTGCGAGGATGCTAATTAATTAGTTGCAGTTTTTGCTTCTGTCTATTTTTAAGGGGTTGGTTTAAGTAGAGTTAACTCATCACCAAAAAGCTAGAGGGAGGATATTGGTCAATAGGACAGGTGCACCCCAAAAAGTTGGAGCAAGATTGTATGGCTTCCTTTTGGTGGAAAATAAAGAGGTCTGTGTTTTAGTAGAATTAAGTTGAACACTCGACTGCAATCACCATTGAGACTTGACATACATCGCGATAAATCGCAATTTTCAAACACAATCTCTTGCAGTCCTTAATCACTCAAGAAAGCCAGTGAAATAGATAAGATAGTTAATAGCGAAATTATTCAATGGAAATAAAATTTTGATTCGATTGGTCAGCAGCTTTTGCTGGATAGTCGGCGGCTGCAAATGTGGCCGAATAGTCGGCTTTGCCCACTAGTCGCGCACATCTCCACTAGCTAGGCGCCACACTATGCTACTAATTGCTATAGGTTTCGCTTACTGGTGTCGACGCTAGTATTCTGTACAAGAGACCATTCGACCAGTTTATTTATTTAAAAGTGAGTTTTTACAATATCTATCCTCTTTGCCCAGCAGTGGGATGATTCAGACTGATATAAATAAATAAATCCAAAAATATGTTAACCTGAAATTTGCTACATATTTCGCATTTCCTATTTGTATTTTCCTTTCTTCATAAAATATCAGCAAAACCACCGCTAATTATGCACGTTCTACTAAAGCCTAGGCGTTATACCGGCATCCAGTTTAAAATGCATCTTTAAAATAGTTTATAAGTTGGCATTAGCATAATTGGAATATTGCGATGTGTTTAGAGCGAAAGCTTTCGCGTAGATAACGGTTGATAATTAGATGGTCAAGCAAATATGTATAGTATAAGCGCTTATTGAAGACTATGTGAAATGTATACCGGAATCTATATTACCTATTTAATATAGGGTTGCGGATGCTCTTTATAAGAAATTGTATCTGGTATTTTGGGTATTTTAAAAGGGCAGGTATTTAAAAAGTAAACAGATAAATTAATGACTTCGCTGGGGAGATGCTAGGTTTAGTTTCCTACGGAGAAATCATAAAGTTAAATTATATTCAACAATATTATATTTCACTTCATGGGAGAAACCCACGTCTTTCTCTGTCCCTTTAATATTTTGGCCAAAAAGTGGAGCAACATGACACTCGTATCTTTGTCAAAAAATGCAATAAATTATGTTCTGAAACTATTTTTTTTATCAACCTTTTATCGCCCGGTAAAACCAACCACGATGGGGTTATCTTATTGCCTTAAACAGTTCCTATGACCACCTTCCGTCACAACGCCCATATATTTACCATAATGTACAATGATTGTTGTATATTATATACAGAGCTAATAGTTTTCGTTGTTTATTATTTATCATACTGTACCACTCACGTACCTAATAGACCATATGACCATCGTCCAAAAAATCTTTATTGTGCTCACAAACTGCATTCCTGTCATGAATTCTCGAATTTTTAAATCTATAACGACGCCATCCTTAATTTCAAGTTAGGTACGCCATGCCAATGCCCATTATCCGCCCGCTGATAACTGCCTGTAATAACACAAAATTGTCAGACCCAAATATCGGCTAGCCTCACTAGCAAATCTAACTTTCCAAACTGGAACCTGTTTAGCCTATTGTATTGAAATACCAGTACCGTTAGTCCTATTAAACGTCTTGCGAATTGTATTAATAACTCTGCTGTAAGCGTGTTTTAAGTGACGTCACAAGTATTGGTTGGTGGTATAGCAGTGGTGGTCTGGTGATCTCGAACTTCACAGGTCTACATGGCCTACAAGCGGCGCCCGCCGTCATAGTTTCAGCTGATAAGTATTTCTCCAAGTGAAAGATGAAACACGTAACGAACCGAAATGTGTTTAGGGCTCTGGAACACTTATATCTAAGTAGATTATGGAAATTATATTCATTTACAGTTTAATACCAAGGACTTACCGGACGTTCTTCACCTACTGCAATCGACCTTGACAACACCACTTCTTATGATGTTAAATTTGATTACCTTTGAATAGTTGATCTAATTCATTCATCCATTTGCGGTTTTAAGGAGTATTTAAAAAGATAAAGTATTTTAAAAGCACGTAAATCCGACAGAACACACAATATTTTTCTTGCCCTTCTCAACATGAGTTACCGATTACCTAGCATCCCGATAGAACAAGAGCATATTATTTTTATCTAAACCGATGAAACAAAGATTGTTATCAAACCAATTAATACTTACAAAACAGTCAAGTATTTGTCTTAATTATCTATATTAATATTAGTACTAGTATACCTACATATCATGGAAATAAACATAAGATAGACAACAAGAACAGCCCTACAAGATAACATTGAGAAAGTCGTGGAGAGGATGGATGGAGGCGGCATACTGCTGAACTGAGTCGATGCTCTGGGGAAGGCCTAAATCAAGCATTGGGGGGTCCTTTGGGGCTGTAACTGAAATGACAGTAACACTACTACTTAGAGGCTAAATAAATACCTAAGTCAAGTATTTAGATTTCTCTGCTTGGATTGTATTATGCTATGTAGATGTCGCAGCCATCTGGTTGAATCAGCCATTTAATGAGAAGGCTAGTCTTTTAATTAAACGCTGGCATTCAATTGTAAGCCTAGGCCGAACTATCAACCATTAAACGTTTAACTAGTTGCCTTATAGTAAGCCAGCCCTTTGAAGACGGCTGCCGTAAAATCAGGCAGGTAATTTAAATTTTGTTCAAATTTTATCCACTGCAGCGCTAGTAATCACCAAAACAAATATGGCGTCAGACAGCTCGCACTGCAAAGTTTTTGAATTTTTTTCGTACAAAAATATATTTTTTTCAAATTAAAGTGATGTCTTTTAATTAGTTATTTTTTTATCTTCAGTAACTAACGTCATCATTAAAGTTGCTCACTCATGGTCACTCTAGTCAAACATCTATATGGGGATTTAACAAAACGGCTAAATAAAGTTTAACCAAATAGTTGAACGTTACATTCAACTATTTGGCTAGTGGTCTATTCGCCATTCAATTGAACTCCGGCGTTTAATTAACGGGCTAGCATTCTCATTGAATGGCTGATTTAACCAGATGGCTGCGACATAGACACCTGCTCAACGAACGCCAACGAATGGATTTCGTTGACCTTCGATTGTCCTGGCTGTTTGGATGGATTAGCGATGATTGTCGCCAATAATTGTCTGTCTATAAATGCTGGAGTTCCCCAAGGCCCTGTGCTGTCACCTACGTTATTCATTAAGCAAATTAATTATATATTGTAGATCGGCATTCATTTCTCTGCGGATGATAGCACGGGTGACGTCTATTATACAGGCCATGCAAATCGCGCAGACAGAGAAGGGAGTCCGTGGAGTAGGTTTCCGAAAGGGGCAGACGAAACCTCGTCCAGTTCAACCCCACGAAGACATGGCGTTCATGGCGAAAAAGCCCATTTTATGTAGTGCCACAGTTCCAGAAAGTACCCCTTACCATTTCGAAGAGTATCGGTGTCCTTATTAGGATTTTTGTTATTTCAGCATATGCAAAATGTAAGTTGGAAAATCGATTCGAAACAAGATGATTTGAATGAATGACAACTAGCCAGACATTCGATCGCCATCTCACCTGGTGGTAAGCAGGCACGGATCCAGACCCTAAAAAATGTGGTTGTGGATACGATCACCTGAAAAACGGCCAAATGCGAGTCGGAATTTGCAGCAAAGTGTTTGAGATCTTCCTATACTTTCACGGATACTGCTACTGGGTATTTTCACTTTAACTTTTCTATACAACGTTATCATTAGACCTCAATCAGGGTTGTGGGTATGCCCATCGTGCCCACAACGCTGGATCCACGCTTGGTGGTATATAGGTGACGATGCGGCCGAAGATGGAAAATGCCCATCTAGAAACAACGTATTCACTTATAATGTTAAGGAACCACTCGAAGGCAACGTCCCATTCATTACCCGTACGTGTTTATCTCATCCGTCATCAGTTCAGATCATCGTGATCCAGGATTTGGCAGATCAGGTAATTACAGTAGAGCGACTGCCATCTGACCTCTGTGACAATGAGAAACTGGCCAGATTGGATCATGGTTATACATTCAGTCACTTAAAATGTACAGATTTACGCACGACGTATTTCCCCCACCGTAAGAGCTGTACATAACTCAGAAAAACTTGTTGGTACATATGTGGCGCTTACGACTCAGACCAGCTAGCCATTAATTAGGCCACCGACTCTCCTTCATTAGCCGAACGTATTGTAAAGGTTGAATGTAATGACTTTCTACATCATATTATGTCTTTTGTTGAACCAAGGCGGTACGTGCAGGTAGTTGGAAGATCATACCTTATACTGGTTCCATCCTTATGGGTGGAGCGGCGCTCGCGTTTCCTGATAGCGGAAAGGCACCGGTTGATTGAACCGTGCATCTCCTTTTTACACTCCACGGAATGCAACCTGTAGATTCCCGATAGACGTGCCCCTACGCCGATGCTCGAGACTCTGTACCTTCGCATCAATCAGTTGAGTCACAAAGTATCTTCTTTTTTGCACTATTTTCCACCAAATACAAAGCGGCCAGTAACATTCTCCCAGATAATTTATCATTGTCAATCAATAATCAAAACACGTTAACAATACTTAAACATGGCTGTCTAAAATAGCTTTCTAAGTTAAATTACATCAATTCTTAGCAACATGTATTCAACAAAAAGTTATTGTGTAATTTTATATATAGGACCTAATTAAAGCTACAATACTGTATTTCCGAGTTAAGTTGTAGTGAAAGCTGTGATGTTGTGCTGTAAAAGAGAAAGGATTTGTTGTATCTGAAATTACTGTAATGTTTTATCGTGGTAGTAATTACAACTACACCAAATGGTAACTTTTCAAATGTTTGATAATAATATTGTGTTACTAGTACGTGATTTTCAAAAGTAATTCATATTTTGTTTGATTATTAGGGAATGTTAAGCACTAATAAAACTCATACTCAAAATTTCTTTATTGATTAGAACATTCAATATCTCTTTCAATAGTCAAAAAGGAGGGTAGGAAAGTAGGAAAGAAGGTAGAATAGTAATAATTAATTCAGTAAAGGTATCCGACTCGTAAGCGGGAGGTACCCGGTTCGGACCCCAGTGCCGCAATGTACCAATGACTCCTTTCTGAATTATGTACATTAGTTGAACACTAACCGATCCTGTACGGTGATGGAAAATAACGTGATGAAACCTGCCCATTAAGGCGACTGAATATGTAACCGTCAGGGCCTCGGAGGTCAGATGGCAGTCACTTCACTATAATTACCTGATCTGCCAATTCCTGGATCATGGTCAAGGCACGGACCCTGGGGTTTTGTGCGCGAGAGCACAAGCAGGACATTAACGACAAGATGCTGATGAGATGATGACTTCCCGTCCATTTGATAAGTTCATAAGTTTCTGGATATTTGGATAATAGAAATAGCAAACAATTTAATCTTACTCACACACTTATGGAATAATAAGCTTTCTGCTTGTTCAGGTGAAAGCTACACGTCGCTTTCAATGGCACTAAGCAAGCTAAAAGGCAAACAAAAGTGTATTGCACATACACACTATTTTAAGTGCGTTACGAGCTTTTAAAGATTTTATTTACATACCAATGAGGTCCCCATCATTCGTGCCAAGTATGAAAACCATAATGCAAACTATTGTTCTGGTTCTAAAAACTTCAGCAATGGATTATAACACGGTTAAGTTACAATTGAAGCGCCGGTGGCCTAGTAGTTAAGGGATTCAACTCATAAGCGAGAAGTTTCGGGTTCGTACCCCATCAGTGCTGCCATGTACCAATGACTGTTTTGTGATATTAGTTGCACTATAACCGATGCTCTTACGGTGAAGGAAAACATCGCGATGAAACCTGCACATTTAGGCGACAGAATGTGTAACCATGACCCAATGTAGTCTGGTTCCCCTGCTAGGGTTACTGAGATCAGATGGCAGTCGCTCCACTGAAATTACCTGATCTACCAAATTATCACGTGCAAAAGCATAATCGGGACATTAACGCCAAGATGATGATTATTTTAAAAAAATAGTTTTAAATAAAGCGCCTTGCCCAACCTAACCGCTCGGCCACCGAGGCTCAGTACATACCAAAAATTATTCTTCATTTAATAGAGCGTCACCGCAAAATACCGAGGACTTAACGAAGTAGAGATTAAAGAGTAGGAAAGAGGACCCTGGCAGCAGCCGGGATGGGCCGCTAGATTGATGAAGGTGACTTAAATGAAATAGTTTTTACTTTTACCAAGTAGTGAGTCACTTACTTGAAAAATAATAGCTAATATTAGCATACTCTGTAAGTCTGAATCACTTATATAATTTTGTAATGCCTGCAAACTGATTCTACCATACTATTGCGTTAAGGAAAAATATACTGAGCCGACTATTTCTAAGAACAAAATCATGGCCGTGGCCCGCCGTGGGCGAAATTTGCACAAGATCTACGTGCTGATTTAACAATATCCTCCTAGGAACGTTACAGATTTCCTAGCTATAATTTCGTTAATTTTTTTGTCTGATCTGTTCAGTTATTCCGCCAGAAAAAAAAAACAGACACGCACAGTTTCCCAATAATGGCATCTAAGTTTACCTATACAGTTTGTATACCAAGCTTCAGCTTTAAAATTACAGTTTCTGGCTCCAAATGCTATACTCCTTCCAACTCCCATTATAAATCCTCGGTGCACCCGCCGCTTCGGAACTGGTATACCACGGGTGATATATAGCAAGTCACGTTTCATATCAATTTATAGCCTAGAGTAAACAACGTAACGAGCTCTCTGTGGAAAGTGGAAACGATCAGGGATAGGATTTATCACTCGACCAGTATATAGATCTGTCGTTGTCAATGGGACGTCTTGAACGGTGGCAGTTGTTTCTAGGAGTGGCTAGGGGTGCACTACACTATTATTGCGTTTGATTTTTGTTATGAATTACATGCTCTTGCTAGCATATTGATCAACATATGTGCACGAAACTTTACGGAGTTAGCGTGGACCCTTAATAAATACCTGATAACTTATGATTATTTGTACGGATGATGTCGAGGAGAAAGGCTTGTAAAAAAGAAATGTGTATGAACGATGCACATCGGCTAGTTCGGCGTCGTTGAGCGACGCCTCCGTTGAACGAGTGATAGAGAGACGAAACTAGCTGGTGTGCGTTATTTTCTAATAGGCAAACTGAGGACCGGGCGAAGTACGCATTGTGACGCCCTCGGTGCTGCTGATGTCGCTTGCTTGTTTGCCTAACGTATAGCTTATAAAAGAAATGATATAAAACTTCATAAGCTGGGATAGAAGCTAGGATGATGGCGATGATAACCAAAAAATATTTTTTATCCTTGTATAAATATCCTATATCCTATTTCGTGATGAGCCTAAACACATTTTTTTTGCTTAAAAGGAAGCAAATAAGCAGGTCCATGCTGGTAAACCGCATAGCCGCCTATAGACACCTACTACACCACGAAGGCCACGGATACGTTGCCGGCTTTGAAAACGAAGAAAATTCGCCAACCTGCCCCACGGCAGTGTGGGGAATTGAACCCTAAGAACGCTTACGAGAAAATGCTGACCGAGGTAGCCACAGTTATATATCTAGAAAAACTTACAAACTAGACATCCGAGTTCCGAACGAGTTTACTTTATTCCGTCAAGCTACGGTCGTACGACCATGGTCGTACGACGTGAGTTGGAATATCTGAGATCTATACTTAGCGAAACCGGAAAAATCAACATCGAGCGCCGTCAAAACCCGAATATCCGCGGCTTATAATAACGTATTCAAATCGGTCAAACCATTTTGGAGATAAATGGCGACATTTGCAAAAATTCTTTATTGCATCGCTCCCTGGAATGTTTACACAATTACACCTATATAAGAATCATCGCCGATGAATAACAAATCCAATGAAGAAAACCGTATCTAAATCGGTTACACACAACCTCTCGCCCTACACGCTTATACCATCTCCGTATCATCGTGAGTAGAAATAGTGACAAACTGATAACCTAGTAATAAAGTCAAATTATTTATCTATTTGTATTGTTATATTGGAATTCCGTTAAAATCTAATATCCGTAACCGAAACTATCCGCAACTAAAGGATAACCCGAAATAAATTCATATCCGTAACCATAGCTGAAACCTGTATAATATTATTGCTATATCCGTATGCAGATCCGAAATTGCATATAATTATCGTTAGCGTATTTCGTGTTCAGGTAAAGTGCTTTGTATGGAGGTGGCGCCGTCGTGTGGAAAAATAGACGTGGACCTAATATAGAGCCTTGGGGAAACATCTGATTTCAAACCATATATTTTTACAAATTTTTACAAACCCAATGAATTCCCAAAAATATTCTGAGCAACGACTTTCAATTTACTTTTAATTTATTTCACCCTAACCATAGTAAAGATGATAATGACGATGAATCTCGAACTAAAAGTCCAACTAATTCTGATATATAAAACTCTCTGACTAATTCATGTGACTAGCGACATCTAGGAAACTTGCCAGGAACTACTTGTCAAACATGTAGAGATAACATTCTCTTCCATTTCCAGTGCTTCAATATGTCGTTGTTACATAGTTGAACAGAAGAGCCACTAGAGGACTATAGTTGGCGGTGTTATGAAAGTTTTGAACAAAGTTTGTTTTTGCAACATCATGCATGATTCCTTTTAGGTTTTATAAAATGAGTCTGGTACGTCTTTGTTCCTTCTTATCTTGAGTACTGAACTTAGAAATACTGCAGTATTGATTTGATTTTACGAGATGTTTCGATATAAGTTTATCTTTACAAAATAGATAAAAGGATTTCATGAATTATATTAAGGAAACATAGTTTATAAGGCATTTAAGTATGCCAGTTCCGAGGTTCTTGTAGAATTTGAGTAGATATCGAATATGTCGGTATTAAACAATCATGCAAAGTTTCAATGGATAACATGAGCTTAAAATATCTTAGAAAAAACTTTTCACGTGACATTCTTCATGAAGCGGCAATGGAACCGAAGGTTAATTGTCACGTGTGGGCTATGGCTAGATTTTAGGTCACGTAGATTATTATAATTTTGACACCGTTGAAGAGCAGTAATGTAAATATTTTGCATCATTTTTTAGACGAACAGCAAACTCCAAGCATGACATTGTTCGACGCACCGGCCGATGTAGGTTGCTGCACCGCAGGTATGGACGGAGTGCGGGTATTACAACTGGCTCGCTTTCTCTTTGGGTCTTCTTGTCGCAAATGAAAGAGAGGGAACTAGCGCGCTTCGCGTCACTGCGCAAACAAGGCTTACCTTACCCGTCCGCGACTGGGCTCAGCTACAGCGGCGCCATTGCTTCAACGTTTTCGTAAGAACGTGATTGTGTCTGCTAACCGCTCGGATTCCTTCATCGATCGACATAGGACATCATTTACTGCGCAGTGCAAGGTAAGCGTGATAGTTTTATAAGTTGTTTCGGAAGCAGTGTCGACGTTATCGCGAAGTGGAAGTGCAGGATCGGCCGTCGGGAGGACAGGCGAGCTTTCTCGCCTATTTATGCAAAGAATTTACCGAAGGCGGTGTGCGCGAGGTGGGAGGCTGCGCCCGCGCAGCTGCCTTATCCATACTTGTGACAATTTCGGTAAAACATACGTGCTAAGACCTGCGTGTTCAGTGCTCTCGTGACTCTGTGTGTTCTTTGTGTTTCTGTGTTTGGATTCGTCGTTTACGCCCCGAGCGCGATAAAAGGTTGCATTTTCTTTGTATTCGGTGCCCACGTTTCTGCCTTCGTTTTATGCGTCCGCGCATTAGACTTCGTAATCCTCGCCGAGGTTACCTGTCTTATCTATCTATGTACTTCGTTGTGTAAAGGTATAACAGTAGCAGTGCCTATATCAGACAGGACGTCACATCTTTCGTCAGTAATGGGTTGTTTAAATATCATTACGAACTACCTAGTCACTATTCGACTTTTTAAATGAAAATATAATATTTATGTCGTTCCTATCGCGATAAGGTGCAATTCGTAATCCTTTATTGGGAAGGTTGAAATACAATGTTTTGCTAAGTATATCAAAAATTGATACTTTGAGTAAGCTCAGAACTAAGTGAGTCTCCTATTTCAAACCTGCAGTTTTTCCATTCTTTGAACATAGTCATGTAACAAATGATACCTAGTCAGGTACATCCTTCCCAAGTAAATAAAGATAGCTATGACGCACTTCGCTTGCTTTAATGTAACATTTAACAATGTCGGGAAACCCATTTATGCTATACCTGAGCGCTACCTGCATATTAACAACTAGCGTATAAGGGTACTGTATTTACCTTTACTCTATTAGTACAACACTATATTATCGTTATCAACAAAGATAATACTTGATACAGCTATAATTACGATCAATCTGGGCGTCTCTCTGACTCTACCACAAAAATCTAATATGAAAACAAAAGATAAATTGGAAGTTTGGACGTAAAATGGTAAAATACGAAAATTTTGTAGTAATACAAAATTAGGATACTTAGGTTCATGTAAACCCACGTGCTCATATAACTTGATAGGTAGGTCTTCATCGTGTTTTCAAACTACAAATTACAAATGCAATGGTACCGTTAGCGTACTAATTTAAATATACCATGACTCACAGTACCATGCCCAAGATTTGAAAGTGTCTTTTGATTGGACAACCGGCATGAAAGTCAATCTCCAAGTTCTTTTACGGAGGAACAAGATTGTCGTAGCGTGCGTCAAAATATTGCATCACATTGTCGAAATCTCCCGAAATGATGCTGTCATTTTGATTTTTAAGTGTTAATAATCCTGTTTCTTCGAGATGTTCTTTGTACAAATGCAATATCCTTTAGACGAATATCCTCTAGACTAATGTCCTTTAGATGAATATCCTTTAGACGAATGTCCTTTAGACGAGTGCTTTAACTTCGTCCTTCCAGTGGCAATGCTTATTGCGTTTTTGTTGCACTTACGTTCAAAAGGGCTCCAGCTTTCATTCTGACGGACGCATTGTACTGATCGAAGTATTGTCAATAATAAGCCTGTGCTTTCTGGACGACCGTATGGTAATGTTTTTGAATACAAGTGTTTGTTCATGACTTGTAGATGTTGTGGGCGACAGTTACCACTTTCCATCAGGTGGCATTGTCACTGAGTAGTATAAAAAGAATACTTTAAAGACTTTATAATCTCTACTATTATATTACCTAATTCAATCACTGCACGTGTTTATTTTGCGGGCTTTAAACTAGTATTGCTAATGAAACGTGTGGATTGTGATTCGGGCAATCATCTGTCTATAGATAATATTCGTATTACGGTGTATAGATAACTTTTTGGAGAGAAATTGTTAAGCACGGCACGCCTAAGGTTCCGCCATTTCATTTTGCTTATTTAACTTTAACTTTATTCATCTGATATACTTTATGCTATTATGTATCTATATAAGTCTCCTATATGTGTATAATTTTTATTTTATACCTAATTATTTTTTCTTTGTTTTACTTTTATTGTTTTAAATGACACACTGAACGCGAGTGTTGTGTCACCTATTATATCACCATATTGGAACAACCTATTTTATGTAAACTGTTTATAATGTAACGATATGTGTTCTGCAGGTGTAGGTAGCTTATCTAAATAAAGAAATAAGTCAACGAAATATCGTATACTTATATGTCGGTGTTGCAGCCTAATATAATGCCAACCTTGGTTACAAATTAAACTTGTCTGTCTCTCCGTCCACACTACAGTGAGCAATATCACTAAGGCCATGATTAATGATATCAGCGCCATAAAAAGTATACTTGGTGATTGAATATTCATCTCTTTAATCCGTATATGTTGTTTATGTCGTCTAATAAATTTTATTTACATCAGGGAGCGACCTAGGTTGTAAATTTAAATTATATTCTACTTGTAATAAACATGAAGGTACACACAGTTACAATACAACAGATAGGTACCCCCTATACGTTACCTTAGCAACCACATTTGAGAGGCGACATTAGATGCCTCTTAAAATTGCTTTTAACTTCAATTTATTGAAAATACTTCAATTTTCACATTTTGATTTAGACTAGTGGACTTCGTTCCCTATTTTTCCTGTTTATCAACCTTGAAACTCTTGAATCATTCTGTTTATTGTTGAAAACCGCATTCCAATGAGGAGTTTTCCAGAAGTATTGTCAGTTGATTTCAAAAAGCATCAATAGATGGCTCCTACAATTTTGGTAATCAGTTTTTAATCTGTATGATGGTGGCAGTGATTTCATGCAGCCAAACTAATACTAAACTAAAAAATAAAATGTTTATTGATATAAACATAACTGAAAAAGGTTAAACGAAATGTACAAAGAAATATTTATATAAGTTGGCACTATCTTCCATTTTTATTACAACCTCTAAAATGGTTGAAAACTGTTGACAAATACAATATTATCCAAAACAACGTACCCAGTGTTTATATCCTGTTTGCTAAGAACCTATTTCAAGCGATTATCAATTACGAAAATTGTAGAGGCGCCACCTAGTGAGTGATTAGGAATGCTTTAGATACCTATTGGAAAAGTGCTCATTCGTTGCGTAGTTTAAAAGATCTAACCGTACATACATAGATAGGTACATAGGGACAGACGGCGGGAAGCGACTTTGTTATATACCTTTGTATCTACAGAAAAGTTACAAACACAAATAAATTGCTCTCAAGTAGTGTTTTCTATAAATAAATAAATAAATAATCCATTTATTTCTCCACAACAACGTATACATAATATTTTTATGTTTTATGAAACTAGGTACATTATTAACATGTATACATATTTGTGGCGACTGGTGCCTGAACTAGGGAAACCTGTGCTACATGTCACCAGGTCTCCACCCCAGAGCAAACTATGTTATTATTATAGAGAACAATTACAAATATGCAAAATAGAAACAGGAAGTATATCCATTTGATAGAAGATATTTTGTAAGCTATTTGTTTGCGTGTTTTCTATGTAGGTAATGTGTCTGATTTGTTGAGCATGAAGGTTGAAGTTACATATGTTTTTTTTGATTTTTTTTTAATATACATATGTTTTCTATATTCACATGGAAACCAGACTTAGGCGCTGTCCTTATTGGCAACGGTCGTACGACCATGGTCACACGATCTTTGCCATTTAGGACTGCGCCTAAGGCTGTTGGGTATTTTGTTCCCATCCCCACTTGCCAGGTCTTCGGCATTCTCGCATTGGCAACTTGCAAGCCGTTGGCTTTCGGCGCCGACTCAACTATGTCCAAACAACTCTCGATGTCTTCCATATTCTTGGGCCTCCAGCGGAGCTCTTTCCGGAAATGGCCGGCTGTTTTATACTGTTCGTAGAGTTACCGAAAACTAAACATAAATTAGTCTCTTTAATTAACTGTTAGTTGTTAGTTACTGTTGATTAACTCTTAAATCCGTAACCTTATCAATGGTTTCGTCATTTCTAACCACGTGCTTTATCGACGTAAAAGTCATCTTGTCTTAATGTTGTCCCGGTAGTGCCTTGACCATTATCCAGGATTTGGCCGATCGGGTAATTAATAATTACAGGCATCTGACCTCCGTAACCCACACTTAACGTACCTCTCACTTACAAGTCGGACCACCTAACCATTAGGCCACTGACGCTTGGTTGCTGAAGAAGTGAACGTGCTGTGTCGACGTAATATTTCTTGAAAATTAAGGAATCATTATGGAAACATTAACGCAAAAACGTTTATTTACGTTCTGTAAGTGTGTGGCTACGAGATAATTTTTAGCTCTGAGGAAATTCTTGAATATGTTACCTATCTGCCTAATTTTCGCACCAATATTTTTGACCTATAGATACTCTATTATTGAAGCATGCAAGTATGCAACAATGCCTACGTAAATACGTTTCTAATTTACTAGATGACTTATTGGAGTAGCATAGGTAGTTAACCAACAAATCACTATTAAATTGCACGAATAAACCGCAAACAATGAACAATAACACTAATTTATTTCATACACGTCAATTCGTAAAGACACGGCCAATGAAAAATTACCTAATCAGTCTTAGAGAAAATTGGTTCTTAACTACGTCGATCAAGATCATCATTCTTAGAAGTAAAGACACCACAATTTGTAATGAACGGTTCTGTTTTTAAAGTTTTTTTTTATAAAAGCGTTTTCCTGCTAGAAGGGCGGACTGTGTCAAAAAGCTTTGACTGCCAAGATAGTGATGATGATGACACTTCTTAGAAGTCATTCCATCTCCATAGCTGCTCATATTAAGCCAAAAATGCAATAAAAATTCGTCCTTGTCTAGACAATGCACACAATCCCTGCTTTTACCAAATTTCAATAGGTCCTCAAAATTGTCTCCATTTTTTTACAAATAACCCTCAACTAATCCAGCTTAACATTGTTACGGTAAACTTAACACTTATAAGTTCTCGTACCATGTTTAGCTAATCACAGAGTAGGTTTGTTTAGCGTTCTAATAGATAATAATGCATCGGTTTTTATTTAATTATGCGAAAAGTTTAAGAAAACTTGTAAAAGGTTTAAAACTAGTAAATGAGAGGCTCTAACAGATCAATACAACAGTTCCAAGTACAGATACAATACTTGACCTTACTAAGCTGACGTAGTTTTTGTCCTATTCAGTCAATTGCATTTCGATTCAAAAAATAAAAACTATCATTACGTTACTCATACCCATTGTTTAGTTTTTTAATCTCGACTACTTTTATTACCTTTCTTGAGTGTTATTTTATTACTTTCACGGCACTTCAATCAAGTTTTTATTATACATTATGCAAAGGGCGAATGCAATATTTATTCATCCACAATTTCAAATATTTTATTTAATATGAATACTTATTATTATGTAATATACATGATATATATTATGAGCATCTGTAGCCTAGTGAGCACTGGTGGCCTAGTGGTAAAGGTATCGGACTCGCAAGCGAGGGGTACCGCGTTCGAATCCCACAGCCGCCATGTACCAATGACTTTACACTACAGCTGCACCTATAGAAAACTTATTTTTTTATTGACCAGTCGGCTACCTTATTGACAACAGCATCTGTCGCCCAAAACAACATCTACAACTTAACGTTTCAACGGTAACAGAATTGCCTCATGCATAGACATTAATGTACATATCGTAAGTTAGTGGTGGTAATACCCACGCTGACTAATTCGAATCAAAATACATTTTCGAAAAAATTTGTTATTTATTTATTTTGATTAAATAATTACATATTTATGACAGATAAAACTGTAGATAGAGGTTCAAACCTCTCGTAATCCTTTCGTAGGGTACCTACCAGATATCACAGTTAACGGGACTGCTGACCTACGCTACGCGGAAGTCTGGTTTAGGACGTGTTTGTCATTATTGTCTGTGCTCGCACAATCCAGTAAATACCTTAGTAATATTGCATCACTGTTAATTTAAATTATAGAAGCGAAACTATCGGCTCAATTGCGGTGTTTGCGGTCGGAACAAAAAACATCACACGCAGTCGTAACAAAAAAAATCCAATTGAGTGACGAATTGTTATAAACGTCGTTAATAACAATATTAAGTTATAAGGTGAAGTTGTGATGACTAATGCAGTAATAATTCATTCACTCTCAACACTTGAATTAACATGTTTTCCTGCAGTGGGACGTCGTTGCACCAACTTCCTCTTTTCGTAACTTTCTGGTAACTCTGAGGTTGCATTATTGCCAGTAATGGGTACCTACTTCTGTTAGTTCTTGTCACAACAGCTAATACCACAGCTTACTTCCTATAATAATTAATTAACCACTCACATGTCCACGGGAAACGAAACTCCCGAAAACAATTCTCAACCGTCCAAGGGTACCAAACGCCCCAAGTCAGTTTGTTTTCTGTTGACAGTTTTACAGCTGTCATTTGTTCCACGAGAGGTAAATCGATAGTTCTGTATTAAGTTATTCATTCATGATAGTACAGAGATCACTCACTATATGGCTTTACATAATTATAGGAGAGATCTCAATGTACCTAGATATCGTAAAATTGTTGACGAAGATAATGGGCTAGCTGTCCTCGAATAATAATAATAATAATTTCAGTTTATAGAGTAACAGAACTAGTAGGTAATTAAGTTTTCAAATGAGCACTTGCTTCCATCAATGCATAGAGTTGTCATTTATATGTCTAACGAAATAATTGAATAAGGAAAATCTGTTCATACACGTAGTGTTGTTTTGTTATTGTTTCTAATAAGGTCGGATACCTGTTTTCCTTATATTAGTCAGAAAAAGTACCTTCTCCCTGAGTCATATGAATGTGGCACATTATGCAAATATTCCTAGATCGTGTTTGGACCGGAGGATAAAGGTATGCTTTTCAATTATGTTTATTGACTAGAAACTGCCACCGAAACTGCTTCTAGACTGACACCATTTTGATTCCACAGTACCGTAGATTGAAACAAAAATATCTAATCTTAGCTTAGAAGACTATGAGACCTACTGGTTCTGATTTATGTCAACCTTTTTATATAACATCGCTAAAATGTATTTTGTGTCACAAGTTCATAATGTTATGGAACGCTTATTGTACACACACTGTTCCAAAATTATTACAGAAATTGTCACAATGGCGAACTTATCTTAAGAGATATCTTTCTAACTAAAATTGAAGGTGATATCAGAGAAATGATAAGCGGGAAGATCGAATCGAAGCAAGTCCTACAGAAAATAGTCTATCTATACACATACCTACAACATACTAATTCTTATGTCTAATTATAATATTAGTGGGAAATCGCCACTTCTGGCAAAAATATTAAAAATATCAGTCTTGGTTGATGTTTCTTATATCTGATACACTATAATGTCTAAATTTCGTATTTCTGGTACACTATAACGTCTAAAAAAAAATACTGTAAGTATGATAAGTTTCTGCTGTTAACAGGTAATGGTTTATGTAAAATACCTCTACCGCAACAACCATAGCGACATCATAGCAGGCATTGCTAACTTTACGATTTTAACGGATTGAGATTTAGATTGGAGATTGGACGTAGTTTGCAAGTACTTGCCTACTTATTTACGACAACCGGTGCATAAAGTTTAAAAGGTTTAAATCTCTACCTACGTAAAGATGTGGCGGATGTATTGTAGATGTAGGGTAGACTGTGGAGATCCGATCCGATTTCTCATTGTGCTCTAAAAGCACACTGCTCCAGAGTAGTCCAGAGACTGCCAAGCAGTTATTGAACTTGATAGGTACGTTACAAAATTCTGCCACATATCCAGTGACAAGCGAGTACCATGTCAGTGACGAGAAGCGGAAACTAATAATATCTACCATTCATTTCATCCTGTTAGGTTCGATGTTACAAAAATACTAGACCCCACATGCCTAACTACTACACTAACCTGATATGGCTCTTGAAGAAGGCTACTTTATCCTTAATACTGACACGACTATTGTTGCTAGACATAACTAGAAGTAGAACTAGATATGGCGATCATACCCATTCAGGCCAACACCTGAAGCTCCACAGAAATTATAATTAATTTCCGTAGATGTACGAAAAGTACAGTGTATGTAAGTAGTGCCTGTTGTGTCTCTGCATTTTTCATCAAAGTTTCATGTGTACAATAAACTGGAATAAATAAATAAAATAAAAATAAATATAAAAAGTAACCCACTAGCCATTCTATCATGGGAATCGCTATGTGGGGGCTTGTCAGATATGTAGACGTATCCATTTGTGAAAGCTTACACTAAAGCACAGCTTACCAGGTTTTTCGCTGAGGAAAAGTAAATTCGTTCGTACTTTCCTAGCTTTAATAGTAACGGACCATTGTTTCCTACTATGTTCATATTGTAGGTACGTTTGATTTGTGCCACCCAGCGCATTATTTTGATTACCTTCAGTTCTACAATTCTATTAAATAAGCTACGCTGGTACTAAGTTATAAGAGATAATCCAGAACAGATTATTTCACCGGTATTCACAAACTATTTGTTTAAGTAAAGTGGATTTACTATTGTTCTAACAGTGCTCGGTGTTTCTCCATCAAAATCTAAACTTAGACTCACTTGAAGAACGTATCAATGTCAAAGCAACAGCAAATCACGACAAAGAAAGAGACGTAACATATCCACCTACGCCACCGATCACAAAGTATGAAAGTAGCCTCCTCAGTAAGTTTTCCTTGGCGTACAAATGTCAGCCGCTTTCTGAATTTAAAGCCTGCGTCCAGGCCGGTTCTTGGAACCCGGAGCGTTCCAGACATTCCACATTCGCAGCCTGCGCCCGCGCCGATGCGCCTAATAGCTCAGTTTGCATTGCAAGGAAGTCAGTGTTGGAAACTCTGATACAGCCAGAGATTATGTTCGTTTATTTTCAGTCGTGTACTAGCCAACGGTGTACTACAATAGGTGTGTGAAAGTAGCAAATTAGATACGTGTTTTGATGATTAGTGTGCAATAGCAAAGACATATGTAATGTACCTATACGTACATTTATCTATGTTGTAACGAACTACAACACTTGTACGTATAATGCCTAGTAGTAAACAACTGCGATAACCAACTAAATAGTTTACAATTAGGAAATGAGATGAATCAAGCATAGTGAAAGATTATTAGATAGTCTCGAATGTTGTAAAACGATATATAAAAAATAACTAGATGAAAAAACGCGCAGTAAAATTTCGCTTCTACGAAAAACTGCGTCTGTGAAAATAATCGAACAGATCCTGATTTTAACACTCAGTTTTCTACTAGAATATATTAATAGACATTTCATGGTTCATTTGAGGATAACCTTCAATGGAGATACGTGACAAATGCAGCGATACGTATGCGTTTAACGTATAACATGCTGCAACATTTACGTAACTTTTCACCGCAATGGATCTCTTGCACAGACTTACGATTGTACTACCTACATAAAGCATTCATAATTTAAATATTGATTTTTCTTCTCCATGCCATAAGTAGGCAGATGGAGGAAAATCCCGATGTATTGATTGACAAGTCGACAGTTTATCGCGAGAATGAATTCCGATGATTAAAGAACAAGATATGACAGTTCTAAGAATAATTGACTTCAAGGAAAATATGGGTTTGCTGCTGCAATTTCCTTTAACAACAGTAATTAGGTACATGCTATAGACCTAATTACATGCCTACTTACCTAAGTTCAGTTATATAACAAACTAGTGGACCCGGCGCGACTTCGTTCGCGTACACCTACTTTACCTCTACCTACTCTTTTTTTCTTGCTTATAAACCTTTCTCTTGAATCACTCTATCTATTGTTGAAAACCGCGTTAAAATCCGTTGCGTAGTTTAAAAGATCTAAGCGTACATAGATACACACATATATACATAAGGACAGAGGGTGGTAAGCGACTTTGTTTTATTCTAAGTATAAACAAGATACCTACCTATACTACAAGTTATCCTAAAATCCCTTGCCGAGAAACTTCGTTAATATGCCATACAAGTGCAATCTAAGGGACAAAAAAATTATTTTTGTGATTTAGTCGAATTAACTATTCGCGAAACTAAACGGTTTTCGTTAGTAAAATGACGTAAAATAATACCGTCATTAAGCGTGCAGTAAACAGTAGATTAACTAATTTCGTAGCGAAGTTAATACTATAATGTACATTTATCTACACTCATAGCGTAATGTTCTAATTTCATATTCGAAAACAGTCGTTTAAGGGTACACTTTTTTCACGCGTCTTTAAAATTTAAAAAAATTACTTTTCGATACAGCATTTCCCATACTATTTTCATTACAGCTGTATCGTAAAATAACTTTTTAATCATTATGCAACACTTTTATTTTTTAATTTTTTGTCGGGCGCTGGGACACGGCGTAATGTAGGCTGAATACTTAGATGTCTTTAACAAATTCAAATTCAAAATTTAAATTTTCCTGTTTATATTCTGTGTAATTATTTTCCCGCTAAACAGAATATTTTGTGTAATTGTTGTAATTTGTGTTTGTGAATATTTTTCCTTATTTTAAGCAAATAAATAGATAAATGTGAAAATGTTTAAGTGTATTTTCCGCCGCTTGATATCCTTGACGCGTTGGTACAACAGAACTGAGTCGCAGCTTACTTCCAGCTAAGTTGAGAAAATTATAGGTACTTACGACATTTTAACATAAAAATATGAGTGTAGATAAAGTAGTGTATGCAACTGCATATAATTAGGTATTAAAACACTCGTGTCAATCTATTATCATACTCGGCTACGCCTCGTATGATAAACAGACACTCATGTTTTAATACCCCCTTTTATATGACAGTTGCATAAACTACTATTCAGAATTAACAAAAGAAGTCTAGGTAGACCATGAAACATGCATAGGTATTGCACCACATCAAAAGATAATCGGGTTTATACCCGACTAGTCTCTTGTGTCGACCACATACGAGCGAAACTCGCGTGATTTACCCTCAGCAAATTTCCGGGCCATAACCCAAAGCCGACCATTACGTCAGAGCCGCCTTGTTTAAACAGTGCAAAAGCAGACAGGCCACCTAAAATCGAAACCAGTTCACCTGACTGACGGCTAAATAGCCCGCCAGTGAATCAGACGGTTCGCAGTCAATGAACGGAACTGTGGAGATGATGAATTTCACTCTCAGTAGATAGGCGTTCCGAATCCGTTAAGGATCTACCTGGGACCGTTATTCGGGAAACTGAATTATTAGAATACAGTAGGTTTGTAAGTAGGTACTTATCTAGTTTTATAAATAATGAAACTAACTCTGTCTGTCTGTATGTTACATTTTCATGCCTAAACGATCAGTCGAGAAAAAGACGCTAAACAAACAGAATTCAATAAAAATTTTATGTACATAGATTACATGGCAGCCTGGAGAAGGGCATATTTGGTGAAATAGTGAATGACTGCAGGTACCTATAACAGTTTAAGACTAAGACTTATCTTAGAAACTTTATTTTATTAGTCATTCTACAAATCTTTAGCTCATTATTATTTTTAACATAATGTAGGTATTCTTGTCGTCGATGACGATTTTGCTCATAAAACAGCTGCTACACAATCACACAACATCAAAAGTTAAACACGAATATCCGGTTTGTTCTGTTTCCCACTAAAGACTAAGAACTTTATGTTTTGTTTACGCTTATTTTATAAAGTCTAGTATATACCTATATAGATAATCGATACATCCTATGACAATATAAGGAGAAGTAGAAACAAAACAACTTCTTAGTTTTGCTCCATGTTAGCTTTGTTATATAAGCTTTAATGCACGTTAGTTCGGGAGTTCGGGAAGTTTCTAGAACCAATAAATAATTACACTAACATTGAAGTGCTAAACGCCAATAAAAAGGAAATCGTTGCGTGAACGCAGTTACCAAATGCAATGCTAAAAACTACGTTTATAAGAGAAACGAAACGCTCTGTAAAACATCAACGTGAAAATAAAATTTTCACAATTATTCGTAGGCACTAAAAATATCTCTTCTCGTTTTCCTTGGGTGTCTATATAACGAAAAACCCGATCAGTATGTTCATTACCCATATCATTTATAAGAATGGTATTTCCACTGCGTCATATTTTCAGACGAACTATTGCATTAAAATTACCCGCAGACTTTTCCTTTTTTTATTTATACTAAGTGCGCACACTTTGAGATTTCCTGAATACTAAAAGAGTGCGTTGGCGCTGCTATTCGGAGTACAGTAATCGTACATGTATCCAGGTCATAATAATTAATACGAGAATCTCGCTATCAAAGAAGAATGCACTAGCCAAACATTTAAGGCTGGAAAAACAAGATACGTTGATCACAAAGACAGATAAGCCTTCAGAGTTTCGACGACCCGAGAGATAGAGAAACTATTAGTCACGCTTTGCCAAATTAGGCCTCAGTCTGGCTGGATACGGTACTGCCAAAAGACATATAATAAATATGGTAATGACAAAGATGACAACCATTAAAGCATTGCACAAAGAAATATTAAACGAAGAAATTCGTTACAATCCTTTATTATATTGAGTTTAGCATCGTATAAAGATTGTGGCCTAGTAAACAATGACACCTTCGCTTGGTACTTAAAATGGCGGAGAAATAAAGAAACAGTTACTTAATGTGTGGTAGAGCGCATTGACCCAAAGTGAGTGTTGGCTTCCGATAAGAAGCATCGCAAGTTTCAAAAACTTTTTTAGATTTGTAATTTTGTAAAGGTTTTAGTATAACTTACAATGTAACTCTTAGGTAGGTAGGAATATTCTACCTATTCAAGACATAACGGATATGGCTTATGAGCGAAACTGACCCCAATATTCTACACAGGAGCATATTTTATGTTTAGAAGGTTATGTTGATAACATAACCGTCCAACCAAAGTCTAAATAAAGGCATGGCTTATGCCTGTCATATAAACTGATCACGTCACCGACCTTCAGTAAAATAATGTACGATATTCATGAACAAAGCTTATATAATAGCAACTATTACTTAGATGATGTTCCAAATGGGAACCCCACAAAAGTACTGTAACTTGTATTATATGAAAGTATCCATTTTAACTGTATTCGTCGCGACGTCAATTTGAAAGTATGCTACGAAAGGATCCTATTGCACATCCGTGAAATATTGGTATTTACGAGTTGTATGCTGACTCTAAATGAAGGAAAGATCTGTAACTGCTACTACCTTGGAGAGCATCAAAAAAACCTAAGTGCCATGGACTATTAAAAATAAGGAAATTACGACGACGTGAGCATGCTGAAGACCGCGCGTAGTGGACAAGGTTCAAGAGGCAAGCGGTCCCTGGCAGAAGCCGGCGTTGACAGCTACAAAGATGATAAATATAAAAAATTGTCTACCATAAATTATTAATTCTTGCAGCAGTCTTAATCACAATAGGTCCTTGTTCATTAATTAAGTGGAGACCTACTTCTTTGGTCATATGATTATATTTCGCGTAACCTCCCAATGAAACGGTCATGCCCGTTGCTCTTGCTGAAAGGCCTTACGTCATGACCTTGCGTGCCTTTTGCAGCATTATCTGATCCGTAAGGAACAATACGAAACGAGCATAAGGTTCACTACAATGTATAGGCAGGCAAGTTGGGCAATAAATTGAATACTTTGAGCAAAACAAAATAAGTGATCGCTAAATAAAAGTTTCTAGTTGTACGATTTCAAGAATTTTCATCGGAAGAAATTAAAATATTGTTCAAGTAATATGTAATCTTCTTTTTCGCTTACTATCAGATATCACAGTAAAATAGCATCTTTATTATACTTTATCTGAAACTGTTCCAACTCCATGTATGTTACGGTAAGAATAGAAAGCTCAAGAAATATGGTACTTATTCAAAGACACGTTTTATATTTGGTCAGCGGCTTTTCAATAGAAAATGTTCTAAAGTTCAACCGTCCCGCTCATCCACGTGAGTGTGAAAAGGATGGAGACAACACCATTCATAGGCAATACTGTCCGGTACGTTACATTGCGTTCAGTCAGTATAGCCCTTCTATAATGCAGCTGAGTTACATAGTCCTATTCACAATTGTAGCTTATCGGTAGAATGTCACTTTTCCATTTAGTAGCGTAGCTGATGGGCGTATGTTTTTATTTCTGTACGCGTCGGCGGCAATAAGTAATAAGGTAAACATTAAACAAGAGATGGAGGTCGTTCGGTTCAAGTTGTTTGATGGTTCAACGTGATTTCAGAACGATGCTTTACGAATCCAGTAATTCAACTGAGTTATAAAGAACCAGCCATAAAGGTGATTGATCGTGATTAGATGTAGGATTTAGAACATCCGGTGACCAAAGTTGCAGCAAACACACCGCTTTGCAAGGTTAACTTACAAGATTTTTGAATCAATACACTATTCTTGAAATTATACAAACATGTAGAGTAAGCTCTACTATATAATGTTGATATAGAATGTTGCTTTATTTGTAACCACAAATAAATTAGGAACTGGCCATTTGAGATCATATAAATGTATTTAAATTTATTTTATTTATCTTTGAAAATTATATTTCCAGTATTTGGATTAAAAGTACTCAATTTACAAATATATCAACATTTTTAATAACATATTTTCAAATAAAAATTAATACAAACATTTTAAATGAGATTTAATAAAGAATGCCAAAGAGTACATCGACAAAGAACATCGTTCAAATTAAAAATATATTTATTTTTTAAATTATTAATAAATATTAGATTCAGATTCACTTATTGCCCAAAGTGAATACAAGTACATTTATATACCTAGCAGTAAAAACATACAAAAAATTACATTAATTTAGGGTTAGTCAATAATAATATTGCTTTTTAAATAATATGGAAATTATTTAAATACCCGTACACTGACTTTGTAAAGCCAGCAGTAAACTTCACAGGTGTTCCTAGTTTTAATGGCTTGATAAAACAGCTCGAGGCGTTCGAGATAAGAGGTCAGAGTAACGGGACACTGGGGAACGTTCGCTCTACAAGCTTAGGGACTTTGTTCACATTTAATACTAAATTGGATGTTAGTAGTCCTAGGTAGAAACGGCTATTTATCAGACTAGAATTTGTCGATACTTGCTGAGCTATTAGAACGTATGGACACTTGTATAGTGGTATTTTAAAAAACGAGATTTTAATCACTTATAGAATTAGGCAAGTCGGTACAGAAATAACATTTTGTAGTTTTTAGACATATCAGTCTTGTTTTCAATGACATCGGTCGCATTACTGTCGGTACTTATTGGGATAAAATGTGTTTTTCACACAAAAAGTACTTTTTGCCGTAGGATCCACAAAACACACACACACACACACAAAATGAAGGTCGGTTTTGAATGTTCTTAAATGCCATTCGTTTTCAAAAACAATGTAATGAAAAATTGTGATAGAGTAGTTTATTATGATGTTAATGAATTATAATTTACAAAATTAAAACTACTTACCTACTTAATATACAAAATAATAAAATAAAAACAAAATCACTCATAAAAAAGTGTAAATTTTGCACCTACCCAAAATTTTCACTTACCTTATCAGATTTCGCCCCAGTGACACTTAACCAAGGCAGCTTAAACTTAGTTGCTAGGTTGTTTTACAGTTGAAAATGGAATAAGGAAGACTCTATTCCAATTGTAATTCTATTAATACACGGCTTAGTCTCTAAATCAACTCGAAGCGCCATTTGAATTCCTAATTACAACACAGCCACATTCCTTCAACACATACATCATCGCTCGAGTGACATAACTTCTTAACAGACGGCTCACTAGTACACAACAAAACACTTGAACTCTATGATTACTGGTGCAAAGAACTATATTTACAAATCGATCAGGATTAAAGTCTGTAGATCCATAAGGAACATCGTACTTGAAAAAAATGTTAATTGCAATTGTTTTGAATGCTGTGTTCTGTTCTAAAACGTTCTTAGTGTAGGGATAGATAGATCATGACATGAACAAAGCTTCTTGTGTTTCGTTCTTTGATATTTACCCTGTTTTTGTTTACTATTTATAAAGACACGTCAAGTCTACCCCATTGCATTACAGGTACGTCTGTACTTACTTTAAATAATTAAATAATTAATAACGTGGTTTCAATTCTAAGTTACATAATGATGTCATTGGTTACTTGTAATTCTACGATGGTATCTGCTCTTGTAAGTTCATTAGTTTTGTCTAACAATAAAGTTTTATTTTTTGTCCATTCCATGAGGCGTCTCGTTTCGTTGGTTACTAGTCAGTGGTTCAAGGTCAAGTGAAGGTGTCGTGGTTAATTAGCGCTTCCTTGGTAGGCGATCGAAATAAATACGTAATAAAATGTACCTATCTATTGCTCAATACTTTTTAGGAACTTGGCAAATAGATTCGTAAAGCTAAACTCTCAGATGAAATTCAAGAACAAAAGTGTTAACAAACTGCCCCTGTAAAAATGTTACCCAAAGGGTGGATTTAAAATTGTGTTTTTTGAAATTGTCATACGATTTTATTTCATTGTAAATGTGATAATTTTTGTCATTATTTCAATGAATTCAAATAATCCATCCCTTGGGTTTATTTTTATAGTGGTTTGTTTACACATTTGATCTTGAATTTCATCTCCAAGTTTAGATACTGAACATATTTCCCAATTGAAGTCAAGAATGTCATAAATTGCAAACTCCACTCCACTGTAGTAGAGGAAGCTCAAGTCCAGTGGTGGACTGTTGTAAGCTCTTATCAATATAATAATGAAATGGCAAATTGGTAATTAAAAAATTAAAATACTTTGCTATCTAGTAAGTTTCCGCCGTTTGCTGTTATATGCACAAGATGGTCCACTGATGGTGACATTGAATTTAAGTTAATTCAGTCATGAATTTTTTTTATTTGAAGTTTATATTATATTTTCAAGGATTAATACACAACGCGGTGGCAACCATTTGATTGTCATCAGGAGGCCGGTATGCTCATGCCTATCATATATACAAAAAATATCATCCTAAAGTGATTAGATGATGCTACCTTTTACCCCGAGATTGCCTATCTGTACATCTATCAATTTACCCGATTTTTGTCCTACTATACGATGTAGCCTGTTAAACAAGCGTCCTTTCGATTACATTACCGCACGAGTGCGGTGTCAAATATCATAAAATGCAGTTTAACAATTAGAATGCATTGCATCCTCTCTTTGTTCGCGCCGCGGCCCACACGCAACTCCGTTGCGGAATGAAAATAAAATATGGGGATTCGGTAAGGCAACAGTGCCATAAAAGCTGGTAATAAATCATTCAAAGCGCTACGGACTCTCAATGGGGCTCAATTTTTATTCGGATCATGTCTGGCGGTTTACGTTCCGCGTCCTGGCACTAAATTAGCACATGGCATTTTGGCGCCAAACCGATTGACGTACACGGTCATGGCCGACGCATCACGGGTGGCGGATAATTGATTTGTCCTTACAATGCTATCAATTTGTCCATACTTTAATATAAGCTGGTTCTCCGTTACGTTGATCCGCGAAATATCATAGTTGATACCTACCAGAATCTCGATGACATCATCATCATTTATAGCGTGGGGACGTTTCAGACAAAACATGTGCATTGTGTTTTTGTGTAATGAATGAAAAAATAATATATTGTACAAAAATGTGTTGTGCAAGTGTTTGGTCGCTTTTTATACTCTAAATTCAGCCAGACAAGTGTCCGTTGTTGTGTGAGGTTGTTATGTACTTACCTACATTACAATACTTTGCAAACGTTCTTTATTTGAGTGCATATTTTAATCAAATTAATAAGAAACGAAAAAGACATTACCATAATATCATAAACTGTATTCACAATTGACCGAGAGTAAAAATACGAAGTTCCATTCAATAGCAAATCAGAACCAGGGCTTACACCAGAGGCTAATAATTTTCGCAGACAGAATGCCACAGAACGATGGACCAGCCGCCAACGCCCGTCCCACTCTGCAGACTAATCAATGGCACCATTATGCTTTTAACCATTGCAAACTGCTAATCCAAAGATCAAACGTTGAATCACCAATTCTAAGTGAAGCTATGTTGTTTGGATTTTCATTCAAATAAATGTACTAAACTGTGGACAGTGACTTCGTAGTCAATTTTCCATTGATAAAGAAATATGTATAGTGAGTGACATCACAGGACAGGCCGCGCGCCTTCAGCACCAATCTACAAAACCGAATAAAAAATATATATATAAATAAAAACTCTTACTCAATCATATCCAATATATTCATAATGACGCTGTAATTAAAGTTTATAAATTAATTTAACTACCGAATGGTAGTTGCTTGATTTACAACTAATCAAATATAAGCCCTTTCTTCATACTAAGTACCTACTTGCTGGTATCCGATTAGGCTGAACCTCAGCATAGTCCGGTGACTTCTAGAGCAACTCTAGGCTTCGTAGAACGTTGCCTAATAAATACGAAGCCAAAACTAGCCGACGTGATTTTCGCATTTACTGCCTCCCTGTAGGACTCCAGCCCACAAGGGACGTTATCTATCAACTTTCAATAGAATTATAATACACTCTTTGGCAACAGACAGATATTATCCATACTATGCTTAAGTAGTCGCTTAGCCTAGCCTAATCGTAAAACAGCCTTCACACCTCGCTTTGCGATCTTCAAGGCTCGAATGTATGTTTATTAAGTGAATAGATAGAATATACTAGTACTAGAGATGACGTTTCAGTTTAGTTTAAAACAATTGGTGATGAGTAGGTACCTATTCACTCGTCTTATACATCGAGTGTTCGGATAACTTACTCTTGTATGCAAATTCTTGAAAAGCTAATTAGTTTTTCCACCTAATTAGTTTTTAAACAAGCGCTAAAATGTGCGGTTATTTATTTCATTTCAGTATCCGCACATATTAGCCATTTTGCCCAAGTGCATGCATTTATATTTATCCTGCTTCTGCAGGAAAACTATCATGTGAAAACTATGCATATCTTTCTTTGCTTGGAAGTATGCATGGCCGACCCGACCGAATTATACGACGGGACACCACGGGACTTGCCGTCCGTCTGTCTCATAGTACAGTCAAGAAAATATGCTGATCTTCTTTTCACTTCGGTCAATTTATTGCGAATTAATAACAATTAGTGAACCAGCTATTGTTGAAAGCCGCTTTAAAATCCGTTGCGTAGTTTAAAAGTTCTAAGTAGATATTATTTTTTTATGCTATGTAGGTATGGATTACGGGCTGGGTACCAACTTATTGGTATAGCTTTAAACAATAGATTGTTTCAAACAATAGATTTTTACAAGTTGACTATATGAAAGTAAATACAGAGTCGACCCCAGCAAGAGTCATGCGTGGCCTAGTTCCCTCTCATCAAGATTGGCAAGGAGGAAGCCTGTCTCTCAACAATAAAGCGATGGTAGCCTAACGATTGTTATTATTTGCATAGTACTCAATTGATGTCTGCAATAAAATAAATAAGTAGTACGAGTAGTACTAAGATTCTTTTGATCAAGTTCATACGATTTGTTAGCCTTGTCTTACCATAATTTAATCGCAATAGCCACGATGTACTATTACCTTTTGCTCGCCACAACACAACAGCCGTATACCAGTCTCTGACATAATAAAATCTGGTCATAAATACCCAAATTCATTTACCCTTTGATTTCGGACCATGCCTGTGCGTCGTCGTCAGTCTATAAAGCAATATCGGGCACAGTAAAGACTGAGGCAAACTGGCAAACATGACACCACATTTACGATCGGCCATGTCGTTAAGCTTACGACGACCTACATTAACATTAGACCTGCGAAAGAACCCGACGGTTACGTATTTTACAATTATTTTGGCGTTAAAACTTGAAACGGGTGAAACTAAGAATTTGTTTATGCTAATCAGTGATAAACGAGCAAACAGCCCACCTGTAGCCGTATTCACAATGATTCGAAACCGTTTCCGAACGATTCGAAACAAAATTCGTGAGCGGCGAATCCTTGTCGATCGATTCGAAAATTGATATTCAGAATCCCGATAGATTCCACGGAAACTCTACTCTCTATAACATATGAAAATTTCATCAAAATTAACTGAAACCACATTTTCCTAAGAACTTTTGCGGGGTCCTTTGTCGATTCCGTATCCGAATCCGATTTCCGAGCCATTGTGAATACGGCTACTGATCGTAAGTGGTAACTGTCGGGCATAACATATACAATTCATGCATTTAAGTATGGATAAAAGTAGCATCGAACCATATTCTTCGAATGACTTACTAATACTTTATAACCTAAGTTATCTGATGATAACTGTCGGTCATAACATCGACGATTTATATATTGAAGCACTCAGGTTTCACAAGTTATAATAACTCCAGATTAGAAGAGATACAACTGGGGTGATTAAACCTGTATTATACTCGTACTTGAAGGGTGTCCTGCCCTTATCCATCAAGAACACATCGCAAGCATTGTTAGCAACAAACCATGTTAGGGGTGTGTTACACCAAACAGAGTATGTAGGTACCTATGTACTTGTAAAACGAATTCGCTTTTTAAACAGATTTTCGGAAAATGTAGCTGACGTCACAAGCAATATTAGAAATCCTTGTGTAACAAGTTTGGAGCGATACAACTTGGGACCCACACATTATTTTTCAAAAATTTCGTCAATAAATATTTTAATTAATTGGGCTTGCTTGAAGCCTCCGTTACATAGTTCTTGAGCAGTGAACTGTTTGATGCGTGATGATGATATATGTAAATATTGAAGTCTTTGAATGAAACACAGAGGTCTATTAGAGGTCTCCTTAGAGTCGGGCAACGCATTGGTAGCACCTCTGATGTTGATGATGTCCATAGGCGGCAGTGACCACTTTCCATCAGGTGGCCCGCGTGCCTGTTTGTCTGCCGTATTACATAAATGAAACACTAAATTAACGTATATAGGTTTCTATACAAACGTAAGTAAGTACAACAATCTTCTTATTATGTACAAATCCACACAATCCCAATGGTTCGTCCATCCCAAGCCTTTACACCATATACGTAAAACGTGCGTAAAAGTATAATGAACATGTACGTATTGTGTTTATCTTATAACTGCGTCCCTAGAATAGATTTATGGGTCTTTGACGTTTCCACGAGTGCACCTGCGCCTGCGCACTACGCGTTCGTTAATGCGTATTGAAAGCATACCATATGCGACATTTCTGTAGAAGTAGCAGACATGTTATGCAATAACTGAGGAACAAGGATTAAAATACAGTTTTTAAACCCGGATGCGAAATAAAGGCTTTTAAAAATAAAAATATACAACACTTACCCTATACAACACTTGGGACGATATTATGTAAACATTAAAAATCATCTTGGCGTTAATGTCCCGGTCAATGCTCTCGCGCATGATTGCGCGATGTGCGCCTTAACCATAATCCAGGATTTGGCTGATCAGGTGAATACAGTCTTGCGATATGAGGCGTGTTATAACGTTACAACGTTCAAAATTACAACGTTGTAACGTTGTAATTTTGAAGTGTGTCCTATGAAACAGTGTCCTGTGGCAGGCATCGTGACTCCCGAAGGGATTAACCAATTTCAGTGTAGATTATTTAATTTGAAAGCTAGTTTAATGGAGATGGTTCTCACCTTTGTTTCATTAAAATTGGTTCAGTAGTTTAGGAATTATTTGAGTATATGTAAACTTGGCCGAGTGTTTCCGTCGGTTTGTTTAGATTATTATGCTATGTACCTATCTACTTATACATGATGGACAGCCGTAACTATCGCTCCGCATTAATATACTTAGGTTTCTCGGTGCGTAACTAAAACACCAAATCGCAGGTACGTGACACGTTCATAAATGCATGACCACTTTCAGAAAATAATCTTTTGTTACTATTGGCACATACAGGATATTAGGTGCATTGTTAAACAAATGGAATTGGCTAAAAAAAGGGCCTATTAGCTGTCCCTTAGGCACCAATAACTATCTTAAACAACAGGTTATTATTTTAAATTAATAAATTTAACACGCCACTAGTGGACACGCCAAGAAGAAGGATTAATAAATGAAAATTTCTTTACAAACGAATTTCCATACATCGTCTTAAAAATTAAAATTAAAATGTTTTTTGACGTATCAGCCTCAGAACTTTTTTTTAATTTAGTAAGTATTAATGTATAGTTACAAAAAAATTAAATATATGCGCACAACAGTTCATTTTTTAAAAGTCAATGAACGATAAAGAAATGAGGTAATAAATAAATTTACAAACATACATGCATACAAGATACGCGTAAAAACATAACTCTTCCTTGACAATCGGGTAAAAAGCAACACATGTCTTCACAATAATGCTATTAAAAATCTTAATTACATATTTACGTACCTACGAGTATATTCGTTATCGCATATAATACAATGTTATTCAGGATAATAAAGTAAAACAATATTGTTTTATTAAACGTGCACAACTATTGCATTGTCTTAAAAGATTTAGGTACCTATTTCAATTACCTACGTTTTCATGGAAAGTTATTAGCCGTGCCTACATGGATAAAGAGCTCTATATTTACTATATTGACGATATATCTAAATAATCTACATCTGCACATAGTATAAAACAAAGTCGCTGCCCGCCGTGTGTCCTTATGTATCAATGCACGCTTGGATATTCTAAATTACGCTACAGATTTTAATGCGGTTTTCAACAATATATAGAGTGATTCAAGAGGAAGGTTTATAAGCAGAAAAAAAGGGTAGATAGGGGTAAAGATGGTGTACGCGAACGAACTCGCGTCGGGACCACTAGACACATTTGATACAAGCGACAAATGATTGATTTCAAATATGTTTAACGAAAATATCAGCAACGGCTATTAGCAATTGCAATCGTAACAAGTACTGCTGAGTGGCAGATCACAAATCTCCATCAACACTACCCAAAACCCTGCAAACTTATCGTTTTCTATTCTTGCTATATTGGCGACTGTTTCGACTATTTGGCAGCCTTTCTAACCTTGAATAACTTAATCCAGTCATTCACTTTCCGGCCAAAATTGTGTTAAAAACGTTTTCAATTGTGACTTCGGGGTTGATTCCCCAGTTAATATTTTTCATAATTATGAGTATCTCCAACCCGCTACCGTCATAATGGCTGCTTTACTTCCCACCCTGTATTTCTTACAAGCTTGTTAACCCATAGTCTAAAGGTACGCACTACCCATATTGACTATATAGGTTAATATCCCGTTCGCATTTGGCAGTGCAGGCGGGCTTTATTACACGCCATATTCTTATTGTATGGCGCCACGGTGCCGAAGCCATGGCATTTATAGACTCGAGCCTATTATGGCCCGTGCGACTATAACTAAATTGGCGGAAACTGACCTCTAGACTTCTACCTACATACAAAGTGACTTTGGATCGCTCACTAATGCTGGTAATACTATTGAAATCTTGGCAAAGACTTTAAGTGGTTCAGCCACGTCCATACATATTCTCTTACGATCCAGCTGTGCCTGTAAGATTCAAACGAAGATTGTAGAATAAATATGTACCTGACTTTTAAATATTTAGCTCCCATAAAATAAATTGCGTAGGTACTCACAGCATACCGACCTATACAAAACCAATATAAGATGAGCTAGCATCTATGGACGTGCATAGCAATGTTAGTTCTATTTACCCTGGTTTTTATAGCTCGATGTGCTGTCATTTGTACCTAGTTGTTTGTCTAGGCTTAGTTAATAAGTAAGTAAAAACTCTTTATTGCATTATTACAAGGTAGTTAGTTAGGTACACATAATAAAAATAACTCGCGCAGGTATTCGCATGTCTAATGAGCTCCAATATAGACTAGATCTTAGGTTCGATACCTGACGTAATCATTACGACTCTCGAACGAACAAAAGAGGAGAGGAATATTCTAGCGTGGATTGTAATAATACAACTTTATACGGGTATTTTTCCATAAATGGACTTCAGCAATTAGAGCCTCCATTCCCAACAATATGTGAACCGGTAGGTACCTGTAGGTAATGCACTGATAAGAAGTCATTATGCAAAATTGTAATTCATTCAAATTTCCGCTTTCCGCGTTCATTTGACAATAACATATCGTTTATGTGTTTTTAAAACATAACAAGACACAATGTTTGTTTTATGCATCGGTATAGGTATAAACTTGGGCTTCAAATTCTGAAGATGTATTTGTTTAGTCTATTTATTCGCATCGCCGGATTCTGACGCGGCATTAGAAAATGGCTAACCATTTATTGAAGAAGGTCGTGCGTGTTAGATCCACCTAAAACTGAACAGATCAACCTGGAAATTATCATCCTGTTACAGTTATATGCTCTTTGTCTGTATGTATGTTCGACATGTTGGATATTAACGTTGGTACCATGAGGTCGAACTTAAAATTATAATCCACTATAGTGGCCCCGGCACGAGTTCGTTCGCGTACACTTACTTTACCCCTATCTACCTTTTTTTTCTTGTTTATAAACCTCTCGTGAATCACTCTATCTATTGTTGAAAACCGCAAATCCGTTACGTAGTTTAAAAGATTTAAGCGTATAACCCGCGTCACGAAAGAAGAGACTTGTCAAATGGCAGTGGAGGGGATTTCGCGCAGGTAATCGTATACAGCGCAAGTCGAACCACGTGACTCGCCAAGTCTCTTCTTATTTGATACTAGCTATAAAGGCGGTAAGCGATTTTGTTTTATAGGTACTATGTAGATGTTTAATCTAAAATGGCTGAGTTGACCTCTCCGCAGTACCAGCACTCATACACTAATTTAAATTGACCGTATGGGCAAAAGCTGTCATAAAAACTATTTCCACGAGAATGAAGTTGCAGAAAAGCTGAGATCATTCCCATGTTCAAGAAAATGAATCGGATGTTTCAAGTGTACTACACTCTGTAATAAACTTTAATCATCTGACCGCCGTGTGCAGTACCTTCGCACGAGTAATTCTTTTTTCTCTCTTTTTTGTTATGGCTGTGTAACAAGACCTTACAGCCAAATCGCGCCGACAACGTCATGTTTGGGCGTGGCCAGTTCCAAAACCTGTGGTCGGCAAATAAGGCCCGCTCACAATCGGCCGGTCGGTTCCTAGAATCCCATCTTTGCCCTCCTACAGGAAACACAAGGGGTTTTAACGCCAACAAAGCTACGCTTTTGAAACCCAATCAGTGGCGCACGAACGCTGCTTGCAACCATAAACATCCTTAGCTATTTTTGGAGGGAAATTAATCTAGATTCTGACGTGAAATTAGACTGTACGCTTGTTTATGACGGATGCCATAACACAGACGGATTACATGCGGTCTGCCAGTACGTCAAAATAGCGCAAAACATTGCAGTTACAAATTAAAATTTCAGGGTTATGAAAATGAGAGCGAATGATTGATGTATTTTTTATACGTATCCTATAATGTGAGTCAGTGGTGATCACTAGTTACTAAGAAATATTGTGTAAACTCATGGTTATCACGCTAAACTAACATGTCTCCTTAGATACGGCCGGCGGCGTGTCAAAGACAGGTGATCGACCAGCCCAGGCGGCCACCTGCTTCCAACTTAAACCTGTACTGTAGCCTCTCGAGTCGTCATGCTTTTTTGCAAACAACCTTTAATCGTGACCAAATGATGTGCAATTTTTTTCCGACAACTGCCTACTTACTTACTTACAGCGAATTGTAGTATATGTACGATAAGTAAGGTACCTAATCTACTTGCTGATATGCTTTCTGCAAAAGATACGTACTTACTCAATCTATTGAAAGTCACTCTTCAAGTAAGTCCTTAGGTATCCATGGACACAGTTTAAAGTTGGTTCTACAGTTAAAATTTATAATCGTCTCCGTGTTGGTAGGTACGCCGATACGCTGGCTGGAGTCTGGACACATATAACCTAAGTAACAGGAATATCAAGTCCGGCACAAATGTTACTCCCTGCGGCGAACTGTGGAACAAATGGCTTTATTAAGGTTTCGAAACAGGTTTCCAGTCGGTCCGTTACCCAGTGGCGCCGCCCCTGACCGCGGAACCGCGCCGCACAAAACACATGTCGCCGCTATTGTCACGCATATGGCGTCTGCAATTCTCCTGCGCCAAAACTCCTTGCATAAACATGAGAAATTAGGCACAAGGACCACGCATGTAGGTCGCACATTTTCTTTGCACCACTGATAACAAATTAAAAATATACCTACCTCTTCAGTACACGGTGGCGACATAAATCATCTCTGCGACTACATAGACAACAAACTCTTTCTTATCTCTGGTACTTGGTACTAGAGTAAACAAACAGCTGAATACCTACCTGGTAAAAGTAATGCCGGGTCACCTTAGTCTTTGACGTAACGTGACTTTTTCGTTTTATAAAATGTCATTGTTTTTGGCGATAATAAGCTGTTACATACATCTTTCTGTTACGCTAAAAGTCCCTCAAAGTAATCTCAGCTGCTTTTGGATATTATGATCTCTCCTCTTCTGCTAATCTTTGCATCGTTTTCACTGCGAGATAAGGTGCACAGGCGGTTCCAAAAGTCAACGTTAATGATTTATAATGTTGTATTGGATCTCTAGAATTGAATCTCCACAAAATCCTTTGATAATCTGTGTCTTCCTTAGCTACAAGTACCTGTCTGTACATCTTTCCTCAACCTTTGCCAAGGCGAGCCTCTGCTTCTCATTTCCTTTCTTCCGATTTCAGTCCTTTAAGCCGATTTAACCGTGAATAACAGCAAGACTGACATAAACATGTCCCAAATTCCAATTTAAATGTAATACAGGTACAAGCTCGATAAAGAAATGATAAAAAATAAGTAGATGCTGGTTTCTCAGTCAGTAGTTTTTTGCTACCTTCGTCATCGCGAACATACCAGGTATTTTCCGTCAATATTCAATCTAAACCGCTGAAGTGCTGCCTTTAAAATTTTTTGTTACACCTAGCTGTAAATGACAGTTTAGGTATTCTAAATGAAAAAAAACATGCTTGTAGTAACACAATGCCAAAATTCAAACCAAAAATGCTCTTTGTTAGGAAAACAAGAACACAGACTAGTCTGTGTGCAGTGGTGTCACTTGGACCGTGAAAACGAGGTCTGCCTAATAGTGAGCCGGCGAGATTGTTGCACATTGGCGGCACAACAAATAGCACCGGCACAGGGCCGGTGACAGGAGTGCCTGACCCCCCCACTCCCAGCTTTGCTACAAATACTTAACTTACTTATATTTAACTGGATTTAATGGATGTGGATGTGGAAGACACAGGACCGGTCTTTGTGGATGTTTTTGGGGGAGGCCTATGTACAGCGGTGGGCGTCTTTCGGCTAATATTATAGTGATGAATGTACTTAACGTCGTTCTAAACGTGCTTTAAGTCAATAAAACACACTTGAACGTAAAAAGAAAAGTGTATGGCACACTTTTCTATTTAGTAAGCTTACAGTAAAATAAAAACTGATAGAGACGTGAAAGATACAAGTGCTAATCCAAAACAAAATGAAATAATAATAAAGTCTTGTGAATGGATAAGTTAAATATCAGATCGATAAAGGTCAATTAATATTTTGTTGTTCACCCTGAAACCGCCTCTGGTGAGAAACACAGCATAAATTAGCATATATTTAGATGTAATATTGACCCGACCGACCACAGGTGGCTGGCAAAGTAATTTGATATTTATAAAAAAAAACAGCATGATAGAGTTACAAAGAAGCGTTTAAAGAAATAAAATAAAAAAACAGCATGACTCTTACGACCACTGCATGGAGCGACAAAACTCTCCCTTCGGTCAGAGCTTAGATATGGCTTCTTCTTATTTTAATGGATTTCTTTTAATGGATATCACTTACTTGAAAATAAAAAGGTGTTCCAAAAGGACACTCAGTCAGTACAGACAGCTGCACAGTAAACGGAGCCTCCCAGCATACCTATATTAAATAAAAATCTTTTAAAAAAAAACGTTAAACGTCATTCTTAAACGTGTTTAAGAATTTAATGCAAGCCGGGCTAAATATAGATACGATGACACCTTTAATGTCTGTATTTTACACTTTTACGAGGATTTATGTTAGGTGAATGTATCGCAGACGATGACTGCCAGAAATCAAAATCCGTGATGTTAATCGAAATTAATCGCGTGAAGTTTTAAAACACTATGTCTAGACTAGGATTTCCGTACTGGAGACTGTTGCTAAAGGCAATAAAAACTGACCGTAAAAACAGTTTGAGTAGAAAAAAAACGCTTCAACTACACCTACCTATAGAAGCGGAATTTATTTTTTCAATGAGTCAGTTGGTAAAGGAAATTTACTTAACGACTCATTTCCTCTATTTCGCGGATCATGTCCGCAAACTTTGACAATAGGTTAAATTGTTATAGGCGCAAAGTCGTTACTTTGTTGGTTTAGTTAAAGACTATTAATTTATATGAGAACTAGTGGACCCGGCGCGACTTCGTTCGCGTATACTTACTTTACCCCTACCTCTCCTTTTTTCTTGCTTATAAACCTTCCTCTTGAATCACTCTATCTATTGTTGTTAACCGCATTGAAATCCATTGCGTAGTTTAAAAGATCTACAAGACAGTTAGATACATAGGGACAGACGGCGGGAAGCGACTTAGTTTTATACTATGTGTAGACTCGCCTTTAGGTGTGCGTCCTAACAGGAACCGTTGGCGAAGCACGGTTGACCAAGGGCATCCTAGTTGATTGTGTACCCCGTGATACCCCGGTATGAAAATAGACATAGACATTATTTATTTTGACATCACAATTAATACTCGTAGTACTTACTCACTCGTAGTACATTGAATAAGTTGCAATTCTAAATATAAATTCTACTTAAATAAAGATATTCGAATATGGAGTATACTCGTTTCACAAAAACAATGGAAAAACACACATCAATTGCGAAGCACTATACCAAATAATCATCAAATAGGCATCGAATTACCCGCCGCAATATAGACTCGGAAACGGTATTGTGTTTTATTATTCAGCTCAAGCAATAGTTATTTAACGGCCTCAGTGATTCAAGGCGATCCGTCGCTATGCGCGCCAAGAGTCGCGCGATGGCGTCAGCCTAGCGAGGCGCGCCGGCTCTGTAAAGGCTTAGTATCACCAGAGATGTGCTAAGCTGCGAGAGGTGTGGTTTGAGCACCAATGGCTCTGTAAGGCTGGATGTTTCTAATGGGTATTCAGAGATATGCTAAGCTGCGTTTCGAGGGGTGTGGTTTAAGCACCAATACTCAGGAACCGACCGGATCTGGCCGTGTAGTGTCCGACAGAGTAGAAAAGCAGCTATCCCTTAGCACCAATACTCAGGATGGTCGTGTGATGTCCGACAGAGTAGAATAGCAGCTATCTCTTAGCACCAATACTCAGGATAGCCGTGTGGTGTCCGACAGAGTGGAACAGCACCAACCCCTTTACACTTGCGGGTGTTGTACGAGGCGAGATATCTAGAGTCTCCGTAGACTGGAAAATTGACACCGTTTTCTATCGTTATATTTATAACACTGTGATCTCCTGTCTGCTAAGCGTGGAGGTTATGGCAATAACCTCCCATTTGGAGGAAGAGCCCTAAGTCCTGCAGTGGACTGTTATGGCGTGTGAGGAGGTGGACTCAGGATCGCTTCTATTATACTTACTTAGCCTCGTTCCACGAAACTCTAGTGTATACAAAACAAGCGAGAAATGCATGCGAAGGACACGAGCGAGGATAAATGTGCGATGCTGTGTGCTGTTGCACCACCGCTCAACTTTACACATTATTATAATATAAGTACAGTTCATCTCATATTCGCATCGTTTAATTTCCTTCCAAATCTTTGACGAAAAGAGTTACCTACACCGTTGCACAGCTTCTCTACGCATCCTCGCACGCGTAGAAAACAAAAAAATTGTCATAGCTCCGCTACCTTACACTTTTCTGCTGGATGCGCATCCTAAGGGTGGATTGTGCCTGAACTAAGTAGTTTATTGGATGTGCAAATATGTGGATTACGGATACTGGTCTGTTTTCGTTCCGGTTGCTGGTTGTGATGCGGGCTACCTTGTAAAACATAAAAGAATAGGTACTAAACTACAGGTTAACTAATAAGGACAAATTAGCCACCTATGTTATCGTACCAAACCTTTTGAAGTGAAAACAAGTTTTCGTGCCATTATATGTTATCTTGCCAGCGTTGTACCTTTACAAAGAAATTAGGCTGAACCTATACAAAGAATACACTTTGTACAAGCTGTTACAGTTTTCCAAATAAGACTTGAAATCATGTCGACTAAAAACTTCGCGCAGATGAAGGCTAGTATGGAGTGAAATAACTATTGTATCGTAATAGCTCAAAGCAATTGTGGTGTACTGAACTGATGGTGTATTAATAGTCGGCATTCATTATAAGTACACCATAGCGTACTGGCTGCGTTGAGTTTGCGGTGCGGTCAGTGGGAACAGATCAACAGACTGACCACAGCGTCCGTAGCCCATGCGCAAGAGCATGCTGCTAATACTGTTTTTAATTTAATTTTACTCTAATGTCTATTTAATGGGGTACAATTCTTCTAATAGCTATAGATCTAATAGCTATAGCTATAGATCGCAAGTGTCTTAGGTCACTATTCTTATCTACGTTTTACCTACAGGAAATGGAATAAAATAAAACAAATTACACAGGCCTCTATGTTTATGACTGGTTAAAAAAGTAACGCGTCGTAGATATGTGGGTAATAAAATATTGTTGATTTTGCTTTCAAATGTGCAACTCGTAGTGTAATTCAACACGCGAATCGCTTATTCAAAACCAGTCCCAGTACCCGATGTAAGTTGACTAGCCACGCCTATTCCATGCCCGTGGCGTATCGACTATCGATATATCGATATTAGCATGATCGTGTTCATGTTTATCGAAATGTTTCAAATGTTGTAGTGCAATCGCAAACCCGCTGACTTTGATGAATTGCTGATAACGCTTTTGTGTTTAGAGATATCGTTGATTTGACTGTCCTATTCAGTATGCTTGCGTCATTATCATTGGGTACTTAGCACCACTTTAGTGCGGCTGCAATGCAAATACCCAGGTATCGATATCTGTGATTCATTTAAGTACTTCCCTGTGTTAGTACGCTAACGTTTTTCATCACATTGGACGTTATGATGAAATTCTGGTACTGATTTAAATTACCGACTTACAACGATTAATACTAAGCTGTAAAAGTCTGACAAGAAAACTACCACCAAGTAACCTTTTGATGCAACTTATAAACCGATGCGACGATTAAATAAAGCTGTAAGATCCCAGAACGGCTTAACGTTCGCAAACATATCTAACGACCAACGCCTATAATTTTTAGTTGAGCAGTAACACGTATAGTCGAGTGCTGAAACGATTGCTAGATCAATCGAGCACGAACACTACTTAAAATACTGAACACTGACTGAGCACTCGTCCTATATTGCGGGCTGAGTCGTATGGGCGATGACCTCCCGATCGCGACTGCACCATTCGGCCTTTTCACTTTTGTGCGGCGGATCGGTTATTTTCTGTTGTTTCGGTACTGAATGAAGGGCAGGGCATGAGCAGGATGTGGTCAATACAATGATTTACTGATTGAATGACAATGAGCGGTCAAAGATCCCGATTGGTCCCAATTGGAAACCCTGACTTGGATGGATTTGTGCAAGATATTTGGCCTTATAATTATTTAGATTTTCAAAATGAACTTAGGTTAAAGGTTAATACTACCTCATTACCTAAATCCTCCACAGCTAATTAGGCACTTAAACACACGTCTGTTACCTACGTATTCCTAGATATATTTATTTCTACATTAAAATGTGCATATTCGTTACTAAATTTTATGTTTTTTTTGCTTTTCAGGTCGTGATTGGAACATTTACACTGAGTAGCTGAACGACGTCATAGGTTCGTATTTTTTGCCTTATCTTAAACACACAAGAATACATTGTAATAAATTCATTGTATTCTAATCAATCAATCAAGCAAAGAGCAATGCTGAAGTATTTGCAACACATGTGTGTTGCAAATACTTCAGCATCGCTTTGTTGTCTTCCTAACTCCTCGTCCGATTATAATCGCTATCACCAATAAAATTAATCATCTTGGCGTCAATGTTCCGGGTGTAGTATCTTCTTTTAACAACATAAACTCTTTTATCTTTACTTGCACTGCTGCCTTCGGAAATAATCGGCAAACATGGAAACTAACCAATAAGTAACAAGGGACAACAAAACACAAGAAATGAGTAACACAGCATAGATACTTTGTTTTAAACAACAATTTATTTTATGGTATATATACAGATATTGTTTAGATCATAATATAAAAACATTCAATACCACATTAGACTAATAGGTACCTATCTACCATAGCAATTTGAATACTTAAGTACAGGAAGTATGGAGAATTTCGCAAGTAATGTCCCTTACCAGTACCTAGTATCTATGCTTCCTATACTACTTAGTACCTACTAAAATATTGATTGCTTTGTATAAGGAGCAGTAGGGAACTGTAAAAACTTTATAAAATTCGCAAAATAAGACATTTTGCCAAGGCCAAAGCGGTAGAACTATAATTCTTTTAGGTTCATAATTGTGGTGAGTTGAAGTTTTGCGTACATGTAAGTTCTATACCTACCTACCGATAAAGACATCAACGGTGGCCTCTCTCCCGTTGAACTCTTAAAACGTCATTATTTAATGTATTGACTGTATGTACCTATGCATATAAATGTATGTATTTATATGTGTGCGTATGTAGATACTTATGTTAAACTCTTTAACCGCGCTTTAAATTAGAGCAATAGAGAACTGGTTTGTAAACAAATTTAAATTACATTCATACAAAAGACATCAATGGGGGACATCGCGTTGAACTCTTTTGTATGAAAAGTCAACTTTTCGTGATTTGATCTTGATTTCATAAAATTTCATAGATAATTATCAGTTTGAACGATTGACAGCTGTCATCCGAAATTCTGAAAAGGTAGAGCTCTAGCATAGAGTGTTGAAGCTCTTTCAATGATATATGCGTCTCACAGACCTAGACCTTTTAATGACGCGTCTTTTGACACTATTTTCATTTTTGTATCTAAATAATTGATAACGGTAGGATAATGCTAAAAATGTACTAAATTAGGGCATCGGGTTGGCACTCATGCTAGTCTTCTACCCCCAGCTGATCCTCATCAAGCTTCCACCCTGGCGTTGCTGGTGCAAGTGGCAGGTTCGCTGTAGGCGTCCAACCGCCACTGATAGAACTGTGGTCCCCCGCAAAATCATTTACGGGTCGTTTTCATGGGGTTAGATTTTCTTGGTGGACAGTTCGGTACAATAAACAATACGGAGTTGACATTTTGATAGAATGAATTTTTCTGTAGCATGAAAATTTCTGTACAATAGACGTATCGATAAAGTTTGCATGTGGATGTTTTATTTCATTTTTTAATTTTTTTTATTTGGATGTCTCACAGCATAGAAAATATACAGTAGTATAACATGTTACAGTGGACATTTTGCCTCAGTGGACCAGTGAATACCTACTCCATACAATATCAATTGTCATACCATGCAAAAGTTACGTAAATGAATACAGCACAAAGGTGTATGAGCTTAAACGAACTGCTTGAGTCTTCTCATACAGCCGCCTATTCAAGATGATACGCATTTAAAACTTTCTACCGTACCCAATAACGCGTAGGTATCTAACCGAAAGTCTAGCTTCGAAATGGCCTACCTCAATGACGTAAGGAACTGAGTCACGTGACCACGGCGCATAGAAACTCGAAATCGGCCAACAGCCGCAATGCATTTTAGCACGCGCGATGTATGCCGGCTCCAGCGATTGTATGCAAAACGGATCATTTGTCTATCTGATTGCGTTTGTTATTCAGACGCGCACCAAATGGTCGCGCCAATCTGGGTCATCAATATTCAACATAGTTGTTTACATACGGCATGATTACGAAGGTGGTCGTGATATCTACTTCGTGCTCTCGCGCGCGACAAGCGAGACGTAGATATTGCTATCTCTTTCATGTTAGTATTGAGAAAAGGAAACAAAGGCTTTCTCGCGGTGCGAGCTATGTCATATATGCTAGCTGTGCTGAGAGACTAAACAACAAGCACTTATCAACTTTATCTTCCTATAACCTTATTTCGGCATTAATATTCTGTGGTTAGATGTCGGAAATCTCCCGACAAAGTCTACATATAAACACTCAAATTCGTCAAAAACCTATTTTAAAGAAACAAAGCTACGTACCATCTTGATTAAACTGGGTTTCAAATAAAGACAACCGCATCTATATCGGTTCATCCGTTCGGGAGCACAGATACACACGACAAACTCATAACACCCCTTTTTTGCAATGACGGTTTAAAAACGACAGTTATCACTCAATTTTGAGAATTACTGAAACTCGAAAACAACTTCACACGTCACAAGTCTAAGCTTACGGCGTTTTTGTTATGACGATCGTTTGCCGTCGAGAAGTTTAGGCTGTTGCGATTACTTCATACCAATGTGTACTCATAAGTTACATAGCCTGCAGTTACATTTTTACGCTATAGGTATACGACTAGTCTAAGGAAAGTTTGCTAGATTGAGTTATTTATTTTAGTAAATTATTTTTAGAAAATTTTAAATAATTTACTAGGAAAAAAATTTAATGACTAGTAAAGGATTGAATAAAGGAATTTTTACACGCTGCTGAGTGCTGACGCTTAAACAGTTTAAAAAAACCAATTCATAAAAAGGTTTGCAAGTATTTCATTCCAATGTGCAGGCACTTACTGCAACTTTCTGCTTTCTACTGTGAAAGTAATTATTATCTGGTAATGTTAAGTTGACGATGAAACCTGCACATTCAGGTGCAGGTGGTCATGTTCCCCTTGTAGCAAGGTCATGGAGGACAGATGGCAGTCGCTCCACTGTAATTACCTGACCTGCCAAATCCTGGATTATGGTCAAGGCGGACCCCGGGCCCTCATGCGCGAGCGCACAACCGGGACATAAACACCAAGATGATTATTTTTAATGTTAACTTGAGATCTCATTTGTCAAACTGATATGTTTACTTTATCCTTATTATGTAAATAACTACTTAAAGAGAGAAATAACAACATATGGCTTGTCAGAAAGTATGTTAATAACCTAGTCTGTTTACTTATTTGAACTATTACTTTAGCTGGTGTTCGACGCTAAAACTCACTTGCACTTACTAAGGCTAAATACCAACCTTAGATAGGATGTGTGGAACCTCGTCACAAGCTACCAAAATAAAAGGTTGACATATTTACGTAGGTACTAATTTCTTTACCTTATTATTTACCATTTTCAAACAAGCAGACATCATCCCATCTGATGGAAAGCGGCAATTACTGTCGCACGTAAACATCTACGACTCATTCTTAAGCCATTTAGTTAAGTTCAGTCACGTGTGAGAGAACAGATGCTTTGTCACTGTAATGACAAAATATACACGCCTCATTGAAATGAAAAGATTCATTGCCCAGGGAGGCACACGGTCAGACTGTCCTGATGAAAAATGGTCACCGTCGTTACCATCTGTGCACCGCTCAGATGAGCATGCTCCATTTTCGGCCGCATCGTCACTTACCAACAGGTGAGATGGCGATCGAATGCCTGTCGTGTCTAATAAAAAAAAGTATTCGTAGAAACTTTTATAAATTATTTCGTTGCGTTTAACTATATGCAGATATTTTCATTAAAATTTAATAAAATTAGTTTTACTTCGTAACGAATCGATAAGTCTAAAAGCTTATTTATTATTTACAGTTTCGAATTTTCTAGACAGGTATTTGCGTGTTTCTTTATTGAAACATTTTAACTTTTATAGTCTACAAATGGAAGTATAGCTACAAATATACCAACTCATAACTCATATCTAGCTACTACGACCCGACGAAACCCCTGATATCCAAGACACAGGTCTCTGACCTACTTTGATTTCAAAAGTATCATTGTATTTGACCTCAGTACTATGTGTATTCTCTGTGCTATCTGTATACCTATTTGTATTTTTATCGCCTGTAAATTTTCGAAATAAATTATTTTATTTTTATCTTGATAACGAATACAAGGCATCTCTTAAAAAATTCGAATGTGTTCATCAAAGGGGCATACTAAGAAGTATTTTGCTACAAAGTCATTCAAGTTATCTAACTAAGATAGAAGACATTGGGAAGATAATGAGCATTGGTAATAATAATTGATAAGAATTGTTCCATTACAACAAATGGAGATGTATTAAAGGAATAGATGCGATGCCGACCTATTAGATAGATACCTGTAGAAATGTCTTTTGGAGAATCCCATCTTGAAGTGCAAAGGAGAGAGTTCACATTTTGCATGTGCGCGCGTGGTAAAAAAGTCTCTTACTGCTCTAGCCATCCTAGCTCATTAATTAATTAATAAAATCCATAGATACCTACCTATTACCTGAATATGGTCTTATGGAATATCTACTTGAAAACTGGTGGGAAAGTATGTCTAAACATAACCTAACTGATAGAAAAAATCCGATAACCCCGACCAAGTTGACTTAAACTCAAATATATTCTTAAATACACAACCGATTTTAATGAATCAAAGCTAAGAACCATCTCAATTAAGATGGCTTTGAAACAGAGAAAACCGCATCCAAATCAGTCCGTCTGGTCGGGAATTACGATGCCACAGACAGATACAGAGTACAACATGGAGTTCTTCAAGAAAGGGGTTAAAAGGTTTTTACGAGGTCGGCAACGCGTGGAGATGCCCCTGGTATTGCAAACGTCCATAGGCTGCGGTGACTGCTTACCATCAGGCAGGCCGCAAGCTTGTTAGCCACCTGAGTGGTATAAAAAAAAAGATACATAAAGCCAGAGATACACAGATATGCACATCAAACTCCTAACACTACTCTATTTTCGTCGGCGGCTAAAATCAATTAAATACAATTACAAACAAGCTTAGGTACAGCCTGCCTGATGGTAAGCAGTTGCCGCAGCCTATCGACGTTTGCAATACCAGGAGCATCACTCCCGAGTTGCCGACCCCGAAAAACCATTGTACTCTAGGGAATTCGTTCCTCCTCAGTGTGCGTGGGGTGAAAGTTCCTTTGGAACCGCACAGTTCGCAACCAGTTTGGTTCCAAGGATAGGATGTGAATGCTCTTTGTGATGGTAAATGTTAAGAGGTTTGTCCTGGAACTGTGGAACTACAAAGAAAGGAGCTTTCTTAATTGGGTATTTATGAGGTTACAATGTACCAGATTTAGTTCTAAATAGGAGACTGACTAGTGATTTTAAAAATTCGTAGTAGATAATTATGAAACATCTGCAATGAATAACACCTTTATCAGTCTTACCGACTATACGCGGCAATAGACAAAATTCCGATAAATAATCAAATTCCCATTAGCTAATATGTAGCTAAACATGAGTTGCTAGGATAAGACGAATTCCAATTAAATCATTTCAATAACTTGAATATTATAATAACCCAGATAGGGTAGCATACCTACTAATCTGTACATATTTTGCCCACGTATTAATGCAATTAAAGTGCAAGGCTTTATCATTTAAATTTAAAAATCATCTACTAGGCAAAACAAAATAATCTGATCGTAAAAACAGTGTTACCAACGAAAGGTACTCTGCCAACAAACAGGTACAATTTTAATATCAGGTTATACGCTTGATACTGCGCTGGGTTATCTAATCTTATCTCGACGCTCTCCAATACTGTGGCGTCAACCTCCATACACTTACCAAGCCAATATTATATACCTACAGTCACATCAGTTTCACACTCGACCCAACAAGGAAGTCAATTAACATCCCACAACTCAAACCGATGCTGGAACGTCTTCATAATCATCAAATTATACGCGAAACGGTAGTAAAATCAACTCGTTTATCAATGTAACGTTAACGCGATTATCCATTAGTAATTAAGAAACACGTTATTCATTGCCACCAGTGTGAAGCCATCAACACAACAGTCCTAATAAAGTTGGGAATGTAAAACGCTAAGATAAAATTCACCGCCGCGAAAACAGGCTCTAGCGTGTGCGCAAAACAACACACTGCTGGCTGCACAAACAACCTGATATTACCTTTTGTGTACTGATAATTATCTGGCGACAAATATTGGCCTCCCTTCATTCCGAGTCTGGCGTCCGATCGCAGCGCCGCGTCGATATAAAGTTGCGCGTGTGTGCTTTGGACTACGTGAAAGTGCAGCTTTCTGCTTTCCACATAAATTTCAAACACAAAGTGTATTGTTCAATATATCGTGGACCAGTTTCGATAGCAGGAAAACGTGAGTATCGGGAGGTGTGACTCATTTGCGGCAATAGTGATCTCAGTCGCGACTAGCCACCTTCAAACGATGCCTTCTCGACGCCGTATCGGAGATGGAGACTTGACACAAGCAATTATCATGCAAATAAATATGGCCCGACTCTATTACGACACTGCGCATAGGAAACGTAAAATTGTGAAGTCGACGGAGACTCATTTATTAAAAGACACTTAGTCACTTTGCATTCATTTTTTATTTTTGGTTGTTTTTCATATTACTCAATTTCAACTACGCTGTAGTTAACACTTTGTAAACGCAAGAAATATGGATTCGTATGTTATAGCTATACAATACTAGTTTATGTATGGGTATTATGACCATTGTATCGGATCATATGTCTCACAACCTGACTCTACAGTAAGTACATAGGTACGCGACGTCAGATGGACAAAGCGGAGATAAGATTTCACTAGAACAATGCCAACGAGCATCTGTTTTATATTTAAAACAAACGTCATTATTTGGCGCAGAATCGTTTAGATTCATCTCTGTAGTATCTATATTATAAACAAGCACTACAAAGTGATGTCTGGGTCTGTGTGTCTGTATGTAGGTACACGAATGTAGAAATAGATATCAATAAACACCGTAGTTTACTTACAAACAAATCCATTATTCTTCAATGTTTTTCACCATGTTGTTGTAGCCACAACCAACCCCATTGTTGGCCAATTTGATGCAAATTCACGAAAAGAAACAGCTGCCCATTGTGTTCCACTGTTATTCCGTACCGGTAACGTGACCTACCTCGTGTTTCCAGAATATTTCGTAATTGATGTAACACTCGATCATTAATCAAGTCATAACATTCGTCTCGTCTTGTAGAATGCGTTTGTTTATTTTAATTTTTTCTCGTTCCAGAGTTCACGAGATGGGGGCGAGGTCCCGGGAGTTGATACTACTCCTGGCGGTGTGTGCGCTTGCGCTCAGCGAGCCCGTCATCAACAAGACCGCCGGCGCTAAGAAAGACAAGGACAGTGAGCATGACCTCTACCTGTACGAGGACTACGACCAGGAGGTGCTCTTCAACGAGGACAGGCCGTGCCCCAGGGACTGCATATGCACTGTAACCCAAGGATACAGAATAGCCAAATGCAACCGTCTCGAAGTCGGCACGCAAAAGTTCGGCGATGACATCTCCGACGTGGTCGTTGAAAACGCGGATCCCCGCTACCCCATTGAGCTGAATGACTTTATCTTCAAGAAACTCGGCCTCCACAATGTTGCCACCATCAAGATCGTCAACAGCACCATCAGCACTATCGGCCCAAAGGCGTTCCACAACCTTCCCGACCTATATGCTGTCAACATGGCCCACAACAAGCTAAGAAACATACACCCCGAGACGTTCGCTCTAAATAAGAAATTACTCTTACTTACTCTCTCAAATAATCCGCTCGAAATCCCAGACAATGATTACTTCCTCAACGCATCTTCAGTGCAGGAACTCGATATCTCTTATTGTGGCGTCCAGAGCGTGCACGCCCACACATTTAAGAATATGTCAAGTTTAATGTACTTGAACTTGGCTGGAAACAATTTGTCTAAAATGGATGACGATACCTTTAAGCAGTTACTGGACTTGGAAGAGCTTGATTTAAGCGATAACAACATTAGTTCATTGCCCGATAACATTTTCTCAGAAAACGCCGAACTTGCAACACTCCATATTCAAAAGAATCCTATTGACACAGTCTTCGACTTACAAGTCTCCGACTTGCTGACTTTGAACGCTGGACAAACAAACATCAAAGTTATTGGACCGTCCATGTTTAATGGCATGAAATACATCGCTAATCTGAATCTCAGCGGCAACCACATTGACAGTATTCACAATCTGGCATTTGAAAAACTGGTGGAACTTAATTTCCTTGACCTTTCGTACAACAATTTGGACTTCGTGTCTAACATTTTAATCAAAGACAACATTGAACTGGATATATTTAAAATCTCTAACAACCCTAGATTAAAGCATTTGCCTGTTGATGGGTTCAACAGCTCAGCTGAAATGTTCAACATTTACTTATTCGATGCTTCAAACTGCGCCTTGGAAGAAATTTATGACGATTCTCTAAAGACCTTTACTGCTCTGTCTCAAATCAATCTATCTGGCAATAAGATCAAGTCTATAAGCCCTAAAGTATTTTCCAGATCAACGAAACTTGTAGAAATCAATCTCGCACATAACTTGATCACTACCTTGGACGTCAAAGTATTCGAGAAAAACTCGGAGCTCGCTAAATTATTTTTACAAGGAAATCCCCTGAAAACGCTCTCCGCTAGAGTGTTTAGTTTTACACCTGTTCTATCATATTTGGATATGAGCCACGCCGAATTAACAGCCCCCTGGAATTCTGATAAGAACCAATCAATGATTCTCAGTAATTTATCTTTCCTGAATGTTTCACACAACCGTATCTCTGAGATCCAACAATCCAAATTGGATCCTCTGCAGAAACTTCGCGTTTTGGACATCAGCAACAATCCACTAGCATGCAACCGTGAATTTGAAAATCTCATGACTTGGTTGAGCACCCGTAAAATATCACCCAATACCAATTCTAACACAGCCAGTATTGCCAATCTTGAAAAAGACAAGAAAGTTGAAACCGAAACATACAGTTGGGAGATTTTGAGCAGAAAAACATGTGGTGAGCCACTGCCAGTGCCAGTGGTGCATAAAGTTGAGCCGCTGCCGACGGTTTCCGAAGACGATATATGGGAGACAATCAATAAGGGCGACGAGAGCAACTTCGACCTGAAAGAGACTCTGGATGACGGTAAAATACCTGATGATACTAAAGTTACGACAGCCAGTAAAAAGCTAACAAACGACGTCGACGACGAAGGCGACGATGACGACGGGAAAGACGGTGAGTATAACGATGGAGAGGACGATGACGACTCCACATCTGAAGACGACGACGAATACGACGACGACATGGACCTCAAATTCAGCGAGAAGTCGACAACCGCCAAAACCAAACTGGCCGAGAAGACAATCCAAAAGGACAAACAGTCGCCGGTGGCGGACGACGTCGAGATAAAGATCCGTCTGATGGAGAAGGAGTTGGGGCCGCGGGTGTCGTACGTGGCGGGGGCGGCCGACGAGGAGGAGCACGGGAGCTACGAGTACCTGTGGCCGATCCTGATCGCGCTGGCGGGCGCGGTGGTGCTGCTGGTGGTGGTGGCCAAGACGGTGGCTATGGTGTGCACGCGGCGGCAGCGGCAGGTGCGCTACAACAGCGCGATCATCGCCGCCATGCAGCAGCAGGGCCGCACCAAGAAGGACTGCGGGCTGGTGTACCAGCAGCTGTCCGAGGAGCTGGGCCCCGCCACGCCCAAGCTGAGCCGCTACGCGCCGCTGCGCAGCGTCACCGTCAACGCCGCCAACCTCTCCTACGAGAGCAGTCCCTTCCACCACAGCAACATCGTCCCCGAGGCGGTGTGAGCCACACGTACAAACACTAATCGTAAGCGTCGGTTAAATTAACACCCCTTAACTCGTTTATAAGTGGTAGCATGTAAGCGCTAGTCAGTCGAGTGCATACATATCTTACGAATCGAACTTTAATGCAGTGCCTTCAAAGATCATTCTCGAACAATCGCGACCAATGTTATATTTTTTTATTGTAATCTAGCGCTTTTTTTATAATAACAAATGGAAGTCAAATTACAACAAATTAATTTAAGATTATATATTATACAAATTAGTTCTTAGGTTTATTTTATGTACTTAAAATTATTAAAAATAAAACACTATAAATGTCGTTTTTATTAAAACATATATTATTGTTGATCCCATGATTAGGTTCTTAATAAATTTAAAACTTAACTACTTCTAACTATTCTGTAAAAATATAACAACAACATTGTAAATATTTTATTACAAACACCATAACATGAACATACAACTTTTGTCTTATCTTATAGATAAATCACAATTTACTCAGTATTTATTTAGTACACAGTCAGTGAGTCCTCGAAAATTCTCGATAAATCTTCTTCACTTTGAGCCACGGGTGATAACCCAAGTAGACGTTTCTGGAACAAGTGATACATCATTCACCACACCATAAAGAACAGGAAATTTGAACCACCATAAATCGTTTGATACAAGTAAATCTTTTCATATATTTTAAACGAGCTAGAGAAATTCAATATGCATTTAAATGATCACAGAACGACAAAGGTATACCTTTGTCTATTGTATTGTTACAACTTTGTTCCAATAACTAAAGCTACTTTCTCCGCAGTCTATTAGTTGCTGGCAGAAGGCTTCAACAATGGCGAATGGGGTCAATTGCTTATCGATGGACTGTAGCATAGGCGGTAGAAAGACTGTCTGTATACGATCAACAGAGGGTAGAATAAGTTTGGATGAAAGGCATCAATACAGGGGGGCTTATTTCACGCTTTATAATTTTTTTCTAGCCTAAAAATCCCTAGCAAAAAATTATTCTTATCTATCTTCACCAATCCTTTATTGTCGAAGATCGTTCTCAATTATATATTTAATAGAGATATGTGGTTAGAGAAAATGTTTAATTTGTGATGTCACAACGCGAGAATAGGCCCCCAGACCATACAAACATTTTCACGAGAACGTTACTGTGGACATCGCTTGGTAGTCTCACAATAAGAGAAGGCCCAAAAAAGGTATTCTATTCTATTCAAACTCTCCATACCTGTGGCAAAGCACCCTTGACCAGCTGGGGAATGTCATCTCTGGTGTAGCCCAAGCCGGTCAATCCGTTTGCTATCTTCATCGTATCCATATATTTAAGTATTGTATCAGCCAGGATCTTGCCGGCATCCGCTTGCTTGGCGTTCTTAACATCAGCGCCTAGTAGGCTGGCCGCTTCTAGATGCTTCTCTGGGTCGCTGGCGGCCGTGAAACGGAATGCAGCGGGCGCAGTGATGACCACCGACAGACCGTGAGGGATGATTGGCTCGGCACTGTTGGGGTTGAATATGAGTAAGTTCAACTGTACTGATAGGGTTTGACGTGTGGTGTGGTCGCCTCCGACTCCGACCTGTTGGACTTGGACCTCTAGATTTGAGAAGGGATTGCGTGGAGATGGCAATGATAAACAGACCAGAAAACATTGTTTCCCATTTTTAGATCCAAGCCGGTCTGCATCAAATAAAATATTCATTGTATAATATTCGTACTTCGAAGTGCTACATTCTACTCTGTCGGAGGACCCCCCGGTTCATAACAACCTATTTCTAAATAGTCTATTTACCATACTGACTGAAATTCAAATAACCACGCCCAAATCGATCAATTCTTAAAATAGGAGTGTTAGTGGAGGCTTATCTGTCTGTTATGGTCCCCACTCCAGCTAACGACAAGTAGATTACTGTATTCTGTTATCGACAATAGGACGCAAGGAAATGATTATAGCTGTCAAATGTGATCGAATAAATTGGCCCTGCTTGTGTGTTTTAAACCGTGTTAGAGCTTGTCTAAGCTGAAATGACGCGCCACACTACTTAATTAGTTGATTTCGATGTGTGAGTGCAAATATTAACAACGACACTTCATCTGTGTGGGAGCGTCGACTGCTCCAATCGAACGACGCGTGCTCCTACGTTTGAGTCCCACCGGCAACTGAATGACCAATTACAACGGCATTTGTATATGTATTAAATAAATAAATAAATAATCCTTTTATTTCTCCACAACAACGTATACAGAATATTTTTATGTTTTATGAAACTAGGTACATTATTAACATGTTGGATACGTATACATATTTGTGGCGACTGGTGCCTGAACTAGGGAAACCTGTGCTACAGGTCACCAGGTCTCCACCCCAGAGCAAAACTATCTTATTATTATAGAGAACAATTACAAATATGCAAAATAGATTATGCAATAAGCAAATTTTAAATATGGACGCAATATAATGCAGAATATTGCGTCCATATTTAAAATTGACTTGTGTGCGTTAATGCAATAGTGGGGCGCGTCATTTCAGCTTAGACGAGCTCTACAACAGTCATTGGGTGCGTCACTAACGCTGGGGCCCTGTCAAGCGATTACATCGCGACTCTGGCGGTGTCTTAATTGGCAACGGTCGTGCGACCATGTTCTCCTATTGGTCGGGCGAGCCCGTCGTACGACCATGGTCAATTAGGAAATTGGAATGACCGTTGCCAATTAGGAAAGCGCTTTTGACGTTGCCAGAGCCGCGCGAATCGCCAGAGCGATACAGCGCCAAACGTACCCGTGATGTGCATAGGTAAACCAGAAAATGGGAGCAGCGTTTTCTACTGTCTAGTTCAACTCTGTAAGCTCCAACCCTCCTGATGCAAGTGTGGAGATTTTGGCAATGCCATTCCCTAATGTGGAGGAGGCTTAAGCCCTGCAGTAGACTGTTATGGTCTGTTGGTAATGATTATTGAGAATGGCTGGCTGTGCTGAGATTTGAGGTCTGCTACCACAACAAGTTGTCCCATCTGGGATTTGTATATCTAATAACTTTGAACAGTTATTTTCGTCCCATGGCACGTAATAATATCGACAATACACTACTACTAGGTCTCTGTAAGTAACCTCATTGGTAGCGCTCATTAAAAGACCAAATTGAAGTCGATCCACTCATTGAGAAACGCGCGGGTTCTTGACTAGAACAGCCCGGTAGCATAGTCTCTATAAAATAATCATCTTGGCGTTAATGTCCCGGTTGCGCTCTCGAGAACGAGGACCCGGGGTCCGCCTTGACCACGATCCAGGATTTGGCGATGAGGTAATTACAGTGGAGCGACTACCATCTGACCTCCGTGACCAGGGGAACCTAACCAGATTGGATCATGGTTACAAATTCAGTTGCCTGAATTTGCAGCTTTCATCACGATGTTTTTCCCTCACCGTAAGGGCATCGGTTAGAATACAACTAATGTACATAACTCAGAAAAGAGTCATTCGTACAGTCTCTATACACACCCGTAATCCTGCGGCACATAGCTCTTCCATGGGGAATGTGCACGCCCGTGTTGCCGATGCCCACGCCCGCCAGGTGCATGCTGAGCGCGCGTGCCCAGTCTATATACGTACCCATTATCCTGCGGCACGTAGCTCTTCACGTTCCCAGCGATGGGGTACGCGAGTCCATGGGGAATGTGCACGCCCGCGTTGCCGATGCCCACGCCGGCCATGGTGGCCGCCAGGTGCATGCTGAGCGCGCGTGCCTAGTCTACATACGTACCCATAATCCTGAGGCACGTAGCACTTCACGTTCCCAGCGATGGGGTACGCGAGTCCATGGGGAATGTGCACGCCCGCGTTGCCGATGCCCACGCCGGCCATGGTGGCCGCCAGGTGCATGCTGAGCGCGCGTGCCTAGTCTACATACGTACCCATAATCCTGAGGCACGTAGCACTTCACGTTCCCAGCGATGGGGTACGCGAGTCCATGGGGAATGTGCACGCCCGCGTTGCCGATGCCCACGCCGGCCATGGTGGCCGCCAGGTGCATGCTGAGCGCGCGTGCCTAGTCTACATACGTACCCATAATCCTGAGGCACGTAGCTCTTCACGTTCCCAGCGATGGGGTACGCGAGTCCATGGGGAATGTGCACGCCCGCGTTGCCGATGCCCACGCCGGCCATGGTGGCCGCTAGGTGCATGCTGGAGCGCGCGTCCAGGTCGTCGGGCCGGTACACTGCGCGCGTGAAGAACTTCTCGATACTCTGGTTGGGGAGAATTGTTGATATTAGATAGTGCCATCGTCATCGTTGGCCTTAGACAGCTATTATAACTGATTTTAACAGGTTTGTGTACGGCACTTTCTCTGATGTCTGTAGGGCCGAATACGGGAAAGGCAGATTCGGTTACACAGTGAGCAGACATAAGAATTCGACCTGAATTATAGTGCTAGGTTGTCAGCGCAGTAGTTGTTCAATAGTATATAGACTGTGAGAAAAAAAGCCACTTTTCTTGTTTGTGACTACAATGTAAGCGAAACTGCCCAGAGAATGTGAGGCACCCCGGTTATTTTTACTTATAGAACCCACACAAGAGGATATGTAAGTATTATCGCTACGAAAAGTCGGGGTAACCAAATATAAAAATATTTTTGTGCCTGGTTGTGCACGGGCTGACCAATGTTTTGTCTCCCAAACGTCTACCAACACTACAAAGTGGATTTTTTCTTATACTCGAAAAGTAAGATAATCTACAGCGTCCTCACCTTCTAGTATTACTGTTATTACCCAGGCATTCTAAGCAACTCGGCGAACCTAGCGCCTGTTTCACGTGGGAGTGGAGTGTATAATATCGGTAACACTGATGTTCCTACCGACCTAGCGAATTAAAAGAAACCTAGCTTCTTACAAAATCAGGGTATGTAGGGGGGGGTTTATATCGGACAATGTAGGTTATGTGCCTCTGTGAGACCCGTTTAGCCAGGATCTACAGCAGCGGTCTAAAAATACACGTCATAAAACAGAAACGCTACAAAAATTAAAAAATATAGCACCCGTCGCATGATGAGGTTTGTCACGGTCGAGCTCTCTCGACAAACGATATAACTTTAGCAATCTCTTTCGATTTGCATTAAAATAAGCGAGACAGCTTTATATCGCGTGACAAAGCCCGTCATGCTACGCAGGCAGAAGGACTCTAAAAGCTAGGATATGTACCATCGGCTTATTTATTTCTACCGCCCTATAATGCTGGCACTGTGTTTCGATTATATAGTAAGATATCCAGTGTAATAGGTAGAGCTATAACAACGCACATGCGGATCTGATTTCTGTTAACTACGTGAAGCCTGGCGTAGGGCGCCGCTGAAAATCAGCGCTGCGGTATCTCTATCTACAGCATATGCTGAGCTGAGTTTTAGTATGGTATGACACTACAATCTCTATTTCACCATAAATTGTAATTGAATATACCCTAGTTTTAACATATTATACCTATAATTGTTGATATTGTTACAACTTGTTTGATATAATTGTGGTAATTGCCAAAAAAAATCGATGTCTATGGGTATGTCGAATCCAAAGCCCAGCTTGCACCAAATTCTTAAACATATTTGAAAATGACGTTCAACGTCATTTGGTATATTAACCCATATTAACTGCTTCCTGACTTTAAAAAAAATTACACAAATTAAAGTCGTCTGATTATCGAAATAGTAGCTACCTGCAAACAAAACCGGGCCCAAACATCCGATATGGGGTTGCTGCCTTGGTACGCGGGTCTAAGCGCTGGATTCGGCGGCGCTGGACCTGCGGAGTACGAATAGATACATTAATTGAAAATAAACGCAAACTATGACCCTACTAATAACACCGTCTGTATTCCTATACACAAACATAGGATATTGTTTTACCCATATCTGTAGAACATAAATCTATTGGTACGTTTATTTCTTTCCACTATATCACAATCCAACAAAAAGCAACGTTAAAAAGAACGTTTACAATATGAAAATGTTGCAGTGGATGTGCGGCGGTACACGACATCTCCGAGTCGTATGCGAGAGCCATTGACTTACGTCGTGGGGATTGGGCAAGGTGGAGAAGAAAAAGCAGTAAAGATCAACCCTGGTAGAAACCGGGATTTACTGGATGATAATGATGATGGAGGCAAGTTTCAAATTTCTCGATCTTGAACCCTACTAAAACAACTTAAGTCGCAAAATACGTTACCAACCTCGTTCCGTATAAGGGATGGCGGTGAAACTTTCAAGCGCATGGCAGAATATGTCGAAACCCGCAAAGTTGGCCACCTTCTCTGGCAATGACAGTGTGTGCAACGGGTCTATTATTGCCAGGAGGGGTCGCAGTTTCGCGTGCGAAATGCCAGTCTTGGCGTGGATCTCTTCGAAATCAAATATGGAGACGCCAGTAGTTTCGCTGCCGGTGCCGCTTGTTGTGGGTACTGAAATAATGTAATAAAGACTAGTTATTTTCTTTAATTGCGTAAGCGAGTTCTATTGCTAGCTAAGCATCGCATAAACATCAGGATGATTTCTGTCAAACGGATTAGTCAGAAATTATCAGAGTTGTATTACCCAATTTCTTCACTTACTTCACACAAATAAGTGCTAGCAATCACTGTGACTTTTCAAGAAGGAACTATATTACAGAATCACTTAAAGGACACGTGATAGTAGAGACCGTGAGGATCGTCAGTGACTTTTCAACAGTATTTTCCCTATGGGCGGCATGTGAGGACAATAATGAATGTGGCATAAAAAGGTACTAACATGTCGCCGATACTAGTGACGTAATTTATCACCCATCTCTAGCACTTGTTTGTGTGAAGTTAGTCAAGAGGTCGTGCTATTAGCAAAAAATTTAGTAATAAGTCTCTGGAAACAGCTAATTTCGGCTCACACGCGTGCGACAGAGACGACCCTCTACGAAACCGAACCAGCTGATGTGCATTATTTACGTACAGATTAAATTTTGTACTCTGGTATTTCAAGGTTTTTTTCAGTAGGCACCCCACCTAGTGTGAGGAGTACTGTGTTTACATACACGTACTACAGATCTACTCGTAACCTAGCTGACAGACGCCGATAGATCTACTTCGTGGAATGTGATGAACAAGGTGAAGTAATTTAAGAAAATATATAAGAATGAGGGTCTTCACGATTTCAGATGGCGCTAGTGAGGCGTAAGATCTGTTGTCAAAGCACTGTCGTGCTATTGGAGAGAAACAACTGAACTGTCAAATGACAAATCTAGTCCAGCCCATGGCAGGGCTTTGTTTGAATAGGATCTCAAGTGGCAGCAGCGCCATCTATGGATTTTTTAATCGCTAAAGCCCTCATTAACTTTAGTCTTTTTACTCACTGGCAATCATGGGCTTCAAATCTACTTCAACAGGCTTCCCTTTCCCCACAGGCGCGTTCACGTAGTCCAGAAACTCAGCTTCGGGATCGCAGTAATACAGGTTGGCAGCCTTGCAAGTGTCCATCACGGAACCGCCCCCGACCGCTACAAAGCTGTCAAACTGGTGTTCCTTTGCAAATTTTATTGCGTCCTTGAAGCTAGAATGAGAGAAATGCATTTGTTATTGTGTATTTTAGATGAGGAATCGTTTATCTCGTTTTGCCTGTATTTCAATGTAAGTTCCAGATTTAAAGCATGGTCCTGTAAAAAATATGGACTCCATTCTATACTAGACAGAAGTGAAGAATGCAAGGTTTGACAATTTATTTTGATGTACATGACTATGCTGTCACACTAGTGACAGTGTCAAAGGCACGCACACACATAAATAGATGGCCATTTTTATACTTCCCTCATGATATACTTAGAGTATATCATGAGGGAAGTATAAAAATCCATCCATACTTTTTTCAGTTCTGTTTCACATCATCATATGAAATTGGTAATGACTGTGATCAGAGTATCGGATGATTTGATTGAAGGTTGTGGGTTTGAATCTAATACAACTGACCTGCATTAATAAACCCCGAGTTTCAAACCTCGAGAAACTACCTGGCTTAAAACAGTTATATTTATTACTTACAAATTTTCCTAAGTAATAAATAATACCAACCATAAATAGTTTAGGAGCTACTGATCTTAGCAAAGCCTAGTATTAACATTAGCAGAGGAAGTACATACCTGGAATCACTAGGTTCCACATGCACTCTATCATAAACCTTATAGTTGATCCCAGTTCTTGTCAAGGAATCAGCAACAGCCTTCATAGGACCCAACGCTGCAACATTAGGGTCCGTCATAACGCAGACATTCTTGGCTCCCAAATTAACCAAGTCATGGCCGACTTCCCGTGTAGCACCAATGCCATATCTGACAGTGGAACATTTAATCTGAAAAAAAAGATTCACAATGGGAGGAACATATTATTGGTATAACTAAAAGGGCAAATTCATTACTATACTGCATTCGTAAAGCCTTTTCAATAATTAGCAAAGACTTATTTTTGAAACTGTATAAAACATATATCAGACCAATACTGGAATACTGCTTTCTTGTATGGAACCCATATTTGAAAAAAGACAGCCTGTTAGAGCGAGTACAGAGAAGAGCTACAAAAATGGTAGTAGGGCCAATCCCTACTACCATTTTTGTAGCTCTTCTCTGTAGTAAAAGCTACGAGGAACGCTTACAGGAACTTGGACTATCAACACTGGAAAGACGTAGACAATGTGGTGATCAGATAGAAACATATAAGATACTATATGGACATTATGATGTGAAGGGACTAGAAACCATCTACAACTTAAATAATAACAAAAACCTCAGAGGCCATACACTGAAATTGTCAAGATCACAGGGAACCAGTAACCCCAGACACAACTTTTTGACAAATAGGGATGTCAGTGCATGGAATGAATTGCCGGAATCAGTGATCAGTGCTCCATCGGTGAACTGTTTTAAAAATAGACTGGATAGACATTACCAGAACTAAATATTGTGATATACACGCATCAACTTGCAGCTGCTAGTGTATAATAAATAATAATTATTATTATTATTTGTCATTCAGCAATTCAGAAACTCAAGATACCATGGTCACAAGTCTAAACTGCCTTAAGTTGACGGAACCCCTCTTTCTTTATTTTATGGCATAGAGGAATTACAATGTAAAGTGGCAGTCCATATAGCATGTATACACCTACTGTGTAGAGTGGCGAGACAGTAAAATGTCACTGGACCGGGACAGTGTTGTAGCCAAATGATAGTTTTCACATATTTTTTAGGTTGTACTTATTTATTTATTTATTTGCATGCTACATGGTAATACTAGACGACGAATACGACTACTAGATGGATAGAAAAACTTAAGACGAACAAGCATGTAGCACCCCGTAGGGGCACCGCAAAATTTTGAGAGGGCTTACTTATAGATAACAGGTAATGGTGTTAGTTGTTTAGTTTATATTTCTGTAAGAACATTAGGTTCACAGTCGGCCAAACAGTCTGACAGTTCAGTTTATACCCAGGTCTAGGACAAGTGAAACGCTTATGTGGCACGGAAAAATTTATTAGAAAATCTATCACATCTATCTGAATTCTGATCTGAACATTCTCTTGCCAATGTTCAGACCCACCGAGTTAGAGAGCAAAACAGTGCGGGGAAAGCAGGGGGTGGGTACACGGCCTAGTAAATACAACAGTGACTCTCTCGGCCTGTTGCTAGGGCAAGCACTCTGCTGAATACTCGACTATGTGTTTACAAATACCGAGCGCTCGGCCAAGAGCACTGCTTCGTCACTCTACTCTGTTACAGAGTCTCTGTAGGTGTAGTCTCTGCCTACCAAACCTGTGGGATGGAGGTGTCACCTTTACGTTTATTTGTCAAGATCAACAGACTATATATTCAATTATTTGTTCATAGTACTTACTTCAAAGGCATAATCCTTATTAGGTGTTGCATTGGATACTTGAAAGTTTCCTCTGTGACTATGTGCTGGACACTGACATCTGGGAAAAATAAAATACAAAAATATTCTCTAAGCACCTGTGATAACCTTTGTTATGTTATTAAGAAATAGTATAAACACAAAACAGTTGAGAACAACTAGTTGCCAGGCGCTCAGAGTGCGTACCGAGCTGGAAGTGTTTGTTTTAAATCCTCAGTGATTCCTTTGCTACACCAAACGCAATAGGTTTAACTCTCTGCGCAAGATTATCTCGAAGAATTCTTTTCCATTTAAGAGTCAAGACTTTACTTATCAAAGGATAAGCATAGGTTTATCAAAATTAACCCTCGATGCTTGGTTGATCGAGCGCAACAAGTCGAAAACCCTCTTACGTGCTGCCATTGTTTTAAGACTTCACTTTCTATCTACCACAGCCGGTAGACTAACCAGAATGGAACATTTCTGCAAGTATTTCTTTAAGTAAGTACTTATTTATCTAAATATTATCTTCATATGATTATGGCATGTTTACAAATGTTATTTTGACCTTGACTTTTGGTCTTTGTACTATAGAAATCTGTGCTTTGTACCTACAGACAGTGTTGCCGCAACTGAGTTCCCAAAACGTACATATCCAGAGCTGATAAGTTACATATTGGGCTACAAAGATACATAAGATTTTTTTACTACTTTCTCACAACTTGGTAGCCATCAGAAGTATTTTTAAATTTAGACGTGTAAAAACTTTTTAAAAACATAGCATTTTACAAAACTGTTACCTATTACCTATATCATGTTTTCATTAAGAGGAATCAATAAAAATATTGATACTTTTATTGAATCATTTATCACATAATAAAACCCAGCAGTCTGAAACTCATAGGACTATCTGAAAAACAGATAATCTCCAAAACATCAGCTCAAAATCTGCCACCCTTAAAAAAATTACAAAAATATGTCACACATATTTTTAGCTTGTATTACAGTTTTCGTATAATACAGTATTTAATAGCGATAAATGAGTGTTTTAAAAATGGTGTAAGTATTTGTATTTTACATAAATAACATATTTACTACCTATTACGTTTCAAAAACTTTCACAAAATTTATTGATCGTTTCGAATTAACTTCAACAAGCAAAGTTTATGAGTTCAATTCCCGCCGATCTGTGTTAACGTTATCCATCTTTTACGTAAGTACCTATTTTCAAGTAATAATAGATCTGGTGCAAAATATCCAGCCTTAACTGGCACTTCAATGAGCAGTTTTCCAATAGGTAAGTATCTAAAGCATTCCTAACAACAATTGATAATCGCTTGAAATAGGTTCTTAGCAAACAGGATATAAACTCTGGGTACGTTGTATTGGATAATATTGTGTTTGTCAATAGTTTTCAACCATTTTAGTGGTTGTAATAATAATAGAACATAGTGCCTATTCATAAAAATATGTCTTTGTTCATTTCGTATAACCTTTAACAGTTATGTTTATATTAATAAACATTTTATTTTTAAGTTTAGTATTAGTTGGCTGCATGAAATCACTGCCACCATCATACAGATTATGAAAAGATTACCAAAATTGTAGGAGCGCCATCTATTGATGGTTTTTGAAACCAACTATCAATACCTACTGGAAAACTTCTCATTAAGGCAAATATCATTTAGGTACTTACTCTTATCCAAAATCCGAATTCAGCTATCATTTGCATTTATTGATCCAAGACAATAATTTGTGTTAAGTGACAAATAACAATATTTTCCTTAAAAAATTATTAAATGAGATGTTTGTTCTCGAATCTGCCGAGTCCTGCCGCTTTTTCAACTCGTCAACATATCAACTGAAAATTCAATAGTCAAATCTACCAAAATTGCAGAAATCTGCCCCAAATGGTCACACTGCGAACGGCTCCGAGCCAAAGAGTCGAGTTCATCGAGTTGTCATAGAAAACCGGCCAAGTGTGAGTCGAAGTCTGATAAGCCGGACACAAACATGTATAATGTTTGTTTACAAAGATATTTGCAAAAGCGACTTTCCACTAATATATTTCTATACATATTTACAAATGAGCTTTCACACATCGTTTTGCGCATCTTTGAACACATCTTGGCCCATGTCTGAGACCGGCATTATAATGGGTTCCGCAAATAAAATAAAAGTTCGTAAAATTTTATTTATTTTGGAAACCTTAAAGCGCACTTTTTATTATTTATTATTTTGTTGTACTTTAATAATTTAGTCGTTACCCACCATCACACGTCACAAACAACAGCAGCTTATCCATTCTAACAGTCCACTGCTGGACTTGAGCCTGTTATAAGTAGGGACCACACTTATAGGGCGGTAGGTCGTTTAACGGTTTCCATGACGCTAATGTTTTGTTTTCATAATTGCGGTAAGTAAGTATTCTATTGCTTTTTCCCATCACATTCATATGTGTGCTCCTAACCCACTATATGTACGTCCATGCTAAATATATTTGGCATTTAAACCAAACCAATGGGCTATAGTTACGGCTTACCATCAGGTGGGCTGTCTGCTCTTTTGTCACTGCGCAGCATAGTGGCATAGGTGGCAAGTGACGAAATCAGATAGAATGGAGATTTTGGCAAAAGCCTTGACTGATAGAGGACAAGTCCAGTAGTGGACTGTTTTGCGATGTTAATAGGAAAGAAGGTAAAAATCAATATTCATCTCAGCCGGAAGACGTCTACTATTGAACATAGGCCTACCACCACGTCTTCACACCGATCGGCTCTGTGCGTCTTGCATCCTGTCCTGTACCTTGTAAGTTTTATACAATATTATCTCCCTGCGGGTAACAAGGCCGTGCTTGACGATGACATTTCATCAAACATAATTGGACACTGTTGAGGAGGGGTGATAATACTTGTAAGTAAACAAGGTGTCTATGAAGTAGTGTGCTTATACCACTATTTCCAGGATTTTTTAAATAAAATTCATATTAGACATCGAAGTGATGTATTAATAAATTCATACAGATTTTCATTCACATAATTACACAATAGAAAAAACTAGTTCTTCTACAACTCCATCGATATACTACATACATAGAATAAAACATCTTACTCCCTACTAGCATCATTTGGTTATACAACTTCAAAGTAACCTACCGAGAGGCTAAAATGGCATTAAAATATTTCATCACATTTAGACTTTCATAGTAATATATTATTTGAAATAAATATAATTTTTACTTAAGCAAAGTACCTCAGGCGATTGCTTCAGGTACTCTCCGAGATATCTCCAAATAATACAAATAAATTACAAAACTCCTATACATCTAACTTTTATGCACTACAATCTAACAATCTATTTACAATATTGCTGTAGTCAACAGGCTTACTTATTATGACTTTTTGCAATTTCGAAAATCTCAAAAGGTGTTTCACTTGGAAGGTGAATTGAACTTAAGTAAACTTCAATAAATAATACCTATAAACTCAAACATAATACGTTTAGCTGTTTACTTGAAAACCTCCTAGGTATGTTGTTGAATTATTTTGTAAGGAAATGGATAACAACTTCATTACTTGAAACTTACATGGGTACTCAAATAATACTAACATATGGCAACGAGCGCAACAACGTAGGTAACTTTACAATGCATGGGTGTTTACTTAACAACTATCAATAAAAGGACTTAGTGAACTTAATATACAGACAAAATTACATACAGGTTGTTAGGAATGTGTAGTTAGGATAACAAAAGATCCGCCATATTGCGTCTTATAGTTAATAAACCCTATTTATGCTATTTCACAGCTATTACTACATTTTCAATCATATCTGTCTCTACTATTTCTGAAATGGATAGATTGATAGGTTTAGTAAATACTCTTTAACTTTCACACAAAACAGTCAACTTGCAATGAACACTACTGCTATAAATATTAATCGTTTATTTATTTACGATGGGCTAAACATTTAAAGGGCGTAACAATTCGAGGGAACAATGGACCAATTGTTGTATTGTGATACAAATTTGAGTGGTATCAATGCGGAATGTACGCGAGATACTAAGCCAAAGGTTCCACACATCTTTATAGACCTTCCAATAAGAACACAACGTGTGTTCTTGTTACATTTGGGATAGATAGTTCAAACTTTCGAAAAAGTCGAACGCTTTCGTTTATACTGTAATCAGTTTAGTTTTCGTCAAAGCTGTAATCAATATAAATCGATTCTCCAATCCATGTATCTCTTTGAAAAACACTTTCGGCTTTGAATACCATTTATATTACACTCCGCATTGCACCAGAATTAATCTTTGGTCCTCTTCTTCTTACATCGATTATTGATTATTATAAATGATATATTCGTCTATATTTCCCTCGATTCACTGTGGAGCATGCACCAACCATCTAAGACACCTCAATAGTCTACAAGAACAAACACTAACATTCACTGGTCCGATATAGAATAGATTTGTTGCAATAGATAACAGTTTCTTCATCTACAAATCACATTTGTTTTTTGGCAAATCTTAATGAGCTCTACGTAAAGTTCTCGTGTTAAGTTTACGTGGTGGCTTTGATACATTAGTGTTTGATTATTTTGTATAATTTATTCATATAACCACAGCTACTGTACAAAGTGTGTCTTATAAGTTCGCGGCCTAATGTGCTTAACACATTGTACACCATGGTAGTCGCCGGTGACTACCACTATACTTTCCCTAAGGGCCCGACACCGATTCGCGATTTCGACCAGTTTTACACATATTTTATTGGCTCATATGATTAAAAAAGAGTCACAAACCGCGATTTTAATAGTTCTTTTATTACTATAAAAAGATCGCTCACCAGTGACCACCACGGCCCACATTACGTCCCGCGATTCTCAGGGGGTCTATTTTAAATTTGATAAAATAAATAACAGCTGGGGGAACTGTAGTGTTTTCGTCAGTCACTACCGTCTCGGTAGGTCTAGCCAAGATGCCAATCGCTAGCGATTCTTTTGCGATTGACATAGATCGGCGCCGTACTGCGACCGCTGTGAAGCTAGCCGACGTAGCCGACAAGTTCCGATCGTCAATGGATTGGCATCTTAGATACGAGATCTGAAGGGCGTCTACGGCAGGGATAGTATGCACAGCTTTTAGTCCTTGTTAAAATACAGCTGTGCTAGGAAAGTCTAGTTTCCGAAAGATGGTCCTTCCGTAATTAAACTGTTAGTGATCTGACTAACGTTCTTTGTACTACCCAATAGTCTTCATCACATTTATACGCATCTGGTCAGAAACGCATATGGCTATTTAGATTAAAAGCCAGAAACGAAAAATACCAGACAGTACGTTAGGCCGCGAACTTATCAGCCGCCCCTATCATTCCATTGGACAATCTTAACAACAATTCACTGATTTTACTCTATTTTTTAATTTGGTTTCCACGTAAACTTACTATACTATAAATTGTTAAATTCCGAACATGACTACACTGAACCTCTATCTCTAAACACCAATTTAAGTTCATAATAACTGTATACTAAACATTCACATTGAGCAGTTATTAAACTTTGTTTTAACCGACTGAGGAAGGAGGGAAATATTTTTACAATAAAGTGAATCTCTGAAACCTCTATTTAGTTATAATAACGTTACATTTCCTCAAACGGCATACGGAATCAGCAAAAGCAATGAGCAGATTACTAAAACCCGTAATGGGACGGACTAGCTAGCTATAACTTATTATATTGGTGTCCATAATTCATAACACTCATTCAAAATAGCACAGCGCATACAGCGGACTGGCTCAAAGAAATACAGTACTTTTTAATTGTTTTACAAAAAAATCTAATGCTAAAATGTATGTATCATGTATACTCGTAATACAAATGGTAGATCCAAAAGTGGTATGGTTTAAATTTATGAGTATTAAATTTCGTTTTTGTATAAAAACAATTATTTGAACGACATTTGGTCGAAAAAGTTCTGCTAGTACTAAATCTTGCAGAATGAAATTGAATCACAAATGCACAATGACTGCGTCTCTGAGAAGTACTGTACTGATTACAAAAGATGCTATAATAAATAAGCTCATAGCCTCCAAATAGAATGCCAAAAGCGTAGGCCAAAAATCCTGTAAGCCGACAGAGAAGAACCAGTCGTTACTTTTTGGTGTTTCAATACATCATTATGTTGAACACAATAAAAAAATCAATCTTACGAAAGTGGCACCCTTCAAAGGTTTCAATAGCGATTCATCCGACAAGAAACAAATTTACAACAGCTACACGAATCCGACAACATTTATAACATGCAAATTTTAACAAGAGTATATATTACCGAATTGTTATGAGTCATTGAAAATTTAGTAAAACTATGAGAAAGTTCAGAGCGAATTGTTCGTAGTGTAAAGCGAGTCAGCAAAACGCTGGCCGTAAAGAGAAAAGTTCCACGCCGAGTGGAAGATAAAATGTAACAGTGTAACGTTCAACGAACTATGTACTACGATTTGAGCTGACCAACAAGAAGGGAGTTCTAGGAACACTTGTTTCTACTTGATCGTGGGTGCTGAGCCGTGTTACGTGTCCTTGTCTCTCTTCTAGTCCGGCAGCATGTGTACGAAGGAGACGGGGAACATGCCTCGGCGGACGGTGCCCTCGACTTGGCCTTCCATCCAGTTGTCGTCCTCCGTTCGCTCGTTGATGACGACGATGACTTCGCCTTCCCGGAATGAGAGTTCGTCCTCGTTGTCCGCCACGCAGTCGTATAGCGCCCGGCAGCGACGCAGTCCGCCCACCTGGACATAATTAGTAAGTATGATATAACCCGCCTAATATAAATCGTGGTAACTACACTACAATAATTTTCCATATACGCAAATACATTTCTGACTTTACAAATCAGTCTTTAACTTCATAAATACCTAATGGGTTTTAATTTGGTTTTCGCGGTTTTATAGCGAATAAGACATTGATCTGCTCTTTATTTAATTAATTTCTTTAACACAATCACTTTACGCCAGCCAAATTATTTTTATAGGCGGTTATCAAAACCGCCTTAAAATTGTACCATTAGGGCTCTCACTTGCTTGGCTTACGACGCGAGGATGCCCAAGACCGGGCGAAATGGAGGAGAATGAATCGGAAAGCGGATCCCGGTAGAAACCGAGACTGATCGCTCGGATGATGATGATGATAATTTGGACGTCCACTTCACTTAACATTGGGATCTCAACCAATCAAATCAACCACAGAATAGATCCTCACCATAGACAACGAAGCCGAAGGCGACCGCGAGTGCACACTGGAGGCGTCCGAGGCGTCCAGCGAACGCGAGTCGGAGCGCCGCGGGCGGTCCCACCCGGCCCCACTGGGACCACTGGCCACCCCACCAATCTCTTCGGCCATCTCGCACAACTCCAACGACGAGTCTTGACTAGAACACTCCTGGAATGGTGATGTTGATGTTAATGGATGTTGGTTGGAAAATGGAGAATGCCACAGAAGTTTTACCAGTTACTGATTTGGGGGCGTGTTTTATTAAGTGTTATATCCTCTCATGGGTGTTCAGTGTATTAGTTGATTATAAAAGATAGGGACGGTCACAGCACTTATAATACGCACTTGCGCAAGCGCGCAAATAAAATAAATACATTTTCGGGTCCTTTTTGTAGGGTCAAACACGATTGTTTTTCTTAACTTCGGCAGTCAAGATCACATCCAGCCAAATCAGTAACTGATATTCATGGTGAAAATTGCTTCTTATGGAAAGCCTACAAAATAGTTAACACAAAAAAGCTAAGGTAAAATGTTGAACACGCTTTTAGTGCTTTTTGCGTTTTGCTGCTTGTAAAGAGAACACGTTGTTAAAATGTACGAGTATATTATGTAAGCTATATTTTAACGGCAGTGTCGCTAGGAAAAAGCCCATGTTTTTATATACTTAGTTTTGCGAAAATTGATCAAAGAACTATTATTACAAGCTATACTGAACTGGGGGTCTAAAAAGGCCACATTAGCGTTTCATATTATGATTCAAATTAGAGTGCCACAAACTTATCTGATCCGGTGGCCAAAACTGGAACTAAGTGAGGCCATTTTGAATTGTCATGTCAATATCAACAACAGCGACGCTGCAGATAACTTTAAGATAAATTTTAATAATTCATATTAGGAAACGCTATGAATGTGGCTTTTTAGACCCCCTGAACTGTGAATCTTTTCTTTTCAAATGTACACCACCAAGGGCGTAGCAAAGTGGAAAAATGTGTATTCACAAGTTATTCTAGTGCTAATTGTATTACGAGTTTCGACCTGTATTGAAATAAGAGTAATTGTGTTGGCTGAACTAAACCTATTGGACCTTTCTAGAGCAGCTACTCTGTAGATACTAAAAAGCGGCTACGCCTAAACATACAGCTAAGTTTCCTAATACGTACGTAGCGAAATTTATAAAAAGAAAATAGGGTTCAGACAGACCATGCATTCGAAATTCAGGTCAATTGGGAAAAACACAAGTGGTTTTATAAGATGAGTCTTGATCTGATGAGTTGTTGGCTGTTAGAGTAATTGAATTTAATTTAATCAGGGAAAAGGGTAACAGGAAGCTGAAAGCTGTCAGATAAGAACATGCAGTTAAGGTACACAATCCATAAGTTATGCATAAATGTTATACAGGTATAAATACTTATATGCATAACTTATAGTTGAAATGGAGACTGTCAAGAGATATTGAGGCCAATATTGTACAAAAGATTTTGAACTCTATTATCAAGAGTGTTTAAGTCTACTTTATGTATTTTTTTTGCACAGTGTGAATAAATTTTGTCGTCTCTTGACTGTGGTGGACAGGTATAAAAAAAAAACAAATATTTATTAGAAGGTAGGGCGTAACTCAAAACGAGGGGAAGCGATTAAATACACTATGACTCTCTGTCAGACGTTCTTTACCCTTCTTAGTTTCGCTTTCGCAGCCATTTCCAGATGCAATCTATTTTTCTTCTGAAGCAAAAACAAATAACAACCTGTATCTCATTTCTAACCTGTAATTACTTACAACACTTATTTTATTTTCTAGCAAATACAATTTACCCTCACTATAGTAAATTTCATTTGATATCATATTTTTATTACTAACGTGAAACCAAAACCAAGTCACTGAACCCTGATAGTAAAACGTTATTGTACGTTTATAAACGTTTGCAATATAATAGTAGGTATCACGAGTCCCACACACATACATTTTAACCACCTTCTCGTAAAAATAACTAGCTGCACTAATTAGGGAAAACCTTAACCTTAACCTGCGCCAGTAGCGCCCAGGGCTAACACAATAAATTAAGTTTCGTTGGCCCTCTGGTGGACCTTTTTTTTCCTATCATGAACAGAATTTCGAAACCGTTATTAAAATTACTCCGGAATTAACGGTTATCAAAGGTTATCCCAAACAGACGCAGTTGCGGTATGTGATAATTAGTAATCTATGGAACATTTGAAAGCCCCGCACCTGTATGAACCAAATGTGACCGCCACCATGAGCGTACCACCTCCTCTGATAGGAACTCCATTATATATCCTCCCAAAAAAACTCACATATTACAGGTTGCTGTATCTCCAACGAACTGTTACACCAATCCGATCGAGACGGTACATGTTTATGTTACGGGCAACTTGATTAACCGGGCAGTAATTATATGGACCGATCATTATGAATGACCAAGAGCATCGGTCAAATTGATAAATTTATTACTTTGACCGGACCGTATTAATGTGGTCCATTTAAGAAATCAACATTTGATAGCTTAAATTTATCACTTCGACCGGGTAGTGAGTGTGATTACTTCCTTACTTCTAGCCCTAGTTCCTTAGTTCTAGTAACATATATACACGACACTATACCGATCAAACAAATCGATCTAATATGACTGACATAGCTCCTTCATCCATGAAGGTGGAGAAAGCATTCCTGATACCTACTTGAAGCAATACATAACTCGCTTTGTGTTTGTCAGTATGTATGAATAAAAGATCAGACCACAGAGATTGAAATAGAGATCACATCATGTAGGTATACGACTCAAGCTTTGTTCGAAGTGTTCCCTCCACCTTTATCTTCTTCATGACTTCAATCAAGGAAGTTGAATTTAAGTTGGAATTTGGTTGCCTCTGGGGCCCAATTTATTTGCTTTCAACTGGCACCATGAACTCCAACCATGGCGTAGTCCTTACCTTCCTAGGCGGTGGGGTAGGCTCGTCGCGGTGGGCGCCGTTATGCAGTACGGCGGGCGGGGTGGGAGGGGGCTGCTGTGGACGTGGCTTCGTCGCACCTGGAGATATATAGGTTATATTTACTAGTTGGTCACGTCGTGTATATATCATAGACCAATATATTAGCTAGTGGATATGAGACATTTGACGATATGATATGGTATATGGATGTTGTGACATAATGTACGATCTGACAGTTTGGCAAATACCAGCACCACAGCAAGTAAGTACCAGCACCTCCAAGGGTAATTTCTGTTTATTCCCTTTGACCGCAACCCCACTGATGATGCGTGATCAAAATGCAACTTAATTTCCTCCGTATGCGGCTTAAATTGGTATAGAAAAATAAAATCACTTGTTTTATTTCGCTATACCAATTTCACCAGTATGCGAAGCGCATTAAGATGCATTTCGATCGCTTTCGCCATTACGGATTATAGGGTCAAGGGAATAAAAATAAAAAATATACCGGGAATTTTAAGGGTATGTTCCGGGTTTCCTACCGCGTATTTTTGTTGACGAGTAGTCCGATATTTCGACGCAATTTCATGCATCATGGTCACGGGACGACTCACACGACGACGAAACCCGGAACATACTCTTTAAAATGTGTGATAATAACCGCGATAATTTAAAACATTATGATATACCGGGAATACACGTACGCTGTTACTTGCCGCTGATTCTATTGGTGCCCGCACTCCATCCATCAATGGACAGTATGGGCTGTTGATATATGATTTGAGTGTGATGTAGTTTATCTAACCACTGACCGTGCAGGTCGGCTCCAGCCAAAACGGAACGTCGGTTACCAGTTTATTTTGCCCCTGATTCTATCGGCGCGCGCACTCCATCCATCAATGAACACAATGGGCTGTAGACCTGTGATGTGTGTGTGTATGTGTCAGTTCGTATACCCACTCACCGTGTACTGATCTCGCGCTGTCAGCCGATGGCGATGGCGTGGACCGCGCGGCGGGGGGCGGCGCGGGGGGTAGCGCCACCCCGGGCGGCAGGGGCGCCACTCGCTTCTTCAGACTGCCTATGTTGTCTGGGAAGCAAAGGGGATGGTTGTGAGTTATTTCTTATTGGAGTCGGCGTGTCGATAATGTAGACAGACTGTCACGGTGTTTAAGTCTTAACTATATTTTATTAGAATTTGCATTCAGTCCAAGATATGGAAAAGGCTAGTCGTTCAGGGTAGATGTCTTGGATCCCTGCAATCGCAGAGGAGCAGTGGTGGTGGTGCCGTTCTCTGATAGTACGCCGCTATCTTGAACCCACCATGTGGAATGACGTCACAACATACAATTCTAATAGGCTCTACTCCAATAGGGCCTACCTTGTGGAATGGACTGAAATGTACGATTTTGAACGACATGAAGTTGGTTATACTCTAACTTCAAAGGAGTGAATTTTATGTTCCGTTTTACTAACATAATTTTCAAGATTTTTAGTTTTTATTTGATCTCGTTTTATAAATAAATTTAACATTACAGAATACTTAGAATGCACTCAAAATAACAGAATACGGAAAGAATGATCTAGTAATAATATTCTATTCTAATATTGAAATGTATTTCACAAGATTTAATAAACTTTATTATTATTTTATTATTATCTTTATATATATAATTATTCTGTGAGTGTGTATGTCACTGAACTTCTCTCAAACGACTGGACCGATTTTGATGAAATTTTTTGTGTGTGTTCAAGGGGATCTGGGAATGGTTTAGATTCACAATTTTGATTAGATTCAAAATGGTATTTAGACTTAAATGGTAAATAGACTTTTGGATTCGGATAAAATGTTATTGCGCGGATCATTAACTTTAGGATCATTAACTTTGGTGTAGGGTAGGTGTAGGGTAGGTGTAGGGGTGTAGGGTAGGTGTAGGGTAGGTGTAGGGTAGGTGTAGGGTAGGTGTAGGGTAGGTGTAAGGTAGGTGTAAGGTAGGTGTAGGGTAGGTGTAGGGTAGTTGTAGGGTAGGTGTAAGGTAGGTGTAGGGTAGGTGTAAGGTAGGTGTAGGGTAGGTGTAGGGTAGGTGTAGGGTAGGTGTAGGGTAGGTGTAGGGTAGGTGTAGGGTAGGTGTAGGGTAGGTGTAAGGTAGGTGTAGGGTAGGTGTAGGGTAGATGTAGGGTAGGTGTAGGGTAGGTGTAGGGTAGGTGTAGGGTAGGTGTAGGGTAGGTGTAGGGTTAGAACGCTACGCGAACGAAGTCGCGCCGGGTCCACTAGTTGTTATTATAAAGTACATTTATCTAGCATTTTATTTAATTTAAAATACGATGTTTCAAAATCAAAATGCGAAACAAATAGTTACTATACATATTTAAACTCCCCAATGGCATTCATTTCGTTCATTCTAACCGTTACTGAGTTCAGCGGTACGTCATTCCACAGGCTAGTATCAAGATGGCGGCGTTCAATTGGAGACCGGGAGGAAGATCATCCCTAGCCTTGCACCTGGACACTCGTCGGGGGGATCACGGTCGAGGCGGACCCCGAGCCCTCGCCAACCGGGACACGAACGCCAAGATAAGCAGTGGTACTCACAGACGTTGGGCTTCCTAGGCATCGTGGTGGGCGTGTGCGGCTGATAGTGCAGCGAGTCGCAGGTAACGGAGCGACCGCGGAGGACCGGGGACACTCCCCGGGGTCCTACGGGGGCCTAGAGACCAGTGGTCATACTCACAGACGTTGGGCTTCCTAGGCATTGTGGTGGGCGTGTGCGGCGGGTGGTGCAGCGAGTCGCAGGTGGCGGAGCGAGCTCGCAGCACCGGGGACTCCGCCCCGGGCGCCGCGCCCGCGTACGACGGCGGCCGGGACCGCGGACACTTCTTCTCGGGGGTGACGCTGCCGTTTTGCTGGGGAGGGATGTGGGTGTAAAACCAGCGGCGGTAGGACTCTGGCAAGCCTGTACGGCTAGCACGAGTTGCTCTCGCGCGCGGTAAGCGAGAAAAGGTGCGGCAAAGATACTGCTATCTCACTCATCTTAGTATTAAGAGAAGAAAACAAACGCTCTCTCGTGGCGCGAGCTGTGTCGCGGACACACGTGTGATAGCCGTGCTGAGGAGTCTACCCGGATGGATCATCATCGTCGTAGCGCATATTCCGACCTCTGCCGGGGTCCGCTTCCTACCCATTCTTCTCAACTTCGTCCGATCTTCGGCATCCATATTCATATTCATATTTATTTGCTCATAAGCCGTAATCCGTTGGATCCACCCGGATGGATACCTCCCTTTAATAGGGTTCGTCCTTTAACGTAAGTTTCTAATAAGTGAGGGGAACTAAAAACATCAAGGGGGGAGGTCAGATGGCAGTCGCACCACTTATCACAATTACATCATATGTCAAATCCTGGATCATGGTCAAGGCGGACCCCGGGCCCTAGTAAAAGAGCACAACCGGGACATTAACGCCAAGATGATGATGATGTTAACGATTGAACAGGAGGGGGAATAATGATATGACGACAAAATATTGATAAATAGTAGTTTATGCAACTGTCATATAAAAGGGGGTATTAAAACATGAGTGTCTGTTTATCATACGAGGCGTAGCCGAGTATGATAATAGTTTGACACGAGTGTTTTAATACCTAATTATATGCAGTTGCATACACTACTTTATCTACACTCATATTTTTATGTTAAAATATCGTACCTATAATTTTCTCAACTTAGCTGGAAGTAAGCGAGTCAGTTCTGTTGTATCTACGCGTCAAGGACATCAAGCGGCGGGAAATTCACTTAACTATTGTCACATTTATCAATTTATTTGCTTAAAATAAGGAAAAACATTCACAAACACAAATTACAACAATTACAATAAATATTCTGTTTAGCGGGAAAATAATTACACAGAATATAAACAGGAAAATTTAAATTTTGAATTTGAATTTGTTAAAGACTTCTAAGTATTCAGCCTACATTACGCCGTGTCCCGGCGCCCGACAAAAAATTAAAAAATAAAAGTGTTGCATAATGATTAAAAAGTTATTTTACGATACAGCTGTCATGAAAATAGTATGGGAAATGCTGTACCGAAAAGTAATTTTTTAAAATTTTATAGTCTGGCGTGAAAAAAGTCCACCCTTAAACGACTGTTTTCGAATATGTAATTGGAACATTATGCTATGAGTGTAGATAAAAGTAGTTTATGTACTTCTCAATCTCTTCTCAATGTTGTTCTCTATCTCCTTGCCAAGTTTAATCCAAACCTGTTCAGCGGTTTAGACGCGAAACCGTAACAGAATATACTAGACAGTTACTTTCGCATTTCTAATATCACTTTGGATTTGTTAAGTTTAAGTTTTTTGTATGTAAGGAACATCACAGGAATGAAGCCCTCGGTTTACTATGATATAATTTGTTTTTGTTTACAATAAATAGCACTTCCATATCCCAGCACCAACAGACGCCCAGCAAGAAACGTATATTGTTATTTCTTACCCGTTCATCGATGACCGTGTCATCATCAGAGAAGTCCGTGGATCCGTCGTCGTGCGAGAGATTCCAGTCGATGTTGATGTTCTCGAACAGACTCTTCTCCCTCTTGTCTACGTGCTCCAACTAGAATAATAAGTTATTTTGAATCAATAGTGTTTTCTGTTCTTCAAGGAGCGTCGGTGGCCTAGTGGCAACGGTATCGGACTCGCAATGCGAGAGGTACCGGGTTCGGATCCCACTGCCGCCTTGTACCAATGATTCTTAACATTAGTTGAATACTAACCAATGCTCTTACGGTGAGGGAAAACATCGTGATGAAATGTACACATTCAGGCGACTGAATGTGGAACCAGGGGCACGGAGGTCAGATGGCAGTCTCCACTGTTATTACTTGATCTGTCAAATACTGCATCATGGTCAAGGCGAATCCCTTACCCTCGTACGAACACTACCGGTTATCGCCAAGACATTGATGAGTGTTTGCTATTGTTCTGTATATGTATGTCGTATGCATTTACTGTGTTTACATCGTTCACTGAACCGGACTCGGGAATATCCGGACATCTTTTTAGACTATCCCTGACCGATATCTGCAGCCGGGTACTATGTTTAATTCCGATTTATGCATAAAACAATGAACGGAATTGTATTACTGAAATTATAATTGTAAATAGTTGATATATATTACATTATCATTGTTATGGATGCATTTATGGCATCGCTAACGACGCGTAGCCGATTAGGCAATCATTCAATAAATGGATGCCTCCATTATGACGATTGTTTATTACAATGAACAATATAATATTTATGTATACTTTACGATTAGCAATGTGTGCATATTGAACTCGTAAATTCTTAGTGATTGTTCCATTTGGGAATGAAAAAGAAAATGTTTTCCCGAACCGACAAATAACTTATAACGAATGCTACGAATGTGATGGTCGAACCGGCAGGATGGCTTTTATAGTGTCTGGGGCCCGATGTTTGAACCGTCCGCATCCATACGAGCGCTCGCCTTCTAATACCTGTCTCTAGAAACTTACCGCGAGTGTGAAAGAGATAGGTAACGCAAGCGAGCGCTCGGACGAATACTAGCGGTTCAAATAGGCCAGTGGGCTATAGAAAAGCACCCCACTCACGACTGCCCTACACGCTTTTAGTTGGCAGTATACCTAGAACCTTCGTAGACCTATGTGTTGGAACTTGGAATAACACAATGGAATACACTTTTACCAATTGTCTAGTTTATGGGGACCACGGTCACTGACACGTCCAATGGACGTATGGACGTCGCGTCCATACAGCATTTACTTACTATCAGCCAGGCCGTAAGCTTACCTTACTTTTATCTAAGTGCGTTACCTTAGTGGTATAAAAAGACCTTCAAAATTAATAAAAAATCCTCACCAACTCCTGGCACCCATGGTGACCGAGCTGCCTCGCTATTTGCAACGCCGTCCGGCCACTGCCATCTTTAATGGACGTATCCGCACCAGCCTTCAACAACAACTTCAGAGGTTCCGTCCTATCCGTAGCCGCGCAAAGGTGCAAGGCTGTCATCCCATTACTGGTGGTCTTGTCTAGGAGGCTGGAACCTCCGTTTTGGATTAGGAAGTCTACTATGTGGAGGGAAGAGCCGTCTCCAAGCTCCCGAGATATGGCCAGATGGAGCGCTGTTTCGCCGCAGTCCTGTGGAATGGTGGGATCGTTATTGGGTGTTGATTTGGTGATTTATAAAGCGTGTCTGGTAGGAGTTGATGTGTGTATGATGCTTTCTCTTGTTGGCTGTAGAGCCCACACGGGAAAGACATATTCGGATTAAAAATGGAATAGGTTACAGATTATGTATTATTGTTGAGACCAGGGCGCAAAATTGAATTTTTGTGCTCCTCAGTGACAAACGAGCAGACAGCCCACCTGATGGTAAGTGGTTGACTGTCGTCCATGACATTTACAATTCATACATTTAGGTTGCAGGTAACAAAAATGCAGAACCGCAGGTGCATTGTCACTGTGAGTTTTTTTTTTTATACCACTAAGGTGGCAAACAAGCTTGCGGCCTGCCTGATGGTAAGCAGTCACCGCAGCCTATGGACGTTTGCAATACCAGGGGCATCACCCACGCGTTGCCGACCCCGTAAAAACCTTTTAAACCCCGTAAAACTTAGATGAAATGCCTCATGCCTGTAATTTCGCTGGCAACCTTATCCTTCAAACCGGAACAAAACAATGCAAGCATTGTTGCTTGGGGGCAAAAATAGATGAGGTGGTACTCACCCAGACGGTTGTGACCGAGCGCGCGAGGGTCCGGGGTCCGCCTCGACCGTGATCCCCCCGACGATTGCCTCAGAGCAAGGCGTCAAAAAATCTTACTCCCGTGGTCTTTACTTTGTACTACAACCTTACCCAGGCGGACTCCTCAGGCTTGACAGAGTCCTATTATCATGACCGAAATAATCGTACATAGAAGTCACTGTTCGCCGTTCATCGAAATAACGACAAAAGTTGATAGCTTTTACAGATCTTTTACTCGGTAACCTTGTTTGCCACCTTCGTGTTATAAAAAAAAAAACAGACAGTACGCATCACCCCACTCACCGAACACGGCAACACGGCAGCCAAATCAGCGCCCTCAGCATAAGCCTGTAACAGGTTCTGCAGGTGTCCGTTGTTCACGGCGTGCTCCACTTCTTCTTGGCGCTCGCGCTCGTCGCGGCAGGTGCGGAGCGCGAACGACCGGTACACGTACTTCTCGCGGATGAAGCGGAGACGGTCCTCCCTGGGTAGTTGTTACATGGTGGTTGTCAGCAGTGAGGAAAAAAATGACAGCCGTACACTTTCTTATATCTTTGGTTGTCAGTGATGATAAGAGAAAGAGAAGCTATATAGTAGACTGTGAGGGCGTCGTAGGTTGTCTTAGGCCATCAAGTATGAGAAAGATTCGGTCGTTTAGGTGACCCACAATACGTTGGGTGACCGTGTACAAACTGGCGCAAAAACCATATTTTTTAGTTATCCAAACTTCGTCTTTTTGTAGCGATAGTACTTACTGTATCGCTACGAGAAGTCGAAGTTTGGGACACTTATTTTGGTCAGGTTGTGCACGGGCTGACCAATGTTTTGTAGGTTTTCTAAACATACAACTTGTAAGCATACAAGTTTTCACCTCATCATCACAGCCCGTAACAGTCCACTGCAGGACTTAGGGCCTCTCCCACGAAAGGGGAGGTCATTGCCATAATCTCCACTTGCTTTGCAGGCGGGTTGGAGATCGCAGTGTTTAAATATAATAATGGATAATGCTGCTGCCCATTTTCCAGACTACGGAGACTCTTGATCTTTTGCCTCGAAAACATTAGTCGATTTGTACGACACCCAAGAGTGTAAGGGGTTGGTGCTATTCTACTCTGCCGGACACCACACGGCCAAAGTTTTCACCTACCCAGAATAAAAAGAGCGCTTTTCGGTTGGAGAGGTGAAAACGAATTTCTTTAGAATTGCAGTTTGAAATAACCGCTTCCAGTAAACTAGCTGACAAAAAATCTAAACAACTCACATAGTACTTTCCGGCGTGAGCTTATCCCTCTCATCCAGGGCGTTTTCCATGATCTCATTAAAGGCCTGGTTGCCCATATTCCTGGCCAACAGCAACTGTGACGTGCTCAGCCTATCCAATGTGAGCGACTGTATCCGCGATATGTGGACACCGAGCTCGCGGTGGCTGCCGGAACACTCTATGCACACTATTACGCCGTAGTTCGTCGAGAGCCAAGTTGGATCTGCAATGTGAAAAGGTATATATAGTTAGCGAATATAAATAAAATAATAAATAATCGTGGACGAATTCTCACAGCGATATCTAGCCACAAACTAAGTAAATGTGTTCTAAATGTCAAAAAGCCTAAAATATCATCTAGATAATTCATTTAAAGATTTCTTCTAGAAGGTTTATATGTACAAGTATCTATACAACGTAGCTTCCCGCCGTTTGTATCTATGTACGCTTAGATATTTTAAACTACGCAACGGATTTTAATGCGATTTTCAACAATAGATAGATTGATTCAATAGGAAGGTTTATAAGCAAGAAAAAATTGGTAGATAGGGGTAAAGTAGGTGTACCCGAACGAAGTCGCGTTGGGTCCAGTTGTATAATATACATGACATTATAATAGCAGAGAGAAAAAAATACTACAAACCCCGAGAACGGTCGAAACCGGAGCGGGTAGCTAGTATTATTATAAATAATATATAGTAAAGAACACACTCACCATTCGTAGACCCGCAATCCGCGCACACCTGGTTCCCTGGCATAGCCCTGACGGCCCTGATGATCGACCGTTGCAAGTCCATCAGGGAATGACCGTTGTCGTTGCTCTCGCCCGCCTGCTGGTGGAAGGCCCTCATCAGGGCACCCTCTTTGCAGTTCACGAGGACCGACGTCCACGCTCGCTGCTCACTCTCGTCTTCAGCTTGGAAGTGGTATGTACGGCTGTCTGGAAGGTTATGGGTGTCATTGAGCATCAAATGGAACGTTACTGGTAGAAAACTTGTTGATAGAATGGAGATAGTAAAGTTTGTTCACAGAGTTCTAATCATACGTATTTGTTAGTTCTTGAATTAGGTACCTACGTTTGATATGAGATCTTTTGCAGATCTAAAGAACGTTGGCGACGTACCTCCTGGTATAAAATAATTTCAAAATATATTTTTCCCGTGACTTTGTTCTTACTGACAGGCGACAAAAAATCCTGCTCCGTTTGCGTAATAAATATACGAAAGAACAGATACACCAACGTTCACACTTATAAAACGTACTCCCAAAGATCTATCGAAACAAAACCACAAAAAACTCACACGAGACTAGATCGAACGCCCTCTTGTCCTCCGTGGCCACCTTTATCTGGCACGTGAGCAGGTTCACCCGGGCCGGTGGTTTGTTCTCGTCCGCATGGAAGATGTCCAGGAACCCTTCCGCGGTGACCCGGCACCGGCGCTTCTGCCACACCCTCCGGACTTTCCCCTCCGACTTCTTGAGGAGGTACCCGCTGCGGGTGACGCCATGTTGCTTGTCGCCTTGCAGCTGGTGCAAAGAGTACCCGCCGACGGCTATCGGCACCTGGAAAAGAAAGAAAGAAAACATTTATTACAAAGGACGCCACGACATGATAATTTGCAATACAATTATATTTAACACAAAAAAACGGTAAGTACATAAAATACGGGGACAATGAGGAAGTTACCATAAAAATGTTTTTAGCTGGATATAAAAATAAGAGTAAAATGAAACAAAACGGTGAAATATTTGTTTGAATATCTCAAAAAACAAAAAAGTTATGAGACTGTAAAGTTGCGATTTCGAGAATAATTTTGTTAGGATCGCGAATTCGTGCGTGACTATGGCCGCCACTATGGCGCTACCCATACATTCCTACTATTTGAGACTGTATCTTTGGAACCACAATTACTAGACACTTGAGCTTTTGACAGAGTATGTGTTACTATGTCTGCTAAAAGAACAAATAATGATAAAAATAATAAAATTAAAAATAAGGACCATATATGAAACGTGATTTGAAGGCGTTTTCAGAGGTATTTACTTTTTCTCTGTCGCATAAATGCTACAACTTACAAGCATCAGTCATTAAGAGAACGGTAGAGCTCGTCTAGTCTAAAATGACGCGCCCCACTACTTAGTTAGTTGATTTCGATGTGTGAGTGCAAATATTAATAACGACGCTTCATCTGTGTGGGAGCCAATGAACGACGCGTGCTCCGACGTTTGAATCTCACCGACAACTGAATGACCAATTACAACGGCATTTGTATATGTATTGCGTCCATATTTTAAACTTGCTTGTGTGCGTTAATGCGATAGTGGGGCGCGTCATTTTAGATTAGACGAGCTCTACTAGGCTAGTGGTAGCGTACTTGTGAGACCGATAACCAGGGTAAAGCAATGCTCGCAATGTCTGGGAACTGGATGGGTGCCCGTTTCGTACTTTGAGGCTAGTAGAACTTGAGCACTGCAACTAGGTAGGTGTGCCTTCTAATATCGTTAGCGAAGCGAGGTTGACCAAGGTCAACCCCGGTCAACCATCCTGGTTAACGCGTCTAAGTCAATCCTTAGGCTACAACCAGTCTCAAGAAACCAAAGTGAAGTTGACCGAGGTCAACCCTGGTCAACCAACACGGTTAATACTGGGGACCTAACTTAAGTATTGACTGACTCACTAACGTGAGTATTAACTGGAGACGGAACCTAACTTGGGCCTCGACTAAGGCCCAAGTCTAGGCCTACGCTTAGTTTACAACCAGTCTCAAAGTTGCCAGCGTTGACCAGGATGGTTAAAATTACCAAAACAGAAACTGACGAAGCGTCGTTGGCCGAATGGTTACGGTATCAGCTTGTAAGCGAGAGGTACCAGATTTTACCTTTGTTGACGAGTAGCCCGATATTTCGACACAGCTGCATACATACCCCGGAACATACCCCTAAAATGTGTGATAATAACTGCGATAGTTTAAAATATTATGAGAGGTACCAGGTTCAAATCCCATGGAACATAAGACTCTTTTTTGAGTTATGTACTACTAACTGAAGCATTTACGGTGAAAGAAAACATCGTGATGAAACCTGCATATTCAGGCAAGTGAATGTGTAACCATGATCCAATCTGGTCATATTCCCCTGATAGCAAGGTCACGGAGGTCAGGTGGCAGTCGCTCCACTGTAATTACATGATCTGCCAAATATTGGCCCTCGTACGCAAGAGCTTAACCGGGACATTAACGCCAAGATGAAAAACTGACGGAGCTATAACTAGACGAGTAGTACATTGAACGGTTGACAGGGTTGACCTTAGTCAACCTCAGTTCGCCAACAAGCAACAGCAAGCTCGTTGCGGTTCTGAATTTCGACTAACCTTTAAGTACGAAACGGTCACCCATCCAGTTCCCGGACACTGCGAGCATCGCTTAACCTTGGTTATTGGTCTCGCAAGCACGCTACCATTTGACCAGTGCAGTTCTCCCAAAGTTCGATTCTTGAAAGTTTAACCAATTATGCGATAGAGAAAAAACTAAATACCTCTGAAAATGCCTTAAAATCAAGTTTGTTTATGTATGGAGACTACCCTGCTATTTTTTATTTTTTATTATTGTTATTATCTGTTGTTACAACGGCCATATCAAGACATATTCTGTGAAAAGTTCAAGTGTCTAGCTATTGCGGTTCCAAAGATACAGTTACAAAGAGTACGAGTGTATAGGTAGCTCCATAGTGGCGGCGGGCTGCCGGCCTAGTGACGTCACAGCTAGAATGCGGCAGCAATAATTTCGCAAAAAAATGTTTACGTATATATATATTTTTTTAATCGTGGACAAATTCACACAGCGCCATCTAGCCCCAAAGTAAGCAAAGCTTGTGTTATGGGTGCTAGATAACTGATAAACTACTTATACTTTTTTTTAGTACATACCTACTTATTATACATAGAACACCCAGACCCGTAACAGAAATTAAAATTCATCATTTCAATTTCTGCCCGGCCGGGAATCGAACCCGGGACCTCTTGCGTGGCAGACTGACCACTGAACCACTCAGGTCGTCAAATATTCTATAACTTAGTCATTTATTGACGGATTTCGAAATTTTTTTCACTGGTTTGTTAGTTTTGATCTACATTTTAATGTCATTATATATGGCAATATCGATATTAGGAAACTTCCTCATTATGGGGTTCCCAGTGGCATTTCTAGAAGCGATTTGAAAGGTATTTAGAAATGTGATTACAGACACCTACACCTATGCTTGAAAAAAAGTAGTGCTATTCTTCTGATACATAAAGAATAAAATCTTATATCCGCTTATGGTAAAAAAGTATATGTAATAGGGAAATATTCTTCAATAACGGATTCGGATGGTTAGTGGAAAGCCGTGTTCGCATGCCATGTTGCCCATGTAGGTATTGTAAACCCTCAAGGGCATACGAGCACGGTTGTATCCGTTATCCTCTACACATCTGAAGAAGAATATTTTCCTTGTTTCATATATCAAGCTGATATGTGAAAAAAGAATATCAACCCTCCATAACGGTAAAAAATTATTATTTATACCACAGGTAATGAATAATGTAATTTTTCGTCCCATATGTTTGTAAAACGACGTTTTATTCCCCGATAACAGGGTATAAAGTAGAACTTTTATGTCCTACTATGGATTAGTGTTTTGAATTTAGAACGTCGAACACCAATATATATACGAATGAAATGGCAGACAGGACGTTGTATATGAGGGATGGATTGTGCCAACTGGACTTAAAAGACTTTAAAGAAGTAAAATCTCGCTATTTCGTTTTCAGTTTATAGTAGTGGTCCTTAGAGAAAAAAAAATGGCCAAACCTATATTTTTTTGACCAAAGCATGAAACTTTGTACAGTTGTTCCTTAGGCCAAAATAAGCCGTTTAAGATCGGTAGCCCTCGGGCGCCGGAGGGGGGTGTTCAAAGTAGCGCTCCGCCCAGCTTCATTCTAAAAATTATACCTGCCCCTGTTTAGCTAATAGGTCAAATATGGTATTATTTTCGTATAAATCAATAACGTAGATTCATTTCTGATATTAAAAAATGCAATATCTCTAGCAGTTTTTTTAATTACGTAATATTCAAAACAATCGTCACACTTTTTTTAAATTTAAGTCACCGTAAATATTAAACTGGTGTGTCTGTATATGGTAACAAAGCCCATTTAATGCAAATTTGAAAAAATATAACTTTGAGGTACATTTACTAACAATAAGTAGTGCCTGTTGTGTCAGTTATATCTATGTTATATCTCTGTATTTCTTTATTGTGTGCAATAAATTGTTAAATAAATGAATAAATAAAAAGCAAAAAAAATGTTTAACGTCGCGCGGCGGCAACTTTTTTCTGCAACATCCGAACGAAGAGCGCGTTCTAACGACGCACTGACTGCCACTGACTGTGCTATCACTATGGTTGTCGATCATAAACATGAAGAAATGTGTATTACCTGACTGCCGAAGTAGGGTTATGTTTTTCGAGTGTATGTATGTATGGGTGTGTATCTATTTTTCTACGGTTACCAACTATAAAGTTGGAGATGAAATTAAAGATAAAAAATGTAAACACACAACTGTCAATGTCAAATAGACTATCCAGGGGTATAAAACCCCTTTGGTTTGCTTAACTAAATGGTTATGCATCATTCACACTTTTCAGTGTGCTTTACAATGGCTGGTAAACTTTCGAAAACGAAACAAATCAATTTTTCCCCATTTATTTTATTTATTAAAAACGTAATAAGTAACGCGGTAACTATTAGTAGTAATCCAAGAATACTAGTTAGAAAACTTTAATATTAGAAAGAAGTGGCCGCCATTTTGAATCTTATATTGTTTTATGTATTTTTATTTGAGTAATTACTTTAATATATCTCGGCGTCGGTCAATCCCTTACTTTCCAAGCCTTTGCAATAATGTACTGTAACAACGAACCGAATGTTTAGAATTTCACAAAATTACCAGTGGCATAAATGAAAACTACCCATATTTTATTGAAACAGCACAAATATGTAACAAAGAAATATTATTCCCTATTGTATTCAGTAAAATATTCATATAATATTATTTAATTGAGAATGTAATAATTGTAATCAATATTTCAATTATTTTTAATAATCTACCATTTGGGTTATTTTTTTTATAGTGGCAACCCATTTGTTTACATTTTTGATCTTTAATTCGATCTCATACCTTAGTACGGTTTGTTTAATGGGTTTCAAAGTATGTTGTATCATTAGATTCATCTTAATTGCGAGAGTGACATAGGGTAGGTATACATGTGATTGACGCCAGCGTCATAAAATTACATAAATAGCATTGTATGTACCACGTTATGTATTAGCTAAACATGGGCAGTTATAATTTTTAGAATGAAGCCGGGCGGAGCGCTACTTTAAACACCCCCTCCGGCGCCAGAGGGGGGGCTCCCGAGGGCTACCGATCTTAAACGGCTTATTTTGGCCCAAGGAACAACTGTACAAAATTTCATGCTTTGGTCAAAGAAATATAGGTGTTTGCTCTTAGGTTTTAGTATTACGGATGATTACTATTCAAAAGTATAGGTTCTACTATTACGGATTATAAGAGGGAGAGTTTATAATATGCATCTGAAATGCTACATACTAATTCGTATGATTTATTTTTCTAATGGAGGCGGGTAAAACACGCGGTCGCAAAATTGTTATTACCTTGGGCAGCATACTATTAACCCCGGCTTTGAACTTTGAGTTTGAACCCCTCGCTAACTCAATAGCATTCTCGCCTTAAAATTATTATTTTACTCCCTTGAAAAAAACTACTCGAATTTTAGCCCAAAATTGAATGTCCCTCTTTTCTGGGACAATCATCCTTGGACGAAGTATTGTGGAGTAGTAAAGACACCACTGCACAGAGGTGGTTGAGTGGCCCTGCTTTCGCGAGCGCGATCTTTCCGCTTTTTTGTACCATGACGTTTCAAGTTTTCATGTTCAAAACATTAAAAAAATCACCGCTCAAGTTCAAAACATAAAAAAAGCTCTGTACAAAAACATCAGTTAATTCTGTTAGCACAACAAACAATCGAACGTTCTATAACCATATCTTGGGCAAGTCCATGCCATATCTACAAACAAACCAAACTGCCTCGGGCGGACGTATAATAATAATAATACACATGCGCGACGTGGCAGTTTATGATTATCGACGCGCACGTTCACGCCAGGCGCCGGCCGTACCCGGCCAGCATTTTGGCGCGCATATTTTGTCTGCGCGGCTCTGTCTGTAGACTCTTTACGTGTCTGTGGGCCGGGTGGGGCCACGCGGGGGGCCAGTGCGGATAATGGTTCGGAGCTGTGTACACGCATTTCGTTATCCCGCGCGACAAACTCTGTTATCATGATGAGCAACAAGAAACTAATAGAATGTGTGAAGGAGTATACTTTTCTTTTCGATAAAAGTGATGAAAAATACGGCAATTGTAAGAAAAAGGACGACGCGTGGAACGAAATTGGGATGAAACTTAAAATGGACGGTTAGTATAGTACTTAGCCTGTTTTTTTTTATTTAACGTACCCACCTAATTGCTTTCTTATTTTTATTTAAACAATATTGTAAAAATATACATATAATATTTCATTGCTTATTATTAATGTAAAGGAGAAAGGCCAAAAATATGTTTTTGAATAATTCTTATTTTGTTTTGTTAGCTATAATACAGGGGTGGTTTAAACGCAAAGAAAAAAGAATGTGTATGTATAATTGATTATTTTTTTTTCAATTGTGGATTTAGGAGGACTACTTAGGACTGTAGTAATTTAATAAATCTAAAATGGTAGTATTACTTAAACATAAAAAATTAAGTAATAAGTATCATCTGCAAGTATTGTATCGGTTATTGTGCTTGTTGATGATGCTAATGGCTGTGGTAACACTGTCTAATACACTTAGCTCCGATTATAACTTTTAAATTATTAAAATTTCTTATATTTTTTTATAAACAAAACACATTTTTGTATTAATCGCCTACGAAACTTCAATGCGCATCAAATATATTAGCCACTAAATTTGAAAGTGATGTTGTAATATTTTTTTAATGTTATACGGAAGACAAAGAGGCAAGCGAGCTACCTGATGGAAAGTGGTCACCACCGCTTCTGGACTTCAGCAACATCAGGGGTTGCCCACCTCTAAAGAAATGTTTGTATAGATTTTAATCTATAGGGTTTTTTGCCATGCTCCTTTTCTTTTGTCTTTCTGTTGTCTCAGCAACCCTTATTTCCTTTTATCATTCATTCTTTTATTTCATTCGGTCATTCGCTCAGTAGTGAGCGCGCAAGATAAGTCTGCATTTGGCGACCCTGTCATAGTTGTTGTTGGTAGATCAGCTTGTTGGCTGTCTCACAAATTTAGTTCCACTTTCAGCCGCGAGCAAAATTATCTTGGGCGCTTTCTGCAGTGACACCAACTGATATATTCAGTCAAGGCAAAGAACTAATCCATGTTCAGTAAACAAAATCAGAACTATAGACGCCATCTACTGAACAGATAAGTTTTTGTTGTGAAACAAATGTAATATAATGAAATACTTCCACTTTACAGGCAGATAAAAAATAATATTTTTGGTCAGCTACATATTTAATAGCCAGCTAAATTAGCCGCAATATGATGAGGTCTGATATCATCATCATATTTTAAGAGTCAAACTGTTGTCGACGTTGTCGTGCAATCGCCATTATTTTCTCTTATCTGCTAGTTTCTTCACTTTGCGTTTCTCTTTAATTTCACTGAAATAGGCTACTGATCGAACTATACGCAGTTATTATACAATTTTATTGCTGTTGGTTTCAGGAAAAGAGTGTAAAAGGAAATGGTCACTTCTGCGAGATGGCTTCAGACGTGCCGTTAAAAAGAAAAAGGATTGTTCCTGTGGTCCTGAGAAAAAATGGAAGTATGAAGACGACATGGCTTTTTTGTTCGAACACAACATAGTTAGTTTCGATAGAAGTTGGAAAAACAATGTTATACCAACTATTGTTAGTTTTGGTCCCCTCGGTGTTCATCCAGATCTTACGACATCAAGTCTTGATAAGGTTCAGGCAGAACCGTTTGTCAAGATCGAAGTTGATGACGAAATTATACAGCCACCTGACGTAAGTCAAAACATAAGAGCTCTATTGCCTCCTATCCACCCTCAGCCAATGGATGACATCGAGAAATTTTTTGCTGGGATCACGACCACTGTGCAATCTTTTCCGGTACAAGACAGAGCTCTTGCTAAAGCTAAAATATTCGAAGTAGTCTCGAAAATGGAAATAGAAATACTGAGCAGACCATCTACTGCCTCCGCAACGTCGCCGTATATTTTGGAACCCAAGATAAAGAGGGAAAACTTTTGATACAAACCCTGCACGTTAAGGCGCAATACAGGATTTGCGCACCTGTAAAGTTATTTCAAATGAACGAGAACTTCTGCAAAAGGACATCTAATATACACCATATACAATACGACACCATAGGATAATTTTTTGGATAATCATACTTAGTAGCCTCATGTGACAACAAATGGAGGTTCTGACGTGACGATAACGATAATATTTAAATCATGCCTGATGTATACTGTTCCTTTTTTTGGTCGAATTGTGTATTTTAATATTTTGAATAAAATATATTATACTTTTTTGCGAGAGTAATTGTTTAGTTAACAAGTTGTTCAGGTAGTGTCCAATATTAATTGTCCCTTTTAAATTATTATATATAATATGGCCAAACGGTTTACGACTCGAGGATGCCGAAGACTGGTCGAAGTGGAGAAGAAAGAGTAGGTAATATTGACCGCTAGGATGAGAATGATATAATATGGCCAATCAATTAGCTTTTATTTATCATTTTCATTTCGTTTATTGTATTCAACTTAACAAGTGTAAACTAGTGAAGAAAAAATGGGATACAAAATGCGCTCTTATATAGCTACTAAGATCCACGTTCAATCATAAAATCAGCTAATCTATGACTATCCCGCGGGATCCTGGCTTTTTTTAACCCTGTGAGTCTGGGATACTTGGGAAAAATGTAGTTTCTGTGAAAAAATAAGAGGTGGGCAGCGCACTGGTGTTGCCGATGTCCTTAGGAGGCGGAGACCACTTTCAATCAGGTGGCCCGCTTGCCTGTTTGCCTACCGTATGCCATAAAAAAAAAAGTAACACAAGCTCCGGCAATGGCCCTAAGATGTCGCCATTTGAAATAATTGAAAAACTTAATGATGCACAATGCCTTGCCTTGCGATTACTTTGTGTACTAAATAAGACGATTGATCATCAAATTTTAAAATTACGTCTACATCGTATCAACAACAATGTTAGGTATATGGACAATGTAGTCTACGTGTAATCGTTGTGGGTACCAACCTCTCTATCCTGTGGCGCGGCGGCCCGCAGCATGTTCCTGAGCTCGATGAGCCGCCGCCGCTCGTCGTCCTGCTGCTGCCGGATCCGCTGCAGCTGCACGCTCAGGTCCGCCACGTACCCGCCGAAGTGCTCTATCGTCTTCAACCCGTCTTGGAAGTAGCACGTCTGCGCGTGGTAGTACTCCACCAGGTGCTGGAGCAACTCGATGCCCTTTTTCGTCTTTATCTCGTTGAACTTTATCAGGTACTGAAACAAGGGAAGGAATTCGTCAACTTTCACGAGGCGACCTTCGCGGCCGTAACCGCCAGTTGCGCCACCGACGGTCACGAGACGAACGCTAACCTGCAATTCGAGGTATTTAGTCACTACTTGACGAAAATGGAATTGAGCCAGCTCCGTAAACCGTAACAGACAGAGAGACGCCGGCTACTGCGCGTGGGCACGGCCCTGTAGGCGCCGCGGCTGGTGGCTGCGGAACGGGCTGCCGGGATAGACACGCGGGCAGAAAACGTACAAATACCGCGACGTGCCCTTCCGCGCGTTAAAATTACATCTGATGACGCACGAACACGCGCATTTGTGGCATCGTGGATCCAGATTTGTCTGCACAGTTGTGCAATAATAATAAAACGACAATACGCGACCTTGCACAACCCGGTTGGCGGCTCGCCAAATACGGCACTACTAAAGTATTATTTGATTTGATTGTCGTATCAGCAAAGTTCGGTTAACGGAACAGAAACTATTAGTTTCTTAGAAATTGGACGGAAAGCGAGAAGCAAATTGCCCTTGGCCTTGGGCATTTGCGTAAGTATGCGTGTCGGGGTTCAATCTATCATGCCTCTAAGTGGTAAGTACTGAGCTGTGAAGAAAGCGCGTAGGCGTCGTCGGCGGCAGGGCCGGTCGGTGGCCGGGCGCCGCATTCGCGGCGGAGGCACGGAGCCAGCGAGGTTCACGAGCGAACCCGCGGCGCAAGGCCGGTCGACGACCTGGCGGACGCGCGCGCCTTACCGCACCGCACCAAACGTAGGGGACTTTTTACTTTCTTTTGTTCTAGAGCTGCCATTTCACGACATCTCTCCATCCACCCTTTATCGCTACGGTCTATTTTTGTTGCATGATTTTTCATTTCATATCACGAAACGAAGTACCTAGCTCGGAAGTCGTACAAATCAAACTGTTACAGGCTTTAGTTAGCGTGCATTGGTACAATCTGTACTTAACTTAGCTCACAGATTAGCCTAATATTGATCCAATTAGCCTGTCCGCAATCAATTACCTTGCAATTACCTAAGCCCCCGTTGGCATTTGAAGCTTAGGCAAAATCGATAGATAAAGATTGCATGTTGCCGCACGACACGACCACCTAGTTGGTTACTCTACCAGGAAATGAAATCATCAGAGCGTAATAGCAGTCAGTTCACTCAAAGGGTGAGTTAACAATAAACTGTCCGCATAAACCCTGGATGAATAAAACAAACAACGGCGGTGGGTAGAAACAATGACCTCAGTGGTTAGCATCCTTTTAACTGAATAGACTTAAATTGCTTCAGCAAGCGCTGTGCGGCCGTCCTACATACACTAGTGGCATTTATCCTCATGTAGATGTAGGTTCACTTTACATTTAAACTTCCAATTGGTGGGAGAATAAAACGACTGCAATAAAACTATTTTGAGAGAAACATTTAAATGGACTGGATCATTGCCTCATATCGAACCCAACCGTTGTTAGTTTTGGCACTTACTACCCAGTATTGTAGCCACATAGGCACTCTTGACTCTAACATTTTGGCACGATAACTTTTGTGCGACAGTTATTGATTTATAAATGTTATTTCCGACTGTAATGAATCACGCCCCAGCGTTAACGCGATGTCTCTCGTGCTAAATTGACAATTTAAGTTTGTAACTAACCCGAGGTAGGTACTTTGACTTTTGATTGGCTGCCATTGAGATCGAATTCGTGATTGGAAACTAGTGGCTGTTGAGTTGATCGATCAATCGATTGTTGGCAGACGCTTTATTTATACGAAGAATATTTTGTAGATACCACCATGTACTTCAATATAGTTATTTATTTAAGCCATTTCTAAATACAGTATAGTTTGCGTATATTTATCGTAAGGTTTTTAAACGCCGACGCCGGAAACCCGATTGCGGCAATAAACTACACACGAATCAGTACAAACAACGGGCATCTAAAATTGGCACAAACACATTGGCCAATGTTCTCTGCATACACTATCAAAATAGCTGTGTAACTGTAATCGTCATTGCCTATGTACTTCTGACCTTTCGTGTACATTATAACGGGGCTTATGGTCACAATGGCACTTGACAAAGACTTTTGTTGGGTAAATGGACGCAGTTGTATGTGGTACCATTTGTGAGGTACAAATAGCTGACCTTGCATAAGCTTTTTTCGTGTAATCTTGGCACAATAGCTTTATTTTGATAGGTATACGTAAAGTGCTACCGTGAGAGAAGAAGTTGGTAGGGCAGAAAGATTGAGCTGCGATATTTAGATGGGAGCTTAATAAAATACTAGTCATTCAGTATTATTGTCAAAGAGTACGCCAGTAGTACGCCGATAAAACAAACAGGATATAACATTACGTAATCATGATTAGTCAACGTACTCTTACCATCATAATTAAATTTGTTTGGTTTTTGAATAGTTTATATGATAGTAGTATTCCTTTCATAGTAAGCATTCTAGGTATTGTAGCATGTGTGCTTTGGCAGAGCTTAAGTTAGGTCGGGCTCTAAGATAGGTAGACTTTTAGGATGGTTTGTCGTTCCGACAGTGTGGCCGGGCTTTAGTAGGGTAAGCAGGTTTGGTCGTTAGGTGAAGGCTTTGTTTGGGATTATGCCAGCCAGCATTCAGTTAGGTTTAGGTGTCGGCTCCTGGGTCCGCTGGATAGGATGCACTCTTGTGGCCTGAGTGCGCTTTGGTTAGATTTGGTCATACCTACTGGAGATCGGAACGACAACCCACCCTAAAAGACTACCTATCCTACAGCCCGACTTAACCTAAAGTCTGCCAGAGCACACGTGCTACAGTACCTATATGTACCAATAACCCAAACTGTATCTAACCTTAAGGAGAGGAACTAGTTGTATAACGTATTGAATTATATCAGACGTAAAGATGATATATATTTCACAGTGAGTGGTTACAACTAATTACTCGACGTACTGGAGTAGTGAACTAATTAGTTACTATAATAGATTCTGCATACGGAAACATGTATTTAACGTATATCACGCGATCTGCAACCGTAGGAGTATGAGCAATGTATGTGTAAATGTGATAATAACTTTACATGAATGGGTAGAATGTGAGACGGCCTGACAGGCAGTTTGAGGTCGTTCGTTCACTCTTATAGCACGCGGAGTCTCCATTGATTGACTCCTTTAAAAAAGGACATATTTAGTCACATTTTGAACCCTCGACTTATGGTGGTGGTGCTAATGTCCGTGGGCAGAGGTGACCACTTTCCATCAAGTGGCCTGCTTGCTGTAGGACATAAAAAATTATCGATCTGTGTTTGAACGTGTCTGTCTGTGGCATCATAGTCCCCGTATGGATGGATCGATTTCGATACGGTTTTTATCTGAAAGTCAGTTCTGAGCTTTGTTTCAATAAAATGGATTTAGCAGTTTAGTGTAGTAGAATATGTCTCAGGTTTATCGACATCTGTTGGGTATGATATGGAACAACTACTTTTCCTTGGACTGGTTGTGCTCTCGCGCATGCGGGCTCGGGGTCCGCTTTGACCATGATCCAGGATTTACAGATCAGGTAAACACAGTGGAGCGACTGTCATCTGACCTCTGTAATCTGTACCAGGGGAACCTGACAAGATTGGATCATGGTTTTGATCATTATCAAAATGCAGTCGCCTAAATGTTCAGGTTTCATCACTGTCTCTAAGTAAATTACAGATAATTTCGGCATCGATCTTCCGATTGAACAAGTGTGAAATTACCAAGGATAATGGCATCAGCTTTGCACTAATGCAAATTATTTGTAACCACGTGGTATAATAGAGAGCGTATTGCATTTGGATGAAGCGTATAATGAAAGGTAATAGAAGTTAAACTTCCGCAAAGAGAAGAATATAACTTCTTGCTTGTTTTCGTTTTTCATCATCTTAGCCCCCGACCGGATGGACCGATTTCAATGCGACTTTTTTTGTTCTTGTTCTTGTTTCATCGAATTTGAAATTCATTCGATGAAACTACATTTTCTAAAATGTCGGCGGTTTTCCTTACCTACACCTCATTCGTTAGTTACATACATATATCAATTTCAATGTCTAATTTTTAAAATATTCAATGAAATTTCATTGGTTTTGTAAAACTGTAGTTTGTATAGATATGATCTGTTTAATACGACGGCATAGTTCGCTACTCCGCAAACCACGGACTCGTCTCATGCTCGGCGTGTCCTAAAACTTGCACAATGGCGGAATTGTTCAAAGCCAGTCCGAATGCTGTATGTGTTGCCGAATACTGGGCGAACGAAGTGTAAGGGGGAGTTAGTTCATCGACTCGATAAAAAGATTCTAGACTAGTGGATACGAATTCCTAATACGCTACAATGCATTTGATTACAAAATTAATCAATCGCTTCAATAGCCATAGGTATCTTTTAATTGCAACGCAATCTTCGCTAACACCCCATAAACACATGACACGAGTTCATGGCAAGTGATAGTTCAACGAACTTCTAAACCTCGTAAACTAGATGCGAGTCGTAAAACTTTAAACAATTAATTAGAAAGACCCTTCGTCCCTTGTTATTAAGGGAAGCTATTAAACTAAACGGGATATTTAATTCGATACCTTTCACAATATTAAATACCCTAGTGGAGATTTGTCGTACAGTTTTTTGATACCGATGATATAATTAATCGAACCGCTTGTTTTAATTAACGCTCTTTTTACAAGCTTTTATTTAACTTTCACTGTTCATATACAAAATAAGTAAGTTAAAATTTGCAAATAATTTTTCGACCATTTTTTGCACCTGATTGAGCTGTTGGTATACCTAAGCAACTTGGATGACAATGCGTTAATATGGTACCATGGGGCTGGTTTGATGATGAAGTCGGAAGGTGGTCATAGGAACTAATGAACGCAATAAAATAACCTCATCGTGTTTAGGCCCTTTGGAATGTCGTGATGACTATACCGCGCGATAAAATCTTGTTATGAAAAAAATACTTTCCTTTGACACTTATTTTTTATGAAGTGGAAGCATGTATATGTCAAAATCGTTGAGTAGAAGTCATTCTGTATGACTTCACAAATCGCCTCCACAAAGCGCCTAGGTCCATAAAAGCAAATATTTAGCTGCGAGTTCGTAAAAGCGATATTGCAGTAAGTATAGTACTTCCATTGTTGAAGGGGAAATGCAAGCAAGACCTTACGTATGTTTGTTTATACAGTGTGCTATGCGAACGACGTTTGTAAAACGAAAATGTTGTCTTAGCCAGTCTAGTGGTTAGTTTTCGTTATTCGTTTATTTTGTATTCTCATCTTTATTAATAGCAATATAGATAGTACTTAATGTTTTAAAATGTTTTATCATTTTAAGGGTATGTTCCAGGTTTCCTCTCGCGTACCTTTGTTGACGAGTAGCCCGATATTTCGACACAGTTGCATGCATCATCCCGGGACCATAACCCGAAACATACTCTTAAAATGTACATAGTATCTATTTAATTGTGGTAGTAAACAGAAACACCAAGAAAAGACAACAGAAAGACAAAGCTTTCGTTAGCTTTTGAAAGATGTTGAAACAAAATCTACATAGCCTAACCGACAGAAAAAGTCGGATAACACCCGACCAAGTTTACTTGAACTCCAATATTTTCTATACTACTAAACCGATTAAATGAAACAAAGCTAAAAACCATCTCGAATAAACAGGCTTGCAGATAGAAACGCATTCAAATCGGTCCATCCGTTCGGAAGCTACGATGCCACAGACAGATACACAAAGCCACAGATACACGCGTCAAACTTATAACACCCCCATTTGTCGCTGGAGGTTAAAAATAGGCTCTTACATAAATAACTATCCACATAAGCAATACTACAGAGAGATCGTTAACAAGTTATTAACTCCAGAAGACGTATGCCAACGTCAAACCGTGTCCCTAAGGAGCCGTTGGTAACACAGTACTAATGAGAGAAACGTATTGGACGCCTGCGGTGGTATTCTATACTTCTATACAGCGAACTACTCTATCTATACTACAGTATACTACTATCTAACTATACTATAGAATGCGCATTTGTTTCTTTCTGGCTAGAGAGCGCACCTTTTGTAATTAGTGGATGTTATTTAACACACCCAGACATTACTCATTAGTCACATTGTGTACCTACTGTTAAATTTTAGAGTAGGTATAGGTACTGTATTATAATACTGCAGATATCTTTATTTTTATATCAAGGTCACATGATTGAAAGCTGTTGTGACGATAATTTAATTTCTTTCGTTTTCTCCGGCCTACCTTACTAAATTAGGTCCAGTAAAAAACTTAGCATCGCCTCACTACGAAGCGAGCCATGAGTTATAATAGTTGTAAGCGTCCAGCCAACAGGTCCTGCCCGCAGGGAGTTATGGTTGCACAGCGGCTTTATTGCTTTTAATTTATCCACCACGCGCTGTGAAGGTCACGCTGCAGGCCAGAAACCTCGGCAGCACGCAATCTAACGCTCCCGTCTTAACGATTCCAATTATTTTCAATAATAGGCACAGCAGACCGTGTACGTTTTTCACGGTAATAATTATTATGACCACCATGGAGAAAATAACGGATTTGAAGCCGAAATTGCTTACAAACCGGACAGATGTTTTGATAAACAACTTTCTTACGACTATCACAAAATACTGGACGTCGTTCTTCGACGAACCTTTTACTATAAATATGAAGGTCGTGTCACATCCACCGAATTATTTGCCAATAATGCCACTTTCTCGTGAGGAATTCGAATTAACATAGGAATTTCTTGAAGGACCACTCGAGAGGAACAACGTTGGCAATAAGATTAAATATTTAACATGTTTAACAATCCATTACATGGAAACCAAGAAATAGGTTTTGATTAAAGCTTAGATTGAAATCCATGATTACAGGTATCTAGCAAACAACAATGCGTCAGATAATCTAAATTACGTAAAGAAACAAAAGGAAGTAAGATAGTCGTAGAAAACGAGGATACGCTCTGGTGGCCTATAAAACTGTCGCATAAAGAAATAATTTATTTACTCCTTACAAAAGATACAAAGTAATAACGTTTTCTTTTGTGTAGCTACATGTCTTTTCTTTGGAAATAGAAGTATAATTAAACTGGACATACAACCGTTATCTACATCTCAACAATGAATAAATAGGCTCTTTCAAATACGACAGCGACCTGACTAACAGAATAAACATAGGCAACTCACCTCGCACATTTGCAACTGAAACAATCTCCGTTCCTTCTCCATTTCGTCGGCAATCTCGGCAGGAGTGACTTCTGTCCTCAACAGACCGGCTTCTTTCGCATGCGATTTCTTCTCTTTCTCTATCTTCAGGTACTTAGATTCGTAGTCTTTGGAAGCTTTGTCGAATGGCCTTTTCAAGTCACCCTTCACCCCTCGTAGATCGCCCTTGAGAAGACTGTCTACGGGAAACATCACTATGTTGTTTATATTTTTCATCTGCGGACAAAACATAACGCTGTAATTAATTGTTCGTTCACGGTCTACGGCCTGTCTGTACGTTGCCAGACGCTGTACTCTTTCTGGCGGATTACCAAAAACTTTTCAAATCTACATAAATCTCATGTTTTTTTGTTTGTGCGCTGCAAGCGAAGTAGTAAGGCCGAGGGAACAGCCAATTATTTATGTCGCAAATAGATTCGTTATAAATTGGCACTACACCAAGATGAATATGCTAATGGTATTGAGAATCAATCACAGCTAATGGCATTCAGAATGTTGCGATAATAATCAAGAATCGACACGAGACGCATTATCTTTTTGTTACGTTCTTTCTCACCTTATCTCGCCACATATTAGCATTCCATGATAAGTTTGGCATATCTATCTACTCAACGCGTTCCTCGCAAGTACTAAATACAGATACGTCTTGTCGAACAAAATACCGCGTCGTCGCAAATGCATCGTCGGAATCGGCACGGCGCCGAAGCTCGTGAACTGAATAACTGCGTCGGTTGGCTAACGTAATGAGTATGCCAGTACTAAACTCGAGTCGAGCGAGGGTTAGGACGACGACCGTGACGTACTTAAATTCAGTGAGCACATCTCATACTAAACTGGAACATTAGAACGTAATGTCCACAACATAGTTCTGAGAACGTCTGCGTTAGGTCACAGCGATTACGACAGCTCGGACCGCTGGTTATCCCATTAACAAGGAATATGTTTGTAACAGAAGCAATTAACGGGAGCTGGAAACGTCGCTGCGAGGAAGCCGGGTCGATTGTGCAACCAATGGAGTGAACGCGCCGGTGACAGACGCGCCAGAGGCAGCTACACAAAGGGGGCGGCCCACAATGAGACCCCTTCCTGAACTTTGTTGCCAGCCATTGAACACACGCTAATTATTACGGCATTGCGCAATTGACGACAGGTGCTATAAGTTACGTTTACAATAGTTACCCATACGGCGCCGGAAGGTATCATGTTTATTTTCCTATTAAAGTCTTACAAAAGCCTTCTGCAAGGTTCGAAAGTTAACGTGCTCGTACTTATTTAAAACAACGAACGGCCAACAGTAATAACAACTGCAGCGCTGCCTACTCCTAATAGTGATAAGAATCGATTAGATGGGGAAAGGTAAAGCACTTGAATAACAACTCCTGTTTAAACATCCGGCGCGTGAGCTGCGCTGCGGCTGGGTGATTCACTTGGGTTCCTGTTCCTAACGTGCATAAACTGCACTATCTCGGCGGATCTAGACTGTATGCGCGTCAGTACTCAGAACACAATGCCCTGTGCGCCGCAATACATCGCTACAGGTCGTAAACACGGCCGATTACACGCCACAGACATATCCGCGAGAAAATTCGATTCCCGTATCACTTCGCGGGTTGCGCGGTTTATAAATGAGCGCACGATGTAGAACTGAGCGAGCTCGTGAATAAGTAAAGAGTTAATTCGTGTACAATTTTGGGGATGTCTGATCGACATTTCGAAACGTGTTCGGGGAACATCTTCGTAACATCTCCCTCCATCCGCAATACTACACGTAATTTAAATTATATTTAAATTCCCAATGCGGTATACAATAAATATGCCCACACCAATATGAGTGCATACTTCGTTCCTACAAACGTTTTATAGCTTACTCGATCGTATCAACAATGTTAATAGCACTTCAAGACGGCGTCAGTGTAAGTTACATTTATTTTTTATCACCTATGTGAATATTTCCGAGTAACAAAGTGTTATTGCAACAATGATCATTGTTTCGACGGAGAGCACGTGCGAGCTTTATGCGCTTCCATTGTATGTTAATTATTAGTCGCACGGCAAAAAGATAGTTCTGTTCAGCGGGGCTATACCGCCGGGGTTATTATCCAGGTCTTAAGTATGGCACGTCGGTGCTCGCTTTTTGTAACAAGACGATATGAGACAGTAGGGGACATCGGCATCCAATTACTTACTTCATAATGTAGTTCGAAACAACTCTATCTAGCAGTTTCAATCTGACGTGCCCGAGATATTCCCGGCCTTACTGATAAATCTTACATCTAAAAATACTAGTAGATCTCCGCAGAAAGTTTTGAAAAGCAATTTTATCGTCTGTCCAAAACTTTTCCACTTCCTTGAACCAGTGTGGTTCATAATAAATCATGTGTTATTCGATATTTAGTGAACTGGATGTTCTGCGTGAGAGAATTTCGAATGTAGTTTAAACCGGTGTGGCCGAAACCATTCTAACGTGGCAGAAAATTATTTGCGTAACAAGTATAAAGTGGTTAAGAGTTAAAGGGTCTAGGGTTAGGGTCTAAAGAGGAATGAATATTTAATCGAACGCCCGGGCGCTTCACACATTAAATATTAAAACGGGGCTGTTAACCGAGAAGCGTGGGTTAGGTTTAAGTGAAATTAACTCATAGTACTGGTACTAAGGATTGTGTACGAAACGGTTTATTACTTTGAGACTTTGTTTTGCAAATATTTAAAGGTGGAGACAAAGGCAGGTAACGAAGACTTCAACACAACAAGAATGTACACAGTTCAACAATAAAACGATATTCTATTCTATTTAATATATATTTTTTATTTCAGCGTAAATATTTCGGTACATTTTATTTTAACATACCTATCCACACAAAATAATCTTTCCTTTCGTGTCTTCGAGACGAAACCGTTTTTCGCCGGTCGAATTTAATTCATTTTTCCTTAAAAACTCACATATAAACTCCGAAAACGTACACTTGTAGTATGTAATAAATTTAGTATTCTTTCACATCTGTTCTGAAAGGCCCAAAAATATACAAGGTTGAACAGAGAAAGTGTAATTAGCGATGAGGGAACAAGTTCCATATCAGTTCAAATACCGGTTCCTGTAGTCTTCGTCCTGTCGTTTCAGTACGTATAATCTATGTAAACTTAACTGACGAATCGAAATTAGTCATACTGCGTCGTTAAGACGCCGTACCGTGACGGTTATTTAGATGAACTATTGTTGACTAAAGACTATAAAGATAAACCGATAATCTTATACAGAGATTGCACACATGTTGTTTTCTTGCTGAATGTGTCTACTTTTAATAGTTAAATGTACAGCTTAGTTTGTGAATTATTAGATAAGGAAGATGCTCCTGACAATATTGTACCCGATGTCCCAGCAACCAATGTACCATATGTGTGCAAAACATGATAAAAATCCAAATGAATCCACTTTTCATAACAAATTGTACTAGTCACTGTTATGAGAAGCTTTATTACAGAAATGTTGAACAAATTGAATCGGCACGCATAGCGAAAACATCCAAGGGAACCAAAGTAGCGAACGGAATTAGCATTCAAGTCATGCGACGACTGTTTCTCTGCCTACACCGGACCATACACACTCATTTCGGGGAAAGTGCAGTACCTACGTCAGTGATATACAGGGAGGGTGGCGGATCGTTGCACGGCGCACGGCGGCGCCTTGGGCTGAAGGACAAAGGATTGCAGCCTGTGTCAAGGGCAGGCCGGGGATTCTGCGCAGTGCACGCCCATCCTGGGTAGCTCAAGGACCGCCGAACCGGAACGAGGGCGTTAGATGTACGCCGAATCCATTGATGGCGTATTTGAGTGGTGAGCGGATGGAGCGAAAATTCGGTATTGTAGGTAAAGTATCTTGTATCTATGTACCTAGGTTTTTGTTTTGAGTGTTGTTTAGGGCTCTGGGGATCCTTTTATTTCTATTTGTAAAGGCAAATGCATCGTCGCTTACCTCCAACGGACAGCCGACCTTCAGTGAAATATTATCTCTCAACCGCATAATGAATGAATGGGGGGGACATGTCGCCCGTTGTCTATTGCTATCACACACATGATAAAGGACAAAAACAGAACAAGCTCGTTAATTACAAGGGGTCGGTGCGCCACTGACCGATTTAACCGGCCGTCGCCGGCATCAACACATTATGTTCGAAAAACGCGACATTTTAATTGATTCCCCGCGCATAAGCACCGATTTGCATTAATTAAATGTCAGCCGTGTAGCTGGTAACGGGCTTTTGTTTGGTGTGGTTTGACTACATTATGCTGAGTGCTTTTTGTTTTAAAATTACATTGGAATAACATATAGGGCATAATTAATTAATTATGTAGGTAATTAGACTTGGGAATTGATAGGTCTAAGAGCTTTCACGAACGTTATTGCAATCGGCATCAACATAAATTACATCATCATCACATCAGCCTATACTAGTCCACTGCTGGACATAGGCCTCCAGTGGAGTAGAAAGTTTTCTAATGTCTAAAAGAAATTATTATTGCGGCTAATGGAAGGCTAATCAAAATACATACTAAAAGTACACACCTATACCTTGCTGCTTTTTTGATATTTTTCGTAAATATCTCGAAAACTATGCGTCTTACGAGAATATAGTCCATGACTCAGCCTACCACAGCCACTTTGATTATCTGTCGGATTACTTCGTTGCGAATTTTGTCCGTCAAACAAATTCCGAGAATAGCGTTCTATATCACGCCTTGAACTGAACCTTGAACTGGTGAATAAGCCCTACCGCAAGTGACCACGTCTCGCCACCGTAGGTCATGACAGGTATTACGCACTTGTTGACAAACTTTGTTCTTAAGCTTTACAGTATCATCATTATCCGAGCGGTCAACTACGGCTACTGCCACGATCCGCTTTCTTGCTTTGCAAGTTTTTAAGCATTACAGTATGGGTGACGTAAACACTCGACGAAGTTTGCCGAATGCCGCCCATCCCAGCTAAATCGCCACGAGCAGCGCCTCTTTTTCAAAATTGCCTCTATTTAACAGCAAGGTTTGCCCCAGGTGCGTGTATTCAGAAACAATTCTAATGCAAAGGTCATTTACAACGACAGGACCCGGATCGATATGGGCATTCATTATGATTTTGGTTTTCAAGGCGAGACATATCCGTTACGAGGCTGATGCTAGGTCAGTCAGTATCCGTTGTAGCTCCTCCGATTAGGACTATAATAATAATAATAATATAATAATAAATAATAAAATCTTTATTGCAGGCATAAAAAACCCATATACAATTTAAAATAAATCGTCTGCGAATCTCAAGTGCGTTAGATGTTCGCCGTTTATGTTGATGTCCATACTTTTCCATTCCAGTGTCTTAAACATATCCTCCAACGCATTTGTGAACAGTTTCGGGGATATAACATCCCCCTGTCTCACTCCTCTGTGCAATTAGATAGGTTTAGACTGCTGACCCTACTTGGCATTTGTTACTGTGCTTGGAAATAGGTACACAAATTACGACTACCTCTAGATATTGCAAATTAACCCGTTTGCAAGTAACAAGTATGTGTGTTTAGGCACAAAACCTTATGCGGTATAGGGTAAAAACTCAGAACCTTTGTTCAGTTGAAATATGTCGCGACGCGAGCTAACCGCACAAAGAATGATCTCAAACGTCGTTCATTTTCCCATGTTCCAAATCACGTACGCTCAGTCAGCGAGAATATGGACCGCTCCTAACGTATAGTAAATGGAAAGACTTTTACCGAAATAGACGCGGTATTGACCCCGTAGTGTATGTCGGCTACGTTTGTATTGTCGTCTGTAATCTTAGTATCTATGTCGCAGCCATCTGGTTAAATCAGCCATTTAATGAGAAGGCTAGCCAGTTAATACATTGTCGGCATACAGTTGAATGCCCATACCGGTCGTTGATTGATCTAGCAACTCCTAACGTTTAACTAGTTGGTTTATAGTAAGCTAGCCCTTTGAATACGGCGGACTAAAATCGGGCAGGTGATTTAAATGATTTAAAATTTTATCCACTTCGGCGCTGGTAGTAACCAAAACAAATATGGCGTATGAAAGCTCACACAGCAAGCAATGTTTTTCTATTTTTTCGTTTTTACTAAATTAATATAAATTTATTAATAAAGCAATATAAACGTATTCTTACTGGATTTGTTGCCACTAATAATTTATTTATTAAATACTTTTTATTAATTGATTGTTTTTTTTTATCTTAAGTAAAGTTATAATTTAAGTTACGAACTCATGGTCACTGTAACCAAACATCTATATCCCATTAACGAAACGGCTAAATAACGTTCAGCCAAGTAGCTGAACGTTACATTCAACTACTTGACTTGTTGTCTTTTAGCCACTTAATTGAATGGCGGCCTTTAGATAACGGACTAGCCTTCTCATTAAATGGCTGAAATAACCAAATGGCTGCGACATCTACACGATATGAAAAGACACACACTTCTGTGAGGACAAAGTTATTCAATCGGAGTATGTTATCTAGTAACAGAGCCAGCCGTAGTACCTCCATAGCTGGATGCAATATAAATAAATGAGTGGGTACTTGTCAATGAAACATCGACATTATTATATACAAGTTACCTCAGTTCTTTATCAGTGACGAGTGTCCTTCAACTACATACGTTATGATTGAATGTTTATTGCAATAAATATTATTAGGTATTACTTTTATAATATTCTACTATAAGTTTATAGTGTATTTGTCTGTTTTTTCGCTTTTTTTGAGTGCATTTGCTTGACACCTAACTATAATACCTAAAGTAAAGGTTCCTTGCAAGTTACAGCAGCAAGAGCTGCTTCACTGTAGTATGAGTACTTTGCTTATTTTTAATTTGCAAATATTCATTGATGTCTCATGTGGTGTGATGCCCACACTAGGATTACCACCAAAACCTCAACCGCAGTAATGACCCAAGACTTAGTGGCGTCATAAATAAAGCAAAATGGCGACAACGTGCTACATGCTACTCAGGTTGACCTCACCAATTCGGCGCACCAACGCTGACCCATATAACGTAACAGGAGCAAATCGCGACTGCGCCCACGCCGCTGTATCTAACTCAATCAGGAAAGGCCTGCGCAGACGAGGGCCTTTATTTGACGAGACGTAAAGTAAAGTAAAGTAAAGTAAAACACATTTATTACACTCAAACACACAGCACAAAATTCTTAAAATTAAATTTAAAAAATATAATCAAACAGAGACAATAACAAAACAAGAAAAAGAAAAAAGATACTCTAATCTCGTTGCTTGTGCCATGTGGAGAGTGCAATAGGGCCACACTCAGCATATGCCACGACAGTTGCCGTGACGCTGGTTTTCAGTGGGCCCCCTAGTGAAGACGTAAGTTTACTAGACGTAAGTTTTGTCCGTGGACAGAAATTCGCGAATGAAAGAAGTGTCCGCCGAGAATTTGGCATCGAATTTCGTCCCGTAGGTTCAGGCGACCACAACGAGAATATAACCGCTTCACTAGAGCGCTCAACTCGGACTAAAAATATGCTTCCTGCGTACATTGGTGCGGAAAGATCCGTCAGTCCTCGGTTCTTGGGGGGACATTTCAGTATCTCTAGCTACCTCATGTGCGTCATCCGGTGCAATTGACGCGACCGATTTTGAGACTCGTCTACGCAGGCCCTGAGCTGTACCACCTACAGAGAATGTGTTTTAATGCCGTTTTCTGGGAAGGACGACCCGCCTCATAAAACTGTGGAAATATCCAGTTACGCGCATGTTACAGTTAGTACGGGCGAAATGGACGGGGAGCCAATTCTCGTATAGTCTCAGACAACGTTGAAAATGTAGGTGTACGACTTTCATGAGCAATATGACTCGCGAAATTGTATTTGACTGGAGGAACTATTTCTCATATTGCGAATGGTAAAGACTCGACTTTATTACTTTACTTCCTGTTCTTAGGTGTCGAGTTGTAAAAAAATTACAGCTACCTATACCTAAGTCTTTGTAAGTCATTGCCGTGGTTTTTGCACATTTAGTTTATATTACAAGCCTGAAGAGGTCGTTGTAATCTGTTAAATTGCGCGATAGTCCAATTACCTGTTCCCGAGCAAATCTCCGTGGTTCCATTTGTGTTCTGTCCCTCGCACTCGTCCTTCTTTGCACGTAAGTAACCTTCCTTCGTCCTTCGTCTTATGATCCGTTCACTAACAATGATACCACGTACCTACCACTTGAAGATTCTGCCTCATCTCAACTGTAGACAGGAAGAGGCTTTTCAACACTTCGAAGATGACAAATCGGTCATCGCGGGCGGAGGTACACCTTATTGTGCCCTGTATACAATCTAGCTAGTCTCACGATTCACGATTAAGTGAAAATCTTAGAGTGGTAAGCTGTATCAACATTATGGATTACAGCCACCATAAATAAAGTTCGTCCCTGATTGGTTAACAAGATAGCCTGCTAATTTGAGAACAGATTTTGTTATTTTACAAACCCTAGCGGCAGTGGTGTAAAAATTTAAATTGAAATATCTCTCCAGTCAACGTTGAAAAGAGATTTGGCACACAGAAAAGATGAGCCGTAAGGCAAATTAATCATTAATTAACCATTTAAATCAAGATGGCACTTGAAACCTAACCGACTCAAAACATGCCATAAATAAACGATTAGTTGGTTTACAAATTCGCGAAAAGCATTTGAGCCCCTTTTTCTGCAGATGTAGTAGAATTCCCCTCCATAAAGGGAGGGGCTGGTATCTAGGGCTCTATTGTATTGATCTTAGCAACCCTCCAACCTCGCGTAGATTTTACACCGTTTGTCCATCCGTACCGACAAATTGCAGTCTGGCCCAACGGAATTTTTACTTCTTTGGAAGTTTTGTGTTTAACAAAATAAATAAAATTTTATTTATTTTGTTGTCCTTGTGTAAAGCTGAATGTAAGAAAGTTCTGATGGGATGGTTGCTTGAACTACTACGATAATACCGAAAAAATAATCATAACTATAACTTGAAACACGCACACGCACCACACACGCACGCGTGCACGCACAAACAAACAAACAAATATATACACCAAATATAGGCTTGTGTTATCAAAATGAATTTAAGTACATAACGGCACAAACATAGAATGTAAGAAAGCAAACTTTGTTACAAAAATGCAGGAGGTTGGCAGCCTGGAGGTCCGTAACACAGGTTTTTAACCTAGCACGGACTCCAGCTCTCCATAAGAGATTTATACTGTTTGTACCAAACTTGTAATATTATATATTGTTGCCTTGTTGACAGAAATAAACGAATTTTTTAATAAACCAAAACAATTGAAAAGCAAAATACCTATCAAACGAATTGAAACAAAAGACTACCGAATCAACCAGCACACGACTCTCTTCGTAAACGAACCTCCACTAATTTACATTCGTAACGATGATAAATTGAAATCGTTACGCCCGTATTAACATACAGATACGATACGGGAGAAAGAATACAAACTAATACCATCACGTACATTGAGGGCAACATCAAACACAACATCATAATACACCTCACAATGATGCGTGTCTAATTTCTCGAATTGATTTTCCGGGAGGTCAGCTATAAATAGCTCGCAAGTTTTCCACCAGAGCCGTCTCCAGCGCTTCGTGTTCGGATATCTATATTCATGAATCTGTCGATTGAATGAGGATCGGATATAGAGGGGAATGGGACTGTTTGCTTTAACTCGCTTCTATATACCCGGAAGACGCCGCGGTTCCCCTGATGGCATAATTTCCGCCCGCCATCGCGACTAGCGTGGATTACCACCACACAATCTGGTTAGCACACCGGGAGCGATAAACCTTTATCACTGTACTTTAACTTTATTTATTCACTTTATTATTCAATGGAGTACAAAACCGAGAAAATCAGACGAGTCGATTATCTGTTATATAATCGGATAATTCGCATCGTTAATACTCAAGTAGTTATGCAAGTAGTATTCTATGCCAATGGTGCTCACGGGATTTTCTTAGTTTGGTCACCGAATAAAAACTCTTTAAATATGTGGTTTTGTGTGAACTACTTTTTTGCTTATTCTTTGTATCCACATTTGGCAATCTGAGATCGTGTACGATTTGTAATTACTGGGACTAACATGGGTTTATACCTTATAGCACTTAATGTTCGTGTTCGGAAGATAGCCAGTATTCTTTCGGTACTTTTATCAGAGTTGATGGAAATGTAATCAGTCAATACATCGTCAATCATAAGTAATCATGAGAACAAGATGACCGGAGAGATTTTGGTGCAAATGATGTCCATAGTAGCGTAGCGCATTAATTACGAACACTTCTTGTGCTATCATATGAGAGACGATAGAGCGATATAACTTTATCGCCCTTGATGTGCTAGCGGAGATATTAGGCGGGGTAATGTGCGATTTGACACGCTCGTTTCATCCCACACTCCGTCACACTGTTTCATACAGAGATCAAATGAAATGTAATATCTTGCATGTACCTACACACTTTACAATTTCATTTATATTTGGATACCTTCCGCTTTTACTCTGTATGATTCCAATTTTGAAACGATATGAACAATATGTGTGGCTTACCAAAAGGGTTAGGTTCTTTCTTTTCCCATAAAATATCAGGTGATAATCTGAATCTTGATCTTGAATCACCTTGGGTAACGTTTGGTTGGAGTGAGTCAACGTTGGCATAAAACAAGTTTTAGATAATAACCATGATTCAGGTAAAATGTTTAACTCGACCGCCTACTGAAATCCAATAATAGCATTTACCATGCGCACATGTATGTCAACCGTTGGCCGCAATAGCAACCGTTTCGTGCAAACAAGCCTTAACTGGGGCACATTCTAGTGTTGCAGTGAACCAGCAAATGTATTCCGCGGAACAAGTTCTTACGCGGAGAAAACAAATTTTGTATGAAATTGTATGTACGTTTTCAAACATCAATTCAGGCGTATATATAGCTGGACCCTCTTCCTCTCTTAATAATACATAGTACGATAACACGTGACTACGTGGTCTCAACATGGTCAATATATAGTATACTATTGATATCCATACTGTAGGTGCGTCGGGAAAATTAACTTCCCCAGCAACAAACAGGACTTTCTCCAACATAAGTGAGGCCTAAAACCGCAGCAAGTATGTTTAATTGGAGGGAACATTACGTGGAAGTGGGTGAAGTATGCGAAGACCGTGACCGCAGAGGCTTTCAGTCGGCGTACACACCGCAAGGCACCCAGCATTGAATTACCAGCTCGCATGTAGGTTAGGTACACCTACGCTGTAGTAAAGTCCACATAGCCTTATTTGATGCGTAAAGACAATCGTTTTCGCGCCAAATAGAATGGAGTCGTAAATGGAAAACACAGATAAAATAGTCGATTCTGATCCCGTGTGACGACTTACGAACTTGCTCAAATGACAATGGCTTTAAATAATATTTTCAACACACTTGCTCGTAAAGGCCATTGCTGAACTAATCTGTGGCTTACAATAGGCCAATAAATACGCACGTTTTTTGTTAACAAAAACGCATTCGTGTGTAATATTCTTTGGCTTTATCAATATTTGTCTTGTGGTTAAGTGATGATATTAAATTAGTTTTCGAATTACAATGTCCAATCAGACTAAAGCAATTAAACTTGTTTATTGAAAACAATTCAAACACCACACACACACCAACTTCGACGCGTGTCGTGTCGCACCATATTTTTCTTCGATCTGATCAATAAAGGTTTACATGTTTTTTTGCAGGCTACGCCGAAGGGCGAGGGCGTAATGCTACAGAATATTGATTCTAACGTAACTAATGCTGTGAGCAACGTGGCATTTCGTATTCTGAGCCATCTAACTAAAATACCGAACAATTCCACCATGGTTCAACTGAAATTGCCATGTCGGTAACGTCACTCGCTGTCGCCTAACAGCTTTTGCACATTATTACCGACGCTCAAGTTACAGGTAATGTGCAATTCATCTTACGATCCACACTACAGTGTTTACAGTGTTTCGCAAACAGGTGACGCCTAATCTTAGTTTGTGGGTAATAAATAAGTAGATACTTAAACATAATCCTTAGACGTGGTTATTATTTTCTATTGCTGCGGACAGGTGGACATAACTATGTAACATAATGAACATGATTGATTCTCCATACATTACATAGTTCAATAAAAATGTAATTTGTAAACGGCATATTATGAGCTTTTAGAATGATTTAGCTGCATTTAAAATGAACTAGCCTGACCAAAGATATTGGTCATGTATACCTCTACGAGATGCATAAATACATATCATTTAAAGATAACGACAGAAGTGTTCGATATAATTATAACGCAAACGATTCGAATCTGAGACAATTCTGCCCGAGATAGGCATGAAGTACAATTTTTATAATAGCTTTTCCTGAGTTAGAAAAGTGTTAAGTTTGACAAGGGTTTAAGAAAATGACAAAGTCGTCCGGAACGGTCTAGCTGGCTGTATTGAAGTGAACCAATTGCGTTCGGTACGAGTTTTATATAATCCGTCAAGTTTAAGTTGTCTAGGTGTCCAAGAAAACTAACTTATCCTGATACTTGATAGTTTAATTATTTAAGGTTTACGCCCCGTTTCAAATCGACGGACTAATTTCTCGGAATAGGATCGTTACCAGTGCGAATCGCCTTAAGAAGTTTTCGGAGCATGCTAGAAGCTAGAAACCAGTGCTTACCAGCGTCTTCATCAGCGCGGAGAGCTCCTTGGTGACCACCGCGAACTTGAGGAAGGCGGCCCCGATGTCCGGCTCCGAGTCCTTGAGCGCGTTCCCGCCGAGACGCTCCAGCGCGCCCGACAGGTACATCTCGTTGTCCACGTGGGCTGGTGGAGGAGTAACGTCTTTTTTATTCCATTCACTGACAAATATGCAACGTTATTGGATTGTGAGCTTTGGGTGTTGAGCATAAGGTGAATAATTATCTATCTGCCTATATATGAGGCCATCTGTTTTTATTACCTAGAGGGGCGCATGGTCATGGTCTAAAGGAAACGGCCACCGTTGTCCAGGACATCAGCCAGAGGAGCGGAGGCGGTTCCGGTTTGATTGACGTTGAGTTTGACGTGGGTATCTGTGGCTCTGTGTATATGTCGGTGGAGGTGTGTCTGCTTGTCGCATCGTAGCTCCCGAGCGGAACGGATCAGTAGTTTAGAAAATATTTGACTATATGTATACTTGTTCGGTGGTTTTTCGATGTTCTTCCTTTGGTTAGGTTATCTGTTGTGTATTTCCAATACTGCGATTTCCAGCCAGTCTGCCAAGCGCAGAGACTAGGGCAATTCCCTTTAACAATATGAAGGAGGCTCAAAATTAGCAGTGAAAGGTTATGGGCTGTTGATGTGATAGAAGACACGGCCGTGTGTCCATGAGACCATAAGGAATGCAATTACTTTGTATATTTCGAGGTAGTTGATGGACCAAACAAATATCATGATTTATTTATTTATTTATTTCACAGTTATATAGATTATAATAATAGAGTGAAATCTTTGGGAGAGTTGAGGAGTTACAAGTCGTTCACAAGTAGATTACGCGTACAATTATGAGTTATTGTAGGCCTGCTTGAAGAAATTTAAGAATTTTCTGTTATAATATCGGGAGCATAAAAAACAATAATTCCTTACAACTTATGTCAAACACTTGCAATCAAATGACAGGTGCGAAACAAAGTTATGACAACACTGTACAAGAGTTCACAAGGTCCAACAGAAAACGTAATATGAATAAAAAATTTAATGTTTTGTATCGGCAGACAGGATACCAGCAAAATATACCACATTCCTCAAGTAAAAGGCCGTCCAGTTACGTAAAAGTCGATACTGCCTTAAAAGGTAAGTTTGTTTTACCTAAAGCGTCGGCTCTGTGGAGTTGAATGAAACTCGTTCCTGATGTAGAGCAGTCGTCTTGTCCTGGGGCGGCGGCGGACATTTAATTAGCTCCCAGCTGGATTAACTTCCTACCGGTAAAGCTCTCTGGATGTACTTGTAATAAAGAACCAAGAAGCCGCTCGATTTTCCCGGAATATTTGTCTATCACTGTCATGACATAATTAAATTTCTTATTCCGTTTCATCATTTTCAATTGGCTCGGCCTGGGCTCGGTCTCGCTTTGACTATAATTTTCCATTCACAGTTAATAGTTTAAACACGGCTTTGCAGATTCATGATAATTTCGTGATTACTATGTTAATTTATTCTCTTTGATTTTCCGTAATTTGTTACAGAAACGAACATGGCAAAAGTATTGCTTTGTGAATTAAGCGTGTCCGAGAATTGTAAATTTGACCTAGATGTTTCTGCCAGAGCCTGTTGTCTCCTGTTACCTTCTCTGCGTTTTTGGAAACAGTGCCCTAAACAAATATGTAAATTGGTGATCCGTCAATCCATTCCGACCAAATCTAACAATTGCGTATTCAGTGAATACGCTTTAAAATAACCCTTCGTGGCATGCAAAGGCTTCATTTTAAAAATAGGCACTGGAATTGAGTCTGTATGGCATGAAAGAGGCACGGAGATCCGTGTCGCAACCCACATTTGCCTAGCTAAATCCCACTGACGCTCTCTGAATATTAAATGGCGGAGCGAGCCTGACGCCTTTCAATTTCTCCGCGAGCCTCGTTTGATTACTATTCCGCATGGGCCGAATAAAGTCTTCGATATTCCCCAACGGGCGAGAATTGCTCCGACAAGACGCCATACAACATAACACATTCAGAGTTCGCGTGCGATGTGAGTGAACTTGAAACGGGCATGGAAATATGAGAATGGCGATTCTTTCTTATTTGGCCATGGTCCAAAAGGAAGTTCGGGTTATCGTATCACCCGAGCGTAAAGAAACATGCTATATTCCGTACAAAGGGTTTAGCATCGTGAAAATATCTACATCGCTTCTGCGATCCCAATCACGTAGCTTCTGAGAACGTTGATATAATGAAACCGCAGTGGTCCCTAAACACCGCATCATTGTGGCGGAATGCGCGGGCGCTCGCGCCGGTTGTTTTTGCGCGCGCGACCTTGCCGGCTGCGGCGCGCAATCAGAACCCGCACGACCAGTTCCTATCCCAGCGGAGCATGCGCCGTAAACAAACAAACCGTGCCCACGCGATTGGATCGCGAGGAAAATTATTAAGGAAAATGATCCGATGTTACTGTTAGTGCTGGCAGTGGTGCATTGGCGCGTCATCGTTGTAGCTACGTACCTAATATCTACTCGAGCATAATGGAAATTTAAAACAATTCCCATTACAAAAACGAGTCAGATACTTTAACGAACTAATTGGTCGTACGTAAATACACGGTCTTATTGCGTTAATTTAAAATGGATAACGCACCTCCGAGTTGTATTTGGAAATTTCACGTAATACAATAACTGTGGCAGGCTTGGCTGGCGCGTCATGAATTTCAAATCAATATTGTGGGTGTAGGAGGCTGGAGCAGGTGCGAGGTTCAATATCCGAAGTTAATAGACAGCTATAGGTACCACGCGAGAAACTCGTATATCCAACTAGTGGCTTAAATACCATTTGAGGCGAACTGTCGAGCGAAACCAGACGCCGACCCACTTTCCTTGACAGACAACTCGCAAAAGGGAAATTCAATCGAGACTGCCCACCGGCGAATCACGTATTCATCCGTCCGCAACCGACGTAGGTAGCATGTATATGGGTATTCATCGAGAATAGTATGCATCAAAGAACTTCATTCTGAAACTCGAGTTTTGTTGTGAATGGTCAAATCGATTAATCTCGCCATTGAATGCGTACATTTTCTACGTAAGTAGGTGCGTAACCTACCTTATCCTACGTTGTATCGTATCAACCGTACGTAGCTAAATGTAGCTAGCTACGGTCAATACATTATAGTAAAATTATCGTCATCATAGCTATGGCATGAATCATCGAAAGATTTGCCTCTACAAAACGCCGCATCCACTTTCTGTAGGTATCTACTCGTGTAATGGGCGAATGGAAACTGCATAGAATTTCAAGTCAAGTGCTCGGGAAATCGCATTTTATTACGACCCTATTAGGAGCAGAGACGTTCACAGAGCGGATTGGACGACCGACTTATATCTGCTCAGTAGAAATCATACAGCGTGTTTATCGTTTTTACGTTTACGAGATTGCAGAAAATGAACACAAGATAACATAATTTAATTTTAATACTCACTTGCTAATGCGTTGTACTAATGATAGTCCTCTATCTATGCCACCTATATATTTAACTAAGTGACACTATAGAACCCATTAATTGAACGAAATCCGTAGAATGCACACGGGCAGCGGCACACCTACTACAACTATACAAGATGTGGGTCCATTAGTGTGTTTTAAGATGAATCTATGTAATGGATGTCATGAAGAATAAAGTTTTAATTTTTTTTACATCCAAAAATGCAAGGAAATGTTATTTTAATGTGTTCTATAGTACAAATACAAGTAGTGTACAAACCGACTCAAAAGTTGCAAAATGGTGTTAAAAGCGCGAAAATATGTATCATTCGTCTTTAGGACATATAAATCAATTTGACCAGTAGCGTTAAAAAATATCTATACACCAATAGAATTAAATAAAAATGTTTTATATAAAATTGCTGAATCAAATGGGCGAGAGGTGAGCGTGGAAAACATGTGGAGATGACAGCGGATCGGGATGAATAGAGAACGAAAACCTACTGTGTCGACCCCAAATGAATGGGATACGGGCAGGCAAATGGTGATGCTATGGATCAAATGGATTAATAATGTCCAAAACACCAATCGTATCGATTTTCATGCTTTCGACTAGAGATGGGCCAACTATGACTTTGTCCGACTAGTGGGCCAAGCCGATCATTGTTTTAGGCGAAGTTCGGAAATCCCGTAGGTGCAAGCAGAAACCACATTGTTTCACCTGCTACAGTGCTGACAAACTTCCGTCGCTTTTTCTATAATCCTCAACTTTTAGGTTTAAGGTACCTACTCTTGACCTAACCTTATTAAATGTCTTCGATGAGATCTTGGAATACATGTAGTATTTTTGAACCGCTCGTCTGGAATCGACCGGTCTTCAATTTTGATTTTCGGCATAATAATTTCAATATTTTGATACAAGAGCCTGATTTTCCTATTTCTGAACTGCTCGCTTTTAATGTTGTCAATGTAATTTACAAAATATTGAATAATTCATGCCAGAAATTAAAACTGAAAATTCGTCGACTTGAGGCGACTGTCACATTCAGTTACAGTGAGGCGATATCTAAAGTTTTATAGGTTAGTGTCAATATCCTCTAGATTACGAATAATTTTCTTAGCCACTTCAAATTTACCTGCTCCATCTCAAAGCTGGCAGCAGTACTCCATACAAGACCGAACTTTATGCTTACTAAGATGCCGTTTTTTGTAAATTGCAGTTTTTGCTTTGAAGTACAGGCCTAAGCAATATGGAATGGGCTCCATTTGTAGGAAAACTGAATTGAACACTCGACTGCAATCAGCATTGATATTTGACATTCATAGCCATCAAATCTCAATTTTTAGACACAATCTCTTGCAGTCCTCTCATCAAAAGCGAGTGACATAGATAACATAGTTTACTGATAACAGAAGCATTTCATGAATATAAATGTGTCTTGATGAGTAACTGGTACCGCGCGATAAAGGCTTGTTATGAAAAAATATTTTCATTTGACAACTTATTATATTGTTTAATTAAGTAGGTACCAACCTAGTCATTGCGATCAAGTTCGCTCGGTTTCTTGGTTTACTAGCTTTTTCCAGTCACAGATGTAATACGTACATCTACTATAACCGCAACTTCATATCATAACAATAAGTATCTACACTCACCACATTATCGCCTACTACATCAAAAAACCATTACACGCTCACTTAAACCGTATGCAATCAAATGCCCGACAATTTGTAGACTTATATATGTTTTTCACAATCACTTGACTATTGTTGCAATATTTAGGTCATTCTACTTCAGTGAGTTGAACGACCTTACCTAGGAACAGGTTGTGTGGCCAGTAATGTATCACGTGCATGGTCTATATCTATTCAATTCTATGTAAAACATACTTTAGTCTATTGATTTTAAACAGTATCTAATAATACAAATGCCAGCTACAAACGCGCAATGCATTGAAACATCTAGAGTGCTCTCTCCGTTTTCGTATGCACCAGACATACCAATCCAATGTTCCAGCCAGCCCAGGCTATCCTGATCTATTCATGCCACTTCCTCTCAAACTATTATTAGTTCGGTCTCGTGTCCCCTGAATAATGCGGAACGGCAGACGAGAATACGACACTGAAATAACCGGAGAAATGTGTAACTTTATACGGATACGTTCCGCCTATAGAACTTATTTATAGGTTAGTCCGTGTTAATTTCTCACTTGGAGAGAATTAAGAGAGACTATTTTGTTTGTTACTTTTGGTTCTTTAAAGTTCTTTTCACAAAGCGCAACGATGGGGAATAAAGTCCTTTGATGCGTAGCGTTGGGAGGCTGTTAATTGCCAACTGTGTAAAGATTTCGATGATTGACATACTCGTTTTGTCACGAAAGCTTGCATTACATACATTTCGTTACAAAATTATGTTACTTAATGCTTCATTTATCAGTGATAAAATGTTGCAACGATCGGCATTAACAGCAATAAAGTTGTTACGTACCATTTCCGGAATTGTGTATCGCCTTTATGGCTTTCTTCAATTTTGTTAAGCCCTCTCGATCGAAGTCCAACGTCTGAAACAAGATAAAATGGTAACGTTAGGTAATCTCGAATAATTCTTATACACTTTTAAATCCACTTATGGTTTGGCAACGCACTAAAAACAGAATCAGGCGCGCCAATGGGCTGCCTTTCGAAGTTTTAAATTAAAAAGCGTCAGTTTCTTGTTTGGTAAACACGGCGTGCATTTTAATGGGGGGCTGACCCAAAAGTTTTGTATGGGCGGTGGTGCCGTAAAGAGCGGCTCACAATAGCCTCGTGCCAAGGCCCAGGAGCGCACGGCGCGGAACATCTGTCGCCCCAGCCGGCGGTAATAATGCTCCGATGCCCCTCGCCGGCGACCGGTGCACGCTGCACCGCGCTCTTTGCTGCCACCTCGAAAGCGCTCAAGTAGACACTCGTCCCAAATGGTTTGGATTGCTTTTTTGAACGGCCCGCGTGACCGATACGGTCCGAACAGAACCGCGTGTCAGTGACCCGCGTTATTAAGGTCAATTACCGGCAAACAAAAGAGCGCAATTCCGGAATATAAAACACTTAGCACGGTGATGTACGGGCATTACGAGTGTCTAGATAGCGTGAGGAATACAGTAAGTTGCAGGTAGAGAAATGGAATTTATTTCCGAGCTCGTGTGCGAGATATTTCAAAACTGCGAGTTCGGAGCGGACCGGGCGCGTGGATAGCGCAGTGCACCTGGCACCCGGCAGCGGTTACGACACCTGGCCCGCGAGGAGTTTTAGCTTTTGTGCTCTCGTACGCGTCGCTTTTTATATATTAGGCGTAACTACGTTCGTCACTGCGATTGCAACAGCGCAGACTTGCTCTACTAATGAGTCAGACTTCTATTTAATAAGCTAATTTGCATGCATACATTGCAACATGTGACGTTTACCGTTAACAAATACGATACAACGTACAACCGTACACTAACTAATCTGAAGTCAGTTTCTCAATTACGCGCTATCTGTCACAAATCCACCCACATGCCGACAAACTAGCTGACAATGCTGTGCAATGAAACAATGACTACAGGCGTAACTTCAAACAATAGACAGTAATTACGTTAAGATCATTGCAGCAATCTCGTTGGCCTAACTAAAGAGTTCGAATAGAGAAAAAGCGCTTAGCCTCGTTTGTAATATGCCCGGCTGGTAGTGATTACCGGAACTTACATAATCTGCATTTACACCGCACATTAAATGTAAGTACGTACAACAAATGTATAACCAGATTCGCTTTCTACCTTAAGACGAGCGACGCATGACGCCTTGCGTAAACCAGCGTCATATCGTCTTGTCGTATTGAAATAATTATACGCCATGTCTCGTCACACTATTTTCATTGAAACACTAAGCTACAATGTTATGAATCAACTTAAATTATCCTCAATCTTTATGCAATTTGCCTACTGTACTCAAGCTGTGGTGAATTCAACTCGAGTTTACGTAAATACAGAGCCACAACGGTCCGATGACCGTCACGCGACGATTCGCGTGTCGTGACTGTCCTAAACGCAAGGCATTCTCTGTTACAAAGACAATTTAATCCACATAGTTACCTACATTGTGAGCTCGGCTATACTATACGCGGCGGAGTATGTCAACTGCATTGTTTTGTGTCATCGGAGCACGATCCCCTTTATGGCGAATGCTCTCTTGGTAGAGAATATTTCCTGCATAAATAGGTCACACTCCCAGCACACGCCGCATAGTACCCCTCCACACTCGCTAATGACTCTCTCTTCATACTGCTCATTTTAAAACTCAACACAAATTCCCACCGAGATTTAATTTAAATTCTTAGTCTTAGGGCCTTGAAATACCATAATTACGTCTGTGACGTACGATGTACATGCACAAGATAATCATATTTTAGCAGAATTGTTCTCTCGTGTCTATAAAACTACCGATAATTGGATGCATTAGGAAAGGAAAAAACTAACGTGAATCATAGACCGACATGATATCACTTACTAATCTTGTGGTTAACAGTTGATGTACTCGTTTTGTATTGTACAAAATTTACAGACTCAACAAGTGACTATATATTTGAGAACGACATGAATAACTATATATTTAAGTATTAAATAAATAAATAATCGTGGACAAATTCACACAGCGCCATCTAGCCCCAAACTAAGCAAAGCTTTTGTGCTATGGGTGCTAGCAGGTGCTAGCTAACTGGTATACTACTTATATACTTTTTTAAATACATACTAATTATTCATAGAACACTCAGATCCGTAACAGAAATTAAAATTAATGATTTAAATTTCTGCCCGGCCGGGAATCGAACCCGGGACCACTTGCGTGGCTGACTGGCATGTTGACCACTGAACCACTCAGGTCGTATTGAGAGCTTACTATATACATTAAACACTGTATTCGTGTATTGACCAGTGGTATTAACCAAGCATAAACACCATGACTGTCTGTTAAGAGAAAGAGCAACTGTTTAAAGAAAGACGTGACCATTTTTGGCTTTTACAAATATTAGGTACAACCAAATACATTTGAGAGAGCGAAAGCGGCTGGCCTCGTAACCTCTAACAGTATCGCAAGATCAAACTCATATCATTCGAAATCCATGCACATAAGTTATGGCATTTTGGTAGAAAAACGTACCAAGCTTGAGGGCAATAAAGACGTGTTTGACGTGGCCAATATTTATTTTTCTAGGGCACCATGATCGAAATTGAGAAAACCATAATTTGACTAGTCCGGTAACTACGATTTACCGTTTCGTTACCTTCATTACAGACACTAATGATTTTTAGATATTCTACCACACCTACTTCATACCCAGTAGCAGACCAACCAAAGTAATATCAATTATATAGGAGATGCTAGAAAGTAATATACGAATGGTAGTTCATGATAACCTGAGCTTGCATCGACAGTGCCGGCCGTCTCAAGAAAACAGTTCTTATTAGGTCACGCACACGGTTGTACTGAATACCAAATACACCTTGCTTTGAATAGCTCAGCATCATCCACAAAGATCCAGTCGTATCCCATAAATGCATCGAATCGCATTCTTCTCCAAAAACCTTCTTTATCTTCTATTTATCTGTAGTTTTGAGTGCTATATCACGAGTTATCGTTGCAGAAATCAGAATCCACGCATTGGACGGTCGATACGGAGTTATGTTCAAAGATAAACTGGTCACAAGTTGAAATTTTGGCAAATTAAAACTTCTACAAACATTACACTGAGCTAGCTAGCTAGCTCACTTTCATTTCGTATCTCAGTGTCAGATGTATCTCCTTTCTCTGAAATTATTATCATCACCTGTGTGTGTCTACGATTATAAATAAATAAACGTTTACATCGAACCTTAAACTCCAACAGACACGCCTACAAACTTAATTAAAAGAGAAAGCTCATTACATATTATAAACAAGTCGGTAACTACTTTCGCTTTATCTGAAAGAGGGAACACGTTTATTATGTTTACAGCTCGTTCGTCAAGTTTGTTTATTTTAAACTGCACTGAGGATGAGTTTGCTTTCATTATTTATGGAATGAAAACAAAAATATACTCGTTTACTTTATGTAACAAGATTTTATTTACAATCAAGTGCCGTCTTCAAAAATATAACATTCGTAGTAGTTTTGTAAGTGCGTAATTCTAAAACATATTTTTGAACCACCGAACTGATAACTCGATAACAACAAAATCACCCTGTTCCCTGTATGAAACGATTATACTGTCTAAAGACAAATTCAATAAGACACTTGAATAAATAAATATTCGTGGTAGTTTTGTAAGTGCGTAATTCCAAAAAAATATTTCTGTACCACCGAACTGATAACTCGATAGCAATTATTAATAGAAGACCCCTGTTCCCTGTACGAAACGATAATGCTGTTCTCCAGACAAACTACACAATACACGAGCTTCTTGGCCATAATGAAGCCTTAGTTAACACAATTTTTATGCATGACAAGCTGCATCATGCACGGTAGGTGCCTCCGAGATAGAGTTACGCGTACTTAAACACGTCACCTCAAAAAGTACCTGTTAGGCTTTACAACGACGACGTAGATCTTTGTGCGGACAGATAATATGATAAACCTTCAACAAATAAGGGGTTATATTGACCAAGGCAAAAATAGTTATATTCCATAACAAAAAAAAACATATAAGTTCTCTATGTGATAGTCAAGTTACTAAAAGTTACAAAGTATCATTTTATATCTATAGAAAGCAAGCAGCGAAGCACTGTGGGATAGAAATATTTTTGAGCCAAGCTAAGCATTTCAACTTTTTCTACATTTAGTATATATTTTAATCTAAGCAGAAAACCCAGCTACCCACACCTAATACCTCTTTAAGCATAAAGGAAACAAAAACCTTAGGCATCATATTCTAAGAAGAAAGGATGAGTCACACACCGGATAACAATTTCAACTCGCGAGTCGCGGCTGTGTTTATCGACGCGTTGCGTACGCCAAGCCACGCCACACCCTCCGACCGCATACTTTGAGACGAAATTAAGAATCGTCATTTAGGCAGTATACGGACCCGAATTACGTTGACATTATTTGACATATGGTGTTGACATACAAGCATACTTAATAAGAAGAAAAAATAAGTAATGCGTTATTCAAAACAACCTTAGCAGAGAAACGTCGATGGAGAAGTTGCGACCACTGATCCGTAGACCTAATTACATGTAATCTGCAACAGCTCCTCCCTTCCATGTCACTCGGGTAATGATGATGACCTCTTGCAATCTCGATATGGGAGTTCAGCTTTATTTGGTGTCGAGATGAGACATGTTTGCAAAACGAATGACTACTATTAAAACTCGATTTTCTCTTACAAAAGCGGGTAATTACTCTTATTATGTAGCGCGTCGTATCAAATTCTTTTTAAACGGGACATTGCATTTTTATGGCAGTTCCAGGCCATTTGACCGCCATCTCACCTGGTGTGTAAGTGACATGTTTGTTCTACGGTCATGCCGCGTCACTCCGCTGTGCCATGACGTCTATAAAGCTAGCATAAGAAAGTGAGCAGAATCGTTTGTAATTCTGCTCAGAATTTAGTGCTAATTGAGTGCTAATTTAGTGCCAAATTCGCAAATTTGGTGCTCCATAAGATTTGCAGAAAATACAAATACTGCTACCTTTTGATCAAGCTAGCAGCGTACATGCCTAAATGCCTAAAACAGAATGACACAGCTTTACAATCAATGATATAATATTTAGTGCTAATTAAGTGCTCTTGATATATAGAGATGAGAATTTCAAAAATGCGCAAATTTTTTTTTATTGTTTTTTTTAATAATAAAAGTGCTAGTTTGACAGAAACAGCAAGTAATATCATCAGTATCGAGTATTTTGAGAGCATAACGATGGATGGACAGGGCGTAGCAATTAAGTGCTCAATAAGTGCTGTCGATATGAGATGAAAAAACCATAGAAACATTTTTTTTTTTTTTGCATCGAGTAACTGCTCGTTTGTCAGAAACAGCAAGTAATATCTTCAAATTCGAGTACTTTGAGAGCATAACGATGGGTGGACAGGGCGTAGGAATTAAGTGCTCAATAAGTGCTGTCGATATGAGAAGAAAAAAAGATCAAAGGTGTTTTTTTAATTTTTCATGGGAATACTGCTAGTTTGACAGAAATAGCAAGTAATATCTTTAAAATCGAGTACTTTGAGAGCATAACGATGGAAGGACAGAGCGTAGGAATTAAGTGCTCAATAAGTGCTGTCGACATGAGAAGGAAAAAGGATCAAAGAAGTTTTTTTTTTATGTTTTCAGCGGGTAACTGCTAGTTTAACAGAAACAGCAAGTAATATCTTAAAATCGAGTACTTTGAGAGCATATCGATAGACGGACAGGGCGTAGGAATTAAGTGCTCAATAAGTGCTGTCGATATGAGAAGAAAAAAAGATCATAGATGTTTTTTTAATTTCTCATGGGAATACTGCTAGTTTGACAGAAACAGCAAGTAATATCTTCAAAATCGAGTACTTTGAGAGCATAACGATGGGTGGACAGGGCGTAGGAATTAAGTGCTCAATTAGTGCTGCCGATATGAGATGAAAAAACAATCGTTTTTTTTTGCATCAAGTAACTGCTCTTTTTTCAGAAACAGCAAGTAATATCTTTAAAATCGAGTACTTTGAGAACTAGCATTTTCTGTAATGACTTCCAATACCTGTTCTTTTGGAACAGATGGCTTTCGCCCTGGTTTTAAGTCTATCTTTTTCAAATGTTTTTATGAGAAATTCCAGATCAATTTAAAACCCACGCTGAAAAAACAAAAAAAAATCTTCTTTGATCTTTTTTTCTTCTCATATCGACAGCACTTATTGAGCACTTAATTCCTACGCCCTGTCCACCCATCGTTATGCTCTTAAAGTACTCGATTTTAAAGATATTACTTGCTGTTTCTGTCAAACGAGCAGTTACTCTATGCAAAAAAGAAACGATCCTTTTTCCTTCTCATGTCGACAGCACTTATTGAGCACTTAATTCCTACGCCCTGTCCACCCATCGTTATGCTGTCAAAGTACTCGATTTTGAAGATATTACTTGCTGTTTCTGTCAAACTAGCAATATTCCCATGAAAAATAAAAAAAAATCTTCTTTGATCTTTTTTCTTCTCATATCGACAGCACTTATTGAGCACTTAATTCCTACGTCCTGTCCATAAATAGTTATACTTTTGAAGCACTCGATTTTGAAGATATTGCTTGCTGTTTCTGTCAAACGAGCAGTTACTCGATGCAAAAATAAAAAAAAAATGTTTCTAAGGTTTTTTCATCTCATATCGACAGCACTTATTGAGCACTTAATTGCTACGCCCTGTCCATGCATCGTTATGCTCTTGAAGTACTCGATTTTAAAGATATTACTTGCTGTTTCTGTTAAACTAGCAGTTACTAGCTGAAAACATAAAAAAAAATGTTCTTTGATCCTTTTTCCTTCTCATGTCGACAGCACTTATTGAGCACTTAATTCCTACGCCCTGTCCATCCATCGTTATGCTCTCAAAATACTCGAAACTGATGATATTACTTGCTGTTTCTGTCAAACTAGCACTTTTCTTATTAAAAAAAAAAAAAAAAAAATTTCGCATTTTTTAAATTCTCATCTCTATATATCAAGAGCACTTAATTAGCACTAAATATTATATCATTGATTGTAAAGCTGTGTCATTCTGTTTTAGGCATTTAGGCATGTACTCTGCTAGCTTGATCAAAAGGTAGCAGTATTTGTATTTTCTGCAAATCTTATGGAGCACCAAATTTGCGAATTTTGCACTAAATTAGCACTCAATTAGCACTAAATTCTGAGCAGAATTACAAACGATTCTGCTCACTTTCTTGTGCTAGCTTTATAGACGTTGTGCCATGCACCGACTACCGTGAACGTCACTCGTAATGATGACTCAGTATGTTGTTGACCTTAATGGCCTATTGAGATCAAAGTAAGATACTTAAGAGATATACGAGTAAAGAAGGGTATGAAGCCAATTCTCATAGTTTGTAGAGAACGTGTTTGAGTTGAAAGATGGATGGGATTTAATTGGAAACTAAGAATTTTATTTAAAAAATTTATGTTGTTACATTGTAGCTTTAAGTTTATATTTAAAACTGCATTATATACAGATATCTATATAAATAAATCCGTAATTTTCTTGGATTTGTAAGGATTGTTTTGAAGCAAATATTTTCCCACAAACTCCACGCTAATGTGTTAGTTGGTACGCTGCCAAATGTTTTTAACTGGAGAGGTGTCATGCGCACGTATCGCGATAATTGATCGGAAACGAATCCGCCCAGTGCCGGTTCATGTGTCGTAGAGTGGTAGATAAAGACTTGGGAAGTTAATATTTATCGGACAGACAACTTTCAAATCTCTGCTTGGAGATTTGAGTTAATAAAAATGTCATACCCTAAATTTGAAACGGGTACAAATCCGCCCATTCATTCTATTCCATTCATGTCGAGTTAATTTTCTTATAGTCATCATTATACTAATATTGTAAATTTGTAAGTCATACGAATGTCGTTTGTTCGCGAACCGTGGCGAATTTGGAAAACAGGCACCTAGAATGTGTCGTGAAATATTACATTGGATATTTATGATCAAGCGGGCAGGTTCCAGACATTTTAATTAAGGCGGGTCATAGCCGCGAGCAAAGGTATTTGATGTTGTTATTAATTCAAATATCCCATTTGTTTTCATATTCTCTCTTCACCCAAATTACTGTATTAAAATTTAAAAAGCGAATTATAGCACTGGTTTTATTAGGCCCATTTATACCACCAATTAGTTAAAAAAGTTCCATTGGACCGGCCATGTTTACCGCGACCTAGTCCCGTGAGACATGCCTCTCTGTATATCTAGTTTGTTTTAGCTGTTAGCGGAAATCCATCCACCATACCTCGGCCGATAACGGTGGTCAACTTTCGCAGGAAATTGGAAACCGGCGCGGCGCCCCGGTGCTATGTAGGTCGTTATTTTTATCAATAATATAGCAGCCGTACATAGGTACACGTTCCCTTTTTAATTGCTTCACTGATTAAATGGATCGATCCTCAGGATAGGCGCCAGCTGTTGTGTTGCCACGGGCGGGGAAGCTACGGATTGAGTCTTATAGTCTTATTGTAATGTGTAATAATTGTCTAACCAGAGGCGGGCTAATCCCGTCAGAGGCCCGGGGCGGCAAAACTTAATGAGGCCCCAGTTTAAGAAGTTGATAAGTAATTTTACAAGCTTCTTATTCAGTTCACATTTGCATTCTTTAGTTAAAATCGCCAGAGAAATTTTAATTCGACTTAAATAAGAAATATATTAATCAGTAGAATATGGATGAGGAAAACAAAATACGAATCGATCGACAAACAACCAATTAGTAAAAATAAAGTAACAGGTCGTTTTAATTTTCAGTAAGTAAATATGTACATAGCTAATAGCTGTTTTCGTGCCTTCATGTTACTGAACTGCTCCAGTTCGTGACTTCGTTCGACAGAAAAGTTTGAGAACACAAGTTTTTTTTTAGTTAAGTGGAAAAGTCACATCTGTCGTAAAACCGATAAAGTTTTTGGAAAGACGTGTTGTCGATTGGCTATATCAACTTGCATTTGTAAAGTTAATAGAGTTAGAAGGGGAAGAGGGGGAGGGGGAATCTTGATACGAATGATATGGTGGTAGCTACGCCCCTGTCCCAATTTGTTTAGGATAACGGTTAATTATACATCGTTAACTAACACATTTTAAATTTGACGTCGTATATAGGCTACAATTAATTAGTTAATTACTTGTACGTATTATACATAATGACTATAACGATGAAGTCGAATCTAGTTTTTGTAAATGTAAAACTATGGAGACTGAATAAAATCTGATATCCAGAAGCAATTTATACTGAAATCACACGTCAGAGTTGATTATTATTATCAAAGATACAGGCTAAACCTTTCGATTAAGTTTGCTTTGACCATGATCGCCATAAGTTGAGGGTCATGGTATGGTAACCCTCCATATTTTGTTTCGTTTTCGTGTTCGTGCTGATGTTTTCAGGTTCAGGGAAGGTGTTACAGGGGAGACGACGGTTTAATCCCCATAAAACATAATATTTGTTGAATTTAACTAAAGCCTCACATGTCAATAAGTAAAGCTGGGGGTCCACCTCGGTCTACCTTAAATATATCTGTTTTCTGTACCAGACTCCTATGTTTCACGTGTTCCTATGTGAATGGTCACGAAAATGAATTCCATTTTCCTAAGCATTGTTGGTTAATAATGGTGGGCCATTGTCTCAGTCACAAGTTGTTGTTTTTCAGTAGTTGTGTCTAGATCACGTGTCATTTAGGTAGGATTAAGGTGTGTGCTAGTCAACAAATTGCGACGGAAATAAGGGGCGTAGCCAAGGTTGTGGCGTGCCCATTGTCCCTCATTACATATTTGAACTGCTTACATTCGTAACACGACATCATATTGTTTTAAATAAACATTCAATTGTAACAGCTAAGTCTAGATATTGAAATGATATTTCGTAAATGATTAAACCATGGATATATTTTAAGTAACTATACCAATATTCTTGCTACGGAAACACTGGCTTATACTTCAGTATGTTTAAATAATTATCAGAAATGACAGTTTGGCCAGACTATCCATCAAGTTGGTACATCTCTGTTACTCAACTTGAAGGGTACTTTGCGCACGATACGAACGTTTCATAAGTTTGCCAACTCGTAATGCGAGTTCCTTTTTATTTATAATAGATTTTTTATAAATGTAAAAGGAAACAAGTTCTCAAATAAAAAGCATTTTGATGGGATTTCAATGAACGTCTTCCTCGTCCTTCCAACATTCTAGCATTCCAGAAAAATTGTGTCACAAAAGATGTGTACTTTTGAAAGCTTCATACTTCTAAAGTTTAAGTTAGAAACATGTTAGTTATATATCGTTGTGAAGATCCATCCGGCGATAATACAAAAATATATGCCTGAGCTTCTCCCCCAACTCCCGCTATGACGTCATAGACTGAAAATGAGGTGTCGTGCTGATTTCGTTAGGTACAACTCTCGCTAGCATCAAAACTTCTTGTTGGATTAGAACGAAAAACTGAATTAAATATATCAAAACCTAACTAAAGGTTATTTTAAATTAAAAAAAATATTTTTGACATATTAGGACGCAGAAATGGCGAGACCGAAACTTAAGAAAAAATAGTAAAATTAAGAGAGTTATTCCCGTTTGCGACCCACCAAAACCACTTTCAGATGTGGAGAGACAACATTTTCATCATTTAAGAAAGAAAGAAGCCTAAAAGATGAAACCAGTTCAAACCTGGTTGACGAAAATGCGACAAAGAAATTGACTAAGTATTTCTACTTCGTTTATTATTTCTTCCGGTTATTATACGTTATCTCTAGGTTTCTTGTGAAAGAAACTAAACATGAAACCTGTATTTCCGAACATACGAACTTATCCGTACTGATACGAATTTTAAGGTATTATTCATGATAAGATATATTTTGCTGGATTAACAGCCGAATCGAATTCACAAAAAAATAGCAATACATGATAGAGCACACTGAAAGTTCTGCGTTCCTGGCCGCTCATAAATGTTTGAATTTCGAATGTTATGTTTGTTTAAAACATAAGAAACACAATCATTTATTTTAAAAACAATTGAAGCCAGCGGGCAGATCGCTTTGCACTGGATCAGCGTAGTGTTGTGTTGGTGTGAGGTCCATGGTCCCACACCGTGGCCGAAACCCATACTGACACCCCGATATCCACACACTCCTGTCGGATCCGAGAGTCCATTCATACGTCACACCTTCGAAGAGCGATGTGAGACATCACCCATTTATACTGCGATCATTGCTGCACTCCCGCACCGAGCCTTTACTAGCCTCCATTGGTTGGGTATCTTCCCGGTGAGGAGGATGCGATTATAAAGGCGGTAAGGATGCTCACACCACGAGTGCCCATCGATTTGCACGCCTCAATAGGGACTCCATCGGGTCCGACAGCTTTCCGGTTCTTCATGCGGCGAAGAATCATCTCGATTTCCTCAAACGCCAGAGGGAGGTCCGGTAGCTGCGCCTCTTTATTGTACTTATTCAGCAGCTCGTGGAAATACAGGCCATACAATACTTTACTGCACGGCCGTCGCATAAGTAATTGAGAAGGTCTTTTACATAGCGGCACAGGTAGATATCCTGTGCTCAGAACCCTTAATCGTGCCAACTTATAAATGAATCTCTACCCCTCAGTCGATTCCAACTTAGGACCAGTACAAAGGACGTAAGTGGTCTCGTCTAGCTCCTGGCTCTGGCTACCAATCTTTGTAGCACGTTTGGCATCCCTGATGATAACTAGTAGTAGAACAGCATAAAAATGTTTTAAGACGACGAGCCAGTGTTTTGACAAAACTAGAGATGTGCCGACTATCCGGCCACATTTGTAGTCGGTGGACGGCAACTAGTCTACAAAAACAGATGATGAATAGGCTCTTTTCTTATTGGAAAACCCAAAATTATAAAAAATAATGTTCTCTCTTTGTGCAACAAGGGGACTACTGTTGCCTTTCGAACTTCGCCTTGGCTGGTTTACATTGGTCAAGTGTTTAGCGGTTGACAAGTAAAGTGACAGGTGCTTCAAACATATCGGACTCGGTGACGGTGTCGCTGTTATTGGCAACGATATGACATTTTAAAATGGTGACACTTCAAATTTTGGCCGCCGGGTCAGATAAGTTTACAAGTGACACTTGCAAGTTAAGTTGACTCGCTACTGTCCGATTGGTTTATTCGGGTCTAGTAATTCGGGTAAGTAAAGTGAGCACACTGTACTTGTCAACTATGCTAAACACTTGGCCAATGTGAACTGTGTGGAATTTGTGGCTTGGTTGATGGTCGGCTTTTTTGTTGTCGACTAGACGGCCAAAGTCATAGTCGGCCCATCTCTACAAATAACTCGTCAACAGTACAGTAAGTATGGGAAACAGTTTTTGAAGGACCATCCTTATGGATAAGCTTACGAAATTGTCACAGCAAATAAAAATGGCAGACTTTACAAAATCAGTGCGAAAAATAAATTTGCGTCGCGTCGATAGTTGGATTAGGTAGGATGTTTAGTGTTTCACACAATTTAAAGATGTTAAATACACAAATCAGATCTTGAGAATGTATATTTGATTAGCAGAAATTGGATGCAGTCCCACTTATATAGAAAAATAGTATCTATACGAAAAACTGAAACTAAAATGCAAGACAGTGATATGTGCAACTTTCATTACGTACTATTACAGAAGGAAATAAAGTTTATGATGATGTCATTAGCTTATCAGTTTCCTTAGATTCGTTCTTATCAGATAGGTAACAAACAAGTGTAGGTGGATCCCACCTTATTCGAATAACTTAATCAATAACACTCAAAACAGTGACTTTGTATACATACATCGTTATCAATATTTATCTATCTAGTAGCCAAAAACAGTTTCAATATGCTAAGCAGTAAGCACTAAAGAAATGCATTGGAAGAACTGAAACATTACAGCTCCGACCTTATTCCTAATACACTGTCCTTTCTGTTTGCAAATAGTCCTCTTTTACGGCTTTCCGGACAAAATATATAAGACTAAAACAAAAAGTTACCTCTTCCAAAGCGCTGATGGTTTGCCGACATTGCGGCATACGCGAAACGAAAGTTGATGTGGTTGGTGAATTGTAATCCTCTCGGGTTTCCTCAATAAATTCACCGATGCCTATTAGACCCGGCATGGTGACCACTTTACACGATTGTACCACACTTTTTTCAATATTCTCAATTTACCACGTCGTTCTTGCCACTAATTTAGTAAACGAATAATAAAATTACGAATCGAGCACATCATCTCACTAATCACACTGTTCTGCGCAAATAATAACAATATCGCATCCCACTGCGACCACTCAAAACACACCCATCTCCGCCGCGAATATTTCACTGATTGATTGAATTGAATGGAATGGAGGAAGGAATGAATGGTATTCAGTTCATGTTTTTTTATTTTTGGCTTGGAAAGATACGGAATAATATGAATTAACAGCCCTCTACACTCTCGCTCGTGCGAAGAGCTTAAACACGATTAATGCTATTTGTAATGTAATTTTGTAAGTTTATAAAAACCGCTCCAAAGCGAGTGCTCAAGCCATTATTCGTGGCAGAAGGTGCAAGTCACCAATGAGTGTAAATAAAAAGCAATCTCGCACCTCGCGCCTCGAACGCGAGTGTGTATGAGGCTTAGGAGTGAATGACAAGCAAATGGAATGACGATGTAGCCAGCTTCGGACGTTTGGCCAAAATAATGGCGGAGATAGCAAGCATGGGTGATACCCGGGGCGGGTATTAATGGTCTCGCAAACTAAATCAAATACAGTTTGGCAAGAAAGTCGTGAAAATAATGTTTTGGGAACTACTGCTCTCGCCAAAATTGGCCACACTCAATTACTGTCAAACTCAAATATTCTATACCTATCTGCCGACAAGCTGTCACGTCATCTAGACATCGTCGTTGTTTTGTTATTGTTATGTTTAAGTTGATATGTGTATATTTCTAGATTTTTACTGCGTTGGGCATTTATTTGCGCAATTAATGCATAAACGAGTAAAAGCAGCACGAGAAATATCAGAGGTTTCGAGAGTTTAACATAAATGAATGACCGAGTTTAGAGCAGATAAGTTGCTGTGCCATTTGAAAGATGTTTACGGCCGAATAGCAAAGATTATCGGTACGTAAAATGTACCTCAATTTTGAAAATATTGAATGAAATGTGATATTTTGGAAATCATTGAATTTCCGTAAAATTAATGTGTTTTGTTGTATTGGTTACATTTATGTAAGTTAACAAAATTAACCGTCAAATTATTGTGTACTGTTATAGTTTTGATTTCTTTTCGTAAATATAATATTTATTGATATTTTTGCGTTCAGGTGTGTCTAAAAACAATGCGGCTTTTCTGTATTATATTGTAACAGAGAGCTATATTATTCAGGCACCTTAGGCAATGTACGACTATACGGGCTGAAGAAATGAAACCCAGGATAAAGGAATTTTGAAAAATATATTATATTATTAAGATTATCAAAGTCGCTGGTCGAACAGAGAGAGAATCAGAAGATAGATAACCGTTTGACACTACAACGTTTCGAGCATCAGTGTTGCTGTTAATAAATTAAAAAGAGCAGACATACCAGACTCTTATTTCAATTTTCAATACTTCTCCTTATTCTCAATCTTCCACCATAATGTGACAGATGAAGCACGCAGTTTGACAGTAGGTAACTTATTGTTGCAAGAGCAGTAGTTCCTAAAATGCAAAAATGATACTATTTAATATTCATCATCATCATCGTATCAGCCAGAAGACACCCACTGCTGGGCATAGGCCTCCGCCAGAGATCTCCACAAAGACCGGTCCTGTGCTTTCCGCATCCAGCTGGTACCTGCGATCCTTACCAGGTCGTCGGTCCACCTTGTAGGAGGCCTACCCACGCTGCGTCTACCGGTACTATTTAATATTACCTACTCTTTATCATGATATTCTAAATTACAAGGGCAGATGCAAGGGCTTTGTAACGAGATCTGTTGACATTTTCAGATTATCTAGTGTCTGATTAAAATAGTCATGTAATAAACCTCCCATTTTTCTATCTTGCTATCTAACTTGGAGCTGGTCTTATGTTAATCTTGATTTCACTATATATTACCAATCAGTGAGTGACAACATCGTGATGAAACTGACTGAATTGGTAAGCATGGTCCAATCTTGTGTGTGTATAGCTAACCTGGTAGCAGGGTCACTTATGTCAGATGGCAGTCGCTCTACTGTAATTATATGATCTGCCAAATCATGGGTCATGGTCAAGGGGGGGGGTCATCAAATTTTGTAGTCGAAGTATTCGAGACACAGACACAAACAAATTGGACATAAAGGTTAGGCACAGACGTGAAGATACTATTTTTTAATATTTTTATTTCACAGACTGATACAGAACGATGATACCGATGGTGAACGATAATGGTGGCGCCCTCATTTTTTCACGACTTTCTTGCCAGACTATACTAAGCTCGAAATTTAAGTAGGTAAATAGAGCCTGTTAAACGGACCCCGGCACTTGAAAACCGCATCTTTAAAAATTTGTAGAGCTAACTATGAGTTGGTATAGTATACACTGACAAAATAGTTTTAATACTATTAATTTTTTATGTTACAAAGGTAGCAATATTTGTATATTGTTACTGGTAAAATACGATTCGTAGTCTACCCTAGCTTGGCTAAAACCCGTGTCAGAAGGTTGAACTATAAATAACTATAATCTAATTATTGCGATTCAGTGTACGGCTCAAGACTTTACAGTAAAACGAAACATGCTATTCAGCAGGTCGAAAACGCATGCGCTTGGTTTTGTTATAACATACCTAAGCGAGCGCATATTTCACCAATCCACAGTAACCGAGTAACATTGTTTCTTTATTTTCTCGTTTTATAATAACTATTTTTTTTTTAAATACACATCATCATCATCATATCAGCCAGAAGACGCCCACTGCTGGGCATAGGCCTCCCCCAGAGATCTCCACAAAGACCGGTCCTGTGCTTTCCGCATACAGCTGGTACCTGCGATCCTTACTAGGATAATACTTAAATACACATATAGGTGCGTAATACATAGCATGTTTTTGTTTGCTTGTTTAACGGCACTAATGCCCTACGCAAAATATGGACAAGGCCAAGATGATCAGGGGCAATCTGAAAAACAGTGCTCCAGGGCTTCAGCACTCAGCGTATACTGAGATCGTGCCCTTCCACAATGAGGAGTTTTCCAGTAGGTATTGTCAGTTGGTTTCAAAAAGCATAAATATATGGCGCTCCTACAATTCTGGTATTTTTAAAAAAATCTGTGTAATTTTTGGCAATGACATCATGCAGCCATCTAATACTTAACCTAAAAATGAAATGTATGAAGACATATTTTTATGATTAGGCACTATGTTCCATTTTACCACCTACGAGGCCATTCTCTGAAACTCAGCACTTGTTTCTCCTTCAACAATCCGCACAGACACTTTTTAACCAACCGAGTCGTGAATGCCTGGAATAAGTTGCCTGAATCCGTGGTGACGGCGGAAAATACTAACCAATTCAAAAACAGACTAGATAAATTTTTAAATACAGCTTGAAAATTAGTAGAGAAGAGCTAGATACAGGCATCTATCAGTTGTTTGACAACTGCTTGCCTGCTTAATAATAATAATAATAATAATAATTTTATTACAACCTCTAAATTGATTGAAAACTATTGATAAATACAATATTATTCAATACAACGTACCCAGTGTTTATATCCCCTTTGCTTACAACGTCTTTCAAGCGATTATCAATTACCAAAATTGTCGGTCCGCCATCTAGTGAGTGGTTAAGAATGCTTTAGATACTCTACTTTAAATATAACTACAACCTAATAAATAAAACTCCTCATTATGTAACTATTTTGATTAGAAATAAGTTATACAATTATGTACATTTTTGTTGTTTTTAAAATGTTGTTCTTATGTATGTCTCGTAATATGTTTGTGAGGAATAAATTAATTTGAATTTGAATTTGAAATTACCGTAAAGTTTCGATTACGTCGAGTTTGCCGTGTCAAAGACATGTATGTATGAAGGATTTGGTTCATTAATGTGTGTGTGTGTGTGTGTGCACGTGCGCGCGTGCTCACGTGCGCGTGTGTGCGTGTGTGTGTGTGTGCACGTGCGTGCGTGCGCGCGTGCTCACGTGCTCACGTGCGCGTGTGTGCGTGTGTGCGTGTGTGCGTGTGTGCGTGTGTGCGTGTGTGTGTGTGTGTGTCGAAGCTCTAGTGCATAGACTTTTCTCTATAATTATAATTTAATTTCCCTAATAATCATGCAATTCCGGTCGACCTCTAACTGTATAATTTTCTCAGGTGACTACTATCAGGAAAAAAGTAGTTTGGGGAAATTCAGGAACACATATGGCTACACTGGGAAAAGATCGAATGAAAAACATAAACAATGACGGAGCTGTCACGAGGTTTGTGTGTGAATTTTGGCCTATATCGGTTTTTATCTAAAATGTTGAGTAATATTGAATTTATATTTCATTAAAACCTCATCTAGAATATTGCCCAGTAATCTAATCATAAACACAATCCAATGGGATTCATATTTTCTACCAATTAAACACAGCAGAAGTTACCTTTGGTTGGATCCTTCTTTTAATTTTTTACTATACATTTCAGAAATTGGAGCAGTTTGGACGAGATTATTTGATCATCGTCCTTTTTTGAACGGTGAAATAAAGTTTATGCTGAAAGAATTCGAGGTAAGTGAGTACAAGACATCAATGTTTTTGAAATGTTAAAAAATCATGTTAAGGACATTTTGGTAATTTGTTTTAGGAGAAACGTGGTGACCAGGAAGTAGAGAACTGTTTTTCTATTCTTGAAAAATTAACTGATATTAAAGACACACAACTGGACAAGATCAAGAAAAGTGGAGAAGCATTAGGTGTTCTCAGTAATAAATTAGAACAAGTTACAGCACAGTGTGACCAAGTTGAAAAGGAGTATTTGGCTCATCAACTGGTAATAAATAATACACTATAATTCTATTTTATTATGTACTTAAAACAGTTTCTAATTTTAAACATTATGTTTACAGAAGTGTGAACAAAGACGTGCATTGGACCACGAAAACAGAGGAAAAGAATGGGATCAGTTCATTGATGATATGAACTTCAAATGTCAAAGAATTGACAACGCCTTTGAAGAAAAAGAAGAAGAACTTCGAGACTTATACGCTGATCTTAACCATAAGCTTAACATAGCACAGAAATAAATCATGGACCTACAAGGATCCCTTGCTGATACACATCTTAAAATTCTTCCATCTCAAAGACTATTGAATTACATTCAAAATATTCCTGTACGGGGAAATGTGCCTGAAAACTTTATGAAAGTTAAGAAAAACAAATGTTCTTTGAATCCTGGTAAGACCACTGCAAACAATAAAAAAGTCAGTGTAGATATTAGTGATAAAGATCTTGAAAGTTTGAAAAAGGTTAGGGAAATAGTTGGTAAAATTGAAAGTACCAAGTCAATTGAAACAGATTCTGAACCAGGCTCAGACAATTCTGATAAAGATTCAAAAGACAATGATATATGTGAGGAAAGCTTAAAGCCGTCTTCACTTAAACCAAAACCTGAAGGAAAGTGTGTTAAAGATGCCGAAGAAAACCCCAAAAAAATTAATAATAATGAGGCAAAAAAGTCACTAAATGAAACGCAAGACAGCACTGCAGAAGAACAAAAAGATGATGAAAAAGTACCAAATAAGGAGCAACCATATCTTTTAACTAATGATTTAAAATGGCTGTATACTTATCTGAATGACCAAAGGAGTAATGGTGAAAAAGATGTTCCTTACCTTCATGAGCTTCTAGAAGGGTCAGACATAACTATGCCAGACAATAAAGTTCTTAAACGTAATCCAGCGTTAGAAGCTAGATGTGTTAAGTTGAGAGCACAGCAAGAAGCAAGAGAATATCGGAAAATGACGAAAGGTGTGGACAATGTTAGGATGAGGTTTCCAGAAGATAGCATTGCATATCAATGTAGGTATTTTACTCACTCTATATTATTCATCATTCAAAATTGTTATGTGGTGATGATGATTGTGCATAAAATAAAGACTCAACAAAAAAAAACTGAGTTACATTATTATTTTATTTATTTTATTAATATAGGCAAGCAGTTATCAAAACAACTGAAAGATGCCTGTATCTGGCTCTTCTCTACTCATTTAGTCATCAATAGTGTTAATCATAATTATTTTTTGTTGATTTTATGGAATGTTAGCTTATGGAATGTTTCCTAGTGATGCATATTTTACAACATGAATTTTTGTTTCAGTGAAACAAGTGAATCGTCAACTCATTGCCATTGGACAATTTATCATTTCTATATTTGCTGGATTCTTGTTTGGATTCAAAGGTGTGGAGTGGATGGTTGGCCCTTTGGATATGGGATTTCGTCTTCTATTGGGTGTCATTGTTGCGTTGGTCATTGCTTTAGCTGAAATTTATTTCCTAGCTAAGAAGCTCAATGAAGAACTAAACGTCCCCGAAACGGTACAACTTGGTGGACCACCAAAGTTTTCCGATGAATCTATGAACAACTATGCTTCTAAGACAAAAGACCATCAAGATTAATGTTTCCACCAAAATTCAGCTACAAGTTGTATTGATAAAAAAAAAATATTATATTAGCCTGAATCATCTCACTGCTGGGCATAGGCCTCCCCCGGATTCTTCCACTCTTCGCGATCAAGTGCCAATGTCTGCCAGTCACTTTCGAAGGCCCGCAGCTCATCTGTCCACCTTACTTTGGGTCTGCCGTGACGTCGTTTCTGAGAATTGGGTGTCCAAACTGTTAAACTTTTAGCCCATAACTCCTCCGACATGAATTACTTACTGAAAAACATTACTTCTGTTATTTCCTCTAATTTATTATATTTAAATACTTATACTTATATTTAAATAAAATAATTATATAGTACCATCATGGGGTACCAATTAGCTACAGAGACAATACAACCAGTCTCAGGCTCCCCAGCTGACTATTTATATTATATAATAGGTTAATAGGTGTCTATGTATAAATGTAAGAATAATTGAACTATATGTTAGCTATACATATTGCAATAAAACTGCATATTTACATTTAGTTTTATTATTGACAGTGTGTGTTTTCCATTAAATTTTACTTCGAATTTTAGGATGAATTATTGACTGGTTTTTTTATTGTCTGTCTGGTAAAAAGTAAAGTAGGTATTGTAGTAATAATCAATAAAGCTGTTCACCTCGCATTATAAAATTTATTTACAACTTACATACGAAAACAGCTACCTATTCGAAAATCAAGCCTATGTAGTCTTTTAGCGACTTAGCTCGCTATATTATACACGTTTGGGCATAGGTTCTGGGTGCAGCGACGATCTGATGTGATGAAGTGACTGGATGCGGCAAACTTAGTTCCGGATAAGTGGCTCATATTGAGAGAGGCGTGACCTTCCTGCGCTGGCCTAAGGATTTTCCACCAGCGGTGAATGGTGTCCAGTTATTCACATAAAAGGTTAACTACTAGGCAAGTAACCAAGACCTTGGATTATTACGCAAAGAAATTGGATTATAGCGATAACGTTGCTTCTTTGCTTAACGGCGATATTTGACGGCTCCTGACCTCTAGTCAAAATAGAATCGAACTATGAACGAATCTAAGGCGCCCTCCTAATTAACAACGGTTGTACGACGGACGTCGTCCGACCACTAGGAGATCTCAAAACCGCCCGTCGCACGACCGTGCTATAACTATCAAACGCTAGGCTGTTAGTTTATTGACTAATTTAGCTGGTTGGCTGTGCGACATATAAATCTTGGAGCTAACTACTCAAATCAAATCAGCTTGAATACTGGAAGAAACTCAATCCCAAGAAAACCGATTCCACCTTTGTTTTTGCTAAGTTATATTAGTTAAAAGTGATACGAGAATGAAACACAAAAGAAAAGACTTTCGATGGAAATTCATTATTTCCGAGCAAAAGGGCCTTGAACGTCGAACCACGAATTTTGAAATCTTAGCGCTTAGATGCCGAAGCCATAAAATTAAAAAAATACAATTTGGGTTACCAGATTGAGAAGGATCGTGCAATTTTAGCAGGCTTACGCGGAGAAAAAGATATGACGACAATGCGAACGACGAGAACACGGGGCGGCGCGGCGGCGGCGGCACGATGAATTCGTTATTTAGCTATTCGTGGATATTTGATCGGAGCTCAAAAACAGTTACCAGAAAAATCTGAAAATGAACTCTGTGTTTAGTATACATAGAGATCTTTGTTGTAGGTACTAAACATAGAATTCAGTTTCGGGTAACCGGTACCTACTGAGATTTCGTGACCGATTTACGTATTGGTATTTTGGCTTTTCAATGATCTGGTTAATTTTTTTTCTAAAATGTCCATTTTAACACTTTTAGCTGCATTTTGGGCAACATTTGACCAAATGTGTTTTTTTACTAACTTGGCCAAAAGCTCATACAGACGTCGGCTTTCTCAGCCGATTCTAAAAATGTCGTCATTACAGTACAGCCATTTGTTTTAAAAATAGGTATATAAACATAGGCGTAGGAAGAGGGGGGGCCGGGTGGGCCTTGCCCACCCCAGGATGTACCGTATTAATCGGGCGGATCGTGTTTACCGACTGTACATTATAAATCGACTTGGGGCCTCAGGGGCCAGCCCCCCCCCTGGAAAATAGCCCTAGATACGGAATGTAAATCATTTTAATTTTTTTTATATATTATACAAGACAGGCATTTGACCACCATCTCACCTGTTGGTAAGTGATGATGCGGCCGATGATGGAGCATGCCTGTCTAGGAACAGCCAATTCACTCTAGTCATGAAGGCATCCAGATTATATTGATCAGGAAACACACTCGCAGGCAACGTGTTCCAGTCCTAAGCCGTACGCATTATAAAAGTCGAGCCAAACCGACTAGTGCGGATAGCTGGAATACCCACGACATAAGGATGAAGCGCTCGGTCGGACCGCGTCTCCCGATGGCAGTAAGGTGCTGGCGGAATAAGGTCGTGCAGCTGCTTCGCAGACTCTCCGAAATGTAACCTGTAGAAAACCGACAGACACGCAACCCTACGCCGATGGTCGAGGCTCTGCAGCCTAACTTCAATCAACTGCGGGTTACAAATTATCTTCTTTGCACGTTTTTCCACCGAATCCAAAGCCAACAGTTGATATTTGGCCGATCCATCCCAGAGGTGACAGCAGTACTCCATGCAGGATCGGACTTGTGCTTGATATAACTAAAGCAACTGCTTTTAAGTGAAGTACCGCCTAACCTTCGAGAGGACACCAAGTTTTTTAGCTGCAATCTTTGCCTTGGATTAGATGTACTGGCCGAAGTAGAGATTTATAGATAGCTTAACCCCAAGAAGCTGTAGGTTGTCGGTAATTTCCACAGGAACATCCCGAAAAGTTGCAGTTAGATGGAACGGACTCCTTTTGGCGGAAAACAAACACGCCTGAGTTTAGGTTGCGTTGAACGCCACCAGATTGGCTTTACCCCAATCACAGACTGCCTTGAAAGCTTTGTCCAAACGATCAACCATGGCCTCTCGACAAGACTGAATATCGTCCCTGTTGGCTTTTGCCTCTGACAGATATCTATCCGTTACTGTGCTGTCATCTGCGTACCCAAAGGTACCGTACAAGCAGATTGTTAATATGCATCAGGAATAAAGTCGCGGACAGTACCGATCCCTGAGGAACTCCCGCGTCGATAGCCTAAAGATTAGACGAGTAGCCATCGATAATTACACGGATTGAACGTCCACTCAGAAAATCCGATATCCAGGCGCAAAAGCCAAGAGGAATACCAAATGAAGGAAGCTTGCTTAGAAGGCCCGCATGCCAAACCCTGTCAAAGGCCTTGGAGATATCAAGAGACTCAGCAAGGGCCTCGCCATGTCTTTCAATGGCCTCACTCCATAATTGTATGGCATACACCAGAAGGTCCCCAGTAGACCACGGCGCAACCCGTACTAGTGATCGCTGAGGAGATCGTTACCTTCAAGATGCGGAAGGAGTTTGTTGTTTAGTGCACTTTCTATAATCTTACAGAGTATAGAAGTGACCAAAATAGGGCGGCAGTTGGCAGGGTCAGCGCGGCTCCCTTTTGTGGGTACGGGCTGCACATTGGCAAGCTTCCACGACTCGGGTACAATGCCAGTCTCAAGTAAGAGGCGATACAGGCGCGTGAGAACAGGAGACAACTCAGGGGAATAACTACGCAGGACTATTGCCGGTATACCATCAGGTCCACTAGCCTTGTTCACGTCCAGACTTCGCAGGATTTTTAATATTTCTTACTGTATTCGCACCTCTGCCATAACGCAGTCAGCACGGGGTGAGATAGGATGTGTTTTTCCTGCAGTATCTAAACGTGAATTTGCTGCGAAAAGAGAAGCAAGCAAATGCGCTTTCTCTTCAGCAGCATGGGCCAATGTTCCGTCTGGCTTTAGCAACGGCGGCAACGAAGATTGACTGAAATTTGATTCGACCGCTTTTGTCAAAGACTAAAACGCATTACTCCCAGGAGGGTAAGAGGCCAGTTTGGCGCCAATCCGGCTTATGTGGTTGAATCGAGCCCTGCGTAGCGTCCTTTTGCAAGATTATTTCTATTATGGCCGACATTTTTTATCTTAATCTGATTATATTTGCCAAAATATGTAATAAAATAAAATAAAACATAAAATATTTTGAGTGGATGGTCCTTGCATTTTGCAAGATTAAAGTCGTAACGTAACATTTATGACGTTAATAGTTAGGTAAATTCTTGGCGGTAGAGCAATCGTTACTCTTCCCTTTTCTCTGCTAACCTAAAGAGGTTTAGGTTAAGGAGGTTCAACTTTGATATTATATTAATTATATGCAAGATTAGTAGAATTTAGATATTTTTAGCCGAATAATTTAGAAAAATCTGGTCATACATGAAAGATGACTTTTCTGTTTTGACAGCTGGCTGTGTTGCATTGCACAACACTAACGACATAAAGTTTGTTTTTCTACAATATTCGATAGCGATGAATCATAATGTTTTCAATTCATATTTATACTGAGACGTAGCTTACAACATCAACATTCAGTGTGTGTCGTACGCCGTTCAAAGTTGTTCGTGATTTATTGTGTGCAACTAGTTTTATTCTTCCGATATTAACTATTGATTTTGTCAAGTCCTATTGCTACATATACTTCTCCAGTGTGCAAGCAACGTTTGAATAGGTATGTACGAAATGCAGTTTGCAGTTGCGCAGTTTGTGAAATAGGAAATATTGATCCGAAAATGCTTTGCCCAGCCTTCGGTAAAATTTCTTTCACTCCTTTTGTGCACGGCAGTAAGTTATTACAAAATGGCCACTCTGTAATTTTAATACTTTTGGTGAAATTTTCTTCTAGCCATGGAAGACCAAGTTCCGTTCAAGGTGTTTACCTTCTGGGGTGAAAATGAGAAGCCTGAGGTGAGGAGATTCGGTATTGACAAGGGTGTGGTGACCAGCTTTCAATACTTGAAGTCCAAGCTCGAGGATATTTTCCCAGCGTTGAAAGACAAGATATATACTGTTAATTGGAAAGGTAAGTTTCCAGCAACAGCTTTAATGAATAAGTTAAATTGTTCTATTTAAATGACAAAAAAATTTTAGATGATGAAATAATTGTGAAATTTGTATTGGGATTAACATTTATTCCGAATTTTAGATGAAGAGGAAGATGAAGTGACAGTTTCATCAGATGATGAATTGATGATGGCGTTGATTGCAATGAGGAGTCAAGACCTTGCCAAGCTTTATGTCCGTATCAAGGACCCAGAACCTACAGATGATGAGAGAGACATTGTTATAACTTTGGCCAATGCTCCTAGTAAGTACCTATTGATGTAGTTTTATTTTAATTAAGATTAATTTTTGATGCCCTTTTTAAGGTATAATATAGTATACACAGCAGGTGCATCGGTTGCCAGGTGGTTGAGTATTCTACTCGTAATTGGGAGGTATGGGGTTCGAATCCCGCTGTGGCCATTTACCAGTTTTTTCTGTTTATGTTGTACGGTAGGCAAATAGGCAAAGGGGCCATCTGCTGGAAAGTGGTCACTACAACACCAGGGGTATTGCCAATGCGTTGCCCACCTCTATAACAAGTTTCTCCGGCAGTAAAAAGGCAAATGCCCCTCCACTGCCAAAGCCACTGTTTCCCAAATCCCCACCCCATGGAGCACTGGAGACCTTACTCACCGGAAGAAACACAATATTATTTAAAATAGTATTATTTGGTTGCGGTATTCCCCTTTATTATTATTGCGATAAGGTGGAGGTACTTCCCCAGTTGGGCACTCCGATTCTAACGAGATAGTATACACAGCATTCTTACTAATAAAATGCTTATGTAAACACAATGTATGTAATTAATTTCAAGAATAAATAATGTGTATGAAGGTCAAATACAACTTATTTCAACTTAGTTCAAATATTGCAAGTCACTACACTGACTAACTAACAAAGTTAACTTGTTTATTAAATTTTTTTGTAGAAATTAAATCTTTTTCATGCCATGTTCTACATTTAATTGAAAAAGGTCACTTGGAGATTTTTAAGTTATCAAACTAGACCAGACTAGCCTAATGTATTTTGGGATATTAGATATAGTAATAATTTATAAAATGTATTCTTACTAAAAATACAAATGATCCACTTTTTTGTTCAGGTTGATTTCATTACCCCTATTATTCATTGTACAAATTGTTTTTTATACTAAGGATCTAAAGTCCTAATGTCATTGGTCATAATCATACAAACTTCTAATATTTTACTATCGTACTCCTAAATAATATAAGATTCTGCAAAAATAAATAAGCAAAATATCGACAATTTTTTTTAGATAGACACTCCAAAGTATTGTAAATTTGGTTCTGGCACTTGACGACTATGCTCGCTTAGCTCTTGCATGGTGGCTCATAACAACAGAGGATTATTTTAACTTTTGACTAATATGAGGATTAATGAATTATCGGAGGATCAATATTAGGAGATTCAAACTTTAGGACCAAGAACATTAGGACATTTACTGCAATCGATATTTAAGACAATCGAATTTAGAAAAATCATGGACAATCGACTTTAGGACTGTAAACATTAGGGCAAACAAAAGACTCTTAAAAATTACACATTTATTTATTTATTGGAGTACCAACAGCTAATAAAACAAATACACAGATACACATGCGGAGATTATGTAATCCCTTTAAAACTAAGTTTAGTGAATCAGGGCTAATTTACTTTATATCCATTATCGTAGATTTTAAGACTTGTACTTTGTTTTCCAGTCAAGCATAGCAGCACCCACTTCGGAGTGGTGTGTGATGGGTGCGAGTCCCCTGTGGTCGGGTTCCGCTACAAGTGCACTAGCTGCGAAGACTACGACCTTTGTGGAAAGTGTGAGAATGCCGGTTTACACCCCGAGCATTGCATGGTGCGCATACCCATGCCTACTATGCCGGTATGTATTGGTTCACTATTACACTGTTCATTTTCTTTGCTTTTATTACTTTTTTTTTAATTTACATCATTAATTAATCAGCTGGGACACAGGGAGTGCCGAGGTGAGCCAAGCCTTTCTAACACAACAAAAGTGATTCAATGATCATCTTTGAATCATTATCTAAACCTAACTAAATTATGAGTGATCGGCATTGGCACTGCAAGACCTCAGAGCCAAATGCTCAGAAGAAAGCTGTGAATACCCAAGCAGAACAACCAAATGCCTCCGCTTCTGGCAATCCCTGCTACATAGCCATTCAGCAACAGTTGGCAGTTTAAAATGTGATTGTCTTAAACCTATTTAAATGTTTTTCTACAACACTAGATGTTTTTGCAGTACCAAGCGCTGAAGGCGGCTATCAAGCGTTCGCGCCACATCCTGAAGACGGTTGCCAACAATGTCGAGGAGTGCCCGTACAAGAAGAACCGCCGCGACCGCAGCTGCGAGAAGAAGCACGGTGGAGAGCATGGGCACGGGGGCCACGGCGACCACCGCCGAGACCGCCACCACCGCCGCCGATCTGGGTGGCTGGACACCTTCGCGACCTACATGAATGAGTTCGCCAACTTGGCCGGAGACGTCGGCCTCGACGCCGAAAGCGGCCCTGACTCCAGCAAGACCTCGGAGACAAATGCTCAGAAGAAAGCTGAGAACAGCCAAGGGGAACAACCAAATGCTTCGGCAAAGAACGCAACTGCTAATGAGAATCCCAGAGAATCATTTGGCCCTTGCCCCTTCATGCCGAACAATGTGTCCTTTGAAGTCATCCAGAACATCCTGGGCCAATACATGAATGGCAACTTGGACTTGAAGGCGTTCATACCTCAGCCTGAGAATGAGCCGAAGGAAGCTCCCCAAGCTTCCACCTCCGGTCAGAGTGCTGATGCATCTGTTAACACCAAAACTGATACTAATAATGCAGCTGTTAACACCAATGATGTTGAGATGCCTCAGGCCGAACAACAGGCCAGTGAGAGCATCAAGTCTGAGACTACATCTCAGTCTTCTGCGTCTTCTGTCAGGGATGAGTCCCCGGATAAAGGAGATGACTGGACCGTCATCAACAAGGAGAAAGGTAATGACTAATAGACGTGACGTGACATGTTATAGAGGTGGGCAACGCATTGGCGATACTCTCGGTGTTGCTAATGTCTATAGGCAGTGGTGACTACTTTTCATTAGGTGGCCCGCTTGCCTGTTTGCCTATCGTACGACATAAAAAATTATAATAATTTATTTGAACTCGAGCCTTTTCAAAAGGAAAGCATTGAATTCAGCTCTCATTTAGAGTATGTCTTTTTCCAGATCTGATGGATGGCTACATGAAGTCTTCAGATCAGTCTGAGCTAGGTGCTCCGATCGGGTTCAACCTACCCGCTGAATTTCAGGAGCGAGTGAAGATTTCAGAGGGCCAGAACTTGTATCCGCCACTCAATGCTGCCACAGCAGGTAAATATATAATAATAATAAAGCCTTTTATTCTGATCTACTGTTTTTACAATTAACAATAAACATGCTACATAATAATACAAAGAGTGCTACAATATGTCCAGTAGTTCAGTGCGCCGTTTGGCATAGGCCTCCTCTAACCTTTTCCATTGCATTCTGTCACGAGCTACCCTTCTCCAGTGCTGTCCAGCTGTGAGTTTCAAATCATCCTCCCATCTCAATTGGTCAATCCCAGTCAGTATATCCGTAAATTTAGTTTTTTCTCTTATTTCACTGCTTCGCACTCGGTCTTGTTTCTTTATGCCTGTCATGCTTCTCTCCATGGCTTTCTGGCAACGTTCTAGCTTTTCTCTGTGAAATTTAGTGAGTGACCATGACTCGCATCCGTAAATAAAGACTGGAAGTGGCGTAGAAGACTTTCTTTTTTATTGCCACACATAGGTCCTTAGATTTCATGACTTCCTTCAGTGCCCAGTACTTTTTCCATCCGTTATTCTACTGTTAATCTACTATCTACTATTCTTCTCTTAATCTCTTTGGTGGTTTCTATTCATGAATAAAGATAAAACGAAACTGCTTACCAACTCTGAACAAATACACATTAAAATTGATGACCAACCACTTGAATATGTCCAAGAATATATCTACCTAGGACAGATAATCTCACATATAGACAGCAGGTAAATATATTGTTATCTAAATGACTCATTTGTACATAAGCCTATGTTCATGCTGTATGAGAGATAATTTAGAAACACAAAAGTTGATTCTCGTATTTGACGCTTTCTGGGTAGAATAGAGTTAAGTATCTACCAGACCTATAAGTTTAGGTACATGTGGTATCATACACATGATTCATACATTATTGTTTTGTTAAGCTCAAACTATCTCACAATTTATCTTTTAAACTATTCAACCTCATTCATTGCTTCATTTATCGTGTGCCATTACTCTTAATTCCCAATTAGACAATAGCTACCACTTCTAATTAGCTGTACTATGAATAATAATTTTAACAAAGTACCTATTTTTACTTTGTTTTTATAAGCGTCGTAGTTGTAATATATTCAACCAGTTTTTAGGTCATTTTTAAATGTGTCACAAGTTCACAACCAGCTTCTGTATTGTCCTGTAGCCTCATTACCATACCATAACCCGTTCATCGATTTTAACAGTGTTCAACCCCCAAGTAGTGGAGCGTCCGGTGCTGCCGCCGCCGATCCAGCCTCAGCAAGCGCCAGTGCAGCGCCCCGCGGCCACCGCCCCCCCGCAACCGAAGCCGCAACAACAGCCCCCGCAACCCCAACCGCAGCCCCCAAAGCCGCAACCGCCGCCCCCCCAACAACAACAGCGCCCCCCGCAGCCCCCCCAACAACAGCGCCCCCCGCAGCCCCAACCGCAACAGCGCCCCCAGCAACAGCGCCCCCAACAACCGCTACAACAGCCGCATTGGCTGCGTCACCCCAGTGAGTAACGTTCCGTTCCGTTCGTAATCCGTTAGTGGGTATGAACCTACATATATATTGATAGAGGATTTACAAAGTCAAAAGCCCTGTTCTAATATAAAATGAGAAATACAATTATGTCGCCATGGTTAGTACATTTTCACACTTGACTTTTTACTTTTGATCTCCAACCGAAGACGGAGATTTGAAATATTAACGTAAGTAGAGAAAGGTCGGGCCCAGAGTACCCTAAACCGATGTTTATGTATTGGTACATGGCCAAATTTTGGGGTCAAAAATAGAATTTTTTATACCAACTATCGGCTAAGAAGTATTAAGAGTTCTGTTTGTTTTCATTATTATCGCGAAATATAACAAAATATTACATGATACAAAATTTGTTTTATACATAAAAAGTAAACTGTGCTATGTATGACTCAGTCCTCAATCTAGTGATAAGAACAGTTTGATAACGCTACGATTAGATGTCTTTGTTTTCGTTTCGACCTAAATATACCTAAAAAATCACTCACCTCAATATCCACTTAACCGCTACTCAGACTCGGATACATATTTTGCCCTATACACCTCAAAACCTAGTCCACAGGTTTGTACAGTTGTGTCCTAATTTCGTTGTATTTCTCTACAGATCCGCGCATCGACGCATCTCTGCAACAGATGCTCGCTATGGGCTTCACCAATGACGGCGGCTGGCTGACTAGCCTTCTGGAGAACAAGGACGGAAACATTGCTGCAGTACTCGACCTCCTTACCCCAGTCAACTCAAGGAACTAAACGCAATGCATTAGAATCATCGATTATGTAAACAGACTTGTGTGAACTTTACTTATTTCAATATATTTTCAATTCGTTTCTATAAACACAATTTCTTTGCATTTTATTCTTTTTATTCGTTTAGTGGCGCGCCAACTTGACCAAGTTTGTTTGCATAGTTGGTGTAGTACGGAGTCTTGACATGTTGTAGTGCGTGCTAGCTTGCCGGTGTAACTGAGGCGCAATATTTGATTTGCCTAATTAATTACTTTACTATATAAATATAACCGACAAATGGTTCAGTGAGCGATTTTAAAAGTAGCATTTCATTGTTTAATGAGTGTTAAACGTCTATTTAATGCATGGTACTCGTAATTTTATTCAAATAACAGAAGTAAAGGAAAATATGGTATTTTGAAATCTTGTTGTCTAAAATAGCCCATGACGAAAGAACTTCTTAAAAACATCAGTATAGTTCTTTCGTCACTAAAATTAGTAGACTGATTCAGAGTTACGTTCGTAACTCGTAATCTCGTGAATCGGTCGTATAGTTTTAGGAGAATGTGAAGTCGATAATGAGAACATCGATAGTTCGTATGAGGGTGGGTGATGATGACCGATTTCATGAAGCAACAATTTCATAGTACAACAAGACAAGTATTTATTGCGAGTCAGTGACGTACCTAGACGATCTAAATGATCTAAAAACGTAAGTGTACAACAACAACATACTGTATTACTTCGTGAATTAGGCCTCTAGATGCAGAGTGGAATGCGTAACATCGTGCGGAAGAAAGAGAAAAATGGCGGAAAAAAGTACAGCGTAAACTTTACGCTTTTATGGTTTTTGTAATTTACTTTAGTATTTTAGATTTATTGATTTAAATTTGACATTTTGAAAATCAGCATCAAAGATTGCATTTTTGTTTCTTACAAATGATATCTGTTGCAATTAGTTTTATGGTTATACGAATATAAATAACATTTAATACCAAACGTGATCTTGTTGACATTGTGATATGGCAAAATATGTATTTGATTACATTAGTTAGTAATTATAGTTTTATTATATACAATTATGTTTAATATAGATTAATTGAAGGGTTTGGGAAATTGGAATGTGATAGGAAATGACTGATGATCATGTAATGAAGGCTTAAAATATTTACTTATTTAAGTATTTTCAGTAGATATAGTATAGCGATTACTCTCGGTGTTATATGTCTGTAATCAATTTAAAATTCAAATAAAGGTTAAAGGGCAATTAATGTTTTATTTAATAAATCCACCCCGATTCATTGCCCAAAGGTTCAATTTAAATGTAAGAATTTTGAATTAACTCGTTTTCATTGCTGCGGCCGCGGGCTGACCTGAGCTAGAGCAGAGATTCCAAAAGAGTGTGACGAAATAGGCATAACATTCTCGAAGAAATTAAATAAGCTAGAACATTTCTAAAGAGAAGGATTAAGCATTTGAAGGATGTAGATTTAAGCATGGTTAACATACGACAACGGCACAGCGGATCAAATAAATCATTTGCATAGCTGGCATCAGTAACGTAGCTTGCCTTACAGGCGCCCCGAGGGGCGCTATGAGTAATGAGTGGTGCTAATTAATCAGTAACTTTAAACTAGCCAGCTCTACATTTTTGTGACTATAAATAACCCTTGACTTTTCTGTATTTAAACCTTATTGAATGAACGAGCGTAGCAACTTTGAAATTTTTGTAATTTGCCTCTAAATTCTTGCGTAATTTAAATTAAAATAACGTGTAATCAATCAATGGACGCTACGGGCATCTCGAAATTTTAAACATGTTGGTGTGGCGAGTTTGTATAACAAAATAACTTTGCGAACAATTAATGAGCGATCTAGACATTTCAGGTATTTTGGCTACCAAAAGCTTCCATGATTGCTTGAAAAGAGACACGAAATGAAATTCGAAGATCGTGATCGTTTTACCAAGACGATTTTATTATGAGCCAGATCCATTTGATCCCACCAATGAGGAAAGAACGGAGTATGGAGTTTCTTAAGTATTTAGGCCCCAACGATAGTGCTGAAAATATCTGTTCCACATTTTTGTAATTTTTGCCATCTTATAGGCGCATTTTTTATACAATTTCAATGAATGCGAATGGTGGCCTTAAGTTGTTATTATTTCAATAAAAAGCTATTAAGCGAAAGGGGAATTAAAACGTATTGTCTCACTTGATTTCAATTGGTTTTTTGCGGAGGGGGCCCACGACCCTGGTCTGAAATTCTCTATTGAATAATTATTCCAAAAAATCTCGGGATTTGTTGCCCTTGAAGTAGGTAGGTACGGCCTAAGAGTAATTAAAATTGTGGATCACACTAGGTACCAAATTTTGCTTTCACGCATTTGGGGGCCCCGTATCCTTGATAGGCTGATACAGTGGCATGCAGACAACCTAGATTGGTGTGTCAGGCACATAGAGAAAAAAATCTGTGGTCAGGCCAGGTCGAAATTGGAATCTGGATGCTATCTGATCGTCTTTCTGTGTTTTCACAAACTTCATCGGTTGAGCGACAAAAAATTATAATGTAAGAAAAGCTTTTGCTCTGATAGGTGTAGACGTAGGGGTAAAGTAGGGTAGGGTAGAGGTAGAGTACCTAGAGTAGGGTAGGAGTAGAGTAGGGTTTATACCCTACCCTCCTACCTACTACGCTAGAGTAGAAGCCACCAAGCGAACGAAGTCGCGCCGGGCCAGCAACAGAGACGATATTCAGTCTTGTCAAGAGGCCATGGTTGATCGTTTGGACAAAGCTCTCAAGGCAGTCTCTGATTGGGGTGAAGCCAATCTGGTGGCGTTTAATGCAACCAAAACTCAGGCATGTTTGTTTTCCGCCAAAAGGAGCCCGTTCCATGTAACTGCAACTTTTCGGGATGTTCCTGTGGAAATTACCGGCAACCTACAGCTTCTTGGTGTTGAGCTATCTTCAAATCTCAACTTCGGTCAGTACATCGATTCCAAAGCAAAGATTGCAGAAAAAAACTTGGTATCCTCTCGAAGTTTAGGCGGTACTTCACTTCAAAGCAGTTGCTTCAGTTATATCAAGCACAAGTGCGATCCTGCATGGAGTACTGGTGCTACCTCTGATATGGATCAGCCAAATATCAACTGACGGCTTTCGATTCGGTTAAGAACCTTCAAAGAAGATAATTTGTGACCCGCGGTTGATTGAAGCTAGGCTGCAGAGCCTCGAACATCGGCGTAGGGTTGCACGTCTGTCGGTCTTCTACAGAATACATTTCGGAGAGTGTGCGAAGCAACTGCACGACGTCATTCCGCCGGCCCCTTTCCGCCATCGGGAGACGCGATCCGGGCGAGCGCTTCATCCTTATGTCGTGGATCTTCTAGCTATCCGCACGAACCGCTTTGGCTCGACCTTTATAATGCGTACGGCTAAGGAATGGAACGCGTTGCCTGCGAGTGTGTTCCCTGATCAATATAATCTGAATGCCTTTAAGGCTAGAGTCAATAGGCTGTTCCAAGACGGGCATGCTTCATCTTCGGCCGCATCGTCACTTACCAATAGGTGACATGGCGGTCAAATGCCTGTCTTGTCTAATATAAAAAAAATAAAACATATAAATATGTCGGATCCGGACATGAGTGTGGACACTCGTAATGACCCGGAAACGCAACGTCGATCGAAGCGCCACCTCGCGTATGCCTGAAAATACTATGACTATCACACACTTTCGACCATCAACGAGTAGAGAACTTGAACTAACTGCTAATCCGTTGAAGAGTGAAGAAGTCTATCCATAAAAGGCCGTGTGGTAGTAGCCGTAATTCAGAATAATAAAAGGGACTACAAATAACAATTTGTAAAGGTGGACACATAGAAAGAGCCCCTGGCGCACCTTGAGATTCGGTCACGCTGGACGACCATGGGTGGTGGCGGGTCTGACAAGTGAACCATGGGTTGGTAATCCCATGTTACGTCTGATTCTTTAACTAACTCCTAAATTCGTCACATTCTATTATATTTGCTAGCGGTTGGTGATACATATTTTCGATTTAAGTAATTCCTAAGTTTTTGGGCATTGGATTTAGGCCATTCCTATTTATTTATTTCAAATAAGTTTACATACACAGCTTATGCCTAATTAATGTAAACAAAATAAACAGTAAAACTAGATATAAAAGAAGAAAATATAAAAAACAAAAGGAAGTGAATTGACTAAACAAGATAGTTACATCAATTAAACGTTATTTTGGTGGGGTGAAAACGGTCATTTGTTCCTGTTATGGCCACCGGGTCTGATAAGTTTGCTTTGGGAAACAGAATGCAACTGTCGTATTAGGCGATGCCTAGTGACTAAGCACCGCCCAATCCACTTCATAACTTGAACCTAACAGTTAGTGATTGGTGAAACGTATTTTTGTCTTAAACAATTCCTAAGTATTTGGGCATCGGATTAAGGCGATTCCTATGATTAGTGGCGGTGGACAGGGCACATAGCTCGAAGAACAGATGGCCGATGGGGCAGTAAAGTTTTCGAGTGGCGAACGACCTGGTAAAGATCGCAGGTGCCAGCTGGATGCGGAAAGCACAGGACCGGCCTTTGTGGAGATCTTTGGGGGAGATCTATGCCCAACAGTGGGCTTCTTCTGGCTGATATGATGATGATGATGATGTTTAGTGAAAACGAGCGTTACTCTCGAGCTAATCACATTTAAGAAAAAGTTTCTAAGTTACCCACGCCAACGCAACGCAAAATAAGCGCCTGGTCGTCGAGACGTGGCAAATGCCCTATACAGTAATAAAATCAAAATATTTTGTTAACAAATTTTTATTTTAGGAATCCATAAGAATGTTTCTTTAGTCCAACTGTTTCTTCTCTTTCACGTAACAAAGCTCTGGCCAGTGCGTCGTCAAGAGATTTCGCAGCGACTCTGAAAATATATTTTACGATTATTCAGCAATGAGAATTTTTCAAACTATTTATTATATTGTATTGAAAGTTCGAATTAATGAGTTCTTTTAAAGTCTATCAAAGTATGGATATGATCCTAAAATCTGACCAGACTGACTTGTATTATATGGTTATGCAAATTAAGTCTTAAAATGGATTTCGTTTGAATATACATTCTATGTGTTTCTTAAATAATTCAAGACATCTACACACAGTGTACGTAGCTTGATTGATACGGCTAGTCGTGATTTTGGGTATTGTTTGTTCACCAAATAAGACAAAAAGTCTAGACCGATCATAGATGTTAATATATTTATATTTTTAAAATATTGAAGTATGTAGAAATAAATAACACTCACATTCCTTGTCTGATGGCTTCTTTCAATGTGTTAGGAGCAAGACTGCCTGGCCCATTAGTAGCTATTGTGCTGCACTTGGCCTCAAGGTTGGGTACATTATCACCCTCATTTGGTGTACAATAGCATTTTGGATTACCCGTTATACCAACCACTAAAGAAATAACGCTACAGTTCTCTTCCTCGGCTGACGGGTCAACTACACATTTCTCTCCAATTTTGCATAGAGTAACCTGTAAAACGAATTTGATTTAGTCATTTATTTATTGCTTCACATGGTGATATACAAGTAATAACATTGGATTAATAATAACATTAAAAATTACAGTACTTAATTTTGTTCTGTGTTACATTGAACATTTTTCACTTTGCTCCAATGTAATCAGATAATTACATTGCATTGCACTGCCATCTGACCTCCGTGACCCTGCTACTAGGGGAACCTGACCAGATTGGCTCATGGTTACACATTCAGTTGCAAGAATGTGTAGGTTTCAACCCAATGATTTCCCTCACCGTAAGAGCATTGGTTACCATTCAACTAATGTACACAACTCCGAAAAGAGTTATTTCTATTAAAGATTATGAGTATTTACCAGTAACGGAGCTGTGCCAACATTTAGATGTTTACAGTCAAACGGGTCATCAGAGAGTTGTAAGTCAACATTTCCTCCATCCATGAGTGCTGCCTTCACAAACGGTATTCTAGTGTTGAACAAAGCAGCCTTGACAGCTAAGGAGACTGCGTCACAAAGGTTACCCCCACATTCCAATATCTGGAAAGAGTTAATTGGTGCACTTAGTTTTGCAACAAAAAATTGTTAGAGAAAGAGACATATTGTGCCGACCCTATGATGGTAGGTGGGGGATGATAAAATCCTATTTGATAAAATTTATATTTGTATGGGAAGTATTGCCATTATAACATAAAAAAAAAGTTGTAAGCTCAATGCAAAGAAGACTGACATATTCCATATACAAAACTAATTATTTACTTATTTCGGCTATTCCTTAACCTATAAATTACCTTGCAGTCAATTAGCAATAATAGTAGTAATTTAGCAATAAACATTTTGTTTATTGCTAAATAATTATGTCAAAGGTACCATACCATACAAACCACTACTGATACCCAAACAATACATTTCACGGATCAGACCAAGTGGATTATATACTGTTAAATACATTATTGTAAGTAAAATGTGACTCACCAATATATCAATATAAAGTTTCCAGCACTGTTTGCCTTTCAAAATACAAAGTTGCTCAAGGTTGAAAGCTTGTGAGGAATGGTAAGCTTTCTGCATCAAGTTAGATATATTATTAGCCAGTTGTTCTCCACCTCTACCCTCAAATTCTGGAGTTGCATTAGCTGAGCTAAAATAAAAAAAGAAATAGCACACATAAATTCCATACTACATACATAATAGACATGTTATTAAAATAAGTTTATTCCAAACTAGGCTGTACAGGATAGTTTTGATTTAATTGACTCTACCTCTACCCTTATTCTATCCGGCTAACCCAACATTATCTTTACCCCACCCACCTCTACTTTCTGTCAATATTTCTAAAGATCTCCGTACTATCTTCTTTCTCACACACTTTTTTATACGTAAATTTTTAGGCCAAATTAATTTATAATGCTGCTTCACTCGTATGTAATGCCATTAAATAGAGCACTTCACAGATATGGCGGGTTTTAGTGCGCTAATTTGGTAGTGGTATTATAATGTCATTAGATGTTAGGTGATAGCAGGGGTGGCAGTAACTTGGGACACATTTTTTTATTTTGCTACTCATTGGCAAACCCACTCATGCATGGTTTAGTGCAGTACTTTTTACACGTTAATTAATTAGTTATTTGGATGCTTACCGCTAGCATAACAGGATTTCTTTCAGCAGGCCTACGGGCAGCTATATTTCTTTAAATATTATAGGTAGTGCACCAAATGCAGTAGTATCTACTTACCAATCAACAAAAAATTCAATTTTGCCTATTTCCGGTCTATCGGGGGTCGGTGTATCAATCTCAGTCTTCACACCCACCAGTATGTCGGTGTTGGCCAGACGCAGCCTTGCTGAGCCGCTGGCGTTGCTGACAACATCAGTTTCCAATTCCATTGGTCTGTAGTCAATATTTGATCTACCATCTGATCTGTAGTCATCCTGAAATCATTAGATAACGTGTTCATTAAAATTGTTATAAACATGGTAAATTATCTCTTACTGGTAGACTATACACCGGCAATAACATTGTTTGTTTATAGGTTATACTCACTTGGACACCATGCAATACAAACACTTTTTCAGTAGGACTCAGTAAAACAGCAGCCATTTGCACTTATATATTTTATTAAGCACACAGTTTTCTTTCGTAACAGAAAGTTATTATTTTTCGATTTGTTGTGATTGTTAACGTGAGTTTGTTATTCGTGATTAAATGTCAAAAATTTGACACTGACAGCAGTGACAGCTTACTAAGGTGTGGCTAGATTCTAAATTGTATATTCGACAATGTGTTTTGACATTTTTATATATTTTTTATTAAACGTTGCTTTTGTAATATTTTAATTTCTATGGTAACAGAAAATAATTTGAATGTAATTTCCATTTAGTTAACTACAGCGATTGTTAGTCTTGGGCAAATGTATGCCCGATTGCACGAAACTTAGGCGACGTTTAAGTTGACACCACGAAATTCCATAGCATTTAGGGGTCACAAAAACAGTGACATAAAGTTATATTTTCTTATATAATTCAAGACATCTATACAGAGTGTACGTAGCGTGATTGAAACGGCAAGTCGTCATTTTGGGTATTGTTTGTTCATCAAATAAGACAAGTCAGTCTAAACAGATCATAAGGTAGTTTGTTAACATTGCCGGATTGCTATAATTTTTTTTTTTCGTAGAATTTTGTTTAGTCTGACCACACTGTTGAGTATTTTTAATTTTTTTTGTTTCCTTATGGATAAGGTAAAGAGATTTAGTCTATACAGCCAAGTCTTTAATATATTGAACCGTAATTTAATTATATTTTGTTCCAGCTTAAGGGACTCTGCTGAGAAATATAACGTTCAATAACGTTCACTTCAACGCCGCAGCTACGTCTTCAATTGTCTTTATTCTACACCCACAATTCCGAGGTAGTAACGATATTGCAGGTTCTTTCAGGACTTTCCGTTATCGAAAGCTCAGTTCCATGCCTTTTATTGCATTTCTCCATCAGTATACACTTTAATAGGCGTTTGCCACATATTAGAGTAATCACTAATATAATGTGGTAAGGGTATCCGGCTCGTAAGCGAGAGGTACCGGGTTCGAATCCCACTGCAGCCATGTACCAATCACTCTGTTCGAATACTAACCGATGCTCTTACGGTGAGGAAAAACATCGTGATGAAACCTGCACATTCAGGCGACTGAATGTGTAGGTAATCATGATCCAATCTGGTCAGGTTCCCCTTGTAATAGGGTCTCGGAGGTCAGATGGCAGTCACATATCAGTAATAAAAAAAAAAGGGAATTATACAATAAATGAGTAATGTCTCAATATGCTATAAAATACAAGTTCACTTCATAAACTCCCGCCAAAAAATCCTAAGTGTTTTTAAGTTAATGTAAGCGCTGCGCTCGCTCAATTTTATCAAGCACTCCAAATTTTTAGAACAGAATATATGATGATTATATTTCAAAATATATTCATTTTAACAATCACCCCAGCTTTTAAGAGCCATTATGTCAAAAGTTTCGTGCGCGCTTCGATTGCTCATTCAGTAATTTTAATTTATATTATTGTTTTTTATTACGATCAGCATCACACATCATCACAGCACCTAGCCAAAATATCAAAATTTCGGCCAAAATATCATAAGTTTCAGATACTTTTCTCATCATTCACCTAGCTCGTAACGTAAAAAATGTCGAGCTCGCTCCGGTCGCTCATTCATCGATCGCAGTCAAAAACTTCTTTTCATTCATTTATTGTTCACCCCACTAAAACGGGTAATTTTTTTTACTTAGGACGCTTGCTCATTTAGTAGAGAATATCTATAAGTAGAAGATACCTATAATTTTGACTTTGCCTCCTCAACCAATTCCTGGATATGCGCCTGAGTGCAGGGTAGTTGTAGGGTAGGTGTAGGGCAGGGTAGGGGTAAGGTTGTGGTAGGGTAGGGGTTGGACAACACGCGAACAATGTCGCGCTGGGCCAACTTGTACAAAATAAATGATTAATTCATAAATAAAGAAAATAATGACTATTATTTGACACCCATACTAACTCTACACATACGAAAGTAACTCTGTCTCTTGGTTACGCTTTCAAGCTCAAACTGCTTAACCGATTAATATGAAATTTTGTATATAGATAGCTAGCTCGATAGCTCCAGGAAAATTTTGTATAAAATATGCCAGTAATTTAACGAACAGGAAAGTATCTATCTGTCTGTTACGCTTAGATATCTACAGCTAAAATGCTGAACCGAATTAGATTAAAGGTAGATTAGGGTTTGTGGAATGACATAGACCACTTTCAGATAATACCTACCCAACAGTATTTAGTACTTCAGAATATCTGCATAGTGCGCCGTGTTAGTTATAAACCACAGTAATATTAAAAAAAAAACAATAAATAATTGAATGGATTTTTTTAACATTTTTCCGGCACAGTAAATTCCATTTCTAGTATAAAAACGTTTTCATTTTTTTCAACCCTCGCAAAGGCAATCGTAAGGGATAGCCCAAGACGTCTGCGCCATTGATTCGCTGTGATGTAGGTAGGTATAACTGTAGGAGAAGTACCCATAGGCACAATCTCACCGCTCTAATAAACACCAAAGCGCACATGGACGTATCTGATGAAATGGTAGCAAATCGCAGCCGGTCATGAAACATGAAGCCAAAACTTTTTACAATTTGACTCCGAATGTCACGTTTTGCCGATCCGGGGTAAAATAATTATGATATATTATGAAAATAATAATTTCTTTAATTTAATGTCACACGATGTAGTTTGCAATTGTTTGTTAATTTTCCAACTTTAACCCCAAAAGTGGGGAAACTCCCATATTCCTTAGTCTATTCATGTTATATGTCCATGCATTTGGGTCACAAAAATGTATATGTGCACAAAATTTTAACTTAATCGATCCAGTAGATTCAGAGAAAATTGGCTGTGATAGACGGATAGACCGGTTCCGTTTTCTTCGGACGTATGGAACTTTAAAAAAGCGGATGGGGCTGTGTCGGGGTACATCGTCGTTGGTTTAACGTGAAAAGTCTATGCACCTTATTCATATAGGTTTCTCGGTCTCCTGTCTTCTCTTATAAGCCGTTGCTCGCTGTTTCTAACACATAATGTTACGTCAAGGAGGCGCCTGTTCTTATTAGTTAATGGCGAGCAGCTAAAAGGCATATGTGCCTCATCATCACAGCCCATAACAGTCCACTGCAGGACTTAGGGTCTCTCCCACGAAAGGGGAGGTTATTGCCATAATCTCCACGCTTGGCAGGCGGGTTGGAGATCGCAGTGTTTAAATATAACAATGGAAAATGCTGCTGCCCATTTTCCAGACTACGGAGACTCTTGATCTTTTGCCTCGAAAACATTAGTCGCCTTGTACGACACCCATGAGTGTAAGGGGTTGGTGCTATTCTACTCTGCCGGACACCGCACGGCATATGTGCCTATATGTGTTTAATTTTTGTTCTCCGATCAGCCAAATACTACACATCACTGTTTTTGAGTTCACTCTTACGGTGAGGGAAAATATCGTGATGAAACATGCACATTTAGGCGACTCAATGTGTAACCATGATCCAATCTGGTCAGGTTCCCCTGGTAGCAGGGTCATTGGATGTCAGATGGCAGTCGCTCCACTGTAATTACCTGATCTGCCAAATCCTGGATGATGGTCAAGGCGGACCCCGGGCCTTCGTTGCGCGAAAGCTCAACCGGGATTACCGCCAAGATGATGAGATGATGACTGTTTTTGAGTTCACTTTTAAACACTTATCGAGTCTATTTTTAAAACTATTGGTTGATGGCGTATGATCTCTTGGGACAGCTTATGGCACACTCCATTGTTGAGTGAGTAATAGCACAACATTCGTCTTAGATGTCGACCGAACTAATTGCATGTTGTTAGCAGCCCGAGCACGGGGAGAATCACAGAGTTGCATGGAAGACATTAACCGAGCGAGGGCAGTTTTACTTGCCTGTTAATATTTTGCCTAATAGCATAATGAAAGAGTAACTAACGCGACCACTTTCGTATATTCTTCACATATACTAGCAATTGATAAAGAAATGAAATTCTTGTAAGTTTTAACTTTACATTTATTCCCGGTTCTACCCAGTGGGTACGACCGGGAATAGAATTCCCATTTGTACCCACCCAGTTGGAGGGTAGTGTAAGGTAAGGTAAGTGTAGGGCAGGTGTAGGGCAGATGGAGTGATCAATTCTAAGAACTGGCCTCGACCTATCTACTAAAAACAGCTTATAACATACAAGGGGCTTTTTGGCTCTCAATAACTTGCATGTTTCTGCATATGTCACAAAAAGGTTTTGTTTTCGCTGCTGTAACGGTAACGTTTTTGCTTTGGGGTCACGACACCCATTACCTCGCATCGTATGCACACTTAGTGAACGCAAACGAACGACGGTACTAAGGCACAAACTTACAAACGTACGAACTAAATTAGAGTTATGCATAAAGACACAAATAACATTTATCTGCAATAAAAAAATAGGTACCTACGGTATATTATGTGCGTGATCCCCATCCGTAATTCTATAATAAAGGTAGGTACAATATAGTACCTACTAGGGCCTGCAAATATTCGAAAATTTAGAAATTCGAATATTCGAATATTTTTGCTGGTGATATCCGAATATTCGAACATTGTTCGAAATATTGTGAAATCTAGAATCAGGATATTAACTACGTTTCTAATGTATGTTTGTGCAATTGACCGTTAGTAAATGTGTCAAAATGAGCGTGAAATGGATTTCTACATGTTAATAATATAAAACAAAGCAATGGAAATTAAAAATCATAAAACAACGCCACCGTGCGGCGACTATGGTTTTTTCGGTTTAACTGCATTATTTTATATTATATCATTAGGCTATTAAAAGCGATTTTCCGCCTCTTTAAATACATTTACTAATAATATAAACTATAAATTAATTACTAAACACTAACAAAAGTTTTTGAACGTTCGGTGCCCTGCAGAATAGAATACCACCAACCCCTTACACTCGTGGGTGTCGTACAAGGCAACTAATATTTTTCGAGGCCAAAGATCTAAGAGTCTCCGTAGGCTCGACAATGGGCAGCAGCATTTTGCATTGTTATATTTATAACACTGCGATCTCCAACCCGCCTGCCAAGCGTGGAGATTATGGCAATAACCTCCCCTTCAGTGGGAGTGGCCCTAAGTCCAGCAGTGAACTGTTGTGAGCTGTGATGATGGACAAAAATTTAATTTAATACGGAAAACGAATCCCCTTAACTTTCGCAATTATATGTAAACTAAAACGTTATATCAGACAGAATGCGTCTCGCATAGCAGAATACTTAGACACGAGTCACCGAGCATTCGGTGGGTGCGTTCACACGGTCCGTTTGATTAAATACCACAAAATTAAGGCACGAGTACGTAAATTTTGATTGTTTAAAAATATTTGAATTTTACATAAAATTACTATTCGAATATTGAAATGAGGCGAATATTCGAATAATTCGAATATTCGATATGCAAGCCCTAGTACCTACGTACTATGTACCTATACAGAATGAATGAACTCTTTATTGCATAATTACAGGATACAGTAAAAACATATCGGTAGAAGTATAACAGAGAAAACAACAGGTGGCTACATCGCTTAAAGCAACTCCATTTCCAACAGATTTCTTCCAGGCAACCTTATATAGAGTTCGCTTGTCACAAGTACATACTATACGCCAGAAAATAACTTTACCGTAGGATAATAGCCGTAGGATGGTTATATTTGTATTAAGGAGGTAGGTAATTGGTGCATCCTGGACCTAATATCCAAGAACAGTAGATAGTGGTAGGAGTACCTAGTCATCAGTGGAAATAACTGCTCTGAGTAATACTCGAAGTATTCTCAGTGCCGCACAGGGTCCTCAGCAGGAAAATTTTACACGTTTAGCACGTACCTATGTAGACAGGATACAGATATATTTAGACAAACGCTCTACGTTGATTTTGAATACCGTACTGGAAGTAGGTACTGGGATACGAGGGTTCCATAGAGCTGTAGACAGTATTTAAATAAATAAATAAGCAATATATTTAGATTTACGCTTTTTGTATTACTATACCTAGTCATTTAAATTCATGTAACCTAGATTATGCCCTACCTACGTCCGCGAAGTTACAATGTACAATGGGGAAAGTTTTGCGGATTTTTTTAACTGGTGTAAATAACACAATTCCGCCATCGTACCACCCGCCGCGGGCTGGGTACTCATCCTCACTACGTAGACCCTCTGTTGGTGTCCCCGCGAAGGTTTGAAAGAATCGTTCGTAGTTATGGAATGAGCTCCCAGCCACAGTGTGAATGAAAATGAAAATGAAAATGAATGAAAATGAAAAAGTATTTATTGAATTAGGCTTACGTTAATTAATCTCTTTTCAAACGTCAAAAATCTAATGGAAAGCAAAGGGAAAGTTAAGCGAGCTCATCCAGTTACCTTAGGGCTATAACCTGGGATCGCTCAAGAGGTATATCAATATATTTGCGGTCCTTAGAGGCGGCAACGTATTGGTAGCCCCTAGTCCATAGCGGCGGTGACCACTTGCCTATTTGTCTGCCTTATACCTAAGAAAAGGTACTCTCTACCTAAGTTTATTATCGAAAAATAAATCGTAAGGGGGTATAATATGGGATGAAGTTTGTATGGGGAACTTATAATTTCCCAAATTAGGTAGGTAGATATGTGAACATGATCCACGCGGAAGTCGCGGGTAAAAAGCTAGTTTTACATAAACCGAGAGATAAAAATAAAAACGGTCATAAAAGTAAGTATGGGTACACTTACGTACCAACTGCTATACTGTATACAACAACCGTAGTCTGATCTTGCTCCATCACTGGGTCCCGATTTGCTCATAGCCACTGAGGGGATCTCGCAACATCCTCTTTTAAATTGCGAGTTATCGTAATTGTTTCATTGTAACAGATTGAGCATCTCGGCTGCCTTTTGCTCCATTTGAATACTGGGTCCCTTCGCTATGGTCCAGGCCATGATATATGTACAATAATAGTAATTACTTATCATATAGACAAGCCCAGTAGGTTCAGCTATTAAAGTGTTACTAACTTACGTTCCACAATGGGAGATTCGGTAGTAAGTGATATGGTGCACCAGATGCAGACATTCTCCTGGGTGGACTATGTGGTGTTTGTTTTTATGTTGGCCATCAGTGCGGTGGTTGGTGTGTACTGGGGTTTCATAAAGAAGCAGAGCACTGAGGATGACTACCTGCTTGGTGACAGGAATATGCAGGTTGTGCCGGTTGCAATGTCCTTAGTTGCAAGGTGAGGTCTTAAGTTAGTTACATGTAGACTCAATGATACCAAATGCTTTGATCTCTTTAAAGAAATATTCAAAAATAGGTTTGTACATATTTCGTGTCACTAGACGTGTACATATATACAATTAACGTTATCTAATTAATAAAGTATAATTAACTGCGAAAATAAGCATGTGTGTATACCGTAGGTACCTATTTACCTACTACCTGATAGACAGCTAAACACTTTCCCATTGACTTGCCTACTTTTGTCAGATATTGAACGTAAAAAGTTAGGTACTTACCGACATCAAAATTATTCACTGCAGTATTGGAAGATTAGTTCAATGCAGATTGGATGATTACATCACATTCGATTTACCGGTGATTAGTAGTTATGGAGTGAATTTTCTGAACGTGTGTGGGTTTATAAACGAATCAGGAAACAGTGTTGTGTTTTTTTGTGTATTGAATTTTTTTTGCTAATAGTCGGATTTTTCCCCAAATGTCAAACCAGATATTATTATATGTATATCTAAAATTTTGATAAAGTTAATTTTCTTTCTATTCTGATTTTTTCATAAAACTGTTTATTTTTCATCATATTACAAATACAGATATATAAATCATCGCATTCTCTATAAAACACAACAAAATTTAAGCGGCTTCTCAGGTCTCACGTCGGTACTAATGTTACAAAAAATGCACGTCGGTACTTAAAGGGTAATGGCCAATGGATCACGAGGGACCACAAGCTCCAGAGGGGGCAGTTATAGACCGACGAATTGTTGAAGGGCATGGGGGGAATTCGGTAAACATAAAGCGCAAGAGCGATAAAAGTTGGGGAAGGCACTGATAATGGACACACCTGTCGAATGTGAAGTAGTGATTCTACTCTACATGATTTCCTACTTTTGGTAATACCCTACAACAAAGAAAATGTTCTGTATCTTTGTTGAAACAGCCACATACTTTTACTGGGAATTACAGCACAAAAAGAGATAACAGACAACCCACAAACAAGAAAAGCTAATAATCATACTCAAAATTTTATTTGGAACACGTACTTACTCATAAAGTCTTATGTAACAAAAGTCTGAACGACTAAGTTAGTAGATTGACCCTGCCCTGCCAGCGAGTAGATTTCATCTTCCTAATATGTAAATTATGACCTCGTTTAATTTATTTCAGTTTCATATCAGGGATCACACTACTGGGCACCCCGACCGAGATCTATATGAACGGCACGCAATACGCCTTAATCATGATTGGATTATTCCTCATGTCCATACCCTTGTCACAAGTATACCTGCCTGTCTTCCACGACTTGAAAATAACTTCGAATTATGAGGTAAGTGGGGCAGTGTGGTGTCTGGTGTACCTAATTGAAAATTTTTGATAGGTAGGTACGCTTTCAACTCTTAGGCGGTAGAACGAATGTATTGTGAGTCTCACAATATTGCATTAAACTTAGGCGAATCTTAAATTGGCGCCTAAGAAATTTCAAAGCCCTTTGGTGTCATAAAGTTAAGTGTGAACTATCGAATTAAGTTTTTACTTAAGGTTTGCGTTGGTGCAATGCTTTTTCTTGTTAGGGATATTTGAAATCAACTTTATTGCCGCCTAACTAAAGTTTAGTGCAATCAAGCATTAGTTAGAATTATGTGCGTTTTAATATTTGCTAACTTGATTTATTTTTAGTCCATTCGGTTGACAAACGAGCTAGCAACGCCGCTGATGGAATATTGAACGGATTTTCATGAAATTTTGTAGTAATGTAGCCTTGAATGTCAATGGTTCCAGCGGGACCGGAACGTAAAAACCGAATTCTGCGCGGAAAAATCGCGAGCGAAAGCTATTACCTGTACCAGATAATGAGAAATAGCGGTATCTCTATGTGCTTATTTCGATGTCCAATCCATCTGTGCTAAGGGTGGAGATGGCATATGTTGAAGGAGGCTCGTGTTCTGAAGTTGAACTTAAAGGCGACACATGTTGTGTTTTCCCTTGTCTTGTTGTTTTGAATTTGTTGTTATTGACAATCTAATCTCTGGGGGATAAATATACGATAAATCTCTTATGTCGCACTTATCGTTTCTAATTTAAGAAAGCAATAACAATGTTGGTGCATTAATTTTTACGTTAATTCATATTTTTTTTCGTCCAGTAACAAAGCGGGTATTGTATAAGCTTACCTACTTAGATTAGTTTGTTATAATTTATTCTTCCATTTTTGTATTTATACAATGAATATTTTTCTTTTGCTTTCAGTACTTATCGATGAGATTTGACAACAGGGTACGACTTTTTGGATCTATTTTATTTACATTTACACTGGTGAGTTTACTGTTACTCTGGTAAATATACTATTAATATCATTATTGCAATTTCAACGCGGTGGATAGTTGAATTATTGTATTGTATAAGTACCTAAAGCATGAAATGTAATTGTCGGGTATTTGGTAGTTGGTGAAGTTTTACGCACATATTTAAACGCACAGTAGCTCAAGTTTGTCGGAATCTGTATTAAGACTCGTCATATTTAATCGATTCAAAATCTGATAAGTTCCTATATTTAATTTTCAAAACAATATACAAATCAGTAAATGTCAAAATTAAAACGTAAATATGTACGTACATTACTTCGTCTTAAATGAAACTAGAGGTCCCACTCTTTGCCATTCCCGGTGCAAAGGTGCCCATAACACTAGCGGCAGTGCCACGTTGTATGGCGATGGGCAGCCTCTGCTACAGGAATGACCCTGAGCGAGGGTCGCCGACCTTCTCCCTCATTTGACGGCCGCATCTTTAATAAATACTCTTGCCTCCTCACACCAACTCCCGGTCATTTCCGCTGCGAGAGGGACAAACAAATAACTGTTTCGCAGCGCGGAGTATTGGTCCCTTTTCCTAAGGATATTTAAACATAATGTAAAGATTTTTACCTAATGCATTCGTAAATAATGTAAATAATTTAATATTACACATGAACACATACATAAGCCTCCAAAAGGATCGTCGGTATCCTAGTGGTTGTCCGACTCGTAAGCGAGAGGTACCGGGTTCGAACCCTAGTGAGGTCATGTAACAAATACTCTTTTATGATTTAATTATAATAGTTGAACCCTAACAAATGCTCTTACGGTGACAGAAAACATCGTGATGAAACCTGCACATTAGGCGACTGAATGTGTAACAAGCCAGGTTTCCCTGTTTGTTAACATGTCGTTGGGTTACGGATGTCAGGTGCTAGTCGGTCCACTGTAATTACCTGATCTGCCAATCCTGGATCATGGTCATGGCGGACCCCGGGCCCTCGTGCGCGAGAGCACAACCGGGACATTAATGCCAAGATGATGATTATGATGCCCTACAAACTTCATATATTATTAACTTAATTATCTTTCAGATAGGCTGGTTGCCGATAGTCATATACGTGCCTGCGTTGGCCTTCAATCAAGGTAACATTCATTTATAGATACAAACGTATAATAGTATTCTAATCTAGAATTAAATTGATAAAAGGAAAATTTCGTAATAAGTACTAACTAATGTACGTTTCAATAGGAAAAGACAAGAGCGCGTAAACGATAACATTACAACATTTAGTACCTATGAAGAGTGGCGCTGATGTCGCTAACATATGTTTGCAGTTCCGCTGATAATAACGGGATTTAAACGCTGTCTAAATAGTCTGGTTCACATGTACCTTTTTTTATAAAATTTTTCAGTAGTCAGAAAATTACGACCAAGGTGTCATTCGATTCGTATTGTCACCTACAAAGTTTAAGGAAAGGTCCGAAAAGGCGCTTAAAAAAATTACAAAAGTTATAAACAATTCAGTGAAAAAAAAAAATGAGGGTTTGGTTTTTTATGAATATCTCGAAAAATTTTCAAAATTTTTGAAAATTGATAAACGATCTGGAAAGTTCACGAAATTTGCTAAAAAAAAGTCTCGGCTCTGAAAATAGAGCCAAAAACGGGTAGTCCGGCTGCCGCGTGCGTTGCGTAACTCTGAGATAATAACAAAAACAATTATTTAAACATATAAGATATGAATATTAAGGAACAAAGAAATTCATGTAGTGTTGGGATACATCAATAAACAACAATCCGCGGTCGAAAAGTTTTTATCCCAATTTTTACATTAATTATCGATTAGTTAATTAATACATTTTTTTGAATTCAAAGTTAACTTAAAAACCCCTATAATTATTAAACTACAATCCTAGAATTTTTTTCCTTAGTGAAGTTATTCTTAATAGGCTAACAAATAGATTGTAGTTGCAAAAATTAAAAAATTGTTATTTTCCACTTTTTTATTGACAATTGAAATTTACAAAATAAAAAAAATACACAGAATTTTTTTTTTTTCAAAAATCTAGATTGTTTCGATATCTCATGGTTAAAAGCTACTTGAAAATGTTTTTTTTTAATTTTTATCTACCATTGTTTAAAAAATTTTTAAAAACAAATACATTGTTTATAAGTAAATAAAGAATTTTTTTTTTGTATTACATTAATTAGCAAAAATTATGATTTTTAGAGAAAAAACCATTCCTTAAAAAAAATTATTTGTTGCTTAAAAATGCGTTTGTTAATTAACAATCATTTTTGCTATTAAAAATTAAAATTAAGGAACCGTTTATTTTTAAATCATAAATTCTATTGTTCTTCAAGATTATTGAAAATAATTTTTTTTTTATTCTTTTTTTAATTGTTTTTTTTTTGTACTTCATTCTGTAATAAAAGTAGCTATGGATCGATTTATCTGAAAGCTACTTTTATTACAGAATGAAGTACAAAAAAAAAAAAAAAAATTAAAAAAAGAATAATAAAAAATTAACTTCCCGAACCCGACTACCCGTTTTTGGCTCTATTTTCAGGGCTCTGTAAAATTATAAATAATAAAGATACAGTTCCGGGAGCCGAGACTTTTTTTTAGCAAATTTCGTGAACTTTTAAGATCTTTTATCAAATTTCAAAAATTTTTAAAATTTTTCGAGATATTCTTAAAAAACCAAACCCTAATTTTTTTTTTCACTTAATTGTTTATAACTTTTGTAATTATTTTCAGCGCCTTTTCGGACCTTTCCTTAAACTTTCTAGGTGACAATACGAATCGAATGACACCTTGGTCGTAATTTTGTGAGACTACTGAAAAATGTTATAAAAAAAGGTACATGTGAACCAGACTAAAATAATATCCATGAGGAAGGCGTCATCTATTGTCATTTTTTTTAACTTACAATTACTCAGTGTGGTCGTAGCATTAGCTATTGTCCATTTAAAAGTTACAATTTCCCTATTGGCGACTTGTAATTCCTTTTTAGGCCACATTCAGTATTATCGTTGATGCGCTCAGTTGTTTTTAACTCCGGACGAAAAAAGAGGAGTGTTATAAGTGTGATGTGGGTATCTGTGGCTCTGTGTATATGTGGAGGTTTGGTCTGTCCGTGGACTCTGTGGCATTGTAGCTCCCAAACGGATGAACCGATTTAGATACGGTTTTCTTTAGGTATTTGAAAGGCAGTTTTATGGAGATGATTCTTCGCTTTGTTTCAATAAAATCGGACCAGTGATTTGGTAAACATTTGTGCATATGTAAGCTTGATCGTGGGTTATCCGACTTTTTCTGTCGGTTACGTCTGTTTCTATTGAAACGTACTTTAATACGTTCTATTGTTGCAGTAACCGGCGTCGATGTTCACATAATAACTCCGATCATTTGTTTGGTTTGTGTGTTTTACACCAGCGCCGTGAGTATCAGTTTCCACTTTAATAGATTCTCGTATTTTATAAACATAATAGCGAGTTGGATACTTTTTCATGAGAAAGTGTCTCTTGTACAATTTTTGTAAATACACTGAAGAGCAAAATTAACTACTATATATGATAAAGATTGCTTCATCAGAAAATTTTCAGATTGAGCCGAAATTTTGCACACTCATGTAATTCGGTACAAATGCAATGTTATGATACCATCGAGCTGATCTGATGATGGATACGGAAGGTTGTCAGGAACTCCGTAACTACGTATGTTAACCCATCGAGTTGCGTCTCGTTTGATTAGCCTTGACAAATACTCTGACTGATCAAAGAGAACGTAAGATAAAAGCTTGCTATGAAAACATATTTTTTTACATGAATTTTTACTTTCATGAAATACAATTTCAATGTTCGCTATTGGCGATAAGACTGCTTTTGTACTGGTTATTATCTTAAAGAATCTGTATTTATTATACTGTTAATGTACAATAAAGAGTTAAATAAATAAATAAATGTTCCTTTAACTTCATAGCGCTATCGTGTATTGTTTACGAAATATCGTCGTTTATCTAAGCGAAATACCTATGTAGTTATTTTAGCTCGTCAGTGTATTATAAGTAAATATAGACCATGCAGACTGGTGCAAGTCACTTAACCACATGGAGTCAAATGTCGAGCAGTCTTTAATGTTTTTTTGTGAAGTTAAATATCTACTAAAGTCTCAATGGAGTGCACAAGAGCCAGTATCGGCTTCGTAAGTTACTAACAGAGGCTGCCAGCGATTTGACATATAGAGGTACGTAGAGGGAACCTACGCTGTACGAAGCTGAGAACTATTTACCGTCGATATCAATACTTTTATGTAACTTGCAATGTCTGTCCGATAAAATTTGCAAATCATTTTTCGACCATTTGTTGGTGTCCGATTGAGCTGAAATTTGGTATACCTATGTAACTTGGATGACAATACAATATGGTACCATGGAAATGGTCTGATGATGTAGTCGGAAGGTGGTTATAAGAACTCATGAACGCAATAAGATAAGCCCATCGTGTTTGGGCACTTTGGAATGGTCTTGTTGAGTAGGCCGTGTGGTGTCCGGCAGAGTAGAATAGCACCAACCTCTTACACTCGTGGGTGTCGTACAAGGCGACTAATGTTTTCGAGGCAAAAGATCTAAGCGCCTCCGTAGACTGGAAAATGGGCAGCAGCATTTTCCATTGTTATATTATAACACTGCGATCTCCAACCCGCCTGCCAAGCGTGGAGATTATGGCAATAACCTCCCTTTTTGTGGGAGAGGCCCTAAGTCCTGCAGTGGACTGTTATGGGCTGTGATGATGATGATGAGTAGGTACTATAAAAGCTTGATATGAAATCATATTTTTCATTAGAGAATTTATTACAAATGTAATTTAATCGATTGACACTGCAAGAGTTTTTGTAATTTTAGGGTGGTTTGCGAGCCGTGGTGTGGACCGATGTGATTCAAATAACTGTGATGTTCGGGGCCATGGCGCTGGTGGCTGTCAAGGGCACCCTCGATGTGGGAGGCTTTAGCGTGGTGTGGCAAAGGAATTTCGACAGTGGACGGATCGAAGCACCCATGTTAGTATAATAATCATCTTTGTTGTGCTCTCGCGCGCGAGGGTCAGGGGTCCGCGTTGACCATCCAGGATTTGGCAGAGTAAATAATTACAGTGGAATGACTGACATCTAAATAATTACAGTGGAACGACTGCCATCTGATCTCTGTGACCCTGCTACCAGGGGAACCTGACCAGATTGGATCATGGTTACACATTCAGTCGCCTGAATGTGCAGGTTTGACCACGATTTTTATCCGTCAGCGTAACAGTATCGGTTAGCATTGAACTAATGTACATTGTGCATAACTCAGAAAAGAGTAATTGGTATATGGCCGCAGTGGGATTCGAACACGGTACCTCTCGCTTACGAATCTTATACCTTAACCACTTGGCCACCTTCCACCATTGTTGGTATTTATTCTTTAGTCTGTAGGCCCACTCATAAGCGAGAGACACCGACATCACAACCGGTCATGGGCGTAGCGAGGGGCGTGATCAATCCTCTCGCTGCGCTCGCTCATTAATTGTTTTTCTTCATTAAGTTTGCATCAACTCTTTTTAACCAGTTAACTCTTTTTAAGAGCCAATATACCTAAAAGAATTGGTAGGTATACCAAGAAATCCGAGCCGACCTCGCTGCGCACACTCTGTCATTGGTATATGTTACATTTTGGTATCATCTTCACCCTCAATTTGAGCCAAAATTGAAAAAACTCTGAGCTCGCTCCGCTTGCTTCGTCATCTGTGATCCTAAAATCTCTGTCAAGCTCAAAGGGCTTATATACAAGAGTATATTTATACCTGTGATGCTCTATGGCTGCGAGACATGGCCAGCACTGACGCAACACGTTCACGAACTTCACGCTAATGAAATGAAAATGCTGCGGAGTTATGCGGCTCTATCGAATACGTAACGAGTACATCCGTGGCCGCCTTGGCGTGAGGGATATCGCAAATAAGATCGAGGGGGCTCGTCTGCGCTGGTTTGGTCACGTGATACGTAAGTCTCAGTGAAACGTAGGAAATAGGTGAATGAACCTGCCGGTATCAGGAAAGAGGTCCAGTCCTGGAAACATTGGATTGACATTGCTGAGTCGGATGCGAGAGCCAACGGCCTAGAACGCGAGAATTCCGAAGACCGGGCGAAGTGGAGAAGAATGAATAGAAAAGCGGACCCTGGCAGAGGCCGGGATAAACGCTAGGAGGATGATGATTTTAAGAGCCAATATACCCAAAATTCCAAGCACATCTCGGTGCGCTCACCCCTGGTCTTTTGAACTTAAATTTGAAAAAATTTGAGCTCGTTGCGCTTGCTCATTTTTCAATTTGAGCTACTTTTAATACGAACATCCTATGCCCCTTAATATGAATTTGTTTACATTTATTACGATTAACCCATCTTCTAAGAGGGGGATGGGGAATCGAAATTTATGCATATTAATCTTGAACCCACCCGAAACCAAAACCTAACTACGCCCGTGCAACCGATATATTGTCAACATGATTATTACAACATTATTAAACGTACTTCCAGTTGGGATCCAAATCCTCTCACGCGGCATACGGTATGGACTCTAGTGGTCGGCGGCTTCGCGTACTGGCTCCAAGCCAACACAGTCAACCAGACAATGGTGCAGCGGTACTTGGCCCTGCCTACCCTGAAGAATGCTAAATGGTAAGAAGGTATTCTACTCATCTGCGCTTTGTAATTGCATATACAATAAAGGCAGATGAACCATACTGAGGCGGGAATGTAAAGTCTTGAAAACTGACTCGAAAATAGCTGTCATACCGACACTTCCAGATCGGTTGAGAGCGTAGTATCTGTCGTAAAACTGCTGCACAGTTTGACATGGTCTTTAAAAAACTAAATTTGTACTAGCATATTAGAAATTAATTTAAAAAAGAGATCACTGTACCTGGGATCCCAGTAGTGTATAGGGTACGGTATAGTGTGGCTTCTGTGTGGCATTGACTTATTTCTAAGTGTTTTAGGTTATCTATTAGCCGGTTAAATGGGCCGAAATGATTCAGTTCATTGTAGCCCTAATTGTATCTTTTGTGGGGAAAATATTGCAGCGAGAAATTTTCACCAGTGACACAACTCGCAAAACATTACGCGCCTATTGTTACAGCTGCGCACACATTCAGTTTTATTCGAGAGAAAAAAGTTCAGCTGGTTCAGCCCTTTGCAGTTGGTACTAAATATCTTGTAAATACGTTCATTTTGTTTGGTCGACCACAAAATGTGATGACACGGAGCAACGACATCGCCGCACAACTTTTCGTCTTACTACGCACTAGAGTGCGCTGAGTAATAAATACGTCAGCGCCATCTGCTTAAAATTTCACGCGTCTTACCAACCCAATGCTAGGACCCACAGTTCAGCCACTGAAGTGTCGCTTATATACCTTCAGCAGGTAGATGTATCGCCACACTTATTCGAGCTTGACGACTATTAAAATTAAATTTCAGGGCTGTTGTGATATTCTGCATCGGCCTGTCGTCTCTCTATTTTTTCTGCGTATACTGCGGACTACTCATCTACGCGCGGTTCCATGACTGTGATCCGTTACAGACGAAGGTAAGGAAGCAACCTACATATAACCTGCATGTAGAGCGTTTAAGTTAGTATTTCCTGCGGTATGGGGCAGCACAGGGGAGATTCTGGTAAAATCAATTGATTGCCACGAGACTTTACTGGAGCTAAAGTACTGCTGAAAGACACCACCCCTGCCGTTCCTCTCCCATACCATATGGAGCTTAACTAAAATTAAAAAGTGTCCACTAGTCAGCGGAAAATAATGTTCACCGGCAAGTTTCGTCTTTGTATTTACTTACACGTGTACGATAGAGACGATAACCTGTTTTAACATTTAGTACCCATAAAGAGTGGCACTGTTGTCTCTAACCCAGCTTAAACTTGCTCTAAACTTATCAAATGTTCATGAGCAAAGAACACAATTTTTATGTGTTCTGCGGTCATGAGGTATCTGGCAGAGTGCCTATATCATTGCACAAATCCTTTAAACTTCATACTGAACTTAATACTCTCGTTTCTTGCTTGTTTATTTAAATTGATTTGCTTCAGTTAGCCAAAGCTAAGGACCAGTTGCTTCCTCTACTGGTGATGGACGTGCTTGGAGATGTGCCCGGTCTACCAGGAGTCTTTGTGGCCGGGATCTTCAGTGCTGCTCTCAGGTACAGTTTATGGTTCAATCAGGAATAATTTTCATTTTAGAGATAATATTGAATGAAACTTTAATAATTTTACTCCATATTGTGGAATATAAATTTTGACATGTTTGTTAATAATTATTGTCTGCATCGCAGCCCCCTCTTTTTGAATACGGCGCACTTAATTACACTTACTATAAAAGCACCCAGTGCGAATTGTTATAATGTAAAAGTACTTTTGTCGGTATGTTGCAATAACGTGAAGTGTTCGATGATATAATCTATCACGACATTGAAATACATTTACAGACTTGTATAGGTAATTGCTTTTTTATATTTCAGCTCGTTATCAACAAGTTTGAACTCCATGTCTGCAGTAGTTCTAGAGGACTTCTATAAGCCGTTTCACAAGAAGGCATTGTCTCAAAGACAAACCACTTGGCTTTTGAAAGGAGTCGTGATCCTTTTGGGAGCTATTAGTTTGGGTAAGTTTAGTTAATTAATCAGCCGTGTGATGTAGCCAGAACAGAATATAGCACGAACTGTGTCGTATAAGGCGCCTAATATGTTAACATAAATACCTACATAACGTCTCACCTTTTTCCCATAATATCTAGGTAGGTAAGATATTATGTACCTACAGTACATAATATCTTTATCCATAAAATAGAAACTATAAAGCTATATTATCCTACTAATATAATAATAGCGAAAGTTTGTAAGGTATGTTTGGATGTTCGTTACCCCTTCACGCAAAACTATTGAACGGATTTTTATGGCATTTGACAGCAATACAGCTTATAGGCCAGAATAGCACCAAGGCCATAATTGATCACGAAATTAAATGTGGTTCCCGCGGGAACTGGTCTGGAAAAGCGGGCGAAGTCGCGGGCAAAAGCAAGTTATTACGAGAACTAGTAGTACTATTATTTAGCTTAGACAAACGCATTAGCAAAGCGGTGGGACTCGTCTATGTTGGCGCATTGGGTAGGGCTTCATGCGACGGGCACACAGCCAGGAGCCTGTATGAACTGAAAATCTATCAAACTATGACATGCATTTAATTTATTATTATAATTGACTATTTAAATTACTGTTAATCCGAATATCAATTACTGTTACTAATACTAAGTCAAGAAGAAGGTTAAGTTCATTATTACTACCACTATGGATGTAAATCTGAAAAAATATTTTGTATTTTGAATAAAGACAGCAATTACAAGTCTAACATATTTTACAGGTTTAGTGTTCGTTGTGGAGAAGATGGGTACCATTCTGCAGCTCACGATGACTTTGGAAGCCATCACCATGGGACCACAGCTCGGCGTGTTCACTATGGGAATATTGATGCCATGGGTCGATGCTACGGTGAGTAAATTTCATTGCAAAGTTCAAAAAGTATTTCCAAAACATTCTTCATTCAGGAAACGAAAATTATTTTTATGATACATGCGTCAAATGTTTCGGCATAATATATTGAACGTAAAAAAACCTTTATATATTTTTTCGGGAGCAGTTCCTTGCTTTAAGTGATAATTGAAAATAAACATAATAGAATATTAAAGCATAATATAAAACAGAACTTATTCTGTAAAAAAGTGCAAATGTCCAATTCTGATTTGGAGTAATGTACGTTGATGGTATCGCTCTGTAGACCAGAAAATGGCCAGAATGGTTTGTATACACTGCGATCTCTAACTCGCCTGCCAAGGGTGGAGATTGTGGCAACACCTACAACTCCTCATGCGGAGAAGACTCAAGTCCAGTGACCTGTAATGGGCTTGTTGTGGCTAGTAGATGAATAATATATTGTGGTTAATAGGTACTCGTCCAGACTTATATGGAAGATGTAGCTAATCGATTCGATCCTCCTCCAGAACAGTGTCCCTATCAATGACTTTTTTAACTCATAAATATAAAGTGTGTTTATTTATTTCTTATATTTCCGGGCTGAATTGCCTAAATGATACTGTTTCGTACTTTGGAGCCTCGAAATTCTGTGGGGAAGAAATAACCTACCTATCACCTACCAATCACCTACCAATACTTAAATATCAGGTCATCAACTTCAATCAACATGACCATCACGCGCTCCTTGCACGCACAAGGCACATTAAGCCTTCTTCGGTTCCGGTTGCTTTATCGACAATCTATCGATTATCGATAAAGCAGCATTTAGTTACGTGCTCATTAGATTCAAAGCAAATAGATTGGACATAAAGCATAGATGGAGCCTCGACCTACACACTACACACTACGAATACGTTTATGAATGTAGACTGTCAATTTGTCACAACTCAATACAAATGACTCAACGTCATACAAAACGCTAAGTACATTAAGATGACCAAGGCCACAAAAATTGACAATAGCTGTGGTTATGGAGGTGTATTTGACAACTTATAGCTGTCCCTTTTGGACACGTTATATGCACCAAAAAAAGAAACAAAACATCAATTACTTCAGCTGTGAGTAGGCTCTCCCTATGTCCAATTTCTTTGATTCAAAGTCTCGCCAGAGTGTCTACTACTCACAATAACGCGCCTTAAAGCCCATTTTATTCTTGCATTATGAATACCTGTATACGGCAACTAAGACAGGAACCTAGAAACTCCATAGACATGGTTTTAGCACAGGTTATAACCAACAGTGTTTTCTATGGATAATTTAACACGGCAATGTCCAATTCGTCTGACACTCTGACAGCAGTCAGGCGGACTAAGGATATCAAGTTATTTCAGCTATTGTACGCGACTTTATAATCATGCTGATCCATCGATCACTCATTTACTGAGTGATCGATTATACGAATTAAATGTTTACCTATATTTGTTTTTGTATGCAACTTCCCAAGGACGCATATATTATCTTTCACCTTGGTGGTCCTTACCCAAAATAATCAATATTTGTTTAACTAGCAATAGGTATTTTGGATTCTATATTTATTATCTACTTGGCCTTGTGGTGTCCGGCAGAGTAGAATAGCACCAATCCGTACCCTCGTGGGTGCCGCACAAGGCGATTTATGTTTTCGAGGCAAACGATCTAGTCTCTGACTCTCTGTAGGCTAGAAAATGGGCAGCAGCGTTTTCCATTGTTATATTTATATCACGACGATCTCCAACCTGCGTGACAAGCGTGGAGATTATAGCAATAACCTCCCCATCCGTTTTAAAATATGTTGGTATCTAACGTTTCTTTTTCCCGCTATCGTAATTCATGGTAAGCGTTTCCGCAATTTTTCGATTGTTAACTAAGTACTATGAGGCCGGTTGCATTTTCATTGCGTAACAGTGCGTTTCATACGTTGAAGTTTGAATGATAGTCACCATGCGGCCAGTGAATAATAAAAAATAAAAGTCGTGTGAGTGTCCGGCGTCCGTCTTGATTATTAGTCGGAATTCGTTCTGAATGCTATTCGTAAGAATGTCAGCAACCACAGAGCGACGGGCCTGACACTTTTTACAATAAGTACGTAGAGCTCGTCTAGTCTAAGATGACGCGTCACACTACTTAGTTAGTTGATTTCGATGTGTGAGTTCCTACGTTTGAATCTCACCGGCAACTAAATGACCAATTACAACGGCATTTGTATATGTATTGCGTCCATATTTTAAACTTGCTTGTGTGCGGTAATGCGATAGTGGGGCGCGTCATCTTAGACTAGACGAGCTCTACCTATTACTGATTTTCCCGGTGCAGTTACCACCGACCACTGGCCTAATGGCTAGCGGGTCCGACTCGTAAGTGAGAGGTACCAAGTTCGATCCCCGGTGCTGCCATGTAACAGTCACTGTTTCTGAGTCATTCATTGAACACTAACCGATGCTCTTGGTGATGGAAAATGTCGTGATGAAACACGTACATGATTCAGGCGACTTAATATGTAACCATGATCCAATCTGGTCAGGTTCCCCTGTATCAGGGTCATAGATGTCAGGCGGCAGTCGTTCCACTGTATTTACCTGATCTCCCAAATCCTGGATCATAGTCAAGGTGGACTAGGGTTTTCGAATACCCGACTTTTTTGGATACCTAGATTATTATTTTTAATACCTGGGTATACCGATTTTTGAAGAAAATGTAAGGTAAAGGTTTTTCTTAACCTTTTCTTATATTTAAATATAACAAAGAAAAATATATTTAATATCAGTGAAACTAGCCTTATTGGAAAGCAAATGAATAAGATTTCGGTCATGTGGCCGCTGCGTGTTTATTCTAACAAAAGTCAAAACCAAATTCAACCAAAAAAAGTGGGCTTCAGCGCTAAATTAAATTTTGTGTGGAGCAAAATATTAACATCAATGAATAATGTCATGTTGGACATCCAGATTCTGCAATCTTTGAGGATATGTCTACGCTGATAAACTAGGGACGATAGAACACTACCCTGTACAGAGCAGAACACCCTGTTCCTGTTGCACATAAAAGATCAGCTTGTATGCGGTGCTTTTGAGTATGCAGATGGCACCACAGTGACGGAAAGGTACACATCCAGTGAAAAGGCCAAGAGAGAGGATGTCGAGTCTTGTCGAGAGTCTCTGATTGGTCACCTGGAGCAAGCTCTCCAGAATGTATCTAATTGGGGAGATTTGTTTATCGCCAAGCGAAGTACATTCCATCGGACTCCAACTTTCCAGGGTGTGCCCCTACAAATACGTGATAGGCAGGCTGTTCAAGCTGGGCTTTGGTAGGTATATCGAGTCCATAGCTAAAACTGCTGCAAAAAAACTAGGCATCCTCTAGAGAGGATGCCCTTGCCCTAGAGGGCAAGGAGGTATTTCTCATCGGAGCAGAGGTTGCCAACATATAAAGTTCAAATTCGCCCTAGCATGGAATACTGTTGTCACCTATTGGACGGATCTGCCAAGGTCTATCTGGCTGCTTTGGACTCGGTTTGAGAGACGCGCCAAGAAACTGATAGGCAATCCCCCGTTGGTGCAGGAAAATCTACAGGATCTGGATCACTGCCGTAAAGTGGCATCTCTGGCGGTTTTCTACAGACTACACTTTCGGGAATTTGCGACGGAATTACACGAGTTAGTTCCACCGTCTCCATTCCATCTTCGGGGCTTCAGGTGTAGGTCAGCGTATATCCCTATATCGTCGACATTCCACCAATACGCACTCAGCGTTTGTCTAACTCTTTTCTGTTGCGAACGGCAAAGGACTGGAACTCGCTGCCTGCATATGTTTTCCCTGAGCGGTACAACTTGGGTCTCTTTAAGACAAGAGTGAATAGGTATTTAATAGACAGGTATGCGCCATCGTAGACTGCATCTGCCCTTAACATCAGGTGAGATGGCAATCAAATACCCGACTATTTTCTATAAAAAACAGCTTTCGGTGAGTTGTTATTTGCTGCGAAATGTGTATAAATTGGACGTCCACATTGGGCCATCTTACGCGGCAGTCGCGGCGGCCACATGGCCGAAATAATATTCAAACATAAATGGCATTTCATTATCTTTCCTATTAAGTTAGTTTCACGAATATTAATACATTTTATTTTTTATGTACAAGGCAAACAAACGGGTAAGCATGCCACCCGATGGAAAGTGGTCACCGCCGCCTATGGACTATTTTTCTTTGCTTAATTTCAATTTAAAATGAACTTATCGTGACTTATAATGTTTTTCTTAGTTGCCTTATAACGGTATGCGCTATTTAAACTCCTTAAGGCGTTACATTACCGAATCAACGATTTTTTTTAAATACCCGTGTTCCCGGGTATGTCATTCAGATTGTACCCGGGTACAAAATCTCTTAAATCCCCTGGTATACCCGACCCTGGGTACCTGGGTAGAAAACCCTAAGGCCCACCTTAGGGTTTACTTTACCATTACTCTCGAGCGCGAGAGCACAACCGGGATATCAACACCAAGATGATGATTATTTACTGATTTCCCCGACGCAGGGCGCTCTAGTAGGCGGCGTGGCTGGCCTCGCCACGATGTCGTGGTGGTGCCTCACCGCCCAGATGGCGATCGTCGCCGGCGAGATCGTGCATCCGCACAAGCCGCTCAGGGTGGACGGCTGCCAGTACGAGTTTAATGTCACGGAGGCCATTACGCAGTATCCTGGAGAGAGGTAAGCTGTTTTTAGCACTTTAATGTAAGACTACCAGGGAACGATTAGGATTATTTCTAAATCCGGTTTATTGCAATCTTCCTAGGATTTTGGTTTCTATGAGGAAGTACTCGATGATGAAGTTAGTGGTAAGTGAAGAGAAATGATGAAGAGTCGATGATACATAGAATTAATAGACATTTAGGTCGTCGAGCTAGTAAGGCCATAGGGAGCCGATGGACGCAAAAAACAATCGATCGATGTGGAAGGGGGAGATCTTTGTCGAGCATAGAACGTCCAGCGACTGAGAAGATGACTGCATTGTGTAATAAGTAGGTACGGATCTTTGCGGAAATCCTAGGAATATTGCAAAAAACCGGATACACCTCCAAACCTCCGACTCTATTGCTGGATCTCTGGTCCCTTAATCAAAATCTACCCCTACACCAGACTTCGTAAAGATGTCCAGCTTAACCTTATTATTCCTACCTGCAGCGAGGAAGTGAACCCTATCCTCCGCGTGTCCTACATGTGGTACACGCTGGCTGGCGCCTTGGTTACCTTGTTTGTCGGGGCGGCCGTGTCCCGAGTGAACCGTGCCCTGGGGAAGGCTCACGTGCCCCCGGCGCCGAGGCTGCTGGCTCCACAGCTCCGAAGACTGTATAAGGAGCCCCCACACCCGACAGACGATCTGTACATAAGAGCCTATGGGCCAAATAAGGTGAGTAAGTTTTATGATAGGTGAGGATCTCATTGACTGGCTGGCAGTGGACATTAGATCAATGGATAGAGTACTTCTGAAGGAGCTCTACTTTGCCACAAAATAGTGTGAAATATTACTTTACGCTCATTACTTTATCCCGCTTGGTTATACTTCAACCTTTGGTAATAGTTACTAATTATCCATTTATTTTCTTTCCAGGAGCCCTGCCCAATCAATCCTTCCACAATAAATATGAAAATGATCGATGAGTGTGAGGAGATTAGCTGAAACTTGCGAGTGATTATATTTGTATTTATTAATTTATTAATAAATTATTTCTGTAAAAGCTTGCATTCATTTATTTTTGCCTTAAAAGAATATATAGGCATTTGTCGAAATTTCCTCGTCTACCTTATCCTGCATAGTCCAATTAGAGTACAATGTACTCGTCAATAGTCAATGTACTCGTCTTTCGTTCCACGGCATTTGATATGCTGCTGGAATCGGAAGGTGCCCTTAATTAAGTTAGCTTGTTTAAATTTTTTGATAATAATGTAGGTATACTTTAATGATAATAATTTATTGTAAACGAATTTTATCAGTTTAGTATAATGATAGATGACTGTCATGTGGAACAAGTGAAAGACTTGGTGTTTTTGGCAAGTCTGGGATAACAAGGGATGGGAAGCGCGACGGGGAAATTGAAAGGAGAGTGTCAGCAGGCAATAAAGTCAATGTTGCTAAGCGAGTAGCAAAGCCATCTCACAAAAGGCACAATGGCTATTCACATGGGCGCTAATACCAGCGCTTACGGCAGAAGAAACGTAACAGTCGAATGTATGCGTGGGATGTCCCTATGTGAAAGAAGGAGAAATAGAGGAATTTGAGAGCGATGGTAGCTTATTGGTTAAGGTATCCGACTCATAAACGAGAGCCATTAACCTTTTCTGGGACAAAAACCAATGCTCTTAAGGCGAGGGAAAGAAGATCGTGAAGAAACCTGAACATTCAGGCGTCCAAAAGTGTAACCATGATGTAATGTGCTCTGGCTCCTCTTAACAGGGTCACGGACATGAATGCTAAGATTATTATTAATGACAATAATAGGTACATTATACTTTTACGTTACGGCCTACACAGAATTAGTGTTACACAACCGTCACATCACATTTACAACATGAAGAATTTACATTTTATCACCTGTGAAGATAACTAGCTGAACCTCGCAATTATGCATCACGAGAGGAGAGGAAAAATAAATCATGGATGACGTATTTCGTGCTTCTAATACCCGTACCTTTTCCACTCTCGCGTCATCTATCATTATACTATACTGATCACATTAGTTTGTAATAAATGATTATCATTGATGTATACCTATATATTCAATAATAATATATGTGTACGTATATTATTATTGAACGCTTAGCTAGGTTTGTCCGCAACTGATACTGATTGTGTACTTTTAGTCAAACACAAGGCCAGAAGCCAGTTAAAGCAAGATCTATTTCGATCATTCAAAGGAAACCATCAATTGGTGGACTAAAATAAACGCATCCCACTCGTTTAGGAAAATCACGGGTGACAATTGAAAAATTACCGTTACAAGATACTCCGATTGGATAAGTTATCATACCAGAGTCTGGTTGCTGGGGATCGGTATGGTTCGACTGCACAACCTGTATAATAAATTGAAATAAAAATGGCTGATGAAGTGCGATTGGACGTGAAGCAAGTGAGAATTTCATATCAGCATTTCTCATGGATAGATTACATGGTTTTCGTTGTAATGCTGGCGGTATGTGGTGGAATTGGCGTATACTTCGGTTTCATCAAGAAACAAAAGTCAACTCAAGACTATTTGATGGGCGGCAGGAATATGAAATTGGTTCCTGTTTGCTTTTCTCTGGTTGCAAGGTAAGTAAGTTCCAATTGTCTTCTTGATTCCACTCTGTTTCAATAAAAATTAATTTTATTTTATTTATTAGGAAGACCAACAGTTTTATAATACAACAGTTATTTATTAGGTACTTTAGATATTTCAACTCGTTTTCGGTTTCTTTTGATCTTAGATTACCGGAAATAAAAATGGGATACTCCGAGTACAAAACATAACAATACGTCGTTAGACTAGTAAGATCAGTAGCTCATTAGGCGTTTTTCGCTGTTGAGCGTTTTGATACTTAGACCTGCATTGAATCAAGACTTGATTCTTTGACTTGAATAGCTCCCTCTGAGGGTGTGGTTTAAACTCGTCACATAATTGGATTTAAATTATTTTTCATTTTAATATTTTAAGTAATCGGCCAAATTCGTGAAACTCTTCCAGTATATTTCATTGTACATCAAACTAATCTGAATTGGTACTAGTTTCATTTCAGGGATCTCACTTCTGGGTACACCGACAGAGCTCTACATTTATGGGACATCATACGTATTCTTTATTATCGGCGCTGTGTTGATGTCTATTGTGGTTTCATTCACTATATTGCCAGTACTTCATGATTTGAAAATCATGTCGGTTTATGAGGTGTGTACTATTTTAACAGCTTCTTAATTAATACTTTAGAATTAGTAATAATTAATACGTTAGTATAGATATTCTGTATTAATACGAAGAACAGACTAGTTCTTCAATGGTTCTTTGTTATTATTGTCCTTAGATATGTACTTAATTTTTACAACAGCTTCTTCTCTATTTTTAAGAACAATTAGCTGGTAGAGCTCGTCTAGTCTAAGATGACGCGCCCCACTACTTAGTTAGTTGATTTCGATGTGTGAGTGCAAATATTGATAACGACACTTCATCTGTGTGGGAGCCAATGAACGACGCGTGCTGCTACGTTTGAATCTCACCGCCAACTGAATGACCAATTACAACGGCATTTGTATATGTATTGCGTCCATATTTTAAACTTGCTTGTGTGCGTTAATGCAATAGTGGGGCGCGGCATTTTAAACTAGACGAGCTCTACTTTAGTTGATTCTATGGTAATATCTACATATTTATGAATCTTTTCAATTTTCAGTATTTAGAGCTGCGGTACGACAAACGGTTAAGAGTTTTTGGATCGGTACTTTTTAGTGTTTATTTGGTAAGGGCAATCTCATTGATAAGCATAATACAGCGCTAAGCATATTTAGTACTTCTATGTTTACAATATTGTATTATTTTTTGCAGATGGCATGGTTGCCTATAGTAATATATGTTCCAGCGTTAGCTTTCAATCAAGGTAAGGTGCACCAGTAAAGTGTGTTAAAATATATTCTAAGTCTATGGTTCCAATAGAAAACACAAAACAAGTGAAGGAGGCTTCAGCTGTGTTTTCCTCAGATTCCCTATTCTCGGCAAGTTCATTTTTACGCCACACTCAATGTTATTTGTTTTTTATTCGAACGTGCTTTAGGTTCCAAGTTCTTTGTACATTGATCCATAATATTTCATATATTTCAGTGACAGGTGTAAATATTCATATTGTAACACCAATTGTCTGTTTCGTTTGTATATTCTATACTACTTTGGTAAGTATTATTTTGTCTTTTCATTATACCTAGGTAATAATTTAATTTATCTTATTTAACGCTTGATTATAATTTTAGGGAGGCTTAAAAGCTGTCGTTTGGACTGATGTGATCCAGACTATTGTGATGATTGGAGCTATGATCTTGGTTATCATCAAAACAACCGTCTTAACGGGTGGCCTTCAAGAAGTATTTCATAGGAATTGGGTTACTGGTAGGCTAGATTTTCCCAAGTAAGAACTTATGGTAACTTGTTGTATAAATTATTTCATCTACTACAATAATGCACACACTAATTAAATGAATTAGTTTCAGTTTAGACTTTACCGACAGACATTCAGTTTGGTCAGTATCGATCGGGTCGATGTTCTACTGGACTGGAAATATCGCCGTTAATCAATCAATGATGCAGAGATTTCTTGCTCTACCCGAATTGCGATCTTCTAAAAGGTGATTAATTGTAAACAATGTTGTACTGGGAACAGTTTTAAGCACTTACTTTAATAATTATTTATATATTTGTTTTCATTTGTAAAAAAAAAAACAATGGTTTTGCTTTCCATATTCATTGATTTATTTTGATGTTTCAAAATATTTAAATTATAATCGGAATTGTTTATTATATATTTTCAAAAATACATGTACATTATGTATTTTTTTTTATGATATTTCTTTTCCTTACAGAGCTGTATGGGGGTTCCTGGGTGGAGTGATATTCATTATATTGATCTGCAGCTACAGTGGCCTAGTAGCGTTTGCCAGGTATTACGAGTGCGATCCCTTGGACTCCAAATTGGCATTAGCTAAGGATCAGCTATTGCCATTGCTGGTTATGGATGTTTTGGACGAGTGGAAGGGAATGCCTGGAATATTCGTAGCTGGTGTATTTAGCGCTGCATTGAGGTTTGTATTTCTAACTTCATCAATAAATTCACCGTAAACATCTTGTTACATCTTGCCGCCTAAGTATAATAAATACACTATCGTTATTTACCACCAGGATAGATAAATTTTAAGTTAAACGCCGATGTTTTGATCTCAATCATTTCAAATTCTTCTTCATCGCCAGTTCTCTATCTACGGGTCTCAATTCTATGGCAGTGGTGGTCTTAGAAGATTTCTGGAAGCCCTTCTGCAGAGAACTAACACATGGACAAACCCAGTTTCTTATAAGGGCGGTGGTCGTTGTAATTGGCATCATTTGCGTTGGTATGTAAAACACCTAGTTTGTAAAGCATATCTGCTGAAATTTTAGATATTCCATTGATGGTAGGTATATGTTCACATGCCTCTAAAGTGATGCAAATCGGTCTTATTTTCAGCTTTAGTATTTGTAGTTGAGATGTTGGGATCGGTTTTACAATTGACAATGAGTTTGTCATCTGCTTCAATGGGACCACTTACAGGGATTTTCCTAATGGGAATATTTTTACCATTTATTGATGCCACGGTATATAAATAATTCTTTATATATGTAATTATTATAAGTAGGTTAAAGTTGTCCTACTTCATTGGCATATTGCTTTCAGAGTGCTCTAAGTGGAGGCGTAATAGGACTAACATCAGCTTGGTGGGTGGCAGCACAATCACAAATAGCACAAGCTAAAGGTCTCTTAAAATATGACGAGAAGCCAAGATTTGTCGACAACTGCACATATACGTTTGAGCAATCGTCTTCGTCAGTCGATACAAACTCTGAGGACAGGTATAGAGTGTGATTTATCAAAACAAAAGTTGATTATATCGACTATATTCTAATGTTGTATAATAATTCTTCGTTTTCAGTGACGTGTTCTATTTATATCGTATATCATATCTATGGTTTACGGCCTTTGGTTGCTCATTGACGATTATTGTAGCTTGTCTAGTCAGTTTAGTTCGGAAGGATTCACACAACATCAAAGAAGATTATCGTTTGTATGCGCCAGTATTGAGGAGTTGGCTCGCTAGGAAACATCGGGTATGTAATGAAAATGTTTCATTGATTGAATCTTGGGTAATGCATAATTGGTTTTAATTGATATTTAAAACATAAATCAAAGTATAATAATCTAGTCTGAAATCGGGAAGTTCCTATACGATACATTAAATAATTTGAACTATTTGACATTATGCTGCACCTGGACGTTCCCTAAGTATCAATGATCTCTTTTATAAATGTCATATTGTACGAGATATTAAATAAGTCTAAAAAGCAATGTCTTGACCAGCAATAATAACATATTTTATATTTTAATGTATTTACATAATTTGTTACAGGTAAAACAAATTGACTTACATGAGAGATATAATTGACTCCGTTTAGTTGATAAATAAAATGCTTTAATTAAATTACCTTGGTTTTTATTTTAATTTATAATTATATATACCTAGTCATCTTATCGTCAATATCCCGATTGTGCTCTCGCAGGCGAGGGCCCCGTGTACGCCTTGACCATGATCCAGGATTTGGCAGATCAGGTAATTACAGTGGAGCGACTGATATTTGACCTCCTTGACTAGGGAATGCAATACCGGGATACCGGGATCCCGAAATACCGGGATCCCGCATACATGTTGCGGGATCCCGCTGGACTGGCGGGATTACAGAAAAGCGTGGTTTATATGTGTTATTGTTCGCGCGGCGGCTCGTGGGGTGTGGACTGGCTGGCTGGGCGCTGGCTAAGCGATGCAAAGCTACACTTGCGAGCCTAACTATCGAACTACCTCATATTTCCCTTTACGCTCATACATTTCTGGTGTAACAAATCAGTTTTTGGTTTTCGCGGTTTGATAGCCAATAAGACAGTGATTACCTCTGTATTTAATTAATATATAGAAGAGGTAATCATTACATAGGTATTCATTATCTTATTGGCTATCAATGCGCGAAAACGTAATTAAGATTCATTAAGTATCTAAGCTGATTTGCAACGCAAGAAATGTATGGAAATGGAATATGGAAAAATATGGAGTGGTTCGATAGTTATGCTTGCAACTTGCAAGTGTATTTCCAAAATAACGTTTAATTTGCTTACGATGTTGTTTGTTGTGTGTACGTAATTATTTCAATTTATGTTGATGTTAATTAGAGTATGTCAATTTATGTCTCAATCTTTATGTCTAAAAATATTAAACAACCTTTTTATATGTACCAAAAAGCTTGTTTGATTTGGGTTAAAATTACAACTATAAAAACGAGGTCTATAAGGTCTTCATTATGATTGATTTCTAAGGTGAGGTGGGTGAGGATCCCGCAAATACCTGGATCCAGCGGGACTAAGATGGTTTAGTCCCGCAAATACCTGGTGACCCTGCTACCAGGGGAAGCTGCGCTACACTTTAATCATGGTTACACTTTCAGTCACAAGTGTGCAGGTTTCATCACGATGTCTTCCCTGACCGTAACAGCATCGGTTAGTGTTCAAGTAATGTACCTACGTAACTCAGTAAAAGGTCATGTTCACAGGTCATGACGGCGCAGGGGATTGAACTCGGATCCTCTCAGTTTTGAAATTTAGAAATTCTTAATTTCTATATTTCTAAACTTTTCAAGTGCATTCAGGCTCTCCGCGCATTCTATTTATCCTGAACGTTCGGACTATGCCTTTGCGTTACTTCACCCCACCCGAATTATGAAACGAAATCGACAACGCTGTATATGATTTTTAAAGTAATCTGGTCTTTAATTTTCAGGCAGTTTTTTAAGAATAGTAAGAAAGGAAAAAATAGATATAATACATAATAAAAAAAATGTCTACGTTGAATTTTCCACGCAGACGAAATCGCGGGCTACATCTAGTTATAGATAAATATACTTTTTTTGCTCAAATGATAAGTAATTGTCCTTGAAAAAATATTTTTGGAATAATAAAGTGAGATAAAATTTATGTTGCGATTTCAATCACAAATTAGTAGGTGGTGTATAATTACACTCACAAAGTCGATTATAGTTATTAGATTACTTAATCATTACCTACGTAATAATTATTATAAAATGAGCTAACCGAAAAACGACAGAAGTAGTGGGAAAAAAATAAAATAAAATGATATTAGGTATTTGTTTATTATTCAAAGCTTATTTAGAAAGGCCAGGATATTTCTGTAGTCATAGCGAAGAGACCATTTCTGAAAATAGAAGGAAGGAAGTGTTATAAATTCCCGTTTCTGCATTAGGTATTATATTTAATTATACTTGTAATAAGTCACCTTTTCTTTCTTATAACGACAAATGACAACTATTTAAAGAAAAACTGGGGCTCAAGTCCTAGAAGACAAGCTAGTGATGATGATGATAATAAGTGAAATCGAGTGAGCATACCGAAGATCGAGTGATCGAGTGATGTATAGGACGCATTTCAAATCGAAATAGCTGCTTACCCGTTTTTGTTAAGGTCTGCGTTGCCCATGGCCAGATTGCCACCAGTACACTGGTTGCTGTTGGCCTGGCTTTGGTTAGTGCACTGTCTGCCGATCAGGTGGTTGAATCTAATAGTAGCAGCGAAGAACTCGTACGCTCGGCTGTGGGAGCAGGTGCTGATCAAGCAGCCAGGCTGCGCGTTGCGGCCCCCGTTGGGATAGAAGTTTGTGCGGCCGATGGGGTCGTTGATACCCTGAAGACCACCGTCGGTGTGGATAGCCTCGACGTATTGGCCGTCGTTAGCGTTTAGAGCGTTGTTGTTGCCACTCCACTGAGGGCCGGCGGGGTCGAGACCTGAGAGGTAAATGTTCTGATATAAGTAATTGATCTGTTAAAAAAGACTCGCGATGCTCACACGAAGAGCATATTTGAATATGAAGAGAATTTATGAATTGTAAAATTTGGATGTAAAATGCAGAAACGGAATATGGTTTAAATTACAAAGAGTTTTGTAAACAGAATACCTTATTTTATAAAATGTAGTTTTATTTAATTCGAAATTTTACTCACCGGTAATCCTTCGGGCCTGGCTTCCAGCTGTACGGCCAGCATTGCCAACAACATGGGCGCCCAAACTGAACCCGACCAAGTGAACGTTGTTCCAGTTACCGCCATGATTGCTGATGAGCCAACTTAGGAAGTTACCAAGGAACTGGCCTACGCTAGGTACATCCCTGACGGAGGTGGTATAAAGACCACTAGCGGCGCTGCGCCAGTCAACAACGATTACGTTGCAGTCGGAGACAGCAAGGAAGGCATCACGGACTAGAGGGTTGACTGCCGAGTTTCCGTTACCGTTCCAGCCGTGGACGATGACCTTCAGAGGCCTGCTGGCCACGTAGTTGGAACTCGAGACAGAGTTCGCGTTATTTTGGACAAGGATTTGAGCGTTGGTCGGGTTTTGCCTGAAAATAATTGCATATTGTCAGCTGATTTGATTTGAAATAAATTAAAGGATAGCCATAACACACATTAATGTGTCCGCAGATGTGTCCTGCCTTCGTTGAAGACAGAGACACATCTCCGGATGTGGAATTTGTTTAGTCTTGTTTGTTAGATGTCACAAGGGTCGATAAAAAAGTTGTTAAAACAAAATTACAGGGCACGAAAATCATTAGATCTCTAATTTGTGGACCTATACCTATCTACTTCTATTTATAACCATACAGACCTTGTGAAGAGCCAGTAAGCATTGTCAGCTACATTCCTGTTAGCGCTTAGGATATCTTCTTCTGGTGGTTGGTGAAGGTCGACCAGGTGCGGCACGCCCTCGCCATCAGGCATCCAAATGTAGCGGCTTTCGCCCTCCACGTAGTGGCTGTTATCCCCCGGGACCAGAGGAATTGCATTGCCAGCGCACACTAAATTCAATACAAAATTTTACAAACAGCAAATAAGGGGATTAAAAATTAAATTTTGAAACAATCAATTTACAAAATTTATAATCTTGTGGAATACCAACACGCTATAGAGACAGCTAATACCACTAGGAGCTTCATGGCGAAAGGTATTTACAACCTATCTATGCCAATTGTTTCGGAATTCCGACTTATATTTGCGTTATACGCAATCTAATCATATAAATTGATGTAAATTAAAGATACTAATTCACCCATTGATCAATTTATTTATTTTTGTGTGCAACATAGGGATGATAAAAATGACGAGTTGCGATAGAGTTAAATATAAGAAATACCCATGTTGCCACCAAATGGAGCTTCGAGCACTTCAGAGTACGCACAAACCGCTTTGGTTCAACCTTTACTATAATGCGTAGGTACGGCTATTGCGCTGATTATATTTGACTAAATTCAGTAGACGTAGAATTCAGTAGAAATTCAGTAACTAAATTAAGAAGCAAAAAGCGTGAGACCAAATTAAAGTGGAGTGTATTGCTCATTAAATAAGGTCAATTTTTGCATCACGGCTTTAAAGCGGAGCGACACGTAACATAATATAAGTGATACAGAAATGGACCTTATTCCTATGAGCTTATTCATTTCACTTTGATTTGCTCTAATGCATTTTGCTTCTGAATTTAGTAACTGAATTTAGGCATGTGTAAAAAGCGCATAAGGAATGGAACAGTTTACCTGCGAGTGACTGCGATTGTGTTCCTTGTAGCACTTGAAAATTGTGAAGAAGAGATTGTGTAAATGTTGCCATTGCAAGAAGAAGCATAAAATACTTACATGGAAATGTAGTCTTTCATAATGTCTTCTGTAGGCGAATAATGACCACTGGTGGTAACGTGATCTGTCAAGCCTGAAGGGGCCGTCTGGCCGTGCCACAACCTTTCTATACCTAATGCCCCAAGTCAACAACGCATAAATGGTTGAGCTCCAAATCCCGCGCAAAAATTGTATGGTAGTCATGCGATAACGACTTGTATGCGCAAACAAACAAACATTCGCTTCAAGTTGTCATTATCGGCCTACCTCATAACGTATTTGTTAACAATGTGAGAAATTGTGGTTAATACAAGCCTTTTTCCTTACTCCTTCCCGCCCCAGTAGGTGCGCCGGTTCACACAATACAAACTTACGCTGCGCAAACTGTTTCACAAACAACAAAAATATGTGCAAGTCCTTTCATCCATTGGCACAAGCAGATCATTTGATCGATGGCAGCAGAAGTGTAGTATTTTTTTCATTAGAATCCAGCGGTGGTGAAAGTAAAGCACGCAGTATTGAAATATGGAATGCTTTTGCACTTTCGTCTGCTTAAAATTCGGGTATAGCGTTCCAGACCCATTCCCGAGAAACCACATAGAATTTCGGGATAAATTTACCTATTTACCGACATAGCCCTAAGGATTGCCAGGCTAAAGTGGCAGTAGGCAGGGTACATAGTTCGAAGAACAGATGGCCGATGGGGCAGTAAAGTTCTCGAGTGGCGACCACGTACCGGAAGACGCATTGTTAGTAGGCTTCTCACAAGGTATACCGACGACCTGGTAAAGATCGCACGTACCAGGTGGATGAGAAAGGCGTAGGACTGGCCTTTGTGGAGATCTCTGGGGGAGGCCTATGCTCTGGGCTCTTTGATGATGATGATGAGGCTATTCTGGGCTACAAGCTATATATTAATGTAATGTGTATTACTGCTGTATTGCTGCAACATAAGTGAGAGATATAGTTGATTCTGTTTAGAAATAAATAAAGCTCTTTTATTAAATTGCCTTGTTTTTTATTTTAATTGAATTTAATATTTTTATGGTCATTTGGCGTAAATATTCTGTTTGTGCTCTCGCCCACGAGGGCCCGGTATCAGGTAATTACAGTGGAGCGACCGCCGTCTGACCTCCGAAATCCCAGGGAACCTGGTTAGATTGAGTGATAGTTACACATTTAGTCGCCTGAATGTGCAGGTTTCATCACGATGTCTTCCCTCACCGTAAGAGCATCGGTTAGTGTTCAAGTAATTTACGTAACATCAAAAAGAAGGTATTGCTACATGGCGGCATAGGGGATCGAACTCGGTACCTCTCGCTAACGAGTCGGGGCCGCTAATCACTGACGCTTTTTTACTTTTATTCACCTTTAATTTAAAAATCATAAAGATAAAAAGTCGGTACATTAAAGATAATCGAAAAAAATCATCCAGGGCGTCTTAAAATTACGTTACGAATTTTTTTTTCTTCTTTTTGTCTCTTAGAATGCGCATCACGTTAAAACGACTGAACGGATGAATAAGATGAAATTTTGTACAGTAAAAGTGTATACCCACAGTGTTGTACAGAAGACCGAAGAGTATAACCGGCCATTATGCTTGGCGTTTGTGGACTATGAGAAAGCCTTCGATTCGATTGAAATTGTGATCGGTGCTCCAGTCTCTACAGCGGTGCCAAATTGACTATCGATATATCGAAGCACTGAAGTGTTTGTACGAAAACGCCACTATGTCAGTTCGTCTCCAGGGCAAGACCACAGAACCTATTCAGCTGCAGCGAGGTGTTCGACAAGGTGATGTCATATCACCGAAGTTGTTCACCGCTGCACTGGAGGATATCTTTAGGCTTCTGGACTGGGACGGACTTGGCATCAATATTAACGGCGAGTACCTCACGCACCTCAGATTAGCTGACGATATTCGTAGTCATGGCTGAAACCGATGCTCGATGACCTCTGTAGGGCCTCTCAACAAGTAGGTCTTAAAATGAACATGGACAAGACGAAAATTATGTCGAATGTCCATGTTGTGCCTACTCCAGTGACAGTTGGAGGCACTCCACTTGAAATTCTTGACGACTATACATACCTAGTACAAATAGTCCGGCTAGGTAGGTCCAATTTCGAGAAAGAGGTCAATCGACGAATCTAACTCGGTTGGGCAGCGTTCGGGAAGCTACGCCACATATTTTCGTCCCAATTACCGCAGTGTCTCAAGACGAAGGTCTTTGACCAATGTGTGTTGCCAGTGATGACTTACGGAACTGAAACGTGGCCACTCACTATGGGCCTTATAAAGAAAGAAGAAAGAAAGAAAGAAAATATTTATTACAAAGGACGCCACGACATAATAATTTACATATAACACAAAAAAAAATAGTACATAAAACACGGAGACAATTATAGGGTTCCCAGTGTCATTTTTCGTGGGCATCCAGCGTAAATGGACCCTCCTCAGCATAATGTTGTGGCCGCTTGCCGCGAACCACAACGCTGGTTTTCAGTGGGTGCCGTAATATCCCACCGACACTGCACCGTCAAGCAAGCAATACCCACTTCAAATAAATAAATACCTACTATCCAAACAATAAAATGAGTTTATAAATCATATTACTATTATAGAATAAACATAAATAAAATAGTCAAAAAACCAAATGTCGCCATATATATATATATATACTTTTAATATCAATTTAAGAAAGTACGGGGTGTAAGGGACAGCCCTCCGCAAACTGAAACGGTGAACTCAGACCATCAAACTGAACAACTTTCATAATGGGGCCTACCTCAGGAAACGCGAACAAAAATCAGCTGTCCCATACATTTGAGTCGAGTAGGTACAGCAGTTTTGTATGGACCAGACACTCAACTATAGACCAGATACCAGAGATGACAGCTATGTCCACTATGTCCAGCAGTGGACGTCCATCGGGTACTAAATCGTGCATAGCTTAAAAATCGAATATGCCGGATTGGTCCAGACATCCTGACGGTCACCAGAACTCGACTCTAATGTATGGGAAAGCTGTTTTTTTTTCGCGATTTCGATAATGATATCTTAGAGAAAGTTTTTCCATTTGATGGTCTGATCATCCCCTTAAAATAGTTTCAGCTAATTTTGTTAGACCTTATACAGGGTGTAAAATTAAATGGGACACTTTACCTAAAGGGGTGCTTCAGACCGTCAAACTGAAAAACTTTTTTCTACGGGACCAATATCGAAATTGCGAAAAAAATATCTGCTGTCCCATACATTTCATTCGAGTTTATGTTTGTAGTTTTGTATTTCTTTGTTCGTAGCAATGCAACGATTTGCAGTAGGTGTTCGCGCCTTTTTTTCTTTTTTTTTGTTCTTTACTCTTGGTGGTCAGTTCTATTTTTGAATAAAGTTCTTTTTGGTGCAAGTCTCAATGATAAGTTTTCATACTAATTTTAATTTGCGGTCGTAGTAAATACTAAATAATATGTGGACGCGGTTCTAAATTCAAACGTCATTATTGACCAGCGGGTTTATAATGAAATTCAGTACAATATTATTGCCCCTAGACAGAGGGCTATAATGATTTGCTTTATAGTTAGAGTTACATGACATATAACTGACCATTTTCGAGCGGGTGGTGTGAACATTTCTTTATACGGTGTAAGGGACGGGGACCTTTAAACTAAAACCATGGACTCAGACCATCATTTGAACAACTTTCTAAAAGAAACATTTCTCGGAAATGAAAAAATTTGACGTTCCATACAAAACTTCCGAACATACTGCCAATTTCGAATGAGAAATCAAATATTTTTAATTTCCGAGAAAAGTTTCTTTGAAAATGTTGTTCAGAATTATGGTCTGTCTCCATGGTTGACTCTGTCCCTTACACAAATAAATACGTCAATTTATTAACAACATTATGAACCTCAATAAATACGGGATACGGTATTTAGTTAATTTTTTATAATTTTTCTAAGTTTTTCTCGTGATGCCGTCATATTAGAGATTGAATAGTTCAAACTCTTTGCTTTGCGTTAAATAATTAAGAAAAAGAAAGTCACTCCATTGACATTAGAACCCAGTGTTGCCAGATGTGATTTCAGAAATTTCCTCAAATTCCATATTTTTATCCCCCAAAATGATACGTTTTGACTGTCTCCCCAAAACTGCACAAAACCATAGACATCACTTTGCTTACCTACTGAAAGGCACAGATATCGAACCATGATTGTTAGTCAGGCTATAAATAGCAGAACACCTTAGTTATATTTTTTTGAAAATTGATTTAGAAAACATTCGAAATTCTCCACTTTGATAATTTTTTCAAACGATTTCCTTTCCCCAGATACCAAATTTTTCCCCACAATCGCGAAAAAAAATTATATCTGACAACCCTTACGTTGCCATTGACGTTTATATGACGTTTGTTTTTATTTACCAAAGACTTCGGATTTAAACCCATTCAGCCTCTGATATGACGTCATTTAGAGGTTAAATGAATGTCAAGTATTTTTTGTATTATTGTTAAAATATCCACCATCTTATAATTTTAAGAGTTTTAAATAAGAAAATAAGGTTTCTTAATGTAAAATCTCGAAATGGTTTTAGAATCGGCATAGCTTAGGTTTTACTTTACATACCGAATTCTGACCAGCACTAGAGTGACAGGTAGATAGTTTGGCTGTCGGTTACCAACTTTCCACTGGTTTGCTATGGCTATACTACCAAAATCTGCCATTTTATATTGCTATCCTGCCAGATACTAAATTATGACTTTACATGAATAACTTTGCAAAATTCTAATACGATACGACTCAAAGTTTAACTTGATGCCTAATTTGAACTCATTTGAAACTTATGACTTAAATCTAATTATTTGTAGATATAGTTAGTACGTAGTGGCACTTTAAAAACAATAAACTCGGTACTCACCTAGTGGTGAAGAATCTGTTGCCATCGTGAACACGAAATATAAACGGCCAGGTTGCTTGAAAGCTCGGACCAGACTGACTCACGTAAAGTAAAATACAAACGCGACAGCATGTTGTCTCACTTTAACTTGAAGTAGGAACGTAATTTTTTTTTCATTTGCACAATAGCGCGACGTTGCCGTACTTACCCTTCATATTCACCGCATATGTGGCTCCGGAGCCACATTTACCACTAATGCCCGTTTTCACCAACCAGTCCTAAAGAATCCCCTTACTAAGGCATCCTTATCGTAAGGTAGCCCCTAAACCGTTCCTTATCTTTAATTCATTTTCACCAGCTTATGGAGCACTTCTCTAGGTGATACTTACCTAAGTGACATAAATAGTGATTTCAAAAACCGTAATTATGCCGGTAAAATTTTCTTGACATGATTTAACATACTATTTAATGAAAATATTAGAAAATAATATTAATACACGCAACAACATAACTAAAATTAGTAATTCTGATATTAAAAATGTCGATTGTGTAAATTTACGGGGGAAAATGTATAACATGGCTGTATGAGCGTAGTACGTATTTGTAAAAAAAAAGTTGATTTGACATTTCGTGATAATCTTTTCGCGCTGTTTACTTTGTATTAGTCTTGGGCATAGTCGGTCACCACTGAGAGCGCTCAGTTTAGTTCATCATCCAATGGCGAACTAGTTCGCTCTATTAGTTCATTAGTTCTTTTTTTGAAATAATTTAGTAACAACAATAAATGAAGTAAAAAATATATTTATGATTATTGCAAATTCTTTTTTATTTTATTTAAAAAGTACAAAGTATTACATGAAAAGTTCACACTTCTATCGAAATATCAAGGGGCGCGCACAGTAAAAGTAAATAACTCGGTTGATCACATAGCGCCACTGCCTAGTAAAGTGGACGAAAAAATATAAAAAGAACTGACAGCGAGATCATCGATGAACTAGTTCGCATAGTTCACCTAAAGGAGCGCTCTTCCCACCTAGGTCGTTCACGAACTACCCAAGACTACTTTGTATATCTATTGTATTTGCTTTCATTTAATTCCTTACATATACGAGTAATAATGGCAGAAAAAAGAAAGCGAGGTCAAAACTAAATAGAAATGGGAAGTAGTTACTAGGTAGCTATATATTATCTGGATATTCTAAATATACTTAGTTCTATTTTTTTCAAGCAAAAACATGACACTGCTTAGATAACCTAAAGCGGTTAAAAAAGTATTTTTCGTAATATTTCGTGAAAAAATCAGGTCTCACGGTATAAACGCCTCCGAGTGAAAAAATTAGGCCTTTGTATCATTTCGACAGCCTCAATACTGTCAATAGCGTTCAAATAATAAAAAAAATCTTCCATTTCGCACAATTAAATATAAACTTTTCTTTGAAAAACAGTCACCTAAGTTTTAAGGGCCCGACATTTGGCCTCCTAAATTAAGGGGGTCACTTAAGACGTTAGGAAACCCTTAAACATTGGTGAAAACGAAATTTCTTTTAAGTGGCCCTTAAAATACGTTAAGTGTGACTTAAAATTTAGGGATTGTTGGTGAAATCGGGCATAAGTCTTTTAAAAATCGGAGCCTCATTATGCGCTTGCGTATGATTTTTTTGACCGTTAGTGGATCAACAGTTACCTTAAAATTTTATGACGAGTTTATAGAAAACGGGTAAATGCACTTCCACTGACGTCACACGCTGAATTCATATATTCGTGCTATACAGCTATATCTCAATCCGGAGTTGAATGTATACACAAAATAGGTGGATCAACATTTGTTCTAAATCAGTACTGGATCAACCTTTACCGTGAAAGGTAAATTATATATATATATATATATATATACATATATATAGATATAAAACGTATTACGTAAATAAAATAAACTAATTTGATTTGTATTTTGTGTAGTGACAGTGGCTGTGTGAATCTAAACTATACCCTTGGGAGGGGGTAGGGCCGGGCGGCCAGTCTAGAAACTAGCGTCGCGCGCGCAATGCGTGTGTCTTTGCAACACACTGGTCGTACCTATCGAATATCTACCTACTAGGCAAACAAAATTTGAACTGTACAGTCGAAAATTGTTACCATTATCATTTCAAATCCAAATGCACGCCCATGGATGGAAAAATACGCAAAAAACCACAACAAAAAGTGTTTTTTTTCCCTTGTGCACGTGCTTGCGCAGGCACCCCGGTTGTGATAACTTTGTGTTAGTGCGCGTACTTACCCACCTCGTCCAAATCATCATTCAAGATCGTTCCTCGCCAAAGTACCACCGCCACCACATGTTTGAACTAAGCGAGGTAAATCTATTTTTTATTTACTAGCTTTTTATTAACCTGCAGTGTTTATATGTGTGCAATGTGCTCGAGTCAAATCCTGCAAAACCACAAGCCTAGCCACTTTACCTGCCTGGCTTTCAATGAAGTCAAAAACCCATACAACTTGGATGACACTCCACTCCTTTTAACGGCCCTGATGAGTAGGTGCCACAACGCGACATAAAACCCTGCCATTCGATAATTCCTTATTACATAATGTGTACATTTGTACATTTGGTAAATATGCCCAACAAACATACCGATACAATAGGCATATACCCCGACCAGTATACCCGCAACATTGCCTAGCAGCATTTCCAGGCAACCGCATACTCATAGCTACATATTTTAGTGCTTATACGTTAATAGGTAAGCTTTTAATTTTAGTTTAAAATTTGATATTGTTTTCAGACAACGCAGCGGAGGTGGCAAGTCGTTCCAGCATTTTGATGAAGCAAATTTGAAGCTGGACCGAAAGGAATTAGATTTGTGCCGTGGCAGATGCAGTGAGTAGTCTCTAGAGCGCGTATTTACGATTGAGATATCGCGAGTCCATGTTAGCTTATTGAATAAGTAAGAAGGTTTACCGGACTTGACTATACCGAATATTGCTGTAGCATAGTGCAATTGTCTGCGCAATCCCATCTTAAGTATCCGGGCACTATTTATGTAAGGTGTAACGTGTGTGCGAGGCGGAATTTGAAAACAATAGCGTGCGCAAGCGTTTTGTACTCGTTGTATAACCTTCTGCGTTCGGACCAGCAGCCGTGGCCCATACACATTATCCATAAAATTTAACTTAGATAGCACCAAGGAATCACAGAGTGCAATTCGATTTTTAACATTAAGGTAATTTCTAATCTTATATAGAACTTTCAACCTATAAAAACAATTCTTTACTGTATTTGAAACGTGGTTCTCGAACCTTAGCTCTTCATCCATCTGTAGTCCGAGGTTTCGGGCCACCCTCACACGCTCAATTAACTTGAAAGCTCACTGTTACCCAAAGGGCAATGGAAAGAGCTATGCTCGGAGTTTCTTTGCGCGAATCGAGTCAGAAATGAGGAGATCCGCAAGCGAAGTCACCGACATAGCTCTAAGGATTGTCAGACTGAAGTGGCAGTGGGCAGGGCACATAGCTCGAAGAACAGATGGCCGATGAGGCAGTAAAGTTCTCGAGTGGCGACCACGTACCGGTAGACGCAGCGTGGGTAGGCCACCTACAAGGTGGACCGACGACCTTGTAAATATCGCAGGTACCAGCTGGATGCGGAAAGCACAGGACCGGTCTTTGTGGAGATCTCTGGGGGAGGCCTATGCCCAGCAGTGGGCGTCTTCTGGCTGATATGATGATGATGATGAAAAGTGTATATCCCGGGCCAGGCTTAAACCATCTCAAAAATTGCCTGTGAAATAATAAATAAATCAGCAACACAAACTCGGGTGCGGTAAGTATAGTACGGTTACCCGTAGACATTCAAATTATTAAAAAGGTTACCGTTTGGAGTTGTTATTTTGTTAAAGTTCTCCCCATTTTAAATACAAAAACTGGAGTCTTAAAGCTCGTTATCCGCCGTAAGGCCGTAACGTGATAAGAGAAGAATATAAAAAAAATATATAATTAATTATTAGGCCATACACTAATTTTAAGACCGGTCCTGTTGCCGGTTTACATTTTAAGACGCGTTATTTTGGCTATAACGCCCCGAGACGCACTTTAGTAAAGATTTAGTCTTCGATAAAGTCAGTCAGTCAGGTTTATATTCAAGAAAAAAAAATTCTTGATGCACCGTGCACCAGACGAATGTCACTGGCATTTTCTGTCCGAAGTCAGGCGACAATAAAAAATCTCCATTGCTGTAGCATCTTTTGCATTGTAGCAACACTGCTTCCTTTTGCGGTAACACAGCCCATACTGCCTATAAGATTCCCATATATTCACACCCTACGTAGTTCTGTGTGTGGAGTGTAACGTAGGTATTTCAACACATCCGTATTGAAAATGGGCGGTATGGTGGGCAATGGGTGGTATCACAATTCTCTTTTGCGGTGATTTTGTGTACTGAAATTACGCCTTACGCAGTATAACTTGGTGGCAACTCACACGTTCAAGAGTTTAAGATTAGAGAGGGGCGATTATTGGATATCAACGGGCTACTAAAGGGTGGGCTATTTAAGATTTGGAATTTAAATCGGTTATAAAAAAAAGAATGAATATTTTTCAAAGTTGTGAGTTTATTAGAAAGATTGAATCTTTCCATTTAGGAATGGAAGACAACATCAATTAAATGACTGCCACGGCTTGCCTTACAATACCTAATTCGATCTATCCAATTTTTCAGTACATTTTCGATTGTTTGGGCCTCTATTTCGTTAATGGCAACTTCGATTTCGTGTTTCAAGTCATGAATCGTCTCTGGATGGTTAGCGTAACACTTGTCCTTAACCGGGCTCCCCATAAAAAAAGTCCAACGGCGTCAAATCGCAGCTCCGAGGTGGCCAATTGATATCAGCATTTCGGCGGATTAGGCGATATTTGAACAGTGCGCAAAAGATCGATTGTTACGTTGGCTGTGTGACATGTTGTGCCATCCTGTTGAAACCAAATGTCGTCTATGTCATTCTCTTCAATTTTAGGAAACAAAAATCGCTTAGCATGGCGCGGTAGCGGTCGCCATTCACTGTAACGGCGTTTCCTTGCTCATTTTTAAAGAAAAGTGGCCCAATAATGCCGCCAGACCAAAAACCGCACCCGACAGTCACTCGTTGTGGAAGCATTGGTTTCTCTACGATGACGTGTAGATTTTCTGAGCCCCAGATACGACAATTTTGCTTATTGACGTATCCTCCGAGGTGGAAATGAGCTTCATCTGAAAATATGATTTTTCGGTAAAAATGCTCATCTCCGATCAAGTGGTCTTCGGCCCATTGAGCAAACCGAAAAAGCATCGGGTGGTCATTCGGCTTCAGCTCTTGCAAGAATTGAACTCTGTACGCATTCATACCGAGATCTTTATGCAAAATTCTTCTCAATGAAGTGCGTGAAATGTTCAATTGTTGATGGTTGTTCACTGAAAATACTGCTGCTCATTTTCCAGATTACGGAGACTCTTGATCTTTTGCCCCGAAAACATTAATCGCCTTGTACGACACCCATGAGTGTAAAGGTTGGTGCTATTCTACTCTGCCGGACAGCAAACGGCCAATGTATACATCGTGGAATTTCTAAATTTCTAAATTTTTTTCAGTTTAGCAACGGGTAACGCACTCTTTTATCTTGAATATTTGGACTACACTATTGCGGAACTTGACCCTAACCAAACTATGTAACGAAATCGACAACGCTCTATATGATTTTGAAGGTCTTCAGTGTCTTTAATTTTCAGGCAGTTTTTTAAACAATAGAGAGAAAATATAAAGGAGAAAAGCTGTATCATAGGTAAGTTAAAATTTCCGTGCTGCGGTTTCAATAAAAAATTAATAGGTAAAGTTTAATTATACAAATAAAATCTATTATCGATTATTAAATTACATTTTCATTAAATAATAATTTTTATAAAATGTGCTAAACGAAAAACGACAGAAGTAGTGGTAAAATTAAACAATAAAATTATATTACGTATTTGTTTTTTATTCAAAGCTTATTTAGAAAGGCCACATTCTTTCTGTAGTCAGTGCGAAGAGACCATTTCTGAAAAAGGAAGGATAAAAGTGCTATAAATTCCTGTATCTGTATTAGGTATTATATTCAATGTTACTTGATTTTAACTTACTAAATAACTTTTTCTTTCTAATGACAAATGACCACGAATTGAAGAAAAAGAGGAGGCTCAAGGAGGTAAACAGGCTAGTGGTGATGATGATGAGTGAAATCGAGTGAGCACGCCGAAGACCGGGCGAAGTTGAGAAAGAGTAGGAAAGCGGACCTTGGCATAAACCGGGATTGATAGCTGGGATGATGACGATGCTGATCGATATATATCGACAGATCGCACGTATTTCAAATCTAAACAACTACTTACCCATTTTTGGTAAGGACCGCGTTGCCCATGGGCAGATTGCCCCCAGTACATTGGTTGCTGTTGGCCTGGGTTAGGTCAGTGCACTGTCTGCCGATCAGGTGGTGGTGCCAAATTGTGGCAGCGAACAACCAGTATACTCGGCTATGGGAGCAGGTGCTTTCAAAGCAGCCAGGCTGCAAATTGCGGCCTCCGTTGGGATAGAAGTTTGTGCGGCCGATGGGGTCGTTGATACCCAGAATACCACCGTCGGTGTGGATGACCTCGACGTATTGGCCGTCGTTCGCGTTCAGAGTGTTGTTGTTACTACCCCACAGAGGACCGGCGGGATCAAGACCTGAGAGGTAAATGTTCTGATATAAGTATTTGATCTGTTAAAAGTGGCTCTCGCTGCTCACACGAAGAGCATTTATGAATATAAAGAGAATTTATGAATTGTAAATTTAGGATGTAAAATGGAGAAACGGAAGATGGTTTCAGTTTACTAAAAATTACACAACGTTCTGTACACGGAATACTAAGGGTATTTTTATAATATGTAATTTTATTTTATTCCAAAAGGAGGACTGGCAGAAATGTATGGACCCCAGCCTATATGACCAATAACGTTGAGCGATATGTCGTTGGAAAGCATTTTTCATTTTGTACAACATTTACTATGTGGAACTTGAAAAATCTTTGAAATTGAAATATTATTGGTGATATAGGCCGAATTTTCCACTACAAATCGATGTTTAATTAAATTGACTATAATTTTTTTCCCACAGCTATTCGAGAATTGTCACCTCAGTAAAAGTTATAGAAAATAAAAAAAACTTTCTAATGACATATAGCTCAACGTTATTGGTCATATAGGCTGGGTTACTGGACCTCCTTTACTCACCGGTAATCCTTTGGGCCCGGCGTCCAGCTGTACGGCCAGCATTGCCAACTACATGGGCGCCCAAACTGAACCCGACCAAGTGAACGTTGTTCCAGTTACTGCCATGATTGCTGATGAGCCAACTGAGGAAGTTTCCAAGGAACTGGCCTACGCTAGGTACAGCCCCGACTGCGGTGGTATAAAGATCGTTTGCGGCGCTGCGCCAGTCAACAACGATTACGTTGCAGTCGGATTCATCAAGGAAGGCGCCAACGAGCAGAATGTTGATCTCAGAGTTTCCGTTACTGTTCCAGCCGTGGACGATGACCTTCAGAGGCCTGCTGGCGACGTAGTTGGAACTCGAGACAGAGTTCGCGTTGTTTTGGACGAGGATTTGAGCGTTGTCCGGGTTTTGCCTGAAAATAATTGCATGTTGTATAAAGAATAGCTATGACACATTGCGCCTTCGTTGAAGACTACATATACATCATACATCTGTGTAAGGATGTGGATTTTTGTTTTGGTCTTGTATGTTCGATGTCACTAGAATCGAATAAAAAAGTTGTTAAAACAAAATTGGACTGCACAAAAATCATTAGATCTCTAATTTGTAGGCCTATACCTCTACTTCTGTTTTATAACATTACAAACCTTGTGAAGAGCCAGTAAGCATTGTTTGCTCCATTCCTGGTAGCGCTTAGGATATCTTCTTCTGGTTGTTGGTGAAGGTCGACCAGATGCGCCACGCCCTCGCCGTCAGGCATCCATATGTAGCGGCTTTCGCCCTCCACGTAGTGGCTGTTATCCCCCGGGACCAGTGGAATTGCATTGCCAGCGCACACTAAATTCAATACAAAATATTATTTTACAAACAACCAATAAGAGGATTAAAACATTAAATCTAAAATTATAATCTTGTGATATACCAACATGCTATTGAGACAGCTAAAACAACTAGAAACTTCATGGCGAAAGCTATGTACCACCTAACAATGCCAAATGTTTCGGGATTTAGACTTATATTTGCGTTATACGCAATCTAATCATATTAGTCGATGTAAATCAAAGATACCACTTCACCCGTTAATTAATTAATTAATATGAATTAATTAATTTTCTGCTATCGTTTTAAATTAAAATAAATTGGTTTTTATTGTAGGGATAACATATGATTGATAAGAATGACGAGTTGCGATAGAGAGAAAGAGACTCATGGTGGCGTATCCACCAAGTGTAGCCTCGAGCATCGGCTTAGGATTGCGTGTCTGTCGGTCTTCTACAGGTTGCATTGCGGAGAGTGCACACAAACAGCTTTGGTTCAACCTTCATAATGCGTACGGCTAAGGAATGGAAAGCGTTACCGGCGAGTGTGTTCACTGATCATTATAATGTGGATGCCTTGTTAAACTGTACTATGCTGTGATGGTGCATGGAAATGTTGTCTTTTATACAAGTCTTTCATAATGTCTTCTGTAGGCGAATGATGATCACCGGTGGTAACGTGATCCTTCAAGCCTGAAGTTTTAGTTCAGCCTGAGCACACTTTAATTACAGCTTCATGTTGTCGTGCTCAGCGTCTGCCAGCTGTAATTCCAACGCCGCCACAACGGCCAGGATCCCTTGGGTGTCTTCTTGCAATGTACCACGTTAATCAGCGTCTATTTAATGGGTATTCGCCAAGTCCAGGCGACCCTGTACTTCTTTCAACAGCTCCGGCCTGGATATAGCCGCCAACCGCAAACCTACCAAACAAGACCGAAAAATTCTAAACGAAACCACTATTCCACTAACAATTATTATGTTTAGGGCAAGTTGTATGTGATTCTTGGTTTACTATTGCTATATTTCATTCAGGTAACAAGATTTAATAAAATATAATCTTTAAATATACCGGAATAATATTTCGCATCATCACTCCATAAAAGAAAGTCAAGAACAACACCATCTACCGGTAAATAACGGAACTATCTGATCATAAATTTAGCTACAGGATATAACATCGAACAGGTGAAAACATCTTCCATATGGGTATAACGGTCAACCAATAGATGGCGTCGTAAATGAAAAATACACAACACAACAGAAAATCTTGTGCCGCACCCTTATGTTAAGAGGCCTAAAAATAGAGGGCGTTAGTAGTAAAAACCTACGTATTTATAATATGAATAAATCATCAAAAATGCGACTCTGTATGGTTTGCAACAAAAGAATAGGAATAAAAGACCTTATTGAATGTAGTAATGCAGGATGCGAAGGAAAATGTCACTATTTTTGTGTAAATATTTCAACCTCGCAATTTGTAAGTAAATTATCAGACTTACCTACAGCGGACGTGGGTTTGCCCAGACTGTGAGAAAGTATCAAAACGACGACGTCAAAAAACAGGTAGCACTCCAATACAACACCGTTGTTCGCAAAATAAAACAGATTATAAAGAACTCAACTACTTTAGCTGTGTATAAATATATCCAAAATATTCTAAATGCTCTAAATAACAAAATGTATGCAATAGGCCTATTGCTCGATATGAGTAAAGCGTATGATAGAGTTAATTATAAAATTCTATTTAAAAAGATTTATGATACTGGAGTCAGGGGAGTTGCGTATACATGGTTTAAGTCTTATCTTGAACGCAGGTCACAATATGTGGAAACCGAAGAAATCAACTTCACAACCGTTAAAATTCCAAATATGAGATCAGTCAAAACAGAAATTAAAGGCTCTATCCCACAAGGTAGCGTATTAGGTTGTTTTCTATTCCTGGTATACATAAATGGCTTTCCAACATTATTCGATGATCTACCTATTCTTTTTGCAGACAACATCTCATTTCTATTAACATGCTCCAACTCTACAGAATTAGAACAAATATTAAATTAAACCTTAGACAAAGTTACAAGTTGGCTAGAGAGTCATAACCTCATTAGGTAAATTTTATAATAATAAAATTTTATAATTTTGTTTTGCTAAAATTTAATATAATATTAGTTTTTAGCAAAACAAAATTAATCCAATTTTAGCCACATCAACGAGCACCATTACAAATAAACATTAAAAATGGAGATTGTAAATTCGACGACAAATTCTACGGAATTGAACTCGACGATAACTTAAATTGGAAAACCCATATTCAAAAGACGTCTTCTAAATTAAATTCTTTCATTTACGCATTAATCCACCTAAAAAGAGCTACAGATTTTATAACTGCTCTCTCATACTATGCCTACGCACATTCTAGAATTTCCTACGGAATAATCTTGTGGGGAAATTCAACTGACGCAAATGATATTTTCATCCTGCAAAAAAAGTGCATTCACGTATTAACCAATATTGACCAAATGGAATCGTGCAGACCTTTCTTTAGAAAGCATAGTTATTGACTCTTACGTCAATATATATATTGGAAGTCTGTAAATTCGCTAGAAATCACAACCAGTTGTATTCACCGGAAAAACACATAAAAAGAAACAATCGTAACTTAAATAAGCTTAAAATACCCTTCTCAAAATTACACATTTTTAAAACATCAGGTCCACACTCAATGGTAATCAAAATATATAATCACATACCAAACGATTTAAAAAATATAGGAAAGGATAAACTATTCTCCAAAAAGAGTTCATACAATTTAAAAGAATTTTTTGAAGACATAACTAATTATGAATATTTATGTAGTTATTGCCAAAAACTCAAATGCAATCTTAGTTAGTTAAAATAAATAAATATTCAATGGCAGTATTGTTTATGTTAATAAATATTTATCAATGTTAACTTGGTATAAAAATATAGAGTAGATATCTATTAATGTAATTTTAGTTAATAATGTTGCATATATATAATATAGGATTAAGTATAATTATTATTCCAGTTGCCCTCTCGTAAATTGTAAATTGCTATACCCCGGCGGGGTGTCACTATTAATGTAAGATCTATACCTATGTATAAAGTATGTGTAATGTAACACACTGTACCTATTAATAGTGATATCACAATAAATGAATGAATAAATGAATGAATGTACCCAGTCGTTTACCCAGTTTAGCCAGTGTTGCCGGCTCTTCCTCCTCCTCGGAAATGTCAGGTCAGAATCCAGCACTTCCTCGACTTCAGTAGCGGTACATATGTTCTCCACATCTCCGACGGAGGTTTGGCCCTGGCCCCGCGTTGTTGCCCTCAGGGGACGAACGCTGTCTTTTTGCCGTCGCCGTGAACGGTTGGTCAACCTCCATAGTCCCGTCTGTGCCTAGCTCCAAGTTCGCTTTATTGCACGCCACTGCTCCTGCTCTTGCAGGAAAGCCCGTTGTTCCTTTAATAGCGCTCCCCTCTGTAAGAGGGAGGAGAAGGCTTGGATTTGCTATACCCAGACGGAGGCGTTCGTTGGAGCGACATCCTTGGACCGCATTTGCCGTCTTCCCCCCGTCAGGCTCCTTGCGCATGCGCTACTAGGTACGTCGAATTTAATTACACGCACGCAACGCAAGATAATATTTTATACAAGGAAAACAATATATTAAAATATAATAAATTTCCCAGATAAATTTTTATTCATTGTTCCGACAGTCAATATAAAGGCAAAACGAGGCAGACGGTACGCGGTCGGGTTAAACTAAAACTTTTCCAAGCCCAATAAATAAGAACTGACTGTCGTAACTATATTCAAAAACAAATAAAATAAAACAAAATGGTACAAGATAAATAAGACACAAATTAAAAAGTAAGCCGTTACGCCTGCCAACAGATAGCGCGCGCCGAAGCGCTCACACGCAATATGACACGGAGCGGTTGGAGACGCCAAGTCCCAGAAAGTTTTCAATGGTGTATTTCGGGTGGTGTATTTAGTTTTTGGCCATCGCACACATACAGGGTGTAAAAAGACCGCTAGCATTAATTGAAACCTCATATTCTACCCATGAAACTGAACAACTTTCCCCAAAAAACATACCCGCGGAAACACATAGTTTAGGCAGAAATAGAGATTCCTTATAAAAAAGATGTATTTTTGTACTAAAAATATCAAGAATCGATAACTATATCATTCACAATTAATTTAGACACTCAAAGTTCAAATTTAAGTTGAAATAAATGCACTTGAAGTAAAAGCACGCAATGTAAAGCGTGCAGGCTGGCCGGACAGTGGCCTCTGGTCACGTGGGCGAGCGAGAGACGTGCGCCGGACGATGTACATTGCGCGCCGCAATTAATTATTTATTTTAGGTAGCGAAATTATGAAGTCATTTCCGCGGATATGTTTCTTGGGGAAAGTTGTTCAGTTTCATGGGTAGAATACGGGGTTTCAATTAATACTAGCGGTCTTTTTACACCCCGTATACAAGCATTACATAGATTTAGGTTTGTGTATGTAAGTGAGTGAACGGTGGCAAAATAGAAACTTCTTTGACGTTTGGAAAGGAGGCCTTACCTAGCACCAATACTCAAACATGACAGACAGTCGTGTCTGTAAGTACCATGGCCCTTGAATAGAAATGAATGAAGTATACGATGGCCAAATAGCAAAATTGTCATTAGTTCTGGATAAATGGAAATTATTTAGGCGTACGATGGCAAAATAGCAATCCGAAATTGAAAAACAAAATGTCACCTGTCAATGTGAACGCAAATCTGACAGCTGTCAGGAAGACAGCTACCAAAATGACACCAAACGTCAAGTCTAAATGGAGTTTGATTTACTCGTATTTAACGTGAGGTAGTTATTACGTAGCCATTTATCTATCTGCCTTAATTCAGCCTCAGCACTCTCCCTCACTGCACCCAAGAATCACCCGTAAACACCACTGCAGTATCATCACCGTAAGCAAATTTGTTAGCGTGTTTGATGTGTAGGTTGCATAGCTCATTCATGTAGACGAGGAATAACGTGGGCCCAAGCACACCAGATGCCCCCCATGGGGAAGTGTCATGCGACGCTGTCACAGGGTCAGATAAGTTGGTGACACTATAGATTTATTCCTATTCTGAGTTCAACAGAGGTTGCTTTCTGCTATATTATCTTTGCCCAAACAAAACGGAATAGAAAAGAATAAAAGAATTGTATGGGCAAAGCCAGGCAAATATAACGGAGCATATGCTGATTAGTTCAAGTGATATTCAAATTGCCATTTGGGCAATAATGACATACAAATTCTGTCTTTCCACGAAGAAACAAAGGAATGAATAACAATTTACTTACGCATGTTTGATAAATGAGTGTAATCTATATCACTTAATGTACGACACGAAATAGGTATACGTATCTACCAAATTAATCAATCAATCAAAATGTGTAATCTATTTCACTATCAATAAATGAAACGCATCTACCTACCACAATATATCTATATTGGTGGTAATTTAAAGTACTGTTAAAAACAAAATTACAATTAATAAAGAATTGCGATTTTGACAACAAAAATAAATCAAAGAAGCAAGACGTCACGCACTCTCTAATATTCTGTGGCCACACCACGAGTAGAGATTTTGCGAATAAAACTTAAAAATGGAAACCTCTCCACCACGGCTCGCAGAACCGATGGCCTATGGAAAGGTCGTTGTAGCGTTGGACGGTTGCCAACTCGCCATGGGATAGTCGATAAAGTCTATGGGGAGTCGTGGATGTAAGAGGCACAAAGTCTATCGGCTTCCAGTATCCAGCAATGGACATTATAACATAAAACTTTTAATTCTATAGTTTGCAACCTTTTAATTAACTTCACTTGTATCTCTGGAATCTTGAAAACCTAACTTGACCTACTTCCCGGTGTTCAATTGATGCATTAGTATGGTAATGATACCATGGAGCTGGTCTGATGATGGAGTCGGATGGTGTATTTAGCTTCACTTCTAATTTGAGCTTGCAAGTCTAATTTGAGCCATTTCCCGGGCTAAAATTTGGTATACCTATGTAACTTGGATGGAAATGCATTAATATGGTATGGTACCATGGAGATGATCTGATGATGGAGCCGGAAGGTGGTCATAGGAAACCACTGTATTAGTGCTTTTTGGAATGGTCTTAATGCGTATTATATATACCTCTACATGATATTCAAGTTCTGATGATGATAATGGAAGGCCATAGGCCGAGATAATATTATACTTACTTATTAACTACTGAACGCAACAAGATAACCCCATCGTGTTTGAGCTCTCTAGAATGGTCTTGTTAAGTACTATACCGCGCGATAAAAGCTTGTTGTGAAAAAATATTTTTCATTTGAGTATCTCCTTATTTCATAGCCTGTCACTGTTCTAACTATGATATAGTTTTGGGCTAGACTAAATCCTGTTCGAGTGTAGTTGTGCAGAGTTATGCCAATCATTAAAGGCCTTGCCACATACAAAGCTCGGCGCGAGCGCGGCGCGTTATTTGCTAGGCAACCATCGCGCGGCGCGATAGTTGCCTAGCAAATATCGCACCGCGCTCACGCCGCGCTCGCGCCGAGCTTTGTATGTGGCAAGGCCTTAATAGTCCTGCGATTCAGTTGTCTTTATTGGATGGATTTCATTCCGATTCGGTCTTCAGAGTAGGTATCTTCTTTCAAAAGTCACTAAATATGCGAATTTGTTACGTTTCAAAATAGTCTCTTTCGGTAAAGCTTGTAGAATTCCGGTTATGGAAAGACCTGATGATCTTGGTATTTTATCCAGGTAATTGTTCCATTAAATCTGTGAAGATCATAGGATTAACAAAACCTAGTGGACTCCTCACAATGTGATGAAGGCTAAGAAAATGTTAATCATAGACATGGGGTGAAATTTTTCACGGACCTTGAATATTTACTAATAAGGTGTTAGTTAATTATTTACAAAGTTATTACAAACCAGTGACGTATGTACCAATTTTTTATCTAGGCCTGCGTTATTTTTATAATCAAAGTCGTACGATCTGATGTTATGTTTGATTTAAAGAAGGATGTAGTTGACAAGTCATGTATTGCTATCTGTATTGTTTTTTCGTGACGTAAGTATATGGATTTCCCCACAATCCAAGTAGGTACATATAATAGGTGTATATACCAGTGTACTATCAGACAATGTAATTATAAACGTGTGCCTACTGATTTTATATCGATAATTGTTTCGAAAGCGTTTTTAAGGGCTAAGGTGGCAAACAAGTTTACGGCCTATCTAACTATTAAGATACCGGGGCCTATGCACGTTGCAAATAGCACATTTATGACTCCTGTGTTGCCGACCCTGTAAAACCTTTCCTTACCTACCTTAAATTTGAAACTAATATAACAGAACCATAAAATTATGGGGATATTCGTGATGAACCACTGGAATTCCTATATAGCTAGGATATACAGCCCGCGTCGGTGGCTATTGGGCCGGTTTCGTAAGCGAGAGGTACTGGGTTCAATCCTCAGTGCCGCCATGTAACCATATTGCCCTCGATTTCACAGAGTTCCCATCATCAGATCCTGATGTGATGAAAATGGGACCACCTCTGGAGTATAGAATTGGCAAAAATCGGTGAACATACATAAAAATATTAATACAGTAAACCTCCTCATTCTTTTATTTTTGGACTCGGTTTAAATTGCCAGCCGCGTTTTGTGTACGTAATCTTGTCAGTAATCATAGAGATTATGGAACCACCTTTACGTGGAGGCTCATGTAAACAAGTGAACGCGGATGTGGGTTGTTGATGGTGGTTCTGGCTAAAGTGTATTCCTTTAGAATAAACAATTGCGCGACAACGACAATTGTCTTCAGTATAGTTTCCTTATTAGCAGCAGGTCTCTATGTACATGTAAAATCTTTGGCGGCAGGCATGAATTAAATGTCACGCTCAATCGTTGTGTTTTTCTATTGAACCGTAACTAAGGGACAGCCGCGATTGAAAAGGGTTAGAATTTGGGAACCAAATAGTTTAGGAAGTTATCGCCTTAGAACACAAGTATGAGGTCGGGCATCTACTACGCTTAGCGCGCTAATCTCTGTGAGCAAGAATAATAACGGGGCCCTATCACCACCTTACGGGCTCAGGCCAACCTCACCTGCTCGTGGTCCCCTTGCAGACAGAAAGACGACGCTTGATCCGTAACTTAAAACAAGAATTAAGGATTCTGGCTGGCCGCTTTCAGTAAATCTGAAAGCACTTTCTAGTAGAAGAGCGGACAATGCCTGACAGATTTACCGCTAGCCGCTGAGCCAGGATTTACCTAGAATGAGGAGTAGGTATGTGGAGGAATTTGCGACCATCGTCGTCATATACATAAGATTATCGTACGTTACAGGGGCTCCATTTTTAGAACGCTCGTCTCGAGCCAAACGACTTGATTTACGACACGAACAATTTCATAATTAGATGCATGACGATTTTAACATTTCTTCACCGATTTCGAACTTTCATTATTGCTAATATAATTAGAAATAACTCTGTTTAATTTTTCATGCCAAAAATAAAAATTGAAAGCCGTTGGACTTGAGGCGAGCGGTTCAAAGATAGGACCTCGAGTATCTGCAAGATCTCGCGGTTCTGCGAGCTTTGTGGCTTTCCTCCTTTTACTGAGCAGAAAACTGAACTTGTGTATAGCATAAGTAATAAAATTGCATGAAATAAAATAACAGTTTATGCTTGACTTCAATATTTATTTATTTATTGTAAGATCAGAAGGGAAAGCTGCTGCCGGTGGTCATTGCGTAAAGTCCGCTTCTACAAAAGAAAAGGAAACGAATTAGTTTTAATACAATTACAATAGCTTATAACAACAACCGCATTTGGTCCAACGACACTTTTAAATTGCCAAACATAAACATAGCGGCGATCATACAATCATACGCACCGTCTACAAAATTATTTGTATTGATTGACGTTCGCAATTACGTTATTGATGGTCATGACACATATTATCATGTTTATAACATCAATGTCATATAAAAATAAAATACCTAAATAATACATTTTATAATTACCCTCGTTTGCTCAGAATGTTGTTGCCCATGTTGAAATTGCTACCAGTGCACTGGTTCTGGTTGGCCTGGTTGAGATTGGTGCACAGTCTGCCGACCAGATGGTTAAACCTGACCGTGGCATCGAAGAATTGGACCGCGCGGCTATGGGAGCAGTTGCTGTTCCCACATCCAGGCTGCGGGTTGCGGCCTCCGTTGGGATAGAAGTTGGCGCTTCCAATGGCATTGTTGATACCCAGAAGACCACCGTCTGTATGGATGGCCTCGACGTATTGGCCGTCATTGTTACGTAAAGCACCGCTGTTTCCAGGCCATAAGGGACCGGCAGGATCCAGACCTGTCAAATTATGTAAATAAAAAATTATATGCTGGAACAATTTACACAGCGCCAAGCCTAAAGTATGCAAAGCTTGTGTTATAGTTGTCAGAGAACTGATAACCGACTTATATATTTTTAAAAACACACATATTATACACGTAACACCCAATCCCGTTAAAATTAATCATTTTAATTTCTGCCCGGCCGGGAATCGAACCCTCCTCAAGGGACCTACCTCAGCGTGGCAGGCATGTAAACCAACTGAACCACTCAGGTCGCCATTACAGTTCAATTTGGGATAATAAACAGAATATAAAAGTTTTTTCTAAAAACTACAGATAATTACGTACCAGTAACTCTAGCTGCACGGCTACCAGCAGCACGCCCTGCGTTACCAACGACGTGAGCGCCTAAACTGAAGCCGACGAGATGCACGTTGTTCCAGTTTCCACCGGCCGTGCTGACCAACCAGTTCAGGAAATTGCCTAAGAACTGGCCAACACTAGGAACTCCAAGCACAGCTGACACATAGTTAGAATTGGCCACGCCACGCCAATCCAAAACAATAACATTGCAATCGGAAGCATCGAGGAACGCGTTGCGGAGGCTTGCTAGCGAGTTTCCATTGCTGTTCCAGCCGTGGACGACGACCTTCAGAGGCCTGCTGGCGACGTAATTGGAATTCGCGACAGAGTTCGCGTTGCCATTGGTGAGGATTTGGGCGGTGTTGCGGTTTTGTCTGGAAATTTGACAACGTATATTTTAAACCGTGAAACGATAGACTAGGTATTTTATAAAAATAAGTCACGATAAATACCTAGTGAACAGCCAGTATTGGTTGTTCGCACCATTTCGGTTACGTAGGATATCTTCTTCTGGGGGCTGAAGCAGATCTACCAGGTGGGGCACACCATCTCCGTCCGGAAACCAGATGTAGCGGCTCTTGCCTTCCACATAGTGGCTATTATCACCTGGTGTTTGGGAGTATTCTTCATCCAAGGCGCTTTCAGGAGCAACCGGAATAGCGTTACCCGCACATACTGTGAAAGACAACACACAAATAGGAAACAAAGACTTTGTTTTACAACGCTCACTAGTAAAGTGACTGATAGTAAACAAATAAAATAACAAAATTATAACATTTCATACGTACGTGCCACTGTCGCGACCAAAACCACTAATAACTTCATGGCTTAGGATTCAACGCTTCAGTGATTTTGAATAAGTAAACATGAACGCTTTTATATGTTCATTATCTTTTTGCGATTGCCATCAATCAGCAACATTATAATAATCCTCTTAAGCTAGGTTTAAAAATTCAATACGTAATACTTATACTAGTATATATTCACCACCAAAAATCTTTAATAGTAGTATATGCAACTGTCACATAAAAGGGGGTATTAAAACATGAGTGTCTGTTATAAAGAGCGTTTTTTAGCGGCGGCATTTCAATTAAATTTTGAAAATAAAACTACACTCATTGTGACATAACTAGTTAGACATATACTGTCGCGACACTTTTTGTAGATAATGTGTGTGTGATAATGATTGTGCAAAGTCGTAGTACATTATTTTGTTCTATCATCAATCGTTTTCGCAGCACACGCGATGTAAGGAATTTTTTGAGTATTTTTTTACACCTTGGGTTACATTATTGGAGTTTTATTAATGATCCGTAATTTTTTAGAAAATATAATATAGCCTTTGTCATCCGGGGATAGTGTAGCTTCCCAAAGGTGAAAGAATTTTTGAAATCGGTCTAGTAGTTTCGAAGCCTATTCAATACAAACAAACAAGCAAACAAACAAAAAATCAAACATTTCCTCTTTATAGTATAGAAGTATAGATGAGTTATAATGAGTGATGAATATGAGAATAAAAAATTATAATTTAAAAATGTTGAAAATAAAGGGGTGTTCTGCATTTTATCGGCGTTAGTAAGAGGTGTTTTGTTATTTTTTTTCTCGTAATAATGGCAAAGGTAGTATAGAATTAGACGATACACATCAAAATATTCTTAATGTTTTCCACGCCACGGATTCCTACGAAAAACTACCGCCACACGCTACGACCCAAAAATATGTTGTTTTGGTAGTGTTGTGAATATATTTTTAAAAGTCAAGCATTTGTAAATAAACATCTGTAATACAAATTTTAATAGCTTTTCTAGCATAGTTAATGGTTTCATGATAAATTTTTATTTCTTCGCGATGTTTCAACTGCGCATAAAAAATATTACAAGACGTCCACTTTTGCATCACTCACCATCGTCCTAGTGTTTATCCTGGCCTCTGCCAGGGTCCGCTTTCCTACTCATTCTCCACCACTTCGCCCGGTCTTCGGCATCCTCGCGTCGAACCCAGGTAAACACCTACAGTAATCGAGAAGGGTATCTAATCTTTTTTTATCTACACTCATAGCGTAATGTTCCAATTACATATTCGAAAACAGTCGTTTAAGGGTACACTTTTTTCACGCCAGCCTATAATATTTTTAAAGAAATTCTTTACAATACAGCATTTTCCATGCTATTTTCTTTACAGCTGTATCGAAAAATAACTTTTTAATCATTATGCAACACTTTTATTTTTTAAATTTTTGTCGGGCGCCGAGACACGGCGAAATCTAGGCTGAATACCTAGATGTCTTTAACAAATTCAAAATTTAAATTTTCCTGTTCCCGCTAAACAGATTTTTTTTCTAATTGTTGTAATTTGTGTTTGTGAATGTTTTTTCTTGTTTGAAGCAAATAAATAGATAAATGTGAAAGTAGTGAAGTGAATTTCCCGCCGCTTGATATCCTTGACGCGTAGATACAACAGAATTGACTCGCAACATACTTCCAGCAAAGATGAGAAAATTATAGGTACGAAATTTTAACATGAAAATATGAGTGTAGATAAAGTAGTGTATGCAACTGCATATAATTAGGTATTAAAACACTCGTGTCAAACTATTACCATTGTACCTTGGTATTAATCCTTATCAAAATCAATTACTTCATATTCACGACTGCTTCAATACCTTTACATAACTTTTTGAATTATTCAATTCAGACATTCCATTCGAAAGATATCACGAGTTTAAAAATGTAAATATTAGAAAAAAGTCGCGTGTTCGCCGCTCAGTCCGCTCGGCTATCTAGGCAGCACGGGGTACGGGAGGGGAGTCAATGTCAAGAAATAAAGTGCCGCGCGGCTCACTCGCACTGTCGGCTCCCTACGCAGCGGTCGTGTGCGGAATCGAATAATTTTCGCTTGAAAGTAACCCGTGTACCCATAGTGGTACCCGTGCGGGCGGCTGCTAGTATTCTATAAAAAATTCAAGTACTTTTTTCCTGTCTGTTACGGTTTGTTTGGTAATAGTAATAATGGTAATAGTAATAATTTTGGTAATAACCAAACAATAACATCCCCAGGACACTTGCGCGGATGGACATATGCCATTCACGCATATGTCCATCCGCGCAAGTGTCACATACATACATAGCGATCGCAAACTTATCGATTTCTTATGTCATGTCAGAGCATAGATATATAAGTATAAATGTATGCTTGACCAAACAAATAACTCTCATCGTTATCATATTAAATAAAATGGCGCAGTCTCTTATGCCACAAACTAACTTGATCCGGTGACAACGTCGCTGTTGTTGGCATTAATATAACATTTCAATACGGCAACACTTAGTTCCACTATGGGCAACCGGTTTATGGCACTGAAATAAACGTCAGTCATCAATTTCGCCAAGGCGTCAGATATTACATTGTAAAAGCGTACAAAATTGTTGCAACGTAATACCTAAAATATAAAATTCTAAACAGTAATAATTGTGATTCGCCAATTACAAATCCAACCTTCAATTCCAATCTTTAATTCTTTAACGATTTAACACATATACAACCAGTTTTTATTGATGTGTTGACTGCTTTGAAGCTACGTTCCATAACGATATGATTGTTTTAATTATTGATTAATTTGTATACTCATTTGTTATCTATTTTTATCTAAAATTATATCAGTTCCGCAAAAACAAAATCAACTGCATTATGCCGCCAGTGCAAAGTCACATCGTACGCATATATGTAAGACGGCTAAATCAAAAACAAGCAGATGGAGTGCATTGAATTTGATTGAACGTGCCAACTAATAATGGCCGGTTAATAATTTTGCAATAAACACTGAAATATTTATTGGAAATGCTAAAAACATAAATTTTATAATTAATACATGAGGTTTGTTATACTTTACGACAAAAATATATTGCATCCATGTTTTTGGTTACTATTTATCGGAATTAGTGCATGTGTTTCCTACGCAACTCGGCATTATTAGATTGCAAAGTAATGACCTTTCGTATACATGGCCAAAAAGTCACTAAGACGACGTTGGTGCTCGATTGCAGTTTTAGCTCCAATGAAGTGGTGTCTTTTTTTTTATGTCTTACGATAGGCAAACAGGCAAGCGGGCCGCCTGATGGAAAGTGGTCACCACTGCCTATAGAGATTAGCAACACCGAGACTATCGCCAATGCGTTGCCAACCTCTATAACACGTTACTCTGGCAGCAAAAAGGCAAATATCCCTCCACTGCCAAAGCCACGGTGTCATTGCCTTTGTACAATGAACTGGTCCATATATAGAAGTCTTTGTGTCAGGGGCTGTTTTTATCAATATAAATAGTTCCCAGTTAAAATTTGTAAGAAATTACCAGAAACTGTCCTATCTATTGTTTTGTAACATTACCCATTGTATTTTTTAAAGCGTTTGAAGATGAAAATTCTTGTAATGTTACTAATCTAAGAATATTAAAAATTATAAATTTGCAATTCTTTGTTTGTTTACTTGTCAATTGACATTTTGGCAACGTCAAAGTCGTACTCCGTGACGTGCTTGCTAGCGAATTATTGTTAATTTTGCGGGCTTTCAAATTTGTTCGCTATATCTAACGTAGAATCATTATTTTGGCAGCTGAATTCGCTAAGTTACCGATCTTTATCGATAATTTCGAATCTACAGACTCTGGAATATTGATAAATTCTAATCACTTGCAACTTTTACAACCAAGTTGCATGCCTATCTTTTCTCCGTTTGTCATTGTCTTCTGCCGACCATTTATCATATTAATATGTATCTACACATATTATCTATATATATAACGACCGAAATCGATAAGTTTGCGTTCACTATGTATGTCGAGACTGCATCCCCAGGTGCTTTATTTTAGCAATTATTGCAAAAAAAGAAAATTATGCTTGTTGTACTAAAAAACTATGGAGAGATTTTAAAATAAGGATTTTTCCTAGCGGCCGTACTATAGCGGTCAATAACGTCACTGTAATGTATGGGGAAACTATACCTACATCTTGGCGGTTTTAGCACCGCTCCGGTTTACGCATAGTGGCGATTTTTGAAACCCATTGGAGGTTTACTTAAATCCCCAAATAGTAACAGGATCCAGCGGGATAGCTGTATATTAGCAGAGATTCCTTCTAAACGCGGGTGAAAATCGGGGGGACCGCTATCATTGACTGTACGTCAAATAAATGTGTGTTATTGTAGATCCAATGAATTATGCTGGCCACGAATTAACGCATGATACGAGCAACACTGAGTCTTTAAATGAACATCTTAAAATATTGAAAAAATTTATTTACGTCCCTCTACTAGTTTTATGTATTACAATAGCGCCCCCCTGGATTTTGGGCCCGCCCTCTATGAAAGTCCTAATAAATGTAAAACCCCATGTAATAAAGAATCCCATTAAAATCAACTCTCCAAAGGACGCTGCAATTTACTTACAAGCAGAAATCTGTAATTTCTTCACACTATCGAAATAATGTAGGTGACAGAATTTTTTAAATTGACGAGATCATTGATTTATTGACGAAACGTTGACTCAAGAGCAAGACCAAAGATCATAATTTGATGCAAAAAAACAGTAGTTACTACAGTTGCTACTTGACTTAAATTTTTATTTATCAGCAAAAGGGCCAGCTGTTTCAGGTACTCAATGCGCTTCTCCAAAGAAAAACATCATGACACCAGTCTGTTATGATAATGCCTGACAGATTTAACGCTAGCCACTGAGCCAGGATTAACCTCTAGAATGAGTAGGAATAACGGCAACACCAGATATATACTTACGACAACCGTACTTTACAAGTGGTACATTTTTGGACCGCTCGCCTCGAGCCGAACGATTTTCAATTTTGATACACGGCATGAAAAAATCCATAATTTGATGCATGTCGCTGATTTTTCCCATTTTTTAACCGATCTCTTTCAGTGTTGCTAATACTACCTACCTGAATAAGTATGTTCTAGCTTTGTATGCTTTGCCTGTCCCGCTATACAATTTGCTTCACATAATTTGTGGTTAGCTTGAAGAAATCTCTCATAGAGAGTTCGCCATTGTACTCATTTTTCTTTGATGTAACTATGTATGTATACAATAAAGAATATAATAATAATTAGAAATAAATTTGTTTAATTTTTTATGACGAAAATAAAAAAGAATGCCGTTGGACTTGAGGCGAGCGGTTCAAAAATAGGACCTCGAGTATCTTCAAGATCTCTCGGTTCTGCGAGCTTTGTGGATATCCTCCTTTAATTAAGCAGAATATTGAGGTGTTATAATGAAACGCCGTATTAACTATTCAAAGTGTATTGTCGGACTGACAGCCAGTACAAAAGCAACTTTATAAATCTATAATATTATGTTGCAGTTGCTTTCAGGTATATATATACAATAGATTTATGAGGGTACATACATTACACTACTCCTCTCTTAATCCAAAAACTCAAAGTAAATAACTTACATATATAAAATTATTTTAATTATTACTTGTTGTTATCATTACCTACTTAACAATGAAACAAGTATAATTAAGTAGTAAGATACAAACAATGTTTTAGGTACCCTAAGTATCGTTAAGCTAAAATACATAGGTAGGATTCAGAATTTAGATGGTAAGGTAAACATAATATTGTAAATCTATGAGGGTACATACATTACAAGAACTAAATCTGTTTAAGATTGCATAGCAGAAGTAATACAATTACATGAACTTAGATATCTACTTTAACTTAGATATTGACTTTAATATTTATTTGTAAGATCAGAAGGGAAAGCTGCTGCCGGTGGTCATTGCGTAAAGTCCGCTTCTACAAAAGAAAAGAAACGAATTAGGTAGTTTCAATACAATTACAAAAGCTTATACGCAATGATGTTATTGATGGTTATGATACATATTATCATGTTTACAACATCAAATTCAAATAAAAATAAAATACCTAAATAATACATTTTATAATTACCCTCGTTTGCTCAGAATGTTGTTGCCCATGTTGAAATTGCTACCAGTGCACTGGTTCTGGTTGGCCTGGTTGAGATTGGTGCACAGTCTGCCGACCAGATGGTTAAACCTGACCGTGGCATCGAAGAATTGGACCGCGCGGCTATGGGAGCAGTTGCTGTTCCCACATCCAGGCTGCGGGTTGCGGCCTCCATTGGGATAGAAGTTGGCGTTTCCAATGGGATTGTTGATACCCAGAAGGCCACCGTCCGTATGGATGGCCTCGACGTATTGGCCGTCATTGTTACGTAAAGCACCGCTGTTTCCACGCCATAAGGGACCGGCGGGATCCAGACCTGTCAAGTTATGTAAATAAAGAATTATATGCTGGAACAATTCAGACATGGGTGCCAGAGAACTGGTAACCTACTTATAACTTTTAAAAAACACACATATTATACATATAACACCCAATCCCGTTAAAATTAATCATTTCAATTTCTGCCCGGCCGGGAATCGAACCCGGGACCTCAGCGTGGCAGACCGGCATGTCAACCAACTAAACCATTTAGGTCGCCATTACAATTCAATTTTGGATATTAAACTGATTATAAATGTATTTTCTATAAACTATAGATAATTACGGACCAGTAACTCTAGCTGCACGGCTGCCAGCAGCACGGCCTGCGTTACCAACGACGTGAGCGCCTAAACTGACACCGACGAGATGCACATTGTTCCAGTTTCCACCGGCCGTGCTGACCAACCAGTTCAGGAAATTGCCTAAGAACTGGCCAACACTAGGTACTCCAAGCACAGCAGACACATAGTTAGAACTGGCCACGCCATGCCAATCCATAACAATAACATTGCAATCAGAGGCATCGAGGAACGCGTTGCGGAGGCTTGCTTGGGCGTTTCCATTGCTGTTCCAGCCGTGGACGACGACCTTCAGAGGCCTGTTGGCGACGTAATTGGAATTCGCGACAGAGTTCGCATTTCCATTGGTGAGGATTTGGGCGGTGTTGCGGTTTTGTCTGGAAAATTACAACGAATATTTTACACCGTGAAACGAAATACTAAGTATTTTATAAAAATAAGTCACTATAAATACCTAGTGAACAGCCAGTATTGGTTGTTCGCACCATTTCGGTTACGAAGGATATTTTCTTCTGGGGGCTGAAGCAGATCTACCAGGTGGGGCACACCATCTCCGTCCGGAAACCAGATGTAGCGGCTCTTGCCTTCCACATAGTGGCTATTATCACCTGGTGTTTGGGAGTATTCTTCATCCAAGGCGCTTTCAGGAGCAATCGGAATAGCGTTACCCGCACATACTGTGAAAGACAACACACAAATAGGAAATAAAGATTACGTTTTACAACGCTCACTAGTAAACTGACTAATAGTAAACAAATAAAATAAGAAATAAATAACATTTCATACGTACGTGCCACTGTCGCGACCAAAACCACTAATAACTTCATGGCTTAGAATTCAACGCGTCAGTGATTTTGAACGAGTAAACATTAATGCTTTTATTTGTTCATTATCTTTGACCAGTCTTTAATCAGTCAGCGACAATATAATAATCCTTTTAAACTAGGTAAAAAAAATACAAACCGTAATTCTAATACTTTTAGATAATCACCACCAAACACTTTAATCTTTAAAACAATTCCGATACCTAAGGTAATTTACCTTTTATTATTTCTTATAATACATTTTCTTCTGGAGGCGGCGGTTAATAAGACGAACGAGAGGATTAGGCTGATTCGGAATGTAGGTCGGTCGTACGACCACAAAATACGCGAGCCTTTTATTTTTTTTCTGGTTTAAAGAGTTTAAATTTAAACATTTGTGAATAAGTAGACGCTGTTAATTAAATGTGCAAATAATCGTCCAGACCAGAGTTTGGAGTCTCCGATTGGAAACGACTAGCCCATTGTAACCCGAAAAAATACTTACAGGTACCCGTGTTCACCTTAAAAAGTCTTCATTTATTGTGACTTCACTATTATTAGATACAGCACTTAACATTTCGAGGAGCTGTTAAGACTAACCAGAAAACCGCTTTGACCGCTCGCATCAAGGATACCCTTGACGTCGACATTTCTAGTGTTGATCACAATTTTGGATGCTTTAGAAGACAAGGTCATATTGTGTCATGTAAAAAGCTGGGTACAGATCAAAGCGACGCCTACTTCTCCTCTGTTAAACTCGATATGAATAAATTTTATTATTAGAGAGCTCTGCGGCTGTATTTTTGAACCTATCATGATAAATTTATTTATATATTAGAATTTGACTAATTATACGTTGCTCTGGCTTTTTCTTTCCAATGCTACAATTACTTAATATAATATCGGGCAAGTACGAGTTAGCCGTGTAGTGTCCGGTAGAGTAGAATAGCACGAACCCTTTTCATTCGTGGGTGTAGTATAGGGCGACTAATGTTTTTAGAGGCAAAAGATCTAGGGCAGGGATCCCCAAACTATTTTGGACAAGTGACCCCTTTTCCAAAATGAACTGTTACCTCAGACCCTCATGGCCAAATTACCTACTTTTAAGATCAACCCCCTTATTCATAATGGTCCGCTAACTTAAAACAGCTGCTACAGAATGTTATTTTTCATTCTGAATTAGGTAAATAGAAGAAGACAGAGTGAGAATTAGCAATGCTTTAAGTTAGCAGACTATTATAAATAAGGGGGCCTATCTTTAGTTTTTTCCTATTGATACAAAATACCTAGGTACTAAGGTACCAATTGGAAAACTTTGCACTTGGTTAAGTGAGTAAATTTGACTTCATTTTCTCATCAAAACTTAACAAATTAAAAAGACATACAATTCAGTAAACATCAAGTTTAATTTATAATGATTATTACAAATTAAGTACTTAAAGAATCTTAAATAGGTAGAAAATTATATTTAAAAAACTATTAATTCGCAAAGAGAAAATAAAAAATTCAGTATGATGGATGAACCTGGTGAATATCTACCAATCTAGCTACATCCGGTTCAACATTGGTTAGTTGCAGCCTTAAATCTCCATGTTCGTTGATTTTCAAACGGTTTCTTTGTTTCGTCAAAATGTTTGTTACCACACTGAAGCTTTTTTCAACTAGGTATGATGATGGAAAAGCGATAAGGTATTTTTCAGCAATGTTCCACAATGTAGGATACTGTGTTTCAATGTTGCGTTGCAACCAGAACTTCTGATAGCCTTGGTTGAACTTCTGCTTAAGCTCTTCGTCTGTGCTGATGGTAATCAACTCTTCTTGCATTATTACATTGGCTTCTTCTATGGCTGTGGTATGGTACGGATTTATTATCCATTGAGGAATTTGTAAATTTAAAAGATCCTCAAACCTCTCCGTAAAATCCTTGTGTAATGCGTCCAAGTGAGTGACATATAATAAAATGTTATCATCTTGAAGCATTTTTGGTAATTTTGACAAATGTGGAAACTGCGAATATTCTTTTCTGCCTAAATTTAGTTTATAAAGGATTAGTTTACCCACGAAGGCCGATATTATTGATTTTGTTTTAATCAAGTTAAGATCGTCACCCTGCAGTTGCAAATTAACTTTGTTGAACATTCCAAAGATATCAGTCAAGTAATAAATATCTGTTTTACAATTGTTCAGATTTTCTTTCAAATTAGGATCTTATTTTTGTAAAAACTCCAACACAGATTCAAAAATGGTTGCAAATCTTTCGAAGCAAGAGCCTCTTGATAGCCAGCGAACTTCAGTGTACAAAAGTTATCGAGTAAAGACTTCGTCGTTTTCCCCACATAGCTGAGCAAATAACCGAGAGTTCAAAGAATTGCTTCGAATCTTGTTGATAGCATCACTACATAGTATAAAACAAAGTCGCTTTCTCTGTCTCTATGTCCCTTTGTATGCTTAAATCTTTGAAACTACGCAACGGATTTTGATGCGGTTTTTTTTAATAGATAGAGTGATTCAAGAGGAAGGTTTTTAAGTAAGAAAAAAAAGGGTATTTAAGGGTAAAATAGGTGTACGCGTACGAAGTCGCGCCGGGTCCACTAGTTTATTATATATTGTAAAGACTTATGCAATCTAGGACTCCGCTTTTTTGCTACGAAATGCTGTCTGTGAATCACGCAGTGAATGACCAGCACATCAGGCAGTTGTTGCTTTAAGTGAGCTATAAAACCACGATGACGACCAACCATAGACGGTGCACCATCAGTCGCAACAGAAACAATGTTCTTCCATGGAATAGATTTGTCAGTAAAAAAAATTTCCACGGCCTGAAAAATCGATTCTCCTCTGGTATAAGTCTCTATATATGAAGCAAAAAGCAGTTCTTGGCACATATTTTCATCTTTGATAAATCGAACATATCCTAACAACAGAGCTTCATTGCCGGGTAATGTAGACTCGTCCAACTGGAGAGAGAATCTGTTGGTCTGTAAGAACTTGCATAAAATGTTTTCCACATCGCGTCTCGTCTCGTCTATGCGTCTTTGAACGGTGTTATTGCTCAAAGGTATTCTCTTTAAAATATCATGTGCGGGTTTGTGCAATACATTGTTAAGGACCTCCGCAATGGCTGGTAAGATAAGCTGCTCTCCAATTGTGTGGGGTTTCCCCGACTTCGCTATTAGTAAAGACGCTCGTAAACCATCATCGTCTTTAATAGATGATGACGCAAACATCGATCTTATGGATGGCCTTTTGTCTAGTTTTTCTTTAAGTGCTTGAAAATATGGCAAGGGCTTGATAATACTCTTGATAATCCATTTTTGAAGGCTTCATGACATCGTTACTGAATACTTTTTCACATATGAGACACATCGGCAAGTGTTGATTTGATGGAGATGCAATAAATCCGAACTTCAAGTAGTCCAAACTGTATTGTCTGCATTTTTTTCGTGTCCGCCATCATAAAACTCTCAGTAATCCTGCAAATAAAAAACTACCTAAATAAAAAACAATAATAAACTGTTAAGCACACTATCTTATTTTTATCACATCCAGGTAATGGATTATTGTTAGGTATTACTGACTTACTCATTGATAAACTTGGATACCTATATTAGGTAAGTAACTATAGTAGGTAATTAGGTATAGAAAATTCGTATTAGGTAAGTAGGTACCTATCAGCATAAGAACGAAAACCAAAACAAACTGAACACTTCAAAGTTTAGGTACCTACCTACTTAACAACTGAAGTGTAAGTAATTTTTACAAATACTTTTATACCTACCTATTTAAAATATGTTGTACAAAAATAAACAAATACAAATACTTTATTAATAACCGAGTTACACGTCAAAGTGGCAAGTTGGTACCTAGGAAGTATCTTTATAAGAAACACATTACAATTCATTATAATTTACAATGTCGACGCCGTAGACTAAACTAAATTATTAATAACAAAATATAAAAATGTCATAATTTCAAATTATTAAAAATCATTCACAATAATTAAATTATACGCATAATGTATGTTGTGTTTACCACTTTTTCAGTCACTTTACTTCACTTAATTTATCTATGTAATAACTTTGTAATCTCTAGAAATAAATGAGTACGTATATTAGTTATTATCGTTCAAGCTCCAACGAATTTCAAAACGCAAATGAACTTTCAACCTAAGTGCAAGCTCGTTAAATAGTAAAATATCAGAAACATGTTTGGACTTGATCATGAATTCGTTCGTGTTAAATCGCGTAAGCGTAGAGCAAGTCAAAACGCGCCTGAAAGACGTACGCTCGAACTCATTATCTTGCACAAACTTGTCCACACAGACTTGCTGAGTTTTTCTTCTTGTACGATGCTATTTCCTACAAAAATATTAATTATTCTTAGTACACGTAACACAACATAAACAATACAGTACCTACCTATCTTGAAAGTTTTAAAAAAGAACTTGTGTGAATTTAATAGGGGTCGATTTTTAGACCTCGTCGACCCCGAAAATCAGTTTTCGTTTATGTCGACCCTAGGAAACCGATATCGACCCCAAGGGGTCGATTGGGGTCGGTATCGATCACTTTGGGAATCCCTGATCTAGAGTCTCTATAGACTGGAAAATGGGCAGCAGCGTTTTCCATTGTAATATTTATAACACTGCGATCTCCAACCCGAATGCCGAGCTTGGAGATCACGGCAATAACCTCCACTTTCGTGGGTGAGGCCCTAAGTTCTGCATTGTACTGATATGAGCTGTGATGATGAAGAGTCGAACTCGTATATAAAAGGTTCCGCACTATTAATACAACAATTCTCAGATTTGCAACAATATTTAAGTGCCATAGTATTAAGAATATTTTGATGTATTTCGTCAAATTCCATTGCATTCCGAATGTAACTCACGCTCTACCGGTTTTTATTATATGTTGTTACACTTTAGTCTAAGCACTATAAATAAACAAAGTTTCATGTTTGTGTGTGTTGTCGTTATTACGAGAAACACAATCACAAAACACCTCTTCCTAACGCCGAACGCGTAACACCCCTTAATTTTCAACATCTTTCAATTATTGCATCTGTCAAGGGTTCTGGCGGTTTTGTTCAACCTGTGTCTGTGTCACTCCTATTTGCCGAAGGACCTGATGAGAACAACTGTAGTGCCGATTGTGAAGAGTAGGGTAGTCGATGCCTCTGACAAGTCCAATTATAGACCTATCTCATTGGCAACTCTTATAGCCAAGATACTGGATCGACTGATTGATGGTAGGCTGGCCAAGTGTATGAGATTGCATGATGCCCAGTTTGGTTTTAGACCGCAACTCTTCACTGAGTCAGCTATACTGTGTTTAAAACACACAGTCAATTACTACACACAAAGGCGTACGCCAGTGTACGCATGCTTCTTGGACTTGTCAAAGGCATTCGATTTAGTTTCTTATGAGGTGCTTTGGCGGAAATTGAGGGAACATACCAGTGCTCCGCCAGATATAGTGCAGTTGTTGACATATTGGTACGGTAATCAGAACAACCAAGTAAAGTGGGGTGGGTCTTACTCTGATGAGTATAGGTTAGAGTGTGGGGTTAGGCAGGGTGGTCCATCTTCGCCAAACCTTTTTAATTTGTATATTAACGATCTGATCGTCGAGCTCAGCAACACCAGGGTCGGCTGCTCGATTGATGGTAACATTGTCAATAATATTAGTTTTTGAGAGCTTTGAGGAAATTGGTTCACATGTGTGAGGAATATGCAAGGACCCATGGTCTCAGGTACAACACCGATAAATCTGAGCTCCTGGTTTTTAAAGCGGGCAACAAAAAGCCTGAGAAGGTGCCATCGGTCACACTTGGTGGAAGGCAGCTGAAGCTCGTCTCGCGGTTTAAGTACTATACAGGATATGTATGCCAACACTAGAGCTGTTGTCAAAACCATCGTAGGACATACTTATCCCTTCCCGATAACTGTAGGAGTTCACCAGGGTTCAGTACTGAGCCCTTACTTGTTTTACATTGTGCTCCATGCCCTCTAAGCAGAAATTCAGGACATGTCTTCTTGGCTTATAAAGTACGCTGATGACATTGTACTGGTGAGCATGCTTAGGCAAGATCTTAAGACCAGAGTAAACACGTGGAAGGATGTGCTAGAAAACGGTGGTATGAAGATGAATGTCGCCAAAACGGAGTATATGGCCAGCTGCAGCGTAGATCCCGAAACAATCCTTGTAGGTAACGAAGCTGTCAATGGAACAGATAAATCCAATACCTCGGATCCGTGATGCACGAGTCCGGCGATATCGGCCCCGATGTCAAGTCCCGAATCTCTGCAGCTTGGGCCAAATGGCGGAAACTTACGGCAGTCACCCTAAAATCCCTGTAAAGCTCAAAGGGCTTATATACAAGAGTATAATTAGACCGCTGATGCTCTATGGCTGCGAGACTTAGCCATCGAAAGCCATGGAAAGCGGACCCTGGCGAAGGCCGGGATAAGCGCTAGGACGATGATGATGATGATGGTGACTAGTTTTATATATGTACAATAGCGCCCAGGGTGGATTTTGGGCCTGTCTCCTCTGAAGGTCCTATTAAATGTAAAACTCCATGTAGTGAAGAATCCCATTAAAATCAACTTTTCAAAGGACACTGTGACATATTTATTTATTTATTTATTTATTTATTGGAGTACCAACAGCTATATCAAACATAATAGGTAATATAGTAGAATCAATAAGCCAATTACAGGTCCTCGCTAGTAGCAACAAAATAAAATAAAAAAAGGAAAGTAAAACTGCACTGCAATAATATGACAGAATACAAAATGAAATTATTGCGTACCCAAAAAAAATTAAGAAAAAGAAGTAATAACAATAATATAAAAAACAAAAGCAAAAGAATGCGCTTACAATTTTCCCAATTGAATAGGTACATTGAACGCTGCCGACAACAAACCATTTCTCACAAATAATTTACATGCTTACCGCTCTAGACTTGAAACACAGAAAATAAAATAAGAATGTAGGTGGCAACAAATCAGGGAGTACCGTCAAAGAAAGCCCGAGTCAACCACCGCCTCACTGCTTCAAATTTAGTGTTGAATAAATCAATATCACTCTCTCTGCACAAACCATTGAAAAAGTTACAAGCACGCCATAGGAATGTGTTTCGCCTGTAGTTTGTGGAAGCAATACTTACTGACAAAATAGAATTAGCACGCAGGGCCCTATTGGGGGGTCTAAGTGAAATTTCCTCAAGAAGACGGGGACTATCAATTGCCCCAGATGTAATTTTTAAAAGAAACACTACATCTGCAATCTCACGCCTCTTGTACAAAGGTAGAAGGTGGTGTTTCCTGCAAATACGGATGTAATCGTTAGAGCTGAAATGATCCTTGGCACGAAAGCACAAATATCTCAAAAATCTTTTCTGGATATTCTCAATACGGCTAATATATGTGGCATAGCATGGGCTCCACACCTGAGACGCATACTCTAAATGGCTCCTGACATATGTGCAGTACAATACTTTAAAAGTTTTAATACAATTGAAATCCTTTGAGGCCCGCATGATGAAACCCAAAGCCCTAGAGGCCTTCGCAACGATACTGTCAACATGACGATCAAACAGAAGTTTCGCATCATGGATAACTCCAAGATCTCGCACTGCTACATCCCTACCAATCAGTTCATTTTTCATTGAGTAGTCGTAGTGCAACGGATGCCGCTTACGAGTGTAGGAAACAATACTGCACTTAGAAGGATTCAGTTCCAGACAATTGGCTAAACAGTATTGTTCAAGTCTGCAAAGGTCCGACTGCAAAGCCTCAGCATCCTGCAAGGAATTAACATTGACGAATATTTTCATATCATCTGCAAAATACAGCAGACGTGCATGGCGGAAGCACAGATCGATGTCATTCACAAAGATCACGAACAACAACGGTCCCAGCAAGGACCCCTGAGGAACACCGCTGGGAGCAGAGACCCATCCAGAAATATAGTTATTGATAACAACCGCTTGCGACCGATTCTCTATGTAAGAGGAAAACCACCGAAGCAAATCTCCTCTCACACCGATCTTACATAATTTAACTAATAATATGTCATGCTGGATTCTGTCAAAGGCCTTGCTGTAATCCGTGTAAACAACATCAACCTGTGAACCAGCATCCATCGCTTCAGTTATGAAATTGTTTAGTAAAACCAGATTGGAGACCGTTGAACGACCCCTAAGGAAACCATGTTGATTATTACTTAAGGAGTGCTTCAGAGCCGGATATAGTTGGTCGTATACTAACCTCTCAAGAACTTTAGATACTATGCATAGTTTAGAGATAGGACGATAATTGGACACCTCGGTTTTAGATCCTTTTTTATGTACCGGTGTTATATAAGCACGCTTCCACACACTAGGTACGGCACCCGTTGCAAGGGACTTACGGAACAAAATAGTGAGAGGCACCGATATCGCTTTGGCACAATGAATAAGAAACTCAGCCGGCAAGTCGTCAGGTCCAGCCGATTTACTTGGATCCAGATCCTCAAGCAACTTACAAACAGAATTGAGATCCACACGAATTGAAGCGATATCAGACGCGGTGCTACAGAAAGCGGCGTCATCATCACTAACATTACGGCTGGGGGAGTGCAAAAAAGTGGATTGAAAATAGTCCGAAAATGCATTGCAGATGCAATCGCCAGTGCTGAATACCGAGTCATCGTATCGTAAAGTATTTGGCATTACGTTATTTTTTGTTTTAGAATTAAAGTAGGACCAAAAATATTTCGGGTTTTTAACGATAGCACTTTCGACCACTTCAATATAGTTCTTATAACAATAAGCCTCCATAGATCTAACCCTATCACGTAATAACCTATAAGAGCGCTCATCAGTACGATTACCATACTTTCTGAACTTCACCAAGTACTTCCGTTTCTCCTTTATAGTTCTAATAAGCGCCCTTGAATACCATTTAGGATAAGAGTTACCGGAGACCAACCTTGAAGGCACGTAGGAGTCCCTAAGGCGAAAACAGACGTTATAAAAATAGGACACTGCGTCCTCCAACGATCGACAACTGAGCTCGTTAGCCCAGCCAATAGTCAATAATTCACTATTGATTGATTCAAAATCACCTTTATCATATAGATATTTAGTAAATTTCGGGCGATCCAGAAATTGATGGTTAGTGAAGCTTATTTCGCAGGTGAGAGCACCATGATATGGATCCACGGGCACGAGCGGGTTATCACTGCTATCTGTAACAATAACCTTACTAGTTCCAAATATTAGATCTAATATCTTACCATAATCGTTTTTAATATTGTTGTATTGAGATAAATTTAACGTGTTGATGGTGTCAACCAAGAGCATCTCATCACTAGTGACGTAATTGGAGGGAACACAGGACCCATCACTCGCATCAGAGCTAGACCATACAACACCGCTCAAATTAAAGTCCCCAATGACGAGGAAGGTGTTGTCACAGTGCCCATTAAAAATTATTTCCAAATTATTTAAAAAATTGTTCAGTTGTTGAGAATACGAAAATCCCAAGTTTTGTTTACATAGGTAAACTGCGCAAATGTGCAAAGTGACCGTTTCCATAGCTCGCCTGCCCCTCAAACAAACCGTCAGCCAAAGATCCTCAGCACTACAGTGAAACGTAGGTTGAGGCGTGACCATTAACTCCTTACGAGTGGCTATAAGTACACCTCCGCCATACCTTTGTTTGGTAGCTGTCCCGGCGCCAAACAACGTAACGGCCATCAAAAAATTCCGAGTCCATTAATCCCGCGAGCAGCCAAGTCTCCGTAATAATCACAATATCGTAATCATGTAGACAAATATTACGATAAAATACTGCCGATTTAGTGCGTAAACCCCTAGCGTTCTGGTAATAAACGCTTAATTTATGTGCAGAAGCCATTTATAAGCATAAAATACAATAAGCTTGCACCCACACAATAACAAAATCTATAGCGCAGGCGCGAGCCATCATATAACACTGACGTGCACGTGCGAGCAAGTACGGAACAATGCAAAGTAATAGGCAGTGCGAAGGGAGCAACTAGGAAGCTAAAAAGAACAGTAAAGCGGGGGAAGCATTCGGTGGGTCTCAAGATCAAGCCAGTCGGCAGGCGCAACACGCCAGGCATGCATAACATTATACAATTTAGCATCACGTCTACTAAGCAAAACAAATTAGTACGGGAAGTTAAGGGCAACGACATTACAAACAAATTACCAGAAAGCAGAAGCAAAAACAAGAAGATTAAGATGCAATCTACGACAACTTGTTTAAATCTTTTTCATTGGTGATAACGAGAATTTTAGCGGAATCATTTTTCCTCACATGTATCTTGCAGTACTTGATCCAGACAAACTTATAGTTTTTCTCCTTAGCCACAGCCTTCGTCTTGGACAACAGTTGTTTGTTGTGCGGAGTTAGGTGATCGTTTACGTAAACCCTTTGTTTAGTGTCACCATCGCCAAGAACATCAACCGTGGATAGTGTTTTATGTTCACGGGCGGCAGCGACAAAATCCTCCTTGACATATCGGTTGTGGAGACTCAAAACTATTGATTTTTCATTCGGGTTGTGGGTGGGGACTCTAGCTATATAATTAATCTCCGACTTGGGAAAATCAAATCCAACAGCTTTCCCAATGTTCTCCACAATCTTAAAGAGATTCTCCGACTTTTTCAACGGCACTCCTTTAACCTCGATGTTGTTTAATCTCGATCTTTGATCTCGATCCGCCATTTCACCACTTAGTGACGCAATATTAGCCACGGCAGCATTCAAGCCATCCTCCAACGTCTTCATTCCGGCGATCTTGCTTTCTAGCGCGGAGATTCTGTTTTTGTGCTCGTCCAGAGTTGAGCCGTAAAAATCGCACGTCGCCTTAAGGTCAGATATATCGCTTTTAATTATTTTGACATCCTCGATCAAAGATGGTAGACCAGTTAGCTGCTTTTTAATGGAGATAATTTCCTTGAAAATCATTGAGAGGGACACTGCCTCAGAATCGGGGGGTGAAGTAGTTTCAGTAGTGACAGCAACATGACCAGCTGCAAGAGCAGCGCTAACGACGATTGGACTGACACTGCCACTCAGTTTACATTGAGAGCACCTCCATGCCGCTCTACGTTCAGGTCCAAGTTTGCGGTACCCCGCCTCAGTTATACTTGCACAGCAGAATCCCAGATCTCTCTTGCAGGCGCTGCACTGAACGCCATCATTAAATTTTTCACTACATAAAGCGCAATTCATTTTCATATGTATGTTTATGAACCCCGGGAAAAGCGTGTCGTTGACACGAGCACAAAGGATTGCTCCTTTGTAGAAGTAGTTCTTGCGCTTAACGGAACGTTGCGTTATTTGTATTTTTGTAGTGTGGCAACACCGTCCGACTTTGACACTGACAGTACGTGAATGACGTTTCTTCGTAGACAAAGTAAACAAACTCCGGTGACAAAGATTTTTGGCAATAGAAAGTTCTAATTTCTCTTCAAAATGCCCTCAATTCTAATTCTAACACTTGTTGAAGAGTCTCACCAAGATTTTCGGCGGCCAAATTGTCCACTTTCACTTAATTTCAACACTAAAAAATACCACACAACTGTGCCCGCAGGTTAAGTAAATAAATTATAACCTATTTCGGTTTCATAAATGCTAATTTACTACTAAAATCTATATAATTATCGGAGCGAATGAAAAAAGATGTTTGCGTAAGTGACAGTTTTGACATTACGATTAATATAAGTGATAGAATTTTTCAAAATTGATAAAATTATTGATTTATTGACGAAATGTTGATGCAAGATATTGATCAAAGATCAACATTTGATGCAAGAAAACAATTGTTGCTGCGGTTGCTACTTGACTTAAATTTTTATTTATCAGCCAGCCGTTTTAGACAGCTGTTTTTACAATGAGCTTCTGCAAAGAAAAACATCATGACGTCAGTTTGATCAATGCCTGACAGATTTACCGCTAGCCACTGAACCAGGATTTACCGCTACAATGAAGAGGAATAACGACAACACCTGATATATACTTACGACAACTGTAATTTTTAAGGGGTACATTTTTGGACCGTTCGCCTCGAGCCGAATGATTTTCAATTTTGATTTACGGCATGAAAACTTCCATAATTTAATGCATGATGCTGATTTTTCCCATTTTTTAACCGATCGCTTTCAGTGTTGCTAATAAAATTAGAAATAAATATGTTTAATATTTAACGACTCAGAGTCGTCTCGTGACCATGGTGGGTGTTATCCTACCGAAACGTCGGGAAACCAAATCGAAAAGGTACGTCGCATGTAAGTCCCGTCTAATATAGTTTGACACAAACAAAAATGTTAAAATATTCATGCCGATAATAAAAATGAAACCCGTTGGACTTGAGGCAAACGGTTCAAAAATAGGACCTCGAGAATCAGCAAGATCTCTCAGTTCTGCGAGCTTTGTGGCTATTCTCCTGAGCAGGAAACTGAACTTGTGTAAGATTGGATTGCAGAAGTAAAAAATTTACATGAAATCAAATAACAGTTGATGCTTAACTTTATTGTTTATTTGTAAGATCAGAAGGGAAAGCTGCTGCCGGTGGTCATTGCGTAAAGTCCGCTTCTACAAAAGAAAAGGAAACGAATTAGTTTGAATGCAATTACAATAGCTTATAACAACAACCGCATTTGGTCCAATGACATATTTATATTGTCAAATATTAATATAGCGGCGATCATAGAATAATCCGCACCGTATACAAAATTATCTGTATTGATTGACGTTCATAGTATCATGTTTACAACATCAACGTCCATTAAAAATAAAATACATAAATAATACATTTTATATAAGCTATTGGTCCATGAAACACCTCATGAAAGGTAATCTTCCTTTATCATTAAAAAGAAAATTGATGGACATGTGTATTCTCCCCATCCTCACCTACGGTGCTCAAACTTGGTCTTTGACGGATCATCAAAGTCCGCACTCGGGGTTTGCCAGCGAGCCATGGAGCGCAGTATCTTGGGAGTCAAATTGTCGGATCGTTTAAAAAACAGTGCACTGCGCTCCAAAACCCAAATCGCTGATGTGGGTTTGAAAGCAGCCAAATTGAAGTGGGACTGAACAAAAATATCCACTGACTGGACTCCACAAAACGTAACAAGGAAGCGCGGAAGGCCTAAACGGATATGGCAAGACGAGTTAGACGCCTTTTCTAAGGATTGGCCGAGGAAAGCATCCGACCGTGAGTCGTGGAAGATCGAAAGGGAGGCCTTTGCTCTGCAGTGGGACAGAAATGGCTAAAAAAAAACAAAGACACATTTTATAATTACCCTCGTTTGCTTAGAATGTTGTTGCCCATGTTGAAATTGCTACCAGTGCACTGGTTCTGGTTGGCCTGGTTGAGATTGGAGCACAGTCTGCCGATCAGATGGTTAAACCTGACCGTGGCATCGAAGAATTGGACCGCGCGGCCATGGGAGCAGTTGCTGTTCCCACATCCAGGCTGCGGGTTGCGGCCTCCGTTGGGATAGAAGTTGGCGTTTCCAATGGCATTGTTGATACCCAGAGAGCCACCGTCTGTATGGATGGCCTCGACGTATTGGCCGTCATTGTTATTTAAAGCACCGCTGTTTCCAGGCCATAAGGGACCGGCAGGATCCAGACCTGTCAAATTATGTAAATAAATAAATAAATGCTAGAACAATTCACACATGGGTGCCAGAGAAGTGGTAACCTATTTATAACTTTTCAAAACACACATATACATATAACGCCCAATCCCGTTAAAATTAATCATTTCAATCTCTACCCGGCCGGGAATCGAACCTAGGACCTCAGCGTGGCAGACCAACCATGTCAACCAACTGAACCACTTAGGTCGCCATTACAATACAATTTGGGATATTAAAGTGATTAAGTATAAATGTATTTTCTATAAACAATAGAAAATTGCGTACCAGTAACTCTAGCTACACGGCTGCCAGAAGCACGGCCTGCGTTACCAACGACGTGAGCGCCCAAACTAAAGCCGACGAGATGCACGTTGTTCCAGTTTCCACCGGCCGTGCTGATCAACCAGTTCAGGAAATTTCCCAAGAACTGGCCAACACTAGGCACTCCAAGCACAGCAGTCACATAGTTAGAATTGGCCACGCCACGCCAATCCAAAACAATAACATTGCAATCGGAGGCATCGAGGAACGCGTTGCGGAGGCTTGCTAGCGAGTTTCCATTGCCGTTCCAGCCGTGGACGACGATCTTCAGAGGCCTGCTGGCCACGTAATTGGAATTCGCGACAGAGTTCGCGTTGCCATTGGTGAGGATTTGGGCGGTGTTGCGGTTTTGTCTGGAAAATGACAACGTATTAAAATATACACCATGAAACGATATAGGTACGAGGTATTTTATAAAAGAAGTCACGATAAATTGAAATTGAAAATTCACTGAAATTGTCAAGATCACAGGGAACCAGTAACCCCAGACACAGTTTTAAAAATAGACTGGATAGACATTGCAAGAAATAAATATCGTGATGTACACGCATCAGCTTACAGCTGCTAGTGTTTAATAAATAATAATAAATACCTAGTGAACAGCCAGTATTGGTTGTTCGCACCATTTCGGTTACGAAGGAAATCTTCTTCGGGGGGCTCAAGCAGATCTACCAGGTGGGGCACACCATCTCCGTCCGGAAACCAGATGTAGCGGCTCTTGCCTTCCACATAGTGGCTATTATCACCTGGTGTTTGGGAGTATGCTTCATCCAAGGCGCTTTCAGGAGCAACCGGAATAGCGTTACCCGCACATACTGTGAAAGACAACACACAAATAGGAAATAAAGACTACGTTTTACATCGCACACTAGTAAAGTGACTAGTAAACAAATAAAATAAGAAAATTATAACATTTCATACGTACGTGCCACTGTCGCGACCAAAACCACTAATAACTTCATGGCTTAGGATTCAACGCGTCAGTGATTTTGATTAAGTTAACATGAACTCTTTTATTTGTTCATTATCTTTTTGCGATTGCCATCAATCAGCGACATTATAATAATCCTCTTAAACAAGGTTTCAAAACACAATACGTAATACTTATACTTGCAGATAATCACCACCAATCACTTTAATGTTTTAAAAAATTTTGATATCTAGTAATTCCTCTTCTATTTCTGGAGGCGGCGGTGAACATGACGTAGAAGAAGAAAAGTCTGATTCGTAATGTAGACCACAAAATTGTTTGCCTGGTTTAAAGAGTTTTAATAAAAACATTTGTGAATAAGTAGGTGCTGTTAATTAAATGTGCAAATAATTGTCCAGACACTAGAGTCTATAGTCCGATTGGGAACGACTAAAATCTAGCCCAGTGTAACCCAAAAACATACATACTGGTATGCGCCTTCAGCTCAAAAAAGTCTCTATTTGTTATGACTACTATTGCTCGACACAGCACTTAACATCTCGAAGAGCAGTTAGTCGATGATGTCGACATCTCTAGTGTTGATCTCAAATTTGGATGCATTTAGAAGACAAGATCAACATCTAAAACACTCGGTACAGATAGAAGCGATGCCTACTTTACATCGGCTAATTTCGATATGGATATTTTTTATTGTTAGAGCTCTGCGGCTCTATTTTTGAACCGCTCGCCTCCAGTCGAGAGTGGTTGGGCGTTTGGGCCTGCAGTTAAAAATTATATTTCCCCGACTATCCTAAAACCAATGGTCATTTTTAAAATTTTAATGCATTAGTCGTTTCGGTCCGTGGGCCAAAACAGGTCGGTTTTTAAGGGAAACGGATGAGCAACACAATGAAAAAAAAAAAAAAACAATTGCTGGGCCCCTATTTTTGAACCGCTCGCCTCGAATCGAAAGGTTTTCATGTTCTCATGCTAAGTTTTAGCCGATGCTCTTACGGCGAGGGAAAACATCGTGATGAAACCTACGTGTATTCAGACGACTGCATGTGTAATCATGATCCAATCCGTCAGGTTCCCCTGGTAGCACGGAGGTCAGATGAACGTCATGATCCAATCCGTCAGGTTCCCCTGGTAGCTCGGAGGGCAGATGAACGTTGTGAAAAAAAAAAGAATTAATGAGCGACATTTTTGGCATTACGTTATAAGTACCTACTAACTTTCTAATCTTTGTTATGGCCATTTAACTTTTGTATGACATTCAAAATAGGCCAAAACAAACGAGTAACGACAACTACCTAATGAACAGCCAGTATTCGTTGTTCGCACCATTTCTTTTACGAAAGATGTCGTCTTCTGGGGGCTGAAGCAGATCTACCGGGTGGGGCACACCATCTCCGTCTGGAAACTAGACGTAGCAACTGTTGCCTTGCAATTGTTGTTGTATAGCGACTGTGTACCTGGTGTTGAAGCATATGTCAGATGAAAACCATCAATTTCCATCCACAAATGCCTTCAGAAGCAACGTGGATGGCGTTACCCACACATATTGTAAAATGCACCTCATTATATGCATAAGAGATCAATACTAAATAAAATAAAAAGAACATAAAATTTGGCACGTACATGCCACAGTCGCGGTCAAAACTACAGCTTCATGGTTAAGGATTCAACGGAGGCGTAATTTTAATTGAGCACATGAACTCTTTTATTTGTATGTTATCTTGGCGAATCATCAAGAAATTATTCAAAATAATAAAGAAATAATTACCACCGAAAAATGTGGTGTGTGACGAAGCCGGGGATGTCAGAAGTATTCAGTTAAAGACTTTCATAATTATTCACTAACTTTCATCGCATATGTTATCGGGATTATTACCGGTTACTATTTCTTTATCTCGATATTTTGTCGAAGTTGATAGGATAGGACTCTGCGGTATCACTGTTTCTACGGGAAAGTAATACGGAGATCTAATTTAAGACATGGATCACTAAAATCTATTTATATCTGTTGATTGATAACAAACACAAACATATTACCATATTAGAACGAACTTACACGCGACGTATCTTTTCGATTTCAAATATAATAATATGTAAAGTTTGAAAGAAACATAATCATCTTCTTATCTTTAATAATTCCACCTACCATTCGAACTCGGGAACGACCCCCCCCCCCCCCCCCCTTAATTACGGTGCGGGAGTTCGTGGGAAGGAAGACCTCTAGTCCTCTCATGGCTTAACTTCAAAGAGCCTCAAAAATTATTATCTCCAAAATTGATCATGAAGTTTTATAAGTTCTAGGATTCACAGGAAGCTCGTGGTCACATTAAATTTCAAAGTTCACTGTTTTCGGAAAAGTGGTAAAATCTGGAGGACATAAATTGGAATCCCTCAAGGTTATTCTGTGAGTTTTATAGTGCCATGAACAAAAGGTTTGTTTAAATAAGTAGTCCTTTATTTCTTTTCTGATTGACCTACTAATAATAATCATCTTGGCGTTAGTATCCCGCCGGTTGTGCTCTGAAGCGTTATCGTCGTAACACTACACTAAATTATGTAAAAATCTATACAGAAATTCCCAGGTTTATTATCGAACTATTCTTAATGTCATAATCATCAATTGAGTGCTTAAATTTTTCAAAATATAAAATTATTAGAAAATAAAATAACAGGTACTGCTTGACTTAAGTTTTATTTGTATGATCAGAAGGGCCAGCTGTTTCCGGTACTCAATCCGTATAGTCCGCTTCTGCAAAGGAACATAAAAACAAATTAGTTTAAATGAAAGACAAACAGACAATGTGAGCACTCTACTCTCTAAACCTACAATCCCTTAACATTCGTACAAATGTCTATTTTTAACAATTAGCAGAAGGCAATAGGCAGAAGGCTACTATACCGAAAATTTGGCAAATGCTTGTTTTTCACTTAATCCAGAATTAGAGCACAAATTCTTATTATAAGTAAAATCCGCGTATGCTTAAAACAGACATGCCCTTGAGCGCTGGGGTGCTCTCTTGTTAGACTTTATCAAGGTTCCTTCTCCACGATGCAGTGTAAACGTCCTTGATCGCAAAGCAACTATGAAATGTAGGATGTACTGTCTGTTATAATCCGACAACACATCCTACATATGCGTCGGAAAAATGTATGACAGTGTGTATGTTTTTGTATGTATGGCAATTTTCCCACGATCAGTCACATTCATTGCGCTCAAGGACGATAATTTCACAGGCAGATAAAAATAAAATATGAATTACCCTCGCTTGGACAGAACGGCGTTGCCCATGTTGAAGTTGCCACCAGAGCACTGGTTGTTGTTAGCCTGGCTGAGGTTAGAGCACAGTCTGCCGGTCAGGTGGTTGAATCTGATAGTGGCAGCGAAGAACTCGTATGCGCGGCTATGGGAGCAGGTGCTGATCCAGCAGCCAGGCTGCGGATTACGGCCTCCGTTGGGGTAGAAGTTGGCGTTTCCAATAGCGTTGTTGATACCCAGAAGACCACCGTCTGTATGGATGGCCTCGACGTATTGACCATCGTTGCCATTTAAAGCATTGCTATTTCCAGACCACGAAGGACCAGCAGGGTCGAGACCTAAAAAAATATACATTTCAATTTTCGGATTTCATGTTGGACTCAAATGTAATTTGTAAACGCTATTGATTTTAACGTACCAGTAATTCTTGACGCACGTCTGCCAGAAGTACGACCAGCATTACCAACGACGTGAGCGCCCAAACTGAAGCCGACGAGATGCACATTGTTCCAGTTTCCACCGGCCGTGTTGATCAGCCAGTTCAAGAAGTTACCCAGAAATTGGCCAACACTAGGTACTCCATTGACAGCAGTTGAATAGGCAGAGTTGGCCAAGGCGCGCCAGTCCACGACAATGACATTGCAATCAGAGACAGCGAGGAAGGCGTCACGGATCATAGGGTTAATAGCAGAGTTTCCATTGCTGTTCCATCCATGAACGATGACCTTCAGAGGCCTGTTGGCGACGTAATTGGAATTCCAGATGGAGTTCGCGTTGCCATTAGTGATGATCTGGGCATTGTTGGGGTTTTGCCTGGAATAAGGTATATTTTGTACCGCGAAACAATAAGAGACTAGATATTCAAAATCGTCCAAGACAAATAAGTAATGACAAATACCTCGTAAAAAGCCAATATTGGTTGTTCGCCCCATTTCTGTTGCGAAGGATATCTTCTTCTGGGGGCTGGAGTAAATCTACGAGGTGGGGCACATCGTCTCCGTCCGGAATCCAGATGTAGCGGCTCTTGCCTTCCACATAGTGGCTATTATCACCTGGTGTTTCGGAGAATGTCTCATCCACGGCCTCTTCTCGAGCAACCGGGATAGCGTTACCCGCACATACTGTAAGAGACACCACATTCTATTAAAATAGCTGTAGAAAATTTAATAAGAAAAGCTTAATATTTCAAACATACATGCTACCGTCGCGATCAAGACCACTAACAGCTTCATGGCTCTGAATTCAACGCAGCAATGATTCTTATTATTCAATTATGAATTCTTTTATTTGTTCTTTATCTTGGAGATTAATCAGGTAGATCATAATATCATGCTTGTTTGTGATAATGATCCATCCAAGGAATGCTTAACTCATTAATATTGTTACGTATCATCAATCACTAATCGATTTAAAATTTTGGGGTACAGTAAATGTTACAATGAGGCTATAGTCGAAATGCATGTCATTTTCTTCAATCTTTTGGAATTAAAAACTTAAAAATCGATATATCTTTAAATCTTTTGATTTATATGCTAGTTAACGACAAACGAGCAGATACAGCAAGTCCACCTAATAGAAAGCGAAGCTAATAGAAGCTAATAGAAGACTCCTAAATCGTCTCATCATCATCATCATCTTGGCGTTAAATCCCGGTTGCGCTCTCACGCGGCACGCGAGGGCCTGGCTTCCTGCTTCTCTAACTATCTGTCATCATCAGCTGGGTCTTCGCCATCCTTTGCAGTAAATCGTCTAAATTGTGTGCGATCAACTAATAAGTAAATAATAATAAATAAAATATTTATTTTCTCTTCACATAGGTGGGTAGATCAAATTTACAATAGAAACAATTTAACGTAAGTATAGTAAAAACCGTTGGCACTTGATCGTGAAGAGTGGAGGAATCGGGGGGAGGCCTTTGCCCAGCAGTGGGATGATTCGGGCTAATATAGATATAGATAGATAGTAAAAACCTGTGTGAGAGACTGGTGTTCGCACTAGGTAATAAATACCTGTCTTACAGATCACCAGGCCCCCAGACCATTGGAGTGTAACCTAGTGCAAAAATTGTTTGCTCTATGTTAGTTATAAATATAACATGAGAAGCAACCATTTAAAACAAAATCTATATTAACATTGAGAATAATAATGATAATAAATTAAATTTATTTACGCATTCATAAAACAAAATAAATAAATTAAGAATAATAATAACTTTGAATCAATCTATACATTCTTTATATATAAATACGTGTGAATGTATGTGTGTATGTGTGTGTGTGTGCGCGTACGTGTGCGCGCGCGCGCGTGTGTGTGTGTTTAAACACATAAGAGGGCCTCAGACGCTTCATAGTCCAACTCTACCCGCCACCTCACCAAACGGGTCTTAGTTTGGAATTAAGAGAGTATATGGACAGTGCTTTGTTGGCTTTATTATAGAGATACGCCCCTCTCAAGTGATAAAATCTTTTTGCCAGTGCAGACTTACAAGCTGGAGTGTCGCAGACCGTATGTTTCCTTCTCTTATCCTGGTTATAAGAAGGGTCGTATACAATTTCGGAATGCTTGCGGAGCACGGTATGAAATATATATAATTGACGAACTGTTAGAACTTTAGATCGTTGGTAAAGCTCGGCTGTCGGAAACATATATGGAAGCGAGTAGCTTGTTTTGAGAATAGCTCTCTGGGCACGCTCCAGTCCCAGCAACGTTGTATTGGGTAAGCCCCCCATGAGGTTATACAATACGAAAGCACTGATTGACATAAGGCGTAATATACACATTTAATAACCGACTCGTCCGCTATGTGTCTTAGGTTCTTAAATATATAGATCGATATGCTCTTTGAAACTATGGGTATTATCTATTATAATACCTAGGTATTTCATTGTTGGGGTGCTCTGTATCGTGGGACAGGGACATGATGGACCCTGTAAGTTGAAACAGGGGTGCGCAACAATTTTGTGATAAACGCGTGGTTTTAAAAGTTTGTGCTGGGACAGTGTAAATGACATATACTTTGTCTTCTGAATATTTAGGGAAAGTTTATTACAGTAAATCCAATTTGATATTGTATCAAAACATGCCTGAGCGTATTTAAAGACTTCATCCCATGAGTCAGCTGCAAAGAGAAGAGCTGTGTCGTCCGCATACGTAATGATTTTACCATGGGAAAGCTGCAGCTTACAAAGCTCATTAATGAACATTAAAAAAAGGTAGGGCCAATAATGCTTCCTTGGGGTACTCCGTATGACATAGGAAGGTCATCGCTTATGTGATTGCCTATCCTAACACGCTGACTCCTATCCCTTAGATAGTCAGCGAGGAGCTCGTGCTGTACGTCTCGTATTCCCATGTCGTATATCTTATTCAGGAGTAGCGAAACAGACACTGTGTCAAACGCTTTGGCGAATTCAATGAATATCGCCACCACTTTCTTTCCTTTGTCTAAGTTAGACACGACATAGCTTGTTAACTCATGGAATGCATCATCAGTGGACCTTCCCCTTCGAAAGCCAAACTGAGAAGAAGAAGATTCTAAATAGCTTACTAATCTATTATTTACTAATCTTTATATATATAATTCTTCTGTGAGTGTGTATGTCACTGAACTTCTCTCAAACGACTGGACCGATTTTGATGAAATTTTTTGTGTGTGTTCAAGGGGATCTGGGAATGGTTTAGATTCACAATTTTGTAAAAAAAGTTTGAAATTTTCAAATTAAAGACGTGTAGACAGGACAACGTCTGTCGGGTCCGCTAGTTTTTCTATAATTTTAGAGGGAGCGGATAAGATGGAAATTGACCTGTAGTTATTTACCGATTTTCTAGAACCTGCTTTATGTATGGGATATACTTCAGCTTTTTTCATAATGGAAGGGAATTTACCAGTTTTGAAAGCCAAATTACAGATATACGCCAACGTCGAGCTTAATATATTTTTAAAGGTTTTTAGGAATCTAGTTGATATGCCGTCACGACCCACAGCACAGTCATTCTTTAAACTAATGATTATTCTCTCAACTTCTTCTTAATCGGTCGGGAGAAGAACAAAACTGTTATTAGAAGTAGTGATGGGCGAAGACGTGCCCACGCTCCGACTACAATTGGATTGTACGCTCTCCGCAATCTCTTTGCCTATATTCGCAAAGAAGGTGTATACATTATTTAATGAGCCTTGCGGGTCAGAGTGATTAACAAGTTCTGTTGGGTAGTCTTTAATTTTTGTAGTATTCGTTATATATTTTATTACTTCCCACTGCTTTTTGTTAGTAGTTGCTTGTTTTAGCTGCTGCTTCTCGTAATCAATTTTTGGTTTTCGCAACAGGTTAACGCAGTAGTTCCTGTAGCGTTTATTAGTTATTTTTAGTATTTCGTCATCCGGGTGTTTTTTACCTTTTGGTGTAGTTTATCTCTGCGCATACAACGTAAAACGCCATTCGTGATCCAAGGCTTTTTAAGAGTGTTTCGACGTGGTATTGAAACATTTGTGGTATACGTCCTTATGGCACTGCAGCACAGTTCGAGAAAGTTATTTGCTGCCTCATTTGCCTCGTTGCACGCAAAGACGTTGTCAAAGTTAATGATTTTAATGTATTCTCCGAGCTTATCAAAGTCTGTTCGTTTTACAGACCTAGGCAACTCATTATGTAACTATACCAGGGATAGATCACATTGAAATAATTGTGTGTATTCGAATCTGGCAAAGACGATGATGGAAATTTTGTCACCAGCTTATCGTTATCTGCATCGAACGTCAGTACTAAGTATTGTGATCAGTTTTTGTAAATATGTCTTAATTTTGAAATTGTAGAGAACCCAAACAAATCAATATACTCAGTGGCATAGATAATCATCATGAAACTTCGATTTGACAAGGGCGTGTAAGAACCCCGCAACCCAGAAATACCTATTTGCGTATTATTGAGTGGATCAATCAGTATTATCCATTTAACAGCGGGCGACAGCAATTTATCTACTGATTAAGAACATAAAATCACGTATGATGATAATGAAATATAAAAAAAATATTAAATCACATGATAAAAAGCTGAAAATAAATTTATTTCTAAAATCAATCATCAAAATCAAAATTTCTTTATTGATTAGGACAATAAATATCTCTTTCAATCGTCAAAAATGAGGGGGATAGGAAAGTAGGAAGGAAACACACAGTGACACGCTGACCGCCCTATGACCGTAGATAAACGTATCCCTCGCCAACCGAACCGTGCTCGACAATGCCAGGCAGAGCCGGAACGCTATATTATATTACTAGTGGACCCGGCGCGACTTCGTTCGCGGACACCTGCTTTACCCCTACTTACCCTTTTTTCTTGCATATAAACCTTCCTCGTGAATCGCTCTATGTATTGTTGAAAACCGCATCAAAATCCGTTGCGTAGTTTCAAAGAGTTAAGCATACAAAGGGACATAGGGACAGAGAAAGCGACTTTGTTTTATACTATGTAGTGATATAGGTATGTCTAGTATAATTAAGAAAAAACCACCTTAAACTACAGCAAGAGTAAGCCAGTCCACCAAGGCAGCACCCGTTCACGAGTATAACGCAGGGCCCAGCCATCGTCCAATTCAACCATATTTGAGGGAAAAGAGCGACCCGGCCCCCACGCCACCGCCAGACAGACTTTTAAGTGAGCGTGCATCACACATGCTGTATGTGGTAGGTAGTCGCTACCACCCTACTCTATCCTATCCCTTCCCTATCGCTACCTTACCCCTACCCTATCCTACCATTGCCTTAACCCTACCCTACCACTACCTTACCCCTACCCTACCACTATCTTACCCCGACCCTACCACTATCTTACCCCTACCCAACCCTATACTACCTTACCTCTATCTTACTCCAACCCTACCCTACCCTACCCCTACTCTAACTACTACCCTACCCCTACCCTAGCGCAGACAGGAGACACCATGTGTGGGAGAGGAAGGAAAATTAACGCCGCTTCCAAGGTGGTTCTCCGTGGGGAAAAGAAACGGCAAGAAACCCACAGAGCCTACGTTAATTCTTTTTTTTTTTTAAACATGTCTTATGTACTAATACATTATTTGTCCTATATACTATCTTAAAAGTAAATACCTGTATAGAACAGCAGTTCAGTCCCATGGACTTTTGTCATTTACATATTCAGATATACTATAATAACTTTTTTGACATAATTTGTTTTTTATAGCGACTTTAAATTTATTCAATGGTTCTATTCTCATTATCTACATATTCCGATGCGATATATATATACAATAATTATTATCTTGGCGTTAATGTCCCGGTTGTGCTCTCACGCACGAGGGCCCGGGGTCCGCCTTGACTATGATCCAGGATTTCGCAGGTCAGTTAATTATAGTGGAGCGACTGCCATCTGACCTCCATGACCCTGCTACCAGGGTAACCTGACCAGATTGGATCATGGTTACATACAGTCGCCTGAATTTGCAGGTTTCATCACGATGTTTTCCCTCACCTTAAGTACTTAATCGGTTAGTATTCAACTAATGTACATATCTCAGAAAACAGTCATTGGTACACGGGTACATGGCCGGAGCGGGATTCGAACCCGGGACCTCTGGCTTACGAGTCGTATACTCTAACCGCTCGGCCACCGACGCGCATCATGTGGGAAATAAGATTATTATTTTATTTATCTTCATTTTTATAAAATGTCGGTAGTGTTCTTAAATTAAAAACCACACATGCGGGTACACCGCAGTATATAAGAAAGCGGCCATCGCTCTCGACAGGTCAGACGTTGTCCGACTGCGGACACGGCACCACCAGTGCTCTGAGCTGTCTTCCTCGGGTAATCTTGATTAATCGTATAATTCGTATTATTTCTATGTTCTATTTGCTTTCATTAGATATAACAATTTTAATGATTGTGAATTTGTCTGTATTTTGCTAATTCTAAGTAAATTGCTTAATTTAATAAAATATGTCCTCTCGAAATATGGCCGTGTGGTGTCCGGTGGCCGTGTGGTGTCCGGTGGCCGTGTGGTGTCCGGTGGCCGTGTGGTGTCCGGTGGCCGTGTGGTGTCCGGCAGAGTAGAATAGCACCAACCCCTTACACTCATGGGTGTCGTACAAGGCGACTAATGTTTTCGAGGCAAAAGATCAAGAGTCTCCGTAGTCTGGAAAATGGGCAGCAGCATTTTCCATTGTATTATTTAAACACTGCGATCTCCAACCCGCCTGCCAAGCGTGGAGATTATGGCAATAACCTCCCCTTTCGTGGGAGAGGCCCTAAGTCCTGCAGTGGACTGTTACGGGCTGTGATGATGATGTCCTCTCGATCTATTTAGTATGTTATTTGCAATGATATACATGGATTTATTCTTCATATTTCTTTAATTTCTATACACTTTCTCCCTCCCACATCAGAAGCGGGATAAAGGATTCCAACGTCCCACAATATTTCTAATACAATGTCTTTCGTTTTCATGTTACATCGTGATATTTTCGCTCTGACCGCCTGAGGCTGAGGAAACTGGATGCTACTAACGACGAGAAGTGGCAAGTGCCTGCCAGATGCAAGACAAATTAGCATTAGCAAGCGAGTTTAGAACCGATTGAGAATCATTTGCTTCCGCGTAGAACGTGTAACGAACAAAATTGAGAAAGTAAGTTTTTATGCACAACATTACGGAGTTACAATTTAATTTTGTTTTACAGTGAATTATTACTGTCTAGAAACGAATACGAACACAAAAGTAAACATTGAAATTGATTTGTTTATCGAGGGTATGATTATATTATAATTTACGATTACATACAAAATACGATTATTCTAAAACTACCTACAACATTGAATTTAAAAAAAAAAGTCATTTTGTTAGTAACGTAATTTTTGTTGGTGACAAATTATTTTATCGAAAGGAATGTAAATAGATTGACTGTAGATAATTTCAAATTATGTTTTGAATGACTTAGTTAAACCTGTGACTTACGTTAGTTCGACCTGTTTAAGACTTTGGTAGACGGATTTAAGCAACTAACTCTGACGTGACGACTATCGAGCAAAGGTTTTTATGAGATGTATGTGGTTGGTTTTGTTTACTCAAAGCTTGTGGCATCACCGGATGGAGGTGATTGTGTTTTACGTACGAGGCTGATGGAGCCTATGGGAGCGCGTGGCCAACAGATGGTAGTTGTTTCAAGTTTTGTGAGAAAATATTGAACGATAATGATGATGAAAAAGTCCACATATTTTGGTGATTGCTCAATAGTCGGTTACATAATGTTAACTTTAGCTTCGAGTACTGAAATTTCCTTGATTACCGATACCAAGTAACTATTTCAATTTCTGTTGTTGTACCTGTAAGATGAGACAGTGTAAGCAATGGTGAGATTTCATATCCTTCTGCCAGTACAAGGTTAGTAGTACCTAAACTGTTGTTGAGGTCAAACATCCTGATATATTTGGCTGACTTGGAGTGGCCCGGGAGTCGTGTGTGTAACTCATTGGGCTGACAGCCCCGAAAGTCTTGATGTTGTGACTGTAGATGCAAGTTTAATGTTGTGATTTCTTAGAAGGCGGATGGATATGGGACCTCTTCGTTGTTGCAAACATTGTTAGATCGTTTCAAAATGGGAGCTTAAACATAATCTAAAGTCTAAATAGAGTAGACTCGATCGAAGAGTGATAAGAAGCTATGACGACTACTTTACTTGTTTAGTTGTTTAACACTCATGCAGTGCGCTGCGCAGTGCACTGCACGATGTGGCAAAACTTGTTACACGCCGAGCAATTTGTATGCAAGTACAGTGACAGATGGCGCAATGTCCCACTGTGCAGCGCATGATGGGGCAACACCCGCAATTGACGCCCAAAATGTCAGTTCTGTATGAATTTTGTCTACGTTTTTCAATATGGCCCCATCGTGCAGCGTGCGGTGCGATGTCAGTAGATGTCAACATGAAACGTCACATCTGACTGTTTCTTTTTACCAACAGTTCGAATCTTTCCTCTTAATGTGACACAGTTGACACACATATATCTGTCTACTTTTTTTAGTACAGATACAACGCGTGTGAATGAAATAGGAAACCGACCTTGTCAAAGAAAGTTTGGCCGCTGATGCGTAAGCCCCTCCCCAGAGCCTCCTTCATCTTACAAGCCATGCGCAGAAGTTTGACAACGTCGCATTTTTAAATTTTAGTGAACCTGAAAATTACTTTAAAATATCGTCGTTTAATGTTATTAGTTATTTAAGTGATGAAGTATATAAATAAGTACATTAGTTCGATATTATGAAATTGGATAGATACTTGTACCATTTACCTATCTACGTATTTGCAATTGTATTATACTAATATTTTAAATGCGAAATATAATGTGTGTTTTGTCTTGTACGTAATGGATGTTTGTTACTTCTTCACGCAATAAACTACTGAACGGATTTTAATGAAATTTGGCAGTTACATAGCATATAGCCCCGAATAACACATATGCTATAATTTATTCCGATATTTATTGTGATTTCCGCGGGAACGGGTCCGGAACGTTATAGTCGAATTTTATGTGGACGCAGTCGCGGCCACAAGCTATTATGAAATAAAATAATCTTTGCCAGCCAAAATATTACCCAATTTATTAAATATTAGATAAAATACATTATAAACAGTTTTATTTAAGTACCTAAGTATATAAAAACTAACTACTTACTTACTTATTGTACCTACCTACTTTTTCAACGCTTCCATCGTCGTGGATAATCAAAGATTGTGGTTTAAAGTATTTGTGATAACTTTCACAGTGCGAAAATGTTTGCTACACACAAAAGATCCTTCGTTTAGACTCCAGTATGCTTGGGAAATAGCAAAAGTCCATTTGTTTAATAGAATTATATCTTTTGGAAAGCAAAACATCGGCACAGATTCTTTCCCATTTTTAAGGTTTAATCATAATTTTACTTGCATTTTTCAAATGCAACAACGCCTTTGTATCTGTTAGAGAAAGATTACGATTATAAAACAGAATTTGATTAATGAAATAAGTAAAAATCTAACAACAGAAATGGTCAAGGGTTGTTTTTTTAGAAATCGTATTTATTCAATTTTAGCACAATTATACATATATTTACTTTTATTTACCTTTGTAGATGGTCCATTTTTGGTCCAGGCGTTATTTTACAGTTTTATCAATATACTTTTAATTTATCGTCATAAAATTCATAATTTTCCAGCACATTGACATGTAAACAATGAGTAAATCGGTTCACAGCGACGTTGCCGTTCCGTGCTACAGCATGGCTAGTAAGATGAAGGAGGCTATGCCCTCCCCTTTTTCTGATTCTTTAACATTAACGAAGTTGTTTCGCTTTCGTGATCCTGTCGTAATTCTCTTCTCAGTTTATCCCGAATTATAAATAAGGCATGTTTGGTTCTAGAACACTAGTTTCTAAAAATAAATGCTGGTACTCGTAGAAATCTACATTTTGGATGGCACCTGTCAAACTTAAAACTGTAATAACTCTGAAACTATTGGTGCTAGAATACTAGTTCCTAAAGAGAAATGATAGTACTCGTCGAGATCTACATTCCGGATGATAGCTGTCAAACTTAATACTGTAATAACTCTTAAACTATCACTTCTAGAAAACTAGTTTCTGAAGAGAAATGATAGTGCTCGTCGACATCTACATTTCGGTTGACAGCTGTCAAACTTAATACTGTAATAACTCTGAAACTATCGCTCCTTGAACACTAGTTCCTGAAGAGAAATGATAGTCGAGATCTACATTCCGGATGACAGCTGTCAATCTTAAAACTGTAATAACTCTGAAACTATTTGCCTTAAAACGCTTGTTCCAGAACAGCAAATACTTATAGATATCGACGGGCACTATCATTATTTTTTAGGAACCAGTTTTCTAAGAGCAATGGTTTCCGAGTAATTTAAGTTATATTCACTCTCTTTATACTTACTACTGATGTTATACTTTGTAGTTATAGTTTTGAATGAGCCACCGTGGTATACACTCAGTTTTAAAACATTTTGTCGTAATATTGTCCCAAAATCATGTCTTCAACCAGTTGAGGACAAATTTAAGCAGTGCGGTTTATCCTACAACAGAATCAATCAATGTGAATAAAAATTCCTAACATGACCGAATCAATCTTCTGAATTTAAAAATTTTGAAGTTTTTATGTTCTTATATCCTCAAGATAATTTAATTGAATGTATTATTATACAGCCTGTAACCATCGGACAATTAATACGCTTTTAACGAAAATCTTTTGAAAGTTTTTGAGCTAGAATAAACATCCATACAAACATTCATATAAACATACATACACACAAACTCCTTTCTCCCGCAAGAGTACGACATTGACGACATACGACAGAGACGACATTGTTCCACTTGCTATGGTCCTGACAAATCTCTGTCGATTCTTCCACGTTTATCAACTTTACATACATAGATTGTTAACTTCATTACCCTCCCTTAGCTCCATCAAATAATCAAAATAATTTAAAAATTAATATTAGCAAAACACAATTTATTCAATTTAAAACACTTAAATCTAGGGATATACCTTTGAATATTATTTATAATAATGACAAAATCGAAAATGTAAATCTAACGAAATTCTTAGGGTTTTCTATTGACAGACACTGCGATTGGAAGAACCATATAGATAATGTTTGTCTTAGAATTAATAAATTTGTTTATGCCCTTCGTCGTCTAAGTAGGACAACTTCAAAGGAAGTTGCTCTAACTGCTTTCCACGGTTACGTGTCGTCAGTGCTCAATTATGGGCTTATGCTGTGGGGAAACTCAGTCGACATAAATAGAGCATTTATAGCACAGAAGAAATGTCTTCGCGCTGTATGTCAATGCCCTAATGGAAACAGAGACTCATGTAAGCCTCTCTTTAAAGAAAATAAAGTGCTGACTCTGCCGTGCATGTATATTAAACAAATATGCATATTTGTTAAGGAAAATCCCGAATATTTTAAAACACACGGAGAAGTTTTGAAAAGAGCAACAAGGCACAAACATCGAATATATTTACCGCAAATGCGTCTAAATGTTCACCGCAATAACTCCTTCTGTATGGCAATTCGTATATACAATAGTCTACCAGCGAGTATTAAGGACTGCCCGTATAATAAATTTAAAAGTACCTTAACAGGGTGGCTTCTAGACAAATGCTTTTACTCTATAAAGGAAATGTTAAATTAATGAAGCTTTAGTACCGACTTAAAAAAGAAACTGTGTATATATTTGCATGCCATTGTTGGCTGAACATATGGTACGTGAATGTAAAAACTATCTAATTGTATAACTATGTTCTTGCAAATAAAATTTTGATTCTGATTCTGATTCATCGTAGTCGGGTAAAAAGTATCAGTTATAGTATAGTATTCGCGGAAGTTGTATGGTTCAATTTCTTTAGATATTACTGATGTTATACTTTTTAGTTAAAATATGGAATGACTTACCACGGTCTACAGATGGTGAATCTATGGACTCCTGTCAGAAGTAAACATCCCAAGAAAAAATTCGTTTTCAAAGATTTTAAAGTAAAATTATATCTTCTTCCGAGGATGAAGACATGACCGTACTGCAGATGGTTATTATGCAAAAATGTAGACGACCCCGACGTAAATATTGGGTGCACCCTATATGGAATACCGGTGAAAAAATATACTTACCAGTTGATGGTAAACCTGGAAATGTATCCGGACCGTTTTCAGCAGGTTTTCAGGATGTCACCATTATGTTATAATCAAATATTAACCCGAGCCAGATCAAGGTTACAAAAACGGCACACAAATTGTAATGTCAATGTAGCATTTACAATAATATAAATTAAATAATCATCGTGCCGTCATTATGATGATGTTGACTTCAATATAATGTTTTATGAGCTTGTTGAGAAACATCCTGCACCATACGATTATAATCGATCAGATTACTCTAAACGGAACGTGAGAGACAAGATGCGGATAATGATAGTAAATAAATTTAACGGCAAATTACGTGGGGACAATAATGTCTGACCATGCCAGCCCGCTAGGCACGAGAAGGAGAGTTCAACTCACGAAGCGATGGCTAGACGTCGATAAGAACGACATGCGTGCCAACAAACTCACCACCAAGGATACCGAAGACCGAGCGAAGTGGACCAAGAGAAGTAGGAAGGCGGACTCCTGGCAACCGAAATTTAACACCAAGACAATGATAATGATGATCTTGGCGTCAAATCCTGTTTGTGCTCTAGCACGCGAGGACCCGGGGCCCGCTTTGACTATGATCCAAGATTTAGTAGATCAGGCAATTACAGTGGAACGACTGCCAACTGACCTCCATACATTAGGTCGACATAAGGTCAATAATCATGCGAGTCGTTTAAAATAACGCGCGTAAAAGCGTCGAAAAAGCTCTCGTGCAAACGTTGCCTAACTCACAATCATTCGTAAATCTCTCGTGCGAACGTTGCCTAACGTGAAAAACCAGAATAACACCACCGTTTTCTTTGTTGTCACCGTGACGTGGCACTGCGTGGTGCGCCGCGCAGTGCACTGCACTGCATTAGTGGAGCTAGAGCATAGCCTCCTTCATCTGTAACCGATGGACTGTGTTGCCTATGTCTGTTGAAGGCAGAAAGGAGATTTTTATATTCAAATTGGAAAGTAATGTAATGTAAAGAACGATACATTTTTAGAGACGTTAACACAGTTGAATGAAATCATTTTACCGCGCTGGTAGACAAATGAAAGTAGGTAATATTTTAACTCTGATTACTTATGAGTCCTGAAGCTAGTGACGTATTTGGAAATGAATTTCCGCTTCTGTTATCCACGGACCATAGAGTGGCAAAACTCAGTTGCTCTTTTATGACGCTGCTTTGGATCCTGGCTTTCATTGCAAACTACTGGTAGTATATTTGTGTAGGTAGTGAGTACAGGTCAATGGTGTGGAAAGTTCCCACATGATTTACAATGATTCAGATACAAAAAATATGGAGACCAGTCAATTGTTTTGTCTAGGTTACGAGAGTAGAGTGTATATTCTTTAATAAAATGTGATTTCGATAAAAAGCCCCAGTGTTGGCTTCCATGTAATCACGGGGATCGGAACTGCTACGATGATCATCAGGTTGATCACAGATGACGACTGATGGATAGACAAATAATCTGGGGACAATCTGTCCTTGTCAGTCCTTCTTGTAAACATTCAGTTATTTGGTCATTCAGTTAGTGTATCTGAATTATTAATCAGAGTGAAAATTGTCTCCCGCACTTTCTTTTTCATTATTTTGCTCATTATTTAATAATATTTTTCATAACTTACCAAAATAAACAATCCTACAGAAATCAAATTGTTTGTAATGACTTTTATGAATGACGTTCTATGACGTTTAAAAACTTGCCATACGGAGATTTTTATTTGATTTTATTTAATAAGCGATTCGGGCTTGGCGTGGTCTTATTATAACTTATTCTGAGATGTTTATTTTGGGTACATTGTTAAATTCGGTAATTGAAATTTGTAACTTTGCCTGCTGGGGATGCCCAGGAGCTGTTCATTATTGAAATTTTAATTTAGTTTTGATGTTGGGCAGCAGAGATAATGTTGTTTTCGACGGTGAACGTTAGTTTCTAGGACGATTACTTGTTATGTAACCCAAGTGTTTATTATCACGTATTGTGATAGCAGATAGACATCTAGTATCACAACACGTGCATTACTTGTGATAGTCTGTATACGATGTACTGAGTAGATTTGGTCGAAGGACTGACCAGGAGCTGATAAAGTAAAGTAAAGCGTGTTAGTTACTATTTTACGATTTTAGCAATTTCATATTGAGAAATATACTGCATAGTCTAACAGTAGTGTATCTACGTACAATAGGTACACGCTGTAAAAGTACGGCTAGTACTGTACTAGCTTCTATGTATTATAAAGGTACTACTAGATTCTATAAGTACCTACGGGTTACAAACGTGACGAACGAATCATCCTTACTGAGTAACAACGTTAGCAATGTTTATTAATTTCGATTTGTCCTTCCACGAGTTAAGGAATATTGTTTTGAGTTTAGAATGATAAAAAGAGAGCTAGTATAGTCTCTTACAACCATAGCGTCAGGAATGACCGAGGGAACATGGTACTGTGCTGTGGTATTTTTGTTTCAGATAACACACGAGGGCGTGTGTAGGTCTTGAGCCTAGACATCATTTTGACCAAGAAATGTAACGTCAATCGAAGTGCCACCTTGCGGATAGCTGGAAATACTGTGATGACATCATATTCGGCGCGCGGCCGTAACTAACACTTTGCATCCGACCATCGACAAGTCAAGACGTGACACTAGCTAGCTGCTCATCCATTAAAGAGAGAAGAAGTCTTGATTTATTGCCTCACGTCACATAGCCGTACTCCATAAATGAGTGTTGCATAATGGATGATCAAGGGACCGGAGCACCGATGAATGATGATGGCCCAATCAACAAACCAGCGCTGGTTCCAGGTCACCAATTCTCGGCAGCGGGTCGCAGCGCGATGAATTGTATGTTTCCAATGATAATTTGCTCTTGGTATCCCCTGATATGGGTTGTGAGTTAACAGACTCATTGGATAAATGATTTATATTTAATTAATATTTTTAACCGATTTGACTTCATAAAGCGCGCATCAATTATTCTTTACAATATATCGGTGGCCAACGATGTTGTACTGGATAATTAATGCCATATGTAGGTCATGTGATTTGACCATTGCCATGTGATTTGGCAATTAATTATAGGTCATGTGATTTGACCATTGCCCTGTGATTTGGCATTTAATTACAGTTCATGTGATTTGACCATTGCCCTGTGATTTGGCATTTAATTATAGGTCATGTGATTTGGCCACTGCCATGTGAATTGGCATTTAGGGTCCTGTGATTTGACCACTAGTACCATGTGATTTGGTTATTGCCGTGCAATTTGGCGTATGATTTTGATCACGTTTGACAAATTAATTTTATTGTATTTTACATTGATGCTAGTTGATGTAAATTGATGATGTATTTAGTCAATTGTCAAAATGTAACTCGAGTAAAGATACGTCAGTAAGTAATCCTGTAAACATTGCTTGTATTATAACATTTATGACATTTGTGTTAAGTACATGTCTTGACCGTGTAGTGTCCGGAAGAGTAGAATAGCACCAACCCCTCACAATCGTGAGTGTCGTATAAGGCGACTAATGTTTTCGAGACAAAATACGAGTATCTACAGACTCCGTAAACTGGAAAATGGGCAGCAGCTTTTTCCATTGTTATTTTATAACACTGCGATCTCCAATCCGCTTGCCAAGCGTGCGGATAATGGCAATAACCTCCCCTTTTGTGGGTGAGGCTCTAAGCCTTGCAGTGGACTGTTATGGGTTGTGATGACTTAAATGTCAAGGTAAAAGTTATTAAATTGTCACGATATAATTCGAACATAAATATTATGTAAGCATTGCATTGCCATTTTAATCTATATCTTACGTTACACACACATTTTTGTTTAATTGTAATTTTGAGATAGTGTATCGCAAGTCAATTAGGCTGCTCGTCAGTATGGCCGTGTGGGAAATAAGGTTATTATTTTATTTATCTTCATTTTTATAAAATGTCGGTAGTGTTCTTAAATTAAAAACCACACATGCGGGTACACCGCAGTATATAAGAAAGCGGCCATCGCTCTCGACAGGTCAGACCTCTAAAAGCCTCTAAAGAGACCTCTAATATACCTCTTGAACGATCCTATGTCATAGTCCAAAGGAAACACTGTGTCTGGGAGCTCATTCCACATCCGAATCGTACGAGCGAGAAACGTTCTTTCGAACCTTCGCGTGGTGACCAACAGAGGGTCTACGTAGTGGGGATGAGTACCCAGCCCACGGCGGGTGGTGCGATGGCGGAATTGTGCTGTGGGCACCAGATCGAAAAGTTCCTCGGAACACTCCCCATTGTACAGCCGATAGAACACATACAGGGAGCCAAAGTCCCTTCGGTTAGCCAGTGGTTCTAACTTGCTTGTTTGTATGGGATCGTCGACAATTCGTACGGCGCGTCTCTGTACGGAGTCCAAAGGATTAAGCAGGTCAGCAGTTTCGCCGGCCCAAAGATGGGAACAATACTCCATATGAGGCCGCACCTGTGCCTTGTACAGCAGCAGGCGCTGCCCTGGGGTGAAGTATCGCCTGGACCGGTTAAGCACGCCAAGTTTTTTTGAAGCCAGTTTGGCCTTACCTTCTAGGTGACTCCGGAATCGCACGTTATCCGATATGTCGACACCAAGGATCCCGATACTATTTGAGATGGAAAGGGGTGTCCCTTGGAACTGCGGCACTATGACAAAGGGATCCTTTTTGGCGGAAAATGCACAGACCTGTGTTTTTGAATGGTTGATTTCCACTAGGTTCAGTCTGCTCCAGTGAGCAACTTGCTCCAAGGAGTGTTCAATCTCTGACACAAGTCTTATTCGGCTTTCCGACACCACGGAACGAGGGATATTCGCACGGCCAGTATAACAAGCATCTCCAGTACTGTCATCTGCATAGCAATGAATACTGGGAATATTCAGCATATCATTGATATGCAGAAGAAACAGCGTGGGAGATGGCACTGAACCTTTTGGTACTCCAGAATTAATGGTCTTGGTATCGGAGCAGCATCCGTCGACAACGACTTGGATGCTCCGTCCAGACAGAAAGCTGGATACCCAATTGTAGAGCCCCTCGGGGATACCGTACTTCGGGAGTTTTGTTAGCAGTGCCCTGTGCCAGACCCGATCAAATGCCTTGGCTATATCAAGACTGACAGCCAGAGCCTCCCCCTTGCTCTCGACAGCCTCAGCCCACCGGTGTGTTAGGTACACAAGAAGGTCACCATATCCTATCATACCATATTATATATATATGGACATCGGTTCCTTCTGTTTCGGCAGGTTTAGTTTGATTGGCTTTTTTCCCCGGTAGGTATTTATTATAAAATTACCTAATAATCAAAAAGAAACTGAAAGTGGAATCGAAAACGTCTTTATCGGTTCAGTGCTGTTCAGTATATTTTGTACCTTATCGAATTTTTTAATCTCTATATAGGTATTTATTTATGTGTGTTGTTGTTGGTGTAACAAGTAGGTATATGAGCACATGCAATCGACTACAATCTTTGAGAAGTGTTTATTAGGCTTGTGAAATCTTGGTCATAGCTGCCTTCATTCTAAAGTGAGATAGATAACACACACTTGTGTACTTATCATCATCATCATCATCATCATCATCATAGCCGTAGGAAGTCCACTGCTGAACATAGGAAAGGCCTCTCCCGCGTCTTCCACACCGATGGACTCTGAAGCTCTTTCATCAATCGGCTCCCTACGACCGTCCCGATGTCATACGTCCATCTCGTGGGGGGCTCATCTCACCCTGCGATTACCAGTACGTGGTGGCCACTCCAAAATCTTTCAACCATCAGCCGTCAGTCCTGCGAGCTACCTGGTTTGCCTAGGGCCACTTTAGTTTTGCGACTCTGGAGAAAAAATGAAAATGATAATAATTTTTATTGAATTAGGATTACGTTAGTAAATCTCTTTCAAAAGTCAAAAATCTAACGAAAAACAAAGGGAAAGTTAAGCGAGCTCATCCAGGTAGGAGCTGACGCATGCAGACCGATCAGCGCGCTCGAGGGCTTACCCCGGCGAGACACCGGGCATCGATACACGCCACGCACATAACCTACTAAGCGAATCATGTGCGGCGCGTGCCCGGCCCCAGCCAGCCCGCCGGCGGCGCTCACACCCACCCGCACGCACCAGCCAGCCTACCCACGTCGCCCCCTGAGCTCGGAACAAATAAGTAAAAATAATGTCGTCTGTCTGTCAGTATAGGAGCATAGGGATGTCGTTGATCTTAATTGTGCTACGGATATCTTTCTTTCAGATCCTATCGGCTGAGAATAGCGCTCTTCATCGCTCTCTAAATTGTGAAAAATATTTTGCAGATCGCATTAGCTATCACCCTTTTTATACACGAACGGTGAGTTTCTTTAAATTCATCGAGGTCTGAAGTATTCCACTATAACAGAATCAGAATTTATGGTCATTAACATTAGGGGGTAACATTCCAATCAATTAGTTCAGGAACTTAAATCTACTAAAGATTTGTAATGTGCCAAGTCTTTAGTCAACTTATACCTAACCTTATCTTATATATAGATAACAAAATTATAGTAAATTGACGTTGACTTATCTACGCTACAATTTTTTAAGGTTCCTTACCTCTGTAGCGACATCTATCGTTCCAACAGGGAAACTCAACAATACTCACTTTACGAGTACACGAACACAAGATTGGCAAGCATCCGCACATAGATGGCGCTAACCGTCCTACATCGCGCTAGAGAAATGTACTAACTTCCGCGGCATATATATAACGTCCGACAATCGACTGTTGGACCCATGGTCCCCTGGTCTCAACACTCGGCCAGGTGGGTAATTACCCTTTTCCACCTTCTCTAACTTTGCTTGCCAGCAATGGCCGCCAAACCTCAAAAGAAAAGATCCTTAAACTATCACTTTGTTGTCCGTCTGTCCAACTCTGTCGAAACTGTCAAGCTTAAATTAATATCAAATACTCAGGTCTGCAAAAAAATTAAACATCTAAATCAACGCAGTTAAAAGATACGGCCGTTTATGCTCCGTTTATGCCGCATATTTTGACGATCGCAAGGAAATCAAAACCTATAGGGTACTTCACGTTGATCTAGAATCATGAAAATTTACAAGAAGCAATGCCATGTAGCACAAGTAAAGGAAAAATCCGAAAACTGTTAATTTGTATTTACATCACAAAACTATAGTTAACCAACTTATGAAGTGTACTTGGATTAGCAAATATTTTATACGAATTGCATTTGTAATTTTGTAATGTGTTTATATATCAAAAAGCCCTCGCATCCACGGAACCCTACACTGCACGTGTCGAGCACATCTTGACAGGATTTTTTTGACTTTTTAGTGGACTTTTGGAGTCGGTTCGGGCTATAATATTTGAGGAGTTCCCTCAAGTCCATAAGGATTCCATTATCAGAACTGGGATGTGTTTAAAATGGAATCAAGTATGTTCTTTCAAATAAAAAAAGAATTTTCCAAATTGGTTTATAAATGCCGAAAATTTTATTTGCATTACATAATTTTGAAAGTGCCTTTTGAAGACTTTCATTTCTACAGATTTTAGAGAAAAAAGATTGTCAATGGTACTCAAACCCGAATTTTTTTTTATTTGTGGGGCCTTTGTTACATTTGTGATCCTGCTACAGGGGGGCCCTCACTAGATTGGATCATGGTTACACATTCAGTCGCCAGAATGTGCAGGTTTCATTACGAAGTTTTTCCTCACCGTAAGAGCATCGGTTGGTATTCAACTCAGAAAAGAGTCATGGGTACATGGCCGCAGTATTTATATTAGTACCTGCAACAGATAAGGCAAGTTAATTTTTTAAATTTTTAAGAAATTATTTGACTTAGCTGTTGCAGGTTAGGATAATGAATAAGTAAGAATACCTATCCACTTTTACACTCCTTTCTTGAGGAATTCTACTTATTGTACTCTCCAAGGAAAACTTCTCCAGCACGGCTAGCACAAGCGTGCCCGCGTAATAGCTCGCGCCGCGAGATAGACTTTGTTTACTTTTCTCAATGCTAAGATGAAAGAGATAGCAGTATCTACGTCGCACTTTTTCCCGTTTATCGCGTGCGCGAGATCAGACTTGTGCTAGTCATGTAGGTAGCTCGTACCATAACCGTGCGCGGGTGAAAGTTTCTTGGGAACCGCACAGTTCGCGACCAATTTGGTTTCAATGGGGTGAATTCGCTTAGATGAACTTAATTACCATCGTTAAATAGTTATATTAATTTTATTTTAATAATCACAACCTTAAAACATTATTTTAGTTGGACATAGACATTTTATTTGACAATTAGTACAATAATATCAAAGAAGTTGTAGCAATATCAACAATTATAGGTATAACATGTTAAAACTAGGGTACATTCAACGGGATTACTTAACTGATAAATAATTCATTTTCATGCAGTTGGTACAACGATATTTGTTAATTCGTGAACGTTAATTCGAACAATCATTTACAATAGTATTACTTAGGTCCTTAACTATCACTATCCAGTTGGAGGAACACTGGATAGTTAAAAAAAATGAATTATGTTTTAAAAAGTATGAATAGTTATCATAGAAGAAAAATAAATTAGAAGATCATTACAAAAATTAAACTGGCTTTCCGGGAGTCATCATGTTCATTTTCAGTAGGGCCAAGATCTTCCTGTCGTTAGCCCAAAAAGCCCATCCCTGAAAGTAGATAAACCATTATAAAAAATCGGCGAAATGCGAGTCGAACTCACAGACTAAGGATTCCGTCACAACTATGCATACAAACATACTTTTTTATTTTATTTGTATGTCTGTTTAAATTTGTGTATAAGTAGGAATAACAAGTATCTAAAAAAAATTTTTTTTAATGCTAAATGTATATCTTTTTAGTTTATTTTATTCTGTGACTATGTTTCGTGGATTAGGTTAGTGGCCGTAACAACGGCGCAGCATAGAATAAAATAATTAATAAAATAATAATCATCTTGTCGTTACATGTCCCGGTTGTGCTCCCGTACGATGGCCTGGGGTCCGCTTAATATATAAATGAATTATTGACGTTACGAAAAAGAATCGATTCTAGATAGATACCCTTGCTTTTCCAATTCCGCATTGCCCATGTGCAGCGTATCACCGCTGCATCGAACGTTCCGAGCTTCATTGAGGTCAGCGCAGCGATTGGCAATGAAGTGATCCGAATATACACTTGAAGCGAAGAGCTCATACACTCGACTGTGAGAGCAGGTACTGATCCAACAACCCGGCTGGCGGTTCCTCCCTCCGTTGGGGTAGAAGTTGACAGTGGCAATAGGGTCGAATATGCCGAGCAAGCCACCGTCAGTATGTATGGCTTCGACGTACTGCGCATCAGTCGTGGTCAAAGCATTAGCGTTGTTGCCCCAGGAGGGACCAGCGGGATCTAAGCCTGTAAGAAAACCAATATTGTATGTGTGGTATTTCAATGACACTAAGACTAAGGTCAGCAGGCAGTCTCCATCTAGCTTACACAGAGTATTCGTCACTCATTAGAAGAATGTTTTTTATACATTTCTACCATACCCAACTGTACTCATACTCTACATCTACCCTACACCTCATCATATCAGCCGGAAGACGCCCACTGCTGGGCATAGGCCTCCCCCAGAGATCTCCACAAGGCCGGTCCTGTGCCTTCCGCATCCAGCTGGTACCTGCGATCTTTACCAGGTCGTCGGTCCACCTTGTGGGAAGTCTACCTACGCTGCGTCTTCCGGTACGTCGTCGCCACTCGAGAACTTTAATGCCCCATCGGCTACCTGTTCTTCAGGGTATGTGCCCTGCCCACTGCCACTTCAGTCTGGCAATCCTTAGAGCTATGTCGGTGACCTTGGTTCGCTTGCGAATCTCCTCATTTCTGATTCGATTACGCAACGAGACTCCGAGCATAGCCCTTTCCATTGCCCTTTGGGTAACAGTGAGCTTTCTTATAAGGCCCACAGTTAGCGGCCACGTTTCAGTTCCGTAGGTTATCACTGGCAACACACATTGGTCAAAGACCTTCGTCTTGAGACACTGCGGTAATTGTGACGAAAATATATGGCGTAGCTTCCCGAACGCTGCCCAAACGAGTTGGATTCGTCGATTGAACTCTTTCTCGAAATTTGTCCTACCTAGCTGGACTATTTGTCCTAGGTATATTATAGTCGTCAAACTTCAAGTGAAGGCCTCCAACTGTGCGAAACCCTACACCTACTCTACATCTATCAAATCAATACAACAACAAAAACAATTATTGAAATCGGTCCCACCGTTTTCAAGTTCTAGCGAGACTAACTAATTTAGTTTCATATGTTCCCATGTCTGTTTGTAATACAATTTTGCAAGTTAAATTTGACCTAATTCTTTATAATGCCGTCGAGCTGAGCTGATGATGAAGACGGAAGGTGGCCATAGAAACTCCAACTACGCATTGTAAACTGTAATTTGGGCTTGTTTGATTAGTCTTGTCGTCTTGACAAATACTCAAATTAGTCAAATCACAGAAAACGCGCAATAACAGTTGTTATTAACAATATTTTTCATTTCAACTTGTTATGTGTTAAGTATAAATGTATCCATATAGATAAATAAAACTAACAATGATAAAATAGTTAACCTTATGATTTACAGTTCGAAGAAGTCGTAAATGCAACTATTAGTCAATATATGAGATAACAAATCGTAGTGACATTGGCACTGAAGATTATCAAGGCTGTGCCCTAATTTTAAGGTGATAGTAATTTTAGATTATTTATACAAAAAATAAAACCCATTTTCTTAGTGCTCATTTGCTGGAGGATGATATAAGTGGTTCAACTCATAGAAATCAGGAGCTCCGGATGCTAGCAGTCAGAGTCAACTGTCTTATTATTACAAGGTGACAATTTAAAATATACAGTAGAGATATATTGGAGAGGGTATGTTTCTTGGGGAAAGTTGTTCAGTTTCATAGAATATGGGGTTTCAATTAATGCTAGCGGTATTTTTACACCCTGTATAAATACCATTCAAAAATACACAATAACTACACTTATTTAAAGAAGGAGAAGACGCACAAACCTGTTATTCTGGCTATCCGGCCGCCAGTAGCACGACCAGCGTTGCCAGCAATATGGGCTCCTAAGCTGAAGCCCACAAGGTGAACGTTGTTCCAATCGCCTCCTTCAGTATTAATGAGCCAGATCAAGAAAGCGCCGAGGAACTGTCCAACATCGGGGACGCCAGAACTAGCAGTTGAGTAGAGACGATTGGCCAAGCGTCTCCAATCCACTACGATCACGTTGACATCAGAGACGTGAAGGAATGCTGCGGTCACCATAGGGTTAATAGGACTGTTCCCATTACTGTTCCAACCGTGGATGATGACCTTCAATGGACGGCTGGCTTCGTAGTTGGAATTTGTAAGGGTGATGGGATCCCCGTGGACGAGCACTTGGGCATTGGTGGGGTTCTGTCTGTGAAATGAAAATTATTTTGTTTATCGGGATTCTGTTCACGTTCTCGATGCGTTCTATCAAGCAGAGCCGGGAGTCAACATGTGCTGGAATTTCGACCCGCATGACAAATCAACCACTTTATTATTTTATTTTTTAGCAGTGAAACTTTGTTCAACCACAGCTTCCTGCCAGAACTGGTTGATCTAAACAAAACATCTAAAAAATAAAGCGACTTGGGAAATTACAAGATTTATCTAAATCAACTATTTAACGTGAAACGAAAAGGATTTAGTTCTGCAGGGCTATCCACAGTGGAATCATTTCAAAATACGAACTTAATCTTCGAAACTGACATTTTGTATGATCGTCACAAAGACTTCTATGTATACTAGCGTATATAAATCAATGGATGGTCATCTAAAAGAAAGACGAAATTATAAATTACTCTACTTTGACTGTTTTCAAAACCAAACATAGAACACACAAATACAAACTTTGTAATACCTAATGCCTGAAATAAACGGTTTATAATGATTATTAAAACAAAATATAAAATATTTCAACTGTGAAAACAATTAAGACTCAAAAATTAAATCCACACTGCGTATGATTCCTGTTAGTGGAATATTTGGATGAATACAATAGATTAATGTAAGAAGCTTGTCTTCGTAATATCCAAATTATAGAGTGCATCAATGGGACGAGCCGATTCCTTCAAAACGAGTCCTGCTCGACTAGTCCCGCTGGAAAAATTATCTCCTCTACTCATCTAGTACATATCGATAAACATACCTGGTGAAAAGCCAATAAGCATTTTCCGCCCCATTCCTAGTAGAACGCTGGATATCTTCTTCTGGTGGTTGGTGAAGGTCGACCAGGTGTGGTACGCCTTCGCCATCAGGCATCCATATGTAGCGGCTCTCGCCCTCCACGTATTGGCTGTTATCTCCCGGGACCAGAGGAATTGCATTGCCTGCGCACACTGTACAAAATAAGTCATTATTACCTGAGAAGACATAGTATACCCTCTCTATCTGAGAGGTTCTAAATTTACAAAGAAAATAAGCAAGAAAGAGGCAGGATGACCTCTAATCGAAATAAAGAAGACAAGAGAGAGAGAGCTAACTTAATAACCAGAGAAGTGGCTTATTGTTGATACAACAGATGGCCATGTAACAATGATGTCAATAAAACATTATCCCGAAGTAAAATTAATTTTATTTTTGTTTCTATATTTGCATTTATTATATTGGCAAAATGTTTACTTACATGCTACGAATGCAGCAAGAACCACTAGGAGCTTCATATTGGAGCCTATCCGTAGGTTTAATTCTGCTGAAGATCCGAGTCTATTTATTAGCTCAACACAATAGCATTTAAATGGTATTATCAACGAATGCCTGATAATCTATAGACTAATCCATTTACTTATCAATTAGCAAATAGGCAATAAAATGCGGTGGTAGGTTTCTGTTTTGATAACGTATATTCTCTAAGCTAGGGTAGCACTTTTATTAATAACAATATTATCATTTTCTTAGAAAATGACTGGAGTTATAACGTAGTTTCCTTTGTTGTAAATATTTGATTTATGACAGGTTTAATTGTAATTGCGATCAATTTAAAACACGTAACGGTACATTTAAACTAATTTAGACCAATAGAGCGATGGCTCAGTCCATCATTCTCTCTTGGTGTAATTGTCAACAGACGAAGAGGGCGAAGAGGATCCCTTCGGTGTTGTTCTATTAACGTTCAAGGAAGAATTCTTGAAATGTTTAATATCGACCCAAAAGCGAAAACGTCATCAGTAAAAAGCAAAATGTTCAGGAGCGCTGAAATAATTTTTTATTTCAGAAAAATAATTTTATCTCCTTTATTTTTAAACCTATAATTACAATTTTTTTAACGCTAATTTCTTTTTCATATCTTATCAAGAGAAATATCCAAAGCCTACTAGAAGTTATGTTTTTGTCGGTTACAGCAAATGCACTTTTTTGAAAAGCATAAACGTTGAAAAATGTAATTCGAAATTAGAGGATTTCCCACAAAGCATAATTTGTAACTAGTTATTACATTAAGTAATAGATACACTGAAGTGTCGTAATTGTTAGAAGTTAAAAGCATAGTAAGATTAAAACAATTTAACAATGGAACCGCATTAATTTATGATGTGTTTAAAATGCTTAAAACTTAAATCGCTTCAAAATCGGAAGGGGTATGGCAGGGGTACGGCAGGGGTACGGCAGGGGTACGGCAGGGGTACGGCAGGGGTACGACAGGGGTACGGCAGGGGTACGGTAGGAGTACGGTAGGGGTAGGGTAGGGGTGGTAAGGTAGGGGTTTACTCTGATGTGCTAATACATTTCGCGAGATGCTCTCGTCCTTCGAGGTCCTGTCGAGTGTGAGACTACGAGTCTGCAGATTTGGACGGACTGTGGGAATTCTACGCGTCGTATTCATGGAGACAGCTATGGTTCGCGTCAGATTATCCTTCACAGTGCGCTCTGGGTGCCGCGAACATGATACTGGTGGTAATGAGATGCCTCATCACCATCAGTGCTGTACGTGACCGTGGCCGATATCAGCCATGGTTCGGTAAGTCCTGTGCTGAGGTCTCCAACCTAAAACAGGCTGCTGTCTACAGGTAGGCAAGCGGCGAGCCTGAGCGGTAGCATGTGATGCGAAGGAGGCTCCCCTCAGGTTGCAGAAGTCCTGGACATCCGTCTGTTTGAAATTCACTCTATCTACGATTTACAGAGATACACTTCCACGGCTATCGCGCAGTGCTAAGCGACGCGGTAAGCCGCCAGCCAAAGGGGGCGAGCGCGATTTAATTAGCAGCAAATGTGCATGGCCAACATTCAACAACTAATTGCAAAGAGCTTAAATACCAAAATCCAATGAATTTCAACTTTCTTAATTAGCGTTCAGTTCAATTCAAAATGGGCCCACTTCACGAGAAAAGAAGAAATTAAAAAATCTGTCACAATTGACGGAAAAATTGATGGAAGCACTTCATAAAAAATAAAAATGATAAAAATAATACAGTCGTCCCCCTTTTTTGTTTTAGAAGTCGGTTAAAAACAGCACGAGATAATTCTCTTGCTTTATGTTCATTTGGTCTAAATGCACCGCCATTAATTACAACAAGTCTGTTAACCCCCACTTATCTGATGAAAGTTCACCTCCGTATGCCTAGATATTAACAATAAGAGGGACGTCACCAGGCGTTGCGCACCTCTAACATACTAACATACCACTTGGGATTCCCATATCATAATTCGAAGGAAAACCTATTGCTGGAAGATCGTTCCATATTCGTATAGTACGAGAGAGAAACTTTTTTCGGACCGTCTTCGCATGAACACCAACGACGTCTAATATAGATGACCAACCCAGATGACGGCTGGAGTTGGATGAGGGTATTGTGCTGTGGGCCCCATATCAAAAAAATTTACAGAACTTTTCTAATTCTGCAGCTGGTAGAACACACACAGGGAGGAAAAGTTCCTTAGAAAAGCCAGTGGTTCTAACTTGCTAGTATTGTTAGTATGGAGTCGGCAACAATTCTTATGGTGCAGAGGCACGGAGTCAAAAGGATTAAGCAGGTTGGCACAAAGATGGGAGCAGTAGGTACTCCATTGTGGCTGCACCTGTTCTTGTTTATACAGCCGTAGGTGTTGACCAGGGTTAAAGTCTTGCTGGAGGGCGATCTCTCTAAGGTGATGGAGAGGTGACGACGATGAGGTGATTTTTTTTGCATTAAATGTATTGTGGCTTGCAAAATCTACACTGGGTCACGGTGGACAATTTTATAGAGCTTAAATCAAAGGCGTAAAAGTTCATCATATTGATTTATTTTGAATAAAAGTAAGAACAATTACACTAGAATTCAATCTGGCCGGGAACCGCCTTGACCATGATCCAGGATTTAGCAGATCAGTTTTTTACAGTGGAGCGACTGCCATTTGACCTCCGTGACCCTGCTAAAAGGGTACCTAACCTGATAAGATCATGGTTACACATTCAGTTGCCTGAATGTGCAGGTTTCGTCACGATGTTTTGCTTCACTTCAGGAGCATCGGTAAGTTTTCAACTAATGTACATAACATAACCCAGAAAATGTCAGACCCGCTAACTATTGAGCCATCAACGCTCCTTATTATTAAGTGCACGATTTACCTACCCTACACCTACGTTTATGATATTTTCAGTTTAAAATGTTTAGAATTTAGATTGTTCACCTCTGTTAGGTACATATATACCACTTTATTTTAATACTTGCAGTTTATAAGCAATGTTTGAGCTACAAATTGATACAAACAATGTAGCTAAACTTAATAAGTGCACTTAATATAAATCTTAGATATTACATGTAACATGCCCACTACAGTATTGTTTCTCATAAATAATTGTATTTACATAACTTACTATGTGAGTATTGAATTGCATTATGCACATGTGCAGTTTTAGAAACTATACAAACTACATATTATATAAAAAAGAAAGATTTGCGATTCACACTTTTTGCAATGGGACACTGGCTGGTTATAATGTCAATTAAGCTGATTAAAACTTTGACTATTTATTACAATAAAACACGACATTCGAATTTAAAATTCCCCTCTACCATTTTTTACGAGCAAAATTAAAATATTCTCTCTTATTAGTTATCCTAAGGCGGCTTTTATAGAAGAAATGGCTGTTTCAAAATAAACCAACGCCTCGCAAAGTGAAGCGTGCGATAAGTGCAGGCTAAATATTGATCGCAAGTTTATTTCTTTGACAGGTTAATGAGGAGTTTTCCAGTAGGTATTGATAGTTCGTTTTAAAAAGCATCAATAGATGGCGCTCCTACAATTTTGGTAATCTTTTTTAAATCTGTATGATGGTGGCAGTGATTTCATGCAGCCAAGTAATACTAAACTTGAAAATAAAGTGTTTATTAATATAAACATAACTGTTAAAGGTTGATGGAAGTGTAAAAAGAAATATTTATAGAAGTTGGCACTATGTTCCATTATTATTACAACCTCTAAAATGGTTTAAAACTATTAACAAATATAATATTATCCAATACAACGTACCCAGTGTTTATATCCTGTTTGCTAAGAACCTATTTCAAGCGATTATCAATTACCAAAATTGTCGGGGCGCCATCTAGTGAGTGGTTAGGAATGCCTTAAATACCTATTGGAAAACTCCTCATTGATGTTTACCCTTACGATACGTTGCCAGAAGTATTTTTCTGCTGTGATTGCTCACAACAAGCGACCGAACACCGGCCCTCGTAAACTACTACTTCACCACCACAACGCGCGGCTCATTCAGCGCTTAAAACTAGGGACTTTCTGGACAGTACAGCGGTGAAACTTATAGATATTTTTCCTTACAGTCCCGATTTGGTACCGTGTGACTTTTTTTATTCCCTAAAATAAAAAATCAACTCCAGGAACACAGTTTTCATCACCGAAAGATGCACGCTGCATTTGAGAAGGCGATTGAAGAGATGTCTGATCCATCTCCCCTCCATGCGTCGTTTATTCTCAATGCTGAGGGTCGTAGCCTCTTCGGATGACTTTCTCGTGGTCTATCTTGCGCCAGCTCACTCTATCTTCGGCAGCATGGATGGCATCGTACACCTAGATGTCCAGGGTAGAGCGGATCTGGTCTGACCAGCGCATTGGGTTTCTACTTCTAGGCCTCTTCCCGCTGATATTGCCCGTTTTCAGCAGCTTTTCTAAATTGTCATCTCTTTTCTGGTGTCTGATATAGACAGGAAAATGTCATTTGACAATTGGTTTTAGACGTATAAAATTGTGTATACCAATGAAGAGTTCTTTGAGAAGATTTATCAAAATAAATAACAAGCTCTAGTACTCGTACTTATATCTTTGTAGTATCGCAAAACTTTCTGAGTTTCCCAGGTGACAAAATGTGTTAAAAGAAAACTAAATTTTACAAGATCATTTTGTAAGGTTAATAGGAACACAGTTCTTTGAGAATGTTTATTTCAATACGGCCATGACTGTCCGGTCCTTAATCCATAAATCCCGCTCCTGAAATAAATAAATAAATACTTATAAAATACATAGTGGCAATGAATGATAGAAAACCAAGAGACTATAAAGTCTTCCGCTGGGGACCATTTTTTGGCTATTGGCACCCCGCGATGGTAAAAGTATATAAAAATCTTCAATAATCACCTTATTACTAAATTTTGAGAGTTTTGTAGTATTTATTTCAATTTTCAATTTATTTAATAATTTTACAATTCCCAGAATTAAAATTCGTATGAAAACTCTGAGCAAGCCCGTATTGTAGAGAGAGGTTGTTGTTTATTTTTAAGTTAACACTGAAATGATTTGACTCCGGAGTTTGTTGAATCAGACGCTGTAATTGCCCGCTGTTATTTACCTATTGTCCCACAGATGGTGTGAAAAGTAGAGTATAAGAATTCACCTCTGAGATAAAGCTGTCTTATCGGGCGGCTTGAACCCCTCAGTTTATTCAGGACTCTACATAACTTCGATACGCTCGGGATCCAATAAGCCGCCCGTGACGTAATACACTGCTTTATTCCCTCGGTGTATAATCTGCTATTAAAATGTAACGGCTGTATGCAACACGATGCGTATTGTTAGCGCCTCGGTGTAGCCTTATGTTTGTTCGATTGTAGATACCTCAACTAAATCTAAATACCCGTTAACCCCAATAAGTCTATTCAGATTGAGTTGTCTTATTTTGTTATGGAAGTTCTGTATTTAAATGAAGAATTTGCAGCAGTATTCGTTGAAATTCATGTTCTGTTAATTTCTTATATCATTCAAGACATCTTTACACAGTGTACGTGCTGTGATTGATACGGCAAGTCGTGATTTTGGGTATTGTTTATTCACCAAATAAGACAAGTCAGCCTGGGCATTCCCTTACCATACCTTAGGTATTCTTATTGATATACGGACAGATTTCGTTTTAGTAATCAACATACCCTTGCTTATTTACTTCGTTATTGCCCATCCGAATAGTATCGCCGCTGCATCTGATGTTCTGAGCTTCACTGATATCAGTGCAGCGATGTGCGACGAAGTGGTTTGTACGGAGACTGGAGATAAAGAGGTCAACGACCCGCTTATGGGAGCAGGTACTTAACCAACAGCCAGGTTGACGGTTTCTTCCGCCATTAACGTAGATGTTTGCACCGCCAATTGGTTGAAATATCCCAAGACGTCCACCATCGGTGTGGATCGCTTCGACATGCTGCCCGTCAGTTGCTCTCATTTTCTCAGGATTATTAAACCAAAAGGGACCGGCGGGATCTAGTCCTGAAAGTTAAACAGTTCCAGTATTAAAACTATGAAAGCTATTCATACTAAACCTAGATGAACCCAGCAACTGCTTAGAATTTGTAAAATATGGTAGTCTATGTTTTGGTGTTTCGGTCAATACAGTTTATTATTATTTTGTAAAGTGGCGAGCGGATCCAACTTGTAAGCGAGAGATACCAAGAACCGATGGTCTTACGGTGACGAAAAACATCGTGAGGGAACCTGTACATTCAGGCGACTGTACGTGGTAACCGTGATCCAATATTGTCAGGTGACAGGGTCACAGGGTCTAGTTAATTGGTCAGATCCTGGATTGTAATAAAGGCGGACCCCGAGCCCTAGCACGCGAGAGCACAACCGGGATTTTGGCACCAAAATGATGATGCTAAAATTCTTTATTTTTATTATTTCTCAACTTACCAGTAATTCTGCCTGGCACGCCGCCGACAGAGCGGCCAGCACAGCCTGCGACGTGAGCTCCTATGCTAAAGCCGACAATATGAACTCTGCTCCAATCACCACCTCCGTTATTTATAAGCCAGTCCAAGAATTGTCCGAGGTAGTGTCCAACACTTGGAACTCCGTCGCTTGCTGTCGAGTATAGACGGCTAGCCTGTTTACTCCAGTCCAACACGATGACGTTGGAGTCACCAGCTTCGAGGAATGCTTTTGTCAGTATGAGGCTGACATCATCTTTCCTGTGGCTAATCCATCCGTGGATTATGACCTTTATTGGTTTGCTTGCATCGTAATTGGATTCCCAAATGCTATCGGGATCGCCGTGGATGATTTCCTTGGCAGAATCGGGGTTATCTCTGAAATTATATTGGTAAAGGATTAGAAGTTGTTAAAAAATAAGAAATATATTCAGAGCAGTAAATGCGTAGTGGAGAATGAAACAAACCTAGTGTGAAGCCAGTAAGTGTTATCGGCACCATTTCTGGTCATGTCTAGAACGATATCTTCTGGTGTTTGGTGAAGGTCGACCAGGTGCGGCACGCCCTCGCTATCTGGCATCCATATGTAGCGGCTCTCGCCTTCTACGTAGTGGCTGTTATCCCCCGGGATCAAGGGAATTGAATTACTAGCACATACTGGAATCATAAAAGATGTTTGAAATAACACCTAGGAATTTAATATCATTTGAATACAGATCGATCACACTGTCACAAGATAAGATTATCCTAGTGTTATATCGCCATCTATTTCCAGTAAAATGTATTGATTGATAACAATATTTATTATTGTATGCATGTATAAGCATAGAATATTGATACTAACATGTTGGGTCGTGTTGAACTAGATGGCGCTGAGCAAATCTTATTGGTTTCTTGCAACTTTAGAATAGCTAAATGGACTCAATTTGGTATTACTTATAAGTTGGAATTAAAGACTATTTTGTATTTAATATACCTAGGTTAAATAAGAGCGTCGGTAGCCGGGCGGTTGAGTATCGGGTTCGAATCCCGCTGCGGCCATGTACCAATGACTTTTTTGTGAGTTATGTACATTAGTTGAACACTAACCGATGCTCTTGCGGTGAGGGAAAACATCGTGATGAAACCTGCAAATTTAGGCAACTGAATTTGTAACCATGATCTAATCTGGGTTCCCCTGGTAGAAGGGTCCGGAGGTCAGATGGCAGTCGCTCCACTGTAATTATCTGATCGCCAAATCCTGGATCATGGTGAAGGCGGACCCCAGGCCCTTGTTCTCGAGAGCACAACCGGGACATGAACGCCAAGATGATTATTTCTTTTTTTAAATGCTGAGTTACCGATAAACCGCGATCTAAATTAGCAGCACAATAGCTTTTCAATAATTTTAAAGAAGATAATAAATAAAATTTTACACTTACAAGAATTGCACCCAGCATTGTTATCTCGAGTAGCTGTTATATCTATGTTAGCGCTCACACCTAATGCTTCCATATCACCAGCGCTATCTCCAAACCCGTCGATCAGGATATTTGTAATTGTTTTGAAGATTGAGCCTAACATGAGCTCTTCGGGTTCTTCAAGAGTGTGTGGCGAGAACCCCACGCTGCGGTCATTCGAAAAGAATTTATCATCCTCCGTATGGTGTTGATCTGGATCTGAAATATAATTAAATGTGTTTTTAATTCTGGCCGCTTTAATTTTTCTATACAATGAAAGTAACATGTTGGAGAACTTGTAAAAACTTTAATATTATCATCTTAGCCTCAATATCCTGGCGCATAGCCTAGAGAGGCCCAAGCCCGTCTTGACCATGAGGCGCTGTCCTTATTAGACATAGACATAGACAGCGGTCGGCATTGGTCGGGCGATCTCCGTTGTATTTCGACCATTGCAAATTTGGCAGATCAGGTAATTACAGTAGATCGACTGCCATTTGACCTCCGTGACCTTGTTAACTGATTGGACCACGGTTACACATTCAGACCTAGCAGCTTTCTGGTCCAGACCGAGAGTACAAGAGATTCGACATCCCTTGGTGACGTATTGACATTGTTTTGTGACCTTGGAGAAGCAGAAGGCTACGTCAATTTTAGAAAAAAGTTTGCCTTTGGATTATTGAACCGTCGTTTAAATGGCACTGTCATATGATATTATAAAGACTGTTTTAAAAAATCAATGTTTAGATCAATCGCCCATCTCGGGTATATTTGTAGAAGTAAAGAAATACACAATAATCTTGCAGCAATTTTACGGCTACTTGCAAATGTAAGCATTCAACATATTTTGAAATAAAAGTTATTGAAATGTTGCTGTAATATTACAATTGAAACTGGTTTAATTAATATTGCAGCAAATTAATTTTCTAAACTTATTGAAATGTTTTGATTAATAGTAGTAATAAACTAGTTGTGATGTTGCCAAATACATGTTGCAGCAATATTAGTACATAAACATCATTGCTAAACATTACTTTTACCGTACTAATGAAAGTTATTAAAATGTTTGAGTGTTTTATTACAGTAGTTTATCTTTTGAAAAGTTGTATTTTAAATGGTAAATTATGCTTCTGCAAGATTGTCTTATAGATATTGTTGTGCAATAGATAATGTTACCATAATACTTTAATGATATGTTGCGGTAAATTATCTTTTGAAATATAATATTTTTTATTTATAGATTACATCACATCGTAATCATTCTGTATAATTGGCTCATTTTCAATACTGAATATTAACATTTCAATAAGTTTAGAAAATGATGTTCCTGCAATATTAACATACAAAGTTTCAATCTAAATATTACAGTAATATTTAAGAGATACATTGCAATAACTTTTATATCAAATGTTGAATGCTAACATTGTATGTAGCCGTTATATTGCTGCAATGTATAGTTTTGTAACTTGCAAATGCGTGATGAAGAAAGTTACTGAAACTTTCTGTAAGTGTTGTGCTTAGTAGGAACTGCTATTTTAAGGTCATCTAAATATCTTATAATAAGATATCCTCTTATGTCCCTTTACGTTTTAGTTCACGGTAACGAAAGTATGTGTAACTTATTATAAGGTCTTTATTTTATGGTCTGTGTAATAATTTACAATTAATTTTAATTTTAATTTTCTGTGTGTAACTTAATCAATACTTAGGCATTTTAATGCTTACCATATATTTCCGGATCATTAAAGTTTCCTCTCATTGAATCTCCTCTCTTGTAGGTCATAATGTTTCTGAGGACCCCTAAGACTGCCATGGTGGAATTCCATTTAAGCCATAGTGATTTGCTCTCAACCCGTGTCTCCGCCGAGTTGGTTCTGCAAATAAGCACTAATTCCTTTTTATTCTTCAGCATCTAGCTCTTATAGTAAGTTATTCAACAACGAGATTGCGGAGTGTGCTTGGGGTTTTTAGTGGGTAGGACTGTCATTTTGACAGGCGCGTCCCACATAATCTCCGTAAATAGGTTTTCCCCACGTAAAAAAAAAGGTATGTAGGTACTCAATAGTATAATTTGGAAATTAGTTGATTGATTACACAGGCTGCTTTTAGACCCAGGCATTGTGCAATGTGTTTGTTTGCTGGAGCATATTTTACGAGACAGTAACCCGGGTGGTAAATAGGATAATAACTCAAAATGAAATCAGTAAAGGAACTATCACTCGTCAGTGTCTCAAGATCTTTTACCAGTTGTGTTGCCGGTGACGCCGTGTCGTATTTTATAAAGGGCTATTTTGGTGAGTCTTCCAAATGTGACTCACAAAAAGGAGACTTTAATGTGGCTGACTAGCAAAACTACCGACGGGCACACCGGATTTTTTACTTTTATATGTAAGTCCTAACGCAACAAAAAAGAAAGTTAGGGGTCACTAAAATCATTATTTTTCGACGTGCCTAACCTTGTAATAGGCAGACCTACGTTTTGTGGGTCTCCTAAACATCTACTGTCGCTACAAAGAATACAACATGTCACTGTGTGTTTCCTTCCTATTTTCCTACCCCCTCCTTTTTGATGATTCAAAGAGATAATTTATTTTTATACATTTGATTGTGGTTGAATAAGTTTATGTGTAATCTTTACTTGTAAGTAATCTTCCTGCACCGCATACCTTTTGTCAACTGTTATCACTCCTGGTAGACTGGTAGATAATGCTATTTAAGCTTTAAGTCCGCCAATGTACTGTTTGTGCATGAAGTATAAATAAATAAATAAAAATAAATAAATAATTATGGTTCCACTAAATAAAGAAATTTTGATTTTATTTGACTTGTTGACGGTGCCCTCACAGTCACTACGTGATAGTATCAGGACTGATAATACACGTAGCCATCGATGTATACATATAGATAATATTATGTCTATGCACGTAGCAGAATAAAAGTCACCGACATAGGCTTTATGATTATGCCTTAGCCTTCAAACTGGAACACAACGACGCAAGCATAGGTAAAGGCATAAAGAATTTAGTTTTGAAAATTATTATATTATCTGTTAGTCTATTGTTAATTTTATAAGTGGTATTGTTGTATAGGTTATATTATTTTGTTTGGCTATAATGTATTGTTTATTGTTTTTATAATTTTGTATGTTATATGTATTATATCTATGGGCCTCTGTAGCCTGATACAAATAAATAAATAAATAAATAAAGTTCCAGGGACTTATAAGAAGATGAGATGACAAGTAGCTATTGATACTACTATTAAAGGCAGAGTATTTTCAAACAATAACAGTTGATGAGGGTAGAAGGTAGATAGAAGGTAAGTTACATGTCAGTGAGATACGTCCTACCCATGTTATGACTAATATTTTGAACGATATCGCTTTTACAAGAATATGAGTAATCGCAATGAGTACAGCGCTGTTTTCTATATTAGGGAGACCCGTTATCGTTGTGTTATCAACTTATCGTAACACTTTATATAATTGTTATCAGTTTTGGTGGACATCTGGCCAGGTGTGGAAATAGTCACGCAGCTTGCTTTATTATTATTATATAGGTATTCATCATCACATCCCATAACAGTCCACTGCAGGACTTAGGGTCTTTCCCATGAGAGGGATTGGCAGGCGGGTTGGAGATCGCAGTGTTGGAAATGGAAAACGCTCTATCCATTTTCCAGCCTACGGAGACTCCAAAACGTTTGCCTCGAAAACATTAGTCGCCCACGAGTGTAAGGATACAGCCATAGGTATTCAAATTCAGTCAAATCAGAATAAACGTTCGGGAACATTTTTTAAATATACCAACATCAAGCAAGCATTTAAAATGCTTGAACAAATTCACACAGCGCCATCTAGCCCCAAATAAGTAAAGCTGGTTTATGGGTGTTAGATAACAGGGGCCTAATTTTCGTGCTGTGACATTTCGAATTCGCATTTTTTCTAGTCACATATCTCCAGTATGAATTACATTGAAATGTATATTGCAGCCAAATAACATTTTCTAAACTATCTTCGACAGTCATATATCGTTGAAGATTTATTTCAGTGACGTTTTAGTACGGTTTTCTGGATAGCGAAAATGTCGAATTTGAGATTGACATCAGCGCGAGAATTGCCCCCCTGATAAACAACTAATATACTTGTTTTTTTCATTTCCAGAGCTCCAGAAGTCTTCGGCTTATTCGTCATATTAATACTAAATACTATTATAAGTGTTAAGTACGAAACGAAAAGCACAAACCTGCTGAACTGGCTGAATATCACATCTTGTTCAACAAGATCGAATTCGTACACTGTAAGCAAAACAATTAACCATTAATATTAAAATGATTGACTTCCTTTACGCTTAAGTTGCTAGCGACCCGTCCCGGGTTCGCACGCACCAAATTTTTCAACTGAAAGTTTTATATTAGCTTCGAATATTGCCCCAATCGGCAGAAAGGATTAAACTTAGCATGCATGTAGCTTGTGCATACATAATTAATGTAGAAGTAGAAACACGCTGAGAAGAATTTTATTCCCCTCCGGGGATAGAATGATTTCTTTTGACACATAATCTTTTTAAAATCCTTACTTAGGTAGTATGATATGAAAAGTCATTTTAAATTGAAATTAGTAAAATGTCTCTTAAGAGTGGGTATATTTGCAATGTCATATAACTAGAGTTACTAAATATAATTCTAGGACTAGGATAATTATTAAAATGTCAGTACAATTAAAATTTCAATGATACGTTTTCGAGAACAGATTCTCAAAAAGTCACAAAGTTGGCGTGCTCTACAACTCAAACATTATTATAATCTTTTGATTATATGGGGCTATTGTTGTAGTTATATGGTAAATATGTGTAACTGTCATCATTCATTGCCTCAGAATAAATTAAACCGCGTTATGCGATGCGATGAGGTACAAAGGCGGACATAAAGTTTCATAACTTTATCTTCCAGTCAACCAGAAATCGATAATAAAATTTGTAAAGTTGAGTCCTAAGGAGCACCGACTTTCAAAAAACGTTAAATTAATAGATCTAAAGTGAATTGCATCGAAATAAAGATAAATATCTATACCATAGAGCATCGGTGGCCGAGCGGTTAGAGTATCCGACTCGTAAGCCAGAGGTCCCGGGTTCGAATTCCGCTCCTGCCATATACCAATGACTGTTTCTGAGTTATGTACATTAGTTGAATACTAACCGATGCTCTTACGGTGAGGGAAAACATCGTGATGAAACCTGCACATTCAGGCGACTGGATGTGTAACCATGATCCAATCTGGTCAGGTTCCCCTGGTAGCAGGGTCATGGAGGTCAGATGGCAGTCGCTCCACTGTAATTATCTGACCTGCCAAATCCTGGATCATGGTCACGGCGGACCCCGGGCCCTCGTGCGCGAGAGCACAACCGGGACATTAACGCCAAGATGTTTTTTGTTTTTATCTATACCATACAGCCAAGTCGTTATGGCGCGCTATCTATTATATATTGAAAAAGGCTCATTACGGATTATAATGTCAATAGATGCCTAAAATTAGATTTTACCAGATATTTATGTTTCTAACTAAACCTTTGGCATCGCTACAAAGTAGATTTTTTCTTGTAGGTACTCCATAACTCCACGCAATCTTTTAGGTTTACATGCATATAGTAAGTTACAGATGCAAAATTAGAAAGAGTATGTTCAAATCAATAACTATGTTAACAAGATTTTTAATTCATTAAAGTTATTATAAATAACTGCTGCAAATCAAACTTCATAATTTTAAAACTTACAAATTTTATTTTATTTTACTAGTAAGTCAAAATTAATAGGTAATGAAATTAATAGTTATTAAATGTCGTTGCAAATACACCTTTTTCACGTAGTCAGTTTTGCCATTAAGTTTTATTGCAATCGGAAATGCCACTTCCAAGATATTTAAAAATTTGCTCAGTATGAGATTTAAAATGTCACTTTCGCCATACAAACAGCAATTTCATATTTTCTAAAGTGAACATAAGCGTAACATAAGGATCATAACCTTACCTGCCAATGCAGCACACAACACCACCACACACTTAGTCAGCACGCGCATTTTACCGAAACTAACAGATCAATGTGACGAAGTCCGTCCTATTTTTCATATATGGCGCTACCTTTATCGAGGTTGGTATGTCGATTATTTCCGTAGATTGATAACAATATTCATTTCCACATAAGTCTGCTGTATTATTGACTCACCTGCACCACATCCTCTACAAATTACAGATTTGTTTAGTTGTATATCGTGATAGGTAAGATATTTGAAAGGCTTATAGTTACACAGCACTACTATGTGAATCGTAACGTCGGTGTATGCATGTTGTTAAGATGTATGTTATGAATAATGTTATCTATGTTTCTTTAGAGAAAATTGCGTGCACCGGAGTGGTATGACGTCAAGTAGGGCTTTCTTCTTCGGATCTTTTCAACCTCTATATCTTGAGTGATGACCTGAGACAGGTTGTTGGGAACTCAGGGTGGCAATCGCAGAGGCGAAGGATCACTCGAGACAGGAGATGTTGCAGAGTCTGAACAACGATCCGTGGGGGAGACCGTACAAGGCAATACGAAATAAGTTACGCCCATTTGAGACCCTTCAGCCAGATCTGTTCCCGGACCGAACTGAATACACCCCACCGCGGATGACTCCCACTGAGTGACGTGTATCCGGTATCCGCGGAAGAGTTTGACGCGGCGACAATTTGCCTTCGTGCCAAAAAGACGTCGCCAGGGCCGGATGGCATTTCGGCGCGTGTGATGGCGATCGCCACCAAACATAGTCAAGATTTCGGTACCTCTTCGATAACTGTTTTGCGACGGGAAATTGTGCCTCCTTCGGAAGGAGGAGCGGCCGGCGGACTCTCCATCAGGGTACCGCCCACTAGTGCTCCTGGGTGAAGGTGGTAAAATCTTTGAGCGCATCGTTGTTTCCCGCCTCAAGAAACACTTATCGACGACCGGCCCGGGTTTATTGATCGACGATCGGCGCCCTTACCAGGCTCAAAAGTCTGACACGTAAGGCGGCGGTCAGGGGTGTGTTGGCTGTATCTTTTGATATAGGCAACTCATTTAACTCGAACCCCCTACGCGACTATCCGGGAGGACCTCAAGTTCCACGGGGTGCCTTCATATTAACAGGCTCTGATGCGCGACTACCTCTTTAATAGGGAAGTCCTGTTTATGGACCAGAACGACCAGCTACGGCGTTACATCGTTGAAACCAGTGTTGCACAGGAGAGGCCCGAGAACCGATCCCTGGATCGGATATGACAGGTTGCTCCGGGGTAATCTCTTGCCGGGTATAGATGTCTTCTGTTATGCGGATGACACCCTTGTCACGGCCCGGGGCAAAACCTACCGAGAGGCGGCACAGCTAGCGAGCTCGTCTTCTTGCCGTTTCAGAGTGGGAGGCGGGATATTGGTTACATGCCATTCCTTCACCCAATACAGGTACTCTTCTCACGGGAGCTACACTTTCTCTTTCAGTGTGCCTGCGCCTGGGTATGAAAATTAACGAACTATATCGCTGCCATTGCGGAAGCATTGTAGATACCCTTGGGCACCATGGCCTGTCGTGCCAGCGTAGTGCCGGCCGCTTGTCGCGCCATGCGAACCTTAACGACGTCATCCGCCGTACCCTTGCCACCATCAACGTGCCAGCTGTATTAGAACCCAATGGGCTGGCTCGGGATGATGGCAAGAGGCCCGACGGCATGACGCTCGTTGCTTGGTCACAAGGGCGGCCCCTGGTGTGGGATGCGACCTGTGTAGACACCTTGGCCCCATCCCACATAAGGGCTACCTCGGCTAACGCTGGCGCAGCTGCATCAACGGCGGAAGACCTCAAGCGGCGCAAATATGGTTCCCTAGGTCAGGGGTATTTATTTGCGCCGTTTGGGGTTGAAACTCTAGAACCAAAAAGTGCTAAAAAGATTTTTCAAGAGGTATCTACCCGGTTAATAGAGGCAACCGGAGATCGTCGTGCTGGCGCGTACCTCGGACAACGTATTAGTTTGGCCATTCAACGAGGTAACGCAGCCAGCATTCTGGGAACGCTTCCGCTTGGCAGCGATCTAGAATCAGTTTTTTATATGTAATGTTTTTTTTTTAATTTTTATTTTGTTTGGTAGTTTTAAGTTGGTACATATTGTAATGTAACTATGTATATAATAATAATAAATGAATTTATACTTTTATCAACATTTGTTATTATTCAGCACTTCTTATTAGAATTGTGCATTTGTTCTGTACATTTCTTTGTCTAACCTATGAGAACAATTTGAATAGCATGAGCCAAATTTTCGTAATTGCAGAGATAGAGAGATCATCACTGTTTGTATAGGAGCTTAGCAAAAATAATTTTATTTTGTGGGGTATCAAATGAAAGAGCTTTGTGAGCTTTCGGTTTCAAGATCATATTACACTATTATCTTTAAGCCACCTGTTTTTTGGAAATCTAAAAAGTTTTTTCAAAACACATGTTTAAGCTTCTTCTGATAGGAAACGACTGCTTGATTTTTTGTGAAACATACCACAAATGTGACTGATCTGACTGATCTGAGTATTTGGATTTCTTTAATCGTAATATGAACGTTTGTAAAATTAGTGCATGACTAAAATAAAATAAATAAAATGTGTCGCGCATACCCTCATATCTAACTTCACAAAAGTAATTCTAAAAATAAAATGAAACTAAGAATTATCTTTTAGAGTAGTTTCTTAAGATTTAGGGACTACTTCTTCTTGGTGTGTCGATTAGTGGCGGGTGTTTGAGGACCAGCACTCCGCCATAGATACAGCGTTATTTGTGGCCGCGTACGATTCCTCGTGTGGCCAGATGGTAGGACATGCTGGACAAATTAATAAAATGTGCCATTCCATCCCTAATAAGGCTAATAAATAGTCTTTGGGGAGACACCACACAGGCAAACTAGGGCCTAATGAGTCATAGTCATAATAATCAAGTATCACAGATAGCATGAACATTGCACTGCACTTTGTGATGAAGAATAGTGATTACCAATTATTTATCTATACCTACATACACAGTTTAAAACAGAGTCGCTTTCCACCGTCTGAATCGATGTACGCTTAGAGCTTTTAAACTACGGAACGGATTTTAATGCGGTTTTCATCAATAGATAGAGTGATTGGAGAGTAAAGTTTGTAAGTAAAAAACTGTAGGTAAAGTAAGTGTACGCAATCGAAGTCGCGTCGGGTCTAGTTTTTTTTATATTAGTCTGTGTCATCCCACTGCCAATCCGCGAGTTGACTAAATGTCAAATCAGCAACTCTTTATGATCTGTCAAAACTGATCACTTCTAAGAAATTTGTATGAGACTTTGAAACTGAAATTTCTATGAGGCATTGTAAAAATGCCTCAAATGTACCCTTATAATGCCCTTATAATTATAATTTTTGTCATTTTACTTAATTAAAAAATTATAAATATTTCAAAGACTTCTACATAATGGACCGGTTCATTGTACAAAGGCAATGACACCACTTCATTGGAGCTAACACTGCAATGGCGCTCCAACGTCGTCTCAGTGACGTTTTGGCTACGTATACGAATGGTTGTTACTTTACAATCTAAAAATGCCGAGTTGCATAGGAAACACATGCACTAATTCCGATAAACAGTAACCTAAAACAAGAATGGAGTTTATTTTTCCGTAAAGTATAACAAACATCATGTATTACTTGTAAAACTTATGCTTTTAGCATTTACAATAAATAATTCAGTGTTTATTGCTAAATTATAAACCGGCCATGATTAGTTGGTATGTTGAATCAAATTCAATGCATGCCATCTGCCTATTTGGCCGTTTTACATATATGCGTACGATGTAACTTTGCACCGGCGGCATAATGCCGTTGATTTTGTTTTCGCGGTAGTGATATTATTATAAATAAAAATATAAAAGATGAGTATACAAATTAATCAATAATAATAATAATAATAACGCAGTCAACATATCAATGAAAACTTGTTGTAAATGTGTTAAATCGTTAAAGAATTCTACAACAACAAAAGTTCCATAATTTTATAGGAGGTAAAGTGATAAAGATTAAAGGTTGGAATTGAAGGTTGTAATTGACGAATTCCAATTATTACTGTTTAGAAATTTATATTTTAGGTATTACGTTACAACAGTTTTGCACGCTTTTACAATGTTATATCTGGCGCCTTAGCAAGATTGATGACTGACGTCTATTTCAGTGCCACAAACCGGTGGCCAAAAGTGGAACTAAGTGTTGCCATATGAAAATGTTATGTCATTACCAACAGCAGCGACGCTGTCACCGGGTCAGATAAGTTTGTGGCACAAGAGACTGCGCCATTTATTTAATATGGTAACGGTGAGAGTTATTTAAATTTTATTTATTTTATTGTACTGAATGCTGGTTCTACTTAAAGCTCAAGTCCCCAATTACTGATTACCAATGAAACAACCAAAATTGAAACATTACAGTAGTTTTTGAAAATTGTCAAATGTCGCTCACACATACAGGGGCAGTAAAAGGCACCAGGCGAAGCCCCTTTCATGGCCCTTCAATAACTCCTTTTATTGTCCACACAAAAAATGATAACGTCAATGACGAAAATATGGCTCATGCGACTCAAATAGCTGTAATAGGTGTACGGAACAAATGTCCAAAGTAGCACAATTCTAATACGAAATGCCGAATCACTGAAGGTCTATATGAACAGACTGTGCTGATAATATAGTGCTCCTCAGCCCCTCCATTAAGGCGCTTCGAAAACTTCTTGACTGAACCGAGTTTTTAGTAATCAAGGCTGAGGTCCGGAGATTATGCATGAAGTTAAATTCAATTGAATAGCAGTGTGGGCTGTGCAGCAGTTCAAGTATCTGGGCCATATACTCGACACCGAGGACATGAACACGACAATGACATCGAACAGGAGAGAAGAACCCTCGTTATTAAGGGAATATGATCGCACGCAGTTCTCAGGATTCGTAAAGAGTTCTAAATATATGGGATCGTCAAGTTCAAGCTAAGAAAAGAGAAATGGCGTCTCTTCAAAACTAACCAAGTCAAATGTTGAGGTTCAATAGATCATAAGTTACTTGCTTTGTGTAAATAATTGGAGAATGTTATACGTTCTTATAAATAAATTTCTGGATTGTCTACTGAACTTGCCACCCATTTAGATCTCAAGTCTTTTGTTGGTGAAGTCGACAGCCGCACCTTATTTTTCATAATATTGAACTTGGCTCCCATGTTCACATTTATGTCATATAGGTTTTAAGACTTTTGTAGTTGTTCACTGCACTTTCATCGCACATGTTATCGGGTTTATTACCACGGTTATTATTGATTTTACCTCGATATTTCTAAGCAGTTGCATGCGTCATGGTCACGAGTAGTCTGCTCGTAGTAGTCTATCTTAGTAGCTGCATTAGTTCGAAATATATAATAACATATATTGCACTACATATGATCTTCTATAGTGCCTCATCTAGAGCCGACATGTGCAGAAACAGAGAATGCTTACAATTAAGTGACAAACTTGCTTGTTTGTTTGGGTACCCGGTTCGAATCCCAGTGCCGCCATGCACCAATGATCCTTTTCTAAGTTATGTAGGTACATTAGTTGAACACTAACCGACGCTCTTAGTAATCACCTTTCGGTGAACATCGTGATGAATTAGAGTAGGGTAGGGTAGGGGTAGTGGTAGGGTCAACAAGTAATGTATAAAAAAACTTAGATCAAATCCTAAAATCTTAGTGGGGAAAAAGTTTGAATATCTTGCCTGCATACTGATTAGAGTGATTAGTGATTAACTGATTACCAACGTAGGTATCTAGTTTAGTGCAAAAGCTGTGACTCACCTACATTTTACTTAAAAAGATAAGAGTAGTTAGAATCGGAAAGATAAATGTAATCAACTAGTCAAAACATATCACATGAAATGTGAAGATAATGAATTTTGAAAATGTGTAATGCAAGGAAAAGGTAAACGAAAATAAATCTAATCCCTCTGTCATGTGGCGTCATATTAACCGGGTAGTCAAGCTCAAAGCCACATCAATAACCCCCTACCATCGAGCTGACCCAATGAAGCTAAATGACCATTTCATAAATAGTATGCCACATCAAGATATTGATGGTGACGATCTGGCTAAATTGTTATCAAGCCAGTTTTTGGATGCAACTTGCGACTTTTACGAAGTATCTTAAACAACTATTAATTATATAGTTTCCTCGTCCTTTTCCGATTCTAAAGGTATTGATGGCATATCAATGGTCATGATAAAATTAACGTTGCCTTACTTTATGCCAGCTTTAATACATACTATTAACACGTCTGTGTCTCAGGTGTCTATTCCGATCACTGGAATTGTGCTAACGCCTATTCCGAAGAAAGGCCTATTCTACTCTTATTCTATTCTATTCTAGTCTTAAAGAGAGCCAAGTTGGGTTTCTTTAAGACAAGAGAGCCAAGTTGGGTTTATTTATTAGACAGGTATGCGTCATCGTAGACTGCATCTGCACTTAACATCTGGGGGCGTACTTTGATCCGTACCTCCTAAAACAAGCTTGTTTGGTTGCCACTACAAACTTATCTGACCCAATGACGGCATCACTGTTGTTAAGTTTTGTATTGCCGCCAAATTTTATTTCAATTAGCTCACTTAGATCCAGTTTCGGTCACCGGTTTGTGGCACTAACATAGAGAGGTGCATAAACGATTGTTTTGTGATTAATCTAGCCTAGAATCATTCACTCAAACAAGCTTAAATCGTATCATGAACTTAAGTTTTGTTTGACACTAGGAAGTTTTTTTTGAGAGTATTATTGTTTGTCAAATCCATCAATCTAATAAAAGTCCTTTTTTCATGGTGGATCTAATATTTCTTTACGATTTTTAAAGATTGACGACATATTTAATACCTTTATTCTCCCAAAAAGCAAGTAAAATGTGTTTATTCTCACAAAAGTTCGAAATAACTGAATGGATTGGCATTTACATCTCCAATACTACAACAACGGTAATGAATTTTAGACGGCCAACCAATACGAGATATTCGGGTTTGTAGAAGCTGTTATCGCTGATATAGCATGTGAAACACGACCCCTTAGACTTTGAGAGTCGATTAGACGTGGGCGACTATACTGAAGAGCTCACACACAACCTATGCGACGAGGTAACTAAAGCCCACACTGGGAGAGTCCTACCAAATCGATTGATTTGTCTGTAGGGCCGAGGACGTGTGAACCTATATACTAAACCAAGCCAATTCCTCATCAGGGGCTAGCTCTTGGCATAATACCATGAACGTATGTTTAATTTGTTCGTGGCATTAGTTCCCGTAGCAAATTTGGAGATCTTCATGAGAGAAGATTATTAGTCGAAGGGTGTGGTTTATCAGATTCCGTGGTAGGTCTAGGATTCCCGGTGCCAGCGAAACGGGATTTGTGATTTTTGATAAAGTGATGTGTTTCTAAAGTGTTTAGAATTTTAAATTATATTTTTTATGTAAATACTAGTTCATAATGTTATATAGGTACTTGCCCCAGTTCCCTGAACTAATAATTATGTAAATTAGGATCAAAGTGATTTTTATTATCTGAAAAACCTGAAAAGGTCCTGTAATACTATCACAATATTTAATTCATATTTACCGAAAGTAACCGTAACTGTAAAAAGTAACCGAAAGGTAAAAAGGAATCCTAATTCTAAGAGGAGACATATTCGTTCTACGCATGTTGTCCTAAATGCTTAAGCTATTTTTATATAGGTACTCAATGACGTAGATAACCTACGGCACCCTCACACATTATAAAACAAGGTCCCACTTACATATTATAAAACAAAGTCCCACGCTGTGTGTCTGTCTGTTTATACATTTAAAAGCTACTGAACGGAATATCATACGAGAGGAAGGTTTATGTGTATAATTTGTTAAGAGCCGCCCGTCTTCGCACGGGCTTCGCACTTACTACCCGTACCCGTACCCAAACCTTAACAAATTATACACCTAAACCTTCCACATGAACATGAATCACTCTATGTATTGGTTAAAATCGCATGAAAATCCGTTCAATCGTTTTTTACTTTGTTTTTTAATATACTAGCGGCCCGCCCCGGCTTCGCACGGGTTCCACTACGGGTTATACATGACCGCTGCGTAGGGAGCCGACCGCGCGAGTGAGCCGCGCGGCACTTTATTTCTTGATGACATTGACTCCCCTTCCGTACCCCGTGCTGCCTAAATAGCCGAGCGGACTGAGCGGCGAACACGCGACTTTTTCTAATATTCACATTTTTAAACTCGTGATATCTTTCGAATGGAATGTCTGAATTGAATAATTCAAAAAGTTATATAAAGGTATTGAAGCAGTCGTGAATATGAAGTAATTGATTTTGATAAGGATTAATACCAAGGTACAAATAAAGAGCGTTTTTTAGCGGCGGCATTTCAATTAAATTTTGAAAATAAGAGAACACCTGTTGTGACATAACTATAATCGTTAGACATATACTGTTGCAACACTTTTTGTAGATAATGATGTGTTCTGCAAAGTCGTAGTACATTATTTTGTTCTATCATCAATAGTTTTCGCAGCGCACGCGATGTAAGGAATTTTTTGGGTATTTTTTTACACCTTGTGTTACATTATTGGAGTTTTATTAATGATCCGTAATTAAAAAAAAAATATAATATTGCCTATGTCACCCGGAGATAGTGTAGCTTCCCAACGGTGAAAGAATTTTTGAAATCGGTCGAGTAGTTTCAAAGCTTATTCAATACAAACAAACAAACAAACAAAAAATCAAACATTTCCTCTTTATAATATTAGTATAGATATAGATATAGACTAGTGGGCCCAGCGCGACTTCATTCGCGTGGCGTCCTATCCCCTACTTTACCCCTACCTTACCCTTATCATGTCAACCGAAAGCCCCCACTGCTGGGCATAGTGGGCCTCCCCATGAGATCTCCACAAAAGCTAGTCCTGTGCCTTCCGCACCCAGCTGATGCCCGCGATCTTTGCGGTCATTACCCCTACCCTACTCTACCAACGCCGTCTAAGACGCCGCCGTCCCGAAACTCCTCAAAGAGCACCACCCCAACTTCGTTGTCCCCAGTCAATTAGCCAGCGTATATTAGTTTATAGTTTCGGGACCTGTTGCAGGAAACTCATTTCCACCTAAAGCTGGAAGAGTATCGCTTTCGATGGTATGGCAACGTCTCGCACAACCCCTGTCAGGCACGAGAAGAAGAGACCGGCCCAAGAAGCGATGGCTTGATGGCTAGCTTGTTAACAAACTCATCACCAAAGATGCCGAAGACCTAGCAAAGTGGAAAAAAAGAAGTAGGAAGAGGGACCCCGGGCCGGGCGGTGCGCAAGAGCACAACCGGGATGAACGCCATGATGATAACCTAAGATTAAATTAAGTATTTAAATTTGATAGTAGTAAGGAACAGTTCAATTGGCTGTTGGACTTTACCGTTTCTTAAATAGACATTGACTGCTCTGACGTTTTTGCACGCCAACATTTCCGTTTGACAACCGCCCCACCCAAGTTTATTGTGAGGATATTACTATGAATAAAATTACATTTTTGTTTAGGAATCTACATTTTAGTATCATTTTCTGCTATGAAATAGATTTGTGATAAAATTGTATTTAATAATAAGTAATAAAATCAACTAAAGATCGCGATATTAATGCGTGATCCGTGGTAAGGTGCGAAAAAGATAATGCTATATAGAGCTACAAACACAACTGACCCGGTGATGGCGGCACTGTTGTTGTGATTGACATGACATTACAATATGGTGACACTTAGTTCCAGCTTTCACAACCGCTTCAGATAAGTTTGTGGCACTGTACGAACTTTATAACGCAGACTCTTTTTTACAAGGCTTCTTGGATAACGCTAGTGGCGCGGCGTTGTGGCAGATTTAGGCAACTCGTGGGCGTTTTGCGTGCGATCAGCTGTACGGTTTACGTTATTATTCAACCAGTTGAATGCATTAAAAAGTGCTCTGAAACAAGAAAAAAATGGGTGGTACGAGGTACTGTTGTGTGGTGTAAAAATTCCCAATCTCGGAATCGTGAATTAACTTTTTATTCGTTTCCGAAACGAAGTTGGGAAGTTGAAAAAAGAAATAAATGGATAAAAGCTGTCACTGGCCGAACAATGAACCTTCTGTCTCAATTGGTACATTTTGGACGTCGTTGAATGTATACGTTGCATTACAATCAATCAGATGTTCCTTACCTGGGAACATTTGAGCGATAGTGCAACCTTTTTTATATTTTTCCACTTGACTTTCTCGAGGCTGATTCCAACATTGCGGTTGATCGGTTTTCGATTGCGTACATTCATTATTTATAAAAATACAGACCGCTGCTACATGTTTGCAACCTCGAACCGATAAACCCGCCTTGCAAGTGCATTCTGTCCTTCGTACCGTACGATCGAGGTTCACCTGAAAAACAATCAGTTCCTATAGGGAAAAAAACGGGAAGAGCGGACAAAAGCACACAAAAAATGTACACTAACGTGTATGTACACACAGGAATTGCTAAACAAAATATGCAGCGTTCAAAATTCATTATTGTGTTGACAGTATTCCATGTTTACAAGTAATAATACACGCACCAAAACCAGCACAAAAAAAAATCGAAACCAACATGCAGAATGTTAATCATGATTAATTAATCTGACATTTTTTAGAGTTTCACGTGCAAGTTATTTTTTATTTCATTGTTTTAGTATCTATAATATATTGTAGATGCAAGACAATAAAATCATAAATAAGTAAATAAATGAAATCCGAACGATACTTATTCCTTCAATATACATATATATTTCTTTGGTAAAGAAATATGTCTTCATTTTCCATTTCTAAATTGCATGGATGGTTGAAAAGTTGCTGAAAATATATTTGTTTACATTATTACTCAACTATGAATTCATTTTAAATTAATAATTAATACATACCTCTAGTTTCACGTCATACGGTCGATTACTTACTCTGGTCTGTGGTGTTACTTTTCCACGGATGATTCCTTCTTCACCATCACGGATTTCGACAACCTCCTGAACATGATGGCTTTGGAAAAGTTTATGCCCTATATTTTTCAATAAATTTAACATCCTGTTATTAGCAATACGATAAGCTATCTTGCAATCAAATGAATACGTGGTAAAAATTATATATACAATGAATTTGAAAGAATATTTCATGGTTCGTGTAATTACTAACCCTTCGACACAGATTTTCCGCAAAAAAAGATTGCGTAAATATTCTGAAATCCACACTTCATAATTGTTTGGCTCATAATAACGATTTTTTGTTACAATAATCAAACATCCAAAATGTGCGGTGACTTTTATGCGAATCATATGTTCACGTCTACGAGAAAAACGACCTCGAGTTGCCGCCGTTAACCGACCGATGGCGTTGCCGTAGCTTCGCCACGATATCCAAGAGGCGTATAGCATGGAATAGACAATTCATTCGCTCATACCCCTCTGTAAACTATATTATTATAATGTTGTTTTTAAGAGATCATGGTACAAATAAATTCTTATAATACTTTGAGCATGCTAAAACATGATAGTTTTTCCATAGACCTATAGAGTCATCACCCATAGAGCAAATCGAAGATCCGGTATATCAGCGTGCCACAACAATGAATCACAATACACACAGGAGGAAAATGCATGGCTAACGCGCAGACGCGGTGGCAAACATTCTGCACCAACTACGCTATAACCCTTTGATATCCGGTGAAAAACCGACACCACACGGATCTAACGTAAACAATAGGGCCATCACTCCAATAATACCTATCAAGATACGCATGAACCCACTCTAATGATGATATTGGCAAGCATGTAGATTGTGGAACCATAATATGGTGGTAGGCTTCCCTTAAAGAAAACTAAAATGTTACCTGCTGTTAACAGTGTTAAGCAATTATTAAGGTATTCTATTAGGGAAATTAAATATCGATTTGCAATATATAATATCGACATAATATTATTAAAATTAAACATGTAACATAACTTTTTATCAAACAGAACTTTTTATCTTGTCAATTCCCTTATGAAGAACTCTAAATCTTCAACGATAGATATCAACGCAACGCACAAATTGAACATACGTTCAAAGCGTGATTCCACGAGCTGCACTCCTTGGGTTAGTGGACGGTCCTTCACGTTCTTCTTTGAACAGACAAATCTGTCGAATTTAATGTGTGAACTCCTGTGTTTGTATCTGTTGACGAACTCCGCATCATCTACGTTCGCCGATGGGGTCACATTTCTAATGCAATAGCTTTTGACGCTGTTTCGTGGTTGAGTATAGCGCTAAAGCTTATCAGCTCTACAACATAGAGAAAGTATTTACTAAAGTAATAAGTTTACGTTTTTATTTATATATAATAAACAACTGTGCTTTCATTCCTTGTCATCATTCAGTAAATAGCTCAATAGACTCAGATTATCTAGCCTTTGTCCAGATAATTTTATATTATTGCACATAATTTTTATTGTATTAGGTACAATAAATATTCCCGTGGTCCACCTTGACGATGCTGCAGGATTTGGTAGATCAGGTAATTACATCTGACCTCCGAGACCTTGTTAACTTGATCAGATTGGGTCATGGTTACATATTCAGTCGCCTGAATGTGTTTCATCACGACGTTTCCCTCACTGTAAGAGCATCGGTTAGAGTTAATTGGTACATGGCGGCACTGGGATTCAAACCCAGAACCTCTCGCTTACTAGTCATCCCTTTAACCATTACATCACCGACGCTCCCAGTTTGCATAATTGTTATGATTAATTGACCGCTGGCAGTGACGGCACGGAATGTAATTTTTGGGGTATTAAAGTACCGATATAAATAAATAGGAAAACCATATTTTATTTTATTTCTTTATTCATGTCACATTTTCTAACCTCTGGCAAAAGGCGGCACGAAGTTGGTGATGAAAGAGTAGATTCCGGATTGGCTGTAACAAACAACAAAATAGTTAAAAAAATACTTATTTGTATTAAGTTACCGACAATGTGCAATTTAAGAGTCTAGGAATGCTAACCTCTCGTTTGTATATAATAAACAGGTTTGTATTGTACAACAAACCTAGTATATTACAAAGTCACTGCCGTCTGCATCTATGTACGCTTAGGTCTTTTAAACTACGCAATGAATTTTAATGCGGTTTATAACAATAGATGGGTGGATAAATTACACGCCAAGTAAAATAGAAGCTAGTATCAATAACAAAACGATGAGCGAGGGCGCTATCGCCATTTACACCGAGCGAATATACGCCATTTGCTCGGTTGCTGTGCTAATGGAATTTTAAATCTTCAACTTCGAGCTTCGTTGACGTAGTCAAGAAAATCATGTTAGGAAGGAAAAATGCTTACCCATCCTTAAGCTCGGTGCCTCCGAAGACGATGTCACTTTCCCCTGCGCAGTTCAGTGAGGTGGCTTCCGCCAAGTTTGCGCATTCAGTGGCGACAAACCTATCTCCGTTATTGACTTCAGCTGTCAAGGATTCAGCGTAGAAGGCGTACGAGTAGATGTGAGAGCAGTCGACAGTCACGCAACCGGCCTGGGTGCTGCCACCGTTGGGGTAGAAGTCCAAAGTGCCGAGGGGCAGATCGTAGCCCAGAAGGCCAGCGGTAGTGTGCAGAACCTCCACCACCCGGGCATCATTTGCTGTCAGCTTGTCGGGGTGGTACGTCCACCCGTGCAGGGACGGGTCCAGAGCTGGGAGATTATTTAATATGGTGTTAAATATATTGAAATACAACATAAAAACTTACGGCATAATAGGTATTTCTTAGTTTTCATCTGGCTTCAAAGTTAAAGAGTCGCGATAATTAAATACCACTAGGACGATATTGTTGAAGATTTCGATGATAAGCTCTCCAGGCGGACTTTACGCCTACGGATACGGACTACTCCGGGATACTCCAGACGGATACGGGCGAAGTTAAAGAGTTGTAGACTCCTAACTACTGTCCGACTAGGGGCCTGGTAGTTTTATATCTTGGCGATAAACTAGTTGAAAACTTTCCAGATGGATAAATCTTGCACATAGCATCTATGAAGGCCATGCCACCATAATTACTAAAGCTGACGCCTCAAACCTCTGTTTAAATGGCAACTGTATCCTTTAAAATAGAACACGACAACGAACATCGCACATTATTACCCAAATACGTGGACTCCCCAGGTCTGAGACTGCTACCATCGGGGTTATATAATTTTTTAGGCTATAATCTTCAGATCCTCACCAACAACGCGAGGAATCTGTCCCTGGATGTTTCTAGCCGCGATACCAGCGACGTGTGCCCCAAGGCCCAAACCGACGATCTCGATCTGGTCGGCTCCGTAGGCCAAATGTTCCACCAGGAGGTTCACGAAGTTGGCCACGATCTCGCCCATTTGGGGCGCGTTGGCCAGCCCGATGGTGTACATGGAGGAGCCGAGGTGCCAGTCCACAGCGAATAGGTTCACGTCGGCCACTTGCAGGTAGGCTAGAATAAGAAATATTCGAAAGTTAACTTCACGTCTTCGGTGCAATGTGCTTTTTGTTGGTCTGTGGTTATAATGGCCCTGCCATAGCTGTTGTGCTTTGTGCTTCAGATTCTAAAATCCAGGGGTCACAATTAGGTTTATTTGGGGTCCGTTTTCTTTTAAATATGACGGTCGCGGTCTGTTTCTAATTTTTACGGCAAACTTAAAAAAATAATATAAACTGAACTAAATTTTGGATCTTGCTGGGTCAATCGTAAAAAAGCAACTTAAATCATTGAAATAAAAATTTTTGACACTTATTTGTTGTTTTAAAGCTCAGAATTTATGGAAGTTTTTACATTTTGGTTCTTTTATACTGTTGCATTGACTTCGGATTTTTTGGAGTTTTAGCTCTTGCGATTAAATATATATAAATATAATTGGTAAATGTGAATGGTAACAAAAGTAATTTAAAACAATAAATGAGTAATTTTTGAAATTTTGATTGTTGGCTCGACCGCCAAAAGGGATGATCATGAAGGAATTTTTGGTCTTATGAGTCATAAAACCACGCCTATACTGAAGACTGTAAGTGTTTACATAGGGCCCGCATAAAATAGATCGGCGGTCCGGGTCCGGACCGCGGTCCACCGGTTGGTGACCAATGCAATCATGCTACCCCTGATACCGCAAGCGTCTAATATGCTACGTTAACTGCATACTGCCAGTCTGGGTGTGCGCTTGTTTGTAATAATGCTACAGAAACGTCCATATTCTACATCTAATGTGCTTACCAAAGGGTAGGCCGTAAGTTTGTTGGTCACCTTAGTGGTACAAAAAATTATATATACGTGCTCAAAAGGCAGCCGCGTCCGCTGTCCTCTAACCAGTGTTGCCAACTCAGTGGATTTACCACTAAATCTGGTGGTTTCGACACCCTCTTGGTGGCGGAATATTTCATTTAGTGTTTAGTGGTTTTTTTAGTAGCTTTTTATCGAAAAAGTTGTGTTTAAAATTACGTCACTTAGGTGATAAGTTATTTTGTAAATGTGCTAACCTCCCTTACATATTTCTCAATTGAGGACTTTTTTGTTGTGCTGACAACACTAATCTGTTTTCGTCAAACTTGCTACATTATTCTCGGGGAATGCCGGTCGGGGCTTTCTTTCAACAAGGAATATTAGCAAATTGTCAACAAAGAATCATACCTATCAAGCACAGATGATGAAGGTGATGAAAACGATTCATCAGAAGACGTATTATAAAAAAAACACATTATAGTAGTAAATTGATTAAATGATAGTTATTGATGTTGATTTAGTTACAAAAATGTGGATTTACTAATTAAAATGTTGATTTATTAATTAAAATGTTGATCCACTAATAAAAATGTTGATATTTATGAAAGATAGATAGATAGATTAACTCTTAATTGCACACAAAATTACAGGAAAGAACATTTAACAGGTATATTTAAACATTGTGGGCAAAGGCGGCCTTATCGCTACAAGCGATCTCTTCCAGGCAACCCTTGTCTAGAAAGAGAAAAATATACAAATCAGTCAGACAAGCAACAAAAATAGCATTAATCATCTAGGTAAACTACTATATTTTAAGCTAAAAATTTACACCTGCATACTAACATACACACTATAGGCTACAATATACATAGATAATATACATACACATTAATATGATAAAATCGTCAGCAGAGGACAATGTCAACTAATTGCAAACGGAGAGAAGATGGGCATGCAACTTGGTTTTAAAAGTTGCAAGTGACTTTACGTGGCGAATATCCTTTGGCAACTCGTTCCACAAATGAGCAGCCCTCACTGTAAACGAGTCCCCAAAGTACTTAGAGCGTGTAAAAGACTTTTCAATTTGACCATTCTTTAATACCGTAACTGAATGAAAATATTCTTTAGTGGGCAATTTAGTGGATTCCAGATTTTTAACAGTTATTTTTAGTGTTTTTCTGGTGGTTTAGCAAAAAAATCTGGTGGGGAGTTGGCTTAAGCGTTGGCAACACTGCCTCTGACCCGAATAAAATCCCGCCTTCTGGTAGATAGACGCTTGGCTAGCTCCTTTTAAGTCGCTTTCTGGATTTACTAACTAGAGATATGAATTTAAATAACAAATATAATTTACCAGGAATGAGGAAGGCATTGAAGTTCCCGGCAACGGATTCGCCGTTGTTATGGATGGTGATGACGGTGGGACGGCTAAGCGACATTTGTCGCGAGCTCAGAATGGAGACCAGGTCAGGCCATAGCGCCTCGCTGGTTGTGGGATTGTTCCTGGAAATGGTAATTGTGAACACTTTAATTACAATAAGATCGAGAGATGTTCACGATAAGCTAGCTGGCGGATCATTTCACCTTATAAAAGGTTTAGTTTCTAATCATTATCATCATCATCACGTCAGCCGAAAGACGCCCACAGCTTGTCATAGGTCTCTCCAAGAGATCTCCACAAAGGCCGGTCCTGTGCCTTCCGCATCCAGCTGGTAGCTTGTGCTACTTGGACTACCAACCTTGTGGGTGGCCTACCCACGCTGCGTTTTTCGGTACCTAAATACTTAAAAGAAAATAACACCAACTAACGCAGGTACCCAACAAGTCGGAAGCAGAAGGGGGGACACAGCACAACCGGGATGGATGCCAGGATTCCTCCAGGATGATAATGACGGTGCCCTTCGTTTGATTGCTTAAGTAGGGAGTTCATTACACGTAAACTTACCTCGTGAATAGATGGAACACCACATCTTGGGGACCGAGATCGTAACTAGATACTGAAAATCGAAAAAAAGTTATGGTTATATTTCAACCTCATTTGAAATCAATATTTCATAAAATCAGTTCTCAAATGAATAACATATTTTTTATAACAAGTTTTTATCGCGCGGTATAGTACTCATGAAGAGCATTTCAAAGAGCCCAAATACGATGCTGCTATCTCAGCATCTTGTTGAGTTCAGTAGTTTCTAGGAACACCTTTCGACTGCATCATCAGACCAGCTCCATGGTACCATATTAATGAATTGTTATCCAAGTTACATAGGTATACCAAATTTCAGCTCATTTGAACACCGGGAAGTGGGTCAAGTTAGGTTTACCAGATATGCCCCGAACATACATAGTTGCAAACGTTGCAAGTTAAATAAAAGTTTGTAAAACAATGCAGTGTATATGAATGTTAAAGTAGAACAATATGGTATCTTCCTGAACTTTCGGGAAAAAGGTGTAACGTTATGTATGTATTCACATAGCAAGTCTACGATCTAAGGCTGCGTCCCAACCTCACGAACGTGCTGCGTATGCGCAGTTGCAGTATAGTCGGTTTGAGGAGCGTCATATCCCACTGCGGCTATATACCAATGACCCTTTTCTGAGTTATGTAAAAGTAATGTGAGGGAAAACATCGTGATGAAACCTGCACATTCAGGCGACTGAATGTGTAACCATAATCCAATCTAGTCAGGTTGGCATGGCAGCAGGGTCACGGAGGTCAGATGGCAGTCGCTCCAATGTTATTATGTGATCTGCCAAATCCTGGATCATGGTCAAGGGGGATCCCGGGCCCTCGCGCGCGAGATCACAACCGGGACATTAACGCCAAGATGATTATTATTTTAGTGCAACACTCTAACTATATATCATGCGATTTTACAGAAAACGATTACAATATGATGAAATACATGCAAACTGATAAAGGTTAAGCACGGATTAACTATTGGTAGGTATTCTGTTTATTAGAGTTTATAATAAAGTACACCTGCAATAAATTACGCGATAAATCTTTAGCCTATTTTTCCGTTATTGTTATCATTCTGGATGCTTACTTGATTGTTATATATGACGAGGTTTTACATTTATTTATTCGTATGGCAAAATTACAATATAAGCGCAATACAATAATATTTAGGTTTCATCATTTAGGTTGTTAGGTTTCATGTTTGAATAAATTCCAAAAGTTGAAAGGAAAGCCATCCCCGACTTTTAAGCATATATCGACTGATTTCGATTAAACAAGGTGAAGAACCATCTTGGTAAAAACAAGCACATAAATCTCATGCAAATCGGCCCAACTGCAATACAAACTATTATTTCCTGGGGCTTAAAACTAAAATGGGTAGTCTAAACCTATGCGATTACTTCGTTCTAAAGCTATTTATGAAAATATCCCATATGTAAAACAGCTTCTCACATACCGGTCACGGCAGCACACAACAGCAAGGCACTCTTTGTTAACGCGTGCATTTTGGCAGCGGACAGAAAAAGTTGTAATGAATTTGTTATCTACATATGTAATATATATTATTAGTTTTATCATGGTTCCGATGTTAGTGATAATGATTTCAATAAAAATATACTTTCAAGTGAAACCGAAACCAGGGGCCCTATTTTTAAATCGCTCGCCTCGATTCGAACGGTTTTATATTTTGATCTTCGGCACTAAAAATTATTAGACGATGATCTAAGTTGGTATATCGCCTCCGGTATGAGGGGCAGAATGGGTGACGTCATGTGACGTTTCGGGGCTGAGCGCGGGGGCGCGGGGCATCCCGCACAAGGGACGTTTTCAGTGCGCCCGCGCACTCAGCATAGCGCGGTTGGTTATTTTGTTACGGACTCTCGGAATAACGCACACGAGGTTAAATTACCGATGATAAATCCCGAGGTAGAGGCTTGAAAATAATTGTTAATAGAAGCACACAGGTCTCGAAACTAAAGTTAGATGTTCATTTGTACATATTAAATTATCATCATCATATCGGCCGTAAGATAGCTGCTGGACATAGGCAGAGATCACCACAAAGGGTATTGCGCCTTCCGCATTCTGCTACACGTGCGATCTTTACTAGATCGTCGGCACACTTAATGGGAGGCCTACACACACTAGGGAAAACGGGCGCTAACGCTATCACATGACTAATATCCGGGCTGCGCGTGCGCATAGAAGTACATTGTTCCCGTTGATGTTGACTCACTGCGTGTTTGCTCATGTTATTTGGCCAGTCTCCCTGTCTGGGCTGCCACAAAAAAATGAATGGCCCGCCCCAAGTAGAAGGTCCACTGGAAACAACGTGCCATTTCTGTCACGCACACATTGACGTTACGTTTCCAGGCATTCTTAGGCAGTTTCAAGCAGTGCTCGGTCGCGATTGTTAACGCGAGAATCCGTTGTATTGTCGACGTAAAGTGAATATTATTTAATGAAACGATATTGTTTTTGATTTATTTATTCGTATGACATATTAATATGAAAATAAAGACATAATTTACTGCGAGGCTATCAATATCATGAATCGACAGCCAAAAGTTCATTACTCTTTAGCACCACCACCACTTTATTATTGATAAAATAAAATTATTTGTACGTAACTAAGATTACTTAATAACATACAAGCAACGCACGCAGAGTCCAAAATCTGATGGGTGATCATTTCAGACTTTGAGGCTAGTCGACTTCAGCACCGCTACGAGTTCTAATGCCGATGGCAAAGCGAGGTTGACCCAGGTCTTTCGCTAGAGACCCTAGGACTGATTGAACAGTTCCACGCACCACGTAACAGTTTTTAACAGAACAAAAACCCGTCTAGTCGGAAATGCCTGTATAGTCAAATTTAAAAAAAAAAACGGCGGACACCTTCTTTCTCCATTATCAGTTCAACTGACTGACCATAATATTGCATTTTCATCTAATTTATAATTTATTACCGGTAAGTGGGTCAAATCCCAGGCCAGGGTAAGGTTATTATTAGGGTCTGATGATGTAAACTTGTGGCGATGAATTTTAAAAAGCGAATAAACAGTAAATTATTTTTACGCTTACTAAAGGCATCGTGCCTGGAGCTGGTATGGAAAATCTTATAACAACAGCATGAGAAGCAATTATGATGACATTATGGCAAGGATTAGATATTGATCCTTTGCAAGGGACATGTTATTGTGAACGATCATTAAAATTCTATTTGATCTTTTAAATACTCTTTTCAAAATTATGAATAAATACTGTAGCAACCCTAGTAAGTCGGCAAGTTCTACGTCATCTGATTTTCGATAACGACGGGAGTGGACCTTCTGTTAGTTTCCTATTTTGTGGTGCTGCTAATAAAAAGTCTAAGTATTTGTTAACAATATGCAGCGTGATTTGTAAAACAAGAATAACCTCTTAACACGGAGCTACTATTTATCTTATTGTAATTATTTTAGCTTTCCTCCCAAGTGTCTTGATAAACGTCACATAAGTCTCAGCAGCCTTACGCCCTTGCCTTGCATCTCGTGCTTAATTAGGTACCGATCTCAATGTACACATAGTACACTCGAATCATTATTATTTGTTCTGTCATTACAAAAATATGTGTCGAGGACTTTCACTAAATACCATACTTTAGATATGTAAAAACATTATAAGGTTTATCCTTATTCTTTACTGAGAATAGCGATAACAACAGAGCTTCATTGCCGGGTAATGTAGACTCGTCCAACTGGAGAGAGAATCTGTTGGTCTGTAAGAACTTGCATAAAATGTTTTCCACATCGCGTCCCATCTCGTCTATGCGTCTCTGAACGGTGTTATTGCTCAAAGGTATTCTCTTTAAAATATCATGTGCTGGTTTGTGCAATACATTGTTAAGAACCTCCGCAATGGTTGGTAAGATAAGCTGCTCTCCAATTGTGTGGGGTTTCCCCGACTTCGCTATTAGTAAAGATATATTATAGGACGCTCGTAAACCATCATCATCTTTAATAGATGATGACGCAAACATCGATCTTATGGATGGCCTTTTGTCTAGTTTTTCTTTAAGTGCTTGAAAAAATGACAAGGGCTTACTTTTTTTGTCAGCATATACTCTTGATAAGTGGTCATCCATTTTTGAAAGCTTCATGGCATCGTTACTGAATACTTTTTTACATATGAGACACATCGGCAAGTGTTGATTTGATGGAGATGCAATAAATTCGATCTTTAAGTAGTCCAAACTGTATTGTCTGCATATTTTTTTCATGTCCGCCATAATAAAACTCTCCGTAATCCTGCAAATAAAAAACAACCTAAATAATAAACGATAATAAACTGTTAAATTTGCACACTATCTTATTTTTATCATCTTGTTAGGTATTACTGACTTACTCATTGATAAACTTGGATACCTATTTTAGGTAAGTAACTATAGTAGGTAATTAGGTATAGCATAAGAACGAAAACCAAAGCAAACTGAACACTTCAAAGTTTGGGTACCTACCTACTTAACAACTTAAGTGGAAGTAATTTTTACAAATACTTTTATACCTACCTATCATATCAGCCAGAAGACGCACACTGCTGGGCATAGGCCTCCCACAGAGATCTCCACAAAGACCGGTCCTGAGCTTTCCGCATCCAGCTGGTACCTGCGATCCTTACCAGGTCGTCGGTCCACCTTGTAGGAGGCCTACACACGCTGCGTCTACCGGTACGTGGTCGCCACTCGAGAACTTTACTGCCCCATCGGCTATCTGTTCTTCGAGCTATGTGCCCTGCCCACTGCCACTTCAGTCTGGCAATCTTTAGAGCTATGTGCCCTGCCCACTGCCACTTTAGTCTGGCAATCCTTAGAGCTATGTCGGTGACCTTGGTTCGCTTGCGGATCTCCTCATTTCTGACTCGATCGCGCAAAGAAACTCCGAGCATAGCTCTTTCCATTGCCCTTTGGGTAACAGTGAGCTTTCTTATAAGGCCCATTCAGTCACTTCATCATCATCACAGCCCATAACAGTCCACTGCAGGACTTCGGGCCTCTCCCACGAAAGGGGAGGTCATTGCCATAATCTCCACTGGCGGGCGGGTTGGAGATCGGAGTGCAGTTGATGTAAATCTACCCAGAAAGAGGCTGCTGCCCACCTTTCGGATTTGTCCCTGAGTCGCCTCTTACGACACCCATGGGAAGAGATGGAGTGGTGCTATTCTTTGAGGTGGCGGCACCACACACCATTCAGTCACTTGACTTCACTTAATTTAGCTATGTAATAACTTTGTAATCTCTTGAAATAAATGAGTACTTAAATGAGTTATTATCGTTCAAGCTCCAACGAATTTCAAAACGCAAATGAACTTTCAACCTAAGTGCAAGCTCGTTAAATAGTAAAATATCAGGAACATGTTTGGACTTGATCATAAATTCGTTCGTGTTAAATCGCGTAAGCGTCAAATAGAGAGCAAGTCAAAACGCGCCTGAAAGACGTACGCTCGAACTCATTATCTTGTACAAACTTGTCCACACAGACTTGCCGAGTTTTTCATCTTGTACGTACTTGAGACTTTACATTACTACAACAATGCTATTTCCTACAAAAATATTAATTATTCTTAGTACGCATAACACAACATAACATAGGTATCTTGAAAGTTTTAAATAAGAACTTGTGTTTATTTAATAGGGGTCGATTGTTAGACCTCGTCGACCCCCAAAATCAGTTTTCGTTTATGTCGACCCCTAGGAATCCGATATCAACCACTTTGGGAATCCCTGTGCTAGAACATACCAACTAATCTTGGCCGGTTTGTCCACGAATATTTATTATTTATTATTTATTTATTTGTTATACTTACCGGAAAAAAGTGACACCATCCTTTTTGTTGCTTACTTTTTTATCCTAATTAGAGCACGTTTTCACAACGCAACACGGCATTATTGTTTTGTGAAAAAACATCCATTCACACACTTAGTCAAAACGTCACTGTGACGACATTGGAGCGCCATTGCAGTTTTAGCTCCAATAAGTAGTGCTTTTACCTTTGATCAAAGAACTTGTTCATACGCTAGTATATAGAAGTCTTTGGCCATCTATGTCATAACATCACAATTGTTGTAGTATTGGAGACAAAGCCATTAAATTGATAACTTAAGAATAAAGATATGACAAAATAACGTTGTAATATTATCTTTTCTATAAAAATAAATTATCTAAAACTGCAATTCATGAAAAATCTGAGATCATATAAACAATGCTTTCCGTCAAATGATAGGCTAGGTGCACTGTACTAGTCAAAGTACTAGTAAAGCGTTGCTGTTTTTGGTAACAAAATTACATTTCAAAATTGTTACATTTCGTTCCAGTTTTGGCCACCGGGTCCGATAAGTTTGTGGTGGCTTTTAGTCTCTGGTTTAAATAAATGACTCGGCTGTGACGTCGCAAAACTTCTAACCAAAATAACATTATTTTAATGTTATTTTCTTTGAGGTACCATGACCAATTTGAAAAACAAGGTTAAAGTAATCTTGTTTGTAAGGCTTGTGGTAGGCCCCCGGGTGAGGTAAGTCAAATATGTGACTATTTGAAAAAAAAAAAAGTTTGTTATATTTTAAGGCGAATACTGCCCATCTGTGAATGAGAGCGAAATATTTTTAGTAATACATTGACCCTTCAAGATCGGGCTGTAATCTTTTTTTTATATGCTACCTGATAGGATGGGATGGGATTAGTCTCTATTGCATGGACAGTGATGTTTATTATACGTATACTGTACCTACCTTATCTTAATGTAGGTTTTTGTTTTATTAAGCAAGTTTCTTATTGTCTAGCTTAGGGAGCACACAGACAAACAGTCTACTTAATGGAAAGTGGTTACCGTCTTCGAGGACATTTGAAAACTACGGGGAACGGGTGCGGTGCCGGGCTCTTGAGATATAATCTATAAGCATAATATTACTATTGTTAATGTCATATTCCTGTGCAGTTGTAAGAAGGTTTTTATTGAATGCAATGTTGTTCTGTCAGTTTTTTCCTGATAATTTAGTTGTGTGTTAATTGAAAAAGTTGAAGTTACTGGCAAGCATTTTTAAGCATACGAACCAATTATTGGCTACATTAAGATAATTAAACGCTTAGTGTGACCTTTTTACGTCAGGATAGCTGGTAGTAAATTTCCGTAGTCTACCTAGATGCTCTAAGTGATTAGTAATATATTAATAGGCTTATCATCATCAAAATTCTACATTTATTTATTGATTAGGACATTAAATATCTCTTTCAATTGTCACGAAGGAGGGGGGTAGGAAAGTAGGAAGGAAGCACACAGTGACACGCTGGCCGCCCCATGGCAGCAGCAAATTTACCCCACGCCAGTCACGACCGGACTGTGCCCGGCAATGCCAGGCAAAGCCGGACTGTGCTCAATATATTATATAAATATGTCTAGTAAAATTAAGAAAACCCACCTAAAACTACAGCAAGAGTAAGCCAGTCTACCAAGGCAGCACCCGTTCACGAGTATTACGCAGGGCCCAGCCATCGTCCAATTCAACCATATTTGAGGGAAAAGAGCGACCTGGCCCCCACGCCACCGCCAGACAGACTTTTAAGTGACACAGACACCCTACTCTATCCTATCCCTACCCTACCCCTAGCTTACCCCTACCATATTCTCCTACTGCCTTAACCCTACCCTACCGCTACCTTACCCCTACCCTACCACTATCTTACCCCTATCCTACCACTATCCTACCCCTACCCTACCACTATCTTACCCCTACCCTACCACTATCCTACCCCTACCCTACCACTATCTTACCCCTACCCTACCACTATCTTACCCCTACCCTACCCCTACTTTAACTACTACCCTACTATGACATAATTTGATTTTTATAGTGGCTTTAAATTTATTCAATGATAAATTCTGTATATCTGTTGGAACCTTATTATAAAAGCGTACACATTGACCCACAAATAATTTGTGGACTTTGGCCAGACGACAAGAACCAGTAACAAGTTTATCTTTATTTCTAGTATTTCTACTATGAACATCACTGTTCTTCATAAACAAGTGTATATTTTTATGAACATAGATCAAGTTCTCATATATGTATTGTGATGGCATTGTCATAATGTCAACATTCATGAATTTATCTCTAAGTGAATTTCTAGGTCCCAATTGATAAATCGCGCGAATGGCCTTTTTCTGCAGTACAAATACATTATGCCAGTCGGCAGCGTGTCCCCACAGCAGTATGCCATAAGTCATAATGCTGTGGAAATAACTAAAGTAAACTAATCTTGCTGTAGCCTCATCAGAATAACCTCGTATCTGCAGAACTTAGCCTTTTCGTCAATTTATCAATGTGTGGACCCCATTGTAATCTACTATCTAGAGTAAAGCCTAAAAATATTGTGGAATCAACAAGATCCAAATTTTCGCCTCTTACTTGTATATTAGTAGGTACTGATCTAACATTTGGCAAGGAGAATTTTAAACATTTTGTCTTTTTGCCATTCAGTAATAAATTATTAACCGTAAACCAGTTTACCACTTCTGAAATAGCTTTGTTCACGTTGTCATATGTTAATTGTTGTCTTTTAATTTTAAACACTAAAGATGTATCATCAGCGAACAAAACAATTTCGTGAGTATCTTTTACAAAGTACGGCAAATCATTTACATAAATAAGAAACAAAAACGGACACAGAATTGACCCCTGGGGGACCCCCATAGAGACAACAGACCCTGCTGATATTTCGTTCACATCAACCTTCTGAATTCTCTGACTTAAATATGAACTTAATAAGTTTAGAGCTAAGCCCTTTATTCCATAATGATGCAATTTCCTGACCAAAGTTTCATAATTAACACAATCGAAGGCCTTGGATAAATCACAGAACACCCCTAAGGCATCACGTGATTCCTCCCAGGCTCCAAAGACATGCTTAATTAGTTCAACACCTGCATCTGTTGTTGAACGACCCCGAATAAAACCGAATTGTTTGGGATGCAATAGATTATTTCCACAAAAGTGGACTTTTAGTTGGTTTAATATGATTTTCTCAAATATTTTACTTAACGCCGGTAACACCGAAACTGGTTTAAAATTTGTGGGATCTGTTGTGCTACCTGTTTTAAACAATGTTATAATTTTGCTATGTTTCATCAGGTCAGGAAAATCGCCATTATCAACACATTTATTAAATATATATTAAATATATCATCATCACAGCCCCTAACAGTCCACTGCAATACTTAGGGCCACTCCCACGAAAAGGGAGGTATGTATATGCCATTATCTCCACGCTTGGTAGTCGGTTTAGAGATCGCAGTATTATAAATATAACAATGATAAACACTGCTGCCAACATATAAGTCTTTGGCTGCTGGCAAACTGCTGACATAAGGCGTTGTTGCTATTCAACTCTGCCGGACACCACACGGCCAATAATTGCTCTTTTCAAACTTATTAAATGTAGATCCTGTACCACCCAGGAAAGGTTGCACGATAAAGTTGATAATTTTTGTATTTCTTTAGATTACATACAGACTAGAATATGAATTTATTAACATGGGAACAAACAAAATATTTACAAAGCCATAACTGATCAAAGTCAATTCAGCACCTGCCATAAATATAAGGGCCAACATTGCTAAGATTTGACTGAGTGTCATAAAAGGCGATTAAAGCCAAAATCAAGTAATATGTATCCTTCCTGCATGTTGTAAAGGCCTGAAGTTGATTTTTACTTTGAGGTTTGAATATGTAGGTACTTATGTTTTTTATGAAATATCAGTATCTCCCATAAGATTTGAAAATTAGCTACCTTCAGGGTACTGAACGCGCAAGACTGTGCCAATACAGAAAATATTTTTATATCTAACAACTGTCCTTTTATTCCTTGTCATCATTCAGTAAATAGCTCAATAGACTCAGATTATCTAGCCTTTGACCAGATAATTTTATATTATTGCACATAATTTTAATTGTATTAGGTACAATAAATATTCCCGTGACGATGCTGCAGGATTTGGTAGATCAGGTAATTACATCTGACCTCCGAGACCTTGTTAACTTGATCAGATTGGGTCATGGTTACATATTCAGTCGCCTAAATGTGTTTCATCACGACGTTTCCCTCACTGTAAGAGCATCGGTTAGTGTTCAACTATTGCCCAAAACTAAAAAATCAGACATTGGTACATGGCGGCACTGGGATTCAAACCCAGAACCTCTCGCTTACTAGTCGTCCCTTTAACCATTACATAATCGACGCTCCCAGTTTGCATAATTGTTATGATTAATTGGCCGCTGGCAGTGACGGCACGGAATGTAATTTTTGGGGTATTAAAGTACCGATATAAATAAATAGGAAAACCATATTTTATTTTATTTCTTTATTCATGTCACATTTTCTAACCTCTGGCAAAAGGCGGCACGAAGTTGGTGATGAAAGAGTAGATTCCGGATTGGCTGTAACAAACAACAAAATAGTTAAAAAAATACTTATTTGTATTAAGTTACCGACAATGTGCAATTTAAGAGTCTAGGAATGCTAACCTCTCGTTTGTATATAATAAACAGGTTTGTATTGTACAACAAACCTAGTATATTCCAAAGTCACTGCCGTCTGCATCTATGTACGCTTAGGTCTTTTAAACTACGCAATGAATTTTAATGCGGTTTATAACAATAGATGGGTGGATTAATTACACGCCAAGTTAAATAGAAGCTAGTATCAATAACAAAACGATGAGCGAGGGCGCTATCGCCATTTACACCGAGCGAATATACGCCATTTGCTCGGTAGCTGTGCTAATGGAATTTTAAATCTTCAACTTCGAGCTTCGTTGACGAAGTCAAGAAAATCATGTCAGGAACGAAAAATGCTTACCCATCCTTAAGCTCGGTGCCTCCGAACACGATGTCACTTTCCCCTGCGCAGTTCAGTGAGGTGGCTTCCGCCAAGTTTGCGCATTCAGTGGCGACAAACCTATCTCCGTTATTGACTTCAGCTGTCAAGGATTCAGCGTAGAAGGCGTACGAGTAGATGTGAGAGCAGTCGACAGTCACGCAACCGGCCTGGGTGCTGCCACCGTTGGGGTAGAAGTCCAAAGTGCCGAGGGGCAGATCGTAGCCCAGAAGGCCAGCGGTAGTGTGCAGAACCTCCACCACCCGGGCATCATTTGCTGTCAGCTTGTCGGGGTGGTACGTCCACCCGTGCAGGGACGGGTCCAGAGCTGGGAGATTATTTAATATGGTGTTAAATATATTGAAATACAACATCAAAACTTACGGCATAATAGGTATTTCTTAGTTTTCATCTATCTTCAAAGTTAAAGAGTCGCGATAATTAAATACCACTAGGACGATATTGTTGAAGATTTCGATGATAAGCTCTCCAGGCGGACTTTACGCCTACGGATACGGACTACTCCGGGATACTCCAGACGAATACGGGCGAAGTTAAAGAGTTGTAGACTCCTAACTACTGTCCGACTAGGGGCCTGGTAGTTTTATATCTTGGCGATAAACTAGTTGAAAACTTTCCAGATGGATAAATCTTGCACATAGCATCTATGAAGGCCATGCCACCATAATTACTAAAGCTGACGCCTCAAACCTCTGTTTAAATGGCAACTGTATCCTTTAAATTAGAACACGACAACGAACATCGCACATTATTACCCATATACGTGGACTTCCCAGGTCTGAGACTGCTACCATCGGGGTTTTATAATTTTTAGGCTATAATCTTCAGATCCTCACCAACAACGCGAGGAATCTGTCCCTGGATGTTCCTAGCCGCGATACCAGCGACGTGTGCCCCAAGGCCCAAACCGACGATCTCGATCTGGTCGGCTCCGTAGGAGAACTGTTCCACCAGGATGTTCATGAAGTTAGCCACGATCTCGCCCATTTGGGGCGCGTTGCCCAGCCCGATGGTGTACAAGGAGGAGCCGAGGTGCCAGTCCACAGCGAATAGGTTCACGTCGGCCACTTGCAGGTAGGCTAGAATAAGAAATATTCGAAAGTTAACTTCACGTTTTCGGTGCAATGTGCTTTTTGTTGGTATGTGGTTATAATGGTCCTGCAATAGCTGTTGTGCTTTGTGCTTCAGATTCTAAAGTCTGAAGCACAATTGTGCAGGGGTCACCAATTAGGTTCATTTGGGGTTCGTTTTTTTTTTAAATATGACGTTCGTGGTCTGTTTCTAATTTTTACGGCAATCTTAAAAAAAATATATGAACTGAACTTAATTTTGGATCTTGCTGGGTCAATCGTAAAAAAGCAACTTAAATCATTGAAATCAAAATATTGTGTTTGTTGTTTTAAAGTTCAGAATTTATGGAACTTTTTATATTTAGGTTCTTTTATGCTGTTGCATTGACTTCGGATTTTTTGGACTTTTAGCTTTTGCAAGTACATATATATATAAACATAATTGGTAAATGTGAATGGTAACAAAAGTAATTTAAAACAATAAATGAGTAATTTTTGAAATTTTTATTCTTGGCATGACCGCCAAAAGGGATGAAGGAATTTTTGGTCTTATGAGTCATAAAACCACGCCTATACTGAAGACTGTAAGTGTTTACATAGGGACCGCATAAAATAGGTCGGCGGTCCGAGTCCGGACCGCGGTCCACCATTTGGTGACCAATGCACTCATGCCACCCCTGATACCGCAAGCGTCTAATAAGCTACGTTAACTGCATACTGCCAGTCTGGGTGTGCGCTTGTTTGTAATAATGCTACAGAAACGTCCATATTCTACATGTAATGTGCTTACCAGGGCATTCCGTAAATTTGTTTGTCACCTTAGTGGTACAAAAAATTGTATATACGTGCTCAAAAGGCAGCCGCGTCCGCTGTCCTCTAACCCGAATAGAATCCCGCCTTCTGGTAGATAGACGCTTGGCTAGCTCCTAAGTTTAATTTGCTTTCTGTATTTACTAACTAGAGATATGAATTTAAATAACAAATATAATTCACCAGGAATGAGGAAGGCATTGAAGTTCCCGGCAACGGATTCGCCGTTGTTATGGATGGTGATGACGGTGCGACGGCTAAGCGACAGCTGTTCCGACCTCATAATGGAGTCCAGGTCAGGCCATAGCGCCTCGCTGGCTGTGGGATTGTTCCTGGAAATGGTAATTGTGAACACTTTAATTACAATAAGATCGAGAGATGTTCACGATAAGCTAGCTGGCGGATCATTTCACCTTATAAAAAGTTTAGTTTCTTAAAAAGTACCTTAAAAATTATCATCATCATCACGTCAGCCGAAAGACGCCCACAGCTAGGCATAGGTCTCCTCAAGAGATATCTACAAAGGTTGGTCCTGTGCCGTGCCTTCCGCATCCAGCTGGTAGCTTGTGCTACTTGGGCTACCAACCTTGTGGGTGGTCTACCCACGCTGCGTTTTTCGGTACCTAAATACTTAAAAGAAAATAACACCAACTAACGCAGGTACCCAACAAGTCGGAAGTAGAAGGGGGGGGGACAGCACAACCGGGATGGATGCCAGCATGATAATGACGTTGCCCGGGAGCCTTCGTTTAATTGCTTAAGTAGGGACTTAATTACACGTAAACGTACCTCGTGAATAGATGGAACACCACATCTTGGGGACCGAGATCGAAACTAGATACTGAAAATAGAAAAAAGTTATGGTTATATTTCAACCTCAATTCAAATCAATATTTCATAAAATCAGTTCTCAAATGAATAATATATTTTTTCATAACAAGTTTTTATCGCGCGGTATAGTACTCATGAAGAGCATTTCAAAGAGCCCAAATACGATGCTGCTATCTCAGCATCTTGTTGAGTTCAATAGTTTCTAGAAACACCTTCCGATTGCATCATCAGACCAGCCATGGTACCATATTAATGAATTGTTATCCAAGTTACATAGGTATACCAAATTTCAGCTCACTTGAACACCGGGAAGTGGGTCAAGTTAGGTTTACCAGATATGCCCCGAACATACATAGTTGCAAACGTTGCAAGTTAAATAAAAGTTAGTAAAACAATCAGTATATATGAATGTTAAAGTAGAACAATATGGTATCTTACTGAACTTACAGGAAAAAGGTATAATGTTATGTATGTATTCACATATCAAGTCTACGATCCAGGCTGCGTCCAAACCTCACGAACGTGCGGCGTATGCGCAGTTGCTGTATAGTCGGTTTGAGGAGCGTCATATCCCACTGCGGCTATATACCAATGACTCTTTTCTGCGTTATGTAAAAGTTATGTGAGGGAAAACATCGTGATGAAACCTGCACATTCAGGCGACTGCATGTGTAACCATAATCCAATCTAGTCAGGTTGGCGTGGCAGCAGGGTCATGGAGGTCAGATAGCAGCCGCTCCATTGTAATTATGTGATCTGCCAAATCCTGGATCATGGTCAAGGGGGAACCCGGGCCCTCGCGCGCGAGATCACAACCAGGACATTAACGCCAAGATGATTATTATTTTAGTGCAACACTAACTATATATCATGCGATTTTACAGGAAACGATTACAATATGATGAAAATACATGCAAACTGATAAAGGTTAAGCACGGATTAATAGTAGGTATTCTGTTTATTACAGTTTATAATAAAGTAAACCTGCAATAAATTACGCGATAAATCTTTAGCCTATTTTTCCGTTATTGTTATCATTCTGGATGCTTACTTGATTGTTATATATGACGAGGTATTACATTTATTACTTATTCGTATGGCAAAAATACAATATACGAGAAACACATTCAACTACAAATTTAAATCATGCGAAGTCAGCCATATAATTGCTTCGTCACTAAGGGTGATCAGGTCCTCCGGTGGGGCAGGGTAACTTGTGTTTGGGCAATCCGATAGTATGTGCCACATCGACTCCATCCACAGCGGGGTTTGTAGGAGGTCATGGCCTGTGCGTAGTCTATTTAAGTGGCACCAATCTCGCCTAGATAGTTCAGATCCCTTTAGTTTACATTATGACTCTTATTATTAAATAGCGATCAACTCGTGCATCTGCAATAGCTAGCGTTGTCGTTGATATTTGGAATTTATTTACAGCTATACTCAAGTCTAATCCTGTACAGAAACACAGAGTTTTGTACGATATATGAATAAATACAGCACGAGAACACGATCTGAGCTCAACATAAACGTAAAGTCTTACATTTATAAAGTTTTCGAGATCTCTATATTATATTGCCCTCGTTTGGTCTAGGTACAGATACGTGAATTTAAGATAATCTTTGGACAAAGCCAGTTACACTAACTAAAGTAGACTAACATGGACATAGACAGTATACAAATAATGATCCGTTTTCAGATTGATTCTTATTCAGTCAGGACAGGAATCACCGGTCATTTTTCAGATTGAACATTTCACAACGTTAACATTGTCACCCATTATTCGAGCCTTGGGTATGCTTAACGCTCTCCTGGCATCGGCACCCGAGTGTGACTTCTTTGCCTGGCGTAGGACGGATGTGTGCAAGGAATGTCTGAAGTACTGCGAGAGGATTAATGAATGATAATATTTTATAATAGAAACTGATATATCTATAGCTTTTAAGTAAATTGGTTAATACTGTAAAGTTGTTTTCAATAAATAAATAAATTGACCTGTAAATTGTAGAGATAGTTCTATTTCCACGTAATAAGGTATGTACCTCGATAAAGTGATCAATCGACAATTCCAGCTCGGCTGGGCAGCGTTCGAGAATTAACAGAATATCTTCTCAGTACTACAGTATCTCAAGGTCACAGAGCCTCTGACACAAAACTGAACTGACAATGGGCAAGCCACGAAGTTGGGGCGGAAAGGTTCTCGAGTGGCGACCACATACCGGCAATCGCAGCGTGATACGACCCAAAAGATGGACGGACGACCTCGTAAAGGTCGTAGGGAAATGGAGGATGCAAGAGGCATAGAGGTGGTCGGTGTGAAAGGCGTGGGAGTAAGCAAATGTTCAGCACCACTGCTCAACGCGTCCTTCAGCTAAGTTACTAATACCTGATGGAATGCGATAACTATTGCTCATAATATCTAGGATGCAATTAGGTTTCATGAATAAAACCGTTATTTTTGAGGCACACATTGTTTGTATAACTTCCAAAACTTGAAAGGAATTGTATGTATTGTATTTTTGCCATACGAATAAATAAAAACTTGAAAGGAAAGCTACCCCGACTTTTAAGCATGCACTTGCCTATCTACGATACTACAGAGATGATTTCGATCAAACAAGGTGAAGAACCATCTTTGTAAAAGCAATGGCAGAAATCGCATGGAAATCGGCCGAACCGCAATACAAACCTTTTTTTGGTGTAATTTAAATTTAAAATGGATAGTCCAAAACCTATGCGATTACTTAGTTTTAAAGCTATTTATGAAAAGATCCCATGTGTAAAACAGCTTCTCACATACCGGTCACGGCAGCACACAACAGCAAGGCACTCTTTGTTAACGCGTGCATTTTGGCAGAGGACAGAAAAAGTTGTAATGAATTTGTTATCTATATATGTAATATATATTATTAGTTTTATCATGGTTCCGATGTTAGTGATAGGGACTTCATTAAAATTATACTTTGAAGTGAAACCGAAACCAGGGTCCCACCTTTATTATTATTTTTGAATTATTTGTGGTATTTTTGTGGGTATTTTTGAACCACTCGCCTCGATTCGAACTGTTTTCAATTTCCTGACGACCTGAGTGGTTCAATGGTCAACATGCCTGTCTGACACGCAAGAGGTCTCGGGTTCGATTCCCGGCCGGGCAGAAATTGAAATGATGAATTTTAATTTCTGTTACGGGTCTGGGTGTTCTATGTATGATAAGTATGTATTTAAAAAATAAAGTATTTAAGTAGTATATCAGTTATCTAGCACCCATAGTACAAGCTTTGCTTAGTTTGGGGCTAGATGGCGCTGTGTGAATTTGACCACGAATATTTATTTATGTATTTATGTTAATTTTGATTTTCGATACGAAAAATTGGATATTTTGATGCATGATGCTGATTTTCTCTATTTTTGAATCGTATCCTTTTGGTATTTAGGATGTAGGCCCCTTTTGTGATTTTAAAAATATTGAATTTTCCATGCCAATAATAAAAATTGAAAACCTTTTGAAACGAGTCGGACTCAAAAATAGTGCCTCCTGAATAAATTATACAGCTTTTCTTTTTCCGTTGCCGTAGCAAATTACTAAGAGAACCAAATCTAAGTTGTTTTCGAAAATAATTAAAAAATTAGTACCTAATTAAAGTACTTGTTATTTTATCTGTTATGTATATCCTTATTTATTTACATTTGTGTGTGCAATAAAGAGTTTTTACTGACTGTATGCATGACTGTATGTAACACATATATAACACATGACTTAAATACAGTCTTTAATCTAGCTTAAATTCTAAAAGACCGAAACCAGGTAGAATCGAAACCGAAAGTCCGATATCTATTGATAATAATCTAAGATTGCCTTAATGCAATATGTCCGTTGAGCTGTAAATCAATTTGGCGGCTACCTGATAAAATGTTATTTCTAGGATCTATTTACCAAAAACTGGTAATCTTCTATATTCGTGAACAGGAAATTGACTCAGTAATCTAATGACCTTCAGTCGAACTTGCCCTAGAAACCAACTTCTACACAAGGATTTTCTACTTACAATTACTACGTACAGTTTGGCAAGAAAGTCGTGAAAATAATGTTTTGGGAACTACTGCTGTCGCCTAAATTGGCCACACTAAATTGCTGTCAAACTCAAATATTCTATTCCTATATATTTTCAAAGTAACTTCAGCTTTTACGTTATATAGTTATTGTCGTTATTTTGTTATTGTTACAACAGATATCTACTCAGTAAATTTTCCGGATAGAAGTTGCCACTCTGCACGAGTTATCATCATCATCGTCTTAGCCTTAATCCCGGCCTCTGTCAGGGTCTCTGCCACTATGCACGACTATTTTTTGCATAATGATTTTATCTTTTACTGGAAATCGATAAAAATTCTGGTTTTCACGCATGTTTCACGATATAGGAATATCGTATCGGAAATTGCCATCTTAATCTTTTGTTTCCGTTAATCAAAGTATTGTGCTTGTTGTAGTAAAAACAGCAAACGTATTCATTATTTAAATTCATTCAAGCTTTCAACGTCTAGACTTCATACTCGTGCGCAGTTCTCGTAGGTAATTCTAACTTCTATGTGGCACGTTGCAAGGATAATTATGGCGAATGAAACTATTAAGCATTCATTCAAATATAATTAAACTGTTGTATACCTATGATGGAATAAAAAGAAAAATCTAAGATCGGCTGTGCTTTGGATGCATTTTCGTATGATTCTCTGAACGACTCAACGTTCAGAGCTGAATATTCACCTATGTCGTTGATGGCGACTAATGTCATTAAGCAGCCTCTTAGTTTCCCACTAGATAAATTTTGAAAAATTGCCCGCGTAGCATTAAAAATCTATGGTATCAAAATTCAGTGGAATCACCAAATTAAAATACGTTGAGGCGGCCTTTTTGCGATCTCTTGCAGCAAAATTGTGTATTACATCATTGTGTAGGTTTTGCGCTATTTGTCTCGTAGTTAATGATACCTTAAGCCACTACTGTTACTGTTGCTAGTGTCGAAGCAGTGTTAATATTAATTGAGTGATGTGGTAGGTGATTCATAAATTTATGTGGTAAATAATTCATCGTTCTCATTCAATTAGCTAATGTTGATAATACATGGCACGATAATAGGTAAAGCCGATAAATGACAGAGAGATAATTTAAAAGCTTGATTCAACCTTACATAATTTATCATTACAACATTTGACTATTTAATTTCTTTTGATCAGACGTATGCATGTTAGCAAAAATGTTTAGAGCACTGTTATTTTTTGTTTTCCTTTTTGCCCTCTCTATAGGTAGGTTTAATAATCAACAAAATTGGAAATGCGTAAAAGTGATAAAAATTATATGTTATAATAGTCAGATCATTCATCAGGTGGTGTTATTATAGTCCGGACTTTCCATCAGGTACGCCTGTCTATCATTATCATTACATAAAAAAAAACATTTTTATTACTTTCACAGCTTCTCCAGCCTCACCTATATTAAGAAAGTTGGATGATCTTCGCTACCAGTATGAGGTCGATTCAAAGGGCCAGAATCACTTGGTTGACCTTTGGATGACCTTAGATGATGTCTCGGAGGTTGCGCGCTATGAGCCACACGTCTCTAACGTATACCATCTCTTCACCAGGTATTTAATTTTTTGTGGTGGCCATGCAGACTGTCAGTTGGCTTGACAAAAATAGGCTTGATCCCGCACAATGGGCATGACGTTCTTCCAAAATTTCTCTACACTTACGGTCCGTTGTCTCGACAAGTCTATTTTTATCATACCATATGTCATGCCAACTGACAGTCGGCATGAATTTCTAGTAGACGTAGTACTAGTGTATCAGTTGTAACTATTACTAAAAAAAATAACATAAATCGCAAATCGTAGGTAAACCAATTTTATAATTTTTGTTTAAACATTTCAGATCTAGTCCCTCTGTAAGTCAACCTCTGTTATTTGGAAACCTCCAACTTTTGAATCGGAGTTTTTTCGATGACTTGGCGAGGACCATTGTACTCATACACGGTTGGAGGGACACGCCTCTTTCTGATATTGTTACTGTGCTTGTGCCAGGTAAATAAATCAAATCATCATCTCGAGAGCGCGCCGTGGTCAAGGCGGACGCCTTGACCATGATCCAGGATTTGGCGATCAGGTAATTACAGTGGAGCGACTACCATCTGACCTCCGTGACCCTGCTAACAGGGGAACCTGACCAGATTGGATCATGGTTAAAAATTCAGTTTCCTGAATTTGCAGGTTTTACGATGTTTTCCCTCACCGTAAGAGCATCGGTTAGTATTAAACTAATGTCCATAACTCAGAAAAGTGTCATTGGTACATGGCCGCAGCGGAATTCGAACCCGGTACCTCTTGCTTACGAGTTGGATACTCAACCGCCCGGCTACCGACGCTCCTAATTTCTACATGTTAATAATATGAACAAACCAATGAAATAGATAAATAATAGGTATATTTGCAAATAATAATTTAAAGTGATGAAGAAATAGTAATAGAATAATTTTATAAATTATTATCTGTGTGTTTGTCTGTTTGTACACGCTAATCTTCGGAACTTCGGAACGGACTTCAACAAAACTTTTGTTGTGTAGCCTGAAGAACATATAGGTTATCATTGATTTTGATAACTGGAACACCTGATGTAGAACCATAATAGACCAAGCAAAACTATAAGAAATATCGCCCAATAGATTTTAATGGGGTTTTCACAGTTTGATAGTTTGGGCTCCAAGTTAAAATCTAGGCTATGTTTTATCTAATTCGGTTGGACAGTGCCAGAGGTACAGCTTGGCCTCTCCGTAATACTAGCTTTCATACATTAGGGAAGGTTATTTAAAATGATCGCTTGGGAAAAAGATAAACTGCCCTCAAAACGATTTCCACGCGGACGAAGTCGTAAGCAAAAGCAGTAGTATATATTTTTATGTGAAATGGACTTGCATTTGGCATTACCTCACCTTTTAAGGAAACGACCATAAAGGCCTTGCCACACACAAAGCTCGGCGCGAGCGCGGTGCGATAGTTGCTAGGCAACCATCGCGCGGCGCGATATTTGCTAGGCAACTAAAGCGCCGCGCGATGGTTGCCTAGCAAATATCGCACCGCGCTCGCGCCGAGCTTTGTGTGTGGCAAGGCCTTAAGGTTCTACAGAAGATATATATTTTCTCTTGACTTTTTCATATTGACAAGTTCGTATTTTTAGGGCTGTAAGCCCTGTAGTAATATTATATCTATAATTAATAATAATATATGTGAGATGTCCGTCAAAGAAAAAAAAGCAACAACACTATTGATGAGATCATAAAATAACGTCTATGTCATAGATGCAGTCCATCTATCACAAGAAAAATATTCGACACTGCGATATCCTAGCATCTGCCAATATTAGACATTATGGCATTACCCTCCACTAATATGGAATAAAGGAGGCTTAAGTCCTGTAGTGAACTGTTGATTATAATGAATAATATTTAACCAACAAAATCTATTTCAGCTTTTCTCGCCGCTGAAGACGTCAACGTTCTGGTCGTCGACTGGACGGCTGGTGCTGGTACCATAAACTATGCTGCCGCTCTTAGCAACACCGTCACATCTGGCATCGCCGTTGGCCAGTTCATCAACTGGCTGAACCAAGTCACCCAAGCGATCCCCGTTAATTACCACATCGTCGGTCAAGGTCTTGGAGGACATCAAGCTGGCATCGTCGGTCGATGGGTGCAGGGCGATATCCTTTACATCACTGGTCAGGTGTTTGTTCACTTTCCTGTACTGCCATCTGATTTTAATTTGAAAAGTTATTATGTATTTTGAACGTAAATGTCTAATTTACCGGTGATCAGAGGTAGTCCATTCGGTCGTTAGTCTTTGTTCGGAAAATAAAACATAATGTAGGTAAAGATATTGATTGACTATAGTATAGATGGTAAGTAACGAGCTGACACTTTGCTGGTTACTGTTGCAGGTTTGGACCCGTCCCTTCTCGGATGGATCAACCACAGCGACCGTTTCCATCCTAACGACGCAACCTACACCGAAGTGATTCACACCAACGCTGGCATTAATGGTTACATCGCGGATCTAGCTCAAGTAGACTTCTACCCCAATGGTGGGGAGTCCATGCCTGGTTGTGACTCTCACGCCTGTGACCACGCCAGGAGTATCTTCTACTTCGCTGAGTCCATCACTTCGGGTGGTTTCACTGGACGGCGCTGCGCCAGCTTCTTGACAGCAATCTTGCAACTCTGTGGCTTGCCAGAGACTCTGCAAATGGGAGGCTTGAGGCCTAAAATTGGGTAGGTTTGATTTGCGAAAGGGTTTTTTTCTCTACTTCCTTAACTCCACTTTTATGAAATCACCATTTATGCAGATAAATATTTTTTGTTAGATTGATTTCGTGAGCAACGAAAGCCTGAAAGTAACCTGTGTTATATAAACATAGACATAGACATTATTTATTAGGACATCACAATACTCATAATACAAAACTCATGGAGCATGTTACATAGTACGAGTAGTAGTAGTTGTTACGAGGTTTCACTATAATTTCTAATAAATAAGTTCTCTTTCAGATCCACTGGCGTCTACCTCCTTGAAACGAATGCTTTTCCTCCGTTTTCTCGTGGTTGAAAGTTTTTTTACAATTAAATAGTTTCTGAATAGGTACTTATAAAAAATAATATTACGCAAACTGTTTCATTTCATTGTTGTTATAATCTCAGACGTTATATATCTATTTATTATCAATAATTAATGCCTACACCAAAAATATCCAGATATGAAATGGATGCAGATTATGATAAGATTTCTTAATACCTATCACACGTTTGTCGCGTTCACCGCAAAAAATGTCTTCATTTATTGTTGCTCCACGATTCCTGGATACATTGCTTATATCCCGAACAGCATTGGTAACCTTGGTGTCGACATCTCTTTGTTCTATTCTGGACGCATTGAGAAGACAAGGTCAAGCTGACATCTAAAAAACCTGGTTGCAATTTTAACGGTTGAACGATGCGCTTGGTTTCGTATCTTTGCCCGACGTATAATGTCAGGCACTTACTTGTAAAATACTATTTTGACTGATATCGTTCAACATAATTTTGGACTAAGTTTAGGTATTGATATAGCTGGTTCTGATAAAGCTGCTTTCTGTGTTCTAGAATACCAGCGAGACCAGCCAGAAGTTGTTTTTTATTTAGTGCCTGTCATTTTGTTCATAATCGAGGCGCACCAAGTACGCCAGACCAAGTTCTGGCAGTACACGAAACGTTTCAGCGTGTTTTTCCCGTAACATAACTCCGTTACCCTTCCACGTAATGGTATGAGATTTTGTTCGTTAATTGACATAAATAATCAAATTATCTGTTAAAATTTTTAGAAAGTTATATGAGATATTCGAGTTTGAAAATCGGCTATTTTTCTACTGGCTGATTGATTGACTCATCACAATTATGTGTTACTTCCCATGGGAATACAAACTTGAAATTTGGAATGCAAGTAGGTTTTAGACTACACGTAAAGGAAAAATTAAAGGTTAATCCGAAAAAAACGCAGACTATTATTATTAGTAGTCTGTCGCAAAGTTTGTTTTGATAGCGTTCAAATTTCCTTCAGTAAAGTGGTAAAGAATATGGGGGTTTATTTTGATGAAATACTATCTTGTGATGATCAGCGTATTGAGGTGAGCAGGAAAATATAATATAAGCGGCCTAAAAATCACTTCAACGCATACTTAATTTTTTGCCCAGTTCCACTAAGAATGCGCGTACTCAAGGTCTCCTGTACCCCATCCTGAACGCGCGACTAACCATAAGTGGGAATGAAACTGTCAATAGAACAGATAAATTCAAGTACCTTGGATCCGTGATACTAGATCCCGAAGATATCCATTCCGATGGCAAGTCCCGTGTCTCTGCGGCTTGGGCCAAATTACGGGAGCTCAAGTCGGTTACTTGTGATCCTAAAATCCTTATTTATTTATTAGGTATTTATTAGGTATTTATTTATTTTTCTCCCAAAAAAGTTTACAGACACATTAAAAATATCAAATAGATGATTGGGAGACAGGAGTCCAAACTAGGTTAACCTGTGTTATGGATCTCCTGGCCCCCCCTCTAAGATAAGTGTACAACTTAAAATAACAAAAAAATATTAACAAAGTAATTAAATAATTAAGTTACCTCTTAGTACTGTGATTTATGTGTGTGTGTGTGTGTGTTAATCAAGAGTATGTGTCTGTAAGGCTCTATAGATGCTAGACCTGGAAGGTTCTAACGAAGCACGTCAGCGAACTGCACGCCAACGGATTGAATATGCTGCGATGGATGTACATAGGTAAGCGACTTATAGAGTATGTAACAAGTTCATTCGTGCCAGCCTTGTCTTAAGGGATATTCGCCAATAAGATTGAAAGGACTCGCTTGCGCTGGTTTTGGTCACGCGTTACAAGGAAAATATGTACCTAAACCTAACGAAATCAGGAAACAGGTCTCTGGATAGAAGAAATAAGATGAATTGACGCGATGATTACGACGCGAGGATGCCCAACATCGTGCGAAGTAGAGAACAAACAGTAGGAAAGCTGACCTTGGCAGAAGTAGAGATTTATCACTCGGATAATGTAGAAAAATCCTACCAAAAACACTTGTGCAAAAATAAGGCCAAGTTTCCGGTCCAAAAATCACGGCCTCTTAAAGTGCTAAGATTTAAAATTAGATCAAGGCCACTATACAATAATTGTTTGGAGTGTAATTTAGGTGAAATACAGTCTTAGTACTTTAAGAGGCCGGAAGCGCAACCGGGACATAACGCCGAGATGATGATGATGATGATGACAGTCTAAGTATTTTAAGAGGCTGAGATTTTTGAACAGGAACCTTGGCCTTATTTTATACAACTGTTTTGGTGGGATTGTATTATTTCTTTGTATGTTTTATTAAGTACTACACTAGATAGATAGATAGATAGATGTATCCGGGCCGTTTTCCGCATTCAGGCGAACTTGCGCCCATTCTGCGTGGATATGGTATACTCCAGGATACCCTATTGTTCCTGCCATCCTAACTCCTCCAGGAAACGTAGTAACCCTTTCAGTTTTACAAACGTCTCTGGAAGGGTCTGTGGCTGTCCGAGATGTTCATGCCTGTATGATGCCACTCCCTCGCATGTCTGCAGGATGTGTGCTGCTGTCTCTTCCTCCCTCAGGCAGGCTCTGCACAAGGGGCTGTCGGTGAGACCTACGGTAAAGAGGTGTTTATTAAATGAACCGTGTCCCGTTAAAGCTCCGGTTACCAGACGGAGTTGCTTTTTGGTTAGTTTTAAGAGCCTTTTAGAGAGGGATGGGTTAATTTTCGGTAGAGCCTCCTTGGCTTGCCTGCATTCCTCTAGTGATGACCAGAGTTGATTATGTTTTACCTTGATTCTGTCCACCAGATGTTTACGTGTCCATGCAAATGGCATAGGTAGAATTGGTTCCGGGCCTGTGGGCTTCGTACTTGAGCCTCTTCTGGCCAACTCGTCAGCTGCATCATTCCCCCTCGATCCGCTGTGTCCTATAATCCATTGTAGGGTTATAGGATTTGTTTTACATACCTCATTTAAGCACTTGCGGCAGTCGAGTAGAAGCCCCGAGGTTATGTTGTTGTTTTCAAGGACCAGGAGTACTGCCCTGCTGTCTGATAAGATCCTAATAGGCTGTTGTTCTACCTTCTTGTCTCGCACCGCGTGTGTGGCTAGGATGATTCCCATGCACTCCGCTTGAAAGATCGTATAGTACTTATTCAGTGGGGCAGCTATTTTGATGTTTAGGTCTTCAGAGAAAACTCCGCAACCTGTTTTGTTTCATCATAGTAAAGTTCCGTATGCAGGAACGGCACTTTGTCCAATAGGTTTCAGTGTTTTAAACGTACAATAGCTATTGCTTCCTCTTGTTGTACGTGAAGGTGAAGTGGTGTAAGGTTCAGCATAGCCTCCAGGGCTGCAGTTGGGGTTGTCCTCATGCATCCGCTAACTGCCATGCAGGCTAGCCTTTGTAGTTTTTGTAATTTTGCTATAGTGGTGGATTGTTTGGTCTTAGTCCACCATACCACTGCTCCGTAGCAGAACATAGACCTAATCACTGTTTTGTATAGCCACATTATGATTTTGGGGGATAGTCCCCAGGTCTTCCCTATCATCCTCCTGCATTGCCAGAAAGATATTGTAGCTCTGTTGTACCTTGATTCAATGTGGTTGTTCCAGTTTAATTTGTTATCAAGTATTACTCCTAGATATTTTACCTCCGTTGATAGAGTAAGTTGTGTTTTAAAGAGACTTGGTAGTCTATAATTACCTAGAAGCCGTTTATTCGAAAACATTACCATCTCTGTCTTCGTTGGATTGACTGAGAGTCCATACTCATTACACCACTGTTCCACCATTTTCAGAGCCCTCTGTGTAACTCCAGTGACGGTGTCCGCGTTATTTCCAGTAATGAGTATGGCCAGATCGTCAGCATAACCTACAATGAAGAAATAGTTAGAGTTTAGTTTAGATATTAGTGTGTTAGCCACCAAATTCCATAGTAAAGGCGACAGGACTCCACCTTGTGGGCATCCTCTTACCACTGACACCTGTTTGTTAGGATTGCTATCTAGTTGAATTACTCTTTTGCTAAGCATGTTCTCTATCCATCCCGAGATAGTTGTCGGGACATTGTGTTTGTTTAATGCGTTTTTAATACTTTTTGTTTTATCAAAGCCCCCTCTATATCTATAAAAGTACCTAAGCATATTGCTTTATTTTGAATTGCATTTTCGATTTTTCCGACTACTGCGTGTAGTGCCGATTCTGTAGATTTACCCGGATTGATCGAGGTACAACACAAACGCAATTCTACCTATTCGCGATTCTACACAATATGGATTCCGCACAACTGACATTCAACACATTATTTATTCCACACAGTCTTCAATTATACGCAAACGCGTTTCTTCCTGTTCGCGATTCTACACAATATTAATTCCACACAACTGAAGCCATTCAACAAATTCGCTATTCCACATACCTATTCGTCAAAGCTGGGGACCTGGGACTGGCTGACTTCGATCTGGACCTAAGTTTAGTGGAACCAGTCAAGGTCCTATTTAACAAACCTGGTCTAATGCTTTGTTGGTTGATTGGGGTTGACCTTGGTCAACCTTTACTAGGTCCACTAAACTTTGGTCCTGGTGTAGTTCTAAGCTTGGGTATACAACCAGTCTTAGGGTGCCCAGCGTTGACCAGGTTCGTTGACCAGTGTTGACCATGGTAAACATTTACTAGGTCCACTAAACTTACGCACTGGTCCAGTTCTACGCTTAGGTTACAATACAACCATTCTCAGGGTGCCCAGCGTTGACGAATGCGTGAATGGCAGTCCAGGGTCCTCAGCGTTGACCAGGTTTGTTAGATCAGAGTTAGGATCAGAGCTATTATGAGACTTCTATGAGCAACGCGTTCCAGTTTGGTCTGTCAGTGTAAATTAACAATACACTAACGGGCCACCTGCCCTTAAAAGCATGGGTGGCCTAGTGGTTATAGTATCCGAATCGTGAGAGAGAGGAACTGGGTATGAATCCCACTGCCGCCATGTACCAATGACTCCTTTCTCAGTTATGTACATTAGTTCAATGCAAACCGATGCTCTTAGGGTGAGGGCAAACATCATGATGAAACCTGCTTATTCAGGTGACCGAATGTGTATGTAACCATGATCCAATTTGTTTAGGTTCCCGTGTTAGCAGGTCAGATGGCAGTTGCTCTACTGTAATGACTTGATCTGCCAATACTGGATCATGGTCAATGCAGACCCCGGGCAGTTGTGTGGAATTAATATTGTGTAGAATCGCGAACAGGAAGAAACGTGTTTGTGTATAATTGAAGACCGTGTGGAATAAATAATGTGTTAAATGTCAGTTGTGCGGAATCCATATTGTGTAGAATCGCGAATAGGTAGAATTGCGTTTGTGTTGTACATCGATCAATCCAATTACCGGCTTTGTATATGCATGTTGATTTTTGTGCAATGGGTGTTTTATGAGTGCCTTATCTCTAATCTCCTTGTCGCACAGGCGTTCGAGAGTCTTAAGGAGGAAGGAGGTAAGACTGATAGGTCTGAACGATTTTGTATCGGTGTAATCACTTTTTCCTGGTTTTGGTATAAAGGTGACTCTTACCTTCCGCCATTTATTCGGTATATATCTGTGAGCCAAACATGCTCTTAATATATCCGTCAGCAGGTGTGTCGTGCTTTCGCCCGCCCATTGTAGAAGTCCAGGAAATATTTCGTCTGGCCCTGCCGCTTTAAATGTTTGGAAACTGTTAATGGCCCACTTTACTGACTCACGGGTAACTACTTCACCTGCGATTTTCCAGTCCTCTGCGTTAGGTGTGTATACTTCCTCGGTGATGTCCAAGTTGTTTATATTGTGGATTTTACAACCGGGGAAGTGTGTTTGTAGCAGGGTTTCTTCCGACTCCTCAGCAGTGCTTGTCATTGTATTGTCTGGTTTGCGCAGTACACCTTGCTGTGTTTCCATAGGTTTGGATAAGACTTTCCTAACCCGATTTGCCTGTTCGTTGGATTCGATGTTGGTACAGTACTTTTTCCATGTGGTGTACTTCATGTATCTGATTTCTTTTTTGTACTTTGCTTTTTCGTCTTTGTATAGTTCCCAGTCTTCCTCAGATCTAGTGTTCATTGCTCTGTTGAACCGTTGTCTCACCTTTTTCCTAATTCTATCTAATTTACGACCCCACCACGGTTGCTGTTTGGCGGTGGGATTGGAGACTCCTGGTTTGGGACAGCTGTTATGATAGCAGTTAATGATTAGCTTTGTTAGTTCTTCCTCTTCCTCAACCAGAGCTTTTTATGTATTAATATTTGTCTTTCGCGGGTTTCTACGTAGTACCGTGTTAGTATTAGCTATATTTAGATCGTACAGAATCCAAGTACTACACTAAACAGTTAAATTAAATAATTGACAATAATATTGTCAGATTTTGTATAAAAAGAGAATTCCACATTTAATTTAATAAAACTATTTATTAAAATACAATCTTATCCTAGAACACAGCTGACATGGAATTAAAGCAATAAATAGGATGAGTGGCTGAAAGTAAGCATTTTGTGGCAAGTGACTTATCGCCTAGGAAATGCTAATTTTGTACTAATGAATAAGAGTGAAGGACGATGCTATCATATCACAGTTGGTTGGGGTGTTTCAGATTTTTCGGAGCCCGTCTCTGCGTGGTTTCAGGATTTTCTTGTGTGATTTCTGGTTTGAGAGTGGTGGGTTGTGTCGTGGCTGGTCTAGTGGCGTTCAGTTTGTTCGGGAGGTCCAGAAGGCTGCTGAGGAAAGCCACTCCCTGCTCTGCAGTCTGGACCATGCTCGAGAAGAAAGTTTCCGCATCGAAACCGCCCGGTTCTTCAGTTGATGTCTCTTCTTCGTTCGGGCTGTATTTGAAACCATTATTTCATTATTTAAAACCTAATGTTTGTTAGAAACAAACATAACTGGACTTATCTATACTTAAGTACCTACTAGCCCTTCAAAATTTCTAAACATAATTAAATAGAGTTCATAGTTGATGATAATGAATCGTTCAAGTATATTATACGAGAGAAAATTGTGATCACAAAGTTTCACCGATGTCAAGCATACTGCAATGCAAGTCCAAAATTAAAAAATTATCATCTTGGCGTCAATATCCCGGTTATACTCTCTCGCGCAAGGGCCTGGGGTCCGCCTTGAACATGATTCAGGATTTGTCAGATCACCTTCGTTATTCAGAAAATATCATTGGTACATGGCGGCACTAGGTATCAAACTCGGTACTTCTCGCTTACGAGTCGGACCTGTCGACGCTTTAACTTAATAACAAAAAGTATTATGTTATAAAATTTCGCCGTGTAGTGTCCGGTAGCAGTGTATAATATTTCCTTCTATTAAAATCGAGTGACCTCACCAATAACTTTTAAAAAGTTTTTTTTAACAAATTTACACAGCGCCATCTAACCCCACAGTAAGCAAGCAAAGCTTGTGTAATGGGTGTTAGATAACTGATAAACTACTTATATACTTTTTTAAATACATATTACTATATATACTACACTTATATACTACACCCAGACCCGTAATAGAAATTAAAATTCATAATTTCAATTTCTGCTCGGCCGGGAATAGAACCCGTGGTCTCTGCGTATCGACCGGCATGTCAACCAACTGAACCAGTCAGGTCGTCAAGAGCAGCGATTTCCGTACGCAATGTAAATTAATGTGTCACTTTAGATACATATCGCGTGTGTCTGTTGGTCACCGAAGGTTCGAAAGAACATTTCTCGCTCGTACGATTCGGATGTGGAATGAGCTCCCAGTCACAGTGTTTCCTTTGGACTATGACAGGGAATCGTTCAAGAGGTATATTAGAGGTCTCTTCAGAGGCGGGCAACGCATTGGCGACTCCCCTGGTGTTGCTGATGTCCATAGGCGGCGGTGACCACCTTCCATCAGGTGGCCCGCATGCCTGTTCGTCTGCCGTACAAAAAAATGATTCCCTTCTAAGGCTCTATTGATGATTTGATGCGACTAGGCTTAGGAAAATCCAAATACTGAAGTTACTGAAAGTAGAACAGCTGTAACTGCAGGTTTAACTTACTCCTCAGTCTCCGCAGGCGGGTCTTCCATTTCCATGCCGTCCTTTGTGGACTTAAAGCAGCCAATGGGGAACTCCAGCTGTGACTCCCCCAGCAGCCTGGGTTCCAGCTCCAGGCATCCTCTAAGGCCGTCAGCGGTCGGAGCCAGGTCGCTAAACTTTGCGCAAACTTGAGCAAACTTCCCGAATACCTCCAGGCAGATCGGGGCGGGGTTGGCGCCTGTGAAATAGAGATATGTCATGGTTTCTTTGATGTTTTTCTATTTTTATTATGGTTTTTACACTGACATCTGTCGAGCGTCTTGATGAGTCGGTTGCAAGTCAACGTCTACGGCGCGACTATGCTCATGAGCTGGTAGGCGGAGTAGGAAATCGGACCCTGGCGGAAGCTGGGATTGACCGCAAGGATAATGAAGATGACTTTCGAGCGCCCTCTCATGTGATATGAGACATACGACAGTAGTGGCCATTATAATTATCTAGCCGTTCTCGGCGGCTTTCACCCGCGCGCAGGTCGGATCGCTGTAAACAATCAACTCTCCCGCGGAAACTTATTATATTCCTGTGATAAAAAGTAGCTACTTTAAACTCGGTCCAGTAGTTTTTGAGTTTATTGATTATTCATTACAAACAAAAATATAAATATTTTCTATTTGTATGTATATATTAGTATAGACTAGTAAATATAGATAAACTCACAAAGTATGCACTTAATTCTTGACTGTTTATAGATGTAATTAGTACCTATTTCAGTTTCAAAATAAAATAAGTCAAAGTACATAAAAAAGAAACTAGGGTTTCGCTTTTTACATAGAAAAAAGGAAAAGAAGTGTAAAAAACAGTTTTACCTTGTATTTTAGAGCTGTGCAGCAAATTCTTGCCGTACGAAACATTCACTGAGAATCCGTCATCGGGCGATACGTACTTCATGTGCACACATCCTGAAAATTAAAATATAAACATTAGGTAATAGATATAAATAAAATAGTCAATGGCCCTTTTTTATTGTTTATATGATCAGATAAAAGTTTATTTGTTTTTAGGTCCAGAATTCATTTAATCACAACCAAGAGAGGGTTATTCAATACACGAGAGAGATATATACAATTCATATTGTGATTGAATCGTCATCACATAATTCTGATACTGAGCAAAGTGAGAAATAGAATGGGGTCTTTCAACCATTTATATATAAAAAATTAAGTATTTATAACATTTTTAAAGATCGGTTTTCGAAATTAAGCAATGGGATTAAATGTTGGTCTGTCAGAGACTTCGCCAGCAATGCTTTTAAAATTGGAATGCCATATGGCTTGAGGCCGGGCTGTAGCACCATAGATCCAGTCTTTGCTGTCAGAGTCCTCCAGGAGTCCCACTGCAGTGGGAATCAACCTGCAGAGGCCCTTCGACAACCCGAGTGTCCCTCGGGAGGTAATTAGGTAACCAAAGTCTGTACCCGAAGCGTACATTAAAATCATCCAGGACATGTACGCCAACACCGAAGCTTTCATGTGAACCAACATAGGTTATATTAATCCCTTCCCAACTGAAGGTGTTTACCAGGGTTCAATAATGAACCTTTACTTGTTTTGTGTTGTGCTCGATGTACTCTCAGCAGAAATGCTGGACACTCTTCCTTGGCTTATGAAATACGCTGATGACATCGCACTGGTGACCCAGTGCAGGATCTTCAGACCAGGGTAAACTCTTGGAAGGAAGATCTAAGAAACGGGGGTTTGCAGCTGAATGTTGCTAAAACAGAGTATATCTGTAGGCTAGCTGCAGCACAGATCTTAAAACTATCCGTATGGGGAACGATTAACGAACATATAAATTCAAATATCTAGTATCCGTGCGGCACGAGTCGGCGACATCGGCCCCTATGTTAAGTCCCGAATCTCTGCAGCTTGGGCCAAATAGCGGGAGCTCACAGCGATCATCTGTGACTCTAAAATCCCTGTCAAGCTCAAGGAGCTTATATACAAGAGTATAATTAGCCCTGTGATGCTCTATGGCTGCAAGACATGGCCGGCGCTGACGAAATACGTCCGCGTACTCCACATACTGGCGTGAGTGTGGTATGTGTGTATGTATGTCCTCACCAGGTCCTCCTAGGTCCACGAAAGTGATGTTGAAGTCCACGCAGCAGACGCATGCCGGGCCTTTGCACATGCAGTTTCGGTTCGGCTGGTCCTGACGAGTTTCCGGTGTTTCGATCAGCTTCTTACTGCCCTCATGAAAGTCAAGGTAGTCTGGTGAGAGGAAATTGTTTAAATTAATATGCTGTACGGTCTAGTGGCTGCGTCCTTGCGACACCGATAACCAAGGAACATCATCCAAAAAGTACCAAACACTGTAGAATTGTCGGCCAAAAACTGAAAATAATTCGGTTTATAGAACATTTTTATTACCTCAGCGGCGCTCTACGACCAAAAGATATTATTAAGTATTAATAATACAGTGACGGGGCCCTAAACTGTTCAATCAGTCTCCGGGTGGCGGGTGTATAGTAGAGTAGAGTTGTTATTGAAGCTTGAATATCTAGAATTCGCTTGCAATTGTAGAAAAGCTAGATTTGGTTTTTTATATATTTTTTTATGTCATACGGTAGGCAAACAGGCAAGCGGGCCACCTGATGGAAAGTGGTCACCACTGCCTATATACATTAGCAACACCAAGAGTATCGCCAATGCGTTGTCCACCTCTATAACACGGTGTTGTGGCAGTAAAGAGGCAAATGCCAAAGCTACGGTTCCCCAAATCTCCACCCCATGGAGCACTGGAGACCTTACTCATCGGCAGAAACACATTAAAAGGTTCAAGAACAAGTGGATTGTCGTAGGGTTTGTACTAGTAAAAAAATTTCATAATTTTAAAACAATTGCAATTTAATAAAATGTGTATAATAAAGTGGAACTAGTGTACAAAAAGTGATTTAATTCATTTTCAGAAATGTGCATGCTGTCTAGATTGCTACCTACAAATATTGTTAGCCGTCACTTTCAAATTTTGGTATTTTTTGGATGGTCTCCTTTACGCAATGGACGCAGCATCCGGGAACTGGATGGGTTACCGCTTCGTAATTTGAGGCTAGTCAAACTTCAGTACCGCAACGAGCTCACCACTCCTTAGATGTGAATCCTACTGCCGTTAACGAAGCGAGGTTGACCAAGGTCTTCTGTTTGGACCCTGAGTTTGATTGAACAGCATTGCAAGACTTTCGACCAAGATGAAGAGCTTTAGAAGGAGGGCTTGTAGAGATCACCATAGCGGCTTGGCTCTTCGGGACCTTTTTAATGCAGCGAAAGCTTTGTGATGTCGTAAAGCTTGGCAAAGTAACATGTTTTTTTTATGGAATTTACATGTCTCGTCGATGTTGACAAGGAAGATGAACTGATTGAACGGTCTCGAGAGCCTACTGGCACCCGTGATGGTATGCATATTTCATTTTTATAAGATGCGTGTAGCGTGGACCAAGCATTCATATGTATGTACTCAAAATTATGGGTGTACAGGTATGTAATGCATTTATGTATGTATTTTTCCAGCTTTTGGTATAAATTGGTGATAAAGTAAAGTATTAATTAATTTCAAATTAGATAAGTTAGTAGTGATTTGGCATTCTGTCCAAAACGAAGTTAAAACAGCTGAAAATAAATTAGAGGATAAATTAATTATTAATATTCGATTTTGTGTGTTTTAATTACTTTAGATAAAACATTGGCACTATTTATAGGCCTCGGTGTTAGTATAATATTACTCTAGAGAAACTAGTGTTTGCAGTTTCAACTGTACGTAGCTTGGCTTTCTATAAATTAAAATCGTGAGAAATATAAATCTCCGCTCAGGCACAGGTTTAGTCGTAGACCGGTTTGTAGTATAGACCAACCTTATACGTATTCAGGGAAAGCAGGGCTCTTTTATTGGAAAGTTGAGAGAAAATAGGTTACACAGCTCTTTTTATAAGACATAACGCAGAATTTGCTTTCGAAACACGATGTTTATGGTCACATTATGTTTTTCCTTGACTTTCATAAAGTCTCTAGACCAAACCTACGCGAAACTTTTTACATGGTAATCAAATGAACACTTGCACAAATGAGTACTTAGTATAATTAAAAAATTACATGGGTTAATACATTGAAAACAAAATAGAGGTTTTCTATTGGTTAATATGACACTTACATTCTCGTACATACGTTAAAGAAATGACAATAGGTTACTCTTAGTAGCAGGAAATCCGCCTCGAGGCAGCTTCGCTAGCCGAGCATATATTTTGAATGATTATGCGTAATTCAATTTGGAAATTATATTTATAGATACACCAATAGCGCGTCCATTGATAACTATTTTCCCAATTTCCGTATACCGGCCGCACCCCACTGTAACAGTTAACACAATAACTTACATAAAAATAATAGGGAAACGATTGCAGCAAAAAAACGGATACCAATAAACACATCATGTTGCAGGCATTAACTTTTTTCGGATTATTTTTTCTGTTAGCTATGTTTGTGCGCACTTTAGTCACTTTCACGCACGCCCGGTTTCTACTTTCACTGCTGTATGCGCGTGCGCCGGTGAGCCGACGAACTGTCGGTGAGATCCGAATATTTCTTTCGCCCATTGTTCGGTGATTATGCAATTTGAACTTGAGCAGTTGAGTAACTGTTATGTTATTAGAGATTTGTATGGCTATTTGGGGTGTTATTTGAATTACCGCATTATGAATTTAAGTATCTACGGTTCTTAATGATTTTCCAGGTGTTAATATACTTAGCTGTTATAGTCCTGCATTAGAGAAATCTTTTGTTTAAGTTAGAAAGAGTATGGACCACAGAATAATACAGAAATTCGTAAAAAAAATTAATACAGCAGTTGCAATGTGAGAGATGTAATGTATTGAAGGATATTAATGAAATATTATGTAATTAGACGTGTTGTTTAAAATAAATATTAATAATATTGGTCTTTATCATAATTAGCAGGTGTAGATTATTTTATTAACAAAAAATCGACTCCGTTGCTCAATGTTATTACACACTTTCCACGCAAAAAAGATCTAAAACATAACAACACAGGAGCTAACACATGCCCATTACCATAGCGTATTAAGCACTTTCTAACTAGAAGCCGTAGGAACAACAATGTCAAGTACTTAGCTAGGTACTTACCTAAAATACTGTCAGCATTGACCGCAACCAGCGTCACGAGCACCAGAGAGAGCGTCAGTTTGCCCCACATGACGTCAGAGGATGACAGGTTGACAACAAAAGAAAAAGAAATTAAGAATTCAAATTTCAAAATCTCGAATTTTAAACGGTGTTTTATAAGGACGCCTGCTTTAGGAGAGGCGAGCGGGCCCGCTGCCGGCACAGAACTGCTCCTACCGCGATCTCCGGCTCACCGTTTCACTGCGTTCACAATAGAAGGTGAAATTTAAATAAAGCATAACGCAGTGTGGTAATGATATGCATCGGTGAGGTGCATCGAGAAAGCGGTGACATTGCCGTGTGCTCCCCGCAAACGATTAGGTTTGTTTCAGTTGCCATTTGCGGTTGTTTGTAGGAGGAGCAAGCGTGCGTAAAGGCTTTAATTGTAGCGATTGTTTTCGTAACAAACAATCTTATGAAACAACAATGGAATGCGTGTAGATTCAATAGTAATTGCGGAATTAGATTCGGTTAATTATTCTCGTGATGATATCGAAATAAAGTAGCAGAAATTTTTTGTTTGTAGCTTACGGATCTTATATGTGGAGTTATTTTTATGTATTTTGTAAATTAAAATATAGCTTCAGCCCGTGACTTCATTTATATAAATTCACTTGAATTGGGTATACTCAATTTCCATACATATGAGTCATGTCACATTATTAGTACGGACCTGAACAACATCGCCATTATTATATTTCTTTAATTAAACGGATCTAAGTATAGAATGAAATAGGTACCCCTTCACCACTAAGCCACCGACGCTCCTCCGCTACTAATAGTTATATAATATCCTCTTTGGACCACCGCCAAAACCACCAATTCGAAAAAACAATTTTTACGATCTCCTTAATGAGTAGGCACATCAAAACTGCAGTATGTTTCTGCTGCTAAATATAGGCATGGTATAGACTCGTACCGTAAGTAGGCAAACTGAATGACTCTCCATACATTAAGTAAGTAGGCAGTTTTAATGAAGTGTTCCCAGTCAATCGAGACGACGTAGGTACCTGGCGTGGATGCGTAGCTCCTATGCGGTGCAGAGCGTGCCACTGCACCACATTAGGGTCAGTGAACTATTTCATGTGAATAGAAACCATCTGAACTGGTATGGCACATAGGGCCTCCGCTAAGCATACGACATACGTTTGACTCTTTATAATGCCACTGGGAATAGTTAACTGTAGATAGGTACATTAATTATTACTATTCTGTTTTTTTTTTTACTTTTATTACCTTTTTTTTTGTTGGACCTAATTGTCGTGTCGTGGTGTCTACATGTAATACGTGTCTTCTTTCTTTCTTTCTTTATATAAAAGAAAGATATATTCCTATTATTGTAACTTCTCATTGTGCCCATAAAAATGGTTGAATAAATAAATAAAAACTTTATGCACTAAAGGTACGGCGGACTTTTGTATGTATAGCTTTATTAGTATTTTTAAATACACCAACAAACTTGCACTCAGTTTCTGTATAAACATGTCCCTATTGATAGTTCGCTACCCAAAATTTCATCATCATCATCATCATATCAGCCATAAGACGCCCACTGCTGGGCATAGGCCTCCCCCAGAGATCTCCACAAAGACCGGTCCTGTGCTTTCCGCATCCAGCTGGTACCTGCGATCCTTACCAGGTCGTCGGTCCACCTTGTAGGAGGCCTACCCACGCTGCGTCTACCGGTACGTGGTCGCCACTCGAGAACTTTACTGCCCCATCGGCCATTTGTTCTTCGAGCTATGTGCCCTGCCCACTGCCATTTCAGTCTGGCAATCCCCAAAGGTTGCCTGTAAGGAATTGCTTGAAGCGATAACGCCGCCTGTTTTTTGTCTGTTGCTACCGATATGTATCGACTGTACCCTGTATTTATGTAATAAAGTGTTCATTTATTTATTTTAATTTATTATTTCTGTAAATTAAAAAAATCAGGAAATATTCCTGGCACTCCTTTAATAATAAAAATACATAAATAAGTATATAAAATAATAAACAATAACGATTCATATTAAAACAATCAAGTAAGCCTATTTTCATGTTGAAGTTGAATAACAATACGATTGTTTAGGTACCTAATTTCAATTAGATATTAAATGCAGGTTGAGTTCTGCGTTTACCGGTTGACAGCATTCACCACAGCACCTGCTAATTCGCGTGTACGTCGGTGATAAAGTGAAAATTACACGTTGCGTGTAAAAATATCTTGTATCTTTACATAAATGTTACCTAGAATGCAAGTTTGAAAATGTTTTTACTATGTACATTACCTGTCCACACACACAGATACGGGGGTTGCAATATCAATATAATTTTAATTACATTTTTGTAATTTTTCTTGGTTGACATTGTGAATTTTATGTCTTGACATTTTTAATTGTAATTACATTTATTTGTAATTGCTCTTTGTAACATATGTTATTCTTGCGTGTATGACATTATTATTAATATTATGTTATATGTGACATTATTAATTATGTATTTATGGGACCTATGTTCCTGAAATAAATGACATTAAATTTAATAACATAACCGACAGATAAAGTCGGATACGACCCCGACCAATTTTATATTTAGCCAAATATTTTCAAAACTACCAAATTTATTTTAATGAAACAAAGCTATGAACCATTTAGATTAAACTTACTTTCAAAAAAGAAAACTGCATCCAAATCGGTCCATCTATTCGGGAGATACGATGGCACAGACAGACATACACCGCCACAGATACACGGCAAACTTATAACATCCCTCTTTTTTCGTCGAGGAGTAATAATTAGTTTCAGTTTTAGCCACCGGGTCAGGTAAGTTTGTGGCACTCTAAAGTCTAGCCTCTCTTCAATCTGTCTATCATCTAGGAATCAAGGAAACAAAACAACCTTGTAAAAATAATTGTGACAAGAAATGTGGCAGGAAAGAAACCTCTTTCAGAGAAGTGGCTTTTTTGTGTCACTGATAAGTTGTGCCCAATATTGATTTTTGGAATATCAATAAATATCATTATTTTACTTGCCATGTATTTGTTTTTACCTAACAATATGTAATAGCCAAAAAATTACTGAGGTATCTAAGTAAACAACATTATAAAAATATTTTTTCTTTATTTATAAATAAATAATAATAACGGACAAATTCACACAACGCCATCTAGCCCCAAACTAAGCAAAGCTTGTACCATGAGTGCTAGATAGCTGACGTACTTATATACTTTTTTTTGATAAATACACACTTAATATACATAGAACACTCAGACCCGTAACAGAAACTAAAATTCATCATTTCAATTTCTGTCCGGCCGGGAATCAAACCCGGGACCTGGTGCGATGTTGACCACTGAACCACTCACGTCGTCAAATTTAATTGTCTAATAAAAAATATTGCAGAATTAACCTCCAATAAACATAATGATTAAAAATATTCAAAGCCTAAGCTTAACAAGTTACGCAAATCTCAAAGAAAGCTTTACGGAAGTCGAGCCTCTTACTAAAGTTCCAGGAACAATGTGTCAAATACGTATAAAGTATCTAAATGTTAGCTAACATGCGCTGTGTCCGCGTAACATTACATGTAGGCCCAGATGAGGAAAATAAACAAATAAGCAAGTGGTCTCGAGACGGTCGGCTACTTTCACCGTGTAGAAAGTGACCGCGCCATGTAAGAGGCTTTTGGGCGTCGCGACCTTCGAATGGTAGGGCCGCTGTGTCTTGGCTCGTTTGACGCGTGGTGCAGGCGATTACATTTTTGTTTCGTTTATGGAATTTCTTTCAGATGTCGTAGCTTATATTATACTACATGACGTTATATAGGTTTTCGAAGTAAGTTACATTAAGAAAATTGATTAAGGTTGTACTTAAGTATAATGATTGCTATGATTGTTGACGACCTCAGTGGTCCAGTTGGTGAACATTCCGGTCCGCCACGCAGAGGTCCTGGGTTCGATTCCCGGCCGGGCAGAAATTTAAATCATGTATTTTAATTTTGTTTTGTTACACAGTAAGTATAATAAGTTCGTCATCAGGCTTATTGTGGGCTTGGAAGGCAGGTACTGCAGGATAAAGCTCTTCTGTAAGTACTGACTACAAGACATTGCATTAAATAATAAGTAATGACGGCTCTAGCATCGATAGCAGTTACAAATTTCGATTTATAGAGTTCTTCTTTTGTATATTTGATTATCTACATTCAGATAACATTAGTAATGCTAAAGGAAATGTCCCCTCTGCTTATCTTTGTACGGTGCCATTATAGGGTTGATCAGTTCGCGTTGTAGTAGAGAATTTCATAGAAAGAATGCTAAATCACTGGAGTAGTTCCGGTGCCGATTAATTTCTGTTAGTGCATAAGTGCTTTCAGAAGGTAACCCAATGAAATTAAATATCACTTACCTACATCAGACATTTCTAACGGCTGCACTATATCCGAGATCAACGCACTCTGAATCTACTAGAATCTACGAGAAAAGAAATGGGTTCCAAGAAGAATTTCATAATGTTCTGTGGGCTCAATGATTATAGGGTGATGTAGGTGATTCTCAATAATGGACACAAGATTTATCAATGGAAAAGTAATGGAAAATAACCGCTTTCGAAAATGTTCAATGGTTACTTGAGTAACAATGCTTGGACTGTCGTGTTCTGAATCCTTCCGGCCGTATACGAAATCGCGGTTTCATAACCGGTTTTGATCGACAAATTTAATAAAATAGGATTTTTAAATTTAATTATAGATAATTGTCACATTGATGACTATCCTATCTATAAATGCAAAAAATTGAAAGAATTGATGTTTGTTACTCCCGATATGCTGGAATGAGTCCGAAGTTTATTCGTATGTCATATAAATATGAAAATAAAGACCGCCGAAACGTAATACTCGATTTTTACGCAGACGTAGTCGCGGGTAAAAGCTAGTTTATAATAATGCTTGCAACAGCAGCCGCTTTCCATCTGTCTGTGGGATGTCTGCTTATTTATCATTATGTTAGAAATTTATATTCTTAGATCAAAGAATACATGAGACGGTAAAACCTCATCAATCAGGAATTCTTACTATCTGTTGTACTCAAACGCTGAAAAGAAAATCTGTTGTACTCAAACGCTGAAAATAAAATTGTTATTTCCATTCTATATTTCCGCCTAATTTTAACCCTTACGCGGCATCTGTCGCCTGGCCTGTCCTTTTAAACCGATCTAACTCAACTGTATCATACAAACTGTCCCATTAGACTCGTTTGAGGCACCTTACTGACACCCTATAATATCGGTGTTAGCATTGGCGCGGGCGTCTGACACTGAATTCTACATAATCGGCCAACTGCGTCTCGACTCTCTCCTTCACTGTTTGCTCGTGTGTGAGTGAGACAGCCGCCCGTTTTCCATTCCCACCGACCATTTCACCAGTGTGGGTCTCGGTTATATCAAATCAGTGTTTGGTATACAACGGTGTCGTCGGCATTTTTAGGGCTCGCAGTCCGATTTCTCTATTAATTATTTGCGGTGCCATTGGTCTCTTGCGCTTTGTGAGGTGTGAACGATTTTTTCTAATACGGAGCCCCCTGTACCTTCGTGCGATTTGAGTTTTCAACTGTGGTAAGGTTCTTTTTTATTGTTTCATTATGGTTTTTGTAATTTATTTGATAGGGTAGTATGTGTTCTTTTCAAAGCTTAAGATATTTATTGGTTATAGAGCTCTATCGATTATTTTATGGGCTTTTCTTTTATGTAGCTTCTGTGTGCTAATACGGTTAATAGTAAATACAATAAGGTTTTATTATTATATATAAGTATGGAGTGTTTACATATTAAAATGACACTTATTGAAGCTTTCATAGGTATACTAGAGTTATAGTATACAACTAATGTTTAAATTGTTGCTTGTAATTTTCTAGACAAACATGAAAGTTATTTATTACTAATTACTAGCCATTCCCAGCGGCTTTCACCCGCGTGCAGAGATTCTGTAAACATTCAAAGTTCTCGTGCGTCTCTATTATTTTCCAGGATATAAAGTAGCCTGTGTTACTCGGGAATAATGTTGCTCCCTATGAATGAATGAATGAATACAACAGTTTTTGAGTTTAATTTGAATTTTCAGATCATTACCTAATAATAAAAATACAAATATTTTCTCTTAATAATTTTAGTATAGTTTGGAAATAATTCTCGATAACGCTTTAAACACAGCACTAAGTGGTCTTCACAGAAACTGGCAGAAACACATAAACATGTCATTTTTATTTGAAGTCAAATTGTCCATTGAGTCTGGAAATACAACTTTCCATTGAAAAGACATCAACGCGCGCCCCCGGTGTATCCGCAAAGCAAGATACGTATTTTCACTTCCGTGCCCATTCCGTCAGCGTCGAACATTCTTTGCATGTTGATCAATATTTAAACGTAGACAAAACTATGTATGTTACATGGGATATGGACATTACTATATAGCTATTACTATTTCTAGAACCTAATAGGTATAGCATACTTTCAATTATAGTAATGTGTTTATACTAGTAAAAATTACGAGGCTAAACTCTCTGGTGGTACTATATAAATAGGGAAAGTTTGTTTATTGTGTTTAGCAGATATAAGTAATATTGCAGAGGGGAAGAGTTTGTAAGTTTTTATGTTGCGGGGAAAACTTATGAAGCGATTTTCAAAATTCTTCCATTATTAGGAAGCTACATTTTTCCGGAGAATCACAGGGTATTATTTTCCCGGAACAAGATCCCGCGGGATAGTCGAATGTTAGAGTTTCGAACTGATAGACGAATGATTTTCTGATTCGAATAGATATACTGATAATTAAATATATAAAAATGTTTAAAATAAATTACACACATTGTCCATGTTTTGCCATTAAATATAGTAACAACATTGGGTTAGTTCACCTATGTATTTATAATTATAAATTTATCTGGGGTTATTTATGAAATAACTTACCCGATACCAAAACTTCTTTAATTGTGACGTAGGGAGGAAAAAGAAAAGGCCAAAATATAATGAAACTATGAATTATGCAAAAAAAATATGAATACAATTACGTCATACTATTATTGGTCCCACGAATAAAGTAAATCGTTGAATTTCAAATTTCGGTCAACCGTTCGTTATAGAAAGCAATGTAGAACATACAGACATGAGTTCCCCACCACTAATTTTAGCTTAGTTTTGGTCACAAGAACCTTTGCAATTATTCTAGTCTTGCTTAATACACAATATACTTCGTAAATTAATATGGACAAAATTTCCTTCGATTGTAAATAAGAGTGTAATAAATGTACTAATAAATAAAATAAATAAATAGGTATAGGATGTTATAACAAGTACACTATATTCCGTGGCCAATCAGAATGGGATGGAACTAATTTGCCCGAGAGCTGTCATTGCTATTACCGCCAATAAGGTTCCATCCCATACTTATAGTGCGCGGATAATAATATTATCATGGAGAAGAAGGCTTACTATTGCAGGGAAGTCCATCATACTTTGGATTATGATAAGAATTTTTTTTAGTAGTTTCTAATAAATATATAGTGGATATTTAGTAGTGCAGTGCCTCTTTAAATACACATTAACGTTAACGTTAGTACGCAAAATGTGCCCATTATAGTAAAAAGTGTGACTAAAATGAGCTTTTTCTCAATTACAGGCAGGGAAGCTTTCAAGATGAAGCTGTCCCTAGTTTTTGAGCTTCTGCTTATATTCGTGCTACTAGCATTTGCTGCGTCTAAAAGCGTTGGTGAGTATAAGCCTTTATAAATGACTTAATGTTATAATAATATTATGATATACTGAATTACATAAATACGGTTTCATAATTGTTTCTTTCAAACTAATATGTATGAATTATGTTTCTTTTGCATTTCGATTCCGCGTTACTGTCATGCTTGGTTGTACCTCCTTACGTGTAATTTAGTTGATTAATGTGATTAGATTATACTTTGATGGTAATCGATTCAACGTTGAAATGTACATCCACTTTAAACAGTTTCACATTTTTGTAGCCTTCAATAAAACGTCAAGCACGTCGCCGTGTCGTTTGTCTATTACTTCATTTTTACTTTGACAGGATACTTTTTATGTAGCGAATCGAAATTAATTGAGAACATTGTAAGTTCATAATAAATATTTCAAACTATTCATAACAAAATTTATCGACACAACAAATACTGAAAGTTCTGATATACTTACTTACTGCGCTGGCTCAGCGACCCAAGGTGGATCTTAACCTCCGACACCAGATATTCTAAGTTCAGATATACCTATCCAAAATTGCTAAACATTTTTACTAAAAACATAAAGATAATTATAATAAAAATGTAACATTTGCAAAACTGACAAAACTAATCTCAAACATAATTTTAAATTACAGTAAATCGAAGGAACAACAGAAAAGGAATCCAGAATAGGAACGATGAAGTTGACCAATTGAAACCTGATGAGAATACCCTGAACAAGTATTGCAAATGTTCTGAGGCGTTCTGCAACTGCTGTAGAGACTTCAATGTCCCACTCGTCACTCTCAATGGCCCAGGTCAGTTTATTGACTTTAATTACTGTTAAGAAAATGTATACTATAATACTTTATACGATGTATACAGACATAAAGTTAGGACAGTGTGCAGTGATCAGGAATAGAGACAGCAGTATAATAAAATTGAAACCTACCGAATTACAATGTGACGGTAGTAGCACTCATAGCTTTGAAGAGGGTGATTGTTCATTTACCGATGGTTTAAAACCGTTTACTTTAAAATTTTCAGGTTGTGCTACTCTTATGTACTTGAACGGAGACAAGATGTCGGTCTCGCTGAGCTTCGGGAGAAAAGTCATCACAAACAAGACTTTGTCCAGTAAGTTATGTTTACCATTATCACAAGTTATTTTGGAACAGTATTAGGAAATCCTCTAAAATTTGGAGCAAATATTTTCTGTTCTCCAGTCGTCCTGTGACCATGACGAATGTAACTGCATGTATATAGACAAAGGTACGCGGTAGGAAAACCCGAACATATTTTTAAAATATAATATATTAATAATAATAACGACCATAGTTAAAAACATGATGTCAAATATTTCCTAGTTTACTACTTGTATATTTAAAATATTGTATTCTTACCATTGATATTCTTGTCTACAGGTCGTAAACCCAGTCCAGTCTGTATGCCTTTACCTGGAGGTATATCAAAATTCTGTGGCCGTGTGTACAACATCGCTAGGTCTGGAGAGGAATTCAGAGCCTGTCTCGGTTTGGAATTGCAATCAAAGAAATCAGTAGAAGCAGCATTGAGAGTTTCTTGCTTTAAATTTGGCCCTAGAGGAGTTACTATGGAGCAAGCTGATCCACTGCCCCTTGTTCCACCATCTGAAGCAGCTGGTGATGACGACGACGATGACGATGATGACGACGACGACGATGATGATTTTGGTCTTGGAGACGATGACGACAGTGAGTTTAAAAATATGTATTTCTTTTATGAAAAAGGGAGTCAAAGCTTGCAAACGGATCACCTGTGTAATCCGTTTGCTTCAGATCAGCGGATGTTATAATTTAAGTAACATGTATATTGATTTATAAAAGGTTGATGAATGTGGAAAAACGAGACAGGCTTTTTATGCTACTTAGTGACAAACATGCACCTGATGGTAAACGGTAACTGTCGCAAATAACATCTTCACTTCATGCATTAAGGTTGCAGGTAACAAAATGCAGAACCTCAGGTTCATTGTTACTTCCTGCATTGTTGTATCCTTTAAACCAGAATACAACAATGCTCGCAGTGGTACCCATACAGGCGGCCTCCACAACCAGATTTTTCAGAACCGTCGTCACGCTTCATCCTTATGTCGTGGATCTTCCAACTATCCGCACGAGCCGCTTTGGCTCGACTTTTATGATGCGTACGGCTAAAGCGTATTCCCTGATCAATATAATCTGGATGCCTTCAAGGCTAGAGTGAATAGGCTGTTCCTAGACAGGCATGCTCCATCATCGACCGCATCGTCACTTACCACCAGGTGAGGTGGAGGTCAAATGCCTGTCTAGTAAAGTAATAAAAAAAATAATTAAATAGAACAATATGGACTCTGCCTACCCGTACAGAAAAAATGTGGTATCTGTCTACGTATATTGATTATTAATTTCATGCCAAAAAATCTCGTATTGCGACTACATACTGGATCGAAGAATAGAGGATTACGAAGTGGATCTTGGCCTCTGGCCCAAAGATTCGCTATTAGTCTCTTCTTGCGCGATTTAGATAGCGCAGGTCTTTCTGGACTTCGTCCATCCATTGCTACCTGGGCCGCCCCATCGGACGCCTATGTTTTTGTCATAGTGAAAATTATAAAATATTAATTATGTTATCCATTCCTTCTTACAGCCGATTTTGACGCCATAAACGACGTGGATGGCGCAGACTACACAGGCTTTAGTCTTTTGGGCGAAGACTTGCTTGGAGACCTGTTCGGTGGTGGCGGCTCGTCGTCAGGTACGAAGAAATCTAACAAGAATAAGAAGAAGCAGGCGCCAGTACCCGCTACCTCTACTTCCACTACAAGGAGACCTCGTCCAACACGACGACCATCCAGGAAACCAAGTTCCAGAAGTACTACGCCCAGACCCACCAGATCAACAACAGTTAAGGTCCGACCAGTAAACCGACGTCCAACCCGACGACCAAACGGAAGACCGAGGCCATCACGAAGAACTACTACAGCCGCCTCCGTCACAGAATCTATAACGACATCTCCTCTTTCTAGCACCACAACAACCACGACTACAGCGTCCACATCAGCAGTCACTTACACTACTCCTGCTATACAATCCACAGAACGCGCTCAGTTCATAACAACAGCGAATGATAATACTTTTGAACCAGTAATTATTGTTACTCAGAGACCAGTTTCAACTTTGTCAGTGACTACGCCCAAATCTGTTACCAATTTCGAAGATCCCGGCCTAGAAATGTCTCTAGCACATATAACAGGACAGCTCTCTGTTATGCCAGCCACTCCAATCATATCACATGATGCAAAGGAGTCACATCTTCCAATGACTACAAGCGAAGAACAAATAACTTATGAGAAAATTGAGACAATCACACCAAAAGGCATAACTATGGCGTACGCCACAACACCCCGAATTAAGGAGGATATGATACAGATTGTACATGATCTTGACTCGAGTTCTGAAGAACAACTTGCTAAGAAGGAAAACATGGCGGCTGATGAATCGCAAAAGAAGGAAAGTTACTTGCCGCCTAAAAAAAACGACAATGACTTTGTTCCTGAAGACTTAGATGTTATCGATTTGGGTAGTATTGGTGAAAGTGTCGGCGAACAGATTGGCATATTTGACAATAAAAGAGAAAACAGGAATAAAAAAATAAAAAACACGAACAGACCACACGGTAATAAGAACGGCGAAGATTATGATATTTTAGGCATTGGACAGTTTGGAGAAACGGTTGGAGCGGAAATTGGCTTATTTGATAATAATAACAGAAAACACAGAAATAGAGAAATAACACAAAATGCACAGAAAAACGGTGACGGCTTAGAAGATTATGTTATGGATGGATTGGGTGAAGTTGTTGGAAGTACACTGGACTTGGATAGGTCCGATAAAAGTAAATTAAAGAAAAAGAATAGGAGAAGACAGAATAAAATGATGAGAGGTGAATGGTCTCAAGTATGAAACAGTAGTCAACATAGTTTTAAGTAGATCTAGTGTACTTCTTCCTAAGATATTTATTAATGGTCTGTAAATAGTCGAACTGTATGAATGGTTATTTATTATGTATGAACTTCAAAACAATAAACAATGATTAGTAAAACAGTATTTTTACTCCCCCAGAGTATTTTTCGAAAAGATGATCTATTAAAATCATCATCATCATCTTGGCGTTAATGTCCCGGTTGAGCTTTCGCGCACGAGGGCCCGGGGTCCGCCTTGACCATGATCCAGGATTGCGCAGGTCAGGTAAATACAGTGGAGCGACTGCCATCTGACCTCCATGACCCTGCTACCAGGGGAACCTGACCAGATTGGATCATGGGTACACATTCAGGCCCCTGAATGTGCAGGTTTCATCACGATGTTTTCCCTCACGGTAAGAGCATCGGTTAGTCATTGGTACATGGCCGGAGCGGAATTCAAACCTGGGACCTCTGGCTTACGAGTCGGATATTCTAACCACTCGGCCATCGACGCTCTATTAAAATAAATAACTATAATTATTTTTATAGTACTCCGAGCCATCAACTGATACTTTACTAAGTAATTGAATAATGGCGGCTTATTTTTAACCGACTTCAAAGAAGGAGGAGGTTCTCAATTTGTTAACTTTTTTATGTATGTTCTCCGATTACTTGATCCTTGCGGGACTAATTTGAAAAAAACTTTTTTTGTTTGAAAGGGTCTTCCCAGATCAGGTCAGTATCTGATGATGAGATCCCAGAGAAATCGAGAACAACCTTCGAAAATGGTAGGCACGTATGGTGTGTTTCTTACGTTATCATATTATCAGGTGTTCGCTTCAAAGTGTCATTATCTGAAGAAACAGAACTCTGTAACGAATATAAGTTAGAATGCAATTAGCCGACAGAAACTACTCAGTAGTATCTAGATACTACGTGACTACTAAGTGACATGATGCTTGAAAGGATATCCTAACAATCACCGAAAATTATATAAAAAAAACTGACTTCAAATCACAAAAAAGTAAAAAATCGTTTTTATCATAAACCTAGTCCAAATAAACCCCTCGAAGACATAGATCTGCGCATTTTCCGCCAAAAAAGATCCCTTTAACATAGTGCCGCAGTTTCAAGGATTTTTGCCCTTTCCATCTCAAAAAGTATTGGGATCCTCGGTGTCGACATATCGGATAGCGTGCGATTCTGAGTCACCTGGAAGGCAAGGAGAAACTGGCTTCGAAAATGCTTGGAGTGCTTAACCGGTCCAAGCGATACTTCATCCCAGGGCAGCGCCTGCTGCTGTACAAGGCACAAGTGCGGCCACATATGGAGTATTGTTCCCATCTTTGGGCCGACGAAACTGCCGACCTGCTTAATCCTCTGGACTCCGTACAGAGACGCGCCGTACGAATTGTCGATGATCCCATACAAACACGCAAGTTGGAACCACTGGCAAACCGAAGGGACTTTGGCTCCCTGTGTGTGTTCTATCGGCTGTAAAATGGGGAGTGTTCCGAGGAACTTTTCGAACTGGTGCCCACAGCACAATTCCGCCATCGCACCACCCGCCATGGGCTGGGTACTCATCCTCACTACGTAGACCCTCTGTTGGTCACGACGCGACGCGAAGGTTCGAAAGAACGTTTCTCGCTCGTACGATTCGGATGTGGAATGAGCTCCCAGCCACAGTGTTTCCTTTGGACTATGACATGGGATCGTTCAAGAGGTATATTAGAGGTCTCCTCAGAGGAGGGCAACGCAATGGTGACTCCCCTGGTGTTGCTGATGTCCATAGGCGGCGGTGACCACTTTCCATCAGGTGGCCCGCTTGCCTGTTTGTCTGCCGTATAATATAAAAAAAAAATTTATGTTTACGAGTAATTTAGATATCATTAGTTTTACGAACATTACAGTGCTGGCACCGCGTCCAAAAATAATGATATCGAACTTACTCGTATTGTATGATAAAAAGCTTATTATTTTACTTTTTGTGATTACTTGATAATATAATAAATAGTAGCTGCTTGGTAGCTATTTTTATTTTGCCATTTGGGTCTGATCTATCCCGATCCTGTAATAGTGATCTCGTGGGAATCGGGTTTAGTATTTGTTTTTGTATGGCAACCACGACTTTGGGTTTAGGCTATGATTGTAGAAAAGAAAACGTTACACAACTTTAGATATCCAATTTCAATACGTACAATTTTACCTTTAAACTGATTAACTACTTAGGGGTTGTGGAGCTCTACTACCATCTCATGGATCTCCTTCCTCCTGCTCGTGGTCCTCCTGCTGACAGATGGATGAGGCTCTGGCGAATCGGCTTTTCCTAATGGGTTATGCGGATCGTATGGTCACCGCAAGTAAAAAGCCAATCACCGCAATATACATGAAAGTTATCAAAGGAAACGCGCCTTCGTGCGCCTCGCTCTAGCTAGTACAACCGGGACTGACCCCAGGATGATGATGATGATACACTACTCTCTTACTTGACCCCGAATATATACAACTCAATTAAAAAATCTACAAACAAATATTGGAAAAGTTACCATGAATATAGATCGACGCATAATCATTATGACACGATCAGTTGCAAAACAATATATTAATTTTAATCACGCCTCTCCATACCAAAAGTAGACACTGATAGCTATCAAGTACCTTTCAACTTTCTCTTGTACAGGCTTTTAAAATTTATACCTTGTCATTTAAATGTTCACTGCCCATGCAGCCGAATGAGTCATAGGAGGTATGTTAATAGAAGACAGTTAAATACTTGAGACCTCTCACAAAGACTGCAATTCTTACTGGAAAGCCATGCGACGCTGATCCATCAACACAAAAATGACGAACACGGTCATAAAGTTTTTATTATTGTTGACATTTATTACACATTATGGCACCAGTGCTTATGGTACCTATAACTTTAAATACTTTTGTTTAAATAAATATTTCTTGTGATGTTCCATGAACTAATTTTTGTTTTCTTAATGTGCAGCCAGAGAAAATATAATAATAGAAGACAAACCTTACGAAATAATTAATGTGTCAATACCTCGGTTTGTGTGGCGAGAAGCATTCAATCCTACGCCTGTATTGAAATCTCCTGTAACCATTGTTGTACCAATCTATGTACCGCCGGATGATGAAAACGAGGTAGATGAGGAGGATGAAGTGAGTGAAGACGTTGAAACTACTACAGCTATAAGTGTTAATGAAGAACAAATACTTGAAGATGTAAGTGAAGCGCCTGTTGTAAGTAGTTCCCCCGCCGTGGAAGATGAACTACCTCCCGCTGACACTCCAGTTACAGGCCAAGTCGTAAGATTTCCTTGCTCCTGCCCTAGTGGCCAATGTGGTTGTTGCACCGGTGCTATATTGCAAAGAATCAATATGAAAGCTTGCGGAAATATTTCCTTTGTGCCAGAAGACTTTGTATTTGATGTCAGACTAACTGTTAACAACAATACGGTTGTACGACGCAGAGTTTCAGGTAGGTGCCTGAAAATGTGAAGTTCCTTAATAAACACTATTTTTATATTTATTTCTCTGTTAATACTTTTTATTCCAGCAAGTGATCCTCCACCTATATGCTTCAACCCCAGGAGAGCGCCATTTGTTCAAGTATGTGCAGAGATATCAAATATTCGTATCCGAAATAGTAATGCATATGCCTGTATGGACATCAATGCTAATATTGGAGGTTTTCCTATTTACTCCGCCTCGTTCAGATGTTTTGGGTAAGGTAATTCTGTAGAGAGTTTCAACATCATGGCCTATTATATGATATTATTAAACTATATTATGTTGTTTCAGTTTGGGATCAAAAGGCGTCCAAACTGGCTTGAAACCCAAGCCGGTATCGTCAGGGCCTAAGCCGGTTAGTTTATTTGGGAGTAGTGATAATGATGGCAATGGTGGAGGTTTATTGGAAGACGCAGCAGGAACGATTTTCGGCGGCGGTGAAGGTGGTGGCCTCTTCGGAGGCTCTGAAGGTGGCCTCTTCGGAGGCTCTGAAGGTGGGCTCTTTGGTGGCGGCGGATCTGATGACGATGATAACGGTGGACCCTTTGATGCTCTTGGTGATGCCGTAGGAGGTATATTTGAAGGGAGAAAAATTAGAAGACTGTAAACTTCAAGTACAAGATTTAATAATAGTGTAGTAGTAATTTGTACATAATACTTATTTATTTAATATTATTCTATGTTGTTTTAAATAAAATTATCAATAAATACCTTTGGATTTAACTATTTAATACCTACTATCGTACTTTGATTCGAATATCAATTGCTATCTCCAGTTAATTAAAAGTGAAACTACTTGAGTAATAAGTGGTGGAAGTCATTATTTCTCAAATGTGATCAATAAAACGGCAGTTGATAAAACCATGTGAAAGTAAAGAAGTTCGCTGTCCAATGAACCGGTTCAAATATGCGGAGTGAACTGGAGCGTCTTGTGTTATTCACACTATCGGCGCACGCGCAGCTTCGCGTCACAATACATACTAAGATGCATCTCCGCCATAAAATACTATTAGCGTTTGCAATACTCTGGAAAACCACAGAGGGCGAAAATCGTAAGTACAAAGAGTAATTGTCCTTTAATTTCGATAAAATATTTTTATTTTCAATTGTTTTTTTTTTCTCTTTTCCAGTAGCGCGAGAATCCTTAATCGCTAATGCATCGGAAAGTTTTAACTACAAAGGCATGGAAGTGCCAGATAGCCCGTTGCTTTTATTTGAACGTATGCACTTGAGAAGACTCTTGAGTACGGGCCGTGGAAAACAGAGTATCTCAACCAACTCTACTTCTGTAACATCACCATCTACCACGCCTGAACCGTCAGATTCACAATGTCAGTGCTCTTTGGGGGTCTGCAAGTGCTGTACTGGGCTGGTGATGGACCTGTTCAACCAAAAAGCGTGTATGAAAATAACTTATCATCCAGGAGATTTCGCTTTTGATGTCGCCATGTCCTTGAATGACAGGATTTTGTACGAGAATTCCATGTCAGGTAATTTTCTTTTAAAATATATTGTGTAACTGAGCTATTCATTCATCCATACCTGAATAACTTGATGATTAATTATTAAAATTTATTTTTTTCCAGGAAAGAGTCCTAAGCCAATATGCATAAGTCCACCGAGGTTAAATAATTTGAAAATGTGTGCAAAGTTTTACAACGTGTTCTTTCCCGGACGAAACTTTCACTTTTGTCTCGCAATGAATGGCCAATGGCGGTCTTTAGAGCTGTTTAACATCGCTTTTGACTGTTTAAGGTAATATCCGCTTTACTTATTACAGTTTTATGGCACCCAGACATAAGTAATAACTATATTTTAAGTAATATTATTGCTAACATCAGGCGGATCGTAGGCTTGAGTGGTAATCATATTATATGAAAATAAGAATGTAATTTTGATATTTTAACAACTAAAAATCATCTTTGCATTAATGTCCCGATTGTGCTCTTGCACACGAGGGCCCGGGGTCCGCTTTGATCATGATCCAGAATTTGGTAGATAAGGTAATTACAGTGGAGCCACTGCCATCTGACCTCCGTGACCCTGCTACCAGGGGAACCTGTCCAGATTGGGTCATGGTTACACTGAATGTGTTTTATCACGATATTTTCCCTCACCGTATGAGCATCAGTTAGAATATGCATAGATTAGAAAATTGTCATTGGTATATGGACGCACCGGGATTTGAACCTGGTACCTCTTGCTTACGAGTCGGACACCCTAACTGCTCGGGCACCGAGACGCTTCTCTTAACGCCAAGATTATTATTATATTGTATCAACTAAATCCTTTAAAAAAGATTGTTGTAGAGTTAACCAAGTTCTACAAACAGAAGTTACAATGTTCGGTTGATATTGGGAACGAGTTGGGCTTTTTCCCGATAAAAATACTAATCGACATGGGCTGAGCGCTGGAGAATTATTTTGTTTACAAAACAATTATAATTATTGCTCGTATTACAAGAGTTAGTAGCGATACGTATAAGCAGTATTATGGGTAATGTTCTAATATAATATGCTAGCTGTTCCCAACGGCTTTCACCAGCACGCAGTTCGGATTTCGGTAATCTCGGAATTGTCTGTTTGTTTGTCTGTCTGTTCGCGCATCACGCAAAAAGTACTAAACGGATTTTGATTCGGTTTTAATAGTTTGTTAGCTTGAAGTCCAGGGTACAATCTAAGCCATGTTTCATCTAATTCGGGTAGGTAGAATCAGCTTGACCACCCCGTAATAGAATGCTATAGAATACGGAGGTCATTTAAAATGGGAACGTGGGCAAAAGCTAAACTGCCATAAAAACTATTCCCACGCGGTCGAAGTCGCGGGCAAAAGGTAGTAGGAATATTTACTTATTTAATCCGGGAATTGGAATAAATAATTAATAAACCCTACTTATAGGCTAGTCGAATTTTAGCACCGCAATGAGCTCGCCACTAGTTAGTTATGTTGGACCCGAGGAGTTGGTTTGGTTGAACAGACTCAGAATTGGCACTCCGCGACGGTATATTTTTTATTTATTTATGACTAGTGGACCCGGCGCGACTTCGTTCGCGTGTACACCTACCTACTTTACCCCTACCAACCCTTTTTTTTCATATTTATATACCTCCCTCTTCAATCGCACCTACCTATTGTTGAAAACCGCTCCGCGAAATCCTTTGCGTAGTTTAAAAGATCTTTGCGTACATAGATACATAAGAACAGAGCGCGGGAAGTTTGTACTATGTATTAACAATTTCTCCGATCTTGTTTTCAGGATGGGTGCCAACGGTATAGCAATGTTGAAGCCAGACGATGCTGGTGGCCTCGTGATCCCGAACCCGCAGGGGGGCGTCGATGCCGTCATAGATGAAGGTGACGATATCGAAGACTACGACGAGAATGTCGTCAAGTCCCTGTTGGATATATTCGATCGATGAATGGATACAATTACAGTACAAAGCGGTCAATAATGCACATCGGATAGTTTCGGCTTCATATTTTTATACAACCAAAAGAGCAGAGAAAGACCGCCTGGTTAATGACCGTCCAGAAGGACATGAGATGCCATGCATGAAAGCCATGCGATTGACACAAGTGGTGCTAGAAGATAGGGAAAGCGTATCCCGAAGAAGAAGAAGTGTTCGACATAGACGAGGCCCTATGAAGCTGATCTAGCCTATGTGCATTAATCTACCGCCGATGTTTGTAAGTGTAGCCAAGATTGGCGAGGGAATCTGGTACTTGTGTTTACTGTCTGCGCATAGGATTAGGTTTATTTTATTATTTATTGTAGAAATAGGTATTGCAGAGTCATGTCATAGTCATGTTTAATTAAACTCGAAGTTAGATGCCAAATACTGATGCTAATTTAATTAAAATGTAATGTACATCTAGGTAATTGTTACAGTTTTTTACACCTCCTGCTCGATAATGTTCAATTATGTTTCATGAAATACAGCATGGCCTTACCCGCACGGAGATAATATTCTATGAAACTACAAATGGAAAATTACAGTAAATTGAATAAGGAACGTTAAAATTCGTATAAAAATTCTTTGCATACGGGCTTTCTGAAGAGACTTCTAATTCTTACAATTTTTATGTTTTATCTAAAAAGCTGTGCCTAAAGACTATGCAGGTTGGTTTGATTGGCCGCCTTGCGCCTCCGCCGCGTCTCTTCTGTATAAAGTACGCCCTGCTCAAATTGTGGAAATAGAATAAGTGAAATGAAAAATGTGTTTCGTGTTATTAAAATATCGTGAAGCGATACTGATTTAACTCTGGGGTTTGCTAAATCAGACGCTGTCATTGATTTATTTATTGTCTCACAGATGGTGTGAAAAGTAAAGTATTCACCTCTGGGATAAGGCTGTCTTAATCTTGGGTGGTTTGACCCCCTCATTGTACTCAGGACTCCACATAATTACTCCCTCGCTACGCTCAGGATCCAATATGGAGCCTATGACGGAAGACAGTCTGCTTTATCCCCTTGGTGTGTAATTCAATACTAAGTTACCTCTCCTATACCACTGAATATCTACGCAATATTCTAGCATTTTTGTTAATGTTAACCTAGTATGTAATAGACGCTAATTAGATTAGAACAGTGTCATGGGAGACTACATTATATTGTCTTATTAAGATATTTTAAATGTTAATGTGTCCGTTGTCTGTAATTGTAACTGTTATTGTGTCGTGGTGTGCTATGTGTAATAAATGTATTTTCTTTCTTTCTTCTTAATTAATATAATAGAGTACAATATACTAAAAATAAATTATTTATTAATAACTTTCGTGATTTTTGTTTTAATTATTTACGTGTAAGTTATTCATTAAGGTATACATAGTTATATTCCTATTTGGACTTTAAAGTGTTCAAACGATGGTTTCCTGGAAAGTAGGTATACCATAGAGTTCTTTAAGACAGAGATGAAAAAGTTTCTATAGAGTCGGCAACACGGGAGTGATACTCGCATTGGCGTAACTAGGGCTATTTTCCAGGGCTGGCCTGGCCCCTGAGGTCGCCGATGAAGCCAAGTCGATTCATAATGTACAGTCAGTGAACACGATCAGCCTGATTAATACGGTACATCCTGGGGCACCAGACCATTCTGGGGTGGGCACGGACCACCCGGCCCCCCCTCTTCCTACGCCTATGGAAACTCGCCGAAAGACTGCTGGGCATAGGCCTCCCCCAGAAATCTCCACAAAGGCCGGTCCTGAGGCTTCCGATCCAGCCGTCGATCTATACCAGGTCGTCGGTCTACCTTGTGGGAGGCCTGCCCACGCTGCGTCTTTCGGTACGTGTTCACTAATCGAGAACTTTACTGTCCCATCGTCCATCTGTTCTTCGGGGTATGTGCCCTACACTGACAATGCCCTAGGTAGTGTATTGTGCCCCTCGTATTGCAAACATCCATAGGCTGCGGTAACTGCTTACCATAAGCTTGTATGCCACCTTAGTGGTAAAAAAAATATGTCGAGCACAGCAACAATCAAAATCAAATTTGAAGTGCGCTTGCGTGTAGGTACAACGCAAAATTGTAATTGACTGTTCATAAATCATAATACAATAATGAATATTGATGCAATGTAAGGATTGTGTGATGTCAATGCCTTGTCGCATAACGATTAATTTATGTTTGTATTTCATTAAACCGGTCGTTAGCAGGCTGGTGCAGTGGTGGTGCAGGCTAGGCTTAGTAGTTTCTCTAAGGAAAGTACCGCAAATTAGATTTGTACGTGCAACCGCTAATACCTGCATTTATATTTGATTCTAAGTCGCCTATTGCACTCGTGAAGTTAAATAACACATCAAAGGCCTTAAAATGTATTGGATTTTACTGTGCTTTGTGACATTAGCTTCAGGCAACGTGTTGAAAAACAATGATGTTACCATGGAGCCGGATTCGGGCGTAGTTGAAGTTACAGCGGATGAAATGCAGGTATTTTTGTATCAATTTTGGTGATAATTTTATTGACTTAATGTGCTTCATGAGTTTAGTTCCTAGATGGAAGGGCAATGACTAAATTTTTAAACTGTGTTTTTTATTAATGACAAAATTTTTAAATTATTTATTTTAAAATTTTTGTATTTTTTTATTGTACACAATAAAAAAATACACTAAAAAGAAAATAGTCATTGGAATATTCACTGTGAAAACGGTAGAGGGCTCATCTAAAATCGTGCCTTAATAAAAAACACAGTTTAAAAATTAGTCATAAATTAAAAAAATTAAAAATTTTTAAATTAATAATTTAATTAATTTAAGAAGACAGCCCACCTGATGGAAAGCGGTAACTGTCGTCCATAACATCTATCATTCTTGCATTTAAGTTACAAGCAACAACAATGCAGAACCACCGGTGTGGTCACTGTGAGGACTTATGCCTGTAATTGTAAAGCACACCATATGATATCGAACGCACATAAAACTCGTTTTACAAATATTTTTAAAGTTAAATTATGTAGGTTCTTTTAGCATATTTTTTATTGTAAAATATAGAAATACAAGTTAAGTGCAAGATTCGAAATGACACAATCTACTATAGTTCAAGATTTTAAATATAGAGTTAGGGTAGAGAGGTATTTGCACACTTAACTCAATGAAATAACTTAATTATAGTTATGTGTTTATTTCTCACTAACTCCTAAACTAGTTATAATTATACCAATTATACTTGTCTACTTTTCATTCATACCTCACTACTTTTTTAGTCAATCGAATAGTTTATTTTACAAATAATTATATTTAATATTGGGCAACAACATAGCTAATATGTTATAGGTACTAAAATCTGCTGAGTATTTTAAGGAATTGGTGTCACAAACAGGAAAAGTATGAAAAACGTGGTTTTCTTGGGTGTTCTGTATGCGCTATTTTTTATAAGAATTAGCTAGGCATTTGACCGCAATCTGACCTGGTGGTGTCAATGCGGCTAAAGATGGAGCAAGCCTGTCTAAATAGAAACAACCTATTCTATCGAGAAGTTTCCAGACTAGGTATAATGTTGATAATTATATTCATACCACCTCCCGTATTGTTCATAATATATTATGTAAGCACCTATTCACCAAAAAGAATATACAGGTACAGGAAAGTTCCCGAATAAACTTTCTAATACTAATAAAAGTATACTTACATTCACAGCTACGCGGAAACGGATCCCTGGTATTTCTTCCCGACAAAAAACCAGTCTTGTTCCGACTGCCGTTCGCCGGCAGCGGGTGCAATTGCCAGAATAGAAAGTGTACTTGCTGCGCCTCCATATTCGTCCAGAGCCTAGACTTTGACAGGAATGGTGAGATGCTATACACTATATTCCATCCGTATTAATACTATACCATCCGTATTTAATAATCATTGTAGCGTTAATGTCCCGGTTGTGCTCTCGCGCACGAGGGCCCGGGGTCCGCGGTGACCATGATCCAGGATTTGGCAGGTCAGGTAATTACAATGGAGCGACTGCCATCTGACCTCCATGACCCTGCTACAAGGGGAACCTGACCAGATTGGATCATGGTCACACATCCAGTCGCCTGAATGTGCAGGTTTCATCACGATGTTTTCCCTCACCGTAAGAGCATCGGTTAGTATTTAACGAATGTACATACCTCAGAAAACAGTCATTGGTCCATGGCCGGAGCGGGATTCGAACCCGGGACCTCTGGCTTACGAGTCTCTAACCGACGCTCCTCCGCTACACCATCCGTATTGACACCTCCATATGCGTTTAGAGCCCAGACTTTGACAGGAAAAGTGATATGCTATAACTACACACCAACCGCCTTCACAAACAATACTTGACTAAGTAAAGTAGCGTTACTATGCGTTCTCACAGTACTCGTATGCTAAGTAAACGCACTCCGTTCAATACGACTCTATGATAGGTCAAATTCGTTCGTACATAGTACGATTTCGAGTTCGTACTAAAATCGATGTGTCGATGTTTTCGACTTATTGATGCAAAATCATTAATGAACATCGAGCATCCCTAGTATGGAGAGATCCTTAGGTGAAATTTTTATAACTACTAGGTACGTGTCTGGCTGTAAATATAAATCATAACGTTTTACAATTTGCAGCATGCGCACAGCTTGATCTCTCCAATCCAATAGCCAATTTCGCGGCCATCGTCAACACTACTTACATTGAGCCGTCAACAACTTCGACGACGACTGAATTGCCTAAGAGCAAAAGTTCCTTTACAGGTAAGTAAAGTCTTTCTAAATTATTTCTCCTACAATTCAAGTAACAAACAATAGTAACTTCAACAATATATTAACAATGTTAAAAGATTAGGTAGGATAGAAATAATATTCTTACAACAACATAAACCTTACTAATTTTACGATTCTAGCTCAATGAGAATTTCCAGGTATTGTACGTCATACCACAAAGTAAAAATCGGCCCGCCCCAAACAGAGAGTCCAATATGAACAAAACGCCATTTCTGCACAAAGTAAAAATCGGCCCGCCCCAAACAGAGAGTCCACTGATAACAAAACGCCATTTCTGCACAAAGTAAAAAAGGCCCGCCCTAAGCTATTTTGTCGTCATACTGAGGTATGAAATGATTGTTTACACCTTTTACATGATTTCAGCTAAAAAGGAAGACTCCAGTAAGCTATCCTGCGTGACGCTCGACAGACTTAGTATAATGCAGTGGTGCGCACAAGTCTACAACCTAAAACTGAATGGTAGCAAGATGAACGTGTGTATGAATATGCTCACCTTTTGGAGGAACAAATCGATACATGTAAGTTTACTAAAAAAAAATATCCCTATGTACCTAACACCTAGAGTCACAATCATACATAAAATATATCTATCGTAGGACGTCCCCCGGTGGATGGACTTATATCTCCCGCTTTCTCAGCGAGACTTCCTTGCGTTTTGGCTCTGAGTCTTCGGTCTCCTTAGACTTCTTACGTCTTTACAAGGTCGTCCATTCATCTCGGCTAGGGTGGTTGTTACCAACATCCGGGGGATAGGTATTACTACTACTTTGTGAAGGAAAATATGTCAATTGTGTTATTTTTGACAGATTTGATTAGCAATAAAAGTATCGGTAAGACTAATCAAAAGTGAAGAAGCAAAGTACCTACCTACCTTTTGTGTGAAGTAGACCTGCCGTCACGAACAGGCTGATTAAGACTGACGATCCATTCGATCAAGTTGTATTTCATTATAGTTTTAGAAACCGAGAACCTTTTGTTTTGCTGTATCTCTTGTAACATATGGATTTTATCCTTGATCAAAGCACTACAATGAAAACCTGCAACGGGCACTAATGACTAAGATGTAACGATTAAACTATCGATATGATCGTGTTGTCACGTTTTGTAAGGAAAGTACTAACAATATACTGCGCCATCGTGTCTAATTGGAACGTGAAGTTAAACAAATAGTAGTAGTAGCTGCAATAGGAATACCTAAGTAGGTATTACTACGACTGTAAGTACTATAAGTATAGTACTTACAGTCGTAGTAATAACCGCTTTGTTCGCAGATCATGAAATTAAACTGCATGGACTTGGACATATCAGATTCCCTTCCTGAAAATTCGTCAAATGCTCACCAAATCGCCGAAGAAGTGATTCAACCACGTATTACGTTTACGGTGACTGACAATAAGAAGGCCAAACATTGATTATGCTACATGACGTTCTATTGTACCTGTATTTAAATTATTGTTACTTATTGTAATAAAATAATAATATTTATTTGTGTGTGTAATATTATTGAATTATTTGAAGTGTAAGTATATATAATTATGCAGAAATGACGTGTAGTACTGGTAGAGAAAGTCAGTTACAGTCACTTTTACAATTCAACACACGCGTTTTGTCACAATAACTTTTTCAACGCTTTCAATGTTAAATTATTCAACAGACTGAACGAATATGAACATTATAGGTTTTTATGACATACCTACTTATATACGTAGAAGAATTATTTAAGAAGTTTATATTGTTATTACGTAGTTTTCACCTCATTTATCTCGTCAATTCCTCGTGAGAGTATGCAATATCCACCGTGAAATTGATATGGTCATTACCAACGGTGGCGGCGCGCGCAGGAGTTTCTCTAGAAAGTCCCGAGAGTTAGTTGCGCCCGCGCAGCGCATCGCATGCATACAAATGGTGCACCGGACTACTACGCGGTATAGGTTACCGTCGACCGGTGGTCACTCGCAAACGGTCCCTAGAGACAGTTGCCATTAGTCTATAGTTACGGAAACATGGAAATTAGATCGGTGATTTGGGCGTGCCTGGTGATGGTGTCGGGTGAGTAACCTAATTTGAATTTTGAAGCGGGGGTTGTAGAGTGAGATTTTGTTTGCTATACCTAATTTGATCTAGTTCTCTATAGAGTAAGTAGCAACTTAATCAAAATAGAAAATATATACAGTTATTATGTGCTTTCAACTCAAGACGTGCGAATAAATATTTTAAGTACGACTTTTTTATTATAATAGTTTACCTTATCGCGCCTAAGGGCTGAGATAATATTTCAAATTATTATTATTTTTGTTTTAATTTTCATTTAACGTCCGTAAAATGTAATTCATTACAGGCTTCCATTCAGTTGTGGCCAGAAAGGATGTGGCCAGAGGCGCAATGGATTCAGGCAATATAATGGACGTCACGGACTTCTCTGTTTACTACGATTTGGAGACGAATGAGGTAAATATAAACGTACTTAGATACTAACTATTATAGTGTGATGATCTTGCCTTACATAAATTAAATCTAAGTATACTAATGCTAGGTATACGGAGGAAAAGTGGGTGAATGTTTGTATTGAGAATAATCGCCGAAAACATTAAACCTATTTCGAAAATTCTATTACTAACAGGAAGCCACATTATTTCTGAGCCCCATAACCCTAATAATACTTTTGGCCCCGGAAAAATGTTTGGATCCCGCGGGATCGCGGGATAGTAAGATCCCAACCGCGAGTCGGTGAAAATAGTTACCTACATAATTTAATTTATCCCAGATACGCGTAAACGCTGCTAAATCCACTTAGGAAACCCATAAGCAAGTTCCTACCCCTACTTACAATGTTTGACGGATGCCTACCTACTTATTAAACGTAGATTCAGCTCAATTCCAATAGCAAGTTTACCTTAAATTACAAATCCAAATGGCAAGTTTTGAAAATTGTCTTTTGCACAGCAGTCAAATACTCACTATGTTTTAAAGACGTCACGAATTCATTAAATGTTTGACTATATTAACCTACGCCGTATTACCTTACCTACCTTAATACAAAAGCTATTACTATGAGTTTTAGCAGTAATGGCTTCCAGTCTGAGCAGTTAGTAGTCCTCTATCTACTGCATTTCTATTAATAAAATAGTAATTCTGAAGTTATGTTCCGGTTAGACAGGTCGCATGTCAGTTGGTAGGTATGCTATATACAGGAAAGGGCATAAATAAAATGTTAATATTTTATGTAATTGGCTTAGAACTTGTACCTATTCATGGGACTAAAGATAGAAAATACAGTCATTCACCGACCGGGCAAAGTGTAGAAGGAGTGGAAAAGCATATTATACCCTGGCCGGGATTTACCAATCGAATGATGATGATGATGATGACTTCTATCTGTTATCTGTAGCCTTATCTACTAACATAGGATGTCCTCTCCATGTCTGTCATACCGATCAACTTTGTGCTTGCATCCATCGCCTTCTTTCCTACGAACATGACATCTTCTACCCATCTCCGGGTTGTTACTAGTAACAAAATCATCTTTGCGGAATCTGCGTATGAAATATTAGCTAAGCCAACTACACTTATAAGTTTTTTGACTATTTTTGTGATGCACTACAAAACAGTTTTCTTTTCTTATAATAGATGGTATTGCTTCTCGCCATATTACCTACATGATTTTAGGTCGATGAGAAGTACCCTGTTGCTTTGATTCCCTTGCGAAGGTCGAAATTACTACATACAAACATACATAAAGTCACACATTTTTCCCGTAGGGCTAGCCAGAGACCACATTTCAACGTAAATAAATAAGTCTTACATTTCCAGACAATAACGAAGATGATGCCCAGACCGTGGTACAGGCCCGGATGGATGCTGCGCCTACCCTTCACTGGTGGCAAATGCACGTGCGAAGATCTCCTATGCACGTGCTGCACCGGAATACGGATACCGGCGTTCAAATTTGACCGACGGAGTGAGTATGCACACGTTATCTTAGTAGGTATAATATTTTACTGCGGTACCGATTACTAGCCTTAGGTGTGATTATAACATGTCTGAGAGGGAATTATAACAACAGTGATATTTTTAAATTACTCACTGATGAACGAGTAGATGATATAACTGTCGCCCATAACATCCACGGTTTATACGCTTAGGTTCCAAGTGAGTGCAGAAAAGCAGATGCATTGTCATTGTCATTAGAGGAAGAGTCCTCACATAGAGATGTGCTGACTATCCTTGACGGAACATAACAGCGCACTTGTTACTTGTCGGGAGAAATAGATAAAAGAGTGGTTGGTACCCATCCAAGCGGACTCCTCATGCTTGATAGAGTCCTAACACCGGAATGCTACAATGCTTTAAACTACTGAACCGCCTTTAATGAAATAAAGCTAAGAATCAATTTAGACTGATGACTTTCATATAGAAAGGCACGGCGTCAAAATTGGTCTATCTAATCGTGAGCTACAATGCCACCAAATACACTGCAACACAGACCCATTTTAAACTTATAACACCACTCTTTTAGCACCGGGGATTTAAAGTTAGGATTAAGAAATGAAGATGGATGATTTGAGAACTTGGGCTCACAATATGTAACAAAATATTTATAGGTGTAAGGTTCAGGATGGAACTGAAAACTATCCCACGACTCTTTTATAGGCTGGCAGACATAACAACCATATAGCCACAATGGCCATACTCATCAATGAAAATAAAATATTACGTTATGTATTATTTGCTTAATGTGGTGTTTTATTTCTCAGCTTGTATGATGCTGAGCTACGAGCCGATTGACTCAATGATGGGCCTGGAAGTGCAGATGAATAACGCCAGTGTTTACAAAAACACTTTTTCGGGTGAGTAAATAATGATATTTACATACATCATCATCATCTTCCTCGTCATCAGTCGACCACAACCTACTGCTGGATATACGCCACCCTCAAATATCTCCATAAGGACTGATCGGGTATGTACCCATTTTTACCAGCGACGTAGGTCCCACGGTGGACGCGGGCCTGCCCACGCTGCGTCTTCCGGTATGTGGTCGCCACTCGATACCTTTACTACCTAATCGGCCATCTGCTTTGCGAGCTATTAGTACCATTTATTTTATCGTGCTATTAGCTCTAACCACTGGCGAATTTTTCCCTTCATGCAGAGTCTCGTTATGTTGAGACTCTCTGCTATTAAGCAATGAGACTACGAGCATAGCTCTTTCCAATGCGGCAAGTGGTAGCCCTTTACTCCACTGTCCAGTTAACTAGAGCGAGCGGGCACTGCCTATTCCTTGGTAGGTACCTACATTACACGAATTTAAACATGTAGGTACGAGTACCTATTTGTAAGTATCATTGTATGTTTCCAGCTCGTAATCCACCACCGTTCTGCGTACCAATACCAGTGCCGTATTTGCCTCCTGGATTAGTTGACATGTGCGTGAGACTATTCGACATCAACGTGGTCGACCAGAAATTGCACGTCTGCATGGACATGGACACGAGAGTCGACCGAGCGCCGGTTTTGGTGAGTTTCGTGGCAGGGAATTCCCGGTATCTCCTTATCTAGTGAAAAATCATCACAAGTTGCTGATATTTGTTACTACTATTGTAGTATTAGTACTTATTAGTTAGGTACTTACATAATTACTAGTTTTTTTTTTCAAATTTAGACACTTATACACCTACTTACTTTCAATGTAACAGTCTCAAACCCGTCTGCCAAGTCTAGAAACTAGATAAAATAGCTTAAAGGCAATTAATTAGGCATGGCATGAGGAGTTCAGTGTTCACACTCACAACAGTAACAAATGCACAGTTTGGCATTTTTGGTAGGAGGATAGTGTAGACGGCAAATGTGCCGCTTTCTATCAGGTAGGCAGTCTGGTAGGTTGTTAGAGAGTCGTTTAATAAGTGTATGAATCTTTTGTCGGAAAATTCCATGCCTGAAAACCTACATTAATATTTCCCAGGTACTCCATTTCGACTGTATGGACATGGGAGCCGGCGGAGTCAATTTATCCAAGCCCGGTAATGGGTCTAACTCCGTAAATGCCGCTGCAACCTCCGATGGCACCACTCAACAACCCGCACAACTGGACAGCGATATCTACGACCCCGTTACTGAACTACCATCCGACCAGACGACACAAATGTTATTCAATACTTCTATTAAATATATTTAAATAAATCTGTGACACTGATTTCTGATTATCATTTGTGAGGGCCTCCGTTGACGGATCCGTTCCGCTCGTATCTACTCGAAAAAAAAATCATGAAAACTTTCGACCAAATAAGACCTATAGTGGTAGTATAATTTGACAGGCTACCTAGGATATAGCTAGTAGTTTTTAGCCCGGGCATTTATCGACAGTATGGTCCTCTGTCACTGGTCCAAACTAGTTCAATGATATCACCACCGCCCATACAACACCACGGGAGTCGCAAACAGGTTGCCTGCTTTTGAGTGTTTGAAACCTTATATTATTGTAGAGGTATGGAAACATCACTATATGTCATGCGGCAGAATAACAAAGTTATTTCAACAGTCGATTTTATCCTACAGAGCGCGCAAGATAACTTTGCTAGCGGCTGTAAATGGAACTAAAGAGATACAGCCAATGACTTGATCCGAAACAAAGTTAATCGACATACTAGCTGAAGTAGCAATGGTCTGCTCACATCTTTTATCAGAGAATCTATAAGTCTAATCGTTACCTTGAGGGTCATTTACACAGCGACAAATGGAAATATCCTGTGCTGCTTTGACCCTCGATCGTGCCAACTTGTAGATGAGTTTCTGCCCCTCAGACGATTCCAACTTTTCGTACAAAGGACGTAAGTGGTCTTGTCTGGCTCTGGCTACCGCTCGTTTGATGGCACGTTTGGCGACTACTTATTGAAAAATCATCAATAAATCTCGGTCTGTGAATGTTTGGTATTCTAAGTTAAATTTAATTTTACGTTTAGTCTATTTCATGTTCTTTTCTCTTCCTTTTTGTTGCACCTTTGCCTTGAAATTTTTTTCATTGCTCTCTGGTTAACTGGTAGAAAAAGCTATGTAGCTTTAAGTCCGCCTTTGTACTGTAATGTGCATGAAGTTTTAAATAAATAAATAAATAATTTAAATTACTTTTATTGTCTTTTATTACGTTCAGCATCACACATCATCACAACACCTAAGCCAAAATGTCCCAAATTTCGAGCTTATTTCGCTCGCTCATTGATTAATTGGCCACCTCAGCTTGTAAGACCCATAATATCAAAGATTTCGCTTTTTCATTCTATGATCTTTTTCGATCGATTTCATCTTAGGCTTTTATAACCCAAAATGTGAAGAATTTCGAGGTCGCTCCGCTCGCTTATTTATAGCTTTCAGGTACCTACTTTTCTTATCATTCACCTAGTTCGTTGTAGTCACTCATTCATTGATTTCCTTAAGTTACTATTGTGAGGATCACCCATTCCTGTAAAGTCCGCGCTCATTCATTCAATGATTACCTCAGGCTTTTACATTCCAAAATGCCACAAATTTCAAGCTCTCCACTTGGTAATTCATTAAATTATCACCCCAGCTTTTAAGACCTCAAACTTCAAAAATGTCGAGTTCGCTCCGGTCGCACATTCATTGATCACCCCCACTTTTAACACCGAAAATGTCAAAAGTTGCGAGCTCGTTCCGCTTGCTCATTCATTTATGGATTACCCCACTAAAATGGCAAATTTTTTTTTATTCAGGGCGTTTACTCCTTGATATCCATTGATTTGACTTTTACCCGCCCTGAACCAAATCCTGGATCCGCGCCTGGATGGAGCCTAGCACCACCGCGCTCAAACCGGAGACTGCAAAATCCAAATAGTTATGATTAATATTAACCAAGATAAGGATGTATAGATCTAGTATTCTTTGCCAAACACATTGTTGTAACATTGACGGAAGCTACGTAAAACTGACAGTGACAGCTTGTTCGTTGACCTCATGTTAGGGTTCACTCGAAGCGTAAAATAAAAATGGAACCCTATCAGTAAGTATTCGTTTGTCTGTCACACGCCTGTGTCTTTGGAATCATAGGAATAGCTAAATACGTGAACAGAATAATAAAGTATGGCCGTTATATAAACAAATGTTTAGTCATGTTTCAGAGTTATTCTATTATTTCTCTATCGCAACAACGGAAACACATTAGGTACGTATCAAATTTTATACGAGTATAGTGCTTACAATACAAACACAACAACAACTACATAGTGGATAAAGACGTGTGAGTCGGATGTGCGCACGAGTTCGCAGTTAGATTATTGGTCTTTTGGAGGTCTTGAGTAGTAGGATTAGTTAAACTCCGTAGACAAGTGTGGAATGGATATAATTACAGAAAATGTGCCTAACTATATTTACAAATACGAACTACCTAAACTTGTGTGACTGATCTAGTAAAAAGCTATTTGCATTGACCAATGGGAAAGCCCGCCGCGAGATAGCTTCCCCCACCACGCCGCGCGCCGGTGTGGTGCCGCTATAAATAGGAGGCGCAGAGCGGCGGACGCCCATTTGGCCGGCGCATCGAGGGACAGCACATCGGAGGAAGCTCGGCGCGCACGGTGGCGACTACAGCGGCGGCGAACTCCGGTGGTCTTCTGAAGCTGCGCTGGGGCTCCGTGGCGTGAAGAACAATCCCAAACAAGTCGTTCTTTTCAGAACGCAATCCTGAGTTTCGTGACCTAATACGCTCTCTGTGGCTAAATACGCATTCGTTCTATTTATTATAGAACACGAGTTTCACGACTTTTATACGAATACAATACGGTAGCCACAGTACTCCCCCTCAAGCGAAGCGTACAGGTAGTTTGGTGGTGCGTCCGGCTCGTGTCTTGTGTTGTGTTGGTCTCGTGTTTCGCATTGTGGTCGGCTGTTGTCTCGATGTAGGTATCTTCGTTTCAGGGTCGTTTCTGTTGATTTGTTGTCGTTGGGTAGTGGAGTTGTATTCATTTTCAGCGGTCTCGTTCAGTGTGTAGGCAGGCTTGAGTCTGTCGATTGATATTTTAGCTTGTCGTTGTGGTAGTTGAACGGTAAATATTTTTCTGTCTCGGTCAATGACCTTGTAGGGCCCCTCGTACGGTGGTTGTAGCGGCTTTTTTACAGCGTCGATTCTTACGAAAACGTAGCTGCAGGTTTGTAGGTCTTTATGCACGAAGATCGGTCTGTTGCTTGCATGTGATGGTAGTGGTTGCTTTGGTTTCAGAGTGTTGATTGTTTTTCGTAGTTGGGATACGTAGTTGTAGTCGGCGACTTGCAGATTTTCGGTTTGTGTAGTGGTAGCGAAAAAATCTCCAGGTAGGCGCAAGTTGTAGCCGTAGGTAAGTTCGGCAGCGCTGATATTTGTGTCGTTACGTAGTGCGGCTCGAAGTCCCAGCAAAACGGTAGGTAATTCTTCGATCCACGTAGTTTGTCCGGAGAGTCGCGTTTTCAGTGCCGCTTTTAAACTGCGATGCCAGCGCTCGACGATACCGTTTGCTTGCGGGTGATACGGTGTTGTGCGTGTTTTTTCTATTCCCATTATTTTCGTTAGGTAGGTAAATAGCTGGCTCTCGAACTGTCGTCCTTGGTCGGTTGTGATGGTTTGTGGGGAGCCAAAACGGGTTATCCAATGTTCGTAGATTACTTTCGCCACGTCTTCGGCGGTGATTTCTTCGGTAGGTATTGCTTCGGGCCATCTTGTAAGTCGGTCGATCATTGTGATTAGATAGCGGTAGCCACAGTCTCTTACAGAGATATTTATTATCTATTTACAATATATTTATAATTAGCTAAGAGCGTCGGTGGTCTAATGGTTAAACAGGAGGGACCGACTCGTCTCGTAAGTGATAGTTCTCAACTTCTATTCCAAGTGCCGCTATATTAAGACCACGCTCAGTCCGAATCGCTTAAAAAAAACTGTATGGCAACTTATGCCATGTCTTTTATCCGTCATAGAACGTCATTCATAAAAGTCATAACAAAGAATTTGACTGACTTGAAAAATATTGTTGAGGCGATTGGCACATTGGAGCGCAGCGTTCATTTTGGCGAAATTTTTAAATATGTGTAATTTTTAATTGTTTTATATACATTAAAAAATTTAGTAATTCTTCAAATGGTTATAATCTTTTCATAAAATTATATTATTATGGCGAAAAATTATTTGAGAACTGAGTAACGGAACACTTATTTGACAATCCTGGAGACCTCACTTCACAGCAGCGGCCTATTTGACGCCTTTTTATGTAGAAAATACAGCGCAAAAAACTTATCTGACCCACAGCTCGTGTCAAATGTGTCAAAGAAAAAAAAAGACGGATTTGCACGAACGCGCGTGGATGCGTTTTCAGTGTATTCGACTATGAATGATTTCCATAGAAACCGATGACAGCTCAAAGAACTTTATGTCACGCACTAACGCACGTCATGCACAACCGTACGGTGCTGCGTTCCAGTGTGCGGATCGCCTAAATAATAATGGACAATGACTGACAAGGACTGATTATCCAATCGATATTGCCATATCCACACTTTATATTTTCTACCACTGTCAGTTGATTCGGACTTGGCGTGGTCCTATTATAGATACCAATTACTCTTTTCTGAAATAAGTAAGTACCTGCATTAGTTGTACACTAACCGATGCTTTTAAAGTGAGGGAAGACATCGTGATGAAACCTGCTCATTTATACAACTGTGATCCAATTTGATCAGGATCAGGTTCCCCTGTTAACAGGGTGACGGAGTACAAATGTAATTATCTGATCTGCCAAGTCCTAGATCATGGTCAAGGTGGAGCCCAGGTCCTTGTGCGCAAAAATACATCCGGGACCTTAACGCGCTTTATTGCTACACCCGAAATCAAACTTCGTATGTGTCTCCTAAAATTAAACAACAATAACAAACAATTTAAAATTTAAAAATTTATGGTAAGAAACGCGCTTTTAATTACCTACTTTGTCGCGGAACCCTTCAAAAGCGAGTTCATTCGACATGCACTTGGCCAATTTCTTTGACATTTTGTCGTAGCTCGTTGACGTTGAATCGAGCCGTATTGCCGACTGATTTTATGCGAGTTGTGTTCGGATTTTTCAGTGAATAAGTAATTGTTTTATAGTTATCATCACAAATCAATGGTAATTTAATTATTTTCCACTATTTGGTATCTATATATAAATTAATAATGGGTGATAATGATGAATCCTATGACGGTGAAGGGTTAGTACAAATTGGTGGCTGGCTATCATAGTCTATTGTGGTTTACGCTTTCAATGTACTTACTTATATTTTGCATTTTATTTATTATTTAAATACTTACCTATTTGTTGTTTGCATGATGCTTTTGTGTAGATTGAAGCAATGTTATTATAACCTTCATTAGTTTAACATTTCCTGCCTCTTGCTGTTTTATTAACTGTAAATGGATTTACTTAGATGTAGGTACATCAATGATTGCATTACATAAAGCTTTTATTTTATGGGTGCTTTGCATGACATTTCTTGGGTACTTACATGCTTTTTTTATTAATTTTTGTTATTTTGTACATACACTACTAAATATTGTAACCTTAGTGCTAGTTTGAAAAGGCTGGAACTTGTGCAACATAGGAACTGTGAAATTTCGGGATAAGTTTTAATATTTTAATAAATGTGAAATATGCACAGGGCCATGGATTCCATGCCAGCATCTCCTGAAGTCGCCTACAACTGGGTTGACATTACGTCAGATTTCTTCACGCACATTCAAGGTATGTGATAAAATATATAGCTGTTTGTGTCTGTTACCCTTTATTAATAAGCTAAATTGATTACCTGTGTTTGACAAATAAAATTTGGGAAATTAGTATAAAAATCCCCCAAAATGTTTCAGATTTACAGCTTGGAGAACTATTGCACGATGGCCACCTTTTTGGTCTCTTTGAAGCCATGTCTGCCATCGAGATGATGGATCCTAAAATGGATGCAGGAATGCTGTGTAATAGAGGGAATCCAAAACCCCTTAATTTTCAACAAGCTGTCGAAGTAAGTATTGAGCAATTTGTGTAAAATATCTTTATATATGTACATATCTTAAAAAGGTAAACATTGCCAGAAGATGATGTCCGAAACTGGTCGCAATTAATGAACAGTTCTATTTAGTTGAACTGGTGTATAAAAGTGTTTCAATCTATAGTATAATGGATTTCCATCATGAATGCACAACACAAAGTGTCAACTACAAATATATATTTTAGAACATGGAGAATGTCTATCAAATTAATTAGACATGGACTATTTCTCTGTGTTAACAACTTAAATGTCTAAATCATAAAATTATTCCATTTTGCAGGCTGGCAAACTAAAAACAGACGATTTAGAGCCTAGTGAGCTGATTGGCATCATAGATGCAACAATGGCTTGTATTGTATCTTGGCTGGAAGGTCACTCACTGGCTCAGACCGTGTTCACAAACTTATATCTGCACCAACCCCACTCAATAGGAAACAGAACTCTGAGAGCCTTCTGCATTGCGGTTTACAAGCTTCTGGATTGTATCAGAGATTGTATTAACAAGTGAGTTCCTTTTTAAGTAATTAAATATTAAATATTATAAATTGTAATGTGTAATACACGTGCTATTTCTTCTCTTTCTTGTTACTTTAAAAATTGATTACCAGATGCACTCGTAATGTTGGTGATGACCTGAATGTTGAAACTCTTTCCAGGGCCCAGGTATTTGAAGAGGAGGACTTTCAGCCAATGGGATATGGTTATCGTCTGGGCTCGAACCCACAGACTGGGAACACATATGATGCAAGCCTTGAAGTAACTGAACAGAGGTGTATTTCTATGCTGCGAGAACAGGAAGAGGAACTAAATAAGAAAACCAAAAACGAAGATGATACGGTATAATTCAAAATTTCTTTTATTGTTAGCATGCAACCTACACCACAGAAAATCACATCAACAGCTCATCTATTACACAATACTTTACATCCACATGCACTGCTGGACCTGAGTCTCCTTTACATCAGTTGAGTATTTTGTTGCGTTGCATTTTACCCATAAGATGGGTTTGGTACTGCACTATTTTTGTTCTACTACACCAAACACCACATAAAGCTAAATTTTAAAATCTTCAGGGCATAAACTACACAATACAACAAATTACACACTGTGACAGTTTCTAAGATTAGCCTATAAATGAAAGATACGTAAATGAAAATACCTTGAGGCCATAATGCCAATTTTTTTTATAAAATATGTTTCAGGTACGCAATCAGTGGTTGGCCCTGGCAGCTAGGATTAGATTTACACGAATGTTCTATCAGGCTCTGCTCCAAATTACCAAGAGGGATGCACAGTCCGGTGTTGACTGCGTGGCTCTTCTCAACGGGTGCTCGGAAATGATGAAGGTCATCATCAAGACTTCTTCTTTAGGCACACAACCTGTAGAGAACTGTGAGTGATTTTCCTAAGTCAGTGCTAGGGATTTATTTTGAACTCTCAATGCAATTTGCAGAGTTGTAATTGAGTTGCCAATTTTGAAGAACCCCGAGTTATAGCGCAAAGGAAAGGCATCAGCAGAGAAATCATGCCACATCTTGCACATGCGCGGCAAAAAGGCTCCCATGCCCATACGCTGGTTGGATGCCATGCATCTATACATACACTTTACACACACTATCCATCAGATGGCCGGCTTGCCTCTTTATATCCTGTCCATTAAAATAAGCAAAATATGCAACATTAATCAGTTTTGAATTCAATCAGTCACTTTCGATTTCAATCATCCTTATAACTGCCCAAGTCGTTTGACTTTAAACAGACTCTATATGCTCGTTTCTTACCTATACAAAAATCCCCTTCACCATCCTTTGTCACTGACTTACAAAAGCCCCCTCCCCCAGCCGACGCGCCCAACCCTATGGGCCGATTCGAGCCGATGATCAACCACCGAGTCTATATGCTCGTTTGTAACTTATACAAAAACCCCCTCCCGCAGCCGACGCGCCCAACCCCATGGGGTTCGAGCCGATGATCAACCAGCGGCTGTTGCCGCCGACGTTCCCGCGCTACACGCGCGTGAAGCCGCGCGCCGAGGCGCTGCAGTACTTCGACGAGCTGGTGGCGAGGCTGCGGCACGCGTGGAAGATCACGTCGGTCACCAATTTCCACGTGGCGCTGGTGAGGTGGACTCTTTTTGTTTGGGGTTTTTAGTTTGTAGTTACCATCATCATCCGAGCGGTCAATCCCGGCTCGTGCCCGGGTCCGCTTGTGAACGGCGACGCCCTAGCGTGATGTTTATTTTTTCTAGCAGACCTTGCCCATACCTTTTTTGCGGTGTTTTGGCTTTTTACGTGCGGCGACTACCATCCGGCCCGCACAACCTGTTAGGGAAAAACCGGTTCGCCGGAGCCTCGTCCGTCTGTCAGCAGGGGGACCGCGTTGGTTGGTTGAGGTTGGATTGGTCCCATGAGATGGTGATTATGCTTTGTCTAAAATAGGATGATAATTTTGACAGCTCACTAATTGTTGGTCTTTGGCGCACGCCTATGAAGTTTTGTGTTTTATTTCGGTAAAATGTACTACGGAAAATGTCGTACTTCATAGACAGGCCCCGCCCCTTTAGTGAAGTGCCACGAATAACGAATAACAACAGACAATCGAAAATCGATATTGATATAATATAATAGAATATTTAAAATTAACATTTAGGTAACCTTATTGTTTATGTAACTAAACTCTTATTCTTTGTTTGGATTTCACCTTAAGATACCTTCCACAACAACAATTTCGAGTCGCGCGTATTCTACGTAATAGGATGACTGACCGAATAGAAATACGCACGTGTCATAATCGTCGTTGTAGAAGGGTTTTTAATGTCGTATTAATAAATTATTAATTCAGAAGAAAATAAATAGTTTATTTTGTATAATACGTATAGCATAACCATGCAACTATCGATTCCAAGTTCTATGAGAATGATAATCGATAATCGAATAGATTCATTAACTATTTTACACAACCACATCCCTACTGTGATCTGCAAAATTATCATCCTATTTTAGACAAGGTATAGACCCCATGCCATGCACTATGACGAACTGGTGGCGAGACTGCGGCACGCGTGGAAGATCATGTCGTTCACCAATTTCCATGTGGCGCTGGTGAGGTGGACTCTTTTTTGTTTGGGGTTTTTAGTTTGTAGTGTAAGTGTAAATTGGCAACGATGATGTGACTAATCGACTGTCTCCATTATCGTCAGCCTATACTAGTCCACTGCTTGACATATACCACCCCTAAAGAGTTATGTTGGTAATAAATAGAATCATGAGAAATCAAGTGTTTGAGAAAGATCGAACAACGTCCGAACCATGGTTAATAGATGAATAACTATCAACCCTCATTTTCACCGTTGCAATTCCTGTTCACCAGCATCTCCACCACAACCTGTTACGGACAAGAAACACCATACCAACCGAGGGAGATCTCCATATAACGTCATCATTATCCTAGTGGCCCATTCCGGTTTCTGCCATTGTCTGCTTTCCTACTCTTCTTCCTATAATTATTATAATTATATTATTATTAATGGCAACCGTTGTCTCTCTGATTAGATTTGAACAAAACTGATCCCCAACTAATCCCATTGTTTTATTAATAAATATAGTCATAAGCACTAACCTACATTAAATTGACCTACTAACATCGATGCCTAAGACACAGGTTAACTACGTAATTAGTTTAGGCATCTAGTTAATGAAAAATATAGCATGTATCTACTTAATTTACTTAGCTTAAATAACTAGGGTAATAAATAATTTGAATTTGTTCTACTTAAATTTTAACATAAGTAGGTACTTTTAAATTTAACGATGTAATTTTAGACTTAAGTTTCTTGAATAAATTATTTATTTATTTATTTTCTCCTCCCAGGACTTCTTCATGGAGTTCAGCCGCCAGCGCGCCTGCATCCTCTCCCGCTCGGCTCTCCAACTGCTGTACCTCAGCCCGTCGCCGGCGACCACGGCCTCCATGGCGCAGAGCGCGACCAACGTGCCGCTGTCGGCGCCGCGGCCGCAGCACGCCTTCGTCGAGATATTGCGGGAGGCGGTCAAGGCGTTCGTCAACCCGCCCGCCATGGCGCCCACGTTTAGAGGCGTGAGTATTCAATTCAGTGAGGTTAAAGGTTTGAATTGCTAACGAGAGAGGGAGAGAGAGAAAGAGAAAGATGGAACGGCCTCCATGGCGCAGAGCGCGACCAACGTGCCGCTGTCGGCGCCATTACTGCCCCAACGGCCATCTGTTCTTCGAGCTATATGCCCTGCCGCTGCCACTTTACCCTGGCCATCTTTATGACTATGTCGGTGACCTTGGTTCGCTTGCGGATCTCCTCATTTCTGACTCCGAGCATAGCCCTTTCCATTGCCCCTGTTATGAATAAGCCCATTAAAATGTATTCTCCCCCCACTCAGCCTCGCGAGTTCGTGGAGAACTTCCTGGCGCGGTGCGTGCGTCCGTTTGCTGTGTTGCTGCAAGTGTGCGGCCATAACCGCGCGCGGCAGCGGGACAAACTGGCCTTGCTACTCGACGAATTCGCCTCCCTACAGGAAGAGGTGAGCTGGGGATGGGATTCTGGGTTGCTTTTCGTATTCTGTATTCTTTTCCTTATTTATATTGTGTGAGTTTTTTGAAAATATAACACTCAAGAAACTCCACTGCAACATTCCCAAATATCCAGCGACGGAGTGCCGTCGCTGGATATTTATAATAAGTACTATTATGCTTTGTCTAAAATAGGATGATAATTTTGACAGCTCACTAATTGTTGGTCCTTGGCGCACACCCATGAAGTTTCATGTTTTATTTCGGTAAAATGTACTACGGATAATATCGTACTTCATAGACAGGCCCCGCCCCTTTAGTGAAGTGCCACGAATAACGAATAACAAGAGACAATCGTAAATCGGCATTCAAATACAATAATCGAACATTTAAAATTAATATTTTGATAATTAAGTTGTTTTTTGCAACTACAACTCTAATTCCTTGTTTGGATTTCACCCAAAGAGACCTTCCACAACAACGATTTCGACTTGCGCGTATTCTACGGAATAGGCTGACTGATTAAATAAAAATACGCACGGGTCGAAATCGTCGTTGTGGAAGGGTTTTTAATGTCGTATTAATAAATTATTATTTCAAAAGAAAATAAATAGTTTATTTTGTATAACATGTACTGAATAAGCATGCAACTATCGATTCCAAGTTCTATGAGAATGATAATCGATAATCGAATAGATTCATTAACGATTTTACATTACCCCATCCCTACTGTGAATTGTCAAAATTATCATCCTATTTTAGACAAGGTATAATAATAAGTACTACCATTTGGTTTGAATTTTTGCATCAATGTCACCAGCGGAACGGCGACAACGAACCCGCGGTTCTGCATTTTGTTAAATGAAACCTAAATAGATATATGTTTGAATGACTAACTATCGCAAAATTCGATTGTTGCCGTTGCTAAATTAAAATTTGGATTAGTTATAGCCTTTGTTTACTAAAAGAGTGCACTAAATTTCGTCAAAATCTGTTACGCTGTTTCAGCCTGACGCTGTAACAAACACGCATGCACTCACACTGATCCAAACTATCAGTCTCCTGAATTACAGCCATCCACTAAAACCCGCTAAACCCGGGCTCAATATGCGTTCAACACGTCCTAAGCACGCGTTCAACCCGTCCTGAACACGCGCTCAACCCGTCCTGAACACACGTTCAACCCATCCTCAACACGCGCTCAACCCGTCCTAAACATGCGTTCAACTCGTCCTGTATACGCGCTCAACCCTTTCTAAACACGCGTTCAATCCGTCCTGAACATGCACTCAACACGCGTTCAACACGCGTTCAACCCTTCCTCAACCCGTACTCAACCCGCAGGCAGACAGCGTGGACGCGGTCGTGAACGGCTCGGCGGGCACGGGCGCGCGATCCTGCTTCGGCACCTGGGTGTTGTACCACGTGTTGAGACTAATGATCGCCTATCTACTGTCCGGACTAGAGTTGGAACTGTACTCGGTGCACGAGTACCATTATATATTCTGGTGGGTTTGGTATTGTATGCAGTAACTAGACAGTAAGATCGTCCTGTAAGTGAGCTTTCAGCTCCAGTTTCACTAGAGTCGTATGAAAAAATAAATAAACCTAATGACCCACTCTGCTTCTTGTTGTGTTCAGGTTTGAAGGGTAAGGTAGCCACTGTAATTACAGGCATAAGGTATTTCATATTAGAACCTGTTTTTCTGTATTTTTGTTGTCTGCAACCTAAATGTATGAATCGTACATGTTATGAGCGATAGTTACCGCTTACCATCAAGCGGGGTCTGTACGTTTGTCACTGCATAGTATAAAAATGTAACTTGGACTAGAGGACGCTTTAAAGACGGTTTGAATAGTACAGTTAAAATTTCGCAATAGAAAACGATTTGCCCATTCGTATTCCATGGCATTTGGATAAATAGAATTGTTTCGGTTGCCAAATCACCTACCAATACGCTCGTCGTAATCAATCTTTTACAAGTGATTACCATCGCAGCTAAAAACCTCAAACAGCAAAACTCTCCCAGGTACCTCTACGAGTTCCTATACGGCTGGGTGGTATCAGCCCTGGGTCGGGCCGAGGGCCTCGCGGCCCGCGAGTGCGGGGCCCGCGGGGGCCCAACCGCGCGGCCTCGCAAGCAGAAGAAGAGGCCCCGCGCGGCCGCGGTGGGGGCCCCCGAGCCACTCATGTGCCAGATACTGCAGAACATGTGCGGCGGCTATTTCAAGGTACGTGGGATGCGATTGCGATTGTTATGGCACTTTTGGAGTACATGGTACAGTGCTAGTGCTTTATCTGTTCGGTAGACGGCGGCGGTAGTGCCAGTGAAATGACGTTTACCGCTTTGGTTCGACCTTTATAATGCGTACGGCTAAGGAATGGAACACGTCGCCTGCGAGTATGTTTTCTGATCAATGTAATCTGGACGCCTTTAACAGTGGTGATCGGCATCCATCACACCCCCTGTTGACCAACCAAGACCAACTTGTTAATTTAGTTATGTATTAACAATCGATTGCAGTTATATCGTAATCTTGACGAGCTAAGTCATCTCCCGGCTCATGGATGCCGCGGCGGATGTTTAATATCAAATGCAAAACTGTAAACACCTACCTACCCGTAAAATGAAGGTAAGAAGGTATAACCTATAAAATACTGACGTCCATAACTGCTCATATTGTAACCTAAACTGAATTCTATTGTTTGTCCTGCTATTGCAATAAAAATAACTCTCACAATCTTCCAGGCATTGATAGCGTTCCGTCTCCAAGGCAAGATCCGTCCGCCGCGTTCCGAGTTCGACAGCGAGGCCGTCCGCTACAAGCATCGGTTCGCGCCACTGGCCGTCATCACCCCGCCGCAGATGCACTACCACGAGTACTGCGAGATGACGCAGCCTTTGCAGTGAGTGACGCCAGTGTTTTAGACAACAATAAAAAAGAATAATGGCGTTAATGTCCCGGTTGTGCTCTCGCGTACGAGAGCACGGAGTCCGCCTTGATCATGATCCAGGTTTTACAGACAGACGTTATAGATAACAATGAGTTCTAAAATAAAAATAAAATTCATAACAAGCTTTTATTTGCGCGGTATAGTACCTACTCATCAAGACCGTTCCAAAGAGCTCAAACACGATAGAGTTATCTTATTGCATTCATTAGGACTGCCTTCACACTCCATCATCAGACTCCATGGTACCATATTAATGCATTGTCATCCAAGTTACATAGGTATATTCAATTTCAGCCAATCGGAAGCCAACAAATGGTCGAAAAATTGTTTGCAAATTTTGAGGGACAACTTATATACGACCAGTGCAAGTAAATAAAGAAAAAGTAGTCGAAATATGCCGTAAAAGTAACCCGAAAGTTCAAACGACAACGGAAGTCCCCTTTAAGGTCATTATTATTGGCGTCGCGCACAATGAGGAATTTCGCGATTCCAGATGACGCTACTGAGATGTGAGGTCTGGTGTCAAAATAAAGCCCTGTCATTGGTTAGATTAGTTCCGTCATTTTACAGCAGTTGTTTCTGTCTAGTAGTATTTTGACAACCTTACTTCACTCTCTCTAGCACCATCTGTTGGATTTTTAAATCGCTAAACCCTAATTGTTTTACCTTTTTCTGTTGAAGAACACTCCATTTGGCAACCATAGAATAAAGCTCCGGCCAAATCAGCGTGACCAAAGCGAATGCGAAGCGGTGAATCGTCGCGTGGAGGACGATGCCCGTCTTATCTTAAGGCGCCTTGCACTTTGTTGGACTTACGAATAATGTATTTGTTCCAGTTTCGAAAATCCTGTGATACTTTACCTCGGCGGCTGCAAACACTTCCAACAAGCCAGGACTTTACTGGAGACTGTCACCACACCCGATCAAGAGGTAAGAAGGGTAACTTTTGCGTTGTACCATAATTGGAAAAATTGTGTGTGATGAAAATAAAGCCAATGGGGCGGAAAGGCTCTGGGTCCAAATTCTCGCGCTGTGACATCTCGAACGCGACATATTTTCTACCCACATAGCTCCATTAATAATGACATTGAAATGTCTATTGCAGCCAAAAATATTTTCTTAACTATCATCGACAGTCGTATATTGGTGAAGATCAGTTTCAGTTACGTTTTAATACAGTTTTTTGGGTAGATAAAATGTCTAATTTGAGATTTTACCGCGCGAGAATCGCCCCCCGAGAGTGGCGACCAGCAACCACGTACTGGCAACCGCAGTGTAAAACGGCGCCACCACGACATGGACGGACTACCTCGTAATCGTCGTAGGGAGCCGATGGATCCTACTGGCACATAGTCGATCGGTGTGGAGAACGTTGGGGGAGGCCTAATGTTCAGCAGACGTTCTACGGCTGAGATGATAAAAATAAAAGTCACGACTACTTTGGTTTACTCTCTCTTTGAATTCGTATTGAATTGATTTCCCGATGTTTACTTTTGATCTAAGAGCTTTTTTTTTTAAATAAACATACATGCATACATACACACACCCACGTATCCCATAAGGGCAGGCATAGATTATCGAGTGCCACAAGCCACAGTGACCACTCGTAAGTTAAGTTTTATAATATTGTTCGGCTGTAATCTTTTATTTTTTTCAGGTTCAAGATCTCCTAAAGGTAGCCAAAACAAATTTCGTAGTTTTAAAATTATTAGCCGGCGGCCATAAAAAGGACTCGACCACACCACCGGAATTCGATTTCTCTGTACATAGACATTTTCCTATAATTAGATTGGTATAAATTTATTTAGTGTTAAGTATTTGTAAATGTTTAGTTCGATGTTGGAATGCTTTTATATGTGCACGGACGAAGATTCGAATTTAGAAAGACATTGCATAAGGTTGGCTTTTCATTGTAACTTGGTTTTTTTAATTTAAAACTCGCCCAGGAAGTTAGGTGACTGACTATACGTAAGCATTCAAAATAAGTTTACCGCCCACTTCGTTATTGTACATGTCCTAAAATTTGTCGTATAATAAATAGGCCGATATGATGATTTTACCGCATACATTACTACGTACAGTGCGACAAGGATGAGAACGTCGTTGTTTGCAAGACGTCAGTGTTCAGTTTTCAACATAGACTTACTACCCAAGGGGATTGCGCGCTGCTATGACTAAAAACTGGCCGAGCGAGAGTCACCACCTATAGTCTTGTGTCGCTTTCTAGTGTTGCCATAATTGTAGATGCAAATTCCGAACTACTTTTATTACTTACGTACTTACACAAACTTCATATAATAAAAAAAAATTACCATCTGTATCAAATATTGTAGATTTTGTATTATATTTTGACTTATCACAAAACCATGTGTTTAAATTTTTTTATCATGTGTTTGTTTTGTAGGTATTAAAATAGTTGCAGACTATCGCCGTAGGGTACTATTGTTCGCCTTGTATAGCGTTATATTTCGTTTGACATAAAGTATACAACAAAGTCGCTTCCCGCCGTCTGTCCCCCTGTATGTATGCATGCTTAGGTCTATTAAACTACGCATCTTTTAATGCGGTTTTCAATAGATAATAGTGGTTCAAGAGGAAGGTTTATAGGATAGGATAACACGCGAACGAAGTCGCTGCGGGCCAGCTAGTTACGAGTACCTATTTGTAATTTATTACATAATCATCTACATTGTATAAAACCGTTTGATATTTTTGTGGAGTCTGTAATAATTGGTATAGATTGGATTTGGTAATTCTTTATTACAACGTACGATGAAAAGCCTACTTTATTCAATTAAGTACCAAAGATATAGCAATGTTTGTATTGTAACCTGTTCAAATAAAGAACGCAGTGTGTCACGTGCCAGGCAGTATTACTCTTTATCCATGCAACGAACAATTATGACGAAAATCCACAATTCAGTTTTATCTAATACATGACATTTATATTCGAGAAGTGCAATAAAAAATTTGAAATACCGTGCTATGATTTTTCTTCATTTGTCAATTAACTTTTCGATCTTTGATATTTTTTATTTCTATGACATTTCGGACGAATGAAATTGGGATGAATGTAACTTTTTAACAATAGAAGTAATAAAGAAAAAATAAACATCAAAAGAGGAACGTCCGCGTCGTCACCTCAAAAAATAAAAACGTTGGATATCGACTTGTTGTCCTATGTCAAAATATCGTATAACAAGAAGATCCAAGCTCCAGAAGCTTTTTTTTTAAATGTCATACGGTTGGCAAACAGGCAAGCGGGCCACCTGATGGAAAGTGGACACCACTGCCTATAGGCATTAGCAACACCAAGAGTATCGCCAATGCGTTGCCCACCTCTATAACACGTTGCTCTGGCAACAAAAAGGCAAATGCCACTCCACTGCCAAAGCCACTGCTAAGTTACCCTTTTGGTACGAAAAAAGTCTATATATTATCGCGTTGCTCCGGTTAGCCACAGGAATACCACCACCATACATACCATACCATTGTAATTTAGATGTAATTACCTATCAAATCTAATTCCATGTTTGTTCGCCGTAGGTAATTGCTCAATGTCATTTAGTCTACAGAAATAACTTGGGACAATAATAGTGTATTTATCTACTGTACATATTAGTAAACTTTCAATTTTTTTCCAATAGTTACTTAGTAGAGCAAGAAATGGAGCATATAAAAAATTTTCAATTGATTTAATCATTTATTAAATCATAATAAAATCAGTTATACAGGAACAGTACGTACTCGAATGATGAACGCTTCATCGTTCATCGCTTGTTATCGTTCTGATACAAATAGCATGTTTTTGTTACTGACTAGACAAAAATAGATTAAAAGTGATATTAATATTGTTTTATAGTTTATTTAGATGTTGTTATTCTTCGTCGTCGTCGGCATCAGACACGTCGGTGATGCAGTCAGTTTCAATAGCAGTCACCTTTAGGAAGTCCATTTTCTGTGGTCCTGAGAATTCACAGTAAAGTAATGTGTAATTGTTGTTCCATGTTTCATGTATAGAGAGCGTCGGTGGCCTAGTGGTAAAAGTATCTGACTCCCAAGCGAGAGGTACCGGGTTCGAATCCCACTGAAGTCATGTACCAATGACTCTTATCTGTGTAATTGAACACTAATCGATGGTGAGGCAAAACATCGTGAAAAAACCTGCACATTCAGGCGACTGATTGTGTAACCTTGAACCAATCTGGCCAGATTCCCCTAGTAGAAGCATTATAAATACCTGATCTGCCAAACCCTGGATCATGGTCAAGGCGGACCCCGGGCGCTTTGGCGGTACATTGTACATTAAAAGGATTGTGGGACGAATGCACAATTTTTTTTTGTATTTCTGTCTGTTTGCGAATCACACAAAAACATCTGAACGGATTTTGATTAGGTTTTGATAGTTAAGTAGCTTAAAGTCCGGTGTACAATCTAAGCCATGTTTCATCTAGTGCAGATTTATATATCTTTACATACAAGAAATTGTTGTCGATATTTTTGCAATACAAAATCAAAATTTCGAGAATGTATCGTCGATACTTTTGGTTTAGTTCTTTTTTAGATTGGCTTATGGCCTTCCACGCCAATGTGTACGTTTAAAAACTATTCGTTTCGAAATAAGTCAATTGATTTGGATAATGCTTACCATTGTTGCTTCCTCTTTTGTTTTTTTTTCTATTGAAACGTACTTTACGACAGATATTATCATCAGAGTAGTTAAGTAATAGCTATCATCGTACATCACATTTTCATTATATATTCCAGCCTGTTAACAGGAAGCAATTTCGATCATTTGCTTAGAAGACTACTTGTTTGTTATTATCTAGGTAAGTACTAAAAATTTAAACTTTTCGCAAATTAGCATGTTACATTGCTCGGTAAGTTCATACCTTCAGTGTACACCGTACTGACAGAGAAGTCTTGGATAGGTGTGGGAGTGAAGGGCCGGTCGGCGCCACTGACGTCTGCGCCACTGGCCTCCTCTCCTTCGTCGTCGCTGTCCACTAATATTTCCTCCTCTTCGCATTCTTCTATCTGTCAGGGTTGAAGTCATATTAGTATCATCATCATCGTCATTGGCCTTAGACAGCTATTCATCATCACAGCCCATAACAGTCCACTGCAGGATTTAAGGCCTCTCCCACGAAAGGGAAGGTTATTGCCATAATCTCCACGCTTGGCAGGCGGGTTGGAGATCGCAGTGTTGTAAATATAACAATGGAAAATGCTGCTGCCCATTTTCCAGTCTACGGAGACTAAGATTTTTTGCCTCGAAAACATTAGTCGCCTTGTACGACACCCACGAGTGTAAGGGGTTGGTGCTATTCTACTCTGCCGGGCACCACTCGGCTAATTAGACAGCTATTATAGATGATTTAAACAGCGTCACTGTTAAAGGTTACTCTGACAGGTTGCAAATGCTAAACGGCCGGCAGGAATCCCAAAACTTCGATTCAAAGACAGCGTCAGGCGTGACATGTATACATTTAATATAAATTCGAATAGCTAGGAGAGCCTAGCTGTCGACCGCCCTGTTTGGCGTAAGACTATCACTGACGTTGTGGACATTCACGACAATACCTGGTTCAAAGATCTAGCCGACAAACGCGAGAAACGCATCAACTGGTAAGGGATTTAAGGGCGAATTCTCTTGTCTGTTCACTGTGTGACCGAATCTGACTTTTCTGTTTCTACTGCCATAAGAGAAAGTGCCTTACCATATTAGTAGGTAACCACTGGGTTGTGAAGGTCGTAGGCCTTCAAAAGCTAAAAGTCGAACGATGTAGAGGGCGCGAGGATGGCTCTACAAGTACCTACTCTTCAATTACTTACATTTTGGTCAGATAATTAGTATATAATATGTATTTTATTTCATTTGTTTGGTACACCAATAGCTCAAATATAAATTATTGATATAAAAAGTCAACAACCATTTACAATTACTAACTATTTAATTCTGATGGTGGGCACCATCCTCTGATTTCAATGATTGAAATTGTAACTTTTGCGATAATGTATAATCGAAAAGTTTCAGTTTATTGCAATGGAACTTTGTTAGCAATTAGCCTACATGTCATCGGCAAGCGAAGGTAGGCTCGCAAACTTTACGCAGTCGAGTCTTCCTAAGCTGACGGCTTCGGTAGTGTAAAACTGCGGACTTGGGCACTTGCCCCTGCTTGTATCTGAAAACCAGAATCCTGAACCTACCTGAATTTCTTGCAAATCGAAAGACTGTTGCTTCTTCCTGAACTCTAGTAACGCTGCAGATGGGGAGCGGTCTTTTGCGTTGATTAACTTGAAGTTGCCCGGGGAGGGTGTGCCTTGGCTCGTGCCTTCGCCCTCGGTGATTTGGAAGCCTACTTCGAGGTTCAGGGGCAGGTTTGGGTTGCCGGAGGATCTTCGGCGACGCAGCTGACATTCGGGCTCCTCTGCCATGGTTACCTTTGAAAGTGGAGGTTTACTAAGTATCTTTCCACATCATTACATACCTACTGAATCTACTGACTGTGTAACCATAGTCTAATCTGGTAAGTTTCCGCTAGTAGCACGGAGGTCAGCTGGCAGTTCCTCTACTGTAATTATCATATTTGCCGAATCCTGGATCAGGGCCAAGGCGGACCCCGGGCCCTCGTGCGCGAGAGCACAACTAGGACATTAACGCCAAGATAGTGTTTTTTTTTGTCTGCTAATAATCCGATGACATCATAAAACATCATCATTGCATAAGAAGGTAAGTCGTAACGGTCGTTTCACTGGGTACTCTGATGTGATGGACATGACTCATTTTTGATAATTACAAGGGTATTTATGAACTCCAAGATTGGAAAACAGGTTAGAGATTGCCTCGCAGTGTGGAAAATACTTACAGAAGATGCTGGACGATGGTGTCCCATTTCTGGTCTAAGGAGGTTATTAAATATCTAGTTTGCCTCTAGCCGTACGACATACTTTAGTAAATGGATAGGGTATCTTACGCCAATAAGGAATAAGTAAGTGCTTACCTCTATTTGACGCCAAAATCAATCGAATGTAGCAATGATGTAAGTTGTAATCTAATTAATTGTCAAGAACACTGATTATGAAGCACTTGACCGGTGTATGTGGGGCAGGGGGCGCCTGGACACTGCTGCGGGTCGGACAGTAGAGCTAACACTCTTCGGAAGCCATACGAAGCACGTTAATCTGTTGGTTTTGTTGTGGTCGTCGCCAACCTTTGGTCGGGTTTATAATATTTTATGTTTTCAGTCGGTCGGAATTCGATGTTTTCAGTGACATTGAAAAGTACGCCCCTACATAAGGGTTTTACTTTTTACTTTTCTGCCATTTTAAATGAAACAAATAACGGATTTATCGATATTTATATTTATCATTTCATCCCTACGTTTCGATTTTTTTGGTACCAAAGTGGGACCAGACCACTGACAATTCTCGGTTATGCATAAAGCAACACGTGCAATATGTTATTATTGTCACTTTTTTATTATTGTATATTCGTAGTTGTGAAACTGTAGGTATACATAGGAATCCCCGATGAAAAGATAAATATAATTATGAGTTTAGCCGAAGGTATTTTAGATAGACTTACTCATTCTGTGGGTTGAAAACCCCTGCTACTTGTAAGGATTCATTTCTTCAATGCTAATTTTTGTCGTTGCCTATGAAAATTAGAACAATTATTTCACAATGTTTTATTGTGAAATCTTTACCTTCACATAATATTCTGTGCCTTCAACATTATCAACAATCCGTCACGGTCCTCATGCACCGTTGAGATTGGGTCACGTCCACAGTAGTGAAGGCAATGGGCAGGCCACTTAGTTCGCAAAACCGGTGACCAATGGGGCGAAATTCTCTCGAGTGGCGTCCACTTTCCGCCAATAGCCCCACCAGATATGTAAGTGAGAACTTTATTGCAACGACGTATTCTATTCGTATAATCATCTCTAATAAGTAATCTTTTCCATCAGGTTTCGTGCCTGGCGATCTCTTCGCCCCCTAATCAGATCTGCGCTGATGGGCACGAAGATTTCTTGCATATCCATTCGGATATGCAAGAAATCTTGCATATCCGTGGGTATATACCCACAATAGTAAAATGTAGGTATGGACCGGCGACCTAGTAAGGTCGCGTTGGATGCAGGAGTCACAAAGTTGATCGATGTGGAAGGCATGGAGGCAGGTGGCTTTGTAGGAGGTATTCTGTGAAGAACGCAGTGATAACACAGCTGAAAATACTGCTGTCCATTTCCTAATCTACGGAGTAAAGGTATAGTTGAGTTAGGCCTACCGTGATCGAGATCGTAGATCGTTTTATGTGGAGGTTTCAATTCAGTTAAAGTAGTAGTATCGAAATGATATGCCCAGGCAGATCTCGTTGGGCTCAATTCAACGATTTATTTTTGTATTTACAATTCCTTGGAAGTAGGTACCTACATTACTTTCTGAAAAGGATCAGGTACCTAAATCGATTATGAGGCTGATACTTTAAATGATTTTGTTCCATAATATGTAGGTACGTTGGCGTAATTGCTATCGTGACGGCCTTGTAAGCGCGAAGTACAAGAGTTCGATCCCCGCCATAATACGAATGACATTTCTGAGTTATGTAGATATTTTGTACCTACACCAACCGAAGCTCTTACGGTGATGGAAAACATCTTGACGTGAGTTAACCTGCACTACCAGGCTACTGAATGAGTAGGTAACCGTGATCGAATCTTTTCAGGGTTTTTTTTTCTTTTATGTCATACGATAGACAAACAGGCAAGCGGGCCACCTGATGGAAAGTGGTCACCACTGCCTATAGACATTAGCAACACCGAGACTATCGCCAATGCGTTGCCCACCTCTATAACACGTTACTCTGGCAGCAAAAAGGCTGGCAAATATCCCTCCAAAGCCACGGTTCCCCAAATTCCCTCCCCATGGAGCTCTGGAAACAAGATGATTGCTTTTAGTATAGGTGGCCCGCTTGCCTGTTTGTCTGCCGTATGACATTTAAAAAACGTATTCCTGCTCCGAACACCACATGGCCGTGTGTGAGTGAGTACAGCTCTGCCGTAGTAACTGGACCCTGTCAGTTTATGGCCTTAACCACTAGAAGTTAAGGTTGACGACTAAAGTTTTCCTTAGACCTAGATGCGTGTACCGGTTATCGAACAGTTTAATTTACATTTTCCGAGTCTTGAATGAGGCCAGCTAACTATATAGTGACTGGTGGCTTACTTAGTCATTATGTAACGAACATACTCGTACGGTTGTTTAAATTAAATAAGTAGATACTACTGTTTGCTAAGATAGCATACATGCTCACAATATACTTTATTTAATTACATTACATTAATTAGCTACATTCCATCATTGCACTGCTCGCCATCGACAGGGAGTTCATCCTCACACCTTGGAGCCAAATTGGTCGCGAACTGTGCGGTTAAAAAGGAACTTTCTCCCACGCACACTAAGGTTGTGAAATAAACTACCTGGAGAGTACAACATGGAGTTCTTCAAGAAAGGGGTTAAAATGTTTTTACGGGGTCGGCAACGCGTGGGTGATGTCCCTGGTATTGCAAACGTCCATAGGCTGCGGTGACTGCTTACCATCAGGCAGGCCGCAAGCTTGTTTGCCACCTTAGTGGTATAAAAAAATAAAAATAAAATCATCATCTTGGCGTTAGGTCCCGGTTGCGCCCCCGCGCGGTACGCAAGGGCCCACTGTCCGCCAGTGGATTTAATAATTAGAAACCTAATTAAATAACACGAAAAAATTACATATAAAACATATTCTAAATCGCTGTCAAGCCGGAGCGTTCCCAGAATACTGGCCTTAGTTAGACTAATACCTACGTTGTCCGGTTACTTAATTTACTAAAACTTAGAATATTCAATGAATAACAGTAGTCAAACCTAAACTATCTAAATCTATAGGTATTATTGGATGAAGTAGTAGAAAAACGAACAGTTACCTGTTACCATTTATCCTTCATCAAAATCACCTAAATCTCTTTGGCTTGCGATCAGTTACCTAATATAGTTTTTGTCCAGTTTCATTGAACAGCCTTGAATATTCTATTACCAAGGTACCTACTTGCGCCCTGTACAAAGTATAAACGCAGTCATGGCCAATAGTTGCCCTAATTGTAACTTACCGAGGCAGATCGATATCATGATGCTTTATGAAAATAAAGGAAACTCTTTAGGAAATCGATTGTTCGCATTTGTCATTTAGGAGTGTCGCGTATCTTCCATGTATTGCCCGCGACTTCGTCCGTGTGGAAATCGTTTTTAGGGCAGTTTATCTTTTTTCGGGACGATTATTTTAAATGACCTCCCTAATGTATGAAAGCTAGTACTACGGAGAGGTCAAGCTGTGATTCTACATCAGATGCTCCAGTTTCCAAAATGAATGACACCCTATATGTTGCTCAGGCTTAATAGCTATGCAACAAAAAAGTTTCATTCAAATCTGTCCAGTAGTTCCGGAGATTAGCGTGTACAAACATACAAACAGACAGACAACATTTTTTAAAATTCTTATTCTATTAGTATTTCTTCATTGCCCTACATTACTTTTTGTAAATATATTCAATGTTCACACTTTTTAGAGTTTTATTATATGAATAGATATTCGTATAATATCGAGTATCTTATGATTTATTTTCATCATCCGAGCGCTCAATCCCTCAGCTAGCGTACGCTTTCTTGTACCTTCTTCTTCACACCGCTCGCATCCTACTCGCCGATGTCAACCCATCGAATCTTAGGTTTCCCGAGGGACCTCTTTCCTGATATCGGCTGGTTTAGGCGCCTACCTTCCACGTTTCATTGGGACTTACGCAACTAAGACATCCAATACAACGCAGAGCAAAAAAGGACTCATGATAATTATCAAAGTAAAAAATTTGGATACAAGAACATGTTGACTTTTTATACAAAAGAGTTCAACGCGAGCGACACCCCTGTTTATGTCTTCTCTCTTTCTCTACTTTAGAGTGCGGTAAACATTAGGTACTTATGATGTGCGTATGTTATAATAAATCTTAGTATAGATATTAAGAGACAAACAATGATTTTTGTTATTATGAATATACTCAAAAACTACTGGACCAATTTTAAAAATTCTTTCGCTGTAGCTATGATAGTGAATGCTGAATGAATATATGAAACATAAGTTACTTTTTATTACGGAAAAATAATATTATCCTTCAAGAAAGTTGATTGTTTATAGAGATTGAACTGCGTGCGGGTAAAAGCCGCTGAGAACAGGTAGTATACACATTTAGCAGCGGGTATCAGAAAAGAGATCCCGCGGGAGTAAATGGCTTACGACGGGAGGATGCCGAAGACCTGGCGAAAAGTGACGGAAGAAAATTTTGAAAGCGGACCTTGGCATAAGGCGGGATAGACGCTAAGATAATGATTTCCATTAACTTGAGGAGGTTTATTTTTTAAGTTTAAGCTTTTATTTACTTTCACATGACCCAGTGTTTGTTTCTTGTGACCCATCTAAAATCTCATGACCCATTTCACGGTTTTCAATTGAGCTGAAATATTGCATACTTGTGTAAGTTCGGCGACAATGCATTGTTATGATACCATCGAGCTGATCTGATGATAGAGACGGAACTCCTAACCTACACATGATAAATCCATCGAGTTTGGGCTCGCTTGATTAGTCTTGATAAGTACTCTGACTGATCAAAGAGAGAGAACGTGCTAACAAGGCTTGCTATGAAAAAATCATCATCATCGTCCTAGCGCTTATCCCGACCTCTGCCAGGGTCCGCTTTCCTACAAATTCTTCTCCACTTCGCCCGGTCTTTGGCATCCTCGCGTCGTAAACCGTTAGCTCTCGCATCCGACTCAGCGATGTCGATCCGTCGCTTGTTGGGTCGCCCACGGGGCCTCTTTCCTGACACCGGCAGGTTCAGGCACCTATTTTCCACGTATCTTTAAGACTTACGCAACACGTGACCAAACCAGCGCAGGCGAGCCTCCTCGATATTGTCCGCGATATCCCTCACGCCAAGACTGCCACGGATGTATTCTATGCTATGAAAAAATATATTACTTAATTATTGTAGACATTATGGAATCTAAATTTACTGTTTGTAGTATATTCGTATAGGTATACTAGTGGACCCGGCGCGACTTCGTTCGCGTAGCGTTCTAACCCTACACCTGCCCTACACCTACCCTACACCTACCCTACACCTACCCTACACCTACCCTACACCTACCTTACACCTACCCTACATCTACCCTACACCTACCCTACACCTACCTTACACTTACCCTACACCTACCCTACACCTACCCTACACCTACCCTACACCTACCCTACACTTACCCTACACCTACCCTACACCTACCCTACACCTACCCTACACTTACCCTACACCTACCCTACACCTACCCTACACCTACCCTACACCTACCCTACACCTACCCTACACCTACCCTACACCTACCCTACACCTACCCTACACCTACCCTACACCTACCCTACACCTACCCTACACCTTAGGTGTGAATCTAAACCATTCCCAGATCCCCTTGAACACACACAAAAAATTTCATCAAAATCGGTCCAGTCGTTTGAGAGTAGTTCAGTGACATACACACTCACAGAAGAATTATATATATAAAGATTGGATGCAGGACATAGGATAATCCGGTTTTTTCCACCTTGTATCGGTCTATATTAGATTAATGTCTTAGAATCCGGAAACTAGGTGATATTGAGGTTAAATTAAGGATAAGTGGTCATGTCACTCTTGTTTCCTACATAATATAGTGGATTTCCTTCGCAAAACGGTATATAAAGTCAATAATCTAGAACAGCTTGTACAATACTCGATATAAATTATATCTGGAAAGTACTTTTCACAGCTAAGTAAATATGAAGGTGTTTTTATTTCTATGCGCTGTGGTTGCTGCAGGAGCCCATGTGAGTAAAGTTTATGTGCAATGAAAACTAACAGTAAATGCAAAAGTAATATTGTCGGTCTGTCGGTGTCACGCCTATCGATGAACATATACGGATAAAATTTGGCAAGAACATGAATATATAATAATAAACGAATTAATCGCGGGCGAAGTTGTACGTTAGCACTTTATAATTTCTTGAAAGTCGAGAGTTCAATTCAGCTCTTAACTGTTTCTACAGTGAATTTGAATAATACCTAGAGCAGTAAATAAGGTAGGCTTTGGGTCTATGTGAAGCCGGGACGTATCGCTAGTCCTAATTTAACATTTTATTTAAGTATGCAGAAGTCTCGACCGACACTCTTGAGAGTAGTACAAGGCGACTAATTTTTTGAGGCAAAAGATCTCCATATACAAAGAGTCTCCGTAGGCTGCAAAATGAGCTTTTTCTATTGTTATATTTATAACACTGCGATCTACAACCCGCCCGCCAAGCGAGGAGATTATGTCAATAACCTCCTCTTTCGTGGATTAGGCCCTAAGTCTTGCAGTGTACTGTTATGGGCTGTGATAATTATGCAGAAGTCTCTAAAAATCTCTTTTAAGCAGGTAATTCCTCTTCACCAATAAAAAAACAAATACTATTTGTCTATATGTATACAGTCGAACAAAGATATGGCTACAAATATGCTTTAATAAAGCGCGTCGTTTTTCATACGAGTACATCCTGTGTAGATTTCGACGAACCCCCTATTCGCCTGTACCACAGCATAAAGAACCTACCCACTTTACTCGGAATTGAGCCATAATGGTCATATTAAGTAGAATTTTATTTAGTTTAATAATATTTTCAGAGCGTCCAATTCACGAAAGAACAGAAGGAGAAAGTCCGGCAGTACAGCGGAGAATGTATTAAAGAGACGGGTGTGAAGCCTGAACTTCTGGCTCAGGCCAAGAAAGGCCAGTTCGCTGATGACGAGGCATTGAAGAAATTCACACTCTGCTTTTTCAAGAAATCTGGCTTAATAGGCGGTGATGGAAAGCTGAATACTGAAGCAGCCCTCTCCAAACTACCTGCGGGTGTAGATAAGATGGCGATCGGGAAAGTTCTAGAAGAGTGCAAAATGAAGAAGGGCAAAGACGCTGCGGATACAGCCTTCGAAATCTACAAATGTTACCACCGTGGCACTCCGACTCATGTTCTTTTCTAAGTGGTAATGACAATTTGATATTTGAAGAGCTTTTATTTAAAAAAAAACTGTTTTAAACTGTGGGATATTTTCTGGGCATGTCTGTAAGTTGTTTTAGTTTGAATTTATTTATTACTAGCTGGCCCGGCGCAACTTCGTTTGCTTCTCCTAATTATCGTGATATTGAAATTGATTTACACAAAACTTTGACAAATTAAACACCTATACCTTTCTCATGAATCACTGTGTCTATTGGTGAAAACTGCGTTCAGTCGTTTTTGAGTTTATCGCGTACAGACACACAATCAGGCAAACATACGCGGCGTGGGACTGTTATATAATTGTTTTATAGTACCTATGTAGTGATAGTGATTAACTTATTCAATAATTTAAATGTATTTATTGTAAGCACAACAAATAGGCAACAAACCGCTTTAGATTAAACACGTTTGGTTGTTATTATACATTTTATTAAAAAAATGTTTATTAAACGTACTTAAATACCGTAATTAATTTTGTTTTTATCCTTTGTCCCGATATGAAGAAAAACTTAAATCATTACTACTTCGTCCTTGATTTGGCAATGTCAATAATTGTTATCGGTTTTGCACAGTAATGGTTTAATACTCAATAAATAAGAATCATTAGATTAAACATCTAATGATTTTAAATAATATCAGTAAGCTGTATTTTTTAAGTAATAATTGTTTGCTGGCGAGTTTAGTTTAGGAAGTTTAAGGATCTCTAACTGTAATCAAGAACCACCCAGATGACCTCATATGGTGCCTTAAGTGGGTACAAACAATGTTTTATAATATCGATCCGTCAGTTTGGTGGGCGAATAATTACGTAAATACCCACACCAGAATTTAATTCATTAAGATTTAGTAGCTTGCTTATCTGCTACGTACGTAAGTGCTTTATTTTTTTATCAGTGACCGTAGCCATGGACGTTAGAACCCTGTAAAATACGTTGTTTTGCACGGCTAGCACAAGTGTGCTCGCAACATAGCTAAGGCCGTAAGTACCTTCATGCTGGCCGATAAAAAAGAATGCCACCTACCAAATTTAGGCAGAAGATACGACCGAAAGCATTAGAACCGAGCTAAATCTAAGTAGGTATTTTATTTAAAAATAATCTAAATATTGTAGGCAAAAAGGATATTTGTTATCTACCTGCCTAAATACTTATTGCAAGAAAAGAAAAAGTAAAATATCAGATAACACGTTTAGATATTAAACGTTTATTAATTTTCACGTTGTTCACAATTTATACATCATATTGTTCCACTTGCTACGACGGTCTTTCATCACAGCCCATAGCAGTCCACTGCAGGACTTAGGGCCTCTCCCACGAAAGGGGAGGTTATTGCCATAATCTCCACGCTTGGCAGGCGGGTTGGAGATCGCAGTGTTATAAATATAACAATGGAAAACGTTGCTGCCCATTTTCCAGCCTACGGAGACTCCTAGATCTTTTGCCTCGAAAACATTAGTCGCCTTGTACGACACCCACGAGTGTAAGGGGTTGGTGCTATTCTACTCTGTCGGACACCACACGGCTAACACGGGTTGTCATACATGCTCGATATGAAATATTGCCATAAATTAGGTACCTAATATACACTTATGATCAACAGCTGTAAAATATCAAGTTCCTAGGGTTAATTAGGTTCATACCATACACTATTTTTATGATCTATAAAAGAATCGCTGAAAATTAATCTTAATCGGTTAATAATGCAAATTCGTTCGCAATATTAATTCTGTTGTTACTTCTGTAATTGAGTTTTGGTTAGAGCAGAAAACTGTATTAAAATATTTTTTAAGTTTGTTATTTCAATTTTAAATAGGGATAATAAACACTTACCTGTGCAAGTAAACAAAAGTAAAAATGTTTATTACTTATTTATTAGAATTTTTAGTGTTTATTGTTACTGTTGAGTGTACTACTACAACAACTACGGAAAAAGACGAGAGACCGGTAACTAAATATTTTTTTACGCAATAGGTACAAGAATAGGTAAGCCTATAGCAGTGATATTACAAAATACCCTAGTTCAATTTGAAATAGGCCGCATCTATCGCAACTACTAAAGGACAAAAAGAAAAGTGTATGGTGGGATATTCCGTTTTTTCATTTTCTTTTAGCAATAAGACATTTTTACTTTATGTTGCTAAAAAGAACTTACGTACTTAAATATACTCAGCTGATCGAATACTGAAACTTCACGATACGATCACGGATCAATTACATACCTACCTATACCACAAACTGTATGCCAGACAATTAATATTGAAATAACGTTATGAGACTCAGTTTTTATTATGACATGGAGCGTCAGTAGAAACCGCTTACCTCGTAAATAAAAGTGTGCCCAGCACACTACACATTGTCAGAGCTAATGCAAAAGTCAGCTTATGCGCTGCGAACATTATGTTGATATTCCAATTCTCTTCCACCAGGTCGTGTCACTGTCGCGGAAAAATATGAACTTCCTCTACAAAGTCTCGTGGGATTGCCACACTGCGACCGGTGTCAGTCCGATAATTCTATACAAAATTCAAGAGGGAAAATTCAAACGGGGCCCTGCCGAGAATGTAAAACAGTTCATCCTTTGTGTCTTAATAAAAACGAACTTAGCCAACAGAAAAGGCGTCGTGAAAAAAGATAGACTTCTAAAAATTTTCGAAGACCATGAAGAAGATTTAGAAGATATTGAAGCTATCATTGATGCTTGCGCTCGAATACCAGGGGAGAGTCCAGCTGATACAGCTTACAACTTCTGCGTATGTTTCCAAAGTAACTCTCCAGTCATTGGGACGTTGAAAGGCTTTGACTGATAGCCATCATATATTTTTAATAGAATGTGTTTTTTATTGTGTGACTTATTTGATGCCGAGCTGATAAGATGTCTATTTAATGCGAAGAAAAGTATTAAAGTTTAGGTATCTGACCTTTAGTTCATTAATACCTACTAAGTATACAATTTTATTCAATTCAGATGGACTAAACTAGACCGACAGAGACTGTTTCAATGGGTAATATTTTACAAGGTTTTTTTTAACTTCATTTGCATGTCCTGGAATCTTGCAAGCCTAATTTGACCTACTTTACGGTGTTCATTTGAGCTGAAATATTGTACCTATGTAAGTTCGATGACAATGCATTAATATGGTACCATGGAGCTGCTCTGTTGATGGAACCAGAAGGTGGTCATAGGAACTACCGAACGCAACTACATAACTGCATCGAGTTTGGGCTCTTTGGAATGGTTTTGACGAGTACTATACTGCGCAATAAACATTTTTATGAATTTTTATTTTCGTTTTAGAACTTATCAAAGAGGATGAATATTGAGTGTTTTCTTTCCTTATTACTATATGAAAACCTTCTTACACCAATGAAACCTGCAGAAGCAAGGATACTTACATTGTTGTGTTCCGGTTTAATTTAGGTAAAGGATCAGTCAAGAAGTTAGGGAAGGGTCAGTAGGGGTAGGGGGAAGGGTCAGTAGGTAGATTACAGGCAGAAGGATGATAAAACATATGCGGTTCTGCATTTTTGTTACATAATTATTGAACCGTGGATTTTACGCCCGATAGCCGGAGTAAGCCCTCGTACGCGCTGATCGGTCTGCATGCGTCGCCCCCTACCTGGATGAGCTCGCTTAACTTCCCTTTGTTTTCCGTTAGATTTTTGACTTTTGAAAAGAGATAAGTTAACGTAATCCTAATTCAATAAATACTTTTTTATTTTCATTTACTTTTTCATAGTTGTTGGCATTTGCGATGCCGTAGACCGGCCGAAGTGGAGAAGAATTTGTAGGAAAGCGGACCCTGGCAGAGGCCGGGATAAGCGCTAGGACGATGATGGAGTTGTTGGCATTGGCGAGCTATCTGCTCTTTTATCACTAGAATACAAAACCTTCAACATACATATACAGCACTGGCCTAACCGAGTTGAATTAAAACTTACATGTAAATACTCAAGCAAATTGCGACTCAAGGTTCAACGGTCGGTCGATCTACCTACAGTACCTACCTACACAGAGAAGGGATATTTATTTTTACATCTTTAAAATAAAACCTAAGCAAATGTACTTGTTTCTTTGTATATTAACAACTTTAAATTCATCGGACAGACAAAAAAACGAATAACTTATTTTGAGACCAAATGACCTTTATGAAATACCAAGCGTGAACGATGTTTATTACTAGTGTTCTTTAAGCGATTGGAATAGTTACCTAAACTTTGTTGGTTACCTAAATATATGTTTTGTCTGAAATAAGGTAATACATTATGTACCTATCTTCTACTCTTATTAATCGGCTTATTAGTTGAGTCAGGTATTATCGCTTGGTGCAATGTACATGCCTAACGTGATTACACTCTGTTTTCCACATTTTATTGCTTTTTATTTAGAATTCCATGAAAGGTTGCTGATTTAGTTATAAATCTAATGGATTATTAGAAACATAACAAAATTGTTACCTAATTTGGCCACAGATGACCTTTTTACTAATTCCTCTACTCCGTGATGTTCAACTATCTATTTGGTTTCAGTTGAACATATTGGATAAATACCATCAAATCTTTTTACTTTTAAAATTGTTACGTAATTTAGCCACAGATGGCTTTTCCCTTTTTAAATCTACTCTATGATATTCACCTATTTGTTTGGTTCAACCAGTTGAACGTATTGGATAACTATAATAAAAAAAATATTATTTTAATAATTGAGCTATACTTGGACAGAAAATTGCAGTTTTTCAATCACAATGATTCTTAATAATAAAGCAACATATACTTAAGTTTAATTATGTCGCAAAATTACATATAGCACCACAAACGCAAGTGCGTAAGTGATATCACTTACGTTACACAAAACTAAGGCAGTAGTATTCCATACAGACGGATTTTTTAGGCTTGTTAGGCGTTAAACAAAGATTTAGACGTAGAGGGTGTTAAAACTGTCTGTGCTAGTCCGGATTGCTGCATTTAGAAATCTAAGTTTAGGAAAGGTAAACAGTTTCAAAATGTTAGATTTACAGAACGTCTATACCTACTTAGGTGCCCAGAGAGAGTACTTAGCCCTGTGTGGGCGTACAGCAAGAACATACTAAAATTAAAATAAATTCTTCTAATATAGCGTAGCATCTATATGGACAATATTGCACAGTGTGGATCAGTAGCCGTATTCACAATTATTCGAAACCGTTTCCGAACGATTCGACACGAAATTCGTAAGCGGCGAATCCGTGTCGATCGATTCGAAAACTGGTATTCAGAATCCCGATAGATTCCACGGAAACTCTACTCTCTCTAACATATAAAAATTTCATCAAAATTAACTGAAACCACATTTTCCTAAGAACTTTTGCGGGGTCCTTTGCCGATACCGTATCCGAATCCGATTCCCGAGCCATTGTGAATAAGGCTACAGGTTGGCCGGTGGTTTTTTTTACACTACCCAGGTGGCAAACAAGCTTACGGCCTGCCTGATGATCAGCAGTCACCGCAGCCAAAAGTAAAGTAGAATAGCACCAACCCCTTACACGTGTGGGTGTCGTACGAGGCGACTAATGTTTTCGAGGCAAAATATGCAGGAAAATGAGCAGCAGCGTCTTCCATTTTTATATTTGCAACACTTCGATCTCCAACCCGCTTGCCAAGCGTGGAGATTATGGCAATAACCTCCCTACTCGTGGGAGAGGCCCTAAGTCCTGCAGTGGACTGTTATGGGCTGTGATGTTGGAACAGATCGCTAATGCATATTCTTTAACGAAGTCAATAGGAGCGAAACCGTCAGCATAAACTAGTTTATAATACGGACATCAAGAACCTGTAGGTACAACTCGCTAAAGTTTACTGCGGACCTCTAAAACTCGTCGTAGTAACATTGTAAACATAATATAGATATATATTATAAAATGTAGTTAAGTAAATTCATTCGTCCACTCAAACTTGTACTGGAAACACATTTTCTTTGAGTTTGTGTCGAATTAGTGGATTTCAAAATGAAGTCTGTGATATGTTTGACCTTGTTTACGTTGGGGTGTGTGGTCGTTGCACCACAGAAAGGGGAAGGTGGCCTAGAACGGGTAAGTTTCGCGAGAGGGTAAAAAAAATCTAGAAATGTGGTTAATATCTGAGCTTGATTTAGTTTATAAGAAAGGATGTTTAATAAACTTAAAAATAAAACACTATTTTAAGCATTTTCTATCAAATATTTTATAAATAGAAGAAATATGAAACCTCTAAAAAAGTCTAAAACGGGTATCTGATTAGGGCAAAACGGGAAATTATAATTTTTTAGGATAGGTAAATAAAACTTAAAATCTAACAACTAGGAAAAAATACTTTACCTACCGACTATAGTTTATCATTTCGACTGTAAGCATTTAACATTTTGTTTACTGTTAAAATACAAACTTAAAAACCTCAACCACCTAACAAAATCAACCTTTCTATTGATGTAATACTACTACTACTACAGGAGTTGTAGATCAAAATACCTATATTCCTTTGAGGTATTTTTAAAATATAGATTGAAATAACAAGTTATTCATGTGATCCATTTTGTATTACATTTTTAATATAAAACCATACCCGTTTTACCCCTACCCGTTTTGCCAAAATGAAAGGTAATCCGAATAACTCTTTGTCTTAATTTAAAGATAGTTAGCTAAAATATAAGCGCAATATTCACAGCTAATTAAATGGGGTTTTGACTAATCATGGAACACATATCTTAATATTTTTTAAGAAAAGCACTAAAAAACTTTCGTTAAACATGCGCCCGCCATTCAGCGGTTCCAGTGCCCGAGCAAAACGGATCGAAACTCGTCATCATTCGGCTACTCTCGGAACATGCACCCGTCGGCACTACTTATTGACATGGCAGCGTAGGAGCGCTCACCTGTTTTAGGCCACCTTCCCTTAGGTGTCAAATCATTTTTATTTTGCTATTTCGCCCGCCGTTTTAACTAAGTTTTATAACTAGGCTAGCTATGACCTAGGACGTATTTAGTTATTCTCCCTGTACTAGTTGTTAAATACCATTCTAATGATCTAAAAGTGGCACATTAGTTTTGACGATCTGAGTGGTTGAGTTGGTTTACGAGTACATCTGCCACACAGAGGTCCCGGGTTTGATTCCCAGCCGAGCAGAAATTGATATGACGAATTTTAATTTCTATTACGGATCTAGATCTAGGTGTAGGTAGGTACAACGTGTAATAAGTATCACAAACTATGCTTACTGTGGAGCTAGATGGCGCTGTATGAAATTTGTCCAAACATATTCATTTTTTAATTAGTTTACTTTATTATCGCATTAATTTATAACGTTGTACTGAAAAAAGAATAAGGGGGTCCTATGCAGATAATAATGTTGTTTACTTTTCCATTTTTTAAATAATTTTTCTCACGACGTAGGTGCTTACCTAGATTGAATGAAAGACATAAGTTCCAGCATTAAGGCAGCCATTCTGCAGTCGAACGATCTATAATTATCTATGATCAAGAGTTCAAGATTTATAAAAAATTGCTTTCATTACGTTTTTAATAATACCTACTAAAATGACTTGCTTGCAGTAATGCTATACATTGTATTCTATGCTAATTAAGTTAATTATTAAAATAACTTCAATACTTCAGAATTATTCTTTTTTCTTAGCAAAGTTCGCCACTCCTTAGGTGTGCCTTCTAATACTATTGGCGAAGTGAGGTTAACCAAGGCCTTCCAGTGAGGACCAGATAGCTTGATCAGTCTCAGGAACCGAGTCATCATCATCATTTTGGCGTTATGTCCCGGTGGCGCCCCCGCGCGGCACGTGAGGGCCCAAGGTCCGCTGAGTCTCAGGATCCGAGAATATTAATATAATTATTTCACTTTTATAGAAATTGATTCAAGCATCCTGTAGTTAAATATGTGACTATACCTTCCTTTGTAAATAAGTTAATTGAAGCGTAATGTTGAATGAATAATTAGCGTTAGATAGTCTGTATTCTGACTACAACCTTCATGCAACTTGTAATATATGTTATGCCGGCCTTGTCTTTAACCTATTCGTTAATGGAAATCGAGGTCGACCGGTAGATGATGTCTTGCAGCCGGGGTGTAAAAAAAATATTCACTAGTTTATACATATTGTCAAGGCCTTCAAGGCTACAGTGAATGCGCTGTTCCTAGACAGGCATGCTCCATTTTCGGCCGCATCGTCACTTACTTCTAGGTGAGATGGCGGTCAAATGCCTGGCTAGTCTAAGTTAAAAAAAAATACCGTCGCAACTTTTTCCCGTAGGGGTAGGCAGAGACAACATCGTTCCTCTTGCATCGTACAGACATATCTCTATGGTTTCCTCCACATTCAGACAATTCTATTCCTTCCTGCCATATATCTTTTTAATTTTTCCTTTCTACATGCCCAAACCAAAGCATTCCATAGAATACATATCATGTTCTTAATATATTAGGGTAATACATCGTAAAAGATGTCGAACGCCTGAACTGATTTCACCTTATATTTGTTACTACTTTATATTTATTACTAAATGTTCGTAACATTAATCGTTCAAAAGGTTTTTAGGAAAAGTTGCCTAGAATATTGGTAAATCTGGGAAAAATAAAAGTAATGTTCTTATATCCCAAAGAAATACGTTTTTGGATCGCACGATCATACTTTAACTATCTTTATCTACACTCATAGCGTAATGTTCGAAATAGATATTCGAAAACAGTTGTTTAAGGATATACTTTTTTCATGCCAGTATATAAAATATAAAAAAAATACTTGTCGATACAAAGCGCGAAAAATCATTACACAGAAATATAAACAGGAAAATTTAAATTTTGAATTTGTTAAAGACATGTATTCAGCCTATATTTCACCGTATCCCGGCGCCCGACACAAATTTAAAAAATTATAGTGTTGCATAATGATTAAAAAGTTATTTTTCGATACTAATGTCTTGAATAAATTCAAAATTCAAATTCAAAATATTAATTTTCCTGTTTATATTTCTGTGTAATTGTTTTCCCGCTAAATATAATATTTTTTCTTATTGTTGTAATTTGTATTTGTGAGTGTTTTTTCTTATTTGAAGCAAATAAATTGATAAATGTGAAAGTAGAAAAGTGAATTTCCCACCGCTTGATATCCTCGTCGCGTAGATACAATAGAATTGACTCGCAGCTTACTTCCAGCAAAGTTGAGAAAATTATAGGTACGATATTTTAACATAAAAATATGAGTGTAGATAAAGTAGAGTATGCAACAGCATATAATTAGGTATTGAAACACTCGTGCCAATCTATTATCGTACTCGACTACGCCTCGTATGATAAACAGACGCTCTTTTTTAATACGTCCTTTTATATGACAGTTGCATAAACTAATATGAAATACATCTCAGAGAATGCTGTTGAGTTACTTAGTTGGTCATCCGCTGCCTGTAACAAGTCATTTTCAGTCAGAGGGTTTTGTATCGAAACACACACCAGAAAATGAATTTGCGTATTTTTGTTCTACGGAGGTCCTAGCTGGTTTAGTTATAGTCCTCTACGAGATATAGTTGCCATGAACTAGAGGTGGTCTTATGGTCATATATTGGTAAACTAAGGGAGCACATTGATCGCGGTCCACCGATTGAGCATTTTATCTACAGGGTACCGATTCTGGTGCGCAATGCAGTTGTTATTATGTTGCAATGTAACTGTGATGTTACTATAACTACGTCGAGGTATCGAGTCAGTCCCAGTTAAATTGCAGTAAAATCATTGTTCGACCTTTGACACGTTTTCGTTGACAGAATTGAAGGCAGTTTGACTAAGAAACATGCAACTAAGTACATATAAAACCATAATGCAACTAAAGTACCAGAAAACGAATTGTGGAAAAGTTCGAACTCATGAAAGTTGCAACTCAACATCTGTCATTTGAATAACAACCACACGTTTGACATGCGATGCAATTGTAATGTTACTGCAACTGAGACGATTTCCCTACCAGAATCGAAGCCCAGTCAACTTTAGCTTAGTACTTTAACTGCTTAAAGTTGTTTAAGGAAAAAAAATATTTGTTTTCATTTACAGAAAATACAACTGAATCCAGAGCAAACATTGCGAATGGCGAATAACGTGTTAGAATGCGTCCGAGAAACACACGTGGACATCACAGTACTATTTAGAATAAGGAATAAGGAATACTTAGATTCGAAAGAGGAGAAGGACTTTATATCTTGCACATTCATTAAATTCAATATTGCTTCAAAGGAAGGAACTATAGATGGAGACGGCATTATTGCCATATATCCAGAAAGTGTTGATAAATCGGCTTTGAAGGAAGTAATAGATAAATGCAAAGTCCAAGTAGAAAGTACTAAAAAAACAAAAGAAAAATTATTTGCTTTCTTTAAATGTTACCAGAAAAATGTGCCTGTGCACCTCGATTATTAGAAAAAGTGTTGTTTTCGAGGATTATGGATATTGTTTATGTTTTTATAATAATAATAATAAATGTTTTCTGTTGAAACGAATGCATCAGCAAATCTGAATAAAAGTCGTAAAATTGTTACAATGTCTATTTACTACAATTTACCTAGACTATTATGTTATTTATATACAAGATTATAATGTTATTTAAATCTACAGACCAATCCGTAGAAAGTTTGTTCTTTTACAGGTTTACCAATAATTTCTACATTCTTGTTTCTGTGACTTCTGGTTCAGATGAAGCGTAACTAGTGGTGTCGCTCGGCGTTATTGTTTTTGTTACTCCACTATTGACGTCATCATCATAATCACTATTATATGAATTAACTTCACCCTCACTTAACTCAATTGATAAGTCTCGCACACTATACGTTGAGTATTGCGATACATTGTCATTGTTATTGCTATTGTAAGAAGGATCTATAACAGAGTTTCTTAAGTTATAATACCTAGCCCTATCTTCTAATCTATAGTAGTCTAAGCTATTTTCTTTTTTTATCAAGTTGAAATTTTCGTCAAGTGGTACGAAATATGTCTTTATGTATCCTGCGCCTTTGACGAAAGTTTCTCCTCTGTTTGTGGTGAGGATTCCACAATTGTCCAAAATCAACGCTGTGTTTTCTGTGACCTGGAACAAACAATCGATATATTGTTATTTGTAAACATATTATTATACGTAAAATATTTTTTAATGTTTTCAAAGTATTGTAACAAAAAGTTTTTATTCTGAGCATATCAGAAATACCTGAATTTTGCCAGTTTCACCAGTGGAGTCCATTCTGGAGGCCATGTTTACTGCATGCCCCCAAATATCATACAAAGGTTTCAGTGAGCCAAGAACACCAGCGGCTACTTCCCCGTTTGATATACCTGAAAAACAGAAAATACGTTGTTTTTACTTATTTGTTTTGTTAAGTTCATTAGAAGGTAATTATAAAGTTGGTATAGTGGGAATAACTCCTTTACGCTGTTTGATTATGAAAATAAGCAACTAACCGATGCGTAAATTGAGTCCTTCGAAGCTTTGGAAGGAGCCTTTGTTGAAATTTTGTAGCTGCATCATCATTGCTGCAGCAAACTCTACCATAGTTAGGACTATTGCCCTGTTGTAAGGAGTATTTTGGCGTCTGTCTGCAATTGACCTATACGAGGACGTGTCGTAAGATTCTCTTCTATTAGGATCTAAGCCACATGCTGCCATGTAAGTCCACCCTGCCATTTTAATTTTCTCTACTTTGTAAATAGAGGCCCCCGTAAGGATCAGCTAAAATGTTAATCTTTTATTAATATACATTATTAAAAATTAAAAGTATTGTGAAACAATGCAAAGTAAGAAACTGATGGACTTACTCTATCGAAATCCGATATGACTTCGTCTAAAATGCTTAAAAAGAATTTGTCGCTCAATTCTGCGTCGTCCTCGACTCCCAGCTTATAATCAGTTAGTGAAGCGAACATTACAGCAACATTGTCATATTTCTCATAATATAAGTCGTCTATAGATCTGTTTAAGTCCAAATAGACCTGTACTGTGAAAATAAACTTATCGATAAGTATTGTGTTAATTTTTTATACCTACTTAAAATAAAGTCCATTAAAATTATAATGCTTACCAACATGAGCAGGTAATATATTTTCCAGAAGCATGTTGTTGACCTTCAACATGGTCTCTGCTTCTTCCTGTTCCGAACTTAGTTGCATTTGCCACATGTGATCCATACGATTTCTATACTCCGTAGTTCTATCGATACAATATAGCGTTATAGTTATGAACACTACTGAGAGACTGTGCGATACCCTGGGATCCAAACCGACGTTCCAAGTGGTGTCTTCGGCGAAGAGATTAGTTTTCACTTCCCAGACTACCCAAAGGTAAAACACTGTCATTACACCTGCGACAATCCATTTGAAGATGAAAAATACTCGACTGAACAGGAAATTTAGGAGCAGAGCCAATCCCCAACATTGTGTTACGTGCTGAAAGAGAAATTTGGGAATTAAGAGATTTTAAAGATTTTAAATGAGAACTAAGTATATTTTAGTACGCAGGAAAGTATGTTTACCCACGAAGAAACGCAGTTCGATAGAACCGTTTCGTAATCTGGTTCGACGACTTCCTGGCAAGCCGCTACATTTGCGATAGATGTCACCGCTAAGCCAAGGCTGATAAATAGGTAAACTATTGTCCTTATTTTCGCTGATCTTATTATTTGGGCAGATATGTCGTAGATGCGCCTAAGTTTCTCATTGCGTGGTTCATCGTAGCCTTTGTACTTTGTCCAGAGAAATTGAAACCACGTAAGAGGCTGCATCAGAATCAGTACAAACATGAGTAAGCCAAATACAGTCGACGTATACCACGGGAAGTCGCTAAACCTAGAGAAGATAAATGTTATTGAATACAGGTTGTTTTAAATTATATTTCGTCGCTTCATTCTTCAGATATAAGATAATTCACAACGTAGTCCCTTTAGCCTACAAGGTAGCTTCGCACGTTTATTTAAAGTAAAATCGATTTGTTTTCAATCGATCATTTTTTTTCGATCCTACGTATCGATACAGCCAGCCGCCATTTTTACGTCTTGGAATCCACGAGAGTGTATTGGATAACATTTCAAATTCGGTCCCGTCCGAATAAATAAAACATAATAAAAAGTTAACCAGAACATTAGGAATATTACTGGCCCTGTGTACCACACACACACAGGGTACAAACGCTATCACTTTTAAGGATGATAATATTAATACCACCTCAAATAGCATTAAAATCATAATTAGTTACAACATTAGGGTCAGGTCGCTAGTATCCAGGGCTCTTTCGTACCTAATTTACGCATAACCCCTGCCATCACACTCGAGGAGTATCTGATTAGAATCGAGCAACTCAGTACTGGCACATACTAAGTATCTGTTTCTGTCGTGCAAACCACACCATAAACAAGTCACGGCCCAAACCATTAGCCAATGGATTGGCAGGGTGATGACAGAGAGCAGTGTGTCATGGGTCCATGTGCTGTGGCTCGGTGTGCCCGGCGTCCGGTGTCCGGCGCTGGGGCGGCGGCGTCTCCGCGGCGGGGCCCGCAATGCGCTGGCCGCAAGGACCAGCACATCGCGTTTTCGCCAGATATTATATCAGGCCGATCGCTGATGTCGGCCGATTTGTTAAACCCGTTTGCTTTCTTAATAATGAATTAACCACAGTGTCCATTATGTAATATGTTTAATTTACGGTTGATACCGTATAATTAATACATTGTTTAAAATTTATGAATAATTAATATTTTGTTTAAAATTTGCAAAACTTCCCTCTCCAAACATCTACGTTGTGAATTATCTTATATCTGAAGAATGAAGCGACGAAATATAATATATGATCAAACGAACTTCGCGAAGTTCGATCGATATTATATGAGTCGCTTCATTCGAAGATATAACACCCGCCCGCCCATATTCCCAGGCGTGGGGAAGTTTCGCATAGTATCTCTAAAAAGAATGACGTAAAAATTGCGGCTGGCTGTATCGATACGTAGGATCGAAAAAAAATGATCGATTGAAAACAAATCGATTTTACTTTAAATAAACGTGCGAAGCTACCTTGTAGGCTAAAGGGACTACGTTGTGAATTATCTTATATCTTCGAATGAAGCGACTCGTATAATATCGATCGAACTTCGCGAAGTTCGTTTGATCATATATAATAACTCTTACGTAAATACTACTATAGTACTCACCCGTTGGTTGTCAGAGAATTGATCATGAATATCAGTATCAGAATAATCAAACAGCACAAAATGTAGTATTTGAATAAGGGATCTGGTAACTGCAAAAACGCCTTTTCTAGTGACATGTCGTGGTACATCATTGTGAATTTGTTTAGTTTTGTTTCTTTTCTCACTTGTTCTCTGAAATGTGAAATGCGAAAATTGTTTGTACATGTTGGTATATAGGTATGTATATAAAAGAAAATAAATATACATCGCAAGGACGGGCTTATCCCACAATGGGATGGGTTGGTATGTTTTAAATACTTGACCTGACATAGGTCGTCACGAGCGCTCTAATCTGTGGTATAGATATTTCAATCCATCTCCGGTTATGGAAAAACAGTTGCGAATATGGATGAAAGGATACACAATAAAATTCAAAATCAACTTGTAATTGTTTTCCGATGGTGATATAAATTTTGTTAGGTCGGGTCTGAGAAATTCCATGTGCCTTAACCGTGAGGGTATTACCGTTATAGCTAACATTCCAATATTTTTGGGGGTGACGCAGTCAAAGCCACCTACGACACTACTTTTTTATTTTCTTATATTTTTTGTTTATTAAGGAAACTCTTACCTCCCATTTGTCATGGCTTCTATTTCTTTTGCCATTTGATCATCAGCCGCTTTCAGCATCTGCTGATACTCCATTAGATTTTCATCCATAAACGTTGTCCTTCGAAGGTTCGTCGAGTTCCTATTTTCCGAACGCTACTAAAAATAATTATAATTATAAATTGTATGTGCCGTGGTAGTAAAACGAAATATTGACTAAATGTGATTTCAGTTTAGAGTTTAAGCAAGGGAAAAGGCACTGGTTTGGTTATATGGCTTAAGTAGGCTTTGTACTTACTCTAGGATTGTTTTTCTTGAGCATCTTATTCAAGCCGACAGAGGCTCTTCTAAATGGTTTGTATTCAATAGGTGGCTGAAAAAAAGCAGATTTGGAGATAAAGAAACTTAGAATAAACAAATTGTAGTTCACCTAAAACGAATTTCATTGAAAATGAGAAAACGATGGAGTTTGACAAAGATAATAATATGTAGATAATAAACGTGAGGTAGGTGTCATCAGTAGTTTTGATACTGGTTTTGTTAGTTTCTTTTTACGCTACTGTCGTTGGTGGCCTACTGGTTAAGGTATCCGACTCGTAAAGAGGTACCGGGTTCGAATCCCACTGCCACCATGTACATAAAACTCTTTTCTGAGTTATGTACATTAGTTGAATACTAACCGATACTCTTAACGGCGAGAAGAAACATCCTGATATAACCTGCACATTCAGGCTACTGAATATGTAACCATGATCCAATCTGGTCAGGTTCCCCTGGTAACAGGGTCAAGGAGGTCAGATGGCAGTAGCTCACTGGAATTGACCTGATCTGCCATATCCTGAATCAATGTCAAGGCGGACTTCGGACCCTCGTGCGCGAGAACACAACACCGTGTTCAGTATTATCTTTGTCGTACTCTATTCTTGTCTTTTTCTATTAAAAGTAAGTGAAATGCATTTTTCGACTATTAATAAGCATCCTATTTTTTATTTTTAAATGAAAAGAGTATTCACCCGCGGTGGCCTTGAAAGTAAGTAGGTTTCCAATTTGTGCTTCATTATGAACGGATCATTTTGAGATTCAATGTTTGGCTCTATAATATACTCTCTAGCAAAGTCCAGCAGCAGTTCCAGAGTTTGTTTTGTTACGTGAACTTTTCTGGAAATAATAACACAAATATTATTAATTTCTCTAAATAGTGTAGTAGTTAACAGTATTTATGATAATGAGATACACCCTTACCACCACGCACCACCACCGTTTTATCATTTTAGAGAATGCAAGCTCTTTTACAAAAACATTGCTTGTTTTGTAATTGTAGGCGCAAAGGTTTTCTAATAATATCGTGGTTTAATATCTTGGCATACAGTCTCAGTTGAAGCTTACAAACACCTTTCGAGCCAGAATACGTCGCTGCTTACAATATTTCGGCAGTTTATAATCTTGCTACTTAGTTACACTACTAATTTAGAGATAGGTACCTAGTTGGAAACAAAAATTTGAGGTGGTTTTACAACTTACTCACCCAGCTCTACCGGTGGACTCCATTTTATTGGCAATGGTGCAATCTTTGGACCAAATGTCGAATTGCCATTTTCTAATGCCGATGAGACCGCACAGTATTCTGCCAGAGTGGACTCCAATCCTCATGTCGATATTTAGAGAACGTTTTTCTCTGTAATATGTGAAGGAAATGTATTGGTAAGTTAAAATGAACTGTTTGTTCGACAGAGAGTGGTTATACGTATTTAGCTTTGAGTACTACAAACTTTTAGCAAACTGTTAATAGGTATGTACTTGTTAAAAATACCTTAAATAATTAAAATTTAAGGAGGTAATACATAACTACCCGTTTGTTTATTAAATACAGAGTTTGGGTCACATAAGAACCGAAGAATAAGTTACCTCAAGTACCAAAGATAGATTATCTTTAATCACACAAAGATAAAAATTTGCCCCTGAGGGACTCCCAGAATCCCCTAGAACACTAGTCACATTGTCTTGTTCGCTGACCCATATTTCTATACTTTAGTTAACAAGCTATGTTAAATCACGGAGAGGCCACAACACTGTAGCAACATCCGATGCGCTGCCGCACCGTACAAATCTGCGATGGGCTACGGTTCAGTCAATGTCTACACTTCGAACAGGCACGTAATTCAAAACAAGATGACTAATTACGACACCGCTTATTTAATTTCTTGAATTGAGGAACTTCCCTTCCTTTGGAATATGTCACACAGGAATCTGGAAACATGTACGATGCCGTTGCGTTGAAATTTTTTACGTACCGATGCGACGCTACAACACAATGTTGTGGCCTCGCCGTAAGGGTGTTGGAAGATTACTGCATTATGTAGCCGAATAACAAATCTAATGAATCCATTAGATATATTACTCTTCTGTCAGTTTTGTTCCGAACTTTAGTATTAAAAGCAAGAGATTATTTGATAAAAGCTCGATATTTTAAACAACCAAATATCATATATTGTAGCGAAACGATAAATAAGGCAATTTGTATGACAGAAATGTCTGGCACACAATCCAAACAATTGTCCAGCGTCTCGGCTAGCCACATAACTCCGGGGCGTACGTGCGACTGCCAAAATATCTGAACAGAATTCATGGTAATTTTCAGTCTCCCGTTGAAGTAATGCTATGCAAATGTTTATTGCTTGCGTATGCCCAGTATATAAAGTGCCATATTGTCATTGGCACTTGCAAATGATTTTGGTAAGGCTTGCATTTGCTTTAGGTTAGGAGAAGTTGCCGTAGAGCGGTTAGGTTTTGCCCTGAATGGTTATTTTTATTTATTCCTTTACCCATGTGTATGTATAACGCATATTAACGACAGTTTTTTTTGTGCTACGCAGTGACAAACGAGCAGGCAGCCCACCTGATGGTAAGCGATAACTGTCGCCCATAACATCTATGACCAATTCAAGCATTTAGGTTGCGGACACTATAAGGACTGCGATGTTTTTTTTTTTTATTACTTTACTAGCCATGCATTTGACCGCCACCTCACATGGTGGTAAGTGACGATGCGGTCTATGATGGAGCATGCCTGTCTAGGAACAGCCTATTCACTCTAGCCTTGAAGGCATCCAGATTATATTGATCAGGGAACACACTCGCAGGCAACGCATTCCACTCCTTAGCCGTACGCATTATAAAAGTCGAGCTAAACCGGCTCGCGCTCGCCCGGATCGCGTCTCCCGATGGCGGAATGAGGTCGTGTAACTGCTTCTAACTGATAAGATTTTTGAAATCAAAGTAGAGCACTGTCCCTAACATGCATTACATGTACACCACTTCCGTGTATTTAATCCACGTTGCTCCACGCATACGAGTAAGTGACTTCGAGTGGTGTCAAATGAGTAGTTATCCAGACTAAGTTGCACTCAAATGACTAGAGCCGTGTTACAGAGTGGAGTCTGAGGTAGTTGCGCTGAATACGATTTTCATCGATCGGACGCACATTGCTGCACCTCGTCATCATGTACCATTGTAGACAACTTGTAACATCAGGTGAGATAGCAGGCAAATAACTATCAATAGTAAAAAAAATAGTTTTCTGTTTTGGGTAAAATACATCTGCCAGGGCTAAATTTACCCGTTCCTACGGTTCTGTTCGTTCTTTCCAATGTGATGATGGACCAAAAAATCCCACAGCGGGACTACTCTTGATTTATCTTAAACTGGGTTTTAAGATTTTCGTGGTTATTCACTACACATGGAGCATGCAACCGCTTTGAAATATCGAGGGAAGAACAATAATACTGTGATAACAAACCCGATATTTGATTGCTTATTTTATACTAAACGTGTGATAATGGAAACAGGTTTATTATTTTTGAAATTAAATGCATTCATACATGTTCAATGCATGAGAATAGGTATGTATTTATTTTTTGTCGGTATATCTAAAAGATTCCATGCAAACTTGACTTCTGATATCGCAATCGTGTGAAACTTGGCGGAAAAGTGCAATTTTTTTCAAAATTGAAAATTTTAGGCTTTTTATCAATTAGGTTCAGGTAAGAACCAGATCCTTTTAATTGCAAAGAGATGCCTCGTGACATGTGATCCTACCTGACATCCTTGATGATGTGTATCATTTCAAGGCCCAAGTCGACGCAGTTCTTCGCGTGCTGCGGGCTCGGCTTGGGCACGCCGCTCACGCAGTAGTAGCAGTCGCCTAAAAACTTGATGCGGAGGACGTCGTGCTCCTGGAAAATATTATACTATATTAACTACCGACCTGGAGTAGTTCAAAATAAATCAGTATTTGACAATGTATGAACTGGAGTGTGTAACACTGGTCCAAAAATCGTTTGTTCGATGAGCGCGGGCACGAGAGATCGTCGGTACGAATCACGATCGTATCGAATCCGTACGAGTCGTGCGTGGTTCTTTGGATTGTAAATAAAATGAACTGCCATGTGTATTTATTGCTCTATGCTATCTAAAATTTCCCACTCATTACTCATCATCCTAGTACTTGGCAGTTAGATCCCGCCTTCCGCTAGGGATCGCTTTCCGACTCTTCCTCCTCCACGTTCTCGTCTCCAACTCAGCGCTATCAATCCATTGCTTTCGGGTTTCAAGCAGGACCGCTTTTCTGATACCGTCAGGTTTAGTGAGGCACCTATTTAACACACATCTATGGGGCTTATGCAGTACGTGACCAAACCATCGCAGACAATCCACTTCAATCACCTTCATTCGAGTCGCATAACGAAATTCGTTTATGAATATTACCTATATAACGGGCAAAGTGACCATTGTTGTTTAAAAACTCACCTCTGAAGCTTCATCGAATCTGCCGAAAAGTTCGTTGAGGAGCTCCACCATTCGCAGCGGCGACAGCGTGGTGGAGATCATCGTGTAGTTGACAACGTCGGCGTATAGGATACTGACGTTTTCGTGCTCTTCCACGTACAGCTGACTGTAATTGGAAGAGTATACTTAATTATTCTTAAAGAGCTGTAGGTACATCGGTGGCCGAACGGTTAGGGTATCTGACTCGTAAGCGAGAGGTACCGGGTTCGAATCCCGCTGCATGCATTGTCCAATACATTGTGATGAAATCTGCACATCCGGGCGACTGAATGTGTAACCATGAACCAATCTGGTCAGGTTCCCGTGGTAGCAGGGTCATGGAGGTCAAATGGCAGTCGTTCCACTGCAATTATCTGTTCTGCCAAATGGTCAAGGCGAACCCCGGGCCCTCGTGCGCGAGAGCATAACCGACTAATGTGCCGGCCACGCCAAGATGATGATGAAGCGGAAGTATGCGTTATTTAAAGTTTTGGATTAGGTGCATCTCCTATGGACGCATTGGTTATTTTTAAGGTCATATTTCGGAAATGTGTTCTGAATTGTTTTTACTTGTTTTAGATCCCATGAAGTCCGATGAAAGCAAGCAGCCACCCAGTGAAACCAAACCAAAGGCTATTATTGCTGTATCACCCACAGACCAATAATGAAGCTTCGCTACATCGAAAAGCTAACTTTTAGATATGCAAGCCACTACCATATCCTAGCAGTTTGTTCATGTTCAGTTGCTTACGCGAACAAGGTCGCAGGCAACAGCTTGTTGCAAGTAACTATAATCGTTGAGACAAACAAATGACTTATCAATTTTATTCATGAATTAGAATAGTACCTTATGTACTCGTTCCAATTTAGGTGCTTATGAACTTTCAAAGCAATCAAAACAATTGAGTAAGTATTTAAATACAAACTTTTATCGTTGTATCAAAATAATAACTGTTATATCAGGGACATCTGATAAGACAAATGCTAGCTATGCATTTTGCCTTGACCGCGGTTGTCATTGATATAAATAAGTGCACGATGTCGGTTAAGCTTTTTATCGCGTTATCTTCTGGTAACAGGTTATCTTGGCTATAAAATTTCTAGGTCTTAGGGGATAAACTGCACGAAAATGACTAGATCGCAATAAAGTTAAAATACTTGTTTTAACTTTATTATGGTTTATCATGCAGACTAGCTGGTTCATCAAGGTTATCTTCATAATCTACTCATTTAAATTCATCACATAATAATTACTCGACTGAAATTATATCACTGACAATCATGACAGAGAACATAATTTTTGTCGAAAATTATTCAGTACTAATATTTGTCATGTGTCAAACAGCATGGATAAATAGTCTTTGCAGACGTATTTTGAAATGTTGAACCAAAGCGGTACGACGGTAGAGCTCGTCTAGTTTAAAATGACGCGCCCCACTACTAAGTTAGTTGATTTCGATGTGTGAGTGCAAATATTGATAACGACACTTCATCTGTGTGGGAGCCAATGAACGACGCGTGCTCCTACGTTTGAATTTCACCGGCAACTGAATGACCAATTACAACGGCATTTGTATATGTATTGCGTACATATTTTAAACTTGCTTGTGTGCGTTAATGCGATAGTGGGGCGCGTCATTTTAGATTAGACGAGCTCTACTACCTAATTGCTTTAAGGTTGCAGTTGATGCTGGTAGCATCAGCGAAAAAATGACTAACCAAGAAAATATAAGACTATTTTTATGCCATTCCCGGAGCTACGCGACTTGACCGAGTACGTTACGAGTACATCCGTGACGCCTTTGTCAGCCTTGAAGGTATCTCGGGGGTAAGACTACACGTAGTAGAAAACAGTTTTCAGAGCTCGATGTGATGAGATATGAATTACAAATTGTTAATTCATCATACAGAACAATTAACATAGAAACAGAATAATTAATTATACAAATTCCACCACGAGGTTGGGGTTTCAATTATAGTCAGTATCTTAGGTCTCCAGGTCTTAAGGTGATACAAGGTCTGTGTACCTAACAAGGATTTCAGACGACAAGACGATTATCTAGGTCATTCTAGGTAATATATAGTAATATTCTAAATGCGAAAGTTACTCTGTCTATTCTGTATGTTGTCTAAGTGCTCGGGTAAACCTATTATCAGGTTTTTGAGGCATTGAATATTTCTTGTACCAGTTTTTTGTAAATAAATAAATAAAATATTACGCTTTCATGGCTAAACCGTAGAATTGATTTAGGTTTTTATACATTGCTTTGAATTCTACACATAAAGCTAGTCTCACACTCTCGTATTGGAAGGATTTTGTACTTACTTGAAGGCCCTTATGCTGTGCGTGTGGTTATGCGATTGTAGGCCCAGAAACAACGCCCTTATATCCTGCCGGACCCTTGAGACGATGTGCTCGGGCAGTATACTCAACATGAGTCGTTCCTGTGGACGAAATATGAATCGATGTATGTACGTATGAATCGATGGGTAACTTATATTGAACTACCTGAAATATTGATTTTATAAAACACAAGGCTTGACGCGGGTTTTCTTGGCTTTCTTTACTATAATATGCACGTATTGTACATATAAACCTTCCGGGAGAAATTCTGTATCTGATGGTTAAAACCGCATCCAAATCCGTTGCCTGGTTTATGAGGAGTTAGCGGAAATACAGACAGACACATGCGGCAAGAGTCTTTAATTTATACTGTGTATAGAAAACTACAAAACACACTATAATAGACTAAAATATATTTTCAGTTGCAAGAGAGACCTTTCCGTAAGCCTCATTCACAATAACATTTTCTGTCACCAGAAGGAAGTTCACAACAATCATCAATGACAACTTGCGCAAGCTCTTGTTAATTTTTTTAGAACTTTATGCCACTTTTTTCCAACACTTTTTCTGTACTTGAATGGTATAACGTAACAACTTGTAATTTGGGCTTCCCATTACAAGATTGAATAGACTTTACCTAGTAAAAACTTCTTTTTTATATCAGGGACATCACCCATGCGTTGTTGACCCCGTAAAAACCTTACACTAAACTAAACCTAGGGTCTTACCTCCTGGTCCTTCGCAAACTTGAGCCTCAGAGTGCTCTCCACACAGGCGCGCCTGTCGAGGAACGAGCGACGCGTCACCACCTCGTTCATGAGACGGAAGTAAACGCCCATCAGGTTGACGCCGATTAGATAGATAATGTCGGATGCCAACTGCAATCATGGAAAGCGATTAGCTATGAACTGATAGTAGTGATTTCCTTAGCTATTGGTGCATAATGTAGGAACACAGAGCATGTAGGATTTATCTGCTCGTTCGAGCTAAGTATATGGAATCTTAGACTCACAATAAAAAAATCTACGAAATATAAAACTGCCTTCTAATGAAATAGAGTATAATTTATTTTTGGACTCGGTGCAAGCAGTTATGTTCGTCAAGGAATAGAGAGGGATTGAAATTTTTGGGAGGGGGAGGGTTGGTGTATGGCACCGACTTTAAAAATAAATGATTCCTAGATTGTACCGATTTTAAAAAGCTCATTTTTCATTTCATACTTATTAGAAATTACTTATCTAATTTCAGTGGTGGTTATGGTAACTTTAACACTTTTCCCTTTGTTAGTATTCCTCTATAAATTTCGTGATCACCTGGTAAACATGAAACCACCTCAGAAGTACGTATCACGTTACCCCTAGATACTACTAGCTAGGTTTCTGTCGACCAATTGCAGTTTTATCTCCCAACTCCTAATCGTTAAGTTCTGTGGTTTCATCATTAGCACAGCAGCATCAGAAGATGATACCCTATAGTGAACACCTGAGTAAGACATGACAACGTAACAAACACACCATACGTGTCAAATATTTCAAAGGGTTGCCTTCGATTACGCCGAGTTTCCGTCATCAGATCCTGACTGAAATGAGACTACCTCAATGGTACAAACAATAAATAAATTTTAAAATCGGTCCATAATTGGTGGAGAAATCGGTGGACATACACAAAAATGCAGCGTTAAGTCGCGCTGAGTCCACTTGTAATAGACAAATATAGTATAATAAACAAAGTAATACAATTTCTAGAACTGAGCTGTAAGTAAGACGAGATCACAGTGATATTAAGATTGATTTATCTTATAAAGCCCATTTCACATAATAATAATAAAGTCTGACATTAGGGCAAATAGACAAGAGCAAAGAATATGACAAGGCGGCGGACCTCTTTTTGTAATATATTTGCCTTGTAAAGAGTACAATACTATTTCACGAAGATAGATAGATAAGTACATATGATTATTATGGAATGGGTAATACAAAACTCATCAAAATTTAAAGACTACCTAGGTAATCAAAGTTATTTACATGTGTATTACTAGTTGTAAGTACAAAGTGTAATTAGGTACATGTGTTATCTATATTTTCTCATTGTGATATTTGGTCCCAAATAATATTCATGTGTTTAAACACATTCCTTATCATTCTGTCAAGATAATAATGTATCTATATTTTAATTGATTGGGTTTGATATGTGATTCGTTTGAATAAAATCTGGATGATTGATTAAACCTTCTTAAGTGTTTTAATAGTACAAAGTACGTCCGAACAGTCGTCTTTGATTTTTCCAATTTTAAAGTGTATATCAACGAGTAAAACCAATCTAAATTGTACGTAAAGTTTGATATTTTAGGTTACAAATTTTGTAGTTTTTTTTTTCAGAAATTGTAATATTAACTCGACTAAATGTGACTTAACGGCACGATAACCAAACTAGCTGTGTTATCTATAGAACATCACACAATAGTTTTCGACCACTTCCTCTGTTTACGCTTTGTTACTAAGGTTAGTCTACCCGTGACCGTTATAACTGAAAAATAACTGAAAAACGTCGAGATAAACTAAATTATAGTGCCACAAACTTATTTGACCCGGTGGCCAAAGCCGGAACTAAGTGTCGCCATTTTGAAATGTCATGTCAATTCCAAGAGCGACGCTGTCACCGGGTCAGATAAATATGTTGCATCCATAGAAATAAAAGTCATTGGTTGCATCATAATAAAATTGAAGTTCAAAGCTGATTTATAATACTAGTGGACCCGGCGCGACTTCGTTCGCGTACACCTACTTTACCCCTACCTACCCTTTTCTTCTTGCTAATAAACCTTCCTCTTGAATCACTCTATCTATTGTTGAAAACCGCATTCCGTTCAAAATCCGTTGCGTAGTTTAAAAGATCTAAGAGTACATAGATACATAGGGACAGTAGGCGGGAAGCGACTTTGTATTATACTACGTATATAAGTGTCCGTGTGGTGTCCGGCAGAGTACCAACCCCTTACGCTCATGGGTGTCGTGCAAGGCGACTAATATTTTCGAGGCAAAAGATCAAGAGTCTCCGTAGTCTGGAAAATGAACAGCAGCATTTTCCATTGTTATATTTAAACGCTGCGATCTCCAACCCGCCTGTTAAGCGTGGAGATTATGGCAATAACCCCCCTTTCGTGGGAGAGGCCCTAAGTCCTGCAGTGGACTGTTACGGGCTGTGATGATGATGATATAAATGTCATTGCTACTCACATTTAATTTGCCAATTACCATATACTGTACACTTATACATTTCAAAAGCTATCTAACGTTAATTGGCATATACAGTCGGTGTATACAATTGATATACACAGTAAGCAAGATATAGTGTTAGGATTATTATTATCGGATTAGAACAATATTGCTTTGACACCGTCTTTGTAGTAAACGCAATTACCGCTTATGTAGCTCAGTTGCCGCTAACCTGATGGAATATTATCATAGATTAGTCTAAAACAAGGCATAAGACGATATGAAAATGGTAATAAACAACTACTAGGTGTCGAAAGTACTGCAGAAAAATGTTTTGTTGTGTGTTCACATGTTTTTTCCCGCGACTCGGTCGACCAACGTCGAGCAATTTTTGTATCTTTCTTTTTATAATTTTTTTTTATTTATTTCCGACACGATACCTATATTATTACATTTGATGCACCTGCCAAACTCCGCAGCAACACAAAAAAAAACGAAGAATTTAAAATAAAATGTCAGTGCACACATTACGGCCAGTAACAGCCCATCGACTTTACCCTTTCCACATTAGTGGGCGGTTTATTTTGCCATAGTCTCCACGCTTGACATAATACACACCACATGACAGAAAACACTGCTGCCCATTTTCTGGTCTACGAAGGTAATACCTGGTCTGCCTCTAAGTCATTTGTCAGTCATCATTATCATCATATCAGCCGAAAGACTGCTACTGCTGGGCATATGCCTCCCCCACAGATCACATGGATTTGTCAGTAGTTTCATTTAATTCTCATTTTAACCCATAACATTAACATTAGTGACACACAACTTAATATTACTATTAGAACAATAAAAAATGTTTCGAACTTTTACCACTGCACCGATATGCAGGTGATCGTAGTACGTGACGAAGGCGAAGATGATCACGTAGGCGACGCTGATCAGCACACCCAGGATGATCGCCAGGAAATTGTTCCTCATAGGCAGGAAGATGTACACGGAGAGCAGAGACATGGTGGCGTACGCTGGTCGTAAAGATATCCCTTCCCAGTAGCTGTAAATCGCTACTGCGATGTCTGAAACGATAACGGGAGGCATACATTTTATAGGTTAGTCAACCTTTTCCTGTTTCCACGGGGTTTACGTTGTTCGGAATAAGTGTGTGACGAGTTGGATAGCAAGTACGTGGAACGAGATGCTTCTCATCTTTAGTTGTTTTTGTTGCGTTGGCTTACGACGCGAGCATGCCGAAGATAGAGTGAAGTGGAGTAGAAAGAGCAGGAAAGCGGCACAAGCTGGGATTAATCATTCAGAAACTGATGATGATGATTGTTTTCGCTTGCATAGATCATGGGGAGAAATGTGACCCGATTAGTGTAAAACTTTGCGTTCAAAAACAAAATTGATTGAAATTGAAACGAAAAAAGATTGAGGGCAATCAAATATGGCAGGCCCTACGGCTTGAGGTGGATGTAAATACTATGGCGGATTGTAGATCTACGCTGCTGGGCACTACAAGGCCGCATACTCAGCCTTTACTTACTTACTATGACGACGCAGCGACCCAAAATGTGTTTTGACCTCCGACACTAAGAAACCCTTAATCCCAAATAAATGAAAATTAATCTATTTGTACATTAGTCATATTCTCACCAGTGAACACCAGGTCGATCGCAATAACGAAGGTGACAACAATCGGCGTCCAAAACCATTTCCTCTTGAGTGGATCGTAAACAATTTTACAGAGACATATGACTGGTATCGCCACTCGCAAAAGGTACATAGCCATAGATAGATAGGTCGAATGCCATTGCAGTAGCTGCAAAAAAGTTATAGCTTTCATAAAAATCGGTTATGGTGTATTTGATAATACCGGGCTGAAAGGGTGCAGGTTTCTATACATATAGCACTATCATAGATGGAGTCATAGTTTACAGGTATATTTAGAGTAGGTACTTGGCATAATGTTTACAATATGTCCTAGGTTTCAGGCACGTCAGACTCTTTTATATGAGAATAAAAATTCAATACAGAGCGATTCAAAAATAGCCAAATTGCCAAAATTTTATTATTACATTTTAAATTCTGTGTATTAGGCAATCTAGAAGTTTTGTGGTCATGTTAATTGTCTTTGTTCCATTACAGTATTATTCACTAATCAGCCTTCCACAGCATTATCTTTACATTTTATTGATAATTTCTGTTCGCATAGAGAATTTTTGAAATGAAAAACTTCGGTGGGTTTCTCCACCGAAATATAAATAGATAATGATAATGGTTTTATCATAAATTTTTTATTATCTACTGTATGTAGGTTTGTGGATACGCATATTTTATAACTCATATGACTTTAAATTTTGCAAGACAACCAAGAGAGCCCGCCTTATGGAAAGTGGTAATTGGTAGGTACAAAAGCATAAATCCATTATTACTTTAGGAACATTTTCCCTTGCAGCTACATCAACATACAGGATGTTTGGTTTATTTTGGCCAAAATGAGTTTGCTAAAAGGCATTAGTTCCCAAAACCCACAGAACTCGTTTTTGATACCGAGCCTACTTTCATTTATTATATAATATAATTCTTCATGAATGCTTTATAACCTTATAACAGCTGCAAGAAACATGATTCTTACGTACGTACTTGTGTGCTCTTGTATTGTACATATCTAGTTTAACTTATTGCTATGGAAGAATACGTAGGCGCTTACTCACCTCATTGTACGTACTAATTACAACTAACATAATGTGGATAGTTGAGAAGACTATTAACAGCGTTATATAAATTAGTATAAGTGTTTCTCTTAGTTTATCGTCATATTTTCTATACAATCCTTCTAGTTCTTTCTGGTCGAATTGTTCCTGAAAATAAGTAATTCTAATAAAGTAGAGAATTTGGTTGTTTTACAGTTTGATTAACCTTAAGGATAGGCTGCTCACGTGCTCTATTTTCTGTTATTTTTTTACTATTTGTTTGTTGTTAACAGGCAAATCTATTCATGTAGTGGAGTATTTTCTGTACAACTTTTTTGAATAAATTTGATAATAAAAAGTTTTTACGTCCCGGTTTCAAAGGTTTCTTTGTATTAGTCAAACTTTAGACCCATAAATAAAGCACGTGAATAAAAGTAAGTAATCATCATCTTGGCGTAGAGCGTTATAGGCCTAGTGGTTAAGGGCTCGCGGGGAAGGAGGACTTGTAAACGATTGGTCTCGGGCCAGCCATGTATCAATGACTCTTTCCTGAGTTACGTACATTGGTTGAAGACAAACCGATGCTCTTATGACCCGCGTCACAAAAGAAGAGACTTGTCAAATGGCAGTCGAGGGGATTTCGCGCAGGTAATCGTATGCACCGCAAGTCGAACCACGTGACCCGCCAAGTCTCTTCTTATTTGACACTAGCTATACAGTGAGGGAAAACATCGTGATAAAATCTACACATTTGTGCCGTTTTGTGGGTTTCCTAAACGTCTACTATCACTACAAAGTGGACTTTTTCTTGGACGTAGGATAACAGTCACTTACAGTCTAGTATGACAGTCGAATTTAGATGCAAACTAGTAGGAACTTATTGGCAAAAGCCCACCTATGTCTAGCAGAGGACTGACATGGTAATAGGTCGGTTAAATATATCCACTTACCCTCAGATACTTCCAGTTCCACTGTTTCCCGCCGGCCTGATCGGCCTCCTGCATCCTGAACTCGTGGATGGAAGACATGATGCTGGTCTGCCGGCCCGTGTTCATGGAGTAGCGAAGCCATTGCTCTAGCGCTCCCACCTGGAGCAGCACCGAGCCTGTGGTGTGGCTGAGGTTCGTTTCGGCCTATGGAGGTAGGTGTTTAGATCAGTACAGGACGTGATAATCCAAGCAACAGAAAAACGTCGGATATTCGCCAACCAAGTATATATACTTATATATGTCCTATATTACTAAATCCAGTGTAATGAGACAAAGCTATGAACCATCTCGATAAATCTGGCTTCCAAACGAAAAAAAGAAAATAGTCTTAGCGATAATGTCCCGGATGAGTTCGCGCGCACGAGTGTCTGGAGTCCGCCTTGACCATGATCCAGGATTTGACAGATCAGGTAATTTTAGTGGAGCGACTGCCGTCTGACCTTTGTGACCAAAGGGAAACAGCGTGTCGTTGGAACTAACGATTATTCATCACAAGTTGTCACCTGCTACAGAGTATTATACGTACCCTGCCAAAGGTACTGGCAAGGGATTATTGGTCCTTATTTAACATAATTTTTAATATGCATTCTGATTAGTAATTGGCTGTTACCATGCACGTACTACCCAAAGGGACTGCGCGCTGCTATGACAAAAACCGAGCCGAGAGAGAGTCACCATATACAACTTCCTCCCTACCTTCCTTTTCTTCCTTCAGGTCCTTTGCACCTTTTTAATAGTTACCACAATTTTATTGGTGCAATCACCGTCATTTTACATTGACAAGTGTCATGTTTAGTATTGCCATTATTGGCGATATGTCTTTTCCGTTTTAATAGGTATTTTTGGGCAATTCTGTATATGGTGGGCAAACAGGCAGGGGTGATTCAACAGTTTTCATACAAGATGTTTCTGTATGGTGGACAAACAGGCAAGTGGCTCCACCGGCGGGGCTATTGGCTATCCATGAACTACTACGTAAGTATTCAGGATTTGCATCAACAATGATGTCAATACTAGGTAGGTACAAAGGGTTGTTATTGGTAATTTATCGAACTCACACTATGACGCTTCACTTTCCGTATACAGCTACTACTCCGTACGGAACTACTTTTAATTAAGTTAACACAACATAACGAGATAAATTGAAAAATTGCTCTCCCAGGAAACTTTTACTTTGGAGCAACTACATGAAACTTGAAATTATAGTTGTAAAAATTGTTTTAATTAACTGCATTACTCTAAAAGTTTGCCTTAAAATATCCAACTGAATGTAAGTGACAATTGGGAAATAAATTCCCTATTGTTACCCCGGAGGACAGTGTTAGAGGGTATGACTGAGAACAATAGTGAGATTTCAAGATGTTTAGAACAAAAGTTAAGGATACAATAGATAAATTAAGAAAGTTAGAGTCTCCTATCAGTTGCTACGGAATTTGCCGCTCACTTATAGGTAGGCATTTAAATACATATCACTGTTTTGCTAATTTTCAATATCACTTTGTATTTCTTTAGAACTTAATTCTTTAAGCTGTTGACATAAGAAGATAAGCAGTTCCGTTCGATGATCGATTTCTGATGAGTTTCGATAATTTTATTTTTTTAGGCATCTATTTCCTATATTTATTTGTTACTACCTTCAGTGTCAACGATTAACTTTTGAATTGAAAGAGTACTATTTATAATTTATACTAAAATTTCTGCTTCAATCTAAACTCGCGTTCTTTACACAAGCGACGGAACTTTTAGGTACCTTTTCGATTTATCTTCCCGACGGTAGGGTAACCCACCGTGGTCACGAGAAGACAGTCTTGTCGTGGTCACGGTGATGACCACGTCGCGTATGAGTCCCGTTTAATATAATAATATATCCTCGATAACACAAACATAGTGCAAAGACTCAAAAGGACAAAGCCTTTTGAGTTAGTGTTGCGAATATAAAAGACACGTAGTGCAACGAGTGCTTAATACAAAGAACAGAAGATCAATGTGTCTTCCCCTTAATAGAGACAATAAGAAAAGTGTTAATGGACACATTCTTAGTTTATTCTAGCTTAGCAAATTATGTTCAATTCAAATTACTTATTAGTCTTTAGGCTAGATTGTAATTATAATGTTCTACTAGATAGGTAGGTCATTCAGAAAAATAAAAGAATTTAATAATATATGTTCAAATTCTTTCTATGGTTACTATTAAAGGGACCGTAAAGGTCCTGCGACAAACTTTCTTGTCTTTCGTCAAACTTGTTTGTGCTTTGATAATATGTTTTTTAGCATATGATAAGAACTGTTTTAATCACGGCAAGTCAATTACATTGTTTGTATTTATTTGTTTGATTGTACAAGTGGGTACCTACATAAAGATATACGTATATATCAATGTATCTACCTCACTTTTATTGGAATCAGCGATATTTTAAATTAATACCTTTATCTAAACAATTTATAAGTACAAGAACGCGTTCTTTTCAATACTGTTCAAACTACAGTACTATTAATGCGCTTATTACATTTGGCTAAATTCAGTCGTCTAAATTCAGAAGTAAAAAGCGTGAGAGCAAATGAAAGTGGAATGTATTGCTCATAAAACAAGGTCTGTAAATGGACCTTCTATGAGCAATACATTCCACTTTAATTTTCTCGCACACTTTTTGCTTCTGAATTTAGACGACTGAATTTAGCCAGGTGTAACAGTGTTCTCAGCCCACAGACATCAAATGCTGCACACAGGTATGACAAATATTAACCAGAATAAAACAAAACGGTCTAGTCTATCGGTCTATTAAACGTAACAATCGTCAATTATGAGACATTTTAATGGGCAATACAATACCTCGCCCTGAACCTCATTTCAGCAGACGGATGATGATCCACTCTTGATTTGAAGACCTCAAGATTATGTTTTTCGGGGAACAGCGATGCAGACAGAGAGTTCTAGTCTTTGGCAGTGCGCATTAGAAAAGTGGATGCAGTACAAGATGGTAGGACATCTACCTTAGAAGGCGGTCTTTTGTTCCCCATAAGCGTAGCTTTATCCTTTACTACAGATTTTATTGGATTGCCATTGTCATTTCACTAATATTTACGACGGGGAAGTACTGACTGGCAGTCGCTAACAAGCATTATATAGGAACTTGGTTTCATGCTACCACACTCACGATTTTTGCATTCAAATGTTTACCGAATTCTTCGCGCACGAAGTAGTAAAATAAAAAAATAATCTTATCAAGCCCAAACAGTGTACATCATACATACATCTGCGGCTCCATGGTGGAGGCTGATGGCCACCACGCTTTGAGCTGTCGTCGTTGCACGGAAAGGTTTTCGAGTCATCATGCTCTACACGATATAGTCCCTAGAGCTCTAGTGTCGCCGGGCCTTAATATATCCGATGGCATGGGACTGGATATTAAGACTTTAGTGCCGTGGAAAAAAGGTAAGTGCCTCGTATGGGACTTGCGTTAGCACTGTTGCCCCAAGTCACCTTTTTTATATTAGACAAGACAGGCATTTGACCATCATCTCACCTGTTGGTAAGTGACGATACGGTCGAAGATGGAGCATGCCCGTCTTGAAACAGCCCTTTTACTCTAGCCTTGAAGGCATCCAGATTATTTTGATCAGGGAACACACTCGCAGGCCACGTGTTCCATTCCTTGGCCGTACGCATTATAAGTCAAGCCATAGCGGTTCGTGGGGATAGCTGGAAGATCCGCGACATAAGGATGAAGCGCTCGTCCGCATCGCGTCTTCCGATGGTGGATGAGGTCGTGCAGCGGCTTCGCACACTCTCCGAAATGTAACGTAGAAGACCGACAGACGCGCAACCCTACGCGGATGCTCGCGGCTCTGCAGCTTAGCTTTAATCAACTGTGGCTTACAAATTAACTTCATTGCACATTTATCTCCGAATTCAAAGCCGCCAGTTAATGTTTGGCTTATCCATCCCAGAGGTGGCAACAGTACTCCATGCAGGATCTGAATTGTACTTGATATAACTGAAGCACATTCTTTGAGGTGAAGTACCGTCTAACCTGAGATTCTTTGCTGCAGGCTGTGCCTTGGATTCGATGTACTGACCGAAGTTGAGATTTATAGATAGCTCAACACCAAGAAGCTGTAGGTTGTCGGTAATTTCTACAGGAACATCCCGAAAAGTTGGAGTTAGATGGAATGGACTTCTTTTGGCGGGTAACAAACACGCCTAAGTTTTGGTTGCGTTGAACGCCACCAGATTGGCTTCGCCCCAATGAGACACTGCCTTGAGAGCTTTGTCTCTCGACAAGACTGAATATCGTGTCTGTTGGCTTTTGCCTCTGACAGATATCTATCCGTTACTGTGCTGTCGTCTGCGTACCCAAAGGTTACGCAGACGACAGCACAGTAACGGATGGTACAAGCAGATTATTAATATGCAGCAGGAATAAAGTCGCTTACAGTACCGATCCCTGAGGAACTCCCGCGTCGATAGCCTGCAGATTAGACGAGTGGCCATCGATAACTACACGGATTTAACGTCCACTCAGAAAATCCGATATCCAGGTGCAAAAGCCAACAGGAATACCAAATGAAGGAAGCTTGCTTAGAAGGCCAGCATGCCAAACCCTGTCAGAGGCCTTGGAGATATCAAGATACATAGCAAGGGCCTCGCCATGTCTCTCAATAGACTTAAGCCATAATTGTGTGGCATACACCAAAAGGTCCCCAGTAGACCGACCACGGCGGAATCCGTACTGGTCCCGGATCCCTGAGGAGATCGTTACCTTCAATATGCGCAAGGAGTTTGTTGTTTAGTGCAGTGTATGGAAGTGACCGAAATAGGGCGATAGTTAGCAGTTCCATATAATGATTTTATATTACAATTTTTTTTCTAATTACTATTCAAGAGCTGGTCTAAGAATATACCGTTAATAGTGTAGGAGATGACAGGAAAATTTAAAACAATCAAGGAAACGGGTAAAATTTTTTTATGTGTTGTTGTCTGATTCATTTGGTCTGCCTGCTCTTCGCGGTTGCGTCTTTGAAAAACAGCGTTTGAAAGAGGCCTGCATCTGCATAATTGTTGTGAAAAAAAGCTAAATCGGCAATGGTCAGTTTTCACACTGAAAAAAGTTGGTCTGCCGACTCTCAGCGGTTGCGTCTTTGAGAGACAGCATGCGAAATGGTCAGTTTTGGTATGTATGCGAAGTATGACATCTCCGGAGCTGAAAGCACTTGGTCTGACGGCTCTCAGTGGTTGTATTTCAGAGCAATGGTGCGATCATGCGTGTAGGGTATTCAACATAATATGACACCTGGTTATAACATAGAAATTATGGTTTATGTACTATTACGTTGTATATTTTAGACGTTACCAAATATTACGGTTTAGCTGTGATAGGGAGGACACGAGTTTCTAACAAAAAAATCCACACAAACAGCTAAATATATCGGAAATGGAATACTTAATCGAAAACGTCCTTCAGATAACGCGCGTACGGACAGACGCACATGGCATATCTATAAAAATTGGGAATTCCCGTGTGTGTGTCAGAACCGCGGGTTGAGTCGCAAAAGGGTAGATGCGTTCTCTGATTTGTATTTTTAACACTACAATCTTCAATCCCCTGTCAAGCGTGGAGTGGAGATTGTGGCAAAAATCCAATCTGTGGAGCTTATGACAATACCCTCCACTGGTGTGATGCAGAAGAGACTCAAGTCTAGCGGTGGTCTAGGTGGTGCACCACCATTCATCGCAGCTCCAGCTTAATTATTATATTTAGATGGTAGATCTTACATTTTATGGCAAGTTTTACATACAGTTAACATTTCCGAAAATAAGCGCAGGTAATGGTGTTCAATGTGAAATAAAGAGCGTCGGAGGTCTAGTGGTTAACGTTTCCGACTCGTAAGCGAGAGGTATGGGGTTTGAACCCCAGTGCGATCATGTATCAATGACTCTTTTCTGAGTTATGTATGAAAGTTAAACACTAACCAATGCTCTTACGGCGAGGGAAAACATCGTGATGAAACATGCACAATTAGGCGACTAAATATGTAACCATAATCCAATTTGGTCAGGTTCCCCTGTTCACGGAGGTCAGGTGGCAGTCGCTCCTCTGTAATTAACTAATCTGCCAAATCCTGGAACCCTGGGCCACGTGTGCGAGAGCACAACCGGAACATCAACGTCAAAATGATTATTTTTTATTACAATGGTAGTCAGTGCTAATAAGTGTACGAAAAGTGTAACTTTAAAAGTGGAATCGGTCATTTCACTCCATCACCAAGATTCCACGATTTTTCTCTGGATGTAACGAATACAATAGGTACCTTAATAAATAAATAAATAATACAATAAATATGCCTGGACAATTCATTCGGCACCATCTAGCTCCAAAGAGCAAAGATAGTCTTATGAGTGCCACAAAACTGACAAATTACATACATATATATTTTTTAAATACGTACAACTCTCTGATCCCTAACAGAAATTAAAATTCAACATTTTAATTTCCGTACGGCCGGGGATCGAACCCGCGACCTCCGCATGGCAGACCGACTTGTTAACCAACTGAAGTACTCTGGTCGTCAAACCTTGAGTGTTCACACTTGCGTGGACGAAGGTACGAGCAATATTATAGGTAATGCCTAAGTTTTCTATTGATTCTGTAACCCCTCCAAGTCACTCGCTGTGTGTAGATTATAACAATATCCTCCATGATGAGTACTGTAGTAGTTATGGGCTGTTTATGATGTTGAAAGCCTAAACCGTAGGCTATTAAACACCTTCTCACTTACTAAGTAGAAAATGTAGAAACACTGTACCTACTCGTTTTAAGGGTATGTTCCAGGTTTCCTACCGTGTACCTTTGTTGACGAGTAGCCCAATACTTCGACACAGTTGCATGCATCATGGTCACGGGACGACCATATGATGGGTAGGAAACCCGGAACACACCCTTAAAATGTGTGATAATGAACGCGTTAGTTTTAAACACTACTCTACCTACTCGTACATAACAATAAAAGTAATACCTACTTACCATTATTACTCAGATATCCTGTCACCTACACATGTCGAACAACAATCTTCTAGAACACTTGTTTTCTTTGTGCAATTTTCCGTTAACAATGTCTGTACTTTCAGACATTAACACTTTGCATCACAGTTGAAGGACACAGTAACACTTTGCTTCAATGTTGGACTCTTACACAATACTGTTTAATTAGGCTAAGTTAGGCAAGGAAGAGAATTCGATTTTAATTTCACGTAAAATAAACCAAAAGCTATCACGAAACACGTATGACTGTATTAGAAACTCGGCAAAAGATGACGTGATTAATTCTGATAAGCGCCACTCACCGTATAGATAACTGATAAATCGAATTATACAAACCGTGTTAATTTAATTGAATATCAACCAAATACCGAAGTGCTTAAAGATTATATTGATGTATTAGTCGAAGCAAATCTGCTGGCGTTGATTTTGTATAATCACGGATGTTACCGATAGTATGTTGAAAGAATGTTTGGAGATTTCTGTGTTTGATGGTCACGATGATAGGCTGGTACTTACCCATTTATTGTTGTTGTTAATTTGTGTTTTCACTGGGCAACAATATTGTGACTCATTTAGGCATGTTTCAAAATGTGTTATATCTATTAATAAGGTAACCATAATATTTTACAAAATGGTAAACCTCAAATGAACTATCTGTTCACTGTGTAATGCCGTAAATCGATTTACGATTATATTAGCTAAATAAGTTAGTTTGATTTTAAATCAAATATATCTAGAAACATTTATCGATATTATACCTAAAACACCACAATCACGATAATTATATTAGAGAAATAAATTTTCCGCTATTTGTGATAAGCACAGAATTAGCTTTATTTTACGTTTAGAATATGTTTTATTTAATACCCGTGCTCACATTAAGAAGATGACCATGTAACTGATGGGCTCTAGGTAGAGCCATGGATATGACGTTTACACACATACTAACTGTAATAGACAATATATTGTTTAGTATTGACTGACCACATTAGAGCTACGAGTATTTGCGTGAAAATACTGTTATGATGTACCCGTAGCACACAGTTCTTACAAGAATCGCTTTATGATGCTCTAATTTGTGAAAAAGATTTTGGTTAGGTATAAACTTGAGTTTATTTATATAACAACTAACATAAAAACTAAATCATCATAATTTATTTAAGAGTATGACTCTTGCCGTTGGAGCAATCGCCACTCTTCTCTCCTGTCCGCCATCCTCTTCATCTCTTTATAATCCCCGGCACTCACTTGGCAATGTTGAAAGGACGTGAAGGTAAAACTACATATGTACAATAAAAAGGAAATAGAAATTAACTAACTTAAAAAAATGTAAGAAATTTAGGACGTGTGGAAGCGTGCTCAAGATGCTGGCAGCATTACCTCTCTGAGTAGCAATGCTTATTCTTTGCGCGAGGTAGCTGCCAGCTCTTCGGTCACCTGTGGTGTCGACAAATTTTTTGGAAAGATATCTGTACAAAGAGAGGGCCGCGGGGTCCCACGGACCCAGGGTCTAGACACCAAATGCAACAAGATTGTATTAGGTGCCAATACCCCACAAACACACACACACACACAATCACGTCAAGTAATAGTTGGTACAGTAGTTTTTAGTTTTTTTAGTACCTTTTAGTATTTTTACATTTTATCTAAATACTTATTTGCCGTCAAAATAGAATGGATCTGAGAGGAAGGGCCAGGAGACCCTTCACACATTACCTAGTTTGGGCTCCTGCCTCTCACTCGCATATTTAAATTTGTAACCTAAGCATGAAGAAATGTATAATGATGTGATTGAGAGAAAATAAATACTTTATTTGTTATATTATTTATTATCATAATATTATTTTACAGTTAAGTATTGATTAGGTATATATATTTAATTATTCATGTAGTAAGGAATCTATCTATATGCACGGTGTACACGAATAAACCTTTGTAAGTTTGTATACAGGTCTTATTACCTATTAGGTACTAGGTAATGGGAAAAAACATTTTCATTGGAAAAAGTTAAATCTGAACAAAGAAAAAGTACAATGACTTCTGAATTGAGCGGTCTGGTATTACTATTTTGATTACAAGCTTTTATTTTACTGGCTCTGTTCGTATGTAAGTTGTCCGTCAAAATTTCCTTTGGAATGGTCTTGATGAGTAGGTACCATACCGCGCAATCAAAGCTTACTATGAAAATAATAATTAAGAAAGATCTTATTCCCATGGGTTTCAAACAAATATGAACATTTTAATTTAAATTGATTTATACCTTAAATATTCACGCCCCACGGTATTTAATACCCATGTAGTCATAATAACTACCTATGTTATTTGCACCTAATTTTAGTTACATTCTTTTGTTAATGCACCTTAAGAGAATAGCGCACATAATCAGTACCTATGTTAGAATTTGACATAAATACTGAAGCGTATGCAGGTGCGTTGCCACTGTGAGGACGATGATGATATGCTTCGTTCCATCGTACCTGCAATTACAATGGCCAACATATCATTAGGATACAACAACGTACACATTGTTGCGTGGCGGTGAAAATAGATGGGCGGTAGACTCCATACATAATGCAACTGCTTGGACTCCTCAGTTTTGCAAGACCCTTCTTTCCCAAACAACTTTCTGCAATGAAGCTAGAAGCTTTCTGATATGAAGCTAGAGCTATACTAAAAAAATCGAAATTATTATTTGTATAAATAGTATGCAAGAGCATATATTACTTATCTCTATTGTTATTATTATAAGGAAGACAGCTTTGTGATACGCAGGAGGAGCAAAAAAAGATAATAGTTCATTACTTTATACAATCATCTTGGCGTTAATGTCGCGGCTGTGCTTTCGCGCAGGAGGCCCCGGGGTCCGCCTTGACCATGATCCAGAATGTATCCAGTAGAGCGACTGCCATATGACCTCCGTTACCCTGCTATCAGGGGAACCTGACCAGATCGGATCATGGTACTACAGTTCACCACTTTGTTCAATCGAATAACAGCCATACAGACAAATATAATATTTTAAGTAAATATTCCGTATTTTAACATTTCGTAAACTCGATAACAAACGGATACCTGTACAAGTAACTTCACCATATTGTTCAATGTATCTCCTTATAATAAGGCACAGTTCTCGGCCAACCGTGAGAACAATTGGTACAAATTATAACCTGGCCACTAATTGTGGCTAGAGCGAACTCATTTCCTTCGTTACCACCTCGACAGGGTAAGTCCTACATGGTCATGGCTCATCAAATTACGGGAAATTGCTCCAACATGTTAATTTAAGCTGGGAACAACAGGGAACGCAGCTTGTACAGCTTTTTTGTCCAATTACAATAGTAATGTCCACAAAACTAGCTGAACTTTTGTGGACTATTGTCTAAAAAGTATTTCCCAATTTTTGTCGATGTCCATATACTGTGACTATAAGGATTTAGTAAATCTGACTTTTAACCATGAGTCTTTTTACATAGAGTTTAAATAAAATAATTGGGCGTACGTTAAACACGAAGAGCGGGACCTGCAGTGTAAAATGAGTAATAGTCATATTAGCGTATAATTAATTAAGTCGTAGTTTGTTTGTAGTATACATTCAGTTTTGGCTTGCATCTGTTAATTAACCATTGGTGCAATATGGCTGAGTTTTCACAGGTTCTTCTTGTTGAACTTGTTATTGTGGGACAAACAACATCTATAGAGGCTAAAAAACTGATTTATTTATTTAACTGTTTATTGTGCACAATAATGATATACTGATGTTTATTTGGCTAGGAGCAACTGATGCATGAAGTGGCAGTGGGCAGGGCACATAGCTCGAAGAACAGATGGCTGATGGGGCAGTCAAGTTCTCGAGTGGCGACCATGTACCGGAAGAAGCAGCGTGGGTAGGCCTCCCACTAGGTGGACCGACGACCTGGTAAAGATCGCAGATACCAGCTGGATGCGGAAGGCACAGGACCCGCTTTTGTGGAGATCTCTGGGGGAGACCTATGCCCAGTAGTGGGCGTCTTCTGGCTGATATGATGATGATGATGATGATGATGAACTGATGCATCAGTATGATGATGAGAGCGTCGGAGGCCAAATGGTAAAGTGGTCATACTCGTACCCCGAAGTATCGGGTTCGAACACCAGTACTGCCATGTGCCAATGCCTCTTTTCTAAATTATGTATGTCGGCGCCGATTGGTTAAATCAGCCATGGCTATTCGCCTAAGTTAACACCGTCTTTCAATTGAATGCCTAAGCTGATGGCTGATTGTTCTAGCAACGATAAACGTTTTTAACTAGTTGGCTTATTGGCGTATGGCTTTAAAGCCGGCTGACGTATAACCAGGCAAGTGGATTAAATTTATATCAAATTTTATCCACTGCGGCGCCGCACTATAGCAAATATAGGTCAGTTTCGGATCAAAAATCTATAACTTCGTAATTTTTTATTATATCGTGATGAAATTTGGTACACATATGCAGTAATGTATGTAGATTCAAATGATATAGAATTTATAGTGATTTCTAATTATATGTTTAAATGTGAATAGCGTAAAGAGACAAAAAATGGGATAAGCACGAAAAAAGAGGTAAATTATTTATTTAAAGTGATTAACGTTTTATATTGTTTTTGGTAAACTGAATCGATTTTCAAAATTCTAGTAATAGTGTGGTCCAATAAATCTTGGACATTAATTACTTTAGCAGAAGTATTGGTGATCTCAATTGTAGAATATGGTGGATAGCAAGATTTCTTTAGTTCTTGTATTTTGTAGTAAGGCGGGAATATACAACATTTTCGTTCATTTGTTAAGTTCCTTAAGTTCATATATTGTGCTTTAGTTAAATCCAAATCAATAGAAGCACTCAATACTTCCGGGTCAGAAAGCATTTTTAACTGGTCTGAGTCATTCCAGATACTTGAAATGTACAATTTCTTGTGATTGTCGGCGTTCCTTAATGATTCGACAATATGTGCTTCTGTGTTTTCACCTATAGCCCGTATTCCCTGCATGTAGGTTTTATTGATGTGCTCAAAGCCATATTCTGCGAGTAGAAAAGTATTTTTCCTCTTCTTGGTAGATTCTGAGGAGTCTACATAAGCCACGCATGGTCTTCCTCGTTGGCTAGAAGTTGATGGTGTAGAATATTGATCAGAGTCCGGTAAATTCACCGAATACCCTGTGTCCAACCAAATATTATTCTTCTCTAAAAATGTTTCTTTTTTCCGAGCCGCCAGGGCCCAGCGCTTATTAGACGTTGAAAGAATGTGCCTTTGTATGTCACTTATTATAAAACATATGTCGTTTTCAGAAACATTTAATTTTTCCAGTAAAACTTTGGACAATGATTCCACGGTTCTACCTCCCTCGATATAGGGAAGTATGATATCTCGTTTGGTACAGTTGAAGGAAGACATTGTATAACTATAATACACAATCTGCGGTAATTTTAGCCCTAAATTAACTTTACTTCACTTGGAGTTACACAGAAATGAATGGCTGGAATAATAATTATCTCCCTTTATACGAGTATACTATTTTGCAATATTGAATCGGTACCTACAAAATTGTTATCTCTTATTTTCGCACGCGAAACGAGTGCAAATTTGATAAGGCCCCTTTGTTATTACGAAATAATTAAAAAAAATAACAATAAAGCCCATACTGTTCGTGCGAACAGTCCCTGTGGTAAACTTCGCTATTCGCTAAAGATACCGAATTTCCTACACCGACTTTTATCAATTTTTAAATATGCGCAAATATCCGCAGCTAATTTTTTATGTATCTTGTTTATGAATAGTTAGACTATGAACTAATACAAAAATTAGCGGATGGGGAGCGGGTGGGGTAACAGTCATAACTTTCAATAAAAAAAAATTATGTGAAAAATTTGATAATGTTCCTTTTTAAGTACTTTCCCAAATTTCACAAAATAAAATTAAAATTAAAAAGCTGTTTCGTAAAGTACATAAAATTATCTTCCTAAAAATGCAGTACACTGCATATCTGTGCTTAATATTTTTTTCACAATATTGTTTTGAAACATGAACACCCAAAGACTTGAGTTTGGTACCTCTTTCTTCAATGTACTTCTGACTAAGATTTTGAATAATATTATTTTGCGTATTAGGTAACAAAATTGAATATTATAACTTGACTATTTGAGTATCAATTTAAATCAAAATATCACCCAGATTATGATATTCGTAAAAACCATTTATGATATGCTCTTGTTCTACCATTTCCCATATTGCGCCGGTCTAGTTAGCTGGTCTCGGTTAGTCACCAAAATTAATATGGCGTCAAACACCTCGCACAGCAAGCAATTATTTTGTATATTTTTCGTTTTAACTAAATTTAAAATGTAGTATTAATAAAAAAGTGACAACATGGATATGCCTGATATTACTTGGCCGGTTGCAGGGCTAGGTGGCGCTGTGTAAATTTGTAAATTTATTTATCTAGCTAGACAATTAAGTACATGAACTGATGAACTTTACATGAACGTAATTTAAACCTATTTACTATCACTGAAAAAGATGTTCATAACAAAAATTAAAATGATAATCATCATATTAACAGTCCACAACAGTGCATTGTTGGACTTGGGCCTCTTCCACATTAGTAGAGAGTTTTGCTATAATCTCCAAGATTGACAGGTGGGTAGGTGATCGTAGTATATTAAATATATACATACATCCTGTATCATTAGCCTCTAACACATTAGGCGCTTTTACGACACCTGTAAGTCGAAGGGGTTGGTACAGTCAGCTGCAGTATGACAGGACGCCCGTTTAAATTTAATCCTACTTTTTTTAGAAACTGATCACGATGATGATCGGCAAGAAAACCGGGTTCGAATGCCATCGCAGCCATGTACATTTTCTAAATTATGTTTAAACGCTAGCTGATGCTCTAAAGGTGAGAGAAAATATCGTGATGGAACAGGCTACTGAATGTGTAACCATGATCCAATCTGATTAGGTGCCTCTGGTAGCAGGGTGACGGAGGTCAGATGGCAGTGGCTCCACTGTAATTATCTGATCAAGGTGGACCCCGGGCTCTCGTGCATGAGCACACAACTGCGACATTATCAGATTATTATTTTTTAATCATCTCTTGAAACACTAGACTGTTACAATACCATGCTACAGCATTCCTGAATGATTTATTGTCATAATAATCAGAAAACAATATTATTTAATTATATTAGAGATCGCTTAAAGCGATAAGGCCGCCTTTGCGCGCATATAAATTGTTTTTCTTATTTCTTGTTATGTATAATTTTTTGTGTGTGCAATAAAGAGTTTTTACTTACTTAATTATGTTATTGATGTCTGCCATTGCAGGCCCAAGGAATTTCAATATTATTCCAGCTATGAGTAAACAGTGTTACTCATCATCGTCCTAGCGTTTATCCCGGCCTTTACCAGGGTCCGCTTTCCTACTTATTTTCCTCCACCTCTTCCGGTTCTCGGCATCCTCGCGTCGCAGGCCGTTGGCTCTCGCATCCGACTCAGCAATGTCAATCCATCGCTTCTTGGGTCCTTTTCCTGATACCGGCAGGTTCAGGCACCTATTTCCCACGTATCTCTGATTACGATCCACGTTACTAATTTATTTTATTCAATATTCTCTTAAAATAAACAACTAAACACCAATACAAAATCTTGCACAACGCTCAGCACATCTATACACAAGGAACGTCAACAACAAACCAAAGTTCGCCGACAAAGTTGGCCGATAGTAATTTGCGAATCGCCTCATTATTTCGTATAACAAATAACGATTGCATGATTGTTACAATCACAAAGTTAAATTGGAAACTTCAACTTTGCCGACGGTAATTATGATAAGAGTCAACAGTCTCCGCGTTACAATATACGGAGCTAGGCAACAATATAAAAACGCAAATTAATTCGGGACCCGGATAGGGAAATTGTGCACTTGTTTTGCCTGCAGAAGTTTTGGAATCGGGAACTGGTTTGGGTTCCACGGGAAAATGTTAAAACGGAAGTAAGAGAATCTAATAATTTGGTCCTGAAGGGTCCCGTTGGTTTCTCTTTTTAAATAATACACCATCAAGGGTGCCCACCTTGTCTCCCTGAAGGGGAGACTCTTCAACCAGTCTTAGACGCTATCCTAATTGGCAACGGGCCAATTGACCATACGACGGATATCGCCCGACCAATAGAAGACGTCAAAACGGCCCGTCACACGACCGTTGCCAATTAGGACAGTGCATTATGGTACGGCAGACCTTAGTCAATCTTTGCCAACGGTATACGAGGTACCGCGTCTCATACAGCGTCTCGTCCCGCGTACCGCGGCATTGAATCTCGAAGCAAAACATGAAACGGTCACCCATCTAGTTTCCAAACTCTGCTTAAGTTGCTTAACTTTGGTTATCGGTCTCGCAAGCACGCAACACACAGGTGGCAGGACCGCTCACCCTACTCTATAATACTACCTACACTTGAGAACATTTGGGCTCTACCATTATTATCTAATACATGTACTTTACTCAAATTGATCCATTTTTTCTTAGTTGCTGCTCGTCAAATAAAAGAAATATCTTGGCGTCAATGTACCGCTTGTGCTCTCGCGCACGAGGTCCTGATGTCCGCCTTGACCATGATCCAGGATTTTGCAGATTAGATAATTACTGTGGAGCGACTGCCATCTGACCTCCGTGACTATGCTACTAGGGAAATCTGACCAGATTGGATCATGGTTACACATTCAGGCGCCCAAATGTGTGTGCTAGATAACTGGTAAACTTCTTAAATATTTTAAAATTACATACTTATTAGATATACATGCACCACACATAGACCACAGACAACAGAAATAAAAATTCGTCCTTTCAATTTCTGCTAGAATATAAGATTTTTTTTTAATTTCAAGTTTAAGTGGAGAAAAGATAAACGTATCGTTACATCGATAGTCTTGATGTATTAAACATAATAACCAACCTGACAAATGTCGGACAACTCCGACAAAGTTTACATTATCATACTCAGCTAGAAAAGGATAAGAAGCATCCAGGCGACACTGGATTCCAAATGAAAGAAATCGATCCAGCCAATAAGGAGGTACAACGATCCAGACATACACACATAACACACACATCAAACTTTATACACTATCTTTTCCTTGGGGGTTAGAAAAGTATTTTCCAAAACTGCATGAGCCATAGTCAAAGCGTCCACAAAGACCATCCTATAATTATATCGAGTTTTATGCATTTTACACGCTTAAATAAAAGCTTGAAGTACCTATCTATCTATACCTACATAGTATAGAACAAAATCGCTTTCCGCTTTCAAACATAACACATTAGTGAATTATGGTCTCGAGTAAAAGTCAACAAAAATATCAGAGTAAAATGTATTTTAATTTTTTCCACGAACTTTCCAATTTGTCGGCCAAGTTATTTTTGTGCCTTAATCTTACCAACTTGTAAAGTCTTTTAAATTATGCGCTTTATGTGGTACTTAAATACGAGAACTTATGAATTTAAAATTTTCCACTTGTTCCATATACGACTACAAAGTTTCAAGGGAATGGTGAAGCTCGGGAACTAGCATTCTGTTAATCATTAATGAAATAATGTAAATTCAAACTAAGAAGAATCGTCATCAGTCTACCATAGACAACAAACATATTCGATACCTACCTCATTTATCTAGAGGAGTAGATTTTGTAAGAAAATATTTAAATGTGTGTTCCAGTTGCGGATTATCATCTTAGCCCATAACAGTCCACTGCAGGACTTAGGGCGTCTCCCATGAAAGGGGAGGTTATTGCCATAATCTCCACGCTTGGCAGGCGGGTTGGAGATCGCAGTGCTATAAATATAACAATAGAAAACGCTGCTGTCCATTTTCCAGCCTACGGAGATCTCTAGGTCTTAGATCGTTTGCCTTGAAAACATTAGTCGCCTTGTACGACACCCACGAGTGTAAGGGGTTAATGCCAACCTACTATAGACAACAAACATTATCTATACCTACCTCATTTATCTAGAAAAGTATTTTTTTAATGTAATTCGGCAGACAAACCGGCAAGCGGATCACCTGATGGAAAGTGGTCACCGCCGCCTATGGACATCAGCAAAACCAGGGGCGCTATAATGCGTTGCCCGCCTCTAAGGAGACCTCTAACATACCTCTTGAAGGATCCCATGTCATAGTCTAAAGGAAACACTGTGGCTGGGAGCTCATTTCACATCCGAATAGTACGAGCGAGAAAGGTTCTTTGAAATCTTAGCGTGGACATCACTAGATTCTACAGGGTCTACGTAATTTGGATGAGCTCCCAGCCCGCGGCGAGTGGTGCGATGGTGCATTTGTGCTATGGGCACCAGATTATGTACTTCCTCAGAACACTACCCATTAATAGATAAAATTAAAAATAATCATCTTGGCGTTAATGTCCCGGTTGTGCTCTCGCTTACGAGGGCCCGGGGTCCGCCTTGACCATGATTCAGGATTTGGCAGGTCAGGTAATTACAGTGGATTAACTGCTATATGACCTCCGTGACCCGCTACCAGGGGAACCTGACCAGATTGCATCAACCCACTAATACCCATTAATATTAAGAAAATATTTAAAATTTTTGTTCGAGTTCCCGATACTAAATTAAAAAATACTTTTATAGTCATCACCATCAGCCTGCCTTCTTCTCACAAGTCTCGGTGAGGAAGCAACTTTACTTTTACGCAATTCTACATTAAGAATAATGCACAGAAAGTGCATTATTTATGCCGAAAAAAATTTCGATCATAACACAGAAAATGTTTGTTAAACTTTAAGCTACGAGTACCCAACAAAAATATCGTAAAAACCGTTTCGACCCCATATATTAATTAAAGAAAAAAGTCCAACATTAAATAAAACCGAAACCCGCATTAGGGGTAATTCAATTACCGCTGCACCCGAAGTGTTCGGGGGCGCCTCAGCAAAAACAGCTTTTGACAGGGAGGCTTCGGGGCTTATGCGAAAATTTATAGAAAATTGCATGGTACACGCGTCGAGAGTTGCGGGACTCGGGACTCCGAGTTGGGACTCGCTAGGGGGCGCGGGGGTGTATATTTAGAAAAGCTCCAAGCTACGACAGTACACTCTCAGTCTACGCTCGACAGCCGAGCGGAGAGCACGCGCGCCCCAGTCTCCCTACGCCCGCGCACTCGCGCCCGATCGCATTCGGCATAACAGAAAATTAATTAATCAAACGGAAAACGTGTGAGTGTGCCCGAACAGGATTTGGTCCGTGCTGTATGTGCTACCCCCGTGGACGGTTTACGCGACAGTTGAATTTTTTACGGACTCCCGTACCCAGTACCCGAATTTTTGAGTGGATTTTGAGGTATGTACCTAATCTGAGGATTTTTAATACAAACTAAGAACGGGGGCAGTGGTAACGGTATGGTAACAAATTGCTAGTAAAACCTTATAAATATAAATTAATTCGCGGTAACCTTAAATTACCCAAGAGCTTTCGGAAGCAATACAACAATTATCGGCCCATAGACTAACTAACATTTAAGTTAAGTGGTCAATTTTGTCATTGTTGCCAGACATATGTATCATTCTCAAGATAACACGTTAAAGTAAATGTCAGTAATGGTTTTAGTAAACAATTCCAACTTGGAGCAGTCGTAATTTATAGCTTTCTAACGATAACACTTTCTTGAACTACATTTGTTTGTGTTAACACTTTGACAATCGTGCTTCTCCTCTCAGTTTCGTCCGATGTGTCGATAAGCACCTTTTTTGGACTTGATATTTAAATTGCATTTTATGTTTAAATCAAACTTTTCGTGAATGATGCCCTGTCATATGATACGTGGTCTGCACTAACATGTTCCACGACAGGGTCTACACATTGTTTTGAATGAAATTTATGCGACGGCGTGTATGATTTGTATGACGCTCAGAAACACGTTTCAAAGAAAAGGTTTAGAATAACGCAGCTTCGTTTGTAATATTATTGTTGATATATGTACCTTTGCTGAGAAGACAGAGTATCCCTTTCGCAATCTCACACTGAACAGTTATATACACACCACCAGCTCGATCTCGGTTGTTAATTTTACTATTAATTTTAGGTACAGTCAGCTGCAGAGAAAACAGACCCATTGACTATTTATTATCTTGCTTTACCTTACCTACCTAATTATGATATCCATGGTCCATTCACTCTGCAGCTGACTGTAGCTAAAAAAGCCCTGATTAAAAAAGTTTATAGGAGGTCTGATTCTGAATGAATGAACACGCTACTAAACGTACCAGTAGTGTTTATTCCCGCCAATCAAATATAACCAACCAGACAGAAAAAGTGGTACAGCCCCCGGCAAAGTTTACATATATTCAAATATTTTCTAAACTACTAAACTTATTTTAATGAAACAAAGCAAATATCCATTTCGATTAAACTGGCTCCCAAATAAAGAGAACCGCATCCAAATCGGTCCATCCGTTCGGAAGCTACGATGCCACAGACAGACACAGATAAAGCTCGTCTAAATAGTTTAGAGACGTAAACTAATTTTTACCTCGTATTCAATGAAGTCGTTGACTTTGAGTGATAAGCAAAGTGGCGCCCTCGTCGACTATCAGCTCTTTATGGACAAGCTGACAGATCGACAGATCAAACTTACAACAACCCTCCCCAAGACACGTTAAACTGATAGAAACCCCCTTTTTCGTCGGAGGTTAAAAAAGTAGTCGGGTATGGGAATGATGGTGACAACGCACTTGCGTTTCTGCATTTTTATTGCCTGAAATCTAAATGCATGAATTCTAGATGTTATGGGGCCCATAACATCTACGATTCATGCATGCCAATAATAAGGGCGACAGTTACCGCTTACTATTAGCTAGACAGCCCACTGTCTGCTCGTTCGTCACTGCCTAGAATAAATAATAAAATAAAAAGCTTCTCCACCATATATTCCAATAACAATGATATCTCAAATAAAGCTCTAAATTCGTTCGTACAAATCGATTCAGAAAAATATTTGATTGAAAATGAAAATTCGTTACTTTTATAGGTATCTATTTTTCAGTTTTAGAACGATGAATACCCATCATCTAACACACGATCTTCCAAAAAACAAGAAGGTCGTAAGCCAATACGTAATCTATATAAACAAATGCTAGGTAGATCATACCCGGGATTACGTTTATCTGAAAATGTTCAACGAAAAATTTCTACTTGAAAACTTATTCGTCTCCGGCACGACGTTCCGCAGATTTTATGTCCTTAAAACTTTTTATGACTGACGGAACTCTTTGAAAGGGCCAATTAACGAACCGTCTCGTGATTACAATTTTCATTATACTTATATCTAGGTTCTCTTCGCGAAAATCTCCTCCCAGTTTTCCGTCCCGAATTTATCTTTCACCCAAATAACGGAATGCAACCGTCTCGGAAATGTTTTACTTGAAATTATTTCGCTAAATGACGGGAGAATACACAGAGAAGAGCTCTTTGGGTCTAGATTTCATAAATCTCATTTTTAGTTTCATAAGTAGAAGACATTCTTTCGTTTATTCTTGTTTAATAATCTCACCGACAGAAACAGTCGGATTACCCCCGACCAAGTTTACTTAAACTTAAATAGTTTCTGAACTACAAAACCGATTTTAATGAAACAAAGCTAAGAATCATTATCATTATTAATCATATCGATTAACCTGGCTTACAAATAGAGAAAATTGCATCCAAATCGGTCCATGCGTTCGGGAGCTATGATGCCACAGACAGATACTCAAATCACAAAGCCGGAGATAGATACACACGTCAAACATCTATTTTTTCACCGGGTGTTTAAAAATACATCAATAATAGAGCCTCGTACATTCTTTTATAAAAAAATTTAACGCAGTAGACCCTGGCCTGATGGCCAGTCTCGGTTTGACCTGTGGTTGATACCACAGGTCAAACCGAGATAGCGAAGCCGGCAAAATACACCAAGCAGACAATAATATTACACAAAAACACATTCACGCAAATATAAATACAACAAATGCGCCCGCGACATTTGCGACGAGCTCGAGTACGCTGTTATTCCGAAAGGTGTTTGTATTTAGTTTAATGCACTAACCGCGTTCCGTTATTAATGGTTGCGAGCAACACTGGCTGGCAATCAGCATTAGTTTAACAGCTCCGTTTACTGGCCATTCGCTCAAACGACAGAGATACTGGCATAAGTGAGCTTTATTGGGTGTGTGTTACCCAATAGTTGGGAAACGGTGGGTAAATTGTGTAAGTGCATGTGCTAATGATGCCTCCTAATTAATGTGGTTTTGACATTTTTTTGTAAGTGTGCGTTTAGTTTGTTAGGGATTCATCCACGTTGGCTATCTTAAAATAGAACTAGTGGATCCGGTACGACTTCGTCCGCGTACACCTACTTTACCCCTATCTACCCTCTTTTTCTTACTTATAAACCTTCTTGAATCACTCTATCTATTGTTGACAATCGCATTAAAATTCGTTCGTTCGTACACAGGGACAGATGGCGGATACCATGAAAGATTTATGGTATGCGTTGTAGGTTCTCCACTAAAGTATATCATTTAAAAAAGGTACGTAGCTCTGTTGAAAACAATTCACATAGTTATAAGTATCCTTCACCAGATTTGTGCGCCATCCACATCTATATCTTTACATAGAATAAAACAAAGACGCTTCCCGCCGTCTGTCCCAATGTGTCTATGTACGATTAGATCTTTTAAACTACGCAACGGGTTTTAATGCGGTTTTCAACAATAGATAGAGTGATTCAATAGGAAGATTTTTAAGCAAGACAAAAGGGTAGGAAGGGGTAAAGTAGGTGTAAGCGAACGAAGTCGCGCCGAGTCCACTAGTAAAAATGTAGGTATTTCATCAAGTTGTAAATTTTCCGAAAGCTTGGTCCAATATTCATGTAGACGCTCAAAGCATTCGCACTTCGCTACAGGATGAAGCAGTACCAGCGTTTTACAATTACTGTTCCGTTTGCTGAATTTCAGATATGCAAGTTTGCTATGCAACCGTACAGGTGGTTTGAGCTCAACTGTTTCCTGAGTTGCTATTATAGTTTGGTACGGAATGGTCAGAGGGTATGTTGGAATTTGTAGGAAATTTGATTACTGTAGATAATTTCCGAAGTGAGAAGAGTTATAAAAAGAGTTGCGGATGTATGCGGGGCTAGGGAGTTGTCGACAGTGAAAAGTGGCGGTCCATGTCTACCTGTGCGACACAGGCGTGAGCTTAATGTATGTATGTATAATTTCTGCCTGTCGGTTCGACTGACGGTCACCAAAATGATGGATTTTGGTTTCAATTTAGATTTCAGTTTTTAATGCACTTGAGATAGAAAGTTACGAACGTAAGATGTTATTGTTTCGTATGCATGCAATTTGGTAATTAGGCGGTCAGTTTCTTTTTGTGCATATTGAAAAACAACTTACTACTAGTACTCGTAAGTGAGTTCTTGGTGTAGCGTACGTGTACGGTTGGTGTAAGCTACGTGTAGGGTAGGGTAGGGTATGGTAGGGTAGGGTATGGTATGGTAGGGTAGAGGTAAAGTAGGGTATGGAAGGATAAGGTAGAAGTAGGACGCTACGCGAACGAAGTCGCGCCGTTCCCACTAGTGTTTCATATATGTATTCACGTACTGAATTAGAAGCCAACCTTTCTCCAACGCCAGGAATAGGTTACTGAATTTTTTATCAGTGTTTCTAAAATATGCCATTGGAAAAACAATTTAAAAAATACCTATTCCAGTTCTCATACCGGCCCCATTCGGAACGCGATCGATATTTAATTCGCGAAACGGCAACATCATGTTTCTCCACTCAGCCTAATTAAAAAGCGGAACGTGTTCCAGATAAAATAAAAAATAAATAACGCGTGTATTTTTTAACCATTGAACCGGGGTTGCTCAATCCATCGCGCTCCTAAGGGCATCATCTTGTTTCCCAAATTACTCTAGGACGGGCCTTTCATGAGAGTTTCTCAAGCAAAAAATCGTTAGAAGTGCCTCGCATTATATTCGCCTCCGATGCGTGCGTAGTTTGATATTCTGAAGAATTCTTCAGATTCCCGAACGAAATGCCCCAGCTCTGACGACTCGTTGCCACTCGAAACAGAGCAATTACTTTCGGTGATTTCTTTTATTTCACTAGAATAGTAACTGCTTTTCATTATCACAGACATGGAGTTTACAGATTCATTTTTGTTATAAAAATGAATTCAATAGAATGCGATTGCAATTACTTTGTGAAGTTCACAGTTCAGCTCTATGAAGGTAAAATATCTTAACAAAGCATGATGTTCACAACAATAATCAGATTATTTATTTACAGGATTGCCTACAGAGTTTAAAATATAATAGTCTTAGCTAATTGGTACATTCATTCTTTATTGATTGTAACCTCGAATAACAGGCAATCACAACATGTACAAAATAGAATACTTCAGTTTAAATATACATATTTTAAATGTATGATTTACACAATTTCAGACATAGGTATTTAAATAATAACATTCTAATAGCGCCAACCCAATGACAAGTCCATACTTTTATCGAGTCGTCGTTCTGTCCGTGGCTTTCTATCGGCTTTCAATAAACTTTAAGGTCGAGATCGAAGAGGTAGGTCTCAAAGACCTCTATTACTACCAATTAGTGTAACCAAGGCGGTCTCTTTGACCGCTAACGGCCGGAGACAGAAAATTGATCTGGGACGGCCGCCTTGGAGACGTCGCGTCGCATTTGATCATCCAATCAATCTTATTGCGCAAATACTTATCCTGTACTTACCTGAGGGTAATCGTGGTAATCGAGGTAAATCGTCTTTAATGGACGCCTTTTTCCGGTTCCGGTTCATCCCTATTTAAGTTCTGACGAAAAAGGAGTGGTGTTATAAGTTTGATGTGTGTGTTTGTGTCTTTGTGTATCTGTCTGTGGCATCGTGACCACCTGAGTGGTTCAGTGGTCAACACCGGTCTGCCACGCAAGAGGTCCCGGGTTCGATTCTCGGCCGGGCAGAAATTGAAATGATTAATTTTAATTTCTGACACGGGTCTGGGTGTTCTATGTATAATAAGTATGTATCTAAAAGTATTTAAGTATTATATCAGTTATCTAACACCCATAGTACAAGCTTTGCTTAGTTTAGGGCTAGATGGCGCTGTGTGAATTTGTCCACGAATATTTATTTATAAAGAATATTTATCGTAGCTCTCGAATGGATGAACCAATTTAGATGCGGTTTTGTTTCATTAAAATCGATTTTGTAGTTTAGAAACTATCTGAACCTATATGTGAACTTGGACGGCGGTTATCCGACTTTTTCTGTCGGTTAGGTTATATTCGGGTGTAGTCCTTTGCACATCCTATACCAGCAAATAAACTGTTCTTACTACTATCGTTACAAATTATTTTGATTAGATTACCTAGATTATATCCAATATCTCGAAACTTTGATCTTAGGTATGTAGAGAGCTTCAAAATTACAAGTACTGAATTAAATCAGGGTTTAATGAACCGTCAAGTTCACATTCCTGTCTCACACGGCATCGACAGGTGAAATTATAATTTATGATGGTCTAAATTAGACCGCGTACCAATAAATATTTTGTTGGAACACGTTATGCCGGGAGGCAACAGCAGCTTTTGCATAAAATATTAATTTATTTTCCTATCGACGTTAGCCGATGACAGACTCATCCGTGTTGCTCGGAAAGTGTGATGAAATGTGATCTTTTCCATGTCCATCCTATATCTCCTATATCCTATAAGAAACAACCGGCAAAAATGACAATATTCGTCTACCAGCTCATTTTTACACAAAGTACTTCTTCTATTATTTATTTTCTAAAAATAACTCAATTGTTAATACGGTTATGAATGAGTAGAATTATTTGAGTGGAATTAGTTGTGCGGATTCAGGCATAGTCGATAAAAGATAGGTTTCAATTGGTGTAGTAATCTCCATTAGTTTCTTCATCCCTTCTATTCCGAGGCGTATGTTGAATGTAATCTCAACTAGGGATGTTACGGAGCTTCGACTCCGACTCCGATAAGTCGGAGCTTCCGATTGATCTTGCACCTCCGGTTCCGACTTCGGTTCCGATACTTTTAAATCGGAGGTTTTAATCGGAGGTCGAACTATAGCTGATAGCGGCGGCGGCGACGCGCGGCGGCTGCGGTCAACGTGTACGAACGAACGAAGGTTAATGCATGTCGTTGGAAAAGCACGCGTTCTGTCATCGATTAATATTTCACTTGTTGTTACGCAATACGGATGGTTTGTTTTGTTTTGTGCAGTGTGTCAATTAAAGTTATCTGTTTTTGATATGGAACTAGTGGAAAGTGAATGGAAATACAAAATTCCAATCCCTTAAACCGATTGCCCTCCAATATTTATCGTGTCCACCAGGGTCAGTAGCAAGCGAACAACTTTTAGTGGTACTCGCCTAATCTATGATCCGTTAAAAAATAGATTGGACGGAGACAAAGCTGCAAAGCTGTTGTTTATTAAATATAATTTGCTACTTCTGGAGTTAATAAATTTGAATTAATTTGCTAACTGTCATAAAAATGTGTTTATTTTTATTTGTGACACCTTATATGATACAGGTTTATTATTTTTTAATTGAAATTAAAGAGGCTGATTGATTAATGTTTTTACTATTTTATTTTATTGCCTGCCCTTAACACATCTATCTTCACCGCTACTATCTCCAACTCCGCCTCCGACTCCGATTCCGGTTCCGACTCCGAAAAACCAAATTTAGAAACTCCGACTCCGACTTCGGTTCCGATAAAACCACCTCCGTAACATCCCTAATCTCAACCCGTCTCAGGGCTTTATCAGTCTCGGGTGCCGATTGGCACACGGTGACGGTGTTATATTACTATTATTACATATAAACTCGCGTACCTACAATGTTCAGCGTTATAATCATCAAGAGTAGAGTCTACTGCTGGAATTTACCAAACAGTGCAGAGGTATTGCCGTAATCTCAACGCTTGGCGGGTTGGAGATAGCAGCTATGAAAATACTTAACAAAAATGCTACTGCCCATTTTCTGGACAGCGCGAGCGGAGGTAACATGTTCTATTAGAGTTTTACAATCTCCGTGAATAGAGGGGGCTAGTGCTACACATTCTACTTTGCTGCCAATCACCATATGGTCAACGACACATACCACAACGTCACGGACGTAATGATTAACGAATTGTGGGAGTGTTTTGAGGACTGGTGAGAATACCGAATCAAATTGGGGCCCGAGGCAACGAAGAATCAGGCGCGTAATACTGAACTAAATAATACAGTAAGTATGTAAGAATATCAGATTAGACCCGAAAGGTATCCCAATTACTCAATCAAATATATTATTTTATTATTATTTTCATACAATATTTTGAATGGAACTAATTTAAAATTCCCCAACATCAAAAACTTCATACTATGACAACACGTTTATACAAACAGCGCCGCACGTTGTCAAAAACGTCATGTGACTTTCTTATTTTTTTTAGTTACGGCGGTATTATTTTCTGAAAATGATTATCTACCTAAATACACGAGATTGCGTTCAAGGCTGTAATAGCAGTTTTAGTTACGTAATGATTATGATTTTTACTGTATAAAACAACGTTGTTAGAATAGCCATACCTACCACAGGGCAGAAAAAAAGTTACCAGTCTAGGCATAAAGTGAAATATTTAAGTTTTCTAAGTCTAGGTTACTATTAGACTACGTCGAATACCTATAGTTGATCTAAGTACGCAACAAAGACAAGAATGAGAGTGCAGAGGCGAAGTAGATAGTAAATATAGTAGATAGTAGCCATCAGGTGGACTGTCTGCTCGCTTGTCACTGAGTAGCATAAAAAAGAACTAGTAGGTACTGCTAGATGGCAATTTCCGTAGGCGTATTTCTTTATGCCAACCATACCCAACCGGCGCGTACGCAAAGTTCTCATACCACAATGCTCTGAATGGTAATTAACGAATTTGAGAGTGTTTTGCCCGAAGACTGGCGAGGGAGCCGCACCAAATTCAGGCCCGAGGCAACCCGCTAAGCACCGGCTGCGTTCAAAATAAATAGCGCAATATATTTCGGTAATTCATGGCATCATAGGTAACATCGAATTATTGCTGTTAATTGGATGGCTGTCAGGAGCCTCGGCTGTTTGCCTGGCTTAGTTTATACGATAGCAGATATGGTCATGAATTAAAACAGTTGGTAAAAAATAAGTAATTGCCTGTGAGCGTCCGTTTTCGAGAATTGTTTTCGGGCTCGTACTAGAATTTATCAGGATTAGTCATAATAAACCAGGATGTTGTGGAATCTAGATATCATAACAATCTACAATAGAGATTAAGTAAAAACCAAGTATACGGTGCAAGCAGGTTCTAGGTAGTCGAGACATCTGTGCGGTAGGCTGTCCAAGGTATTCTCAGCTTGCGGCGCCAATACCACATTTATCTGCCTGTCGGAGGCTTTGAGTATCCAAGTCTCTGCGCCATATAAAGTGATGCAAAAGACAAGTGTGCGGACGAGATGTTTCTTAGTCCGATAGATTATGTTTCTGTCTCTCCATACCGTGCTCAGCGGAATCATGCCATCTTTGCCATGCCAGGTTGTCACAGGTACCTACAGGCTCAACAAATCTTCTCTAACTTCTTTTTTGTTTTAGAAAACTCTTTCAGTATTACCAGAATTTGATTTTTTATGGGAGCACATGCCTCTGACTGTATAAAAGCTTAATCGCCAAGTGATTTTACTTAAGATGGATAACTCAAAGTTTTTGACAAATTAATGCTGCGTGAAAAGTTCACAATTTTTTTCCATTAGCGGCGGTTGACTTGACCTAGTATACGGGGCGAAGAGTTCCAGCATAATAAAAAAAACTTGGAGAGCTTATATCTACAGCTTTTAGCAAGTACTTTTATCGCCGCAACCTATCGATTTTGTGCCTTCTTATATAACTTTTATTAAGTTCCAAAGCTTAAGTTAAGTTTTTTTAGGTAATGGTGAAAAGCTTGCAAATAGGAGCCACTATTTTACGCTTTAACTGTATGTACGCTATTGTGATTCGAGTATCTTTTATTAATAATGGAATAGAAAAAAAAATTATTTGCCTATAAATTAACAAATTTTTGTAACGTTTAATACAAAAGTTTCTTATAGACAGAATGTTCCATGACTTAAATGGGTGAAGGTGAAACCCGCTGGTATTCTGTCATGGCCAGACTTAAGACTAAAAATGACCAAGTAGTTAGTTACAATAAAGTTACGTATATGGCAAAAAAAAACTTAAAGTATAAAACTATCATTAAGATAATTAGCTAATTATCTTGATGATAGTTGAACATAACAGTAGTGATTCTTTCATCACTTAAATAGAAAACAATTTTAATCTTGAATTTTTTTAACATCATAAACAAAGTTAGTTTGTCCGTCGCATCGACACAGTCACGGCTAGTGTCGATATTCACTTGCCCTTCTTTTCCTTTTCTGGCAAACTTTTTGACGAATTAATGCCGCGTGAAAAGTTCACGATTTTTTCCCATTATCGGCCAGGGGCGGCGGTTGACCTAACGCAGTTCCCGTGTAATCCCAGCTCCAACTTTGCCAGCGAGCAAACTTATTCCTTCATTCATAAACATTTTACTTCGCCCGGGCGCCGCCACTGCCACTTGATATTTGGCACTTAAAACTCGTAAACGCCCCTTGATGGAACCGCTACGAGCATCAACTAAAACTGAGCGGCAAAGATTTAAAATCCCCGCGGGGGACGCGTTATAACATTCAAAATTACTCTTATAAGAGCGCTATATGACAGCGCCCATTTCCATGTGTCCCTTTCGACAAAACGACGGCATAGAAGCAGAATTTCCGTTGCACTTTATTGGTTATGCTATAAATATTTATGCAGCGAGATACAGAATCTTTGGTTCGATAATATCAAAGGTGTATGGTTTTATAGGCGCTGTAATAAAACGCATACACTAAACGCTATAACGTTCCTAATGGGCGACTTTACAACCTCTTATGAACACAATTTGGATTTTATTTTTGACTAATGGATTATACTTTCGAATTCTCGTACGCATACTTATTTACATCGCTGATTAGAATTTTATGATCATTTATGAGGAATTATAAAGTTTACCCACGTATTTTATTGGAAACAACATCGAAATTTTATCCGCTATTCATCGAATACAATGTATGACTTTTACCTACTCGCACATTACCTTCTTTGCAAAAGAAACTATTTTTTTTGGCAAAATCGCGTTTAACATTCATGAGGTTTCCATCAAGTTCTCGTAATAAAATTGAAGTTGTATTTTTAGCTAAACCTAGGACCTAGAGCCATCGCGGTGGCCCATATTTTAGCACACACCACACGTTCGGGGCACAACACATACTTTATGAATAAGTTATACGCGTACAGCACGTCCACAGGCCTAGTCTAGCTTTGTACTCCGCATCGCACACCAGTTGTATTTTAATTATTAATAGTTTGTGGCTGTGGAAAAGGGGTCTGGCACAAAATTAAATACATACCTACTTATAAATGGCTGTATAAAAGCATTAAAGTTGCTTCGAAACGAGCGGAATGTCTTACAAAAAGACTGTTTTTGTACGCATTAAATACAAACGTCTTTGTACGTCTAGTAAAGTAGGTTAAATAAAAACGCCTAGAATAATAAGAGTTGATGAAAGTTGAAGAGAGATGAAACTCATGACGAATTTCATCATGTCGCCTTATACTCACGTGTACAACACACATACAAAGCCTTCTCGAAAATAACCTGAAAGTTATTTTCGTGTAAGGTGCTTACAGAACCCTATACCTGCTTTAGTTTAGCCTAGTCCAACTCTTTCAATGCTATTTTTCTAAGGCAGAACAATTTACCGGTTACAGAGAAAATAAAGGAATGCCTTACAATTTGCTGATTCAGTAGGTGTTTTATAAAGGTTAGAGGTAAACTTTATTTAGGGTATAGTCGGACTCAAACGTCCAACAATCATGATAGGCAGCGACTTTATTTTTAACCACACCAATTCGGTTTGTGAGAGTCACCTACCAGTTTAGACATTCCGTCCATTGGGAAAAGTATAGCAACATTTTTGCTAATGTAAAAATGGCCGGTTCAATTGAAAGGGCCCTTGCCGTTCAATAACCAATTATTACATAAAATATAAATCATTTCTGACCGAAACGTGACTGCTATTTTACTTTCTTTTCTCGAGTTCTCGAGTAAACCATTGTGTGGTTTGTTCTCATGAAATTAATATGTACGACAACCGATGATGATGATGACGAATTTCAATACCTACTTGTTTAGATTTGTTGCGACTAAATCTCTGCGACATTCTCTGATCCTTTAGTGATCTTCGCAAGCCTATTCTTGACCTACCATTGTCCGATATTATATTTTTTACCATACACAATCGAATAATCGTTCTGTATCCCTTTGCCGTCCCCGGAGGGCCAGTAACGACTAGCGATACATCAAGGCTAAGGGTGTGCGATCAATATTCAATATCCGGATAAAATTCGCCTCTTCCGATCGCCGGATATTCCGGCTACATCGACCGGATTTATGTACACACCGTCGCTTGTTTCAATAAATAAATAAGTACTGTCCTGGCGCCCGGTAGACTAGAATAGACCAATCGGCGGCCAGGTCTGTTTGAGACTTGGGCGCTAGAGTTGTTCAAGAATAAGTTCTCAAATGAAAAATATTTTTTCCATAGCAAGCTTTTGTCGCGCATTTTCAATATCTCTTCTTGAAAATAGACTAATCAACCGAGCTCAAACTCGACGGGTTTACCATGCGTAGTTTCTATGCCATTGCCACTTTCTGTCTCTATCATCAGATAAGCTGAATAGTATCCTAATATTGCATTGTCACGAAACTTATATGAGTGTACCAAACAGCTCTAGAGGAAACCAAAAAATGGGTCAAAAACTTGCAAGATTTTATTATGAACAGACATGGGGACATGTGAAACTAAATAAAAAATTGTAATAAAAAAGTAGTACAAAAACTAAAAATCTCGACTGTTATTAAGTCTTAAAAGTTAGAAACAAGCCAAATGGTGTAAGTACATAGGTGTATAAAGTGTAAACGTTAGTTTAATTTAAATTTGAAAGCAGGCCGGGCCCATTTTTATTATATTTTATAAATATTAAGCATCAGTGTCCTACCTATTTCATAACTATAAGTAAAGAAAGAACTTTAAGAAAGGTATTCAAATGCTCATGACATTTCAAATGAACAAATTGCATTTAACAGCCAAACTTTCCATTTCCTAAACACTTACTGTAACATACAAAGCGTTTGTAATCTAATACACTAATGTGTTTGTTATGTGTTCTGTTCCAGGTAAGTTCCAGATAGTGGAAAGGGACAGTAAAGCTGGTAAGAAACCGACCATAAACTGCAACAGTGTGTACAACTTTAAAACTTTTCAGTAGAACACAAGAACTGAAGTTTTCAGTTTATGTTATTTGGGTTTTTCCTTTCGGTTGTCATATACAACAACAAGTCCGAGCTCAGACATTATTGCTTAAGTGACATTGAATTATAAATCTGAGTTATAAGTTCTATACAAATAGTTTCAATCATATAAATTTGAAGAACAAGGACCTACGTTTCGTAATTTGCTTTTGAAGTTAGGTACATACTTGATTTTACTTTACACAGATTTTACATTTATTTACAACTTCCAATAAAATATCGTATGTCAGCTTAGTCTACTTTATGCAAACGCACAGAGCTACACCGAATATGCAAAGGCAGGTCCTTAATTTTCGATACCCATAAACGTACACCATAAATATAGCTTTATACCGATCTCAGGTTATGGATATGCGCATATTTATTTATGGGCGATAGATATGACTTCTCAAATAGCACTCATGTATTCCAAAATAAGTTTCAAACTTCGCAGACCCCGTATTACAGGGAAAACGCTGTTTCACAGTCCCGAAAACAAAAATTGTTCAATTCAGGAGTTCGGATAATTACTTGTTCGAAGTGTTGACTCAGAATAAATATTCATAACTTTCGAACAAAAGGCCTCTGGAAAAGCTGTATATAAGCCGCTGTGAGGGTAATATATCTACTGTATTACCTGGAAAAGTTTGTCGCGTAGGTGCCGGCGAATGGTCGACTGTGTAAACAATAAGGCTACATTTTCTAGAATACTACAAAATGTTTACAGTTTTGCTTTGAGCGCTTCTTCCCGGGATCGAGAAAATTATATTTGCCTTGGAAATCGATTTTGAATCTAGTAACAGGATTCTGATGCACCCAATATTTTTGAAATAAAATACATTGTCTATTTATAATTTACATATATCAAGGCGCAAAAGAGTTAGTATTGTGCGTATATTACCAACCATAAGTACGACTGCTATCTTTGAGCTGTTTAAAGTTAAGTTGCTACATTAGAATTTATCTATAATAAGATTGCTAAGAAGCAAGGCTGTAACTGCTAGGTTTTGATAAAAACTGTCTTCGCTCTTTCAGATAAGCTGGGTACATGCCTGACTCTTGCGAAACAAGCCCTCGGCAGTATCAGATATTTAACATACATTTCTGTGTTATTAATTAAATTACATTTGGCCCTATCTCTAGTTAATTCAATGTAAATTGCTTTAACGTTCGGTGCCTTATCTGGTGAAATCGTATTTACATTTGTACCGACATTTACTACACGGCACTATTACCTACTAAGCAGTTACAGTATCTGGCGGGAGGTTTATTTGTTGTATAAATTCTACCTACGAATACATTCATGTTCAACTTACTGGGACATTTACTAGCTTTCTAACTTGGTCGTGCCAGTGCCGGCGTCTTTATCTGCACTGAACCTACCAAATTTAAAAAAGGGGGATGAGTAATATTTATAATTGATTCGATTGTTACGGCATTATTCCCTTCATTTCATCACAGTGGGAATGTTATACTTTGGAGATTGGTATTTACCGCACAGTGTACATTGTGCTAACAAGTTTATTTAGCGCAGAGTCTGGTGAGATTATAATTTTACTTTACTTGTTTTCTTTCTAAGTATCTGCAAATATTATAGTTAGTTTGAATGTCGAACAAACATTCATAATGGTGTCCTCGTAAATAATCGAATACCTACTATTTCACAAAATTGTTCACAAAACCACCGAGTACTTTACATACTTACATTATTCGCGAGCGCGGCCATTCAATGTGGGTTTCTGTTTCTCAGACACTTTGCATCGCACCGCTGCATGCCGCAACCAGTTATCCAGCGCTGAGATCTCTAAATGTAAAGCATTCACAAAGTATCTTATCCCAGTCGCCTTTCTTCACATATCATTAGTTAATTTATGTAGCGTTCGACCCAGAATTATGGGACGGGTTTATCTATGTGGAGATACTGGGTAGTGGTACCTACGGCTGGTTCGCTGAGAGGGTCGACGTCCTTGCGATCGCATCTCGCCGGACCGCGGCGCAGGTGTAGCGATGCACCTGCCCGGCCCGCCAACTTACCATAAAATGCGATTCGAACTTATCCTCCGTGAAACAAAGCGCCGTCCCACTCGCACTCGCGCGCTAGAGCGGGATGCCTCCACAATCACGACCGACATTAACTCAATATACGACGGACTGAACGCGGTCGAACGGAATATCAGTTTTTACCGGCGCAAAAACTATCGGAATTCCAAGTCTGGGTTAGCTGCCGAGCCGTAATCACCCGCCGGAGACTTACTTTTAAAACAATATCTCCGCTTTATATTTCATCGAGGCAGGTGTAATTTATGGGATATTCTCATCCTTTTTTGCTGCGTCTTTTGAGTTTTCGCCGGCGACGCTCGGATTGATCGCGCTGCCGAGTTTTGTTTTTCTTCTGTCTAGAGCTGTACGCGCCTTCTACCGGGTTTGCTTGGAGTTAGATTAGATTTTGCCGTCTCCTTTCAACGTCCCTCCTTTATCCCATCGCAAAAGCTCGAATAGAAGCTAAACAAAAACATTTTTGTACATTTTGCTTGGAGAAAAATAGTAGGTGCCCAAATCAATTTTGATTCAATTACAAATAACAATAAAGAGCGAGAGAGTGGAGAACATGGCGCAGATTTGGGCTTGGCTATTGTTATGGGGAAGTAATAGGCAGTCAAACGGTTCGCGATATCAAAACATCGAATCAATAAAGTGCCTGAATAGCCCATTCATAGAGTAACGGGGCACTATTTTTAATCTTAAGAACGTTTATTGCGGTCTTAGAATCTTTCTTCGTACATGCATGCACATAAAAAGTGCACATAAGAAGTTGTCAAAGCTTTTGAGTAGTTCTCATGACTCCTGATATATGAACAGGCGGCCAAATTTGCATTCAGCTTGAGGAACTGAATTTTCCTCAATTAAAGCTATATTACTCAATTAAAGCAAACAATACTCCTTAAATTAAGTCTACGTAAACAGGTAACGTTAGACGGTAACACGGCGTATTAAATAGGAAGCTACGCACGCTACGAAACTGAGTTTTTAAGGCAAAGTCACGCCTCGCTTCGATGAACAATATGTCTTAATTAAACCATTCTCCGCCCCAAGACTAGTCTGCCGCGCCTCATGACATAGGCACCGTAATTACACTGAATATACCGGCCCAGATACGGATAGATAATCGATGAAATTGACCAGCAGCGGCTACGAGCTCCAAAAAATTCTATGAAGAAACACGCCGTGCCTAACCAAAGACATTGCAGGTGCTAAGCTGTAAATAAGGAATGAACGCTGGCTTAACGTCGTCGTACAAAGTGAAAGAGGACTAGATTAAAATAAATGTTGCCAAAGGGACGGCCGCAGAGCCCGGCCCCTGCGGACTGCAAGCCAGAAAAAAAATAAACTCTCCCGTGTCACGAACAAACGCAACCGCTAGCGTGATAGTTGCAATTTTGATGCCCGATAAAGTGATACGTGGCCGTAGGAACATCGATCCTGTGTCGCGTCACGTTCGCTATCGCGTTCACGACCCAGGCTTACAAATCCGGGCCTAATATCATATTCTTCGCAAACGCTACGAGTATTTATGGTATAATTATTGTGGGGGTAATTACAGTGAGATAAATGTGAGTGTCGGTGGTCGGTGGGGAATTTACAGCGCCGGATCACGCTAACAATAGGCCTGGCCCGCCGCTAGGATCGCGCTCGCCGCTGCGCTCGTTTTGCTCTCACAGCGTTCTTGCCGGTCTAGACGTAATATGTCTAATACAGACTATAATTCAGGCGTAATATCTAATTCCTAGCACTGTGACCGAATCGGCTACAAAGCCCCTTTCTCCTATTGAACAAGAACTGCATCTCAACATGTGTCGGACAAAAACCAATAAAACAGTTCCAGTTAACTATTTCGTTCCCTTTGAGTCTGAAAATGCCCAAAACAAATTCAACTTGGCCTTTTGTCAGACGCCACGGAGAGAAGTTTCCACCCGTAATCGTGGTGTAACTGGAACTCGTTTACCAACAAGAACAAATCAAATAAAAAGCTTTTACTTTGAAGGCAAATATGTGAGTGGGTTTATTAAAACAAAACATGAGGCGTGTTCATTTTCAATTCCAGGCTGCGAGTGCCCGTCGCGGGCATTAGCATGCGCGCCCGTGCGGGAGGTGCGTTTAATCAGAATTATTCCAAACTGACTGACACAAAGTCGAGGCGGCACTCAGAAGAAACAATAAGTCCGAACAGAATATAGAAATACACCGTTCGAGGTGCCGTGATCGACCGCGGCATCGCGTATTCACGGAGCGCCCGCGAGTCGTGTCGCCGTCGATCGCGAATATCAAAACCGACCGTCCCACGCTGATCAAAAAGAAAAGATTTTCGACAGGATGGATGACGCGCGCGGCTCCTACTAATAATGTACTTCATTAAAACGTGAACGGAAACAGAAAACTCGTGATGGGAAGTCCATTTATTCGGTGCATACAAATTGGATGCGCGGTTAAAATCGTATAAACGGCCTATTTAGTCGTGATTTTATAGCGCAGTTAAGATTTATAGCGTCTTATTAGAGGAATGTAAGCGCCTACACGGCGCGGGCGGCAAGCGAGCGCGGGTGCAGAGCGAGTCCTGCGCGTCGGCTCCCCGGGTAGCGTCGATAAATTTCTCTGGCCCACGTTTGCGTTGGGAGTGTAATTATCTCGAATTAAGCGAGTCATTACAGAAGCGACGGCTAACGAAGTCGCTCGTCCTGCCGCCGCCGCCTCATAACCGGAAGGTTCAGTTTCGCCCCCGAATACGCGGCGATCATTAACACGGCACTGTCGTTAGCAGAAGACGATTTGGTGGCCACATTTATTTCGTCTTCAGCCGTCCCTGTGCATTAGGCGTTATCGCCAGCGATTTTGTCTTACTACTTTCTCCGGCGATTTTTCCCCGAAGTTATTCAATGAGCATAAACAATACGGTTACATTGTAAGTGACTTGTTTATGTTTCCAATAAGCGACGGGCGGCCGGCGCGTGTGGCTAATCCGCTCTCGGACACTTTACACCTTGCGCCGTCACTAATGCAGTCTTGAGTCTCCTCTAAATATAGAATAACTTGTAGCGAGATGATTGCCTGGCGAGCGATCTCTGCGGTCGGCGCGCGAGCCGGTCTGCGGCCGCACGTTTTGTTCGCACCTGCGCGCTGCGGTCGAGTCCACTTGTCAGAAATCTCCTTAAAATCTCAAGTACCTCCACATTGTCCGTTATTTGTATTTGTTTACCATTGAATCCCAGACGCTCCGCCTTAGCCCGATCGCGAAGTCAGACTGGCATCTTTTGTGTCTCCAATGGGTAATGGTAGGCGTTATTTATTTTCCTCATCGTCAAAGAAAATCTGGACACATTTATCTTTCCCGGCATTAACGCGCTAAAATCGCGTTGTGCCTCTGTCGCCATAAATCATTATCATCAAGCAGTTGTCGGGCGACGACGTCGGCTTTCATCGGCCGCTTTCAATCTGGCCTCCTTTATTTCATTACAATAAGTAATTCACTCGGCTCCCATTCAGTCACTTTTCGGTAAACATTCCCTGAAAATTGGCAATAAATTCCCCTCTAAAATATCGCCCGTAGGCGTCGAGAGCGTAACCTTTCGTAACAATAGACAAGAGCGGGACGTCGTTGCATGAAGATGTTCACTTAGATGTTTTGTTCGGTGCAACAATAGTTTTATTTAGCGGCGTGCCCACACTGCCCACACGCCTTGGTTAATGGTCAGGATTGTATGAAGATGTAAGCCGAATGGCCCACCTTATAAAGGGGCCAATAATAAGTTCTCAGGCGGCTGCGATCGGGCTTATTGTTGGGATTTTTTGTGTGCGGGGCTCGTCGTGTATAATGGGGTAGGTGTCAATCGGGCCGGGCGGGCAGGTGTGCGCCCGCGCCGGCGGCGGTGGCGCGACGGCCGCGGACTGGCCGACGAATAAAAATGCTCATAATTCCATTCCGCAGCTGCCCGTCAAGCGGGCATCGATTCGGCCCGCCGCCGCCGCGCCTCGTCCTTTTGTAACACCGAATTCCGGAATATTACGAGACAGTCATTATTTTTAATTTGTGCCTCGGTTACGCTCCATGTACAAAAAGGTAGGCAATTATGATATTCTCGGCCGTGATGCTGAATTAGATACCTGAATTGGAGTAAGCTTCTGATGAAACTTTATTTTAAAATCTGAAATATCAAAGTTCAGCGAAATGGTCGCGGTTCATGCGCGCGGCTACTTAAGTATGTTACCATGCCTCGTATCCGTTACTGGTGATATACTGTTCTACAATTACGTAGGAGCTAGGTACTACCTAAATATTAGTCGTATAAAAATATACTTTATCAGTAGTCGATCCAAAAAAATACATACGCACGAAATAAAAAAAATATAAAAGAAATTCTACGTGTATTGTACCAATTACATACTGCTTTTCTGCTTATCTAGAACAAGTAATATTATTTGGTATCTTTATTCAATATGCGGAACGTAGCTTAGCAGCCCCGCTGGGCATAAATCGAACGGATTTTCATATTGAAATATTACGTCGGATATTAACATTAAGAAAAATCTAGCGGGCACGCGCTCCACCCGCCGCTAATCTCCTCTGAATAAAACATAAGATGCTCGATAACGTACTGTTAGGGTTAAGGCGCACTTAATACAGGCTTTCCATTACCAACAATGGCTGCCGTTTGCGTAACACCCATAGCTGCGTTGTATAATTCCGACGCACGCGCGTCTAATGTCCCGAGCTTCCGCCCTACACTTAATTAAATCCCAATAACGTGTCTTTAACTTATTCACAGCGAGGGGAATATATAATGTTGTGATATGATAAGCGAAAGTATGTGGCCGGGCCACGTCGCGGGAGGAAGCGCTTACGGCAACGGCGGCGGGGCTCCAGCCAGCAATCCACGGAAATTACTCCGCCGTAGCCGCACAAACACGTATATATTGGTTCTCAGCTTTACACTCTTGCTATAACTACGCCAAACGCAATATTGGATACTCGACATCGTTCCGCGGCCGGATTCCAAATTAATGATATACGTACCTACAACGATGAATTTAATGAAGAGGCAACATTTGAATAATCTTTTCATTGTATGAACAGCCCGCGTGACGTGGGCCTATCTGAATAATTATGCATTAGGCATCTAAATAGGGACGTTAAATATTAATATATGTGCGTCGTCGTTCGCACAATCTCGTACTATCAATTAGACCCGCCCACGGGCGACATAAACCTTCCCAAACTGAGTTCTGTATGCGCCGATCAATTTGCTTTATCTACTAGTGGCTTCTTATCGCCGTATAAAATATTTACAGCACAATAAAAGGCGTCCCCCGAAATAATAAAGCTAATAACGGCGATAATGAGGGCCGAGACGCCGGGCCGATTCGAGCCGGCCCGGCAGAACAATCGGGCCAGTTCCGGCGCCGGGCCGTGGCATAGATTAGCTTCATTTACTGGTCAAGATGCCCGACTATTCGAACACATGCACTACGTTACGACACCATTCTATTTAAATACAAAACCAGCCGGGGAAAGGCATAAGGCAACAGCTATCATCGCTTTGTGGCCCACAAAAAATGACTACTGTACAAAATAAACACTGTACAATTTAAAAAATCAATAAATACAGACGTCAACTTTTTCATAGAACACTTTTTTGTGAGCACAAAATTTTATCAATAGCGGAATAGATTACTTTTTCGGCGTCAAGCTGCTCGCTAACAATATACAATGGGAGAGAAAAACTGACGCTGCAAGCATATCGCCGCGTCTGTGTGTTTAATTTTATATTTCGCGCCTCCCATTGATATTCTCGACGCATCAGAGATATCAACGAACGGGTATAAACGTATAAAAGAGAGTTATTATAAGTCCCGTCTGCACTGCCAGCGGGTGGGCCTTTCAGACCTGGGCGATAATCCGACACTACATCATAAAAACTACATTGAAATGAGATTCGCAACGAGTATCGAATTGAATATGTTATTCCGAGAACGTTTACTGAATTTCTCAACACACTTTTATGTGGCCACTGCACTGATGGTGATGGCTTTGGATTACAAACAACTCAATTCACAGAAGTAACTTGCAACCAAAAGATCGTTATTCGAAACCTGTTATATCGCGGATTACAGGTCTAAGGTTCAATGGCTTAGCCAGTATGTATTTAGCCTTAGGTTTAGAAACAACAATAGCCCTCCCCGCTTGAACTATGGACACACCCTAACCCGACTTAGTGTTGTTCCTTTCTTACTTAATACGGTTGCAAACTATCGATAAATCTAAAAATGGAGGTAATACCAAGTTAAATCTATAATTTGTTTATTAATAAAAGAAGTAACAAATAAGTTAATTTAAATTATGCAATTTTATACTGAAAACCATTCTCTCGTAAAGAAAATAAACATAACGAGGTATTTAAAACTACTGCCGCCATACGAGCGGTAATTGTGAATTGAAATCGTTAGAATATCGGACACCTTCTTAATTTTTCCAAAAGAAATTAATCCTAAAATAAAACAAAAAACAATGTTTACATAATACAAAAAACAATCATCTTGGCGTTAATATCCCGTTGTGTTCTCGCGCTCGAGGGCTCGAGGTCCCCCTTGACTATGATATTTAAATATTTTCTAGTTACAGACTTATACACTCTCTTTGAAAACGTCCATTATAATTCTGAACTGCACTTTAAACCAACTCACTAACACTGTCACATCCCCTCCCTATTCGTGGTAGGCAGTGCATCTCACGACCCGGTGGGCGTTGCAGCCTCGTGTCTGAGGGTGGCCAATAATTCAGTTATACTCTCTGTTTGCTTAGCGTTTCCTGTTATGCCAACTTTATTCTGTACAAAATGCACTGCAGGGCCCATACAATAACAAATAACAGCCTTTTATACTGCGGTGCCGTCAAAATAGGTGATTGAAATGTGGGCGTGAAATGACGTGATAATGACATTTCAATCGAGGGGTGTAGACGATATATTTTTTAATTGCTTCAATAGATAGATAAAAGATTTGTTGTTGCACCATTGATTGATTAATTAAGTCAAATAAGTAGACTACTAAATTATAGGTTCATAATTGTGAAAGATGTGGTTGCCTGTTATCAGGGTGGTAATTAGAAACAATATCTATATATACAATGTTTACCATGTAACATTGCTGACACAGTTGGTAACCCTTTACAATAAATAGAAAACCGAAACGATTTTTAGGAACATTGGGCGAAAGTGGAAAGGGATGTGTCTGTGTCCTTCATGACACAAATTTCTTATATTTCATTCTCACAATTCCGGAGTTTTTTACGCGACCATCAGTGTCAGTTTTGATAAAGAGTCGTTGTTTACAAGCTGTATACAATTTGTAATAGGGCAGCTAATAAATTCCAAAACAGTAAATACATGTACAGCACATTATTTATTGTGAAATGAGGGATTCTGTGCGCAAATTGATGGTGTAGCGATAGGCTCTCATGTTTCCACTGTAATTCTTGATATATCCATAGAGAATTTTGAGAAGCAAGCTTTACTCGCTGCACCGGTTAAGCCAACAATTCAAAAGGCATGATAGATCATACATTCGCAACATCACCTGAAAATAATTACCTTAGGTACTGTATTTTAGAACATTGTAATTTCATGTATAATAAAATTAAATTCACTATGGAAACAGGAAGAGATAATAGTTACAATATTATAAGTAAATCTGATCACACCCTAGGTCTACATCCCGCGTCACAATCCCAGTCAGATGGCTACCGTTATCATCCCTTGTTTCAGAGAGCGCTCGAAATGAAAGGCACGAAAACAGATTCATTCCACCTACCTGTACCTATGCTACCCTATTTAAAGGGGGTATTTAAAAATTAGCCACATGTTAAAGCGTGGAAATTTCCAGCGTTCTTTTTATTCGATGGAAGCTACAGACAGATACACATTTCAATCCGCGAAGAACAAAGAGGGGTGTTATAAGGTTGATGTGCGTATCTGTCAATCTGTCGATCTGTGTGTCTGCCTGTGGCATCGTAGCTCCCGAACGGATGGACCGATTACGATGCGGTTTTCTTAATATGAAAGGCAGTTTATTCGAGATGGTTCTTTGTTTAGTTAAAATCGTTTCAGTATTTTAGATAATATTTGAGTTTAAGCAAACTTGGTCGGCTAGATTAATCGAAGGTTGAAACTGACAGATGACTGATTGTTTACATATTGCAAAGATTAATTAAGGCTTTTGTTTCATTTTATTATTAGGCACTAGAGTAGGTAGTGATGTGTTGTTTTAATTTAGTTTTTTAGTTTGTCGTTGTAGGGAACTCAATCAATGGCCATCTCTTTATATTTTTTATGCCGCGCCGTGTACCTACACGTCACTTTATTTATAGGCTTTGGCGAATTCGCTACAGTTCAGCGGAAGCCATAACACAAAAAGAAGAAGCCTTTTGTCCGGAATTAGAAGCATCCTACCTAATTTAGTATATTACACACTCCAGCCTAGTTATACAGGTATGCGATTGCGTGACTCCAGTTCACCACCTAGAAATAGGCGTAAACTTTTATAACAAGTACTCGGCAATGCCAACACTTTTATTATAGGCACTTACCCGAGTTTATTATGTCGTTATTTCATTCGACGTCGGTGTTGTAAGCCTTTACGTTTTTATACGAGAATTATTTGTGCCCTAATTAGCCGTTTAATAGTAGATTATTAGGGTTATCGTTGATAATTTACATTTTTTTTACGGATACTAGTGATATTTTGACCAACAAAGGTAAATCAGTTAGATGAAGCAAATGTAATGTCCTCAGATTGGTTTAGCGTAGTAACCTATTTGGATTCTCAGTTCTTCAGAGAACCAGTTATGGTTAATTTTTGGTTGTTATCGAATATCGATCTGTATAGCAGTCGTTATAAGCCATACGTCTACAAAGATCGAAAAATTAGCTTACCTTCATGTCAAGTTATATTTCTTCCGATTTATATGAATACTTCAGAGCCCATGCGATTGCTACGCGACGCTACACGGCGCTGAGCTACGCAGCAGATACACTTAGTTAGTATTTTTTATACCTCTAAGATGGAAAACAAGCTGACGGCCTGCCTGATGGTAAACTCTTGAGCGACGCTGCAAGCAACTGCACGAAGCTCGGCCCAATCAAACTAGGTGTTTGAGCCTTGAACAAAAATCCATACCTGACAAAGTGGCATATTTTGAACTACTCACTCCACAGAGAATACACAAATTTGTAGAACTGGACTAAAAGGGGAGTGATCGGATCACGTGGCTTCAAATGTATGTAAATAGATGGACACCTGCTGAATATATTTGTATAAGCACAGTACACAAAGCTTGTGTGAGTATGCTTAGAGAGGAGTGCGCTTGACTCTGTAAACCTATTAATACTGGTTACCGCTACGATACTATAGGTGTTATGTAAATTACCCGAACACTAGACGAGGAAAAATGCATTGCTTAATAGCGTATCATAGATACCAAACAAGTATCGGTCAGGGAAAACATCGTGATGAGACCTGCACATTTAGACTGCTGAATGTGTAACCATGATTCAATCTGGTCAGGTTCCCCTGGTAGCAGGGTCATGGAGGTCAGATGGCAGTCGCTCCACCGTAATATCTGATCTGCCAAATCCTGGACCATGGTCATGGAGGACGCCAGGCCCTCGTGCGCGAGAGCACAACCGGGACATTAACGCCAAGATAATTATTTTTTATAGATACCAAACATACCTAACGGGGGAAAGGCCTGATATTATATAGGTAGATATGTATAGATAATGATACCGAAAACAATAAATAAATTAATAGGTGATGTCATACTTGATTTGAATACTTTTGTATAAAGTAATGAATAAATACATAAAATCGTTAATATTTGTTTCAAAGTTCATAAATAATTCTCAGTTGAAAGTTTTGTAGATAATGTGATATACAGCATATATTATTGGGTGGTAGGAAAGATATAATAATGTCACCTTTGCTTACTGAAATAAGTTGGTGTCATTATCTAGCCTTGAAAACTGTAACAACTCATAAATGCAGTAACATTATACTTTGACATTAATATTTGTCTTTTGTCTTTAACAAGTTCGTCTAGTAAAAGTGCTAATACCATATTAATACTAAATATTGAAATTTTTTTTTGAAATTAAGTTTATCATCTATACTTATTTCTTTTACCAATTCATAAAATCTCTATACTCTCTGATCGAGTCTCAAACAAAAATTCGTAATTTAGTCTTTTGATTTAAATCAATGTACTTTAAACAACTTACGTAGGTGTGCACAATAAACTGTTAAATAAATAAATAATAATAAATAAGTATCTATAGATGCAAAGGCTTCAAATTAGAGGCAATACTTTTATAATGAGTAAGATACTGAGACGCTGTAAGCACGTAACTATCAACCGAACTTTTTGAGCTTTTTAACACTCAAATGCAATGATTGCTTCACTGTAATCCGATGTACCGTCCCGGAAGCGTCAACCTTGATTAGATCTCGTTATCAAAGAACATGCAGTAACACGTGTAGACGCGGACATAGTGAAATAACAGTCATTAACTGGATACGAAGCCCACAATCTTGTTAAGTAACTCCATGTTGGTACATGCATAATGATATTGACAAGGTTTTTTTATCATACATTTCCATCTACGGGTTGGGAGTGCGCGCAGTACGATTATCGACGTACAAGAAAAAAGTTTTTAACTTATCGTCACTGTCAGATAGAGTAATCTGACATCTCTCGGAATGTCCCGTGTGACGTTACGAAATCGTCACTAAAACGAATTATTAGCCGTTAATGCAGTGTCGTAACTTTTAGTGGGGCCAGAAGAGCCACTTAGGACTAAGGCTCGAATTACTTTTACTTCTTCCTATTATATGGTTATCGCTGGTCTGCCCGGAGACATCGTTTAAAGCTTTCCTTCCTTTTATTGTTCTATTTTAAGACAACTTTTACTTCTCGTATCTTCTATAATGAAAAGGTACCTTAGCTAAGCTCTAAATTAAGATTTTTATTGTGTATTAATAGAATTCCGTAAATGATGGACGCATTTTAACATACTGTTGAATAAGTATTCGAATGTTTTTACGATTTTGTGTTCTTCTTCTGCTTCGAAATCTTCTATAGAACTATATTTACGATGACAAAAATATAACGCGTCTATATCTCAAATAACGGGCTAATAGCACAACAGTAGTTGCTCAAGAAGCGGGACAAAAAACCAGAACAACTAATTTCAATGTTCGTCAGCTACGCAGCCGAGTGGTCGGGCGAGAGATATAATTTGTTATCGATAGCATTGAACCATTTGGACCGACCAAATGACCGGGATTACCGTTACCAGATTCAGTTGATGAGATAGAAATCTATTAATAACATTCGGCCAGTGCCGACGGACAGATCTATAAATGATGAGTTCCATTTCAGATAAGATCATACCCGATATATGGGATGATTGATGGACCGCGTTCGGCATTACTTAAGAATTCTATTACCGACTCAGTGCATTGTTTTCTGGGCCCATTATAGTCACATTAGCATACTTGGACGCAATACTATGTACTTAGGTGTTCTTGTTTTTGTTGGCAAGTACTCAGTCCCCGATTACTTAGTTTGAAATAGTTGTAGCAATCTTCATCGTGCTGAGAATTCCAATTATTAGAATTTCTAGAACTTGACTTCTGAGCTATTTCAAGTTTTAATATTTTTTCGGGGCTGATTTTTGTTGATTATAAAAGTAAATTAGAATATGATTACTGTTTCACGTTTTTAACGACGTAGAACTACATCAAAAACCTTTTTTAAAAGTACGCGCCATTCATTTTCTATTCTAAGTTATTTTCGTACAAGGTGTGCCATGGAAGTGAAATGAATAAACAATAGGAATTCAAATCGAGTAAGAGATCTGTGCTCATTTCTGCCCAGTCATTTCATTACCATCTCTGGTGTACATTCATTGTTATATTTAGTCGGATATAAAAGCGGGGCTTACTCTGTAGGAGTGATTCTGTGGTCCTACTAAAAATCAATGTTTATTTTATTCACTAGAAGAGAAAACAAATCCAATCGGGTTGAGTTGCGGGGCGTTTTATTTGGTGTCTAGAAGGATCTCATCCAAAATACCGAGTCTGTTTATCAATAGCGCTTCATTTCCAATCCCTTCCACGCTGGGTACGTGATAGCCATATATTTTGTTTACTATCCCACCTCTGAGATTACTCCAATAACATAGTTCTGATGTAGGCACATATTTGCTCGGTGGCTCAAGCAACTAACATTGATTTCTATCAGCAAAGTTGCCGGGCTTCCCTCGGGCCCGGGATCGAATAATAACCATCATTTTCCTTAATAGCCGTTAATTAATTAAAGGTTCCAAACGAAAACTCGAACCCCCTCTAATGATCCTAATGACTTAAATGGCGTACATGCATCTCGGCTTGTAATCCATTAATTGAAACGAATACTTTTTGGTTAGAAATAAGAAAAAAGTCGGGATTCGAAATTTCAAAGTTGAGACCACACACCGCCGCCTGCGCAGCCTCTTGTTAGTCTAATGATATGCACATTTATTTCAAATGTTACATTTATACAAGGGTACGAGGCCCCAATCAGTATTCAGAGAGGATATAAATGAATGTCATTCGATTTACAACTTTAGTTTTCGACAATAAAGCGCATAATTTGTTACAAGTACAATAATACACAGCAACAACAATAATACAGCAGCATGTATTAATAAGTTGTTTTCTTCATTTTAAATCATGTATATTGAATGAAGAAAAGCTTATGGTATCAACATTATATTTTGCCTTTGCGTTGCTTTCTTGAGATTAATTCCGCTATATTTAAACATCAATTTATATTATGGATTTAATTTAGAATACAAATGAACACGCTGGCTTCATGCCAAATATCTTTACCCGTTTGTTTTGTTTTGAGGCATTTCCTATAGTTACGTACGACACATCTGAACTTTGGATAAATGTAACTGTAATTTTCGACATCCGCTTTAAATTAAAACATTAATTTATTTGTTACAGGTATGTCTACGATACTTATCATCAGCTACACGACACAAAAGGTTTTTGGTGATCAAAATCCTTCCTACCTTATCAGTTATCATGCATGATGGCAATGGATATTTTAGTTTAGCAGAGAAAATGGTGAGCTAGGTACACTGACTATCATAATATTCATCATCTTTACCGTCATGATTAGTTATAGCGTGTGAATTAACTCCTTACTACAAAAAATAACTATAGTAGTCAATACTATGCAATAATTGTTCAAGAGGTATGCGTATCAAAGGTCTCTTTAGAGGCGGGCAACGCATGGGTAGCTGACGTCCATAGGCGGCGGTGAACGCTTTATATTACTCAGACCATGAATATTTATTTCTAAGTTGAAATGCAAAACATGACACGTTATTTTCTGCTGTGGTTTATCCAAAACCTATACAGTAAGCTGCAGAGTGAACGACCCCCTAAGCATACCTAAATTAATAGGTACAATATGCAGCAGACTGTACCAACCAGACAGGTTATGTCACATCTCTAATCCAATGCGCGTATGTCGATCCGAACTATTTGATCGTTGTACAACGCAAGTCAAACAGTGATAATTTTCTGTGCCCACGTGCGTTTCGTGGACGGAGAATGGGGCGGTGCGGACAAGCATCCACTCACTAATCTGCATACAGACCCTGGCAGTCGCTAGGGATGTCCTGAATTGGTCTCGGTCTATCTATAGGAGTCTAACAAAGTGAACGGGAAAAGGATAACGTAGGTAGACATATTCTAATCTTAGGTTAAATCTTCCTTAGACTCCTGTGGAGTAAAAGCTTTACAGCAAAGCTTTCAAGCATATTTTTTAATTGTTTTTTAATAGAATATGATCTTTTAAGTATCAAATCATTAGATTTGCACAATTTGATCTAATCTGGTAACCAAATTTGGCCTAACAACGTTTGTAATTTTAAGGGGCTCGCTTTACTATCGCCGATTCCTGAAAACCTACATATTGTACATCTGACTTCTCATTCCTGGTCTCAGCAGTTAACGCTGTTCATTAACATCACTATTAACAACTCAACGTTAAAATAAATTTAAGCCAGGACATTGAGTGCTTCGTCTAAAGATTTAAACGCTCATAGGGTTAAACAATTACGTGTTATTGTCGGCAAAAGTTTAATGATTCTCCCTGGTTTTGTTTCTTCTCGCGTTACAGACTCATGGGAACTAATCTGCATAGCCATAAAGAGCTATTTAGTTGTGGATGTTTTTATTTTAGCTGCGGTTAATTTCCTCTTTGCAAGTTTATGCCTCGTGTTTAGTGCATGTCGCTGGGAAAATTATGACAACGAAGTATGATAAAAATAAAAATAGTTGTTTTGGTGTTAATGTCCCGGTTGTGCTCTCGCACAACAGGGACAAGGGACAGGGCCCGGGGTCCGCCTTGACCATGATCCAGGATTTATTTTTTATTAGATTAGCCAGGCATTTGACCGCCATCTCACCTGGTGGTAAGTGAGGATGTGTCCGAAGATGGAGCATTTGGATGATTTAGTTTTGGGGATGAATGGATTTGGCAGATCAGAGAATTACAGTGGAGGAACTGCCATTTGTTCTTCATGACCCTGCTACCAGGCAACCCAACCAGATTGGATCATGGTTACACATTCAGTTTGAGAAACATTTAGCCGTTTTATGACAATGAAGTATTATAAAAAGGCTAAATGCATCTCATAAGGACGAGGGTTTTGGATATTCCACAATTTCAGTGTGATGTTCACAGGACGATGACTTGATTCCTCGCGATTTTTCTACTTAAATATATCAACAATTATCTTTTTTGATCGTAAGCCACATTCTCAGATTAAAAAATCTAAGGTATTCTAGGGGATTATTTCTGTAAAATACTTTTGAAAGTACGATGCTCGAGTACTATGGATTCATTTCAAAGTTATCGAGGACGACATGATACAATAGTTAGCTATTTCACAATAAATGTGTATTATTAGACTTCTGTGAGTGGACCATTTATTGAATAGGTAGGTACATTTTGTATTAGCTCACTGTGAAATATATTTGATCAAAGGTGACCTTTAATAAATATCAACTATCTCTTGTCATTTCAATGGAACTTATCTTTGATACAGACATAAATATTTCTATTCAATCTCCATATCACTCTATTGGCTATTGTGTAGGCTTGACATTTATTTTCGCTAATTTATTATGGCCATTAATAACGACGTGTTCCACATACAATGTTTGCAAATAAAGACGTCAGCCTCTTTCGAAGCATCCATTCCTAGAACGGTAATAATAAAAACGGACAATAATTTCTCGTTATGACGTATGATGGATGGGCTGGCTTCTCAGGTAGACGGGTGCCACATTATTAAACTTTTTTTGTTGTATTATTAGAAAAAACTTCACCCAAAACACAAACACGTCCATTATCCGGCGCACAATGGACGCCCAAAACTGCCGAACCGAATTTCTATCAGTTACGGTAGTTTAACACTCTTAATCGCCATTTTTACATCCCGATATTAATGATTCCATATCATTAACGGGCACTGGACCGGATGAAAATGCATTAATGTACTCGCACACCCGTGCAGTACTCGCCCCGGGCGCATTCATTACGGTTTATGATTCCTATCAAATAACGTTAGTCAACAATACTTCCTTTGCTCACATCAAAGTTTAATCCGCATCCAAATTAAAATTAAACCCTTCAACCGATTTCTTGTTTGCCATCTGCGCCCTGCGTCCTTTGAAGCAATTTCGCCAAATTAATTTAGCCTACCATCCATTATAATCACGTCGCATATTATTTAATTTCCTTCTTTGTCGGGGCTCACTCGATCAACAGAGCTTGGGACGGAGTCAAATATTTATCGAAGGCCTATGCACCGCAAGCTGGCGACTGCAAACCGCCTCAGTACTCACTGTGCCGCTTCTTTTATGCCACAATGGGTATGGGTGTCGTTAATTTATTTGGACGGGAAGGGTCCCTGCAGCTAGCGTAGAAAAATTAAGTAATTCATTCGGGTTGAAAGGGTAGACTGTTTGTATCTGACGTAGAAAAGAGCCGGGTATAGAGCCATCAGTCGGAATTGAGCGCTTGGCTGCGTCCCGCCCGCGGCCTGCGAGCGTCCTTATTCAGATGTTTAGATAAACGTTAATAAGTTCCTCCATACCGTATTCCGCTGCCACGATCGCGACGGTGGCCAAGTTGTATTGTTTCCGGCATGCGAGTTATTACCGATGTTCAAGTTAAACGATGTGAAAGAATGTTAATTCATTAGCCGTGCCGTGTCTGTATTTATGTTGTGTTAGAAATATAACGTTAACATTTTCTGTTTATTTGCATATTGTTGTGTTTCTGTTAGACGCTTTATGGTAATCGAGTAATTTTTATGCGTACCGTAAACAAAACAATGAGTTTTGTGGTTTCAATCAGTATTCGGGTTGAGTGTTGGGATATGAGAGGAATATGATGAGTGGGTATCGCCTGGGATTGTTTCTTGGATGTGTGTACCGCGGGCGAGCCAGGAGTGCTGAGCAAGCAGCGGGCCAGTGGCGATGCCGCTGGCCGGGCGGCGACTAACGAGGGCAGGCGAGTGCACTCGACCGAGCAAACACGCGCGGGCGCGGCTCTGTTTGCCCCCGCGGGATTACTAATTTAAAAGTCAATGCGGACACTCCAAAGGGTCAATCGCATCGCACACCCTGTGTATTGAAAACAGATACCCTTTTCTGTATTCCGGTGGTAGCCCATGAAAGTTATAAGGGCTGAGTTGTTGAACTATGTAATTGACTTGGTTCTGCGGTCACAGGCTTTGTTCTCTGGAGGGCGGATAATCGAAAACGCCTCTGGTTAGCCGAACGGTGGGAGAGAAACAATACGAAGTTGATATGTGGACTCGCCAGACGGTCCCTTGTTTGATTTGCAAAGAGCTATTTGCTCATCGAAGACTGCGGCTGGAGCCGGAAATTGAACCTCGACGGGCGCTACGGCTGCCCTAACACTTGTCCAATTAATTCCTCTAAACAGTTTAACAATTGAATACGTTTGCCCATTCGTTTTAATAAAGGCCAGGCCTCGTTTCACAGCCAACATTTCTGGCAGGGCAATTTCCGGGTGACACGAATACTCGTCGGAAAAACTAATATGTAACAAGAAAAACAACAGGGGCAAGAGTCGGGACGTGACGCCAGTTATAAAATAGACAAAGCATTTAGCTACAGCACCAATACTACTCTATTTAAGTCCGGAGCGTGGCATCGCCATCAATTTTATTTTCTCGCACAAAACATGTCGGCTGTCGCTGCGCATTATGCCGGGCGCCACAGCCACACGCAACATTCGAACAGCGTTTTATTTCGGGCAAACGTGGATGTTTCCAATGATTGACTTATCCGGGGGTAATTTGAGAGCACTCGCGACAGCGCTGCCCGCCCGCCGCCGGCCGCCGCGTAACCCTATACCACTCACTATGGCGCATTTTCCTGTGACAAACGCCGCTTAACCGGTGACAGATATTAAAATAGAGGTGCTTTGAATATGACTGATACACCCACGATTTCATCATCAAGCGCTTGGCGCGCGGAGAGCGATGTAACTGTATCTTCTGAGACGGCCGGTGTTTACTCTCCAACAATATGTTATTTAAATCGACATAAAATTCAAATTTAACTGGTGGTTACAAAACGTCGCCTTAGATCGGGACAGACAGTTTTGTCCGAGTTAATTACGTATTCAGATTGCCAGCTATCGCCCCACGAAAATCTTTGAAACAAGCTGCTGTAACTAAGCTCGGTAATACGTGCGCTTGTCCGTTGCCAGCAGCAATATACCTCGCCGGCTGAATGAGGGGCCAGTTTACTGAATACCTCCCAACATGGTGCATAAGCCCGCTCGTGTCGTGTCTCCGTGGCTAGCTCTAATCTATCTTAGTTTAGAGCGGACTCCACAGACGTGCCTTTGTTTTACTAAGCAAGGAAATATTGACGGTCCCGTGTGATTTAAACGTCTCCCGTTTTAAGAGAAAGCCAATACGGATGTACCATTCCTGTGTTGTCTTTTTCAAATGGCCGGGAGTAGTCCGTAACTCGATACGTGACCGCGTGCAGGATGTGTGTGGAAGAAATAAGAAATAAGCGCATTGTAGTTGGGCTAAATAAAAGACGTGACTTCGTAGAATGTGAATGTAATGATACAAATGCAAAGAGCGGGCTTAGCGCGAAATGAAAAGAAAATAAAAACGCCGGATTCCAGCGGCGTTGGCTGGCTTAACGCATCACCATAATTCAATCGTATGGCCCGCTCCTTTGCTACCAAAAAGAGCATCGAATTTATTACAAAGCTCGCATGGTACGGGAACCCCTACCTATTATTTATGGCACTCGGTTGGTCTGTCACAAAAAACGGACGGGTGCCTCGAATATCTCAGCGGGCGACTACGAAACATAAGCTGCAATAACACGCACTTCCTACAGGGATGGCGGGCACAATGCCGATGCATAGATTTACGGATGCACATTTCGTGTACAGAGCCCTTATGACAGAGACATAAAGGGCATTTTAAAACTTTTTCTGTTTACCCATTAATGGTGCCAGTATCGAAATGACAAAGTAATCCCGATTTATTATAGTACAGTAGGTAGTAAAGTGTATTCGAAACGAACATGTGGCTCCCAATGTGGGAACCCCGCCAAGACATTGCCCCACTAATGACTTTGTTAATCCATTGTTGCTTGTTGCAATGTGTCTAATTCTAAAATTCTAACGTCTATTAAATTCATTAGGCGATGTGAGACTTCAAATTGTTTAAATATGTATCTAAGGCCTCATTCATTCGCGTTATCATTTTAGTTCTGTGTAATAAAAAGTAATTGATGATGTCGTTAGTTATATGTTTGTGAGATTTAATTACACATGTTTCTACCAAACTGGTTTCGATGTAAGCTAAATTCACTGGAATGAGCATTTCATACTACATTAATTCAAAGTGAAGTATGTGAAGCTATGAATAGCTTTTTTCTTTTGAGTATCCCAGGTGTACTCTGTTTACGTTTTTTGCCATTAAAACGCGGCACACTCTTTTTAATTGAACCGGATGCGCACTCAAATAACATTAAGCAACTTCAAATCTAATAACGGAAGATATGTCATTCAAACGTTCTGAAAATCTTTTATGAGGGCCATTCGTAAGGGGTCTTTTGTCATTGGAGGGCACACTTGAGCCGCAGCGCCATTTTGAACAGGGCCTAATTATAAATGACACTCGAAGCACGCGGAAAGACTCATGAAAGTATCTAGGCCCGTTGTTTGTTGTAAAGGCGAAGTCAAACAAACGAAAGACATCGCCGTTCGGCAGCGATCGTTTTTAATCCCAGCAAAGAGACAAATATCACGAACCGGGTCAACGGCTATCTTCTCACGTTTGTTGACGACTTAAAGTGTGATAATATTTATTAAACGGTTCACTCGGAACGAGCGGCGACGATAAATAAACCCTTAAGACCATTACGCGTCACGCAAGATTTACTATGTATGGTAACGAAGAGTTTTTTCTTGCGAGCGGACGCATTGTAACTTTATAATGCCCGGAATGTCGATTCACATTTTGGGCGCGATGTTATCGCGTTATTTTACCAGTAATTAGTATTTATTACCAACGTTTCTGTGCCCTTACGGGTACGACATTGCTTTAACGAACTCGGAGCTGTCTGTCGGTGTGAAAGCGGTCTCAAACGTGTGAGTTATGTGTTTACGGGACGGATGAGTTAAGCAATTAAAGCTGTTTTTATGTGAATAACAGGAACTTTTGAGATGTTCCGTGCGATAATGTAACAATTTATGGTTTTATAATTGTAACATAGAGAATTCGTGTCGCTAACAAGACAGTTTGAGCACCACCCGGCATCGGGCGGACCGTTAACTTTGGGCACCTGTTATGATTTTTTTTATGATTTTGACATGTGTTGCTCAGATTCCGGATATTAGCGAGTCGATTTCCTGGGGATGGTTGACATAGTTTAGATGCCTAACTAAATATTAAGGTCGGGCCACACAAATCGTCGTGTCGTGCTAACAAGGGAAGTCAAGTGCAAAAAAGGGACCGGCTACCGTCTTGTGAGAATCCGCTCGCCATCTGCTGGCAACGCGATCCGCTGTTGTAACTAATGCGATAGTTAACGCTTAAATAAACTGGTAGTCGTGAGCCTCCCGCGGCCCGGCATGCCCGAATAAATCATATGATAATTGAATCATATGCTGCGTGTCAAAAGTAATTAACAGACGCTGCGATACGCATCTCGGGCCACATGTGCTTTTTTAATAACGTCGCTCCTCAGTTTCCTCTCGTGCACGCGACTCACGCTCGAGATAACATCGACATAGAATTTCTTTAATACTCATACATGAAAATTATTACCTCCAGACGGCTGCGAGTATGATGGCTTTATATTAAGGTCATTGTGAGAGTAAATTGATCTGTGGGCTGAGCAGGGAGCGCCGCGATCGCAATTACACAGAAGAAACGATGACATTTTTTTCTAACAGCTCTCTAATGACCAGCTGGATTCAGATGTAGATCAAAGATTGGTGTTACTTCTATTAGGTACTGTGAGAGTTGCGTAATCGTGTCAAGACGAATACCTACGTGATAAAGCGCCATAAATCCATGCTCCTTAAGTCGAATGCTTTGGATACGTATTGTTTGGAAGTTTGTTGTCCATAAATCTTGAGAACCAATTTATCCGCTCGATACTTAAATTCGTTCCATTAACATTGTATCCCATATTAAATTCGGCCGGCGGCAAAGACTGACAATGATTGGTCTAGCGCAGCCCCAAACGACCGCCGCGATGGGCTATAAAAGTGTTTCGCAGCCGTACACCAATTACCTTAATGTAACTACCATCAAAACAACCTTTTTAGCGAATCGCTCTTCCGCTCTTTCCCACGGAACGTTTGCTCCTAATGAAATTAAGACTAGGTAAATATCCTCGCGGAGAACGCGTCGAGCGGCAATGCGATGGGTGTTTTATGAAAATGAGAAAACTCCCTGGAATTTACTTGTATCGCTTTAAAAGAGCTGTTCCGTCGAGTGGAGCTCTCTCGTCGCGGCCCTTGCTAAGGATGAAATATGGGAGGTGTCGCGAGCCCGCCCCGGCCTGTAATGAGACCCGCAGGAATACGAAGCAATATCTTAATACCCACCTTGGCCCGCGGGGTGACAAATATACGAAATTCGCGTGGAAACTGTTAATAATTTATAACCGCCTGCTTTACGATGTTTCCCGCGCGCCGCGATGACAGCGGCGCCGCTCCGATATTGCCCGACCGACGTACCGAACTACTCGTACTTAGCCAAAGTTATTGCTGACGAGCCTTCAAAGTGCTCACCTTTGAGCGTAGCAATTCCGCCGCGTGATCACATCAAACATTTTCATCTGAGGGAAGCTCATAGGCGAACGAGCATTAATAATTTCCCCATAAACGCAGATAAGCTAGTTGACTTCATGAAAATTATTCGTACCGAGACATCGCTATGGTGAACATCAAAGGTGACGAAATGCCATAAAGTTCACTTCGAACTTCAAAGAACAATCATAGTGGAGAACACGGCAGCGAGGCGTAAAATAAACACGGTTCAGAGTCGCCGGTATTAATTTATTTTGTCGGAAACAATCGCGCCACCCCTTAAGAGCGGTGCGACTGAAAGTTGAATATGAAAACGGCCATAAAACGGTCGTAAAGAGACGCGTGGAGCGGCGTCGGCGAGTGTTCCGAGTGCTCGGGAGGACCACTTTGATTTGTGTACAGCAGCTGTCCCTAAGCGTTAATAACTTAATTCGTCAGAGACGGCACGGGAAGCGGGGCTTTAACACGTGTAGCGAAGCAGGCGCCGACACTCCTGCACGGCGAGCACAAGCGTGTCCGCGACACAGCTCGCGCCCCGAGAGAGCATTTGTTTCCTTCTCTCAATACTAAGACGAAAGAGGAAGCAGTATCTACAGCGCCTTTTCTCACTTATCGCGTTCGAGAGCAACTTCTGCTAGCAGTGCTGCTAATGCAGTGCGCGCGAGTGTAAGGATGGAGTTGTCACATCGATCGGTCGCCGTTACTTTCCGAGTGCCCCTGCTGAGCGATTTGTGGTTATCGACAACTCCTTAGGCGCTCTCCGTCTAATTGACGACTAACCGCGATAACTATTCATCAAAGCGTTCAAATGGTTAGATGTTCATCAACTGGCCCCGTTAAGAGCCGGCGACTTAATAGACTTGCATTCGGTAATTTTATCCTATCATTAAGATCTGTTCTGCCCATTGGTTGGAAGCAAGGAACGTTCCTCGATTGGATCTTTATTTTATTTTCTACGGCCATGTCCGATGTATTCGTTCCGATGGTATGGGATTTTTTAACTAGCTATACAGCTTATAGAAGACAGTTAAATACTTACCTAAATAAGAAAAAAAGTCAATCTGAACTCTTGTTTTAAAATTAAAATCTGATAAAAAGGGTTCTTATTCTTATATTAGAATGCAATTGCTTTAAGATGCGTAGCATATAGAAAGAATAAATTCCATCGTCAGATACTTCAGCGTGATTCCTATGAGAACTGTCCACTTAATTATTTGGACATTCACGTGGGTGCGGAGAGATGGCTGTCCCGAGCCACTACTTCAAATTTAGACACTCGCTCTCTCATCATAATTCATATCCCGACGTGGCAACTTAGAGACCACTTCACTACTTGTCAAGTGTCACTGGGACCCACCTTAACATTATTTTTATAGGGGAGGCTCTTTATAAATACGCATGGAAGTGTCGCCACGCGCCCAGTCCTCGGCTGTGTGCTGTCCTTGTGTATTCTTCGGATGCTACCTTTAATTGGAGACACGTTCACAGTTTTAGCTCTGAAATCGATAAGTCGTGTTCGGGTGCACGCACCGGGAATACACAACGAGGCCCTTTGCTATTTTGTAAGCGCTCTATCGACAATAACTCGGCGCGGCACAATCATAATACTTGCCGTTAATTAACGGATTTGCATTTCGCGTGGCGTGCGACTATATCCCACGGTACGGTAGAACACGCTCCATTGTAAATGCTTTTACCGGATTCTATTTACATTTCAATTCGGTAATTAGTATGTACGCAGTAGTGTGCAGGCATAAATGAAGAGTTCAAAGATGCTCCCCGATTTTTTGGGTCAACGAATTGTAACTCCATTAAAAGTTACCTTGTTTTCAAAGTAAACACGGCGCTCCTCCTCAAAGGAAGTCCTTAAAAATTAATGGAGACATCCTGATTACTTTAAAGATCCGACTTGTGAGTTGTATTTAGATATTCTGTCCTCTATTTTTTCCGTCAGTACCGTTTGACATCGTAATCTCGTGATTTTGTATTTTATGGCGGAATATTAAATTTGTTTGATAATAATCCCGTATGGCATAAATACTGCACCGAACGACGTGTCGGCCAATAAAGAACTGGATATACAGAGCACACACGGTTAATATTGTGACTGTCACCGGCATTGTGCTGGTAATATCTGTATCCCACAAAGGGAAACGCAGCTTCGATTCCAAAAAACGAAATAAAAGTGTAGTGAGCGAGCTCGCGTCAGATTATAGGCATAAATTATTGGACACTTTTGTTCGAGTCAAAGAGCTAGTCGCGGCCCATTCAATTACTCGGATCAGCCGTACAAGGAGTGCCGAGTCTTTTTCAGATGTTTGTGTAAGGGATTAGTTAGGGATATCTGTGCCGGTATCTCAGCGAGATAAGTACGAATATACGTCAACGTCGGACGACTAAGCCGATTATTTTAAATGTATTCACTTCCTTAATGGACGTCGTTTTTCACGTCTCGCTCCGTGAGTCCGTTACTGAGTCAGTTACTGAAGATTTTCGGTTATGATCCGGTCAATGACTGGTGGGGATTTGGGCTTACTTATCTGACATTTATTAAATCGTCGAACGATCGGCTCCCGTTGCCCGCCGACGTATGGGTGCTTTTAAAATCGTCTGTGGCCGTGCGACTTTGATCTCGTGTTTGTGTTTGATGTCAAAGGATGTCCGTGTTAGATTCAGAATCGCCTTGAATCGCCCAAAACGTTTCAACGGCCAGACCACCCATTAAGCGATAAACGTTAGAACGAGCCACGGCAACCAGAGGCGTTGTTATGAAAATTAAGCGGGGGAAAAAATAAAGTAATAACACGATCATAGCCGCCGCCCACCTGCGCAGGCATTGACAAATGTTGTCCCGCGGCGCGGTCCCGGGCGGCCCGGTCCGCGGCCCAAATAATATACATATCATTATTCCGGCTTGCGCACCCATAAATATTACTTACAAATTCGCCCGTCTAGTGCGGTGGCGCCCGCGCCAATTTTTCCACCGAACAACCACGGAAAGAGCAAAGTGGGTGACGTGAAAAGACGTGTGAGAGACGGAAATAGGTCGCAGCAAAGCAACACTTGCAAGCAACCCCGTCACAATTTGCATTATGCGCTCTATGCATATTACACGTGACCACTGGCGTGGGTGACGGTAATGTTTATTTAATAACAGCGTAGCCATCTGAAGTTCCGCTTCAGTTCGAGCCAACATTAGCAGAATAAGCACTCGGTCCAGTCTAGAGTAAACTGGCTGAATGACATACGAAGGACTCGCTCGCTTTTCCAGACATCTGAAAGCAATTCAAACTATTTGTCAAGTTTAATTTTCTATGCAATTATCCTAAGTTTACTCGTGCTGGACATTAAATACCATTTCTGCAATTGTTCAATCCATTTCGTTGACCGCACTAATTTACCAAATTAATGTCGGTAATAATTGCCATGACACGTAATTAACGATAGTAGTTTTATTTAGGACTAGGATCTACTAGGTAATAACGACCAATATTGTAGAACCCTTGCGCCCCTTTGAATTGCTGTTTAAGTCCTCTCGAGTGTACAATTCCGGTACAAGCCCGTAGGTCTCGACATATTGGTCGAAACATAGGGTGTTTCATAGCAGGTGGGCCTCTAATTAATTAGTAGGTATTCCCCTCCGTCATATAGGGGTTGAAATTAAATGTGTATTTTGCATTTTTTCGCCCCAGTAACGCCGCAAGCCGCTCGAAGCATAATCATTATTAATATTCTAAATACACTGGTATTTCAGGAAATTGTTGGTAATATAATTTATTTGCTTAGATATAAATTAAAATTCTTGGTTTTAATATTCTTGTCGCCACTGCGAGGTTAAGATCGACGAGATTTATGTGTCTTCTAAGACAACAATCTCATAATCAATATTAAATAACTCCAGTATAAAAGCGACACTTTGCCTACGTTCCAAAACAAAAACGGCATTATTATGTATACGAAATCAGTTCTTGTAAATAATAATACTGGAACGGAATTACGTCGTCCAGGCGCTCGTTAAGTAGGAATCCGTAATAAAATGGCCCGTTCTTACCAGCTTGGTGACATTTTTTTAAAATAAACCCGATGATCCACCGCCCGCAGCTAAGCAGGTGCAAACAGAAGTATACTTGTGGGACAATAAATAAAAATACATTGCGGTTGCGGTTCCATTGACACATGTGGCTAGGACATAGCATTAAGGTACTGAGAAACATCTGGCAAAGGAAACAGAACTGAGTTCAACACGCAGCTTATTAAAGTAATTAGTATTAACGTTTTATCTTTGTATTTTAAATAGACTCTCCGTTTGTATGTTAAATACATTAACCAAATGAAAGCCAAGTATTTTTTATCCTTTAGCCTTAAGCTTTCAATCAATTCCTACAAAATGTGTAGTTTTATTCCAACTCCTCGTTAATTTAAGTCACTATTTCGTAGGCCGGAAACAACGTAGTATTTGGAAATCTGTCAAACGCGATCAAAATTCCTAATGCCCTATCTGCACCTGGTACACGCCTTAATTTTATTAATAGTATGCGTCGAATTGCTGCATCTGAATCTCACCTGCTGGTTAACGCCATGTTTATTTTAATTCCGGTTCTTAGCTACAATATATGATGCTTAGACTATGTACCTACAGGTGTGTAATTACTCGGGAGGGCTTAGTAAGTGGTTATTAAGACGGACGGGACGGTGTTCCGAGAATCGGACGTGTTCTGTTTTGTTTTCTAAGAACGAAATCTGAATGTTTTGACGTCTGCTATGTTCCGACGAGTCACTCTCGGTTCATTCGTTTTTTTCCTTGTCGTGAACAGTGGCCAGTGATATTTGAGTTTTATTCCTCCGAGACCTCCTGCTGTTGACCGCTTATAGATTAATTACGGGTATTTTAATGAGCCAAAGGATGTGGGTAAAGTATTCTCGAAATTAATAATCGCTGTGGGGTGCAAGTAGCGATATATGTGAGAGTATTCGGGACACGGAATACGGTTGCGCCATAGTTTACTTTAGGTAATTATCAATTTGTTTCGGCTGAGTTATTCGAGATTTATTAAATAAGATGAAGGTTGCAACAAAACTAATATTTTACGGTAAGAATTTATCAACAACTAGGTAATAGAACAGTTACTTAAATTCCAAGTATACTGAGGCTTGATATCCTTACGAGGAGATGAAGATAAGTGTAGCCATAAACCTGTGGGGCGTACCGATATGATCGGTGAAAAACTACCTGTTCTACATAGAAACTGCGCTGGACACGGGCCTAAGCCTCAAAACGAGCGCATACAAGCGAATAAATAAACTGCCCACGCGCCGCTCGGCCCACGTATTACAAAACACTTAATACCGACTTCGGAATAAATCTGGAAAAATACTACGCAATAAAAATGTTTACTTACACCCTTTACAACGTTCACAATAAGTGACTATGAACTGTTAAAACTGTTAAACAGGTTAATACGCTTCCAAACTCGCTCGCTGTCGAAACCTAGCCAACATAGTTGCTCGCTGCAAAGCGTTTGAAGTCGCGAATCTTAAAGGCGATGGAAAATTTAAAGAGTTTGAAGAGAAAATTAAGGAACCTGAGGACGGTGTGGATGCTGAAAGCGTCTCGGCCGAAGTCGCTGCATTCGTAACTTTGTTAGCACGGCGAGTTACCTCGTTAACGCGCGGAGAAAAATTATACAAGTAAAACTGGAATTAATCTGCGATGCGATTTTTTCAGTTCAGCAAAGGAAATTCTCGGCACTAATGAGCTAGATTGTTAGCTCGAGCCCGACGCCGCCTTTATGCCAGGTGCTATTGTGTAGACTCCATACTAGAGCAACTTAATTAATAAACTCACATTGTTACGACTACTCATATTCTACGTCAAAATTTATTCCGTAATTTCGAAAAATGTCCTGAAAAATTTCTTTTTAGAAATAAGCAGCGCCTGCTGTGTCTTTTATTCTGTTATATTTCTCAGTATATCATTTCTGTGTACAATAAACAGTTAAATAAATATTATTTCTGGGGTTATTTTTCAATTTCATATCAGTCTGGTCGGCCCTCTAGCAATGCGATAGCTATTGTTATTGAATAATAATGACATGTAAAGTCCATTGCTGGCCCCTAAAGGTGCTTATCTAACGTTCGATCGATCGAACAGTTGTAACAAGCGGCGTACATTATCCTAACGCAATTAAACGTGTAACGTATGAGGGTGGTCTGAAAGTTGAGTCCTGATAAATTGAGGGTCGTCACCAACCCGTCCGTTTATTTCGAGTTACGACTTTAATTTGAATGAACAGTTCGTGCAATCAAGTCTCCTCATTTTGTGGTGCGAACAGTTGCTCCTTCGGTAGCTCCCTACTTCGCGGCGTGGTCTAATTAGGTACTCTCATTTGCTAGTCGAAAATATAAATTTAGGGCCCGTCAGTTCGCTTATTAGCTTATCGTATAAAATGTGTAACTTTTGCCGTTAATGTTTTGCATAACAACATCGCGCCACGGACGCCTAGTTACGAAACAAAGTCAGCTGGGACGTAGTATCAGTTGGAAACTTTTTGTGCGGTAAAAGTTTTGGCCTTTTTAGTTTTCGTCTAGTTCCAAACGTCCTTTAGCAGGAGTGGCGGTATTAAAATAGATGTCCGTCGGCCGCCTCGCTGTACACGCGTCAAATAAATTCCCCCCATTTTTCTCCTGCTCACGAGCCGTCACCGTATAAATGGTTCGAGTGTCTTTTTTGTAGCGACCAAAAGAATTACGACATTAATCAGTTGAAATGAACCTTTTAGCGAAATGTCAAAGGTTTGCGTAGATCTCCGTGGTAATGAGCGAAGGTTATCCTTAATGAAAACAAAAGAATGTTCACTCTGTTATACGGATGGACGCTTTGAGTTTCGGGCCGAGGGCCGCAGCCGCGCCCGCAGCGGTCGGCGCACCGACACCGCTTTCTCTTCAGATAAGCCGGGTGCTCTGACTCTTTGTCTGACCCATCGCATTAATTCAGCTGTTATGTAACCCTGAATTGTTAAATTGATTGTAAGAACGCTTATTCATTCTTTGTTGTTTCGTTTATCGGTGTTTGGCGATAGTGTTATGTTTTTGTTCGCTCCGCGCAGTCGGCTCTACGCGCCGCGGCGCCGGCGGGAAAAACGTTTGTGAGCGAGTCAGGCGTGTAAACACAAAGATGGGTCGAAACAAGAGGGAATCGCTGGACGTGAACTCTATTCAAATTCGGAATGTTCGCGGAATCGCGGCACGGCATCAGGCCGGGCGGCGCGGCCGTCCGAGCACATATTTCCGCTTGATTAGAGCACTTGACCGGGCCACCTGCGCCACCTGTGTCGGCGATTTCTTTTCACGTTTTGTTTTAGGATTCCGGGCACTCTTCGCGAACTTACAACTTCCAAGATCAAAGTAATGCGGGCCCGCTTTCGTACTTCCTCTCTACGTGTTGCAATGCAACACCCTTACTGCAAAAGTAAATTGGACAACATTTTCTTACCTTGAAAGAAAGGATATAAGAAAACCTAAGAATGAACCAGGATCTTTTTATCTATTTTAAGATCAGATATTATTACTGGAATATTATTCGAAAGACAAATTAATTTCACTGAACAAATATTTTCATAAACTTTGCTCACGTTATTCTATTACATTTTCGGCAAAATGGGAAAGAAAACGAATTATGAGCATCTATAAAAGAGATATTGCTTGTTTATGAAGGTCTGCTTTTATAGGGCCTTAAGGAGCCCTTCCTTTATCGATGCTTTATGCTGGCAACGTGGTTATCGCGCACGAGAACGAGATAATAAATATTTTACGTTAAATGGGTTACAAATATGGCCCTATATTTCTCACAGATTACCCCAATGTTGAGGCGCAAACTCGATATTGTGCAAGGCCTATGTTCAAGAGGTCTATGTTCAGAAGCGATCCCCTGCCTCCTTCTCCTAGACTTCTACGAAGCCATTAAAAATGCAGTGCCCGTGGCCAAATTTTGGGCGTCCAAAATATAATGTCTTTTGCCCATCGACTCGTTAAGGAGAAACGGACTCCTGTGGCTGAGATGATGAAGACGGCTTCTTGATGTCGCTTTGGTTAGCATCGTCCGGTACGTTGTGGTCACGGTTGTCCGTTTGTCCGTTTACCCCCGTAAGTGGGTTAAATTACCTTACTAACTACTTTATTTTTTCCATTCTTTCATTCGTTTGAGTGGTTACTTATTGAATTGTAAATGTATTCAAAGGTGCGGCAAACGGCTTTCTTAGCTTTACGATATCAAATAAAGCAGTTAAATAGGAAAAAAACATAAATCGCCGCTAGATGGCGTTGTTTCGTGATTTGATTATTATTCTTTTTCCTTGGTTTGTTTCACACTTTTAACATGCAGAAATCCATTTCATGCTCATTTGCATTGCACAGACATACAATAAAACATTAAACCCCTGTAAGAACGAAATAGTTAGGTTACATAAAAAATTCATGAAAAACTAACCCTTCCCCTTATGGGAACAAATAAAAACGTAACAAAAATAACTGAAGACCCTAATGTAATCGTAGCGAATTTCTACGTACCTGTATTAAACGGAGCTTTATTTATCGTTGCAGGTCACGCTGAGAGCAGTTTGAAAGCAATTGGAGCTCATGAGTCCGGCTAACGGAACGTTATAACATCAAGCTGCTGCCTACACTTAGGTGAGTGTATTATGATTGCATTACCACGGGCCGTAGGGTTCTGACAGATTGGCGGCTGAACTGTTTAGCGGACGCACGCTTTGTGCTCTTGCTTCCATTAAAGTACCGCTGATTTTATCAGCTCTTAGTCATTCGGTGCGAGCTAAGCATCTACTTCATTATTCAGAGGCGTTATCCTTCATCGTCTCGCCTTGCGGACTCGTTATTTCTGTCTTTATTTTTAGAGCTTATTTCTCATTTGTCTGATCGGCAATCATGAATAGCACCTACAATATTATAGTCTAGTAGATTCTCGATGAGCTCAGAGACAAGATTTATTATTTACTTCGTCACGCATTATTTCGCAATCATAACACGAAGAAAGGTGTAATTTGTATCTTTATTTTTTCAATAAAGGTAACACCTGCGCCCGGGCCGTTTGCGCATAGCTCCCTCCCAGCTAAACCTTGTAAATGTTACACCATTTGTAGTGAGATTGAAAAAGTGTTCTGTATCCAGCAACAGTTTGTTGTTCCCTCTGTCCGTACATCACTTTGTCGCACAGCTTTTTAGATAAAAGCACGTAGGCTGTCACACTAGTTTGTTGCCTGTAGCCATTTACTCGTTGACAAAGGAACGAGATGTCATCGTCGTTCGTTGTTTTGTGCGCATGGAGTGACATCCCATTGTTCTTGACGCGAATAATATAACAATATTCTTTTCCTGTTTTCCTGTGTATCCCTTACCTATATTTGAGCTATTGAAGGTACTTGTACTGCACGCAGCATTTAACGTAAATACAATATATGAATACAGTCTTGCATACCTAGGCTTTAAACGAGTTAAGCTTGTCACACACTGAGCAGGTGATCTTAAAACGATACGTGACTGAAGTGCGAACGATTCCGGTGCCGAGTCAAAGAAATACATAATTTATTTTGCTGGCTCAAGTTTCTCTTGACAAAATATTTTTGCGACATTATTGACGGTGCTCCTCTCCGAACTCTTGCGTTTGTTTTACATTTCTTTTTAATAATGTACTAGTTGAGATGCGCGATTCTTTTTCTAATCTTTCTGTTACGTATTTCTGCTTCGATTACTTCAATTTTGTTGTCTTTCGAGTTGTGTTTTTCGTTTGCTCGCAAAGTGTTGCTAACCTTTGTATTTGTTTGGAATTTTATTCAAATATCATGTAATGAACTGAAACTTAAAACAAAAACAAGTAGACCATTTCAATAAAGGCACGCAAGCTGTGTATGATATTCGCCGGGTAATTTTTCAATGACGCCCCATTCGGAGTAGGGTTTGAGTGGACGCGTGCTCACAATATGTCAATCACACGAGTGGCTGATTTCAAATGACCAGCTATGATTGACAACACTGTTGAAATCGTCATATGTGAAAATTTTATAGTTAAGCCTTTAAAGTTAGTCCGTTTGGAAACAGACGTGGCGTAGCGTTCATGGAAACTAACAATCTGATTTATATTTGACAGTGTTAATATAATTTGATGCCCTCATTGCCGCGTCGCTTTCCGCACACACTCCAGCAACTTTTCTCAGGTTATACTTCGAAATGTTTTACATTTTTACCCAATAAAAGAAATAATATCCACTTTTCATGCCCCGCGTCAATTATCGCAACAAACATTCATCTCTATCTAAACATCGCATCAACAAATTCTCGAAGAGCCACCAGCAGCGACAACATTCATGTTGGAATCTCATTAAATAGTAAATTCGTTAGTGGTTTCAACTTACGTGCACGCGGGGTTGTGGCGTTCGCACCCTTTTGATGAGTGTTAAGTAATAATTAACTAGAATTTACGTAAGGCCTGCGGCGGATCCCGAATAAAATATGGAAATTAAATGTCACAGGAAGCGTGCCAGGCTATGTTTTACTACTGCCATTAAACATGTTAATAAACAGTTCCTATGCGTTGCATCTTCAGGAATAATAACACTCTGTGTTACGAGCCTCCCACAGCTTCAAAGCCGTTTATTATTGGCCCTTAATATTATAACAATGAGCTGTTATTAAATGTCATTTTATTTCTTCCCGTTTAGGGTGCTCGGGGTTATTGCCTCTCTAGGTTAATAAGCCCCTTTTGCATAAATAATGGGACGCCTTTGTGACTTTCGTGCGCCACTATTCAATATTTGTTTATAGTTTTATTGGTATGTGAGGAATGAAATTTGTCCGTGTATTTTGTGCAAGTTCCTGTAGGTAAATACCGAAAGTTATGAAGATTGTGCTTCTTACCTCGTCAAAGTATTGAAATTTTCGGCTTTACTTTCTAAAACACTATTATTATTGTGTAAGTGGATGAATTTAGTAGTTTCGTAGTTAATGCACAAATTTATACTCTACAGAAAATAGCTCAATTTAAGCAATTTGTCTGGATATTTATCCTATCCTACCAGCTTATTACCTACTTAAGGCTCGTCCACTGTATTTAACCCGAAAAGTAGTGACGTCCCTGCCTAGCCATCAACATTACCATACAAATTTTAGCTGGGCTCTATATTACTTAGCAATTTCCCTGATTAAGGGTATCGTATCGGTGGAGCCGCGGCCGACGCGACAGCCCGGCAAATAGGCGGTCGTGTGCAGCCAATGAATATTTATGTCCTAAAATAACACAATATTTGGATACGGTAATACTGTTTTGTGAGCAAATGAAAAGCTTGCGTCGACGTTGAATTTTGTGAAAACTTAGATTAGGGCTCGACATACCAATAGAAATTTACAAAAGTAGAGTATTTACGTAAATCTAAATTAATTGACTTATTTAAAAATATATATATGTAGAACCTTCTTTTAATTCTGTGGATAACATTAAAGAAGTCATTTGAGATATTTTTGGTCATATCAAACGATTTTTCGAGACACATTAAAGATACCAAGCACCGGAGGGCAATTAGGTGCGATCAAACAAAATCGCCAATAGTAAAATTTTATGGGCCATTGTAAGGAAGGAACGTTTATCGTAACAGGCTCAACAGTAATGCCGTGCGGACACCTCGGCTGTGGGGAGGTAATTCTGGTTATATAAAGGCACTTCGTTCGTAGTTCCTCGCTTGATCTGCCGATAGGCCCATGCGGGCTCTAAATTGAGGCTTCGGCCGGCCAGGCATTATGTTCTAGCATCGACATGCTTTTGTCATGGCCATTCAAAGGTGGTTATCCGAAAATGGGTCAGCAGGGATTTCAGAACGACACGAGTGTATTCGGTTGTACGCACTAGCGTTGGTGTCTGCCTTGTTAGGTGGGCGACAACAATTTTGACTAGATCCTCGTGCTCTTTGTAGCGAGCTAATGGAATAATCTGGCCATTTGGAATTTCTGCCAAATACCTTAATAGGCACATAAAGCGAACGTGTCCGCTTTATGAAGCGGCCACATAAAGCGAACAGAAATGACGAGATATTACGATAGGAAAACGAGAGTATTGCACAAAAAATTCAAATAGAGAAAGCGGTGGCTTTCGAAAAATATTTGCGTCAGTATTAATATTTAGCTTTTGATATTCATGAGGGCTCTGTGACCCGCTCAAGCAAATACTCCGGTGGAAAGGAGGGATAATCAAAAAGCGATTGTGAAAGGGAAAAAATATATACCTATAAAATCCGTAAAACCTACCCGTAGTGAAATTTCCGGGTTAAAACCTTCATGTTTTAGGAATGGCCCGTCAAAACAAATGGCGGGTGAAAAATTCAACGGAATATAAACAAAGGCTTGTTTGGCCGGCCTCATAGCGGGGTTGGCGCTGGCGAGCGCATCATTCGGCCGCCGGATAAGTGCGGGCGTAATCTGTGCTTGGGCTCGTGTAAATGCAAATCGTCCCATAAAGCCATCGCCCCGCCCCTCCCCTCCCGCTCCCTTAATGAAGAGCAGCTCCTCGGACGTCGGCTACACGAGTCCGTCATCTCTGTGAGCGCTCGCAGTGTTTCTGGCCGAAATTAAACTCGGCCCCAAATTGGTCTTGGTGAGATTTGGGTTACTGTAACAGCTTTCCATCCGAGCCGATGGTTTAGTAATCAAAGTTGCCCACTAAAATTTGTTATTGGCCACGTTTTAACTATCACTATTTAATTGTCCGAATTAGCCCTACCTAAGAGTAATAAAGTTTGAAATGTCTACTAATCTGTGGTTGTGAAATGGTTTTCTCGCGTGTGTTCCCTTTACTTTACCTTTTTTATTTCTTAGTACCACTTCTTTTTGTTATCCAAAAATCATTGATACGACTCGCCATTCATCGTACCATACATCATCGCTCACCGAAAGAAAGCCAACATTTGGCAAAACACTAAAAGAAATCTTCAATACCAATAGAAGCCGTTTAGTATTCGACCTTCGGCTCAGAATCGAACAATGATTGATGGACCTTTCAAATTAGCGTGCCCTACCCTAATTATTAACCGTTCCGACGATCCCAATCAACGAGTTGGCTATGACAGTGGAACAAAAGGCTTCCCCTTAACTTGCTAGGTGAAACAATACGAACGTACGGGGACCCCGTGTTGAATTACAAATACCCCGACTTGACGTGAATTCGAATGGGGCGGGCTATTTGTACGTACGTCTCGTGTGTAGGGCGGACATGTGTTCGGGCAAGATGGGACTTAAACATTTTTATTTTAGATTTTTTTGTAGTGATACATTATCAATCAGAAAGGAAATCGAAAGGAATGCAAAAACCTGTCACAGGACAAAACTACATATAGAATTTAAAGAAAAAACCTATCGTACGTAGATAGAAAGAATAAACGAATAAATAGGCACCTAACTACGTTTTGTGTTTGTTTAATAATTAGGTAGGTATACTTTTCTTTTACATGTATGTTTAAGATATAGATTTGGGTAACAAAAGTCATTCAAATTCAGTTCGTCGCATAAACAAATACACCCACATTAAAAGTGTTAGAGTTAGGCGAATATTGCACTGAGTTTCCCTAACATTATGTCCTACAGTTCCGGCGAACATGGTAACCCTTATCATGCGGTGTGGTGTGTAGTTTCTTTGTTATATTATTAGATGATGTGTCTGAGTTGGAGCATGATACGAGAAAGCAAAGAAGTTGCATGTAACCCGCCCAGCCGGAGAGGCGGAATTTGTTACGCCTGTTTGAGTCAGTGTTGGTAAAAAGATACCTATATTTGATACCCATAGATCGCCTTAATTAAGCCCTACAATATTAGCTATGTTCTGGTTTTAGTTTAAAATATGCGATTCTGTTCTGCATCATCAGCATACTTTGTCGTGTACCTTAGTCGATTCTTGGTTCGAATGTGGTACGTTGTTATAATTTTGTTATATGTATTTGGTAGTATTTTCTAGATGATTTTTAAGGTTTTTTATTTTGGTGTCCACATAGATTTTGCAGCTATTAACGTCATTTTAAATACCTGTACTTGTTATGGCGTACCTATCAAAATGATGAAATTTTTTGTTTTAATGCCTTAGAACTCGCAAAAACATGAAAAATAATAATTTCAAACTACTGGATCGAATTAAAAGCCAAGGGTTCCCATACCTTCAAATATAATAGCCAATAATTGTAGCGATGATAAAATTTTATCTACAGGTACAGCCATCACAGCGCTGTTTCTATTAGGTGTGAGTTGTGGGACCGAGCTACGTGATGTTTTGATCAATTAAAAGGCATTCAAAACAGTTTTTACTGGCCGTAATAAAGAGGATTTAATCAATGTATGGGTCGTGACTAATCGTGGAGACGCCGAAATTGAATCTCACTCGTAAACTGTTTGTTGTATTGGTTCACGAGAAATAATTACAAGAGATTCGAGAAGACGTTACATTCGGACGCGCTCAGCCGTGACGGTGAGAACATTTTATATTTGGTTCATCCACATCTGATACCGAACGGAACACGGCGGTTTTTTCCTAACCACAGCCTGGGATCTAATTTGTTTGTGTATTGCCCACAGAGTTGTGAGAGCTGTGGTCGACTGAGATTTTACGCGTCATTTCTTGGGAGATTTTAACACAAAAACGTTTTGCTAGCGACGTCGTGCGCGCAGATTTCAATAAAAATACTCAACGCTCTTTAAATAACTAATTTCTTGCAAAATACTACGTCGATGAGATGCATCGTTTGCTATGTGGAAGGACAAATCTAGATAAACACTTTCGCATTTATAAATGGAGTGGGCATGCATATAGGGATTGCAAGTTGGATAGAACCAGCTGATATGAAAAACAGCCATTCCATGACCATAAAATTAAACGACGACCGCCTGAGAGAAGCATTCGCAAGTACTTATTCTTTGTTATCTTTTCTCATTTCTGCGTCAAGTTTGTCTTGAGTCGTAAAACATGTAATCATTGCTTCTTCATCGCCACGTAGGTTCCATTCCTGCATAATTATGTACAAACAAAACCGTCCAAATGTGTTAATATTGGTTTCGAATTGCTTTAGGCGCCTCGGGATGGTACTTCTCACAGTCGAAAACTCTGCGGTTTTATGGTCCATAGGCCCACGTCTGGTCGTTTTAATTTGAATACTGGCCTACACCACATCAGACATCCGATATCCGCTATAACCGCATTGTATAATGTAACGTTGAGAGATGCTGCGATAGCCGCCACTGAGGTAGGCGGTCGGGGTCTGCATGAGCGTTTAAAATCGCCTATATACAAGCCGCTTTTACGTTCACTAGCATTTCATGGGAACTAAGATTGGATTTCATGGTGGAAACTCAGGCTGGCCGTTTACTACCGAAAGTCACGTGACCTTTTGTATCTTTATTATCTCCTGGATAGTATTGCATTTGGATATGGTGTGGATTTGCTGTTTTCACTGTATTGACTGCGGTATTTATGTGTGAACTAAATATTGGTTTTTAGTAGTCCGACAAGGAAATTGATAGCCCGTAACAGTCCACGGCTGAGCTTGAGACAGGGGTTCCCAAATAGTGGATTGGATATCGGAGTTTGAAAATACGCAATATAAATCGCTGCTACGCTGCTGCCTCTAAATAATTGGTTGTCTTGTACAATGATGATAATTATGTTATATTCCACTCTGCCGAACATCATCTGAAGCAGTTCAATTATCGTTTTAAAAAGTCTTCAAATAAACGGTCTAACAATATTGTAGCAATTACTTCAACATATTAGAGTGGAGGTTCCTGGAGAAGGAAGCAGCTGTCAGATTACAACAAGGCTGTAAGTTTCCCATCCTCGCGAACTGGACCAAACGGTAAATTGCGCAAGCGCACGGTTTTTGCAACTCGCTTGCCTAGCCTGTGGGTTGGGTATTTAAGAGCGACTGGTATTTGGATCATCATTCGTAAATACACGTAATAGTATTGCAAAAAGCTTGTAGTTACAGAGGGGACGAACGTTCCTACAGGACTGCCGGTGAGTAAGGTTTCCAGTGCTCCACGGGGTGGGGATTTGGGGAACCGTGGCTTTGGCAGTGGAGTGGCATTTGCTTTTTGCTGCCAGAGCAACGTGTTATAGAGGTGGGCAACGCATTAGCGATACTCTTGGTGTTGCTAATGTCTATAGGCAGTGGTGACCACTTTCTATCAGGTGGCCCGCTTGCCTGTTTGCCTACCGTATGAAAAAAAAAAAAGAAAAAAAAAAGGACTAAGTTTTCTTGCTCCTAATATTCTGACATGGAACAGTACGAGCATGAAAAGCCGCAGTGTTCCCATTGGACTATGATATGAGATCTTTAGGGTGCGTCCAAAAGCGCCATTGCTACGATAACCACGCATTGGTGACGTCGCTGGTGTTGCTGATGTCCATAGGGACCCAATTCCATCAGGTGGCCCGCTCGGCTGTTTGTCTACCAAATTATAAAAAACTTGGTTTTTGTAGGTATTCGTCATAACATATAGGCTATTGTTGCGCAAAATTATTCTCGAAAATCTTGGAGACTCACCACTCTAGTCCGTCTGGTACCTATCAAAAAATATTAGACACGCAGTTTTTCTTTTGTTACTTAAACAAAAATATAGTGCGTTGAAATGTTGCGTGACGTCACGCCTGAGGTAAACAAGTGACGTCACGATTCCTACTACGAACTTTGATACGCCTTGTCTTTGCCTTTTTAATTGATATGATAAATTAAAAAATACGTATCTAACATTTTATTATAATATAACTCACGGACCAATTACAATTTAAAAATGACCCAGTTTTCATTCCTAATTAGTAGAATACCCACTATTCCTATTTAGTAGAGTAGGTACATTGTATACTCATACATATGTATTAAATATTGACGCCGGTCTATACTTGAAATTAATCCCCTATAAACAATAACTGGATCACCTACAGACAAACAAAATATTCTAGGATAGGTTCATAACAGGACTTAACCAGGTAGACACGAACCCGAGAAACGCCCACCCGGCTACCCTCCCGTAACTAGGTACTGTCCTAAATAATTTATGCATATGTACATAATATGTAAAGTAAGACACGAGAGTCCGTCGGTCTTGCCAATCGCAATCAGAGCGCCCATAGAGCAAATCGAATTAGTCAACTCCAACGTCCTTTGAGCATCGCCAACGGATCGCAGCCATTCATTAATAAATAACTAACGACAGACTCCGCAGAATGTATTGCCGACCACTTTATACCATCGATAAATAAAGGTCTAGTCGGAGGAGCACGGGGTCTGACACCTTTTATGTCTGCGGTGAGGACGTTATTAGTTCCTATAGTTGAGTCCTCACGAAAGTATTCCTAGTTCCTAGATCTTTTTAGCTAGTACCTTAGGCTTAATTTAATGGAAGATTTCTGCATAGCTAGTTATTTTAGTGTTAAATGAATTTGTTTTGTTATATTATGTTCGTTATTTTTAACTTACCTATATGCGGATCGTCAGTTTTACTTCAACTAAGTATATTAATGTAGGTAGTAAAAATAATATTACAAATTTGGTGAATTTGTATTTATATTCAGGGTACCACTCAGTGTCAGCAATATCTGAAACAACATAATTAAAGCAATTACTTCTTAGGAATAAAACATAAACACCTAATATATAACGAACTCAACACTCTCGTCACATACACATCTACATAGTGATCGACCCGATACATAAACCCTCGCTATTAACTGTACTGATTAAAACTGCTCAAAGTTTAAAACTTAAGCTTTTACAGCGCTGCGTTAACTGAAAGAGGTTTAAGCGGCAGCGTTCACGATTAAATACTGATTCCGTGTGTTCGTTAATTCGAATATAAGCACTGCAGACGTTACGAGCTCTCTGTAAATCACTCGCCGTAAATACACGTATTACCTTTTACAGTCTGTTGTCAAGTGTCGTAAAACTCGTAAATTTATTCGGTTCAGCTCTAAAGTTTATGTATCGTAAAAACTGAACCGAGCACACTCGCGATACGCCAGCTCGCGATTACTGCAACATATGTATAGGTAAACCTTCAAAATGAACTATTTCATACACTGTATCAACTGTTAACTATATAAACCAGCAGTGGCGGAGTGCGGCCATGTACCTATGACTCTTTTCTAAGCTACGTACGTTAGTTACAATGATAAGCGATGCTTTTACGGTGAAAGAAAACATCGTGATGAAACCTGTAGCCGTATTCACAATGGCTCGGAAATCGGATTCGGATACGGAATCGACAAAGGACCCGCAAATGTTCTTAGGAAAATGTGGTTTCAGTTAATTTTGATGAAATTTTCATATGTTATAAAGAGTAGAGTTTCCGTGGAATCTATCGGGATTCTGAATATCAGTTTTCGAATCGATCGACACGGATTCGCCGCTCACGAATTTCGTGTCGAATCGTTCGGAACGGTCTCGAATCATTGTGAATACGGCTACTGCACATTCAGCCGACTGAATGTGTAACCATCATCCAATCTGGTCAGGTTCCCCTGGTAGCAGGATCACGGAGGTTAGATGGCAGTCGCTCCACTGTGATTATACTGTGACCATGGTGAAGGCGGAGCCCGGGCCCTCATGCGCGAGAGCACAACCGACATATTAACGCCAAGTCGATTTTTGATTATTATTAACTCTAAGTTATCAGCCGCCGTATCAATTACTGCACTGTACGTTACTTCTAAAGCCTTATAGTCGGTACGTGCGAAATCTAAAATATATTTTCCCGCGAAAAGGTCTCTTCGGCGTTCGGATGCATTTTTGCCCCGGCCAACGGTTAGTTGAGGTGAAATCCTCCCATTCATTCGTACGTTCATTCATAAAACGCATTACCGTCCTAGCCTCGGCGTCTCGCAAACTCTGTATACGTTAAGGGAATCCTCGGTATCGTGCAATATGGAATGAGGGGGCAACACGGGATTTGTTGCGAGACAGGTCCCTCCACCGCTTCTCGTTTCTTTTAACTATTATACCTTTACTTAGTTTGGAGAATTGGTTTTGTTTCTTTGGAAGCTTTAGTTGGATATTCGTGATGGCTAATCTTGCTAAGGATAGTTTAGGTTATGTTAGTATTAATATGCTGTGATGTAGGGAGAGCGAAACTTTGACTGCTATTGTTCATTGAAATACTAATATGAAAATTGTAATAAGTAGTCGATTTTCTATTTAATTACATGATTATGAGTAGAATACATACCTATGTGTCTTATTATAATACACTTGAAATAAGTGAATTTGATTTTTTTATGAATAAAGTAATTCTTTTTCGTTTAGAGATAAGCTTATCCTAAGGCTATTCCGCCGCATTCTAGTACCTATTCCCCGGGGTTACAGAGAAAAGAATACGTCAGAACGTAGCTTGGAGATTTGAAGTTATGATATTTTCTGCCCGGCACAATCTGAATGTATTGCCCGGAAATTCGCATATCATTGTTGGCGGAATCGTAGCCATTTCTCAACGGTTTGCCATAATTTAATTTTGTTGGCATTAGGAAATACATATTTCACCCAGTTACCACAACTGTGTACCTATGTCTATTCGAACAACGTATTGTATTAACAAATAAGTAGATTATGAAGTACACATCTATCGGAAACCTAATCTTGTCCTCATGAAAAATGGAAGCGGCCTCAGACGGGAAAGCACAATCTAATGCACGAACCATCTTTGTTTAACTCTTTCGCTGGGATTCAATTACAATGCGCTATCATCATTTCATTCCAGTTGTATAAACAAGAACAACGCTCCAGCAGCGATAACTGTTCCAGCCCCATTCTCCTTATTGGCACGGCGCCATAACGCAGAACCGTGGATTCTCATCCCGCACGTGCACTCCACCGACCCAATGAAGACAATGTACGAGCTCGTCTAATTTATTTCATTGGCATCCCTTATTTAGGTAGCGGGAACACGTATTTTTCCGGTTCGCGCGGTGGCCAGATTTATGTGCTAGGCTCATTTCCCTAAAACCCACTCCATTTAATAACCCTAAGGAGCCATTGGATATCTCACACGGAATCCGCGGGATTCTCGCCGGCGCGACGCGTGCCGACGGCCTCAGAGAGCCGCCGACTCAACCCTCAACTGCCTATTTCATTATACAGGCTCACCGAGCCGCTGGCGATGCCGTCGATAGGATTGACTAATTTCGCATTACTCCAAGACGAGCCTTCATTCGGGCCGAGACCATTTTGCGGGCTTAGCGCGCGATCCGCTCGATATCACCGACGTAAGCACGCCATTCGAGCCCCGCCGGCCGATCTCCAAAGACACGCGCCGCCCAAGCACTCATTTAAACTTACCGCGATAGAAATGCTAACTTTAAATTTTTTGTTTCCACTCGCTGGAAGGGAAAGTTTAATAGCGAACAAACAATTTGCAAGAAGTCCATTTTTCCTGAGACTCACTGTCGAGTTGCAAACCGTGGCGTCGATCTATTTGCGAGCCATCGCGCTGAAGCGTGCACTTGTCTAATTTTAATGAAGCGCTCTGAAGCCTTTATAAATAGATTAGTAAATAAAAGACGTTTCAATAAACTGAGTAGTTTAATAAGCATGCAGTAAGTGCACTGAAAGCTAAATAAATTTTTAAACGGAATCGCCGTGCTAAATGAAGGCTTTGCGCATCGATCCACTGAATAATGAACGTTATGAGTATGCTGCGGCAGTTCGACGAGTTGTCTACTTTCGTCTTCGACGCAGAAATGCACTTTAGTTATTCAATTGCTTTCTATTGATCGGTTACCTGCCTTTACAACGCGATGACAAACGGACTTGTGCTCTTTGCTAAACTAGTACAAACATACTTGCATAAAAAGCAACTCTGATGTGTCAGAGTTTCCTAGAGCATCTGCCATCTACTACGATGCTACACTAATCCCCGTTCAGCTGTTGGAGTCAAAGCAAAGGCAAGTTGCTCGCTAAAAGGCCTTTGGCGAGGCGCTGGGGCGCGGCCGCGTCTGTAGTGCAGCCACTCCTGCCTCAGCGGTAAGGATAGAGACCACAGTCATAGATTTTCGGTCTTTTGGTAAATATTTGAAGACCGTCTGTGGGGATTAGCTTGCACCTACTGCGCAGGAAATGGAATAATGCTTATGGGCTGAATTTAAAGTATTTTATTAGAATAACAATTTAAACGATGTGGTCTCTACCTACCTCTTCAGGAAAAAAGGCGTTACGTTATGTATGTTTCTATATAAAAATAAAAAACTGGTCAGTTATTTCGTACGTGTAGGAAGATAATATATTTTGGAATTGCAAAGCTCTGTTGCTACGTGCCTCCTTGGAACATTCATATCCGAACTACACAAGTAACTGGCACGAGTGACTTCGTCAGTTCGTCACAATCGCGGCACGAATAATTATGTAAAGCTATCCCATCCCTAAGTAGGGCTTACAGAGGCAGGCCGCCATTACGGCCAAGTGGCAAGTTTTGTGCGGCTCGTGGCGATTCATCGCGCCTCTCGTTAGGGCGCCGCACGCCTGAATGCCGCCTCGCCACTCCTCATTATTGCGTTTATAAAAGCCCCCATACACAACCCTGATTCACTAAGACTCACTATGTTCCCGTGAAAGAAAATGGAATTGTGTAGACGTTTTGTTCGCAAAGTTTTTTTTTATTCCCGCTAAGCGGAGCCGCTGTGAGCATCTGAAGGAAGACATTTTGCGGCACCGGCGCCTGCGTCACGCGCGGAAACGATTCTTTTCTCCGCAACTAACTTTATGCGCGGCGAGCTGAAACATTTATTACGTGAGGCTAAGGAAGCGACCGATCTCATCTTGACATCGCTTTAATTAAGCCTTTAACGTAATAATGTGGCGTTCCCACACAAAAACTGTAATTTGAATTACTTAAACATGTGTGAGAACATTTGCGCCAAGTGTTATCTAGCGCATTGTTAGATAAAAGTTAATGGAGCATGATGTTTATGAAGGTAACCTCTGTAATCGTGCCAGAGTAGGTGTTTGTCGAATTCCAAAATTTCCATTAATTAAATTCCTTGCGTAAACAACATTCCTGCGCCAAACGGAACCGCCAACTCAGCACTCATGCGTAAACATAAGCTGTCAAACTAAGTTACCCGTACTGGCAGAAATTAATAAATCTGTTTTCATTAATAACAGAGAAGCGGCCGAGCTCTCTAATCTGGCTTTGATTGCAAAATCAATAGCGGCAACTATTGGCAGGTGTGCCTCCCCTGTGATATTAAAATTTGTTAGCCAGTTAGGGTGCGAACACGCAATCGCCGCTATTCGCGTTAATTTTGATTTTCAGTTAATTAAAACGGTTTCCGTGCAGCTGTGTCGCGCTGCGGCGCCGATTGTGCGCCGCGGAATGACTTGGACGTTTTTTCCCTTTGAATTTATAAATGAATTAGTTAGATGCCGTTGGAGCAGCTATTTTGTACTCTGCCTTGATTAATAGAGTCGTGAAATCAAAGTACTCACAGTACAGTCACATTTACATCGAGTATTGTTTCATTGTAAACAGTACCCATTTTGTTGTGTAGATGTCGTTCGCTATAAAATCGATGTTATTCCGAAGTTGCACAGGAATGAGCAGCAGCCATGCTCTGCTCGGTTTTTGCCGCGGCCGGCGCGCCGGGCGGGCCTCCGCCGGCCAAGTTTTCTCATTATGCCCGTTAGTGCCCGCCGCCACTCAGACTATTACTTACGACCATCAAACCCGGGCACGTACGCACTTCGATGAACGAGCACCGTCTTTGCCAACAGTTCCGGACATAACCCACCGTGCACCACATACCCCTACAAAGTCTTCTATTTCAATACGTCGAGTGTAAAACTTGGTCGACTCGGGGACTATTTTAAAAACGGCAGCGTACGACTTAAGCAACTCATAAAAGCGGAGAGGGTTCGGATATTTTCTGGGGAGAGCGAGGAGCGGTTAGCCGACTTTTACACTGGTTTTATTGTCTCGGCACCCCTCGTAAACCTCCCTTTGTGCTAGTAACGTCTCAAGTTGTATTAACACCGTGATAACTTTAGTGGGAGCCGTTGCCTCCTCCGCACCGGTGATTGCCTCACCCACAATTAGGGAGGACTAAGCGGATAGTTTTGATAGTAATTTAAATGACGCCCGCCGTTATTAATACGCGAGCCGCTTCGGGGCCACCCCTTGATATTGAATTTGCCGTCTCCGGAAACTGGAACTGGAGATAGGTAATAGTAAATTACTGAACCCTCCGCGCATCCAAACTGCTCAGATGTTATAGCATAATTAGGAAGGTCGCCTGTTCTGGCGGGTCGAATACTTCCCTAAGCGTATTACCCAATACGCAGTTGGGGTGAATAATCGCTAAATGTGAAACTAATTCCCAGTACAAAGCGACAAACTTCCATCCGACCCAAAGAGAATTTGGGCCTTCAAATTTCATTACGGGAAAGTTCATTCTTCTTGTATAAGTAATCGCTAATAAAAACAAAATCTACTTACTGGAATCTCGCGTCTAAATCTAAATGCTATAACAATCCAACTTTTCAATAAGGAAATATTTGATTTCCATTTCAGGAGCGTCTGCGAAACGAAAACAAAACAAAAAGTTCACAAACATACTCGTCGATTTATAAAAGGAAAATGAGTCCTGTTCATTTCGCTGGGAGGAGGCGGCTGGTTCAAGCGACACGAATTTTCCAACGAATTTAGCGGTTTCAATCGATGACGTCGGTAATGGAAAAGTTCAATAGGCAACAACAAAGGCTGATACAAGTTAACGAAGCTCACGAAAGCGAAATTCATGATGGAGCGCACTCTTGCGGACAGGAAATTAAAAGACAAAAGAGTGCCGGCCGGAGCAGTTTAGGCTCGGAAATGGAGGGCACGCCCTGCCCTCTTTCAGTTCTTTCATCGCACCTCCATGCGAATGCTAAACGATTCGCTGACGTATCATAACATTCCTTATTGATGTGTCAACACCGACGAGCTTGTTCAAACGAAAACAGCCCCGTCAAATATTCAGAGTAAAAAGTTGAGCGAACTTCGCAAGAATTCCTAATAATATTTTCATTACCTCCGAATCTTTTGGTTTCACGTGATGTTGAATACATTTGGATGGGAGCGGATTAATCGGGTCTAATACGGGGATCTCTAATGTGTATCGAATGTGCGTTTACGTATGGTTTCTGTAATTCAGGCGGCCACCGTAATCCATTCGTCGCGGGGGATATCGGGTTACAAGGGGGCCGGGATCGGTCGGAGGTCGCCTTCCCGCGCTCACGACCGCATCGACATCAACCTATCTCTGAGCCCAAATAATATAATACCCATTGGATTTTCAAGTGGCCCATGAATATCCAATCAGAACATCATACTAAATAAAACCTATTTATACTAAAAATAGTACATAGGTTATCGAGGAAATCATAGCAGGAAAATTAGATTTCAAAAACGTTTCGAAGCTTATCTCTCCTATTTACATCGAAAATGAGGAGCGTTCCACTTGTTACCTATTTTAATTGGGTGGTTAAGGGATTTAACGTCGCTTGTTAAACATTCGGCATAATACAGTCAACAATAACTGGCAAAGCGCCGGAACAAGCTCAGCACTCACAACTTTGTTCTCTAATTTAATTTGCATTCGGAATCAAAAACTTTCCGTGACACTGTTTTGCATTATTAATACTTTAGCATGGCGTGATCTCCCGGGAGGCGCACTAGAAGCCATAAATTGAATTCCAACCTTCGCAATTAGTTATTCCCGCGCGTGAAAACTTTCGAGATCGTTCGCCTTCGTTAACAGATGTTACGGTGCTATTCATTATACATTCCGTCGAATTGTAAAGCCGAACATTTAATTTAAAGTACCGAAGGCTCCTTTGTTAAATCGCCGAGCATTTTGGGCGGCGCCGCGAGGAGCGGGCGGATTAGCCCCGCTCGCCCGCCGGCTCGCCGCTCGCGGGAGCATTTGTCTTCCGGGAAACGCGGGACAATAAATAAAGGTGCGCAATATCCTTTCGCGAGAGCGGGCTGTCACGCGGATGCATTAGCCGCGCGCGCCCGCCAAGCCGCCCACCGAAATGACTAGCAATTGTAGCATAATGGCGTTCTGAATAACAAATCACGGCCACTCCGGCCATCCTGCAAACCACAATATGCCCGAATAGAACTTATGCCGTCCTATGCGGTGGCATCACAAAAGATAATAAAAAAGTTTCCGCGGCGAAGTTGCTATTCCGTCGGCGCGGCACGTCTCTTATCGGACTAATTTGGATCAAACAATTCCATTCCCCCTCATACAAATTGCGGAGAGACACATTTGTTATCTGCAGTTTTCGCCTGAAATTATATTAAGATTTTCTGTAGCGATAATGTTGTATATTTTTACTTTCCTCGTCTCGCTAGGGCAGTGCATAGCCGCAGGGAGCGTCCCGGTTTTATGATAACAATAAATTACACAAAAAATAAACTAGATCTCATCTATGGGGATGAGCTTTCTTGGGGATGCACGCAGTCTTTGTTTTAGAAAGGTTCATGTTCGTCACGGGGCCCGTTTAGTTTTAACTAAAGGAAAATCTTTTGTCTTGCCTTTTACTTATACTTCTTATTAACTATGTTAAGTATAGTATAGTTGTTTTCCTAAAATAGTTTTTTTAACAGCTCCTTCTCATTGTTTCCAGGTAACCGGTGGAGTATACATGAGATGTTATGGGTCCACGAGGCGTAGCCAGGTGGCGTTGGTGGGTGGTGGTGGCGGCGTGGTGGTGCGGCGCAGCGGCGCGCACGCTGTGCCCCGCGCGATGCGCCTGCGACGATGCCCTGCGCGCCGCCTCCTGCGCAAACGCCGGACTAGAAATAGTTCCCATACAACTCAACCCAGAAGCCACACACATCAACCTCACAAGAAACTCCATCGACAACCTCCTCTACGCCTTCAACTTCTACACCCAACTCACCATCCTCGACATCTCTTACAACAGAATACAGAACTTAGGTAGTAAAAACTTTGAGAACAACATGGAAATGACCCATTTCAATATTAGCAATAACTACCTGAAGCGACTAGATAAGGAGACCTTCATCGGATTGAAGAGGCTAGTCGACTTAGACCTGTCAGACAATGAAATATCGAGCATACACACACAAACTTTTAGAGATTTATCTGTTTTGGAACGGCTCGATTTGTCAAACAATAAGTTAGTGAGTTTCGAGGCAGAGTGTTTCGAACCCCTGTCATCGTTGAAGATCTTGTTGCTCAAGAACAATTCTATACTAGACATACCCTCTGCTAACTTATTTTACGTTATCCACTTGGAATTCTTAGACTTATCAGAGAACTTGATACAGGAGGTATCAAAACATGGCATGCCGTACTTGAAGGAGTTAAAACACTTAGATATGAATAGCAACGTGATTGGGAATATAGACCAATTGGGATTCCATAACTTACCAGCGCTCCGCCATTTAGATCTTAGTGACAACAACATGACAGCAGTTCCGACATCAGCTTTATCCAAGTTATCAAATCTCACGCATTTATACCTCAGTGGTAATTTTTTCAAAAATGTCACAGCGCTATCTTTTCAAAGTCTTTTCCACTTGAGGCATTTACATATAAGCAGGCTTTATGAGCTTCAGAGGATCGACTCTAGAGCTTTTGTCGATAACATAAACTTGCAGAAAATTTGGATGAACGAAAATGTAAAAGTGAGGGAAGTGCCGCCGCGACTGTTTCACGGTAATCCAAAACTCACTCACATTTACATGAGGAATAATGCGCTAGAAGCCCTCGAAGCCTCGCATTTCCCAATCGATAGACTCCAGGAGCTTCAGATATCTGGGAATCCTTTCGTTTGTAATTGCTCATTGCTGTGGCTATGGAAGTTGGGGACGGAGTGTGAAGTGAGCAGTAGGAAGTCTGGAAACGCAAGTGCCATACTGAAAATAGACTATGAAGAAGTGAGGTGTTCTGCGCCAGAAAAATTGGAAGGCGTTTTGTTTGTGCAAATTCCTGAGTCGGAATTTGGCTGTTCTAACGGCTGGGTGGTGGTGGCCGTGGTGGTGCTGACTGTGAGTATTGTTGTGAGCGTCGTCGGAGGAGTGTTGTATTTCATGGGACCTTTGAAAAAGTGCAAAGGCGACAAGTCGAAGCAAGTGATGACGAGTGTAATGCTGAACGGGGACATGTCTAAGCTAGGGAACGGTTTAGGGTATTCCACAAGGAGTCGTGAGCCAGAGAATAAGAGGGACGTGGACAGATATTTAATGATTGGTTCCACAGTGACTAATAACTTCCACACGCTGAATCCTCCTTGGCACAATGTGGATAAGAATCCTTATTACCAGGAGGATAGTGAGGAGCACATTTACCAGCAATTCGCGTATGAGACCATCCCTCCGCACCGAACGCCGGAGAAACCGCACATAGTGTACGTCTAACAAAAGTTTAACTCAAAGGACTATATCGCAAAAATATTACCTTTGTTTCAATACGTGAACAGTGTTAACGTCGCGTGTTGTTAACGTTGTTAACGACAAAGAACATTGAATTATGCAATAATGTAAATAGTGATACGATTAAAATTGTAATATGTGATAGCTTTGTACATAGACTTGTAAATACTTAATCATGCAAATAAAGACATTTCGATTTTGTACTTAACTTGGTTAGTCATGTTATAATTAAAATTTTGATTTGTCGTTTTCCCCATAAATAGAGTGATACTCGACATAATAATAATAATTTTGTTTCCTAGTTCCTCAAATGTGGGTATTTAAATATTGTAAAGTGCTTTGTAAAATTATTTAGGACCATCAATGCTAATTTATAAATTGATGAGTAACTGTATATTATACAATTATATATTTTCGAAATTAGAACACCAATACTTGATGAAAACTTTGTACAAATATGAGCAATATAGAGTAATAATTTCAAATACTATAATGTCGTTAATTTTGTTGGAAACATTGTTATAGGATATTAGTTCTATTTAGACAAAAAGCTGTGTAAAATATACCTTTAAAACATTTTTAACTTTATGTAACTACATTTCATTCAAGCAAGACGATAATATAACAAATACCAGTTGCTCTGATGAAAGGAGTACAAAATGATAACATTTTTATTGGCTATTTTTGTAAATTAATTTCACACGACTCGTTTAGTGTATTCTGTTTTGATAGACCTACTCTGAAAATTGATATTTTTATACTTAGTGAATATTATACGTAGAGTTGTCTAAAGGCTTTTTCGTTTTGAGAAGCTATATTGAGAGCCTGAAGCTTACCTGAGCTTGGCAATTTGAGAAGTTCTGTTTCCGTCCTAGCACACAATAAAATCAAGCTATAGTGTATACTTGCACAAGTCCGAGGTATAAGTATGACGTGCCTGTCCTCAGAAAGCTCTCAAGACGAAAGAATCTACAAATCCAACATTTAAAAAAGGTTTAGCTGAAAGATTATCGTCGCAATATATACTAATGTTGTTTTTAATCAGTACGAGTAAAGAATTTCATAACCAAGACTCATAACCTATTCAGTCGATGCATTACAGTCATACCTAATGATAGATTAAGACTATTTATACAACTTACTACTTTAAAAAAACTTTTGTTATGGAACTTATTTAAATATATAATGCATTAAAACAAACGACAAATAAACAATTTAAAAATTATTTTTTGGTTCATATTTATGAAATCCCTAATCTAACCTAACCTAACCTACATCATCATCATCATCGTCCTGGCGCCTCTGCCAGGGTCCACTTTCCTACCCATTCGTAAGTCATTGGCTCTCGCATCCGACTCAGCAATGTCAGTCCATCGCTTCTTGAGTCGCCCATGGGGCCTCTTTCCTGATACCGGCAGGTGCAGGCACCTAATTCTGAGGATTACGCAACACGTGACCAAACCAGCGCAGGCGAGCCTCCTTGATCTTGTCTGCAATATCCCTTACGCCATGGCTGCCACGAATGTATTCATTACGTACTCGATCGAGCCGCGTAACTCCGCACATCCACCGCAGCATTTTCATTTCGTTCACAGATCTAATTATAATCTCGTATCTACGTACTGTACCTATATGCTAAGCAAAAACTCTGCTACTTTTTGTCCTTAATTTTGACCACCAGCTCCCATTATGGTAAGTGACGTTGAGGCCGAAGATAGAGAATGTCTGTCTAGAAACGGATAAAGGATTAGTCTGAGTGACTAGGCTAGTTTTTTGAAGATTGAAAAAGATATTTAGTTTCCTACTCAATTAATATTTTTTACTTTGACTTGAGTCATTCAGAAGCCTTAAATGCAATCGGAGAAATTTTTTTGATATAGTACTCATCTCCTAATGACTCTGGCCCTATAAAAAACGTGCACACGGTATATTTAAGAGAATAATGTACTGTATGTGTCCGTATACTGTGGTCTACGAGTAAACGAGGTTTACTAAAACGAAACCCAGCTCGATTTATTGGTTCCGAAACCCCAATTTCATCGAAATCGTTAGAGCCAATTCTTATTATATACCTACAAGTCGTACCAAGCCCAATATACCTTGTCGTTTAAAGTAAGATTTAATTAAAGGAAAGTTCACCTTAAACAAGAAAATAACTATAAACAGGTAAATTCCGAGATTCGGAAAAAGGATAAGTAACTTTGTTAACAAGCAACAGTTCTACGAAAAAGTTAATACGGACGAAAAAATATATAAAACAGAAAAATGGATTTACAGAGTAGGTAATGCGACAGAAAACCAAAGAAACTGACATTGCGTACAGAATTTGAAAGCTGGAGTAGCGGTGGACTGGCCATATCTTCTGTCCGGCTAGGTGGAGTGATGCGAAAGGCTGATGCTGGTGGATGCTGGATGTGGTAAGCCGATGATGGGGTTCGCATTTTCGCTCATTAGGGGAGGCTATGTCCAACAGTGGACTGCTATACCTATATGCCGATGAGGATGATGATGATGAAATCGAATGTAATAGTTGGGGTTGTCTGCAGATTTTATTGTGCGGTTATTTTTCATATCTGGTATGTGGTATTTTATAATCATATTATAAAGAGAACACATTATGTTATAGACAGGCATACTCAATCTTCAGCTGCATCGTCACTTACCACCTGAGATGGCGGTCAAATGCCTGGCTTGTCTAATAAAAAAAGGAAAAGTTTGTAAGTTTGTATGTTGGGGGTAATCTCTGAAACTACTGAACAGATTTTGAACATTCTCATTCATCTCATTCAACATTTTACAAAAAGGTTGAAGGCTGGAAAGGAAAGGCTGCATTATTCAAAAATATCATGGGCCCGATTTTATCCCGGAAAAATAATAGGATACAGCGAGATAGTTAAATGTTAATACGAGTGTATCCCAAACGCGCTTCATACCAAAGTAGTTTGATCATATTTTCAATATTACGCTATGAAAGCATGTTATGTATGTATGGGAAACACTCGTCTTTACAGTGGTTGAAAACCGCGGGGAAGGACTAGTATCTTTTTACTTTTTAACGTAATGAAAATTTCAATATAAAACCACCATTAATCTGTTAAAAGCTAGTGGTTTCTATAAATATTCATGGCCCTGCTTAGATACCTATGGCAATAAATTCTCTCACAGAAAACCATCCTACCTTCGATAAAATAGTGTACCATATACTTACACAGAAAACAATACGTACCTATTTGCGGGCACACCATTCCTTCCCTAGTCCACGTGTGTCCGTGAGCTCTTGTCATTACCTGGAAGGGGTACCGCAGGGAGTCATTCCTGGCGTGGGCCAGGGAGTCGCCTTCGCAGATCTGTAATGGAGATAAATGAATGTCAAAGCACTCAAATTGCCGCGCGCACGGTTCAAAAGTGAAATTGCGCGGCTGGATAATGGAGGAAGCGTGTAGGACATTTATCCAACAATTAAGTCCTTTTAAAATAGACCCTTTTGTTTATGCCGTTTACTCGTATGTGTAGAGTAACGTTTGGGCGCTAGTTTGTTCAGTTTATCATCGACGTAGAAAAGCAGCTTTAGATACTTAGATTTGTATATTTTCGTTTCATTAACAATAAAACCTGTAAAATTGTCGTAGATATTTCAATTGAGTCGACAAAGAGCCATGTTCTATATCTAACGGCTAGTCTGACACTAATAATTTACCCAAGTAAAAGATACGACTGCTTGACAAGCGCGCAGCTCATAACTCGTATTTACGTGACTACAATCACCAGGGAACCATAAAGTTTCCCCATCAGGTTTACTTTGCAGGGACCCGTGAAAAATACACTCGGAACACGCGGCCGCGTAGGCGGAAAATCGAGAGTGATATATGGTTTTTAGATTCGTGACGGCCAGCCGTTTGGTTTAAATCTGCAAACGGATGGTCGGACAGTTTTAATGGGCTCAGTAAGGGAGTGAAACTGTAGCATAAATTCTGTTCCCGGTACCCTTGTGTAGCGAGTCCGCCCAATTTTTCGAAAAACGAACGCGTTCGCTGGCCGACACGTTGTCTATTGGCTTTTAATTTATTTGTCTGTGCCGAATGAGCGCACGGGAATACGTGACACGACCGCTACAATTGAATTCTCGGAATACATTTTGTTTTAAATAAAGCCGCCTAGGTATATTGATTGTTTTGTACCTACCAGTTTCATACATACTGAAACTTCGACCGAATTCCGGCTACAAAATGCAAAATAGAATGTACCCGTTCAATAGAAAAACAAATACTACCAAAATTGGCATATTGGGTAAAGCGAGCATTTTGAAATAGTTTTTCAGTATGTAATATATTTATATAAACTGTAGACAGGATCTGTGCAATCAACGCAGAGCCGAAACTGCTGGGTCTAGAAACACGGAGGTTTTTTATATAACGTAAGTGAGCACTATGAAATGAATTTTGGAAAAAATAGAGTGTGGAAGTTTGTATGCAAGTTTTATTCCTTCGGGGATTCACTTCAAACTTTGTGCAAAAATTCTACATTTTTTTCTATGAAAAATGAAAGGGGTGAAAGTTTGTATGTAACTTTTTATTCAATAATTAATAGTCACAAAAAAAAGTAAAAAAATTGTTTTTAATATAAATTTGTTTGTAAAATAGGGGATGGAATTTTGTAATATTGACTAGCTGCTAATAACGCACAGACGAAAAAGAAAAAAAAAGACGAAACCGCTAGATGACCGCTTGAAATTTTGCATGGATGTTTCTAATCAGAAATTAGGAGATCCGTAAGCGAACCAAGGTCACCGACATAGCTCTAAGGATTGCCAGACTGAAGTAGATGTGGGCAGGGCACATAGCTCGAAGAACAGATGGCCGATGGAGCAGTAAAGTTCTCGAGTGGCGACTACGTACCGGAAGACGCAGCGTGGGTAGGCCTCCTACAAGGTGGACCGACGACCTGGTAAGGATCCCAGGTACCAGCTGGATGCGGAAAGCACAGAATCGGCCTTTGTGGAGATCTCTGGGGGAGGCCTATGCCCAGCAGTGGGCGTCTTCTGGCTGATATGATGATGATGATGATGTTTCTTATATGGTAAGTAAGCACTATTACAAATAGGAAATTTTGGAAATTTATCCTCTGAGGTGGTATAACAGGGGGTGAACATTTGGATAAAACTTTTTATACCTTCAGTGGACTTACTTGACACTGAGTACAAATATAAAGGCGAAAATACGGGATATAATATAAACGGGAAAACGTAAAAAGTGGTTCTCGCATACGAAGTCCCGGGCAAAAGCTATTATTCAATAAGCCAATAGGCACCTATCATTATATTAAAAAGCTATAATTACAGTACTATCTCAGAAACAAGACGACAATCGTCGCTCAATAAAATCCACCCAATCAAACTTAACGTGAGCCACAACGAGGAAAAATAAAGAGGTTTTATCCCCGTCCTGAAAGGCTGAAGCGTGCCTTTACAGGGGTGGCAAGATTTATTTCATGACTGTACTGTTATGGCACCGAAGGGACGAGAATGCAGCCTGCATCATTGGACCAACTTATCCTTCTTTCACTGCCAGTGGCGCTACTATCTTCCCCTGTAAAACAAGCTCGCAGACGATTTTATTCGTTCCAATTTCTGCCGCACACTGTAAGTTACATTTGTGGCGAAAGCAGGGGACTATCTCATTTCGGTGTTTATAACCGCAGATCAGCGGATAGGGGAGTTGTATGTGTATTTCGGGAGGGGGCGAATGATTTGTATTGTATTTGATAATTAAATGCGTTGCAAGCGATTTCCGAAAAGTTTCCAACGTTGTTTAGTTTACCTTGTCGTAAAACCTTGTAGTAAAACTGTCAAGGTGACAGTGACAGACAGTGACAGTCAGTCCAATCTGGGACTAATAATGTCTGGAAGGCACACCGGCTCAATGTTGCCACGGCCCGCAGCCCTATTTTTCTAAATGTTATTTGTAAACATTATTTTGTGTTTTATGACGTTCATAAGAGTTTTGTAAACCTAAATTGAATAAAAATTATTTGACTTTGACTTTGACTTTGTCTGGTATGATACGAGACAGAAGTAATAAAATAGACGTGACATTTTTTCCCCTATGACAATCAAATAAATTAGGTACCTACCAGAAAATCATCGTAATGTTTCGTAATCTTTATCTTTAAAGAAAAGAATATTAATAAATATCTTGGTGGAAAAAACAGGTGTTCTTTATTTTATTAAAATTTAAGATATCCATCGATCAATGCTACAAACTAGTCTACGTTAGTACAATCATCATTGTCATCATCATCCTACCGGAACCCCGGCTTCTGTGTTTCCCACTTTTCTTCCTCATCTTCGCCCGATCTCCAGCAATCTTGCGTTTTATTGAAAAATACTGTCCGACATGGCACAAATTGCATTTTCCATTACATGATTTGCGCAATTACTTTTAGAAGCACTACTGAAAATAACCCTCCAACGAGAGCATGCTGTCCTCGATTTTTCGCATTCCCACTCTACCTAGCCTTCAATCTAATCCTCTATTATTGTGTAAAAATATCATTTCAAAATGGCTACTATGAGTAAATCCATTTTAGGGCAACATTCTCCAGAATTTAGGTATTAAGGATCGTCGGTGGCCTAGTGGTAAAGGTATACGGACTCGCAAACGAGAGGTACTGAGTACGAATATCACTGCCGCCATTAACTCATGACTCTGAGTTATGTACATTAGTTGAATCTCAAACCGATGCTCTTACGGTGAGGAAAAAACATCGTGATGAAATCTGCACATTCAGGCGACTGAAACTTTAATCATGATCCAATCTGGTCGGGTTTCCCGAATAGCAGGGTCACATAGGTCAGATGGTAGTCACTCCACTGTAATTACCTATTCTGCTGAATCCTGGATCATGATCCAGGCGGACCCCGGGCCCTCGTGCACGAGAGCACAACGGCATTAACGACAAGATGATTATTATTATCCAGAATGTACTAGTCGATGTGAGCCAGATGTTCTAAGAAAAATGTAACATTATGGTGGGTAGTACTTACCTTCATTAAGCCTGCCGTCTCTTTACCTAAGTACCCACAATAAACATTTGGGTGCGTCATTTAGAATGTTTTCCACATTGCACTGGTGTGTACTAGTTATAACCAGTTTCAACCCCTGCATAGCCACCGCATCATTAGGGGAGTGCCACTCGTAAAGCACGGTAATGGTTTTTATCTTGCACTATAAAATTTATTTACAATCCTAGCGAAGAGACGTAATTGACAAGTACATTTGGAGATAGGTACTTACGCAATTATTGACCGTAACGATTTGGCATTGGTCATCTTCGTCATCATAAAATTTTTAAACCTTGGCCCAAAAAGCGGGGTGCTAAAATTTTGAAATATATATCTGTGTGTATCTGTATGTCAGTGATATGGTCTACCGGATGTATCGTCGATGTAGTTTCTTAATTGAAAGCCAGATTATTCGAGATGGTTCCTTGCTTTGTTTTTTTTAAATTGGTTCAGTCTAACCAACCGAAGCTTATGAGTGCTTAGTAGACTCAGTTCTTAGCTGTTAAGCTTGTCGCTGCACATAGAACAAAATTTATTTTTATCTCATCTTCTCCCCATCGCACGCCCATCTGAATTAATGTTATATTATGAGGGCTGTCAAAATTGACAAAAGGGAGCTACTGTTGCTAATCCCAGTGTAAGAAATGAGTTCTTAAAAATTCCGAAATATGGCGGCGCCTTAAACATTTCTGGTCAGGCTATAAATGGCATTACAAGGACAAGACAGGGTTGCAGGAATGCGTTGGCTGTACTCCACAGACACCGGCTACGGGTAGTTAGACACTTGCGTGTTGTCAAGCCCTCAAAAACGTTTTAACACTGCTTGGTGAACTGCTTAACATAGTAGGATCGTATTTTGTGACACCAATGTCAGATACGATTTTACAAAAATAAAATATTTTTGTCAACGGTATACGGATTTCAGCAAGTCTAGATATCATAAACATACAACTCAAAAACAGATACTGAGTTGCTGAACTTATAAAAAAAAGTTAAATTCATTATTTTATCATTCATTGTACTACTCATTAACCCTCAACGAAAAAAGAGCGGTGTCATAAGTTTCCGTGTGTATCTGTGTGTCTGTGCCATCGTAGCTTCTGTACGGATCAACGAATTTCGATGCGGTTTTCTTTATTTGATATTCATTATAACCGGTTTAGAAGTTTAGGACATATTTAAACATATGTATACTTGGTCGGGAGTCATCCGACGTATTTCGTCGGTTAGCTTATTTCACTAACAAAATTCAGAACGTAACCCTTTATTTGAAATGCTTAATGTTAAACACGAAATCGTGCATCACATTCGTAAACAGCTCCGTAAATGTAATTCAATATACTATGCGACGAAAATAAAAAAAAAACTTCGCATAAATTAAAACGTTCTAGCAACAAGTTTATCTTCTCCTACCATCAGCATACTAATGACTGGGCCCTTCCCAGACTAAACTCTCCAGGGTGGCCTTGCATCAATAAAATTACCATTGTAATCCACTTACAGCTAGGGAAAAAATTACCCGCAAAAACGTATTTCATTTTTCACTGATTTTCGGGGCGGAACAATTTATTATCATTATTTTTTAAATGTAAAAGCGCCTAGATTTGTTTACGTCGAAATAGATTGTGATAGAAAGAAGCTAAAACAAAGGTCTGTACGTAATTTCGAAATCCGAAAAATTATGAAATTTTATGCGAGTTAACAGTTTTATAATGAGTCCTACGTATATTTATTGGGTACTTAGGTACGTACTATTTACTACCTACTATATTAAATATACATGATAATCACCATTTGGTTATTAAATAAGGCCTACGCCAGCTTTGCAATGAAAATTGTGAAAAGAACAACAGGGAAATGGCCACAATTTCCTTGTTTCCAGAAGCCTCGTGTTCACACCGTTTCAATTACATAATAAACCCAGGTCGGTTGCCGCATGTTATTGAAAATCACCGCAAAACTCTGTTAATACTCTAAGAAGTAATAATTAATATAACAGATTGAGACGAAACCTGCACATTCAGGCGGCTGTAGGTATGTGTAACCATGAACCAGCCAGGTTCCCCTGGTAGCAGGGTCGCGGAGGTCAAATGGCAGTCGCTCCACTGTAATTACCTGATTTGCTAAATCCTGGATCATGGTCAAGGCGGACCACGGGCCGTCATGCGTGAGAGCACAACCAGGACACATCATTATTATTATTGAGATATAAGTCAGTTTATCTTTGTAAACGTGTTTTTATATACACCAGAATAGCCCGCAAGCCCGAAATGGGAAGCAAGAGCTAGTTCCTTATAATTATGTACAGCAGATTTGCATTTTGCATATAACTGTATATATAATATTCAATATATTGCACGCTATCTGCTTTAGCCTCGTCTAATAATGCAAACAGGAAGCCTCACTAACCTAATATTGGCAGTTCTAGATATTGGTTACGACTATGATTAGGTAACGGAGATCTGGGTGTTGTGGTTTAGGTGCAGAAGGCAGCAAATCAACCTTCCTACCACCTGTATAAAATAAGCCAGCAGCACATCTCTATGGATTTTCTTTCACTGAATTCCATAATTTGCCATATATTTTTTTCATTGAATAACATAATTTGCGATATAATACGCGTCGCACGCTCAGCGCCATACATTGGGGTACCCACGTGTGACCCATGGCCACCATGGCTCTGAATGACCATTGTCGTGATTTTTATTTCTTGCTGGCACGGGCTGAGGCCGATATATAAAATATTCGCATGATTTCTTAAACTTTTTGCTTATTTTTACAAGAAATACAGTTCAAATATTTTTACACGCAAGAATCGCCGCCCTATCACGTACGAGTCGTGAGTTACACTGAATAGAAATGCGCGGGTATGCGCGTTTCGTGCGAAACGCGTGAAAACTTTCAGTGAGATTTTAAAGACGTTTAACGTCAAAAATTATTTAATTATGCCTTAAAACTGTATTTCTATATTCTACTCTTCTGGAAACCACAAGGCTAAATGTTGTCTAAAATATTTGTGTAAGGCGCGGATTATATCAAGCGTCGGCGACGCAAGTTTGACAGCATCACGCAACTTGCCTCGCCTACGCTTGATATAATCCGCGCCATAATGCTCTGAATAAACCCGCAAAACTCAAATGTTGTTTTGAATTTAAAAAAAAAATGTTTTCCTACGAACTTATTTCGAAAACACTAGCATTATTAATAATTCCAATAGCTGCGGCAGTAACTTATTCAATTTAATATGACGCCCGCGTGACGGCCCGCAATCTTATTACGGGGAAGCATCCAAATTAAATCTAATAAAGCCACGGGTTGCGATATAAAATGCATTTAGTGCTCCCGAATTAGTACGCTTCGCAGATCTAATGTCAGATGCAATAATGCAGGAAGTTTCTTAATGAGTTCCACCTCGGATGGAGCCGCAAATTGGATTATAATGTTAATATCATGATTTCGCGGGCCCGCCTCACTCCGCGCTGCAGGGAACAATTTTGGTATTTCTTAGGGCGCTTCGGCGTCTATTATCCTCATTTCAATAAGAAATAAATTACGATTTCTTATTACGTTTTCCATTATAAGGGGGAAATTTATCAACCTTCATTCAACGGGCAGTATTATCACAGATTTTAATGAATATTTTTTTTATGGTTCGTAAAGCGGTGACACATTGTAATTGCTTTCTTGTTCGACGTTTATTCATGTGAGATTGTAGACACTTGTGTTTTAAAGGTAAGATATAAGTAAAGTAGGTAACTGAACACCAACAAAAGATAAAATTATAGTAAATAGATACAGTTCTGTATTGGCAGTCTATTAGGTCACTTGTGTCACATGTAATTAAAATAATACTTACTACTCTTGCTCAACGATTCAAAGAGGATTTTGGCCTCCGACACCTCACACACCCTCACCACGTTTTAGAGATGAATGTTGTCATTCATTCATTTATTAACAACTAATGCATAATGGAATCTCGCGAATTAACGCCTGGTATGATCAATAACTTAAAATATGCAAGCTTAGCTGAACAGGCACTTTATGTTTTACTTTTGGTCTTCATGGTAACATTTTTTTTGGTTTTGTTTGTGACGCTTACTTTGAATTTTGCATGACAATTGACTTGTCTTATGTAAATAATAATAATAATAATCTTGGCGTTAATGTCCCGGTTGTGCTCTCGCGCACGCGGGCCCGGTATCCGCCTTGACCATGATCCAGGATTTGGCAGATCAGGTAATTACAGTGGAGCGACTGCCATCTGACCTCCGACCCTGTTATCAGGGGAACCATGACCAAATTAGATTCAGTCGTCTAAATGTGCAGGTTTCATCACGATGGTTTCCCTCGCCGTAAGAGCATAGATTAGTGTTCCACTAATGTACATTACTCAGAAAAGAGTCATTGGTACATGGCGGCTATGGGATTCGAACCTGGGACCTCTCACTTACGAGTCGGACCCCTTCACTACTAGACCACCGTCGCTCTTACGGCCACAATAATTTAAATGCTACGATAATTTAATTATCTAGCTTTTTACTCTGTGTTTATATAATACAAACAGGCCCTCAGGCGTCAGTCTGTCCGAACGCGTTCTCTTACTAGCAATTAATTATATTTTACCTTATTAAACAGCCCAACATGAAAATGGCGAAGAGTTTTTTGAAGTAGGCAGATGACTTCATAAAAACGGCTGAGTTATAAAATCGTTCCCGTGAAAGGTCAAGGACACGTTACTAAGTAGAATATTTATGTAAGCTCATTAGCGCTGTAGATACTTACCAAGAAAAGTAGGCATTTTATCTTAGTCCTCACAGTGACAACGCACTTGCCGTTCTGCATTTTTGTTGCCTGCAATCTCAAATGCATGAATCGTAAATGTTATGGGCGACAGTAACCGCTTACCATCAGATGGGCAGCTTCTTTTGTCACTGTGTAGTAAAAAGAAAAGACAGAAAACAAGTACCCAGCTAGGGTACACAACAGATCAAAACGGGATCTGTAGCAATGTGCCGCCTAACACCATTAGTCTTTCAGCGGAAATTTCTAAATGAGTTTTCAGATGCTGTATTTGCCAGCGTGAACGGCCCGGGCGAGCGGCGGAAGATTTATAATCTGTAGTTAACGTCCACCAACAATGAGATACAATTTAACTTCTGTACAACGAAGCGATATTCACAAAGCAACACTGCCGGACCAGCTATATATCCCGCTAATGTTTTTTGGCCAACATTCACAAACTTCTGTGCACCACTATAAAGCCTTTTTAAAACCCCAGCTACAACTCGACTTAATAACTTTATTGCTTGTTCACAATGCAGTTTCGGATTTAATTTAAAAAATTGCCCCGTTTGACCTATTTCCGATTCGCGCCGCAGTTTTTACAGTTTTAACGGTTATGACGTTTTATCTGCGTGTCGCAGTGTGCGAAGTATTTTTATTGCGCATTTTTATCTATTTTATTTTTTGGGGTTTATTTACGTTGTTTACTCACTAACTTTAGGCTCAGCGACCCGAAGTGGATCTTGACCGAATCTTGACGTTATTTAGAACAATACTAATTAAAATGATTGCTATTAATTAATTATTAACTAGCAGTGAATGCGCCTTGGTATGTTACAAATGCAAGATTTCACCACGATTTGAACATTCAAACTATTCAAGAGGTAATAAAGGACAAAATCAAAACATACCAGAAGCGGCTACAATCTCACCCAAATACACTTGTAAAACATCTAATGGACAACAACCAAAGCCCATCAAAGCGCCGCGGCGCCGCCTGAAAAGAAGAGTACTCCAAGATCTACACCGATTAATGATATGGGCACATCAATTGATGTGGACCTAGCCAGCCTTTAACACATTCTTAAAATATTGCTAAATGTTTTATAAACAGATCGCAATAAGGAACTACTAATGTTAAAAAAAAAAATTTTGAATACAACATTGATAACAGTGCAGATAATGAGAGGCTTCATGAATTAATTTCACCAAAGTGCTCTCCGAGCTTGTTTTAATTCAGTCATTTGATAAAACTATTATTGAGATTTATTTGACGAGCACTTTTACTTACGTAGCTCTTGAGACTATATGAAATGCTCACGGAGAGATGGTTAAAGTTTAGAAGGCACTCAAAACTTAAGCTTCGTTATTTCGTCAAAGAAGGTTATGAAGTTGGATTTTAACTTTATAGTTTTGCAAAATTTTAACTCTTATCGTTATTTAATATTTTTTTATATTGCAAGGCTGTTTAACCACGCGTTTCCCTACATTTTCATTTACATAAATAATAGTACCTAGATAATACAGGCAATAGGCATACTTGGAACGATAAACAAAAAATCACATTTCCGATAAACGAACCTGGCCTGTGACAGCGAATTTCCATCAGCATTATGTGCTATAATAAGCTGCCGTGGTGGCAACAAGGCCTCGAGCTAATTCATTATGAGAATGGCCTTTGCCAAACACCTAGGCCGGCGGGCGCATAATGCATTTCAGGGAAAATTAACGTGGGCGATAGTAAGTTGAGCTAAAGAGGGAGTTTAATTAAAATACATTGTAAATGGGGTTTAATGACACATAATTCGTAATATAGATAAATTAGGAGAAATGAAAAAGTACATGCATTTCTCTTTGAGACGCTTTGTTCACTTATAATTTCGTCTTGTCCATCCGTCTTTGATTTGTTGGATCATACTTGTAGTTTTATCGGTAGATCGTTATTCGTTATGTAACAATAAAATGAAACATTGCAAAAATAGTAAAAAGTGAAAGTGCTGCATAAGCGGGAGATTTGAGAACATTACTTATAGACATTTTAAAGGTATGTTTAGGATTTCCTACCGCGTAAGGTACGCGTAGTCCGGTTTTTCGACGCAGTTGCATGCATCATGGTCACGGCGCACATAGGCACTACACTTTTTTTAAATAAGGCATTTTAACATATTATAAACATGAATGTAACTGTAGATACACGAATATATTTATTGTAGTTTTCGACATCCTTTATTTACTTACTTATTTGTTTGGCGTTGTGCCAAAGCCTTCAATTTATTCTAGCTGTCCACAATACAGTTACAAAGACACCCTCTACATACACACCCAACAATGAACTCTCTTATATTAGTATAGATATTCGTATATACTTTTTTTATGGTACTCACTGTCAAATGAGCAGACAGCTCACCTAATGGGTAGCGGTAACTGTCGCCCATTATATACATATACGCTTCAGTATTTTGTTTATAAGTAACAAGTGCAGAACCGTTGTCACTGTGAGGTCTAAGATGAAATGCCTCTGTACTAGATATCCTTTAAGCCGGGATCATCATCACAACCCGTAGCAGTCCACTGCAGGGCCTCTTCCACGAAAGGGGAGGTTATTGCCATAATCTCCACGCTTGTCAGTCGGGTTGGAGATCGCAGTGTTTAAATATAACAATAGAAAATGCTGCTGCCCATTTTCCAGACTACGGAGACTCTTGATGTTTTGCCTCGAAAACATTAGTCGCCTTGTACGACACCCATCAGTGTAAGGGGTTGGTGCTATTCTACTCTGTCGGACACCACACGGCCAAAGCCGGGATACAACAATGCAAAAATTGTTCCTTGGCGGGAGAAATAGATAAGGGGGTGACACCCATCCAGACTGACCAGAGTCCTGCCACCGGTAAGACTAGCGTTTTTCGGCGGCTTTCTTCACACAAACTGAGGAAAATGAGTTTAAACGTAAAACTTATTGCACCAATTGGTATACAGATAAACAAAAATAGTGAGATGTATTTGTCTAAGAACATTTATTGTCCAAGAACACAAAACACAATTTCGCTGATTAATTAATAAATTTGCGAACACGGTTGCCGAAGAATACTTCACATTGCAGCCGTTGCAAAAAGACAAAGAGAGAGATGAAAGCGAAAACAAACGATTAAGATAAGTAACAATATGCTATTGTTCTTCGTTCAAATACTACGAGACGCCAAGAGGCAAAAACGATTGTTTCAAAGGGACATCACTTGAAGCGCCCTCGAGCGAAGTGCATGCAAATTGATACTACTCGAGTACTGTGACATAGCCAGAGGGGGCGCGGCGCGGGGAGGTCTGTGTAAACCGATTAAAATCAGTGGTCGTCCATTATTTGCGAGCTCATTGGGTGAAGCGGCTAATTAAACTGGTCATGTAAAAGCAATTCGGAATGCAACGTACGCTTTGTGAGCGTTTGGCTACGGCTGCAAGAGCGTTGTTTCTGCAAGTGACGAAGATTGGGGAGGATTTGAGTGTGATTATAAATAACGACAGTATCTATGGGCATAGTAAAAAATCGTTATCACGATTGTGCACTCGCGTGCGAGGGCTTGAGGTCCGCCTTGACCATGATCCATGATGATGACAAGACTTATAGAAAGAAAAAAAGAAAGAAAGAAGGAACATTTATTAATACAAACAACAACACCACAACATAAAAGAAATATTATAGGTAGACGTGTAACGAGTGAACAACACAGCCTCTATAATAATTAACGCTCAGAAATGTATCCCAAAAACAACTAGTAAGCCGCTTTTTCTCCTAATAATCACTGGAGTACCATGGAAGCGTCGGTGGCCGAGCGGTTAGCGTATCCGACTCGTAAGCGACAAGTACCCGGTTCGAATTTGTCCGGACTCTTTTCTAAATGTGTAACCATGATCCAATCTGGTCAGGTTCCCCTGGTAGCGAGGTCAGATGGCAGACACTGTACTGTGTTACCTGATCTTTCAAATCCTGGATCATGATCAAGGCGGACACCCGTGCTCTCGTGCGCGAGAACATAACCGGGACATTAACGCCATTATGTGGATTTTTATAAATCACTCGGGTACCACATTTGGTAATAAATATTTATTTTTAATTAGTATACGGCAAAACGTTACCGCTCTTGAATGTCTAGCCATTTTGATTATGATTTCATTATTATTGCGAAGTAGGTATACTATGTTATGTGTGTGTAGGTATGTAGTAGGCGCGCGCGCCGCGGTGGTCGCTGGCCTCGGCTACTTGACCACCGCCGCGCGCGCAGCGGCTACGCCCTAGGCTCTCCGCTCAACAGAGCTATAGACGAGTATGAAAAGTGTCTCACCGACAGTGCTGACGTTTTCCACCTCAACCGAGCACAATTTATAAAAATGGTTATCCAGTACCTCCAATCACGTGAAGGATAACACTATCATACATACATAAACAAACACAAACACACACACACACACACACACCCACACATACACCCACTTACACACAGAGAAATCTTTCTCTTATCTCATACTTTTATTTAAGGAAAGAGAAGTTTGTTTTATATTATTATTATTAATTTTGTCTTTTTGTATTTTATATGGCGTTGTGGCTATATTAATTACCAAAATTATAAATTGCAGTTTTGTAATTGGCATTTCAACATAATAATGTAACCTTTTTAAAAATAATGCATATGCTGTAAAACTGTGAAATAAATGAATAAATGAAATGAAATGTTTATGATATTCTATTGTTATTCAATATGATGGGTAATTAACATCTATTGTAAAGTTTTTAGAAATCTGTCTAGAATAGTAATTTAATCCTATCATAACACCAATTGTCACTTAATAGGCCTATTTTACACTCCTATACTAAATGTGAATAATTAAGATTAAAAAATGCTAATGGAGGGTAAACCGATTAAATTGAACGCATGGCAAAAAAAATCAAAACCGATAATATTGCTGGAATAAAAATTTGCAGTGAGAAAAAAAATCAGAATAACGTTATTAAAAGCATCGCAGTACATTTATGGTATATATCTTTTTTTTGGGAGGTTTTTTAAAGTCGGGCGGCGAGATATTAGACTTCAAAGTTTTGAAAGGTATTTCTAGGAATCTGGTTCTAGGTATCCGAGACTCATACCTAATCCCTTTAAATATTACTTTTATAAATTGTACACATTTTTATGGTATAAAAACGAAAATTGGGATTCAAAAAGGTCCTCATCAGAATTTTCGATTAAAGCCCAGAATTCCTAACAAAACAACAATCTGATTTAGCCCCTAAAAGCCCCAAGGAATGCAATCTGCCCTGGCATTCTCTCCAAAATTAAATTTTGGCTACCTTCAAATGCTTACACAAGTTTTTTTGTTTCACTTCATGAACTAAAATAAACGTCTTTATCCAAAACACTGTCTGTGCCAAAATCTAAAACTAATAAAGGAACCATTGTTTTTCTCTCACGAGTAACAGAAAATACAGTGTATTCATCTAAACACAAATCTTTTTGCAAAATAACAGAAACAGCCAAAAATAAAACAAAAACTTTTAGCATAAAATCTGTTTCATTATTGAATAAAACAGCGCTTAAAATTCCTAAATTCTATTACATCCTATTTTGGTTAACAAATGGGGAACACGGCAAAACAAGAAAAGAGGATTTAAACGAAATAATCCCTAAGCCCTATACGTTCATGTTCCAAGTTGGTTCAAGTTAGCTTCTTGCTTTGATCACTACATAAATTCATTAAAGCACTCCCGTGTTATTAAGCGTGATTATAACTCCGGAAGAGGTCCGGAGGGTGGCGGCGCCGACCAAGGCGGCGGCAGTTTCATTTCCCCCATTTGCAATTCAAAAATCCACTCAGTCTCCTAGCTTATTCGTCTGTCTTTACCACTACCCCTATCCCCCTTTCACTTAGGGGCCCGCCATAAATCCATCCCGCTCCAACCACTATTTTCCGCTAAAAACACTAGACACTTTCTTGCAACGGCCATGCGTAGAAATTCAGACGGACACCGCTTGAAGCAGTTTATTCCGAAAGGATTAGCCATAAATAGTTCTTCCTCATTACATTTTCATGAAGGCTCTCTAGTTGTGGATTTATGCCGGGAAAACTTTGAGTTTTACTGAATAAAAGATGTCTGAGTATTTGGCAGCAGCACTAGGCGTTGGGCCAGCGACACAGCGCCGGGCCCGATGTACGCTCGTCAGTGTTTACGCATTTATTAACTGCGAGATGTTTTACCCGTTATAATCAATTTAATGCGACAATCTACTAAACTGCACACTTGTTCTTTAATTATCCTTGCTCGAATTTAATTAGATTATTATTATTGTTTTCAGGCAGGTTGAGAACAACTTTTGGGTTGCCTGCTTCCGGCTTCTCCCTAACCAAGATTATTCTTCCGATTATTCTGATCTTAAGAATTTGTCTAATCTATTTTTAAATGCATGATGTTTTTGTATGTATGATGATTTCTTAAACAATAAGTGAAACTGCGTGACCGAAATCGCAGAAATATGTGAAATTGTGAAATATTTGCATTTATATATTTCACTAATGACATTAACATAGATCAGTTGTTACCACAATATAACCGGTGGTAAGTGAAGATGCGACCGATAATGGAGCATTCCGACTAGGAACAGCCTATTCACTCAAGCCTTAAAGGCCTCTACATTATAATGACCAGGGAACACACTAATGGAATGCATCAATATTTTTTTCTAAAATAGATCGATTGTTACCACAATATAACCTACGGCCCCATCTCAATCAATACTTGTTTATCGCTCGCTCCCAAACTTTGCCATAGGGATTACAGAATCTGCTCACACCCATGACACGGAGAGATAGGAAAGGGCTAAGATAAATAGTGGAGCAACGCACATGCCAAAATACGACAATAATGGCAAATGCGACCGCGCCCGAGGCGAAATCCCTAGCTAGGGTTTTTGCCCAGAGAGAGTTTACTTCATAAATAGCAATGCTTATCTTATTTACGGTAATTGTTGTGCCACGGTTGACACGGTCTTTCGGGAAAACTTTGAACGTTTGTTATGTTCATACGTATAACTGTGTGCCCAGAGATAATGACACGAAGGGAGCTTCTGTTATTCGGGGCAAGATAGCAATGGTGACACTTGAACATTATATTATTAGAGATTTACAAGCTGTGTCCAAACAGTGAGGACTCAATTGTGGTTCTCCTTTTCTGTTAAACGTGAGGTATATAACACACGCGCAGACAGCTCAAATGATGGGAGCGGTAACTGTCGCCAATGATATTTTTATGTAACAAAAACCTATTAGGTGCGTTCAATTCAATTCAATTTATTTACTTGATAAACATAAATTTACACGTCAAATGTTATTGTTGAATGCTATTACAATTCTTGAGCTGTGCGTTGTCCCTATAAGGACTAAGGGGACGCCTCACACTTGTTTTGTTGGCTACCTTATCCTTCAAACCAGAACTGGCGTGTGCAAAAGTGTAACTTGGCGAGTAAAACTAAATAAAGCGATAAGATGTACTCAAGCTTCTCCGATAAAAATCTAAACCGATCTAATTCTTTCCGATATATTTATCTGCTAATGCTTGGCTTTCTTTAGGGTTTTTATGAGATTGTTTATAGAATAAAACGAATAATGGGAAATTTTTTTATGAATAATCCAAGCGACTCTTAAAACTAACCCTGTTACTATATAGGTAAGTGTCACTACTTAGCGTCTTATGTTTTTCTCCCACAATTTTGCAGTATTTAGTACTACTTTTTTGAAATTGAGATTTTCTTTATCTCAATTTATTAAAACTATTCAATAAAACGTTTATTGAATAGACTATACTGTAGGTACTTATATTTTATTACTGATTTCAATTTAATTTAATTCGTGCTAAATTTCTGGATTTTCTGCCGCGACTTAAATGAAACGACAAATAACGTTGCAAAATACTAAATTCATTGAGGGCTGTTGACACACTCGAGCCCTACCACTCCCTCTGTCCATTGTTTAAAACCGCCGATGGCGTCATCTTGAGAAGATATTCTTTATTCGGCTTTAATTAATTGTCTCCCGCCTTTGACACTCACTTCCCTCCTTTGTTTCTATACTTATTGATACTTCCTGATACGGAAGTTGAATTTAATCAACTCGAAAACGATGTTCCAATCCGAGCTGGTTTAGGAAAGTGATTCGTTTCCATTTGGTTATTTGAAACATCGAATAAAGTCGGCACTTACTTGATTTGTATTATTGGGGGTATTGCATATCGTCGCTTTTGTGGTATAGGTAGGTGACATAGGTATATAGCGTTTGTGGTATATATAGATAGGGTGCAAAAAAGTTTGCACAAGTGATCGAGAATCATGTGTAAAGTGTAATCTAATAAATAAAAATCAGCTACATTATATCCTTCGGTAAAAATATTTATTTACGAATAAAGAAAGTAAATCAACATAGCTATAACCTATAACAGTCGCTATAAAATAACACCTTAAGTTTAGATCAAAAGGAAACTTTAAAAACTCACACAACTTACAAACTTATACTAACACTTTTATCGTTGAAACTATAGAAAATAAGTATTTAGCTATGAATATTAAATAATTCTATTTGTATACTTAATACGAAATATGATACTAATCAGATCAACGCGCCATAACTCGCTTAATAACGTTCTTATTGGGCCGTCCAGTGGAATATCGTAACATTGTTAAACGTAATTTACTGTCATGCACGTTTTATGGGCGAAACGTCAACTGAAAAATCTTTATAGGTTTCTAACTTTATAAATAAATGCGGAGCTTCGTCGCGTTGGTTGGAAATCAAATTCTGCCGTTATTGTTATGCTAGTAATTTTTGTAATACAAAAGAATGTAGTAGGTACCTAGTAAAATATTCAATTCATATCTACAGAAATTGAAATCATTCAAACGGAAAATATTGCCGGGCACTATGTGGATACCTCCACATGGTGCCCATAAGGCTTTTTCTGTAAATATTGTATTATATTTTGCTAGCGACCCGCCCCGACTTCGCACCTTAACAATAAGAATAAGAATCATTTATTGCCTTAAACAAAATATCGTGCCTTAACACTTCATCTAAACAATAAAAATAACTATAGCAAATGGACCTGGCTCAGCTTATGCTGTCACGGGACGGTATGGTCTTAACAAATTATATACACCCAAGCTTTCCTAATGAATCACTCTGTCTATTGGTGAAAACTGCATGATAATCCGTTTCAATAGCTTTTGAGTTTATCGCAAACAGACAGACAGACGCGGGGCGTAGGATTCCGTTTCATAATATGTAGTGATTATTAAGATAGTTATAACTATTTGGTTGTAAATGTTTCAGTTGTAAATATATGATACGAGTATCTTGACAAAGAAATAGATTAAATTTTTATTTCGAAATGGGGTTTTGTAAGTATAAATTATACTGAGGCATATTTTCCTTCCGCGTTTTTTTATCCGATTTTTTGCCTTAATAAGGTATTCCACTTAGCCTTCCTTTCCCAAGAATAAAAGAAAATATTTTTATTCCAAGTGATGGCGCAAAAACCCCTTCAATTTCAAATTTTTTTTAAAGAAGGGTAAGTTGTTATTGAAAAGGATTTATTGAATGAACTGAGAAGGAAATCAGGTTCCATTTTAGAGAAAAGAAATTATAAATGGAACCCTCCCAGTAGGTATTCATAAAATTTAAGGGAGGGCCATTAAGTAATCAGTTTATATTGTTTGAATATTTTGAATTTTTTTGTATAATCAATAAGTATTTATAAAGCATTTTCACTTATCTTACTCGTAAAGGGACGATTTATGACTTACGATGTAGCGTATTGAACATGCGCGCTTTTTGTTTAACGACTAACAGAACACGAGGGATAGGTATCAATTTTTTTATATGTAGTGGTAGGTATATGTATATAGATATATTTGTATTGTAACTGTAAATATTTTATGTGTATTTCAATAAATGTTTCCCCTATTTTTTAATTACCTACCAAAATCAATTGTGATGTAGGGGTCGGGACCCAAGGACTGGGCACTTTTTGGGCCAGCACATATCACTGGCTGTGCAACGAGGTAACGCGGCTGGAATCTTGGGTACATTTGGCAGGGAGGCTGTTCGTGGGGGCCTATTTATTTGACAGTGTCCCTATGTTAAATTTTTTTTATTTTTTATATATATTTTTTTATAATTTAGATGTATTTTTTCACTGTGTAATCATTAGAAATAATAAAGATCGGTACTAATACTTTTATACAAATATAAATTTTCATCATACGTACAATTACGTACTATTTACATACTCAATAGACATGCATAGTACGCGATTCTCACAGTCCTAACACAAGCATCACAAGTACAGTTTGCAAGGTAGCACTCTTGCCCACCGAAAAGAACAAAAGCGAACAGATAACACCTATTTATTTACCTCCCAAGTGGCTGTAAAGTAAACATCGGCATGTGGTCCGATAGCAACGGAACCGCAAATCAGCATATAAACATCCATCCCGGCTCTGTCTGAATAATGGCCCCATTACACGGGATCTACACATGGAAGTTCATCAAGTTGGGGAATTAAAGCGTATCTCATACTGGAGCGGTTTGAGGTGGCTCGAATACCGATGAACGCCCATAGAAATAACATAGCCGACAGATTTGGAAGACCCCCGACAAGTATATATTTTGCAAAATATTGAACCGATTTTTTTTCTAGCCAGTGATAAATGAGCAGACCTGCCTGATGGTGAGCAGTAACTGTCGCCGATAACGTCTACGACTATGATATGTTCAAACTGACTTGTCTTATTTGGTGAACAAACAGTGCCCAAAATCACGACTTGCCGTATCAAACACGCTACATGATTGATACAGCAAGTGAATTTCAACGAATACTGCTGCAAATTATTTAATTAAATGCATAATTTCCTTAACCAAATAAGACAAGTCAGTCTGGACAGATTTCTAAACGTTGGTATTATAATGAAACAGCGCTAATAACGGTCTCGATTAACCTAATTTGCAAATAAAGACCCCATTCAAACCTGCCCATTATAAAGATATGAAACTACATACAGATATACAGACACATACTTCAAAATTATAACATTTAACTTCAAATTATAACAACTATTGGGGCCAAGGGTTCAAAATAGAAAACTTCTTGACTTTTTCTTGATTTGTAACTTCATAATGATAAGAGTAAATCCTGCTCGCTGCCGCGAAATTTTTATACATTTTCGAGTCAAATACAAATCATCATCACAGCCCATAACAGTCCACTGCAGGACTTCGGGCCTCTCCCACGAACGGGGAGGTCATTGCCATAATCTCCACGCTTGGCAGGCGGGTTGGAGATCGCAGTGCAGTTGATGTAAATCTACCCAGAAAGATGCTGCTGCCCACCTTTCGGATTTGTCCCTTAGTCGCCTCTTACGACACCCACGGGAAGAGATGGGGTGGTGCTATTCTTTGAGGTGGCGGCACCACACACCACTAAAAATTATCAAATACAAATATGGCTCTGCAATTTTCTTGTTCGAGGCTACAAGAACTAGACTATGCGGACGAAGTCGCTAGGAAATTATAGTAATCGATAAAGGCTAGACTGGAATCGTTTACAAATTACTAACAAAATGTGTACATTAGACCCTTGTATATTTATTTGCATAGTTAACTTAGATTGTAGAATGGATTCCTTAGCACTCAAAGTAATCCATTTTCCCCTAGATAAAGTTGTCAAAGGACCGCCAACGCGCCAGCCAGTGTCCACTTGAATGAGTTCTAGGAAGGCTACAGTCACTGTTTACGAGAGGCGATATAATTAACATCTCGGCATACCACATAATAAATATTCAGTGATACTGAATACCTACTAATTTACGAATCAGTGTTAGGTACGTGTATTTTAAAGGACTCTACGTGTGAAACAGTGGCAGGGCCGATCTAGGAGGCAGATTGACAGTTGATACTAATCCTTACGCGGTGTAAAATAAAGTCGCTTTTCGGACGCGTGGGCTACCGGCCTTGGTCGGACGTCCGACCACGTCATCCGCATCCAAAAAGCAACTTTATTTTATACACTGTAAGGATTTGTATCAACTCACTCACTTTTTCACAATTCTTTCCTGCCATTTCCTACATACGAAAAATGCCATATTGCGTTTTTTAAGTGCTTAAAAACTAATTTATTTCTCTATTCCACACCACTACGTCAAAAAAAACGACAAAGAAGCCATCACCTACATTTGTAAAACACCCCAGATTTTGATCAAAACACCGCCATTTCTGTTACCTAAATAGAGTTCTTTCCGGTTCCCCTGGTCATCGTTTGGAATTAAAATGGTACGAAAGGTGGGGTGAGGATCACTAAAGAGCCTTGTTTTGCGCCGCCAATGTTGAAAGAAGACATTTACATAGAGTCGAGTAGAGAGACGCTCATTTCCGCACCGCCGCGTCATTCTGAGGTAATCTCGGGCCTGTCTTAAGTGCTACAGTGTCTACCTCAGTGTTTTATATTATGCCTTACACCGTCTTTAATTAAATTAGGTTGCGTGCTCTGGAACCCGCAACCCGCGACTGGCAGCGTACTTATTTACAGCCGAAAGTATAGCAGATTATGCGTGTTCGGGCCCGCGTGAAATTAAAATGACTTATTTTGATAATGTTTTTATGGCGGGACACACTCCTTCGGAGTTGTAAAATGATTTATCGCCAGCACTGAAACGGCTCTGAATATTTTAGGTCTCCACACCCTGTTGTGTTGCTGAATATATTAACTTTGTAACTTTGTTCGTGTAATACTTGCTAAGTTAATCCAGTTCGAGTGTGGTGGAAATTGTATATTTATGAGTGAATACATGGGGTACAAGCCGGAAAGTTTCCCCACTTTTCAAAAAAGCTCTATTATTAGGAAATATGTACGAGTATTTACTTAGAATTATGCTTAAAACGTTCCTTAAACTGTCTTCTGACCAGCTAATGTGGCGCGGCACCACGATTTTCACTAGTACTCGTATTTGCAAGGTTTATGCTCACCTAGAATTAAATCAGAGACATAGATGTTTATTTTATTTAAAGCAAGTAGTCACAATAAGTTTGAAAAAACTCTGCCTGTTAAATAATTTCATAGTTGGGGATAGTTGCCCCTAGAGCGACTATCCGCAAAACACATATCTACACTACGACTATCGTACACAATGCAATTTTCACTCTAATGCATGCAAAAAAACAAACAGTAGACTGATACCATAATCGAAATTACTAACTAATACCTATAATTTTGAGGCCAGTCAAAGCTTAACTACGAAATTTTTTACTGACAAGGACGCTTGTGCTTACGATTATGGATTACATCGCTCTGAGACATTCGGGATAGGCACTTACAATTATAGTAAAGCGCTAACGTCAACAACATGTCTAACATCGTGTATTCAAAACCGGGAAAACAATACCTCTGGTGCAACTATCCGGCCTTTACCCTATTACATACTTTCATTGAAGCTGAATGAAATGCTAATGTCGATTAAGGTAGACCATTGTGACAATGGAAAAGATCGAGGGTTAAAGTTTCTCAAAATAAATAAGTTATTTCACAGATTTGCATGAGAAGGTATTAAAAGGCCATTTATAAACTTCCCTTACTTTGCCTTTATTCTTTTCCTATCTTTTTAACTATTCTGGTGTGCTTTATTAATATTAGTATGTAGATAATGTTTGAAAGATAGTTTTTTTATACCACTAGGCAGACCAGCTTACGGCCTGATAGTTAGCAGTGATTGGTATTAGGTATTAGTAATAATGGTATTATTTAATATTTTAAGTTATCGCGGTTATTATCACATATTTCAACAAAAGTAAGCGGTAGGAAACCCGGAACATACCTTTAACATGGCATTACTTATAACGTGTATAATCGCAATTAAAATAGGCAGATAATAAAGAAGTACCAGCCTCAAAGAAAACGACCTAATCCCTTAACGAGTCCGTTAACCAGAAAACTATCAATCTCCTCACCACCCATGGCAAAGGAGGTATTGAAGGCACAGTGACCTAAAAGACGGTACAACACTTCGACCCATGCTCGTGGAAGAAAAAGCAACAATGCCCACTGTTTAGTGCGGTGACGGGCAGAAAATACCCCTAGCAGGGCCCCGTCGACCCAAATCGCGAAATAATGGTGGTGCCAAGCCAGGGCGAGTAGCTCACACACAATCGAATTAATTAATCATGGGAACTCAAGTTAGGGAAGTTAAAAAACTTGTCCGAGTCGCGGTACAAGTTTTAAGGAGAAGCTAACGAGGAATGGAACCGCGGATGAGAGATGAAAGTTCAGCCACCACGGAGGATCGGGTCACACTGGGGCCACCAGAACAGGGATTGCGCCCATTTTAGTTTTACCAATTTGAATTCGTGCAAGCCTGGCTTAAGCCAGCAGTATCAGCATACTTAAACAAAAAACTTCATACTAAAAACGTTATTTGTCATTCTTAAACGTGTTTAAGAATTTGGTGCAAGCGGGCCCAAATCTAGACCAACACTGTCTGACACTGTCACTGTGTCTGACTGTGTTTCTGTCTTTTGTCTTTGAGAAAAGTCGTGATATTATGATGACATGTAGACAACATAAATTTTCGCCTTTATCAAAATAAAGCTCAAATGCTGAAAAAATAAATTTACTGCACTACAGTTTATTTCCATGCAACATTCTGCAGTGGTTACACGTGCAGTTTTATTGATGAGATGGAAATACAACACGCTGTGAGTTATCGGACTCGTCTGGCCATTCACAGAACAATATAGACAAAAATGAATGCAGCAAATATTATGGGAGATAAGTAGGTACCGAAAAATAAATTTATTAAAAATGAATTTTATGTACAACGTACAGGTACCTATGTTATGTAAACTTGTACTTGTTTATTTGAGATGTATTCCTGAACAAAGAAAACCATTAATTATTATTTGAATATTAAATTATCGCGAACCTTGGAATAATTTGTAAACTTTGTTACCCGTCATTTATAATATTTTAAAACTGGAACTCGGCACAAAGTTAGGACAAGCAACTATCAAGTATTGCTGAGATACATTCAGAGATATTTGCTGTAACCTTCGCTCTTTTGAAACCTATACATTGGGCAAGATAAGGCGTAATTTATCACTATTGTTCGAGATATCGAATTTTCTTTTATCTTCGTCGGTGTGCCACCAGCCTTATATAGCGCAGCAGACAAGAATAGCTGCAATTTAAAACTCGATTAGAATTTGAACTTCGGAGTGGTTATTAAAAAATATTTTACTACAATGAATTAGGTTTTCACTCTCCATATTTTACGCTGTGGTTGGCTCAAAATTGTTATAGCAGTACCTATGCCCATTTTACGTTGTTTATGTCTAATGGAATGTAAAACACAGTAAAATGCGTGATTGTGCAAGTATACGACAAAAACGAATAGGCAGGTAGCTATAAACTTTTTAACAGGTAATCCTACTTAGGATGTTTATGGAATAATACAAAAATAATGTCATTTAAATGCAAAGCGAAGGGCCGTGGAAAAGGAAGGTAAGGGTATCCAAGTTGCTATAAAATCTTATTTTACTATAAACTGTCAAACGCGAGTGGCAGAAGTCGCTACTTGGTTTACGACCTATAAAATAAATCGAATGAAGACTGCAATGGAATATAGACACCCTGACGCATTGTTAAGACTACAGATTGTTAAACGAATAGAAAACAAACAAGTATAAAAGTGACATCTGCGAAATTCTAAAAAACACTAGCGACCTGCCTCGGCTTCGCACGGGGTTTCTCTAATATGTATTAAACATACATTTGACATTAATATAATAATTATCTTGGCGTTAATGACCCGGTGTGGTGTGTGGTGCCGCCACCTCAAAGAATAGCACCACCCCATCTCTTCCCGTGGGTGTCGTAAGAGGCGACTAAGGGACAAATCCGAAAGGTGGGCAACAGCATCTTTCTGGGTAGATTTACATCAACTGCACTGCGATCTCCAACCCGCCTGCCAAGCGTGGAGATTATGGCAATGACCTCCCCTTTCGTGGGAGAGGCCCGAAGTCCTGCAGTGGACTGTTATGGGCTGTGATGATGAATGTCCCGGTTGTGCTCTCGAGTACGAGGGCCCGGTGTCCGCCTTGACCATGATCCAGTATTTGGGATGGGAAGGATATGCCTTTGGCAGGAATATAATGTTTTAAACAATCGCGGTCAGCATTTCATATTTTAAAAGTATATTCCGGGTTTCCTACCGGGATCCTTACCTTGGTGTACGGGTTGCCCGCAATACGACACAGTTGCATGCTTTATGGTCACGGGACGACTTATGTTAGCAACTGCGTCGAAATATCGGGCTAGACGTAATCGTAAACCAGAGCGCGCGGTAGGAGACCCGAAACCGGAATATACTATTAAAATGCTTTCGGAAGAAATTCTTCAAATGCTTGTGAAAACCGCATCAAAATCCGTTGCAAGGTTTAGGTAGAGTTTGAATTTGGATATGCAGATAGACTTACGTGGAATATGACTTTATTTATACTGTGCGAAGATAAACAAGAAGATTCTGTATGGCATCCGTCAGAGTAGAAATTGAACCAACTGCTCTGACAAGAGTTTCGTAAGAAAGAGTGTCAACTGGGGGTCTAAAAAGGCCACATTAGCGTTTCATATTATGATTCATATTAGCATGACTGTTTGTTGGCTGGTTGTTGACATTGGATGAAAACATGCGTCAATCTTCTTCAACGTCTGCTTATCCAAAATACCAATGTTACCTTTTTTAACATTTCAGATATGCAAGCACACCTCTGAGGCATCTACCTATTTCATACTATTTCTATCGTTTTCAATACTATTTCTATAATTTTTACAATTTTGATTCGAGTGTTATAGACACCGGGCCACGTACAAATTTTGTCAGGCATTTCCTCCCGAGAGGAGAATTGAATTCATCAAGTTATAGCAGGATCTATATGTTGAGGAAAAAAAAATAAGTCAGCTTTTAGTACGTCAGCTGGTCACACGAACATATCAGTGATTTCCTCTCAAATTAAAATTTAACTATTATGAATAAATAAACTGAGTTAGTGGCTATATCTTGGTGGGAAGATGGTGGCGAGTAGGGCATGGTAGAAATGACTAAATATCATTTTTTCTACATGCTACCGCGGCTTAACTCACCTAAGTCGCCGTAGCTGACATTCACGGCCTTCATTATACAACTCTCTGAAGCCTTTTACAAGATACCGCCCGAGAGGAACTTGGTTAAGAAAATCTGTTCCTGGCTTGCGGTCTATTACGATGTAGGTAGGTTTTGAATGCAGTGCAAATAAAGCTTCCAATTTCCAGTTAGAAAGTCGATTGGAAAATATCGTGTTTTCGAAATGGCCTTTTGGAACGTTCAGCCCTCAAACGCGATATCGGAAATTAAATAATAATTTGACCAACCACTCTAACAGCGCAATATGCAGATACCGGTTGTAGAGCGGCAATCAAAATTGCAAATTTGTGCACCATTGCTTCGTTAACTACGCGAACTCGCATTAAAAGGATTGGGACAACGAGCGATGGAAAAATCCAACGGGGGACCGACTAACGATAGACTATTGAATTATTTTTATAAAATTCATTAAGGCGTTCATACATTCGCCTTTCGTTTTAATAGCTTTGCTGGCCAGTGTGCGATCATTAGCTTCATTTTCGATTAGTTGCACAGCGCCAGCGCGATGTAAAATGGCTCCATTATTTTTTTACAGCAGCTCGCCCTAACAACTTAATACAACATGCAGCGGCGGGTTTAATGCCGGCGTTTATAATGAATAATGATCAATAAAATCAACTCGAATGCGACCACATAGCCTCGAACCGTTTTAATGGCGGGAGCAATATCAGGAGTAATTTCCTTCGCTTCTTACGCCCGGGTGCAGTGACTCATCGCTCATATGTTTGATCTCGTTTACTTGGTCCCCTTAACTTGAAATAATATTTAGCGAAATGGACCTGCCCATGGTCGGTAGGTACGAGGGGACAGTAATTAATTAAATTAAGTTCGGAATACGTTAGGAACAAAGTTCGATGCGGCCAGTGGCGACTTGTTAATAGCGTTCGGTTGCGGTGCTCAACTGTTTTTGTTTGTACGCTTACGATATATTCCAATTAGTTTGTGTAATATTATTTAAATGTATCAAATATGTGGCGGTATTTGAACTAGGATATAAAAAAAGATATTGCATAAATTAATTGAAATACGCTCTTAGATAAAATTGTTATTTGAAGTATGTTTACTTCCATATTGCTGGGCCCGTTATAAGTTAACTTTTTGAGGCGTTAAGTTACATAATATAAGGATGCCCAATTTTTTTCGAAAACGTTAAATGCACGGTTTTTTAGGTATATTAACGAATGTTGTACATATATTTTAGGAGCTTAACCATATTTCGCAATATTTAAAAACATTAACAATATTTCTGAATATTTAAACAATATTTAAAGGTACGAGGTTAGAGATCCGTAAAATACTTCACTTTACCGACTACCTCTTTATATACCGCAAAAAAATACACCCAAGAATTTTGTATACCTAAAAAGATAGATATATACTTAGATGTCCCATTATTGGTCATACCAAGATACAAAAACAATATTTTTAATGTACGGGTTTTTACCTGAAATAAATATTGATTGATTGGATGATATGGATCAGAGGCGGCCTTGTACAGGTAATCTTTATAAAAAACAATTATACTTACGCGAAGCCGTACACCACATGACTTTCCCAACGTGACGATTTCAGTTTGAGAACCTGTCTTCGGGGAGCTGATCCCTTAGCCGTATCGTGCGTTCCCGCCCCCCGCTCCCCTGGGACCCGGTGTGGCCCAACACCCTGCATGCTAATAGCCAATCATATTCTGTTTACATTCCATCACCGAGTATGAATAATTCGTTATTGTCTCTGTAAACAAACGTACGTCACGGTCAGCATTGTCTGCCAGGATTAATTTGCGTCCACTGTCGGGACAATTGGCGATTCAATGCAGATGCCAAAGAATAAGCCTTGTTTGCTAATGGAAATTGTAATTGATTTTTTAGTAATCCTGTTTGCTCTGTTAAGTTACGCTTTTTTAGAAAAATTGATGTATTTCATACGGACTATAAATGCTGAAAGAGTCTGGGCTACAAGAATTTATTTATCGTAACATTGACAACTTTATAATTCTTAATATTTATAAGAATCATGAGATAGTCTAGTGACAGATGGTATACGATGATGGTAGCGCGAAGCCGTTATATTTGCTATTTCGTTACTCTACCGAAATTATTGTGTTGGTTGTAAATGGCCGTTCGTTCTATGTTAGAATTCAGTGCGACGAGGGATATCTTCCTGTCAACCTAGATCTAGAAAGTAGGTAGAAACCTGACTGACCTAGACGCGAGGACGCATGGCTTGGGCATGGCTAAACTGTTGGTAGAATTCGGTGGTTCCTGAAATAAACCATATCACTGATTATGGAAAAAAGGAAATTATGTAACATTACTCATTGTAATTCGTACGACAAGCACGGTTGATGGACGGACTTACAAAACCTTTTTTTTCGCTATTTTAATTTTGATGCTATTTGGCTTTCTAAACACTTTAAAGTACCTATATGACTCACGCATATTTTTTAAATCAGCAAAGGACTTAAATGCCTTTTATTTTGATACCCGCTCCATGGGTTTCCAAAAAATATGTAAGAAGGCTAGTTCTCGCAAAGCACGTACAAAAACATAAAATCGGCTGATGTCAATTGCAAATTATCTACGTCAGCATCCTCTGATGTGACAAAATCCTGGATCAGCAACAATTCTGCGATGTCCATATTAAAGAAAAGCGATAATTATTGATCGGTTTTGACTAGTGGCATCTTCTCGTTGTGAAGGTAAATAGGCGCGGTCTCTAGCAATCAATTTTGGTTAGACAATATTGGTTTTAATTAGCTGTATCGTGGACTATAGCCGCCGCAACTAATCGATGGACTTTGCCTTATATACCTTTACCATATAACTTAGTAGATACTAGGAATGTTAGAGTGCGATAACAATCAGCGACATCTAGGTAAGTACATACAATTTTGTATGTAACGTGATATTTAATAAAACTCACAAATAAACGAGTAGACAATCAAATAATTTTTATGTAGTAGAATATTATATATGATAAATAGCTGACTGTGCGTCTGAACTATACTTATTTATGAATTACTCTTTAATCTTTGTTCGGAGACCGAGTGGTTAAGGTATCCGACTCCTAAGCGAGAGGTACCGGGTTCGAATCCCAATGACTCTTTTATGCTTTATTAATTTAATGGTAACCGATCTTCTTACGGTGAGGGAAAACATCGTGATGAAACCTGCACATTCAGGCGACTGAATGTGTAACCATGATCCAATCTCCAATCTGGTGAGGTTCCCCTAGTAGGGCAATGGAGGTCAGATGGCAGACGCTCCACTGTAGTTACCTGATCTGCCAAATCCTGGATCATGGTCTAGGCGGACCCCGGGTCCTCGTGCGCGAGAACACGACCGGGACATTAGCGCCAAGATGAGTAATCTTTGTTTGAATTTGGGAGTCTATTGTTACTGCTCATATTAATTAGCTATGTTATGCTGAATAGGCAATAAGCTCTCTAGCTAGACAATAGGTATTGATTATTCCTACTTGTAAATTATTATTAAACGTATGTCAATTCCTGTTTATGGGGTTCGTATAATTACAGCTTATTAATAGCCTTCAATTACATAAATTATGCATCTTAATAAGCTGAAACGTAAATTACTGCGTTTTTTAATATTAGATGGATTAAATTATAGAAAGTAGGTTATGGTTTGATTGAAGTGGGTATCTTGTACCTATCGTAATGTGTAAGTATAAATGTTTTGTGGTCATCATTATAATCAATATCGACCTACATGTTTTTTCTACCACTCTGCAATCTAATCTACCAAAAATGTTACCACGACGGACTCGCTCGAACAATAGACGTCAAAACCGCCCGTTGCACGCCCATGGTCGTACGACCGTTGCCAATTAGGACAGCACCTAAGTACTCGTCAATTGATGAGATAAAATTGAGTGTTATCACCAAACCTTGAGGACGCTATTTTATAAAGATGCCAATGTGTGTGTGTGTGTGTTAAAAACGTATACAGGAATGGCTACCTATTCATTATGATCAGGAAGAGGAAGGGTTATTTATAAACATCTAAGAATTATATTATGTAAGGCTTACACCCACCCAAAGTCAGAGTTTTGATCAGGCATTTCGCAGACACGCGAATACTATCTTACAATGCACCCCACACAAAATCAAGAAGAAGTAGGAGTGGAATATTGATTATCACTTTAAAAGCGCAAAAGCTATGATCATGGGAAAAAAATTTTTCCATGGATATGATTGATTGCTACCACAGGGCGTACATTACCGATATAATATCCTACTAATATTGTAAATGCAAAAGATGGATTGATTTTTATTAGTTCATTTCACAGTTTCACAGCAGTTAAATACATATGTAAATACGTATGCATGTTTAGATGTTTGTTACTCTTTCATGTAAAAACTGTAGAACGGATTTTGAAGAAATTTTGCAGTAATGTAGATCTCGAAATTCATTGTAGTTCCCGCGGGAATGGGTCGGGAACATTATAACCGAAACGATATACAAAGTCGCGGGCAAAACCTAGTAAGTACCTGCCTGTTGTGCCATTTATTACTTTGCCTGTTATTCGCTATGTATTTCCTGTGCACAATAAATGTAAAGAAATGAAAATCATCCAGTCCAGTTTTTTCTAGAACAGTTTTCAACTGAATCAATCACATCATCGCGTTATACTAATCGTTGTAGGCCAATGTCATCTTTGAGCAGCTCAGAAATAAATCATCGGTTTGTTCAGCTAAAATGGCAGTAGGTACTAATATTAATGTATTCGGCACTCAATTTCATAATTATTATATTGTTAGGCAATACGGTCACGCTAGTACAAATAATCCAAGGCCTGAAGGTTGAAAATGATATACATCCTACTGTTCGGGTTCCCTATTAACACAAGAGAAGCCCATATATGCCATGTCTGTCTTTTTGTCTATCTGCGCTTTAACTCTGAAACCAATACTTAAAAATGTTGTAGAATTGTACCTTTTTCTTATGCGTATTTATGTTATACGTACGCATGTAAGATGGCTATACAATTTTAGTACTTATCCAACAAAGTAAAATCATTAGTGGCTCACCTACTAGGTCGGTTTTCCATTATGAGAATTCGTGGCTGAAAAGGAAACCTTGTGGAAGGAAGCTCTCGCAAGGAAAGACGACGTGGTGACCCCTTATGGGTTGAAATTAGATCCAACTAGCTGTAAGCTGTAAGTGCAATGTTTATTGAAGAAGGTCTAAATAAGGGTCTCGAAAAATATTACACAAGAAGAAGCTGACATGCACTGGCTACCTTATTTGTCAAACAGGAATTCCACTGAAGTAATGTTATTTGGATTTACTACCCATATGGGCTCGGTCAGCGTCAAGCCAGAAAGAGTCCTGCCCCCGATAAGTATAGGTTCTTTACTCCTGGAGAAAAAAGAAAAATGTTCGCTTGCGTTAGGGTGCAGGCTCATATAGAGTAAATCTTCTTGAAGAAACTTGTAAGTTTGCTACAAGGTCGAACCAGAATTTAAAAATATATACACATAATTTTTGAAGAATATTATGTTTCTAGTCAGCAGGAATCCACGTAGATGGAGGAGCTCATTTCTTAACCAACCGAATATTAGGAGAGGTAAATATGGACTCAAGTACCTAGTCATGAACAGTCTTTAACTTTTGCTTCTGAATTAATTTTGGAGAAAATTTGTTAAGTTTCCTAAAATAATAGAGCTTTCTGTCGTTGACGTTTTAATAAATGGAATCTTAAATATAATTCTGTGAATTGGTAACAGGTTTTCTAGGGAGTCATCAGAGTATGTTGTAGTAAATCCAATAGTAAGTTAAATCCAATTACGTTTTGTACTTCAAACTAGTAAAACATTATTCATTAGATTCGATTCTAAAAATAATTTAAGGGAATCACTATTCGATATATTTTTAAGCTTTAGACTGGGCGATTATATTACAAATTGATGATGGTTACTTCTATGTACAGAACAAACGTAAACTGCCAAAATTTTCAATCTAAAAACAGCGAACGCTTCATTGAACGAATACTCAGTTTCATATCAGAATAAAAACTTCAAACCGGTTGCTAAATTTTATCTTTTACATGCGCGCGTTGTTATGCGAAATAAAACGATGACTGTCGATTTTGCGACAGCTACGGAGTAAAACTGGCCGTATGACGTGAAACTGAAATATTGTTCAACTTGCAAAACGAATGAGTGGTCGGCGTCCTCGTGCAAAACGAAACAGTCAATTTTTTACAGAATTTTTCGTATCATTTGTTGTTGTTTTTTTGTTTCATTCCTGTGTGTGCAAAGTAATTTATCACTCACATGGGGCTTTGATAAAGATTATTTATTTACCAGTATTTGTTCTAGGCCAGTGAGCTAAAGTGACGTGCCAACGTCCAATTAATTTAATGAATAAATGAGCGAAAATATTCTTCATTTATGTTTCTCTTTTTTATATAAGTAGGTACTGTACCTATAGCTTGGGCGTGCTTATATTGACTCTTTTGGGTCACTGCTATACATCCTGCACAGTAAGCACAAGTGTGTCTGCGACATAGCTCGCGTCGCGAGGATGCCTTTGTTTCCTTTTCTCAATACTAATATTAAAGAGATAGCTTGATCTCTGTCGCGTGTCGCTCTCGAGCGCATACTGGTGCTAGCCGTGCTGGAGTCCTGTACACAGGAGTTGTACCAGTGGGGGTGAGTAGTAGATCTTTTCCGTAAAAATACTGAATAATGAAATTGCATAGGCGTGTACGCGTGCTGACCTAAAGAGATACGGTACTTCTGTTTCTTCTTTTTCAGCCGCAGAACGTCCATTGCCGAAAATAATCTTGCTCCAAAGATAATTAATCTTAAGCTTAAGCGATAAGACCGCCTTTGTACTATATTGTCTTACTGTTACTATGTTTTACTGTCTTTGTATGTACAATAAAGAGTTATAAATAAATAATCTGTTCTGGTCCTATTTCTTACTCTTCGGATAAATTACAGTTGCATCCTTAGACTGCGCTCCGTTTTAGATCGATACAGTTTTTATTATAAGTGCCTTTTCGGGGAATACAGGGAACACCAGGTGATCTAAAATTATGAAACATGGTTTGATAATATTATGATACATATTAATTTGTCACAAATTTTCTGCAGCGTCGCTATTGTTGACATTGACATGACAATTCAAAATGGCGAAACTTAGTTCCAGTATTAGCCACCGGAACAGATAAATTTGTGGCACTCTAAATGAATCATAATAATTAAACGCTAATGTGGCCTCTTTAGGTCAATAAGCTCAGTCCAGTTTTAGTCCTACTAATATCATAAATTCGAAATTTGGAAATGATGATTGGATGTTTGTTACTCCTTTGCGCCAAAAATTCGTGAACGGAATCCGATAATGTTTGGCAGTAATAATGATCAGAATAACACATGGGAACACAGAACCGGAACAGTCCGGAACTTCACACGGACGAAGAAGACCAAAGCTAGCTTTTCATAAATACAGCCTGCCATTTCAGATCATATATTTTGCAGTTATTGATGTAATACGAGATGTTCAAAAACCAATTTTAATTTTAAAAGGAAAACATAGGCGTTAATTCGATAACGATAAAAAGTAGTTGATAAGAACCTTCCGGGTACCTATATAGGTAATAGAGGAACTGGTAAGAGACATCCCAATGGCTTGCCCTCAGACACATTTTATATTCACATCGTAAAAACAACATTGTGTCAAAAATCCTATGGGAAACGCACCACGAGAGATCGCATAAAAATGATTTTACGATTTCTATCACGGCCACGTAAATCGAAGACTCTTGTTTATGAATAAAATATACGTAAAAGTTATTGTAAATAATACGTTGCAAGTTTTATTGTTGCATTTCAAATTTAGGATTTCCTTTGGCGAGAAAACAATAAAGCATTATTCACTTCACATAGGTAGGTACCTAAGTTGTATGTGAAATGAATAGCTTCGTTTTTTTAACACAAGAGCTTAGAATAGGTAACTGCCAGATGGCTACTTTTACTTTTACTTGTTTGGGTTGGTTTTTAAAATACCTTATAGGATGATAATGATATGAATTTTTCTTTGTGAATGCGTTATAAGTTTGCGAGGCTTTGAGAACCAAAAATTACATTAGATGTTTTTGTTGGCATCCGTGGGTTCGCTATCCTTTCCACATGGCCAAGATAGCGAAGCCCGTGAGCTAATATTTTAAACAAAGAAAGAATAAGAGAGTGTACTTGGAACGACCCAGTGGTCGGCGACCGTTCGGACATCCTAGGTACCGCTTGAAGGACGAAGTGGAAATTGACCCTTCGAGGCTAAACCCCTCCTCCATTCAGGGTCCTATTGACCTCTCGGTCATATACGGACCGTGTCAGACCTAATCACATGTGCCGGTCAATCATACTTGCCAGTCTTTTGCGTGAATTCTTCTTGACACCAAGAAATTTAAAATTCATTCTTTGTCCATACCACTCCCCTAACCGGCTGACATAGAACACTCTCTACTACTCCGTCGGCCAGCTCCCATCCTCCTTCCCTCCTCTACCTCTTCTTCCGCTCCTATTCCTCACACAGTACTAGGAGCGAAGCAAACGACGGAATTTTTCAAAGAAATATTTTTACAAATGGGAAAGCCACCAGATCCTAGAACAGAATGGTCGCGACACTTTGCTGGAAGAGTAGACACTATCGGATGTCCCAAATTCGAATTCCTAACGTTGCGTTTCACTCTAAAGCGGCGGTTAAGTCCTTTCAATTAGGCGGCATTCGCCTACTCGACAGTAATATGCGTAAGCAAACTTACTTAGCTTCTGACCTGTCGGGGCTATCGAAACTTCGGGCTGACTATTGGGAGGAGGTGGCACAGGACAGAGTAGGTCCGGTCTTAGTGTCAGAAGTAAAGACTCATTTTGGATCACAGTTCTCATTTCAAGTTGGCGTTGGTGCAATGCTTTTTCTTGTTATGAATCCCTTAGATCACCTTATTAAGCAGTTGGACATATTAAGTCATCATAGTAAGTAGTAGTTTTCGCTTGCGACTTCATTCGCGTAAAATTCAGTTGTAACGTTCCTAACCCGTCCCCGCGGAAACCACATTGAACTTCGTGCCTATATGCTATTCTGGGCTATAAGCTAGATTGCTGTCAAATTTCGTCAAAATCCGTTATTCCCTTTCCCTTTCCGTTATCCGTATTTCCTTACAAATTTTCTCATTATATTAGTAGGATATAAGTACTATTGTTAATATGTTTAGTCTATGAATAACATTTTACAGCGGCTTCAGTACTGCTGTTCAGTGGAAAAGTATTCCAAAAAAACTGGTACAGAATACAAGTAAAATTGCTGCTGCCGCCAGCACTAAGATAGCGTGGCCCAAATCGGACTTTATGCCATGCCACCCAGGCAAAACCGTGCCACGGATAAAGATTTCGCATTACTTTACAGCGCGCGTTAAGCGATAAAATGTACATATAAACAAGTGCATTGTATGGCGAGAAACCGGTGGAATCCGGATTTCGCGAATCCGTTTTATCGTTGACTACGCGCGATCAAAAGTATAAAACTTGCACGTTATTTTCTCAGTGCGAATCGTAACTATGGAACGTGAACACAATAATGCCATGGCCTATGATCCCAGGCTCTTCGCTCTGGACGTGTATTGATTTCGTATGAACCATGGTTTTATTGAGCGTGTTATAGCTAACGGCGTAACGTGAAGCATCTTTATTCTGCATCATCTTGGCGTTAATGTCCCGGATGTGCTCTCGTGTAAGAGGGCCCGGGGTCCTTGATCCAGGATTTGGTAGATCAGATAATTACAATGGAGCAACTGCCATCTGACCTCCGTGACCCTGCTACCAGGGGAAGCTGAGCAGATTACATCATGGTTACACATTCAGTCTTGAATGTGTATATTTCATATTCAAAACATTTTCGTGAGTAGAATTACCAATTTCAATGTTATAAAACAATCAATTTAAATAATCACAATATAGAAAATAAAATTTAAAATAATCTCAAATAATAATCAATTAAGTATCATATTTCGAAATTGTCGTTTATTTATTTATTTATTTAATAGTTTCATCATCATCTCGGCGTTAAATCCCGGTTGCGCCCCCGCGCTACACGCGGGTGCCCGGGGTCCGCCTTCCTGCTATGTCTAGTCCACTTTGCTCGGTCTTCGGCATCCTTCATAGTGAGTCCGTTGGCACGCATTTATTTAATAGTTTATTGCACACAAAAATAGTAACAAAGATATGGCATATGTCGTTATCTAATATTAAATTAATAGATAATTATAATTTCAAATCATAACGATCCCCTATTATCAATGTTACAAAGGCGCTGAACCTTTATAATTCTAATCAAAAATGATTGTAATTTGATTTCTCAATGTAGGAGTACATTTAGGGCCGATTTTTCAATCCCCAGATAAAGTTTATCTGGGCTTCGATTCTGGTACGGAAATCGTCTCAGTTGCAGTAACATTACAATTGCATCGCATGTCAAACGGGTGATTGTTATTCAAAGGACAGATGTTGAGTTGCAACTTTCATGAGTTCGAACTTTTCCACAATTCGTTTTCTGGTACTTTAGTTGCATTATGGTTTTATATGGCTGTTGGTATTCCAATAAATAAATTACTAAGTTGCATCTTTGTTAGTTGTCAAACTGCCTTCAATTCTGTCAATGAAAACGTGTTAAAGGTCGAACAATCATTTAACTGCAATTTAACTGGGATGATGCTGCGATGTTACTGTGACTGACTCTATACCTCGACGTAGTTATAGTAACATCACAGTTACATTGCAACATAATAACAACTGCATTGCACACCAGAATCGGTACCCTGCCCGATAAAGTAATACACTGCCATATTAAAACAAACTATAATCCTTTACAATTATGAAGTAATGATACAGTTTTATTTTAGTCGCACAATAACTTATCAGACTGATATGTTTTATCTGAGGATTGAAAAATCAGCCCTTACAAAAATTGGCACAAATCTAAGACATCATGTTCGCCCTGTGGGCAAATGGGGTTCAGTTAACTTGGACTCGAATGAGGCACCGATGCTTGCTCTTTACCCGTCTAATAAACAGAGAAACAACACTACTGAGAGCCACTACTACATGCGGACAAAAGATGAACTTAAAAATCATGCCCATGCCCTCCGCGTTCCGTCACATCTATCTGCATTGCGCCTTAGTTACGTTACTGAAACAATTAAAATAAATAATAATTCCACCAAATGCAATGTTTTAATTTTAATTAACAAGGTGTAATGGTATTAAAGTTTTAGCCTATTTTAAATATATTTAGTTTGTAAAAATGCAAAAAGCCTTTTGAGTGATGTTAACCACCTTTACGAATAGCACTTAGAAAATGTAATGGATTGGCCCACAAATATGCAAATCTTAGAACACCATTATTAAAATTTCCAAGGGAAACAGAGCCTCCATTCAGTGTATGTAATAGGGTTGAAAATGCACAGTTTCCAACTAAAATAAGAGGGCGAGGAAAATGGAAGGCCTACTTTACTTCTCCAGTTTTTTCTACCTACTGTTGTGTAGAACATCACGAACGAACGCTCTACCGTCATTTGCATGACGAGTTAATTATTCAAAATGGCGATTGCATTTTTAAAAGCCCCCGCCACGCACGCTGTAAAACGTGGTGGCAAACAAACTAAAAGTAAACGTCAAACAATTAGCTTGCGGCAACCCTAGTTGGCGCGTAAACACAAGTCGCTAACGAACCGAAGCGGCCCCTGCACAAATTTGCAATTTCGATTGGGCTGTTTGCGTGTACCTGCAGCGCACGCCGCTCATATAGACGGAGGAAATGCCGCTTTAATGTAAATATATTAACGGTTGTACTATTTTTTATAACTACATTTGAAACTAATTCGTGCCGAAGCTATTGTTGGAGTTACAGAAGCTGAGTATCTAACATATAATCGGTGCGATCGACCAGCATGGCTTAGGCGTAGGTGTCGACCAAAGTTTCAAATTGGGTAGGGCAGTGTTGGAACACACTGCCGTTGATTTTAACGTGAAACCTTCACCTATGGTCGGTGGCGGAGGTAATTGTGCTCGAGGAGTAGCGTGCCCTGTCACGTGGCAGTCGTCTGTTACACTGAATAGAAATGCGTGGGAACGCGTGTATCGTTCATTCATTGCAGTGCTCCTCCCCCGCCGCCCCTCCCGACCCCGACGCAAATTCAAAGGTCAAAACAGCGAGCTGACTATTTACGCTAAATAATGACACTAGGTTTATGTTTCTAAGTCTAATATTTTTGCAGCTATTAAGGTAAGACGATATAGACATTTTCGTAAAGGCCTAGTTTTCTGACTTGTTACTCATAATGTTTCAGTGTAAAATTTACGTTTCACGTCCCCAATTTCATAGGTTACCATACCATTTATTATATAATCCTATAAATTTGAGGAATATTTCCCAGTGAAAGCAAACAAAAGTGTTGCCCTTTGCTGGAAATCACCAGCAGATAGCAACAGGAGAAATATGAAAATAAGAGTAAGAGAAAGAAAAAGAAAAACATACTCATATAGTGTGCAAAATACTTTGCTCTCCAAAGTTTATAAATATATTCATGTATGAGTCTACACTGCCTAAAGACGGATTACTAGAGATTATAATAGAAATATTACTTATCTATCTAATTACAAAAAATGTAACAGAGAATCTATTTTTGAAGCTAGAAAGGTAGCGTAGAAAGGTTAGAGATATTAGAGATAGCTGAGAGGTGGTCTGCGGGTTACCAAAGAAGAAAATATTGTGATGTTGCTTTGCGAGTTTATTGTGGCAGTATTACTGACATACTAATTGAAGAGTGTTGGTGCCCGAATAGTTAAGGTATCTGATTCGTAAGCACCACCTACCCACCTAGTGCGAATCCCACGGTGACCATGTCCCAATGACTCTTTTCTGATTTATGTACATCACTTGAATACTAACTGATGCCCTTACGGTGAGGCACAATAACGTAATGAAACTTGCACACATTCAGGCGACTGGATGTATCACCATGATCTAATCTGGTCAGGATCCCCTGGTAGCAGTGTCACGGAGGTCAGATGGCAGTCGCTCCACTGTAATAACCTGATCAGCGAAATTCTGGATAATGGTCAAGGCTGACAACGGGCCCTCGTGCGCGAGAGCACAACCGGAACATTAACGCGGACATTATTATTACTGGAAATTATTAATGAAAAGCACCTATTCAATTTATCTTTTACTATTAATTGCACTGAAATCGATTCCCCTGACTCCAGGGTCCCTATTTTTAAATCGCTCGCATATTTTCTAACGGTTTTCAATTATGATTGGGCTTCGTTCAAAACTGGTCGTCAGTACTGCAAGAATTTCTAAATGATATTATTCGTAATTATATTGTAATGAAATTTCATTGAATATGGAGTTTGGGTTACGTGATTTTGCAGTTCTAGATGCAGTAGCTTCTTTCCCACCAAATTCCTACCTTTTCAGGCGTATATCCATTATTGATCCATTTTTTTATATGTCAAGATATGATAATAATACTTATTAAATTAAGAAAATATTTAAATAATGATAATTAAACCAAGTCACAAAAAATTATAAATGTTAACATTGAAACTAAAATTCTAACTTGAAAATTACAATTGGATCGGAAAATGTCATTGAATTAAAGTATTATTAATGATTAAATGTCACAAAAAATTATAAATGTCAAAATGAATCAAAAAATTAGAAAAGAGAGAAAACTATTACGAATTATAAATCATGTCACATTATTTATAATTAGTCAAACCCTAAATTTCCTATTTATATTCTAAGAATTCCTTAACACTATAGAAACACCTTTCGATAAGCCAATTTCTTTTCATTTTCTTAAACTTGTTCAATTTATGCAATTTTAGCTCGTCTGGCAGTTTGTTGTATACTTTGTTTGATACACATCATGTAGCTGTTTTTTGACGTAGTTGCTAGCTTTGTCGCAGGTATGTAGAGCTTGTTCTTATAATGGCTTCTCAAATTGCGATTGGTCGTTTCTTGATTTTTTTGGAAAAAATGTCTATTCTTGTGAACAAATGTACATATTTCGCCTATGTAGATACATAGTAGCGTCAGCAACTTAAATTTTCGAAAGATTGGCCTGCATGATTCTATTTGTTGTAGTCCAAAAATGGCTCGTATGCAGCGCTTTTGTGTTACGAAGGCTTTATCAATATCAGTTGAGTTACCCCATATAATTATACCATAGCGAAGTATGGAATTTATATAGCCATTGTAGGCAGTTATGGCCGCTTCCCTGGATACGGTTTGGCTGACTCTTCTGAGAGCAAAGGCAAAACCATTTACTCTTTCGCATATTCCATGAACGTGTTGCTTCCATTTGCAATGGCTGTCGATGGTCATACCCAGAAATGTTATGTTATTGACTTCCACGATTTAATATCCATCAAAATTGATGTTAAGTTTTTTAGGTTTCCCGTTAAAAGTGTAAAATTGCATGAGTTTAGTTTTACCTAGATTTATTTTTAGGTTATTTTGTGTCAGCCATGCAATTGTTTTTGAAAGAATAAAGAATAAATGTTAGTAAGAATCCATGAAACGAACCTTTCCCATACAAACCAACGCCATCTGTAGATTTTTGACGAGGTCGCTCAATATCACGTTAACATCGTCATCTATGTAGTATGGAGTATGGTAACGGCTCTGCAGTTCTCTCGTGTTTTAAACGTGTTTATTTATTACTTGACTGTTCTAAAATTCTCTAAAATTTAATACGTACTGTATGATTATAATTTGTGGCTACAAAGCTTAGACGCAAAAAAAGTTAGCATGACGTATGTGGTAGGGAGGATTACTAGAGAAATATAGGCAAGCCCGAGTCGAGACGAACCCCCCGGTTCCGTAGTTGTCTGTCATTCAAAAATAGAAAAAATCAGCTTCATGCATAAAAAATTAAAAATATCGAATTTACCATGGCGAAAATCAAAATTGAAAACCGTTCGAATCGAAGCGAGCGATTCACAAACACAGACGCACATTAAAAAAGCCCAGTACCACGCACCATGTAGGATTAACGTAATATTATTTTAATCAGCAGAATTGTTTTAGCAAAGCAGTGAAACTCTCAACTAAATCAATTTACATATGTCTCAGCTTATTAAGAATTCTCAATGACAACGAATATGAGAGTATGTTACTCGTAGCGTTTCGACTAGAATATTATCTCATCCATCATACATTCATGAGGGTTTGAGCAGTTCTGTACACTAGACCTAGTTCAAAGCAAAATTTACATTGAATAAATTTAGCACTACTCGTAATACCTGGGGGCACAACTTTAGGGCTTCTGTGAGGAGTTTAAAATCGTAATGTGACTTACAAATGAACGTTGACTTTGTAACGCATAATATTGCGTATACTAATCCCTTTAAATATAAATTTAATGCCGTTAAGAAATGTCTTGTCTAAACACGTTGCATAGCATAGTCGTTTAAGGCCTATCTCGGTCTCCCGCATACAGCAGACTTTCATTCTGACGAAATTTGTAAATATTCAATGTGCTTTTCATACAAAATTCTGTATTAGAAATATAGCCGCCACGTCTCGTGACGTCGAGTCTCTTTACATCGCGTCACTGTACGGTGCCAGCGGTTTACTCTGCAACTCATAGGTAATGTTATCCTGTAATAACTCATAAAGTAGTGCACTTAGAACACTACTTCCTCAAGACAAATTATGTCATGTTAATCAAAACAGATGTCAAACTTAATACTGTCACCTGAAATGTAGATCTCGGCGAGTACTATCATTTCTGTTTAAGAACTATTGTACTGGGCCAATAGTTTCGGAGTTATAATGGTTTTAAGTTTGACTGAGTTTAAGTTTGATCTCGACAATCAAAATGTGCTATCATTTCTCTTGACAGCTTTCGTCGTAGGGATGTGCGAAGCTCTAGTTATGCGACATGCCACACCACGTAGGAACTAGTGTTCTATGACCTAATTTCGAAATACCTAATTGGCAACTCTTTAATTCCGTAACATTATCACCAACGAAACTATTTAGTTGGCTCGGTGTGCGCATTCTCAGCCCAACTCGGCTAAACTATCGGGCGATAGTTTAGTCTGCAGAGTGGGGCTCAAACTAATGCAAAATCATTTTTCAAAATGAGGGCAAATTTAGTATGGGGTTCGATGAAGCTCGAGGATAATGATCAACTTTACTGAATAATGAAGCTTTACTTCAACGAGTAAAAATTTTAAACTACCAGTCCTGTGAGACGATTAAATTGTCATTATGGTCCAATAACCGGATATCATCGTTGACCATGTTATTGTTGATCGCAAATGGTCGTCTAAATCATGAATACTGCGGCCGCTAAGCCACGATTATCTAGTCAATGTCCAGATTCTACCCGCCTACGTCACCGTACAATACACTACAGGAGTCCCGGTTGGATAGTGTGGGTACTTAATAAATCGCTATTCAGTAGCTTGTTAACTTTATCACGCTACGGCGACCTGCGGGGCATAAATTATTATATTGTTCATTTATAGCAGAGCATTGCGACGCGTTGGCGTACTGAGGTTGGCTAGACTGGAAGTTATGAAGTTTTAATGTGTCAGATAGGCGTATTAAGAAACATTAAATGGGCTGCCATAATGCGCTTTCCTTATTGGCACCGGTTGTGCGAGGGGCGGTTTTAAGGACTACCATGGTCGCACGACCGTTGCCAGTTAGGACCCCCTATGAAATAGCCGCAATTTTATGAACTCCACAAATGGGGAAGACACTTGAGTCTAACAATGGACTGTTTAAAAACATCGATGATGATGATACATAGCTAAAAAATGTTTTTTTGCCGTAGACTTGAACAGTTATAATCTATCTCTATGTAGGTAAGAAATATAATAAACAGGCAGGCTCTTTCATATTTACAAAAATTAGCAGTATTTGAGTCTCTATCGATTCTACGGATTCCACTTGGACGGGTACCACCTTCTTAAATGTTTCTGCGTTTGTGTTCCAGTTTAAAGTATAAGACTTTACAACTAGCATACCGTATGTAATTACAACAAAAGCATATCGTCATATTTCTCGCATTGAAAACGCACCTACGATTCTGAATTTTTGTTACATAAAACATTATGAGTGACAGTTACTGCTTTCGATCAGGTCGGCTTTGCCACTGATTGCAAGTAGCGCGTAAGGATAAAGCTACTACAGTTTCTGTTTCTGGCTATAATTTTACACAGCCAATACGACGTACACATATCCAATATGAACCGCAACAATACAGGGCGACACAGAAATAGTAATAAGCAAGACGCATGACCTCATCACTGGCTGTGCTCCGCAGCGAGCCAACTGTATGGCGCCAAGGGCTCGGCTCTCATAACAAACACAAATAAGCTGACGTGATCCGCTTACTTCCATAGATTACCTACCAACTACCGACGGAGAAAATATTCCTATGCTACCCCAGACGTCAGACTAGAATTCATGATGTCTGAACACAACATTATCTTATCGGTATGAGGAATAGTCCCGAGGTAGCGTACATGAACGTAATTTGATATATTGTTCGGAATCTGCTCGCGTATTGCTCGCGTTCTCTTCTGTGTAGCTACTTATTTGTGGAAACTACTTGTGTTTAGTGGTAGTGGTTTTGTTGCATATTTATTGGGTTTTAATTTTATAGTAAGAATGGCTAGTAAGTAATATCATGTAAATGTGTACATTATTATAAAACAAAGTTAAGTCAGAGACTTGCTACGCGTTAAACTATCAGTAAAATTAATGTAAAACCTAAAACGTACTGAACCTGAAACTTCTCTTTCTAATAGGAAGATCTATTCTAGAGTAACAGGTCTGAGGAAAAGTAAAAACTGATAGAAGAGATTAAAGTATATTTTTAAAATTCCCCTCTACTAGTAGATTTTCATTATTGGTGGTAACAGGGTACCAATCGACTCCAGAGACTATTGAAGTAGTCTCAGGGTCTCAGCGAATGACATATGGTTGAAATGAGAGGGGCCGGCGGAACGAGATCGTGCAACTGCTTCGCACACTCTGTAACATGCAACTTATGCAACATGTACAAGACCGACAGACACAGTTGGTATTTGGCTAATCTATTCCTGAGGTAACAGCAGTATTCCATACAGGATTGGGATTGTGCTTGATATAACTGAAGCAACTACTTAGAAGTCAAATACCATCTGACCTTTGAGAGGATAGATACCAAGCTTTTTGGCAGCAGTATTTGCTTTGGATTTGATATAGGTACTGACCGAAGTTGAGAGTAGACTGCTCAATACCGTTTTTACTTTGTGTCAACACCAAGGAGCTCTAGGGTATCGGTAATTTCCACACAACGGAAAGTCGGGGCTAGATAAAATTTTCTCCGTTTGGCGGAAAATAAACATGTCTGTGACAGTTGAACACCACCAGATTCGCTTCGCCTTGAAGGCTTCGTTCAAAGGACCACCCATGGTCTTTAGTCAAGACTGAATGTCATCTCTGTTGGCTTATGCAACGCATAGATATCTACGTTGCTGTGGTGTAGTCTACATATCTAAAGGTACCGGGTACAAGCAGATTGTTAACTTGCAGCACGAAAAGCGTCGCGGACAGTACAGACCCCTGAGGAACTCATGCTTCGATTGCCTGAAGATCTGACGAGTAGCCATCGACAACTACGCGGATTGATCGTCCACTCAGAAAATCGGCTAACTAGGTGCAAAATTTCACTCTTACGTCCGCTTTCGATTTTCTTCTGAACTTAAATAAGAAACCTTGTCCTCTGTGTTTCAGATGCTGAACAGACAAATAATGATATTAATCGATACTGTACCAGACGAAAATAACAGATTATTGAAATGTAATAAATTTCGGGAAATGAAATCGGCTACCGCAGACTGTTGCGGTGGCGCGGCTGTTTTTCATCTACCTCCAATTCGGAAGCCAATTTACAGCTTTTATGTGTCTGTTTATTGCTGAAATAATAGGGTTGCCTGCATCGTATTTCGCAGTGTTAACAGACTGACTACTTCCAAAGTTATTCCTTTACGATAGGACTATTATAATTAAGGAGTAAGTACTACCTAAATGAAAAGAATTGACTGGGAAGGTGAAAGAAAACAAATATTTTATTCATACCACTTTTTTATTGCCACGGTCAGATGATCCGCCTGATGGAAAGTGGATTGCAACGTAGAACTCGTGTTTAGTCAACAGGTACATACGAGTATTTAGGTACTACCAACTAATCGAAACAGTGATGAAGATAAAATGCACAATCTACCGGAAGCGAAGGATATTACCACCACTGCTTGCTAAACTGCGCAAATTGAAGATGACAAATGACGGCCGGGCCCCAACTCAAACTGGATTTTCCAGTAACAGCGCGCCTCAACAAGTTTAGAATCAGCATTCAGTAATCAGCCGATGGCGGCTGATGTTTGACGTCAGAACCCGAAACAACAACCCTTATCACGAGGTAATACGGTTGAGACTCCGAATGAGCTGCCTTTGTCGAATTGTGCAAACTCCGAGCGCCCTGAATAAACTTCTAACATACGCACGTGGCATACGAGAAAGAGAGCAACGTAAACATTGGACCAAATAATATGTGATATCGTAGATATAACGTACATGCTCAATAAGTCGTACTTAGCTAGTATATGGGTTACATATCATAATCATATGACCTAATGCAAAATGTAGGTAAATTTTAAAACCGTTAGTGCTAAATCAGTTATACTCATTTATTAATTATTATTATCGTTGTTGCGGTCAATTCTTTATTAACATGCCGACTTACTTAATTAAACAACGTTACATTAGAGCCACACTGGACTTAAGCCACTCCTTATGCTAAGAGTGGTCTATTTCGGTTTCCGTTACATCACTAGCTGGCTGGTCTTACTGGCTGGTTAAGAATGTAATGTGGAACCGAATAAAGTACTGTCTATGTCTATGTGACCTGTCCATGTGACGCGAGTGACGCGACATACACGTGTATACGGGCCCGTCTGTGTGTACGTCTGCGAGCTGGATGAATCATGATGCGCCAGATCGCGTCATTACAAGCTACTAACGCATGATGCATACGCCCTGGGATTTGGTCACATCAGCGAAGTCACGAAAGACGTGTTGCTAAATTACGATTTTTCATACATTTTCATACATTCACTATGAGAGCTGATGTCCCATGCGCCACGTACGTCACTCTACCATCACTCTAACGTGGCCCTACCTTGACTCACTCAACCAGTGTCCTGTGACGTTGCATGGCCACCATCCGCCTATCGTGCCTGGCTACTGTCGCGCCCAAAACCGTTATCAAGATGGCGGCGCAGACAGACGGAATTGCGAACGGCGCTCTCGTATTTAGGATACACGTGTTTTGTAAAGAGCTGGATGAAAGTACAGACTTTCAATGAATTTACTGACTACTTAGTCTATATTATATTATGGTCAGGTGGTCAAGTAATAGTAATTTAACGGCTTTACAAGTGAAGCCGTTACATAGTTTGACAGATCGAAATTTACGAATGTTGCACGAAAATTGCATATACATACTTAGGACCTATCGGTTGTGCGAGCTTAATATACTACGTTGAACTCGTAGCTAAGTAATTTAATTGTAAAATATGTATAATGGTTCAAGACACTGGTAATCTACCAATTTATAAGTGTTATGAAATAATATGAATAAGTAATTTGACTTTATTCGTCTTATGATTCAATTCTTATAGTACTAATTTTGAATAAAGCTTTCAGAAAATCACTTAGATACCTACAAACCCTCCAACTAACTAAATAGTTTGGTACAAAAGCAATTTTGCTGAAAGTGTGTTTCTTGAAGACCTAAATGATTTGTTTGACTTTGCTAGGAATTTACATGATTAAGTGCCATTTCTAATTAGGATCTTAGACGAAGAATAGAGGCCTATAGTACCTATATTTTCGATTTCGCTTCCTATATCAACCAAATAAGATCCTACACATCCCCACTAAATCCTCTGCCACCTTCGCAATACACTCCATACACTGGAATCAACCCAATAAGTCCCAACAAATATTCCTTACTGTTCGCGCGATGCTTCCGCCTAGTCTAGCAGTCAGTTGCAAATGAAATTGTAGCAACAACAGCGACACAAAAGCCTTCTACTGAACTTTATCTTGGATGCCGGGGCAAAGAAATGAAAGTATCGGGAAAATGAGAATTGTGCTGAAATTGATTTTGCCGTGGCCCAAGGCGGTACGACCTCCCATTACTTTATTTCGAACACCGTCTATCTCATCTATCAGCAAACAAGAATAATAATTCCTCGCTTAGAGGGGTGGCTAAATTGACTACGCTATGTTATAATATTTCGATAAGCACAGTTATGCGTGCAATGTTTATGTAATTATCAATGGAGATATTGTTTGAAATACGACGTTGTTATTTATTTTGGCTATACGTTTATATAAAATCGTATCATACGTATTTAAAATCAAAGTATGTAGCCTAATAAAGTCATAAACGGTTAGTCCGATTGAGTTGAAACTTGAAAACTTGAGAATGTTTATAACTAACTATAGTAGAGGCCAACGCGAATGAAATTGCCTGGAAACAGCCAGGCTCATATAAAAGTAAAGTATTTTTAATTCATTTCTTCGTCTGACCCAATTTTGAAGCACATTAAACTAATTAAGCTCTCAGTATTGTGGAACTCGCACAACCGGCTCTAAATACAACAAAAATGTTTAACGATTTTTTAGAAAACACTTCGTCATTTAATTGCTTTGAAAATCTAATTTTCTGCTTCCACCATTCGTGCCTTATCATTCAACTTGTTTTATGGAAAATAACGAAATGACGCTTTTTCTTTCATACCGTTAAAACGATTGCCAGTGACTTGTGAAAACATTTAGCCATGGCGTTAATCATGGTGTCCTTGTCTTGCAATTTGTTTTACGGAAATTGGGATTGTAGGTTATATTTAGTTAATGTGAAAGAACATACTTGCAGTTACAAAGTTGTATATAGCATAAGGGAATGTATTTCAAAAGGCATTAAGCATTTTGATCACAAACAGTGCCAGATTGCTGCCGCATAACAATTCCAGACCATCAAATAAGAAGTCACACACAAAACGAAGTCTGCAGATAAAAAAGGCGAGCACGCAAAACGTGGATGTGATAAAAATGTAATTTCCTCGAGTACCGAAAACATCGGTCTTTATTCCACAAAAATATTTTGCCTCCAGGGCAGTCGGGTGCCAGCGCCTCCATTGTACAACTGTCACGAAATCCGACAATCGTCTGAGGGCACATTCAAATGATAATCTGGCCATACGCTTTGCGAATTATTCGTGTAGCAATATGAGGCGAGCGACGCCAGAAATGTCACATTAGCTTGATTTAAGCGTATTACCTGACGCTCGCTGGTAATGTGGGGCCGCTTTGATTCGAACATATTCGTTTGTAATTCGAAGTGGTTAGGAGATGTAGGTGGAGCATATAATTTGTGATGTAGCTTTCGTGTTACTTCAAACCGATATTATGAGGTTAAATTAATTTTGGTACTGGATCTAGTAATATTCATTTTGAGTTTTGGTTGATCGTGTAAATTTTTTTATGTGTATGGTACTCTATTTTGACAGCTATTTAGTGTATGGTGTATAAAATTGTAGAAATAATGAAGTATTTCAATATTCAACTTACGGGTGTCGTTGTCGAAGGGTGCATCCAAATCTCGCCAATGCACCGCGAAGCCGCGGGCATACCGTTCAGCAGTGTACTGTTGAAGATTAATTGATTGATATATAGTAGCCGTCTCCTGTTAAGAGTCTCCTCTGTGAGGGGAGTGGTTTATTATCCACCATGCTAGGCAAACGTATGGACACTGGAAGTAATAGACAAACGAATATGTACCTAGTCCTGCTAGATTACGACAGACTGTATTACAAATCTTGTTTTTTATTTTTCCGAGGTCAAACATAGTCTGGCTCTGTTTCTTTATTTGTATTAAATACGCCGTGAGTCGAAGAGATTGGTGTCATTCTACACTTTATGCAAGCGCATTTATAAATCGAAAATCTCATCAAGTACGTCCAATACGAGTTCCTGTAAAAATCTTGAATTTTGGTTAAAATCCAAATACATCCGTGAAAAACCTAAACATGCCATCGCCCGTCAACTGAGGCCGTCCCGTCCTCTCGAACCGAGTCTGTTCGGATTTGTGTCGAAAAATAATTTTCCGCGGCGGCTGCAAAGAGTGGAGATACGCGGGGCACGAGTGCGAATCCCCATTAGAGCGTCTATGGGTACGCCATTAAATAAACATCTCTGGCAGCTCTTCCCCGCTAGTTATTAGCGCTCCGCTCCCCAACCACTCGAGGCCGGCTGATACGGCACGCAGTCGGATGCGGGGGCAAAATCAATTTCATTTTTCGACGCGTGCATTAATGTTATGGATGTCGACGCCAACCGTATGGTACCCTGCCACCGGAGATACACCGGATATATTAATACGTAAGTATCTTGATAGCGCAATTTAAGTACCATTCCTATTGCGCAATAACTCTCCGCTGGCATCGACTTATTCCACAAATGCTCTATAAAAGGAGCACTCTGACTAGAACATACGTTCTGGACAGTATCGAACCAATTCGCAAATTCCTGTAATCCGTTCAAACATCTTCTTTTCGTCGAAAGTCCACTCGTATCGTGTCATTACAGATAAACGGACAGCGATGGCCGCGCGGCGGTCGCCAGTAGGTTGTGCGGCTTTGGGAGTGCGACGTCACTTTTCGTTCAAAGGGTTAAGGATGTGTATCGGGCACTGTCGAGCAGAACGGGGGCAGAGTCACTTCGTGTTTCCACTGCGATTGATTCCACCCCGCAAGACGGACGCGCCGGGCCGGGGCTATACCGTACTTATCTAATTTTATTGTCACTAGTACGTCGCTCCCTCGCTCCCCACCGCACCGAGGAAAACTAGAAAATTCTTTCCTCCCCCCGGTTCTATCTCGGAAGGACATCTTTATTCGCAAGCAGTTAAACTCAATTTAACATCTCGGTCGTGAGATAAGCCGCCGACGGACTCGATGGGGGTCATAAAAATCGGTGGCCTTTAAATTATTTGGCCATCTGAAGATAAAACGTGTACCTAATGCTGACGAAATGTAGTGTTTACTGAGTTTTTATGCGATTAATCATTAAACTGGCCCATCGTACCTTTCATTCGTTATCTAGTTTTATAGAGGTAGTAAGGCTCTATTGAATCGAGTAGACTTGTCCGTATCAGCCATTTCGTCAGTATTATTAATTCATCATTGGTGCTACCGGAGTTTTTATATTTCGATAAAAGCGATCATCGTTGTCATGTGACTGAGTATGATCATTAGGTTGCAGCCCGAAACACTCCAGTGATCGAGTATGAACTGTGACTTGATAAATGTGTCAAAAAGTTGTGCACATATATTTGCATTCGCAACGTTTTTCAAATAAATATCAGCCGTGTCAACACACGGAGCTGAGGGGCTATTTAATTGACATGTATTTACATTACAATAATGGAATACTATACTGGAAAACAGGGATGCTGACAAATACACTTTGCATTAGCAAATAAACGCGTGAGAGGGAAACATTGTGCGGTTGATTTTCCGGAACATTTGGGACAAATAAACATTAGAATTATTCTCAACGAGCGAGTAAACAAGCCGTAACTTAACATCGGGATACCTACTAAACTAAATTATATGTTAATGTTTTCACCTCGATAATAATAATACATTTAAACATACCTTGATTCCTTTTTACGTATAAATTATATTGTTCAACATTGTAGCAGTGTCGGTGGCAGAGAGGTACTGGGTTCGAATCGCACTGCTGACTCTTTTCTGAGTTTAGTTTCGCAGCGAAATAATACTCTTTTAAATAGTATTGTGTTTCTGCCGGTGAGTAAGGTTTCCATTGTTCCATGGGGTGGGGCTTTGGGGAACCGTGGCTTTGGCAGTGGAGTGGCATTTGCCTTTTAGCTGCCAGAGCAACGTGTTATAGAAGTGGGCAACGCATTGGCGATACACTTGGTGTTGCTGATGTCTATAGGCAGTGATGACCACTTTCCATCAGGTGGCCCGCATGCCTGTTTGCCTACCGTATGACATAAAAAAATGTACATTAACTGAATACTAACCGATGCTCTTATTGTGAGATAAAACATCGTGATGAAACCTGCACATTCAGGCGACTGAATGTGTAACCATGATCCAATCTGGTCAGGTTCCACTGGATGACGTTCCCAGGTACGACGGACGTCATCCGACCAACAGGAGACCTCAAATCCGCCTGTCGCACGACCGTTGTCAGTTAGAACAGCGCCTTATGAGACCTTTGCTGTTAGCCGTGATATAAAAATGGCAAACTATATTCTAACAGCACAATTAGAATTTACCAACAGGTTTTATAGACAAAGAGTTTAACAACGAAAGGACTACGCGACACATTTTAAAACGCGTTCCGCTCGCTCCAGTGTTGTCGCGAATAAAAATAACCGTATAATCTCCGCGGATTGCGAGCCGAGTGGCTCTAAATTACATTGTGGCGGCGTAAACACGTAACACGTAAACCTTAGCGGGAACACTGTTGCGTTATTACGCCAGTGTTCCGATGGCAGCTTTCGCAAAGCAAATGTTCCAATTATCATAGCTAATGTGCCGAAGAGATGAGGAGACAGCGAACAAGATGCGTCGCGGAAAGCTTCTTTGACGCACGGTCTCTTGTTTTGTTTGCGATTTACTGATTGCAAAAAGAAGGTTCAGTCAGGTACAGAGTGAACGGATATGTCTTATTCGTGCACGAGGGACCGGGGTCCACCTTGACCATGACCCAGGATTGGGCAAATCAGGTAATTACAATGGAGCGACTGCCATCTGACCTCCGTGAACCTGCTACCAGGGGAACCTAACCAGATTGGATCATGGTTACACATTCAGTCGAAGAGTCGCCGTTATTAACTGCAAATACCCCATAAACTTATTGATTACTCTTTTACAACTAATCTCATCAAATGTGGGTCAAGTCTGGGCGATAATCGCTAGTAAGTCTAATTACAGAAATAATTGCCTAGTATTTGCCAAGAAGGCTGCATTGAACTTGATTAAATCCTAACTCTGGAAACTTATTTACTTTTTTTTATGAAGGTAGAATTATACGATTTATTGAGGCTCTATACAGCGGCTCTATTTTTGAATCGCTAGCCTAGGATCGAACGGTATCCAATCTTGATTTTCGGCGTGTTAAATTCGATATTTTGATGCATAATGCTGATTTTTAACCATACTCTTTCAATGTTGTCAATGTGATTTAAAATATATGGGTCAAAATTTTTTCTGTAATGCATTGCATCATAAGGTGTGTTCAATTTTCATTTTATGACCGTTAAATAAATAAAGAGCACAATACATGAATTATCTGTTTAAACTGACTTGTCTTATTTGGTGAACAAACAATGCCCAAAATCACGACTTGTCGTATCAATCACGCTACGTATAACATATGTCGAGAATTATACAAGAAACACATAGAATGTAAATTTCAACGAATACTGCTGCACATTATCCATTTAAATACATAATTTCCTTAACCAAATAAGACAAGTCAGTCTGGACAGATTATAGGTATCTACATACCCAAGCATTATTTTCAGTTTTGACAGTAGACTGTCACTAGCAAATCCACAAACTTAACACTTTAAACCGTTACTTCTAAAGTTAATACTCACTTCAGCAGATACACATTTCAAATGGAAAGAGTCATCAACCATTTCTCCAAGCAGCTTACCACACATAAAATGGAATGAAAGTAAAGAAATAATTCAGTGCGGTGCACTGTGAAATGAATTTCATTTCTTTGTCAGCACAGTGAGCCACTCTCGCTGACTGATGAGCCTCGCTGGAAAAATTCCAGTGCAGACCTGGAGAGCACTTAAGGCTCGGTGTGCCCCGGCCTTACGAGAACACAGCTAGTTTTCAGAGAAAACTTTAAACGGCTCGCGCAGGAATGAACAGGTGTTCGCAACTTTAATAACGGTTTCCTTTGTTATTGTTCGTCTTTCAGTTTTAAGTTGTGATGGATGCGTTTGTTTTGCCGATTCTCGTTTTGGAGCGTCACTCTTTTTGTGTTTTTGAGGTCGGTTTTTCGTTTATATGGTTTAGTTGGATCGAAACTGTTGGGGCGGCTTTATCACTTCTGGTTTTCAAGGTATCACTTCCTTACAGGAAAACAAATTAGCAATTATATTTTTGTAAAATTATATTTTTCCCTTTTTATTACCCAACTAGTGGACCCGTCGCGACTTTGTTCTCGTAATACTACTGTACTCCTACCTATCTTTTTTTAATGCCCATATACCTTCCTCTTGAATCACTCTATCTATTGTTGAAAACCGTATTAAAACCCGTTTTGTAGTTTAGAAGACCTAAGCGTACATAGATACACACACAGACATAGGGACAGACGGCGGGATGCGACTTTGTTTTACACTATGTATAAATGTACCAACTTATACCATTCGATTTAAAATATAATTCAAGAACTTTAATAAATATTTATTACGTACCTACACAGGATTTCTGTCGTCAGTATCAACAAACAACAATAAAATTGCGCGTCAACAACAAAGCGCCAAGACGTAGGCGCGTCGCAGCGCACCGCCCCGCCCGTTAGTCAATACGAATTTCAAATCAAAGAGCACTTTGACAGCACAAGCATGACAAACGAGGGTGGAAAACGAAACGTGGCGAACTATAAATTCATAAAGTAAAAGTGCAGCGACGTCCGCAATCCCTTTCTGCCATTGCGGTCGAGTGGCAGCCACTCGGCTTGACTGATGACCCGTGGCCGTGGGTGGCCCGCGCTAGGATGTGTCACACGACTAAGCGGCCTGGATTCTAGACTCTAAAATTAAAATTGCATGAGGCGTTCGTGTAGCGAGTGTACATGTTTGTTTATGAGATCGCTATGTCTCGCGGACTTTTTTTTTCTTTGAACGGTAGGCAAACAGGCATACCGGTCACCTGATGGAAAGTGGTCAACGCTACCTATAGACATCAGGAAGATTAGCTTATAAAAATAACCAATTAACTAAGATTAATAAGGAAGTCACAGGCTATTTGTTTACGTAATAAAGTATGAACAGGTAACATAATAGCTAAGACCGCACGATGAATATTACAATACACCGACGCGCCTAAATAAACAAGAACAGCAAGTTAGACAAACAGTCTTGGCGGGACCGCACACGGGCTAATTCATTATTACTTCGACACACTTGTAAGTTACCTTGGCGAGAAAACTTAAATCCGGAGCGACATGAACTTGTGAATTCAAGAGGAGTGCGCGGTCGAAGTTGGTATCATATCACGGAGGCGCTCCCACCATCTACGTTGCCGATGCAAATGTTGTGAAGACTTATTAAGAAGTTCCTACACATAGTCGGTAATCATTCTTGTCAACTTCCCAGAGGCACGCAAGGTTGTTCGCGCGTTTCCGGAAGGCCTTTAAGGCCTCCCCGGTGCCGGGAGTTAGAACGTTGTTGCTCTGGAGCGAGCGGTGATAAGGTCGCAAATCACCTGTTATTTATCACCGAGATAGGACGGTGCGCAAGCGAGAGTGTTCTGTAACTCTGGCGGTGTAGTCGGAAGCCGCAACATGGTAATAATTTGATCAGGCTCCCAGCATGAGCAACTTTATGCCAATTGAAAAGTTGCACTGCACTAAAATATGATGGATCTACAGACTTCAGTAACGTGTTTTTGACGGCGGAAACGTGTCTAGAGGTTCATAAAAACTAACGAAAGTAATTTTAAACTAACATGCGGTAGAAATGTTTTAGAATAAGTTTCAGATTTTTCCTTTTTTGCAGCGCAGCCGCTGCCGTTGCAGGTTTTAATTTAAGTTTAGAATTAAAAATGTTGACAACTCATATTTTAAAAGTATCCTACCTATCTCGTAAGTAAATAGGTACCTACGTATATTTTAGTATTAGTAGTCCGTATGTATGTACAGAGAAGCCAGTATTGGTTGGATAATTAATAAAATTAATAAAAGCTTTTACTATACTATTTACTGACGTAGAGAGCGTCGGATGCGTAGGTACTGATTGACCCAAGCAGCCAGCTCATGCGAGCCAACATAGGAGGCGCGTACGCAGGCCTCGGGCGAGACATTTCCTCACTACCAACATATTCCGAACGGGGCAGCAAGATAACCCATTGATGAAGTATTATAAATCTAATAATATATTGCTGGTGATATCCGGTAGATATCGCGATGTTTTCATGTATCGCAGCCATGTTACAAACGAATGAAGAATCCATCGAATGAAGAATTACATAAAATTAACCTGCGGGAAATATTTTTTTACCTTGGTTATATTACACAATGCTCGCATTGTACGCAAAAACAGACATCATAAACAGAAAACAACCTACAAATTGAAATCCGGATTCACCCGGAAACTACACCACAGTGCAGTAGACCAAAACGTCAGCTCAACGCCTTTGCTAACAAAGATGGAATAGCCTGTAACTCTGTCTAAACCATATAGAGGGTGTCTGGATTCAAATGAAGTGCCGCCGAGTGGCCTAGGGGCTGCGGGTAACTCGTCGAGACTCGTGCCTGAGGCGTTTTGGGGTTGAGCACGTGTTTGTCTGTTTGTCTGAAGCTGGTGTCGTTTGTACCTGTTTAAAATATAGGTACAATTACTGTTTTATAATCAAATTTTACGCTACATGATTTTTTTTACATGTCAATGTAAAATTTTATAACTAGCTTTTTTAGTTTCACATGTCCCCATGCCTGTTCGTGATAAAATTTCCCGTTTCCCGATTGAGCTGTAAATTTAACTTGTTAAAATATAGTTTCTTGTGTTAATAATAATATTCATCTTGGCGGCAATATCCCGGTTGTGCTCTCACGCACGAGGATATTTAGCTTTTTGTGTTTATTATTTTATTTTGTTTAGTTGTCTCAAGTACCTATTACGAATATAAAGACATGACAAAAGTTTTTAAATACTAGGACAATATTATTTACTTTAAAGTTTTAACATTCTGCCTCTTTGTCTAGAGTAGACGGTATACAAATAAGATGTTACGTTAATTAATTCGTCTTATGAAACAAAGTACAATTAAATCATTTCAGTTATTTACAATTGGCACAAGTTTGTGCCAAGAAGTACTAATGAATACCGCCAAGAGAATACATTCATAGCAGTAGTGGTTGAAATTCGAAGCAGTTAATAGTTTTAAGTAGAATAGTGGCGCGAAGTAATCTTGTTAGTAACAAGAGGAGGCATTGAAGGTTTGAGTACTCTTAGATATTAATAGGACCTCATTTAAATATTGGGATATTATTTAAATATTTAAGAGGTACCTACCGTTTGATCCCCAGTGCCGTATAATGACTTTTTCTCAGTTATGTTAATCATGATCCAATCTGGTTAGGTACTGGTTAGGTCTGGTCTAGGTAAGTTAACAGGGTCACGGATGTCAGATGGCGTCGTTCTACTGTTCAACTCTGCCAAACTCCTCTACTGCTCTACTGCTCTGCCAAATCCTGGACCCTGGTCAAGACGGACCACGGACCCTCGTGCGTGGTAACGTAACCGGAATTTTGACTCCAAGATGTGGTTATGACTTTTGGATAATTTATTTATATTTATAATGTATTAAAAAAAATATAGTTTCAGATTACTCTACTACAACTTTGGTGTCCAGAAAATCCCAGTGCTCAGAAAGACTAGTCAGCAAATAGGTGCCTAAACCTGCCTGTATCAGCTAAAAAGGTCCCGCGGGAGACCCAAGAAACAATGGATTAACATCGCCGAGTCGAAGAGCCAACGGCTTACGACGTGAGGATTCCGAATTTTGGGCAAATTGGAGAAAACAAAGTAGGAAAGCGGATCCTGGCAGCAGCCGGATTTGACCGCTCGGGTGATGATGATGATGATGATGAGATGATGGTCAGAAAAACTAGTATTTTCAAAAGATATTTTGTTTCCCATTCGCCAGATTTTACCCAATTCCGTTACTTTTTGAACGGTGCGTCGTACACAAAACCAGCCAAACACTTTTCGCAACTATATTTATAGGTAGGTAACGTGAGACTTAATAATATTCCCAGATTCTAATATTATCATCAATAATGTTACCTATGTTATTATGCAATACCAGCTTCAAGTTCAAACTCGCTTAGTTTGATCAAACACAAATATTTGCAACACAGAATATCGTAACAGCAACAACGTAACCTCTACAAGTGGCTCAGGCCTATTCTAGAGGTAAATATTTATTATGCGTCGCTTTGTGGACCTGGCTTCTGGAAACTTCTGTTCATTAATTTAAGAGGTTCCCACGAACAGATGCTTAGTCATCCATTAGTTATTCCGAAATTAACTAGCAATTAGTCCGGGGCATGTCTACTGTTCAAAACTCGAGACCTTAGGTTACCGATACATTATCGAGTTTGCCTGTAATTGGTGTAGTTCTCGCCTGAAGCGTTAGGCACTAATTGTAATGTTATCGTAAATGCTCAAATTAGATTACGCTTAGATCTAATATACCTAGTATTTAACAAAGTGAAATGAAATCGACGTCAAACACTCTCCAAAACAAAGTGGTGGTGGCGGGTCAACCTCGTGTGAGGCACATAATTTAAAAGAAGCAGTTAAAGCGTGTCCCAGAAGTAAGGAGATCAACTTTTCTAGCGTGATACTCGGCCATTTTTTAATTTTATTTTATTTAAAAAAATATCCTTGACAATAAACATCAGCTGTTCTTTACAATATAGATTTCTTTCATTACTGTTTTATTTATAAAATGAAGCGACATAACAAGAAATATTCGCGAATCGTATACGATTTGCTACTGCTGCTTACTAGTCTCAAGAAAATATTTGACGAACGAGTGTTTATCGGATAATTGAGATATGAGACAAACTTCAAACAAAGTGGTCGGTCAGCTGAACAGCAAGCAATATTACACGAATAAAGCGTGTCTTTAAACAAAATTAATCTATGTCGATCCGAAATGCAGCCCATAAATTCCAACTGAAGAAATTTACTGTAACCAGAATAAAGTTGAATATACTAAGTATGAAAGTATATTTTAAATTATTAGAACAAAGGATTATTGAGATCAAGAAGCGCGAGCAAAGAAGGGATGCAGAAAGGTCTATGCAAAAAAGTTTTTGTTATATATACGACGAGACGGTGCCACTGGATTCAACCGATATCTATACTAATATTATAAAGAGGAAATGTTTGATTTTTTGTTTGTTTGTTTGTTTGTTTGTTTGTTTGTATTGAATAGGCTTCGAAACTACTGGACCGATTTCAAAAATTCTTTCACCGTTGGGAAGCTACACTATCCGCGGGTGACATAGGCTATATTATATTTTCTAAAAAATTATGTATCATTAATAAAACTCCAGTAATGTAACCCAAGGTGTAAAAAAAATCCCAAAAAATTCCTTACATCGCGTGCGCTGCGAAAACTATTGATGATAGAACAAAATAATATACTACGACTTTGCAGAACACATCATTATCTACAAAAAGTGTCGCGACAGTATATGTCTAACTATTATAGTTATGTCACAATAAGTGTTCTTTTATTTTTCAAAATTTAATTGAAATGCCGCCGCTAAAAAACGCTCTTTATTTGTACCTTGGTATTAATCCTTATCAAAATAAATTACTTCATATTCACGACTGCTTCAATACCTTTATATAACTTTTTGAATTATTCAATTCAGACATTCCATTCGAAAGATATCACGAGTTTAAAAATGTGAATACTAGAAAAAAGTCGCGTGTTCGCCGCTCAGTCCGCTCGGCTATCTAGGCAGCACGGGGTACGTACGGGAGGGGAGTCAATGTCAAGAAATACGGCCGTCAGGAGCCGGGTCGCCCCCTTCCCTTTAATATGGTTGAGGAGACGGTTGGAACTTTTGTGATCGTAATATGGTGTCCTTTTGTAACGGGACACTACTCAGTACATACTTAAGTATAATATAATTACTTCATATTATAAAACGAAGTCCCACGCCGTGTCTTACTGTCAGTCTGTACGCGATAAACTCAAGAACTACTGAACGGATTTTCATGCGGTATTCACACACAGACTACATAGTGCGGTTTTAGACAACGTGATTCATGACGAAGGTTCAGGTGTATAATTTGTTAAGGTTTACTACCCGTGCGAAGCCGGGGCGTGCCGCTAGTTCCAGAATAAAAATATTTTAATACATGTAATCGTCAAGTTAGTTATAAAGACGGGAGGGAGTATACCCAAAGCAATTTTTTTCAAAAATATATGATTTTTAAAGCTATGGATGCAAACGGCAATGTTCAAAAATCGGTAATTCACATTAAAAATATTCTATCACCAAAATTGATTACAGGGGTGTTCCTGGATCAAAATTAAAGGAACCTCGCGAAGCTGGACTCTGTCAACTCGGGGCGGACAGGGTAAATTTCCATTTATTTGGCGATAGATAAATATCTCTGTATATCATTATTGTGTACAATAAACAGTTTAATAAAAACAAACAAATAAATAAAATTATATTCATATTTTAATCATTTTACGTTAACGAATGATGACGCTAACCAATCCCTAACTTTAAATCTTTAATACAAATCGAACCCATTTGAACTTCAACACTATGGGCCTCTTACAATAACCGCGCATAATTCGGGTTTTACGTTCCGGACCTATTCCCGCTGGAGCCACATTCAATTTTCGGATAAATTATAGCTCATGCGCTATTCTAGGCTATACGCTACATTATTGCTAAATTTCATCAAAATCCGTTCAGTAGTTTTTGCGTGAAGGAGTAAAAAACATCCATCCATACTTACAAACATTAGGATTTATAATATTAGTAAGATATTACAATGGAAATTCGAAACTTTAGCATTTCTGTAACAGGCCAACTACAGTAAACACACTGTGCACAATAATGATCAAAATTCGGAAGGAGTAAGGTAGCTACAACATTAATTCGATCAGAGCAAATGCCATCAAAGTTGTCTTTAGTGATGTCAACTCATGGTCTCGGCAAAAATAAACTGTATTTAGAGAACAAGGCGTTTTGAAAATTTGCCAATTAGAGAATTAGCTAATATGTGGAATTAGTCCTTTTGAAACTTACAATTTTGAGACTGTTGTCGTTTTGAGAATTAGGCCTTCGATGTTTATTACAAGTGAGCATATGAAGAGGTACGTTGACAATTCTTTTTATTAAAAACCATATGGCAAGCTAGAACTGAAAATGAGTAATCAATCTCTACCTAATGAATAAACATAATATTTTAAACAAAACTGGAAGTGCGTTATGAGGTCACCGAGAGTTATTTTGTGGTATATCGAACTATAAAATATGAACGAAGAACCTTCAATCATAAAATAATCCTTGATCAAAAAATGGCTCCGATAAATATCACCCGTCATGAGAGTCCCAGACTCGTGCATTTTCCAAAGTGACATCGAGACATCACTGTCTCCACTAAGTTAGAAGTTGACTCGGCCAAAGTTAAGTTGACTCACGGTGGCGCCAGTGCTAACAAGTCGCTTTAATTTCAAACTAGTCACTCAATACTCAAACATCAACAGAAGCACACGAGTAGATCTTGCCAGTAAAGCAGTGACTCTGATACTACTGAACTCTACTGCAATTTTTTTTGTACAGGACTCGTGCTTGTGCACATGTTAGACGACTATTCTGCGATGTTGCTCCAAGGTCCTATGCATTTAGTAGGATTTGATTTGATCAGGCCTGACGAGTAGCGACTAATCATCCGGTGTTAGGGTATATTAGTATCCATTATAAACTAGGAAAAAGTAAAAATAAAATTATTTTCCACTACAAATCCATCTGAATAGTAAGTCGGATCACGATACAGTCTGATTAACAATTTCATCACAAAACAAGTAAGTACAACATGCCAAGCTTATTCCCAACTTGTCTCCTACGACATTTACAGTCCCCCAAATTGGCTAAAGCCGATATGCGGTTCCTCTTACAAATATAATATATTATCGGCGCTCAGCCATGCGTGCTGATAACTTGGATAATTGTGTAAGCTGCCCCCTCGCCATCCATTAGCGGAGCAAGGAAATTGGCTGTCCCCACCAAATATCAGATTTCGCGCCGATCTGACTAACACTGATCAATTCTGACCGGCAACAATCGAATTAATGTCGTCTGCGTTCTGTGAATTTTTTCCGACAACCGCCGATGCATCCCTAATTTTGTCAATGTTGTGCGAACTGGTGGAGCTAGAAATGAGAGGGAGTGAAAAATATTAGTTACTTGGGAAGCAGCCTTTTGGGAACAATTCCTTTAACAAGGGACATGGGGCAAGTTTTTTATTTGTAAATATTATTTTTTAATTTAGTATTAGCCTTATTTATTTACTTAGTTAGTTTTTTATTTAATTTTATTATATATATGTTTTATTTATTGTTATTAAGTATATAACAATAAATAAAACATGAATTAGTTACTTGATTATATAATTACATCATTTATCTTGGCGTTAATTCTCGCGCGAGTGCTCTGCTTTTACCATGATCCAGGATTTTGCAGATCAGGTAATTACTGTGGAGCGACTGCCATCTGACCTCCGTGACCCTGATATCAGGAGAACCTGACTAGACTCCATCATGGTTACAAATTCATCGGTTAGTGTTAAACTGAATTTGTAATTACATAGGTAATCATCGTATTGCAGTTTTTTCTGCGTGCAGATTGTAATTACCCAGCTAAGATCGCTTTGTCCCATTTGTTTTTCATTCAGTCTTCAGAAGGAAATTGCTTGTCGGCCTACTGCCGCCAGACGTCTGAGAGAATTTCTGAACAGAATATGAAATTTTCTTCTCAATCGAACGAATGATTTGGAAATAAAACACCCACAATAATCAGATAAAAAACTATAAAAGAAATCCTATGTCAATGGTAGATACATTTTTAACTGAATTTGTAAATTTGTTCGCGATTATTTATTTATTTTCAAAGATATTAAGGTTAAAACAATATACCGAACTCTACAATATTCCGAACACCCTATACCGGCATCGGTCAGAGGAAATATTGCCAGAGATACGCTTAATTGGTTTGGCGTTGCGGTCGCATGACATTTTCAGTGCATTGCCTTTGTCATCGGTTTAAATTTCGCAGGCCTATTTTTGGGGGAATTAAATAACGGCGACGATAAATATGCTGAAAAGACGGTAAATTCGAAAATGGTTTTCGTTTTAACTTGTTTATTAACGGGACTTTGTTTGCCCGGAATTTAATTTATGGGGGTAGTTTTGGTAGGTAAATATATTTTTGAATCGGTTGAAGTTTAAAGGAATAGAGACTCACACATGCTTCGTCTAAACCAAATTTCTTTATCGTTAATATTACTTTTTCAATTAGTAGGTCACAGTGAGTTTCATACTACACGCGTAGGTACTTAGAGCAGTGGCGCCAATATCGAAACACGATATATTACTGAAAACAGAATTGGTACAGACATTTTTTTCCCACGCAGCCTCCCATAGCGTCTCGTAACATCCAGAGATAACGTCTCGCATAAAAAATACACCAGCCACTCCTCCACACTCCTAAAGAACCTTGTTGCTGGCTTGTACCACAATGAATATTAACACTCAAATAACGCGCGCGTCGCAATAGTCCCGGGAAGATAAATTTATCCGCGCGTTGGGAAATGGTCCATTTTTCACAGCACCTAACGCTAGGTGTCACACGCGCGATGCCAAGGCGCCGTTACTTACCAGCGACGTGATGTGAATAAGCCCCAAGCTGAATTAGCTTCTACCGCCTTGTGTGTTTTTGCAGATGCTCGTTTAGCGTAGGCTTCGCTCGCTCATTAGCGCCAAGGGTTGGTGTCGTTGATTGTTTATTAGGCTGTTCGAGATGGAAATGTTGTTTATGTGGTACCTTTTGCAGTCAATTGATGATGTTTATCTGAACTGAACTTATCCAATTTTGACATTAATAAATAGACCAAAATTAGAATAACTAAATTGAAAACTAATGTGATTTCGAAAGGCAAAAAAATGGTTAAGCTGAAGGAAAAATATTCAGAGGTATCTAGAGACTAATTCGTAGGCTAGACAGGATTCGGTCTGAGCAATGTATTATGGTCTAATATTTAAAAAATCAGTCTCATTGGTATCCACATCTCTATAAATCACACAAAGAACAAAAGATTGGACACGATAGCAAAACATGATTCACAAAGTCTGTGAATCACACATAGGGCACATATAATATAATCTGACAGGGCAAGATTCATAATCCACAAAAAAACAATTCAACGATGTCATGCCTCAGGCCTCGTCTCGAGGTCGGCATCGAGGATATTCAACTCAACGTGGAAATAAAGATAGAGCAGATAACAACATATTATTAATTATAAAAAATATAACAATAATACCACCATGCAGAATAAAACGCAACGAAGCATTTACCATTCATCTTCATTGCAGCAGTAAGTGAATTGGAATCAGATAAATAATTCAGTGGCTCCCGAATGACGGTTTGCGTATTGGCGGATGTCACCGACATTTCGACGGTAATCGAGCCGTGAATGACGGCCGCATTGCAACTGAGAACGACTGAATGACGGCGAATGGCGGAAAAGGGGTTAAATTTCATTCGCTCACAAAATTCTCTGACCTTTGTCAACGTATTGGGAATTAACCCATTTTCGTATCCAATTTACTTTGCGCCAAAAGTGCCTAATGTGATTTTTGTGTCGTATGCATGTTGAAGGACTTAAATATGTACATAGTACAGTGTGATTAACAAATATAAGTAGTTATTACTGTTAGAACTGATTTTAATGACACAAAACTAAGAATAATCTCGTTTAAACTGGATTTTTATCGGTTCGGGAGCTAGAATGACACAGATACACATCGTTTAGCTATAGATATCCTCTTTTAGCCCCAAAGATTTTTAAAACTGGCTACAAAAAGAGTGAGTCGTCATAACACTTACACCTTTTATAAGGCTTACGGCAAATGAAATCCTGTGTTAAAAGGACTGTATACCTTGGTACTTAAATGCAGTGTCGGATCCCGGTACTCATTTCATCCTGTTATTTCAGGTCCGGACATTGCATAAAGCTTAACGTGTGTATAAAACTGATATGAGGACCCATTATTATCAAATGCTGTGGTTTCAGGCCCCACTAGAAATAATATTGCAGTAATGAGACTGTTTTCGAGCTTGGTTTCGATTTTAAATTTAAGTAAGCGGAAAATACTTCGCTTGTTAGTTATTGTATGAAATAGATCGCTGATTGACTGGAAAATCAGCTTTCAGCCCAGGAAAATTATACTGCCGTATTATGGTGACAGAGGAAGTGCTTAATGCGAACGTGTTAAGAGCTAAATAAGCGTGTAACTAAGCCATTGGATTCATTTGTACATTTCAGTCAAACCTCGGCTTTCTGAAATCGAGACGTGGCGCAGCTTTTAACAAACATCACATCTTATCAACACCTGATAGTGTCAAAACTTAAATGTACAATATTTCTCGAAACACAATTAACCATCAGTCTGCTCCGACAACCGTCATAGTCTGTGAACTGCGAAGAAACAACTTTAACAACTTGCCTCGCAGCGTTTGTTCACTTTGGCTCAGTTGGTCTCACTTCGTACTGATAACGTCTGACGTCGGAAAGTCCCGTATGTCATTTGTCACGGGCCCCGGGCGGCTACTGGTATCACGAATATTAACATCCCTTTATAATTGCCAACGCTCCGATTTGACGGCGTTTTCAAATGTAATGCGGTCGTATTCGATGGTTCGTGAATAGGTAGTGCTTGTCACAATTGGCTAAATTGAGTCGCCAGAATTCAGAAGGCAAAATAGTGAGAGTAAATCAGTGGAATCTAGGTATGTGTCACGCCTTTTGAAAAGCGGAACGACGCGTAACACTATATAAGTGATACAAAAATGAACTACTATGAGCAATACATTCCATTTTGATTTGTTCTCACGATTTTTGCCTCTGAACTTAGACGACTGAATTTAGTCAAACAAAAGTTAGTTTATGTAGAATTCCACCAACCCGTTCAACTATGAGTCGTAAAAGGCGAGTAATGTGTTAGAAAATAGCCAGCAGCCTTTCCGGTTGTAGGTATACTTATATTTCAGAAACTGCGATCCCCGACCCGCCTGCTAGGCATGGAGATTATGGCAAAGCTCTCCGCGGATGTGGAAGAGAAGACAAGTCCAGCAGTGGACTGTTATGAGCTGTTGACATATTTCAAGTAAGCGGGGACCATTTTATCTATCGAGTAATCCATACTATGCTATCAATGACTTTCTTTGTTGTAAAGTCGTTTAAAGGAAAGTTAATGTGCAAAAGTGGTAAATGAGTTTATGAGTACCTACTTATCCGTCTTCTCTAATTATATATTTTAGTATAAGAAAATAGAACATTTTCTAGGCAAAACAATTATTACAAAACAATGATGTTTTAAATTAGGCTAATCGAAAATAGAAACCAACCTAACATAACAAAAAGGGAACCGCAAGTAAAATTATAGCATTGGCCGTTGTAATTTAAATACAAAAGCAGGACCTCCACATCACTACCTCTGATATAAATCAGCACAGGTGGCGCACTAAAAAGCGATCAACATTTTGTTAAATAACAAATATACGTACACAAAATCTAAATTATGGAGAGGCAATAAATACCAGGTTCAATTTGTGCGATAGTAAACCGCAGAATCTTGATTAAAAGCCCCTACGCAACACTGGAACGAAATCCATTTAGAATCCAATCGACTTTACAAGATTACAGGCAAGCACCATTAACCTAGGTGTACAGATTTGCCTAGTAGTAATACGTTTAGGGAACATGTGAGGATAACTTTGAGAGAGTATTTCAATAAAGCTACGAGGCTGGTTCTTGGAATTGACACGATCCATTTAATAAACATGTTGGTTTGAGTTAATATTCTAGGCATTTAAAGTCAAACCGTAGATGTACCTCTTAGAAATTACAGGTACACTGATTGCACGCATTTAGCGTTAACTTGAAAATCTTTATAGCGACTGAAGTGCTTTTCGATGTCCAGCGAAGTTAATAGAATTTAATAAGTACAAGCACTTTAGGTACTACAATATAAATCACTTCAAGCGCTTTTCAGGGGGAAACAACACTTACCACTCCTAAGATCTTTGTCTGAGCCTTGAGCTTAGTATTTTAGTGTTTGCCATCGATGCTGAGAGAGATGTTCATGATCGATTAAGATCTTAGTAATTCTTATAGAATTCTAAAAGATCTTAGATCGAAAATAATTGACAAAATGCGAGTAGCTCGCGCTAGAGTATACGTTTTACGAATCAATATCTTTCAGATAGTACTCCTATCGAAGTGATCGTATTACAAATTAACCAATCCCTGCATCCGTTACCCATATGTTTTGGTCAGATTTTAAATGCATTTCTTATAAAAAGACAAACCCTAATATTACTTATTACATGGGTACTTTAAACTACTACTATTAATTAGTAAATCCTTTCATTTCAGCCGAATGACGCCCAGTGCTGGGCATAGGCCTCCCCCAGAGATCTCCGCAAAGGCCAGGCCTGTGCTTTCCGCATCCAGTTGGTACCTGCGATCTACCCACGCTGTGTATATGTTCTGCGACTATAACCCTGTTTGATCTTTTGGTGGTTACTTTAATATTTACCATCTACCCTCAATTTTTATGACAAGACTCCAAGCACTACTTTTAGCCACGACTGGCATTACTCTAGCTAGCGACACATGCCCTGAGCCGTACCTGCAGCCACATAGAACCTGGTATATTAATGACACCATTCCCGAAATTTGCGATCGCGCAACCCGGCTGCGACCCACTGATAAGAGTCGCGACACACCTGCGCGTCATTTGTCACGTTACGTGTTGTTCTTTCGCGCGGTTGCAAGCTGTCGCGCTTGTTTGCGTAAGGCCGCGTTCAGAGGATATGCTCCGAACGCGACTTTTTACTGTGGGCAACTTTTTCTGGGCGTTCCGTCCGCCTTCCTAGCTGCAGGAGTACCTATACATGGTCGTACAGAATAATTTTGTCTTTGTTACTTCTCCGATAGCACAGAATATTAATTAATACTGACGTCCTAGCCGATAGTTACAGCTCGATCAACTTATCTGTCATCACAAGGTTGTGTAGGCACAATAGTCTATTGCAGGACGTAGGGAGGTATTGCCATAATCTCCACGCTTGTCAGCCGGGTTGAAGATCGCGGTGTTATGAATCGAACAATGGAAACCGCTGCTGCTCATTTTCCAGCTTACGGAGACTAGATCTTTTGCTTCGAAAATATTAGTCGCCTTGTACGAATCTTACGAGTGTAAGTAGTTGGTGCATATGTCAGATCATAACAAACTTAGTTTTTTTAGACCACTTAGGTGGCAAACAAGCTTGTGGCCTCCCTGATGGTAAGTAGTCTATGGACCACCACGTTTGCAATACCAGGGGTATTACTCACGGAAACCAACAGTTAAATCCATCGACGAGAAGATAAATTTCTTCGTACGGTAGACAAATAAACTTTGAACTGCATTCACAACCACTATAATACCAAAGTACCATAATTCTAACCTCCAAGAGCCTCAACAAGGTATTAACTATAAGCCAACTTTATATTGCAGAAATCAGACGAAATAATCCTATTAGGCGGCTTTCTTATAAGACCCATTTGTACAGCATCATGCTCATATTGTTTGTATTTGTATTATTTACCTACATATAACGTTATACAAAGCAAATATACATAATGTAGTATAATTAAAAATAAAATAAAACGATATAATAGACACAAATACATTCTATACAATCGAACAATAACGTTGTAACAATCATATATAAAGTTCCAATAATATCCAACAGATGGCGTTGTACATGCTAGTCTACATCGCGGTAACGAGTTGTCTTTGTTGAAATGGTGTGGTGTATTGGAAATATTTGACGGACAAACACATGTACTGCGGGTACTGGATTCCAAATGGAGAGTGGGTCCTAAAATATAGTTTGCAGTCCTCAACAGCTGTGACTTCAATAAAGACCCAATAAGCGTAAATCGGAGGACCTCTTTGAAGTCAAGCAGACCAAATAACACGAAGGTATGGAAGATACGTATTTACCACTCGGAATACGGATCAAGACGGAAACATTAACTGAATGTTTCGGGTAAGCTACCTGGGAGTGGATATTGAGGGACAACTTGAATAGGTCGATGTCGAGTGTCGATTTCGACATTACAACGTAAGGAATAGCTCTAACTTTACGGTACGCTGTTCACGGCACGACATCGAAAGAGGGAAAACATTAAAAGAATGGCTGAGTGTTAGCGGTATGCAACTTGCGACACCATTAACAAGAACAGCTGGCAGTTACGGATACTTTAGATGTTTACGTGGAAGGTTTCGGATATTCTACTATAAAAACGGTTGAAGGTTACGGTTAAGGTTAATGGGCTCCTCTTTCCGCACTTGAACTCAAACTTGGTCCTTTGTGCGTAGTTAAGGCGTGCTAATTTAGCCAGCCCAGCTCCCTCCAGAAGTCCAGCAGTCTCTTCGGACGCTCGCAGATCTCTCGGAGGGACCCTGTTCCTAATGTGACTTTTACCCTGTGGTCCTTTAGTCCCTCACACTCCAAGACCACATGGGCCGCTGTTTCCTCGTCTACTAGGCATCCCCTGCATAAAGGGCTGTCTGTAGCTCCTATTGTGAACAGTAGTTTGTTCAGGGGGAGGTGTCCTGTTAAGGTTACGGGTACGCTGCTTACGACAGGACATTGAAAGAAAATTGAAGAACAGCTGATAGTGTAGCCGGGATGCGACAGGACTTCGATAGACAACATAAAACGAATAGCCGAAAATTACGGATACGCTGCTGGCGACAGGACGTCAGTAGAAAATAGTAGCTACCGCCGTATCAGCCGTATCAAATTATCAAACGTGTGTGACAATAAAATTCGTAATCCATAATATCATTTAAACTCTTCTTTACTTCTCGGGGAAAATATAATTAATAGAGAATTATAGATCCGTTCCGCCAAAATACACGTAATTTCAAAAAAAATTTCATTAATCAAATCAAATAAATTGCAAATTATCGTTGAAGTGATTTATAGTTACTTTATTACAATTATATTAGTTTCATTGATTTGAAATGAAATGTAAAAAAATTTAGGTTACGACGATTGACTCGATCTTGGTGCGGTAAAAAACCTTCAATCACCCGCACTTCAAGGTCGTGAACGCACCCCTATTCCCGACCCGCGGAGCCAGCACCGCAGCATCGGAAGGGTGACTTTAAAACTTGCCCGGCTTGTGTGCTCACTCACTCGCATAGTTTCAGACCTGATTGATGTAAACAAAAACTGTGCCTTCGATAAAGATGGAAGATTGGAAGATGGAAGATGTTCTTGTGGGCAGGATAGATAAGATAAGTTACAGGAGTTGTTTGGCATTTGTTGCGGATTTTGATCAATATTTTCAATCATTGATTCTAGTAACTCTGTTGTCTATAAAGTAAGTTTTATAAAAAGTAGCAAAAGAAGAGTACGTTATCTATAAGTATTATACACAGATATTTAAAAAAATAATTTATGATATACCATTAGGTAATACGTCACTTTCTTACGATTAGGATAAAATTTTGCAAGTAGATACCTATTACAGATGGCAACATGGGGAAGAAAGGATATGGGTTATTTTATTCCTAAATTCACTGTAGTAAGTGTAGTTACTAGAGTTAGTAGTGGAATAGTAAGTCTAGTTAGTAGGGTAGTACAGCTTAGCAACAGTTCTTAAAATAATTTAACGCGGGTATAAGCTATAGCTAAGTTGTTGAGTAGACGGTGGTCAATTATAATTGGAGTGAGAATTTACCAACGATCAAATTTTTTTTACTAAAAATTATACGTAAAGTATATCTGGTATTTTCACCTTGACTTATGAAAAATCAGGGAACCGAATTGAGAACCTACTTCTTATTTTGAATTCGGTTATAAAAGGAAACATATAAACATTCGAAATATTTAATTAGCTTATTACCGTCACAGAGTTAACGCGACGGTAAAAAAACTCAAAATCTGCACACACAAAATATAAAATAGCCCGATAAGTAATTACCCTACATTGAAGGCTTTCCATTCAATCAGCTAATTTAATCTCGGTGAAACGTTTCTTTGGTACATTCGACACATCGTCACATCACGCATCGTAGTCCACCAATCGGAGTGGTATAAACACTGACTAAGAGACGGTGGATGGTAGTGACAGCCCCCTCGTCACGCCACTATCCCCTGGCCGTGACGTCCGATATGTTATGCCCGTCTGGATCCCCACAATGCGACTCCAGCCCAACAGATTCGGCTATCCGAATAGATTGAAGGCCGCCTCGTTTTATTTTTACTTCGCTTTTGTTTGTACGTGTACCTACAGGCATTGTGTGCGGGAAATATGGAATATAATTGCGAGATTGGCTCCGTTACGTCATACGTCACATTCGGGTATTTCGTTGAAAGGTTATAATACTACAGTCACGCTACTTACTTATAAGAATCTAAACTTTCCACATATATTCATTTCTTTATACATCGTCGCTTTCCATTAGGTGAGTTGAGGTCAAATGCAAGACTTTTAATAATTAAAAAAAAACTTTGCAGTGGAATATACAGTATACACGGAGCAAAAAGAATTTTTTCTCTGTCATGAAGGTAGCTAACTTTCCAATCTTTTAGGTGATATACCTAATCAGAAGTAATAATTTATTAACCCCTTTCTATGATAATGACCATACCACCTTAAGAATCATATTCCTGTGTAGTTGCCAACAAGAATTTTAATAGCATTCAAGAAAAAAAAATTATTTACTTTTGAATTTAAAAATATCCGCGGGACTATTGGGGATAATGCTGAGTTCTTGGAGTCTTAGGGTCAACTAACGGCTCCTTTTTCAAATAATTCAATTTGTGCAAATTCATACCCTCTTTGTTGCTGCTGCTTTTTGTGGTAACTTCTCTTATATGTACGTGTCGTACAAGGCGACTCGTAGAGACCAGCCAGAAATCAGCCAGCCTGGACCTCCGTTGACCAGATTTTGCGAAGACGCGTTACCCCTGTTGTGCGACCTCAACACTGCGGTCTCCAAGTCGTCTGCCAAGCTTGGAGAATATCAAGGAAGTTATTCGAACGCAAATGTTAGGACTTAGCGAAATTCGACAAAATTTTCTGTGGGTACGCATCAAAAGATTAGAAGAAAACACTAGGAAAATTCTTTTAAGCATATAATGAAGATCATAACACCTTAGAATTAACCTTTTCCTTAACCTACTTAAGACTAGCAAGTTTACAATTGAAGAAATCCCGAACATTGATCTTAACCTAAACACTAGCACTGGACACTTGAGAACACGTGGGATCACTGGATCTGCGCAACTTCAATGAGCATGTAGTTTTCATGGGTCGGATGCTCTCGGCTGTCGTCTATGATCTTGAACCATATGGCAATGACCTGATAGTTCTGGGACACCGCCGAGATGCCTTCGTGAGTTATTGGTACTCCGAAGAGAGTATGATGGCGATTCCAGTGTGCTTCCAGGTGGGAGTGGACCATTAAGTCGACGAAAAACTCAGTAACAGAGTCCCAGGCCCTTGGCACGATGCAGGGAACGTACGCCATTGTTGCTATGCGTCTCCCGAGTGCACACCGCGGCGACTGTTTATAGAATGAGGATACTCTAATGCAACATGCGTTTTTATTTCACCCTAAAGGAATCAACGAACCCGTGAGTGTTGTTTATTTTTCGTCCTCTACAAGGTCAGGGCTCGATGTGGGGTCAAAATAATAAATTAGCCAGTAGCCCAAGCTTCGAGCCGCTTTTGATACCCTGTATAAGGTGAATTTTAATGGTGCTTGAATGTCAGCAAAGGAGAGTCTCAAAGACGAATTAGTTTTGCACAGATGGTACATTCTTGTAGCTTTTTAGAGAATGAACAAAAATACATATCAAATGGAACAAAGAAAGTCTGTTTGTCGATAAAAACATAATAAAGATAACGTCTAATTAGTAATTACAATGACTCATATAAAGTTATGAAGACAAAGACATCCATTTACAATTCAAGATAATAAATACTAACATAAAAACATTGAGAATTTGCATTAGCAAACAAAGAAACCTTAATTACTATAATTATATCTATGACCTATTTCTTCTTAGATAAAACATTAATATTAAAACAATAGTTATATGCATATCTTTATACACGATCTTGAACTATATAAATTTGTCTACGAAATTAAAATCGCATATTTTAAATTTGCATAACTTGTGTTGTTTTCTTTTACATTTTCATTTCCTAAGACCCTTAAAATAAACCCTTACCTCAAAATGAGAAAAAGAAGACTATTTTACATATATTAATTTTGACCTTTGGGCAGTGGCCAGTACGTTGACCGCTGCCGAAAATAAATACGTCTTTTTGCGCAAGCGTAACTCAAATTTCGATGCACGAATGACGTCAATCTGTTTACATTCCAACGGATATAAATCACTGCCAAAGTACTCGAGTGGCTCAGTAATCCCATTAATAATTTGACTCATGATTACCGGCTGTTCACATGATAGATAACTGTTTTATCTACTAGGTTACGCATAAACACAAAACAAATACACTGCACTACACTTGTAAAAACGTTACATGTGCTTCAGACTCTTTTTCTGCGGCTCATACTCTTCGTCCGTAGAATTGGACTCTGATTGCAAGGGAATTTTGCACTGAGCTCCATTTCTTCTGAGGACATCCATCATCTTTTCGTCTTTGTTCATGAATGCTACATTAAATGGAGTCATGCATTCATTGTTCATCATTTCGCGGTTGATGTTTGGCTGCTGGCACAACCATTCTACCAGCTCATAGTTCTTTATCTTCACCGCAATGTGCAAAGGAGTGTCGCCATCGTTTAATTCCCTTCCATTTATATCAGCACCCCAAAGCACCAGAAGCTTCATCTTCTCCACAGCGTCTTGTGGACTCAAGGCAACAATATGGACACATCCTTGATTTTTTGCATTGTATTCCATCAAGCAGTGTCCGTTTTCATCATTTATTTCGTTGAGAAGCAACATAAGATGGTCTGCGCTTTCACCACGACACAAATAATGCGCCAGATTTTCTCCTTCTTCGTTCCTGAACCCGCTCATGATTATTTCTCGTTTGGACATTGCAAGTTTGTAGTTCAAGCGCTGCAACACAACTGAATCACTAGTTTCGGAGCACGTTAAGTATGCACGGATGCATGATAACATATTTAATAAAAGGTCACGGGCTATCACTGAAATTGACGTGTCGTCCCCAGCAGTATATCGCAAATCTCCTCAAAGTCAAGTCAAGTACTGCATCAGGATCGTTGCACACTGCACCATTGCTCCTCAAAAGCTCCATCATCCTCAAATCTTCCTGTCTACCATAGACGTCATACTGGAACAATACGTCTCTGTCGTCAGTAAATCTCTGCATAGTAATCGCCATTTGTAAAACCATTTTCTTCTATGGTTATGTCGTGCACTAACTAAATATGAAATGTAAATGGAAATTCTGTTCAATGAACAAGACCATTATTTAGCGTGTTTTTGTGACATATACAAACCAAAACATTCTAATAATATTTGCATCTGACAGGTTTATATCTTTTACGACGCATTAGAACGTCAGCACTTCTTTTCATTTAAAATGAAAACATGTAGTGTGTAATAGTCCAAGTAGTTCATAAATCAGCCTGTAAATAGGAAAGTGTAACGTTATCGATATGTAAATGAAAGAAGTCCGGGAGCAAATGATAAGCGTTTTATTTAAATGTAAGTTATAATATGACCGAATTCAACTTGAGAAAATTGCATAAGATACATTATGCAATCTAATTACCATTCAAATGTTTACTACCAAGATTACGATGTGGTAAAGTACGGATGCTCCATTCATGATTTTTTGTTAATATTTGTTTTCATATGATAACGATGTTTAGGATTGACCGGTCTTGTTTGGAACAAAATTATTCTATTTACCCAACGGCTCATTGGTGCAAGAACCTTGAACCGACCTCGGTCAACTAAAACTGACAAAACCCGTTTTGCATTTAGATTATGTAAAATTAGGCTTGTTGACAGAGTGCTGCAGGCAATAACCTGGTGACTTTGGTGAAGGTCCATGTGTTTTGACGCCTAAGTAACTGATAGACTCAATGGCCGGTTTATCTGAGGGTTAGTGACTCAAGAGAACAATTTCTTTGCTGATGACCTGAGGTTAGGTTTTTGTTTTGGTCTGAGGTAAACGCACGGATCGGAGCAAGGTACAGGCTGATACGGGCGTACGCCTAAAACTACGTAGTAAGTAATAGATTCAATAACAGGCCTGACAAATGGAAAAATAAAAATTCTTGTTTCTACGTCGCACACCGCAGGAAGTCTCAATCTAATTCATCTTTTATTTATGAGATCAAGAAGATACTTTGGATTTAAAATGTATGGATGTGCCTGGAAAACTAAAAATTGTAACCTTACAAAAAAGGATTAGTAAGTATTAACCTCAAATTTAAGGATATCTACTTTTTGATTTGTAATTTCTTCTTGTTTAACATTTGTTTTTGTATTATAGTTTGCCTGAAGTTGTAGACATAAAAACCAAAAATAACGACAGTTTAACCTATCTTCTACACAAAGAAGTTTCATTTTGTTCCCCTGTCGTCATCTGAATGTATTACTGCCTCTTAACATATCACATATATTAATTTAAATGTCTCACCTCTTACATTTATACATGACCTGAGTAGATATTGTTCCCGGATTGCATTTTAAATCTCAAGCTCGTGGAAGCAGGTCGTTTAAACTAACCATGGATGAACAATTCGCCTCTATTGCGTACATCCAGCTCGCACCCGACGTTTTGGTTCCAGTATCCTGGCCAACTCATAACATAGAGAGTTTCGCTTTGAACACTTTAAGAAGGATTATAGAAACCAGCCAGCAGGAGAGTCCTGTCGTTGAAATGAACAAGATTTTCGCCCGATTGATAAGGAATCATCCTTTCGGTTATCCATTTGTGTTTGAACTTGTCCCTAAAGAGTAAGTGCCATCTCAAAATTCTCCAAACTAAAAATTTACCTCAATTCTTTGTATACAAATCCTTTGGTCTCGATTCCAGACAAGTGATTGAAGATGACATCTATGAATTAGTTCCTCACATTGACGAAAACAACAATGAGATCGAAATTATCAGTGGAAGTGATCCTGTACCCTTGGAGACTTGCTGGACCAAAATTAGAGAGCCTTTGTGCATATTACGGCCCCGTCTCATAAAGTAAGTAATCAGTCACTTCTTTTTAGCTTATCTAATGTTTTAATTACACTTGACTCCAGTTACTGACCCCAAGCTTCTCAATTTAGATAATTTAGCATTGATAATACCGCGTGGAAATCAGTGATACCATTTTCAAGGAACCATAAGCTATTTTTGGATGCGGCATACCAATTTCTTACAAACTTTCTTCCGTAGGTTGTTCCTGAGCCTCCAGATATGCAAAATTTCTGATCAAAAAGCCTAAGGAACCTGTCGGTAAGTTGGCCATAGAAGTAGAGAGCGAACCATATCCATTTTTTGTAGTTCGATGGCTTGAGCTCATTTTCCTTGAACCAGCTCCGTATTTACAAACAAAGAATTTGAAAAAAATACAACTTCAGGTTATTAACTTCTTTAACGCATTCCTAACTTATGATACGTAGAAGCTTTTTAGGGCTCGCTTTGGCAAACATTTGTGACGCTACTTAACATTTAGTCTTCTTTGTTTCAGGTAGAAGTCTCTATCACTCTACATATGTTTGGGCGTGCACTTGGCGCAAGACCACCGTGTCTCCGGATTAAATGTTAATATAAAACAATTTCTTGAATTATATTTTTTACAAACAACCTTAAGTTTGTTTCTTCATATCTTCTAAGGAGTTAAGCAACCTATTAACTGATAACGAACTCCAATAACCTTCAGTCGAGATAATAAATAATCACCACACAAACACATGCATTATTATCACGTTTTTTTATTGCAATTATGATGTAACTTCATAAAACCCACGTCAGTCTCTCTGTTCGGTGCTCAATAAACATTGTCCATCTGGATTTTATATTTAACATTGTTATATCATTTACACGTGCGATTTCCTTCGAGTCACCTTTGGCGTACTGCATAAATACCATCAGATTATTACTAAATGGACCCAGTTGTTATTCCGGCCCCATGGCTGACAGTCGTCACATCGAGAAGTGGATTGAGCGCTCTGAAATGTACCAGCATGATGTAATCGACCTGGTGAGCTCCGAGTACGAAGCAGCAGGAGTCTCGCAGAAAAGAAGAAAACTTAAGCGACGTTTGCATGAGTTACTGCCTACACAAGACAACCAGGTCCCAGAAGAAGACTCGGAATCCACCAGAGCTTTGGCGCCATCTAGAGTCGCTACTCCTACGTCGCATGAAGCAACCGCTACCCAAGATCACACAAACTTCCACCGATTCCTTATAACAACGGTCATCCTGGACGACCTGAGCTTCAGAGAGCCGTTCATCTCAGCTTCAGACGCCAACCGACTGACAGAAGATGATCTGGTTCTTCACGGAGTCAGACTTTACCTCAACGCACACCAGCTGAGGCCCCAGGAACTAGTGGACCTGCCGTTCATCCCTCGTCAAATGGTCACAGGAGAAACGATGATGGACATCCCGTTCTTGGACCCTCTGCTGGTAGTCCTCTGGGTTTTTCACATCAACGACGTCCAGTGGATGCTGAATGTCCTGCCCTGGAGGGTAGTGGACCGCCCCGTCAGAACTGGTCGGAGTATTCTTGGTGTAAGTACCTGGATGACTAATCATCTAATCAACTTCTAGTTAGATCTAGATGCTGATGCCCACCTTCTGTTTCAGTGGATTGTCGGGATTGCCAACATCCACCAATTCCTGGAGAACACCAGAGCTCCGCTGGGTGTGTCTGTGAAAATCCTCCGATTCCTGGACAATTATTTTGAATAGTTAGTCTGTTTATAATATAAACAAAGTGATACAAGTTTCTTTTCACATGTTGTTATTTAGATAAGCTCTCGACTCCAGAATGTCTGATGTAGATTGTGTATTCAATTTAAGAAGCTAGTGAGTGTTTGGTAGGCATAATATTAGCATACGATTTGACTAGGTTAGAGATGATCTATTTTAAATGTAAAATTTATTTTTAAAAATGGTCACATGTTTTTCAAGTTTCTACATCAAATACTTCTCTTGTATAATAAACTCCTTCACAAATGTGAATAGGGCTCAAGTCCAGCGCTTTTTTCTATCTAAAATACAGTTTAAGATGGTTTTGTATCAATGTCGTAATTCAATATTCAAAACAAACAAATCAATATTGTAATTTGGGGTCCGCAACGCGTGGGTGATGCCCCTGGTATTGTAAACGTCCATAGGCTGCAGTGACTGCTTACCATCAGGCAGGCCGCAAGCTTGTTTACCACCTTAGTGGTACAAAAAAAAATTGGTTCAGCAGTTTAAGGACCATTTGTAGTTTTGTATTGAAAAAAAAAAGCAATATTGTAGCGTTTCTCTTCCTGTTTCACCACTCCTCTTGCACTCGCCCTTGCACTTAACAAAATCCGCTTGTGCCCAAAAATAATGACATGCACATCAACTTCGCAAAATACGCGAGTTTAGCATGATTAATGTGCACTACAGTGGCGATACGACGCGGGATGCAAATGCAGAGGCTGTTTAATTATTCATCTCATTAGAGAAGTTCTAGGCGGTGCTCGCAGCCTACTCGTAGTGAGAATGCTCTGGGGCCGATAGCCCAGTTCTTGCACCCGCCTAACTTGCTACCAACTTTTGAGAATGCGCCTGGCTGACATCATTTCTATTGGGGGAGGAGATAATTTGGTGAGTTATTGCTTATATCTCTGAATAGCTCTGGGCGCTGTGGTCTAGTTTTTCGAAGTTGGTTTTGGTTGGAACTGGTTTGGAATTTTGCTTAATCGATTAAGCGCAAAGAATGGAGCGTCGGTGGCCGAGCGGTTAGAGTATCCGACTCGTAAGCGAGATGTACCCCGGGTTCGAATGCCGCTGCGGCCATGTACCAATGACTCTTTTATGAGTTATGTACATTAGTATAACCCTAACCGGTGCTTCTACGGCGAGGAAAACATCGTGATGAAACCTGTACATTCAGGCGACTGAATGTGTAACCGTGATCCAATTTGGTCAGGCTCCCCTTGTAGCAAGGTCATGGAGGTTAGATGGCAGTCACTCCACTGTAATTACCTGATATGTCAAAACTTGAATTTTTAATAAATGTCGTGATTAATAATAATTAATATTTCAAAATACTTTAATAAACATTTTACCAACTTCAGAACGAAGTTTAGTGATTTCTGAACGATTGTTTGTCTTTGATCAGTTAAGTACTGTTTATGAGAGACAGCCTTAATTAATTATGTAATAAATTTATAATAATGTTAAACAATGTTAAAAGTATTGTAATACATTAAATTAACATGTAATAAATCTATCAGTAAATTTAGGAAACCGGAAATGAGTATAGAAATGACATTTCCAGCTATATAGCTAGTATAAAGTCGTCGTCCAGTCCAGTCGGAAGGCTGAAAGGGACTTTTGCTCCAGAGCCCGCACTGAGTTAAGTACAAACTTGCATCGGTTTATTGTTGCTTTATATTTTGTATTAGTTTTATTTATTTTTATAATCGATTATTTATTAAATCGTACGTAATACCACTGTCCCATTTTTAAAGGGTAAATATTACATTTGGTTAGAATTTTGCATAAATGTTGATTACCTGACGGTACTTTGTTTGTTTTTTAAAATAAATAAACAATAATAAATAAATAAATAATCGTGGACAAATTCACACGCCCCATCTAGCCCCAAACTAAGCAAAGCTTGTACTATGGGTGCTAGCTAACTGATATACTACTTATAATCTCGTTTAATTCAGCTAAAGTTGTTTAAATTAATACCTCAATTTAAAATGGATTACATTGCTTATTAAAATATACCTAATATCTTTAAAATATGTTTTCGTTTGATTAAATAATGTCCACTAGAATAATCTTTATCCTAGATAACAAAACTCACTTTGCTTCTAAGTTTTCAGCTTACAATTCTGACATACAATTCACATGTTCTTTATTTATTCTAATATGTAATAATATACAACCCTGGATACTTCATCATCATCTGAACGACCAGTCCCAGCTTCTGCCAGGGTCTGGTTACCAAGTCTTACTCCTCCGACCCAGTCTCTCTTAAATACTTTATAACCTACGTCCTAAATAAATATCACTACCTCCATGAACTATATTTTACATGACATAGATATGTATTTATGAATATGCTCTTGTTTACTTAATTTAACGTTTTCCATATATATCATTGGGGTTTTGGATACATACTCACACTCTGTTATTACTGGATGTGGAATGAGCTCCCAGCCACAGTGTTTCCTTTGGACTATGACATGGGATCGTTCAAGAGGTATATTAGAGGTCTCTTCAGAGGCGGGCAACGCATCAGTGACTCCCCTGGTGTTGCTGATGTCCATAGGCGGCGGTGACCACTTTCCATCAGGTGGCCCGCTTGCCTGTTTGTCTGCCGTATAACATAAAAAATAAATTAAAAAAAAAACTAAAATAGAGGTTTGTACTAATAAAAGTCACTATAATTAGAAGTAGGACATATATTAAATCTAACAAGCGCAACGAAAACGAATATGTCAATAGATTTTTTTGACATTGTGGAACATTATTGGTACTTACTAAGTCAGAAAACTGGACCGTAACGAAAAGGCCTACATTGTCTTACCTTAATAACTGTATAACTATAGGCGCTGTTCTACCTGGCAATAATCGTGCGACTGGTGGTTTTGAGGTCTCCTATTGGTAAGCTGACGTCCGTCTGCTGACGACCATGGTCGCACAAGCGTATATAACTAGGACAGCGCCTTAGTCTTATAGGAACATGAATTTAGTGTCATTGTTTATACATAATCAGCTCACTGTTTTGACCTTGAATTAAAGTCGGGGCGGAAGGGGCGGTGGGGGAGGGGCATTGCATTAAATTGACGAAACGTTATGATAATTTACGTAGAAAACGACATCAAAACCTGAAAGATATCTTCAATTTTGTAATAATTAATTCTCCTATACATTATTATAGGTAACACTCGTAGAAAGACTTTATTTTCCCGTTTTTAGGAGGTATACGTTAGACATTTATTACGTGACTTAGGATTCATTTATTCACCGTAAATCATCATCATCATTATCTGGGCGTTGGTTGTGCTCTCGCGCACGAGGGCCCGGGGTCTGCCTTGACCATGATCCATGCCATGATTTTCAGGACCCTGCTACCAGAGGAACCTGACCTGATTGGATCATGGTTACAAATCCAGTCGCCTGAATGTGCAGGTTTCATCACGATGTTTTCCTTCACCGTAAGAGCATCGGATAGTATTCAACTAATGTACATAACTCAGAAAACAGTCATTGGTCCCCGGCAGGAGCGGGATTCGAACCCGGGACCTCTGGCTTACGAGTCGGATACTCTAACCGCGCGGCCACCGACGCTTTGACGCTCATTAACCGTTAATCATATTATGACATAATTACTTTAAATGTCAAGGGATTAGACTTCGAAGTAGCCATCAATTTCTATTAAATGATTATTAAAGATTTCATTAGTACGAAAAGTTTGATATCTTGGTGTTCATATCATAAACTTTGGTGTCTTTTATCTAACAAACAATTTAGTTAAGACAAGAGTCTAACACTATTTAACTAAGGTGAAAAGTTTGATTAAAACCTAGATGCGAGATGAGATATGTCTGTAAAAGATATTCGGTAGTTCTCGGCAGATAATTAACTTACTTTTGGAACTAATTAATGTTTCAAACTTAGTCCTTCAAAAACGACGTGTATGTTGATATTATTATATCAAAAAGTGTTTAATCTAAACGACAGCGAAGAATTTGCGAAAGTAATTAAAACACTGCAGTTTAACTTTCAGTTAATCTGCGAAATGTATTATTGAAGAGATTTAGGGATACATTTATTGTAGTAACAGAGTATAAATGACAAAATCCTTACTTTAAAGGCAACGCTAAACTATAATATAAGGTACCTACATATACAAGTATGGAGTACATGGCATTCAAAACCTGATGATGGAGGAGGATTCAAAAATGATGGAGGAGTACATGGCATTCAAAACAAGAAAATTTGTATTTGCAAGACAACATTTATAATTGAGGTCTTTATGGTACGTTTATAAACAAAAATGAATAAGTAAAACATTAATAAAAATAACTGGAACCAATTTTTTTTCATTTATGTATCAATGATGCTTCTAAGTAAACAGTAAATAAACCAACAATCATAAAAGCGTACATCGTGCATATAAAAATTTGCCCCCAATAAATTTTATCGGTACGTATAAATAATGTCAACATGACCCTCGTATTTCGCGTTCGGTCGATCGTAAAGAAAGCCATGTTTGCCCGAAATTACTTTAGTTTCACTTCTTTATAGAAATATCTTTTTTGTAGTTCCTCCAGAAGATTTTTATGACTCAATAGCTTAGAAATTATTGTTAAAATATCTTTTTCCATTAGAATAGCAGCTGCTCCTAGTTATTCGGACCTCGTAAATCAAATGGAAAAACGGGAACCCTTTTCGGGGTCATTCGTTTGTCCATCTGTCACTCGATGTGAGCGGCTGTCACTGGATCATGGCTTTAAAGCCCTTTGGGATCGCGGCGTATAATAGCATCCATTTAATCCTTGTAGGTATGCCTTTTTCGGGAAACGTGCTTTCGTGTTCCCTTATAAAATTGCGAGCACGTAAACAACTAAAAACAAAAGAGAGATAAAAGCATAACGATTCGACTTTCACCACAGAATATCCTAAAACATATTCACCACTTTAGGTATCGCTGTGTTACTCAAATATTCATGAGAGGTGTAGGGGCCAGACGCCTCACCTCCATGGTGTAAGGGACTGCGCATCTCTAGGGTGGATACTGGATCAACTAATGCATCCACATTTTTCTCTGCGTCTACACAAACAAACATCACAGAGATCCCAACTTAGAATGGTAATTCAATTTCTATTTTCATTTCGGCCATTCAAAAGTGGTGTCGAGTTGCAAAAGAAAATTTGGCAAATTTTTCTTTGTTATGCAGTACCGAAATATTATATTTATTTACTGTTTGGATGACTTACAGCGTAATACACTTTTAGACTGTAACCAATGTGATTTTGTAGTAGGTACTGAATACAAGACGTCCTAGTACATCATCATCATAATCATCTTAGTAGTAATTCCCGTCTTTAGTCGGGGTCCGCTTCCTCTGTGCTAATTTCATGTTCATTTCTTGGTTGCTGGCGTCCTCCCTTACCTCGAATTATATTTTTCCTGTAGTTTTTTGACGTATGCTAAGAGATGAATTTCAATAAAAAATAAATTCGAGATTTTGATAAATACATTAAAAACGAATCATCTTGGCGCTAATGTTCTGGTTGTGGTTTCGTGCACGAGGACCCGAAGTCCGCCTTGTCCACGATCCAGGATTTGGCAGATCAGATAAATACTTACAGAGAAGGCACTGCCATCTGACTTTCGTGACCCTTATACCAGGGAAACCTAACCAGATTAGATCATGGTTACACATTCAGTCGCCCGAATGTACAGGTTTCATCACGATGTTTTCCCTCATCGTAAAATTTTGATTAACACAAATAAGATGTAAAAGCAAATTTACCTTTGCATTCGAGATAGATAAATTCTCTTTTATTAACAATTCTATTTTGGCCTGTATTTTTGTGGTACGTGTATTCCTTTGTTCTCTTTGCTGTTGCGGCAAAGCTTGCCGTATACCAGGATTTGCACTAAGCAAGTTCACGTTTTCTCTTATGATTTACCTCTTCCCTGGCAAGACTCAGGTGTTGGATTACTTCAGGCCGATTCCCCCCGGCTTATCGAAGAACAAGTAAGGATAATAATTTGTGCAGATGCATGCAAACTAAGCTCTTTAGGATCGATGGTAGTTTAAAGTGTCTGGGTTAGTTTAATAATTTATATCTGTCCTGTTTTATTCACGAGGTAGTTCGAGGGTTTGGTTTGTATCTGAAAGTAACATTATATTCGAAATAATTGTGTGTTCTCTTCCTCCTTCACATTTCACTTACCACCAGGTGGTGTGTCGGTCAAATGCCTGGCTAGTACGACTATAAAAAAAACACACACCCATTTCAACCAACCTCAGAATCCTAACTTTTCAAGCAACCTATAGGAATATCCCGTAGCTTAGTACGTTTGCTTTGCATAACCAAACTAGCATTTCGCGACCGCCGCGTTATCAGAACGATCCGCATTCAATCGCCGATTGACCCGGTTCACAAATCCTCATCTGTGTCGGGCTTGGCGTGTAAAATGGACGATAATTCAAGTGCAAACCCGCCGTGATTACAGCGCGGGCAACACGGACTAAGTCCCGGTTTACCGCGGATTTGCCGCGCAGCTGTGACGCCCGCGAACGAACCGTGGATGCAGGTCATTTGAACCGCGCGCAGTAATTTCCAGGTTACACAGCACATTTGTGCCGGCACGCATATCCGTGTGAGCTGGGCTACCCTGATTTAGTCTCGGGGATTGTGTTTCTGTGAATAGACGACTCTGTGGACGTATTCTTCTGGATTTATCTGTCCTGCATTTGCCGCATATTACACAGACGAATAATAGTACTAAACCGTGAATTAAAAAATAAAGTTACTTAACTACTCAAAGATAAACATTTTTCACTAGAGTTGTGTCATGCTAAACAACAATGCACTTCAGCAGTGTTCTGAGGAGAGACCTCAACCTATGGGGTTAATGAAGCTCTAGTTTTAAGTAGAGTTACCCAGACCAGAAGAAACGATCAAATATTTCAAGAAATCCTAATAAGTTACCTACAAAAAAGAGCAAATAACCCCTTGGGTAAATTGGTAAATTCTTTTTTAAACGATTGTACTGCAAACTTTATGGAATGCGATAATACTGTCACCTTTAATATCAACGATGTATGGCACTTAAATTTCATGAAACAAAATTAAATGGTTTTGAAGTATTAATTCCATTACAGTTAAAACTGGGCCTTTTGTAACATTGGATGTAGATACATTCGTGCCCAGCATGCGTGTCCGCATGTACACTCGTAATTTAGTTCTGGGAATTGCATCTGTTGTGAGTGTCCAGTTTGGTAATGGGTTTGCAAATGTAGTTTCTATTTTGAGTACTCATTTAAGACCAAAGGAACGACACAGTAATTAGTTTGGTAATGTAATTCGGTCAGACACAGTAATTCGTTCAGAACGGAACGGCTCGGAACGGTTACGCTTTGTTATATTTGATACCTTGGACGACAGAGGCCGCTTGGGCGCTGTGAAAACGTGATATGACAGGATAAAATTCCTTACTTGATAAAGAAACATTTTCATATGATGTGTTCGTTATCGGTACCGTATACTTCACTATGCTCTTGACCGTCAAGGTGATGCCAAGCGTTTTGTAACACAGAAAACCGCACTCAACCCCGTATTTTATTTAAATCCCTGGCACCCCATTTGGTCCTTGGAGCCGGATCAAACAAATTCGAAAGCTAACCGCGATCGCAAAAGAGTCTCGCTAAAATCGCGGAATAAAATCTACCGCCCCATTCGGCAATCTAGATCCAGATTGCTCTGTATCGCGGAATAGAATGTGCCTCGTGGGTACATTTTCGCTTTTCATTACGTGCCGCCGCTGGTGCGAATTCGCGTACATTTATACACGAGCGAGCGGGCATGCGTCGTATTGCAATAGCAACGGTTGCAAACAGATAATAAATTCGGGATTAACCGGGACTCGGGAGCGCCATCTGGCGGTTGCGCGGTGTCGCTGGATGCTGGTTATTCTGGCGCTGTCAGTCAAACGGGTGGTTTGGCAGAATTGATTTGGCCCCCTTATCCAGTGTGTCATTCAGTGTCAATGTTTCCCGTTTACCTACTGTGAGTGTCAGTATTTTATCTCGATGACGAATGGGAACACAGCCCACCTGTAAAGCGGTAACTGTCACTCATGACATATATGATTGAAACATTTAGGTTTCATGTAATAATAAAAGAGAACCGCATATTTGTTGTCACTCTGACGACTCACACAGCGCCATCTAGCCTCTAGTAAGCAAAAGTTGTGTTATGGGTGCCAGAAAACTTATAAACTAGGTACATATATTTTAAAACATACTTATTACACATAAAACACCCAGACCCGTAACAGAAATTAAATTTCATCATTTAAATTTCTGCGCGGCCGGGTATCGAACCCGTGACCTGTGCGTGACAGACCTGCATGTTAACCAACTGAACCACTCAGGTCATCAATGTCATATGCCAGGTTATTCCGGCCTTTAAACGTGAACACAACAATGCAAACATTGTCACTTAGCGTAAGAAATTTATAAGGTGGTGGTGGTGGATTTACTTGTCTGTTCACAGCCTATCAAAATACTATTTTTAATATATCCTAGTTTTATGGGAATAACTGTTTCCCATAGCACAGGATTATCCTAGTTTTGTATAAAATAATTTAATATTTCAATCATAATGTCAATTTGTTTTTGGTTGTATCCTGTAAATAAAGATTATTATTATTTATTTATTTATTATTTCTCAGGCTTAACAGAGTACCTATAAACGGTAAAATAGGGTAATGCATTTGCAGGTTCAATTGGCGTGTTGTTTTAAACTTTCGCTCTTTACAAGACTGGCCAGTAAACACACACACCACCACTCACCATAATATACCAGATAAACTTAAAGAAATTTAGAAATGGCGATGAATGGGGTTTTCACAGTTTGGTGTCTAACTTAAAATCTAGGCCATATTTCATCTGAATCGGTTGGGTATTACCAGATATACAACAGCTTGACCTTTTCGTAGTCCGTTCTAATATGAGCTTTCATACATTAGGGAGGTCAATTAAAATTGTCTCTCGGGAAAAAAACAAACTGCGCTAAAAACTATTCCCACGCTTACAAAATTGCGGGAAAAAGCTATTACAAAACATAGGAAAAGTATCGCTGACATGCAAAACAATTTCGCTAACACATCTCACAGTTGCACCAAGTTATATTGTAAAGGCGAAACTGGTATTTCGTAAAAGTCCCTTTGTACTGGTAAGTGGGACGTTTTAAGTGACTCGCTTTAAGAACAATTGTCTGTGTGCAGAAACGTTCTCAGTTCGGATGGAAATAGGCTATCGAGCGATGCATTTGCGCCGAGTCGAGGACCTGTGCTTTTAGCGTCAAGAGACTTGTAAATGTCGCTGTTGGTATAATTTCTTTTTTCGAATGGAATCATGATGTCAAGATTTAAACATGATGGCCCACCACTTGTTTCCATCAATACGCAATATTGGAACTCCTGTTAAACCAGAATATACAGCGGCGATCCGAAGAGAGACTAAAAGCAGCGTCACATATGTGTGATGTTATGCCATACCACGATTCACGACGTTAACTCTACTAATAATTCAATAGTATAAAATGAAGTCGCTTTCGGATGTACGACCTTTGTCGCAGGTGGTCGAGTGGCCCGCGCATCCGAAAGTGACTTTATTTATTACCACGACGGAACGGAGAATGGCAGCCTCCGACAGATTTTATGAGCGATCTGCTCAATGTGTTTCAAAAATATTTAAATCCTTTTTTTCATTACAATAATTTTAGCTGTTGCGGACTTTTTCAAAACGTTTTATTTAAGATTTTATACTAAGTATGGTTTAGAAACTATTGTCAATGTCGCGTAACGTGGCATGGCATCACATCACACGAATGTGGCGCTGCGAAGACAGTGAATGGCAATGGCATTGGCAAACCAAAAAAGGTATAAAATTGGTAGTAGGTATAATAGCACAGTATAAAGAATTCCTTTCTTTTGTAATAATCAGAGGTCCGAATCTGTCGGTCATTCCATGTCCTCATTCAAATGATACGGTCGGGGCCCTCTTTTTTATTAACTAATATGAACTTCTTTTTCGGCTTGACAGTTCAATATAGTTGGCCGTGTGGTGTCCGGCAAAGTAGAATAGCACCAACCCCTTACACTCATGGGTGTCGTACAAGGCGACTAATGTTTTCGAGGCAAAAGATCAAGAGTCTCCGTGGTCTGGAAAATGGGCAGCAGCATTTTCTATTGTTATATTTAAACACTGCGATCTCCAACCCGTCTGCCAAGCGTGTAGATTATGGCAATAACCTCCCCTTTCGTGGGAGAGGCCCTAAGTCCTGTAGTGGACTGTTACGGGCTGTGATGTGTGTGTGTGATGTTCAATATAAACAAACACATTATTTAAAAATGTAATCATGTAAGTATAACAGTAGCCTTCCGTACTGTAACAATACAATTTAGTTAATCAAAAAGAGGGGCCCCAATCATGTCATTTGAATGTGGACCTGGAATGACCGACAGATTCCGACCTCTGGTGATAATAGAACAGCCACCCACGCACACGCACACAGAGCCCAAAGACATCCAGCTGTCACTTACAACCTCATAGTTCAAGTTCACAAAGGACAAAGATGACCATTTACAGCACTTAAATGCAACACAATGCGAGCGGTAGCCCTGAAAGACGTAAAACATTTTATCGCACCGTCATTCCCCCAGTGTCATGTCACGACACCGCATCGTCCGGTGACGCAAACATCAAATAAAGTTGTTTTACTTACTTATCTGAATGTGAGGGGTCTACCGGGGGTGCATTAATGATCCGCTTTCTTTCCTACCCGGCAAACACTGGAGGTGACTTCTGTTTCGAAATATTTTTGCTGCCTCTCAACAAGTTTGTCTTTGTTATGAAAACTCGCTTAGCAAAGTAGTAAAGTCACTTCTGTTGTCTTTTTATGGTGTTTTCCGGGGTGCTGTTTTTATTGGCGGATGAAAATACAGATGGGGTAGTTTCCAAGTGCCGTTATATTGAAACGGTTTGTAATTTTTTCATCATCACAACATCATCGTAATTTTTTGGCTATTACAAATTTGTCAATTCTTGGATATTGGCCGTGTGGTGTTTGGCAAAGTAGAATAGCATCAACCTTTACACTCTTGGGTGTCGTACAAGACGCCTAATGTTTTCGAGGCAAAAGCTATAGAGTCTCCGTTGGCTTGAAAATAGACAGCAGCATTTTCTATTTTTATATTTATGACATTGCGATCTCCAACTCGCCTGCCAAGCGTGGAGATTATGGCAATAACCTCCCCTTTCGTGGAAGAGGCATTAAGTTCTGTAGTGGACTGTTATGATGGATATTGTACCATGTACCATTCAATTGTTAAAATTAAAACTCAAACTTACAACCTTCCTTGGCTAGGCCATAATTTGAACCATTCCCCTGAATCGATGTCTGTAGTACAGATTGCCGACCGAAAATGCCTTCGCGTTTCCCCACTCTACATTCGGCCGCATCTGAAATTGAATTGCTACATTGCAGCATGTTATATCATTCCAGCTGAGGTCGGAAGCTACTCCTAAACGTCTGCGGGACCGGGGTTGACCGCAGCTTGCTTCGCGTCCGCTCCTCAGTTATGCGAATGGCATCGCGGGCTCTCCACGCTCTACGTCTACCTACCTGGGAATATTATTACGTATTCTCAAGGCGGGATTGTAAAAATATGTTATGGTTTCATCGTAAGAATTCTTTAGCGTCTTAAGAACTGGCAGATGTAGGTTTTATTACTTAAAACAGTCATTATTAATTTTCAATGAGAAATGATACATTTCAAATTTCCTTAGAGCCGTTGAAGCAAATACCTTTGATACATGAAATAAGTCCGCTATTATACTGTAATATGCATGAAGTTTTAAACAAATAAACATATTGCACAAACCCATCCCCCACTTAAACCCCTTTGAATTACAAACACATTTGCTGTGAAAAATTTCAGCTCCAGACCTGGAGTGGTATGTTTACCCGCGGTCGCAAGAAGCCATTAGGTGTAGGGAACAAATTTATAATGCAAATACGATTACACGCCCGCCTCGACGTAGCTAATGCACTCTACGGCGGCGCTATGAATTGCAAAATGCAAGTGAAATTCTTTCAATACACGAAAATGGACGAAATTGAATAGAATTTTTACATTGGCAGTTTACGTTGGAAAACTCACTCCAATTCCTGCAGCTATGGGTAGTCGTATTTGGCGAATATGGTGCATGTGGCGAACATTGTGCCGCATACAATGTACCACTTTAATCAACTTAAAATATGCAAGTCCTATAACCATTAGGCAGTAATTCCGTCGACAATGAGCCCCCAAAATCCTAACAAAACGAAAGCGCTACCGCCTAACCGGCTAATTTGCCAAAACGAATCCTTCTAGTTAAGCCTAGACTATAAATCTTGCGTTTATAAGTTACTGGCGCTCTCAAGAAAAAAGGAACTCGCAGCCTTCCCCGTGACATTGGAATTTTTCGGCGTCGTTAGGCAGGTATTTTATTATTCAAGAGCGGCGGCAAGAAAAATACGTCACAATGGACTAATTTGAATGTTTTCAAGCTTTCCGTTTGCCCGGAGAGGCATGAATGGACTCTGATCGAGCCAACAATGGGCCCGCTACCCAACTGAATACGGCCAAAGGGTTGGAACATTTTTTATCTCTCCCGTAAAAACACGTGAACGTTTGGATTTTTCTTTTTTGCCTATTTTAATATGATGCCTTTTTGTGGATTTCAGCTATAATATAAGCTTATTTCTGCGTTAACTGTAAACAAAACGGCGGCGGCTAAAAAAGGAAAAAGGTACCAATTTTTTTAGAAGAAAAAACACTTCTTTTCCCAAGGTGCTCCCTCTTCGCGCAATTACGGGGCAATCATTAAAGGGTAATCCCTTTTTACATTTGCAAACGTTTACACGGTCTGTTGTAATTATTCTGCGGAACGAGAATCGTAAATAAACTGGGATGAGCGTGGCTTGTATAAATCATTTGCCGCATCGCAGATCCAGCTTAATTCGCGGATAGAAGAACAAAGCCCACGAAAATAAATACACACCGGCCGCCGAAACAGTTATACAAATATGTACGCAGCTACAAAGCTGGAAAATTAGACGTTTCACCCCTGAAAGAGTTATTTTACAGTCGTAGCTATAAATTATCGAATTCCACGAAAATAACTTATTTAAACGCTGCGGGACGGTTTAATACCTACTGTTCATTTGACCACATATTTTTGTGAACAAAAAATGGTGGCAATGATTCTAAACCTAATCGGGTTGCCATTGTCAATAAAATACACCACGATTTACTGTTCAGTGGATTGGCTAAAATCAACGGGTTTTCCTAGAAGAAAAAAGTGGCCCAATCAGCATCGTCTGAGCACCCCGTTTGATATTCCCCAATCGTAGGCATTCGCACAAAAGAAAATTGGTCAAGCGTTAGATGTCCACTAGGCTGAACCGTCCCATTGTTCAACTGAAGGGGGCCTTAAAAGATATCTACAGTTGGCTACGTCCAAAGATTTCTTAGGGGTACCCTTTAGCGGCACAAAAGTTTGAATCGAACGTTCTGATTGAATTATTCGAATCCAATCTTATATCGGGAAGCCTTGGAGAATTTCAATACATAGGCCGCTCTTCTCTGAGGACAGTGGCGTTATAACAACAAGCGGAAATGTTATTAATAGAATTGTTTTTAATAAACAAGATTAGTGAGTTCGTGCCTTGTCCTCTGTTCGTGATCGGAATGACGACCCGAAACGCGGATAAGACTGACTTTATGAGCACTGGAAATACTCTAAGTTAACATGCCTGTGCACTGTGGACTCATTGCTCTTGATACTATCTGAACCTAAAAATCTTCAGGTACGAGCGATAAACATTGATAAACTTCCCTTGTACTTTTGTTTACGATATTTAAGCGAATAAATACAGATTTCGACCTAACCTTACTTCTAAATTCGTCGCTTCGTTGTCGAGTTTAATTCTTACGTGAGCTCCCAAGATGAAATAAAAAATAATTATCTTGGCGTTAATATCCCGGTTGAGCATGACGTCCGCCAAGACCATGATCCAGGATTTGGCAGATTAGGTATTTATTTCGTTACCCAGAACCGTCATCATGATTACACATTCAGTCGCCTGAATGTTTAGGTTTCATCACGTTTTCCCTCACCTTAAGAGCATCGGTTAGTGTTCAGCTAATGTACATAATTCAGAAAATAGTCCGTGTCCGTGGCTGGTACGAGGCAGCACTGGGATAGGACCTACTAACCTAATATAGGTATATACGAGTACATATTAAATTTACTATTAACTACTTGCCATTGAAAGGCCCCTATAAAATGAGATCTAAATAATTTTGTGGCATGGTTTCGTAACCATATGAAACAATTCGTTATTTTAATTATTGTAATATGTCACCGTAACATTGTGATAATCGTTATTTTTAATCTAATGTACAAAGTTTATAAAGTGTCGAAAAATTGTGAATAATTATTGTAATACATTCTAACGTAATCCATCATGCGAATTTACCGAATTAATTTCTAATGTTTATGTGCTTCATCTTAAAATATTGCGTTAAATTGTTAACGGTTTAGGTATGATCTATTTAAACTGACTTGTCTTATTTAGTGAACAAATAATGCCCAAAATCATGTTACGTATATTGTGTGTAAATATCTAGAATTATACAAGAAATACATAAAATTATACATTTAAATACATAATTTCCTAAACCAAATAAGACAAGTCATTTGGACAGATTATAGTGACTTTCGATGCAATTCAGAATTTTTCGATAGTTTATGATCTCGCTAGATAGATCTAACGCCACAATAAGTCTTTACGGTGACCATTTTTATTCACGATTCTGCATTTTGTATAATTACTATATTTTACAAAATGCAGATAAGGCTAACATCGATTTGTTTGAAACAAATTATTTCTGGATCACCACTTGCAAACATACAAATAAATTTTCTACTATCAAAACATCTAAATCGCGGTAAGCCAAGGATCCTACCTTGACAGGGGATTTCATTAGATGCAGCTTAACCACCGCGAGTAAACATAGGGGACGGAATCTGGGATATTTTCTTCCCATAAGAGATTTTTTTTAGGGTGTGAAATGAATTTTTATCACGTGTCCCGTGCTGCTACTGTGGGTGTGAGACAACAAATATCTAAGTACTGTTAGTTTTGTGCAATCAGCCTTTCTGTTGAGATTGCACTTTTTGTGTCTTAGTTTTATGAATTATAAATTATAAGTTACATCGAATGCTTGTTTATTATTGCGATTTTAGTACAACAGTAGAGACAAACAAATATTTAACTTTATAGTAGTCTTTGACTAGAGATACTTTTTTTATATCTAGGGAGACACATGGACGAACGGTCCACCTGATGAAAAGCGGTCACAGTCGCCCAGGGCTTCGATTCTGGTACGGAAATCGTCTCAGTTGCAGTAACATTACAATTGCATCGCATGTCAAACGTGTGATTGTTACTCAAATGACAGATGTTGAGTTGCAACTTTCATGAGTTCTAACTTTTCCCCAATTCGTTTTCTGGTACTTTAGTTGCATTATAGTTTTATATGGCTATTGGAACTCCAATAAATAAATAAATTACTAAGTTGAAACTTTCTTAGTTGTCAAACATGCTTCAATTCTGTCAACGAAGACGTGTCAAAGGTCGAACAATGATTTAACTGCAATTTAACTGGGATGATGCTGGGACTGACTCGATACCTCGACGTAGTTATAGTAACATCACAGTTACATTGCAAATAATAACAACTGCATTGCACACCAGAATCGGTACCCAGGACATCTGCGATCAAAGGGGAGCGGATGCGGCGCCGACCTTTGAGGTACCTGTAGACATGCCTATAGAAATGAGTTATTGCTTATAGAGAAAACCCCCATGTAAAAGAAAATAAAACGCCATATACACCCTTCTATTTATCACAAATATAATTATGATGCATCCAGCGCAAAGCCCAATCCGACAAACATAACATAATCCTTTCGAACACTCCGCGTCCGTCGCAACTATATGAACCATTAAACATTATGCAAAGCGAATCGTTGACATATCTCGTGATCTTGAAACTTGGATTGATGGTGAGGAAGGCAAACCCGACCCCTCGCGTATAAGTGCTCTGGATACTTGAGATTATATGACACTGAGTAATGACGTGAGGCCTTAGAACAATAACTGGAGAGAAAGAGTGAAAACCAATCTCGATATTGGAGGAGGGAGACACAAAGGAGTCGGAAGTTTGCAAATGGAATGGCGCTGTAAATTATGAAGAGTCATAGTGCGTAGATATCCTTATCTATTTGTGTGCGAGATCGTCTGGCTTGAGTTTTATTACATTGTCTGCTACCTATTGGTAGATGCATGTTTAGTTTTAATTTTTTTACTTAATCATTCTTTGAAGCGTCATTTGAGGCCTGCCAATTAAAATTACACAAACTATTAACTCATATTATTTTTATTTATTTTATTGCACAATGTGGAGTTAAAAAGAAACTATAAGGCGTTGTTACTACTGGCAACGGTCGTACGACCGTGGTCACGCGACGTGTGATTTTGAGGTTTCCTATTGGTCGGGCGACGTCCATCGTACGACCACAGTTGGACCACCGTTGCCAATTAGGCCAGCGCCTTAATATACGAGATGCGGGCGTGCAGTGGTACCACTAATTCAATGTTGACGTTTTCGCGAGATTTGGACGCTACCTAACGTAAAGACGAGATAAATTCAACATTACACGTGCAAGTAGAGATAAGTATCGTACATCAAACAATAAATATTGCGTAACGGAACATACATAAACAATTATCTCCAAACAATCTTCAAACAAGTGTACGTAATAAAATCACAAACCCGAAGAAAGACGTCCCCTAAAACACGAAAGTTTGTTACGTTGTTATTTTAACCACCACCATTTTGAAATTAGCCACCCTTTCGATATTGGTATTCAATTAGGGCATCCAATAAACAAACTGCCGTATAAAACACCCGAATAATATTAGCGGGGAGTGTCTGGAGGAAAGCGACAATCCGGCGACCCTTAACCGAAGCCATGATATCGCGAGGGGAGGGGACAAAGAGGAGAATGTGCGTACTAGACACGCCGCCTGACTCTGCTCGCAGTTTTGTTGGTACCACAAAAAACGCTTTTTGGAGCCAAAGTAAAAAAAGAAAAAAGTTGTGAAAGTAATTGAGAAAGAGATTGGTTGCACAGAAAATATGTAAAATGTATGTAAAATATGTTGCTAAGAAAGTATACCTACCCAAATAATATATTACAAGTTTTGCCTATTTTTTCAATTTGTGCATTGTTTTGGTCGTGTGGAAGAGAGTAGAACCTAGCACTGTCCCGATCTAATGTAAAAGCCGACTATTAGTCTTTATACGTTAGCCAAAAATTGAGTAGCAACGTTAACTATTTAATATTTTCAACACTGCCATCTCTCATTCGCCTGACAACACCTCTATTAATGTGGAGAAGGCTCAAATCCAGCAGTGGATGGACTGTTACTGTGGCTGTGTATTGCTAGATCCGTCACGCCTCGGCTTTACAAAATACATGTGAATCACTCCCTCGTCACACATCGTAAATATCGTGAATCAATCACTCACAGCTGTTTATTTGAGACAACTACGTTCAAACAAAGCGCAGAGGGGCATTTGATGTGTATAGAAAATCATTGTCAATAATACTCGACTCTGATACTAAAACGTTAGTAACATATTTATTTATTTTTAAGATTGATGCCTTGAATCCTAGTTGTTATCCTATCCTAGTAATCTTATTAATATTAAGTAGGTATATGGAGAGGTATGTTTGGATAGATGTGTATTAGATACATTTTCGCGCAAAACTACTGAATGAATTTTATGAAATTTTGCAGTGTTGTCTGTGTTATAATTTAATCGTAAATTAAAAGTAGTTTCTAGAAAAACAGTATAGTTGTGATCAATTAGCTATAGCTATTAGCTATTTCTATATATTATGATACTGAGACAAACAAACAGTCGCTCCCGACCCCATAGTCATTAGCTGGCAAGAAACGAGGAAACAGCCCCAGCGTATTGTCTTTCCGAATTTGCTGATGTCATTTATTAGCCACTAACATAAAACATTTTTATAGCAACAGAAATGAGAAGTAGTTGGCTCTGGTATAAGCCGATTTACTGTCTCGTATAAAACTGTATTGTCGCTCTGAGTATTTGTTGCCTCGTTAACATATTCAGAACGTCTGCAATTCTCTTGTAGAATTTATTGTAATGGACTCCATTCCAGTGGAAGTGTGTACTTGTGAGTGTATTCAAAAACTGGGAAGAGATAATAAGAAGGTGCCAGTCCAAGTATGTTGCAGGTAAGGAGTAAATTATGCTGTCGTCGCGAAACCTTTTGATTTTCAACGTCTTTAAGCAGCTAAATATTAAAATGTGGTAAAAGGGTTGGGTCGTAATATTTGTTGGTGATGTGGAAATACAAAGTAGTCGATGCGGAATGACACGCAAGTTGAAAATAAAATATGTTGTAGGTATAGTACTTGTGCCGCGTGGCACTTGGCCGTGTGGTGTCCGGCAGAGTAGAATAGCACCAACCCCTTACACTCGTGGGTGTCGTACAAGGCGACTAATGTTTTCGAGGCAAAAGATCTAAGCGCCTCCGTAGACTAGAAAATGGGCAGCAGCATTTTCCATTGTTATATTATAACACTGCGATCTCCAACCCGCCTGCCAAGCGTGGAGATTATGGCAATAACCTCCCTTTTTGTGGGAGAGGCCCTAAGTTCTGCAGTGGACTATTATGGGCTGTGATGATGATAGTACTTGAGTATAATATAGAAATAAGTTGTACCTCTTGGTCGTCTCTAATTGTGTCCATGATGGTAAGTGTAGTACGCACAGGTTGAAAATTTTATGTTAATCATTGTGGTATGGGTAACGTGAAGAGTCGACGAAGTTTTTTGAATGCTGCCTAGCAAAAACAAATCGCATCTTGTTAGTTAGTATCACAGCCCATAACAGTCCACAGCAGGTCTTCGGGCCTCTCCCACGAAAGGGGAGGTCATTGCCATAATCTCCACGCTTGGCAGGCGGGTTGGAGATCGCAGTGCAGTTGATGTAAATCTACCCAGAAAGATGCTGCTGCCCACCTTTCGGATTTGTCCCTTAGTCGCCTCTTACGACACCCACAGGAAGAGATGGGGTGGTGCTATTCTTTGAGGTGGCGGCACCACACACCATCGCATCTTGGCTCCCTCAAATTTCTTAAAATTGTTTCTACTTTATGTGAAAGTTCCCAGGTATGTTCAATGTGATGCCCATTCACGACGTGCCCCGTATCGATATGAGCATAGATCACGACTTTTATTTTGATCAGATATGCTGAGACCTATCCGCTGCGAAGCTGATACAGGGCTGGCCAGCATTCATTCTTGCTCTTCCAGCGACTTCACCGCTAGGGCTGTCATCTACGAATTATGCGTTAGGTGCTATCCATTTATATTGATGCCCATCCATAAATTTCCAGTCTAGCGTCTTAAACATATCCTCCAATAATATAACATCTCCCTGCCTCACACCTCTGCGCAAACCTAACCAGGGTTTAGGCTGCTGATCCTGAACTTGGACAATCAATGTTGGGGTCTTCATAAAAACTTCTCAGTAATTCGATTACCTGTAAATCGTCGATAGCTATAAATAGGGAAATAATACTTTAGTACTAAAGTGCCGGCCGGTGGGGCGTACGCACTATAATAATGTAATAGCTTATCTCGCGATTAAGTTGTTAAAAATAAATGAAGAAATCCTTCCTTAGGTCGCCATCAATCTTATTTATTTATTTATTTAACAGTTTATTGTGCACAGGAAATACATAGTGAATAACAGGCAAAGTAATAAATGGCACAACAGGCGCTACTTATTTCTAAAAGATATCTCTTCCAGCAGGCCTTCGGAAGCGTGATGTGATCATGAGACGCCGATAGGACGTGCACAATATTACCAATATCTAAAAAGACATATATGTATATATATAAGTATATTCATTCTACTTACATACATAAATATCTACAAATATATACATACACATACATACATACATATCGATACTATATACTACATACATATACATTATCTACAACTTAGGAGCACTCTGTGACAGATAAAAACTCTTTTACACGCTTTTTGAAAATGGCAATAGACTGGCTGTCACGCACTTCGTGCGGAAGAGAATTCCAAAGTCTTTCCGCATGAACAGTGAAGGAGTAGGAATAGAAATCGGAATGGTGGATAGGAATTGCCAATGAGGATCTTACACTGGATCGACAGGGTTTGTCTTGTGGACGGGAGAAATGAAATTGTTCACGGAGATATGAAGGAGCAGAAGGGTTGTGAAGGATATTGTAGAGGGTGGATAGGATATGAGCATTCCTTCGCAAGCGGATAGGTAGCCACTTAAGCTGAGATCGATAGCTAGATACATGGTCATATTTACGCAGGCCATAGACGAAACGGATACATAGATTTTGGAGACGTTCCAGTTTCTCAATATTCAATCTTTCAATCTTGTTGAAATGTTATCCAAATCTCTTCAGCGGTTGATGTATTAAAACGTAACAGACCGATAGACAGGGTTACTTATTAAATGACTACGAGAGGACCGAAGAATGACGTCATCTCCAACAGAGATTATAAATTAATTCAACTCGGACCCGAATTCGAAATTGAGAATTATTCACAAGGACAGATTTGTCCTTGACCCTGGACCTTGAATCGTATTTAGACCCGTGCTCCAGCTTTATTGGAATGGGTTTATATTGATTGTCATTATAATAATTATTATTGATGTCAGCTAATGATATAAACTTACAATACTAAGTGAAGTATAAGTTTACAATATTGAAATATTGTTAACATAAAGTTTATTAAGTTATTGATGTTATCCTTATGGCGGCTGTACCTACAGCAACGAAAATAGCATACCTAAAACAAAGCATTTAGTACTACGCGAAAAGAAAACACGTTGTGCGAGTACAGGCTTTGTTCTCGCGTGTAACTGGACTAGTTAATTGATCACACTTACCTATTTTGTTTGCATGCTGTATGAAAACATTTTTGAACACCTGTCCTTTAACTAACTAACTCTAATTAGAAAACAACACTAACACTTTAAATTTTTTTGCGGATGCCCAGTATACTCAAATGTTCATAAATTCAAAATCGTGTACAAAATTTACCTCCGAATGAACCACTAAGTACTTAAAATAACTACTTTACCTAGGTACAAAACTACAAATACCAATTATAATAAATAATCATCTTGGCTTTAATGTCCCAGTTGTGATCTCGCCCACGAGACGACCCCGGGGTCCACCTTGACCATAATCCAGGATTTGGCAGATCTGGTAATTACAGTGGAGCGACTGCCATCTGACCTTGGTGACCCCGTTAATAGGGGAACCTGACTCGATTGGATCATTGGACATTCAGTCGCATGAATGCACAGGTTTTATCTCGATATTTTCCTTCACCGTAAGAGCGTTGGTTAGTGTTAAACACTTAGAAAAAGTAATTGGTTCATGGCGGCATTGGAAATCGATCCCGTTACCTCCCGTTTATACCACTAGGTACGTTCCTAATCGGTATCACCGAGAATAAATGACACCAAGGCTTCGTACCGACTACAAATACCAATGATTTGAAATAAAAAGAAAATCTTCCAGTTCTTGTTACCAAGAAACAACAATCAAACAGGATTATGTGTAGGGGTAGTGTTTCCCACAAATTTTCAGTTTCGTAACAATACCAAGGTTTTCGAATGCGTATTAGTATCGCAGTTGAAGAGTAGACGTCGCGTGCGACAAGTGACAAGCCTTGCGACGTGCTCGGGTAAGTAACAAAGTTACTGTGACCGAAGCTCTTTGATATTTTCGTAGAGAATATTGTTTACGGGAAAAAATAGAACGTTACTTAAAGTTAAATATTTCTTGGTATTTTATATGCTTCTGAAGTCTGTTTGCTCGTTTTGTTTATTCTAATATAGAAAAAGGATTTTAATATAATTAGAAATACATATTTATCAAGTACGCACTTGGCATTTATTTCTATTGGAACAGATACGGAAGATAGAGCTAGATATAACTGTATACCGCATAGGTATAAGGAAAATAATGTATTATTGACCTTTTTATCTACTTTTGTAGTAGTTATTTAAGGATGAAATTTATGAACCAATAGCATTGCTGCATTATACGGTATTTCCTATTTCTTACAACAGCGCTGTATTTTCCCGGCAAATAGAATGTTTATTCCGTTATTGCTATTTGTGAATATTTTTTTCTTTTTGAAGCAAATAAATAGATAAACGTGAAAATAGTCAAGTGAATCACGCCACTTGAAATTCTAAACGCGGCAACAGAAATGCGATTCAGCTTACTTCCAGAAAAGTTGAGAAAATTATAGGTAGGTATGAAAATTTTACAGATGTAGATAAATATTGTATGCACTGCATATACTTAGGTGTTAAAGTACTCGTGTCAAACTATTTACACAAATTACATACTATGTACACACTTGGCCGCGTCTCATGTGATAAACTCATGTTTTGCGAGTTGCATAAACTACTAGTATTCGTCAAAACCATCGTAGGAGATAGGTACTAATTCCTTGACGATTTCTGTAAAAGTTCCTGGGTTCTGCCCTGAGCCCTTACATGTTTTGCTTTGTGAAGATATTCCATACACGCCGCTGCAGGCGTGTCCAAGGACATCATGGACCATAGTCCATGATGTCCTTGGCCATATAAAACACGCTGATGACATCTTACTAGTAAGCAGGCTTAGAGCCGATCTTGAGGCCAGGATTTTGATTTAGGCCTTGAGGCCTTGAATTTTATTTTAGCAAACAACCAAGCGTGCCACCTGATGGAAAGTGGTCAGGTCACCGCTGCCTATAGACATTTATTAGCAACACCAGGGGTATCGCCAATGCGTGTCCCACGTCTATAACACTAGATCTAACTCTAGACTAAATCTAGATCTGTGAGAAAACGGTAGTTTGAAGCTGAACGTAGCATAGGTAATACACATCAGTACTACAACAGGTAAAAAAATGACGAGTAAGTTTTGTAGAGATCACTCCACGCAAAACAGAAATGAAAACATTAAAGTGTCAACCATCAAAACCTGGCCGTCGAAGTTCGCGTTACTTTCGCACCACCGTTCGACTCTCCGACAGTGCGTTTTCATTATATGCAGCTTATGGCGCGGGGTAAATAAAGCAGCCCATATTGCCGACTCCGGGCCTTTTCTCACGAATTCTATCCACCGAGAGCTCGGAATAATCCGCTTTTTACGATTCTAGTCGTCTACGTAGAATTTGAAATGAGAAATATAACCTCAAACTCTTTGTGACTTTCGGATGCAACCGTGCTGTGAAAGAATGAATTTTGCTCCCGTTAACACTGACGGACGGTAATGTGATGCGAGGGGCCTCGGTTGGTGCGCTCTGGTTCAAAAATTGTATTTACACTTAGGAGGTTTTAGAAATTGTGTAGCTATTTAGTTGAAAGGTTTTATATGGGAGGTCTTGTAAGTAATGGTAAGAGCGCTTGAATGAACTTCATTCATTTCTCTTTTCATTCAAACTTTCTCACTTTATAAAAAGTATCAGGTACCTATTTAAATATTTTTCTGAGAAAGAATTATATTTATAAATAGATTCTGAAACAAACTCCTTGACGGATCTGACAGGTAGCTCAGTATAATCGTACATTCTACCGTGCAAAAGGTCAAGTATATGCGTATTTTTGTACGTACTGCGGTACCTTTGATATAGATAACGGATTGATTTCTGTCAGAAGCTTTTGCTTTTGTTGGCTTTTGCCAACAGGAACGATATTCAGTCTTGTCGAGTGGCCATGGTTGGTACCTTGAACGAAGCTCTCAAGGTAGTACTCGATTGGGGAGAAGCCAATCTAGTAGCGTTCAAACCAAAACACAGGCGTGTTTGTTTTCCACCAAACGGAGTCCATTCCATCTAGCTCCGACTTTCCGAAATGTACATACATGTGAAGACTGTAAGATCTATCCCAAAGGACGGGATGTTCCTCAATTCAAGAAATAAAATAAACGGTGTTTTAGTCGTCTTGTTCTGAATCACGTGCCTGTTCGAAGTGTGGAGACTGACTGAACAGTAGCAGTTGTACGGTGCATCAGTGCATCGGAAAATTCCGCGATGCATTGTACGACGTCGTAGATTTCTAAGATGCGTCGTCGTGTCGCAGTGTTGTGGCATCCTAAGCCTTCCCAAGGTCCAATGCTGCGATTTCCGATCCCTGGTCGGCACTCGAGAACCTTTCCGCTCCATCGAATTTCCGCAGATCGGATTTTACGAGCTACGTGACCTAGGCTCTTCAGTTTTGCGAATTTAGAGCCTATGTCGATGACCATAGTTCTGATCCTGTCACTAACCTATAATAATAATAATTCCAATAATGATTATGTTACATTATGTTGTAGCCACAGCTACAGTGTTTCCTTTGGACTATGACATGGGATCGTTCAAGAGGTATATTAAAGATCTCCTTAGAGGCGGGCGTCCCATTGGTAGCGCCTCTGGTGTTGCTGGTGTCCATAGGCGGCGGTTTCTATCTTTCCATCAGGGGGGCCACCTGATGCACCTGCACGTGTTTGTCTGCCGTATTACATTAAAAAAAATCCTTATGACAGTAAGAATTCAACGGAGGCTTCATTTAAATTGAGCACATTAACTCTTTTATTTGTATGTTATCTTGGCGATTTATCAAGAAATTGGTATGTGTGACGAAGCCGGGGATGTCAGAAGTATTCAGTTAAAGACTTTCATGGTTATTTACTACACTATCATCGCATATGTTATCGGGATTATTACCACGGTTACTATTTTTTTTACCCCGATATTTTGATGCAGTTGCATTTAAAATGTAAATATATTAAGTTAAACTTTGGCCAAGAAGATTCCATTTACGGGAATGTAATACGGAGATCTAATTTATTACATGGATCACTAAAATCTATTTATATCTGTTGTTTGATATCAAACACAAATATATTATTATATTAGACGGGACTTACACACGACGTATCTTTTTGATTTCTAATAAAATAATATATGAAGTTTGAAACAAACACAAACATCTTCATATACTTTCATATTTCAACCTAGCATTCGAACTCGGGACCGACCTCCCCTTAACTACGGTGCGGGAGTTCGTGGGAAGGGAGACCTCTAGTCCTCTCAAGGCTTAACTTCAAAGAGCCTCAAAAAATTCTCTAAATATTGAATGGGGACTAAATCTGAAGTTATCTCCAAGATTGATCATGAAGTTTCATTCACAGGAAGCTCATGGTCACATAAAATTTCAAAGTTCACTGTTTTCGGAAAAGAGGTAAAATCTGGACGATACAAATTGGAATCCCTCAAGGTTATTCTGTGAGTTTTATAGTGCCATGAACATAAGGTTTATTAAAATAAGTAGTCCTTAATTTTTTTTTTTCTTGATTGATTTTCTAATAATAATCATGTTGGCGTTAGTATCACGCCGGTTGTGCTCTGAAGCGTTATCGTAGTAACACCACACTAAATTATGTAAAAATCCTTACATAAATTCCCAAGGTTATTATCGAACTATTTTTAATGAAATAATCATAATAGAGTGTTAAAATTTCTCAAAATATAATAATATAAGAATATAAAATAACAGGTATGATCAGAAGGGCCAGCTGTTTCCGGTACTCAATCCGTACAGTCCGCTTCTGCAAAGGAAAATAAAAACAAATTAGTTTAAATGAAAGACAAACACACAATGTGTATGTAAACCTGCAATCCCTTAACATTCGTACAAATGTCTATTTTTAACAATTAGCAGACTATATCGAAAATTTGGAAAATGCTTGTTTTTCACTTTGTCTAGTATAGAGCACAAATTCTCATTTTTCGTATTTTACGATAAGTAAAATCCGAGTATGCTCAAAGCAGTCGTGCCCTTCAGCGCTGGGGCGCTCTCATGTTAGACTTTATCAAGGTTCCTTTTCCACGATGTAGTGTAAATGTCCTTGATCGCAACGCAACTATGAAATGTAGGATGTGCTGTCTGTCATAATCCGACAGCACATCCTATATATGCGTCGGAAAAATGTATGACAGTGTGTATGTTTTTGTATGTATGGCAAGTTCCCCACGATCAGTCACATTTCATCATTGCGCTCAGGGATGATATATAGACCGGCAGATAAAAATAAAATATAAATTACCCTCGTTTGGACAGAATGGCGTTGCCCATGTTGAAGGTGCCACCAGAGCACTGGTTGTTGTTAGCCTGGCTGAGGTTAGAGCACAGTCTGCCGGTCAGGTGGTTGAATCTGATAGTGGCAGCGAAGAACTCGTATGCACGGCTATGGGAGCAGGTGCTGATCCAGCAACCTGGCTGCGGATTACGGCCTCCGTTGGGGTAGAAGTTGGCGTTTCCAATAGCGTTGTTGATACCCAGAAGACCACCGTCTGTATGGATGGCCTCGACGTATTGACCATCGTTGCCATTTAAAGCATTGCTATTTCCAGACCACGAAGGACCAGCAGGGTCGAGACCTAAAAAAATATACATTTCAATTTTCGGATTTCATGTTGGACACAAATGCAATTTGTAAACGCTATTAATTTTAACGCACCAGTAATTCTTGACGCACGGCTGCCTGAAGTACGACCAGCATTACCAACGACGTGAGCGCCCAAACTGAAGCCGACGAGATGCACATTGTTCCAGTTTCCACCGGCCGTGTTGATCAGCCAGTTCAAGAAGTTACCCAGAAATTGGCCAACACTAGGTACTCCATTGACAGCAGTTGAATAGGCAGAGTTGGCCAGGGAGCGCCAGTCCACGACAATGACATTGCAATCGGAGACAGCGAGGAAGGCGTCACGGATCATAGGGTTAATACCAGAGTTTCCATTGCTGTTCCACCCATGAACGATGACCTTCAGAGGCCTGCTGGCGACGTAATTGGAATTCCAGATGGAGTTTGCGTTGCCATTAGTGATGATCTGGGCATTGTTGGGGTTTTGGCTGGAAAGAGGTATATTTTGTACCGCGAAACAATAAGAGACTAAATGTTCAAAATCGTCGAAGGCAAATAAGTGAAGACAACTACCTCGTAAAAAGCCAATATTGGTTGTTCGCCCCATTTCTGTTGCGGAGGATATCTTCTTCTGGGGGCTGGAGCAGATCTACGAGGTGGGGCACACCGTCTCCGTCCGGAATCCAGATGTAGCGGCTCTTGCCTTCCACATAGTGGCTATTATCACCTGGTGTTTCGGAGTATGTCTCATCCACGGCCTCTTCTTGAGCAACCGGGATAGCGTTACCCGCACATACTGTAACAAACACCACATTCAATTAAAATAGCTTAAGAAAATTTAACAATAAAAGTATAAAGTTTCAAACATACATGCTACCGTCGCGATCAAGACCACTAACAGCTTCATGGCTATGGAATCAACGCAGCAATGATTCTGATTGTTCAATTATGAATTCTTTTATTTGTCCTTTATCTTGAAGATTAATCAGGAAGATCATAATACTACCTATCTTGCTTGTTTGTGATAATGATCAACCCAAGGAATGCTTAACTCATTAATATTGTTATGTATATCATCAATCACCAAACGATTTAATATTTTGGGGTACAGTAAACGTTACAATGAGGCAATAGTCGAAATGCATCTGTCATTTTGGGTAGAGCGAACAATCTTTTGGGATTAAAAAATGTAAATCTATATTTCTTCAAGTCATCTTGATTTTTATGCTAGTTAATGACAAACGAGCAGATACAACTAGTCCACCTGATAGAAAGTGGAAACTGTCTCATCATCATCATCTTGGCGTTAAATCCCGGTTGCGCTCTCGCGGGGCACGCGTGGGCCCAGCTTCCTGCTTCTCTTAGTATCTAGCATCATCTGCTCGGTCTTCGCCATCCTTTGTGGGTGACTGCGGTCAATCGTCTAAATTGTAAATAGTATTCAGGGCTTCGATCAACTATACCAGGGGTAGAACACACCGAAATTATTGTGTGTATCCGAGTCTGGCAAAGACGACGATGGAAATTTTGTCACCAGCTCATCGTTATCTGAGCATATCTATGCATCGAATGTCAGTAATAAGTATTGTGATCAGTATGTGTCTAAATTTTGAAATTGTAGAGAACCCAAAGAATTCAATATACCCAGTGGCATAGATAAATCATCATGAAAGTTCGATTTGACAAGGGCCTGTAAAAAAAAACCCCGCTACCCAGCAATACTTATTTGCGTATTATTGAGTGGATCAATCAGTATTATCCATTTTACAGCGGGCGACAGCAATTTATCTACTGATAAAAAAATATGAAATCATTTCTATTCTCATTATCTACGTGTTCCCTGAGTATAACTCCTTGAACTATTACTATTAACAGTTCAAGAAGGTCGGTCCCTTCAGTTTCGGCAGGTTTAGTTTGCTTGGCTTTTTATTCCGGTAGGTATTTATTGTAAAATTACCTACTAATCAGAAAAAAGAAACTAAAAAAGGAATCGGAAACGTCTTTATCGGTTCAGTGTTGTTCAGTATATTTTGAATCTAATCGAAATTTTTAATCTCTATATATTTATTTATGTATTTTGTAGTTGGTGTAACAAGGTATATGAGCACATGCAATCGAATACAATCTTGAGAGGTGTTTATTAGGCTTGTGAAGGTTTGGTCAGAGCCGCCTTCATTCCAAGGTGAGATAGATAACACACACTTTCGTACATATCATCATCATCATCTCAGCCGCAGGAAGTCTACTGCTGACCATAGGATAGGTCTCCCCCACGTCTTCCACACCGATCGACTCTGAGGCTCTTTCATCAATCGGCTCCCTACGACAGTCCCGATGTCATACGTCTATCTCGTGGGGGGCTCATCTCACGCTGCGATTACCAGTACGTGGTCGCCATTTCAGTATCTTTCCCCCATCAGCCATCAGTCCTGCGAGCTACGTTGTCTGTCTATGGCCACTTTAGTTTTGCGACTGTGGAGCCTATGTCGTTGATGTTATTTGTGCTATGGATATTTTCATTTCAGATCCTATCAGGTAATGAAATTCCGAGCATAGCTCTCTTCATCGGTCGCCCGAAAAATTGATAAAAATAATATTCTGCAGATGTGATCACATTAGCTCTCAACCTTTATATAAACGAACAGTGAGTTTCTTTTAATTTGTCGAGGTCTGAAGTATTCCACTACAACAGTGGTCAATTACCATTTTGTTCTATTAACTCAATCCTCCTTATCTTATATTTTACGTAATTATACTTAATTGAAGACACTTATCTACGCTAAAAAAAATTAGGGTTTCGTCCGTACCTCAAAAGAAAATATCTTTAAAGAATCACTTTGTTGTCCGTCTGTCTGACTTAGTCCATCTGTCAAGAACATTTTTCTCAGGAACGCGTGATGGTATCAAGCTGAAATTAATGTCAAATACTCAGGTCTGCAATTCCTTGGAGCACTAAAACAATTAAACTTCTAAGGCAACGCAATCAAAAGTTACGGTCGGTTATGCTCCGCATATGCGGCATATTTTTACGATTGCAAGGGAATCAAAACCTAGCTCACGTTGACCTGGAATCATGAAATTTGACAAGAAGCAATGCCATCTAGCACAAGTAAAGGAAAAAATCCGAAAACTGTAAATTTGTAGTTACATCACAAAAAAATTTTACCAACTTATGAAGTGTACTTGGATTATTAAATATTTCATACGAATTTTACAAGAGCTAGGTGCATTTGTAACTTTGTAATGTGTTTATCAAGAAGCCCTACACTGCACGTGACTCGTCACGTCTTTACAGGCATTGTTTATTTATTTATTTTATTTATTTAACTGTTTATGGTACACAATAATGATATACAGAGAAATATAAAAGAACAAAAGACACAACAGGCGCTGCTTATTTCTAAAAAGAAATTGTTTGTTGTTGTTGATTGTTTTACTTTTTAGTGCAGTTTTGGAGTCAGGTCTGGTTATAATATTTGAGGAGATCCCTCCATTCCTTATGGATTCCAAAATAAAAATGGAACCAAGTATGTCTTTTCAAATAAAAAAATATTTCCAAATCGGTTTATAAATCGGTTAAACCTAAAAAAGAAAATCCTGTTTTGCTGCTTTAGATGTTAGTTTTTTGGGTCCACTGAGTACATTTTATTCCCAAGAAGTTAATCAATGGCTCAAAAACAATCCAGGTAGAGTTGTCACGTAGTTTCAAATATTGAAGCTCTTTGAACTTGCTTATTGTAAAGCGGCAACACGCAATGTCTGGTTTTAATAAAACAGGAATATATCCCACTGACAGGACTGTGTTTAGTGAATCAGATTTTGTTGCTGCTCAAACGACAGATATAAATGTCTCAATTTTAACTGCTACTGTACAACAAGTTTCTCCTCCTTCGTCTACCAACACAGCTTCACTCCCAATCGTAGATGTTCCACGTAACAATGAAATAAGCACGCCTTCTACTTCTACTGCTCGCAATGTTCAGAAGGGGCAAAACAATGTAAAACATTCGTAACACCGCCTGATATCATTCGTATAGCGAAAATAAATAGTGAAAAAAGAAGGCAAACCAATCATCGTATAGGTAAAACTGCAGTGGTACATCTTCTCCTTATAAAGAAGAACTAATTGCCCTGGACAAGAAAAAGAAACCAATCTTCAATTTTCACAAATCACCCAAGCAATCAAAACCGAAAACTTCGTGCACTAGAAATAATGAAAATATTTGTTTATATTGTCAAGAACAATATGGCGTAAGGCGAGGGGATGAAGATTGAGTGCAGTGCATTACCTGTAAAGGATGGGCACACGAAGGCTGTATTGGCTGGGATGAAGATGACATGGATTCTTTCGAATGTTTTGGTTGCTTGGCTTAACGTTGATAACGTATGGGGCAATATCGTATATACTATACGGTTTTGTCCACCCCCCATGGCAAAATCGTAATTCGTCGAGTTTAGTTTGTGTTGAATATTTATTGTTATTGTGATGATAATAGTATTTTTTTATAAATTCTATTTCCAATGAGAGTCTTTAATAAACGAATTGATTATGAATATGTAACTTTCATTTATTTCGATTTTGTATAGGTTTGTTCTTAGCTATACGGTTTTGACCCGGTCTCCCCTAGTACTAAAACTAAAAACTGCCACTGCTGTTAAAAAACTGAAAACCAAAAATTTTTAGTTTCAAAAGTATAAGGTACCTACATACTTTTGAAATTGATTTTTGAGACTTTTATTTCGACACTCCACACGATAGCTTTTAGAAAAAAAAAAAACATTGTCGAAAGTGCCAATGGTATCCAAAACCCGTATTTTATTTTTATTGTCACTGACCAAGACGAATCTAACTGTTAACAACACCTCATTACTTTTAAATCCCTTTAGCCGTTAGGGATGTAGCCTGTGCCAAATAAATAGACATACATTTCAATATACATACGCTCGAAAAACATAACCCTCCTTCTGTCGCAGTCGGTTAAAAAGCAACATACAACTGAAGGGAGAAAGAATCTCCTTCTTTTTTGAAGTCGGTTAAAAAATAAATATATTTTTTATATTTGAAATGTGGGCTCTCCAAAGCTTTCTCAGTCCTAGTATCACTGCGACCATTCCTGATCTATTGTGATCGCCTCTTTCTTACAGTACAGTGGCAATCCCTACAGCTTCTATGAATTGTAATAAGTTCTTAGTACTGATATCGTGCACCTCATCGGGTAGTAGTTGGTGTTTACCCAGATGGATGCTACGTTTGCGCATCAGGGCCTCACATTTGCAGATCAGGTGGAGAGGCGTTTCATCCTCCTCCTTGCAGAATCTACAGTCCTTTGTTCTGCTGATCTTCAAGTTAAACATGTGCTTGTTCAGCCCACAGTGACCAGACAGTGCCAGTCAGGATGCGCAACTTATTCCTACTAAGTATTAAACAGTAACAGTTCTTTGGTATGCCGCCTTTGGCTTTGACTAATGCTAGAATGTTTTGGGTCTGGTTGATTATTCCAGTACTCTAATGATTGCTCTTTGCAGTTTATATGAAGGGTCAGTTTTACAAGGCGTTTTAGTATGCCACAGAATGGTTCTGGACCATATGTTGTAATTGTGCTACCAGCCTTCGCGAGTTCGTCCGCAATTTCATTGCCTTCGATACCTTCATGCCCTGGGACCCAGCGCAGTATCACTTGGCTTTTCTCACCCAAGGAATTGATGACATTCACGTAGTTTAGCACCAAACTTGAATTTACAGAGTCTGATGAGAGGGCCAATAGAGCTGCTTGACTATCTGAATGTATATAAATACAATGGTTCATTTATTTCTTTTTGAGGTTTATGTCCGCATATTCTAAGATTGCGTACTCCTCGGCCTGGAATATGGAGGTGTGTTTGCCCAGGTTTAGGGATTTCTTGACCTTGGGCCGCTCTCCGTACATTCCACACCCTACATGATCACCTGATTTGGCCCCATCGGTGTACCATATCAGGCTTATGTATATCTATCAGGCTATCGGCAAGCCAGTCATCTCTGGATAAAAATTCCACAGAGGATCGGATGCAACCGTGCTGTGTAAGAATGAATTTTTGCTCTCGTTAACACTGACGGACGGTAATGCAATGCGAGGCGCCTCGGGCGCTCTGGTTAAAAAATGTTGTGTTTACACTTAAGAGGTTTTAGAAATTGTGTAGCTATTTAGTAGAAAGGTTATATATGGGAGATCTTGTAAGTAACGGTGAGAGCGCTTGAATGAACCTCATTAATTTAAGAATTTACTAGGTACCTATAATGCGTTCTTTGTCAGCGCACATTTCTGAAGAAAGAAATATGAATCAGTCTGTCACAAATCTGTCTTAAATTTATTTTAATTAATGTAATTTAAAATTTAAATGAAAGTTCATGACATTATATATTTTAAACTATAACTACATAGTTACTTGTAGTTACGAGTAGGCACACGAGTAGCTGCAAATAACTTACTTACTTTGTAAAAAGTATTTTTGGATATGTATATTATCTATCTGCTTGTACCCGGTACCTTTGGGTACGCAGATGATAGCACAGTAACTTATATATATCTGTCAGAGGCAAAAGCCAATAGGAACAACATTCAGTCTTGTCAAGAGGCCATGGTTGGTAGCTTGAAAGAAGCTCTCAAGGCAGTATCCGATTGGGGCAAAGCCAATCCAGTGAGTCCATTCCATCTAGCTCCGACTTTCTGGAATGTATCTGTAAAAACCGCATGATCAAGGCGGACCACAGGCCCTCGTGCGCGAGAGCACAACCGGGACATTAACGCCAAGATGATTATTATCTGTGGAAACTGTGACCTATCCCAAAAAACGGGATGTTCCACAATTAATAAAATGAATAATCTCATAAGTCGTCTGGTGGTCAAGTTGTACACCGAATGGCAGGTCGCAGCGGAACCTTAATATTGTATTTTACATCAATAATTCTTACCTGTGTATCACAAATAAATACATTCTATTCTATTGTGGTTCTGAATCACCTACCTGTTCGAAGTGTGGACACTGACTGAACGGGAGCTGTTATACTGCGTGGCAGCGCATCGGAAAATTCCGAGATGCGTTATACGATGTCGTGGACTTCTACGAAGCGTCGTCGTGTCGCAGTGTTATGGCCTGGTAGTAAGCCATCCCAAGTTTCCCCGCTGCGATTGACCGATGGTCGACATTCGAGAACCTGGAGCATATGTCGGTGAACATACCTATAATAATAATAATTCCAATATTGATTTTGTCGCCACAGCACCAGTCTTTCCTTTAGACTATGACATGGGATCGTTCAAGAGGTATAATAGAGGTCTTCTTAGTGGCGGGCAACGCATTGGTAGCGCCGTTCGTGTTACTGATGTCTATAGGCGGCGGTGACAACTTTCCATCAGGTGGCCCGGCTACCGGTTTGTTTGCCATATTATAAAGAAATAGTCACGTTGTACCTTGTATACATATTTATACCTATGAACATTTTCATTCTTTTCTCTCCAAACTTTACCACCAGTAAATAGAAATATAAATAAAAGCCCCGCTGTACCAATAATGCAACCCTCATAAACCCTCACGATGCTCACTAAGGTAAGCAAGCGCACATCCGAAGAAGGTAATATGAAAATAATAAAGTAGGGTGTAAACTAAGCCGTGTAAGACCTAAGCAAGCAACCCACATATCCTGCGAGAGTTGTCGTCTGCTTCGCACTTATTTCCTGGGGGACTACCGCGTTATAGCCAGGGCTGGGGAGAGAAAGAGCGGGCCCACGGTCCTACTAAGGCTCTAAATTCGACTGAGGTATTTTTTTGCGAAAACTTACCAACGTACGAGTCTTTTCGGCGGTTAATGATGAGTTCTTGAACGACGACTCCTTATAACTAGTAATTTTTGTAACTGATTAATATTTAGTTAGCTATCTATGGGAAATATAAACACGTATAGGTTTAAAGTTCGGTTATGTTAGGTTAGTGTTCTGACAAACCATTGAGTCTACTCTGTGCAGTAAGTGACAGTTCACACTTTTTCGACAATTTTTCGACCATTTATGAACCATAGATATTTGATGTGGTTCTTTGTAAGATTGATACATTTCTATACTAATAGGTTTCGTTCCGAATTTCCATAAGTCCTTTCCAAGTCCTAGTCCAAACAACCTTAATGTTTGTTTTACTTCTAGAACCCACAAAAGAGGAAATATAAGTACAATCGCTACGAAAAGTCGAAGTCTGAACACAAAAAAAATGGTGTAAGGCTGTGCACGGGCAGACCAAACCTCTGGGTCTCCTAAACCGCTACTATGTCAAAGTGGAATTTTTCCTGTACTCGATGACGTAAGAGAACCTACAGTCTATAAAACTGTTCGTTTACAGAATTCACAGACCAGTTTACCCGAGCCCAACCCTAGTTACGACCCAGGGAACACCTATCACAAAATCTGAAGTTTAATAAAGAAAACGATTTAACCATAACCCGCAAACGGGATCCCATTCAGTCCCCGAGCTCCAATGTCTATAAAATGTGTAGGTAACACGCAAACAATGCGAAATAAATTTCTATTTTCTTGCAAGAAGCAATACTTGGTAAAAAAATAATTATATTTATTTTGATATGACACGTAAATAGACATTATGGAATAGCAATTTCTGAGATTGAAAAACAGGTAATTAATATTCATAGTTTATAAAACAAAGGACACTTTGCAAATAACTTCGGCAACAACAAGTTTGCGACAAAATTGCTTCGCAGCCAACAGTAAAGAACTAAGTTTGATATTCTCAGTGAGTTGTGTAAAAAATTACTTCATCGATATCAGGTTTCCCGGAGTGGAAGAAAAAAGCTTAACCAAAGTTTCCTTTTGTGAAGGCACGAAAGAACGAAACCGAATCAAAGTTTTATCCACCGCAATAATGCGAAGGATATAGAGACGGTATCCCGATAAAGTCATGGGGACAATAACCGAAGTAATTTGAGGAATTCCTGATGTAGGTACATAATAATATAGCTATACAAAAGTATTTTGTGCGCCGGCTAAAGGATCAAGGTAATAAGATTCCTCAGATTCACCGAATTTTCGCGGCTAATACTGTTTTCTTTTTGAAGCGAATTGTTAGAACATCTAATCGCACGTTAAATATTGAAGTAGATGTATATCACATTATGTGCTTGCGAATGATTGAAATAGAAGACGATTTCTAAGTATTTCAATTTCAATTATAAGTATCTAAACTATTATTGCGAACTGAATTGAATTTGGAGCACATGGCAACGTGAAGTATCTGAATAGAATATAAATGTACATTGAAGGGTACATATATATTTGAGCAGATGTACATATGTTTGATTGATGAATCTGCTCAGATATATAAGTACCCTTCCTTCCTTATTTGAAGCCTTGGTAATGCTCACATATTAATGAACTCGACTATACTTAGAATAGGAACAAGATAGGTCCGTATTGACTGACAGTAATAAAAATTATAAAGTGGGGATATGGCAATAATCTGAAGATAATCTGTCCTTGTCAGACCTTGTCACTATTACCTTGAACTTGTACTTTTAGTTTGTCTAAATAATTATCCCGCACTTCCTTTCTAAATGTTTTGCCCATTATTTAATAATATTTTTCATAACTCTCGAAAATAAACAATCCTACAGAAATAAAATTGTTTGTTATGACTATTACGTTTAAAAAACTTGTTTTTGTTGTTGATTTTTTTTTATAAGTGATTCGGACTTAGCGTAGTCTTATTCTACCTTACAACAATTCTATTACATGACGACCTGAGTGGTTCAGTGGTTAACATGCCTGGTCTACCGCGCAAGATGTCCTGGGTTCGATTCCCGGCCGAGCAGAAATTGAAATGATGAATTTTAATTTCTGTAACGGGTCTGGGTATTATATGTATCTATAATAAGTATGTATTTCAAAAAAAGTATATATGTAGTTCATCAGTTATCTAGCATCCATAACACAAGCTTTGCTTACTTTGGGGCTAGATGGCGCTGTGTGAGTTGTCCAAGTATATTTATATTTATATCTTACCTACAGGTGAGATAGCGGTCGAATGCCTGTCTTGTTTAATATATAAATAAAATATATTATTACTTATTAACAGGCCTATACCTATTTGTGAAAAATCTGTGACGCAAGTGCACCATCACATCATCGCATTTCACTACTCATCTAGTTTCCCTACCACGCCGCCCTTCCGAGGTCCTACCGAAGATACCCGCCGTGACTCTTTCTTTTAAGTTCCCCCGATCTTGACGGAGATCCGCGACGAGATACCGTTACGTTCCGATACGTTACTGCTGGGGGGCTGGTTTATGGACTGGAGTGAAGCCCGCCAGGATTCAATTTAGATCTACCAGCCTGATAGCGGGGGTGGCTGCGGTGCAGCGACTGTCATCGGCTCCAGCATTGCTAATCGGTAATCGATGCGAAGGAAGTTTGCTAGGTTGTTGCGAACGATTGCCGGTATGCGATGGTGGGTTGAGTGCCGTAATTATGTGGTAAACGTTGTCTATTTATCATGAACCCTAGTTGCAAAAAGAGTGGCGTTATTAGATATGTTCTAGTCCGTTTAAGGTTCTGACTAAGGGCATACTAAATATAGGCGCCATCGTCCCGTGATCCCGTTGCACAACTCCTTGTGGTACAGGTAACGAAGTAACGATAGCATTATCCCTTTCTTATTGTTTGTTGTGTGCTGGACTATGCCATGAACATGACATGTGTGAAATGGGTGTAATATAGTATATTTTCTGATGAACAGAGTATGCGGCAATCGCAACACCATCTTGAGAGCTGTGGCAGGTAAGTGCGAGTGTCCTATTAGCCACCACTGGACGACTGTACTTGTCGAATAGCCTTTAATAGATTAAAATATAACCTATATAAGTGCGGAAACAGCTTCCATTCACGAGATAGCAAGTAGCTTCTGTACGACTTCGTACTTATAGTCCGCCATATTTCATTCATAAATATATATAATTATTACTGATTAATTGATTGATTGTAATGTATTGACATGGTCAAATTTGTGATTTTATGAAATTATTTGACATTGATATTTTTAGTCATTTGACATAAGTATGGAATTTGACATTGTTAATATTTTTATATTTTTGGTAATGAATTTAAAAACTACTTACTCACGTACCTAAATAGATATGGAATTGTAAATTTTGAAATAAATGATTATTTAATTTAATTTTATAAACAGGTTTTATTTTATTTATTTATTTTAGGTACCTATCGCATCGTAGCTCCCGAATGCGTGCACCGATTTCAACGCAGTTTAATTAAGGTGGTTTTTTGCCCTGTTTAATTTAAATCGGGTCGTTAGTCTCGGGATATTTGAGTACAGTAATATAAACCCACAAATACTATAGGTATTGTCGTCTAGTATTTGTAAGTTATTTAACCTGAGAATGAAAGGAATGTCTGGAGGTTACCTTGTTATTTAATTAGTCGGCTATGCCAACTGGGATAGTAGAAATTGACTCTTGTCGATATATTGGGTGTTCGAAATATCTATAACAGTAACGACTAATTCTCTTTTAGTGTTATGCAGCAGACAAACATCAGCAATACAAGCGGCGCTTCCAGTGCAGTGCCCGCCTCTAAAGACACCTCTAATATATCTCTGGTAGTAGACCAAAGGAATCACTATAGTTGGGAGCCAATTCCATATCAGTATCCTGCGATCGCTTGGTTCGTACGCATCCTCCGGTCCTCGAATACAAATAAATAAAATAAGTGCTAAGTTTGACAAACCTCATCAACCCACCTGAAACAAGAGTTCAGAAACATTCCACGAAAGCGTTGTTAGTTTACAGCGCAGAAAACTTGTTTACATGAATATTATCATTGCGTCAGATATGCTCTCACACGAGCGGCAATCTGCCGTAACGATATCGCCTATGTATTTTTACACGGAGACGGAAAAAGCGGCACTCAACAAAACTCATATAAACACTAGGCTAAATCACAAAAAACGGCCCTCAGGATATCAGGGGGAACTCGGCAGACCGTTCTATTACCCTAACGACGTGATATTACGTTTACCCAAAAATGTTTATAGCGCGCAGGGCCATTCCGCGCGCGAGCTAATCAAGCGACGCTCCTCGGCTGCTGTAACTCGCGCTAACTTACACGGGATATTGGGTTTGTAGTGGCGAGATAGCGTTTTATTTGGCGAACGCCGCAATCTGACGCGCTGTGACCGTTTACGCGATGGAAGAGCCACTTTAATCGGCTTCAATTACGGTTACGGTGTGCTAAGATACCCTTGAAAGGTCTATGGTTGTTTCAGTAATAAATTAGCCGCAATCGTAAGCCGCTTCAGACGTGGTAGGCGTCAGATGGTGTAAAATTTGCCTCCAATTGTAGATTTATATCATCTAATATCTTGACTAGCTACTAAATTGTAAATCGCGCTAACTTACACGGGATATTGGGTTTGTAGTGGCGAGATAGCGTTTTATTTGGCGAATGCCGCAATCTGACGCGCTGTGACCGTTTACGCGATGGAAGAGCCACTTTAATCGGCTTCAGGATACTTTGGTGCAATAACGGTTACGGTGTGCTAAGATATCCTTGCAAGCTCTACGATTGTTTCAGTTATAAATTAGCAGCAATCATAAGCCGCTTCAGACGTGGTAGGTGTCAGACAGTGTAGAATGTGACGGCAATCGCTTTGATTTATCTATATCGACTAATATCTTGACTAGCTGCGGCGGAATCCCTCTTTCTGCACTTACTAAAACAGAAATTGTATTTTTGTGTGCACACATATTTTGATTTGGGGCGGTCTCTATCCCGTGCACAAGGATATAAAATTATAGCAAACCCCTCAGCTAATGAGCAGGCTCCAACGATGATAAATCAAACGCTATTTGCCAAATCTCATTAATCATCATTTTGACGTTACATCCCGATTCCTGCTCTTCTTAGTCCAATTTGCTTGGTCTTCGGCATCTTTAGTGGTGAGTCCGTTGGCATCCATATAGTAAGTTGGTACGCATGTAGACCGTGATAACGCATGTATTTGCCAAATCAGACTAATACTATAAATGTGAAAGTTTGTGTTTGTATGTATGTTCGTTACCTCTTTACGCCACGATTTGGATGAAGTTTGGTCGGCAACTAGATTAGGGTCTGCAACAAGACATACTTTTTATCCTCCCACCCTCCTCTACTCGCGTGATATGTGTAAGAGCCACGGGCGAAAAGCTAGTCGTTTATAATTGTTCTTCCTCTCATAATTTAAGGCAGATATTCGTGATTCTTATTAATTATGGCTGCTATTGTCCTTTCTAGTAAAAAACAAGGAGTGTATGTGAACACGTAACCGTGTTTTTTTTTCCAATAAGGATTGATTGATAGTGTAGGCGATTCCATTTCCGAGCTAATCAGAAGGAACACCTTTGTGGCTGTATAAATGATTACAAGCTTCATAACCTACAAGCAATTTATTTCTGAGGTAGTTTTATGACGAACCTATCAAGAGATGACTACAGTGTGGTATTTGTCTAATACCCTCGGGGAAAGAGGTGTGTCCAAATGTTATGACTACGCAGTAAGCTATCTCGATTTTAGTACATTATTATTTTAGTTTTTTTATATAAAGTGCTAGCTTTTCTTGTTCAAGCATTTTGGGCGCAAACGTACTTAGTCTCACACGTCCGCGTTCTAAATTGTAAGAGATAATTTTTTCGGGTTAACTTTCCGTGTTCGTGTGTGTGGTTAAATAGGCACAGATTAGAATAAAGTTATTAGATTAGTATATACTTAGGTACTTAGGTGGCCGGAAAAATGTGGATGAGGGAGACTTCCTGTCGATCGGGATTAAGGAGACTGGGGGAGATATGTCCAAAGTTGGACGGCGAAATGTTGAAGAAGGAGACACTTAGGTACTCAGTCTTTATTTTTTAAATCGTCACGCTTTTTTCCTGTGACGGTAGACAGAGAACCATGCAGAGATCACAAAAGATCTACTAAACAACGGTCTTCACAAAACCTCTTTCTCAAATTCGTACCTATATTTTTAGGTTAAAGCAATCCGATCAGCAGTTGTCTCAAAATCCAATCGAATAATGTGTTTATTATAAAAGTTATATATCATGCGAATCATTTAATTAAAGTCAGTAAAATTAATGCGAATCGGAGAAGATTCAACACAGCATGAAAACATGTTCTAAATCCTTCTTGCGTACATGAACTTTTGACGGGTTTCCGGTGTGTAGTTAATTCCATGTCCTGAACATAACATGGGTCTGATAGTTCACTAACTCTAACATTGTGTTAAGCTCATTATATTTGCATATTTTAAAGGTATGTTCCGGGTTTCCTACCGTGTACCTTTGTTTCGCGTCGTCCGAGTCGTCCCGTGACCATGATGCATGCAACTGCGTCGAAATATCGGGCTATTCGTAAAAAACCTTTATAATGCGTACGGCTAAGGAATGGAATGCGTTGCCTGCGAGTGTGTTCCCTGATCAATATAATCTGGATGCCTTCAAGGCTAGAGTGAATAGGCTGTTCCTAGACAGGCATGCTCCATCATCGACCGCATCGTCACTTACCACCAGGTGAGGTGGCGGTCAAATGCCTGTCTAGTAAAGTAATTAAAAAAAAAAAAATTAAACAACCGTACGTGGTACGAAACCTGGAACATACCTTTAAAATGTGTGATAATAACCGCGGTAGTTTAAAACATTAAGTACCCAATAAAACAGTTAAGTTAGTTTAGTTACAATGTATATCTATCTACCTAATATTGAGACGATAGAATGAGAATTCTCAAAATACAAAGTTACCAGGCTGAAAGAATCCGCGCGGTAGACCTAGCTACCACGCGTACGTCATGTCGACTAGATGATCCGATTCTGAAAGAAATGCTCCTGAAAACCGGTCGCTCACTGCCAATGTGACGCTTTTACACATAATAATACTCACTTATTGGGAACGAGATTGATGCGTGAGGTTCGGGGTGGTTCGGGGAGGTTCGGCGTTGTTCGCGAAATTGGTAAAAAGGAAAAGCTAAGTGTTTGGGGCGCGAGCGATCGAGGGGAGGAAATTTTGACGAGAAATCCACTGGTTTGAGGTAAGTGGTAAATTGTTCTGGTGAATTTTTAAGTGAAGGTTTTCGATGAGGAAGCTGTGAGGGCGCGAGAATCAAGATATGGTGGCATGCTTAGATTCATCCGTGAAGTTAATTCTATGAAAATAAATATTTACCTACTATTTTACCTAATGGGCGTCAAATTAAAAAATAGACAAAAGCTATTGACTGACTAGGATCTTAAATTCAAGCGTAGTCTAAAAACTTCTAAAACCACTCTTTTTAGAACGAAATAACGAACAGTTTTCCGTTCCAACAATTAAAACATCAAGTCATGTATCCATTAATAACAATTCATTGAGTAACCTATTTACCAATAAAGCAACCAACGCGGCGTCTAATGCAGATCGCTTAGCGCCCGTAGCGTGCTCGAGCCCGCAATTTTGTCACGCATTTTACTCGACAAATGTTCCCTTAAGATTCGGCTTAACTTATGCGGCACACGTTTTATTGGAGGTTAAATTCGTTCCAGTCCACCCCATATTGACTTTTATGCGCCGAGCGCGAGTGTGAGCCGTTAATGGCTTGTATATTGAAAAAGTTGAAAACAAACGCGCAGTTCCCGGCAAGAAGCGTTGAGGCCACGTATCGCAACGGTTTGGCTGAACTTGGTTCGTTCCGACAGTTTAGGTTTCGCTGACTTTGTTCCCAACTTTAGATTAGGTCTGAAATATTAAATGATCCCGTTGCGTAGCTACAAACATTAACCAACATTATGAGTTGCGGAGGAAAATAATTTTGGAAAATTTGCTTACGCGAAATCCATATTGTTCTCGCGTTCCGACTAGCAATTTATCAGTAACAGAAATAAATTATGTAGCTCACTAACTACCGAATCATGTCTATCGACCGCTTCTATCTGGGCAATGGACACGAAGACGGATGGTCTCAAATAACCAGCAATTACGGGACGTCCATTGACCAGGAACATCACGCGTTAGCTTTAGTTGCAGTTTCATTATTCTCTCCCCCACGGTCTGAGACGCAGGCCATTGGGCTTATTGAATCCAACGATAAGGTGCCTCGGTAATTTCCTGCCATTTACCATCGTTCGGTTTAGTGATGGGATGGCTTAGTCTTGGGTTGAGATTCTTGGTCTTGGTTGCGACCTATGCGATTCCTTTAAAAGCTGGTTCAGTGTGGTTCGGGAATAAATATGCTAATCGCAACGTCTAGTAGGGAGCCGGTCAAACCTTTTTTGAGTATAGATTTTTTATTGTCTTTCTATCTCGAAAACAGTAGATCATAGGGAACAATTGGCTGCTATAACCTTCCTGAAAGTCCACACCGTTTTCGACCTTCATGCTCTCCGGACTCTCCGCAAAATCTTATGTAATTGCTGAATCTTAGCAGAAAATTGTTAGAAAAAAAAATTACCAATTGCAAATCAAAATAACAATACAAATATAAAAATTTAAATGATGAAATTTAATTTCTGTTACGAGTCTGGGTGTTCTATGTATAATAAGTATGTACCTATTATAAAAAGTTTATAAATAGTATATCAATTATCTAGCACCCATAGTACAAGCTTTGATTAGTTTGGGGCTAGATGGCGCTGTGTGACTTTGTCCATGAATATTTATTATTATTATTATTAATTAAAGTTTTCAAGTTTTGCAAGACCTTGCTTCTTACCCAATAGTCATCGATATTGTTGATAGGTCAAATATAGTCTTGGTCTCTTCCGAATAACATCACTACAATGCCTCATTCCCGTCCGTCTAATGCTATGGTTAGGGTATACGTGCAAAAAGTGATCCCAGAGAAAAAAGTGAATTCGGGTGTAAATGCTTCCGGCAAGTTACCAATTGTGGGACGCCAAAATGGAAACTATTGGGAGCGTGATGAAACTAAATTGCTTTATTGCAAAATTGCTGCTAAGAAATTCTCGGTATTACGAAAATATAAGCTGGGTCACGAAATACGGAAATATTTGGTATAAATCATAAAATAAATGTAAGCTTTTGTATTTTTCAACATTTTCCGTAAAACGAGTGAAAATAAAACAAAGCTTAAATACGAATAGGTATCGGTAATGACGAAGTGCTCTTTGTTACGGATGTTTGGTTTAGTTATGTTTAGTTTTATATTTTGACATTATAATAAACTGCTATGACTTATTAAACCACATAATGAATTACTTAATAATTGATATCTAAATATGCTATAAAATAACGATTAATGGGATCTAATTAAGCAAATTCTGGTTATTTCCATTGATTTATGAAAATAATTTCGAGGTTACTGAACACAAAATTCGCGGTTGGAGATTGTTAACAATTGCAATCAAATATTGTCAAATATTTAGCAATACAAAGGTGGTGATGCTTGTTGGTGCACCGATCGCTTAGTTGCATCTGATTGCACAAATTCTTTCTCAAGTGAGTTCGAACGATGCACCAACTTACATAATGTCCTTACACTTTTTTATCCTGGGGAAAATCCATTTACGGATACTTAATTGCCGCCCATCGAGATAGTAATATGGAGGAGGATCTACTGACAGCAGCCATCTATTCTGTCAACGTGGCTAGTTCTAAGCCAAACGAGTATAATTACATGAACCACAACAGATATAATGTGGTTGTCATCTAGGCGGTTTTTCTCACGCGCGAGGGCCCCGTGTCCGCCTTGACCAAGATCGAGAATTTGGCAGATCAGGTAATTACAGTGGAGCGACTGCAATCTGTAGGCTAATTACAGGGTTAATGACAGGGTTACTGTTGCGAACAATTCTCTGATTTCAATGCTTGAAATTGTTATTTTTGCGATTACGTATCATAGACTTTATAGGTTCAGTTCCTAACACAGTTCATATGCTTATTGCATGAAACTGACTGAAACTATTAAATCGGTCATACGTAATCACAAAAGTAACAATTTAAGTCATTGAAATCAGGTAATTGTTGGCAACAGCGTTACGTAATTAGTCTACTGATCACCGTGATCTTGTGAACAAGGGAACTTGACCAGATTGGACCATGGTCGCCTGAATGTGCAGGTTTCATCACGGTGTTTTCCCTCAACGTAAGACCATCGGTTAGTGTTCAGCTAATGTACATAACTCAGAAAAGAGTCGTCGGTTCATGGTGGCGTTAGGATTCGAACTCGGGACCTAAGGGTACGAGTCGCCATTACCATTAAGCCACCGACGCTCACAATGTAGTATATGCTATTTACATTAGAAATAATAATAACCACGGCATTGTTCGACAATTTATTTAACCATTTATTGTACACAAGATTGTTACAAAAAGTATATTACATAATATATTAGACACAACAGGCCAACTTATTTCTATAAAGAAATGACAATGATTAGGGTTCCTAACTAATGAATATAACAATGCTACAACTACGAGTATTTAGCAACAACAAACAAACTCTGAGGGGAACTGTGCTGGTGCTATGGAAGATCGATTAATGGCCTCTAATTACGCAATTTCTGGTGATCTCTAATTGTGGACCGGGCCCGTATATTTCGCGTGACAGTACATTATTTCCCTGGGGGGCGGTAAAGATAGCGCATTGCGCGCATGTGTAGATATTCTTGTCTGGAAGCGATCGCTCTTAGGGTAAGTTGGTTGGAACGTTGAAAATTATGTTCTTACCTATGTGACAAGTTTTAAAATGGGTGGTACCTACAATTATGTTAATAAATCGTTCAAAAACGTTTTGTTAGATGATTTTATATTGCTAATCAACAGTAAAATATTTTAGTGGCTTTTGTATCAAGTAAAATGCTATTTTCACTCATGGTATTATATTTCACTCAGTCGCCCAGTACAGGTAATATGAAAATATAATTAATATTTTAGTGTAACTAAAATCCACGAATCCACCTTACGTATAAACACATGAACGAATGACTTAGTCTACTTTTTATGTTGCTCTGACATCCGAGTTGCATTTCGAGACCTTTCTAGGATTAATGGCTCTTCGGACGTCGCGTCGCGATGCGTCGTGCGGATGCTTCGGCGGGCTAAAATTACCAGTGACTCGACGCGCATTGTTCTCTGATACTTTATTTGTGTCTCTGTGTACAGACGGGCGCAGTACTTGGTTAATGTTCACATTAACCCACTGTGTAAGGGTTATCTCTTGTTTTTTAGTACTCCCAAATTCTTGAATATTTTGACTTAGAAATTTTAAGGAAATATAACTCTATTATAACAGAAATAATTTTCGTTAACTTGTTAATTACTTTGTTTTTTCGCCTGTTTTGCAAGGATTTGTATTCATTTTTGCAGTATTGCATTGGGATTAGCATAGCATGCAAATTTGGATAGCATAAAATAGGTTTTAGGGTGCATCCATAGATCTTGCGAACACAGCACAAATGCTTCGTTGCAGCAACGGATCAACAGTCAATGAGATATTTCTAATTTGACAGTTATAAAAAAAAAACATTTTTATATCGTTATATATAGCGTTTTATATCCTTTTAAATCTTTGGCGCTGTACTAAACTCTCGGCCGTGTGGTGTCCGGCAGAGTAGAATAGCACCAACCCCTTACACTCATGGGTGTCGTACAAGACGACTAATGTTTTCCAGGCAAAAGATCAAGAGTCTCCGTAGTCTGGAAAATGGGCAGCAGCATTTACCATTGTCATATTTAAACACTGCGATCTTCAACCCGCCTGCCAAGCGTGGAGATTATGGCAATAACCTCCCCTTTCGTGGGAGAGGCCCTAAGTCCTGCAGTGGACTGTTACGGGCTGTGATGTGTACTAAACTCTTATGTCAAGTTTGTCCTTAGAGTCAGACAGGAGGAGATATCACTGAAGCCACGTCGTAAATTGAGTATAGATAGCCCATATTGCTACGTGTAACTTATAAAAAAACTAGCTTGTAAAACAGTCACATCACAGTGTGGCTACTTTGCTTAGATTATGCAAATACGGAATCTCTTCACAAATGATCTTAAACTCATAAATGTTACTAAAAAATCACACACGCACACGCACACGCCCACACACACACACACACACACACACACACACGCACGTAGGTTAACTAGAGAACAAAATCAGAAACTGAGTTGGATACTGAAATTTGCTTGTCTGTTCACGGCCTATCAAAATACTGTTTTTTAATATAGCCTAGTTTTATGGGAATAACTGTTTCCCATAGCACAGGATATTCCTAGATTGGGAAGCAGGGACTCCACTATAGACTAATTACAACCAGTATTGAATTGTATAAAAAAAAAACAAATGTAATATTTCGATCATAATGTGCACCTGTTAGGTCAATCTATTTTTGGTTGTATCCTGATGTAAAAATAAAGAATATTATTATTATTATTATTAGTCCAAAGAATAAATAATTCAATATTATTGGTCCTTATGTGTATGTTTGACATTTAGCACTCAAGTAGATGGGACTATATTGAAACTCTGGACTTGGCACGATTACATTCGGTCTAGTTTCTAACGGCTAGTGTAAATAAGCGCAGACGATTACCTACGCCCGAATTCGGGAGCTCTCGAATACATTTTGTGAGCATCGAATATATTTCATTTTGGTGCGCATTTAATCCTATTTCGGTACGCAGTTTAATTTGTGTAACCAGTCAATATGTTTTGCATTTGGGTAACATACATACCTACCTATATATCAGGTAACCCCGTTTAGAAATAGAGCCATGATGGAGTACCATACCGACTGTACAACTCGACATCGCGATGCACTTTTTGTTTGGCCGCGCCGACCGATGTAATGCCCCTGCGCCCGCGCACGTAATTTGTGATTGGTGCAAAAACCGCCATCAAAGGGTTCCCTGCGCAGTTGACACAAGATAATAAATCAACTGTTTAGTGGGATGATATTGTCTGTGCTCTGGGCTTGTTTTGTCTTGTGAAACCAATGCAACGGTCAAAAATAAAGCAACTCCATTTTTGCTACGAGTAAATTTTGTGGCACTTAAAATTCTACTTCCAAATCCTGGATTCGTAATCTTAACTAATATTATAAATGCGAAAGTCTGTAAGGTTGGATGGATTTTGATGAAATTTGGCATAATATGTTGCTTGGATTCATGCTTTCGTACCTAAGAACATTTATCTGTTTCGGTTTTATAAGTGTCTTGTTCAGAAGAAACATTTTTGCCCTTTACATTGAAGCGGTACCTGTGCGTGTACCCTGGTTCACCTTTATTTATGACATATTTTTAAATAAGCAATAAGTAAAAAGTGTTACTTTTATTTTTGCTTATTGTCGTAAAACGATCATTAAAACGTCCGTTGAAAAACTGGGTCAAAGATTCATAGCATCTACGATACGGTTTCGTGTTATGAAAACAAATAGTCTGACCACCTTGTTTGCTTGTGTTAATACTGTGTATTTACTTCTCTTAAGTTGCTTGCTGAAACGATCCTTTGGCGATTTGTTATTGATGGGTTCCATTTATGTAGCTGCTAATGAGAGTTTGTGATTTCTCAGCCGGTTCTAACACTGCTTATCGCTCTGCCCATCACGCTGTCCTCTCTGCCCACATACTGCTCTTCTGGCCTAACTCATCGCGACGCTCTACACCTAGGTGTTTCACTCTTGCAGTAGAATGGATGTTGAAATCGTGGCAGCGTATGCAACAAACTTTTAACCTCATCATTATCATCATCATCATCTTGGCGATATGTCCTGGTTGCGCCCTCGCGCGGTACGCGAGGGCCCAGGGTCCGCCTTCCTGCTACTCGGCATCCTTGGTGATGAGCTTATTGGCTTATTGCAGCAAACTATAATAACGAATGTTAAAGAAACATGATAATCCTCGTCGGAGCACAGTGTCGCCGGGGATTAACTATGGCCTGATTCCTTTTCACAGTGGTTTGTGAGAAAGCCTCAAGGTAGTGGGACGATTATAGGCTTATGATGAATAGTAAGAAAGTAGTTGGTTATTAATACACCGCCATAGTCGTGCGGTCCGAAGCGTGCGCTGCGTGAGCCACGACTCATTTACTGTGTCGTTGTTTGATATCTTAAGCAAATAGAAAAGTAATTTTATTATAAGACCGTGTTAGGTTATAAATATAACAATGGAAAATGCTGCTGCCCATTTTCAATTTTAGATATTTTGCTTCAATCATTAGTCGCCTATTTAAAACACAGAGATCTCCAACCCGCCTCTCACGTATGGAGATTGGCTGGCAGGTTGGAGATTGGTTGGAAGGTAATAACCTTTCATTTCGTAGGAGAGGCCCTAGTCCTAGCTCAGTTGACTGTAATGGGCTGTGATGATGATTATTAGGGTATCGCTTATTCCTACTCTAAGTCCGAAAGTCGTAAGAGCCTAGACAGATATACACATTCCTGTGCGAATAGACCCAAATGTGAACAATTTGGAGTTCTGTACTAATGACAGAAAGCTTATTTTGTAATCGTTTGTCAAAACCGCGGACGTGTAGCGTCCAAACAGCAAATGTGCAGCATCAATCAACTCACCGCGTAGCGTCCGAACATGCGAACGCGCAGCATTCAACTAATCAGCGCGTAGTATCCGAACGGGAAACGGGCTGCATCCGCATAATAACTGCGTAGCGTCCGCGACAAACCTCAATCTACTAGGATTTGCCAGAGAAAACACGGTTCTCGTACTCAGTATGTAAGCGTAGACATATAAACAGACTATAACTATGGATGTCAAATTGATAAATCTACAAAATGTAAATTATGAACGGACCTAAATAGCCATAGTTGCTTATATCATGGGCTTACGAGGCTACCTCTCTATGTAATCTCATAACTGAATGTATAGCAATTAAAGAATAAAACCGTTAAATCTGGCGGTCGATGGTAAAAAGCTATCGAAAGCACGCGTAGTAGTCCCAGAAAACCCGCCGAAACTATAAGATTCTCTATCGGCCGTCGCGTAAATTCTCGGCTCTGGCAGATAGCAATAAATAGCTGAAATCTTGAACTTCGACCGCTGACTCTTGGGCCTGATACGACTTAGCGGCTTTCGATTTTCCTCGTGTCTTTCTTTGTTCGGATTTTGAATTTATCTGCCGATAGTTGGTCGGTGGTTTGGCGCGAAAGTGGTTTGTGATGTAGGTACATAATATATCCTGGTTTGATGGCCATTAAACCTACAACAATAAATGTAAACACTGAGTACTTCCTAGTTTACTATTGATTGTTTTAGAGCAGAAGCACACAGATAGGTATCACGATTTTACCAAAACAGAATCTTAAATTTTATTGTAAAATATATGAATTTATTCAATATTTATTTTCTCCACAAAACCTAAATCTAAATGTATGAATTGTAGATGTAATGGGCGACAATTACCACTTGGTGGGCTGTCTGCTCGTTTGAGTGACAAACGAGCAGACAGCCCACCAAGTCACCAGACTAGCGTAAAAACACACACACAAAGAACCACACATGCCATTTCTTTATCTAAAAAAAATTACCACCCGAGTAATAAACCACTTATTATGTCAAGAGATTGAGTTAATTTTCGCAATTAATTGTTAATTTTATTACTTGCAAAGTTTCGTTAAAACTTAACGAAGTCGGGGACATCGTAATCTTTAAAGTCACAGGCTGTTCAACCCTTCTCAGAGCTTCGTTGATAAGTGAACTTAAAAAGTTTGTTAGCTTTATTTTGGTAGCCCATGTTAGATATTTTTCTTTGCTTTGCGCTATTACCACATCTGTGCCACGCATCGCATATACATTCGTTATATTCATCATCACCAACAACCCACCAACAGCTAGATAAAACTCCAAACCATAACTGCTGAACTTCTCCTCCACATATTATAAGTGTTGGGCAGGGCAAAATTATGAAATTAATTATGACCTCCATAAATTATATATTTTTAATTATGCCTTACCGCGTAATCTGTACCTTTCTTACTCTACTTCACTCATCATTCCAGTAAAATAACTACTTACGGGTACGGCTAAAGAGCCGCCCGTATACGCGTTGTAGACATACCTACAAAAATAAAATACATTGATATTTATAATATTAGTAAAGATAATAATCTTGCCCAATTTTCTCATAACAATCACATTAGACTCTAAATAAATACATAACTACGAAATTATCTACTAATAATAATATCTATCTCTACGTTAAGACTGTCAAGTCTGAGGAATCCGCTGGAGAAAAGTAGTTTTTTTTTTACATGGGGAACATCCATTTACGGAAATCTAAACGGAGATTATGTGGGACTCGCCTGTCCAAATGACATTCCTACCCACTAAAAACCACCACGTTGCCCCTCATATTCTCTTTCTCAACGAGATCACGGGACCGGTTAGCACACTCCGCAATCTCGTTGATGAGTAATTAAAAGTCGGTGAAAACTCCTGCAACAACTGCAACTTCACAGCGTGTCACAAACTCCTATAGGTGGTGTAAAGTAGGTTGGCCGTAATAATTATAATAAAAGGATTACCTGTACTTATAGGTTGATCTTTTTGTAACAGCTTCACGGTTGTAACGAGCAAAAATCACGATGCACTCGATATGGCATCGCAGGGGCTATTACCTGGAGGAGTTTGCGGAAAATCGTTATTGCTTACTCCTATGTTGGTCTCCCACCATAGTGATAAGCAGAGCGACCATGGGTTTTTGCAAAAAAAAACGATGTCTGTGCTACCATAAGTAAGTAATGAGTTTAGATAAGAGTTTTTGTCTTATGGTGTCCGGCAGAGTAAAATAGCACCAACCCCTTACACTCGGGGTGTCGTGCAAGACGACTAACGTTTTCGAGGCAAAGATCTAGAGTCTCCGTAGGCTGGAAAATAGGCAGCAGCGTTTACCATTGTTATATTTATAACACTGCGATCTCCAATCCGCCTGCCAAGCGTGGAGATTATGGCAATAACCTCCCCTTTCGTGGTAAAGGCCCTTAGTCCTGCAGTGGACTGTTATGGGCTGTGATGAAGATGTGATGTGATGATGAAGAGTGCTTAACCTGACAACAGTTTTGCTTAATGTCAAACATACCAAACATCCTGTAGTCCACGCGAACGAAGTCGCGGGCACAGCTAGTAGCATATTACGTGTAAAGAACGCGAGTTTAGTTTGAAACAAACATGTATCGTATACTTTCACTTATGGGTTTCGGTCGTTTTGGCATAAAATAGGTGGGGGCAGGCGTTACACTGTGCCTATATACTCATCTCAAAGATAAAATATAGTACCTACATAAAGTAGTTTTGGGTTTCGTCGTTACTTTATTTTTCATAACATAATATTATTACATCATCATTATCACCAACCGTTCATAACAATCCACTAGACTAAAGCTTCCTCAACATCTCAAATGACATAAATAAATTTTATAACAGCTTAAATGTTTTTAATCTTACCCGGCTGTGATTTATGTTAGATAATAAATAATTACAGACATAAAATATGAAATTAATTATAATAGAATAAGTTTAAATATTTAGTTAAGTACGACATAAAATTTATCTAAAAATTATAAAGTCGCTCCTCTCATGACAATCCAATAGAGCTCATTGTTAGAAGTGCACAACTGCTGAGCATGCAACATAATACTTTCCATTGAAGTGGTCAGTTTGAACAATACTTTGTTTGAAAAACAAAGATTCCATTACAAATGTATGGAGGGGGTTTTGTCTCTAAAGAAGTTTAGTTTATCTTTACTTTCGAGTGCCAAGGTGTATCCTGCTTCGATTTCTGTTTTGCGTTTATTATTAAATTGTATAGCATATCAAAAGTTTTTATGAAGATGTTCTTTCATCATCAGTAGAATGATAATTTTGTTGCCAAAATGGGCTACTTATACTAAACTAAAAATAAGTTTAAATGTGTTAAAATAATGGTTTGCTATTCGGAAAAATACTACTAAACTTATTTTACAGATCTAAACTAAATGCGAACTAAATTAAGTACAGAACGTGATTTCTACTACTTCTAGGTACTAGTCGTTTGCTACTAGGTCTTCTTACGATATTTTCCTGCGACGTAAAAATATGAAAAACTTATACCTTATTAGTACATGTACCCAGTTGGATACAATTCTGCGTCGCAACGCAACGCAATCCAAACAGTCACACGGGCACTATTTGGCCTCAAGTATATGGCAATTCTATTCGCTGTATTTTGTAGTATATATAGTATTAGGTATATTAGGAAAAAATATAATCTAATCAGCTAGTCTACAAGTTACACGTTCTGCCCCGAGACAAGGGCTACGGACGTTAAAATATTATATTCCCAAACATCACATTCTGTTCACATCTTGCGATAAAATATTGTGTTTCATTTCGGTCTTGCCGCGGGTGACAGGCACAACCGCGATTTAACGAAGCCTGAGAAGTAATCGCATCAGACTATATGCTTCGTTCATATTATCAGCATTGTTAGCCTACGTACAAGAGGATTACGCCAAATTGCTTGTGATACAGTTGACGATATTGTGTGAAGAAGTCCTTAGTTAGAGCGACTCGGTTTGTAATGCCTTAATGTGTTTCGTTCGCAAGAAATCCAGTTCAATTATCCATTTTCAGATATCTCATTGTACTGTGATTGGTTTATTTAACGAGATGGAATTCATAAATAATTGGCTATTTATTACTTCGCCGTAATATATCACTACATAATAGGTTGGGGAGAAAGTTTCTTCGCATTTTATATGAAAATTCAAAACATTTTTTAATGTAGTTTATTTACATTTAACTAAAGTATGTAGGGACCATTCTGTTCGATAAGTTTTTGCCATCTTATTGGTAGGTACATGATACCATTGCTATAGAAATTGTGGGGCTTCTGATCAAAAAACTGCGTCAAGTAGTTTTGGCAGTCCTCTCGTGATGTTAACCTGAAACTGCCTACTTTTTTTTTCTACCTAACCTAACCTAACCTTTTTTGTAGTAAAATTTTAAAAGGTATCTAATTTCTTCATTAGATTCACTCATCTTGACGGTAAGAAAAACAAATGAAAATCACGCATTATCATAATTTGAATTTGGAATTATCTTCTTTAAAATTTAAACTTTTAAATTATACCAAAACCAGCCAGGTACAAATAGTATAGCCAGAGGTTTTATTACAAGTTCATACATACTATATGCGAAAAGACTTTTTCCCCAACCTAATATTATAAAACAACGACCATCCCACGCCTCGTTGGCCTGCCTGTCAATTCGCAATAAACTCAAAACCTAGTGAACGAATTTTCATGAGGACCAATAGACAGAGTTATTCACGAGGAAGGTTTTCGTGTATAATTTCTTAGGGCTCGTGAGGCGGGTCGCTAGTAGCGGATAAATTACACTACGTGAAGGAAAGACAAAAAGTAAAATATGTTTTTAATTTTTATTTCAATAATGACAACCAATTTTTGAATTTGAAATGCTTTTTTTTCTTTTTTACATAACACGAACACAGAATTATTTTTAAAAAGAATTTATGCGTCACTCCAAAGTTGAAAGGGATATGCAGGCATTGGAATTCCCATCGGCTTCTCCGAAAATGCTTAAATTCACGCCAAGGCAGCTGCCTCGACTATTTAGATACACGACGAATTCAGCCGCTGCGTGCGACGCTTTCAGAATAACATATCGTTTTAAATACCCAGTGACAGATGACACATTTCGACATTCTTCAACTTGTCGGTTCTGAAATACGCTCCCTCCTCCTTTTTATATTTATTTTTCCTTGTCACTGTTTAGGAGGTCGCCTGAATCATGTTTTGTTGTCGGACAATTCTCGACCCTCGACCTACGCTTCTGAACTGAAACTCCTTTGTTTAGTCAGCACAATATCGGTTCTTTTTGCATAGCCGGTTCCATTTAAATGAGAACAGACAAAAAGTCACTGGTGGGCTGTCTAATTCTTGAGTGAGCTAATGTGGCCGCCACGGGTTAGCCAACCAATTAGTATAACGTAATTCTGAAAAGACTACCTACAATTCTAATTTCCATTATGTTCCTCGACAATGTTGCTAAACTTTTTATGAAGACGACTTTGCGACGTTAGTTAATCATCTGGATTCATTAAGGCCATTATATTCTGACAGCTGCGCTATAAATGTGTTGTCAGTCTATTAATACACTTGTAAACTAGAGTCACTAAAGACGTGTACATGTGTTAAATAATAATCCATATGAGATGCACAGTCCATAAATTATCTTTATTAGATTATCATTATAATTGTGTAAGTGTTCAAATCTTGGAAGCGGAAAAAAGATAAATGGCCAGAATAAGAATCAGGTGAAAAGACGGTTTAAGGGCTGAGAGAAATGCAAATAAGTCATGCTTAGCGCTCATACTTATTCCGTAGACGGGATCGCAGTGAGTCGGCAAAATAATTGAGCCATTCATAAGGCTTGTGATAGCAGTCGAGCCCCATCCCAGCACAATGACTAATAAGAAGTTAATCCGCAAATAAAAGTGGAATTGAAACAGAAGTGGAACGCCTTCTCGCCGTGTGGGTAGGCTAATGTCGATTTGTCTTTGTCGGCGTCACTGAACTCGTCAGAAATAGATTAAGCGCTCTCACTCCATCTAATGGCGCCTCATTTGTTTGGCTTTAAGAGAAAAATTGCTCTTAAACTCTGTACGATAGGATCTTGTCGATGAGTTTCGTTTGTTTGACTCAATTTGAGCGGCGGCCGCTGCGATGCGCCGCTTCACCTAACATTTTCAAATTCACTTAACACTTTCGAGTGGCGCGTCTACAAATTGTTTTAAGTTGTTGCGCTCCTGTTTGGTGCTTACCTGAAAAAATGTAATTTGTGTTTTGTTCCCAACTTGTTCATTTGTTCTTTTTACCCCGTTTAGCTTCGAATTTTTAGCGTTACGGGAAATTAAGTTTGGGCGGATACGTTGTGTGTTTTTTGTGCTCGTACGGGCTTTTGTATTTTGTTTGATTTCAATTAGCCCATGTTTACTTGAAGCAGCTAACATAATGTTGAGTATACAATATTTTTGCTAGGTTTGTTTATTAATTGCTTCATTCGACATCAGGTCAAATATTTTCTCTAAAAGTTTTAGTATTAAGCAACCATATTAAGCATTTCCGACTTTATTTTTAAAATAAAACGTATTCTCAAAACTAAACCTGAATATTTCATAAAACTCTGCAAAAGCGGTTCATATTAAGTAATTCCCGGAGAGGGGAATTGAAATTCACAAACTAGAGAAAGAAATTAAAAACCAGCAACAGAATAGACTGCGGGGAATCTCGCAATGGATGAGAACTAACCAGACGGAGCGGAAGCTTGAATTTAGCTATGAATTTTGTTCCAACAGAAATACTCCCTACTTTATTCAGATTTTTTGTCTTTATTGTGCGTTTCATGTCCTTTATATATTAATTAAATACGAGGTCTGGTTTTGAATGCAAACGGGCTGCGGCCTTTCACGCCGCTTAAAAACACAACGCCGCGTGAAGAACGATTTTTAATGCTTAGTTTGGTATAATACCATCTTGCACCGAGATTGCCCTCTTGCCCTCTTATTTAGTAATTCCTAATAAGATGATATCATCATCATTATCGTCTTGGCGTTAATGTCCCAGGGTCCGCCTTGACCATGATCCAGGATATGGCAGATCAGATAATTACAATGGTGCGACTGCCATCTGACCTCCGTGACTCTGCTACCAGGAGAACCTGATCAGTTTGGATCATGCTTACATAGTCAATCGCCTGACTGAGCAGGTTTCATTACTATGTTTTTTCTCACCATAATAACATCGGTTAGCATTCAACTTATGTACATATCTCAGAAAAGAGTCCGCAGTGGCATTCAAACCCGGTACCTCTCACTTACGAGTTGTATACCTTAACCACTCGGCCACCGACGCTCCTAATGAGATGGAGTATATTAAAGGCACGTTTTTTTAGGATAGCAGTGCCGTCTTAAAGCGGCCGTATTACGGTCAGTGTCAGTGAATATTGTCGCCATAGTCAACGTTTCCAGTGACGTCATTCATCTCTGTGGTTCACGGACCCTAATAATACATAAATGACAGCGGCACCGTTACTGAAAACGTGCCTTACCTACACTTCTATATCTCTCTTTCTTTTTTCTTCTTTTCAGCCATTTTCAACCTCTAGGGTGTAGGCCTCCTTCAATACATTCCAGCGTTCTCGGTCTTGTGCTGTCTTCAACCATTCCATTCCAGCTGTTCTTCTAATGTCGTCGTACCAGCGCATCTGAGGTCTTCCCCGTGAACGTCTTTCACCCCACGGTCTCCACTCCACCAGCGATTTGCACCATGAACCTTTCATGAATTCTACTAATGGGTATAAATGTAAAGTTTGGAAGTAATCCAGAAGTACTGAACCTATATTAATTAATAGATGTTTGGAAACCGAATTAGGGTTCCTCTACAGGTGAAAACGGAAACCTTACAGAATCACTATGTTACCATTTGAAACTCCTTTGTTTGCCAAATTATTCGTCACCGATTTCCGTCAAGATACTTTCCGTGTGGTGTCCGGTAGAGTAGAATAGCACCAATCTGGAAAAAGACTGGAAAAAGTGCAGCAGCGTTTTCCATTGTTGTATTTATACAACACTTGGATCTCCCACGCGCCTGCAAAGCGTGGAGACTATGGCAATAACCTCCCCTTACGTGGGACTGGCCCTAAGTCCTGCAGTGGACTGTTACGATCTGTGATGTTGATGATGACTCTACTTTCTGGATACACCTAATGTTGACATAGTCAAGCACAACCAAATTATTTGAACCCATAGCTAAGCTGCGTAGGAAGGTAGGAAGATGTGGATGAGGGAGACATGGAAGAAACTTCGGAAGGCCCATGTCCAAAGTTGGACAAATAAATGCTGAAGAAGAGCAGAAGATGATTCCTAAATCAAAACAGCAATAAATAAATAAATAAATAATCGTTGACAAATTCACACAGCGCCATCTAGCCCCAAAGTAAGCAAAGCTTGTGTTATGGGTGCTAGGTAACTGATAAACTACTTATATACTTTTCAAATACATACTTATTATACATAGAACACCCAGACCCGTAACAGAAATTAAAATTCATCATTTCAATTTCTGCCCGGCCGGGAATCGAACCCGGGACCTCTTGCGTGGCAGACCGGCTTGTTGACCACTGAACCACTCAGGTCGTCCAATATCAAACAAACAAAACGGACAGCGCTACACCAAAATCCCGCAACCCTTGACCAATTCTCAAGGACTATTTTGGTATGAAAGCTTTGATTTTATTTGTGGTACATCGCCGCGTGAAATGAGCGTGGAGCCGCCGACCACCCAACGAGACGCTGACTGCTTAACGCGCGCGGCGTCATCTCTTCTGATTTATTGAAACGGAAAGCCGACGGCGTAGCGTACATTACTGGCCAACAATAATTGGATGCTGGACTCGGAAAGCAAAAAATAAAGTAAACTTACTAATTTAGTTTAATGAGTTTATCAGTGGAAATTAAACATTTTGGTAACTTCAAATCTAGGTTAATGCTTTCCATCAGGTGGGCTGTTTGCGGATATATCAACGACTAAAACAGATACTGACAAATATATATTATTGTTTATTTTTCTATCTATATGCATTCTACGCCATCAACTGCACGATCACTCACCCACAACCTGAGATAAAGCAGAAATACTTTTATGTATTTCCTGTAAATTTTCGGAGCAAAATACAAAAAATTTATATTGATTAGCGAATATGCATTAGCTACATGATTATCACTAATAATGGGGTTAAGTATCCCGAGTCCCACGCACTTCGGTTTTATGCAGCAAAATAAAAGGATTGTAAAAAATCATATAACCATATCATGGAGGTAGTGCAGTAAAATCGCACACAGAGCCGATACTTTACCTATCTACGGTTTTTGGCTGTAATAAACCATCCCAAATTGAATTATGAGTCATTTGAATCTCTTGAAATTGCAAGTAAGAAAGTTTCAGTTGTACCTAGTTATAACGTTGAAATTGCATTTCATAAGTTAATTGAATTCCACTCAACACACGGACTCCAGAATCAAATCAATGCAATAAAGTTTGCAGCCACGAAACTTGTCCCCGAGTGTACGCAAAGAAGTTTAAATTAATTCTGATTTGTACTTCGAACTTAGTTTTCTCACGCAACCGAGTTGATCTTATACAGGCGGCTCTCTTTTGATTATTCAAACAGTAATGCTCTAACCGTAAAAATGTATTTCTAATAACCATAAACAGCGACTCATTTGGAGATGAAATGTAAGTTGTTTATTTGAGTAACCGCTTTCGATTTACATTCAACTTCGTAATGCAGAAGAGGTAAATATTTATTTTGGATGTCATTAAGCTGATATCTTGGATTACAGTGTTAAAAGTAATCTGTGGGAGTAAAATAGAGGGATAATAGTGTAATAGTGGCAAGGTTTAGTTTAAGTAATGCTGCTTCAGATTACATAACACAGAAACGCTTTGATATACCTAAAATATAACGTCACTTGGTGCTGGAGCTTCCGAGACTGTTCAACAAGTCTCAAGGTGCCCAGCGGAAGACCTTTGCAACTTAGCAGTATAAATTATCTAGATGGACTGCAAAGGCTTAATCCTACCAATGGTTAGATGGTCATATGTTCGTGAAAAGCTAACTTGAATAAACGTATTTGATTTGATTCGACGACCTGAGTGGGAGGTCTCGGTTTCGTTTCCCGGCCTGGCAGAAATTGAAATGAAGAATTGTAATTTCTGTTACGGGACTGGGTGTTATACGTATAATTGGTATGTATTTAAAAAAGTATATATCTAGTTATCGCTTTTCTGGCACCCATAACACAAGTTTTGCTTATTATGGGGCTAAATGGCGCTGTGTGAATTATCCAAGAATATTTGATTTGATAACATATCTAGACAAATTGCAAACATAATCCTATCATTTTACCAATGGTCAATATTTGTTTAATCCATAATGTTTTAAACTATCGCGGTTATTATCACACATTTTAAGGGTATGTTCCGGGTTTCCTACCCCGTACCTTTGTTGACGAGTAGCCCGATATTTCGACACAGTTAGAGAAGCTACCGAAATCACAAAATATTCAACTTTCAATCCTGAGAACGGATTTAGGTTATCGAATACTTGGTCACCAGTGATTCAGTCTCTTAAACCAGAACTAGGTCGAAATAAGACTAAAAAAGTGAGTGATACGGTCAGTGTAGTGTGTCGTGACGTAAAAGTGAGTTCGAGTTCCAGTAGTAGCAAACAACTTTTGCGAAAGCGGGTAGATCGACTTCGGCCGCTTTATCGCTAACCAACACCGTCCAGCGCTCGCAGCTCTCCAGGCGTCCCGTGACCATGATGCATGCAACTGTGTCGAAATATCGGGCTACTCGTCAAGAAAGGTACGCGGTAGGAAACCCGGATCATATTCTTAAAATTTGTGAAACTTAACTTGAATAAACGTATTTGATTATGTGATCGTTTAAATCCTATCTAGGATTGTTTAATCCTTCATAAAACATTAACTTAGCATGAACCTGGCTATAATAAATCTAAAACGTCTACAATACAGAGCACGTTACTTGGCTATAGTATAGACACTATACCGCTATAAGTGACACAGTAGAGAAACTACACCTGTAAACTGAGCACTACGCTTGCACTTTACAGGTTGACAGGTTGCGGTGTGTTTAGCACCCCGAGAGTCATTTGCAAGGCTCTACTTACGCTTTTACTGGGCGTATTAGGGTAGGTCACTAGCTGTATTAAAGGTGTTGCTTTAAAATGTTGCCACGTACTTTGTTTGGTCTAATACCTAATACCTACAGGGTACCGATTCTGGTGTGCAATGCAGTTGTTATTATGTTAACTAAAGTACTAGAAAACGAATTGTGGAAAAGTTCGAACTCATGAAATTTGCAACTCAACATCTGTCATTTGAATAACAATCACACGTCTAATACCTAATACCTACAGGGTACTGATTCTGGTGTGCAATGCAGTTGTTATTATGGTAACTAAAGTACTAAAAAACGAATTGTGGAAAGTTCGAACTCATGAAATTTGCAACTCAACATCTGTCATTTGAATAACAATCACACGTTTGACATGCGATGTAATTGTAATGTTACTGCAACTGAGACGATGTCCGTACCAGAATCGAAGCCATACAGTTATTATTGTAATCATCAACAGTCTCTACTAAGAGCCATCTTGAATATGAGCCATCTCTAGAGCGCTAACGGACTATAATATTATAATAATCTTAGTGTTAATGTCCCGTTGTGCTCCCGCGCACGAGGGCCTGCCTTGACCATGATCCAGGATTTGCCAGATCAGATAATCATCTGATCAGTGGAGCGACTGCCATCTGACCTCCGTGGCCTGACCAGTTTGGATTATGGTTACATATTCAGTCGCCTGAATGTGCAGGTATTATCACGATGTTTTTTACCTCACCATAAGAGCATCGGTTAGCATTCAACTAATGTATATAACTCAGATAACAGTCATTGGTACATGGCCACCGTGGGATCCGAATCCGGTATCTATTATGAGTCGAATACCCTAACCACTCGGCCACCGATTCTCCCAGAGTACTAATGGACTACCACCCTATTAGTTCGAAAAATAGTAAAGTTTTTCAGGTGGTAGGACCCTGTCAAGCCTGAGGAGTCCGCCTGGGTAAGTGCCATCGCCTTATCTATTTCTACCGCCAAGCAACAAATCTTGCAATCTTGTTTTCCGGTTTGAAGGATAGGGTAACCAGCGCAATTAAATATAGGTAATGTCGAGTACGACACAAAAAAAGTACATACAATAATGCATCGAGCGCGTAATAAACAACGATATTGCAATAGTATCGGCCAGCGTGTCGATGCGCCTACGTCACGTAGTGTTGTGCAAGAAGTGATGGTGCGGTAGTCGATAACGATGATACGTTTTAGCATACGATAGATTTTGTAAACGAGTTGCTCCTATTGTTAAAACCAGGTTGTTGTGGTGCGTGGGATTTTTATTGAGATAAAATGTTTTGGCTAGTTTCAGGATAAATTCTTTTAGTATAGAAAACTCTATATTTGTATGTAAACGTCTGAGATTTGTGTGTGAGATATTTTTAAAGCTCGATTTTGGATAGTTTGAAGTTTTTTATGGTTAGTTTCACAAGTACTTGACCAAACAGGAGCAGCGTATGTGATACAGGGACGGATTAAGGTTGAGTATATTTTTAACTTAGTTTTGGGACTGAGCTTCGCTTTTCTGTTAAATGTAGGGTATGAGTCGTAGATGTTATGGGCGACAGTTACCGCTTACGATCAGGTGGACTGTCTACTCGTTTGTCACTGTGTAGTATAAAAAAATACATATCTACGCTCCATCAAGTGTACTGTATTTCTTAAGAAACTTTTCATCTGAATACTAAAATATAGACAAGTTCGTTGTCTTTCCACGCGATAACTTCACTTTTCGGAAACTTCTTTAGGGAAAACTCTACAGAAGCGCGTAAGTCTTCATAAAATAGTACGGTGTGGCTATGTACATTTAGCTGCAAAATGAACGGGCCCCCATAGCATACTTAAAATGAGAGGGGGCATCCGTTCATTCTGCAGCTGACTGATTCGGATCGGATGCGTAGCGCTCTAACTGGGGATGCGTCATAAAAAAGAAAGATATGTTACACGTTATCGTTTAGGAAAATATATCAAAATAAAATAGGTAGGATTATTTCGTCGTAAAGGACGTCGCATCGAACTATCGGGATATTTACTGGTAAACCAAGGTAGGTAGGTTTCCTGCGCTTTCATCACACTGCGATTTCAGAACACGATAGTCTATTTAGATCTATAGAAGTCTCTAAAAGCGCAGATTCTTATTAGTACTTTTTTATTACAAATAGTTTTTGTTACATAATATGGCCTTTGCCCTGCAGTGGGACAGATGTGACTAAAACAAATAAATAATATAGTTTATCTACACTCATAGGGTAATGTTCCAATTACATATTCGAAAACAGTCGTTTAAGGGTACACTTTTTTCACGCCAGACTATAAAATTTTAAAGAATTACTTTTCGATACAGCATTTCCCATACTATTTTCATGACAGCTGTATCGTAAAACAACTTTATCTACACTAATAGCGTAATGTTCCAATTACATATTTGAAAACAGTCGTTTAAGGATACACTTTTTTCACGCCTGTCTATAAAATTTTAAAAAATTACTTTTCGATACAGCATTTCCCATATCTACTATTTTCATGACAGCTGTATCGTAAAATAACTTTATCTACACTCATAGCGTAATGTTCCAATTACATATTCGAAAACAGTCGTTTAAGGGTACACTTTTTTCACGCCAGACTATAAAATTTTAAAAAATTACTTTTCGATACAGCATTTCCCATACTATTTTCATGACAGCTGTATCGTAAAATAACTTTTTAATCATTATGCAACACTTATATTTTTTAAATTCTCGTCGGGCGCCCGGACACGGTCAAATGTAGGCTGAATACATAGATGTCTTTAACAAATTCAAATTCAAAATTTAAATTTTCCTGTTTATATTCTGTGTAATTATTTTCCCGCTAAACAAAATATTTTTTGTAATTGTTGTAATTTGTGTTTGTGAGTGTATTTTCTTATTTTAAGTAAATAAATAGATAAATGTGAAAGTAGTAAAGTGAATTTCCCGCCGCTTGATATCCTCAACGCGTAGATACGAGTACAACAGAACGGGGTCTACCACGAAGTGACAATTAGCGATGATTCGGCCGAATGTTCGGGTGTTTCCTACTACGAACTTCTTTCGATCGGGTCGATCGGGACGGTCTTTCATTCAATCGGACCGAATTTATTTGACATTAGTTGCGTCGGAGACCCTACTCTGAACGCGTTAAGTTCGACCGATAATTTGAGTTTGACAGCTGTTGCATCGTTGATTTTATGTCAAAATCTACGACAGCAAAATAGTTATCGTGGGACCATCGTAAGTACAAAATTTCAAGTGTGTGTTCCCGGAAATCCCGGCACGGCGATAAATTCCACTCGTTTAAATAATAACAAGAGGTTGCGACGAAATATTAGAGTTCATTCTTTGTGTGAGCTTAGTTGAATACACAGTGTATGTGAAGACCTGAAAAATATATTATTTTAAACTTGACTCTTGGTTGTATGGTTTTTGTTAAGTTTCCTGCCAAAGTAAGTCTTCACTCAACATTGTTTTGGAGTTTTGTAATTCAATAATGTGGAAAACTAAGTGTGTATTGGAAATTGCAGCGAACACCTAACTCAAAATGATAGGACGTATGATTCTGGTGGAAGAAGCCCTCCTGGAAGAGCGTGTTGAGCGCCAGCGGCATCGCAGACGCCTCCGTGATTCTTTTAATGTCAATGTAGTGTCTGATTGAGCTTTGTTTCAAACTACAGACTGAGTCAGACACTATGAAGAGCTCTGCCAAGAGATAGTGCCTCTTCTACCCCGGAAACGTAGTCGTCGTGCAATTGACAACACAACAAAGGTAAGTGTTGGACTTAACAAAGTATTTTATCAGAGTACCTAGGTTTAGTAACCTATACCTAAGTCTGTCCTTTTGTCTAGTAAATTATTTAACATTATAATTTTTAGATACTCCTTGCCCTGAATTTTTATGGTCGGGGTAGTTATCAAGGATCTGTGGAGCAAAATACTGATTCCCCAGCAAACTCGGGTCTGATGGAGGTCATGACTGCCATCAATACATCAAACATAAGTGTAGGTACATAAAATTCCCTCAAAATGCAAATGACCGAAATGCTATTTTATTACTTTTATTGTAGGCATTGATTTGATTTCTCATTTTTCAAGACATTGTTTTTTCCTTACAGGTTTTATGAGCGATACAATCTTCCAGGAGTACTGGGGTGTATTATATATATAGTATACACATATAGCCATTTTCAGGCTCAGTGAACATGAGGAGCGATTTTTTAATAGGAAACATTTCCATTCTATCAACACCCAAGTTGTAAGTTAAAATACATAATATGTAGGTATAATTACTCAATAATTGTTATGCACTTTTATTGTCTTTATATGCCTACATTTCGCCCATGTAACAATAACTGTCCACTTGTCCATAACTGTATCTCACAAGTTTATTATTTTTAGATATGTGACTTCAACTGTAATATCCTAAATGTGGATGCAAGATATGGTGGAGTGTCGCACAATTCTTTTATTCGGTCTGAATATCAAGACATAGGATCATCTGGAGGATCTCCAAGAGACTACATATATATTAGGTAAGAAAATTCTAATTACTAAGGAAACTTATAACCACAGCTATATAACATCCCACTGTTGGGCAGAGGTCTCCCCTTGTGTCAAGGAGGTTCTAAGGCTGCACAGTGACAAACGAGCAGACGGTACACCTGATGGTAAGCGGTTACTGTCGCCCATAACATCCATCATGAAATTATACGTACTTGAATTTGGATAGCACAAAAGGACAAATAATTACAATTTAGTTGCAGGTGTTCAATTGAAACCCACAACCTCGCAAACGGATAGCAGACTCACCGATTGCATCAGAATTAACTTATTATTTCATTTTTACAGGTGATTCAGGATATGCTCTATGAGAGTATTTACTGACACCAATAGCCCATATTGAGGAAAACAATCCAGAAGGCAAATACAATATTGCCCTTTCCACCATTGAATACACATTTATGATCCTAAAAGGTTGGTGGAGATGTCTTCTGGCAGCGAGGGGAAACAGCAGGCAAGATAATCTTAGCCTGCTGTTTTGCACAATATGTGCATAAGGGCCGGTGTGAATGCTCTAGAGTTGATAGAAGATGATCTCCGAGCAGAAAATGCTCGGCTGGAGTCGTAGGGAAATTGGTCATTTTCTAAGGGGACAGAGGGAGAGGGAGCGGATAGTTAGGTTATTTAAGTAATTTCAGAGGAACCAATTATTTAATACAATTACTTTGATGCACCGAAACCTTTTGAAAAACCGAAAAGTTTTTGATATTAATTCTGAATGATTTTGACATTGTGTATACTTTTTGTATTCATATAATACTTTAATATTGACTGATGACTTCCTTTATTGTATTTTAATATGTACTTGTCCTGTTTTGTGAGATTAGTCTATAAGCATATTGCTGTTATTATTAATAAATAAAACAATTTTATTTTGTATGAAAACCAAAGAATTTTTTTAATGTAAATGTAATTAATTGATAATAGAAACAGATCTATAAATTGCTGCATTAACCGTTGCATGGCCACTACAGCATCGGCTATTATTGTGACTGCTGCCATAATGCCCTCCTCCTCCTGCCTCATTGTTTCGCGTCTCTCACTGTGCGTGGTCCTCTTCAAATCGGAACAGTCACCCATACAGAACCATTAGTTCGAAGGATAGGCTGCTGCCGAACCATTCGTAGTCATCATGGAGCTGCAAAAGTAAATAAATAATGTATTACTTTTATATATTACTCGACCGCCCCAGCTTCGCACAGGTAGTAACAACATTAACAAATTATACACCTAAACCTTCCTCTAAATCACATTGTCTATTGGTGTAAACTGCATGGAAATCTGTTCAGTAGTTTTTGAGTTTATTACGAACAGACAGCCAGACACGGCGTATAACTTTGATTTATAATATGTAGTGGTTACTAGCTTGTGGAAATCACACTGCATTGTAGTGCTATTCTGGGCTATAAGCTATATTACTGCCTGCCTCTGTGCTGCTGTTACCTAAAATGAAATAACGTTTGAATAATCATGCATGACTAATTTGTATGAATTATACATAAACAACAAACTACAAACTCACCTTCTGCCATTGTTTGGTGCTTTCAGTGCACCTAACCTTTTATTTTTTTATCCATGGCATTGCAAAGCCTGTGGGAGCGTGCACGACCCTCCACACTCGTCGGCGCAGTCATGGTTGTTTGCCAAATGTATGTGCTTAAATAAAGTATCATTTCCAAGATAAACCAAAAGGGCCACGGGGTCCACGGCCCACGACCAACTTGTATTCATATTCACTAAATTTGTGTACGTTCCGGGCAAAGTGCTATGCTATGCTCGCTTTTGTTCAAGAAGGCATCACAAACTTGCACCAACCCACTTAAAACGTCAACTACTTTTCTCCTTGGTGTTAAGTGGTTATTGCTTGAAAACCATAGTTTATTTCAAATTCATTATCGCTTTTAATAGTAATGCAAAAATAAAGCAAAAACATCTCCAATCTCGAACTCATTTGTTTGTTTACATTTTGTCACTTTTTTTATTGATACAAGGCATGGGCAGGCAAGTGCATCCATTGTATACAGCCAATTTATTTTCTTTAATGGTCAAATCTTAAGAAATATTATAAATATTACATTTATCTCGCAAAAAAATTAAAAACTAAAACAAAATACTTATTTTCTTGATTGATAAAGTATTTTTATATGGTAAATCGACGTATTTAATGCATATTCTAATATATCGCCAAAATATCAATAGGTGTATTTACCCTAGTGCTCCTTTTCATTCGTTCCGAATTTCACCTGAGCATTGTCTATGAATCCGAAGGATTAATAAGAATCCGAACTAAGTTCATGGTAGGGTCACAATGTTTCGTTCGGTCGGGTATCGGTCGGTTCCGAAAGTATCGGATCGTGATTTCGGAGTAGACCTCCTGACTCGCAGCTTACTTGCAGCTAAGTTGAGAAAATTATAGGTACGATATTTTAACGTAAAAATATGAGTGTAGATAAAGTAGTGTATGCAACTGCATATAATTAGGTATTAAAACACTCGTGTCAAACTATTATCATACTCGGCTACGCCTCGTATGATAAACAGACACTCATGTTTTAATACCCCCTTTTATATGACAGTTGCATAAACTACTATTTTAATCATTATGCAACACTTATATTTTTTTAATTCTCGTCGGGCGCCTGGACACGGTCAAATGTAGGCTGAATACCTAGATGTCTTTAACAAATTCAAATTCAAAATTTAAATTTTCCTGTTTATATTCTGTGTAATTATTTTCCCGCTAAACAAAATATTATTTGTAATTGTTGTAATTTGTGTTTGTGAATGTTTTTTCTTATTTTAAGTAAATAAATAGATAAATGGGAAAGTAGTAAAGTGAATTTCCCGCCGCTTGATATCCTCGACACGCGTAGATACAACAGAACTGACTCGCAGCTTACTTCCAGCTAAGTTGAGAAAATTATAGGTACGATATTTTAACGTAAAAATATGAGTGTAGATAAAGTAGTGTATGCAACTGCATATAATTAGGTATTAAAACACTCGTGTCAAACTATTATCATACTCGGCTACGCCTCGTATGATAAACAGACACTCTTGTTTTAATACCCCCTTTTATATGACAGTTGCATAAACTACTATTTTGTATTCGTACTAACATGGTAAGAATGTGATTCTTTTTAATAAGTAGGTACTTAAACTCTAATATACTAATATCGTCCACTACATTTTACCCAACTGTGACAGAAAGAGGATTATATCAATTTTTATATGTTCATAGCTAAGTCTTTGCTACTTCTGCATGGCAATTTATTCCCTGACATTATTGCGTACACAATTTTAACAGGCGCATAAATTGTTGATAAGGTAACACTCAAAATTCATGTAAATTACGATTCAATACAAAAATACAAAAAAAGAGCACGACATCGACAAGTATTATCCACAGAAACCTTTTTTCCTTCATCATCAGAAATTTAAATAAGCTTTATTTAGATTTCTGAGGGTAAAACCTAATCAATGTAGGTATTTCAAGTCATGTTCAATGTAGTGAATGAGGCGTTTAGGAGAAGGGTATGAAATTTAATGTAAGTAAAACGGATGGTATGGTAATGGAACTCTTTCCTGGAGGATATTGCTCTATATTTAAATAAATAAAATATCAGTCAGTCGGCGTCAGACCGCTGTTGCGTTAGTAAGTTCACACTTAATTTGATTCAGTTTCGTTCGGTTCGCTAAAGTTCGGAGGGCCTAGTGTGAGTTCCGCTTCGATTTTACTTAACTATCGCGTTTGCGTTTACGTGGAAATTAGTATGAAAAAATATATAGCGCCGCCTAGTGGTACGTAAATGAAGTTTTTTTCTTCATACTAATTTCGACGTAAACGCAAACGCGATAGTTAAGTAAAATCGAAGCGGAACTCACACTAGGCCCTCGGTTCAGTTCCCGAGTGACATAGGCTATTTTTCATCCCGGAAAAATAATAGGGACCCGCGGGACAGTCGAGTGTTTACAAATATCCAAACTGTCCTGGTCTGTGTTATTTTCATCACTGGTGATGAACCAATTTTATTTCCATAAAAGAACGGGAACTATGGCGAATCAAATTCATCACCCTCAATAGCAAAAACTCCTGTTCAAATGAACTGGGCAAAATTAAGATACTGTTTACTTGCCACAATAAAAATTAAGAACCTTTTTTATGTTAATTTAAATAGTTTTAAAAGCGTTAAAATGTGCAAAAATAACATGTAATAAACTAATCCCGATTCAGCATGATTATGCAAGACTTTAATCGTCACAAACATGTAACTGTACGCTTTAGAGATTTCTCCTTCTATATGTTAATCAGAATACCATTATCAACTATTTAAATATAATTTTCAACTAAAATAATATATTGGAAGAAAGGAAATGGAGGACATAAAATATCGTGACACTTCAAGACTTCTCGTTGAATAGGGGTAAAGATTGGATTCCTACAACGTGAAGTGAACCTGTTACCTATGTCAATGTGCTTTAGAAATCGCACTGGACAATTTCGCAGACATTTCCTCTCCAGAAGTTAGGACATTTGAGAAAAAAACATTTTTTACAAAAAAGATTCAGACTATGTAACAAGATATATTAAGGTTTGTGGACCAAACAGTGCACAAGTAAGTTGTTAGCCCATTCCTTATAATTATCGTAAAGTAGGAGAAAGTGTATCTGTGGTGTATGTGATCTGCTAAATCCTGGATCAAGGTCAAGGCAGACCCAGTTAAACCTGTTATTTTTTTGTGTTCCGTGGCTGTTACCCATATTAAAATCCCTTAATTAATGGTTCACTGGTGAACACGAAAAAAGAAATTGGGGTCAAAAGTCATTGGGAAACAGCTCAATCGCTTAGCTTCTAAGTAAGTATCTGAATCCCTTAATAAATAAGTATGTTAAAAATCGCTGCTGCTTTGTGCACAACATAACCCCAGCTGTCACATGCGTCCGCCAGACTTTAGTAGCCAAAGGCTCCGTAGAATTGCTGAATTTTCCCCGCTCGGATGCTTTGTTCCACTCGTCTCCCGCAACACTTTTCGCTACTCCCCACAGTCGTTTGTCATTTCTTACCCGCCCTCTCATATAAATACAAACAGTCAAGGCGGAAGCCGTGAAATTTAGAAATTCCTTTGTGTCGACGCGTCGGCGCCACTTTGCCTTTATGCCTTTAGATCTACAAATTTTCAGATTTATTCTTTGAATAAATTTTGTGGTAGACGCTTGTCGGCTTTGAAATTCAATTGGCTCGGGGTCGACACATTGCTGACGAGTTCGTTTCCTTCCTCTCTATTAAGGATTTACGGTTTTTGTCTATGAATAGGAGCGAGCCTTTGAATAACTCTGATTTCATATTTATGGGGGAAATATAAATTTATAAGGAAGAATAAGAATATTTTCGTATCTTATTAGTAAAAACGTTTGATAAACCAAATGGAGTAAAAGCCTAAATTTAAGTGATATTACTTAGAACTTTAAAAGCTATTCATAAATAACATAACTTAGTTAACTACAACTCCAGGTCAATGAATTAAAATTCCGGAGGAAAGCGCCAAAATATTCGCTGACAAACAATGCTCTTATTCAATTTGTGTACATTTCATACGTAAATAAGAAAAACCATTATACGGAGGCTAGCTTTACATAAACATCTTACAAAGCCGTGACCCATCGAAGCCGGAAAAGGAGGGACATAATTCAATCAGAGAAGGCAATTCGGTCTTTTGTATGTAAAGACCGCATCCGAATAGAGGGTGCCATGGGCACGAGTCCTTAACCGAAATCTTTATAATCATCTACTATAGAATATGTGAAATAGTGGCTGTCGTCGGGGTTTTTGAGTAATCAGTTTGTCAAGTACCAAGTGTTAGGTGCAGTGTTTCTATGGGTATAAGTATTTATAATTTTTTGTTTTGTAATTTACGTTATTTCTCAACGTTGTAAGTATTTGTAAATGTTTGTTTGTAAATATTTACTCGTATAAAATAGATCAAGTGGGACGCGGGAGAGTTTATATATATTATTATTAATTGTAGGCACATTTAAGGTAGCAAATATTTATTGTGTGGCTAAACACAATTGGAAATAAAACAAAATATTACGTACATAGTTTTCGTATTTCATTTCGGCATTTTAGCACAATTACAGGTAGATGATGCCGAGCTAGGTACGTTTTATTCGCATTGACATCATGGCATATCGAAATTGACTTTTAAAAGTCCACCATTCGGATGTAGCATCATTTGAACTGCGTAATTAGAAGACACGAGCGGCCACTCGGCGAATACTTTAACGTCATCTTGTAAAAGTCACTACGCTCCTTCAGTTGGTTCGTTTTCTTTTTAATTAATTTTGACAAATTACCGTACCTTCTCAGTTACTCGCCTCTTTGCTTTCGTTTAATTAAATACTGAAGTGACACTGCGAGCCTCGCCGGCCCGTGAGTGGCCTTTCGCATCTCGTGTTTAGTATTTTGTTAATTACAGTCACTATAGCCGATACTACGCTCTGACTCTTTGAATTTATAGTGTCCAATTTCTTTACGGAAATTCGTGATCGATTTTCTTATTTCGGGCTTTATTTGAATTTTCGGAAGCAATTTTAGCAGTTACAAAAGGTAGCATTTACGCAACGAATAATCAAATCGTCAGAAATTCTTTAAAAGGTTGTAAGGTATGGCTAAAAAGGATCACCTTTTGATCTTCGTAGACCAGAAACCAGCGTTTTGAAGAATGTAGATACAAAGCGTGGAAATTATGATAGTTGTCCTTATAATCATGGAATAATACAGCTTCATCTCCCGGTTGTAGCGGTGTGTGGCATTGTGTGGCGGGGTGGATTGTGGCACTACCACAAGATCACTACAATTATCAAAGTTTGTTCAGTAACTCAACCATTCTCACAACTCTTGCGTTTCGAAAATGTACATTGTCGAAACATCTAGTACATCTAGATTCAGTGTGTACCTAGTAGGTTAGTTATGTAAACGAATCACTAGGTGAAGAACAAACAAAATCAAGAACAAACTAAGAAATTAATACAAAAGTTATTTTCCAACTAGAACCAAGCAGGCCTAATCTAACGAAACGTAAGTGCACGAAAGGCATAAAAACAGAGATGACTCAGCATAAATTTCAGCCACCCCACCATGTTATCATGTACGGTAACGGACACATTCATCTCCCTACCTTACCGAGCAGGTGACACCGAAAAACACACTGTGCATCGACAGATAAAGACCACCAATCACGTTCGCGTATTAAAATTCACCCCTCAATTTCTTCGCCAATTTATGATCCTCCTTTATAATATTTACGGTGTGTACAGGAAATTTACCTTATTGGGCTCATGTAGCACTTATCTCGCCCGACATACGTCGCCATCTTCTCCCCAACATAAACAAAACGCAACGCAATTTTCATGTTCAAGTCAATAGCTTAGAATAATAAGCGATAGTAAGTAATATTGAGGAAATCCACATGAGAGCCCCTTTAGTTTGGAGGTGATACTATTGTCCTGTTTCTGTTTTGTCGTTTTAGTAAACGATTTTGAGCGAATTCGCGTACCTAAAAGAAAACGAAATGGAATTGGACACATGTTTTAGAACTTTGTATGTTTTTTAAAACTGGTTGTGCTTTATTTTTGAACCAGACTTTATTCTTCATAGCTTCATAATCACCAAACCAAGCCAATTATACTTCTGCTGGACACCAGCAATAACTAGAAGCGCCTTAACTTGTTAATAAAAAAATTACAAGTGAGCCAGAAACTACGGTGATGTTCTAATTGGCAACGGTCGTGCGACCAATAGGAGACCTCTAAACCGCCGGTCGCACGACCATAGTCTTACAACCGTTGCCAGTTAGGACAGCGCCTACGATTTCGAGTTTCCATCGAGAGGCACTAGTTGGCACCGTAGTTGCGCTGCGGGGAGTGCAGGGGGTAACACTAGGGTGCTCCGCGTAGCTGCTTTACTTCACGTACCATTAAATTTTCCTGTTTGCATTTTTTAGCATACGTTACTCCCGAGACGCGCTCGTTCCGTCTACGATCCGGTTTACGATTGTAGTTTTAGGGGAGAACGTTCCTAGCCCCCGCCCATGCGTTGCAGCTGTGAATTTATTCAATTTTATGTTTATTCTAACGCGCTTAAGTAAATTATTTTCGAGAGGGCGTGGTCGAGCTCGAGTAACGGTTTCGCGCGCGACTATTTCAATTTTGGTAATTCTGTGATAAATTTAATTTTTATTTAAATGGTATTTTTATTAGAGGTCTCCTTAGTAGCAGGCAACACATTGGTAGTGCCCCTAGTGGTGCTGATGTCCATGGGCGGCGATGACCACTTTCCATCAGGTGGCCCGCATGTCTGTCTGTTTGCCGTATTACATAAAAAAATGGGAAATAACTTAGACAGAGACTTAAGAATTGTGGTCTCAGTCCTTATCACCAATATTTCTTCAACATCATCTTCTCGCGTCATCATTAGCGTTTGTCCCCGGTTGTGTCCTCTCGTGGCGCAAGGGGCTTCGGATTCGTCTTTCAACTCTTCCTTGTCCATTTAATTCGGTCTTCAGCATCCTTGCTAGTGAGTGTGTTGATACGCATGTCATCTTAGTTCTAGATACCCTAGGGTCCCCAAGAGTTACTTAGGGAAATAGAAATCTAAAATTTCTCGAATTTGCTAGCGAGTAAGCCCGTACCAGTAGCCAGTTTATTCAACTCTCAATAAAACGGGGAAGAGCTATCTCGCTAATAAATTGAAACTGCAACTACTCGGTGCTAATGGTTTTTAAAATAACTGTTCGGTCACTTTTATTATTCAGTGTTATTAATGGATATGTTTGGTTAATACGTTGTTGAATATTTCATTGCAAATAAAACGATTTTAATTGAATTTTTTAATGACCAACATCGTTATTAGCAGGCGTCTGTATACACGTGGTGTAATAGGAATAAAAATGATAGAAAACGAAAACTATTTCCAAGGTACTCTCTAACTAGAGCTAAATAATGGATTATTCAGATAGCCCGTGCTGATAAATAGAAAGAACATGAAATATAAATGTTAATTGATTCCTTTTCCTGGAACCATCTGTACGGAAAACTGTTTCAATTTCCAAAGCAAGCAACACTAGCTTAATATTCTGTTTAATTGTTCCCATTCATTATTTTGAATCTATCCACAATGTTCTACAGATGTAGCTACTATCGGTATCCTAATTGCAAATAAGTGAGGCAAGAGACTTGCTTTTAAAAGGTACTTTCACCTGACAATTTTTATTTCGTCTATTGAAATACAATTATGATCTTACATCTAACTTCAACACAAACAAAATATTTTGCAGATAACGGTTACTGCTTTCTGTTTGTATAAAACAGTAACTAGGTATAGGTAAATATATAATAAGTTAGATCAACACAGTTTTTTATTAAAGAAGTTATGTTTTTCGTTAAAACACATTAATTGAGATTGGGATTGTGGGTCTTTTAATAAAACTCACTGTTACCCAAAGGGCAACAGCTATGCTCGGAGTTTCTTTGCGCGATCGAATCAGAAATGAGGAGACCGCAAGCGAACCAAGGCCACCAACATAGCTCTAAGGATTACCAGACTGAAGTGGCAGTGGGCAGGGCGCATAGCGCGACGAACAGATGGCCGATGGGGCAGTAAAGTTCTCGAGTGGCGACCACGTACCGAAAGACGCAGCGTGGGTAGGCCTCCTACAAGGTGGACCGACGACCTGGTAAGGATCGCAGGTGCCAGCTGGATACGGAAAGCGCAGGACCGGCCTTTGGGGAGATCTCTGGGGGAGGCCTATGCCCAACAGTGGGCGTCTTCTGGCTGATATGATGATGATGATGATGATGAATTAAGATTACTTTTAAAATTTAAATACAACCTTACACCCTAGAAGTAAAACTGGTATGTAGGTACCTCCTATAAAAACGTAACGCCTCCAAAATTGATTTTACTGCCACCAATAAAATTCGCACCGAATTGAGATTTACGCGAATGTGTTTTCAGAATCCGCAGAATTTACTTTGTAATGATCACCCACAAATTCAATCCGTACCCTATAAAACTCCACTGGAGTCACTGACTCCGGAAGTAAGCGTTTGGCCATATAAGTACTAACAGAAGGAGACAATGGCACGACCGAAAATCGACCCTATGGCTTACCCTTAAGAGTGAAGATACTAGGATTGTACCGGCTGCAGGAGTACAGTGTTGCCCCAAGCGGATGTCAGCGACAGTTACCTTATTTGGAATCGGTCCAGGCTCGGCAGCCGAACTTTTATGTTATTTCAATGCGGTTAAACTAAAAGAATCGCATTTGCTACGATAGACTGTTTGTTAGTCTGGAAACTGCTCACTTTGTTTAACAAGTTATCATGACCACAAAGTAAGTAGGAGTGCGTAGTAAGTATTAGTAACTCTATTTAAAATATAATATATTTGAAGTGGGTGTAAGACTAAAAATGATCAAGACTTTTCTCCCATGGATTTCTTCGCGTAGCAGTACAGGCATGAGGCATTTCATCTTAGTCCTCACAGTGACCACGCACATGCCCTTCTACATTTTTGCTACCTGCAGTCTAAATATATGTACAGTGGATGTTATGGGCGACAGTTACCACATACCATCAGGTGGGCTGTACGCTCGTTTGTCACTGAGTAGCATAAAAAAAAATTCCCGATCGCTTTTCGCATTTTCAAACTGATTCGTGCTATAATTCTTTTGAATATACCGAAGAGTTTTGCCTTTAAGATATCCAGTTGAAATATATGATTGTGATTTATCATTTAAAAATCTAGAAATTTTGACTATTTTTGTCTTAGTTATAGAGGCAACTCTGATATACGAAAAATAATATGACATAGTTTGAATGTCGCTGGGGCACAAAATGGGCAGCAGGGTATTCTGTTCAATATTTGTGTATTTCTTCTGGCAAGGCGCGAATTTAGAACAACAGAATTAGCTTGTTTTCTTTTGCTGTAAATGCTCCTGATATTTGAACGATAACTCAGATCATTTGGTGGTCTCAATAGTTATATAGTCAAAACACATAGTTGAAGAAGGAGTATCTATAACACTGTCCATGGAAGACCTAGACTCTAGCTCCTAGAGGACGCTCTTCTACTGTTTACATCTAAAGAATATCACAGGACAACTTGTGCGTTTGGTCTGAATTCACCGTTACACGGTTATGATAAAAGTTGATAAATAAAATCGTCCCAAAATTATAAATTGAACATTTATTAATTATTTGAATCTAATTTTAATACAAAACTAATTTAAGTATAATTTTACATGGGTAGATAGATATCAGTCCATTTTATTAATTATTCTTCGAGAATGGAAACGATTTCGTCGTAGATAAGGCGTAGATACCACGTCTAAAAATTAGAAACAATCTGTAAATCTCCCTTGCCAACTTTACTGCAGGTTTTATAGACTATTCTTTGAAAATATACGTACCCTTGCTTATTAAGATTTCCGTTTCCCATTTTGAGATGAGCTCCAACACACGCGTTTTTTTCAGTAGCTTGAGCAAGATCAGCACATTTTCTGCCAACCAGGTGGTTGTATTTAACAGTCGCTGCGAAGAGCTCATATGCACGATTGTGTGAACATGTGCTCAACCAGCATCCTGGCTGCTCTGTTAGGTGTCCATTAGGGTAGAAATTGGTACGGCCAATAGGCTTCATAATACCAAATATAGGGTTAGTATGGATGACTTCCACATATACACCATCAGTCTCCTTCAATGCGTTGGGATTTCTTTCCCACATTGGACCGGCAGGGTCAAGACCTAAAAATTATATTGGTTCAAATATGCGAACAATTTAAATTTAAACTCAAAAACTCTTATTTATATTTGTTTTAAACTAAACTCGCGTTCTTTACACATATTATTATATTAGACGGGACTTGGACGCGACGTACCTTTAACGTCGGGAAAACAAATCATAAAGGTACGTCGCGTCCAAGTCCCGTCTAATATAATAACTCTTATTTACCTGTAATTCTTGCAGGTCGCCCTCTAGTTGCGCGCCCGGCTAATCCAGCAATGTGGGCACCCACGCTGTAGCCCATCAAGTGAACATTGCTCCAACTTCCTCCGCTCGAGTTGAAAAGCCATGTTAAGAAGTTGGCTATAAATTGACCAATTAATGGACTAGCCTCTTTGGCCTCTATATAAGACATTGTGAAGACATCCATCCAGTCCACAACGATAACGTTACAATCGGACACGTCAATAAAGGCATCGCGTATCATTCTGTTGCTATAGCAGTCTCTAAAACCTAGCCAACCGTAAACTATCACGTTCAGTGGCTTGCTACTCTGATAGTTTGAAGCCCGGATGGAGGTCAAATTGCCCTTTACAAGCAACTGAGGACCTACTTGATTCCTTCTGTAATTGACAATGTTAATTGTTTTTAACAATATTATTTACGTATACCACCAGTCACTTACCACCAGTTGAGATGGCGGTCAAATTCCTGGCTAGTCTAAATAAAAAAAGATCTATACTGGCCATGTGGTTTCACCCTCCTTCCTTCTAACATATTTGTGCGTGTAAAGTATTAGTGGTTAGTGTTAGTTAGAGAAAAAATGCAATCGACAATCGATGTGGAAGTAAGAACACAATGTTTGCGGCTATCATGAAGAGTAGGAGAACAAGTCGAAACTTCGACGTCATCAGCAGTTTAGACTTGATCATCACATAATAATTTTAAATAAGTTTATTTTTAGTGATGGCAAAACTAGTGACATAGGGGATTGGGAACAGCTTAGCTTTAGAGCAAGAATATCCCAATAAAAATGCTAGGTATCTAGTGCCGTAAAGATATTAAGTACCTGGTGTAGAGCCAGTATTTGACGCTAAATTCATTTAACTTCCGTAGATCAGTAATAGGCCGTTTGTCAAGATTAATTTGGTGCAGTACACCCTCGCAATCGGGCATCCATATGTGGGGACGTCTGTCGTCCTTGTGGGATAAAAATCCTGGAACTATAGGACAAACCGTGTATGCTGAAATATCCGAAACTTTCATGTAATGGTTTTCATCAAGAAAATGGCAGTTACCAATTTATGAATACTTATAAATAGCTTACAACCGATGATGACAACGAACACAGTTAGCACTTTCATGTCATTAAAAAATCTAGGTTCTACACTTTGATGATACTAATCTTGTAATAAATCATTCATTTAGAAATAGTAATACAAACTGTTTTCCATATATCAGTTGTCTTTGTAATTACTTTTAGTTAATGATCGTAAGTAACATCTCGCAATAAAAAGAATTATAGGCATAGTTACGAGAGTAGTATGTTACGGTTGGTTTAATTTGATAACTAACTAAATTTTACTACTTACATTGTTTAATTTCATTTTGCATACAAATTTGAGGGCTCGGAAGTGCCCCTGCCTAGACGAACGAAATGCAGGGGCACAATATCTACATTTTCTTGACTCGAAATTTCAGATCTTTGGTTTAGATAAAGACAGAAAGCTATAATTTTCAGGATAAGATGTAAGTAGCAGAGTTTTAAAATACACAAAGTTTTACTTGTTTATCGTTTATGCTTTGGATATTATTAGAACCTAAAATGCGTTAATTTCGACACTGACTGATTCACTGACTTCTCATCTAAACATTTAGATAACTTTCCGAAGTCCAGGAAGCTGAAATTTGGGAATACACGCTAGGATTTGTACAAAAAAACTTGAAAAACCTGTAACTAACCCCTTAAAGAGGAGTGCAAGTCTGTATACAAAATTGTACCTATAGTTCTGCAGTCCTAAGAAGCTGAAATGGTATGCAGTGGTATGCAGAGCTAGAATTTTCACAAAAATTACAAGTAAACAAACTGTATCATTATATCTTAACGCGTGGCGACGAATAACACATTCATCAGCAGTATACAGGCTAATCAGTTGTAAAACTACCTGATTAAGCATAATAATAATAAATTAATAAATCTTTGACTTTTAGCCTTTAAGACTTTTCTATTAAGGGGGATGCAAGTCTGTATTAAAAATTTAATCTAAAGCGCATTTCCCAAAGTGCTAGAAAGCTGAATTAGAGAATGCAAGCTAATTTTCTATCACCCACCATTGAGTCTGCAGGCCTGTGTATAAAATTAAACAAACGAAGTATACTTCCTGAAGTGCTGGTATTCTGGTTAGAGAGAAGTAGCCCTACTTCTACATTCATTCCATACTTATATAAAAAAATATGTTTGCCAAGCCTCGTAAGCTCTCAACGGTTTCACTGTGAAAATGATACCAGATTTCATAAAAGGCCAAGCTCCTAACTCTACAAAGTAGTCTACAAGCCCTAAATTTAAATCAGAAAGTCTAGCTGGGCCGTTTCCAATCAATCAATGATCAACTGATCCTTGCTTTGCGCTATGTCCGACTGGCGACATCAGCCCTAAATGTGGCGTTGGTCGAGCACTGAGCATATATGTCATGAAATACTATGAAATGGCCAAGCCATCTCTGACCAAAATGCAGGATTTGTAACGATAGACTTTGTAGAGTAGAAGAAGACTTCTTCTAGAAGCTTAGCTGGGCCCTCGTGCGCGAGAGCACAATTGAGACATTAACGCCATGTTGTTTTTTTATCTTGTTGTGACCATACTGACTTGTTGGTCACAAGCAAGATCTGCGCGTTATGGAAATGAAGATGCTGCGGTGGATGTGTGGAGTTTCAAACAAAGACACGCCAACAGTCGCGGTAGCCTTAACGTCCGTGATATCGCAGATAAGCTGCAATAGTGCCGCTTTGACGCCAGACATGAACAAATGTCAGGCCATGCTGTCTCAGCCATGCACGAGAAGGAGAGCCGGTCCAAGAAGCGATGGCATGACATGTTAAAGATGACATGCGTGCAATCAAATTCACCACCAAGTATACAGAAGACGCTAACGCTGGAGCACGCTCGGGCGAAAATGGCCTTAACACTGCTAGCGGTGAGAGTGATATGGGTAAGTGAAGTATATTTTCCTTTTTGCAAAATTTTTTTTTACCTTTTACCAGGTAGGCCGCCATCTCACCTGATGGTTAGTGACGATGCGTCTCCAGTTCATCATACAGCCTTGAAGAAGTTCAGAACACACATTTGATTGTTGCACTTACAGGCAAAGCGTTTCATTCCTACGCCGTATGAACGCAGAAATGTTGAGCCAAACCTAAAAGACATTTCTTCTTAAAACAGCGGTTACAAAGATAAACGTCACATACCCGGCGTATGTAGGAATAAATACCTATAAAGTATCAACTTGCTAGGTAAAGTAAACTAATGGGAATGAAAGCAAAATAGATAGGAAATAGTTTCCATTACCACACAACCCTGGTCAAAGGGAAATTGTAAAAATAGACACTGAAATGATGTACTTTCTCTCTCTATTCTTTTCCGTTTAACCACATCACGTATTGCTCGGGGCGGTTGCTTTTTTGGCGAAGTTCGTTATCGGTGTTACCAGTCTATAAATTTTCCCAAAAAAGGACTTTATTATTTATTCTACGCTGTGGTGAACTTAAACTTTCTTTATTGATTAGGACATTAAATAACTCTTTCAATCGACAAACGAGCAGACAGCCCATCTGATGGTAAACGGTAACTATCGCCCATAAAATGTCTAGACGATTCATGCACTAATATTTTTTTTATTTGAATTACCCGACATCGTGTCAAAGATAATTATAATGAACTTAAGTGAGTATCCTCGTTCCCCGCACATTATTTTCCCTTAGTTCCAGGATTGAGTGACAGAGTGACAGAAATAAAGCGTAACCAAACCATTACCCACTCAATTTCTAAATCTCATTTTGAGTTTTAACCACGTTCACGATTCAATTTCCCATGACTATTGGTAACTCATTGAATTTTCGTGAATATCAATTATTTGCAATCCCTCCAAACTTAAAGATTATTTTTCCAATAATGAATCTATTTTATTTATAAATTTGTTAATAAATATTTTCCCATTTTTTGGGGAAAATTATCTACAAGCAACATCGGTTGATAGCCAATTAGGCGTGGCAAGCGCCCACGGTCTCGGTCGGCGAAAGGCACCCCACAACTATGTATCACCAGCCCCTTCCCTGCAGATATTTCCCCTACTTCCGGAATTAGGTGCCAGAAATCTTCGTACATTAACCAAATCTCATTTTTGTATTTGATTTATTGAGTTTGCACAAGGTATTTCACCCCGGGTTTTGGATGGCTCCCGGATTTTTTATGAACAATAATTGCAGTAGGTACCTTCCATAATTTATGTAGGTAAATAATGTTTACCACTGGATCACGATATTTAGATTGATCAGCGTATACAATGAAAAAATGTTATAGGTAAGTTATTATTAGCTTACTAAATGATAGAATTATTATATTTGATAAACTGGACTTTGAGGACATACACTTTCACTACACATATTATTGGGTATGTTACCACGGTTAGTATTGTTTAAGGGCATAATATGGCGGACTTTACAGGCGCGCAATTTCGGTCACGCAATTTATACTATCACACAAAATGAGCAACAATATCTATATAAAAAAAAACTTTAATAACTGAATTAAAAAAAAAAGAAATGCACACAGAAAGTAACGGTTGTATTAAGTAGGTGCCTAACTATATTCTAGATAGATAGGGTAGATAATGTAAAGAAGTACATAATAAAAGAAGTTTAAATATTCATCTAATGCTACGCACCGAAAGTAATCTGAACTTCTAAAGTATCGGGTTTTATTCGAATAAATAATGATGACTCGTAAAAATGCATAAGAATCGACTGCGAACGACAAATTAACTGTTTACACAAACGTAAAAACGTCAAATTAGTGAATACTAAAAAGAAAACCGTTAGGCCAATGAGTATCTTTACGTTGCAATCAAAACAAGGCTGAGGAAGGCAGGTGATGATTAATTTAAAACTAATTAAGAAACAATAATAAAATATCACGGTCGGTTTTTAACAGACCCCTGTCGCCGAAATCGATTACAAGAGAAAATAATTGGGATTCAAAATCGAGCCGTCCTTTTATAATAACGTTTTATTTATTGCGGCTAAATGATAATACAAGATATGCAATATAAAAAATACTTTAAGTGTCTAAGGCTGTATTTGATATCTGCGTCTCAAGAGTAAAAAATATACACCTACCACATACAATATGTATCATATAAAATAATATATTTGCATTTCAAATTCGGTTACGTTTTATAAATAGTAGATTTTATTGAAATTTAAATTCATAGTGGTCTTGGTTTAACTTTTTGTTTACTATTGTAGACATTTTCATATACCTATTAATAAAATAAAATTCTTGGGGTCAAGCATGATAGGACAGCTAAATACTTATTATTTTATCTTACAATGCACCAAATACTATGTATGTTTTAGATGCAAAAGAAATTTTGCGTATAAAGTGGTCACGGACGTTATGATTTTGAATTTTTTTTTTATGGTAATCGGCAGACAAACAGGCATGCGGGCCCTGATGGAAAGTGGTCACCGCCGCCTATGGACATCAGCAACACCAGGGGAGTCACCAGGGGAGTCAACAGGGGAGTTGTAATTGTATGAAAAATACGAGTTATGGAATAAACAATGCATAATTGTTTGAACGGCTTGTTTCGGTCCCCTGTTTATTCACACGCTTGCTACAGTGACTTCTCTACGAAGCCGAACAAGTCGATGTGCATTACAGTTACTACCGACATCTGTAATACAATTTTACGCCTATACATAGTATAAAACAAAGTAGCTTCCTGCTGTTTGTCCCTTTGTATCTATAGACTATGTATCTTTGTACGCTTAGATATTTTGAACTACGCAACGGATGTTAATGCGATTTTCAATAATAGCTAGAGTTATTGAAGAGGAAGTTTTATAAGCAAGAAAAATGGTAGGTACGAAAGTAGGTGGATAGCAGTGTTGGGCAAAATTTAATTGCAAGTTACAATTAAAAATAACAATTGATTAATTGTTAATTGTGAAATATCAATTAACAATTGATCAATTGTTAACTGTGACGTTGCAATTAACAATTGATCAATTGTTAATTGTGACGTTGCAATTAACAATTGATTAATTGTTAATTGTGACGTTGCAATTAACAATTGATCAATTGTCAACTGTTCTTGTAATTAAACTTTAATTAAATTTAAATAATGTAAATAGTAATATTATAAGATTAAGGAGTGGCTCAGGGTAGGGCTTTTACAAGCTTGACCTTAATGGCCATGCTAAATCGTTCTTCATGATAGCCACACAGATTTATATACTAGTACTAGCTGACCCGGCGCGACTTCGTTCGCGTAGCGTTCTAACCCTACACCTACCCTACACCTACCCTACACCTACCGTACACCTACCCTACACCTACCCTACACCTACCCTACACCTACCCTACACCTACCCTACACCTACCCTACACCTACCGTACACCTACCCTACACCTACCCTACACTTACCCTACACCTACCCTACACCTACCCTACACCTACCCTACACCTACCCTACACCTACCCTACACCTACCCTACACCTACGTCAAAAAAATAAAAAAAATATTTAGGGGTGGACTACCCCTAACATTTAGGGGGATGAAAAATAGATGTTGGCCGATTCTCATAGATACCGGATAAGCACAAAAAATTTTATCAAAATCGGTCAAGCCGTTTCGGAGGAGTATGGCAACGAAAACTGTGACACGAGAATTTTATATATTAGACTTAAGAATAGAAAATTCTTTCCGCAAATAGCTTTCAACATAACAATGCGTTTACATATTATTTTGTCTCTCTCGCGTCCTACTCTTACCTCTCAGCCCTCGAGCGGCCCGATCGGGCCGCATAACAATATAAATCTGTGATTGTTAATTGTTAGTTTTAATTGTCTCTTGTAACAATTAAAAATATTATTTTAATTATTTTAATTGTCTCTTGCAATTAACGTGAGTTTATTTAAATAAATTAATTGCAATACGCAAATAACAGATTAATTGCAATTAAATCAATTGTGATTAAATTAATTGCAATTAATTTTTCAATCAATTAATATGATGATTAAAATATCAATTGTTCATGCCCAACACTGGTGGATAGTAAGTGTAGAATAGATAATGGGTAGGTGTTTGGTAGGTGTAGGGTAGGGGTAAGGGAAGGGGTACGACGCCACGCGAACGAAGTCGCGCCGGATCCACTAGTGTGATATATATAACCACCAATAAACTTATTTCGTTGGGTCTATAAATAGATATTTTTCAATTCCGAGATCGCATTAGTCTAGATGTCCTGTTTGCTTATTCATATTTTAGGGTCACTGCTCCGGAGATACTGTGGAAAAATTTAAACGAATAAACTCATCGATAAGCTGAGAAAATGGACCCAGATTTTAACGGCTGACTTCTTCCATTCCGATGCTGATGTATGTTAAATTGTATACAACTGGAAATAAATAAGAGTCAATAATAATGCACTCGTTACGTCGACAATGAGACTTTATTTGATTGGAAATACAGTGAAGTGAGAAACAGAATGGCTTATGTAATAACAATGGTAATGAACTGGTAGGTTATAGAAAAGAGACATGGAGTATCATAAAACCCTGGCGAAACAAAACCCGCAGCTGATACTGTAATTCAACGAATCGGTTATTTGATTAGTTCATTAACATATAGTCCAAATTACCATATGGTCAGGTGCTCAGCTAATTCCTTAAATTACTGTACTATCTGTATATACGGAATATATCGAATCGTACGAGTTAACGACATTAAAGTTGATTGATTATTTGTATTTAAATGTTAATGTATGTCAGAATGTCCTATGATTACTAAGCCATTATGTCCATTGCCATACACCATCACCAATATCACCACCTGCTTGGTTTAGACCTTCTGTTGCATTTATGCTAATCTTAGAGAAATCTCTAACTTCTTCAGTAAATTTATTTCACGAGAAACTAATTTGTCCACATACAAAATCGGGATGAATAGCAACTAGCTATATTTAATAAACACTTTAACTACAATGTAGTTGCATATACTGATAGTGTATTGAATAAATTACACGATCAGTTACTCTACTTAAGTGGGATTACGATTGATCTTAGATTAGGTAAATCTTCTACTTAGAGGAGACTCCATACTGTATTATTAATAAAATAATCTAGCATAATACCCCTCCGCTCTCGGGTGGGAAACGCAGATTCTTCGCAGCTGTAACCGAGCGAGCAAACAGGAAGCAATTTGCAAGATAATGCAAAGGATAAACAGCGAGACCTATTTGGCACAGGCATGTATCGCTACGGCAATAACTTATTTCGTTAAAGAAGGAAACGGGGCAGATAAGATGGTGCGCAGTGCAGCATCCCGGATCGCACTGCGTCGGCCAGAGCGGCGCCGGCCACTTGGCAGCTCGCTCGGTCAACGTACCCATCCTCCATAAAAGCCTCCACAAGCCGGAGCCAAAACAATTCCGCCAAATTTCTTGCCCTAACACGCATGACTTTACGATCCTCCAGCGAAGAGACCCGTTTATTTTTGGGCGTCGTCCCGCGTCGCGCTCTCGCGATATTTTTATTGAAATTCGTGGCGCCTCGGTATTTATTTATCGCGTTATCAGATCAAATATTGCCCTCGGAGCCAGAGGGTTATTGCCGAATGTACCGTAGGACTCCGAAATAAACCAATAATTCAAGTAACCACTCAGAAATGAGGCGTTATGACATGTTATGGACTTCAAATGAGCTGATAGGCATCGAATTTACTAATTTAAACCTTTCAGCTGCATATTTTTAGTTACGAGCTTTTTATCGTCTCTCGATAATTTGGCAATAATCGAAGAATTTCAATTAAAATTTTAATTATACGAAACGAACGACTGGACTGGACGTGGAGTGCCATGGGCTGATTACCAGTAGATGATGTTTAAAACGAAGGAACTTTATTTTACTAGGCCATTCAAACGAAATTTCTCTCTGATTATTACCAAAGATATTTAGTAGGACGTCTTTTATATAGTAAGTAAGTATATTTAGAAGAAACGAGCAAGCGGGTCATGATACCCGTCAGTTATTTGCGTACTTATTCTCTAAATAAAATTACTTTCAGGAATTGAAATAAAAGGTAAATCTATAGTATACTAAAAGTTTATTATCACACGTTTTATAAATAAACTAGGCAATCTAAGTTTCTTACAGCTACAATATAAATTATGATAATCTATCAGACACAATCTTCACTGAATTGAAAATGAGGCTTTACTTTACTGGTTCAAAAACCTTTGTACTCATTGTACTGGAGTAACTTAATAATATTTACGTCTTTGAAGAATGCGGTAGACGTTACACATCAATTTAAATTCGTCCAAATATGAAATGAAATGTCATGATCGTGATAAATGGGGAAGAGGTTCATCGCATCGATAGAGATCTTGCGATGGATTCCGCGAAACTCGCTTAGTGTGTAAGGGAATGTGAATACTGATTGTTTAAAAGAGTGGCGTTGATATCTTTATAAGGTTCTTGTGGTCTTTTCCACGACCCATTTCCCAGAGTATGGGGTTTCTAACCTCTTCACCTTGGGGCGGAATCCGTTTTCGTCGGCCGTGTAGTCAACTCTGTACATAAAGCCATCAGGTCCGATGTATTCGTAGAAACCAGCAGAAGCGATACCCTCATCTATCGTGTTTGCATTCTTGATGACAGCCTTCTCTTCTGCTCGGATCTTGTTCTCAGTTTCGAAACTATAAATAAAAATATATTTTGTTAACATCTCCATCATCAAATTGTTCATTACCAACGAAGTCTTTATACTATGTACTTATAAGTCCTTGTTTGTATTTACACTTCCTACAATTGCTATAGAATTTAGATTCCCATTTGTACTTGCTATTAACTTCCGATTGAGACGGATTACAAAGAAGCAGCTCCATTCTGAATACTTCCCCATACCACGCCAAACGAGATAGTCTAGGAGCTAGGTTAAAATCGATAATCGTGACTAAACCATTTCGGAATGTCAAAATGTGTCTTGGTCTAAGTTTTTAGATGAATCTCCTAGGTAACTAGAAACCAACTAGAAATCAAACTAGTTAAATTTTCATATCTATCATAAATATTTTAGAAAGTATCAGAAATACGCAATTTAAAATGACATGTAGGTAAGCACTGGCAAGTTACATTTTTGCCAAGCAACTATCTAAAGTAAAAGATTCCCTTTACTACGATTTTTCTTAATTTTATCATAAATCATCCAAAAGCATTGTCTCCCAGACTGTATCATTTGTAACACCAAACACTCAATAATGTTAATTTTATTGTCGTAAATGATTATAAATAGTTTTGAACTTTGACTCTTGTCTGTAGGCACCAGGCTGAGTAGTCGGTCAAGGCCTTCTAATATTTGTGTTTGAGAACTGATCTGCTTTAATACTTTATAATGAAGGACGTTGACCTTTGTGTATAGCTGTTGTATTATACAATACAACATTAGATTAAGTAGGTAAATAATATTATTTTCAACAACATCTTCACTGTCGTGTACCAATTAAATTACTTTCGATGTCTTGAGGAATGTTTAAAATAAATTAAGGTTCATAAATCTCTGTTGATGAAACTTGCTCTATGCAAATGATTATGATAAGTTTGGCATTAAATAATTGCAAGGCCAGATCAGCCGATCTAGGCAGGAGGCTGTCATATCTGTATGCATTTCTAAGATCTAAAGAACGTATTTTTTTGCATTTTGTTTATCCTACTAATCCTTTTCTATGATAAATGCGAAAGTTTGTAAGGATGGATTGATGGATGTTCAGATGGATAGGTATTTGTTACTCTTTCCCGTCAAAACTACTGAACGGATTTTGATTAAATTTGGCACCTATATAGCTTATAGCCCATAAAGATTAGCACATAATCTATCAATTTTACCAATGTAAGTCCCGCGGGATCGGTGAGGAACATAAAAACAGAATTTTACGCGGACGAAATCGGGAGCAAAATCAAGTATATATTACATCTATAAATAAGAGAATTGCTTGTTCCAATAAGTGCGAAAGTATGTAAGGAGGGATGTTTAGTTGTTTGTTACTCCTTTACGCAAAAAGTAGTGGACGGCATTTGATTAAATGTTGCATTGTTATAGCTTATATTCCAGAATAAAAAAAAACATCTTGGCGTTAATGTCCCGGTTGTGCTCTCGCGTGCGAAAGACTGGGGTCCGCCTTGACCATTATCCAAGATTTGGCAGGTCAGGTAATTATAGTGGAGCGACTGCCATCTGACCTCCATGACTCTGCTACCAGGAGAACCCGACCAGATTGAATCATGGTTACACATCCAGTCGCCTGAATGTGCAGGTTTCATCACGATGTTTATCCTCACTGTAAGAGCATCGGTTAGTATTCAACTAATGTACATAACTCAGAAAACACACATTGGTACATGGCCGGAGCGGGATTCGAACCCGGGACCTCTGGCTTACGAGTCGTATACTCTAACCGCTCGGCCACCGACGCTCTAGTTTATTTTCCAGAATAACTGGCTATAATTTTATCCCGAAATTCAATATGGTTCCGGCGGAAACAACATTACCGAATTCTACGCTGACGAAGTCGCGGGCAAAAAGTAGTTTTAATTATCTACCTACAATAGTCTAAAAATCATCTACTTACTCGAAGTCGTATTTGTCCTCATCATAGTTGTGCTTCTGTCTGATGATCTTGATTCCGTTGTTCCTGTAATATCCATCTTTGTAGAATGGGTTGTCTGCGTCCGGAGGAGTCAGGACGTGTCTGTACACATCCACAGTCGCCGCAGGAACGTAAGGTTCGTAGTCATGTGTGTATGGCCCAAAGCCACCATCGTATGGGTTGTGGATGTGGATGTATGGGTTCGGGACGTGGATGTATTTGCCCTCATCAGTTGGGATGTACCTTGAAAGAAGATTTTGGGTGAGTAATTTTTGTTATACCATGTTCTTTGGAGCTTTGTCGTCTTTTTGCTCTACTTCCTAACAATTTTATAGTAAATACTAATAGAGTTGGCAGGTGATAGATATACATAAAAAAAATATAGTACATATAGTACATGTAATACATACTTCGTCCAATTGGAGAAGAGAATATTGAGTTACGAATAAGCTACGAACCTGACACACCTCTTTTGATTCTAAATTCGCAAATCCTCGGTTGTTTGTACGCGGAGTCTATTTCTGATATTTTGTCATTTTAGCTAAATTAAGATTCAGTAACTATACATACATACATACTGTTCCATATTAAACACAGAAGTTATGGGCAAAACGACTTCAGCATTGCTATGAGTAGTTTAGAATTCAATAACCAGATTCTCCTTATTTAAAGCAATGACATTTAAGTAAACTTCAACAAAAGGATGAGCATTAATTTGACATTTTACTTACTTGCCGGAGTCACCATATTGGTAAGGACTCCATCTTCCGTTTTCGGAAGGCGCGCCTACAACTGCTACAGTGCACAAAGCGATGCACAGACATACATTCTGAAACAAAAAAAAATACAGTTATCCTACTGTTTAATAACATGTATCCTATATTATATATAAGTACAAGAATGTAAGGCAATCGTATAGAATAGCAACAAATGTCTACTTTTAAAACAATAACTGAAATACTTTTTTTCACAATACCAAAACTTAATTTGAATACTCACCCTTACAGAAACCATCATGGAGTCACTGAACGAAAACTGCAGTAGCGCAAAATCACAACCCCTGCTATTCAAAATCGCGACACTGACACTGAAAACTATAACAGTCACGAATGCGGAAATACTGTGGTCACGGCCGCGGCACTCGTGTGTACTCCTTGGAGGATCCAAATGGCTGTGTTGATTTCGAAATCGAAGCTTCGCTTTTATACATTTGCAACATCCAACTCATCTCTACTGCAGTAGCGCGCACACACGCGGCCGGTGCGTCACACCTGCCTTACAACTCACTCACACAACTTGACACATTTTTTATTACATCTGCATACCATTGTTGGTCAGTTACTTTCGGTGTATCGGTGTCATATAGAATATTGTCGAAAATGATGCCTCTAAAAGCACCTTTCTAAGCAACTGAAGTGTCTGTTGGACGAAAAATTGCGGTTTCGTCTTTGAATTTTTTGTTGCTTATTTCGTTAACTATTAGACGTCGTAAACCCGAGAACGGAGTCTTAAATGAGATTATTCATCCAATGACTGGCCCAATTTTTTGGACTTTTTTCGAGTACCACCTAACCGCACCTTCTCTGGCAGTCATAACTAACGCAGTAAAACTTTATTTTCCTTGGACCAGTTAAGTGTCGCGCTCGCCACTTTAGGCCTGAAATAAGTGCAACGAACTTAATATGAGTATGAGTAACTACAATAAAATCAATTTTATATCGAAGCATTGTTTTGGTTTGATCGAGATATGTACACGATAAACCAACGTAAATTTAAAATCAACAACTGTTTTCTTTTAGCCGATATATTTCTCTCTAATTTAGTCGTCTATTATATTATATAGATCATATTACCGACTCACTGCACGATGTTTGAGTTTTTCTTTATTTTATACAAGATTGTTACTAATATAACAGATACAACAGACCGTTATTTCTATGAAGAATTTCTTCCAGCAGGCCTACAGCAGAGAGATAATGATAATTAAAATGCAGCTAAGACGTTGTTTTTTAGCCCTTGATGGTTTGTAGCACAGAAATGGTAGTCGTTGGCCAGAAAGTGCAGAAACGCCACAAATAAAAAGCCGGAAATATATGTAGGTAAACAAAACCTCATCGTATGTAGTGTTATGCCCTCGATTAAAAGTTTCACATCTTTAATCATCAATAGAGGTTTCAAATATTTGAAGATAGTTTCTTTTTAACTATTAGTTATACTTATTATAATACACCCATTTTAAGAGATAATTAAAAGTGATACCGTAAGATCATTGAGATTTTATTGTCTGATAAAAATGTTAATGCTTTAGTTTTCGTTCTGTTAGGAATTTAAAAGGCATGCATAAATAGATGGCTCTATTAGGCAAACTAAACCAAGACCTTAGCTAGGCATAATTGGCTATTCCTGTTATCTTAGACTTCTCATGTTACATTACTTGTTTTGTATGTTTAGGTATGCTACATCTATGCTATATTAAGTATGCTCGGAGTTTTTCAAAGTAATAGCATCAGAAATGAAGATATCTGTAGCAGAACTAAGGTCACCGAGATAGATTCCAGAGTCGCAAAATTGAAGTGACAATGGGCCGGAAAAGTTTGCGAGTACGTGCCGGAAATCGCAACATAGGACGGCTCCTCACGAGATGGGCGGACGACCTCGTGATTCGTAGGGATCTGATGAATGCAAAAGGCATAGATCCGATCAGTGTGGAAAGCGTGGCGGGAATCCTATGTTCACCAGTAGATCTTCAACCTATTTCACCGGATAAGATACTTTTTTGGTTGAGGGTGGAGCTACAGCCTGCTCTTCCGGACACCACACTATCATCATCGTCCTAGCGCGTATCCCGGCTTCTGCCAGAGTCCGCTTTCTCCTTCGCACATCCTTCTCCACTTCGCCCGGTCTTCGTCATCATCGCGTAGTAATCCATCGCTTCTTAGGCCGCCTACAGGGTCCTTACATGAAACCGGCATGTTCAGGCACCTATCCCTGGGGCTCACGGAACATGTTCGAGGCCAGTCCAAATGCTGTATGCGTTGCCGAATACTGGGCAAACAAAGTGTAAGGTGGAGTTAAGTCCATCGACTCGATAAGAAGAAGACGGAACACGTGACTATACCAGCGCAGGCGAGCCTCCTTGACCTTATCCGTGATATCCCTCACAACAAGCCCGTACGGATAAAATAGTTACGTACTCGGTCGACACTTGTAACTCCGCACGCCCACCGCAGCATTTTCAGTTAACCACAGCCGAGTCGGCGGCCAGTGAGGTTCGAAGAATGTCTTCTCCCTCACTGTTTCGGTGGCCGTAGCCAAAGCCCCCGTGCTCCCGACCGAACTCCTCGCTCCTCTGACCCACGTTAGCCGTTGAGGCCTGCGCCAACCACGATCTGTTCAAAGGATAGTATACATCGCAGGGTCTCATCGAAACTATTCCAGAAGGCAGACTTTTCCGTTTCGACGCAGCCGCAACATATAGCCTAGGCGCTGATGAGGTTATATGTTGATCCTTCTATCACAGATCAAAAAGCCTAAACTGCCGGTATTAGGCAAAAAGTCCCGCGGGAAGCGCAGGAAGCAAAGGATTGACATCGCCGAATCGGATACAAGAGCCAACGGCTTACGAAGCGAGTAAAATAAGAATAATATAATCCAATATATTGATATTGAAATGACGTCTAAGGAATTCAGTAGATTATTTATTTGTTTATTTCCATACAAATGTTTAGATCAATTCCATAAACATGTAGATGTAAATCTAATATACGTCATTATAAATAGAAATACAAACATACTCATTGGAAACAGAAGCAAATTGTTGACGGCGCCTGTATAATCGACTGATAAAAATGTAAATCGTCACCATAACGTCTCTGTTTGTTTTCGTATTTGCTCTATTTTATTGCGCATCTCACCTACCTGCCTTATTTTTGTTTAGTATCCGAAATATCCGAATCCGAATCCGGATCCTAGGAACAGGATACAGAACAAATAACATTATTTGTCACCAACTATTTGGTGGTTATTCTAATAACTTCTTGGGAAGCCGCTGACTCGCCGACTGGCGCCTGAATAACTTAACCACAAAGGAAATAATATAGGTAAAATATTAAATATATTCATGCTTATTTGTTTGGATTAAGTAGGCATGTGTAATTGTTGTAACAAACATACATACATAAACACTCACGCCCGTATAACATATGTGTGGGATAGCAGAGACTATCGAGTTCCACAATCTATGATCCTGTCATGCCTTTTTTGCCTCTTCCATATTCATGTAATACATCTAACAATTGTTATTATTTCTTTATGTTGTTGCATTACTTCAAACAATTAATAAAACTAATAAAATTTTGTCCTTGGTCTACCAATGAGCCTTGTAGGACGTTGTGTCACATTTACTGATTTTGTAGCAAACTGGTTTTGTAGTGTGCGGGAAAGTAGAATAGATAACTAATATCAAGACCAGCCGTGGACTACTGTGTCGTGATGATGATTTGTTGTACAGTCGTAGTATTCAGGTGGCGTGTGCCTTGTGTGCAGATCACGTAAATTTGAATCTAATTCGCACCCTAACCTGTATGTTATAGATATTAATGTATGTCACTATCTTCTAAATCTACGGTAATTAAAAATATTGTCAAGAAACTTACAAGATGTTAGATGAAATTGTGGGAGGTGTGGAAAATCTGCTGATGCGTTTTAGAGCCCGTACAGCGGTACACGTTTTTTGCTTTTTGGATTGGGCTTGCAACGCTTTTTATCCCAAATGCTAGGACGCCAATTGCGATCGACGCATTTTATTCGATTTACGCAATGTAAGCCATGTGGACTATGTGCGGTTTGTGTCGTAATTGAGTCCGAATTTTTTAAGGGGATATACTAATATTTATCAGGACAATAATGTCTTGGCCGTATAGTATCCGGAACAGTTGAATAGCACCAACCCTTGACACTCTTGGGTTGTACAAGGCGACTAACGTTTATGAGGCAAACGCTGTAGAGCCTCCGTAAGCTGGAAAAGGGGCAGCGGCGGTTTTTATGTTTACATTACTATCATCATCACAGCCCGTAACAGTCCACTGCAGGACTCAGGGCCTCTCCCACGAAAGGGGAGGTTATTGCCATAATCTCCACGCTTGGCAGGCGGGTTGGAGATCGCAGTGTTTAAATATAACAATGGAAAATGCTGCTGCCTATTTTCCAGACTACGGAGACTTTTGATCTTTTGCCTCGAAAACATTAGTCGCCTTGTACGACACCCATGAGTGTAAGGGGTTGGTGCTATTCTACTCTGCCGGTCACCACACGGCCATACATTACTATGATCTCCAACAAACCTGCCAAGCGTCGAGATTGTGGCAATAACCTCCTCTCCTAGGAGAGACCCTAAGCCCTGCTATTATGGGCTGTGATGATGATGAGTTTGAAAACTGATGAATCGATGGAATCTTCATAAAAAAGGATGCTTCATAAAAATCACAAACTAACATTTAAGTCAGCTGGACCTATTTACGGACATTCCACGTAATGTTGATGCTCACATATTTGTGCACATACTCATTGCAGGACAAGTCAATAAGATAGATAGTTGATGATGTGGTTCCGAGTAATACAGGTGAAGGTATTATGTTAATAACCGTCATTCATAGCAGTTTATTGAATACCTCTACAATAGCACGCATATTCCGTGGGATTCCAGTCATATTTTGGTAAGCAATGCAATTTAATATGAAACTTAATCCTGCTACCCGGTTTTCTCAGTCTTTGATTCGGATTAAGAATATTTGGGTTTTTTTTTTACTTTCTTATCTCCAAACTGTGCAACGGATTTTAATTTCACCATTGTATCCAATTTACAAGGATGTATTAGGTTATAATATTTTATGCTTATGTGAATCCTAAACGTGCCTTAAGCTGTTGTTGTATCGTCTTTTACGGAGGCATAAATTAAATGTATAATGATGAATATTTAGAAGATTAAGCCAGGTAATGTTGCTCTTTTAGCAAAGACACCAATGACTGTGACAAATATATTCTTTATAGGTATCTACGAAATTAGAACAATATCGAATCAATGTAGAGCTAGACTCGTAACATCATGTACGCCTCATTTGCGACACATGGATAACGCATGGATAGCGCACCGTCAAAAGAGAGGTGAAGCGCAGCGTATTTGCCAAATATTATTCTTATTATAATGTTAGTTAGGGATATCATAATCTAAGCGTTTATCTTAACCAGGCTTATGGCACAATGTCAGAAATAATGTTGTTTTCTATTTTACACCACATAATACCCCGTAACAGTCCACTGTTGGACTTCAGGCTCTTAAGCTTCAAAACAGTCCACTCAAGCCCAACGCTTGAGTGGATTGTTTTGACATATCTTTACAGTTGGCAGACGGGCTAATGACTGTGGTGTTAAAGACACGCTGTGAAAACGCTGCTGCCAATTTTCTGGTCTATGGGTGGTCCCTACTTACCACCACCCACCCACCTCTAAAATATTAGGAATCATTTTCCGGATAATAGTTAAAAGTAACCCTATTTTACCATGAACGGCGTTTAATTAAATGTTACATTGTTATAGCTTATATTCCAGAATAAACAAAAAATATCATGGCGTTAATGTCCCGGTTGTGCTCTCGAGAACGAGGGCCCGGGGTCCGCCTTGACCAAGATCCAGGATTTGGCGATCAGGTAATTATAGTGGAGCAACTGCCACCTGACCTCCGTGACCCTGCTACCAGGGGAACCTGACCAGATTGGATCTGTTACCAGTAGTAAAAAACGTAATACCCCGACTGCTATTAAAACTGAAAGAAAATCCATTGAGCCATTAGGGCTGCAGCCCGTGACAAAGAAATTGACCTACACTCGAAAAATATAACCCTTCTTCTGTCACAGTCGGGTAAAAACGAGCGAATTTCACCTCTCAGTAAAGGCGCACGAATATATAAATTCTACTGCTTTGCTATAATTTCCAACAGGATATAATTAGCATACCTAATATTATTTGCGAATTCCTAACAAAATCATTACGCATATGCGTCAGGATTCTTGGACAGATTCGCAGTAGAGACGCATAGAAATATGAATTACCACAAATTGTTTCATCGGAAATCTTATGACAAATTAAAATCCATTTCCTTCTTTGAGTTTGTCAGTTGGGTGTTTTGAACTGTATCGTTGTATGAATAATGCAATTAGAGATTTGACATGGTACCCTTTGTTTAATTAAAGCAAAAATAAACGTATTTTCCTGTTCACTGTTTGGTTTCAACGTGCGGTATTGCTTATTCATTAAGTACAGTTATAATTAGTTGATGCCTGTCTAAATCTCATTTTGAATCATACGTAAGATTGGAAGAGAATGCGTGCGTATAAATTTATTTTTTGTGCCTCTTTTGATAGAGTAACGTTACTTAATTGCCTAGTAATTTGAATAGGGATAGTTACTTATTAAGATTTTAACGAATTGACAGTTTTAGTTGTCTTGGAAATTTTCTAGTTCTTTTAAATCCACGTTTTGGCAACAGTTCCGGTTGCGCTCGTGCCTCCCGTGCGAGGGCCTAGGGTCCGCCCACCTATTTCTCTTTGTCCACTGCGGTCTTCGGCATCCTTGGTGGTGAATTTACAAAAACAACTGAAAATATCATCATCGCTCTATCGGTCAATCCCGGCTGCTGCCAGGGTTCGCTTTCCTACTCTTCCTGAAGTAGTTTCAGTTAAATAAGGCGCTGTCCTTATTGGCAACGATCGTGTAACCATGTCGTACGACGAACATCGCGCGAACGAACGCTCGACCAATAGCAGACCTCAAAACTGCCCGTCGCACGACCACGGTCGTACGACCGTTGCCAATTAGTATAGCGCCTAAGTCTTTGCCAATTGGTGGTAGGATTTTTCAATTCCGTAGAACTACCGCCGTATTATCGATTTCTACTGCTAAGAATCTCGAGAAAGGTTTTTATACTACAAAGGTGGCAAACAAGCTTACGGCCTTCCTGATGGTAATCAGTCACCGCAGCCTATGGATGCTTTGTGTTCCAGTTTCGAGGACGCGGCATCAATATTCGGTGTTGAGTGGTTTGAGATAAGGGTTTGAGTTGTGTCTTGTGACGCGTTATGAGGGTAAAAAATAAGGAAGAAAGTACAAATTATTAGTTACAATTAGCTGACATATACACTTTAATTTCGTTACATTCTTGTCTAAACAGTTAATTAAGATAATATTCCGAATTCATATTTCAAACATTCTCTGTAAAACAATCTGAAATCGTTTCTACGCGGTTAATCTTGGCGTTGATGTCCACAACCAGGTCATCATTCTAGACGAGGGCCCGGGATCCACCATGACCATATTCCAGGGTTTGGCAGTTCGTTTCTGATGAGGTTACCATCTATACACATAATGAAACTGTAACAAGTACGATTTTGTACATTGACCATATTTTGAAAGTTTGTTATTGGAGAGTACTTTATAAACGATACTGAAGTCAAAACCGTTTTTTTTATCGTGTTTATCTGTCTGTTTGTCTGTCTTGGCCGCGCATCACTCCGAAACTACTGAATTAGTTCAAATAAAACTTGTTAAGATTTGAGTTCATACTACGAGGTAGGAGGACATTGGACACTCTTTATCCCGAAATTCATCACGGTTCCTTTGGAGAGAGGATGGAAATAAAAAATATGTAGGTACTGCATCATCACATCCCGTAACAGTCCACTGCAGGACTTAGGGCCTCTCCCACGAAAGGGGAGGTCATTGCCATAATCTCCACGCTTGGCAGGCGGGTTGGAGATCGCAATGTTTAAATAAAACAATGAAAAATGCTGCTGCCCATTTTCCAGACTACGGAGACTCTTGATCTTTTGCCTCTAAACCATTAGTCGCCTTGTACGACACCCATGAGTGTAAGGGGTTGGTGCTATTCTACTCTGCCGGACACCACACGGCCACTGTAGGTACTTAGTTATTAATAAATAATACTATATTTAACTTCTTTAATCAATGGGTGGGTGGGTAATCAAGTAAACAATACATGTTTTTCTGATCTCACCTTCCATCAACTTATATCTCACTTGCTTTTCGGTAAAGAAAAAGGAAAGCAGAGAAAAATTTCGATTTTCCTGGTTTGGATTTACGTATCCCTCTTCCAAGGTAATTTGGTATATTTTTTATATATTTATTTTATACATTTGACGATAACGGCAACAACACAACGTTAAAGCATACTTTAAGGTCTGTGGATCGTCCTTCTACGTGACTTTACATCATGATCTACGCAAAAAATCTCAAATATTTACGATCGCAATAAAATCCATCTTAAGGAGCTATAAAACAGAGTGGCAACTTTCACTACCATTTTATTGTCGAATGGTATATGACAAGATTAGCGTCATGGCTCTAATCTATGTAAAGTGAGACAAAATTGTATGTATTTAGGTGCAGTTTATTAGATAGTAATCTATTAAGTGCGAAAAAGATCTACGAGAAAAAAATGGTATTGTAAATTATTTAAAGCAGGTACTTACAAGATAAATATTATGAGAAAAGAGTCTTACCAAAATGAAAATACAAACATCGGACCGAGCTTTCCTTAGCGATGGCACGGGGGCAGGTGGTGGGCTGGTGGGGATTATGAGTGCTCTAAAATAGCGAAGTCTTGTCTGTCACAGGCAAGACAGAGTATATGGCCAGCTGCAGCGCGGATCCCATCCGTATAGGTAACGAAGTCGTCCATAGAACAGATAAATTTAAATACTTCGGATCCGTGCAACACGAGACCGGCGATATCGGCCTCGATGTCAAGGCCCGAATCTCTGCAGCTTGGGCCAAATGGCGGGAGCTCACGGCGGTTACCTGCGACCCTAAAATCCCAATCAAGCTCAAGGGGCTAATATATAAGAGCATTAGACCTGTGATGCTTTACGGCAGCGAAACCTGGCCGGCGCTGACGAAGCACGTCCGCGAACTCCACGCCAACGAAATGAAAATGCTGCGGTGGATGTGTGGCGTTACGCGACTTGATCGAGTGCGTAACGAGTACATCCGTGGCAGCCTTGGCGTAAGAGATATCGCGGATAAGATCGAAGAGGCACGGCTGCGCTGGTATGGTCACGTGTTGCGCAAGCCCCAGGGATACGTGGGAAATAGGTGTCTAAACCTGCCTGTATCAGGAAAGAGGTCCCGCAGGAGACCTAAGAAGCGATGGATTGACATCGCCGAGTCGAACGCGAGAGCCAACGGCTTACGACGTGAGGATGCCGAAGATCGGGCAAAGTGGAGAAAGCAAAGTAGGAAGGCGGACCCTGGCAGTAGCCGGGATTTACCGCTCAGACGATGATGATGATGTGCTGTGTTTGCAACTAGATGCCGCTGTTTGACATTGTCCAATTCGTTTTTTAATTTATTATTTGAACTTCTTGTCCTCAAGGATCCCTGTTAACCTTCTAACAGTCCTCTTAGATTCATTCTTATCTACGTTTACATTTATTACTCCAAAATCGCATCCCATGTAAGCCTAAAAGTAAAAAAAATGTATCCGGCAAAATGTCACGGCTAGACGTCACATTTAAGATGCCGAACCTCTTGATTTGTGACAAAATTATGACATGTCATGAGACTCCTTACAGAATTATAATTTAATTTTGTTATAAGCACACCATAAATAGAAAACCTGCTGATAGGTATGACGGATTATAAAAGACACTAGTGCATTTATGTTATAATTTTGAAAAAAATTATGTTGTTAGTATATATTATAGGACAAAGCTCATGCTGAGCGAGGTCCCTTTATCAACTGGGTGGACCACAGCACGGCAATGCCAACTCGACATTTTTAATATGGCAACAATTTGTATGTAATTTTATGTGTTGATGTATATGTCTTTTTCTTTTTTTGTTTATGTTGTGTTGTGACGTTTCTAGTTAAAATAAATGACTTATTAATTTTTTTAATTGTATGTTTTATGGTATTAACTTTACTTAGGGTTTTGGGCGTCATTTTTATCATCATCACAGTCCATAACATTCCACTGCAGGACTTACTCTCCCAAGAGAAGGGAGGTTATTGTCATAATCTCCACGCTTGGCAGGCGGGTTGGAGACTGCAGTGATTGGAATATAACAATGGAAAACGCTGCTGCCCATGTTCCAGCCTACGGAGACTCTAGATCTTTTGGCTCAAAAACATTAGTCGCCGTGTACGACCCACGAGTGTAAGGGGTTGGTGCTATTCTACTCTGCCGGACACCACACGACCACCAAGGGTTGTGAGCGTATTTTGATTCAATTATTCCTTCTATTCTTGCAAAATCCATACATACCTCTTCTACATCTGTTAATGATTTCCATGTAAAATAACACAAACCAATCTTCATTTTCATCCATACTGCTTTCGTAATGACAACAAAAAACGCAAAAGAATGCAAAGCAACTAAATACGGCTCGCAATTTCACGAAAGAATATCCCCTTAACACGCTTTTCGGCTTATCAGGGTGCATCGTCTGGAGTAAAAAACGAGTGTTACGACTGCCACAATGGAATGCGACCTTCGCATCGTCCTTACTCGAGATTTTGGCATCGCGCACCCGAGCCGTGACATTTGCTTTTAAACCTGCTACATTCGTGCACCGAAACATATTCCTTATGCGCTTATTACATTTGACAAAATTCCGTAGCCTATAGGTAAATTCAGAAGCAAAATGCGTGAGACCAAATCAAAGTTTAATGTATTGTTCACAGAATAAAGTCCATTTTTGTATCACACATTATGTTGCGCGTCGCTCCGCTTTTCATAAGCCATGATACAAAAATGGACCTTATTGTTTGAGCAATAGATTCCACTTGGATTTGCTCTAACGCTTTTTGCTTTTGAATTTAGGCTGCTGAATTTAGTCAAATGTAATAAGTGCATTGGCCAGATTACCTAAAGCGCAAGTAACAGTATCAGATAGCGGGTGAAATTTGTTAGCCCTTAATTATGTTTATGATTCCGGGTCAACGACTCTCCTTGGGTGTTGGTTGCGACTCGTTTGCTTGATCTCTTGGTGCATCTGGGTTTTACTGGCAAGGCAATGTAGGTCTGTGTAGGTGTCGCTAGTTTAGTTTCAGTGCAATAATTCCTTTTACGTAAGTAGAGTAAACTGTTATCTGTATGTTATAAATTCAGGGAATACCAAGTGAGGTGACCATGTTCCTTTCGTTGAAGGGAAAATTAGAAATTTAAATTACCAGCATCGATTGTCAAGGATGTTGCACCGTCAGGGGTGCTGTATAAGGATTAAAGATTCCCGAAAATTCTAAGTGTACGAATTAAATAGCTGAAAATCGAATGCAGTTCCTAAAGCATATACCCTTTGCTTCTTTTGTTGATACACCTAAATAGAATAGGATTTTTCCATACAAAATATAAGATCAAATGATTAAAATACCGTTTAAATATAACTGGAGCAAATTAATATACAGTTAGTAAATCTCTTCAGTACGTCTACAGATCATTTTGATACGCTTGTCTTCTTCACAATTAGCTGCGTAGCTATCATAGTCAAAGTTGAGTAGAGTTCAGATAAATTAAATATTTATTACAGAGCCTTATGATGGAATAATACCGTTAACAAGTTAATGTAATCGAGGTCAAGACTTCAAAAGAGTTTGGCGAGCTTCCACGAGTCGATGTTTTCAATATTATTCAACGTAAGCGATACAATATGCATGGTATTACAATAAACGACCTCTCTTTAGCATGGCGCTACTTATTAAAAATAATTGGTTTACTATTAAATATAAATGAATTATGGAAATGGAATGTGTGCGTGTATCCGCAGCGTGACGCCGTACCATCGGAATGTTGTTGGTGCAAAAATTGCGTTTTGATACATTTTAAGAGGACTTTAATAGTTCATAATGCTAATCAGATTTTTATTAGCATAATGGTATTTTTAAATAAATTAAAAAACAAACAATCGTCACAATAAGATGAGCCATCCGGCGCCAGTAAAAATGTATTAAGACTTTATTATCGTATCTTTTTGGGAATAAAGACATATTTTATTTACCATGATTTATTCCCGCATTGACATTGTTCAAGATGGTAAGGTTCTTATTTATACAAAGTCAACAGAAAGTGACGTCATGGCTACCCTTTTATAGTAACAAGTATATGGTGTTAACAATTTGACAAGTAAAAGGAAAAGAATACGAAATACGATTTTAAGAAGGCGTACGCTTGATATCGATATAGGTAAATGGCACAATATTCATTCGTCATTCTGTTGAAGTGCTTCATAAAAGACATGACTTAACACTCTGTGGTGCACGACTCACGACCCTTATACGAGTAGATACTTTTTAACTTATTATTATAATTGTGAAGTGGGATACAAAATTATTAATACTATATATTATCCTATGTACCTTTAGTATGTATTTGTTGTTTAACTATTTCTTGTATCTTTGTAAAATTGTATAAATTTAGCATTTATTGATGTAAAGTATCCCTTCCTTCACCTTATCGTATTGTTTATCCCGCACCGTCTACTGTTTTCGATATTTTTTTTTGTCACGGTTGACTGGTAGATAAGGCTACTTTAGCTTTAAGTCCGCCAATGTACCTTTAGTGCATAAAGATTAAAATAAATAAATAAAATAAAATTACACTTCCCCTACTAATTCTTTATTTGAGAAATTTTACGCGGTGGAATTTGCGTCCATAGTTTGCAAAAACACCTTGTAAGATAATTAAAAAATATATAAGTACCACTGTGGTGGCAAACAAGCTTACGGCCTGCCTGATGGTAAGCAGCACCGCAGCCTATGGATGCAATACCAGGGGCATCACCCACGCGTTGCCGACCGCTAACTAAATAAAAAAGCATACCCTAAACCCACTCACTCACGCTTATTTCTAGCTTTATTATATTTTTGTAAATTTATTTGTTGTTATCCATTTTATTATTCGTACATTTATCTTTGTTTCGGTTACAGTTGCATAAAAGGTTCCCCTTCTCCATTTTGTCCCGTAGCTTCTCTTGCACCGCCTATCTTTTTCTTAACCCAATATCTCTTAGTTGACTGGTAGATAAGGCTATTTTAACTTTAAGTCCGCCATTGTCCCATTTTGTGCATAAAGTTATAATAAATAAACAAATCATTAAATATATTTAGAAATACGAGTACACTGACAATATTACACCCCAACGAAAGTCCAGTACGAAAGTATGAAAGAATTCCTTATTAAATATAATCTTCATAAAGAAACGAAATAGTTTAATACCCATAAAGGCTGTTATTTACGCGCACGCGCCGGCAGGTGACGGGCGCACCCCGCCGGCGCCTGCGCACGACGCCAGCCTTCGCATTGTCCCAATAACACTTTATTACATTCGTACAGTACGGTTTTCGGTCCCGTACATACTCGATTAGGTATAATTGGTATGAATTACTTACTACAAATGTATTTGTAAGGGTATGTTGTATTATTTAAGTTGTTGTATTATTTGCTTGGGTAGTATTTAGAGCTTGTTTGTGATCAATAAATATACACTACCTAGCCTATAAAAAGCTACATTAAACACAAACTGTTCTTATTTTTATAACAATCTTCGAAATTGACATTAGTATATTGTAGAAAAAAGAGTTGCAAAGCAACGCTTTTGGGATCAGTACTAAACGAAGTCGCTGACAAAGTTTGCAATTATTGAATAAAATATAAAACAATCTACATGACAGTATCTCTATCTTGTATAAAATTAAAGCTCATTTAAAATATCAACCACACCCTGGTGGTATAGCAGAAAAAATGTATTCCATAAGCATATTAATTTATAGCCAGATATAAAGCTTAACGGACTAAAATCCTAGTTTTTCAACTAGGTCAAAAGGCAATTCTATCGTATTAAACGTCAAAACAGCTCTATGATACAGTATATCAAGTTCCTTGCAACAAGTGGGCGATGATAGTTCAAGGGTCCACATGACAGCTACATAACGGGAGGCGCGCCTCGAGAGGCGTACATAAGCACTCATTTTTCTCTCTCCACCCATTGTAATATTAATGCGCGAGCTTTGTCACTTCCTCCTCGAAATGGTAATGCTCATTTATGACCGCATAAAAACCATCAGAATAATCGGCGTATTTCGAAAAATTAATGTTGTTTTTAAATCTTATCTAGACATACTTTGAAGGAACAGTTACTTGGCCGAGATCGAAGCATCAATCAACATGGCCAAACAATAATACATTGATGACCTTGATGTATGAGTGGAAGAAATTAATTCAAATGTAACAGTTGTGATGAATAATTACGATTCTACACGTGGGGAATAAAACTAAAATGGCCTAAGCACAAAAGATATCAATCATTTGTTCTGAGGTAGAAATAAAAAAGCTAATGGACCGGTCAGGTGTAAGCAAGGTAACAGTTCACCTTTGGATGGACTGACATCAATACAAACGCACATTCATGTTAGTGGTGCCGTTACAGTCAATGTACGACCGAATCTCAGCAACGAGGATCTGGCAGGACTATAATTATCAAGCTCTTCGTTACATAGAAATCGAGGTCTGCAAAGCATGTATCCTACAAAAAATTATCAAATGACATCATGGAGCAACAAAACTTTATGATGACATATTTAACAACATTTTTGGGATGCTTACAATATTTTGCTCTTGTTGTTTTCATCGTTGTCAAAACAACTGTGACATTGCTCCCATTTGAATTAATTTTATTTGTGTTTGACGACGTAGGCGTGTGGAAAATAAATTCCTAGAGAGCCTAGTTTGCACACAAAAAGCTTGTTTCAAAATGTTTTAAAGTATCGCGGTCATTATTACATATTTTAAAGGTATGTATCAGGTTTCTTACCGCGTTTGTGACCATGATGCATGTAACTGCGTCGAAATATCTATAGGGCTACCCGTAGACAAAGGTACGCGCGGTAGGAAATCCGGAACATATTTTAAAAATAAAACCATGTTTTAAACATATCATAACGTCAGTGGACGCCTCGTGTTGTATTTTTTAAACAGGATGTTGTGTTATTATGTTTCGCCTTAAAATGTTGTGCATATTCTTATATTTTTAATCTTCTACACGTGTATCGTGTGATAATAAATAAAAACGATTTCATTTTATATTAATTTGCTCAGTGTAGTGTCAAATACAAAAGTTGACAATGGAAAGAAAATATATAATTTTTTTAATTAATTACGAAATTCCTCATTGAAACGTTCCTACTTGGAAATTTTCTTTAGAGGAGACTCCAGCTTGTACGTACTTGTAGACATGCCTTAAGTTTGGTCGTATTATATCACACGCCAATACAAAGAAAATATGTCATATAAATGTTGTATCTAGTGGGTTTACGTCATTGACATATTTCATCTTTTCCACCTCGAAAAGGATGTAAATGCAACATCCTGGTTTCATTCAGGTATAAATAATAAAAAGTATAAAAATATGTAATAAAAACAGACAATAAATTTCGAAAATTTTGTCTTATATTCTTGTGTTAACTAGCTTTAACTTACATTCTTAATACAAGAAATTACGGCTGTGGCTTGTTTATGACAATAATACTGCAGTATTAAATGAATCGTAAGTTTTCTATAGGTACTTAAAACATGCAATAATTGTAATAAATTGAGAGAACGGAGCTTAAAACAGCCTACAATCTACAAGTGACTATCAAAAATCGCGTTGTGGTGACTATCGGAAGGCGCGGCAGTGTGTCATAGCCAAGTTCAACTCAAGCAAAAAATAAAACAACAGTCAGCTGTGTGTATTTGGCAATGTTATAATATTACACGAAGCATTTAAAACTACTGTTGACCCCGTAAAAGAAATAAAGATACCTACATTCATACATACGCTCGAAAAACATAACCCTCCTTCTGACGCAGTCGGGTAAAATCAGCTGGGTAATTGTATGTCACAGCCAGATGATTAAATTAGCCCTTTTAGTTAAACGGCTTGATCGTTAATCAATTATTCAATTGAACGGGTCTCTGAATTCATGAATTTTGAAAGTAACATCTAACGAAGGACAATGGCCCGAGTTTGCGGAGCAAATTCATTCACAAGATTATCCTGACCTAAACGATTTCAAACGATAATAGTAGTGTGCATTCGATTTTGATTCGCTTAGGTTAGGTCAGCCTTGAGACAATACATGGAAAAGCTCCGCAAACTCGGGCATTGTATTCGTTAGACACCACTTTCAAAGTTCATGAATTTGGCGATCTGTTTCATTAAATCATTACTTTATAAGATAGCCGGCTAATTTAATCACGTGGCGGCGACATATATCTTCTTCTTCTAAGTCAGTATCTTCATTGCTGAAGGTCGTGTCTGGTCTGAAATGTTGGCCACTCGCTGTACCATACTCTTGCATGTTGTTCAGTCTTCGGCGGTTTTAATAGCTATAGCTAGGCAGGCCAGTAAGTATAATAATATATATTTGGTCTGACCAGCGGGTAGGCGATAGTTACTCATACAAACACACAAACATATACAAAGAAATAAATAATTAAATAGTGAATTTTTTTACGGACTCCAAAAAGAAGGAAATGAATAATCCACTGATATTGATTTGACACTTTCATGTATTACATATTCTTGAGGTGGTTCCATTTCCATCAAGTCAGGATCTGATCGTAGAAACTGTGAAATCAAAGGTATCCCTCGAAAATTATAGGCACGTATAGTGTGTAGTATATTTTTTATAACTTACTCAGGTGTTTGCTTCTGAAAGTTATCATCTCATGCTGCTGAGCTGATGATAAAGCTTCATAACTCTTTAATGATTGAGCGACATAATACTACGATTTGTCGACAGGAACTATTTAGTAGTAAACGGCTGACTACAAAGGGTACTCCTGAGGTGATCTCATTTTCACTAGGGCAGTATCTGATGATTATTCAGGCCTCTTCAGCAATCATCTGAAATTTTAACTTATACTGCTACTGGAATGGGTTAAGGAGATAATTAATAGGCAATGCCCTATACTTCTATCGTCCAAGAAATTGTACGAAATGGGTAGCACAAAAAGTTTAATTTTACATATATATTTTGTTAAATTAATGTTATCCCATCAAAAACATAAATGTAAAAATGGGAGCCAAATGCAATAGCATGTGCGTGGTTGTCGACTTCGCCGTCATAAGAATTGAAATATAAATGTATGCCAAGTTCTGTAAGTAGATATTTGATTAGATAGTTGATTATTTACAAAAAGCAGATAACTTAGGCTAAATTGAAGCTCAGGGTTCTTGGGAATTTCAGGGAACTTGGCTATTTTTTACAAGTAAATAAATTTTTGAGAAACCTTACCTGCAACAAAATAACAGTAACAAAATATAAATAGATCCAAATAAAAGATAACTTGTGCATATGTAAAAACTAGCCAAGTCAAATCTTGAGCGTGTGTCATTAATTTTTGTATCAATAATCGACTATCTATTTAATTTTCTATTAAAAAAGTTCAAATAACTTTGCACATACCTATTTAGATTTCAATTCTTTTGTCGACAACCACGCAATGCTATAAGGCACATGCTATTAAACTTGGCTCCCATTTTCACATTTACGTTTTCTATGCAAAAGCAGATGATGGCAAAGACAGTCACTGACGCTAAAGGCGAAATCACGCAGTGAACCTTGAGTTTATCACGGAACCCTACAAAAATAGCCATAAAAATAATGGCTCTACGACAAAAGAAATACTTATATTTCATACGAACTATTGGAAAAACACGTTCAAACAATGTCCATATCCTTAATAGCAGTAATAAAAAACAAGACATTGCAATCTGGATCAGTCGCAATTTGTGATCATAATATTAGGAATGTATGTAAAATTGTATGTTTATGTTTATTTATGTCCAGCACATTTTGTTTTTGTAGAAATAGATATTATGTACATATTTCTACCACTACTACTACCCTTATCCATATGCCAATGCCAACCTCTGTGGGAAACATAATCCCTCCTTTTTGGCTTTGCTGCAGTCAGTGTAAAAAGGCGTGAAGTCATATTTGAATTATAATTACTTATGTATAGTCTCCGACCTAAGGTCTATTCTGGCCAAAGCCGAAGGTTCAAAAGCTCTAAGAAATTCGTTCACGATACAATTAATAATATAAAACTTAAAGATTTTAAGATTTAAAAACTTAAAGTTCAACTTTAATTGACTTATATTGACTGTATAATATAGCAAGGTAATTTAAATCAACATTTCAATAATATATTATGTCAAAAATAAAGCTACCTTCGGTGAAACTTTCGGCCTGAAGCCCGGCCGAAGGCGAAGCCGAAGCTTCGGTCGGTCATTACTTATAATAACATAACATTTTTCCATAAGGGTCGTGTTCCTACGGGTACTAAATCGAATAAGAAGGATCTAGGACAATTGCATGAAAAAATAGTCATTTTTGTGTGATTTAGTGACAAACATAAATAAATGTGAAGTTTACGAAATTCCACAAAGTACAACTAGTTTTAATACGAAGCATGATCATAATACGGGTCATTGAATCTTAAAACATTTTGATGTTGTCATAAAAACTTTTAGTAAAAAATAGTGCGCTACATTTTTGTTGGGATTAGTATATATTTTTTATTGATCCAAAAAGGTTAGGAATTTGGCGATTATAGTGACAATAATTTTGAATAAACACATTAAAATAGACATGCACAATATTTGACAACCTTTTTAAAAATTACTGATCTATTTATGTTACTTTTCTTTTTATATACTATTTCGCTGGAGATTGATGACATACTTATGCAAAACTACTGTGTGTGAGTCATATTTTAAATATCAAATTCCATAGATCGGAGGTCTACAAAAAAGCCCCCGGTTTCGCATTAATCAAACGCACGTTTTTCGTAGACTGGAAATCCTCTTCATTATCATATAATATGTCAATACTCAGTGGTGTCTAACCCAGTTATGTTAATTTTTATAGCTCTTTTTGACGCAATTTTACCAAAAAACTAGTAATTTAATCTACTTTTTGGCCTAGATTTCAGCAATAAAAATATAATCAATTTTTACTTCCGGTTATTTTTATAAGATTAGATTAAGAACTAGATTTATTATGAGTGTGAAACTATTATATTATTATGAGCCAACCATTCTTGCATCTCTATATATAGCCAGCGGAGAAATAAGCCAGCCTCGTGGTAACCGTTGCAACGAGTTAATTGAAATATTCTTTAAAATGCCAATTATCCCTTTTTTATCTTACTGAATATGATTTCTCGTTTCTTTTTCGTTACTTTTGTGAAGTTACCTTAATTTAATAAAAATCTATCGCGATTTAACTAAATTAACTGAAACATATTTAAAAAAATTGATTGCCTTCATTAACACCATTTCAAAAAGGAATGTTGTTTAGCATTTTATTTTCTTGGAAATACCGAAGAAATGCTAATGGATGCTACTAATTGAGATTTTGGTAAATGGGAACAAATAAACAAGCTATTATAGTAGCTGCCAGAGAAATATAGGCATTATTTTTCAAGAACTGTCACTATGGTCATCTTTGCGTTAATGTCCCGGATTAGCTCTCGCGCGCGAGGGCCCGGTGTCTGATTTGACCATGATCCAGATCTTGGCAGATTAGGTAATAACAGTAGAGTGACTCTGTTAACAGGGGATAATCATGGTCACTGTAAGAGCATCGGTTTTTTTTAATGGTATACGGCAGACAAACAGGCAAGCGGGCCACCTGATGGAAAGTATTGACCGCCGCCTATGGACACCGATGTCCATAATGCGTTGCCCGCCTCTAAAGACACCTCAAATATACCTCTTGAACGATCCCATCTCTGCCTGAGCCTGAGACCCCTGAGGCTTGTGTCTTCGAGGGGTTGAATTCGACCAACTTGCTTCAAGTAGTGTTCAATATCCGACACAAGTCTTATTCGGCTTTCCTATACCTCGGAACGTCCAGTATTCATTGCATAACAATGAATACTGGGGATATTCAGCATATACTTGGTATGCAAAAGAAACACTGTGGGAGATAGCACTGAACCTTGGGGTACACCTTTGGGTATCGGATGCGCATGGTCTAGCGAAGTCATTGGACATGGTGGCACTGGGATATGAATTCAAGAATTGTGTTATTCATATTATTAGAGAGTAGAGTAATGAACAAACCCTCTACCGTTGGTGTTCCACTGTCAGGAAAATCACAGGTACGGAAATTACGGCAATACTCTTAATTGATGTGGAGAAGGTTAAAGTTATATAATTCAGTATAAAAGAATATCTGTTGACGATAACGATTAAACGTTTGTGTTGCTAATGTTTATAGGCAGTGGTGACCACTTTCCATCAGATGGCCCGCGTGCCTGTTAGCCTACCGTAAAACATTAAAAAAAAGTTTCCTGAAATATGTTAGGTCCTAACTAATGAATGAAGCGTTTTGTTTGGCGTAAATGACGAAAACTGGCTTTTTAATACATGCAATTTTAGCAAATGTATTTAAAATTGTGAAAAAACACTCATTTCATAGGTATATAAGGACCCAATATAGGTACGCACGCTTTAAGAAAATTCTCTGCAGGAATTCTTATTATTCAACCTAAGGATCTACACCGTGGCTGAAACCTTCTTTAGAACTATAAAAGTGCGACTATTTGGGTCCTTCGAGCCCTAATCACCCTAACATAGATATCGTTCCTGAAAAATCACCGCTAAACGATATAGATTACCCAATATTTACTAGCTGTCTACAAAGCTAACATACTGTATAAATTACTATAGAGGTTATATCAAATATCTATAACTAAACTGAAGCTGGGGCGTCTAATTGATTTGGATTAGCCATTAAGCCCCGCTGATGGATGTGCTTCTGTGTTTACAGCAGTCTTAAGCTCGTCATGCTCTACTTGTAATTTATTAATTATTATTATATAATTCCAATACGAATATACTGATGGGGAGCTATAAATTGATTTCAAGTAGGCAGATTGTTTGTGTTTCGTGTCGGTGTTGTCACAAGGATTTATGTAAACCAAACTTTTGTCAAGTATTGCTGGATGCGGCAAGAGTTGCAAGCAAAAAGATTGGAATGTATTTCCAGGGTACCCAGCACGCACTAAGTCACGTTATACAAAAATAATGTGCTTGTGTGTACATAATTGATGGTATTACCTTCTGCCTGTATGGCACAAGTATTTGTTTAATGACAGTATTTAAATGTGCAGCTCTTTTTTCTAATTATAAACGTAACGCATGTTGTAACCCTCCACGAAAACAGAGGGGTCTTATAAGATTGACGCTTTGTGCGTCTGTCTGTGGCGTCGTAGCTCCCGATCGGATTGATCGATTTGAATACGGTTTTCTTTATTTGAAAACCAGTTTAATCAAAATGGTTCTTAGCTTTGTTTCATTGAAATCGGTCCAGTAGTTTAGAAAATATTCGTGTATATGTAAACTTGGTCGGGGATTATCCGACTTTTTCTGTTGGTTGCGTTATAACTCGCGCCACTTTCATCACGGTAAATACTCATCGGTCTTGCTGACATCGATATTTAGATGCCCGGTATGCTAGTGGCGTCCTAACAAGCCCGCGGTATTGCAGAGTCTCCCCAAATATTGATCAACATATTACCGGAACGCTCAGCAGCCGTGGACGCTCAAACTTTTCAGCTTTTTCCAGTTTTTGTTCAGCTTCTTCTCGTTGATATCGTAGTAGGGTCGAAGTGATTTCTTTCAAGCGGAATGTGACAAGTTTTTTAGGTAGGTAGATTTACGCTTTTCCGTCAAGCATGAACTTAAGATTAATGTTCTGTCAAACTTACCTATTTGTTATCTTAAAGAAATTCATAGACTGACTCAAATATTCCGCGGTTAGTTTAATTTTCTATATCAAAAACATATAAATAAACAAAAGTTTAAAAAAATATTCTTTTCAAAATAATTTCTTAATTTGATAGACGAACAGAAGTTCCATCAATGCTACGGACTACAATATGTTCATTTCTCTTCAAAATAAAAATTGGTTCTGAAACAAAACCACATAACCTAGTAAGTAAGACGATTCAAGCCTCTCCCTTAACAACTAAAGTATGGGGCTGAACTCTAGGTAACTGAGCTAACTGCATCGCAAAGTTTGAGAACCGACTAGGCGCTATAGCTACGTTTCGCTGCAAATAACAGATAAGCACGTACCTCGACCGCAACGGTCCGTGCTTCGCGAAATAAATGCGTGATTTATGTTTTCGGTGCATCCCGCCCTATCATGCCTAACGCCTAGCAACGTTTCACCTATCAAGGCATTAGGATGGTTGGACAATTTCCCCTCGGGCAGTCTTTTTAGATGTACCTACATGCTTGAGTATGCTCATTTTGATGTTAACGTACAGCTTTTTCTGATATATGGTGGAAAACCGCCCTCCTAGACCTTGTTGAAAGTATACAACATCCAGACAACGAAGAGGATTCAAGACCGCGCTGCCTTCATTCAACTTAAACTATCGGATTGTGCAAACCATTACATAGAACAGCTGTAATACTCAAAAACAGTCAATATTATCTACTCAAAATCCTTCAACTCAAAAACTACTGAATAATCCAAAACCTTTTTCGCATCAGGGGAAAAGCGACACACTATCGGGTTGCGCAAAACATGACATTACACAATGACAGCTTTATTACTCAAAAACAGTCAATAGTATTATCTTCTCGAAAATTCTTCAAATCAAATCTACTAAATAACCCAAAACCCTTTTCGCATTAGGGGAAACGCGACAAAAAATCTAATAATTTTACCGGCAACATGAGAAATGATTGGCTGTTGAATAGGCGCCAAGCCACCGGTTTCTTCGTGTACCGAACACACTATTGAAATGATAGATTTAATGTATCTAATCGATTGGTATATTGATAATTTGGCGTGACCGTGTTACTGGTATGGAGGTTGCCGCATTAATAAATTATTGTATGAGAAACCTAATCTGGTAATGTATTCAATGTCATTTATAAAAATCTTCCACATCAGTGGCTAGCGGGTTTTGATGAGAGTAATATACAATTTGTTGAGTATTACATTGGTGGTCTTTATTTTACATGTTTTGCGATCATAAAATTTGGGAGAACCATAATTTTGTAAAAATATTAACATCATAATTTATAAATTTTGTGATATAAAATTTAATATGATGTGTTTTTAATAAATTATGAATATTAATGTGATCATAATAATCGGTGCCAACAGTGATATTTGCAATAAATATTTATTTATGGCGTGATAAAAATTACGGTTTAAACCCAATAAAAATACAAACATTTAGGTACAGTTACATTACATCTTTATATTTTTAAATCCTCTTATTTCCTAACTTTGGTATTCCGGGAGTTGGTGAATTTGTCGCGAACGCGTTCATCAATCAATCTTGCAAGTCACAACTCTTAAGCGGTGGAATTACTTTTATATCAGTAGATATCTTTGAAAGATATGTGCCTTGAAATATTACTTTATCGTTTAGGCGTGTGCTCCCGGCATTGCTTTTACGGATAACGTCGTTGATAAAACAAAATCAGTCGCTTTTCTGCCGAGAGCACCTGGCTTTGCTTTCTTTACATACGTTTGCAGCGGAATTTTGTTTGAAGCAGAGTAAAACCCTCTTGAAAATGCAGTTTGTTGTGTTTACATTTAGAAATTTGTGGTGCGCTTTCGTTTGAGATTTATAACCTTTTATTTGCTGTGGCAGTAAGTTTGGGTTGAAACGGGGATATAATCTAGGTACCGCATAATGACCTGTAGCTATGTATGTGTAGCTATTAATGTTGTGAAAAAGTTACTTCATTATCGACTTACCTTAATGATGAATGGTAGGTATATGAATGAATGAATGAAATACATTTATTGTCTCAGGACACCACATCACAAGTTCACAATACACATATAATTACAGACAGTAAACAATACACAATACACATAGCATCGGAACTGCTGTAGTGGTACCCCTGACGACAATAGGACCTCGCTCAGCGTATGCCACGGCCTGAGCCGCGGCGCTGGTCTTCCGCGACTCCCGCGGAGTGAGGTCCGGATCATTGTGCCCTAAGCTCAAACTAAAATATATACCTACTTATACTAAAATAATTTTAATTATAAATATGTGTGTAATAAAAATAAAAAATATATATATAAAAAACATAAATGACAACTCTTAACCATTAAACGCGTCGCGGGCGCCAGAGGGGCTCGGGGCGAGGCGGGCGCAGGCACCCGACTCGCTCCCAGCTAGTCTAGCCAAGCTAGTCATTCGGATTAGCTCCCCCAAGCGCGCCGGTCGGCGCTGCGCTCTGTCCCGGCGACGGGCAAGCCAATCTGCCGGCAAACGCAACCTCACGACAAAGAAGGAAGAAGTCTGACTGCCCATGGTACAAAGTGCATACCTACATACATATTATAATTTTAGTGATACCATGTTAAAACACTTTCGCACGCTTGCGCGCCATATCTGTACCGGTAAGTACCTACCAATCTTTTTTTGTTTTCCTAGTGCTAGTACCCACCTCCATACACATTAATATTACAATTTCGTAAGTGAGTAGGTGAACTTTGCCTTATTTTCTGTGTCTACCCTTAGTTAATGGAAAAAAAATATATATATATAAAAAATAAAAGGAATTACCTACACAACACAATGTTATAAAATACACAGGTACAGCGTTTAATCATCAAATATTCTGAACTGTACTGGAGTCTCGGTGGCCGAGTGGTTAAGGTATCTGACTCGTAATCGAGAGTTCGGATCCCACTGCGGCCATGTACCAATGACTCTTTTCTGAGTTATGTAAATTAGTTGAATGCTAACCGATGGTCTTACGTTGAGAAAAAAACATCGTGAGGAAACCTGCACATTCAGGCGACTTAATGTGTAGCTGTGATCCAATCTGGTCAGGTTTCCCTGGTAAGAGGGTCATGGAGGTCAGATGGTAGACGCTTCACTGTAACTATCTCATCTGCCAAATCCTGGATCATGATCAAGGCGGACCCTGGCCCTCGTGTGCCAGAGCACAACCAGGAAATTAATACCAAGATGATTAGTTTATTATTCTGAACTCAATCGAAAACATTATTAAAAAATACCGAATCATCTATTTAGTACAGTTAACCAACAAAAACACAAACACAACACATATCGAACCTTAATAACATTACAGCAAGGAACAGATTGCTACGGAAATTGCAACAATATTGAGGCGGACACCGCTCAATTTCCTATTTACAATTGTTCCCAGTTCACGCTCGGTAATTCTGAAATCGTAATCTAACTACGCATTACCCACAAGGCATTCAAGGGTTCAGACTAGTTGGTTCCTCTAATAATTAATGTCTTGTAAGCGCGACTCGGGGTACTATCTCCGGGCGTGAAAGCCTGTGGCATCTGACATATCCAATTAACACAGCTTCCGGGCTTCACTAGGGCCTGCTGCCAACTGTGGGTGCTGGCACACGATGTGTGAATTCAATTTCTTGCTTCTACATGGCTTTTGAACGAGCCCCCTAGATAGTTTGCCAATGCTTGCTGGGAAGATCTCGAATGTTAAAAGCGACTTGGTTCACTTCATTTATCTAGTAAGAAACGAAATACAACATTAATTTGCACTATGTATGAGCACAGAATACAGTGGGTGTCGTACAAGGCGACTAATGTTTACCAGGCAAAACCTTTAGAGCCTCCGTAGGCTGGAAAATGGGCAGCAGCGTTTTAGATTGTTATGATTATTTATAACACTGCGATCTCCAAGTCGCTTACCAAGTGTGAAGATTATGACAATAACCTCCCCTTTTGTGGGAGAGGCCCTAAGTCCTTACATGATTTAGTTCGCTTTCCTATTAAGAAACGATGTAAATATAAATTTAATTTAGTCGTCGTAAGTATGTCAGTTCCATTGCTTCACCATGCTTGCGGAAGAATTGAACAGTTCGCTTTTCAGACACATTATAGTCATGGAAAAGAAAAGTTAGTTTAATGTGACTGAGAAGCTATTTTTTTACCTATAGGACCCACACAATATGAAAAGTAAGTATTATCGCAACGAAAAGTCGAAGTTTGGGTAATAAAAAAACACATTTTTGGGGCACGGACAGACCAACGTTTTGTGTGTCTCCTAAACATCTACTATCACACAAAGTGGAATTTTTTTGTAGTCGATGACGTAGGATAGCCGACACCCTCACAGTCTAGTAGGTACCTTTCTACCGATGGCTTCAACAATGTATGGCAGAACGTCCAAATTCCAGACAGCGCAGGCATGAACAATCGGGAACAATTGCCTGAGACAGTTGCTCGAGACTACCGCCTAAGGCTTACTAAGTTAAGCTGTACTTAAGGTCCTGGCCGTCGTGCCATTGGCAGATGGAGTTGATTATATTGTGGACTAAGACTTCGTGTCGAAAACTTACTTGTCTGACTGAATAACAGTACGGAGATCCTATAACAGAAGGGAGATCTAGCTACTCTTTCAATGTAACATGTCTTGAGAAAGTTAGAGACTATTAGGCGATTTGTATATTTGTTTTGAATAAACTCATAGACCGGCTTTAAAAATTATTTCAGTAATTGAAAGCCACATTCCCAAGTGGCTACTTTTTAGCCCGGGAAAATGATATCATCCTCCGGGTTTTTTTTTATATCACAAGCTTACGGATTATCTCAACCGATTATAAAATTAGTTAGTTTACGTTGATTTATTGGAGCGATCGTAGAGAGACTAAAAGAGTAGATACTCAAATTTTAACTCTTTTGTTCCAACATCCTACATTTCTGTTCTACAAAATTGCGTCGTTCATTAAAAATTCATCATTAAACATTGAAACCTCAACCGTTACTGTCTTCTAAATCATACACATCTAACATTTATGACTTCCCTTTATTACCCCAAAAAATGAAACTATTGACCGTTTCCACTTAAGAATTACCTAAGTTCCATCATAACTAGTTTTTAGCCAATCAGCAATGTCCAAATTAAGATAAAAAAGAACTTAGGCGATTTCTATGTTTAGTTAACGACAATAAATCAAGTAACTTGAGTCCAAATGCTAAACGGTAGGCACGCGTCGTCGTACCTAGATTGCATCAATTATGCAGGCATTCATCACCGTGAAACGACATCATATTAACGAGTTGACGCACATGTGTCCCTACAGTAGTTTATGCAGTGACCATCAGCGACATTACGGCAGGTGGTAACTGCAATCTGCATATAAAGGACCACTTACTGAAGGTATCCCATGCAACCTCTCCTGCTATTTCAAGGGTTGAATCTGTAAAGATGCTCGGCCTAGGTAAACAAATAAGTCAGTAATTAGAATAGTTTGTTTTATTTAAAATGCATACATCCCTAAAATTAAATTGAAAAATCTATGTATAGTACCTACAAGACATTAAATAATTCGCATCGGCTGATTGCGACTTCACAGATGGTAGACGCTCCACTGTTCTGACCTGATCTGCCAAATCCTGGGTCATGGTCAAGGCGGATCCCGGACTCTCGTTCGCGAGAGCACAACCGGGACATTAACGCCAAGATAATTCATTTTTTATTATTCACTGGCAAGCGTGACACAAACGTCACTAAACCTACGACAGAATATTAATACAATGCTGCATTATTGGGTAGGTATGTCTGTAATCGCCGTATATTATTTACAGCGTTGTACTGGACAGCGAATAGTTTTGCAAATAACCTAACCGATAGAAAACGTCGGATAAGCCCCGACTAAGTTTACATATACTCAAACATTTTCTAAACTACAAGAGTGAAAACCGCATTCAAATCGGTCCATCTACAGGCAGACACACGTCACACTTTAACACCCTTATTTTTCGTCGAGGGTTAATGAATATAGCACAATACGTAATGAATGACAGGTAAACGCCCATATGAGAAACAATTACTTAAAATTAATTTGGGCGTCTGAAATAAGTGGAACGTGTTTTATCATTTTGACTTTTTAACTCGCATGGAAAAAGAAGAAACAATTACTAAATCAAAAGTAAAGCAGCTGTACAACGGACAGCCGCTCGAGGCACTTTTTTACCTTACATTTAAAGTCCCTCGTTTGGCCTTTACATGATTCACATCGAACTTGAAATACCTTTTCCACTAGCCACAAACTCAGTATCAATCAAGATTCCGTAACCGCCAATACCTAATCCCCAAATCCACAATGATCTACGTACACCACGAGACCTTCACATGTTTATGATGATGCGATTAATTGTACAACACAATCGATGGTCGAGCGCACACTTCGGAGCACAGTTATAGGCATCGACAAAGCTCGTTTGCGGGCCCAAGGGATCGCTTCATCTGGCTAACAAAACCAAAATTTATGTGCCAAACGAGTTTAATGGACAACTACGTTTGATCGTCCTCCTAACCTAAACAATGTATTGCTCATTTCAGTGCAGTGGATTGAAAATCATGCGGATCTAACTCTTGTTTATGAATATGGGTATGCCCAATTCCGTGGCCTACGTGACTTAGCCAGGCCAAATGCTTCTTGGAATCGAACCTTCAAACCTTTCGAAGTGAACGTATCATAGCTTAACTCACTCGCGTCATATTATATTGGGTACAATGTTAGATCGTTTCCTTCATCTATTGTCATGCCCACCTCCAAGGTATGGAATTCCCTAGCCGCGTCTGTATTTTACAGTAATACAGCCTAAAATATGTTGTGATACTATTAAACAAGTATATTCTGGATGCGGCTCGCTTAATAGTTCATCTCATATAAGGTATTGAATATATAAAAAATATGCATTTTACTAGTAGGTAAGCATAAAATCATCATCATCAATGGCCACTGATGATACTATACACAGAGTAAAACCATTATTTTCTTACCTCACCTACTCCATATTTTTTATCATACTGCCTTGCTTACTCTCAGATTGATTTGAGAGAAGAACGCAGCTTGCGTTGTGGTTTCGCAATCCTCCCTAACATCTAACTAGGTATAAGTATATGTAGGCCCTCTGATATAAGAAACATTCCCAGTCGAGTTGTAAAAGTGTTCGCATGTAGCTTTTTTCCTTGGAATCGAGGCCCAGAGATCGTTGCAGCGCTTATGCGCCATCCGGGGAGTGTTTGATTCGCCGCGATTGTACCTACCCGGCGCGGCTTATCGTACCATGTCATGGGATGGTGCACAGTTAAAATGCTGGATATGCCAATAGTATTAAGAGCTTTGGAGATTTGAAACTACTGATATGATTTTGGTAGTAGGAGGAGCTTTTCTTCTCCGTTGAGGTGAACCAATTTAATAAGTATCTAATTTTTTTATAATCTTAGTATATTACATTACGCAGCTAAACAATACTATCTTAATAAATAGTGTTGTGTTCCTGCCGGTAAGTAAGGTTTCCAGTGTTCCATGGGGTGGGGAAGAGTGGCTTTGGCAGTGAACTGTTTGCGTACCATGTGAGCGTCGGTGGTCTAGTGCCCTCGTGGTATTATTACTTTAGTATTTTTCCATATCGTCAAAAGTAGATAATAGTCTGAACGTTGGTCTGTCCTTGCACAGCTCGGCACAAAAAATATTTTTTCAAACTTCGTCTTTTCATGGCGAAAATACTTACATATCCTCTTGTATGGGTTCTATACGTAAAAACAACCGCGATGCCACACATCCTCCTGGCAGTTTCGCTTTTCAGCCACATTACAGCCATAAAAGAGAAAAGTGGCTTTCCTTCTCCTACACTAAACTACCTTTACCCCTACCCTACATTACCCTGCCCTTACCCTACCCTATATTACGCTACCCTACACCTACTCTACACCTATTTTAATACATCTTAGTTAGGTATCAAATTATCAATATCTTTAGATTTATAATAGTCGCTACAGCTTTGACGATATCAAGAGACTGTTAGACTGTCGAGTAATCAAATCACACGTGATCGTGGTAGAACATAAGGTACATTTATTAAGGGATAACAAGGTTGGAGGAGTCATCGTCTGAAGAGAGGCGCAACACAACCCGTACTTGTTATTCGGTTAAGTGCTTTCGGCATAATTTCACCTTATTTTGTATTTTATTTTTCAATAATTGGTATATTTTTGCGGTAGGTAGGCTTGGTCTCTTTTCCAGTGCTGCAACGATCTTTGGTACCTTGTAAAAATAAAACCCTTTTGTATTTATAACAGTTTCTTATCTGCCGCTTTTGTTTGTTCGCTTAAAGTGCCTATTAATTTTTAGCGCGATTCTCAAAAATCCTTCTCTCTAAAAACTCTTTACTTATCTTCTTTTTCTTGTTGCTTATAGGTACCTACTTAGAACTCTGAAGTTATGTTTAAAAGCATTTTTGATCCAACATTCAGAAGAGTAGTTGATATTCAGTAGCTGTTTTCAAATTGCTATGAGTAGCAATTTTTATGTACCTACCTACTTGTTACTCTTGATAAACAAAATAGCGCTTATTTATTATTATCTTCTTATTATGTAAGAAGCGTTTGTTTACAAAGACATATTCATCTATGAGTTTTCAAGGCAATTTACACGTATTAAAGTTCAGAGACATTGATGAGTTCTTAAAACTGTTCGGGGGACTAATCAAGTGTTCGCAGTAGGCATCCCATGGCGCTGGGCACAATAGGATTTTAGTTGAAAACTTTGTTACGAAGCCCCAAGATTGCAGATTTCCCATAGGGCCAATGCCAGTTTCAACTTCCTTAACTATATCGATAACTTACCCTGACATTCGTTTAGATATTTATTATCACTATTTAGATGCGATGGAGTTGGCTGATTATTGAATGTTGGTGATGATTCTCGAAATTCATAACGAATTTAGAAATCAACATTAATAGCGCTAAAATAAGTAGATACTTCATAGTATATATTTAAATTCGTACAATTCTGCATTTTTACGCAGCTGTCCGACCGCCGCGCCGGCGTTTAGCGAAAAACGAGTAGCATTAGAAACTAAAAATGAGCTGTAGAGTTTTATCGCTGGGCGATGGGCGATTCGCTCGAAGTTGCAGGGGTTCCTGCTCTGTTGCATGCAGAGTACTGCATGAGCGATTATTTACGAGTTTTTAGGAAATAAATGTAAAATGAATGCTGGACTACCCAGCGAGATCGTCTCTCGGTGTGACAATCGAAAATCGCTGAACGAATTTCATAATTTTAAAATAGAGCAAATAGTCTTACTCTCTGTTGGTGGGACATGGTGGGCATATAATAATGATAAACTGAACAGTTCCACTGGAAGCCGCAACACAGAGTTTGAACAATGGCACTGGGATTAGTTAACTGTAGGTAGGTACATTTATTACTATTTCCTTTAATTTTTTTCTAACATAAATTTTATTTTTTTATGTACGCTTATTTCCTTGTTTCTTTGTTGTACCTAATTATCATGTCGTGGTGTCTACGTGTAATAAATGTTTTCTTTCTTTCTTTCTTAATGTAAGGCTTTGTGACATAGAAAATCCACGAGAGACACCTCGATCATTGTTAAAACTATAGTCCACTTAGTAATTCCATGAAAAAAAATAAACCACAGTGAACTAACAACCACTTCCCAGTTACTTTCGTATAAGTACCAACAGACCATTAGTATCTGTGTACTGCTCCAAAATATCGCCCAAAAAATTATTCGGCGGATCCTAAATTGAATATTACAAACCTTGTTCCTCGCGTTCATTATATAAAAAAAATATAACGGGCGAATCACGGAAATTCAGTTCTGTAATTTAAACAAAGCCGTGAGTGCAGGGGAAGAGGACTTAATTTCGGCGGTAGACAGAGAAAAATGTTATGCAAATTTGTACAGCGTATTTTTTCTTCCATTAACCTACGCTCTGGATTGGAGCCGGGCGCTCGGAAGGGACGATGGGACAGAACAAAAACACGCTTTTATTTTGAAACTGTAATTAGGAAATTAACGACTTGGACTTAGGAAAAACAAATGGTTTCCCACCGCCGCGCCGTTCATGTGGGGATTTCGCTTTGTTTGAAAAAGGAACAATACTGAGGTGCAGAGAATAGCGTTTTGGGTCGGGGACCGACTTTTTTATTGTTTTAGCGAAGTGGCCTAAAATATTTATAAATTCAGCTCCAGATTTCGGGCGATTTTATTTTTCAGTACATTCTACAGTCGGAAGGCAGATTTTCAAATAGTGGAATTTACATGGACATGTACGCCAACACAGAGGTTGTTCTCGATGTCCTCTCAGCTGAAATTCCGGACACGATCCTGAGGGCCATACCTCATAAGGTAAGTCGATAACTTCGCACTGGTGAGAGGAGGCTTAGGCAGAATGTTGCTCAGAGACCTCGGTGAACACGTAAAAGGAAGTTCTAGAACAGGGTCGCCACAATAGAGCACGTGGCTAGCTGGTGCACGGATCTTGAAACTATTCGTTTGTTGAACGAAGCTGTATAAGCGTAGGCAGATAAATTCAAATGCCTCGGATGTAGAGTAAGTTGTAACTATAAAACCCATAGGGATTTTATAGTTGCATGGTAGCATGGTATAGACCATTCGTGAAGGTTTCAGATTAGATACTCCTTTTCAGAAAACTGCCGGTGTCAGGAAAGAGGTCCCGAGGCCGGTCTAAGAAGCAGTGGTTTGACATCGCTGAGTCGGATGCGAGAGCCAACGACTTGCGATGTCAGGATGCCAAAGACCGGGCGAAGTGCAGAAGAAAAAGTAAGAAAGCGAATCTTGGTATAGGCCGGGATTGACGAGAATGATGATGATGCCTCCTTTTCAGAAAATCAATATAACGTACTTGTTCTGAATTATTCTATATAAAAATAATCCTTACAAAGTATAAAAATTAAGTATGTCTGTTTCCTTGACAATATCCTGAAAAGAAATTCTAAATGTCCAACAGACAACCGGTCAGACAGTCGGAAAACAGAGTGATATTTTAAGTGTTAAAGACTAAAAACCCTAAAAAGGTTCCAAAGTTACAACGCAATATTTTTTGCCTAGTAAAATCTTACAGAGAATAAACTTAAACACGCTTAAGCTATTAAAAATGATCAGGCGCTTATAGAGGCCGAGGCGCGAGGGTCTCAATCTATGAAACAAGCTGTAACTGTATGTATCTCTAGGTAATATAATGGTTCGTGCTTGCGAAAGCGACAACAAAAATTAAGCAAGACACGCCATTGCCAGAAACTGGGTGGGTGGCTGTTTCGTGCTTTGGGGAATCGAACTTCGGCACCGCAACGAGCTCACCACTCGTTAGTTGTGCCGCTCGGGACTTTGAGACTAGTTAGACAGTCGTCACGATTACGTAATAATATACCTATCAAAATATTATAAATTGTTTACACTTGACGCACTCATTTTCTTTGCATGTGGCGGTGGCCGACGCCAATTTGAAAATGATAAAACAAAGTCGCATCCTTTCGTCCGTAAGTACGCTTAGATCTAAAAATAGGTAACAAATTTAGCATGCATTTAGTTCTGTATGGAGTCGTAAGTATGGTCTCAAGGTCAACCCCTTTTAAGACTCAGCTTATTGCCATCAGTAGCTCAAGAATGATGTCTAAAGTTAACAAAATGGCACTTCATGATATTGTGTTAGATGGGGTTCGCATCCCGAGGACTGATACGGTGAAGAACTTGGGCATATTCTTGGACGAGACTCTCTTGTGGACTGCCCAGATCTCAAGCCTGAGCCGAAAGGTTTTTGCTGCTTATTCCTCCTTGAGAAGATTGCGTAATTTCCTGCCGATAGACACCAGGGTGGCGCTGGCGCAGTCTTTGCTACTGCCAGTTTTAGACTATGCGGATGCCTGCTTTCTGGGCTCTGGGCTAAGCTCAGTTAAGCAAACTCGAGCGGCTGCAGAATGTCTGCATCAGATTTATATTTAGATGCAGATATTTAAAAATAAAGTATAGCAGCATTATTTAATGTCTGTAGTGGGGTAATTGTAAGTGCTGTGGCTCTGGGATTTTCTCTGGTTTTTATCCTTTATTTATGGATCTGTGGGGATTTTATTGTGGAAGAGTGGATATTTATTTTTCTTTTTGTTATAAGTGTTGCTTTTGTGAAGAGATCACATTAGTGATAAGACCACCTTTTGTACTACTTACCATATATTTTTTATCTGTATTTGTGATCTTTGGTGTGCAAATAAAGAGTTTTGTATTGTATTTTATTGTAAATTTAGATGCGGATTTCACCAACAGCTAGAAAATCTCTTCCTGAAGGTGAATTTGTACAATACATGCATAATATAGTGAAGAAAAGCCGAGAAAACACGTGCGAAGCCGGGGCGGGCCACTTGTAGATTATATAACCCGTTACCCTGAGCTATTTCTTTGTTTTCTCGTAATATTTAGTGTAGAGATATACAACACACAGACACCACAGTGTATTCTGTTTCGTGTCTGCTACGAAACGTAACAGTTTATCGATAATTTAAATACCTACATGAACTGCATGCTAACAAGAAGTACGCTTTAGCAGAAAACGCCAAAATTCAGAAGTCGAAGCGTAATTTGAGGAGGACCTCCAGCGCTTCGAAACTACGAGTGTTTACCTAATTTAAAACAATTTCCAGGCGAGAGTTTGGCCTGAGACAGTTGACTTATGCAAGTTGGCTCACCTTTACCCCCGGGCGTGTCTGACCCAGTCAATTTGATGTCACTAGCTGCCGACTGTTGTTCGAATTGTCTATTTCAAGTCTCTGAGCCCTGCGGCGAGCCCCAAAATTCTATTCCCTTGGCCGGCTCAAATAAACGGATAGACAGGTAAAACTTGGTGGAGTTAGTGGTCAATAAAGTTAGGTAATATACCTATATGTGTTTGAGTATGAGTATAATACCTTGTAGAAGGTAATTTTAATAGGAGGTAATTTTCATGAATGCATGTGCTTTAATACACGACTAAATTAGTTTTGAAAATTACTTAATGGGCTTGGATCGTTCGGTTGGATGCAATTGAGGTAGATAATTAATTAGTACAGACACACTTCACACCATTTCTCCGTCGTCATTATCATCATCATCATTAGCCATTTTAAGCGCCGACGAAAAAAAGAGGGGTGTTATAAGTTTGTGTCTGTGTATGTGTGGGTCATCGTAGCTCCCGAATGGATGCGCCGATTTGCATACGGTTTTCTCTCATTGAAAACCAGTTATATTGAGATTGTTATAGGTTCTGTTTCGTCAAAATCAGTCTATGTGTAAAGTTGGTTGGGGGTTATACGACTTTTGCTATCAGTTTACTAAACTGAATCGTATTATTAGAACTTAAATGCACTTTTCAATTAAAAATGGAATTGAAACGAAGAAATAATTACAACTATCTTTCGATCATATCTTCCTACTTAAACACCAGAACAAAATCCCAACCGAAGTCTCAAACTCTCATTTCACCAGCCACTAGTTTTGCATTGAACAGAAATCGCGTCTAAAGAATTGATGTGGAAAATGTAGACAGTGGCGTCTCCAGCGGCCCGGTTGGTTTGCCCGCGGCCGTCGCTTAATTCGAGGCTGCAGCCCGTACCAGCACTGATTAACTTCCTGTTTCCAATTGCTCTGTTAAACGCTTTGACAAGTACTCATCGGGAAAACTGAAGTAGTTCTCTCGTCCGCTCCGGTTCTGTAATTGAGTGGCTAGAACAAAAGATAAATGCTGAGAGATATTACTGATTGTGCTCAGTTGGATGGAATATCCCTTTCATGTCACGCTGTTAAATGAGGAGATGAAATTCAAGGTCAAAAGTGTAAACAAATTGCCATTGTGAATAAATCCAAAAAGTGGAGTATTGAAAATAGTGTTTTTTGAAATATTCACTCGATTTAATTTCATTTCGAATGTGATAATTTTTATCAATATTTCAATATCCACCTCTTGGGTTTATTTTTTATAGTGGCAATTTCTTTTCACTTTTGATCTTGAATTTTATTCCCAAATATAGATAAGTAAAGTTGGCCATGTGGTATCTAGACGACAATTGCTATGTTAGCGCTTTGACAAGTACTCCTGGAGAAAGTGAAGTAGTTCTCTTGTCCGCTCCGATTTCACGACAGTAATTGAGTGGCTAGAACAAAAGATAAACGGTTTGTGAGAGATGAAATATGTTACTGATTGTGCCTTGTAGCCTTGTTGGATGGAATATCCCTTTCATCTCACGCTGTTAGACTCGGAGATAGAAGTGTAAAGAAAATCTACTATGGATTATTACTGGTAAAATTTTTAAATGAGTTTGTGTTATCCATATAGATATACCACAAATTCACAAATAAAATTTAAAAGTTAAAATAAAATAAAAAATTTACCCAATGTATCGATTATTTAAAATAGTGCTGTTTTAAATATAGGTACATAGGATTTTATTTCATTTTAATGTGATAATTATTATCAATATTTCAAAGATTTTAAATATCCACCCCTTGGGTTTATTTTTAAAAGCGGCATATTATTTACACTTTTGATCTTTAATTTCATATCTGAGTATAGGTAAGTATACTTGGCCTTGTAACTAGATGACTAGGTGCCTTGCCTGATTAGGTAGATTAGATAGACCTAGAATGAGCCGCAGTGTTTTTTGCCTTGGTGTGAAGATTATGGCAAAGCCCTCCACTAATGTGACAGAGGCTAGTGTTCTACTGTCTAGGGGCTAATCAGAGGTATGTATTATTATGAATATGCTTTCCTACATCAAATGACTTGATCATATTACATGCCTTAGGTCTTACGAATACGATCCTCTTAACATATATAGGTCATGGTCTCACAGTCGATCCACCTATCTGTTCCCAGATAAAGTTAGGGAATAAAGACATAAATCAAAGAATGGTAAACAGCCAGAAACCCAAAGGGTATTCCATATTAATTAACGTCGGCAGCGAAGGCGACGAAGACAAATGTTGGAACCTCTCCTAATGTATTTTTCCGGGCCCTTTCCGGATAAAACAAATGATAATCGGGAAAGAATGAAGTCAACATTAATGAGGTCCAATTAATTATAGGACGGCACAGGCCTATCTAATGGTATATGTAATGTGATAAGTTTCTTGCGTCTGTCTCTCTTTACAATTTATTTCGACAACAGGTTTATTTGGTATTTTTCAAATAATCAAGAGATAATTAAATTAAGAATAATACAGATTTTGTTTACATGACTGTCAAGACTTCCAGACTTTTGTCTGGAATGATAGAATATTTTTCTAAAGGTGCGTCTGGACCGGCCGTCCGTGAGCTGCGTGCATTTTATGTTCGCGCGCCGCTCCTGTGCCGTTCACGCGCATGATTCGCTGGTAGAACGTGCACCGCGCATGCTCACTAAATATGCCTTGCATAAGTTACGCTAATCATATGTATCACTTAATTCGCTTTGCGAGCATTCGCGATTGCGCGAGATTTTATTACGCGACCATTTTCTTTCCCGAATCAAGCGTTATTTTCGCCAGAACATCATCATCATCATCATCATCAAAGTCCTGTGATGTGAACAGTCCACTGCAATACTTCGGCCTTCTTTCGGTGTTCCTCTTGTATGACAGCCGTGAGTGCCGGACACCACATGGCCAATTAAAATCCGTCTGCGAAATAGCAAGCAAGTGATTGATATAGCATTATTCGCAAAGTTCAGAATATATGTCTACAATACTGAATGGAGAATGTAAATGACATAAAAATGGAAGTCGATAATAAATATTCTCTAATCCTTATCAAGAATTGGCAATTTTAACCAAATTTCGAAAAAGGATTACCGATTTTTTCGACAAATCCCCCGGATTGAGTCGCTCTCACTGAATGCTGTCTACGAAAAATCTTTAATCCAATTTGATTAGGGATTGTTCTTATGAAGACGGTAGGTATCCAATATGAATTGACCTGTAATATTTTTTGTTGTAATTAATATTCGTACACCTACCTAGGTATTATTGTTAGGATAATATTTAACTGCCTTGACATGTACATAATATTGAAATTAGCTTAAAAATACCCCAAACGTAGGTTAATAAATTTAAGAGACACCAAGAACGTTTATTGTCGAATTTGTGGAGTGTTTAGGAATTCAGAATGTTCCATCGATTCATTAATTATTCTGTGCAAGGGGAGGTGGTGCGTGCCGGCATTCTGCCACTTCTTATAAATTTATGATACCAATATAAATACTTGTTCTAACTCGTGCATGATCAAGTATCTTTCCTACCTCTAAATACTGCAAGTTAGTACGGCTGACAACTTAGTGCGAAAGTTTTGACTATGATGAATGGGTGTACTGAAAGTGGTATGTTGTCATAGTTCTAGAATAGTTGTAAAGTAATTAGATACAAGTAAATTGTAGGTATTATTTTTTAACCCATAACGTAATAATGAGGGATGGACATTATTATTGTGATGTGAATATCTGTGTCTGGCTGTGGCATTGTATCTCCAGAACGTAGGGACCGATTTAATGCGGTTTCATTTATTTGAAAGCCAGTTTCATTCAAATTGGAGGGATAAAAGGTGTATAAATTGGAATTCATTAAACCTTAGAATTCACTTTAATTTTAACGTGAAATATCTAAGACTTTTGGTTTCAAGTAGACCTATTACAATTTGTAACTACTACAATTGAGTGTTATCTATCGATTTATAAAGATGGGTCGAGCCCATAAGCGACCTCCCAAACTAAAATCTTATAATCCCTTTCTACATTAACATTTTTTATACCACTAAGGGGACAAACAAGCTTACGGCCTGCCTGATGGTAAGCAGTCACCGCAGCTTATGGACGTTTGCAATACCACGTGACATCATCACCCACGCGGAGCCGACCTCGAATGTGAGTTCATCTATAAAAACTACGAATGTCAAGGAATGGCTGACTTAGAGAGAGTATCATCATCATCGACATGATTAGCCTATTAAAGAGAGTATAATGTTCGAAACGTATTCACGTTCTCTTTTATTTTTTGAATCAGACTGAATTCTACACAACGTATGAACGGTCCTGAATCTAATCTGAACACAGTCGATGTTAGTGGTTAGCATTATCCTACAGTACACGACATAGGCATAGATAGAGAGCTCGACCCCGACAGTCAAGTGAATCCACACAGACTTGTACAGGACAAGAAGGACAAGTCCGAGCGAATTGAGCAGCCACGCTCAACCACACAATGCGGCAGTGCGGTGGTTCGTTCCAATGATCAGTCGACCTCACCAAAGCAGCTTACGTCCAGATCTTCTTAGACAACGCCCACTGAGGTTCCCCATATTCCGATTAATTCAGTTGCAGACACAAACGCCTTGTAGGTATACAAACAAGGCTTTGTTTATATTCGCCTCCATTAAAACCAATTGGTTATCCACTCGTTTTGTATAAAAAAAGGATACATTTTAACGTTGAAAACAAAACGCGTCCGAAACGATTGGCTGAAAACTCCTCTCATTTATATTTTATTACACCCTTTGGACGTGCGTAAATAATATAGCCAATTCAGAAAGCCGATGGACCCTTTCAAGCGAAAGTGAATGATCTGAAAAGTTTTTGCAAACATATTGGGGGCTCATTGCCGTTTGCTCGGAACTCGGTAACAAGTTCAGCGGTTTTCTGATTGATGAACGCTCGTGTTCGGTTTGGTACGCGGCCTGTGCTAATGTTGACTCTGCGTCCTGGCCATAAGGGGTATCAACATCGCTCCCGATTGTTCCGAATCCAATACGAAGCCACAACACCAGTATTGATAACGGAACACATTAATATTGCATACGCCTCGAGCACGCTACAATAAATTACATTCAACGTTTTAACCATGTTTTGATATAGCAGTCATATTTTTTTTATGGAACGTGTCATGTCCAATTTTCGATAAACCTGTTCTGCTTCGATTTTAATTTTGCGGGTGAGCGAGTTATCGTTCTGGGTAAGTCGAGAAATGAATTCGCTTGTTTTCTTTGAGACGGAATGCTGGTTGAATTTAAATTGATATTTGGGATTGAGTTGTGAGATTACTTTGAATAAAATGAGCATAAATAAATCACTATGGCTATAGAGTTTTGTGTAAGACACGTTATTCTCGAATCAAACATCCGAAGTTCGGCTCTAACTAATTAATTGTTTCTCTGTTACGCTTTGCGTGGGAAAGCCAGAGTTAGTGCGGAAGGAAGTGCCGGAATTGTCCGATTGCCCAAGTTGGGTAATAAGAAAAAGTTGTGGTCGCATCACGACCCGTGTGATTAAATGCCCCTAGTGAATACGAGTGACATACTTTTAGTTATATGGAGTATCAAATAGGGTCTGGATGTGCAACTATAGCTGGGTATGGATTGTGGGACAATTTTGAGTACGTTGCAATATATGGTTTATTTTTTTATTAATAAGGCCGTGGTTCATTTGGTAAACTTCTTTCACGGATCACACAAGTGATATGCTATAGTCGAGTTTGTTTTCAATCTTAAAGAAGTACCAAGTTTAGCAATAGTTAGAGAAATATGCAGAGGCATTCATATTTTTCAAGACATTTCTGATAAATGTCCATCTGTATAAGAAGCCCTTGGTACAGGGCGTCTCTGGCGTTAATGTCTCAGTTGTGGTCTCGGTCACGAGATCCCGGTGTCCGTCTTGATCATGATCCAGGATTTGGCAGATCAGACAGTGGAGCAACTGTAATCTGACCTCCGTGATCCTGCTAGAAGGGGAACCTGAGCAGATTGGATCATGGTTACACATTCAGTCGCCTGAATGTATAGGTATCATAACGATGTTTTCCGTCACCGTAAAAGCATCGGTAGGCATTCAACTAATGTACATTACTCAGAAAAGCAAAAAAAAATACGAAATAAAACCCGCGATATTCCCGAATAATTACTGTTCCCGGCGCCGTCCACCCTTTCTCTATGAGTCAATTTATCCCGGACATGACCCTTACATTAATAAGGGCGGATGGCGATTAAAAAACCGCCAGCAACAAACACGAGTTCCGGATGCTATCGGCCCATACCGTTTAATATTCCCCCCGTAATGTGCGAAAACAAATGTATGATTTACAGTGGAATTTCGCTCCGTTATCAGCTGAGGGTTGGGGGTTGATTTACACGGCGTCTGATCGTCCGCGCTACTATCTCGATCCTCGGATCCACGCCTCTGAAACCGGAGAAATTACCAGATACCTGAGATTTATCTGTGAAAATCTGTATTTGGTTTTCTGATACTTAACTACTCAGCGACAAAGAAGCAAACATCCCACCTGATGTTAAGGTAAATATATCGTATTTTTTGTTTCGTAAGTTTATTCACGTTTTAACGTAACGTATAGCTTACAAAAAAAAAATCTAATTATTTTGTAACCTGTATAAATCTGAATATTTTCTCTGAAGATATTAAGGATATGTTCAGATAAAACTTTTGACGTTTTGTGTTTTGGATTGCATACTAAGATTATTGGTGGACACTGCGTGACGCGAATGTAGATATACTAAGCATTTCATTCACTTACTGAGTGTAAGTCGAAAAAAGAATGAGATTCGTAAAAAAACATTATTTCTCCAATTTCTCTCACCGACTCCCAGTTTGCTTGCTCTTCGCGCACTATCTCTCTCGCTCAGATAGCGAAAACACCAGGAAAATAATCGACCAGCCTTATCACGCGGGGAACAAAAGAAAACGGGCGCGCCCAAAGTAACGACTTCGATAAACAATCTTTTTGAGGAAATTAGTTTGTTACGATAATCGGAGTCCTACCACCGCGTTGACACGTAATTCTGGGGAGTACGAAAAGATTTGCAATGGTTAAGATAGCGCCGGGATTTGTTGAGGTGATTAGGTATGTACGTAGGAATGGTGCCAGTGTTAAGCTGAAAAATAATTTGTCAACTTTCAATAGAATAATGAGAGTTATAAGACTTCGAAGTGGCTCGGCTCTCACGTGTATTATTACTAGTTCCTTTGTATTTTGGCTCAAATGATGGGTGTTGAGTAGGCATTGTAAATAGTTATATTGAGTTAGAGGTGAGAAGTTTCGATAGTTTTAAAGTCTCGGGACACTTCGACCTAAAAGCAAAGACCCGGGCCGTCCCGGGATTTAAAAACTTCTCAGAATAAGGTTATTTTTGGCGGAATACATAAATTAAAATTCAGTTTTGGTGAAAATTAATAATTGTTTACATTATGTACGTATTATAATATTTAAATTTAAATATTACTGTTATATATGGTTTAACCTAACAGCTAACAAAACCATAGTAAAATTAAATTACATAGTCGCGATTTCGCGCGCAATTTAATGAGCTTCATATGGTTTCATACATTAATAATTTTGATTGGAAAACCAGCTGCGCATTTCAGAAAAGAGAATTACGCTCGTATGGTAAAGTTAACAATTTAAAACTAAAAACTAGTTTTTGTAGGTATATGTCAATATTCTGTTACTGGATCCGATTTAGCCCATGACCTTTCATCATCATCACAACCCATAACAGACCACTGCAGAACTTAGGGCCTCTCCCACGAAAGGGGAGGTTATTGCCATAATCTCCACGCTTGGCAACCGGGTTGGAGGTTGCAGTGTAATAAATATAACAATAGAAAATGCTGCTGCCCATTTTGGAGTCTATGGAGACTAGATTTTTTGTCTCGGGAACATTAGTCGCCTTGTATCGTCCATGACCTTTCGAGGTGCCTAATACATACATTTGAGCGTGCCTGGTACCGAACCTCTGCTCACCCCGAGTAGGCATAGTGCTGTGAAAACGCACGTACTCATTTCTACCTAAGCAAACAATCTTTAAGAGTCAGTTTCTCATTTTTAGTAAGTGACCACCCACGTGATACAGAACCGTAGAGCAACCTTAATTTTGACGCTGAGTAACTTAATCAAACTACTTTTTATGACCAGAGCGAGCCTTACAGGCACCAAAAGTTATTATAACCGTTGATAAAACTCTGACAATCTGTCTTTGCCCATTAATCTTTCTCTGGAGAAATTGAAAATCAAGGATGGCAGCTTGGGAAAAAAGACGTCGCCCGCCGAGATGAATTAATTAGAAAAGGCTTAGTGCCGTTATTCGATGGTAGCTTTCAGATTTATTAGCGTCACGAAATGGAGTTTTATTCTCGAAATTTTGCGAGTACCTCATTCAACATCGTAATTGTATTTGCCATTCTGCGCAGTTAATACACTAATGCTCATAAAGTGACTAAGAAATATAAAGCATATCAATAGGACTGATTATAGATTAGTAACATTATGTTTTAAATCATCACGACTATTAACAGACATTTTTAAAGATCTTCGTTCTAAAAAATATACTCATCGTGTAATTTAGCATTATTTATTAATTTCATAAATTTGAATAAGTATATAAAACAATAGTCCTTGTATACCAAGTACATAAGAAAACATAGTCCTGCTATATCTAAAGTTGAGAATTAGGTAACGAGCAATATTGCAGTTGGAAATTTCTACTCAACGAATGAAACACTGAATATTAGTACGAACTCAGTTAACCAAGAAACAGTCCCAAAGACTCATCCAACAGATATCGAAGTGTCTACAACACAGTTTGGTTAAGTTCAGTTGCTGTTTAATTTCTACTGCAGTGAACGTTGTCCGTTTCAAACACCGATTTGTTAAAGTTATTTCTTCAATTAATTTCCATTAATGTTTCTATTTTATTGTATGTATTTTGTATGTATTTATTTATCATAAATGTGGTGGTATATAGGTATAATAATAATAAACACTTATACCTAATTTATACCTAGACATTGACTCTGAATGAAGTTCTCTATCAGCAGGCATTTCAGCTTTGACTTATAAGTAACCTTGTGACATACGGTTGTGTAATAGGATTTATTAAATGATTATTGTCGGTGCGTCAAAGAAAGTGGTGTATCAGCATAATTGTCTTCAGGGTTGTGATATCAGTATTAGATCGTATTAGTCCAGATAATTTAAAGAAAAGGTTTTACTTCACTGAATTTATTCCAATTCATTTTTGCACATCGCTTATAATTTTACTTGAAATCAGAGCGGTATTACAACGTAGGCACTTGAGGTAATTTAAATTCTTATTTCATAGGTGATTACAAATCACTTTATTTTAAAACGTAAATAACACTTTCTAGAAACGAAATGTCGAGACAGTTTCAAGACGCGTCACTCCTCGGCGGCGGTCGGGCCAAGAATGCCCGCTACTCCGCCCGAGTCGTGCCGTCGAGACTCTGTCAGCACGCGGCTTCAGGCGGCGCTCTCTCACTTTCGTTTTCTTCGTCATGAGTCCGTACTAATGACCACATGATTTCATACTATTGACCGGATCCGTCATATACATATATATTTTTAATACATACTTACTACCTAAACACAAACATCCAGATCTGTAACAGAAATTAAAATTCACTATTTCGGTACCTGCCCGGCCGGGCACCTCTGCGTGGCAGACCGCATATTAAGCACCTGAACCACTCAGGTCGTCTGAAAGGACCTGTTTTAGCGTTTGAGCTGCTCCGACATGATGCCTTCATTTATTACTATCGTGATGTTGTTGAAGCGTACTATGTAATTGGTTTTGATTAATAATATAAATAAGTAGATAAGTTTGTAATATCTATGCGTTTCTAAAGTCAGAAACGGTAACCCTTGTCACTTGTAACTTTCCTAAGGAAGCTTTCATATTTTTATAGTTTTTGAACACGGATTCAGAACTAGCTCAGCTGTAGAATTACATGTCTAACGTTTAATTTTAGTTTGTGTTTCTTGGAACCTTTATCTAGGAGGTATATAACCAAAAACACGATTAATTTTGATTTCTTTGATAAATTTCAAATTTACTGCGATCTATTTTTACCCGACTACGCGACGCAAAGGACAGTAATGTTCAATTGTAGCAAGCAAAGCTTTAGAAAGCAAATTAAGTTATAGAAAGCCATTTGGCGCAACATTGAATACTTAACTTAATACTTACTTACTAAGAGTAGGTACCAAACACTGAAACGAAGGAAGGAATGGTAAGATAAAATTATAAAATCAAGAAAAACATAATTAAGACAGGTTGTCCCAATGTAAGACAAATATCTAACCCAATAAATTTTATAGTATTTCCCGATTTATCTAACAATCTCTAATAAATTAAGCATTTACTTATACAAATTTTTAATATTCTTAATCTACCTCATAACGCTGAAGTTTTTTAGGTTTTCGTGTTTAGTTTGTATTGTTTGGTAGGTTTATAGTTTGTATACTGTGGTAAAACGTTAGCGTTTATCAAATCCTTTAAAACCTTTGAAAGTTCTAAGTAAGTCTGCCTGTATCTATAGGAACTCGGCTGAAAGCGCGGTCTTGCTAGACGTTATCTGGAACAGCGGTGAAATCCGCGAGGCGAGTCTTCATCCATCATTCAGTCGCCTGTCTGCTAAGCCCCGCCGCAGAGGCGCATTGCTTGTATACTATCTATACCTATATTATTAGTATCTGCGTCTTCGGTTCGTTTAGTTCACTTTTAAGGATTCCCTAGTACAAGGATTCCCTTTCCTAATTTTAAGGGTATGCTCCAGGTTTTCTACCGCGTACCTTTGTTGACGAGTAGCCCGATATTTCGACCTAGTTGCATTCATTATGGTCACGGGGCGACCTTAAAATGTGTGATATCTAATAACCGAGATTGTTTAAAACTTTATCCATCCCTAACTTCGAAAATAACTAACTTTCGCCAAGATCATTCTGTCGGACCGCAGTTTCATTTTTACAAGCATTTATTTCACTTGCACTATTCGTACGTATGTTTGTAAGAAGACCGTCAAAATTTGCAAACCAGTTTTCGACCATTAGTTGGACATGCATTAATCCATATTTATTTTATATTAATTTACTTTATTTTATTATTTTGGTACCATTACCATGGAGCTGGTCTTATGATGGAGTCGGGAGGTGGTCACAGGAACTAACGAACGCAATAAGATAAGCCCATCGTGTTTGGGCTCTTTGGAATGGGCATGATGAGTGGGTCCTGCGATAAAAGTTTGTAATAATTTTGTTTTATTTGACAACTTAACCATTGTAACATGAAAAATTTTGTTAATGAAGTTACTAATATTTTTTCTAAGAAACAATTTTATTAATTCGTACCTATTCGTAACTTTTAATACAAGAAATTTATAATTAAAATAAATATTGTTGAATGTTGATAACCTCTTTGGCTTAATTAAAAGTGTCATATTTTTATTCGGTTCCTTTGGTAACGAGTAGCATTTATCTTTTATTGCTATTACCTAATAGTGAAATGTAATATTATTTCCGTTTATCTTCATTTTTCGCCTTTTCCTCTCTAAATATTTAAATCAGTGCCTTCTTCCTCATAAAATTGGTGAGAGTGGGTTTAGTTGAGTGGCTTAGAACAACTTTGTTGCTCTATTGAACGGCTTTACTTGCTGCATTAATATTTTGCTACCGTCACAAAGTAAAACACAATGACACAAAACAAAAGTGATTTTCACTTAATAAAAAGTGCTGTTTGGAGAAGAACAAAGGTCTCAGCGGCGTGTCTTGGTAATGGCCTATGCCCAGATGTGGATCTGTTTTGTTGATGATGATGATGCTTTTTGCTTATAGCTAGATCTAGACACGCGTGTTTCATAACTAAATATAGGTTAAACTTATAAAACTACATCAGTCTAACACAATATTGTGCTATATGTCCCCTTTGTTGTCTATCCTCTATATTTCTTTCAAATCAAATCGAAATTTATTTATTAAGTAGGACATTACATATATCTTGCAATCGTCAAAGAGGAGGGGGTAAGAAAATAGGACGGAAATACAAAGCGACATATTGGCCTCCTCTTGAAATTCAATATGGTCCCACGAAGACGCGCAATAAACGCGGGCGAAACCGCCGGCGGCAACTAGTACACTTAACACACTAACATATCTCAAAACTGCTCAATTGCTAATATGAAGAAAAGTCTTCTATTATTATCAGTGATATTAGCAGGCGAAGGTATAATAAAGCCGAACCAATATGCTGGCAACATTTGTCACACCCAACTGCGAGCGAAGCAATTTTATTTAAATACCACCTACTTTCCGCGCGGGAATATAATAAATTATTTGGGAGCTCTCAAACGCAGCTAAAACTTCGCACTCTGTTACCCAACTGTTTCATATTCACTGGAGAAGTTGCTAGTAGCGAACTCGGCGGATATATCCAGTTTTATCAACTCGTGTGGTGGCACTAGTTCCCTTGTTCTTGCCTACTTTATTTTCTTGGCAAATCGTGGAAGCGATCATGTGGCAAAACACTCTTATGGATTTGGCCCCGGGGAACTTTGACTCGGGAGTCGACTACAAGTTCGGAGGCGCTATGTTTGAGAGCAAAACGGTGTTCGAATACTATGGCTAAGATGCGAATGTAAAACGGCATCGCCTCGAGCCCTCAATGTTTCGCCAACTGTTACGAACCGGCGGCAAATGAAATGCCGCCCGATAATATACCAAAGCATTCTGAAATCTAGTGGACGTATTTGACAGTTTAAAAAATTCCCAATTCAACATCGGTTAGTTTTTGCCGGGGCGCTTGTTTGAAATGTGCCGTGTTCACAAACAGATTTTTGGTATCAAACGATTCACTATTTGCTTTACCGTTTTATTTTAAGAGCATAACTTTCAGAGTTTGATAGTTTTCGTGCATTGTGTACGTAATAAATTCAAATGGCAGTTACCTCTATGTCGGACTAAAAATAAACAGCTCAAGCGTTTTAACACATGCTAAATGGAGATGACAAAGCTTATTTAACGTAGGTACCGTAAGGGTCAGGCGATAGTCTACACAAGGGTCCTTATCGAGCTAATTTTGAACCGGGCGGCACGAAATTTTCCACTCGATAACCTCACCTTTCTGCGTTCCTAATTTAATACAATACATGAGTTTTATAAGGGCACAGGTTTTATAAGAGAATTTCTTTTGGTAGTACCAATAAAAGAGATTTATGAGTACGTGATCCGAAGGGTGATAGCGCTAGTATAGGTATGTCTTTGGCGACAGGTGTTCTTTTTGTTTAGGGAATATATATCTAATTCATTCCGTTATTTACACTACAATGGCAGTGAATTGGATTTTTATTAAGAGTTTTTAAGATTTCCTTCACTTGTCCTAATGGCTCACCACACACAACATCGCAACCTGTAAACCTCTCTACGAAGCAACCTCGGGAAAACGATAAATAAATAAAAAATATTTATTTAGAAACCAAAGCATAAACTGTTTGGATCTTGGAATCGTACAGAAATCGTGTTCGTCTTTATGGGCTCTATTTATTTGATTTATTTAACAGTTTATTGTCTATATAACAGTATCACCCAGACTTCTTCAAGGCCAAAGTAAATAGGCTTTTCCTAGACAGGTATGCTCCACATTCGGCCGTATCTTCACTTCCTATCAAGTGAAATGCGGTAAAATGCCTGCCTAGCCAACAATAAAAAAACCTTAAGGAAAACCACAAGGTCAATCCATCACCATCGTTTTTAATTACATAAAACGCAATAAAATCGACAGACGTTAGAAAATCCCCGGCAAACCCCGGGGAACCTGACTAGATTAGATCATGGTTACACATTTAGTTGCCTGAATGTGCAAGTTTCATCACGATGTTTACCCTCACCGTAAGAGTTAGCATTCAACTAAGGTACAATAACTCAGAAAAAGCTCATTGGTACGCGGCCGCAGTGGAATTCGAACCCGGTACCTGTCGCTTACGAGTCGGAAACCTTAACCACTCAGCCACCGACGCTCCCGATGCGATGCCCATATTACGTAGCCCCCTTTTGCGTAGGGGTTAAAAGAAAACCATACACCGACACAAAATTTATCATAACAAATTGTTACAATTCACGGAGATAAAAGTGAAGCCAAGAAGATATCAAAGCACTTATAAAACAAAAGTGCTTACTCAATATATGACTGGGGCATTAACGACGTCAGCATAAAGATAATAGGAAAAAGTTAAATTACGTCGATGTGGCGACTCGGCCCGGATCTCCACCGAGCACTTCCAACGCTCTGCGGTTATAAAAGTTGAATTTATGGCACGAATTATTTCACTCTCTTCCCTAATTTCGCTACTTTTCCGCTCCTTGTGTCCAGGTGCATGATATGAACTCACTGGATGTAGGTACTTCTTTAAATGGAATACGGAGGGGTTAGACTTAGATGTTCGCGTAGTTACTTTCTGTTTTATAGCGCTATTTCACTTTGATTTGTATGAGGGGGAAGTTGGGCAGTTTTAAAGTTTGGTCTGCTCTGCTACTGTAATTACGTATCGTTCCGGAGGTTCTGTTTCCTTATTTTTATTACACCAAGCATCTTTGTAAAGTTAAGTGTGCGAGTATATTAAATACGTCAGGTATTTCAAAAGGCAGAGGTTTATTGGCTTTAGTTTGTATATTTACAGATTACAGATATTTTCCCCATCAAAAACCTTTTTCCAACATGAACTTTGTGTTTTTAGAATCGTTGAAAAGATGTCGTAAAGGCACTTTCAGACATTTAATAGAAAATTACTTTCTAGGTAACAGAGATATTCTGATACTGAAAGGAGGAAAAGATAACGTAAGCCTCTTGTGAAATATTTTTTACTTTATACCGAATTCATTCTAAAAATATTAGATCAATTCTATCTGAAGATAGAAGACGTTTACTTTTTATATTCAAGTTATGACAGCACGTGCACAATTAGCAAGAACAAGCGTAAATAGTCGCGACATAAATACAACTATATCTTTCATCTTAGTATTGAGAGAAGGAAACAAAATCTCACTCGTGGCGTGAGCTCTGACGAGGGCACACTTCTGCTAGCCATGCTCATGGTGGACGATATTACACACGAATCTCTAGCTACACGTGTATCGTTTACTGACGAGTCGATTCCGTCCGATACACCTCCCAAACGCAACCCGCAACCCACGCATATTGACAAGACCTCGTAACCGAGAAGAAGGCCTTTGAAGAAGATATCCGATATATTTATAGGCCTGCAAATACTGGATCCTCACTCGTCGGCACAATGGCGATGCTTGTCGTTGAGAATTTCATGCGTCAAGTGTTCCTCGGTAGGTGTAGGGCGTGGGTGTTGGCAAACACGAAGTCTCCGATTCTCCATTACTTACGGTCGGCACGCCGGGCGCACTGGCTCGCGCCGACGCGCCCTCCCACTAAATAAATTAAATTGACGACTCCATAATATTATAATTTTGAAAGTATTTCGGCGCTCTGGAGGCTAGAATGGGTGTCGGCGGTGTTGTGGCCTTTTGTAAATGTCAATAAAATGTAGATTGTGTCCACCTTAGTGGATTGGGCTAACTATTTATAATAGGTAAGTACCTTTGTTTTGTTTGTTGTGTTCTAATTATGTAAGTACATAATTAGAACACATAAACAAAACAAAACAGAAAGCTAATCTTAACACTAAATAGAACGAAACTAAATTAAAAATAACTAAAACTACCCTAAGATAATAAATTTGGCCGATTGGCCTAACTCCTACACATTCAGTTTTGTTAGAGAAAGGATTTGTAAATTTGCTTCATTAAAATATCTAGGCGCCTGCCTAACACGATTATGACAAAATCTTGGAGAAGATTCAAGTCTAAATTTGTATAAAGATAGCAATATACAAACAAAGCAACAAATCCCCAAAAACAGCGCAACATTACGCCGTCGTGCTACTTTTTAAGTAACGAAAGAAATATGTCGTTTATTTGTCTTAATAAAGCAACATTGGTCTGGCGGGCGACGCGTCCGCGCCCTGCCCTGATAGAGTAATCCTGTGTGACCCCACACTTCGTCACTGTCTACCCTTCGATGCGCGACCTATCCGGGATTAACAGACATGTTCGAATTTAAGGCTTTAGCGGCGAGTGTGGTTGCGAACACTGACGCATCAGCCGGCTCGCAGTGGTAAGAGGGTCAACGATACGGGATACAGGCACTTGAGAATTAATATGTGGAGGTTTTTCGGCTGCTTCCGTGATCGATCTACCAATTTGAAAGAAAAACTCTTCGTCCGACCGACCGAGATATCTTGGTGGTACTATTTTAATCTTGCATGTTTAGGATGTCTACAATAAATAAGTTTACAATTACGTACGTTTTTATAACACTAAGATGGCCGACAAGCTTACGGCCTTCCGTTTACGTAAAACGAATGAACGATATAGGTACAATGCTGAAAATTCCATCTTTACATAGTATACAACAATATCGATTCCCGCCGTCTGTCCCTGTGTAGGTACGTATGTACGCTTAGATCTTTTAAGCTACGTAACATATTTTTATGCAGTCTTCATAAATATATACGTTGAGTTTATTATTGTTTTGTGAAGGACACGACGGAAACGAAGTCGCGCCAGACCAGCGTTGTAAAAATAGATTATTATGACAAATTTTTCGTTCATAACAACAAAACCATATTATATAATCACTGTCTTCGACTTCGTCGCTCAAAAGGGCTCCTATAAACTCTCAATCGTACGTAAAAATGACTCTGAACTCGCCATAGGTATAAAAAATTCTCAAGAATTATAACTTCACTACAACGAAGTGTTTAGTTAATCCAGACATGTGTTGTCTAATCCCGAGCAGCATCGGGGCTGGCTCCAGAGCCGCAGAGGACGTTGACTGAGGACCCTGCCAGGATTAGTATATCGGTCCTTCCTTCCCAACCGATGCCACTTTATTAAGACAAATAGACCAGCATTTTTAACACGAAAATGTGTTATGCATTGCCTGGAGGGCATCCCAGCATCCTTAGCCTTTCCTTATTGATGACCCCATTTCTGGTTGGACCTTGTGGGACAGTCAATCCGTTGGAACCAGTTTCCTTTTTTCAGACTTAAAATTTTGTTTCTATTGACGGCGTGAACATAAAGTTGGGTAAAATACTAGCGTTTCTGTTCAAATTTTTGTTTTAATTGGTTGTCTAGTCAGGATTGCTCCGGATGATATGATTTTATAAACAACTTTTAATTACTCCAACTCTCACTATAACATTTGTAAAATCTATAATTTGATATTTTCCCTAACGAATACCTACCAGGAATATCTACGTCGGCGTCAATTAATTATAAATGAAACTCTCAACCAAGTCTTATTAGTCCCGACTTGCGTACAGGAGTTTTCCGAGTTTTTGACAAAATTGTCTTATTCAAGTAACTCTTGTTTAACTCTTAATTACTTTTGCTGGTAGTCCGCAAACATTCATCCCGTTAGGAGGCGTAGGCTTCATTATTTACTCGTGCTCACACATCGGCTGGTGTTGCCGGTTTCAATGTTAATTCTCCATAATAATTAAACTTGGGGAAAATTCTTCGATACCCAACTTCTGATGAAAACGGATTATCTTCGAGTACGATATCGAATTTGACTGCTCCTTTTTGATCTACTTAGTTTTATTATTACAATTTTGATTTAGGAAATACTTGTTTGGGGTGAATTTTGAATATCGGTACCTACCAGTAACTGTTTACTTGAAATTAAAATAATACGAATCGCTGTAACATACTTTTCGCAACCGTGCGCTGTTGGGAATAGAGAAGTATCTACTCATAGTTTCACTCAAACGTCTTCGTCCTCCTTTAAATTTTCTTTGAATCCCATATTTACAGTCTATAGGTTCTTTAGGAAATCCTATAGGCTAACCATGTTGTTAACCTGAAAACAAGTCACACTACAAAAATTTAATTTAATATTATAACAAATTTATTTATTTAAATACATGTTATATGGAATTTCTATACAACAGATTACGAATAATTCGGGTAATTTTCCACCGCGGCTGTGTCACACATCTCTCCCCGCTCTGGGCAAATATTGACCTCTTAACGAGCAGCCTGACTTCACCCACGAGAGTTGTAATAAACTTTTCTATTGTACGCTGCGGTTTGCGTACCTATTGCGTATAGAAATAAGGCTGTATATTGTACTCGTGTCGTAATTTAACGCCATGGTTTGATCAAATTGAAACGTTGAATTTGACGGATTTTAATTCATTCAGCTCTGTACAGGGTTAGCAATTTAAATAGGTCAGTGAGGAGATTTTTTGTAGGCTAATGACGTATTACTATTGCTAACATTTCTCTGATTTAAATGATTGAAATCGTTACTTTTGCGATTACGTATCATCGATTTCATGGGTCGATCGATTAAATCGATCACATGTAAACGCAAAAGTAACCTTAGTTAAATAATTAGCCTACAGGGTCCTGTACTGTTCCCTCGAGGCAGTTTTTAGAAAATATAAACACATAACCGGTTGTTACATTTTCCCCTTCACCGCACTGGTTTTATATCCAACTTTTTCGCAAAGGTGGCCATGCCACTCTGGAATGATCTCCCTTCTGAAATTAGACTTTTAACTAGCAAATTCTCGTTCAAAAAGGCTATACACAAGCATTATCTGCATGTCCTATAATTACATTATTCTCTCTATTATTTACTTCTGTGTACCTATCCTTAGGATGTATTTGTTGTTCACCTATATCTTGTATCTTTATAAAATTGTATAAATTTAGTATTTAATTATTTAAAGTATCCCTTCACCTTATCTTATTGTTTCTCTCGCACCGTCTACCGTTTTCGATTGCATTCTTTTATCACGGTTGACTGTTAGATAAGGCTACTTTAGCTTTAAGTCCGCCAATGTACCTTTAGTGCATAAAGTTTTAATAAATAAATAAATAACAGAATTCATTTCATAATATAATAAATCACCGTTATTGGTCAAAGCGTTCTAGACCATAAACCATAGTTTTTAAAAAGAACGCCCTGTTTCACTTCAGAAAGCTCTATGGCTGCGAGACTTGACCGACGCTGACGATACTTACAACAATGAAACTAAAATGTTACGTTGGAAACATGACTTAACCTTGAGCTAAACGAGTGCTTCCGTGGCAGCCCTTAGAGAACCAAGGGTGATTTCGCGCATAAGATTAAAGAGGCTCGCCTGTACTGGCTTAGTTACGTGCTGCGTAATCCCTAGATACGAGTACAGGGAAAATAGGTGCCAAACCCGACTATATCGGAAAAGAGATCCCGCGGTACGCATTGGCATTGCTGAGTCGGATATGAGAGCTAACGGCTTAAAAACGAGCATGCTGTAGACCGGGCAAAGCTAATCTTGATAGAATCCGGGGTTCATCGCTATAGACTGTGAGGTTATCTAAAAGCCTTCAAGGCTGTTCCTGACCAGGCATGCTCGATCATCGGCCGCATCGTCACTACCACCAGGTGAAGTAGCGATCAAATGACTGGCTAGTCAAATAATAAATAGAAAAAGTATAAACGTCCTCCAGTACAAGAAAAATTACTCTTTATAGGGATAGTAGAGGTTTAGGGGACCCACAAAACGTTGGTTTGCCTACAAAAACCCACAAAAAGTGGAATTTTTCTTGTGCTTTATGACGTAGGATATCGTACGGCGCCCTCAAAGTCTGCTACAATGATAATGACCATCTACAATTGTTAACCACTGTTTCCAATTTTATTTTACTAGTAAGTGGTATGATATCGGTGCTTACCAACGTATACCAATGTTTTACCACCAACCTTCCAAGTAACAGCCATGGATGCTCAGCGAATTTATTGAAAAGGAAAGTTTGGGTGGCAGGTGGCAGGTGCTTTCGCGCATGTGATTCGCGAAATTCGCCTTTCATTCGCGTAATAATTTTCCAAGTAATTCTTCATAATAAAGGTGAAAATAATTGCTCGTCCCCGAACACTCACTTATTATTTTCGCGAAAATATTACTTCCAGATCAAAGTTGAAAGAAGTAAATTGACGATCCGTGAAATGATATTGAGGAAGCGTTAAATTGTATGTAGAGCTGATTCTATTCGAATACGTACGCATTTTTTATAGCATTTTTAGGGTACCGTATTTCAAAACAAAAAAAACGGGTCCCTTTTAGAATCACGTTGTTATCCGTTTGTCCGTCTGTCTGTCAGTTCACCTGTCCATCTGTCAAGACCATTTTTCTCAAGAACGGTAAAGGTATCGCTGAAAATAGTATCAAATACTCAGATCTTCGATCCCTTGGAGTGAAAAAATCAAACTTCTAAGTCAACGCAAACAAAAGATACGGCCGTTTAGGCTGTTTATGTCGACGTTTATATATTGACGTTTATGACTGGCAAGGGAATCAAAACCTCTAGGGTACTTTCCGTTGACCTAAAATCATGAAATTTAGTAAGAAGCAGTGCCATGTAACACAAGTAGCCCTACACTGCACGTGGCTGACACGTCTTGGCCGGTTACCTATAAATTAATAATACGGTTTAAAAATAAAAAAGCCCCATTATTAAGTCGATCGTCTAATCATTCAAATGTAATCAATGAAAACCACTCCATGTCGTATGAATGTAGGTACGAAATCGGCTGTCGTGATTTAGGACAAATATAAACCTGCAACGTCTACGTCGAAGCAATTTTACCGCTACTGGAGTTCTGTTAAATGGTCATCAATAAAGGCAAATCGTAGCGGCATTCTGAGGAGTCAGCACGCGGCGACTTATCGCTGGTGGGGACGCGGTACGGGCTCCATGAGCGATGACCTCTAATGGCGGACGTTGACAAAGCGCCCACTGGTTCCCATGAAAACGTTCAAATACATCATCGTTGCTGACAGCGTGGTTCTGCGGACTACGAATTGCCATATTTTATTTTCTGCTACGCTTCCCTGATAGTTGATTAATGATTCCGAATGAAGTACTCGAGCATTTGAGACTTGAACGGCTAAACGACCCCTATAAATCACGTTAAACATCGGTCTTCAAAATCGTTCGCGAGAGGAAAATACCGTGCATGTTATATTGGAAAATTCCACTGCTTTCCTCTAGGGGTAGGATTAGAAAAAAAACAAAAGGCTAGTTGGGAGCGCAGCGCCATCGCTCAAAGCGTTAGCGTATGTTTACTGACAATAGAAATTATTCCCCTCTAAGTATTGTGAGGATGCAAAAATACACGTCGAGCTGTGACGTTGAGTGATGCGTTCCCGCGCGTTCCTCATTGTCTGCCGCCTGAAAGAGATTGCACAATATGAAATACTTCGGTTTGAATCGCGGGCGGCTCATTGAATACGGACGCGGTTCAGTCGCGGGGCACTATTCTGACACTGAAATTTTTACTCTTTGCGTTTCGGTGCAATTTTGGGATAGGAAATTTGCACAGCAGCGTTCTCTGTACAAAGGAGACTGGGCAAAAGTGGTCTATGAACCAGCAGCATTACGGTGATGACCTATGGGTTAGGGTGCCTCAGCTGCATATTTGTACAAGATGGCATCAAAATCGGTCCCGGCAGTTTCGAGAAAAAATCATTTATTTGTCACATTTGTATGGCAAGTGCCGTATTCTTTGAACCAGCAGCGACATAGTTACGGAGTATAGATAGAGCACCATTAATTATGTTCTTATGCCACATGACATCAAAATCGGTCCCGGCAGTTTCGAGAAAAAAGCATTTATTTGTCACATGTTTGTATGACTATAAATGCTTTTTTCTCGAAACTGCCGGGACCGATTTTGGTGTTGTGCGACATAACAACATAGTTGATGGTGCTCTATCTATACTCCGTAACCAAGTCGCTTCTGGTTCAAAGAATACGGCACTTGTCATACAAGTGTACGAAAGACATCAATTTTTCTCTAAACTGCCGTGACTGACTTTGATGTCGTGCGGCATAAGAACATAGCTGAAGGTCCTGAACCTATAAACCGTAACCATGTTGCAGCTGGTTCAAAGAATACAGCACTTGTCATACAACTGTGCGAAAGACATGCATTTTTTTCAAAACTGCCGGGACTGATTTCGTTGTCGTGCGGAATAAGAACATAGCTAAAGGTCCTGAACCTATACACCGTAACCATGTCGCTGCTGATTCAAAGAATACCGCACTTGTCATACAAGTATAACAAATGCCGAATAGAGATATAAGAATAAAGTTGAAAATGTTCAAGCCATATACTGTAACGATACCTTCATTGGTTCATAGTTAAGGGCACTTCCCATACAAAATGTGCCAAGTAAATATCAGTTTTTTTTTAAGAATTTCCGGTCAGATTTTGATGCCCTTCTCTACAAGGATGTATTTGAGGAAGCTAAATGTAAATACTGTGCCGATTATGTTATTTGGCCATAGGCCACTTCCCCTACATACTCACCCAGTCTCCTTTAATAGCTGGAATTAAGGAAGAGCCCACGAGAGCTTTAGGGTTGATAGTATACATGGACTTATAATAGAATATTATTATTGAATAAACAACTAATGTATGATTACGGAGCTCGATAGGGAGGTATTAAAACCAAAATGCTGAATTAATTTTTCTGTAATAAAATGACCCATCTACGGAATAGCCCGCCACAGGGTTTCCAGCTAGGTATGCTGATGTGCTCCGGTGTCTGTAGACTCTCTGAGCGCTGCGATCCGCTATTATGATAACGAAGCGGCTTGGCACAAATATTCAAATTAAAACGACACAGTACACCCCTTTGACGTGCCACAGGTAATGTGGGCCATCCCAGTAATTATTTTTATGTTAGCCTCTAAAATTATTCAGGAAATGTTGGTTATGGGCGGAGTAATTTTCATTTAGTGTCGGTATGTTGACCTTTTGTGTTGCAACTGTAATTTGGTAGGATGTTTTGAAGGTTTTAGGCGAAGTAATGGATACATTTATGCTGGTATCAGTAATAGAATAAAATACAACTTCATTGCAATACTAGTGCATATTTTTAATTGTTCTTAGAAGCCTACATATCATTTTGAGTGAACTATGAACCTCATCACTTTGATAAATGCAATGCGATTGTATTTATCTATCCCAAACAATGTTAAGGTGATTTGTTCATAGTCCCTCAATTTCCGGATCGGCCATAATTTTTTTTATCGCCTATGGAGGCACCCGGACAGACGGTCTACCAGTAGACTAATTACGTAACCTTATTGCCAACAATTCTCTGATTTCAATTATTGAAATAGTTACTTTTGCGACTACGTATGATCCATTTAAGAGTTTTACTTTAGACAGACTGTTAGCAACTGAACCCATGAAATCGACGATACGGAATCGCAAAAGTAACAATTTCAATCATTGCAACCAGAGAATTGTTGGCATCAATGTTAAGTAATTAGCCTACTAATGGAAAGCGGCCATCGTCGTCCAGGACATCTGCAACCCAGTGGGAAAGGATGCGGCGGTGCCGGCGGTACCTATTCATAACTGGTCACTTTAAGAATGTAGCTAAAGCAGTTACAGGAAAAAAGCTTTTACGGGTATATATTTGTTCGTTTTGAGTACGAAACCGCCAATAATCAATTCAATTTCTAAAACTACTCATATACATTCTCATTTAACAATGCCGTTAGCAGCAAGCAACATAAAGTCCACAGCATCTGCAGTACGTGTCGTCGGGTTCCAGACTCCGTATCCTTCCTTCCTTTCCTCCCTATCGCTGGTATCTCATCGTATTGGTTCGTTCGTATCGGTTCAACTGGAAATAATCTCGCGCGAAGCAGTTTATTAGCTCGCAATATCGGCCCCGGCTGCTGCGAGCGTCTGCCCCAAATTGATTCCTCTAAAATTTATTTTGGAATAGACAGATTGTTTAATTTTAAATGGCTTGAATTAGCCGGGAAGATTAATTTGCTCGCCTGTCCGGAGGCAACTGGGTCGCGGCGTTTAAGGCCGTGAATTTAAGTTATTGTTTTCGGGGCGAGAGTGAACGCGCTTTTTTTAGGACTGTGCAACAAATATCTGTAGTTTGTATAAGTACTTATTGTTTAATTTACATCACGAACGAATAAGATCAAAATCCTTAATTCCGCGTACATTTTCATAACAGTAGTATAATTAGCCATATATTTATTCATTAGACAAATTATTTAATTTAAAAGCGTTCAGGCGACTGAATTTGTAACTATGATCCGATCTGGTCAGATTCCCCTGGTAGAAGGGGCACGGAGGTCAGATGGCAGTGGCTTCACTGTAATTATCTGATCTGCCAAATCCTGGATCATGGTCAAGGCGGATCCCGGGCCCTCGCGCGCAAGAGCACGACCGGTACATTAACGCAAAGATGTTTTAAGATTCTATTTTAAAGCTGTAGGCCTTCTTGCCACCCAACATTATAACATACTTTTACAGACTAACTTTATTTCAAATAATAGTTGGATGGATCCCAATTACCTACGGCACAAACGCAGTCTTCCCATTGTGTCCCGAGCGATATATTGGCCAGTGTACTAGACTACCGTGTCATCCCATTGTAAGCACTGCCCTGCAGTACAGAGCAGAACACGGTTAATTATAGCCGGATTGACGCTTTGGCCGTGTCAGTGACACCGCTGCGCGTTAATTTATATCATTGCCTGCCTCCTGAACGGTAGTAAGTGGTGGTGATGTGTATCAAATCATTTTGAGGTATGGCTAGATGTTGGCTTGGCACACTAGATAGGGCTACGACGTGTGTGGGTATTTTTTTAAATATTTTTATGTATTTATAATAAATGTGGTACAAAGTATTTTCTTAGTATACTACTTAAGAAACTTAAGTCAATGTCGCAGCACGAACGGAACGCAGCCTCACCTGTCATCTGTCACCTGTCATCTGTCATCTGTCACTTGTCATCGGTCATCGGTCAATGTTCTAGTGGCTTCTATATTGCATTACGCACCTACCAACGAGGTCATATTTTTTTGTAATTCGTGATTTTCACATTAAACAGCTCAAAAGTCCCTTGAGAGTAATTTGTTTTCACAACCTGGAGATAACGCTGTGCAGCCGCAACAGTCAATTATTAATTTAAAGTAAAATATAATTATCAACTTTGTACCTGGACATAGACACTGAATGTATTTTTCAGCATTATCTATCAGCAGGCTTGCCTTGTATGGTAGAAATCCTTTATTCGTTTACGTTTACTGGGACATTATATTGCCATGTTCTCATCCAGTCAATGATTTTACATACAAACAGGAGAATCCAGTTTCATTTAATCCCGTCGAGTAGAACCAGAGATACAGTTTGACCTCCCCGTAGTACCTACTAGCTTTCATACGTCAGGCAGGTCATTTAAAATGGTCGCTTGGGAAAAAGATAAACTGCCCTAAAAACTATTTCCACGCAAAAAAAAATCTAGTCCAACACAAAATTGCAAGATCTGCATTTAAGCCTACATGGCAGCGTATTCGTCAACTGATGTCGCAACGTGGTTAATGTTTTCATGCATATTGTCATGCCGTATGTCCATCGGCATGCTGGTGAGCCTTCATGCCGCTTGAAGTTGTGAAGACACCATTATACTAAATTGTGTCGCCGCATTATGAGTGTTCAATCGCGATCTCTGTGTAATATGTTCAAAATTATTTCCATCAATATTCATTATTACAAGAACAACTTGTATATACCATTTCTTCACGTGTACTGCAAAGACACGATAGACAAAATAGTCACCTGAGTAAGCAGAAGCGTGTTATGTTCTACCTACTAAGCTAAACCAAACGACAATTTTTTCCTATACAAAACCTTTTACTTTGCACACTACCAGGCTCAACTCCCTTCCTCATATATAAGTCCGCCTTTGTACATACCATTGCACTTTTTGTGCAATAAAGAATACTTCAATCAATCAATCACATATAATACAATAATAACATTATGACCAATTTACTTTAAAAAATTTCCCCATAACTCGTTCTAGGCCTGGCGAAAAACTATAAGCACACGGTAGAGCGCGGCCAAGTTGGGGACGAAGGGCAGCTATGTATATCCTTTTGTCCCTGTGTGTAATTTTAATGAGTTTCGCGCTAGGCCGGCGACATCGCCCCGAGTGAGGACGGAGGACGCTATATTAGCGCGGCGACTGAAGAGCTCCGGAAACGCCCGCCCGGCAGCCTCTAAAGAACACTGGCGTAGTGATGGCATGAGTAGGCGAGCTGATAGTATCGATATATGGGGCAAGTATTTTAACCTACCCACAATTTATGTCAGACGACTACCTACTTCCGGTCTGACAGTTACCATCATGTTAAAAACTGGTTGACCCGGCGCGACTTTACTCCTTTTTTTCTTGCTTATAAACCTTCCTCTTGAATAAATGTATCTATATAATAATAATAATAATTATGTGTAATATAGTTTACAACAATATATCCGTTTCGAGATTTTAAGCTCAAGCCTGGTAAGTTTTTTTATAACAGCAAAAATAAAAATCGTACTGAAATTGAATCGTAATAATTTCAAAACTTTTAATAGATTCAAGTAAGATATTTTTTAGTTTTGTTAAGGAAAGCGATGATAGTGACCCAGGACATCAACAACCTAAGGGGAGCAGATGCGGTGGCGGCCCTTGATTTACATGTAGGCATACCTTTTAAATAACCCCCAGTTGTAGTGCACTTAGAAAACACTTTACACATATTCCATATCTTGCACATGCGATGTAAAAAGGAACGCGATCTCATCGTCAGAAGGTGCGATGGCGGAAAAATGACGGTGGCACTAACCAAACAGTTCGTCAATACATTCCGCGTAGTAGAGACGGTAGAGAACACAGAGAGAGCCAACGTTTCTCCAGAGACCTAAGGGTACGAAACAGTCAGCGAGCAAGAAATTGCCGACAATACTCAAGTGGATGGAGTTGATATTGAGGTCCACCAGCACCAGATGTAGCTATCCCTGTGCTTTGTAAATAAACGTCGGTGCCCTGCTTGGGTTTATTAAGTAGGTACATCAAGTTTTTTAAGCCAATTGGGCTTTACTATCTGAGAGATCTCTAAATAAATTGTCCACCCATCTCAAGAATCCCAATACTCTTCGAGATGGCAAGGGAAACATTTGGAACTGTGGCACTACATTTTTGTCAAATTTGTGCCTTTTTTGGACTGAACAGGACGAGGTTTGGACGTCATTAAAAAACCGGGGCCAGAGGGTCCCTATTTCATAAGCAAATTTGCTGCTCTCCACCATATCTGCGTGAGGCATATTTGGACTGCCTGTATACCCGAATGTAATGAATATCGGTGAAATAATGAGGTTTGTTTTAATTTTTTAAAGTAAACTACTTTGTATACCTTTCTTTTAATAATTAATGTACTCTTTCGTCATGTGGGTACACTTTATCGAACAAATTTAACAGAAACGGTGCAAAATGGTGTGGGAATTTTATCGTGAGAGTGCTCCCATCACTAGCTCCGCTATTAATTTCGACAGCCGCCATAAGCGAGGCAGTTGGTGTTATTAGCCTACCCTTTAATGCGTAATAATTTACTGCAGGTTATATTAAACAAAACAGAATTAAAACTTTTCTAAATGCTGGGGCGGCCCAGTGTTATAATTTCATAGTTTTGGGGAGAGTTACGAGTTACGACATTAGTGATGTCACTGGAATACGTAAGTAAGTGTTTAGATGTATATAAAGTAGATGCTTTTTGTACCTAATATTATAAAGAGGTTTGTTTATTGATTTGTTTACTTGAGTGATCTCCGACAATACTTAATCTGCCATGTGAATACTACATAATTTTTAGTCTTACGATACTATAAGATACGGAATAATAATAGTATCTCGAGGGATCGTTTTTACAGACCTTAGACCTTTTTACAGAGTCTCGAAGTTTACACGAGGGAAAACCGGGGTACTTGCGTTTTTTATTACCTAGGAGTACATGGTCAGACGATCCACCTGATGGAAAATGATAAAATTGATATATTGACAATTAAAATAATAGGTAAATACTTATACATGGGCGAATGGACTTAGACGTCACACACACATTACATATTATTATCAACATGGCGTGGCATCTTGCATGTTTGTGAGTGAATCGTTTCGCAATTGAATCGTTGACCCTTCTCGTGACCGCGAAAAAGGCAAGGTTTATCCGAATACCCAAGCAAACCAGCCTTCAGGTTATTAGTAATGAATATTCACCTGGTTCCATTTTTTACTTTGTATTTTAATGCTACGTTGAAAATATATCTAACCAACTAATCTAGCAAGGCAAGGGAGCGAGCCGCACCGAGCCGAACACAAACACAATTGCAAGCATCCACTGCACGTTAAATCAACCAGGAACTTTTTACGGCCACTTCCTTTGGCAGATGGTGAATGCACTTTGGGGAACGTAATAAACAAGTTTGTTGCGAACTTTTAAGGACCGGCCTTATCTATTCGCGACCCGGTTCCTAAGATATCTTAGCTCGCAAGTTTTTATAGAGCGCAGTGAAATAGTTTTCGCGCTAGCGAGGTTTTACGCTTATTATGGTTAAGTTGCTGTGCGCTCTGCATGTCTTAGTTAAAAGTCTAGTATATTCATTTAAGCGTGTAAAGTAACAATAAATACAGTAAATGAGTCAAATATATAATAATAACAAAATTGGAAATTAAGCACGGCAACGCATTGGTTTCGTGGCGGCAGTGATCACTTTCCATCAGGTGGCCCGCTTGCCTGTTTGTTTACCGTAAAACGTAAAAAACCTGTAAGTGATCCTTTTTTAGAACCTTAAGCTAAGCATAGTGAAAAGGATAGAACTCTGAAGGGAAATTATTCTACATATTATGCGTGCGCTATAAAAAAGCTCGCAGTGCTTATAAAAATATATTAAAAAGTTAGTTGGATGTCAAGCATTTATAAGATAAATTTATGGATGGCATTTATGGATAAAATCTATCGTTAGAACATTCCCCATAGTAGGTACAGACGGTAAAAAATACACAGATATCCAACGGCTTTAGGGAACCAATTGCCTAAGGCATCTAAATTGCCCGTATGGAACCAATGGAAACAGTTAGTTGTTGGCCATGTGTGGGAGCAGAACTCCATGGGAAGGAACCTGTATCGTGAAACAAAAATCTATATCAAAGTGGGCCAACAGTCACGGTACTCTTCGCGATATTACGGGGAAAGTTCTGGAAGCGTGGTTCTGCATTAAATGCAGATTTTGTTGCTGTGAACGCAGAAACATGGTCAATGGTCATTGGGTTGAACTGGACTATCAGGACACCCTGGGTAATCGTCGGACCTTCAGCAACCTGAGGACGGCATTGTGGCATCTCTATACGAGTACATGCCTTTCTAAGAACCTTAAGCAAGTGCAATCAAAATACTTTTGTAGGAGAAGTTTTCTATTTGGGCATGGATTACTTTTTACTTGTTTCTTTTACGCTTAAAGTAAATGCAGTAATAATAGAGATATTGTTGGTGACTGTTACTTTGTGGGAGTGTCTGCTCGTTTGTCACAAGGTTAAATAAACCTTGCCTTGAATATAAACACATTTGCTATTCTGTAGAATTTTCTTTCCAATAGCCTTAAATATTCTCTTTGGAATTGGAAAAGAAACGTTCGGAAAACAATATGCAGTCAAGTGAACTGACCGCCGGAAAGGAGGTCAATTGAAACATTGGGCAGCCACATTATACGGCTGCACACAAAGGTGGGAATTGCGCAAAAGGCCGTTTAAGTATAGTCTGGTTTTACGTAGGTATCTAAAAAGAGGAATAAAATCCAACAAATTCATAGCCAACAGTACCAACTCTAAGTTTCCAACTCCGAAAACTAGTAACTCCGTAAAATAAAATTTAATGCCATTCCAATCAGTCTTATCTTATAAGTACTTGGTATATTCACGTGCACTTGCAACATGGCAAGCTATGGCGCGGACGAGAGAAATTATATATTTAAACCCTAACGTTGATCGATATGGTGGTTTTCGATCTGGTGCCCACAGCACAATTCCGCCATCGCACCACCCGCCGTGGGCTGGGTACTCATCCCCACTACGTAGACCCTCTGTTGGTCACCACGCGAAGGTTCGAAAGAACGTTTCTCGCTCGTACGATTCGAATGTGGAATGAGCTCCCAGCCACAGTGTTTCCTTTGGACTATGACATGGGATCGTTCAAGAGGTATATTAGAGGTCTCTTTAGAGGCTGGCAATGCATTGGTGACTCCCCTGGTGCTGCTGATGTCCATAGGCGGCGGTGACCACTTTCCATCAGGTGGCCCGCCTGCCTGTTTGTCTGCTAAGTAACATAAAAAAAAAAAAAAAAAAAGATATAATGCTACACGCCTCCTTGTCTTTAATCTTTGGTACCCTACAAGTGGCACCTTAGTGGTCCAAACAAGTATTTGGATCTTCAGGTATTTGAGGTGGCAATAAGCCTCGGAAGTAGCTGGTCACCTTCCAAGCAGCCACACACACCCACTGAATAATAAAGCCACACTGCTAAGTAGCTTCCACCGCCAAGTAGATTTATTAATTAGTAGTTATCGTACCAGTGCAAAAACCCGTCCACTTTGATTTTCATTTGTTTACAAGGAATTCTAGGACCTATCCTAAAAATGCCTGCGATTCGTTAAAGCGAAGGAAAGTTGGGATCATGTTAGTTTCAAGTTTTCGATAAGAACTCCCAACTGTATTCGACCACTTTCCTACTCCACACCGCTTTATTCTCACGCTTGGCCGACACTTTTAATGACTTATCCGCTTTTTCCGATATAAGAGAAAAGGAATTCGCTTTGTAAAACAAAGTCATCCCGGGATTGAGTTTTAAAAACTACATCTCTTTGCAATAGTAGATGGTATTAACGTACTCTTTGAATCGGGGCTGGTTTTGATTCTAGGTATGTATAGGATTAATTTAAGTGTAGGCGTTCGATTTATCTCAATACCTATCGGTTGCCTATAATGGGAGATTTTGCGAAAGCCAATTTAAACAAGATTACCATATTCAATACTTAAGAATCCTCTCTAGCAGCGTCATTTAGTGAGGCACGCTGAACTATACTTTTTACTTTTTAAAGTAGCAGTCTGAAAGTGCCCCATTGTGTGCGTTTCTGGCTAATATTTAACTATGATATGATAAGAACATGTTTCTTTTATTGATATACAAAGCTACTGTAATAAAACCACTTTAGACTATTTACAAAATTTGACCGGGTTCGATTTCGGTTGTATAATACTTAAAAACATTAATTCAGTTATATTTTTTTCTAAATCGGTCTCGGGATTTTTCGAGAGATAGTTAGAAATATATTTTAAGCAGCGGTACTATTTACAAAAAGGTATTCACCGCGACTGTTGGATTTAATGCAAACAAAGGGCTTAACTTACCGTATTTTAAAATAAAAACACCAGCTCGCTCCAACATCAATAACAAACGTATCAAAACAGAAGTGTAGCCGAATGAAATCCAATCAAAATCAGCCTCTCCCCTTAATTGAATACGATGAATTAATAACGGGAACAAACAAAACACCCTATATGTTTTCAACACCCTATGTTTCCATGGTACGATTCGTGGTTTGTGTATGAGATTGGTAGAAAGGGATCGTAGTGGCGAGACTGCCTGACATTTTATCATAGTTTTATTTTAACCCCCTGGGTACCGATTCTGGTGTGCAATGCAGTTGTTATTATGTTGCAATGTAACTGTGATGTTACTATAACTACTTCGAGGTATCGAGTCAGTCCCAGCATAATCCCAATTAAATTGCAGTTAAATCATTGTTTAACCTTTGACACGTTTTCGTTGACAGAATTGAAGGCAGTTTGATAACTAAGAAAGATGCAACTTAGTAATTTATTTATTTATTGGAGTACCAACAGCCACATAAAACCATAATGCAACTAAAGTACCAGAAAACGAATTGTGGAAGTTCGAACTCATGAAAGTTGCAACTCAACATCTGTCATTTGAATAACAATCACACGTTTGACATGCGATGCAATTGTAATGTTACTGCAACTGAGACGATTTCCGTACCAGAATCGAAGCCCAAGTGACTGAATGTGTAACCATGATCCAATCTTGTCAGGCTCTCCTGGAAGCAGGGTCATGGAGGTCAGATGGCAGTCGCTCCACTGCAGTTACCTGATCTGCCACATCCTGCATCGTTACAATCGGGACATTAACGCCAAGATTTATATATTTATTGTACATACATAGCTTTAACATTGGTATTTTCATATTTGATTAGATAGGTAGTTGTAACTATTGTGTTGTAATTGTTTAAGTTGTAAAGTAATATTCCGATCCACTGTAATAACCTGATCTACCAAATCCTGGAGCATGGTCAAGGCGGACCCCGGGTCCTTTTGCGCGAGAGTACAATCGGGACATTAACGCCAAGATGATTATTATAATCATTATTATTTTATTAATCCTCGACAAAAATATAAGGGTACATCAGATAGATATCTGTGGCATCATCTCAATTAAACTGGCATGCCTTAGATGATGATTGGTTCTTAGCTTTATTTATTTAGCAGTTTAGGAAATATTTGAGTACGTATACTTGTTCAGGGTTTTCGGACGTTTTTATATATGTTAGGTTAGTATGTCATACGTAGTAGTTTAGTGACACACAGCTAAACGTATGGGAAAAAAGTAGATATGCTGATTGGAAAGTAATCAAAATATATTTGATAACATAGGAACACAAAAACAAAAGTTTAGTGACACGTGGAATAGGTACACTGTAATTAAAAAGGGCTTATTTCTACCTTTTTACCAAATGCGCTTCACTTGTCGGCAATGATATTTTTAGATTAATTCTCTCTGTTGTTCCGCCTAACGGGTTGAAATTGTTTTGAATTTCAAGCCGGTTATATCGGCTTACGGGTTGAATTTCAAAACAAATGCTAAAGATTAAATTAAAAGGCAATATTGTGTGTCATCTACTTCAGCAATGCTGGACATACACGGGTTGGATATAGGAAAACCTGCTTGCCCATATTCCTGTGAATGGAGTCTCTGCCTCTAGCTAGACCATTACTAAATTTAGCCAGGTGTAATAAGCGCATTAGCAAAAAGCTTTGCATTCAGCACGTTTCTCTGCCCACGTGTGTAATTTTATTTAACTCTCGACTTAATTTACGTTACACATTTGCAATAGGTTGCAGTTAAAACAATATAATGCGGGTGGAATGGCAACAGCTGTGCAGGTCTCGTATCGCGTGCTGGTTTTATTTAAGCCGTGTTGCACCGAGCACCTTCCGTGAGCCAAGCAAAATATTGCAAAATACAATAATTTGCATTTGCTCAAGTGAGGGCGGTGCTAGGGCTTGTCATTAATAATAGAGTGTAAACTTAGAGGGCGGTCTCGCCCTAGGGGGCAATGACCCGCACTGTACAGTTTACAAACAAAAGATGGCGAATAATTACAGGTTTCAATATTTGCAAGGGAAAACGATTAAAGAAAATTGTTTGTTGAACGTAGAATGCCAAGGCGATTTTCCTGATTGAAGTGGCGTTAAGCTTACTGTAAGTGTGTAACCATGACGGTATGCAGGTAGGTACGACGAAGATTTGACGACTACGATCATAAAGAGCGCCCCAAAACACATACAGAGAGAATCTTATATTACATTTTAGAGAGAGCAGTTTATATTTAGTTTTAGTTTTAATTTTGGTTGTTGTTACTTTTTCTATTTGTATTTTATATGGTGTACTGGATATATTAATTACCAAAATTATAAATTTCATTTGTAATTGGCATTACAACTTAATAATGTAACCTTTTTTAATTTTTTTAACCTTTAAGACTGTGAAATAAATAAAACCGTATACCTAGGAATACCAGGCATGCTCCATCCTCGGCCGCATCGTCACTTACCACCAGGTGAGGTGGCGGGCAACTGCCAGTACGGCTAGCACAGGTGTGTCCGCGACAATGCTCGCGCCGCGAGAGACAGTTTGTTTCCTTCTCTCTATGCTAAGATGAAAGAGATAGCAATACCTATGTCGCGCAATTTCTCGCTTATCGCGCGCGAGAGCAACATGTGCTAGCCCTACTGGCTAGTCTAATTAAAAAATTAAACAAAAAAATGGCCACGTATCATAAGTAAGTAGGTACTATGTAGGCACCCAATTAAGTTATCAAGTACACTATTCTTATGCTAATAGCGAACGCTAGAAAAGTTACAATTAAAATAACTACCCACACCAGCACGCTGTGCCAACACATTCGATTTCCCCGGTCCAGTACAGAACGGGAGCGATGAAAGGTAATTTTTCTTTCTTCCTGCTAAAGCTGTAAAAGCGCTATTAGAAATTGCAGGCAATAACTTATTTTTGGCCGGTTAGCGGTTAAAGCCACCCACTGCGCGGTCCCCGTGAAATTGGCCTCACATATTTTTAAAACGTCCCCGTAATCGGGGTTTCGTCTCAGGAACTCTACTTATTACAACGTTCCTTCTTTCTCCTTCTTTCATACGATATGTAGCACGTATTCGTTTTAAATGGCGGTCGGTATGATTTTAGTATAATATATGGTACTGTACATGATAAAAGCAAAATGCATTACTACTTGAAGACAAAATTTCCTTTTGTATCTAGCAACGTTTTTATCTTTAGAAAAAATGAGTTTGCTAAAAGCTAATGTTCCTGCATTAGCTGTCCCTTAGGGCCAAAGTCTCATCCTTGATACCCAGGGTATTTTTATTTAGTAAATAAAAGTGTATTTCATGAATGTTATAACTACACAGGAATATGATTCTAAAAGTGTACATGCACGATTGCTTTTGTATTGTACAGGTAGCCAATACATATAGGTACAACAGTAACTGGACACATTTTAATTAACGAGACTGAATCATATTGGTGTCAAAAAAGTGTGACGTGTTTGCTCGTACGACTGTCTCGATTACAAAAAGCGTGTTAAAATACATAACATGACCCTTTAGTATTTACCCGGCGAAGTAGATTACCAACCTCTTCCACTCACGCGCTCCTTCCACTTAACTAATGTGCGCGCGCGAGTTCATGTCCATCGGACACGACCTTTTAAATAATTCGAGTAGTATTAGCGTTAGCATTCAATTATTTAAGACTTAATACATCGCCATCTCACTCGGTTCGGTTTGAGCGGAGATAACGATGAATAATCCGTGCGAGTTCGACGGTCGGTCTCGCTGGACATGAACTCGAACCTCGCCTATCACGCCTTTTAGAAAGCGGAACGACGCATAACTATTATATAAGTGGTACAAAAATTGATATTATTTTATGAGAATATTTAGATTTACTGTCACGCTTTTTGCTTCTGAATTTAGACGCCTGAATTCAGCCAAATGTAATAAGCGCATAAGAGGATGAGTGTCAGCGGTGGGAATAAGTGATGCTTTTTGCCCGATAAAGCTTTTTACTACCTAAACTTTGTAGCTGCCATAATAAACATAAACGGCATAAACGCTATGAAACTGCCGCAAAGCTGGCTCGTTGACATAATTGCCGCAATGCTTTGTTGAAATCTCCTCACAAATCAGAGTTTCATTTATTATGTTATTGTGAGCATTTGATATATCAAAGTATATACGGTAGACAAAAACGTCCATTACCGTAATATCCGAAAACGTAAGAAAGTTAACATTTTTATTTCATGCAAATATTACGATGGAGAAAACATGCTCGCCATTAGGTACTTTATGGGTTCAGCTTTTATAATGTAGGAAAATTACATATTATAACTAACGATGAAGCGATTTGCATGTTTAATAGTAATAGCAGGTTGGCTGTATAAGCTTGTAAACTGACCAACCCTTACTTTATAAGACCACAAAGCCATTTCATTTTAATTTGTGTTATAGTAGTTATTCATAAATTACTAGGTGTCTATCTATACTAATATTTGAAGAGGTAATATTTGTGTTTATGAGTTTGTATGGTGGGTGTAATCTCCGAAACTGCTCAAACGACTTTGAAAAATTTTTCACTGTACACTTTTCATTCCGGTGAGTAATCCTGCGGGACAATTGTAAGTTACAGAGATTTGAACTGCGCGCGGGCGAAAACCGGGTGAGACCGTCATTTTCTTCAGTTTTTTACCTTACAATGTCCTATTACTTTTATGGGCCTTATTTATGTTTTATACCAAAAATGGTAAATCGATCAACCAGTGCATATCAACTGTCCCTGTTGGTGAGTTGAAGATGCTGTATCAGAGGCTGGTAAAACTAAAACTAGAGCTACAACAATACTAGCGTTATTGTTAATGAATGTATATTGTCTTTGTGATGTTACTTATAAACAACAGATATTCAAATTATTATTGTTAGAAACAATCAACAACCCATAGATCATCTGATCACCGATCCACTTTAATATCACAGAATCCGCAGGGTGTTCATAGCCTTTTAATTTTGTCGACCTCGGCCGTAATAGAGCGATTGCCAATTCGTCCAAAACAATTCCCAGAATTGGAATAGTGACAATCAAATTGGCTTAATTTGATTTCGTTCCAATTAATTATAGGGAGAGGCTCACTTTGCTCGCTAAATATAAAATACTTGGTTAGAAAATACAGTGCCAGTTCTATTATTTGATAGCGTGACACATTTTTTGTTTTAACGTAAACTTTTTTCAACATTCTTCCCCGAATAACTCTGCTAATAACTGTAATCACGGGCAACGACCCGAACTCCTCAAAGGGTAAAGCAATCAGCTGGAAAACTGAAAAATAGCTGGAATTTAATCTCGAGAAAGTACGCCCGCCCGATACAAAGGCAATCGGCTACACACGCTGCCGACTGCACTGTCATCGCATCATCTATTGGATATGTAAGAAATCTGCCCACCAAATTCTAAGATTTCCGTGGGTATACCTATAGTTCATCGTTTCATACGGCATTTTGGTACAAAATAGAATTTCAACTATGATTCTAGAGTAGTCCAACTCAAGCGTGGGTATTTATCACGTTCACCGTGAATAACAAAAAAAAATGCTTCCCCCAATAAAGCTAATAACAGCGTCGACCGCAACGCTTCAAAACCAAGGCAATCAACTGGAAAAAACTGTAATCTAATCTCGAAGAACTACGTCCGTCCGATACAAAAGGCAATCAGCTACACACGCCGCCGACTGCGCTGTGATCGCATCATATGCTGTGCTCTATGCTATTGGAAATGCAATAAAGCTGCCCACGAACTCCCAGTCTCGGTTCACAATCTAACTTGCGGCTCGTAAGGGCATTCCGCGTTCTCAGGGCTACGTTGTAAACTGGATATTGCTATGAAATTGTTCTATTGCGAATCGGTTTTCGTCCTGCTTTTGTTAGCTCTTGTTATTCCATTATCCTTATCCTTATATAAAATAAAGTAGTTATTCGCGTCTGTGTCTCCTAAACCACGAATGTTTATGCGGACCATTTAGATATTTCTTCCTAAAGGTTTATATGTATAGTACATGCATATTCTATCAGAGAAACCCCAGAAAATTTGTACGAAGCCAGGGCGGGTCGCTAGCTTCTTAAATAAAAACAATAAATACTTTTATATTTTACGGTTGACGCCAACGTTGCCTATTGAAGACAACTCGAGCATTTTCTATAATTATTTCAAATATTTTTCAACAATATCAATGTCAATGCACGAAGCAAACCATTATAACAGAATAGATCTGTAGCAATTCCTTATCGTCTAATTTCTCCGCGTATGCTCTACGCAAGCTCTACGGCGTAGAGCATGAAATGGATAGCAGTTTTCTGTTGTGAATTTTCCACCTACCACCTACCTAATGTGAAAATTGTTGTATAACCATACACATTATCGAGAGCACGAAGATACTTTATATCCATATCCAATATACATTATACAATACAGTAGATTTAAATCATAGCTTTTTATTATTAGTCGCTAGTTTTAGCAGACGGGAGCCTCCAAAACAGTAATTTCGTTATCAAACGAACACGTTTAATCAAATTAAAATCTTGCTTTGGAACAGAAAACGCGATAATATAATCACTTACCCACCCCATCAGAGGAGGCTAATTGAAAAATAATAGACCGAAATGCACCTTTGGATTCGCTGAATCTACCCTCGAAAACGCACGCTACCTGTCCAAATGCCACTCATGCCAATTAGATTAAGGTGTTTCGGCGTGTAGTTTGTTTCACCTCACTTATATTCCATTAACTGGGATCTAGATAACGGTTTCCAGTAAGTCTTGGTCTAGACGGTGATTCATAGATGAGACAAAATACCAGCTATTGGAGGGAACGTTAACCGTTAGCGGGAATGCTAATGTTATTTAAAGTAACCTGTTGTTAGTGATTGTAAGGTTTAAACAAGCTAAACAAAAAAATATTTTCAATGTTAGTGTCATCATCATCATCATCATGACACAGCCCATAAGAGTCGACTTAGGGCCTTTCATATATACTTAAACCATATGCTCAGCTAATTGTACGTAGTTATGATGTACAAGATAGAACGCAACCACAGGACGTCCACTACTAGATATAAGCCTCTAATAGAGCCTTCTATCAAATCTTCTTTGATCAGTGTTCATTTTAAAACTATTATCAGAGGACTCTAACCGTACCATAGATCTACTACCGGACATAAAATCCCAGTAGATCCATCATGAAACTCCGCGTTCAGTTCGGAACTCTGCATTGCACTATCCCGCGGGACCCAGTTACTTTTACAGGACATAATACCTTAGGACACTAGGGAAAATTTAAATTTCTTATTGTAGGAAAATAATTTTGGAAGTCAAGCAGCAGTGCATTGCTGTCTGCTGACAAGACGTATAAGCGGCGAACGGCGCCGCGTGCGTGTAATTTGAATACATTCTCCGTATACATACCTATTTATGCCTTCTTGGACACCTACAGATTAAAACAAAATAACGATCCAACAAAAAGTATATCAAATTAGTCAAATTAAAGCCCAGAGAACGATAAGCACACACTTAATCCGGGTTTAATCGTTGAAGTACGTCGACATGAAGCCTGTTTTCACCATAATTTAGTATTATCTCTTTTTCAGACGCGGCGAGTGTTCTACAGGAGTTTAGATCTCGCCACCGAGATACGAGTGAGGCGATTTATCAATGTGGAGTAAAATAGCTTCGAACGCAAACTGTTACATCGCATGATAACCGCTTTGTGTGCGCCCGTCTTTATCACCAGCTCCACAATACGGGCTCATTTGGTGAACCTTACGATTTGCGAATGGTAAATTAGGTAAGAATTAATTTCGTTTCTTTGTCACTGTTTTATTATCGCCATGTAATTATTAGACGGCCCGTATGGTTGTTTGGTTAACTGAACTGACGGGCTGCGGTGCGGAGTTTATTATTTTCTGTTTTTGTTTTCTATTATTATTTTCTGTTTTTGTTCTATTCACTGTTCGTACCTATTTAAAAAAAATTAAATTCAGTGATTTTTGTGTGGTGACCGGCAGAGTAGAACGTAGCAACATCAACACAGTTTGGACAGTACCACAGGAACAGTTGGTGTCTGAGCCGATTCAATCGACCTACAGAGCGTAGAGATTATCGAGATAATGTAAATAAGGCTCAAATCCAGAAGTGTTATGGGGCTTTGATGTGATGATGAAGTTACTACACTACACTACTACACTATTCATCGGTTGTGACCGTCAATGGGCAGACACAACTTGCAAAATCGAAGGGGTCTAAAGTTTCCAGAACGGCGACTATACGTAGGTACAAGTGCACGTATAAACAAGCGCAGTGCACATCTTCTCGTATCGTGTATTATATATTGATTCTTACTTTCTTTGTTTCAGTAAAGGACGGCCCTACGTGAGATGGATAAGGTCAAATAGGCACAAGATTGAACGATGTGAAACGCCTAAGTCTAGCAGTTATCTATGACTTTTTATAATAAATAAATTGGGCTTTGTTCCAGTTTGGTAACCAAATTTTGTTATAGCATTTGACGGCCATCTCTCTGGATGGCAATGGAACACGCCTGTCTAGAAACGTTATACTCATTCGAATTTTTAAGATATCTGATTACACTGTTAGAGGAACACTTTGGTAGGCAAAGCATTCCATTCCTTAGTCGTACGCTAGCCGTTAGTATAGGTATATTTTGTATTAGAAAGATAGAGCTAAAGCGGTTCGTGCGGATAGCTAGAACTTCCGTTCGTTTCTTGTGCCCCGAAGGCGGAAAGGTGCTCGCGGACTAAAATGATGATGGGGATGATAAAAGTGGAAAACACCACCAGAACAAAAATGGAATGAAACCGCAGAAAACTATTTCTCCTTGCGCATCTTCGGCAGAAACATTTCGGATAGGCAAATGGATTGGATGAGAATTGAAATATATTTTTGTATATAGGTACTACCTTGATCGTGAAGAGTGGAGGAATCGGGGGGAGGCCTTTGCCCAGCAGTGGGATGATTCGGGCTAATATAGAATAGATAGGTACTACCATATATGTATAGCTTGTGAAGGACCGAGCGACCCGTTGCCGTACTGCGACGTACCTCTGCCTTTTAGCTAAAGTTTCATGACGTTTCATAAAATTTAAAAGCAACTCAGTAGCTCAGCGTAGTATAGTAGGTTGTACAAAGCGATAATGTTTTAGAAGCAAACTTATACCTATCCGGAATCGGCAGTAGCATTTTATTCGTCATTAAAACAGAGAAACATTGCAAAGAAAGCCAACGATAACGAGGAATGGTGCGGTCATAGTCGGCTACGCTGGCGGTATGCTAATTCGTTCCAGATTTTGTTTGGATAGGCTGCCTCATTGTTTACATTAGCATCTTTCTCATCGCAGAGCCTATCTATCAAGCTGAACATCTGCGGAAAAACAGACGATTACGCAGAATCTCAACATTTCTTTTACACAGGCTACTCTGTACAGCGTGGCGTGGTAATAAAATATATTTTTGAAGTGAAAAAGACTTTTTTACGAGTACGGCGGTCTCTTGTTCTCTATTCTAATTACAACCGGGTTTGGTAGAGTTGACTATATTTCTTCATTAATGGATCTAGATGCCTGGCCTCCTAGTACTATGCGGGCATCACGAGCCTTTTTGTCGCGCACGTGCATTATAACATCGGGCTCTATGGGCGTATAAAAAGAATGTCTGGGCCGCGTCTGCTTCCCTTAGGTTGCAGATGTCTTTGGCGAGGATGCGCTTTCCTTCTTGTGGAATGTCTGTCTGTGTGTTAATTTTAAAGCCACACAGTGAGTGCTCACGATGGCGGAGCGTCGCTTAAGCGATGTCATACGAATTGAAATATGAAACGTAAGCCTATTAATTAAACATATGCATCGGCGCGTGGCGCGGTATTTTATGTTCATTTTTGTCCTCTTCTTTCCTAAACTCTAACGAAAGGTGACGCAAACGAACTTTTAATGTTAGCTTTGTGTTTAGATACTTTAGTGCGAATGTTAAACGTTACCACCCTGTACACAACTCTTGAATAAATAGACAGATCATTCTTGGGAAACCGTTGCCGCCGTAACGCGAATAGACAACTATGAATAATACATTGGCGAAGTAATAATCCGCAGGCACCATTGCGGAATATGTGATTTTGTTTATTTGCGACGATATAGTTTATGGGTGCAGTGACTCGGCCATAATTCAGGATGGTAATAAATATTTTTGGCAGCGCCCGTTGGCGATTAATACGGCTATGGCGTCGGCAAAAATGAAAAGTATTGATTGATTCATTTAGGTTTCATGGTATCAATATATTTTCGTATTGAAGAGCGTCGGTGGCTGAGCGGTTAGAGTATGCAACTCGTAAGCCAGAGGTCCCGGGTTCGAATCCCGCTCCGGCCATGTACCAATGACTATTTTCTGAGTTACGTACATTACCTGAATACTAACCGATGCTCTTACGGTGAGGGAAAACATCGTGATGAAACCTGCACATTCAGGTGACTGGATGTGTAACCATGATCCAATCTGGTCAGGTTCCCCTGGTAGCAGGGTCATGGAGGTCAGATGGCAGTCGCTCCACTGTAATTACCTGACCTGCCAAATCCAGGATCATGGTCAAGGCGGACCCCAGGCCCTCGTGCGCGAGAGCTCAACCGGGACATTAACGCCAAGATGATGAATAAATTTTCGTATTGGGATCATTGTAAACGAGTGTTTTCGACTTCCGACTTGTAAGCTTTTGCCATTACTCAGAAAGAAATGAGACATAGTAAGGGTGTATCTAAATCTTGCGCCGTACCAGCTAGCAAAAAAAAATTGCCAGTACCTAACTTTTCTTTTTGCTGCCAAGGCTCGCGACGCATGTGATTCTACAATTGCTTCGGGCTGCAAAATGCTGAAAGCCGTTGCTGCAACGGCGCGATCGCGAGATCTGGACTCACCAGGATTGTGCAATTTTAAGGGAAGAACTAACGTATGTTGTCAGCTATCCTCGATTACACAAATTAATAGTCTCATTTACAATAAATATTGTGGTATGTATGTAGTAGGTATGTGCAAAAACAGATAGCGTGCCCAGTATCTACAGAAAGTCGCCGGTAAAATAATGCAAATCGGCTAGTTTGGTTTTATCGAGAGAGTAAATCCGAAGCCGCCTTTAGCCGATACCTATGTTCTACTCATCGTCTTGTACTGTGTAACCAAACATGACCACACAAAAACTATACATCCACAAGTTCAGTCAACCACTCCACAACGGAAGCGTTGAAACCGCAACATAATTCCTGGAACAATTAAATACAATCGAGTGCTCATTGAAACAGCGGCATATCAAAACTAATAAATCGTTAGAGTGAAATAATCGTGTCATTTCAGTGCCGCAGCCGGCGGGCGAGGGCGGGGGCGGGGGGCGGGCGGGGTAATCGTGCGCAACCGCTGCGCTTGCACTGCAGCTAGGGATGTGTGGACATGAAGAGCCGAGAGCTTACTGCAACTAAAATAAATGTTGATACCGAAAATATACATGTGATATCGATGAAAATAAAAATCTTTGACGAAGTCCGGGCGTAACGTAACTTTAGAACGGCTTTACTAATTGGGCTAATTCTTTTTTGTTGTGTTTGTAATTGTTAGGTTTATGGAAGAAAAAGGTCGTACGGGTAGGTGTAGGGTATGTGTTGGTGGAGGGAGGTGTAGGGCAGGAGGCTGCTGCCCTTTTTATCTGCCAGATATTTGGCCGATACCTGCTGTCCGTGTCTACCCATGGTTACCCAAATCGACTTCGATCAAATCGTAGTCGCTGACAGAACCGTACTTGCGACGATACCCTGAATATCAAATGTGGAATAATATAGATTAGTCGTTCTCTCAGAAAGTCCGATCTTCAAGTAGAAATGCCAAGTACACGCTTTATAGAGAGTACCTAGACGGAATCTGATCTACGCGGCTGCCTTTTTTGGGTACGCACTTTCCTGATAACTTGCAGTAACAATCAGTCTGAATGCATCAGTGCGTTAGGCAACGGTGGTAATGATTTTATCCGATTTCCATGCATCTCAGTATTATTTTGTGCTGAAAAATCAAAAAATTTTGAAATATACCCAATAAACTAACGTAAACTGGATGCTATGCGGTTTCAGAGAGTCTAGTAAAGTTCGTACTAGTATGTAGGTATAGTAACTTTATGGTAGGTAGTTCTAACTAATTACTAACAAATTTTTGAAAGGTACCCGATAAATTTACGTAAATTGTTTGGTATTCGGCTTCACAGAGTCTAGTAAAGTTCGTACTAGAATGTAGATATAGTAACTTTATGGTAGGTAGTTCCTTTTCCCTTCATTCTCTTTCAATTTATTATTTTCGATCTGATACTTTAATATAATTATTAGTTACTACATATATCTTGCATAGCAATAAAGTCAGAATTAAATTAATTGTTGTTTTGTTATTGTGACAGTGAAGGTGTTTTGGTCAGGCCTTTGTATCTGATTTCTTTCATCTAAGATTTTTCGTTAACCAATTATAGGAATATTTGAATCGTCCATCAAACGAAATCGCGATCAATCCTCAATCCTGACTCGTATCCAGGCCGCATAAAAAAGCAAATAGTCCAATCATCCACAGAGTTTTCGAACGTTTATTAGCAATATTTCACGACGCATCCGCGTCCATACAGCGCTGGCTACCGACAGAGCCAACGATGTGTCACAAATGCAGGCCTGCGAGCGTCCGACTGTTCGAAATCAAAAACAAACTGCACCCGTTCCCCACATCAACGGGCTGTTTGGCACAAATCCTGTGTAATAGATTGGCACACTGGCGTGAATAAGATTTATTATTCACGGCGGATTTGTTTTTATTTGGTTGAAAGGTTAGATGGGTCAGCGAATAGGCACAGCAGCGAAGCCCACCAGACTCAAAGCGATACCAATGATGCATAAAATTTTTCATAAATAAACTTAATTCGCTATCACAACTACAATGATAATGATTAGTTAGAATTGAGAGAAGAAGACCTGTGCCTAGTAGAGAGGTGCAGACGTTTAAACAGACGGTCACCTCAAGATTGACAGAGTTCTATTCAGGGAAGTACGAGACAAGCGAGAGTATTTATAACGTAGCAGAACAGCTCCCTGGCCCCAAAAGGCACGGGAAGGAGAGGTTGGCCCAAGAAGCGATGGCTTGACGTCGTCAAGTGTGATATGCGTGCCAACAAGCTCTCCACCAAGGATGCCGAAGACCGAGCGAAGCGAGCCAGGAAGTGTAGGAAGGCGGACCCCGGGCCCTCGCGTACCGCACGGGAGCGCACCCGGGACATGACGCCAAGATGATGATGAAAATGAGGGAATAGCTCCCTGGCTTAGACTAAGAAAGTGTTTATACGCCTTGTTACAGCCGCATCTTTACATAGTATAAAACGAAGTCACTTCCCGCCGTCTGTATTTATGTACGCTTAGATCTTTTAAACTACGCAACGGGTTTTAATGCGGTTATCAGTAATAGATAGAGTGAATCAAGAGAAAAGTTTGTAAGCAAGAAAAAAGAGGTAGATGTTGTAGAGGTAGGGCCTAGGTAGGGTAGGGTAGGGGAGTAGGACGCCACGCGACCGAAGTTGCTCCAAATCCACTTGTTTTGATATAAACCAATCCATTCCACTAAAACCACGCTCCAATTAGTCCAGAAGACCGTAGCATTGGCCGCTACAAGCAATAAACACCCCGCAAAGTCTCACTTAAAGGCGTCACAATAAAGGGTCCGAAGATTATGTTTTAAAGAAAGGCCGAGCGCAGCGGCACCGGCACGCAACGGCCGGTGGGAAACGAAGCTGAAGTAACAATTACCCGGTCATGCGAGCCCGCAATCCATCACCCACTTGCCGTGTGCCACTGGCAATGGCCACTCGGCTCTACTCTGAGGCAATTTCCGCCCCTCTTATCTACCTTAACCTGCTAGCATTAACTCCGCTGGGTTTGTTTAACAGAATTAATCCAGTTGACAACAATCTTCGGCAAGGCCGCTGTTTGCGCTTTCCGAGATTGTGTTTTACTTTTCCATTTTGGGAAGTTTATTTCAGGCGGCGCCGTTCGCACGAACACCAATCGTCGGATCCACAGTTATTTGTCGATTGTTTCGTCTTGCGACGGCTTTGATTCGGAGCCGTCAAATATTCAATACACATTTTTCACTTGCACCTTTATTTGTACTAAATTACATTTCATTATTTACGAGCTGATTGAAAGTCACAACTGTCACTATGGGACCTACATTTCATGCACATAGGTATTATAAGTAGAGCAAAACGCACCTGAGTTGGTTATACCGACTACCTTATTCATCAAATCGGAACACAAAAGCTGTGACGTTTGGAGGCCAATAGAAGCGAACTCCTCAGCTCCCTTCCTATCTTTCTCACCGGTAAGTATCCGAACAAATCATTTAACTTATTACTCTTTCTATTACATAATAACTCAAAGTTTATAAGAATAGCGTGAATAATGTGACAAACACGCACTCAGAAATACAAACGCCACATTATATTAAAGATCCAAGAGCTCGATTTTAAGCTGCTTAAGCTGCCACTGTGTATGCATAATTCTTTAATAAGTAATAGCCTTTTGATATACGGCGACACCGTTCATATTTTCCTTTTAAATTTATAGGAAGTTTGCATCGGGACACTTAATTATTTCTCTTGTTTACACAAGATCAAGATTGGTTTCGCTATGAATTATTGCTAATGGAAACAATGAAGGTTCAGCACGCAAAGTGCCTAGCTCCGGCAACGCGTTCAATAGGCTGCACTGCGTCGATATTTTATTTATAGTCATCTTTTAACATCATCTATCCTAAGTACTGGTGCAAATATCTCCAAAGTATTGATGTTTAGTTTTTTCTTTATTTAGAAACAAACAGTCGTTTAACCAAATACAGGTGTCATTTGTGACCCCAAAATGCCGATAAAGTTGAAGGGACAGGTCTATAAGACCATCATTAGACCTGCTCTCCTTTACGGTAGCGAGAGATGGCCCCTATTAGAGCGGCACAAGCAGGAGCTGCGCGTCACGGAAATGAAGATGCTGCGGTGGATGTGTGGAGTTTCACGGAAGGATCGGGTTCGAAACGCCCACATTCGGGGTTGCCTTGGCGTCCGTGACATCGCAGATAAGCTGCCCAAATCGCCGGCCCAAGAAGCGATGGCTTGACGCAGTCAAGAACGATATGCGTGCCAATAAGCTCACCACTAGGGATGCCGAAGACCGAGCGAAGTGGGCCAAGAATAGCAGGAAGGCGGACCCTGGGCCCTCGTGTGGTGCGCGGGGTCGCAACCGGGACATGACGCCAAGATGATGATGATACAAATAGTACATTGAACTAGATAATTAAATAGACCTAAAGTACTGATACGCAACTAAAACACTCAATCGACTACAACACAGTACTGTACATTTTCTTCGATAAACACCCGATAAGTTGAACAACAATCACACCCAACACACACGAACACCTCGCATAACTCCATTTAATCTTGGCGGAGACAACTTTTTCAAATTCCGAAGTCAGTTACGGGCGTCATTGAGCAAAACCGCCATTACTTACCTTTACAAACATATAAGGGAAAGTGGAACTTTATGATGTTGCGATGTGAACAAAGTTTGATATCGCCCCGGCCACCGAAGTTGGGTGATCGAAAACAATAACAAACGCAAACGACTTTGAAACATTCATTGAAATGGAAAGTTTGGTCGTATAGAGCTGAAGGCCGCACCAGGTGGGGGCGTTGAATCGTTAAACTGGACCGGATAGGCGGATATAAAGGCGACTTTGTCAGCTGCATTACAATCGGTTGGGATTCGACTATTGATTTTAGTTGTATCTTTCCGCTTTTCTAGTGATACCTTCCTTCCTGTAGCCATTTTCTTCACAAACCCAAAAATGTAAAGTCTATACCAATTTCTCGGACCGTTTTCTCGTTTGCTTTTTTTTTGTTTTTATGCCCACCGCATTGCCACTCGCCGGGCTAACTAAGAACGGAGGCGAAAAACTCTCATGAGAACCAGCGCGGCGGCCGGCTGGTTATGCTGGACTCACTGTGCAAGCCTAGGCACAAGTAGGTAACTACCAGCTAAACTACGCCTTGAGACTGCCTATAGCCGGGAAGGCTTTACAGGCTTCATCGGATGCGACACCCCATCGAATGCGCCCGGCATCGCACGGTATTTTTTGGCTTTTTTATACTATAATATGCATTATACATGAAATTCTCTAACGGGTGGTGAAAACCGTATCAAAATCACGCGTTGCGTGGGAGGAGTTAGCGGATATACTGACAGACAGACAGATGCGGTAAGCGACTATACCGGCACAGAACCGGCCGTTGTGGAGATCATGATAATGCTGATGATGATGAAAATGATGCTTGTTACGAATCTTGACTCTTAAGATGCCTTCACGACGGCTATATCGTGTAGGTATCAATTCTGGCTATGGTAAAAACAAAAAATGTTGAACTTGAATAAAACTTTTTCTCAACTTTCTTCGAGTCTAGTGAACTATTGTGCTTTGATTTGACCTACGCATAGAACATAATCTGAAACTCTAGTAGACTCGGGCGTGACTTTGATGCCGATTTCTTTTTGCAATATTTATTTCAAAAGAAAAGCGATCTCACGCAAGAAATAAATCTAAAACTTTTTCAACGAGCTATTTAATAGCTCAGAGAACAATGATTGATTACGACAATTATCTCGTTCATTGTCTACGAATACACTTTCATGTCTGAGGTCATGTTGGACTAAATCATTTGGAGCGTAGAACGAACAATGCAAGATGCCACATTACAATAATTTCAGAATAAAAAGCGTACTTTGTTCGTAACAGATGAGTGTCTTGCGCCTTATCGCTGTAACGTACAATATTATAAAATGTCGCAATAAAGTAAATAGACAGACAAATGCACATAACGCTTCAATTCTAGCACAGGAAAAGGAATCTTATCACCTTATAGTAAGGGTTGGTATTCTCTGCTTTGTGTGCAAACATAACGCTCAAGGAGAAGGCTCTGTGAAATATTATGAAAACAAATTCGCGTTGAGCACGTTCACTGTGAAAGTAATAAATAAGAGAGCAAAAGCACCAAACGCCCGCCTTTGTGCAGACAAACGCAACACATTGTTTGGAAATGTATTAGAAAGTTAGCCTTTTATAGTAGTTGTAGTTGTATCTCAGACATTGCGGGAAAATTAACAATATATATTCCCTCCTGCGTGATAATGGATTGTAGTCCGACTCCTCAAGTGGGAATGTTATTCTTTTAAACAAACTATTAGACATAAACGTAGACATAATTCATAACGACATCACAATTCTCGTAATAGCTACATTGAATAGGTTACAATTCTAAATTTTAACTCTACTTAAATCTATTTAAAACCTACTTAAATTAAGCGATTCGAATATGGAGTAATGCAATGTCAAACTCAGCATTAGCTGCAGCAAAACGATGCCAAACAATTAAATGATATGTTTTCCACTGAGTGACGTGAGTGATACCCCTAGTACAGCAAACGTACATAGGCTGCATAAACTGCTTACCATCAGGCAGGTCGTAAGCTTGTTTGCCATAAACTTTGCTATAAAACATGTATATCACTAACATTTACGCAAGCTTTCAACCACTTTAAACATTTAACGAATCACAACAGGTTTCCATCTCACAACTCCATCAAGAATAATATACTAGGTACTTGCCTGATAGATGAAGGAAAGGACAGCACTTTTATGATTCTTTTATAAGATTAACTGCTCTTTAATCATATTTAATTAATATGTTTGCGAAATTAATGTATCTTCGTTACACTGCGCATGGATAAACAAAAGCAGAGTATAAAAATATAAATAATAGAGACTATGTCATAGACATGATCCCCAGAAAGAATAAATTAAATTCAGATAGCAATAATATTAAACTAAACATTAACTTATGATCTTAACTGAACTATCAAACATTATTAGTCAACTGGAAGCATTTTTATTTGGCTCTCGAATGATTTCTATGTTATATCAACAACTCTAACCTTATGGTCATTGCCTAGACGATAGTTATATCGCAATAAATAAATAAATAAATAGGTATCTCGTAAACCAAGAAAGTAAAGGAACATAAAAATAATCTTTCTCACACGCCATTACGAAGAACATTATTCTATTTGAGAACAACAAGATTCGAACACCGAATGCGTTCACAATCGTTACGTTCGATATGGTGAAGGAGACAGGAACGAAAAAATATGTTAAACAAGCAATTCACGCGAACCGGAAAACACCTGACGAGGCAGCCGGGGTTATTCTGGAATCTGGCCACGTGAAAAAATAACATAAAAGAAAACTGGAACTGCTTCATAACATCAGCCGTAAGACCCCTACTGCTGGGCGTATATAAGCCTTCTCTACGTCTTCCACACTGACGGACTTTGTGTCTTTTGCATCGAACGGCTACATGTAAGGTCGTTCCTATCCGAAACCCCAGAAAATCATTACGTGCCTTGATTGTTTTAGGTACCTAGTTGCAAATTTTTAACAAAGATGTTTGATGATATATTATATAGATGATAGAATAAGTTGTAGACATTATAATTTTAAATTATTGAGGTAAAACATAAAGTCAAAGTAGCAAACAAAAATTTGTAAAGGACGACTGTATCGCAATGTCACATAGCTGCAAATCGTAAAATTGTTAATGAGGAGTATGTTACGGCTTTCGCATTAATAAAATATATTTTATTTAAAGCCCAATAAACAACATACACAATTACTCAAGAGACTCCAGCAAGCTGCACTCGAGCGTCTGTATCACGCAGCGAGAATTTTCTCGCGATGATTTCCATCGCTTTTCGTAAAGGAAAAAACAACGCGTATCCAAGAATAAGGCCCTAGATCGTCATAACACGTTTGTGCGATATCGTCTACACGACATAGGTACACGTTTCCGCGAGCTCGGAGGTGACGGGGCGGGATCAGCCGCTGTTGGGGGCGACAAACGGCCTCCGAGATGTTTATGGCGACCCCGGTGAGGAGTCGCTTAATATTATTGTGCTTTTTATGTATTATAGGTGTGCTGTCAAATCTGAGTAGGTAAGGGCTATGGCTCACTAGGACACTAGTTGTATACGCGACCAACTAAGTTTTGACAGCTTTGCCTCGATGGATCTTAAGCACATGTTGGGTTAGTGCAATTAGTCATATATACATAATATAAAACGAAGTCGCTTCCCGCCGTATGTCTCTCTGTATCTATGTACGCATATATGTTTTAAACTACGCAATGGATTTTCTTGCGGTTTTCAACAATAGATAGAGTGATTCAAGAGGAAGGTTTATTGGGTATACGTTTATGACCTACCGAGTAATTAAATGTACAACTAGCTACGCAGGAATAGTGGATATGACCTTTTCGTAGCAAGGGTTTTTTCAAAAATATGAGTCCGCTGTCCGAGAAATAGGTGGAATAGGGAATGGGAATTTAATAAAGAGTTGGTTTCGCTTTCACACCATCGAATACTCATAAAATCGACAAAAATTAATTAGGGACTGTATATTTGAATTATCAGGCATTAAGCTGAAAATGAAAATACAATGTAAAGTAAAATACTTTTATTCCACTCAGACACACGGTACTTATGACATTAAAAAATATTCATAGAGGGAAAAAATAAGTAAATAGACATAAATATACTCTAATCTCGTTATCTGTGCCATGTAGAGAACCGAAGAGCTATTAAATAAATTAGACCGTCTTCAAAACGTATGCATAAGGTTCGTCTTTGGACTGCGTAAATATGACCATGTCTCCGATTTTCGATCTCAGCTCAAGTGGCTTCCCATTCGCTATCGCAGGAACGCTCATGTCCTTTCTATGCTCTACAATGTCCTCCACAATCCCTCTGCTCCCTCATATCTCCGCACCAACTTCAATTTCTCCCGGGCCCAAGATAAACCTTATCGCTCAAATGTAAGATCGTCTTTAGCCATCCCCATCCATCATTCCGATTTCTTTTCCTACTCCTTCACTGTTCATGCTGCGAGACTGTGGAACTCTCTCCCGCATGTGGTGCGTGACAGTCCGTCACTGCCTATATTCAAATAGCGAGTAAAAGACCACTACCTGTCCCTGTCTAGTCAATAAATTTTATTTATTTGTATTGATATGTAGTAGTATTTAAGTGTATAGTATGTATGTATTTATTGATATAGTATATAAAAATTAGTCATATTCATATGTATTTTATAATTATTCATTAATTGTGCGCGTCGTATCTGCATTTCTTAGCTAAACATTTCCTTTCTGTAGGCCTGCTGGAAGAAATTTCTTTTAGAAATAAGTAGTGCCTGTTGTGTCAGTTATATCTATGTTATATCTCTGTATTTCTTTATTGTGTGCAATAAATTGTTAAATAAATAAATAAATAACTAGAGAATACAATGGGGCCACACACAGCAAAGAATGTAATAATTTGTAATGTTTTATGCTGAAACTGTACACATTGACCGTATGGTATTCTCTTTACAATCATAAATGACATACAAGGCGACCATTATCTTAAAGACTGATCTTCTAGGAAGGACATCTAAAGACCAGCATTTCAGCGGCCATTATTAGCTGAAATCGAACTAACTGAACCATGATCCACTGTGGTACCTTTTCACAGAAAATATTATAGTGACATTTCATTACCTCACAAGGAAATTCATTACAACACTTACTGCGAAAAGGTTCCACAGTCGGCCACGATTCAGTTGGTTCGTTTTCCCAAATACAAACAAAAGGGATCTAATTGAAACTCTATATTGATTATGTAAACGACTTGTATTGTATATAATTTCACCCAAGGGTCGGCTGCAGTGGGTGGGACACGTGTCTTATCGTTAATGACCGCTTCTTAATTAATAGCTGGGTGACACTTTGCGGTCTCTGCGAGCCTAGTACAGGCACTTTAAAATAATAGGTTATCCAGCAACTACGTACGAAGTACATGAAAAGAAACTGTTTCAGAGCTATGCCAATTGTCCGTGTCACAACAATAAGAGACACCTAATGAATAAACCAGTGTAATTTTTGGTAAGTGATGTAAAAGATTATATTTATAATGAAATGTCGTTTTTTTGTACACTATATCATTATTGACAGTGAACGAAATTAATCCGGCATAATCATGTCAGTGAATGGTGAATAGATTAGATTTCTTTATTTATCCGTGAAAATTACATTTTATCATTATTCGTGTCCCAACATAAGCAACTCACAAGGATATCGTCAAAGGTGTAAATAATAAATAACAATGTCATGTATTAATTCTGTCTACTTTAGAAAATACTCAAATCATTCCGGATTTATTAACAGAATCTATGCCGTGGATCACTCTATGGAAAATTCTAGTCCTAGCCACAGCAAGAAGCATGGGATCCGATAATAAAAATAATTACGTGATCGAAGGTACACGAAATATATTTTAGAACTAGTCTGTCTCTATACTGATATTTTAAGTGTAATTCTTATAATGATCAAGGCATTCTCTGGCACTACCCAACCAATATTCTTAATGCCTATTTCATCAGAGAGCTATTATACCTGACCAACATGGGCTTTAACTAAATCGTGGGCAAAATCCTACTTATAATGTAACCGTCGTGTGGTGTCCGGCAGACTAGAATAGCACCAATCCCTCATATTCGTGGGTGTCGTAAAAGGCGACTAATGTTTTCGAGGCAAAAGATCTAGAGTCTACGTAGGCTGGAAAATAAGCAGTAGCTTTTTCCATTGTTATATTTATACACAGCGATCTCCAAACCGCCTGAAAGCGTGGAGATTATGGCAATAACCTCAGCTCGTAAGAGAGCCCCTAAGTCCTACAGTAGACCTGTGACGATGAATGTAAATACGAAACATTAGTTTGGATCTTTGTCTACTTTACGCAAATACTACGGGTTTTCATATAATTTTACATGAATAAGCATAGTATTAGCCCACAATAGCCGTCACACAAATTTATATCAAATACAATGTGATTCCCGCGGGAACGGGTCCGGAACATAATAACCGAATTTCACACGGACGAAATCGGCGGCAAACGCTTGTCTCACCTACAAAATACTTTGTCGTAATAATGTACATCTACCCGCAAGCGCATCGTGAGTTGCAACCTACCCACGTTGATGGCCCCTACCTCCGTAACCCCAAAAAAACCAGCCGTCATCCGCAACCCCGACGAGGGTGCAAGACAGCTGTCTTGTCTACCGATGATGACCAGCGGCGTTTAATTAATAGTTGGTACGGACCCATCGCCCGCCACTCCTGCGGTCCTGGTACTTGCATGTATGAGTTGGGAGTTGCACGAATTGTTTTGATGGGCTCACGGGTTGTAATCTGTCTCGAGAGGGTGTCGAATTTTTGTTTTTGCACCACTCAAGTAGGAAATGAGCGTACTACCCTCCTGTTGATAAGCAGTGGCCTATTATGTATATGTTTAGTGCTTTTTAGGGCTCTATCATAAGAATAGGTGTTCCGTTAATAACATGATCATTTTGGGTCAACTTGGCCTTGGTTACGTCATAGAGAAAAAATGTTTTATACAGGAGGGTGACGCTTAGCTATATGATCTAAGGGGTGACGTTAATATCAGTATTCTGTGGCACAAAAATAAATAGTCTGTCTATCTGTCAGTGGTCACTGTATCCATAAATGTTTACCAAATACTTTTTAGTCGCATTGTTTCCTAGTCATACTTAGTATTCTTACTTTTATATCATCATCATAAAATCCGCTCTCGCTCCGCCAAGCCATTTTTAATTGTAGTAGTTTTAATAATATAGTTTCACTTTATATCAGTAATAATAACTAAATTTTATCCAGCTGAACTATTTATTTACTGTACATCAATGTTTTGGTCGAATTCCGTATGACAACAGCCATAGATGCAAACTTACTTCATAAGCTGGCTCGCTTCTATGAGATAATCCAAAGTTTATCATATCAAAGAATAGCCACTGTGTGCACATTTATGGTTATTTACAATATGTACGTTAAGTTGTAAATAGTTATTTACAGGTTATTATTGATCATTCACTTGCGTTTCCACAAGTAAGAGTTGGCCGAGGAGTAGTCGTAGCTGTACACGGGGGCGGCTGCGGCGTAGGTCGAGTAGGCTGGGACGGAGGCCACGGGGGCGGCAGCGACGGTGGTGACAGGAGCGGCAGCGAAGGTGGTCACAGGAGCGGCAGCCACAGTGGTGATAGGAGCGGCAGCCACGGTGGTGACAGGCGCGGCCACAGTTTGAACGGAGGCGACACGGGCGGCGGTGTATGTCGGCGCGGTGTAGACTGACGCGGTGTAGGCTGGCGCGGTGTAGGCTGGCGCGGTGTAGGCTGGCGCGGTGTAAGCTGGCGCGGTGTAGGCAGTGTACACAGGGGCTTTGTAGACAGGGGCGGCATACGCGGTGTAAGCAGGGGCGGCATACGCAGTCGTGGCGTAGGCTGGCGCGGAGTACGATACAGGGGAGTAGGAGGAGTACGCCACAGCCGGAGCGGAGTACGAGTACGCCAGAGGAGCAGAGTAGCCGAACGACGCGTAGCCAGGCTTGGCGGCGGCAAACCCGATCAGGGCGAGGGCAACGAGCTGCAAAGAAATTATCATAAAAAAATTATAATGCTTTTCAATACAAATATAATAAATAATATACCATCGTATGGCGCCAATCGGCTCCCGAGAATATTCAACCAGTCTCAGGGTCCTCATTGGAAGACCGTGGTAAACCTTGGTCAAATACACACACTACAGTACAAAGGACACATATGTAGGTACATAAAAATACATGATCTCTTCCAGCCAACATTGTCTGTCACATTAGACAGTGTGTTTACTATTAATCGACACAATATTAAAGTAAGCGTCTTCTTCTCATAAATATTGATGAAAAGGATTTAAACCATAATCCAGCACCGCAGCTTAGTGAAGGTGTTACATTTTATAAAATCTCTGTAAAATGATCGAAAAATAGAAAAGTTGGCCTTTTTTTAAAGTAACAGCTGATTAATTTATACCACAAATTCTAAGCAGCCTTTTTCGGATTACAAACATTTTATAAAATCCCGACATTTTATCTGATGGATGATAAATTATCAAATGGTAACTATTGAAAATTATCTTACCAGCTTGTACATTCTGGCGGTTAGATTTCAAACGGCTGTGGGCTGAATGGTGCTGTGACCGTCTTCAGCACAGATTTTATACCAAAAATTTCAAACCGGACTCATCCCAAATCGGTATCACAGTCATATTAATGAGGTAAACCTTGCATTCAAGAATGAGAAATTTAGCGACACATTTTGGCATGTGATACAATTAATTCAAGGCTGATGTCGCAAAACTAGTCCACTTAGCTACTCGTCAATATCAACAAATATCACGATGATGCAAGCGAACATTATAGAACATTTTATTTATTAACGCACTTTGGAGATTTGTGGATGTCACTACGTATTGTAACGGATTTTATATTTGTTAATTGATTATTTAGAGTTGTCATCTATTTTAAATAAAATCCGTACCTACTTAACTTTTTCATGACTGTTTAACCCTGCTTGCACCAAATTCTTAACACGTTTGAGAATGACGTTTAATTTAATTTTTATGTTATTTTTTGTGTAAGTATCTGCTTGAATACGTTTAAAAATTTGGTGCATGCCGCCCTTAATCTTTTAACTAATCGTTAACTCATCTAAACAAACATTATAGATGCGAATGAAACTCTAGATGTTTGTCAGTTACAATAGCAGCGTATTCACGTACTAAACCGAAACAGATTTGGATAAAACTTGACAAGGGGATAAGATGGAGTCCTGGGGGCTTTTTGTCTTCAAAAATAATCAAATTTACGCGGATTTTGTAAGAATCATAAAATGATACTTTAAAGATCTTAATATAATAGAGAAAAAAATACTACATCCATGTTTTACGAATACTGCTGTTTTGCTTATTAATTTATTTTCTTTAACTTTTAATGTGCTCATTTATATTGATCTAATATATGATATAATGGTTATATAAACTTGATTAATTAAAGAACTAACACAAAAACCGCGCAGAATATCGACCCAAAGTAACAAGCAACAAAGTTTAAAAAGAAAAACTTTGATAGTTCACAACAAAAAGCAGACTCTCTTTATACGCTGCTAAAACAACTTCATCAACACTTTTTTAATGAAAACTCTTTTATAAACAGCTCCATATAGCTTAGGTACATCTACCGTCTAATTGGCCGATATAGGTAGTTACTTAAAATAAGTAACATAATTCAGGACGCCATCTGCGTGGTAATAAATAAAAAATAAGAGAGCCATGCCTTGATGGATACCGCCCCAGGGTAATCATAGCTCAAGTGGCTGTAACGCGCTACAACATAATAAAGATATAGTGCTACAAAACTGGCAGCGAAATGTCCTACGCGAAACGAGGTTGACCCCGCAAACGACTTTCCAGGGAGGACAATATTGAATGACACACTTCAATGGACCACTTTATTACGTCGAAATGGACGTATTTCTTAATTTTGGACGTTGTTATTGGAGTGTCTTTATAGATTCGGCTGTTGGACGATTTTTGTCAATAGTAAAAACTAAATCAAATTCTATGATAAAATTGTCAATCAAAAGTCTGATTCTCTACTTCAAAAAAACGCATACGAAAAACATACGGTCTTCACAAGATTTATGGATCTAACTAAAAGTTTTAGTAAAAAATACTTGCTAAAAATATGTAGGTATGCTAAAAATGATACACATTTTAATCATGCATTGCCAAAAAAGCGGGCAAGTACAAGTAGGACCCGCGCCATGAGGATTACTAACTACGAAATAAATTAAACATCTCATCCAAAGTGTTCAGGCACTCAAATACTCAAAGTAAATTAAAACACATTTTACCAATCGCAAATTCAAAATACAACTCGATTTCGACAAATTCTAGTATGGTTTTTTTTCATTCACTGCTCTAAGACCGCGGTTCACTTTGAGGAAATTTTGTGATTCTAGATCTACGGGAATTAGTATGGTAGGAAGGAACTGTTATATCATAATTAGGTATGATATCATGATATGATAATATCAATAAAAGACGCTTTATGTTTTGTTTCATTCATGTTTGTTATCTAGCATGGGATTATTTCATAGATATAAAATCTATCTACTACGTAGGTGTGCGATATGAGTTGAAAACCACGGTTCGAAAATATGAATCATTCATAACAACTGTCATCCGTGACCTTGCACTATTAAAAATCGGATCCTCGCTTTAAATTTATGAGATCTCTATAATACATTGTTTCCTTCTTTTCCATATAAGCCGTTGTTGATATAAACCGGTTTTTGACATCCAAATTTTTTAATGCCTATTGATTGCTTTGGCGCGGCCAAATATGTTAATGTAGTTTGAATGTGTTCAATGAATAGGTAATTTATGTCATGATTTAACATAAGTTATCATAAGGACGATATAATGTCGCCCGTTACAACTGCAATAAAATTAAATAACAGGTAAGACACTAATTTTGGAGCGCCTTTATAAAATGTCAACAACTCAATTTTTTTTATTTGTATTGCAATGTAATTTTGGCATATTTATTTACTAGTAACAATATATCATCATCACAGCCCATAACAGTCCACTGCAGGACCTAGGGCCTCTTCCACGAAAGGGGAGGTTATTACCGTAATCTCCACGCTTGCCAGGTGGTTTGGAGATCGCAGTGTTATAAATATAATAATGGAAAAAGCTGCTGCCCATTTTCCAGCCTATGGAGACACTTGATCTTTAGTCTCGAAAACATTAGCGCCATGTACGACACCCAAGTAACAAAATATACAGCGTGTGGCCTAGAACCGAGCCTCAATAGGTCATCAGTAATTAAATCATCATGGTCCAAACTAATTAAAATCAAAACTTAACTTTTTGTTTTTTTTTTCTAACAAACTTAATAGTAAATTCAATGCAATGCAAACAAAACAATAGTTCCGCACAACTCGATCGAGTTCATTCTGCATCGTACTTATTCGGAGCTACTCGGAACGTCTCGTTGACATTTTATGGGTTGTGTCCATGGACTTACTACCCAAAGGGACTGCGCACTGCTTTGACTAAAACCGGGCAGACCGAGAGTCACCATCGATAGTCCTTTGTCCCTTTCTAACAGTGTAAACACAATGTTATTGGCATAATCACCGTCATTCTAAATTGACAAGTGTCATGTTTGGTGTTGCCATTATTGGAGAAATATATTTACCGTGAATTTGGTATTATTATGAGGTAATTCGTACAATCCGAAAAGTAGTTGTCAAAATACCTTTTGATCTACTGAACGTTTCTCCGACAATCGAGTCGACATAATTATTAACCTACGACTTTTTGTTCCACAAAATAGATAAAAGGGTTCGGTAATGATTTATCCTACAACACTAGTTTCTAAAGAGAAGTGATAGTACTCGTCGATATCTACATTTCGGGTGACAGCTGCCAAACTTAAATGTGTTATAACTCGGAACCCGTTGGTCCTAAAACACTAGTTTCTGTAGAGAAATGATAGTACTTGTCGAGATCTACATTTTGTATGACAGCTGTCAAACTTAGAACTGTCATCCGAAATGTAGATCTCGATGAGTACTATCGTATTGCTCTAGGAACTAGTGTTCTAAGACCAATCGTTTCCGAGTTACAACAGTTCTAAGTTTGACAGCTGTCAGGCGAAATGTAGATCTCGACGAAAACTATCATTTTTCTTTAGGAACGAGTGTTATAGCACCAATAGTTTAGGAGTTATTTTAGTTCAAAGTTTGACAGCTGTCATTCGAAATGTAGATCTCAACAAGTACTATCGTTTCTCTCTAGAAACTAATGTTTTAGGACCAATGGGTACCGAGTTATAAAAGATTTAACTTTGACAGCTGTCATACGAAATGATGATCTCGAGGAGTGCTATCATTTTACTCTAGGAACTAGTGTTCTAGGGCCAATAGTTTCCGAGTAGCAGGGTAAGCTTGGGCTGGACCCTGGTGGAAACATGACCTTCAGATTGCACCCGGTCCAGCTCTGCCTGGCCCTGAGGTCGGTGTCCGCGCCAAATAATAAAAGTAATTCGGAATTTCATCGACAATGGTGGCAACACTAGAAAGGGACACAGGACTATCGATGGTGACTCTCGCTCTGCCCGGTTTTAGTCAAAGCAGTGCGCAGTCCCTTTGGGTAGTAAGTCCATGGTTGTGTCAGCTGATATTATCTTATGCCCTGTACCACGACATTGACAAGGTTAGCGATAATATCGTTTTGCAATAATCACTGATTATGAATTGTAACTTTAAATTCTTTTTGTGTGGAATACATGGGTTTTGGTTAACTAGAATCTTTTCAGAAAAAATACCAATAGACTCTATTTTCAATATTAGCCCCGGTTGTAGGCCACACACTGTATACAACACGACAATGTACCTCATTCTAAAACGACGTTATTAAAAACAAACCTAATTGTAACTGAAATCATAGGTATATAACTCAACAGCATCCATTATTAATTCATTGTTAGTACTAATGACGAAGATTGTCCCAACCAGGCACAGGAAAAGGGACGCAAAGCAAACAGACTAAATCCTCAAAATCTGATGAATGGGGGACAACTCGGTAACAACCCACTTGTCAGACGCACCTGTGACGTTGCGTTTTGCATTCCAGTCACTCGTCCGGAGTAACAAATTAGGTGTCTCTGTCTTGCGAGTGGAGACAAAACGTCTGATAGACTAATGCAGAATGATATTTTTAATTGTGTTTCGCTTTTCGTGTTCGTAATTTGTGGGAATAGCTGGGAAAGAACTATGGACCTATCTATCTTTAATAGAAGAGCGTACCTTAGTAGCGGCCCTTCTATTGATTGCAAAATTGCAAAAACGCGACGACAACTTGAAAAAAAAAAACGCGGGCGCGGTTTGATTTGGCAGATCAGGTAATTACAGTGGAGTGACTGTCATCTGATCACCGTGACTCTGTCAACAGGGGAACCAAGTTTTTTTGTAAGCATATAAGTGCAACTACTCAGGCAGAGACTATCGTACTAGGTACAAGAGGCAAAAGAAGTGTGTCAGCGTAGTAATTTATAGTATACGAAAATCTCTGCATACATATATAGGAACCCATTATGTAATTAATTTATCTGCACAATATTTTCAGCTCAAAAAGTAACCTGTTTGCATGTTTATTCCTTTTAAAACCGGCACCAAAACTAGTGTCAAAACATAAACATAAAATAGCGTTAATTGAAAACACAAGTTTGTTCATTTCAGGACCCTTGTATCCTGAAACGACATCTGGCGCGGCCTGTTGTCTGCGCCCCTGCGAACTGTCTACCTTAATGTGCCATTAGGTATGGGTTGCATAGGTGACGGGATATCAACACAACGTACGGGGATCAAGCAAATACGTCTGCGGAAATGTGATAAATTTGACACCATTGAGAATGATAAATAACCGACTTACATGTATTGCAACAATATGTAACTAATGCACCGAAGTTTACCTGTGTCTTTATCTTTGTGTGGTGCCACATTGTAAAACTATCTGGTAAATTTATTTGCACTAGTTGATTAGATAAGAATAAAAGTATACAAGGTTTAGCCAATTGCTTCGATTTGACTAAATACTTTCTTCGAGTAGGAAGTAGGTAGTTACTCAGACAGAAATCTGACCAACTGCTTGATCGGTTCAGCTGCTCAGAATGGAATGGCAGAGATTACAAACAATTTTCAAGTTACTTGATACGATTACTTGTATTGGCAGCGACTAGTACTCATTTGGATGCTAATTACCAAATAGGTAATGTGTAGATGACTGGGTATGCCTGAGTCTATTTTCAGATTCAGGACGAGTGGCGGTCGATCACTGATGTAATTTTCACGAAACTACCTGGCTCGTACGACAACGCCATGGAACAAGCTTCCTGTAGCCGCATTTTTAAAACGTTGTGACATTAAACAACTATTCTAGGTAGGAGTCTATAGACATCTCAAAGGCCGGCAACGTATTTCGTGACTTCCCGGGTGTTGTACGGTTTGTCTTCAAGCCATTCGATGCCTCTCACGATACCTGTTATAGAACTAATACGTCACACGACCAATACACCATTGTAATACCTCCTATACTGGCTTTTTCTTCCCTATGCAGGGACGCAGGACACTGATGCAGGTGCCGACCCTTATCTCGAGCGCGCATATTTGTAAACTTTGTTGGAAAAACTGTATGCTAGGGACCGAGGGCCTGCACCATTAGGGCCCAAACAGATGTTCGCACAAAACCCTTAATATCAGAATTAGGCAAATTATTATTTTAATAGAATGTAATTTAAATGAATAAGTACATCGATAGCAAGTTTTAGACCCACCGCAGTGAAGAGTTTTTGACAGTTGCACAGGAGACGATATTAATATCTCCAAATCCTAAATCTGCCACTATTAATTTTGTAAAGTTTACCAGGCGTCCAACAATTATTTACAGCGTTCTCTAGACATAATTTCTACATGAAACTTGCAAGTAACGCTGAAAATGTTGATAGCAAGTTTCTAATTTATGATTTCGTTTTCGAACAGCTGTCGCCATATTCTCGGCATCTTTCTAATAGACTCGCCTACTGGTCATTCTGTCGCTAGCATCTGCATCTACACGACAGCCGCGCAATAATATTGCTGGCTTGATAAATTAATTGTCACTTATGTGAGCACACAGAATATTATATTGTCAACGTCGCGTTCTAATTTACTAAATGAGTAATTATAAGAATGTAAGTTGGTCTTAAGTAAATACGTAAATAAATAAAATAAATAGGCACTTATAAAGGTCTTATAGTTCTTATGAATTTAGGTACCTATATCTCTACGTTAGCTTTTATTTATTTATAAAAACTATATAGTACATAAAATACAATTAGCGGACTTAAAGCCATTAAGGCTTGATCTTCCAGTCAATTAATAGACAATGCAGAAAGGTGCTTTTGCGTGCGACTAGGCCGGACCAGTGGACCAGTTTTTGCAGGGCTGCGATCCCACTAGCATCTGTATAGCGTCCGTGTTCCTCTACTGTCAATCTACCTTCATGTAAAATGGGGAACTGATTTCGCGTTGCGTGTAATCACAACCCTCATTTTGTATGACTATGGCATCTATGACATTGCGCCCTAGGCGCTGGTCGGGTAGACGCGGCACGAGCGCAGCGTATATGTGGTCACGGAAGGTACAACAAACGCTTTGCTTACGCGACGTGAGCACCGCGATCGTGTTACGACAAAAAATAGAGTGTGTCTAAATCTTACGAACGCGCCGCGAATGTACCGTTGCAGCAACGGCTCGCGCGCCGCTCCAGAGCTGTGCGCGTGCAGTTCTTTACAGCAACAGCGCGCGAGCGGCGCGTAACATTCTATCAAGTCAATTAAAGACTTACACATGCGCCACTTACGCGCAGCTCAAGCGCAAGCCGTTGCTGCAACTGCGCATTTGCGAGGTTTGGACGTACCCTTAGTCGGACACTACACGCTGGATAATTATCGCGATACGTATCGTTGACACGGATCGTGGATTTCTGATTTTCTGTTCCTGTGATTCGTTTCACGATCCGTGAAGCCTACACACTGGATAAATACCGTGATCCAGGATCGCAATCTACGTATTACGATAAATATCGAGTGGCTAGCATCCGCCTTACTTGACTTTTAGTTTTCACACAATGTTTTCATTCACGTTAGAATTGGAATAATATAGATAGATAGATAAACAATTTATTGCTTGTACAAAACATAATACAGTTTCAATCAGTGAGACAGAAGAGCAAAGGCGGCCTTATCGGTACAAGCGATCTCTTCCAGGCAACCTTCAACGATCCTATGAACTATCAGGGGAGGCCTTTGCCCAGCTTTGTCCATGTTTGTATCGTTTTTTATTCGAAAAGCATTTTCACAAAATTTCACATTTTTAATATAAGTCGGATTGCTTACACAAAGGGAAACGTAACATTAAACTGACCGTTAACTACGACGTATGTGGTGTTAATGGTAGGGTCAGCACCGGTGCTACGGGCTACGAGTGCTACGGCTGACACTCGCCTCGTCGTAACAGTATTCTACGCCAGTGGTAGTAATTTGTACTTTCACCCTTTCACGTACCTTTCTCACAAGATAGCCGCACTTAGTGTTTCTGATAATAAAAAATGCTTTGTTATGTACATGAAATTAATGTGTTGTGGAGATTGCATATCAATGGCTAATGGTACACTAAATTTATCTATCGTCAAACTGCGCAGTTCATTCTGACTTTATTATCAGAAGGGGTATTAACCCAGCATTAAAAATCAAAAATAATAATCAGCAGCAGTTTATTTATCTGGAGATTCATCCATAAAGAAACTTTACTTAAAATCTAGATACTTAAATATAATGAAAATGCAAAGGAATGAAGTTAACTTGATTTCAGAGACGTAAGTTTCTACATTTATCATTCAGAATTTGCATGAAGAGTCGAGTCTATAAAAAGTAGAGGTGGAATTGAATGTAAAGATGATTTATAACATTCTTCAGGCGAAAGAATCTCCGACGTTTATTGCGAAAAACTTTTTAAAATATCTAGTGTTATGAAGAAAAATATAAAGATATTTTATGTTTTGAACTTTTTGTATAGTTTAGTTTTTGGAAAACCCTTGTAAAAAGGGTATGACGTATTGTCTTAATAGTGAGAGACCTCAGAAGGTATTTTCAGATGTATTGTTAAAAATATATATATCTCATAAAAATACATGCACCAAAATTTTTTACCCGACTTAGACTCAGATTTAATAAAGTAAAATATTACTGATGTAGATATAGACTTTTATTAATACAAACCTTTATTTTAGTCATTAAGCTACAGAATAATAACTAAGTGTGAAAAGTATCCAAAACTAACAGCCGAATTATATGGAAAACGCTAAATTAATTAAATAAGAGTATATATACATGTCATGTAAGATATGGCTCAGAGGTAGTGCTATTTGTTCAGGACAACGTTTTTGAAGTATTTAAGGAAGACTGGGCGAAATGGAGGATTAAGACCTGAAAACGGAACCCTGGCACAAGCTAGGACTGGACGCTCAGACGATGATGAAGTATCTAAGGCTAGTGTTTGTGTAGGAGTTGCTATTTTAATGAAAATCAAACAAAATAAAAAGAAAGTACAATGATGTATAATATAATAAGCAAAATAATCCATTATAAAATTATATATTTATTTAGGACGTAGATAAAACATTAAACAACGTTTTAGCTTAATTAACTGAAATTTTATGAAACAAACAAAGTGACATAGGTAAACTATATTTATAATACATATTTCTAACCAAATGAAATGACACCATTATCGATCACATATTGAAATTATTTTCTTTTTATATGAGACAGTGGTATTACGTACGATTCAATATAAAATATTAATAAATAAAACTACAATATAAATAAAGCAATATAATAAAACAATACAAGTTTGTACTTAACTCTATGTCTGGCCTGGAGCTAAACCTTTTTTCGGTAATTCGGCTGGGTTTTTGTTTATGTCCAACCAATCGCAAGACGTTAAACAATTCCAATGTACTATAAATTTAAATTGCGAAACAAACAAAAAATACGAAAATAGTTCTTAAAAATTGTATACAATTGAATGGCTCTCTGATGACGCTTACATATTTTAACCTACGCAACGGATTTCAATGCGGTTTTAGACAGAATAAATCATGGAAAACGTTTTCAAGCAAGAAAAAAAGGGTGGGTAGCTGTAGGATAGGTGAAGGGTAGCTGTAGGGTGTAAGGTAGGTGTAGTTAGGTGTTTCTTTCTTTCTTTCTACGGTAAGCGTAGTGGTAGGGAAGTGTAAGGATAGGACGTCACGCGAGTCGTGCCGGGTATACTAGCAGATTATAAAGAGAAAAGATTTGTATTGTTGTTTGTAATAAATAAATAAAAAACTCCTAGACCGATTTTACTACGAATTTGACGTTCCGACCTTCTAGCTTCCTTTCGCTACGTATTAATTTTATGGAAATCAGAAAACGCACCTTGATTCGCGAACTGGGGCAAACATCTGTCTCATTCCACCCTAACCCACTATGGGGACACCCTATATAGTGACCGTATTCGACTTATAGACAGGATCGTTAAGGAAAACGCATTACTCAACTCCAGTTACCCGTTCGGAAGTCTACAGGATGTCCCCGATATCGCGGCATCAATTCCAGGATACACCCTGTATAAGCCGAGACGTTTATTGAGGACAGTTACTGGCCGTAAATAAGTTGCGTTAACTGTATATGGATGGGTGTTATACGGTGGAATTGCAAATTGGATGCAGTTTGATAAGCGTAAAGTATAGGTTTCAGATTGCTGAAGATTGGTTCTGTTTGCAAAGCCGCATGTTGCTGCAATAAGAGGTATATATAGTTATCATACTTTTGGCTAGGAACTATCATGTATTGCCAGTCTTGTTTAAACGAATAAACCTATATAAAATAGACAAAGACATTCGCGACTAACCTGGTGTTGCGGATGTTCTTGGGCGGTAGTGATCGTCGCGTTCCATGGCCTACTCGCGCATACTCTCTTTCTGATGGTAGATTGGTCTTCTCGTAAGCTTTTTCAAGACGTAGTCTATCAAATGCAATGAGAAATTGAGATTAGCGCGTTCAAAAAACAAAGTACACAAACTCTTCGACTCTTTATTTTCAAGTTATACGTTTTCATTAAACTCGACTCGAAAACGTCATACTATACGACCAGACTAAACACCTATGGTTCCTTCGACGTGATACACCGCTCAGAATTTAACCGGGGCGGTTAATAGCCCGTTTATAGATAGCCAAGCGATTCCCGTAAGATAGGTGGCAGTGTTAGACGTATTGGAATAGCCCGCCGGTCGTTAGCGCAGGCACGAGACGCATCGGATTTCGGGTGTGCGTTTGTACCTATTATAATTATTGCAAGACACATTTAACTGACACTAGTATTCAGAAACGCTACTATGAGGGCAGTTCACGCGAACGCACAAGGTTATAACTGATAATACTTAAATGGCGAGCGGCACTATGCATCTGTCAAAATGACGCACGGATAAGTAGAGTAAGCGCCACGAGACTTTGCGCCCGGCTCAAAATGGAACTAAATTTAACAGACAATTTGATCAATTATTAAAAAACAATAAACGACAGGCGCACGCGCATCATCTGTCACCAAAGTTTCGTGGTCATCAGCCTAGAGAATCAACAAAGATTTGTCATGATTGGCACTATGCGTCCATCAATATGAAAGCATAGGGAGCAAAATTGAACAACTACAATTGTCTTGCCTATTGAACGATTGCGTTCACTTAGCACGAACCACACTACATAAACAAGAATTTTGTCCGTGAATAAGGCTGGTAATTTCGTACCAATGCGACGGTCATGAAACGCGATCCGCCATGGCATCCTTATTATTACCTGAATGCCAGGCAACGAAGCTTCCTTAGCCAGAGTTACCAGCTTTTTACGAGGTCGGCAATTCATGGGTGATGCCCCTCTGGTATTGCAAACGTCCATAGGCTGTGGTTTCTGCTTACCATCAGACAGGCTATAAGCTGGTTTGTCACCTTATTGGTATAAAAAAACAGAGATTGGTAGAATGGGAATAGTTCGAGAGAGTATGGGTATCCCCCTACCAATCGCTAACTCACTAAAATACTCATAATACGAGGCAACTCACATCAACGAGCACGTTGAATAGAGCCTTACTTCGCTTAATTCTTAGACAAGTACTGTTTGTGGATACGACTTATAATTTAGTATCAAACATATATAGCTTCTAACTTTAAGTTGTCTGTGTGTGCATGAAGTATGAAATAAACCATATTCTATTCTATTCTAAAAAACTTATATTAAATACAGTACCTGGCATTCATGACGCTGGCATGCCAACGCTGGGTCCGTGTAAACATTTTAGTGCCACTCCAGCGCTGGCATGGAGTAGAACGGCTGTCTGTGTATTTTTCTCTCATGCTTTCAGCTATGCGTTTATTTTGATAGACGCAATAGTGCCATGATTTGTCAATTTTTCTCGCTACCTTAGCTATGCGTCCATTTTCATGGACACATAGTGCTGATCGCCATTCATTCAGAACACAATCGTGGGAAAAATTTGTCTTGCCTTTACAATTACATGTAGGTTTTCTCCTCTTCAGCGTATTTTTCACCAGTTACAGTATATATAACAATCATCATCATCATCATATCAGCCAGTAGACTCCCACTGCTGGGCATAGGCCTCCCCCAGAGATCTCCACAAAGACCGGTCCTGTGCTTTCCGCATCCAGCTGGTACCTGCGATCCTTACAAGGTCGTCGGTCCACCTTGTAGGAGGCCTACCCACGCTGCGTCTACCGGTACGTGGTCGCCACTCGAGAACTTTACTGCCCCATCGGCCATCTGTTCTTCGAGCTATGTGCCCTGCCCACTGCCACTTCAGTCTGGCAATCCTTAGAGCTATGTCGATGACCTTGGTTCTCTTGCGGATCTCCTCATTTCTGACTCGATCGCGCAAAGAAACCCCGAGCATAGCTCTTTCCATTGCCCTTTGGGTAACAGTGAGCTTTTTTATAAGGCCCATAGATATATAACAATCATTATTAGTGAATTCGATTATGAACGTACGGTCTACCACAACGGATCGCTACTATTATCCACAGAGAATCTCTGTCACTTGGAAATAATTCAAAGATATCTGCTCCGATATATGTCTAGGATAGGAAAATGTCTAGGATAGGATTTATCAATGTGCTCTAATCTCTTCGTATTAGTGATAAACATATCCGCTGTCACACTTTATGTAACATGATTATGCCAATCTGTATTTTTACAGATATTTAGGTAATGGAACGTTTATGAACAAGGAATTTCAAAATACCTATGTTGTATAGGCATAATGAGTGCTAATGATTGAATTGAATGTTAATGAACATTTTAAACCAACTATAAGGTATCTTTATGAATAAGACCGTAAAATTTTTCATTAGAATTCCATATGAGAGTGTAATAAGCCTCGACGAGATGGATAGCTACCTATTACAGTTCAGAGGGAGTTAATGCATCAGAAGTCAATCGGTGTGGAAGACTTAAGGTCATGTCTATCAGTGGACATCCTGCATCTAAAATAATACTAATAATTGCAAAAAAAAAATATTTCTCTTCACTTCAATTTTTATTATTTCTCTTCACAAAAAAGTCTTAAAAATAGATACAAAACAATAAATACAATGATGGTTCATAAATTTTGACAGCCAAAAACATTGGGTTTTTTAAAAATGGAAAACATTGTACCAAACTAACTAACATTAGGATGATATATCAATACGTATAGTAATGCGTATAAAATAGCCTTGGTAGCAATATTACCTTCATAGGTAAAATGGAAAAAAACATGAACAAAACGAAAAATGTATTTATACGGTAGCCTATTGGAAAAAAGACGAAACCTTAGAAATCAAATGGCTCTATTCTTACATTTTTCTTGTATTATTAAAATGGAAAACATGGTACCAAACTAAATAATATCAGGGTGAGATCAATAAATATATTAATGAATATAAAATAGCCTTGGTAGCAATATTACCTTCATAGGTAAAATGGAAGAAAACATGAACAAAACGAAAAATGTATTTATAAGGAAGCCTATTGGAAAAAGAGACAAAACCTTGGAAAAAATATGGGTTATTTTCTTACATTTTTCTTGACCTCTATTTACATTTACTCGTCGCTTTTCTCCTTTTCAGGGCATTCTCCTTCAGTTCTTGAATCTTTAACTGAGATCTTTGTAGCACAATCATGATGAGTTAGATTTATTATGTACAGTCTAGTGTTACAACAAATCCCTACTATTATGTGTCCACGGAGAGTTTCTATAACTTGGAATTGATTTAATAGAACGTTATCTCCTGAACTGTTAAAATCTATAGGAAAAGGTACATTTTGAATAACATCGTTAATGTTGGGATAGACGTTAATTCTGTTTTTAACGGTGACTGTTAAAAAGTGAGGTCCGTACAATATTGGCGATGTTACAAGTTCATCAAACAGATTGCGATTGTTTGTCGAGGTCCTGATCATCCATAACGCCATTGCACTGTTGGAATTGCACGGCATAAAATTGAAACTCCTAAGATCTTCCATAATTTTGCACACTTCCATTTGAGAGTTGTATGGACCACGATAGTTTACAGAATAGATTATATTCATCTGCTTATTTTGAATTGTTATTACGGATAATTCGTTGGACGAGTTTCTCAATATTCCCAGCACGTGCATTTTCTCACCAATATATGCAACAGACAATATCCAGTCAAGATTACTGTCACCCAGTTCGCTAGGTTCGTAGCTCACTTCATTACCTTCAATTGTGATTTTGATTTTGCAAAACTTTATTTCGTTGTCCTCTTCATCTAATTTGTTATAAAAAAATTCATTGCCTTCGAAATGCCAGGTTCGCTTAAGTTTCCCTAAGTACGGTAGTCCATGACAATAAGGTTCAAAATCAATCGACATATCCGCATTTGCTTTGGGTATGATTCGCACTATATTCGTCGACCCTTCCAATATCTCGAATGCTATGACATCATCATTTTCAATGTAGTGGTTAAAGTCCAATGCGTAGTATTTCCTTTCTATCTCTCGTCGTGATTTTACGTCGAAATAAACTACAGTATTGCTTGTATCGAAGCTACTATATGGTTTGTAGGCAAATGATATTACACAATTTTTTAAAAAATTTATCGAGTAGTTATTTAAATTGTCGTATGAGCACCGAGTGACTTGTACTTTTGCTTCTGACACTGTTTTCCAGCGCGATAAGGAGTGATACAGTTCTTTCCAATTCAGACCTGACTTTCGATGGATATCTTCGTGGATGACTGGGTATTCTTGGCCACACAGTCTCTTCCAGAATTCTTCTCCGAGATTGTCCACAACGTTTTCAAAGTAGCGGGAGACACCACGTAAGCTTAATATATCTTTCCCGTCAAGGTATTTCAACAACTCCCTAAGCATCTCATCTGGCAGACGCTGTAACATATCGGAGCACATGATGACATCGAAGGCGTCGATGTCAATATTCAGATTATAACCATATATTTGCAAACACACTCTAAACCAACCACACAAAGGAAACTTGAGTTTTTGCCACAGAGCAGTCTAATACTACATGTAGTCCACATTTAGGTAAGTTTTACTTTATTTTCTTAATTTAAACGTTGTTGCTCTTATAATCAATAACTTTGAATGTAAATCTAAAAATCACATTATTAAACAAAGCCATATCGTTATCGTTAACCATTTTTAGAGTTCCGTGTCTCTAATGGCACAAACGGAACTCATATAGGCTAGAATTACTGTCAGACACTAAAGTTCATTCTTCACAGAAACGGTTAAATATATCAAATTAAAATTAATGTCATATTATTGAAATCGGCTACCCTATTTAGTTAGGTATGTACTAAAAAATAAAGCTTCAAAGTTAAGGCAAAAGATTTTAAGGCCATTTGCATAATATCATCAAAACCTATGGCTATTACCAGTAGACCTGCAGCCAGTCTCTGAATTGAGAATTTTAGATTGAGAACGTACTTAAGTCTGATTAATGAAAATGTTCATATTTGAATGAATTTTAAGTATAGTTAGAGGATAGTTCAGTATTTTAGTATTATAAATGCGAAATTGTTTGTTGTTGTCCTATGTGTATAGACCTAAACGGATGAACGGATTTAGATGAAATTTGATAAATAGCTAGATTAGGATCTGGAAGAAGTCATAGGCTGCTTTTAAGGCCCACTTTCGCGATGTAACGTGTAGTTCACGCAGGCGCAAAGCTAGTGTTACATATTTGTTCGTTCGGAACCCTATTGCGCAGATACTACTCGTATTAGCCCAGGGCATTATCTCAGATTAGTATGATGCGATATTGCGTAGAGCCACACTATTGGCTATTTCTGACAGCTAAAATAGGCCGGTGGGGAAATACCGCACTCACTCGTAAAACAGATGTTTATATTTTGATTTGTGCTGTGACATCGCCAATTACCCATTCGAGGGACCCCAAATATCAAAGATATTTCAGGGAATCTATACCAGGACACAGCTAACTGCAGAAAGAAAGGACCCCCGACGACGAGCGACCTATTAATACATTTAATGTATGCTTGGGGGATCCATTTACCAGGACCATTTGGGGGCTGCAGACAGCTGACTGTACCAGCATGAAACATCCATCCCACAGCACTCCCCGTTATGTTGCCCTTATTATTCTGTCGAGGTTAGAGCAAAACGTGTCGGTACCTGAATCCATGGGCAATCGACATATCTTATAGGTACAGTCCAAGAGCATAAGTGCATTATCACTTCATGAAAATGTTCCTTTGCCGTACAGCAACATTCACGGCATTTGGTGCATCTTTAGCCAAAATCAGTTTCCTAAAAGAAGGGAGATCTTTCCGTCCTCGGGAAATGCGATCCGGGCGAGCGCTTCATCCTTATGTCGTGGATCTTCCAGCTATCCGCACGAACCGCTTTGGCTCGACCTTTATAATGCGTACGGGCTAAGGAATGGAACGCGTTGCCTGCGAGTGTGTTCCCTGATCAATATAATCTAATCTAGGCATCCGCCTTTAAGGCTAGAGTGAATAGGCTGTTCCAAGACGGGCATGCTTCATCTTCGGCCGTATCGTCACTTACCAACAGGTGAGATGGCGGTCAAATGCCTGCCTTGTATGTTATAAAAAAAAAAATTGCTGTCCCTTATGCAAAGGGTACATATTCTTTAATAAATATTTTTTTCTATTCATGAATGCTATAAAAATCGTTTAAGAACTGCACAGTAGCGCAAAGGAACATGATTCTTAATTTGGTCAAGTACATACGCGCTTGCATTGTAATTATTGCACATTTTGGGATATTAGGCATACATACAGATCGTTATACCTTTTCCCCGTAGATGTACCTCATTGTTTTACTTGCTACAGTCCTGACAAATCTCTTGACCACATTTATCAACCTTTTCGTACATGCAAGTCGTTATTAAACTGTAGACCTGAACTTTCTTTAAAATATCTCCGACTTGATCGTGATAAATGTACATAGCGCCGGTGGCCGGGAGGTTGAGTATCCGTCTCGTAAGCGAGAGGTACAGGGTACGAATCTCCCAGCGGTCATGTACCAATGACTCTTTTCTTAGATATGTACATTAGTTTAATTCTTACGATGAGGGAAAATTTCGTGATGAAACCTGCAAATTCAGGCAACTGAATTTGTATCCATGATCCAATCTGGTCAGGTTCCCTTGGTAGCAGGGTCACGAAGGTCAAATGGTTGTCAAATCAAGGCGGACCCCGGGCCCTTGTGCTCGAGAGCACAACTGGGACATTAACGCCAAGATTATGATGATGATGATCGTGATAAATGTGTGTCACGGTCATCCCCTTCCAACGGCCAGATTACAATACTATTATTGTTTATTATTATTATTTATTTATTTCACAGTTTTACAGCATATAAATTATTATTCAAAAAGGTTACATTATGAAATTGTAATACCAATTACAGAACTGCATTTTATAATTTTGGTAATGGATATAGGCAGTATACCATATATATTTATACAAATAGGAAAAAACAACAATCAAAATTTAAACTAAATATAAACTTCTCTCTCTAAAATATAATGTGTGTGCCTGCGTGCGTGCCCGTTTGCGTGCGTTGTGCTCGGCTAAGATGGAAGACATCAGCACTGTCGGAGAGGCACTTCTCATACCCGTCTATAGCCCTATTGAGCGGAGAGCCCAGGGCGTAGCCGCTGCGCGCGCGGCGGTGGTCAAGTAGCCGAGGCCAGCGGCCACCGCGGCGTGCGCGCGGGTCTCCCGCGCACAGCAACACTCGGGAAAACAGTTGCGGACAATCAACCCCGCAGTGTATGACGTCATGTAAGAGCCTCATGTCAGCCACAAAGCGTCTGTCCTCCAAAGACATGATCTTATGGGTGTTCAGAGCAGCCGCATAGCCCGCCGGTATCGTGCAAGAGAAATAATTAAGCCTGTTGATAAACGATTTTTGTGTGTTCGTAGACCGGGGACCAAACAGGTGACGCATACTCTAAGACACTCCTGACATAGGCGTAATATAGAATTTTAAAAGCCGCAGTAGACTTCAGGGGCCTAATCGACCTAAAAGTAAAACCTAGCATCCTAATCGCATTCGCAACAATAGCCTCATATTGAGCACAGAAGGTCAGTTCGGAATCTAGAATGACTCCCAGATCCCTCACTTGATCACCGCGTTCAATTGCTGCGTTGTTAAGCCTATACGTTGTGCGAATTGGATTTCTCTTCCTGGTGAAAGTGACAATCATGCCCTGTTTTACGTTGAGATCCAGGCTGTTCTGTTCACAGCATGTCGATACTCTGTAAAGATCTTCATGTAGTTTAACATTTAATGGGCATGAAAATCTTAGTATCGTCAGCATACATTAGGAATAACGCATTACGAAAACAGGACGCATAATCATAAAGGCAGATGTTAAAAAGAAGCGGACCCAAATGGAACCCTGGGGAACCTCTGAGGGAATGGGCGCAAAACGAGAATGATAACACCCGACCCTGACAGCCTGACTCCTATTTCGGAGATAGGATTCGAACCATCGAAGGAGGTCGCCGTGCACACCAACTTCCTCTAGTTTGCGTAAAATCGTACCATAGTTCAATCTATTAAAGCACTTAGTAGCACTTAGCACAGAGTAGTCGGTGTACACGACATCCACCTGATAGCCTTCATCCATCTAACCGGCAACGGAATCTACGAACCCAGCCAAGTTTGTCATGGTGGAGCGCATGCGCATGAATCCGTGCGGAGTCGGCGGGACGCTACGGGCAAGCAAAGGGTAAACTAGATCGTAAACAATCTCTTCAAAAACCGTGCTGAAGGTGGTCAGAATCCGAAACTGGGCGATATTGTTCAGTAAGTACCTTTGAACCACTCTTATGAATTGGCACAATGAATTCCTATTTCGAAACTGTTGGAAAGACGCCCTCCGCAATCGATCTTCTGTATAATATATTGCTCGCTATTTAGTGGTAACGCTCATGGGTGTCGTACAAGGCGATTAATGTTTTCGAGGCAAAACATCGAGAGTCTCCGTAGTCTGGAAAATGGACAGCAGCATTTTCCATTGCTATTTTTAAACACTGCGATCTCCAACCCACCTGCCAAGCGTGGAGATTATGACAATAACCTCCCCTTTCGTGGGAGAGGCTCTAAGCCCAGCAGTGGACTGTTACGGGCTGTGATGGTGATGATTATTATTGATAAAATACATGAAGCTTATAATATGCCCAAAATAGCACGTAGGCTTTTTTTTTAATTATTATTGATTAAGAAAAAATTCCCGCAGCAACAGGTCCGCAATGTATAACAGAATTCTACGCAGACGAAAGACCCAGACGCAGATGCGAGCAAAATCTAGTACTGCATATATAGGTTAAATATCAATATCAAAATATCAAGTTTTCTTTAAACATTTAATCATCATCATCATCAAAGCGTTTATCCCGGACTCTACCAGGGTCCGCTTTCCTACACATGGTGACTGATTACCATCAGGCGAGCCGTAAGCTTGTTTGCCACCTAAGTGATATAAAAAATAATTTTATCCACTTCGCCCAGTCTACGCTATCCTCGCGTCGTAAGCCATTGGCTTCCGCATCCGACTCAGCGATGACAATCCATGGGTTTTTTATTAGTCCACGGGGTCTCCTTCCTGATACCGGCAGGTTCAGGTACCTTTTCCCCACGTATCCCTGGGGTTTACGCACAGAGCTTTAAAGTCTGTGTGTCGCTCTGGGTCTAGAGACGAATTCTTTCTTCATTCAATGCAAAACAGATGTCACCATTTGTTACAACGTCGTGTAAGTGCGATGAACATAGGAACGTTTAGTGTGAGAGAGTAAGATGGAAAAAATCAATCACAGAGCGTCTCTCCTGCGCATCTGTAAGACAACGAATGTGACAATGCGCATTCCAAATAACGAATGTGCATTTTAATTAAAATCACGAAAATTAGACGAAACTTTACTATTAACCGATGGTATTTCACGCCGGTAACACTGGAAGTATTGTTCTTGCATTTTTTTAACTTGACACCAAGGCATATTTAGTTGTTTATAAATCCTAAAAACGGGCAAAACACTCCACTGACTCGGGACGAAGTGACGATGATGATGACAACAAACTGGCAAGGTTGGCAGGTATACCGGGCCATACGGGAACCAAATCTTGTTATTGACTTCGCTTCTATGAGGGGACGCGCGCGCGCGGGCGGTGTGGCCCAATCATTGTTCTGTGGGTTTACGCAACCGCAAATTTTTTGCTATAAGATGCTATAACTTTGTTAGTGTAAGTCTTGTTGGTTGTCCTAAATAAATAAATAAATACCCGCGCAGGCGAGCCCCCTCGACCTTATTCGCGGTATCCGTCACGATGATAATATAATTACTTGTCGAAATTGTGTAGGTACATCGGTGCTATAGACTTTGGGGTACCAGCCATCGGGAACATGACATTCGACATGTAGCAGTAAACCCTTCCTTTTCTGGTTATCGACAAAAATATTAAAATTACATTGAATCGATCGATATTGATACTTTTTTAAATCTTTGAATCCCTAACTTCTTTTGACGCTTTCGTAGTGACATTGTTACAATATTATTCCTCCCGTTTCCTGTTTAGACCGACTAGTTTTAGCAGGTATACAATGACGAAGACGGTGGTAAAGGCTTAAGGCCATTTAATAATGGAGATGTACATTTCCTTTTTTTTCGTATATTATTGCCAGTAAAATAACTTTAGTATTCTAATTTTTCCGAAATCTGTCAAAGTAACCTTAGTCCCTGGTCGACCTATACTGTATAAATAAGTTGCAAATACATAAGTGCTATTTTCTCGAAACTGCCGGGACCGATTTCGGTGTTGTACGGCATAAGAACATAGTTGAGTGTGCTCTATCTATAGTACGTAACCATGCCGCTGCTGGTTCAAAGAATACGGCACTTGCTATACAAATATGCGAAAGACAACAATTTTTCTCGAAACTGCCGCGACCGATTTTGATGTCGTGCGGCATAAGAACATAGCTTAAGGTCCTCAACCTATACTCCGTAACCATGTCGCTGCTGGTTCAAAGAATACAGCACTTGTCATACAAATGTGACAAATAAATGCTTTTTTCTCGAAACTGCCGCGACCGATTTTGATGTCGTGCGACACACGAACATAGCTTAAGGTCCTCAACCTATACTCCGTAACCATGTCGTTGCTGGTTCAAAGAATACGGCACTTGTCATACAAATGTGACAAATAAATGCTTTTTTCTCGAAACTCCCGGGACTGATTTTGATGCCATCTTGTACAAATATGCAGCTGAGGCACCCTAAGCCATAGATCATCATTGTAATGCTGCTGGTTCATAGAACACTTTTGCCCAGTCTCCAGTGCAGTCAGTTTGCAGTGTATGTTATGAATTCCTTAGCTCTATTTCTTATCCATTCGAACTAAATTCGTTACGGATCATCATTTTTTTTTTTTTTAAATATACTTAATTAATATTTCGAATTCTGAAAGCCATTTGGTCTACATTTTTTAGGTATAATTATTGTTTCATACAAAATAATTTTATAGGTTTTATTGTGCTACACACTGACTAACAGATTAACGTATCTGATGAGAATTTTGTGGGCTAACTGGTCCATAACATCTGCAATTCATGTGCTTAGGTTTAATGTAACCACAATGCAAAATTGCAAGTGTTGTAATTGTTAAGATGCTGGCTACCGGATAAGGAAGAATTGGAGTGTAAACCGGATGGAACCGGTTGCACCCATGCGGACTCCTCAGGTTTGACAGGCACCACCCTAAAGACTAGGCCAAAGCTTTCACCTGATATTTTAAGGAAAAATATAAAAAATATAGCCATTACGTCACATTCATGCACGAGCCCCAATCTAAGCAACGTCAAACCCCGCTTTGACATTGACGTGAACGCCCACTCTCAGGCTCATTGCAATTTTCGGCATGGCTCTAGAATCCTCTACGGGGCATTATTTAAACCGCTCATTCCGACTGCTCTACTTCCGCCCTTTGTTCACAGGCTCTTTTTTCTATGAAAAAGGATGTTCGTGAAATTCAAATCTCAGTTGTCTGGAGTGAGGGGGGAATGTATCGATGATAACATAATTTTTTAGGTAAAGATTCGTTCAACATTGATTGTGAGATGAATAAAATGTTTATGAATAATATGTAATTACTACACCAACATGGTTCGATAAATGCCGATTTGATTTATTTTTCGGAGTAATTACTACAATAATTCGATTACAGACCCCATTTTCTCGTTTTCTGATGTTAAATTGTTGCGTTTTATGACACCCACGGGGGTGGTGCCATCTATCTACTTTGCCAGCTGTTTCCCATGTACCTCACATACACCTCCCATTAAACTCGGTCATACCAGCAAATTACAATTTTTTTTATAATAAGACAGCCATGCATATGACCGCCGTCTCACCTGGTGGTAAGTGACTATGCGGCCGATAATGAAGCATACCTGTTTAGGAACAGCCTATTCACTCTAGAATTGAAAGCGTCTAGATTATAATGATCAGGGAACACACTCGCAGGTAACGCGTTCGATTACGACCCGTTCGCATTATAAAAATTGAACTGTCTATGTCTAAAGCTGCTCGTGAGAATAGCTGGAAGATCCACAACATAAGGATGAAGCGCTCCCCCGGATTGCGTTTCCCGATGGAGGGAAGGGGCAGCCGGAATAAGGTCGCGCAACTGCTTCGCACACTCTCCAAAATGCAACCTATTCCTTTTCTTGCGCTAAGACATCTCAAATGCGTTATTTTTTCTATATTAAAATATCACTGAAATAGAATATCGACATTATAAGATTATCGAAGATAGTTGAAATAATATATTTTGACTGCAATAGACAAAATGTCGATTTCGAGATGTCACAGAGCGAGAATAGGCACAGGCCGTTAGCTTGTTTGCCACTTTATGGTATAAAAAAGAATTCGTATGGTGACAAAGGCGAATTTTCTATCTCAATTTATAAGAGAAGTTCAAAGTACTATGTGACTATCGTGTCTGTGTTTGCACAACACTGGCTCAGCCAACTTCAAGGGAATGGCCGTAGACTGTGTAAATATTTAATGCATATTTCATGGAGAGACGTTTACTTTGCAACAGATCGGATGGAACAACTCCTCTGGTGTAATGCAGTGCTTAAGGATATTGATTTCTGTGGAATTGATTGCGGGTACGTGAGGACTGGGTTGAGTGGATACTGGGAGGGATTTGTGAAGGAGGATGATTTAAATACTTCAATTGACGACCCGAGTGGTTCAATTGGTTAACATGGCTCGTTGGTCAGGCAGAGTTCCCGGGTTCAATTCCCGGCCGAGCTGAAATTGAAATCCTGAATTTTAATTTCTGTTACGGGTCTGAAGTAAGAAATTAGGTACCTATATAAGTAGTTGATCAGTTCTCTAACACGCATAACATAAGCTTTGTTTAATTTGGGGCCTTGAAGGCTCTGTGTGAATTTGTCCAAGCATATGCATTTATTGTTATTGATTATGTTGACTTGAACTAATATGGTAGTTCAACAATACCTACACATTATTATGAGTACATTAGCACACAGTTGGCAAGCGTCAGACGTAAAGGACGCTGATAAAAGCTGTCAGGTGGGTAATAGACCGTTGGCTTTACGGCTAGATTCAGGGTTATTGTGAGTCAGTCATGTCAGAAAGCGTCCCTAATATTAGTCCTTGTTCGTTGTCAACCATAGTACACAGGAACAATCAGTAAGTCATCTTCGACAACCACTTGAAATATTAACGTACTCAAATAATAAATGTATTAAAATAGGTAATTATAAAATAAATGCTTTAGTACAAAATAAAATTTAGGTAATGAACAGTATTATGCTCGCATTTTTTTCCTATTTTAGGTTGTTCAGGTGCAATAATGAAACATGCTAACATAACCGCATTTATGTTTCAACCCAATCGCCCACATTATTTATGACAGTGTAGGTACAAGCGTTGAAAAATATAGTCCAAAGTTGAAGTTTTGTTGTACGTCATAGAACAAGAATATTGTTGATTTTCCCTTGCAATAATTGTCTGTTTCATCTTTGGCGGTGCAGGAATAAGGCAGCCGCCAATGTTGGCAAGCGAAGATGGAGAGAAGGTAGAAAAGGGTAATTACCCACCTGGCCGGGTGTTGTGACCAGGGGACCAAGGGCCCAACAGTTGATCGTCGGAAGTTGTATATATGCCGTGGAAGTTGGCATATTTCTCTAGCGCGATGTAGGATTGTTAGCGTCATCTATGTGCGGATGCTTGCCAACTTTGTGTTCGTGTACTCGTAATGTGAGTATCGTTGAGTTTCCCTAGTGGAGCGATAGATGTCGCTACAGTACTCCCCCCGGAGACTGGAGGTCGATACCGAAGCGAGAAACGCTGAAGCTGACGTATGAAGCGTAGTCAGTCTGGCGATGCGGTGAGCAATGGCGTAGCTCTGGCGTGAGGTTGTGCTGTGAGCTGTGCCGAAGCGATGCTGTTCCCAAGTCTGCAGTGAGTCGAGACTGAGTGGGGACAGTGAGATGCCGCAGGTGAGCGACCAGGAAGCACGCGTTGTGCCGACTATGGTCAAGGCTGTGACTGCTGTGTGCGGGAGTCAGGTAGGGAAGACGTAAGGATCACGTCGGGGTCACCACTTTGGCGGTGCAGGATAATGGTAGCCGCCAATGTTGGCAAGCGAAGATGGGGAGAAGGTAGATAAGGGTAATTACCCACCTGGCCGGGTGTTGTGGCCAGGGGACCAAGGGTCCGACAGTTGATCGTCGGAAGTTGTATATATGCCGTGGAAGTTGGCATATTTCTTTAGCGCGATGTAGGATTGTTAGCGTCATCTATGTGCGGATGCTTGCCAACTTTGTGTTCGTGTACTCGTAATGTGAGTATCGTTGAGTTTCCCTAGTGGAGCGATAGATGTCGCTACACATCCTTAACGACATGTGCCACGGGGGCATTCATCAAAACTAATAGACCACTTTTTTGGCCGCAAAAATATCTCTCTAATTTTCGATAGGGATCACTTGGGCACACCTTGTCTCGATTTTTTGTGTTATATTAATGAGGTTGGACTTATGGGGGATACGGGGCCTACTACCATCTCAGGGGCTCCAAGCCAATCTCATATTGTGCTCGTGATCATCCGTAGTACTGACAGACGGACGAGCGAGTCTCTGGCGAATCGGTATTTTCCTATTGGATTGTGCGGGTCCAGTTGTAGTCGTCGCACGTAAAAAGCCAAAACACCGTATAAAATATAATAATAGTTCTAAAACAAAATCTGACACGACTAGGGCGTCATCCCATTGACGCACTGGATGATCGCCCTAATGTGTTTCTTCTTAAACATACTAAGTATTTTTAAAGCACCACAATCGCGAATTCGCGAACCGCAAATTGGCGGACTTAAAGCCATTGAGGCTTTGTCTAACAGTCAACCAGCAGACCATGCAGAGAGTGTAAATTAAATTGAATACTATAAATACAATTACTATTTAAAAAAATACAATAATCATATACCTATTATATATACATTCACTAGATACAAAATGTGAAGCTCATCACTCATTACTTACGACCTCTTACTCAAAATAAAATCTTTTAGCAGTTTTTTAAACATCAATTGATGCTGCGCCTTTCGTACTTTCGCAAGTATGTTATTTCAATTACGAGCTCCCTGTATTGTGAATGAGTGGCTGAAGAAGTTGGTCCGATGAGGGAGAATGTCAAGGCATAACGTATCGGAGGAGCGGAGATCACGGTCATGCGTCAAACACAATAGACGGAAATTGTGCTTGAGATAACCCGGCGAGAGAGGATTGTCCAGAATTGAGAAAAGTGTAGAAAGGACACGCGATCTTCTTCTCTCCCGAACAGTCAACCAAGACAAGCTCTCTCTGTACTCAGAGGTGTGATCATATTTTCGAAGCCCGAAAATAAAACGAATACAATTATTCTATAAATGTTCCAGCTTGCTGAGGTAGACTTCGTTCACATAAATGTAACATACGTCAGCGTAATCTAAAATAGGCAAAACCAGAGTCTGCATCAATAATATTTTAGTTTTCATCGGCAAAAAGAACTTAAAGCGAAGCAGACTGCGCAGCGTAGTAGCGAGTCCCAAGTTTTTTACATGAGGGGCAAACGGAATAACAATACCATTATACAACACCGGATCCACCACTGCTTTGCTGAAGGTCGCCGACGATATTAGAAGGGGTATGGAGGATACAAAGGTAACTAAGGAAAGCCAGACTGATACGGACTTAAAAGGTTGTTGTGGTGAACGAACCCTGAAAGCTGTTTATACGCACTTGCCTCCAGCACCTTAGAAAATAAAGGGAGGACGGAGATAGGACGGAAATGGCTAGGTAGGAAAGGGAGTGGAATCTTGGGAAGCGGACGAATATAAGTTCTACGCCACAAGCTAGGGAATTGGCCACCAAGCAACGAGTAATTGCCGATGTAAGTGACAACCAGAAGAATACTTTCAAGTACCATTATAATCATCCTTCGACTCACATCATCACATCCCACTGCATTAGGCTTGATGGAGAGGATGGTCTTTCTGATCTCATCTTCACTAACAGGCTCAAATGAGAAGGGCTTAATGTTAGGATCAGGTAAGGCAGAAATGCTGCTAAGGGTCGCGAGTTTCAGGGCTGGATCAAAGGGTTCCGATGAGAAATGACGGTTGATGTCAGTAAGAGGCACCGAGGGAATCAATTGCTCATCATCAGGCCTACCTATATCCATAGATTTAAGAAATTTCCAGAGATTAGCAGTCGTTAAGGTGGAAATATTGCTGTCAAAATAACGGCGCTTAGCAGCCCGTACCAATATGATTGCATCGATTCCTGGCTGCCTTAAAAAGAGTCCAGTTGTCCTTCGAACGGTACCTTTTAAATTTCCGAAATAATTAATCACGACGAGCCATTGCCGTGCGTTTATCTTTCGTCATCCACGGAGCTGGTGGACGCTTCACCCTAACGTTTCGAATTTGGGCATGGGCATCAAATAGTGTAATGTGTGCTGCTGTGTTGAGAAAATTTACTTTATCGTCCACTGATGACGCCCCATACATCAACTCAAAGTCAATATGACAAGCGTCCCTTTGAAGAGCATCCGTGTCTAAATGGGCATAGCTACGCTCCGCCAGAGTTACAGGCTTCTGCCGAGGGGTTTTTATTCTGTACGAGGCATATATGAGGTCATAATGTGAGAAACCGGGTGCAGAAAGCTGCCCGTGTGCGGCGACGAGGTATGATTAAATCAATCAATTATCAGTCATCAGTATCGATATTGTGATGAGTTGGGTTAAGAATTTATGGCACGAAAGTATATTCAATTGTAATTGTAGTGTTCATTAGTCAATTGTGAAAATTGGCGACTACGCTGCTAATGCCATACGAATAAATTAAAAGTAACCAAATAAATAATTGCGCGAAAGTGAAAAACGTGCTTCGACCGTTTCTATGTTAGAACACTGAGTCAATTATTAGGTACCCGCTAACCGTCAGGTGTCCCCCTTGATAGATAGTCTCACTCTATAAAAAAAAATTGGCAAGTGAAGGTGTGCTAGTGAAAAAGGGTAGGTAGAGTAAGGACCACGAGACTTTGCACCTGGCTAAAAGTGGAACTAAATTTAGAGGTCATGACCTCCTGATTGTTTCGTGTACTGTGGCTGAACTTGACATTGTCAGTCAAATGCGTTACCGGCCTTTGAGACACATTGGCCCGACGCTTTATGTGTCACAGTGAATGTTAAATACTAATAATTATTTACTTGTGAAAACTGTAGACAAATTACCTACTGCCATTTCCAATGTTCATCTGAAACCTTCAAATCAGTTTGTGATAGATAGTGGGTAGTTCATCAGCGACGAGCTAGTTAAATATTCGTCGTCTAAGCTGAAATGACGCGCCCCACTATCACATTAACGCACACAAGCACATTTAAAATATGGACGCAATACATATACAAATGCCGTTGTAATTGGTCATTCAGTTGCCGGTAAGACTCAAACGTTGGAGCACGCGTCGTTCGATTGGAGCAGTCGACGCTCCCACACAGATGAAGTGTCGTTATTAATATTTGCACTCACACATCGAAATCAACTAATTAAGTAGTGGGGCGCGTCATTTTAGCTTAGACAAGCTCTAGGATAAATAGTAATGCTTAAAAGAAGTTAGCTTGTACTCTCAAACAGACAAAGAGGTACAGACAGCAGCAATCGTGGGTATACATTTTGTACATGTCACAGAATAATTAATTAACGCATAACCTAAGTAATACAAAAATTTTCCTTATTCTACGCAATACATTCTATTTTATTTGGCTCAGGCTTTTTGCTTCTGAATTTAGACGACTGAATTTAGCGAAATGTAATAAGTGCATAAGCACTAAGCACGAGTCGGTGCTCTTGGTACGCCGTTGGAAACAAATTGGAATCCATCACGTCTATTACGTTAGTCCCCTCATACACTCGTAAGTGAGGGCGCCACCTCGGTTTCGAATTTTTTCCCTACCTTCACCAAGGTATAATGGATGGTTTGAAGCTGACCGTTTTATTTTAGAGCCTCGGGCGAGGGTAGGCGGTGCATTCTTAATAGACTGCAGCCACGGTATGCATATAAATTCGCCAGCGATGAATTAAATTTTTCATATAACCGCGTTCGGCTATAGCCTATTGTATTTTGCAGGCTGCGCACACACGACATGGGTTGTCAAGGCCTAATTGCTGGTCGTGGAAGCTTTGGGGTACTGGAATCTAGGGTTTATTGAAAATATAGTCATATACCTAGTTGGTGTTGGTAAGTAAATTTAAAATTTTGAGATCTTAGACACAACTTGGTCGTGCCGTATCACTTTATGAAACCGTAAAATGAATTACGTTTTTTATTGAATTTCGCTAGTCATTAAATAAAGTGTATGAAACCTTTCTTTCTTGCTTAGAGAAGCACTTTGGTAGGAAGCACCTACGTACAAAATAATTGAGAGGCTACTTACTAAACCCTAATTCCACATACGAGCCGGTAATTTCTATGGAACGAAGCATCAAGGGTACACAATACGCACAGCACTTTTTTAATAAAAATCCCCGTTTAAAAGCGCATTTTGAATAACATAACCTCATCGTCCGTAGCCCGGGGTAGAAAGTTAACGAGTGTTATTTAAAACGGGCCGGGCGCTCGTTTCGCCGAAAAATTGCCGCTCTTTGGTAAAAATCACCGGAATGACGTAAAACTCATATCCCCGGACGACTGGGACTCGTATGAATAATATCCAGCCGCTTTATTAAGCGGTTGCATCCTGACTCCAGCGGGTTAATTGCGGGATATCACGGCTGCTTTGCCGGCTGACTGTTTGAGCTAGTTAGCGTGGTATATTGCTTTCGAAAAAACGCGAGCTAATTATTCTACTCTGAAGTATTTGCGGCGAGAGTAGTGGTTTGATGTTTTGCGCTGTGGACTGTTTTGTTATTTACCTACAATGTATAAGGACACAAAGGCGTGATAGACGCAAGATGATACTTGACAATAAAAAAACATGCCTATAATCCAAAAAAGTGAAACTCCATCCCGTTAAGTGAAATAAAATATTTAGCGTTACTGACCCTAATCCAATTTCTCTTAATCCAAAAGGAAAAACCCTATGAATTGTTGTGAATTACGACTAAACATAACACTAAATCTAAATTTGGACAGAAGTGTGGGGTATAAATCTATGAGATGTTATGCGTGGCTCGCGTGCGTGGGGTCTTTATCTACAATTTATTGTAGGGGAAAAAGGAAAAACCGCGCTTATGCGGTTATATCTGAATGCGAACTGATATCGTAGTTTGACCCAATAAAATTAGACAAATATATCACAATCATTTTCTACTTGGAATGTGATTTTTGGGCGGGTTTTATGTTCATACATACATACATACATGCACTCTCACGCCCGTATCCCATAGGGGTAGGCTATCGAGTACCACAAGCTGTGATTTGTGGTGTATGTTCAATTTATGATTGTTTGACTCGTGGACCTAAGTGGAATCAGAGTAGATATTTAGTGCAGAACCCACACTAATAAGGAGACATGGTAGAGAAAATAGCAACTATTTTTATTTTGTTTCATTTGTTTTTGACACCAACACTTTAAATAATAATTATTGGTATAAAAAGTATAATATGTATATCAGATGTATAGTGCAGATAGTAGGAATAAATTAATTTGTTCCCCATTTAGTCTTACAAGTTCAGAAAGGTAGAACTATACGGACTTTTCGTGACCACGGTGGGTGTAACCCTACCGAAACGTCGAGACGAACATATCACGAATGTACGGTGCGTGTGTAATATACGGATTTCATTTTTACATTGCACTGGAACCTTGCAAAACAAATGACAGCATCTCATAAAAATATTTTGTTTCATCTAGACACAATTTAAATGGGACAGTCCCCCAACGGTATGCAGTTTCAAACAGACACAAAATAAGGTGCCTTTGACGTAGCGTTCAAAACGCGCGTTGGCGGGCAAATGACTAGCTATTCTAATTAATAAAGAAATGTAAGTATATTCGTACCAAACAAACTACTCGACAACAGCGTTTGCTCAAAACAGCCATGCCCAAAATAGCGTTGGAATCTTGTCGAAATAAACCTACATATAGACCAACTTTGACAAGGTTTCCCATTCTGATTGTACGCGGATTATTCCTATTTCAACATTTACACTACAAAAATCATTCTGTTAGCTCTGAGAGTAAGTAAGTGCTGTGGAGGGAAAGACATGTACATCTGTACAATTCAGCGCAGGCAAAGTGGCTGATAAACCCAATAAAACAATTGAATTGAGCCGAGACTTCATGTGATTTATTACATTTACGTACATATTACATTTACGTTTCTTTTTCCCACAGATGGTCATTTTCCTAACTGAAGCGGCATACTGACAGACAGACGACATTCTTTTTACTTATTTGTTCCGAGCTCAGGGCGCGACGCGGGTAGGCCGGCTGGGGCGTGCGGGTGTGAGCGCCGGCGGGCTGGCTGGGGCCGGGCGCGCGCCGCATATGATTCGCCTAGGCGGTTATGTGCGTGGCGCGTATCGGTGCCCGGTGTCTCGCCGGAGTAAGCCCTCGCGCGCGCTGATCGGTCTGCATGCGTCGCCCCCTACCTGGATGAGCTCGCTTAACTTCCCTTTGTTTTCCGTTAGATTTTTGACTTTTGAAAAGAGATTAATTAACGTAATCCTAATTCAATAAATACTTTTTCATTTCATTTACGATGTGGTAAAACTGTGCTTACCTAAACCTAGCTTTTGTGACTCAAGTAGGCTAGAAAAATCTAGTTTTCACATGGATAAAAGACAAAATAAACAGATATTTATTTTATTTACATAACATTGGTGAAGTAACTTCGTAGTCAAGACAAAGACTGAATAAGCTTAAATAAGATACCAAAATAGGTTTGGCAATATTCAATAAAAAAGACTTTTAACAACAGCTGATGGTTTCAATGTCAGATTACATATTGTAATTGTTTTTTTGTCCAATTCTCAGTAAATATTGACATCGCTGAGTTGGATGCAGGAGCCATCGGCTTAACACGCGAGGATACCGAAGACCGGGCTAAGTGGAAGATGAAGGTGAGAAAGCGGGCTCAGGCAAAATCCAAGATTTACCACATATTATGATGATGATTGAGGTGTGTCCCTTGGCTTCTAAAACCTATTTTATAGACACTATTAGGGAAGATTAAGCTACAACCTTTCTCTTTACACAAACAACAAAATAGTAAATTCATTACGTACCTACGAGAAAAGCGTAAGATTTAACACTTCCATATAGGAAAATATTAGCACCCATATCATTCTAATGGGCCGAGATCACTCGCTGCCAGCTCTGCCGTATAATTCCTAAGTGATTCGAGCGCTGCGGCACAATGTATTAATCTTGATAAAACCGGGGGTGCCATAAGCCCGTACATCGCAGTCCAGAGCTTGAATCCACTAACGACTTGGCTCCAACGTCTTCCCACTTCCTCAGATAGGTCGGCCCTAATGTTCCCACGTTTATGCCGAAACTAGAGTCGCGATGTGGCGGAAACCGGTTTTGGGTTTTCGATCGCTCTAAAATACATATTTGGGTAGAATACACGAGCAGAGCAAAGGTCCGACTCGTAAGCGAGAGGCACCCGGTTCGAACCAATGACTCTTTTCTGAGTCATGTACATTAGTGAAACACTATTCAATGCTCTTACCGTAAGGGAAAACATCGTGACGAAACTGCACATTCTGGCGACTAAATGTGTACCTAACAATAATCCAATCTGGTCAGGTTACCATGTTAACAGGGTCACGGAGATCAGATGACGGTCGCTCCACTGTAATTACGTGATCTGCCAAATCCTGGCTTATGGCCCAATGTGCGCGAGAGTACAACCGGGAAATATTCCATGAATAAGGTTTGTCCACTTCTTAAAACTTTATAGCTTTTTCTTTCCGTTAGAAAGAAGTTAAAGTCGAGACGTTTTTAAATAACACGGGGATTAAAATCAATCTTAGTATTTTTTGTTGCAGTGCAAATTTGTCTTACCAGTTTACCCTTTAATAGTTTCAATATTTTTTTGGTTTCGGTCTTAAAATACTGTCGATCTAACAAACCTCTATCACGACTATTACACATGATATAAATGTATGCGTCCTCGATTTTGCTGTGCCATGTGCATGCAATGTAACACAGACCAAATGGTGATTGAGAAATCCCTCAATTGTCAGAAATTGAATTTCTGTTGCAGTAAAACATAGCTCATGCTAGCAAGACCATTGAGTAAATAATAATTTTCGCTTGTATGATCTTACACATCGGATACATAATACAACCTCTTATTATGTACAACAATTTACCGTCACTCTTTATAAACCAGCGTCTTGTTGCTGATTCAACCTTAGCAGTTTTTCAATAATTCATATGAAAAAAAATTTTAAGGGTCTACAGTAAACAAGAATACGTATCTGTTCGTCAGTCTGTCCGCGGCTTAACTCAGAAACTATTAGTATTATAGAGCTGAAATTTGGTATCACTGTGAAATGTCTCATGACTTTTATCAAGATTTTGGAAGGAATTTTACAATAAAGCTCCAATTCACATTTTAATAATCAACAGAGCTTGCGAACACACTACACCTTGGTACACAAATGGTGGAAGTGTTCACTGCTCCGTAATCCCGCAAATGGTGGGAGATCATACAAAAAATCCATTTCCTACAAATAGTTGAGCTGTAAGCGTGTAGTTTTTGTCAGCGAAGGAAAGGCAAGCACCAGGTGTGTTGGCGGAAACAATCGCTTCATTAGGACACATGTCTGTTGTACCGTTTTTGCCCTGCAACTATTTTCTTCTCTTTGAACGCGGCTTGGTTTTGTCTAGTTATTTGTAGTGGCAAGTATTGTTGATATTAAATGTAGTGTATATTGTTAATGTAGTGTAGGTGGAGTGTCGTGTTTATCCGAAATTCGTGTCATGATTGTTGCCTACCTTTCTTTGGAGATTTTCACAAAACTGACAAACACTTTTTATAAGGGTAATGATTAGTAAAAATAAATATCGCCATCTATTTACAGCTACTACGCTATCTAATTTTGCGCAATCAGAAAATAATATTTCCTATAATTGATTTTATAAGATTGAAGTAATGCTTAAAAAAATTAATATTATATTGAACTAGTCGTATTTTCTAACTTAGTTACATGAATTTCAAGATACCCGAGCATATTATCTGTAATACTTAAATAAATTCACTTGCCTAGACCATTACCGGGACTGCCGGGAAAATCATACGGCCTTAAAAGTACATTATACTTGGAATACACAAACAGATAGGTAGATGTTGAAGCTAGTGCCTGACGGATCGGTCCCGCGGGTGTGGGGTATTTTCTCGATAAAATGAACCTTAGAAACGGAGTAGATCTAATCTCTTTTTGCCCTTGAACGTATCTGAGTTGTTAGTGTACATTGATATCGTGTAAGCTTCAATTTCGCACAATAGAAAAATTGAGTTCTATTTGTGATTCAGGATTCTAATTTCAGGTATGCCCTTCAAATCAAGCTTGTAGTCTTCCACATCATCGTCATCATTATTTCAGTTAAATATTTACATTGAAGTAGTAATATTTCTATGTCTTTCAAAAAGAAAGTAAGTTTTCTACATAAATCAATTTCCAAACAACGATTTATCTGAAAGCCCTAAACCACTCCACGAAACGTTTTCGCAACATAAAACGAAAGTAAAGCCTGAAGGGAAAGTAAATGCTCTAAGCATTGTCACGGAATGGAGATTTCCTCATTGCAAATTAATTTTAAAGAGAGTCAACGTTTCCAACAAGCGAAATGGACCCTTAACTGGAAGAAATTAAACTTGCAATTTTAGTACAAATTAAGTTGACCTGAAATATTTCGACCCTTTCACGCCGGGTGTAGTTACGTCCTGAATGCTAATAATGTGAGGGTGGCCTGTTTAAATTTATGGTACAATTAAAGTTAATTCACGCGATGAAATTATTCGTTTCGTTCATTGTTACGTAATGTGTTTGTTGATTGTTTCTTCACACAGCATCAGCATCAAATCAAGAGCCCATACGATCCACGTGTTATCTTGAATATCCTTCACATCAATGAGAGGTGTTTTTAATATACTTGCTTGGCAGCCGCAGCTGTCCTATATATACCTTTAGGTATACCTTTTTACCATGGTTATTAGTATTTTGTTAATTCACAGTTATGTGTAACGGCTGAGAGAAAAAGTTAAAAAGAAAAAATATACAATCTTGGACAAATTCACACAGTACCATGTAGCCCCAAATGGATGTTAGATAATTGATAAACTACTTATAGACTACTTTAAATATATACTTATTATACATACTACATATACCCAGACTCGCATCGTGCTCGGCCGGAAATCGAACCCGGAACCTCTGTGTGTCATGATAACCAACTTAACCACTCTGGTCAGCGAAGTAGGATTAGGTTTTATCACTACTTTTTTAATTTTATGCCTGCTGCATCTTGTGTACCGAATGGACCAAGGATTCGTATTCCGCATAGGTATAGGAAATTGGTCATAAAATGTAGTTAAACTTTAACCGCAATAAGTACTTAAAAAATTTACTATTTATTAATAGGATAAAATTTCAAACGTAGGTCCCAATATTTCATTTATTTAATTAGAAATATATTTTTATCGATACCTACTCGTAACAATTTCATCCAACATTTGGAGTTGTTGCCGGTAAGAGAGTGCAGTTCACAGGAATTATTTTTGGTCTTCGATTGTCTTGCAAATATTTCAGCCTGCATTCGTAGGTGCAAATGTTTTTATATCTCCTCATGTCTGATGCGCATATGGGGTCATATTGGCTCGTGCAGAAACAATCTTTTTCGGCCCATATTTTCACGTTTTGCCAGGACTGACTCACTACAGCAGTCATGAATAGAGTTAGGGTAAATACTGAAAAAGAAATTGAATAATGTTGTATACCTGAATATATCTACCGGTTTTCCTGAGGTGATAGGGCACTGTCAAGTCTATAGAGTCCGCTTTGATTAGAGGCCTAGGCCTTATTTCATGAAACCTGCCAAGTCGACAATATGTCAAAATGACGTAATTTATTGAATACAAAACTAGACACTTGTATAATTGTCGACAGTACGGTGATAATAGTCACTTGTTTAGGGCATTTCATAAAACCATTGTCAAAATAAGTCTCAAATAAAATACCTGTCGGTGACAGGTAAAAATAGGTAATATGGCGATCCCATCCACCACCCACTAATCCAATATAATGCACTTAAGAGCTGTTGCACGGGTTCGAGAGCGTGATGTGAAAATGGTTTTATGATAGCAACATTTTCTGCCGCAGAACAACTAACTATGTTTGCATTTTTGTGTTCCGGTTTGAAGGACAGAGGTATGTGGCATATCATATTCACAGTCTATAACCGTTTCCATCAGTGGCCTGTTTGCTCATTTATTCACAAGTTATCTTTGTTTTTATTAACAAAATAAAAGTTAAATTGTGCATTGATAAAACGAAATACACTTACCAACTCTGTAATCCATACTTAAACAACCAAAAGAAAGTTAGTATTCACACACTGACTACAAATTAATATCGTTTTACAGAATGAATATAGGTACATTTAGGTACTTACTTAAACTCGTGTCGAAGTTAACCAGGCATAACTATCAGTCGTTTTATAGGACCTGTTTAACACCGTCTTTGATAGCAGCACGGCTAGTACCTACAAGAGTGCCCGCAACACAGCTTGCGCCGCGAGAAAGGAGAAAGCATTTGTTTCCTTCTTTCAATACTAAGGTGAAAGGATACAGCAGTATCAACATTGCGACATATCGCGCTAAGCGAGTGCGAGAGCACACTTGTGCTAGCCATGCTAAACAATATAAAAAATTCCGTTCCCAGCAGTCTTACTTGCGCACCCCGTCCACAGGGTGTCGCGTCCGATGAAACCTGGACAGCCTTCCCGGCTACAGATGCTCCCAGTGGGTGTTTAGCACGTAGCCTAGGTATCTTTTTGCGAGTCGTGCATAACCAGTCCAGTCGGCCGGCTGGTACTCATGAGAGTTCACCTCCTCCCTCCCAACCGCTACCGAAGGGTGCCCATTCCCAATACGTTGGGCGCAAATAAAAATGCTGTCTTACCAGTTGTAATTCTAGGAATTTCATTTCCAATTCACTTATTGATATTAAATATTTGTGTCCAGTTGACTTGCCCGTAAATTGAATCATAAAGAAATACCAAGTAGTCCCTACTCGATTAACGTAGGACATTTCTTAGAAAAGTTACGTGGATAACTTTCTAAGAATTGGCCAACCAACAGCTTAGTTTTCATTCGGCACTAGTCCAAGTTATCAAATAACACATGTTAAAACTTTGAAAATAAAGTGCAAAAAACGCAGTATTTAACTGGATAGTTCAACTGGTGAGACAATTCAGTAAGACTACTGGGAACAAAACCCTAGTGAGTTTACTACGGGTAGAATGGGATTAAACTATAAAACTTAAACGTATTGAACGAGTCAATAAGGAGTTTTTTTTTTGTTATTGACAGGAATAAAGTAGTATTCTTGGCGTTAATGTCCTGGTTGTGTTCTCTCGCACGAGGGTCCGGCGTCCGCCTGATTCGGCAGATCAGATAATTATAGTAGAGCGATTGCTATCTGACCTCCGTGACCCTGCTACCAGGGGAACCTGACCAGATTTTATCATGGTTACACATTCAATAGCCTGAAAATACAGAACTTCCCTCACCGTAACTAACTTACTGATGCTCAGTTAGAACTCAACTAATGCACATAACTCAGAAAAGAGTTATTGGTACATGGCCGCGTAGCCGATAACCCGTAACCTCTCGCTTACGAGTCGGATACATTAATCGCTAGGCCGTTTTGATATTTGGCAAATTATAACAATATTTTCTCTTTTTTGACCCATTAATACGATTTGACCGTTACGATACGGCTTTAATACTTTTCAAATTATCTAAAAACTCCACGTTTTAGGCTGAGGAAGTCTCCAAATAATTCGGACAAGACATGCCTGTGAACAAAGGTAGTATTTTAACAAACGTATCCAAAACAATCGATCTAATGCACCCAAAGGCCACAGTACTGTCCGGGTCTGAAAGGGGAACGTTGTATGTCGCACCGCAGGATGTTTGAACTGTTGTTGAAAACTTTTAGTGGGGCGGTCGAAACCGGGAGCCTTTCTTCTTCCTGCCTCAAGCACTACGTCTTTAGAGCATTGAATAAATGGATTTGCTCAGTGGCTTTCAGATCCCAGATACTTCGGTCTAGCTCCACTTTGTTGGAAACAGTCTTTGTGGAAACGGCACATATCGGGATCTGTGTTAGGTGTATTGCATTCATGCACCTAAGTGCACAAAGTACGTTGGATGTTAGATTAGTTTATTTAAATAGTGGTTGATAAAAAAATGGAGCGACTAATGCTCGATGTTTCTCAGGACATGATTCTGGTAACTATTCGTATTAAAATGTATAGTAGCATACATAAATCGACAGCGTATATTTTGGAAATATATTGTCCGAAAACCTGGAGCGTCGGTGGCCAAGCGGTATGGTATCCGACTCGTAAGCGAGAGGTACCGGGTTTGAATCCCGCTGCGGCCATGTACCAATGACTCTTTTCTGAGTTATGTACATTAGTTGAATACTATCCTATGATCTTACGGTGAGGGAAACATCGTAATGAAACCTGCACATTCAGCGATTGGATGTGTAACCATGATCCAATCTGGTCAGGCTCCTCTGGTAGCAGGGTCATGGAGGTCAGATGGCAGTCGCTCCACTGTGAATACCTGAACGCCAAATCCTGGATCATGGTCAAGGCAGAACCCGGGCCTCGTTGTCAAGATCACAACCGGGACATTACGCCAAGATGATTATTGTTATTATTGTCCGAATATCTGAAAGAATCACATTGAAAAAAATATAATTTTGCTGGATTTTTCCTTTACACTACTACTTTTTATTACCAATGATATTCTATAGACAATCTAGAGATGACCTCCAACAAACATTTAGGATCACACATGGAATAATTTTAGCACTTGATGATTTGTATATATTTTATTATTCGTTACGGAATACGAGCGACAGTGCCAGAAGTCATTGACCCCGCTTACCTACCCCATTATGGGCCAAACAGAATACTGCGCCCCTTTTTCCCAATTAAGCAAGCGTATTAATATAAAGAGCGACTTTAACGCAAAAGTTTGTTAGACTAATTTGCTTGGCTTTAAAGCAAAGACGTGTTCCCATGTAGAAACGAAGACTCCCAGGGAGTTATTTAACTAATTTTACATGCGGGAGCAAGTTTTAACCCCACTACCATACGTTTGCGTTAACGCTGTCCCGGGCACTTCGCGCTCGTACCTACTGTCTACTCGTGGGTTCATTTCTGCTAATTAATACCCTCGGTTAGGATAGGAAAGTACGTAATTTCCAAAATATATAAATGTGTTCTGTTTCTCGAGTTTTTCTAAATATACTAATAGACGTTCTCTCTCACGCCCTTTCCACTAATCTAACTTATATCATAAATGCGAAAGTTTGGATGTTTGTTTCACCTTCAAACAAAAACTACTAAACGGATTTTGATGAAATTAGGCTACAATACAGCTTATAGCCTATCTATCCCGAAATTCAATGTGGACAACGGGAACGACCGCAGGCCCGGACCCAGCTCCTAAAAAAGGTTGTGAGCACGAGTACCTGAAAATCGACTAAATGCGAGTCGTATTTCGCAGCTGTGTATGGGATGTCTTCACCTGCGCTGATACTGGCCAAAACCGCACAAATTAGATTTAGATTAATTAGACACGCGTGCTTGAAATCATCGGCGTAGTAACAATTTGTATCTTACGTACGTTGAGTACTAGGATAGCTCTGTACGAAACGATGACTTCACTACATAGTATAAAACAAAGTCGCTTTCTCTGTCCCTATGTCCCTTTGTATGCTTAAATCTTTGAAACTACGCAACGGATTTTGATGCGGGTTTCAACAGCAGATAGAGTGATTCAAGAGGAAGGTTTATAAGCAAGTAGAAAGAGGGTAGGTAGAAGTAAAGTAGGTGTACGCGAACGAAGTCGCGCCGGGTCCACTAGTTAGTAATAAAATACACGTAGCTCATGAATAAGCGAGTGCAGCGAGCTAATTTTAGCTAAATTATAATGACAAAGATCAGGAATATTTGCAGACTAACCTGTCTTTTGAGGGTAGTTTAGTTACTGTAACATTTGTTCTGGTGAACCTTTAGTATATTAGGCTGGGCTGTAGGACAGTAGGCCTTTAGGATTAGCTATTGTTTCGACAGTGTGGCTGGGGCTCTAATAGGATTATGTTAGGTGGCTTTATTTGAGCTATTGAGCTAGCGTTCTGATATGTTTAGGTAGGGTGAATGTGGTTGCTTCTGGGTCCGCTTGCTGAGGTGCTCGCACTCATCTGGTGTTTGCACTTCGGCTTGGTAGCTTTGGTCACAATGGAGATGTCGGAACGACCGGTAGCTGCCTTTAAAAGCATTATTTTTTGTTTATTCTAGATTTTTCTTAATTACGGTTATACCCAGAAACCGAGTATTAAAACATATAGACTAAACTGCCAAAATGCAACACAGTCCAAAAACAACTTTCAGCAAGAAGACGCCCACTGCTGGGCATAGGCCTCCCCCAGAGATCTCCAGAAAGAATGGTCCTGTGCTTTCCGCATCCAGCTGGTACCTGCGATCCTTACCAGGTCGTCGGTCCACCTTGTAGGAGGCCTACCCACGCTGTGTCTACCGGTACGTGGTCGCCACTCGAGAACTTTACTGCCCCTTCGGCCATCTGTTCTTCGAGCTATGTGCCCTGCCCACTGCCACTTCAGTCTGGCAATCCTTAGAGCTATGTCGGTGACCTTGTTTCGCTTGCGGATCTCCTCATTTCTGACTCGATCGCGCAAAGAAACTCCGAGCATAGCTCTTTCCATTGCCCTTTGGGTAACAGTGAGCTTTCTTATAAGGCCCATTATAATATACTAATAGTCTCGAATAACTAACAACGAATAAATAAAGTGGATTCTCGCCCCGGTATTACAGTACAGTACAGGTAGCCGAAGGGTGAAAAAGAAACACTTTAACTAAAGGCTGCGTTGGCGGACTGTCTGTCTTAAGGATTAGGTATCCTATCTTTGGAATTGTAGATATATGACATTTGTACAATACAGACAATGCAACAATATTAGAAAATCAAGAAGTACAAGATTAAGCGGAGCCCCATACTGAAAAACACAGCTATTTCGGGGATGACATGACACATGACATGACCTTAGAAATGTTTTTGTCAATCGTAAAAACAGCAATACATGCAAACAGTTTATGTATAGAAGTAGGTACTTATTACAATCGCGCACCACGGTTTCGAAATTCAATTTTAAGCATTAAATACTTACTAGTTCCTTTGGCATTAAACAAAATATTATTATTTGTGAGTCCATTTTACTTAAAATACGCCACAAAATCTGACCCGGTGGCCAAACTGGAATTAAGGGTCCACCCTAAAATCTCATTTTGCTGTCAACAACTGCGACGCTTTTAACGGGTCAGATAAATTTGTGGCACCATACAGGTTCTTTTACTTTAAACTTCAACTTTTCTATATAACGTTAGTCTATGGATCTCAATTAGGGTTGTGGGCATGCCCATCGTGCCCACGACGTTGGATCCGCGCTTGGGAACGGGTTTGGGACGTTATAACTAAATCTTACGAGGACGAAGTCACGGGCAAAAGCTAGTATTAGACATATCCGTAAAGTTTGTGTATGTGTGTATATATTTGTTACCTCTTCACGCCTACTGACTGGATAGATAAGGACTGGCTGGATTAGACGGAGTTGATGAAATTTGGTAGATAGTTAAAGGAGACATGGGCTCCTTTTTCCCTCCCCCCTCCGCCACTTACGACAAAAAGCTAAATATACCATAAAATATTTTTTGTAAAATTAACTAATAAGGTCTTATTGGTAAGGTTGGCAAATTTTGAGTCTTCTAATTTACTATGGCTCGATGGAATTGTCATTAAATCGCTATCGCAACTCAACGGCAGCTTTAATTGTAGCAGAATACCATACCACGCGTTTTTATTATACTATATATATTTAATAAAAACGCGTATAATTGCCATTGCGCTGCGGCTGCGATCCGATTACAAGCAATCGAGTCATTAGCAACAGTAGCAGAAAACCAAAAACGTGTCAAACTGCCATTCGATGCCATTAGGACTATTTGTAAATTAGCGGACTCGAGCCGCTTGTTCATTGCCTCCCTCACAACACTTTGTGACACTTGTTTATCTCGTTTAAGTGTTGAGTATAATGAATCATCTCGTAACGACAATAAAACATTACCTAAAATTGTTTCCCGAACTCATTTCCTATACCTGGCAATTCGTTGTTCGCACCCGGAACCAGCATTTTTTCCCAGCAGTAAAAACCGTCTTATTTGTTTTATTAAGTGAAGCGATTTATGTCCCGGCTGCTGTCACTTTGTAATAAATAATCCCTGCGCAATAAAAGCCGAAATAGGAGTCTAACTGAGAATCAGAGCAACAAAGAGCCTATTATTCAGTGTCAGTGTCGGGACGCGACTCGTAATATATGTTTTAATAAAAGGGTTTCAATTCTCACCCGGACATAGATCACGGCGAAACCCGAAAGTATCAATAATATCAGAAAAAGATCTTCAATTTATTATTCATTGAAGTCGCCGGGAGAGCGGGCCGCTCTATAAATCCAGGGATCGCCACTAAATCATCGTTTGCGACCGGCGGATGTACGTGCGCTGTGTAATTTTTATCCCCCGTTTTTTGCCTGATTCCAACAAATAGTTGACGTTGTTTTTGTCGAACTTTTCGATGATGTGAGAGGTGCTAGTGTAGAGTGCGGGCGGTGGCTTTGTCTTTTTTGTGTTTGAGAACGCTGAGGTTTTTAAATGATGTTGGTGATGAGAACTAATTCACCGTATTTTCACAATTTTGTTGTTGACTTTACTTAATTATTTGTATTAGGTGAGTATAGAACCATGAAGATTTGAGACTAGGTACCGTATCATGCAAACTGCAAATAGCACCATACATTTTTCTTCTGCCTGTCATTCCCGTGTGGAGTCCGGTAGTGTAGAATAGCACCAACCTCTTACACTCGTAGGTGTCGTACAAGGCAACTAATGTTTTCAAGGCAAAAGACCTTACAGTCTCCGTGGACTGGAAAATGGGCAGCAGCGTTTTCCATTGTTATATTTATAACAATGTGATCTCCAACCCTCCTGCCAAGCGTGGAGACTATGGCAATAACCTCCCTTTCGTGAGAGAGGCTCTAAGTCCTGCAGTAGACTGTTAATGAGCTGTGATCATGAGGTGAATATAAGAATTAACACACCATCTTTTTCACAAATTTGTTGCAGACTTTTGGACTATCGTTTCCTAAAAAGTACAGACAGTTCCAACTATATATATATTTTTTTATTTCATGGCTAAACTGTCAGTTCCCGTTGTGCTCACGAGAGCGAGGGCCCATTGACCGCCTAAATACGTGTAGGTACTTCTTATTACTAAATAATTATTAACAAAGATCAATTTTAGCTACCTATGACGTAATAGGAACCGTAGCTATGTAGGAAATATGCCTATCACTACCGCGATCCGGTAACATCCAGACCCTTCGACAAGCAAAACATGGTGACCTCCGCACGCCGCCCCTAGCGCCCGCATTAACAATGTATTCAGACCTAAACAAAGAGAAGCAGGTGGATGGTGGCGATGCTACACCCACTGAAAGATTCCATAAAAACCGTGCTGGGACCCTCGTCACGTCCGGACATCTTATTTATCTAGTCACGGGCAAAATCATTGTTTCCTTTTTAGGGTACACTCTTGAAAAACGAGAAAACTGTTGACGTGTCGATTCGTGTTCCGATCTGAGGATTTATCGGTTCTCTGTGGCCAATCAGCGGGTCGGCGAGGGAATCGTTTCGAGGTGTTATTTACCAATTGCTTGTATTTTTATTTTATTCAAGAATTAGGTAGGCGTCTGACCGCCATCTTACCTCTTGTTCTGGACAATGTGATTAATAGGGCATTATTTACAATGCCCGGGCAATATGAAAAATGCCTAATATGCGTAGACAATGTAAAAACATTCGATTGAAATAATTAAATTGACCGGGCATTATTCATAATCATAAGTTACTTATTGGGATTGAAAATCTGTCAAAAAACCGAATGTATAAAAAATTACGTTATGTCACAGAGGCTTACGTTGCGAGGAATGTATCTTTAGTTATAATTTTGCCCAACAGTTACGTAGCAATATTCATAATAACCGGGCAATGTGATAAATAATGAACTTAAAATAAGTAAGTATTAGTTACATTTTCCGATTTGACTTTTCATTATTGATATTGGATTAATCACTTAGACCATAACATATCCATTGAATATGACCAACATAAATGAACCTAGTATAGATCTATTTGTTTAATATCTAGGAGTTCGGAGCTCCGCGAACAAGAAAATAGGCAGCGCAATAAAACTTCGATCTCCAAACCGTTTATCAACCGTTTACCATTCCAAAACCCTTCGTTATGCCTTAATTTAGAATTAAGGCATAACGAAGGGTTTTGGAATTTGAAAAGTTTAACTGTTATGAACTGTTATACGTTTCAAATTTCATATGGCTGTTATGAACAGAACATGATGATAGGTATATATATACCTAATAATACATACACACTCACACCCGTATCCCATAGGGGTAGGCCTCTTACGCCGATGGTAGAGACCAGGATCGGAGCTTTGAGGCACTCGATGGTCTCTGCTGATGATATGATGATAGAAAATTTCTAATACCTGTTTTAATTAGTCTTGAAGCTAAAAACACATATTCATCATTATCTACTAAACAGACGGAACCACGGACGCTCACCCCAACTTTAGTATGGCGTTTGTTCGCACAAAAACACGCCTTATTACCGCCACCGACCAGCAGATGAACTGCTAGCGGCCCATTGTCCCCGATCTTTGTGTGAGACGTTTGCGTCCTCACGTAACCGTCCGGACTACGGTGGGTGTAAGTCATCGGCAGTTTATGCGTAGCCAGCGCAGAATAACTTAAATCAGAAGGTCTATTGGGAGATAAGTATCACAACAATAATAATCATCTCGGCGTTCATGTCCTGGTTGTGCTCATGCGCGCGAGGGCCCAGGGTCCGCCTTGACTAGGATTTGGCAGATCAGGTAATGAACACATCAATATTTTAAAATGTAGGTATATATACCATTTTGTTTATACCTACTTTTGTTTTACAGAAATAATATTGTGTTCTACGTTGGTTCTTTGCCCGCTGACGCTTCAGAGCCAAACTTAGAGCGGGTATTACTTCGTTCACCTTAACTTCAAGATGAAAATACAATTAAAATAAACAAAAAAGCTTAACTAAAACAATAAATTTCCAAACTTCTGAAGTCTATTTTTATTGACGACTTTGCATGTGTCGAAGCAGGGTGAAAAAAGAGTAAGCTGAATTCATGATCTGTAACAAAAATTAAAACAATATTAACAAACAAATTAAGGTTTGCTATTGGATTCAAGTTACTATAAATTTTTACTATCAGCCTGTATTATCCCACTGCTGGGCAACGGCCTTCCCCCTATTCTTCCATACTTCGCGATGGCTGATATAAATAAATATATATTTTTATAATAATTTAGCTCTTTAACTTACGGATGTAAAAGTTATCAGCGATAGAGGAAACATTTTTCCACCAGTTATGGAGAGAGGTCTGCTTGTTCTCTCCACCAATAGCCGTAGATTGTTCTTAAAACGACGGGATCTGGGTGTCCAGTCACAATCGTATACAGCCATACCAAGTTTATTACTCTAAAATAATAGCAAAATAAATATTAGTACAGAAAGGGGATTTTTAAATACATTCGAATCATGGACAAAAGTTTGTAATTACCTTATCGATTATAAGAGTTCCAAACCAACAGGGAACCAAAATTTGACCAACCATGACGATTATGTAAGTTGCCAAAAATATGTAATATTGCAACGGAGCGGGCTGAAATATATCGTTAGTAAACTTAAGGATTAAATATGTTCAAACTAGCATGTTACTTTATCACTTTGCAATAAGTAAATACCAAAGTAAATCTAAAGAGGCAAACACAAATAATACACGAAGCCATACTAAATTGCACGAACAACGTCATGCTGAAAACTTCCTGGATTAGCGAGCAGAATCTGTAAATTAAAGCAAACACAAGAAGTGAAAAGGCTATTTCTTTTGTTTTAAATTAAATTGTACATTCTTCATAATTTTTGAAGAAAATTTAAATTACTAAATTACTTACTTTCCAATTTCGTCAAAATGAATAATGCAGTTCTTGAGTTCATTGACAAAATTTTCATCAGTACTAGTTTTATCTCTAGATGACACGAAACTCGTATTTGGTTCTACAAGGGATACTACATCAGTTACTCTCCTTAATTTTTCATCAATGATGTCTAACTGTGCTATTGTGAGAGTTATTAGCCCTAATATATATGTGTCGATGTTCAGATTAATCAACATATGAAAATGCATTCCAATAGTTTGATACGCATACAGTGGATAAATGAATTTCTCTCTTATTTTATCGGGAATAAAAGAATAACTACAAATAGGCAATTCTAACTCAATATGTAGAAGTATATGTGCAATCAATGGAGACAGTACATGCGTAACGTTTGAAGTCAAAGAAAAAGAAGCCAAAATTTTCCAATATTTTTTGTTAAATTTCTTTGCTTCATTTATTATTTTTATTCCATGTTCATTTGAAGGCTGAAACATATCGCTTTCCAATGTATCCATGATTTTTACAATTTTATCGTGCATAATTAAAAACGTTAAAACTTTTGAAGCAACAGCCAGTTCAGTGAAATAAAATATCAATTCTTCAACAAATTTATCCATTTGTCTGGATAAGAAAAAAAAATTCGGGGTTGGCAAAAAATCGTAAAAGAAAATAAAGAACGTCGTAAACAATTTGGAGTAATATTTGTAATAGGGCCAAGCTACGCCATTAGGCCACACTCCGAGAAACCTCCAAAACTTCATGTTTATGTTGAAGCAGTCTATTTGTTTTTCGTTTGCCTCAGCAGCCATGATTTCACTAAAATCAAATATTTGAAGATTATTACAAAATACTCAACACACAGTTGCTGTCAGAGCTAGATTAAAAATTAATCCACGTCGAACTAGAATCTTCTTATTTAATTAAGTACCAGCAAAACCCTTGTTAATTTGCTGTTCAGTGCCTATTAGAGAGCTGTTTTAATAAGAAGAGAATATATATACACACTGCCAGTGGATGTGGGTTAATTGCAGGAACCATGCTTTTTAAATGAGATGCAATTAGCGAAGGTGACGCCGACCAGCCACGAAACGGTCCAAGAGTTCACTTTAATTAACAGACCCACCCACCTTTAGGGTTTATTTTAAATGCCTTTAGGTCTAGGTCTAAGTAAACCATTCTGTGACTTTGTCTCCGACCGTTTCTGTCCCAGATTTTACGAGCTCAATGAAACAAAGAGACACTTCAATGAATGGATCTTCACTCTCCTGCAATTTTCTTACCTGTTGATCTTGAAACGACAAATGGCTGGAGCTGAGGACGGAACCAATACTTTCTTGTTTCGCTTGAAATATTATTTTTCCAGCTTTTAAATATTGAGGTCGAATCGAAATTGTAACTGACAATATAATAAATACTATCCGTAGCTCTCAATGGCGAACGGGTGAAAATGGCAAGGGTTTTATACTGATCCAATTAATGGCCTCATTGACTATGCTCTTTGATGAATTGATTAACACAGTGTAAAAGTACCTGTATAGGTATAATAGTTTGTACAGACTGATTATTTATCTATACAATGTACCATATTATAAGTTACTTAGGAACGTTTTCATATTAAGAAATTACATTCTTTTTTTAAAAGGATTAGTACCCCTTATCCATTTCCTTGTAATATTTAGAGCAAAAATAACTTATTACTACCAAAATTTTTGACCTTTGTATACCATAGTGGCAGATAGGTTGGTACCGCTACCATGTTGAGATATCAAGTAATTAAAAACTTGCCCTCAGTTCACACCAAACAAGTCAACAAATATTACGTCGACTGTCAAGCCTGTCAAGAAAAATACCGTCGTGTATATTTTGGAAGTACACAAACTATCAATAAAAATCAAATAAAACTAAAGGGGTTTCATTTTTACATTAATTTAGAATTTTTCGTGAAGAAAACACGTTTTCAGTAAATAAAAGAGATAAATTACGCGTGTGACATGGATGACAACATAGATTAACATGATAGAAGATCAGACGCGACATCGATTCGTAGATAGATATAGTAGCTGGTACCGCGTACTTAGTATTAGTTCAAATTATTATTATCTGACTACGGCGAGCCAAGGGGGAGTAATTAAGATATCAATATGTATGCAAGTGTATGCGATGTGTGTGTTGTATATGGTTGAATTGGTCGCCGGCTAGGCCCTGCGTTATACTCATGAACGGGTGTAGCCAGTCCGGCTTACTCTTGCTAAGTCATGGTCTTGCTCTTGATAGCGTAATTTTTTTTTATGGTATACGGCAGACAAACAGGCAAGCGGGCCACCTGATGGAAAGTGGTCACCGCCGCCTTTGGACATCAGCGTAATATTGAAAATATAATCAAACTTATATGGAGCGGAGCGAAGTTTATATGAAGCGCGCTCGGAAAATACTCCTCGGTCAGATTGCAGCCGCTATACAGTAATTGACTGATCTGTCAAGGCGGACCCTGGGCCCTCGCGAAAGAGGGAGGTCCATAATCATTTTGTAGATTAGAACAGGTATACAACAAATATTCTAATAGCACAATTAATTTACCACTCCTATACTCACAAGAAATTACACACGAGCAAATCGAAGACTTTAGATCAAAGAAAATAATATCACAAAATTGGCTTTATAATTTCTTGTGAACCGTGGTTTTTACCACCTTCAGTTGTAGATAAATACAAAGAGGAATCAATTTCTTGTGTACTATTAGCAACTCAATTGGTTTGTTCTGTTTCTTTTGCCATGTGAACTTACAGCCGTTTGCAACTTTAAATTGAAATATTTGTTGAAATGCCAACACTCAAGTATGTAGAGATAAATACGAGTAGGAGGCAAAGCGGGGGAGTAAATACACCAAACTACATCGCTAGCTAAAAGCGAGCACATAAAAATGTCAGGAAGCACAACCGATCGTGTACATAGACGATACTTTTATTCGGCGTATAAAACATGCCTCCGGGGGTTCGTTACGGAGCGAGGATCATCCCTTCCCGATGGAGCGCTCTATTCCTTCCCTCTATTGTTTCAGAGCACGACTGAATAGCAAACGAGACCAACTTACTTTAAGCGGCAAAATTTTAAATATTAATTCTCGTTTTCCGTCTGAAACGGGAAAGTAGCCACGTAGAACAGATAATTTGAATTTTTAAACAGTTCGCAGCAGACGATTAATCTGTGCCGGCCGCCGGGGGATAACGGATATAATGAAACGGTCCGAACGTATAGCCGCATTGCAATCCTACTTCTAATTTTCGAGCGTTAATTGCGAAGCCCTTTTGATTTAAAGCGTCTTTGTCCCGAATCAACGTAACAATAACACCGAAATGATTTGTTAATTATTAAAGCCACATTTCAGTTGGCGCGCTCTCCGCGGATCGAACTTTGTGTAAATACCGCAATTGTTTGCTGTTCAAATTTAACGTACGTGGAGGTATATGCAATAATGGAGTTTAATTAACGCCATAATAATACACAAGATTATTTTAGCTGTTTTGTGTAATATGAGTTTGCAGTGTGCTATTATTATGTTTGAGTTGTTAATAAGGTACAATATTTGGTGAGCACCTCGTGGCTTTGGGGCTTTTAGCTGCGGTAATAAGCAATTTTAGAAATACTCACCACTTAAGCCTACATGTTACCGGCACTGACATAAAAAATAAAGAGGCCAGTAGTAAACATAATGAATAATCCCAAATTCAACTACAAGAGACCATTATGTAAAATGAGTATGAGGTGTATCCATTTACTTAAATATAAGTAATGAAAGTGGCCTAGAAGCATTTCTGCCCTAAAAGTTTCGCAATTACGCTCTAAAATGTAGCATGAATAATATTTCAGTGTAGCCATTCAAAATCTCATAAGTGCACTTGAGTTTATTTCAAAGGAAAGTGTTGAGTGTTTGTATCTCGCTGGAAGCCCTGTTTCCGGGGCACGCACGGCCAGTAATGACCATGCTCATTAGCACTATCCCAACACTAGAGCAGAGGAATCTGCCCGGTCATTTGGACAAGGAATCCAGAGGTCTCTCTCTACATTGGGGCCCGTGATAATATAAGATGGGCTGTTTTATGTGACAATCAGTATAGGTAATAATCCTACAAAACATTTCATGTAGATTTGTTCGCCAAACCTTTGCGAGGCTCTTACGGTGCCACTGCGAAAACAGTTTGACAAAAAAGCTTTTAAATTCTATAGTATTTTAAAACGACCTACCTTTGTAGTTAGTAATATTTCATTTTATTGCAAATCCAATCCCTGGCTTCAGATACAAGGGTGACTATTCAAAACCCTTTAGGCCGCGCCGAGATCTCCTTCAAACTCAAACTCAAAATTTCGTTATTGATTTAGACATTAACTATCTCTTTCAAGTATAAATGGGCTTTATTGGGTCTCTTTTCGAACGGACGACTTTGGATGTGGTTTGCCGTGGCCGGGATGTTAACTGGCAATAGATACTGTGACACAATATATTATTTACCTAACTAGTAAGTACTACTATAATGTGTTTTATGTTATACCTAGGTATGCTGCCATTTTATGCCCTTGATTTAATTAAAGGTTTAGCTTTATATCATTAACATATTTTTATTCCCACTTCATGTGGCAAGGCGAGCATGCCCATGATAACTTATTTAGTTTTGCAATATTTATGAGTACATAATTATGTAAATGTGATATATTAAACAAATATATTTTTGAGGTAAATGTAATAGTATATAGTACTTTTGTTGCGATAGAGCATTCTCTATAATGTGCTATATTAAGCTCTTTTTTAGTACGTTTTCATCTACGAGTACCTTTAATTTTGTTGCGAAATTATTCAACCGAAAATTGACTATTTGTTTTATGCGGTCGTACCTACGTTTCTAATATAAACTTATATTTATTTTCCTGTAACCTTATTGTTAACTCAAATTGGTTGATAACATGAGATTAGATCATGATACCAGCATTCGTTATTGTAAGTCCAACTTCGGTTGCAAAAGATCGGACAACTATTTCCAACCCTATGATTGCGAGGCCTATTTATAAACAAATAACAAACTTTACACATTGTGCCTTCGTTAGTACAATTGGGATCTTGTACTCATTCTTGTCCGGCTTTAAAGAGTGTCAAAGTTCTAGTCTAACCCGAGCTTTGCTAGAAAAGTATAAAATGAGAAAAATATATTTTTCAACACGCTCGTGGTCAAAGACATAAAAAAAATTTAGCTACCTTCTACGATTGAGAGAAGCAAATTTTGTTTTCTTGTTAGGAGTAAATTTTGTCTTATCCTCACTCCTGCAGCCACATCCTGTCAAAAACTGTTTTTTTTTAATACTAAAAACGCTGTGATTGTAAAAGATAAAGAGAGTCCGATTCTCTAACGGATTCGATTCGTAACCAAGTGTTGTTGTTGAAAAAATATTTGTTAAAAAGTTACCAACAATAACCTAACTTTTTTAGATATCTTTATGGAAATATTTTTCCTTATGCTTTAAGAACAAGAGCCCTTTAATTATCATACGCGTCGTAATACAAGCGTAATTCTTAATTGACTTTTGGGGTGAAGGGTTACTTCCCTCAAATTTTTGCCGGTGAACGCTCATAGCCCCCAGCCCATAGCTATAAAGTTAAATGCGACGAAAAATTACATAGGGCTTAGCTACCCACACTTTTATGGCAAAATAGGATTTACCTACCCTTCCACCCCTCAGAACGGTACCCATTTCATTGAATAAAATGTCTGTCGTAGAATATTTTATGAAATAACTTCACGACTTCATTAAGTAGAAGGCCCTCATGAATAAACATCAGGCGGTTGGCTGTTCTAAAAATTGCGTTAGTGGTTCTATCTGTTTTTTTAAATAATAATAAAAAAATTGAAACTCTGTCATCATGAGCTAGGTATGTCATTATTAATTTTGAAGAAAGAACTATTTAATTTATTTATCTAGTTGTTACGTCGATTTAATCGTTTACTAAAGTAACTAATTGACTCACATACAAATAAAAGAAAGTGACTCATCTTCTCACAATTACCTACTCTTGAATGCTTCTCAGCAGAGCAAAGAACGAATAAGCCGTTTTTAAAATCTGTGAACAAAAAAAAAATATTGTATTAACATTTTACTTTTTCTTTATTTAATTAAAATTTATTATTGATTTTTTAAAATGTTTAATAAATTTAAAAATATATAAAGTTTATAAAAATAACGACATTTTAGTTATCATACTTACTGAAGTCACGCTTCCGAGTGACAAAGAAAACATTTTAAATCCAAACAATTGGATTGGCTTGTTCGTGCGCTCCACAAACAATTTCAGGTTCCTTTTGAACTTTTCGGTCCTCGGTATCCAGTCGCTCTCAAACGCTGCAGTCGCCAGATTTTTACCCTTCAAGTGCATTAACGTTTAGTAACATTTACCAACCACAACACACGACATTTAAAACATTTAATGATCATAGGCAAGATTAAGATAGGCCGGCCCGGTGCCCCATGTGTGACTGAACAAGTACTTTTCACATTACCCACAAATTTATTTATTTGTTCGTATGGCAAAAATACAAAATAAGGGAAACACATTCAACTACAAATTTAAATAAAGCGAAGTCAGCCATCTAATTACCCACAGATACCTAACTGCCTATAACTACCTATCAAGGTCAACCCTAGTCTCAGGGTCCGTAACGTTGTTCAGATTGGTGACCTTGGTCAACCTTTACTGGGACCAGTAAACATAGATTGGCTGACCAGGGTCGACTGTGGTCAACATTTACTAGACCCACTAAAACAGTCATCGTTTTAGCAACCAACCAAATAAGCAACTACACCTTAATTATAATTTAAAATGCTTCCATATCGTCCTAAATCTAGTCTTTTGTATATGTGTCGTTTTTGTAAAAATCGTTTCCAACTTTTAGCTTAGTTATTAGTAAAATTACCTCATAAGTAAGTTCAGTTCCTATCCATCCTGGTACGATTATTTCTATGGACATTACCACCAGATACGAAATCATGAACATTCTCATTGCTGCAGTATCTGACTGAAAAGTAAATTATTCATTTTTAAATATAGTGCTCTCTATTTTATAACCCTGACGGAAAGAGACAGGTGGTATTTTTGACGTTTATTTGGATGCATAAACCGAATTTGATGCAGTTATCATTATTTATCGTGCCGACTCCACCCAGTGGGCAGGGTAGGTACATGATGATGACCATTATTTAAAAGCCAGTTTAATCTAATAGTTCATAGCTTTATTTTATACTGAAAACCAACAGCTGTCGACTAACAAATTAGGAATTAATACAATAAGATACATAAAGACACTTTCAGTGTTTTCTTTGGACGAGGAAAGGTAGAAGGAGGAAGAGGTATATTAGATGTATATTCAGAGGCAGGCAACGCATTGGTGACTCCCTGGTGTTGCTGGTGTCCATAGGCGGCGGTGATCACTTTCCATCAGGTGGCCCGCTTACCTGTTTGTCTGCCGTATAACATTTAAAAAAAGGCACGCCAGAGAAATGTATTCTAAGTATAATGTGTTGAAGCAATGTTAAGGGAAAATGCATTATTAAAACGTAGATGTATTAAAGAGAAGCTCGGGGCAATTGATTTTACTAGTTGCAATTTTTGTTACAATGCTTTCAAGCCTATGATGTCTGTGCATATGATATCTGCTGGACAAGTCAAGGTAACTTGCTGAATTATACTCTTCATTAAAACGGAAGCACAGGTAACGAAAGAATTTTCTTTGAATTATGTCAACGCGTTTGCACGGTTGTAGGTTGCAGGGTTCCAAATTTAAGATGCATATTCCAGTGTGCTGCGTACATAAGTGCAATATTTCTCCTTGAAAAAGTCCCTAGAACAGCGCATTACAAAGCCCAACTTTTTATTGATAACTTATCTTTAATATGGATATCAAATATTATCCTGATACGTTTGTATGCCTAAATCACGCACTGAGAGTTCTCTGGAAAGAGAACTAAATGAGCTTTGTTTCTTTTAAATCTGTATATTTGTTTAGAAAATATATGAGCATATTATACGTGATGTTTACTTGATATAAACCCCGGGGTTTTTCGACATCATTAAAATATTCTCTTAAAATTACGACAAACTCATAGATTTATATCGATTATAAATAATCACAATTACGTTAATGACCCGGTTGTGCTCTCGCACTCGCATTGACCATAATCCAGGATTTGGAAGGATCAGGTAATTATATTGGAGCGACTGCCGTCTGACCTCCGTGACATTGATAACACAACCTGACCAGATGGGATCATGGTTACATATTCAGTCACCCGAATGTGCTGGTTTCATCACTATGTTTTCCCTCAACATAAGAGCATCGGTTAGTGATCAATTAATGTACACCTTACCTTAATGTTACCTTACTTAAAAAAGACTCATTGGTATATCACGGAGCTGGAATTTTATCTATAATTCCTGAAAATTCGTCTATAAACATTGTTCGCGATTTTTCACATCCATTTCTGCTTGTGCTAAGGATCTTATTTTTTGCAACAGCACATGCATTATGTATGACTGAATCTATAAGAAATTATTTTTCTATAAAATGCTATGTGCTCTGGTACTTACCAATGCTAATCCGTAGAGGACAACACAAATAATCGCTGCCGCTATTCCAAATTGAACAAACATTGTCATATTGATAATCTTTTGGACCAATGCGACGTAACTAAAAATATAATGGTTAATTATTAAGATTTTCTTGCAGTTTTCAATTATGTATTTATTTCCAATGCTATTTGAACTGTTAGACATTTCTGTCTAAAGTTTTTATAATTTTGTTGTTTATACCTCAGAATGTAATCGTATTGTCGCAAATATGTATTCATTTTCGCCAATACAGCTTTTTCTTGTTCATTCTTTGTTAGCATCAATTCACTTTCGCTTAGTCGTAAGTTAGACAGCTTGTGTTTTAATATTTTTATTTGTAATACTGCCATCCAGATAAGACCAGACATTAACGTGTCCATATTAATCTGGTACATCATATGCCCGTATATACCGACTACCTGATACGAGTATATAAGTATGTAGTATTTATCCTTAACATCATCAGGTAAAAAATAGTATTGACATATTGGCAGCTCGTTCCCACTCACAGCGTGTAAGATTGACGCAACTAGGGCAAAATGCGCAGAACAAGTAAAGAAAACGTAAAACGTCATGTATGCTTTATATCCTTCGTCAACAATTCTCTTGCTAGTGTCATCATCCCTTTTCAGAATATCAGCGTCTAGTCTTGTAAAAGCTTCCTGTATTTCCTTACGCATGCACAAGACCATCAGAACTTTGGCAGTAACTGCCATTTCTGTGAAAAAGAATATCACTTCACGTGCCATCAAATCTAATTTGGTTGGCGTGTATAACAAGTTAATTGTTAAGAGTAAGTTGTATAAAACTAAAGTAGTTGCTAAATATGGTAAAGAAAACAATTTGTAAAGTGCCACCGGGATACTCTCAGGTGCCCATAAGCCAAAAACTTTCCAAACAAAATAATTATAACGAAACATCTGAGACTGATTCTTTAACGACATGACTGGAGTTCTGAAATATTTTTTTTATATATTGGCTTTTTAAACAGGTTCAAACTGATTTAGTATTAAATATTAAGGGAAGCTAAGTGCCAATTAATTAAATAGAGGTGGTATTTTGATAACCACTTAAATGACAGAGGGTGTCACTAGATAAGTACGCCTTAACTTCATTTAAAAAACGACGTTTTATAATTCAGTACTATTTAATTGATAAGTAAGTATGATCACGCTCAAAAGCCCTATACCACCTTAAGTATCATATTCCTGTGCAGCTAAAGCAAGTATAGTTCTAATAGTATGCTATCAGGCAGCATATAGCCAAAGCAGTATAACCACAAATACCTCATAGTCAAAATATTAAAGTTTTGTGTGGGAGAAGATATTAATTGATGAATTCATCGTTGGTAGGAACGTTAAGCCTGAAGAGCCTGTAATAATTTAATGCACAGTTTAGTAATACGGGCGAAGTCCAATTTAAAACATTATGTTATTACAGTCGTTAACATATTTATCTGCTGCACAGGTCAGAAATATAAGAATTGAATTTCAATATCTGTTACAGGATAATATTGATTCACTTTAAAGCTAGATGAAACTGTGTAATTTTTATTTATTTAATGGTTGTTTACAGTTTGTAGTAACTAAAAATTTGCCAATAACAGACTATTTTTTGATAAAATTACTACACTACTTCTGTACTACTACCTAAGCGTGCTGTCTACCTACCTACTATTGCTTGGTAGGACTATATTAAAATATATCTATACAGGGTGTAAAAAGACCGCTAGCATTAATTGAAACCTGATTCTACCCATAAAACTGAACAACTTTCTTCGAAAAACATACCCGCTGAAACTCATAGTTTAGGCAGAAACCGAGTTTTTTTTTTTTTAATGTGTATTTTTGTACTAAAAAATACCAAGTATCGATAACTACATCGTTCACAATTAATTTAGACACTCAAAGTTCAAATTTAAGTTAAAATAAATACACTTTAAGTAAACGCAAGGGTCAGTGGCCACTGGTCACGTGAGCGAGTAAGAGGCGTGCGCCGGACGATGTACATTGCGCGTCGCAACTAATTATTTATTTAGGTAGCGAAATTATGAAGTCATTCCCGCAGGTATGTTTCTTGGGGACAGTTGTTCAGTTTCATGGGTCGAATATGGGGTTTCAATTAATGCTAGCGGTCTTTTTATATCCTGTACATCCTTGTATTAATTTCCTATACTGACATTGATTATTATATTATTTTAATGTATTAATTATTTGGAATTGCTTTCTTGTGTGAAAGCAATAATTCTATGCTTATAACTTGACGATCTCTTTTATTGACCTAATGTAATCTATAATAAGTATATTGAGAGAGAAATAAATAAATCTAAATCTAAAATCTAAATGTATCTAACTACACAAAGACACCTTTAATCTATATTATCGTCGCAGTACAAGAACTAAAGCACTTATTTTCTAAAAGTATCTAATCTTGAAAGCTTCTCAGCAGGGCAAAGAACGAATAAGCAGTTTTTATAATCTGTGAACAAACCATAAAATAGACATCTTTTAATATGTTGTACTTATAGAATATTAATTAATTAAATACATAACAAAATGGTTTAGTAGCTACACAACAAAACCAAAAAATAGATTGGCATTTTGTCATATCACAAAACATTTGTAGTAAGAAGATGTAACAAACAAGAATATTTGACTAATACCGTGATCTCGTGAAATCCCTGGTATCCTCATTTCCGTGCGACATATATATGTTTAGATTAAAACACAGTGTTTTCTAATAGTGTTAAATACTTACTGATGTGACGCTCCCGAGTGACAAAGGGAACATTTTCATCCCGAACAATAGGATCGGTTTGTTCGCACGCTCCACAAGCAGTCTCAGGTTCCTTTTGAACTTTTCGGTCCTCAGTATCCAGTCGCAGTTGAAAGCTGCAGTCACCAAATTTCTACCCTGCAGGTACAGTACATTTATTTATCATTAAATATATTTTTTAAATCTAGGTCCATCATATCAGCCGAAAGACGCCCACTGCTGGGCAAAGGCCTCCTCCAGAGATCCTCACAAAGGCCGGTCCTGTGCCTTCCGCATCCAGCTGGTACCTGCGATTTTACCAAGTGGTCGGACCACCTTGTGGGAGGTCAACATTGCGTCTTCCGGTACGTTGTCGCCACTCGAGAACTTTCCTACTCTAGGTTATTCTAATCCATTTCCATTTACGTTTTTACCATTATCATTATACGAGTATTGCAATACCATAGTTTTCTTAGTTACTAGCTGGCTAGCGGCGTTTCAATGTTGTCTATTTTCAACACTGCAATCTCTAATCCGCCTACATAGCGTGAAGGTTATATAGCTAACCTCTGCGAAGGAGTCTCGAGTCCAACAGTGGATTGTTATAGGCTACCCGTTGGATCTGGTATGTGAAATTTATTACATGAATGACATGATACTCTTACCTCATATGTAAGTTCACTTCCTATTAATCCAGGTACGATTATCTCTATGGACATTGCAATCAGATACAAGACCATGAAAATTCTTGTCTCTGTTGCCGTTGACTGAAATGTAAATTAAAGATAAATAATATTAGGTTAATTAACTAACAAAATATTACTGCTACATAAATGATAAGTACCTACTGCTAGACAAAGTGAATACAGGGAAGGGAAAATTTTGGAAATTTATCTCCCAAGGGAGTGAAATAGGGGAAGAACCCTGTCAACAGGGTCACGGAGGTCAGATGGCAGTCGCTCTACTGTAATTACCTGATCTGCTAATATTGGGTCATGGTCAAAGCGGACCCCGGACCCTCGAGCGCGAGAGCACATCTGGGTCATTAAAGCTTGGACGATGATGACAATTAATAAAAAATGTAATTTAAGCTTTTTAGACATTATGTCCCTAAGGGGTTAAATAGGGAGTGGAAGTTTAATCTAACTGACTGCGGTTGGACAAAGCATTTCAATAACAGCTAGATCTAGAATTTTTAAATTACTTAGTCAAAGTAGCAAACAAAAACGAATTTAAAAACGGTTTTAAACTCAGATCTAAGAAGCTTTTTATCGTTATAAACAAAATTTTTAATCTTTAATGATTTTAGACGTCTTTATTCTCAGAGATAGCAAGTTTCAATAAATATCTAGTTATAGCTCACGATAGTTCTATTCTTGCTTTAGTATGTTGGTCAACACATTAAATTTTTTTTTCTTTGTATAATTAATCCTAAATATTTAACGAACTCAATTTACAACGAAAACTGGTGATGCCATTTTCAACTCAACATTGCATTCTAATGAATTCTAAAAAACATACAAGGATTCATTAAAAGTCTTTATTGTTTAATGGAATATTAGGATTCCTACAAATGCCTTAAAACGGCGTAAATTAAATTGTATAGAAACCCCATTTCCGACGATTTCTCGCGATTCGAAATTAGCATACTTACATATTAATTAGCATACTTCTGTCTAAAAGGTATACGTAATAATAATTCATAAGTTTATTTTATTAATATCTTATATAAAAACAGAGTTCAAAATAATGAAATTAAAGTAAGAGCCTGCACGGCACCCTACCCGAAAATACCTCTTAAGAGGACTTTTACGAATCGTAAACGTCCTCACGTCAAACTTACTTAGAATAAACGGCATCAAAAATCTGAATTTTGAAAAATTTTGCTAAGTACGGTAAAAGCCCTCTCAAATCCACAGTTTACAACAATTGGCTTATAAAGTTACCCCCAGAGCTATACTACAATACAATCCTAAATCTCCTATCCTAAAAGATATAGACATCACTATATTTCTACAAACATGCACTTTCTTACCAATACCAATCCGTAGAGAACAACACAAATTATCGCTGATGCTACCCCAAATTGAACAAACATTGCCACGTTAGTGATCCTTTGGACTAATTGACAATAACTGAAACAAAAAAGAAATAAGTGAAGTGAGCTTTCTTCGTTATGTTTCTATTTGTAAAAAGTAAGAAATCGTAATATTGTATGCAATTCATTGATGTAATTTTAAATAATATGATATAACTTTTTACCTCAGTATGAAATCGTATTGTCGTAGATAAGTATCCAATTTATTCAACATAGCTTTTTCTTGTTCATCCTTCGGCAACAGTAAGTCATTTTCGCTTAGTCGTAAGTTATAGAGCTTATGTTTTAATATATTTATTTGTAATACTGCCATCCAGATAAGACCAGACATATACGTGTCCATATGAACATTGTACAACATGTGTACATACATACCGAAAGCTTGATATATGAATAGGAATAGGAAGTATTTGTCCCTAACATCATCAGCTAAGAAGTAGTATTTACATACTGGCAGCACCATCTCACTCAGTGATTGTGAGAATAACACAATTAAGACAGCATTAGAGCAAGACAGGAAGAAAACGTAAAACTTCATGTAGGCTTTATATCCTTCGTTAACTATTGTCTTACTTGTTTCGTCGTCCCTTTTAAGAATATCTGAATCAAGCCTTGTAAATGTCTCCTGTACTTCTTTGCGCATATGCAAAACCGTTATCACTTTGGCAGTCACTGCCATTTCTGTGAAGAAAAATATAACTTCTCGCACCATTAAATCTATTTTCCTGGGTGTGTATAATAAGTTTATTGATAGCAGTAAGTTGTATACAAACAGCATAGTTAATAAAAAAGTCACCGAATACCATTTGTAAAGTATCTTTGGACCGCTTTCGGGTGACCAGATGCCGAAAATTTTCCATACTAAGCAATTGTAACGAAATATTTGAGATTGCTCCTTTAGCGGCATGGCTGGAGTACTAATGAAGTAATTTAAGTGCGATGGCTTTTTAAGTGCGACAAAACGACATATTATAAAAGAGTTAGGATAATTACATAATTATAACTTCAGAAGGCGATAATTTACTTAATAATTTGTAAGAAACGGAATGTAATAATAGTTCACTACACCTTTCTTTCTTGTTAAAAATGACGCTATATAATTGTCACAAATACCACATAGTAGAATATTAAAGTTTTGTGTGGGAGAAAATTGACAAGATATTAATTGATGAATTCAGCATTGGTAGGACTGTTAAGCCTGAAGAGCCTGTAATAATTTAATGCACAGTTTAGTAATACGGGCGAAGTCCAATACAAAACACGGGCAACGTCTCATACTTTTCGAAAAATTGTGGTTTAGTGATTATTTCGTCTAACATTTTAAAGGTATGTTCCGGGTTTCCTACCGCTTATCTTTGTCGATGAGTAGCCCGATATTTATTTATTTAAGTAAGGTACATCTGCAGAACACATATTATAAACGGTTTACACAAAATAGGTCGTTCTAATAGGAGTTCCATATTGGCGACACAACATTCGCGGTCAGTGTGTTGTTTAAAACAAAATAAATAAAACAAAGATAAAGGAATTAGATTTAAACTAAAAATAATACAGTGTTAAGCAAATCAACTTAAATTACAAGAAAACGTAAATAAACTTCTTGTAACTGCCAAAAGAATTGGAAAAGAGGTCAATTTGTGAAGATTTCAAGGCAGCGTGCATTCCATGCATCATGGTAATGGGACGACTCCCATCCCGGAACATACATTTAAAATGTGTGATAATAACAGCGATAATTTAATACAGACGTTAACATCTTGATCTGCTGCACAGGAAAGAAATATAAGAATTTAACTTCAATATCTGTTACAGGATAATATTGGCTCACTTTGAGGCTAGATGAAACTGTGTAATTTTTATTTATTTAATGTGTTGTTCACAGTTTGTAGAAACTAAAAATTTGCCAATAACAGACTATTTTGTAGATAATTACTACACTACTTTTGTACTACTACCTAAGCGTGCTGTCTACCTACCTACTATTGCTTAATAGGACTATATTAAAATCTATCTATACAGTATATTTCTTGGGGAAAGTTGTTCAGTTTCATGGGTATAATATGGGGTTTCAATTAATGCTAGCGGTCTCTTTTTACACCCTGTATATGTATTCATTTTCTGTACTGACATTGTTTATTATATTATTTTAATGTATTAATTATTTGGAATTGCTTCTAAGGAAGCAAAAATTCTATGCTTATAACTTGACGATCTCTTTTATTGACCTAATGTAATCTAAAATAAGTATATTCTCATTATGTAAGAACTTTGAGAGAGAAATAAATAAATCTAAATCTAAAATCGAAATGTATCTTATCTACACAAAGGCTAATATAATTTATATTTTCGTCGCAGTACAAGAACGAAAGCACTTATTTTCTAAAAGTATCTAATCTTGAAAGCTTCTCAGCAGGGCAAAGAACGAGTAAGCTGTTTTTATAATCTGTGAACAAACCATAAAATAGACATCCCTTAATATGTTGTACTTATAGAATATTAATTAATTAAATACATAACAAAATGGTTAAAACATTTTTAGTAAGAAGACGTAATAAACAAGAATATTCGACATCTATCGTGATTTCGTGAAATCCCTGGTATCCTCATTTCCGTGCGACATATATATAACACAGTGTTTTCTAATAGTGTTAAATACTTACTGATGTGACGCTCCCGAGTGACAAAGGGAACATTTTCATCCCGAACAATAGGATCGGTTTGTTTGCACGCTCCACAAGCAGTCTCAGGTTCCTTTTGAACTTTTCGGTCCTCAGTATCCAGTCGCAGTTGAAAGCTGCAGTCACCAAATTTCTACCCTGCAGGTACAGTACATTTATTTTTCTGTAAATATATTTTTAAATCTAGGTTCATCATATCAGCCGAAAGACGCCCACTGCTGGGTAAAGGCCTCCTCCAGAGATCCGCACACAGGCCGGTCCTGTGCCTTCCGCATCTAGCTTGTACCTGCGATTTTTACCAAGTCGTCGGACCACCTTGTGGGAGGTCTACCCACGTGCGTCTTCCGGTACGTGGTCGCCACTCGAGAACTTTCCTGCTCTAGGTTAATCTAATACATTTCCATTTACGTTTTTATCATTATATTGGAATACCATTGTTTTCTTAAATACTAGCTGGCTAGCGGCATTTTAATATGTTGTCTATCTTCCAGACTGCAATCTCTAAACCGCCTACATAGCGTAAAGCGAAAGGAGGTAGCTAAACTCTGAAGGAGGCTCGAGTCCAACAGTGAATTGTTATAGGCTACTCGTTGGATCTGGTATGTGAAATCTATTACATGAATAACATGAGTCTATTACCTCATAGGTTAGTTCACTTCCTAAAAATCCAGGTACGATTATCTCTATGGACATTGCAATCAGATACAAGACAATGAAAATTCTTGTCTCAGTTGCTGTTGACTGAAACGTAAAATTTAAAATAAATATATTAATTAACTAACAAAATACTACAACTACGAAAATGATAAGTACATACTATAAATGCTAGGCAAAGTAAACACTAGGAAGATATGTATGGAAATTGATCCCCTATGGGATAGGGGACACGAAAAGGGGACAGAAAGTTCATCATCGTCCTAGCGCTTATCCCGGCCTCTGCCAGGGTCCGCTGTCCTACTCAACCTTCTCCACTTCGCCCGGTCTTCGGCATCCTCTTGTCGTAAGCCGTTGGCTCTCGCATTCGACTCAGCGACTTCTTGGGTCGCCCACAAGGCCTCTTTCCTGATACCGGCAGATTCAACCACCTATTTCCCACGTATCCCCTAACTGCTTCCTGCACCTCACCATTCCATCATCCCGTATCCTTGTCAATTCGTCGGCCGCCCTTCGACGTGCCGAATACTGTTCGTCCGAGTTTGAGGAGGGATTTCTGATAGTGACACCAGAGCTCATTGGAAGTTTCCCCGTTTGCGCTCCAATCGAGGCCTTCGGCTGCCTCCATGGACTCCTGGCCCTTGCTTTTCAGAGTCCACCACTTAATAGACGGTACGCAGCGTTCTGCCGTAGGCCGTCTACTACTCACCCGGACATGGTCCATGACAAGGACTCGGTGCTGTGTAGTGAGGCATTCCCCCTGGATGATCTTGCACTGGGATACGTGACCGATGTCACGTCTTCGAATCAGCAGATAATCGATCTGTGATTGGTGCAGGCCACTTATGTAGGTCATGAGGTTTTCTGGTATTTTCTGGAAGAAGGTGTTGACTACTGTCAAGTCAGCGGCCAGTAACGTTCAGAGAATATCTTCTCCCTCACTGTTTCGCTGGCCATAGCCAAAGCCACCATGCACCCGACCGAACTCCTCGCTCCTTTGGCCCACATGACCGTTGAGGTCCGCACCAACCACAATCTGTTCGGAGGATGGTATACGTCGCAGGGAACTGCTCTAGAAGGCATTCTTTTCGGTGTCGGCGCAGCCGGACTTGGGAGCATAGGCACTAATGAGGTTCGTTGTTATACCCTCAATTTGCGTCTTGATCACCATGAGTCGATCGCTCACCCTGTTCGCCTCCGTTCCGGAACTCGTCACCCCCATTCCTTCCTTCTGCCGATTCGGTGTACAAGAGCTTGTATCCCTGCCCGATTTCCCTAGACTTGGACCCACGCCCTCTCTTCTCCTGCAATGCCACCTGAACGCGGCGCCTGTGCAACAAGTCGGCCAGGTCTCGAGAGCGGCTTGTCAGAGAACCGACGTTTAGGGTGGCGAAGCGGAGGTTCCTACTGCTAGGCGCTAACTTCTTTAACCCTGCCCGCGCGTGCCAGGGTAGTCCTAACTCACTGATCGTCGTTCAGCGGCGACGCCCTAGCATGGTGTTTGTTTTCACCAGAGGACCTTTTCATACATATTTTTGCGGTGTTTTGGCTTTTTATGTGCGGCGACCACCATCCGCACCGCACAACCCGTTAGGGAATAGCCGGTTTGCCAGAGCCTCGTTTGTCTATCAGCAGGGGGACCGCGGGCAGGTGACATGAAACATCGTGACGAAACCTGCACCTTCAGGCAACTGAATGTATAACCATGATCCAATCTGGTCAGGTTCCCCTGTTAACAGGATCACGGAAGTCAGATGGCAGTCACTCTATTTTAATTTCCTGATCTGTTAATCTTGAATCAACAACGCGGACCCCGGGCGTACACAAACGGGTCATTAAAGCCAAGATGATGATAACAGTAAATAGAAACTGTAATACAAGCTTTTAGAAATTATTCTCCTTAGGGGCAAATAGGGAGGGGGGTTAAATAGGTCAGTTCTATGAGGGCTTTTACCGTACGTAGCCAAATTGTTGATAATTTGAGATATTAGTCGCCGTTATTCTCAGACACGTTAAGTTTTATAGCTCACGATAGTTCTATTCTTGTTCTATAGATCGACAACTTAGATGTTCATTTGAACAAAATAAAAAAAATCCTAGGTACAAGATTACTTTCATGCTCAAGTACCTCCAACATCACAATTGTGCTGTCCGCCAACCTGATAAGTATAGGAAACCTTTTGCCTTTGTAAACAATTGGCAAACATTAGGTTTCTCACCTCGGGATATAATATATATCTTGGAACAAGTTCGGCATAATCTCGTGTGCTTTCTTTTTCCGCTGAACGTCATCAACTGACGTTTCGCGGAAGAAAATGCTCACTGCCCCGCGCCTCGAACCCCCGCGTTCATCCACGAAAAATCACCCTCCCACCTACCTCACATACCGCAGACGATACACCAGTTAAGTTGTCGACCTATAGTATGTTGGTCAATTCTTATTAATTTTTCTTTTTAATACTTAACAATAAATATTTTACGTACATACTCAATTTACAACGGAAACTGTCGGTGATGCCAATTTGACGTTCAACATTGTTTCATTTCGTTTTAATGAATTATATAGATATACAAGGCTTCACTGCTTTTATTGTTTAATGGAATATAGGAACTCCTATGGCCTTAATATGGCGTCAATTACATTGTAAAAGACCCCAGTTTCGACGATTTCTTGCGATTTGAAATTAAACTAATATCATAGCATACTTCTGTCTAAATGGAATACCGTTCATAAGTTTATTTAATTAATACCTAAAATAAAAACAGAGCTCAAAATAATAAAATTAAAATAAGCAATAATACGGCACCCTACGCTAAAAGCCATTTTAAGAGGACTTTCACGAATCGTAAACGCTCTCACGTCAAACTCTACTACTCTTACTTAGAATAAACGGCATCGAAAATCTCAAATTATTAAAAATTTCGCTAAGAACGGTAAACGCCCTCTCAAACCCGCAGTTTATGATACCTGGCTTTTAAAGTTAACCCAGAGCTACACTACAATACAATCCTAAATACCTATGTAATATCCTAAAAGGTATCTACTATTAAACATCACTATATTTCTACAAACATGCACTTTCTTACCAATACTAATCCGTAGAGAACAACACAAATTATCGCTGATGCTACCCCAAATTGAACAAACATTGCCACGTTAGTGATCCTTTGGACTAATTGACAATAACTAAAACAAAAAAGAAATAAGTTAAGTGAGCTTTCTTCGTTGTGTTTTTATTTGAAAAAAGTAAGAAATCGTGATATTGTATGCAATTCATTGATGTAATTTTAATTAATATGATATAACTTTTTACCTCAGTATGAAATCGTATTGTCGTAGATAAGTATCCATTTTGTTCAACATAGCTTTTTCTTGTTCATCCTTCGTCAACAGTAACTCACTTTCGCTTAGTCGTAAGTTATAGAGCTTATGTTTTAATATCTTTATTTGTAATACTGCCATCCAGATAAGACCAGCCATAAACATGTCCATATGAACATTGTACAACATGTGTACATACATGCCGAAAGCTTGATATATGAATAAGAAGAGGAAGTATTTGTTCGTAACATCATCAGCTAAGAAGTAGTATTTGCATACTGGCAGCACCATCTCACTCAGTGATTGTAAGAATAACACAATTAAAGCAGCATTACAGCAAGATAGGAAGAAAACGTACAACTTCATGTAGGCTTTATATCCTTCGTTAACTATTGTCTTACTTGTTTCGTCGTCTCTTATAAGAATATCTGAATCAAGCCTTGTAAATGTCTCCTGTACATCTTTGCGCATATGCAAAACCGTTATCACTTTGGCAGTCACTGCCATTTCTGTGAAGAAAAATATCACTTCTCGCACCATTAAATCTATTTTTCTGGGTGTGTATAATAAGTTTATGGATAACAGTAAATTGTATAGAAACAGCATAGTTACTAAAAAAGTCACCGAATACCATTTGTAAAGTATCTTTGGACCGCTTTCGGGTGACCAGATGCCGAAAATTTTCCATACTAAACAATTGTAACGAAATATTTGAGATTGTTCCTTTAGCGACATGGCTGGAGTACCTAATGAAGTAATTTAAGTGCGATGGCTTTTTAAGTACGACAAAACGACATAATATAAAAGAGTTAGGATAATTACATAATTATAACTTCAGAAGGCGATAATTTACTTAATAATTTGTAAGAAACGGAATGTAATAATAGTTCACTACACCTTTCTTCCTAGTTAAAAAGTCACCTATACCTTTAATCTACAAATAAACCGCGTGTTATACCTACTTACACAATTTAGTGTCCAAAATGCCAATAGTTTAAAAAAACATTAAATTTTTTCTCTGCCAGTTTTAAAAGTCTTACTGCCATTCGTTTTTGTAGAGGAATTAGCAAGGCAGTCGACAAAAGCGGACTCCTTAAGAATAAAAAATCATAATTATTTATTTATTTAACAATTTATTGTGCACAGGAAATACATAGTGATAAACAAACAAAGCAATAAATGACACAACAGAAGCTACTTACTATCCAACCGTGCTAGATGCAGCCTGATTCTTCTGGCCTAGAAATGCAATAATAGTTGGAGGTGTGACTACGTACAAGTACAATATCAACCTTATTAAAAGCGGAGTACGCTTTGTTACTTATTGTTTATTAGCCTATGTATCCTGCTCACTCCTGAGAACTTAAATATTTTTAATTTATAAAAATAAATTACCTTAACTCTAACATAATATTTGTTTATCCTTATAATCTTTATAGCGTTCCAGGAAGTCGTCTTCTAAATTGGTCGTACGTATAGGACTTGGGGCTGTGTTCTCATCAGGATTCATGGCCATCTACTATCGCATGCCTTCGAATCATCAGATAGTCGACATGTGAGTGGTGAAATCCAGTTTTGTAGGTGATGAGGTTTCAGGTCTTTCCTGTAAGGGGTTGACCACAACCAAGTCAATGGCTATGAGGGTCTTCTTCTTCATTGTTTGGCTGGCTATTGAAAAAGTCTTTAAACTCCTCGCTCATCTGTCCCAACGTGGCCGTTGAAGTACGCACCAACCAAGGTAGGTAAGTCCTTAACACTATTTAAGAAGAGAGTATATTTAGGTGTAGGCAGAAACTTTTAATGATGCCCTCAATTTAAAGTACCGATCTCTAGCCATTCCGTTTGCAATAGATGTAGTTCTGGACTAGGTGATCCTAGGAAAGCGTAGATCTAAAATAACATCCTTACAGCTATGCCGAAGAATATTCTAGTTTATTTTTCAGAAGTGTATATTTCCCATTTTATTAAGGGTGTCATCATCATCATCAAGATGATGAAACTTCGGTAAGTAACTTAAAATATACTGAAAGAGTTGAAAATTGATGGCAACAGTGTTCAGGATTTTAAAAAGTAGGGTTGGTAGTAATGGATCCAATACTTCAGAAGTGTTCTGTGTTCAAGGAATCAAATTCTGTGTCGTCTCTTATGAAATAACCGACGTAGATTTACTGTTATGATCTATAATTTCTTCATCATAATCTTCTTGACTTATTTCGAGATTGTAGGCCGGGTCATCCATGACAATCTCATTTCCAAGATCGTAATAGCCTTTCAGTGGTGATATATTTTTTCTCAGATAGTTTTCTGCGTTCTGCCCTTAATCTTGATTCTGATTGTTGTCAAAGGATATTAACATTTTATTTTCAAAAGAATGTGACTACGGCGATATTATTTTAAGGTTTAAGCCACTGCTATACTACTACCTAAAAGTACCTTCTACTACTAATTGTAGGGAGGAAAAATATGTGTTGTTCTATCATTGTTCTATCTTATGTTATAAGTAACAAGCAAAACAAAAAGTAGGTAAAACACCTCTTCTCACAATCTTCTAATCCTCTAAGCTTCTCAGCAGGGCAAAGAACGAATAAGCTGTTTTCATAATCTGTAAACGAAACAAAAGCACACATCCAGTTATAATAAATAAATAAATTCAATATTTTTTAACATTACACAAAAAGTTCTGGGAAGATCGGAGAGAGATATAATATTTTTTGCTTAATCCTACTAAGTTATCATAAAAGAGGTATGACAAACTGCAACATCAGAAAAAAATTACACAATAACCCTAATATTCTACTTAACCCAGCGAAATGGGAAAGTGGTCATGTTACTCATAATTTTAAAACTATGAAAGCGACGTTGTATTCTCTTCTATATTTTCAATAGTTGGAGTTGTTAAGATTCTCTAACTGGTTTTGAGACGTATTCATCGATGGCCAATCATGCAAGCAACAGGACCATCTCATGACTACTTCCTGTAGTTCTTAAATTTTTTTCTATAAACACATTTTCTATTTAATTATATTTTGCTGATTTTCGAAGCTGAAAAAGATCTAGAGTTAGCTGGAAAATGGGCAGCGGCGTTTTCTATTGTTATATTAAGACACACGTGGGAGAGGCCCTAAGCCTTTCAGTGGACTGTTACGAGCTGTGATGATGATGATGATAAAAAATATATTATTAATTTAGGTTAGTTCAACATTGAAGACTACTGATATGGAATTAAAAATCAAGCATGAATATTTTAAAATTTACATGAATTCAAATCAAATTAATCTATGAAAAACCTAGCCAGTTTGGGCTCATTTAATTAGTCTTGACAAGAATTTTGACTGATCATAGAGAACAAACGATAAATGCTTGCTATGAATTTTTATTTTCTCATATAAGAACTTGTTTCTAAAAGCTTCATTACAGTGATTGAACAACTGAATTAAAGAAAATGTACACTCTGACCAAAACTACGAAATATCCTCAATAAATATATATGTACCTAATTCCCTTAAAAAATAATCATAGGTTAATAACAATATTAATATGTGGGTCATATTGACTTCTCCCCCATGTTCGTGTAACAATTTTCCATTCCCATGAAGCCAGGTTAAAGAAATACTAACCAACAAGTTTTAGTTATTAGAAACATATTTGGCACAAACTTGAAATCAAATCTGTTATATTTGGCCATTTTTGACAAGTTTAACAAGGATTTCAATGAATTTTTTGTACGGAGACGGTGTAGGTATGTTTTGCCTACGTAATTTCGGACGAAGCGGGCAAAAAAGCGGGCAAAAATAGTTCTCCTTTAATTAACGTGGTGTTAGGTACTTACTGATGTGACGCTCCCGAGTGACAAAGGGAACATTTTCATCCCAAACAATAGGATCGGTTTGTTCGCACGCTCCACAAACAGTCTCAGGTTCCTTTTGAACATTTCGGTTCTCGGTGTCCAGTCGCAATTGTACGCTGCAGGCACTAAATTTGTACCCTGCAAGTACCCATATTAATTACATATTAATTAAAATACATTAATGATGACATAAATAAAATACTAGCTGGATAGACCAACAGCGTTTTCTGTACAGTACTGCAATCCTGTTTGTCAAGCGTAAAGATTATGGCAAAATCCTCCACTGATGTTACGGAGTCTCGAATCAAAAACTAATATTCAAGTCTAATAAATAATTTTAAATAGTTTTATTTCTTCGTCTCTGTAATTACCTCATACGTTAGTTCACTTCCTAAAAATCCCGGTACTATAATTTCTATGGACATTACCACCAGATACAAAACCATGAAAATTCTTGTCTTTGTTTCCGTTGCCTGAAAGTAAAGTAGAAATATAAAACTATAGAGCTATTATATCATCGAATAAATGTATAATTCTGTCATGCAATCACAATTTTAATGATCAAATAACAATAAACATTGGTATATAACAATATTCAGAGGCCGCCATTTTGCATGTCCGCTGTTACTGCAATAGAGGAAATCATTTTGGCCTCCAAAATCAACCTTTTACATATGTAGGATACGTGTGGTGTGTGCTTCTATCATTAAATGCGCAATTCTTACAATAATTTCACGAATCTGCCGGACTATATAAAAGTATATCTTTTATCTTTAGAATACCTCTATAGTATGGTTATTGTATTTATACTTATTTGTCATTAAAATCAGTTTACCAACGGTTGAGATCTATAAACCTACAAAAATTCATCTACAGCATTTGGGAAGAACTGAGGCCTGTAGCACAGTTTTAAGTACCACAGGCTTCAGTATCTACTTGTAAGTTTTTATTGAATAAAGATTTTTTATTATTTGTAGGATAAATAAACAGCTTTGGATTAATTAACAAAGAAAATAATTTTGCTAAGAACGGTAAAAGCTCTATTAAATGAAGTTTACATCCGCAGTTTCTATTGACTGTCTTATAAAGTTACCCCAAAGCTACACTACAATACAATCCTAAATGTATACTATCCTAAAAGGTATATATATCAACCATTAAACTTCACTATATTTCTATAAACATGAACTTTCTTACCAATACTAATCCGTAGAGAACAACACAAATTATCGCTGATGCTACCCCAAATTGAACAAACATTGCCACGTTAATGATCCTCTGGACTAATTGACAATAACTAAAACAAAAAAGTAAGCTAGAAATCATTATATTATTTACAATACATTGCAGTTTTATATTATTTTAATTGATATGAAAGAACTTTGTACCTCAGTATGAAATCGTATTGTCGTAGATAAGTATTCATTTTCTTCAACATAGTTTTTTCTTGTTCATCCTTCGTTAACAGTAACTCACTTTCGCTTATTCGTAAGTTACTGAGCTTGTGTTTTAATATTTTGATTTGTAGTATTGCCACCCAGATAAGACCAGCCATGTACGTGTCCACGTGAACATTGTACAACATGTGTACATAAATACCGAAAGTTTGATAAATGAATAGGAATAGAAAGTATTTGTCCCTAACATCATCAGCTAAGAAGTAATATTTACACACTGGCAGCGCCATGTCACTCAGTGATTGTATTAAAGACACCAGGAAGACAGTAGTAGCCAATGAGAGAAAAATAATGTAAAACTTCTTGAAAGCTTTATTTCCTTCGTCAACTATTGTCTTACTAGTTTCATCGTCACTTTTAAGAATATCTGAATCAAGCCTTGTAAATGTCTCCTGTATTTCCTTACGCATAAGCAAGACCGTTATCACTTTGGCAGTCACTGCCATTTCTGTGAAGAAAAATATCACTTCTGGCACCATCACATCTATTTTCCTGGGCGTGTATAATAAGTTTATTAATAACAGTAAGTTGTATAAAAACAACATAGTTACGAAAAAGGATATCGAATACCATTTGTAAAGTATCTTTGGGCCGCTTTCGGGTGACCAGATGCCGAAAATTTTCCACACTAAGCAATTATAACGAAATATTTGCGATGGTTCTTTTAGCGGCATGACTGGAGTCACCTAATGATTTTTTTTTTATGTTATGCGGTAGACAAACAGGCAAGCAAGCTACCTTATTTAAGTATAAATGCACCTAGAACTAGACTGCATAATAATAAAGAGTTCAGTTAAGAACTGAGTAATTCGACGTCAGAAGTCAATAAATTACATAACCTCAGCTCACCAAGTGACTGAAGGTGTTATTAGGTAATTACGCCTTCCTTTCTTGCTAAAAAATGGCGTTTTATTATTGAGTGAGACCTACTTAATATATAGCATGACTATCCTTCACCCGCGGTTTCACCCGCCGCAGTTTTGATCACTGTGAACATGAAATTATCGCAAAAAATATAATTTTATTATTTTTCCGGTGTCAAAAGTACTCGATGACACCTATGGTAATCAGCGTAGCATCCTGTTAGTGAAAGAATTTTCGAATTCAGTTCTCCCATTATCCAAACTTTTCCTTTTTGTTGTTTTAAGCACACTCACATTATTTAAGTTTTGCAATATAGACGTATTTACTGTAGTATTAATTCATTTAAGCCGTGGCTTATACACTAAAGGAGTCCACTACTAAATGCATTTAAGTTGATACTTAGGTAAACGGGCTTAGTCACAACGCAAAAATTTATTATCAAAAATATCATAATAACTCGGGATAGCTCAAAAACATCCAGCCTTTCAGCTGGTTTTGTGCTTTACGACGTGCAGGGATTCTCTCTAAAATGCGAATATTTGTGTTCACATATTCACAAGTATTCTTAATTTTCAAAATAGTTTAGAGGCGGCCAACGTATTGGTAATGCACTTGGTGTTGCTGATATCTATTTGTCTGCCGTATAACTGCGGCTATCCAAAACAACTCATTCTGAAATTCCTCGTCTAATTCAAATATACGAGTATACATTAAATTTTACCTTTACAGTAGCCGTATTCACAATGATTCGAAACCGTTTCCGAACGATTCGACACGAAATTCGTGAATTGCGAATCCGTGTCGATCGATTCGAAAACTGTTATTCAGAATTCCGATAGATTCCACGGAAACTCTACTCTCAACATATGAAAATTTCATGAATATTAACTGAAACCACATTTTCCTAAGAACTTTTGCGGGGTCCTTTGTCGATTCCGTATCCGAATCCGATTTCCGAGCCATTGTGAATACGGCTACAGATCGTAATTTTGATCCTTGAGTTTTCTTCATTCATGAAGTAAGTGCACCAAAAGTGTACTTTCGAAGTTTTTAATTTTTCAACGCTACTTCAAAATTTATGTTAAGCCTTTGTTTTGGTTTGAAGTCTAGTGGCAGGCACCAAACAGAGAATAACCGCCATTCTTACTATGAGTTATCGGTCTATCTTATCATGATGCGGAATAAGCGCCTTCTCGAAGTATTTTTTTTGCACTGTAATATGGGGTTCCTCAAAAGGCATGTTTACAGTTACAGCACTGCATCTGCTCCCCTTAGGTTGCAGATGTTTTGGACGACAGTGGCCGCTCTCCATCAGATAGACCGCCCGTCCGTCCACCTCCCTAGACAATAAAAATCTTAGAGTTCATCAACCTTTGATAAAAACTATTCATTCGACTCATCTATTCGAAATTGTTTCTTTTTAATGAACTTTACGACCCTATCAAGATCGGGTTAATCAATTTACATGGTTCTTACCTAGAGCTCAAGCTGAAATGACAAAATTATTGCGCCTACCTCCAATATCGCATTTTGATTTAAATTATACGGCCATTTGAAGTTATCACGTAATCAGCGCTAGGGACAGATGGCGCCACTTGCTACGTGATAGTAGGCACTTAAGTTGACTCAGGTAAGTTTAGGGAAATTCACGAATAATATCGCTTTTGATTAATGCGATCTACGTTTGTACTTATCTACAATGTATACGAGTAATGGTCAAGTCTTACAAACAGTAGTACAATTATGTTAAGTATTACAAAAATAAATCCAAAGGTGCATATTCTAAAAGCGAGCGTACGCCCAATGATTCCGTTGTTATAGGGTATTAAAATAACGATATTTAGTACTGTACGCCCAGTAGTACTAGGTGGTGATGGTGGGCGTATAGATTTGGCACCACAGTATAAAATGTTAAGAATTGTTCCTATCAGAATTTTTTTTTCTGGCCCGAATTTAAGGCTTATTGGCCCATATTAATAATTATATCAAAATATATGTCAATATTAATATAATATTTGTGATCTACATAATAACACTTATTGCATTTTTTTAATAAACCTCCAAGGCTAGAACATTAACGGTATAATGAAATTTAAATTAACATCTACAACACAATTGTATCCACTCAAATATTAAATTTTTCCATTGAAAAGACAAGGTGTCATTATGTATTTTATTACTCATTACCAACGTGTCTCGTAATTGCCTCATCGAATACATTATTCACAAAATAATAGCATGACATTTGCAGCAATGTCTTTGATACACACCTATCCTGCGAATTGACCCACCTGGAATTGTAGTGTTTAAATTTCTTTTTTTTATAATACAACTAGCGACCCGCTTTATTTTCACGGGTATTTTCGGGGTTTCTTTATTAAAATATGCATGTATTATAACACATTAACCTTCATTATAGTAAATTTAAGAGTTGGTCACTTATCGATGGAGCAATTTCTCTCTTTTCTCTTCTCTCAAAATTCCTCTCTCATATATGCTAGCCTCTGCAATTCTTTGTATTCAGCTGCATTTGTATTCCTTGTCTTTCACATACTTCCAATATTCAAACCTTGGCCTATTTCATCATATCAGCCGAAAGACGCCAACAGCTGGGCATAGGCCTCCCCCAGAGATCTCCACAAAGGCCGGTCCTGTGCCTTCCGCATTCAGGTGGTTCCTGCGGTCTTTACCAGGCCTTCGGTCCATCTTGTGGGAGACCTACCTACACTGCGTCTTCAGGTACGTGAACCACTCGAGAACTTTAATGCCCCATCGGCCATTTGTTCTTCGAGCTATGTGCTCTGCCCACTGCCACTTTAGCCTGACTATTTTCAGGGCTATGTCGGTGACCTTGATTAGCTTGATTCGCAATAATTTACGTTGAAATTAATATTCTGTGCGTCTGTAGACCAGAAACCGGGCGGCAGATTTTTCTGTTGTGTATTTTTTGTGATGTCAAGCGCGGAGATTATGGCAAATCTTTCTACGAATGTGGAGAACGCTGAAGGCCGGCAGTGGACTGTTAAGGGCTGTTGATGTGAGAGAAACAAACAGTCCATCTGATGGAAAACGATAACCTGCAATTCATTTTATTAAATAGAACACACTGAAAGTTATGTGCTCCTGTCTGCGTGGCATGACGAACCTTGTCGCACGACATACAACTTTTTATCTCCCTTACTTCAACACAATTCGACAGAGATAGCTAGAGTAAACTTGCTCTCTCGCGCGTGACAAAGCGCTTCATGCCATATGTGCTGGTCGTCTACAAATGTTTGAATGTTTAAATGTTTATTTCCAACTTTTTAGGATGTTATTCTGGAAATTACCGACAACCTACAGCTTCTTAGTGTTGAGCTATCCACAAATCTCTATCTCAACTTCGGCCAGTACGTCGAATCCAAAGAAAAGACTGCAGCTAAAAAACTTGGTATTCTCTCGAAGGTTAGACGGTACTTCACTTCAAAGCAGGTGCTTCAGTTACATCAAGCACAAGTACTGCTGCCACCTCTGGGATGGATCAGCCAAATATCAATTGGCGGGTTTGGATTCGGTGGAAAAACGTGCAAAGAAGATAATTTGTGACCCGCAATTGATTGTGTGAAGCAGTTGCACGACCTCATTCCGCCGGCCCCGTTTCCCCATCGGTAGACGTTACGCGACGTAGACGTAGACGCGATTTCTTTGCGCGATCGAGTCAGAAATGAGGAGATCCGCAAGCGAACCAAGGTCACCGACATAGCTCTAAGGATTGCCAGACTGAAGTGGCAGTGGGCAGGGCACATAGCTCGAAGAACAGATGGCCGATGGGGCAGTAAAGTTCTCGAGTGGCGACCACGTACTGGTAGACGCAGCGTGGGTAGGCCTCCTACAAGGTGGACCGACGACCTGGTAAGGATCGCAGGTACCAGCTGGATGCGGAAAGCACAGGACCGGTCTTTGTGGAGATCTCTGGGGGAGGCCTATGCCCAGCAGTGGGCGTCTTCTGGCTGATGATGATGAGACGCGATCCGGGCGAAGGCTTCATCCTTATGTCGTGGATCTTCCAGCTATCTGCACGAGCTGCTTTGGTACGACGGACGTTTGGTATAATTTGAACAGTTAAGGAGTGGAACACGTTCTCTGCGAGTTTGTTCCCTGATCAATGTAATCTGGACGTTTTCAAGGGTAGAGTGAGCGTTCCAAGACGGGCATTCTTCATCTTCTTCTCTTCTTCTTCTTGCCTAATATTTAAAAAAATCGAGTGTTATATTTTTTTAAATATAAGGAACTCAATCATTAATTAAAAAAAAATTATGTGGTAACACTCGTAGCAAAAATGGAATTAACGCGAAAACATTTTTTAAATTAAATTAATTTTAAATTAAAGGGCTATGGTTCTTTATGATTTTAAAAGTTCACTGTCGCCTCAAGACTGCACTGCTCGTCATCAAAATGCTTTTGAGAGGGAAGCACCTCATTTGATGGAAAATGTGCCTTGTGTCAGGCATATCACCTATGAGGAGATTCGAGGACATTTGGGGATTAGTATGAACCAATTTCAAAAAAAATTACATCAACATTTAAAAGTTAGAGAACTTTGTCGCCGCTGGATTCCTCATGAACTCACCCCAAAACAAAAATAACTCGGACTTGTTCGACTGATTAGTGTTCAATTATTTTGTTAAAGTACGATCACGGATCTTCAAATGCTGTGTATGACATAGTGGCAGGACTTGAAACATGGGTCTCCTGTATGGGTGTTCGAAGGCGACAACAAACAAACAAAATTGTGACTGGCGAGAAGCGCGGTAAGTATAAATATTTTTGCTTTTTTTTCTCCCGGATGAATTCTGTCTGCACGATCCTACTTGAAGAACAAAAGACAGTTAACGCTGAGTGGTACCATTTGTTTGCCCATTGTCTTTGAAAAAGTTAGGGAAAAACTACTAAGCATTCGCATCCTATAGCATCACGCCAATGCTTCGGCGCATACCGCAAACAAGACAAAGTCCCAAAGTGACCCATCCCGCACATAGTTCAGACCTGGCACCATGCGATTTCTTTATTTTCCAAAAATTCAAAGATTTAATGAGAGGTAAAAAACATGCCCTCAGACCACTTATGTTTTCAAAAATGGTTTGAATTTTTTTTATTAACGAGTTACGCAATACTTTGAGTGTACCTCAAGTTACATTTTTTGTCATTTTCCGTCTACACTTTCACTACACATATTATCGGGTGCCTTTTCCGTCTGCTTGTTCGTCCCTAAAGCCGTAAACAGAAAACAGAAACCAGTTACTTAGCGTTCTGGTTATGAATATTTTTTAATAGAAAAGCTCAAATAAGCTCGAGCGTCTTATACCGCGCCAGATCCCGGATTCCGGTTAAGAAGGAGATTAAAACAAAGGACGTGTCTGCAATTTGGAAAGCGGTGCAACCCTTCGGGTGCGTTTTAATTGCAGGGGTTGGGACGCCAGGGTAGCAGGGCGCCTCTTTAATACCTACAGGCTTTGGATGCCGCATGCGGCTCGTTTAATGCATACTGATACCCTAAACCGTAAAATGCAATGTTATGTGGGTACTTTAATAGATACTGTGGGTCTGTACAGGTCTCTTTTATTTATTTGCCAGTTAATTGTGCACAGGAAATACAAAGGTACACGATATGTCAAAGTAATAAATGGCACAACATGCACTTCTTATTCCTAAAAGAAACCTTTTCCAGCAGACCTTCGGAAGGGTGATGTGATAACGAGACGCTTTACTCCCTGCTGCCTACTGTAAGAGTCCTACTTAAAACCGATATAGATCGGGATAATTATTAGCTAACACATTTTATTACATGTTTTGCCTAGAATCAACTCACGCATCTAAAAGTTTACCCATGTATGAACGGTATAACTAATACTAAAACGGTAAGTATTTGTGAAACCTTTCTGTTTAAAAACAGTTTATTGCTATTTTTAGTTTTATTGTGGTTAGCGAGAATTGCTTTTTTCCTAAAGTAGCAACAATTTCACTCCTTTTTTGTATCACCACAGGAAGTTTTGTTTCGAGGAATAGTTCTACATAATGTTCCGCTTCTAGCTACATTCTATCGCCACACCGGTCACTTCCAACAGGGGAGTTCAGCCTCACAAACTAAAAACTAAATGATCGCGTACTTCGTCATTCCAATTAAACGAAACTTCGAGAGAATTTACCTGGCAACGCTTCTAATCTACGGTAACTACTAACCATTTGGGGGCGTAAACTTACTAACCTAACCTAACTTATCAGACCTCGGTAAGTTCTTGAAAAATCTCGATTAAACGAATCAAAATCGGCTCATCCGTTCGAGAGCTACAATACCATAGACAGCCACACAGATATAAACACCTCAAACGTATCTTCTTGCTATGTTCTTGCGTCGGGAGTAAAAATACATTATGTAATCGAAAAAATAAAACATACTCCTTCATTATCCTATTTAACAATATCAGCTGAAACAGCGAGCAGTGATAAAATAAGAGCATATGAATGGAAAACTCCATTGAATAGAGTCGAGTAACGCACAGCGCCTCCGCAAACTATAACCGGGCGTACAAGAATGAGAGATGGGACTGAATGCGCGCATACCTACCTTAATGATGGCTGCAGGCCACGGCTCATTGTGCCATACATTGCATTCTTGGTGCCCGGAAAATTAAAGTAACTTAACTTGGCGGGAATTTCGCTACGCGTCCGCCGTCTAGCCGCGCCGTTAAATTTCCAACTTGCGAATTCCACTATGATTCGGGATGTTGTTCTCTGAACGGACTGTGTGTGGTTTGAAAGCATTTTAGACTTAATGTATTAATTTATAAGGTTGTTTTCCGTTTTTGGTAAGATCGAGGTACAATGATGTAGGTATGCAAAAATTTTTAATGTAGGTATTTCTGGTTCGTATACCAGATGTAGAGGAAAGTAACCAAATATGGAATACCATTTTGTTTTTTGAATATAAAAAATGAACTATTCATAGTACGAAGTAATTTTTTTTATTAGATGAGAAGATATAATGTACTGCAACACTTAGTGATAGTCTAATGATTTTAATAACTATTTACAGTATCAAAAACCTAGTTAAATCAAAAAATGAAAAAGGTAGTCAAATATGGAATAAGTACCCCAAATATGGACCATAAGAAAAAGCCACAACAAATACTTAAAAATATGATAAAATAATGTTTTGTAATACTTAATAACAGTCTCATCATTTTCTAAATTGGTTTAGTAGTTAGACTACTGTAACTAATTTTAAAAAATCATATGACTGTTATACATATTGCAAAAAAATAAAGATTTAAAAAAATAAAAATAGGTACATATGAAATTGGACATAGTGACCCCTGGGTGGTCCCCGTATCTTGAGTTATCCGTCCTATCTAATATATAACATAGATAACATTTGGTGCAAATCGATTCAGCTGGCTTAAATCTTAAAAAGAAGTATTTGCTGTTTGTAAAACAGCTTTTCTTAAGGCTTTGTATGAAAAAAGCTGTTTACCAACCGCAAATCACAATAATAGTTTTTATGTTGTAAATCGATACATTTTTGGATTTCGGATATTTTTCTTTATTTTTAGTGTTAGAAAGCATTCTGAAAAATAAATATGAACACATTAACAGTATACATTAATTTTGATTTTGACCCGAATATAGAATATTCCATAAGTGGACCCCAGTGCTTGTCCATATTTGGAATTTAATGACCTCAGAAATGATTGCCAATATTAAAATAATTACAAAACAGAAACAAATAAACAGCCTGGAAATACAAGAACTAGTATATATGTAACCACATAAATATGCGAGTAGAACGTTATCACTCTCTAAATAATAAGAAATACATCGTTTTTACGTCTATTAAAATGTTCTGAGCAGCAACCAAACAAAACGCACATGCCATGTCACCGGCCTTCGCCCTACTGACAAGATTGAACCTATACACGTCTAATATAAGTATATGAAACAGAATATGGTTCTGTTTTGCCATTTAAATTATTATTTTCGAAGAAATAAAGGAATTCCATATTTGGACCCTATTCCATATTTGGTTACTTTCCTCTACTGTATCTATGTTTTATTTCGTCAAGTTTCGCGCGGATTGAAATTATAAGTGGCGAGTTTTCTGTGAAAGAATGTTTCAAGTATCATGATGCAATTGACGCATGAGGCTCTGGCCTAATGAGTAACGGTTGTGCGGCCATGGTCGTGCGACGGGCGGTTTTGAGGTCCCCTATTGGTCCTGATTAGGACAGCGCCTGAAAGTAATTTGTTTATAGTTCATGTAATTTTTGTTGTATTTCGACACCGATAAAAGTAGAATGGAAATTAATTACGATTTCCTTGGATAACGGGCAAACGATTTTATACCAGAGTGACTAATTGCCGTTTTTACTGAACTTAGGAATCGTCTAAGTTCTTTACCTCAATTTGGATGTTATTGATTGCCTAAACAATAATTAAGACGGAACTTATTCGATTCCTAAGTTTAGTAAAAACGGCCTTTAGTCTATATACAATATAATACTATAAGTTCCCAATTTCTAATATTAGTAGGATAAAGTGTTAACCGAGACACCATCCAAACGTCTGTATTAAACAGTAACATAATTATTTCATAAGGCCCGTTTTTCTACCGCACAAAGACCACGAAAACGGTCTGTTCTTTATCCCAACAAAACGAGTGGTGCCCTAACAACTTTTCACACATTTTCCCCGAGTGTAGAACGCTGCGGCGCGCTGTGGGTATTTCGCTGCAATTTTTCTCTGCCTCGCGCCGACTTCCTCCTTTTTAATTAAGTGAAACTAAGAGAGCCTTTTGTTGCCTCCTTTTGCTAATTGCCTGTCCGTCAGTCACTTGTCGTCGGCAACCGTTTATTTGTACCGCGAGTGTTCTGTATGGGCCGAGATCGGCTGTGGCTTCTTGTTGGCGACTGTTATTGATCATATTTGGGTTAGAAATAATTTAGCTCTGCGTTTGATTTTTATGATAATAAAAAAATTATTATCTTGGCGTTAATGTCCCGGCTGTGCTCTCCATTAGGCCTGGGGTCCGCCTTGACCTTGATTCAGGATTTGGCAGATCAGATAGTGACCCTGCTACCAAGGGAACCTGACCAGGTTGTATCATGATTGCAGATCCTTAACCACACGGCCACCGATACTCCCACATTTGATTTATAATAATATATTTTATTAAACGCCCACCGTAGCCGAATCAGTCGTTCCGAAGTAAAGTACAGCCTAGCCTTTGAAAGTTTTTAATTTGGATTCCTCCTACTGGCCGAAGTAGATATTGGTCGTTGCTGGAATATCGGAAGCTGGAACACCACTTGTCTTTATAGAAATATGATTTACAAGAGTACGATTTCTTTGTATGTAAGCGATAATCTCTGACTGTATGGAACCGATTTTGGAAATCCTTATTTTGACAGGAAACTTTAAAAGGCAGACTCGACGAACGAATGAATCTAAACCTACGTACAGGACAACACGCGTTTGTAAACAGTAAAACTACTATCGGAAGAACCAAAGCGGTGGCACGTGAGGCCTGTTTAGTATGCATTAATCAGAAGCTGGTCCGGTACCGTGATTGAAACTGAATCCCCGGACGGCGGTCGCGCCGGTTGATTGCCACTGCGTCGGGATCAGGTGGTTTAAATGAGGACTGCTGCGTACATACTTTTCCTGATACGTTATTGGGTACTAATTTAATTTGCATTGAGAATTTGTTGAGATGATAACAGGTGAAATGGCGAAATGCCTGTCTTGTCTAATATAAAAAAAGAAAAAGATTCTTAGTATTTTTTGTTTTGTGTTGTCACTCTTTCATTGTTCATTAGTGTTCAGTCTTGTATAGAAAAGAGGCCCCGTGGACGACCCAAGAAGCGATGGATTGACATTGCTGAGTTGGATGCGAGAGCCAACGGCCTACGACGCGAGGATGCCGAAGACATGGCGAAGTGGAGGAGAATGAGTAAAGAAGCGGACCCTGGCAGAGGCTGGGATAAGCGTTAGGATGATGGTGATGTTGGTCAGGATTAGCGGGTGGTAAAACAACTTTCCCTAAGCAAAATTACAAAGACGAATCGGCGGATTTACCTACTTTGTTAAAAGCACACTTACTAAAATCTATGGAAGTTATGGTTACCTTTATAATACTCAATGATTTTCCTATTGTGTTCTTACGAAGACAGCAACTAAAACTTGTAAAAAGTAGAAGTAGGAAGGACTTAACTAAGAAGTAGGTAAAAACCAATTCTAAACAGGTACCTTTTTGTTCTCAATATTCTGTTCCCATCCTTGGTCCAGATAAAATTCTGCACGAATCGAAAAGTACAAAGTCCGATCCGATTGTTGTTGCAATATTTCCTGAACGCTCGCAATGCAATAAACAAAACAGCAACGCCAATCCAAAATAAGAGTAATTGCTGTATCCACCTGAAACTGGGCGCATTCATAAATCCATTTAGGGTTGAAGTAGCGTTGATTTTCCTAACAAAAGCCGAAGCCCGAGGTGCACTGAAGTCACCAGAAGCGGTGCTGCGCCAATTTAAACTTCGCACCTGCATGCAGTCCCTAAACTCATTAGCACGTCCGTTAGTTGGATTACAAATATTCGCGGCTTACTAGTTCTGCTGTAAGCATGGAATGATATACGATATGTTGATAATGTCAAAGAATATCGATGATTATTAATTTAATCAAGTCTCCATCAGGCAGGATATATGGTTCTCTCGTTTTAAACTATTAAGTACTCGTTTGTGTTGCCCTAATCAGAAACCTTTATTGGCGTGTGCTCACTAACCATCATCACAAATAGCAATGAACGACCTGAGTGGTTCAGTTGGTTAACATCCGCTAACGTCTGCCACGCATAACTCCCGGTTTCGATTCCCGGCCGAGCAGAAATTGAAATGATGAATTTTGATTTCCGTTACGGGTCTGGGTGTAGCATGTATACTTAATCAGTGTGTATTAAAAAAAAAGAATGTATATAAGTAGTTTTTCAGTTATCTAACACCCATAACACGAGCTTTGTTTACTTTGGGGCTAGAGGGGCGTTGTGTGAATTTGTCCAAGCAAATAAAATAAAAAATTGTTAGGGCGTCCTCTGCGTAGAGCGGGACACGTGCGCGGGCGTCTGCTCAGGGCGGTGTTATGCCACGTGATGAGTCCCATGAGTGCGAACACAGTTAGCGCTTGCTCGGCAACTGACATCAATTTTAAGTTGCTGATCATCAGTCCAAAGAAATAGGACAATATCTGACCGTCAGATACAGACAAATAGGTAAAAACTCTTTTGTCGGTACAGCACATTGACAAGTAGGTGATCGTTACTGTGGTATTCTTCACTTCAATTACCTACACGGTTAGTATGTATTAATTCTAGATATATTTTTAACAGCGATAGAAAAAAAATTGGCAATGGTTACCGGCAACATTTTGCCCTGTCCATAAGCTCCTGTTTCTAAATTTCTTTGTTGCTTTAATTTGACAAAGAAATTAATCGGTGATCTGCGTTCCTCGTAGGTATTTTGCTAATAGTAATACGGGCTTTTTCTTTTACATCATACTAGGCAAGCTTTTAGTGGCCATCTCTTCTGATAGTAAGTGGCGATGAGACCGAGAGGAATATGCCTAGAAACAGCCTATTTAGTCTGGCCTTAAAGGAGCTAGGGAATCACACATAGGGAATTACAACAGTACATTGACATGCAAAGTATTCCATACCGTAGCCGTATACCATCTCCTAATTCACAGTACACATATAAACAAGTGGTCAACGCAAACGGCACCCAGCTCGCGAAGTGAGCAGCGGGCAGCGCGGCTACCGCCACATAATCAGTGTCCGGCGTAACATATTAAACTTTTTCCTCCCCAAAGCCCCTGAAAGAGAAAACCAAGAGCACTTTTTGCGCGTCTGAAAAAGTGGCGTAATTTATTTTCCCTCGGTGCAATATTTAGTGCTGTCCATTACTACAGTTCGCGGGCGAACATTATTCACGGACATCCATCTTTTTTTTCTGGGCGGTACGCGCGTGCGGTCCTCCATATTAACTTTTTCATTCATATTCCCCGGATCGCAATCTTATCGGTTTACTTGAGGATAATATAAGTTTAATATTACCAACTTATAGATAGCGTTAAGACACAGAGCGCACATAAAGCGATTTTAAAACCGTCACTGAATAGAGAATCTCTACCTGATCAGCTGAAAGGTTTTATGAAGTTTCTTGACAGGTAATTCAGGTGTACAATTGCAACAGATGGGTAGGTACCCTAATCTTCAAGACGTAATGCGAAAATAATATCTCCACCTCTGTCTAAGGAGGCCGGACAGACCACCACTTGGTGAACCACCTTATGGAAAGTGGTCACCATCATCTAGAACATCTGCAATTTAAGAGCGCTGGGAGCCGCCCTTTGAGTACTTCTAGACATTCCTTTTGCTGAACGCCAAGTAGTCGTGTAAAGGAAAAGTTGAATGAAGTTCTTCCAGAAAATTATCTAAAAACGAGTGTGGGAAGTTTGAAAACTTGAACTTTTGATACTTTTACGATTATACGCTTCAGAAACTGCCCATATTCTGTTCATAACTGGACATATTCATACAATTTCTGTTTTCTTCCAATGTTATTGGCAGTGTGAGTTTTTAAAATGTTTATACTTAAAACCTTTTCCATATTTGTTCACATCTTCCCCATCCAATGAAAACGAGTCAAGTCATAAAAACGCTTATTTGCCGCCTTAATTGTTTAGAAAAATCATAGAACGTCCTCTATTGAAAAAGCTTACTTATGCCCAGGTGCCCTATTGTTGCCAGGGGTCCTATGAAACCGCTCACATCCACGCAAGCGCTCGTTTCTCTTGCTTGTATTTTCTATCTCTAGCAACTTACTACGAGTGTAAAAGAGAGAGGTAGCGCACGCGAGCTGTCGCGTGGAAGCGAGCGGTTCCGAAAATAGGTCCTTAGAGCAGCATCAACGGACATCCGCCGGCGACGCACTGCGCCGCTAATGCAACGTGCACTGGGCCGGCACAAAAACGGGGCAAGCTCATAAAAACTTGCGAAGTTATTGATTACATTCGATAATTTGAGAAAAATCAATGAGTTTCTGGAAGCTATGCTAAATGTACTCGAATTAGTTAAACATAGACATAGACATGATTTATTTTGACATCACTAAAATCCATAAGCGTTTACATATTATGAAAATTTTAGAACACTTCAATACTAAACAAAAATAAAGTAGGTACAAACACACAAAAACAACAAATCATGGCATTAGCTACAACAAATGCTGCAGCGCTGATTTTCAGTGGGATCTTGACGGTAAGTTGGTTAAATCATTAGAAAGGTGGACGTAACATCGCAAGAATGCGCGATGTAAATAAAGCAAGTGCACTATGCACTTTTTGCGAGTTCTTGCAATATATGTGCGTATCTAATTCACTACTACTAACAGTTTTACAATTAAATTAACACGAAACACACTTCATAATAAACTGTACAGTTAGGTACAATCTATCCAGATTGACTTGACTTATTTGCTAAACAAATATGGTATGCGACATGGCAACGAGCGACCAAAGACAATGAGGGATTTTCAGACAGGTGTTTCGTGAAAAGATCGACCATAAAAAAAAAAATTATCTACAGAAGCAGAGTACATACCGAGTTTCAATTCGAGATAAAATGTCACACATCTCTATAACACACACACTAATACAAATGCAGGGAAGAAACAAGACAGCCCATCTGCATATAAGTTATATTTTGCAACACAAACAAATCTGACTTGTGGGCGTATTTCGCTCCGGACTTGTCATTATAATAAAAGGTAAGGTGTCTAGTGAATCAAACCCGCGCCTTGATACCTATCACCCTACCCTTCTTACCTACATACCGTGAATCGGCAGTGCTTGCTGCTGCAAAAAGGAGGGTTATGATTTTGACCGGTATCAATGCTTATTTGTTGCCTCATAACTTTTAAACTAAGTGGGTACCTACTAACTTATTGTTAGAAGCTTTCATTGTGCACAAGTTCGCCTATGTGACTTCACAATAAATTGAATATGATGCCCTCTAAAGGACATAGTCATGAAAAAAAAAAATGAAAAGGATAGGTACATTAATATATTAAACAGGCAGCATATTCTTTATTTTAATTAGGCGAGACTGTTTATATTTCTTTAACACACGCTGACACACGCACACAGGTTTGAAATTGTTATGATAAGTCCGTCTTTATACTAAATTACAACTAATCTGGCACTTTCTATCACTAATGTATAAGTTTGTCTTTAGAATAAAACTATAACAATATTGGAACTTTTCTAAAACTAAGGTATAAGCCTGTCTACAATAAATCTATCACTAATATGGCACTTTTTATAAGGTGTAAGTTCGTCTTTAAGATTAACTATTTGGCATAAGTTATTCCGATGAGCGCAGGCTGGAACTGAGGGTAAAATAATGAGTCCCACAGCTATTTATGCGTGGCTCTAGGAGAATCCTGTGGCGTGGCCTCACTATGTGGCAGCTCGTCATTAGCTTTGGGTTTGGCTTTGGCGTGGGTATGGGTGGCACCCCATGATTGGCTGGCATCCCACATGGCTTGGGTAAGCACTCAAGTGGCTGGCTGATGGCTGGCTGGTGGCTGGCTGGCGGGTGTTACAAACTATAAATTGAAACAATGATGGTGCACCAGGACTGAAGGGACTTGCATCAACTTATTATCTTGTTCTTCATAATGTTTACAATACAGCACTTCCAATTTGCAACCCAGACATCACCATGTCTGGTCTTTATGAAACCTAGAAAAACAAATAAATGTAAATAAACGTAAATACGCGAGTAATCCATTACGTTATTTCATAAAATGTCTGAACATTTAAGATGGCCTACTGGAAGAGATTTCTTTTAGAAATAAGTAGTGCCTGTTGTATCATAACTAATCTGTACTTACTGTATTTGTTATATTGTGTACAATAAACTGTTAAATAAATAAATAAATGTAATTTAGGTACAGTTTTGGTATGAAACCCTAATACATATAAAATTTTGGACCGCTATTTACAAGACTTGAGTATTAAAATTCTATACAATGAATACTAAATCCGATCCGATCCGCATCAAAATATTTTCGATCACCGAAATATTGCTCATTTTGCCAATCATTTTAAATTTGTCTTTAATGGCATGTTGTTATAAGGTAAAGCATTTCAATTATTGCAAATTCACAGTATTACGATGCATATTTTTGTCACAATTTCAAAAATTGATTCCCGATCTCCGCGACCACCAATGTTTTGTTACCGATTAAAAGATAGTCCAGATGTATTTCCAAACTTTGCGCTTTCATATAAATGTGCACTAAATTACATCGTCTTTTAAATGGTTTGATTTTAATTTTAATAGAAAATTTAAAAATTTGATGTTAAAACACCGATGTCTCAAAAGAAACGTCAGGTCTTTAGGAGCATGAGGAACATGTTTAACGTTCAAAACATTGCACGCGTCATTTTCCAACCACTTATTCCAATAGATAAAAAACGGGATAGCAAGATTAGATTAATAATAATTGTAGAGTGAGCGAAGAGGGAATATTTGTGATTTGTGTCTAGTCTGTTAGGTCTGTGAGATCGACAAGTTAGCTGGTGTATCGCCTGCGGTGTGAGGGGGGCAGACTGGGTGACGTCATGTGACGTTTCGGTGCTGAGCGCGGGGGCACGGGGCAGGGAGCACAAAGGACGTTTCTCAGTGCGCCCGCGGACTCCGCACTGCGCGGTTGAGAGTTTTCTTACAAAGCCCACAGTGAGCCATAAAATAAATATGAAGAAAAACTTACTTTTTTGGACCGAATTTAAAATCGAGCTTTAGTTTTAAAATCCGTTGGCAAACGTTAGCTTTCTCGTCTCAGGATATTATACTTAATATTGTGATGAGTTCGGGTATAATCTCGTGTGCATTCTTTTCCGAGGAACGTCATCAACTGACGTTTCGCGGAAGAAAATGCTCACTGCCCCGCGCCCCGCACCCCGTGTTCATCTACGAAAAGTCACCCTCCCACCTATAGATATACCAGTTAAGTTGTCGACCTATAGTGTTAGTACCATTTCTGAGAAAAAAGCGCAAAATGTGTACATTTTTATACATCTAACAGTCTCATTTTGAGTTATTTTTGAGAATCGTGTCTAATCGTCCCATCTATTACAACTATTAGGACTATTTTTACTTTTATATCGGTTTTAGGAAAATCTCCTATTGCTGGGGTTTGGGTATGCCTGAATAAATTATAGACTGAGGGCCGATTGATTAATCCTCAGATAAAAAATATCAGTCCGATAAGTTATAATGTGACTAAAACAAAATCGTATCGTTACTTCATATAAAGTGACATATAACAGTGATATTGATATCGAGGTAAAAACAATACTAACCGTGGTAACAAACCCGATAACATATGTGGTGAAAGTGTTACGTTACGAGTGTTGTTGGTTTACCGACAGATTTTCTACAAATACGAACTGTGCTATACGTCGGATATTCAGACAGATATTTCTTAGAAATTCACAAACTTAATGAAGGGTGAAAAAATAACTAACCTAAGTACCTAAATACCGTCGCAAACAGGGTCAAAGTCATCCGCGAATTCCGTGACAAATGTTCGCTTGCGACTATAAATTACAGGTGCTCTGTAATAGAGTGCTTACCATTGACGAATGGACTGACACCGAGCAACGGCCTGCTTGTTGCGTATATTGGACCTACTTTATCACTTCGTGTTATCTATGATGCTATAATTTCATAGACACTTTGGGAATGAGAGTTGGTTATTTTATTTTCGAATAGATACTAACCTTCCTAGCTAAGCATGGGGTTAGTTACCTATGCTTTAGGGTGTGTAAGTCACAGAATTGAAACAAAAACAGAATCTATGTCTCCTAAATGAAACATACAAATGGCCGCCGTTTTATATGTGTGCGTGATTTGAGGGTTCCAAACACATAATCTATTTTGGCGTCTTTACTAATTTATGTAATAGGATAACAACACAACCGTACAATAATAAATAAATAAAGTTCTTCATTTCAGACTTATAATTCTTGAATTATAATTAGCAAGTAGAACGATGTGGTCTCTACCTATTCCATTGGGAAATGGGCGTGTAGTAATTCCTGATTTTTAAAAACCTTTTGTAGGTATGCAATGCAATGCTCGTGTATTGCAGTGGGTATTTAAATATAGTAGTTTATGCAACTTTATGTGATAGTTTGACACGAGTGTTTTGATACCTTTGAATTATATGCAGATGCACCTTTATCTACACTCATATTTTCATGTTAAAATTTTGTACCTATAATTTTTTCAACTTTGCTGGAAGTAGCTGCAATTCATTTCTGTTGCCTTGTCGAGGATATCATGCAGCGTAAAATCCACATCACTACTTTCAAATTTGTCTATTAATTTGCTTCAAATATATAAAAACATTTACAAACAAAAATCACAACAATTAGAAAAAATATTTCGATTAGCAGGAAAATAATTCTATACAGCGCAGTTCACTGACTCTCAGCGGTATTCAACCAACTAAACGTTCCCGACCAGAAATAAATAAATAAAAGTGTGTAAAAGATAAAAATGATTAAAAACTTTTCACAAAATACTTTTATTAAATTTATAGACGACTGTTTACGAGTATATACACTTGTTTATGAAGAACAGTGATGTTCATAGTAGAAATACTAGAAATAAAGATAAACTTGTTACTGGTTATTGTCGTCTGGCCTAAGTCCACAAATCATTTGCGGGTCAATGTGTACGCTTTTATAATAAGGTTCCAACAGATATACAGAATTTATCATTAAATAAATTTAAAGCCACTATAAAAATCAAATTATATATTATAATAATCATAAAAGTTATTATAGTATATCTGAATATAAAAATGACAAAAGTCCATGGGACTGAACTGCTGTTCTATACAGGTATTTACTTTTAAGATAGTATATAGGACAAATAATGTATTAGTACATAAGACATGTTTAAAAAACAATGAATTAACGTAGGCTCTGTGGGTTTCTTGCCGTTTCTTTCCCCCACGGAGAACCACCTTGGAAGCGGTGTTAAATTTCCTTCCTTTCCCACACATAGTGACTTCTGCCTGCGGTTGGGTAGGGGTAGGGTAGTAGGAAAAGTAGGGGTAAGATAGTGGTAGGGTAGGGGTAGGATAGTGGTAGGGTAGGGGTAAGATAGTGGTAGGGTAGGGGTAAGATAGTGGTAGGGTAGGGGTAAGATACTGGTAGGGTAGGGGTAAGATAGTGATAGGGTAGGGGTAGGATAGTGGTAGGGTAGGGGTAAGATAGTGGCAGGGTAGGGGTAAGGTAGCGGTAGGGTAGGGTTAAGGCAGTAGGAGAATATGGTAGGGGTAAGCTAAGGGGGTGGTGTGTGGTGCCGCCACTGTGGTGTGTGGTGCCGCCACTTAAAAGAATAGCACTACCCCATCTCTTCCCGTGGGTGTCGTAAGAGGGCGACTAAGGGAATAACCCGGAAGATGGGCAGCAGCATCTTTCGGGTACATTTACATCTACTGCACTGCGATCGCCAACCCGCCTGCCAAGCGTGGCGATTATGGCAACCCCCCCCCCCCCGATGACAAGCACACACAGGCCACGGCCCCCAGTACCCGGCGGCCCCGCTATTCCGGACTATGGTAGCGGTCACGGTAACGGCGGGGCAGGGGGTGCGAAGAATCACCGGATGCGACCAGGCTACCACAAAGCACGACCACTGGCCCTGGCAACATACAATGTCCAGACACTGCGGACCGACGAAAAGCTCGTGGAACTGGAGGAAGTGGTAAGCAGATTAAATTGGGATATTATAGGGTTATCTGAAGTTCGAAGAAAGGGGGAGGACTCGATAACCCTAAAGTCCGGAAATCTGCTTTACTTCCGGGAGGGCGACCAACTGTCCCTAGGTGGTATCGGGTTCCTCGTCCAGAAATCCCTCGTGAACAACATCGTCAAAATCGAGAGTGTCTAGGGTAGCGTACCTTATACTCAGAATTACCAAGCGGTATTCGTTGAAGGTCATACAGGTCTACGCACCGACTTCGACTCACTCCGACGATGAAGTGGAGGCTATGTATGAGGATATTTCTACAGCCATGCATACCTCCAAGACACATTATACCGTTGTCATGGGGGATTTCAACGCGAAACTGGGCAAACGAGGCGGAGACGAGTTGAGAGTGGGGCAATTTGGAATTGGAAGTCGGAACGCCCGTGGCCAGATGCTGGCCGGCTTTATGGAGAAGGAGAGACTCTTTATGATGAACTCATTTTTCAGGAAGCCGGATCATCGCAGATGGACGTGGGTTAGTCCCGATGGTGTCACAAAAAATGAGATTGACTTCATCCTATCTACGAAACGGCATATATTCAATGATGTCTCGGTGATCAATAGCGTTAAAATTGGCAGTGATCACCGCTTGGTAAGAGGAAAATTGAATATTAATCCCCAGCTGGAAAGATCGAGATTGATGAGGTCCACGCTCCGGCCTGTACCCATCCAAATCCAAAACCTCGAGAGCTTTCAACTCGAATTACAAAATCGCTTCGAGTGCCTAGGAGAGTGCGTCGATGTGGACGACTATAATAACAGGTTCGTGGAAACTGTCTATACGGTTGGGTCAAAGTTTTATAAGGCCTGCCGTACAAACAGAACAAACAAAATCTCTGACGATACCCTCAAACTCATCGAAGAAAGACGCGGAATGACTCTGCAATCCCCTGATGATGTCTCTCAATTTAGGCGACTTAATCGACAGATCTCCAAGTCTCTGACTCGCGACATACGCCGCTTCAATACTACCAATATTGAGACGGCGATCGAGCGGAACAAAGGCTCTAAAGTCTTTGCGAGAGATCTGTCGATTGGACAGAGCCAGTTGACGAGACTGAAAACGGATGACGGCAGAGTTGTTTCGACCAAGTCCGAGGTTTTGAGGGAAGTCGAGAGGTTCTATGGACAGTTATACACGACAACACGGGCACCTGTTACCAGTATGGCAAAAGACCCCAGAGCCAAGTTGACCCGACACTACACCGAAGATATCCCGGACATCAGCCTGTACGAGATTAGTACGGCTCTCAAACAGCTTAAGAACAACAAGGCGCCGGGTGATGATGGAATTACGGCTGAGCTTCTGAAAGCTGGTGGCAAACCTGTGCTTAAGACCCTTCAGAAGCTGTTCAATTCCGTCATCCTCGAGGGCAAAACGCCGGAAGCATGGCACAGAAGCATAGTGATATTGTTCTTCAAGAAAGGTGATAAGGCTCTCTTGAAGAACTTCAGACCAATATCGCTACTGACCCATGTCTATAAGCTGTTTTCGAGAGTCATTACGAATCGTCTCGCACGCAGGTTTGATGACTTCCAGCCTCCCGAACAAGCCGGATTCCGAAAAGGTTTTAGTACCATAGACCACATACATACGCTGCGGCAGGTTGTACAGAAGACCGAAGAGTATAACCGGCCATTATGCTTGGCGTTTGTGGACTATGAGAAAGCCTTCGATTCGATCGAAACTTGGGCGGTGCTCCAGTCTCTACAGCGGTGCCAAATTGACTATCGATATATCGAAGCATTGAAGTGTTTGTACAAAAACGCCACTATGTCAGTTCGTCTCCAGGACAAGACCACAGAACCTATTCAGCTGCAGCGAGGTGTTAGACAAGGTGATGTCATATCTCCGAAGTTGTTTACCGCTGCACTGGAGGATATCTTTAGGCTTCTGGGCTGGGACGGACTTGGCATCAATATTAACGGCGAGTACCTCACGCACCTCAGATTTGCTGACGATATCGTAGTCATGGCTGAAACCCTGGAAGACTTGGGCAAAATGCTCGATGACCTCTGTAGTGCCTCTCAACAAGTAGGTCTTAAAATGAACATGGACAAGACGAAAATTATGTCGAATGTCCATGTTGTGCCTACTCCAGTGACAGTTGGAGGCACTCCACTTGAAGTTGTTGACGACTATACATACCTAGGACAAATAGTCCGGCTAGGTAGGTCCAATTTCGAGAAAGAGGTCAATCGACGAATCCAACTCGGTTGGGCAGCGTTCGGGAAGCTACGCCACATATTTTCGTCCCAATTACCGCAGTGTCTCAAGACGAAGGTCTTTGACCAATGTGTGTTGCCAGTGATGACTTACGGAGCTGAAACGTGGCCACTCACTATGGGCCTTATAAGAAAGGTAACAGTTACCCAAAGGGCAATGGAAAGAGCTATGCTCGGAGTTTCTTTGCGCGATCGAGTCAGAAATGAGGAGATCCGCAAGCGAACCAAGGTCACCGACATAGCTCTAAGGATTGCCAGACTGAAGTGGCAGTGGGCAGGGCACATAGCTCGAAGAACAGATGGCCGATGGGGCAGTAAAGTTCTCGAATGGCGACCACGTACCGGTAGACGCAGCGTGGGTAGGCCTCCTACAAGGTGGACCGACGACCTGGTAAGGATCGCAGGTACCAGCTGGATGCGGAAAGCACAGGACCGGCCTTTGTGGAGATCTCTGGGGGAGGCCTATGCCCAGCAGTGGGCGTCTTCTGGCTGATGATGATGAAGCTAGGGGTAGGGTAGGGATAGGATAGAGTAGGGTGGGAGCAGCTACCTATCACATGCAGCACGTGTAATGCACGCTCACTTAAAAGTCTGTCTGGCGGTGGCGTGGGGGCCGGGTCGCTCTTTTTCCTCAAATATGGTTGAATTGGACGATGGCTGGGCCCTGCATACTCGTGAACGGGTGCTGCCTTGGTAGACTGGCTTACTCTTGCTGTAGTTTTAGGTGGGTTTTCTTAATTTTACTAGACATATTTATATAATATATTGAGCGCGGCCCGGCTTTGCCTCTCATTGCCGGGCACGGTCCGGTCGTGACTGGCGTGGGGTAAGTTTGCTGCTGCCATGGGGCGGCCAGCGTGTCACTGTGTGCTTCCTTCCTACTTTCCTACCCCCCTCCTTTTTGACGATTGAAAGAGATATTTAATGTCCTAATCAATAAATAAATTTTGAATTTTGTATGTAATTGGAACATTAAGCTATGAGTGTAGATAAATTTAATGAAAGGCGAGGAGAACCGAGAATCAAAAGACCCCGCCAATTTTAGACTCGATCACGCACATTGGCGTTCTTCTACGTTCTACGTTCATACCAACTGACCGTCGTAAATGCAAAACGTGATTTCGATAGTTAAAAAAAAATTCTTCGGATACAGTTAATTTGACCACCGTTGAGCAAAGTCGTGCTTCTGCCCTACTGCGATAAAAAAATATTGTGTTGTTTTATTCGGATTCCAGATTACGGATTCGAATTCCGAATTCGGGTTTGGATGCCGGATTCGGATTATGGATTCCGGAATCGAATTCCGGATTCCGGATTCAGATCCCGGATTTACTTCAGTCACATAAATTTATCATCATCATCGTAGCGTTTATTCCGGCTTACGCCAGGGTCCGCTTTCCGAATTAAACTTCTTCCGTCGTGCTTACAGGTAAAATATTTTTTTTTTTTCAGTCTCAGTCTTTTGAGATATCCTATGAGGGATGAGAGGAACCCTAGAAACTTCGGGACCTGATTTGACTGTCTGAGTCACAAATACAATAATTAAAGAATTCCCCACATTTTCAGGGAAATTTTCCCATAAAAAGCTAGCAACATCTTAGCATCATCTAGTAATTTACACACACAAGTAAATAAAGCATAATTATGAGAAATTAGCACGAATCATCGTTACTTGTGCGTCGTAGGTAATTGCTCCTGATTTAAAAAAAAATTTCACGTTAATTTTATAACATTTGACCACATATGACGGCAAATAGAAATAATTTTCAGCAAGGAAAAATACGTGTTATCGGTACGAAATGTCGGCGCGTTGTAAGACCTGATGAGTATGTTATGTACAACAAAGGAATTTGTCACACCTTGCATGCACCCTATCTCTTTAAGGTCCGACGGATTCTGTTTTTGTTTCATTTCTGTGGTGTAAGTATCTAAAGTTTACAATTTACAACGATATTCGAAAACGTTAAGTATCAGGGGCTCTATTTTTGAAACGCTCGCTTCGATTCGAACGGTTTTTAATTTTAATTTTCCGCATAAAAAATTCAATTGATCTCTGCCGCCAATAGATAGACACCCGCATCGCCTGGGGAGTCAAGAATGCGTTGCCTGCCTGACCTTCCTCAGAGATAGGTAGGTATAGGTTCGTTTCTTAAAGGTTTCATTATCGTAATGGTCTGGAAACACCATGGAAGTTTCGTGAACGTACGGTGGTCGACCGCCACACATCCAGGTGGCACGGACCCTTACTTACGTCTGACCTCGTAAAGTAGGTATCGTAGACGCACCTTAGTCAAATCGTTATTAGACTACGCGTAAAATAACCTTGCTTGTGGCTGACAGTGAAACAAAATTTTACAGACAACCAACAAAGAAAAGGGACGCCATAACCTAGGTGCAGACTTATCTTGTGCGGGCTCCACACAATTTTTTAGAGTTTATTTAGACCCTCCTAATACGCATGTCAAACACATCATGTTTTCGCTAAGTATCTACAAGGCCATGACGTCATTACAAAAAAATTGACAACATTACAGTTTTTATTTTTATGTGTCACAATATCATCTATATTTTTATAGCATTATGCATGTTTACGAAGACGATAATGTAGAAGTTGGTTCAAAAAAAACTTACTTTATGCTGCTTATTTGTTCATCTATCAGTTACACAACCACTATCATTCATCCACTTGTGGCGCTTAGCGGGGGTGCAGCAGGATTCATCATTGGGATCACGGTGGTGATGATTTTTCTTGGAATCCCTCTGCTGTATATGGAGTTGGTGGTGAGTCAGTTCACGTCGCGTGACTGCCTGTCTATGTGGCGCGCACGCCGTGTCATGACACACGTGGGCTATGTGATGGTGGGGTTCCAGATCTTAAACCTTGTGTACAACCACATCGCCACCACCTTTATGGTGCACTATCTGATTATCAGCTTCGAAGAACCAAAGCCCTATTACACGTGCGGACGATGGTCCAACGAAGACTGCGATATGATGCACAATAATTTTACTGTAAACGAAGACTGTTTGAAAACTGATTTTCCGGAAAAATATTGTTCGCGTCTTTATACAACATATACTGAATACCAGTATTGGAGATTTCAAGTATTAGGGAAAAGAACCAGTAGAGAATTTTATGTTTGTTGGAGATTGTGCCTGTCTTCATTCATGTTGTGCGGGGTTGTATATTTTAATTGCTTTAAACGAATAAGATCTTTATCTCATTTTGTTAGCATATATGCTATTTATCCATATGTTGTATATTTGATTATAGTTCTGGGTTCTATGCTTCAAAAAGGCATAGTGCAAAAATATGATGAAGCGTTAGACTCTTCATTCGAACTATTTAGTAATCACATGAAAATACCTTTCATAATTCAATTTGCAATGTACCCATTGAGATTAGGCCAAGGCGTGATGTCCAACCTGGCGTCTAGTGCGTCCTTCCGCTGGCCAGCGCACGCGCACGCTGTGATTACCGGCGTGGCAGCCGCCATTTTCTCAGCACTCTGCATCTGCACCTCGGCCATGATAGCTTGCCCGCTTACTTTCAAATACAACTTCTCCATGCGAACCATCATGACAGACAACCTCATGTTTATTTATGAGAAAATTCCCATGCTAATGTTTGAATATTCAAGCAGAACGTTTTACTTGATCCTAATGTTTAGTTGTCAGACCGTAATAGGTATCAGTACGGTCGTAATATTATTTTTTAGTTTATCTGAAATGATTTATAAAAGACATAAAACATTTGCTTCGTATCCAGGTCTTTTCAGCCTCACCGGAGTAATGCTATTATTCTTATTGACTATCCCACTGATGGGTCCTTATGGCGTTTATATTGTAGCATACGCTTATAGAGGATATACGTTTATGTTGAGTACTTTCATATTAATTTTAGAGATTGTTGTTTTCACTATTTGGTATGGATTCGATAAATTTGCGGAAGACGTACATTTTATGCATGGCATAAAACCCAGTGTTTATTTGAAATTGGTTTGGATCCTTTCCTTTTTAATTCTTTCTGCCGTATTATACTTTCAACTTAGATGGGCCTATGGTAAATACGGATTAGCGGATCCCGAAGGGTTTCTTGTTCTAGTTGGCTGCATATTTGTAATTGTGACGATATTTCTGGCGCGTGTGGGGATGGCAGCGTGTTGGAAGCAGCTGCGCGCTCTGCTTGAGCTCGACGAGGACTTCGGCCCTCGCCCAGAGATTCTTCGTCGCAGCCGCGCCATGTTCACGGCTCAGGCAATGACAAAAGAGTACATGTACCGGCAGTACCACTTGCAAGCCGGCGTCGTGGCACGACAGCGTCGTTCCAACGTGCGTTCTTTTGTCATCTAGATCTGCAGTCGAACTATAATCAAACAATATCTCATGATAAGGAAAGAATCACACATGGAGAGACAAGACAGGGTTAGTCTAGAGCATTATCAGAAACTGCATTATCTTGCAGCGGGACTTTTTTCGTAAGACAAGCAAATGTAAATTAATATCTAAAATGTATAATTGTTAACTTTTTAAAACTAACTTTAGAAATATAGATCGAGTATCCTTTGTAATAAATATATTACTTTATAGTTTGAAAAATATTTTATTTCAACAATTTATAACAAAGCTGTCAACTAAACGGCTGATGGTGGTCGCATACAATATAATAAGAATCTGTAGGTACCCAAAGTTCTTAACTATTGATCAACTGAAAACCGATAAACGACTTTATTTGTTGACGGGTCCAAGGTCAAGTTTATTTATTGATAACCTATATGTATAAAATCTTTGATTTGATTTTGATTGGTAACCATTATTACACGACAAAACGAAAATTTAAATTACAAAATTGATGATTATTTCAATTTTAATTATTGCAAAACTAACTAGATAATGCTTACTTGTCGCTAAATTGTTGTTGTGCTCCAATTTAAGTGATTAGCAAATAAACTCTTTACGTGGAAGGGGCAAACAACAAAGACACAGATCGGATGGGAAGTTGAGATGATGGTGAGATGAACGGTTAGCTACTAACCGAAGGGAAAAAACAACAAAAATCATACAAATAAAAAAAAAGACAGTACTAACCGTGGTAATAAATCCAATAACATGTGCGATGAAAGTATAGTGAATAACCACGAAAGCCTTAAAACCTATATCATACAATGAGGTTGAATATAATAAATAATAACACTTACTCTAGTAGGCCATGTTTAGAAACACTATTTATATACATTTTATTTAACATATATTGACTTCCATTATTTCTAATACAATGGAGATTTTTGAGGGCAATAACGATAGCATTGTTTCAAGAATAAAGTTATTATTATTGATGGTAGCCCCTACTTTAGGTTATACATGTACCATCATGCATCCGACAGCCGCCAAGGACGGTGCATGCGGCCACGTCATAGGCTACTCGCTGGCAACGATTCTAATCGGAATCCCATTGCTATATATGGAGATGGTGGTGAGTCAGTTTTCATCGCGTGACTGCCTGGATATGTGGCGCGCACGCCCAGTCTTGGCGCATGTGGGCTATGTTAATGTGGTGTGGCAGATAATCTGCCTTTTATACAATCACGTTACTGCCACCTTTCTACTGCACTATCTTCTCATCAGCTTCGAAAAGAAAGTACCCTATTTCCAGTGCGGACCATGGGCTACAGAAAATTGCAATTTAATGCAAAGGAATTACACCCTCCGTCAAGATTGCTTGAAAACTGATGAGCCTGAGCAATATTGTTTTTCAATACATACAACGTTTTCTGAATACCAGTATTGGAGGTACTACATACTAGGAGGAAAATCAAGATACGAAACTTTTGTTTCTCGGAGAGTTTGTCTATCATCATTTATGTTATGTGTAATCGTTTATTTTACTTGCTTTAAAAGGGGTAAATCTTTAACACAATTGATTCCTGTGTATGTTATATTTCCTTATGTGGGATTCATAGTGTTTCTTTTGGGTTCTATGCTCCAAAAAGGAGTAGTGCAAAAATACTCAGAAGTATTGGATTCAAGTTTTACAGAATTTAGCAAGCGTACTGTCACAACCAGTTTAATCCATCAGGGTCTGTACGCTTTGAATATTGGAACCGGTGTAATGATGAATCTATCATCGGGCGCATCGTTTCACTTGCCGGCGCACTCGCACGCTGTTATCTGCGGCGTGGCTAGCGCCACCTTCTCAGCTCTCGTTATCTTCACCACGGTCATGACTACTTGCCCTTTCACTTTCGAATACGGCCTCCAAGTGGCAACTGAAATGACCCAACAACTGCATCTTCTGTTTGAGAAAATGCCCATGATGATACATGAGTACTCGAATCCCGCTTTTTATTTATTACTCTTGTTCAGCTGTCAGACCATAGTTGGGATCAATACTGTCGTAATATTATTTTACAGCTTGACTGAAATGATTTATAAAAGATACAACAAATTTGCTGCCTATCCAGCTCTTTTTAGCCTATTTGGAGTTTTATTCTTGTTTGGTGCTTCTATACCATTGCTAGGTCCTTTTGGTATAAATGTAATAATAGAAGCGAAAATGGGATATATGGTAATGTTACCTACATTCATGCTAATTCTTGAGATTATTGTATTCACTTTTTGGTATGGATTCGATAGATTAGCGGCAGACATTCATTTTATGCAAGGCATCCAGCCCTGGACATTTTTAAAGATATTCTGGATATTCTCACTCGTTATTCTCTGTTACACGTTCATCAATGAGCTGTGCCGTAAGTACAGCCATGTTGGAATAACATCGGACCCCGTTGGCTTAGTCGTGTTAGGTTGTTTTGTGGGGATAATTATTATCGGGTGTATGTTACGATTGACAATAGCTGCGTGTCGGGGCCGGCTGAGCGATGCGCTACAGCTGGACGATAAATTTGGGCCTAATTCTGAGTTGTTGCGCCGTAGCCGCGCCATGTTCACAGCCCAGGCAATGACCAAGGAGTACATGTACCGACAGTACCATCTGCAGGCCGGCGTGGTGGCGCGCCAACGACGCTCCAACGTTCGCGCTTATGCCGTCTAGACGCCGTGGCATTTAACACCTCAAATATAATTCGGTATCAATAAGGTGCATGTACTCGTTAATCACTGTATTATATGAAATAAAAATGTAAAAAACATTTAATCAAAAATAGATGATTTCTTTTGCGATTGTATTTTTGTGATGTGAATATACCATATATTTTGAAATGGAATTTTTGTCATTATTTCTATTTCCAAAACTAAACTGTTCTATTATAGATCTCTACTGCATCCTACATGAATCATTCGAATATTGGTTTTAAGAGCTTACGGCCTGTTACGGGCAGTTTACTCGAGCAAACGGTCCGGTTCGGTGTCCGTATTGCTCTAAGGCTGTTCATGATAATGAACTTGATCCTTCCAATGACTATATCCCAAAAATATGATAAATTTTTAAGTTTCTTTGTTTGAATATTAACTAAATCACATAGAAACTGCTAAATGGATATGGATTAAAGACACATACATTTAGATTATAACCTGGATTAACATATAGGATACCTACTTTTTATCCCGATTTCCCACGGCAATATTATAGGAATATAGCATACCTACCGAATTTCTGGCTATGAATTTCCATGTGTGGCGGTGATAACTTACAATCAGGTAAGATGCTTGCTCGTATTATGATAATACGCTCACTAAGTCGCTAGTTATGTATTCAAAAACCTGACTACAACAAAATCGGCCGCTGGAAAGTACGAAACAGAAAAAAAAATTCCTCAAAAAATGATTCGGATCATCATCATCTTGGCGTCAACATACCAGTTGTGCACTGCTTGTGCGAGGGCCCAGGGGTTCTCCTCGACCATGATCCAGGATTTAGCAGATCAGGTTAATTACAGTAGAGTGACTGGCATATGACCTCTACAACCCTGAACACCCTCCGATTCCGAATCGCTCCTGGACCGATTTAGATACAGTTTTGATTTTCTCCATTTAAAAGCTAGTTGAGTTTAAGTATACTTAGTCGGAGGTTATCCGCCTTTTCTGTCGGTTAGGTTATACTGTAAAAGTATAGTAGTATTTATTCGTAGATACCAATGTTTTTTTTAAGGGTTATGTATGTGTATCGACCATAAATAATGCACATCGACTACTTTCGGCTTGGTATTTTCTCACACGCGTGCGCCAAAGACTATGCTCTACGAAGCCGAACTAGCCAATGTGCATTATTTACGGCCGATACACATACATAACCCTTAAAAAAAACATTGGTATCTACGAAAAGTCAATAAAGGATTAGGATGTTTAGAGGACCCCCCCCCCCCCCTCCGCGTAAGCCTAGGCCCCCGCCCCCCGATTTTCCTTAGGGAAAAGTCAAAGTGGGAGCTTGTCTCCCATCACTGCGCAGAACAGCGCGTCCGCTATACCCGTGCGACAAACACGGGTATAGCCGTTAAGATCGACGTAGAGTCGATCGATGACTTCAGGAGCCTTACCAGACTCCTATCCCATAATAAAGTAGGTTATCACACCTACGCCCTCTCTGAGGAGCGTAAGGTGCGTGCGGTACTCCGTGGAGTGCCGCACGAACTCTCCAATGAGGCCATTCTCATGGACTTTAAGTCCCAGGATTTCCCCGCCGAGGCTGTACACAAGATGTACAGCCGTTCCGGCAAGCAATTTCCCCTGGTTCTGGTGGTGCTCTCAAACACCACCGGTGCCAGGACCATATTCCGGGGAGGCTTCACAGTCTGTGGGCTCTCCGGGATTAAAGTCGAGGCCCCGCATAAACGCGGTTCCCCAAGGCAGTGCCATCGCTGCCAATTTTATGGCCACGCATCGGCCAACTCCTCGGCCCCGCCGCGTTGTGTCAAGTGTGGCGAAGGCCACACTGCCAAGGAGTGCGCGCGTACACGCGACTCCACCACCCCTCCCTTCTGCTACAATTGTGGCCAATCTGGCCACACTGCAAATTACAGAGGTTGCTCGCGCGCCCCTCGCCCTCGCACTTCCGCACCAAAGCCCACTAAGGGCAAAGGTGCGAACTCTTCAGCACCGAAGCCCGCTAAGGGCAAAGCGCGGCTCCAGCCGCAGCTTGTGGTCCGCCCAAGGCCCCGGGGCCGAAGGCTCCCCCACCACCTCTGAGGATATGCGCTAGATATCCTCCATTCATTCGTGCCAGAACGGGGATCCCGTCAATGTTGATGACATTGACGGGATCCCCATTCTGGCATGCAAACTATGTACCGCCTCCACCCAGCTTGAGCGTTTAGACGTGCTTGCCGAGCATTGCTCTCTTCTCCAAGCCCTAAAGTAATACCCCAGGCGCTTTATGCCACACCTACCATTCCCGCCAGTGTCGGCACCGGTCGGATGAGGCCGGGTGGGGTTTCGCTTGTTTCGTTTAATGTGCGCAGCCTACGCACTAACATCCCCGAACTTGGAACGTTCGTCAAAAGCAGGGAGCTCGACCTATTACTCCTTCAGGAGACTTGGCTCAAGCCTTCGATCCAGAAGGGTATTTCGATCTCCGGCTTCTCCCTTGTTAGGAATGACAGGACTGCCACCGCGTCAGGGCGCGGCGGAACTGTCATTTACTACAAGATATTGCTCCATTGCTCCCCTTTTCCAACTCCAACTCTCTCGAGTATGGAGGCCTCCATAGTACAGCTAGGCATGACAAGACATCCATCCGTCATCCGTGTCTACATCCCCTCTGGCTCCCTGCCACTTTGAAGCGCTTCTCTCCCTAGGCGACTCTGTTATTATGTTCGGAGATTTCAACTCCAAACATACCGACGAACGGTGCCCACTTAATGGACTTCACTGGGTCTCTCGACCTAGACGTGATTTGCCCCCTCTCTCCTATCCACTACCCCAACAGACTGGATCACCGTCCCGATGTACTGGACTTTGCGTTAGTGAAGGGCGTGGCGCTCATCCTTCGGTCGATCGGTACCCTCGACGACTTAGGCTCTGACCACCGACCAGTCTCCCTAGTACTAGGCTCCCCCGCCCCTATCTCAACCCCACTGCCGCGAACTTTCACGAAGTGGGAAGAATTCAAAGAGTCGCGGTTGGAAAGTGGCAATGCTTTGACCATTGCCACTTTCCAACCGCGTGGAAAGAAGCCATAGTCATAGGCATTCCCAAACCGGGATAGCTATTAAATGTAGCGTCATCCCAACGTCCAATAAGCCTCCTCAAGGCACTAGGGAAATTATTCGAGAGAGTAGTGCTCTCTCGAATGAAAGAACATATCTTCAAAGACGATGTTCTTATTCCCCATCAATTCGGCTTTCGTCCCAAACACAATTGCCCCAGACAAGTCCATCGTATAGTAGAATACATCCACAATGGATTCTACCCAAAGAGAGAAAAGACGGTCGCAGTCCACGACGAGTTCTACGACATCGCCAAGGCCTTCGATAAAGTCTGGCACAAAGGCCTTGTTTACAAGCTATACAAGCTTGGTCTCTCCGATTGACTCGTCCGGCGAAGTGAAGGCCGGCGTCTCGCAAGGCTCTGTACTCTGTCCCCTACTCTATATATGGTACAGGAACGATATTCCCGTCCCCGACAACGGGTACAACTGTCCCTTTTCGCTGACGACACGGCAATCTACGCCAAAGGGCGAAGGCCTCCCATGGCAAAGCTCCAAAAGGCGGTGAACAAGCTCGAAGCTTGTTTCCAACTGTGGCGCATCGAAGTGAATCCGGAGAAGAGCTCGGCGGTTTGCTTCGATGTTAAGTGCAGACGGGGTGACAGCGACCCCCCTCCCCTCCGCATGCAAGGGAAACTAGTTTCCTGGCAGAGCGCTGTAAAATATCTAGGCGTCACGCTTGACAAAAGGCTCACTTTCCGGCCCCATGTCGAAAGAGTGGGCTGCACCGCCCGTTTCTACCTGGGTCGCCTCAACTGTATGTTGGGTCGATTCAGTAAAATGTCCCTTAGGAATATGCGAACCCTTTACAAGTGTGCATTCGGCCGGTGTTGACATACGCCTCCCCCAACTTCGCTCATGCGAGCTCCCTCGTCATTAAGAAACTGCAAATTGTGCAGAACGTCTTCTGCCGTAGGGCAACGGCGGCTCCATGGTAGATCCGCAATGCGGAGCTACCCAAAGACATGGACCTGCCTACCCTGCAGCAGTTTCTTAAAACGCTCTCCGACTTTTACAAGGCCGCGGAGGAGCATCCCAATCCGCTCGTGCGAGAGGTAGCAACCTACTCTCCCCGCCCGGTCTCCGGCCACGTGGTACGGAGACCGAGACATGTCCTCACGGACCCCCCCCCACGAACTGTCGACTCGACAGAGCCCCTTCCTGCCGTTTCAGCGGCCCCCGTAGGCCCCCGATCCCAATTCACAGCAGCGGGACCCCCTTCGGGTCTCGCTATAATTTCTCCAGCGTATGCTCCGTAAGAAATGACGTTAAGCGCACTCCCTCCCTACGGGATGTCGCATCCGATGAAACCTGAAAAGCCCTTCCGGCTACAGGTGCTCCCAGGGGGTGTTTAGCACGTAAGCGCCTAGATCCCTTTTTTGGCGAGTCGTGTATAACCAGTCCGGCCGGCCGGCTGGTACTCATGAGAGTTCACCTCCTCCCTCCCAACCGCTATACCAGAGGGTGCCCATTTCCTTTGCGTTGGGTGCAAAAAAAAAAAGAGTAAACAGTGGTAGCATGCCATCTTACCCTAGGTTTTGTAGGCCCTCATAGTCATTCAAGGGTAGGTATGCGACCACGGGTATCCTCTAAACATCCGAATCACAATCCTCAATCAGTTTAAAATGCTATGTAGGTACCGACCTATTTTACTGGCATCGTCAAAATCACAACCCTCGGTCTGAGTAAAAAATGAAAATAGGAAATACATATGCGGGTTTTATAATATTATTTAATACCTTTGGCGCCTATTTAATAAACGTGACAATCCGACAGTTTTGTAACTTTTTGACAAGTATCGTTTATCAAAGATGACAATTGGGGAGGTTGGAACCAGAGTGATCTAAGTGTAATTTTTTATAATATTGAGTTTAATACACTACGGGACACAGAATAATAAACTCTTCCATTCCACACTGATCTAAATACTCTTGGTAAAAATGACACTTAGATCACTCTGGTTCCAACGTCGCCAATTACAGGTAAATACTGTCAAAATTCTTTGACTAAATACCCTTTAATAAAGGCGATCGTTTATCACCTTTTCGACACATTTTTTATTATTATTATTGATGGATACACTAGCAGCTAATGCTGACACGTGTATATTGCTGCACTTTAAGTCGTTATCTATTTAAAAGAGTTCACTGATGGAGCACTTATAAGGTTTCCGGGTAATTTATTCCACTCCAAACCCACGCGATTGGATATGAAGTGTTTTCTAGGATTACTTGTACACACAGTGTTATCAAGTTTCTGTCAGTGGCCTCTCAGATAATGGTTTTGATTCCATTTGAACACATTTTCTAGCCCTGGTACATCGTAGTGTGCATGTAGGATTGTAGAAGATCTCCTCGCTTCCTTCTTTGCTCAAGTGTTGTTGATCCCAAAACATGCAGGCGCTCCTCGTAGACTTATCACGCAATTCAAAATCCATTTTTGTAGCCCCACGCTGCACCTTTTCCAGCATATTGATGTCCTTCTTAAAGAAGGGTGTCCCGATTGGGAAAGCATATTCCAACAGCGGTCGTATGCAGGCTTTGTATAGTCTCAGTAATTTTGTGATTGAATGTTTTGCTAATTATATACTTCAGGTGAGCCAGTCAAGAGAAAAAGTTTACTAAATAAATTCAAAGTCAAAGTCAAATTTTCACGACAAGTCGACATATTTGTAAATTTTCCACCGTGACAAATTTGTCAGTGACAATTTTAATTGAACAGAAAATTGACAAATTGTCAAATTGTCACCTGTCGCCTGACACCTGTAATTGTAGCGTTTATTAAATAGGCCCTTGGTGTCCAAATACGTCGACTAAGTTAAAGAAATTACAAGACGCGAGAGAGCAATGAGTGAAATTCGTGCCAACCCCCCTGGTTAAACGTAATCTCGCTTTGAGAGAAGTAATTTAAATATGGAGCACAGATCCTGTGGAAATGGCGGGAATTACATTTGTAAATAAGACGATAAGTTAGCTCGCTGATAAAGTTATGCATATTACGTTGTAGCTGCTTATTTGACATTCGCGGGCGCATACCGCGAGTGAATATACTTCTCAAAGCAGAATTAATTTTGTACGGAAACGTTTTTTTTATAAGACCAACTGAGAACTAACAATTTAATCATTCATTACGTTTTCTTGTTATTCGATGGCTCTCAAATTCGACTCCTACCTATATTGGATCTCTTTCCTGATACGGCAAGATTAGGCAACTACAATTATTTTCCAGACTCATTGATTACTGCTTCATCAGCGCTGGTCATGTCTCGCAGTCATAGAGCAGCACAGGCGTAATAATGCTCTAGTATATATAAGCTAGAGACATGGGGTCCTCTTACATTCGCGCGTGTCATACAAAGCGACTAATGTTTTTGAGGCCAAAATCACTTGAGGAGGATCTTGCCTCCGTACTCTGTAACATTACTCTGTTATATTTATAACACTGCATTCTCCAACCCGCCTGCAAAGTGTGGAGATTCCATAATCTAATAACCTCCCCTTTCGTGGGAGAGGTCATAAGTCCTGAAGTGGATGAGTCCTGTAATGTGATGGGATGGGGACTTGACGGAGCCGATATCTCCGGACCGGTTCAACACTGATCCAAGGTACTAGAACTACCGTAATTAATGAATCTGTTGTATTGACAATTTCATTCCCTATTGATATATTGGTTTCAAGAAATATCACGCGTTTAAATAAAATACCATATATCTCATTATACTGTCCAACTCTCCCCATTATCAGCGTATTACATGAGTCTGGCGTGATCGAAATTTCAATTGAGAAGACATCAAGGATGTACAATGTAGAATGAGTAAGGGCTCATAACAGATCCCTAGTGAACACCTGGTAAACCTATCTATCCTACTGATGCTAGTTCCAACGAACATTATAAATGCGAAAGTTTGTAAGGATGGATGGATGTTTGTACTCCGCCATACAAAAACCACTGAACAGATTTAGATGAAATTAAAGAAAGTAAAGAAGTTTATAGGTCAGAATAGCAAAATTTATACCAAAATTCAATGTGATTCCCGCGGGAACGGATACACACCGAAACGTGACGAAGTCACGGGCAAAAGCTAGTAGTTTATATATTAAACGTTAATGTCACGAATGGCTTACGAAATTATGTAGGTATAGATACTAGGCATACCACGGTATTGTATGAATACAAATATGTAACAAAATATTAAGTACTAGGTATGGTACCTATATGCAGGCACTTATGTCTGTGCGGTACACAAGTGGCCCTGGATTTCAGCGCGAACACAAAGGCTTTCAGACTTTTAACCAGATGCTGGAAGAGTCATGGACATAGATGAGACTATTATTAAAGAAATAGAGACGGCGTTGGAGAATTAGTTATCAAAATAGGCACCTATACAGTGAAATTCCGATACAAAATAGACTGTAGAGAATAATTTATGTATTTATGTATGTTTAATAATTTGTGTATTTGTATATTTGACAAACGCCTACTTAACATATTAGAAAACGTGAGCAATGTCGAAAAACTGATTTTAATCTAAAATTGTAAAAATACACCATTTGCAGTAGATTCCAGTGACCTGAATACCACATGGTAAAAAATTAAGAATTCAAAATTGACTCAAAATGACACCGTAGGTAATAGGTATTTTCTGTGGAAGACTCGAGTAATCATGTTGTGTACACAGCTTTTAAATTACAGAATATTAAATCTGTAATTTAAAAGAATATTAATTGCAAGTGACAAGCTCATCATAATTTTAATGCAAATGTATTAATAATTTGTTAAATCAATGTTTCTCTCAATACATACAAGTATGAAAGAGACATCAGCATCTTTTAGCGCCTTTCCTTGCTTGTCGCTCTCGCGCATAGACTTGTGCTAGATTTTGGCCTAAAATATGACTCACGCTATGACCGAGCCGGGTCAAAGCCAAGTATTGGCCGTAGCTCGACCGTAACATGGTCAATTAATAGCCTAACCAATTTACACGTTCGTGTTGCATACCGAGGAGCAACCGAGTTGTCATTGCGCGGTCGCCACTCGGCTGTTGTCGCTCGGTACATACTATAGCATGAGTGTGTCCATGTATACAAAATGTATGGGATATTATTTAACCGGGCTACGGCCGAACTACGGCCGACACTCGGCTCGGACTCGGCACGCTGTAGAGACAAAACTTACTGAGAGCGCCAACAATAATACTGACAGTGAGGGAAGCGTTATTGCGCTTTCTTCAATAGTTTCTGTTAGTTCAATGGTGTTTATTGAATCGTACCTACTTCAGTTAGGTTTCTTTAATTTACTTAAACCATCACAATAAGTATCTCAGTGTTCTCATGGTGTAGGGTGTAGGCAGATAACGCCGAAAATTTCGTCAGGTTGCATCTGCGGGACTACTCTTTCGGTTCTGGCAGGAGTGGTACGCGTGCAAGCTTGCATTAAGTTGTAAGGCATTAATGCACCAAAGCGTAGAGCCATGACCACGCCCGCTCATTATGAAAAACTCGCTACGTATCCTTACCTTTTATAGTTTAGTTGTATATTCCCGCAAGTAAATAATGCAACAACGCGTGTTTCGCTTAAAAATAAGACTCTTTCATATAAACTAGAACCAAACTGAAGCAGAATTACCAATGACTCTTTTCTGAGTTATGTATAGTAGATGTATGATAACCGATGCTCTTACGGCGAGGGAAAACATCGTGATGAAACGTTCACATTCAGGCGACTGAATGTGTAACCATGATCCAATCTGGTCAGGTTAAGGTTCCCTGGTAGCAGAGTCACGGAGATGGCAGTCACCCTACTGTAATTACACACACACCTGAACTGCCAAATCCTGGATCATGGTCAAGGCGGACCCCGGGCCCTCGTGCGCGAGAGCACTATTCGGACATTAACGCGAAGATGATGATGGTATAACGTAACAATCCGTGTTTTGCTTAAAAAATAAGACTCTTTCATATAAACTAGATTTACTGAAGCAGCAAAAAGAGCACCCACCTTTATTAGGATTCATGGGACTTGCTTCATGGTGTAGTGAGATTTATATGTCGTTTGTGTGGTATAATGGGAATGAGACTGAGTTAATCTTATCTTAGTTCCTTTGTAAATGGAAGGACGCCTGTTGTTTTAGAGGAAAAACTACTTATGTTTAATAGTATTATAAAGTTTGGGTAGATACCACAACAAACTAAATGGCTTATTATAATACTGTTATAGATTATGTGGTGGACGATATATTTATTTTGACATCCTGAGTGGTTCAGTGGTTAACATGCCGGGTATGCCACGCAAGAGGTCCCGGGTTCTTGAAATGATGAAATTTTAGTTCCGTTCTCTGAGTGTAATAATACGTATTTAAAAATATAGATGTAGTTTATCAGTTGTCTGCACCCATAACACAACTTTGATTACTTTGGGTCTAGATGGCGCTGTACGAGTTGTAGGCCAGTCAAATCTTATATCTAAAACGAAAAACGCGATGTAGTGCTGCATTTTTGGTATGTTATTTAGACCCCTTAGGAGAGTGTGAAACAAGATTTTGTAAGAAAAAAAAATTGTGCTACCTGCGTAATACGTGAAAAACTGCAAAATTTCGGGACATTTTTCACATTCTGGCCTAAAAATCGAAAACTATGCTTTTCTAAACCAACAAAGCTTAATAGCTTTTAAAATTGATTAAATATGCAAGGATTTAAGCTCAAACATAGCTCTATAAAGCGTATAGCAACCACGTTATGACTCTTTAAAGATGATCTATTTGTCTTAAAAAATAATAATTTTAGATTTTGCTCCCGTCAGGTGCAAATTATTGGTAAAATTGCTAGTTCTATGATAAATAAAATTAAGAGGGAGTTGTAGTATATTTACATTTCTTCAATTGGTGTGCAGAACGAACTATGTGAGACTAATGGTTCATTCACAATCTTAAAAAAACGAGAAGATAAAAATGTAGTTTTAAAGAATAAAGTATTTATTAAGGTGGGAATAACAATTATACACATTATGAATACTAATCTGACATAATACAAAATACAAATAACAACTAAATAACTTAATAAATCAATCACTAATTTTGTCAAATGTCCACGGTATTAGAACTATTAGGAATGCTGCCTACAAGGCTGGCCGCATTGCCCCCCGTCCGAAGTGGAAGCCAGCCCTAAGGTCTTTAGTAATATCGACCAGGCGCTTAGCTAGCTCCCGAAATAGGGAGAGTGCGCATGGTCCCTAGAGTTCAAGGGTTTCCACGCCAAACGCCCACGCCACGGCCCAGCATTACATGACGTTACTGGAAGATAGAACTGTGCAAGGGTATCGCTACACGTGGTGTTCCTCACCAAACGTCGTCCCAGTTTCCAGGGCGGGGAATGTCACCCCTTCCCTCTTACCGTCATCACGGGCCAAACCACCTAGCTCCAGGCGGAGGTGACGGCCCGGCGGGTGGCATAGTGCGTAACGCGGTTCAGAAGTATCCCAATATTATTAGAGGACATTGCCTGAAGTTAGAGACCCGATTTACACTCACCAGCAGACAGCAGACGGGCACACTCTGCAGAGTTGGTTGATGCGCTTAAAATATTGTTTCGCATTAATCTGCAGCGAGGCTCGCCCCGTAGCCGCTGGAAAAAGGATTTTTTCGGAAGCTCGGCCTCCGGAAAAGCCTCGTGCCAAAGGCATTTGGCCTCGATAGAATACGCCGTAATAAAAGTCCCTAGTTTACAGTGTCAAGTGTTACTCTATCTTAGACTACTTAAGTCATGATCCTAGACTTAATATGTTGGTACCTACATAATATCATAATGATCATTAAGAATCATTTTATTCTTCTGCGTATTTACTTATCTACGAGCATAACTAAAAGGAGTTTCAAATTAAGCCAGGTTGTCATTCCATAAAACAAATATATCGTTCAAGTTCCCTAGTTAATTTCGAAGACGAAGGGTTGCACCCCTTTATGTATTATTGTTTCAACGAATATTGCCCGGCCTAATGAAGATATTAATTAACTTCACTTATTTACGACTAAACTGAGTAGGTACATACCTACTTCAAGAAAGTAATATAAGGGTTCTGATGAATACAAACCCTTGTACCTACGTAATTTTTAATGGGAGCTGCATTCTATATTAATTTTCCTGTCTAGTGAATACTTAGGTACTTACTGCTGGCATTTTCATTACTTATTAATTTTCATAATATTACAGTCTCCTGCATTGGGGAAGTGAAGGGGTGACTAACTTTTGACGCCTCAGGGAAAAGAATAATTAGCAATTCAGAGGGGTAACTTTTCGTAATAGGTACATTGTTGGTACTTACTAAGTTAGTGTGGTTGAATATCCGGCCACATGGTTATGTTCATACGGTCGGGGGCTTTGGTATAATTTTCTTGAAATTGCTGTACCTACAACGTGTAGATTCAAATAGATAAGCAACTAAGGCAGAGGAAAATGATCGCCCCTGAAATATAATCTAAATTTTGTGCACAACAAAGACAAAATTATAAATAAAATGAAATATCTTCAAGTAAGTATTTAAGTAGCTACTTTTAACATAAAACCAAAACTTTTTAGGATTCAAAATGAACAAGGACTTCTACTCCCAAAAAAATATTTGCCAAAGTTAAAATGTTATAAAAAGCGAGTTTCAGATTAACAAACAAAGAGCAAAAAACGTCTGTAATTATGAAATGCAAATCGCCAAAGCGTTCTGTGGGGACGTAACATTTCAAAACCTCATTAAGTCCGAGTAAATCTTTGCTAAGTAAAATTATTGAGATATATTTTTCACCGGTTTACTGTCCTGCTTACCATTATGTAGACGAACCTACACCATCTGTTTTTGTTTATTGTATAAGCAACTTTAGGTATTTTTGATATAAAAAGTTGCTTTACATAAATCAATAATAGTAGTTTATGCAGTTGTACTGTAGTCTAAAATAGAGTAACACTTGACACTGTAGAGCCAATTTGGTAGTGGCCCGAAACACGTCTGCAACAGCTTGCTTTTGGATAGGTGGATATCTGAATATTGCGGAATTGTGGAAATACGTGGGTTACAATCGATCACATCTATCCAAGAATGCGATATATATCGCGATAAGTAGCGTGTAGCATCCGCCTTAGTTCCGCCCAAAACACTACTTCCAGCGAAGTCATGAGTTGTGAGAAAAATCTTGTGAGTGAGGAGGAGTCGCTGAGGTTGGGGATTGGTTGAACACTCTCACGTTTTTATAAAGAACATTGTAGGTGCCTATGTAATATTTTTACAAGTCAAAAATAGAATATCTTCCTTTATCTGCGCCACGAGGGCCTAAATAAACCTAGTTCTAGAGAATGAGAATAGACAAACTGCGATTTAAATTTTTGTAGGTCCTCTCTACCTACGGATCCGCAGAACGGAAACGAGCAAACAATAGGAATACAATAAATACAGTTTATTTCCGATTGACTAAAACGGCGCATCTGGGCTCCGAATTCGAAGGCAACGGGATTTGGTGCATTCGGATGTGGAGTGCACGCAGGCCGCATACTGATTCGGACCGGCTTGGCGGCGGCAAATGCGGAGCTCACTGGCCGGATGGATATATCCCCCTTTGTTTTCCCGCGAATTTAAGATTCAAACGTAGGCTTTGGCAATAGGTCCCTGCAATACCTAGTGCTAGCTTTGAAGAAATATTGTTGGTTGATTTATTTGGTTTTGAGCGTTACTTATAATAAACTTAGCATTTCAAGAAAGGTAGGGATCGGCGGATTATCTATGTTCAGATATTAACATAGACATTTGGGATTCAGTTGTATGTATATGTATACAAAAAGGCGAACAAAAAACTGTTGATCTCCAGATAAAGATACTGAGTTAGGAGAATAGAGCTTCTCTCTAAGCTCGTTTCTATGCTCAACTTGAGTTTTTTAATAATTTTAGTAGGTACCTAAGTACTTCTATCAGGTGACCCGCTTCCTTGTCTTTCTGCCGTAGGTACACATAATATAGAAAAAATAAGGCACCGGTTGTACCTTTCGAAAGTTCTTTGTAGCGTGACCTACAAAGCATACTAGGTACCTACCTATTGCTCCCATCTTTGGACCGGTGAAACTGTCTACCTGCTGACTCCGTACGAGGCGCGCCATATGAATTGTCGACAATCCCATACTAACAACCAAGCACAATTTCGCCATAGACCCATCCGTCGCGGGCAGGGTGTTCATCCCATTACGTTGATAGAAGGTTCGAAAGAATATTCCTCTCTCTTACTATTCGAATGTGGAATGCGAAAGAACGTGTCTCACTCTTACAAAATCGTATGTTATGTGGAATGATCTCCTAGCCACGGTGTTTTCTATGCGTGGGGCCCACATAGGTATCATAGCAAGCACTACGCGTAGCCCTTGGCGTTACATCGCCTTGCTTATGGCCATAATACAATGTTGCCTATAGATGGTTTATGCATGGGCGTAGCGAGGGCGGGGGTTCAGGGGTTCAAACCCCCCATTCATTCACACTGTCTGCGCCGCGTGATCAATCCAGATTTTTAAAGCCAAAATACCAAAAAGTACTGGTGATTGACGACCTGAGTGGTTCAATGGTCAACATGCCACGCAAGAGGTCCCGGGTTCGATTACCGGCCGGGCAGAAATTGAAATGATGAATTTTAATTTCTATTACGGGTCTGGGTGTTCTATGTAAAATAAATATATTTAAAAAAAAGTGTAAGTAGTATATCAGTTATCTAGCACCCATAGTTAAGGCTCTGCTTAGTTTGGGGCTAGATGGCGCTGTGTGAATTAGTCCACGAATATTTATTTATTTTATTTTTATTTAGACTTTTATTCCTGTTTCGCGGCAGCGATAGAATAATTTTTCCAAAATCACAATCAGTTGCCAATAACAACATTGAATTTGTTTGCCATATTTCTTACACCATTAAATAGTATCAACCTACAGGTTTTTCAGTTAAACTTTTCATAATTTTCATTAAATACAAAAAGTTCAGTAGTATATAATCTTATGTTCTGATTCAAAAATACCTGTCTATTAAAACCCGTTCGTTCCATTCGGAAAAAAAGGAGATTTCGTCTAAATACGCAGAAATCGATTTCCGAAATCTGGTCATAATATTATTAAAGCCATACACAAGACGATGTGCAAGGCGATGTACGTCTTCATCATCATCATCTCGGCGTTATGTCTCGGGTGCAATCCCGCGCGGCACGTGAGAGCCCGGGGTCTGCCTTTGTACTATTCCTGGCCCACTTCGCTCGGTCTTCGGCATCCTTGGTGGTGAGCTTGTTGGCACGCATGTCATTCTTGACGACGTCAAGCCATCGCTTTTTGGGCCGACTTGTTCTTCCCGTGCCTGGCGGGGGTGACATGGCCAGACATTTGTTCCCCACGTATTTTGTCGGTCTGCGCAAGACGTGGCCATACCTTCGAAGGCGGTACTCTTGTAACTTATCTGCGATGTCACAGACGCCAAGCGATGTACGTACAACGTCAATATGCTACGCGGAGTGCTTGCCCTGAAGTGTGGACCGTACGTTGTTCTACTTACCTACATAAGACATGGGATCCTCCAACTGGTGTTGTTTATAGTCGGCGGGCTGGGCGTCGGTGACTACTGAGTAGATAGATAGATAGATAAACAATTTATTGCTCATAAAACATAACAGTACCAATCAGTTACAGTAACAAGGACACATATGAGCAAAAGCGGCCTTTACAGATATTGAGACAGGAATATTACAGCAGGTAGTGTTGAGCCACAGGATACAAGAGAATGCGTTGTGCATTAATCTAAACACCAAGAAACAGCCAAAAACTTGAAATAATCGTACTTATATAAGGTATACTAAAATAAAGTTTCACAAATCTTTCGCTAAAAGTCATTTACGAAGTTTTGACTTAAAACTAGACAATGACTCAGACTGTCTGACTGACCTTTTATTGTGTCTGTCTGTGAGTACTTTTTACGAAGAATAAAACACCTACGTAGAAAATTACACCATTCATTCCTGCAAACCGCTCCATCACACACCAAAACGTAAAGACTGTGGAGAGCATTGATGCACGAAAATCGAAATAATACGAATAAACGAAACGCAATTTTGACTTTGACATTTATGAATTTTGAGGTTATGTTATTATTCACTCACTCGCTGTGCTTGTTGCTGTTCAGTATTGAAGTGGTTGTTTTTATTTGTAGAATAAGCACAATTATACGGTTATTTGTAACATGCGCTTCACAATTAAACAAGCAGGCTGTGGAAGCGAGCGTGTTGGGTGTTTAACTAAATTTGTGAAATCTGTAAACACTGTTATCGAAACACCAACTTCGGCACTATTCACACAAGTAAACATTGTTTCCTCATTGAGTAATTGGCTTTTATATACATAATGATCCCAAGACTATAACTATGATTCCTTGAACCTTCAGACAAAATATCTAATTAATCAATTAAGTACCTACATCCGTTATCCAAATTGTAACCTATTATTATCCTAATGCCTAATAAATCCAATTTTCAGAGTGGCAGTGTGGTCCATTTGACTGCAGATGTGTTACTGACAGTATTTTCGAACCCTCAATTGCTGTGGATGCCTCTATCAAATACAATACCACTAGAGACTGGTGTGAAAGCCCAAGGCGAAGGTATTGCTAAGTTTGCAGGATTATCCGGTCAAATATCATGCGCAACTTCATATAATATCAATGACGGAAGTCCTCAGGGTCATTTCGAACAAGACAAAGTTCCACTCTGGACTAAAAATGGGAAGCAAATGATCAATGCTGACAGGTATTGTGTTTTTGAATAGTTTGCTGATTTACCAGATAAGAAACAAAATGTGACTACCAACACATTATTCTTATCAATTTATATAGACTATAATATTATAATAAATACCCCTCAATTGTCACTCAAGACTATTCAAACAGCCTCAGAGACCCCAGCAAAAGACCTTGGCTTGATAACTTCGCTTTATCAACAATATTAGGAGGCACATAATAATTTAATGTGTGGCGAGACAAATTTTTATTATATAAAACCTAGGTATATATATATCTATGTGAGAAGCTCTTAGCTAAACTTATTTTATTCTTATATTTCCAGGTATATGGATATCATGGAAGTATTTAAACCGGACCTGATACTAGCTATTGCAGATGGTCGCACATCAGTTACGGAAACAAACAAACGTATGATTAAGTCTGTGGAGAGGACCTGCAAAATGTTAGAAACTTGTGTGGCTAGGTACAAAGCATCAACAAATCTTCTAAATAGTTCTCTTATTGGTATGTATAAACTTAATATTGCTTGCTGTGTATCTTTAAACCGCAACCACAGATCCCAGTGATCACGATTCTGCCAGGATATTACTGGTATCACAAAAATTAGAAAACAAAACTTTAAAATAAGTACTAACATTTAATTTACTAAGATTATTACTACTAACAGAATATGCACTTATTTAATATTATGATGTAATTTGTAATGCCTGAAGAAATGGATTATTAATATTATTATAATAACAAAATAGTAGAATGGACTTGGATATTGAGGTTTAGATTTTAAGTTCTATACAAACATTAAGTACTTATTATATAAATATTTATTATACTTACTAACCCATGGTCTTATGGTGAGGGAAAACATTGTGATGAAACCCTCCGTGTCTTCAGAATCTGGAGGGTTTTATCACAAAAATGTCCAATCTGGTCAGGTTTCCCTGGTGACAGGGTTACAGAGGTCAGGTGGCAGTCACTCCACCGTAATTACCTGATCTGCCAAATCTTGGATCATGGTCAAGGCGGACCATAATTGATTAATATTTTTATTTTATTATTTTGTTTTTTTTTTAGGTGTCATAGCAGGTGTGGGTCAAGATAAAAGATGTAATGAATGCATTGAACAAATATTAAAACACAAAGATATTATTTCTGGAGTGGCACTTGCTGGTATAACAGATGGTACAGATGATTCTTATAAAGCTGCGGAAGAGAGATTACCATCAATTTTCGAGAAAGTTGGGGTTAGTATGTAATCGTAAACTTTATTTATTGACTACTCTATTTTATTAGCACTATTAGATAACAGTCACAAACTTAAATTATAAGGATACATTCATTCATAGCAGTAAATAATGCAAAATTAAATTATGGCACTATAAGATGTCTGATAAAAATATCAAGGTAATCTGGGAAAAAAAATGTGAAATATTAATATAAAAACACCTTAATATAAATCTGATGCGCATTAGAAAATTTGCTTTATTAGTGAGTAAACATCCAAATAAAAAGATAAAAATGTCTTATCATGTTACTATGTACTATGTAGGTACGTTCGCAACATCTATAAATGGTTTTATAAACAGATTTTACATTTATAATTAAATTGCAATGTGAATAATTTCAGAAAACTATACCAAATGACTTACTACGTATTGTGGAAGGTAGTTGGAACCCAGCGGTAGTATTATCTGCAGTAGAACAAGGCTGGGACATATTTGACGGCTCCTATCCTCTCAAACTGACTAATGCTGGCCATGCCTTGGCATTGACCTTCGATGTTGACCGAAATAGAGATGAACTATGTATATTGGATATGAATGATATACGGTGAGTTATTTCTGATTAATTCCTACAGTCGCTGAATAATCACTACATTCAGCAATTGTCGCTTCTTGCTATTTTAGTGGTTGTGAATGCGTAAAAGTTTTTTTTATACCACTAAGGTGGCAAACAAGCTTACGGCCTGCCTGATGGTAAGGAGTCACCAAAGTCTATAGACGTTTGCAAACCAGGAGAATCACCCACATCTTACTGACCTTGTAAAATGTTTTTCACCCCTTTCTTGAAGAATTCCATGTTGTATCCAAATCATATCTTGTTCAAAACTTACTTACCATCAAAACTTACCTAATGTTGTAAATACCAATGTTTACATTCCAGATATAAAGAAGATTTTAATCCAATAACTAACGGGTGCGAATGTCTCGCCTGCAAGAAGCATACACGTGCATACATACGCCATCTTTTGAATACTCGAGAGATGTTGGCTAGTGTGTTACTTAGCATGTGAGTGTACACCTTCTTGTATTTTTTTTTTATTGGTTAGGGAGACACACGGTGAGACAGTCCACTTGATGGAAAGCAGCCACAAGGGGCCAATCCACCAATGACTCTCTTCTGACATTAGTTCAACACTAACCGATGGTATTATGCTGTGGGAAAACATCGTGATGAAACCTGCACATTCGGCGACTTAATGTGTGATCATGATCCAATCTGGTCAGGTTCCCGTGTTAACAGGGTCACGGAGGTCAGACGGCTGTCGGATAACTGTAATTATCTGATCAGTCAAATCCTGGATCATCGTCAAGGCGGACACCGGGCCCTAGAGTGCTAGAGCACATCGGGACATCAATGCCAAGATGACTAATAGGTTTGGGGCAAGGGAGTGAGTGGTAACCAGTTACCGTACGACGCCGCAGACAGGTGGGCTGTCTTTCTGGTGTCTGAAATAGTTTGACCGAAATAGTTGAAGAGTTGTTTTGTTGGACCTTAATCCAATGAAAAAGACTATTAATGACAAGACAGCTCCATGATTTAACTAGCGTAGGCCACAGTTTTATCAGGTGGTAGGACTCTGTCAAGCCTGAGAAGTCGGCCTGAGCTGACCCAGGCGGTGTGTACTCATACTATTTCCTTTACTTAATTTTCCTTATCTATTTCTGCCGCAAAGCAACAATGCTTGCATTGTTGTGTTTCGGTTTGAAGGACAAGATAGCCAACGCAATTACAGGCATGAGCTATTCCATCTTAGTCCTCACAGTGACAACGCACCTTCGGTTCTACATTTTATTGCCTGCGACCTATGTTATGGGCGATAGTTACCGCTTATCATAAGATGGGCTGTCTGGTGTAGCATAAAAATAGTTTACAAATTGAATAATTCTCCTTTCAGACATAACCTGCACCATTTCGACGAAATGTTCCGCCATGCACGACGACATATAGTTTCTAATACATTCAAAGAATACAAGCGACATATTACTCAGCAGTACGAGCTTTATACGGCATCAGCACCCGAAAAGAGGAAAAGCGATATCAATGAATGTCTACCGGATATTAATGGTATGTCCGGAGCTCCAGATAAAACTAGTTCCTTTAAAAATAAGATTAAAGTATCTGCAACTAGACTGTGATAGTTAGTTCTAGTGTTTTGCTCGGTCGACAACAAGCCTGATGGTATTTTAAAAAGGCGATAGATTAAGTTTATCTGAGTATACGAAAGTACCCTCACCACCAAGAGCTATAAAAACGCTACACCATACCGGGTTTCGACCCGAGTCTCGGTCGTTGCAAGGCCAAATATGCCATATGTTTTGTATGGACACGCTCATGCTATACCGAGAGGCAATAACCGAGTGGCGACCGAGCAATAACAACTCGGTTGCCCTTCGGTACAGCATGAGCGTGTTCATTCCAAATATATGGAAGTACTAATATTTTATCTGCAATTCCATACTTAGGACCTACTCTTGTAACTTGAATTTGAGGGAGACCTGCTGTAGATAATGCTGCCTTAACTCGATTTTATACATTTCATTTTTATTAATCTCTTACTTGGACTTGCTTCGTACCCGGCTCGGTGTAGCTAAAGCTAACTAAAGATCCCGAAATTTTTAATAGCCTGTAGTATCCAAGTCTATACAAAGTCTTAAAATGTTTATAAATACATCAAGTATACCGTATTACATAAAACATCCATTAATTTTTTAATTCATTAATACCTAGTTATTATTTGATACTAGCCGTTCTCAGCGGCTTTAACCCGCGCTCAGTTCGTTTCTCTATAAACAATCTACTTTCCCGCGGTACCTATTATTTTCTAGGGATAAAAAGTATGTAAGTATAAAGAGTGATAATGTTGCATTCTATTCTGAATGAAACAAACCTAGATTTTGAGTCTATTAAAATCTTTTCTATTTATAATATTATTTTAGTATAGATGTGTAAGCTGACCCTAAAAGAAAATTAACTTACCATCTTAGGCTGTACAAACATTCTCGCTTAAAGAGAAATCTAATTAGAGGAAGTTCTCGAAAACGCGTTTTGCGAAAAAGCCTATTATTTTTATAATCGTGATTTATTGTGATTTTTTTCTTATTATAAGTTAGTAAGTAATTATGCGTATTGCTTGTACAAATTTTCGTACATAATAATTCCAAATATGTAGCTATCTAAGTATTATGATTAACCAAAAATATTCTGTACTTAACGTTTTGTTTCTTTGTTTTTGTTTAGTTAACATGACGTTATTGTCACAAAATTGGGGCCCTTAAAGGTCCAAATGCACTAACGCTGCGCTGCAAGTTTAGTTTATAGGAGTTTGTAAGAAGCTACTAGAGTACCTACCAGAGCGGCGTGGCAGAGGATGCAGAAAATATAGATATTTGGGCGATATTTATTATTTCGACACATCGGTTTAAAATATACAGCGAAAACGTATCAAAGCCAACTGCACCGTGAACTCAAGTTCAAGTTGAAATATATTTCTTCAATTTAGGTTTTTATAAAACACATTTGAATGTCATACAATCTACAATGGTACGCACTGCGGTATCGTCGAGCCGGCAACGGTTGGAGATATTTTTATCCGGCTTGCCGTGACGTGCTACACTGTGTAAGTGTAGTAGCCTTTAGATCCACGTTAAGAAGCTTTTAATCTATCTAGGTAATACTGTATTTAGGCTGGTTTCACAGCCTACTAGAGTGAAGTAGTAGGGATACGGCGTTGTACGGGCTCCTGGAGCGGAGCGAGGCACTGTCTGTGTCGCTATTACTGTCTCCACTCCGGGAGGCCGTACGGGTCTCCCGGACAGCTGTGAATACGTCCATTTATTATTTATTTATTTATTAGAACTTTATGCACTAAAGGTACATTTTTCATAAGGTGTCGCTGTACCTACTTCGATAATTTATCGATTCATAAATGGGAGCTATCGGATTTTTGCTCACCAGTTGGCGCCACCAGTAACTAAAGTGTCGTTTTCTTAGCCACTATCTTCAGTTGTCAACTTTGAGTATTTGATCATTAGCATCTCTCCTTTATATTATATAAGAATAGCATGCACGTTTTTTGACAGCAGGACCTAACGCTCCAGCATCCATCCATCCATCTAGCGCAAATTTGATTAGCCTCTAGGATATGCAATAAGTGTATGAGTGTGATTAGATGTAAACAAAAAGCAGTGTCAATAAATTAAATACACTTTTTTAGTTTCGAAATCAACTGCTACACTGCTTACGTTTACATAATTTCTAATTTTAAATAAAACTAAGTAAGAACCTGTTCTAAGAATAAGTTGTTTTTGCCACATGTTTTTATTTATTTAAGTATCTGCATTTCATTATGAGTTAGTATAAAGTTTGACTTTATGAATAAACCACAAAAGTACCTATGTGACTGTCTTTAATTTTTTGCCTGTGTTATTTAGCTGTTTTGCCTGACAGTTAAAATATAGAGTCCTGAATTGTATTTTCAGCTGGACACTAGGTAGGCTTATCGAAAGTATAAAGCACAACATTTTTTAACAAGGAAAACCGCCCACAACTCGCCCACATGGTTCCGTGTCAATAAAATCGCTTTTCCGATGCGCAGAGGAGCCGACATTGGTCGGATGTCTGACCATGTCGACCTCTGCATCCGAAAAATGTTACTTTATTTTATACTACGTAAGGATTAGTACCAACTGTCTAGTTAGCTGCCTCTTAGATCGACCCTGCTACCGCCAAAGAGGATAGAAACACTACTGCCTTTAAACATATGAAGTGAGATAAGTAAAATCATCATCTTGGCGTTAATGTTCCGGTTGTGCTCCCGCGCACGAGGGCCCGGGGTCCGCCATGACCATAATCCAGGATTTGGCAGATCAGGTAATTACAGTGGAGCGACTGGCATCTGAACTCCGTGACCCTACTACCAGGGGAACCTGATCAGATTGGATCATGTCATGGAAATGTAGTTCAAGAGAATACTTTCATAAATGATATATACGTGACGCTACAATTCCAACAATCAGATTCGTTAGCTGTTTTACGTACCTAGTTATGGCTATTTTTCCACTGGCCATATGGTGTGAGTACCCGTAGGCATCAACCCGGTTCACTATCAGGTGTCTTACAATTTCAAATCCATAAATGGTCTCCTTTAGAACAGGCCCCAACAAAAATTGGTCAAATCTAGAAAATGACATATTAAGCAATGGTCACTGACCACCTGAAGGCTTCAGTAGATCAGAAAATGGGCAGCAGCGCTGCAGCGAAGGTACTGTACGGCAAGCACAAGTTGCTCTCGCGCGCGTTAAGCGTGAAAAGCGCGACATAGATTTTTTTGTTTGGGCTCTACTTAACAGACCTCAAGCAGATAATTAAGTCCCTGTTATCACTGTTCGCCGATGATACCAAGATATTGGGTAACCCACTGGTGAGTCACAACATTATTCAGGGTGACTTGGATCGTATTGCTGAATGGACACAAGATTGGCTCCTGACACTGAATTCGAGTAAATGCACTGTACTCCATATAGGTAACAATAACCCTCACATGTCATACACTATCAATGGTGTCAACCTCCAAGCAGTTACATCTCAGCGGGACCTCGGTCTAACAGTGACACATAACCTGAAATGGGACGTCCACATTCTGGGAATTGTTAAAAGTGCCAACTCTCTTCTATATATGATTAGAAAAGCCTTCGGAAACATTGATATGACCTTATTCCTCCGACTATACAAAACCTATGTGCGGCCTCTTCTGGAGTATGGTTTTCAGATGTGGAATCCTTATTTCAAAAAGGACATACAGTGTTTGGAAAAAGTGCAGAGAAGAGCTACGCGTATGGTGACATCTCTGCGTGGCAAATCATATGAAGAACGCTTGAAGGTGCTGGGATTGACGACGCTGGAGGAGCGTAGACAGCGAGGAGACCTTATAGAAACCTACAAGATCTTGCATGGCCATTATGATGTTCAGCTTGAGCACATATATACTATGAAGCCTAATACAAACCGTTCAATAAGAGGACACTCTTTGCAACTGCTGCGATCGCCAAGTGTCTCCAACCCCAGACACAACTTTCTGCCGAATCGTGTGGTATGCGCGTGGAACAAGTTACCAGAACATGTGATAAGTGCGCCGTCTGTCAATGCCTTCAAGAACAGACTGGACAGCCTAAAAAAAGTGACTGACACAAGTGCTAGTGAAGTGCACGCATCAGCTTCATGCTGCTAGTGCATCAACAACTAATAATAATAGATACTGCTATCTCTTTCATCTTAGTATTGAGTGAAGGAAACAAACACACTCTCGCGACGACAATATCTTCCGAGATTCATCACCCACGGTAAACTGTTATGGGCTATTTCAATTTCTGCTCGGCCGGGAATCGAACCCGGGACCTCTGTGTGGCAGACCAGCTGAACCACTCAGGTCGTCCTTGTTTACGATAGCGGTCTGCAGGATAGGTGTACCTTCGAATTCCTTTTAGGTACGAGTAGAAGTAATTTTACGGAGCGCTAGTCACACTACGAAAGATGCACCTTGTACCTAGCTATAAAATAAAATAAAAAAGTTACTTCCTGCTACGTCGTAGTTTTAGTTGACACAATGCCATACATAAATAACATTATTGCAAACACCTGACGAACACACTACGAAAGATGCAATCACGTGACTTTGAGTTTGACACGTGACTATAGCAAATACTTGGGTATCTACAGCTACTGGCGCGTTATATATGATGTCGTATGTATGGTAATTCCAGTAAGCTGCTCTCAACCTGCACCTATAGGTGAACAATGGCTATTTAATCGCAACGTAACGTACCCAGGCACATGATAGGCATGAGGTTTAAGTAAGTTTAACTAGGCAGTAGGTAATACTTATTGTGTATTTTGCTGTATGACGAGAAGATAGAAGTAAACATGTCCAACAAGACTCAATCACTGTCATCGATTTGTGACGCGTGACGGTTCAGTTTTGTTCACTGTCTGTCATTGAGAAAAAGTGTGCCTAAATTTTAGGCGACCACAAGTCGACTTCAGATAATCCTAATAAGAAAAAGCGTTGCACCAGCACCAACTTTACCTATGTGAATATTAAACACGCTTAGTCACTCTTAACTTTATGACACCAATTTTGTGACACCTTAATGCTTAGGAATATCTTAGGCGTCTACTAAAGAGACGCCTAAGTTTAGTGTGATCGGGTTCTTGCAAAATGGGTTGGCTATTACCAACATGCCAATATTGCGTGCATTGATCTCTCGGTCAACTACTGGCATTACTTAATGAAATATACTTTGAAAACTGTTATAAACTTTTCAATTTTGTTAAATTGTAACGAATTCGATTATTTGAAGTGTTACAGCTATCTTTTACCGCTTACAAATTAGTTCTGAGCAAGAGATAAATGTTCGCTGTTGCCAATCCATTTGGCACAAACTGGTTATTCCATTGTTTATTTACATTGTAAATGCGGGCCTATCTCACAATAGTATTTCTTCCAGCTAACCTTAGATAGTCCAAAAGGGCCGGCCGGTGGGGGAAATATTGAGTATATTACTACTTTTACTGACAAGAAAATTCCGTTGATATTTCTCCATTCTCGGAGTCTATGAAATTATAAGAAACGATGAACCAGGTCTAGTGTATAGGTATAGTGTACCTATCTACTATAAAGGAACCATGGGTGCGGTTATTATAAAATCATGGGCATGGTGGGAAAATTAATACTTATTGGGGTACCATAACGACTGCTACGCTTATTTAGCCACTACCAAATAAAGAAAATTACACGAGTAGGTCTTATATTAAAATTTTAAACGCCTGGAAAAATATACGAAGCAAATACACAATTGAGGGTTAGACGATAATTCCTGAGTTGGGCCAATAAAAAGTAAGTACCATTAAGCGTTTAATAGTGATTATTAAATTTGATGTAGACTGTTTAACACCTTTGCCATTGTTCAAATGACCTTGCTAAGGCGAAACTCCTCCCCCCAGACACGAGGGGTACTTACTCTGACGAGCACATCTTCGAGCGCACGAAATGCCTCCAACCGGTCTTATCCATCGCCAGCCTCCCCGCGTCGCAGAATCTGCTGGATGGCGCAACCTTAAACTGATCGGTCCATCTAATTGTTGCGGCTAGATTAGACTAATAAGATCTAGTATTCTTAACTCTACGTCGTGGTCAAAAAGCTTGGCTTCATCTATACTCTAAGGATCAAGAACCCTTTAGGAAACAAAAACTTTTGCATGTCACTTTAGACCACATAATTATATAACTTTGTGCGGCCTTTAGACTTAATTGCTTATACTTACCTTAAATAAATACTTAGAAGGAACGGCCAAGCCCATACCTCTTGACGACGATGTAGGTAGGGGTTTGCTGGCATTAGGTCTTGCTGACTTAGTTAGAGACTTGGCTTTTTTTATATCTCATACCTTAAACCACCAGTGAAAGATATTGGAACATCTACCTTAGTAGGCGATATTAGCACTATATTATAATACTCTTTTAAATAGTATTGTGTTTCTGCCGGTGAGTAAGGTTTCCAGTGCTCCATGGGGTGGGGATTTGGGGAACCGTGGCTTTGGCAGTGGAGTGGCATTTGCTTTTTGCTGCCAGAGCAACGTGTTATAGAGGTGGGCAACGCATTAGCGATACTCTTGGTGTTGCTAATGTCTATAGGCAGTGGTGACCACTTTCCATCAGGTGGCCCGCTTGCCTGTTTGCCTACCGTATGACATAAAAAAAAAAAAAAAAAACCTACATTTCCTCGAAGCATTTCGTCGAATTTTCATACTCTCGTATCTTCGAACTGGGTAATGCAAGACATCTCAAATTTACAGGATACGATGTACATAGCAGACTTATAAATCACTCCAAGTTTCAATGAGGAAGTTCCCAAAATTTTAAAGTGGATTTAAGAAAATGAATAAGTAATAATGAAAAGTGATATGTACCAAAACGGTGAGGTTTTTTTTAATATCTCAAGAAACAAAAATGTCATGAGACCTAGTTGCGACTGTAAGAACAATAATTTCACTAGGAACGAGAATTCGTGCATGACGTCACCAGACTAGCATCCCAACAAGCACAAGTAGCAGTACAAAATAACACTTTTGGTGTATCTCAGAACAATACGAGTTAATAAAGATTTATAGGTAATTGTTCAACCGTGAACTTAGAGCTGCGCATTATGCTTTTGTCTGAATAATAGCATACCTAATTAAAGCAGGAACGGATACTATTGTTACGGGCTCGGAGTTTGTGTAGATGTCAAAAATACTGTCTTACAGCTACTAGCATTTCTATATTGCATAGGTTGCTCTGAAGAGCATTTTAGTGGTAGTAAAATATGATAATTGCTGTATAAAGGTGAAGACTTAAACCACTGAAATGCTAGCATCTAGTAAGAGTCACTGTGAACTGCCGTACAGCCATCAGTTTTAGAGTGGTGTGCAAATACGAGTAGAGTGATTTAATGCATAAAGTTACACATCGGTTCACCTCAACTCTATTACACAGCTTTTTTACATCTTTTTCAAAGCTGCTTAAAAGTATTGTATAAACACACGTGAACACCAAAGGCGTTGTGAGATTCTCGTCTGAAATGCAGCATTTCGCTGTAAATTGGATACATAAAAATAGAACTATACTGTTATTCTGTTCGTTTTTATTCTATTAGCTATACTGTTAGTCTGCATAATAAAACCTGTGTAACCTATTCTAGGGCACATTGAGTAATATTTGAATTATTTGCGTATCTATATGTATTATAACACCTAAAGCTGCAATCAGGTTCACATTAATTAATAATTTATCTAGTCAACGGTCATTTCGAGAGGCCATAAGTTCTTGCGAAGGTAATCAAACTGCTACAGTACATATTTTAGAACACGGTTCCGTACATAATATAAATTAAGTGATGAGTTGTATAAATGTGGAGGAAGACGAATATGAAAATTAAACTAGATGCTCCAGTGAAGGTTAACAAAATACATAATTTTCTGAAGTCAGTTCCGTAATGCACCACGTACAGCAGACGTCGCAGTGCAGTTGTCTTATACCCAGCAGAAATAAAATGTAAATTAGTATGCGTTGAACATAAGGATTTCCAATATTTCATACTAACAATGTAATAAGTTACATTCATTACATTATTAAAAAGACTTTTAAATTTTTTATATTATTTTATTTATATATAAAAAAAAAATAGAATGAGAATAATAATAAATATACTTGGACAATTCAGAAAGTAAGTTTAGTTATTGCTACAGCCATGGAAGTCATGCTTAATACACCACTACATCTGCACATAAGGCAGGAGGCGGTTACAACTATGATATGTTTGAAACACTCTAAATTATAGGGGCAAAAACTTATCCCGCACGCTGATCTTCTGCAGGAACCGGTAAAAGAAGCACCCATGTTCGTACACGATTTGTAAGCTTTTTTTACTTTATCACTTTACAGTACAAAAAAAGACATTAATAATAGATAGTATTAACACTAGTTTGGATATAAAAAGAGCCAAAAGCGAGTTACATAACAAAGCCTCTCCAATTCAGTAATTTTACGTATATTAAAATTACTGAATTTTAAGTGGTTTGTGATGTTTTGCAGAGGATCCCTAAAACTATAAAATTCATATTAAAAAGTAATGCGCTAAAGTAGTTTACATAAATGGTTTTAGCATTCATGTAAATAATAATAACGCTATTAAGAGCCGTCAGGCTGCATTTTGGTTCACTTGAACTATTAATTATTTAATGACTGGAATAAGCATAACAGAGGAACCGGGGTGAACTCTTGTACAGCCAGTTTCTAATTAAAAACGAAATATTTTCAAGGCGCGTAAAAGTTTTACTACAAAACCATATGAACATCCACAGTGAACTTGCATTCCCAGTTATTTTCACAGGTTATAATGTTAAAAGTTTACTTACTAAGATAACACAATTATTACACCTTCACCACAATCACTTTATCGTCACTTAGCTAAATGAATATGGAACACTGGTCGGCTGTATCTTATTTATTTCGTTAGAGCTTTAACAAAATAAGTTTAAGAACATCATCAAAGGGTAATCGTAAACCTTACATTCCTTAGTGCTAAGTCTGTATAACAGGACACTCGTGTTCTGTTAAACAGCTGATAAACAGCCTTGTGACCCATAGTAATCATCCAATATGAATGAATGAAATAGTAGTATAGTGCTATTATAATGCTTTTAAATATAAATTTGAACTAAATTAGAACCAAAGGCTGAATAATTTGTGCCCATTTAAGCATTATATCAGCGTTAGCAGCGCTTGTTACATTGTTTTATACAGCTTTTGGTTTCCGTGTTACACCGTACGTGGTCTCTTATAATGCTACTTGTGCTACTTGGGATTCCGGCGCCACTATGGCGCTACCCATACACTGGAACTCTTTGTGACTGAATCTTTGGAACGGCAATTGCTACCTGGAGACTTTAACTTTCACAAAGCATGTTTTATAAATAAAATTAAAAATAAGGGGAGGACATACATAAAACGTGATTTTAAGGCTATTTCACATATACATATTTAGTTTTTCCTCTATGACATAAATGATACAACTTTTAACCTTACCTTTGAGAGAGTGGTACTGGATTAGTGGAAGCGTGCTTGTAACACCCACAACCAATGCTCGCAATGTTCAGGAACATGGATAGGTGACCGTTTCGTACTTTGAGGCTAGTGAAACTTGAGCACGTTAAGTGTTCTTTCTAATACCGTTACCGTTGGCTTTGGCGAAGCGAGGTTGCAGGTCTAACCTAAATATATTTCCTTTAACATTTGTCTCGACGTCTGCTTAGCCTGTGAAACAACCGCCTTATTACAAGCTTTTAATTAATTTGGAGTGTTTGTTACTATGTACTTATACTTATTATGTACCAGTGAACCCGGCGCGACTCCATTCGCGTACACCTACTTAACCCCTACCTACCCCTTATTTCTTGCTTGTAAACTTTTCTTTTGAATCACTCTATCTATTGTTGAAAACCGCTTTTAAATCCATTGCAAAGTTTAAAAGATCTAAGCGTAGGTAAATAGATACAGACAGCGGGAAGCGTCTTTGTTTTATACTATGTATGTTCGGGTCAAATCCTACCGTACCTACTAGTTGTTTTTCCGAGTCGTTGGACTAAACTCTTTATACTTTAATCCCCTGTAATCGGACTGACCAACAATTTTTCCATTGTTCCTTATTTTCGTTTTTATTATACTTAGGAATCGATTATGTTCATTGTTATCTCAATTCAGACGTTGCTAATTGGCCAATAACTAGTTAAGACGGAACTTAAGCGATAGTTTATATTAGTTGTTTAATGCCTACATACTTATAGTTTATAGTATTAATAACCTTTTAACCGCCGACCTTTCTTCTTTCATCTTGCCCTTATTGCGACGACAAAAAGCTACACCATATAAAAACTATGATACTACGAGTGTTATTTATCAAACGAGGGCGCTAAGAGCTCGATGTTATATGTCTTTAAATTCAGACCATGGCGATAAAAAGGTTATAAGTTAAATAATTTCCACGCATAGTGTCTATAACCATCTAATAATCCTTATCTTGGCGTTAATGTCCCGGTTGTGCTCTCGTGCACGACGGCCCAGGGTCCGCCTTTGACCATGCTTAAGGATTTGGCAGAATCAGATAATTACTTACTTACTTACAGAGGAGCGACTGCCATCTTACCTCCGTGACCCTACTACCAGGGGAACCTGACCAGATCATGCTTACACATTCAGTCACCTGAATGTGCAGGTTTCATCACGATGTTTTCCCTCACCATAAGCATGGTGTCCATAATCACATTCCATGTCCACACCACAAGCGCATTTTCTTCGAGAAATACCTGCCACCTTCCATTTGCTGCTGTCTGCTGGATGTCTGTTTGTGGGCTGTTTGCTACCACTTAGCTGTTTGAAAAATATCACCTTCTTAGATAGTTCTTCGAGTGTAGCATTGAGCTATAAGAGCGTCATACCTATCCAATGGGCTATGTACAGTGCCACAAACTCAGCTAACCCGGTGGCAAAAACTGAAACCAAGTATCACCATTTTGAAATGTTATGTCAAGGCCAACAACAGCGACGCTATCATTGGGTCAGATTAGTTTTTTGCATGCAAATGTGTTTCGGTGACGTAACCGATGACACGGTACATTTGTGAGAAGCGTGTGCGTAGGTATAATGAAAATTATCATAAACATACCTACATAACCAATGTGCGTAACACAGCTGTTGTATACTGTACCTGTAGCCTTGTCCACTCTCTTTGCGACATAGGCATAGTTGGGTCGCTCCATCTGCAACGTTACTAGAGTAGATGGGATTCAATAGCTTTTTCAAGCGTAGTGTGGGACGCCCTGGGGCCTTTTTTTTTCATGTCATTCGGTAGGCAAACAGGCAAGCGGGCCACCTGACGGAGAGTGGTCACCACGGCCTATAGGCTTTAGCAACACCAAGAGTATCTCTGGCAGCAAAAAGGCAAATGCCACTCCACTGTCAAAGCAAAACGGTTCTCCAAATCCCCACCCCATGGAGCGGTATGGTATGGCCTGCTAAAGTGACGATTTGGTGCCGGATGCTGGAGGCGACAAGCCGAGGACAGGGTGTATTGGCGCTCATTAGGGGAGGCCTATGTCCAGCAGTAGACTAATATAGGCTGATGATAATGATGAATAGTTTTATATCTGCCCCGACAGCCCACTTACGGGTGAATGACACCGAGTTTCATTTGCCCCGGTAAGACTAGATATTTCCTTTAGCGGGGCAGAAATACCGGGACAAATTAAACTTGTAGATATTGTGACAGATGGAAAGAGACTCCCTCGCTTAAATTTTTAAGCCCCGACGAAGGGTATTCTAAGTTTGACATGTGTCTGTCTTTCTCCGTGTCCGTCTGTAGCATCATATCTCCCGAACGGATGGACCGATTTGGATGCGGGTTTCTTTGTTTGAAAGCCAGCTTAATCGACATAGTTCTTAACTTTGTTTCATTAAAATGAGTTTAGTAGTTTAGAAAATTATTGAGTGTATGTAAACTTGGTCGGGGTTCATCCGACTTTTTCTGTGGGCTGGGTTATAATATCATTTTTTCGATACTCGAACGGGGTTCTCAGTACTATGTGCAATGAATAAAAGAAAAACATATTATTAACACATTTTACATATATTTTACTGACAATATTTACAAAATAATTTTAGTGACCACACTTATTGAGCTAGGCATATTGGATGAAATGTGCATCAAGTAATTTATTGTTTGTAATTGAATTACATGATTAGGTAAATTAGCTTTAAGAATTTTTGGCAGGATTTTGCTTGACAAAGTAACCTCCTATATAGCATTTTTAGGTAGGTACACAATTATATTGGATGGTGAAACACAACCTTTACATAAAATATTATAATAAATACAAACTGTATTATCTAGTAATTAACATTCTATAAAATACGATTCAATTCAAATAAACACATATTGTTACTAGGAATAAATACAGACTGACACATAGGAATATTAATAATTTAGTCCTTGGCAAAATTTTATTAACATTTGGCGATAAAATTATTTTAAACGCAACTTTTCGCTAAACTTGGCACTAAATACTGCCCAATTGCATATAAGTACCTAATAATAATTTTATCTAATTTGGATTCCTTCTCCCAATAAATAATAATTTCCGGAAGTTTGGCTAGGTAAATAGGTACCAAATACATTCCGTATAAAAATAAGTTTAGGCTATGGGCCGTACCATAACCACATAATGTAGGTAGGTATCTCAATAAACGTATACCTAACATGTAATAGAACGGATCAGCAAATTCTCTGAACAATTATTTCTCAATAAGTACAAAAATTTCAAAATATTATGGTCGATAATAAAACTTTTAAAATGTCAAAGTATAGAAGTACATTTCATTATAACTGTGACATCAAACTGAGCATTTTTGAAGTTGTCTTGCAGTAAACTTAAACACTGCATGACTAATGTAATAAGTAGATAGTGAAGAAGCATAACCAATATGTAAAAAATGAAAAATTTAATATAAATAATGACAATGCACCAGGCATTTGCTCTACAAGCAATCAATCTCTAACTAACGCTATTCACAGTCCGAAGAGAAATAAAGCAAAAATGTCCCTTCTAATCTCTACTACATAAACTTATGCGATACAAAAAGAAAACCTTTGCCATGATCTCAAATTTGCACCATCGCTGACAACGTGTGATATGAGTGTCGAGAATGAGTCACTGCTTTTGAGATCCTATAAGGCCCGAGGCGTGAAGATCGGAACTTGGTTCCTAACTCCATACACCTGCACTAGTTGCGACCATACACATGGTTCACTACAAATGTCACCGTCACCTTTTCACTGGTACACATTTAGTTCAAGTATCACAAGTCCGTCTTTTACGTTTCACATCTAACGACAAACTAATGTATTTACTGCCGGCTTGCGCACTATACAAATTCATTTGTACCGGGGCTGTTGAGAGGTTCTTGAGCCTGGAAATAAGAAATTGCATGTTAATATTGGGGTAGTTTACATTCAATCATATGGGATAGGTAAAGTTACAGCACTATCAGCGAAAAATTGCCAACTTAGCAAATTAAAACAGGTTTTTAAGACAAATCTACATTGGGATACAAGGTTGGCACTCTAAAGTTTCTCTACAGTCAACTTACCAAAATTAGCCCTCGCGTGTTATTGCATGAAAAATGAAAATTTCGGCAGTAAAGTTATTACTAACATTAAGCAATAGCAAGAATATAAAACAACACTAAACGCTATTCAAAAGGGACTATTTACAGCGTTATACTTATACACCTACATATATAAAACCAATTATTTGGCAACTATGATTTTAATACTGACGCGGTAAAAATGTTGGCACATTGAAATTGCCCGAACCTTAAATCCTAAACGAAAATATTTTCTATAAATTCCTTAAATCAAATCCTAGTTAATAATATATAACTCTAAATACATCGAATTTTAAAATGTCTTAGGCAGACCTTAATGCTCATATTTTTACTATGTATTCCTTAAACCTACATTTCAACCTTATTTACAATAGCTTTGGCCTTTTTCTCATGGGGTCGTTTTGTTCATTGTTCATAAAAAATTAATTGATAATAATATTGAAAATAATGTTGCTACATTTTTAATTAAACACCCACTAAATATTGGCCTCTGGCGGAGGTGTCGTGTGCTTGTCGACTTATCTTAAGCTGTTTTGTATGTTGAGGGTGCATTCCATAGCAGTTAGCGCTCTTACCTCCTCCCCCACAGTGCTAGGGTACAGCTTGCTGCCTGGTGCGTACCCATTCTTCTCTAACGCGAACTGGTCTTCGGTTGTCTTGCGGTAGACAGGGTTGTCGAAGTTCATAGAAGTCACGTTGCGGCCCACGTAGTGTCGGTATATGAATCCGGTGATCTGTAACCGGAAATAGACGATCTTAGTTGCTATATTCTTCCATAATATCCCTGTTCTTACGGCTATCATCTCTACTCTGTAAGCTTTCGAAACCGCGGACAAAATACTGTTAATAAAATTATTGGTGCTAATGTTAACATCCAGTATCTATCTATACCGTTGGTACCCATAGATATCTATGATACCTTATCGAATGAGAGATAATCTACTATCGACCGTTGTAACCGTTAAATTAGTATCACATCATAGCACAGCAACAACTCTTAACAGTCCAATGCTGGACTTGAGCCTTCTCCACATTCTATACTACACCAGTCAATGGAAAGAGTGGGCGCAAATTATCCTCTGCCAGACACCATACGGCATTGCAAGTCAGATTAATCTGATAACATGCCATCAGCACCAGACGTCAAGTACAAGCTAATAATGAAGTACCTATACCTATCCACATTCCATGTTGAAGTAGTCACGTGCCGAAAACTTTTCTGAAAAACTGAATCCGTTTGGCCTTGTTACTGATTTATCTTAATGTCCCAGCAACAAAGGACCATACAGTACGAAGCAATTGACGTCAATTAATGCGGTTTCTTGGATCGTCGTTGATGCAATCTAATACAATTAAACCATTTACGAAAACATTTTATCTATTGATGATAGTATCTGGAAAATTCTTTTTGTTGGCTAATGTTGATGGATTGTGGTTTATCTAGGTGATTTTAAATTAACAATCAAAAGTGGCCGACGCCCTTATTCAGTTTTCTACAACTCTAAGCTGTGTAGATTTAGGATTAGGTAATCAATTTTAGCTCAATTAAGACATTAGCACTATAGTGTTTAGAGTGTAAACAACCGATCTAAAATTAGCCGGATGTTGCCGGAAAACAAATATTTGTCATCACAACAACACCTGTAGGTAAGTAAGTAGGTTATGTACCTCATTAATTAACAGTCAGATGCTGAGACCAAGTTGAAAGTATACGATCAAATGCAATCAAGTCGTCACAATCTCTGGCAATGGTATCAAGTCGTGGAACGAAATATGAGCATGAGAAACAACAGCCGTGCTTCTCGGTATTGATAGCATAGCACCATGCCTACGCCGTCCATTGTGAAAGCACTTAAGGCACTTAAGCACAGATGAAGAATAACGTAACATCAATCGTAACATTCTATGAGAAACACATCCCAACTACGTATTTCGTGTTATTAATACTTCGCAATGACAATTCTTATATAACAAAATAGCAGTAAAACTGTTGTATGCTGTTAATTTGCAATGGAGACATATTTTATGTAACTCTTCTTGTACTTAATCAAAATAAAATAGAACAAGTTTAGTATACACAGTTACATATTATTTAGTTCACATCTTTGTCCCTATTTAGAAACCATGAATCGCTATTTTGCTCCATTTTAAACATACCTGATTAATGATTACTTATATACCTACATACAAATTTTTCTTACGTACCTACCTACCTAACAGAGCTGTGAAACTGCACAAGAACTGTTGATATCGAAATTACCTACCAGCAATAAACGAAGCGATATGATTACCAATAATCGAGAGCAAAAAAAACAATAGCAGCAAGTTTCCCATTGCTGTGATTTAGTTTTGGGTTACTCATTCTATATCAAAGCCAGTGCTAAATTGTTTTCATGACTAATCGGTCATACGATGCCTGATATGAATTCACTAATTGTGAGTCTAATCTAATATGGAATAACCGTGACAATTAACGAGCACTTGGAAGATCCAGATAACTGGGACACGTCATATACCATCATTAAAGAGTGCATAATTTTTTATCTCCTAAAAGATTAGGTAGGTGCCCTTCGAGATATCCTCAGCAATAATTGCTGGCACAAGAATTCATATGTCTCTGTAACAATGTCTGTGTAGATACTACACAGTATGTAATGTACTGGAGATATTTAACCTACTTTGTCAACTGAGGATCAAGTCTAGCTGTAGGCTGTAATGGGCTGTTGATGTGACGTGATGATTAACCAGTAGATGACCCACCAAAATAGAATTTAAGTTCTTTAGAAGCATATCGCATGGGACTTCCGTAAGCCAGAAATCAAGATCCGCCCACGTATTAGTAGTCATTTGGAGGATTTATGACTAACACGGTCTTCGGATGTGAGAATAACGGAGGATTATGTGTGTCATCGGTTGGGTACACAATTGGGTTGCTTCTTTTGGGATTAGTATCCTACCGATAGAACATCTAAAATTTATAAGGTACCTATCAACCAAATTTGTCAATGCACTTCTTTAACTTTTGCGTCACTCACCAGTGCTGCTAGAATGATGACTCCAGAGATCACGGCGACCACAATTCCAGCTACAACGCCCGCGTCGCGGCCGCTGGTTGAGATTCCAGTTCCACCAGTCTTTGGAATACCTTCAGTGGTGCCTGAAACGAGAAAATTTATACTGTTACCACAATGCCAAGATGCAGAGGCCCTGACCATTGCAAAGTTTTATCGCGAATAGGGAATTTTCGCAAAGTTTATTAATCTCATTATATTGATACGCGTCAACTTTGACGGCATATATATCAGTACTTAATCGAAAACCTGATTCATTAGTGTTATTTGTTGACTTCCATGAGGATGAAATAAACATCGCGTCGCTTCTTTAAGTAACTATCTATCTACTTTAATGAAGAGTATGTACTAGGCCGTATTGTTCTTGACGTAACAAAAACTTTGCAAAGGTCAGATTTTATTATTTGAAAAACACTTAATTTTAAAATGTTAGCACAAACACACTTCAAACTCACACTAAACCTCCACCTTGAGAAAAAACAGTGATTAGGAAAATGTTATAATGAATGTGCTAAGCGTGGACCTAGTTAAGAATAGGCGGTAAGTATGTCTATTTACTGATTCGTTGAATAAATTACCTGTTACTTGCACCAGAAGTGGAAGTAAAATTACGTATGTTAAACAAATATTGTAGTATTTTGTGTTCTTCTAAAATAGAGGATAACAGTGAGATTTATTTAGATTTAACCAATGCCAAGCACATATTTAAGTTCAATGACAATAACAGCATGTCATGAAATACTAAGGTTAGCAAATATTGACTAAACCTCTGACGGAACTACAGTGCATAAGCGAAAAATTGACGTAATCCGGCGCAGGTGCGCAATGGTTTAAATTGGTTTTTTGCATTTGATAGTCTGAGTTATGGTTGACTCTATTTATTATGACTGTAATAGCTAAGCGTAAAAGGGTGGGTAGGTTCAATAACAATTGACAGAATCCAAACGAAGACAAAGTCTGTAGGCGTCCTAACCAGCTAATGCTAGACATTCTATTTAGAGACAGTGGCAATGAATGGTGCCAACTCATACGCTTAACCAATAATTTAACCTACTTTTAAAGTACAACGTCGAATAGGTTATTAATCTGAGTACCCAGTACCTAGGCGACGTAAAACTGCAGTGAAGGTAAAACTATAAATAAAGGGACAGGAAGAACAAGTTAGGAATGAAAAAAATTGTAGGGCAATTGTGAATCCACAGAAACCTTGAATAATATGAATGGTGATTATGCGGCAGCATTTCCTTTTTCATTGTGCTATCCCAACACAAAATGACCACCGTATCTATATGCTGCGTCATATAGGGAAATATATTGCATCAGCTGGAGCATCATATGTGCTTATATTTGGTAGTTAATTTCTCAATGATAATAACGGGTATCTACCCAAAAGAATGGCAAGCATCTCAAGTATGTAATTAAATTTTAATGAAGTGAATTGTGTTAATTAGCTGCTCGTTATTACAAGAAAACCATGCACCCAGCTCATTCTTTGAATCTGTGTGTCTTACAACAAAGTAATAATTAATATGCCGTTCTCTACAATGGTTATAAGTTAAAATATTAGTTGAGTACCATACCTGGGAAGTCTGTATTCAAATTTTTCAGTTCTGGCAAGAAAAGTTGGCTAAGTCTGTCAAAGTCGTAACGAGTTTCAACAATTGGTTTTGGCGTAACGTCTGGTATCCTCTCCAATGCCACACCCTTCCGGAAAGAGTCGATGAAGGGTTGTTGTTTTCTTTTAAGCGTTCGCTTATCAGTCTCCCAGTAGGAAGGCATTGGTTCGACTCCTACGTTGGCCTCGGTTACTGTTTCTTCTTCAGGTTCCTCTGTTGCTGCGTTTTCGCTCTCAACATAGGCACGTCCCAACTTTAGCAAAAGGCCGAAAAGCCTTTCGGTATGTAAATTCACCATATGTGTTACCCTTTATAAGTATTCTCATTCAAAACGTACGACGAAATTACACGTCAGTTTTGAATTATTGGCATTCCCTGCAAATTAGTCAATGAATCCCAAGTTGTAGACACACAGATATATATAAACATTCTTATTGAAATTAGTGTTAGGTGTAGCCGATGGATGTTAGTAATTTAATGTTTGACCAATAACCAATCACTCAAATTTATATTGGATTTCTTATCTTATCGGCTTCGATGTGATGACAATGGCATCATATCGATCCGTTAATGGAGATGCAAGCATGTGTATCACATTTGTAGCTTTCATATTCATAAAAAGTTAGTACATCAAAAGTATTGAGCAAATTTTCTATATTTGGTGGGTATACCAAATATAACCAAACGGTAACAGAAAGAAACATACAATAGATAAACAGTTCCATTGATATAAATTAAAATAAATATTTATAGCCATAACCAAATTAGCTATTCTTATTCACGCGATTAATAAAGAACAAGTCGATGTAACTGCAATAGTAAACACTGTACGACTTCACTATCACTTTTTACTTTCAAAATCTAACCTTAAAAGCCACAAAGTTGAGACACCGCATGAAAGGTATGCACAGGCGAATTTGGAAGGTAACAGGATAGATAGGAGAAATGTTCAACAAAAAACAGGATGTAAAGGCACTATTAGTACTCACTGTTCACAGGATTTTCCTCTATAATTTTAGTTTCGTGCGGACTGATTGTAGTTTTTTCCACCTCCACGGCTTGTTTAACAGTATCTGCAGATTTTATTGCAATGTACCATTTATAAACGTTACTGGATTCTTGTTTGTGTTATATTGTGTGTCGTTTGTTTATTGTTTCCGTGAGCTTAAGTTGGTTATGGGTCGTGACCGGTGACACAAGCGGTCAGAGCGAACTCTTGGGACGGAATGATGAAATGCCAAGACCGACCGCCGCCGGCGGGCCCGGTCGGCGAGTCTTCGCAGTGACGTGTAGTTTAGGAACAGTCCACCACACAGTTTCCGCATCGAGTTTAACCGTGCGCTCTACAGTTACCGCGTCAAGTTAACCGCGCAGCGGCTTAACCTACGCCAACCGAATGTCGCGTTTATCTCGGCGCGCTAAAAATCATATTGCTCTGACGCCGGCGCCGGCTTACACTTTAATTTTAAGGATTATTATCATCATATTAATTAGTAGAAAATTGTCGTTATCGCAATATTTATATTCCGTTATCTAATACCCAAATACTCGAATGTTAAGGATATGCATAATTTATGTATTTGATACGAATAATTGATTACCTATCAGCATAAATTATCCTCCTATCTAAATTCGACTACAATTATTGCGCAGATTTGTGCTGTATCAGGTTGAACCCTGGACTATCAATGTTCAGGAGCTCAAGCGTTCTTTATTAGCATTGGGTAGACTGTACGTTTGGCGAATTAAAAATGAACCGCCACGCTGTACCGCCGTGCTATGAATTGACTAACAAAAGGTGGCGTGATGTGACGTCACCTCACCTTACACCACAGCGATTGGGCATTGGCTGGTGCGCTCGCGGCCGTGTTATCTACCTTCTCTTTCTACGGTATGCATCGCACGTGCGAGGTCGATGATAATAGCCGAGCCCCCTTCTCAACTCAACCTGTCTCTGGACACGCGCTGGGGCGATACTCGGGTCACATGAATGGACGTCTAGACAATTTCGTTGATATCTGCTACTCGCAACCCACTTTCGTATCGCTACTTCAGTTACTTATTTTATAGTAAACAATAATTGGCCTCATAAGCAATAGCTTGTTTACGAAATACGATAGACTTACTCGGAAGGTGTGTATGATTAATGATTCATCGTCTGGATTTACGTTATTAACGTATTAACGTTGCCAATAAAGATTGGAAATTATAGATAAAAACTATACAATAATCTGTCTAATCTAATAATACTAAGCCATTATCTAGTAGTAGTTTTTTTACCTAAAATTTTTTGACAACCAGCTGAGATCCAGACCTTATGTATCTCTACGCTATTGCAAGTTTTAACTATCTGTTTTAATTGAGTACGGTTTTAGTAGGTATGAGCAGTTTCTAAATACTTACAGTATGCAAGAACACCTAACACCTGTACCTATCTGGTAAATGTGTGCACATTTACTAGATAGGTACAGGTAGATAGGAATAATTAGTATAACGAAATCGTAAACAACGCGTATGAAACTATTCCAACCATAAACAACATGCGTAATTGTTTGTAGATTGATCTGATACACAACTTATCTAATCAACACTAGAACCGCGATATCTAGATGCCTATATCTAGTATGGAAACGTTTAGAATCGATACAATCATACTAATTCAGACGAATGCCACGGATAAAAAAACATCGTACGATTCTCGTCATCGCATGACGTAACCGTTACGTGTAATTCTGTGGCACTGGCAGATATTAGTCAGGCATCCGCCGTCATCACTGTATTGCGAAGTTATTTTTAAGAACTGTGTCAAAATTTGATAAATCTAAAAATAGTTCTGATAGATTCGGTAGTAACAATTTAGTAAGGTATAGCTACCTGACTAAAACAGATATCCACATAAATAACCGGTTTACTATAAGTGTGCTTGTTCTTGCATGGGTAAAGTAATTATTCAGAAACTGTTAATACCTACAAAGACTGTACTTAATTATAACAGATAATTATAACTTGCAATAGCGCAGTGTTACGTTAGGTCATGGGGGATTTCAACGCGAAACTGGGCAAACGAAGCGGTGACGAGTTGAGAATGGTGCAATTTGGAGCTGGAAGTCGGAACGCCCGTGGCCAGTTCGCCATGAAGCCGGCCAGGGCTGGCCGGCTTTATGGAGAAGGAGGGACTCTTTATGATGAACTCATTTTTCAGGAAGCCGAATTATCGCAGATGGACGTTGGTAAGTTCCGATGGTGTCACAAAAAATGAGATTGACTTCATCCTATATACGAAACGGCATATATTCAATTATGTCTCGGTGATAAACAGCGTTAAAATCGGCAGTGATCACCGCTTGGTAAGAGGCACATTGAATATCAATCCACATCTAGTAATTTCGGGATTGATGAAGTCCACGCTCCGGCCTATACCCATCCAAATCCAAAACCCCGAGAGCTTTCAACTCGAATTAAAAAATCGCTTCAAATGCCTAGGAGAGTGCGTCGACGTTGACGACTACAATAACAGGTTCGTGGAAACTGTATATACGGTTGGATCAAAGTTTTATAAACCCTGCCGTACAAAAAGGACAAACAAAATCTTTGACGATACCCTCAAACTCATGGAAGAAAGACGCGGAATGACTCTGCAATCCCCTGATGATGTCTCTCAATTTAGGCGACTTAATCGACAGATCTCCAAGTCTCTGAATCGCGACATACGCCGCTTCAATACTACCAATATTGAGGCGGCGATCGAGCGAAAGGCTCTAAAGTCTTTGCGAGAGATCTGTCGATTGGACAGAGCCAGTTGACGAGACTGTAAACGGGTGACGACAGAGTTGTTTCGACCAAGTCCGAGGTTTTGAGGTAAGTCGAGAGGTTCTATGGACAGTTATACACGACAACACGGGCACGTGTTACCAGTACAGCAAAAGACCCCAGAGCCAAGTTAACCCGACACTACACTGAACATATCCCGGACATCAGCCTGTACAAGATTATCATGGCTCTTAAAACAGCTTAAGAACAACAAGACGCCAGATGATGATGGAATTACGGCTGAGCTTCTGAAAGCTGATGGCAAACCTGTGCTTAAGACCCTTCAGAAGCTGTTCAATTCCGTCATCCTCAAGGGGAAATGCCAGAAGCATGGCACAGAAGCATGGTGGTATTGTTCTTCAAGAATGGTGATAAGGCTCTCTTGAAGAACTTCAGACCAATATCGCTGCTGACCCATGTGTATAAGCTGTTTTTGAGAGTCATTACGAATCATCTCGCACGCAGGTTTGATGACTTCTAGCCTCCCGAACAAGCCGGATTCCGAAAAGGTATTAGTACCATAGACCACATACATACGCTGCGGTAGGTTATACAGAAGACCAAAGAATATAACCGGCCATTATGCTTGGCGTTTGTGGACTGGCGTTTGGCGAGTGATGACTTACGGAACTGAAACGTGGCCGTTAATAGTGGGCCTTATAAAAAAGATCACAGTTACCCAAAGGGCAATGGTAAGAGCTATGCTCGGAGTTTCTTTGCGCGATCGAATCAGAAATGAGGAGATCCGAAAGCGAAGAAGGTCACCGACTTAGCTCTAAGGATTGTCAGACTGAAGTGGCAGTGGGCAGGGCACATAGATCTAAGGACAGATGGCCGATGGGGCAGTAAAGTTCTCGAGTGGCAACCACATCCCGGAAGACGCAGCGTGGGTTGGCCTCCTACAAGGTGGACCGACGACCTGGTAAGGATCGCAGGTATCAGCTGGATGCGGAAAGCACAGGACCGGCCTTTGGGAGATCTCTGGGGGAGGCCTATGCCCAGCAGTAGGCGTCTTCTGGCTGATATGATGACGTAAGGTCTGGATTACTCTTGATCTGGAGCTGGTTGTAAAAAAATTTAAGGTCTCGTCATCACTGTATTGCTAGTTATTTTTAAGAACTGTGTCAAAAATTGGATCAATCTTAAAATAGGTCTGATAGATTTGGTAGGTACAATATTGTATAGAGTTCCTATTAGTGAGGTAAAGGTAGAGCTCGTCTAGTCTGAAATGACGCGCCCTACTACTTAGTTAGTTGATTTCGATGTGTGAGGGCAAATATTGATAACGACACTTCATCTGTGTGGGAGGTGGTGGGAGCGTCGACTGCTCCTACGTTGGTGTCTCACCGGCAACTGAATGACTAATTACAACGGCATTTGTATATGTATTGCGTCCATATTTTAAACTTGCTTGTGTGCGTTAATGCGATAGTGGCGCGCGTCATTTTAGATTAGACGAGCTCTACCGGACTAAAACAGATATCGGTGTGGTATCTTCTCTTAATTTGATAGGTAATGAATCTGTTACCACTAGGAAGGTTTATATTTATTTTGAATATTTTGACACATTTGTAATTAATAATGAATTGTAACGTCTTTTAATTTAAAAGTCGCTGCCCTAGTTTAAAAATGTAATGGCTTTAAAGCAGCCTACCGATTATTTTTAAGTTATTTTTAAAGAAGTAGGTTTTGTTTCTCGAACAAAATAAAATATTCTAGACACTACCTAGGTAATAGATACCTACACAACCTTTTGATGATCAGTTATCTTCTTAACTGTCCTAAGTACCTAAGTAGAATTGGTATAAAAAGAATACATATAAATAAATCTCTTTAGATATACCTAAGTAGGTACCATATTTTTAGTTTTTTTGCGCCATTTGAAGTTGAGGTATTTAAATGTCTTTAGGTACTTAGAATTTTGATGCTACCTTTCCTGTAATTTACGGGCGTACATTTACGTGTAAATACACTTCGTTGTTTATTTTTTTAATTAAAGGCACGGTAAGCTGATGAATAATTATTAAAAAACTATTACCTACGATTATCATTAAGATAATTAAATACTTATAAATATTCTTTAAAATTTATTTGTATCTTTTTCTATTGATACGTACGTCACATGATGCGTATTTTACAAATAAACAACCATTGTTCCTTTGTTGTCTCAAATACCCATATCTACATAAAACCTGGCAAAAGATAATCCTTTATAATGTCATCAAATCGTCTTCTTCTATTGTTAAGTTTTATAGCAAAAAACATTTCGACACGAGTAGCAGGTTTTTTACGTAAAAGGATTAAAGTTCTATCAACACTACTCAAACGAGCTGTTTTTTTTATGAAATTTTCCATACGTAGATCTTGTTTGTTTATGTTTTATGGTGTCGTGCGATGCCGAAAATAATTTTATGCGTAGATACTAACGTAAGTTTTATATTGAAGGCCGTGAAAGATTAAAATTAAATTTGTTAGCACCTCAGGATCAAGACTAATTCATCTTACTATATCACATTAGACAAAGTATTTTGTAAAAGTGACATCTTAACAGTGAACCGGGCTTAATCGGTTCTGATAACTCTATCTAGAATCAGTGCAGCCGGCAATGATACGCAATGCCTTATTTTTTATAGCTACAAATTTATTTTTAACTGTAATCCATCGACATAGTCTTTAATACTTTTGAATAAAATCCCAAGGGATAGTCGAATGTGAATTTTTCTAACTGCACGCAAGTGAATACCTCGCTTTGTAAGAAATTGCATTTTTGTAGCACTCGTATTTTTCTCAAAACTCAAAGATAGTTTAAATGTAAATTTAAAGCATTAATTTTAACATAAGTACCTGAAATAACTATCTTCGGTATTTTAAAATTTTCAATTACAAATCAGTGCAAAACGCTGGTTTTCTTATAACTATGTACACAATCGAGCTCTCTTGGTTATGTTTTGTTTTGACGCACTTTCCTTAGAAGCGCTGAGGTATTCGAAAATATTGTGAGATGTATATGTTCAACTACTTACTTACGAATGGGCGAAATAATCACCTGTACATATTCATTCAGCAGGGCTGTAACTTTCTTACGGACAGTTTTCTACTAATTAATACTACGAAATTGACACCTAACGAAAATGAAAAGCAAAATAATATTCTAGATACTGAGATATACTTAATAAGGAAGGTCTAAAATACCTACTGAAACCCTACCCTAGCTATTTATTCTACTTTATTATACTTAGAGAATCTATTGTTGTTTCGCAACTAATTTTACTTAGTGCCAATATTACTTTTACTTATCTCCTGATTAGGTACTTATTTATACATCCATACTTTTCTACCTAACGGAATGAATGTCATAGCATCCAGACAACAAGCAACCTACCATTCTTATTGATTCCAATTAATAGGGTTTCAGGTCAATCAATCATTTATAAACGACTTGAGTGGTATTCAAAGACTTCTATATACGAATGGTGGTTCCTTTTATTGACCTTGCTCATTCGCTGTTGCGTAGGTATCTACAGAATAATGCACGGCTCTGTTTAGAGGTTCATCGATGGAAATTTTCAAATGTCTATTGCGATGAACGAAGCTTTGTTCGCATTCAACGCATCGAGCTACGCTAATGGATGATCTCTAAACAGAAAAACATTCCTTTATTATCATTTATCTAGGTGCGCTTTATGCATAGTACCTACGCTTATCTACTTACCTACTTATATTCAGGAGACCTGTTAATGTGTAAGGTTTTTTCGCATGATCTTACTTGTTCTCTAAGTACGTATTATACATTCGGTAATGCTGTCAAAGGCCATTAACGTCAGTAAAAAGAGATAACATACCTACATAATTGTAAATAACGTATCCTGTTACAAAAAATCCTTCCTTTTGTAGTTATTCGTGCTTTTACGTATGGCGTATTCAATGTAAATTTTTGTGAATCTTTTGTACTTAGTTTGGTAAAGGTAATCTGCGTCGACTAAAGCCGAAATCGAGAGAGGCGACTTAATTCTAACCTGAACCGAAAACTTAACCTGGTAGCGGATTAGGTTGAGAATGGTATTTTTTTTTTACTTTGCTTTACCAATGTAACCCTCTTCCTAACTGATATGATGTTCATATCTGGTTAGGTTAACCTAACCTAACCTATCCCAAATTTGTTTTATTGGCACTTCTTTACCGCAATTTCATTAAAATCGAAATCGTATACCTAATAGATAGGTAGATAGGTTTCATAAATAAAAAGTGTTTACAATTATTTATCTTTCAACACCGTTCTGTCTTATAAAAACCAGGGACTCTATTTTTTAATCTCTCCCCTCGATTCAAACGGGATTCAATTTTGATTTTCGGAAATTTAATATTTTTAAATCACATTGGCAACACCGAAAGGATACGGTTCAAAAATAGGGTAATTCAGCATCATGCAAAATATCGAATTTTTCATGCTGAAAATCAAAATTGAAATTCAAACATAGGGCCCCAGGGCTCATATACACGAACGGCATATTGTCGCCTTGCCGTCCACATACCTTCTTGGTTATTTTCTCTACCGCTAACAGCATCAGCAGAAGACTCAACACGAACAGGTAGCAACTATGTCTGCTAAATTTATGCCATCAAACTTCATGTGCAATGCACGTGACGTTCCGTGCCACTTTCCATCAGGTGGCTCGCTTGCCGTAAAATGTCGTAGAAGTTTGTCATCAACAATTATGTTCATGTGATATTTGGTCTACCTAGATGATACCTACTCCCAACTGTAATTAAAATCCCTACAGTGGTTGTCACCAGGGTTGCAATTTAACTTAAAAGCGACAAAATTTTTAAGATCTTATAATCAGACTATTAATCAGTCAATTGGATCAGATATTACACTTCAGCGACCCGAGCATGACACTCGTATCTCAATCACTGCCGTGAAGAAGTTTGTAGGCTGCGCTATTGAAATTATTAACTTCGAAAATACCGAACCAAAATCACGTCATCACCAATAATTGCAAGTCCGTCTGGCGACACAGCTCTCCAAATCTATCATAGAAACAATAAGAAATGCAATACTCACTGTCCTCCACACACATCTGGTTGTCAGGCAGGAGTCGTAAGCCGTTGGGGCAGGCGCACGAGACGCGGGGCGCGTGGGAGCCTATCCTTGGCGCGGGCAGGCAGAGGTGCGAGCAGTGGCCGTTAACAGCAGCGCAATGGTTCACGCCGTCAGGTTGCCGGTACGGGTGGTAGACGTGGATCACCATCGGGTTTTGGAGCTGCAACAGAGTACGGCATTGTAATAAACCTGAACTGATGAACAATCTGCTGCCTTATTGTATTATTTGAGCCGTTTTCCCGAATTGATCCCGAGCTCGTTTCCGCGAGGCGAGACTATCGTATCACCGCACCGTAAAGTTTCGATCACGAGTTTGCCTTGTCTAAGCCATGTACGTATAAATTTGATTCACTTATTTGGATTTGGTTTACTTATTTGTGTGCGTGTGAGTCATAAAGGTAATAGTTGGGTATGTCAATCGCGATCGGGCTCCGAGGGCCAACATTGTCTATCCGCGATCGATTCGGGAACACGGCGATTCAGCAAAATAAGGCCCCTGAACAGCTGAGCAACTAAGCGGTATTTTAGAGCGAACTCAGAAAATTAAGTGTAAAATATGAAATCTTGCATTAAACGGCAGGTTTGCGCAACAGAGATGACTTCATTGTGCAATACATAATAGATCAGTCAAAGGCGTTTCTAGGAACCGTCTCTATTCTATAAAGAAAAGGAAGCTGTTGCCTAATAGGGTGAAAATAGCTAAGTAGTCCTCCAAATGCAAATCAATGCAAATGTGTAATGTCACTGGAATCGGTATCAATTGATCACTGAAGTCAATTTTGAAACTGCGTATTCGTATATGTGATGTTGGCAGAGAATATAAGTACGTGTCTGTATTTTCAATACACACTCGTTTAATTATTTGATTAAACTCCGAATAAATTGACTCAAATTGAGTCAAAATGCTTTTTCAAGTTCACTTACTGTATGCGTGGAAGTGATAGCCTCGACGTTTTTCCCGTTGAACTTGTTGGCTCGGAAGACGGCGGTCTTATCCCAGTCGGTCCAGTACACGTAGTCCTCGAAGGTGGTGATGGAGAAGGGATGCCGAAGGACGTCAGTGGAGTAGAGCACCACCCGCCTCGCAGTCCCGTCGTAGTTGCAAGACGAGATAGTGTTCATCTTGGCATCAACCTTGGGGCGAAAACGTTCATAATCATATCATCATCACAGCCCATATCAGTCCACTGCAGAACTTAGGGCCTCTCTCACGAAAGGTTATAGCCATAATCTCCACGCTTGGCAGGCGGGTTGAAGATCGCAGTGTTATAAATATAACAATGGAAAACGCTGCTACCCATTTTCCAGTATATAGAGACTCTAGATCTTTTGCCTCGAAACATTAGTCGTCTTGTACGACACCCACGAGTGTAAGGGGTTGGTGCTATTCTACTCTGCCGGACACCACACGGCATCATCATATATTTATACAAAAGTTATATAAGAGTATATAACTTTTCTCGGTGGAGCGATCGCCACTCCTTGTATCGTAAAGGAAGTGATTTATTATTGGCATAATTATTATGGTGATTTACTTATTGGCCTGTTAATTGCAGGTTATCGACATCAATGGATGAATGAAATGCGCTGTTCTGGGACATTACGCGAAATCGTTAAAATAATGTACACTACATTGACCTTTATTTTAATACAGATAAGAGCACATTGCTAGTATTAATATTGCGACTGTTATCCGGTTGTAGGCGTAATTTTACTGTACCTATTAAGCATATTGATAAAAGTAATCAAGAAAACTGAACCGTTGGTATACTGCTTGGAAATACCCTGTGGGTTATGTAAAATCCCAATCAAATAACATGTTTATTTAAACATGCGGCTTTCTGGATATTCCTTCCTCAGCTTTTAACTATTTATATAAACCTGTTTCAACTAAATGGGAATTCTACAGAATCCCAACAACTCACCCAATAGACACGTTTCCGCACGAGATCTAGAGTGAGTCCATTGGGCCATTTGACGTCATATGTCACGATGGCCTGCCGATGCGACCCGTCCATTCCCGCCCTCTCGATCTTGGGTGTCTGGCCCCAGTCAGTCCAATACATCCAACTGGAACAAAAAATATATAATGAGCACCTAGTTGTTTTCCATCAGGTGGCCCGGTTGCCTGTTTGTCTGCCATCTGTACACTGACATCAGAAATGAGTATCAAAACTACACATACATTATTTGCTGAATAAACTTTGACGACCTAAGTGGTTCAGTGGTCAACAGTATGCCACGCAAGAGGTCCTGGGTTCGATTCCCGGCCGGGCAGAAATTGAAATGATGAATTTAAATTTCTGTTACGGGTCTGGGTGTTCTATGTATAATAAGTATGTATTTAAAAGTATATAATTAGTTTATCAGTTATCTAGCACCCATAACACAAGCTTTGCTTACTTTGGGGCTAGATGGCGCAGCGTGAATTTGCAAAAAAAAAAATATAGATTTGTTTGTAAGCGCAGATAATAATAATAATTTAACGTGTGATCCCGATGGAAATCTCTTCGTAACTTTATTAGTAAAATTATGGAATATGGTAGCGGGACGAGTAAACCGCTGTCAGGGGGTTCAAATAAGCCGTTCCATGGTCGACAAGATGCATCAGTATTCGGTATGCAACAGAAAATCTCATCAAATCCGTTAGAGCGTAGGCGTAGATAGCCTACAGCTATTTCAAACAAAACCTCACATCTAACCCCTATAATTTATCTTTACCTACGTATGTAGGTATTAAAGCGGCACTTCTTAAACCCAAATTATCAAAACCAAAAAGCTTTAATGACGTCAATATTTTTAAAGATAAAATCAAAAGTGAATTACAACAATTAACAAAATCAGATAAAGTACGCAATCGGTTACGCAGACACATCAGCCGATGTTGTTTTTGAAAGAAATTCCTTTCTTATTAGGTATATTGTTCCGTAACAGTTATAGCACATTGTAAGTTTTATCGTAGTATTTATACAGATGCCAGAAATTCGATTACAACGTACTCAACTCTATTATAACTGTTATGTTCGACCGCATGTTGTTTCCTTACTGATCAGGGCACGATCAGGGCACGGTTGGCCTGCATTAAGCCTGCACTATAATAGTAGTTTATGTAACTGTCATTTAAAAGGGGGTATTAAAACATGAGTGTCTGTTTATCATACGAGGCGTAGCCGATTACATATTCAAAAACAGTCGTTTAAGGGTACACTTTTTTACGCCAGTCTATAAAATTTCAAAAAAATACTTTTCAATAAAGTCTTAAACGCATTATTTTTTCTCGGGCGCCGGGACACAGCGAAACGTAGGCTAAATACCTAGATGCCTTTAACAAATACAAAATTTAAATTTTCCTGTGTAATTATTTTCCCGCTAAACAGAATATTTTTTCTAATCGTTGTAATTTGTGTTTGTGAATGTTTTTTCTTATTTGAAGCAAATAAATAGATAAATGTGAAAGTAGTAAAGCTAATTTCCCGCCGCTTGATATCCTTTAAGCGTAGATACAACATAACTGACTCGCAGATTACTTCCAGCAAAGTTGAGAAAATAATAAGTACGATATTTTAACATAAAAATATTTGTGTAGATAAAGTAGTGTATGCAACTGTATATAATTAGGTATTAAAACACTCGTGGCAAACTATTATCTGACACTCATGTTGTAATACCCCCTTTTATATGACAGTTGCATAAACTACTATTATCTACACTCATAGCGTAATGTTCTAATTACATATTCGTAAACAGCCGTTTAAGGGTACACTTTTTTCGAATATGTAATTGGAATATTACGCTATGAGTGTAGATAAAATATTTAATTTTAATGCATCAGTCGCCGGGCCTAAACGCTGCACTTTGAATAATATTTATACTTATAATAACTTTACGAGTATAATAACTGGCTCATTTCAATAAAAGAACATAGAAAGGAAATGTGCGTATATAACTTCTAGGATGCGATGAAATTCCGAGCACTCAGCCAGCTTTTAAAATTTAAAAAACTTGACGATTTTTGAAGCCTAATAAGAAAAAGTCCTTAATTCTAATATAATGTAGGTATGTATAGGTAGTTATAATTAAATATTTAAGTAAATATTTTGTTACTTTCATTCTTTATTTTTTGCACTGCCTTGTAGTTTTTATTCAGAAACGATTACTTCTGAATAGAAACTACAAGTCAAAAGCTATTAAAAAGGTCTCTAGTGTTAACAAAGTGTCTCTAGTGTTTTATTATAATTTTGAATGTATTTTTAAACTTAACTATAGGCTGAGTAGATATTGTAGGATCAATTACGATTGATACTAAACCCGAAGCTCGGCCAGTAGATCTACAAACCGTCAGCAGTGTTTTTCGAACCGTAAATTCAACTCTTGTGTAAAATATGACTACTATCTTAACAAGAAATAATGTTGCTACTCTTTTTCTGGTCTACGGAGGTTGTATCTAATCTGCCGGAGGAGGTACTTACTTAAGTACCTATAGATTATGAGTGGAATGTGTTGGTCTATAATCCACTTTACCGAACACCACATAATCATAAAACTGAAGAACTGAAAGAACAATAACATATTTATGCAGGTAATTAAATGAATAAAAAGAAAAACGAATGCTAGCATTGATATAAACTTTGACGTTAATGTGGTTTATGTGTATTGTTTTTAGAATAGGTACGTTGTTGTTTTCCCTAATACAACCTATATAAACAAACCAAGTGCAGTTTGGATTCGCACACAAAGGGGTCCGCAGAATCATGTAATACTTGTAACACACAATAAGCTTATCTTTCTAGATCTGGCTGTGATATTTTTTCTTTAAATAAATAAATATATTAAATAAATATTCGTGGACAAATTCACACAGCGCCATCTAGCCCCAAACTAAGCAAAGCTTGTACTATGGGTGCTAGATAACTGATATACTACTTAAATACTTTTTTAAATACATACTTATTATACATAGAACACCCAGACCCGTAACAGAAATTAAAATGTAGTAAAAAGTAGTATGTATAATAAGTATGTATTTAAACAAAAAGTATGTATGTAGTTTATCAGTTATCTAACACCCATAACACAAGGTTTGCTTATTTTGGGGCCACATGGCGTTGTGTGAATTGTCCAAGCATATTTATTTTATTAGACATATTCATTTTGTGCGCGCTGGCCGGCCTACTTGCGTCACCCCCTACATCTTGCGAGCTACATGAGCTTGCTAAATGTTCCCATTTGTTTTCCCGTAGTTATTTCGACGTTCGATAAGAAATTAAATTAAATCCCATTTCAATAAATAATTTTCGAGTATCATTACAGGTGCAGACACTGGCTGATGCAAATGGTAATTACATAAATGTCTCCTTAGCACCATTGAGTTAGAGACTCGCTCCTATTTGCTTGGCTTATAAGATGGGAAATTAGTTTTATCATTCCCGGTAGCAACCGCCTCGGTCCACACGGGGGTGGATGACACCGAGGCACCGATAAAGTTTCATTTACTCCAGCATAGCAACGAAATAAGATTCATCATGCCCGGTAGCTCCCGCTCCGCTCCAGACGGGGGGACGGCACAGATCAAGTTTCATTTACCCCATAGCAACGAACTAAACAGATTATTGGAACAAATGTTTTTTTCTTCCCGTCAAACACGGGAGTCGAGGCTATCGTGGTCAAGGACCATTGCAGGGTATGTCCACCGAGGCGGATAGAGCGAATCGAGTACCTACTGAACCCTAAAAACGTTGTAAATAAGTAGTATTGGAATGTAAGATATAAATGAGGCAAAGCATTAACCACATTGTTGTTTCCATGGCCTATCTCATTAGAAAAATTAGTCACATATTGCTATTTTGTGGTGGTATTTTCTTGATAATAAACAGGTAAATTTATGATAATTACTCTACGTCAATTCTTATTCTATAGTTTAGTAATTTCATAAAGTCCAAACTGTCAAAGTTAGAAAGCTAAGTAATAGCTACAATTTTCTTCACAACCCGATGTTTCGTTTACAGTGTCCGGTAATTCTAAATTAGTATTGTAAGTGGGTTTTTACTTAGTTATTTACTTTGCTGGCTCAGTGAGCCGAAGTGGATCTTGGCCTCCGCCACAAGAATTCACCATTGGTCCCTATCTTACGACATTTTTTACGGGTTTGGCGAGGAGTGGGTTTTTAGCAACAAGTAACTAAATACTGTGGCCGTGTGGTGTCCGGCAGAGTATAATAGCACCCACCCCTTACACTCATGGGTCGACGTCGTACAAGGCGACTAATGTTTTCGAGGCAATTCAAACTTTCCATTGTTATATACAAACACTGCGATCTCCAACCCGCCTGCCAAGCGTGGAGATTGTGGCAATAACCTCCCTTTTCATTGGAGAGGCCCTAAGTCCTGCAGTGGACTGTTACGGGCTGTGATGATGATGAACTAAATACTTGTTTATAAATATCAGTGATATTGTTTAGGTACTATTTAGTGTCTAAGATAATGTTAATAAGGAGTTAAATGCCTCGTTTAACTTATACAAATTACAATTAAGGTTTTATTTTATTCGCTACCTAATAAGTTTAGCAGTAGGCAAACTATGAGCCCAACCATGATGATATCAAGTGATAATAAGATCACCTAGTAAATTAATCCATTACGTCACGATGTCAGTCTGTCTATCTTGGTATATCTTGACCAGAATGTGTAGGCGTCCTGATGTCTGTTAATCTCCGTTAATCACAATCTACAGCCGGAAGGCGACTACTGAGTACTGCTGAACAATAACTTCTAAGAAAAAATTCCGAAACGGTCAACGCTGCGCAGATATTAATAGCCGTAGTAAAAAGAAAGATAACGTCCAACGTTATCCTGCCATATTTAAATTCCATCGTAGAAGAGCTGGGCTACCAATATCCACTCTTGGTCTTCCGAATCTCTGTCTGGTCGCCCGCCACTCAGCTCATACCTACTGTGGTGTGATTCTTTATATAACCGAACGACCGAAACGATGGAGATATGTACTGAAGCTTATTTTTTATTGTAGACTAACGACTCGTCGAAAAATATATAAACATTCCGTGAAAAATTATGTGACTGATGTTGCAAGAAGCGAGCTCACCAAAAATATGCCTTACAATTTTCGGGTTGTATTCACTCGTAAATGGCGGTTATAGGGATAGGCAGAAATACATTCAAATTATATTCGTAATAATACTTCATAAGTCTCCGACAATGTGGTCAACGAAAAATGTTGAATTGATAAGTTTTCAGTGTAGGTAGGTACTAAAAAATTAAAGGATTTTTGAACGAGCGCTTTTGGCGACGAGCTCTGCCATATAAAAGACATCAACGCGCGCAGTTTTAGAATTTACTAAAAAAAACGTCCATATCCCAGTCCCAGAGGGCCCGGGTCTTAACCATGATCCAAGATTTCGCAGATCAGGTAATTACAGTAGTGTGACTGAAATCTGACCCCTGTGCCTCTGTTAACAGTGAAACCGGACCAGCGGGGCTATTGGCTAACTCAGTTGACAACTGTATTTGACACTTAATAATTCTACACCACGTCATCTACGTTGAAAACTGGCAATAGCGTCTACCAAATTAGTACCAAATTAGAGTAGTGTCAAATTTTTTTATGTCAAATTCAGTTGTCCACTGAGATAGCCGATAGGCCCTCAGGTTGGATCATGGTTGGACATGTGAGTCACCTGAATGTGCAGCTTTCTTACCGTAGGGCATCGGTTAGTGTTCGAAACTCAGAAAAAGCCTTTGGTACACATGGCGGTACTGGGGATCAAACTCAGTACCTCTCACTTGCGAGTCCGACCCGCTAGTCAATAGGCCACCGACGCTCATGGCACGCAACTTTATTTATCAAATAGTTTTTTAGGGCAGTTTATCATTTTTCTGAGCGACCATTTTATATGACCTCCCTATTGTATGAAACCCAGTACTACGAGGCTGCCAAGCGGAGCCAAACGAATTAAATGAAACATGGCCTAGATTTTAAGTTGGACCCTAAACTACAAAACAGTGAAAACCCGCAAAATCCATTCGGCGCCATTTCCATATTTCTTATAGTTTAGCTGGTCTATTATGGTTAAACATCAGCTGCTCCAGTTTCCAAAAATTAATTATACCCTATATGTGCTAACAGCTACTCAAAAAAAGTTTTATTAAAATGCATCCAGTAGTTCTGGTGACTAGCGTGTACAAACAGCCAGATAAAATTTTAAAAATTCTCATTCCATTACTAATTCTTCATCGCCCTAAATAATTTTATTGGAAACATATTCAATGTACAGACACTCTTTTTTACTGTTATATTATATGTATACCTAGATTAACGTAGAAGACACGAGACGTGCTACATCGCGCTTCTTCGCACACTTTCCTGCATTGCACCATTTATTAACATGCAATGAACGAGCTAAGGTCAAGCCGGTGACCATGCCTAGTCTCTTTAATAGAAATTGCGCCATCCACTTTATGGGAATGTCATTGTGATGCAAATCAGTAGTTGCAATTGTGAACACAACGATCATGGTTGCTTTACAAAAGCTGCTTAGTTGTGCATACAGCCAACAATGCTTATTTTTTAGCAAGTTAATGATATCTCGTACAGAATAATCTACTTATAGAGAACCTAGTTTAAGTTGGTTAAGTTTTGTTATCTTTCGTATGTTATTAAATATATATTTCAAGTACTTTTTCGAGGTAAATAATGGTTTTAAAGTAATAGACCAAAGCATACGCAAAACTCTATTCACACTTGAAAAAATACAAAGAAACTATCCACTTAAATCATGCAAAACTTGCTTGGATGAATCTTATAGAGATAACTTATTTCGATATATATTTTTAAATTAGTCTATCCAGGCATTTGACCGCCATCTCATATGGTGGTAAGTGACGATGCGCCTGATGATGGAGCATGCCTGTCTAGGGACATCCTTTTGGGAGCAGATTTTTATGGGTCGTGCTACCTACCACAATAGGCAGAAGATTGAAGTTGTAATATTTTGATAGTCGTAAACTCGTCGAAATCCGAAAACTTTACTTAAAAGCACTCCTTAGGACTAAAATAATAACCTTTCATAAATTGAGCGAAAAAGAAGCCTAACTTTCTTCTACATAATGTACATAGAAGTGTAAGTAAACATACCTTGTGGATAAGGAATGTTTACTAATTATCCGTTTTATTATGATAAGCAACCATCTATGTTTTGATAGGCAATTAACTTTATCATAAAAAAGATTGATTAATAATATGCTGTGATTAAGTATTAAATTATCTGCGAAATCATTGCAGGTGCAAAAATTGGATACTCATATCTGAGTAGGAATTAAATCACGCTTCCGTAGAAGATAATTTATAAAGTGGAATCTCACGCAGCACTGCACAGAAATACCTATAAATTCCTATCAACAGAAGCTGCCTTATTGGTTAACCTCCGACCTACTTCAACATAGTATCGCCATTGACAAACCATCGGATTCAATTTGACAACCTGACCAGTAGCCGTATTCACAATGATTCGAAACTTTCGTGAGTGGCGATTCCGTGTCGATCGATTCCAAAACTGTTATTCAGAACCCCGATAGATTCCACGGAAACTCTACTCTCTATAACATATGAAAATTTCATCAAAATTAACTGAAACCACATTTTCCTAAGAAATTTTGCGGGGTTCTTTGTCGATTCCGTATCCGAATCCGATTTCTGAGCCATTGTGAATAGGGCTACAGTTAGACCGTGGTGGTCTAAAATACATAAATATGCTTGGAGAGTTCACACAGCGCTATCTAGCCCCAAAGTAAGTACAGCTTGTGTTATGGGTGCTAGATAACCGATAAACTACTTATATACTTTTAAATACATACTTATTTTAAGTTCGTAAGAATAGAACCCGGGGCCTCTGCATAACAGACCGGCAGTCGGTGGTATTAACCAACAGAATCACTCAGCTCATCAGTTATTATTATAGTGTGTACAAGATAAATCTTCGAAACCGTAGTGATTCAGGTAAAATCGTTGTCAAGTATTAACAACGATATCGTGCCTATATAGAGTTTATCATAATCACCTGTTGTTTGTTTTAATCATCATCTTGGCGTTAATGTCCCGGTTGTGCTCTCGCGCACGAGGGCCCGAGGTCCGCCGTGACCATGATCCAGGATTTGGCAGGTCAGGTAATTACAGTGGAGCGACTGTTATCTGACCTCCATGACCCTGCTACCAGGGGAACCTGACCAGATTGGATCATGGTTACACATCCAGTCGCCTGAATGTGCAGGTTTCATCACGATGTTTTCCCTCACCGTAAGAGAATCGATTAGTATTCAACAATGTACATAACTCAGAAAACAGTCATTGGTACATGGCCGGAGCGGGATTCGATTCTGTTGTTTGTTTTAATATGTATGTTTAAGTCGTCTTGCTCAAATAAATAAAGTACCTACCTTGGCCGGGGATAGGATAAAACCCTTTCCCATTCGTACCTGGATTTCGTAACTGGTTTGCGTAGAAGAATTTTTCTTTTAGGGTAACTCCCGGGTCATCTAAAGTGATACAAGTTCTTTTTTTAAGTTAGACTTGCCAATCAATTGACCGCCATCTCAGCTGGTGGTAAGTTACGATGCGGCCAAAGACGGAGCATGCCTGTCTAGGAACAGCCTATTCACTCTAGCCTTGAAGGCGTCCAGATCATAATAATCAGGGAACACATAAACAGTAATAACCTGAAATCTACACTGTTGCTGTGCTGCAAGAGCTACAATATAGTTTTAAAAGATTTGTACTTAATTAGTGACTTACCCGTCCAGAGGGTTCAAAGCTATCGCCCTGGGCTCCTCAAGCCTGTCTCTGATCAGGATCTTCCTCATATTCCCCTGCAGGTCCGCTAGTTCGATGTGATTTTTGCCGGTGTCAGTCCAGTACAGGTGGTTGTAAATCCAGTCCACTGCCAGGCCGTCGGATGTGATCAGCTGGTCGCCTATCACCACAGTGCGCTGGCTGCCTTCGTCTATTGGTGCCCTGGGGAGTTCAGATCATGGTTTAAGATTATAGTACATGTATAATGAGAGTATTTCTAAATTATGATAAACGGCTAATGCATTTTAGAACCATGACAAAAATAGGAATGTGGTTCATTATTAAAAAGTAGTTATCAATTGAAAAACAAACTTAAATTTTCCATATTTCCATATTTCCCTACTTACAAGTTTTTTTGGACAATGAGTACTTAAAAAAAACCAATAAGTAGATACAAGAAACGTTTTTAGCCTATTAATATTATTCCCAATATTATAGCCAACAGGAATAAAAATATAAGTACATAATAATTTAGGACGCAATTGCTCGTGAACATTTTCTCTAGCTAGTTGGATGTTAAGAAATAAATAACTACTAACTAAATAGATAAGTTTTGTCCTAATAATAAGATTAGGAGAACAGACAGGATACCAAAGGAAATACCAAACTGTTACATGCGACAAAGTTCCAACTCAGTGGATACCTACAAACGCCATCTAGCTTGATAGAGCTTGAACTTACTCTCAAAGAGACTGGCAGAAACTCACTCATTACAATTGTTTCCCGCACTACCCAGAGATGGCACCACTAGCATCGAATCAATATAAGATTTACTAACAAATAAAAAAAACAACTCACTTATAAATCTTCTCGTCCGTAACGTCGCTCCAAAAGATCATGCCAGTACGGAAGACGTAATCGAGGGCTGTCGCTGACTTCGTATCGTTCACGATGGCTACCATTTCGTGGTGATCCAGGCTGATCTTGCGGATGTCGAATCTCCTTGCGAAGAGGAGCGATGGGTGGCCCTCAGTGGCCTTGCAGCGGGTGCGGTCTCTGGGGTCACGTGCGTACCCAGCATGGCACTCGCACTTGAAGGTCCCTTTCTCGTTGATGCACATTTGAGAGCATGCGCCCGGGTCAGCGCATTCGTCCACGTCTGGAAGGTTAAGTTCAAATGGTTATGAGGTTTATGAGGTCACAGCGTAATCCTAGGATCACGGAGGTTATTACGCCTTGTGTGATACGTTAACGATGGTTTGCGAAATTACTTCGGAACCTACTTAAACTTAGGCTACTGAATCCTTTTGTGTACCAAAGCACATAAATAAAATTATTTCTATGTTCTTTAGAGATATCAGGGCTTTTGGTTTGCCGTAACCAAGAAGTTCCTTACCATCACACGTCCTGTTATCCACGAGCTTGTATCCCTTTTCGCAGTCACAGTAGTACCCGGCGGGCGTATCTACACACTTCTGGGTGCATCCTCCGTTGTTTTTGGCACATTCATTCTCTCCGCAACGGTCCCTTGGCTCGTCCTCGAAGTTCGGGCAGTCGGGTTTCTTGTCACAGACTTTGGACAGGGGAATGCACATGCCCCCGCCGCAGTCGAACTCGGTCCTCTTGTCGCATATTGGCTTCGGCCGCGCTGGAATCCGACATTGATTGGGTTAATAGAGGTCAAAATCGGCTGTTGTATTCGTAATATTGTAGGGTTATGGTTGAAAGAGTCGAGAGTTTGACGTATATGCTTATGGTAGTAATTGAAAACTGCTCATGACAGTGTATAGTTTGTGATTATCGAATATTAATGTTTATCGAATGAACACGTGCATTATTAACTAATTGTAGGTATTCGCTAAATATAGATAGACGAAGAGCATTATTCCATTGCCCATTTTAACTTAGGCAACTCTTAAGAGGGCGCTTTAAGATATTCCTAACCGTTTAGGAATCATAAAATTGGTGTCATAAAGTTAAGAGAGCGCGTTTAGTCTACATTAAAGGTTGGTGTTGGTGCAATGCTTTTCCTTGTTATGAGTAACTCAAATCAACTTAAGAGTCGCCTAAAGTTTAGTGCAATTGGGCATTAGAATGTTCTAAGCGCTCGCTGAGCTGTGACAGATTGAGCGTATAACGTCTGTCTTCCCATCAGCGCTCTTGGCTTGCTTGTTTACCTGATCTAAATATCTCTAGAACAACACCCTTTTTGTTTTCGCCGCGATTGGTCTTCCTATAAGTTTACCTTTTATTTCTATTTCTCTGTGTCCGTTTTGTTTTGTAATGTCAGACGCTATCATCGGACGTTGATAGCGTCCAACCAATAGGAGACATTAAAACTACAAGTGGCACGACCATGGTCGCACGACCATTGCCAATTAGGACAGCGGCTCACTGTCGATAGATAAGTTAAAGTAAATAAACATGTCTCTTTTATTGGAGTAAAATATAAATCAGTCTTTTTAGAATACTTACTGCAATTTACTTCATCGCTGTTATCAGGGCAGTCCTTTTCACCGTTGCAGTACAAAGCTCCGGGTATGCAGCTGTGGTCTTTACACTGGAACTGGTCAGGTCTGCAAGTGACGTTGCCCCTGCACAATTCTGGTGCCTCGTCATCACCCCCTGGACAGTCACGGTCTCCATCACAGACCCAGGCCCTGTGAACGCAGGTCATCCTGTCCCGGCATTCAAACTCCGTGGAAATACAGGCCGAGGTCACCCGAGGAGTAGAAGCGCATCCCTGGAAAATACCACGTCGACCATAAAGCAACATTTAAATTAGGCAACTAAGTTAATTCATTAGACCTATCCCGACATCAAAGAATTCACCACGCCGTGAAATACAGAACTAATGAGATTACCTACTACAGAGTTTAACAGAAATTTCGCAAACAGCAGTAATAACTTTTCTCAATGAAATGTTGGAAATAAGTGCATAGAAAATTTAATTTTTATTTCTTGGAATGAGCTACGATTAAAATTCTAAACTACATATTTTAAACTTTGATAAGTAAAGTCTGTACTTTCTAAGAGATAACTTTATTATAAGATACCTTGATTTAAAAGAGCTCTTTCTAGGTACAAAAACTTGGATGATCAATCTAAACTAATATTCAGAACTTTAAACAGACTTTAGTTTTCAGGATCGCAAGAAAAATTAAACCGAGCGAAGTGAGATATTCAAATGGGGTCATTACCATCTCATCGCTGCCGTCGGGGCAATCGATGTCCCCGTCGCACCGCCACCTCGCCGAGATGCAGTGGCCGTTGGTGCAGGAGAAGTGGGTGAGAGGCTGGCAGGTCGGCGTTGGGCACTTCACCTCGTCGGAACCATCGCCGCAGTCGTCGTCCCCATCGCAGACCCACCGTTGCTGGATGCACTTGCCGTTCCCGCACGTGAACTCGTCCGATCGACATGTCTCATCTGGTCATGTGGTATACTGTCAGTATTTGGCACGATTTGGCCTTATGATGTGTGAAAGTTTGGGTAACTTTAGGATCAATAAAGAACAAAAAGCTGCTCAATTTAGTGTCTTTAGAAATAGCAATGAAGTATATAAATTGAAATGTTTTCACAGACAACAACTTTGAAGGGCTGAAATTTATGTGTTGCTAATTAAATATAGTTCATTGCTATTTCTAGAAATTTATTAAAGCAGAATTTTGATGATTCTCGATAGCAAGAAATAGTGCTTCTCCTAAAGTTTCACCTTCACACCTCATAGGCCTCACTAAAAATTGTTAATTTTACCTAGAGGATTTATAAAAATAATATGCTTAATAGGCTTCTTGTCTCGTACTAAAGATTATATTAAACGAACTTCTTGAGATAAAAAGGAATATAGCAAGATGAAACAACACCAGTATGACACTAAAATCAGTTTTTGCAGAAGAGAGTTTCTAGAATTTGTGCAATGCTGCTCTTTATCTCAGGAATCGTAACCTAGTTTGAAACTTGTAAAAGTTTTAGAACAAAGAGCACTTCAACATGGCAGGTACTATAAAAAGAATATTGCGCGCACTAAAAGATACTAGAACTTTATGGCACGCAGAAACTGTTATTTTGTTTTTTATTAAACTCAACAATAACAAAGCATAGACACCTACATTTCTTCTGAGAGTTGAATTTTTCCTCTAAAAAATAGCTTTGTCTGTCTCTGTTTCACTTAATTAAATTCTTTTTGTGTGAGCACTCGTAATAGATTTCCTCTTCCTTTATCTGCGTTGCAAACACAATTTAATAAGACATCCTTTATTTTGCCCCTCATAATGCTTCTCAGTGGAGAAAATAGCTATAGATTTTTTGAAGTTGTTAGCTGGGACGCTAAAAAGGTTTTGGTGGCAACAAATAATGAGATAAACGATGACATAATCATGGCGAGAATTCGAGGGGGAAGAAAAGCCTGCGGGCATTGAGGCACACACGCAGCGTCATCGCTCACGCCTGAGGGTGGGTCCGGTGCGGGTAGATAAGAATTTATAGACGGATGAGTCAGGCGCTGATAGAATACAGAGTGTTTGGCCGGGGAGGGCACCCAATGATTGATTGATACCGCTCCTCCAGAGTCGAAGCTCAGAGAATAGTTAAACACCAACTCCATCTCGCCGGTCGAAGAGCAAACATTACTTTTTGTTTTAGCGAACTTCCTGTGATTGAACGCTGTAACGTTCGATGACTTACCAATTGCTTTTCTTATTCAATGAGCTTATCTGTATGCGTTGGCAATCGATAAGTGATGCGCAAAATAGTAACCTAATTTGAAGATGCTCTTTGTACTAGTGATTAGGCAAAACAAAACGATAAAGAAATTAGGTCGACATCATGCAATTTTCGTATCACTGTCGGCGAGCCAATAGGACCATTTGATAATGGATGATATAAATAGAATGCTTGAATGAGACGTAAGTGACCATATATTAAGGGTGTCAATGTTTGTTTTGATAATAAAGCAAAGATAAATGTAGATGTATCTAAACAGTTTTGCAAGTACTGACCTATTTAATGTTACTACGGCAATTGATGGAATTTATTGCAATATTATGCCGATAATGAGGATATATTATGTATCTAAATAATATTACGGGCTATAAAAATAATGCAATATGCAATATAAATACAAGAATGACCACTCAACAAAACATGAATTATTTCCAGTGAAAGGATCTATGCGCGATGAATAGTACCTAATGCTATATACTTTTTACAAGTATCAAAAGTCTCGAAAATTTATCCTTTTACAGGAAGTATTTCATATTATTTGAGATAAAACCCTTACTGCATGCTGTTTCATCGGATCCGTCCGAGCAATCAGGGTTGTCGTCGCACATCCACGTCAGGGGCACGCATTCTCCAGGCTTGCCACGGCAAGTGAACTGTTCAGCTCCGCAGCCTTCCACTTCTGTCAACCCAAGTCATGCTCATGCTATAGCTATATTTATATCTAAAGATGCAAATGATAAGCCACCTGAAAAGAATCATAAGGAAACGAGGAAATTGGCTGTTTCCAATGAGGAAATAATCAAGCCAAATCGAAAATAAAGTGATTTCTTTTCTTTAGAAATAATAATATTTTTCATTAAACGTCGCCCGAGACTTACGAAAAATTTCTTTGATCTATTCCGGGTGAAATAATTCTTAGCAATCGCCTTTGTTTTCCGTTTTCGTTTGCAGTTGATTAAATATGTATTTTAGCTTTGTATGTTTAGACATATTTGGGGATCGCGCCTATCCTATCTCGACAAATATCAAAAATTTTGTAAAAATTTGAATTTTTCGGAACGTCCCGATCATGCCGCTCGATGTCATGCCAATCAGATGAGCCAATGATGATTTTGTGGTCGAATGCCATGCTGAATCCCGTCAGCTGTCCATGCTCTTACCGCAGTTGTGTTCATCGGATCCATCTGGACAGTCAGCGGTGTCATCGCAATGCCACGAGGCGGGAAGGCACTGTCCCGAGGTGCACACGAATTTGTGATCCGGACAACTGCGCAGTGCCGCTGTGCATTGAAATTGTACCGTTGGTGTTTGCTGTTTTCGCTGTTTTATGCTTTTCGCTGCCTTTGTTGTGGCGAGTTGTGTACCCGCCGCGGTTTGTTTAAGCGTACGAGTATTTCAGGCGTTGATCCCGTACGGTTTCGGTTGTATCCTTTGTTCTCGTTTTCTGATTTTAGTTTCAGCATTTTATTGTTACTATTTTTCTACAATTAGGTTTGGGTTTAAAATGTGAATGTACTTTAATTTATGTGTATTTTTTCTCGTTACCAATGCGTTTACTGTAACTATTGAGAGGTATTCTCTATTCTACAACGTGATGAGATTAACATTCAAGACTCAGCTATACACAACCTGTTTTTATTTTATATCTCATTTATATAAATAATCAATAATCTATACTTTGATCACGAACTAAATTCCAATGCAGTAATTTATAATAGCAACACGTCTTGGACAAACTAGTAAAAGAGCCATTAAGAGAATATGGCAAATACTATGACTGGAATTATATCATTCTTTACTATTAACATTGTTGAACAGACAATAAAGAAACGTGAGAATACAACTAAATAAATAAAAGAATAAATAGTTAAAGCTGGGATATATTTGTGGAGTAGTATTTTTTAATGAAATTTATAAATAAATTGAAATAAATGAATGAAATTGAATTACCTAAGCCTAGACAACCATCTAAGCCAAATTAAAATATAAAGTTAGATTACAAGTAAAGTATAATTTATTTATATGTTCTGACACATAATCATCTTCATCGTCACAGCCCATAACAGTCTTCTGCATAACTTAGGGCCTCTCCATGTTTGGCATGTTGGGTGGAGATCGCACTGTTATAAATATTACATTAGAAAACGCTATTACCACATACCACCAATATACAACATACATACTTATTATATATATATATATATATATATATATATATATACATACTTATTATATATATATATATATATATATATATATATATATAAATCGCAGAAGACTTGTTACGTCTTTCCAGAGTCGATACTTATTGCGTCTCTCTCTTCCGGTAGGATTTTATTAAGTATATGTGTGAATGTTGTTGACTTATGTGCACTCAAAGTTATCAGTCGTAAAGAGAAGTCGTTTCAATAGGAATGGGGGATATTCAATTTTGAATAATTCTCGGTCATTTTGTGCGTCCGTTCATATTCGTAACCATGTGACGCACTGTATATTGTTATGTATATCTAATATTGTGTGCCTACTTGATGCTTCCGTTCATTTCAGTAACCATAAAGCACACTGTACACTCTGTTACGCTTTCACGCCAAAACTACTAAGCCGATTTGAATGAAATTTGGTACACAGATAATCTAGATAATTTGTTTGCTCTTAAAGATCTACCTGCAGTTCCTCAGTCATCCCGTGATCATAGCAGTTGTAACACTGTCGAAATATCGGGAACTCATACATACCAAAACGCGGTAAGAACCCGTTAAAATGTTTAATTCTAGATTAGATAATCTAGAGCCTGAGAAAGGACATTGGCTACTTTTTATCAGCTATTGAGGGTCTGGAGTACCTGACGTGGAACATCTAGAGCCCAGTTAAACTAAACAAGATACGGAAATGCTGTCTTAGTAAAAGTTGTACATCGTGATGAGCCGCTTCTGTTGGCACTTAGATATTAAGGATCTGGAGTACCTAATGTGGAACATCAAAAGCCCAGTTAAACTATACGAGATACGGAAATGCTATCTTAGCAAAAGTTGTTCAGCGTGATGGTCCGCTTCTACTGGCACTTAGAAATTGAGGATCTGGAGTACCTGATATGGAACATCAAGAGCCTAGTTAAACTATACGAGATACGGAATGCTGACTTAGCAAAAGTAGTTTGAAAATACGTTTCTTTTTTTTCAATGTTGTACATACAGTTAAATTAGGTACCACGTGAAACCAATAAATACCTTTAGGTACCTTATTACTGAACGCGGACGAAGTCGCGGGTAACAGCTAGTAACACCATGTTTGTCATGGCCATGGGTCTCAGTTTACATCTCCATCACCATAGGTACTCATCTCGAACAAACTTAGCTTAGTTGTGGCAGACACGCGTAACGTGCGTTACATATTTTGTGAACATACCTACTTTAAAAACATGACATCTCGATCGTCATCTCAGAGTTTATCGAATTATATGGAAATGGGGCAATGGGCACCCCCCAATACAGCAGTTAATAGCAGCAGTAATTACGGTATGTACCTTTCTTTTTTTATTGATGAACTGATTGTGGCTATTCATAAAGCTATTCTGTCATCGGTCGTTTGACGGCCTGCCTACGTCATATCCCTATAACCTTTTCAAGGACCTATTTTAAAAGCTTTTATAAATAAAAATAAAACATTTTATTTCAGACTGAGCCCATACACTTCAAAAACAAAGAAATTAAAGACAAATTTAATTAAATTAAGTGAAATAAAAATAAATTTATTAAATTTAATTTGTCTTAAATTTGTTTGTTTTTGAAGTGTATGGACTCAGTCTGAAATAAAATGATTTTCTTTTTTTTTGTTCAGTTTCATGGGCTGAGTTACCACCCGAGAGGTTTTGCGTTATTTCATAAACACGTTGTATATATAAAAGTTTTTCGCGAGATTTACGTCTGTAATTTACATTTGGTGATACTTGTGAATTAACTTAATCTTTAAATAAACAAATGTAATAAAGAAGAACATACCCATTTATGTTAACTAACATATTATTATTAAGTAATCTCGCGAAAAGTTTTTATACATTATAACATACAAATCGTGTAATGCAATACATTGTTTGTTTTTATTATTTTAAGTTTATTTTCACATTTTAGAGTATTTACAATACAATACACCACAATATCCTCATCCGTATCGTTATCCTCATTTAAATAAAAGCTTGGTTTTATTTTATTTTTTACTGTTAATTTATAATACTATTTGTGGCTGCCATACATACCCCGCCCAAAATCGTCGACCGCAAATTATTTTGACAAAATAATATTTTCTTATAACCTAATGAATGACAGAGGTGAACCACGCTAGGATTCCCTACACCCCCAAATTGTGTCGATCATTCCATATCATCCAATTTCCAAAAGGGGTGATATTTGATTTCTTAGCAGAGTAGTCCCTTATAGTTGCCTAACACTAAGTTTCTTATCGAGTTTGACTAAAAATACTAGCCAAGATTTTTTTTGTATGTTTACAATCAAATTTCTAATATTGTAATGTTTTACAGAAATTACTACGGAAGACTCCTTAGACTCGAGCCTCTCGAATATTTTTGCAACTCTGCGTCCAGGTGCAACAATCACTATAGAAGAAACAGACTCAAACCAGCAAAATATCGAACCGTCTTTGCTGCAGGCACCACCGGGTCCAGTAGACGAGTTAAATGGCCAGAGACTGCAAAACTCTATGAGCCATTTAGTAACTACAACAACGACTATAACTTGTGAGATAAATAAGATAAAAATATTCGTTACTATAGCACTCTTTTGTGTCATTATAATATCAATCTTAATAGTATTATTGATTTTGATTGTTATCAAAAAGTAAAAATCCTGCAAGCTTTGTTGACGACGGCGATACATACGTACCTAACAGTGACAGTGAAGTGAACGTAGGGAACATAAGATGTGAACGTAGGATGGTGCGGGCCATGGCCCGAGTATATAGATAACAAATCGCGAGTGCATTAGATGATACGACTTATGTCAATGTAATTAATAGCATATAACCTTAGTTTCTTGTGGCGTCAGCAATGACTACCCTTAACTGTAATTCTCTTAAATAAAGTTTAAACTCAAATGTAACTTATAGTAATTCGTTGTTTCAAGTATCGCTAGTTGAGACTCATTATCTTTGTATTAGTTATTTATTTAAAGAAAGTAAGAAAGTAGATTTATTGTTTCAAGCCTCGCTAGTTGCAACTCATTATATTTGTAGTAGTTATTTTAGAATCGTTATGTATCAAGTAAATGTGTTAACAAAATATAAATTAGAATCTATTCATATGTTACTGAAATGTATGTATTGCAGAGATTAACTTGAGATTTATTTTGAGATTTATTTGTCACGTGAAACGTGAAAATACCAGCTTGGAACTTACCTTTATTTTACTTATTGTTCTGGCGTTGGTAGCAATGAGGGATCTCAGGTGAAACGATAATTTGGATATAGCAGGATCGCTTCATTGTTATTAACTACCCTTAGTAGAAAATTAATTATATTAGAATCTCTTCAAGATTCCCATTAAAGGATTTTGGGTGACCAAAGTGTCCTATTTTTTATTATTATTATTTGAGCCCTCCGCAAACAGAAACGGTGAACTCAGACCATCAAACTGAACAACTTTCACTATGGAGCCTACCTCAAGAAACGCGAAAAAAATCAGCTGTCCCATACATTTTAGTCTGGTAGGTACGGCAGTTTTGTATGGACTGCTGATTTTTTTCGCGTTTCTTGAGTTGTTCAGTTTGATGGTCTGAGTTCACCGTTTCTGTTTGCGGAGGACTGTCCCTTACACCCTGTATATAATTTTTCTGTTATTTAGTGGATTCAGATTCAACTAGCATTATCTACTATAATGTAAAATGTTGTTCATCTTTCAACCATTTGCTATAATAACTCCTGGTTGCCATAGTTTTAGCTCACTGTGGTATCCCGGGGTCAGGTTTGTAGATTATTGTCAATGTCCGAGAGTTGGAGGCCTGGAGCATAGTAACACCAGCTCCAGTCTCTACTAAACATCTCGTCTAGTTTAAAATCTGAAAAATGTACTTATGTGGATAAATCAATAGACTTTTTTTTATTGTTCTAAAATCTAAACCGATTTTTTTATATTTCTTTTTATTTTTAAAGCTTTTTTTACTGATTAACAATCAGGGGATCATGGTTTTGATTCCAAAGTCGTATAAATTATGTAATAAACATCGTACAAAATCATCACATCTTTACGACGTTCCCGCAATGATGTACAATACAATACAAATATACTTTATTGACATCAAGGAAATACAAATTACAAACACAGATGTACCTCTCAAAACTATAGGTTTTGAGAGATCCGTCATAATAATAAGATACCCCTGATACTGTTTAACATCTAAAGTAGAGTAGACTAAGTATAAGTAGAAATAAAATACTGTTCAGAATATAAATGATATTTTTATTTTTTGCCTTTTGCACATAATAATACAAGCTGAAATTTACGTCGTTTTGGATCCGAAGCGTAAAACGTAAAATACGTAATTTAAGACAACGTACCTACCACTAGATAATTTCTTAACTAGCCCTACGACATACAGGTTTTGGGATCAGTAAAGTACATAATACAATATATACTTACCACTAGCAAACTATTATATATTATTTAAATAAACATTGCGGACCGTGCATCTAAACGTCCCGTCTTGAAACGGCTCTTGAGGAGATACCGGCTAAGACAATAATGTACTAAGGGTAATCACAATTAGCAAGACGGCTCTGCAATATCTAATTAACCTCGTAAGGCCCAAGATTTTTTTAGCCTTTCAATCTAACAACCCAAGGACCTTTTTTTAATATCAAATATTTATAGTCCTTCAGACCCAAACTTTACCAATACAATTTTCATATTTATCGTATAGTTATAAGGTTCATTTTTATGGAGCCTATTTATATGAACATAAAGAACAGATTTCAATTAAAAAAAATGATAAATATTCAATCCTAAAAAAAGACCTTTGGGCCTCAATGCTGAGATTGCCATTTTATAATTAGGACTATAAAAAGTACCTTGGGTGTTAAGCAATAAAACTATAAGAACAGTATTTTTTGTATTAAGTATCTTTAATAAACATTAAATTCTTTTAGAAATGGAATACATTAAATTCTTAATCAATTGTACCCTTCAAAGGCAACTATGTATGGTGACAATCATTCTGTCAATCCTTCACATTAGTCTCAAAAACAAGGCAATAAATGGCTTTAATAACAAATTAACTTTAAACAATTATTGACTTTACTTATATCTACGCTACGAGTACCTTCAGCCTCAACAGCAAAAAACAAGTTATAAAATGGACAAAATTTTTCAAATTTAAGATAAATTCTTAATCAAATGTACTCTTCAAAAATAATTATGTTGACGATCATTACGTCAGTCCTTCAAATCAGTCTCAAAAACAAGGCCACAAATGGCTTCTTAATAGTAAAATGAAAAATAAACTTCTAACATTAAGCAACAAACAATTAAATATGAAACAGCATGAAACGGTTTTTTTTTATGTTACACATAAATGGAGATTACACATGGTGCACATCATTTTTTTTTTTTTTGCAAATTCGATAGCGACATTTTCTTTGCTCCACGCTGACTGAGGAAGACGACGAGGAACTTGAGGACTTATGTTCGATGGAGACGTCGATTTCGTTGGGGCAATAGTCAGCATCGTCGACGTCGCCATCGCTGTCGCCTGCCCTCGGATCCTCAAAGTCGGAATCATTCAATTGGTTTTCAATAGCTTGGTCCGACAATCCTTAAAATCAAACAAAACGCTGATAAATTCATCAAAAGAAAGGTTGTTTAAGGATAAATCATAAAGATATAACCATATGTAACAAATAACCAACATTTAGTAAGCAAAGACCAAAGACCTATATTTATGATCAAATATTTCCCTTTCACTTTTTTCCATAAAAACTTAAAAAAATAATAAAACTAATAACACAGAATTGATCTTCGTACATTACTTTTGAATTGCAATATTCATTTTTTTTTATGAAACAATATAATAAACAGATATTAACGTATTTATTTACCTCTTCTCCGCCCTTCAGCCATCCTTCCCGATTGAAAATGAGATTTTGACAGTTTTTTCTTTCTGAGGTCCATCATTAACTACTCCCATAGACAACAGGTGCGTTTAGAAATTAAAATATGACATTCCAAATGTCATTGCGGTAAAATTGAGTGCTGTGGAACGTGAAAACGATTTGATCGCAAAAAAAGGACCATGGGTGTTTAGACGAGGAACGAGAGACTTATATCTGGGCCGGAATGCCATGTCGATTTAAGCTTAAAAAAAGGCTCGTGGTCCTTACGAGGTTAAACGCCCCCGGGGGCCGCTTACTAACCTGACTCCAGTCAAATAATAATAATAAAAAATAGGACACTTTGGTCACCCAAAATCCTTTAATGGGAATCTTGAAGAGATTCTAATATAATTAATTTTCTACTAAGGGTAGTTAATAAGCGATCAATGAAGCGATCCTGCTATATCTAAATTATCGTTTCACCTGAGATCCCTCATTGCTACCAACGCTAGAACAATAAGTAAAATAAAGGTAAGTTCCAATCTGGTATTTTCACGTTTCACGTGACAAATAAATCTCAAAATAAATCTCAAGTTAATCTCTGCAATACATACATTTCAGTAACATATGAATAGATTCTAATTTATATTTTGTTAACACATTTACTTGATACATAACGATTCTAAAATAACTACTACAAATATAATGAGTTGCAACTAGCGAGGCTTGAAACAATAAATCTACTTTCTTACTTTCTTTAAATAAATAACTAATACAAAGATAATGAGTCTCAACTAGCGATACTTGAAACAACGAATTACTATAAGTTACATTTGAGTTTAAACTTTATTTAAGAGAATTACAGTTAAGGGTAGTCATTGCTGACGCCACAAGAAACTAAGGTTATATGCTATTAATTACATTGACATAAGTCGTATCATCTAATGCACTCGCGATTTGTTATCTATATACTCGGGCCATGGCCCGCACCATCCTAGATAGGGAACATGAGCAGTAACAGTAATTTTATATACTTATTTAAATATACAAAATTACTGTTACCTATCTTTGAATTTATCCCGCGTCTGTTCACTTAGGACGTCGAAGTAGCACTAGCACAAATAAAATTACGACGAACCTAAATCTCTTGGTACACGAATTAAAAACAAAACTATAAACGCATTCCAAGCCAAACTTTAAGGAGATAACGAGAGCAAGGTCAGAGTTTTCGAGACGCAACTTGATTGGTACTGTAGCTGATAAAAATCTCGTATTATACGTGTGACAAATATACACCGCGACGCCAGCTCCTCTCGGTGCGTGCGGAACGTCGCGAAACTAAAAAATACAGCGGAATTCGTCCCCGTAGCGATTTCACGTCCATGCCAATATTTTGCACAGCCACTTTGCATGATTAGTTGCGTCTTCTGACGAAAAATCAAGGTAGGTCGATATTGCGTCCGTATACCGGACGCAACAAGTCAGTCGGACGCAGCATCATATGCAAAAAACGCCATGTAGGACGCAGCATAACAGCCAATTTATATATATATATATATATATATATATATATATATATATATATATATATAATAAGTATGTATTCAAAAGTATATAAGTAGTTTATTAGTTATCTAGCACCCATAACACAAGCTTTGCTTACTTTGGGGCTAGATGGCGCTGTGTGAATTTGTCCACGATTATTTATTTATTTATTTATTTATTACCAATTTTACGGCCTACGGAGACCTTTTGCTTCGCAAACATTAATCTCCTTGTATGACACCCACGAGTGTAAGGGATTGGTAACTGCGCTGCCGGACACCACACGGCCAATATTTGACACATAGTCGTTATCATTTTGGCCACAAAAATAACTATAAATGAATTTGCATTATACTTCTTCTATTGTCCTGTTATTAGGTAAAATACCATATAGCTAGGTATATTAATTTGGAATTGTTTATTCAACTACAACAAGTTTGTTTTCCAACAACAAGATTCTAAATTCTGTTATTGTGACACATTGGCACTCCACTCTTATTACGACCCGAATTAAATATATTCTGACCTCATAATGATGTATGCAAAAGGAATATCGTCCTTCAAAAAATGGCACGAGCGCGCCGCTAAATGATGTCACTGGAATTCATTTGAAATGCAAGAGCCGTGGAGGCAGCAAAACAATAAAATGCTAATGCAAAACGCAAACGCAATTAATCGTGCTAAACAGTCCTTATTAGAGTGTAATGTTGTTAAATGTCGCAGCCAACAAATTGAATAAACTTGAATTAAGGGCTTTACAACTCTACAGTTAGAAACTTCGCCGGGGTGGGGCAAAAGGTGTATTATGAGAGCCAATGTTCGTAATTGAAATTTATCCTGGCATGCTTATATTGCGAAGTTATTTAACATGGCGCCGTAATATATTCAAAATTGTTCATTAGGTAAGTAATAAATTACAAATTCGAAGATGGGCGCTGCAAAGCCTAAAACAACGTTAGTGAGTACAGTTTGTTACTTCATGTAGGTATGAGGATTTTCTGTAATTGAGTTTTAAATTATGTTGGATTACTTATTTATTTAACTTTTTATTGTACACAATCATAAGGGTATCTTAGTAAGGTATTACAGCCTATTGTAGCCTAGGTGCAACTATTAAAAAAGGCAACAGTTATAAAATTCTGTTTTACGAACAAAATAATTACCTTCTACAATTACGATAAAAAACACTATAACACTCAAAAATAGATCATGTCGAACACATGAATGTTATAATTCCATTAAAGAGCGGAAGAAAGATGAGTCTATAGTTTTGGTTTATGTTACGTACGCCAATAAACACGAACGCGTACCAAATACAGAAAAGAGCGAATGTTGCACAATTGTAACCTGTAAGAGCAATGCAATAGGGTTCAGTAACTCTCGCCACCGACTGTGTTACAAATATTTCGTGTTGCTGAGAAATAAAAAGGCTTTTCCATTATGTGAGGTCGACTTACAGTGGCACTAAGTGTACAAAGTTGCGGGCCGCGGTTACCATATCCTCTGTGCTGGAATAAAACCTTGCAAAGTTCCACGGGCCGGGTAAAAACACACAATGTAACAGTTTGGGGAAAAACAACAGAGTTAAAACTCCGCTCGTACTGTTTTTATTGCGATTCCCTTGTGATTTCTTTGTTTTTTCTCATGAAAATTTAAATAGTATTGATTGTTTTCTGGATAACGTATTCATATTCACATCGTAAATATCTTTATTAATATTAATGCCAGCCGTAAAACCTAGGTGATGTTCTCTCTACAATGTAAATATTAAATTTTAGGTCAAGTCCTTAAGGTTGCTAGCAGAGCCGATGGCCATTAGATATTCTATCTTCAATTACTTCTCGCTTATATTTGTAACTAAAACATTTATGCCTAACCTAAACTGATAAAGGTTAAATGTGTCCTACAGTCCTATATCCGTCTCCGAGTTTCCGTAGGCTGGAAAATGGGCAGCAGCATTTTACAATATTATATTGATAAAACTGCGATCTCCAACCCGCCTGCCAAGCGTGGAGATTATGACAATAACCTCCTCTTTCTTGGAAGAGGCCAGAAGTCCTGCAGTGGACTGTTATGGGCTGAGATGATGACGAAGATATGTCCTACATTGACAATATTTCTACACGATTAAATAAATAAAACGTAACCTAAGACACAAAGATATTAAAGATATCTACACGATATTTTGAAGGTATCTAAGTAGCTGGTACTAAGCGAACAAACAAACATTCGCTGATCTCGAGTTTCGTATATTGGTGTGAACATCATTTACCTGTTCATTCGGCTCGAAGACGAAATCTCGCATAGATCAGGATTCATCCCCAACGTCGCGACTCAGTGAACTGTATGAAAGTGTAAGTAACTAGCAAACGATTTTCAACATTGTTATGATTACCGTAACTTACATTACGATTTTTAAATATCATATTTACATCCATAGATCATTAGATCCAACTTACTTTTTTCAATGGGAGTTGGCTAGGCAGTAGATTATTTTTATTGCTGTGCTTGTCATTGCACAACCATGTAATAATATGTAGAAAGAGACAATTATAGGTAATATACATGTTATAATCTACTTACATTACTGAGCTTTACATAATACTGATTGTATTTGGCTTAACATGGCGTACCTGTATCCCAAACTAGGATACCCTGTGCCATGGAAAACAGTTTTTCCTATAACCAAGTTATATTACTGGATAATATAGATTAGATATGCTACTAAAACTACTTATCCGAACCAAAAATTCTTTCCTGAATAAGTACATTAAACTGACAAACAGAACTACGTTTAATTATTGTTTCTCGAAAAAAAAACATTTTGTACTGAATGTGCCTATTAGTTGACTTTTGCAAAATGCTATATACAGCTGTACCTATAGGTACAGACACTCAAGGGTTGCTTCCACGAATCAGATTCCACAGTGTGTCGCGCCCAATTCCGACATTATTTGCGGCATAGTTCCCGGGATCCAGTCTGAAACCCGACCGGCTTTAACTCAATTTTCACCTCCCAACATGTTTTAAATACCACGCCAGGCATGTGCTGCGAATTTGTTCATTAAACCTCCCTCTGGGCGCCGCTGTGGTGTAAAGCGTTCAAATTTTTCGCCTAATCAGTCCCCATTCCTTTGTAATGACTTAACACAATCCCAGGTAGGCTTGTACCTTTTAAAGGGTTAATTGACTCGTTTAAATGACACGCTAGTGATGCCTCTGGTATTGCAAACGTATATTTACGCTGCAACGGCAACAGGTTACCATAATTCCTGGACCTGCTGATAGTAAGTAGTAACCGCTTCAAATTGAACAGCTCGCATAATGAAATGATAGAGCTTCACGTACCTCTGTAGATACCTGTGTAAGTTCGTTAATTGTTTCTTTCATTTGATTTTACAGTCCTTTATATCGTGTCGGTCCTCCAATAGTTGAGGAGCAAAAATGCTTACACCGAAACTGATTTATTAACAGATTACTCAAGGGAGTTTACTTGTCTAGATATTTTCCAAATAACTCTTGAATTAGCTTCGGGGCAAGGATAAAGTTACTAGTGGGTATAAATACCCTAGTATTATAATGTATGTTTAAACTTGAAATATTATGCTCTCGTGCACGAGTGTCCGGGGACGCCTTGACCATGATCCAGGATTTGGTAGATCAGATAATTACAGTGACCAGGAGTCTACGATCCTGCTCCCAGGGGGAACCTGACCAGGTGGCCTGAATGTGCAGGTTTCATGACACGTTTTCCCTCACCGTAAGAGCATCGGTTAGCATTCAACTAATGTAGACTTAAACCTGAAGTATAATGTATGAAAATACAAAACTATACTGTAATATTCTTCAACGGAACCAGTGTTTGCAACGTAGGACGCTTTTAATCATAGCTGTGGTTTGCCACAGCTATGATTAAAAGCGTCCTACGCAATATTTGCAGGCTCAGACTTAGCCCTCCCCCATTTGCATTATTAATTGCATGACCAATATAGGGCATTTACTTAGTGATATCAAATAGTAATCACGTAGTAATGGAGAAGTGAGGAGAGGATAAAGATTAAACCTAATATTATTTCATTAAAGTCATTAAAAGGACGTAATTAAGATCTAAATCCACGACGGAGCGTCCAGTACGAATGAGTTATGAAAGCACCTTGTGTCTACCTAAAAACTTTGTTCATAAATTTGTATGATAATTACACCTTTTTGTGATTTACTTGGGTACCTACATTTTTGTTCCAAGAAATCTTGAAGTAGGGTATCTACCTAAGTAATCTAAGTGAGTTTTTATTTTATAGTGATTTTTTCAGTTGTTTTTTTGTACAAAGGCAGCGTTATTTTATTCATATTTGGTTTTGCATTTCAAATTTTAGTTTTGTTCTTTTTAACATTTCAGAGAAGTAAGGGCACTCAAACTGCGCGTGTTTATATTGATTTTGGGTTTTATGTAGACAAGTACCTTCAAATAAATAGGCTTAGGCTAGGCCTAGACTTTGATCATAACTTAATAGTGATCTCTTACTTCGTTGCTAGTTCGGAATCATCGACGTCAATTTCACTGGCCACTTTCCATCAGACGCAAAGAGAAAAAAACAATTCGCCAGTCTACAAATGAAGGTAGCTAATTCCAATCATTTTGATCAGACGGAATAGAAACTGATCAATTTAGTAGGGCTGAATTAAATAAAGAAACGAAGACTTGCAGACAATATCTCAAATGCTACAGATATTGGCTCTTAATGAAAGGCATGCTCACTGCAAATGCTAGATTCTTCATCGGAGCCGTCGGAGCAGTCCTTCTCGTTGTCGCATCGCCATGACATCGGTATACACCTGCCGGTCTTGCAGCGGAACTCCGACGACGAACATGTGCGGCTTTCTGTGGACAAGTCAAATAAATTTGTCGTAAGCACAATATTTTGTTAATAAGCACGAAGATACAAGGCACATTAATACAAGGTGTCGTACAAGGCGACTTATGTTTTCGAGGCAAAAGAAGTCTCCGTAGGCTGGAAAATGGGCAGCATCGCTTTCTATTGTTATTTTTATAACACAGCGACCTCCAACTCGCCTGCCAAGCGTGGAGATTGTGGCCTTTCGTGGGAGAGGCCCTAAGTCCTGCAAGTTGACTGTTATGGGATGTGGTAATATGATGAAGGACGAAGATTGTAATGGACTGTGAGATCACTGACTTTCGGTTTCGGTCCCTACGCTGTAAGAAATTTAGCGATGGTGATGACCAGTCCGAAGCGGTCAGGCAGCCGCGTAATTTTAACGTCATTTTGAGCATTATGTGGGATATGTGACTCCTTTCTAATATCCACGCAGGTGGGTTGAAGATCGCAGTATTGAAAGTCATCATCGTCATTTGGCGTTTTTTTTCCACACGAAATTAATAATTGAAATACTGAATCTATTCGATCATGGAATTATTACATCAACACTGAATGAATATGAAATATTAATAAGAATAAAAAACGAGTGTGTCCTCTATGAATAGGTAACAATCACAAAAACGAATTATTCAAAATGTAGCTTGCTCGCACATGAATCCCTACTGCACCGTAGCGAATGAACTTTCAGAACGACATCCAATTGCTGCAAAAAACGTCCAAAATAAAATGTACAAATATTTTTTACACAGTTACAGACTAACACGTGCTAACAAAAGAGTTCGCTCTGAATGATGATAATGGTTTTTTACGATTACAAAAACGACTTTGTACGCTTCAGTCGGAAAATCAATATAGGTTGGAAAGTGCCTACGAGTAATCGAACATACTTTAGGAGGTTCTCTCATGGAGTATTCAAGTGCGTCTAGAAGTAGCTGCGTACAATGGCTCATTCAGACCTCTTTTCGCATTATCTCTGCTGAATAGAAGTGGGCTTGACGTAACCGTCTGCAAACACTCGGTGTATTCGATCTGGGTGATATCTTCCTTGTCCTTGTATTTCGTGTCCCAACTTTTTGTTAATATCTGTTCTCTTTTAAAATAAATAAATAAATAATCACGGACAAATACACACAGCGCCATCTAGCCCCAAACTAAGCAAAGCTTGTGCTATGGGTGCTAGATTACTGATATACTACTTAAATACTTTTTTTAAATATATACTTATTATACATGGAACACCCAGACCCGTAACAGAAATTAAAATTCATCATTTCAATTTCTGCCCGGCTGGGAATCGAACCCGGGACCTCTTGCGTGGCAGACCGGCATGTTGAGCACTGAGCCACTCAGGTCGTCAAAATTTAAAAGATCACAGGATGTGTGTCAGTATTTGTAGTGAATAGGTTTGTGTCTATTTTTATACTACTCAAGTTTAAAGTAAGTATGGAAATTAAAATGTAATTGCGACGCATAGAATGCGACGTATCGTATAAATATAAAGTAGGTATAGAAATCAAAATTTTCTTATCGAATCTACTTAGATGTTGTATGAAACAATACCTCTTACCTTCAAAGACCACATAAATAAATAAATATGCTTGGACAATTCACACAGCGCCATCTTACCCCAAAGAAGGCAAAGATTGTGTTATGGGTGCCAGAAAACTAATGAACTACTTATATATTTTTTTAAATACATCCTTATAATACACCCCGACCCGTAACAAAAATTAAAATTTATTATTTTGCGTAGTAGACCGGCCTAACAATACCCCTTGAGCGGTAATCAGATATAAGGGTGAAATTGAATCCACCCGTATCGTCCACGATTGAGATCAGATCACAGAATAGACCAGAATAACATAACTACCAATGGTGATCTCATTCAACAAATTCGTTTATTGAAATATTTCATTGATTAATCACTGAATACACGAGTAATACACAACAATAGGTACAAGTAATGAAGTTGTCTTGTTTCCATTAACTTAACTGGATGAAATACATTTCTACACGAAAAAAGGGACATAAGCCTAAGCAAGTGTGTCCCTTTTTTCGCGTTAAGATCTGTCTAGACTAACTTGTCTTATTTGGTGAACAAACATTACCCAAAATCATGACTAGTCTTGAATTATGTTATAAACACATAGTATGTGAATTTCAACTAATACTGCTGCAAATTATCCATTTAAGTATATAGTTTCCATGACCAAATAAGTCAGTCTGGACAGATTTCATATACATACTTATATCGATGGATCTTTACATTAGTATGGGTACATGCATGCTATCTACTCAGCTTCAGCTATGCAGCGAAGGACGCGATGGCACAGAATATCTATTCTATACCAACGTAAGCGATGGCTCGAATCTCCATCATACCTATCGCCGGAGTGTAATTTCCCAGATAAACATTTTTCTTCCCGCCACGGGCGCCGTTCGAAAACTGCCCTAAAACTTTTCGTAGCAAACGCGAAATTCCCACATAGCGGATTCCCTCTTTTAATTTACGAAAAGATGTGACGGGGTACACTTTGACGCCTTCAGTCTTTAATCTTTGCTAAGTATAAGGATTATGTTGCGGTGTGTATGTATTATCGTGTCACAGCTCACAGGCGAGTGATTAATGTTTCGGTTCTCCATAGTTATGTTGGTGCTTCATTTGAATTTATGTCTGTCTACTTAACGCGAGCGGAACCGAGGGCAAATACCTTGCCTAAACATAATTAAATTGTGTACAGGATTATTTCGCCTGCTCACGTAGGTGCTCACCTTGATGTTGGTATTTGAAAAAGTGCAAAATTAAATATTTGTAAATTGGTTTATTTAAGTTAAACTGCATGTAACATGCAAATACAAATATTTTGATAGCCTTTTTAATCGTCCAAAAGTAAAACACATCTTGCACGGCTTGTACTTCATACCATAATCGACGACAAGGACACTACTCGTACAATGGCAAACAATTAAAAACATTCACCTACTTCTGATACAACCGAGAAATCCGCTCACTCTGTCTCTCCTTGTTAGCATGTATTAAAAGGCTCCTTTATCCCGGCCTGCTTAGTCCGTCGTAAACTGGATCAATCCATTTAAGGCTCAAATCACCGTTCGTTGCGCGCATAAAACAAGGCTGAGGAGAATTATCAGTGGCGCGCAGGGCGGTTTATCTGGAGGTGATTCGCGTCAAGGCGGGCACGGCACGCGCCGGCGAGCAATTTGTAAACAAAACGCACACCACCCGAATAATATCGGCGGAGACGGCCTCGGGAGGCTGTGCATTTAGTACAGCACCAACCGGTAGCTACGCTGCCAGTATAAAATGAGCCAGCACTATTACGGATGCGCCTACGAATGGGAGATGGCGAACCTTTGGGCGCTGAGATCCTCTGTAGCCGTATTTCGGCCGACTGGACTGGTAATGCCGCGAGATACGTTCACTGTTTAGCTGGGCGTGGACTCGTTTTGGTTGTTGCTGGGCCGTTTCTGTGAATGAGATTACTTTGACGCGTGATTGGACGTCGAGATGACGGGACAATGTAATAGGGATCAGTGTGTTGACTAAAATTGTTTTTGTGTTTAGTGTTATAATATATGAACGGATGTATTGGTCCTGATTGGGTTAGGTTGCCTCGCGGAAGGAAATTTAGGCGGCGCGCGTATTTGTATCATGCGATATTTCCTCTGAGATGCCTCGGTGATGCCAGTCAGTATCAGTAGCTACTACCTACATGCACCAATTAATTTATGACAAACCCACACACTACCTACTACATTGCCCTTCCATTATCGCATCAAGATTGGTGTTTCGCGTCAGCCCTAAAGCCGCCTCTGATCGCGACCCTCCATCCGTAGCCCGTAGCCCATTGCCGTGGCTCGAGCGATAAATCCGAGTGTAGCTACTATCAGAGATTGTTGTATCGCGTAAACCTATGGTTTGTACGAAACCCGGCAGTAAAAGAAAAGGTTCGCTTATATTCACCGTAACAGACTACCGTACGAGCACGGCTGAGCTGTTCATATCCATTTACGACGCGTCGGGCGCCAACTAATTTTCCGTGCAGAAATTAGTATTTGCGGTTTTTCCGAGCGCCGGAATTGGTTTTAGTGCGCGCCCCAGGTATGTTAAAATATTGAGAGGGGTTGCTGCGAAACAAATCTTCTGGGCTCATTTTCGCTTTGCGGGTTTTTGATGGCCCGCCTTCGCGTTTACTTCCATCAACTGGGCTAGCAATAAAAATTAGGTGCTACAAAAGATTTCTTCGACGCGAGGTACGTCGCTTTTAGAAAAATGCGAGTACGTAAAGCTAATATTCCCACGGGGGCGAATCCATTTGCTCGAGCAAAGCTCTCACAATGTAACACCTATATTATTGCGCTCCCTGCACTGGAATGTTAATGTGACCTCTTTCTCGGCGTATCTCGCTTCAATCCTCGTCTGAGCTCGCACTTATCGTGCTAACTTCCTCATTAATGTATTACGTGACCTTCCTTAAAATTAACATTGGATGTTTATACCGTACTAGTGGGCCCCACGCGACTTCGTTCGCATGGCGTTCTGCACCTACCCTACCCTACCCCTACCCTACACCTATCTTGCACCTACCTCTGTTTTCTTTCATGAAAACCTTGCCCTGACAATTACAAACACAACAAAAAAGCTGTACCGAAAGTAAACGCGAACATGGATACCTTGGGTTATGTTATTGCAATTTTCCTATTGTAACTCCAACTTTTTAAATATAAAATATAGGCTATGTTACTAGGCGATAATGTAGCTTTCTATAGGTTAAAGAATTTTAGAAATCAATTAATATTAACTACAAATAAACAAACCGACAAACATTAAAATCTCTCTCTGTATAATATTAGTCCCTTTAGATATATTATCTGTTTCACCGTCTAATATCTTAAACAACGTCACTATTGGCAATTGAAGTATCATAGAGGCACTAATTCGTCACTACCACACTCACGAACGCAAACTTACAATCAGAAGTCGTCTGTCACTAATAAAAGCAGCATTAATAGCAGTTAATTCCTTGCGTGATCCCAACTTAACCATAAACACCGATGTATATGGAATAGATTATTCAGTAGCGCTCAGTCAGTTAATCCTTTGGAATCGGTCCCATTACGCAAATGGAATTCTATCGGACGCACTGCTGAGGCCCAACTGTTGTTGCGGCAGATAACAAGTGAATCACTCATCAAGTTAGGCAGATCAAATTAAGAGGAAACCTCTAGGAAGCTATAAACGAAGGGCTTACGTCCTTTGACGTCGACACAGAGTAAATCGAAGATATGTCGTGTCGGTCGCCCGATAAGCCCATTCCCCGTGATTCTACTTCCCCGGCCGTTGGACAAAATCACTGTAACGTAAAATGGGTGGCAACAAAAATTGCCAACACGAAATTGCTTTCGTGCCCCTCCTTTCTTTATCCCAGGGTGTGTGGCCCACGCGTCAGATTCAATAGTGAACGCGATACGTTTGTGTCTTCATGTGCTGTTAGCCTTATCTGGAATGTTCAATGAAATAAAATGTGTTGCACAATAGCGTTGTAAGAAAATCGAATCATAATTTGCTTGCTGTAGTAAATTCTATTTCTGGGAGCGTCGGTGGTTGAGTGTTCGGTATTTGACTTGTATGCGAGAGGGTACAGGATTCGAATCCCGCTGCAGCCATGTACTAATGACTCTTTTCTGAGTTATTTACAATTAGTTGGACGCTAACCGATGCTCTTACGGTGAGATAAAATCATCGTGATGAAACCTGCACATTCAAGCGACTGAATGTGTAACCATGATCCAGTCTGGACAGATTTAGAGTCACCGAGGTCAGATGGCAGTCGTTCCACTGTAATTATTTTATCTACCAAACCCTGGATCATGCTCAAGGCGGATCCCGGGCCCTCGTACGCGAGAGCACAACCGGGACATTAAGCCCAAAAAGATTATTTTAGTGAATTCCATTTCTCAGAAAAAACGGACCCTAGATACATTCTTGTCGCACAATAAAGTCCATAACTTTAATTAAAACATTTCTAATTCTCGTCACGACACCGTTCGTGTACTTATATTTATTTTGTTGATGTTAATGAAACTTAGCTAATATTGAGTTGTGTAAGCCGTACGATCCCTCTCTTTATCGGCTTACTGTAATTGCCGAGACGTGTCAGTAGTAAGGAACCGGGTAATTACCATGGTATACTCATACCGACGCCTCCTCGTCTTGTACCCATTGTTTACGCCAAGGGTTTTGCTCGAGAAGGCTGGAGGAACGAAATTTATTACGGTGATTTTACGTTTAATTATTGAGCCGTATTATGCTTCTGCGAATTAATGGTTGCATATCTAATGTTGTGGCAGTTCTGTCACAATATTCTAAAGTAGTTCTACTTTACACGTAAGTAAAGGATGTTGAATAGTGTAGCTCCACATAGAAAAAAAATTGCCACACAGCCATGAAGATAGTTAACTTTCCAATCGTTTTGGTGTAGGTCGTATGGATCATAAAGTTAGTACCAGTGTGTAGTAGTAATACAGTGCCAATAACTTATCCGTTCAGTATACAAAAATCAAAATTAAGGCACTGTAGGTATCCTACTAAAATGACAGTATGAAACCCTCACTTCTTTACCACTAGCTAGGCCGTCATCTGAACCAAAGAGATTGATTGGAATGTAAGCGACCTTCTTGCCCTATAACCATGAAGGTCGCTAACATTCCAATCTCTTTAATCTGAACAGCCCAGGTGGTCGCACTGTACTAACTTTAAGCGGACCCTGGGCCCTCACGCGGGACAGCGCAACCAGGACATTGACGCCAAGATGATACTGTACTAACTTTATTGTATGGACATTTATTGCAGTTGAACAAGACACCCACACATTGTAGGCAAAATTTAAAGTGGCTCTTCCACCCGTTATGTTCAATTTCAATTCTTTTGACTAAAAGCCGCCTAGGACGCCGTCTCGCTGTGTAATCCGCCGATCCAATTTACTCTAAAGTCACAGGCACTCCAGAGCAGCCATTCCCGCGAAATATCTTAAACAATGCTCGGTGCAGCGCGCGAGATGCGACAACATTAGACCAAATTGTCCCCTAGATGGCAGTAGCGGTACGGCGCGAAATTGTATTACCGCCCAGTTGATACCTAGGCAATGAGTGCATTTGTTAACAACGCTGCTGGCAGAGTTTTCGAGCATATTTTTCGTGATGTGACCAGTGGGATCTCGATGCCTTGCGTGGATCCTATATTTTGATATTACATTGGGTACACCAGGAAGCTGTCCTCGGAGCCAGAGCGGAGACACCAGTAGCCGTATTCACAATGGCTCGGAAATCGGATTCAGATACGGAATCGACTAAGGACCCCGCAAAAGTTCTTAGGAAAATGTGGTTTCAGTTAATTTTGATGAAATTTTCATATGTTATAGAGAGTAGAGTTTCCGTGGAATCTATCGGGATTCTAAATAACAGTTTTCGAATCGATCGACACGGATTTGCCGCTCACAAATTTCGTGTCAAATCTTTCGGAAACGGTTTCGAATCATTGTGAATACGGCTACAGGAGCGTCGGTGGTCGGGTGTTTAAGATATTCGACTCGTAAGCGAGAGGTACCGGGATATATTAACATATCAAATTCAGAAGCCCGTACAAAGTGAAGAATGAAGGGTGGGAAAGCGGATCTTGGCAGAAGCCGGGGTGAAACAATAGGATCAAAATGAAATGAAAAGGAAAGTATTTTACCAACTTAAATGTGTGCCCTAAAATCATCAGGTAATTATGTGAGAATTGGTTAGTTAGGGGCATGTCTGTTATGCAAGAACATTCAAATGTCCTGGGACATTTGTAGGTATTGTCGGTAACAAGCCCTTGTCCAATATCGAGGTTGATTTGCATACTACAACTATCCTCATGGCAGTACCTAGTATTCTAGGCTTGTAATTATAAGCATTGTTAGTTTGAACTACCGTACCGTTTGTTGTCGGTTAAATACTTAGAAAATATTTTAGTAAAATCTCTGAAGTGATTTATATCATCGACAACCTAGGGCCCTATTTTTAAAACCGCTCGCATCCACGTGAGCGCTCGCCTTCTAATGCTTGTCTTTTCTATCTCTAACAACTTACCACGAGTGTGAAAGAGATAGGTATTTTATAAATGATTTAGTTCATAGTTCACCCAGCATAACATCTATACTAATATTATAATAGTTATTATATTATTTCTTACATGAATAACTACTGTTTTTAAAGCTGTTGGTGTACCTAAAATTATAATATAAAATAAAGAGAAAATATTTGTATTTTTGTTTGTAAGGGTAAACTCAAAAACTACCAGAGCCATTTTAAACATTCTTTAACTAATAGAATGCTACACGGAATGTGGAAAGACAAAGTTACACTTCTAGACTATGAGGGCGCCGTAGGTTATTCTACGTCATTGAGTACAAGAAACATTCCACTTTGTAGCGACAGTTGAAGTTTAAGAGACACACAAAACGTTGGTCTGCCCGTGCAAAGCCTGGCACAAAAAATTTAACTACCCAAACTTCGACTTTTCATTTCATTTCACACGTACTTACATTTTATTCTCTTGTGTGGGTTCAAACATCAGTGTGCCTCACACCCTCTTGGCAGTTTCGCCTACTCACCTACTCATATCTCCTTCCATACAAAAGCAAACAGAACCCAGTATTTTATAAATTCTACGAAAATGGCTCGCAAATATTATTATGCCGTCGGTGTTTACAAGTTCGCAGAAGCATTCGATGCTTGTTGTAGCGTGAAATAAAGGACTTATTAGTAAACTAGCTTTCTGCCCACGGCTCCGCCCTCGTAGACTATTGTATCTAAATCTTGCGAGCTTGCAAGTGGATGGATGTAAAAAGTAAATTATGTCCATCCTCAGGTGCTATCTCCATACAAAATGTCATCAAAATCTGTGCACGTCACAGACAAAGTTACTTTCGCATTTATAATATTGAGAAGAAATGGACCGTTCGTCTGTCCGCCGATCCGATTACGAAGAAGTGAAGTTCGCAAAATTAAATGTCCTCCAGATCTAAACGGAACGTTGTTAGAGTTACAAGGACTAAATATACCACATGAAATTTATATAGGCGACCGAACTCGTAAGCAAAAACTAGTATTTCATCATCATCATCATCATCTTGGCGTTAATGTCCCGACTGTGCTCTCATACACGATGGCCTGGTGTCCACCTTGACCATAGAACTCTAGGATAAGGCAGATCTGGTAATTACAGTGGAGCGACTGCCATCTGACCGGCATGACCCTGCTACCAGGGGAACCTGACCTGGTTTCATCACGATGTTTTTCCTCACCGTAAGAGCATCGGTAAACCGATATTATTATTCAACTAATGTACATAACTCAGAAAAGTGTCATTGGCTCGAACCCGGTACCTCTCGCTTACGAGTCGGATACCCTAACTCGGCCACCGACGCTCCCAGCGTCAGAAAAGCTAGTATTTCATATTCTTTCGAAATCACCGCGCAAATAAATATTGGTAAAGGTAGTTGTTTACTAGCCCACGCAAACATTGGATTCTTGTAGTAAAGCGAAATAAAATAACGAACATCGCCAATGCAGCTCAAAGGCAAGGTGGACTGACCTTTTGGTCTGAGAACTCAATTTGCTAGACGGCACAGACCGGGGGAAAATAAACGTTTGGATTGAAAATAAAAGTACCAGTGGAAATGACCTTTTTCTCTCTGAAGACAGCAAACGTACTAGTTAACATCTAGGCAGCTCTTTTATGTTCGTACTTTCGATTTTATTCCTAGTAATTAGTTGTTTCTTGTATTATGAGACTTGTCTAATTTCACGATGCTTTGCTGACGTTCAACATCGCTGCCTTACTTGCATTTTCTGTTGGTTTGTCTATGATTTTTTAGTTATTATTCTGTTCATAACACCAACGCAACTAAATAGTTCTAACAAAAAGTATCTCTTAACACCATAATGCTTTTAAGTATTAGGTTGCCTAGATTCACAGTACAATCTTTAGTGGCAGTGACAAAGCGCAGCTGTGATCTAAAGCGGCACTGAATAAGCATTACTCTAATACTAGTGCAATTCCAATGTAACAATTCAGATTTCCAATGCAGAAAATTTATAATAAATCGTTGCTTCAATATCCCTCTCGCGCGCGTGGCCCCGGGTCCGCCTAGACTATAATTCAGCCAGGATGGACTTGGCAGATCAGCTAATTAATTACAGTAGAGCAACTGTCATCTGACCACCATGGCCCTGTGATTAGGGGAACCTGACCAGATTGGATTATTCAGTCGCCTGAATGCGGAGGTTTCCTCACGATGTTTTCCCTCTCTAAGAGTATCGGTTAGTGTTCAGCTAATGTACATAACTCGGAAAAAGTCATTAGTACATAGTGTCAGTGCCATTTGCTTAGGAAGTCGGTCCGACACTAGCCATTAGGCAACGGACACTCCAGAATGCACCGTTCACTCTGCCCCGGACTGTATCTAGGACAGTAACAATAGCAGGAGATACGGCCATATTAATAAAACGGTACCAAAGAAATATGGGTATGGGTGTGATATGGGTTGCATACTTCCACCCTGGTTCTTCTATTAGAACTAAGTTTTGCCTAGGCAACTATATATTGTTGGATAGAGGAAAAAAATACCTTTCATTTGACATACAACTCGATTAAATAACAGATGAGGGTAGATTGTCTCCATGGCAACCCCATTGAAGGACCAGGGTGACAGTAGGCAACCGATATTTTTTTCTTGATAAGTAATATTCTTTCGTATAATGTACGTTTTTTTTAATAACAAATGAGGGAAGATATTCTATGACCATAAATATTTCCAGAACATTACATATTTTGAAAGAATGTTCCGGGTTTCCTACCGCGTAGCTTTGTTTACGAGTTGCCCGATATTTAAGGTACGCGGTAGCAAATCCAGAACATACTTTTAAAATATGTAATAATGATCGCGATAGTTTAAAACATTATTTTGCACCACATTATTGTTAAATACGTAAAATTAGATTAATTAATTACCTGAAAGGTATAGCTAGAAATGGTTCGTTCACACAAATAATGTTGAGAACTTCTCCTGCACAGTGCTGTTGATTTCGGGATTCGGGTTATTATTTGGTACATCTTATTATTTATGTACATAATTAACATAAACTTGTTACTCATTGACAAGCGATTGTTTTATAATTAAGTAAACGATGTTTTGCTTACCTGATGTTTTGTAGTCGTACGACTTGGTGTATGTGTCGTAGTCGTCATCGTAAATTGATCCGTCTGTCCTTGCCATAAGGACGCATGTCGTCAGCAATATAATCCACCGCATGATTTCGTAAACTTCAATGTTATTTACTAATTTTCCACCAAATTGACTGTTGAATGGATGAATAACATGATGGCTTTGAAGTACATACCTTCAAGGCTTCTAATATCAAAGTAATCTTTGCGGTTCTACGTGATAAACACGTTAGGTAGAGATTGTAGTATGGATATCGCACCAAAAATAAATACTTCAGTTCAATGAGAGAGCTAATGATTAAATGTAACGATAATTTAGATTTTTATTAATAGGTGGGTACCTACCTCGTGAAAATAAACGATTGAACCCAAATTATGCAGATTAATTAAAGTACTAACAAATATTAGGACAACTATATTACCATTGCCAAGTTTAATTATGAATCTACTGGGAACTACCCGAATTAAAAGCAGGTAACTAGCAGGGATAATCCTCACGACCCTTTGTCTTCCTGGAGGTCGCTTTACAAAAGTTTTAAGGGTATAAAATATTACTCAGATTAGATTCCAGTTTACATTGTAGATATGCTTGTAGAGAGACAGAAAGGGAAATTGCCTATTTCATATTTGAGCACATCCTCTCATCCTAGCTAGTACCGAAATTATTCATCTCATAATCTAATTGAATACGATATAAAATAAAAATGTTAATGTTGATATTGATATTATTACGCTCACGCCTGTGTCCCACAGGTAGGGTAGACAGAGACTATGGACCGCCATTTTGCTCTGTCTTGACACAACTCCCTACCCTAGATATTTTAATAAGTATAATATATTCAGTAAAACAAGTTTGCAATTTATAGGTATTTTTATATTAATTGTTATGTTTAATATGGAATGGAAACTCTATTATAGGTTCTACGATATCGATTTGGTGTCACATCGGGTATTTCATTTCCTTTGACCTTTGAGTTAGACTCTCTCACAGATTACGCAGACATTTCGCTCCATCAGATCCGAGGGCTTTGTGGGACGTATTTGCTTTATAAGTCAAACCTGACCTCCGAAGCCATACTCGTTTTACAAAGGAATAATGTGCAAACGTGTCGGCAATTTCCACGCGATCAAGCACAAAAGCTTGTTTACAGTCGAAACAATCTCATGTCACTGAATTCATGAGCAAATTTTCCAAGTTCTTAAGCCCTCACCTAACCTAACCTTACCCTAATTTCAAGTTAAGCGACGTTGAATGGAAAGTTCTGGAAAGTGCGCGCGAAAAACTTGTTTCACAAAGTAGGTCTTCGTTGAGCGTCAAATGAGCGAAGTTTCCTATTGAGACCAGCTTCGATGCCGACCCTTGGAGATATACGCTATAGCTAGATACCATCGTGTAATTTAAGGGTTTGCCGAACTACGTGGGACGACAAAATTACCATACCTACAACCGCGTGACGCTCTTTACAAAGGCTTATAGAGAAGTCAGATATGTCGACAAAAATAAAGGCCCACTTTTAATGATTCATTTCCTAAAAAAATATACGGAAGCTTTGTCTTTGTTTGTCTTGTTACACGTTTTCTATCGTTGCAGACCTACAAAAAGCCAAGTCAGTGTTGCTAGTTGGTTTACTCGAGCTTCATATTTTTTCTGCGCGGCCAATGTGAAAGGAATCTCAACATTTTGTTCGTTTTGCGCTGAAACAGCCCTTGTAGATAAGTACTTCCGGCCGGCAGTTCCACCGCTTCAACTCTTTGTTGTTTATGCTACAGTTCCTTTGTAGGGCGGCTCTGGTATTAATTACATAGTAAGACGGTGAGTACGGACATAATACGATGTCAGATTAATTCACAATATTGTTTACTCTAAAGAGTCTGAATTATATTCTGAGCTTCGAGGATAACTTGACAGTCTGTTTAATCAGAATACGTTTCGGTAAATACCTTTTTTATATATTTATTAAGATGTAGCATTTAATAGGAAAAATTATATCAAGTTTGAGGTAAAGCTTATTATTATTCTGATACACGTTTAGCAATTGTTTTGCTACCAAGCTCTGCTAAAGTTATTAAATTATTAAGTTGGAATTTATAGAGCCTTGATTCCCGGAACAAATCGACTTTTCCACGAGGGGACAGCTTGAGAAAACAGTAACTGATGCTAGTTCACGGAATACGTTTTTAGAATAAACATAAGTAACCATCTCGACTGCTAATATCTCCGGAGACATTTATAGTTCACAACCGTCGTCCCGACCCACGGTTTCCATGTACGCTCGTCAGAGGGCGTATCGGAATATTAATTACTCCCGAAGTTGAGGGAGCCGTCAATTCCAGTACGCTATTATTCTGCTCGGACTTCACCCGGTCGCAAGCTCCAATGAGACAGATCGTCCGATTAATTGACGAGCATCGATCGCCACCAACAAGCGAGGAATTATGGTGGGAAATGAGGTTCAGTTACATTTGAATTATTGCTTCAGTGGACGCAATATTCACTCATCAATCAACATGTTTGTCGCAAATGCGTTGCCGGCATTTGAGATATATATAGTTTTGATTATTGAAGCTTTTGCTGAAGTCAAGGTTTGATTTTAAGATAATGGTCGCCTTCTACGACGCCCGTTAGCGGAAGGGGATAGTTTTACCTTCTATTCTGTCAGAAATAACACGGGGTAATATTGCAAGGGTGGGTATTCTTTCTTGCGACTGCGGCTTACAAGTCTGTATTTACTAACGGCATACTCTACCTATTCTATTTTGAATTCATTAACCGCAAGCTGTCTGATTTCATAAACGGAATCACAACGTAATTGAAAAATTTTTTTCTACGTAAAGTAGTAAATACAATCAAAATCCAATTATGTACCTAGTAATATTTTTCCTGTTATATACCTACACGATAAGGTTATGCTGTGTATACCTAACCACCAGACTAAGAAACCAGACAGCTTGCGGTTAATGAATTGAAAATAGAATAGGTACGCAAACTTCCGCCCACGAGCCCCGAAGCTAGCGCTACTTGCTCGCCTAATTTCATTTGAAGAGAAGCCGCAAGAAGTTAAGCATAATAAAACACGTCGCCGGAAACGAGAGGAGGCCTTTCGCTCAACCTTTAAATTTTCTTTTTATGACGCCATTAAACCGCTTCGTGTGTTAAACGAGGTGCGCGTCGCGTTTCGCGCTCCCCGGGAGCCGCAGGAGGCTCCGACAACCAGATAATTAACAGCCTCTGACAAATTCACACCCGTCACTCCCCAAAAGCCGCCTTCTTTTCGGCACTCCTCCTTGAATACCGAACCGAACAAGGTCACCCGTAAAAGACGGCAAATGATATCTTCGGGAGCACCGGCTCCTTAATGGGAAATCGCCTGCCGTGAAGTTCACATCAAATCTAATTAGCATCGCGCGAACATTGACATCAGAACTGTTTCTAGAGCGGCGGCGTTGATCAATGCGTGATCGCCACATTGGACATAATTACGATGTTGCTTCAGCATCATGATCATGAGCAATCATTCATGATTATCCTAAACGAAAGCAAAAGTAAATGGATATTGTTACTGAACGTTCTTCTGTAGTTCTGGGTATTTGTAATGTAGGTGTTTGTATAAAAAACTGAAGCCACTTCTCATGCCACTCTATGATCGTTTGTGTATGGCTTTGTTGTACCATCTTTAAAAGTGTACACATTAGCCAGCCATGTCAACTTTAAGGTCTTTTAAATCTCTTCTAATGTCACGTTCGAATTTTGGTTCTCATAATTAATAACAATGACTTTGTACCACCGCACTTCGCGTGTTGAAAACATATCAACAAAAAGTATTTTTTGTATTCCATGGCAGTTTAAGAACGAATGCATTACGTTGTTGTTTAATTAATAATCGTAGCTTAGACAACGATCGTAGGCAACTACTATACAACGACGTAAGTTCTCTTCTGCACATTTTATTAGTACTCTGGTGCTCATCCCGCAATGTCGATAAATAAATAAATGTCGACAGACACAATAAAACGGAATTGTTATCAAAGTGTGTCACCTCAAAACAAAATGTAGAGCAGGCTGGGGTCATTCATAAAATTGGCTAAGTATGTACTTAATAGCTATCTATACATAGTATTAAACAAACCGTTCGTCACTATGTATCTACGAGTACGTACGCTTAGGTCTTTTAAACTACGCAACGGATTTTAATGCGGTTTTCAGCGGAAGATTGTTGTGATTGAATGAAGAGGAAAGTTTATAAGCAAAAAAAAGAGTAGGTAGGAGTAAAGTAGGTGTAGGGTAGATGTAGGGTAGGGGTAGGGTAGTATAGGGGTAAAACGTCACGCGAACGAGGTCGCGTCAGGTTTGTTAGTTTATTTATAAATGGCGATGCGGCGATACTATATTATACATCACATTGCGTCACACATTAAACGTCACATTGTTATTTTAATGTTAAGGTAGGAACATACTCCAATAAAAGCGGAATACGGAAGCACTTCTCTTGTTAATATTATCAGCGAAGCCATATATTATTGATGGATCGGTACAGGCGTTGGCATAACTCCATTTCAGTTTCCCCATTCTATTAACAGGGATACTATTTTAGAAAACGGAGAGTTATAATTGTTCGACAAATTTCAAATGAGAATTTGTTTCCAAATTTAAAAGAAACGGTAGGAAGTAGAAGTTTCGCTAACTTTCGGTTTGTTGTTATAACATTTAAAATGTCTTTTCAACTGAAGATGGTTCTTGTGTTTAACTTAGTGAACTATTTTTAATTACTCTCATTTTTCAATACGCTATGATTTTTTATGTCGTTACGGACAAGGGAACTTAATAATTTATTTATGACGTGTTGTACTACACTGTCATCTATATAGAGGAACGTTTGATTTTTTGTTTGTTTGTTTGTATTGAATAGGCTTCGAAACTACTGGACCGCTTTCAAAAATTCTTTTACCGTTGGGAAGCTACACTATCCCCGGGTGACATAGGCTATATACCCGTGTACCCGTAGTGGTACCCGTGCGAAGCCGGGGCGGCTGCTAGTGTAGTAATAAAGTACCAAAAACTATCCATAGGTATTATTTCCAGAATAACGATCTTTTAAGTACTTCTTCTTCTTCTTATCGAGTCGATGGACTAAAACTCTCACTTATACTTTATTCGCCCAGTATTCGGCGACGGATACAGCGTTTTAAGTACTATATTTACACAGAACACCCACCCACGCGTTATATGCTAAAATATAAACACGATCAACATCGCACGAAGACCTTACACTAGCACAATGTCACGTAATGTTATACCTAAACAATGTAAATGTGTACGCGACAGTACTTCTGAGATAGAAACGCGAACGCTTGGATCGAAAGCGGGTTTTATAGTTTTTACAGAGCGTCCTAGTGCGCATTCTAGTCTAGACTTGGGTAGTCTGTCTGCAATCCACAGCTACAATATGGAAGACAGGACATCAAGTTACATACAAATGCTTCTTATGTCTCTCGCCTTAGGGATCAAAGTCGATTGCAAACGCGTGATCCACTGCACACGTGAGAGATAAACTACACTAAAATGGACAGAGTTATACTCGTTGGGTATGGAATATTGTAGTTTTTAAAAAAGCGACCCTTCGGTCTCCGACTGGGTAATACAGCCTCAATGCCTTAATTGCGTGCCGTCAAATAAGTCGCCTAATTTCTATCTCTAGAAATATTTTGGAGTTAAACCCTTTATTTATCCAGGAATTATGTCACTTATGGCCTGTTCATAATGATCACGGCGACCTGGTTAATAAGATGCTTTAACAAATTCCGGAAACTGTTGGACTTGAGCCTCCACATTATTGGAGGGTTTTGCCTTTGGCATGGGGGTTGGGGATCGCAGTATTGAATAGAAGGTAGTACTTGCTTAAAGTTGTATTAGCAGCCGTTAGACGGTTTTATTATTGGTCGATTAGACAGATCATAAAGCCTCAATACATTTATGGTATGATCAATAACCGTTAGGGAACGTGTTCCGAGTGGAGACCACAATTGGGCGAACATAGTGTGGGACGTCCTGTGTGGACTGGGACATGATGAAACAGACTACATAGTTAAATAAAATCGGCAGTGTATTAATGGCCAACGACAACGGTCAATCTAACATCTCTAACAATGTAAAGAGAAGACTTAAATTGCAGAACACCAAAAAATTTTATCAAACTAGTAGACCAGGCGCGACTTCGTTCAAGTGCCTACACCTAATTTTCCCCAACCTACCATTTTTTTCTTGCTTAATTGCTCTATCTATTGTTGAAAACCGCATTATAATCTGTTGCATAGTTTAAAATGTAAGCGTGCATAGATACAGACGGCGTTGTTTGTTTTATACTATGTATAAATAGGTGAAGATTCTTGTTGTGATCGGTAAGTAAAGTTATATACTTTCTATTAATACAGTTTTTAATTAAAAACTTTGTAAGTTATCACCACTTTCTTATTACGATGAGACAGCCCACAAATGTAATATCTAAAATATTTTCCCAAGCGTACCTACGACCCACGACAATGTCCAAGTTAACCTATTATTAGCCTTAACAAAAAGAGTCCGATATTGGACGCCATAAACAAGTCATCCCATATAGCGAACAGATCCTTACCGCCCGGCTTAGCGATGGTAACTCGTTGGGCATCAAATATCACCCAAGGGAGTTGTTAGGGTGGCTGATATTTGAAAACGCTCTACCGAGGTCACTACCCGATTCCACGTTCGTCAAACACTCGACTTGGGGAATTGACTTCTGCGAAGATATTAGGGACCGACGTGAATTACCAGCATATCCCGATAGGAGGGCTTTATTTATAGGATGTTCCTTTGAAAGCCATATAAATTATTACATATGTGGATGGTGATCATTTTAGAGGGATGTCGCGGTTGTGCTCTCGCGTGCGAGGACCCGGGGTCCGTCTTGACCATGATCCAGGATTTGGTGGATCAGGTAATTACAGTGAAACCTGTTAACAAGCGAACCTTACCAGATTAGTGTTCTGGATGCCTTACTTTGTAACTAACTAGCGCACCCGGCGCCACTTTGTTCATGTATACCTACTTCACTCCTACCTATTTTTCCTTGCTTATAAACCTTCCTCTTGAATCACTGAATATTCTAGTTTCAACTCAATATTCAACTTGAATATTGATGAAAACCGCATTAAAATCCGTTGCGTAGTTTAAAAGATCTAAGCGTACAGAGAAACACACAGACTATGTTTATGACTATACCATATAGGCATATAATAATAGTATATACCCCAAACTTAATTTTTCCCCCTTACTTATGGTTTAGTTATCTTAGTTATGGGATTACTTAATATATCCCATAACTACTCAATGTAGTTCCCGCGAGAATATGGCATAAACGAATTTTACGCAGCAAAAACAAATTTGAATAAATTACAAATTCACGGCAGTCAAATACAATAACAAAAATTCAAGATATTTTGGGCTGCTAGGTAATTGTTTAAAATCAATGGAGACGAAGGCGGTCCAAACGAATTGAATGAACACAATACGACACATTAGGCATATACTCTCGGAGCCTGATTTTATTACCGACATTGTTTAAGGGCTTAGAGTAAATCCAGATCTAACTTAGCCTCACTAACGACCCAAACTAAAACTCGTTAACGATTGCAGGTAAGGACTTTGATTTCATTAGGTAGAAGTGCGTATCACTCACATAACTGAATAGAAATATAAAGAAAGATATATATAGTTAGATATCTGTTTCGTGAACCTATACCTATGGTATATATTTTATTTGTACAGGAAAAAATAGGTATTTAAACCTATCCACTTAATCAAATTTAAGTAAGTACTTTAGTTATTCGATAAATAAAATAAAACACTAGTTTAAACCATAAACGTAGATAGGTAGAGATAGGTGCCCACTAAAACATCTGTAATTCGGTAAAAATAAAAAAAGCACTAGTTAGGTAATCCCGCTAACGTACAAAATAGAACCGCAAAAATCACTTGATCACTTTTCCGTATCACAAACCTCAGGCACTAGGAGTCCGTATAGAACAAAAATGCAATATAAAGTTGGTAAATAAAGGGATGCCGCGTGTGGAGACGGTAAGCTACGTTCGCGAATGGCGCGGTCGAACGCGCTGGGCGTCGTGACGCGAGTGCGGGGGCGACCCACCACCAGCATCCAGCTCACCCGCCCCTGCACCCCGCAGCTACACCCCCTCCCTTCCCCCCACGTCTGATAACCTGCTACTTCGGAAGTCACTAAACTCAGCCATGAATGTCGCCGAGGCACCAACACCCCGACTTGTGAAAGAAAATGTGATTTTTATTGAAAAGGGGTCGCCGTCGCCGACGCCGACACTAAACTCTTTTGTGTGGAAATCGACTCTTTATCGCGCACCACCTATGCGGCTACGAATCAGCCGGCGACAGATTGTGGGACAATGTCTGCTACCGAATGAATGGCCCCTGATTTTACTTCCAAATAGCTCAATCGAATTGGAACGTGAATTAAGGACACATTTCCAGAAAATTACAATCGTTCCAAAACAACGTCGTCGCGCTCATTACGGAAACATTATATCGAATTTCAGAGAGTTTCTTAGAAATTAAGAAAAATTCCTTAAAGGAATTCGATGCTATCTAACGGTTTATTTACAATTGCTACGGAAGATAGCATTATTGTAATGCTACCACTGTTTTCTCTTCAACGATTTTGGAGCAACGCGACCGAAAGCCTTTTCATTTCACGCCGAGACTTAAGGACAAAGAAGCAGAACTTTGCGTTTGTAAATAAATAAGCAGGTATTCACATAACACCGTATTATGCTCTTACACATTGTTTATTCATATAACAGAATTAGAACAATCGCTCTTGAATTAATGTACATTCTATTTTTGACCTTTATAAAGTAGATACTTAATACGGAACGCGTAAAAGCGTAATTACTTGTTTATAAACTTTACGTGGGACGTAGGTTTACAGGATTAGAAAGTTTTGTAAATTGATGTAAAAGAGCAATAACATATTTATTCTGATCATTCTATAATAATGCAAAGTTAAAACAAATTCCCTATTTATGTTAACAACTAGCTTTTGTGGTAATAGTTTTTCCGACACTTGAGCTTTTGCCAAGCTATTTAAAGCTACCAAACAATCAATTAAGTAAAATCCGTTCAGTAGCTTTGTGTGATGCGCGTAAAGACAGACAAGACTTTAATAAAAAAAAATTGCATAAATTAAATACGTCCCAGAATCCTATACTGCAATTTTATTCTAAAATATTTTCAATATACAGGAACGGCTTTTTTACCGTTTTATAACAGTATAGATAGATATATATATAAATACTCCAAAATGGCAGTTTATTTTAATAAAAGTTTGTGTTAAAAAATTTAAACACGTTGTAAAGGTTAGTCCCCATCTTTTAGTAAAATACTGCACATTATTTATTCTTTTTCGTTTAAACGTAAGGTATAAAAATAATTGACCAACAACTCCCTGCTACAGCAAATAACAACTGGTTTGAAATGTCTACGTGAAAAAGTCAAACCTCTGATGAGTTCTCGTGGGCCCGTTGCGTCAGATTGTAACGCAAAATCTTGAGAAGTTGCATGGCACATGCTCACTATACGGCGAACCACATATAGATGCCTACTACCCTATCACGTTATGTCTGCACCTCGCTGGCATTAAATTCCTCTTTCGTTTGTACGAAATTAAACTTTATTTTCACACAAATAAGGCACAATATTGACGTAGATACCAAGTGCACAGTTAAAGTGGGCAGTATACACATAGCAGTAATTAGGGCTGCGCAGGCGCCGCCAACCTGTCGAAAGCTTGCCTCGTGCAGTTTTCTTGTTAAGGCAGCGACCAAATTGCGTCAGACCGGTAGCCGAGCAGTCGAGCAGGCCTTGCGTTGTGAATTATGCAAATGTCTAGTCTCAATTGCATACTGCATGTTGATAAGCTGCACTATAACCATACTAAGGTCCAATTTAGTTAATTTTGGATTTTGCACAATATTTACTTAACACGGGTTAGACGAATTCACTTGTAATGCGTGCTTAGGTGCTCGGACATTATACATAACTAGTGGACCCGGCGCGACTTCATTCGCGTACACCTACTTAATCCTAACTACCCTTTTTTCTTGCTTATAAAACTCCCTCTTGAATCGCACTCCGCATTAAAATCCGTTGCGTGGTTTAGAAGATCTAAGCGTACTAAGATACATAAAAACAGACGGCGGGAAGTGGCTTTGTTTAATACTATGTATAGATATCTAGAGTTTAATTTGTGTGTCGAAGAAAATATAGCCTCGCTAAGAATGTTAGAAACTTAGTACTTAAGTACGAGTACCTTCGAACTTAATTATAGTCAAAGTCAAAGGCATTTATTTGTGACACAGCTGGGCATACAGATAATAAAGTAAAATTTTACTAACGGCTCCGCTATTCTGCTAAGATTTAAGTGTGTCAACTCGTTGTCGATTTTATTCCAAAGATAGTACGCTGCGTCTCAGCCTGCCGGCCGCTTATCGATTCGTTCGTTATATTGCATCAGGAATCATTCGCACGCTTCTATAAAGAGCATAAAACAAAGTCGCCTTCCCGATGTCTGTCCCTATGTATGTATGTGTGTATGTATCTATGTACGCTTAGATCTTTAAAACGGATTTTAATGCAGTTTTCTTTAGATAGAGTGATTTAAGAGGAGGGTTTACAAGCAAGAAAAATTGTAGTTAGGGGTCAAGTAGGTGTATGCGAACGAAGTCACAGTCGAAGTCGGGTCCACAAGTAAACTAATACAGGAACTTATTTGACTTTTTTAAATTATGATATACGACAGATAAACAGACAAGCGGGCCACCTGATGGAAAGTGGTCACTGCCGCCTATGGACATCAGCAACACCAGGGGAGTCACCAATGCGTTGCCCGCCTCTGAAGAGACCTCTAGTATACCTCTTGAACGATCCCATGTCATAGTCCAAAGGAAACACTGTGGCTGAGAGCTCATTCCACATCCGAATCGTACGAGCAAGAAACGTTCTTTCGAACCTTCGCGTCGTGACCAACACACGTAGTGAGGATGTGTACCAAGCCCACGGCGGGTGGTGCGATGGCGGAATTGTGCTGTGGGCACCAGATCGAAAAGTTCCTCGGAACACTCCCCATTGTACAGCCGATAGAACACACACAGGGAGCTAAAGTCCCTTCGGTTTGCCAGTGGTTCCAACTTGCGTGTTTGTATGGGATCATCGACAATTCATACGGAAGTAAGTCTGTGGTATTATTGCATCAGAAATAATTCGCACGCTCAACTGGTTGCTCCGATACTAATTACAACTGTAAAGGGCACAAAGAATTTCATGGAATTTTTACTTGTTTCTTGTGTTTGGTTTCCGATTTTTTTTTATGTCATACGATAGGCAAACAGGCAAGCGGGCCAACTGATGGAAAGTAGTCACCACTGCCTATAGCATTAGCAACACCGAGAGTATCGCCAATGCGTTGCCCACCTCTATAACACGTTACTCTGGCAGCAAAAAGGCAAATGTCCCTCCACTGCCAAAGCCACGGTTCCCCCAATTCCCACCCCATGGAGCACTGGAAACCTTACTCACCGGCAGAAACACAATACTATTTAAAAGAGTATTGTTTAGCTGCGGTATTCTGTAAGGTGGAGGTACTTCCCCAGTCGGGCGGCTCCAATTCGAACGGGATACCCCGCTATGCCCTACCTCTCTTAAAACCCCCGATTATACTGTCGTGGATTTATTCCTAGTTTAGGAGGCAGGGTTATCAATTCTTACCATACTACTGTTACTTTCTGTCTTTTTTTATATTATACGGTAGGCAAACAGGCGGTTCGCCTGACGGAAAGTGGTCACCACTGCCTATAGACATTAGCAACACCTAGAGTATCGTGTCAATAAATTAATATTTTTTATGTATATTTATATAGTTAATGGTCGTCAGAAGTAAACAAAGTATAATTAATTTCCGCCTCTGTTTGATTTTATACCGCCCAGCTGTTATCGCTAAATGTATTTAATTAAAAGACGCAAATTACTTATTACGACGTAAGTAAAATCACATGTTACTTATACTAAGCGGAAAAGTATGGGCAAATATGTTTACTTGAGCTAAATATAGAAAACGGAATTGACGATCTCAAACAAAAACAATAATGGAAAAATATGAAAGACTCTGTGCCTACGTTTTAATGTTGCGAGTAAAAAAGTACGAATACCATTTTGTCGGTCGAAAATATGTTATTTTATCATAAATATTTATTAGGTAATCTTCGAACATTATAACTGGTTAATCTTTGTGGATATGGTCCAATCTGGTCAGGTTCCCCTGGTAGCAGGGTCATGGAGGTCAGATGGCAGTCGCTCCACTGTAATTACCTGACCTGCCAAATCCTGGATCATGGTCAAGGCGGACCCCGGGCCCTCGTGCGCGAGCGCACATCCAGGACATTAACGCCAAGATGAAGATGAATATTTGTGGATATGGTTAATATATAGGTACATAGTATAAAAAAGTCGCATTCGTCTGTCCCTATGTGTCTTTTTACACGCAACGAATTTTAATGCGGTTTTCAACAATAGATAGATTGCATCAAGACGAAGGTTCATTTATAGGCAAGAAAAAAAAAGGTAAAAGAGGTGTAAGCGAACGAAGTAGCGCCCGGTCCACTAGTACCTACGCCAATATTACGCTTTGCACTGGCAAATACATCTAAATTATGCTTATACAGTAAATGGATAAGCATCTTTTGATATTTGTTGCGTTAAATATTTTACAACGCAACAAGAACAAACTATCGACAAAGCGGAGTCTTTGCAACAGCTTAGATCTTCTTCATTTGAATTTTACAGATTTGATGTGACATTGTTTTGAATGTGTCAGTGACAGTCATTCGAGAGGTTGGCGCCAGGAATCCGCGGAAACCCACAGAACAACCGCCCTGTAAGTTTGCAACCAACTCCAACCTACATCCCACATTGTTCGCAAATCTCTCACTATTAATAAAAGGTTTAGGTTTCCAGCCGCCAACTTGATGAAACGTGGGCTGGAAGGTATTGAATAATTAATAATATGAAAATATACCTATTCTAGAGGTCGCATAGGCGGGTTCGCGTCTCAGTAGGCGTCTGATTTGAGGCTTAAGATTCAACGACATATATCAAATAATATCCTTAACATTTCTTAAAGCGTCATATTCTTACCTTAAACCTAAAAAAATATTCATAACTGAATAATACTAATATTATACAGAGGAAACTTAGTTTGTATGAGTGTAAGTTTGGATGTTGGAGGGTAATATAATATCCGAAACCACTAAACAAATTTCGAAAAATCTTTCATACTGTCGACCTCTGTAGACTAAACTGCGAAGGTGGCCTCTCCGGTGACCCGTAGCGTGTTCTTTATAGGTCCAAATTATCAAGTTAGGTCTACAAAAAAGATATTAAATAGCTACGCATCGTTCGAGCACTTCGGTGAAATTTGGCATAGCGAGAATACCTACTCTAAAAAGCCCAGACTAATATTCTACATCAATAACCTTGTAATGAAACGGCTACGTTCGTAACTCTATCACATAATTGAAATAGAAATTCGCTAGTAAAGTTGTTTTCAAATCCCAGAACCCTAATGCTGAACAACTATCAAGGGCAGGTACTTTAGTTTGTACAGACTTACATTAAATTGATAACTTATATAAAATTTAACAAGAGTAAACTGGTTAACTAATTGCAAAATCACAAATGGTTTGTTATTACAAGCGTTTATTTAACTTGCAATGTTTGTAAATATGTATTATGTTCGGGGCAAATTTTGCAAGCCCAATTTGACGCACTTTCCGGTGTTCAATTGAGCTGAAATTTGGTTTATCTACACTCATAGCGTAATGTTACAATTTTATATTCGAAAACAGTTGTTTAAGGATACACCTTTTTCATGACAGTCCATAAAATTAAAAAAAACTTTTCAGTACAGCATCTCCCATACTAATTTCATTACAGCTGTCACGTAAAATAACTTTTTAATCATTTAGCAACACTTTTATTTTTTAAATTTGTGTCGGGCGCCGAGACACGGCGAAATGTAGGCTAAATACCTAAATGTCTTTGACAAATTCAAAATTCAAATTTTCATGTTTATATTTGTGTGTAATTATTTTCCCGCTAAACAGAATATTTTTTCTAATTGTTGTAATTTGTGTTTGTGAATGATTTTTCTTGTTTGAAGCAAATAAATAGATAAATGTGAAAGTAGTGAAGTGAATTTCCCGCCGCTTGATATCCTCGGCGCGTAGATACAACAGAACTGACTCGCAGCTTACTTCCAAAGTTGAGAAAATTATAGGTGCGATATTTTAACATAAAAATATGAGTGTAGATAAAGTAGTGTATGCAACTGCATATAATTAGGTATTAAAACATGAGTGTCTGTTTATCATACCAGGCCCTTTTATATGACAGTTGCATAAACTACTATTACTTACCTATGTTACTTGGATGGCAATGCATTAATACGGTACCATGGAGCTGTCTTGATTATCGAGTCGGAAGGTGGTCATAGGAACTAATGAACGCATCAAGATAACACCATCGTGTTTGGGCTCTTTGGAATGGTCGTAATGAGGTGATACCTCTAGGTGATTTTCGAGGTCTGATGATGATGACGGTCGGTGGCCTTAGGAACTATACCTACAGAACGCAACAAGATAACGCCAATAAATAAATGAATAACCCTATCCTGTTTGGGCTCTTTGAGGTGGTCTTGATAAGTACTATATCGCGATAAAATACACATACAAATATTTATTTTTTCATAAATTGTACAGGGTTACGCGAACACGTTAACAACCGTGCTAGTCAAAGACAGAAAGAAAAAAAAAACATTTGAGAACTTATTTTAGAATTTTAACTAGGTTGCCCAAGACTTTTTGGCCCCGAGCAGTGCAGTTAATAATTCTGTAGTTGTCTGTCATGATACGTACTTGAGTACTTCGTGATCGGTATTATGTTCTAACTACACACCCTACTTTCAACTTCCTTCTATACAATTAGAATGAAATGTTCGCTTAGCCAACTACATTTTACTCCAACTTGCACTTGCGGAATTTTGTTAAGTCCCGTTTCGTAACTTACTAATTGTTTATTTGTCCTTCGATCGCGTAGTGACGACATCCTTGTGACCTGATTTTTTGGCACGGACACAGCAATATGTGGTGGAGGATCTCACTTCAGCGGTCTTGGATAAAATTTATATTTTTAAATGTTGTACGGCAGATAAACAGCTAAGCGGACCGCCTGATGGTAAGTGGTCACCGCCGCCAATGAACATCAGCAACACCAGGGCCGATATATAAAAGAAAACACTGCGTCTGGAAGCTTTTTTCACATCCAAATGGTACGACCAAGAAATGCTGTTTCGAACTTTAATTTAGTTATGTTTCTTATTTGTATACCTAGTTCAAAATGAATGATTGATATTTTAAAAATTATACACTCGTTCGCGGGTTCGTACCACTAATATTAGGTGGCTAGTAAACCAAGGTAGGCGGCAAAAACAGTAGGATAAAAACAACCGCTGTAGTTTAAAACAATATGTTTACATTCGCGAATGAATGGGTAATGTAAGTGCATTTATAACATTACAAGCGGGGCATCTAATGCGTTAATGGGCCTGACAGTGTCAGCCGATACCAAACCCTCCGGAAACGCACGACCTACTTTACAGAGAGCGCTTATCTATCCAACTCTACATGGCTCTAGAATGTATGGAGGTAGAGCACTCTCTAGAGCCTATGAGAGCACTGTTGACCGACTAACTGACTTGGATCCTATTATAAATAGGCTTAATGGGGTATTTAGATGTTCTGTTTAAAGACGTTATTATAGGTTTAACAATTTAACTAAAATAACGTTTCGAGTGTTTCAATATTTACTGTGACTATATCAGATTTCGCATGTATAAATACATTTAAATTACCTCTGTAGTACCTAGCGCTTCGGGTAAAATATATATTTGCGGTTACTGAATAGATATATACGGACAATATATATGTTGTACCGTGTACCTACATTACGGATTAGCTCATCGCTAGTTCATTTATTGATTAGATATCAATAACAACTCAATGAGTAATTAGTTCTAGGAATCATCAATTTGAAATCCTCTTTGTTCTCGTAAACTATTATTGGTAGTAGGTACCTATTAATTTATATTATGACTAGCGGCCCACTAGCAAAACCCGCAATTTAAATAAACCACCGCCATATTGGATTTTCCAACTTATATAGCGTAGCGAACCGAACATCCGATTTTACGCGTTTGTTTTAAATGCCTTAAAAAACACTAACCTACTAAGTATATCTCCAAATTAGGCAAGAAAATTTGTTTACTAAGACCTTAGTAATAGCTACGTAACATGTCCCCACATTTAGGAAAATCTTGTGAGTAGAGACCGAATCGCTCAAACGAATCTCATAACGCAAACGAGTCCCTTAGACCTTACATCTAAACTAATTAAGTACGTCTTCCATTTATTCTCGGCGTCGCGATCACTAGATAACTATATCCCATGAGACATTCTGTAGCTAAGATAATATATTAACGTAGTTACACGCGTACATAAGAAGTTGTAGTCGGAGTTCGAAAGAAGTTTATTTGAGACAGTGACGCAGGCGGCTCAGAAGTTGGTCTGTCAGCGCATTGCTAATGAAAAGCGATGCGCCACTAACGAAGAGGAAATGCCACAATACAAGTTCAGAGAAAGATTAGTGTCGACTGGGACTACAATAGGGCGTACAAATTGTGTTCAAATAAAACAAAGGGTGAAATACTGAAATACGTTGACGTGGTTCAAGCCATGTCTGATGTTAATTGTTACAAGCTCGTATCATTTGTCATTTATTATTTACTAGGTTTTGCCTGCGACTTCATCCGCGTGGAAATCGAATCTAAGCTCATCACATGCTGGATGCCGAAGAGCGAGCTAGGTGGGTCAGAAGTAGCAGGAAGGCGGACCCTGGGCCCTCGCATGCCGCGCGGGGCCGCAACCGGGACAACGCCAAGGTGATGATGATGATGATGTTATTTATATGAATTAACTATGTACTATGTAATTCTGATTCTGATTCTGATTCTAAACATTTTTCCAAGCAAGCAGATCAGCTGATTACAAACTAGCGTCTGCATTGAATACTTTTTAAAACTTTTATTCCGATTTCAAATATAAAATGCATCGTTTAGTTGATAGTGTACGGGCGTCATAAAGGGGAGCGCGATTCGATAAGTCCACGCGCAGCATGGAAATGAGTTTGTGAAACTCGCGTCGGCTGGGGAAATATTGTTTGTTTGCCTCCGTGATCCGAAGGTGGAAGTTGACAAACGTGATGAAAAAAATATTAGAAAAGTTTCAGAGGTGAAGTCTTTAAACGAGCTTGCGAGGAGCGAGGCCGGGGATTCGAGCGACAAGTGCCAACCCTCCAAGGCAAATATTGACAAACTAAATTAAAGTAATTTTAATTTCTATTGCGACGGTGCACGCCTCGGGGGTCAAAGGTTATTGTCTCTTCAACTAATGTATGTACGTAACGTAATCCCCCGGTGATGGTTATGTTTGCATTCGCGAGCGCCGCATTATCTTTGCTTACGTTTATTTGATCGTATAAATTAAATGGAACGGTTCCGAACACCTGTTTCACCATTGGGGTTTGCACGTGGAAATTATTTTGCTGTACTAATAGACTTATAGACTTCGGAGCGTCGCTGGCCGAGTGGTAACGGTATCCGACTCGCAAGCGAGAGCTACCGGGTTCGAATCCCACTGCCGCCATGTACAAATGACTCTTTTCTGACTTATGTACATTAGTTGAATACTAACTGATGCTCTTACGGTGAGGGAAAACATCGTGATGAAACCTGCACATTTAGACGACTGAATGAGTAACCATGATCCAATCTAGTCAGATTCACGGCGGTCAGATGATAGTCGCTCCACTGTAATTACCTGATATGCCAAAACCTGGATCATGGTCATAGCGGACCCCAGGCCCTTGCGCGAAAGCACAACCAATCATTTTATTTATTTATTGTACTCTTATAGACTTACTTCTCACTATAAAGCTACAATTTTATTGTGCTATAATAAGGTCCAAGTAACACCGTATAAACGATTGTATTAACTACGCAAAAGCGTAGTAAATAACAGCTATAATGTTTATCGGGGCCTAAATACGATCACTGCATAACTAAGTAGTTAAAATTAATACGTATCTGCATTGGCGCGTAGCAGAGGATATAAACACAATGAATGACCGAGTTTCCTTTTTCGATAGTGATATCAGTCAGGCCAAAGTTCAGAATAAAGCAATTTTTAAGTTAACTTACTTATTACCGGTCGGATCATGAACTTTACCGTGCAAAAGTAGATCAGACAATCCACACACACATTATTTGACTTTTGAGATAGGTGCAAGAAAAAGTATTGTACGTATGTACTCGTAGATAAGAGATCGAACAAGTAAGTGGTACAGAAAAAAAATTCGCGACTGATATTAAAAACTATAAGCAAAGTATCAGTGGTATATATTTTTGAAATCGACTTTTGAAGTCATGTATTTTCATACCCGAGTGGGGTTGGTTGGTTTTAGAGAAAACGGATTCTCGACAGTTATAAAACCCGTCAGTTTGAATTATTTTAATCTGTAATGTGCCTAGTGTTACTCGCGCGAGCAAAGCAACTCAATCAATACCTCAACTATGAAAATCCATTGGGCGTAGTCGTGCCAAGGAAATAAGACATACATAGTTACATACATACGCCCGAAAAACATAACCGGGTAAAAACCAGTCGGGTAAAAACCTCTGCAGCGGATTATCTATCTATTGCTTGTGAGCCCGGCGCGGCTTCGTTTGCGTGACGTCCTACCGCTACCCTACCCTACACCAACCTTACAAGCCCGTATGGATAACGGAAAAGCTATCGGCCATAACGGAACCCATAGAAATCTAGAACATAATAAGAACCTATGACGTAGTTTTGTTCGCTGACCTAAAGTAATCTGACTCGGACGCGAGAGCCAACGGATTATGACGTGAGGATAGTGAAGACAGAGCATGCCAGAAAAGCTTATCCTGACATAAGCCGGGATTTATCGCTAGGGTGATGATTATGATGCTGGTACTCCATGATGAGATGATGACGATAATGATTCTTTATGATACCTATACGCCCGAAATATAGAACACAATGAGGGCGATCGTTAAAACAATTCCACGTGTACAGAGTCTCACACAATTTCGCATTACCGAAATGCCTCGTCAAACCGACTTGTTCAAACGTGAATAACGAAAAATGTCCAACAAAGTTCCAAGTAAACCTGGCAAACAAACAAGCGTGAAATAAATAATGACGTCTGAAAGGTACAAATCCCGAACAGTAAAATGGGATCGTATCGTCACAATTGCCGACGAGTATATTTTAAAGACTTTCCGACACTCGAAGTAGATTACATTGGAGCACAAAGGGAGTTCACTTAGTATCGTAATGGTGCTCATGGACGGGCCACTGAAAGAAAATTAATTTATACGTCGGCCGCTTAGTAGAAAAATTACAAAAGGTAATTAAACGAGACGTCCTTCTTCATTAGCCCGGCTTGGACGCCTTTTGTTGTCCCTAATGAATTTATATTTCTTCCCAGCACGAGTAAAAAGATGCGTCCATTTAGACGACAGGCTATAATACTCCATTAGATGGTGTAGCACTACTCCTCAGATTGTGTTTATGAAAGGAGTCCTCGCCACCAATTAATTAAGGTTTGTTTAGAAAATGTAGGCGAAATGGAAACCTTTCAATCCATTGTAATAGACAAAACAATTGTTTAATACCGTTATGGAGGTACAATAACACATACATTACATATTCTTAATTACTTTATACATAGCTATCTATATTTTATAGATAGTATTGTATAGCACAAGCTCAAGAAACTTGAATCATGGATCTTACAATATAATTATGATTTTCCAAATAAAAGTCGTTTGAAAGATCAAGGTTCAGTGCACCCTTTGTTTAACAAGCAATCACTGATTTTCAGATCCCGTCTATCGAATTTTAATAATTTAGCTTTGTTTGAAAAAAATTAAAAATGTATTGTCTTAAGCGATTAACAACAACATTAATGAATTAAAAATAGGTTCCCCAGATAGCAGGGTCACGGAGGTCAGATGGCAGTCGCTCCACTGTAATTACGATCTGCCAAGGTAAATCCTGGATCATGGTCAAGGCTGACTCCGTGCCCTTGTACGTGTGAGCACAACCGGGACATTAACGCCAAGATAATCATTTTTTAGCAACTGCTATCCATTAAATATAAACACAAGACACACAACAATAAATGCAATAGCTCATAATGACATACAATAAATAATTTTCTGGCGGCGTTAATCACTTAATTGAATGATCTTATTTACATCGAGGCCTGTTGGGAATGGACATTAATATTGATTTATAAGCTTCATATACTTTAAATAAGTATTTAATATCGCCATTTCGCACCCATTTACTACAGAACAAAGGAAGAGAATGGGAGTTGAAGTAGGTATACAGTTCCAATAGACGTTATTGAAGCTATCGGATAACTTTTCTGTTCAGTTAGTTACACAAAACTAACAAAGCAACAACAACAAGAAATATCACGATACCGTACAATAAATTAAACCATTATTGCTGTCGGAACCAGCCATCAAAACGGAAACTAAAAATTATTTATCAGTTTATACATCAGAAAAGTTGGCGCAGGTGCGACATTTCAACACTTAGGTGAGAAATCTTAGGTTCCACCCGGCCAGACGTGGGGCTTCCGTTCGGACAAACGGTGCAAAGGAGCGTGAATATTCCTCTTTTCCCCGTTCACTGCGGGGCCCTAAAAATGCAAAGAAAACGGCACACATTTGTCTTAAGCTCGGTTGTTTTATTTCGAAATGTCAGGAGCAATTGCAGTGGCTGCAGGCCGCCTGCGGCCCGCTGGTAACACTTTTGTTCAACGCTAAGGGGAGCAAGAACTGCGAGACTGTGTGAATGGAAAAACATCCAACACGGCACTGAGAAAAATTCACTGGAAATTATTTACAGTCGCCCTTTGTTCGCTCCACGCGTTGTGTTGTGAGCCTTGTAAAATATCGCAAGCTCATATTTTCAATAGGAGTAACAAGTGAATTTATTTCCTCGGGTTTCACCCCCATTCTTCGCGATTACGTGTGATATTAGCTTGTGTAAAATTTTCTGGCACGCTTTGAGGGGCGGTACATTTTAATTATTAGAATTCTCTCTATAGTAACGTCAATGAAGTAATCCGACAGAAAACTAAAGTAACTTATAACAACTCACAGAACTAGCAAGCACAAGTGGCTGTGGGCTGGTCTTATCTGCCGAAGAACTTACAATAGCTGGGCTAAAGTTCTTGAGTGGAGACCATTCAGTTGGAGTGACGATTTGCGAAAGGTTGCAGGTGGAAGCTGGATGCGGCAAGACGAGGACAGGGTAAATTGGCGCTCATTGAGGAGTCCAGCAACGGACAAGTACCTATAGGCTGATCATGATGATGATGATGTTCTACTATTTACTGATAGTAGGTACTATCTAGTAGATCCCACTGTTTAAGCGATATGTGCACTGGTACCTATAACAATCACCCATTTGCTACTGTTTACAATCAAGCGGTCATAAAAAAATATATTGAAATACAACAAATGAAAATTACAATTTAATACGATGATACTATGTTACCGGATGGCGGAATTTCCTTACCGTCGCTGGGATAGATAAGAGCACAATAAACATTCAGCCACACAGGTTGCGAGGGCTGCTAATAATGGTTTAGGTACATTTCAATTAAGCAGGAAAATTAATTTACACATGGTGTCCCTCATGGGAAAAATTCAAATGTGGACTTAATAAGAACATAGACTAATACAATAAAAGAAGATTGTAATTAACCGTACTGTAAATGTTTATTTACAGTATTAAAACAAGATACGCATTTTTAACAGGCAACTACGGAGCGCTGCACTACACGTGGCCCAACACAATATATATTGCTCGTTTTTTAAATGACAAGTTTACTTATTAAGAACACCAAACTATCGTGTGTTAGTCTAGGCCGTATTTGGTACTAACTAAGGTTAAAATAAACTGAGAAGAATCAATAATTACTTCAAAGATGTTTTAGATTTTGCCGCTCAAGACATCACAAACCAGAGTACATCACAAACCAGCGCAATAATGGTGATAAAATCGAATATCGATACATCACAAGCTGAATCCCGAAACGGGTTTTACCAACTGACACTCACTCACTGGCATCTTATTCAGAGCGAAGTCAGAGCTACCGTGAATAGAGCGGGCTTTATGAAATGTATGGACGGCGCTGAAGCTGCAACATTGTTGTACCTCGATGTCGATAAACTGCCAACGGTGTCGTAACTTGCAGAAAATGTGGAAAGGGCCCATCAAAGCGCTATCAGTTTCTATGTGGGTTAAATTACGTTAGCGTCTTTTTACATAAAACAGCGGTGTTATGCAGGAGGCGACAAAGTTTAGCGTAAAGTTTTGAGAATTACTCTTCTAAGGAGTTTTAGGAAATTCGTTTACAACTTAAACATTATATACAAAGAACATAGAATTACATACAGTAACATTCACGGTATTTGGTGCATCTATATAGCCAAAATCACTTTGTTAATAGAAGGGAGCTAATGTTGTCCCTTATGCACAAAGGACGCGTCCTTTATCTAGGGTATTTTTTATTTAATTTATAAAAAAGAAATCATGAATTCTATAACAACCGTTTAACAACTGCACAGAAAAATGATTCTTAAGGTGATCATGTCATCATACAATAACCGACGACCACGTCCGTCCATAAAACATATCTACGAAATCGGCATACCCGTTCATACCCAAGAAGCGCTCGTTATTATTATCATGGAATTGATAACAAAGACGCAGCCATATTTCGCTATTACGCACCTAAGTAAATTGTTGGCTTGGTGTAATATGAAAGAAAACAAAGGGAAGCAGAGTTTCATTAGCGGAGGGGACATAACCGAGATAAATATGAAATAAACACTCATGGCGCGCGGATTAGGCCGGGCTGCGGGTTTGCCGGGATTATGAAAAGAAAAGCAATAAAGGAATCTTCTATATCACAACGCGCAATCGCAGATTTGTAGCGGCGACGCGGTGGTAATAAACATGTTACTTTTTATTGTTGTTTTTGGTTCCTTTTAAAAGACTCATACTTACCTCAGGCTTGCTTGTTTGCCGTAAAACTCCTTTCTTTGGGTGTCAGAATGCGTGAGATCTTTCATGATAATTAAGTAAATTATTATAATTTATTTTGTTAAATTTCTAGTGGAGACGGCGCGACTTCGTTCGCGTACACCTACTTTACCCCTACCTACCATTTTTCTTGCTTATAAACCGTCCTCTTGAAATCACTTTATCTATTGTTGAAAACCGCATTAAAATCCGTTGCGTAGTTTAAAAGATTAAAGCGTAGTTAGTTCTATAGGCAAAGACGGCGATCCTGCGACTTTATTATATACTATGTACCTATAGATAGACGTCAAAAACCCATACAAAAAATAAAAGAGAAAACTCTTTGCCCGCTTAATTAAAACAACCATCTATACCTAATCCTTCGAAGCTAATCAGCCAGAAGTAATTCCGTGCGAATTCAAAGTGAGAAATAAACCCACCTGGCTCGCTGAGTCGCAGATAGCTGGATCGCGTCGGAATTAGCGTCTAAACAGCGCCAATTCCACCTTGGCGACATGGCGACGCTAATCTCGCGTCAGCAGCGACTTTCATTAGCATTTCTGTAATTTCATCAGTGGCTGGCGTCAAGACGATGCGCCGAATGTTCTAGAAGAGGGCTCGTCTCACCCGCGTTTCTAGATTTCGGAGAGTCCCAACCGCAACTCCTCGGAATAGATGCGCGAATTCGGGTCTCGAATTAAAATAGGTGGAGCTAGACTGTCGGTATTGCAATGAGGTTGTGAGAAGGAAAATTTATAGGTCTAAAAATGTATGGGAAAAAAGTACTTTAATCAAATTCTATAATATAAAAAGAAATTGTGGTGCGTTCGTCTCGCTAAAACTCGAAAACGGCTAGACCAATTTGAATAATTGTTTTTTTGGTTCCGTTGGTTAGAATAAAGGGGTGGTTTAAACCTTTAAACCACATAGAAAAGAAGGATAGATAGGGATAAGTGTAGGGTAGGTTTAGGGCAGTTGTAGGGTAGTGGTAAGGTAGGGTAGAGAGTAGGGGCAGTACAACACACGAACAAAGTCGCGCCCGGGCCAAGTAGTCATTAAATAAATCTTAATTTTCTAAGGCTCTGTAACTTCATACTATACCTATGTAAAGCTTTATCCACCTTATCAGTTGCGAGATGCGTTGGCATTTAGATGCAGCACAAGATAGGTTACACATAGGTTAGTATTTTCATGTTTTCTTTAATATTTTGGCCGATTGCAGCCGTATTCAATAAGAAATTCAGTTCAGGAGCTATATTCTTTAACCGGTCGCCTCACGTGTCATGTCCAACAGTTTACAATTTTGATATTCGGCATGAATAATTCGGAACAATATTTTTTAAATATATTCGTAATACCAAAAGCAAACTGTTCAAAAGTAGAGAAATCATGAATCAAAATATTTAATTATTCATGCCGAAAAAATTTAAAACCGTTCGACTGTTCAATATACTGAGGCTATTCAATATCGATTATCTCATTATTATTCGCTCACGTTTCTTGCTTACTTTGAAGTTGAAAACTTAATTGATCTCAGTAATCCATACCTAGTCAAATTACAGCGTGGCGTAAAATATAGATAATGCTAATTTGAAATATAACTAGAGATTAGCTCCAAATTCGTGATTTGGGAATTTTGGACAAGTTTTATCACGAACCTGCCAAAGTTTATCGTTTTTTCACGAAACTTCGCTGATGTTGTGGAATAAAATCTAAGAAATTTAAATAAAATTTACAGTCTAGCTAGAAGAATTTATCTTGATTTTACACTTTAGTAGGTAATATAAATATAAATAAGAAAGTTTATGCTACCTAAAGTGATATTCCTTTGTAAACTGTTTATTCAGTAAACACTAATATTTATTCATTTCTGATGGTAGTTTCATTACTGTTCCCCAAAGTCTTATAGCGCCTACTACAAAATTGTTCAAATTTAAACAATATGTTGTTAGAAACTTCGCCTAATGTCGGGAAAGTGCTGTTACATAGTTGATTTTCAATTAGGCACAACTTCATGGCGTATTTCATTTTGCCGGGAATAATTTTGGCGTTGTTGCGGCCGAGGGCGGCCTAAACTTGGACCAATTAATGCATACTGCAAAACGGCCCAATTTGAAAACAATAAAGCAAGTTAAAAACTTGGTGTTTGCACGACAGAGCGCAGACAGCCGAGAAACTAATGAATCAGTGTTCTCTTTGCGTAAGAGCGCTTCAACTTTTATTTGACTTATCCGGGCAAATTCGCTTTTCATACGCGAGCCTCTTAGAACGATGGAGTGTCTATCTCATTGTGAAACTTAGTAGCGAATCTTTGCTATGCGATTGGGTTAGTTAGGAAGACAAAGTATGTATAAAAAGATACTGTTTGTATAATCTACACAACTATACTCCTACAATCAAGACAATTTGGAGACCTTGGATCTACCCCTGAGGGGAACTTTTTGGGTGCAATCTGATTATGCACAACTCAGACATACTCTATCCCAATTCAAGGTCTTCAATGATAGTTACAGATAGCATTTTATGCTGCCTTTGTTTATTTGAGAGTGTGAGAGAATACAGTAATAGGTTTTGTAAATGCATTCTTTCTTCTTCATCATCTTCTTCCTCTGATACCGGAGGAACGAGTCTCCTAAAAGTGGCTTCGACTTAGCAATTACAGACTCTACGAAGAGTGTGATGACAATGAAACATGTAAGTAGGTCTATGGTATTCCTAAAACAAAAGAGGCCGATAGGTTTCTCATTTGCAAAACTGACGCTTCCTTCATTACCTTTTTTTGCATTTGACCCCTACTCACCTGATGGAAAGCGACGATGAGGTCGAAGATGTAGCATGCGTGCCTAGAAGATACCTATTCACTCTTGATTTTAAGACCCCAAGGTTATACTTATCGGAGACCCTACTACCTATAGTTATAGACTATCAAGCCAGTAGATATGCACTTATGATACGCTGATTATAAACTCTGCCCCTAATTGGATGTGAAGCATGTCATAAACTCGAGAAAGCATCCTTGCAGCCGTAGTAGAGCCTGAATTACGTGCAATATAACCCGTATTCAACTCCACTAAACTTACCCAAGTTACATATGCGAAGTGGTTGGAAGGTTTATGCGAACTCCTGACAGGCAGTTTCAAGCGGAGGCCGCATTGAATAGTCATTCCAGAGCAATTTGCCGACCAAAGGGGCCCCCGGGGCGCTGTATAGCGGACCCTTGATCCGCAGGGAAGGTGAACTGTGGCCCGCATGACGTCACCGCTTTTATTATAAAACACCGGGACCAATACAGTATGCAAATCCTGGTGACCTTCGCACTGAAGACTAGACGATGAATAAATTTAACGTGTGCCAGAAAGTATTACCTATTACTAGATACTAATACCTAATACTACCTAATCGTACGGACCTTCAAACTAAATATGATCATAAAGTATGATCCCATCTATAATTTGTAAGGCTTTGTATGTATATCTAAATCTCGTGATAGCCCTGGTATTGCAAACGTTTACAGGCTGCCGTATCTGCTGACCATAGACAAGCCGTAAGCTCTTTTTTTTCTCTGTGGTACAATGAACAAAATCACGAATGTATTCATCCCGATTTGTACAGTATAACAATAGTTCAGAGATTAAAACGCATACAAAACTTAATGAGCGCGATTACATACAATCTACCTACTTCAGTTCCTTCAAAGTCCAACAAGTGAATGAACCGCTTCATTGATCCGCGATACGGCCCAGTAATAAATTATTATGTAAAGGTCATTGTTTCTTTTATGTTAAATAATATGTATTATCATCGCCGTTAATGGTCGCAGTCGTTTGTGTACCAGTAAAAACGCGATGAAACATGCAATAACTTTGATTCATAGATATAATGACTCCAGTTGGTGGGCGTAATAAATTGTGGAAAGTGTCCCAGCCTGATCCCTCTTCGATACCAATAACAATATGCAGTAAATCTCAAGGTAATTTAAATATGGATAAACAAGTTCAACTCGTACCTACATTGTCTTGGATAGAAACGTCGACGATTTTACGACTCCGTAGATATAATGTATATAGGGAAAAAAAATATAGGTAATATTTTATCTGTATTCTGGCACCCATTACACAAGCTTTGCTTACATTGGGGCTAGATGGCGCTGTGTGAATTGTTCAAGCAAGCGATATTTATATATAAATGTAAACATTGCTGTTGAGATTTATGTTTATTTTTACACGGAAACTTAATAAAGCAATCATTCAGAAGTTCATTAAATAAACTTTGGAGAACTGAAACTCGTGCCGTATTTTCTATATTTAAAACTAATTTCAGCACTTGAAAGGTAGCTTTATCAAAAGTCTCTCTTGTACAATGTACAATAAATAACGTCGAACGGGAATAGACAACAAAATGTTCTCCTATTTTAGTTTGCGTTAACTTACGTAGTAACTTTTTTTAATCTGTGACGTGACGATTTTTCGTACCTGAAAAAATAAATAAAACAATTATTAGTTTTATATTATTTTAATCACAATGAGATGCAATATTTTCAATTAACTCCTCGAATACGTCTAAATATGTTATTTAAATATAACATATTATTATCCGATTATTATAGATCAGAAAAAAGAATTGGCAGTTACACGTTCCGAATCTATTTACAGATAAAGTCGCTACCAACATCTGTCGTTATGTATCTATGTACGCTTAGATCTTTTAAACTACGCAACGGATTACAATGCTGTTTTCAAAAGCAGATAGAGTGATTCAAGAGAAAGGTTTATATGCAAGAAAGAAAGTGTAGGGGCCAAAATAGTTGAACGCCAACAAAGTCGCGCCGGCTCCACTAGCGAATACCAAAACAAAAGGAACAACCATATAATATCATAGTTAAATATAATGTGGCCATAGTTCCAGTATTCGGGAATGGTAGGAGGGAATTTCCTAAATTAGCAAAGGGTACGCTAAGTGTGCGGTTCCGGCCGCTGGTCGAAGCATAACGACATTACCGCCGCCATAGGCAAATTGTGGAATAGATGGACGCAGGCCTAATTGCCTAGCGTAGAGCTACTACAGAACTAAGTGATTGACGTCCATTGAAAAGCGTTCAAGTGAAATGGTCCATTTAATATGTAGTAGTGCTTAAATTGTGGTAGGACGTCGGTCGCCATCGTCCGTCTTTGACAGAGAGCAATGTTGTAAAAAGTCTTACTACAATAGCTGTTTAACATTAGGTAAGCTGTTTGGCATGTTGTGCTATTTGAATTTGTAGGATTGCCATTTTTAAGATGAGGCCGTTGACTACCATTTATTTATTTACACTGACAGACCAAACAGGAACGCGTTGCTTATAGAATAAGGGGAATTGTTGTATCACGCATTTTGAAATGCGAAAAAGTGCTAATTTTGATAGATTTTTGCTTGTTATTAAGAAACAATCCCCTAAATTTATTTTGGATTAGATGATATTCAGAATAGTCACAAGCTCGCATCCTACGTAATGTACAAACAAAAAGTAAAATTCTAGAAACAAAGAGGACTCGTAGTCCGCAATTTTACACTTTAGTGTTTTACTCTCATGCGGGGAACATACTTAATGTGGCAAATAAAGCTTAGGGACGGCTTTGGGTTTTATGCTGCGCTCCTGTAAGGACTTCAAACAAATTAAAGCAATGAAGACTCTTTAGCGGAGATTTGTGCGATGCGACTTAGAATGGAATATCCCTCTCTGCGGACCTACATGGACTGTACAGAGATATACTTCAGTCTACATTTCTTCTATTTCGAACAAAGGAGGCTTACGACTGCGGTGAATATAAAAAAATATGCAAGCCACATCATTTATTACCGCTTACAAAATTGCAAGCTTTAATCTTTTTAATAATAATTAAGAATACCAATGAGTGTGCGGCACTTTTTGAGACCACTCCTTTTAGATTTCTCGCTACCAAATTCAACGTTTTGTGAATTAACCCATCTTTTGTCTTTCGCACTCAACTTGTCGCAGGAACTATAAAGAAGAATTCGCCTACACGGAGGCAGACCAAGTAGGTACAGTTGTTGTCTTACGCAGTTCTTAAATTACTTTCATGTTGCATAAGACCGGGTGCCCGCGAAAAATAAAGTTACAGTAACGATTGAAAAATAAATTTTCAATGGTGGAGTACCTAGTACCTACGCGAGGTTGGTGTACTTTACCGTAATTAATATCGTTTTAAATTCAAATTGATCTTATCGAGTAGCGATATTCTCAACGCAATTTACTGTGAAAATATAATAACTAATATATCGGAGTTCGGGGCCTATTAAAGGAAAAACTGTAAACTGAAGCTAATGCTTTGGTTTATTAGAATATAGGTACTTATTAAAATATTTTCAGACATCGATCGCGAACGTCGAGTACTCCACTATCAATATGATCACCTAACTAGCCCTAGCCCACATAAGCTTCGGCCTATGCAGCCTTTTTTTTCATAAAAAATAATTGCGTCCTCAAATCAACATACTCCTGCTCTATAAAAGCCCTATTATAGCCCCTTGAACAGTCTTGGGAGCTGATTGGCACCTGGTGACGGTATATTGTTGATATTATCAATGTTATGATATAAAAAAGAGCTACAGCGAAGAATTTTCCATACTTATGGAATAATATTAACCATATATAACATTAATGGGTATAGGTATACCTATTAATATTATAAAGGGAAAAGATTTACCAGTTTGTCTGTTAGTTCTTTGTTTGTGATAGATAAACTTAACAACTACATACGTGACTTTAATTTTTTTCACCTGTAGAAAGCTGCTTTATCATTGAGTAATATATGCTATATCTTATCTTCAAAAACTTTGAGATCACTAAGAAAATGGCAATAATATCAGCCAAAGCATCACAATGTTGCATTTTCGCACATCATTTCAGAACGAATGCAGCTATTTAACTAATTCTTTTTGTAAGGTTTGTAAGTTTAAGGACCAGGTTTGTATGCAAAATAAAATAAAAGTTGGGGTTGAGTAAGGTAGAGTAGGGGTAAAGTAGGGTAGTGTAAGTTTAGACCAACAAGCGAACGAAGTCGCGGCGGGCCAACTACTACAAAAAATTATACATACAAGACTTTTAATTATTTTTCATGAAAAACCAGAAGTCGCTTATACAATATGCCTAGGCATTCTTGATGTGTATAGTTCGCATTACCACCCGAGCGGGAAGACGCGACACGTCGCGTAGTAATGTCTCGTAACGTGTTCCCGCATAAGTATGGCAGCTAACAGTCGCCATTAACGTTTCACGAATGTTAGCCTTTTTATTCCGCGCCGGAGTAATGGCACAATGAAAGTTAATGTAGGTAGCGCCTCGCCGTGTGTTGGTTCCTGTTGGTTTCTTTCTATTGGAGAATGGGCTGGTGGAATACGATATATATAGACCAGTCTATAATACATCTAGGAGTATCCGGCAGTGAATGAGTAAGTAGTTCTTTTTCTCATTTATCATCACTGCCCATAACAGGCCACTGCATTTTTGTAGCGAAAATCGAACCCACGACCAACCACCACGAACTAATACCAAAGAAAAGTTCTCTACAATCATATTTTCATTCATCAAATAAAGTAATTTACTCTTAAAAATAAATTATTCGCAGGTATATCACTGCACATAACAGTCCTCCCACGACAGGGGAGGTTATTGTCCTAATCTCCACGCTTGGCAAGCGGATTGAAGATCGCAGGGTTTAAATATAAAATTGGAAAACGCTGCGGTCCATTTACCAGCCTACGGAGACTAGATTTTTTTCCTCAAAAACATTAATCGCTTTGTACGACACCCACGAGTGTAAGGGGTTGGCGTTATTCTACTCTGCCGGAAACCACGCGGCAGATTATAGTCATTATGCAGTTTAAATAACGAGATCAATGACCAAAGTTAAGCAATGTTCGAAATGTGCGGGAACTGGATGGGTGACCGTTTTGTACTTGGAGGCTACTCGAACTTCAGTACCGCAACGAACTCGCCACTCATTGGGCGAAGCGAGGTTGACCTAGGTCTTTCGCTAAGGACCCAGAGACTGGTTAATCAGTTAAGGGCCCAGTGACGGTTTTTTTTTTCAAGATTAAGAGCGTCTTGCGCCAAAGTCTTGAACGTATTGAAGCTTTTACTTAAACAAAAAAACGTTGAACGTCATACCTAACCGTGTTTAAGAACTTGGTGCAAGCCAATAAATAATCTTCCACACCGTTTTTAATTAATAGTAAATCAATGTTAACAGACGAGAATATCGGTAATTATCAACAACCATCTTAAGTTTCTAGTTTTAGCTCCTTCATAATTCTGTTAAATTCAATTTACAAGTTGAACTCTCAACACAAAAGTGTTAGAGCTCGTATTGTTTCTTATAAGTGCAACATATCCAAACAATTGAGATAGAAAGAGTAAAATGCCGCACTATAGTCTAGACAGACACTAACGCAGATAAAACGCTCGTTGGAACGCCCACTTAAAGTGTTTGTTATGGAATCAGCAGCTCGATGCAGGTCACTTGCCTTTTAGAAATATTTCTTTAGCAGATTTTTTTTGTTTGTGTTTTCTCCAAGTTATTGTGATTTTCTTGCATTATATAAAATACATATTTATCTGTCTCTGCTTTCATTCTAGGTAAGCATAATGCAAAAATCAGACGTGGTGATGCGTCTTAGTTGGACAGAAGATAGTTTAAGGGATATCCTTATGGCAATCAAAGGGGGGACTAAAAATAAACCTCATCAGTCCTATACTACTAGTCCTTCTGTGCCGACAGCTTTGAACTCAAGACGAAATAGAGAAGAAAAAACAGACGCCACGGCAGATAGTAATGATTACTTATATGGTTTAAAACATTAAAACTGAATACTTTGTTTTTACAATAATTATTAATATGTCGGGAAAAGCGTGGGGAAGACTCATCCATGGGCGAGGAATGGTCATCAGAACGTTTTAATCGGGTTAGTTTCGTAGCAATAAAGGAATCTCTACAGTGTTTCAAGAATGTATTGTCGAATTAAAGACACAATTATGTGTTAATAACAGATATAATACAATTGCATATCTATTTTCAGTTCTTGGTCCAACATTCCTCGTGGCGCCCTTCCCGGCCAGAGGTCCCGGCGCGCTGCATGTGACGTTTTCATAATAGATGTAGCCATCCGCGAGGTGGCGCTCCGATTGACAATTCGTTTTCAATGAGCAGTTTTCCAATAGGTATCTAAAGCATTCCTAACCATTCACTAGATGGCGCCCCGACAATTTTGGTAATTGATAATCGCTTGAAATAGGTTCTTAGCAAACAGGATATAAACACTGGGTACGTTGTATTGGGTAATATTGTATTTGTCAATAGTTTTCAACCATTTTAGAGGTTGTAATAATAATGGAGCATAGTGCCAACTTTAATAAATATTTCATTTTACATTTCGTTCACCTTTAACAGTTATGTTTATATAAATAAACATTTTATTTTTAAGTTTAGTATTAGTTGGCTGCATGAAATCACTGCCACCATCATACAGATTAAAAAAAGATTACCAAAATTGTAGGAGCGCCATCTATTGATGCTTTTTGAAACCAATTATCAATACCTACTGGAAAACTCCTCATTCAAAATGAGTCCACGCCAAAGAGATGGACTAGCAGGCTCATGCCCGTCTCCGACAAATGTTTTCATTTGTGCTTAATAAAGGATCTCACCAAATAATAATAATAATTAAATAATGTAAAACCGTATAAAACAGTGTATTATACTTATAAGAAATAACAGTTCTAACAGTTTCATATACTTAGGAGGAATATACCTCACTAATGATTCAGTTATATAATTTATAGAGCATATTTGTTTAGAGATATACAATAGGAATAGACATTATTGCGTATTTAATATAATTAATAACAATATTTATTGCCAATAACCATGATAGTGAATAAATTGTTCTATAATCTAGATTACTTGTCAAAAACGGTTTGTGATTCGATATATGTACATCAAATTAGGTGCTAGGGAAGGAATACTGATAATAACACAGTAATAATTTCGAACGATGCATTTGTACAACGAATCATAGCCGAGCATAAACCCCCTGCTTACACAGAACTGCGGTATTTGCAGTACGACTGTTTGATTGGACGGTTGTTTTGTTTTCAACAACATTCAATACCCTAACGAGACTGCTGTTTACTTTCGTTCCTTACAACCCCTTGTAATTGTTTACAAACTCCAGGCCGCTGACTCCGGATGCAATCAAGATTTTTAACGAACCAGCCTCTAAACGCTGTCGATATCGCAAATCCGCGAGTCAACATTAATGACATAAATAACAATACATTTTACGGCGCTATTTAAAAGAGGTCGCGAAAGAATATAGCAGTAGCTCAGGTTTACGGGTCCCCATAAAAGGAGTGCCATAAAAAGACATATTGAAGCGACAAATAGCGAGCAATACGCGGTTTTTATTGTCACATCATGCGACAAATCTAAGCCCCATTGTCTACAATACGTCCGGACGTTCGACGATAAACCTCGGACTTAGGGAATAAATGGCAGACAGCCTTCAACGGCGTGAGCACGGGCCATTTGAGAAATTTATTGTGCGCACTTAACCACAAATAAATTGGCCGGCACCACGTGAACTGCGCTGTTAGCTCCTTCCGCCGGCCGCTGCAGCGCTCGTTTGTACACCGAACCACCTTTGTAACGCCCCGTTTATTTATAACGCGTCCACAGCTGCAATCCCAGTGAATTACGACCCCGTACTCAGCCGGAACTGTACCTCTGTGCACAATATCCATTTTAAATCGAACAATAAAATTCAACGTCGATTCTAATTGGAACCGAATAGTAGGTAATTCCCATTGAAATTTACTTAATTATTGACATCCCATTAAGTTATAGTAGCAGGCGGAGCGCAAAGATTTATTGGAACCCGCGTAACCGAAGTTGGGGCAAGTCTATGCGGAATTCAAAAGCGGTTATCGAATTAGGTTCGACAGTAAACTGGCGGCGGGGCGCCTTTTAGGAAACAAAGCAGCAATTAAGAGGAGTTTAAAAATGGCAAGGCCGCGTGACGTCACGGAAATCCGTTCATTAATCAGTGACACTTTTCCCGCAGGCCGGAATTTTTTACCAGAGCGGTTCTCTACACAATTGGAATCTGATACAGGGTGAATAAAAACTAGGGGTCGCGGCACATTGTTGCGACGATGAAGGTCCTTTGTTCTCAGCGACAGTGGATTTCAGCAGAATTGTGCGGTCAATCTGGTGACCGACCCAGGGGACATAAAAGCTTCGCAGCTAAACTGAGGAAGGAAAATTCAATTTCTCAAAAAGAAATTTTCATTTCCACTCGGATCTAACAAAAGTGATTCTCTCTAGGAATATAGCATTAATAAAGCTGACCGCACAACAATCAACTGAAAATACGATTGTAGTTTCAAAAGCAAAACGTTATTGGTTTGTATTCAGAATTTGTGCTGACTAAAATTGGTTGGACAAATATTTTGTTTTATTTTTATTTTGCTTTCCCTCCCATTATTTTCCCGAAAGGCCTTACCGGCTTACACGGACAGATCAAACAATAATTACAACAAATGTTTGAAATCACAGGCCCATATATTTCCATTTCGTTGATTAAAAAAGCGCGCCCGGAAATCGACTTGGAAAGGGGAAAAATTGCCAGCGAACTTTTCTTGTTACCCTGACAACAACATTCGACGTACACGTAACGACACGGGATTGAATTGATTATAAACTTTCAACGCTTTCTTTGGTATACCATTCCAGCCACAATTATTTCGGAATACTTATACGGAATGATTAAAGACCGTGTGGATAGGCTAGTGGACTCGTAAACAAGGTACCGATTTTAATTCAGGCGACTGAATATGTAACCATGATCCAATCTGGTGTAACAGGGTCACGGAAGACAAATGGCAGTCGCTCTACTGTAATTACCTGATCTGCCAAATCCACACAACCGGGATATTGACGAGACAAATGATGATTAATATTATTAATTAGAATTGTTAACTAGACGACCGTACCGACTATAAAGCAAAACTGTACCTCGTTTTCATAGTTAGTTTACATTTCGAACAACAAGTGTGGCGCATAATAGTAATTTTTTTATTTAAATGTAAAAGTTCGGGGAACATGTATGTCGTAATTGTGTTTCGTGTTCAAATTAAAATGGATTTGTTTGAAATAAAGTTTAAAAATTTTGAGAAAAATTTAGGGATATAAAATAGAAAACATTTTCGACATTCTAACAAATGAAAGTACTTAAATAATAAATATGCTTGGACAAATTCACACAGTGCCATCTAGCACCAAAGTAAACAAAGCTTGTGTTATGGGTGTTAGATAACTGATAAACTACTTTTATACTTTTTAAAATACATACTTATTATACATACTACACCCAGACCCATTACAGATATTAAAATTCATAATTTAAATTTCTGCTCGGCTTGGATTCCAACCCGGGACATCTGAATTGAACCACTTAGGTCGTCAGGTACAATATTAATTGTATTTAAGTAATGATTAACCTTATCATAATTCTGAATTTTTCTTCGTCACATGAATTATTAATACAGACATAGAGGTGTAACTAATCTATATTTACATCACTATTAAAGCATGTGCAATACAAGCTGTGGCTCAGCGAGACAACCCAGCAACTGTTCTATTTATTTACAACAAAGTCTGATAAATCAGTGTTCGGAGGAATAAATTACTGTGCTCACTAGCAACAAGGCAGGTGCAATCTACCGGGTGTTAAATAAAGGGGTTGTGCACAGGCTCTTTGTCCGTCTAGGGGAGTAATTAGTCCGACACTTCACACTTAATTAACACTATCGTGGAATTTAAAACGACCCACCCACATACCGTTAACAAAGACAAGTGTCCGGCTCGCAAAGAGAACTACAGAGGGCTATGTGATGCGTTAAACTCAAAGAGACCTTTGATGTTTGCTGCTCAACTGTAATTCGGGAGTTATGCTTCACTTACCTATTGATGATTGTGTTTGAGATATTTGATTTTGATGTTATTTGCAGCTGAATTAATTGTAGTTTCGCTATGAGTATGACGCTGATTTTGTCTGTCTGAGTTCGCTGTAGCAACCAATTTAGGATTGTATATTCACCAAATATACACACACAAGACTAATTGCCGCGATGGAAATCAAATTACTAATGTAGATACATTAGACTTTGTTATACTTGATGATTATACTTTCATGACTTTGGTTTTGATTCTAGTCCTTAGCCCTGGAGTCTTTATGTAGACTTACAAGCGTGAAAAGGTGTTTTAACTCATGGTTATTTTATACGTGCAAATACACACATACTAGGCACGATTAAAACAAAAACAGTCATTAACGTTGAAAACATCGTCAAGTCTAGACATTTACGCGCGGAGTTCCAAACAACTTTCCCGCTTGCCGTATTAACTCCTGTAACACTCTCGGCATATTTCATTTTAAAAAGGAGGATGTAATATGTAGGTAATCTAAGAGAAAAATGTTCATAATTTTAGAGAGACCCGTACCGAGATTCACGTCATGTTCCTCTGTGAGAACACTTTGGCGAGACAAAGTGCTACGTTCCCGAGTCCACTCGGATCGTGTCCGAGATTCATTCGTATGCTGAAGCCTTGTTGAAGCCAACTCTAACTCGCCATCGCCTCCCCGGAATCTAGATAACAGCTGTTCCAGTTCTTATTTGAAACTGCTGGCATTAGACCGCTGTTAGTATGGATTAACTTACTACGCTTCTAGTGTAAGTTTTTGCTTATAAAAAGCTAGATATGTGTGGTATGTGAAATTAAACTAATGGATTTCAAGAAGGAGGTTTACAATTAGTCGTGTAGATATTTTTATGGTAGGTTTAAACAACCGTTAGACAATATTAAAAACGTGTGTACATTTTCGTAGTGAAAATCGAACCCACAACCTTAATAGAGACAGAAAAAGTCCCTGGAATCATATTCTCATTCATCAAAGCAAGTGATTTACCCACACTAACAAATAAATTATTTGCAAACCATTTTCCAGTCTAAGGAGGCTCAAGTCTAGACCTTTTGCCTCGAAAACGTTGAGTCACCTTGTATGACATCCACGAGTGTGAGAGGTTTGTGCTATTCTACACACGACCTACTTTAGGATCATCATTACATACAAATTTATTTTCGCTGCGTATCTTTCAACTTTAAAAAATTTGTTACACTGCTACGGCGGCACTGTGTACCAATCGTCTACACTAATCTTAACAAGGCGCCATTGGTATGCCGCGGCGCGTTTGCTGTAGTCCATGCCGGGGGGTTGCGGCCAGAATGGGAACGGCGCAAACGCGATCTGCCTCACTGAAACTCGTTGTTACAAACCATTTCTGGAAAGTTCCAGCTCATACTTTGTAATTACGCGGTCTAACTGCGGTGTTCCCGCCCTGACTGACTATTGTTTCATTAGATACCTTGTTGTAATTGGACTCGGTCGACTTGCGAGCAGGTTCTTTTAACTAGTTCACTAATGTTATTGCAGTTGGATCGATTTTGGGGTTGATGGTTAGATTTTTATTACAAGCTTATAATTACGACGATTGAGTCGGAAGTTGGTCACTGGTACTCTTCGTAGATTAGACCTTTATTTATAGAGCTGACAACTATTGCTCCTCAAAATATCCGAAAGCATGCTGGCCAAGAATCGGCAGACTATCGGAAAGCTAGTAGAAAAACTAAACGAAACCTGTCAGGCGTGACAACGCTGTTCAACAAGAATGCAATGCAATATCGCTTTCGAGATTAAACTTGTCTGACACATCTGCGCAATTGGATGTCTAAGCATATCGACACACAAGCAACTCTAAATAGAAAATCGCAGACTAATATAGACATGGGTACTTAACCAGAGGCAGCCAATAGAAATACTAGGGAGGCATGGGTTTGCGAAGGTGATAAATAGGCGAGTATTCGGTCAGACGTCTATTAGGCTAATTGTCGGCTAGTACCAAGGGTCCAGACAGCTACAGAGCTTTGTCCCTGCGGCGCGCCGCAGCCCGCTCGCAATCTGTAAATGCTTTGTGCAGGTCACGTTAGAGGCTTACATGGCTATACTGACAATGGCAGCGACCTGGGAACTAAGCTGCATTTGGAATACGCCTTACAATGTTATCGGCACTGCGGGCATGTATCAAGGATTATTTGATTCGGGTATTCACCATTGGTAGGTACGAGTAAGTACACAATATGTTTAATTTTTCGAAGTATTTACTGGATACCTGTACCGGATTTGTATATAATTATGGATAGTTTCCAAATGTTTAAACAAATCCGTAATAGAGCCACGAAATAAGAACGTGCAAAAGTTAATCTTCTAGCGGCGTGGTCACACTCTCTCATTATCAAGCCATACCTTATTATACTCTAATTAATAGAGTATGAGCATTTCGATTTAGTGTGTGTAGTATGTCATAACATTTAAATTGTGAGTAAGAATATTTATTGCAGATACCCTAACAAGCGTAATCAATACCTATACCTGCAGATAGTCATTCCGAAAAGTCTATAAGAAAAAATGTTGTGCAGAAGTCTGTCTACCTTTTTATTTATTTCAAGGAAAACTATATAAATGCCGTCTATTGTGTAGGTAAGAAAGTTATTTATTTTGATATATATTTTTAAATTCAAAGTAACAAAATTTGGGATTCAAAAACTAGGCCTACGTTAATAAAATCCGCCGGGATAAAGTCGCAGATTTTTTCACATAGCAATACACATCCGTCGTCATGACACGACAACTCGATCAACACTTCCCAAGTGTCGCTCCAGTCGAGAGTGTAAAAGTCAATTTCAGGTTCGAAAAATGCGGAGTCGTCGAGCAGAATTTGAGGCTTGCATTGATTGAGAGTCGTTTCAATCAGCTGGACAAAGGGTCAGCCGAGATTGAAAAGTCCCACGCTAGCCACCCGCCGCTACTAATCCAAGCAGATTCGGACAAACCCCCATTACCCTGATTGATTCGCGGCGTTTTGACCCCGGTTTTAGTGTACTTACAAAGGGGTAAGTTCTGATTCGTTTCCCTTATCGTGCTCCCCAACAGACAGACATTCAGCAATTTCTAGCTCCAATTTGTTTCGAGAATCTGGTCGTTTGTAAAGCTTGAGCTGCGTCTACGGGTTTTGTTTGTATGGGATCTAATTTACATGAATTTATGTAAGTCTAGGTCTCCTCTAGATTTTTGTATGTAAAAAATGCGTACACCCTTCCACAGGTTGCCATTTATTTCCTTGCCATTTTATTTTGGTTGATGCATGAAAACGCAACATACGTACAAGCAGAGGAGTCGCATTACAATAAGTATACAATTTTAAAAACCTCAAAAATTGATACTGATTATGTAACAAAAATGTTAATCGGTTACGCAATGCAATAAAAGCCTAATCGGTTACGTCGCGCAATACGTATACAATCGGCCCGATCTGCATCGGTAGTCTCGGACATATGTACAAACAAAGCTGCCCATTTCAGCGCAGGCGAGCTAAATGCCACAACCGGCCGGACGTCGGGCCGAGCTGCACTGGTTACAAATACAAAGGTCTGCTGGTTAGATTTGGGAACGCTTTCAATTTGTACTGAGCCAGCCGCTTCTCAATTTGCGGCACGTGGACTGAGCCGTTCCATCTGGCACGTTGCATTCCGGCAACGATTTCTGCTAAGCCTCAATTGATGGCTCCCACCACGAATTCTCGAAACAAAGTCTAACGTAACAGTTGATGCGTGTGCGAAATATTTTCTGATACGCCTAACACAAAAAAAATATTATATTAGGATCGGCAACAAATTTGCAAAAAAATTATCGAAACCTTCATCAGAAGTAATCTTCAATATTTGATCCTGGATTCCCAAAAAGGGTCAAGCAGCGAGAATACGTTTGTAACGAAATTGAAAGGCTCAAGACAAAAGGATTGTAGAGGAGAGAATGAAAATTATGGGCCCGCGACATTTACATACGGAGAAATACATCCTTCCCTTATATCCCTTATGTACCTGAGGATCCTTCATAAAATTGTAGGTACAGAGCATGAAATAAGGGTGAATATTGCAGCAAGTGCCTGCTGTGAAATTCATGACATGTGCCGGAGCGCCTGACTGATTGGACCTCGATGTACGTTGACTACCCTCCCTATAGCTGTGCGTATTCGGAGATGAAATATAAGAGATCTATCTTCAACGCAGAGAATAAATATTCAGTCATATTACATGAACCTTGTGCGCCAGTAACGTATAAAATGAATTTAATATTTTGAAAGATTTTAAAAGGTTATACATTTTAGTTCACAAAGTACCTACTTATAACAACTTGTACCTAACCACTATTACATATACTAATATTAAATGAATTGGAATGCTTCTCTTCTTTCTCTACAACGTCTATTTAGGAAATCGATTTTCGGGTAACCTTTGCTCAGTGGCGTAATTTATTCCGTTATCTAGAAGCGAGGGAGGCGGGAAATGCTGGCAATCTATGCAATTATGTAAATTAACATCAATTCCCATTAATACCCCGCTCACTTATCTGCAGGTGTAAAAAGCACCCAATTAAATGCGTTGAAAATGAAACTCATTTGCGTAACAAAGTAATGTCGGGAAAGAATCTGCATAAAGGGGAAACTTTTTTCAGGTAAGCTATAGAAAAAATGCAAGTTATATATTGGGAATAAAGTGTGAGTACCTTCCTGTTTATCAAAATAATGAACATACTTACGTCACTTAAGTGATACAATGAATAAGCGATTTGACCGTTTCAATTACGAGAGATTATCATTTTAGCTCACACTCTCAATATTAATACCGAGATGAAAATGTGAGATTGGCCTAATTTATCTCGATGACTGAAAATTAAAGAAGTCCCTCGCGAATCCAATTTCACGAGAGCCGTAATCTCATTAGAGACGTCTGGCTTTCATTAACATTTATACGGTTTCCGGAACAGAAAAGTTTCTGACTGTGCAGTCTTCGCGCAACTCGGAGCTGGCTGGAGATGCACTAATCTAAATTCGCGCATCTTGGACGCAGGTGCCCTGATAGAGTTACAGTAACTCCTCGTTCTATTTTGAAACTCGAAATTTATGCGCGAACTTATTTCAGTTTCGAGTTCCTATGCGGTTCTTCAATAGTTTTACCATATTAAATCAAAGTTATATCCAACGACGTAGCGGTCCGATAGTTTTCATATCTGAGTGACTACTCGTGCTTCAAACGCTTTAACTCAGATTATTTACACTGTTATAACTTGTACGATTCATATTATTATCTCACCAAAAACATAAATGTTAAAATAGAAGCCAAGTTCAATATTATGATAGTTATGGTGTGGTTGTAGACTTTACCGACAAAAGACTTGAGAGCTAAATAGGTGCCAAGTTCTGTAGAGAATCCTAAAATTTATTATTGTTTAAGACTTTTAACATTCAAACGAAAATTTAAAACACAATTTCTTTTTCTTTTCTGCCACAACAACGTTTGCTATATAAAATATGACTTTTCAAAATAGTCGAATTATATACACAAAGCAATAAATGACTGATGATCTATTACATAAACCTTAACATTTGACTTTGCTCGTATTTACATACTAGTCATCTTATATTGATAAATTAAGGCTATATTTTACCTAACAAAATCGATTGATGGAAAAACTTTAAATCTCATAGACTTACTGTTTATGATTTTTTCCTTTGTATTACCTAGCTACACAATTACCGAACTGGATGCCAAATTTGAACTTTGTAGGACATCTGGAAGTGGGCTAGGTTTTTGATCTATTTGTCAGACAAACAGTCATAAAAATTACGATTTTGAATGGACGTTAATATCCATATCCGGTGGCGTAGGGGCCGGGTCGCTCTTTTCCCTCAAATATGGTTGAATTGGACGATGGTTGGGCCCTGCGTTATACTCGTGAACGGATGCTGCCTTGGTGGACTGGCTTACTCTTGCTGTAGTTTTAGGTGGTTTTTCTTAATTATACTAGACATACCTATATAATATAATATAGCGTTCCGGCTCTGCCTGGCATTGTCGAGCACGGTTCGGTCGTGGTTGGCGAGGGATACGTTTATCTACGGCCATAGGGCGGTCAGCGTGTCACTGTGTGTTTCCTTCCTACTTTCCTACCCCCCTCCTTTTTGACGATTGAAAGAGATATTCAATGTCCTAATCAATAAAGAAATTTTGAATTTTTGAATTTTGAATTATAGCCGTTTTAGCTGTTTCTATAAATTTGGGATACTTGTTTATCTTGGGGGTCTCTAAAATAAAAACCGATTTTGGTGTGTGTTAGGTTTAATCATTTTTGAGTTATGTTAACTTAATGTTTTCAAAAGTTATCTTTTCTTGGCTTGAACTTGGCTTGACATAGTCCCGCGTGTACAGATTCCTTCCTTTGTCCACTGTTCTATAAATATTAAAACGAGAACCCATGTTACTAAATTTAAAAAGGGGAACAAATATGAAACCATATGAAAATCACAATTGCTTGCAGTTATTGTAAAATTCCACGAGCGCTAGACTGTAATATTTTCCATTTGAACTCAGCACAATGTTTTCCTTTTCTTCTTCTGACGACCTATTGCGGTACCAAATTAAAATATTGCAGCAGAGGAAATTTGCGCCACAATAAATTTTATTTCATTCTTCTTTTTTTGGTTCGTAGTGTTCTGAAGTAGATACGAAAAGAAAAAACTTTAAGACAGCTCTCGAGTCCTATTCCGCTTTCCACTTATCTAAGACAAAGGCAAAAGGAAGCGAGTTTCCTCATTTATTGAAGCAGGATCCCGCAGGATAACGCGGTGCAATTCTGCGGAAATAGAAAGTCAAGAGCGCAATGCTTTAGATTCCTGATAAATCCCTGCACTGGATTTAAATAAGGATGGGAATGATAATAAAACCAAAACCGCTAACTTGCACTGAATTTCTATTTCCTGTGCCTCATAATCTATATGATTTATGGTCGACCTAATGAGGAGTTTTCCAGTAGGTATTGATAGTTTGTTTCAAAAAGTATCAATAGATGGCGCTCCTACAATTTTGGTAATCTTCTTTAAATCTGTGTAATGGTGGCAGTGATTTCATGCAGCCAAGTAATACTAAACTTGAAAATAAAGTGTTTATTAATATAAACATCACTGTTAAAGGTTGAACGAAGTGTAAAAATAAATATTTATAGAAGTTGGCACTATGTTCCATTATTGTTACAACATCTAAAATGGTTGAAAACTATTGACAAATATAATATTATCCAATACAACGTACCCAGTGTTTATATCCTGTTTGCTAAGAACCTATTTCAAGCGATTATCAATTACCAAAATTGTCGGGGCGCCATCTAGTGAGTGGTTAGGAAAGCCTTAAATACCTATTGGAAAACTCCTCATTATAACACATAAATAGCTCTACTGAAATCACAAATTAAATTGGTAACTAATATTTCTATACTTTTACGGTCGTTGTAAGACCCTCATTCTTGTAAATAAGTCTTAAAATATCTTTATACACGACATCTTTCGCTTCATTAGAATAAACGTAGTCTGAATGACTGAACCCATCAATATTCACGAGCATATAAGTTTTGGGAAGATGTTTATACAATGTTATCACATCATCCAAATTCGATAGCCAATCAGATGAACTATAATATATAGCCACCGGTGTTGTAACCATAGTTAAGTTGTAATCCGGTGGCGAAATATTTCCATATTTCCACAAATTAGATAACATACCGTAGTTGTATCGAGCAAATCGACCAGACTTAATTAACTGACCATAATGCAAAAATTGCAACACTGATGCACCAGATGGCATGTGACCTAGCATTATTGACAACATAGGCTGTCTAATTTTATGACCATCGCCGATCATAAATGTCATCAAACTATCACACGAATTTGTTAAGGAGCAGAAAAAAGAGACATAATAATTGAAAGAGTCCGAACTTGGATTGAATGAATTGAAATAAGATACCCAAGAACCAAGGTAATTAGTTGCGACAGACATAATTTTTACTATTTTGCTGTTTAGATGATTCAGCCAAGCTATAGGAGCTAGTGCAAACATCATCTTTATTTTCTTATTGTACTCCGGTTTCATAGATGTCATTACATAGAATGTGGTCGTGCCCTGAGAAAATCCCGTGTAATAAATACTTTCTTTCTCCGTCACATTTAATACGTAATCTATCATCGCAGGCACATCGTAAAGTCCAATTTGCTCCCAGGTGAACTCCCAAAATACTCGTTCATTCGGAGAGAGAGAGTTATGAGTAAGTCCGTATTTGTTGCCTCTAGCATTTCCCATCCAAACATCGAATCCTTCATCAGCTAAAATATACGCTAATGCGGCGCCTGGTCCTTGCAATATCCAACTTTCAGAAGTCTCCATTATACCGTGCATCAAAAATATTGTTAAATTGTTTTTCTTTCCATATCTTCCTTCTGGTATTCTGTGTAGGGACAAAATATAACCGTCTTCAGTTACCACTTTGTGCTCTTCTAAAGTGTATCCATACTTCAATGTCAACTGACTAATGTTCAAATTTGCGTCTTCAATAGATATGAACATTTCACTTCGATTAGAATTGGTGGATGTAAAAGATATTTCTTCTTCACTTTTGTTGTTTTTCCCTATAGATTTATAAACTGGGTTATAGTTATTAACAATATTCGCCATGCTTGTTGTAATAAATAAAGCGAATAGAAAAATGTATAGCGAATTCATTTTGTAGGTACAATAATTAGTATCTAACTTGTAACGATTCATCACCACGACTAAAGCAGTAACGATAAAATGCATTTTATTATATTTTTCCAGAGAGATAAGAATAATGGGTTTACTCATGGTTTTTCCTAATGATGCTAGTGTAGCTAATTATCTCATGGTATAATATTCGAATTATCTATTTCAGTATTACTGTTTGTGTGGCATAAATATGAATGCGTTTTTTAGATATCATAGTCATGGAGCAAATTATGTTTGAATGATTTCATGCATAGCTGTTGTTGTTGTTATCAATTATATCTAAAAATATTAAAAACGTTCGTTATTTCAATCATTCTGATTTATTTATACAATATCTTTGAATACTTATTTGTGTCCCAAACCTAAAATCACACCTCTACTCATTAAACGGCAATTTTAATTATCAAATTCAGCCTTGACCTTGTTACTCAATGTAATGACTTTTTTAATTTAGATACTAAGTATATTCAACATTAGAATATAATATGTCCCTATTTTGTGTACCAGATGACGTGTACAAGTGACGCGGGGAACATATTGTGACCCCAACTGTAATTAAGGATTTCAGCTCTTTTAAGTTAACATAATCATTTTTTTTTATTAAAAACTAAACGATATTTTAAATGAATTTTGATAGCTTAAATTACAAATAACTCGTTTTAAAATGTGTTTTATAAATATAAAAATATTACTTATTTTCGTGACAATCTGGACATATCATCACAACATATAACACATATACGATAATACACGCACAGTACGGTAGTTTAGAAATATTAAAAAAAAAACCAACTAACTTCAATGACAACCCCTACGTATCAAGACTCATAAACATTAAGACACTGATTTCAAGAAAGTACCTAGTGGTATCGAGGTTAAGCTTGAAACAGAAAACTAGAGACCAGAATATGAAGCTCACCACTAAAGTGGATCACGTACAAACTGTTTAGACGGACGCCACTTCAACACCTTCTGAGAAACTAATGTTTTCTCACAACTCCACCGAGGGAAAACTTTGATCTTCTCCCGCCGAACTGAGCTAGGTGTTCTTTAAAGAAGTTATAACAACAAGTCCACAAGGTCTTGAGGTATGTCGAGTTTTTATCGCTCGAGACTTTTAGACCTTAAAGTTTGGGAATCTTTGGTCGTTCAAAGAAACAGGTTCCACCCCATTAGGTATACTGAATTGTGTTTAGGAACATGAAAATAAATTGCCCGCTCGTCTTGTTTTTCTAATATGGAATTAGATTTTTGTACTAGGTTGTAAAATGAACTACCTGGAGAGGTTTTCCTTGGAGAGTACAACATGGAGTTTTTCAAGAAAGGGTGAAAGGACTTTTACGAGGTCGGTAATGCGTTGTTGATGCCACTGGTATTGCAAACGTCCATAGGCTGCGGTGACTGCTTACCATCAGGCAGGCCGTACGCTTGTTTGCCACCTTACTGGTATAAAAAAAGTAAAACTGTTTGATACAGCAACTAGTTAACCCGTAGGCTTTAAGATCATCTCCTACATGTGTTGCTTTACGTATATATTTCACTCACCATGTTTACATTAGTTATCACAACCCTTGTTACTTTAAGACTTAAGATATAAATTCTCGTGACGTAAAATTATTAACAGATGTTAGAGTAATTACGAGGATAAATTGATATGACTAGACGGTACGCGTAAGTAATTTCTACTATTTATCTGGTTTTAATAGTCATTTAATCTAACCTTTTGTATTTTCAAAGAAGCGTATCTATTTCTTTGTTTAAAGTTATGCGAAGTCATTAGGGATGTTTCTGAGCTGATTGGAAGTCTTAGCGACTTTGCGTATTATGACTGTATATAAAACAAACGTTAATACTTGTTATTTATACTATCGCATCGTAATTAGACATTTTAAAAACCTAACACCAACCGTTGACCTCTAGATGTCCCGTGACATAATATGATGCTTGTAACTGCGCTGAAATATCGGCTTCTCGTAAACATTCTGAAACGTAGGTATCAAACGATGTTCGTAGGTAGTTTCACGACATAATATGAACACTAAAACAAAAAAGTAATAATAATAACTAACGCTTATCGTAATTAAATTACGTCGCAATTTTCTTCGTGGCCAAAATAAATCGTTGTAACTTTTTTCACATAGATATCTTTGTTAAGGTCGTACCCCATTTCTTGAGCGGTTGAAGCTGCGTCACGCGGTGTCACGCGTAACGTAACACAGTAGTGACGGGAGCCACGCGCGTGCGCAAGTTATCGCGGCTGATCCCAGCGACCAGGCCTGACCCACGTCTGACCCAATTATTTATCTCCTCACTTACGCAGACATAATTCATCTAATGCATGCACCTACCTATACCTATTTCCTTTGTTTCGTGGTTCTACCTTGTGGTGTGTCCAGCCCCAAGTAGACTAGTTCCGTGTTTTATTACCGTACCTGAAACAAACAGACAAATAATTAATTAAAAAACAGAGATGACGTCATCCAATTGCGCAGTATATAACGTTCACAATATTTTTGTGTCGCTATAGATGATAACTTGACTGTTCATTGCCATTTCACATTACACAGACGTTGCGTCGAATTAAACGGGCATTTAACCGCGGGCACGTGCGATGTTTACGAATAAAATTCGTAGTACGGCGGATTTTTAACATTGCGAGTTTCGGCGGGTCTCCCGGAGGCCATTATTCACGTGGCAAACCACCCACCTCGCCGTTTGTGGGCAGCTACCACTAATTTATGGTCCTTTAAGTGCTTCCAGCGCGGAGAGCCGCGGCAATTTGGTCAAAAGCTAGAAACAACCCGACCTTACATCAAAACCGAACCGTAACATACCTCCGTCTTCCTACGCCGGGGCGCGCCGCATATTGCGAGCAAAATTTTCTTGTATTCCAGGGAAGTGCTCAACTTTAACCATTAGGCGAGTCGGTGTAATGAAAAAATTGCTAAGAAGCTTTCGCACTGCGCAACTATAATGGAATGCCTATAAAATTCGCACATCGTTCAACTTAAATATAGCTGCCCTATAAATCTAGAGGCATACTTATTGAACGTGAAAATGTTAAGAAGCATGAGTTTAAAGCCATAATTTACGTGGAACCTGGCCCGCGTCTCGGCTGCCGCGGCCACCTTTAATTTATGTCTTTTTAAGTGTCAGGAACACGATGTCCGTCCCTTCGGGAGAACCCACATCGGGCAGCGATGACGAATAAATCTTTGACATTTAGCTGGGATCGTTCAATCGATCCTATTATTTCCGGAGGATTGTGCCCAAACCGCGTGGATTCATGTACAGAAGCAACGCAGAAATTATTGCTTCGAGGTCGTTGACATATATAACATAGCGGGTGATTTTAACGGATTATCGTCGATACGGAATCGTGTGCACTGGGTATAAATCGTGTGATAATCCCATCGTTGATGGATAAACTCTGACTAATTGATCAGCCAACATTTACCTATATCATGTCCAATGCTGGACATAGTCCGTCAAATGCCCTGTCCGTTAATTAACAGAATTTCGAAACACGTTTACATTGAAATATTACGTCTGATCGAAACTCAGTCAGATTGTATTTGCGTCAGTACCACTGCTGACAAGATAAATTCGGGCATAGGATAGCATATAACTGGAACGGGTGCAATGGAGCTGGAGCAATGGGCTTATTCGACCGCTGTTGATCAGCTTTCGAATTGAAAATGTTTGTAAACTGAGAGTTTAAAAGCCCATTAAGAGTAGGCTAAAATCAAGCAGCAATAGAATGTCTTTGGTCTAAGTAACCCTAACCCTTCTCTATTTCATTATGTTTTCGTCATAAAAGGAGACAAGATTTCCTTGAGAGGATAAAAACTGAAAAGAAGGGCCCGTCTGAAATAATATTCTTATTTTTGAAAGAAAACTTTATTTAGACTTGGTACTAAACTTTTGCTCGTACATTCGAACGATACTCTGAGAAAATACTGATATTTTCTGGCACGGAATACACAATCTTAGTGGGGCCAATATTTCATAAGCAACAACAACCTTTAATGTTTAAGCTTTTAGTATTACCGTTACGCGGTAATCTCCAAAAACTTAAATGTTTCCTAAAATATGTCTAGAATTTATCTGGATAGATATAGCCACTCATATTTTACACGTCTTCGATGTGGAAGTGCTAAAGTTCATCATCATCATCTTGGCGTTAAAGTCCCGGTTATACTCTCGCGCACGTGGGCCAGGGGTCCGCCTTGGGCAGATCAGGCAGTTACCATCTGTGGAGCGGGTGCCATCTGACCTCCGTGACCCTGCTTCCAGAGGAACCTGACCAGATTGGTCGGAAAGTTATGGCAAGTGGTATCTTATGTTCATACCTACCTACATTGAAGGAGTGTACTGAATCTAGACTTGAACCAATAGAAATTATTTGCAACTTGTACAACAAAACATAATAAGCTCGAGTAACGATCAATACAGTTTCATCCAGACTAACAAAGTCCATACCAGCCAAGTTACTAATGTGCGCCATTACTACGCTTTGTGACGTACGTGATCTGAGTTAACTAACTGGGCCCACTTAGTAAGTTTAAACAGAATTAATTAATTATCATATCTACCTATCTGCCGTGCATTATGTTTGATTATAATGAATACAGCCATTAAGGTTATAGAAACTCAAACTTTTGGCGCTCTAAAGAGAGGTCAGGAGTGGCTTTAAAAATACCTTCATGATTGTATTGGGCAGGAATTATTATTGGCGTCCGATGATGAATTTGATGTGGATGGTCAGCACCCTCCAGACTAAGCCGTACCGCCAAAGTTTTGTTGCTAGTATGTAGTGAGTCATCGGTTCAAAGATTAGAAACGTAAACATTTTGATTGACATAAGTTTAGACAATCGGTATTTCCTGCTTTCCCTGTAATAGTTTTGTCTATAACAGTGTTGCGAACTTAATATAATTATCATTACCTATAAATAGCAGTGTTGATGACCTGTCTGGCCTTTGTCTTTAAACAAGAGCAGTAAACTTATTTAATGCTTTAATCGTATCAAATTTAAATTACGATTAAAATATTAGGTTAACTAAAGTCTGTGAAATTGAGTCATCAACGAAGAGTTATTGCTTTTAACAAGTCTGTAAGAAAAATTGTTGAAGGTGAGTTGAAAATCTTATTTTAAATGTACAAGAATACAAAACGTAATAGTAATTTTTAATTAAACAAAACATCTTCATTTATACTTAAGGTGAATGTTTCTCGAGCGCGCTCCATACAAATGTAGTTTTCAATATTACGCTATCAAAGCCAATGACATTTTGTAGACGTGATCCAGAAACCAATATTTGTTGTAAAGTTGCGCCGGGCTTTAGGATTTTCATACAATGAGGAGTTTACCAGTAGGTATTGTCAGTTGGCTTCAAAAAGCATCAAGAGATGGCGCTCCTACAATACTGGTAATTTTTTTCCATCTGTATGTATTTGGCAGTGATATCATGCAGCCATCTAATACTAAACCTAAAAATAAAATGTTTATTAATATAAACGTAACTTTTAAAGGTTGAACGAAATGTACAAAGACATATTTTTATGAATAGGCACTATGTTCCATTTTATTACAACCCCTAGAATGGTGAAAAACTATTGATAAATACAATATTATCCAATACAACGTACCCAGTGTTTATATCCCCTTTGCTAAGAACCTTTTTCAAGCGATTATCAATTACCAAAATTGTCGGGCCGCCATCTAGTGAGTGGTTAAGAATGCTTTAGATACCTATTGGGAAACTCCTCATTAGGCGGGCCATGGGCGTGGGTACCCCAATGTCCGGCGCTGAGCGAGCAAGGCGGTTTATTTATTTATTTATTTATTTAAAACTTTATTGCACAATAATACAATTGGCGGACTTAAAGCCATTAAGGCTTTATCTTCCAGTCAACCGGTTTCGAGAACGTGTCAAGATGCTACGGTACGCTTAGTAAACGACGCCTACTCCACAAGCAGAACTAACTCTGCCACCACCCCGCTAGTTGTAACCTAACCGACAGAAAAAGTCCGAATACCCCTGACAAAGTTTACTTAAACTCAAATATTTTCTTTACTACTAAACCGATTTTAATGAAAAAATGCTAAGAACTAACTCAAGAGCGCCGGTAGCCGGGCGGTTGAGTATCCAACTCGTAAACGAGAGGTATCGGGTTCTAATTCCGCTGCGGCCATGAACCAATGACCCTTTTCTGAGTTATGTACATTAGTTGTATTCTAACCGATGCTCTTACGGCGAGGGAAAACATCGTGATGAAACCTGCAAATTCAGGCAACTGAATTTGTGACCATGATCCAATCTGGTTAGGTTCCCCTGGTAGCAGGGTCACGGAGGTCAGATGGTAGTCGCTCCACTGTAATTACCTGATCGCCAAATCTCGCATAATGGTCAAGGCGGACCCCGGGCCCTCGTTCTCGAGATCACAACCGGGACATTAACGCCAAGATGATTGATTGATTTGCTAAGAACTAACTCGATTAAACTGGCTTGTAATATAGTTAACCGCATTCAAATCGGTTCATCCGTTCGGGAGCTAAAATGCCACAGACAGACACAAAAAATCATAGATTTACCCACGCCAAACTTATAGCACCCGTCTTTTTCAAACCAACGGCCGTGTGTTCCGACACAGCCCTGCCCGATTTCTTCATCCAAAATTAAAGAGGCAACTTTAAAAGAAAATTGTCAAAGAAATCTCACCTACATTCCGGAGTGAAGATTCCACAAACCTTAAGTGCCCTTGCCATGAACGATGACGGAGTTATCTAATCAGCATCTTTGTGATGTTAATAGCTTGTAAATTTCCAGAGAAACCTTTTTGATATAATTACAATATTAATCCGACTGCCAAACTTAAAGAGTATTATAGAACATTATTTTTTGTATTATGGTATATATTTTTCTTGTTGTAATAAAATCCTGTAACCGACGTCTTGTATGATAACCTAAGCTACAGAAAAAGTAGGATAACCCCAACCAAGTCCACATTTACTTAAATATCTTTTAATCTACTGAACTGATTTTAATGAAACAAAGCTAGGAACCATATCGATTAAACTGGCTTTCAAAGAGAGACAACCGCATTAAACCCCCAAAAAACCGGCCCATCCATTTGGGTTTAAACAGACAGACGCACAGATAGACAGACCCATAATAAATAAATAAATAAATAAATAATCGTGGACAAATTCACACAGCGCCATCTAGCCCCAAAGTAAGCATAGCTTGTGTTATGGGTGCTAGATAACTGATAAACTACTTATATACTTTTTTTTTTAAATACATACTTATTATACATAGAACACCCACTTACTAGAACTTATTATAGATAGAGCCACAGGCACACGTCAAACTTCTAACACTCTCTTTTTTCCTCGGGGTTATAAAGGTTATGATTGTGGAAGACGCTAGATTTTTTTTATACCACTAAGGTGGCAAACAAGCTTGCGGCCTGTCTGATGGTAAGCAGTCACCGCAGCCTATGGACGTTTGCAATACCACGCGTTGCCGACAGATGTTTGTCAGAGCCGTAACAAGTGAAACAATGTGGTCAATGTCTACCCTTGCAGTGCCCGTAAGGGTTCAAAATGCTAACTTATAAATGTATACCATTGTATGTAACTTATGAAGCAATAAATATTGAAATAAATACACGTACAGGAAAAGGGTGTGCCGCTTGAGGGCGTAAATATAATCGACGTTTAGCTTTTTTTGTGGTCACGTACTTTGTTACGTTAGCTGCTTTAAACAGTGCGTATCCTTCTTCCGTATTTTCAAGGAGTAATCAACAAATGTTGTTTTGGCTTTATATTAGAACTTTTTTTTTTTTAATTCGTAACGTTTATTAAAAAAGCACAACACACAAAAATAGTAAACTAAATAAATGAACTTAATTATCTAACTAAAATTAAAATAAACCTACAACCCTAATTTAAAAATACATTTAATTAATGTTTTAATCGATTTTGAAGTAGGCACTTAAGATTTATAAAGTTTATGTATATATAAAGACATAGACTCCAGTCGATAACATTGTAACAGATTATTGACGAGAACATTTTACATTTAGAGTAAGGGCTAATTAAAATAAATGATTTGTTACTTAATAAGCTGTAGTGTAGGAAGTGTTTAATAGGTACAGTATCAACCCTGCTCCATTATAGGACTTGTTTGGGCTTCTTTTGTGGCTATTGTTAAACAATGGTACCAAACCAACCCGTCCATCCCTTGAACTTTGCAAATAATTAATCAACACAAAATGTCTGAACCGTGGGGTCAGAACACATAGTAGTGAAGTCAATGGAATTCTTGAAGGGCTATTATTTTCTAATTAACAATAGCAGCACATATATAGATTCTTACTTTGTTCTCTAATAAAAATAAGAAATTTTCTTATTATCTAAAAATATATCAAAACGAAGAGTCAATTAAAATCACGGACTAATTCATAACAAGGTCAATAGACGCCTAAAAATATTATAAGTACTCTTCCTATTGCTCGAACGATATCCTAATACATTACTCGTCTCCAGACAGTCGTCTCATAAATAGTCGAAGTACAGCCAGAATAATAAATATCAATGCTATTCGCACGTCTTATGAATAGCCCGCAATGAAAATATAACGATAATAAAAATAATATTTTCGGAATCATCGCTGCAGCGCTGTGCGCATCTAAAATGCATTTGCGGTGCTTCCGCACTGCTGTTACCGCCGTTCCTTTGCAAAGTATGGACATAACCCGAGACGTTTCTGGACAGGTAGAAATGTTTATTTGAAGCTAAGTAGTTACGGCCAACTTTAGAGTGCAACTTCCGTTTCAAAGTGAGGGTAATCTATGTGAGGAGTGTAGCTTTGGGTTTATTGCTATGGTGCACAATAACACCGTAGCATACTAAAAGTGTACCATTGTACCGAAATAATAAATATACACAGAGTATTGTTATGTAACTTTTATTACGATGAGAGATGAGATGAAATGAGATGGCGATGGCGGTCAAACGCCTGCCGGTCTAGCCATCTTTGACAGCTCCGCTTGCGTGATGCGTGTATGGTAGAAAATTGACAGGTCGAAGTTCGACTATTTCTACCAACGTCTACATTGACTCTGATTGTGTATGATTGTGATCATCCGCCAATCCGCCTCCTTTGCACACCGCAAGTACGTGAATTGTCTACGGACCAGGAATTTCCACCACAAACAGCTTATGTCAGATAACGTTAGCTTATGTCAGATAACGTTAGCTTATGTCAGATAACGTTAGCTTATGTCAAATCCCATACATTTTTTCTCCCACAAACGATTGTATATTAACGAAACCTCTTGGCTAAGGCCGCTGGCTAGACTAAATAAATAAAAAAAGGAAGCCGCGATGACGGAGTTAAAAATAGCGTGGGAAGTCTGCGAAGTTTATGGACTATGAAAGACTTTCCGCTGGCGTATTGATTTTAATATATAGTTATCGAGTTCAATGAGAACTAGCCTTCTTATAGATAACAAGGTCCATGAATGTTACATTCTAGGCATAGACTTAGTTTGCTTAAGTAACGAAGCCCGGGGCTGAGTCATAACCCGCCTACTCCGAGGATGCTCTGTGCCCACCTATTTCATATTGTGCGTTTAAATAATCATGCGCAAGAGAAATGCTCCTTGGTAAGGTAAATCTCGTAAGAAAGCGATTTAAGTATACCTTCCCGCGGCTCGCTCGGCTCTTGGTATCTGAACGTTCCTCCACTGAATTATTTATGTCGCATTTTCACTGATGCGTTCGCCTATCGGTACGCGAATGCTAAAAGATACGTTTGAACGAACATAAAAAGGCTCTTTAAATATACGCCAGCTTTGTATACGGGCCGAATTAAATTTTGACGTACCTATATTTAAAGCGGGAAATGTAAAGAAGCATGCTACAGAAGTCGAGTGGAAACGCAAAAGTACTAAAGCAACATTAACATTAGACACGAGATTATTAAATTCGTTTAGGTACGACCTGAAACCTGGAGAGAGCTTGACTTCACTCGTTTTACTTGTTTACAAACTTTATATTTGGGCAAAAAAAATGTTCATGTACAACATCTTTCCTTTCGCTTTCTTGTAATCTGTGGGAGTGATTTTGTGAAATGGGATGGAAGTCGTCGCAACCGGAAGACAGACCGTCCTAAAAACTTTTAAGGCCTTGCCACATACAAAGCTCGGCGCGAGCGCGGCGCGTTATTTGCTAGGCAACCATCGCGCGGCGCGATAGTTGCTAGGCAACCATCGCGCCGCGCGATGGTTGCCTAGCAAATAACGCGCCGCGCGATGGTTGCCTAGCAAATATCGCACCGCGCTCACGCCGCGCTCGCGCCGAGCTTTGTATGTGGCAAGGGCTTTAGGGTACTTCCCGTAGACCTAGCTGGAATCTTGGGCATGAATGATTATGGCATCCGAAAACCGTAAATTAACTGGTATATGACACAAAAAAATATTTTATATCTTCCAAACAACGTAGTTACCACCGATACCTAGATGGCGCTCAACAAAATTTTGCGAATATTGAAAATTTGACCAGTTCATATTTTTATTCTCATTTTATTGCGATTACTGCAAGGCTCGCTCGTTTTATATACTATTTTGAGAAAGATCTCAAAATATTTTGGCTTCCCGGTAAACCATAACTTTGCCGACCTCGTCACATACTCGTCCACAAAAACATATCAAACAAAACTCAGATCCGTCCGTCCGTTTTCCTCCTCTAAAATTCTTATAAAGTTCACGTATCTAGCCTGCCGCTGCGCACACAGCCTACACGTTAAACTGTATATCCAGGAAGCAATTTCGGCACGGGCGGCCGGCAAAGGTTTGCCGCGTTGACGTCCTATTTCCGGGGAATACTTGCAAGCTGTCAGACGCCCTGATTCTGGCGGGAAAGAGCTGCGGTCTGGACGCGCTCGCAGGAAATTGTCTGTCGACCTGCCTCACGGTATTTATCGTGTTGCCAGAGGCGGAAAGAAAAAAAACAATCGGAAAAAAGAGACGCCATTCAAAAATGTCACTAACCAAAGCCTATCCAAAATGCGATATCCGTTTCTGCCTGTTCGTGACACTCATAATAGAGCGTATTATGTATTCTGAGTTATGTACATTAGTTGAATACTAACCGATGCTCTTACGGTGAGGGAAAACATCGTGATGAAACCTGCACATTCAGACGACTGGTTGTGTAACCATGATCCAATCTGGTCAGGTTCCCCTGGTAGCAGGGTCACGGAGGTCAGATGGCAGTCGGTCCACGGTAATTACCTGACCTGCCAAATCCTGGATCATGGTCAAGGCGGACCCCAGGCCCTCGTGCGCGGGTGCACAACCGGGACATTAACGCCAAGATGATCTCATAACAATTTTGCCTGTTCGCGACACTAATAATGCCCTTAACTTGTAATATTTATTTCAAGAGAGTCACAAGATACATAGTGTTTTATTTTATCGAAATTTAATTAGGTAGGTACCTTATATCCAGAGCATCACGTGTAGGTACTTATTTACACTTGATACTTTGCTTGAGAATTTTACTCGTGTCTCTCCTTGAAGACAAGTATGCTGTAAGATAATCTCTCTGTGAAGACACGCTCGCACATAAAGCATCTACTCTGTTCGTCTTTGCGCCACGATAAGCTTAGCTTGATTCTACTTCGTGTAGAGCAGAGACTACGTAAAACACACTTGCGAACAGGATCAACAATTTCGAGGTGCATGCCCCCTGGAAACTACAAAGGATTCTAAGCTGGTAGTTATAAACTTCATAGATTCTTCAATCCGGTATTTCTACTAAAATACGAAAACATTTTTAAATGTTAGATACCTGTTTTGTTGAGGTTTTTTGCCAATGGGCGCGTGCTGCCATATCGGACTAGTTGGCGGCTGGCCAGCCCTCGCTTACCGCCTGTTTCAGCGACCCACGGATGTGAGAAAGTAAGATTTGTTGATTTGACAACCAATAATACCAAGGATAATGATACTGGTACACAACACCACTACACAACAATTCTGGTGGTTGGACTATGTCAAGCCAGAGGAGTCCGCTGGATGGGTACCTACTACCGCCTTATCTATTTCATTCGACATCAGAAGCGTTTGTGCGCGAGCGGTCCTAAATTGCTTTTCGCGGTTGGTCCAATTCGTGTACAGTCCAATTAGCGACTGGTCCAATTCTCAGATAGTCCAACAATTTCGTTGTTGTTAGGTTTGAAGATTAAGCTAGCCAGCTCAATATAAGGCATGAAGTCCTTCCAGTTGCCTTGATTCTGCATATTTTGGCTTGAATCTTTTGAGGACAGTTACTACTTTAGATCAGGGACACGACTGCTCGAATGCTATAATTTGTAATTTATCATCTCGCTTGCACACGAAAGGCGCTGCAAATGGAGCGAGTGAGATGAAGTCATAAAGCTATCGCAAATTCTACCGTAAAGAGTTATATAGGGCCGCAGTGGGCTGTGTCTGCCCGTTTATCACTGAGTTTTATAATAAGATAATAATAATACTCTATATTTTTATATAAAAATACAGTAAGATACATGATAAATAGCAGGTCTGATAAGAACATAACGATTTTTGTTGACCTGCTTCCCAAACTAGGAATTACCTGTTTCTTGGGAATCAGTGAAATGACCCATGGCGCCACATCATATTTATTATAAAAACTGACTCATATATATTTTCTACTATAATGGTTACGTTACTATAACGTATTTACCTAAATTTAATGCTATTTGTATATTAAATAAAGTTCATTCAAAATCTACGACAGAAAACAGCCAAGTTAACTTCATGCTACATAAATATAGCGATATTATTCCAATTTAGTTTCATAAATACACAGCAAGTTATTTTCACACAAGGTTTTCCTTCGTGTATTGACAATCTCGCTTTCTTCCTACGTCAATGCAATGGACTCACCGACAGAGTCGGTGCCTAAAGGGGCTTACGTAACTCTCGAATTTGTTTACTTCTACCCGAAGTAGCTGGCTGTTTGCTTCAAAGAATAGTAAACGTGGTTTCATCTTCCATGTGAAATGCTTCCTAGAGGGATTTATATTCTAGATATAGACTTTCTAAGGCTGGGAAATTGAAAAGTAAGTAGGTAAGTAGATGATTTGCCTTTGTTTTATGAGGATACCTTTGTGTGTCACGTCATCATCGCAGCCCATAACAGTCCACTGCAGGACTAAGGGCCTCTCCCACGAAAGGGGAGATTATTACCATAATCTCCACGCTTGGCAGACGGGTTGGAGATCGCAGTGTTATGCATAATATAACAATGGAAAACGCTGCTGCCCATTTTCCAGTCTACGAAGACGCTTAGATCTTTTGACTCGAAAACATTAGTCGCCTTATACGACACCCACAAATGTAAGGGGTTGGTGCTATTCTACTCTGCCGGACACTACACGGCCGCTTTTCACGTGTGTCACGTAAATATTTGCTATTGGGACATATTGAAAATAAAGGCGACTTAATATCTTCGAGACACACTTTCCTTGACAGCAAGATAAAATTTGCAACAACGCTCGTCAGCTACCACGCGGTGTTAAATAATTTTTTTTTAATTTACCGGTCATTATTAGGTCAGTACTTATCTTTCTCAGACAACGTATTACCTGCCTATGTTGATACTAACAGAGTGATGAACAGAAACCATTGAGCAAAATAGATAGAAATAGGCTCTCCGATCAACAGAGCCACAGACCTATACGAGCGTCACGTCTCTACTCTCGACATCTTTCATTTAAATCGTGATAAATTTACAAAGGGCGTTCTGAGTTACCTCCGATCGCAGTGATGGGGTTTTTATTTTTATTTTATTTAGGATAACACGCACACACACACACACACACACTCACACATATACATACACATACACACACACACCAATATACATGTATTACCTTGTTTTTTTGTTTTTTTTTCTTATTTTGATTGATTTTTTGTTTGTCAATAGGGTATCTATATGCTAAGCTCCTTACGGGCTATATATTTAAAATTTTAAAATGCAGTTTTGTCATTGGCATTTCAACCATAATGTACTTATATTTTACATGTAATTAACTGCTGTTAAACTGTGAAATGAACTAATAAATAAATAAATAAATAAATACAAAATTGATTATCGGACACATCAGATTTTATCCGATTCATCGATAAATCTATCCCACCACACCCTAATGGACTACATATGTATAAGAAAAGCCACCAAAACATAGTATTTAGCAAAATTAAAATTAGCTATGTAAAACCGCACACTCGCACAGTAGTGGGCGGTTAAAACGCCGTGTTGCCGCGTAAACGGGCCGCCGTAATAAGCAAACAATATTACACCGAAGTTCGTAAAATTTATGAGGCGGTTATTCGCTAAGACGTAAACAGCGAACTCCGCGGCAATAACGGAACGTAACAACGTATTTAGTATTCGAAACGAACGCCCGGCTATTTTGCAACGATGAAAAATTCGTGCGGCTAACGAGAGGATTTAATTTTCGGGAGCTGTTGCCAGCCGAAAAATGACCTAAGCCGAGTGTGCAGGTGCAGCGGACTCGTGACGAATCGGCCGTGATAATTTTGCTGTACGGTTCGCACACGGTAGTTTGTTTAGCTCATTTTATGGCAATAATGTTGCTTTGTTTAAAAATTGCACTTTATTTTTCTTTTCAAGGTTTTTTTGCACCCGACGAAAAAAGGGGGTGTTATTAGTATGACGTATGTATCTGTGGCTTTGTGTGTCTATCTGTAGCATCGTAGCTCTAAAACGGATAGACTGATTTTGAATCTGTTTTATTTGTTTGAAAGCCAGTTAAATCGAGATGATTCCTAGCTTTGTTTCATTAAAATCGGTTCTGTAGTTTACAAAATATTTGAGTTTAAGTGAACTTGGTCGGGGGTTATTCGACTTTTTCTGTCGGTTAGGTTATTCCTTTTGTTTGTAGCGACTTCAATGGACCGTTTGGTGTCTGGCAGATTAGTATATATTGTCCCCTTCCGTAAATGTCGTACAAGGCGGACTAATAGACGGCGGGGCAGCTAGTTTGTCTGTCGACCTACAAAGTGATAGTAGCGGTTTGTATTATGTAGTAAGTAAGCATTTGTTAGCAATAATTGACAATAGCTTGTTGTGGACTCCGTAAAAACTTTATAGAAGAAGCTGTTGAAGAGAAAGGAATAATTTATTTACACAATAGCTGTTTTAGCGATGTTCAATACGATGTGTGATGATGAGAAATAGTGTCAATATCATAGCTTGTAACACTCGACCCCACGAGGGTAGGCCTACCTATATGAGCACTGGCGCATCCATATTATTAGGTAACAGAACACAGCCTTTACAAGTTCATAAATATAATACCCAATATCGTGAAATACATACAGAAAGGCACAGTGACAGCCGACAGTCCTAGCACTCGTCTGATCATCGCTCCGAATTAGTGTAGTTAGCACGCAACCGACCCTCAGGCAATCCAATTCCGGGGGCCGGGGAAGTATTGCACGGGGTATTGCAATGAATATTTCCGAACGTGATTTACATGCCGGAATTGGATTAAAGCCGCCCCGGTAGATACTTAGGTACCAGGCGCAGATGAAACACCGTCTCTTTGAAAGGAAAAACAAGCCAATTGCGGGTGGGCGGGCACGTGTAGGTTTTGGTGAGTATTTTTGTCTTATACGCTTTATACAATTGGCTAAATTCAGTCGGCTAATTTCAGAAGCAAAAAGCGTGAGAGCAAATTAAAGTGAAATGTATTAGTATCATTTTGGTATCGCGCCTTTTAAAAAGCGGACCGACGCGTGATATACCTAAGTGATGCAAAAATGGACTTTATTTTACGAGCAATACATACATAGACCACAGTGTAAAGCAGACACTTATATCGAAGGTGGCACACAAGCTTACGGCCTGCCTGATGGTACGCAGTTACTGCATGTGCTTAGGATTTAGTGAATATTTCAAAACAATTGTCAAAATCTGAATCACATTTTGTGAAAATTCGTTATAAACGAATTATACACAAGTATAACGACCTACCCCTACGGGAAAAGGCATGACAATATGTATGTATAAAAACACTCGTACATTAATTCGTAACTATGATAATTTCTGTACCATTCCGATTGCCTGCGCGTAAAATTTTTACTCGCCTTCAAGGAAAAAGATCTCCGATCTCTTTTAGACCTTTTGGTATCATAAAAGGAGATATTTATGTTTACTCGAGCCAAATGTAATTTGAGCATCTCACGTACACTTATGTTCACGGTTACGTTTGATTCATTTATATTCAGAGACTACCATGAAGTGCCGGGGCTTTAAGTATCGAGTATCTTCTTATTTATCTAGAAGAAATATTTCACCCATGTTTTTATGTGGGATATTTTTTATATAAGGTAGCCTTTCAGGATATACTATATACAATATACCCTAATTTAATATAAGGCTTCTCCAGAACTGTGAGCGCCTTTAAAGTACGCTTCATAAGCTCACAAGCTTGTTTGATCTTAGGTGTTTCATTAACACACATTCAACGTTTATAACCTGGAGTTCATATGATCAGCCATGCGGTATCCGATAATACGAGTAGTACCAACCCCTTCAACATGATGTAGTCATACTATCACAGCCCATAAACGTCCACTGCAGGACATAGGGCCTCTCCCACGAAAGGGGAGGTTATTGCCATAATCTCCACGTTGAGCAGGCGAAAACATTAGTCGCCTTGTACGACACCCATGAGTGTAACGGGTTGATGCTATTCTACTCTACCGGACACCACAAGGCCTTCCCCTGGAGGAAGTCATACAAGGCAGCTTAAATTAGACTAACAGGTTGCGACTTTTGTAGACCAGAATATTTGCAGCCGCAATTTATATAATTAACTATATAGCCTGCAAAATTATGGCACAACCATCAAATAAGTTAGATAAGATTCAAGACCTTATTATTTGCAATAACTTATAATATTGTACCAGATCTGAGAGAGAAGATCTGAGATCTGAGATCTGTCAGAGAAGTCTTTATCACATCACAGTAGGTATTCCTACGCACTACTTTTTAAATCTAGGTACTTCTGCGTTAATTCTTATTTAGGCTGGTCTACTATACTTTTCTGCGAAATTAATGTATTTCCACATAACCACGTAAACCATCCCGTGACACGAGAATAGAAATAGTACAAATAGCTAAGCGTCGACGAAAATATTCATACAAAGCACGTGGATTTAGGAGTTTCATTCATATCGAAACAATGTGTCTCCGTATATCTTGTACGCGTCACGTTAAAACAATAACTCGGGGGAGCTTCTGACAAAGTACTCTGGCTGATATAAATATTGGATTCCGGTGTTACGGAGACAATACCTTTTTTTCTCTGGGCGCGGATTTCGCCAGTAATTCTTTCCGTTCCCTACAACGACCCAAGGAGCACTTTTGTGTTGCAAACTCGTGGAGATTTTCATCTTATTTTTATGCGGGTGAACTTAGCATGCTATTTGTATCTCACAGTTTATTGGTGAGAAGGAAGGTAAGTACTTTCTCAAGTCTGTATGTACATAAAGAGTCGCTTGTCTGACCTACCTAAAATCAATAGAGTGTATTGGAGTTTAATATTTTAAGCTATCGCGGTTATTATCACACAATTTAAAGATATGTTCCGGATTTCCTACCATGATGGATGCAAGTGCATCGAAATATCGGGCTACTCTTAAAGATACGCGGTAGGAAACCCGGAACATACCTTTAAAATGTGTATTGGATTTGATAAAAATTACATTCTGACAGGTAGCTAGCTAGCTAGCATGCAATATCTATTTCGTGAATTGTATGTACGGAAGTAGGCTTCTTTTTACGATACATACCTATATTACATACATAATATCACGTCTTTTCCCCGCAGGTGTAGGCTTTCACTTGCCGCCTATTTTAACAGTACCTAAGTAAGTACACAGTGTTATTTTAGACCCTTGTGCCTATACTAGTTACCAAGTAATTAAGCTAAAATTCTACCTCCATATCTACAGTTACTCATCTTTCTGAACAGCTTTTGCCAATAGCAATCTGAACTTTCATTTTGATGTCTCATTTTTTCACTACAAATTTATAAGAGAAACATTCGACTTTTTATTTAGGTACCTTTAACATTTATGTTTTCAACAAAGCCTTGATTAAGACAAAATTGCTTTTTGAAACTGTATATAAGAACTATTCTTTTCTGTTGATGATTTCAGAGTAATTGGTCTCTTAATAAATTGGTACGAAGAGGTTTGAAGAGGATTACCCCTTTAGACTGAAACCTTATAGACACAGAACACATGAAAGTAGTCTCATAGGTTATTGTTCTTGATGTTTTTGTTACAGTTCAAACATTAATTTTGCAAGGAAATAGCACCGTAACCCTAACTTAGTTCTTTTTATATTTTTTGTGTGATACGGCAGACAAACAAGCAAGAGGAAAGGATCGAAAATATTCACAGCCGCCTATGGACATCAGCAATAAAAGGAGAGTTACCAATGCGTTGCCCGCCTCTGAAGAGATCTCTAATTATCCAAAGGAGCTCATTCAACATTCGAATCGTACGAGCGAGAAACCTCCTTTAAACGTCTTAATAAATTGGTACGAAGTGTTTTGAGAACAGCTATCCTTTTAGACTGAAACCTTATAGGTATGGTCCTCACCATATTTGCTACAGTTCAAACATGAATTTTGCAAGAAAACACCACCGCTACCCTAACTTAGTATAGGCTGTAATGCAAAAGCAATACACAAATCGTTCAGCCATAAACGATAACACCAACATCACGTTAGCACATTAAAGTCTCATAAAAGGCAATGCGATGTACCAGAGTACATAAAAGACTACCTACAACGTGAGCAGGAGCGTAGTTAGGACTTGCTGTGGGATGTTTATAAAGTTTATTACCTTGCTACATACAATCTAGGCCACTGATATAACTCAACAATTTCGTTTCTTAGAAGGAAAGAAAGCATAAAAAGAAACTAAAAATACCAAAACTGAAACGGACAGAAATGACAATTATTCCAAGGACGCTTGGATTAGTTTTTTATCCTTTTAGTTTCCACTCTATATTCATCCGTTCCGTTCCATTCCCGTAGGAATGTTAAAAATCCTTTTTAGCGAATGATATGACATTATATTTATCTGCAAGCCATTCAGCTAGATTTTTTCAGTAAACTCTAAGTCGTGGGTTATATGAGTTCATCAGCGTTTTTCTTTTGTATGTTTGAATGTATAGTTAGGTATTTGTTGGCCGTGCACATGTCTAAAAGACAGATCCGAGCACACGCCAGATATGGTTTCTGAATGATAATGATAGGTATATTACAACACCTTTATCGGAAACTTGCAGAAATAATAGGCAAATATTTAAAATATTCTATGACTCTATACATATGTATATGTTTAAAACGAAGTCGCTTCCCGCCGTCTGTCCTTTTGTATCTATCTACGCTTAGTTGTTCTACTACGCAACCGATTTTAATGCGGTTTTCAACAATAGTTCAAGAGTGATTTAAGAGGAAGGTTCATAAGCAATTAAAAAGGGTAGGTTTAGGGTAGATGTAGAGTAGTTGAAGGTTGGTTGTAGGTTAGGTGTGTAGGGTAGGTTTAATGAAAGGTTAATTAAAGCTGAGAAACTATCTTAGAAAAAGTACCAACAAACTTTTCCCGCAACAATTCAACAAACATTCACCATATCTACCCAGATTTGAAGCGTTGCCGAATACGAGGTTATGGTCGGCTTAATCTTTTGGCGCCAAAATCTAAGTGCTCGACTCCGCGCCGCGCCGTCCACCTCTTGGCTACGTGCCTGATTCGAGGATAAAGTCTAGGCGATACGCGACATGTCCTATCCCGCCAGAGCATTGTTATGGCCGAATAAAAGTAGTTTACAGCGCACTGGAGCCCCCCGCTTACCAACTTTATCTAAGTGTCCCCTCCCCCACTGCTCCGATGCACAAGCACCCCGCAGAAATGCGTTTTGATCCGAGTCTCGACGTTTCTTTGCGCATGTCGGAGAGTGAAGTGTGGTGTGACGTAAGGTTGGAAATTTGCGAGCTTTGCATCATATTCGGCACAATGTAGGATTTATGCGCGAGCAATAAAAGTGTAAGTGTGCACGATATGATGTGATACACGTGCATAGGGTGAGTGTCGAGCTGTGGTATATGAAAAGTTTCTCTCAATTTTTCTCTGAAGAAAATAAAGCACTGGGATTTAAATATGTATTAGGAGTCTGGTAGGTACAATGTTTCATAACTTTGTGATCCATTTTTAAGGCTCTATTTACTTCGTTTCTATTTGAAGACTCACAAATTGAAAACATAAAAAGGCGAGACAGCCTGTGGCGTAAAACAATTCGAAAAGCTACTCCTGAGACGCCGCGCGACGGCTCCTGTGCAGACACAGAGAGACATAAATAAATCACATATAGTTGCAAAGGAGGAAGTTTCAGAAGCTCTTCATAACGTTAATTCTGAAACAAGCGCAGGTAAGCATCGCGTAACAACAAACCGAAAGACGGCTGCAGAGCTCCCGCTGAAATATTTATGGCGACTCGTGTCTCCACGTAAATTATGAGGAAAATTTTTGGTGAGTGCATGTTAAATTATACAATGTAAGGGGAGGAGCGCGCAGTGCGCTGCGCCCGAGTGTTTGCGCGGACGGTGTAACATTATTTCATAAGCCCTCGACGGGCGCAGCGGGCTCTGAGCCTCATGTTTTTACATGAAGCCAACGATTGAAATGTAAATTGGATTCGAATTGGTCGGCAAAGCCAACGTATTACCAAAAAAAGTGGAGGAAAAAAAGCGACGCTTCCATGAATCCGGATCGGGATGTGGTCGCGGAAATTATAGACAATCCGTTCGTTTACTTGTGTATATAGGTAACGGGGTTATCGTACATGTAGATCTCCAACACGCGATTTGTTTGATTTGGTTGTGTTGGATTCGATGGAATTGGGAGAGGTCAGTGCATTTTCACATAGAAAAAATTTTCACGGAGTTTTTGAAATTAGTTTTTGCGTGATGCGCGATTAAACATACAAAGATTTAAACAAAATATTTTGGGCATTCCTAATTACGTCGATTTTTTCTTGAAATATCTTTAGGCTTTTTTACAGTTTTATGGTATAGTATAGATATATACCATATATACGAACCTATCAGTACATGGGGGACTAGTGCTTTTGTCAAAATTAACAAACACATTCATGAATGAGTTTCGATTAGCCAGCCCTCAACGACCGCCTAGCGCCATATTTCCAAAACTCATGGCCCCTACAACCAAATTGACTAACGTCGGTAATTCTAATAAAGTACGTAACACACTCACTCGAATTTGCAACAAGTTGGTATCCGGTCCAATAATGCACGCTTTACTAGGCCCCTGTAGCATTAAATAAGACCCATAGTTACCCGTGGAAGCTCATAACAGCATTGTCTGCTGCTGGCGACCGGCCAGCCGGCATGAAAAGGCTTGTCTACGTCCTATAGCACTCGCTTTATTTACAACTAAACCTACCACTTACTTAGCAAGTAGCTGATATTGTATGGACTAACTGTAACTTTAGGCTAAGTATTTTTATACAACCACTATATTACTACAGTGACAAAAGAGACAGGCTGTGGTAATTTTTTTGGCGACTACGATTCATAAACTTAGTTTTCAAGTGGGTAACAAAAATGCAGAACCGTAAATGCGTTGCCACGGCAATGGTCTCTTGCCAGCTGTGACTGCATTATCCCTCAAACCGAACCACAACAATTCAAACATTGTTACTTTGAAGGAGAAATAGATAAGGGGATGGTACCCATCCAAGAGGACTCCTCAGGCTTGACAGATTCATACCACTATAGATAGTGTTACAGAGTTATCTCTGCAACCACAGAACGGATTTGGATTGTTATTTCACTGATCAGAAAGGTACACTATTCCCGACTGGCGTCGGCTTACTTATGATCCAGGAAACATATAAGGTTGTGGCGGGATAATTAAAAGTCTCAGCTTTCACGGACGTTTTGTTTTATCTAAACCAGCGATTGTCACACTTTTGTAGTCAAGTGCCACATAGCACATAGTACCATGTGAGGTATGACTGTGGGCCTCACATTCTACGATTGTTTAGTTGACCACCAATCAAATGTATTTTTTTATGAGCTGTGTTAAAACGCAATTATGATTTGGTGATGTATTTACGTACGCTTACATTTTTTGAACTACGCAATGGATTTTAATGCGGTTTTCAACAATAGATAGACTGATTCAAGAGGAAGGTTTATAAGCAAGAAAAAAAGGGTAAATAGGGATAATAAAAGCTGGGGCGAGTCGCTAGTTAGTAATAAAGAATTTCTAGTCAATCGTACAATAATAAACATAACTGAAGTATGTACCAATAAAGCTCGAGCATTTGGTATATTCGAATATTGATATGGTAAGTCACTACATAATTTTTATTATTTCACCTACCTACCTAGTTTTCCCACCGAAGATAAAGGTACAACTGAGAACAATAGAAATTGAAAGGTGCCAGCGAACACTGTAATAGAGCAGCTGAATACGACGCAGAGGTACGTGCGTAAGATTTATGAAATGAGGATAAGGACCATAGTAAACTCGGCCCCGCTAACCTTAGCTTCCCTTAAGGGATGAGTTATTGTCCAGATAGGTAGCTCCCTATCTCTATAGCCATGCATGAGAAACCTATCAAGATGAAGCTAACAAATGTTTTGTCTGCTAAAGACCCGAATGGTTTAAGTGTAAATTTTCCTTCAGTATCTACCTATATGTTAGTTATGGGTTGAATGTAGTTGGAACTCAGAGTTGTTTTAGGTATTTATAAAAATTAAAAGGTCAGTGGTAATTTAATTTGATCCTACGATCATAATCAAACTTCCACATGATTATTGTAAGTTCCTAGACGTAACTGAGGGAAGAGACCCACCACCACAATGGAAAGCATTTTAAATAAAGTGAAGTGATCACGAATTTTATAAATTCCTACGGAAAAAAACAATATTCAATTCGGAAATGAAATACCAAAAACTCAATTTCAGGCCGACAAATCGCCGCAAATAACTGTGCTATTATTTACTTCAACAACTTTAATATCTAATGAAGCTGTACCGAGCTCCGCGTTTTTGGTCCAACTTAACGAACATGCTCAATCAAAAACTACACGTCTAGCGAGGACCGTAGTAAAACTGGAAACTTTTTATTTGTCCGGTGTTGTTTGTCCATTGTTTACGAACGGAAGCCCTAACAAAGTTAGACGCCGGAGCGGCCCCGGAATTGGTGTGTACCTACTTTGTTGGTATACCTCCGTCCCTGCGCACTACATAATACCTACACGTACGAGTAAAACTGTAGGTCAACTAATTTGTGGGTAGGTACTCCTTACCACCACTACCTTCATATATTTGGCATGAAAGTATTGAAATCCTTACTCATAAATCATTACAGTATTGATTTCAATACTTTCATGCCAAAACTACTGAATTAAACTTGAAACTGTACAATAGTGTCGCTTGTAACGATACATCAGGTGGTAGGTGAGTACCACCGCCTTATCTATTCCAGAACAATGCATGCATTGTTTAGTTTCGGTCTGAAGGATAATTACAGGCATGAGGCATTTCATCTTAGTCCTTACAGTGATAACGCACCTGCATGAATCGTAGATGTTATACAGACCGGTACAGGTAGACTGTCCACACGTTTGTCACTGCATAGTATAAAAATATATACAATCTAGATATTTTATGCCGAAATCCAAGTACGCTGAATCCAAATTTAAGTGGGTTGCCGCTGTCAGAAGCCAGTATTATACTTAATAGAACATGTTCAACAAGGAATATAATATAAGACTGACGATTGTAACAGCGTTTCAGCTATGCTGAATAAAAAACTTTAAAATGAATTTTAAACAAATCTCAGCGCTCTTCCGAGCTTGAAATGTAACTTATGAAATGCTTTTATAGAGACTTTTTTAAGAGAGGGATTTTCCACGGAACATTTTCGTGAATACGACCAAATTGTGACAGGTAACGACATGCCTCATTAAATAGAGGAGTTCTAGGGGTTCATAACTAACAAGATGGAGTTTACTGTCTAGGGCTGAAACATGGTGAAGTTTGGGGGAGACATTTGCCCGTAAGGACATTGTACGCGAAAAAAACGACAAACATTATTAGATGGTGGCACAATATGACTGATGTATAGTGCAATATACAAACACGATAAGATATTTCTTTTGAATATAATGCAAACAGAAAAGGATTTGATGTCGTCAACACGATTTGATACCTTTGGTTCTACGAAGGAAAATCTTTGAGAAATCCTGCATGAAAAGGTAGTTTAAGGATAAAGGCATTCTTGTCTTATACATATTGATCTAATATCTTTACACGCATACAAAGAGTATAAGTATGAATGGAATGGTTTTTCACAATTGGAACATGGTTAACTTCGCTACCCGCCAGTTATTACAATTAAAATTAACAGCGTTTACATAGGTAATAATGTTCTGCGATGTTAGCGTAAAATTTGCGAAACTACACACGAAAATTTTAATAACACACGAATTTTTTCACATTAACAAAGTTTTCTTTTTATATCTTTGCGTTAATGTCCCGGTTGTGACTTCGAGCGAGGACCCGGGGTCCGCCTTGACCGAGATCCAGGATTTTGCAGATCAGGTAATAATATTATACTGGAGCGACAGTCATTTGACCTCCGTGACCCTGTTACTAGGGGAACCAGACCAGATTGGATCATGGTTACACATACATTACATTATGACTAAACAACATCATTCTTTTAGAATTTCCTTCACATTATTTCTCTCTATTTCTAATGTTCTCGGTACGGTAACTGTAATTTCGTATGGAAATCCAATAAACTCTTTGTGAGGTTCTCGGATATCAGGTTATCGACGTTTCGAAAGGCTCTGGGGGCGATATGTACCTATGTAAGCCTGTAGGGTATCTACATTGTGTTTGCTGTGAGCTAAGTGAAACTCCGTTTGAGTTAATATTAGCACGGCTTTTACCTCTTCACGTTTCATGTATACCTATACCTACTTTTCAGCATTGTCTATTGTCGTGTGTCTGAATAAAAACTTAACAGTTTATCTTAGATTTGATGTGAAACGTCTTTAAAATCATACTGTGTCAGACAACTGCACCGTAAAGAAAAGGTCTACATCGTCTTATTTGAATAACTGCAAAACTATTAGTATTAGAAACACGAATCTGGTGTCATTGTGTAGCGTATATGGTCAGCTCGCTGTTTTGACCTTGATTTTGAGTCGGAGCCGGGAGGGAATGGGATCTGCATTGGTATCCAAAACCTCATGATGAATTCGGAAAGAAGTCATAGTGATAAACCCACCGAGTTTGGGCTCGTCGATTGATTTGTCTTGACTGATCGCAGATGGCAGATATAAAATAATAAATATGCTTGTGCAAAGTTTGTGTTATTACTGTTAATAACGGAATAACGGATAAACCACTTATAAAAATATAACACGCAATAAAAGCTTTGAGAACCTTTTAACAAGGTAGTATATGAAAAACAAAATGCGAAACCATTGATGATATAGCTACCTACCGTAAACGATTTATCTACCAACTCTTCATATTTTTACGTGACCTGGAAATTCGCGGAGAGACTGCTGGCGGTAACAACAAAAACAAGTAGCGTTATGTAAGATTTATGTTGCAGTAACTTAGCATCTTTTACAGTATATTCAACACGTTATCGTAGCAGTTTTTAGACAACTTTGCTTTGAATCTAATTCTGAATATAACTAAGATATATAGGAGGGCAAGTAACTTGTGTAATCTTGTTCGCCTACCGAAATTAACTTGAATAATTGATAGAAAACATTCACAAACTTTCGAGAGAATTCGGTTCCCCCAGAGAATCAGTTGAAACTTATACATAAGCAATTTTATGCAAGCGAAAACGTTGGAGTTACCTAGAAAAAATACTTGTTTTTTTGTTATTGAAGCACGCCTAGAAGCGTAGGTATCTATAGGTACTAATATTAATATTATTAATATCTAGCTTTGTAAGAGTTGGTTAATCTGGATGTAGAATATACTTTCCGAAGATTTCAATAATAGGAATCTACTTTCGCTTATCATCGTTATCATTATCATTGAAAAAGTCTGTACGAGTACATACTCGAGTATAATTATATGCCTCGAGTATAACCTTAGCCTTGGCGTGAGAGAAATAGCGAATAAGATTGAAGAAGCTCGCCTGCGCTACTCAAGCCCTAGAAATAGGTGCCAAAACCTGCCTGTCACTATCAGAAACACATAAACAAAAAACAAAACATTAAAACCCCAACAGATGTTACAAAAGTTAGGAGTAAAAACTTATTTTAAATGTATAACTTGTACATATTTTTGAAATCGCCTTTTGAAGACCTTTATTTTGATACCCAACTCGGTTGGTTTTAGAGAGAAAAGGATTTTCAAAAGTCAAAAGATGGCACCTAAATGCGACCATTTTGAACTTTTTAAATGTTAACGTATTGTATGTTTTAAATGCCTTTTTGCTGCCAGAGCAACGTGTTATAGAGGTAGGCAACGCATAGGCGATACTCTTGGTGTTGCTAATGTCTATAGGCAGTGGTAACCACTATCCATCAGGTGGCCCGATTGCTTGTTTGGCTACCGTATGATATAAAAAAAAGCTATTACGGCTGTAACCCGTACCAAAGAAATATAAATACATACATACATAAATACGTTCGAAAAACATAACCCTCCTTCCGTCGTAGTCGGGTAAAAAAATTGCGTGGGAGGCCCAGAAAGAACTGCGTGCGAGGATTGACCACGTTGAGTTGGATGTGAGTGGTAACGGCTTACGACGCGAGGATGCTCAGCTCAAGATGAGTTAGAATGCGAATGAGTTGAGAGCGGTCCCTTGCAAAAGTGCAATTGACTGCTACGATGATGTCGATTACTTATTATTATTCTCAAGTACTTACTAATACTACGGGATAGTCTGTAGAAAGCTGCACACGGGTAAAAACTCTTGGGACCGTTACTTTACTGAAAAGCAAAAGTATACTTTCCTGCCATTTTGCTCTCGCCATTCGCGCTTGAATCGATAATTATTCTATTTCAGCCTTTGGCCTGAAGTTGAAGTTTGCCTCGAGTCTTCAAATAACTGCGAAGTTAATTACCTGTAAAGAACGAAGATCGATTTATAATGTTTGTTTAACAGCTTGGCAAGAAGGTTCAGGCCATAAAAACTCAACAATCTTTCTAAACGTAACTAGGTAACTATTTCATATTGCATACCAGTTCAGCGAAAAGATTGGAAAGTTAGCTACCTTCTTGACTGGCAAATTGTTTTTTTTTTTTGCTCTTTGCTGTTATTATATGACTTCCTCTTGAAGAATTTTGTGTTCATTTCTTTTTTTATAATTATATTTTAAAATTTGCAATATCCTGCTGCATGATATGATAACTGCTGTATAGCCTATCTAAATATTTTAAAAGAAGATTAGATCGTTGAATTAAACAGGCTGACCTACTCAGTGAACTGAGAGATGGTTGCGAGTACCCACTTTGTAATTACAGAAAATCTATTATGAAATTAAATTACTAGATGCGATTAAGTTTGCTCAGCTCAAGAACCACTTCCCACCGTAAACTCCGACAGTTCGCTTGGCGTGTAGTCATATTGAATTAGCTGCGCACTGGTAGAATTCCAACAGGGTTATTAGGTAGTATTTATCCAATAACAAGCTTTTGCCGGCGGCTGCGCTCGCCCTGCATTTTGTTTGGTCCTTCGATAACAGGTATTGTTATATTTTCTGCTCATTCGAAAAGTTTCGAATTTTAAATGCTTTCGTAATTTTATTGGCACTTTACTCAAACATAACTCAATTTAAGTGTCTACTTATGCAGAGTGAACAGAACACCGACCTCGATATCAGAAATTAATAGTAGGGCTCCTTGGCCATACACGAGTGAATATAATTGTGATAGATTTTTTATCCATTTAAAAGCATTCAACGTCACACGGCAGAGTCTCACCTGCCAGCGTAACAATCTGACTTTACGGTGAGTGGTTGTCTTATTGTTGTTCGTCTTATACCGCTATACTTCTTCATGGAGAGTACCTACTCTACGAAGAGTTTTATTTTGGTCAGACGTCCCTACTGCAGAATTTCACCACTGTACAGTTTTCGAAATTCCATCCACACCAACTGGATTATTTTTTATGTTACTCAGCAGACAAACAGGCAAGCGGGCCACCTGATGGAAAGTGGTCACCGCCGCCTATGGACATCAGCAACACCAGGGGAGTCACCAATGCGTTGCCCGCCTCTAAAGAGACCTCTAATATACCTCTTGAACGATCCCATGTCATAGTCCAAAGGAAACACTGTGGCTGGGAGCTCATTCCACATCCGAATCGTACGAGCGAGAAACGTTCTTTCGAACCTTCGCGTGGTGACCAACAGAGGGTCTACGTAGTGGGGATGAGTACCCAGCCCACGGCGGGTGGTGCATTAGCGAAATTGTGCTGTGGGCACCGAAAATCGTGGGTGGGAGATCGAAAAGTTCCTCGGAACACTCCCCATTGTACAGCCGATAGAACACACACAGGGAGCCAAAGTCCCTTCGGTTAGCCAGTGGTTCTAACTTGCTTGTTTGTATGGGATCGTCGACAATTCGATAAGTAAGTAGCTGTCGACCACGTCACTTTACGATTTCCAAGAAACTTCGTCATTTTGGAACGAGCTTCTTACACCAGTGTTTCCAAACCGTTATGACATTGAAACCTTCAAGAAACGAGCCTACACATTTCTTAAAGGCCAACAACTAGGAATTCATTTGACCGCCATCCTTCGATCATCTATACACCTGTGTAATACACTATCACTAAAAACAGCCAATTCACTCTGGCCTCGAAAGGAGTCCAGAATGTACTGCTCGGTAAATATATTGGCAGGCAAAAGTAGAAAGGATAAGCCAAAGCGCTTCGTGCGGATAGCGTATTTTTACAACATGCAGTGGAATGCGATATTCCTGCTTTTTATGACGCAAAGGTGGACAAGTGCCTGTGGAATCAGATCGTAGATACAATTCCTTCGCACACTTCCCGAAATGAAACCTGTAAAATACCGATAGACTAAAAAAACACAGGCGTGTTTGTTTTCGGCCAAAAGGAGCCCATTCCTTCCACTTAGCTCCAACTTTCCGGGATGAATATGATTTGTTGACCGGTTGCCTCCAGCCTCTCGGTGTTAAACCAACGTCTTATTTCAATTTGGGGCAGTACCTGCAGCAAATACAAACTCGGCATACTCACAAAGCTTAGGCGGAACTTCAAAACGGTAAGCTGTTTTAGAAATCAATAACTAAAGTTCGGTCTTTCGTGGAATACTGCTGCTATACCACCTCTGGGATGGTATAGATCAGCCAATCATCAACTGGCTACCTTCGGTTCGGTAGAGAAGCGAGACAAGAGCTGAGAGACGCTGTATAAGCTGCATTTCTTAGGTTTCATTTCGGGCAGTGTACATGCTATCTTTTACACTGCCCTAGTCCCTAGTATACTATCTAGTGTAGATTCTGCAGATTTCCGCCGGCACCTTTCCACCTTTGAGGCAAAAGAAGCGTCGAGCATACATTCTACTCTTACGTCGTAGGTAGATATACCAGCTATTCGCACGACCAGCTTTGGCTAAATCTTTCTAATGGTGCCGTACGGGTAAGAGACGGAATGCTTTGCCTGCCAATGTATTCCCCGAACATTACAATCTGATGGACTATTTCAAGGCCTGGGTAACTAGGCTGCTTATAGAGAATAGTGTTTCGTCCTCGGCCGCATCCTCACTTACCATCCGGTGTATATTGCCCACTACCACTTAAGCTACGTAATCCTTGGGGCCATGTCGGTGACCCAGAGTGTGAATGAGACTCCGAGCATAGCTCTTTCCGTCACCCTTTGGGTGGCAGAGAGCTGTCTTATAAGGTCCACAGTAATCGGCTACGTCTCTGATCCGTAGGTCACCACTGGCAACACACTCTGGTCAAAGACCTTCGTCTTGAGACACTGCGATAATTGGGACGAAAATACATGGCGTAGTTTCCCGAATGCTACCCTACCAAGTTAGATTCGTCGATTGACCTCATTCTCGAAATTGTACCTGCCAATCAAAATCGAGCAAAGATGCTCTCAAATGCACAGCGCTTTGTTTTTTCTCTGGCGATTGCTGTTTCTGTTTTCACTGCGATTCACTCTACTATATTTCTCTAATAATAAATTGCTCTTCAAACTATTCAGACTATAATTTGTTTTGTTAGTTCATTATTTATAGTCTATTGCTCTCAAAATTATAATCTTAGAGGCGTCTATGTCGTCACAGTTACTGGGAATCCACCCGCAGTGAATAAATTATGCCGTTTTTATACACTGGACCTTTTCTTTTTCATGCTTATCGATATTTATTAAGGGATATGATGATTAAAAAAAGTTGAGACAATTATTTAAACTTACCATGTTTTTAAAGAATCATTCAAATTTTGTAAGTAAATATGAATTCCCTGTATTTGTTTTATACGAAAACGATACGATACAAGCATTAACTGACCAGTTAAAAAAATAACTAAAATATTATCGGGATACCTACTCACTTAACCCTTCTTACTAAATTTGTCACAAATAAAATCTCATTTTGTAATTAGCTATTCTTTAAAGGATACATACAAGATCCACATAAAAGACCTGGCTGTACAAAGCATTGTTGCAAAACGGCAAACAATGGTTACGAAGTAAACGCCTCCATGATTTTGTATAGCAAGCTTTACCTCTCAAGCAAATAGTCGCTATGCCCGTTCAGGCGCTTGTTTACGTTACGTTCCCACTTCCCAGCTATGAATTTCATTATGCAAGCTTACTGTGCACTATACCGAAATATTAATTAGTTTGGAAAGCGTCTATAAAGTATACAGTTTTACGTAGTTGCCAGCTCATACATATTATTCTCGTAAATCCGATTTTATGAAGGGTAAGTTGCTTGAAAGGGAGATTTTCCGCACTAGTTGAGGATTTTAAACAGCTACCTGCGTCTAATAATTTGACGTTGTTTGTTTTGTTTTAATAGCACTATAATACGTACACAGATGTATTTATGCTGAGGTAACTACATGATAACTATACTTATGTGATGGCTCCGAGTGATTGTTTTCAATTGAGAGCCAATTATTTCAAACGATTCAATGACATTTAAAGTCCCTATATTGATTGAGCATAAAAGTTCCAAAGCCACAGTACTGAACAACTTCTGGTCGGACAAAATATCTGATTTCACTACTTTAGAAATACCTAAAACTCAAACGGAAATATTATTTATTCATACTCGTATTAAAAATTAGCCACAGTCTTCGCTAGGCACTAAACTAGTTCACGCGTATCAGTTGTCTCTACGTAGACAAAGCTTCTAGATATTAGAAGTTTTGTCGCATTGTAGACCGAGTTATTGAGAAACTTGCACTCGAATCATCGCACCCGCAGACCGCCCACTGCTGAGCATAGGCCTCTCCCCATGCCTTCCTTACCGACAGACTTCGTTCCTTTTGCATTCATCGGCTCCCTACAATCTTTAAAAGGTCGTATGTCCATCTCGTGGAGAGCCATCATATTGTCGGTACGCTGATTATCGGTACACGGTCACCACTTGAAAATCTTTCCACTACATCATCGACCATTATACACTCACAACACACCAATATTCAATATCCTATAGTGCTGGGCTTGAGCCTCCTTTCATCAGTGGAATTTTTAACCGTAATCTACATAGTTGGAAGGCGGTTTGGAGATCGCAGTGCTTAAAATTCAGAACAAAGAACACTGCAACCTATTTTCTGTCCCTGGAGGTCCTAGAACGCGACTAGGCAACTGCGACGCGACGACAAATACCGTCGCAAATTGCTTTGCCTGTGGCCTTCGCCATACGTTTACAAAACTTTGTTATCACTTAATCGCCGTCGGCTCACCTTCACCTTGGTAGTGCGACCAAGCCTTAGTCACCTTGGGCGCCCGCATACTGCAGACTATTTATCGGCCGACAGTTTAGTCCGATATGAAGTAGTTTGGAGGTGCGCACACTGTAACGATTCGGTATCCGCCGATTAAAAAGTTGGATAGGCGTCGGTGGCCGAGCGGTTAGAGTATGCAACTCGTAAGCCAGAGGTCCCGGGTTCAAATCCCGCTCCGGCCATGTACCTATGACTGTTTTCTGAGTTATGTACATTAGTTGAATACTAACCGATGCTCTTACGGTGAAGGAAAACATCGTGATCAACCTGCACATTCAGGCGACTGGATGTGTAACCATGATCCAATCTGGTCAGGTTCCCCTGGTAGCAGGGTCATGGAGGTCAGATGGCAGTCGCTCCACTGTAATTACCTGACCTGCCGAATCCTGGATCATGGTCAAGGCGGACCCCGGGCCCTCGTGCGCGAGAGCACAACCGGGACATTAATGCCAAGATGATGATGATGAAAGAGTTGGATAGGCTCGCCGATTAAACTATAGGTATCGGCGACTGTTTTCTGTATAGGGTTCCTGCTTCACACGCAGATTATTAGTCGGCTGCCTCGCCCGATAATTATTCGCTTCAGCGCCAGCCGGCGATTCCAAGTGTTCGGTATATTACCGAACTGTTCGGTATTTCAGTCCTGTATTCGGTGTTCGGTATGCCAAAAATGCCGAAGTATGGGTGGTACGGTAAATTAGTTTGTAGACAAAGCGCGAGCAGCGGTAACAGACTAACTGTTGAAATTGTAAAAGCTGAATTATGCTTTCGCTGCAATTTAAAGTTTGCAACATGCAATGACTTTTATAAAGATATTAGAGACTAGATTTTGCCCGTGTCTTTATCCGCGTGGAAGTAGTTTTTATAACAGTTTAGTTTTTGCCCGCGTAACCATTTTAAATGACCTTCGTATTGTATGAATGCCACAACTACGGAGAAGTGAAAGTGTCTGGTCCTACCTACCCGAGTTAGATAAAAAATGACTTAGATTATACCCTGGACTTCAAGCTCCCAAGTATCAAAACCGAATAAAAATCTGTTCATTTGTTTTTTGAAATATGTTAAATGTACAGACACGGCTTTTTTACAGTTTTATTATAGTAAGAATAAATAATTAATACATTTACTCAAATCTGTAAGCGATAATTATAAATATAAATTATAATCTACTTGTTTCATGAATTCAACGGCAGCAAATACCGACGCCAGCCACCATTCGGTACAGGCCCTATGAAGCCTAATTCAACTACTTTATGTACGTCGATTTACGTATGTACATCGATTTTGTTTATAGATACCAGAGTCTAGTACTTATAAAGAATCGATGGTTCGAGCCGAATAGTTAACCAGTGTGGTTTTCAGCAGAGTAGAATATTCGAAAATATTGCACGAACCCCTTCGACTTATAGCTGGTTTACATTGGTCAAGAACAATGGTGAGTGAACTGTCATTCCGTACTGTGTACCTTACACTGACAATGACTCGTAAAGGACTAGACTAGACTCTAGCACCTATAAACTAAATCTATGGTTCGAGCTTGATGCGATCTAGTAAGCGAGTAATTGTTCTAGTAACTAGACGGTATCACCGTCGCTCATAATGACCAAAACACAGAACGACCTTACACAAAATGACTGCGTAGCCTGTGCCTTTCGTAGGGCGATATAACACCCGAAGCGTTGCATAATGCGAACTAAATCCCTTCTACGCATCCGGCAACAAGCGTAAACAGAGACATCAAATTGAAATGAGCGTGTAGCTGTACACTACTTAACCCTGGAAGGTCTTGACAACTGCCGTAATATAGAACTGTGGTTAACGAAGCCACACAAGTTTTAAGTGGCCCCCGGGGCCCCAAGTTTCCCGCGTCCGTTTATCCCACCAACAAAGTTATTTGTTAGTGTCTACCTAAAGCGTTGTTGATGCCCAAACTACCTGATGGCCTCGTGAGGTAGAGCTCGTGTAACTTTAAAATTCTCAGAATATCAATCGGTGCTTTACCACAAGATAGGCAATAGGCACTTAGTGAAATATTGTAGTTACCCAGTCGTATGGGGGCTGTTCCTGTCCGTTGGTGTCTCATAATAATAGGAAATTGTTTTCTTGTATGCCACTTGTAGGTTCAAATACTGAATACTGTTCGCCGAATACTGGGCGAACAAAGTGTAAGAAGAGTTAGGTCCATCGACTCGATAAGAAGAAGTTCGCCAACTTTCATTCGCCAAAAAAATATAAATTGATTCGCCCTTAGTTATAGGCTCAATAAGTAGGTCTCAATAACTGGCCTTGTTAATAATCAATCGGAAATAGCGAAGGCAATTCAAATAAAGCAGTATAAAATTATAAAAGTAACTAGGTAAAGTAACTAACCCATGGAATATTTTATTCCGGTAATTTTAAAACAAACGTATATTCCATGTAAGCACCTACGTGCGCAATAAACACGAGTACCTCACATAAAGCCTGTATATGAAATAAGTACAAATACTTTTTCAGTAAACAAATAAGCAATACAAACACGTCATTTCTCCGTGTCTCTGGCGGCACTCACGGCATATAATTGAGGTAAACATAAACATTTTCGCTAATGTAAACATTACGCATACGGGAAAATTGTTTACCTACATGAACTGAAACAGGACCAGTGAACCTAACGTTATTAAGGTATAAATTGCGATTGAGAGACCGCGCAGCGAATTGTTGTAAGGTTGATAGATAGGCATCTAATTTGTGTACTCTTTGATAATATCATACTTAAGTTAATAATACGTACACTATACGTATAATATTATCAACTTGCAAGTGTCAGTGTCGTAATTACAAATGGAGAACCAAAGCGGTTTGTCAATACAAACCAATACGTTATAAGGGTGAAGTCCTCCCACGTCCGAGGGTGGAAAAGAGCCAATGGAGTTAGGTCATGCAATTCCTTCGCACTCGAGTTGTAACTTGTAAAAGACCGACAGACGCGCACCTCTATGTCGCAGTTGGTTTTTCACCGAATCCGTAGCGATCAGATGGTATTTGGTTAGTCTCTCAGAATTGGTATGGACAGAAGATTTGTCTCAGCCAGTCCAGAACGCAATGTGACTCGTGTGATTGTAGTGATGAATGTGTGAACATTTTTCGTCCACAAGCAAACTGGGGCTCCAACTATTCGGGCACCACTGCTATTTTTACCGCGGCGTTTATTAACAAAAACATCTTATTAGTGGATCCTACGCTTTTATAAGACCAGATCCTACATTACTCATTCCAAAAGATGTTCCCGCTAATAAGTTATTTAAAACGTAAGATTCCTTTCAGTCTGTTCATCTAGTCTTTTAGGTTTTATTAATTTTCTTCAACCTACATTTCATCGTGTCTCTGTCTTTTGTAATATAAAGAACATTGTTGCAAAGGTGCTAGGAAGTTACGGGCCAACGTGCCAGGAGACGCGGACAGAGTCGAGTTCTAAATGACTTCAGAATGTACTTGTACCGTTTGTTGTCTCACTCGTAAGCTGTCCGCAATTCCTTCGGCTAAAGCTGAACCTAGTTTCGTCTAGTTTCGACCTAGTTCTACTTAATCATAGCTCAAAATTGTAACAGAAAAGCGTTCTTTTCACTTCGAATGAAGTTATTATACTTTTTCCAGAAGTTCGACGTACGTTCAGAAGTTTATAAGGGGCGGCCGAATATGTACTTTGTGTCTATAGTGTGATTTAAATTACAGAAGCATCGCAAAAAAATAAAATAAGAAGTATGTACAAAAGCGGGTACCTACTTACTAAACTGTTATTTGTATTATTTGTTTATTGTAGGTACCATAAAGGTGGCCAATGAGAGTAAGCCGTAACCGTAGTAAGAACGTTTGCAATATAGGCGGTATCGCTGGTGCCGACCCCTTCAATTACAAATTCTGTCCAAAATTATGACGAGGTTTCTGTGTTCAATGTGGACGGGCATCCATCCACCACGTCATTTCGCAAAGCAGCGCCTACATTGCTGCTCTGTTGTGGATGCGACACCCAGTCGCAGGCGTTCACGTCACTTCTATGCAAAAAGTGTGAAAAATGACACAGGGACAAAAAAGCTTTGTATGCCCAAGTACAAGGCGACCTTCGTCGCCTGTTGTCATTTCAAACCCTTCTCAAGATAGCTACAAGACGCGCCGACCTTATAAACGCGGGGTAAAGCCCTTGGTATACTATATTATCATGTACGCATACACTCGTGACTCTATGTGCGCTCTAGAATTACACAAACACCTCACTTTTAATAAGAGTTAACCACATTCCCGTTTGGTAACAATTAACCTTCGTTTATCATTACGAGCTTTTATTTTGTTTTACATGTCCCCATGTGTGTTCGTAATAAAATCTTGCAATTTAAATTTGACCCATTTCCCGTTTTTTTTATGTAATACGGCAACAAACAGGCATGCCTGATGAAAAGCCAGACCTGGTGGAAGTATGAATGCAATGTTATGATGCCATCGAGCTGATCTGGTGATGGAGAGGGAAGGTGGCCATAGGAACTCCTAAACTACGCATGGTAAACCCATCGAGTTTGGGCTCATTTGATTAGTCTTGACAAATACTCTGACTCATTATAAGGAAGGCGCGTTAAAAGCTTCCTATGAAAAACTGCCATCGATGCTGGTTACTAGATGGGTCACCGTTTCGTATTTTAAGGCTGAACGGACTTCAGCACCGCAACGTCCGTCTACACCGTTCGCGAAGCGAGTATATGCTATTATATACCATATAATATTTGATATCTAATAAAAGCTAAAACCGTCAAAAATCGTATCGACGAATCGTTCATTTCCATGAGATCGCAGATACACGACAAATAAGGCGACAGCGACGATTTTCTCTAATCTTCGTTACGATCGCCCGACGTTAACGTGTCTGGTGGAAATTAAATTTCACAGGTAACTAGGCGTCCGAAATTGCCACCGGTGCAGACTCGGATTTGCAACGCGGAATATTTTTAAAAAGTCAGCTGGCGTCCGCTCAGCGCTCGCCAAATGAAACCAACCAGAAAATTGATTTCCTACGCCACATATCATTTCCATTTATGAAGATTAATGATGACATTTCGGGATTCGATTCATTTTTGACTCGTCAATGAAATAGGAGGGCTGCTCTTTGTGCTGAAATAATTTCGTGAGTCTGCTGAGATAATTTGTAAATCGTGAATATCTGGAATAAGTTGCGTGATTCTATGGTGACAGCAGAAAATACAAACCAGTAATCATTTTTCTCTCCCTTACACATGAGTGAAACTATGCAATAAGCTAGTATTTATAATTTAGTACTTAAAATACACTCCAAGTTGCTACATTGAGTTACTAATTTTTCATCATTTTTATGTCGTCCATTCTGTAAAATAGAGTCAACAAATATTGATAGATAATGAGTGGAGAAGACCCTGATACAGGCATCAGTCAGTTGTTGTAATAACTGCTTGTCTGTATAATAATAATAATAATTCTGATTCTACCATCGAGTTAGAGACTGCTAGCGTTTCAATTCAACTTCAGTTGCACGCTGAAGTTTTCCTTCACCGCGACTGCAAAGAAAATGTCTTGAACCTCGTTTAAAATATGTCATACTAACACCCTTTAAAGTTGCAACCCGTAAAGTTTATCGTGACAACGTGTCCGCTATTCATACGGGCCACAGCTGCCGTCAAATCTTTCTTGTCATGTTGGAGTTAGGCATGTAAACTGATAAATGGGGCAACTTGGCCGTCCAAGAGCTAGTTAAACTTGCCCAATCTCACCACAAAGTAATCGATTAATCCTAAACTTGCCGGGTTTTGGACATGACCTACCTATAGCTAGGTATATATTTTTATTTAAAGACTATTTTGTATATAAGTCCTTTGACTTATAAATACAAGTAAGAGTAAGATATGGACAATGTACCTTATTAATGTGTTTATATAGGTACCGTCTGCAATAAAATTAGTTGAATTGTATTTATAAATGCTTCTTTATAATAAAACAGATATGTGAAAGATTGTGTTTATTTTTACCCTATGTTAGAAATGTGACAAATATTAAAAATATACTATTAGTATATCCGACTAATATTAGAAATGCTAAAGTTTGAATGTGTGTGTATGTTTGTTAGGTCTTCACGTTTAAAGAAGTTACAAGGAACTAAACTATAGTATTTATAGTTTGCAGCCCTAATGGGGGCCCGTTTATAGCGCGCACACAACACGGAGAGTATCCGGGCGCGGCACAAAGGCTATGCGGGTGCGACACGGTGACTGTGCGGTGACTATGCGGGCACTGCGCGTTTGTTTACAAATAATAAAATAAGCTTGTCATTACAACAGAAATAAACATTTGGGACCACTCGTTAGTAATCATGTACGGCTGTATGGGTTCTTACTGCTGAAGATCGCTGTACCAAAAATATAACAGAAACCGTTTTTTTTTATGCCTCTAAGGTGGCAAACAAGCTTACGGCCGTCTGATGGTAAACAGTCACCGCAGTCTATGGACGTTTGCAATACCAGGGGCATCACCCACGCGTTGCCGACCCCGTAAAAACCTTTTTACCCCTTTCTACCCTTTCTGGCCTATCTATAAAACATTAATTGCTTGTTTAGTATCGTGTGGGAGGAATTGACGCAGTAGAATAGGTACTTCTCTGCCGTTTACAAAGATGCATAAATTCTAATACCAACCCTAATACTTAATCATTCATGGGTATTTTTAGAATCGCAAAAAAAACAATTCAGGAACTCTTAAAATCTACGCGTGAACATTACAAGCAGCAGAAACTCATTTATAAACAAAATCCGATTCAGTTCTCTGCCTATGCTACAGATGTTCGAGAGAAGCTCTGTAGCGTGTTGAACATACATCAAGTGACACTTACGACAGATGACGAGTCGTGCCCCGGTAGATCCGGAGTCATCCAGTGACAGCCGTGAGCCAATGCCCGAGTGAGCGCCACTGTTGCGAGAGAAATGGCAATAGGCAAAAGTAAGGGAAAGACAGGGAAAGTAATTGTATAAGAGGGATTATGTTTCGGGATTTCGGGATTGTTATTCTCGACTGCGTTGAGGAATGTTCGCTCAAACCGCAAAGGCTTTGCGTGGAATGTCTGACGTTTCGGTATTACAATATATGTATTACTTTTGACGTACTATCATGGCAAAATTGAAATAGCATCGAGTTCCATAATATCTGCACGTCTATATGAACGTCGCTTGGCTGCAAAATTGTCTATGCTATGACCAAATACGCACTGAAGTCATCTGAAGACTATATAATAGATAATTACCGGAAGATTATCTTTGTAGAAATTATTGGTTCCTTGGGCATTCCAAACGCGCCGGAGTGTAAACTTTTTTCTAATCTGTGCCGGAGTCCTAACTTGCCAGTTTTAACTGTTCAGTTTATGGCCGAAATGGGCCGTACACTTTCACTTTCATTTGTTTGGGTTGGTTTCGGTTACATTTCACAAGGGAACATTGGCAATTCGGAGATTCTAAAAATCTGAAACTTACTGAATAAAGGTGTAACTTATTCACTCATGGCTGAAATGCCATACCTACTATGGGTTATACTGCAACTGTGCCTGAAGACAGCATGATGATAGGTTTAATAGTTTATTTGACTGTAATATTACTACTATTACTATAATCTTGCGGTAAGTTGCTATAACATAATATTATATTTTTGCTGATGTTAGAAAAGTGAATGTATGGTTGTCAAAGATATAGAAATTTAATACTTTTATTTCATGAGATAATGCGACTAAAGTTCTTGAAATATTATAAACACAGATTATAAATCATATATACACATGAGTGAAGCTATGGCCAACAGCTAGTATTTATAACTTAGTATTTAAAATACACTCCAAGTTGTAACTTTGAGTTACCAATATCTCATCATTTTTGTGTCGTCCATTCTGTATTTATCCGGCCAATTTTAGCAAAGAATTTGACACTTCCTCCAGGAAAGGCCTATCATTTTTGAAGCACAAAAGAATTACTCATGTTTAGCCTCCAATTATTCTTGTCCATTCAGGAGACATTATTCAAAATTTGACAATGTATTTATTTTAAACTAGTGGTCTGCCGCTACTTCGTTCGCGTGGCGATAGGACCCTACATACAAGAAAAAGGAGTAGGTAGGCTACCTACCCTTTTTTCTTACTTATAAAACTTCCACTTGAATCACTCTATCTATAGTTGAAAACCGCATTAAAATTCGTTGCGTAGTTTAAAAGATCTAAGCGTACATAGATACACACATAAATACATTTTGACAGACTGACTTGACTTTGACAATGACTTTATACTATGTAAGGATATATAGACATGTAAAATTAAAAAGCATAAAGCATATCTAGACAAATATAAGTATACAGTTTAAACAAAGATGTAATTTAAACTAAAAGTCGTTTGCGGGCCTTAACCATTTCTCTGGCACATTCTACGTTAGAAATTGGCGCTTCACCTCTGAGGGCATTACTCACTGAGATAGAACAATAAAATATCCTCACCAACGCAATTACGAGGTGAGAGATTCATTTCTTTGGAATGGCTTTGGGCCTGGTTGAAGAGCTAAGCTTATCCGTAATGATGTCGAGGAACGTGGGCGCGAATGAAAAAAAAAAGTTTGTAGATGTAGGTACCTAGAAATGGTACGATTTGCTGCATAGGTAGCTGTCTCTAAGGATGGACATTTTAATGGAGGTGACTTTTAATTCAGCTTAGTCTCCTATGCGTGAAAGACCAATTTTTTATGCTACTCAGATAAACGAGCTAACCGCCCACCTCGTGTTGAGTGGTAACTGTCGCCCATAACATTTTGTTTTCTAGATTTAAATTGCATGATTTATATTTATAACTTTCTTGTTTTTTATTTGGATCTGAACTTGAAATAAATATCGCAAAAATTTACAGAAGCACGTAGGTAGTCAGAAGCGCGGTCGTTAGCCTGCCACATAAATTGAAAGTAACAAGGCTGGAGTGGGAAGAGAAAAAATTGAATAGCTGCGCCACATAGCGGCCGCACGGTTAGCACTGGCAATCCATTCGGCCAGAAAATTGAATTTCCGTTGTTATTTCGCGTAGAGCGAGATTAATTAAAACGTTGATGCTCAACACTGTAATTTATATGAAAGATAAAAGTTCGAACCAAACACGATTTTTTAAAGTCAAATTGCTATTGTATTGAAATTGAGCTTTGGAAGTTGAAATTGGATACGTAATTAATTCCAATGAAATATAAAACGTAGTAGGTTAATTGAGTTGTGACTCCCCCTAGCCTGCAAATATAAATGTTGACTTACAACAACAAAAGAGGGCTATAAAACGAGGTAATGAAATTTCATTGAAGACGACGATGAGGGAATTTGGGAAGCCTTTGGGCTCGCATGCCACCAGAACAAAGGACGTTCGCCAAGGCGAGCCCTACGAATGGCAAAACAAGGGCAAGGAATTTTAATAAAATCCTTATTATCTATTCACAGCAGCAGTTACGTTCTTTTACGAGCTAAACGGCCACGACAAAGTTTGGTGGCCGGATCGCTTCGCGCTCTTCCTTGTCGCAACTTTGCTAATATCTTTTGGAATATCTGAACCGACTTAATTGCTCATTGACAACAGGCGCACCCAATCTGTTAGTAGTCCTTTGGGGAAACTTGGTCGCGTCGCGTTTCAGTAAAAACAAGAGGCGTTCACTTTTCACGACCTCGACCCCAATAGTGCCATCTCGGGCGATAATGTGCCTAATAAAATCGGTAGATCTATTTTGTTGGCCTTTTCTTTGTCGTTAATGACCTATATAAACGTCAGGATTGTTAACGATGAAGCTATACGTGTTGTGCTGTCCTTACAGCCAAGAACATGGCTTTACTTAGGTGCTTAATTTTCATTTCATGATCCTCAGTAAATTGTCCCTGCATGTTTAGTGTATAATATGTTATCCTTCAGGAGCCTTCTGAGTAGTAACAAGGTTGGAATTTCACAGATTCCTCGTTAATAGCGGGTTCGGGGTGTTCACCTCTGATGTCGGGCTTAGCGTGTCTATAAACACATTACAAGCATTTCCTCGTACCAAAACAAGGGAAACAGAATGCTGCGATAACACGATAGATGACAAATCGTGGCGTAAAATTCGCTCTGTCTGTCTCCCTGGCGGGTGCCATCCGTCACTGTCGGAGTCCGCGGCAGGCGGCGGTTACGCACGAAGCTATGGTATCCAGTCAACAATATCATACTGGTACAATTTTTTATTGCAACACACAAAAAGTATCACAATGATAGCTGTAACACAAACGTTTAGACAAATCGTTTCATGTCCTTGTCTAGGTGTTTGTTTTTGGATTATCATTGAAAAGATTTAACTGTGAGATTGTCCGTCATTTGCATCTCAAGCGATTTATTTAGCGTCAATGTAAAATCATACTCAAGTCAAGAATATATTGAACTCAAATAAATATCATAATAACCAAGCAACTCAATAATGAGATATTATGGATTCCTGAATTTGTGGTAATTTTATGTACTCACACTGAGGTAATTAACATAAATAACCTTTGTACAAGAGGAGACGGGAATGAAACTCGAAAGGTTCTTTTTTCTTAATGTAATTCAATTTCTTATTAAATATACAATATTTTCCAACACCACAACACATTTTAAAAAGAGATTCTGGATAAAGTAGACATTTTACTTATAAAATTTTGAGACTGAATCGGTTGATTACCTTTACATATTTAGTAGCTCAATTTTATTTTTTTAACGCTCTGCCAAAGCAATTTCATCTTAAACTTTTCTAATGATGAATGTAATTACTTTGTGAGCTTGTTATGTAATATAAAATATGAAAAATTTAGTGTTAGGATTCTATTTTATAATTTGGTTGCTGTAAAAACCAATTTACGAGAATTACATCTAGAGTATTTAAAATTGATTATGTCGTCAAAAGTCATATCGGTAATGCCTGCCACCAAAACAGATTGGAAAGCTACCTTTTGGTAATATTTTTGTTTGCTCTGTGCCTGCTGCTCACCATCATGCGGGTTGTCAAGAGGCATGACAAAAATATATATTATCCCGCCCATTAAACCTCACAATCGTCAAGCGTAATGGCGTAAGCCCATTTTTGACATTTGACAAGCGGCATGTCAAGCCGCCGGCATAATAAAGTCGGATCACATACTGGCAGACACGATCACGTCTTCTATATATTTATCCAAGTATAGTCCTCCTCATAAAAAAAAACATAATGGCGATGTCCCGGTTGTGCTCTCGCGCACGAGGGCCCGGGGTCCGCCTTGACTACGATCCAGGATTTGGCAGATCAGGTAATTACAGTGGAGCGACTGCCATCTGACCTCCGTGACCCTGCTACCAGGAGAACCTGATCATATTGGATCATGGTTACACATTCAGTCGCCTGAATGAGCAGGTTTCACCGTAAGAGCATCGGTTAGTATTCAACTAATGTACGTACATATGACAGAAAAGAGTCATTGGTACATGGCCGTAGTGGGATTCGAACTCGGCACCTCTCTACTATAGTACCTCGCTATAAATAATTGAACTGTGTTAAGAAAATACCGTCATTGAATGCCAATCGACACCAAAAATACAAAAAATTTGAGATGTCTGGTAAAATGATTGGTGTGATTGTCGATAAAAACGAATTTTTTTTTTTTCTTAAACATCGAATAAGTAAATGAATGAAGAGCAGTTTCTGTTACGAATCGTAGCTATCCCAACCTATTGGTTTTCGGGGAGCAGAATAAATTTTTGATTACGGTCTCCAGTTCATTGGTATTCTTAGGAGATACTACCGATACGACCTTCGGGCCGGGTCTGCACTTAGCGGTAATTTACAGTTTAATTACTGGGTCTGGAGAGCGACTGCTATATAGGGAGGGGACGGACCCAACGAATTTGCGCGTCGCTCTTCCCAAAGTAACTTATATAATAGCTTTAGTAATGACCACCACGTTTTCAGGTTCGACTCTTCACATCGATTTCACCTCTACCCTATAATGAGAACCAATTTTCTTCGAAATACAAAAATATGGCGTTTGATTGAGTGGCTATCCCTGGAATTTGTTGAGAAAAACAAACGTGGCGAAGCGGAGGGAATTACAGTTAAATTTGGCACTGATTGACGTGTTTACCAAACATCGATGATTAACAGGAAAGGGAAAATTTTTGAGGCAAATTAGGAAAATGTTTACCTTTCACCTTACATTTCCGATTTTCAGATGACCGCTTACGAATAAGATCGTATATTTGGGCAAAACTCAGCTCCTGATACGTATGTTATAAAACTTGTGTAATAAGAATTTTGCTTAGCTGTATTTTATCAACTGCAAAACTGCAACTGCCCTGAAAGTAAACTATTAACCGTAGTTTCGTTTTCTCTTTAGAGCTTGATTAGAGTTAGTGCATGATAGGTATGCAACTACATCACGACTGAGTAGTGCTTCAAACTATATGTTCTGGATCAAATGCCTTTGGAATGATACGCCTGAAATTGTAGGCTGTTAGTGGAATTGTTACTGTTATTGCACCATATCATGTGGCGCCCAAATCACGTCATACCACTCCATATAATTGAGCCTCCGATACAACACCCAGAGAAAATAAAAAAGTAGCCCCAACACAGCCGCAAATCCGCCATCGTCGCGTCCGCGAAGCTGCTAACTGCAAAGCGGACAAAAAGGGCCACAATGAAGAGACTCGCGAAAGTAAGTTAAATGAGAAAGGGATCCGTATTAAGCGTGCATCGGGTGACGTTGAAAAATCGTCACCAATAAGTCTCTTTTCGTATTCGGCACGATCGTCCGTCACTGTCGGTGGGGCGAGCGCCGGTCGCAGCCAATAATGTCGCCCGCCACGACGACACGCGGCTGACACCTCGTGCACTATTCATGTCACACATTCGACGAAATTGCTTCTAAATATTGCATCCGCCGCTGTCGATGTGTCTCGTAGAACTAGCTTTAATTGTAGACAGGACGGGTCTGGCGAGGGGGTTGCGATAATTGCTATTGTATGTGAAACGACTGCGGTAATATAATGACAGTGTGATCAAATCTGAAAGGTTGACGAAATACTCGTAGTTGAAGCATGCTTTCTAATTTTGAGAGACAACTAAATGTACTTTAAAAATCAATCACTACTGTGTCACAGTGCTTTAAAACAATGCTTACACTTTTCAATAAATCATCCACAGTACAAAGTATGTGCACTTTATATTGAAGTATCTACGTTGCAACTGATATTTAGTACCTAGGACTACTAAAATGCGTGGTACGCTCGTAATATTCACAATATGTAACAGGCCGCTAGGGAACGTTGCTGAATTCATGGTTTCAGAAACAAGAGCTAATAAGCTCGAAATTCAGTACTTTCCGGGTTCATTATGCGAAGTCCAGTGTAGCTTTACCACAGCTAATTTAGAGAGTGAATTCAATTGTATACATAAAATATAATGGTTTCTGACTGTATTAGAGTTTCTATATAATTATATTTTATATTATGTATGTAATAATAAAGCTAACCGACTGAATCACTATCTGATATATCATGCAATCGATACCGCTGGACCTGATAACATGCGTGGACGAGGAAGATGCAGGGAAGGGGGTGGTGGCAAATTACTATGCGAGTGACATACACAAATATAAGTTATACCGACTGACCATGTATAGCTACTAAATAATATTATTATGTAAGAACTATTGTAACCATGTTTTTCGCAAGTAAACTATTCTATTCTAATGAAAGCCTGATTTTATTTGTTTCAAACAAACAAACCAGTTTCTCGTGGCGTGTGTAAGTCCCGCCTAATATAATAATATGTGAAATCCTGGTCTTTCATATTTTACCTTAAACGTAAAACTAAATTTTGTGATAGGGTAGAAGGACCCAGAGCACCTTTTTGGCCGGAGGCAATAGCTAGCCAAATACACGCTCCGACTTGTGACAAAACCCGGTTTCTATGCAAGATTATCGGAATGAATTATTAAGGGAGCGGGTTTAAGTCCCAGAGCAGATAATTGCTCAAAGATAGGCGGCAAGTTAGTGCTCTAGCCGAATAATTCAGAGGCGATAGTATCCGGGCAACTCGCTGGGAAGTTCTTTTAACTTTTGTAATGAATGCTCTGGCTTTTCCAAATTCAAAAGGCTAGGAGAGTGTAAGGCACAATGAATACTGTTTAAAGTTGCATAGGGAGCGGAGTAATTTTCAGAAGTTCTCAGAAGTTGATGGCGCTTTACCAATCCGAGGAACTAGAAGTTGGCAGCGCCGCCGTAGATGGTTTTATGTGGCGTTTAAGGAGACAATGACGCCTTGCAATGTTCACCAGCGGCGAATGGCCAACGTTAGCATACATAATGCGCTTGGACAAAGCTAGATTTATCTGGGTGCTCTACAGGATTACACCGGCTGTGTTGGATGTTGTTAAAGTACGATATACAACGTTTTTATACTTTTTTATTAGTGTTAGAAGCTTCTTAGTGTTAACTCCACGATTACGGTGTACCACTAGGTGTACCTAACAAATTATTGCCGCAATTACGTTGTTTATTTCTTGCATTTAGCCCAGCTTGCATTTAAATGTTTAAGAATTTGGTTCAAGCCGCTCTTAATTGATAAGGTGAAGCATTATTTTATTAGTTTTTTACACACTAGCATCTGAAAGCTTACGTGTTTCATCACAAGGTTCCGCTCGCGGCTCGGCGGCTCTACTTTGGTAAAAAATTCGGTAATAACGTGATCCCATGGGAATTCTTTTGAGTTTCGAGCTAATTTATAGCCCGGTTATGTGTTTTATTGTGATATATGTATATAATATACCACTGCAAGTCAGTGCTCCATGAATAGGTGTTATAATGACCATTTATCACTTTTCATAATGTAAGTACCTAAACCTGCAAGTATTAGGGAGGAGGTCCTGCAAGATGCATAACTGACGCGATTGATGCCTCTAGTATTGCAAACGTCCATTGGCTGTGGTAACTGCTTAATACCTGACAGACAGCAACCTTGTTTGCCACCTTAGTTGTATAAAAATGACCAAAGAAGCGATGGATTGAGAAGCGGAGAAGAGCAGAAAAGTCGACCCTGGCAGAATTCGGAAATGACCGCTCGGTTGATGATGAATCTTTATCAATACCATCCCGTTAACATCCAATACCGTTCCTACACGAGCCTTTCATATAACTAGTTTATATTCTCTTTCTGCGCTAAACTTGATCAAATTACTACATACTCATTATCTTTCCGCTTCTGAACACAAACAACTCTCTACATGTAAATGCATCGTAAGTTTGTTACTTCCAATTCACTTGTCCGCTGTTCCAAGGACGCGTGCACTGTAGACGACGCAAACAGAAGGGAACAGCTACTCAAATACAGGCCACCGCAGTCTCGCCCACTGCCAGAAATACCTACATGATACGGGGACTATGAATATTAAGCCGAACCAGCACATCTCACTTTTCATGGCAGGTAAACATTGCATAAGTCTTTAAGTATTCAAGTTAGGACAATTAGGCAACGTAATTAGAGAAAGTGACCATAACCTGAGTATATTATTTTAAACACAGTCCGGTGCGACTTCATTACTTGATCCCCATAGCACCATAGGAAGGTTTCAATTTCATCGACGGGAGAAGGAATTGCTAAAGCGTAACAGAAAAACAACGATCTACGTGTAGCTCGGGGGCAGAAAATATTAAATTTCTTTCCTTTGTTATTCCTCTAAACAGCTGGCTTTGTTTCGGAACTCCTCTTAAAAGTCGCCGCTTCCTAACTTTTTGATTTATGGAGAGTAGTTCTCGCGTTCGCGTGCCGACTGAGCGCGTAATAGAGTGATAATGCGAGCGGGATTATAGCGACCGTCCGAGAGACCGTGTGTGCTGTGGTGACCGTTGTGATGTGTAGTTCTTATACTTAGGTTTCAGAATTGCAAAACTGGAACGCCGATAGGGCGGAAAGGTTCTCGAGGGCACGGGCAATCGCAGCGTAGGAGTAGAGGTAAATAGATAACCTTGGAAAGGTCGTAAGGAGTCGTTGGAGCCGGGGAGAGGTACAAATTCGGCTGTTAAAGGCGTCGCGTCTGAGACATCCTGGGGCTGAGAAAATGAGGATTAGGTAGGAATTAATTTCAACCCAACTTTTATTTAAAGTGTTGTCCATTGTGACAGGCATAAGCCCTCACAGCATTATGCTGAGATTGGTCCGTTTCGGTTTCCATTACATCACCGGCTGGACTTACGTAATTTTCAATAATTATAAATTACTGTAATCGCCTTAGGTTAAGGATGTAATGTGGAACGAATAAAGTGCTGTCTATGTCGATGTCATTTGACTTCCATTGGTCTAATATATAAAAAGATAATATTGTGTGTAAGTGTATATTGAACATAATATATCGTAATTAATGGTAGAAGCCGGTCGAAATCTACCTGGCCGTACGATTTTGACACCTCGACACTGCCCCTAAAAATCCAGTTGTCGCTGTGTAAAAGAATTATATCCGTAAATGGCGAACAAATTCTTTTACGGCCTATAGGTAGGTGATTTGGACAAGCCCAAACCGGTACTAATCTGCTTTAGCGTCCAAATCTCGCGTAAATATTGAGTAAATAAACAATAAATAAAAGCATACGAGCAATTTCGTGGAGATGGCAACTTTATACCACCGTTACGAAGGGATAATCTAAACAAATGCGAGGTCTATTCCGACCGAAGGCGTTCAATCAGACTTTAAGGCTATGTAGCTCGGTCTGGTGTCGTAACTTTATATTCGCTGAGGAAGATATTCACGGAATTTACGCATTATGCATGCAAAGGAAGGTCGTAAGGTCCAGAAACTCCGTAATGGGGGCGCAAAAGATTGGGAGATACCTATCAGAATTGAATTGGGAAGTGATAAATGTATCTCTTTTGCAAGTAATATTTATTACCGTCTATTGTTTGGAAAGAAATATCTCTCTCTGTCTGAACTGGTATCCTTTTTCAATATGTTTATATTAGATACTTACAGAGATATAAACAAAAATATAAAATTTTAACCAAAATTTACGTGATATAGAGAATCTACTATACATTGTTGCTATGTAATAAAACGGACGATACCAACTCTCTACCCATCATGTCGAGCGTAACGGCGGCAACGAGGCGCGAACCCATCCTAACCTCGCGGACTCACGCCAAAACAGTTGTTTATTCATAATTTGATGACTTGTAATCTGCAGGAGATCTTTCAAAAAGAAATGAGGGGAAAATATGAATCAGCGTTGGAGGCGGATTCGTCAGGAAAACGAGTTTTTAATTATTCAGCGGCCACTCCAGCCCGGGAGCGGGAAGAGCGAACTGACTGCCGAGAAATATTCAATTAGATACGTAAAAAGCCCTCGCCGAGCAACGAATTAAAACAATAACAGGTCGCGGAGGTAATAAGGAGATGAGATGAAAACGTCGTTTGCCGGCTAAAAGGCATTTTAATTGGAGATATTTTCCGTTTCCCTAAGTAAGCCTCTGTGTTAATAGCTCGCAAGGAGGACAAGAACGTTTTAGGGCGTGAATTCTACAAGAACATGGAACTCACATCTGTTTCTCGTATAAATATTTGTTATTAGGGACACGGAGTAACTTCGTTCGCGTGGGGTCCTACCCCTACCCTACCCTTTCCCTAACCCTACCCTACGTGAAAGAAAAAAAATTATGACCAGTTTGAACCAGACACCTTCACGGAGCAACTAATTAATCACCAAATAATTATACTTAATTAAACTGAAGGAGATCAGTTTAATTTATTGCTGAGGTCAGGCCGGGTTTCCGTGAGCATTCCGACAATGCCAACGGTGATCCACGACATTCCGCGGCCTCTGCTCTGCCCAATACAAATACCTGAATAGTAACTAAGTCCTGCAGTTCCGCTAGTACCTACATAATAGATGCCGAGCACTCTGTGTAATAGGACATTCAAATAATTGTACTTACTCTCGCGCGAAGTACCTACTTTTGTAAATGAGAGAATTTTCTCTCTTCTTTGTGTGTATTGTATAGTGTTTTCGAAGCTTCGTTTCCGGCTTCGGCCACCTTTGGCCAAAAAAACCATCTTGGGTGAAAACTTTTTCGCCTGAAACCCGGTCGAAGCCAAAGGATTCGCCGAAGCACAAAGTAAAAAACGGCCGATTCCTAGCAAATGTCGAAACTGAATGTACTGTTAGGGAAAGGAACACATACCTTGCAAGGTAATTTTTTAACATCTCTAAAGATGATAAAAAAAGTTGATCTAGATCAACTTCTAGAGAATATTTAAAGTCTATATTCCTCCTTAACGTTTTGAAATCATTTATGTTATTAATTGTAGCTTTTATTTAATAGGTTTCAGCTTAGGTCGAAAAGAAAGAATAAAAACATACATTACAAAGGACGCTAGGACATGATAATTTACATTGGCTTCGGCTTCGGCCATAAAAGGTCGGACACTAGTAATATTTAACCCGTAACGTGATAAAACTGTTTTACCTTGTCTTCCTTTCTTTGTATGTTTTTTATTTGTGGTCTCACAGCTGTACTACGTTCCGACGGATTTGACAAGACTCCTTTGGATAGTTATTAGAGTTTCGTGGTTATTCGCTTGTAAAATGGCGGACTTTAGTTGCCATAAATCCCATGGTTTTCTGTGTGTAACCTATGGCGATTAATATTTCACAAAATATAAGAAAGGAAATAGATTTAATATTGGTAGGTGGATAATATTCATATATGGGTAAATAGATAGGTAGGTCACCCGTCTGCTCGTTTGGGACATTTTTTTATATTCTTACAACAGTTAGAAAACGTAGTCAATCTAAAATTTGCAATATAATCCTACTTATTTACAATAATATTCTTATTCTATGCTTTTCAGTTTTAGCCGTCGCATTTTGTAGATTTTACACTACTTTTTGATAGTAAGTAGCAATAACATTGCTTTATTACAGTTGATACCTAGTGTCCGACACCTGGCAAAAGCGAGTTATGGAGAAATAAGAACTCTACGACATCTCTTGTCCCACAAGACAAAAAAGTGTAACTTTATTTTCAAACAAGATTCCACTCATAGAATTTTATAGCGTCGCTCTTTATAGTGTAGGTATGAATATGTGCAGTTGGCGAGTTAAAAGGATATAAATTTCCACGATAATTAATTACGTAAAAGCATAATTTATTTCTAACAACATGAATCAACAGACTATGAATACACCATGAATGTTTTAAACACGCTTTAGATCTAAATTCTAATTATCTAGGTGGACTTTTATTAAATGCCTAAGCAAAAATACAATCAACAACCGCTCACAAACATTCGTTCGCCCAATTTGAAAAGTAGTAGGTCGATTTGCATACTACCTACTTAAAAATGAGAATTGCTTTTAATACCTACAGTTTGTAGACATTGGCGAGTAATTTTTTTCCAGAAACATACGCATCAGTGCGTATAAACGAAAATACACATGATTCTAAAAAGAAAAAGGTAAATAATCAAAGGAAGAGAACGCGTGGAAGGAAGACGTTGTTCGCGCAGATCTCGATGATATAAAAAGTAAGAACTACAAATATGTCAAAATCACTTCAAAGTCTATCCAAAAAAATCTCATGCTCCGCTGTTGCATTTCATTGTTGTATAGATAACCTAACCGACAGAAAAAGGTTGCAAAGCATACTCAAATATTTCCTAAGCTAATGAACTGATTTTAATTAGACAAAGCTAGGAACTACCTCGACTAAACTGGATTTCAAACAAAGAAGTTCGAGAGCTACGATGACACAGACTGATACACAGACAAATAGATACACACGTCAATATTATTATACTTATCTTACAAGGATACGAAGGCATACAAAGTAAAGATGCAGAAATAAAGTTAAAATATTTTGATCACATCTTTATATGGGTCGTCGTTGCGCCGCTCATATTCTATTCCGAACGGCAAGGCACCAGCTGACGGCTAATTTACACCGACTATGTGACATCCCGAAACATTTTGCCACGAGACAATCCCGCAAACGTCCCTATAACATGTGTATTGGACCGATTTCCATGAAATTAATGTGTCGCATTGGATTTCAATACGTCGAGTCTCTTTTCGCTGCTCGCTTATTCATTCAATGCACGACCTAAATGGTTTCTCCAGCATAAGTTGGTATCCGTATATCAAATATCAAAAACACAATATATTCAGAGCTCAGTATCCGAAACTCATTGAATAGGAAAATTTCATTTACGAGCACTTCACTCAACCAAACATATCATGGGATAGTATATTGCCAAAAGATATAAAGCAGCGGTAGGAAGGGATTCGTAAAATGTATCCTTGGCTCCAATGGGATACCGTGTGATACATATCGAGATGAAACCTTGTAACGTGACACAATTTCATTTCAATTTTTCCATGATGTTTACGGCGCAGTAGATACCTTAGAGATAAAGGAGTATTCACAATCAAAGCCGATATTAATGCCTGTATGACTATGCTTCAGAAGTGAAATGAATATTTCAATAAACAAACTTGCTTTAATCATACATAAATGATCACAGTTAATTTAGAAATACCGGGAACGACCGCTAAGATAATAAGAAGAGATTATGTTCGATGGAGATGTGACCGACTGTGAAATCGTGATTGCGGATGAAAAATGGAACAAGTGAAAGAGATTGTATATATTTAAGGTCAATGTTTACGAGAGATGGAAAGTGTGAAAGTGATGTCGAAAGGCGATTAACGAAAAAGATTTAAATTTCAGGAGTGAATGAAATGGTCAGAAGGGGAAGACCGAGACGTGCGTGTCACCTTATTGTGGTATCACGATCAAATCGATGATAGTTTTTAAGGAAAGGTCAGGTCACGAGTACCCTCCGACGCTCGTGTGTGCGAAGGTTAATAAATGTAGAAGAAGCGAGAGCGATCTGTCAGGAAAGTAGCAAGTGGAACGATATGGTCTCTGCCTACGGGGAAAATGCGTGATGTTATGTATGTAGGTAAGTTTAAATTGTTGTATTACCGCTTAAGACACCGACATAGGTTCCAGAGTCGTATACTGAAAGGGCTAAGGTTTCAGACTAGCAACTGCGTACTGGTAATCGCAGCGTGGGAGGGCATCACGAGAGACGGTAAATACCTATTTCGACAGCGATCGATATGGACAGACGGCCCTGTAAAGGTCGTATATGGTGGGTGGAAGGCCTATGTACAACTGTGAACATACTATGGCTGAGATGTCCATAATTACCTGTTCAGCTTAAATGCTAAAATAAGCAATGCAATATGACAAATTAGACATGTGTCAGGAATTAATCGCAAAATCGCCAGTTAACAAAATGTGGGTAACAATTCAGATTTTAGGCCCAAAGGCAATATAATTAAGGCTCATTAATCCACTTATATGACACGGGCTAATCCCTGGATAGTGACCGCGAAATTTATTTTCATTACAGGATAGCCCGTGACATGAATGACCATGTCACCATCAAATAATTAGTCGAGTGGAGCGGTGCTGGAATTAATATGGGGTTTGGTTGGACATTAATTATGATTGAGTGCATGACATAAGGTATAAAGGTATGTATTACAACTGAATTACAGTGTTTAAACATATCCGGACCATTTATTGGATATTTAAAGTGAGACTATTTTAGAGTCTAAAATTTGAAGTTTCCGTAAATTGGTTTAAACTGTTTAAAAAAACATTGCAGGGATTTTTATATTCAGCCTAATTTAGTAATCAATAGCTGTTTGAGATTTTTAGCCAAAAACGTAAAATCGCTTGTAGTCAAGTCTCAAAAAAGTTGCTGAAAATGCTTTCAAAACGAAGTTCCAAGGAAAATGAGACAATTCATGGCTGTATGGATGCATCCCCTTTATATCCTCTTCGGAATAAAAGTCAAGAATGGAGTCACGAGCCAATCACAATCAATCAAGCCGGATTCGCTGCGCATATAATATTTTTATACGTAACAATGCGCAGCGGACCCGGCTTCACATAGCGAATTAAATCAGTTGATCCGTGTGACGGCGACCATGTTTAACACTAATATAGGTTTAACAAAGATTTATAGAATAGATCACCCTTCCATAAATTTATTTATTTATATTAATAAGCCTGAATCATCCTACTACTGGGAAAAGGCCTCCCCCTATAATTAATGGAACCGTTAATGAGCGTTTTAGCGCAATTCCTTATACGCTTATGAATAATGTTTTTTAAGAACCATATTTAAGCAAGCTTAAAATTTTCTATAATCCTCTCATATCTTTTTATGAATAACACCGTTAATTTATTAACTGTACCTTTCACAACACAGCGAACTTGCAGGTCTGGCATCATACCCGTTAATAAACCACACAGCTTAATTAACCGTGGCATGCGCATTGTTTCTGTCAGCATTCGGGCCAGTAATTATATTAAAATACTAGCTAGATTAGCGAACAAAGCGGACCAGCTAGAGTCTGCTAGAGGGTGATATAAAATTCAGTAGATTTCGTTTCGTTATCGTATTACTTGTGTCGTTAATTATTTGTCTTCATAATCCATTTACCGTCGAGAGACCACGGCTTTTGTCTAGGGTATCTATATCACAGAGGGAGATGATAGGTACTATATGAGAGAAAGAGAGATTAGATAGAGTTAATTTTGCACGGATTTTGTATTTACATTCTCACAGGCATTGCGCGTCCACCCATGCAGAATATAACAATACTACGGAAAGTTAGGAATTGTTAGTTGGCGAGTTGGGATATGGATGGACCAGTTAGGAATTGGACGAAGACTCATCAACTAGACGAACGAAAACAACGAAAATCACATGGCAACGAAACATCAAAAGAGATACCGACAGAGATAGGTATATAATTCCACTACAGCACTGTCCAGTCCACACCGCAGTATAGTCTGGTGACACCGCATTATCTATTGTAACTTGTAACGAACGCACGCTCGGATACAGTAAAAATAAGCGAGGAATGTGAAAGGGGTACGGTTCGGGTCCTACGATTTGTCCCGGGGGACCAATAAAGCGCACCGCGTTAGTTGCCCTCTCGGTTCTCACATTTTATTATTCTCATCTATTTTTGCCACTCCAATTACGAACACATATTTTTCTATGAGTACTAAATATTTATATACCTAGATGTTGTCAATAAGGCGCCATGGGAGACGGAGACCGTTTTCTATCAGGTGGACAGTCTGAGTGTGTCTTCCAAGGCAATAAACAAGTGCTACTTGCATTTTTCTGGTCTACATTTCGGAACCTATTATTTTGTTGTGTGATATGAGTAGCTTTTTTGTTCGACTTCCATGCAACTTGACAAGAAAACTTTGAAGAATTCAATGTGATGAAACCTGTTCGTTATTATGTTATCCCTCACCGAAATAGCACCAGTTAATGTCCAACCAACGTACATTACTCAGAATAAGGCCATTGGTACCTACATGGCGGGACTGGGGACCGAACTCTATACTTGCGAGTTAGGCCACCGGCGCTTGCAGATCCGACCGACTATGTTCCTCTTGTATCCATTGTCATCCATATGTCCTTTACAAGGTCTCTCGTCTATCACGCAGGGAGCCGCTCTCGCAACACTTGCCGGATTACGGCAATATAGTTCATTCCTTTTTTTGTATTAAGCTACTGACTTAATTTTCAATTACACATCGCTGTACATAAACATTTATGTATTACTTACATAATCTGACTTTGAAAGCAACAGTAATCCTTTACCTGAAACGAAACAAACAATTTGTTAGCGAAACTTTCATCAAAATCAGTAACAACAGATTGATTAACATTTAGGTATTTAATAATCCTTCAAGTCAAATCCTCTAAGCCCACCCAAATAACGAGTGTACGAGATAACGAGGGGACATGAAAAAACGGAACACCTCCCAAAAGCTGGTGGCTAACATACAATTAAACAATAAAATTCGGCCCGCAGATTTGGTAAGGCCTCCTGCAGACTGGAGAATAAATTAAACATTTATCACTGTCTGGATTTAAACAAGCTACCCGCTTTCAAACACATTCGTGCTACCAACATATGTATATTGTATACCTAGTTAGTATTTAGCTGTTGGTATTTAGGAAGCAAAATATGAGGTTACATTAACGTATTTTGTTTTGTAACGAGTTAAGTAGCTATTGCTATTCTCTGTGATTGGCACAAGTAATATATTTTGCGTATATGTTTTTATTCAAAAGATTGATTAAAATGTATAATTTTTCGCACGACTACTATCTGTCGTAAAAGACGACTAAAATTTCATAGAGGCAGACCATCAATTACTCCGCTTAGTATTTTTAAGCTCTGTATGTATCTGCATATCTGTCGATCTGTGTGTCTGTCGAATGCGATTTTTTATTTGAAAGCCAATTTAATCGAATAAGGTCTTAGCTTTGTTTCATTAAAATCGGTTTAATAATTTAGAAAATATGAGTATATGTAAATTCGGTCGGGGTTGTCCGATTTTTCTGTCGATTATGTTCTCAACACTGCGATCTCCCGTCTACCAAGCGAAATTGCAAACAATTAATAAAACGCTGCTGTCAATCTAAAGAAGATACAGTTTGCATGCTTTTAATAAGAAATGGTCTTGAACAACACCCAATGCACGTGTCGGTTCTACTCTACCGGACACCATATGGTATGGCCACAATAAATTATGTCTCCAAATATAAAGAAATACTAACAAACTTAAAGCTTACAGCGCAGAAAATAAGGTACAAAGTAAGACAGAAGTTCCAATGTGTATGGAATTTTTTATTTTTATTTTACGTGCAAGAAGAAAGCTTCTTCGTACGTGCAAGTCTCGGGCCCTTTATGGGCACCCGTTACGATCCCACGTGAGCCCCGAAGCACGCTTTTCATTCGAATAAATACAAAATAAAGCACGTTATGTTTCAACTATAGTGCTGGCTTCTTTCTTTCTATTGGGAGTTGAACTTGCTCTGAAATATGGCAAGGTTACGCCGTGACTTATCCAAAAGTGAAGCGTATTGTGATTTATATTCTTCTTATGTTTCGGACGGCTAGAAATTTGTAAATTCTTTTTTATATTATTTGGGAAAAGCCATTTCAACTTGTGGTATTTGTATGATTGTGTTGTTTGGAGGTTACACATTATAAATTGTTGTCGGTGCTGCTCTAGTCTCAGTATTATTCTTATACTGATATTCGTAGCATATCTGCATAATGTGTTTAACCGTAGGAGACATGAATATTAATAAGAACATTTGCACATTAAATAACGCGCGGCTGCATTGCTGATATTATGATAGCATTGAATAAACAATGAAATGCCACTATCCCGGGTATCATTTCGCTGTTGCTACTTTGTATTTTTGTTTACAATATTCCTCTGTTTGGAGTTCAACGTTACCATATAGGTAAACTGAATACATTATGCGCTGTTGGAATATGTACTTATTAATTTTTATATCTAATTCTATGTCAAATGAATGCTAATGCCAAAATATAAGATATTTTATACATTAATATCACATCTGTCTTTTGTAGGCTTGCAGGAAGAAATTTCCTTTTAGAAATAAGTAGTGCCTGTTGTGTCGTTGTTATGTATGATATTTCTCTATGTATTTTATTGTGGGCAATAAAGTGTTAAATGAACAATAAATAAATAATATTTACTACTTTATCAAGTGACACTAAGTTGTACAATTTGAGTAAGTAAATAGGTAATCTAATTAGGTGCGTAATGGTTACCTCAAGGTACAGTTACAAGTACAGTTGCGATCAAGTATATTTTTATGCACATATTTGTATCTCAAGGTGTGTTTAAAAAGAAAAACTATTTGAGGATATCTACCTAAAAACAGAACACTTTTTATCGGCGAAAGTCAATATGCTTATGTGTGTCATATTTTAAATCAAGCTTACATTTTGAGCTTAATTTAAAATTTAATATTACGATTCATATTAGAGTGCCACAAACTATTTGATCTGGTGACCAATACTGGAACTAAGTGACGCCATTTTGAATTGTCATGGTAATATCAACCTAAGCGAGCAGCCACACAGAAAAGACGCAGACACGTCGCGGACGGGGCACAGACGGGACGCGGACGCGGATTAAACCTTACAGAAAAGACAGGGCACGGACGCGGCGCCGTCGCGGACCAGTCAAGAGCGTAGGCAAGACAAGGACATCAAGCGCTGCGGGCAAGGCACGGCTCCCGCGCCCCACCCGCACCCTCTATCTCGCCCGCGGCGCGCCCGTGCCCCGTCCTTTCTGTATGTTTTAAGTCGTGTCTGCGACGCGTCCGCGCCCTGTCTTGGCTGTATGTTTTGCGTCGCGACGTTTCTATACATTTTATATAAAAGTAAATTGAACGGGCGCCGCGTCTGCGACGTGTCTGCGTCTTACGTCTTTTCTGTGTGGCCGCTCGCTATGCGGCGCTGGGGATAAGTTTGTGACATAGTTTTATTAATATAAATAATATATTAAGAAACGCTAATTTGGCCGTTTTCGATCCCCACTTCTTCAGTTCTTTAGGCATGAAAAATATATTTGGAGAATTACATTTTTGGTTAGAATCGAACATTCAACATTTCTATTCTACTAACTTATCTGTTCAGTTGATAGCGGCGCTAGTGATTTTTGTGTAATCTCATATAATAAATAACATCGATATACTTCTGATTTGTATCTACTGCCTAGAGAAGGGATTGGTGGAGGCATGGAGCAATAGACGTTACTGAATGACTTAGATCGACTATACCAGAACCAGCAGTGTTACTGGTGATGACCTGGAATCAGAAGATTCTCGGTTCGAACCCCTGTTACAAGATCGCCCAGTAGAGACGAAATTTATAAAGCATAATATGGTCCTATCAGTAAAGATTTCTTATTTATTGGATTATAATTAAAGGTTCATCATCATTATATCTCCCCCAGAGATCTCCACAAAGGCCGGTCTTGTACTTTTCTCATACAGCTTGTACCTGCGATCTTTACTAGATCGTTGGTCCACCTAATGAATCATATGCCCATTTACTACAACTGAATATATAAGTTTATGGCTGTGTAAACTTTACACACAGTGTGACAAAGAATCTAATTCGACACCTGATAAACACTTTCAGATCCCGACCGTACATGGAACACGACCCCGCCGCACGACCGCAGCACCGTACCACTCCTATCGAATTACCTTACACATTGCGGCCAGAACCGTCAAACGAAAACGAAGCTAGAGTTTAACAGACACGAGACAATGTATTCAAATGTATTCGCTGTTGCTCACAAGCGAAGCAATCGAAATAAAATCCACAGAAACCTTTCCTAAAACTTGCTCGTCCCACGGGACTGCCAAGCAAAGGTAAGCTGGTTAAACTAAACTTTTTTCACCGTCCCTGTATTTTTAACACCCCGTCTCTGGAGTGTGTGAATAACCCGTTTTTATTTTCTCTCAATCCGTCCGCTTTGAGTGTGTATTTGCGAGTGTTATAATGTTGTTTCGGAAGAATATATCCGAGTGTTTGAAAACGGAACGTAATAGACAGCGACTTTTCGTCTGTCTGAAGAAGGTCTGAAGTTAACATACAATGAGAGGTATTAGATTTGACAATAGATGATATCACTCAAGTGAAACATTGTAAATTGAGTATGGCTAGCCCATTTTGATAGCACAGATGATCACGCCATTACAAAATTGACGGATTAAAAAAAACCAAACAGTCAATCATTTTATATTATTGGTCCTTGTGTATATGTTCGACATATTAGCACTGATTGAAAACTTTTGGAGTTCGACAACGTTAATACTTAATATGGCATCAAAAGGAACTCACCGAAGAAAAAGTAACTGACGGTTCCCTCACGATCATTATAATCCCTTATTGTCAGGCACGATGAAAATCGCGCTTGTTTATACCGCGAAATCCTATAGTGATATTTAAACTTACCAGACCATTCGCGTGGAATTTATAGCAGTACACACATAATCAATTGTTAATTTATTCCAATCAAAGGGTAATAACGCCGGAGGTCATATTGGGGTCCAAAACAAACAGATTATCCTATTCCGTCGCCAAGATAGGTCTCTCTAATTTGCTATGCGACCGACGAGTGTCTAATCGCCTAATCCAAAAGGGGTCCTCGGATAAAACTGGATTTCGCTTATTTTGGCTACCAAGACAAACAAATCCCACCACAGGCAATTACGATAAGTAACTTTGGAACCAGAGCGCTTGATCGTCCCCAAGCAGTATGGTCTTGAGATATCGAATTAAATTTAATCCTAATTAAGTCCCGATTGATTCTATCATGTCCTACATCCTATCTTATCCTACTAGTCTTATATTAGTATTATTATTTGTAATTGCCAAGGTTTATTAGGACGGATGCTTGGGTGGATATTTGTTAAACTTTATCGCAAATGTAGTCGTCGCTCCCACTGGAACAGGGTATAACCCAATTTTATACAGAACAAGTCGCAAGCAAAAGCAAATAAATAATATTACTCATGTACATATATAATTTTATCTCAAATAATAAACGCTATGTAACCGAAAAACGAATGACGAGTCATATGAAACATTTGTTCCAGACAATGACAAGCAGAAGACAGCGTAATGTAATCAAAACAAAAGCATTTTTAGGCGCAAATGTTCGTAATGTAAGTTAAACAAGCGAGGCGCAGTTAGCAAGAAATGTTTAAAGTCGGCGGAACTCATTCCTCGCTTCCAGGCGGGTGGAACAACGTCATAATTCAAGTTTCCGTGTCATTTTCCTTAACAATGTCAAAACTCCTGTTAGGACCGGGTCGTTTTTATGGTTCTTCCTCGGAAAAACTGCATCTAATATGACGAGATGGGGTATCATCCGGCTCGTTGTTGTTTGAAAAGAGTAAAGAGCAATCTGTTGTCAACGAACTATTGTGTCGCTGTGGCACAACAAAAGGCGTGTAATAACGGTGATAAATAATTATCTGGGGTGAAGGCGCGACCACACGTCAGGCCACGCGTAAAGGTGAGCCGACCTTTTCTTTATGACGTCACTAAAACGTAACAACCGCAACACATTCTCGGCTGGAGGGCGCGTCACGTGCTTGGGAAATTCTTTTATGGGGAAGGGAGGGTCAACAAGGACATATAATGCAGGTATGTGGTCGCGGGGGCCCGCTCGTGACCTGTGTCGCGAACAACTGCAATTGTCCACAAATGAATAGGGGATGTTTTCTCAAAATTATTTCTCTAACTTGAAAGGATTTCATTTGATATTCTTAGGACAATTCCTTTTTTTTACTATATTTACTGTATAGACCTGGTAAGTAGACATGGTAGTTAACATGAGAGACATGTGCCGACCTCACCTAGTGAAGGAAGGATGGTGATGAGAACTGTCGGAAAATGTAATTGAATTCTTTTTTTTCTGCGCTGAAAATGGACCCACGAAAACCTAGATACCCATCTGCTGGTATGCAATTTCGACTAAATATAAGCACAAAAATCTGCAAATTGTACTGTACTGTGTGCGTAATCTACCAATGGATTCGTGCAAATGAATGTATTATTCATTCATTATAGGCTGACAGTGACACGCAAGCAAATTGTTTCGGTTCATGCGTGTTCGACACTATTAAAGGCGCCTTTGTGGTCTCGCACCAAGTTCAGATAAATAATACACATCGGCTAGTTCTACTTCGTAGAGTGTCGTCACTGTCGCACGCGTGTGTAAATACAAAACCGCAACTAGCCATTGTGCATTATTTAAAGCCTTCTAAATAGAGATTTTTTATTCTATCCATGCATTTGACCGCCATCTCACCTGGTGCTAAGTGACGATGCGGTCGAAGATGGAGCATGCCTGTCTAGGAACAGCCTATTCACTCTAGCCTTGAAAGCGTCCAGATTATAGTGATCAGGGAACACACTCGCAGGCAACGCGTTCCATTCCTTAGCCGTTTGCATTATAAAGGTTGAACTAATTCAACCTTTATAATCAATTAACTCAATTAATTGCGGGGCACAAATTATCTTCTTGGCACGTATTTCCACCGCATCCAGAGCGGCCAGTTGGTATTTGGCTGATTCATCCCAGAAATGGCAGCAGTACGCCATGCATGGTCGGACTTGTGATTGATATAATTGAAGCAACTGCTTTGAAGTGAAGTACCGCCTGACCTTCGAGAGGATACCAATTTTCTTGGCTGCAGTCTTAGCTTTGGATTCGATGTACTGTCCAAAGTTAAGATTTGTTGATAGCTCAACACCAAGAAGCTGCAAGTTGTCGGTAAGAGTGCCACAAAATCTAACCTGGTAGCCAATGCTGGAACTAAGTTTTGCCATTTTGTAATGGCATGTCAATTGCAACAACAGCGACGCTGTCACAGAGTCAAATAAGTTTGTTGCACTATATTGATGTGAACCCAGTACTGCCAAATCCTGAATCATGGCCATGGCGGACCATAGGTCCTCGCAATGCGCACAACCGGGATATTGAAGTTAAGATAATGATCGGTGAAAAGCCCCTCACCGTACTTGGTGGTACAGAATATTGAACACAACACTTGCAAATAGTTTATCCGCAAGTCCCGCCTAATAGAATTACTGTATTTGATGTTATCAAAGGTACTGTTCAAATCCAATTTGTTAAACCCTTGTACAAACGTCTAATACTAGTTGGTGAGTGTAACATTCGAGGCTGTGTAACAGCTTTGTTAACATACATTATCGACAGCCCTAACATAATAGTTTTGGGACTTTGCAGTTGTAATATTGTTTCGTGAAAACTAGAGGATTAAAACATTTCTTTATCTGAGCAAATCAAACTTGAAGATGACGTCACCGAACCGACGGAACCGACCAACGAAACGTACGGACCGTACGCTTGTTTGCTACCAGAAAGTTAAAAAAAATATTTAAATAAACAACGAATATTATCAATTCTTTTTAATGGACTCGCCGTATTCCTGCTATTTTCAGTCACGCATAGTAGGGAGCCCTGTAAATGTTTAACTATCTTGCGGGATCCTATTATTTTTCCAGGATTAAAGTACTCTATGGCACTCGAGAATAAAGTAGCTTGCTATTAATTAGGTGAAGGAACTTTTTAAAAATCGGTTTAGTAGTTTTACCCCAACATAAAATCTCACAAACTTACATAGATACTTGTCCTCTTTATACATTAAAATTGATTATATTTTATAGATACCTCATTCAATAGAAATTACTCAATTAAAAAATATCGAGAAAATATAAATTATGCGTTCGAATAATCTTTTAATGAAAACAGATTCTGCTTTTATTCACCGACTGTTATTAGTTGCGTATGGTAAAGTTTCAATGTAAATAAACTAAATAAATGTTGATATTTCAAAGCAAAATTCTTATATAACCACAACTGTATATCGTTGATACGAGTACATATTATAAATGTTGATGAATTTGCTAGAATATCGTTATCGGTAGAACTCGTACTTACGAATCGAGCAACGATTGAGTAAAGTCTCCAAATTCTAGAGTACATAACTGTACTAAAACTTCAGGTAATTGATATAATGAAAAATATAATCACGAAAATACCTAAGTATGATTAATACCATGCTCACTTTGAGGGCTTGAATTCAGTACACTGCTTCCTCGTAGCGCTGACTCTACGAATAATCTACAAACTGCTACGCTCGTAGCTAAGTCTACAAGTATAAACGAGCTTCTGCGTTATACAACTAAATTCCATATTCATGGCTTCATGTAACATGAAAGTTAAATTGAAATAGTAAGTACGTAAAATATTATACATTTGAAATAGTCACAGCCTCAGCAGAAAAAAGTGGTCAACCTCGCTTCGCCAATGGTATTAGGAGACACCTAACGAGTGGCGAGCTCATTGAAGCTAAATTCGACTACCCTCCAAGTGTGAGACGGTCACCCATCCTGTTCTCGGGTTCTGCGTGCGTTGCTTGACTTTGGTTATCAGTCTCGCGAGCACGCTTTTACTAGATTATATTTATATTCATGGCTACTTAAGTTACACCCATTACGATTCATAATAAATCGATGGTATGGGTACAAATGTAAGTACAAATGTATTTCATTGAAAAATGTATTTCATGTATTTAGAAGAAAAATATGTCGTAAAAATAAAAGTATAATCACAAAATTGACGCATACTTTATTAAATATCTCGATAAATCCTTTCTTTTTTGTATGGGACCATAAAAATCTATCCCAAGAAAAAATATATATCCGCGACAAATGTTGCGGCACGGCTAATGCAAAACGAATTCTCTCAGCTTATGGATATTATGTTGACGCAAAAGGTCCGCCCTTTTTTAAGGATATTCTATACCACTGTAACTTGGTTCATAACCATGGGCGAATATGTGAACAGTGATGGGACCATCTCAAGCCAATGCTGGGAGTCTATAAGTACCAACCTGCAAAAAATCTAACTGATGGACGATTTTTTTCCGGCTTGCATAGATGTTATCCCCGTGTACATGTTTTTATGGTTTGCCCATTGTTTTAGTAATTTCTAAACAACTGATAGTGACATTAAATATCTCTAAAACTGTAGCGCAGCCTAGCATCAGTCTGTGAAAGTCTCTCCACATCTGTGCACATTTTCGCCTGCAGTTATTTCCGTATATGAACCACCGACATCGAATATCTCGAAAACTGTAGGGTGGATTTTTATTTGCGTGTTTTTACACAACGCCACATAGTCGTCCAGCATCGGCCTGCATAGGTCTCAATATTGGTTGCCTGTGTATACTGGGCGAAGTTTCTAGGCATTATGCTCCGTATTTTTTGTTTAAATGAAATTTAAATCAATAAATATAAAACAGGTTACACTATAAACCTCAAATATCCCTATAAGAAAATTAGACACCTACGTAAGCCCGCTATTTTACAACTCTCTCTTTTATTGTGTTGATAGAGCGAGAGAGCGCGTAGTACAGTCAGCATCAGAACTCCAAGCAACTGAGCTGGTTGACTATAAATGTTATTGTATTTAGTAGCAGGGTCACGGAGGTCAGAACCATCAAGTCTACCAAGTCGCTCCACTCTAATTACTTGATCGCCAAATCCTGGATCATGGTCAAGGCGGACTCTGGGCCCTCGTGCTCGAGAGCGCAACCGGGACATTAACGCCAAGATGTTTTTTTTTTTATATCCATGCCAAAACTGACTTTATATCGCTGAAACAGAGTTGAAATTGCTTCAGTTACCGAATCATTCTGCGTCGTTATTTCGCTCAGTTACTTCCGCTGGTGACTGTACCAAAATCGGCATAGCTGCGAGAATCACCGCTGTATCTCGAACGCTACAAATTTTACGAACCATTAACTTTGCTGGGTACAAAGGCAGTTTAACTTGCTATTGCACGTAGCTACCTATTTCCTGCGATCGTATTTCTGGCGGATGATTTAAATCGGGAGCTTCTGGGGAGGCTGCGCTTTACATCGGTTTATGTTTGCATTGGAAATTAATGTGAGAATTCCACGGATTTCATGGGGAAAGGCCAATTAATATGGGTAATACGACCGAGTTTATGCTACTGAGTGGCTTTTGCAACGCTAATTGTCGTAGAATCCGTTTATTGTGACTTGCTTTTTCTTCTCCATGGCACCTAGCCTTCGGCATCCTCTTGCATCCGCTACGTCGATGTCAATCCATCGGTTCTTGGGTCTTTAGCGGGTTTCTTACCTAATATCGACAGGATTGTAAATGCCTAAATATGGGTTTATAAATGGTTATAATACATACAACTTACTGCTAGATCTTAGTCGGACTACAGATTGAATGATCAATGTCTCTTTAGGTGTTGCTGTAGATTCAAGTACAAGTGATCTGACTATACGCATAATAAGATCATGTGTTAAGATTTTCGTGAGTTTGCTCACTATAACACTATTAAAAGCCTGATAACTTTGACAATTCTATATATTTTCTATTATATTTTATTAATCGACACGTATCGCGCAACATTTTACATAATAGCGCTACCTATGTTACCAGAGTATCTCCAGATATTGTCTGTAATTCGCGCCAGAGGCGCTGTCCTAATTGGCAACGGTCGTGCAAAAGGCAATTTAGAGGTCTTCTATGGGTTGGCGACGTCCGTCATACGACCATGGTCGGACGACTGTTGCTGGAAGACGCGATTTTGCTCGACAGTCGTCAGACACGCGTTTTGCGACAGTTGTGCTCAGTAAATACGAGGTTTTCAATTCAGAATAACTTAAATACCAAAACAGATATAGGTTACACCTTTAATACAATAAGAATTTTACGCATGTAACAAAATCTTGTTAAAAAGTCCTCATCAAACGCTAAGTCGGCGAGGTGAAATCGAGAAGAAATCTGTTAGGGAGATGAAAAATAAAGCGTGTTTTATCTCCGTGAGACGGCGAGATTACGGTATGAAATCCCGATTTTAAACCCGCATCAGCCGTGCCCCGATTCCAATCTACTCTGACAAACGTCGAAACAATCTGTTTCAGTATTAAAATACATTTTGTCTGTGAACGTTACTTTGCAACTTTGACCTTTACTTTCTTTACTTTAAGAGCCTTTACGCGCGTAAGATCGGAGGCCGGGGTAGCCAAAGCAGGTACAACACTACTTATTTGTATAACAGATTGCGTATTAAACATCCGAGATCTGCACTAGTTTTCTATAATCCGTCAAATGAACTCTTTCAAACTAGGTGGTAATATTTTAACCACAGCGTGACAAGAGAACGAACTAATTTTGATAGTACATAACATAGCATTTCGTAAGTAGGTGGTGCCGCCATTCTATCGCACTACGGACCTGTGGCCTAATCGGCTATGAAGGCGACACCGACTTAAATTTGACAGATTGACGATTCAGTCCGTGGTACTGTCTATGCCTTCCATACGACAAAAAGAGAAAGAGATAATAAACCGAACGAGACGCACCTATACGATTGATAAAATAATCACGATTTACAGTCAATGCTAAGGCCTCTGTATTTTTTAGGATTCGGGTTAGATATAATGCGTGAGGAAAAAACGCCGGAAGCGTGGCACAGAAGCATAGTGATATTCAAGAAAGGTGATAAGGCTCTCTTGAAGAACTTCAGACCAATAGCGCTGCTGATGTGTATAAGCTGTCGAGAGTCATTACGAATCGTGTCGCACGCAGGTTTGATGACTTCCAGCCTCCTGAACAAGCCGGATTCCGAAGTGTTTGTACGAAAACGCCACGATGTCAGTTCGTCTCCAGGATAAGACCACAGTACCTATTCAGCTGCAGCGGGGTGTTAGACAAGGTGATGTCATATCACCGAAGTTGTTCACCGCTGCACTGGAGGATATATTTAGGCTTCTGGACTGGGACGGACTTGGCAACAATATTAACGGCGAGTACCTCACTCACCTTAGATTTGCTGAAGATATCGTAGTCATAGCTGAAACCCTGGAAGACTTAGGCAAAATGCTCGATGACCTCTGCAGTGCCTCATGAACATGAACATGGACAAGACGAAAATTATGTCGAATGTTCATGTTGTGCCTACTCCAGTGACAGTTAGAGGCACTCCACTTGAAGTTGTTGACGACTTTACATACCTAGGGCAAATAGTCCAGCTAGGTAGGTCCAATTTCGAGAAATAGGTCAATCGACGAATCCAACTCGGTTGGGCAGCGTTCGGGAAGCTGCGCCACATATTTACTTCCCAATTACCGCAGTGTCTCAAGACGAAGGTCTTTGACCAATGTGTGTTGCCAGTGATGACTTACGGAACTGAAACGTGGCCGCTCATTGTGGGCCTTATAAGAAAGCTCACTGTTACCAAAAGGGCAATGGAAAGAGCTATGCTCGGAGTTTCTTTGCGCGATCGAATCAGAAATGAGGAGATCCGAAAGCGAACCAAGACCACCGACATAGCTCTAAAGATTGTCAGACTGAAGTGACAGTGGGCAGGGTGTGCCCTGCCCACCTGATGGGGCAGTAAAGTTCTCGGGTGGCGACCACGTACCGGAAGACGCAGCGTGGGTAGGCCTCTTACAAGGTGGACCGACGACCTGGTAAGGATCGCAGGTATTAGCTGGATGCGGAAAGCACAGGACCGGCCTTTGTGGAGATCTTTGGGGGAGGCCTATGCCTATCAGTGGGCGTCTTCTGGCTGATATGATGATGATGATGATAATGCGTGAACGCTATAACGATCACAGCTTCCTTGACTATTCTTTACCGGTAGAATACAATAGATCCAGCCTATTTTACTCGGGAGTGTCGTACAAAGCCATCAATGTCTTACAGGTTTACCGTCTTCAATCATTATAGAACAGAAAACGGTCAGCAACTTTCTCTAGGTAGTGAATTTCTCTTAGCCGTTCAGCCAAGGGTACAGATTATAGAAAACTGTGTTACTATGGGAACAGTGAACTATGAAGAGCTGTTGATATTCAAGACGGTGAAGATATTTTAATATTATTTTTGCTAAATATACATAACTTAGGTAACCTCTATACGTACTTTGTATTAGTCCACTATACAAATCTAGAAATTTATAGCGTCACCTAAAGTAGGCAGATCATAAAATTATATCAAGTTTGATCCTAGATATCAAGATAACATTAATTATCTGTGAAATATGACGACTTTATTTACGAATATTATGTTTTACAAATGGTTCTAATATTTCGATTCGAGGCAAGTGATAGCCACTTCAGTTTAATCAACAATTTTGATGTCCCATTGGCTCAGCAATGCGGCCGCATAATGAGCTCATTCAAGTCGTCAGTAGCTTGCCAATGGTATTAACATAAGATAATTCATAATTTACATCTACTCAAGCTCGAACAGGGGTTTGTATTCAAACACCAACATACCTACATTACTGACGACCTGAGTGGTTCAGTGGTCAACATGCCAGTCAGACACGCAAGAGGTCCCGGGCTCGATTCCCGGCTGTGCAGAAATTTAAAATGATGAATTTTAATTTCTACGGGTCTAGGTGTTCTATGTATAAGAGGTATGTATTTAAAAGTATATAAGTAGTATATCAGTTAGTTAGCACCCATAGTAAAAGCTCTGCTTAGTTTGGGGCTAGATGGCGCTGTGTGAATTTGTCCACGATTATTATTATACGATTATTACTACATACGTACGTGGTTTTTTTTTTTATTTTTTTTTTTTGCCCAACGCAAAGGAAATGGGCACCCTTCGGTAATGCGGTTGGAAGGGAGGAGGTGAACTCTCATGAGTATCCCAGCCGGCCGGCCGGACTGGTTATGCACGACTCGCCAAAAGAACCTAGGCGCATACGTACTAAACACCCCCTGGAAGCACCTGTAGCCATAAGGGCCTTTCAGGTTTCATCGGATGCTACACCCCGTAGGGACGGGGTGCGCTCAACGTCACTCCTTACGGAGCATACGCTGGAGAATTTATAGCGAGACCCCAGAAGGGGGTCCCGCTGCCGTGGATTGGGATTGGGGGCCTACGGGGGCCGCTGAAACGGCATGGGGGGGCTCTGTTGAGTCGTCCTGAGCCTCCAGGAGGAGGTTCAGGGCGCTCGACAGTTCGTCGGGGGGATCCGCGAGGACGTGTCTCGGTCTCCGTACCACGTGGCCGGAGACCGGGCGGGGAGCGTAGGCTGCTGCCTCTCGCACGAGCGGGTTGGGGTGCTCCTCCGCGGCCTTGAAAAAGGTCTCGGAGAGCGTTCTAAGAAACTGCTGCAGGGTAGGCAGGTCCATGTCACGGTGCAGGTCCGCATTGCGGACGTACCATGGAGCCGCCGTTGCCCTACGGCAGAAGATGTTCTGCACAATTTGCAGTTTCTTAGTGACGTGGGAGCTCGCGTGAGCGAAGACGGGGGAGGCGTATGTCAACACCGGTCGAATGCACACCTTGTAGAGGGTTCGCTTGTTCCTGAAAAAAATTTTGATTTATATATTATTTTGTTGTGATGAATAGGTTACTAGATATTTTACACATGATTTGCATTCAAAGCTAATGAAATAAGACTATGAATATTGTTCTTACTGCTCCTCCACAGCTTTAAACTACCCTCATAGAATATATAAGTACAATTTTTAAATAAGGAAATATAATATGAAAGCAGACCCTTGGACGTTGATTACGCTACCTGCTAACCTCCCGACTCAAGCCTTCCTTCAATTTACATAGAAAACGCTCTAAGGCTAAGAACCTTTTCAAGTTAATTAGCGTTTTCATCTTTGAAGCCCTCTCATGCAAAAAAACATCGTACTTTGCAAACCACAATCTTACTAGTTAAATTACTTTTAAGTTTTAATTGAGTGGTTAGCTAGAATCTAGGGAAACTTTTCGCGTTAAATAAGTAAGTGCGGAGAATGAATAAAATACTACTAAAATAAATAAAGAACGATGCAATACTAGTAAATTTTATTTCAACCCACCTTTTGCCCCCTGACTTCGTCCGCGTAGACCAATACACAGGTATCCCTAATTTGCATAATTATCAGGTCCACTGACAAATTATCGTCCTCAAAGTCCGTGCCAAATATATCCAAATCGGTTTTCATATCAAATACAGACAGGCAGGTATTAGTTTGGATTCGAAAAAAAGAAGCAACTCCAAATTGGTGTGCCATTTTGCCATTTTCGTTTGATATTCCATAGTGGTGCAGCGGGGAAAAAGTGTATGAGGTACTAGAAAGCGTGATTGAGGTTGCCGACAGTTGCAGTCTCGAAAAATTGAAAATGCCAAATTTGATTACAAAACCTATGTCAAATATTTTATTTGAAATACGAAACCTTTATCCAGATAGGTCGTTTGTATTTTTAAATTGAAAAATAGTTTGGCACAACAGATAGGCGAAAAATAGAACCTTCTATTCAATAAACAACAAAAGTTAAAAGTATTTTAGTTTTAAATTTCATGGCCATGACGTGTACAAGAGAAATGCTTTTATTTAAACGGGAAAACTGCCTTTGTTCCATTGATGATAGATTTGGGTATGGACCCAAAAAAAAAGTGTTCTATCGAAAACCTTTTAGCAATATGATCAACAACTTTTACTGTGTCCGATTTTCAATAGTGGACTAGGTGGAATATCTACGTGAACTGTGAAATATGACGCTTATATTATGGTCTGAAATCCGAATGCCGAAAGCAAACGGCTGCCTCGTGTCCCTTTTAATCAAAGTAGCAGAGACGAGAGCCACTGCCGACTAATAGCGCTGCAACAAATTAATCGGACTGTTGGTTGTATTCACCGTAGCAGCTCTTTGGGTGAAATGTTCGCCGAGCATTTATTTACGTTTTAGCTTGCTGAGTTGAGTATGCCGAACTCAATGTATACGTCATGATTATTATAACTGTGTGATACGCGCTATCAATACTGTTACTTTTGATATGTGTAATATTATCGGGATTTTTACCACGATAATATGTGTAGTGAAAAACCACAAGTCTTAAACCTATATTTAGAAATTGTCCATATCCATTCTTCTTCTCTGGTCCATTCTAGGTATCATTCTTGCCACCATTTTTTTGTCAAAAGTTTTTACGGTTTTTACGGTACAAATAAAAAGTTCGAAATGATAGCGATTCGGGGAAATCGTTGTCAAATTAATATTATAGATATGAACGTGAACTTGAAGGATTTATCGATATTTTGGGACGAATTGTTAGGCTTCATATAAAATTAGGATAGAAAATGTTCATAACTACAACACTCTAACTGGAATCGTTTTTCGTTTTCTCCTAACCAGCCCCAACTATCACAACAACAGCGACCACGTCCTTCACCCAATGAGGACATTATCCCGTTAAAAATGTACATAATGATAGTGATTTAGTGAAGTCTTTTGTTCCGCATTCCTTATCTCCCGCCACGGGTGTTGTTTACATTTGATTTATCAGCAGCAGTCTGGGAACACAGCAAATTATGTTCCGCGCCCCCGTCTCCTGTTTTTACGTCATTTATTCCGGAATATAAAACCGTATCTATATCAGCAAGTTGATTTTACAGCCGTGCCGTATGCATAAAAATTATGTTCATCATTCACAAGATAGGCCTACGCGCTTTGTGTGCAGATTTTATGTTGATGTAAATCTTAGTTTTATAGGGCCCCTGTGTTGTGAAGGGTTGATACCAGGCTTTAATAAGTATACACTTTGGTTTGTAGAAGAAATTAAAGTAAGTACAAGGATCATAAAAGATTTTATGTGTCCGCTCTCACAAATAATTTTTACACTGACGAGCCTGTGATGGTTTTCTACATAGAGTAGCATATCATGCGTATGTTTTTAAGTAACTTATGAGCTTAGCGCGGGTCCTCTTTTCGTGAATAAATGATAGATATACGTAGTACTAAACATTTTAGAAGATAAAGATATACTCTCTATAGGCCAGTCAAATCTTACATCTAAAACGCAAAGCGCGATGTAACGCTGCATTTTTGGTATGTTATTTGGACCCCTTAAGAGAGTGTGAAACTACATTTTGCAAGCAAAAAAAAATTGTGCTTCCTGCGTAATACTTAAAAAACTGCGAAATTTAGGGTCTTTTTTCACTTTCAGGTCTAAAACTCAAAAACTATGAATTTTTCGACCAACAAAGCTTAATAGCTTTTAAAATTAATTAAATTTGCAAGGATTTAAGCCCAAACACAGCTCTATAAAGCATATAGCAACCCAGTTATGACTCTTTAAAGATGGTCTATTTTTCCCGAAAAACTTCAATTTTAGGTTTTGCTCCCGTCCGGAGCAAATTATTGGTAAAATTGCTAGTTCTATTATAAAAAAATTAATAGGGAGTTGTAGTACATTTAATTTGCTTTAAATGATGTACAGAACGAACTATGTGAGAGTAATGGTTCATTCACAATCTTAAAAAAACGAGGAGAACGTAAAAATGTATTTTTGAAAAATAAAGTATTTATTAAGGTAGGAACAACAATTATATATATTATGAATACTAATCTGACATAATACAAATTACAAATAACAACTAACTTAATAAAACAATTACTAATTTTGTCCAAGGTCCACGGTATTAGAACTATTAGGAATGCTGCTCAGAAGGCTGGCCGTATTGTCCCCCGTCCGAAGCGGAAGTCAGCCCTTTGGGTCTTTAGTAATATCGACCAAGCGCTTAGCTAGCTCCCGAAATAGGGTTCAAGGGTTTCCACACCAAACGGCGTAAATATGTGGTTTCCACCAACACTTGCGCCGTTTGACGCTTTCAGTTGAGACGGCATCGGGCCGTTACTGGAAGATGGAACTGTGCAAGGGTATCGCTACACGTGTTGTCCCTGACCAAACGTCGTCCCAGGTCCCAGGGCGGGTGTGTCATCCCTTCGGGCCTCTTACCGTCATCACGGGCCAAACCACCTGGCTCAAGCTTAGCGGGTGCTCCAGCGGAGGTGAAGGCCTGGCGGATGATATAGTGCGTAACGCGGTCGAGAAGTGTCCCAATATTTTTAGAAGACATTGCCTGAAGTTAGAGACCTGATTTACACTCGCCAGCAGCCAGCAAACGGGCACGCTCTGCAGAGTTGGTTGGTGCGCTTAAAAGGTTGTTTCGCACCAATCTGCAGCGAGGCTCGTCCCATAGCCGCTGGGAACAGGAATTTTTTGGAAGCTCGACCTCCGGAAAAGCCTCGTGCCAAAAGTTCCTAGTTTAGATAATAACTTCTAGACTGGATACTGTGAACTATGCACCGAGGACAGATAAGCTGACAGGGACACATCTGAAACTTTCCTAACGCCTAGACCTCCATATCCATCTGTTTCCAAGATTAATTATCGAGATTTATGTTAAGAATTAAAATATAAGAATATGTTTCACTGTGTTGTTGACAACACCGCAAAACACAACCATAGAATTGGAATTTTTTCTTTAATGAAGTTCGAGAGGGATTAATCGAAACTACCTAGAAGGTGAAGTCACGCCATGTCGACATTGTAATAGCAATAGCGTCAAAAGCTGCAGAAATGGTACCAGCCCTCGGACAGCACACCAATCACCCTGAACTCGCGCATGAGGAGCTGTAAATCCTGTAAAACCGTGTTCGCATCCCCTCGTAGGATCCCGTGTTCTAAGTAGGTCGTACTACCACACGTATAATTTAGAATTTAGCTTCTCGAGAGTCGCCTATTGCTGGCAGCACCTATTACTCCCTACGCCTATTATTATTGCCTAGGCGTATTGGCGCCTATTACTGATTGTAAGAGGTAACCTTTGTATATAAGATTGCTCGGCTTTTTGTAGCATTGCCGCATAAACTTATAAGCGGCCGGCAGCTTAGATCGTATTTGACCAAGCAAAGCGCCTCTATCGACGGAGTTGAATCCATTTTTACGTCACCCTTCAGTACGACTTCAACACTATTACTTTGGAGAAAAGTTCTCATGGCGTGGACGGCGGCTTCGCAGACACCTTTAGATCCAAAGTCGAGCTGGATATGCTGGAAATAATTTGCTGGGCTGAGGGGTGGAAAACCGGCGTCGGTAGGTAGTCCCTACAGCACTATGACAAATGAAACCATCATTTTTCTAGTTTTAGGCGCCATACTTGGCGCGTACTTCCTAAGGACTGTTCTACCTAGCCTGCCAGTGGTATCGAGAATTCGTTTATAGAGGCTTGTTCCTTGAAGGCCCTAATGTCGTCGTCGTATGAATGTAGATACAACATTAAAGCCAAGTAATGTCAAAAAAATTCATTATTACGATTTCAATAGAACTTGGTAGCATGTCAGTAACCCATGGTAAAACTAAACAACTCCAAACTAACATACAAACGGCCCTGGGTTCAATTATTGAATCGCTCGCCTCTATTCGAACGATTTACAATGTTGGATATCGACGAGAAAAATTCAATATTTTTAAAAACACATTGGCAACACCGAAAGAGGGGGCCGAAGTATGGGCAAAAATAGGGAAAAATATGTCATTTTTCATAAGGAAAACTAAGATTGAAAATCGTTCGAATCAAAGCGAGCAATTCATTGGCGAGGTTGACAAATATCTTCCACTGGACCCTGAGACTGATAGAACGGTCTCGGAATCTGATTGGCACCTTGTGATGGTATTTTATTAAAACGTAATTTCTAACAAGCATAGCATAAGTACTTTGGTACCATTCACACAAATAAGTATTCACAGAATTCTTCAAAAAACCATTTTCAAGATTGTAAGTAAACTATTAGTCTCACTTAGTTCGTTTTCTACTTCAATGAAAGAAAATTAAATGTACTACAACTTTCTTTTAGTTACTTTTATCATAGGACTAGCGATTTTATCAATAATTTGCTCCGGACGGGAGCAAAACTTAAAATTGTAAATTTTCCGGAAATATTGACCATATTTGAGGAGTCATAACTTGGTCACTGTACATTTTGTAGAGCTGCGTTTGAGCTTAAATAGTGGCAAATATAATGAACTTTAAAAGCCATTGAGCTTCATTGGTCGAAAAATGCATAGTTTTTTATTTATAGACCAGAAAGTGAAAAAGGACCCAAAATTTCGCAGTTTTTCACGTATTACGCAGGAAGCACAATTTTTTTTTGCTTGCAAAATGTAGTTTCACACTCTCTTAAGGGGTCCAAATAACATACCAAAAATGCAGCGTTACATCGCGCTTTGCGTTTTAGGGCAATTTTTTTGTAAGATTTGACTGGCCTACTAGGGTTTCTACCACATTTTTCCTAGCGTAGGTAAGTCTACGTCGTAGCATGCTCAGATCGATCTGTCCACTGCTTTTGGCTTTGTGTTGATACAAAATTAAATTAACCACATTTTGCACTCTACTTATACCTACCCACAAATCGCTTTGGTCGCGGAACCAACTATATGCGTAATTTATTTTCAAACTACATAATAGAGCCAATTACGTGCTCAGCGATGATTTAATCAAACTGAACACGTTCAATATCTACTATCGGCATATTAGCACACACTCGAGCTGAAAGAGGCATGAGGGGTAGTTAATAACGATTTATGGTACCCTTTTGTTCGTCTTCTGTTATCTTCGTCGCGTGTGCTATTCACGGTTGATTTACGGCGGCGTCAACCGTTGGAAGAAAGAGAGGGAATCCTTGTTATCGCCGAGTGACGTCACGCGAGCCCGGAGATTGGCGGGAAAGGACCCGTGTGTTGAAGCCGGTTGGGCGGGAAATGCTGGGTTTGGGTGGAAGACAAGACATGCGTTTTATTATAAAAGGTAACATTATATTGTTTGCTATAAAATAAACACTAATATATAAGTGACGCGAGTGTCCGTACAGAGACGCGCTGTACGAATTGTCGATGATCCCATACTAACTCGCAAGTTGGAACCACTGGCAAACCGAAGGGACTTTGGCTCCCTGTGTGTGTTCTATCGGCTGTATAATGGGGAGTGTTCCGAGGAACTTTTCGATCTGGTGCCCACAGCACAATTCCGCCATCGCACCACCCGCCGTGGGCTTGGTACTCATCCTCACTACGTGGACCCTCTGTTGGTCACGACGCGAAGGTTCGAAAGAACGTTTCTCGCTCGTACGATTCGGATGTGGAATGAGCTCCCAGCCACAGTGTTTCCTTTGGACTATGACATGGGATCGTTCAAGAGGTATATTAGAGGTCTCTTCAGAGGCGGGCAACGCATCAGTGACTCCCCTGGTGTTGCTGATGTCCATAGGCGGCGGTGACCACTTTCCATCAGGTGGCCCGCTTGCCTGTTTGTCTGCCGTATAACATAAAAAAAAAAAATAATAAAAAAAAAGGTTAGTCTGCAAGCTGGTATTTTTGGTGAGCAGTTAGTATTTTTACGAATACGTAAATACTGTCCTATTTTTAACGTATTTATCCCTTTTATCTCTGTTATCTTCATGAGCTGTTCACCAGCCAATTGTACAAAGAGAGGGTATCTTTATTACAGCCGTTAGAGTGACGTCATACGCGCAGAGGTTGGCGGGAAAGGACCCGTGTCATGTGGTGATACCGGTTTATCGAAAAATGTTGTTGGTTTGGTCGGTAGACAGGGCAACCTTTTAAAAGTTCGATTCATGTTTAAAGTTTTTTGTCACTGTCTAGTCAGACATCTTTGGCCTATAATCTTGACCTATAATCCTATAACCCATTAGACTTGCATTAGGTCAGCGGCTTGGAGATTTCACAGACATCCTCGAGTAATCCACAAAAATCAGCCCAACAGAGTCCCCCATTTAGACGTACAGAAAGACAAACAAATAAACTTATTTTATTTTAGGATAAAAATCTTTACGACGATAATGGACATTCGTTTCATGTGAGTAACGTTATCCTAATATCACTAAGTATCCCAACCCAGTAACATTAAATCTAAGAAAACAATAACCCGTAAAAGCTACTTGTTTCATGCGTCCATTATTTTTATTCCCAGCTCGCATATTTCCTTCTCGACTCGACAGTGAAACTATAAATAAACTACCCGGTCTATTATTAAGATTACACTTAATTCAATCTAAAAGCCTACGCCTCGCGCTCCCGCGGTATCTGACTTGCGTTTCGTACAAATAGGCGTTCCATAAAGGCCGCTATTCCGGGGTTACATAAAAGAAATAAGTATAAATCAGAGGCTGCGGCCATTACCGCGTGCCCCGGCGATATTGTGTTCGCTCCGTCACATTTATGCGACACGAATGTGACAAAATAAGCGCTATTACACGACAAACACCGCCGTCGCCGCTGCCTGAATGCGATCCTCACTCAGTTCGGCGCTCTAACGTCATTGAGATGGGTAATTTTACACTCAATTGACTTAGACCGGCCGGGCTTGTCGCGTTTTGCTGCCAACAATCATTTTGTGGGGGCGCCGAATGTATCCCAATCCAGTTCGGCTCGGCTCGGGTAATGGCGCCACGTGTGGCGGCGATGTTTGTAGGTATTATCTGTATCGCTACTTATAGATTTCGGCGGTGAGTAATGCACATATCGGAAAGAGGCAATGTCGTAATTGGCAACGGTTGCACGACCATGTTCGTACTCTCGCTTACAGGTCGGATACCTTAACCACACAACCACCGATGCTCCAATGTATGTTTGTGTGCATTAAATCCATTACTCTGTAATAATGGAAAAACAAACATCCACACATACAAACTATGGATGGTGCGTTAAAGGTAATTTAACTTGTACAATCTTATTGATCTCAATAACTCTTTATAGTAATTACTTTAAATATAAGTAAGCGAAAATTTGTGAAAAAACGAGACGAAAATATAATCTTACGTTGATTGATAAAACAGCCAATAATATGTGGTGATAACAATTATACGTATTTATAATGTTTGTGAACATGTCTGTTTGTCACTCAAGCACACTATATCAGATCAACAGATAGATTCAAATAAAATAACTTGGACACAGGAGAAGGCTAATTGAGGTTAAAGTCTGTGCGGACGAAGTCATGGACGGGGTTTTACAAAGTGAGCGAAGTTAGTCAATTGCAATTGCAGCCCGAGCCGAAGGCTAATAAATTACCAATTCATGCAAGTGTCATATAACGTTTTGTAACACATTTGAGAGAAATAATATTGAATATGAATATTGGCGTGGTGGATTGCAGATCGCAGTGCTAAAAATACTTAACAGGAAAAGCTATTGCCTAACATAGGCCATTTTCTGGTTTACAAAGGTGACTAGATCTGGTCTACCTCTTGGAGACGTGTATGTTAAAAAATGGCGGGCCCACAAATACAAAACAAAAAAGTCGTTTCTAAAATTACCCCTTCACGCGTGAGTTGAAAAATATCTTATCTTAATATTATTGGAAAATAATTGAGGCTCTTCACGCGTTTGATAAACCACAACGGCTGTTAAAATTCCTACGATGCTCGTTTATCGTGGCCTAACTCCGAACTATTCCAATTTCAAAAGTTTTCCAAAAGCCTTAACAATTTACACGAAACAAAGTATGGATATGAAAATAAATCGAATTTCGTCGGTATACGGCAATTTCAAAATTGCATGCATATTTTTAGACGTCCGAATCCAAATAATACCTACATATTGTAGTTACTATAAATAATTAGAGCGCAGTATCATTTGAACCATAATAGGGAGCTACTTGCCATTGTTGTAAAGTGAAATATTCTTCTATCAAGACAAATAACAAACACCAAAGTCGGTGTAAGTGTTGCAACAAATATCATAAAGAAAAGCATTTAGCATTAATTTCGTGTGCGATTCCAGCCTGCTTTCCATCACCGACGACACTTCACATTAACTACTCGAGTAAAAAAAATCTATCTCGTCCGCATTTCCATACCTATGCAAAACTCAAAATAGAGACAAATACCCCCGATTTATATTGCCGTAGGGCTGCCTTCATAGCAGAATTTAATTCGCGCCCGTAGAAGGCAAGTGGAATAAAAACGTGTATGTATTTCCCGCGTTTTCACTCTTCGAGGGCCTTATTAGCATAAGATCGCATCCGGGATGTTGAAAAACACGATCTTGAAAAGAACGCCGGCTGCCCGCCATTGAAACACGAGCTCATCCGCCTATAAATTATGTAGGGCGAACGGAACTGAAGACCCAAATTCGAGCAAACATTTTGAAGTGCCCAAAGTACGCTGAATAATAAAACAAACTCAGTTACCGGGACGCACCATGTAATACTCCGAGCTACTAGCAAATAGGTGGAAGGCGTATATGGAAATACCTATACGTTTCGCAACTATCCCACTTGATTTAAGAAAGACTCCAAATTCGATTTGGACCTGTCCCGGGGTTCTAGAAGTTGACAACGCACAGGTGATACCTCTGGTGTTAATAATTTGTATAAGCTGCGCAGGCCTATTTGTTTACCGATTATCATGAAAACCCTATAGCAAAAACGAGTATTGATAGCGGCAACTATCGCCCATAACATCTTAGATTTAGACCACCGAACGGCAGGTGCGTGCGTTTTACATTTCTGTCATTTTTCAGATTTACGAGTACATCTACATTTATTGCACTGCCTGCGTAATCCCAAAGCTTAAAGATGGTAGCAAAAATGCACAATGTGTTGGTACCCAATCAGGCGAAATCTTTAAATTAACAATATCTTGCATTGATAACATTAAGTAAACGCTGGAATACTTATCTACCTACTTGGGTAATACCTATAACAACTGACAAGAGTCCAATCCCTAAAACTTACACATCTAAAATCTTTACCATTATAAAGGGTATTGATCTTGGTCATCTTGGCGTGTTAGGTAAAGTCGAAAAATTTGTAAGCGTTTTAGACAAGAGATTTCTAAACGATTTGGGACCTGGGGACGTGAAATTCGGAGGTTCAACGGCGCGGCAGTTGCTAACGAGCTGCTAACGTTGTGTAGCTACTACGAGTATACTCGTTCCTGAATATTATTACTTGGGTGAAGACCTGATATTGCCGATAATATTATAAGCTTCTGAAAGTGTTTCGTCAGGATCGTAGCTTGTAGTGCTAGATGTGGCCTACCCATATATTTGTGTGTTTTGTAACATTACAATTATATAAAACGACAGCGTCTTGAACAGTCTTGTTTCCGAACGAAAACCCATTTCATAAAAAATATTTATTTATTTAACAGTTTATTGTACAAATACAGAAAGTACAGATTAGTTATGACACAACAGGCACTACTTATCTCTAAAAGAAATCTCTTCCAATTATGGTTGAACTTAACCACTTAACCACTGTACAACCAACCGTTCCAGGTTAACTCTAATTAATTTCCGCCAACATTTTGAGAAAACAACATCAATGGACGAAATTGATTAACTAAGCCCCACTAATTGCTAGCGCCGCGGGCGGAACCGGCGCGTGCGCCGCGGAACTGCCGCGATAACAAGTTAAATCATAAAACACACAACGCACCGGCGCCCAATCCCGCGATCCCGCCGTAATCCCGCACGTGCCACCGTGCGGGAGTACCCACAGGTGTATTAACTGCGGGCCCCGCGAGCCATGAAACAAAGCCGGCTGTTTTGTTGTCTTGCCCGCGGTTTACGGCAGCCGGCGGTTAATGACGGGGAAAATTCAACGGAATTCCCGGACTTACCGGCCAGCACCGGATTTAAAAGGGCGAGGGTGAGTGACCTTGAGGCGGACCGAGCGCCGAAATCTGGATGGAACGGAAGGGTAATTCGCAATTAATCATTCCGGTTTGCGCCGGAATTTACGATACGGATAAGTATTCGTGAAGGCCGTACTTAAAAATAGCGACCTCATTTTCTATGGAGAGCATCGCTGAACTAGATAATGGCCGAGCCACAGTCGCGCGGTCAAATGTTAAGCAGTGACTTAATCCGGTCCTGCCGGCCTCACGAGGCGGTAACCAAAACGCTGGATTATGCAGCGTAACATTATTACAGCTCAAAGCCTACGAGTTCTTGACGGCGCGAAATTACTCTAGCCGAAATGTGTTACGTAATAACGAATATAAATTGGAATTATCCCAGTTTATGAACCTTGTTCGACGAAGCCTCCGCCCACGTACAAACCGTCAGTATTTTCTAAATCATATAGCGGAACATATACTTCATGGCCCGTGTGATGCGGCGAATATGCCTATTTTTAGACTCATTAATTATATTACTGACCGGACATGTATGTATTACACGTATACCTTAAAAAGGATACAGTTACTAGGTAAATTAAGTTGTGAAAATGTCACAACATAACAAGCAGTATAACTTCAAACAATATCGCACATTTCGGGGAAGTATTCAATGTATTCTATTCAACGTGTATTGTCAGACTAACGGCCAGTACAAACGCAACTTCAACATAATATTATAAATCTATGAGGGTACATACATTACAGTATTAAGGAACTTTTTTTTTTTGTACTAAAAAATCTAGTGTAAAATATATATTTTGCATCATGCATCATGATATCATGCATCTATCGCAAATTCACAAATACCATATAAAAAAAATCATACCATAAACCCGATTAACGATGAATTAAAATTAGGATCAAAAACTTTTGCGACCGTAAAAATAAATAAATCCATAGTATATGTTGAAGTAATCACAGACATTAATAATTTGCATTTTAATTTAGCCTTTGAATAAGACCATACTTAAACATACATAAAATTAAACCAAGATTTAGAAAATAGTGTAGTAATGTAACTAAAATTCATACCTATTCCAGACATTTTTATGAAGAAGCGTCATGTAAGTTCGTTTACCTACGTTTGACACGAAACAATTTTCTTCGATTTATTTTATAACTATTGTTACATTTTTCTTTCAAAATAGAGTTTTAAGTTTAGATTGCTTATCTCAGTATGATGGTGGCAGTGAACTGATCTTTTGATGAAGCCGGAAGGTGAAATTGCCATGTCGACCTGTCGCGGACGCGAGTCACAGTATGTCGCAATATTATTAAAAGAAGCAAGATTTAACAAGTGGTCAAAGAAATATCCACATCGATAATCGAATGATGTCGCATCACTAGAAAATTGTCATGTCCACCTGTCACGGACAGTACTTTTACCTGCAATTTGGTGTACCTACAAAAGACCACAAAACAAAGTTTCAGGAATGTTTATTTAAGTTCCTGGGCTTCGATTCTGGTACGGAAATCGTCTCAGTTGCAGTAACATTACAATTGCATCGCATGTGTTGACATGCGATGCAATTGTAAATTGTAATTTGTAACGTGTGATTGTTATTCAAATGACAGATGTTGAGTTGCAACTTTCATGAGTTTGAACTTTTCCACAATTCGTTTTCTGGTACTTTAGTTGCATTATGGTTTTAATAGCTGTTGGTACACCAATAAATAAATAAATTACTAAGTTGCATATTTCTTAGTGGTCAAACTGCCTTCAATTCTGTCAACGAAAACGGGTCAAAGGTCGAACAATGATTTAACTGGGATGATGCTGGGACTGCCTTGATACCTCGACGTAGTTATAGTAACATCACAGTTACATTGCAACATAATAACAACTGCATTGCACACCAGAATCGGTACCCTGTAAAGTACATCTTTTCCAGATATTGCATTCTTCCACGAAGGGTGCGTATCGTAGATAGTCATAATAAACGTATCATAACGACAAATGATATTGTCGAATGCTCCATTGGAATATTCGTACTGAGCCTGCAATATAGCTGCGAGGAAATCTAATCTGATCCTGAATTTTCCTACCGACCCTCATTACCATTTAAAGGCGCAGAGAAAAGAAAAATTCTCCATTGCGGAAATTTCATGTAAATTGGCTGAAGTATGCGCGACTCTTGCTTTCTTGAAAGTCGATTGTAGCAAAGTTGCCGCGTGGGCTATTGCTATTGTTATGGACCTTCATTCGACTGTTTTCGCAAAATGGCACTCTTTAGCTGAGCTCATCAGCCTTTTATACCTTTTATTTCGACATGTATTTATAACCTAAACTTCATCCTCCTCCATCATCGCCGGGAACCGCAGAAAAAGCAAACACGCCATTAATATTTATAGCGCGATCTTTTCGAAGCTAGTTCAGTTTACGTAGGTAACTAAGTTAACAAATTTAGTCACGTCTATTGCCCTTGAGGATCGTCCTTTACAACAAGGTTATTTGGGTTCCTACCCAGAATTTTGGGTATAGAGGATGGCGTTCCCAATTATGGGTGAAGGTAACAATTTCGCTTTGAAGCGCACCTTAATAAATATGGGGTGGTATATCCCGCAGTGTGTTCTTCTGTATTGTGGTAATTGTTGCAGCGTTGGGAGGCGGGGCGGGTGTCGCTCGCGCACCCAGCTGCGTAAAATTTTACAGCCACGGAGCCCTCCTGGGACGTGCCTGGCGTGCCAACGGCCGCCTCTAGCTTGTTACAGCCGACACTTGTAACCTCAAGTGTTTCACTTTTCATACTTACGACGATGTCGCCTCGCGGCAATGTTAGCGTCTTAGTGATTGAAGGATTTTTCTTAATAAGTGTACCTACCAGTGTGATAAGTTAGGTGTGTACTTATTTCTTTTTTTAATATAAGAGGGAAGCAAACAAGCAAGGAGGTCACCTGATTGCAAACGATCAACGCCGTCCATGGAAATCGCATCACCGGGTGACGCGAATACATTGCCTTTCTATGAGAAAGGTGTAGTTGGTATTGAGAAAAGGCTACCATATGGAGAAAGGGGTGATTGGGCCACTACTGGGTCGCTCTCACACATAACGAAACATAACAGAAATAACTATGAAAGTGTGGCACCTACTTCATCGGTCAAGCCAGCCCAAGCGCAGCTCTAGCACGATTAAGATACATGGGTTACAATAGGTAGTATACCTACACACAGTCAATTTGCTTAATATTACGTTATCTGCAAACCATAAATACAAAGATTCTAAAAAACCACTTCAAGTGAAAGCAAGCTATAACTGAATAAAATATAAACCGTTAACAGTCTCAAATATAAGGGCGAAGAAAGAGCAATCCATATTTCAGATTTCTCGGTTACAATTGTTCCGTGAGCGACTGAAACACTGCAGTTAATCTCTTTAATAGCCAGGAGCACTCAAGGAAATTGGATTTAAAAATAAATGAGGACGACAAAGAAATCGGTAAGAATTTAAGGCCAAAACTTCGGGAAGCACTAAAATTTAATACTGCTCCCCCGGCTCAAAGGACACAGTTTATGGAGCCAATTACTACCCTTCATCGTGGGAACACAGTGAGATTGGTTAGCCTTTATAGGTTTCCGGAATTCTCAGTTATTGCACTCGTTATTCCGTATCTCGGTCGCAGGGTCAAAATTATTTTAAAGTCTCTCTTTGGATTCGCAATTTGTCCGAGAGGCTGATGTATATGAAACGAGAACGTTTCCCAAGCAATCATTTTTCTATTCCGAGATTGGGAGCAGAATCGAACACCTGTCAAACTCATGACACTTAGGTAATGAGTTTGATTTGCGATTGGGGAGTGGTTCCACAAAAGCTCTGTTAAGTATACGTAGGCCGTGTTCTGTAGCCTCGATCTTAAATTGCTAAATCGACATTAGGTAGGCCGGTATACTGTATAGTCATCTGCAGAGAGACTGCTAATTACTTAACTCTGTTGCCAACAATTCTCTGATTTCAATTGAAATTGTTACTTTTGCGATGACGTGTGATCGATTTAATAGTTTCAGTATATTGCAATGGAACTTTGTTAGCAACTGAACCCATAAAATTGCTGATACGGAATCGCAAAATAAACAATTTCAATCATTAAAATCAGAGAATTGTTGGCAACATGATTACGTAATTAGCTTACAGATCTGACTTTTTAAATAAGTGAAGTAGACACAAGCTCAAGTAAAGATCGCTACTACTGCTCTATCGATTTACAATTAACCTCACAAACGATTGCATTCATCGTCGCCACATTCCGTTTACTTAAGAACCTTAATGTAAACTTACTAAATCCACTTACCTTCGTTTATTTGACTTTCAAGATACAAAATTAATACTACAAATGTTTTGGGGAATTACAATGGGTCTCAACTCGCGATGTCAAATATTGGTACATTGGTAAAAAAAAAAAAAGTATAAACAGCAAAAGTTGTTAAAGGGCCTGAGGTTTGAACCAATTACCACCTAATTATCACACTCTAACTTATCCAATGTGCTAGTACCACTACATTGACAGAGGACGAAGTAAATAATCGCTTACTTGTGTATATGAGCTTATTACATATGCCTAAATTCAGTAACTAAATTAAGAAACAAAAAGCGTGAGAGCAAATCAAAGTAGAATGTATTGCTCATAGAATAAGGTAAATTTTTGTATCACTTATATTAAGTCCGTTTTCAAAAATCCGAGATTGTTGTTTCTGAATTTAGTTACTGAATTTAGGCATGTGTAATAAGCGCATAAGTCTAATGTACAAAAATTTCCTAAAGAAGAATGCTACCAAGAATATGGGAAAGTTACCTTCATTTATTTATTTATTTTATTTATTTAACAGTTTATTGGTTCATGGTTAAGACTAACAATTTTTTTTATTCTGTGCGCGCTACTCACTTCGTTTTGTATTATCATATGTAATATGAAACACAGAAGCAACTAATAATAATCATGTGTCAGGAATTAATTGTAAACTGCAACTAGACACAATTATAGTCATTGTTTACGCACGCTTAACGTTGACCGCAAATTGAGCCGCAGCAACACATTGACAAAGACCTTGACACTGATTAACTCTAAATTGAAACTGTTACAATGCACAAATTGTGCTGAGTGTCAAATGTTTAGTAAGGTTAGTTCGGCATTCCGAGCAGCCTAATCCATCTTCTCCCTAACGATCCTTCCAAGTTACTGAAAGGCATCGCTTATTTATGCGACCTCGTTTATTGTAAACCGGGGGTAGTTTTCACCTTATCCAACGGGACGCGCAAACGTCCTCTTTATCATTAACAGAAGTGCCTGCTTTCTGCCTCATTACTTGAGCCTTACCTTATTCAACGAAACTCTATTGGAAAAGAGACCTCATATATTTAAATACACGTGCGGTCACGCCAAAGTGGCATCTATCGTGCACGGCATAAGGGCCGGATTGGCGTACTGTCGCCAGGGTTGTTCGCGAAAGGGTTGTCACTTTGTGTAAAGCTGACGTTGCCGCAAACGACAGTTAATGGCGCATAAAATTCAAAGTAAGGCTGAGTTAGGATGTGCATAATCATATAGAAGGATAAGTATTCTTATAATATTTATAGAATGAGAAGCTCATACCTAAATCGGGATAAAGAACAAAATTAGTAGGCATCTAAGTACATGTCCATTACGAACGAAAATTATATTGAAAACCTTACGCTCAATTAACTACTTCTGAAGACTTATGACCTTTGCGAAAGTAATTTATTTCAAAGAAAATGTAACAGACGGCGAAGGCTCTTTGTTTGGCGTTCTATTTTTTAATATAACCACTTAATTTCAACGTTTAGAAAACACAATGAAAACGTTCAATTTTGTTTTGTCAATCCCTGTTTTATTAAACGAGCGTTCATTTGTTGGGCCTAAATTGTACAGACAAATTATGGTACTATAAGTATAAATAGTTACTGAAGCATGTATAAGGCATATAAGTAGCCGAGCCATAATATGCACGTTGGGGTCTAACGTAATACAAAACGGATTGATGGGCCACCTAAGCTGCTTTGGTGCACCTAGAGGCCTTCCATCATTTCGACGTAGATAGGTACGGAAATACCCCTACGAGCATTGAGCGTCGGTTGATGTGGAACAAATAGCTGCATCTAAATATCTACGTATAAGTACTTGCACGCAGGAGGATCTGATGGCAGCCATCGACAGTGCTATCAATTTGGTTAAGTTTTGGGCCACTGCATTACAGTTTGTCATTGACACGCTAAGAAGAAGTAGGCATATTATATGAGTCAAGTTAAAACCTCTCGACCGAGAAACGACACAGTTTTCTTTCGCAGCAAAAATACAAACTTTAAAAAGTTCGTTGCGGTTCCGCGAAAGATTACCAAGTTAGCAAAAAATTCCTGACAGTTATGTCTGGGCTCGGTGACTGGCCCACCTAATATTGCACTGGGCTATTATTCATGAATTTATCTAGATGTAACGCACATTTTGCGAAGCGGCGGGCGCAAACGTGACCAGATTGCGGACTCTTCGCCGCCCACAGCCCGCAAGACTTGTTACACCTTCGCTATATTATGTAGGTATTGTGTATGTTGCATACGAATTGAGTTCATATTACCAGCACATGGGTTGAATGAAATAGAAACGTACATTTATTAGGTACTTACAACACAAATCTTTACTATTGTTTGTTTTTTATTGTCGGCGTGGGGTGGGTGTGCTCTGGCTTTGGGGCGGCCAACATATGTTACTGTGTTGTTCCTTCCTACTTTCCTGCCTAATTTTTGACTATTGATTGATATATTAAGCCCCGCATGCACCAAAGAGTAACGTTTAATGTTTTTTGTGTGAGTTTTTTGTTTAACTATCATCTTCAATGCGTTTAAGAATTTGGTGCAAACCGCCCTTAATGTACTCAATAAAGAAATTTTGAGTTTGAGTGAGTTTTACAAGACTAATATCACCCTCCGGTGTTAGGCAACATGGTGCCGTAGCAGTATGAACAATATGTATGAACAATGTCAATATTGTCTACTATAAAAAAACAACACATATTTTGTACATTGCCGCATTACTATATTCGCTTAATATTTTCTATGAAAGCAGTACCTACACAACTTAAAAAATCAGTAAGTTGTTTCGCCTAAAATAAACGAAACATCCTCAATCAAAGCGGCAAAAGTTTAACCATGCTCCTGATGAAAGAGCAAAACTGAGCAATAACAAGTTCTCACAAAATTTATCTGCTCGCTCGCAAAATAATGAGTTCAATTCTCCATCCATTTGTGTTTCTGCAAAGTTTTCATCTCGTTCCTTGGAATTTTTTGTTGATAGGCGTAGACATGTACTAACTTATGTATAATGTGGTGGATTTACCTCAAGAATGTGATTTACCTCAAGATATGGTGGCAGAATTAATATACGAATACATAATAGGTTAAATAAATTGAAAAAAGTGATCGAAAAAAATCTACACAAATAATTAAAGTGCAAATCACCCATCTGTAGAGGCACTGGCTTAATTCCTACTTTAAAGGGACTTCGTTATGAGTTAATTTAAATTAGAAGCAAACGTTACTGATAAAATCCTTGACAAACTTCCTCAAGAACCTAAAAACGAAGCGAAAAAAAATTACTCTAATAATCCGAATTCAGTTAACGTCGCCGGATCTAAATCTTGCTGATTAAATTTGTAAAAAGTTAAATAAAAAACTTTGAAGAAATTAAAAGTAAGAATCTGACGAAACTCAAAAAAGTCCGCCTTAGAAGAAGGTAAAGTTTCATTTTGTTTGATGGCAGCATTAATTTGAAGTGGCTAGTAACAAGGATTCTTCGAGAAGAGGCTATTGAACTATATCAAAAGGAAAATGGGAAACAAGACATCTAGGTAATTTAAGTACAAATGAATTGACGTTATGTGGCTGCTTATTTTTTATGTCCAAAAATGTGTTAAGGTATTTGAAGAAACCTCGACAGCAAGCTACATAAGAGTCATCATCATCATCCAAGCGGTCAACCGCGGCTACTGCCAGAGTCCGCTTTCATTCTCCTCCACTTTGCCCGTCTTCAGCATCCTCGTGTCGTAAGCCGTTGGCTGTCGCATTCGACTTCGTCCGCGTAAAATTCGGTTATGCCGTATTCCTGCGGGAACCACGTTGAATTTCGAAGTAAATTGTAGTCAATGGGTTAATCTGGGTTACAAGTTACCATACAGCAATATTCAGTTAGTTTTCTCGTGAATTTCGTGAAAAAACATCCATTTATTAACCATCCTTACAAATTTGCAGGGTGACGTTCATATTATAAGTAAACCACCAGCTTATTTCTTAGAAGAAGTTTTATTTACTTCTCACTATTACTCTTATAAGTACTCTGACAAATTTAATCACAATTCCTATTTTGTTTCCGGTTGTTTGGCAAGTTGGAAGATTACTCTAGGGAACAGCGAAGATGAATGAGCTGGAATAAGCTACCGAACAGATAATAAATATAGGTAACTTCAATCGGATAAGCGATGAAATCTTCTTGGATGAGAAATATTAACGTTTATGATAAGATAAATACACAATTTTATGGACAGCTTAACACAGCAATAAACAGTTTTAAAGTCAATACACAAATAAAGATAAAGAAGCGAGACATGGTTGGTACATTGAATTTTCTTGAAAGGCGAGGACGAGGAAATTCAAAAAGAAAGCAACTCTCAATTTGTTCCGGCCTTTCATGACGACGACATTGTCTAACTTTACCATGATAGGATAGCCTATTCATTTCTGTGAAAATTAAATGCGTCTATTTAATTTTACTGGTTATTTTAATTGTACACTGACATGTACATACATATCAATGTCAATAAAATTAATAACAATTAAATTAAAACCGTGATACGCAATAAATTGCCTGCTTGCCTGTTTGTCTGCTAAGTAACATAAAAAAATAAAAAAAATGAAAATGTAATGAAATAATAACTGAAAACATTGAATAGCCATGATTCAATATAAAACTCTACTACAAATGCAAATTAATTAGAAGACAAACCCCAATTATTACAGATTTTATTTATTACTCTTACACAAGACAATACATTTGACGACCTGAGTGGTTCAGTGGTCAACACCGTCTGCCACGCAAGAGGTCCCGGGTTCGATTCCCGGCCGGGCAGAAATTGAAATAATGAATTTTAATTTCTGTTACGGGTCTGGGTGTTCTATGTATAACAAGTATGTATTTAAAAGTATATAAGTAGTTTATCAGTTATCTAGCACCCATAACACAAGCTTTGCTTACTTTGGGGCTAGATGGCGCTGTGTGAATTTGTACAAGATAATTTTATTTATTTTATTATTTAAATACGTTTTTGTGAAAAGAGATAGTCACATATAATGGAATTTACAAATTATCAAAAACCAATAAAGCTTTATTAAACCATAAAATGTTGTATTAATTCTTTCAGTTTCATAATTTAGTTCTCTAAAGGTATGTAATATTTTCTAATAATTACATTTAATTGAAGAGACATAGTTGAACGGAGCATGCGCAGCGGGTATCTCCGCGGGCGCCTCGATGTCGCGACGAGTCATCTCACATCAATAAAGGAAGCCAAATACCAATCAAGGCGCACACAATCGCCTTCTTAATTGACCAGTTGAGATACAGCTCTGATTGTTGTGGACTCGTTCTTTTAGAGTTGAGTTATAAATACAGCTCTTGTTCGAAATTTGAAATCCAAGCGACGTCGTACAAAGTTGAAAAATTTATCATATCAACAAACGGATTTAAATTGTCAACGGCTAGGACACATTTTGTTACTGTCAATTTGATCCCCGATTTTCGTGGAAGCTGGAAGCTATAATTTAAAAACAGTTCTTACGTTTTAGGCATACGAGTCAGATTTAACTGCACAGATAAATTGTACAGACGAAACGGGAAAGATAAAACTCTGAACGTGAATATTTCGCTTGCTATATTACGTTGTCAATAATTATGGCTGTCTGGCTTTAGCGTCTTGACAGGGATCATGGACGGCCTCGATCTAAAAATAGTATCATCCAAACAATTATTTTGACTGCGGAATGGAGCGACGATTTGCCAAACGCACCTGGCGGGGAATTGACGAAGCAAACCTGTATAAGTATCTGTAAGTAGCAGTATCTGTAGTAAGGGGAACATTTTTTTTTTACATTTTCAAATAACTGAAACTTACAGTAAAACCGAAAACAGAGGATCCACTGATACACATTTCGTCGGGGGTTAAAAAGATTCAGGTTCAATGGTCAACATGCATGCTGGTCTGACACGCAAGAGGTAATGGGTTCGATTCCCGGCGGGGCAGAATTGAAATGGTGAATTTTAATTGCTTTTACGGGTCTGGGTGTTCTATGTATATTACGTATGTATTTAAAAGTATTTAAATAGTATATCAGTTAAGTGTAATCCCTTTGCTTCGTTTGGGGCTAGATGGCGCTGTGTGGATTTGTCCACGATTATGTATTTATTTATTTTCCCGCGATGAGACTGTTCTACCTGCATCGATTCTATTACCTTATCTGTTAGAAACAATGTTGCGTTGTTGTGCTTGGGTTTCAAGGATAAGAGTCAGTCTAATTACCGGCTCGAGTCAAGGCATGTTCAATGTACTTTGCATTTTTATTACATTTACCACTCCGGTGGTTTCTCAGCTCGTTTGTCTATCCATCTGTGTGAAATGAATCATCATCATCATTCTAGCCGATAATGCAGGATCAGCCGTAGTTCGCTTTTCTCTCATCGGCTATCTATATTCTCTAATACAACATCCGTGAGCGCTACGGTGAAATGTGGTAGATGTTATGTATGCATATAACGGAACGCATCCTTGTAATTTTTTAGGTTAGCAACACCAATGTCTTGTCTGTTGGAAGCGTTTTCTCACCGAAAACGTACTAAGTTTTTGTCTGAGTGATACAGCAATTAATGTGAATTTAAAACTAATCAAAGTATTTCACTGGCCTCTGGTAATATATAAATAACAGTAGATCGTGCCAGATTGCCAAGCAACGCGCAAATTTCTATTGTAATGTTGGTATCATCCGATAGAATATCCTACATTTTCTCGTTGCGATCAAGGATGTTTCTTAGAGAATCGCACCCCTACATCTGACATTAACCGAGTTGGCTCTTGCATCCAACTCAGCGATGTCAATCCGTTGCACCGGTCTTCGCTCGACCGTCTAACAGGTTAAAATAAGTCCCTGACTGTGCTCTCGCACACGAGGGCACAGGGTCCGTCTTGACCATGATCCAGTATTTGGCAAAGGTAATTACTGAAATCCGCGACCCTGCGCTACCATGGAACCGGACCAGATTGGATCATGGTTAGACTTTCAGTCGCCTGAATGTACATGTTTCATTACGATGTTTTCTCTCACCGTAAGAACATCGGTTAGCATTCAACTTCTTCTTAGCGAGTCGATGGCAAAAGACATTTTATTTTAGACGCCCAAAATTTGGCCACGCGCACTGCATTCAACTAATGGCATAGCATTCAACTATTCAGGTTACAGCGGCATATCGAAATGAATAGGTATCTATATTTGTCAAAGTTTACTCAATTTAACAGTGCATAACTAACATCATAACGTTGAAGTCTCCATTAGCACTTGTGTAATTACATGTCTATGTTTGAGCAAACACGTGTGATTTTCGCGGTAAAAGCTTGTGCCGTTCTATTCCGAGTTGGAGCCCTATAATTATCTCATATCTACTATGCAGATAAGTACGCATCAGTTAATTGGTTTGAATTTCCAAGCGATTAATATTAAATTATGGCAAACCAATCTTGGGAAACCGAACAGAATTGCGCGAAACATATTTTTATACAGTGTGCCAAGGTACAATCAGCTGCAGAGTGAATAGTGTGTCCCTAGCATACAATAAAAGTATGGTAGGCGCGTCAGTTCTCTCTGCAGGTGACTATACCACTTTATGCACACGATTATGTAAACTGCTAGCCCAGGCTCCATCCCAGAACTCAAAATATCTTAGTTATAATCAACAGCCCTTTACAACAGTCCATTACCCAATAATTGTCCATGTAGAGCTTGATACCTAACTAGACACATACTTTTGATAGAGTGAGAATCAATTGCGTATATTGCTTGTATTAACGATGAATATTCGAACATTGCTTACTATTTGTCAACACCTTGACGAACGAAGATTGCGATGTTTCGAAAATTATCATCAAAGAAATCAATTATTACCTTGTTGTTGTATCGACAAGTGATAATGTAAATAGTCTGAGTGCGTAACCAATAGCTGAGATGAGTAGGTCAAACAATGAAAAACAATTTGTACCTACTTATTATTAAAATCCAAGATGAAATAGATTGCTACAATTGTTTGCATTTACTATGATTATATGGATATTGCTCACTATTTTTCAATGCATTGACCAACGAAGATTGCGATGTTTTTCCAATTATCATCGAAGAAATCAATTATTACCTTGTTATATCATCATGTAAATAGTCTGAGTGCGTAACAATAGCTGAGATAATTAGGTCAAAAATGAAAAACAATGTGTACCTACCTACTTATTATTAAAACCCAGTAGAATAATACTGAAATAGATTCATTACTACATATCAACCAGGTACCAAATAAATAACAAACAAAAGCCAAGATGTAAGTAACGAAGTCTGAACATGAAATAAAAGGGGCCCTTGCCAAATCCCTAATGGAGTGCTCGTGACAGACATCGCTTCAAATTCAATCGAGCAACTTGTGAAAGTCCGATTGATGTACAATTAGAAACAGGTCAACGAGTTACTGAAGCTATTTCCCCAATAAATATTAATAGGCTTTCGACAGACGTCTTTGTCAGGGGCCAGAAGCAGCTCTCGGCAATTCTCGGGTATCGATCGGACAATCACTCGTGTTATCAAGTAAATAATAAATTTGTCGCACGGTGATGTAAGATTCGGAGGCACCGGAGGTGATAATTCTTTATCATACCTTCGCCAGATCCGAATCGTGACGAAAAATATTTTTGATAAAAATAGCTGTACGTATAAGTACCTATTTTATACGAAAAATATTTTCTTCAGCATACGTTGTACAATCTGCTCCTGAGCACTCAAACTCCCTTTCGAAGATTCAAAGATTTATTTGTAAGAGATGGATATTACAGAGGTTATCAATAATCTTCAATAGTTTCTCTATCCCTTGCCCGCATGATGAGGCGTACAAGTCATTAAATATATTCTCTGCAGCTGTCTGTACTTACCGATCTACTTATATTGTATAACAAGGAATACGCTATAATTTGTAAATATCCACAATAAATCTCTAATGTTAAATTTTACTTCAATATTCGGCACTTACCTTTTTTGCATTCCTCGATGGTCTCGTCCGATCCGTCCTTGCAGTCGTTCTCTCCCTCGCACACCCACGACAGGGGTATGCACTCCCCGTTCGCACACTGGAACTGCTTCATGGCACATGATTCTGCAACAAACAATATGTCATCGAGTTAGTACATACAATGAAGACTTCGTTAGTCTTTGTTTGTGCGAAAAATGTATCCGCATCGTCACTTATCAGCTGGTTACGAAGTTGTCAAAGACTTGCCTAGTAAACATAGAGAAAAAATAAAGATATTGTTCGATTGCTATGAAACTAGGAAAAATTTCTAGAATCAATTGATTGTTTGATATATCTATGTGCTCTGCATTCTGTTGTATTTCGTTTAGTTATGATAAACGACATGATTGTTCATCATTACAACCATCAAGGAAGAGTCCACTGCAAGGAACACAAATATGGGTTATGCGCCGCTTGCATACGTATTATTAGTATTTATATTATTTATTTTCTTTCTACATTATTTTGCTCTAAAATTATCGGTAAAACTGTAAAAAATTCAAAATTGACTTATTTTTTGTAAAATTTTAATTAAATCTTGAATATCTCTGAGAATATAATATTTACACGGTTATGGATAATATTGCCCCACACATACTTCTAAGTGCAAGACACTCTGTTTTAAAAGCAAATTTCAAAACGTGGCGTCGGCCATCTTGATGACGTCACAGCTGGAGAACCAAGCACTAGAGATTGTCTCCTGGCTGCTTTTATTGAAAATAACATACTTAACAACATACTAAAATATTGTACTAGTTTCATCCGGGCCATGTTTGAAGCTAAGGGAAGGGACTATCTAGCTTAGAATAGGGCTTGCTTATATAGATCGTGAGCAGACATGACAGGTAATTTACCAATAAACATCATCATCACTTCCACGCAGGTCCAGTTGGGTACGAGATACTACTGTCTACTTTCTTTTCTATTGAGGTCGCTAGCCGTGTGGTGTCTGGCGAGGTACCTAGAATATAGAGCCAATCCCGGAGACTGTTCTGAGGAGTTGTTCGGGCTAGCCCCTGCTCCCGAGTTTCCCGTACTACCCGTTAAAGTGGCGGTCAACTACTATGGAATGATCTTTCTGCCGATACGATATTCCCTAGTCAGCCCGTCAGCAGATCAATAAACCAGAAAATAGGCAGCATTTTCTGTGGAGTACCCCGATCTCCAACCTGTCTAGACATTGGACATGGCCATGGTAGAGGTTTGTTATATCAGGCCTTTTCTCGCTATACAAAACAATTAGGCTTTGTGACATTATTATGTACCTACACTTATTCGCTTATATATTTATAATGGTAAGTATTAATTATAAATATAAGGAGTCCCGAGGACTGTAAACACTCTATACTGTATGCCTGCCATTTAAATTGAAGTACACAGTACGGCTAGCATTATCTCCATACGGCGCACTCTGAGTAGTGCTTTGTGATAAGATTACATTAATTATGCAATAAATAATTTATGCAATACAATAAACGTTGGCAAATCAAAGGCAAATTGTAATATCATTTAGTTGGTGATAATGTTAATACATGACAATGAAATCCCTAAATAGATTAGTTTAATATTAAATATGACCTATATTGAATATTAATCTGTTTTTTATTTATTAATTATTAAAATATGATATCAATGTAATCCGATGCGATCATTCAATTTATTTTAGGTATTAATTTAGTACTTATCATGATATTGTTATCAGAGTAGTTTTTGAAGGTTAGGTAGATTTAATTCCGCGCATTTATTTTATTTACGATGATAAGAAAATAGCAACAAACTTTAATTACTTAGCAAATACAGACAGATGATAGTTTGCAAAAGAGATAAGTATTCACAAGTTAAAACGTCTTATTTTGAAGGGAAACATCCCCAATCTCACCGCAAACTGGGGCACGGCCACGCCCACCGCGCATTAACAAAAAAATAAGCACACAATAAAAGGAAATCGACAATCGAAACTTGGGGTATTATTCAACCGAAGCCCCACCGAAAAAGAGCATTGATCGGACATTTCCATGATCCTAAACTGCCTTTATAAGGCCATTACATAATGGCTTCAGTAGGTGGAATGGTCAATACAATCGGGGGACTATCTTTCGACTCTCTGATTTATGCGGCAATATTTTCGAGGAACCGATCCTGTATGTGGAAGTTGGACTATAGCAATGATTTACAGTCCATCGAGCATCGAGAAATGTAGTTTCCATGTCTGGGCTTGCGAAAAATGGGATTCATAACGCAGTGAGGTGCGATGCAATAAAGTGAATCTCCGATCTGTGGAGTGACATAAGGCGCTATTTTTGAAGAGAATAATAGATCGGAGTTGGATTCTTAAAAGTAAATAGAAAGTGAATAGTAGTTGCGGGTTGGTGATGGTGTGGTAGCCTAAAGAGACAAGCAGACTGATTGAAGACTGATTTAGGCAATCATTTGTAAGGAACTTTGTTTTCTATTGTGTTGTTCTGTTGTTAACTTGAGTAGATATAGACTTCTCAGAATATAACATAACTGCAATCGTCATCGCTTTGGGTGACCTACCTGTAATGGTAATAATTTATTGATGTAAATAATTATAAATAAATAAATAAATAAATTGTTTCGTGTAGCTTAAGAAGGTGAACAATGTCTCAGAAGGCCTACAGACTAAAATCTTTACAGAATATACAAGCAATCAACATTGCCTGTATATTCAACTGTATGATCTCCAACCCGCTTGAATTGCGTAGATATTATTGGAAATCCCTCTAGTGATTAAGCCGTCTTATATCCAAGCTCTCGATGTGCGGTGTTATTGAATACATTATTTTTCTGTTTATTACTCAATACTATAGAGTAGACAAGTTTCTTAGTCCGTAGGTAAAGCAAGTTCACGGCACTATCCCTTAACACACAGAAGCATCTACCTACATTTTGCTTATTTATCAGTCATTCAAACGTGTCCGTATTTTTTAGAATTTTGAATATATGCAGTGTTTTCAGATTTAAATAAAACGATATTACGATTGCATTTCCATCTTTACAGTTCAGAGTGAATGCTGGGGAAGCCTTTGGTGGGTATTGATCTGAGCAATAGAGCCGAATACGTCATTGTCGATCGGTCGAAAATTTCAGCGCCTCGTCCAACTGTCATACCCGTTACTTAATAGGCGGGTGGTATGCTTCCTCTTAGGCTGCACCTACACGCTACATCAGGTTTGATGGCAGTTACTTCATTTCTTTGTCATTATTTCTGATTAATCTATATTTTATGTACCTCTATTTGCAGTGTAGTTAGTAGTACTCAAGTACTTAATGCTTCATCATCAACATAGCATATGGGCTACTGGGATACCAGTCCACTGCAGGCCTCTCCCATAATGGCATGGGAGGTTATTGCCATAATCTCCACGCTTGACAGGTGGGTTGGATATAGCAGTGTTGTAAATATAGTAATGGATGCCCATTTTCCAGCCTACGGAGACTCCAGAATTGTTACCTCGAAAACATTAGTCGTCTTGTACGATACCCACGAGTTTAAAGGATTGGTGCTATTCTACTGTGCTATTCTATTCTATTGAGCGTATACAACTTAACTAAATCCTTTGTCTCATATAATTTGAAAAATTAATACGTCAAAAGAGAAACAAATTCATGTATAACATCACAAAAGAAAATCGCTGTCGTCAGTAATCTCTTCAATGCAGAAAGCTGTCAATCATCTGGACGATATCTATCGAAGCCGTTATCTAGTACTTCAATATGAGTACGGCGCCATGTGTGCTCAACTCTTATGAGTCTCTCCAGACATGGCGCATAGCCGACACCGAGTGTTTAGCAGGTAGGACTGGAAGGGACTCTAATTTAATTTCATTACATTAGCCTGAGGGCCCTTGTTTGCAAAGCAGGCCGTGTGGTGACGGCTGGGGGCCCCCGACATCCAATCTGCGTGGAGGACCCTCCAGTCTGTCCCATTGAGAACAAATCGCGTGGCCCACGGGAGGCGCACGGCTAAATTGGTTCACTTCTTTTTTGGTGTGCCTGGGATGGCTAAATTGATGCGCTATGTTCTTTGATTAGTGTGTGTTTGTATCGGTTTTATAATATAGTAAACTTGGAACTGACAAGGTACAAAGTACCTACCTTTGTTTAATCATCATTATCATCGTCCTATCATCCAGGTCATTCCCGGTTATTGGCAGAGTCGGCTTAGAAATGATTTAGATTGAGATATTTACTTCTTTAATTTTTTTACCTATTTATATTATGTATTCCGAATATTGTCGTCCATAGAATACTCACTTCAACGATTTACATCTTTACGCGCCTACATAATTTACAAATTCACATTCAATATGCGGCAAATCAAAAAGGTTAAATTTTAAACAACAAACCGTAATAGGCTTCCATAAACAATTCCCTCGTTATGTAAGAATTTAAGGGCGAGCTTGAAATATTTTAATTAAAAAACTAAGACGGGAAGGTAGCATCCGTAATTATTTGCTTGAGGGCTAATCAAATTATGTTGGAGCGAAATTTTGGAACGTTTCATGACGTTGTTATCTACGATCCGCGGTTCTGGCAGCAACTTGAGAAGATAAAATTTCAAAGCGACAGAAACGAGTATTTCAACTGAATCGAAATAGTCATATTTGATGCGTCAGCGTTTTTTACCTTAATATTTTGTCCGATATTTTTTATTGTTTTGCAGTTTTAGAGATATGGTCTAAGTGGAAAAGTGGGAGAGAAGCCTTTGCCCTGTAGTGGGACAAAGATGTCTAATAAAATATATTTTCTACCTAATAAGGGCCGGATGATAATGATGATGATGAAATCACGTTTCGTAACATTTGTGTTGTCCCGATCGTATAGGTATGGATCGAACAGCTTCACGAGGTAGCCTTGGACGTTTGCCGCACGAGCCATCCTCGCAAGGAGGCTCGAGGACATACAATAATTCTATCCTACTAATATTACACAATATTACTAATATTAGCACAAGCTTTGCTTAGTTTGGGGCTAGATGGCGCTGTGTGACTTTGTCCACGAATATTTATTTATTTATTTATTATTAATGGGAAACATTGTAGTGGATGGATGTTTAAGTGCATCTTTGATATTTTTTTACGTAGAAACTGAACGAATTTAGATGAACATTTTCAGTGTTCTGGCTCAGCCCAAAATTCAATATGGTGTCCGCGTAAACGGTCCGTATCGTAATAAGTGAATTTTACGCAGACGAAGTCGCAAAGGCTTTTCTAAATACTATTACTATTAAAAAGCAAAGTAATTATCTAACCTGGTAAGGACTTCTACTCAGACAGCAATATCAGCATACAAGTAAACAAAAACATGAAACATAGGTAGGTAAATGATTCATGTACGTAGAGTAAAGGCGTAAAGTTACAGCACACAGGTAGGATGTTACGTGTTGCAAAAGTCAAATTTTAAGACGGGCCTTCGCAATCAACGTTCTCTCGGGGGATAAATGTACTTCTTCAAACCAAGTTACACATGAAGTTGCCATACGATAAGGTAAAATCGGTGCGCCAAGTAATCTGTATTCCTGTCAATAGATTTAATGAGGAGTTTTCCAGTAGGTATTGATAGTTGGTTTCAAAAAGCATCAATAGATGGCGCTCCTACAATTTTGGTAATCTTTTTATAATCTGTATGATGGTGGCAGTGATTTTAGGCAGCCAACTAATACTAAACTTAAAAATAAAATGTTTATTAATATAAACATAACTGTTAAAGGTTGAACGTTGAAGAAATATTTATTGAAGTTGCCACTATGTTCCATTATTATTATTACAACCTCTAAAATGGTTGAAAACTATTGACAAATACAATATTATCCAATACAACGTACCCAGTGTTTATATCCTGTTTGCTAAGAACCTATTTCAAGCGATTATCAATGAGGAGTTTTCCAATAGGTATCTAAAGCATTCCTAACCACTCACTAGATGGCGCCCTGACAATTTTGGTAATTGACAATCGCTTGAAATAGGTTCTTAGCAAACAGGATATAAACACTGGGTACGTTTTATGTAAACAGACACTTATGTTTAAATACCCCTTTTATATGACAGTTGCATAAACTACTTTTATCTACACTCATAGCGTAATGTTCTAATTTCATATTCGAAAACAGTTGTTTAAGGAAACACTTTTTTCACGCCAATCAATAAAATTTTAAAAAATTACTATTCGATACAGCATTTCCCATACTATTTTCATTACAGCTGTATCGTAAAATAACTTTTTAATCATTATGCAACACTTATATTTTTAAATTTTTTGTCGGGCGCCGGGACATGGCGAAATATAGGCTGAATACCTAGATGTCTTTAACAATTTCAAAATTTAAATTCAAAATTTAAATTTTCTTGTTTATATTCAGTGTAATTATTTTCCCGCTAAACAGAATATTTTTTGTAATTGTTGTAATTTGTGTTTGTGAATGTGAATATAAACAAGAAAATTTAAATTTTGAATTTGTTTAACATTGATGTGCCTGGGAGCAAATGATTGCATCCACCCAACCAGCGACCAATTTGATTAAAATATAGGTAATAAATATAATATAATATATAAATAGGGTAATAAAGTAGATTAGAAGTAATAAATTGCTTCTGTGGTTTGTGGAATATAATATACCTAGCATCTACTTCGTTCAAAACACGTTACTACCAGTCGAACATCACGCGTTCTTGGAAAATATTGGCAATGTCTTATGTCAGTCAATTTTGTTACAAACTCAATAAACTACCGCGCGCCTCTTCGAAAAGAAATCTAATGTAGGAAAGGGAAAATGTATTTCTTGTTCATACTTGGTCGCAGCGCGAGATAGGCACTTGTGTAGATACATAGACATACCAAGTTATATTTAAGCCGATTGGCACACCGTAATGTTATTTTTATAAGTTATATCCCGAAGGAATACTTTACAACAATAACTTGCAGTTGGTGTATCACAGAAGTAATTGAGCAATGTAGGAGATTAGTCATTAAACCGCTATTTCCAGCTAGGGCATTGTGCACGCAATTTCCAGTAATTATTTTTTAAACCGTCCAAGGCATGATGTCAGACCAGACGCAAGACTGCCATTGGAAGATATGTCAACAAGTCATTCACCCCATCTCGTGACATTACATTCATTACTTGAATTATGGTCTATAACACTTTCCTGTCCACTTTGAACTGTTTCGATATACTTTACTTCAGTCTTTAAAGGAATTTCTCATTGGCTCAATAGTAGATTTTAGCGATGTACAGATGATAGTGCGGTTGATTCAAATCCCGAACTGGATAAATGCTTTTCAGCCACTGAGCTTGGGTCTTGTGTTTGAATACAAATGAAGCGTTTATCCCAGAAAGCCAATTTGTATGCAAATTACTGGTCCGTTTTACTATTCTCGTTAGTTGCTCATTTTCGTAACGTCTGCATTTACAGCTTGTTTTTAATCCATGTCTTTCGATTTTGTAGCGACCCTATAGGTCCATTAAACGTGCTATCTACGTGTTACCTTCTATTATAGTATAGCCAAATTCATCTAAATGTCTTTGCATCGAGTAGTGCTGTACCTACCAATTACCGTTACAGTTATAGTTAGAAGTTTGTTAACAAAATGATGTCTTGCTTTGATATAATGTCAATGCAACTTCAATTGTATCTCGAAGTAAGTATCACAAATGCCAACGATGGGATCTCGGCGAACTTTTCTCATCTCTGACTTTTTCACGCAAACTTTCCACACCAGGTTGGTAACACGGCTTTAGGCTGAACGTGTTCAACATTTCTTAAGACGCCTCGTACCAACAGACATTATATAAACAGGAACTAAGTTATTTTCTCGTTATTAGACCGAATATACCTACTGACTATGCACGAGTTTACACTATCTATTATCGAGCTGACATCAACGACAATATGCTCATTATTAACAGCAGACAAAGCTGAAACAGTACACCTGCAATGTGCCTCACCTTATGGTACCTTGATAGTTATACCTATACTTTGACACACCTACCTGCGACAAACAACTTTAAGTAATTTACAGCCATTGTTTTATAAGAAGTTTTAACATTGTAAGTATGTGATATCGTGCGTAATGATAAAAGTAAACATTTATATATATCACTATGCAGGTGGTAGGTACAATACGTCTTAAAATATCATTTTATCAAGTTGTGTTTATATTTTAATTGATATTTTATCAATGACCAACTTTTCTCTCTAGCTTTTGCTCACGACTTCGTCCTTAGGTTATACTAGCGAATCGCCCCTACTTTGCACGTTTAGTGTAACCTTAACAAATTATACCTACACCTAAACCTTCCTCATGAATCATTCTGTCTATTGGTGAAAACAGCATGAAAATCCGTTCGGTGGTTTTTGATTTTATCGCGAACAGACAGACAGTTGCATTAATTAAGTACGTTGTTCAAATTTTTATTAGAAATAGTGAAAGAAAAATTTAATGTCACACCTATCAAGACAATAGAACAACTAACAACAATATCGTATTTGTAATTTTTTACAAATCCGAAACAAAAAGCCGTGCAGCTACCAGACTAGATTAAACAAAATATATTTTTGCAACCCGGACGCGATTGAACAATAAAAGGGAGTCGCCTATAAAACCAACACGAACTTCGATTGGGATGTGGTCGCTCCAATATCCGGAGCACTCACAATTAATACACACTCGAAACCAATTGCCAGTTGACAAGACAACTGGCTTATATTGCAATCTGTGTTCAGGCAAAAATAGTGCTTGCAGTGAGGTGTCAACGGCATAAAATCGTGTGCAGGATGGCGAAATGGCTCCCAGTGGTCCCGATCTAACCCTCGTTTATCGAACGACTGTCTGTCTATATCATCGGCATAGGGCAGCAGTAAGGCTTAATGACAACGGTCCAATACAGGATCGAGGTCAGCGTTAAGTGTCGCATTGGACTTGGCAGCCGCTCTTAATTGACCGCTTATCATACGGAGCGTAGGACCGGCTCCCGATCTGAATGAAATTATTGAAGATTCCCCCGAACACTAAATCGCAGGAAGGCCGTAAATAGAACATGTCATTCCTTATATTTCACTACTAGCTGTTGCCCGTGACTTCGTCCGGACATCAGAACATAGGAAAATATTGTACGTATTCTATTCTTTAAAAACCACGTGTAAATATCGAAATTTAGGGTAATTACAGATTATACAACTACAAAAAAAATTACAACATGATTACAGTATTTCCTGTATAAAACGGATAATTCGAATTATGACAATATTAACAGTTTGTTTGTTTACAGATTAGCAATTTCGTACAAAACCAAATATTTTCATATTTTCACTTTGTATTACATTTACATGATAATAAAGATCATTTACAGAGTAAATGCATTGCTTTTACAGAAATTCTCGTACAAAACGAAATCGTTAAACGCATTCAACTATTTACACAAGTATATATTATGACGACTTGAGCGGTTCAGGTGGCACAATCAGTATTTCTGTTATTTATTTCTTTATCGGCAATATATTAAGTAGATACCTACTCGCTACATACCTTTATACTACCGCACAATATTTACAACTTCATGTCAAATAATAAGCGATTCTATCTACACCGATAACGAAATTATTTGCCAATAGATAAACAAGTAGGTAAGTCTCTAAACTCGTTCATTAAATAAGTAATTACTTTGTCAAAGGTAAGGGTTATCTTGAATTCAATTAAAGCTTTAACACACAATATCAATTAAACCGAGCGTTTTCGGAATAATATACGAAACAACAATATTGTAGTGTGACTACGTCGTGGTGCTTTATGCAGAACATGTTAGGAACACGAGAAGTGAATTTCGCTCGGCCTCAGTACGCGGTCCCAACTCGCAGCCTAGTACAACTTGCGAGCAATTAATTGAGAACTATCGATGTTTTCAACTTGCTCAATAGCAATGTAATTTGAAAATGTACCGGGGACTTGGAAATTTAATCTAGTGTATATCACATTTAAAATAGGTTATGGTGTTGTGACTGGTGTGTGTGGTGTTGTGTGGCTTGTGTTGTGTGGTGTGTTTGTTTTGCTGTACTCACCTTAGTTTAAGGATGTAATAGGGATCTGAATAAAGTACTGTCTATGTCTATTTTAGGACACTACTGAGTTACGCTATTGTGTTGCCAAAAGTTTTTTGACATGGAATTGCAGTGGGGAAAATGGAAAGTGAAGATATAGGTGAAGTGTCCGAGTTAAAATACGTGGCCATTTACCTACATTAAGAGATAAGTAGCTTCTATTGAGGCAAAACTTTATCACGAATTTGCTAGAATAACCAATTTGGGAACCCTCATCGCACGTCACCTCGGTAATGGATGGCGGTGGCCTCGCGCTGCGATGATATTGGCCGCCGGCGGGAACACGGAAAAATTGCGTGTCTCTGTCCACGTTCCCATGCCTGTATGTAGGTACATATAACAGACATGAACTAGGGTTTAAGTGAATACCCACTCTATTCTAAACTCACAGAAACTGAGCGCTACAAACGAAAAAAATTGAATTATTTTTCTTTACTGCTTTGTCACTGACGCAAGTCTAGAAATTGTTCTTTTGAAAGCTGAAAAAGCTTAACACTTTCGTTTTAGGAGACAAAATTTTGCCCTTCATTAAAATCAAGGGCCAAAAGTCAAACACTCTTATCTAATCTACAGTTGTCCTTCTCGGAGTTCGCAGCTGGTGTCCCGAGCCGCGACGTTTTTCACCCCAACATTTTTGCAAACGGCCGGACTTTCTTCCCTCATTTCGCTTAACTGGCAACTTACTTTTTGTTTGTTCGTAATTTCGTATATCTTCTTAAATAAGATAGGATCTTTGGTGTTTCACGTTAGACTGGTTATTTTTCAACTTTATGACATACCTACTTATTTGTTTGTGATACAGTTAACCACCACCTTCAGTCTGCTACAGAAATAGAAGCTTCATGGCATATACCTATTTATAGAGATAGAATGTGCCCCCTCCACTTCACGAATGTGAATGAAGTTCAAGTTCAAGAGTGGATGTGTTTGTGTATGTGATTGTAATTAAATTAGTCTACACTCTCCCAGATTTGAAGCTCTTATTGTGAAGTGCACGGGCGAGGGTTGAGCGACGAGCGCAGCCGTTTATAACCACGTAGCAAAAGATAGGTAGGTATACTTTTATCACAAATCAATCGACAAATTCACAAAGCCGCCGACGGTGTCAGTAATAAAAATAGGGCTGAATATGACAAGTGAGATTCGTTTTTCATTTTTCACATAATGACGCCTCCTAAGGCACAAAGGCCGTTTTATAGCCATCACAATGGGATTGTGCTCTTTTCATCAGCGGACTTTTATGGTCGACGCGTCAGCTGTGGCTCGCCGAAATTGAGACAGTCATAACTAAGTAGATAGTACGCTGTCGCCTGACCACTTTTGCTACTGCAGTTCTTTGTGTAATGGGTCTTTCCACTTTGCCCGCTGACTTTCTTCTATGCGATAGTTTTCTTTATCGTTCGACGCTTTATTCCAGCATTTCCCAGACAACAGTATAATAATACCTACTCATAGGTAGGTATATCAGAATGTATGATATTGGTTCGGTATTATCTGGCGTCTGTTCGTAGTGGTAGTGGTAATAAAACATAAATACACTACACACTCATATTTTTCGTATCTTATGTATTGATAAAAACCGTTTTGTTTATTGAAAATAATTTCATTTACATTACGAGTACTTAGAAATCCAATGCCAATGATAGGTTAAATTATTATTTCTTTTTACACAGACACAGGTAAGTAATCAATTTGATTTAATAGTTAGCTATAATGAAGCCAATATAAAAAAGAGAGGTATAAAGTTGAATAATCACGTTCACAGAATAATGGTGTAGTGTTTCGGTTTATAATTAATGGAAGAACCGTTTATTATTCATCTGCGTCAAGTTTGTAATTGAGAGACCTTATTAATCTCTCATTATGTCTCGCACGTACAAAAATTGCATCGCGGTGAAATATTACTGAACGTTTCGTGAAAATAACTACGAGAAGTGTTGGCAATAAGCCACATGTATTGAACTTTGTACTACTTATTTAGGAAACAGTTCTGTACACTTCTGTTTCTTTGGTTGTTTTCGTGACTATTTTTGTCTCTTGGCACGGGAGTTCACTCCATGGCGGATGAGTTTTTATGACGTCATAATAAATTATGCAGTAATCATATTTGCGCAAAACCAACAACAACCACACAAACGTTATCTTATGCTATCTCCCACCGTACGATATTTTTCCAGTTGGTTTATTGTCGGTTAAAGTAAAAAATATCACCTCTGGTGACAAATCAAGACAGCTGCACGCATCGTCAACATGATTACAGCAGTAAAAATCCAAATACCAGCAGGTTTTTATCAATTGTATCGTGATTAGGTGCTGGTTTCAGCTTGTTTACGGTGGAATGAATTTCTGGTCAAGGATGATCTATATTTACTACTTAAATATAGGTGTCCTCTAAAGTCTATCCAGCCATTTACTTGGTAAGTGTAAGAACGCAAGATATCACATCAAACTACCTTATTTGTAAATTGAACTGCTCCTCCTTATTCCCATCGCCACAAGAGTTGAAATTCATTCATACGCCAGAACTCATATAAACCTAGATTTACCGTTATCTATATGCCTTTTTATGCGTCTTCTCTGTGAACTATGTGTATACGCCACTTCAATTTTCTAATGTACCTAGCAAACAACGATTTCAAATGGAATCTCATTTCTGATTCGATCTTGCAGATCAACGCAGAATTAGTTCCATCACAGCTCTTTATAAAGAAACCTTTGAGCTTCATCATCAGACTATATTTCGGAGTCTTAGTGTCCCTTACATCATTAGCAGATGGTAGTCAATTACTAAGATATCTACATTATTTAGAATGTCAGAATACACATTACGTGCATATTAAGCCTGCTCCCTCTGCAGTTTTATAGGCTGTCCAAATTTGTTTTTTTGTCGCGACTTTCCTTTGTATAATTCCATATTAAAATGCATATCGGGAATTTCATAGCTACAAAGATCTGTTATGTTGACTGTTATAATTAAAGTAGGTACTGTGACTGTATTAGATTATTTGCTTCAAGAGGTTACTCATGACGTTAGGGATTTACCAAACCAATGCTTATATAATAAATACAAATAAATGAGTAAAGTAATTCAATGAATTAACTCATTACCGATATTGTGAACTAATTATCCGGTTAATTTCATAGAAATACCTATGACTGTACTAAAACCGTCTTGGATAAACTCAACTTATCGAGAAGGTATCGATTCTGGGTGGTCTGATATCATATTCGTCGACATATCTGTTTCATTACAGAACTTTAGTAATAAAAGTGAGTCATAGGTAAGTATAACGAATAAAACAGAGATCGGACGAATTTGATAGATCACACACAAGGCTTTTGTAAATGTTTTAGAAACCACAAAACTAAAATGGTCAAACCAATATCATGCGAACGACGAAATTGGAAAAGTTAAACTTTGTTCTTTTGTTGTCCGATTCCAAAATTAGGTAGATAATCTTGACAAAAATTCTCTTTAAAAATCAATAAACTTTTCATGTAATCAGAAGGGATTGTAACGTTTATGTCGTCCCTAAATAACTTAGGAATTAAATTTTTTTTACAATTTGAATTATCAGAAAGATAACTTAGATATGTAGTAGGTAATGTTAAAAGTAAGGCAGAAACAATATATTTTTTAATGTGTTGTAAGGTAGGACAACATGCAAGCGGGTCCACCTGATGGATAGTGGTCACCGTCGCTTAAGGATATCAGTGACACCATTGTTTAGGGGCATCAACAGAGCGATCCCAGGTCATTGCACAGAATATCTATTCTGTCATAGTCAAAAAGATACACTAGGACTTTGAATGCACATTCCACATTTAACATGCGAATGGTACAAGCGATAATGATCCCTTCGAACGGTCGCGTGGACGACAACAAGGGGTCTACCTAATGTGGATGAGCACCCAGCTCACGGCGGGTGGTGCAATGACGTAATTATGCTGTGGGCAACAAATCAAAAAGTTCCTCAGAACAATATAGTGCGAAAGTGTGTAAAGCAACAAATGGATGTGATTTTTGAACTAGCTACCGTAATCAAAGACCCTTCAAACAATACCACAATCTACACGTACAAAGTAGCGAGTTAGTATTTATGAAGAAAACACAATACACGAGCTCACAACCTGTGAACACACGTTACGCGATATTATCACTATCAGTTACAATGGATAACGACTTCGTATAACAACTGAGCTATTTAATACCATATTTCTATGATGACACTATAGACAGGTATGTATATTTATGTAAGGGACTGAGTATTTCAATGTTAATTATTGTTCGTGTATTATTGGACCTAGGTAGAGAAATCTCGCTTGGTTGGAAATACCATTCGAATTCAACAATAGTTTACAGGTTTACATTTTTATTATTTCCACAAGTTTTACATAGAACAAAGCTTCTATCTTGTTTCTTCTCTTGTTCGGTTCACATTGGACTGAAAACTTCAAAAATCGGGATTATTTACTTCAAATGGTCTTGGATGATATAGGCATTGAATGAAGGAACTAACAACAGGAATATATGTTCACAACGTTGCGGGGAAAATGCGTTTCGTATTTAACTAAACAAGTAGATATTTTTAACTATAAGCATGAGTATCTAAGGAAAAACGTTTGCGTCGGCATTTAAGAATGAAATACTGAAATAAATTACTAAAAAAAATTAGCCGCCGTAAAACTATATTACGCATGGCATCTACTATTGCTACCAACTCGAAGTGGCAAAATAAAATGTATCACAAATGAACAAAAAAAGCAAAGCGATTTGTTGAACAAAATTATTTGTTCTTCTAACTTTTATCTATTACTATGTTTGTCTTTTTCCAGTAACGTATCTAATCTTGATAAGTGGGCTGTATTAATCATCTTTTATCTTATAACTGCCATCTGATATTGACTTATTTACTCGATCCTTGGCAATGCAAATATCGTGTGACATAGGTATATTATGCGCAGTGACACCGCGTGTCCTCAAGGTACTCGATACGTAATAAACCAGTTATTGGATTCAATAAAACTAAGGCAAGCAATGAGCGCTAAGAAGTAAAAGGTGTTCCCAACTACAAAAAAGTTAACTGTCATGCATTGTTGCCACAAGCACAACAGTTGTTTATTTTTTCGATTGTAAGATGCTATAAAATTATATTTTCTAATTTTATAATTACAGATGCAATGATAACTGTCTACTATTTCTTATAGCCACAGCTTCTGGCGGTAATCAAACAGCAACAACTAAAAATAACATAAAAATAATTCTTAAAATAGACTCACTGTTTTGAAGAACTTGGGTGGTGTTGGAAAATGCCAATGTCCCAATTGTCCAGTTCAATAAACAAAACAACAAACTACACCACATGACGGCACTATATTTGGGGGCTGCCCGATGACAGCCCACCAAACCGAACATTTTGTCCTTTGGAAACTTTCGATTTTGACCAAATCACTGTGTACGGCCACTACTTGGTGTTATTTGTTCACCGCTGTCGTTACGTCACTGTCACACCACTTTTAATTGAGTCAACGATTCTAGTCACTGTTATGTATGGTTACGAAGGATAATATTTTGGTGATTGGTTGATTCTCGATGCGAAGTTTTGAGGTTATTTTTACGTGCCACTGGTGCGAGCGCGACAGCGAATGTCGCGAGGCGCCGCTGGGCAGGTGCGACGCGTGCGGGAGAGCGCCGCTAGATGGCGCGCGGGAGCGAGGTGCTGCGTTTGTTTAGTTTCGGCGACCGAACCGCGGCGCTGCGCTGCTGATTCTAGCTACAGATTTTTCCAACGCATCTCCCGAACGTCACGAACTTAGCCGGCGGTCATGGTGGCGACCTATCTGGGAGCTATTTGTTTATTAGTCTAATAAGACTTTTTATGGCGTAATTTATTGTTATAATGTTTGAGTGGGAGAGATGATGAGAGATGAAAAGGGCTGTTTTGAACACGCTTTTGGACAGTTGCACACGTTTTTGTTGCAAACGAAGGTAACTGTAATTGCATGGCTCTCAACAAGGTCACCTACCTTTTACTAGCAATTAAGATAACTTTTTTGCTACATTAACATTTAAATTAAAAGTAGGTACTGCTCGAGTAGGTATGCAACAAAACTATAGTCCATAAATATGAGATTGATACCATTTGTTAATTCTTATTTTACAATTATTTAATTTATTTAATACAACTTTGTAATAGAAGCTTCGGTACCCACCAACAATGGGGGGAGGGACGTAGGTATATGTCGTGTAATGTAGTGCAACAGCCTAGAGAGTGAAGCAATGGAACATGCAGGCAAACAATAGACAATAGCGCACCTAGCATATTATAGCCTAGTCGATGGTTTATGAAAATAATATATGCTAGCAATATAAAAGCGCCCTTAGAGAAGCGGGAATGCGCGCGCAGGCTGTTTCGTAGGAAGATATCAGAGGGGGCGTGGCAGCCGTTACGCACCACGCACCGGAGATAAGATAGCACGCGAAAGAGTCGGAAACAACTTCCCGCCATACAAGATCCGACAAAACAACGACCAACACAATTCGACCGGGTAATATCTGAATAGAACCCCGAAATATCTGCTTCAGAGAGCGTCACCCCGACCAGCAAGGGTTAAATTTAATATTCGGTCAGGGAAGTTTTGGATGGTATTGTTGAGATTTTCTTTCTTATAAATAGAGCACACTGAAAGTTCTTCGCTCCTGACCGCTCATAAATGTTTGAATTTCGAATGTTATCTTTTTTTAACATGAGATTCTGCTCCATTATTGATAAAAAAAATTAGCGGGAAATCACGTGTCAATTGTTTTTTTATCGCAAGTAGAAGTCCGGCCTGGAAAAATGGAATTAACGCAAAATTATTCTGGAGCGATGATTTTTATGATTTTAAAAGTTCACTGTCTCCGCAAGACTGCACTCTTCGTCTTCAAAAGAGTTTTTGAAGCACCTTAAGGCATTGGTCCGCAGACATTGATCGTGACCGTATTTCTTTCCATGATAAAATTCGTGAAGGTGCGATCACTGAGAAAAATGTGGCTACTGTCAGGAAACTAATTGATGAAAACCGGCGTATGAGGGCATTCGTGGACATTTGGGGATTGGTATAAGCCAAATTCAAAGAATCGTCAATATTTGAAAGTAAAAAACGTAGTTACTGCTGAATTCTTCATGAACTCACCCTAGAACAAAAACGAACTCGAGTTAATAAAAAAAATCTATCATCTTGGCGTTAATGTCCCGGTTGTGCTCTCGCACAACCGGGACATTAACGCACATAACATCGCATAAACAAGACAGGCGCAGCCACGGGGCGCAGCGGTGGGAACAACGTCCGTAGTAAACCCTGCTTTACACTCACGCCCCGAATATTACTCGAATTCTCGAGCTTCGTAAGAGAGTGTACACCAGCTATAATAATAAAAATAATCATCTTGGCGTCAATGTCCCGGTTGTGCTCGAGGGCACGAGGGCCCGGGGTCCCCTTTGACCATGATCCAGGATTTGGCAGGTCAGGTAATTACAGTGGAGCGACTGCCATCTGACCTCCATGACCCTGCTACCAGGGGAACCTGACCAGATTGGATCATGGTTAACCTGAGTTGATTGGCGTAAAAAAATGTTGAAGTACGATCACGGACGTTCAAATGCTGTGTATGATATTGTTACAGGAGATGAAACATGAATATATTGTTACATGCCGGAAAGTAAACAATAGTCTTCTGTGTGGGATTACGAACGCGCCAGCAAACCAACAAAATTGAGGCAGGCGAGGAGCGTAGGCAAAAAAACGATAGCGTTGCGTTGCACTTGAAGAATACAATGAGTAAACGCTAAAATTGTAGTGCCTACACCACAATTTTTTTGCCCAGTGTCTTTGAAAAAGTTAGGGAAAAACGACATGAAATGAAATGAAATGAAATTTTATTGAATAAAGAAAGCGACCAAGAAGTCGCTTGAATGACAATGCTTCGGCGCACACCGCGAAGTAATTTTTGGTTTATGAAAAGGTAGAGCTAGTGACCTATCCTGCACATAGTCCAGACAGGGCAGCTGGCCGGGACCTCCACAAGAGAGGGGAATTCTACATAAATTGTACTTATAAGTATAAAAGTGTAGTAAACCCTGTAATTTTTATTAGGGTAGACTGGTAGATACAGCTACTGAGCTTCAAGTTCACCTTTGTACTATGTTGTGCATAAAGTGTTAAATAAAATAAATAAATAAGAAACCCTTTGCTATGTCTTGAGTATGTACTAATTTTATAGATAATAAAATATGTATTTATATACTCACTTTATATAAAAATTTCAGCAACAGAAGACGACGTGCACATGCGCCCCGACATTGAAGATGAGCACGTGCGCCCCGCGCGTGCGTTTTGCGAGCCGTTGCTGCAACAGCGCATTCGTGGCGCGTTCGCGAGATTTGGACGCATGGACGCATAAAACGCACGAGCCATGCGTATAATCCGCGTCACGAAAGAAGAGACTTGTCAAATGGCAGTAGATGGGATTTCGCGCAGGTAATCGCCTACTAAGACAGTTGAACCACGTGACCCGCCAAGTCTCTTCTTATTTGACATTAGTTGTACAAGATTGTAAAAAATAGCCTACGTACTACCATGAGACAACACTGAAATGCAGCATTGAAAGTGAGTTTATTCCGGAATTTGGATTTCAGCGAAATCATCCACGATTTTCCATTGAAAAAAGCTCGCAAGATACCATTCGTATGACATGGGTATAATTTAAAGTTTATTAGTTATCTCGTATTAGTTATCCCGCATACATTTTGCGGGACTAATCCCGTTCAAAAATTTAGGGGGTCCCGCTGGACTGGTGGGATTACAGAGTAGCATGGTTTATACGTGATACTGTGCGCGGGGCGGTTCGTGGGCCGTGGTCTGGCTGGCTGGGCGCTGGCTAAGCGATGTGATGAACACTAACCGATGAGATGCTATAAATTCACCCTTAGGTACCTTAATCTCAAATTCATGTTATTAGGTACTTATTTATCAGAAAAGCACATTCCTTCCAGTCTAACTCGAGTCTCGACGCTCGTGATTGAATAAAATCCATTTATCCACGTCAATTTTCATTTCAATGCTTAGGAATGAAAATAACTGTAGAGACAAATATTGTTAATTTATTTATTGAACAGTTGAATGCATATAAGACGTAGCTTATAATGCTTACGCCACAACCAACGCTACCTACCTATACCTACTTATACATATATTAAAAGTATCTACATGACCAAGATTTTTTATTTTTTATCTTTCACGACTTGACTTATTTCCAATTTTAGCCTTGACGTGGATTCCCGGGACAGCCTGTATTACCTTAATTAATTAGTGAATACTATGATTCTATTCGCGGGCCTTGAATAAAAACATATTCATTGATTACCCCTATAAATAAGTTGTCACAATTATGTCACAACGGTTTTGAGTTATTTTTACACTTCGATAACTCTTTCGAAGCGGTTGACACAAAAAAATATGATAGTCTCTCGATATTTGTAACAATTTCTATACTATTATGTAGTACTCTACGACTATACATGTAATATATATTTATACCACTAAAGTCTTAAAACACGGAATAAGGTGTGCAATTATTTTGTAGTGACAAAATAAAAGACTCCAACCATTACATTTGCTGAACTGCTGGCAGCAGGAGTCTGCGGTTGCTGCAATTACGTCTGATTGCCGACTTGGCTCACAATTATTGGTAGACAAGAAACTGAGCAACGCTGAACTTAGTCGACGACGATAGCACTTCTACAGTTATTCTCTGTAGGCGCCAATTAGTTCTTGTTTTAAGTGTTGTGTAAGATATTAACGTTTGGGGCGACTAGCAAGTCTACGTATAATCTGTTCAAACTGACTTGTCTTATTTGGTTACAGAAATTATGTATATAATTGGATAAAGTGCAGCAGTATTCGTTGAAATTCACATTCTATGTGTTTCTTATACAATTCTCGACATCTATACACAATATACGTAGCGTGATTGATACGATAAGTCGATACGGCATTGTTTGTTCACCAAATAAGACAAGTCAGTTTAAACAGATCATAAGTAAGACCTATCCAATGATGGCTAGCAATTACCGTAGATTATGGAAAAGACAATAATCGCCTATAGAATTTGATGGTGCCGTAGGTTATCCTACCGAGTACGAGAAAAATTCCACTTTGTAGTGATAGTAGACGTTTGGGAGATTCACAAAACGTTAGTCTGACCGTGCACAGCCTAGCACTAAAAACTATTTTTCTTTTTGTGACCCAAACTTCGACTTCTCGTAGCGATAATACTTACATAGCCTCTTGTGTGTGTTCTATAAGTAAATAAACCGGAGAGCCTCAAGATAATTTTGGCAGTTTCGCTTTTCAGCCACATTAAAGAAACTTTTCTCTTTTGTGGCTATTTTAAGATAACCAATACCGGTCGTTATTCTCCTAACACATTCAAAGACTAATTGAATATTAGTCATTTCAGAAAACGTGCCTCAATAGATTTCTTTCATATTAACCTATTTCGCTATTCCTAGTAGACTGATATAACTTGACCATGTCAACACACAGGTCACATATTTAGGCCATTATTATTTCACGTGGCATGACGTAATGGCTTTTATAAGGCCCTCTTGTGTGAAAGGGTTCGGAAAATGGGTGGAAAAACAACCCTTCAAATGTCCTGTTTAGATGAAAGAGTGGTCCTGAGGGTGCTTGCGGTTCTTAAGATCGTTTTCCATACGTTTTTGGAGGTTTAGAAAGATTAATTATTTCCTCGAGCATTTCGTATATCTATTCTTTATATTTCGTATATCATTCTATATACCTATCATCATCATCATCATCTTGGCGTTATGTCCCGATTGCGCCTCCAGGCCCAGGGGGACTGAGGGCCCAGGGTCATCATATATTACCTATGTGCCTTTGAATAATTGTTTGTTCGTACAATTTCGCTTATTGGTCGTGCTTATTAGGTCTTGCGGTCAAAGTGCATAATTTAGTTAATTGTGGGCCATGTGTCAAATAATGATCTGGCTAACCCTTGCAAAATACTTCGAATCTAAACAGGCAATACTCCGGATTCCTCAAACTATGTGCGATACGATTACATAGTAACATACTCGTACATATATTACATTTAAACTAGTTAGACAACCTAGCTGCCTGTACAAGCAGTCTCTTGTTTAAATATGGATCATATTCTAGGCACAGTTATTTGCTTTAGAGGAACAGCGTCAGAGTCAATCTCGTGGTATATTCAAGCCGAGTACAAGCAGAAGTTATTAACAAACCGACAGGTTTCCGTAAGTTCTCACTCCTGGGAAATCAAAGCCGGTAAGGCAGCAACCCGAGTTGTTCTTTAAAATGCGGCCGCAGTTAACTGTACGTGCTTTGGATAGATACAAATTCGGGATCAAATCATGTTTGTTTAAATAAATAAACCTATTTAAATATAACTTTGAGTTTTTTTCTCTAGAGGACGATACTACGTGAGTGTATATTTGAAAATATGTGACATATTTTTCCTCCGGCATAGGTATTTCTTTGTGGCAAGGTATGCCGGTCGAGACTTGGAAATAGTGTAGCTGCCTGCCCGTGGAAGAGCTTTCGGGATCGGTTCAAGAGTTCCAGAAATGACCAAAAGATACAATTTCTAAACAAGTACAACTTAAACGTTTATACGAAAAAATTCTGCCTATATTATCCGCGGCTATCGAGATGGGTTGAAACATTGTCGTAAAAAAAAAGTTACCTTGTCAAGGTTAATTTACTTCGACAAGATTCCATTCCAATCTGCTTTCCCTAGATTTATAGCTATATTAACAAAAATATCAAAAGAAGAACAGAACAAACACACTTTTGCAATCGTAATATTTGTCAGGACATACTCAATTAGGTAAAATAAACAGGTGAAAAAGCGCGCATTCGACAGAAGCAGCCGAGGCGGGGCCACTTCACAGTGCCGCATTTCCCCGCTGTATTTTTAAAAGGAATTCGTCATCGTCTTTATTGCTGACATTTATCAAACCCTGAGTATCGTTCATCATCGTTCAAATTAGGCTCGCACTTCGAGAGCCTTTCCCTCCAATCTTCGCATTATTAAACAAATTCCTTTCACCGAATTTTCTGTTTCAGTTATGAATATTATATTATAAGACTTCTATAAGTCACCAGCGAAGTCACAAAACAACCCTTCCACCATCGGACCATGGCTTTCCGCCAAGTTCGTGCTTAAGTCGGCTTGTTTGAACCGAATTTCGTTCGAGAGATTAGTGGAGATAAACTCCCGGGCCAGCGGTTCTCAACTGTTCTTCGTAGTCATCGTTGAGTCATCGTATTTAAAATGAGCCCTGGCTATTTTATAAGTACATGATTTTTGTGTTATAATAGCTACAAAATGTTGTACAGTACCTATCTAGACCGATTAATAAGTTTACCTTGTACTCAGCGCTATTAAAGGAATATTATTATGAGGTTCACTGATCTCGGCAGCCTTTGTTCCAAGCGCGGGGCAGCATTCACATCGCATTGCTCTTTACGTGCTAGTACGGGATTGGTCAGTTAATTACTGGAATTATTCAATTGAATGGATGGAATGCTTTCCGTGCTGGCTACAGTAACAACTAACAGTGGTCCTATAACAACTTTACCACTAAATATTTAAGTCTTCTATAGCCTGTTAAGTTAAGGTTATCGATGGCAAGAAAATATAGGCTACAATTTATCTCAAAATTCAAAGTTGTTCCTACAGGATTACGTTATATCCGAATTTCACGTGGTTACTCCTTCTCGCAGAAACTGAACCAATGTTTATGAACTTTGGTAATATTGTAGTTTTTATTATGCCAGAATAAAACATGGGCTTATACATCCTAATATTGAAAGTAGTTCCCACGGGATCACGCCATAATTCTTCACGCAAAAATTACTAAATGTGTTTTGATGAAATTTGACAGTGTTGTAGATTATACATAGATGAATTCGGAACATAATATAACAATATAGTACAGTTACTCTTTGCGTTATTTATACCGCCACTGTACATGTTTAAAAGTGTCTTCATTTTGGGTATTTTATTTAAATTTGTAGATTTTCTTCGGGAAGTATTAAAAATATGTACTTATTTTTTCGCTCATCTAACTCCAACACCCGCGCCCAATCTCACTCGGTAACTATCCGAGTATCTGGAAAATCGAGGCCAGAGTAAAAATAATGTTTTAAATAGGTAACATTGTCACTCACCACAAGGTGAGATGGTGGTCACATAAAAAAGGCCATTTAAAAAAACAAGTTCCCTAGTTTTGATTGAATGAATAACATTTTATTGCACACTTCATGACTCATTTAAAAGAATACAATGGGTACTAAAAAACTTAACAGTAGAACAAGCAACAGGCGGCCTTATCGCTTAAATCGATTTCTTATAGCCAACCTTTTTGGGTACATAACTGTCAACAGGAACACGATAAGAAAATAAACTGAGAGTAAGCTCGTTCAAGCTGAAGGGAAAATATGGGTGAAATTTTAATTCATATTAATAAAACTACTTATAGTTAAATTTATATACCTAGCTAATTTTATAAATACATATTGAAAAACATAATAGAAAAGAGTTACGTTTCTCTAGAATAAAATACAACAAAGATATAAGGTACCCAACAAGAATTATGAGAAGCAATAAACATGAAGAAGCTTTATGGGACAAACAGTAGAAGATGAGCTTTAACCAGCTTTTTAAAATATGGTACAGATTTCAATTTCTTATCTTGATTTTCGGCATGAAAAGTTCATTAATTTGATGCATGACGCTGATTTTCTCTATCTTTGAACCGTTCACTTTTGGTATTGTCAACGTAATTTGAAATTTATTTAATTATAAAAATTTAAAATTGTTCGACTCGAGGCGAGCTGTTCAAAAATAAAGCCCCCGTTTCGTCGTCGTGTTTACAACCACTCTCTTAAACCTAGGGAATCAAGAGATTTGTATTTACTTAAGATTTCAAATGACTCAGACGGCAGGATATTTAAATTTCTCCCAGAGTTTGTCTTCTTGAAAAATGACGTCTTTTGCATTCCCAATGTTTTATCTCTAGATGCTAATTTAGAATGTTTCTTTTGTAATGGAACAGATTTTCTAATCACATTTTAAAGTTTACTGAATTGAATAGTACACGGTCTCAAATATATAAATATTAGAAATACATATAGTAATATCTACTTGCCTACTTAGACAATACTTATTAGGTAAAATGCTAAAGGCTAAAGTCAGCGCGTTCGTCTATTAAATGGAATTTTATATCGAAAGCCCTCTAGCACTTAGTCCCCATAAAATGTGGGTTGCAGGGTGATAAAAAGAAGAGCAATGAAATGGTCAGCCCCTAGGCCCTAGCCTATTTTATCACAACCTACAAAGGTTGGTTAGCTACCTAAAGGCACTATTGCTTTACCCACAGCGTTTTATCCGGGGAATACCCTCATACCTCCTATTACCACAGTTGTAAAACAGCAAGCAACGAAAGTACTTTATTCTCCCGATCTCTGAGCCGTAAAAATGTAAGCGTCGAGTTTCTAAGTACGTACTCGCTTTGAGCAATATTTGCGCGAAGCTAGCAGAAAGCAAAGCCTTGTCTGTATAGGTGGAATACCGTTCCAATTTTAAAATAAGGGTCATTTTCCGTATTTCCATTAGAAATTATAGTGGAGATTTTCTTCTATGATATTATAATAAGTATCTTTAATATTAATTAGTGCACTCTACACCAAAAAAGCATAGGAAAAGGCAAAAGTATAGTACGACAACAACGAGTACCTATTATCCACAGGAACCTGAATAAATTGACTTATTTATTGTAATAAGTCAATTTTAGATTTCAGTGGATAGTACTTATCGTTATTATTAAATTAAACGAGACTGACACGCGACGTACCTTTTCGATTTGTTTTGCCGACGTTTCGATTACACCCACCGTGGTCACGAAGACAGGTCACAGTGGAGAAGTGACAGCTGCGGTGATGTGCGGGTAGACTTCCTATCCTCACATGGATGCGGGTAGGCGTCCCAACCTTCCATAGAGGTGTCAGTTTGTTGTTAACCCGGAAGTTCACGTCACACAACACTCATGATGTCCGCGGATACGTCCGACGATAAATCTTCAGTCTCAAAATTATTTATTTTGCACCCCACTGGGTTCCCACTGGGTAAGTCCCATTTAATATAATAATATGTATACAGAACGCGAATTTAGTTTGAAACGAGTACTTATCGTTGTCGTGCTCTACTTTTGTCTTTTTCTATTGATATCAAGACGTTCATTTGGCCAATGGATTATATTTTTCGGCAGTTTATAAATAATTGATTTTTAACCCTTTTCGGACCTGGCGGCGATGTCAATGGATATAGGTTTATAGCTGATTTAAAGTCAAATATAAATGTACTATGCAGGTAAATATACCAAGTCAAGTACGAGCCATAGGTCATGGACCAATGACAAGCAGGTAAGCATATTTGATATTGTTGCCTCTTTAGCATTACCGATCTTAATGCAGATCAATATTTTATGCTGTTAATGACTTTATTTACATTAAAAGAGATATTTACAACTTAAACATAACACATAAACAACATGAAATGACATATAAACAATAAAAACTAGAGATGAAACGGATAGTTGTTTGGCCGAATACCGAATATCCGGCCATCTCATTAGCTGGATAGCCGGCGGCCGGATAATTGGCAGGACATAGTCTCTGAACAAGTCAGTGATTTCAAGTCTTCGTACAATGTGAATAATTTTAACTTTGATCTGAACAATTCCTTCGACCTACGACGGTTCCATAGATTCGAAATACGCGCTTACACATTAGCCCACAGCAGAGTGCAGTAAAAAATTCTTATAAAATCAAGACAAACGAAATCGCTTGCTACCATTCAATGTAGGATCAATTCGTAGTTTAATCCAATTTATAATAATTTACTTTAGATTAAAATTCTTTTTGCTATATGAACAACAGGTACCAATAGTCATTGCAACAGTTTTTTAAATTACTTTTTTGCGATGTTCAAAATCATATTTGTTTACTTTTCATAAATTCTTTGCTATCCGGTATCCGGCCGGATAGTAAATTAAGGCCGAATATGCCGGATACCTGATAGTAACCGGATATCCGTTTCATCTCAAATAAAAACCTAGTAAGGTTAGAGTACTAAATTACCTAAATAGGTAAAACATTTGCCCCATGTCCTCTGATTGCGGAAATGTGCCCAGAAGGCTGGCCGCGTTGCCCCGCTGGGTGGCGAAGCTTATACGCTGTCCCAATTAGAGCTGGAACCTTCTGGTCACTTACTAATGTCGACTAGGCGCTTGGCTAGTTCCCTATATAGGGATAGTGCGCCTGGTCCCCACGGCCCAAGGGTTTCCACGCCAAATGGCGCAAATATGTAGTCGCCACCGAGGCATGCATATTTTCGCCGTTTGGCGTTTTCAGCAGAGGCGGCACCGGCCCCTGCTTTTTTTTCATCAAGAACAGTTAATCATTATAAGTAGGCGATACACGTACGAACTAAAAGTACGCGGTTTATAAGTTCACTAACTTACCCAGCTCGCTATTTTATTAATTCGAGTCAATAGCTTCGAAAATCAATAAATTTCGAAACAGAAAACCATTAAGTAATTAACCTTAAGCTAATTTTATGCACAAAACACAACTGCACGAGATACATCACAAAAAAATATCGGCTCGCGGCTCGCGGTGCTCATACACGCGCGAGCTGAAGCCGCGAGCCGCGAGCTGCGAGCAAAAATCAAACACGTTGGATCGCCGGCAAACTTACTCGACGGTTTTAAAGTACGTGTACTTGGACTTGGACTGACACACGAGCGAGCAAGGTCGTCGAGCCACAAGTACACGTACTTACTAGCCCGTCTGTCGGCCACTTTACATAGATATATTTATTTATGCTAAATTGTCCTTTTATTACTTAATATTCTACACTTTTTTCCGGGTCCATTACAATGGACAACAGGTAAAACTTGATCACAAATCTAAAAACCTGTGAATAAAGCATGATTTTGTTATTTATAAATATTATTTTACAGGTTTCGCCTCCCCTGACATCAATATATTTACGGTTTGCGTACTGGAAAAAAGCACATTGATGAAGAATGTGACGATAATAATTTATACACAGCGCATCAAACTCGAACCCACGAATCATGGATCGATAGCCAACTGCCGACCTTCCTGATGACTATCAAGCGCCTGCCCCATAGAAATACATAAAAACCAACCCCTAAATTCTCAAGTCGTACACTGCTGGGTATAGGCCTCCATGACAGGCAACCATGATAATGATGATTGCCTATTTCACAAGTGGCAGTAAAACCTACTTTCCGCAAAAATGTGCTAAATTATTGTTATCTATACGTTGTTTATTATAAAGTTACATTTTTAAATTTTTGGTTTTTTTAGGCTTTTGCCTTGGGGTAAATTAATTATAGATAACAGTAGTACCTATCAATATAGGTACCTAATATATGATTGGATTCTATGTTGAGTTGTCATCGTGTTTCCCAATTAATCAACTTGGTTGTGATAATAAGTTACGTAATAGAGCACAATACACCTTATTCCAACTATTGTACGCGCTACTGCGTGTTTAAGTGCTTGTGTAGCTTTTTACATATCCTGTCTTTACTGGCGAGGACTTATAATTGGCTTACTGTTTTATACAAGAACTTTATACATTGTAATGTACAGCTGTTGGTACTCCTACAAATAAATAAATTGACCACGAGTATTGATATTAAGTATACAAATCCATTGATTCTAATAAAAATTCTCCCATTGAATCTATCGGAAAGCACTTAAAATTTATGGCCAAAATATTCTAGTAATATTATTTTTAGTCCAGACTTCTGAAGCGGGCACGCCCGAGGATGAATACTGATAAGGTCAATCACATAACTGGGGCAATAAAAAGGTTATCCCTTCGAAAATGTGTCGCTGGCAACCCAAGGGCTTACCCTAACTGATTACAAGCAGGCCGTGACGATCCGATAGACTTTGCATCGAATGTCAGAAACAGGCACAGTCTATTGGTGCAAAAAAATTACAAACAGTTGTGATGCCTCGAAAGCTGTACCTATGTGAACACTTCTTTTGAACGCATTAGTAATTGAGAATCGTAACTAATTTCAAAAGTAGAATTTTTCTTCTTCGTTGGAAACAGGTTTCGGAAAAAGAATTTTTCTTAATTTTGGTATTGTCATAGTGGTTATCGTGGCGTTAATGTCTCGGTTGTGGTCGCGTGCGAGGGCTTGGGATCCGCCATGACCATGATCCAACAATTGAATGATCTGGAAATTACAGTGGAACGACTGCCATTTGACTTCCGTGGCCCTTTTCAGGGAAACCTGACCAGATTAGATAATTCATCACGACTAGTAACTATGCGTCTGAAAAGTAAATAACACAGATACGCCGCCCGATTACAATGGGGGTTTAAGGTTGATATCCCAATCAGATACATAACCAAATTTTAAAATTGATATTGTGTATGTAAATCATTTTAATTTTCACGAAATCCATAATAAGTTATAAGTACTATACCTAAACTAACTTGTAATAAATTTTATCTACACTCATAGCGTAATGTTCCAATTTCATATTCGAAAACAGTTGTTTAAGGAAAAACTTTTTTCACGCCACTCTATAAAATTTTAAAAAATTACTTTTCGATACAGCATTCCCCATACTAATTTCATTACAGCTGTAACGTAATAGTAGTTTATGCAACTGTCATATAAAAGGGGGTATTAAAACATGAGTGTCTGTTTATCATACGAGGCGTAGCCGAGTATGATAATAGTTTGACACGAGTGTTTTAATACCTAATTATATGCAGTTGCATACACTACTTTATCTACACTCGTATTTTTATGTTAAAATATCATACCTATAATTTTCTCAACTTTGCTGGAAGTAAGCTGCGAGTCAGTTCTGTTGTATCTACGCGTTGAGGATATCAAGCAATTCACTTTACTACTTTCACATTTATCTATTTATTTGCTTAAAATATGAAAAAGCATTCACAAACACAAATTACAACAATAACAAAAAATATTTTGTATAGCGGGAAAATAATTACACAGAATATAAACAGGAAAATTTAAATTTAGAATTTGAATTTTAAATTTGTTAAGGACATCTAAGGTATTCAGCCTACATTTGGCCGTATACATTTTAGGTATTCAGCCGTGTCCGGGCGCCCGACAAGAATTAAAAAATATAAGTGTTGCATAATGATTAAAAAGTTATTTTACGTTACAGCTGTCATGAAAATAGTATGGGAAATGCTGTATCATAAAGTAATTTTTTAAAATTTTATAGACTGGCGTGAAAAAAGTGTATACTTAAACGACTGTTTTTGAATATGTAATTGGAACATTACGATATGAGTGTAGATAAAATAACTTTTTAATCATTATGCAACTTTTACTTTTTAAATTTTTGTCGGGCGCCGGGACACGGCGAAATGTAGGCTGAATACCTAAATGTCTTTGACAAATTCAAAATTCAAATATTCCTGTTTATATCTGTGTGTAATTATTTTCCCGCTAAACGGAATATTTTTTCTAATTGTTGTAATTTGTGTTTGTGAATTGTTTTTCTTGTTTAAAGCAAATAAATAGATATATGTGAAAGTAGTGAAGTGAATTTCCCGCCGCTTGATATCCTCGACGCGTAGATACAACATAACTGACTCGTAACTTACTTCCAGACAAGTTGAGAAAATTATAGGTACGAAATTTTAACATGAAAATATGAGTGTAGATAAAGTAGTGTATGCAACTGCATATAATTAGGCATTAATGTAACAGTTGCATAAACTACTAATAAGTACTATAACTACCTAAATACCTGCTTCACATATAAAAGACCAAGCCATAAAGGCAACTTCAGCGACTTAATCACTTGTTCGTTCATTTCCACAGACTTCGCTAGTTACCTAACAGGTTAAATATTGCAAAAGGCAGAGGATCGGCAAACTTTTCCTATAAACTGTTGGGAACTACCAGCGAATAGGTCGAAAATAGTTACGTATTCTTTACTTTGGTCTGGGAGTTAGTGATAGAAAAGTCTATTAATAGTAAATGAGATTTTCCATAATAGGCACCTAGTAAAATTGGAAAGGCAACTTTCTCAGAAGTGTAGATTGGTATCTAAATAAATAAGTTCATCGGTACCTTTTATTAACCAATCGAAAAGGTACGTCGCGTGTGATTCCCGTTTTATATTATAATATTTGTAATTTTTATAAAGGTATGATTTCCATTATAAATTTAAGGGTACCTAAACTTTCATCGAGCTCTTTCCAGGGTTTCGCGATTTTAATATGTTTCTGTAACTGGCCGTTAGTAAATGTATCCAATTATGGAAATGGTTCACTTCTGTGGTCCACTGGTCGTCCCGCCTGAAGCCGGGCGACCTCGCGCAAAGCAATACAAGTCAAAAATAATGAAATCATAAAAATAAATCACTAAACATTGGCGTGTTTATTTTACTTCACTGCTTTATTTTATATATTATCATTATTTACTTTATACCATTAAGGTGCAAATAAGCTTACGGCCTGCCTAATGGGAAGTAGTCACCGCAGCCTGTGGACGTTTGCAATACCAGGGGTATCTATCACCCACGCGCTGCCGACCCCGTAAAAACCTTTATCTACACTCATAGCATAATGTTCCAATTACATATTCGAAAACAGTCGTTTAAGGGTACACTTATTTCATGCTAGACTATAAAATTTAAAAAAATTTATTTTCGATACAGCATTTCCCATACTATTTTCATTACAGCTGTATCGTAAAATAACTTTTTAATCATTATGCAACACTTTTATTTTTTAATTTTTTGTCGGGCACCGGGACACGGCGTAATGTAGGCTGAATACTAATATGTCTTAAAAAAATGCAAATTCCAAATTTAAATTTTCCTGTTTATATTCTGTGTAATTTTTTTCCCGCTTACCAAAATATTTTTGTAATTGTTGTAATTTGTGTTTGTGAATGTTCTTCCTTATTTTAAACAAATAAATAGATAAATGTGAAAATAGTTAAGTGAATTGCCCGCCGCTTGATATCCTTGACGCGTAGATACAACAGAACTGACTCGCAGCTTACTTCCAGCTAAGTTAAGAAAATTATAGGTACGATATTTTAACATAAAAATATGAGTGTAGATAAAGTAGTGTATGCAACTGCATATAATTAGGTATTAAAACACTCGTGTCAAACTATTATCATACTCGGCTACGCCTCGTATGATAAACAGATACTCATGTTTTAATACCCCCTTTTATATGACAGTTGCATAAACTACTATTTCACCTCTGAAGAACTGCCCACTGCGATCTTTTGTAGTGTGCTCTAACCGTCGCCTTACGTGTCGGTGGATACCACCTATAGTTCGATAAGTCCTGTGCCGAGGCCTCCAGCCTAAAGGCAGCTGACCGGCCCTGGGCAGCACGAGATGCGTAGAAGAAGAATTTACAGCGTTACAATGCTGTCTCCAGATCGAGTAAAAAGGAAACGCAAATGATGGTGAGAGACGGGGGTCTGGGACTCGTGCAATTTGGTCTCTCGCCAAAGCCGTCGAAGGTAATTTCTATCGCCCCTCCTCACCAACCTTTCGCAAACCAGATGCCTCGCTGGCACACTCAACAAACGCGAAAGCCGATCTACTTTGCTCTCTATTTGGGGCGATATTATCTCAGACACTCTGCCTATAAATGCAGGGCTGAGTTCCTCAAGGCTCTGTGCTGTCGCCCACGTTGTTAATTGTTGACGATCCCCTACTTACAGGCGATTTGGATCCCTTAAGCCTCCGCAGAGACGTTGGCTCTCTGTTTGCTCTGTACCGTCTGCACAGCAGGGAATGTTCCGAAGAATGGTTTAACTTGGTGTCACCGTCACTTTACCGCCACCATTCTCTCCGTCGTTGAATTATCAGATGCCTGGCATACAAGGGACCGCTAAAGTAACATACGGGCACTGCGAGCCTTTTTACCGCACCAAGATCTGGAATGAGCCCCTTCCCGATATATTTCCTTTGCACTACTACGTGGGGTACTTCAAAAGGCATTTCTACAGGTACTAACCTCAAAGGCCGGCACTGCATCCACTACCCTCCAGTTGCAGATGTACTGGTAGACGGTTGCTACTTTCTATTAGGCAAAAAGGTAGGTATCGTGTGTCTCCCTTGCACCTATCGGCTCCCAACGGTCTTCACAGAGTCATCCATCAATCCCTTTTTTTCAATTTCACAAATCTAACAAAAATTTGCGAACAGACAAAGACACATTCATCATAATGATCCTCTGCTGGAATGTGCCTCATTTAAAATAAGAAAAGATTTCCCATTGCTAGTCAAATGTATTTAAAATCGTTAAAAAAACAAATAACGTTGCCCATTTCAAATGTTTCAAAGAATCTAATCTCAATCCCAGATACTGCACCGTTTTAATGAAGCCCAATTAATTACTTTACGTTCGAGGATCCGTTTGGAATCGAGTCAGAAGTGGATAGTAATAACTGGCTGAGGACACTAGAAGCAAACTCGTTAAAATCTAGTGCTCTCCTCGCGAGCGAGCGGCAGAAAGTAAACGAATCAAATCAATTTTGAGGAAAAGGCCTTGAATTCAATGTAAGAGAGCAGTCCACAAAATATGGATTTATTTTTACACGCCATCGGATTTAACTAAATTTGTTTCATTACTCTGTGTGTTCTATGTATAATAAGTATGTATTTTAAAGTATATAAGTAGTTTATCAGTTATCTCGCACCCATAACACAAGCTTTGCTTACTTTGGGGCTAGATGGCGTATTGTGAATTTGTCCACGATTAGTTATTTATTGTTACTATATTAATTATTTTCTTCCTTTTTTTACTTCCGTGGATTCTAACATTTACCAGACTCTTAAGCGAAAGGTAGCGGGTTCAAACCCCAATGTTGCCAAGTACCAATGACTTTTTTTGACGTGTATTCGATTAACGCCTTGCTCGGCGTCCCAACGGGCATTTCAGAAAAACTGTCACACGAGAGATGTGTACCTACTTTTGAAAGCTTCATATTCCTAAAGTTTAAAACATAGAAAAATGTTATTTATATCGTTGTACGAGTACATATCCATCCTGCGATAAACAAAAATATATATTTGACATTCCCCCCTTTTTCCACGACGTCATAGACCGCGGAAGTGAGCACTGAAAATGAAATGTCGTACGTGTGCTGTTCAGTACAACTCTCGCTAACATCAAATCTTTTGTTGGGATGAACGAAAAATTAACGAAGATTAAAATCTGAAGATCAAATTAAAAAAAAAATTATTATTATTTATTTATTATAAACATACCTCGCAGATATGGCGTGACCGAAACTTAGAAAGCAAAAAACATAGTAAAAATTAAGATTAAAATCATTTCCAGATGTCGTGAGACAGCTTCTTTATCGTTCAAGTAAGAACATAGCCCAAAATGACGAGCGGCGAATCTGAAAGTCGACTATTAATTTCTACTTCGCATCCATCAACATCATTCGGCAAAAATACTGACTAAGACTGAATGTGTAACCTTAATCCAACCGGCTTTTTTTTTATTTAATCTTAGTAACAACATACTTACATTTGTACATTTCAATAAATAGCAACAGTTTTCCTTGCTCCCATTCGCTTTACTTAACGTTTTGAAATCACTAACGTATAATATGTACTGTCCCTAGCACCGAAGTTGTTAAAAGTCAAAATATGCTCGAATTTCCTCCCAGCTTTATCATAAAGTTTATGGACCAATGTCAATTTCCGATAAAATCAGTTAGCGGTGGAATCCATCGATCATAAACAATGTTACAATCCCGGCGGCGAGGGATCATCGGTTATTTTAACAATGTTCCCTAGCGAAATTTTTAATGCACGGTAATGCATTGACTTTTTGAAAGGGATGAAGGACATACTCAATCTATTCATTAATAATTTTAAGTCTATAACTATAGGTATTGTAGATGTCTATATAAATATGATCATTATCGTCCTAGCGCTTATCCCGAACTCTGCCAGTCTTCGGCATCCTCGCGTCGTAAGTTGTTGACTCTCGTATCTGACTCAGCGGTGTCAATCCATCGCTTCTTTGGCCGCCAACGGGGTCTCTTTCCTGACACCGGGAGATACAGGCACCTATTTCCCACGTATTCCTGGAGCTTACGCATCACCAACGCAAGCGAATGTACTCGTTAAGTACTTGATCGAGTCTCGTAACACCGCATATCCACCGGAGCATTTTCATTTCGTTGGCGTAATGCTCGCGGACGTGTTGACGGCCATGTTTCGCAGCCATAGCCCCTTGAGCTTGACAGGGATTCTAGGGTCACAAACGACAGCCGTTAGCTCCCGCCATTTGGCTTAAGCTACAGATGTAGCCGGACTCGTGCAGCACGGATCCAATGTATCTGAATTTATCTTTTCTATTGACAGCTTTGTTTCCTATACGGATATCCATATGCAGCTAGCCATATATTCTGTTTTAGCGACGTTCAACTTCAAACCTCCATTTTCTAGCACTTTCTTCAACATCTTTACCCTGTTCTCAAGATCCTGCCTAAGCTTGCTTACCAATAATTTCAGGGCCCACCAGATTGTCTTTCAAGGAACACTGGGAGGGAGGTTCCGACAATGAGTATTCCGATGTTATGTGTTGTTGTTGTTTGTTGTTGTTTTCCCTCACCGTAAGAGCATCAGTTAGCAATCAACTAACGTACTTAACTCAGAAAAGAGTCATTGGTACATGGCCGCAGTGAGATTCGAACCCGGTACTTCTCGCTTACCAAGTGGATGTTTAACCACTCGGCTACCGATGCTCCAAGGAAAATGCTAGGGACACTAGGGAAAGATAAACAGCCCTAAAAACTATTTGCTCGCGGTAGAAGTTGCGGGCAAAAGCTAGTAATTAATAATATTACATCGATATTCGGTGCCTATCGAACAACATTCGATAGGCACCTACTTTATCGTCAAACATGACATTCATGATATTCATTGCAGAATTTCCCAAGACTTGTTTCTATAACAGAGAAACAGGTAGATCAAAGAAAACACGTAGAGAGAGAGAGAACGAATCTTGTTGCAAAAAATATCGACCTAGTTGTCGATAAAAGGAATGTATGTATAAATATAACGAGAAACTTTTCCCGCCGTTTAAGTAAGTAGGTAGTGTACGTACAAATTTTTCAACTTATCAGGTCCAGTTGAAGAAACTTTCATACTTCCCCCTAGTAAATCTCTTGGGATTACGTAATTCAGTTTGCGTCCCTTAGGATTAGAGGGTCCAGAAAACAGAAGTTTGCTCAGTTTGGGAGGTCTAGTTTTATCTAAATATAGCGCAGCCATAACTTGTCGGATACAATACAAAAAGATTATTATTTAGTAATGGAAAAAGCGTTTGGAGAACGGTGTTGGTTTAGGCCGCATTATTACAAACCACGTATTTTCACAAAATCATTCTAACACTTCTTATATTAGAACCACGTTAATTCACACTTCCTTCTCGTAGGCGTTATATTGATGTTCCGAAACTAAACCCCGACTGATTTTAAAAACAGAAAAGTAAAACAAGCAGGTTGTTGTAAGTAAATAGGCAAGAGACATTATAATAATCAAATACCATAGTTTATTCCTACATCCCACACAACTGTCTTTTTGATACTACTTACGCTGAAATACCGCTTGTTTGCTTTTGTTATTCAATTGCAATTTCTTACCATAAATAAGCAAATCAACAAACAGCCGATTGGGGTGGATGATTCTCGTTTAAGTCACCCCTACTTTCCCCCAAGGTCAGCGTCTTTCCCTATTTTCCTCTGGTTGAGGATATCCCTCTAAGATAAAACATTTTGGCCTTAGTAGGGAAAGAAGTATAAGATGGAAATATTGGGCATAATGATAACTACTTATATAGGTAGGAACTAACCCGAACCAGGGTACCGATTCTGGTGTGCAATGCAGTTGTTATTATGTTGCAATGTAACTGTGATGTTACTATAACTACGTCGAGGTATCGAGTCAGTCCCAGCATCATCCTAGTTAAATTGCAGTTAAATCATTGTTCGACCTTTGACACGTTTTCGTTGACAGAATTGAAGGCAGTTTGACAACTAAGAAAGATGCTTCTTAGTAATTTATTTATTTATTGGTGTACCAACAGCCATATAAAACCATAATGCAATTTAAGTACCAGAAAATGAATTGTGAAAAAGTTCGAACTCTTGAAAGTTGCAACTCAACATCTGTCATTTGAATAACAATCACACGTTTGACATGCGATGCAATTGTAATGTTACTGCAACTGAGACGATTTCCGTACCAGAATCGAAGCCCAGGTGACTTAGCATTCGCGTCACTACATTCCTACTACAGACGCACGCCAAAATTTTTGTTATCACTACATAGTATAAAACAAAGTCGCTTTCTCTGTCCCTATGTCCCTTTGTATGCTTAAATCTTTGAAACTACGCAACGGATTTTGATGCGGTTTTCAACAATACATAGAGCGATTCACGAGGAAGGTTTATAAGCAAGAAAAAAGGGTAAGTAGGGGTAAAGCAGGTGTCCGCGAACGAAGTCGCGCCGGGTCCACTAGTAAACGATAAGTAATTTTATTATTTTGTTTTCACAGTAGATATTTTGAAGGGGCTTGGTAATAATGCGCCCATTTACTACTAACCTCACAACACTACTTTAGTACCTAAATTTTTACAGTAGGTACATTAATTTGCATCGATAATTATCAGGACTTCGTGTCCCAACACTATAGTACACATCACCATGCCAGTCACGCGGCGACATGGCGAAGGTATCGCGGAATCGCCTCGGCTACGGACTTTTTGATTTACGACCTTATTTACGGCGATCGATGATACATCCTGTGTAAACAACAAGGTTATCTGCATAGCAGATTTCTTGGTATTATGGTAGGAATTTCACGGTCACCATTATAAATTATCATTGTCATCAATAGCCCATTATAATCCACTGTTGGATTTGAACCTTTTCAGAGTTTTGCTATAATATCCGCAACGGAATAGAGATCGTAGTGTGGAAAACTGTACAGATAAATTCCGGTGTCAAAGGCCTTAAGATAAACTAGCGTATATATAAGTCATAATAATATATAAATCAATGGCCGCTGCGCATTTTCTGTTCGACAGCGGTCCTAGCCTGAACTGTTTAGAACTAACGGAAGCTTAGTGCGATATTCATCTTGGTCAGACAGAAATGACATACGCTACATGATCTGTGGTGGTGACAAACGGTATAAATACAAATAAACGGTAAGCAATACTTATGGTAAGTGGTAACCGTCGCCGCACATCTACGCTTCATGCACTTCCTCTCGAGGATAAGATGAAATGCCTCATGCCCGTAATTGCGCTGGCTACGATTATATCCTTCAAACCAGAACACAACGTTGCAAAGGTTCTAGACGACAAAAATAGATAGTTGATGGTAGGTACGAATTAAATACGTGCGTTAAATTTTAAAGCCTTATTATTACCTATTTGTAAATTCAGCTCAGCGAAAACCTAATAAACTATTAATCTTCTACCTTATCATGCTTAAAACACCTATTCATGAGAAAATATTTCGCAGAATTCAATTTACAAATGTGCGACTGAAAGGTAATAAATCATGGTGGAAACCGCTTTCATGAGCTTTTAGCGTAAGAAGGCTTAAAAATCAGAAATTCACGAATGTACGCAGAGAAATCTTTTATCCATCATCTGATACATTATCCGTGGAAATATGTAAGCCGTGCATATGTGATATTGCTATATACATCGCTGGTTTAAAGGCAAAAAACAGCGTAAAGTTTAGATATTTCTGTTAAAGACAAATGGCCAAAGCTATCGCACAACGGCAGAAAAAGTATATAATACCTTAAATTAATTACCAGCTAGTTTACTCATAAATATAAATTACTTTTTTGTTTGCTGCTCACGTCGGCATGACTGAGTTAGCCTAAATTAACATTAGAATTTGGTTTCATTAGAAATTCTATTAATAGCTCAACCCCACCAAAAGCAGGTTTTGGTAGTGTTATGGTTCGTATCTACGACTTTGTCGAATAACTCGACACAAACGTAGTTGACGAAACACGACTTTGTCCTACAACTATTTTCGTAAAAACTACTGTCTGAAATCTGCTTTTATAACGCGCTCGGGATTAATACGCGCTGATACTTCGGTGTGTCGGAGAACGTTGCAATACGAATGCTCCACATTTATGGATTTTACCAAAGCCTTCACAGGCGAGTTGAGGAACCTAGTGTTGAGAATACCTACACAACACACAACAACAGCTTGCTTTGTGATCACCGGATGTTTTAACCCCAAACGAAAAAAGAGGGGTGCTATAGTATAGTATTATAGTTTAATGTGATTGTCTGCATGTCTTTGTACCTTTGGTTGTGTCAGACTGTGGTATTATTTATTTACAAACGGTTAGGTAGTTTATTCGAGATGTTTCTTAACTTTGTTTCATTCAAGTCGGTTCAATAGTTTTAGAAATATTTGAGTATATGGTTGGTTGGCGGTTTTTCGAAGCTTTTCTGTAAGTTCCCTTAAAGCTGATCTGCAGTTGGTGCTACATTCTACTCTGCCGAATACTTATATACGTACAACTCGTACATTGAAGGGTATGTATTTAAAAGTACCTATATAAGTAGTTTATCAGTTATCTAGCACCCATAACACAAGCTTTGCTTACTTTGGGGCTAGATTGCGCTGTGTGAATTTGTCCACGATTATTTATTTATTTATATTTTAAAACTTTTATTGGAGATTACTGAAGCCAAAACTGATATTTTTTTATTTTTCCAAAACTACTGAATGAATTTAAATTAAACTTGGTGTGATTTGCGGTAGATACGCGGAAGAACATTGGATACGGTATGTAATAGTATAGGTTTGTAGAGTGTAGGGAGTGATGTCCGTCACGCGAACGAAGTCGCGCCGCGCCCACTAGTATATAATAAAACCGGTGCGTTATGTAGGTTAGGTATTATGTATGTCAGCAGAACATGCCTTACCCACTCGTCGCACTAAATATTCATCCAAATCCAGCTACCATTATTGCCGGACGAATCATCTAGTTAGTAGCATTGAAGGCTACACACGTCTGTTCCGAATATCCATTGTGTGATCCAAATTAGAACCCGTGCAAGACCTTTTCGGGTGCAGCGCAAAAAGGCTAAGTAAGCAGCCAGCAGTCCATAGTCGGATGGGGCGCTTTGTCCTTCGCATTTCGTTTTGGCATGTGTTAGAGCTACCGCCTCTCTGTGCTATAAGAGGAAAGAGTATTAACAGGTGTGCTTCTGTTCATTTAGTCCCTGTTAGCTGGGTTCTTTTCTGTCTATTTGTTCCAGAACTGGTGTAGGTACGGTCACCCTCAAAGGTGCATTACCACCGTAAAGTTCATAATCCTGTGCAGCCGTTATAAGGTTTTATAGCATGTAGCATACTGATCGAAAGGTAATAAAGTAGAAATCATTTTTAAATAAAAGTAATATCAAAATCCGTGTGTTGTCCGGCAGAGTAGAATAGCACCAACCCCTTGCACTCATGGGTGTCGTACAAGGCGACTAATGTTTTCGAGGCAAAAGATCAAGAGTCTCCGTAGTCTGGAAAATGGGCAGCAGCATTTTCCATTGTTATATTTAAACACTGCGATCTCCAACCCGCCTGCCAAGTGTGGAGATTATGGCAATAACCTCCCCTTTCGTGAGAGAGGCCCTAAGTCCTGCAGTGGACTGTTACGAGCTGTGATGAATATCAAAATCGCTCGAAGTACATTTTAAATAATAAGTGCATTATCACCTTAAAGTTCATATTCCTGTGCAGCTGTTATAAGGTTTTATAGCATGTAGCATACTGTTCGAAAGGTAATAAAGTAGAAAACGTTTTTAATTTAAAGTAATAATAAAATCGCTCGTAGTACATTTTAAGGGTATACCCGGAACATACCCTTAAAATGTGTGATAATAACCGCGATAGTTTAAAACATTCGCTTGTAGTATTTTTTGTTACTTTATCAGTTTTCATTTCAAAAGTCACAATGGTATTTTGACAAATACCATTAAATAAAAGTTAACATTATGTGCAAATATTTTTAATTTATTGTAGCCATACATGAATACTTCATCAACATCATCATCATATCAGCTGAAAGACGCCCACTGCTGGGCATAGGCCTTCCCCAGAGATCTCCACAAAGGCCGGTCCTGTGCCATCTGCATTCAGCTGGTACCTGCGATCTTTACCAGGTCTCTGGTCAACCTTGTGGAAGGCCTACCCACGCTGCGTCTTCCGGTACGTATTAATGATTCCTAAACTAAAAAATAAATTTCAAACCTGTATTATCAAAAAATATTTTAATTTTCATTTATAAGACAAAGTATGGAAATTAATTGACTGCATGTGGCAGTAAAAGATGTGGAATATTAACTTGACGTGTTTTAAATTGATAGATTTAGTCCATTCCGTAATATTGTGATTAATTGACGACCTGAGTGGTTGAGTTGGTTAACATGCCGGGCGCCACGCAGAAGTCCGGGTTCGATCCTGGCCGAGTAGAAATTCAAATGATGAATTTTTATTTCTGTAACGGGTCTGGGTGTAGTATGTATAATAAGTATGTATTAAAAGAAAAAAGTACCTAAGTAATTTATCAAATAAATAAATAACTCATTTATTATAATTAGAAACGTCACAACACAACATAAACAAAAAAAGAAAAAGACATATACATCAACACATAAAATTACATACAAATTGTTGCCATATTAAAAATGTGAGTTGGCATTGCCGTGCTGTGGCCCTCCCTGTTGATAAAGGGACCTCGCTCAGCATGAGCCTGGCGCTGGTCTTCCGCGGGTCCCGCGGAGTGTGGTCCGGACTGCTACCCCCTAATACGTGCGTCTATCATTGCCTACAGTCAATAGATAAAATGTTAATATAATAAACTAATAAAATAAGAATAATAATGTATTAATATATTGTACCCGTTATGTGGCCGTGTGGTGTCCGGCAGAGTAGAATAGCACCAACCCCTTACACTCATGGGTGTCGTACAAGGCGACTAATGTTTTCGAGGCAAAAGATCAAGAGTCTCCGTAGTCTGGAAAATGGGCAGCAGCATTTTCCATTGTAACACTGCGATCTCCAACCCGCCTGCCAAGCGTGGAGATTATGGCAATAACCCCCCTTTCGTGGGAGAAGCCCTAAGTCCTGCAGTGGACTGTTACGGGCTGTGATGATGAATATATTATAATGTATACTTAAATAAATGTATAGTGTGTACGTGTCAGGTGAAATGTTCATCAGTTATCTAACACCCATAACACAACCTTTACTTACTTTGGGGCTAGATGGCGCTGTGTGAATTTACCCAAACATATTTATTTTTATTTAGGTATTTAATTATAATTCGAAACGCAAAATCATAACAAATTATTAATAATCATTAATTTGATATCAACGTAATAAAACAATAGAGACTTTGAATTGAATTGTATGCTTTGTTAATTAATAGAAGTAAAATGATGTATTTAATTATGTATGTCATTCATAAGTATTTTATATAAACCATAATTGAATAAAATTATTTGTATTTAAATTTTTGCACTTATGAGCGCGAATACTATTTAACATAATTTTGGCCTAATTGAATATTTTTTTAATTAATGTTATAATTTGGACCTACTGAACTCAATGTAAAGTCAACTGATTAAAATAACTCACTAAGTTGGTTGAAATAACGAAATAACTACGGTTTAGGTAGCAACCACGTAATCCACGCTGTCCAAACAAAGGCATCTGTGTGCGACACAAAAATGTAATACGAACATCCCCGCGTTCCCCCGGTCACAGTTCCGGATTGTCCGTAGCCGAGGGCCCGGGCGCAGCCGGTGATAACTGAGAATTTACTGCCCTGTTGATTCATTGCAAGGCCTCACGGACTGGAGCCATTAAGTGTGCCCCGGGGAGTTTATTTCTGCTTCATTACGGCGCCTAAATAAATGACCTCAAAAATCTCGCATTTTCCGTAATCTCATGTGATTTAATGAGCATACCACAAATCCAATTTCAGTCTAATCAACTTATAACAGGCGTCTTGTAGATTTCCGATAAGCGCATGCAAATTTGATTAATTTTTTTTTTTCACCAATTACGTAATGGATAAAACTAGAGCCCGGTATTTAAACTAGCTAACAAAAGGAGTTCCTATCCTATCATATTGTACGGGTTGATATCGACATCGACATAATTTATTTTGACCCCACAAAATCCATATCCATAATTGTTATTTCTAAAGACAAAAGGCGGGCCCGTCCGGGATTTGAACCCGGGACCACTCACACCCAAAGCGAGTATCATACCCCTAGACCAACGGGCCGGTGGGTTTGATTGCTAAGTCTCGCTCCGAAAGGTTTCGTTCGTTTTCAATTAAGATTTAGAGGCAACTGTTTAAACAGGCCGTCTTTTGTTTTATCGCAAAACAATTGCAAATTACATCTTCATCAATTGTAATCTATTATAGATAGCTATGAATACAGTTACTTACACAAACAATTGAAATGACATGGCACTCTGAAACTTTGTAAATTCATAAATACCAATAGTCAGTCTAAAATTACCATATTTTCCTATTTCATTTTTAATTAAAAGAATAATATCAGAATTTTACTACGTATAGATTTAGATTTAGATTTAGATTTAGATTTATTTATTATCTCATTTTACAGCCTATATTTTATTATCAATATTTTAGTAATTTATATAAATCTATAAAAGAGATCGTCAATTTTGGTTATAAAAACATTGAAGTTATGTATACAATCGGAACAGGCGTTACTTTCATCGTGGAAAGTTAACTAAATAAATAATAATATTAGGAAACAATAATCCTAATGTCATGAGATTATAATAAAATACAATACAATACAAAATTACACAGTGGTAGATAATTAGAACAATGTCAATTACAATAATTTAAAATAAAAATGTCAATAAACAAATATTACTATAGGTAATTTATCAATATGTATATGAAATGTCAAATATAATGTGTAATGTAAATTAATTGAAAATATGTATATGAATTAGAAGAACATGTCAATGAATAATAGCAGATTAATGTCAAACAATGAAAATAATTTAAATAGTAATGTCAAAAGGTAGTTACAATTATATAAAGATGTCAATCAGTTTATTCTACCCCTCTCCAAATGAGGAGTCAAAGTTTCTTTCGCTAAACCTAAGTGGCAATAGGCAGGCCACATACTCGTACCTCACAAATGTTTGGGCGGAAAGGTTCTCGAGATGGCCTCCCACCAGATACTTTTAGGCGTATGACCCGGCAGTGGACGTCCTGAGACTGAGATGATGATGAACGTTAAAATCATAGGTGACCCTAAAAATCTGTCATCGTGATCAGATGGCAAGCCTTTGCGGTTCCACCTTACGCGAGTTTGTCTTCACGAATTTCCTCTATTCTCTTCTTCGAATACCGCGGATTTTGTATGTGTCTTCTTGCTGTAAAAGTATGCGATGTAAGTAAATGTATTAGGTTAGGTAAGTAATAGTTGATGTTTCGTTCCCGCGTCAGTGGCGTATACGGGATCCACGGCGTCCAGTATTAATAGCCCGCGGGGGGTTCAGACCGTAAATCTTGGTACGTGTGGGACCATCAGGCCTCGCTCGTACGTTACTTCAAAGGTTAACTTGTATTCTTGGCAACTTTTTATGCTATCGAGCTAAAAGTATAAATACCTATCAATAGTAACCATCATCATCATTGGCCTTAGATATATATTATAGATGATTTAAATAGCGTCACTGTTTGGTACGGCACTTTTTCTGATGGCTGTGGAGGCCAACACGGGAAAGACAGATTCGTAATGAAATGAATTCCATTGAAATAGTAACTATAGTTTCCTTTATAATCCATGCTAATATGAATCCAAATACAAACTGTCTTCAATTAAACTCTATATTGTATACGTAACGAGGAAAGGTTAAGAGAAGCAAAGTAACTTAACGTAGACTCAACTAAGACGAGTTGGCTTTAAGAGATTAATGATTCAGTAGGGAACTAATCCCAACTCTAGCTCTGGAGTCGAATGTAAGTTTTAATGGACACTTCTAAGTGCATGCAAACGAGTTGCCGTAGCACTAAACTCATCCATACGGCTCAAGTTTTGACAACGTCTTACGAGTGCTGCGCTGATTTCTTTGCAATTTATACTTTTTTAGCTAATCTCAAGTTACTGTAGTACTTAGTGAATTTGATGCATAGTAAGTAGTAGGGGAGACCGGGGCTGGTTGTTAGAGGGGTAGGTAGTTTTAGCAGCCATGGTAGCTACACGGAAAAGGCTATATTAACGGTATAAAGAGACATATCTAAAAAAAAAAATTACAGGGGAAGAGGTTTAGTAAAATATGGAATAACTCGAAAAGTACAGAGTATCTACTCGTATATAGATATTAATGATAATATGTCAAATTGGCCTTAATTTTTTATTTGATGTATTACTGATGTATTTGTTTAATGTACCAATCCTTGCCTGTTGTTTTCTCTGTTACCGATACCGATATGTACCGACTGTGTTCATTCATTCATTGATTCAATACAGGAAAAAACAATGAAAACCATATTGCTGTATTTTGTGACATCAAGTCTTTCCCGTAACCTTCCTTTGTGGCATTGTTCCTGGAAAGACAATGTGAACTTTGAAACAGCAATCAACTTTTAGGACTCTATTCAGTGTAATAAAGTATACATGTTGCAAACATTATCAAATGTTGTGTTTTTATTCTCAGAAATTATTACTCGCATATACAAACAGTAATAAGGTATTGCTGTTAATTTTTTATATATGAGTGAATTGTCATTTGTTTGAAGTATTTAAGAGTATAAATAACGGTTCGATAATTTCATTATTATTTTGATAAAGGTAACGATCCAGTATATAAAAAGAAACTTGGACATTAACGCCAAGTTTTTTTTTATATACTGGATCGTTTACTGTTGTACCCTCGAGCACGAGGGCCCGGGGTCCACCTTGACCATGATCCAGGATTTAGCGATCAGGTAATTATAGTCGAGTTACCTACTACCATCTGACCTCCGTGACTCTGCTACCAGGGGAACCTGACCAGATTGGATCATGGTTACAAATTCAGTTACCTGAATTTGCAGGTTTCGTTACGTTTTCCCTCACCGTAGGAGCATCGGTTATAATTCAACTAATACATACAATACAATACGTACATAACTCAGAAAAGAGTCATTGCTACATGGCCCGCAGCGAGATTTCAACCCGATACCTCTCGCTTACAAGTCAGATACTCAACCGCTCGGCCACCGACGCTCTCGATACTGTATTTTACTGGTTTTATTTTAAACTAAGTATGAAAATTAAATGAGTAGGTATATAGATAGCCTCGCGGCAGAAAAAAAGTGGTTAATCGTTAATCAAAGGTCAGTAAAAATTATTTGTAAATTTATTTGGTATTTTGTTGGTACAAAGTCATAAAACCCCATACAATCCCGAGTTGGTGCGTTTACGGTTCTATACGTCGAAAAGTAAAAATTTAATCATGAGTCTACAAAATTGTTCTGTAAATCTAAAAAAGAATATATAAAAATGCCCAATGCTACAGCTGATGTTGCTCAAGCCCTATTCCTAACCGATCAGGAACAAACTTTTAGAGAGTTGACTCCAATTCTTAATTAATTGGCTACTATCCCAAGATGTGCACAGCCTGGACGGTTTACAACGCGACGTGGTGAAAGATTAATGGTATCTTCGCCCAAAATGAGGATTTTTTATCAGCATTTAAGTATGTTATAACCTGACACGGGACGCCCACATAGCCTGAAACGAGACGGCCACATTCTTGGAATTGTTAAAAGTGCTAACTCACTTCTATACACGATTAGGAAAGCTTTCGGAAATATCGATAAGAACCTATTCATCTCACCTATGTGCTCCTGGAGTATGGCCTTCAGATATGGAATCCTTATTTCAAAAATACCCTACGGAATCTGGAAAGTGCGCAGAGAAGAGCTACGTGTATGGTGACACCTCTTCGTGGCAAATCATACGAAGATCGCATTTAAGCACTGGGATTGACAACACTGGAGCCTGGAAACCTTACATGGTCATTCTAGTAATTTTGTTCTTTAACCTGTGTTGTGAAATTTCTTTTATTTATAGAAATCAATTTATTTGTATTTTTACTGCTTGACCTTAAAAGGTTAGTTTTTGTGTTGGACCTTAAAAGACATTTGCTCAGGTAGTGCTTCTTGATGAATTACTCGAAAAACAACAAACAATGACTTTTGTTTGAATAAGTGAATGTGAAAAAGTCGCAGATATTTAAAAGAAGGAGAGAACTATAAAAGTTCGTGGTATCGTAAAAGACTGGATTGAATTGGAAAATAAGGTTCTTATTTTGTTTAGAAGTAGAAATTACCATGTTTTTTATTTTGATGAGGCAAAAGATTGGTTTTTATTAAATGACTGAGACTACGTTTGATTTTTAACCCCTGGCGTGGGGTTGAAAGTGTGACACCTCTCTTTTTCAAGAATTCATTAATTTCTTTCATATTTCAAAGACGTAAAATGAATTTTATATTAACATCCTAAATAGTTATTGCATCCAATAAATCTATGAACAGGTAAGATATTTAAAAAGTTATGAGACTTTAGAAACAAAAATTCACATCCAACCCCAGCCTCCCCTACCAGTCAATAGGTAGCACCAGCAAAAAAATGGCCTAAGATTATATTGCAATTGCAAAATAACGTGAAATGTTTGTCTACCTTGGCAGCTTTAAAACAACGGACATCTTTGGACAACGGACGCAGAAATCGCGTATGCCGTAAGTAAAAAGTAATAAAAGGAAAGTTAATAAATATTCGTGTATCCAAAAATTTCCTGTTGCCCTGTGAATGAATAATTAAATATTGATTGCTGATCTATTCTGATCAATAAATATGTGCCACTTCATTATCGCTGCCCAAGTTGCTTGATAACCGACGGTCTTAATAACCGATCAGGAAAGAACTCTACCACAAAATAAAAAACGGCCTACCCAAAACAGAAGGTCCACTGGAAACAAAGCGTCATTTCCGTCACGCACACATTGACGTTACGTTTACAGGCATTCTCACGCAGTTTTACGCAGAGTTCAGTCGCGACTGGCGACACGTGTTGTCAAAATGAATATGCGATATTATTACAGTTGTAGTGTATATGGTTTGACCAGCACAAAGATTGTTGTATTTTGAAATCATATTTATGATCGGCAAACAGTGCATTAAACTTTTCACACATTACGATACGACATTTATTCGTTACAAAGATTATTGTAAAGATAGAGGAAGCACTTTGTTGATTATACCGCAAGACAATTTTATGCAATCAGTTAAAGCAATGGACGATACATTCGGTTCATTTTTAAAATAAAATATACAAACTGTAAAGTACTGAATAATCTTTTGAAAGAAGATAAAATATATCTGTCGTAGATTAGGGCAGACTCTAGCAGGGGAGAGATCCATCAGAAGGTATTTTCTGGATAGTTTCGTGAAAATAAAGATCAACCAAACAGTTTAATAGTGTATTGAGATAATAAAGCGATATTACAATAAAAATAGCAAACAATGGAAGCATAGGATGACTGTAGGATAATTTTAAGTAACAGATAATAATGTGGGACTACCGAACCGTGGGTCACTGGAAGACCCGCCACCACCCATGGCCATCCCACGAGGCAGAAACGCAAGGTGCGCCAGGGAATCTATTCACGTGCGCCCTTGAACAAATTATAATTTGGTAGTCCCTTCTGTACTCACACTTTATGGAGTACGGCTATGTGATGTGAGGCAATTAATAAAGACTTCTTCTTTCTTCAATGGATGAGCAGCTAGTTACACGTCTTGACTCGTCGATGGTCGAATGGGAAGTGCTCGTTGCGACCGCGCGCCGAATATGACGTCTTCACAGTATTGCCAGCTATCCGTAAGGTGGCGCTTCGATTGACGTTGCGTTTCTTAGCCAAATGATGACTAGGCTCATGACCCTCTACGACATATCTATTCCAATGCCTTGCTCATATTTCCGCATCATATATTTAAAAAAACGTTATATGAGAACGCGACTTTTCTACATGCTGTGATATAATAATCGTGCATTTAAACAATGTCGCAATCGACGAAAATATTTTTCAGTGAATAACTTATAAAACCAGTGTCACTATTTTTAAATCCTGTTTTTTGTTGTTTTTAAATAGTGATATACTAATATACCACTTTCTTTTTTACTTACCTGTCTAATTTAAAAATGCACATTTTCACTATAATAAATACAGTCTCTTTAATAAATCTCTTTTTCGTCCAACTTGGCACATTTTTACATATTTTTTTTGTTTGTCATCAAAACATAGCCTCCTTTATATGACAAGCCATGCTATAGCACGGAACGGCAACATCGCTCTGAATCGATTTACTCCTGTAGATAAACACTTTTCTCTATGATTTACTCATTGTTTACAGGTCAATGTGCGGGACAAAATGCGACGTTGTCAAACTTCTGCGCATGGCTTAAGATGAAGGAGGCTATGGACCAAAACATGGACTTACTACCTAAAGGGACTGCGCACTGCTTTGACTAAAACCGGGCAGAGCGGGAGTCACCATCGATAGTCCTGTGTCCCTTTCTAGTGTTGCCACCATGGTTGATGCAAATTCCGAATTACTTTTATTACTTAGCGCGGACACCGACCTACCGATCAGGGCCAGGCAGAGTCGGACCGGGTGCAATCTGAAGGTCATATTTTCACCAGGGTCCAACCCAAGGTTTCCCTGCTACATAGAACCCATTGGTCCTAAAATACTAGTTTCTATAGAGAATTTATAGTACTTGTTGATCTACATTTCGAAAACCAGCTGTCAAACTTAAAACTGCAACAACTCCTAAACTATTGGTGCTAGAACACTAGTTCCTAAAGAGAAATGATAGTGCTCGTCGAAATCTACATTTTGGATGGCAACTGTCAAACTTAGAACTGTTGCAACTCGGAAACGATTGGTCTTACAACACTAGTTCCTAGAGTAATATCCGTTGAGTACGTTGAGTATGAGTACTCATTGAGATCTACATTTCGGATGACAGTTTTAAGTTTGACAGCTGTCACCCGAAATGTAGATATCGACGAGTACTATCACTTATTTTTAGGAACTAGTGTTGTAGGATAAATCTTTACCGAACTCTTTTATCTGTTTTGTGGCACAAAAAGTCGTAGGTTGATAATTATGTCGACTCGACGTTTGTCGGAGAAACGTTCAGTAGATCAAAAGGTATTTTGATAACTACTTTTCGGATTGTACGGATTACCCCATAATAATATCAAATTCACGGTAAATATATTTCTTCAATAATGGCAACACCAAACATGAAACTTGTCAATTTAGAATGACGGTGATTATGCCAATAACATTGTGTTTACACTGTTAGAAAGGGACAAACGACTATCGATGGTGATTCTCGCTCTGCCCGGTTTTAGTCAAAGCAGTGCGCAGTCCCTTTGGGTAGTAAGTCCATGGACCAAAATGATGTAATTGACATATCATGTCAAACAGGAAAGTTTTGTTATAAACAACTTGAAAAGAGTTTCAACCAGTGTCAAAAAAAATCCATAATTCCACAAATAAAACCTACGGAGTCAATATAGTAGCAACGGGAGTGGACCTTCTGTAAGTTTTATATTTTGTGACTCTACGTGCAATGCTACGATTCACCGTAAAAGATAATCTGCAATAAAGAGATCGTATGACTAGACTGCATTCACCATTACTAATCATCTACTTACACTCTGAATCAGTAAACAAGTCTTTGCTCGATAGTACAATTCACGTGTAGCTGTGATCATAGATCTAGTTTTAAGGACTCCTTGAAAGTAAATGAGGTACTTTCCTCCACCCTGACAAAGTTGATAGGCTTAATAAAGTACACCCAACGTCTAGTAAATACTTACTTCATAGCAAATAATTTGCCAACCCCATTTTGCGAAATCTTGTGGTTACTGTTTAGCATGGTAATTCAGATGAGCACCAAGACGTAGAAACTTAAAGTACGTTCTTGCTTCAACAACTTCGGCCCTTGTACGTTTAATCTCCTTACCTGTTTATTATTATGGACCCCGGCAAGAAAGCTGGGGCAACAAATTGCTAGAACTTTTGACTTTGATTGGTTGTGTCTGAACACGAACTTCCGAATTAGCTCTCAGTTGCGTTGCTGAGGAAGAAAAATTAATACCGTTGCAGAAAGTTGGCTGGAATTAATTTCATCAGGAAAAAGGCAACGGACTCTTCAAAGCGGCGCGACAGTTTGCCAAGCACAAAATCGATTTAATCCAATTAAGGGGAAAAAATATTCCGGCAAAAATGTAGCTCAAAATTAACTTGAATTCGAAAGGAAATGTTGATCGTTCCGCTGCTCTGCCAACCAGACAGTTGGGAGTGAGGGGCCATATTTATTACGGTTCATATTTTGATATTTTTTCATGCCACCCTACATAATACATACGAGTTATTAGATAAGTTACAAAGTTAGATACTATTCTCAATCCTACTAGTAATTGGGAAAGTTGGTAATGATGAATGGATGTTTCGATGTTTGGTACTTCTTCATGCAAAAACTACTGAATGGATTATGATGAAATTTAGCATTAATATAGCTTCAAGCCCAGAATAGCACATAGGCTATAATTTATCTGGAAAATCAATGTGGTTTCCCGCGGGAACGGGTCTGGAATGTTATATAATCATATAATCAAATCTGTGGACGAAGTCGCGAAAGCTAATAACAACATAAAAGTACCTATGTCATTTTATGACTCCAGTTTTGTTTAACTCCATAGATATAAGGAACATATACATACAGCACCTACCTATTCCTGATTACAACGCTTGCGAAAACCGAAACTGCAATGAACATAATCAGTTGACAACACCACCCCGACATCCCAGTGTAATCGACAGCAGCGTTGTTGCTAGATAATTTAGTTACCCACCCACTTAATTAGTTTGCTCTCCTAAGACACGACTATAATGGAAATCCACGGCGATACCTAATACTGTTTAAATTGCTTGTTGCTTCTAGTGGAACAGGCGATTTACCTGCCATAGCAATTGGCTGCTAGGGTCGCCAGAGTTTAGAATTTTATATAAGTATACATGTTGGTAATATTTTTTATATATACCTATATTTGACTAGTCAGGCATTTTGAGGTAGGAGGTCGGGAACACTATATTTACTACTCCAATTTTTTTCGGGTTCCAAGACAGTATTAGCGTGTGGGTGCGCATGAGTATCAAAACTCAAGGCCTGTGTGTAGTCCCCGCTGTAGATCCTGGCTACACAGGAGTTGCAGCGGTGGGAATGAGTGTTGGGGCAAAGTCCGTTAGCCAGGCATTTGATCGCCATCTCATCTGGTGGTAAGTGACAATGCGGCCGAAGATGGATCTTCCCAAATAACTAAATTGTTTCTTAGTAGGCTACAAATTACTTAACTACCCCGCTATTACTTAGTAATACCTCAGAGTAAAGTAATAGGAGCAGATATCAGTTTTCCTTTGTGCTTTCCATTCTCGGCTTCCAAAACCTAAATTTCGTTTTAAAATATATTATTACTGTTATGAATATATTATTAATCTGGGTTGGTGTATTAAATCATTCTCCTCGATCAACTACTATAGTTTTTGAGTTCATAATACACAATATATGGTATTCGGTAGGTAACTTTCATCAAAAGCCGTTTACGTAGTAGCTTTGATTGAAACATCCACCTAAACATCCATATGTGCTCTAATGTGATACAATTATTTGGTTAGTTACCGCCTTACCGGTATCTGTAGCGCACACATAACGAACTCTCTAATTTTCTCGTTCATAGACTCTCAAAATCATTAACTCCGACGTCACGCTGTTCAAGCAACCATTGCTCCGACATACGAGAACATCTAATGGTAATAAACAAGCAATTCTTGTGTGTAATAAGTATGTTATGTCAATGTACCTACCCATAATTAGTTTCTTGATAACTGCTAAGAGTTTCATGATGATAACGTAGAAAAAGCCCGAGATAGTTGACTACCATAATATAAATATCAACACAAGATGGGAATAGTATCGAGTTCGCTACTGTCTTCACACTCTCGTCGTCACTCATGCATGTTCTTTGTGATTGAACCGTGTGGTGCCAACCCTTTCGACTTAAGGATGTCGTGAAGACTAAATATCTTAGAGGCTAGCTAGCTTGGACCTCCCTACGGAGATTTTCACCAGAAAATGGACATTACACAAGTACCTCAAAGAGCGGCCGAATACATTCGCTCTCCTTGCATATGTCCAGGGGGGTGAAACTCGCGCGTTCGACATTAGAAATCAACATTTTCTCTAACTAGAAATACCTGTTAATAAGTTGCTGAATCCCTATTGCAAAGAGAAAACTTATTCTTAACGATTTTCGCTCATCCTTTTTTGCGAAAAACGTTTTAAATTACATTTTTAATAGAGATATTTAGCTACAAAAATGTCGAATTCGAGATGTCACAGCGCGAGAATTAGGCCCCTGGACGACGGACATCAGCCACTTTCCATCAGGTAGACCGTCCGTCCGTGTGTCTCCCTAAGTGATAAAAAGAACACGTTTTCTGTTGTGTATTTGAAACACTGCTTGCCATATGTGGCATTTATGACAAAACCCTCGAATGCTCCATGGGGAACCGTTAATAGTGGAGAGGCCTATTTGCTCCCAGAGCCAAGGGGTTTAGAGGTATGAAAAGTATTGGTGATACCCCTCGTGTTGCTAATGGCCACAGGTAACGGTGCCCACTTTCCATCAGGTGGCCCGTTTGCCTGTTTATCTGCCAATTGACATAAAAAGCTCTCCACTGTTTTGGAGGTGGATGCGCACCCCGTCCCTACGGGGTGTAGCATCCGATGAAACCTGAAAGGCCCTTATGGCTACAGGTGCTCCCAGGGGGTGTTTAGTACGTATGCGCCTAGGTTCTTTTGGCGAGTCGTGCATAACCAGTCCGGCCGGCCGGCTGGTACTCATGAGAGTTCACCTCCTCCCTCCCAACCGCTATACCGGAGGGTGCCCATTTCCTTTGCGTTGGGCGCAAAAAAAAAATGATTAAGTAAATTTGTGATACAAGTTCATGTCTATGGCGTTCACTACGGCTACTTCAGCTTCGATAAAACGATGTCTTTTCCGGACGAGGGCACCGTATGTTATCGTCCTACGTCATTAAGGTCATTCCACTTTATAGCCTAGGACCCCACAAAACGTTGGTCCGTCGGTGCACAACCAGACTCGATTGTTTTCTTGCGACGCATACTTTCGTCTTTTAGTAGCGATAGTACCTACTCTTGTGTAGGTTATATAAGTTAAAAAACTGTCTGCCTTACTTCCTCTTAGCAGTTTTGCTAGCCCGCCACATTAATGTCAGCAAAAAACGACTCACCAAAAAGTGATAATTTCTTTTATTTCTTAACTACTATCGCTACGAAAATTCATAAATTTAGGTTGCAAAAAAAATTTTATATTGTACCCAACGGTCCAGGTAGTGCACGGGCATACCAACGTTTTGTCCCCTAAACCTCTACAATCGCTACAAAGTGAAATGTTTCTTCTACTTGATGATGTAGAATAACCTACAGTGCCCTCACAGTCTCTAAAACCGATGTGCATTATTTACTGCCGACTACTGCTCATGTCCGGTGCAACAACGAACCACGAGTACTAAAAGCGGCAAAAACCCGGCGTCGTATCCCGCGCCTGCGCTGCCGGAAGGAAGCCGCTGTCCAACCCACCAGATTTACGATGAGACTTCCTAATGCTAGCACTGTAATTCATGCTCTGTCCCAGTGTATGTTTAGCTTGAATACATATTTTATGAGTTCGTTTTTGCGTTCAGATTGTGTCATGGCGTAGTCCGGTTTCATAAGCCCAAACTTATGACGATCTTGGGGTAGTATTAGTTACTACAACGTACCGAATGTTAACAAGGTAGTTTCGAAGAAATAAGAAAAATTAAACAAATAGTCTAGAAATAAACAAATTTATTTTATTTATATGCAGCATTTTTGAGCACCAGTGGCTGGACGCACTCATGTGGGAGGCTAGAGTCCCGCAGTAAACTGTAAATGTTACTGTTGAGGGGAGTTATCGTTGCTATTCTTCTATTATACTTTTCAAAAAAGATTTTCCCTATCACAATATCATAGTTTTTCTATAATCAGGCATACTTACGTTTTACAAGAGGTACCTCTTGTACATCTTGTTTATCTAAGGTTGATAATATGTTGAATATTTGGATATTCAGCAGCTATTTCGATACACGATGCACTTGCCATTTAATAGTGGTAGAAATAGGGGAAACGTATAAAAATATACGTAGCAAATCTCTCGGACCCCGTCCATTGCGTGGGCAGTATAAATTAGTTTGCGGCGACGCGACGCAGGCGCGCGGCGGCCGCGGCAACCGCAGTCTGCGGACGAATTGCTACCCTAATTGAATCCCATGAAAAACATTTATATGTAAAAATTCGCCAAGTCTCGTGACTCTCCCGTAAAAATAAATGAGATCTAAGGTGGAGTCGAACAGTACTTTTTTATTAAATATTCTGCAAATTACACTGTAGTTCCCTTTTAAAGATATTGAGGAAATAATAATATTCTTGCCCCTTGCCTGAACATCGCCGCAACTAATTTCTTATTATTGTACATTTGTAAATTTGTATGTGGTATGTCTAATATCTCAGTCAATAAATATGTAATTTCATATCCCTTAGAAAATGACAGACTTCCATACAAACTGTCATCCCCCATTTTACCCCTTTAGGGTAGAAATTTCGTAAAACTTATGTACAGGTACATGTTCATAAATAACCATAAGCCTGTATCAGGTATTAATATACTCGTACAACTTCATGTCTCTTATTTTGAAAATGACGTACTTTTATACAAACTGTCAACCCCTATTGCACTCCCTCACGGGCATATATTTTCCGTTCCGATTTTTCCCTTTCATCATCACAGCCCATAACAGTCCACTGCAGGACTTCGAGCCTCTCCCACGAAAGGGGAGGTCATTGCCATAATCTCCACGCTTGGCAGGCGGGTTGGAGATCGCAGTGCAGTTGATGAAAATCTACCCAGAAAGATGCTGCTGCCCACCTTTCGGATTTGTCCCTTAGTCGCCTCTTACGACACCCACGGGAAGAGACGGGGTGGTGCTATTCTTTGAGGTGGCGGCACCACACACCACATTTTTCATTTTTCACTTCATTTTTCCCTTTATACACTCCTAATTATCTATCCCCATGCCAAATTACAACTTTCTAAGCCATCTGGAAGTGTTCTATCTTTTTGATGATCAATCACTCAATTAGTGACGAAATATTCAAACTTCGATAAACCATATATTAAAAACCGTTTAAGGTAGAAACTTGTAATTTAGAATATAATCTGTCTACATTACGTAAACAATGACATATAAACTTCAGGTAGTTTCTTACAAAGATATATAATAAGACCACGCTAAGTCCGAATCGCACGTTTAATAATCTCTGTGTGGCAACTTATACCAAGTTTTTTATCCGTCATAGAACGTCATTGAAAAGTCATAACAAACAATTTGATTTCTGTAGGACTGTTTATTTTCGTAAGTTAAGAAAAATATTATTAAATAATGGGCAAAACAATTAAAAAGGAAGCGCGGAAGATAATTTTCACCTTGATTAATAATTTAGACAAACGTTCAAGCTAATCGTGACCAAATAACTGAATGCTTACAAGAAGGTGAATGCGTTGAGTTGCTTCGAGAAAAGGGTGTACGGCCATGCTTGTCTGCTCGACTTGGCGGGGAGCACTGCCATGCCCCCTGATATACCCGTCTCCATTACTGTATGGTGGGTATGAAAGCGGGCTTGTGTACTTTTTACAAGCTTTTATTTAACTTGCAGTGTATGTTTGTGTGTTTAGGTTAAATCTTGTTATAATTTTAAATTGTAAACCAAGTGCTTTCAAGTCGGGTTCTTTCGTGGCATTGTTGATTGTTCTCATACAAAAGAGAGAGATCTACTCCCTGTTTCTGAATTAAGAATTACATTGAGAACGTACTTAAGTATATGGCTTAAGTAAATTTTAATTTTTGAAATAACTTTATGATGATTTTCTATCTTATCTTGTGCTTAACTCGACCGTTTTTGAACTCTTTTGACAGCGCTCAAACTGCTCTCATTATTAGAATTGAATATTGTCAAGATAATCATCCGAGTCTGGCACTTAAACTCTGCTCACGTCTACGAGGAACTCGGCTACGAAATGAATATCAAATTGTTTTAAAATAAGTCAGAACGAACGCCGCCATCTTGTAAAGCGCCACTTTTGACAGACAGCTGGAGTTGATGTTTGACAACTACGCCCTCATCCAAGTGCCAAACACAGACATACCAGACTAAACACAAATCACAAATATTCCCTGTTCGCTCACTCTACAATGATTATGAATCTTGCTATCCCGTTTTTTCGTCTATTCATATAAGCTCTAAGAAAATGACGCGCGCAATGTTTTGAACGTTCGACATGCTGCTCAAGCTAACAATGAGCTGACGTTTCTTTTGAAACGTCGGTGTAAATTTTATAATTTCTTAATAAAATTTAAATCAAACCATTTAAAAGACGGTGTAATTTAGTGAACTATAATGTGAAAGCGCAAATTATGGAAATACACCTTGATTATCTTTTCATCGGTAAATAATTTCATTCGTGGTCGCGGCGATCGGGAATCAATTTTAGAAATTGTGACAAAAATATGCATCGTAATAGTGTGAATATGCAATAATTGAAATGCTTTACCTTAAAACAACATGCCATTAAAGATAGATTTAAAATTATTGGCAAATTGAGCAATATTTCTGTGATCAAAAATATTTTGATGCTAACAGGGTCGGATTTAGTATTAATTGTATAAAATTTTAATACTCAAATCTTGTAAATAGCGGTCCTCAATTTTATATGTATAAATTAGGGTTTCATGCTAAAAATGTACCTAAATGACATTTTTCATGTTCTGAATTTTTATGAAACAACTTAACGGATTAATCGCGTATATACGTTTATTTAAATTTATTTGTTTTTCTAGGTTTCCTAAAGACCAGACATGGCGATGTCTGGGTTGCAAATTGGAAGTGTTGCGTTGCAAACATTTTGTAGAACAAGATAATAAGTAGATGTAAGTCCCTTCAGTTCTGGTGTATCCTTTTCATTATTTTTATTTTCATGACTATGTCCTCTAGATGTATGTATGTAACATCATCATCAACATCATATTCAATTTATTGTGAAGTCACATAGGCCAACATGTGGATAATGAAGATACCTCTAACGATAAGTAAGTAGGTACCTACTTAGTTTAAAGTTATGAGAGAACAAATAAACATTTATACCGGTCAAAATCCTCAAAACCCTCCTTTATGCAAAAGCAAGCACTGCCAATTCACGGTATGTAGGATCAAGAGATCAAAAAGACGGTGGTAGGTATCAGGTTAAAAAAATGACAAAATCATCCGGAGCGAAATATACTCACAAGTCAGATTTGTTTATATTCGTTACGAGTGGAAATTCGTAGCAAAATATAACATAGCAGATGGGCTGCCTTGTTCCGTCCCTGCATTTGCATGAGTGTGTGTGTTATAGAGATGTGTGACATTTTGTCTCGAATTGAAACTCGGTATGTTCTCTTTGCTTCTGTAGATAAAAATGTTTCGTGCTCAAATCGTTTAGTCATTTAGTAATTTATTTATTGCTTCACATGGTAATATAATAACATTTGATCTTAAAAGTAGGTAAGTATCTCATGTGACCCTGTGAGGTTGTGTTTAACTAAAACAAAGAATACCCAAGTCAAAATGGATAATTTTTGCTTAGATTTGAATTTTATAATGTGATAGGATCGTGATAATGTGTAGCTTGAATGTAATTTAAAAGCATTTTAATTTTTTTTAAATTATATAATATTTAAAACCGGTAAAAATACCGATTCTTTTCGGTTGAATTGAAACGTAAAATTCAAATTTAGATACAGTTTGAGATTTGCCTAACTAAAAGCTCTCGAAGAAAATGCATTTTTGGAGAGAAACGTTGAAAATTAAACTTAGTCAGTGAGCATTTATCTGCTGATTATTGCTAGATTTCTCAATTTGTAAATCGCCTGATATAAAACTAGCAACACGCCCCGGTTTTAATAACAATAACTCCAGCTTAGATATTATCCCGTTCAAAAACAGTGTTGACAACAAGCAAGTTTTTAAATTATGCGGGTAGCCCGTTTCGGTCAATACGGGTAGCACTTCACAACTTAGCAAGTGATTCATTATTTGTGAATTTAATTTTAGGGGTTAGTATCGAAGGGTGATTTTAATTTATTCAATTGGCGGCATTGGCAGCCGGGACCGCGCCGGGACGCCGGAAGTCATAATAAAATGGCCGCAATTGGTACTTACCAATGGAGGTATCGGCTATTATTTGTAGCTTGTAACTGTAAGGCAAATTAATATTAATTCGCTATTTCTCTGAGGTTGAGGTGTGAGGTTTTAAAAAACTAGGTCCTGTACACTAAGACTATGCTCTACTCTATGCTCTACTATACTTAGTTGACACTTTGTGTTGTGCATTCATGATAGAACTCCAACTTATTATAGATTAAAACACTTTTATACACAAATTATTTTATACACTAGGGCCGTGTGGTGTTCGGCAGAGTAGAATAGCACCAACCCCTTACACTCATGGGTGTCGTACAAGGCGACTAATGTTTTCGAGGCAAAAGATCAAGACTCTCCGTAGTCTGGAAAAGGAGGGAGAGGCCCTAAGTTATGCAGTGGACTGTCACGGGCTGTGATGATGATACACTAGTTACACTAAATATATTATATTTAGAAACTCTTTAGAAGAATTTAGAAGATGATGTCCGAAACCGTCGCAATTAATGAAAAGTTTATATATACGGCATATTTTGTGGAACTAGTGTATAAAAGTGTTTTAATCTATAATCCACTATATTTATATGTAGTCAGTTGTAAGCATAATTTTAAAGTTTAGTTGTTATACTATTAAAATTCTTCAATTTCTCAAAAGGCTAAAGGAATTCGTTTAGCATTAGCAACTCGCAGAACCTTGACATTGCCGTTTGTTTTGTGATAAAACACACGTATTTAGTTCATCAACACCCCGTAACCATGCAATTACAGCCAAGCAAAACTGCGTAAAGAATTTACTCAAAACTGATTATACAGCGCGACACGTACCGGCCGAGGAAAGGTCCGACTTTAACATGTTTCCGTAATATAATAACAATGGACAAAAGAACGCAACAGAAGCACGTACTTTAATTGAAGAAAACTCTTAACAAATCGCTCAAAGCACTTTCGGCGAAGTAGGAAATAAATTAGTAAATCTCCCGGCGTATGCCGAATATTTTCCACGTCGGATATTTTTTGTTTGTTTGTGAAATGAATGGTTGTATTCAGGCCACGAAGCGGAGGGCTCAATTTATATTAGCCGTAAGGGTGGCGGTTTCAGGCATCGCTGGGTATCGCCGCTGCATCAGTTTCTCAGGATTATGGAAGAAAAACGAGAGTATTATCGGATCTTACAGAAGTAATCGCCGACCGGGATTGTCGCTCCTCCAATTTCATTTCGCTTATATTAGCTCGGTAATCGTGTTTCGTTGCTGTTGCGGAGATTGCTCCGGGTAAGAGCGAGCGAGAGTCCGGGTATTAACCGTTTACTGGAAAGCCTCAAGCGCTTTGCATTCGACGTAAATAAGGTTAAAAATATATCTCCAATTTAATGGCGAAACGTTCATTGCTTTTTGAAAGTTAAATCGTTACCTCTTTCAAAATCAACTTAAGACTGTTTTAATAGAAACAACGAATTTAACTATCAGGGTGGAACGCGCGTTCATTCTATTATGTCCGTTTGAGAGAAGTTCGTAATTTGACCTTAAGCCTGAACGTACCTAAACCCTGAAACCGTCGTAGGAGCATCGGTGGCCTAGTAATTAGGGCACTGGGTTCGAATCCCTCTGCGGCCAGTGACCATTTCTGAGTTCGTTCATAACCATTAGTTAAATGCTTACCGATGCTCTTACGGTGAAGGAAAATGTCGTGATGAAACCTGCACATCAGGCGACTGAATGTGTAATCATGATCCGATCTGGTCATTTTCCCCGGTTAGAAGGGTCACGGAGGTCTGATGGTAATCGCTCCATTGTAATTATCTGATCTGCACAACTGGGACATTAAAGCCAAGACGATTATTTATAAACCCTGAACATACACTAGAGCACAGATAATTTATAGGAATAAGATTATCACTTGTTTAGAATTAGTATTAGAAATTATTATTCTATTCTACTTTAGAGCGTTCAAAATTTAGCATTCAGATTTTAATTTTAAAAATTGTAATATAACGAGAAAGAGAATGGCAAAGTGCCGCGTTAAATAAAGCCCCAGTGAGCGAGCTAGTTGCGGAACACCGCAATTTATTGGCCTTTTCCTTGACCGTCCGCAATATCACAGCTTGTAACATAACTAGAATATAATTTTCAGGAGCTTCGCGCTGCACTCCAATTTAGTCTCGCACGGGACTATAGCGCACCCAACAAACGCAAACTTTCTAATGAAGAATATTATTTGTACCGCCACAAAAACATTTACGAGGAAGGTTTTTGAATTAGCAAAGAGGAACTTTTTGATACAGCCCGAATGAAATTAGTTGAACGACTGCCCCGACGCAAAAAGGTCTGGTTGCAGTGAATTCCTGGGCGTAGTGTATATAAACTATATAAAACTGTATTAAAACGTCACTTTTTATCTTCGACTATATACGACTGTCGAAGAAAGATGAAAAAATATGTTTTGGCTGCAATTGATATTTCAATGTCATTGTTAATTGATATTTGTGGAGAAAATTCGAGATGTCACAAGAATTAGACCGAGAATTAGACCCCAGTGGATGGTTACGAGTATATTTATAACGAATAATTAAATTTCTTAAGTACTTGCCTGTGAGAGTTTGCTTATTATCTTTTCAAAGCACGTTCTATGTGCGTCCTCTGTCGGCCATTACCTTGAAACAATAAGTTGTACAGTTCCGAATATTTCTTTACGTATCGCCATCGCAGGGCTGGCCGCTGAAATTATCACCGATATAATGGGTCATAAAAGGCGAAATTTACGGGTCCCACCCCCGCACTTCCGCCCTATCAGATCGGTAGAACAATATAACCGGCCGACTCCGGAAAGAAATATTACAAGGGCATTATCATTATTGTTGACAAAATTTAGCCGACCCGCAGTTTACCTTTTAGTTTACGCCTACTTTGGGGTTTTCGCAATCCTGTAGGCTAATTACGTTACTCTGTTGCTAACAATTCCTAGAATTCAATTATTAAAATTGTTACTTTAGCGATTCCGTATCATCGACTTCATGGGCTTAGTTGCTAACTAAATTCCATTGCAATAAACTGAAACGATTAAATCGATCGTAAGTAATCGCAAAAGTAACAATTTCAATGATTGAAATTGGAGAATTGTTGGCAGCAGAGTTGCATAATTAGCGCTCTGAAACTAACTTTGCATTGCATTTGTGTAAAGAGATATTTGTAGAGCGTCGGACCCGTAAGCGAGAGGTATGAAGAAAACGTAGTTAGAGTCCCAGTGATTTTATAGAGATGTTAATATAAGCCGCATAAAAAAAACCGCATGTTGGTTTTTTTTTTCACAAGTCTGTGACAAATGGGTCCCAGCTGGTCTTTACATCATAACATAACAGTGACATAATGATAACTAGGTACCGTAAACACAACAATAAAAACATATTGCTTAGCATCAGAAAAGGGCCATCGAGGTGACAGTCTGACTGACAGTATGGTGGTAAGTGACGATGCGGCCGATGATGGAGCATGCCTGTCTAGGAACAGCCTATTCACTCTAGCCTTGAAGGCGTTCAGATTATATTGATCAGGGATCACACTCGCAGGCAACGCATTCCACTCCTTAGCCGTACGCCTTATAAAAGTCGAGCCAAAGCGGCTTGTGCGCATAGCTGGCAGATCCACTACATAAGGATGAAGTGCTCGCCCGGATCGCGTCTCCCGATGGCGGAAAGGGGCCGGCGGAATGAGGTCGTGCAACTGCTTCGCACACTCTCCGAAGTGCAACCTGTAGAAGACCGACAAACGCGCAACCCTACGGCGCGCGGCGATGCTCAAGGCTCTGCAGCTTAGCTTCAATCAACTGCGGATCACAAATTAATTTCTTTGCACGTTTTTTCACCGAATCCAAAGCAGCCAGTTGATACATATTGGCGGATCCATCCCAGAGGTGGCAGCAGTACTCCTTGCAAGATCGGACTTGTGCTTGATATAACTGAAGCAACTGCCTTGAAGTGAAGCACCGCTTCACCTTCGAGAGGATTCCAAGAGTTTTGGCTGCAGTCTTGGCTTATAATTCGATGTACACCCAAGAGCTGTAGGTTGTCGGTAATTTCCACAGATACATTCGCGAGCAAAATGAAAGCACTACAAAGGGTATTTAAGTTAACAACGTAAATTATGAACAAGAATGGATGGGAGGTAAATAAGTAAGCGTCTTGAATTACGAAAGCAATTTCTGTGAAGTAAAAATAAACTCGCGTTATTTCGCGGCTCGGATGGCCCCGTTCATATAATAATTACGAAGGTAATCTTGTTTGGCTGTTTTCGAGTATAACTAAACAGGAAAACTCTTGAGGATAAATTGGTTTCTCCTTCGCAAATACTGGTGTCTCCCTCCTATGGAAAAACGTAAGGTATTTTCGGAATACTGCCTGCTTTCAACACTCTACCCGCATTCATTTTCCAGGTGAATAGATAAGCCTGCCTAAGGCTTATGCTTAGTGTCGCCTAATGTCAGATTAGCTTTGTCAGCGGATCCGTGAACCAAAACGTAGCAACAAAGTGGAGCTAAGTTACCCAAAGTTCGAACTACCCACGTATTTGTACTTTATGGAAAGTTTATAAAATGAAGACATTTCTCACGAGACGATACGATGACCTTCGTTTTACGATTATCGATAAAGAAAAATTAATATTTAGCACGTATTGATTTTTCTTTTTCGATATTTATATTAAGTAATCTTTAAATATACCTCCGGAAATATAACTACAAAGGGCTTTATCGACGAAAATTTCGAGTCATGATCATAATGTAGAGAGTTATAATATGGCTCTCAAAGTCGTCGTAAACGTTAACATTTTAATATCCAGAACCTTCACTTTAGCCCACTTCCTATTGCAAAACCGTGTCGTGTAGTTTAGTGGAGCCAAGACAGTACAACAATAGAATATGACTAGAACATAGTTTATATATTAACAGGCACGGCGGCTGGTAGAACAATACCACCTGTCTAGTATCTGCTAAACTTGTCTAACTCCAAATAATTGTACTGTGACCAAGTTCCAAGTCGGTTCGGGACATAGGGCTCTCAGACCTGTTTCGCTTTAATATTAAATTCACAACTCATCTGTATGGAGGCAGCTATCAGTTTAGTTGTTTCGAAGCAGCATTACATATTGCCTATATATGGAATAAAGTTTGAGTTTGTTCGTGAAATATGAAGTGCTTGTTACGTTCAATACCACACCAACCCCAAAACTTCCATTAACGCTGAGTATTAAATGATTGTGTGGGTAGCTACTTCCACTTCCGCGGCTTTCTCACGCGTGGAATTAGAGACTAAAGAGCTTTAAAACTGTAAGGCTGTAACTGTTGGATTAGTATCCAAAATCTAAAGAACCTTTGAGATTTATAACTTACTATTAGAGAGTAAATTTTTATTTTGTGTCGATGTGGTAGATTTTTGTAGAGGTGTAGTCAAATAATTTTAAAAAATCAATTTCAGAGTTAGAAACCACCAAGTTAGAAAGCAACTATCAACAATGTCGGAACCAGGTTGGAACGAATTCAACATAAATTGACATGTCGATCCCTGTCGGCACGTCCACAAACAATTTTCAATAAACAATTCCAGCATTTGCTGCGCGACAGTGCTCAGACTTCATCCAGTAAAAGGAAAAGATAAGTTGTAAGCAGAGAGAGATGCTCTCGCAAAAGCGGCCGCCCGCCGCGTTGACTTCTATTCACACAATATTGTGTACCTACTTGTAACTCTAATCGGTGCTGCCGTATGTAATAAGTCGCGACAAAATGAGCGGGAATAATGCGGTACGACGCTGTGGATAGTCGTGATTAGTCGTGAATATGGAACAAACGAATAGAAACACATACCTATCAACTGATTGCATAAATGGTAAGAGTATACAAAACTTAATCAATATACTTACCGTGGTCTTTCCTATTAATTTTTTACCAGCCGATACTGTCATTATTTATTATTCCATTTTTTTTTTATATTACCCGACAGACAAACAGGCAAGCGGGCCACCTGATGGAAAGTGGTCACCGCCGCCTATGGACATCAGCAACACCAGGGGAGTCACTAATGCGTTGTCCGCCTCTGAAGAGACTACTACTGAACTGTTACCTCAATATTACTGAATACAAAACAGATGTAGGTATATGTCCCTTATAGCAATTTTTTCCACCAAGGGAAAAAATCGCTATAAGTTATGTAGCCACAATATTGTGTTTATTTATAAAATGTAATAAAATACTTCTAAATCATCATCATATTAGCCGAAAGACGCCTACTGTGGGACATATACTTTATTCAGATATTTAGCAAGTCATCGCTCCACCTTGAGGCCTGCCTACGCTGCTTCTGGTCGCCACTCGAGAACTAACGACGCTAACGGCCATCGTACTGCAATAACACTTTAGCCTGGCAATCCTTTGTACTCAACAACTCTGGTTTGCTTGCAAATTTTCATATTTTTTTGTCGACCACGCAGTGACACTCCGAGCATAAACAGTAACAGTTAATAAAGCTTCTTTAAAGTCTTATAATGCGCGACCACGTCTCCGTTTCGTAGATTACAAATTTACAACTGGCAAAGCAACACATACTACTGGCCGAAGACCTTCGTCTTGAGACACTGCAGTGATTGGGACAAAAATACATGACCCAATCGATGCCCAACCGAGTTTGATTTATTGATTGACCCCTTTTTTGCAGTTGAACCTACCTAAATGGACTATTTGCCCCCAAGTATAGACTTATGGATATTGTATAGTCGTCAACAACTTGCAGTGAAGTGCTTTTAACTGCTGCCGAAGTAGGTGGTACTATGTCTATATTCATTTAAGACCTACTTGTAACGCACCACCAGGTCACCGAGAATTTGGCCAAGTCTTCCCGGCTCTCATCAAAGAAGGATATGACCAGATCATCTATGATTTGACAACGATATCGTCAACAAATAGCAACGGAAACAGCTTTAAGATATTTTCCGGCGCAACAGTGAACTGCATTGGCGATATGCAATCCATGGTACTTTGAAGCATATACTCGTTTATTTTCTCGAAGAGTTTTAAGTGTTTTTACTAATAATTTTTCAAACAATTGAAGCTCAGGATATTGTGGACTGGCAGTGTAACCAGGCTCTGAAGACATATCCACATCAGTGATTTTGAAATATTTTTCAAAAGCCATTCTAGAGAAATAAATAAATAATATTAAAATTACCATTCTTGTAGCGCACAGTGCAACTACACCAGTCGGAATAAGAAAATGAATAGTATAAAATACACATCACTACCTCACTCACTCACTGTATGTACCCATTCAAACATTGAGTTAAGTAATAATTTCTAAAAATTCAAAATGAATAACATACTGTTCACAGTTCTTATATTATTGGCGTGGTGACTTTAGTAATAAGTAAGTAATTTATATTTATTTTTGAAGTTATCACTTTAGTGATAACTTCAAAAATAAATTTTACGCGTTACTCAAGAACGTACTTCTCTATAGATATTTGATTTTTGTATCTGCATGGTACTCCGTACTTGCGAAGCCGAAGTCGACCCTCACTAAGTACCTACTAATGGACAGAAGCGCCATCACTTCGGTACTGGCAGAAATCTTTTCGCATTCCATTGACTGACTGCCCCGTATTCCAGTCAAGGGAATAAAGTTTACGTCTCGCGCTCGTGCCATCTCAATGGGATTGGCGGCAGCGAAGTATTCAGAATGGAAGTGTCGGGGGTTATAAACTAGAGGGATAACTGCCGGCTGTGAGGGTCTTAAGGAAGAAGGTTCAATGCGTACGTCCGTGCGGATGCTCAAGCTATCTCCAAAATTGATCTGGAAGTAATCTAACGTTACTCTTCTAATGGATCTCGGCGTTTTAGCTTCCGTAGCACTATTTATGTAACATGACTTTTTTCTAAATAAAATAAAAAACTTTTTTTTCTAGGCATAACCCTATACAAAAGAAGTGTTGTTGTTTACTTAACTTAAGTCTAACACTCAGGTAGGTACATGGACTTATTAAAAATAAGTAATTACATACAGTATCATTATTACATTAGTTATTTTGCATTAAATTATCCTTACATGGTTTATCTTAATGGCTTTTTAAGGAAAAAAGATTATAACTCCAACTTGAACTCAATATCCATAAAATCAATTGTTCATGATAAAATCCAATGCTCCTACAAGGAAAGAAACCAAACCACTTTTACAAATTTGATGCGTGAGGCTACAGTTTTGTCCCATAAAGTCTCGTGCCTCCGGCTGTAATATTCTCAACATAGTCGAGCAAAGGAAAAGTTTCCCTGGCTCTGTATCCTTCACAAATTATGCTAATACGCTACCTACTCCATTTTCGTAAGCAGATCCTGCGTGGTATGTAAAAATCCTACCATCGTAAATCTTCCCTTTGTTATGTTCCATCATCGTTACTTATCCGCTGTCTATATATCCCAGGGAAAAATACCATACAATTACATTTAATATTTTCAACGTAAAATAAAACCGTCAAAGCTAAAAATTATTTTTATCGTTTGAAAAATATTGCGCTAGCCGCCCGTGGTGTGTGCGGGTTGCTTGGCGGGTAGATATTTTATTTCATTTGGATTCCGGCAAAAGTAGCTTTTGAAAAAGAAACAGTTTGCCTTATGATTGCCTCTCAAGAAAACTAGCTTTTGAGGAGAAAACTCTAGGCTTTTGCAAGAGAAAAACGCATATCAAAACAAGCTAATGAAAGTCAACTTTAGAGTGGAAGGTTTTCAGTGCATTAAGCTGGTGTTCCGTTCGCAAATGTACAAGGTTATGGTGCGGGAATTACAAAGTTGGCAGCACATAGATTGATAAAGTTTGTTGCACGCCAGCCACTATGTGAAATTAACAAACTTAGAAGCCCCTCGTCCTACGCTCCGAAGTTCAAGCCGGTAACGCTGGATTGCATATAAATTGTGTTTCGTCCGTTTACCAAAACTGCTTGCCCCCTGTTGTTAACTCCTGAATGAAGTCGTGCCAATGAAGTAAGGATTGCTGCTAATATGATGTCCCTACTTATATTGTAACGTATTTTGTTTGTTATTATTTATTTATTTGTTTGGGATTAATAGTTGAGTCGTTAATTAAAACCTATTATTATGATATTCATAATCACATAGCCGAGCGGTTATATAAAGCTCTGGGAGGCTATGCCCAACAGTGGACTTCCTGCGGCTGGTGTGATGATGACTTATTTTGTTTATTTTTCTTTGTTTTATTCAGTTCCTATTAAAGTTTCTACTGAAGTAGGCCGAGACAAACAATCCTTAAACGCTTTCCTTGCTACGCCGAAAGTCTATAAAATGTTTGGATAATCACACCATCGCCCTAAAAAGAAAATTAATTAATTTTATGTAAACAGATGAGCTCGTAAAAGGGAACGAGGAAGACTGTTATTAAAATATATATACCTACTTTATACCTAGAAGACAATTATTGTGATCTATCCTCTATCATTGCCCATAATCCGCATCATCAGCGTCCCATAATATCGATCACTTAAAAATTAAATGCATAAAGTTACATCTCAAGAACAGCTTTTAATTGCTTATTAAGCACTTTATTGAATATCTTTTAAAAGTTGATCAAAATGCTTTGCAGAGTTACCTAGTTATTTACACCTAATAATTAATAGTTTTTCACTTATAAAGTGCTACATTGCTAAAAGCGTTCTTAAATAACCAGAACTAGTGATTTCGCTTACCTGCAGAACTACAATGTTCGTTATTGATTCAAACAATATGACATAATTATTAATGTCGAGTTACCTGGAGATAGATCTGACCATTTTATTTCGGTAACTGACAAGATAACATCTGAACAACTCGTTTACTCGTTAGGTTTCCACTTCAGTTTCAGACGCCTCTGCTCGTAAAACTGGTTTTGTGATCGAACAATGGATTTCCAATACAAAATAGATGGAATATAAAATACTTGCCCTGGGAGCAAATCGGGAAACTACTGTACGGCTATCGCAGGGTGTTGTGGGTGGCGATCTGAAACGTCATGTGGATGAAAAGTAGATATGGAGTATAGGCGTGTAGTTACCGGTTTTGGTTTTGGGAGTCGTAATGCTGAAGGAGAACAAGTTCTACGGACATATGTGCTGTGGCCTAAAGGGTCAGGTGACTGCAAAATACCGGTGAAGTTGAAGAAACAGGTCTATAAGACAATCATTAAACGTGCCTTGCTATCATCATATTTTAATAGAGGTAGGGCATAGCGGGGTATTTCGCTCGAATTGGAGCCGACCGACTGGAGAAGTACCTTACAGAATATCGCAGCTAAATAATACTCTTTTAAATAGTATTGTGTTTCTGCCGGTGAGTAAGTGCTCCATGGGGTGGGGATTAGGGGAACCGTGGCTTTGGCAGGGGAGTGGCATTTGGCTTTTTGCTGCCAGAGCAACATGTTATAGAGGTGGGCAACGCATTGGCGATATTCTTGGTGTTGCTAATGTCTATAGGCAGTGGTGACCACTTTCCATCAGGTGGTTGGCTTGCCTGTTTGCCTACCGTATGACATAAAAAAAATCATCATCCTAGCGCATATCCCGGCCTCTGCCAGGGTCCGCTTTCCTACCCATACTTCTCCACATCGCCCGGTCTTCGGCATCCTCTTGCATCCGACGCAGCGATGTACAATCCATTCGTTCTTGGGTCGTCTTTCCTGATACCGGCAGGATCAGGCACCTAATCCCCACGTATCCCTGAGGTTTACGCAACACGTGACTAAACCAGCGCAGGCGAGCCTCCTCGATCTTACCTGCAATATCCCTAAAATTAATTAACAAAATGACATAGGGTCGTATGTCTGACCATGCCACCTCCGCCAATCACGAGATAAAGAGGTCGTCCCAAAAAGCGATAGCTTAGTTAACGATGGCATGCGTGCCAACAAATTTACCATAAAGAATGCCAAAGACCGAGAGAGGTGGACAAGGTGAAGTAGGAAGTCGGGCCCCGGGCCCTCGTGCGGCATGTTAGAGTTTAACCGGCATTGGTGCCAGGATGATCATAATGACAAAATATTTGCCCTGAAAACTGTCAAATTATGGTTATGATAAATCTTATGGTATTGTTCATCATGGGCAGTAACTAAAACAACTTTTTAAATGAATGGTGCTTTTAATCCTTATTCTACGAATTATATCTAAAATCCTTCCTTCAGTTAAGTAGCCATACAGATTGTTATTTCCAACAGACCCCACCTAAAAGCATGTCAGTTGAAATACTCACTCGGTCTGTTAATTTGGCTCCGCCAGCAAATTCGCTGAGCTCTGATTAAACGTATTGCGCACCTAACATAAATAAAAGCTTTTTCACGAGGCAACTCCGTAAATTGAAGCTAGACAGAGGCAGCGCGAGCGAAATTCGATTGGGGGTCTCGAACGTATAAAACGTCAATAGATAAGCTTAAATTTACCGCGGTCATCGCACCGCCGCGTGATTTGCGAGCGTATGCCTCGATCGCGAACCAGTCCACTTTATTTATGGTTAAATTTTGACTGAGGAAGCGCATTGTCATGCTACATGCACATAAATTCATTTGTCACATCGCGCTCGGAGATATGAGGAGTTTCCGGTTAACGATGAGTGGGTATTTGCTTGTTGTTGTGACGCACAATATTGCCCAAATGTTTTCAACAATAGATAAACTGATTTAAGAGAATAACGTATATATTTTTTTATATAACAAACAAGCATTTGACCGCTATCTCACCTGTTGGTAAGTGACGATGCGGCCGAAGATGAAGCATGCCCGTCTTGGAACAGCCTATTCACTCTAGCCTTAAAGGCATCCAGATTATATTGATCAGGGAACACACTCGCAGGCAAAGCGTTCCATTCCTTAGCCGTACGCATTATAAAGGTCGAGCCAAAGCGGTTCGTGCGGGTGGCTGGAAGATTCACGACATAAGGATGAAGCGCTCGCCCGGATCACGTTTCCCGATGGCGGAAAGGGGCCGGCGGAATGAGGTCGTGCAGCTGCTTCGCACACTCTCCGAAATTTAATCTGTAGAAGACCGACAGACGCGCAACCCAACGCCGATGTTCGAGGCTCTGCAGCCTAGCCTTAATCAACCGCGGGTCACAAATTATCTTCTTTGCACGTTTTTCCACCGAATCCAAAGCCGCCAGTTGATATTTACCTGATCCATCCCAGAGGTGGCAGCAGTACTCCATGCAGGACCGCACTTGTGCTTGATATAACTGAAGCAACTGTTTAGAAGTGAAGTACCGCCTAACCTTCGAGAGGATACCAAGTTTTTTTGCTGCAGTCTTTGCCTTGGATTCGATGTACTGACCGAAGTTGAGATTTGAAGATAACTCAACACCAAGAAGCTGTAGGTTGTCGGTAATTTTCCATTTATATGGAAGAAACAAAGGGTTGATAGGGGTAAAGTAGGTGTACGCTAGCGAAGTCGCGCGGGGTCCATCTACTAGTACCCAATAAATGATAGATTTCATTAATCTAGACCTCTATGTGTAAATGTAACACTTTCCGAAAAAAACACTTTCTCGGAAAAGTTCGTGTATTTCTAAATTGCACATTACGTCATGCCCGCGGCTTGAGGTGGGCATTCCTCCGTTCGGGAAGATACACAGAGGGCGAAATTAAGTGTCACTTCGGGACTTCGCTATTTCTCGTTTGTGTCCCACTGTTTTTTGCCAGCCATTATTGCCCGAAAAAAGATTAACTAAAACAACAACGCTTTGGGATTTCACCCGTTTAATTTCCTCCGAATGCAATTTTGGTCTTAATGGAGGTGGCGCAAAAGCTCCGCCGGCTGGTGGACATTCAAATAAATAAATACAGCGTAAATAATCCCTGGTAATTCTAAAGAATACAGGAGCGACATTTTAGGAGCTATAAGTTAATGGCAACTCTCTAAGTTCTTATTCAAAACTGATGTCAAACACATGCGACCGTTACAATTTTATATTCTTCCGACTTTAAACGGATCTGCGATTTCAAATCAAAACGTGACATCGGCGCAATCACACACTGCCTATTATGTAGCGCTTTCTACGTCATTATTATGCAACAGCGATAATTTAATTTCCAACGCAATAAGTGTGACTCTACAGGAGTCCAGGAGCTGCTTACATTCGTGCAAAACAAGCTGGATGTGCTGGTCAAGCTAGCCTTCAGCAGATCTACGCAACCAGCGACACCCTGGATGACGTCAAACAGGCGAAGGAGGTGCTTCGGGAAACCGTCGAGATGCTCATTTGTCTGACTGCACGCCGCGAGGAGGGAGACGCGAAAAACCTCTTCCCGGAAGTCGAATGCCGTTGTCGATAAATACGGCTTCACTCTGGTCCAGAGGAGGAAGCGCAACCGCAACCAACGCGGCACTGCGTCTTCTGAGCATTGCAAATTCAATGCTGTCCCACGAGCTTTATCTACATCTCCCGTCTCAGCATGGAGACGACGACCGAGTTGGTTGTAAACCATTTCAAAGAACACGAGGAGATAGCACTCAATATCATCGAGCCACCCTAGTATTATAAGGTCACTGATTTCAGTGCGTTCCGAATACGAGTGCCTACGGAAAATGTGAGACATTTCCTTAGGAAGAAATTGTAGCCTCGTGAAATCGTATTTCGGCGGTGTACCAGACCCCACGATTTGGCTCAGACCTCCGAGAAAACGACGAAGCGCACCAACATAGCCAGGTCAACAATGACCCAGCGTTGCCCCGACGCCACCACCACGGATCCCAGTGATTACGATTCCGCTAGGATATTATCAGAAAAAGGGGAAAATAAGGAAATTATAAAATAAGTATGAATACTTAGTTTAAACAGTATTACTAACAATATATGAACTTTGCATACGTAGTATAAAACTTGTAAACCCGTTGCAAGCAACAACAATCACTACATCCAGCAATAGTTAAGGAAGCCATTTAATCCATTCAACCTTTAGTTGTTCGCACACTAAAAACCAGCACGCGTCGCTCTATGAATATTGAAATTGCACATAAAAATGTTGTATGGCTGCAAACTCGAAAATTAAATTTTCGCAGGCACGAGCGCCCACGTGCACGCTGCATATGTTATGGGGAATAATTAAATGAAAGCTATGCTGGTACGTGAAAAAATAAACCCAGGGCATGTGGGATAAATACTGCGTAAAGTGCCGTGACCAAAAATATAATAAACTAATTAAAGCCTTTGGTGCTAGTTCATTTTATACCAAAGATTTGTAAGTCAATTTATTGCCTTGATTTTCCGAAAAACCTAGAGAAGACGCCTGAACACGCTTTTGACGAGGTCTGTCATTGTCGTTTTGAGACAATTTCGAGGAACGTCATGTTAAGATCCCCTTCATGTCATGTCATGTCATGCAGGCCCTTAAGAGGACGATTCAGAAAAACATTCACTTGTCAGATCAGTAATGTTCTCAAAAATGCTGGGGTCTGAAGCGGCAAGAATAAAAGGAGATGTATGAAAATAATTGTGGATATATGCGAGGCTAGGGATTGTGTCAGTCGCTGCCTACCCCACCTGTGGAACAAAGACGTGAGCTTCATGTATGTATATGTGAAGGTCATGTTCTGAGTTGGTCGTCTTCTCAGTAGGTATCGTCTTCGTTTTAGACGATTACCTACCTATTTGCAAGTACTTGGTATTCATATCTTTGTACAAGCGGAAACCCACAGGAAGATGGTACTGGCCATTGTTTTAATTGAGGTCACTCGACTCGCCGCAGAAATTATAAATTGTGGACTAGCTCGCCATCTGTGCAGTGAACGTAACCTGAATTTGATGCCTATGTTATTTTTTGTTAACAACGCGACCAATGTAAGCAAAGATAAGTTTCTAATGGACTCAATACGTATGGTTACGGTTATTCGAATATTATAATCGACTATAATATATTTTTCCGCGGGCAATCCAACCCAACTAACAAAAGGAAAAGGCAAAAAGAGGTTTGTCTCTATTTATTACCTATTGACCGTTGAAATTGTTTGTACCTATTTAATATAAGGTAAACTGACGCTATAAATTGCACAGTACACAGTGAAAATACACAGGTTCTAGCTGACAGTTGCCTTGTGCCCTACGACACCGATAAGACGAATGGGTCAGCTACAAGACGAAGGGGTCGACTACATTTCGGCAACCACATGCTATCTTCTTTAAAATACATACCAAACGAAATCGAAATATCGAGTATAATATCGAGCGTTCGACGCGACTGTCGTGCTACGCAGTTAACAATTCTAATAAATGCCGGTCGTTATGACTATTATTATGCTATTATGCTACACAATACTTGCACAGTTGTTACAAGTATATGAAATGCGTTACATTAATTACGGTCAGTTGTGCTACTTCATACACTTGTGACGAATAATATAACTACGGAACGGTGCAGCAAGCTCGTAAATGGTGTCATTTTTACTGCCACGGTGGAATTAATAAAATTTCATTTGTAAGGATATACCGAATATTCGCTACCGAATCCAATCATGTCACGAATAATTTTCCGTTTTACAAAAAATACTGCTCGCCTCTGCAGGCAAAAAGCAATTTTGATTTTCGGTGCCACGGATTTGTTCTTGGTTGTAGTATAATGACATCGTTAGTTTTTTTTCATTTTTAAATGATTTAGTTGGTATGGTTAAATTAGAGCGATTTTAAGGGCAAACACTAGCGATATTTTAATATCTACTTATCCTCTTTTAGAACGTTTAAATTACTTTTAAATTTATCGTCTATTAATTTTTGTCTTCGTATGTTAAAGTGTTTTCCTCGCAAGTGTCTCGAAAAACGTTGTATGATACTCGTGAAAACCTGTTGGTAATGATGTAGCACAGTTGAATCATACACCTACTATTGTAGCGTACCTAAGTTTAAAAAGTTAAAGCTTTTAAATTTTGTATGTTTGCTTGCACACTTGCACATCATCTTTGAAATCTATGCAAGATGCGTACTATACATACATATTTCTTGGTCTGGGAAACTATGCTCATCTATATTTTTACTTCAAAATTGTACAAAATGTTATCAAAACTTGGTTTTGTACAATTTCCTAGACTTTTGGTACTTAAAGAAGTGCTTGCAAGTGAGTGCAACCAATTCCATCACCATGATAAAAATGTGTAGAAACAACGGTTAGAAGAAAAACTAATACCTATTGCCAAATTTAGCTCTAAAGCGAGGTAAACGACCGCATAATATTTTTTCGCGAATCCTGGTGTAGACAGGCCTCTAAATTCAATTTTGGTTGCAAAAATATTTGTCTACCGATGAGTTTACCGACGGCTAAAATGAGGGTACAGTTTCCAGATTAAAATCGACCTTAAGAACGTCTGGGCAATTTGATTTTGCCGAAGATACATCTCATTTCACTCGCATGAAAAGTAGGGTCCAGATGGGTAGAGGGACAGCTATTCAAAGCGCTCGTGTCCGTGAGCCTGGGCCTCTATTGAGGTTGCTCCCGAGGGATAGCGACTACACGTCCCGAACCACTTTCCAAATGTAACTAAACAAAGCGACCGTATTACTTTATCTACCTAGGTGCCTTTCTGGACAGATAGGATGGGATGTCTGAACCTTTGTAGTACTTCACTGTAGGTCGGCAGGTATAACCACAACCGTATTTGATCCCTAACTACTAAATAATGTGCGGCGTAATTAAAATAATATAGTTTAAGTTAAAGTAGCGACCCGCCTCGGCTACGTACGGGTAGTAACATCAATAAATTATACACCTTAACCTTCCTCATGAATCACTCTGTCTATTGGTGAAAACAGCATGAAAATCCGTTCAGTGGTTTTTGAGTTTATCGCAAACAAACAGACAGAAAGACGCCACGTAGGACTTTGTTTTATAATATATCATTTTCATCTCAGTCGTAGCACTATAGTGATGAGAGTAAAAGTCATTTTAATTGTCATTTATGTTGGAGAGAAAGCCCAGTACGCTAAATTTGAACCACCGTTGCTCCTAAATGAAGTATTCTTCAGATCACAGAAATATGCAGAATGCAGTAACTTTAAAATGGACTGCGGTTTGTTCTTTATGTCATATGATAGGCAAACAGACAAGAGAGCCACCTGATGGAAAGTGGTCACCCCATAACCCCCACAACTTATCATATTGGCTTATCGCCAATGCGCTGTCCACCTTTAAACACCTTTACTCTAGCAGCAAAAAGGCAAGCTGTGAGACTGCACATCGGTACGCGAAGGTAGCCGCGGGTAAAAGTTTCGAGCTCTTTAACGTCTTTATATACAACTATAGATGGTACAAATCTATAAATAAAGTGTTGACCAATATTGTAAACGTACCGTTAGACATCGTATCGTTATCGTATAAAGTCACAGAGGCAAAGACTAGTAGGTACCTATATGTTTTCTCGTTGTAGGTACATAATAAATAAATACTAATTACTTGCGCAATGATAATCTCGTAAAGGTTATTGACCGCAATACAAGTTCGCATTACTCAACTGCGTTCAGCCTATTCCAATTTAGCCACATCAGGGAAACCACATGAGACCTCCTCGCGACAAATCACATCACAAACAAAGTAAGACATATCTCACTTTATGAGTTATTGCTATAAACATTATTAAAGGTACTCTCTCTTCAAAATTAATGAAAACTATGTACAAAATGGGACAAGTGCGAGTTGAACTCGCATGAAGAGGGTTCCGTGATTGCTGAGGTCTTATAGCTATAGCAGTAAGAGCTATTTTCGAACGGCATAACATAAGTTTGTAACGGTTTTTTATAAATATCTCAAAAACTACCGGTCTCCAGCTTCCTCACGTCGTAAGTCATTTGCTCTCGCATCAGACTCAGCGATGTTACACACCTCATCCTGTTTTCCACAAATCACTGGGGCTCACGCGGCTCGTGACCGAACCATCGCAGGCGAACCTCCTCATCCGCAATGTCTCCTCACGCCAATGGCTGCCATGGGCGATGTACTCGTTAGGGACTTGGTCGAGTCGTGCTACGCCGCACATCCACCGCAGCATTTTCAATTCGTTGACGTGAAGTTTGCGGACGTGCTTCGCCAGAACTGGCCAAGTTTCGCAGCCATAGAACATCTCAGGCCTAATTATGCTCGTGTATTAGCCCACGAGTTTGATTAGAATTCTTGGGTCGCAGGTGACTGCTGTGTGCTCCCGCCATTTGGCCCAAGCTGCAGAGATAAGGGACTTGAAATTGGGGCCTATTTCTCCGGTCTCGTGCAGCACAGATTCGAGATATTTGAATTTATCTGTTCTATTGTCAGCTCTCTCTATATGTATGGGTTCATGATCCGTACTGCAGCTAACCATGTACTATGTTTTAGCGACGTTCAGCTATACCGCCGATTTCTAGCACGGCCCCTTTCTTGTGTTTACCCTGGTCTTAACATCCTGCCTAAGCTTACTCACCTGCGGATGTTATCAGCGTATTTCATAAGCCAAGGAGACGTGTCCAAAATTTTCGCTCTGAGGGCATCAAGCACAACACATAACAAGTTAGGACTCAGGAACGAACCCTGATTAACACCTAAAGTAATCGGGAAGAGATTAGTACCGCCTACGATTGTTTTGACGATGACTTCAATGTTGGCTTCAAATTGTAATACCTTTACAATAGAATATGAAGTTTATTTCAACAAAGTCATCCTATAATTAAAACCTTCTGGTATCCAATAGTTTGCATAGTGTATTCTTGATGGAACTCCATTATATGATAGAATGAAACGCGACAATTGCCTGACGGTAATTCAATCGAAAACCGGTCTTGTTATAATGGAATTTGTGTAAAAAAGATTTAATTCTTCTAGTATCCCTTTCCCCGACACATAACCAGCCATAACATATTCTATAAATCATATCAGTTTTCTGTTGTGTATTTTTGACACTCCAATTTACCTGACAGGCATGGGGGAAAAGCCCCCACTAATTTGCAGGAGGCTCACAAAACCAACCACAGTCTGTTGATGATGGTAAGGTAACATATCTACACATGTATTGCATCGTCGATTTCAATTACATTCACAGATGCTGTAGAATTGCGCCATTATGTATTTCCTTAATTGCTTTAACAGGCGTACCTAATAAGTAATTACTTATAAATAATGTTATTATTAACATTATTAAATGCGTGTATATTTAATGAGTTTACCGCAAAGTACCTAAGTGATTATTTATGTCTATTTTACAAACTGCGTTTTTAAAATATCGTCAACGTAGTCGCAAAAAAATATCAAATATGAATAGAAACACCGACTATCGATATTACCGCAATTTATGTATAATAATAATAATAAGTTGACGTCAGAATATAATACTTATTTGGTATGTGGACGATTTTAAACACTATTTAGGACTTCGAATTAAATAATTCGTTTTCTTAAAAAAAACATTTTGGCGTTCATATCCCGGTTATGCTCTCGCGAGCAATGGTCCGGGGTCCGCCTTGACTATAATCCAAGATTTGGCAGATCAGTGACCCTGCTATCGGTAGAACCCGGTCAAATTGCATCATGGTTACACATTCAGTCGCCTGAATGTGCAGGTTTCATCACGAAGTTTTCCCTCACCTTAAAAGCATCGGTTAGTGATCAACTAATGCACATAACTGTGCAAAGAGTCCATGGTACCTACATGGCCGCAGTGGGATTCAAACCTCCTCACGGTTGCGAATCAAATACCGTAACCACTCGGCCACCGACGCACCACTTCATATGCTTTAAACATTTAATGTTTCAAATAAATTCTTGAATACATAAGAACACTGAATATTGTAACTTAGCTTTTCAATTTCAGAATTTGTCACTCAGCGACCGAATTTTACCACAATCGCCGACAACTTGTAATGTTGTGACAAAGCAATGAAAAAACGGCACCGCCAACTCGGGACAGTGTACGTACCTACATTTGCTCACCGTGGAATCAGTGAATCTGAATTACCTCACTTTTCCTGCTGAGTCATATTAACTGAAGCCTGTTTTTTATAATATCATCATCATATCAGCCGGAAGACGCCCACAGGGCATAGGCATATAGGTAATAGTTTTGAAATATATGATCGGCAAAATAGTATTTTCTGCGAATTCAAAGATGTCTAGTTTATTACCACTCATTTGATTTCTCAGTAAGCCCATTTGAAGCCACGGATGCTAGTTTAAGGAATAATTTATTAAAGTTGCTCCTGTTACAGGTCATCCCGTATATCGGGTCCCAGGCCTGATGTAGGCGTGTAGGAGTCGCAGAGAGGAATAATCCGTGGATGACAGTAATTAGTATTCCTTGGCCGACCCCCGGTAATTACAGTACGAAACCATTTCGTATTCATTACACGCGCGGGATTAGCCGCGAATATGGAGCAAAACAAAAACGAATACAAATCATAGGCCGGAATTAGCAGTTGATTATCTCTAGGGAAATTAAATGTTGCGTCCGCACCGATATTGGGATTGGCAAATGTCGGGTTCCGGGGGTGTACCGCGTAAATGAAACTTCTGATATTATCTGTATGGAAAATAATATGGAAATTCGTTTAATAATTCATCCATAATTGTGTTATGGCCATAATTGTGACTTGGCGGGTGCGTTGGTGTTCGTGTGTACGTCTGTATGGGCTTAAGGCTGCAGGTCTTTGCAGGTCTAAGTGTTTGTGGAAACCTAAACGGAATAAACGTATTTGATTTTATTTTATTTGGCCTGGATGCGGCGTATTGGTGACCAAAGAGATTGCAAAGTTAGCTATCTTCTGGCAAGAAGGTAGCTAACTTTCCAATTTCTTTGCATTGACAGGCATTGGGATGTGGTCTTTGTAGTAGGCCTATAAATAATAAATATCCTTGGACAATTCACACAGCGCCATCTAGCCCCAAAGGAAGCTTGTGCGCTTGTGATATGAGTGTTAGATAACTGATAAACTACATACTTTTAAATTCACATGATGCTAATAACTTAGATATATACTTATTATACATATAACACCCGGACTCGTACCAGACTTTAAAACTTATCATTTCTATTTCGGATGGTTGACGGATACAGCCTGCTAATGACGATAAGGATTTTCTCTATTATAAACGCGTTAAAATTGGGTTATGCTGTGTTCCCAAGAGAACCACATTCAATTTCGATGTCTAAGTCAGGTTATCCAAAGGGGTAACGCCACCAGTATGCTTGGAATACTACCGCAGGGCAGCGTTCTGAGGCCCTATTTCTGGACCACTCACCTCGAGACATCGAGAGAAATCGTTAGACTCGAGGCCAGTGGTTCTAAATTTTGTAGAGGTCCTCGATTTGTATTTCTGGATTTTTATTTGTGATAGACGCGATTAGAAAACACGCGAGAATCGCGCCCACTCGAAAATCACTAGTGCGATAAAGCTTAGGTAGGAGCCAAAATCAGATGTAAAAGAATAAATACCACACCTACCCCGCTCTTATTCTATATTCTTATATTCGTAAATAATGTTACAGATGTCGGCGGTATTGTTTTCATAGAGCATCGCATGTGTTAGAAAAAGGGGGGTAAGTGCACAGATCTAACGTGTGAATGTAATTGTTCAGTGGCCCAGTACTTAATCGAAAACTAAGGGTGGAGAGCTGAATGAAATAAAAATAGGGCAATTTAGTTCAATATAAAATTGCTATTTATTCAAGACAGGAGAAGCATATTTAAACAACACAGATAAGACCAAATTAGATAAGTTATTTATATAAAATAAACTATCATATCAGACAAAGTTACACAGACAATATGACAATGAATTCTGAACTTATTAAAACATAGTAAAATACATATTTAAATTTATCTATAAATGGAGGACAGCGACTATATCGCCTGAGAATTTATACAAATAAATCAATAACACAACAGCAATAGCCACCAAAGTAATTACAATGCAAGTTTATACTTGACTTTGTGTCTGGCCAGTAGCAAAAACTTATTTCCAGTCAATCGATTGGGTTTGGGTTTATGTACAGATCGCGCCAAACTTCTAGACGCCTCTGAAGTTGGCGCGAGCCGCGTCGCAGTAGCAAAAAAATAGGTGTCAGCGGGGGTGCGACGGGTGGCGGAAGCAACTTCAGAGGCGTCTAGAAGTTTGGCGCGATCTGTACCTAACGTTTAAACGAAATCGGAAGCCGTTACATATTTTAGCCAATGGCGAGACGTTAAATAATTATCCCAATTAATATGAAATTATTGTGCAAAAATATTAACCAAATACTTAGAAAATTTCTTAAAACTATTATAGGATTTATTACATGTTTAGAAGCCTAATTTTATTTTATTAGTACTGAATGTATTCAGAGAGTAAATATCGTTCACGAATCTCATACATTTCGTTTGGAAATGTAGAAACTATTTTGCAATTTAATTAGACTTTTCTCGCAATTCATTCGACTTATTAATTTTTTCTCTTTGTGAATATCTAAAGGTATGTAAGGTATGTATATTTTTACTTTGTCCAGTATCTGCTTCGACCATTCATAAAGCTTTTACCGTACTGTTCTGTTGTATATTCTGTGCATAAATTGTACAGTGAGTGCTAACGCATCCGATTCAATTCATTTTTTACACCATTCGTAGATTAAATCAAAAATCCGTAGGCTAAACGGATTGAGGCCATATCGGGATAACCTGACCTAGATGTGCACAAAAGCACTATCAATCCGAGCTAAAAATAGAAAATCGGTAGTGGGAACTGTTGTACATTTCATTTTTTAAATTCGAATTCATTAAATGTGCATCAGGTTGGCGTTATGGTCCCGTCGCCTTGACCATGATTTGGCAGATCAGTCGTCTCGTCTAAACTTTGTTCATTATCATCTCAGCTGCATCTGCTCTCACGGCTGAACACAGGTATCTCCCACCTTTCTTTAAACATTGTTTCTATGTAAAACAGTCGAAGAGGTTCGCTGCCTCCACCCCGTTCTTCATTGAATGTAAGTATACTTACCTCAGATCACAGCAGCTTCCCGTTTCAAATAGAGGATAATATAAAAAAAAACATCTTGGCGTTAATGTCCCGGTTGTGCACTCGAGAACGAGGGCCCGAGGTCCGCCTTGACCATGATCCAGGATTTGGCAATCAGGTAATTACAGTACTACCATATGACCTCCACAACCCTGTTACCACCCCTGGTTCCCCAACCTGACCATATTGGATCATGGTTACAAATTCAGTTGCCTGAATTTGCAGGTTTCATCACGATGTTTTCCCACACAGTAAGAGCATCGGTTAGTATTCAACTCAGAAAAGAGTCATTGGTACATGGCCGCAGCGTAATTCGAACCCGGTACCTGTCGCTTACGAATTGGATAACATAGAGGATAATGAATCTGCTTAATTTACTCGAACCTCTTTTAGCTTTTTTGCTTGACCAACCGGAATTAACCGCCATTTATGTCATATGAGGTCAAAACCAACACGCGAGTAAATAAATAGCCACGGTCGCATTTCATAAGGACACCGTTTTATGCACTTCCGTACCTACATTGTGGTCGGAGTATTATTTTTATCCTACCTGCTTTTGTAATAATACAGTTTTGTTTCCTTCTACCTTTTTAAAGATTTCAATCACGTAAGAAGATGAATATGCAAGTTTAACACCGTATTGGCGCGATTTGTGTCTTAAAAGCATTTCCGAATAAATTACCAGAACACAAAAGCATTGTACTTACACAATACAATGTTGTAAACAAGATTTGTTTTGCTCATGAAAGATTTCTGCGTAAACATCCAAGCTCCAAGCTCATGCCATCCGCAGGACATTCCCTGCTGGATATTGGGCTCCCACAAGCCTTTTACGGGAAGAAAGGTATGCCATCAACTCAAAAGATCCTTACAAGGTCGTCTGTCAAGCACGCAGAAGGGATGTGCTACCACAATACAGCTACGCTACATTTGCTTGTTACTTAAGGAGGTCCAAGTGTCTTTCCATTGCTTCTTGAGTGCTTGAGGCTATCTTTATTATGTTCACAATAATCATGGCACTACATGAAGTAAGAAAACAATAACTTTATGTTAGTGGCGCCGAGGCTACACGGTGGCTACACGGACGCTATGCGTTGGCTGTTTGCGGAAAGATTAAATTTAAGCCCTCTGTTATTGGTACAGAATCCAAAGCTGCATAAGCATTTGAGATAACACAAGATGCGAGTGAAATCCTCGTACCCTCCGAGAAAATGTATAGGTACCTACGTGATTTCAAACACCGTTCATGATATTGCGTATGACCACATTGACCACACTACGGAAGGAGCTTCCTACGGGGGTATTTTCATACCGTTACAGCACTGAAACTTTCTACTCGCTTATTCCAACGCATTCACGAATCCCCCGATTTTATAGCAATGAGCGGTGGTCATCAGTTACCATCACCTCTAGCACAATGCGCTTGAGAGACAAAGCGCGACATAGATCTTGCTATTTCTTTCATCTTAGTATTGAGAGAAGAAAATAAGAACTCTCACGCGGCGTTCTCTGTCGCATACACACTTGTGCTAACTGTGCAGTTTCATATATATTTTTAATTTAATTCCCTCTAATAAAGCAGCCTGTTCTCACCAGTGTCGCACAAGGCCACTAATGCCGGAAAAACTAACCAGCACGATTACCACAAGTGTGCTCTTGCGCGCGATAAGCGACATATTTACTGCTATCTCTTTCATCTTCGTAATGAGAGAAGAAAACAAACGCTCGCTCATGGCGCGAGCTGTGCGCAGGCACACTTATGCTAGCCGTGCGGTTAACACATCCGCAGGGAAAATGGACAGCAGCGTTTTCTGTAGAGTATTTTCAACACTGCGAACTCCACCTCGCCTGCCAAGCATGGAGATTAAGGCCAACTCATTTAATCTGGAAGAGGCTCAAGTCAATCGCAATTGATTGTTTATGTGAATATAGCATAAATAAATGAACTAAAATGTCTCGATACTTCTGCGAATGTACCCAATCAATTCTTACATAAATAAAAAAGCATCACCAAGAATTTATTGAATAATTAGATGACCTTTGTTCGTTTAATTATACGCATATAATAATATCCTATGGTGCAGTGATAACCTCTGTTATTACGACAGCGTAACCAATTATGTTCGCAACATTTGTAATAATAGTCCATTACTTTACTCTAGAATTCTCTTCTACGTAATAGCGAATGTATTTGTGTAAAATCTCTTGAGGCAACGGAATCAGTTTCAAAAATTGACCGAGAATGGGAATGCAGAGTTATGAGGAAAATTACAAAAAAAAAAATAGTTTCGATCCGGATCTCAAAGCAAAAAAAATTAGAATCTTGGCGTTAAGGTCCCGGTTGTGATCTCGCGCATGAGGGCCTGTGGTGACTAAGGTCCAGACTTTAGCTGATCAGGTAATTACTGTGGAGCGACCTCAGTGACCCGGCTACTAGGGGGACCTCATCAGATTGGATCATGGTTATACATTCAGTCGTATGACAGGTTTCTTCACGATGTTCATAACTCAGAAAAGTAATGTTCATAACTCAGAAAAGAGTCATTGATACATGGCGGTAGTGAAATTTGAACCCGGTACCTCTCGCTTACTAGTCGGATACCGTTACCACTCGGCCACCGACGCTCCTAATCTCAAAGTAAACTAAGATAAATTCGCGTACATAACATCTGAGCTCTCGGGGGATTTTTGCGCGGTACGCTCAAAGGCCTTGCCACATACAAAGCTCGGCGCGAGCGCGGCGCGTTATTTGCTAGGCAACCATCGCGCGGCGCGATAGTTGCTAGGCAACCATCGCGCCGCGCGATGGTTGCCTAGCAAATAACGCGCCGCGCGATGGTTGCCTAGCAAATATCGCACCGCGCTCACGCCGCGCTCGCGCCGAGCTTTGTATGTGGCAAGGCCTTAACCTATCGTGTATTTTCTTGCAGTAATTTTGCAATGATTTCACCAAAGGGTATAATTTCTAGTACATACCTACATAGTACAGGGCTGTCCTCCGCACTGCCCGCAGATCGCTCTAGCCCGCGATCGTGAGTTCCGCCACGGTATCTCTAAGGCCTTCTTGCTAACCGGAATAGTAATACAAATGTTCAATTAAATGTCTAGAATAGCAATGAACTATTTTAAATAACTACGTTTTCACAAACAACGTACCCATAGCTTAAAATTTTTGCCCTTCTAAGCCGCTGTTATCTATGAAGACTTTGCTATCTCACAACAGTTCATTGCTATTTATTTATTTTATCTACAGATTTATTTATTTATTTATTAAATCTTTATGCACTAAAGGTACATTGGCGGACTTAAAGCTAAAGTAGCCTTATCTACCAGTCAACCGTGACAAAAAAAATATCGAAAACAATAGACGGATTTATTGTGGTTAGAGAGCTTGTTTTCCTAAAGCGGCAGTACTTTCACACGTCTTGAGGCCTTAAACAACAGCGTAAGTGTACGTTTTCCAAACAGTAGGTAATTGTTCTTGATTTATTTTATTATAATTATAGTCACCCATAGCATTTAGGGCCAAAATAACAAAAACACACTCTGAGCCATTATCCTACCTATTATTGATAATATTTATTTTACGTCGCTATAGGATTGTGAAAACCGTTAATTCATTTCCTTTGATTAACTGGCATGTTGTTGTATCACTTTTAAGCACATAAACCAAAATATTATGTATTTATAGGCAGAGTATCTTCATATCTAGTAATCTTTGTTTGAAAAAAACTTCTACTTCATGCATTCGTGCGATAATGAAATCACATATCTACAACTTGTACGGTAATAATGTGACACCACCACAAACCTATGCGAAGTTGCCCATAATAGATTCTATGCCCGATTTACATTAGTAGAGTGTTTAGAAAAGTAGGTGAGTACAGTACAGAGTAAGTACAGCGGTGTGCACCGTTCGGACAGTAGCGAGTTAACTTGGCTTGCAAGCTGCCTTGCAACTAGATCTAAATTGAATCGCTTTCTATTTTTTGTGACAATTGAACCACTCGCACGCCTGCTCAACCCCATGTACATATACGTACTAGACGCTTGACTTGAGATTTATTTATTTTTGGAGTAGGTGCCAGCACAGTAATTTTCGTCAGGTTTTAGGGAAGAGGGAAGGTTGCTGTGTGGCACCGACTCCAAATTACTAAACCAATTTTATCTAACTTAGATAGGTACTCGTAAAACCCTCATTTTTTACTTTTTTGTGATCTGAAGTCGGTTTTGTTTTTCTTTATTTTATATTTTTATTTCAAAATTTGTAGTTATGTATATCCTTTCAAGCATCATGTTAACCCCTGATACTACTGAGTAGTTTCTCTCAACAAATTGCAGTACTATCCCCTAACTCCTAATTGTTAAAGAGTTCTGTGGCTTCATCATAATCAGAACCTCATTAGATGATGACACTCTGAAGCGAACACCTGAATAAGATAACATAACGTAACAAACCCCCATACGTGCCTACAATTTTCAAGGGTTGTCCTCGATTTCTCTAGGATGTCCTCATCAGATCCTAAGCCAATGACCATGGGACTACCTGGGAAGTATACTTACTACCCACTTCTTACTTATTTACCCTTTTAAACAAAACAATAATTTTCTCAATCGGTCCAGGCGTCTTCGAGTAATCGGGGAACAAAAAAATTAAAAAATAATTAACTGAACGGTTTCGACGAATTGTGAACCTCCTCTTTTTTTGAAGTCGGTTAAAAACATAAATTAAAAATTTTAACAACATTTATTACGTAATACTTAATGAAAGTTTTACAGTACTTATTTACGTTTATTTACGGGGTTTCGTCACAGATTTCGTTATGCACCGTAAATTATTACAGGGTGCGACACTCGGAAGTGTTACCAATTAAAAAATTGTAATTTTGAGTATTTTTAATTAAAAAGTTCAGTAGAACCAAAAAGAAATGGCTAATTAAAAAAGAACGAATAATATTCGATGTTTTCGTGTCTAGGCACTTTTAGTGCGCATGATAGCATCGAGTCTGTCGCGAAGAGTTCGCTCGCTGCACAAATGCGGTGTGATGGAATTTTGTCCCATTCTCGCCAAAGAGCGTCCATAGGCTGCGGTGAATGCTTACCATCAGGCAGGCTGTAAGCTTGTTTGTCACCTTAGTGGTATAAAAAAAAGAGCGATCTTAAAGGCATCGGCCGTCTCGATTGTTTAGCTGATATTTTGGCCTTACGAATGGACAATGTGGGAGAATTCATTGGGTTTAGGTCCGGGGAATATAGCGGCAATTGTTGTGAAGAAATGAAGGTGGAAATTTTACTTATAAAAACAGACTGGATTGAAGATCTTTATGGGATGGTGTCGAGTTTTGTAAAAATGTCTAATGGTTTCTACAGATTTGTGTACGTGTCTAAGGTAACAAAGCATCAATTAAAAAAACTTCACGATCAATTTGTGCCTTTACGCCCTGCTCATGAGCGTCCTGCGGCAGATACAGCGGCCCAAACTAATCTGTGGCCCAAACAATCACGGACTCTGACGCTTGCTTTCACAGAGCAGTTCACTGGTCTAAATTGACTTTTCATTAGGATTGTAACCATACGCGACCATTTAATTTGAGTACATATCGTAGAACTGTAAAGAGTTTTGGATAGAAAAATATCAAATTTTCAAGCCAGTCACTTTCGTTCAGCGAGCGAATTCTTTGGGACAGACTCGATGCTATTATCCGCGCTAAAGGTGGCTATATCAAAGAATAACCTATTTTTATTCAAATTTTACATGTTCTTTTCAATTACAATTGGTAACACTTTGAGTGGCGCATATATATTATCAGCTAACTAACTTTTGCGATGCAAAGCGATTTGGTCTGAGAAAAATTCGGTTCTAACGTTCCAGACCCATTTCCGCGGAAACCACATTGAATTTCGGGATAAAGTATAGCCTATATTCTGGGATTTAGGCTGAGTCCGAGTAAGACAATCTGTTAAGTAGTTTTTGCGAAAATGAGTAACAAACTTTCGCATTTATAATATTACTACGATATTTGACCACTTAAAATTTTACGAAGGAAGGACTAGCTTCATGCACTGTTAAGTTTACCCAAACTCGGCTCCACTTCCTTACAAGCAAGCCCATCCCACTTACACGCAAGACTTAGCACAGGTAATCCAACGCCATAAATGCATGAGGCTAGCCGCTAATCACCGCTTTATCAAGATCAGCTTACATCTACGTCAATAATGCTTCATAATTGCACGTCGAGACATTACGTTATGTCACACATATTTCCTGGTCCATTAGTAGCTAATTCGCAGTAACGCAATAAAATGAACAGTCCGCGGTGGTGGTGGAAATTTTGCAGCAAATCTAATTAACAAGTCAATCAAGGTCAGTCTGACTAACCGAACCGCGGAGTGTGGACTAGAAACAATCGGCAATGTTATTATAATTAACGGTCGATAAATGCTTAGCGACGCGAATCCAACGCCATAGCTACAGGAACGTACTTAGAACGATTTGTTTTACACGGCGCGGCTCGTTCTGCGTGAAACGGATGGCTTAATGACGTTATCAGAGTAGCTGCCGAGCAGTGTGCCAATAGGCGCGGCAATGTGTGCATTGGACGCGTGTTATCTACTGCCAGTTCGGGCGACGCGCCGCCGGCACACTTTGACAGCTGAAAGAGTCAACAAAGCGGGAGCAGCCCACAGCACGCGACACGCGTCCAGTCTCAGTCCATTCACGCTCTCCACGAAATGCGGACAACACGTGGCCGCTTATATTGAAAAGAATATATACGGTACGGCATCGCGCGCGCCGCCACAAATATACCGCACGCACGCCCGCGCCGCCGCGCCGCCACCCACCCACATGTAATGAACTTTGCCGCCACAGAACATAAATGTTTATTTCCAAAATCAGTGTGAACATCAGCAATGACCATCGGCCGCAAGTGGAGGGAATATGTAGCAGCTCTCAGTGGTGAGTGGCAGCCTGGTCTTTTTTTATTTTTAAATTATTTCGCCATAGACACTGTCGCGAAAGTGTTTTGTGTTGTTATATACTCTTTTTAAAGAGAGCGGGCAACACCGCTCCCGGCTTTTTCATTACAATACCTAGATAAATAAACAACTTGTAGTAATAAGTTTTCTTGTTCGCTTCTTTTGCCAACAACTACTACGTTTAATAATCATGATTGATAATGAAACTCGGTACTTACCTAATTATAGTAAAATTGATCTATCTGAAAACCAATTGTAAAGAGACAAAGTGACATTTCAATCAATCTCAAATACAATTTTGTTGGGAATTCATCAATAAAACGTAGCTATTTGTATTCACCGTTTTGACATACTGATCCTAAACACTTATGTATACACTGAAAATGTTAAGTATGAATAATTTGGCATAATACCACAATGATACTTGTAGGTAAGTAGTTGGCAGATGTTAATGTACATACCTAATACAATAGGATACCGGTTGTATTACATTGTCTCTTTCTTTTACCTATAGAGAGTAAACATGCATGCTAATGATACAATTACTTAAACACCTTGTTACTTAAACAACAACATGCTGTACCTAACTCCTTATTGCAATGGAGATGGGAAAGGTTAAAGGTAATTAAAATTCAAATTAATACACAACAGATTTAGGTATGAGCCGAACAATTGCAGTATTTAAACACACCATTTAAATAAATGTAGGTACTACCGTACTACTGCTTTTCTTATCAAACATCAGTACCTACTCAAATTCCGACATTAATTTATTTACTGGCAACAAACAACGTGTGCCTTGTTCAAACTTTGTTAATATCAAAGAAAATGAAGTTCGATGAACTTCTTTTGAACGATATCATTGTATTTTTTGCTTATTCCAGACTTAAGCAAACTCATTTTGATTCTTTGATACGAGATTATTTACATCGAATGAGATGTCGCGAAGTGACTCCGTCTTTCCCGTTATCCATAGTCATTGTTCATTCATCTAAGTATCTCAAGCTAAGATTTATTTTAATTCTTTTGTACCTAGATGAGTAATGAACGAGCATGTTCTGCCTCGGGAATAAGGCATTATTTACATTGCAAATTGCAATACATTGGGATACATACCTACTTTACGTGTAGTAGTAGAGGCTACTATTTTATTCTAGTTCACGGTACCAATGGGAGGAAGTTCTCGGGGAGGATTTTGAATGAACATAACTAGTAACCAGGAAAATTCATGTTACACAAGTCACATCAGGTCTGCGGGCTGATTCTGAATCACAAATCGGGGGCGAATCAGCTCAGTGCGTAATCGAGTGAGCGACCATTGTAGTTACTAACTGCACGAGACAATTGCATGGTAAAATAATTGGACTCATCCCATAAACGATACAATTGTTTCGATGTATCACAGCGGACTGGATGACTTTCAACGAGCACTTTAACTGTAATTTAGCACTGGAAAATACTTCACTTCACTTATTTCTCACTTTAGTTGCAGGCTCAGTTGCAAAAGTAGTATAAAAACATTCTTCGTTGGAGAGACAGGTAATTGCTACTAAAATTTACACAATACCAAAGTACAAGTTTATCACAAGAGTTTTCTATTAATATTATAACGTAATATCGATCAATGAATTAATATTCACGTCTAATAACCACTTATCTGATATAGTAAATCAATCTCGTTATCTACCTCCACAAGTCCACATTTCAGTACAATCTTTATCTCTGAATAGAATAAAACAATGTCGCAATTCGTATCAGTTTGCTTAGTTATTTAGTTTAGACTAGTCTAAATTTTCATACGGTTCGCACAAATGATTAGATTCATCAGGAAGTAGTTGCGAAACCGGGGCAATTAGACACGTTGGAGTATGCCGAAAACCGGGCGAAGTGGAGAAGAAAGAGCTGGAAAGCGGTCCCTGGCAGAATCCGGCATTGGCCGCTCAGATGATGATGATAAATTCTATTCATCTACTATATTGTACTTTTGTAAACCAAATATCATTTTCTAAAATAAGATACACCTAAGATGCAAGGAACCTAAATCAAAATCGTCTTGTAAAGTACTCTGACTTGAGCGTAGATTGCTTGAGATAAGAAAGCTATCAACTGTGCCTGATGTCTGGGTCGCCTATGTACTACGAACAGTCTTCAGTATCATGCACGTCACCTTGTTACAATACATTTCCATCGGCCCTTTACATTTTTATAATGTGGTGATTTGGCCTTTTACATAGGTAGGTTCTGCAACTACCAGCTGACTGAATTTGCCCAAATTTTTATGCGGGTCGCCATTTGACCAAATTTCTATGCGTGTCGCCATCAATTTGTAAATCTACCGTTATTTAAAAAGTATCATGTTGCTTTACGACAAATTAATGTTTCGTGCGGTTTCTATTGTGTTCATTAAACAGGAAAGTTATCGATCTCGAAACTCGATAGCTATAGTGACTTAGTTAAAATTTGGCACTGATGTATGTATACATCTATAAATGTATATGTATAACGAATTTAATTTTTGAATAAATTATTTATTATTTAGATATAAGTGTGAAACAATTTGCGAATAAAAATGATAATGTATAGCTTTTTACGATTAGAATTAAAATTGTGAACATATGGAGCCCATTATACTTCGTATAAGGGGCGGTATTCAAAGAACATCAACAGAGTAGGTAAAGAAAACATAAACTCGATATACCCGTTAATAAAATAATTAACGTTTCAACTAATGACTACTGAGAATTTTGGAGCGATAAGCTCCAATCAATCATTGATTGACCTTTCGGTAATGAGATTGCGATAGTTCATTTCAATTCCAAGAAGTAATAAAGATAATTGTTAACGAGAATTGTTTACTTCAAATATCGTTGGTACCTACAAATTTGGATCACCAGTGCGCCTACGTTACTATCAGTCAACATTGACCTATGAACTAGGTTTTACTCAGTAAGTGTCAATAACATTTCCAAGGTTTCAAGGATAGGTACTACTTCATGGCCTAACATGGACTTCTTTCGCCCAATTAAATAGATTTATGGTCACTACAGGGAAACCAAAATCAATTACTCATACAATAGCGCTTTCAAACCCAGTCTTAATTAAGTCACAACGACGTATTGTGGGTGAGTCATTTTGTACCAGCAGTGCGGGATTAACTATAATGAATTATAAACTCTGTATTCGCTAGCTACTATTTTAAATTTAAATTGCAAGGTTTGCTATTAAAAAGTGGGTAAAAGAGGACAATAATAAAAAATTGTTATTATTTTGATGAAATAACTTTTATCTAAGGTATAAAACACTTATAATAATAATTTTGATACTAAGAGACTAGTCTTAAAAATAAATTACAATATCAACACTACGTCTTCTTAGCAACTAATTTAACATATTCTAAAATCGTTAGATAACAAAATGCATAGTACATAGGTATAGATAAGCAGTTTTTTCTCTGCTTGCGGAGATCCCTTACTACAGTTTCTAGGTCAACCGTCGCGCTCTCATCATATTTTGATATGCTGATGTCTAGAGCGCAAAAGACCCCCGTGCGATTTGTTGCAGCAGAACAGTGGACCACCATAGGAGGGAAGTTAGAGCTCCTGCCGTCCAACTCCGCATATGCTTGAGCCTTTCTGGCTTTGAGGACAAAGTTGAAAAAGTCTGATCGGCTCTGAGGCATGCTTTTATGAGACCAGTCAGTGTAGGCAAAGTGTGTAAGGTCCAATGAGTCTCCACTGTCGTCTGTCACCCGCAGCTTGGTCACTATATGGTCACGAAAGGTCTTTATTTTCCTTGTTTCAATAGTAAAGTCGCCAAAGAACACTGTCCTTCCTTTCTCCGGGCTCCAATACTGGTAACAAGCTTCCCGTCCTTTATCCTGTGTCTTTGTCAGCATAACAATGACTCTGGATTGATAAGCAAACACCATTTTCCAAAAATCTTCAGCTGTTGACTTAAGCGGGCCCTGACAGCACAAGTACTTGTCCAGGGTTTTGTATCCGTTGACATGATTGGCATTAATATAATTGTTTTCTCCATTTTCTGTTGGTAGGATCACCCTGTTGTAATCAAAACAAGGTAAGAACCAGTATCTATTTTTCATAATATTTTCTGCCTGCATCGATATCTTGCAGCTGTAATTAACCCGTTCGTTTAATAATCTCCGATGCTGTTGTTCGAGGGTCTTGATTATACTTTCTTCATCGTAACTAGCTCCAGACTGTTGTCTTGTGCTAATTCCGCCCATTTTTGAGAATTCACTTTCGTAGGATAAAAGTCCTTGTTTTAACCAGAGATTAGTGTCAACTGAAAATTTTTGTACTCAGAGTGGCATATTTATAGTCCTGTTTCAGCATTAATATTAACTTTTTCCTCCCAGTATCGATAATCTAACCAATATGACGCACGATGTTCCAGTCTTTTGAATTTAATACTTATTTCATCATCATTAAAAATTAATTTTAACAATCGAAATTCCCCTGTGGTTAATTAACAAGCCTATCAGCGAGTATAATGTTATCATGAACTTTTTTTCTTTGAATGTTCCTAACAATGGTATTGTTAAATTTAGGTATAATTAAAAATCCTGTATATGGACTTTAAATAACTAAAGCGTCGATATGACGCATCACGTTTCAGTACATGAAATTAAATATTTTTTTTGTTATTTTACCCTATTAATTTTCAAGTAATACTTCCTATACAGTAAGTGAATCGCCATAATGGAGTAAACTTTAAGTAATCAAAAGATCAATATAATAAGAATTGCATCATGAATTATACCATAACTTTGTTCCCGGCTGTACAAACAACATTAATATTTATCTATTAGTTTTATTAATTGATAATTTGACTCAATTAAAATTTATTTGAATGCATAGAAAAATTCTTTTTCAAGTTACACCAAAAAAGTATAACTTTTTACTTGCTTACACAAGTACACACATGATTTGTAAACAATATGAAGTAATTAGATTAGCAACGAACTATATGGAGGACACGTGAATACCGAGCGCGACGACATTGAACCTACGGGAAAACCGGCGATGGAAGTTATTTTTATTTATAGATTTGATTATATCAGCTGGCTATATAAGAGTCTTCCAGTAGGATGTAGTATCATTGAAATTCGGGACGTCAAGAAGTAACCAAGCTCTCTAAAAAATGTCTTCGCGCAAACTTAACAACATTTTTGGCCAAGTAAAGTCTGAAAGGAATAATACTATGTTCCATTTGATTGCTGAAGCAGACCTTGATAATATTTTGGATCGCATTTGGAACGCGACCCGTCGAAACGAACTGGAGCCAATACTGAAAATAAAGAATGACGACGGGGACACGTGTCTACATAGTGCCGCTAAGATCCTAAGAGAATCTCGAGCAGAAAGAATAATTGCTCAACTACTCGACATGGGAGCGGATTTGGACGCGCAAGATGGCACAGGAGACACTGTTTTGCACATAGCAGTAAAACGAGAGGACTACGTGCTCATCGACTGGCTGGTTTTAATGCGTGCTGATATGAATATAAAAAACAACAGTGGACTAACGGCGTATGAAGTGGCAGAACAAAACAATAATTACAAAATGATGAAAATGTTTTCGAGTGAAAAAGAAAAACAAAATCCGAGTGTTTAGTGAACAAGCTTAGGTCCATCAGCTTATTGTAATTTTTAGGGTGTTTAAACATAATTTTGAAGCTATTAATTATATCGTATTGATTAGTATTAGGTAATAAGTTTTATGGATAATTTGATTTTATGAGCCGCAGGTTTGAAGTGTTTTATTAAATGGGTGAATTTTAAGTCAAGGTAATTTTATTACAAATTAGCAACAGGTTCCCTTACGACTAGTTTGGTCTATACTATTACAATATTGTAGTTAAGAGTAATATTATCATTGCCATTAGAATGTAGGTATAATTTAATTAAAGTTTACATTATCTTAACTCAAGTCTGTTACTTAGAAATTCGTATCTACTGCGAAAAGTGTCTTTATAAACAAACAAATTTTATGGTTATGTCATTGATAATGTGGACTTGGGGCTTACAATAGATATAAAGAATGAGTTATCACTTAATTCCATGTAATAGACTTATCAGCAGACGTTCGTGACCCGGGAGTGTCATCCCTTGACTCGTCATTTAAATATAAGCGCCAGTTGATAGATACTTGTATAGTCTTCTTCGGGACCTCATTACGTACAGTCGCATTGTCAAAAAATTAAAAATGTACTTAAATATCGAAGTAAATGACCAAAAAGTAGCTGCAGTGAGTGAGGACGAATTTAGAAGCAGAAGAAATCAACCCAATTATTTAGAAGTTGTCGGGTCGGAGCATAATTACATCACGTCACAGCCGCTCATTGGATCGTTTGAGCACTTTTCAAAGCCAGAAAATCAAGACAAAAATCGTTACTTCGACGTCGCCTGCTGGGACGAATCTCGGGTGACAATTACGCCTAAAGAAGGTAATACTGATTATATCCATGCTAATTATGTTGATCACTATGGAAGACCCAAGAAGTTTGTGGCGACTCAGGGACCTCTGAAAAAAACAGTTAATCAATTTTGGCAGATGGTCTGGGAGCAGAATTCTCCAATTATTGTCATGCTAACAGGATTCCAGGATAATGGGAATGAAAAATGTGCGCAATACTGGGCTACTTCTCGTGACAAACAAGATATTTTTAAAACCAATGATTTTTCAATCAGAACATTATTAGAGATCAAGGACAATTCAGGATACATTAGGTCACTATTTGAAGTTTATAATTCTACCACCGATGAAACGAGAGTGACACTACATTATCGGTACGTAGATTGGCCAGAGCATGGAACACCTCCCAACAGTAAATCATTTTTAAACTTTATTAGAGATATAAATACGCAATATCAAAACGCTTTGAACAAAGCAGTGAGTGGGCCAGCACCTGGACCTATTATTGTTCACTGTAGTGCTGGGGTCGGAAGAACAGGAACTTTTTGCGCTATAGATTCTTGTATCTATCAACTAGCAAGAACCAAAAAAGTCTCAGTACCCAAAATTGTAATGCAGATACGCGAACAGCGGCATTTAAGTGTTTTAACTGAAGAACAATATAAATATATTTACACTGTTCTGCATGACTTATTGCAGTTATTTGAAATTTATCCTATGATAAGGGAACTCTTTTGTGTGCCTTGACTGATGTACACATTTGTTTTGATTAAAGTTTACATGATCTTAACTCAAGTCTGTTTCTCAGAAATTCGTATCTACTGCGAAAAGTGTCTTTATAAACAAACAAATTTTATGGTTATGTCATTGATAATGTGGACTTGGGGCTTACAATAGATATAAAGAATGAGTTATCACTTAATTCCACTTAATTCCATGAAATGCACCCACTGGACCTGTTATTGTTCACTGCAGTGCTGGGATTGGAAGAAGTGGGACGTTTTGTGCTATAAACTCATGTGTAACTCAATTAGCAAGGACCGAGAAACTTTCAGTGCCCGAAACTGTGATACAAATACGAGAACAAAGACGCTCAAGTGTTTTCGCTGTAGAACAATATGTATTTATTTATACTGTGCTTCATGAGTTTTTGCGGCTATTTTGACATGTATTCTGAAGTGAGACAACTCTTTTGTGACCCTTGACTGATGTATTGTGCACATTTGTACTAATTATGAGCCAATATTCTACACAGAAACAATATATAATCGTTATTAGAATGTATGTCGTAATTGATTAAAACTTTTGAAGGAATTGTCACTGTGATTTTCGCGAAATAAAACTACGCGCATACCCCTCGTTTTGTTTTTTTTTTCTTCTAATTATCAGCCTAGCAATCAAATGAAAAGAATACTCATATGGTATTGTCATTCTAGAGCAAAAATAGACCAAAGATGACCTACATTATAATCTTTTCATTGTTAAACCGATCTTAGTCCCAGATATGGGTCATATAAAAGGAAAATTGTGTGCCAGTTTTCAGTACTCCATTTTCGTCTGTCACAACTTAACTCCTGTAATGTTTCTTAAAAAAATGGATTCTGCAACTATTTTAAATATTTTTAAAAAAATGCCATCAGCTGGCACTAATGTATTCCATGAGATTGTTACCGAAGGCTCTCTTGTATTTTTGGAACGAGTCAGTCGGTTTATAATGCCCTCAAACAGGTTTCTCCTGCAAGAACGAAACTGCAGTGGACAGGAATGTGTCCATATCGTTGCCTACCTTCATACAGGGCAACTTGCAATAGATCTGATGGAAAAACTTTTGAGTTTGGGCGCTAATATCAACGCCAAGAATCGAACTGGCAATTCGGTTCTTCATCAGGCTGTTGTTAGTAAAAACTACGACCTTGTTAAGTGGGAAGGACTTATTAAGCCTTCTCGGCCTCATGGCTAAGATCAAAGTGTATATAGACTTTGATCTTACAAACTTCAATCTATTAATTAAATTTCGTAAATAATTAAATATAATTTATTTAATGCCGTAAGATGGACGGCGGAGAATGAGGTTCATCTAATAAGATTGCAAGTTCAATGATTTTCATGCTTGCAATCTTTGATTACTTGGTTTGGAGCCTAGGCAACTGCGGGAGTAAGCGGGAAGGACTTATTAAGCCTTCTCGGCCTCATGGCTAAGATCAAAGTGTATATAGACTTTGATCTTACAAACTTCAATCTATTAATTAAATTTCGTAAATAATTAAATATAATTTTTTTTTTGTTAACATCGATAAGTGGGACCTGTGAAAACTTTTATAAGCCTGAAAATTTGTACGTAAAAAATACAAATCCGCTCATTATTTCATCACTCAATATCAAAAATTTATTCAATACACATACGAGAGATCACTGTTGAAAGAATTATAATTTTGAGTTCAAATACTCTAGGTAAGGACTATCAGTCATTAGTCATAATTTCCGTGAGCACTAAGCTCAAATGTAATACCGACTTTAGAAAACTATAGCAGGAAAAAGACTCAAAAACTTATAAATAGTTCGATTCAAAAGATCATTTTTGAGCTACTGACTGGAGACAAAAGAGATAAGATTTGACCTAAGTCTGATCCTGGCGAGGGAAAACCCCAATTGTTAAATAATGGGAAGATAAAAATTTTACTAAGAGGCAAATATCTTGAAGAAGAGAACATAAAAAACATCACATTTTAAGTGTTTTGAGCGTGCTGATTAACACAAAATTTTACAGTTAAAAAAACCATTTTTTTTTATTTACAAATTTTTTTTGGTTTGGAATTTATAATTCGACATCAAAATCATCCCTGTTAAAACATAATTATCTCGTCCCGCCTACGCCTTAAGAATACGTGGAAAATTGGTGCAAAAACTTGCTTGTGGAAATTTGAGGACCTGTAAAGAGAAAACGAGGATAGAAATGACGCGTGAAACTTAAGAAGCGGACCATTAATAGGGCTTAGGACGCGTGGGTGATCAAGAACAGTCTATATGGAGGAAGAACAGCAGGAAAGGACCCTGGCAGAAGTTAGGATTGACGGCTTCATTCGATCTCCATATATACCCGAGTTCTGACAGAGTTTCCTATGACCCATAGAAAACGAACTAATTTTATTATTACTGTTTGTATAAATACTGTATTACGCACTCAAACTTACTTACCAAATTACTTGCTATTAGGTATTCAAACGAATTGTTTTAGGATGCCCCGCTAACTTAAATAATATCCGAGTGGTATAGGCTCATTTTTATCCCGGGAAAATAATAGATTCCCGCGGCAAATTAGAATGTTTGCAGTGATCCGAACTGCGGGCGGATGAAAGCCGCTGAGAACGGCTAGTGTGTAATAAATCGAACCTAATACACGATAATGTAGATTTTTATCACTTCTGTTCTTTTTGTTACTGCGATGGTTGAGGCATGGTGTGATCTCTTATATGTTTATTTACTAACATTGCCATAGTGCAACTGGTTGTGCAAAATATTTAGAATCGGTTTGAGTAGGTGGGACTGTATGCGATCTATTGTTAAAACAATAATATTATATCTGTGGTGAATCCTAGAGTTTATGGTTGTTTTTGTTTGCACTGGAACTGGATCCTATTCGTCCTCTTAATCGAATAAGCTTTAGCGGATGACGTGAACCGAATCCAAATATTGGATAGACTATGCGTTCAGGTAAAGTTAGGACTAGGTTCGATTTATTTTTTAGCAAATCCATTAAGCAACAATGAATACCAACCATAGATGCGGTATTTCCATGACAAAAGCAGGATAAACCGATGAAAAAAGGAAAAAAAGCCTTTCTAATTCATGTCAAAAGCTATTGAATAGGTAGTATGATTGAAACATCCGAGAATATCGAGATCGAAATCGAAAAATCCATTTCTAGGAAAATCTATTTACGATTAGTTACACATACATACCTGTAACGTAATTATGTTGATATGTGAACTTGTGATTGCATTTCATGGGAACGAAATGAAATTATAGTAGCTAGGTCACATGTTTATTGCGTTCGAGAAGTTACGCTAATAAAAATACAACGTCTCATTCGCTTTTTTTTCTATTTTATAAGTAGCATTACAAATAAGCTTAACTACCTTGAAATTCCTATTTACCTACTAAATACCTAATTCCGATGCGATAAGTAGAAAACAGTCTGTACGATAAAAAGGTTCCAACGAATTTAGAACCTCGTCCTTTTTTTAAGTCGGTTAAAAATAAAATGACACTTATAAACATGGCACTATATAAACGACTTCACTATCACTACATATTAGAAAACAAAGTCTATCTGTTCGCTATAAACTCCAAAACTACTGAACGGATTTTCATACGGTTTTCACCAATAGCCAGAGTGGTTCATTAGAAAGGTTTAGGTGTACAATTTGTTAAGGTTACTACCCGTGCGGGTTGCTAGTTTGTTATAAGAATGAGCAAGAGAGGAAGAGAACAGTCTCCAATCCTCGTCCTCTAATCAAAGATGAGGTCAGGTTGCTGGCTGTTTGGTGAGGACCACATTAAACGGATCGGAACATAAAACTTTCCCCCAACACAAAACAGAAACATACTTGGTTTATTTCTGGAATAAACAGAATTCTTTACCGCAATATGGTTTGTCATTTTTACCTTGTTTGTAGCTATTGTAATGTGAGGAAATTGTTATACTTACTTATTTACCTGTTTATTACTTTCGCTCCCAACATTCTTCACATGGCTTCGCATCACAATAGCCTAATAAAATCTAAAGCATGTCGTGAATCGATTGAGACTATATTTGAGTTTTGAGATCCGACACGAGATCACGGGATTTATCTTCAAGTGAGTGCCACTTATCGGAAACTGTGATTGGAGAAGATACCGCGTCATAATCGCTAAGTGAAAATTGACACGTCCAGACATTGAATTAAGTATTAGAATAGAACACAATAGAATGGACGCGCGTGTTATAGCGAGAATAATTAACACTGGCTCACTGCTACTACGTTTACGTACGTAAGATGTGTACTGACAAACTGGTTCAAATTCGACAACAATTTGACACCAACATAAGAATCTATAATGAATAAATAATATAGTAATATTGCTTGGACAAAATCACACAACATCATCAAGCCTCAAAGTAAGCAAAGCTTGTGTTATGGGTGTTAGATAACTGATAAACTACTTATATACATTTTTAATTTATACTTATTATACACCTAATCCGTAACAGAAATTAAAAATCATCATTACAATTTCTGCTCGGCCGGGAATCGAACCCGGGACCGCTACGTGGCAGACCGGCATGTAAACCAACTGACCATTCAGGTCGTCTAAAATTTATGAAATTTATTTATTTATTAAAACTTTATGCACAAATAGTATAGTGGCGGACTTAAAGCTAAAATAGCCTTATCTACCAGTCAACCGGGATAATCTAAGCCTGAGAAAAGTAGGCGGTGCAGGAAAAGAAAGAAAAAGAATACTACCGTGAGTAAAAAGTAGGAGAAACATACATTTGTGCAACTATAGTCCGAAAATACAAACTAAATACATATAAAGAAACCATATAATAAACATTAAAACTAAAAACGAAGTAGAAAATAATGGAAACAATATACGGCAGATGTGATAATCACAGAGAACAAATACAATCTAAGGTAAAATAATATTCAAATTGGGCAAAGTGAGGAGACAAGAGTAAAGTGAAGTGGGTCGAACAGCGAGGGAGAACGAGAATTATGGAGCATTCAAGTAATGACCATGTACCGCTTTCTTAAAAGAATATTTGTTCGGTAATAGTCTTATGTCAGAGAGGAGATCGTTCCAGAGCCTTATAGTTATATTTTCCTTTCAAAAATCTTGTAAATGTCTAACCTTTTCCCCCGTCGCCAAATTGTGGATCGTCGTGTTAAAGCTAGAACACTACTTCACCCAGTACATAGGCGCTCAACCCACATCGCTAGACTCCTAGAGACTGCCAGAGTGACAGCTACCTATTACCAGTGCACATGAGACAACGAAGGTATCTACTAAATGGAAACAAACACTACAAATATAAGTGTACTAGTAGTAGTTGTGCGTAATCCATATTGTGTATAATCGCGAATAGGAAGACAAACGATTGTCAAGGACATCAAAAATTTACATTCCTTTGATGGTAATTATAACATTGTTTAGCACAGAATATATATCATCCATCACTACCTTAACATTGGGTGTTTTTGCATCATACGCACGGACCCGCTGAAATAAGTTCATAAATATTCTATTCATAATACCCATGCGACATATGATAACGTCACTGATTGTCTTTCAAAGCACGACTTCTTTGAAACGAAATATTGAAACGAACGAAAAAAAAATGGTTTACCGAGATTCCATTATACTTATCAGAGGTGTAAAAATATTTGTTCGTTACGCAGACTTAAGTTGACGAAGCGTGGAGTCACGCCGCATTTGTGTCTAGTAAGCCGTGGATTAAACAAGAATATCATTAATAACCTTTATTTTATTATTCTACAATAATTTCCGTCATTGAACCTTAGTGAAATATCTGATTTTCCAAAGCCATGATCATGATCAAGGCGGGTCCAAGATGATTATATTATAACTTAGTGAATTTTAGCAAATAACCTTCATCCTAGCCGCTGCATAGCAGTTCAGGCGGTAGGTTCGGCGGGCATTAGTTACAGGGTATTAAGTTTCAAGGTTGATATCGATCTGAGAAAACAGCTACGCAGATCTAGTACAGTCGCCCGTAGAGTGACCGGAGCCCCTAGCAAACGGGGGTATAGGAAAGAGAAAACAAAAGTCACACAAAACATGCGACAGAGACGATACGTTCGTTTCTTTCCTAGGCAGATGAATCATACTGTTTGTAAAAAAGCGTAAACACATTTTCAATGGAGAAGGAAAACACTGCTTTTTCCCCTTTTAAACCGATTTCAAAAACAAAACAATTAGGAGGTTCTATGTGCGACTGTATTACTCCGCCGATTGTGGACCGATTTTGAAATTTCTTTTTTTTTTTTTTTTGCAAGAGTACTCCTGAGGGGGAAAATGGGACCATTTTCGCAAGATCAAGATGTGATGATGAAAACCCTGTGAAATCGAGGTCATTCCTCGAAAATTGTAGGCACGTATGATGTGTTTGGAATTCTCACACAAAGTGCTTCCCACCGTCTGTCCCTATGTATCTATGTAATAATTATGTACCATTAGATTTCAATGTGGTTTATTGTTTTACATAAAAATTTACGTTCTAAAATTAAACATTATTTTATCGTACTTACAAGTAGATACCTATTATTTAACTAAGGTCATCATTTGGCGATAACGTTGTTTACTTTGAGAGCGAACATTCGCGTTGTCATCCCTTAACGACGCTAACCGGGCATTATTAGTTAGCGCTGTCACATAAAAGGGACAGATAATGGTATTTTTCTCTCGCGAAAGCTGACGGCTCTGTCAAGATGCTTCATTAAGCCTACCTGGGGTGACCACACGGCGATGTGCCTCCGGGAAGCGGCTTAAAAAATAAAAGGACTTCAAAATGTGGCAATGTGTCTTTTGCTTTATAATACGAGTAGATACTCGGCATCCGCGTACCCGGAATCCGACGATCAGCTTGTAATTTAACGTAAGGAAAATCTGGACGTAGAAGAAGGGTGTGCGTGTGGTAGTTTGTGGGTAATTACGAGTACGTATCTAAATATTAAGCATCAGTCACTGCTTACAAACAATAGGTAGGCAGAGGTAACATTCTCAATGACATCGGTATTGCCAAGAAATATTTCTTCAATACATATAAAGAGAGTAACATTGTCCCTGCCACAAAAATAAATTATAAATAATCCAATGATTAGACGATATTTTTAATCATAAGCTAAAAATTGTGGCGAAAGATCAATAATTGTAAAAATATGTCTATAGTATTTGTAGATTTTGTGTAAATAGAAGTACCACAGCAGTTGACCAGGTCAGACAATACAAGGGCAAGCAAGACGATAAGGCAAATGCGAGATTGTTCGATTACTTATTGAGGTAGGGCCACTATCTGCCAGGCTGCCACCTACAATTATTATAATAACGTATGCACAATGGTGTGGTTAATATTCTTGGCCATCATTTTATTTATAAAGAGGACATTTCCTTTTATGGGCCGACTATTTGGTCACCTCAGCGTCTCCGTATCGCCGTGATCCGCGTTTTCCAAAGAATCGCCTCTGACATTGGTTATTTACTTTTTTTACAATCCATTGTTGACGCGCTACTTTGCTTGAGGTAACGATGACATAATGTCAATAATTCCAGAGAATTGACACGGCTTCCAATCACTGTTTTGGGTAATAGATCGGTATTTATGTTCACGTTCACTGAAGCTTCTTGCTTCATCTTGGCGGTCATGTCGCGGTTGTGCTCTCGAGCACGAGAGCCCGGGGTCCGCGTTGACTATGGCCCAGGATTTCGTAGATTAGATAATTACGTGGATAACTACAGTGGGATGTATTTATGTCCATTTCACGGAAGATTCTACAGTATGAGTGCCAAGTATCATTTTAGGAAAATTTAGGATTTTTTCTATGACTTTAATTGTATCTTTTAGTTATCAAGTAACCGTTGACTAAATAGGTACTTATAGATACCCAATTCTCTAAATCATGCTAGGAAATAGGAATGGAAGCTGTGGCAAATAAATGATTTCCGCTTTACGGCTTAGCTCTCAGAGATAAGTCGTGCTACGTGTCTGCCTGAACAGGAAATAGGAAGTTGAAAGTGAACAATAGAAAAAGTCTTGTTGATCGAAGTCCATAGGCATAAAGGTGACAATAGTTCTGTCTCCAGCGAAAAACAAATTCGTATCTTCGTCGTTATTTTCTTTGTGCCATATTGTTTATCTTGAAGGGCTAAATGCCCTGTTTTCACCGTAAAACTGATTTCGTCCTACCTGTATTTGCGGTTCTTTTCATGCTTACGAGAATACAAACATCTAGGCCAAGTCGGTAGGAAACTACACAAACTCCCTATTGAAATAGGGGCCCTCATATTATTTAAGTACACCTTTTTTTATGTTATACGGCAGACACACTGGCAAACCAGCTGCCTGATGGAAAGTGGTCACCGCTGCCTATGGTCATCAGCAACACAAGGGGTGCCACTAATGATTTGCTAACCTCTGAAGAGACCTCTAATATACCTCTTGAACGATCCCATGTCATAGTCCAAAGATGTACCTATGTCTCCTGAAATTCAAAATTCAAAAAGCTACTGAAGTAGTAAATTAATACATAAAATTCCGTCACGTTCACAGGTTTACGAAATAAATTAATCAGTTGTGAAATAATAATGGTAAACAACTTAATTGGATGAATTTATTACAAATCGTTCAATTAAGTACCTATATATACTTACTATAATTATGTTTAATTGCGATAAAATGTATGCCATACATTTACAAAGTCATGACAATCCAGTAATTTTTTTAATCTTTCCAAGTTCATAGTAGTTTCCAAGTTCATATTTTACAAAACTGTTGCAAAAAAACAGGCACATGGCCAATTTTCATACAATCGACACACTTTGGAGACCTTGGATCTGTCCCCTGGGAACTGGGTGCTATCTGGTTATGCATCTAGCTAGAGCATGGATAGAGAAGGTCAAAATTTCCTAATGTACCTACGTAACTGATCGAAAAGACCGTTTACTCCAGAACCGGAAAGTTTGCGTCGGAATTTCGATTTCAAACACGGTTGTATATAAGGAGTATAGTATTTAAAGTACCTACCTATTTGATCAATAAGTTGGCGCGTGGCATGACATTTTATTTGGCAATTACTACGATTATATCAGACAAGTAGGAACAATATAACAAACTAAAACTAGAGTTTTACATTCAATTAAAATTTATGGCGAATTGACTTTACATTACATGCCTGCACTCTCTGAGATACTTCCATGACGTGCGTGAAAATTGTTGTCTGGAAGAGATCGCTTTTAGCGATAAGACCGCCTTTGTACTATATTGTCTTACTATGACAATTTTCTACTGTCCTTGTAAACAATAAAGAGTTATAAATAAAAATAATAATAAACTGTAGATAGAGAAACCACAGCGCTGATTTTCAGCGCACGTCTCTCGACAAATGGTTGAACGAGTACAAAGCTCCGTATTTTTATTTTCCATAAATATAAATATGTGAATAAATAATGCTATAATAATACATTCCAATTCCATAACTAATAATAGTAAATGCAATAGGTTGTTATTATTACCAATAAGTAAATACAACAGTTTCCGACGGGTGATAGGTATACCATGGTACTTAATAAGCGTTTTCACATTGTGACTTTTGATGTTCAAAAAGGTAATGTTTCATGTTAGACTTTGCAATGCATTATAGGGATTTTTCGGTAAACCTTCCTGTTTTTAACCGTCCAAGGGCAAGAAGTAATATTGTTAGGAACTTATTATTGTAATTTAATTTTTTCACTATTTTTCGCTATTTCATTTTACATTTCTTTGTAGCTGGAAGCCGTACGAAAATACGTCGACATTCTCATTCAGCGCCTTATAACCATGACAACATGGCGAAATCATTATGCAAATGCTGTATTCAGTGTAGAGGTAGACGCTATGGACAATACGAGAAATTAGACACAATGATGTGTAATTGTGTAACAATTGGGTGTGTGGAATAGGTAAATGAAAACAAGAGCGCTACAACTAGGGTCTCTAAGACGCGAGTGTATAGGTATTTAATAGACAGGTATGCGCCATTGTAGACTGCATCTAAAACTTGATTATTTACTATAAAAAATCGCAATTTTTCGCTGTTAATACCTACAGATCTGCCTACAAGGTCACCACAAATCGGTACTTATTTAAAAATCCGATTATTTGTAAATCATTCATACTTAATTACTGCATTTATTATACGATTGTAACCATAACTTGGGTCGATTTACGTTGCTAAGTCATTACATTGAACAGATACGGCCGTGTGGTTACCGGCAATGTAAGTAAATTATAGACCCATCCGTCGATGGGTGACATGAAGGCGACTAAGGCCATTGAGATCAGCATTTTCTGTTCAATATTCTCAACAATGCGATCTCCAACCTGTGTGCACCCCCCAAAGCGGTGAAGGCTGAAGTCCAACAGTGAAGTGTTACGAGCTGTTGAAGCGATTAGCTGACAGATAAGATTATCCAAAATCATCATCACCAACAAACCGTAACAGCCTGCTGATTTGCTACAATCTCCATGATTGACTGACGGCTAAATGACGATACACATAGTGACACATATACAGGGTCAGATATTCACATAGTGACACAGATAAATTAGGATATGAGCCCTGTCATAATTTTCATCGTCATAGTGTAGTTACAGAAGAATTCTTAGCAAAAATTATGTTCATAATGATCTACACTAACAACTATTGTAATAATATGACATTAGATTTTTCTACAAGATTGGACTGGGATGTGTACGAGACTTTAAAAAAAATACTGCTGTCATCGTTTCAGGTTTCTCGTTGACCCCTTTGTGTTGCTTACCAATACCACCCAATAAGTACTCACCATGTATGATCTGTTTATTTTGACTTGTCTTATTTGGTGAACAAACAATTCCCAAAATCACGCTTGCCGTATCAATCACGCTACGTATATTGTGTATGATGTCTTGAATTATACAAGAAATACATAGAATGTGAATTTCAACGAATACTGCTGCACATTATCCATTCAAATACATCATTTGCTGAACCAAATAGGACAAGTCAGAATAAACAGATCATAGATTTCAGATCATAAACAGTCTACCTGATTTGCGAATAGGACTGCCTCTCAAGAACTTCACTCGAATAAAGTGCTGGAGATGGGTGATAAATGACGTCACTACTTCACTAGTATCGGCGGGAAGTTAGTATCTTTTGACGTCACATTCATTATTGTCCTAACATACCGCCGGTTGGGAAACTAACTACTGATGAAAAGACACTGACGCCACCTCACGGTCCCTTTTATCAAATGTCCTTTGTTATGACGTGATTTTGTAAACATAGTTCCTTCGTGAAAAGTTACAGTGATACGTTCGCGTTCGCTATCGTGGCGTTATTTTCTTTTATTAGACTATCCAGGCCAGTGACCACCTGGAGGTGGTAAGTGACCATGTGAGTGACCCGAAGATGGAGCATACCTGTCTAAAAACGTTATTTATCGTCCATCTCTACTTATTCGGAGTAAAGTTCCTATAAGGCCATCATATTAGCAAAAAAATAGGCTTGTAAATCTGTACATAGAGACTGACTACTCATACATCGTATTTTAACATTATGGGCCCGCATGTTATAAACTTGCGTGCTTCCTTTGAGATGTTTTTCGCATACCATGACACAAAAATGACAGAAATACTAATCTTTACAATAGGTATGTCACCGTAAGATTGTAACAATCGACAGTTTATAATCTAACGTTTTCAGAGTACGTTAGATTATAGGCAATTCAGCACCTGTACCGTGATTATAACACAAACTTAACGTTTGTGTTTCCTAGATAAATAATTGTAGTTCACAATATTTACGGTGTCATATACATACAGCATGTTAGTCACTTTCAATGTGGATATGTACCTATGACCTCTTTTTATTGTTTCTAAGTGAAGTCTCGATTCCTTGGCCTTAAAACCCATTGCTCAGGTTAGGGGGTTAACAAGAAACTAATTGCATATTAGGTATAATTCCACCAGAACTGCTGATTATAAAATTAATCTTAGCTTCATTGTTAAAGTTCCCCTGTTATCAGGATCACAGACGTCAGATGGCTGTCGTTCCACAGGAGTTATCAGATTTGCCAAATTCTGAATTATGGTCAAGGTGGACCCCGGGCCCTCGGACCGTAACATAACGCCAAGATGATTATTTTAATTTTTTTAACGGAAGAGACGATCTGCTCGAGAACACCTCCACGCGGTAAACTGTAGCATGACAACCATTGAAAGCTGCTGTCAGTTTCCTAGAAATTATAAAAAGGAGGAAAGAAAAGAAAAAAATTATGTTTTAAATTTTTATTCAATACCGGAGGCTGTAATATTAAACACTATTTATCGTATCATGAAAATAAATATAAAGAAAAACATTTATTTCGCTTGTTCGTGCAATGTGTAAAGCTGTTTTTCAAAAACTACTTAACGTATCGGTATAAGTTTATCATTGGTGTTTAGAAAATCTAATGTAGCTGAATTACTTCTCAAACATGAATAAAATCACTTTTTGTACACTAGTTTCCACCAGGTATCGACTCCCCAGCCGCTTGTTACGCTTATTAACCAAAACATAATAAAATCAACCTTCAACCTTCCGTATTGCATTTTAACTACTTTTTATAATTACCTACCCACACTGTTTACATGAAGTGACTGTCTGACCTATTTAAATATCACGTTCGTTGGACCGGACGGACATATTGTTACTTACGTAAACAGAAAGAATTATTTTTGAAAAATTGAGAAAATTCACGTTTCCGCTAGCGACCGCATTATCGCTACCCATGAGCGCTCTCCACATTTTCGTACTTTGAAGTACAGATATCTATCTGCCTTTGTACGTAGTTAAGGCATGCTAATTTACAAAATACCGAATTTAAATTTAAATTCTCAAAAAGGAGCCCAAACCAGGTATCGGCCATAAATAAAGCACATCGAGTAGTACCAGTACGATTACTGGCGTTCAGCGTTCGAAAAGAATAAAAGATTCCGCTGAGAGTAAAAAAGTTACTTTCAATTAATTGTCATTGACAATATCTGTCCCTCACAAAGACTTATTTATACTAGCGTGACCCTCAAGAGCATACCCATCTATACAAATATTAGAAAGAGGTAAAGTTTGTACGTTCGTATGTAGGTAGTAGTAAGTTTCGGCGGAGATAACTCCCAAAACTTCTGATCCGATTTCGAAACCTCTTTCACTAATAGGAAGCCACATTGTTCTCGAGTGACGTACATTTAACTTTGATCCCGGAATTTCGCTCGGAAAGGAGTTGAATCGGTAGTGATTATATGTACTGAAAATGTACCGGAAATACTGAAAATGGTACTTGCTAACAAAGTCCCTTGTATATACGAGTGAGATAGTCTACAATGAAGGCTCTAAGTAACAAACGATATAATGAGCGATAATATTGCACTAATAATACGCGTTTTTGCGATACTGCGTTCCGCGTCCTTTCCATACAGCTGCGTTTTTATCGTCCTGATACAACCACGCACGCTATTTAAAATGTATCTCCTTATCTCATTGGTTGTATTTGCCATTAGGCACTTTTTCTGTTTTCTGATTGAAGGACGCAGAAACGCAAGCGTCTTACTTGTACTTAGCGTTATTATCGTTGCTGTATGTAAGATCGCATTCATCCTAACTCAAAATATATTCTGAACAGATATAGCAATAGCACTCCAAATAAATCAGGTCCAAATACTTATTGAGTACCCTCTACACACTTTCTGCCAAAACTAACCTACACTACACCTGCTTTCCCAGCGACGCTGATCACGGCGGCGGCGGGCACCACCGTCGGATGGACGTCGCCGACGCTACCGCTGCTGCTGGGGCCGCTCTCGCCGATCGCCACCTCGGCCGACCAGAGCTCATGGATCGCCTCCATCATGATATTGTGCTCAGGTAGGCCTTCAAAGCTTCTCAGCATCCTGGAATCGTCTTCACCAACCTTCTCATATCGACGACTAATAGCGTTGTAGCACCGGATGGCTTTAGGCCACCGTTGAGTAATACACTGATGTCAAAAATCTGCAGCGTGACAGTCGACCTACTCAACTACCCACGCAGCTATGTCACAGTTGGCACAATTGCCTTACCATTAGGACACTTTTATCAAAAACCTCAGCCTCTATATAACCCCAATCCCATCTTTGAGATACAGTAAGGTAAGGTAGGTGGGGTCAACTAATTTGTACAAACTGTACAAGCCTAGTACCGATACGGATTTAATTTAAATTTAAATTTAAAGTCGCTATAAAAAACAAATTATGTCAAAAAAGTTATTATAGTATATCTGAATATGTAAATGACAAAAGTCCATGGGACTGAACTGCTGTTCTATACAGGTATTTACTTTTAAGATAGTATATAGGACAAATAATGTATTAGTACATAAGACATGTTTGAAAAAAAAAAAGAATTAATGTAGGCTCTGTGGGTTTCTTGCCGTTTCTTTCCCCCACGGAGAATCACCTTGGAAGCGGTGTTAATTTTCCTTCCTCTCCCACACATGGTGTCTCCTGTCTGCGCTGGGGTAGGGTAGTAGTTAGAGTAGGGGTAGGGTAGGGTAGGGTAGGAGTAAGATAGCGGTAAGGGTTGGGTAGGGGTAAGATAGTGGTAGGGTCAGGGTTAGGTAGTGTTAGGGTAGGGGTAAGGTAGTGGTAGGGTAGGGTTAAGGCAATGTTAGGATAGGCTAGGGGTAAGGTAGCGATAGGGAAGGGATAGGATAGAGTAGGGTGATAGCGACTACCTACCACATACAGCATGTGTGATGCACGCTCACTTAAAAGTCTGTCTGGCGGTGGCGTGGGGGCCGGGTCGCTCTTTTCCCTCAAATATGGTTGAATTGGACGATGGCTGGGCCCTGCGTTATACTCGTGAACGGGTGCTGCCTTGGTGGACTGGCTTACTCTTGCTGTAGGTTTAGGTGGTTTTTCTTAATTACCCTAGACATACCTATATAATATAATATAGCGTTCCGGCTCTGCCTGGCATTGTCGAGCATGGTTCGGTCGTGGTTGGCGAGGGATACGTTATCTACGGCCATAGGGCGGTCAGCGTGTCACTGTGTGTTTCCTTCCTACTTTCCAACCCCCCTCCTTTTTGACGATTGAAAGAGATATTTAATGTCCTAATCAATAAAGAAATTTTGATTTGATTTGATTTGATTTTGATAATGGACATCCTCGATTTATTTTTAAGTCAAGAAAGGAGGGTGAGAACACCAGTTGAAATGGCCGTATCCACCAGTTGAGATGGGGTGGTAGTGGAATGTCAGCCTATGTAAGAAAATGTTTTCCCACGTTGTTTTTCTTGTCTCTAAATCTGTATACGTTATATTAGATCAGAGCAGATCTGAAAAATGCTCCAGATTAATCCCAATAACTGTTTTTCACATCGACTTCAGACGTTTATTGAGCGTGGACTTTGCGAGGATTACATACAAATATAGTTCACAGGATTCAGTTACGGTGAGCTTGCTCTGTGCTACCCATTCATTTCATAATCCTGCCCAAATCGGACTCGATTTGCTGCTCTAGATGAACGGGATTAAGAGTTGGATTCGTTTATAATCATTTGATCTCGATCACAAAACTTTACAGATTTTACTATTCATAACAGTGACTTCGTTTGCGCGGAATTAAATCAAATGTAATCTTTTTGTAAATTATTCTATATATACTACTAGATACTTACCAAATTTTGTTAAAATCATATTGGTATGGATAAGTAAAACGTGTGTGTACCTACAGGTTACGCTTTACCACCAGATGCATTGCGCTAATTTGTCAATTTGGTAGAAAAAAGAATCTCAAATATTTCTCTAACGATTTCAGCCGCCAGCCCCATCCCCGCATCTTACCTGGCCGACCGCATCGGCACCAAGAAGACGTTACTCCTCGCCGCTATCCCGTACATCATCGGCTGGATCTTGATCATGCTGGCCACCAACGTGCCAACAATTTACGTCTCAAGAGTCATCTCCGGCCTGGGCTACGGCATCGCTTATACGGCGGCACCTATGTACTTGGGAGAAATAGCCTCTGATGAAGTTAGGGGCGCAATGGCGACTTTAATCACAGTTATGTCTAAAGTGAGTTGTTGTGGTTATGATGTCAACTAAGAAAAAGCAGCGTGTACGTAATTACCTTCAAGGCTAGTGGGAATATGCTGTTTGAGCTGTTCCTAGAGAGGCATGTTCTATGTTCGGACGCATCGTCACTTACCAACGTGCGATGGCGGTCAAACTCTTGGCTAGTTAGGTCTAAAAAACGATTACAAATTAAATGCGTTTCGTTGGCATCATTCGAGAATGGCTGGATCGACTTGGACAGTTTTCCAGGGTTTTTATAGTAGGTACTACTAAGTGACAAAAGAGTAGCCAGCCCATCTGATGGGAATCTGTAACTGTAGCTCATGCTCACATGACATAGTATAAAGTCGGTTTACGCGTCTGTCTGTCTGTATATCCGCTTACACCTCCTACACTCCGCAACGGATTTTGTTGCGGTTTTCACTATCATTTGTAGAATTTCTCCTGAATGGTTTTTATGAATAATATACTTGTAGAATAGAATAGAGAAACTCCGAGAACACCCGAATCTAGCGCTCAAATGTGCTCGGGGTCGCCAGGGTAGTAAGTAGTTTAATACCTAAAAGAGTAGAAGATTTGTAGTTAAGGAAAAGTTGGAAAGGAATGTACGGGGAAACTGAAAGAATTTTACTTTTGAGAGAGAAATCGCCTCAGGTAAAGTTGTATCTTGATAAACGCATCACTTGAGAACTGCTGTATCTACAATGCAATGGCATGTTATGTTCATGAAAAACAAACTCAGTAAATTGGAAAAATACAAAAAACTAAGGGGTTGTTTTACTATGGGGTATTTTATATAAAGCCACAACTACTTGTACCTGATATATAAAATTTTCCCCAAATTTTATTTAAATGGGAATTCATATGAACTTGGAGATTTCTGAATTGTATCTAGAGAATGTTCAGAGTTCTGAAGACGAATGAAGATAAAGGAAGTTAAAATGTTTTTAATATACCTACGTACAATAATAACGTACTGTTGTGAAATTTTCATCCACGCCATAACAAATGGTTTGTCCTATTGTGACTAGGTTAAACATATACATGTAGATTGTGATACGCCCGCATGGCTTACATAAGGACCAAGATAACCGCTATGGAATACTTTACAACAGGAATAGGATTGCCATTCTGTTACTGAATAACAAATGGAACTGTGTTAAAATACGTAACATATTAAAGCGCATTTTTCAATACAATAGTTTAGATATGACCATGAATGTACGAGTACCTACGGTGTATAATTTCACGGTTGAGAGTGCCTTTGGCATAGCTGAGACTAAACAAGACTGTATTGAAAGTTTTTGGTCCATGAAATGTTTTAGTTTCATTTCATTCATTTTAGTTAATGCATGACTTCAACTACAATCATCTCAATTTAAAATAAAAGATGACGTTGATTGCTGGACAAATGTACATGTTATTTACAAGTAATACCTACCTATATGTATTTGTATTGTTTCCAACATCTTTGTATGGGGCAAGTCTTTCAAATTGTTGTGAAACGTAGTTTTTTTTACACCGATGTGTGATGATTACGTCATATGGATGATAACAAAGTGGCGTAATACTGATATATTCAATTCCTAAAAATCTATGCAATGCCCTTGACCTTAATATACATTTCCATAAATTAATATTTTAACTTGTATTGATTCCAGTTTGGCATCTTGTCTCAATACTGCATCGGGCCGTACGTCTCCATGTTGGGATTGGCGAGCTTCAACATCGCTATTCCCATCCTGTTCGTGGTCACATTCACTACGATGCCCGAGTCCCCATACTACTTCCTCAAGTCCGGCCAGCCCGACCAGGCAGAGCGGTCGTTGAAGAAGCTGAGAGGAAGGGGCTACATGAGAGAAGAACTCGACAGCATGACGCATCTAGTGAACGAAAACATGAAAGAGAAGAGCCGGTGGATGGACCTAACGGTCGGCGGAAACAAAAGGGGACTGATAATATTGATGGGCATATACTTCACGCAGCAATTCTGCGGTAGCACCGCGATCATATCGTATGCCCAGCAAATTTTCGGAGCAGCCGAAGGAGGCTTGGGAGCGGAGGAATCCTGCATTCTCTTTGGATCAGTACAACTAGTAACGTCAGCACTGTCCTCGCAGTTGGTCGATAGAATAGGAAGAAAGCCACTTCTCATAATCAGCTCATGTGGCGTCGGGTTAGCCAACATCATTATTGGCACGTACTTCTTCATGAAGCACGAGAGCGACGAGTACATTGTTAGCGTCAAATTCATTCCTATTGTTGTGATACCGATATTTATATTTTCATACACCATAGGCTTAGCAACAGTGCCTTTCGCGATTACCTCAGAGATATTCCCAACGAATATCAAGTCGAAAGCGACGTGTGTAATTCAGATCTTTGTTGCTCTCATGACGTTTGCTGTAACGAAACTTTATCAGGTCGTCGCTGATAATTTAGGTAATTATGTGGCGTTTTGGTGTTTCGGGTTATTGTCTGTGGCTGGTGTAATATTTATATTAATTTTACTACCGGAGACTAAGGGTCAGTCGTTTGCCGCAATCCAAGAAAAACTGTACAAAGATGAAAAATGTGTTATGTACGAGAAATCTGATGATCATAATATGGATAACATCCGTGTCCCTTTATAGCAGAGGCTGTCGTATTACAATGATCTCTACGTTACTTAGTTTATGAATAATTAATTGTTTTTCAAAATGCTACTTACCGACGCTAGAATAGAACTTAATGAATATTCAGTGCCATCATTTTAATGAACACAGGTACTTAATATCACCGTCCCAATATGCGACATTCCTATATAAGTGTTATATGACAGTATTGCTAACTTGTGAGTTATTTACCACAAAATAAGATATCTAGGCGTAGGATTTTTGTAGTTACATAATTCGATCAGCCTAATTGATGGCTGAAGCCGGATTTGACCGCTGTAATGAATTATATTTTATGAATATTTTATTATTTAATTTCTTTTCTCACAAGTGTATTGAACAACATTGTATGAAAATTATGGTCCGTATGACAATTATGGTCATTGAGAGTTTGTCAGTACTTTGATCTGTTACACATAATGGCTGACTTTACTATGTGACAGTAGCTACTTTAACTACGAAAGGCTCTGATTCGGTATCTAATTTAGTTTAAATTCTAAGGTGGCGGGGCTCTTTTGAAACCGTTAGCCTTGGATCAAACGGTTTTCAATTTTCGACATGTCTTTGTGATGTTTTTGGGTTTTTCATGCTATAAATAAATAAATAAATAATCATGGACAAATTCACACAGCGCCATCTAGCCCCAAACTAAGCAAAGCTTATACTATGGGTGCTAGCTAACTGATATATACTTCTTATATACTTTTAAATACATACTTATTATATATATCTGCCGAATATCAATATTGAAAACCGTTCGACTCGAGGCGAAACGTTCAAAATTACCTCTTACCTTGGCCTCTGCACATTTATTGTCACTAAACGTAATTAGAAAATCAATAGAATTTGGAACATTTGTATTTAATAAATCCCGAACATACGCTATCGCCACTTAAAAAACCCATAATGTTTTTTTTGAGATGCAAATTAAAAGTTCATTTTTTGGCAAAGCATAACAACCGTCTGACCGTGGACGTGGATTGGAGGCAAACATAAATAATTGAATTATTTTCCGTATGTCCCACTCAATACGCAAATTATATGTAACTATTGTTGTGTTATTCGTTAAATATTAAATAGGTATGGTAATAATCCTGCGTCTAGGTTGTATCTACCGAATTTCAAGTACTTCATTAATATATTTATCGAATATAAGAGCTAAGTACAAGTTATCGAATTTGATAATTATTAATTAATAGATATAAATTATTTTATAAGTGGAGTTACCAATTTTATTTAAGTAATTATGTTTTCAATTAATTATGTTAGAAAAAATATTGTTTTTATTATTGCACTTTTTACCATTATAATAGTATATCATTAGTGCGTATACGCAGTTTTACGACATGCAACGTAACTAATAGTGATATTATTAATGATACCTAAGTTTTTGTGATTTAAAATAATCTATAGATACAATGTGCAACGTTTTGAGCATTTACATTTTCATAAATGAAATAATATTGTGTGCCTTAAATAGATTAGGCATCGAAATGTTTTATAGGAATAATCTACATAAATATTTATTTATTTATTGCAGGACAATAAGTACAAACGCCTTATTGTATTTTATTTTAAAATATCTCCAAAAAATTGTTTCATGCTAAACTCGCGTTCTTTACACATATTATTATATTAGTCGGGACTTGCACGCGACAAAAAACAAAACGAAAAGGTACGTCGCGTGGAAGTCCCGACTTATATAATAATTTTATATATAAAAATTGTTTTAATATGTGACTAACATTTTCAATATTTGGGCACTTGTTATGCATCAATATTTAAATATTATTTAGAACAGCTGTCGCGATCAATCGATAGCTCAATAAAGTTATATATCAAGTGTATTGTTATTAACACCAATAAACAATTTTTTATATAAATTATTTTATTCACTGTCCATCTATTTCAACTCTGTGTATCTCTGTTTCACCAAAGTCATTTCTATTTTTGCAAGATGGGCATTGTAAAGAATGTTTATTCGAAAACGAACTGTAAAACTGTGTGAAACAAAAAAGTATCGTTATATAGTTTATAAAATCAGACTCTTCAGGGATTGTAGCCCTGGCTTTCAACTGTCTTACAGCAGGTTTAAAAAGTAAAGTATTCACGTCTGGGATAAAGTCTAGTTAGTCTTGGACGGCCTGAATGCCTCGCTTCACCCATCACTATACACAATTCCCTGGCTTCGCTCACGAATTGGTGAAACTCTAGGTCCGTCAGTATGCTCTGAGTTCCAAATGCGCCGCTTACGACTGTATAATCTTATATTACGATTCAGAGACGTTGGTTGTGTGTTTTGAGGATTAAACAAAACATGTTTCAGGCGCCCAATAATAATATTAATAATGTAACGGCCTGAAAACGTATTTTCAAACATATTAGGTATTTTATTATAAAATTAGCGTTTTGTATGGCGAAAATGTCGAAACTGGTGCAATGGAGATATCAGCAGATGGAAACTAAACGGAATACCCTCCGGAAACAGGGTGTATGTGCCCCAATCACCATCTCGTGGGCCCAAGCCAACCTCACCTGCCCGCGCCCCTGCTGACAGACGGACGAGTCTCTGGCGAACCAGCTTGTCCCTAACGGGTTGCGCGGGCCCAATGGTACTCGCCGCACATAAAAAGCCAAATCACCGCATTCATCTGAAATGAAAAGGTCTTTGACCTTGCTCTACAGGCGCCGCGTTCAGGTGGCATTCCTTCAGGAAATCAGATGGCGGGGATCCAAATCTCGAGAGATCGGGCAGGGGTACAAGCTTGTGTACAACGGATCCGCAGAAGGAAGGAATGGATTCACTATTGTGGTATGCGACGAATTCCGAAACAGTATTTTGGAGGTGAACAGAGTGAGCGATCGGCTTATGCTTATCAAGGCAGTGATAGAAGTATCAAATAACCTTGCTTCACCCATCACTAAAAACATTTCTCTCGCTTCGCTCACGAATGTACTCTTACGATGAGGGAAAACATCTTGATGAAACCTGCACCAAATCAAATTTTAATTTTGTTATGTAAGCACCCAATAAATTGACAGATTGTGAACAGGTGTTTTAAGGCTTGATGGGGCTTGTATTTTAATTTGTTTAGAATCTATCTAACCGACCAAAGATACTACTAGAACTACTGCATGACACATTAGGTTTGATCAGTACTCGACTGAAGCGATGGTTAGGCTGACGTAGCCAGTCAGCCCAAGCTAGAGCGTAGCTAGCATCAGCTTTGCACTGTAGTTGATTATTGACACTGATAGAGCTACGTTTAAATCCATAAAACAGGCAATTCATGCTTTCTGACCAAAATGTAGTATTGATAGAGTTATCTGTCAGCGATTTTTACGTGCAAAGTAATTTAATTGATATGAAGCATTTTAAACAAAGAGTACCTAATCCAGTACAATATTCATTGGTTTTTATTTTTTTTTTCTCCTCATTTACATTAATTGTTACTACTACTTTTACATAGTTATGTATTATGTATGTGGAGACTGGAGCCTGTACTAGATTACGAGTAACCTGTGTTACAGGTCTCCAGGCCTCTGAAAACCACCGGACTTAAACAATGGGTACCTATTGCAAATTGTATTGTGTGGAAAATGATATACTTTAAAAAATTAAGTTTATTGAATTAAAGTTTATTGATTACGTTCTCGTAAAACAGACTGTATTTGCAATGCAGAAACGATATTTTAGGCTTAGATTTATGAGCTCCCTTGTTCCGCACTCAAATTTGGTAATTAGTGCGTGTAATTTAGCCCTGGAACTCTATTAGTGTCTTTGGTTGTTCGCAGGCTTTTCAAATGGCTCCTCATTTTCATTTGTCATTGTCATTTATTTATTGCTTCACATAATAATATAATAACATTAGATCTTAAAAATAGGTAAGTATCTCATGTGACCCTGTCAGGGCACTGCAAAATAATAAAAAATATAGAAAACAAAATTATTGACATTGCATTTGTAGCGCAAACTCATGTTTGTAGGCAAATCTTCACGTTTGGGATATGAGCCTAGGTGGTTCCTTACGAACTTACACATTTCAAAAATATACATGTGTGTATATGAAGTGTAAGAATCTTCAGTTTTTGAAAGTGTGGTTTGCATGTTTCAGTTTGTTTAATTTTTGCCAATATCCGAATCAGCTTTTTTGCAAAATAAAGAGTGTAGGTGCATCTGTACTGCATCCCCACAGGATTACTCCATAGTTCAACCACGCATGAGCATATGCATAATAAGTAGCAAGGGCAGTATCTAAGTTAGATTTTTTATCCTGTTTCCAATAAGGCCTAAGATCAGCCCCGTGATCCCTTAATCGTTGACCCTATAGGACCGCATGGGCTGCTATTTCCTCAGCTACCAGATCTTTCGTACACATGTGGCTGTCCGAAGCTCCGATTGTGAGCAGTAGTTTGTGGTGGTAGAGGTGTCCTGTAATTGTTTCCTGTAACTTTGAATATGTACTGGTGTATTTATTCGCCCATGATCGTGTGTTAAAGGAGGAGAATAGGAGTGAAGCAGCTGTCGCAGTAACGATATTGTTGGTAACCATAAAGTAGTTTGTTGCGGGTTCCAAGACAGTATTAGCTTATCCCCGGGCGCGCCTGAGTGTCAAAACTCAGGACCTGTGTGTGGTCGCCGCTGTTGATCCTGGCTACATAGTTGCAGCGGTGGGAATGAGTGATGGGACAAAGCCTGTAAGCCTGTATAAACCATAAAGTAGAAAGCCACATTGGTTTTGAAATATGATTTTGTATCCGTTTCACTGAGTACGTTGGTAATTTCATCGGCTTACTAATATGGGTGCAGGATGCACAATACCGTTCTGTTTTATGACCCCCTGCATCAACCGAAGAGCTAATCGGTGATTATACTGCTAAGGTTACTTAACGTCATTTTTATCTTATCATAACTAAACTCCTAGCATGTTTAGATACTTCGGAAGAAAATTTTGATTTTGATCACTCATGTCATGTCACCTTCATGACTGACAGGTATTGTAAAATTAATTTAGATTAGGTACCTCAAATTACACGAGGAAATAAACAAGATTAGTTCGATCCATGGAAAATATTAAAATCAACCTCTCCAATCAATTTTTTGCTTATAGTATAGTATTTTTACCTAGATGGCTCTCGAGGCTCTCAAGGCAGTGTCCGATTGGGGCGAAGCCAATCTAGTGTCGTTCAACGCCACCAAAACACAGGCGTGTTTGTTTTCCGCTAAACGGAGTCCATTCCATCTAGCTCCGACTTTCCGGGGTGTGTCTGTGGAAATTACCGACAACCTACAGCTCCTGGGTGTTGAGCTATCAACCAATCTCAACTTTGGACAGTACATCGAATCAAAAGCCAAGACTGCTGCAAAAAAAACTTGGAATCCTCTCGAAGGTCAAGCGGTACTTCACTTCAAGGCAGTTGCTTCAATTATATCAAGCACAAGTCCGATCTTGCATGGAGTACTGCTGCCACCTCTGGGATGGATCAGCCAAATACCAACTGGCTGCTTTAGATTCGGTGGAAAAACGGGCAAAGAGATTAATTTGTGATCCGCAGTTAATTGAGGCTAAGCTGCAGAGCCTCGAGCATCGGCGTAGGGTTGCGCGTTTGTCGGTTTTCTACAGGTTGCACTTCGGAGAGTGTGCGAAGCAGTTGCACGACCTCATTTCGCCGGCCCCTTTCCGCCATCGGGAGACGCGATCCGGGCGAGCGCTTCATCCTTATGTCGTGGATCTTCCAACTATCCGCACGAGCCGCTTTGGCTCGACTGTTATAATGCGTACGGCTAAGGAGTGGAATGCGTTGCCTGCGAGTGTGTTCCCTGATCAATATAATCTGGATGCCTTCAAGGCTAGAGTGAATAGGCTGTTCCTAGACAGGCATGCTCCATCATAGACCGCATCGTCACTTACCGCCAGGTGAGGTGGCGGTCAAATGCCTGGCTAGTAGAGTAATAAAAAAAGAAAATGATATGCTATTTTTGTTGCTTGTCTTACTCATGTTTAGCTTTTTCTCTTTCTATACAAGGGTTGCCTAGAAGAGATCGCTTTAAAGGCGTCCTTATCGCTATAAGGCCGCCTTTGCGCACAATCTTTGAAAACCTGCAAAATTTTCTTTTTTTTGTAATTTTGTGTGCAATGAAGCTTGTATCTATCTATCTATCTCTTCACGACTAAACTCCGGAACACGGCACAATACACAGCAGTAGCCGGTGCGGCTTATGAAGGTTGGCCGAGACTTACCACCATAGGCCTCGGAATTATTAGAGAAATGTGAAATGCAGAGGTTGATTTTATTATTTTATTTTATATCAACTACAGTACTAATGGTGAATTCTCAGAGTAAAGATTGGGTCTATAGTGCTGCAGCCCGGTCTAAAGTCGTATTGGCATTCCGACAGCGAGCATTCCTGGCGGAGTCTTCGGTCTATGACAATGACATCTCCATTCAGGCGATGCAGGAGCACTGTGGGGTTTAGTGGATAGACCGGCGAGCGCGCGCGTAATGCATTTCTTGCGTTAAAAAAGGCCCATCGGAAGAGGACACTCGTTTGGCACCCATGGATCGTTTGTGGTGTAATGTAATGAGTGTTAAACCCACTAAAGCAAGTAGAATCGATGATAGTAGTATTGAACTACTACTGGTACTATTTCAATGGCAGCTTACGCACTAGATATCCGAGTTTTAATTTGTCGCGTGGTACTGTTCTGTGCGTACTGTGTCTCTGAGCAAGCCCAACATCATAGAGGAAACCAAGGCTGCGAGACCGCTCTAGCTCGGCCACACTGACTGGATAGGAGAGGGTCGCGTCGTGAAGAGGACCTAACTGCGCCCGACTTGGAAACGTCCTGTGGACGTCCTAGATACAGCTTGAATGGCGTGCTGAACGATCTGCTCCATTTTCAGTGACCCAGATGGCAGGTATCTATTCAGGATGGACATGAGTGGCGTCTTTTGGTGTCAGAGGCCAAGATCCTCTATGGGTGGCTGAACCGGCGTACTTTAAAGCAATACTGTATTTCGTACACGAAATTCTGACTAGGTGACGCGGCCATTGGAATGCAAATTGAACTTGGTGGCCTATTGGATCTATATTTTAACAAACTCTTATCGGTAACGCTCTACACTGAAGACTGTGTTTAAAACTAGTAGTCTATCTATTTCCGTCGCTTAAGAACAATGCTCGCACTGTTTAGTTGTGATCGTTCGACTATTTGACGGATAAGGTTGACGGTATGTAGAGCTAATTAGCAAGGTATACTTCCTGTGAGAAGATACTCACGAGATAGATGATTCATATTTTACTAGCTTTCGCCCGCAACTTCGTCCGCGTGCATTTAGAAATTTGTATATAGAGAAATTTTGTATGCCAAATTTCATCAAAACGCATTAAGCCATTTTTGCGTGATTATGTAACAAACACACAAAACATTAGGCGCTGTCCTAATTGGCAGCGGTCGTGCGTCTATGGTCATACGAGACCTCAAAACTGCCCGTCACACGACCATGGTTGTACGACCATTGCCAATTAGGACAGCGCCTCAGGATTCTAGTTCTAATATAGAGATAAGATTATACTGCTCCAATGACGATATCCTACGCAATTTCGCGTCATACCCATAAATAGCGTTTATCTTAACATTTTACAAGAGTTCATTCCACAGATACAATGAGACAAATGACTAATCAACGTAACGTTACTAAAATTTATCCGGGTTGTTGGAAATGAGCATTTCTTATCGAAATATTTTATCTTGCGTCCTGTTTATTTGCTTTTTAAGAAGGACGGTGGGTATTTTCCTTTAGAACGGTGCCACCGGACACTCTATCACATAATACACTTACGTACCTATGGAAAATTCTCTACTAGATACCACCAACGCCGTGGAACAAACAAACCTTCACATCCTTTGATATTTGTGTCCATACGTAACTTTCTAATGCAAGCAGCGTTTTGTTGTTTGTGTCTTTTTTGTAATTACGCACTTACTGTAAGTATTTAAAATTTAGGTCATTATGACAAAACTCTCGTACCGGATGTCTAACATAGTCCTAAGTGAATTAAATCACCTTTTGTACACTAGTTCCACTTCATTATACAAATTTTATTAAATTGCAACCGGTTTCGAATTACTCATCTTCAGGCATAATGCCTAAAGATTTGTAGTGTATATATTTGAATTTGTTAGTGTAACTAGTGTACAAAAGATGATTTAATTCATAATAATGGAGTTCCATCATAAAGTCTCAACACAAAGTATTAAATATAATTCTAAGTATTTATTAATATGTGAGTACCTACCTACCAATACTTCTGTACCTAATATTCCATAATTTTTGTACTGTCATATTTTACTTTACACCCACAATCTAAATTGATTACGTGAAACAGCTAAATTGTTACAAATATCTTAAGTACCTAATGAAACGACAAGATTATATTTCAGCGTGTCACCGTCATCCAATGTGCACACGCCGTATCAGTGAACTGGCACAGCCGTATTTAATTTGAAAAATAACTGCACTATCATATCACCATCATTAATTTTCCATTATCTCAGTGGGTGTGTTACTGCACTGTGTACCCCAAAGCGCGTCACACCAATGTCGCCACTTCTCCATCTTACTGATGTGCGTGACCGCTGTGTACTTAGATATTGCGAAATAATTACAGAAGAAAAGTAGAAATTGCCAATATCAACCTTATTCTGTGCGAATACGGTTTAAAGTATTCAACGCTTATCAGCCGCACAAAGTATCACATGTTATTTTACAGACTTCAGCCACAAATAGGCGTGTCAATAAAAAGGCGCCTATTGTTAAAGCAGCGGTAAACGAAGAGAAATAAAATGATATAAGAAAATATGAATATGTATATTAAAGCTGAAACATGTGATTAATAGATTTATATTTATTCATTGAATTTCTTGTTATGCGCGAATAAACGAATAGCCGTCATTATTGTTAGACACAATGAAGGAAGAACATTTTAGAGTACTTTTAGGTATATATTCTGGAATAAATCGATCCACTTTGAAGATTTTATATCATTATATATGTATAACGATATCCGACTTTCTGTAACAACAGAAAATTTTAGAAAAATGTAGAACATTCTAGAGCTTATTAATAAAATATTGACCTCTAAAACATAGATCTCTGGACTCTTAATTCTGTTACAGCTTTCCATCAGATGGGCAGGGTGGGCTGTCTGTTCTTTAGTACCTACTATAAAACATCGGGAATCTAGAACCGTTCCCACATAACTTTCCGAACTCTACCCTGCTGCAACAGAAACCTTTACCTCGCATGGGGAAATTATGGCTACCGTACTGTACGTTACTACCCCCATGGGGCTGTGAGGTAGAGCCCATACTAATACGCATACATAGTTATGTCTGTTTCATTTATATTGACTTTATTCTCACACTCTTACAATTTTGCTCATAATGGCACTCTAGGCGCACCTCCATTAGCTTGACTAACCAAGTTGCTATTTAGGAGAATCAAGATGAATATGCTCCGAATGATTTAGGTACCTAAGTGTCGCTGTAGAAACAGGCTCGAAACAGGTAGATCTAATGATGATAGCAAAAAAGAGGGCTAGAATCGAGCATTTTCTTTAATCGGTTGATAAAAAATACTAGTACCTAATGAAACTTATTTTCCAACAAAAATAGGTAAACTATTACAAAATTTAGAAAACCATAAAAAAGTGTACATTCTAATCTTATTATCTAACAAAAATAATAGTACATTATGATACTAGTGTGCTTATAGGTCATTACTGTAGGCGAGCCTAGAATGTAATGATCAATGCACTTGCGAGGAAAAAAACAGACATTACAAAATATGTACATGGAAAATGGCGCACAGTTTTCTATTTTATGCGCGCAGGTGCCAGGTAGACATGGGCGTGAAAAGAAAAATCCACATACAGCCTGTATAAAAAAGGTTTCCTATTAAAACATAACTAATTGCGAGTTGTACATAATTTGAATGTTTATTTATCATAATTAAGATATTTATTTAATTAAGAAAATCTGTGCTTACTATTTTCAGGCGCATAAAAACTCTATGTTGGTTCTAAAAAAACTTGATAGATATATTAATTTATTATAAATGCTTGGTCTACAACCATATTACTTACAGTGACCTTAACAAATAGGGGTATCTTAACACACAAATGCGTAATAGTAAAGTAAAAAGCACGCGTACATAATATCTTCGATTATGTGCTTAAAAGTGATACAATAACGTCCAAGTTACGAGCAAGTGTGATGAAAAGGTACTTATTTTGTACACTTTTTGAGGAAAGTATTTACATTCCAAACATAATCTTTGAATCGTTCAATCGTTCGTTAATGACATCGTCATTATAGGTATTACATAAATTTAAAAAAAAATTATGTCACCTAAAAAAATATTTTTTGAGAAGTGGAACACAAAAAATATTTCGATCGTATTTGAAAATACACGCCCGCAGCGAGTAGGTAGGCGCCCAGATGTGTGTTTACGACGTGCGCTGCCAACGCACACAGACACAAATTTTACGTGGCTGTGTGTGGCCGTGTACGCAGTGCGATGCTCGTGTGTGCGCCACCAGCGCAGGCGCAGACTTCACGCGTCGGCCGGCTGATCACATGACCACATTCCGTACGTGCTGTAACCGTTGTGCAAAAGAACCGCGTTGGCTTTGCACTTTAATTTTCCTTTGGCGCGTTCTACACGTTTATACGTACTACGTTATTTTACGTTATGGTACGTTAAATCTATTGTCTTCCCGTTTGTATTAGAGACAATGCGACACGGAAAACACACGTGCTATTTGCGGACGCTTAAGTCAGGGGTTCCGATAACTGACATCTGTATCTGCAATTCCTTTTAAACGCGACACTCGTCAACAAACCTGAATGTATTTTGTTTATCTATACTTAGTATACAATAGAGTCGCTTCCCGCCGTCTGACACTAGGTATCTTTTAAACTACGCAACGGATATTAATGCGGTTTTCAACAATAGATTGAGTGACTCAAGAAGAAGGTTTATAAGCAAGAAAAAGAGGGTAGGTAGAAAAGTAGGTGTACGCGAACGAAAACGCGCCGAATCCACAGTACTCTATAGTCTATATCTATCTAGGTACTTCTAATTTACTATCACTATCACCATTGTCAGTCTACGAGTATTATATTAGTCCAATTTATACTTAGTAGAAAAAAAGAAACCAGCAAAAATGGAGGAAATTAGATACATAATTCATTTCTGTAAATTTGGCGTTTATAGAAATGAATTATGTATCTAATTTCCTCATATTAAAGTTGGCGCCTATTTACGTCAATTTTCCCTTTCTTAATTACGTCAAAAAACAAACACCGCTCATAAAATTGTGCCCAAAAAGCTGGCTGCCTTGCTAGGTATCCAACCTAGCAATGCTTATTCTCTGTCCGAGGAACGAGCCAGCTCTCCGGTGTCTGTTACTTGTTCTATAACAAATCTTTTTAGTACTAGGGCCCGACGGTCCCAACGTCTTGACTCCAAACAGCTGCAATATGTCTTTGGCTAGGCTTTCATATTTTCTTCATTTCAGGTCCTCAAGCAGGGATGGAGCCACAGTAGACACGCCGGTAAAGTCCCATATCAGCGCCCTCACACGTTGTCAAGCAATGAGCTTCATGCCGTCAGGTCTCTTGACATCATCACGTACGGTACCATACGACGGTACTCTACGGTCCGGCACGGACGGTATGTTGTCGATAATTGCCTTCGGCTGAAGTCATCGATTGCCGTATGCCTGGAAATTAGGCCTAAATGTTAAATATCGAATTAATATATATCGAATAATCTCCGAAACGCGTAAAAAGCGATGATACTTATTTATTTAAAGAATATCTTCCTTGTTCAATATCGAATTTGAATTTAAATCTCCAACAGGTGAAAACCTTCGCTAAAGAACTTTTATTTTCTAGTAAGTTAGTAGTTTTCCCAATGCTCAGTATAAGTTTGAATTAAAATCTTCGATGCTTTAAAATTCTGGCATTTAAGTAATTACAAAATTGATAAAAACTATAAGTTTGTATAATCACTTTATGTTACTCGTTAAGATAAGCCAATTCATTTCATCTGATGTATTTGACCCAATTATCTGTAATAAGAAAATTTACTGAACTAAACCGGAAAGATTATAATAAGCATTTTTCTTTCTGTACTTTGTAAATATGTTGTAAATAATGGCCGTGTAATGTCCGGCAGAGTAGAATAGCTCCAACCCCTTACACTCGTAGGTGCCGTATAAATATTTTCGAGGCAAAAGAGCTAGTCTTCGTAAACTTGAAAAATGGGCAGCAGGTTCTTCCATTTTTTCAAAGTCAAACGGGTAGGTGAATTCTACGCTACCGGTAACCACTTTATGATAATCGGAGACGGTCGAAAGTCTAAACAGGAGTCTAAGTGGAGTGAGGTGTGCTGTCTTCTACTACTAGGCGACTAATGTCTGAGAGGCTAACTGGCTATGACCTCTGTAAACCAAAAGAAAATGACAGTATCAATGCAGCAGAAGAGTTGACACCTGATTATTTTGTTGAAGGACGTGCTCTTGATAACTTCACTCTATAAATCACATCACAGTCACAAAGGGAGTTTACACGAAGGAACCATGCTACAAAATTACTTCATAATATATAGGACACACGATAATAAGGACCGCGAGGTGGTGACATTGTCTTTTCATCAGTAGGTAATATCCCTATCGGCGGCATGTTAGGACACAAAGGAATGAGGCGTAAAAAGGTACTAACATGCCGCCGTTACAAGTGCCGTTATTTATTTTCATCGAGTAAAGTTAGTCAAGAGTCTGTCCTATTACCAAAATAATAATGTAGAATGTTAACACTGCGATCTCAAACCCCCCAGTCCAGCCTGGAGACTATGGCAAAAGCAAAACCCTCAACTATTGTGAAGGATGCTCAAGCTCAGTTGATGGTCCACTGTTTAGGGCTGTTGATGTAATATTAGGTGTGCATGTCGAAATAACATCGAAATTATCTAGTACAGGTTAGATTAATATTATCTTTGGTAGTAGGAGCTATGAAACGTGATGGGTTCTGTGTAGGTAGGTCGTCACTCGTCAGATGCGGAATTCTCAGAATAATCAAAGGAAATGAGATATTGTTTGCAGCTTATCGTGCTTAACAATATTAGATCTTAAAGTATTTTTTTAGTGTCACGATGATTTTTTTCTTCGTTTACGTACTTTCATGACAGTGCACACCCACAAATTGCACAACATTTTGCAGCACTAATAAATTATACAAGAATTATAACAATTATGTCCGTTTGTTCTTAGGTAGGTATTTTCTAATTAAATTTAACCCTATGTTTTTTTGTGAGGTATTAAATATTACAAAATATTTCCTCAAATAACACGTGCTGCGTGCAGGAAGAAATCGAATTCGATTGTATTTAAAATTAGCAAACCGCCCTGCTTCGCACGGGTAAGCTTGATAACTTTCCATTGAGAGTACAGTAGGCGAATTCAAAAACTATAGACTAGTGGACACTAGATATTCTTTAAGGGGTTATAATGAAGGAAAGAGGGAAGTGTTTGTGTGCTGCCAGTAATGCCTTACGGATAAGAGACGTGGTTCCTCACCAAGGGCCTCATAAGAAGGCTAAGGATCACTCAGCCTGCAATGCTGAGAGCTACGCTCGGAGTTTACGTAGTGCGATCAGAAATGAAGATATGCAGCAACTGTACTTACTGACTTGGGCGCAAAATTTAAATGGCAATGGGCAGGCCACATAGCTCGCAGAACCGATGGCCGATGGGACGGTTCTAGAGTGGCGACCACGTACCGGAAATGTGGCGTGGAACGCCCCCAAGAGATGGACGGACTACCTCGTAAAAATCGTAGGGAGCAAGAGGCATAGGGTCGATCGCTGTGGAAGGCGTGGGAGAAGGCTTCAGTGAAGGTGTTAGGTGATCGTACAACGGCTGAGATGATGATGTAGTAACTAAGTTTAAACATTTCTGTGGCTTTTGGTTAGTTTCAGTTCCCCAATTTTCCCAATTTTGTTAATTGCACTTACTTCTAAGACTACGGGATATTGAGCGAAGAATCAAGAAAGACCATGTAGGTAATAAGCAATTTCCTACCCTAACTGCTACACTATCAAGTCATCTGTTTAATTGATCAAAGCGTTCGTTACGTACAATACAACCTCGAGTGAATTTGGAGGCCGCAGAATCATTAATAGGTCATTTTGATTGTCTTAATAAACAACGCGTGTGCCAATGAAACCTACGGGTAGTAATGAATAGTTCAAACTATTGTCAGTATTATTTTTGGATTGCATTGTCTAAAAATACTTAATGTCTCCACAAACCGCAGCGTGGACGCCGATATTCGGGAGTGGAGGCGGGTGTAGCGTTATCGCTCTTGTGGCTAAGGGCATAAGGGGCTCCCGAGGCGGTTGGCTGCAACACGCGCGCGATAGCCGGCGGGCATATGCGCCCGCGCAGCCAGCCACCCCCGCCCCGCGCCGCCGGCGCCGGCGCGCCGCCATCGCCGCTCGCGCCGCGCCGCTCCGCCAGTTGCTCACTCGCCGTCGCGTCGTCGCCACGACTCACCACGCGTCTACTCTCCGCACTATGAGCCTGCAAGCAAACAACACATAAACCTTCCAAAATGAAGCCCAATCGGTTATAACGTTTTGTTCATAAACCCAATTAATTTTAATTTTCGAATATATTATATTGTGATATTTAGTTCCCTAATATTGTTAATATTTATATTTATCTATAATGGATAAAAATAATAGAATATAGTATATTTTTTTTAACTTATAAATCAGTGCTCAAGATAATCTCATTCCAAACCCAGTAATCAAATTTAGTCTAAAATACATAAAATCAAATCAGCTACGATGACAGCCAAAACTCGTTCACATTGGAAGGAATATGGAACCGCGTTATGTGGTGAGTACATAGAACATTTTCTAACCTATACTTCGCCATGTGTTGGCCTCGTTACAGGCACGCTCCTGAATTCACGTAGCTTTTATCGTAATTGCCACGCAAAACTACGTTTATTACTGACAACACACACAATATATTTTTTGTAACGTGAACAGCTGCAAATTTTACGTAGAGTTCCCGCCGACCGACGCGGCTCTCTTTTCGTCTTATTTTATGACCGCTACTTATAATAAGCTTTGTCCCAAAGAAGGCACATTTTCCATCACTATACATTAAAGTAAAGTTTATTTACCTTTCAATTAGACTCTACTTTTATATTAATTATATGTGTCACTTTTTATAAAATATCACAACTACATGTGTTTCAGTCGTTGAGGCCAAAGTCCAATTTTGATAAAACTACAATTTCAAGTGAGGCCTTACCCAAACCGTAAACTAAATCATCTCTACTCTGACTCAACATTTTACATTTTGTAAATATCAGAGTGCTTTGTTCGCCAGATGTACATTAATGTCCTCTATTTGTATTTTAGGACTTATCAAGAACTCGTACTTTACGAGAAGCATTACAAGAATTTCTTTTCTTTTTGTATTGCCTAGGGAGGCACTCGGTCATAGACGACCCACCTGGTCTAATAGGTCATTTCAACCTTATTGCTAAAGTGACTCACTTTAGCTTTATTTCGTGTTTTCTAAAATTCCATATCGCTCTTCAAAAATGCTTTTCATATTTCTTATTATGGGTTATAGAGACTCGTATGTTGGTATGACCAATACAATCTGGTAGTAGATCGTCTTTGTTAGTATCCAAAACTGGCTGTTTGGCCTTGTCACTGCCTAAATGAGAGTAGGAACCAGTTGTTGGAATGCTGAATACCTAGGCTCAGCCATAAAATAGGCAATTTCCTTGTCCTACTAAAGTAAAGTTCCTTCCATCGTTCTCTATCTACACGAAAAAATTATATAAAACACTCTTAACCTTGTTGATATTATACCTACATAAGAAAGTTAGGAAGTCCATGTGTCCGTCAGTTTGTTCATCAGTCAGTACGTTGATCGGAACAAGTCGTAAGCTTTGCTAGTAGCTAGTAAAGTACCCCTAATCAAGTCCAGGGTCGAATGTTATCATCAGAATACTAAGAATGTGTGACTGTGTTTACATCTTTAGTTTATTATACATGGAAATAGCATGAATACTTTTCTTATGTATTATAATTGTAGAACAGGCATACATTCTAAGTAATAAAACATGATTAACGAAGTCATTAAAGGTTTGAGTGGGTATCCATAAGCATAAAAGTCAGGATAACGCTTGGAATAAAGTGACCATACATATAAAATTAAATCAGATTTTAGCCATAAAATAATGCCTATTTAGAAACAAATCAGAATTTTTTTAAGTTTGTCAATAAAAAGGATCAATAATACAAGTGCTAATTAACTGTGGTAACTGTGCTAATTAACTAATTAAATTAAGGAGATGCAAAATATTAAACAAGGACTGTACAAAACAGGAAAACTACAAAATAAATACTTAAAGAAATATAAATTATACGTGTATATAACAGCAAGCAGCTTTAACATGCTTATAATAAAGGCATGTTTTATTACAAACCATGCATTTGAATAACTAAATTAATAATCACACTTTTGTACAAAGACCACAACAGAACTCTCAAGTTTGAAACGAGAAAACGTGAAAGTTGTCCGCTGCATTACGACTTTACTGGTTGGCTTCTTCTAAGAATCTTATGAATAAAAACTAGATTTGAAGCAAGGTAATTGTCCTTATTTACATGCGTGGATAAACGTATTGTTGCTTTGCAATGATGGATTCCCCGTACGTGACATTTTTGCATGATTAGGTAACTTTTTTCGACGGAGATCACTGCCATGCGATTTGACTATTCTTACCATAAGTTAGTAGATAGAATAATTCGTACCTACCTATGAGGATAAGAAGTAAATTTACTTTTAAGTAATGTGGTCAGAATTCTGACCTCATTGGTTTATTTTATATTATGACCTACCGCGTTCCAATTAATAATACTTAGGTACATTAATTAGAAGTTTGTGCTTCACTATTATATTTAAATATACAAATTTATGTATTCATACACATTCACCCATACCTGCGTGGCATGACCTGCATCCTATGGGACCCTATGGGGTAGGCAGAGACTATGGAATATATAAACCACGTTATAAAATGTATCTAAATATAACTATAATTATTTTAGATAAAAAATAAAGCACAAAGTTATTTTAGGCGTTCACTACTTATATCTAATCAATCTGTCACTGCCACTATATTTGATGTCTACACTTAGAGGAAATTCTCCATTGAAGGAGAGTTTCTATCCGGTTTATCTAATCGTGAAACTGTTTAATATTTTTACAATTTATATAGATGTTTTATATTTATTACTGAAAGCAATATACTGCATTATTAATAGTTAAATATATTCAAATGAAAATATGTACCAACATTTGCAAAAATATATGATCCCGTAATTATGAAATTAATGATTGTGGCCATAGAGCCAATCACAGAACAATCATGAACGAACACAGCTCTACTCGTGTTCAGTAATTCGGCTAATGAAAAATTTCCACTGTCTTCGTAAATGTTTACCTACCAGCTTGTTCATTTTTATTGCCAATAATGTGAACAATTGCAATCATCAATAAAAACCGTTACTAGTGCCAGTCTCGGTGCCTCCAAATACAGTTCACATGTACTAAGCTAGGGGAATATTCTTATCGGTAGTGTCATAAAAAGTATTTCCCGCCAATCGCTCGTTTCCCGCCGAATTAAAAGCCACAATGTAAACAACTATAAATTTACTAACGGAATTGGAAATAAAGGAGAATTTACCTTTCGTCAGGTAAAACTTGGGGCGTCTTTCGGCAATGATTGTACAAATAATTTACACTATCAAACATGCTTTAAAAATCGTATACCTACACAAAAACTTATCTAAATCTTCGCCTTTGAAATACCTATTAGTATGATTACTAATATTAATTAGTATTTACTAGTCCATACATTATACACAGTTTCAAAATTAAGGCGTAGTTGGTTATTAGATTTGGTGTTTATTAACTCGCAAATCATGTTAATCAAATCTAATCAAATAATTGTATACAATTTATATTAACTCCTTTATTCTATATCCTCATTAATACTAATATATTAAAGATGAATAGTTTATTTTTGGTTTTTTGGAAAATTCGTTTTATATTTAATTTCATACATGGTTAATTTGGGGAAGAATACAGATAAAGGTCAAATGAAAATTTATATGGGAATCTTGTTTGATCGCTCATCACCAAGTAATTAATAAAACTCTTTGACTAACTAGTTTTTAGTTAATCAGGTAGATTATCTAAAAATATTGACACGTATTTTCTCTTTTGTTACTTAACGCCGATACATGTCTATGTCTATGTCTAATATTTATCTTACAATCTAACTAACGTACTAGTTATAATTTTAAAATGTTCACCCAGTCATCATTCCTGTGAAACTTAGTGCTACGTGGAATTGCCTAATTTTTTTGCCTTTTTACCTACATTACGATTCAAAAGATACATTCCTTTAAGACGTACTTAACATGAAGGCTTCACAGTAACTAAAATAACTTTATAGGTACTATAAAAAACTTAAATTATGGCCCCTAGAAATGAGTAACCAGCTGTCAAATCGAATACGGTTGTATTACAAAAGAACACATTCCTCTTCTTTTTTAATCGTAAATGGCAATTTCATTGTTATAGTGTGGACAATTGGTGTTAGAAGCGTATGATTACACTAAGTTTACCGCTCCAGTGGCTCTATGAAATTTATGAAAATTACTAATATGCCGTCACGGGGTGCAAATCGGCTCCCCGAGCCTGTTCAACCAGTCTCAAGGTCCAATAATAAAGTCAAAAAGTCCAATAATAAATAATTAATAATATATTACATTAATTATGCTTCAGATATTGCATGCCAGATACTGGTAAAGTGTAAGAAGCGAATATAAAAATTTTAACAACTACCATCTACCAGTCTACCATGTACCACATTTTACAGCAATAAATTCATTCATTCATTCAAATTCAAATCACATTATTTATTCTTTTTAAACATGGAAGCAGCTACCTTTCACCATCAGATGGGCTGTCTGCTCGTTGGCCACTGCATAAAATTAAAAAATGTTAATTAATCACTTAACAAGTATTACCTAATGAAACATAAGGGAAAAGTTTAGCTAGCTCATCTAGATAGTACGCATACCTACGAACGGCCAACGCCCATAATTTTTATTTTTGCTTTGACATTTTCTATTATGAAACTAATGTAGGCACTGCACAATGCAATGTTGTTTGTTACCGAGGTATTATTTCAACAGGAAGCGTGAAATAATGGGAACTACATGAATTCTGATCATGACCTCCTCACATAACATAATTTTGCAGGCGTTAGCCAAATTCCCTCGTACGTGTAGAGTAGGTGTAGAATTAATTATATTTTCTAGCTACCAGTCCAATACAGCTTATCTGTTAGACGGGTATACGTATGCAACTGCCTCTGTTGTAAATCAATACTAAAATAATGTGTAAACAGCGAATAGGTTATCGAAGTTCGGGTGGGTCTCATTAAATACTCTGTATTTATAAAGGAATTTCCAACTTATGTGGCTGGCCTGATAACGAAGTATCCTGCCTACTAATCTGACGGTTGTGGATTCGGTTCCCATATATCACACTAATGTTTTAACTGTTAACTTAAACTGTTTTTAATGTTAAACACTGCGAACTGCAACCCGCCTGCAAGGCGTGGAGGAGACTCAAGTCCAACAGTGGACTGTTTTTGTGACATGAGCAATTATTTTGATTTCAAAGTCATGTTTTATGAACTGTATCTACAGGAACATTTATTTACATCGCTCTATCTAAACACAAAGTCTGAAATCAGCAATAAGGTCAATCTACTGTATAGGCTACTAATGAGTTCTTATTGTACATAATTCATTGAAGCAACCTACAATGGTGTATTTAAGCGCATTATAGTCGGCTCGCTGCTTGTCCTATCAGCCGGTCACAATTACAATTCCACGTAGACCGAACAATAAAATGGAACCCATATCAGCATGACTTGATTGGATGACACATTACGGCACAGGGTGTAGAATATCAATTGATTTAATTGAGCATTTAGTCCTGTATTGCAAGTGCAAATCGACCTAGAAAAAATAAGACTTACAATTTTTTTATTAATTAATCTAAAATATTTATACCTTAAACAATGTAAATAATAAAATAGGTTTGTAATTCGGTAAAATTAATTTTCAAAATTAAAAAATGTATATTTAATACTGCTTCTAAATGGGCCATACCTTTACTGCAATGTGTAGCTGCAATACAATGGAAATATCTCTAGCAACACCCGCCAGATGATGCAATATCGCAGCATGATTTTTGTGTGGCCCGGCTATATAGCCACCCACATCTTTTTTGATACCGGAAGATCGCTGAGCTATTGAAAATGCTATCGAAAATAAACTGTAAATCGAATATCGAAAACAGTTATATCGTTGTTTCAGCCGCTCTCTATTGTTATGGCATAGTGCATCCTTTTCTACGCTACGCAACCTGAAGTTCGTCGCGATTAATTGCTATGTCTAATGCTTTGTTTGGTGTTCGTAGTCTTTGGAATATAGTTTTGTTGGAGATGTTTGTATAAATAATCTGTGGTTTATTATTTGTTGTTATTGACATTGACATTACTGCCCGATAGCATTCATGGTTATTCTGTTGCCGACAATATTGTCGAAATAAAAACTGCCGGGCTATATTCTGCATTGAAAATGTTTTATCATGGCGCGGCAATTATTGCCAGTATTGCAGTTACTCATTACATTAAAAATTATTCCCGTTTAGCCTCTTAATTAAAACAATATCCAGCAGAATCTACCAGTAAACACTGTCGCTAAAACAATGTGGAAATTACAGTTATAAATAACGTATAATAATTACTCCCTGTCACTAATAAGGCTTCAGGCTTCTTATCTACGACTACAGGGTGAATCCCGCCACATTCTTGGAAAGCATAAGGCCAAATACACACAATTTGTCCAGTTCTGCCAAAGGCATTCCATTGCATTCCGAAGCCCATTACGTCATTTTAAAGCATCGCGGTCTCTTTTTATGGCAACTCCTTGGTAGTGAATGAATGGTATGCGTAAAAAAAGTCCTGGCAGGCAAATGGATTGAATGTATACCTGTTATAATAGGTTACATTTTTATAGAAGTTCATATTTTTTTACTTCGATCAGTAGTTCATAATGTACCCACGGAAAAGGGTAACATCAAAATGTAAAAACGCTCAATTTTATTGTTTTGTGATATCAAAAAAATATCAGCAAAATTATATCTAGCAAGAAATAATTTTCTCTTTTTTTCCTTGCGATCTACAAAATGGCACAAGCATTAACTACAATTAAACTGAGTGATGGCCTTGAATTAACTCTCGCTTGATATACCAACCAACCATATGGTTAGATAAAGATTTTAAAAACGATATTATACCCACATTATACCATATAATCATAATACTAACGACACTTCAATCTAAGTGAAATGGTAGCTACTAAGAGTACGCTTCCAAATTTTGATAGCTTTTAAACACATGCTGAGCTAGCAACATGCTCTAGGCATGTCTAATATCTGTATTTCAACGAATTCTACGAAATTCTATGTACTAAGTTTTGCGAACGAACTCATGACTTATGTGTGACTCTGTGATTATATAATGTCACCTAAAAAGCAGCGCGGATTAGCACCCCGTGACGTATACCTATTATTATCTAATAAAAAAATCTCACCTAGGTCTGAATGCTATAAACACGAGAACACGACATCTCCATAGCAAATATTTAAACTGCAAATACATATTTGAAGTTAAATTTTTACCATGTTAATCAAACATACAATGTAAATAGCCTAAATAAATAATTTACTTCCTAAGTATCAACATAAAGGAAATTCTTATTTTTATGAATGTATTATGTAATTATTTTTTTACTACAAAACATTTGAAACAGACATCTGCCAGTATTTAAGTCAAAGGTAATTTGTCTAAGATAATTAGTCCCCTAATATCGATTGAAATTTGAAACAAGTTCCTTTAAAAAATTGAGTAGTCTTTTTCCAATTTTTTTAATACAAGTCACCAAACACAATCACGACCTAAATGGGAAACTAGATATTCCTTATTTTTCTTTGCAAGTTTCACAATAGGAATGTCATCGCAAATTTGTTATTCTTCGTACCTATGGGTACGGGTATACCCATACGGGTTCGTACCTATGTGGCATGTCATTGCGAGATTGTTATTCTTCGTATAGCTAAAGCCTTTTCTTATTTTATTGTTCCGAGAATCGTAAGGTACCTCTAGCTCTTTATAACGAGCCGGCTTGAAGGCTATCTTTGTGTTTGTAAACATTGGAATACCTCAGTCGGCTGCACTGCGACATTCGGAGAATTCAGCACACTCTTGCGCTGGGTATAAACTCCTATACACCAACATCAAATCATTACATACTTTGGTCTTGGTTACCCGCACAACGTAATCGTCCATTAACCTTAGCTAAGCGATCGAGTGAGAGTGTGGAAAACATGCGCCGTGCCGCGTCGCTATAATGGATTGTTAGTATTGTTTTGAATGACTGAAAATAGGTTAGATTTCGTATATGTAGGTAAGCTGATTGTAGCTCTCCATGGCTGAATTTTAAACCATTATTTTTCAAAGATCATTTGATGATGTTCATATACAACAAGGACCACTTTCTATCAGATACTCGTATAGCTTGCCTGTTTGTGTGTGTGTGTGTGTGTGTGTGTGTGTAAATAAAAAGGTTTGTTCATATCAAAAGAATAGTTGAAAATATAAATTTTGATAATTCAACATTACTAAATTAAGTAATCAGTTCATTCTGGAACAAGTTCGAAGGCGCACTCAAAATATAGGTACCTACTTATAAAATAATATCCCTCCAAAATCCGTCCTATCTAGTCTTGATATTCGTAGATAGCTAAGCCGTCAAACGTGACGTGGGACAATAATGATCTAATGTTTTGCGTGAACACTGACTTTAAACGGAAGAATTCAATTTCCCTCATAGCAGAAAAACACGTTTCAATCGAATCCGGCAATGGATTCCAATCATATCGATAAATACACCGGTGGTATTCCACGCCGTCGCGTCGTGTTCAGTGCCCGTAGAATGGAAGTATGGAACTCGAGAATGTTTCATTCCACTCATTTCTCGATTCGTGGAATCTTTTTGTCCTTCTTGTTACGGGTGTTCTGCGTTTTCGGCCAGTACTTAATAAAATCTGTTACATATATTAGTTGTTGGTAGTGTTTTGTGTGCACTACCTGTCTGCTGTTATAATCCTGTGCTTCTCTCCATACCAAGGTTGTCTGGAAGAGATCACATTAGTGATAAGAACGCCCTTTGTACTGCCTACCATATATTTTTTATCTGTATTTGTGTTCTTTGGTGTGCAAAGAGTATTGTATTGTATATTAGTGAAAATACCTTGCAACAGATAAAAAAGCGTTAATTATAACAAATAATACTCAAATCTGTATCCATACTGATTATATGATTCCAATTATTTAATAATACAAATAAAAAAAACTTTGAAGCTTTTAATCTGATTCGAATGGTTGAACAGTCTCGATAGCTGCTTAGCTGCGTGACGGTGGTATATTTTTAATCCTACTTCAGGGATTTTTTTATCACCTTCATTCGTAATATCATGGTTACCAATCTTGATATATCTTAATTGTAAATCGCGCAAAGACACCATGACATTCAATTTGAATATGCTAATTATCTGCGCATCTTTAGCAAATATATGAGTCACTTTGTAATTGAGTCACGTTTCGGAGAAAATACTAGTCCAAGGTTTATATGTTTACACAAACATATATGTTAAATAAAACCACCTACTTTCCATCAAGGAAATGTTAGATAAATATTAGTTGTGAGATAAATAACAAACAGATGCGAGTACCTACCTAACAAGGAAAAGAATTTGGTAAATAATTGAACCAAGGTTTCTAATTCAAGTTTAATATAACATTTTGGAAAACACGTAACTATTTAAAACATTCTTAATTTTCCTTGAAAATTTACATCAAAGTTCATTACATTGGGTAGGTACTGCCTATACCAACTCAATAAAAAAATATTCATACCAATCTATAACAAAGTTAAAAAAGAAATTATTTAAGTAATTAGATTGTAGGGTTTATTACCTACACGAAACAGAAAAAATAGTACTATAATGTAAAAGAATAATTACTTACTTAGTTAAAATATCACATATATACAAGTAGGTACTGTAGAGTACGTATATATGTTATGTATGTATTTAACTTCATGAAGGTGCTATCAGATACTTTATCTATTTGGCACATGCATAGGAAATAATGCGCATTTAGTTATACACAACGATAACCGAAGCCTTTCCGATAATCATTGATTATGTTTGATATTTTGTGTTCACTATTTAGAGATAAACATTATTTATAATCTCCAGCAATAAATGTAACGTTGTGTCGTTCATGACCATTAATAGGACTAACGTCACAACTCAACTGAACACGTACCTATGTCATAACTATAGCCACAAACACGAGTTTACACGAGTACCTATTTCGAATCCCAATTAGTTGTCGCTCCACTAAGAAATGCTGGAAATACTCCAAAATTTCTTTGAAATTGACGACAATAGTTCAAAAATATTATAAAAAAGACGTAAGTAAGATTATGTAAGGCGTCGGCCTGAATGGCAACAAAGTTGGCACTCGCCGGTTAGAGACAAGTTGCCCAAAATAGACACAAATTCTATTCCCGAACGGTGTTCCTATCCATTAAACTCTTGTGTTATTTTTGACCGACCAATCGTATTTACAATTTAAATTCATTTCTGCAGACTAAAGCACCTAACGACGAATGCTCGAAAAAAATCGAAAAATCGTCAATAAATCCCAATAAGTCCTTACAGAATAACAAGCGCACTTATCTCTGAATAGAACAAAAGTTTCGTACATACACATTTGGTACGCCTAATGAGAGTCAAGAGTCGTGCGATACGCGCCGGCGCATACGCGGCGTCCATAACAGCCGGACAGCGAACTGTCGTGCGTGAAACAGCCACGTGCTCAGATCACGTGTGCAAGAGCTATTTATAATCTGACCGATGGCCAGCGTGGGCTACAGAACGCTCGCTTCCAAAGATCCCTCTACCTCTAACGCCTTCACATGTCCTAAATGATAGTTTCTTGGAATTTCGCGACCCGTTTTCCTTAGTTTCAATCCTCGACCTCATTAGTCATTTAACCTTTTAATGGAAAAACAAGTGGTAAAACAATAGATTGACCCAACCTATAGTATTCAAGTTCCAATTAACGCCAAGACGCATACAAAGCAAAGTCGAGTTTTTATAAATAAATACTAACACAGCTATTTAATTGCAGTAGTACCTCATTAATATTTACAATTATTATTCTGTTCTTCTGTTCTGTGATTAATGCAGTGTAGGTCATATTTATTTAAGCTGGAAAAGTTTTCCTTCTATTACAAAAGATATTATTAATAGGGGTGGGATGAAGTTCATTTCACATTCGCCGAACTACGGCATTCGGCAGACATTCGGTATCTACAAGAAAATATTAGTATAAAAATATTAGAAACTCTACTCTAGTTACAGTAGAAATGTAGAAATCGGTAATTGTTTCCTGTTTGGACTTAATTTCTAATAGACCTACATCTACTCGTTTTATTTACATTATTATGATAGGTACCACAGAATTTCATCGTAGATGATAAGGTGCCTGGTTTTTCATTGTGGTTTCTTAACTAAAAATTAAATTTATATTTACCTAATAGGTACTTCCTGTTGTGGTTGTTGTATCACGAATTGCCTACACCCATGAATAGACACACTAAGTAATCCTTGCTTGTATTTGTTCGAAACGAAATTGATATGTTATTACATTTATTAATACAAATATCGACGTTTTAATATAAAAATACAAAAATAGAACACTACAGCAATAAGTGTTATCCACAGAAATCTAAACAAATTGACTTATTGAAATAAGTACTTTACATACTCGTACTTTCAATTACATATCTTCCAAAAAAAACCTATCCTTCCTTCTGGGTCCGGATATTCCGAAATTACCTGATAAGTGTTATGGAATTTTGTTAATATTTTAACCAAGGCTCCGACCAAAAGTTAAGTGGTCTGTCCCTATAGATTTGATAAGATAGCTAGACACCTCAACTACCTGTCTGGCGTCCTCTACAAATTCTCCGGTGACGTTATCTGGCGCCGCTGCCAAACATCAATTGTTCAGATTACCCGACACGTCAGATGTGTGGCATACTTACTTCTGCATTTCTCGAACACTCACTTACATTTGCAAGTGTCATTTCCATGTTTTGGCAAACCGCCGCCATAATAATGTATTCAGTCGCTCCATACCGTTGCTCATATTCATTGGCCTCGTTTTATTTATTTTGGACTAATCTCGTTACTTGTATATCATGTAGGTACATTTAATACATCTGATGGTAATCGCTTTCGCTTTGCAGTAAGTACTGTTTATGAAAATCTGGCATGGTTTACTGTATCACCATGACGGCAAGTAGATACGAACACAATGATAGTGTATACTTATTATAGTGTCAAACTAACTGCCTATTGTCAACTGTTCGTCCTTGCTCGTTGACAATGTAGTGATCTAATCCATTTTTTTGCCATTGCAACCAGTTTCCATTTCCCACAGCATTATTACCTACAATAGAGTTCAATCTAAAGCTCGCGGAAACGCCTTCACAGTGCAAATTAGCTCAGCTTCCGGGCAGAGTTTCCGACCTAATAGGTATACTACTGTTTACCTATACGTTATAAGGTATTACTAATGGCAATGGCGTAATGAAAATAGTCTGCGCGACTTCTAAATTAAATTATAAATCAATTTTGAAGGTATTTGCTCCAGATTGCTTGCCAGCAAGAATATTTCCTACTTTATATTTTCGGTATTCACCTGTTAGGATGTTATCATCATTGCTAGCATTCATGTTTCACTCTGTTTCGCCTTTTCTGCGATTGTCCGGTATTTCGTTATGCTCTGATCGCGTCTTAACATTTTCTGAGTTACATTTATCGGACAATGGGCAATGCGGTGTGGACGAGACTTTAGAAATAACACAGTGTCGGCTTGCGTCACCGCCGCGCCCCGCACCCCCCGCGGCCCCGCGACCTCGTGTGCGGGTCACTCACACATACAGTGCACATGCCATGTAAATGACTGTATCTGTATGTACGTACACTTGAACCTAAAATTGAACTTGTCAGCAAGTGATAAACTCATCCAGACTGAGACATTCAGGGACTCTGGTTTGTGGGACTTGGTGTGGCAAAGAATAAAAATAAAGCATCAAATCAACGGTCACCGTGTCCAGTAGGTACCTATATGACGCTTCAAAGTTTACCATACTGACATCTGTGAGCCTTTAGAACCATATTTCAAAAATTCGGAGACTAGATCGTTGTCGATTTTTCAGAGTTTCAAGCCAATTTTTCAATGTCAGCTCCAAGTGTTACTAATGGCGCCATTACCTCGTTCAGAACTTAAAAATCGATACCGAAATATTGGTACCTGCCTATTATGAGTATGGACGCTCCGGACTGAGAACATAACTCATCCTAACCATAATTACTTACGCCACTTGTGTCAATCAACTCCTAAACATGGGGCGTTAATGCCAAATTTATTAAATACCTATGTTTGTTTTGTCACTTTTAAGCCCATTAAGCTTTGTTTCGATCCCCTAAAGTCTTACCTGTGATTTCTTATGTACCGTAATTACCTGGATAATGGTCAAGGCGGACCCAAGGCCCTTCCAAATGAGACCACAACCAAAAGAAACCACAGGCAAAAACTAGCCTAGGATATAGTCTATTTAATCCTTCAATTTTTCATTCCTGAAGATACAGGTATGCCATATGATTTATAAATACATAATTATTGAGTTCATACTGTGTGCCAAATTCACTTATAGGGTCCCATATACACCTATTTATATAAATATAGTCATTGCAATGCATACCTACTGCACACTACTTACCAGGTTTCTCTTTGGCTTCTCTATGCGGAATAAAGTTTCATTGTACAAGTACTTGGCTTCTTCTTATCTGTCATGCTCATATTTATGTCAGAATAACATACAACACTGTTGTGGCTAACGTGCACTAGGTACTAGGGATGTTATGGATATGCAATTTCGGATCTGGTACGGATCCGTATCCGCTTCCGGATATACCGGTCTCGGATACGTTTACGAATATGAAACTATTTCGGATTATACGTTAGTTTCGGTTACGGATATTAGCTTATTAAAGAATTGTAAAATTAAAATACAAATAGACAAGTGACTTGAGTTTATTTCTAGGTTATCGTTTAATGAAATGTCAGTAGGTACCTAAAAGGCCTAAAAGGTAAGGTGGTCTAAATGACCACCCAGAATCTGCAATAAGTATGTCCAGAACCATCGAAGAAAGCCATTTGTTCACCAAAATTCTGTAAAATATTAAGGGATAAGGACAAAAGGATGATGATTATGAATTCTGTATTTGAGAAGTACCTATTTAGATTCTGTATATTTTATGGCTATTACGCAATTCATTCTGACAAATTGTACCTGGGTACCTACTTAGATACCGGATGAGTTCTCAGAACAATAGATGTTTTCCATCCTAATCGTAATTCAATCATACGAGACAAACGTTGACATTTACGTTTGAAAGATAGTCACAATATTTTTAAAACAAAGTTTGTTTACAATGAAGTAACAAAAGCTGTTCTTAAACTTAAAACATTGCGTATGAACGCGGGCTCCCGAACTAGGTATGGGTATTTAAAATTTTAAAATAGGTAGTCTATCGCGAATTTTACTGATAAGTAGATAAGTACTAATATAATAATCTTCAAAAGAAATAAAAACGATGTTTCATTTTATAAGTAAAGTGTCTACTTTTTAAAGTTAGGTAAAGTTACCCTTTCCACATTGTCGTTATGCTTCTTCTCTCTATCTTCTTGTCTAAAAATTATATTAGTAAATTTTCTCTATAATGCTACATAATAAAACCCAAAATGAAAAAGGCAGTTTGCAAGACATTGTATACAATTATGAAATGTAGGTACCTACTTCAGTTAAGTACTACCCTCATACATCAAGTGCAGCATAGGTAATAAATTTAATAGGTATTCAAATCGAGTGCATACTATCTTCTCGCATTTAGAATCAGATTAGACGGCTAATTGCAAATAGGAAGAGAGAGAGCGAGGTCGCATCGCAACCCTGGCGCCATCTCTGGAGTGGCAGTGTAAATCGCACACCACTATAAATTCACTACACGCTGATTGTGCCAACTGGCATCCGTAACGTCCCCGAACCTATATAGTATGTCTCCCTTTATAAATTACGCGACGACTGCACCCGGATTTATATTCACGAGGCAATTTCAGTCTCTCACTACTTACCTGCAATATGGTTCGAGGTTTAAAATTTTTATTTCATTTACATTTTTTTTATGAATCTCTTACTACTTGCCAGTTAACCATCAGGTAAGCTGCTCAAAGTTAAAAAACACAAGATGAGTGATATCCTAAAATCTCATTGCTACTGTATAAACGAACCAAGCAAACATTGAAACCTCGAAAGAAATTGCATATTCACCATTTCATTCGTTAGGTACGGTGCCAAGCTGCCAAATGTCAAAAGAAGCTTCCTTCATGCATTTCAAAGTCCTCTACATACCGTTTGGCACACAAAAATAACCAATCTGTTGACGATATTATTTACAGAATTTAGAACGCCCTCATTATTTCAAGAGCATTGAACTATCTGCCTACATTGACGTTTAATTATCTGTTCTACTGATTGATGTAATAATATATATATATATATATATATATATATATATATATATATATATATATATATATATATTGTCGACATGACATCAAGAAAACATGTGTGGAAAATTAATTATTTGACTTAGCTACAAGGTTGCGAATAAGATTTGATACAATGTATCTATAGTGTTGTGTATCTATCGGTTGCACAAATACAAATAGAAATTGAAGTACACCGTATCAAATTAAATATTTATATCCGAGACGATCGCCGCTATAAGTTTCCATAAGTGGTGATAAGGACATGTAGGTATCGATAAATTACTATTTAGACTCAGGCAACAATAATTCCTCTGTTAAGCTTCACGTATAAACTTACTTATTCATAATTCTCTTCGTGTATTACCGCATCTATTCGGGGAAATATATAACTTGACAATATTGTTGGCCAAGCTATCACTCAGGAGCCGAAACTGTCTCCAACTTTTAAAAGGTTAAGGTCGGAGGACGGAGATAAATTAAGCCCACGACTAAGTAATTAAACAATTCGATTGATAAAATTACTGTAACTTTCCTAACGCACCAATATCAGAATCCTTGAACGCATTATCTTCGACTACGACTGTAGAATAAATCAATTATTTATCTATGTAAATATGTCAATTTGGTAGCCTTACGAATAGATTAGTTGCCATTACTTAAGTTACATCTTCGAGAATCTCATTTTCCTCGGAAAGGTCAATATGACAACATGTTTTCGCAGAGCGATGAACGCGTAATTAGCGCGATACTAACACAGTTAGCGTGCCATTTGCCATAAATCAGTAGTTTTTTACGCGGAGAATTCGCCAGCGTCGTGATAATAGCAACGGACAACATTGACGGTCCCCAGGGCGGCGGGGCTAACAGCGAGTTAGAAGTTCCGTCCGAGTTCGATTCCCAGTCGGACTTTGCGTTACACACTTTCGCCATTTCTTTTTCTGATTTGTGTCCTTGGTAGTTCGTTTAACGAGGGAATAACGTTCGCTTCTCCCTTTACAGCGACGCTGATCACCGCCACCGCGGGTACCTGCTACGGGTGGCCCTCGCCGACGATCGAGTACTTGAAGAAGGAAGACAGCCCTATACCTATAGACAACGAGAAAGGATCATGGATAACGTCTGTGATGATCCTGTGCTCTGCCCTGACTCCCGTGCCGTCCGCTTACATGGCGGACAAGTTCGGGAGGAAGACGACTCTCCTTGTCGGCGCTCTGCCCTTCATCATCGGATGGGTGCTGGTGATCGTAGCCACCTCCGTAGAATACCTGTACGTGGCCAGGATGTTCTCCGGGCTCGGCTACGGCATCGTGTACACGGTGGCCCCCATGTATACGGGAGAAATCGCCACAAACGAAGTCCGTGGCGCTCTGTCAACGCTCATTACTTTAATGAATAAGGTGAGAATTGTGTACTTGTGTGTTATCATTTCTTTTTTTTAACTGGTTTTACATGAGCGTTTTACATATACATAAGCAAGACAAGTCTAGTTTGCCAGTATTGCAATGTATTCTTGATTGCATCTTTAAATTGTCACTATAAATTCGTAATTAGTAAAACAACGTGACAGTCAAAAATCATTATCTAATTAATCTCTACAGAAAGGTGTGTAATGTCGCACAATTGTGTCTGATAACAGCAATTGATTAATCGATAGATATTTAAAATTACATGTAAACAGCATAATTTTCATGTAAGGATATGTGGGCACGCCTGAAATTTACCTAAAAAGCATACCTAAAATAAGCAACCCGCTTTATATTCCAACGACAATTTATATATCATTGTGTGTTCCATCTGAGTAATTTGTGTAACGAACACACGACACGAGCACAAACGTGACTCATTGCCTTAATTATACATCGCGCATGGCTTCACCTTCGCAATCCAACGCCTATAAACTACATCAAACAGATGGAAACATAGACTATCTAGCTAGGCTTTTAATGGGCATATACTAACTTATAACGATCACGTATGGATGTTCCGAGGCTGTATATGAGACTCTGTCCTCACATACGTAACAAAATAGCCGCATTTAATGATAATCTTAACTAGGTACGTACCTAGTACGTAACTAGGTAAGTACCTACGTACTTGCTCTTTCTTTGTTATCATGTTCCGGCATCATGGCAGCATATAATTTGTTCACTAATCTTATCATACCGATATATAAGTTCTGAGTACGCAAATGTATTTAATTCTATTATAAATGACGTTCACTTTCTAAAGATTTAAGATAGAATAAATGCATTACTAAGGATGACAGCTGGATCTAAATATGTTATTTCTCTCATTTTCCAGGTCGGTATTCTTGCCCAATACTGCATCGGCCCCTACGTGTCGATGCGTGTCCTCGCCGCAATCAACTTGGTCCTGCCCATTACTTTCGTAATAACCTTCATCTTCTTGCCGGAATCGCCATATTACTACCTGAAATTCGAACGCACGGAAAGAGCGGAACGATCCCTGAGGAATTTGCGAGACGGGGACATAAGGCTCGAGCTGAAAAATATAGAGATCAACGTCCAGGAGGATATGAAGAACAAGGGATCGTGGGGCGATTTGGTCACAGAGGCGACCAACAGGAAGGCTATAATTATATGTCTGGGAATATTCACAATTCAACAGCTATGTGGAAGTGCCGCGGTGGTGGCGAACGCTCAAGGAATATTCGAGCATACCGGAAGCAGACTGGCGTCCCACCACCAGTCAATTATCCTGGGCTGCGTGCAAGTCGCTACGTGCATCGTGTCTGTGTTGCTGGTAGACCGCGTCGGGAGGAAGCCGCTGCTCCTAATCTCCGCGTTGGGAGTCGGCCTCATGAACGGCACTGTCGGGACCTACTTCTACTTCTTCAAGACCAACCCAGAAAGCGTGGGGAACCTCCACTGGTTGCCCCTTGTTGCAATCTTGATCTACATCATATGCTACGCCATAGGGCTGTCGACCGTGCCCTACGTCATCATCGGAGAGATGTTTCCGACTAACGTCAAGCTCTACGCCTCCTGCATCGCACACATATACACCGGCATCGCTATGTTTGCAGTACAAAAGCTATTTGTGGTATGTACTTGACATTTTATTACTTTTATAGCATACTTAGTTATACTAGCTCCACCCGCATAATCACAAGTTCGTTTAAAAGTAGGATATATTTTGAAGTGCAAAGTTTTATCAATATTCGCTCAGTAGCGTTTGCCGGAAAGAGTTAGCAAACTATTTATCTTAGCAGACCTTTGACCAACCGTTGATGTGTAACTCATAAAAATTATAAAGGGGGCTACTTGTTTCACAACTACATAACATAGTTTTTCCGTCATAGTTTTTATTAGAAGACCTGCTCGATATGAATAACGCATATATCACAGAATAATTCAGACAAAAACATAATCAACAGACCATAATAGTGAACTGCTGGACATAGCCTTCTTTACAACAGTGGAGGATTTTCCATAATCTCCACGGAGATCTAGCTTGATTGCCTCTAAGGCATCAGTTATATTTTACGACACTATAAGTCAAAGGGATTGGTCTACCTTGGACACCTTACTGCTGGACTCTGGTACACAAATTCGATGTCCAATACTATAGCTAACACAGCTTTACATTCTCCTGATTTATGATTAACGTATCTCTAACGGCAATTCCAGATGGTGAGCGACATGTACGGCCTGTACACTGTCTTCTGGGGCTTCTCTGCGTTCTCGCTGATGGGCCTGGTGTACATGATGGTGGTGCTCGCCGAGACCAAGGGCAAGTCTTTCGCGTCCATCCAAACGCGGCTCAAGCGCGACGTCGCGCGAGACAACGCCAGCAAACTCATGACCTCCGAGTATTAGTGTTCACCCTCTCATAGCCTAAGCCTAATTATAAGGGATCAAGTTGATACGAACTTAATGTTACTTAAACTTTATTGTTTTAGTTTAAACTAGTTTATGGTACAGTTTTTTATATAAAGTATTGGAGTGTCACAGGGCTAGCCTTGTGAGCGTTAGGGGTAGCAGGGCCGGGAACAGGGCGGAGGCGCCGGAGAAGGCCGTGAAGTCTTCCGGGTCGTAGTCGGAGGGCAGCGCCCTGCCGGCCACCACGCCGGAGTAGAGCTTCGCAGACTCCTTCGGCGTCCGCGTCTTGTTGGGGCTCTCGAAGTCCACCAGGTACAGCCCGAAGCGGGACCTGCAAATGCATTTACAGACATTACGAGTGAAATTATATCTTGCAAGTTTGACTGACCAACGTGTTTTATTCGATCCCTGTAAGAGAAGTCTATTTAAATCGTAATCACAGTGCTCATTTGCTTAAACGCTATGTACACGAGGTAGCCCATAATAGCAGTTCCATTTACGAGTATTTCTTTAAACAATACCCACTTTCTCAATATGCCAATTTGAACTAGACATTACAATGAATTTTGAAAGGTGCCTTTGTACTTGCTACAAGTTTAATCTAAATCAGTGTTTCAGTTGGAAATTCAATATTAGCAAGATGAGAAGGCAAACAAAGTTCGGTAATTATTTTATGAGAAACTGAGATAACACATTTTACACGTGTTTAAGTGCCTAATCGATTAGATTGTCATGTTCATAATCTGCTTATGGCATCATCAATCATTGTCCTTTTTTCCACACGATCACTACCAATGAGGGACCTACGTTAATCTTTTTTACATTTATAGATAGGGTAGTAGGTACTGGATCAAGGTTCAATGTTAGAATATGCTTCGCAACGAAATCTAGGTTAGGAATTAGTCTTAAATCATTAACAGGATACCAAAAACGTGTTAAACTTCCTATGGAGATTCAATGGAGCCATTCGTTAATTATCAGACCTGGCGGCATCCGACTCGGGTGATCGCTTCTTGGGTTTCCCGCAGGACCTTTTTCCTGACACCACCCATCTTAAGCTAAAACTACCTACATAGTAGTAAGTGCGACTATAGGGAAGGAAATAGGGTTCATAATTCCTTAAATTACGCAACACGTGGCGTGACATAGTTACCGCTTTACAGTAAGTGTTGAAGGTCACGTTATTGAAACGTTATAAACTACGGTCGATAGGCAGCTGCATAATGCATGCTTACAGAATGCACAATAGCAGTGAAAAGTAAAAAAGTGAAACATAAAACCACAAGGTAATTTTACATTACAACCCGCATGCCTTCGACTAGAGCGACCTATTTATTAATAACATTGGCACCCAGACACACAGTATTTTTAAAATAACGCATTAGCTAAGGTTAAACTGTTGCTGATTGCATGTTACGAGCATAAAGATATTTGAAGTAGTTAAGTAGGTCCTCTGTAATATACAGTGTAAGTCAGAGTTTAGTCCATCGACTTGATAAGGAGAAGAATATCAAAGAGTTATCTATTGCAAGTATGAGGGTGAATTATATGGCATTTAGTTAGTACCTATGTCTATCATCTTGTCAGCCGAAAGACTACTGCTGGATATAGGCTGGATTGCACAGACGCTGGTCCTGTGCCTTCCGCATTCAGCTGTGTACCCTACTGGGTACCCTGTGATCTTTAACCATGTCGTCGGTCCCTTGTGGGAGGCCTACCTACGCTGCGTCTTCCAATAAGTCCCGGTACGTGGTCACCACTCGAGAACTTTACTGCCCCATTGGCCATCGGTTCTGCAAGCGATGTACCATACCTGTGTGCTCCGTACCTACATGTCTGTTCTAACTAAATAAAAAATTTATGACTGCAAAATTTGATACTTATAAAGACGATTATCCACCGACGGAATTTATTCCTGTCTTAAAGTACTTTTGTCAATCTCGTTGACTTGTTATCTAGTGTTGGTTAAACTTTGTTAATGTAAGTAGAATTCCGCAATATGGCGGCACCACAATTTTCAAGGCTAGGCTTTAATATTATAATCCCAGACAGATTAACTTTTAGATTTAGTGCTTATTAAAATATTGGGTAAGTAACGACTTCAATATTAAATATATCACTTCTAAAATCGAACTAACTCTTGAACTTATTATGCCTATACCTATAGGATCAGGGCAGATAGGAGTAACTAGTCACTATTGACTGAACTTATGAATACCCTACGTCATAGCGGATATGGTGTCGAAAACAACATCAGAACCATTATTAGGTACCTATATAGAATATTTTCAAATACACCTATCACACTGCTTGATCTTTCTACTAGCCACTATCATAACCAGTTTGAAAAATTAATTAACACATTAAATTTAAATTTAATAACTATAATAATAAGATTGAAAATAATAAAAATGTATTTTTTAATAACTGCCTGTGCAATAAAAATAGCTAGTAAAGAATATTTGCCATTCTAATTTATTAGGCGCTTAGCTTTATTATTTAACCATTTTAAGTAGTGAGACGGTCGCGCATTTGTAGCTAGCTAGTAGGTTCAACAAATAATCAAGAGGTACCGAGTTCGATCTTTCGTGCCGACATGTCTTTTTCTGAGTTATGTACATTAGTGGAACACTAGTGCCCACATGCGAGTGAACGCAATTTGCACACGTGACAGCCACAAAACGCCGCCACCGCGTTCATACATTTTATTTAGACTCGCATCATATACTTGCCGGTGGTTTAAGCTGGGGGTGGGTGGAAGTGGCTGCTACTTGCTTTCAATGGCCACTACTGACCACAAAACGTCGCTACAAACGCCGATACTCGCCACTCGCGCGTAAACCCCATAATTTAAAAGATTCTTGAAGATTAGTTAAAGTATATCCAATAACGGCCGTATAATCGTCTCTTTTAGCAGCAGCGCAAATAGGGTTGGCAGTAGAGGCCACAACTTGTGTCGACCTCTGATACAAATCATTGCCAAACCCTAACCGATGCTCTTACGGTGATTGAATGTGTTACTATAATCTAACCTGGTCAGGTTCCTCTGTTAACAGGGTTTCGGAGGTCAGATGGCAGTCGCTCTACTGTAATTACCTGAGATGCGAAATCTTGGATCACCCCGGGACCCTGCGCGCGAGAGCACAATCGAAATATTGATGCCAAGATGATAAATTTTTTTATGTATGAAGCTAACACACAAATTCATGAAAGTAGCAACTATTATGTACTGGTATAAGCCACTGAGAGATTCTGCGTACTGCGTACTAAACCAGGGTCTCAGATAACAACATAAACTTTCATCTAACTTGCAATAAGTTTGATATATCAAAGGTTTGTGCCAAAGTTGCCATGGCAAGGATGGCAAGTGTCTAGTTTCCGAGGTTGCAAGCTTACAAGCTTGCAAAATGTGTGTTTCTACAAAATACAAACAGTACTGCCACGCGCACCTAAGCCACCGCGACAGAATGGCTGGAATGTGAAGGTATCATAGGTACAAATTGTTGAATTATCATTTAGGGTGCCGTTAAGCCATGCAGGTAACATTACCCTGACCTTGTATCTCATTTCCTTCCTCCTACTGCTTCCGCAGAGGTAACATGTCGTGAGTGTGTCTCACTATTTATCACGTATAATCTAATAGATATATTTTTTTAACGTTTAACACACGTTGCACTTTTACAAAGCACGGCTTGACCTCCTACATTTCCAATAGGTAAGGACATATTTCATCGAATTCTGCGCAAAGTTCGGGCACAGCTAATAGATTCACATCCAAATTTTAATATACTTACACATAACCGTCATCCCACTCGAAGTTGTCCATGAGACTCCAAGCGAAGTATCCTATCACGCTGCTGTTGTCCTCGTGGATGGCGTGCAATAGCGCATTCAGATAGTGCTTGTAGTAAGACACTCGGGCTTTGTCGTCGACGCCGCTGTAGTCAGCATAACCGTTCTCGGTGACGATGATAGGGATCCTATTGTAGCTGTTGGTGATCCAATGCAACAGCCGCCGGAAACCGAAGGGCACCACCTGCGGAATAATAATATTGATAATGCGTGAGCGCACGTGGTGGTCAAATGATTGGGCTCAGCGTTGCGTGAGGCCATTTCAGTCAGAGCCCAAATGTAACGATGAATAACAAACTGATGCAACAACGCTGTTTGGCTCCGCATGTAATGTCAACATTTCTAGGAATCCTGGGATGACACACTTTTGAAAGGTTTTTTACAAACAAAAGTTTGCCTCAACCTAAACAAATTTTCATTTTAATTCATCGCCATCATATTTATACCTACCGCAGACCAATTTGCAGCAGTTTTTTTAAATTTTTTGTTTTATCGTGATTAAACAGTTAAACGTGTTTTTTTTTATGGCTGGACATCGCGTTACAATAGAGAATACTGTACTCTCTTATTGCACTATTTTCGAAGATAGACCAATTGTTCAACAATTTAACTTTGGTATTGTACAAACTCTTATCAAGATTGTTTCGTTCGTAGTTAAACCATATAACACATCGCATCGCTTCGCAATACGTGACATTTCATTTCAATTTAACGATACTTATCTTTTATTAGATTTCAAATAAGTACCTACTTTATGTACTAGAAGATAACTGCAATTGAAAATTTATTTTTAAAATGTTTATCGAATAGGTAGCCTAGTTTCATTTCAGATACATTGATAGTATTGTACCCAAGTAGAATTAGTGGAAGTTGCAGAATTATGTGGAGGAGGCTGCGGCGACTGCTTACTATCAGGCAGGCCGTAAGCTTGTTTGCCAGCTTAGTAAAAAAAACTCCATTCCAGCAGTGGATTGTTAAATTGTTGTAAGTTTCAGTTTTACAGAAGTACAATTTTATCTCCTACTAGGTGCGCCCGTATTGGTATCACCTCGAACTATCTTGATAAGGTACGAAGTTGAAAACAGTTGGTAAATGACGATTAACTACTATTTTAAAGAGAAAAATCTATTTGTAATTTATATTATTTGTTTTTACCACGATAAGTCCGTATTGACTGACAGTAGTAAAAATTATAAAATGTGGATATGGCTGTTTGATGAGTCTTTGTCAGTCTTTTAGTTTCTCTAAATTATTAATCATGCTGAAAATTATCTTTCGCATTTCCTTTTTAATAGCTTTGCTCATTATTTAATAATATATTTCATAACTCACGAAAATAAACAGTACTACAGAAATCATATCGTTTGTTATGAATGAGGTTCTATGACGTTTAAAAAACTTGGCATAAGTTGCCATACATAGATTTTTTTTTATAAGCGATGAGGAGTTTTCCAATAGGTATTTAAGGCATTCCTAACCGCTCACTAGATGGCGCCCCGACAATTTTGGTAATTGATAATTGCTTGAAATAGGTTCTTAGCAAACAGGATATAAACCCTGGGTACGTTGTATTGGATAATATTATATTTGTCAATAGTTTTCAACCATTTTAGAGATTGTAATAATAATGGAACATAGTGCCAACTTCTATAAATATTTATTTTTACACTTCGTTCAACCTTTAACAGTTACGTTTATATTAATAAACACTTTATTTTCAAGTTTAGTATTACTTGGCTGAAATCACTGCCACCATCATACAGATTTAATAAAAATTACCAAAATTGTAGGAGCGCCATCTATTGATGCTCTTTGAAACAAACTATCAATACCTACTGGAAAACTCCTCATTCGGACTTAACGTGGTCTTACTGTATCGCTAATAGGAAGCTATTTCTCCTTCTAGGTATTTAAAGCTATTATTCATTTAACCAATTCATTGACATGTTCTTCTAATTCATATTCATGTTTTCATTTATGGTATTTAAGGTAGTATAGACATTATTTCCGTAAAGTTCAAAGCCAAAAGACTCAATACCACGGGGATGTTAACCTTACGAAACAGTCAGTTATATCAAACATCAGTCAGATGAAATGTGAATTGTATTTACAATCACTATTCGACATGCCTATTTCCCGAATAAAATACTGTAAGTATTGAAAACGTTCAAAGTTTCAACAGCACCGTGATATCCCAGCCTCAGTCAGCCGTCTATGTATCGTCTGTGAGACTGTCACGAGGTTAGGCTATCTATAAAAAAACTCGTTATTTGAAAACATGTTACCATGACCAATGGAAAATAATCCCGTCAAAAGGTATACAATATACTTACTTCTATACATATGACAAACCAGTAAAAAAGTGTGTCTGTACATTAAACATATTAACAAAAAAATAATTTAGGGCGACGAAGAAATAGTAATCGATAAGAATTTTTTGTTTATCTGTAGGTATGTCTGTTTGTACACGCTCCGGAACTACTGGACGGATTTCAATTAAACTGTTTTTTTTTTGTTGTGTAGCTATTAAACCTGGGCAACATACAGGGTATAATTGATTTTGGAAACTGGAACACCTGATGTAGAACCATAATAGACCAATTAAACTATAAGAAATATGGAAATGGCGCCGAATGGGTTTTGATGGGGTTTACAGATTGGTAGTTTGTGGTCCAACATAAAATCTACGCCATGTTTTATACAATTTGGATGGGTAGAACCAGATAAATAGCTTGACCTCTCCGTACTACTAGCTTTCATACATTATGGAGGCCATTTAAAATGGTCATTTGCTAAAAAGATAAACTACCCTAAAAACTATTTCCACGCGGACGAAGTCGCGAGCAAAAGCTAGCATATAATAAACCAGTATGTGTTTGTTTATTCGTAGTGATACAAATAAACCACCACATACCGAATCCCTGAATCTACATAACTGACGGAAAACTTATAGAGGTACCGTTGAATGTTTTCCTTGCCATTCAAGGTATTTCCCTTTATTAGAATAAGCAACCCACATTTCCATTTCAAGGTAGATTCTGTATTGTTGGAAAATACTGTCGCTGTGATGTACAATACAAGCATAAGGGCATTACAACCTTAAGAATCATATTCCTTTGCACAGTTGTCAAACGGTTTTTACAGCATTCGTGAATTAAATTTTTAGTTATTATATTAGAATACCCAGGGGGTAAAGGACTACCTTATTTTAGCTAAAGATGCACCAAATACCGTGAATGTTGCTGTAGCAGCACATGAATATTTTCTTGAAGTGGTGAATACACTGCTCTCGCACTTGTACACTAAACCGAATAGAGATTATGTCACGGCGTGTTGCGTTTAAAATTGATTGCTATCGTTTTGGAGTTCATGGAATTCCTTGGTACACTGAGTTCTGTGAAAATCATTCATTCAACGTATAAAGGAATTATTTGCATACCAACCCGTAGAAAATCCGTACTGTACTGTACAATAGTAGATTTAAATGAAACTAGCAGTCCGTGTAAAATTCGGTGTTACATTCCGGACCCGTTTCTACAGCAATCACATTGAATTTCGAGATAAATTATAACCTATGTGATTAGCTATTTCACTGCCAAATTTCATTAAAATCAGTGTAGTTGTTTTTGCGTCTATGCATCCATCCTTACATGCTTTCGCTTTTATAATATTAGTTTCGGAATAAGAGTATCGGAATTATTAATTTATTATTTTAGTCCGGGCCATTCGACGTACGTGGAATTCCAGACGGAAACTATTTTTGAAAGCTGATAACTTGTACTGGCTACGAGCACTTTGTTAGTATACCTAATTAATACAAATCAAGGTGTTTCTAGCGCGTAAATATAGAGCAACAAAAGGAAACCTACACGGAACCCCTCGACCACTTCACACTTTACTGTGACCAAATTCCTGACCAAAACAGTTATTTATAATTACACTGATAATGTTCATTAACCGTTTGCCTGTATCTTCTTCATCTCGAATTAGGATTATGTATACGTTTGAGTATAAAAAGTATAGACCAAGATAATAACAGCAATAAAGTCACAAACAATGGCGGTAAAACCTCAAATTAACGACGCAACTTAACCGCTGTATTGTCGACTAAGATAAGCCGCAATCACAATGCGAATTAGTTTATAAACACATTTGAGGAATAATAGTTACCTTGAGCCAACTCGAGGATGACATTGAGGGCCAATTCGGGTCTTGAACTCTGACGATGCCGACGTCATTCTCATGCGACGGGATTTGACCCACTTCTTGGCCTGGCTCTGCCATACTCAGCAGGTAGGTCGTGTAGTGATTCAAGCCAAAGAAGTCAGCTGTGCCCCTGATGTAGTTTACTTCCTGAGTGGTGAACTTGGGTAGTCTCGAATGGTTGTACTTCTGCTGCCTGCTTTTCTCGTCTACGAGCTTGATCAGTTCCGGAGGGTAGTTGCCTTCGGCCGAGTAGATGGGGTGAGCGTACCAGCCCAACTGGAAAATGAAAATATTACCATATAGCAAAGATTTACATATAGTAAACTAGCAGCCGCCCCGGCTTCGCACGGGTACCACTACGGGTACACGGGTATATAGCCTATGTCACCCGGGGATAGTGTAGCTTCCCAACGGTGAAAGAATTTTTGAAATCGGTCCAGTAGTTTCGAAGCCTATTCAATACAAACAAACAAACAAAAAATCAAACCTTTCCTCTATATAATATTATAGTATAGATTATAAAATACTAAAAGTCTCGTGAAGAATGGTATTTATTTAACTATTTATTGCTGACAATAAAGAAATACAGAGATATAACATACATATAACTGACACAGCCGGCACTACTTATTTCTAGAAGAAATTTCTTCCAGCAGGCCAACAGAAGGGAAATGTTTAGCTAAGAAATGCACTTCCTATTAGGGTAAGAATTTTCGAAATCGGCTTATTGGTTTCCGAGATCACCCCCAACATAGAAACTTACAGATATACATAGTTGATACTACCTGTCATCGAGTTCTTCGCGTAAAAAGTCGCGTTCAAGCTCTAGTTTAATATGGCATTTGACCATAGACCGCACTATGAGCCGTTGCTCACATTGGAAAAGAATCATGTCCCACTTTAAATGCGTGTCAAGGTGAAACACTTGTCCTTTGTTGGATAGATTATATTCACAAATTCTTCGCAGTTTCACAATTTGCCTTATCACAAATAATTGCTTTAGCAGAAAATGTTCATTGTGTCAATTAGCAGCAAAGATAGGCAAAGGTATTTCAAATTCTGTTACCTAATATATTACGACGTAACTCCAATTCGAAAGGAGCTTAGTTAGAAGCATCGGCGACTCTTATAACAGCACTAACTTTCTCACTCTATCATAGAAAAATCTATGAATATATTTTTTAATTGTCTCAAATGGATTATATCAATAGATTTAAATAGGCCTGACCTTACAACCTTAAAATACATTCACGGATCGGACCGGGATTTTTGTTACCTAAGCACCTAGGTAGTCAAACAGGCGTGCAGCCCACATCATGGAAAGTGGTCACCGCTGCCTATACACATTAGCCACACCAGGATTATCGCGTTGATCACTCTTGGGGAGTGCGCTGCGTTGAACAGTATCCGGGTGCTATTCTAATCCATTGCGGGTTTAAGAACCCATCAGACAAACGGCCGTAAATAATGCACATTGACTAATTCGGCTTCGCATGCGTGTGAGGAAATACGAAGCCTTGTTTGTGCTACGAGTGCCTTAATTGCAGTGACGGAACAGTGTATGCGTATAGTGTCCGAACAACAAACGTCGCAACACGTTCTTTTTGTACGCGGTTGCTGCGCGTATCTCGGTTAAGAGTAGTTTACCAAACGAGCCGTACCTATAAATCTGTGCGGCAACAAAATATAAATCAATCTTCTACTAAAGTGCCTAAGCGAATGCTATTAAAAGTTCATCATTAAACATTATGAAGGCCCACGCCAGTAGGACTAGTCGATAATAATAGTTAACTTAATTGTTTATTAACTTTAGACCTTATTTCCTTTGGGCCTATGTCTACTAAAGAACTGACATAAGGTGTTGATAATGACGATGATGATTAACGCGGATTTGTCAATAAATCATACTCACATGTGTCCTGAGATACAGCTCAGCTGCTTCTTTGTCGCTCGCTGAATCAGCTTTGGGTTCAGCCCAATTGGAGTCCATGGCCATGCCAATTTTGCCTGTAACAGCAATGGGGATATCGTTCAATCCCAGTCCTTTTCCTTTTGCCAGTGATCGTCGGTGGCCGAGTGGTTAAGGCATCCGACTCGTAAGGGAGAGTTACCGGATTTGATCCCACTGCGGCCATGTACCAATGACTCTTTTCTCAATTATGTACATTAGTTGAACAATAACCGATGCTCTTACGGTGAGGGAAACATCGTGATAAAACCTGTACATTCTAGCGACTGAATGTGTAACCATGATCCAATCCGGTCAGGTTCCCCTGGTAGCAGGGTCACGGAGGTCAGATGGCAGTCGCTCCACTGTTATAATCTGATCTGCCTAATCCTGTATCATGGGCAAAGGCGGACACCGGGCCCTCTTGCGCGAGAGCATAACCGGGACGCCATTAACATTAACGCCAAGATGATTGTTATTATTTTTTAGTTAACAATTATTATGAATTTTCCGACGTTTACAATATGAATTACGTACCACTGCTATTTATCATATATTCTGATGCCGTTACATTAAATCAATTCTTTTACAATGTCATAGTAAAACACACTTAAGTAGATGCAGGATCGTGGACACGACATGAGCCGATACGCCCCATGGGTAATACTCAATCATAATTAACCATCAATACAGAGTTATTAATTTTATAACCTTTAATAACTCCACTCGTTCGTATTCGACATTTACGTACGTACAGAATACTCAGACAGAACATCGCATATTTGCAAGTATATTTTACTTAATCCATCTGCATTCTTCGCAAAGCACATTACCGTAACCCAGCTGAGTATATATTACACAGAGCTCTGTTATATATCTTGTGCAAACACAGTTTAATTCTCTCTTAGTAACTCTGCAATTCATGCGTAGGTAACGTGGATTCGTGGATTTCGACAATATTCGATAATTTATCATCAATGACAACTTGCCTAATTAAGCACCGCTCGCCATCGACAGGGAGTTCATCCTCAAACCTTGGAGCCAAATTGGTCGCGAACTGTGCGGTTCCAAAGGAACTTTCTCCCACGCACACTAAGGTTGTGGAATGAACTACCTGGAGAGGTTTTCCCTGGAGAGTACAACTTGGAGTTCTTCAAGAAAGGGGTTAAAAGGTTTTTACGAGGTCGCCAACGCGTGGGTGATGCCCCTGGTATTGCAAACGTCCATAGGCTGCGGTGACTGCTTACCATCAGGCAGGCCGCAAGCTTGTTTGCCACCTTATTGGTATAAAAAAAAAACCTTCAATTCTTATTGACGGTATAACAACGTGACACTCACCTCCAGTATATGGCCGATAAGTATCGTTGAAAAGATGGTAGACACTGGCGTGGGCCTTCAACAGGTTGTGAGTGCACAGGTACTCCGCGATGCCGTGCCGGTTGAGCGCCGGCGCGCGGTACGTGCCTCCGTACCCTTCCAAGCAAGTCTGCATCGGCTCGTTGAATGTCACCCAGTACTTGACTTTGTGAGCGAAGTTCTTGAACAGAACATTCGCGTAATCGGTGAAGTAGTCGATCATCATCGCATTGCTCCATCCGCCGAGTTCCTGCAGTTTCTGCGGAAGGTCCCAGTGGTATATCGTCACCATGGGCGTGATGTTGTACTTGAGCAGCTCGTCGATCAGGTTATCGTAGTACTGGATCCCCAGCGGGTTGACGTAGTTCGCCATCCCGGTGGGCAACACCCGCGGCCAGGATATCGAGAACCTGTAGATGTCCACGCCCAACTCGTGAACCATCTCCGCGTCTCGCTTGTAAAGGTGGTATGAGTCCGCGGCGACGTCAGCGTTTGACCGGTCTCTAACGAAGTCCGGGTTGGTGTGGACTAAATGGTCCCATATACTCGCCGTTTTGCCTGCAAAACGGTTAAAGTTACAACTTAATCGTGAATCAAGGTGTAATCGTCTTATGTCACGATGTTTTGTAATTATTTCTGTCGTGTCGCTTCCACCCGACAGCATTGTAACCTAGCTAATACCTAGTTCATAAAACACAGAGATTACCTAAAATAAAGTTATATTTGTTTAATGTACCTACTCGTTTATACTTTACAATCGTTGCTATGTACAGTATTTTTATTGTACAAACAACCTACTTAATTTAATAATGGAAATGTATATTTCAAAATAATAGTAATTAATTCATTTGCGTCGTGAAGCGACTCCGTGTAGCTATAAGTATAGAGAAAAAAACATATTTACTACTTTCAACTCTAGATACTCTTGCATTTGTTTCCATATCAACCTATAGACAATTGTCAGACAGAAAACATTAACTCTTGTAAAGACTGTTCACTATATTACTGTAGGTACTCGCAACTAAGCAAAAATTTCACAAGCTCACCGTCTTCGTTCCATGCCCCCTCGATTTGTATAGCCGCCGTCGACACACCGAATAGGAACTCTTTTGGAAATGTGTAATTGCTTTTTGGACCACCCGACAGCTCCAATGCGCCATTTCTGTAACAAATTCCACCATGTCAATAATTAGTAGTTGACATTACCGAGTCCTCCAGTTTCACCTTGTTTTATTTGCAGATTTAAATTGTAAAGACTGTTTTTAAACAAACTTATGATAAGGCTATCATTGTAATCCTTTAACATATAGGTATTGTAGATGATTAAAACAGCGTCATCTTTAGACGTTTGTTTACGGCACTTTCTCTGATGGCTGTAGCGCCCAACACGGCAAAGACAGATTCGGTTACACAGTGAGTAAACTAAGAATTCGCCCTGGATGGTAAGGGATTACCAGCGCTGGATGGTAAGGGATTGTCGACTAGATCTTTAAACCATTTAATGTCGTGTATGGTCAGCTATAGTCTTCCGCCAAACGGAGCGGTCGACAGCCAGGCTGTCCCAGCTATTCCAATCGATGTCAAATGAGATCATTCACTAGGGGTCTCAAACCGGGATCCCGGATACCGAAAATACCGGGATCCCGGACGAAAAATATGCCTTAACAATACCGTTATTAATTTTACAAGAACCGGGATTTTCGTATTCAGTTACAATATAATTATATATTACTTTTGCACCATTAGTATCAATATTTTATTCTAATCACCATAAAGACTAACAAAACGCATAATACTCGTAGTTTGCTTCAATATCATTTTCTCAAATAAAATGTAATTTAATAGCAAAAGAAAATACTTATCGATCTACAATAGAGTAAATTAAAATTAGATTTATCTTCCAGAAAATAACCTTTCGTATGAAATCCTCTAACAATTGAAGTCTATGACTTTTATGCAATAAAGAATCTAATAATTAAAAGTTTATAATAAATTACTAGCAACTGCTCCAAATCCCGGAGATACCGAAAATACCGGGTATTGACCTCATCTTACTACAAAAAATCCCGGTTTTGAAAAGATATACCAGTATAATTGCGACCCCTACATGTCACGCTTGATACTGTCCTTGTAGCGAAGTTTTGGCTGTATGCCTTAGTAAAAACAGAATTTTCTTTGTCATAAGATTATGTTACGTAATTGCATTGCCTGCTGCGAATACGGGCGAGGTCGCTGTCAAACTACACTTACAAAAGCTCTGCATCTAGGCGTAGATTAATTGATTTAGTAATTGCAAATCTGTACAGTGTAATTAGTTTACGTTAGGTACAATTGAGATAAATAAATAGTTATGAATGGTAATATGGTAAATACAGGGAGTAAAAAAGTGCGAGCTATTTTCAGGGTAGGTAAACGACATAATAACGCAGTTTTTATAAATTCAATTGCATTTTTGTAATAATTTTAATGCTTTTATATAATTTTAAAAATAAAAATTGCCTCAATGTCTCTGTTTCTGGATGAGTAACACACTGGCAGTCAACCACTGTACGGTTTTTAAGTTCTTACAGTGCATCATCCTGCAGTGGTATTCGTACGACATTTGAGTATTTAAAAACCTTCTACACCTTTCTCTTAGGCAGGAAACTCGACACCCCAATGCAAATGCGATCATGTCCATGGGCGACGGAGCTCACTTCCCATCAGGTGACCTACTTACACATTTGCCTTCCTCTATAAAAAAGCCGTTTAATTTAAATATATTGGTCTTAAAATGTAACATTTTCCTCCTCTCCTCTCCGACTTTGGAAATGTTCGTATTTTTTTATGTCATACGAAACAGGCAAGTGGGTCACCTGATGGAAAGTGGTCACCACTGCCTATAGACATTAGCAACACCAAAAGTATCACCAATGCGTTGCCCACCTCTTTAACACGTTGCTCAGGCAGTAAAAATGCAAATGCCCCTCCACTGCCGAAGCCACGGTTTCCCCAAATCCCCACCCCTTGGAGCACTGGATACCTTACTCACCGGCAGAAACAATACTATTTAAAAGAGTATTGTTTATCTGCGGTATTCTGTAAGGTGGAGGTACTTCCCCAGTCGGGCGGCTCCAATTCAAACGGGTTACCCCGCTATGCCTACCTCTCTCAAGTGTTGATTGCATGTTTTGCTCGTAACAAACTTATTTAGTCTGATTTATGTGTGTGGAATATATAATTGGCAATTGTTATGTAATATGCTGTTGGTTTTCCAAATAGGTACCTAAATTCATAAATTTTGTCCGTTCCTAGATAGATACGGGCTACAAACTCTACATTGTAGTCCGTACTGTACAATAATAGGTAAAGTAGGACTTTCGGATACATTGAAACAGTCAGGTGACTTGCAACCAAGGTCAGGCGCATAGAACATTGAACCATCCTCGTTTCGGAACATCACAACACAATAGAGTCCGTCCGTCATACTCAGACAGTTGAATAGATAGCCGCAACTGAGAATTGGCTCTCATCACTACAACACCAAGTACTAAACCACCCGTAAATGTGGGTAAAATTATCGTAACTGTCCTACTACCTAGCCAGCTTATTACTCTAAACGGATATTTCACCATTAGTCTAGATCCAGTCCAGGACACACTATCTTCAACTGTCTGAAATTTCAGTGTCTCCTTAAGGTCGCTGCTGTATAGCCTGACTGTACAGGAGTTGCAGCGGTGGGAAGGCAGGATGGGGCTATTCCCGTATTGCATCAGCACGAGCGCCAGCCAAACTATAGCTAAAGCGTCCTTTCGATTTTCAATTTGAAGATCGCTATCAGTCCATTGATAGATGTCCCACCATTTCATACTCAGCGATTTGAATCCACTTTTCTTGTGTGTGCTGCTAGACTGGAACTCTCTGCCAGCGTCACTGTTCCCCGTGAAGTATAATCTTCGGGTCTTCAAATCAAGAGTGAAAAGGTACCTTCTAGGCAAGCATGCTACTGCTGCTACATGATATGTGAATTAAAGTCAAGCCTATCACTACATATTAAAAAACGAAGTCCCACGCCGCGTTTGTCTGTCTATTTGTTCGCGATAAACTCTAAAACTACTGAAGCATTTATTTTGACATTTCTGAACCTATTCTCATGCTGTTTTCACCAACAGACAGAGTGATTCATGAGAAAGGCTTGTGTATAATACTTGCATATTATAATAGTGTAAAACCGAGAAAACACGTGCAGGTCGCTAGCACCTAATAAAAATAGTTCACTAGGACGACCTTGTAGGCCATAAGTTGATCGGTGTGTACTCGTGTCGACAAATACTTTTCCATAGTTCAATTTGACAGTGCAGTGGAAAAGCCATATGTCCAAAAAATAATCTGTTCAACTCCGAATCCGTTAAAAGGAAGGAAAATGTGGCGAAAACCGACTTAATCGAAGAAGGATTCGCGGAAAAGGCGCGACGAGAGGTTCGCGACGAGAGCAGCGAGCGACCTGCGATCAGCCACCAGTGATGAGAATATGATGATGACAGCAGGTATAGTCAATAACAATTTATAGAAACATTTCGCGGTTGTTATCTTTCTTTGTCCAGACAAGATACATAATTGTATAATAAGATAAGATACCTTTACGATTACAAAGGCAACAACCCTTTGTATACCTATAATAAAAACTTTTCTAAATATTAGGTGAGAACATAAATAAAACTGTAAATATATGCCTTAGCAACCGAATATTGTTTAAATTGGGAGCTTAGGCAAGTGAGAACCTTGCAAAAAGTCTAATACTAATAGGTATTAAATGATATACAAGTTTTTGTGCACAAGCCATTCCACTTTTTGTAGACAAGCTTATTCTGCATAAATATTCATAATCGCAGATTTGCTATAACCTGTCTGGAGGTTTTCTTATATTGTCCACCATCAAAATAAAGAATCATGGCCATAAAGAAAACTAATTAAAGTAGAATAATAAATTATTATATTTATAAAGCGAATTATAAATAGCTGACGTTTTGACTCTTTAATATTTTTTTTTTATGTTATAGGTCTGAACTGGTAATCATGAGCTCAAATTAGAAATTAGATTGTAAATTGTTTTTTGTTTGCAATCAAAGTTAAATAAATAAGTGAAAGTTCTGTTCGCGAGATTTGCAGATAACAAAGTCTGAGCTATTACGAGTTCCTTAACAAAAAACCGTACAAGTACATGTCGGAATATGCTTTCTGGGTTCCATAGTAGATTTAACAGTGGGTATACATGAACGATATAATATTGCAAATGAAGAATATAGTGAATTATATTATAAGTTGCTACACTACATACTATTTCGTCAAGAGAATGGGAGGTTCAAGACAAAAACGATTTTTAAGTTTAAATATCTGGTCAAGGAAACTGCTATATGTATAGGCTCGGAGTCTCTGCGGAATGAAGTAAGTAATTTTAAAAACAAGAATTCTGTCTAATCGCTTTTTACTGTTAAAAAAATGAAGTGCGTAACAGCAGACAAACAGGCAAGCCACCTGATGGAAAGTGGTCACCTTACACCTACAAACATCAGCAACACCAGAGGCGTTACTAATGCGTTGCCCGCCTCTAAAAAGTCCTCTAATATACTTCTTAAAGAATCTGATGTCACACGTCAGACACACAGCCATAGTGTTTCCTTTGGACTATGGTCCAATGGAAACACTGTGGCTAGCAGCTCATTCCACATCCGAATCGTAAGAGCGAGTAACGTTAACGATATCTGCCAAAGAATCGACAACCACTGCTGTAATCGAGACCTTGAGTGGAGACCGCGCCTCGACAAGCGTAGTGTGGGACGCTCTCCGGCCATGGAGTGCCGCTTTGCGAAAACCTGCAGGTGGAGGCTGGATGCGACAAGCCGAAAACTAATACTAGCCTAGCAGTGGAAATATAGTCTTGATTAAAGATGGTCTATTCTAGACTCCCGTTCCGCCAAACGGAGACACATGGCGCTGCATCACGAGGGCGGCGGTGGCGCAAGACTCGAGAGTGCACGACTAAGAAGAAGAATTCTAGACAATAATTTGCCAGTTTTCGAGCTGGGCAACGCATGTGTTACCTACTTTCATAGGCCAAAGCGACCACTTTTCATCTGGCTCGCCTTGGCAGGCCTGACATATGACGTAAAAAAATACTGTGTACAAAGAATATTCCTATTACCTACTTTTTATGCAGTTTTATCTCGATACCTATGTGGCGTTATCTACATGGATATCTAACAGACTCCATGTCGCCTTCTATCATCGATAAATTACATCTGCGAGTAAACTATTCGTGGCATACAGTAATAAGTTTATTGATTTACTCTACGGAACTCCTAAACACATTTTTTAGTTGCTCTAATAATTGTCCAATACTGTGTTACGTATTGAGAACCTCTGTTCTCTGCTGCTGTTGCTAGCTTTTATTACTAAAACCGGCCATTCTTATTGTTCAATAATTGCAACACAAATTTATAAATTTCATTGAGTAACTATCGCAGGTAACTTTTGATTTCTTTAAGATTTATTTGTTCTGCTCAACGCAGAAACTGTGATTGACTTGGTTATTAACATTTGAGTAATACTTAAAAGGAAGAATTTGCGACTGTGTTAATGCCAGCCATAGTTTTTTATTAAAAATTTGAAATTACTTATATATAACTGTGATATATAATGTTTTATGCGGCGAAAGTACCGAAGCCATAACAATATTTCTTTATATCTGGGATATTTCAAATGCAATGAAAATTAGTAGATATAATATAACATAAAGCAAATGAAATATACTTGTCAAAAAAAGTCATAGGTAGGGAACGATACCTGCCTACAACTACACGTGTTAAAGAGCAAAATTAATAAGTAGGTACTCAAAGGACAAAACTGACGAATATTATTTTTAGCACTCTATTTTCGTAAACAATTTTTAATTTTAACAAGGCGAAAATACGTAACGTAACAATTTTATAAATACCTAACGTTAAAACAACTGTCTCGGAGAAGAATATATTCCAACTTATATTTAGGAAGTTCGCATAACTTATTAAACCAACACCGTATAGTAATTATCTAATTACGCTAAAACACGGTGTTGACTTAAATCTGTATTATTGCTATTTTACTATTACTTTTCTTGGTTTCCCAAAAACACACAACAATCAAGTAATCAACACAGCCTACTGCGAAACTGTGTCATTGCCAGTATAGGTAAGTTCCGCAAGGAAACCCGTCAAAGGACGGAGGCTACAATCACTACCATATCGAGTTTAACGGGAAATAAATCAATTATTTCGTACTTAAATGTCGCTAAGCAGGTCATTTACATTGACACGGGCGAATTATGAGAATTTTTTAATTTATTTTTAATTGTCCGAACGACAATGTTCTTAATCGGCCCGGCGGTGAATTCGCAAGGCCGCGGGCGCTAATAACACAGTAACTTACAACTGCCATGCAATTTAATACAATACCAACTTGATATCTGCCTTCGTCAAGGTAATTAATATATTTTATCTGCATAGAGTTGACCGCATTTTTCTATTCTATATTTAGGACAGTGACTGTTAGTTCCACTTGAATTAATCTATATCTATATCTGTACATATAATAAAAGAAAAAAAGTGTGTCTGTACATTGAATGTACCTTTTTACAAGAAAAAATATTTAGGACGATGAAGAAATAGGAATAGAAACGGAATTTTTGTCTGTCTGTTTGTCTATACACGTAATCTCTGGAAGAACTGGACGGATTTGAATAAAACTTTTTGTTGTGTAGCTATTTAACCAGGGCAACGTATTAGGTATAATTGATTTTGGAAACTGGAACACCTTATGAAGAACCATAATAGACCAACTACAATATAAAAAAATTTAAAATGCCGCCGAATGGAAATTTCACTGTGTGAATATAATCCAAATACTAAAGTAAGTATATCTAACAACAAATATTAAAACCAGTCAAAAGTGAGTGGAACGCGCGCACTATTATTTTTTAGACGACGATATTGTATTGGTCATTCACAGGTAAACATATGAATTTATCCCAAATATGTTCAGTAGGTACGGCAAGGCCCGCTATAACAACAAATAATACCTATTTAAAATTTGTAAGTGAATCCGGAAAATTTAATATCATAAACGAAATGTCAAGTAAATTATGATTATCAAATGTCTAATCTATAAAAATTACAAAGAAAAGGAACTCCCAGGTGATAGTTGCTCAGTGCTACCGAGGGCAGAGGGTTGCCTTTCCCTGGAGCTGACTGTTTATAGTCGGTCCAATTTCCGAAAACGTACATATGTTTCTTGGTACACTACCCGGATTTTGCGAAGAATATTTTTTCCTTGAACATTGCTGGTAATGTAACTCGGGTATGTACGAGTTACAAGGGTGTCAGAAATAACGGGCCCTAAACACCTAACTACTTATACACATTATAAATATCGGTGTCATTTCATTTTGGTTCTTGAGTTACCTACAACAACGACGAGATAATGCTGATTACAAATGATTGCTGTCATATATTTCGTAGTTTCATATCATATCTCTGAAGTGCATCTCCAGACGATTGAATAAATGAATGATTTAGATGCCAGTCCTACTATACTAATACTTATAACTATCCATACAAATAATAAAACTGTAACAGGTCCAATTCTGTACAGTGAAAATATTTTGAACATTTTTATTGCAGGATAATCTGTAAACAATGCTGACGCCAAAACTGTTTTTTTTTGTCTGTCGGTCTATATCTTGGCCGCGCATCACTATGAAACTACTGAATGAATTTAAATGAAACATGGTATGATTTGAGTTTATACTACGGAATAGGATATTGGATACTTATTATCCCGAAATTCGTCACGGTAAAAACGGTTGTAATTCAAAACAGCGTATTCCGATTTCATTAAATATTTCAAGGATATCGATGTTGTAGTTCAGAAATTACACCTCATTATTAGGTATAGATAACTTGAAACCTAGAATCTTTAGGAACCTGGAAACCTAGAATCTTTAGGAGAATGTAATGCTTATCTTAAGCTGGCGTGTGTACTTATATACATAGTATGAAATAATGTTGCTCCCCTGCGTCTGTCCCTTTGTAGGTAGGTATGTATGTATGTAGTATGTACGCTTAGATCTTTTAAACTACATAACAAATTTTAATGCGGTTTTCAAAAATAGATAAAGTGATTTAAGAGGAATGTTTATAGTGTAGGATAATACTCGAACGAGTTTTTAAATATTTTTTAATTATATTTATAGTGTAGCGTGATATTGAGAGATTCTCAATCATACATGAACAGATATGGTTGATTTTTCGGGCTTCGAAACCACTCACTCACCTTCATTACCCCTCAAGTGAACTCTGGGTGGTACCAAACAAGTAGAATAAATAGTTTTCTTTCGGTCGTATTGTAGGATTCGGTCGTGGCTGGTCTGGTTACCAGCAAGTTTTATTAAATATTATTCTACGCAGTGACAAACAAGCAGAAAGCCCACCAGATGGTAAGTTGTAGAATCTATAGCTACCTAACAACTGAATAACCGCCAAAATACATACAAGCTATAGGTACCTACAATTCTAATTAGTAGGTAAGTATTACACGTGCCAGACAAGCGAATTGAGAACTTTTTGTAAACGCCACGATAATAACTTAGGTATGACGTTAATGACTTAGGTATGAACCGTACATACTAATTCCTCTTTTCCTGAATTGGGCAACTTAATACGTCTTATACATAATGAGGAAAAAAATTTGTTCAGACAACGAAACCCATTAGAGGACCGCGGTGACTGAACGGATAAATGTTAGTATTATTTACCTAACATCATTCAAACGACTGAGGTGGACTCTTAAGAATTTAATAATTACAATCAGGATGTCCATAAAATATGTTGCACAGACCACCATTATCCTGTTATTTATGATGCTAGAAAATTAGATGCGGTGACTTCGAAGTCGGATAGTTCGTTTAATTCAGACATTCCAGAGTTTAAACATTTTAAACCAGTTATTAAACAATGTCTCAAAGTTAAGTTTTTGATACAAAATAACTTTGAACTAGATCATTTGTGGACTATGAGAAAGCGAAATAAGTTTCGATCGAAACTGATTTCGATTCAATCTCCACTAATAGATATCGATCTCATTTTGAACCTGTTCAAGTCAAGACGAGTGGTTACAATAACTGATATATTTTGATATCGAATTGAAGCATTTTTTTAAACACTTACGATTTCAACACATCGAAAGCAGGTCAGGAGCAGTGTGCCTTTGTAAGTGCGCACTTTGCGTACTTTACAGTGTCTTCGGACAACCTTCAGGCCTGGCCTATTTATAAATATCTAGCGATATCTATGTTTATATTTTTGACGGCGCATCTAACGTATAATCTATTGGTGTATCAATACAAAGTAACTTAAAGGAAATGTAAAGACGCTAGGCCATTATTAAGGTTCCTGCCTCAGTCAACCAACGTGTCCTAGTGATAAAAATAAATTAAATCTACCAATAAAAGTGCATAGCCCTTTCTTATGACTTCCTACGAATATCTGTCTAACAGACTGTTTTCGCCGATTTAGATACTAAAATGGTAGGTTTCGAACTACGCTTTCCTTCCTTCGAAATGATATATCGCGTTTTGTTGCGGTTTTTGTTCTGACGTGATTGGAAATTGAAACTATTCAGAAATCATTCCGTTACCTACTTACAAGTCGTAATGCCCAATTTACATAAAACGTAATAATGCAAATCTCAGAAAACGCGTCTATACACTAAGTCAAAATTATTTCTGAGTAGGGATAGTTTCCCTATTATTATAAGTAGATATATTGGTATCTATCCTGTGATACAATGCGTGCTACAACTAAATGAAGATAATTTCATAAATACTTAATATGAAATTTATATAAGGATTTAGTTTAATTTAAAAAAAGAAACTTAGTAGGACTAGTTAATATGTACCTCGATGCCAATGAACTTGATAAAAGCTAGCAACAATAGAACACCAATGTTTACTCAGATTTACGCAGAGAACATTATTTATTTAAGAAATAGGTATTCATTTGTGGTATTTCAGAACATAAAATTAAAAATTAACTTAACAATTAAAAAAAAAAGTACTCACCCCTTACAAATAAAAACAGCGAACAACAAAAAAGAAGTTAAACTAATCATCTTCATAATTTATAAAAATATTCTTACACTAACAAAGAACTATTATAATAGGTATACTGAAAAATATCACTTTTAAAATATCACTGTAAGTTGTATTGTTTGTTCTTCTATATACTAGGTAGGCGTGTGCGCATGGCTACTCTGTGAAGGGTAGCCGGGGTAGGCGTGTTGCGTTCGCAGCTGTTCAGTGCACACTGTGCGCTGGCGACGCGGCCTTTGCGACACAACGACTCCGAAGGAAGTCTCGGAAATTACGCTTGATATGATAACAGCAGTGCAGTCACAATAGACAATATTTCATATGGCTGAGCGGTTCCCCACTTTTTATAACTAGTGTTAAGGGTGTTAAATACTTTTATTTGATCTTAGGTACTTAATTACAGGTGTTACCTAAATAATGCAAAATATTGTAAAACTATTATTATGTATGTATTTGATTAATGATTTGATTTGCCAAATACTGGATCAGGGTAAAGGCGGACCCTAGGCCCTCGCGCGTGCAAGCAGAACTGGGAAATAGTAATTCCCTTAGCTTCAAATATGGCCCGGGTAGTTCACTTCCGGAAACCAGCACCATCTTTTAATATGTTGTTAAGTATGTTATTCAAAATAAAAACCCCCGGGAGACAATCTCTAAAGTGCTTGGGTGCTCTGAGTGTATTGCACTTGGAATGATGTATGGGGTATCGAAATACGCAGAATAAAGAGTACTACAATATTATCCTTATACACAACCATGTAAATATGATGGTTTTAGAGATATTCAAGATTATATTAAAATTGTACAAAATACAAATCCGTTTCTATTTTTTAACAACTTAACCGATAACTTTAGAGCAAAATAACGTGCTAAGATTATAAAGGCACATTATTAAGTTATACAAAACTATTTTTATAATCCTAATCGGTTTATGAAAAAGCGAGATATTGTAATTTTTCACTTTTGTAGGGCACCTTTTGAAGCGCAATACGATTGTTTTAATTTGCGTAACTTGCGTGAATTTAATTACTTTATATAAAAAAGCAATGAGTTTAAGTAATGTGTATGTAAAAAACGTCATTTAAGGGAAGGGAACTAATATTGACGCGAAAGAAACTTACTAAGTTATTTTATGTAATTTAATTGTCTGAAAGTACTGGATTACGAACAGAAGAAGGAAAGATATAGTAGCGTTCCTTCCGAAAACTAACACCACATTCGCCGATAGACAGTATCACAAACGCTCAGCTCATTTGTATAACCTTTTAAATAAGAATTTGACCATTTATCCTAAACTGTACTATGAGTGCAAGAAAACAATAAAGACTTGGTTAGAAGGCAAAAACTATAGTGAAATTGAGAACCTGTTGGAATGTATGACTTGATCACAATATCTACCACCAGTGCCAAAATCTTGTACAGATGCAGTCACAAACACACATGCGCACACACACGCTCACATACACACACACACACACACACGCACACACACACACACCTTTATTAACAAAATTTATATTAATTATTAATTAATTTTTAAGTTATGTATGTTATATTTCATCAATTGAATTGTTTTCATATTATCTAATTGTAACTAGACCAACTGCACTGCAACTGTGTACTACGTACCAATTCCATATATATAAGTAGATAAGGTGCCTCCTGACACAGGCTAAGCTTAAAAGGAGTCTCCAGCAACCATAGATTTAAGGTACTTTTTGTTAATGAAATAAAGAATTTATTTATTATTTATTTATACCCTTTTTTTTCTTTTTTAATCGGGAAAATCTTCGAAAGATACCACGTCACCCGGGGGAATGACGGTGGACATGTGGGATTGCCCGAAAAGGACCCTACCCACTAAAACCCCTCTATGTATCCACAGCCGCTTTTTATCGGAACACCATAGGACCTCACAGACATAGTTTTCGCTATGGTGTTCCAGCGTAAACCCAAGCAGTGTTGGGTCAGTCAACACATACAGGAAACGTCCTGATACACTAGGACGTCTCCCAGTCATGTGGAACCGTGCAATGCAAGGAAAGAGACCCCCGTCTCTTCCCCGCTGGTTCCACTAGGAAATAGGAAGGAGACGGTTGTATCGCCTTCGCCTTGGCCCCGTGCGTCTACGTCTGATTACATCAGCGGATGCATCTTTTTCTCTGATTCGCTCAGCAGCCTCCTTCTGCATCATCACTTCTTCGCAGAAGTTGGCCACCGTTTGCCAATTTGCTTCACTATGAAGCATGGCCATAACGACCGCTGCGAGTGAGAGATCTCCGCTGATGGCTAAGACGGCACGCCGCTCTGATTCCCAGGCAGCGCACACTTCTAGGGTGTGCTGCGCCGAGTCTTCGGCAGCTCCGCAGTGGTGACACATCGGTGTCGCTTCCCTCATCGCTATTTGGTACAGATACTTCCCGAAACAGCCGTGCTCAGACAGTATCTGTACCAGACGGAAAGTCAGCACTCCATGTTTCCTGTCTACCCACTCCTGAAGGACGGGGCGTACAGCGTCGATAGTCCGTCGTCCATATGTCGAATTTCCGAGACTATCCCCCCATCGTCCCATTAAAACATCTTGCGCTTCACGCCTTCTTTGGTTTACCTCTTCACGAGCAGGGCGCTGCTCAACATTTCTTCCTACCGCTTGGAAGTAATATACCGACGCAAGAACTTCTGCATCCAGCTCCCAAGGAGGGAAACCAGCAAGAACGCAAGCGGCGCTTGTCGACACTGTCCTGTATCCTCGTATTGCTCTCACTGCTATTATCCGCTGCGATCTACGCAGCTGAGATCTGTTGTCAGAAGTAAGAGCATCCGACCAGACACTGGATACCTATTAAATTAAATACGTCAGACAATTTCACTAACTAAAAAAGCTTAGGTCTTAAAATATTAGGGACTTTTCTCTTTGACTGTATTATGATTTAATATTTAGCATTTATTACTACTAAACTTGCACAAGTTATCTAAACTTGCACAAGTATGTCGAAGGAAGAAATTGTTAACGCGTGATGCATTTCTTAGACAAAACAAAACTTATAATAATTAATTATCATGTATAATTTTGAATGACGTTTTTCCTTCTCCCATACATTTATCAAATATTCAATGCACAAGTTTAAACGTCAGCCGTTAATATTTTTAATGCATGATGACACTAATCGCATTTTAACTTATTTTTATTAATTGATTTTAACAGAGTTGATGATGTTACTTACTTAATTTCAATAATGTCTTGGCCTTAATTTTGTGATATAACGAGTTTTGGGTAGGCATAATATTTTGAGAGGTTAAAACTGCTCTTTGACGTACCTGTATGAAACACCAAGTTTAGCACACGACATAATAAGTTTACACTAAGAGGGGTATGATAACGGAATTATGCTGAGAGCACCAGATTAAAAAGTTTCCTAGAACATTCTAGGCCAATTACAGCCGGTAGTAGCACACAAGGGGGAGCAAAAGTCCCGTCGAACAGTCAGAGCTATTAACTTGGTCGTACATGGTCGTCGACAACGATTCGGATGCTCCGCCCAGACAGAAAGCTGGATGGATATCAATAGTTTCCGAGTTAAGCCGTTTTAAAAAGGTAGCCTACTTTATAATTGGCTATAACTCCTATAAAATATAGGTACTGCGCATATTATGTATAATATAAGTATCAGCCTTGCAAGTTCACTTTTGGTAACAATGAGAAATCTTTAAGCGGGCTGATCTAGCGGAGTGAACCGCAAATGTCTTCAGTTTTTATCCGACTGCGACAGAAGAAGTATATTATTTTTTATTACCACTAAGGTGGCAAACAAGCTTGCGGCCTGCCTGATGGTAAGCAGTCACCGCAGCCTTTGGTTATGTTTTTCGAACGTATGTTAGTTCGTGTCTAATGTCTATTTCTTTTTCACGGGCTACAGACCAAACTTCCTATTGGATTTTAACCTATGAGGTATTGTTAGTTCCTTCTTGCTCGCGCGAGTGACACTGCATACGTAAATTAAAATATTAAAAGATCAAATGGCGGATTTTAGGTGCCATTTTGTGACTGTCGTTTTTCTCTAAAACCAACCGAGTATATCAAAATACAGGTCTTCAAAAGACGATTTCAAAAACATGTACTTCTTTTATTTTCCTTTTTAGTTTTTAATTGCAGTATGGGTTTTTAGTTTCTGTACTACTTACTTGTTTTAATGTTAACATAGGCAATACGCATACTTTAATATACAGCATTGCAAACGATTGTTGCTAAGAAGTACGGCTATCTCTTAGATTATTATGGGATTGGTTTCCTTTCCTCGGCAAACGCACAGGGATAGCAATTCAGCGGGGGAACGCCAGCGTTATGGGCACCATCCCCATAAGTGGTAGCGGTCTAGTGAATGTAATTATGATATTTGGTTTTAGTTTTAATGAAGGTAATGAAGTTTTCTCTTCTGTATTTGTTCTGTTTTTGTTTGGTTTTGTACCTATTGTACTTAACATTATAGAGGTGTTTACAACTTTCGATGTTAGTAATTATTGTTTGTGCTACACAGTGATGCCCGCCTGATTAAAAGCGATAGGATTCATGCACTTCGGGAAACGTGAGGGCTAAGATGGCGTGCTACATGTTTGTAATGGCGCTAGCTACCTATCCTTCAAACCGGAACACAGCATTGCTACTTGGTATCAGATATATAACACAGAGTTTTGAACTGCATACGGGTGAAGTCCGCGGTTGATTACACTACTCGAAAATATGTAACTGGTTGCTTAGTAAACCTTAAGAACCTACTTAACTTAATTTGTTATTTTCCGTTTCCTAAACGGCTGTCATACGCTCATGCGTCATTTTATTTTGCTGCCTACGTCACTGTAATAAAAGCAACACACTTCTGGTTTAACTATATTGAAATACAACGTTTTTTAAAATATACGAAACTAACTGTGCTAGAGCGCTACAGGTTTTGGTAAAAAATTGCTGGTTTGCCATGACGCAATTCGCTTTCGTAGAGTTCTGACCCACCGTTTGACGTCACAAGCGTCATTTAAATTCTAATTGTCCTTCTATGAGAAAACAAGATTCCGTAATTACTGGGGTATTCCCTGCTCCCAGCTAAAATGTAGGGCAACTTTTCGCCTCTGACCACACGATACTATGACGCATTTATGGGGTTTCCGTATGCACTTAAGGCGTACGTGTGACCACATACGCTGCACTGTCTCTAAATTCCACAAAATATTCTTATTTATGAGTATTAGTATGAGGTAGAGGAAGAAGGTTTTTTTATTTTCCTTCCCATGTGCACGTGGACTATGTGATATTAGTCATCGTGTTTACCTGTTTGCTATATAATTGGGGTCACTTAGATTTTTTTTTATTGAAACTTTGTTTGTGTAAATAAATGTTTTATGGATGGATAGCCAGATTGCTATTACTACAAAATATATATAAATATGTAAAAAATAAAAAGATTTTAACATAGAAAAGAAAATACCGAATTAATCGCGGTTTCATATATACCATTTTATCCCAACGGGTGGATCACTTTTTAACCGACTTCAAAAACAAAACAAGGAGGAACTTCTATATTCGTTTGTATTATTATTTTTATGTATGTTCACCGATTGCTCCGCCTATTGTGGAGCAATTTTGAAATTAGTTTTTGTTTGAAAGAGGTGTGATAAGAACCCTGTGAAATCAAGGGCAATCCTTGAAAATTGTAGCACGTAAAGTGTGTTTGTTACGTTATCAACTCTAACTCAGATTTTCGCTCCTGGTTTTCATCATCTGATGCTGCTATTTTTTTTTTTAACTAACCAGGCATTTGACCGCCATCTCACCTAGTGGTAAGTGACGATGCGGTCGAAGATGGAGCATGCTTCTCTAGGCCTATTCACTCTAGCCTTAAAGGCGTCCAGTATATAGTGATCAGGGAACACACTCGCAGGCAACGCGTTCCATTCCTTAGCCGTTCGCATTATAAAGGTTGAACCAAAGCGGCTCGTGCACAGCTGGAAGATCCACGACATAAGGATGAAGCGCTCGCCCGGATCGCGTTTCCCGATGGCGGAAAGGGGCCGGCGGAATGAGGTCGTGCAATGATTGTGTGCTGTGCTGATGATTAAAAGTAAAGACAATAGTACTGGAATTTATTAACAGGAACTACTTAGTAATATCTAGGGGTAACAATACTTGATGCTTGTAGGATGACGGTAGAGGTTGGTGTGTGGCAACTCCAAAAATAAATGATTAGTACCTAAGTTACTCGTATTGTATGTTGAATAGCTTATTTATTACTTTTTGTGATTTGAAGGCGGTTTCAATTATTTTATTAACACAATTATTTATCAATTATCATGATCACGGCTAAACTTGATGCTGCAAACAATAAACTAATCCAACATCTTCTTTTATGACTGTTCAGGAAATTGGGATGATTTAAACTGTTTTATAAATTGAAATTGCGAAAAACATCAACAAAACTGGTTTCATTAAAAGTACAAAAAAAATAATTATGCTGAATCTGTGACCGCAATTATTTTCCTCTTGGGGATCTACCTATGGTATGAGGATGCTCCGTCCGTAGACTGTGATGGGCTGATTTTGTTTTTAAGTCTAATCTAATATTCAAACTTTACACTAATCGATTGTTTGTTTACTGAGTAGTAGTAGGTATTATAATAGGTAGTAAGAGTACCGGAAATATATATATCCCCTCAGTATCGACTTGGCCACAAGAAATAGACAAGTCCAGCTGCGAAAACTGGTACACTGTCAAACTGAAGGTCAACTAGTCACGACAGATTAATACAGGCACTGTTCTACCCATAAAATGGGATAAGAAAGGCTGACGCAATAGATTTAAATACAGATAACACGCTCATGCCAAACAACTGACCTACGCTAGTACTTATTTTAATTAAATGACGTTTCATTAAACAAACGAAACATACAGTAATATAGGGGCGACATTTTTAATACTTAATACTTACATTACAGTACCTACCACCCGAGTCTGATTTCCTGAAATATTCTACGGGTGTCTTCCCCATCCACCCTCCTTCGGCATCACGGTTGTTGACGACCTGAGTGGTTCAATGGTCAACATCTGTCAACGTCTGCCACGCAAGAGGTCTCGGGTTCGATTCCCGGCCGGGCAGAAATTGAAATGATGAATTTTAATTTCTATTACGGGTCTGGGTGTTATATGTATAATAAGTATGTATTTAAAAAAAAAGTATTTAAGTAGTATATCAGTTATCTAGCACCCATAGTACAAGCTTTGCTTAGTTTGGGGCTAGATGGCGCTGTGTGAATTTGTCCACGAATATTTATTTATTTATTTATTACTTAATATCAACTGTTTCTCCCTAGAGAGATTGAGGTCTAATAGAATTTTAGATCCAGTAGCAGCAAGGCAACTGGACTTTGTGATACCTAGATAAAATATAGAAATGTCAGTGAAATAGGTACTACACGATTACAACGAGCCATGTAAGTATCATTCTATAATAGAGATTATAGGCGAGTCCCAAGGCCCTCGCGTGTCGCGCTAGATTACAACCAGGATAGGATTGACACCAGGATCATGATGGCTATAGTAGGATCTATTTTTAAATATTTTTAATTATGTGATCCGCTGGGCCTCTTCTGGTGCACCCGCGGTGCTAGAACCGAGTGGGTTAGCCCGCGACGATGGTAAGAGGCCCGACGGAATGACATTCACCCCTTGGAAATTGGGACGGCCACTGGTTTGGGATAATGCATGCATCGATACCCTTGCGCAGTCCCATCTTCCAGGGACCGCGTGTCAGGCTGCAGCTCGTGCCGTCACAGCTGAGAATGCTTAACGGCGCAAATATGCAAGTCTCGGTGGCGATTCCATATTTGCGACATTTCGCATGTAAACCCTTGGGCCGTAGGGACCAGGCACACATTCCTAGTAGAACTAGTAGACCCGGCGCGACTACGTTCGCGTACACCTACTTTACCCCTATTTTGAATCACTCTATTTATTGTTGTATCCGAAGGACCATAAAGATGTACGGTTTATAGTGGCCGTACAGTCTTTAGATGATGGTGCAGTGCTCGAAGTAAGCTGAGTGTAGACTTGGTTGCTTGAGGTTAGTAGTATTAACACACCTTAACTTAAACACTGATTGATTTAATAGTTGTTGGTAAGAATGTACACTTTTTGGTGTGCAGTGGACAACTAAATTTAACAAGATGTAATCTAGGTTATAAATTGAATAAAATATAGCGCTGACTCGACAGCGCGCCGAATGCACAGTGTTTGCACCGTACAAAAATTGCATTAAAATCCGGTACATATATAGATACATAGGGACAGACTACTACACAGGGAAGCTGCTTTGTTTTATACTGTGTATATGTCGCAGCCGGATGGTTAAATTAGCCAGTTAATTAAACGGCTAGCTTCTTATGCCATTATTTAATTGAAAAATTGGCAATTTCAAGAATTTTTAAAGTAATGTAAAGAACGAAATTGACCCGAATTTACTGAGCTCTTCCAAATATTGTCACAATGCTAACTTAATCACAATAATCTCAAACAATAATAATAGGTTGCATTAGGTTTTAATTCGGTTGGGTAAGGTTAATGTTGTGACAATGCATGGAGGAGCTCCGTAAACTCGGGGCAATATCGTTCGTTAGACGTAACTTACAAAGTTCATGAATTTGGCAAATATTCAATGAAATAATTGCTTATAAAGCTAGCCATTTAATTAACCGGCTAATTTAACCATCCGTCTGCGACATATAGATTACCTAAGCGCCTGGTCAAAATTACGAACTGAAGCTCACTATCCAGCGGGGCAACACGGCCATCCTTCTGGGCACCTAATCAAATTAGGGGGCCCTGGCTCCAAATTGATTATTTGTAGGTTAAAGGGGTTTTTAATAGGGCGAGGTTGTATTTTTAAAATTTATTGTATTGTATTGGTGTTGTTCAATATATTATTTTTTAACTTATATAAAAAGAGTTATTTATTATTTATAACTTACAAGTATTTTTTATGTTATAGATACTGATGGAAAGTGGTCACTGCCGCCTGTGGACATTAGCAACACCAGAGGAGTTATCAATGCATTGCTCGCCTCTGAAGATACCTCTAATATACTTCTTAAACGATCCCATGTCATAGTCCAAAGGAAACACTGTGGCTGGTGATGAGCTCATTCCACATCCAAATCGTACGAGCGAGAAACGTTCTTTCAAACCTTCGCGTAGTGACCAACAGAGGGTCTACGTAGTGGGGATAAGTACCCAGCCCACGGCGGGAGGTGCGATAGCGGAATTGTGCTTTGGGCACCAGACCAAAAAGTCAGAACACTCCCCATTGTACAGCCGATAGAACACACACAGGGAGCCAAAGTCCCTTCGGTTAGCTAGTGGTTCTAACTTGCTTGTTTGTATGGGAAGTTGACGGTTGACCGCAACGTCGGACCGGCCATACAACCAGGGTAGCATAACCATGGAAGTCGTGGAAACCGAGGACACCACGAGTACCTTTCGGTTCATTTGTACAATTTCCCAAATGGACAAATTTCCAAAATATTAAGTCTCAAATCGTTTACTTCAGAACTTAAGCTTATTAAATCTAAGAGTAAAGATTTGTATTTTTGTTTGTAATGAATAAATTCAGAAACTGCTGGACCGATTTTTAAAATGCTTTCAGTAACAGAATGCTACATTTAAAAGTATATAGGTAGTATATCAGTTATGTATCACCCATAGTACAGGATTTGCTTAGTTTGGGGCTAGCTAGCGCTGTATGAATTTGGCCAGAATTATTTATTTATTTATTATCACTGATTAACATAGGCTACTTTTAATAACAGGAAAATATTATTTTCGGGAATGTTGATTGTTTACAGATCCGAACTGATGCGAGATGAAGAGATCCTGGAGAAATCAAGGGCAACCCTTTAAAATTGTAGACACATATGGGATGTTTATTACCTTATCATATCTTACTTAGGTGTTCGCTTCAAAGTGTCATCTGATGATGCTCTGCTTATGATGAAACCACGGAACTCTGTAGCGATTAGGGGTTAGAGGATAGTACTGCAATTTATCGGCAGGAACTACTCAGCAGTAGGGGTAACATGATGCTAATAGTAGTAGGTACATTTTTACTCTGAGATAATAAACAATTTGAATCAAATCTATCTTCGGGGTTGCGATGTTAGAGGGCGCCACTGGCGTGGACTGCTTAGGGCATCAAATAGTCTTAATCCGGCACTGGGCGTCAAACGTTGAGACTTTGTCCAAATTTATTTTAAGTTATACACTTATCTTAGAGGGGGGTCAGGAGATCCATAACACAGGTTAACCTAGTTTGGACTCCTGTCTCCCAATCAACTATTTGATATTTTTTAATGTCTTTGTAAACTTTTTGGGAGAAAATAAATTTGCAAATTGGCAGCGGACGTGCGAGCATGGTCGTGCTACGAGCGATTTTGAAGTCTCCGGCGCTGTCCTTATAGGAAACGGTCGTGCGACCATGGTCGTGCTACGAGCGATTTTGAAGTCTCCGGCGCTGTCCTTATAGGAAACGGTCGTGCGACCATGGTCGTGCTACGAGCGATTTTGAAGTCTCCGGCGCTGTCCTTATAGGAAACGGTCGTGCGACCATGGTCGTGCTACGAGCGATTTTGAAGTCTCCGGCGCTGTCCTTATAGGAAACGGTCGTGCCACGAGCGATTTTGAAGTCTCCGGCGCTGTCCTTATAGGAAACGGTCGTGCGACCATGGTCGTGCGACGGGCGGTTTTGAGGTCTTTTATTGGTCGGGCGACGTCTGTCGTACGACCGATGCCAATTAAGACAGCGCCTCCTATTTGTCAGCCGAAGTCCGTCGTACGTTGTGTTAAGAATGTAGACTATTATACGTACATACCAATAATGTTGTTTGCCACTCTGTAGTTAAAATTTTTTAACTACGACGACGGCTTCTAATGAACGGTTCTTCTTCAGAAGTGTTATTGTTATTAGCTATAACCTTTTTTACCCGAGCACGCCAAAAAGAGGAAAACATTTTCATTTAAACAGCAAACCATCTAATACTCAGGTATCTACAACAAAACGTTTTTGTTAATGTTTATGTTCCTTGCCAGACAGAACATAAAAACGTTACACGCGACGGCTAGGGTTACCAACGGTCCGGAATTGTCCGTACGTAGTAGTATTGTGTTCTTACCGGTGAGTAAGGTTTCCAGTGCTCCGTGGGGTGGGGATTTGGGGAACCGTGGCTTTGGCAGTAGAGGGGTATTTGCCTTCTTGCTGCCAGAGCAACGTGTTATAGTGGTAGGCAACACATTGGTGATGCGCCTGGTGTTACTAATGTGTATAGATAGCGGTGACCACTTTCCATCAGGTGACCCGCTTGCCATATTGTCTACCGTATGACAAAAAATACTTACATGTGCGGAATGTTGGCCTCCTATCCGGCTTTTCCCCGGTTTAAATTTTTTTCCGGAAATTCTATTGTGAACGTAAGTTTGCCTGTTATTGGATTTACATTTAAGTGTTTACGATTTCTCATGTAATATTTAATGTAACAAAAAGTGTAAATCTGTAAATAAATAAATTTAAAAAAATATTTAAAAAATAATCGCCGCCATTCTTCCCTGACGGCTGCTTTTCTTATGCACTGAAGGGGTCCATCTACTAAAGCCTTTCTGACTTGGTCCGTCCACCGCATTGGAGATCTGCCGCGAACCTGATTGACCTCTACACTGCCCTTGCACACTGCACTGCATCCGCTCAATACTATGTCATGCCAAGGTACCCAGAAAACGTTAAAATTCGGTCATTGAGTTTAACTTAACTATATGCTCTTGTAGAATTAAGGCATTAGTGCGAAACTCAGTCCACGGTACCTACTTACTCAAATATTTCCTAAACTACTGACTGCTTTTAATGAAACAATACTAAAAGCCGTTTCTATTAAATTGGCTTTTGAATACAGAAACCCGAGTCGAATCAACTTACCCGTTCGGGAGCTACGATGCCACAGACAGTCACACACATACACAGACACACACCTCAAACTTCTAACACCCGTCTTTTTCGAGGGTTAAAAACGAGCGCTCGCAATAATCGCGTTATAGTCGATTTTGTGATATCCCAATTCCTCCAAATTTTCTCCAGTTCACCTTAATGTTTAATGCCTTCCCGATTACTGTAGGTGTTCACCAAGGTTCTTTCCTGAGTCCTTATTTATTCTGAGTTGTATCGAATGCCCTCCGGCTTATGGAATACGCTAATAAATACAGTATTAGACGGGATCTTGAGGCCAGAGTATGAAATATGTGGAAGAAGCGCTAAAAAATTGTGGTTTGAAACTGAACGTCACCAAAGCAATATAAGTATGGCTTTGGCTAGTTGCAGCGCGGATCTGGAAACCATTTATAGATATACAACAGATAATTTCAAAAATCTCGGATCAGTGCTGCACTAGACCAGAGATATCGGCCCCAATGTCAAGTTCACTTTTTAACTTAGCTTGCTAGCGATAGTTACCAAAAGTACGACCATCTCTTGTAATATTAGGTTGGTATCGTATCACAAACCTCGTATTACAATATCGACTAACAAAATTATTATTTCCTAGGCTTCCAATTTTTTGCCATCTGATACCGCCGAACATCATGGAAAATTTTGGATGCCTACCAGCTCTATCGCAATAAATATTGTTCGATACAAGATTTAGCACCGAAACGTTGATTTAAATGGTGTAGTAATAAACGTCGATCAAGTGCTAGTCGGACTGACATACGAAGGATTCCGCACTAACAATTCCGCATATGAACCCTTTTGCAAAAAAATCATCTACAGATTTTTTTTTCTACCATAAAATACTACAAGAAAGAGGTTTCATTCAATTATGTAATTTAGCATGTTTTTTGAAGTATGCTGGTAAAATATGAACGCTTACGTTCCAAATAAAAAAAATTGATTTAACAATATAAAAGTAATGACATTTTAAAATTGCTCTAGATGGCTACTTGCTTATGGCTAAAACTAGCTGTGCCCGTGACTTCGTTCGCGTGGACTACAGGATGTTTGGTAGGTATAATAGGACCACGATAAGTCCGTATTGTCTGACAGTAGTAAAAATTATAAAATGTAGATATGGCAATAATCCGGGGATAATCTGTCTTTGTCAGTCTTTGTCAGTCCTTCTTGTAAACATTCAGTTATTTGGCTTGAACTTGTACTTTTAGTTTGTCTAAATTATTAATCATGCTGAAAATTATCTCCCGCACTTCCTTTTTAATTGTTTTGCCCATTATTTAATAATATTTTTCATAACTCACGAAAATAAACAATCCTACAGAAATCAAATTCAAGGACGTTCTATGATGATTAAAAAACTTGGCATAAGTTGCCATACAGAGATTTCTATTTTTTTTTTAAATAACGATTCGGACTTAGCGTGGTCGTATTATATGTCTCATATTAAGCAACACTATGGTCTGCGGTAATAGTAGTTTATGCAACTGTCATATAAAAGGGGGTATTAAAACAAGAGTGTCTGTTTATCATACGAGGCGTAGCCGAGTATGATAATAGGTTGACACGAGTGTTTTAATACCTAATTATATGCAGTTGCATACACTACTTTATCTACACTCGTATTTTTATGTTAAAATATCGTACCTATAATTTTCTCAACTTTGCTGGTAGTAAGCTGCGAGTCAGTTCTGTTGTATCTACGCGTCGAGGATATCAAGCGGCGGGAAATTCACTTTACTACTTTCACATTTATCTATTCATTTGCTTAAAATAAGAAAAAACATTCACAAACACAAATTACAACAATTACAAAAAATATTTTGTTTAGCGGGAAAATAATTACACAGAATATAAACAGGAAAATTTAAATTTTGAATTTGTTAAAGACATCTAGGTATTCAGCCTACATTTGACCGTGTCCAGGCGCCCGACGAGAATTTAAAAAATATAAGTGTTGCATAATGATTAAAAAGTTATTTTACGATACAGCTGTCATGAAAATAGTATGGGAAATGCTGTATCGAAAAGTAATTTTTTAAAATTTTATAGACTGGCGTGAAAAAAGTGTATCCTTAAACGACTGTTTTCGAATATGTAATTGGAACATTACGCTATGAGTGTAGATAAAGCAATTTTATCAACAACCCTTCCTTGGCTGTTATCGACTTTTTAACTTTGGATTTGGTCCCAGGGTGTATTTATTAAAAGACAGTAACGTCCAGTTTCTAAACGCTTGTCAATGTTTATCTTAAATTAAAACTAGTTCCGTTTCTGTCTATAACTCACTATAGATGACGACGGCGAATTTTAATTTATGATTAACAATAGATTAACGTACGAGCAACTAGCCGTCAGTCTGGTAAAGAGTTCCGTTGCGGTTCGCACAATAAATGTTGAAGCGAAGATGGGGGTATTAGTTGCACAGCTCTGGAGACGTAGGAAGCGTAAATATATGCAAGAAGTTGGGATCCGACGTTTCAATTGGCTAACTCGTGAGTTCTGACCTCAATCTAATGGGAAATTTTCCGGAAGCCGATTAAAAAGAAAAAATTGTTCGTTGGTTAGACACAATTCTCAAAAATGAATCAAAGCGAGACCGTTAGATGTATAAACACATAGACATGTTACGTTTTCTTCTCAGAAAAGGTACTTTAACTAAATATCTTTTTGCGAACACATTTTCGAGTATTAGTAATTTCGATTACGGTCTAAGCAGCGCCATCTAGTGAGGCACGGCCGAACTATTTATTTTTCAAAGTATCTGTCTGAAAATACCCCTTTGAATTCACCAAACATTTATGAAAAAATTGCCAGTATACACTTTACGTATATTAATTTACAAGATTATAAGTAAACAGGCTACGTCAAACAATTGAATTAACTTAAAACGACGTTTGAACGTAAATTTCTTTAGGCGTCCGGTTTTTTTTTTTGCAAAGGTGTGTACATAATTAACAAAGTTATTCATTAGGGTAAACTACAATTATTGATGTCAAAGGAACGTCATTCGTAAAATAACTTAGAATACTTTTATTAAATACGTCCGAGCCACTCTTGACCTAGGTTTATAATTTGTTGATAGTTATTTGTATTTTAGTTTTAATGGGGTTACCTAAGCATATTAAATGCGGGGTAAAATAGTCACTTATTTTTACAAACCGCCCAATATTGACGTGACGATAGCTAGAATACCTACGTACGAACGTTGGACAATCACCGAAGACGACGTTTGGACAAAACCTAGTCTTGCCGGTTCAGCCATGTCGTGAGTCACGTCAAGGTCAACAATGAGGAGTTGTCCAGTAGGTATTGCAGTTGGTTACAGCAAGCTATAGATGGCGCTCTTACAATTCTGGTAATATTTTTAAATCTGTATGATTTTGCCAGTGATATCATGCAGCCATCTAATACTAAACCTAAAAATAAAATATTTATTAATATAAACATAACTTTTAAAGGTTGAACGAAATGTACAAAGACATATTTTTATAAATAGGCTCTATGTTTCATTTTATTAAAACCTCTAAAATGTTTGAAAACTATTGATAAATACAATATTATCCAATACAACGTACCCAGTGTTTACATCTCCTTTGCTAAGAACCTTTTTCAAGCGATTATCAATTACCAAAATTGTCGGGCCGCCATCTAGTAAGTGGTTAAGAATGCTTTAGATATCTATTGGAAAACTCCTCATTATAGGTAGCAAAAATCTAAGATAAAGCAAATTATTTAAATCTGTCCAGTCAATTAACGCTAAGATCACAACCAGCTTAGAATTAATTAAACACAGAGTTAATCGTCGACGTTCCATAAAAAAACGATTGTTGTCCATAGAACAGCATATCCGCATCACGACAATAACATCTTGAAGTAGTAGTAAGTAAGCTAGTAAAGCTCCAGTCTCCCACAATAACAAAATTCATGTTCGAATTATTGTATCCAAATATTATAAGATTATTCTAGAGAAAATAAATTTTTATTATTATTATATTATTATTAGAAGTAATTTAGCTCTACATTGCTGTTCATTGCTTATCATCTTTAGAGATCGCTTCGCTTTGCAACTTTACAGAAAGCTCATGTAGGTACCTAATCGTAGCGATTAATTATTGTATTATTTACTTAAATAAAAGTATATAGGTAGTTTATCAGTTATCTAACACCCATAACACAAGCTTTGCTTATTTGGAGCTAGATGGGGCTGTGTGAATTTGTACAAGTACGTATAATAGTAAAATAAACACAATCGTCTTGGCGTTAAGCGCCCGAGGTGCCTGGTTCCGCCTTGACCATGATCCAGGATTTGGCAGATCAGGTAATTACAGTGGAGCGAATGCGATCTGACCTCCGTGGCCCTGTTAACAGGTAACCTCACTAGATTGGATCATGGTCTCATGGATATTCAGTCTCCTGAATGTTCCGGTTTAATCACGATGTTTTCCCGCACCTTAAGAGCATTCGGCTAGTATTCAACTAATGTATGTAACTCAGAAAAGGGTTATTGGTACATGGTGGCACTATGGGGTTCGAACCCGGTGCCTCTGGCGTATGAATCGAACCCCTTAACCATTAGGCTTTGTCCTGACTGGCGGTCGTGCAACGGGCGTCGTATAAAACACCAATACACTAATCTCTATAGGAGTGTCCTAATTGGTCGTACGACCGACGTCGCAGAACCGAAAATTGATTTGTTTTTTGGATTCAAATCTCTCATTTTATTTTAGTCGTACGACGAACAAAATACAATAAATTAAATAAGATTCTTTCCTGGTAAAGATCACAGGTACCAGCTGGATGCGGAAGGCACAGGACTGGCCTTTGTGGAGATCTCTGGAGGAGGCCTGGCCCATGCGCAGCAGTGGGCGTGTTTCGGCTGATATGATAAAGATTCTATCCAAAAAATTTAAAAAATGAAATAAATCTGCTAAAATCTGTATAAATCGCAATAAACCGTAATCAATCGGGAATAATCGGAAAAAATGTAGTAAATCGAAATGAATCAGGATAAACTGGAATAAATCAGTACAAATAAGGATAAATCGAGATAAATCGGGAGAAATCTGAATAAAATGTAATAAAACCTGCTGGAAGAAATTTCTTTTTAAAAATAAGTAGTGCCTTTTGTGTCATGTATATATTTGCCATATCTTTGTTACCATTTTTGTGTGCAATAAACTATTAAATAAAATAATAAATAATAAATAAAACAGGATAAATTGGAATAAATCGGATTAAATCAGGATAAATCGGAATAACACGAAATTATTCTCGGGACGTCGAGTCTCGAGAGTGGGTGAAAGGGTGTTTGGGGTGGGTTCATGTTTTAGATGTTTTAAGCGGAGAGTGAACTTTTTCTTACTGGACTGATTATCTTAAAAATCGATATCTGAGCTTCCCTAGGGACACCCAACACGAATTTGGTACCGAAATTAGAGAAAAGTGGCCGCCATTTTGAACTTTTTTGCTAGTGGACCGATTGTGTTCAAAACCAATATCTGAGCGTCCCTTAGGACTCCCAACACGAATCCCATCACTCAAAACAACGCAAGACTCGTCTTAGAGAGGGTGGAAGTGCGCAGAGGTTATTTATAATATTGTTGTTCTATTCTATGACCTAAAAAAATATTGCGTTGTTATGTTCCGGTTGTAGGTAAACTATAGACATGAAGAGGCATACTTAAGCGATGTCAAAATTGGCAACGGGCGGTTTTGAGGTCTCCTATTGGTCGGGCGACATCCGTCATACGACCATGGTCGCACGACCGTTGCCAATTAGGACAGCGCCTTAGTTTTTGTGCCTACGCATCAACAGTTCCACATTTTACTGACATGAAACCAATTATTATCTTAAAGTGTACCTATGTAGAAAAAAACACAAAATCAAATTAGGGACCTGGGGCATTTTAAAATTATCATTAATTAAAAATAAATATAATATACGGAGTGCCTAACTTTTCCCCTTTAGTCCCTTTAAATAAAAAAACTATGAATCACATGATTATTTATTCATATTTATATTTATCGTCACAATAATCCAAAATAAAACCATATATATAACCAAAACCATTATAAACAAACAACATGAAATTATGAAACAACAACTACACAAATTAAGAACAGAGAATATTTAGCCCTCCTACTGAAAAGCTCCCACCCGGATTCAAACTTCCGTGGCCGACCTGGAAGGCGCTAAATAAGCTGCGATCCCAGGTGGGCCGATGTAAAGAGAATTTCTTTAGGTGGGGATATGACAGTACAGTACAAATGACAGTTCTCAGTGCGACTGTGGCATATCTCTGCAAACCATGGACCACCTCGTTTCGTCCTAAGACTTGTACAATGGAGGACTTGTTCGAGGCCAATTCAAACGCTGTATGCATCGCCAAATACTGGGCGATTAAAGTGTAAGTTAGAGTTTAGTCCGTCGACTCGATAAGAAGAAGAAGTAAACTGGGGTTCAAGAGTTTCCGTCAAAGAAGGATCCCCAAGGGCGCAACATCCCCAAGACCATCCTGTACCGGTGTCCCCATTGCTCTCTATTCAGGCCATCGAGCGAGACTTGGCATAGGTACGCTATTGCCGACTGCAGGACGACTGTGGTAGCTCAGTATTCTTTTTCGCTGTCCATCTTCTTGTCCGAGTGAAGGACCTGCACGAGGCAGACACGAGACACGTCCTACGAAGGTCAGCAATGTGCTCCGACCACCAATAAACCCTGCACCTACCCTGCACCAACCCTGCACCTACTCTGCACCTACCCTATACCTACCCTGCACCTACCCTACACCTACTCTACCTCTAACAGTTGCACGACCTCATTCCGCCGGCCCCTTCCCGCCATCGGGAAACGCGATCCGGGCGAGCGCTTCATCCTTATGTCGTGGATCTTCCAGCTGCCCGCACGAGCCGCTTTGGTTCAACCTTTATAATGCGAACGGCTAAGGAATGGAACGCGTTGCCTGCGAGTGCGTTCCCTGATCACTATAATCTGGACGCCTTCAAGGCTAGAGTGAATAGGCTGTTCCTAGACAGGCATGCTCATCTTCGACCGCATCGTCACTTACCACCAGGTGAGATAGCGGTCAAATGCCTGGATAATCAAAAATTTTTTTTAAAAAAAAACCTCTTCCTACCCTTTTTTCTTGCTTTTAAACCTTCCTCTTGACTCTTGAATCGTAGTAGTGCGTAGTTTAAAAGATCTAAGCGTCCAACGACGGCGGGAAGTGACTTTATTTTATACTATGGATAGATTACAATTCTGTGTTTACTATTTTATTTGTTTATTTTTATACGGGTAAAGTAAGCCGATGTATTTGTACGACGGGCGTTGCACGACCAATTAGGACACCTCAAAACCGTCCCACGATCGTATGACTGTGGTCGTACGATCGATGCCAACTAAATCAGCCCATACACCACTGACGCTCCTTATTATAAAATAATGGTCACCCATGTCGTACACGGTTCAACTGAAAGTTAACACAAAAGTCGGGAAAAAATTCTAAAATCGCCTAAACCCTAATCAAACTTTTTAGTTTTCCGCAATTGTTCGTACCTATTTACTACGAGACCTAGTTCGTACCCACTTACCACAAACAACTAGATAGACTTTCACTTTTACTAATTTTTTACTTAATTATTTTTTAAGGTTTTTTTTTTTTTTTAATTACTTTACTAGCCAGGCATTGGACCGCCACCTCACCTGGTGGTAAGTGACGATGCGGTCTATGATGGAGCATGCCTGTCTAGGAACAGCCTATTCACTATAGCCTTGAAGGCATCCAGATTATATTGATCAGGGAACACACTCGCAGGCAACGCATTCCACTCCTTAAGGTAGACATCGGGGAGAAAGGTGATGGAGGTAGACAAGGTATACGTCAAATTATCAAATACATTATAAATGCAATAATCAAAGTGTCAATATTATACCTAAACACAACCTTGTATGAGACTGAGTAGGTGCTGTAGTCGTGGAATGTTTAAGTTTACTTAGTTAGGCTCTGGAACTACACGGATGTCAACATTGATGTAACTACTGTAGGTGCTGCTATGCACTTGAACTTGTTCCGGATACAAATACTTGTAAACCTATAAATAAATACTAACCGACATACATAGGCATCACGCCTTTTTCTTGGGAAACAAAAAGTAATACAAATAGTGACTTTATCTACACCAATTAAGAAAGAAAATAAGCAACGTGCTTTTTATTTGAAATCCTGCCATAGATCCATATCAATGCCACATGATGACGTACCTATGCAATATGAAGAAAATGTCTTGCCTGTGTCTTGTCAAATTTTAGTAACTTTACGTGTATTTCTTGATAATTTTTACGTACCTTTTAGGTACCTGACCTACCTATTGCGCTGGCTGGCTCACATTTGGACCCAAAGTCCCAAACAGGATCTTAATTCATGATCTTCGACACCAATATTGATTCGCCGGCATGAGTGGCTTTAGAAGCTCGATAGTCCTTCTGTACTTTGTCCTACCAGCTAAGCTCTTGGTGGCTGAAAAGAAAGTGTGACAACAGTGAGTAGAGCTGGAGGATCCGAATGAACATGGAAATCAATAAATACTTGACAACTTAATTCGTGGATATCAGCCATAACATAGCAGATTGCAATCACGACGACTTCGACTAAAAATCATTTTAAAATGTTATTGATCAATGCCATATCCTGTGTCCTCTCGAAAAATAGAAAATCTTAAATTTTTACCTTAACTTGCAAGTTTATTACTAAATTCATTGTTGACATCTTAAAAGTAAATTATTTAGTTAGTTCCGTACAATTCAGCCTATATGACCAATAACAATAAACGAAACCTTCGTAGAAAGGTTTTCTTTCTGTAGGGTTCTTTACAATCTTTCGCTGTGGAGAAATAAGATGATTACGTACCTACATAATTATTATCTCGATTAAATAAGTTATAGCCAAATAAAATTAAACTTCCTATTGGACCGAACATTTTAGCTTATGATATGACCAATAACAAAGTCCTGTTAATAAACGGTGTAGTTAAACATTTGCAACGTCATATTATTGCTTAACGTGCGCTTACCGTTATTGGTCATATAAAATGGATCAATATATTTTTAGATAACTAGAGTTGACAAGTAATAATCTGTAGGTTATTACAAAGAACTGAAGAGGTTAGCAGATAGGAGAGAAGAATGGCGATTGCTCAATCGACAAGAGCACAAAATAAAGAACGGCCCATACAGAAGGTCCACTGGAAACAATGCGCCATTTCCGTCACGCACACATTGACGTTACGTTTACTGGCATTCTCACGCAATTTCAAGCAGTGCTCGGTCGCGATTGTTAACGCGAGAATTCGTTGTAGTGTCGACTCAAATTGAATATTATATAAATAAACGATATTATTATTGATAAAATAAAAGTAATTGTACGTAACTAAGATTACTTAATATCATACACGCAACGCACGCAGAGTCCAAGAACTGATGGGTGACCATTTCAGACTTTGAGGATAGTCCAACTTCAGCACCGCTACGAGTTCTAATGCCTATGGAGAAGCGAGGTTGACCAAGGTCTTCCGCTAGAGACCCTAGGACTAGTTAAACAGTTTCAGGCACCACGTGACATATTTTAACAGAATAAGAAACCGATGCATTTTTAAAAAGTGAATGACAGTAGATTATTATTACGCCTACTAAAGGCATAATGTCTGAAGCTGATATGGAAAATCTAATATAAACTAAAATAAACACAATCTGAACAGCTTGGGAAGCAATTATGATCACATTATGGCAAGGATTAGATATTGATCCTTTGCAAGGGACATGTTATTGTGAACGATCTTGAAAATTCTATTCGATCTTTTAAATAAGTACTCTTTTCAAAATTCAGAATAAATACAGTAGCAACCCTAGTGAGTCGGCAAGTTTAGGTAATAATTTCGCTCGAAGACGACGGGAGTGGACCTTCTGTTACATTTCTATTTTGTGACAAGAGTCATGATGATGATGATGACTTGGCAAGTGTAAGTCACTCAAGTTCCAGTTTTGTCTGCGCATAAAAGATGAAAAAACAATGAGAATATAATCAATACGTTTAATTTTTAATTCTAATTGTAAATATTTTTTCTGTAACTAAATTTTAAGAAACTTATCATTTTTTTTTTTATTATTTTACACGACAGACAAACAGGCAAGCGGGCCACCTGATGGAAAGTGGTCACCGCCGCCTATGGACATCAGCAACACCAGGGGAGTCACCAATGCGTTGCTCGCCTCTAAAGAGACCTCTAATATACCTCTTGAACGATCCCATGTCATAGTCCAAAGGAAACACTGGCTGGGAGCTCATTCCACATCCGAATCGTACGAGCGAGAAACGTTCTTTCGAACCTTCGCGTGGTGACCAAAGATACTCTATCACTACGTTTGGATAAAAACTTCGGAATTTATTTATTTATTAAAACTTTATGCACTAAAGGTACATTGGCGGACTTGAAGCTAAAGGAATTCGATAGATAAAAAGATTTGCAGGCATCGCGACGACACGAACACAGACGTGACAGCTTAAAAAAGTTTTTTGAAAATCGCGGCTTCGGCGGGGTGATTCAGTTGATTGTCGATGATTCGTTTCACACATTTTAGAATTATTTATGATATATATTTTCACTTGTAGTTACTCGAAAAATAAACTCCACATATACTTTGGAAAATAATAGAAATTCTAAAACAAACATACAAAACATATAAAAATGTTTCAAAAATAGATTGGCAGTCTAGTGTAACGTCCCTTTGCCTCATTATAATCCTCTCAAATTACAGTTACAGACGTTTATGTCGCGTATCTCACTTCGTCGCGAACACTATGCCATAAGAGTAAATAAGAGAGAAATATTCTATTTCGTTGCTACAGTACTTGGTTGGTTGTATCTATCGAGCGAATGACATGACATGAGTCGAGTTGACTTGACGTCTATGTTGACTGTTTTCAATTTTCAATTGTGCGAACATTGCAGAAATCCGAGATATTTTGGTGTTATTTTATTTCTGTGTAATGATTCATGCTTGTGAAGTTTGCTGTTCGTGAAGTGTTAAATATTCACACATTTCTTCTAATACAGCGCCTATTCCGTCTCTCTGTAATCGATTTTGTGATGTGACATTATTATTTAGGAAATATGAATCCAATAAGTTCGTTCGGTTTTCTCCTATGTATTTTAACATTATGTCGAGCTTCGGGTACGGACATCGCGCTGGACGCAAAAGCCACGCTTCTACATCGAATAGACAGTTTAAATCTGCTCATATACACCTGTCTGCTTACTTTAACGGTGCTCACTATATGGGTATTTAAACATAGACGAGTCAGCTGGCTCCATGAAACAGGATTAGCAGTGATATACGGTAAGGTCACTGACGTAATAAACGGACAATTGTATTACAATAGTAAAGACTCACTCAATTAAACATAAGAATAGAGGATCATGGTCACATGACAAAACTAACAACCTTGGATATGGATTTCTTGCCTTAATTGATCAGCAATATCCCTAAAATGTACAAAAGATCTAGAATAAAAAAAAGAAATACTTATATGATAAAAGAATATTGTTTTAATTTATTAAAGTGTATAGGTAAATAAGGTTTACTTGTATTATGTATGCATAATTTGAATCTTAACATAAAGGGAGCAATTCAAAAATCTTATTGGGTTTTGAAGTTTTACAAGTTACCCCTTTATTACACTCAGACCAATTTTTGTTACTAAATAACAAAGCTTTTATAAAAAAGACAACAATCCTATTTCTTAGATACCAGTACAGTTTATATACGTAATAAATAAGACACTATTTCCAGCACTTTATTTGCTGTGGGGCAAAATTTAATAACTAAGGTACCTTATTATCTGTCTATGGGGGATTCACTCACTTAATTAATTAATTAATTAGTACCCAGTCCAGTAGTTTAATGTTGTTTATTGTAGGTATTTTATTATTTTGATATATGGTGGTATTCCTTTACCAGGTCTTATTGTTGGTGCAATAATAAGATATGCAGGCACAACAACCCAGGTCACGTACATGAATGCCCATCCAGCTGCAGGCACAACCTACAATCTTTCTGTGCCACCTGACATTCTGAGATTACGGTTCCCAGATCAATTACAGGTCTCTCCTGAAAGTGAGTATCCTACCACCACCAACCAATTGTAATCACAATTATGAATTACAGATTCTTTGCAGTTTTAAATATAATAAACATAGTTTAAATTGTCTCTTGATTGCAATTAAAATGGTGAGTGAACAATATTTACGACATAAAATAAGGCAAATGGAAAACTTATTCAATTTAACTGGAATTATAACTAGTTTGAATTATTTTTCCTTAATAAGCATAAATACCTACTTTTATGTTTTTTTTTTAATATCAGCACTCAGAGTATGAACACAGATTACTACTATAATTTGACATGATGTGAGGGTCTTGGTTCAAATCAATAATAATCAAAGGAAATTTATTATACCATGTTATATTAATGAAAAGGAAACAAAAAATGACCATTATCAGTGGCTAAAGCTAAGTCGTGGCCATTTTCCATTGTTATATTTAAACACTGCAATCTCCAACCCACCTGCCAAGTGTGGAGATTATGGCAATAACCTCCCCTTTCGTGGGAGAGGCCCTAAGTCCTGCAGTGGACTGTCACGGGCTGTGATGATGATGATGATAATGTTTTTTTTTAATATCAGCACTCAGAGTATGAACACAGATTACTACTATAATTTGACATGATGTGAGGGTCTTGGTTCAAATCAATAATAATAATCAAAGGAAATTTATTATACCATGTTAGTTTAATGAAAATGAAACAAAAAAAGACCATTATCAGTGGCTTAAGCTAAGTCAAAAACAAATGTTTTTGACCAATTAAAATAGCTTTTTGCGGACCAATTGGAGAGTAAAAGAACAAAAATGTACTGAAATGTATGACATTGAAAATTTACTCAAGGAAAGTTGTCACTGAAATTCAATTACTATGTATCAGTAAGGTTAACCGTGTGTTAAAAAGACAGGAAACAACTTAGTCTTCATAGATAAAGCGCTATCACCTTCCTCAAGTCTGTTGCTCCATCAGGAAAACTAACACATTTCTTAAATTATAATAATTCTCTTTCTTTCAGATATCCATGTACCCAATAAAACATATGCTTATCGCTTCACGGGAGAGATTGTTCACATAGAACAAAATGAAATAGATCTAAAAGCTACATTTGACCCTGAAATATTCTTCAATATTATTTTACCTCCCATTATATTCCATGCTGGTTATTGTTTGAAAAGGGTATGTACAGAAACAAAGTGCACTTGCAGCAATACATATAGTGTAGATAAGTCATAATAAATTAAAGAAGGAAGGAATTAAACTCTACATCATTATGTATACAAACTGCATAGTAGTGTAGTGATCCTTAAAACCTATATTAATTAGGTGACATTTTCCGTGCCTGTCAAGATAGTTGTTTAAAAAGAATTGTGCAAGCTACTGTTTTCTTTGAGCCAAAAATAATGTTAACAAATCTACCAGTTGCGGTAATGTTGTGCTGTTAGTGTAACAACTTAGGAGTTGCAAATGCACACATCCTACAACTATGTTTAAAGTCCATTAGATTTCAATAATAATAAAAGTTTTCACAGTACAGTGCAGAACAGGCCTCCACCCGCATACATTGCTAAAAATTTTATTATTTACAGAAATACTTCTTCCGAAATCTCGGCGCCATATTGACATTTGCTATGGTGGGCACAGCGCTCTCAGCGCTTGTGATCGGTTCCCTGATGTACGGCTGTGTCCAGCTAATGCCGGAGTCACTCGCGTCGAGCTTCACCTTTCTGGACACCTTGTATTTCGGCGCCCTGATCTCACCTACAGATCCACTTACTGTACTTGCTATATTCTCCCAATTAAAGGTAGTTACAATAATGGTTTCCTCTCATTTAAGCACCATATATTTAGTGTAACAAAAGTCAGTTTAAATGATGATGAAACAAAGAGATTATGACGTAAAATGTCGGTTTATCCGCCAATCATGTAAAACACATGATTGTGAAATCACTTATCATTATATACGTTTCTTTACTGTTTACCTAGCCCTAACTATTATGTAGCGATAAAATATATAAATTAGATAAAATATTTTATAATTACTCACTCGCACACATTAAGGTCGTAGTCTACGTTATCCTTATTAAGCTAGCAGCATATGGCCAACGTGTATAAAAAATTATAAAAATTCTAATTTATCTGATAGCAATCTGGATGAAATCCAACTAGCGACAGATTCCTATGAAATAGTTTCCGCTTGTTTAAAAATACATATAAAGATTTGATTTCTGTCACTATAATTTTTATTCGCTTTACTATACTGTAATGAATACTTTGTTGTTACCTATTGAGATATCTAATTTTTGTTTACGTTTACAGGTCGATGTTAACTTGTACGCGATGATATTTGGAGAGAGTGTGCTAAATGACGCCGTGGCTTTAGTACTTAGCGGGTAAATATCAATATATTTTACACAAGCATTACATCAAAGTATTACTCAAAGCCCAAACTGGTATGCATACGAACAGGAACAGTCCTATCTAGTAAAGGAAATACGCTCCGATTTTTTAATATAACCCGCCGCTTATCAACGAGAATATGGTAAACTCTAATATAGAATCTAGCACTTAGTAGATTACTGAGGTGCAGGCGAATAGAACAACGCGTAAGGAGTTACATAAATAAACTAACCAATATGAATATAGATTAACCCATAATTTATTTAGAGATATCTCAAGTCAGATCGTGGACTTCGGGGTATGATTACCTTTGATCAAGTACCTATACAAGATTTACTTACAGACGTCACCCCTCTTTCTTTCCCTAGGGTCAGATTTATAAACCAGTCGCATCCACGTGACCGCTCGCCATCTCATCTATCTCTAACAACTAACCACGAGTGTGAAAGAGATAGTAGCGGACGCGAGTGCTCACGTTGATACGAGCGATTAAAAAATGGGCTCCTGAACAGAGACTGTTGAAACTGCAAACTTCCACTTCCAACATTAGCTGATTTTTTCATACACACATGCTTTTCTGTTTAAGTTATTTTCTTGAGCTACCAATAACCCGTAGAATTTCTCTGCCTTGCGCTCTTCCAATACCTCTAAATTGCTAGAGTTTAATATGCTGTCATTCTCGAGCGTGTCATTGTGCAGCTTGCTCTCCCCTACATAGGTAATGGGAGAGCTTAAGAGAGTTGGATCTGTACGCATCGAAGAGTGTCTGGCCCGACGACATTGACGTGGCGTTCCTTCGCTACAGGAGTCTACTGCCTAACGCTAGACCAGTAGGCTAATTACATAACTCTGTTGCCCACAATTCTCTGATTTCAATTATTGAAATTGTTACTTTCGCCATTACGTATGATCGATTTAATAGTTTCAGTTTATTGCAATGGAAATTTGTTAGCAACTGCACACATGAAACACCCATCAAATGTACAATACATTTGTTCTCATACCTCTGTTGCTAACATTTCTCTGATTTCAATGATTAAAATTGTTACTATTACGATTCCGTATCATCAATTTTATGGTTACAGTTGCTAACAAAGGTCCATTGCAATAAACTTTGTTGACAGAGCCATACAAAACTACGAGAAGCGATACTCAAAGGACGGTGGGTTCGAAATCACGGCGTTCCTGGCGGCCATCGGCGGGTTCATCGGCATATTCACGCTGTCTCTGCTCGTCGGCGCTCTCATGGGCTGCATGACGGCACTGATATCCTTTTCAATAGAAAGAAAGAAAGAAAACATTTATTACAAAGGACGCCACGACACGATAATTTTGCAACACAAGTAGATTTAACACAAAAAAATATCGGTGCATATAACACGGGAATAATTATTGGGTTTCCAGTGTCATTTTTCGTGGGCGTCCAGCGTAAATGGACCCTCCTCAGCATAATGTTGTGGCCTCTTGCCGCGAACCACAACGCTGGTTTTAGTGGGCCCCGTAATATCATACCTACACTGCACCGTCAAGCAAACATACCTACATTACTAAAACGAAATTATAATGAACTAAAGAAATTATAATAACAATAGATAGTATTACACCCACTGTAGTGGACCACTCGTATTATACGACTAATTATAAACGTACGGCGTATCGGGTAATGTACGTACATGGCAAGAGGTCAACAAGACGGTGTCTGAAGATAAATCGATGATATTCCAACATGGTGTTATCGTATGGTTAGGATATGAGGCGATTCTTTCGTTTCATTATTGATTCGTTGTGTGTTCGATAGCAATCGAAGTCAAAAGCTTAAAATACCATTATTTAAAAATCTCATATAAATCCACCACAATTACATAAATAACTAAGCGAACATACACAATATGAGTTATATTGCTATTTATAGATGTACAGGAAAATAATACATAACAAGTACATAATTGCTACCTAAAGTTAATAAAATGTTGATAGGCATTATTAAATGGTAGGTACTTAAGCAATAAATAATCGAGCTAACATATTTTAGGAAAACTGTTTACGTTATAACGGTTTTACACAATTTTAGTACCGTCTTGATGCACCTTATTTTAGCTTTATAACCTGTCAATAAATAGGGTCTTGGACTGTCCAGTAGGGTCATTATAATAGGTTTTAATGTTATACTCGTAATAGTAAAGCATACCTTCAGTATAAGAGAATGTAAACTGTACAGAATCAAATTATTTATGTGTTAAAGCAACATAGAACGACAAAGAGTGACGTATTGACAATACCATAATAAAATTACGTCATACTTTCATACAGTTCTTACTGTTCATAAAAAGTTGGTTGATTTGACTGACTTGTATATAGTTGATCGAAGCTGATAGTACAAGCTACTATTGTCCCATAAAACTTTGCTCCAATAGAGGTACTTATTAGAAACTCCTAATCAAATTGAAGGTCATATTGATTGGCAGATAAAGTAAATACCTTAGGTATGCGTAACGTCATTTATTTCTGGGCCGATGTCTGTTGGATTGCCTATGTATAACACTGATTACATTATGCCGTCTGGTGTTTTACCGCCAGAGATTTACACAGATATGTATTCATGAATTTTTTTTATCAGCCATTTATACGTTATCCTCTATCACTAGGGGCAAGAATAGCTCTGGGGAAAATTAGGGTCTGAGTGTTTTAAGTATAATAAATGGCTATGCATTTCAAAAGTATAGGTAAAATGTAGTTTATCAGATGTCTATAGAGCACCCAAAACACAAGATTTGTATGCCTATTTTGGGGCTAGATGGCGCTGTGTGAATTGTCCAAGCATATTTATTTATAGCTAGGTGGTAATAGCCCAGTGTTAACCTCAGGTACAATTAATCTTAGTGATTGATGTTATAATTATATAAGACAATAATGTTATAATATTCCTGAACTTCCATCGCACATGACCAAGTTTACGCACGTGCGCGAGTGGCCGTTGTTGGAGTCTGCGCTGTTTGTGCTGATGTCCTACGCCGCTTTCCTGATTGCAGAGGTGTGCGAGCTCACCGGTAACTATTATATCATTTTGTTAATATGATAGTGTCATGTCTAAAGTTATAGTTCCCGTCGTGTAAAAAGAACGCTGGGTATTTTTTTAAGTATGATAAAATAGTATAACAGGCGGTGGTATGAAGGGGACAGTCAGTGGGGCACTTTCGTTCAGCGTTCTTTTAACGTGACGAGAGCCGTACTTATTGTTCGTTATTTCTTGGAAAGTGTTAGTTTATGTCATTCTTTCGCAATGTATACATCACATCCACTTATACAGTTGGTCCATATTTCTAAAGTAAGATTATCGTGTTTATCGAGTTGAATGTCCGCGACTAATTCGATAAAAGGTCTTATCTATTAATCAAGCACGTTTTACCTAAGTACTAGTGTCCAACCGAAGGTCAATTTCCGACCGGAGCCGAAGGCCTAAAAATTCTAACAATTTTGTTCAAGATTTCCTACAAGCTACGATTAAAATATACATGATTTTTACGCGCTTTTTTTGAACTTGCAATGTTTGTAACTATGTATGTTCCGGACAAATCTTGCAAGCTTAATTTGACCAACTTTCCGGCCGCGTTCTACCAAATGTTTTTCATTTGAGAACTTATTAACTACTACTTATTTAACTTTTATTGGCTCAATATTATAAGCCAATAAAACTTAATTTAAATCATAGAAGTTGATCTAGAGATGATATAAAAAATACCTTGTAAATTATTTGTCAAAAATAATATCAACCACCTTCGGCGGAAACTTGCTTTGGCCGGGATTTGGGCCGAAGTTGAAGATTTCACCGAAAGTGGCCAAAGCCAAAGCTTCGATCGGACACTACTAAGTTCTAAGTATCATTCAAATCTGAAGAGGCGTTATTGTTGCAACCATTCCAACCTTACCGACGACATAAGGCCTAAATTAAAATTGCATTTTGTTTCCAGGTGTTGTGGCGGTGCTATTCTGCGGCATATGCCAAGCCCACTACACGTACAACAACCTGTCGCCGGACTCTCGCAACCGGACCAAACAGCTGTTCGAACTGCTCAACTTCCTGGCTGAGAACTTCATATTTACATACATCGGGGTCTCGATGTTCACGTTCCCGAAACACCACTTTGACCCGTGGTTCATCATCGCCGGATTCGTATCCTTTACAAATAGTACCCTATACAGGTATTTGAGAGTGTTGGTGGCCTAGTAGTTATGGGTACCAACCAAGTACCAATTTCTTTTTTCTGAATTATGTACTTATATTAGTTGAACACTAATCGATGCTCTTACGGTGAGGGAAATCATTGTGAAAACTGAAGTTCATCTATATAAATAAAAAATAATTTGCAGAATGTATGTTCGCGCATAACTTCAAAACGGCAGCCGTTATATTCTTTTTTGTTGTTTGTAATTGTAAGGACAAGGTATGTATGAAAAAGGTAAGGTAGGGTAGCTGTAGAGTAGGGTAGGGGTGGATACCACGCAAACGAAGTCGCATCGGGCTAGCTAGTAAAGTATAAAAAAGAACAATAAATCTTAAAGCATAAAAAAATCCTATGTGCTGTTCTAGTTCTGTCGTTCTGCCGATCTACCTTAACACACATGGCGATACATCGGAATTTTTATTTTTCGTATACGTATTTAGTTCAAATTCAGATACTTTATAGATAACAATAGTTACAGGTAATTTAGGTACATTACTGAAGCATTCGTATTACAACTTATGTCGTTTAAAATAATTAAATTATGGTAGGTATAACCAAAATTACAGAAGTAATTTATGATTAATGTCATACCTACCGAATATTGTAGGCTAACTCAATTTCATTTCAATTAAATTCAATTTCATTTCCATTTCAATTCAATTCAATTTCATTTATCTAGCGGCGTTGCCGTGGACTCTCGTCAATCCCGGTGGCGATTTAAGTTCAAATAGGTCGGAAATTAACCAATAACATGACGTTAAAAAAAGCATTATGAAAAGCTTGAGTCAAATACAAAGTATTATATCTCTATATCATTCTCTATGGTCGAACCTTTAATTCACCTACAGACAGACACCCTAGTTAGAAAGAGATGGCCTAACCACAGAGAGCTATAGATCTATACAAATTAATTTCTTCAAGTAGGTTTTAGAAATATATTTTCACCTTTTTCCTATAACTTGATGACCAATAACCAATGATGACCAATAAGACCCTGTTCCTTAGCCCAGCTGTCAGATAACTTCCACTCTCGGGCGCGCCGTGAACATATACCCGCTATCATTCCTGCTCAACCTAGGCCGGAAGCCGCCCATTCCGATGAACTTCCAGCACATGCTGTTCTTCTCAGGTGAGATTTGACATGTCGCTTTGATTTCTTGATGTTGAATCATGCATAACTTTGAACATTTTTGTCACACCAAAACATGATTTTATTTTCATTAACTGTGTAAGAAGATTGTAGGTACAGGCGGTGAATGTGATCTACTAGCAACCACCCTAAGGTTGAAGACAAGAAGGTTGACTTTCCCATTCAATAATATTCTAAGCTCACCCTTAGCGACATTTTGGTGCCACGGGAAGGTTTTTAAAAACTGATAGACCGATCGTACATAGCGTCGCTGTGTTCATAAAAGTCCGCTACCTTTTAGATGCGGGCAACACATTAGTAGCGCCCCTGGTGTTGCTGATGTCCATAGGCGGCGTTGACCGATATTCATCAGATGCCCTGCTTGCCTCTACCGTATCACAAACAAAGACATGTCGGCAATAAGTGCTCTGTGCCGTCGACAGGTCTCCGCGGTGCGATGTCGTTCGCTCTGGCGATCCGCAACACGGTGTCGGAGGCGCGGCAGGCGATGCTGACCACCACATCTCTGATCGTGATCGCCACTGTAGTGCTGCAGGGTGGCGCCGCCACGCATGCACTCGCATACCTGAGGATACCTACCGGGTGAGACACACTTGGCAGCGTCATTTTTAAGCAATGGTTGTAGAATGAACTATTTTTTCCCTGGTGAGTATAACATGGAGTTCGTCAAGAAAGAGGTGAAAAGGTTTTTATCTACACTCACAGCATAATGTTCCAATTACATATTCGAAAACAGTCGTTTAAGGGTAGACATTTTTCACGCCAGACTATTAAATTTTAAAAAATTACTTTTCGATACAGCATTTCCCATACTATTTTCATTACAGCTGTATCGTAAAATAACCTTTTAATCATTATGCAACACTTTTATTTTTTTATTTTTTGTCAGGCGCCGGGACACGACGTAATGTAGGCTAAATACTTAGATGTCTTTAACAAATTCAAATTCAAAATTTAAATTTTCCTGTTTATATTCTATGTAATTATTTTCCCGCTAAACAGAATATTTATTGTAATTGTTGTAATTTGTGTTTGTGAATGTTTTTCCTATTGTACACCCAAATTTGGGTAAACTGTTATAGTTCTGCTCTAAATCAAATACTACTACAGTTTTACAATAAATGATTTCTGATTCTGATTCTAATCAATATTTCACCAAATAACGAACTTCTAGCACGTAACGTAACAGTATTATCTACCATTTGCCGCAATAATCATTTTTATTACAATTAGTTCCACCTCAAGCCCCATTTCCGGTTAAATCTACGTCACTAAATTGTTTTGTCCCTGAAGGACAAAATTCGCAACGAAGTAATCCGACAGAGAACCAAAGTGACTGACATAGCGCACAGAATTAGTACGCTGAAGTGGCAGTGGGCTGGCCATATCTGCCGACGTACCGACCGCTGGGTAAACGAGTTCTTGAGTGGAGACCGCGACTCGGCAAGCGTAGTGTAGGACGTCCTCCGACCAGATGGAATGACGATTTGCGAAATACTGCGAGTGGATGCTGGATACGGCGAGCTGATGACAGGGTGCATTGGCACTCATTGGGGGAGGCCTATCTCCAGCAGTGGACTAGTATAGACTGATGATGTTGAAATGTTTTGTTATACAAATAGAACCTTTATTATTTCGTTGAAATGAGTTGCCAACGAATTCAATATTTTTTTTTACAGTGAAGCATCCAATGATGAAAATGAAACATTACCCTATCGTGACGTCCGAAGTGTAAGTATTACTGTAAATAATTAGTTACACTGCTATTATTTTACACTTACACGTTTACAATAAATGCACATTCAAGAGTAGAATTAGGAATATAGATAGATATAGACTCACTCGATTTATATTTTAAAATAATGCTTCCACTTAATAATAAGTAGCTTATTAATTCAAGGTCTCGTCATTGTTTTAACATTATTTTGCGTCTTACTTTAATAAATTCCATTGTAAGAATTTTCACGGTATTTTAATGTAAGTAACAGCTTGTAGTCTCAAATTTTCACCACGCCCACTGAAAACAAGAGCCAATAATGCCAGCTATCAATTTTAACTGCTTGAAAATTCTTCTCAATAACATAATAAATGTCGAAACTAGCAGCTCATGCGGTTGGTGATGTGTAATTCATATTTTACCATTTGACATGTGAAAAAAATAAAAAATTTAATGCTATTATATTTTATGATACTATGCACCTTATTCTTTTTAACTATCGCGGTTAATATCAAACATTTTATAAATATTTTACGAGTTTTTTATCGACTATACAACTGCGTCGAAATTTCGGACTACTCGTTCACCAAGGTACGCGGTAAAAAAATCGTAAAATATATTATAAAACGTATTATGCACCTTGATAATTTTCTAATAGTCAATCTAACGTGCTGACAATGAACGACTGAATATTAAATCCATTCCTAGACCACAAGCACTAGTTCCATTAGCATTACGGCTTGTCCGCAACGCTTTGTTCACTCGCTCATTGTAATGTGACGTCACCAATATGGCGGCTATGGGGCGTGACGTCACGGGCGCGGGTGCGCGCTGCATGTCATTAATGAGACCTTGTTGTGGCAGCTGTACCGGGCCACGGACACGGGCGCAGCGGTACGTACACGCGTATATTGCCACCTGCACATACACTCGTACCCAGTACCTACCCACGTCATTGTTTTGCTTGCCACGTGATCATACGCAATGGAGGCTACAGGCTTAACTCCCTCATCGGGTCCTCTCCTGACGCATTCCCATTCATACAATTCACCGATATGTGTTTACAGGAATACTTGGCTACTTGGAGTGCTTAGCCCTCATTACACACATTGGTCGTAAAAGGACGAGACTACATGCTAGACTTTCTCTCTTGTCAGTACGAAACTAACTTTCGGGTGTCTTCTATGTCTATTTGATATCATGTATTTGCACAGTTAATATTACATAGATTATTTAATTCGTTAAACTCTCATCCTCCTCAAACTGCTGCGTCGTTTTGATTTAGCAAGTATTTTGACGTGGACATTATGGCTCTACATGAAACCACCTACTAAAATTACACATATTAAACCTAAACATTGCAGTTGCAAAGGCCCTATTCGCTAGCCTTTGCATCGCCTAACATTCATATAACAGCACACTAAAATTTGTCTATTGCAAATTCAGCCGGCAGACATAGGCTTCGGCCTCCGAAATTTGGACCCCTCACAGGCGGCCAGCCGCGACAGGGCAGCAGTAAGACATTATAACACACTAGTGTTAATGCACGCATGTTATGATAGCCCGTCTGGCATATATGGCGTCTGGCGAAGGCTCGAATCCAGGAAAAGTTTTGAGGGTCAGATCGAAAGGCCTTGAAAAATATATATTTGTTTTACGTTAATATCTTCTAGCTTATTTTGATGTGTATAGTAATACCACGGTCCCTCACAGCCTTAAAATGGATGCGTGTCTCGATAAAAATGCACGGCTAGCAATCAATACCTAGCATGATTGAGAACTGTTTTTCCCACACCTTGTCGACCTACACGCAAATTTATATTTTTTAAACTCGTATACTTTATATATTTATTTCAAAATATCTTACTGCTACTCTTGAATCACAGTTTGATTTACTTAATTGGTGTTTTATTCACAAGTTCACAGCGGCATATAGCTCTTAAGTATAATTCGGAACGTCGTTTTTTGTTGCATCTTCGTTGAGTTGACAAAATACATACATACATACATAACGTATAAGTATATAAGACATATCATTAAGAATGATTTATTTAACTACTACTGACGCCGTTCCGAATTTGCAGCCCTAGGCCTAGTACAAGATGACTGCATGATAAAGCATTATGATTTGAATAAATTGCCGTAGGACGTTGGATATTCCGCAGTACGATTTTTGCTTATCTGAATTTATGAACACTTTTTAACGATAATAATTGGCTTCTAATCCTCTATTGAACTAGGCCTTGTGCACAAACTATTTTACACTTACCTAACTCCTTCCTTTTTTAGAAATTGGTTTGATTTCTACGAATCATCTTATTAATACTTACACAAATTACTCACTACTAATGCATGTGATTTTATTTTGATTTGTTGGTTTGTTTCGTTCTTTAATATATAGAAAGGCCGCATGGTAGTTAAGTGGGACAAAGGAGACAATGGAGTGATTATGCCTTGGCAACTTAGGTATATGGAAGTATGTAAACCATTCACATTATTTTCATTATTCTCTTACTGATTTAATGGTGTTATTGTAATCTTCCGCGATTTCTTCTATTATGTGAATACAAAGATAAATATTTACTGTAATTGTTTGTTGAGTTATAACCCGGGATATTCATTGCCAAGTTGATAAATCAGACATTCCTTGTTATGGTCTTAATTGTGCCTACTAATTTACTAATATTGGGATATTATAAGAAATCGCCGAAGGTGAAAGTACAGTCAGCATCGAGATAATGGAAACGAACAATCTGTTCAGAAATGTAGTTTAAACTTAGTCCGTATAGATATTTTTTACAAGTCAAGTTTTTTACGGAACAGCGCGTGTATGTCCTCACATAATATTATGTCACGAGCGTCACGACTGTTTACATAAAGTTTAATATTCTCATTTGGTTCAGATGGTGCTGGACAGTTTGTTCGTTTCCCTTATCATTTATTACCAATTTATTTTACTTGCTGTCGTTCCCGTCACGTAAAAAGAATGCTGAGCGACTGTGGATGTGTCCCCTTCATACTTTTTTCTTTCTTATGGTCAACGTTCTTTTTACATGACTAACTATAATTTAGGTACATAATAGCTACTAACTAATTCTTACTAGAACTCCTTTAGCACGACTTTCACCAAATTCTTACACACATTTAAGGGTGACGTTTAACTTCAATTTGCATGAAATGTTGTGTTTATCTTGAACTTAAATACTATTAAGAATTTGGTGCAAGTCGCTCTTAAGTTTTACGGTTAACAATGTAACTGGCTATATTTTTACCCCTCTGCGGCGAAACCCAAAAGGAGGGGTTATAATAATTTGTATGGAAAACAGTTTAACCGGGCTGGAGTAGGTATGTGGTCACCAAAAATTGATGGTTTTCAGATGGCGCTACTGAGGCGTAAGGTATGTTGTCAAAATACTGCTGTGCTATTGGACAGAACCAACTGCTGTAAAATGACAGATCTGTTTCAGCCAATGACAGGGCTTTATTTTGGCATGAGACCTCACGTCACAGTATCTTTCGGAATCCTGAACACCCTCATTTGTATAAAATGTCTGCATGTGCATGATGATGATGTGCATAAGCTATCGTAAATACTGCACAATGTATGAGTTTTCTTTGCAACGAAAGCATGTTTGTCAATAGCATGTCGTGCAAGGTGCCTAAAAATGTGGTCTATCGCCTTAAGGTTGAAGTTCTGCTGTACGTCATGACATAAGAAGGTTGATTTAACTTGAAATAATATTCTAGACTCATCCTTAGCGACATTTTCGTACACGGCATTTTTTTTGAAGTGATAAACCACTTATTTGGCCGATCATACAATGGTGTATGTATACTACTATCTGTAAAGTATTACGGTAAATTTAAAATCGCAGTCCAGTATTTATGTCAAAATTTTAAATTCTTAAACAATTATCGTCAAAACTAGACGTGATGAAGCGTAACGTAAAATTAGTGACCGATACTTAAACACGTGTTTGTATGTACTCGTATTCAATGTAACAAATCACTTTTTAAATAGGTACTTTATACTTTTCATAAATCGGTGAGTGGGCGTAAGGTCAAACAAAACCCGCTAGATGGCACTGCCAGAAACCACTGTCATTGGCTAGTCTACCTAGACTGATACCGAATGTGTCACGTATTTATTAATAACAAAATGAAAATACCGATATTACTTTAAAACAAAAAGAAAAATTATATAGCCGTGTGGCTACCTAAAGTTCCATATAGCGATAGCGATAGCACCTTATCGCTCTCTGTCTAGTTAACAAAATCTTATTTTAAAACAACGTTTGGTTTACTACCAACTCCTATAATTACAATTCCTATAATTGGAGCAATTTAGAAGAAGCCACGTCACCCCATTGTCTGGCAGTATTTTGACAACGGACATCACGTCTCATTGGCTCCATCTGGTGGGTTATGTAGCCGCAAAAACCGTCATTAGGCTTTATTTAATTCACCACGCTAGCCTAGCGCAGGTTAGCGAATTTCAAACGCATCCCTGAATTTCTTCCAACTTCAAGTCTCCACTATGCTTTCTTTATTTAAAAGACTATTACATATGGAGAAGACCTAGTGGTAAAGGCTCGAGCGGGATAGGCACATTAATTTCTTTGCCACGACTATTTTGTATTCGATTGGAGCCTATCATCCCCCTGCTGTTATCCCACTAGGTGGGGTCGGCACAACATGTCGCTCGTAGTCTGTCATATTTGGAGCCTACCGAATAGTACCGAACCGATGATACCTGTTTATTTTGGTTATTGTTTCTCTTTTTATATTATACAGTAGACAAACAGGCCATAGAGTGATTGCATCACGCCTTTAAGTATCGATCTCTACCTGCCACCACCAACCTGAAAATTTCCTCCTGTCCTGGAAACACTGTACCACTATTACCTCCGAATAACGCTCAATTTCCGTATACCAGGACACACCGCGCGAAGGATCTACAGGCGAGAAGGCCCGTCTGGCCCGGTTATGGGGCGCGGTGGACGCTAGGCTTCTGAAGCCTCTGCTTACGCACGCGCGGCCACCACTCACGGACACCCTACCAGCGTTCATGAGTCCCGTGGCGCGTCTGCTCACCACAACGCACCAGTACACACAGGGGGTAAGTACATGTTTCGACAGGTCACAGCGATCCGCACCGCAGCAGCACCTCAATCTACCCACCAGTATAAAATGACCTAGCATCACTATGGATGCGATGGTACGGCCTCGCCTTGCACAGACCGGCAAATTACATAGGGAACAAATGTCTGGCCATGCCACCCCCGCGAGGGAAAATGAGACGTAAGAGGCGATGGCTGAACGTCGTTAAGGGTGACATGCGTGCCAACGGACTCACAACCAATAATGCCGAAGACCGAGCAAAGTAAACTAAAAAGAGCAGAATGGTGGACCCATTCTCTCGCGTGGATTTAACGCCAAGATGATGATGATGATGATGATCATTATGGACGCACGTACAAACCGGTGACGGTGGTACGGTGATACAAACGGGAGATGCTCTCTTCTTTACTATGAAATGAATGCGATGATTTTTTTTCTCTACAACTTGTCACTGAATGAAGAAATATGGGTGGGGAAATCCTACCTTCGATTGTAATGTTTAAATTGTTTTAATACCATGAAAACCTCATGTACAGGACACCACACTGCGCAGAGCGGACTCTGATTCTGACCTCTGCATCGAAGAGCACCCACAGGCGCCAGCCAGTATCGATCCGCAGGTATACTGATTTGATTTCTATTTTAATCGATGTGCCTATCGATTGGACCCTCTTTACGAATTCGAACCAAAATGAACGACTAGACCGATTGAGCTTGTTTACCTTCGCTGCTCAGACATTGTGCGAAGTTACATTTTGTTTCTTTATTACTCTATGTTTTACTTTGGAATTTATGACACGTTTATTTTCTTTTGGTTGCAGCTATCGATTAATGCTCGGAACGGATATGGGCATGTTTAAGCTTTGTAGAGTTAGTGATCCTCGGCTGTGATAAAATGGTCTAGAATTCTAGATGTTTTTAGTGTTATTATAATTTTAATAGCAAATTCGTTTGTCAAATTGCACGCAGCAACTATGGCCCGGATTAGTCGACACGAGGATCTCTGTTGAAGGTATTACTGGAAGCAACATCTGAGGTTGTTGGTGACTGTACCTAGTATTAGGATACTCGTGAGTGCCACATTTGGTATGTAAACCAATGAAAAATATATTTCAAAAGTTTTGAGATTGCGGTGTTCCAGATTTAGGCACTGTACTGAATGTGTATTTTCGTTAGTGTGCTAATTTTGTATTTCGCTGTTTGTGATACCAACTTTTGACACTATCTATCGCATATTCTTATAAAATTTCTCTAAGCTCTCGCAATTGAGGGACGTATGCACTTTCGAGTGTTAGCAATGCAATCGGTGAGCAATGATTATAATGAATGATCTTATACCTGTTTTATGAAACTCAGTTCCTTTTAACCATTACTCTTTATAAGTACAAAGTTGTAAACACTTATCTGCTTTGCTATATCTAGTCTTTGATTCAATATTGTACATTCAGTTCTAAATTGTATGTCCATTTAAATCCTTGATAGCTAATGAGTAAAGTTAAAAACCATTAAATGGGACACCTATTGTATTTTTAAGTTGGTATGGGACTATATTGTATAATTATTTCGATTCTTGTAATTATTATGCTGGTGCATTACAAAATGGAAGATTTTGTATAATTTATTGGCATGTTACAATATACTGTGCGAAGAAACGACTGTTAAGCTACCTTGCCGTCACTATGTAATTTTGGCGGTGTTACATATAGGAAACCATTGCATCCGTCCATCCAGGATACCAATCAGTTGGTAAGGCAGTTTCATATGTCCTTTATCACATAAAGCCAACAAAAAACATAAAGTCACTGCTCAATTACTTATGGCAGCAGGTGGTTTGACATTCAATTCCTTTTACTTACTTTTCCATCAAATTGGAATTTGTAGATACATTATTTTAGATTACTATTTTAAACTGTCCATTGTGAGGTTTATGAAACCTCTTGTAAAACGTATTCGTAAGCGTTACATAACTGGGTGACTTTGACTGCATTGAAGCCAACCCTAAAACTACCAAACATGGTTTAAGTCTCCTATGAGCATGGTTAGGCCCGGACCCCACCAAAGCGGAGATGTATGAAGCGGAGAGGAGAGATGTTTACAGCTAACTTTTACAGCTTTTTACAGCTGTGCGGAGATGTGTACTGGCTAGAGCGGAGACCACGTACGGCAAGCGTTGGACGCTGAGACCGATCACGGACTCACCATCTCCCGATTTATTTTATTGATTGAAAACACATCTCTCGTCTCGCCTCTGCTTTAGTGGATCCGGGCCTTATGGAGACAATACCAACTCATTTATGTTATGACATTTCATGTAAACGTAGTTCAGAGACAAGAATCTAACTTAAATTTAATTTTCATTCTCCAATTAATGACTTATTCCATGATTGTCATTTTTCGTAAATTACCTATTTGATCATAATATACACTCAATATTTTATGCTGTACATATAGTTTTTCTCTATTTTATTTTAAGGCGGAGGTGGTTGTACTGCCGACGTCAATTGCATTGATGGGTCAGCGAAGTCCGACGGAGTGGCGCGGTGTGGCGGCGATGTGACATTTTAGTAACAAATGAAATGCAACCTTATTTCTTCTGCGTATGATTGACATTGGTATAGCTGCTGCGTCCGTTCGCCGTCGTATGCTTGTGCGGAGACGCACGACCGACGGTATGGCGGCGAAGCTACTACGACTCAGTCCCGGAATATAAAGTAGTTACAATGAAAGTTGAAATTAATTTACCTCTACACACGAATGAATACTATAACGAAATAAAATCACACTGGATGGTTCTGCGCACTCGGCGGCCCCGGGAGAAGCGCTGAGCCTCACCGCCACCCGAGACTACTCTTCGTCGCCACTCCGCCGGTCTGCGCTTCCAAGAAAGTGCTAGGTAGTTATTTCTGGACCTAGAAATAACTGAACTGTCACTTACTACTGTTCCAGTTACTAGTTTGTTAGTGGATGATTAATTGGGGCCCGGGCTGGTGGTAATGACAAAATTTTAACACAGTGAACTTAGCATAAAATGAATTCTTGGATCATAATTTATTTGTCACCGTAATATAAAACTGTTAGTTTATATTTAAGGTATTCAAAGTACGTCAGATTATATTAAATACATTCTAAGGCAATTCGGCACTCGCAGAGTTGACGGAACCATCCCCTTGATGCCCGTTGATGGCACCTCATCAAGTTGTCACAACACTAACCGGGAGCGTTTTGTTTGTCCTTATGTTTTGTTAGTCAAAGTCGATTCTCCTAATCTGATTTTCCTAAATATTATCATAATGCATTACTAAAGGTTAAATGTCGTAACATCGATCCGAAAAATTATTAATTCTAATATTGGTCTAAAGTTTAAATTATCCTCTGTAGATTAAATAATTGGTTGGATTTAGAAACCGGTCGCCTGAATTTGAGGATATTGGATGTGTATTACAACCAACCTGCGCTATTTATTTTATTTGCTACAAAACCTCACACACAAAGGGGATAGTTATAGACGAGCGAAGCGACGAGCATGTTAATTGTTGTGAACCACCGCGAACAAAATCTAAAATGTTCGGCGCCAAATTATCTAAAACATTCTTAAATAATTTGCTCACCTATTTTTGCAAGGCACTTTGATTTATAAAATGAGTAGGATAATAAAATGTTGGAATACAAACGATTAGAACTAACGATTTTAAGACTTCCGATCATTAGGATGAAAATTATGAGTAACGACATTAGCCCAATCGATTTTTAGGACTATAATGTTTAGTGCGATGAAAATTAGGACAAAATAGAGAATAATTTAAACCTGATGTTTATAGGTACCGGTTTTTCGAAAAATAATGCGTTTAGGTGTAAATGATTAAGTGTTTTCGTTGTAGTTCATAATATAAAGTATTTGACTACGTTACATTATAAACTGACCGGTTTTACAATGTTACGGTGATCATTCCATAAATAAGTGATCAAGAATTCATTTAATGTTGAAATATTATCTATATCTACTAAGAGGCGTTGAGTTAATGATCTGTACTCTACAGGGTTTTTATTTTCTGTATATTTATTATAATTGGTACATGTCTAGATATAACCAAAAATATACATTTTAAGTCTAATTTCAGAGCATGTACTTATGTGGACCACACTCATTGTTATAAAACTATGTATGATATTTATTATCATACCTAAAATTATCATTTACGATGTTACACTCATTGTGTTTACCTAATCAAGATGTTAATATATCTTGACTTTTTGATTGTGTTAAAATTATTTTACCCTTTCCTTTAGGTCTAGTTAGTAGGTAACTCTGCGCATTGACCTACAGCGTAGCTAATGAAACGAGATAAAGATTATCAACCGAGTCCATATTATATTTCAAATTAATTGTGTACCTACAATATTTGAGGGAGTAGATAAATATGAATGTGAATCGGCGCTATGCTCCCAAGTACGCCTCCTTATCCGAAGAGGAGTTATCTACTTCACTGTCATTTCTCTACGCATGCCATTTTGTCCCTGACTGCTTCCTGCATCTCACTATTCCACCATTGCGTGTCTTTGTGGATTCTTCGATCACCTATCGACGTAAGTAGTTACCGAGTACTGTTCGTCCGAGTTGGAAATTACGCCATATGTCATTAGTGGTTTCGCCCTTTGCGCTCCGATCAAGACCTTCGGAATTTCGGATGCCACCATGAACTTCTGGCTCTTTCTTTCCAAGTCCATTGCTTAATAGTCGCTTCGCAACGTTCTGTAGTAGGTATGCCATCTGCTACCATTATCCGGACGTTCATAACAATGACTTGGTTCTGTGTAGTGAGGCATTCCTCTGAATGATCTTGCATTGGGATACATGGCCGAGCGACAGTCACTTCTTCGAATCAGCTGATAGTCGACCTGTGTAACCCGATCGTACTCCTTGCTCATCTAACCCGCACGGCCGTTGAGGTCGGCACCAACCACAATCTGTTCGAACTTTCGAAATATTTCTTCTGAGCTATTCCAGAAGGCTGTCCTTTCAATGTCGCGCAGCCGGACTGAGGAGCATAGGCGCTGATGAGGTTCATTGTTGTTCCCTCAATTTGCACCTTGATCGCCATGAGTAGATCAGGTGATCGACTCAAGGCGGTCAATCTCACCAAGATGCCGTTCCGGTGTACAATAGTTTTGTACCTAGACCTGCCTGATTGCCCTGGACATACCCCGCCACCTTGTTTCTGCTCAGCCAGCTCTCGAGACCAACCAGTCAGGGATTCTACGTTCAGGGTAGCAAAGCGGATCTTCCTGCTAATCGCTCGCATCTACCCGTGCATGATTGCCCACTTTTCGCAAGTTTACTGCGGTGTTTGGTTTTTTCGTGCGGCAACTACCATCCGAAACGCAAGACCTGTCAGGGAAAAACTGGTTCGCCAGAGCCTCGTCCATCTGTCAGCAGGTGAACCACGAGCCCGGTGAGCCACATAACACCCCTGCACATCTATATTTCATATAAATCAGAGATGGCGTGTCTTTGTAACAGATACAATATATAATGTGCTCATACAATAATATGGCATTTAAGTTTTCTTTATCTCATTTCATAGACAACACTATAGAAAATAGTTAATGAAATGAATGGGCTCCACCAACATATACAGGGTTATTTACTTGTAATTGAGCATTTCCTGATATTTCAATATAACTTGTGATCAATAAATTTCGACTTTACATTTTTCAAATAAGGAACAGTTGGAACCCAGTGACATTAATAAACATGATATATTATTGTGAGTTCAAAAATATCTGCCAAATTACAAGTATGTAGCTCTATAACCCACTTATGAAGATTTTAAATAGTATTATTAATTATTATTCTTATTCATAATGCTGTTTATGTTTGTTATAGGTATTATCAATTGTATTTTCTCACATCTTTTAAGTAAAAGCATTTGATGTTAAACTTAATTGAAGCCATTTGAATTGTACCTATTATATGAGTATGTATAATAAAATTTGACTGAAATTAAACATTTGAGTGATTTAATATAATTTTAATATCATAAAGTGTCATCAGTTTGTTTCCTCATAGTCTTTTTTATAGCATCAGTGACTTGAAACTTTTTTCCATGGCCAGGTACAATCCAATTCGCCATTTCTAAGACTTTAAGCCTGTTCTTTGATTGAAGAACAGGATCCTCGCTGCCTGCCTCCAGCCAAATGTTTGGGTTATCTAAATCATCTGAATTCTCAAACAAATCACCTGAAACAAAGTCAAATAAGTAAAAACCAAATAATATTTTAAAGGCTAATACCTAAATGATCTAACTTACCAGTAAGTGCCACTATTTCTCCTTGGAGAGTTTTAACAAGAACTGTTACATCAGATAGAGTATGTCCAGGTGTTGGAATAACTTTTATGCTATCATTAATGATATAATCTTCACCTAGAATGAAATATTTTATTACATTTATGGTTCTTGCATTCATTTTCAAACTTTGTAATAAATAAACTCACCATTATCGAATGGATGCATGTAGTACTTATCCCTGAAAGACACACTGTAACCAACTATATGCTTTGCTTCCAAGAACAAATTGTTGTTACCCAAATGATCAGAGTGGCCATGAGTTGATACAACATAATGTATCTCATTCGGAGTAATCCCTTGATTTTCCAGTGCTGAAATAAGCAAATTATAGCAGGTGGTCGGAAATCACAGGGAGAATAAACACATGCAAGTATCAAATTACCTGTTAGAATTTTTTCTCTATCCCAAGCTGTCATAGTATCTACAATAACATTTCGAGGACCCTTTATTAGAGTACAACTACAATTCGCTGTCATTTCATTCCTGCCGCTAGTAATGGAATATCCATCGTACAAAACAATTACCTCACTCATTGTATGATTGAAATGGAAACGTGAAATAGTTGACGTAAAACCTGTAGTTACTAGTAGTTAGGTTCACTCAAAATGCTACCGCAAATCCAATCAAAGTAGATATTGTGGCCAAAATGGAATTGCTATACAATCTAAAATATCTACAAACCAAAACAAGCTACTCTTTCTTACTCAGCACAGACAAGTCACTGCTACTATTTATTAGGTTGGAGATAATGAAAATCTAATAAAATAACAGAGGATCGCTGCTAAAATTCATTTCTTTCCATATAGTTTCTTTATAATCAATAAATTATTAAATAAAAATCATCTCAAACACAAATCACAAATAAATAATGTATATAATATTGATGCTATGCGCCTTTTACACTGTTCAACGTAAAGTAGCTATCTAGCATCACTAGCTAGCTACTCTAGATAGTGTTTCTAGTTACGTTAGTACAGTGAGGGCCATGAGGGACTGCGCATGGCTGAAAGTGAAACTGATTTTGACTGACAATGTCAAGTTCAGTCATAGTACACAAAACAATCAGTAGGTCATTTTCATTGAAACGGACGAAGCACGCCTTTCAGTTTCGAGCAATTTATTTATGTGTTTTATATTCGCATGGTTTTACAGCAAAGTCGCAAATTTTAGCAATTGAGGATTTCAGACAGCTACTTTAAAAAGATTAGGTAGGCCGTGCCTTACTAGATGGCGCTGCTTAGACAGGATTCTCAAGTATTGAACATGGTAACCAAAGTTACTCAGAAAGGTGTTTCGTAAAAAGATACTAAGATTAAGCACCTTTTCTGCGAAATAAGTGCGAAATGTGTTTATTTTTAAACAACTAACTTAGTTTGATCTATTTTTGAGAATCATGTCTAATTAGCGCCATCTATTACAATTATTAGAACTATATTTACTTTTTTATCGGATCTCGGAAATGTCCTAATGAACACTACAACTACAAGTGAATATACTTTCGCTCCATAAATTCTCAGCATGTTGTGATTGTGGTGCTCTAAAAATGTAATTATTACTCTTGTGGTGTCCGGCAGAGTAGAATAGTAACAACCACTTACACTCGTGAGTGACGTATAGGTCGACTAATGTTTACACGGCAAAAGATTTAGAGTCTCCATAGGTTAGAAAATGGGCAGCAGCGTTTTCCATTTTTATATCTACCACACTGCGATCACCTGCGATGCCGATCGTGGAGATTATGGCAATAACCTTCCCTTTCATAGGAGAGGCCCTAAGTTCTGCAGTGGACTGATATGGGCTGTGATGATGACACTTATTAATTGAATAAGTTTATATTTCACAACTTACTGTTTGTTTCTGTATACTGTGATTGACAACGAAAAAGGACTAAAAATAGGGACTTTGACTGATTCATAAAAACTCGGAATAATGATAAAAAAAATCGGCAGGAGCGCCATCACCAGTCTAGACTGAGGGTTACGAGACGTTGCTGACAGGTGATGACTCACTGACTGGGTCTTCTTCCTCTTTGTCTATGGGAGGGAGGTATGGGGTGGACCCCATGCCCGAGCTACTTACTTCTCGGGCGAGTATTCTACCCGTTCGGTCCATGAAGGCGGCCGCTATCTAGCGGCTCTCTGAACGCTCTTGCGTGCGTTGTGGCTTCAGTCGGCGAGCGGGGCCCGGCTCTACCAGTATGTGGTGAGTAGATCGATACTCGCGATGTAGTGGGCGTCCCTCTTTCGGTTGGACGTTATGAGGAGCAATATTTTGCATTTGGAGGTGTTGCCCGGTGTCGACGAGGTCGAACATTCGACGCGCCACGCCTGTAGACGCTTCTTCTGGGTGGCAGAGCACAGCGGATATCAAGCTGGTGCGACGTAGAGCATTCGCGAATGAACGTACGTGTTGTAGATCCTAAGTTTCGCTGGCATTGAAAGTCTAGAATTTAGTAGTGTGCTTTCGCTTGGCGTACTGCGTTGTCCACCTGCAGCACCATGCGCAACGACCGGTCTATAGTGCAGCCTAGGTAGCGAACTAAAGATTCCCACCGCACCTCCTGGCCTCTGAGTTTGAGGGGTTGTGGCAGTGTCCGCTGCATGCTGATGCAAAAAGCAGCCGTCTTTTCCACATTGACGAATGTACGCCATTTGTCCAGCCACTACGAAAGGGCGTCGAATATACTCTACAATTTTTGTACTGCTATGTAGAGGTCCGCGAAAAGGGCCAATAACACGACTTCCTCCCCGTCCTGCAACTGGTCCTCCAACATAGGCATGTCATTGGTAAAAACCGCGGAGACGATTGGAGAGGTGCAGTTTCCTTGGGGAACTCCGTCATTGATGGGGCATCACGAAGACACCTTGTCCTCTACTGCCACAAAGAATTGTCAGCCCTCGAGGAAGGGGGCGATCTTATGATCGCTGGCTAGATGGAAGGGATGTCCTGCAGCTTGTTAAAGAGCACCGCGTGCCACACACGGTCAAAGGACTTTTCAAAATCAAGGAAAATCTCGACGAGTCATTGTCCTCGGTTTCGCTCTACTGCAAGATACTGCACGACGCGCGCAGCTGGAGGATTGTACTATGCTCGCTGCGAAAGCTGAACTTCTCTGGGCGCAGTTCTATATCTAATTTCAATACACCGTACGTCCCATTCCGGAAATAATAAGTTTACATTGGTCACATTATTAACGCCACGCTCGGCGGAGTGTAAAGCGCGCTCCACATGTTCGCCGAAACTTCCGGCGAAACTTTTGCCGGGACTTTGGTCGATCCTCTACATTCTCGCCTATTAGGGATGTGGTGGTGTCAAAAAGCGCGACATTTTATCGATTCATCGGTGTAATATCAGTAATCTACTGTAAACAGGGTCACAGAGGTGATGGCAGCTGCTCTACTGTAATTACTTGATCTACTAATATCCTGGATCATGGTCAAGTGTACTCCGAACCTGTTACGGGAAAAAGCGCTCGGAATATTAATATAAAATCGATCGAATCGAGACGACAACAAACTATCACTACTTAGTCTATGAAATAGGCGAGACATGCCAAATATGCACGGGACTACACGAATACTCCCTCTACATTCACGACCACATCCCTAATAGGCGAGAATGTAGAGGGTCCACCAAAGTCCCGGCAAAAGTTTCGCCGGAAGTTTCGGCGAACATGTGGAGCGTGCTTAAAGCGCGCTCCACATGTGGACAGTTCCGCGGGAACACGAGAATGTAGAGGTAGTATTCGTGTAGTCCCGTGCATATTTGGCATGTCTCGCCTATTTCATAGACTAAGTAGAGATAGTTTGTTGTCGTCTCAATTCGATCGATTTTATATTAATATTCCGAGCGCTTTTTCCCGTAACAGGTTCGGAGTACACTTGACCATGATCCAGGATATTAGTAGATCAAGTAATTACAGTAGAGCAGCTGCCATCACCTGACCCTGTTTACAGTAGATTACTGATATTACACCGATGAATCGATAAAATGTCGCGCTTTTTGACACCACCACATCCCTAATAGGCGAGAATGTAGAGGATCGACCAAAGTCCCGGCAAAAGTTTCGCCGGAAGTTTCGGCGAACATGTGGAGCGCGCTTAACGCTACTCGTAAGTGCTACGCGTAGTGCCTGCCGTTGCAGTGTAAGCGCTACATTTGATAATTGTATGAAAATATATACATGTATTTTTATGTGGTCTACGTAGAAATTAACTTTTTTTTCTTTACTTATCCTGTACTTACCTTACTTCAAGCTAAAGGGCTTGTCTAAAAAGTCATAGACAAAAACCCAGAATCACCAGCAACGAAATGAATAAAAATGGATTCACTATGGTAAAATCATTTATTTTTAAATCAGCTCACTAACCCATGTAATATAGAAGTTATTATACTGTATGACGATCATCACATTGGTTTTTCTTGATTTATATTATATCACTATCACTTTATTAAATGATAATACTTATATTAAAAATTGTAAAAATATATACCCTCTAATACATATTTAAATACTTCGTAATAACATTTTTATTCTATTCCATTTATCTATACCTATTTAGAAATCAATTGTAGTGCGGTAGTCTCTCTAAAACTCGAAAACGGCTAGATCGATTTGTATAATTCTTATTTTGTTTTGTTCGCTATTATATTGGGATCCCTTAAACTCAGATCCCTTAATTTCGTCGTCTAAGACGTTCTTTTAAGTTTACATATTGGAAAAAATGGGATACCTCCAACATTCGCGCCCGCCCAGTCTAACAACACAAATCTAACCCAATCTTCAAGAATTTTGTTACTTACAGTTCACAACATTTCAATCGAGATTTGAAACCCCCGCGGTTTTCAGAATCTTACGTTGACATGTCAATGCACATCCAACACACGAGCTAGCGCTCTGCAAATAGGATAATGTAATTAAACGTAGAGTTTCTATGCTCGTTGAATGTAATGTCAAGGGTTCTTGAAAGAAACAGGAAAGAAAATTTAAGAACGAAACCAAAAATGTCGTTTCATTTCACTGACATATGTCACTTGGTGCGTGACAGTGACAGTACGTGTTGTTATTGCAGTACGATATAATTGTTCTTTAACATTGCGATTTGATTTTAGTTTAATTTACCTTTTGCTTGCATTATTGAATACGACCAACAATGGATATGAAAAATCTACCTATTTGTAACAGTAATCACAATAATTTCAAAAACTTTGTCATTAAAAAGTTATAACTGTTGAAGTATTTCCGGGTTCATAGCTTGTGATCTGAGTACAAAACGCAATTCTATTTCCTAACCCAGCTGTTTCGCCGGTTATTTTTAGGAAAATAAATTTATAATAGAAAGTAGGAGACACTTGTTACTTATGTAGGTTATTTTAAAATTTCAAATTGCGCCACGCTTTTCTTTATTCGTGTAATTGCGCATTTGGGCCCTTGTACGTCGCATGTGCTTGTGTCATTGTATGCTCACATTCTTTGTTTACTCAGGGTAATGAAATAATAAGGTGACCTATCTGTCGCTTGCTGAGCGCCAGAGAGTGAACCATGTCCGGCGACGTACAACCAAGAAAACGAAAAGACAAGAAAAGAAAGAAAGGTAAAATTTTTAGCTTGAAAGTTATTCATTAAACAGAGTTTATACAGTGTTTAAATTTTTGTACTTCTTACTGGTTTAGATGAGCTTGGTGTTGAGGAGCCGCGTGGGACCGCGGCAGCGCTCGGCGAAGGCGACGTGTTTATGCATTCCTACCATGAACATGGCACGGGTGGACACTGGTGTGCTAAAATCATTTTCTTCTCCCTTCTGGCAGTACTGATAACTCTTATTGGTTTAATTATATTGGAAAACCGAGGATTATCTGAATGTAAGTATGCTATTTCCATTACATTTCTTATTGCTAATATTCATTATATCTATCTTACTGTAAAATTGTGTTTAAATAGTGGAAGCAAACTCTGTGGAATCCCGTTATTCTGGATACCTTGAGGGTTGGATTGAAGATGCTCCTGAGGATGACCATCATGATGAACACACATTGGAGTTAAATCACCAAGTAAGTAACTCTATTAATGGTAGGGATTGAGATATTGAGACGGGTTTAGGTTCCCTAATGGGGATGATTGCTGAAAAATTTTTTTTATCCATCAAGTAGATTATCAAAAAATGTTTGTTACATATTTTTTTAGATTTTTTACACATAAAAATTAACACGAATACAGTGCGTTGAAATGTTACATGTTATCACATTTTCAAGTCAAATTTTGCTGAGAAGAATTTTCAATGTGCTGTGTCAGTGTTAATTTTTGTTTGTGTGTAACAAAAGAAAAAATAAGTGTCCTATATTTTTTGATAATTGAGTTGAAATGTTGGGTTGCTGAGAAGTGATGTCACGAGCCCCCACTCCTGAACTTTCATACAAACTAGCTTTGTAATTCTTTATTGATTTGAAAAGTAAAAAAATATGTGTCTAATATGTTTTTAATAATCTAACTGCTTGACCAAGTAGAATTAAAACTTATTGACAGTCATCATCCCTATTTCCTAATCCCATTCTACAGGAGAACTGACAGAACAATGGTCAAAATTGTTTGAACATTGGACTTACCTTAAAATGAAAACATGGACCTACCAAGATAATTCGATTTTATGGAGCAGAACTCTAAATGTGTGAATAATATTTTGTTTTTGACCTAATAATAGGCTCATAGAACATATTGTTGGTACTAGGCTCCATATAATTATACATTTTTTTGCAAAGCTGTAATTTTTTTATTTGTCAAAACAATCATACAGACATATAAGTCTGTTTTATTGAATTAATTAAGTAATATAGCCAATACTACAATTAATATTAGTACAGTGTATGCAATATATTATTGTATAATTTAAAAACACATAGGTACCTAATTAATATCTACTGCTTCTGTGTTCAATTCATATAACTACATTCAACAAACTTCATAAAATAGGATGATGATGAAGAGGATCATGCTGGTAATGATAGTCATGACGATGAAGAAGAACATGGTGATGAAGATGACCATGACGAAGGTGAAGATGATCATGATGATGAACATGATTTAGATGAAGATGATGAACAAGAGGAACAAGATTTAGACTCTGCTGAGGATGAGGTGTGATTTGTGTGTTGTGTGCCAGCATGTATGTAGTCTTAAATTCTATTTATTTTACAATGTTTTTTCTTTAAATAATATAAACAGGAGGAAGATCATAGATCACTATACAGCAGATATTTTGGCGGTGGTGATGATAAAGACGATAACGAAAAAAACGATGAAGATGAAGATGAGGATGATGAAGACGACGATGATCAGGCTGATGAAGATGACGATGATCAAGCTGATGACGATGATGAAGGGGATGAAGCCGACAATGGTCAAGCCGATGATGACGAAGATAGTCACGCCGATGAAGATGACCAGGCTGACGAAGACGATGACCAGGCTAATGAAGATAATCAGGATGACGACGATGAAGATGATCAGGATGATGATGATGAAGATGACAATGATGACGCTGAAGAAAATTATAATAATTTATCTCAGGAAGATGAAGATGATCAAAATTCTAACGAAAACGATAATGATAGCTTTGAAAAATTTAATAGTAACGAGGTGCCAATTCTCTTCGTTAATACAAGTGTGATAGATATTTTGTGTGATTTTATTGGCTCTAATCTAACCTTCTATTTAAGCTTTTACAAAAACAACAGTAACAACACAATAATTTATTCACAAAGTACCTACATAGAAAATGTATATCAATCTAAAAATTCTATTTGAACAACTTTATAAAACCACTAATATTTTTCTTTGATTGGCTGATCTTAGTAGACTAACAAAAAAACAGTTTTAAAATGTATAACATAAAAAGTGCAAGTGTTTGTCGTCTTTAAAACAAGCAATTTTTAGTTAACCACTTTCTCACCAAAAATTATAAAAAGAAATTTAATGCTGGTTTTTATTACTCGAGTTATGAAATCGACAATATGCATTTTTTTTATATTAATCAAGATTACTCCACAGGACGAAGAAGAACACGAAGAGCATGACGAAGACGATAACGAAGTAGAAGTCGAAAGAATAGAGAAAGAGGCTTCCGAAGAAGAGGAACCGATATCTCTTGAACTGCCGACGCTACAAGAAGACGACGACGATGACGACCCGGCACAAGGTAAGTTGCTGAGAGACAATGCCAATGTGCGTGTCAGAAATTAGATTCTGGCAACGAAAGGGCTACGTGGCGAAACAATTAGTAATTACTAATTAACGGTGGCACAAATGCCATACAAATAGGTACTCGTAATACGTTTCATATTTCACAGAGGATGATAAGGATGTTGATGAGACAGAGGAGCAAGACAATGAAGGAGATGACGACGATTACTTGGAAGCCGACCAAGAGCCACCACCGGTGGTGGAGCGCGTCACAGCTCCGGCGGGGAAGCCGCTTCCCGAGGTAAACGGCACCTTAAACTTTCAATTATGGTTAAACAAAATGCACAACACGAACTACCTCAGAAATTACGTGAAAGTCAATTGAATTCTCAATACAATAACACAATCAGCTCTACTTATGGTGTACCAGTTGCATGATGTTTATGGTTTACTACCTAAACTACCTTCGGTTCGTGTTCCCGCGCTTCACCCGCGATCGTAAGCAGTTCTAGCGTGGTTCCCTTAGAACTATTTTGAATTACGTGGCCAATGTGTTATTCTGATGTTGCCTATAAACTATAAAGCTTCGTCAAAATCGATTAAGTACCTACTTTTTGCATCAGAGTAACAAAATTCTATGCATTCATATTATTAGTGGGTGGGACCATGATTCCGGAGGGATATACATCAGTATTTAAATAAACTTTATTTACCTAGTGGTTTTACATAGGTTGATGAAGATGACGATTCTACCGAGAAGCCACCTGACACATTAGAAGAGGAGGAAGAATATGAAAAGCAGCAGGAGCAAAAGAGACGCGAAGAAGAACAAGCTTCTCACAGTAAGTATTAGATATTATTTAAATATTTAAAAATCAGTGAGCCTAATCTCTACCTAACCTACTACCTACTAACCTAACCTACCAAGCTTTTTAAACAATACTAACTTGGAATTTGGTCTTACTAACTTTCTAACTTTTAATTATTTGTCGGTATATATTATGTATTAAAATATAAATGTTTTAAATCGTAAACTCTTTTATTTCACTTCCTATTGCTTCCTCGATGTACTGTGGCATTATATTGACGTGATTTGTTATAGAGAAAATTAAAAAAAAAACACTTAAAAAAATAATATTACTAAGATTACGCGCTTCCACAGCTTGAACCTCTCTGTTATCACTTATCATGTTCGCGTAACCAATTCCGCTGCATGACACGAATCCAGTTTTTATCGGTCGAGGCTGACGGAAGAATTTCTTCTGCTGTTTGCTTTGTTCATTTCATGTTTACCTACCCTGAAAAGTATTACGCCGAATATTTACCAAGACAACATCTGTGAACATGACCTCGCCCTTAATTTGGAGCTCTCATTTTGGAGCACTACAATGTAGTTTTTTTGCATATTCTGATCATAGGATATAACGCAAACAGTTTTTTTTTTATTGTAACTTAATATTTTATCTGATTTGTAATACAGCCTGCATTCCAAATCAGTCTGTTCATAAAAGTCTGGGGACATGTCTGTGTTTTTTGTTGTCTATTTAATATGCTTTCTTTTAAGACTGCTCTGCAATCTCAGTTCGCGGACTGTCGTGGACTTAACAAGGAAACACTCTCTTGAGTGTTTCCTTTTTAGGTCGCTCTTGAGTAGATAATTAGATTATTGTATTTTGCAAACGTAAATCTGCACCAGATCCTTCTATGATTCAGTAAATTTCTATAGCGAGTCCGTAATGTTGCATAGGATATTTATCAAGCTATAGCTTTCTCATTTCTTACGAGTATCCTGTGTTTCAAAACATTTATAATTAAGTTACATACGCTATTTTGCTCGAGGTTTCATGTACCGCATCGAATAATTTAGAGACATACAAAAATTAGTAGGTACTTAAGTTTTACCGTTAGTTTCTGTTGTTTATCATAAAACTGCATAAAAGTATTAAGCGTTAGATCGCGATACTCGAACATTTTTAATCTTTTAGCTTTGTATCACCTACCAGTGGCTCGCCACAGTCATGGTAGAATTGTCAATGGTCAATGTTTTCCTGAGGATGCTCAGTGGAGGAAAGAAACACGTGTTGCACTTTATCGGTTAAAGTGGCGATTGAGTGTACTTGGGAGTGTGGTGACCCATTGAGGGATGAGATAAACCTAAAAAACTTTTATTTATTTATTTATACTTCTGTTCAAAAGCTAAAACCTAACGAAACAATAAAATATTCTAGTTCGAAGTTCTAACTTACCAACCATTCATTCATTTATTATTAAACAATCTTATATGATTATATTCAGAGGATTACCGTCGCAAGCTACCTTGCCTTTGGATACGAGCGACTACAATGCGACGATGCACATAACATTGAGTTATCTGTGACGTCACGTAACTTATACATACATTACATACATAAGGCTCACGCCTGTGTCCACAGGTGCTCTGTCCTGACACAATTCCCTAGCCTCGCATATATCCACAACTCTTTTCATACATCTCCTTTTATTCTTACCACTTCAGACCCCAGCTTATTTGAGAACATTACTGATCTGATCAGCGAATGTTATTCTGCGTCGTCCTCTTAAGGGCCGGTTTTCCAGATTCCATTCGCTCTACATGCCCGAACCATCTCAACATTCATCTTTCTATTTTTGTCACTACATCATCTTTTATGCCACACCTTTCACGGATCACTATATTTTTCACTCTATCACTCAATTTCACTCCACATAGTTTCCTTAGGGACCTCATTTCCACCGTTACTTATAACCTGCAGAGAACCAAGACTCCTTGCCCTAGGCCCTAGGTTATGTTTTATAATTCAGTATTCTTACTGAGTTACGCGCTGCACTTTGTCTGCACCAGAAATTATTACCAGCAAATAAAAAACGTCTCGATGATCGTAGTCTGACCGTTAGAGACTAAAGCTGCGCGTCAACTGAATCGGAACCGGCTCATACGGAGTCGGTATTATAAAATGCCGACAGGGTGCGTCCACTGCAATCGGATTTCTACTTCGGCGTTTTAAGTTACAGAAGTTGTCTCTGAGGCTGTCGGGACTCGAATAGCGTGTTTATTGAGGATGGCGTCATCGGCAGAAATATCGGTATCCGACGCGAATATACCGATCTAGTGAATGCAGAAATCCCCATCATAGGAATCCATGCAAAGCAAGAAATCCGTTCAATCCATACGAGCCGATTCCGTTTAGGTAGACGCGGCTTCACGCTGTGAAGCAATGTATTAATCCTCCGTCGACGATGTAAGGAGGTAGAAAAAATGAAGGTGTGGCGTGTGTTGCAGTGTGGCTGAAGCTGGTCGTGGGCGGCGCGCTGCTGGTGGCCACGCACGCGGTCATGCGCCGGGCCGCCGCGCCGCGCGGTGCGTATTCCATACTTAGCCTTCGCATAGCCTTTGCTCTTTGCGTCTGTCTATTACTCTATTCGCCCATTGCCACGCGCCACGGCCCTAAATGCCTTACTTTGATACAATTGTTCTATGTAATATTTAGATTCATTGTTCATATACTAGGGGTAAGATACGTTCTTAGTGAGATTTTATTCTCATTAGATCCGCTATTTTATGCTTTAATTTTCAATGCGCCGTGATAATGGCGGACCTATCAATAGCAGAATTTTACAGACATTCATTTCCAATTCGCTAACTCGGGGTCTCCTTGCTTTGAGCATATTTTTAGCCATTTTGAAGACTTAGGGATTTCGTGTTATTTATTTCGCATAATATTTCAAACAGATACGCGTGATGAAGAGCACCAATCTAGAGAGGCTACCCCGTTAGACAGAAGAATGACTCTAATACCCGAGGAGACTTCTACGCCCGGTAGAGTACCTACACGTGTTTATCTTCATTTATCTTTTATATATCGTTTAACTTATTCCTGACTGATGGATATCTGTTTGCGTTTCATTTAGTAGTAACGAAAAAGACAGAGAGTGCCAAACCAGTCGTTCAAGAGCTGCCAAGACGAATACCAGCCATCATAAAGTCCGCCCCAACACCTCAAACGACAATTGAAGATGAGAGTGAGGAGGAAGAAGCTGAAGTAAGTATTCCTCTGAACTAAAATGCTTTGAAAACTGTACATTAAATTGGCTGTCCGTTTACAAAATGCTGTTCTGAAAGGCTTAACGTTATTGTACATACTTATACCTATCTAAAAGTCCATTGTCATGTTAGATCTTGCCTGAATGTATTTGATCACGTTTGAATTATAGGATGTCGAAGTTGAGGAAGAGAAGACAGTAGAGCAGAAGAATAAAGAATTATACAGTGACGAAGAAGAAATCGATGAAGAGGAACCTATTGTGGAGCAGAAAAAGGAAGTTCCTAAATTCATAGCTCCTGCACAATCTAAACCTGTACCCCAACCAGAACCGAAAAACTTAGAGCAGGAGGAAGAAAAGGATGAGGACGACGATGTTCCCGATGACGTGGAAATAATAGACGATGAACTCGAGGAAGAGGAAGATGACGAAGAAGAAATATCTGACGTGGATGACGTGGAGCTGCTGAGTCGTCTTGAAGCGAAATATGGACGCCTGCCAGAGCCGGAGCGGCCCGGACCAAAACACAGTAATCTCGGCTGCTGTGGCACCGCTTTAGTGGTCACGCGGAGGCATGCCTTCTTTAACCTATTAACAATCCCGGCATGACTAACCGTTCGATGTGAGTGAGATTGATTTAACACTACTTATAACTTAAATTCGATATTTGTAAAATTTTTTTTTCAACAATATAACCAGAAGAAGTTCCAGCGATCTGACAGGATCGGAGGAGTGTTTTGTAATAGGCGACGTGACTGATCGTTGTGCGATTCTAATAGGAGGCTTTTGTCTGGCAGTGTACGTGGTCTGACTGTTAATGATAATATATTAATCATTATAGTATATATTATATACATTAACAGTCAGACCACGTTTTTTATTGATAATCATGACCGTTGTCCCGTGGTTTTCTTCCTTCTTAACTTAAGAAATATTACGTATACGTAACAGGTTAACTACATAACAAATCATTTTGGGCTTCGCCGCAGTTGAGTAAAAAGCCAAATCATTATAAAGAATCAAGAAAATGAGATAAACAAAAAAGTTAATTTTTTGAAAAACGTGCCAAAAAGTATCGACTCAAAAAACAGCGCATGATCATAATCTGTTTCTCGTTACAGAAGACGGTGGCAATAGCGTAGACGACTGGCCAGGCGAGCCAAGCGAGGCCTACTGGCGCCAGCAGCTCGACGAGATCGAGCAAGAACTCCGCGAGGTGAATATAGTCATAAATGCAAACAGCTTATGCTGTCATGCAGCACGAAGAAGGGTGTATTCTAGTTGTCCGTATGACGGCAGCTTTACGCTCCGCGTAAGGTTTATTTTGGTAAAGTGAAATAAAACAAGTGTAATTATTGTTCTATTTCTATTTGTCTATGTCAATTTAAGCCGTATGCGGAGCAAATTAACTTTCGATTACTTTCGCATTAAATGGAGACAACGGGAATTTACGCGTAAAAGGATTATCGCGTAATAGCAAGAGTTAGCTCTGAGTTTGAATGATGGTAACTGCAATATTGCAATTTGATCATTACTGCAAAACAGGCATGACGGATTTATAACTGAAATCACATGCTCTGTCAGTAGCCAAATAATGTTTTGTTATCGCACATATCGTTTGTTTGCGAAACATTTTAGTCATGCACGTAATACATAGTGATAATAACTTCTTCGTCAATTAATTGTACAGAAAACTGCAAATCTGTGTAGGCCTCTAGGGTATCGAATAGTTAATGATGTTGATGTATTCATCTGCAATTGATTTAATTCAGTTTCGTGTGCATGACCATTGCATGTGAGTGTGGTTTAACATGTCTACTGTACTGTTAATTTATTGATTTTTAGTCTTCAATAATTTTGTGATTTTTTCTTTTACTTACATAAATAAATGTACATGTTAAAGATTCAGATTATTCAGAAGGTATTTACCTATTGTAATTTATAAATCGATGTGATGAATACACCAACAAGTAATTAATTATTTCCACAAAAAACATCCTTGAACAATCAAGTAATGAAATTGCTACGATTCCAATTCCAGGACTGGCTAAACTAACTTTTTGACCCCTTAATTAGTGCTTAGAATATAATACAATTTTTTGCTCGTTGTGCCATTTTTCCCCACTCGACCCGGCCGGCGGCGGCGGCGCCGGCGCGCCCGCACCCCGCGCGCCCCGCCCCGCCGCCGGCTGGCGACACCCCCTAGTTAGATTATTACTATTATCATCGATTATAAGTATCGTACGGCGACCGGTGGCTATATCCTGCAGGCCAAACGCCTATGCTGATTGTTTCGGCCCTCTTCTTCCCAATGACGAGTGTCAAACAGTCTTTAAGACGACGGTGCCGGTGTTGATGAAAGGGGAGGGGCGTTACCTGTCCGTAACGGTCAGCGGCCGCCGTACCGCACGAGTGTGTGTGCCGTGTGGTGTGACGATGCGATGGTGTGGTGTGTAACTGTGTACTAACGCGGCGAGGGGGCGGAGCCGCTGTCGCTGGAGTCGCGGCTCGGGGCAGGGCCCCTGGCTGCAAGTGGGCGTGGCCGGTGGCTGTCCGCCCGCGCATTGGACGTGGCGGCCGAAAAGAAGCGGGACAATCGCCTCTTGACACGCGCCGTCGCAGCCTACCTCCGCGTCCTGGAGATGCATGAAAGCCTGGACGACGAGAAACTCCTCCGCGTCACCAACCGGACCGTTGACAGGATACAGTTCAGCGGTGAGTAATATGAGACGTTAACAGAAGATTGCGTTAAATCGTATTAAGTGGTATAATAGGACCACGCTTAGTCCGAATCAACTGACAGTGGTAGAAAATATAAAATGTGGATAGGCAATATCTATTGGATAATCTGTCCTTGTCAGTCGTTGTCCATTATTATTTAGGCGATCCGCACACTGGATCGCAGCACCGTACAGTTGTGCGTTAGTGCGTGACATAAAGTTATTTGAGCTGTCATCGGTTTCTATGGAAATTACTCATAGTCGAACACACTGAAAACGCATCCACGCGCGTTCGTGCGGATCCGTGGTTTTTTTTCTTTGACACATTTGACACGGGCTGCGGGTCAGATAAGTTTTTTGGCGCTGTACTTTCTACATAAAAAGGCGTCAAATAGGCCGCTGCTGTGAAGTGAGGTCTCCAGGATTGTCAAATAGGTATTCCGTTACTCAGTTCTCAAATTATTTTTCGCCAAAATAATATAATTTTATGAAAAGATTATAACAATTTGGAGAATTCCTAAATTTTTTATTGTATATAAAACAATATAAAAATTACACATATTTCCAAATTTCGCCAGAATGAATGCTGCGCTCCAATGTGCCAATCGCCTCAACAATATGTCTCAAATCAGTCAAATTCTTTGTTATGACTTTTGTGAATGACGTTCTATGACGGCTAAAAGACATGGCATTAGTTGCAATACAGAGTTTTTTTTTTTTTTTTAAAGCGATTCTGAATTAGCGTGGTCCTACTATACCTCCATTCAGGTCATTTTAGCTATAATAAAAGAGTTCTGTTATACACAATTGACGACCTGAGTGGTTCAATGATCAACTCCGGTCATACCGGTCTGCCATGCAAGAGGTCCCGGGTTCGATTCCCGGCCGGGCAGAAATTGAAATGATAAATTTTAATTTCTGTTACGGGTCTGGGTATTATATGTATAATAAGTATATATTTAAAATTATTTAAGTAGTATATCAGTTATCTAGCACCCATAGTGCAAGCTTTGCTTAGTTTGGGGCTAGATGGCGCTGTGCGAATTTGTCCACGAATATTTATTATTAGAGATGAAACGGATAGTTGTTTGGCCGGATACCGGATACCGGATGTCCGGCCAGCCTCCTAGCCGGATATCCGGATATCCGGCGGCCGGATATTCACAGGACATAGTCTCTGAACAAATTTGTACAAGCTGTAATCGCGGCGTGGGACTTTATACGACTGCATGTGTTTAGACGACCTGAGTGGTTCAATGGTCACATTCGTCACATGTCACATGGTCTGCCACGCAAGAGGTCCCGGGTTCGATTCCCGGCCGGGCAGAAATTGAAATGATGAATTTTAATTTCTGTTACGGGTCTGGGTGTTCTATGTATAATAAGTATGTATTTAAAAGTATTTAAGTAGTATATCAGTTATCTAGCACCCACAGCACAAGCTTTGCTTAGTTTGGGGCTAGATGGCGCTGTGTGAATTTGTCCACGAATATTTATTTCTTTATGTAATTTAAAGTTTTCGTTTAATGTGAATAATTTGAACGTTGAACTGAACAATTCTTCCGCCCTTATACGGATTGATAGTTTCAAAATACGGGCTTACACATTAGCCCACAGCATCGTAGAGGATAAACGACATCGTATACTACCTCTAAATATAAATATATTCATATTTTAATCCAGGATAATATTTTTTCATATCTATAATATCAATATATAGCTTGATTGACTTTAAATTATTACACTAAGTACATTATAATACTAAACAGCACTTTTCAAACCGACACACGACAAAAATGAGTATTTATGCTGATCAGCGGGTGTCACCCTGTTGGGCAAAGTACGTAATGTCCACACTCGTGGAAGTTACAAAGTCACACCTAAGCCCGAGAAAATTTAAGAACGCTTAATGCGATGGTGTGAGCATGTGCTCCGCCGCCCCAAATATCACCTTAGTGCAAGTAGCCCTAAATTTGGCGACGACGACTCGCTGACGCGGAAGACACCCACACGCCACCTGGCTGACGGCGGACCAACGGGACCTGAAGGACAATATTATTCACGCTGCTACTGCTTAAAAAAGAAAGAAATGAAGGAAACAGACAAGGAGAGCTGACTCCAGCTAATGGAAAAGGAATAGTGCAAAAAGAAGAGACCATAAAACTATTAAAATTTTTTGCTAACCTACCAAATGAACGATATGAGTAGAATAGATGCCGATGCCGACATAATTAATAGTTCTTTGATTAATTTTTAAACGTTTTGATACGACTTTTTACTCGACTGCTACAGAAGGGCATATATTTCCGATGAGCAAAATCACTTTTATGGGCTTTTCATACATTTTTTACTATCCGGTATCCGGCCGGATATTAACGCATTATCCGGTATCCGGCCGGATAGTAAATTATGGCCGGATACCGGATAGTGGCCGGATATCCGTTACATCTCTATTTATTATTATTATTATTTATTATAATTACCTACTGCAGAAAACGTTGTTAAACAATGGTTAAGTAGAGCTTAATAACTCAACTAATTATAATTGACGAATGTCCCACCTATAATTAAATACCTCGTTTATTATAACTAGAAACGTCACAACACAACATAAACAAAAAAAGAAAAAGACATGTATCAACACATAAAATTACATAAACATTGTTTCCATACTACAAGTGTCGACTTGGCATTGCCGATTGATAATTAGCATCAGGATACTTATATCCCCTATAATCTACCTACCTATCGGCCCTTTTTGTCGTCCCCATTGTATTAAATTACAGTGAATGCCTTTCAGGAAATTATCTGAAAGCGGAGCCTGTGTACAAACTCCTGATTCGTCGTTTCCCAGACGAGGTGGGCTACAGAAACAACTTGAGTATCGCCTACCTCATGATCAATAGGTAAATATTACATTCGTAACAGTCCATACATTTATGCTCATGGTTATTTTCATATAATTTTTTATGGTCCGTTCAAAACTTGAATTCGTTTTACATGCATTGCTGTCCATCTCAGTTGTTTGCGTCCCATTTCAGACCCGAATTAGCGGAGCCAGTGTTGAAAGAGACTCTCCAGCGCTGGCCCGACGACCGCGTGGCGCTCGCGCACTACGCGTTCGTCATCAAGGAGCGCCATAACAAACTCGAGGAGGCCGTCGATTTACTCCAACGAGCCCTAGCCGGCGACCAGGGGCCGGCTTGTGAGCCGCGCTTCTACTACCACCTGGGGGACGCCCTGCTAAGGTTGTCGAGGCCGGACGAGGCGCGAGCGGTGCACCAACGCGCCGCCGACAAAGGCCACTTCCTGTCCGCCTCCCAGCGCTCTCTATACAACGTGCCACGCTTGCGGTCACGCCCGTGGTGGCGTATCGAGGACACACCGTATGTGGACCTAGCGCGGGCGTTGGAGCGTTCCTGGCGCGGGATCGCGGCTGAGGGGGCCGCAGCGCATGCCCTATACGAGGCTGAGAAGGAGGGTCTCCGCGAGCGGGGCGAGTGGTCTCAATTAGAGTTGTTCGCGCGAGGCCGGGAAGCTCCCGGGCGCTGTCTTCGGGCGCCCTTGGCGTGCGCTGCGGTGCGTGCGGAGCCCGCGGCCGCCGGGTGCCGCCGAGGCCAGGTGAAGTTCAGCTCGATGGAGCCCGGCACGCACGTGCGCGCGCACGTCGGACCCACCAACTGTAGGCTGCGGATGCACCTCGCCCTGGCCAACACGGAGGGCACGTACATCAGGGTCGACAATGAGATCAGGTGAGCGGTGGGCTCTTTAGCGCTGTAGCTGTGGGGTGGGAATTCGGAGTCGTTTAGTGAGTGTTTTCCGATAGTCCCAATAGCTGTAAGTGACAGACCCATTTCAGGTAATGACTTTATTTTGACAGCCGATAGATTTTTAGAAAACCCTCATTGTATATATGGTAATTGGGTCTTTTAAATAAACTACCTCGTCAATCCGCCAATAGAAAATACGCATCACTAATTAGTTATTGAATTAATATGCAGTCTTTGTTTATATCCTTGAATTTATCTAAGACGAGAAGCACGTCTCGGCAATGCGACTTCTCAAGTCCTCACCCATTTTGTTTTTATTTCTAATTAATATCATTTTTTATTTATTATTAAGATAAAAACTTTACCCATTCAAGTTACAAAATCGTAAAGAAATATTTTCATTACGAAATTAACATTGTTTTGCAAACAATACCGTCAGAGTGACGTTAGGTGCCGCTAAGTCGGACGCCACGCCGCTTCTGTCTCCGCACAGACTCAATCGAGAAGCTATGACAGATCAAGCTATGTCACTATAATCAAATCCTAATTTGAATAAAACATTCCACTGCTTTTCCGTCTCGTCAATCTGATAACTTTCCTAACACATCTCCCCGTCCACAGGCAATGGGAGGTGGGCAAAGTGCTGTTATTCGACGACAGTTTCGAGCACGAGGTCTGGCACAACGGCACCGCCCGAAGGCTTGTACTCATCGTCGACGTCTGGCATCCGGACCTCACGCCGGCTGAACGCGCCTCACTCTCGTCCATATGATTAAGAATGTCAATCTATTACATCACTTCTAGTCCGCTCTGAACACTGAAAGGCACGCATCGTAATCATTCGATTATTTAAAATCAACAATCGCAATAAAAAATGCATTATCAAATCACCAAGGATGTAATATGTATAACGATAAAATATTCATTAAACTAAATATTGTGTGTCTGACTGTACACAAGTGCGAAGCAAATTCAGAGCGGACAAGATTTTAGCATTATGTGAAAACTTCTTAACTGTAACCCTGCGTTACCTACGAGAGCGGGCATGCTCCTTAGTATCGGAACATACATTTATATCTGTACAGTTCCCGCCACTTTGGTAAGTAAAGCGCTGGTCGCATTACCAGCTCTTTTACGTGGCGCGAACTGTTTATTGTGTAGTGATTTATCGTCACGAGATGTTCACGAGCAGCGCCTTCATGGAGAGATACTCAAATACTTAATACAAATGAACATATATTAAGAATATCGTTAAGCTAACGAGTGTAGTGCACTACAGTTGCTATGGTAGACCTACTAAGTCTGGTAGTCGATCAAATCAGAAGTATCTACATAAATCTCCCTGGTATGAATAGTACCTACGTGTACCTAGGTACTATCGAACCATTGACTAGTCCTTTTCAGATAATTATGAAACTGGTATCTCTTTCTTCTCCTTATTTTTCTTTATATGTTCACCTTCCATGTGATGATCATTATTGAACAAATTTCCGGACAATGATCTAATTATATCATGGTTAAACTTTTAACTAGCCTTCATTTCAATATTAGTCAATTATGGTGCTGTTGGATAGGCTGAATCTCCTAAGACCAAATAATGATTTTGTAAATAGATTTATCGTAAATGTAAGCTCTTCCCATCAGTCTCTTACAGCCAGTCACTCATGTTACTTAATAAATGATGTTTGTTGTGTAAATATTTATTAGATGTAGGTACCATTAAGTGAGATTAAACCTCTTAGATTAGATGATCAAAATCGTCATTAAGCGTATCCTTTCCTTGTGAAATGCATTTTGTTTGAAATAATGATTCAGTTCAGTATATATTGTAGTTTTGTGGCGTTTGCAAAGCGTTTTAATAGATACGTAGGTAAGTCATATATAATTGTTAAAGATAATTTTTTACTATACAATATTATTAAATGAATTCAATGCTCGAAATGTTTGTTTTATTTTTTCACTGACTTTTACTAACGCTTTCGCTGTTGCATTGAAAGTCCTAAATATCCTATCCCAAAAATCAGACCATTCTTTAAATGTTTTCGATGCTAAGTTTTGATATGACCCAACTCACGGGTTACTAAAAAGCGTTTCGAATTAATTAAACAAATGGAAAGTAGGTCATTCCAAAATGATATAAAACAATTATATAATTAATTATGTCAATTTTTATACCAAAGATGCGCGAGTCTACTTGCTATATCGCATCATTACGTCAATATCCAACAACGTCAACTGCTAGATCGTTCCATTTGCGATTGCTGGACTGAGCCTCCTCCACATTAGTATACAGTTTTGCCATAATGTCTTTGGCAGGCGGATTGGAGATCGTAGCATCGAAAATCCTCCAAGGAAATCTTCCCCAGTGGCCACCGGCCACTCATTTTCTTGTCCGTGGAAGTCAATGGAAATCGTAGCTGGTCTGCCTCTTGCTATGACAGACTATGACTGATATATGACAAACGGTACACCCCGACGTAGAACGGCTCCATGTACGAAATGTATTAGTTCTAAAGGCATTACACTGATATTGATTTGAAGTCGACTACATATTGCAGGCTCATTTATTGTGGTCTTCTATGACACACTAGCGCGAATTGGTGGTAAGCGGCCTACACCAGAATTGCGGTCATGTCATATTCGTTCTACCGAAGTACCTAATATGAATTTAATGAATCGCGATCGACCTCTCACAAAATACGCTCATGCTATGTGTTTGGCGTCAGCCTTAGTGATTATAAGCCTGGGGAATCCACCTGAGTGAATACCACCGCTTTATCTATTTCTGCTGACAAGAAACAATGTTGGTAATGTTGTTCCGGTTTGAAGAAATAAAATAGCCAGCGCAATTAATGTGTCAATGGGTTGAGGATAATGAGATACAGACATATCAGTTGTTCCAACTGCCTGTCTGTTCAGGAATAGTAATAAATAATAATAATTAAAGTAGGCATTAGGTATTTCATCATCTTAATCCTCACCACTGAATTCACCTGCGGCTGCGTACCTGCAGCTTTGTTACATTAAGTGCATGTAGCCGAGATATTACGGACAGTTACCGCTTACAATGAGGTGGGCTGTCTACTCGATTATCACTCGTAAAAAATGCACAGGGTGTGCGGTGACGTTAATTCATTGTTGGTGTGAGTAGGATGTAGGTGGCATAGGTGAGTCATGGGCACATGCCTATAGATGGCTATGGGTGAGTCATAGCCACATACTTATAGGTGGATATGGGCGAGTCACAGCCACATGCCTATAGGTGAGTCATAGCCACATGCCTATAGGTCGCTATGGGTGAGTCAGCCACATACCTGTAGGTCGCTATCCTACTGTGGATATTATACTGTCGCATCATATTTCATCAACCCCAGAGCACAACCACCGCCAGGACAAAGCTACAAAAGATATATATACCTGACACCGCGGCGGCATCGATATGAAAAAATAAATACATTCATAATTGAAATTGTATATTTGGTATAAAATCGCCAAAGGACTCAAATATAACCGATTAATTCTTAAATCTAATAAAGCTCAGTTTCTAAATAGTAAATCTAAACCTTACCTAAACAAAATACTTGGTCCATTAGGTTGTGCTTGTGCAAAATTCATTCATGATAGTAATGTTTAAAATCTACTGTTATGTTAATAAATACAATAACGTATTCACTAATCAGTAATCACAATGATAATGGGACGGACAGTTAATCATTATTACAAACACTATAGCCTATTACAAATATTCGTAAACATTCATTCATAAAACATCATTTCATTTAACTATAAATCTTATACAAACGGTGGTTTCATACATTCTAATTGTACATGTGTATTGCTGAGTTGCATATGGATTATTTTGTTACACAACAATATCCTATTTTAGTCTATACTTCATTTCCCTGTCCATGACTCGCGTCAAACAAATAACATTTTAACACCCAATTCTAATTTTAAAGCTAATTAAAACGGAATGTATTAGATACAATAACAATAATTATTTAAAAAAATGAGATTCTTAAGTATTTACGGCAGCAGTCAAGTTCAAGACTAAAAATAATGTTAAAAATAAGAGATTCAGTTTTTCACTGGAATAAGGCACGAAATAGGAAAGAAGGCGTATAAATTAACATTAAAAAAATAATTAGCCACAGTCGAACAAACTTAAGCCTTCGAAAATGCTTTAACAAAACGCGTCGTTTTGCATAAAGCGTAAAGCCTTATATTTGTTCGACCGTACCATACCACCTAAGCCCAACCAGAAATATATGAGGTGCCGCCATATTGAGAAATTTATTAGAACTCATTCCGTACACTGGCAACAGGAAGTAGCATCAGTAGCTCTTCCTTGACACTCTCGAGTACAGACAGATCTCATATATACCTGGTGAGGTTTTACATGTCACTGGCGGGCTGGTAGGCGGGCGGGCCGGGCGCCTGCGGCGTGGCGCGAGCGCTGTAGGGCGGCGCGGGCGGCGGCGGCTCGTCCCACCCGCCCTCGCAGCCGTAGCTACGAGCCGCGTACGACGAACCACACGGACTAACATTGTCCAATCTGACGTCGTAGTTTGCAGACCCGCCCTCGTACCCACGATTCATAACATACGTGTGGTTCGTATCATAATTACTCGTGTTCTCGTATACTCCTCTCGAATCCTTGTAAGGTCCAGCCTCGTCGTAGCCGGTAGCTTTCTGGACGGGGCGTCGTACAGTATCATATCTGTTGGTGATGATCGGAACAGATTCTGCTGGCGGGGGCGGGTCGTAGACCTCCTGTGAGCGCGACGTATTTTCCCGCTCTGGCGCGTGGTACGACGCAGGACGCGCTGCGTGGAAATTAGAATATGAAGAATGGGCCGATGTAGGCCTAGGTGTCCTAGCCTCACGGGGCAAGGAAGCATTTGAAGATGCCAAGTATCCAGCATTCCTGTACGAGCGACGTGACCGCCGGACCGATGAGTTATTGCCGCGGGACCCAGACCTCCTCTTGACACGGCGCGGAGTCATTGGCTTCAACGAACTCTCGCTGATGTTCGTTTCCACAGGATTTAATCCAATAGTGTATACTGGTCGCCGAGGCAAGGTACCTTTCACTGTAACAAATCATAGTATACTAAATATTAATTTTTGAATGAATTTAAATTATCTTTTGAAATTAACTTAAGCTCAACTTTTATACTAGGATACTTATAAACTTTTATTCCATATACTTCAAAATATAATTACCTGAAGCTGGCTTCCTTTTCTTAAATGCTCTGAAAGCTAGAAGAATGGCAAGTGGCAAAGCTGTAGCAGCAAGTATGGCAGCAATTGTGGACTGTGCTAATTCTACATGATGCCATTGAAGAAAGCATCCATCTACTTTAACAGGCCTCCATGACCCTGGTCCATCTACTTCTCCCCATACAGGCTGGCACCCCCATCCATTAGTCTCCCACCAGCTGACGCTACCGGTACCAAGTGATAACAGACCATTTTCCTGCAATCGATAGATTATATGAGACTTAATTCTAGTACCAAAGGTTCCGATATATTCTAGATCCTAGGTATCCTACTAATATTATACTAGGATACTTGTTACTTAATCATGCAAAAACAGCTGAATGGATGGTGAATGAAATTTAGCACACAAATAGTATATTACCTGGCGTCTCTCACAATTCTTTTGGAAATCAGTTTATTAGAGTAGTTCATAGGTCAGTAGGGGTAGTAATTTATACTGATAATAATTAATTAATAATATACAATTAGATACAATCCTTACCCTGTTTAATATTCCCAAATTGAGATAGTAACATATTAGAAACATGTTCCAAGTTAACCATATTAAACTCCATACTGCATACTATAAATAGAAACAGAATTCCATTAAAATAATAATATTTCAAACCATTTCAAGAAATTTGTGAAACATTATTACTATTGGTATAACTTACTGCAATAATATATTTTGTAATATACTGAACTGCTCCAAATGAACCAAATATTATTAATAAGATATTGACAAAATTGGCAATTATAGGCAACCACATATATCCTAAGAAGTCAAATGTTTGTCGCTGTACTGTGATAATCTGAAACAAAGCAAAAAATTTTAAATATACAATATGTTAAAATTTAGCCCCTTTCGCTTTAAGAATGCCAGTCTGTGAAATAACCACCTACCACCCAACACCACAACTTTTGGCACCTTTATCATTATTAGAGATAGACTTAGTGGGAGTTACACTTAGACCGAAGATGATAGAAATTTTTTTTTTGTAATGTGTTCTCAAAAGGTTTCTAGCTGTGACACTACCAGCATCAGTGGCAAACTTAAAGCAAATGGGTAATTAGTATTGTAAATATTTACTGTAATACAACCCGTCTGATTTAACTGAGCACCTCATACATGCGACCCCATACATCTCCTGTTTTAATGTAATATTATTATTTGTTTTTACAATGAAAACTTTACCTATTGAAGTTGATAACTATGTTTATGCTAAATAAACTTCGTTTTTTTAGCCAGTGTGCCAGGTGCACATTTAAGTCATTGAATTTTGTTGATCCAACTGTCACCAACAACTTCAATACTGTCCTCCTGTTCTGTATTGATATTTGAGTAAGTACTTTTACTACGCTAAAACTGACGCACACTGTGTTGATTATTCTTTATTATACTTAGGTTAGCGACATCGTGATACCCAGTGTTATGTAAAGTAACGAAGCTACTCCTAATTTATCGTACCACATCCAACTACTCCATGGGGCACTACAAAGTGAAGGGCAAACAAAGTTATTGCTTAGCACTATCTGCCTAGACTATGCTGTAATATAATTTTGAGAACAGCAAGATCTACATGAGATAAACTATATTATCTTTACATATATAAATAAATGTACAAAACATACCAATTGCACGACACAAACGATTAGCAACAAAGTTCGAAGACCGCAAACGGCCATGTCGACAATTTTTGCACCAGCTCTATATTAATTCGCGAAAGTAACTTCTAGAGATAATGTTTTTATTAAAAAGTTTCATGGCTGTTATCAAGTTTTATGTTAAAATATAATATTTACGAAAATACAATAAAAAAAACACCACAAACGCAAAACTTCCTCTTCACTTTTTTTTGTTTCATTTTTTTTTTCAAATGCCCAAACCGTTAGGCAAAACGAAACATACTAACAGCCATGTTCACAGTATAAAATACTTCTTGATCCTTCTTGTCCTTTTTTACTTATTTTTATAATCATTTATGTTTAAAATATTAACAATTGCGCTATAAAACTAAAACATTCTTGCCATGAAACTCAGAATAAAAACACTACGCTAAGGCGCTAGGGTGGTACCGCCTAATTTAGTATCAATCAGACTGAACGAAATGAGGAGTTTTCCAATGGGTATTTTAGGCATTCCTAACCACTCACTAGATGGCGCCCCGACAATTTTGGTAATTTATAATCGCTTGAAATAGGTTCTTAGCAAACATGATATAAACACTGGGTACGTTATATTGAATAATATTATATTTCTCAATAGTTTTAAACTATTTTAGAGGTTGTAATAATAATGGAACAAAGTGCCAACTTCTATAAATATTTCTTTTTACTCTTCGTTCAACCTTTAACAGTTATGTTTATATTAATAAACACTTTATTTTCAAGTTTAGTATTACTTGGCTGCATGAAATCACTGCCACCATCATATAGATTTAAAAAAGATTACCAAAATTGTAGGAGCGCCATCTATTGATGCTTTTTGAAACAAACTATCAATACCTACTGGAAAACTCCTCATTAATGAGGGCATTAGGGAGTGCATAGTACTTCATGTAGTTCAAAATCGTACATTTCAATGAGGAGTTTTCCAGTAGGTATTGATAGTTTGTTTCAAAAATCATCAATAGATGGCGCTCCTACAATTTTGGTAATCTTTTTATAATCTGTATGATGGTGGCAGTGATTTCATGCAACTAACTCATACTAAACTTAAAAATAAAATGTTTATTAATATAAACATAACTGTTAAAGGTTGAAAGTACAGTTCTTAAAGAAATATTTATATAAGTTGGCACTATGTTCCATTATTATTACAACCTCTAAAATGGTTTAAAACTATTGATAAATACAATATTATCCAATATAACGTACCCAGTGTTTATATCCTCTTTGCTAAAAACCTATTTCAAGCGATTATCAATTACCAATATTGTCGGGGCGCCATCTAGTGAGTGGTTAAGAATGCTTTACATACCTACTGGAAAACTCCTCATTCATTGTACTGTATAGGCTTGATGGTCGTGATAAGATATCTATCGGTTAGATACTCTTTAGCTGGTCCTTGTGTGTTTCGTTGTCTGTGGTTAGTTCACAATGGCAGCGCGCGCACGCATTATTGTGCGCTGTGATGTTCTTGTTTTGATTAACACCAAAAACCAAGCACCCACGAGGAATTGCTATACACATAAGTCACGAATACCAATACCTTAGCCTTTAAACTAACGTCGTTGTGAGTTTGTGTCGTGGTGGTCCGCGGGCTCTCATGCACCGCGCTGGAAAAGTTGGGCGTAATGTTAAAATGATGATGGTAGATCCAGTTATAATGATGTCGGCTATCTAGACTCTAGGGCGCCGAATAGAGTATATTTAATTGGAAGTTGAGACGTCATTCTACTACTCTATTGAATCAAAATGGCAATGTACTATCGGAGATCGGCGGTACGACCCAGCAGCGATACCACCGATCTCTGATAGTACGCCATCATCTTGATCCCACTATGTGGAATGATTTCACAACATGCAATTCAAAGAGGCTCTACTCCAATAATTATAGGGCCTACCCCGTGAAATAGGCTGATTGTACGATTATGCACGACATGAAGTTGGTTGGTACAGGAGCCCGGCCGTACCAAGAGCGCGTATCTGGCAGTTCTGTTTAGGTCCTGCTAAAAGAGTTCATAGTAAGCCTTCAGGAAGAGCAAGATTTCATGGAGTTATTAGACCACAAACTGTCAATGAACGACATTTTTGTAGTCTGGCAAGATAAAAGTGCGAGACACGCCGCCTCTGTTCTCGCTGTCTCTCTTGGCTCGGATTAGCCTCTTTACCCTTGACTACTTTGTATGAATATAAGGTTGCTTTTCGCAATTGTAATTTTGGAGAGTTTTCTGTCCTGTTAGATATGATAAGTCCATGGCATAAGCTTGTCGTCATTATTTACACGAAACGAACGATCCCACTTATTGGTCCTTGGATATAACCAAACCAAAGATAAAGCAAAAGTCCCTACGTCAAATCAATCAATCTAGTGTGGACAATAAAATATGAGCTCCGGTTTTTATTACCGGTTTCCGGTGATTTTGTGGGTTTGTTCTGTTCCGGAGGATGGAGGTTCTTCCAAAGCCGAGTAAAATAAAAAATTAATAAAAATTTCAAATAGATGGCGTTGATACATCCCATTTAACATTTCTCAAAAATAATTCAAAACCATAAAATAAATAAAAATGGAGACTCAGCATTTTTTTGTTAATATTCATAAAATGTCTTTGCTTGTAAGCCTAAATGTTGACCGGAAGAGATATTTATTGTTTTTCGCGATTCATTACGTAAATTTTTGTGTGAATAGTCTCCAGTACTTTTATGCAATAACCGGTTTTTTCCAGTAGGCTAGAACAAACAATCTCCGGTATTTCACCGGTTTGTCGAGCTTGGTGCGAATCCCTATCAATCATATTCAACAAAATTACTCGGCAGAAATTGAGTAGTAAAATTCGAAATTATTGATCCTAAAAGGCGGGCCGTGGGATCTCAAGCTCAGCAAACGATATCGTCATTGTAGCCAGATTTCAGTGTGGAAATATTATCCTAAAAGTACGTGTAATTTACTTGAATTAAGCACTCAAAAAATGCCGGTTATCCTAACCTGTCTTTTCTCTATTCCAGAATTAAGCAATGGCGACAGAAACATTAATTCCCCTCGAATCCAACCCAGAAGTGATGAATAAGTTTCTTCAGAAACTGGGTGTTCCCAATAGTTGGAGCGTAGTCGATGTCATGGGATTGGATCCGGAAATGTTAGCCTGGGTGCCTCGTCCAGTACTTGCAGTCCTCCTTCTTTTCCCGTGTTCAGATCCCTATGAACAACATAAGCAGAAAGAGCAAGCTGAAATATTGTCAAAAGGGCAACAAGTAAGTAGCGACGTTTTCTACATGAAACAAAATCTAAGCAATTCATGTGGAACTGTTGCTCTTGTGCACAGCATTGCCAACAATGTCGACAAAATTCAACTAAATGAGGGCCCAATGAAACATTTCCTGGATGAAGCCAAAGATGTTGATGCTGCTGCTCGAGGCACACTCTTAGAAAAGACTGACAGTATAATCAATGCTCATAAAGAATTGGCCTTAGAAGGACAAACTAATACTCCTGGAGCTGATGATCCTGTAAATCATCATTTCATTGCTTTTGTACACAAGGATGGTACTTTATATGAATTGGATGGTCGTAAAGCATTCCCTATCAACCATGGCTCCACTACTGCAGACAATTTATTAGAAGATGCAGCTAAAATTTGCAAAGAGTTTATGGCAAGAGACCCATCTGAAGTACGTTTCACTGTAGTTGCTTTAGCAGCATCTGATTAACTACAGTTCCTTTACTATTCTATCTGATGTTAATTTGTGATTTTGTATACTTACATTGATATTTAATTTGAGTGAGGATAATTGCAGATTTTTTTGGGTTTTGCAGCTAATACATTGTAGTAAAATCATCAATATCATAGCCCGTAACTGTCCACTGTAGGACTTAGAGCTTCTCCCACAAAAGGGGAGAGTATTGCCCGTAGTGATATATTGGCATATTATTATAGATTTTTATCCCAAATAATATTATTTAAAAAGAATCTAGAAATGCAGCAATGCAATGTGTTTGAATAAAAAACCAAAGAAATAATCTAAGCAGTCAATTTGTATAACTCAACTTAAAACTTAAGGTTTCGTCACAACATTTGATGCTTGTTGTGGTTAGATTCAAGCTATGTGCCTAAATATTTTCTTATTGCTTGTAAGTTTTATAAAAATATCCCATTATTTATGTGTCTAGATTTTGTTCCAATTTTATTTAAAGGGTTTTGTTTGTATTGTTCATTCTGGGCTCCAAAGTCCATTTCCTCGAATGCCCATAATTGTTTTATAAGGAATAATAAAACAATACAAACAAAAACCCATGTAAAATTGGAAGTGGGCTGCCAGTCCAGTGTAATTTATTTATGTATTTGATACAATGTGCGATGCAGTGCTTGCTGCTTTTGTGATATTAAAAATATAATCTTGTGTATCAAACATTAGTTTCATTTGCTACTTAAAATTCGACTACACGCACTTACGCTGCACTGTGTGGTATGGCAAGGTTGGTCGAAATTGTATGGAGCTAGACCAGTGTCTTCAAATAAATAGTTTTTTGAGGTCAGTAACCTATACACACTTGAGCGGCGCGACGCGGCACGTCAAATTCATACAAATGACTTAGCAGCGCCGCGTCACGTAGTGCAGCGCAGCGCAAATGCGGGCCTTTAAGGTATGTACATACATACCTACCAAATCATTATCATCCATGCGTTAAATCCCGGTACATGCCAACCAAATATGGAACACAATTTAACTAATTTGACCTACCACTTAACACTCGCTGCTCACCCAAAGAGTTAGGCCTGGTGCTAACAAAGATGAGTCATGCGCACAGCTGTATGGCCGCCGAAATATACCATACGTGGGTGCGGACGACCGACCAGCTGAATTCATATTGGCACTACGCGAGTGCTCGGGACAACAGCCATCGAGTCTTGTAGTCTTGTTTGTATGGACTGGCCAGATGTGTCAGTGCGCACTCGCGTAACACCGTTTACGACTTAATTGTTGAGGTGGCCGTAGCGTAGAACGAACAATAAAACCTTTGGTGATAAAAATGAATCTCCACAAACTTCTTATGAAATCTAAAGGTGGGTACACTAATAAATAATACAAAAAGATTCAACCAATTCATTTAATGTTTTTAATAAAATTTATTATAACTTAATGAAACTGTACATATACTTAATATTATGTGGTCTCTGCCTACCTATACGGGCTGCTGAACTGCTGTAAGTCATTTCATCTCTCTGTCCCTGCTCGACTTTTAGCAACATCAAGATTTTAAACATTCGGGATTAGAAACAGGATTTACGTTACAGTAGGTACGTTTAGTTCAGTATTATCGGACATCTGATGGAAAGTGGTCACCGCCGCCTATGGACATCAACACCAGGGGTATCACCAATACGATACCCATCTTTAAAGAGACGTCTAGTATAATTAGTGAGGACAATTGGACTCTTGGACAATTAGTGAGGATGAGTACCAACCCAGCTCGCAGCGGGTGGTGCGATGGCGAAATTTTGTGAAAGTGAGATTCTACTATAGGTACGAATATTTTATAGCAAAAGACTGTATGAAGGAAATGAAAAACAAGTAATCGAATGAAAATTCACCGGCGGAGTCGATAGTGAGTTATGAAATGCCTGCAGCGGCATCTATCTTACCTACTTATATTACCTATAAAGTTGGATTTAATCTCGTGAAACCACTGAACGGGTAATCTGGGAAAGGACAGGTTAATTATATAGTGGAAGATCAGCTTGACATGGAAAACCTGTCTTTACCTACTTTACCAAGTAGCCTGAAGTAAAAGAGTACTACCTTCAGGTAGATGTTAGACGGGCCAAGGACTACATGCTGTCAAAAGCCCACTGACCAGAAGTCGCGGAAACCTTCAACTCTACGTTGATGCACATACGACATAATTTCTTAAGAGGACGCCGTCGCCTCTCATTTGTTTTTGCATGACGTGTCATGCCACATTCGCGTTTACATGTGCTGCTATAAACTTGAATAAGCACCATCTGTACTTAAAAAGCGATTTACGATCTATGCTAATGTTTATTTTACCCTTTTTCGTGAACTACAGGAAATCTAAACAATTTAGACAAAATTCCTTGTCGCGAATTTTAGTTTACTAAGCCCGGCTTGCACCAAATTCTTATACACATTTAGGAATTGCGTTTACCGTCATTAATTAAATAAAATGCCTATATGTTCTTATTAATGGTATTCATTTGATCCACCTATCAAACCTTATAGCCTCCTATAGCGGTTTAGAAGTCCGTAATAATCTCTCACAAACAGATCACAGTTAAAATTCAATTTTTCGTGTTTCTTGTTATACAAATAGGTACTAGATAAGGTTTACAAAAGCACATAGATACTGAAATTTCACGTGCCTAAATCATAGCTAGCTCAGAATCTGTGTTCAAATACCTTCAAAAAATTAAAGCATATAGCATATTATTATGCTTAGCGAGAAATTACGTATTGCTAAAGAGGAACTCGTGGGAATATTTGGTTAACTAATAAACGGATCTATCGACGCACAGCTACACAGATCAGGCTGTAACTATAGGAAGACATGTAGGGCTTTTTACAATATGTAAAATAATGCCAGGACATGTAACGAATGTTATAAATAAATGATACGGCGAGATAATGATGGCGAATGGGTTAGAAAAGCTGGTCCACGCATTTTTTATCATTCTTCTTTATTAGTACGGTATCAATTCACACTGGAGTGGCAGTTTTCTGCTTGAAAAGTGAGACCAGCATCTTTGAGAGTCTACGTTCATTATGTGCGCCACTAGTAGTTTAAGCGATATTAGAACTTCCTAATTGAGATAAAGAATAAAATGGTGAGACAGTAATAGTAGTTTATGCAACTGTCATATAAAAGGGGGTATTAAAACATGAGTGTCTGTTTATCATACGAGGCGTAGCCGAGTATGATAATAGTTTGACACGAGTGTTTTAATACCTAATTATATGCAGTTGCATACACTACTTTATCTACACTCATATTTTTATGTTAAAATATCGTACCTATAATTTTTTCAACTTTGCTGGATGTAAGCTAAGAGTCAGTTCTGTTGTATCTACGCGTCACGGATATCAAGCGGCGGGAAATTCACGTCACTACTTTCACATTTATCTATTTATTTGCTTCAAACAAGAAAAAACATTCACAAACACAACTAACGATTAGAAAAGAATATTCTGTTTAGCGGGAAAATAATGTCTCACAAATATAGACGGGAAAATTTGAATTTTGAATTTGTTAAAGACATTTAGGTATTCAGCCTACATTTGACCGTGTCCAGGCGCCCGACAAGAATTTTAAAAATATAAGTGTTGCATAATGATTAAAAAGTTATTTTACGATACAGCTGTAATGAAATTAGTATAGAAAATGCTGTATCGAAAAGTAATTTTTTTAAATTTTATGGTTTGGCGTTATAAAAGTGTCTCCTTAAACGACTGTTTTCAAATATGTAATTGGAACATTACGATACGAGTGTAGATAAAGTTTATTATCTCATAATGTTTTAAACAATCGAGGTTATTATTACACATTTTAAGGGTATGTTCCGGGTCAACAAAAGTACGCGGTAGGAAACCCGAAACATACCCTTAAAATGTTTTATTGTCTCAGTGCCACTTCAATGTGAGTTAGGTTAATATAATGCATTCATAATCACTACTTAATGTAAGCATTAATTGGAGCATACCATTGGTACCTACCTAGATAATGTCGAAGGTAAAACCAAAAAAAAATAACTTAATTTGTCAATTATTGTGCTAATATCACATTTTAAATTATTTCTAGTAAATTATATAGTTTAGATACTAAAGAGTAAATTTCACTAATAAATATTTCATTTCTTATAGGTTTGGTAAAGTTGACTCCTCTTCTGTGGAATTAACAGCCGTGTGATCTGAAATAAAAAAGAGGAATTCAAATTAGAGTACTATTTACTCTTGTTTAGTCACCTATGCTATTATGTAACATTTACCCTATTGTCATACTATTATTACATTGTAACTGACCAGGCGGACACTGGGCCCTCGCGTGCCTCGCGGGGACACAACGCCAAGATGATGATGATGATGTCATTGTAAGTGACCGTAACAATATTCTTCTTTACATACATACAGTATAATATAGGTAACTTCGGCGCACAAAGAGGGGTGCTATAACTCTTAAGTGTGTTGTGCATATCAGTCAGTGTATCTATCTGTAGTATCAGAGTTCCGAAACGGGCAAGTAGTTCTTTTAATCATATTAATTACTAGCTGTTCCCAGCGGCGTTCACCCACGCGGTATTCAGATCACAGCAAACATCCAACTTTCCCGCGGGACAATATTATTTTCCCGGGATAAAAAGTAGCCTATGTCACTCGGGAGTATTGTAGGTTCCTATTCGGTTAAGTAGTTTTCGAGTTTATCTATTACAAACAAACAAATCCTTTCTCTTTGGAATATTAGTACAGATGACATGTAAGTACCGAGTGAATCGAATCACCTATCCACTGAATAAAAAAGCACAAACCGGATCCATCGACCCGCTAGCTTGAGTGTTGCGGGCTATCCTTCCCAGAAATACGTATGCCGAAATATGCCACACCAAAGCAGAAGTGTTTGTTTTTTGACAAAATACTTTTTCTGCATTCCAGCAGACCCTGGCAGAAGCCCGGATAGACGCTAAGATGAATGACTTTTTCTGCATTCCACGTAAGCGAAGCCTTTTTCGGCACTGCATGAAGCCAGGGATAACAGTCTTATCATAGGTAATATTTATTAACCTACGTCACAAACAGGGTTGTTATAAAAGTGTTAAGTGTGTATCTGCGTGGCTTTTTTATTTGAGAGCCAGCTAAACGAAATGATACTTAGCTTTGTTTCAACAAAATCGGTTAAATATTTGGGTACGATACAGTTGACGTTGTCAGGTATTTTTCGACATCGTCGGTTAGATTGTTACAATTAATATTAATATGTAACATACCAGTTACAATTAGGGGCTCTGCCGTAAACTTAGGCAGTAGCAATGTGAGTGACAAGCCAAGTAAGCAGGCTGCGCCGCACACCCAGGACAGAGCGTAGCGGTAGTAGCTCGACGCTGCCTCCTCAGCACTGTACCAGGAAAAACATTACATTTAAAACTATGTAAGCACCTATTATTATAATAACCCATATCATTATTGGCCTTAGACATCACTGCGTCACTGTTAATGGTACGGCACAATGGTGGCTGTAGAGGCCAACACGGGAAAGACAGATTCGGTCACACAGGGAAGAGACAAGAGAATACGCACTGGATGGTACAATATTTATTTTATAGGTACCTACATACATTGATACATGATACTGGTAAAGGACGTGACTCATAAAATCACATGTGTTATTATCAACTTGCTACATGGCCGTTAGTATTTAGGTCCAAACATTATCAGTGAACCATAATTGAACTCATTACAATAGACATGATCAGTATACACAGTATAATATTTTTGCGTTAGTTTGACTCATATGCAGCACATTGTGCTTTATTAGTCATTTAAACAAAAGCAAGCTAAGTAGACACCTGTTACTCATATTTATATTTTATTGACAACACTTAATAAAAAACGGTGCTGCTCATTTTCTGAGGTCACCATCTTCGTGGCATTAGTGTAGGAGTTTAACATGGAGGATGGATGGATTTATTCATGGTATAAACAAAATTATAGGCATACTCACTATAACTGTATCAGCGCTATCACCACGCCACAGGCGAGTTTGTCTGTGAAGCTCATGAGGCCATATACAAACGCCGACGCTTCCGTCCTAGCGCCTACCAAATCCGCTGTGAGGGCAAGACTAGTCACTAACATCACAGCTCCACCAAACCCTTAAAAAAAATTACCATACCATATGAAATTAGGAAAAATCAACACAATTATTTACATCTCATAACAATAACACACAGTTTGACCAACCTATTAGAACAGCAACTAAGTAAATTACGTAAGTTTTGTAGACGTGGTCTGATTCTAGATAAATCCAGATGAAACCACTGAGTGCACATGCTGTTCCTATGAAGTACATAAGTTTTTTGGAGAATGTTCGAGGAGCCACCCTTTGAACTCCAGCCGCCAGTAGGCTGCCCAAGTACATGGCCAGAGGCACCACTGCCAGGGAGCGGGCAGCCAGCCCTAAAGTTAAGTGCAGATATAAAGGCACAAGCACCTGAGATACATTCACAACAACTCTTGTGCTCATATAAATTCCAGCTATCTAAAACAAAAACGAAATTTAACCCTTATACATATAGGAGTAAAATGGACTATAAAGTTTATATGGGAACTAATAGTCATTTAGGGCTACCTATTTACTTGAACATAGCATTTATGTATAAGTTTTATTTATCCTAAGGAAGTGTAAGTTGGACGGCAAACGGAACTGGAAAAACAAATATTAATTTATTTAATCACTCAATGCTATGTAATACTTTAGTAAATATTTTACTATTAAGTACTTTTTACTTATTTATATTTCTATACCAATAATATAAATTATGTGACAGTTAATCAGCAGGCGTATAACTTCCGTGTAATTTCTATAAAGGCAAATTTCTGTAAAGGACTTTTATAAAAAAATTACTTACCTGATACATAAGTGGTTTAAGCATAAAATGGCAATGTGTTCCTCTTTCATCTTCGCTGCCTAATAGTTGGTCTCTTCTTCTGTGTGAATGTTTTTCGTTAACACCCAAATGGAATAAAATTGTTGCACATATTCCTACACTTAAAACAATGTAAACTATGAGTCTGAATTTCCATGCATCCATAGGCCCCACTTGCTGTAAACAAAAAACAGAATGAATTAATTATTGGAATATTCATACAAATAAACAGAAAAAGATACATTGTTTTTTTTTAAGAATAACTTTTTGTTGAATGTATAGTTTGGAATAAATATACCAGTAATAAAATTCTCATACCTGTGTATCACATGACCCAGTCAAATGTAAGACAATCCAAGTGGTGATATAAACAAACAGATTTGAAAATACAGTGAATCCAAACCTGTAAAACAAAATATAAGTAGTAGGTAATCATCATTCATTTTGTAAGTAAAGAATGGTTGGTCTTTTAAGAGTGTATTGAGGATAATTTAGGAATCCATGAAATATTATGAATAAGGCAGACAAGAGGGTCACCTGACGATAAGTAATCGCCATCAGCCAAAAACACCCAGAACAACAGTAAGACAAGAATAAGTTTTTGGTATAACTATTTAGCAGCTAGTTAGCATTATATTTCTTGATATGTTCTGGGGCCTACTTAACACTTTCGCTGCAGCCAACTCAACAATTGGGTCGAAATGGGCGCTACACATGCGCATGACTCGTTTGGCCGGTCCATTTAATACTCACAATACAATACTTAGCACTGCTGTAGCCTCTATGGTATTTGAGTTAGCAGGGGAAGTGTTAATCAAAAATGTTTGCTTATAATATCAGGTCAAAATATTAGAATGTGCATCTTTCTATTAGTTACATATGAGTATGTATATATGTATGGTAACAATCAATACTTTCAAGTGATATGTACTAATATTTTCTATGATGTAGGCCCCTGTAATAAATACTGTTATTAGTTACATTTACCTGATTGCAGTTAGGTGAGTCCTAGTATGATCATCTTCAGACAATTCTGGTATCAAACTCAAATGTGATATTTGTACAGCTGCCCAACCTATTTGAAATACCATAATGAATGCAGCAAAGTAAAACATTTGTGCCCATTTATGTGCAAGGGAACATCCAACGCATTTAGAAAATATAAATGGGAAAGACCCCAACACACATGCGGTACCTGTAACAAATAAAACATTATTCTGTTATACATAACATTGAAAGTGAACATCCATTTAATATCTTTAAAGTAGGTAGAAAACTAACCAAATAGATGCCAAAGTTTTCTTTTTCCATATCGAACACTGAGAGTATTGTCTGTGTGATCTGAATGATACCCAACAAATGGGGTGGATAAAGCATCCACAACTTGACCAATGAGCATTAAATTTCCAGCTTGGGAGGCACTAAATTCTAATACTAAATGAAAGAATACCAAGAAATATGTAAACCATAAGCTGGCGCAGACATCGTTGAGTACGTGACCGATTCCATAACTAAGTTGCAACTTTAAACTAGTTGATATGTCCACAAATTCGTTATCCATTGGAAAAATAAAAAAATATTTGGTTAGATTGTGAAAGCTCTGGATAAAATTCAATGTAAATATACATAGACACTAGGCATGTTATTGAGAAAAATAATGCAAATTTCACAATAATGGTTATTTTATATTTAACACTAACAAAATCAAAGTAAGTTTTTATTTATTATTTCTCGAAATTAATCACTGTCCACGTCCAACTGTCATAACAGAAACCACAAACTATAAAAGTATTGAACCTTTGACCAAACCACAAAGACAAAAAATTTACAGTACGATCCGTTTTACCCACATGTCATATAATTTCTTCTGTTTTACAAAAGTTTAATAATAAAAATACTGTGTGGTTTTATATAGATTTTACCTAACACACCTTAAAACGTACAGTGGTTTAACTAGATAAAAATCGAAAGCGTGCAATAGGTACCGCAGCCAAGTTTTCATTGCTAACTCAAATCAACGTAAAATGAGACGGGGCAACCATCCCAGATTAAAAACCCTATAAAACGGTAGGGTTGTAAATATTCAAAAAATATATATCGATATTTAATCAATGTATAATGTTTCTTTTAGCTTAATGTCTCTCGGCTTGTTTCCTACAGCATCATCTTTGTCGCACGAGTGTGAGTCAATACGAAACACGAAGTTTACCGAGTGTACCCAACTACCTATAGATCACTAAGCACGATTGCACAATACAATGCATGACGACCTACAGTAAGACATTTTTTCCGTACTCATAGGGGCTGAAGTAATCTCCATATGTAAGCCAAAACTCCCAGAGATCTGGCCAATGGCCTAGCCTGGCCAAAATCTACTAGGTCAATCCAAAAATTTACAAAATAAAGAACAGAGAGAAATACAAACAAAATGTACAATATGTATTATGCATAGAAACATCTGCCACGCGGGAAAAATATTAATGTGTCCGGTGACCGATGTATCAATTTAATATTTTTCTTCCTAGCACTTTTTCCCGTATCAGGTTCGGGGTAGGTACACTTGACCATGATCCAGGATTTTGGCAGATCAGGTAATTACAATAGATCAGCTGCCATCACCCCTGTGATTCTGTTTACACAGAACCTACCAGATCGGCGATATTACGCCAATAGATTATAAAAATCGACAACAACACCCCTATTCTTTTATCTGACATGTGTCTAATGTAGGTCGCCACAGACTAATAAATTAGCAGACAACCAGCCAGCGCCCGGAAAGAAAACTTGTTGAAAATCTTGCGATATCGAAGAAGATAATTATTTTAATCAAATTAAACTTGCATGTCTACGATTTGTGTCTTTAAAAATGATAGTCATGAAAATAATACAATTTTTTATAGCTTTTATGTTCCTTTCATTCGTTAATGGAGATGTTTTCAAAGAAGAAATGTACATCAAGCCCTTACCACCGACTCATTTGTACTCTTATTTTCAATTTGTTACTTTAGTTAATAGTTCTTCGTGTAAGTAATACACAATTTAGTTTCCATTCTTGATTATAGTGTTGGCAGTAGATTAATTATAAAAATTGTTTCAGTCAGACATTCCCATTTGTCGTCGAGATCCCTAGGGGAAATTATATCAAGGTTTCAAGTAGAAGAATTACACCTAACATTGACTGAGGGACAGTGGCGACACAAGCAGTGGGGATACCCTGTACTAGATGCGGCTCCTGGTGCAGAGCTCTATGCCTGGTTCTCACCACACATAGAAGATGTGGATAGTCAATGGCGGAAACTCAGTGCAGCTTTATCTGGATTGTTCTGTGCATCACTGAACTTCATTGATGGTTTTAATACTGTAATACCTCAAATGGCAATGTGGCCATTTGGTGCATTTAAATCAAATACAAATGTAACTTCACATTTGAGATACGCATCTCTACCTAGAGAAATTGTGTGCACTGAAAATCTTACTCCATGGAAAAAACTTCTTCCATGTGGATCTTCTCGTGGGTTTGCTGCTTTACTAAATTCAAGAATGATACATAATACAAACTACCACTCAATTGCTGTGCATGTAAGAAAAGTTTGTGTAAGTAAGGAATGTACAGAGACACAATTAGAAATTAAACAGACAGTTTCTCTTGTTTATGATTATAAAATAATCAACAATGATGATTGGTCATTCAGAAGATTGTTCGGCCAAGGTTTGCCAGGAGCATGCCCATTATCATCTGCCAGTAATATTTATGTTGACATTACATCTAACAACACACAACCATTTAAACTCATTCCACCTCCTGAAAGAATTGTCCTGTCACAAAGAGGTGGCAGTGACATGAGGCTAGCTGTATATGATGTACCTGCTGATGGACAAATGGTAAATATTGGTATAAAACATGAAGGGACAAATAAATTGCCCATTGCTAGCCCACCTCCTTTGTACTTCAATAGATATGTACTTGGATATGGTAAAGAATTTGGTGGTATTGTTACTGAGCTAACTAATAGTCATTTGACCGCTATTGATGTTGTGGTTCTTGAAAATGCCCCTTGGTGGTTACCAATCCAACTCAGTTCACTGAGAGTAAATGGAGAAGCTGAAAGTAAATTGGTTACAGCTCAGTATTATTCACCAGGCAGAAGCCGGCAGAAACCTTACCACCTTGAATTGTTGCTGAGGCTTCCACCTAAATCTACAACTACAATTACTATAGATTTTGAATTTGTGTTCCTGAAGTGGCAAGAATATCCTCCAGATGCAAATCATGGGTTTTACATAGGTTCTGCACTGATAGCCGCAAATCTTCCTACAGCTAAAAATTATACTAGTCTACCTGTAACTGGAACAACATTTGATTCAATAATCAATGCTACAAAACCTTGTAAGTATGACAGATTGTGAACATAATACACATGTTTACTTATTATTGTTATTTTATAATTTAAAATGTAAAAAACTATTCCTTTCTTAAATTATAAATATAAAATACTGATAACAACTTTTTTGTTGCAGGGTACCCAATTCTTTTTAGGTCAAATGGTGGCATGGTGTCTCTGCCAACTCCTGACTTCAGTATGCCGTATAATGTTATATGCCTTGCATGTACAGTTGTTGCGTTAGCATTTGGTCCACTTCATAACATCTGCACAAAAGAACTTACACTTAAAGCAGTGGGTGCTCCAGTCTCTCTTAAACAGAAACTGTTAAATTTGTTTAAGAAAAAGAAGGACTAAGTAAATAACATATTTAATTTTAGTTCTACCTTATTGTTTTTGTTGAACAAAATATAGACTGATTTGAATAGTATTTTATTTTATTTGAAAGTTTGACATCTCCAGACCAAAATAAATGTGTAATTGTATGTAATATCAGAAAAAATTCCTTCCTATGAAATATGGAAGGCACTCAATGCGAGATAGTCCCTTCCCTTAAGTGAAAAAAGGTTCACTTCCGGAAACCAGCACCATCTTTTAGTATGTTAAGTATGTTATTCGGAATAAAAACCAGCCGGGAGACAATATCTAAAGTGCTTGGCTCTACAGCGGTGACGTCATCAAGATGGCCGCCGCCGCGTTTTGAAATTTGCCTTCAAAACAGACTGTATTGCACTCAGAAGTATGTGTGGGGCATCAAATGAAGCAGAATAAAATGTGCTACAATATTGTTCATACATTCAACTATGTTAAAATTATAGTTTGAGAGATATTCAAGTTAAAATGAAAATTTGTCAAAAAATAAATCCGTTTTTATTTTTTAACAACTTAACCGATAACTTTAGAGCAAAATAATGTACTAAGAAAATAAAGGCATATTATAAAGGTATACAAAAATATTGTTATAATCCCAACCGGTTAATAAATAAGTGGGATATTGTAATTTTTCCCTAGCAACGGGCACCACTTGAAGCGCCATAGGATTGTTTTAATTTGCGTAAATATATGTATATGTAAAATAAACGTATTATTGTGTCCTTTAACGCGGTACACCGGAGGCCCGCCCGATCGGCCTAAGTGACGAAGCTGTAGATTTAATTATACCTAATATAGTCTTTATAATTATATTAATATGCCATACGAATAAATAAATTATTATGTTATATACGAGTGTAAAACAATCAACGTATTATATTAGGTATAGTTCGGATTTATCCTTGTGTGTGCAAGAAGTGCTGAGTTTAGTTTGTATTTCACGCACCGACATTTTGTGCACCGATCTTTGCACTTGCAAGACAGTTCTTTGCAATTGACTCTAGCACCAGGTAGTAGTGTCTTCCATAACCGTTGTTATTATTTGGCCATCCGCAACTGCATGGATCCAGTACTTCGAGGCATTTATTCAGCCAGTGGGTCCAAATTTGGACCTGGTATGCCGTTCTTTTTACATGGTGAAGTGCGTCTTGCGTTGGAGGAATATTCATCCATCGTGTCACTTCATCATCACAGCCCATAACAGTCCACTGCAGGACTTAAGGCCTCTCCCACGAAAGGGAAGGTCATTGCTATAATCTCCACGCTTAGTAGGCGGATTGGAAAACGCAGTATTGTACATTTTCCAACTTACGGAGACTCTAGATCATTAGTCGTCCTGTACGACACCCACAAGTGTAACGGGTTGTTGCTATTCTACTTACTGCCGGATACTACACAGCCAATTGTAACCCACAAATTCTTCCATTAAAGCGAATTCGTGACTAGTTTGACATGGTTACATCCCACAAGAGTATGCTTTGATGCAAGTAAAACTAAAAGCAAACTGCAAGATGACGATTGGTACAGAAGCCTCTAGGTCAGAACATTAGTCAAGCGGGATTTGGTAAACGCTGTTACAGGATGCATCACGAACTTTGCCTGCCAGCTTTTTTCTGCCTTCGGCCAGCCAATACCCGTCCTAGGGAATATGTCAGACACGATGTATATAGGCGTGTCAGCGTACATTCAAAAGGTCATCGTGGCTGAAATTATGGACAAATGCACCTTGGGCCTAGACTTCATGAAGAAACATAATGCCGCGGCCACACATTGGACTCAACTTTGCGTCCAACATTGGCTATAATTTGAAATGATCCAACTACTGCACTACACATTGGCTTCAATGACAACTTTGTAACCAAGCAATGGAAACAGACTGGCTCATTGGGCCAGTCCCGCTGCGGCTGCAGACGACCTACGATGGACGACAATTTAATACCACTAGCGGCTTACGCTTACGGCCTAGGCATATATGCTTATTACCTGCATATGCATAGGAGAAATAATCAACAAAGGAAAAGCCAATGTGTGGCGCGAACGCGGCGCTGTGTCCAAGATGCCCCCGCGCACTCCCCCTTCATTCCCCTCGCCTTTGAACGTGTAACAAAAACCGACACTGAGCGGGTTAGTGTTGGGCATTGGACAGTGATTGGACGCAATGCCTACATTGAGTCCAAGTACCGATACACACATTGGTACATTGGACGCAAAACGTTACGTTGGTGCAAATGCTTCCAATGTGTAGCTGCGGCATAACTGCAAAATCGATGTCACTTATGGAATTTTTAAGTGTGGTAATGAGGAGATACATGACACTTCACACTTTGAAGAACCACTGGGAAAGTAACTTACCTAAGTAAAATTATACCTAGTACCTGCACGAGTACAGGCTCAAGTAGAAGTAAAGTATTCCATCGGCTAGTAAGAACGAGCCGAATAGGTGTGTACTGGTGAAGGATACGCTAAGAATAGTTCTGCTATTACAGAACTTCTTAATGGATGCAAAGGAAACCGTAGATATTCTCAGAGCATAATCGGCAAGAGATCTGCTACGCTTCGTTAATATCTTCTCTTCCCAAGATGGAAGTCTTGGAAGAACTTCGCTAGTACAACACAGGATCGACACTGGAAGCGAAAGATCTATAAGTCAGCGAGCAAGGCAAAAACCGATTGCAAAAGAAAAAAAAGTTCAGGAGTTATTAAAAAGACATGAGAAGCAATAAGGTCATAGAACCGTCTGCAAGTCCATGACGTTCACCAGTCGTCTTAGTCAAGAAGAAAGATGGCAGCACACGATTTTGCGTGGACTACCGTCAACTAAATGGAATCACAAAAAAGGACAGCTATTCCTAGCCTCGTATCGATGACACATTGGATACCCCGAGGTTCTCAACCTTGGATCTTAAGCCTGGCTATTGCTTAGATCATAAATATATGATCTAAGGGCTATTGGCATTCTCACCCAAAGAATAAGGTTGAGACAGTGTTTCCAACAGAATAAGGACTATGGAATTTCAATGTTAAGCGCGCTCCACATGTTCGCCGAAACTTCCGGCGAAACTTTTGCCGGGACTTTGGTCGACCCTCTACATTCTCGTCTATTAGGGATGTGGTGGTGTCAAAACGCGCGACATTTTATCGATTCATCGGTGTAATATCGGTAATCTACTGTAAACAGGGTCACAGAGGTGACGGCAGCTTCTCTACTGTAATTACTTGATCTACTAATATCCTGGATCATGGTCAAGAGTACCCCGAACCTGTTACGGGAAAAAGCGCTAGGAATATAAATATAAAATCGATCGAATCGAGACGACAACAAACTATCTCTACTTAGTCTATGAAATAGGCGAGACATGCCAAATTTGCACGGGACTACACGAATACTACCTCTACATTCTCGTGTTCCCGCGGAACTGTCCACATGTGGAGCGCGCTTTATGCCTTTCGGACTGTGCAACACGCCTGCCACTTTGGAAAGACTCATAGATGTATGAGCAGGATGAGTGCATGATGCCTGCCTGGTCTAATTGGATGATGTCATTATCATTGGTCGCAATTTTGAGGATCATTTGCGCAACTTGGAACAAGTCTTAAAAAAAGTAAAGGATGCCGACCTTACGTTAAGCCCGATGCCATCCCGATAATGATATATTTAGGAGTATACTCAACTGAGTAACTACCTCGGTCATGTGATCACCAGTGAGGGTGACCAAACAGATCCAGAAAAGTTTAAGCACTACAGAGATGGCCTACTCCCAAGGACAAAACGGAAGTTCGGGCATTCTTAGGGCTGTGCTCATACTACAGACGGTTTGTTAAAGTATTCTCTTGCAGTGCCACTACATCGTCTGACTGAAGACAAGCAACTATTCCGCTGGGATGAGCTCTGTAAGGATACCTTTCAAAGACTGTTAAAATTCCTATGCGAAACTCCTCTATTCAGATAAGATACCCACAACCCAGCGGCAGCGGTCTGTTTATCGTCAACACAGATGCAAGCAACACGGCAATCGGAGGAGTGTTTTCACAGAAACAGGGCAACGCAAAGTCGTGTTTACTTACTTCAGTCAGTCGTTGCTGAGACCAGAGAGGAACCACTATATAACTAGAAGAGAACTCTTGGCTGTGGTAAAGACACAACAACATTTCAAAGAGCATATTATCGGCAGGCAGTTCGTACTCCGTAATGATCACGCTGTCTTGAAGTGGCTATTACATTTTAAAAACCTAGTAGAACAGGTTGCCCGACGGATCGAGCACCTGCAAGAGTTTGACGACGTCACTGAACACAGCAGCGGGAATGCTCATGGAAATGTTGATGCTCTATCAAGGAGGCCTTACTCGGAGGAATGTGCTTAAAAACGAACCCAAATACCCACAATACATAACAAAAGCACTGTGTTAAACAGGAATTGAAAGAATTTCCAGTTAGGCTTACAAAGGCAAGCCCCTGGGAGAATGAATCTATGAGGGAAGTTTAAGAAGATAATGAAGATATCTGACCAATCACCGCATGGAAGGAACGTGGTACGGAGAAACCAAGATGGACAGAAGTGGCACCTACAAGCGCTATCATTAAAGCGTATTGGGCCCAATGGGAGAGCGGAACGGTATACTTTACCGAAAATGGGGAAAGCCTAACGGCAGAGAGTACCACGTTTAGGTAGTTGTTCCTTAGGTTAATGTGCAAGACGTTCTCCAGGAGATACATAATGGTGTAACATCTAGGGCTGAAAAGAACACTGACCAAAGTAAGAGAAAGGCTTCACTGGCTTCATTATCGGGAAGATGTTCAGAATTGGTGTCGCAAATGCAGTATTTGCGCCGCTGTCAAAAAACTGGCAGAGGTACGGCATTTGCAATAACCACCTCGGGGGCTCCTGCTGTATTTTCTTTCGCGATCGCGGGTCGCGGATCATCGGTTAGCGCGGCCACTCGGGCATGCGCGCTGTCTGTTATGCACAACGATAGGTACCTAAGCGGGTACGCTGCTGCTGGGGCTGACTGCGCCCGCGATAGCTCCACCAGCATAACAGCATAAAGCTCCCTTTATTGTTTCTATAAGTAAAGCCTGATAGGTAATGCCTAAAATTTATCTTTGCTAGACAGTAATCTGCTTTATTATTATAGTCGAAAAAAAATAGGTACCTACAGTAGCAATCGAAAAACATATCTAATATTACCATTCCCTAAATCAACATGTATTACACGCTAAGTCGCTACTATTCTATGATTTCAAATCGGTGACGGTGAACGGTGAAGGTGAAAAATTAAAATATCTCACAAGTTTATTATATGATTGCAATTATAAAAATTGTTTTGTAAAGCTTATTATTATTATTATGTGCCTTTACTATCTTAGTACATTATTCTGTTCTAAAGTTACTCGCAAAGGTATTAAAAATTACAAACGGATTTATTTTTTGTTAAATTTTCACAATAACTTGAAAACAAAACTATAAATATATTACTTAAACTCATCGCTTTTTCTATTTAAAATCATTAATTCATACAATTTACGCAAATGAAAACATATGGCGCTTCGAGTGGTGCCCGTTGCTAGGGAAAAATTACAATATCTCGCTTATTTATTAACCGAATGGGATTATAAAAATAGTTTTGTATAGCTTTATAATGCTTCTTTATTTTCTTAGTACATTATTTTGCTCTTAACTTATCGGTTAAGTTGTTAAAAAATAAAAACGGATTTATTTAAAAAAAAAAATTCATATTAACTTGAATATCTCTCAAACTATAATTTTTACATAGTTGAATGTATAAACAATATTGTAGCACATTTTATTTTGCTTCATTTGATGCCCCACCCATACTTCTAAGTACAATGCAGTCTGTTCTAAAGGCAGATTTCAAAACGCGGCGGCGGCCATCTTGATGATGTCACCGCTGGAGAACCAAGCCTATTAGAGATTGTCTCCCGGCTGTTTTTTATTCAGAATAACATACTTAACAACATACTAAAAGATAGTGCTGGTTTCCGGAAGTGAATTATCCGGGCCATATTTGAAGCTAAGGGAAGGGACGAAGAGTAGAGTCCTGGCTTGGCTCTCATCTCAGCTGCTCGATGATAAGCCAGAGTGACCAGAGTCAGGTGTAAAGCATACCTACGAAAGCACATTAACGTAGGGCACCGCTTGAACGTCGACTAGCTAGCTAAGCGACATCGACTCGCGCAGCGTCGCGACCGCTGGCTAAGCGTCACTTAGCAACTTCAATGAATATTTTGCGTTACTAATTATTTGTATTAAAGGTAAAGCAAAGTGTCCATTAGCAATCAATAGTGTGCCTAACAGGTCGCGTAAGTGGACTTTGGCAAATTTTAATGACATGCTGAAGTTGCTGCCAGTCCCACGTATAGGTAGGCAGATACAGTTGTTTTGACCTTACACCAAGCACTTGCGCCGCATGGATCTGCCAGCCAGGGCCCGCTATTCTAATAAGAAAGCGGCTTCAGATTTACTTAAAGCGGTACCAGAGTCCATAAGAATAATTTAAATTGTTGTGGTTTTGTGGTTTTGGCTTTCTACGTGCGGCGATTGACATCTCACACACAGCCACTTAGGGATAAGCCGGTTCCTCAGAGCCTCGTCCGTCTCTGTCAGCAAGGGGACTGTGTGGAGTGGAGTGATGGTACTGTCTGCTTGGCATGAAATATCATTGTGGGTAGGGCCCCAAGTCACCTGGTTCTGGTTTTGGAATTTCTTCAGCTCAAGGTCCAGGAGGAGAGGAGAAGCGTTTAAAAGACAGTCAGTTTGTGCGTAGTTCGGAAACCGTCTGCTGCTTCGATACATCGTTCGAATGATCCTGGACATACTTCCTGCAAAGATTGACCCAGACATGCCCAAGGTCCCCGGTCAAGATTCAGAGATTGAAGACAAGAAAGTCAACCTTCTTTTGCGTGACGAGAGGCTTTTATGAGGGACGAGAAAATACTTCAAGCAGACGCGCCGAATCTACATTCACTGCAATACTAAACACAAATGAAAATTAATCAAAATATTATGTAAGTAATTGAATTTTAAATTGTTATGACTGTATTTGAATTACTAAGTAATTAATATTGTGGTGTTTCAATTGGATTATCGTTTGGCTTATAATTATCGAACTAAATAATTAATATAAAAATTTTAATTTAACCCGCGCGCTATCGACGTGTGCTCTCAGTGCAGTGTCGCGCGGAGAATGGAGGGAAAGGGACGGCAGGAGCGCGGTCGTGCGACTCAGTCCCACTCCCTTACGTTACGATGGAAGGCAACGTAATTTTTTCACACTTCACACGATATATCACCTATGTACACTCATATATATTATTATGTATTTAAACAAATAATATTTATTTATTTATTTCCTGTGGCACTTTTGTCCGTGCTTCACTAGGGGGCTTACTGAAAACCAGCGTCACGGCAACTGTCGTGGCATATGCTGAGTGTGGCCCCATGGCTTGCACTCCATATGGCACAAGTAACGAGATTAGAGTATATTTTTCTTTTTCTTGTTTTGTTTATGTCTCTGTTTGATTATATTTTTTAAATTTAATTTTAAGAATTTTGTGCTGTGTGTTTGAGTGTAATAAATGTGTTTTACTTTACATGCAATAAGGTTCTCGATTACCTATAGTACCTACACTAGACTTGCCCGCTACTTCGTGTGCGTGAAATTTGATATTAATTTCCGGAACATTTATCGCGCTTTTGGTTTTTCTTGTTTACTATACAAATAGGTAGCTATATGGAGAAAAACCAAACAAACGTTTTCACTGCATGTAATATTTAATTTTCAACGAAAATTGCAGAATTTGCAGAATACAGAATTTCTAATAGCTGCTGCTTGTCTTCAATCTCTGAACCTTAACAACGGGCCTTGGTCTATGTTTGCAGAAGGTATGTCCAGGACCCATATGCGTGGCGAGGGGAGTAATACACGGGTGCGAATGCCGAAAGCACGAATAACGATAGCGCGAAGACGATTGCCCGAAAGCTTGAATGCGCGATAGTTCATTTGTGCGAAAAATCAATTCCGCGAAAGCTTCAAAGAGCGAAAGTTCAGTTGTGCGACAATTCGATTGCGCGATAGCTTAATAGCGTGACGTTTTAATCGAGCGAATTATCTGCTGCGCGAAGCAATATTCTAAACAAATTTATAAAGACGGCTTGACGGTTTGTTTATACTGGATAAATTTAAAACCACAATTTTAAAAATTTACACAGCCGATTTAAAAATTCTTTTAACTATAGAAAGCAACGAAGTGGGTATGTTTTTAAGTAATTGGGAGTAATCTCCGAAAATAGTGGATATATTTTGAAAATTCTTTTGCTAATAGTAAGCTGCATAAGTAGTAGTAGTAGTAGTAGGTCGAGTGGCGACCACATACCGGCCTTTGTGGAGATCTCTGGGGGAGGCCTATGTCCAGCAGTGGGCGTCTTCTGGCTGATATGATGATGATGAAGCTACATAATTCCCGAATGACATAGACTGCTTTTCCCCTCGAAAAAATTTATAGCGTACCTACCGCGTGATAGTTGAATGTTTATTCGCTCAATTAAAACGTCGCGATTTTAAGCTTTCGCGCAATGGAATTGTCGCACAACTGAACTTCGGTCTTTGAAGCTTTCGCGGAATTGATTTTTCGCACAAATGAACCATCGCGCATTCAAGCTTTCGGGCAATCGTCTTCGCGCTATCGTTATTCGTGCTTTCGGCATTCGCACCCGTGAATTACTCCCCGTGGCGAGGGGGGGGGGGGTTCAGGGGGTTCAACCCCCCCCCCCTCCCCCCGAAATAGGGGTACGGATCGTTATTTATATGTTTTGATCTAAAACCGGAAGTTAATTTCTACACACTTCTAAAAACGACTTATTTTATTTATTTTTAGCCATTTCTGTCCCACTGCAGGGCAAAGGCCTCCCTTTCGATCTTCCACGACTCACGGTCGAAAAAGTCGAAAAACGACTTGCATATAGAAAAATTAGAAATGAAATTGCGGAAGTTTGCGTAGCGGAATAATATACCGCGTGGAGATTACCCGACAATAAAAGAGTGAATTCGTCACGATTCCTTCACTCATGAAATTGGCGCCTATATTTATGGATAGCTTTTAAATTCAGTTTTGGAATAGAAGCAAGTTTAGCGTTAAATACGATTGGTGACTCGCTATTTTCACGCTCACATAGTGGAAAAGGGCGGGTCGTGCATATGCAACTTCTTCTCACATTCCCCGAAATGTAAACTATAGATAGAATACCGACAGATGCTCAACCCTACGCTAATTTTCGAAGCTCTGTAGCCTGGCATCTACAGGAGGCTTTCCATGAGCTCTTATAGCAGGACTTCAACAGAACTGCCCTGCTTAGAATGAGACAGCGCTATACGTGTCACATAAGCTTGTCACTTTAGGTCCTGCTATTAGAGCTCATGATAAGCCCCCAGCTCACCTCTGGTGTCGTTCGAATGTGAAACAAGCGCAGCTGAAATCAAGTATGTAACTTACTGAAAACGTGTCTGTATGAACACAGTCCCGTTTGCTAAACTATAACGAAAATAAATGTCAAAGTCATGTCCCGTTCTGTCACTGTCATTCGATTTGACATTTCCTTTCATTTTCGTTTCGTATTCATTCGTTGGTTGGTTTCTCACTTTGTTCACTTTGTTCTAAAGCATTCCAAAGTTGGTTCGTAAATCTGTTCATCATCGTTTTAAAGAAGCTACGCAACGCTAAAGTACGATGGAATAGTGACCTTTTCTTTCTGTGTAATTCTGGGAAAAGTAGTTATTGTAATTTGGTAGGATTATTTTCTAGAATCGACACTATGTGATTCATTACCACTTTTTATCTATAACGCTGATTCACGAAGCTATCGGTTACAAACATGGTATGTAAGTGTTTATCTGTCCCTTCGTTTACACATGCATCTTGTTATCTAAATGTGTTAAATGTTTTAGAGTTATCAGGATGAACCAGGGTGCTATGTTGGATCATTTCCCAAGGACTTTAGCTATGGCCCATTTGAACAAAATGGAGATGGTGACAATACTTCATTACAAGAAGATCATAAACCACGAATACTTTTAATGGGACTAAGAAGGTATAATAAACAAGTGCATTTATAACAGCAATATGGGATGATCATTGTTAAGCTAAGTACTCATTCGGTGAACCACCTATTTAATATGTTTTCCATTTTACAGATCTGGAAAATCTTCAATACAAAAAGTGGTGTTCCATAAAATGTCTCCAAATGAAACTCTATTCTTAGAATCAACAAACAAAATTGTGAAAGATGATATCAATAATAGTAGTTTCGTGCAGTTTCAAATTTGGGATTTCCCTGGTCAGATAGACTTCTTTGACCCAACATTTGATTCGGATACAATATTTGGAGGCTGTGGTGCTCTTGTCTTTGTTATTGATGCTCAGGTAACTATAACACCAATCTAATTGGAAAGACTTCTTGGAAGAAGTTTGGAGAAGAATTGGTTTAGTAAAACACTTTACCAAATTACTTAAATTCTTACAGAACTAGATTTTGTGTTTTAACAAACAACAATGTGAACAAACATATTGGCTTTTAGTCAATTCAAGTTGCATAATCAGTGGAACACAGTTCACAAGAAATGACATTTAAATAGAATTGTGTCCTATTTAGATAAAGTTCATCATTTATACAGTTTTGATGTTGATTTATATTTTTCAAATACTTTGTGAAATGAAAAATTAAAATAATTTTGAAATACTCTTTTGTGTCCTAATTATTTTTAAGTTATCTAAAACTAATAAGATACTAATAAGATTGTCATGCTCTAATTTACAGGATGATTATCAAGATGCTTTGGATAAGTTGCAACTAACAGTTACTAAGGCTTATAGAGTAAACAACAATATCAAATTTGAAGTATTTATACATAAGGTAGATGGTCTCAATGATGATTACAAAATGGAATCTCAAAGAGACATTCACAGCCGGGCCAACGAGGACCTTGCAGAAGCTGGTCTTGACCATGTACACCTGTCATTCCATTTAACGTCTATCTATGACCACTCAATATTTGAGGCATTCAGTAAAGTAGTTCAGAAATTAATACCACAACTGCCTACATTGGAGAATCTTTTGAATATACTCATATCTGTAAGTTCCCTTCCAATTCTTTGTAGATTATTTTTACATAATTATAGGACCATTATTTATATTATATTAAATTTTTATTATTTACAGAACTCTGGTATTGAGAAAGCATTTTTGTTTGATGTAGTATCAAAGATATACATTGCCACTGACAGCTCACCAGTGGATATGCAGAGTTATGAATTATGCTGTGATATGATTGATGTTGTGATTGATATATCATGTATTTATGGGTAAGTGGTATATGAAAATTAAGAACTACTTGCTTACTTTAAAATGATTTAGACTATGATTTACATATATTTTTATTTCAGAGCTGTAGATGAAACTGATGTTACAACTTTTAATAATCAAAGTTCCAGTTTAATAAAACTCAACAATGGCACTGTTCTGTACTTGAGGGAAGTGAATAAATTCCTTGCCTTAGTGTGTATTCTCCGTGAAGAGAATTTTCAAAAACAAGGTAATCTCATCGCTTTCCCAATTTATTTATTAAATTGATTGAAACCAGTATTTAAACAACAATAATTTTTTTCACTTAGGTGTAATAGACTACAATTTCTTGTGCTTCCGTGATGCTATAACCCAAGTGTTCGAGCTTCGGAACCGATGCCAAGGCGCCATGGCTACGCGCCCTCGTTCGAATACACCAGAAGCTCTGGGGAATGGCACAGCAGATTCAACTGAGAGTGCTTCAGACCTCTCACAGCCGCAGCTACCATAGCACCACAAAGTCATATCCATTATTTTTATATCATACGTAATAATAATAATAAATATTCGGTTTTGTATAATTTAGAGAGTTTATGTGAATAAAGTAACAGATATATCTTCGTTTTATGTAAAAGATACATTGTTTTATTGATAATCGTTAATACATCAATAAAACATAATATAAGGAAGCAGAACAATTCAGATTTAGGTGACAAAATGTGTAACCATGATCTAATCTAGTCAGATTCCCATGGTAGCAGGGTCACGGAGGTCGGATGGTAGGCGCTCCATTGAAGTGGACCCATGAGCGCGCGACCCTGAGAAGCAGAAAGAGATTCCAAATGAAACAATTGACGGGTTAATGATAAAAGCTTAAAAATGATCAAAACATCGGGAACTGATTATTAGAAAGCCGCGAGTGTTTCATTTTGAATGGCAGGTTATCGTGTAAAAAAAGATAACACAAAGCAGAAAAGAATTAGCAGGCTAACATGGGCCATGTTAAAATATGTGGCCCAGGATTGAATAATTCTGTGATCAGACTTAAACTTGCTTATGGTAATGGTGATTCAAATATTTTATGTTGTCAAATAAACCTCATCAATATTCTGAGACTCCATAAATACATACATAACGTCACGCCCTTTCGTTCCACTTGTTACGGTACTGACAAATCTCTCGCTTCCACCACATACCCTTTTCATACATGAACAAAAAGCGGTGTATGTCACGTGACTCGCGAGTCGTCGAATATCGGTCACGGCCTGCGTAAGCAACTAGGATATGTGGGAAATAAGTGCCTGAACCAGCTGGAATAAGAACATAGGTTTGAGGGGCGGCCCATGCATGAAGATGTATGACATCACTGAGTCGGATGCGAGAGCCAACGGCTTAAGACGCGAGGATGTCAAAGATCGGGCGAAGTGGAGAAGTATGACTAGGAAAGCGGATTCTGGTAACAGCTGGGATAGACCCTAAGATGATGATAATAGATACACGGATACAAGTTAAACTTTAACTTCGAGTCGTTTTCCTTTGAGTAAAATCGTTACTTTGTTCATGAATAACTTGTTTTTAAGTAGCCTACTGCTGCGATTGCGTTTTGATTATAGGGTGATTCTACGGGGCTGGGTACAATTTTGGATTCCGGTAAAACAATACACACATCTGTCCATCCCCGTGGTCCATACAATCCCACTGGGGAACTGGAGTAATGGATAGGCATTTTACTGATCATCTATAGTATGATGATATATATTCTATATAGATTTTTTTAAATGCCATGAAAGCTTAATTTATGAGATATTCGAAGATGTACTAGGGAGGTGTGTAGGAAACCCAACAACCTCGACGCGTTGCGTTGTGATGGATAATTCTGAATTACTTAGGTGCGCGTGTGTTATGGAACATAATTTTTTATATACATAGTTTTATCCATCGCCATTTCTCAACTGCAGGAAGCCCACTACTGGTCTAAGGCCATCCCCACGCCTTCCTCTCTGAGGAGGCACTGCACCGATCGACATTGTGCCTCTTGCATCCATCGGCTCCGTCCATCCATCCATATTCGACCACAGTATTCGACTACAATAAAATCAACGCCTCAGGGTCAGGAGGCACACTTAAATTTCTCAGCTAAGAAGAGGATAGAAACACTGTTTTTCAAGGGGCTTACAATGAGCTCTTATAGCAGGACATAAACAGAGCTACTCTGCTTAGAACGAGACAGCGCTATACGTGTCACATAAGCTTGTCTCGTTCTAAACAGGGCAGTTTTGTTTAGGTCCTGCTATAAGAGCTCATGGTAAGCCCCAGGAGGACAATGTTGATCGTGAAGCAAAAAAGCTCGTTATACTGCTCATTCCAGTTTTATTTATTTCCCAAAGAGGCTATTCTATTTAGCTCGTTGGTCTTGGAAGTGTGCTACAGACTAACTAATATTATGAAAATGTCATTCATTTCTAGCGTTGCTAGTTCATACCTTTTAGTACGATTTACGTACTATTAAAATTTGGTCTACTGTCGTACCTGTGGCATATTTTTCCCCACTTCGTACTATTTGGTACGTTAGATTAGACGTTAGAGGTAAATTTTAGCTGAGGGTTACTTGTCTTTCCTGTCCGTAAAATTATTGAAGAAAGGGTTGATTTTTAGGTATTTATTGTTCACTGGCACCACCGGCGAGTAAATAAGAACTTGGTTAGTCAAAATAACGCCGTTTTGTTACAACTGCAGGCTACAATCCCCCCCCCATCCCGATAAAATAGAAGAGTAGGTAAACCGTACCTTTTTAGCCATTTCAGTACTATTTTAGGAGCCCGGACGTACTTTTTTGGAGAGACTACTGCTGGTAACACTGTTCATTTCATTTGACAGAACAGATGACATTTGACAGATCAATACAAATCTTTTGTTTGTAAAAGAAAGGATTTCTCAGATTCATCTTCTTTGATTTGAAAGAATTTTATTATTTTCATCTTGTTTCGATCAGTGATTCATTCAGACGAAGAAGTGTTTTCTTAGCAGAAAATCATAGCACGAATAGTGTGGAATATAGTCACAAGGTAAGTTCACCAAAATTATTTGATTAATGTTTTTGAGGTATTCTCAGAACTGCTATTGGATTCTTCTTGGAAGTTCAAGTCCAATACAATATATCTGTTCGTTCAGCCAGAATGACTGGTTCAAAATCGTAGCACGAATAGAGTCACAAGGTAAGTTCAGTAATATTATTTTATTAACGTTTTTGAGGTATTTTCAGAATTGCTAGAATTTCCTTCTGTTTAGTTCAAGTCCAATACAATATTGTAACAGTTCGTTTAGCTAACCAACAGTTAAACAAGGATTAACCTTGTGAATTTAGAGCTACAAGTGCCCTTTGTGCCTTTTGTAAAATCCAAGATTCAAGTATGCTAATTAGAAAAAACTAAAAAATTCTTGGAATGTTATAAATTTTTGTTTTTGGGCATTGACTACACTGTGACCAAATCAGCTTTATAGGTTCACATTAAACTCGAGAGAAGAGCATTTTATTGTTACCAAAGTATTGAGGTAGGTACTTATACTGTGCTGTTATGGACATTTTGAATTCAAATTGAGTAGCTGTAATATTACGATCAGCTCTCTATGTAGTCCTTAGTGTCATATAAACTTGTAAACATTTCTATTTAAGTTTTAAGGGGATTAAAGAGGTAACAGATATCCAACTACATCAAATACTTTGCTCATTTTGTCAATAAATAAAAAAGCAAAGAAAAATAAAAAAATATTTTTAATGAACTATTGTTGATTGGCGGCAAGCATTGTGGTAGTGGCCAAGCAGTTGTCATTGAAACAGTGTGCCTCACCCAGGATAAACTAATTACATCATCCTCATCATCATCATCTCGGTGTTAAATCCCAGTTGCGCCCCCGCGCTACACGCGGGTGCCCGGGGTCCGCCTTCATGCTATTCCTAGTCTACTTTGCTCGGTCTTCGGCATCCTTCATAGTGAGTCCGTTGGCATGCATGTCACTCTTAACCACGTCCAGCCATCGCTTCTTGGGCCGGCCTCTCCTTCCCGTGCCTGGTGGGGGCGGCATGGCCAGACATCTGTTCCCCACATAATTTGCCAGTCAGCGGGAGACGTGGCCATACCATCGAAGGCGACACTCTTGTAGCTTATCTGTAATGTCACGGACACCAAGGCTACCACGGATGTGGGCGCTCCGCACGCGATCTTTGCGGGAAACCCCACACATCCACCGCAGCATCTTCATTTCCGTGACTCGCAACTCCTGCTTGTGTCGCTCTAGTAGAGGCCAAGTCTCGGTGCCTTATAAGAGAACAGGTCTAATAATGGTCTTGTAGACCTGTCCCTTTAGTTTCATCGGCATCTTGGGGTCACAAATGACAGTCGTCACCTCCCGCCATTTGACCCAAGCCGCGAATATTCGGGCTTTGACGTCGCTGTCGATGTCACCAGTTGCGCTTAGTACCGACCCTAGGTTAAATGATATGTGCTTAACACAGATTCAGTGAAAGATTACTGTGTGATGGTTGTGTTTCTTTGTCTAACGTAAAATAACATAATCATATTATTAATGTTAAACAATTGAATCTGAGAAGGGTTTTCAATCACTAATTTTGTAATTAATTTAAAAATACCGGATTAAATATTTTAGTCCTTACATTAACGTTAAAAATTGATTTTGGACCTCTCTTTACAATATCCAATTAGAACTAATAGTATAATTAAATACTATAATATAATTGAATAAACTTTTTAAAATGAAATGAAATCTTGAATAGTACTAGGCAAGACCTAGAGATTTAAGCAATAACAAGTGTTTTTGACATCATCATCATCACAGCCCGTAACAGTCCACTGCAGGACTTAGGGCCTCTCCCACGAAAGGGGAGGTTATTGCCATAATCTCCACGCTTGGCAGGCGGGTTGGAGATCGCAGTGTTTAAATAATATATAAGTTTAGCGCGCAACTCACCGAAACAAGTGAATGTTGTACATCTTTGCTAAATTATTGGTGGTTCTTTTGCCAATTTCGACGAAGACTTTTTTCCACTTAGAAATAGGCCGACGGCGAAAAATATCGCAGACACATCGCCCTACACCTGTGACAAGGTGACAAGTGCTATCCTATTACACGCGGGCAGGGATAATAATGCTTCGTGACGCTAAACGTCGCCGCGTCGGCTCAATCACGGGTCGGTCCGATCTGCTGTACAGGCGGCGCGTACAAGTTGCGTTTATTTAGGAGCTCAGATGGCAGGGTTCGAAGCCGAGAGAAATAGAGCAGGGATACAGGCTGATGTATACGGGACCTAGTGGAAGTGAGCAGATCGTGTGGTCGATCTATCGTAAGCTTGTTTGCCACCTTAAAGGTATAAAAAAAGTTAAGTTTCTAACTTCAGTAGCGCCTATGCACCTCAGTCCGGCTGCGCCGACACCGACAAGACTGCCTTCTGGAATAGCTTCGAATACAACCTGCGACTTCAACGAGATGAGCAAGGAGTTTGGATGTGCAAACAGTGCGGGAAAAGATATTTTACGAACTTCACTGACCGCTAACTTGGCCGTAGTTCCAGAAAAGAACACGAATGACAGAACGACTACCTGCTGATCCGGAGGTGTGACATAAGCTATGTATGGAACTCCAAAGTCATACAGGGCGCAAGCCTAACAACCCGGCACCGAGTCCTTGTCATGGAAGTACGAGTAAGTAGTAGACAGACAGCCTACTGGAGAACGTTGCGAGTCGTCTATTAAGTGGTGGACTCTGAAGAGTAAGAGCTCGTAGCTCGTGGGGGCAGCGAAACACCTCGATTACAGCGCTAAGGGCGAAACCTCCAATGAGCTCTGGTGCCATTACCAGAAGTCCATCCTCAAACTTCATGTCGCAAGACGAACAAGGATGGTGAAATAGTGAGTCGGGGACAAAAAGGCGTGTTTCTAGAAATAGCAGAGAACTTACTCCCCTTCGGATATAGGCTGTGAGGGCACCGTAGGTTATCCTACGTCATGGAGTCATTGGTCTGCCTATGAACAACTTAGCACGTTCATCATCATCATCATCTCGGCGTTAAATCCCGGTTGCGCCCCCGCGCTAACAACTTAGCACGTTCGCTGCAGTCGAAAAAAAAATTTTTATATCGGCCCTAACTTTCGACAATTTGTAGCGATATTACTTACTTATAGAAGTAACAAAGAACCGGTCTGCCTTACATCTTCTGGGCTGTTTCGCTAGTGAGCCACATTATATGCACCAAATTGTGACTCACCAAAAGGCGACTTTAATGGGGCTGACTAGATTAGCGAAACTGCCAAGAGGATGTAAGGTCGAACGGTTTTCTTACTTGTACAAGTAAGTGTAGGTAGTACCAACTCACTCACTACGAAAAGTCGAAAGTTTTTGTACGAAAAGTCGAAAGTTTTTGTCGCTAACATTTTTTTTTTCGTTTGTTCCAAATATGTCATATTATGCACGGGCAGACCAACGTTTTGTGGATCTCCTAAACCTCTACTATCGCGACAAAGTGGCATATTTCTTGTATTCGATGATGTAGGTCTGTAGGATGACCTACGGCGCTCTCACAGCACATCTTGGCGATTAGTAGGACATCATTCCCGATTGTCCTCTCGCGCACGAGGGCCCGGGGTCCGCTTTGACCACGATCCAGGATTAAGCGGATCAGGTAATTACAGTGGAGTGACTGCCATCTGACCTCCGTTACCCTTCTACCAGGCGAACCCGACCAGATTCTATTATGGTTACACATTCAGTCGCCTAAATGTGCAAGTTTCATGATGATATTTTCCCTCACCGTAACACGTAAGAGTATCGATTGGTGTTCAACTAATGCACATGAAACAGAAAAGAGTCATTAGTACATTGCCGCAGTGGGATTCGAACCCGGTACCTCTCGCTTACGAGTTGGATACCTTTACCACTCGACCACAAACACTCCTTTAATAAACATGCGATCAAAATGTCAAGCTAGAATGATGGTGTCAAGGGCGGCGTCGGCTCAGCTCGCTCCGCTCTACGATGCCCTAGACACCATGGAGGGGCAGAAGCTCATCTGTAAGCTGCCGGTCTAGATGTGATGAAGTGTATTGTCAGAAAAGGGCTGGACGTGGTTTTGCTCAAAAGTGCCAACTCTATTAAAGACCGTTGGTCCTGTCTCTTCAAGGAACGTCTAACAAGGCAATTCCATTTCATGTTACCACCACAGCTTCATGCAAACCTTAGAACCCATTGAAACCTGGAAAACATTGGGGACACGGGGCGTACTCTTGCTTACTAAACTGTTCAACAGTAAAGGAAAGAGCAGCTTGCAGGAGACGGCAACAATCGAGGTAACAAGCTTATGAGCCAAGTACGATTAGATTAATTGTGATCTACTCGTACTTGTTTTGGAACATAATTCATCAGGAATGCTGCCGATCCGGATGCCAATACTGTTTTCGACCGGGATGTAGAACCATGGATCCAATCTTTGCTTTGACAACCCTCCAGGAGTCCCCCTGCAGTAGGATTCACTCTCTGCACTTCGCATTTCCTAACTTGCAGAAGGCTTTAGACAGTGTCCTTCGGGAGGTAATCTGGTGGGCTCTGAGGTGAAAATTTGTTCCCGAGGCGTACATTAGGATTATCTAGGACATGTAAGCCAACACTGATCCCTCGTAAAAGTTCAAAACCATCGTGGGCCATAATAATCCCTTCCCGATTACTGTAAGTGTTCACCAGAATTCTATCCTCTTTATTGTGCTCATCGGTAATTCTGGACACGCCTCCTTGCCTGATGAAATGAAAGAAAGCATGTTCAGGATCTTGAGACTAGGGTAAACATGAGGAAGGAAGTGCTAGAAAGCGAGGGTTCGCCAAAACAGAATACGTGGCTAGCTGCAGCACGGATTCTGAAACCATCCATATAGATAACGAAGCTGTCAATTAAACAGATAAATCTAAATCCATGCGCACGAGACCGGAGTTATCGACCCCGATGTCATGTACTGTATCTTTGCAGCTTGGGCTGTTATATTATAATCCCCATCAAACTGAAATTATATACAAAGAGCGTCATTAAGCCTGTAATGCTCTATGGCTGTGAGACTTGGCCGGCGCTGCCGAAGCACGTCCGCGAACTTCACACCAACGTAATGAATATGCTGCGGTGGATATGTGGCGTAACACGACTCGACCGAGTACGTAACGAGTACATTCGTTGCAAGTTTGGCGTGGGAGACATGGCAGACAAAATTGAAGAGACCTGCCGAGCTGGTTAAGTCACGTGCTGCGTAAGCCCGAGAGATACGTGGGAAACAGGTGTCCTGTACCTGTCAGTATCAGCGACGAGGTCCCGAAGACGGTCTAAGAAGCGATGGGTAGACATCGCTGAGTCGGATTCGAGAGCCAACGGCTTACAAAGCGAGGGTGCTGAAGACTGCGCGACATGAAGAAGATTGAATAGGAAGGCAGACCGGTGCAGTAGGAAGGTAGAAGCCGGGATTGACGCTAAGATGATGATTAGGGTAAATAGTAATTGTGGAGCTTTACGAGTCCACTTGATTTCGCCATTATTAAAATAGCTCGAAGTCAATATTGGACTGAAACGAGCTCTGGTGGCCTAATTCTGCCACGTTATTTTTATAACATCCAATTAAGTCTAATTCACGTGCCTAGTTAATTATCCCGATTGTAATTATGTAATTAATGTTTTGCTTTGAACACTCATTTAGTTATCACGTGTTACCGCATTTCTAAAAAATATGTTTGTTTTCCGGCATCCTATTTTATAGGCTAGCTTGGCCGAAGGTCATCTCGACGATAACGTTTGTTGTGCGCATACGCACTTTGCTTTCTTCATCCAGTTATGACTTCTATTGTAGAGGCTATATGGTCGAGTGTAGGTCGATAGTACATTGTTATTTTGCTAGTGAGCTAGCTGTTTGGCCTTGCGGTTTAAATAAAACGCAGCAGTCGTATTATGCGTCGCCATCAGCGTGCTAAGCGTAAACACTACGTCACGACACACCCTCTTTCGACAAATACGGTTCGCGTATTTTGACACCGGTTTGTGTTGACAAACTAGTTCTTTATCCCGAAATTTGGAATGAAATTATATAATGACGGGTGACGATAAATTATTATGTTTTTCTTTTGGTATCTAAATAGCACAGACGACACGTGTAAATGGACAAACTTCCAACAAAAATCAACGTTACTAATTTAACTACTATAATCTCTCAATTAAAACCTTGGTTGCCAAATAAAAAATCCTTTAGTCTGCAAAATTATGAAATTGCTGGTGGAAATTATGTAACCTTTTTTATGAGAACTAGCCAAGCATTTGACCGCCATCTCACCTGGTGGTAGGTAAGTGACGATGCGGCCGAAGATGGAACGTGCCTGTTTAGGAACAGCCTATTCAATCTAGCCTTGAAGGCTAGATTATAATGATCAAGGAACTCACTAGTAGGCAGCGAGTTCCATTCTTTATCCGTTCTAATCTATTGGTAGTTCAAGATTTTGACCTATCAGATAATCCTTTTTTCTGTTCGGGTCTTGGGCACTGTAAGAACCAGCGAAACCTGACATTAGAGATTAGTCAAATAAGGGTTGACTCTTGTAGTACTATGGATACGTCCTATCCTATAGGAACCTAGTTAATAAAAACAATAATCCATTCTCAACCATAGAATAATTATGAGTAAGTTGTGCCAACTATTTATAAATGTCTTTTGTTATTGTTTATAGTAGAGTCGTGACTAGTGTAATGCGACTATTTGTTTGTGCCAACTTTTATTTATTTTCAATTCTATCTTGTTTGTATTAAGTACATTCATTTTATTTAGTTGGGTCATTGGGTCCGGACATACTAGTCGTACCTGAGACTGCTGCTCCAAATTGAATTAACTCTGACTACGAATGTTTTAATAAGAAGCATTGACATACTTTGTAGACTTCTCGCACATCGAGGCCATAATAAATTGTTTCGACGTCTAGCTAAAACTAGTTGCATAATATCGGCTGCAACAGGTTTTAGCCCAAATTAATAGTGGGCTTATAGGAATTCAATAAGCACTTCATTGACATTGAGGTAGCAGTACCGGTGAGCAGCTTCGCGGTCGTATGCAGTAGTCAGCAATACCGTGCGATGCCGTATAAAAGTGGCAAAGCCACTTTCGCAATGGAGTGGTGCGACATCGCATCACGCCATACCACGCGATCGATTGACCAGTGGGCGCCGCTCGGTGCGGGTGGCTCACGCGGCGTGCGTGGCTCGTACCGTGCGTACCCAGTGCCTAGTACCCGCTCATATATGTATCGGATGTTGCTACGTCACGCGACGTCACCGCGCCGCGCCGCCACTGAGTAGTCAGTGCGGTACCAACCAGTACTGTAGTAGAGTCGGCGTGAACCATACGCGCCGAATTCACTCCCAGTGCTTGCTATCAGTATCGCGCGCGAATCACCAGCTGTTTGTCACGCTACACCGCAAGCCGTCTTGTGGACAAAGACGTGGACACGCGGCTGTTTCTTTGTAAGCAAGGACCGCAGTCTTGTTTTTCTACTATCAAACATCACTTTACGAGGTAATTATGTGTAGTTAGTTACTCTTACACTTGTTAGATATTAGTCTCTAATTCTGTTAAACGTTATCAAACAGGCGATTTGTTAAATTACCCAGATTGAAAATCTTTCAACAAGGGTTGTTGTTTTTATCACGTTGGTTCACGACGCGGTGTGAGACGTTCTTGTTTCGTAACTGCTGTTTACGCAAAAATAAAACTGCATTTCGCATAATTAATTCTCAACAATGCCTTAAAAAAATCGTACGAATATGATTTTATTGACAGACAATATGACTTCTCGTTTTAGTCAAGCATAATAATGTGATAGTTTTTAACTAAACATTGGAGCGTCGGTGGCCTAGTGGTAAAAGTATCCGACTCGCAAGCGAGAGGTACCCGGTTCGAATCCCTCTACCGTCATGTACCAATCACTCTGTACATTCGTTGAACCCTAACCGATGCTCTTACGGTGTACGACCATAATTAATGAGTAACCATGATCCAATCTGGTCAGGTTCCCCTGGTAGCAGGGTCACGGAGGTCAGATGGCAGTCGCTCCACTGTAATCACCTGATCTGCCAAATCCTGGATCATGGTCAAGACGGACCCTGGGCCTAACCTTAATGAACCCTCTAATTTAACTAACATTTCAAATTAAACTATAATTCAAATTATTCCACAATTTTATGAATATACCTATTGCAAACAACACAATGCTAGGTTTATAAAAACCCTCTCATTTAAATTATTTACAAATATTTCTTATTAAATTATAATTATAATTATGCCACTTTTTATCAGTATACCTTTTGCGAACAACACAGCAGTAGGTTTATAAAAAATGGTTTTACCAATGTGACTCACTGGCGAATGAGGGACGGGACACCTTTGAACGGATGGTTGCAATAGGTCGTTCTTAACTAATACTGAAGACTTTTTTATAACGGCGATTATTATCATGTTGAACTTCAGGCAAGCATCTGAGTATAAACTAGACATCTGTCTGTATTGAATGTGTGTGTTTATTGTAAGTTGACAATGCCGTTGATCTTTGCATTGGAATGAAGTTCAATTCATGTGTAGTGGCAATATTTATCTTTACTCGTTCTACGTGTAGTGTATTGTTACGTTGTCCGTTCTTGGAAATAATTGAATTTAGATACTTATCGTAATATTTTGCATGTGTCCGCGATTAGATAGATAATGTTGTACATACATACATTATATAACTACACGCCTTTTTCCTGTATGTGTAGGCAGAGGCCACGTTGTTACACTTGCTACGGTCCTGACAAATCCCTCTCGCTTCTTCCACATTCATCAACCTTGTCATAGATGCTCGTCGGTTTAGGGAACTCTTGACCTGACCTTTCTTTAAAATATCTACGATTTCATTTGAGAGAGTTGTTATACATTTTAATAATTAACGATTAGGTGGACTCTGTCAAGTCAAGCCTGAGGAGTCCGCCTATGTGAGTACCACAGCCTGCACCTGTGGTTCTGCATTTTTGTTAGTTGCAAATCTTAACGTATGAATTGTAGATTTGTTATGAGCGACAGTTACCATTTACCATTATATGGGTTGTGTGCTCGTTTGTCACTAAGTAGCATAAAAAAAAATTGGTACTTACGTAATACTAACGTTTGTTCCTATACAATTTACTTTTTAGCTCATTACTTCGGTACTTGTTACACGTAGTCATCAGCTGATCACGAATTCAAGATTACATATTTTATTTGTGTCACCGATAGTTTATCTCTTATCATAGACAAAGACAAGTAAATAACAAATACAATAGGTCGGAGTCCTTTTGCAGGCTACGTACAGTAGGCGAATACCTGTATGAAAAAATATCTTGATCTCCGCCTAACCTTACGGGATAAAAAAGCCATAACGTCGCTTTTTTATCCCGTAAGGTTGTATGTATGTATGTAAATGTATGAAAAAAAAAACTAACAGTTGCTGGGGCGTAAAATAAGTGTAGGTTATTGTTTTATGTTATTGTTTTGCTCATGTCGCGCACGTGCGCTCCTCTGCATAACAACGTGAAATCAAGACAGTCAACCGACATAGATAAAGTTTCAATTTCTTGTGGACAACTACTCGTACTTACGTGTTGTACTTCGTAACAAATAACTTCAATTCTACCCATAGTGTAGTGTAGATGTAGGAAATAAAATAATGTCAAATTTCGCGTTTCCTGTATGCTGTCGCGCAGCTGGAGTAGGTTGACGGCTGCGGTCGGCGGAACTCAACGAAATGTGGGACACCGCTTTATCATGAAAAATATTGTAATAAACCGAATGATTCATTGTACCTATTCTTTTAAAATTAACTTGTTACTGCGCTATGTTTTGTTTCTTTTGTTGTATGGTAGTTGTTTGTTTGTTATACTGCGTGCATAGTTAAATCGTTGATAACGTCAGCGGTTTTAATTGGAAATCCAACTCGTAGAATTTCCCTGTAATAGGCATTGAACAGCTATTCTACGTGTTTAGTATTATAATTATTTGCTACGGTGATGAACTTGACATCGCCTTGAAAACAGAAATAATTTCTGGCACACGGTTGTCATTCAAGTACGCCTTGTGTCGCTCATGGACGTTTGCCACCATCTGATCTCTTTTCTCATAACCATAATTAGTAGCCCATCAGCAGGGAAACTCTCAGATGTTCAAACCTATCGAAAAAAATTGGAACGTGATATCTATTGACCGATAAATTTAACTATTATGAAAGTGATGCATAAATTGATAAATATACATACAAAGCCATTTGATGATAACCACAAATTATAACCCTCATTAATTAACCTCATTAATTTTTTTTTATACAACGTATAATAACAAACTAGAAGACTGACAGCCTATTTTCCATGACATTTTCGGTCCATAAATTAACGTCTGACCATGTCTAACAAATATGCAGGTGTGGATTAAATAGCCTGCCTTATCTTTAAAAGCGGTACACAACAACCCACACGTTGTTCCTTTCCTTCGCAGCTGAAATAGATAGACGGTGGTGGTACCATTCCAGACGGATAGTAAACAAAACCAAATAAAAAAAAAATTATAAAAAATTGAATATCACATCATCATCATATATTTAAGAGTATGACTCTTGTCGGTGGAGCAATAGCCACTCCTCTCTCCTGTCTGATACCTCTTCAAATCCTTATAATCCCCGGCGCTCAGTTTTTCTTTCATGTCCATCCAATATTCAAATCTTGGCCTTCCTCTTACAGTACCACATCCTGCTAAAAATACTTAGGTAATCATAATACCCTATGGACTAAACTTAGTATGTAGGAAGGTAGGAAACCTAGATAGGGCGGCCTAAATATGCAATACTAATGAATGTAATTTCCTCAGGTTATTGATTAAGTCCTATTGTGCAGTAGATAGCTTTACCTAATAATATTATAAAGAGGAAATGTTTTTTTGTCGGTGAGGGTAATCTCCGTCGGTAAACTACTGAACTGATTATGAAAATAGGCTAATAGGAAGCTACATTATTCCCGAGTGAAATACTTTTTATTCCGGAAAAATAATAGGGTCGCGCGGGATATGTATGATATGGGCCTGCAATTGCTTATATCTATATAATAAAGGTATTATTCGTAGAAATAATATTGTTCGTTACTTACTTAGTAGTGATAATTAATATTTTAACTCGAAATTTTTTACGTCCGGTTGCGGTACAAAAAATTACTGTCATGGCCTGTAATGAAACGTCTTTGTGCAAAACATTAAACAAAGTTCACGTGAAGGTAATAAATTAGTGGTTACGTTATCTGTTTGCTACTAGGTATTAAGAGCTATCAAGCCATAAAATTTTCAGTATGATTTTACACATCTTTTGTAACGATTCTATTACAAAATTCATATTATCATATTAATTACTTTTCTTGGGGGTTATATCTGATGACTTTACACGTTCCCCAAAACATTGAAAATAATAATCGTTATCTCGGCGTTAATGTTCCGGTTTGTGCTCTTACGCACGAGGGCCCGGGGTCTGACATTGACCATGATCCAGGACTTGGCAGATCAGGTAATTAGAGTGGAGCGATTGCCATCTGACCTACGTGACCCTTTTAACAGGGGAACATGTTGGATCATGTTTACACATTCAGGCAGGTTTCATCACAATTTTTCCCTCACTGTAAGAGTATCGGTTAGTGGTCAACTAATGTAAATAAATCAGAAAAGAGTAATTATTAGTCAACCTGACTTACGAGTCGAACTCCTTAACCAGTAGGTCACCGACGCTCTACGTTCCCCAAAACATTCATCATCACAGCCCATAACAGTCCACTGCAGAACTTAGGGCCTCTCCCATGAAAAGGGAGGTTATTGCCTTAATCTCCACGCTTGGCAGGCGGGTTGGAGATCGCAGTGTTATAATATAACAATGGAAAACGCTGCTGCCCATTTTCCAGTTTACGGAGGCGCTTAGATTTTTTGTCTCGAAAACATTAGTCGCCTTGTACGACATCCACGAGTGTAAGGGGTTGGTGCTATTCTACTCTGCCGGACACCACACGGCCAAACAACAACATTATAATGCCATAATTAGATTAGTCCGTTGAATGCTATAACTGGCTGCCCTGTGACTGACGGGTACCGGTTATTGGATAGCTATTCGCGCGGATTAGTCATTATAAGGGCAGAGTCCCCGCGGCAACACGCGGCACGCGGCGGCCGCGTGCTGCCGCCAACGCCGCCCCAATGTCATGGTCCGGAGACTCGCAAGCCGCACGCACTTGGGGTGAACGAATTCGCCACTTGGTACCCATCCAACTCGACTTTTTGCTTACGTTTTTATACTCTCTCCCGCGAACGAGTACAGAGTAAATATGCTTTGCCTTTGCGAAATTCTAACACACCGCCGCAACAAGAAACCGCGTCTAACCCCATTAGTTCACGATGTTTCGTTTATCGGTTTCCCAATTCGTTGGAAAATGCGTTTGCATTGCTTGCGGTGGCGTATACATGGACCTATATGCGCGTGGGTGTGTTTAAATATCTCTGTACGATGCAATGTTGAGTAACATCCTGTGCCTAGTGCCTGGTGCCTGGTGCAACGACCCGATATTTCAAGTGATATCTGTACCATGCTGGCTGAACTACTGTGGATTATTCTTGTAATAAAATGGCATTCAGCACACTGTGAACTTTACAACTTGAGGCCCCATTGACCTTTCTAGTAACATGTTAACGATGGAATAATGATCGTACCTACACAAATACTATGTAGGTACTTGTAGATGTTAGCGTAGGATAAGATCAATACTCGATGGTTGAAAGACACTCGAATAGAAGGCAGACTTGAGTTTAGAATAGTTTATTCTTCTTCTACTTCTTCTTTTGTGTCAGTGATAAAACAAGTTATACGTAGTTTATTTGTTCATTGTTATTATTTATATTTTTCCAGTCCAAAACCGAGCGACGCTGTGTATTTTGAGTACCATGTTGAACTAGCTTCATGACATGACTTGCAATAATAGAATACATAAATAAAATGTGACTAAGATGACAATACGTGTTCGAAGTTCCTTTTTACTAATTTCACTGAAAACGTATGCAGATAAAGTGGCGATTGCTCAACTGCTACGTTCTTATCTGTGAACAGAATAACGGATGGCTTATAAATACGATTACACGAGCCGGATGTAAATTGTGACTCGTGTAACAAGATTTTCGGCTACCATCAAAGTGAATACTATACTAATACTTTCTATGCACTTTCTAGCACCTGTACTGCACTGTACACTGTGAGCACTGTATTGTTTAAGTTTTTCTTTTTATACTTTCTTTCAATAATTATGCCAGTATTCGACCGCACCGAGTGAACCTGTCGCAGTCCCCTTTTTTCGTTGGAAGCATGCCAGCCAGTCCCTAGCGGATTCGTGCTACAAGTTTTGCGATTATAAAACTATCATTTTGTTACAGACATTCGCCGCATGGTGAGCTAGTGCACCTCACCACAATGGGTTAACGACAGTTGCAGAAGATTAAGACTGAAGTGTAGAAGTTTATATATTAGTGACTATTATATCAGTGTTGCGAAGCAGTGAGATTATAACCGGCAGCCATGTATTCTATGAACTATATTGGCAAGTTCATCGCGAACTTTCGCGAGTTCTACAATGAGATCAACGGGGCGACGCTGACGGGGGCCATCGATGTTGTGGTGGTGGAGCAGCCCGATGGCAGCTTCACATGCTCGCCGTTCCACGTGCGCTTCGGGAAGCTTGGAGTACTGCGCTCGAGGTTCAAAGTGGTGAGTGGAGTTTTACTACACGTGGCCTTGCGCTATGGCATCTCGAACTCGAAATTATCTCTAGCCACAAATATTATTGAAATATCACTGAGAAGCACATTAAAGAATTGTTGAAGATAGTTGAGAACAAGTTTAGCAGCAATAGAGATTTCAGTGACATTTTTAGAGATAATGTCGACGTCGAGATGTAGGCCCCCAGCGATTAAATCATTGTTTACCCGCGGCATGTTAGCGATTGGGGAGGGGCGGAGTGACGTCATGTCATTCATCAAAAAATTTATCTTGTGTGTAGAGATTAGTGCGGTTACGTGATATGTCATAATATGTAAAGCTTTCGCGCACCGCCTGTATATTAAGTAACTACAGTAAGTACTTGAGTTCAACACAAGCAATAGTATCCGGTAGAGCGAAGACGACGGGGTCAATCTAAAATAATATTTGTTATTGTGAGGATGCATACAACGAGAGTCTTATTCAGAACCCAAATGGACGACCTATTACTGCTATCCGTTTTGTCGCTCACCGGCCGTCACTGCCTGCTCCTTGTGTTGTGATATGGGCTAGATAGCTGCCTGTTACACAGTTTTCATAACTGTTTACGGCTCGAGTTTCGGCAGTAGATGATAAGAGGGAATTTATTGCTGGTTGTTAACGTAGTGGATTTTTTATGCTCCTTAGTGACAGACGAGCAGATAGCCCACCTGATGGTAAGCGGTAACTGTGGCCAATATCTACTTAAGCTTCATCTATCTATCTTCATGCACTTAAAGTTCACGTACCAAAAATGCAGACCCGCTGCCTTGTCACTGTGAGGACTAAGATCAAATGCCTCATGTCTGTACTTGCGCTGGCTACCTTATCGTTCAAACTGGAACACAACAATACCTAAATTGTTGATTGGCGGCAGAAATACATAGGTAATTCTCAGGCTTGACGGAAATCTACCACCTGGTCACCTAATATATGCTAATGATTTTTATTTGGCATATATGATCGAAAGATACACATCTATCAATTTTATCTTATAATGCTACAAAAACAAATATGATACGACGTAAACACGCAACGCATAGTACGCACGTAAATATTGGAAAACATTGTAGTTACTTATTATCGTAATTGTAACCTACCTATCATATCAAGGCCTTCTGTTGACGTAAATGATTTTTAAAATGAAAAATACGAATGCCTACCACCCACGTCCGCTGGGTTGAAATGAAAATCACCGAGATGCGAGGATTTTGTAAGATGATGTTTGTCCACTTGAGGTTACTCCACCCATACCATGGTTGCGACATATTCGTTACTAACCAGGTGGCCGCTAGTGTCCGACCGAAGCTTCGGCTTCGGCTTCAGCCATCTTCGGCCAAGAAAACCACCTTCGGCGAAACCTTGAGAGATTGGTGATTTTTATGGTATTTCATAAATAAATTGGGAGGAAATGTTTTTATCATCTCTAGGACAACTTCTAGAGAAACCATCCCTAATTTACCTTTCTATATTATTCAGTATAAACATTCAATTTTAAAGTTATAGTATAATGTATATTACTAATTGTGGCTTGTAGCCAATTTCGAACAAAGTTTCTTAGAGCTCTTAAGCCTTCGGCTTCGGCCAGAGATTGACCTTTTTGACACTAGTGGCCGCTCTACCGCGCCGCCCGCCGCCGTCGCCTCTCCTCTTGTATAACAACCGCTTGTTTAGCTATACAAACTAGTTCTTGTCATCCTTTTTAATATACATACATATACCTCTTTGATGTGGCCCTTGTTAACGATACGGTAAAAACACAGTTTTGTTTATCATCAGTTTTCTCAAGAATTATCTGATTATGTATTCTACTTACGTTCAACCAAGTGTAAAGTCGAAGGACTTTTTGGTTTCGTTATTGTCTCTAGCGATATAATCATGTTTTCATAGTATTCAACAAAGCACGTGTAGACAATACCTACATATCTACGCGTGATGCGAAAATTAGCGCCAGTGTGACTATGTATGTATGTGAATTCTTACATAATTTAAGAATCCAATGATACCTAAGTGGGAAGGATGAAATGTAAACTGCGGCGTTTTCCGTTACCCTACAGAATATATAATAAGCTAACGAATACGGATACACATACACAGACACGTGTGAACAAAACATCGGTTGATATAAATAGTCGACCTTAGCAACAGGGAATTCGCGATAGAGTTTTCGCATGGCCACCGTTACAAGTCACACAACTACCATTAACATTTTACTACCTAGATGTATGTTAAGACAAATGTCACGTATTTAGTTTACTGAAATTTAGTCCGCGACTTGACAAGGTAACATCTCCGTCCTTTTAATAATATCTATGCTAAAAATCAGGCCAACAGGGTTCCGTTTAGACGTGAGGGAAAGACGAACATTCTAAACATACAACAATTTAAATGAATTACTGCATTAACACATAGTTTAAGTACCATATAAGTGTACTTGATATGTTGTCTTTGTCTTCTGTATTATATTGTGAATGGCTGTCGAACTCAATTTTGAAAGGGTAGATAGATATCTGAACTTAATTGTGTGGTGTGTGAACAAGTGATACCTTGGCTGATGGCCTGCCTGTGACTAACGTAACTAGTTATTTAAGTCATAAATACCTGAAACTATTTTGTTATCCTGCTTAATTGTGAAATTTTGCGCGAATACGAAGCGAGGGACAAGAAATCGTAATTGTGTAAAATCGACTAAGCATAGGTATACGGTAAAATATTAAGATTGTTGTAGCTAAAGTTAAAATTGGTTTGAAATGAATAACTTGATATTATAAAATTGGGTGTTCATTCTGAATATATCATAAAATCTGATCGTGATCGTCATTATTCAGCATCAGCATCAGCGCTATACATCGGCTTGCCGCATTTAGCGTCCACACCTAGTACCTCACCCGATATCGCAAATAGGGCATGCAAATATTCGAAAATTTAAGTATTCGAATATTTTTGCTGGTGATATTCGAATATTATTCGAAATCTGGAACTACGTTTTTAATGTAAGTTTGTGAAATTTGCCGTTAGTAAATGTATCCATATAAGCGTGAAAAAGATTTCTACATGATAACTAATAATATAAAAAAAAAAAAAAAATTACGAAATTACAAAACCATCACCATCTAGCGGCGAATTGTGGTTTTTCGGTTTAACTGCCCTATTTTATTTTAAGCAATAGAAACCTTTTGCCGCACCTTTGAATACATTTACTATGAGTATAAACCTTAATCAATTACTAAACACTAACAACTGTAGTAATGGAAATATAAATTTAGTAACTCTCGCTTGGCGAGAGTGTATTCGGTCGCCTTGCCTCGCGATTCCCTTCCGAGTATTCCCGAACACAGCACAATACAAAGTACCTGCCTCGCGAGAGTGAAGAGGGCCCGCCTCGCCTCGTGTCACCTCACGCGAGGTCGCCTCGCGAGGCCCTCAGAGTGAGGAGTTAGCATTAGGTCAGTCAGATCCTCAGATTAGGTATTTTACGAGATTAGGATGCTAAACGACTTTTTACTTAACAATAAAACGGAATGAATTTTATATCATGAGATAAGGGGTACCAATTAAAATTGAATTATATGTAAACTAAAACATTTTATTAGACAGAATGCATCTCTCATTTTACGCAGAGCTGAATACTCAGGCACGAGTCACCGAGCCTTCAGTGGGTGCGTTCACACGATCCGTTTAATTAAATACCACAAATATAAGACACGAGTACGTAAATTCAAATGATTTAAAAATATTCGAATATTCCAAATTTACCTATATTACTATTCGAATATTGAAATGGGTCGAATATTAGAATAATTCGAATATTCGACTTGCAAGTCCTAATCGCAAATCGTCACTACACCTCGTCCTTCTGTAAGCTCAAATCTGATAACAAAAACCAGTATTACTCATTATGAACTCCGTAATTCATTTAATCCATAATTTATTATTTTAATTCAATTATCTAAAATTAGGTAACTAAAATTATCTATTGATCACGTTTGATACGTTGGTATCCTATCTTCGATCATTTAGCCACTAGAAGGTATAGTCGATGTCTACGTTGTGTTGATGCACAATTTATTGACATGTTTGTTGTATTGTATTCAGGGCCGGATTTAAATTTTTGCCGCCCTTGGGCACTTAAAAAATACCGCCCTATCACTGAAATTATACTTAAAGTTTTTGTTTTAAAAAAATAAAAAAATTTAATATTACCATTTCAATTTTTCAAGGAAATGAAAAAATCAAATTATTTCGATTATTAATTTTTACTTAAGGTGCCAAAATTATAATTTACAAAATTTTAGTTTGACAAATAATGTATGAGTTGAATGTCTTGATTTATCTATTATATAATAAATGATTAATTGAAGGAATAAAAAAAACCTATTAAAAAATTTTGATAAAACTAAAAAAAAATTTTTCCACATTCTAAATTTTGCCGCCCCACAAAATTTGCCGCCCTGGGCACTAGCCCCGACTGCCCCTAGTGTAAATCCACCGCTGATTGTATTTATGATCTGTGCGTCACACTCCTCTTGATACATCACAGAAATAATTTTAACGTTTAAAAACAAAACGTAGATATAGCTATTTGTAGCGTATTCAGCTGATACAATGTACCTATTAAATATCTCGAGTTTGAAGATTACATCCCACAATAATATTTGTGCATACTTCCGTGTGTTTTTGATCATATTTCTAGAACACAGCACTAGCATGATGACTTACATAATTAGAAGCAAGCTTCCACAAATGGAGAAGGCTCAAGTCGAGCAGTTACACAAGTTAAGAGCTGCTGTTGTGTAATTAACTATTGACGTCAATTGATAAAAAACTCTATCTCGTAATATTATTTTGGAATATATAAATTGAAAGTGTGATAGTCATCACACGTGGCAGAGAGAATTACACTTAATAATACATATGCATTTTAATCATTTATACAACTGTATAGGAATAATTAAATTCAACATAAACACCATTTGCTCAAATAAACGTCAGTACCAAATCGACTCATCATGACGTGAGCTGCAGTGTTTTGACGTAGCTAATTTATTTATCGCAGATAGAACAAAGATCGCTCGTAGTCCGCGTAGTAATACACTAATATTATCGAATAAGTAAAAATAAATACAATGGTTTTAGCGATATGGATCAGGTGCACACCGCATGTGAACTTATGACGACAGGATGTCTATTTTTGTGTAATTTCTTCTCACAGTGGCACGGAATACGGTCGTCGTGGCTTAAGTCTAAACAGTTCTAGAAAAATAGCGGATTCTCTGACCAACTAGTAACATATTTTCAGTTCTATAGCTACTAAATTTTCGTGATATTACATGTTATTAATAGAAACTTATCGCTTTCGATAGTGTATAATAAACGCCCGTAGGTATCTTTTCGTTTTTCTTGTCGTATTCAAGTATCGTATGCAAGAGTAAGCCAAAATATGTGTAATATGATGGACAATATTGAAATTTAGTACCGTCTTTTCGACAAAAGCATTCCTTATTAAGGTAGTCCCTAGAGGCGCCAGGCAGCACCAAAACAGCGAAGCGTGGTTGTTAAAGCTGCGACTGAATCATTTGCTCAATTGGAAAATCGCCAATAGTGTGGTGGAATTTTTCCAAAGATGCCAGAAAAAAAATTGGCACAAATAATTTCGTCTTCATCCGGCCACCTGTTTAAATAATTATGAAAGGGTATTTTCTCTAGACTGATCTCGTCACGTTGAAGAACTTTGTACCTCACCGATTCTTGCCCATGTTCGTACGACCACCAGTATGATTGTATGGATATAAATAGTTACCTACTATTTGCACTCTGCACCGATTGGACTTTGGCTTGTTGTCTCGTTCACAGCACATTCTGCTTATTAGCAACTATGTAAATTTATCTCAATATTTTACTCGTACGTACAAGTTTATCCGTACATTTTCTCCCCTTGGGTAGATTTAAGTTCTCTATTTCACTCATGAATAATGTGCCGCTGGCAATCGAGCTGAATACTAGATGAAGAATTTTCGAAACTTAACCTTTGACCGCACTTTAATTTCAGCTACGTAAAGCTCACGCCTCCATCCCACAGGCGGGTTAGGCAGAGCCTATGGACCGCCACTTTTCTCCTGACACAATAACATATTTTCTTGAAACATAATAACGTCCTATCGCCATTACAGGTGGACCTGGAGCTGAACGGGGAGCCTCTGAACATCCACATGAAGCTCGGTGAATCTGGGGAGGCGTTCTTCGTGGAGGAGGTCGGCGAGGACGAGGCGGAGTGCGCGGCCCACCTCGCCACCTCGCCGATACCGGCGGCCAGATTCGAAGAGCTTTATGAGCCGCGAAGGAGGAACTCGCTATCCGTCGTCGAGCCGGACCATGGACAGGCTTCCGACTATACTAAAAGGAGGTGAGAATCGAGTTTCGTTATTATTTGGCCATGTTGAGAAGTTGATGTAAGACATGATTATAGAAATAAGTTCATCCACGGAAGTTACTGCACCACATCTTTAGTTTTTGAATGTCAAGCAGTTTGTGATTAAAGCAAATTTAAAGTCATTATTTCTTTTTTTTGGCGTTTGCCTGTGAAACAAGCTTATGTTTCTTTTAAATCTTTATATATATAATTCTTCTGTGAGTGTGTATGTCACTGAACTTCTCTCAAACGACTGGACCGATTTTGATGAAATTTTTTGTGTGTGTTCAAGGGGATCTGGGAATGGTTTAGATTCACAATTTTGTAAAAAAAGTTTGAAATTTTCAAATTAAAGACGTGTAGACAGGACAACGTCTGTCGGGTCCGCTAGTTTACTATAAAATTTTCTTAGACCAGTCAGTAGTTGAGTAGTATAGACGTCACAGATTTAAGTATTGGTAAGTATGACCGTCAACCTACACAAACAACTTAGATTGCACACGTGAGATTGCACGGCCGTATTATTTATTGTACTTGCAAATTGACTTTGTCGTGTAAATTTATTGAAAATACAAACTTTTCTGTTTGTATTTATGAAATTCTATAGCAAGTACCAATACACGATATTGGCTACTTAATCAAGCCTTGTGGTTCAAAAAATTATAGCTACATAGAAAGTAAGACTATATGCACACAAGGCAATATTAATGTATTATCGTTCGAGTGGAACATTCGAAAGCGAATGCTTATTTATACAGTTACACGAACTGCACTTGACTGTTTCCAACGCAATTATTCCGAGTGGCTGCTCCTGAGGCGGCAGTCGCTCACATGTTCACATGTCGCCACTTATCGCATTATGTAAAAGAGTAAAACTATGTTTGCAGGTACACGGCGGACGGGCAATCGATGCAGAAGCCCGATTTGAGTAAGATAATGAAGAGCACCAAAGAGGCGCACGGTACAAACGATCATAGCAACGATCACGAGGCGCTATTCGAGATGGAGGGTCTGGACGAGGGTCCGGACTGGCCAGACTCGCAGCCGAAGACGTTCGTGGCCACGCAGTTGGGCGAGGGCGAGAGCGAGGCTAGCCAGACCGTGCAGAAGATCAGTGCGCATAACGACTTCATCCCCATAGTGGCGCCGCTCCCTGAGGAGCCTAAGACCAACGGCAACGGCAAGAAGAAGAAGAAGACGCGCAAGGTCAGCTCCAAGAAGAAACACCAGCGGAAGTCGTCGACCAGCTCCATCTCCAGCCAGTCGGACCGCGCGGGCTCCGAGCAGCGACCCTCGCAGGCCACGTCCATTCCCAACGCCACCGATATCCACTTCTTCAGCGACTCGGAAGTCACCGCCGCCGTACTGAGGTGAGTTGTGATCTGGGTGAAAATGTACGTTCAGGACGGAGTGCATGTGTATTAACTGGAATGAACAACTGATTGACACGTATAACATTGTTTGTGTTGATTTGATATTGGATTAATAGCTAGTCGAATATCTTGAAAATAGTAGTATTACAATCCCATATCTTTCATTGTGTTTTAAATGGGGTCTTGTGTGGGTGGATTCATTAGTTTAACAATTTAAATAATATGTTATCATTCTATTTGTAGTAGGAACATATTATCCACTATTTACTACATTATCGTTATTTTTTTAACTTTTAATCCTTAAAAAGGCCGGCACAATCTTGTCTATAGTAAGACGAGAATCTTGCGATAGAATCACATTAACAGGGCTCATAACTCGTAACTGTAGTGTCGTATATGTTGCTGAGCTCTCGTGGCCTATTGCAGCGAAGAGATGTCCAACCTGAAGCTGCACGGCGACACGCGCATCCCGCTGGCGCTCTCCGACACAGCGTTCGAGGTGCACGCCGCCTCCAGAAACGCGTAAACATTATAATACCAACTAATCAGCAATCACCAGTGTACAGTCACCAGTAATCCAGTAATCCACCGCCTCGCTTGCCACCCCACTAGAGTCAACACAGCGCCTATACCAACGTCTGTGAAGTAGACATAGAACGCTTCGATTAGCAAAGATTTGTTTGTTATGTAAATAGTCACGTGTTGTTTGCGATGGGAACTTATTTGGAAAAGTGCGATTGGGTTAAGTTGATTTCCAAATTATGGGGTTCTCCCTTCATTCAATTTACGTGTGGTGAAACCCTGTTTTTGTATGCCTAAATTAGATGCTGTACCTAACGCTTATTCATGACATTGTGATTAGATTATGTATTTAGAAGATTTAAATATAAATTCTGTCAACCTGGTAACTATGTTTAATCACGGGCGAGTAGCTGTAGCCGTCCTTGTTTGTGCATTTTGATTTTGTTCGTACCATACAATTATGTTTTGCAATCCTTTGTGTAGTCATTGACATGAATCGTCATGATTATAAATTATACCTACTGTTTTAATGTACCGCAATTAATAGAGGTCAATAACTCATAAGTAGGTAGATGCGAAATTAACTCGATGACCCAAAGTAACACGACTATCCACTTATGTATGCATATACATAAGTGGATAGCTCTTATTTGCATAGCTTGCGCGTAAATAATTATTGTATTTTTTTAAATAATATATACATAATGGGTTTGTCTCTAAAGCTATGTTAACAAGGAAGTGTCGAACGCGATTCGCCGTAAGGTGGATTCGTAATACTATTTTATTTAGCATGTCCTAGTGGGCAACATATAACTTAGCCTCACGCCATAATTTGTGATTTTGGACATTTCGATTACGTTCTCCTGTCAGATAATTTAATGGCATCATTAATATCCCTCAGTCCGTTTAATAATCCCCCGGTCTGCTTGTTGAGGCGTTTACGTCCCACAACGTCGCAATACGTTTGATTTGGGGTGGAAAATGTAGCTTTTTGTCCAAAATTTTCAACAGTAAGTCCATGACTTGGCTACCTCGATGCCGACTGTCGTACACAGTGCTAACAATCTAAATAGTAACACGTATTAATATCACTTATCCGCTGACAGGGGCTCCCGCGGCGGCACACCGGTGCAGTCCGACACCGAGGCGGAGTTGGCGCGCGCCGCCACCGGCGACAAGGCCTCACAATCCTGGCGCTGGGGGGAGTTACCCGAGCCCCCGGTGCGGGGGGTCGTCGAGGACCCCGTCAGCGGGTCCGGGGGGTCGCCCACGCCCCCCTCCCCGGCTTCCCCGGCCGAGCCAGCGTCACCTACGGAGCCACTCAGCTCCGACGACGACCGGCCGAGACGCCGCGGAGTGCTGAGCGGAATGTTCCACTTCATGTCGCCCCGGGAGCCGGACGGACACCCAGTCGAAGGCGTCTACTTGGACGATCTCGACCGCGGACAAGTGGACCCGGACCTCTACTTCCCGAAGCACCACACCGAGAAATACCGTGCCGGTGAGTGGCTTTTACGCTACTTTTTTCTATTATAGTTGTACAGACAGTCGGTATTATGAGGTATTGTGAGCACTGACCCCTCTCACGAAGTTTCTCGAAATCGCAGGTCAGCTAATTGCTGACTGACTGCTGAATGACTATGCCACGACATCCTCTATTGTCCCCGTCAGTGTCCCTATTTATTTGAAAAGGCGAAAGTGAGTTCGTTCGCTTGTTCCGCTTTCGCGACTTAACGGTTATATCTGTTTATGGTTTTGCATATCTTTACGCTGTACTTATGCAAAGACATAGCGACATTATGGTGATAATTTCTTTATTATTAGCTCTAAAAATAAACACTCTTTAAATATTTAAAAGAATATATGCTTACGCACCTAAAATCGCACGCTTGGTGTGCTGAATAAAGCGTAGTGCTAGTAATTCGGGCACCCGGTGTTCTACATTCGTGTTTGTTTATCACCACAACACCAGTGCGTGTATTGAGTCAATGAACTATTCAGATCAAATAAACCGCAATTTCATCGCGACTTATATCGTTTGTCTGGCCGGTATTATCTTTGTATTTTCGCAGCACTACACTAGGCAACGCCGTGTTAACATCGTGATGCAATCAGTTTAATCGATGGAGTTGATTATAAATCTTCCTGTATTTACAATCGACTCGAGTCTATTCCGTTACTTTATTTATCTATTATCATCACAGCCCATAACAGTCCACTGCTGGACTTCGGGCCTCTCCCACGAAAGGGGAGGTTGTTGCCATAATCTCCACGCTTGGCAGGCGGGTTGGAGATCGCAGTGTTATACAACAATGGAAAACGCTGCTGCCCATTTTCCAGCCGACGGAGACTCTTAGATTTTGTGCCTCAAAATCATTAGTCGCCTTGTACGACACCCACGTGTGTATGGGGTTGTGCTATTCTGCTTTGCCGGACACCACACGCTTTATCTATGCTTTTCTGAAATAACTTATCTGGAGTTCATTACGAATAATGTATACATAGAAAATTTATGGTATGAGTTAATACAGCGTTTTTGTAAGTTTAAATTCTTCGTCCAGAAAATATCGGATATGAAAGTGTGCTGTTTGTTCGTCGTTATACCAACGAGTGATCTAAAATTTTTTCCAAAGCGATCTAATTCTCCACCTTAACACCTCCTTTATAAGGTTTACAATAACACCACCGCAATAAAGTCTACATCCGTCCGCACACATCCTTTCCAAAACCACGCCATTCCCCACCTTACTGCTATATAATAACGGCCACATTCCCGCACGCGGGTGCGCACACCGCATCCTTAACAAGGTTTATATCCGTCGGCAGTACCGCACGCATCCTTCCCGAAACCACGCCAATCCCCACCTTACTACCCTGTAATAACGGTCATATTCCCCCGCAGTGCCCCACGCGGGTTCGCACGCCGTGGCCGGCCCCACGGAGGAGGAGTACGAGTCAGGCAACGGACCCTCGCTGCCACAGTCGCCCGCTTCACTGGGCGCGCCCGCCATGGACTCCGACGACGACGAGAAGCTACTTGCCAAGTAAGTAGACACTACAAGACCAAGCCCAAAAAAATATTTGACGGTAGATCTCACGCATTCATTAATAGAGAGAACCGTACGATTCGCATGTCGAATGAGCTCCCAGACACAGTGTTTCCATTGGGCCATGACATGGGATCGTTCAAGAGGCATATTAGAGATCTCCTTAGTGGCGAGCAACGCATTGGTAGCCCTGGTGTGGCTGATGTCCATAGGCGGCGGTGACCGTTTTCCATTAGTTAGCCCGCATGCTTGTTTGTCTGCCGTATTACATAAGAGAGACAAGCATCAGAGAATGAGTCCCAAGTGAGTAGAGGGATAGCTGTTTTAGTCACTCATTAGTGGAGAGACAGGCGTCGGTGAAAGAGACTGTAGGTTTCAGTTACGTCTGACGAGTTATAGAGAGAAAGACATATTAGCAGACCACTGTCTCACTGAATAGAGCGACGCGGTAACAATGAGTTAGTCGTCATTTTTCAATGAGGTTCTACGTTTCTTGAGGTTCTCCCTGTTTCTAACAGAGAGAAATGTGAAAGTTTTTCACCAATGAGACTATTGTACACAGTTGAGAGGTTATATAACCATACCTTAAACACACTAGCGCCACCAGGCGGGAACAATCATCTACTCAATACAGTTCAAACATTTTACTCAACACAGTACACGGTTGATACAACTGTCTGGTATGTATGAATCAGCTTTCCCATAAAAACGAACACAAGATTTTTCTTATGCCGGTGATTATGTCAATAATGCACTTTTTTGTAATTATTTAATGCAATGCAACTGATCCGCATTTTGTATCCGCATTGAGAAATCTGCGTCTCATTGTCTACAAATTCCTTTGTATTATTACAATGCTATTTTAATTGGTAATTATGTCTGCCATTCGCTACTTCTGGAAACATACCTCTGCGAGCTGCCAATGAATCATAATATCTAACGGACGCGGATTAGAGATTAAAAGTATGAATTAATTTTCCAAATCACTGAATATCGATCTCGCATGCGGTGTCAATTACGTACGAAGTGAAAGCAACGGTGGTGTGGTTTCATGGATTATGTGAAAGCGATATCGTGTTTCTTTCCCCCTTTGAAGAAGCCATTAGCATTAATGTAGTTATGGACTGTTGATGGAGAGGAACAAGTATAGTATAGTAAGAAGCCCTGGTCTAGTGGCAGCGTATTTGCCAGACCGATTACCAAAGAATCCGGGAACTGGATGTTTGACCTTTTCTTACTTTAAGGCAAGTCGAACTTTACCACTTCGAACTTATTACCGTATGGGGACGCGCTGGGGACCCCGAGACCGGTCGAACAGTCTCGGCAGTAGATTCGCACCCCGTGACGGTATATGAAGATGTGTAGGCAGTGAACCTCAGCTAGCAGAGTTCTGCGTTCGCTGACACATCATCATCAGCCTATATACTTGCCCACCGTTAAACGTAGGTCTCCCCTAATGGGCGACAAGACACGCTGTCCTCGTCATCCAGCATCCACTCGTAAATCGCCATTCCATCTGCCCGGTGGTCATCCTTACCGGCTTCTCGAATCGCTTTACGCTGGCCATACACCATCATACCTATCGTCCGATCTACGGCATTATACGATCGCGCCGTTCCCCAGGGGCCAGGTGCAAGTGTACGTGTACGAGGAGATAGTGTCCCGGCTGCTGCTGCCGTTCGTTGGGCGACCGTGAACTGAGGGTTGGCACATCATCAGTCTATATACTTGTTCACTGTTATACCTAGGTCTCTCTTAATCACACGCTGTCCTCGTCTTCCAGCATCTACTTGTAAATCCCCATTCCATCTGCCCGGAGGTCGTCCTTACCGGCTTTCAGAATCGCTTTCTGGTATGAAGGTATGCAGCATAACCGGGTCCCGCCGTTCCCCAGGGGCCAGGTGCAAGTATACATGCGCGAGGAGATGGTGTCGCAGCTGCTGCCGGCAAACCGAGCTTGACAATCTGCCGCTAGGGATCCTTGTACTGGTAGACCAGTCTCGGCAGTCAATTCGCACCCAGTGACGGTGTATGAAGGTGTGTAGGCAGCGAACCCTTCCTTACGGTGTTGTCATCCCCCAGGGGCCAGGTGCAAGTGTACGTTCGCGAGGAGATGGTCTCCCGGCTGCTGCCGTTCGAGGAGTTCTGCGCGCGCGGCGGCGCTCTGGCGGCGGACGGGCGGCTGGTGGTGCGGCTCGGCGACCGCGTGCTGCCGTGGCGCAGCGCGGGGCCGCTGCTGCTCTCGTTGCTCGCTTACCGGCGGCCGCTGCCTAATGTAAGTTGGATGGGTGACTGACTTGAGTTAGCTGAGTTAGCTATGTAATAATATTAATCATCTTAGCTTTAATGTCCCCGTTGTGGTCTCGAGAATGAGGGCCCGGGGTACGACCCGTGACCATGACCATGACAGTACAGTGGAGCAACTGCCATCTGACCTCCGTGACCCGGCTACCAAGAGAACCTGACCAAATTGGATCATGGTTACAAATTCAGTTGCCTGAATTTGCAGGTTTCATCACGATGTTGTCCAAGAGCATCGGTTAGAATTCAATTAATGTACATAATTCAGAAAAGAGTCATTGGTACATGGCCGCAGCGGGATTCGAACCCGGTACCTCTCGCTTACGAGTTGGCTACTCAACCGCCTAATTAAATATCAAATAGCCTAAGGTCAAAAGGAAGGAGGAACATGCCTAATGTAGCTACCGGTGTTCGCTCATCAGTGGGCGACACAGGCGAGTGAGATCTTGTCACTGTCAAAATGTTTGTCTTTTTACAACTATCATTTTTTAACATTTGTTCTTGACCATTAGCACGAAACATTTTGACCCAGTTTGTCCATATAGTAAAAATATGCCATAATCTCGGGGTGCTGTCGACCGAGTGTCGACCCCACCACACAAGCACTCACACGCAGCTTACAATTGCAGCGTGTGCTGGAGGAGCTCGAGAAGGAGGGCTCCGGGTCGAAGGAGGGCTCGCTGGAGGGCCCGGGGGGCGGGGCGGGGGGCGCGGCTGCCGCCGCCAAGCCGCGCGGCTACTCGTGGTGGAGCTGGCGGCGATCCAACGCCGAGGCTAAGCGGTGAGTGGGTGCAGAGATGTGGGAAGTTGGGGAACGAAATTGACATGAAACAATCGTAAAATTAAAGTGCTCCCTTCTAGCGCGTTTATTTGAATGAATGAATGAAGACTTTATTGCATAAACGGTATTGCAAGGGTCGATAAATATCGGTAACGGTAACAGGGAAAACAACAGGATGCCTTATCGCTTAAAGCGATTTCTGCCAGGCAACGTTTGTGTAGCGAACCATTAATTTCAGCGAAATGACATGTTGGTGTTTATTTAAAAATACCCTTAAATTTTATTTTGTTGCTTAATTCATGACGGATAGAATAAAAAGAAATAATAATTAATCTCTGGGGCAGCTGTCATCGCTAATTTTACATTCAAAGATGAAGTGTCTACTGTAAAGACTTCAAGGCTGAATGAATAGACTGTTTCTAGACAGACGTGTTTCATCTTCGGCCGCCTCAATTACTATCAGGTGAGATAGCGGTCAAACGCCTGGTCACTTACTCCTCGAGTCTAGTAGTGCCTATTATCACCAAGGAGTTTATGTGTGCTGTACTAGTATAGGTATCTTTCGAGGTGGCTACGTAAGACACGGAACTTTTTAAATAGCCGGCATGTACCTTTTTAGAGGTCAGTGGTGGAGAGAATTTCACTCTTGTCTGCCATCGAATGTTCTGGTCGGACTGATCACAATGTGATTGTTTCGACTGAGTTGTTTGTTTGTTGAGATTGAGTACCGTTGTCTTGTCTAGTTGATGGAGATTGGCAGGCGTCCATTATGTTGTTTGTGTATTATCTTAATAGTACGAGGGACGAATACTAAAATAATGACGACAACATAGTTCGCAACAATTGATTTCGTCATGGTTTCTTTTACGTTAATAATTGTAAATAAGCAGAATTATTCGTACACATGCGTATGCGGCTTGGGAATCTCGTATTGTAGGTGACCAATCAGCATCGGAGCAATAAATCCAAAATAAAAGAACAATTTAGTCATTAAAAATGTGTCTAGCTTTAACAAACGTTTACAAGCCAATGTATTCCCTGAACAATCAAATCTGGACTCCTTCAAGGCCAGAGTGAATAGGCTTGTCCTGTCCTATCTATAATATATAAAACATTGTGTATAATTCCCGTAAAGGGCCCGGGTTGTTGAATAAAACCATTTAAAAAATATATAAAACTGTACAGAGACATCGGACCCCTTGTTGTTATTTTTTTCTTTTTGCGCCTAACGCAAAGGTAGGTAATGGGCACCCTCCGGTATAGCGGTTGGGAGGTGAACTCTCGTGAGTACCAGCCGGCCGGCCGGTTGGACTGGTTATGCACGACTCGCCAAAAAGGGACCTAGGCGCATACGTGCTAAACACCCCCTGGGAGCACCTGTAGCCGTAAGGGCTTTTCAGTTTTCATCGGATGCCTTATATAAACCGAGTGTCTGCGTCGTTAGCGCGATCTAACAGATATCCAGTGCCATCTAGCGTGACGTGTCACAACTATCGACTAACTTTAAAATTATTACTTAGACTAAACCCCCGTTCAACACCATCTCCATACAGAACTGAAAACTCGCCTCCCAAAGACGAGTCCGCCCCACACGAGTCAGAGCCCGGCGCCGAGCCCAAGACCCTGGCCATTGACGCAGAGGCGTTCGAAGAAGGCGCCGAACCCAAGCCCGAGGGGACTGAAGTCACTGACTTGGGGACACCCGAAGAAGCACCGAAGCTGGTGGAAGTAGACGCCGCGATCCACGCCGAAATGAAGCAGAGGGAGCAAGGTATGCTAATTTAGATTAAAAAATAACTTGTGGACAAGCTTCGCTCACCTGGTTCTAGCTCACATACCTACCTACTTACCATATATTCCTCCAAAAACCGCGTATTTTCATTGTATCCACATTTAGTACGTCAATTGAGTTGCAAATTAAGTTGCAATTCGATCGCTCTTGCTGTGGCTGAAATATCCATAGCAAAATACAATCACGGTGTTTTATTTCCTCATGCCAATTTAGTCGTTGCATTTCGATCGCTTTTGTCATCATTGAGGGTACGGATCATGGGGACGACGGGAATACATCTCTCTTGTCCCATGAAAAACCATGCTCTTGTCGATGGAGCATTCGCTATGCCGTTATATTACTTTCTCCTTCACTTGAATATTGCTGCACATAAGTTCTTCTAGGTCTTTCATAATGTATATGAAGGATATATTAATCCCCCAGGCGACCGGCAAGAGAACAGTTCTTCCGACTCGGAGCCGGAATCAGCGCGTCGCGAGCGTCCGCCGCGGCGGCACTCCACCTTCCGGAAGACGCTGAGGCTCTCCTCGGACCAAATCGTAAGTGACAAGGCCGCACACACAAGATATAAATAATTGTGTTCTTGAACGCGAGGGCCTGGGGTCCGCCTTGACCATGATTTGGCAGATCAGTTAATTACAGCAGAGCGACTGCCATCTGACCTCCGTGACCCTGTAAACAGTGGAACCTGATTACCTGTCCGGATTGGATCACGGTAGCACATTCAGTCGCCTTAATGTGTAGTTTTCATCACGATGTTTTCCCTCACCGTAAGAGCAACGGTTACTGATTAACTAATGTACATAACTCACAAAAGAGTCATTGGTACATGACGGCAGGAGGATTCGAACCTGGGACCGCGGTTTATGTGTCGAACCCCTGAACCACTAGGCTACCTACGCTCCTGCCTCCGCCACCGGCCACACACACAAGGTAATTGGGTTTTTTTGGTGAAGACGTACGCTTCGTACGCAAAATAAAGCCGTGTTATTGGCTAGAATGGATCCGTCAACTTACACCGTTGGGCCGTCCAATGGCGCGGCAGTATTTTCACAATTGACTTTACAATGAAAGAGTCGCCTCATCACAATCGTATGTAACCACCTCACATCCAAGCACCCACACCCACGAACTCACCAACCCTCTCCAACCCCCAGAAAAACCTGAACCTTCGCGACGGCATGAACGAGATGGTGTTCAGCGTGACGACGGCGTACCAGGGCACCACGCGCTGCAAGTGCAACGTGTTCCGGTGGCGGCACGACGACAAGGTCGTCATCTCCGACATCGACGGCACCATCACCAAGTGAGTTCTACCATCATCTTCACAGCCCATGATATATTTGGTCTTCGCTCGTGTTGGCCTAGGCTTGGCCAACACGGATAGGCATTCATTGCCAATGGTTACCTGATCGGACATGGTGAACATGACGGCGGTGGTCCGCGTGAGCGGCTTGGGCGACTGCAGGAACTCCTTCAGGTGCGGCAACAACGATTCGGGCTCTAGCAGGCACAGTTTGCCTAGACATTCCGCTACCTGTAATGCATTCATCACAGCCCATAACAGTCCACTGCAGGACTCAGGGCCTCTCCCACGAAAGGGCAGGTTGTTGCCGTAATCTCCACGCTTGGCAAGCGGGTTGGAGATCGCAGTGATATAAATATAACAATGGAAAATGCTGCTGCCCATTTTTCAGTCTACGGAGACTCGATATTTTGCCTCGAAAACATTAATCGTCTTGTACGGCATACACGAGTGTAAGGGGTTGATGCTATTGTACTCTGCCGGACACCACACGGCCATTGTCTCAGACTTATCATCATCATCATCTCAGCCTTAGCACGCCCACTGCTGAACCTAGGCCTCCTCCCACGACCTATATTATCTAAATTAAAGTTTAGTGCTACACTGTCGGTCTACGTGACATCGGAGTCGTGAATCTAATATGAAATTAGTCGATTCCAAATACTAGCCAAGTCCACTTCTAAAAGTTGGCATACATTTTGCATACAAACTCCATAGTAGAGTTGGTAGTTAGCCAAATTTCATTCGACTTCATTAAGCCGTTTTTAGATGGTTGACTAACGAACTATTCTATTAACAAACTTATAAGAATTGTTTGAGACGAAATTACACTCCAAATACGCATGTGATTGGTAATTTATTGTGTTGTATAATTAAATAATGTTGTCCCCAAGGTCCGATGTGCTGGGCCACATCTTCCCGCTGGTGGGCAAGGACTGGGCGCAGTCCGGCGTCGCTCAGCTGTTCACCAAAATAAAGAACAACGGCTACCAAATACTGTACCTGTCGGCGCGCGCCATCGGCCAAGCGAGGGTGAGTCGCAATGTGTCGGTTTCTCTTTCCTCTGTTATGCATCGGCATGACATTCTATGAGTATAAATGTAATTTAATGGAATGATATTTAAGTTAAAAGTCCATTGAGAATGATCCCCACGATGGAATCTTTAATGCGGTAGCCTAGTTTGACATTTCAACAACTTTATTGTCATTCATTCACATTATTTATTTATTTAATAATATACCATCAGAGTACATATATCAAAATTACAAGTTAGTTTAGATAAGGTATAAGACTTTATGCACCTCAATTGTAGGTATATACAGCATTCATTTCAACCTTAGTACTTACTCAAAATAACAATGTAAACTAAGCTTTCTTCTTAATTTCTTACTCGGCCCCAAAAAATCCCTTGCCTCTCTCTACGTGCCGGACATTTTAGTATCCCGGCCCCTTACCTTAGCATAACATTGGCTACATTGGCCTAGAATTCACCCTGTGATTTCTCCATCAGGTGACCCGCGAGTACCTGCGTTCCATCCGGCAAGGCGAGGTCTGTCTCCCTGACGGGCCCCTATTGCTGAACCCGACCTCGCTACTGCGGGCCTTCCACCGCGAGGTGATCGAGAAGAAGCCGGAGGAGTTCAAGATCCAATGCCTGGCGGATATAAAGGCGTTGTTCCCGATAGGATCGAACCCCTTCTACGCCGGATACGGGAATAGAGTCAATGTGAGTCTCCAATCGTCAAAGTATTTATTTGTTATTATTTTGACGACTGGAGTGGATCAGTGGCCAACATGCCAGGTCTGCTACGCAAGATGCCTGAGTGTTGTATGTTTTTAAGTAGTATATAAGTTAGTTATCTAGTACTTAGCACATCAATTTTGGGGCTAGATGGCGCTGTGTGAGTGTCCACGTTTTATTTACTTTAAGACAGCCCATTACTCTCCCAGAGATCTTCCTGAAGTTGAAAATCGTCTTAAATTTCCTTGGGGAACTAGGCAACATTAGTGTTACTTCATCTTGACGTAAATTAGACGCCGCCGGTTCGTCGAGTTGTGGAGAATGTCCGGGTATATCTAAGTCTACAAGTATTCAACGGTTAGGTATTCTGTAGTCTTACTCTATTGTTTACTGTGTATGTTGTTGAAATACAGGCGAGCTATAAATATTTATGGCCCACCTATAAAGGAGCAAACGGACAAGTCACCTGATTTATTTGTGTAAGTAGGTACAATTCTATGTCTCGAGAATTATCAATCATATATATTATTAGTCACGCAGTCCAATACATATTTACATCGCTTCCCTCATTTGACCTTCATTAATCCTTTATGATCCATTAATATTTTAATATATATTGTTGTGGAATTGACGCGTAAACACTGCAGGTGGAATTAATATGTTGTGTGTATGTATTATTATAACCATGCAATAACAAATACAATGAACAATCGGTAATAATGCAACATACGTGACTTGCACCTACTGGGTATTTCATTATGGTTGAAATTATTTCATATTGTTACCTGTACGATACCTTTGTTTCAGGACGTTTGCGCGTACCAAGCCGTCGGCATTCCGATCGTGAGAATATTCACCATAAACTACAAGGGAGAGCTCAAGCACGAGCTCACCCAGACATTCCAATCCACGTAAGTGCGCCCCCGGCCCGCGGCCGCCTACCTCGCATATTTGTACCTCACACAGCCATACCGAACTAACATCTATATAATTGAAGTATTTTTATTTCAGTTACAACGTGCAAAGTGACATGGTCGATGATTTCTTCCCGGCAAAGAGCGATGATTCTGTCGTTTAACGCTAGCTCAAATTAGGTTTAAATTGATTAGAAATAGCAAGTAGGTTGCCAGAGATATGCACTCCAAGGCGCCGCCGCCGGTAAGCCGTATGGCATGATTTGGTTTTGCCGCATCGAGGCCGCTCACTCATTCATTCGAAACTAATATCACATCCAGAGGTATAACACCATAACATATTAGTTACCGTCACTCGGCAATCATCGACTTGTCATCAACACTTGTGTTTTTGTTCTATCGATTGTAATTTATCCTCATGTCCCGCTATTCTTCGACATCAATGTAATTTGTTGCTTTGTGTCTATTTTATTCTCTTGTGTCGTCTACTGCCATTACTGCACTCACCGGCTAGTGTACTGGTGGAGGTTTGGTTCTAATATTACCTTCTTAATTCTAATAACGTCTTCGAACTGACTAATTTCTATTTCGACCTCGTTTTACTGCTGCCTGAATAATAACCGTTAATAATCTTACTTCTATACTAAAGCAATAACATTGGAGGACGAAGTTCATTTATTAGCTATCACAAAAATAACGCTGTACTATGACAGTGATAAAACGTACATCGCGGGACGTAAAGTGGCGACTTATATTTCTCATCTCAATTTTTCGTAGCGTAGAATTTGACGGAATGAATGAGACGAAAGTGCATAACTTTACAAGTAAAAAAAGAGACGCTGAATACTACGTGGTGTATTCTACACTGCGTGTCATGATTTGGCGATTCAAAAGACAGCTTGGGATTTAAAATTAGGTTATATAAGATCATGATACAATGGTTTATACAAAACTGTTGTTTATCATTCTTATCACCCCAAGATATAGTAATTTTTTTAAAGTATCCTTGGAATGGAGATATGATACCGAAGCTACGGTACATGAACTCAGCAGCTACAAATAGGAATAATAAAGTTCAGATTTCCTATACTATTAGGTCCACGCCACGCTGTGTTATGTATGTAAGGAATTATGAACCCTATTTCCTCAGGGTTCATAGATCGTGGGCGTAGCTTACGTGACGATGCATTGTATGGCGGGGATTTATTGTGGATTAATTTCGAAACCATACGATTGTCGCTACACATGTTTTTTTAAATGTTACACGGTAGGCAAACAAGCAAGCGGTCCACCTGATGGAAAGACAGACATAGACACTACCGCTGGATTTTTTTTGTGTATGAATAGGAAAAGACATTGAACGCGACAACGATGTCAATGACCGTGATGTCAGTGTCTGGTTTCGGTGTTTCCATATTGGCGACATGGTTAATCGTCACGCCACATTCATTACTATAGCTGTTTTGACTTCTATAGAAATGGATTATACATAGTCCACGTATGTGTAATGGAGTTCCAGCTAACCCCCCGGTAATCCCTTGCAGGTACTCGCATATGAGCGTGTTGGTGGATCAGGTGTTCCCGCCGGCGCTGTGCGAGCCCAGCGACGAGTTCTCGCAGACGGTCTACTGGCGCGAGCCCATCGCCCTCTACGTGCCACCCCACGTCGCAGCGCCACCCGCCAAGCACTAACCTCGTACAACGAATTCCATATGTTTATTAGATAGCTGCTTCGTAGCGTGCAACTTATATTTAATCGTGTGTATGTATACGCAGGGCCTGGCGCCCATTGAGGCTGCAGTACAATGAGTATCATACCGTGTGCCAGTTGCAATTTCATTTGGACGCCTTTCTTAATGACGAATCGTTGCATAAAAATCACTCTTCTACTACGCCGGAGTTGATACCTTTTATGATATGAAGATAGTATTTAAACTCTCTCACAGTATATTTGTGTGAAGGTGTGTCTTTTGTCGTAGTTTCTATAAAATAATGATAACGGTTATTGCAAATGTGTAATTGTGCTGAATCTGAAACTATGAATGGTTTTATCATATCATTGCCATTGCTAAGTACATAAAACACGTAAGTTATCATCAGCACATAACGATTATTAATTTTTTGATAAATTTTTGCATTTTTAATTGATCTACAGTGGCTCACGAATTTGATAGGTAATATTAAATTTATGATCGTTCTTATAAACATCATAGTATTTGTGAAGAGTTTAGGATTAACATAGAATCAGTGACGTTTTTTGTTTCATGATGGATAATGACTGGCATTAACTGACTAATTTATTTGTAACTTAAAAACAAAATGTAATTTAATTTATTGTTACTACACTATTTTTACGAATCACCAAGAGTGGACGTTAGTTACTATTTTAATGAATTGGTAGATGATAAAGACTTAGATTAAACGTTCGGCGTGCATGACATACTGAGTGTGCTGTGATAAAAGTGATCTCATAGTCACAGGGCACACTAACTCTCATTGCTTCAATGGATGTTTTGACGGAAGGCACTATTGAGTACCACTATTTTGCATCGCTTAGTGGTACTTCACTTACCTTTATGACATTAGCTTGTATGCAAATGAAGTTATGAAGACTGTATGTCCCATAGATACAATACCGTTAAGGCTAGGTTTTAAGTTTTGTATTTGTGGATTAAGTCTCGAGTTCGAGTTTTAGTTTCGCCGATTGTGTAAGCTGTGATGTCGTCGACTGAAGAAGCAATGCTTTATTTTTGTACTGTGATTATCTAAACATACGTTTTATGCTAAGTTATATATGTTAACATTAAATACTTTTCAATTTCAAATACATTCATGAACAGAGGCATGGCTTCTGCTAGAAAAATATATGGGCTAGTTTCAAAAAGTGAATTAGAAAATTGTTATCTTTATAATGGTGTTTAATTAAGTTAATTGATTGTTTGTAAATTCCAGATATTTCGTTTGTCTGATTTGAATTTCGTATTTTTATAGAAATATTTTATTATTATGGTTTCTGTGATTATTATAGCAAAATATTTTGATTAAATAGCTCAAATTGGCGCTGATGTTTTATTTAATTTATTAATTCCATGCGATCATAATAGAGAACGAGATTTATTTTAATTTTGTAAACTACGACAGAAGGTAATTATTTCCGTTAGACTGCCCAATTACAGCATTAGTTTCGGGTACCGGTGGTTACATAGACACTAAGGCTGGGCCGATCTAGGAGGCAGCTAGATAGTTGACTAAGAGAGATCCTAATCTTAACGCAGCATCTGAAATGCGACTTTATACTATGTAAGAAACAGTATTAGCGTTATTATTAGAAAGGGTATTAGCTATTAAAATTTTCTGCGTATATAGAGTATGGAAGTCAATGTACGTCGCTGCGTGAAACTGTCGTCCTAAACATACCTATTTCATTAGGGTTACCAGTAATTTGAGAGCATTTTATCTATTGGAAGGGTGTGTGTAAAGTACAATCCATCAAACAGCACGCATCGCATCGGATCGGAAAGGATACGAACGGATGCGGCGACCGCCAAAAGAATCTGATCGGATACAACGACCGCGCGTTGCTGCATGCTTTCGGCACCGAACGCGTGTCGCGGTAGACGCCCAAGGTCAAACTGCTGTGCGCGTCTTGGGTAATATAGACTTAAATACTGTGTACTGTAGCACTGCGTGTTACACTGAGTTTAAAGTAAAAAATGCAAATGTTTAATTAATGTTATATTGAGGAGAGTTATTGGAAGAATGCTATAAAATACATATGATACCTTACATCTAATTCTAATGGAACACATTTGAATTATTACCTAGCCAGTGCTATGTGTGCTCATAGACGCAGGCTAAGAGCTTGCGTCCTACTTGCTCCGACCTCTCTAAGCCTACACGCCTACATCCTACTTGCTCTAACCTACTTACTTAACCGACTAAAGCCCCAGTTACCCTACAGGAGCAGCAGGCCAACCCGAACGCCTACCTAACTTAGAGCCCGTCCAAACATACGGTCTCCGACATCTACCTGTCTTACAGCCCGTCCTTATCTAAGGCCTGCACGAGTACACATGCTACAGTACACTATTTAATTCCGATTAAAGATTGTAAAATTCGTTCAGATCTGATGCGATAAAAGCGGATTGAGGCTTATGTACTTACGACACTGTGGCAGGGCCGATCTAGGAGGCAGCTAGACAGATGATACTAATCCTTACTCAGCATCCGAAAAGCGATTTTAAACTATGCATGGTCGAAACAGCTGGGGACTGCTAGTGCCTATTCGAGTAGGTATGCAATAGATTTGACTAAAAATACAGCAATGCAAATAACAATTGTATTAGTATTTAGATGTTATATAGTATATAATAAAACACTTATGCATCATCATCTTGCATTTCTGTATCTTGATCTTCAACAACATCATCTTCATCATCATCTGCCTCATCTTCACTGGCAACATCAAGGTCTTTGTGGTACCCTTTTCCTTTTGTCCAGTGGCACTTTACTACCACTTTAAACTCAGCCATTTGCATATTCAAAAGTTTAAGTATGCTTGCTTGTTCAGGCGTTAAAGGGCTGCCTTTTTTACAAACCTGAAAGTATAAAGAAAGGTCAAAATTTATTGTTAAAAATAATCAGTCAAGTTTGCATATAAAATATCTGGCAAGATGAGAATTATAATTTTCATGATTATTTAAAAAATTTGACATTCTGTGTCTTGTTTTACTGGCTCACCTGATATTCTTTAATCAAATTGATAACACCTCTTTCTAGTGAAGTAGGAAGTCCAAGTCTTCTGAGGTGGGGTTCAATAGTGTGTGAAAAGTCTTCAAGGGGTCCTGGTGGTAGTATCACATCTTTAGTTGCTACAAACCCACTTCGAGCGAATTCTGTATCACTGTAGTCTTTGAACCATTGTAACACATCTGGGACATCTCTGTTTGTCATTAATAGACCACACTGGCCTTTTAATTTTTTTGATAACTGTAATGTATAAGTGCTGAATCAATATAAATGGCATTGATTTAACACGTTGACTGTCCAGCCCAAATCCAGTAAGCTCATGTGATGTATACTGGTTTTTTTTACCTTAATATCTGGCTTGGACATCTTTTTGATATATATTTTTCTAATTGAGACATCTAGGCGTACAAACACCTTTGAGTTAGTATAGCCGCATGCATCACATGAGATGCAACAACATGTTATTAAATTGTATCATTCGTGTTGCAGGGACAGTCAACGTGTTAAAAAGGGCAGTTCGATGTAAAAACTAGAGAACCAGTTGTCAACTAAAAAAATTTGACTTAGGATGATTAAGTTAAGATTTTATAAGCATAATAAAACAATAACATGAGGATGCTTACAGCTGCTAGTGTATAATAAATAATAATAATAATAAAGCAACAGACTGATCATGTTGGCTTTAATGTGCAGGTTGTGCTCTCGCTGAAGAGGGCCCGGGATCTGGGACGAAGTAACAGACTAATTTTCTTTTATTATATTCATGTTATATCTACTCATTAACATGGAACTTACTAAGTTTAGTTGATCCTCAGCCTCATCACTTTTAGTCCGACCTAGAGCAACAGCCATTACTTTGTTTTTTCCAAAAAAGAATCTGGAGTCTTTCCATTCACTTCGTAAGTCCTTTAGCTTTGTGTTGCGCATATTGTCTACAGTAAATAAGAAAACATGTTCATATTTGGATACTGCATTTCTAACTCCTTCAATGGTCTTCTGCTTCAAAAGAAGACCCTTTTTATTTGTCTTTGTTAAGGAAACTGAAACAAAAAATAGTGTTTGTTGAAATAATCTATCACTTTAACTATGTAGAGGTAGTATCTAGAATATATAAGTATAGTAGAATATTGGTTGTGTGCTGTCTGGCAAAGTTAACCGTGTTGTCCAGCAGAGTAGAATAGTACCAACCCCTTACACTCGTGGGTGTCGTACAAGGCGACTAATGTTTTTGTGGCAAATATCTAGTATCTCCGTGTGTCTGGAAAATGGGCACCAGCGTTTTCCATTGTTATATTATAACACTGCGATCTCCAACCCGCCTGCCAAGCGTGGAGTTTATGGCAATAACCTCCCCTTTCGTGACTGTTATGGGCTGTAATGATGAGTATATAGAAGTTTTTGAGGTTAGGCTGTAACCTTCTTACCTTTCTTGTCTCGCTTTGATTTGGGCATTTTGAATTAAATGGTATTTAGAAGAAAATCTTTACTGATCAAAAATAGTAAATACTCCACTTTTAGTAGAAAAATACACGTGGTAGCACTTTGTTAATTATTTTGAAACTCAAACTACATAAACTCCAAAAACCTCGTTGCAAAACATTAACCACAAACTATGAACTAATAACATTAACAAGGAGCAACAAAACTAAAACCTACCGCAAAACGTCAATGTCAATCAAAGACATGGAGTGTCATAACTGTCACTCTTCAAAAAGAAAAAAAAGCTATTGTTCCAGATTGCATGGACATTATAACTTTTATAACTGGAGTGAGTCCATTTGCAGGTGGAGTACAAAATTCAAAATTTATTTATTTAGTTAGACTCTTTCAATCGTTAAAGAGGAGGGGTAGAAAAGTAGGAAGGAAACACACAGTGACATGTTAGCCGCCCCAGGACCGAGTGACACCAACCTTATATAATAGCGTTCTGTGATACCAATCCCACGCCGACAACGGCCGGTCCGTGTCCGACAAGACAATACTTGACGCATACGAACGGCTCTGTACGGCTAACGTCGCTTGCGTACGAATTTTCAATACTGGTGGTGCAACGTTTATAAGTCCATAGCCAAAAAATGTCATTTTTATAGTGTGGATGTATTTCGGGTTGATATGGTAAACTGTCGCTACAGTGTCGATAAAACATTTTCAATCATAAAGTAGGCGACACACGTAAAAGCTTAAAGTACGCGGCTTTTAAGTACGCGAACTTATTTGACTTTACTTTGGTGATAGACGTACGGACTTAAAGTACGCGGTTTTTAAGTTCTCGAACTTACTCAGCACGTTTTTCTATGAATTTCGTAAATAATTCGAGTCAATTGCTTCGAAATTCAGTCATTTTTTCAACAGAAAAGCATAAAGTTCATTAAATTTAAACAAATTTTATGCATAAAACAAAACTGCACAAGATACAAAAAAACTGCAAAGAAAATGACGGCACACGGCTCGCGACGCTGACAGACGAGCGAGCCGAAGCTGCGAGCCTCGAGCTACGAGCAAATATCAAACATGTTGGATCGCCGGCAAACTTACTCGGCGGTTTTAAAGTACGCGTACTTAGGCTGACACACGAGCGAGCAAGGTCGTGGAGCCACAAGTACTCGTACTTACTCGCACTTCTATCAGCCACTTAATGATTGGCGATTTCTAAACCCCCACGCGATGGCAGCCAATAGGAACCGATCGGATACGTCGGTAACCGTACGGACCCGACCGCGTGTGTTTATCGCGTAGGTAGGTATTTGTATGTGTATACGCTCTTACTTTGGGTGGTGGATCCCGCCATGCCAATGAACAGTGATGAGGGGATCCCGTGGAGAACTTCAGACAACTCCACAACGAGTATGTTATATAATAATAGGTACGTTAAATATAAATAATACGTTGTGGTGACAAAAGGGGGTGAAGTTAGGGTACTTAGCTTTCTTGATACTTTAGGAATTCAGGATCTTCAGATCACACCTCGATTAGAGATACTGTCGCAAACATAAAGATGGATATAGTCTAAAAAATGTGTAAGCTTTGAATCAACCCGCCACGCTGCACCCATTTTGAAAGTCCCGCCGCGGTCCCGCCTAATGATACAACTTCCTGTTCAAACGATTTAACTCGATTAGGTCTAACGAATAAGTTTTTGTCTCTATCTTTTTGTATGTGTTAGACAAAGAGACAAATAGTTTAAGAATCGATAATGTTTCTACTTCTTGGTCCATAGTACCACTGCAGCCTTCGTTTGTAATAAATTCAAGATGGCCGGCTTATGATGAGAACCCTCTTCCGTTTTTTGTTTCCCCTCTGGCCCCGCTGCCGTCAGTGTAGTGTATCGTTCACAGCAAGATAAAAACTGAAATTGTGTAGCAATTTGCTAGTTTAATTACTCTTTCCCCTTCCAAGTAAGTGCCCTACGATATGCTAAGTGCAATTAATCTTTTGAATTCGTGTTATTGAGTGTCCATAATAAATAATTGAAACTCTGTGACTTGTGACGCATAGAAGGAGTGTCCTTTCGAGCAGGCAGCCATTTTGCCTGAACCGGCGACACGATTTCGCGGCGCGGTTTGCTACCATTCCAAATTTTTGTAATCGGAGATCTATCGATAACCCATGTGTTAAATATTTCGGCCAGAACTTTAAAATACTGAGTACTATAATTTTAAGTGTTCTTCTAAAGGACTTTTCTGAGTAAGTTAGCTTTTTGGGTCTTCTTACATTACAGGTACATTCCTCGTAGGTAATTATATTTTTGGATTTATACGAACTCGTTACGCCTTTGTAAGCTTTGTGTTATTCATAAGATAAATGCCATTTGTTCAGTAACTGGTGCGTGGGCATGTCAATTAGTCAATTTGAAGCCGTTTTCATCACATAACCACGAACCATACTAGTGCGTCGTAATTTCGCCGTGCGTAGTCATGCCGTTATCTTGGTCGATACGATAACTAGGTACATTGTGTCATTCAAGTTGCTATGTGCCGAAGCTTTGTAGAAAGTTAATTATCTGGCCACTAAGGCTCGCAGCCATTTCACTGACTTTAGATGATTCATCATAGAATTTCCGTCGAGTGACTAGTGCAAGGTAAGTTGTAACCGTGTGACACGACCCTATGTGCAACGCCTTTAGACGCGATTGGCACGTGCGTGACATTGAGGCAGGAGATACAATGCTCATACAATGCTCAAATGGTCAGATTACTACTGTATAGTTTCTATCCAAGAATGACATAATTATAGCTTTAAAATTGATTAATGAAATACAGATGCCATATTTACAGTAAAATCTGTAGTAGTGATCATTCTCATATCAGTACCGCTAAAAAAGTAATAGATACCTCTTTACACAAAGCTAAATTTCTTTTGAATGATGTAAAACTATTTTTGGTGAATAGTTTAATAATTCCATTGGATTGCCAATGGAAATGGTAACAAATATCATGTTTTGTAATATGCTAATTGTTAATTGTTTTTTTTTAACAGATATTTACAATTAAACCATGAAACAAAAATATGTTGATGATTCAATATTATATGTTCATATAATGTACAACGTGAGGACAGTAAAAACATTTCTCGGGCTTCATTCTGCTGCTTTTATCCCACTAGGTAGGGTCGGCCCAAAATGTTACTGAGAGCTATCTTGTAATTTTTTTTATCTTAATGTGTTACCATTCAATGTTGCCTCATGTTAACCCTCTTTGGGCATGCTGTTGAGAGCACAGAAGCGCAACAGGAAAAGCTGCTACCATTTTCCTACCCATGGAGGTTAGCTGGTTAATCACTATGACTTTAGTCACCTTTTTACAACATCCACAGTTGAGGGGTTGGTGTAATTCTAATCTTCTGGACTTTAACTGTTTTACTATCGTTACTTTATTCGTGTTTTATAGGATTGTCTTACTATACATACATACATAAAGCTCACGCCTCCATTGCACAAAAGAGACTGACTGCACAGGCCGAGACTACACAATACCCATATTTTACTTATACCATAATATATATTTGGGTTTATTGTTTGGAATTATACAAGATTTTGTCCATCGGCATAGTCTAGTTTGTATCTTTCCTCAAGGTTTCAGGATGTTCAAATAAAATGTAATTGAAATATGTCATTAAAAATGTACCAAAAGGACAACCTTCAAATATATTAGCATAGATGTAAGAAATTATTCCTGTTTCTTATAGCATTAGCAAATAAGTAATGCTACTGCATACACTTATTCTTTGGTGCATCTTGGTAGCCTAGCAACTGGGGTGTTCTAGGGTTTGAAGTAAAAAAGCAATAGGTGGGTAGGGTGGCACGAGGTAGGCGCCTAGGCGGCGGGCCGGGTGCGGTCGGGCGCTGCACGCGGGTTGGGGGTGTGCGGCGGGGGTGCGGGGGGTGTGCAAGCGTCGCGCTAGTCGTATTTCGTCTGGAGTGTTTATCCCGCGTCGGCGGATCAATACCGGTGGCGCAGTGACGGTAGCTGGGCGGCGGCGCAGCGGCGGCGAGAGCCACTGCCTACCAGCGGGTCTGAGTCTGTGAGATGCTGTCAAACCGCACGGTCGCCAAGTCGATGTCGCGTAGCTCGTGAGGGTTGCTCTTTGAGCCACTTAGGAGTTTCTATATTGCGCCAGTGCGCTTCTAGGCCTCTATTTAAGGTGCGCGTTATTATAAATGATGACAAATACCCATTTGTGAATCGCTACGGCGATAGTGATTTATAACGATTAGTCTTTCTGAAAATTACTAACTCGTGGAACATCGTCAGTTTTCGGAAGATTTAAGACTTGATCAGGGATTTCTAAATCATTACAGGGGCGTCAGTGAAATAGTCCTCTCCCATCGTCTACGATGTCGGTCGACAAGGAGGAACTGGTGCAACGCGCCAAGCTCGCGGAGCAAGCTGAGCGATATGACGACATGGCGGCCGCGATGAAGGAGGTAACGGAAACCGGCGTCGAACTCAGCAACGAGGAAAGAAACCTGCTTTCCGTTGCTTACAAAAATGTGGTGGGCGCCCGACGATCGTCATGGCGAGTTATCTCCTCCATTGAACAGAAAACCGAAGGATCGGAAAGAAAACAACAGATGGCTAAAGAATATAGGGTAAAAGTAGAAAAGGAGCTCAGAGAAATCTGCTATGATGTTTTGGTAAGATTATTTTCTAAAAATCGTGTTTTTAAGTTAAGAATTTACGTATTATAATGGGGTTTAGTCGGTAACCGCTGTCGCCTACGCGGGTGACGTCATGATATTTGCTTGACGCTAATTCGAAAGATGATGCAAGCGACTATTTGTCGTGGTCATTTTCTTCGCGAGAAATATGATTTGCTAATGATGGGCGTTATAACGTAGCATGTGATGAGAATATGGGCTACGGAGGGCGGGCGCGGCCCACCCGCGGGGCGAGGGCGGGTGACGTATTGCGCCGCGTCACTGCGCGCGCTGCTAGCCCGACGTTCATTGCCCCATCCCTTACTTTTCTACTACTAATTACAAACAACTCAATATATTGAAATGTTTAATTGAATTGAATTTGAATTGATATACAATTATTATTTTAACTTACACAGGCTTTTCTTTTCAGGGTTTACTTGACAAGCACCTAATTCCTAAGGCTAGTAATCCAGAAAGTAAAGTATTTTACCTAAAAATGAAGGGAGATTACTACAGGTACCTCGCAGAAGTGGCCACAGGAGAAACCAGAAATTGTGAGTACATGAATTTATTATGGAGTGAAGATAATTCTGACAATATTGTACTGATTGTATTGACAAAACTTGTATCAATAAAGAAGATAGTTTGCTAACACCCCTTTATATTACAGCTGTTGTAGAGGATTCACAGAAAGCATACCAAGATGCTTTCGAGATCAGCAAGGCGAAAATGCAGCCCACACATCCAATAAGGCTGGGTCTGGCGTTAAATTTCTCCGTCTTCTACTATGAGATATTAAATTCACCAGACAAAGCGTGTCAGCTCGCCAAACAGGTCATTATATAGTGTCAGATTCATGTAGGCTCTGTGCTGGCTGGCGAGGCAGGAGGGGGGGGTGTCCCGGGTTTCCGCTCATCCGCGCCCTGGCATTAACTTGCTTGCTTGTCCCCAGCCGTCGTGGAGGACTCGCAGAAGGCATACCAAGAGGCGTTCGACATTGCTAAGGCCAAAATGCAACCAACTCATCCCATCAGACTTGGTCTCGCGCTCAACTTTTCCGTATTTTATTACGAGATTATCAACTCCCCAGCCCGGGCGTGTCACTTAGCTAAACAGGTTTAAAGATACGCATATTTGATCTGCAGTGTGGAAACGTCGTTTACATAGTTTAACTATAACTAACCGAAAAGTCTAGTTAGTTTGCATGAAACTATTGTTTCTTTGTTTGAAAGACTAATTCTGACGCATGGCCATGTTAAGACCGTTAACACTTTAATCCTCGATCCAGCCAGTATAGAGTGTTAATTGTATATTATTGTATATTTATAACTGCTAAGACAGGTGATATATTAAAGCAGTTATATTTGAAGGGTTGGAGTTAATGTATGTGTCGGTGGTGTTGGCAGGCATTCGATGACGCGATCGCCGAACTGGACACACTGAACGAGGACTCGTACAAGGACTCGACGCTGATCATGCAGCTGCTGCGGGACAACCTGACGCTGTGGACGTCGGACACGCAGGTGGACGGCGACGAGCCGGCGGAGGGCGGCGACAACTAACCGCCGCCGCCGCCGCCGCCACCCCAGCACACGCATTTGTTCTCATCGGTGTTTTATAAGAAAACGAGTAACATTCGAGAACGTCGCGCGGCGCGGGCCCTCAGCCGCTGTGCGAGCCGTCGCTTGTAAAAAAATGTTAAAAATGTCGTTCGCAGCGGACCTTCACGTTCCGTCTAAAATTATAATGTTACGTGTCATCTTTGACGGTTTTGTATTTCTGTATTTACACTGGATTACAGATATCGAGCTGACCTGATGAATATAAATATTTATAACTTAAGTTATTAAAAATTACGGTTTCTTAAGTTAAAGGTGTTTTCCTTTCAATTAGATAATCATAACAGCCTGGTCGGCCCCCGCAGTAACATTCCTCTCGCCGCATGCCCGCAGTGAAATGAAGTTATTATGGTGAATGTTATGAAATTACAATTAGACATTTAAATTTGTTAATTACGCCCAATGACCCAATAAAACTTTAGATAATCATCAATAAATCCACAAAAATGTAATGGCTGTTTTAAAATTAGGGCACAAAAAACTTGTTAGTGTCTATATATGTGGTTTTTGTGATGTCCTCTTACAAAATTTTTAATATTATCCAACTTGATGTTGACATTAACCATTTTGTTGTGCCCGTCACTGATTTAATTATAGCATTCTGAATTTCAGGCATTTATTAGCAAAATAGTTTTGTGATGGACAAAATATTGTAACATTTCTGCTGCATTTTATCAGCCATTAATCTATTATATTTTTCATGTTTTCACCAATAAACTTTTGTATTAAATACAATTTTAGTTTTAGAATCAATATTTAAATAAACCGCCACCTATTAACCCCAAAAAGATGTTTATCTAACAGCGACGACCTATGCGAGAAGTGAGCCTATTCAATACCGATTCTGGGTGTTGCTGTTTTTACTGGAACCGCACAGTCTATATTTTAGACAAGCTAAGAATCAACGACTATGTTACCACTCGAGTCCACAAAGCTTTTCTCGCATTATTGATTTCGAGCACATTTTCGAGACGGGGCCTGCAGTGAACTATTTCTATGAAAAAATGGTACATACACATCCAAGATAGATAGGTATACTCTTTGCTCGCAAAACTGGCTCACCTATTTTCGCACAAAAATACAAGAGATACGTTCGCCCCCCCCCCCCCTTTTTTCTACTTTTAGTCTTGTTAATATCTCCTCCCAATAGGCCATTAGTACTGTACAGGTATTGCTTCTGATGGGCCCGTAGTTTTTTCTCGTATCGTAATGGCAGAATTGCAGATGTTACATGTATTGATTTTGCTGGAAATATTTAGTTCCAATTGTTGACGATAGGCGCCACACGTCGAGTAGAGAAGGAGCTAGTGTTTTCATTACGCAGCTCATCGAGGCTGATGTCACACGAGCAAAATTAGTTCGGAATTAATGTACCTCATGGATTTAAACTTCGTAAATTGTACATGATTGTACCTCGCTCGTTTGACGTCAAACCTATCCTATATCCACTCTTCAGCCTGCTGACTGAAGAGTGATTTTTTTGTTTGCTTGAACGCACTAATCTCTTTTATATTCATTTCGATTGTGATAGTGTGTGTGCGCCAAGGAAAAGTAGGATTCCAGTGTCGTTTTCCCACGGAGACCACCCGCATGCCTGGACACGAAGCAGTTAATGCAGTTAATTTCTGTATGGGTCTGGGTGTTAATAAGTATGTAATTTATAAAGTATTTAAGTAAAGACGTTCAGTAGAAAGAAATTCGTACATTGACCTTGAGCGTAAATACATTTGCATCACGCTCGCAGAGTCGTGCCTTTGAATCGCGCGAGCAAATATATTTACGTAGAAGCCATAGAGACTGGTAGTAATAGGTCAATGTACGAATTTCTTTTTACTGAACGTTTTTGCTTTAGTATCAGTTGTACCCTAGACGGTTATGGGCTCAAGCCCCCCCATCATCATCTGATGCCCAAGCCAACTTCACCTGCACGTGGTCCCCCTGCTGGTAGACTGACGAGATTCTGGCGAATCGGTTGACCCTCACGGTTTGTACGGGGCGGATGGGAGTTGCTACACATAAAAAGCCAAAATCCCACCAAAAACAAGGAAGGTCCAAAACAAAAAGCCCGACATGAATAGGCGCCGCATAACGACGTACGGTGGGATCGCCCTACTTTTGTCTTAAAGTGGGTTAGGGCTACCGGGCCAAGGGCGTACTCAGGTAAAGAAGCTAGCCCAAAGAAAATCTGCTACGCTAGTTTAAATATCGGCACGCTGGCCGGGCGCGTGCTGTCTGTGTCGTTGGCAATCTGAACGGTCATGTGGGTGAAAAGTGTGAGAAGTTTGGGCGTGTTCACGGCGGTTTTGGTTTTGGGAACCGTATCGCTAAAGACGAAGAAATTTTGTGGCTGCCGATCTGGCCGTCGTGAACATGTATTTCTAAAATAAATCCGAGTATCTGATCACCTACAGATGTGGGGGAAAGCCACTCAGATCGATTACCTACTTTCTCACTCGGAGAAACAATATTGGCAAAGTGGCCACCTGTAAACTCATACCCGGAGAGTCTCATTGCACTACACCGGGTCCTTGTGATGGGAGTTCACACCTGCGCGTGAAGCCCCGAGCACCTGCGCATGAATACCGGGACGTCTGGGAGTCGACGCCTAACCCAGTGGTGGTTCCTTGAAGGTATCAAGTCCCATAAGTTCGCTGCTGGTTGTAACGATTTTGACGGTGAGCGACAGACAGTGAACCTGTTCAACAACTCTGGGACAGGACTCGGGCAGCTATCGTATAGGCGGCGAGAACGGCGCTGGGTGTGTCTAGCGGCCGACGCAGGCTAGACAAAGAGACCTAGTGGTGGAACGGCAACGTCCAGAGGGAGATTAGGGCGAAGAAAGCCCTCTTTAAAAAGTGGCAAGCGTCCAGATCTCCTGAAGACCATACTCCATATAGGGATGCCAAACGTGCCACCGAACGAGCGGTAGCCAGAGCTACTTACCTACGTCTTTTGTACGATAATTTCGAATCGTCTGAGGGGTCTCATTCACAAGTCACAAGTTCACAAGTCTCATTTACAAGTTGGCACGATCGAGGGTCAAAGCGGCACAGGATATTTCCATGTGTCGCTGTGTAATGCCTCACGGTACGCGACGACCGTTCGGTAATGGAGAGATAGCGCTCGTATTTCTAAGAGCTGCTGAATAAGCAGCAAAAAGAGGTGCAGCCACCTCACCTCCAATCGAATCAAGGACTCATATCACCACATGATGTCAAAGCCTGAATATACGCGGCTTGGGCCTAATGGAGGTTACAGATGTCAGTGAACCCAAAATGCCGATAAAAGAAGAGATAAGTCTATAAGAGCATCACTAGACCTGCTCTCTTATTCGGCACCGAGACGTGGTCCCCTATTAGAGCGACACAAGTAGAAGCTGCGTGTCACGGAGATGAAGATGCTGTGGTGGATGTGTGAAGTTTCACGCAGAGATCGTCCGAAACGCCCACATTCGCCTCTGCTTCCGCGACATCACGGATAATCTGCAAGTGTGACGCCTTCGACGGTATGACCACGTCTTGCGAATACCGGCAAACTACGTAGGGAACAAATGTCTGGCCATATTATGCCACCTTCGCCAGGCACGGAAAGGAGAGGCCGGTCCATGCAGCGATGGTTAGATGTCGTTAAGATCGACATGCGTGCCAATAAACTCAACACCAAGGATGCCGAAGACCGAGCGAAGTGGACCAAGAGGTGCAATAAATCGGACCTCTAGCCCTTGCGTGCCTCGCGAGAGCGAAACCGGGATTTAACGCCAGGATAATGACGGTGAGCTATCTAGTACTCTACACCCATAGTACCTACAAGCTTTTCTTAGAGGGCTAGATGATTTTGTTTAAATGTCTCGCTTACTTTCGCGGTAAATATCAATGCAATAGGTACCTAAATTCAATTCTTCCTCGTCGCCACCAAAGTGAAGATGTGCGAAGCGGAGAGGAGAGATGTTATAAGTACATGTTGGGGTATCAACCGAAACTTTGCGGATATGGGTACCTATCTACTGGCCACTGGTAAGAGCTGAGCTAAATACGATTCTCGAAGGATCTATGTCGTGCCGGTTGGCACACGCCGTTCATCACCCATCATTCATCATCGTCATTGTTCATTGCTCTTGGTACCGTCCAGCTCACTTATGTTGATGCCGCAGTGATGCCATTATCTTTCCAGTCCAGTGTCTTGGATACATACCTAAATGATTTCGTTTGGAGATATGACATTCTTTACTCACCGCAATTGGATGGGTTTAATTAGGCTGCACCTACTTGGATAATCAATTTGGGGTTTTCGTTAGACATCTCAACACTTGATGTGTCGATAGTCTTCGTATGTAGTTTTGGCAGAGTTAGGTATATGCCATGCTGTAGAGAAAAAAATTTACCTACTTAGACTAAAGGGGACCGTCTGAATTGTATGGACCCCAGCCTATATGACCAATATGTTGAGAGGTAGAGGTCGAGGTTCGTTAGAAAGGTTTTTTATATTCTACAACTTTTACAATGGCGAAAACTCGAATCGCCGTGGAATAAAGTTACGGTAAATTAAAATAAAGTTCATTTTGTACTGGAGCGATTTCAATTTAAATGTTTTTTTTATTACTATGGTAAGAATTGTTGAATCGGTCCGGGACAAAAGTTAAAGCTAAAATATATATTTTTAATTTAACTTTTTATTGTTTTTGTGAGTGACGATTTGCGAAAGGCTGCGGGTGGATGCTGGATGCGGCAAGCCGAGGACATTGGCCTAAATTGGGGAACTAAAGCAGTGAATAGTCTACTATAGGCTAATGATGGTGATTAAACGTTTTAATTACTTACAGCATTATTTAATTTATTTCCGTCATTACTTACCTATTATTAATGTGTCGGAGACGTGTCAGACTTCTGTCGGGATGAAATTATAGAACCAACAGCATCTTCTCGTGTTATGGATTTTATAAATTCTGTAAGTGGTGATGGTGCGCGCGTCGAGTTGATGCCTGGTGGCGGTTTTCTTCTTTCGTCTCTCTCAGTGTGCAGGTGGCTAGCTTGCGCGATCCGTAGCGATGTTCGGGTATTACCGGCCTTCACAAAGAGGGTAGTGGTCCGGGATTCAGCGCGCGGTGCAAATCGCGATGCAAAGGTAGCAACATGGTCGCAACTACGCTGCCGTGAGTTACCGCCATTTGGCCCAAGTTTCAGAGCTACAGACCGGCAAATTACGTAGGAAACACATGTCTGGCAATGCCACCCCTGCCAGGGAAGGAGAAGCCGGCTCAGGAAGCGAAGTTTTGACTCTCCAATTGTGCCAATAAACTCCACCAATGATGCACAAGACCGAGCGAAGTGGACTAGGACTCGGCGGACCCCGGGCCTTCGATTGATAAAAAAAACGGAACCCGCCGCCCGGGCCGGCAGCACCAGGGATGGGGGCTTGAGAATCAGCTGGGGGTAGAAGACTGTACAGTACCTATGGATCAGCGCCAACGCCGATGGCCTAATTTAAAACCTTTTTAGAACTAGCCTAGCGTCATGAATAATTAAGATTGAGAAATGAAAATAGTATCAAAAAACGTTAAAATATTTGTTCTTCACCAGAACACAGTTTTCCTTCATATGAGACATACCTAACATCCTGTAGTCCACGCAATAGAAGTCGCGGGCGCAGCTAGTTTTAAAATATTTTTCTAGGTCTTTGAGACGCATAAATCTTTTAAAGAGCTCCAACTTACAACCACCTGTTTTACAACTACAAGATAATTATTGAGTTCTCACATGAAAGAGTTTAACGCGAGCGACGACGCCCCCGTTGATGTCTTTTATATGAATTTAATTAAAATTTGTTTTTAAAGTTTACCAGTTTTTTATTGCTCTAATTTAGAGCTCAGTTAAAGGGTTAAAGATTAGTGTACATAGACACATTAATGCATACATACATACTTACATACAGTCATTAAAATTATGACTTACAAAAGGGTTCAACGTGAGGGAGACCCCCGCCCCCGGTTGATGTGTTTTATATGGGTGTACCTAATTATAATTTAAACCTAAGTATAAGTAGTTTTCTATTACTCTAATTTTGAGTGCGGTTAAAGGGTAAAACATGCCTAATATGCATGTTCCTTACCCGAACGGTAGAAATGGAACCCTGTTACAAACTATTTGCCGTCTGTCTGTCTCGGGGCTCTATCCTAACAAGTACACAATTAAAATTATTGTAGAATACGTGTTTTGAACATGGCCGTTGGTTGTATTAACAAACGAATATAAAAATACAAATAAATATAAAAAATTAACATATGAAATTCGATTTTATCAATATTACTACCCGGATGTAGGCATATTTCTTCCGTTTGAACTTCATCGTGTATGTAAACTAACGCGGAGTACATTTAATTCCGTGGCATTAGATAGCAAGTTTTAGGCGCGGTTGCTCAACACTTTTTTTACGTTGACTACAAGGTTAAGTTATGGTTTAAATAAAATTCACTGGATTTTAAATTTTAAAAGCGTTGCTGAAGCAGTTGTTATCGCAAGTTAAGCGAAGTGGAATATTATTATGATCGACCGTTAACTTGTAACAGAAGTAAAAAATAACTAACAATAGATATATTTCAACCTTTACTATAGGTAGTGTACGAGCAATCAACGAGCAATGTCACGTGCCCCGGGGTAGGAGAATTCAAGACAAATAAACTTGCGTTACGTTTATAAAATTATAAGTACTTACAAAACTATTTATTAAAAAAATCACTCATACATTGTTTCCGATTTCCGAACTAGAGCCAAATATTTTCCTTATTCTAGACAAGAAGACAACATATAATAAGGGCCGTATCAGAACCGTCAATAAACAAGCACTACTAAAACTTAAACTTAATATTGTATTAATGTCATTGCTCCACTGGGGTAGTTCCACTTTCATTATGTTATAGTCACTTTCTGATCCTGAATAAACACTATATTCACTGAGAAAAGAACGTGGAGCACAAAATACAACTTGAACCACGATCAGCCACAAAGATAACTTTAACGCGGATTTTAACTCACAGTTATCTATATCGGCAAATAGTTTCTTCGATTTAAGTTTAACGATGATTATAGCACAACAAGTAGTCACTATAAACAATGGTAGAAATGAAGTGAACATTGCGAGCATATAATGCATGTTAAGTCTATGATCAGAATCCAATGTGCAGGCGACAACACCATTTTTCTGGTAAACTGTAGAAGACAGTACAAATTCGGGTACGCTGAGGGACGCAGAAAGGGTCCACACAAAAACGGTTGGTAGAATCGTTGGTATCGTCTTCGTGGCAATACGATAATCTATGTTCATGCTTCGAGGTGGTGTAGATGAATCACTGTTGGCCACTAAGCTGTGGCTCGACGATCTTATCTCCTCATCATCGTTCGCTTTTTTAAACCGTCGCGTTGAGGCTTTTCTTTGAAAATTAATAGTGGCGATTGTATGTAGAGCTATGGCCATGACCAAATACAAGGTCGCAGTGGACGTGAAAACTGTTAATCCTTGATATGCTGTACAGCCCTTCGAGCCGAATCGCCATGTTCTCGAGTTGGAAGACCATAGTTCCGGTACAAGCGTCACTCCCATCAGGGTGTCTGCCAAGGCCAACTGTGTGATGAGCGAATATAGACCTGAAAATAAAAGGCACCGTTAGTTATTATATATGTAGGCAAGGGCATTAATTATTATTCCCTGTGAACCAGTTTGACGAAGTGGAAGGAGGAATATAATAAGTTGATAACATACCGGTGTTATGGTGTTTGAAGAGTGCCGCCACCACGGCGCAGTTGGCCAACGCGCCGACGCCGGCGGCGGTGAAGAGGAAGGCGGCGAGCGCGAGCGGCGGGAGCAGCGGGTCCGGCGCGGGCCCCGGGAGCGGCATGGCGCGGACGCGGTGCCGCGATGGCGTCAGGCGCCCGGGAACGTGGCGGGATCAATGACTCTCGGACTACGCGTCACCCGCGTTCTCCGCCGACGCCGTCCCTGAGTCCTTTTTTTCTTAGTGAATCACCACTGTGAAACCGAACCGATATAAACACGTGCGTTCGAATGGGAGAGTACGTTATTGTTACAAATAAAAGCTTAAAGGAACATATTTTGTTTAATTATAAACTTTGTGATAGGCTGGTACGGCACAATTTGAAGTAGGACCTACAGCACAGGGTTCACCGTGCGACGCGTCGTCGAGGCCGTTAATGCGCGACTCGATACTTGAGCGAATAAAATTAAGTAAAGGGCTACCTATGGCGCACGGTTCGCTCTTCTGTGCTGATTAATATTCACTATTGGATTCGTCGTCTGGACGCCATCGAACTTTGCTACCTTCCTGTCGACATGTACGATTCGAGTCGGTACCTATTTTGCTAGGCTTTTTATGTTGAGTGTATCACGAGTCACAACTGATAAGTGAGTGCGTCCGTTAGAAATATATACTTAACAAGGACTTCTTTTCAAATGACGCCTTCCATTCTTACTGCCGTAAGTTACTGGAGGATGAATTCGCCAACGTCAAAGTCGAGAGCACAATTTATATCGAGGTAAAAATAATCATGACTGTGGTGACAAATCCGACATGTGTGATTTATTTTCAGTTAATTGGCCTGACCAACAGTTTCGTGCTAATTAAGAAACAAAAATTAAAGTAGATAATGTGGTACGAGTAAGAACCACGAACATATAGCGTTCTGTGCTGAAATGTGATGTGAGTGACTAGTTGACAGCGTGATTTGAGATTAGTTAGCGTAACCAAACTAGTGTCTTCTGGGTAAAACATGTTACATTTTGGAGATAGATCAGCTGTGATCTCTGTAAATTTCTGCTAAGAGTGGGTGGGTGGATAATTTCTTTCCACTAATTTTGGCTTAATTCCAACAGTTATTGTTACGACGAGCCTTTCATCTGACCCGAATTTATCTGTTCTATTGACATTTTATTTCTCTATATGGATGGTTTCAGGATCTGCGCTGCAGCCTGTCAGGTATTCTGTTTGGCGACTGTCAGTTTTAAACCACAATTTTCTAACCCTTCCTTCCAATGGTTTTAATTCTTTTTGGATGTGTATTTGGGCCCGTACAAGAGATTTGTAGGCCAAGCACAAGTTGCTCACGCGCGCGATAAGCGAGAAAAAGCGCGACATAGGTATTGCTATCTCTTTCGTCTTAGTATTGAGAGAAAGAGACAAACGCTCTCTCGCGGCGCGATCTTTGTCGCGGACACGCTTGTGCTATGGTCACAGGAGAGAGCTCTGATGAATGACCTGAGTGGTTCAATGGTCAACACGGTCTGCCACGCAAGAGGTCCCGGGTTCGATTCCCGGCCGGGCAGAAATTGAAATGATGAATTTTAATTTCTGTTACGGGTCTGGGTGTTCTATGTATAATAAGTACGTATTTAAAAAAAAAAAGGATGTAATTAGTATATCAGTTATCTAGCACCCATAGTACAAGCTTTGCTTAGTTTGGGGCTAGATGGCGCAGTGTGAATTAGTCCACGAATATTTATTTATTTATTTACCTATATAGAAATCAGGAAGGCATTATAGTTTGACCTACGATGGTTTTGACTATGGCCTCAGTGTTGGTATAGATACCTACAGGCCCTAGCTAGATAATTTCAATGTACATTTTGGATATTAGCCGACACCGGAGATACTGTCTTCTGGGATAGTTTCGATGATATCCTACGATGTATATCATCTTCCGAGACCGTAGTTTGTGCGGATCTCAATGGCTACGTTGGGTCATATGAGTAATGAGTTTGGACGTATTCAAAGAGGCTTTAGCTAAGCCAAGCCAAATTATAAAAAAGATGCTTACAGCTTAATAACCTAGCCGTGAACAACACCTTCTACCCTGACTAATTCGACATCTACAATAGTGGTCCTCACTAATAATTATATCGATTACCTGCTGATTCGAAGAGGTTAATTTGTCATGTATACAACTCTGCAAAGCCATCCAAGATACATAAAACGACAAAACCAACTTAGAATCTTGGCTTTAATCAGCTAAAAACTTTAGATAATTTATACGACATATCTAGTTTCACAATGAGACATTGACAGATCAAAAACACAGACAATGCATAGATTCATGACATTCTCCCCCGCTTAAAGAAACCCCCCTTAATCAGTCACGAAATCCCGAAGGTGAGCTGGAGGTCTACGCTCTCGAGTTGTCCTTCGCAACTGTAGTGGCGAATCCAAATCTCTAGTCTCTTCCTCTGGCTCATCTTCTGATTCAGATGTTTCATGGACCGGAAGCGGAGCTAACTGTTTATTTGACACTGTCGACTCTCTGCCGTCTGGTAATCTTATGTAGGAGTACGACGGATTCCCATGTATGAGCTCTACCTCTTCTACTAGCGGATCGTACTTAGTCGATCTAACGTTTTTCTTCATAAGAACCGTTCCTGGAGACATTAGCCATGACGGGATTGATTCACCCGTTGGTGATTTCCGAGGATGAGAGAATAAACGCTCATGGGGTGTCTCTCCGGTAGCGGTGCACAGTAATGAACGAATGGAGTGTAGAGCTATGGGTAGTGCTTTCTCCCAATTAGAAATTTGTAGTTGTCTCGAGTTTACATATAGCTGAATCGTTCTCCATAGAGTGCCGTTGAGGCGCTTAACTTGCCCATTACCCTCTGGGTTATATGGAGTCGTTCTGCTGGTAGCCACTCCAAAAGCAGTAAGGAATTCTTTGACTTCATTAGACATAAAAGCAGTCCCTCTGTCGGAATGAATGTAAGATGGAGCGCCAAAAGTGAAGAATAAATCCTTTAGACATTTTATTACAGTCTTGGCCGTAAGATCTTTGCATGCATACGCAAAAGGAAATCTGGAATACTCGTCTATGATCGTGAGTATTTGTATTTGTTTTGGGTATTTGTCGGTAAGGGGCCTTTGAAGTCGATACTTAGTCGCTGGAAAGGACTCATGGCCTTTATAAGTTAGTTATTTAATTTCAAAAAACGTGGCTTAATTTGAGCACATACCGAACAAGATGCTGTCATAGCTTTCACATCACTAATAGTATAAGGCAAATTCTTTGATCTAACCCAGTGATACATTCTACCGATTCCTGGGTGACAAAGAAAGTCATGGAGTTCATAGAGTTTGCTAGGGTTCATGTGAGCTAATATTCTCGATAAAGTATCAGCGATAACGTTTTCTTTGCCAGGTCTGTACATTATATCGTATTTATAACAAGACAGTTCGAGCCGCCATCTTTCTATTTTCTCATTTTTTATTTTACTACAATGAACTTGATCAAACATGAAACCGACAGACTTTTATTTATTTATTTATTTATTTTATTTATTTATTAGGTTCACCAACAGTTTATACACTACATAAAATCTTATAGTATGTAAAGTTACAGCATTTATCTAGTTTTAAGTATAAAACCAATAATAGGTAAACACTGCATGCGTTTACAATTAATTGTTATCACAACTGGACATCATGTTACTGTACAGAGTGCAAAAAGGAAATTATATTTTTAAAGTTTTAACATTGTTCAAATGCAAAGAAATAAAAACCAAAGTTAACAAATTATGTGACTGATTAACAAAGTAAATAAACGATTTAAGAAAGTGAACAATACATTTTTAAATAGGTAGGTACTTAAATTTACGCCTATAAGATCAGAGTCCATCAGAAATACGCCTGAATAAGATGGTTTTAAAGGTTGTGCTTTTGTTGTGGAAAAGGTCTACATCCGCCACCCCACACAAAATATTATACTCTCGACAAATACGGGGAATTGGGGAATAAAATCCCAGATTAGTCCTGTAAAACTTAATGGCAAAGGTTCTGCTGTCCCTGATACGACTGTTTATCCGCGGAACATTGAAGATTAACTGTTCCAGCAATTGTGAACAGCTTACTAGATTATTGGCGATCTTGAACAACAATGTCATATCAGCAATCCAACGACGATCCTTCAATGACACAACCTTAAATGCGATACACCGTTCCTTATAGGAGGTTAGAGAAAACTTTTTACCTTGGTGGATTGACAAGTAGTATAGAAACCTTTTTTGTACCTTTTCGACCCTCTCAATATTACATTTGTACTGAGGATTCCATACACCTGCACAATATTCCAAATTACTACGAACTAGGGAAAAATAGGCTATCTTCAGAGCGGATACACTTTTAAACTTTTTGCAGTTGCGCCAAACAAACCCTAACATCATATATGCCCTCTTCAAAATTGTATCTATATGAACATTAAAAGAAAGTCTTGTGTCAAATATCACCCCTAGATCTCTTATACAATTGACTTCCTGAAGTCGTTCATTACCGATACTATATACCGTCGAAACAGGTAATTTCTTTTTGGTGAATTTGATGTGTTTACATTTCTCAATGTTTAATGGAAGTTGGTTAATTTCACACCATTCATTCACATTATCCAGATCGCACTGGAGTAAAACAGAGTCTGCATAATCCATGATAACCTTATATAGCTTCAAATCATCAGCGAAGAATAAAAACTTTGAATGAACAATACAAGTTGCCAAATCATTTATAAATATAAGAAAGAGCAGTGGCCCCAAGTGTGACCCCTGGGGTACACCGGATGTGGCCTCAAACGGGTCCGAAACATATCCGCAGATCGATACCTTTTGTATACGAGATGATAGATAAGATTTCATCCAACTCAGGACACCACCACGAACTCCCACCTCATGCAATTTCCGGATGAGTATGTTGTGATTCACTCGATCGAAAGCCTTGCTTATGTCTGTGTATACTGCATCAACTTGATGGCCCTGGTCCACAGATTCTGCAAGATCATTTATGTACTGTGTGAGATTAGTAAGCGTGGACATTTTGCTGCGAAAACCATGTTGATGTGAGACCAAAATTGAACTAACAAGATCCGATAAGTGAGGATAAACCAAAGATTCAAAAATCTTGGCCACTGTATTTAATAGACAAATTGGCCTATAATTTTTCATGTCAGTGATGCTTCCACTCTTAGGAATAGGGACCACGTGAGCCAGCTTCCACGAACTTGGAAATGTTCCGGTTTTTAAGGAATAATTGTACATTATATACAGAGGCTGAACTAAATTAGAGGCACATTCGCGATAAAATATTGGCGGAATTCCGTCAGGGCCTGCTCCTTTTGTGACATTTAAAGCTTGTAAAGATTTTTCAATGCTTTCTAAGGACAACTCAATAGCTCCTAACGTTTTCTCGGCATCGCGTGGTTCCCGACAATTCAATTCCGAGCGTTCAGGTTCGTCAACTGCATAAACTGAGGAAAAATGTGTGGCAAAGGCGTTACAGATAGACTCTGGAGATGAAAATTTTATGTTGTTCATGAACATTTCACCGGGAATATTACTGTGGGCTTTGCGTTTAGATTTGATGAATGACCAGAAAGATTTCATGTCTTTTTTATTAATGTTATTTTCTATAGTTTCAACGTATCTCGAGTAACAGTTTTTAATTTCGGCATGACATCTAGTTCTGGCCAATGAGAATTCGTATTGATCTAGGGGATTTTTGTATTTCTTAAACCTTTGACGATATTTTTCTTTTTCCTTTATAAGACGTATTAAGTCCCTAGTATACCACGACGGGAATCTATTGTTTTTGGATTTAGTCTTGGGTACATGCCGGTTTATTATCTGTCTAATTACGGAATAATATGTGTCGACCATGTCATCAATACCAAGTGAAGAACTCAGTGTATCTAACCAATTCACCTGCTCTAGATCGGTATTAATTCTTGAGTAATCCGCTATGAAAAAGTTGTGTTTCAAAGTAGTGGCTTTTTTCAAGAAAGTGTTGCACTTAAACTGTAACGTAACATGTATTGGAGGATGAAATGGATCGATTTTAGATAAAACATGTAAAGCTTGTGTCGTCGCAATTGACGATTGATTATAAAATATTAAGTCGAGAATTTTGCCGTCTTTATTAGGTATCGAATTGTATTGCCTGAGATCATGTAATGACATAAAGTCCGATATTAACTGAATAATAGCAGTTTTGACCAGTTATAAGTAAAAACTGGCGGCCAATTAAGAAATGTCGCCATTTCCGCACACATTCGACTATTGCGCACGCTTCTTTTTCTATGGACGACTGTTTCTTTTCCGAATCATTTAGTGAACGAGATAAGTACGCAATAGGTCGACCATTTTGGGATAAACTGCCAGCGATTGCATATTCGGAAGCATCTGTCTCCACTGTCAGCATATCCGAATCGTTCACTGACACTAAGGCCGACTTAGCAATTTCAGTTTTCAAAAACTGAAAACATTCCTCAGCTTCTTCATTTAATGGCAATTTTGCCTTTATCAAATGCTGAATTTTGGATGAGAAGTTCGGAATCCACTTGCTGTAATAAGCCAACATGCCAAGAGCTCGTTTAAGAGAAGCAGAGTCTTCCGGCAAAGGCAGGGATAGAAGTGGTTGTAAGCGATCCTCGTCAGGTTTGATACAATTATTATGCACCGTATAGCCAAGAAGATTAATTTTATCTTTACTAAATACACATTTATTTTTGTTAAGCGTCAAGTTGTACTTCTCTACCGCATCCATGAATCGTTGGAGATTATTGTCATGTTCTTCTTTTGTTTTCCCACAGACGGTGACGTCGTCCAAATAAGCGAATGTTCCTTTAAGGTTCTCGGTCTCAATAACATAGTGAAGCGCTCTTTGAAAGGCTGCCACGCCATTAGTGACACCAAACGGTATGCGTGTAAATTGGTAGAGATTTCCACAAGCCTCGAAAGCAGTCATAGCTCGCTCTTTTTCAAGAATCGGTACTTGATGATAGGCTGATTGTAAATCAATTTGACTGAAGTGATTGTATTTAGATACCTTGGCTACAACTGACTCAAGTTTAGGTAAAGGAAACGCGTCTAGTTCGGTGTAGCGATTGACTGTGCGAGAATAATCGATCACCATGCGTTTCCGATGCGTGGTGCCACCTGTCACTAGCACCTGAGCTCTCCACGGCGAAATGCTCGGCTCTATAACTTCATCTTCTAGTAGTTTCGTGATTTCGGTCTTGATAAATTTGTTCTCCTCTTCGGAAAACGTCCTAGACTTGACTGCAATTGGTTTTGTATCTGGAGTCATGGACGAAAAGATAGATGCCGGCGGTATAGTAGATTGCATAACGCTACATACTTGTAGAGGATCCTTATCGCCACCAAATTCAAAATTTAAAGATTTATGTTTTCTTAATAGGTCATGGCCTATTATTACGTCCGAGCAAAGGTTTTGGACGACGAGTAAAGGTTGGTGCTTGTAAGTGTGTTCATTAATTTTTATAGTAACATGACATAAGCCACTCGCAAAAGATACGTTATTCATTGAGGCCAGTGTAATCGGTAGGTAGGCTCTCTTGCTTTTTAGGTTCATCGTCTTTACTAAGCGTTCGTCAATGAAACTTACTGAACTCCCTGTGTCGATAAGTGCCTCCGCACGGAGGTCGTTGATTAATATTAATACAGTAGCCTTTCGTAAGCTGGCGGGTACCGCAGCCGAAATGGAAGCTGTAAAACCGTCTTCAGTTTTCACGTCAGTGTCTTGTTCTACGGTCACAGCATTAACAGTGCTTCCTGACTTAGACGATCGGCAAACGTTGGCGTAACGCCCCTTTCTAGAACACAGCTGACATGTCGCGTTATGAGCTGGGCACTTAAACCGTGGGTGTATGTTTTCTGAACCACAGAAAAAGCAGCGACGTGGATTACGCGCGTTCTTAGGTTGAACTAAAGCTAGGCTCGCCGGTGACGTTGTAAGACCACTGGAGTTGAAAGTTTGATTATTTATTTCGGCGGTTTCGAGAGTAATTGCTTGGTTCAAAGCTCTGTCCAGGTCTAATGTAAAGTTTTCCAACAATCTTTGCCGTATATTCGAAGATATCAGACCTGATATAAATGCATCTCGTATATATTCGTCTTTGTATTCTTTTGCAGTCACATTTTTGAAGTCACAATCAAAAGATAGTTTCTTCAAGTTTTGTATATATTCGGTAAGGGATTCTCCTGATTGCTGTTTCCTCGTTGACAGTACATGGCGCGCATGTATTTCGTTCCTGGGTTTTATGTAGATTTTTGTCAATACATCTATAGCCACTGTATATGAGTCACATTCACGAATAAAAGCAAATATATTTGGTGACAGATGGTTTACCAGGATCTTTAATTTTAACTTTTCATCCAATTTTCCTTCTTCTGAAATGAAATTTTGAAATGTTGACAACCAATGCTGCCATTTGAGGTCTGCAGCCGAGGATTCAGGCTCTGTGTCGAACCGTTCGGGACGTAGATAACGAGAGATGTTTTTTGATAGCGAAGATTCTTTTTCGATAGGCATATTTTAGCTGATTAAATTGATACATAAAACGACAAAACCAACTTAGAATCTTGGCTTTAATCAGCTAAAAACTTTAGATAATTTATACGACATATCTAGTTTCACAATGAGACATTGACAGATCAAAAACACAGACAATGCATAGATTCATGACAATAGAGGTCTGGTAATACAGTACCAAAGTCGTTGTCATGAACCCCGACTAATTAATCAATATGTTTGGACAATAAACACAGCGCCATCTAGCCCCAAAGAAAGAAAAGCTTGTGTTATGGGTGTTAGAAACTGATAAATTTACTTATATATTTTGAAATACATATTTGTTACAAATACATATAACACTCAGACCTGTAACAGAAATTTAAATTCATTATTTCAATTTCTGCCCGGTCGGGAACGGAACCCGCGCCCTCTGCGTAGCCGACCGGCATGTTAACCAACTGAACCACTCAGGTCGTTATACAATTGTTAGACGGTTTATTGTAGAACGCTGTGAACCATCTATAAAGTTAGTTTCTAATTGTTATTACTTTTTTAATAAGACTATTATATATTTAAGAGATTATTGAGCTTTTTAAAGCATTGAGACATGGTGTACACATATGGAAATATAAGACCACGCTAATTCCGAATCCCTTATTAAAAAAAAATAACAAAAATCTCTTTATGGCAACTTATGACAAGTTTTTTAAAAGTTATAGAACGTCACTCATAAAAGTCATAACAAACAATTTGTTTTCTGTAGGATTGTTTATTTTCGTAAGTTATGTAAAATATTGTTCAATAATGGGCAAAACAATAAAAAAGGAAGTGAGAGAAATAATTTTCAGTATGATTAATAATTTAGTCAAACTAAAAGTAAAATTTCAAGCCAAATAAGTGAATGTTTACAAGAAGGACTGACAAGGACAGATTATCCCCAGATTATTGCCATATCCACATTATTATCTTTATAATTTTTACTACTGTCAGTCAATACGGACGTGATCCTATTATACCAATATAATACTGGAAAGCCATTATCCCGAAAATATCCATTTTGCTTCTCATCCATACCTAAAACACATTTATTGTTCATAGTTACACTTTTCTGTGTTCTGTGGTTATTACTTTTTATTAAAAATACCTATTATTAAAAATCGCCCACTAGCCAGATACTGGTACTAAGGCCGTTAAAAATTAATAATTAATGTACGACATACTTTTTAAATAGGTATACAGTAAAAGTAACAATTTCTGCTCGACCGGGAGTCGAAACCGGGACCTCTGCGCGGCAGACCGGCTTGCTGACTATTGAACCACTCAGGTCGTCAAATTGTTTTTTGTTTAACTTTTCAGTTTTTTATTGCAGTCGGGGTTTTTAGTTTTTGTACTACTTTTTTTATAGTCACTATTCGACCAGAGTCATCTTGGCGTTAATGACCCGGTTGCGCTCTTGCCGCGAGGGCCCGGGGTCCGCCTTGAGCATGATCCTGGATTTGGCAGATCAGGTAATTACTGTGAAGCGACTGCTGTCTGACCTCTGTGACCCTTTTAACAGGGGAACCATACCAGCTTGGATCATGGATGACTCTACCCGACTGCGGCAAAGAGTTAAAGTTTGGGTTATTGTTATTAGCGAAATCGTCGCCATACAGCATCCACCATATGTTGCATATATTTAAACCTATACCGTCTTACTAATAAACAAGTACTGATCAACAAGAGATGAACGCCTGATATATAGTTACAGTCGTTAGATTCACCGCGTGTTTACAAACTTATATTGCCCAATGACGACATCGCTGTTGTAGAATTTAGTATTACCGCCAAATGATAGATCAAGTGGCGATACTTTAGTTCCCGATTTGATCATCTGATCAAATAAGTTTGTGGTGACGTGTTTGTTACTTGACAAAAGCCCTGTATAACTCCACAAACTATCTGACTCGGTGGCCAGAGCTGAAACTAAGTGTCATGCCAATCCCAACAACAGCCACGTTGTCACCGGGTCAGATAAGTTAGTTGAAGGTGCATGTCAAAAGTATTATCGTTATCTTTAAACGAGCGTTCATTGCTTGATAAACGTATGAATATGCCGACACGGGGTACGAATCGGCTCCCAAGAGTGTTCAACCAGTTTCAGGTCTTCCGCTAGGACCATGACTAGTTACATATGAATAATAAGATATCTTAACAAACCCGATTTGTTAAGTTACATAAAGATATCGGGTAATTAACTTTAAGCAAAATTATTTAGATTCGTAGAGACTTTAAAAACATCAGGTAACAACATGAACATTGTGGCAAAATACCAAACGGATTTAGTAATAAAAATAATCATCTTGGCGTTAATCCTAGTTGTGCTCTCGCACACGAGGCCCTGGTGTCTGCCTTGACCATGATCCAGGATTTGGCAGAGGAGGTGATGGGTGGGTGATGCCCCTAGCTGGTATTGCAAACGTCCATAAACTGCGGTGACTGCTTTTTATCAGGCAGGCCGCAAGCTTGTTTGCCACCTTAGTGGTACAATTTTTTTTATTTAATTATCATGGTTACACATTTAGTCGCCTGAATGTATAGGTTTCCTCAGCGTCGGAGCATCGATTTGTATTCAACTAATGTACCTACGCCACTCAGAAAAGAGTTATTGGTACATCGCCGCGGTGGGATTTGATCCTGGTACCTTTCACTTACGAGTCGGATACATTAACCACTCGGCCACCGACGTTCCAAAACGGACTTATAAGTATCTATCTACGTTATAATTTATTTCGCTAGACGGACTTAGTAAAGTATCTTGCGAAATAAATTACAACGTACCTACCTAAAGCGAAATTTCGATACCGTTAAGTTGCGAGCCGTTAAGTGGCTGGTCAAATACATATTTTTAATATGTTTGTTCCATGATGCATCACAAACAATGAGGTGAGAATATTAGTCACTGAGCAGACAGCACATCAGTAATTCGCAAAAAAACAAAAAATCAAGCAAAAAATTATCGAAAGGATTCCGTTAGGTAGGTAGGTACGTTATAATTCATAACTCCTAATGACTGCATGATGGAGGTATTACTCATATTATGTAGGGCGCCACGCCATTTATTGTCGTGACATGGTCACACTTTATACGAATTTTTTGTACCTAAGTGTAAAATAATATGCAGGTAGGACGTATTGTACGTACGATGTACCTCGTCATGATATTTTCACATGAAATAAATTGATTAAAAAACCGAAATCTCAGTCTACGGACATTTGAAACCGGTACTTGCCCGTCCTGGGTGGTAGGGGAATTTCACATCATACGTCATGTTACGGATTAATAGTGTCCCGAAAAGGAAAATAATAGGACGATACTTTACATAGGCTTTTTTAATTGGACTAGCCAGGAATTCGACTGCCATTTCACCTGGTGGTAAGTGACGATACGACCAAAGATAGAGATACCTGTTTTACGAAAAAAGTACTACAGACCCATTAGATATAGGCACGCTCGACAGATTTCCTACAAATATGCAAACCTTGACATTGCATGCTCATAACGTGAGAAACCAATGACTTTACCTTGCCAGTCTTGTCATGATAAAGAAAATGCGGGCGTAATAAGTGCATTGCCTTCATTTTATTATGTTATCTTGCCACAAATACCTAAGTAATAAACAAAACACTTAATTCCTACCAAAAGAAGATAAATGAATACCTAACTATCAAGTTTATGTATGGATATGGTTAAGTATTGGTTACCAACTTAATTATCTGGAATGATTACTTTTTATGTACTTACTTACCTACGTGATTGGGGTTGTAATATATAGCTACAATAAATAAATAAATAATAATAACAAAAAATTAAATGCCTGCCTCAGAAAATAAAAGGATGTGGATGCAATTGCATATAAGTACATTGATTTTATTTGCAGAGGCAAGATGTCATTTTTTATTGTGCGAGCTTTTGCATAAGTATTTAATTACCTAATAGCATATAGTATATTTCTAATATTAGGCACCTATCTATATGTAAGGAAAGCGCCAAGTAAGACCAATGCAAATATATTTAAGTAACAACATTGTTGTGGAAATAAACTTGCAGACATGTAAATGCCTTTCTCACCACACTACCCATGTCGTCTGTGAAAGTGATGCATAAAATAACTTCAATGATGTTCCATTTCAGAATTATAATAGAAACTCATTGTTCAAGTTTATACCGACCAGCTGATTGCCCAGTAAGAACCTCCTTCACATTAACCATTGCGGGGCGTCCACGAGCCCGCGCGGCGCAGCAGCGGCAACCGCAAGCGGCTGCGTGCTTGTTGTGATTACAGCGGCGGCGGCGGCGGCGACGGCGCCGCTGACGGATGACTCGCGACAATGGTCCTCCGGGGACGCGTGTGGGCGGCGTCTTGACTTGACAGCCGAATTCTGCGCTTTCCTACGACTTTCTCTCCGAGGTGCGAAAGGTGCTGTTTCGGGGGCTCGCGGTGCTTATTCGGTAGCCGGCGCCGCATAAGTGTACGCGCTCTAATCGCGACGTCCCTCGACGGTTGGTTACGGCGGTGGTGCATCGCTCTGATATTCAAAGCACCTGCATGCGCGGCGCGCGCGGCGGTTATAAGGTGGTGCGTCGGGAGTGCGGGGTGTTTGCGAGCGCGGGTCGGCGTGCGATGCACGAGGGTCATGCCGCAGACTGGGCTAGTCACCGCGGCGCTGGCGCTGGCGCTGGCGCAGCAGCTTCCCGTCGGGGCGCCTGCACGCCTTCCGGTAAGTCTCTGGAAATGGTGCCCCCATAATGCTCCTTGTGTTGGGGGTGCACCTTCCTTATTTGCCCTACAGAGAGGTGATGAGGATTTTTAAACAAATTATAAATAGTAAATACCCAAAAACAAAAATGATTCTTATTGTTTGTTCCTCTTCGTATTGTTAACAATTTTTTACCGTAAGTGGTCGACTTATCTACAATAATACCATTTCATAGGACGGTACCCTGTAATTTTTTTAAAATGAAGTTTAAATTAATATTACTGGTATTGTATGAGTATAGATTTTATAAACAGAACAAGAATATTTCAAGAATGTAACAACTTTACTAAGATACGGCGGCACCGGGCCGCACCGCGTGCATCGATCAGTCACAATCAAAAAGAATATAACACGGTCCCAAAGGTTCCCCACCTCATTAATTACGCATATGCTGTTGATGGGATCTTTGCTGTGATGTCCGGCAGTGTAGAATATAGCATTAATCCCTCAATTTGCAATGTCTTACAATGCGATCAGACTCTCAGACAGATGCTCAAACCTATGTAGATCAGAAAAAATCCTATTAATTAATTTATTTAACAGTTTATTGTTCACAAGATAAAACATACACGTTATGTTACAGAAGTATAGGACACAGCAGTCTAATGTCAGCTCTGTAATTTTCAACTTACCAACTAAGCGTGGAGTTTAGGAAATAGGTAACATCTGAAAAACCACTGATGTTGAGGTTAATTCGTATTTTGTAGAACTAAGAAGGTATATTATGTTAATGAAAACGATCATTAGAATGAAAGATAACATTACATATGAGAGCACATTAATAAAAAGATTAGAGATTAAAGATCAGTTTCTGCCAAAACATATTTCTTTCTTCAGTCTTATACTAAATACCTAAATAAGCCTAAATGTACAAGCCAAGTCTAAATAGAAAAATTATAAATAATCACAAAGCATTGAACAATTGCAGCAGTTTTTACCTAAAACAGCAATCACACAGATAACAAAAAGCTATATGGAATTTTAACTTCCTTGAAATACTTGCGTCATTTTAAAGAAGATAAATGAACCAATTGTTCTTTTACCAACCAAGTATACTTATGTTTTCATAAAAATGGCATGGCATTAGGAATGTCAAAAACAGGCAGCAGGCAAAATTCCCGTTGCCCGGCGGCACTGCACCACAGAATATTAATATTACCTATACGACCGCACCAAGCTTTTTTTAAAGCTCCACATGAACCTGCACAATGTTATTTTTTAAATCTCAGTATAAATAGCTGCAACAGGATATGAAGAGAGCCAGGTTTAAATAGAGTCTTGCATGGAAGATATTTTGCGACCGTGACTGATTGGGATTGAAATCTTATAAGTTTTTTTATATGTCGATAATTTAATTTCTAAAGCAAGACAAAACATCTTATTTCTTTCCCTAATTGAAAACAAAGTTATATTGATGTAAATATGTAAGTAGGTACCTACGCAAATTGAGCACGTTTAGCCCGGAGGCTTCGAAGATCGTAACCACATCCCTCACAAAGCCTGCATAACATAATACAAATTTAATGGAAATCCGGTACGCACAGCAATTGTTCAATAACTGATAAATGCGAATAGTACATTTAAATAAATGTGCCTATTATTGGTTACGCAATAACAGTTTATGTTTATGCACTTCTTCCCAAGGCCTCGCGCTGCGAAGACTTTCACTAGCCTCGGTATTCGAGCATGGTGTTTTATTTTAGCAATTTGCATTACATAATAAAATTGAGTTTAATGTTGGAGCACTGGATCACGTAGCAGGTTACACAAGCGGTAACGTCACGTAGTTTTTAGATAGAACTCGGGCCCCAGGCCGATGCGGTGAGTCACGGCGGCGGCGGGACGGCGGCGCAGCGGGCGCCGGGGCGCCCCGGCCGGAGCGCCGCCGCCGCCGGCTCGCCGCGTGCCGTACCGTAACTTTCATCATCCACCCATATCCGAACGTAACTGCACAACGGAATTCCAAATTAAAGCAATTACTTTCGACAATTGCGCTGCACTTCGCGGGAGCAAATTATTTAGTACAACTCTATTGTCTCGCATTGAAATGGAAAAACAAATAGTTTTACTTTCCCCTTTACTTCGCTCGCATCCGCTAATGTCGAACCTACACTTAGCTGACTCACGTGGTGTTGATTTCGGTTTCACTCGCCTCCATCAGTTTGACTGACTTGCCAAAAACACGGTACCTACCTATGCGCACGTATTCACATACAAATTCATTGCACAAACATCTGCCGTTGAAATTAAGGCTTTTGAGATGTCTACAGATCATTCATCATACTTTGTTCGATTAAAACGCAATTGTAGCAGATAGATACACAATAATTATCATTAATTCAGCATTTAATACCTAAACCGTTATCTAGATTATTGATACATTAAGGTATAGACACCAATTTAAGGTATATAGATACCTAACTAGCTGTCTCGCCGCTACTTCGTTCGCGTGTTGTCCTACCCTAAAAACCTTCCTTTTAATAGTTTAAAAGATCTAAGCGTACATACGTACATACAGAGGGCGGGAAGCGACTTTATTTTATAACATATAAAACAACTGACTATTCGTTGTATTGCAAGTAAACTTATGTAGGTAGAGTTACGAATACCCACCTACTGCATACGATTATCACCGTTAAGTAAACAAACTATCGTACTTGTACGGGGCACCCATGGTTAATTCGAATTAATAATTAATGAACCACCAACTTAACAATAATTAATTATTCTGTGTACGTCTTTATCGAATAGCTGTCAAAGATTAAGCTGTATCTAGATAATTATGTTGGCGGAATATCGGTGGGAGAAGACATACAATTTTCAAAAACGTTATTTCAAAGTAATTTAAACTTTGTCACTACCACTGCATAAGCTTGACTCTACGTTATTCTGTGTCTCTAGCTTAGTCGGCCTTCTCGCGGATAGAGCAAACAAGTGATGTTGCCTCCGTGCCGGGCGTGCAGCCACATTAATTTGCGCGAGCGGCGGCGCGCGGGCAGGAGTGTAGTCATATCGCAAGTCCTCGCGCGACCCCATTTATTTATTAGCTGGCATCTGTTGGCGCGGGCCGACTGCCGCGTTCTTGATACCCACATCGATTGTATTGTCAACAGACATTGTATACAACATAGTACGATATTATCGCCGGCGACAGTTCGGAGTACAAATTAGAAATCGCGTGTGTCACGACTGACCTTTCCTTAATGATTTCGGTGTGAATTGAACGCTCTTTGTCAGTCTCGCCGGCGTGAATGAGAAACGTAAACAGTGTAGGGTATGTGTTCGTTTATGTAGGTATGTTTACTATTTTTTTATTGTCTTCTATACTCTTCTACTTAGTTTAAGTTGAGGTTTTGACGTTGAAATCATGTCCATGTGTCCTGAAATCATTATACCTCGTGTGTTCATACTTAATCATAAGTTTTATGACTTAGTAAAACTCAAATGTTTTTGGAGAAATTTCAAATAACATTTATTGTTTAAATATAAATTATAGACTCTGTCTAAAAAGTCAAGCGACTTCGGTAATAACACGATTGATTAAAATCAACAAGGAAGCAAAACAAATGTATTGGTACAACAAGATAGTTGATACTAGACGGACGTCTTTATTATTCAATCAGTGTCGCATATTTGTTAATTTCAATCCACATTATAATCACCCAAGTTGCTCGACTTTCTAGACAGAGTTTAATTATTGACATCAACAATCAAAAATAAAAAACACATCAAACATCGCATTGTGAAGCCTGGCAATTAGGTATAGTCTCTCTCCACCTAACTTTGGGTAATCTTAGCCTTGCGGGATTGTGCAGACTGTATATCCTTCTGTAATTCTTATAACTCGAACTATTTTTCTCTGGAGATTAAATTTTTTCTCCCCGTGAATATCTTGTCATCGGTGAACAGGATAGGTATTTGGGTCGGGTCTCTTAAAGAGGTAGGTACCGACATCTAGTCACTCGTTTAAATAGTGAACTTTTGTAAGACTCAAAGTTCCGACTACGCCCTATTCGTTATTTTTCCTATTGGATTTTTTCCAGCTTCAAGTAGGCTCTCAAATTTTTTATTGGTTCCATTTTCACAAAGGTAAAGGCTTAACAAAAAACTCTGTATAGGTACGATTATGTCATGTTTCAGGCTGTTTGTTAGTGTTTAGATAAATAAACAACACATTTTCTTGCATCCTGTGGCTAAACACTACCTGCTGTAAAAAATATATTTTAATTTCTGTAAAGGTTGGAAGCGATAGCTTATAATAAGGCCGCCTTTGCTCATTTGTGTTCCTTATTGTTGGAAGTGATTGATATTGTACTATTTTATGAGCAACAAAGTGTTTATCTCAATCATTCAACATTTTTAAATTGTGTACCTGTACCTATATAGAAATTAGTCTCAAAACCTCAGCATAACTTTGTGCTTTGTAAATAAACTTGTGAACACACGAGATAAATAGGGAATTTCAATTTACATGATCATCATCGACTCAGCCGCAGGACGTCCAATGCTGAATATATAGTATAAGCCTACCGCCACGCCTTCTATACGGATCGACTCTGAATTCACTTGTTTCAATCGGGGCCTTATATAGGTACCTACGACATTAATTAATTCTTTTATATGGAAGATTTACTGTGTAAATATACATATTGTCCATAATATTGTAGATGACATCCTCTCATTTGTCAAATCTTTGATCCTCTCCATTTCCGTGAGCCAATAGATGATTTAAACGATTTTACGATGTTAAAGACAAATAACTGATAACAGTATAATAACACAATCGTCCTCATAACTCGTTTTGTCACTTCAGTGTGAGATTCTGGGAGGTACGTAAGTGGCCTTAATTTCGCTACGGTATATTAGATCCAATCACTAGAGAAACTCCGAGCACAGTGTGAGCGATCCTGAGCCTTCATAAATGAGTCCTTTGGTAAGACACCACGTCTCTGATACTTAATCAACACACATATGTCTTTTACTTTTACAAAGGCTTTAGTCTTTTCTGCGGTATTTTGGGACGAGTTCTTCCGCATTTTCCGAACGCTGCCCGAGTTGGACTCGTTGAAGAACGTTTTCTCGAAAGTGGATCAATATTACTGGCCAGTTTGTCCCAGACTGTATTCGTCAACAACATTGAGAATAGGGCCCCGAAACTAATAGTAATCCCAGTAATCTGGGGCGGCTGATACAAGGAGGGCACAGCTCAGAGTATTATTATCGCACTAGTTTTGTTTCGTCATGGTATTAGACATTTTTATCCATTTCTCACAGGCTGTACGTCATGCCGACTGGTACCTACACAGAAACGCTTCGCTACTCCGGCTTATTTGGATCCATGCTTTAAGAAATTCGATCATTCTCAGCAAGGAGAATAAAGATATTAACTTGAAACTATTATAATATAAATATCAAGGTCTCATTACTATGTCATGGAGCAGATGTTAAAACGACACACTAAAAATGTTTTGGTTATATTCTGTGATTTCATGTCATGCATTTATAAAAACCACCAAAGACGCTTTGCAATAATAGAACCTTATGGCATGAAGCTTATATATAACATGGAAAGAAAAAAAACGAATGAAATAGGTAATGGACTCAACAACGCTCGGCTTAGTCATTGATGTGGTGTTTTTTGTACTTCATTACCTAACAGATTTCTGTGAAGTAGGCGGTGTTCGAAAAAAGAAGTAGGTATGTTTTTGCATGGGTTATAAATATCAATGGCCCACAAAAGTCCACTCCTGGATTTGAGTCTCGTTCACATTATTGATGGATTAATCATGTTAATAGCCCCACAATTGCTTTCAATAATTATTTACTTCTGAAAACTGATTTAAATTCTCAGTAGTGCCACAAACTACACAGATAAAATATGATTATTCAACTTCGGGTCAGATAAGTTTACAAAATAAGTTAACGGACAAACACTCTGAGTTCATAATTGAAGATTTTTTTGTTTCCTTCTTTTCAGAGCCCTATTTTAGTTTGAAAAGATCTAAAGCATTCATACATCATACCTACGTATATACAGAGGGACAGACGGCGGGAAGCGAGTTTGTTTTATACTATGTTTGTTTGATAGATATGACTCCTTATTAAACGCACCAGAGACGAGTATATAAGGGAACCCATGTCGCCGTTCTTCTTCGCCAGTATTTTAGTGTCAACCTTACGGACAATAAGTTGTCTGGATCTGAAGTACCTACCGAAATAAATAATTCCAGCGGTTGCAAATCCGAAATATTTCTAGACTTATGAGATGAGGAATTAGAATTGTTTCTATCGTTGAATTGGAATGGTCTTTGGATAATTCAAAAAAGAAATTCGACCCTTCATAGCACTTGACTCTTAGTGGCGGCATGACTCATTATGATCAGATGCGTCATGCATGACTTTGTGGACCAAATCAAATTCCTTTTCGGTTTCGCTTATTTTTTGAATATATACGATACACATAGTATCTAGATACGCGGTAATGTGTCAAAGCTAAGTACAAGCGACGACTTAGTGTAAGAACTGGCGACACAGCAGCTTTTTGTTATATTATAAGAATCATTTGAAAGCACTTTTCCCCCTTAATAAGTCATTATCTATTTAATATTAACACTTGAAAGGTTTGTTTATTAAATCACGTTAGATTAACTTGAACCCCAAATTCCATAAGTACAGTTCAAACGGTTACTGAGATATTAACGTCTATAAATCGACATTTTTGGTTGGACATATTCTGTGATTTTGTATACCTGTTTCAAAAACCCAAATTCAGAGACATGTAATTTTGTGTGCAGCTGAGAAATTGTGTATTTACAAAGGAAAATATCACATAATCAAAGAAATATATGCAGACAATTGTAATTTTTTACGATTTGAATAATTTTCCAAGCAATCGATTTTTATCGGGTCCCACGTCGGGCGCCATTGTTACTTTATTCTACGTGAAAAATATGGCTCTACATTTGCGAACATTTGTAACAATTGTTTTACGAAAGAAATACATTCGCATCCAAGTAAAGTCTGATTTACAGGAGCCCAGATTCGATTCCTTTTAAAGCGCTGGCAGGGAAAGTAAGTTGCAAATATTACACCGATTTTTAGATCATAATGTAGATTATGTAATTTGCATGTTTTTGTTCTTAAATTGTGAATTATTTTTATTAATTTAACATAATTAATTTTTTTTTGTTTCTCCTTCAATATGGCAATCTGTCTTAGGACAATAAGCCAATTATTTGTTTGAGTTCGTTATTTAGGTTTCAGTAGAGCTCGTCCATTAGATGGAATATTCCATCGGGCAGCTCTTTATAAAGTTGAGAATCTGGTGATCAAGCTTGAGATGTCTTTTCGCTATATTTCGTTAAATTTGCCGGTTACTTAAACGGCTAGCTTTTTAAGCAATTATTTAATTGAACAGAACGCTAAAGTCATGAACTTTTAAAGTAACGCATAACGAACAACGTTGTCCCAAGTATACGAAGCTCCTCCATGCATTGTCACAACGCTGACCAAACCTACCTAACGTAATGCAAATTAATACCTTATGCAAACTATTATTATCGTTTGAAGTAGCTTAAGTTAGGTTAGGCAACAATATATGAAAAATAATGTATGGATTAGCTCCGCAAACTCATTTTAAACATAAACGTAGAGTTCCGTTCAATTGAATAATTGATTACCGATCCAACCGCTTACTTATTTACCAACCAAGGCAGAAAACAGTGCATTTTTACTTGTCGAAATATTTTCCAAGCAATCGATTTTTCTGGTCCCACGTTGGGCGCCATTGTTACTGAACGTAGATACAGAATATATACAGGGCTTCCCACAGCTACGCCACACGGAGGGGAAGTACTTTAAATATTGTAGATTGGAAATTTTACTGAGAGTACAATTTATTTTGATTTAAAAAATTATTTGAACCGTGTTCAAAGATCAACCCCGGGAATCGAATCGGCTAAAATAACAAAAATAACACGAACTTTAATAGCATCAATCGATAGGATCAATTAAATTGAAGGAAAACCATAGATAAAAATAATAATCATCTTAGTGCTCTCACGCACGAGGGTCCGGGGTCCGCCGTGACCATGATCCAGGATTTGGCAGGTCAGGTAATTACAGTGGAGTGACTGCCATCTGACCTCCATGACCCTGCTACCAGGGGAACCTGACAGATTGGATCATGATCATCATCCAGTCGCCTGAATGTGCAGGTTTCATCACGATGTTTTCCCTCACCGTAAGAGCATCAGTTAGTATTCAACTAATATACGACGAACTAATATTAGACGACCTGAGTGGTGCAATGGTCAACATGCCGGTCTGCCACGCAAGAGGTCCCGGGTTCGATTCCCGGCCGGGCAGAAATTGGAATGATGAATTTTAATTTCTGTGACGGGTCTGGGTGTTCTATGTAAAATAAGTATGTATTAAAAAAAAAAAAAAAATTATTTAATTAGTATATCAGTTATCTAGCACCCATAGTACAAGCTTTGCTTTGTTTGGGGCTAGATGGCGCTGTGTGAATTTGTCCACGAATATTTATTTTATTTTATTTATTTATTTATACATAACTCAGAAAACAGTCATTGGTACTTGTCGGAGCGGGATTCAAACTCGAGACCTCTGGCTTACGGAGGATACTCTAACCGCTCGGCCACCGACGCTCTTCAAAGGATCGAGGATCGAAGATTAAATAAAAGGAAAACCATAAATCACAACTTGTAAATTCAAAGGGACAAGTTTTAGCATTTTTACTCAAGGGTCCGTCGCTTGTCCCTCTGAATTAATAAGTTTGGATTTAATGGTTTTCCTTTGATTTAATCTTTGATCCTTATGATTGACCCTACCGGTTGATGCCATAAAAGTACAAGTTGTTATTTTTTGTATTTTAGCCGGTTTGATTCCTGGGTGTGGCATGCGCATTTTCAAGAATCTTTAATCGCCGTTCAAATTATTTTTATAATCAAAATGAAATCTTCTTTCAGTATCTACAATATTTAAAGTACTTCCCCTCCGTGTGGCATAGCTGTGGGACGCCCTGTATACGCGTAAGTGTATATTTAAAAACGATTAATTCTATGTGAAAAGGCTGTCAGCGCTAGGCTCTGCGGTCTGACACTATTGTGAACTGAAACGAAAAAAATCATAATAGAAATACTTTCTTAGTTTAAAATAGAACAACAAGAGCCGTTCGATTCTTGACTATCTATAAACGTTTATAGACACTTTGAAGATGTACTCGTACATAATATTTACAAAAAAAATATGTATACGCAGAAAGGTTTCAATATTAATAGCACACATATCATAATCAGTTTTTAAGTTATTTTAGTCGGAATGCAGATTGTTAGAAAAGTGTTTACTTTGGACTATGACATGGGATCGTTCAAGAGGTATATTAGAGGTCGCTTCAGAGGCGGGCAACGCGTTGGTAACTCCCCTGGTGTTGCTGATGTCTATAGGCGACGGTGACTTTTCTTCAGGTGGACTGTTTGGCTGCCGTATAACATAAAAAAATGCTCTTTTTAACGACTAAAATTTAGGGGTGGTATAAGTTTGATGTGCGTGCCTGTGTATCTGTAGCCCTATGTGTAAGTGTTTTCTGCCGGTTAGGTTAGGTTACGCAAATAGCTAGATCTGCGCGCGGACCTGCAAAAACAGGAAAAGTACGAGTAGAACATGCGTGTATAGGGTTCTGTAATGGGTGAGGTTTTATTACTATTGCAGTAAGGGCTATTTTCGAACTACATAACATAAGTTTATTTATAACGGTATTTAATAAATATCTCAAAAACGGTACTAATTAAGGATATCTCCATAGTTTTCCTGTAAAATACAGCCAAATCTTGACTTACATTAATTACCTATTCCCGAATTTTAACTGGGTAAACTTCGGAGATAAGCTCTTGAAGATAAGGTATTTTTTACACACTATTCGTATAACGCCAAATGCGTAGCACGTAGAAAAAAATTGCATACCTGTTTCATATGATATTGTTACGTGTTAGGGGTTCTTTATTTGGAGTGAAACACTAATAAAAGGTTCCGAATGGCAACTGAATTTCTAAGAAATTCCACGTAAACCAACATTTTTTTTCTTTACCATATACCTAACAAAAAACTATTTTTTCAAAATGCCAACACCCTTATTAGCTTCTGTTGGACTACGCTGGCTACTAGGATGATGCCATTAAATCACACGAGTGACAGGTCAGTTTAAGCTCTGAATGAGTAGTTCCCAGGAAAACTGATTTCAATAAAGGGTATCCCGAATTAAGTCGACTAGATTATTTTTAATAGAAGAAATAGTAGTACAAAGGTGACTTATCTCCAGAATAGATATCTTCCAGTCAACCCTGCCGTGTGTTACGAGAGTAGAAATACATGAAGAAAGTAGTGTGGAAAAAAAGAACGCATACGGATCAAATAATTGAACCTATCTAAAATGCATATACATAGTAATACAGAGTTCCTTGTTTGCCTTAAAATGCGAAATATGGAGTACACATTTAGCATTTTTTATCATTTCCTTTGTGGTAATAGAAAACATGTTTAACACAAGAAAATATCATCCTAGATTGAAATGCTGATTTTGTTTTAATAAATTGATTTTATTTTTCGAACATAGCAGCTCTAAATTTTCCATATTTTAATGTGTTCAGATATTGCTGCTTCACTGAGTTAAGTTGTAAGAAAATATTAAAGTGTGTGTTATTAGGCACACGACTAAATCAAGTCCCATTTAACCCACAAAAACACAACTAGGTTTTTGCGTTCATCGCCAAGAAAGGTGCATTCGTTGTAGCTCGTCAGTTTCATTATACACCGCTTACCATCTCGATGAGTATACATGTGCTAAAAGCTGACATCTCCCAGTTTTAGGGTTCCCAGGGAGTGCGTATATATGTGTCCTGGAGACTCTATCCAAAAACGCTCTGTGAGCTCTGTGAGATCATGCTCGCAAGTGGTATTGTGCTGCTAAATCAGCGGAGGGATTGTGTTCTTTCATTGATGATATGAGACACGAAGCAGTTTGTAAAGCTTTTTTTAATTATCCCCAACTTGCCCCTCAAAAGTGGTCCTATTTAAGATCATGGACTTCTTATAGGTTTAGGTAAAATATAAGTAAATATCTAATTTCTGTATATTTTCAAATTTATGACTTGGTGTCCGAGCAGTTAGGGTATAGGTCGAATCCCGCTGCGGCCATGTACCAATGACTCTTTTCTGTGTTATGTACATTAGTTGAATACTAACTGATACTCTTACGGTGAGGGAAAACATTGTGATGAAACCTGCATATTCAGGCTACTGAATATGTAAACATGATTCAATCTGGTCAGGATCCCCAGGTAGCAGGGTCAGGGAGGTCAGAGGGCAGTCGCCCCACTGTAATTACCTGATCTTCCAAATCCTGGATCGTGGCAAAAGCGGAGCCCGGACCCTCGTGTGGTTTAGCACAACCGGGACATTAACGTGATGATCTTGATCTTGATGTCTCACCTAGTTTCGAAGATAAGGGGCTGCTTGAAAGAAACTTGAAAAATACCGAGCCTTAGATTATAAAAATATATAAAATATCTGAGATCCTCACAACAAGACCTTTCATCTGATATGTGTTTTTGTTGTATTTCCTAATTTACCACCTTATTCGCAATTTGGCTATTCATGTCAAATTGTGCCCGCATTTGGGTCACAGAAATTGATATTTAACTTAATCGGTCAGTAGTTTCGGAGGAAATTGGCAGTGACCAACGGATGGACAGAGGCACAAGTAATACTATAGGGTCCGTTTTTCTTTCGAATCCTAAAAAAATCAGGTTTTATCTTAAATCAATAGATTCTTCGAGTCGATCGGTGCGATTGAATAAGATTTTTCGGGTCCTACGTTGGGCGCCATTCTTACTGGTTAAATGGAATATCTATAATAACGGAAGATTAATTCTACGTGAAAAGGACCTACCTTGGAAAATGAAAAATGTTGTAAGTATTATATATGGAAAAAGTTGTTCGATCTTTAATACTTCACATAAAAATTATTGTAAATGTGACATCAATGAAAAGAAAAAAAAAAGATTATGTTATTCGCGTAACTGATTTTATGCTACATGAAACTTACGTGAAACAAAATTATGTAATAACATCAATCAAGCATTTAAAACTTACCGTTTTCGAACAATTCAAATTCGAACAAAAAAGTTTTCTGTGCAACAGACACGAGACGCGCCATGACTCTTTAAATCCTGCTGGGTGCTGTTGTTTACCTTCAGTCTGAAACGAGCATCGGCAGGAGCGTTCAACCCCCACACGGCAGTCTAAGCGTCAGAAAGATCTTTCTTAGGTGCTCTGCACTGTAGAATCTGAGCACTGCAGGTTAGCGACATTACAGCCTCCCAACTTTAAACTTGTCGAGGTCCTGATTAAACTGGAGGTATCCAGAGGCAAGGTAAAATGTTGGGGTTTATAATTATCTTTCGGTTACACAGCTTTTTCAGTCTCAGAGTGCTGTAACATAGTGGTTTCTGATTGTTGATATCTATGCCTTTTAAGTTTAATTTCATACGAATCCATCTTTTTTACCACCTTTTGATTAACCAAATATATTTATTTTTATTGACATAATTATTAAATAGTCTGTCATCTCCAGCAACGAAGGTTTTCTTTTCAATGCCGCCGGAGATTTTAGATTTAGAGAGGAATTAGATTCCACCGTTTTAGATAGTTGGTAGGGCGAGGCGTTCGACAGCCATTCAATAAATAAAAAATGAATAAATTGAGCCTTCGAGAGACAAGTCTATGTACGTATGTTGTGTTACGAAAATCAAACTTATATTTTAAAAGGTTTTTACATGTTAAAACTGCGCATTTTATACCACTTTTGACCATATTAACACAACTCTCCGCCTGGCCATTTCTCGAGGAGTGGTACACTGGCGTAGTTACAGTGATATCCCGCTGGATGTACAAAACGCTAGAAAGTCGTTTGAAGTAAAATACGTATCATTATCACTACCCAGGGAAGGAACCCCTTAACGGAAGATAAACTCGTTCCTCTAGAATATTATCGCAGCACTAGCCGTGTTATTTATCTTATCATGACATTGACTAGCCATTTTGAATGTGCATCTACTATCACCAGATACATGTGGCCCAGAATAGGCCGCGAATGGTTCGCGAGGGAAGGACCTTGGGGCTAGCGGCGCGCGCGGCGGTGACTCGTAACGCTGAACGATGTGCGATTGAGTGAACGATTAGTGTTTCTATAAATTATAATCGATCGAGCGGCTTTCGGAAAACGCAGTAAACCCAAGTCGTGCAAGCGGCCGGCGTAGGTTATGGGCCACGCGCCACTCCGACAGCTGATTCGACCGTCCGAATTATGTAATCTTTTGTCGGTCGGTGATAATAGTAATTTTCGTTAAAAATACTTTTTGTATGGACCTTCAGACATCACAGTAACGGCCGACCCACTGTCTATTTCGAACCGTAATTTCATATTGCCAATATAAATTTTGTCCGTCATCGGCGCGCCGTTATCACTGCGAATATTAAATAACTCACCGTCATCGCTCTCACTCGCCTCTCTCGCTTCCACGTACTTCAAGTTAGAAGTACATATTTTGTGTGAATGCCCTTTAACTTTGCATTTGCCACACTTATATGTATTGTGCTTATAATTAGCAAATCAGCCCTGGCTGGAATCGTGATTTATACAACCACACACGCAACACTTCCTCTTTCCCGAACACACATTTTATTTATTTATTTAACAATTTATTTCACACAATAAATAGCATACAGAAATTACAATATTAAAAACGAGACAGCAGACACTACTTATTTTTAAGAAGAAATCTCTTCGATTCGTCCTATAGAAGAGAGACAGTATAGAGCAGAGGAGATGAGATTTGCGCAATAGGTATAAAAATATAAATACATACATACATACAAATATATACATACTAAAATGTATATCTCCAGATAAAAGAACATTATATTTCCTGTGCTTCCCGACTGTCTTCCTGTTCCTTGTGCCTGAATGTTCTACAATACCTGTATATGTTATATATTCCAGTATGTATACTATTGTGGTATTTAGTATCGCATTTATAATTCGTGTAGTTCCAATTACATATTTTAAAACAGTAAGGAAGGAAAGGAAAATCTTTTTTCGCGCCAGTCTATAAAAAAAAAAATACTTTATAGTAGGTACAGCATTTTCCGTACTACTTTCATTACAGCTGTAAAGGCCGGTCCACACGACACCCACATGTGCTTGCATAGTATTTAAAATTTGACGTTAACTTAAAGTTGCGTAAACTTCGTTTGTACGTCGTGTGGACCGGCCTTAACACATACACATAAAATTACTTTTTAATCATTAGGCAACACTTTTATTTTTTTATTTGTTGACGGACGTAGCGAAATTCCAAAAACAAATTCAAAATTCAAACTTTCCTGTTAATGTTTGTAATTGCGAAATATGGAATTATTTTCCCGCTAAACAGAATATTTAACTAATTTGTGTTTGTGAATGTTATTTCTTGTTTGAAGCAAATAAATGGATAATGTTAATGTAGTGAAGTGAATTTCCCTTCGCTTGATATCCTCGGTGCGTAGGTAGGTGCATCATATCTGAATTGCAGCTTACTTCCAGCTAATGCGCTTATTACATATTCCTAAATTCAGAAACAAAAAGCGTGAGAGCAAATCAAAGTGGAATGAATTGATCATAAAATAAGGTCCATTTTTGTATCACGGATTTTTGAAAAGCGGAGCGACACGTGACATAATATAAATAATACAAACAGGTGCCATACAAAATTGGCAATAGTTACGTTTATTACGAATGAACACTTATACTCAGGGTACTGACATAGGTATCTACATGATTAAGTAATTTACGTATAGATATAAAAACGTATTTATGGAAAACGAAAAACTATGTTCGTTTTAATATGAAAAAGTTGTTAGATCTTTAATAGAAATGAAACTTTTTGTAAACATAACATAAATCTATGAAAAGAAAAAAATATATTATTATAATCGGGTAACTGATTAATAATAATTGCATAATGTAACTTACGTGAAATTAGTTTATGGACTAACTATCGAAGCACTGTGGGAAAAAAGTTATTCCCAATGAAAATAAAACTTGACGAGTTGAGTGGTTCAGTTGGTTATCATGCCAGTCTGCCACGCAGAGGTCTCGGGTTCGATTCCCGGCCGGGCAGAAATTGAAAAGATGATTTTTAATGTCATATAGGTAGGTCAAACTTTCCGGTACAAATCGAAGTATAATTTCTTACTGTCGCCATAGTAAAAGCTGAAGAAAATGAAAAATTCTTCCCGATGATATACAATATGTATTGCTCAACGTTATTGGTCATGTAGGCTGGAGTCCATACATTTCTGCCGGTCCTCCTTTGAACAGCGCTTCTAGCGAAAAGTGATAGAAACAAAATATACGAGTTTCTGCATGCGAGTGTATCTGCCAACATGAAGTTTCACTGATTTTTACGTACACTCGTACGTAAACCTCGCTTTACCAATGACGGAAATAGTTCTAACCAAAGAGTTTGTCTCAGCAAAGAGTTTTATTACCTACGGCATTGTCAAAACAGGCTGTTTTTATTTCATGTGCTTACAATAAGAAACATAATATTATTAGAGTATTTGCTAATTTTCCTATTAATTTACATAACTGGCAATTGAACATTCAACAAACTATTATTATCAACGTAAAAAACGTAAACGTCGAATGTTACTGACTAAACATCAAGTGAGTTACTTATAATATGCGATTCGGTCGTGAAACTATTTTATCTGTGACATTTGTCAGTAAAACTTGACTTCGAGTGAGAGAAGAGAGAACGCAGTCGATACGTTCAGAACCTTATTATCAATAATAAAATTTTATTTAAAATATTTATCGCTAGAGGCGCTATTCAAGTTTTCATACAAAATAGGAAAAACAGTTCAAAAATAGTAAGTTCGATTGACGTTTTGCGCCGATCTATGGGCGGGAGCAACGGCATATCAGCTTGGTCCTTGTGACTCGATCCAAAAGCGCGCTGTGAGAATTGTGGACGATATCATGCTCACAAGTGGTATTGAGCTGCTGAGTCAGCGGAGGTTTTTCGCCTCCCTTTGTGTGTTCTGCCGCTTGTACAACGGTGTTTGTTCTGAAGAACTGTTTGACATGATGCTTGAGTTCATCCTCACACCTTGGAGCCAAATTTGATGATTCTCCTACGCACACTAAGGTTGTGGAATGAACTACCTGGAGAGGTTTTCCCTATAGAGTACAACATGGAGTTCTTCAAGACAGGGGTGAAAAGGTTTTTACGGGGTCGGCAACGCGTGGGTGATTCCCCTGGCATTGCAAACGTCCATAAGCTGCGGTAACTGCTTACCATCTGGCAGGCCGTAAGCTTGTTTGCCACATTTGTGGTATAAAAAATATAAGTGATAAAAGAGTATTCGAATTTTTGTGCAAACTGTTACACGGTATTTATGTTAGGACGCTAAGTCAGCGCTAACAGCATTTTCACGTAGAATTAATCTTCCGTTAGTATACCAGTAACAATGGCGCCCAACGTGCGACCCGGAAACTCGATCGCTTGATTTCGATTGAAAAATCGATACTAACCAAAAAAAAAAAACATACCGATATAGAATCACTCGTGCGTCCATCCGTCTTTCTGTCACAGCCAATTTTCTCCGAAACTACTGGACCGATTACGTTAAAATTTGGTACACGTATCAATCCGAAATCACTCCTTTGAATTAGCGACTCAATACCACTTGTGACGACAATTCTCACAGAACATTTTCAGATCTAGTCTCCAGGACTAAGCTGGTACGACGGCGCTATACTTCAAATGGATCCTGACTTGAGCCATAGGAGAAGTTGTTGCCCCTCTGTTGCCACTTCGATCCGTTAAGCACACCCACTTACCGTCTTTTAAATGCCAGCTGGACTTTTTCCTCTGCTTGTATTTTATGAATATTTTGAGATATAAAGATTCAAACTGTTTTTTTTATGGTTCGGAACATTAAAAAAATTGAAATGTTTAGAGAAATTTTGTAAAAAAATTAAGAATAAACGTTTCAATAATAATCTCGCATTTCACTACTGGCACTTAATATTGGCATCCAACTAATGTCGGGCATCACTCGACGAGCCTTTTTACTGCGCTTGTACAAGATGTGATCCATCTCGAAATATTTCCTTTGTTAATTTAAAAAATATTTTATATGCTGAAAATCAAAATTGAAAACCGTTCGACTCGAGGCGACCTGTTTAAAAATATATAATAGAGCCCCAAATATGGTTGCAATTTGGTAACCTGGAAGATCTCAGGGCATAAGAAAATCATACAGTTTTGAAAAGAGCATTGAGCGCGTGCTCAGCGGGCGTTTAGTGCGCGTGCCTCGGACACTTGATATAATTTGTCAATCAGTTGAACCGTTCAGCAGTTATGAGGGAACAAGGCAAAGCCTATCTTAATATTATGGCATTGTCTTTAAATATGTTGGTGATTTGGAAATGTTGTAATTCGTTTTTCAGGAGTTATTAGCAGTTCACGGCTGGTGGTCGGGCGGAGCGCGGACGCCGGGCGATGCCGACGTGCAAGTCGTGTACCTGCCGGCGCTGCTGCCGCGCGAGGCGCAGAGCGGCGTCGACCGCCGCCACGAAGACGTGCCGTTGCCGTACAACTTTGACGCTTTCGGAAGGTAACTTAGGTATCGTATTTACTGGGCTCACCAACCTGCCCTTAACCCACTAGGTGGGGTCGGCATAAATGCGTAATATGTCTCTTTCTTCCATAAGCGAGAGGCACTGAGTTCGATCCCCAATGCCGTCATATATAGTATTGTTCCAATGTAATTACAAAAATTATTGAAGTTCTTTTATTGAGGAAAAAACAGAGAAACAATTACAATTAATGTTTTTAATACGGAATGTGTCCTCCCTTAACTTTTATAACTTCTTGTACCTACACGGTGTGGCATAGAATCAAGAAGGTTTCTTCGTCGTATTATATATTCCACACGGTCTTCAACTTTACTGATTAAAATTTTTTGCAGGGAAATCATTTTCAGAGTTGTAGAAATTGTATTGATTACCTTAGCTTAGATCAACTATATAGTTGACCTAAGTCGATTCACACTTGATTCGAACGGGTACTCCGCTATGCCCTAACTCGCTCTACACTATCATTATCGCTGCCCATAACAGTCCACTGCAGGACTTTGGGCCTCTCCCACAAAAGGGAAGGTTATTGCCATAATCTCCACGCTTGGCAGGCGGGTTGGAGATAGCAGTGTTGCAACCATAACAATGGAAAACGCTGCTGCCCATTTTCCAGTTTACGAAGACTCTAGATCTTTTGCTTCTAAACGTTAGTCGCCTTGTACGACACCCACGAGTGTAAGGGGTTGGTGCTATTCTACTCTACCGGACACCACACGGCTCTACTCTATAATACCGGTTAAAAAATGAAAACAGCACTGAGTCCTTATCATTGACGTCAGGACAGATAGTAGGCGGCCGACTGCTGGGCGTAACGCTGCATACCTACTGTTTATTAAGAGCTGGACTCTGAAAGAGCCAATAGTTCGTGAAGGCGGGCGAATGCCTCGATTTCCGTGCTAAAGGCAAAACTACCAATGATCTCTGGCACCATTATCAGACGTCCATTATAAAACTGAACACACAGCAAGTCGAAAGGCGGCCAGAAAATTGACAAGGACACGTGATGATGGAATAATGAGGTAAAGGAAGCAGTAAGTGACAAAAAGGCATTCTTTAAGATGGCAGTGATGTAATTGCGCTTTGGATATGAAGTTGTACTTTAGAGCAAAGTGCTGAAAAATCATGGTGGCACTGGCGCGCCACATAGCGTAAAGGGGAAGGTTATCTAAAAGCTGGAAAACCCCTACGAGATCTTCGTGCGGTTATTAAAAATTCCTACCTTGAAAAATTGTTTACCAGTAGTCTTACTAAATAGTCATACCAGTTGTATTACTAGGAAAGCACCAGCAGTTAGCGCCCGGAGCGGGTGTCACAATGCCACCCGCTCCGGGCGGCCAACTATGCCCTTTTTATTGTTAGTGTTTTGCAAGAAAACGTTAAATAGTAGGGTTCTGTTTTCTCCGGACGTATGGAACCAAAAAAACTGAGAAACGTCCTGTTATCTAGTCTAGATTTCATTTGAGTCAAATCACATTAAAAAAAATTTAACTGCCTCGTGAAAGGTCTTGGCTAAAAAAAAACCCAGTCTCCAGAAATTTTATATATGCCGTTATTATATTCATAATATGTACATCAAACATATATAATAATTTACTGCAAAATCGATGTGGTATACTAGATATTTTGTTTATAAATAATACAATATCCATACAAATCAATCAATTGCTCTTCGTTAATCTCGCTATAACTTGAAAACGGCTAGACCGATTTGAATAATTCTTCTTTTGTTTTGTTGGTTATAATGCAGGGGTTGTTAGTACGAAAGAAAAAAAGATAGATATGAGTGTAGATATGAGTAAATTTTACTTTTTTACTTCGAGTTTGGTAGTTACGATTCTCATACAGTAAAACAACTTCTTTTTTTACATGGTTTAAGAGGCTGATTTTTAAAAAAACAATGACTTTACTATAGTGAACCCATTTTTATTCATTTCGTTGCTGGCGATTCTGGGTTTTTTGCCTATGACTTTTTAGTCAAGCTCTTTATATTTCAATATTTAATACTTCAAGAAAAGAAACTAAAATTTACCGTTGTCCCCTTATTTTCGAAAGTACTGAGTCTATAATTTTGAAAAAAATACAGATATTTCTACTTCAAATGAAGTTCATGACCTGAATGGGGGCACTTTTGGGGGCAAGTTGGGGGAAATAAATAAAATTACTTGGTTCTCTTTAGTACTACAAATTTGGAGTTATAAAAGTGTGCAGAAATTACCGCATCAGATAAGTTACGCGACTGTCGTTACACGGGATCGGAACCCTCCGCGCGCGAGTCACTTGTGTTTTGTATGGTTTAGAAGTGATTTGTACCCGACTGAGTCAGAAAGAGGTATGTATGTAGATATGTATATTTCTTTGGTACGGGCTCCAGCCTTAGCAGCTCAATGGATTTTAACATATAAGGTGTTGTTACGTTGATCGTACGTTTAAATAAAAAAATCTAAATGGCGGGTTTTAGGTGCCATACGTGACTCGGGTATCAAAATAAAGGTGTTCAAATGGCGCAAGAATTCTTTGCTACACCGATTTTATACTTTTGGGTATCCGTGGCTTTGGTAGGGGCTTCTTGTATTTACCGTTTTGATGACAAAGCATCGTATCTCAGGGTTTTTGATGTGGGCATAACATTGACAATTTCCCTTTTGTTACTAATGTCTACAGGCTGTGGAACTTTCTATCAGGAGACTCACTTACCTGTGTGTCTAATAAATGACAAAAAAGTACAGATCTATTCGCTTCATAGAATTTATTTATTCGGACACTATTAAATGTCACTAAGGGGACTCTATGTACTTCCTTCTGTGGCCATACTGTTTAGAGATAGTGCCGTAAAAATAGATATAAATAAAAGGGTGGCCATGAAGTAGTAGGAAGGTTTCCTTTTAAAATGGACGTAAAGTTTACTGTCACTTTTCCAAATTAAGGAATTATGCGAGTTAACGTAAGTGAGTTCATAGATTTTCAATGAAGGGATTTTAATTTTATGCTTTTAACCCAAACATAAATAATAAAGGTATCTTTATCGCTTTTCCAGAAGTTTCGAACTACAACTAGTCCCGAACCGGCGTCTCGTGTCGCCGAACTTCCGAGTATGGACGGAACATGGGCAGGAGGTGCCATTATCAGCTGTGGATCCGTCCTGCCACTTCCTGCACGCCGGCCCGGGCGCCGTGGCCGCCTTCTCGGCGTGCAAGGACCACGCGCTTGTGAGTGTGTTCGTCATGATTGCCACAAATTCAGTCTGTAGGCTGTTTCTTAGTCTACGTCTACGAGGTCCTTGCCGATATACCTCTATAAGACAGTAGTCGCCTTTTACTATAGCGAAGGCTTGCACCACATGTCTATTGCTTCATAGGTATAACAGTAAAATTCAAATTTTATTTATTGAGTAGGACATTAAATATCTCTTTTAATAGTCAAAGAGGAGGGGTAGGAAAGGAGGTAGGAAACACACTGTGACATGATGGTCGCCCCAGGACTGCAGCACACCCGCCCCATGCCGACAACGGCCGAACCCTGTCCAACCATACCAGACAAAGCCGGTCAGCGCCCGACAATGCTAAGCAGAGCCGGACCGCGCCCGACAGTAATAACAGTAATTTTCTCAAATTGCCGAGTTATTTTTATGTATGGTTGCAGCACGGGCTCATCGTAGTGGACAACTCGACGTATGAGGTGCGGCCGCTGCCGGTCGGGGAAGGCCGTTCGGGGGGCTCCGACGGCGGGTCTGGAGGGCGGACTGCCCACGTGATCCGGAGGGCGCCTCCGCCCCCCGCGCCCCGCGACGACGCCCGCCCGCTACGCTCCGGGGCGCGCCGCCCTCGCAAACACCCCTTACCCATGAAACCCGGCCCCGCGAGTTACACCATCGAGATCGCTCTGTTCCTCGACGAGACGGCGTACAAAATCTTCCACCCGTTTTTCAATTACAACGAGGCGGATTTGCGGGATATGCTGCTGGCTTACATGAATGGTGTACGTATTGTTTTATTTTTCTTTTAGTTAGAGGCATTGGTGATATATTTACTATAAAGCCGGCGCTTTTTATCATAAGATACTCTTCTATAGGTACAATATTCCACCTATAAGCATAATCACATCTTCGTTCTCGCGTCAATCCCGGTTGTGCTGAAATATTCTCTTGCGCCTGGAAGTCTAACAACTGAAACTGCAAGCAAGCCTTGCGCCTCCTCAGGGCTGTGCGCTATACCCGCTCATCAAAGAATGTGGTCGATACCAATTAAATATAGACAATTCCTCTCACTGCCATTCCCACTGCTGACCTGAGCCTTACGTGGCCTCGGATGATCGTCATGCATGATGACCACCATGATAGATCGTAGATCTTTCAGCTATCCGCACAAACCGCGTCTGTATCACCACTTAACACGGTGTAATGACGATCATATGCCTGGCTAGTTATTCACTAACAAAAAATCTAATTCAATCGCAAACACACGTTTCACTCATCAGGTGCAAGCCCTATACCAGCATTCGTCCCTCGGCGCGCGCATCCAACTGTCCCTGGTGCGGTTGACATTACTCCGCTCGCAACCAGCCGCGCTGCCAAAGGACGCGGAGCGCGCGAGGCTGCTCGATGCGTTCTGCGCCTACCAGCGCGGCTTGAATGTGGAGGATGATGACGACCCGCAGCATTGGGATATGGCGCTGCTGCTTTCTGGGTGAGTTCTTTTTTTTAGTAAAGAAGGAATGATGAAATGCTAGCATCCGTCCCTCGGCGCGTGCATCCAGATGCCCCTTATGTGTTTGATATTGCTGCCGAAGGACGCGAATCTACGCGAGGCTGCTTGACGCGATCTGTGACTTCCAAAGAGGGTTGAAAGTTGAGTATTATGACGATACGCAGCTTGGAATATGACGCTGTTGTTTTCTAGGTGGGATTTAAAAAAGGTTTAATTAGTATTTGGTAAACGTTTAATTTTCGCTCGAAATGTACAGGGTGGAACCCGCGGGAAAGTATTTGACAAATAAATCCTTTTACATACAGTACCTATCTATCTAATTTTTCTCTCAGAGCCCTGAAAATCTTTACCACGCGAATCGAAACCTCTAAAATTCTAAATGATTTTAACCTCTCCATCGTCGTTACAAAACCAAACCAGTTCACTTAGTACACAACATTACTTTATCAACACTCCTAGCGTAATGTTCCAATTACATATTTGAAACAGACACTCATGTTTTAATCCCCCCTTTTATATGCATTGCATGAACTACTATACACGTCATTTATTTATTAATAATTCGTCTCAACTCTCCAGGCTAGACTTCTACTCGACGGAGAACGGGCGCTGGAGCGGCGTGACGATGGGGCTGGCGCCGGTGGGCGGCGTGTGCATGCCCGCGCACGCGTGCGTCATCTCCGAGTTCGGGGTCGCGGACGCGCTGGGCCGCCCCTACCCCTCCGCCGGGTTCACCTCCGTCTACATACTGGCGCACGAGATCGGGCACAAGTGCGTTTCAATAATGTTTTTACGTTCTCCCGTAAGATAATAGGCAAGCGGGCCACCTGATGGAACCAACAAGGGCGTCAGTAATCCGCGCACGAGATCGGGCACAAGTGCGTTTCAATAATGTTTTTACGTTCTCCCGTAAGATAATAGGCAAGCGGGCCACCTGATGGAACCAACAAGGGCGTCAGTAATCCGCGCACGAGATCGGGCACAAGTGCGTTGCATTTTTTAAATTAAGTAGAGCTCTGAGAGTGTCTAATCTAAAATGACGCGCCCCACTATCGCATTAACGCACACAAGCAAGTTTAAAATATGGACGCAATACATATACAAAGCCGTTGCAATTGGTCATTCAGTTGCTGGTGAGACTCGTTCACGTTGCTAGCGTCGTTCGATTGGAGCAGTCGACGCTCCCACGCAGATGAAGTGTCGTTATTAATATTTGCACTCACTCATCGAAATCAACTAACTTAGTAGTGGGGCGCGTCATTTTAGACTAGACGAGCTCTACTCCTGTATGCTAACAGGCAAACGGGCCACCTGCAGTGCACTGCCTATCTCCGATTGTACCCCGCCATTTTATATCCAATCGCAACAAGACATCTCTGGCTCTGGCTTGCTGCGATTGGTCCACACTCAATTGCATCATGATGGCGGCGTGCTATTGGAATGGCGGTACGGCTGCTGATAGAAACAACAAGGGCGTCAGAATGCTTTGACCACCTCTAAAAACGTTATAAATTGGGTTCTGAAAGGTTAACGATTTTTGGCGTTGAACACATAATATCATCACATCATCATTATTACCATCCCAGAAAAGGCACACTTATTGGACAATTTAGTAGGTTTTTCGGTAACAGCTCTATTAATAATAAATTTCTTTGTAGACCTCTGTATCCGGCATCTAACGGGCGACATGTTAAAAATCGAGTCCCTTTGTGAAACCTTTTTCACACATTAGCTTATCGCAAATAAGCAATACAATAACTTCCCAAAAAGCAACGAATCATCATCATCCTGCCATCAAAACCGGCCCGTGGTCGGTTTTGATGGCCTACTTATCCTTGTCCACTGCGCTCAGTCTTCTACATCCTTTGTGGTAAAGTAGGCTCGAATGTCATCCTTAACGACGTCAAGCCATCGCTTCTTGGACCCGCCTCTCCTTCCCGTGCCTAGCGGGGTTGGCATGATCTGACATTTGTTCCCTATGTAATTTGTCGGTCTGCGCGTGACGTGGCCATACCATCAAAGACGGTTACTACTGTTATATACGGTTAACTTACTGCTTACCTTCTCTAAAAGGGGCAGGTCAAGTGTATCCTCAACCGGCGTAAAAGTATGAGAAGATGTATGAATGTGGAAGAGACAAAACAGGTGAGTCAGGATCGTAGCTTGTGACACTCGATAGTCTTTGACTCTGTCCTAATTGGCAACGGTCGTGCTACCATGGTCGTACGACGGATGTCGCCCAACCAATAGGAGACCCCAAAACCGCCTGTTGTCAATTAGGACTGTAGGATACAGCGGGCGGTCAATCCCGGCTACTGCCAGGGTCCGCTTTCCTGCTTTGCTTTCTCCACTTTGCCCGATCTTCGGCATCCTCTCGTCGCAAGCCGTCGGCTCTCGCGTCCGACTCGGCGATGGCAATCCATCACTTCTTGGGTGTGTTGTATGTACATAAAGTAACTAGTGTTCTTCATACGTTTCCAGCCTGGGCATGCACCACGACGGCACGGGCAACGCGTGTCCCCGCGACGGGTTCATAATGTCCCCGTCGCGCGGCACCAGCGGAGAGGCCACCTGGTCCGCTTGCAGTAAGCGCGTCGTCGAGAACTTGCAGTAAGTAACTTGTGACACGAACTTGTGTGATCCGGTGTCCTAATTACTTGTACTTAGAGACGCAATTTTCAAAATTCATATCAAATGCCAAGAACAGCGACGCTGTCGTCGGGTCATATAAGTTTGTGACGCTTACTTGACGACCTGAGTGGTTCAGTGGTGCCGGTTTGCCACGCGGTCCCAGGTTCGATTCCCGGCCAGGCAGAAATTGAAACGATGAATTTCTGTTACGGGTCTGGGTGTATTTAAGTAGTATATTAGTTATTTAGCCCCCATAGAACAAGCTTTGCTTAGTTTGGGGCTAGATGGTGCTGTGTTATTTGATCCACGATTATTATTATTACTTACACAGTATCATCAACGTTCTAAACTATTTTTTCTTAAAACTGATTTAATTCATCCTCACTACGTGATCGAACCAGTAACATATGTGTCATTACACTCCACTGCTGAACATAAGCCTCCTCCACGTCTGTGGAGGGCTTCGCTATGCTATGTTGCAGATAGCACTGACTGTTCATAATACATACATTGGTAACAGAAAATGTTCAAGAAAATTTAAGATATAATAAGTAATTATAATTCTATATTGTGTCTGTTCCGCGCATGGTTTGTTGCACGCTACCATGATTACGACTACATTGTATACTTACTTACCTATTACACATTATGTATTGTACCACTACCCGTAAAAAAAGCATCCACTGTACTGTTCCCTTGTCCGTATTCCAGATGGGCGACTTGTCTCCTGGACGGGGGCGACGACCTGGACGCGCCCAGCGAGCTTCAACACGACCGCTTCGGGTCGGCGCCTGGCGCGCTGTGGGGCGCAAAGAAACAGTGCGAGGTGAACACAGATATGTGACTGTCAGGCGTTCGAGTGGCAGTGTAAAAATGCTTTCGTGGACGTATTATTACGAACTAATAAATCGTCATAAATCCGTGCTTCGTCAAGAGTTCACGTCTGTCCCAGTAGCTATAGCAAATATGGTGGCTTAGATCATGGCGGCATGAAACTTCGACCCTGGGAACCTAAGAAGATAAGAATAAAATTCTCATATGAAACTGTAAATTAGTAGAGTCCGTCTGATCTGATGATAAGCCTCTAAATAGAACAGAACACGTATAACTATCCAAGGGGTGGTCCGTGGACGGATATAACATGTTAGGTTACACTTATAGAGTGTAAACGGGAGCTGGAAATGAGCAACTTTTTTATGTTTTTTACGTACTTTCGTTAGCGACTATCAAATGCCACCATCAAGCGGGCCACTTGATGGAAAGTGGTCACCACTGCCTATAGACATTAGCAACACCGAGAGTATCGTTAATGCGATGCCCGCCTCTATTGCTCTGGCAGCAAAAAGGCAAATGCCTATTCACTGCCAAAGCCACAGTTCCCCAAATCCCCACCCCATAGAGTACTGGAGAACTTACTCACCGGCAAAACACAATACTATTCAAAAGAGTATTGTTTAGCTGCGGTTTTCTGTAAGGTGGAGGTACTTCCGCAATCGGGCGGCTCCAATTCGAACGGGATACGCCGCTATGCCCTACGTCTTTTTAAACTAGTTTCCCCTTACTGTAAGAGCATCAGTTAGTGTCCAACTAACATGGGTGAACTGCTACAGGTCCTCCTCCGCGACGTGGACGCGTCACCGGCGTCCCCGGCGGCGACGTCGCCAGCGGGCTCGGGCGTGGGGTCACTGTGCGCGCAGCTGGCGTGCCGCTCGCCGCACCGCGCCGGGTTCTACTACGCGGGGCCCGCGCTGCCCGGCACGGCCTGCGGGGACACCATGGTAAGAACCACACTAGCTGGAAATATGGCAATTTTTTTTGTAATAGGGGGAGGCAGTATCCGTATTCACAATGGCTCGGAAATCGGATTCGGATACGGAATCGACAAAAGACCCTGCAAAAGTTCTTAGGAAAATGTGGTTTCAGTTAATTTTAATGAAATTTTCATATGTTTTAGAGAGTAGACTTTCCGTGGAATCTATCGGGATTCTGAATAACAGTTTTCGAATTGATCGACACGGATTCGCCACTCATGATTTCGTGTCGAATCGTTCGGAAACGGTTTCGAATCATTGTGAATACGGCTACTGATGAGGGAGAAGTCTATCCGCGACACAGCTCGCACCACGAGCGTTTATTTCCTTCCCTCAATACTAAAATAAAAGAGATAGCAGTATCTGTGTCGCGCCTCTTCTCGATTATCGCGCGCGAGAGCAACTTGTTCTTGCCGTACTGGTTAGTTGGTGGAAAGTGATCACCGCCGCCTATGGACATCCACAACGTGAAAGGGACATGAATACGTTGCCGACCTTTGAGAGAGGTATAGACTCTTTTATTGGAGGCCCCAGTATCAGACCGGCTCAGGAATACCCCTGCAAGAAGATGAGCCCATATATTGGCCTTATATGGTAGGAAGTTTACGTATTGTGACGTTGTTGTTAGAGTGTTTTTGAAAACGACTAATGATTCAGCTCGTCTAGCTAGAACCTCTTAAACTAGAAAATGAACAGCAGCATCATCTTTTGTTTTGAAATTACTGGCAATTGTGGAGATTGTGATTTTTTTCCAGTACTAGAGACAACTTCAAGCAACGGCTTCTAACACAGTTTGTTAAAATAACTTTACTTACCTATAAATCGTACTCGTGAGAAATTCGAGACTCCGAATCAGGCACTGATACAACACCTACATAAATGGCGATACCATTAGTAAGCAGCAACATCAATGACCACGAAAAAATACATATATAATACATAAAACTAATACCCGCATTACTCCACCAGTGGTGCCAAGGCGGCGAGTGCGTGCCGTCCGGCGACAGTCCGACGTCTGAGGCTCCGTCCGTCCCTTCGAGTGACAATGGGGCCCTGGCACCTGGATCTATGGGTCCTGGGTCCTCTGACCCCACCGGTTGGGGTCCCTGGCACTGGGGTTCATGCCGTTCTGGTTGCACGGCCGGCGCTCGCGGCTCTCGGGACCGTCGCCGCTCGTGTCCGCGCGGGGCTTTGTGCGATGGCGCCGCGTACGATGTCGCGCTTTGCGATGATAGTAAGGTAAGGAACTGATTTTGATGGTAGTCGTTGATGAATACGGAAGAAGGGAAGGAGATTTGTCAGGACCATAGCAAGTGGAAAAATGTCTACCTGTTACTAGGGGAAAATGGCGAGCCGTTATGTAGGTAGAGATAGAAAGCCATGGCTTGTGTTGTTCGGTAAAGTAGTTAGCACCCCCTTTGCGACTTTAGAGTCGGGGAGGCGACTTCTGTCATAGAGACTAACTAACTAAAACCTCAGTGGACCAGGAGAAAATGGGCAGCAATATTAGTAAAAGCCGCCACATTAGTAAATGTCACTAGTGGTCGTTACTTTAAGACACAGGGTTGGTTCTGGTTTGTATCACAAGACGCTTACAATAACATGACTATTTTTTTATGTTCACTTTTGCAACTTCTACTAGTTCTGAAACTTTTCAAAGTAGATACTTATTTAACCAGTTTGCCCACCTATATCTAATGATTATATTCAAGCGACTGAAATATGTACCTAATCAACCTTGATCCAGGTTCCTCTGTTAACAAGGTCACAGGGGTTAGATCACAGTCGCTCTATTGTAATTTACCTGATCTGCTAAATCCTGGATCATGATCAAGGCGAACCCAAGGCGGAGAGCACAATCGGGACATTAAAAAAGTGGCCAGGCGTTTCGGCCCGATTTGGTTTCGACCCGCAGGCCAAAACGACTAATTAATTAAAATTATTATTTTTCCTCAGACGTTTGGCGCAGTTAAAAATGCTAATATAAAAATATTTTTTCTCCGACTGTCCTAAAACCATTTCAAGGTCATTTTTAACTGGCCCAAACGCTTGAGGAAAAATATTAATTTTAATGCTCAGTCGTTTCGGCCAGAGAGCCAAAATCAAGCCGAAACGTCTGAACACTCAAAATACCTTGATAACCCGAGAGATCTGCGAGCATCCAATAAGACTGCTGGACTTCTGGGGGGAGCTGGGCTAAATAAAATAAATAAATAAATATTCGTGGACAAATTCACACAGCGCCATCTAGCCCCAAACTAAGCAAAGCTTGTACTATGGGTGCTAGATAACTGATATACTACTTAAATAATTTTTAAATACATACTTATTATACATAGAACACCCAGACCCGTAACAGAAATTAAAATTCATCATTTCAATTTCTGTCCGGCCGGGAATCGAACCCGGGACCTCTTGCGTGGCAGATGTTGACCACTGAACCACTCAGGTCGTCAAACTAAAGTAGTCAGGCTGACTAAATGCATGCTTTAACTACGTACAAGGGTCCAAATTTGAGTTCAAGTGCGGAAAAAGGAGCCCATTAACCTGAACCAAAACTCTGATAATAATTTCTTATGCCCTCTACCCCAGGTATGCGGCAAGAAGAAGCGCATAACCACCAACGCGCTGGCGTCGCGGCGCTGCGCGGAGTACTCGGCGCTGGTGCCGGCGCTGGACGCGCGCGGCGGGGGGTTGCAGGCGCCGCATGACCCTAGTGAGTACCACACACACCTGAAAATGTTTTTTTTTTCGTAGGTATTAATACAAAGAGAAAATGCATTTGTTTGAAAATGTTGAATAAACTAAAATAAAACAAATTGGTCCAAGACTCGGCCATGGGAGCTAGCGAAACCAGCCATGATATAGCCGACATGGCCATGTGGCATCCTACCACATAGAAATTTATAAAATTTAAACAAGAATGAATGAATATAACAACAAATCAAAAGTATAAAAATAAACATTAATAATAAGACTTCTTGGGTGACCACGATCTGAACTGAGTATAAAATGAGCTAGTATAGAAAAAGCCACTGCCCATATAACCATAATAACTTGAAAAATAACATGCAATATACTAGTTTTTATTTACAGAAACCACTATTGTTGATACAGTCTATCATTGTTTATCCATACACATTATACATAACATAACATCCAAATAACATCGTTAACATATTCTAACGTAAAATTTCCCATATTTAAGGAAATTAATATTTTCATGGCAATACCTATGGTCAGAGCCAGTAAGGTGGGCGTGAGATTAGGGAATGTATGTATCCCTGTTCTATATATACCTATGTGTCTAATGATCAAAGCTATAGCCTAACTCCAATTTAACGTCGCCATCTTAAAACTACTGCATCGTAATGACGTTACAATTTGAGTTAGGCGGTCGGGCATTTTATATGACGTTATTTCCTTTTGAAACAGGCTTGATGAGTCAAGCTTCATTAGTTTGTGTCTAGTTGCGGTTGGGGACTCCCGCCTTATCCATTTCTACTGTCGAATATTTTATACCTACCTAATTAGGTAGTTAATGTGACTTTAAGGATATAGTACTGCGGTTCTACATTTTTATTGCGTCAATCGTACCTTTAGTACCTACCCATTATAGGTTGAGTGTTTAGAGTATGAATTGTTTGTTACGAAATACAATATTTAGGTGACTAATAGCCCCTGCCGTTCACTGAACGGTGGTGCAATCCCTTTGGCCGTTTATAGAACCGGAGTTTCGCACTTTTACCATTGATAAGTTAAAATATTTTCGTTTTAATTTATGTTTCATAATGGATCATTCGCTTTAATTTGCTGCCTTAATGAAGCTTCCTCAACTCTAAAGACCTACACCCCCCCCCAAGTTCCTGCCCATACTGAAGGTCTACCAGAACACCTAAAGGCGTGCCTTCCTACCTTCCTAGGCAATATCTCAACTTGTATCTCCTCCAACCCAGCTCGAATGTGGATGGGGTGTGCGATATTCTGCCGTCGCGCGTCCGGCGGCGGGTTCTACGCGCCCCGAGTCGAGCTCAACGATGCGGGGCTCGACGCCTACTTCCCGGACGGCACGTGGTGCCACCACGACGGCTCCCAACACTACTACTGCCTGCAACACCACTGCTTGCCGGAGGTAAGGGCTTACGGGTTGCAGAGAAACCGTCGATGTACCGTCACGTGGTGCCGAGTTCAACAAATCACAGGATGTCCAGTGAAAGACTGTCGACTTCGCTTTGTAAATGGTTTTAGGAGGCACGCCTGACGAGTGGTGAGCTCGTTGTGGTGCTGAAGAGCGACTTGCCAGGGCCGTTGCGAAGAAACCCCGGTTAAATCTTATGCCAGGGTCCGCCATCCTACTCTTCCTTCTTTACTCCGCCCGGTCATCAACGAGTCGTAAGCCAGTAGCTCAAGCACCCAAATCAGCAATGTTACAAAATAGAGAATAGCGGGCGGGCTTTTCGAACTTTTTTGGCAATGTCAATCCATCGCTTTTGGGGCTAAAACTTCTAATTACGATATATAAATTGGAACTCTCGCTAGTCTTCTTTCCTGATAATCTAGCCAAATGGGGATTCATAAAGAAGGCAGATGCGCAGTGGAGTCCCGGCATAAACTAATCTGTTCTCTTGTTAATTTCATTACTCTACTTCAAGAGACGAATTGTTCGAGGTGATAGATAACGCAATTACTGTGGCAAAGTTTTAGGCAAGATTGAGCTAGGTTTTGGAACAAAGAAGACAATTCGGGGAATATATATGTAGCTCTCACAAGGATGGGCTCACTACACTGCTTGCAGGAGGTATGATTGGAATTGTATATCCAGCTCGCATGTGGATGGGATTATAATCATCTTCAGCTTATTATATACTGAATTAGACCACTCTGGCTGATCGAGATTCAAACGAAAACGATTGCATTAGCTTAAGGTGTGTGATATGTGTTGCAAGCGTTTACAACGAAATTAAATAACTTTCACTTAAAAACCATGTGAAATTTGTGATTTAAGGAAAAGTTTTGTAAGTATCAGATCAGCAGCATTCTTCTCTAGCTGAACATTCTTGTTGTAAATATATTATTTAAAATAAACATATCACAACTACACAACCACTAAAACATATGACAACTATAATGCTACTTGACAGACTGTATCTGTAATGTCTAGACAGAGACAAAGCCGACTAAATGCTAACTTAGTAATTATGGGTTACAATGAAGTTTAAGCACACAACTGCGACTATTCATTTATTATTACCATAATAACATGGTACACATGTAAATGAGAACGTCATCGTTAAAAATATATATTTTTAAAATGTTCAAGGTGACTGCTCACTGAAAGAACAAAATATAACTCTCAAGAGTTAATAATTTCTTAATGTGTGCCATAAAAATAGAACCACTTTACGCATATTTTATTATCGCAGATAAATGCCTCAAAAGAACTTGCCTCTTGCAATGTGTTTTCAGTACCTGTGTAATAGGCTTTAGGAAAATTACGATTACGTTTTTCTGCATTTTCTACCTAGGTATTGTGGTGATCACGTTTTTACTTACTGTTGTTGTTTATTTACTGTAATCCTTTTTATCTTACATTGTATATTGTTATACTCTCAAATGTATATGTGGTAAAAGGTAGATTATTATATAAGTAAAGGCTCCGGCACACCGAAAGAAGGTCAGGGGCAGCAACACAGCAGCGCGGTTAAGCCACGTTAAATCGAGGGTCCGAGTGGTAATATGAGAAACGGCAGATTTAGATCAGATTCATTAGCTTGTATCGTAACTTAAATTTTAAGAAGATATTTAAGAATTTAGATCCTGAAATCCTTTAAAGTCAAAGTGTCTCCTGATTGATGAGCAGGTAATGTCATTAGGTACGAAATACGCAAGCACTGCCTTATTGTCTAGCTGAAGTTATAAAGTATAGTTTATACGTAAACCGTGTGCCGTAGCTTATGTCGCGTTTTTAAAAGCGCGACCGCCGCGACCGGGATTCTGATTTGAAATGATGACTTAAAAACTGCGCGCCAACTGGATCGCAGTCAGCTAGTAGGGACTGGATGGATTTGTTGCTTTGTTTGAATTCCATTGTAATCGGATTTTTCATCGACATTTTTTTAACATAGAACTTGTAACGTTTTATCCAATTCTTACGAGGCGATTCCTTCCGATGGACTGGACGCGCAGCTTTAAATTCAATGTTCTAGTCTGTTTTTTTTATAGTTTTCCTTTGCAAATGCAAATGAGAAGGAAATTATGTGATGATGAGCGTGAAACAAGGAAAGAAGAGTATTTCTAATATAATTTTAGGTATAATGAAACTTGTAAGCACGAAGGAACACTACCTAATTTACTGAGAAGCAGGAGCAAGCAGTACCTAATATTGTAGTTTATCTCAGACGATAAAAGAAAATTGGATTTTATTATTGGATAAAATGCAGCAACGAAAGTATTCTTATGATTATAATAAAATGCCTATTCAGATACCTAGAACAGCGATAGGTACTGTATTATATTATACCTCAAGTCATGTGACGAAATGACTCAAAGAAAAACTGTATGCGGTGATGCGCTAGGTATTGCGGTCTGTCGAGGACAATGGGACTTTATGGCAAAACAGTTAAATGCATAATCATGCAGCATCTGCGTGTAGAATGCAGTTGTAACGGGAAATTCTGCTCGAATTCCACTCTTTCCTTGTTTTCCGATTTATTTAGTTTTTCGTAGCGTTAGGTAAACATTGCATTTTATTTCCGTTTGAAGACGAGCGTTAATTTTATAAAACCTCGTTCTAGAGCTACGGATTTCAAAATCATCTACAGCTCATACCAGTTCACTGATGTACTTGAAACTCCTCCACATCAATGGAGGCTTCTGCTATAATCTCCACGCTTGGCAGGCGGGTTGGTGATCGCACTGTTGAAAATGCCTAAACAACACGCTCCTGCCCATTTTCTGGTATACGAACCTGCAAGGCACGGAGCAGGGCAGCCTATATCTATTATAACAGAGGACGGCCTGCTGCTGAGATGATAATATGGCTAAGATAAATTATACTTATTTCTCATGTTAATCATAATAAAATGCATTAAAAATAATTTAGGTAGAATGATTTCACTACTACTCCTAGGTAAATGAGTCGGCATTCATGTATAACGACATTGATTAGTGCAATACTCGTAATAGGTACTTTGGATTTATTGTTTATTTATTCGGCTGAAAACTTACTGCAACAGTCATGTGACTCCAGCGTTATCTGCGTGGTGCGATTGCTTCAGATAAATAACTCTTAAGTATTCTAATACTTAAGAGTTATTTATCTGAAGCAATCGTGTAATTACAGCGTTAGACGGGATTATTACGGCGTGCGTCACAACGGCAATCGGTCTAAGTTTGTTTAACTGTCAAACAGCGGCAGTTTATGGGCCGGCTGCCCCTGCGTCAACGCACGCCACGATATTTGCTAATTTACCGTAAATTAGTCGCTAATTTGTCATGATTTATCAACACGTTTAAAGGATGCGCCAAACAACAAATTTGTTCTCAGTACGACGTGTAATGGAACTGTTTACTTTTGATAATGTGATTTATAAACATGCTTTCGACCACTCAGGCAGGAGGTACCTGCCTACTTACTATAATTTTCTATTTTCGGAAATGTGCTCATTTTTCATTTTCCGCCGGAATTGTACAAATATTTGTAACGCGATGGGGCGATGTATCTAGTAGTGGAGCCATAATGTAATTTTCCCATAGTGGCATGTTGTCATGGTAATTGTGGAGTATTGTTCGTAAGTAGCTTGTTATATGCAGCGTAGGCATAACGTAACATGAAACACTTAATAAATATATAAGCGGAAGCAAACAAGGGCATCAAAGGATCACGTTTATTGTGGTTTAACCAAGGTTCTGGTTGACATCGACTGGATATAGTTATTTTATGTTGATAATGATTATTAATAATACTTAACCAACATGCACAGTGCCTCGTCTACCTCAACTGATTATATATTTTAATTCCGTTACAAACCGTTATCACAGATAGGTACTTAGTTAAATCTCCCTACTGAAATAACCAGCCCCGTAACATTAGAATCTAATTCAATAAGTAACACCCGTATTCAGAAACTTTGCTATGATATCTCACAGTGCGAGCGAATGCACCATGGTTCCATCCAACTGACGATACTTGAGTGTAGATCGACATTATCAGCCGTTCGCCAAAATGAATGAAATTGATCAATCATAGATCCGTATTGAACGCAGTGCGTACAATTAGCAGACAAGCAGTGTGAGAACGCATAGTAAAATACTTTACTTGGACAAGTATTGTTCGTGAATGCGGGAAACTAACATTATTCATTTACTTTGCAGAATTTCAAGATGAACACCCAGATGAACATATGGGAGCTCCCCAGCGAGGACTTGGATGGTGCGTTCAACGCGCGGGCGCGCTCGGCGGCGGACAGCCCGGCCGAGGTGAGCGAGTATCTCTCGCTGGACGAGCGCGGGCAGCCGCTGCGCTCCTTCGCGCTCGCTCTCCCGCCGATCATACCCGACGAGCCAGAGCACAACTGGGAAGTCAAAGACTACATCGAAATACCTACTGAATCGTAAAGGTGAAAATTAATGTGTTAAAAACTATTCTCAGTGACTACAACTCGGTCAACCGACCTAAAATAACTAATCTCAAAGTGAAACAGTGCGAAAGTGAGGACTCTTGACATATTTATTATTTACAGTGTCGCAAAGCGTAATCTTGCCAAAAGAAATGTTATGATTATGATTACTATCTATTATTTAGTGCTAATTTAAGGACTTATCTCTAATATTTAACATTCCAATGTTGGGTTTTCTACCCAAAAGTTGTGGGACATACAACTGTATCTTCTATTTTTGCCTGGAAAATTGCATTTAATAGTGTGTAAGATTACTTTATTGTATTAGCAGATAATAAAACAGTATTATTTCTTGTATACGGTAGCTTTAGTTCACATGATAGTATTAATTGGTGTTCTTATTATATCTGATTAAATTACGCAATATAGGATAAAGTACATCCGAAGAGAACGTATCTAACTTACAGTACTCTACTTCTCTCAAATGCTTCCTAGTATCTTTTATAATTCTTATATAATATATCCATGTATTTTAAATAAAAAACTACTACTTTAGTTGTATTTTGTTGTGAATTTTTGTACAACCCTAGTGATTCGAGCTAGTAGAACTTCCAGCAGGTGGGTAGATACGATGGAGAGCTAATAACTGTCGCCCATATACAGTTACGCACGCCCTAAACAAGGCCACGTCGTAAGTCATCGTACTAGTTGAACTTGAATGTTATTCGGCAGGGAATCAGGCAAGTCCACCTGATAGAAAGTTGGTCTGTTATAATTAACGGTCGCCTAAAGATAATGGCAGCACCAGGGGCGTTAACCATCTCCTTATATATCAATTATCTGTGCGGGAATTAAAGACGATTATTATTATTATTATTAACTAGGGAGGCATACAGTTAGATGGGCGGCCTATTGATGGAAAGCGGCCTTCAATGACCAGGATATTCCAAATCTAAGGGAAGCGGATACGGTGCCTTTTGAGGTGCCTGTAGGTAAACATGCTATTTTCATAGCCCCATTTTATAGAGCAAAGGAAAGACTTAGGGGGGAAGCTCATACTACATCTTGCACGTACGTGCGTGATAACAGGCACGCGCTGCCCGTACGTTAGTTTATAAGGCATCCGGATGATGTGGATGAAATCTATCCCATCGTCTGAGGGTGCGGTGGCGGAAAAGTGACGGAGTTGGTGCCTCCGACATTGTTCCTGAAAAAATTCCCCGTTATACAGAAAACACTGTAAGTCTCCGGAGTCCTAAGAGATACAAACTGCTTATAATAATAATATACAAGCACCTCCAAACCGGAACACATCAAAGTAACCATGTTGCTTGACGACAGGCATATACTACGGAACCACACGGTATTACTCAAAAGGACCTTACTTATTCAACTTTTATGTTACCTATTTAATTATTATGAATCTGATTTTATATTCAGGTGGAGTTTCCTCGACGTAATAAATAAAATAGTCCTGTTTAATTTATGTAGTACCTATCGTTATTATTTACATAAACAAAAAAGTTACGTGGTTAGGTCTCAGAATGCTCAATTAGGTTGATAATAAGTGATTGTTGTTTGAATACCGCATTACAATGCTAAGCCATCATTGCACGCTAATATATGCTTTATTACCTTCCATTTGTATGGCGCAACATGGCGACACATAATTTAGTTCTTTAATATATATCGCTAGGATGCGACCGGAATTAAGTAATTGTCACGTATTATGTATTAGTTGTGACCGCTGGTTTGTCCGCCCTGATTTTGCCAAGCGGGTTGGAGACGCTCCTGCTGCCCATTGCTTGGTGATATACGGAGGTCTTAGCTGGTCTGCCTAAAAGACCTTAAGGTCCATCGGTGGCGTTGGGCGGTGGGAGAGCGCTAACATCTTAAGGTTAATACAAAACCCTTACTTCCTAGCTTTTAGAGGTCCAGGTCCAATCTTTTTGTCCTTTGAGAGACTGCTGACACTATTATTAATTTAATTATAACAATATTTTATCAATGTACTTATTTATTTATTTGGATAACCAACAGCATATTACATAATAATAAGTACAACCCTTACTTTGTGTGCCAATTATAGGATTCCACATACAAAATAAGAATTTTAAGTTTATAAAATATTGTTTAAGTAAGAAGAAGCAACTTTATTTGACTTTCACAATTAAATGATGCTCGCTATTAAATCAAATTGTTTAAAACACCCGGCCATTGCGCCCGGCCCTTTAAAACAAACAGTTGGTACATAATATGGACTGAAAAGTAAACGATTTATTAAATGCATTCGTCCCATATTTACACCGATGTAATAGGATAATAAAGCATTACTCCAATGGCTAATTGTGACCGGTACGGCACAAAGGCACAATAACGACTATATTTTTGTCATACAAACGTCTCATGTCGGGCCAACGCACAACCGACAACGGATTTACACACAATAGTCGCACTGTCGATGTGCAAATAAAATAAATAAGTCATTGTCAAGGTCTAGTTAACATTTTGCCCTCGTACGATACCTTATTTAAAGCGACTAATAGAATAAAATAAAAGCGACAGTCGTTTGTTTGATAAGTATTTGTAAACGTACATAATTTACAAAAACTATATATTCTACCGGACCACGTACCGGAAAACGCAGCAAGGGTAGGCCTCCCACAAGGTGGACCAACGACCTGGTAACCCGCCGTGGGCTGGGTGCTCATCCCCACTACGTAGACCCTCTGTTGATTACCACGAGAAGGTTTGAAAGAACGTTTCTCGCTCGTACGATTCGGATGTGGAATGAGCTCCCAGCCACAGTGTTTCCTTTGGACATGACATGGGATCGTTCAAGAGGTATATTAGAGGTCTCTTCAGAGGCGGGCAACGCACGGTATTGGTGACTCCACTGGTGTTGCTGTTGTGCATAGGCGGCGGTGACCACTTTCCATCAGGTGGCCCGCATGCCTGTTTGTCTGCCGGATAACATAAAAAAAAATATCGCAGGTACCAGCTGGATGAGGAAAACACAGGACCGGCCTTTGTGGAGATCTGGGGGAGGGCTATGCCTTCTGGGTAATATGATGATGATATGTAGGTACTAAGGTAGGTACGTAACATAATTTTCCACGTTTTGAATTTTTACGACATGAATCTAAAAAACCTGCCCACCGAAGACTGTTCATTGAATATAGTTTTATATATATGACGGATCACGGTCAATAGTATGGACTCATGTGGTCAATAGTACGGACTCATGACGATGAAAACGGAAGTGGGAGTGCGCCCTCTGGTGGGGCGTGCTGACAGAGTCTCGACGGCACGACTCGGGCCGAGTGGCGGCCATTCTTGGCGCGACCGCCGCCGAGGACTGACGCGTCTTGAAACTGTCTCCACATTTCGTTTGTTTACTTTTGAAGTTCGTTAATAGAAAGTGTTATTTACGTTTAAAAATAAAGTAATTTTAAAATCACCTTTGAAATAAGAAAGTAAATTACCTCAACTGCCTACATTTGTAATACCGCTCTGAATTCTAGTGAAATTATAAGTGATGTGCAAAAATGAAATGGAATAAATACAGTGGAGTAAATGTGAACCTTTTCTTTGATTTATCTGGACGAATACGACCTAATACTGATATCACCACCCTGATGACAGTGATCCTGATACACCCCTTTCCTTCACGCGACGACATCAGAAGCGGTGATGACGAACGCAACGCCCAAGAGATGGTATGATGAAAAGCAACAAAGAAAATGCAGATACGCTACGTGAAAGCGTAATAATAAAAGAAAGGTGATTACTCGATCCAGTTGAGTTGCCTACATTAAAATGTAAAATGATTTAACATGTTCAAAGCGCAGCCAAGAGTCCAAACACCCCGAGATATAAGACAAAGACTTCGTCAGAAAGATTGGGGGATTCATAAAGTAAACAGCAGATCATCTGTACCAAATGGGTCATGGTCAAGGCAGACCCCGGGCCTTCGAGAGTACCACTGGGATATCGACAACATTATTAAAAATCGAGTGAAACTTACTATGGACGGCACTTTGGTATGGCTTCTTTGTTTTTGTTAAATTTAATTTAGATTACTCATGTAAAATATTTTCCTTTTTAAATATAAAATTGTGTTAGTTAAATAATTTGCGTAGTTCTAAATTAGCCAGCTAAAGTTTATTCAATGACTTTAAAGTAAACGCTTAGATTTAGATTCATTTAGCAGTGTGGTTTGACACCACAAGTAAATTAATTGCTTAGATTTCTGCAGATTAAATAAAATTTAACAATTAAAAACGGTGTATATTATTTTTTTATTTTTGATTTACTAATACAATTATTTTCTTCTATTGCATAACAATGGTGCACAACGGTTCGCTTCACCTACGAGAACAACATTGGAATGCAACGCTGGACTGGTAGCCTCAACGTGATTGTTTCAACATGGGACGATGGTAGACAATCTGCGAGTGAACATGACTGAGAAATGATGTGATATTAACAGTTCCTCTCTATCTGGTGAGTCCTATACATAATTATTATTTAGTAAAAACCTGTGCTGAAGAGGCTCCCTAGCGGATTTTAGGAGTTATTTACTTTGACAATTCAGAAAAGTATTCTGACAAACACTATTGATACCCTTAGTAGAGAGAATGGCAGGTTTATTTGTATCTTTAGTGAAACTACAAATAGAAAGAATGTAAACAAAACATAAACAACGTCAGTTACGTCAGTGTTACAATTTGTTGGTAAAAATGTCAAAAACTACTGCTAAGTTTAATAAATTTTAGCTTTTGCGGGTACCTATGTCAATTAATGTAGGCTGTCTGATAGAAAGTTACTAAGTAAAGAATCACTCCACAAAAATAGTAAGAATTATGTTAAATCCGTCCCAATGCTAAACAGTGTTTAAAGTAAAAAAAGTGTTATTTAATTTAAGATTATTTTACCATCTTGAAACATGGTGCGCTATGATTTTACGTATTACCAACATCACGTCAGTTATCAGAAAACAAGAATAAGAAATACTTGGAAAGCATAGTGCTATTATTTTTATAAATTGAGTACGTAAGCATAGTTATGGTGGTGCTGCTGCTGACTGACTTCTTCTTCTTGATCGTTGCCTCACTGCTGAGGATCCTGACATCTTCGATAAACTGCATGTCTCCATCGGTTTCGATGAATCGTTCGGATATTTGGTCCACCCATCTCTTCGGTCTTCGGCCTCTGGGTCTCTTGCCTTCGACTTTTCCCGTCACCATAAGTCGTTCCAGATTGCTGATTAAGTAAATATTTGATAATAACAGTGTGGCAGGGATGCCGTAGCAGTGAGTTTGTGGAACAATTAGCTGGTGTACTTTAGGATGTTGTCTTAGAGATAGGATAGGCTTCACATAGGCTTCGAATGTGCAAATTCAATAACGACCCCGCGATCTCCGCGATTTCTATGCGAGCGGGAGGGTGCAAACATGTATCGAGAGAAAAAAAAGAGAAAAATTATTAGCGTGTTTGTTTACATTTAACAGGAGAAATTCGAACGAAATTTTCCATATTTCAGTATAATGTTTGTTATTGTGGTCGTAGTTTCCCAATGTTGTAGAATAGAGAGATAAGATATCCGCGGTAAAAATGGGATCACCGATATACGTTTCTTTTAATACTACAAAAAAAAAGGTAGTTTGGTTAGTAACGTAATTTTATATTAGTATCAAGTTATTTAACGAAAAAAAAAAGTAAACACGAGTAAGTGAACTGATTGACGGTAGATAATTTCGAATTATGTTTTGAGTAACTAAAGATAAACCTGTGACTTAGTTCGACCGAAAACCATGTGTACTAAGTCAATGTGTCTTAGTTTGACCTGGATAAAGACTTTGTTAGACGGATCAATCTAAGACGCTAACCCAATACGTGACGACTATCGAGCCGAGGTTTTTATGAGATTTATGTGATCGTTTTGTTTTCTCAAAATTTGTTGCATCATCAGATGAAGGTGATCGTGTTTTATCAGTGATGGTGGGCTAATGGAGCCTATGGGAGAGTTTTATGGTTGCTTACCGGCCTGATGGAGGCTATGGGAGCGTGGCTAATAGCAGGTAGTTGTTTTAAGCTTTGTAAGAAAGTGTTGAACGATAACGATGATGAGAAAGTCCAGATATTTTGGTGATAGTTCAATAGCCGGTTTTATAAATTATTTTTAGCTTCGAGTACTGAAATTTCCTTAATTACTGATATAAAGTAACTATTTTGAGTTCTGTTGTTGTGCCAGTAAGATGAGATAGTGTAAGCAATGGTGAGATTTCATATCCTTCTGCCAGTACAAGTTTTTAAGTACCTGAATTGTTGTTGAGGTCAAACATCCAGATTTATTTGGCTGACTTGGAGTGACCCGGGAGTCATGTGTGTGACTCATTGGGCTAAGAGCCCCGAAAGTCTCGGATGGCGGCTGTAAATAGCAAATTTTATTTTGTAATTTTTTTAGAAGGCGGCTTGATATGGTATGCCTTCGTTATTACAAACATTGTTAAATGGTTTCAAAATGGGAGCTTAAACGTAACGTAAAGTCTAGATAGAGTATACTCGTTCGAACAGTTAAAATCGACGACGATGATTATTGTTTGTTTAGTTTTGGTGTGGCAACAAATGGACTATTGTTACCTATAACTGGCGTATCAAATAGACGTGAGAGCTTCTTATTATTAAACTTCTGATTTAGTTTTGATATTGGGCAGTAGAAATAATGTTTATTTTTATTTTATTTTATTTTGTTGTTTTTGTAGAGATGACACCGTAAACAGTTGTTCGGATCTGTGACGATTACTTGTTGTGTAACTCGTAGACCGTTATTACGGGTTATGATAGCAGATAGACTTACCTATCACTGACTTAGTACAGATTTGGTCGAAGGATTGACCACGAGCTGAGAATCTATAGACAGCTTCTATTTATTTGTCCCGCCTGTGTGGCTCCCGTCTGTGTGGCTCCCGCCTGTGTGGCTCCCGCCTGTGTGGCTCCCGCCTGTGTGGCTCCCGCCTGTGTGGCTCCCGCCTGTGTGGCTCCCGCCTGTGTGGCATCCCGCCTGCTTGGCATTTCGCCTGTGTGGCATAGTCTGTGTGACATTAAGTCTGTGTGGCATTTAGCCTGTGAGGCATTCTACCTGTATGGCATTTCGCCGGTGTGGCATTTTTATGTGTGGCATTTTGCCTCTGTGAAATTTACCCGTGTGTGACATCTTACCTGTATCGTGCTATGGTAGACGTGACACAGGATATATGATGAATAAACTTATAGTTTGACGATTAGAGTAGCACTGACCAGAGTGACACCCAACCTGTGTGGCACCTAGTCTGTGTGGTATTTCGCTTGTGTGCAGGTCCAGTTGCGTGGCGGCCTGGTTGCGTGGCGGCCTGATTGCGTGGCGGCCCGACTGATGGCGTCCGTCGTGTGGTGGTTCGCCGCCTGTGTGTCATTTCTCCTGTATGGTAACATTACTTATTCTTTTTAAATTAGGATGGCGCTGACGGATGACCAAAAATCATATGGCATTTAATGAAGGAGTGTTTCAATCCCACTCGAAGTAACATTGGGTCTTTTGCTGAGTACTGAAAATTTGATGTAGGTATGTCACATATTTGTAGTTAATCTAAGTACCTACAGTAATGGACGTCGGGGACGATACGCGAGCTCTGTGATTGGGGCTTGTTTCCCACTCAACAAGAGCATCAAGGGGAAAACACTGGTGACGATGATTAAACCTTCTTCATTGGTGGTAATTGTGATACGGTTCATAGTCTGGTGTTATACCTTGTCACGCCTCTCTAATGAACTGAAGTCGTAGCTGAATTTATGTCGGCAACTTATAAAGAATAATTTATGTACAAGATGATGTTGTTATCTCTCAATCTACAGAAGTTTAGTATGATAAATGATAATGGACGTATGTTTTATGTGAAGAATTGGTGGGTTAATGCAGTCGTGATAGATCCAATCACATGATTCATAAGACTTATTTGGGTGATGTGTTGTGGTCAGAAGTGACCGAGCGAATATAGTACTGTACTATGGTTTTCATGTTTCAGATTACACACGAGGACGTGTGTACAGCAGGACGGCCGTGACGGATCACGGTCAATAGTATGGACTCATGTGGTCAATAGTACGGACTCATGACGATGAAAACGGAAGTGGGAGTGCGCCCTCTGGTGGGGCGTGCTGACAGAGCCTCGACGGCACGACTCGGGGCGAGTGGCGGCCATTCTTGGCGCGACCGCCGCCGAGGAGTGACGCGTCTTGAAACTGTCTCCACATTTCGTTTGTTTACGTTTGAAGTTCGTTAATAGAAAGTGTTATTTACGTTTAAAAATAAAGTAATTTTAAAATAACCTTTGAAATAAGAAAGTAAATTACCTCAACTGCCTACATTTGTAATACCGCTCTGAATTCTAGTGAAATTATAAGTGATGTGCAAAAATGAAATGGAATAAATACAGTGGAGTAAATGTGAACCTTTTCTTTGATTTATCTGGACGAATACGACCTAATACTGATATCACCACCCTGATGACAGTGATCCTGATACACCCCTTTCCTTCACGCGACGACATATATAAAACTCCTTATTTTCGGAATGGGTCGAACGGTGTTTTTAACTTCCGAGGAAACAAGAGGGGGTTGTACGTTTGACGTGTGTATGTGTCGATCTGTCAATCTATGTGTCAGTCTGTAGCATCGTAGCTCCCGAATGGATGGAACGACGCGGTTTTTTATTTAAAAGCCAGTTTAATCGAGATGGTTCTTAGCTTTGATTCATTCAAATCTGTTTAGTAGTTTATACAATATTTTAGTATATGTAAACTTGGTCAGGTTAGGTTAGGTTATGATAGATCTGTATAGGTCTTTCTGAATCAGAACAAGAACTACTGTTAAAGAAAATTATGAAAAGTTGTACTGTAAAACTTGTACCACTAGTGTAAGTCAAATAGCAAAGCAATATCCAATCATTCTTATTAGAAACTGGTTGTGTTTTAGAAAAATTATTCTATCTCTGCTGCGAAAGAGGAATAATTTTAAAATAGTATAAAATCACCAGTTTTATTAATAAACCACTGGCAACACTGTATTAATGGCCTTCAGCAAGGCGATGTACAACGCCATGTGCTACGCGTTGTGCTTGACTTGAGATGTGGGCCGTGCATAACACTACAAACTCTACATTTTGGGCAGAATCTATGGCTTGGCCGTTTAGATGTAACTAATGATTAATGGAAATTGATTTAATTACTAATTTGTTTTATTTGACATCTGAATTTAATGGGACATTATTATTTATTACTTATATACCATCCAATGATTTTATTTACAGTTTTGACATCTGAAATTACAATTTTGACTTTTTTAATTTTTTATTTATAAGACATTGTTACTTTTGTTAATGTTTTAAATGATGGAGATAAATATCTATCTTGACATTAGATTGGAATGTTGACATGTATATTAAATTTTATATAATTCTAAAAGTATTGTACGTCCGTAATGGACAAGCTGTTGGAACTACTTATGTAATAACATCTGCATACCTGTATACTTACACAGTTTAACAATAAAGACAATTCTAATTCTAATTCTAATTCTAATAGAACTATTGCATGGGAATACTAGTTTTCTATATGTAATTTACGTAAACCTACGGGCTACGCCCCTTGTGGGACAAATACCATGCGAATTATATTATTTATCGCATTTGAATTATCCCCTTCTTGATTTACCAATTGATTCATGACAATGTTCAAATAGATGAACCCCACAAAGTTACACACCAAATGCATAAAAAATTTGGCATAGTTACTAAAACTTATCTCCATATTCGTGAGGATCACTTTAGTTACATAGATAAGTACACTAAAAACGTTTCTTGAGCTAAAGACGTGGTTATACAATTTACATTTCTTTTAATATAAATAGATACGACTAACAATTGGCGGCTTTGCTACATACATGAGAAAAATTAGCGAGGTAGTCAGAATTGAACATCTACGTAGGTGCTAATATGTAAGCGCGACTTAATCCGCTTAATCCAGAAATAACATTTTCAAATTCAAAATAAGTACCTACGTCCTAAAGATTTGCAAAACTATATGAAAACCGACGTACGACAATGCCTCCCAAACCTGAACATATCTATTAGCTTCGAAAAATTGAAGAACCTCAGATGTTTAAATTTATATCCGATCAATTTAACACAAAAACACACGTATTATCGCAGAAATTTTTCAACCCTAAAAAGTTGAGGTAAAATATAAGAATTCATGAGTAAGTAAGTATATCATTATCTTATCTTCAATCCCGATTTCTACCAAAGAGGGTTTACTTAGGCTCTTTCGTGTCTACCTCGCCCGGTCTTCGGCATCTTCCTGATTCAGGGGATGGTGAATTTTTACTTATTTTATTGTAAGTACACAGACAGTTGGCCGTGTGGTGTCTGGCAGAGTAGAATAGCACCAACCCCTTTCACTGATGGGTGTCGTACGCGGCGACTAATGTTTTCGAGGCAAAAGATCTAGAGTCGCCGTAGGCTGAAAAATAGGCAGCATTATTTATAACACCGCGATCTTCAACCCTACTAAGCGTGGAGATTATGGCAATAACCTCCCCATTCGTGAGAGAGGTCCTAAGTTTTGCAGTGGACTGTTATGGACTGTGATGATGATGATGATGATGATAATGAAGTACAGGAGAAACTGTTATGCAGCATGTTCATCTAGGGAAGTCAAACTAATTTCGTACAATAAAACAGGTAGTCCTGAGGGTTTTGTCTTCTTTTACGGTTCATAACGTAAAAAATTAGTTCCCAACTATTCGGAAAACGCTGCTCCCTGAAAACTGGGATTTAAAATAAGTCTTTTAATCCCTATTTCCATCACCACCTCTAGATGCAGGCTGCGATATAAGCGTTTTGAATTTGGAACATAAATGTTGTTTTCCGACTTTCGAGACGAAAGAAAACGGGGACTCATGACAAAACGAAAATTGCTCTAGATCTAGAATCATAGGCGTAGGAAGGGGGGGAGCCGGGTGAGCCGTGGCCATCCTAGAATGATCTAGTGCCCACCCCAGGATGGGGTGCTCACTGGTTGTACTTTGGTGATTGACTCGGCTTCATCGGCCACCTCAGGGGCCAGGCCCCCTCTACAAAATAGCCCTAGATACGCTATAGTCTAGAATCATTCATTTCGGTCTGGTTTCAAAATTGTATTTCTAACAGTAAAATTTCCGGCGGAAGTTGTAAGGTATAATAACATTATTTTTTATTTAGCAACTTTGTAAATGTAATTGACATCAATCAGCTTTGCTACTTTGCAACTACGAGTAGGTACATATTATTTTATCTATCTTTACATAGTAAATCAATGTCATTTCCGGCCGTCTGTCCCAATGTATCTATGTATGTACGCTTAAACTTTTAAACTACGTTTTCAGCAACACTCAAAGTTATTCTTTATGTATTGCAAGAAATAAAGGGTAGCGTTTATTAGCACGAAAAAAAAGGGTAGGTAGGGGTAAGCATGTGTCGGCTAGGTGTAGCGTAGGTGTAGGGTTGGTGTAGGATAGGTGTAGCGTAGGTGTACGGTAGGTTAGGGTAGGAGTAGGGATAGGGTAATGTAGAGTAGGGGTAGGGGTAGGGTAGGTAGGTAGAGGTAGGACGCCATGCGAACGCGCGCCGGGACCACTAATACTATTATAAAACTGTGCCTGTACACTGAAGATATTTAAATAAATATATCGGAATAGGATTCGTAGGGACGTAACTATGCTCAAAATATATATAGATAGATAGATTAACTCTTTATTGCACACAAAATTACAGGAAAGAACATTTTACAGGTCTATTTAAACATTGTAGGCAAACAAATGTTTTTGGAATCAATGTCAGTTTGTTTGTCTGTTCGCGTATCACGCAAAAACTACTGAACGGATTTTGATTCTTTTTTTTACAAATATTTATTTCCAACATGACAGTAAAAATATTTTACATTTTTAAAGACTCTGTCAAACTGCGCAGCAGTTTTATGACATATACGCTCGCCGGTTTATATAGTTTGGTTTTTATTTTCGGTTTTGATAGTTTGGTAGCTTGAAGTCCAGGGTATAATCTAAACCATGTTTCATCTAATTCGCATCTTGAAGGTGATGATCTCCTCAGCGATCACCATGACGGATTCCGCCGTAGTCAGTCGACTGGGAACCTTCCGATATATGGAGTGAGGCCATAGAGAAGCATGGCGAAGCCATTGCTTTGCTGTGTCTCTTAATATCTCCGAGGCCTTTGACAGGGTTTTGTACGCAGTCCTCTAAGCAAGCTTAAAATTCCCTTACCTGGTATTCCTGTTGGCTTTTGCACCTGGATATCTAATTTTTTAAGTGGACGATCAATCCGTTTAGCTCTCTATGGTTACCCATCTGATCTTAAGGCTATCGACGCTGGAGTTCCTCAGGGATCGGTTCTATCCGTGACTCTTTTCCATATTAACGATCTGCTTGTACCTTTGTGTACGCAGACGACAATAGGCATCTAAGAGATATCTGTCAAAAGCCAACAGGGATGACATTCAGTCTTGTCGAGAGGCCATGGTTAGTCGTTTGAACGAAGCTTTCAAGGCAGTGTCCAACTGGGGGAAGCCAATCTAGTGGCGTTCAATGCTACCAAAACACATGCGTGTTTGTTTTCTACTAAACGGTTTCCCTTCCATCTAACTTCGACTTCCGGAATGTACCTGTGCAAATTACCGACAACCCACAGCTCCTTGGCGTTGAGCTATCAACCAATCTTAACTTTGGACTGTACATCGAAACCAAAGCAAAGACTGCAGTCAAGAAACTTAGTATCCTTACGTCGGTCAGGCGGTACTTCACTTCAACGCAGTTGCTTTAGTTATATCAAGCACAAGTCCGATCCTGCATGGAGTACTGCTGCCACCTCTGGGATGGATCAAAATCAAAGGGCCGCTTTGGATTTTGTGGAAAAACGTGCAATAAAGATAATTTGTGACCCGCAATTGATTGAATCTTCGGACAGTTGAAATAACGGTTAAATGGCTAGCCTATTTAAAAACAACAGATGTGTATGTCTGTGGAAATTATGATCACACTTCGTTTGCCTTCGAGCTGCCTTCTGTCGTTTATCGGCCTATACTTCGTATTTGCCTAGTTACTGCGAGCGTTCCACCGTAGGCGAAGAGAAACCAAAGCAATTCAAAGTTGGTGCAAGTTTATAGCCAGACGATTAAATGTAACGGCAATCAACTCCCAGCCTTAAATTTGCCCAACTTGTTGTAAAGTAATATAAGTATTGTTCACAGCTTCTAGGCCGCGTAATTCGGCCATGTAAAGTTTCATGGAGTGATATATTATGGTGATAGAGCGTGGAGTGGGCGTAATTTGTGTACTTTGCGTATAATCTCAATCTCAGTTGATAGCAGTCATGGATATAAGTTTACGTTTATATCAACAACATACGTTTACAAAAACAGATTTTTACGTTTACATGAACATACATGTCATACTTAATTGATAGTTACACACGAGCGCTTGGTTTCCTTTTTCCATGCGCGAATTAAGAATACGAACGAAGACGCGGACAAAGGAAATTTAAATTAAGTTGTGAGGCAAAGCTTTTAAAGCGTTTATTAGTCGTCGTGGTAGAGACATTAATCAAACAGATTGGCTGAATGAAGTAAACATGTCCAAGAGATATTTATTATTTTATGTATAGAATGTATAGTATAGTGTCGTCTGTTTGAATTCATTCTGTTTGAATAATTATTTTGTCATACCTTCTACTTGACAATGCCAATAAAGCCGTTCCACACTAGCATCATTTTAGTGAATCAGATCCCATCGTGTGGCTGAAACGTATCATTGACGCAAAATGATGGTTACGCGATCACATCACGCGCCGTAGCTAATACATCCCGTTTCGTATGTAACCGCGTGTTCTATCAGAGATATATTTTCGTAACAAAATAATATAGGGTGTTTTGTTGAAAAATATATTTAAAATCAGTTAAACTAGCTTTATTGGAAAGATTTTGAAATTAAATGCCTTTTATGTTTGAATATATATTTCGGCCATGTGGTCGTCGCGACTGGCGCGTTGATGGACCAATCTGATGTCCATCTTCACACACTTTTCGCAGCAAACAGCCGTATTTCGCTAATATAATATAACTTAACGAATGTTGTGTTCCATTGTCTCTAGTTGGTTTACCGGTGTACTTAGTTGTAAAGTGTTTTATATATTAGTTTGTTGTTTTTATATTGTAATGTATAGATTTTATTATTGTTAATATTGTATTCGTTTATTGATTTCTGTAAAAATGTTGTGTATTAATGTCGTGGGCTCTTGTTGCCTGAAATAAATAAATAAATAATATAGTAAACATATGCCCAATGAAAACAATAAGGAGTTGGATTACATGATATCTGTGGTCAACGTGAAATTATTCGTTGATGTTATAGAAATAGAAATAGAAATCTTTAATTGTATGACACTGACAATAATTTCTTTAAGTGATGCCCATTTCGGACGTACAATATTCTAGGTAAAACTATGTTACTTTACCTCAAATATGTTACTTTACCTTAATACAAAATATTGTTCAGCGATGAAGCCCACTTTTGGTTAAATCATTTTTTTTTTAAAGAGAGTGAAGAAATGTTAAAATAAACACGCGGCGGCTACATGGCCGAAATCATATTTAAACAGAAATAACATTTCAATAGCTTTCCAATAAATCAGGTTTCACTGATATTGAATGTATTTTTCTTTGTAATATATCAATTTGAAAACCAAAGCTTTAAAAAAGACCCTTCACAGACAAAATATATTAGAATATTCAATACGATGTGCCTGATTTTGAACTTCACGATATAATATATATTAAGTGTGGACCCTGCAATATAACACCCAATATCAACTTAGAAAAGCGACTTATTGTTCTATGAAACTTCTAAGAGATTAACATTATTTTAATTTGTAACGTAAATCTATTCTACACCACGCTTGGGAGTTAATTCTAGAGTTAGTATACAAAGCAAATAATGATAGAAAACCGCAAATCGATGTACAGGATAGCCATTTGGTACACGGGTTTACGGTTTTATTTATTGAAGTCCAATATGCCACCTATGAACGTAGGTCCTTGTTAGGTACTGCGTTATAACCTTGGTATATAATATGCATGAAATGCATTCTTTGTTAGACATTGATTATTTCGTTTATACTAACCAAGTTTATTCGGATATCCTAATTTAACAAAATATTAAATTATATCTAGTTTAATTTTAAATATAAATGTCTCACTTATTAGTTTACCAGTGAACATGATTTTTAACCATAAAGTTATTGGAACGTCGGAACAATATAAAATGATTAACTTAAAATGCAATGATGAGTGTTTAGGTACTACTCGTACTGAACTTTGAAATTTAAAGAGAAGTCATCCATTTAGTCACCATTGCTTTTGGTATTGACAAATACTACATCACAAACTAATCTGATCATCATACTAAATTTTAAAGCTCATTCAAGTTTGTAGAATAATTAACGGAAGCAACGCTATGATATATCACATCGTTTAAACGTCAGTTGTGCAGATTTGTGCCCAAGTGAGACTTTTACTTTATTTACCTGTCTGCAAGGAATTCCCAACGGCCCAAACCAGTCTTTGTTAGGTGACAACAACTGGTTTACAACACTTGACAAGGAAAAGTTTTCTTAATCTGTTCTTCCACGAATGTTCTCTACCAATTGGTTCAAAACAGCTATGGAATTACGAAATCACGAAACAAATAAAGCAATCCTGATTACTACATTACTCATTATAATCTAGACGCCTTCAAGGCTAGAGCGAATTGGCTGTTCCTAAACAGGCATGCTCCATCATCGCTCGCATCGTCACTTACCACCAGGTGAGATGGCGGTCAAATATCTGGCTAGTAAAATTAAAAACAACAACAAGTAAGCCATAAACTATTTTTAAGATATTTTTATGAACTTAGTCATCAGCAAAGTGAATTTAGGTCTCGCTCTCGATTCGAGCAACAATAACTGCTCTCTATTTTCGATTTCTTTTCGGGACTATTAAGCGGGTAATAAAGCACCGCACAACCGATCAAATCGTATTTTTGGAGTTATAAAATTTAATTACTGTAATGAATATTCGTCCTCCAGCCATATGCTGTGGGCACCAATACGTCGTGGACTGGTATAAGGCTGGGTATGACTGGAAGTCGTTGGAGCGGGCAGTTCAGAGAAGTCTACCTGTAGGTATCGCGGGCAGCGTAATACCTACAGGTGAACTTCTTTGGAGTTCATGAGGAGTTATTTATTTTAGGAGTTCTATTAGGATTTGACAGATAAAGAGGTAATTTTGAAATGATCTCCAATACAGTATTCCCGTGGTTCAATCAACCAGACCAAATGGCAAGCAGACCCACATGATACAAACCACTCAGATCATGATATTCATTAGACATCTCATCACTTTACTTAACTGGCGAAGTAAAATCTTATTTAATTTTATATTAGGTATGGAATTTGCCAAACAAACCTGGAGTTCAAAAACAGATTTTTATTGGTTCCAAAATTATCATTGCATTGCGCAAATAATTTATATTACTCCATTTTTATATCTTGGTCCAAGTCCAAGAACTTTAAAACGTAAAGTGCAATGCGAATGTACTCTTTATAGTGTACTTCGCGTAAGTAAACATCAACATCAATAAATTGTGTTGTTTATATTACACCTTTCAAATAAGTCAGTCGTGTCTCTACTTATCATACTAAGTAGGCACGTACTAACTGTAAAGTTCTGAGGTTATCAACAGGTCGGTCTCTGTGAGTATAAATAAGTGAGAGTCACTCACTCACTATATCTCAGTGATTGTGGGACAAAGCTGTCTTGCGCGATCCAGACATAGTGCTTTTACGCCGCATCAATAAAACATATATACTTGTTCTTGAATTGAGGCAATCGTATCATTTGCTTGCATCAAGTCAGTGGGGTATGGTAATTGTTACATAACGAAAAACTGTCTAGGTATAAAATTAGACAATCAGGCAGTCGAGTAGCGAGTCAAGTGATGGAAAATTATCACCGACGCCCATAGGCTCACCACCCGGGGAATATCAATGAAATTTAACCTAAAAGCATTCCTCTATTTCTGTCTACAGAGATCATTAGAATCGAGCTGATAACAGATTATCTTTCTGTTTACAATCGAGTTTTAGGTTCTCAATAGCGAGCACTTGAACCACTATGAGCCAATACAGACGTACACGATTTCTGCACGGTTTGTCCGAAATGTTTATGGAATTTCGGTTTCTATACTAATGACAGAAAGCTGCTTTTTTTCTGCAAATTTCATTAAAATCCCATCATCAGTTTCTGTAAGAGTAACAAAATCCAGGCCTTATAAAAAATATGCTAAAAAGCTTTTTATCACATTCATTTCATTCAGTACTTAAATTTTAAAATTGGCGAGTTATATTTAATAAAAATGTTTAGGTTCAAGCTGTTTCTTAAAGATTCGTAAATTCAACCTGAGCCGCTATATAGTTGTTTGCTCAATGCAATTGCTGGTGGGGCCGACAAAAATATCTGCCAGCGTAACTTGACGATATTTTTAATTTACTTCGATTGACGTTGAGAGTCCGGTGTGTTCGTGTGGTGTCCGGCAGAGTAGAATATGAGTAGCACCAACTCCTTACACTCATGGGTGTCGTACAAGGCGACTAATGTTTTCGAGGCAAAAGATCAAGAGTCTCCGTAGTCTGGAAAATGGGCAGCAGCATTTTCCATTGTTATATTTAAACACTGCGATCTCCAACCCGCCTGATAAGCGTGGAGATTATGGCAATAATCTCCCCTTTCGAGGGAGAGGCCCTAAGTCCTGCAGTGGACTGTTACGGGCTGTTACGATGACGTTGAGAGGATAGTTATATTTATTTCACATTTGCATCCGCAACAGATTCGCAATAATTTATGCGGAGGTGGACGCGGATGCAGATCTCTAAATCAATGCGGATGTTCCACATTTGCGGATGCGGATGCGAATATTCGCAACACCCCTGGTGTGTGGCACCGACACCCAAAATAATGATATCTAACTTACTCGAATTGTATGATAAAACTTATTTTTTACTTTTTGGTGATTTCAACTTTGAAGTCCCACCCTACACCTACCCCTACACCTACCCTACACCTATCCAACATCTACCCTCCATCTACCCTTCACCTACCCTACACCTACCCTGCACCTACACTTTTTTTTTGTAACCTGGAGAAAACAGGCGATCCAGGTACCCAACCCCTTGGGGGAAGAGTTACGTTATGTGGGACTTATACCAACTAAAAACTCCACGGTAGTCCACCTAGTTGCAGTTCGATGGGCTCCGAGATCTCAATAGAACGCAACCGGAACCCTTCTAACACTGCGCCCGAAGGCCCATCGCGAGGCAGGTTGGGTCTCTCCAAACCTGCCCCTACACCGTTCCGGTGTATATCGGCTTGATGACCACCCCAAGCCGACACCGTCCCCGGAGTCGTTTGGTCGGACATTGTAGCTCCGCTGACTCCTTCCGGACCATGACGGTCTCGCACGGCCTCCCAGCATTGCAGCTACCACAGCAGGCAGGGAGAGGTCTGGGCCGATTTCTTGGACCAGGTCGCTTCGCTTACAGAGCCAAGCAGGGCACTCCTCTAGCGTATGCTGCGCCGAGTCCTAGTCCACACCGCAATGGTGACACTGCTGTGTCTCTTTCCTCCCTATTCGGTTGAGATATTTAAAGAAACAGCCATATCCGGTGAGTATCTGGGTCATGTGGAAAGTCACCCGACCTTTCCTATCCTTTCCTAGCCATGCTTGAAAATATGGCAAGACAGCTCCAATGAACCGCTGCCGAACACTGCGCGGCTCATGGAGACGCTCGCGCCCGCGGTTTACCCTGCACCTACCCTACATCTACCCTACATCTACTCTACGCCTACCTTACACTCACTTTACCCCTACCTACCCTGTTTTCTTGCTTATGAACCTTCCTCTTTACTCACTACATTTATTGTTGGAAACCGCATTAAAATCTGTTGCGTAGTTTAAAAGATCTAAGCGTACGTAGATACATAGGGACAAATGGCGGGAAGCGACTTCATTTTACAGAATAAAAAAAATTAAAATTTTCAGTGTTAGTTATAATACTCTTTCAAGCCACATGTCACCTCTAGATACTACTGAGTAGTTCCAGTCGACAAATTGCAGTACTATTCTCTAAGTCCTAGCCGAGTTAAAGAGTTCTGTAGCATAATCGTAAGCACAGTGTCATAATAAGCCCAGCATCTTCAGATGATGACACTCTGAAACGAACACCTAAGTAAGACATGATAACATAACAAACACACCATAGTGATTTGATCACGTCCTGACCTGGTGATAACGAGATCACCTCAGGAGTAAGTATACCCTTTTAAGCATAACGTTACCCTTAGTAGGCACTATACTACTAAGTAGTTCCTGTCGACAAGTGGCAGTACTCGTCCTTAGTCAGTTGCATTTTTTTGTGAATACCCTAACTCCTAATCGTGTAGGAGTTCTGTGGCTTCATCATCAGCACAGCAGCATCAAATGATGACAATCTGAAGGGAACTCCTAAGTAGAATTTGATAACGTAACAAACACCCCATACGTGCCTATAATTTACGAGGGTTGCCCTCAATTACATAGGATTCCCATCGGCCCCACTTCACCAAATAATACTTTTCTGAATTCTCGACTTATGTATGAAAATACTGTAATCGCCATATGTATGGCTATAACATTTAAGAAGTTCTCTCAATTCCTCATGGATCCCATCATCAGAACTGGGTTTTGATAAAAATGGGACCAAACTGGAAGTATGTCCTTTCAAATAAAAAACTCATTTTCCATATCGATTTATAAATGACGGAGTCCTGAAATAACAAACATACAAACAAAAAACAACATAGACTTCGTACATAAACAAAAAGTATTTTATCTACACCATAATGTTCCAATTACATATTCAAAAACAGTCGTTTAAGGGTACACTTATTATTATGGTATTACTGTTTGATACAGCATTTGCCATACTATTTTCATTACAGCTGTAACGTAATAGTAGTTTATGCAACTGTCATATAAAAGGGGGTATTAAAACATGAGTGTCTTTTTATCATATAACTTTTTAATAATTATGCACACACTTTTAATTTCACGCAGACACGGCGTAATGTAGGCTGAATACTTAGATGTCTTTAACAAATTCAAATTCAAAATTTGAATTTTCCTGTTTATATTCTGTGTAATTATTTTCATGCTAAGCAGAATATTTTTTGTAATTGTTGTAATTTGTGTTTGTGAATGTTTTTTCTTATTTTAAGCAAATAAATAGATAAATGTGAAAGTAGTAAAGTGAATTTCCCGCCGCTTGATATCCTCGACACAGATAACAGAACTGACTCGTAGCTTACTTTCAGCAAAGTTGAGAAAATTATAGGTACGATATTTTAACATAAAAATATGAGTATAGATAAAGTAGTGTATGCAACTGCATATAATTAGGTATTAAAACACTCGTGTCAAACTATTATCATACACTCATGTTTTAGTACCCCCTTTTAAATGTCAGTTGCATAAACTACTATTTTGAAATCGGTTGAAAAAGGAACTAATATGCCGCCAATAGGGAAACTCCTGAAAAACTAATGGCTTGAACGACTCCGACGCCATAAAATATTCCAAAGCATTTAGGGGTCACTTAATCGGTGTCATAAATATAAGAGTGACTCAGCGATTTAAGGTTACATTAGGACACATTAGGTCGGTGTTGGTCCAATGCTTTTTCTTGTTATAAATATTTTAAATCAAGTTAGGAGTCGTCTAAAGTTTTTGCAATCAATGTGGCGTAAATAGGAACTAACACGCCGTTAATAGTGAAACTAGAAAGACACTAACGCCTGGTCACGTTCATTTTTTTATTAGATTTATCATCCCTGGTCGCACTCTGTAACTATTTTACTTTCAATGGAAATTCTATCCAAATCTACTCAGCGGTTAAGACGTCAATACGTAACAAACAGACAGGGTTACTTTAGTATTTATAATATTGGTAATTATAGAGGTAACTGTACTCGAAAAAATTGCACTTAGAGCCTTTTTTAGCTGACACCTATTCTAACGACGATGGCGACGAAGATGTAGAAAGGTGTCAGCCTCCAATTGCTATATTAATAAGCACCTATCAAGTGCAACATCACTACAATATGGTATCATCAACATCCCATGCATTTCGAACATGACCAACATGTCCAATCACTGAACAGGCTTGCTCTCAGTTTCTGTATAAACATATCCCTATTGATAGTTCGCTAGCCAGAGGTTGCCTGGAAGAAATCGCTTTAAGCGATACGGCCGCCTGTTGTCTTCTCTGTTGCTACCAATATGTGCCGACTATCGTATATTTAAAAAAGTATTGATCCATTCATTTATTCATTCATCCCATAACAATAACTGCTGGCCTGGGCTGTGGAGGGCATTCGGCACTGCGGGTTTTAGATCGCATTATTGAAAACACTCAACTGTAAATGCAGAAGCCCGTTTTCTTGTTTACGGACTTCCTTACTTGGTATATTTTATGACATTATTATAAAGAGTCAATGAACGGGGTCGGAACTATATTCTACTCTTCCTGCCACTACTCGGTCAATTGTATATTTCTATAACTCATTAGTAGTTACAGTAGTGGTAGTAAGTATATCCTAGGATGATTTGTAAGGATGTTCGGATGTTTGTTTACTCCTTCACGCAAAAACTAGAAAACGGATTTTGATGAAACTTGGCAGTAATGCAGCTTATAGCCAAGAAAAGCACATAGGATATAATTTCTCCCAAAATTCAATGTAGTCCGAAATGTCATAACAGAATTTTATGCGGACTGAGTCGCGGGCAAAAACTAGTGATTCTATAAAATTACACTTCTCAAAAATACTTATAACTGTGAATTTATTTGCAGATCACTTAAAAAGAAAATTATTTAATGAAGTGTGGCACGTTGATGTCTTTTATATGGGGCTCAAGCAACTTCCATACAAAAGACATCAACGCAATCCTTCACATATTTTAATCTATTAATGGCCATTTTTGCAATCTGGTCATCGTTATACTAAGATAAACGTAGCAAAACACGGAAACCTTAAATTAGTTTCGTTAAGTACATCTGTGTATCTGCTATTACTTATAAACAGTACTCGTAACTGTTATGGGCCCCGTAATCTAGAACAGACTCCCAACAGAAATAACCGATGCGCCTATTGATTCGTTTAAGAAAAAATTACGTCATTGGCTAATCGAACAGGCGTTTTATAATATGGACGAATTTTACGCACTAAAAATTTAATAGAGGATTCCTACAATGCATTTCATACATTAATGATTGATGACATAATATGAAATAAATAATTAATGACATTATAATTCATATTGAATAACTTTTTGTATCTACTTTTATTAGCTACATAGAACTATTAGTATATTCACATTTTGAATAATATGCTTATTCATAATCTTGACATTTTATCATTTTTTATGAGTAGGTAATTCGTATCACATTTTATTTGTTATCTAATTTGAAATAGTCAAATCTTGCAAGCTTAAATTTGACCCACTTCGCGACGTTCAATTGAGGTGAAATTTTGTAAAGGTCTACACTATATAGGTACTTCGATGATAATGCATTAATTGATACCATGGAGCTGGTCTGATGATGGAATCGGAAAAGTGGTTATAGGACAAACAAGGTAACGCCATAGTGTTTGGGCTCTTTTTAATGGTCTTGATAAATATTATAGATGATTTTTAAGGTCTGTGGATGATGACGGAAAGTGATCATAAGCACTCCTAAACCACTGGTAAACCCCTAGTTTGGGCTAGATCAGTACAGTGCCTGATCGTAGATGGTATCCAGGTAAAATAGACCATGTATAAAATATTGTATGAAAAACTGACTTATTGTATTTACGCAACAGTTTTTGAAATATTTAGCTTTAAACTGGTATTTTTGGTAGAATCATGTGTCCTCCCCTCTATTAGCTAAGTTTGAATATGTGAACTAAGAGTCATCGCAGATAAGAGAAGAGGCCCACCTGCGCTGGTTTGGTCACGTATTGCGTAAGCCCTAGGGATACGTGGTAAATGGGTGCCTATACCTGCCGGTATCAGAAAAGAGATTCCGAGGAAGACATTAGAAGCGATGGATTGACATCGCCGAGTCGGACGCGAGAGCCAACGGATTACGACGTGAGGATGCCGAAGATCGGCCAAAATGGAGAAACAAAGTAGGAGAAGCAGAAGAATATGTTCTACTTCAACTAATTGTAACGAATGAGAATATGGCAGCCTGTACCCTATGACCAAAATGTTCCAAAAGTTCTGACAGAGAGATCAATGTCTGCTATTCTCTATTCCTAATCTATTTGACACGAACTAAAAAAATCTAAAGAGGAAAACACAAAACCAAAACGTCCTAGCAGAAGTTATAATATCGGTATTATCTATGTGACTTCATTATAGAGATGATTTACAGAAGTAATCATTGCAAAAAATCTCTACTAAAGTACAACAAAGAAAAATATTGCCCCAAGTCCCCAAAATGCGCAGGTATAGATTCCCAGGAGACTCGTTGCGTTGGCCTGTTGGAGGACGAGGTTTATCCGTTGGCATGTTTGTAACCTCATTGGCCCAAGTAAAGTTTTCATTATATGTATACTCCTTCTATCCTATAAATAATAAAAGAGGAAAGATTGATTGTTTGTTGGTTTGTTTGTTTCTAATGTATAAACTCAAAAAGTACTTAAACGGTTTTAAAAATTATTTCACCTATTTATTTATTCGTACGGCATATTAATATAAAAATAAATACTATATTAGTTGCAATTAAATCTACAGATCCATTTTACAAGACTTGAGCCACATAATGGCTTCGTCACTTAGGCTGATCAAGTCATCGGGCGGGCCTCCGGTGTACCGCGTTAAAGGACACTCGGAGATAATGTGCTGGATATCCTGCACAGCGGCACCACAAGAACAGGCTGAAGAGTCTATCCACCACAGCGGTACCTGTACTGAGCGCAGCGTCCATGACCTATGCGGAGTCTATTGAGGGTACACCAGTCGCGCCTCGGGAGCTCAGAACCCCTCACCACAGAGCCCGGGGTAAACCCAGCGCCCAGTTTCCCCGACATTTCGGAATTCCACGAGGTAGACCACTCCTGCTTGAGGTCGAAGTCCTGTTGCAATATTGAAAACTATGTTATCAGCGAGTAACATGCGCTATGTTATTTATGTTTAAAAATTAGAGATCCCAGCATAATTTCAATCATATTACCAAAGGTATCAAAATATTGCATGTTCGCGCATAATTTCAAAACAGCTGCACCTATTTAACTTTTTTTTTTGTACTTGTATGTAAGATAAAAAAGGATAGGTAGGGGTAGGGTAGGTATCGGGTAGGCGTGCAGGGTAGATGTAGGGTAGGTGAAGGGTAGGTGCAGGGTAGGTGCAGGGTAGGTGCAGAGTAGGTGCAGGGTAGGTGTAGGGTAGAGATAGAGTAGAGTAGGGGTAGAGTAGAGTAGGGTAGTGTTGGAGTAGGATACCACGCGAACAAAGTCGCGCCAGTCCAACTAGTGATTATTATAATGTGGACCAGCCGTTTAGCTAGTTGGCGTTATATGTAATGGGTACCCACGGCCCAAGGGCTCCCAATGAATTTTTACCGACAAATAGCGCAAATAAGTAGTGGCCACCGTGACTTGGATATTTTCACCGCTTAATGTTTTCAGCCGAGGTGGCACCGGCCTCCATGGATTTATTACTTAATTCACTTACTCAAATTCCTTCAGACATACATGCATCTAAACGAAGTGCATTCGTATGGCGAGTCGTGAAATCGTAGAGGGGGGCTTGGGCGGGGGCGCGATATGCGCACACGCAGTGGAGCCGCGAGCCGCGCGCGTACGGCTGTGCAGCGCCGGCCGCCCGCGCCCGCCGCCGCCGCCGCCGCGCGACCCGAGCGCATCGTGACCTGTATAAAGCGCGAACCGCGCGCGCCGCACGCAGTCACCACCCGGCCACGCTCCCTCGTGCACCCACCTGACACGCGCTGACGATAACGCACGCTACCTACTCACTCACTCGCGATCCACAACACACAGTGAACTCAGTGAACATGGGCGACTGCGAATGGGGATACTCCTCGGATAACGGTGAGTTGCGAATATCCTACTACGGCGACAATTGATAAATTGCACACTCCGCCGCGGACCGGTTTGTTTACGTCGACACGTGACCCGGCCCATGTAAATAAAACAACTCGTAAAAAAACTTTCAAAACCACGATAACCAGTTTGTTGAACTGGCTGAAATTATTTATGTTGTTGTTCGACTGGCATATGGTAACTTTATTTGTTTTAATTAATATGTACACAGTCAACATAAAATACTTGATTTTTTTGCAAAGTTTTAGCAAATTAAACAGGAGGTTTTCAAAGTAATGTTGTGTAATATGATTTAGGAACCAAAATTATTTTCATATTTTAGTGGTGTAAATTTAGATGACAAGTGTTCTTTTGAAACGCACCTGTAGAATTAATTATACAATAGGAATCCATAAAGTAGATTTGTAAATTTCAGTTTCACGCGTATATTTTACATATAATTACGTACGGTTGCGTACGGTACAGTAACAGGTATTTAAAAACTTAGACATGGTACACACCACGTTTACACCGGAGCCAATTTATTTATCATGACTATTAAAAAATCTGCGATTGAAGGCTTGAACCGATATTGAAGTACTTGGTACAATAGAAGAGGCAGAAATTATAGCTAGCTTTCATTATTCCATCTACTTATTGGACGTCGTCTTAATTAATATGAACAAAGCGTTTGTTTCGCTCGGTAGCTAGTACTAATGCCGAAACTACGATGCGTTGCGTGCAGCCGCGGCGGCCTAGATAATCAGTTCGCAAGTCTGGTCTCCGTACCGAATGAAACTTCTTCAACAGCCCACTTTTGTGCCGCCTACGAACGGCTAGTAGGCCAGCCGCTACATGCATCCAGCGGGCTACGCTCAGCCAGCCATCGGCCGACAGCCATTGTCATCGTGAAAGTGGTCCACTGCATGGTCATGTGACCGGTAGTCGTAACTCGTGTCGTCCGATTGTTTTAAAGGACAATGCTATCACTGATTTGTTTGTAGACGCTGTACTACCTAAGCACTACTGATTCATAAGATATGCGTGCGATTTCAAAAAAGACGAGAAATATGTTTTTTTGTTTTGTACTCCATTTTTGTTTGGCACTCGATATTGGCAGGTGGATGCAGGCAGGCCAACTGGGCCCATTTACTCTAGGACTTTCTGATTAGTCAATTGATATAGGTAGATTTATAATAATATTCCCACGCTTGATTAAAGAAATCGCACTCTAAAAGACAGATAATAATTGTCATTATACTGTCCAATCGGTGACACTGTTAGGAATCTATGTATTAAACCTAGAAATTTAAAAAAGGTGAGGAAGACACCGCGCGGCGCCGTTTTATTGTTGATTAATCGCGTTGATAGATTTATTCTCACTATTTTATTATTACGTGACTGGAATGCCTTTATCATGCCCCTTACTATGGTATTTTTATACTATAAATAAACATTTTTCACTGGAGAACTATTCTAACTACAGTTGGTTGTCATGGTCATAATGATTCATTCAGGTAGGTACCTACCTAACAAAAAGTCTTCATGCGTCAGTAACTTAGTTAATGGACCAATTTTGCATAGATCGTATTATCATTACGTTACACAGATTTTGTACCAAGCGAAATAATACTGTAAAAAACATAAATATAAGCTTATGAGTAAATTCATGTAGTATATTTAAATTCAGGAGCAAGTCACACCAATCCATTTATCCCTCATTATTTTGCTTCCAAAGACTGGTATAAAAATTAAAACTAAAATTTTAAAATACCGTTTAAAGTATGTAATTGCCATTGCAAATTTGCTAATATGCCATCAAGAATATGAATTGAAAACAATTATAACAATCAACGCAGTTACCAAAAAATTTACATTTGCCTACTAATGATAACACTTGGTATCTTTTTTTCCGTCGAACATCTTTGCGTGGGATGCATTAAGCACGGTTGTCCATCATCCATCAGTCACGTTAAGTCATACCTAACATAGGTTTTGTGGCACTATATAAATAGTTTTCAATTAACTAAGCGTCTTGAAAGATAATGTAAGAACCTACTAGACATTCTTTGACAATAAATTATTGCTTTTCAAGTGTTGGATTCACGAACTAGCCGTCTATAATACCGCTTAAGTCAAGTGCTTCCTCAGTTTACGAAGAACTGAAATGATAAGGCCATAATTTTCCTCACATATTTACTTTTCGTCTAGTGTAGTCACTGTAGTTTCTTAGTTGTTATTAAGTACCTACTCTCTCATCCTGGTGGTCAGAATACAGTTTAACCAAAGAGAAAAGAGGTTGTATGCATGGAAAACCGGTGCGTTGACGTAGCAGGTAGCCTATACCTTTTACATGTCACCGTAAGATGGTGAAAACCGTTAGTTTTCAGTTGGAAGTAGAGGTCTTCAGTTCATAAACTGTCGCAAAATTGTGAACATTGTGTTGCTCTGTACTAAATAGTGTTGTGTTGCTCTATAAATTCAATACCTTATATGAAATTTTATCGACGGTAAATAATGCACATCGGCTAGTTTCGGCTTCGTATTAACTCACACGTGTGAGACAGAGGCCACGTTCTACAACGAAAGTGAACGTTTATTAAAATAGCCATTACCTAATTGTTTAAACAAGTTGCCCTCCAGGAAATTGTATTTAACTTTTCTAACAAGAAGGCTAATTTGTGTTCTGATTCACTTTTTCTCACAATACGTGACAGAACTGTTTACAAAATTACGTTCGAAATGTAGATTACAAATTTTTTTTGCTCATCATGGGTGGACACAACAAATTTTTTTTTTTACTTGTTTTATTGATTGCTAATCTATGGTGGTTCCAGAATAGATCAAAGATGATACTTACTGCTCCTCAAGTCGCTCGACAGGCGGTTTTGTTAACCGATCAGCAACGAACTCTACATGCGGTGGTTGCGAACCTTAATTCATAATTATATACGTACCCTACTCGTAAGAGTTGCACTTAAAAGGTACCGCGACATAACGTGATAACATCAGTCATCTTGGAAATAATGAGAAACCGCTTCCTAATGGCAGTTGAGATCACACGGAACCTTCAAGCGGCACATGGTATCTCTCTGTGGACGGATCATAAGGCGAAGGATGGAAGAACGTGATTTACGTAGGACCTAGAGAAACGAGCGCACGGACCAAAACTTGAAAATGAACCATCGATTGGACAGGTCAAAAGGAGCCAGGTCTTCTTTAGTAGATTCCTACTAAAGAGTAGTAGACTCCTTCGGAATACGAGATGGTCCGTGTGTGAGTAAGTTTCATGGAGCTACTCTACACTCAATAAACAAAACCTTGCTCCATATATTCATGATCAAAACTTAATCCAGCAACTAGAGAGGTAGGGCATAGCGGGGTATTCCGTTCGAATTGGAGCCGCCCGACTGGGGAAGTACCTCCACCTTACAGAATACCGCAGCCAAACAATACTCTTTTAAATAGTATTTTGTTTCTGCCGGTGAGTAAGGTTTCCAATGCTCCATGGGGTGGGAATTTGGGGAACCGTGGCTTTGGCAGTGGAGGAACATTGGCCTTTTTTCTGCAAGAGTAACGTGTTATAGAGGTGTGCAACGCATTGGCAATACTCTCGGTGTTGCTAATGTCTATAGGCAGTGGTGACCACTTTCCATCAGGTGGCCCGCTCGCCTGTTTGCCTACCGTATAACATTAAAAAAAAACCTTGCTCCATATATTCATGATCAAAACTTAATCCTGCAACTAGGTAAAGTTATGTTCGCATAATTAATACCTACTTCTACTTGACACATCATATAGGTCCTTTATTTATCTATGATATTACCTATATCCATCTATCTATATAATATTTAAATGCTAAAAAATACTTCATAAAGTTTACCTACACATGGTTTGTTTAAAATATCCCTTTTTATTTGTCGACCAGTTTGCCTCTTTCATCATCATTATCTTAGCGTTAATGTCCCGGTTATGTTCTCGTGTATAAGGACCCGGGATCCGCCATGACCATGATCCAGGATTTGGCAGATCAAAAACTTATAGCCACCGACGCTCCTCACCGACAGTTTTGCCTCTTTCGTCAATTTAATGAAAAAGGTAGCGATAAGGAAAATGTGTTGTCTACAAAATTTTATTGTACCTAATCGAATACGTTACGTACTTTACAAGAAAATGAAATATATGCTTGTATGCAAAATTAAAGTTTCCATCTTTTGCGACCTAAAACGGAAATTTCACAGGTATAAAGACCTATTATTTTGTGATGTATCGTCAGCCTGTCCTGTAGTAAGTTGTTATCCCATTATTTCCTCATGGCAATACACCTTTGTCTTCTAAATAAACAGTCCAACTCCAAACAGATTTGTTTTCGTCTTACACATTACTTAGGAATGAATAATGCATTTAATACCATCATAGTAATTTGTCGCATTTCGAATTCGACGCCTCAGTACCCCCGGCGCGATTATCCAAATTTTATTTAACACGTAAAAACAATCAATATGTATGTAGTAGGTTCTTTTTCGTTAGTATTGCAAATATTTATTTTACTTGGGATAAGTATTTATTAAGTAATGGCTGCATAAAAAATTCTCAAACGTGCAAGCATCATTGTACAACACTATAGGTAGAGCCATAAGTAGTAGGTATTCTGTTGTAGAGCTCTATAGATCGCAGATTCATAATTACCAGCTATTAGGGATGACCGGGCTCTATTGGACTATAATAAAATGTCCGAGATGCCGACAAGTTCCGCCCTAACCATTTAATAGCCGCTTAGCATACCCAAAGCATGTACCATGCAAGTATGACGGCTATACATGTATTTTCTGCTCAACCACCTAATCAAATGACATTGCCGTAACAATGTGCAATCAAAATAATAACAAAGTAACAAGAGTAGACTATTAAGTTCTTGTGCTATAAAAAATAAGTAATTTGTTCTAACGACCGACATTGGGAACATATCCGCAAACGTGTCCAATCCAATGAAAACAAATTAAGTACGTAGCTGTGCTGGGTACTGTTGTTTCGTCTCAAGCACAAATCAACAGAAAAAAGTGTGGGAGGACAACTTATTTGAAACATCCAACAAATGAGACAAGCACTTACTTACATGAGGCATGTGAACTAAAATTGACAATTAACAACACTTAAATATACTTTTACATGCAGATAAATTACATTCGCCAGTACCTAAAACTAAGTAGCGACCTCGTTTCCGCCGCGCCGAAGGTTAAATCATTGTAAATTGAGAAGATCTTTTTCAGAGCAACAAGAAAAGTTGACGGAAGGGTTATTACTCCGCGAAGGCAACAGTGCAAGCTGCAAGGGCAATATCAGCTTGAGATAAGCGAGGTCGCGGCCGCAGCCCCCGTGTCGTTGCGCGCTGTTGTTCGTACAGATTTATCTAACTGCATCATTGTATGCATAAATAACACATAAACAACACGTTGACTAGATTATTGTATAATTATTCATTGCCGCGTTTAACTTACAAAATCTTTTAAAGTGCAAATCGAAAATCAATTATACGTTACATTTAGTCAATATTAATGTAATTTTATTACGGATGCCTCGGAAAACAATATTATACCCGCTATACACTAAAGCGCCCCAGGATAGTAAAATCTTAGATAAAACTAAGATCTAGGATCTAATAATTCAAAAACAATATAATGAATGGGTACTTTGCGGAGATAATCTGTGAAGAGCACGTGTTCTGGCCGAATGACGCACTGGTGCTCACTGGCGGAAACAACGGCGGCAAGTAGTTAAAGGTCTCCTATACCTCAGGTACTTCAACTCTTTACTACGTACTGCTACATAACATTTTATTATGTCCCACGTGAAAACATTCCGACGCGTATCTGGTAAATGACTTATGTTTACGCCCACAAAGCAGGAACCTATGATATCAGAATTTTTCGGCTTTTTTCCTAGTAAAGTTTGGGCTCACAGCCATAACAGCGATCACAGAGGAAATAAGAGCTAGGCTAAAATAAACAGATCTCCAAATATCTATCACACTGTTTGATCGGCAATTGTTTGTTTGTAAACATTTCCTGAAACACTCGTGCTTAGCAGATTCTTAAAGTGCTGTGTGTGATGATATGACCCTTGCGTTGAAATAAGAAAAATACCCAGTTCAGTTGTGATTTTCTCCAAGTGAACTTATCTGGGTAAGTAATGACTATTCAAATTCTTAAATTACAACGATATTTTCCAATCAAATAATAGCAGTGGCGGTCGATATTATTTTTGGCAGTTATATCGATATTAGGCCACCCGGCGGTTGCCAAAGTGGACTTAATTGCTAAAATAACCGGATCCTATTTATTTAAATGCACCACTCTTGACGCAAACTGAAGTCAATTGCCACCCCATTGACATCTTTGATTGAAGAGTATTTTTGTTATTTCCTGTCAGCGCCATGATCTTAAAACAGTCTGCGTGAAAACGAAAGCGTCAATCAGCGATGAGGCCCACGATGGGTATCAAATGGACAAAAAATCAGCAATTCGTTTTCGTTTTTTAATGCCGCTAGCCTCTACTTTAATCAAATAAATCACCAATTCACGCTGTAAATTACTTATAGAGCTATATCGAGGAACTTAACGTTTTTCTCATAAGACACAGAGCGTTTGTTTGTATTTTTAGTACGACGGAACCTGCATAATTTTTTACTGGAACAAAATATTCAAAAGGTGACCTTTGTGATTGTTTTATCAGCATCGCCGCCAAGGTTAGCGACCGCTACGCTACTGCCTGGACCAACCGGAAGGTCGCGTCAATTTGGACAAACATTTTCCAATGTATCAATGACCAAATGCGGTTTAAATTCAACAGGTTTGAGTACTTCGAGTACAATACTTATTCAATCCGTACCATTGAATAGTTAAAGACTAGACTTCAATATAGATTGATTTACAAATAATTTTCGGTGTATTTTGATACGTTGGAATGATAGATGAGTTAATTGTTTAGATTTACATGTACAGCATTTTCGTTGTTTATTTCAGCCATCCGTTCTTTCGAATTCCCTCAACTTTTATGACAAAGTAAAGTTCCATTTATACCTAGATTAGGAAGGTACCTACTCAATTAGTTAAACAAGAGGTATAATTCTTATATAGACGATTAATTTATCCGCACAATAATTGAACTGAGTGCTTCTGTGTTCAATGTGCAGAATATTTCTCAATAGTTCTTTTAGAGCAACGTCGGTTATAGGTACTGACGACACGATAACGTTTGAATAATTCTTTATGCCTTGTTCATCGGTTATTGTTATAAATAATAGAAAGGATATACGTTTAGCCATACCATTCTTTAATGAGCCTTTTCTATATTTTATTCCTTGGTAACTATGAGCTGCTGTAGACTATAGCACAGTAGGTACTAGGGTCTAGTTTAATAGTCCATCGTTATTTTGAACAAATGTCTGAGGAAAATTCATATGTCCACCTACTTTGATTAAGTAAATTAGTTCACAGAGCCTAACAGAAGACTTTACGATTACGATTTTCGTTGGTATCACTTTAGTTGATTAAATTAAAAGTATACCTACACAGGCTCGCAATCGTCAATGTCGAATTACCAGAGTTAATATTCTATTACCCACAAATTAGTGTTGATTAAATTCCACAATCTTGTAATAGTCTCTCTTTAAATTTATGTGACCAACGTAGGTATCCATAATTTCGTCGTGAAATTATGGATCCAATGTAATCTAAAATGTAGGCAGATAATGAGACTTGATGGGGTAAAATTGCTTTAATCGTAATGTTTGTCAGTTGAAAAGTAATTCGTATCAAATTGTTTCCGCGACTCTGAATATTCAAGCTAACGGCTCGTAATTTACGGGTACTTATGTCAAATTTACATTTGTTTACGCGGCGATTCTGCCTACATTTACTGGACTTAGCATTTAGCCTTAGACCCGTAAATAACACATAATTAAAACGTCTGGAGGATTATAAATAGTCTATAATAGCATTAAATGTGATTTATAATCGATACTTATAAACTTTCTTGAAATATATCTACAAGAAAACAAGCAAAATAAATAAACAGTTGGGTATTTTTCAACGTGGTCTGATCGCACATCTGGACAGCATCGCTTGACTGTTGAGTGTTGGTCCAGTTTATAGGCCGCTGACGTTTTATTTATACCTATTAATTATTAAATCTCAACGTGAAAATAAGAAAAATAAATGGAGCGTTGGTGGTCGAGTGGTTAAAGTATCCGACTCGTAAGCGAGAGGTACCGGGTTCGAAATCCACTGCAGCCATGTACAAATGATTCTTTTCTGATTTATATACATTAGCTGAATGCTAACCAATACTCTTACGGTGAGGGAAAACATCGTGTAAAACCTGCACATTCAGGCGACTGAATGTATAACCATGATCCAATCAGATCGCTTTACTGTAATTATCTAATCTGCCCAATCCTGGATCAAGGTCAAGGCGGACCCAGGGCCCTCTTGCTCGAGAGCTCAACTCAAATGTCCCATTAACACCAAGATTTTTGTTTATATAATAAATTAAAATATATAGCGCCTCTGGATTGAAATTTTTCCGGGCTTCGTAGTACGTAATCTTAATAAACTCATATTATATTAGCGAGAAGTTTTTCCTAGGGCCATAAATTAATTAGACGATTTATCACTAAAAAAGAACCGACTCACTCACCCTAAGGCCGCGTACATACACTATGTCAAAAACATAGATAATTGATTGTACTTGTTGTTTTATAAACGGCCTTTACAAGTAAAGTTCGAATTGCGTATCAGGACCGCGTTCCGAACCGAAGATAAAACCACCGGTCCGTCCGTCGGATCATGCGCTACATACGATCAAAGGCAGCCTGCGATTAGATATGTGATTCTTTTTTGTTTTGGACTAGCGCTTCTTCTTCTTAGCATGTCGACTAGTGGCGGGTCAAATTTGCGAGGACCAGTACTCGGACTGGCACTGGAACGTGATTACAAAAGTTTTTAGCACCTGGGACTGTGTTCCGAACCGAGGATAAAACTGTCGGCCCGTCCGTCTGTTCCGACCGCGGACCAAACTGTCATACGCGTTTACACGTAAGTATGCATTGCAACGAGGGTAAGAAAAGCGTGAGGCGTTTCCCAAGGTCCGCTATACTGAATCTGTCGATATTATGGTGATTGCTTAAAATTTATATACTTATGTACCTAAAGTTTCCACATACGGATTATGTACCTATCGGTAACAAATATACCTACACCATAACTAAACTGACCATACGTGCTTAGACAATTGTGGGCACTTACTGTTCGCGTCATGCCTTTTGCCACGCTCGTGTGGAGACGGCCTGCGCGCGCGCCGGCCGGCCCGCAGCCGGAGATAAGATAGCGCCGCGATTTGTTGAACAAACTCCCGTCTCTTGGGAATCACTCACTCATCTCCGAGATGACACGCTTGCTTATTCCTTTACAAACAACTTTTTAAAATCGCGCCAACTCACTTAGGAAGGTACTTACTTGTTTTATAACAATACATATACGTTTTCGTCTCGTCTCTCACGAAGGTCAACCTTTCTCAGGTGATAATGTAGGGTTTATTCATTTTTTATTTAGGTTTTATTCATTTCACGGTAATTTTTAGAGAGATAACTTAGTTATTTATTTAAAAGTTTATTGTGCACAATAACAGGTTTACAATATTGACATAAAGAAAAACAACACAACAGGTACAGCTACTTACTACTTACTGATGTGAAGGTGTAAACCTTCCTTCCTTCTGTCTTTAAAATTATTATTATTGATTCTGACCAGATTGGATCATGGTTACACATTCAGTCGCCTGTTTCATCACGATGTTTTCCCTCACCGTAAGAGCATCAGGGCCTCAGAGGGATTCGAACCCGATAACTCACGATTACGAGTCGAATACCGTAACCACTAAGCTACCGATGCTTCAATAGTCAAAAATAAACGGTGGATTTAAATTTGCCCCGTTTTCGTTATTTTATATTATTTACCGTCCGTCAAGATTCTGTTTCTCTGGATTTTTTATGAGAAACATGTAGGTATTAACACGCTTGGCCCGCCTGTTTGGCGTAACACAGTCTATATTTCGATGTTTCTCATCTGGCGCCTTTGCGGCCACGTTTTTGTTTTTATTTTGATAACCAAGCATAGCACATTAATCAAGTGTATTTAATTTACTCACGTATTTTCCTTCCTCTGACAGGTCCGGCGACGTGGACCGAGAAATTCCCCGAAGCTAACGGCGCTCGGCAGAGTCCTGTCGACATCGATACCTCGTGCGCCAGGAGCGGTACCAGCTGCAAGGCCAAGCCGCTCGAATGGGAGTACTCCGTCAACCACACACGCTCTGTCGTCAACCCAGGCTACTGCTGGAGAGTTGACGAGAACGGCTTTGACTCAGGTGCGTTTGCTTCTGCTGAATTTATTCTTTTTTTATAAACCAAGGAATCCTTATAGTTTCGCCTTTTCTGCCTGTATTTGGGTACCTACCTTATACGTAACGCGGGGAATGACTTTCTTTTCGTATAATCCATTGTGTAGGGTGTCGCTGAATAGGTCTTTCGAAATAATTTAGGGTATCCAAAGAAGGTTTTTGGATTCAGTTTTCACCACTTTCATGGTTCTGTTTCGTTTAGTATTTTTCTTTGTAATCAATAAGGATTAAGAGAGGTAGGGTATAGCGGGGTATCTAGTTCGAATTGGAGCCGCCCGACTGCGGAAGTACCTTACAGAATATCGCTAAATAATACTCTTTTAAATAGGATTGTGTTTCTGCCGGTGAGTAAGGTTTCCAGTGTTCCATGGGGTGGGGATTTGGGGAACCGTGGCTTTGGCAGTGGAGTGGCATTTGCCTTTTTGCTGCCAGAGCAACGTGTTATAGAGGTGGGCAACGCATTGGTGACCACTTTCCATCAGGTGGCCCGCTTGCCTGTTTGCCTACTGTATGACATAAAAAAAACTTAAAAATTACTAAACCGCTTTTAAGAATTACTAATAGAATGCTACATTATCACTGAGTAACATAGGCTAAGCCGGGTGATAGGCCCTAATAACGGCTATAGTAATGTCGTATGGATACATGCATATGTATCTGGACAAATATAACGTCACGTCACTTTCCCATAGGGGTAAAGTAAAGATTTTGACACATTCACATTGTTCCACTTGCTACAGTACTGACAATTTTCTATATCCGTAAATATTTTTGATTTTGCGATAGTTACAGAGCCTCTAAGAGTTTCTCTCTAAATCTTTACTTACCTTATACCTTTAATTACTTACTCATCACACTTGTGAAAATCAATATGAGTCCTAAAATTCAGCAACTCACAGTTAATATCATAAACTGTTGTTATATTTCTGCTTATTCTTATAATCTCCTTTCTCAAGAATAAAGAAACAGTTCAACGATATCGTCATGGTATTTAGGTGACTCATCGTCACCTTAATTAAATTCAAGGCTTTAAGTAAGAACTGAATGAATTTTACTCGCGAGATTACCATTATTAGGTATCGTTTGAACCACGATGCAATCATGCGACTCAATTTCCATTTCCTTCCTGCGATACGAAATGCGGCTCCCCCTGCATCTGACGATGACTCATGTCGAGTCCCCCCTTTCATATATCATCTGCCTATCCATACTCTATAGAACAGACACTAACATGATTATTCAATTCCAATTACACAGTCTGGCGTAGGTATGTATAGCATAGGTAAATAAACTGCCTTGTTATCTACTCATCTGTCTGTATCTGTACTGATAGGACTCTGATTTGTAATGCGAGTATAAGTCCAGCAGTGGACTGGTATCACATGAATTTGAAAAATCAAAAACCTCAATCCGTAATTTTCATGACTCGAACAGTTTCGATAATTTTTTTTCTCCCGTCGAGTAAAGTGAAAGTCATTCGATATCCTATCTTGGTGTTTAGTGTACTATATAGCTATAGGTAAGTATGTTTGTTTGAATGTGATGACCTCAATTAAATTTGGAAACGGCCATTAGTGTAGTTTTTCTGTAACGTGCCTTTAACGACGATCCCTATTTGGATGTGTGGCTATCTATTAGCATTTAACATAATTTGTTGATTCTAGCAGTACTTTTAAATACAAATGAACACGGTTTACAGAATAAGCCTACGATTTATGTTTCTTTACAACTAAGGTTTTGATACTGAAACGAATACTGATGAGCGGTTTACAATTAAAAGGTTGTTATATTACATACCTACCTATACATATTTTATAAATCAAAACCGCTATTCCCATCCTTCTGTTCGTTTAGTTCTCTAAACTAAACAACGAATTTCAATAACATGTAGTGTCAGAAAGGTTTTATTATTTATACTCGTAGGTACATGTGCGACGCCGGTACACGCTGGACCTTAAAAACTCACAAAACATTTGCTACTATTACCACATATACTGAAATACACTACGAAGTCTACAAACCACCATTTATTTCCCTGCAGAGCTCCGCGGCGGCCCGCTCGGCAATTCGGTTTACAAGCTGCAGCAGTGGCATTGCCACTGGGGCGCGAGGCACGGGCAGGGCTCCGAGCACACCGTGGACGGCCGCGCCTTCTCCGGAGAGCTACATCTGGTGCACTGGAACAAGACAAAGTACAACAGCTTCGTGGAGGCGGCTGGCAAGCCCGACGGACTGGCTGTGCTCGGCGTCTTCCTTGCGGTGAGTTGCGATTTACGGTTTTACCATATCTACTTACATAACTATACCCGCTAGCAGTGTGGTGTCCGGCAGAGTAGAATAGCACCAACCCCTTACACTCGTGGGTGTCGTAAAGGCGACTAATGTTTTCGAGACAAAATATCTAGAGTATCCGTAGGCTGGAAAATGGGCAACATTGTTCTATTTATAACAAATACTCTCTTTCGTGGGAGAGGCCCTAAGTCCTGCAGTGGACTGTTGTGAGCTGTGATGATAATGATTATGTGATACCTACACAAGCAACTTCAATTATCTACCTACCACTGAAATGTAGTCTGGCTACCACTTTGTTCCACATGCCACGGACCCGCCAAACCTCTTTCGCATTTTCAACATTATATTTATCAGTAATCTGATCTCAGGGGATGGTAGTTCAAATTGTATTAATTTTGCCAAACGTTTTACGCTCATACATAAATCCACCTACGTAAGTCACAATACGTCTTATCGTTCATTGCACTTTGCATTGCATTTTAATTGGTAAATTTTAGTGAAGTCAAGTACTTTTTGTAAACAATTAGGAAGGTGGGTGAGCACATCGGTGACATACCTAGGTACCTACACATCAGTTACTGGTTCCTGCCATACCTATTGTTGGTAATAAATACTTCATAACACTCGTTTTATACATGTACATATACAATTCATGTTACCCATTGATTGTGTCGTTATGGTAGTCGGATATAACTAATAGATAGAATATGGCTATACATATGTCGTAAAACAAACACGCCTAACATTTGATCACGGACGAATGATGCGCGAATATTGGATTACGCCAAATAATTGCATATCAATTTGTACATTGCTATAAGAGTACGGCAAATTGCGTCAGTCCATTCTACCATAATAATAAGATCCATCAAGAGACTTCTATTTGTGAGACATGTTCTAAATATATTATGTGTGCAAGTGTCATCATCGTTTCAATTTTGGTTATTATTTATTAGTTTCACACTTGGATTACCATATCATCAAGGATAGTCAGTTTTTAATCTTCAAAAAAACAATACAGGCCCGACACTGATTGTACTGTTAGAAGAGTTTATAATATTCAACCTTTATGATTACAAGACTACAATGTATAGGTAGAGTATGGAGAGAGCAAGCACTAGGTATTTTTATCCCCTGAAACTCGTTCAATGCTGAGCAAAACTGCTGCATTTCAGGTTAATTATACTTTTAGATATTACGAGTAGATGAAAACTCCGTCTAAATGTGTATCCATAATTCAATCTGGTCTGGTTCCCCTCGTAGCAGGGTCACGGAGGTCATATGGCAGTCGTTCACTGTAATTACCTGATCTGCTAAATCCTGGAGCATTGTCAAGGCGGTCCCTGGGCCCTTGTGAGCAGAACGCCAAGATGATGATATTTTATGCTCGTAGGTACTGTAAATGTACACCAATTTAACTCTCGCTCCAGCAAACAGACCCACGATCTCGAGTTCCGAGATTTGTATTGTACCGCACTTTCTCCTTGCGACGTACAAAATGACACGGCAATTTTTTTGCTGGTTGATTTCTAACGTATTTTAACTCTAAACTTAGTTCAAATACAGGGACCGCAACGGGTTATTGTAGATGCTTATTACTTAGACCTACTTTCGTAACTCGTTGGATGGTAAGTGGATATATTTATAGTTTCTCGAGATCCTGTTAAGGTTTCCGGGTAGAAAAGGTTCGCTAAGTCAATAAGCTTAGCGTGTGAATGCATAGCAAAGCCGTTACGTCACTGAAGCCTCAGAGACGCAATCCCTTTACAGCGGTGCAGTCTCGGCGATGCGCCGCTGGATTGCATGCGGTCAGCACTCGACTGCTTTGTAGGTATGAGGTAACTACAGGCAACAACACAAGTTGCAATTTTCGGTTGAAGATACAGTGCGGCCATAAAGTTATATCCAGCAAAAAGTTATACCCTAAACTACATCGACATCAATATCTCAAAGAATCAAAGATACAGTTAAGTCTCATTTCACGGTCTCCATACGAATGATAAATCGCGAGTATTCGCTTACTTCGTATGGTAATATGTTTGTTAACATCATATTCTATTGTCGTACGCTACAACTACACGCTGTATGGGTCGAAATCTGAATACAATGGCGGAAAAACGCATTTACATAATTCTCAGTACATATGCTACCTTCTGCAATCGTCACATAAATATGTAAATAAAATGTGACAGTAGATACTACAAAACACCACCTGAAATAGCAAAACAGGCGCGCCTTAAAAGTATACACGCAAAATAATTTCAAATGTCAATTTTGTGTAATACGACAGTCATAAAATTAACATCATTAACTGCTATAATAATCTTGTCTTGGCTTCAATATCCCGTCTGTGCCCTCGCGAGGGTGGACCCCGAGTCCACCAATAGAGCCACTGCCGTCTGACCTCCGAGACCCTGTTAACAGGGGAACCTGACCAGATTGGATCATGCATGGTTACACATTAAATCGCCTGAACGTGTAAGTCTCCTCGCGACGTTTTCTCTCACCGTTAGTTCTTCGGTTAGTGTTCAACTCCGAAAGTCATTAGTACATAGCGGCATTAGGGTTCGTATCCGGTACCTCTCGCTTATGAGTCCGACCCGTTAGCCATTAGGCCGCTGTCACTCCGAAAATTATCTAACCACATCAGGTAAGGCACGGTGACGATTAAATGCTCGCTTAGTTTATCTTTAAAAAACCAATAGGTTATATACCTACTACTTTTAACTATCTATTACCTTTGATACAATACTGAGCATACCTACGTTTCGCCTGATGGTAAGTAATATCACTTACAGACACCGTAGCTTTAAAGCACACCATTTAATACATCTCATCTTTGCGTCCAAGCATACCTCGAGTTGCTCTACCAATTCTACCATTTATGTATCACGTCGCTACAACAGGGCATCGATTTCTCATTCCAGGAGGGAGAAAAGCTCGAGGAATTGGAGAAGGTGGTCCGCCTGCTGCCGTTCATCACTCACAAGGGTGACAAGGTGACCATGTCCGAACCCCTGGACCCTGCGCGATTGCTGCCGGCGCGGACCGCCTACTGGACCTACCCCGGCTCGCTCACTACCCCGCCCTGCACGGAATCGGTCACCTGGATCCTGTTCAAAGACCCCGTCGAGGTCTCCTCGGAACAGGTCAGTATCGGACATCAATGCGATGTTGTACGATGCATAATGTTAAGTAGAGTCGACGACCACCAAGACAGTTGACGAACGTCGAAAGCAACTTGCTATCGTTAATGATGAATACATAAAGAACGGGCCACATAGTGGCAGGAAAGCAGTAGAGTGGTCACGGTACGGTACAGCGGGAGCGATAGCATCCGAGCCTGACACCCATACACACACGCACACACACACATACAGCTCCAGCAACGGGTCACCGGAATGGGCCTGGTAGACATCAACAGCAATACTGCTCCCAAATCGCACCGCGCTGTAGCCGCGGTGTGTGATTACATTGGCTAACAAACTTGATTCCCGCGCCCGTTACAAGGTCCATTACAAAATAATACCGGACTTTATCACGCTTTATCGTAGGTACATTCTCGCAAATTTAAAATTCATGTAGGCATACCTACACAAAAAGTCACCTTTGACCACAATGTCATGCCATATGTTATTTATATCGATTTTCATTATAGTATGCATACTTACTGGACTAATTACTTTGTTATTGTTGGATAAGTTTTTAGAGTTATCGCTACTCTTTGTTATCGTACTCATTCAAAACTCATTCACCGGCTGACGAAACCGGTTTCCGACGCTCTCCGTCGATGATGTTCACCGCTCGACCTTTGTACTTCGCTACATGTGAAAAAATATTTAGCAGAATATTAATCTAGTGATCCAATAAAATTACAAGCAAAACCTTAGCAGCGAAACGCAAATGACAATCGCAAACACGTGCTCGTAGATACCGTTCTAAACACAAAGCTGCTACATGTATTGAGCGTACTTTATCGAGAGATCGACCTCCAAAAGCGATGTGCGCCTCCGGCTGTTGACACACAGCTATTGAATACGCCTAATTGTATCGATTGCAGCTGGCGTCGATGCGGAAGCTGCGGTGCGGCGAGGCGTCGGCCGGCGTGGAGGCCATGGAGCTGCTGCACAACTACCGGCCCACGCTGCCGCTCGGCAACCGCGAGATGCGCGACTACGGCGGCAACTAGCGGCGCCCCGGGCCGGCCACGCCGCCACGACCCCATCACGAGAGTGCAGCTTGACACGCGGCCCGAGGCCCGCCCTCGCGGCCCCCAGCACCGATGATCTCGCCCTAGAACGCACGCGTTCGGCACCATAGTCCTTTTGAACACGTACCTACCTATCACGAGATATGTCGGCCAGCTATTTTAGGATACCACTTAAACATTTTTCGAAACACAAGTGCCTATGTAACTTTGACTCGGTTAAGCCGTGCGAAACAAAAAAAAGGTGCGCAAAATTGCATCTAAGTAGTTCTAGTCTAAGGATTGTGTTTTATCGCCCGGTTGGAAGCTACGTGGATGCTACTAATGTGATGAAATTAAGAGGGTATTACTCAATGATTTAGAATTGAACCAAGTGCCTTTATGCGAATGATGAAATTACCAAACTAACGCATTTCGGATTAATTATAGATAGATATGCACAGGATAATATTATAGATCATCATTATTATAACCATAAGTTTATAATTATGGATTGTGAGAAACCTATTGGTAGGAACTTACACGCATGCATACGTAAACTGCATAATATTATGATAAGTATACACATACGTATTAATTACCTAACTATAAATATTATTTATGATTTTATGAATCTAGAAAAGTTTAGAATTCCCATGTATTATAAACGCACCTTTAAATGTTTTCACATGAAGTGCAAGTGATTATTCTTATTTTATTTCATGTTTAGAAACGTGCCTCGAATAGATATTATAGTACACGTCATAGTTATGTTAACTGTGTCGTTATGTATATTTTAATAAATCTTTATAAATGTCATAAATAAAACTGTATAAATGTTATTTGATTTTAATTCTGTACACCTACGAGTAAGTATTCTTGTAATTACCACTGTGGCGGAGTGGCAAGGAGGACGTACCTCAGGTTAGCAGATAAGGTTCGAATCAGGGGCGTAGCTACCGCCGTATCTGCCGTATCAATTATACGGCGCCCCCGGGCCATAGGGGCCCCCAAACGTGTGTAAGCAAAAACTCGTTGTCCATTATTTCAGTTAAACTTTCCCTATTTCCTGATATAAATAATTATTTTATAGAATTTCAGATCAGGGTCGGATGCCCGACCCTGCCAAAAGACAATTGAAATCAAGTGATACATCCGTTTTCATTCACCTTTCGTTTAAGAAATATTTATCATCTTTATTGAAAAAAAAAACAAGACAACGTAATGCCCTCCACGCGCACTCATTTATTACTTCATTGAACATTAGGTAAAATGTGCGCCTATCAGATGGCAAAAATAGCAACAATTTTAATCTCATATTGAAAATTTCATATTTTCAGCACTATCGGTAGCACCAAAGGCTTGAGACACTCCTAACTCCGTTCTTTCTTAAACGGGTCATATGGACCTGGTTCATAATATATCTTAGCCCACACGCCCACACGCATAATCGTCTTGGCTCACACGCAATCAATCTTTGAATTTGTCTGTTTTTAAGTTAATAATGGAACGTTTTGATAGCCAAAATATCAAGAAATTTCGAGTTCTTACGCTCGCTCATTAACTGTTCGCGAAGTTGATTGTATTATATAATCTCGTCAAAAATTTCGAGATAGCCCGGCGCTATCGTCATATTGCTGATTTTACGGAATTTTTTATTATAATCGCGCAAGGTTTTATAGGATAAATTACAAAAATTTCGAGCTCGCTGCGCTCGCTCATTCAATAATATAAGTTATAATCGCGCAAGGTATTAATATAGCCAAGCCAAAGGCCAATATATCAAAAATTCCTAGCCCTACCTAGCCTCGCGAACCTGACTGTTAGAGACTATTGTCACGCAAATGTAGAGCTCGCTATGCTAGTCCATTTATTGACTTCAGCTGAGACTAGGATTTAAGGTACTCATTAGTACCCCCCCCCCCCGTACTTCGGGGTATCTGCTAGAGGGGCCCCTACACAGTAAGTGATACGGGGCCCCCGAAGGACACGTTACGCCACTGGTTCGAATACTCGCAACTCGAGGCCGTGACCAATTATTTATCATCTGACACAGGCTGCTGCTGTTGATGATCTAATTCCCGATGGCTACCGCCCAATTTCTGAACTATTTAGGTAATAAAATAATAGCGTTATTATTCCTCGAACAGTATAATATCTGATGGCGATATACGTAGATAAGGCCTGCGTGCCAAATAATATCAAAAGACTTTGAGATATCGAGAGACACAGCAAGGGCCTCGCCGTGCTTCTCTATGACCTCACTCCATTACGATTATTGTGTGGCGTACACCAAAAGGCCCCAAGTCGACTGACCGTGGCGGAATCCGTACTGACTGGTTATCTCTGACGAAATAGTTACCTTTAGAGTGACTTGAGCCAGGAGTTTTATTAAGTCCATCTCGGTATGCACTACCGCAGTATTAATATTGCAGCGAAGGCGTGCCTCCTCGACCTTATCCGCGATATCCCTCACGCCAAGGCTGCCACGAATGTACTCGTTACGTACTCGATCGAGTCTCGTTACTCCGCACATCCACCGCAGCATTTTCATTTCGTTGTCGTGGAGTTTGCGGACGTTTCGTCAGCGCCGGCCATGTCTCGCAGTCACAGGTCTAATTATATTCTTGTATGTAAGCCCCTTGAACTTGACAAGAATTTTAGGGTCACAAACGATAGCCGTACAATAGCGACCCCATTCCTCCCTTCTGCCGATCCGGTGTACACAAGCTTGTTCCCTTGCCCGATCCTCGGAACTCAAGAGCCTCGTAACCTGAGCTCCTGTATTAAAGCCCCAGGCATGTTGCATGCGCCGCAGGTAAAACCAAGCAGCAGGTAAAGATTCCTAGTCTTCGCAAACTAGGTGCAGGTTTAGGGCGATGTACCTGTGCGTCGTTTTTCGGCGACGCTCTATCTCTATATCTTAATACAATCCTATTAAGCCTTCCTGTCATGCTTATTTAATGGAGTTTAAGCTTTAACCGTGCGAGGATTACAATCTATCACTTTAGGGAAAAACTGATGCGCCAGAGCCTCGTCTGTCAGTCAGCAGAGGCGGCGGGCAGGTGAGGTTGACTTTGGCCCCTAAGATGGTAGTGCCACATACCCCCAGTTGCAGTATGAACAGTTGACAACAATTTCATTATAATTACAACTGTATCACGTTGAGATAAAGCTTATTTCTCCGTTTGATCAGATGATTCTGAACAGTGCGGTTGTTTAGCTACTTCTGATGCTGGCTGTATAATCCAGTGACTCTAATTTGGTAAGATATTTTCCCAACAGTTACTGCACAAAGTCTAGAATGAACGTCGTTTACAATCGAAACACGTGCTTTAATAAGCTTTTATAAGCTTTATCGAAATGGTGGAGTTGGACTAATACATTTCATTAAAACAAACAAACATTCCTAATAACATTATAAAAGCGAAAGGTAGTAAGGATGACGGCTTGTTTAAATATAATATGTTCAAAAACTACTGAACCTATTTCAAAGAAATTTCACAACCACAACAACATACACTTACCGGCACAAAAAGTGTTGAATGCGAATAGTTTATTTATGGGTGTAATTTAAGATGAGCTGGTTATATTACTCACTTTTTCTAACAACGTGTGCCAGCACTGTTTTCTTGGAATTGTTGAAAAGCCGATTTCTGACCGCGGTTGAAATTAACGACGATTTCTTGTTTGTGAATTGTTTGGCTGACATTGGTTTCTGAACACGTGTTTTGGATTATCGACCAATGGAGAAATATCTTATTTACATATGAATACAGAATAGCCTTAAGAACACCAGATGGTTATTAAAGAGCATAATAATATAGGTAATGTGGAACTACTCTCTTGCTCCATTGGTTGATAGTCCCATTCATGTGTTCAGGTACAAATTTTAAACGTGCTACTCAGCGGTACCTCTCCTCTTAACTTCTCTTGGCGGTATCTCTGACCTCTTTTCAACAATTCCAAGGCAGGTATACTTTAATTTTCCACTACGGTCATTGTGTGTAAAGTTCATGCCTATAAAGTGCACATCTTAGGGTGATAGGCAGTATAGAGTAGCAGCCATTTCATGTAGTTTGCCCCTGATTGGCAAACAAGATCGCCTGAGCATCTTGGGCAACTGTAACATGCATCTTTTAGTCTTTTCTGGAATCGAAATAACCCAGCTATAAATAAATAAAAATTAAAAATATTTTAAGTTACGTTGAAAAAAAAATTTAACTTATCTCCCAGAACAACGTTTCAAACAGTTCTCGCACCCATTGTTAGAAAAAGCGAGTCATGAAATAACTCACATTAATCATAAATTACCTCCTGAAATAAACTTAACAATTCCCTTGAAACCAATGTGCATCAAAACATCTCGTATAAGTATATATAACCCATACTTTATTTAGACTCCTTTGCGGTCGCTGTGTCATCATACGTAAGTATACTTTATTTACAAAGGAGGACCGGCAGAAATGTATGGACCGCCGCCTAATGACCAATAATGTTGAGCGATATATCATTGGAAATAATTTTTAATTGTCTACAAATTTTACTATTGCGACAACTCTGAAATCGTTGTGAGAAAAAAGTTATGGTCAATTAAAGTGAAGTTTATTTTGTACTGGAAAATTCGGCCTATAGGCCTGTAAAGCCATGACAATAAACCACATACTGGAATTGGGGAAGGAAATATCGAAAGAATTCAGATCAGTACACATCGTTTACTATAATATTCATTTAGTTTTATAAACAATTACAAAAATATTTGATCGTTGTCACTCCAAAATGTTACATGGTAGGTAAGTCCAAAATATGAAGTTTTATTGATATTCAAGACCCTTAGGACGGTGCCCTTACAGTCTATTATCATCGAATCCCTCAGGTCTGCCAGTCAGTGAGCAACTATACCAGAACCTCAAAGGAAACATACACGTAATGTTTGTGACGTTAGTAAATCATACCTGCGTCACATTCTCGTAACATCGTACGTAGAAGGTTCTCTTCCCGCGATTCTTCAGGCTCTAGACTTACCTATCATATGACACTCATATTAATATAATATAAATTTTCTAAAATCTAATTTTATAAAATTCCTTAATTATAAATTAGAGCATACATCTACACATGTACAAAATGCAACATAATGGCATTATGTTACACGTCCACATGTTAATCACATAGCAAATTGTCTTTTCAATAAACTGTAAATTATTTGTTTGTGTTAGGTTCTTACTTAAGTGACTAGAGTATAACTTGCTTTACTTTACCGTTTCTCTGTCTAACAAATTAATAATCTCAATTAGTACGTACCTAATATCAATTTCATAATATGCAACACTATAGGTAGCTATATAAAAAGCGCAGAATATTGCGATAAATTAAACATGGAGCAATAAGTTATCCTACGTCCTCGTGTACAAGAAAAAATTCACTTTGTAGCTATAGTAAAGGTTTAGAAGCGCCACAAAACGTTGGTATGGCCGTGCACAAACTGGCACAAGAAAATAGGATAAGTAACTACTATTGCTAAGAAGAGACGAAGCTAAAGTAATTAATAACAATTTTTTTGCCAGGTTGTGCATGGGCAGACCAATGTTCTGCCCATGCTCTACCATCGCTACAAAGTGGAATTTTTCTTGTTCTAGATGACGTAGGGTACTTACGGCGCACTCGCAGTCTACAGCGAACAGCAATTGGTACAGGTACGTTAATTACCATTTTAGTAGGAACGTTAATTATAATTATTTAAATGTAACATACAACAATACAAAGGACGGTAACATGTGAGCTTTACAATAAAAAGGCGGGCCGTAAGCTTGTTTGCCACCTTAGGGGTATAAAAAATATAATAAATGGAGTGAATCCAACAGTTTTTGGCGAGATTATTTTCTTCAGAAGAAGCTGGAGAGGGTTCTTATGATGATTTTAATATACACTTCAACTGAAACGTTAATGATATGACTAAGCGTGAACTGACGTAAGAGCCATAATAAATATAACAAATATAAGCCAGAACAATCAATCAATTAATACACTTTGGAATTTAATGTCCTTGTATTATTAATACATACATAGGTATCATATGTATAGGTAAACCAGCTAAACCGATTTCAGGACAGACTATTCGTAATTTAGCCGAAGTAGATATTTTCCCTCTTTGCGAAAGAAAATCTATTAAGCCAAACTAAAGGTAAGGTAGAAGAAGGGACCATATTGTTTTGGAAACTTGACATATTGGTGACGAACCATCAAAGCTGTAAGAGCGATTCTGTAGGTATGGGTAGGAAGAAATAAACTTTCAGTCTGGTGCAGATACTATCCGTGCGTAGCTGTTTCGGAAAGTATCTGCACGTGAGGCGACATAAATGTGCTACCACTGCGTGACTACTGAAGTGAACTGCTGCGTGTGCTTGGGAGTCACAGAGAAATGACTGGTAGAGATAGGAATTGGGCGATACTGGCTAACTTTTGCGTGGGGTCGATGTTGCCGAGCGGATTTGAAAAGAGGACGCTTACGCTGCCCTGCTTGGACGAAAAGGAACGAGCCAAGGAGTATATGTTTCAATCGTCTTCTTCTACCTTCCTAGTGGAATAGATTTGGGTAGATTCGAAGCGCTATTTTCCTGAACTACACTGTATGCATGCACTATTGAAATATAGTGCCTTGAATTAAAAATGTATTGAACTCAGAAACGAAAATATTCTTATTATTGGCCTAAGTTAAGCTTTTTTTCTTATTATTTTTAAAGTATACATACTGGCATTTAATGTGGCAAGCATTTGAACATAAACTTACAGTGAAAGTATAAAATAACTTAGGTGGGATACATGAAAATCTCATTAATTTAACATAGAAATGAACGTAATAAATAATTAGGAAGTAACTAGAACTTTATAAGGTCCTCCCCACCATCAGGGTTTGGCTGGCTATTACTATTTGGAGATTCTGTATTTACATCTAAATTTTTTGGTGACAATTTTCTTCTAGGTGGCTTTGGTAAATCGTCCAATATACCAGTTGTTGTAAGATAATTACTGTTTTCAGTAGTTTTTGACACTTTACTATCAAAGTCTGTTCTTTTAGTTAAAGGCATCAATTTGGTTCTAGCTGGAGGACTTGGTGCAGCCCTAGAGAATGCAGGTCTATTATCAAAAATAGAATTATCAAAATTATTTACACTACCTCCTAATGCAGAAGTTTTACTTCTTTCTAAGGCAAACCCAGGACTAAATGTTTCATCTGTGGTTTTACTATTAGCATGGTTTTCAGTGTAAAATGTTGCCTTTTTTGTATAGCGAGTATGAAGGTGTTTATGAGCTTGTACATCTGATTTACTACGTTCTAAAGTAAAACCAGTATTTGTGTGCAGGTGACAGCTAAAGGAATTAGTATTAACAGTGCAAGCAGGTACAGTAGAGAAGGGCACAGAGGGGGCCCACAGGCATGCTCCTTCATTTCTTGGCACCATAAGCAGAGGGTCCTGGAAAACACAGAATGCAATTAATATTCAAAAACCATAAAGTTTTAGTAAGCAATATGTATCAAAATGTTGTATTACCTTGCCAGTAATTGAATATATTTTAGATTGTAGGGTATGAAGCTGACTTCGAAGGAATTCATACGAGCATTCTCTCAGCTTTATAACCCACTGCACCACATTGTGTTCTGCACGAGCAGCAAACAGATGTCTTTTCTCAGGCTCGTCTCTAAAAAAAATAAAGCTCTTTATCACCTCTAATGATGTATTAATGTATTATTAGCTTGGCAGCTACAATGTGTCATTAATTTATCACATTAAGGAAAAATGTAGCACAAAATTAAGTACTTACATAAATGAAATAGAAAACGAAAATGGAATATTTTGTCCATGTTCCATTTGTATTGATGAATTCTCCATAACAAAAACACCTGCTGGATTACTTGTATCAAATTTGCCCATATCACTCAATTTGAAGTAAAACAAATAATTATTGATAAGACGAAACCATCTCTCTTTGAACACTGAAAATAATTTAAAATATTGATTAACATTCTAGTTCATGAACATATGACCATAGCTGTGTGATGCCCAGTAAGTAGATTACACCACCAACCATTCCACCTACAGGTAATGTGCAAGGCGACTAATTACCTAGAGGTAGGCCTAGTTCCTCCATAGTATTTTCAACTACAATCTACAGCCCACCCGCAGAGCACGGACATTTTGGCAAAATGTGATGATGATATGCTGCAGTGACTGCTTACCATCAGACAGCTCATAAGCTTGCTTTCTACCTTTGTGGTATAAAAAAAATGATATGATGAATATTAAGTATAGCACTTTCACTACATAGTTTAACGATTTGTATATAGATTATAGTGTTGAATGAGGCAGTCTAACAGTATGCGGCTTTATGAGGCAGTGGAATCAAACCTTGTAAGATTTTTTATACTACTCAGTGATAAATGAGTAAACCTGATGTGCAGTAACTGTCGCCCATAAGGTCTACAAATTCATGTATTTAGTTTGCAGGTTACCAAAATGCAGTGCGTTATCACTGTAAGGACTCAGATGATATGCCTCATGCCTAAAGCGGTTTAAAATTAGTTCAGAGTTCATGCATGACTCATGAATAATTTTCTGAAACATACCTGACTGATTTCGATATCCTCCATTGGATATCTTCCTATAGTTCAATCTACCTTCTATCACGCAAGGCTTATCGCTCAATTGAGCGAGTTCACGAACATTACATTTCATTGGGAATATTAAATTAATCAAACCACTATTGAAAATTAATGATCCTTGATATAGATCATGAAGTTAAAAATGAAGCACTTAGTAAAGACTTAACCAGCTGAAATATAATTGGGAAGGCGTAGAGCTTAATATCAAACTTAAGTCAATTCTAAATAACGTATAAATCTGGACTAATCTGGACTAAATATAAATAAACTGAGAAGTGGTAAAACTGGTAAATAAAAGCAGAAAATCACAAGCAAAATGTCATTTTGACATTTAATAATCTTTTTTTGTTTAATTTTATAGGCGAAGAAATCTAAACCCTACAGCCAAGGTTTCTGTTATGAACCGTATTCTCTGCGGAAAAATATAACGTTAATTTTAAAACCGCAGCCATGTCCTAAGTGGTCTTACAATACCATGATAGTAACGGTATTGCAGTGCCGGTTTTATTGCGATTTTTTGGAACAACCTTTAGCTGTTTACTACATATTGCTTAAACAGCACAAAGAATAAAAGTAGATAAACTGGATAAGCCCCAAGGAGTGACTTTTCACGTGAAAGTTGTCTGTCACCTCTGAATCAAAATTAAATATTATAATATTTTTTTACGAAAATCATACACAAATAGCCATACTCATGCTACTTTGAGAATCTATTCTCCATTTTTTTTATTAAATTCTTTGTTAGTATGGTTTACCCGCATGCTCACCGGCATCGGCCGCAACGTTCGTCATTAAACTTAAGTGGCTGATAGACGTGCGAGTATGTACGCGTACTTGTGGCTCGACGACCTTGCTCGCTCGTGTGTCAGCCTAAGTACGCGTACTTTAAAACCGCCGAGTAAGTTCGCTGGCGATCCAACATGTTTGATTTTGCTCGTAGCTCGTAGCTCGCGGCTTCGGCTCGCTCGTCTGTCAGCGCCGCAAGCCGTGTGCCACATTTTTTTGTGATGTGTCTCGTGCAGTTGTGTTTATTGCATAAATCTAGTTTAAGTTTAATGAACTTCATGCTTTTCTGTTGCAAAAAGTGACTGATTTTAGAATGTATAACCTCGAATTATTTAAGGAATTCATAGAAAAACGTGCCGAGTAAGTTCGTTAACTTAAAAACCGCGTACTTTAAGCCCGTACGTTTATCACCAACGTCGAGCTGAGTAAGTTCGCGAACTTAAAAACCGCGTAAGTACTTTAAGTTCGTACGTGTATCAGCTACTTTACAGTGCTCCGCCATTTGACACGTACCTACACTTGCGCTCCGTACGTAGTTTTTCGCAATGTTACAATGGAGAAACTTAATGACACGGATTCTAACTTAGAAGGTATCACCAAAAAAGATAAAAAGTTACATATCAATTGATGGAAGCTTTACGAATTTTGCAAAGCCAATAATTTTGATTTATATGGATTAACAGTAACAACTATAATTATATTTTTAACGGAATTATACCATTCAGGGGTACGACATGTAATTTTTTTTAAAAGCTCCTTACTTGTTTTAACGACCGCACACAGAGTTCAGACTTAAAAATATGCTTTTTTCCTAATGCAATTCATATAAAAATACCAGACATGCTAAAAACTTCTCGCACCTACACATCCAGGACTGATTCTCCTTCAGTTTCCTGACCAACCAGAGATTTATTCAGTCAGGACTTTGCGTTGTTACCTAAATAAAACACAGTCTTTACGTAACAGCGACAGTTTATTAAAAGGCATAAAGAAGCCGCATAAACCAATCACTTCTCAGTTTGAGCAAATTGGTTATATAATTATTGGCAAGCTGTGTTATACCTAGATGTATTTGTTTACCGCTCATGGTACTAGATATGCCAGTACAACTAAGGCATCTAATCTTAGAGTCAACCTAAACCTTAGAAAAACAGCAGGTTGGAGCGATGATTCCCAAATCTTGTCGAATTTTATATCGAAATCGAAATTTATAAAATTAGATATTGAGTTTTTACTGCAGATCTCGATTCTTTTTCCTATTTTGTGGCTGCTGGTGCCTGCGTTTATCGTTTGCAAAGCGTTTATCTCGATTCTTTTTCCCATTTTGTGGCTGCTGGTGGATACAGATCAAGTGCAAAACCTGTATGCCTGCGTTTATCGTTCGCAAAGCGTTTAAGTGACTATCTCTCTGATGTGGCAGAGGAAGCGATGGAATCCTAAGGGATATCAATGCCCACCATCAGGAGTGATTTTCCTATACCAGGTGACTGATCATGCTGGGAAAGAGGCGCGTAAACTAGCTCTTGACGCTAGATCACACCCAGCTGGTAAACTGTAAATAATAAATAAATAAATATTCGTGGACAAATTCACACAGCGCCATCTAGCCCCAAACTAAGCAAAGCTTGTATTATGGGTGTTAGATAACTGATATACTACTTAAATACTTTTTTTTAAATACATACTTATTATACATAGAACACCCAGACCCGTAACAGAAATTAAAATTCATCATTTCAATTTCTGCCCGGCCGGGAATCGAACCCGGGACCTCTTGCGTGGCAGACCGGCGTGTTGACCATTAAACCACTCAGGTCAGGTCAGGCTGTGCCACGAGAATACCTGATATCGACGCCCATACCGCTAATGCTGGCAACAGATCCTGGACAGACAGTATCGGTTTCCGTACCATTGGGTATCTACAGTGTAGCTTATTTTGGCCAAGATTTGAAATTTTGTATAACTGGATAATGAAATTATATTTCATTCATTGTTAGCTTTCACATTTGTACGTAACTGTATTTTGTTTAACAGGCTCTTTTATATCTTTTAAATAAAATATCGACAAATTCTGCAATTTTGTATATGAATTCGACAATTAACCGACATTTGTTCCCAACAATCAGATATTCGCTACGTGGCGTGGCCTAGCCAAAATAAGCTTATTTTGGCATAGCCACCTTAAGCACGTTGTAACTTATAAACGGCGGCCCGACAATAACTTTTTCTTTTCCAAAAATTTATCGACTTTTGATCCATGCAACCCAAAGTTACGGAATTCAATGGTGGCCTAACCAAAATAAGCCCCACCTGGGTACATCCGATCATCTATCCTAGGCAGGAGGCATGCTTGTCTTCAGGCGATCTGTCTAGTTATGCTGAAGCCGTTACCGGGGTTATACAACAGGGTATGGGTAACCATGGGCTGTTTATTTAACGACTAGACGAAGATAACGCTAGTTGATAAAGACCAAAGGTTGGCATGAATAAATAAAATATAAAGAACTATAATTACTCATTTATTTTTAACTTTTAGTACAAAATAAAACTAGTACACAGGGATACATCTCAAACCTAGCATTTTGCAATGTTGAATAGTCCGAGGCTTACGACAATAAGTCTTCTCATTTGTACTATTTTAGACACTAACGTCACACAGATTAGCTCATTTCCCCATCAAAAATTAAAACTTAGTCAAAACTGAATAATGTCATCACTCTTCCAGTCAAATCTCTTCAAAATATATCATTATTTGCTGAAATAACACTAAGTTACCTTACTACTGGTTCAGAGTTCATTATTTTAAGCTTACTTACATAATTTTGAGGTTTGGAGCGGCATTGATGAGTTTTCAGGCACATTCAAACCAGTGCACTCCAATGATTGAAATACTTAAAATAACACTTACTTTTTAATGTATGCTTTATACATGTGAATTAATATAAGCTACTTATCTCCGGTGAAGAAAAACAACGTATCATAGCTAATTACTAAATGTTGTTTCTAATGATACGTGGCTTATTAATTCCATGCTGCAGCATCAATTGTTTTAAGAGCGAGTTATTTTCGTATTTCAAACATTTATTTATCTTGATTATCTCATTCATTAACTTTTATTCTGTCTCATAATACTACCAATGCTCGTCAACATTAACGTACACAAATTACTTCGTGTCATTTTCTTATCTAACAATAGTCGATAATGATCGTGCAATAATTACAAAATTTAAAAAATATCCAAGTTTTGAGTGCAAAATTGTTTATCAATACCTTAATAATTATCACGTAACAACATTTAATCAGAGACAATTTTCGAATCAATTAAAATTTTTGCTTTCTACCAAAGAATGACGCTGAACACAAACAAGATACTTTTTCATGTAAAAATTGGAATGAAAACAACAAAATGTATGAGAAAGTATCAGATGTTTATTCAAAGTGAGTATAAGGAATATTACTATCTTGATTTATTACTATCTGAAGACCTTACCCTATAAGGCGGATTTATCATTGTGAGCAAAATATTCCAATTCTTCGTCATTAATAAAGGATAATATAAAATCACATTTTGAAAACCAGTTTACATAATAATCACATCAGGTTTCTGGTATTTGTATGTACATATTTACAGACAGTTAAGCTAAAATTTACATACAATGCACATAATGTGATTTTGTACAACCCTGTATTAGACGATCAAACGTCCTGAACAGCATTTGTAGGCATACCTACAGTTGTAACATTTTTAACGTTCCGATGATAAAAGGGCTGTATTTTCTAACCAACTCATCATCATCGTCCTAGCGCTTATCCCGGCTTTTGCCACGGTCCGCTTTCCTACTCATTCTTCCCCACTTCGCCCGATGTTCGGTATCCTCACGTCGTATGCCGTTGGCTCGGATACGACTCAGCGATGTAAATTCATCGCTTCTTGGGTCGCCCATGAGACCTCTTTCCTGATACAGGCAGATTCAGGCACCTATTCCCCACATCCCTGGGGCCTACCCATTACGTGAACAGACTAGCACAGGCGAGCCTCCTCGATCCTATCACGATGGTATTGATGGTTTTGACGACGATTATAACCAACTATTACTAGATAAATCAGAGAAAATTGTCCCCTGCTGTTAGGAACATTAATTATGTTACACACTGTATCACAGCTTATGCACGTCTGCGAATGTCAATTGAATTCAATTTATATTAATACGTAATATGTGTATATTAATTATTGCTATACTTGTATACTTTCACAATTATTTAGAATTAATGCAAAAGCATTGCATGTTATAAAGCCGTTTCAACATATTGTGCATATTTTTTTTCACAGAACCAAATAGTAAATCGTGTTTTAATGAATGATGCTTGTTTTTGGCACTATTAATTGTGTATGACATTTAGTAGCACCTATTTACCATCAGAAAAAATGAATTGTCATAGGTAAGTCATAAGTCTTACATAACACAAACTATGCGACTGTGGGACCTAAATAAGAAACAGAACAACATTATACATCAATTAGTACAATATCTGGTCAGTGATATTGAAATATTTTCAATTACAGTGATTTAACCAAGATAAGATAAGACCAATAGTTTAAAATTATTTTAAAGTACAAGGCGGACTCTTTAGCGCAATTGCCAGACAAATTACTGGGGTTTCTTTCATCATTCGAGCTAAGTCGCATTAAAACATGTTGTCAAATTAAATCTGCCTAATTGAAGACAATGTGATTACTTTTTTCATTCACATTATCACATGTAGTACCATTAAAAAGAGGTAACGTACGTACATGCTTTTAATATCATTACTTAAGATTTACCTAATACCATGCAGAATCAATATTAGAGCCCCTTAATAATTTACCGACTATACACGACGTATTACGCAAAATGTTTTTATTACTCGATAAATATATACAAACAAGCTATCGATCAATAGTTTCCTACCTACATATAAAATTTTAAACTTCTCAGAGAAATGATAAACATTATTCAGAATGATTTTTCGTAACATCGAAAAATAAAACACATAAAACAACAAACATTCACCAAACGACCGGCGTGTCAGAGCGAACCGCTGAATAGTTACTACATGTATTTCGGACCCTACGACCTAAATGAACACATGAAATACAATCCGACGCGATTTCCCGGAGCGCCCTATAGCATCTATTATAACCTACCGTATTAAATAATTACCTTAAACATAAAATAAACTCAGTAATATACATAATTACATAATATATTCGAAAAAAAAAATTAACAAAAATGGACAATATCGACATCCGACGAGTTACCGCACGCTGCGGTGTGTCCTCTCGCGGGGCAGTGTCGGGAGCGGTCGGCGGTGCCGCCGGGGGCTGCCGCTAGTGCGCGAAGCAGCACACGTCGCAGCGCTAGGTGCTCGGGCGTCACATCGGCGGGCGCTCCCAGTCCACGGAGGCGGGCGGCGGCGCGCCGCTCCACGCGCCCCAGCGCTCGCGCCGGAAGAACCGCTTCTTGAAGTGGTGCGCCGGCGGCGGCGACGGCGACTGCGCCTCGCCCGCGGGCCCCGCGCCCGCCTCCCCCGCCTCCCCGCCCGCCATCGCCAGCTCCGCAGCCCCGCCATCTGCGACGGACACCATTGGCCGTGCTATAAACACCCATCACGCATATTATGTACCTTGTAAGTCGACGAGCGGACGTTGGAATGTCGACGTTAACAAAATCAAAGTCCGGTGGATACGATCAACATAACATACTAATGATAAAATTTACTAGTAAACGATTGATCGTTTCTAAATAATAATTAAGGAAAACAATTTACTTCATTCCTGACAGTACACTAATTTTTGACAATTTTAAACTTGACATTCTTATTCAGACATTACCATTGGTAGCGCATAGTAGTTACCTGCTAGTGCTGGCGCGACGGTGGTGCAGGGCGGCGGCGGGCGGTGCGGGCCGTGCGGGCCGTGCGCGCCGTGCGGGCCGTGGCTGGCGTGCTGCGCATGCGCGGGCGGCGCGGGCGGCCGCAGCTCGCCGTGCCCGATGCCCGAGTCCGGCGACGTGTTGCACGCCTCGTCGGAGCGCCGCCGCTTGTCCTCCATGGCGGTGGAGGCGAACGATATGATCTGGTCGAACCGGAACGCTATCCGGTCCTGCCACTTGCTCTCCTCGACCTCCTCGCCGCCCTCGGGCGCGGGCCGCGCGTCGGGCAGCTCGTCCACCAGCGGCGTGGACGTGTTCGAGTGCGGGTCGTGCGAGGGCGAGCGCCGCCCGTCCTCCGCCCCCGCCCCCGCCCCCGCCGCCGCCCCCGCCGGCCCGCCGTTGCGCCCGCGCCAGTACGCGGACGCGCGCACGCGCTCCTGCAGACAAGCCGCTAAACCTGCAAGTTTCACCCGAGCGTTAGTCATCGACGCAGACTTCGAAACACCTAACCTATCGCTCGGCTCGCCGCGGGAACACACTTTATACCTTCGAGGGGCTGTTGGTGCTGCGCGGGGGCCTCATGGTAGCGAGCGCTCATGTTGACGGCCGCGTTGATTATGCTCTGGTTGGAGATTTCGAGGGTACGCTCGATTTCGCCGTTTACGAGGTCCCCGATAGTGCGGGCGCCCGACGCCGGCGCCGTGAGCCGCTCCTGGGAAAGGTGGCGGCGCAGGGCCAGCTTTGCCGGCGATACCTGCGGGGTCCCACGATACAGGGTCTGAGTCAATGAAATCGTTCGAATCTTGGGGTGAGCATGCTACACGAGAGGGGTGGCAGTGAACTATAAAGTTTCAACTACCTGCGTGTAGTCCGGCTGCATGTGGTGGGGCTGGTGCTGGTGGGGCTGATGCGAGGGGTGGGGCTGATGCGACGGGTGGGGCTGGTGGGACGGGTGGGAGCGCACGTCGCGGCGGTCGTACTGGTAGCGTTCGCGGCGGAAGGGCGCCGTCGCGGCCGGGGCGCGCGCGAACGCACTCCCGCTGCTACCAAGACCGCTCGACCCGCTTCGTTGCTGGTTTAAAGTTACATTTCAATTATAGCATTTCAAAACACATGACAAAACACGTAATTCAATGAAAATTGGTGTTCATGTGACGAACTCACTTCCAATCGCGGCCCATACGGCGACCCATGGAGTTGTGAACTCGGCTGACGAACATAACCGTTGCTGTAGGCGATATTTTGCGCGGGTGGCCTCGACACTTTTCTCTGCTCCTGCAACCGTATTATTTATTTTAGTTACCTATACAAAATTTAAACAAAATTGTACGAAAATAGGTATAAAAACTGACATCCAATCGCAGCTGGTCCTCGTTGAGGACTGAGGTGATGATGCTCTTGAGGCGGTCCTCGAAGTTGATGACCTTGGGCGACTCCTGCACCTTGGCGACGACGTTAAGGGGCTTCTGCGGCTTCCCGGGCGAGAGCCGTGGCGTGGGCACCCGCAACGGCGGGCCAGAGCGGACCCCACCCATCTTGCTGTGCCTGTGGGGAGTAAAGACATGTTATGCAGAAAGTATATTGACAGAATTGTAGGAAATCCTAACCTAAGCTAAACCTGCAGGTATCAGGAAAGCTCCGGAGGGAAGTCCAAGAAGCAATGGATCATCGCCGACTCAAGTGCGACAGCCAATGGTTTGCGACGCGAGAATGCCGAAAACCGAGCGAAAAGAAGAAAGTAGGTAGGAAAGCGGAACCTGCCAGACGCGATTTGAGAGATTCGAAAATAACGATGGTGATCCACAATCTACAAACAGCGGTAAAATGTCAGTTGCGGTCATTATTGTGGTCACCCTGTAATGTTTGTCGTATGTTTTATTGCAGGTTGAAATTTTTCGTACACAAATTTCTGTCGTATTTTCGTACGTATATACATACCACCTTAGTTAATAGGCTCATCATCAGCCCCGATATGTCCACCGCTGGATTTGCAACAGACAATTATTCGGCGAAGAATTCGTGAATATGCAGCCGCTTACTTAAGCTCCTGAACAGAGACTCGTCAGATCCTGTAGGCCTACTGGAAGAGATCTTTTAGACATAAGTAGTGTCTGTTGTGTTGTAACTAATCTGTTATTTCTGTTTAGTTTTCTTGTGTACAATTAATTGTAAAAATATTAATTATGTTGTTAGTAAAACGACTCCCGAGGGCAGCTCGACTCACCTGCTATCCATATGGCGGTCGCCCTCCCGGGCGTATCCATTAACAATCACATTTGGCTTGGCCAGCTTGCCGGCCTCAATCTGGCGGCCGGTCTCCAATATCTTCTGCGCCAATATCTCCGGGTTCTGTTCCTCGATCTTGCCCACATCCGGCACGTCGGGCCAGTCCTGGGAGCGGCTGCGGTGGTCGCGCGCCTTCCGCGGCTTACAGTTCACGGAATGCGGCTTCACCGTGGCCACGGGCACGCCGGGCGCCGCCGCCGATTTCTGATGCTCACTAGCCCGCTCCATCTGAACTATCTCACTCTGCAGGTGCCCCACCTGCGCGTGCAACCGCTTCCTGTGCGCCAGCGTCGCCGATATCTCCTTCAGTATGCAGTCCTGTGCCACGCTCTGCGTGATCTCCAGGTCGGGCGGTATGTGCCCCAGCTGCCTGTACTTCTCCGTGATCTCGTACGTTCGCTGCTTCACCAGCATCTCCTGCTCGGCCTCTATGCTGTTCACCTGGGCCTGGAGCTTGCTCGCTTTGCTCTGCAACTCCTTGTGCCGCCCGACGATCTCCTTCGCCTTCGCGAGCAGGTCCACGGTGTTGCTCGCGTGGATGCCGAGCTCGCTCATTCGCGCTTTCAGTAGAGCGACGCTGTCGCTTATCAACACGTTTATCTGCTTATCCAGCTGCGACGCACGCGATTTTAGCTTCTGATTTCTTTCCTATAACAATGGAATCAAATATGTCAGTATCTGGTATGGTACACGACGTAAAAGACATGATGTTATTATCTGGGTAGAAGATTCAACAACTCCTTTAGAAAGTAAATCGCCTCTGATTTTTCTAAAACAAATGAAACATTTTAAACTAAAATAAAAAACCCTAAAAATATTGATGAAAATAGAACAAGCAAAAACTCATAGAAATCCGGCACAGCCAACGGCGCTGGCAGTTACCTTCTCCCGATCGATCTGGCTCCGTATCTGGTGGCGGTAGTCCGGCGTGGCCATCTTTTGCAGGAACGAGAGGTACTGGTCGCGGAACATGTCCAGCAGTAAGTGTAGGGAGTACGGCTGGTTGGGCGCCCTTGGGATCGCCAGCTCGCTGTGCAGCCCCGCGGCCGGCTGCAGCGCCACGCCGAGGGCGGACAGCCGCTGGCCCACGCAGCCGGGCGGGGGCGCTGTCACCTGGTGGGGAAGCAGAGTTTTAGAAGTGGAAAGAGCGGGAATAATGCTTGAAATAAAAGGCGCGAAGTACCAAAGTAAAACAAACCGTAAGATACTAGGATGTTAGCTCTCAGAGTAAATTATATACTCTAGGAGCTTTTTATTTCTTTCATTTTTTTGGGAAAGCAACAGCATTTCAAGTAACAAGGATATTATACATATCAGAAAGTCAATGACTTAGGTTTCGTAGTTCCTTTGTCACTCGGACTCGGACTAAGATGAAAATGTAGATGTGTTAGGAGAACAGAGCTCCAAGTTCTCAGGGCGCAATGAAAAATTTTATAGGGATTTATCGATTTTTATACCTATCAATGGTAGCATGGCTATTTGCTTATTTATTGTACATTTCTTCATTCATGTTTCAATCGGGTAAAAACTGAATATCGGTAATAAAAGGCATCCAAATTTTCGATAATTCGAATGAAAAATAAACGGACTCAAACTTAATTCTGTTAAGTCCGCCAATGTACATTAAGTGCATAAAGTTTTAATCACTTCATAAATAAATAAATTTTTGACCACTGTTATTTGTTTCGTTTTTGGCTGATGGCCCTAGACGGCAATGCATATTAAAACTGACCATAAAACAGAGTAGGAGGCGTAGTCTACAGTCGTTAGTTACCGATCCGTTCTGCAGCGTGGAGGCGAGCGTGGTGGAGTGCAGCAGGTCGAGTCCGGCGATGGCGGCGGGCGCGGCGCGGCGCCGCTTCGTGCGCGACGCGCGCCGCCGCGCCCCGCCCGCGCTCGCGCTGCGCTTGCCGCCCGACCGCCGCACGCGACCTGGGGGACAGGGGGACAGTTATGTATCAAGACATAGACATAGACATCATTTTATCTACACTCATAGCTTAATGTTCCAATAACATATCCGAAAACAGTCGTTTAAGGGTACTTTTTTTTCACGGCAGACTATAAAATTTAAAAAAATTACTTTTCGATACAGCATTTCCCATACTATTTTCATTACAGCTGTATCGTAAAATAACTTTTTAATCATTATGCAACACTTTCATTTTTATTTCTTTTTGTCGGGCGCCGGGACACGGCGTAATGGAGGCGTAGTGAATACTTAGATGTCTTTAACAAATTCAAAATTTAAATTTTCCTGTTCATATTCTGTGTAATTGTTTTCCCGCTAAACAGAATATTTTATGTAATTGTTGTAATTTGTGTTTGTGAATGTTTTTCCTTATTTTAAGCAAATAAATAGATAAATGTGAAAACAGTTAAGTGAATTTCCCGCCGCTTGATATCCTTGACGCGTAGATACAACAGAACTGACTCGCTTACTTCGAGCTAAGTTGAGAAAATTATAGGTACGATATTTTAACATAAAATATGAGTGTAGATAAAGTAGTGTATGCAACTGCATATAATTATTACATTAGAGCTCCATCCAATATTTTTTAATATATTCCAGGATTAAATATGGTCCGACCACTGAAAAACTGTCAGGTGGATGGCACGTATTAATTGTCAGAAAAATGTTTCCCACATGAATGTACCTATAATTTTGGAAAGAACCTGTAATCAAGGAGCACCAGGCACCCACGACAGGCTTTTCCCAAAATTAAAGTAATATTTTCTGGGAAACGTTTTTCGGACTATTACTTGATCACCTCTTGGTGATATCTACTGTGCAAGTGCTTTTCTTATCACAAGCCATTATGCGCTTATTACACATGCCTAAATTCAGTAGACTAAATGATTCAGTTACTGAAATTAGTCAAATGTAATCGCATTTAGCAAGTTAGGATGCTAAATTTAGAAGAACATATGGTTTTTGAATTTAGAAGCCTGAATTGAAACGCATTTAGGAAGGTGTAATAGCATTTAGTAACTTACTTAAATCAGATGGACGTTCAGAAACTCATTTTTGCCTGGTAATTTAACTGTGTGACTTTAATCTTGTAAAATAAGGCCTTTTTAGAGAAATATGATTTAAAATAAATATTACTAAACATTATTCGAGAGCATCATTAACGCCAAGATTATCACTTACTTATAAGAATCATGTTTAGTTTTCATATAAATGTCAAGCAGTGCAGTTTTAGAACGCAACATCTAAATAAAAAGTACAACAGAATGGCGGGAATTCAAAAGTACTGCAGTTATTCTCGTACACAACACGTCCGACTTCGTGACGCTTCAACCAGGAAATGAATTTAGTAACTGAATTTAGAACAGTGTAATCAGAAACTTCTAAATTTAGAAGCTAGTTGCTTCTGAATTTAGTCTACTGAATTTAGGTATGTGTAATAAGCGCATTAGGCGAGCGTTCGATAGTAATCCAAACTTAATCGTGTATCATCATTCATTCCACATCACCTCGATATATACCACGGTGACCGAACGATTCCACCAACAGACTGCTAGATCTTAAACGGAAGTAACTCAAGAAGTAGTAGAAACAATTACAAAGCGCCACAAACAACTACTCACAATCGGAGCTGATAACATCCCTTTGTCTTGTTTGGGGAGCCAAAGAAATCGTGGCTTATGTGATCTCGGAGTGTAAGGACTAAAGGACTAACAGGGCTAAGGTCTCATTAGGAATGAGACCTCAGAGATGAGCGTTCAGCAAGGGCTCAGGGCGCGCCAACACCACTGCAGTAAGCTCGTTCCATATCTCGTACGAGACAATGTGCGTGGTGTAGTATGGCGTGTTGTATGTTACACTGACTGGTATCCGCGGAGGAGGCCCAAGGCGCGCCAACACCACTGCAGTAAACACGTTCCATAGCTCCTACAAGACAAGGTGTGTGGCGTGAAGTGTGTGGTGTGGTGTGGCGTGAAGTGTGTGGTTTGGTGTGGTGTGTGGTGTGTGTGGTGTGTGGGGTGTACTGTGGGGTGTAGTGTGGCGTGGTGTGGGGTGTAGTGTGGTGTGTGGCGATGTGTGTGGTGTGGTGTGGTGGTGTGTGTGGTGTGATGTAGTTTGGCGTGGTGTGGTCTGGTGTGATGTAGTTTGGCGTGGTGTGGCGTGCGGCGTATGGCGTGTGGTGTGGCGTGTAGCGTGGCGTATTGTATAATACACTGACTGGTGTCCGCGGAGGAGGCCCACGGCGCGCCCCACTCGCGCGGCGCGGGCTCCGGCGCGGGCGGCGCGTCGTCGGTGCCGCTGGACTCCTCGTCGCTCTCGTCGCTGGAGCGGCGAGCGGCGCGCCGTTTCGCGGCCGCGGCGCGGGCGCGAGTGCGACCGTTCTCGCCCCTGCGATGATAATATCGGTGTTTAGATTCAGTTTTATACAGTGTCTGGGGGTCTAAAAAGGTTACGGTTGTTTCATATTATGATTCATATTAGAATGCCACAAACTTATCCGATCTGGTGGCCAAAACTGGAACTAAGTGCGGCGACTTTGAATTGGCATGTCAATGTCAACAACAGCGACGCTGTAGATAAGTTTGTGACAAATGAATATGAATCACAATATGAAACGCTAATGTGCTAATGTGCCAAGCCAACTGCTGTTGGCTTTCCTTAAGTAAATAAAATAAAATGTGGCCTTTTTACACCCCCTGATCTGCCAAATCCTGGATCATGGTCATGGCAGACCCCGGGCCCTCGTGCGCGAGAGCACAACCGGGCAACGAGTACAACATTAAAGGCGAGATGATTATGTTTCCCAAAATTGTTGGAAATTCGCAGAGTCCGGGAACTGGTGACCGTTTCGTACTTTGAGTTAGAGGCTAGTAGAACGTCCAACACGACGACCTCGTCACTCGTCGCATGACGGTATTTTTTATACAGTTTTAGATCGAAAGTCTTACTGACAGCTGTAAGATTTACAACCTAGTTAAAAAGGGTAATTGAAAAAATAAATTGTTATCTGCACGCAACTAACGACTACTACGCGGTCGATTGTCGGCACCATGGCTGCAAGAAACGAACTCGTTGCCGATAACGTATTCTTTTATTTATAGAAAAACACGCTCTGTAAATACCTGACTAGCTAAATTTATTAACTTAAACCAAATATAAAAGGCACACATTACTGGTATAAATATAATTTATACAATTATTTTACATGATTTTTACAAATGTTTATCTTTAGATTCAAATTGGCCTGTGACCAGCAGCGGCATAATACATGATTTATTGATATATATAACTCAGTCAAATTACGCGTGCCATCATTATAACGCTAACTAGCGTGCAATACTGATAGACGCAGTTTCACGAAACAAGTTTTTGGATGTGTTATTGGACCAAGTAAAAATACGTCTATGTCTATATCTAAGTCCTACAATATGGACATCTATGACTGTATTCGAGCTAACATTTAGTCCTATCACTGTTAAACAGACTCTACTTGCCATCGTTACATGGCGATCGTGAAAATTTCAATAGAGAAAGACAAAACAATTGTGCCCGACAACGGCAATTTCGACCGTGTGTTCAGACTTCAGTTGTCTTTTCTAAAGCCTGACGAGGAATATTGAGGTGCCGCCATACTGCAGAATTTTTAGAACCCATTTCGTACAATTGAAACAACAAGAAACTGCAACAGTACCACCCCCTTGACTCTCTCAAGACAGACCTCATACATCCCTGGCCAGCGCAGTGTTTTCGTAGATATAAAATTGAAATGTATTTCACATAACTTTAGATTTAAAAGTTTATTTATTTAGTTATAATGGTGGTAGCAGTTTTTACCTCACGGCCCGTGGTCTGGTAACCTTCCTCCTTCGCTCTGGCAGCGAGCCGGTGCTGTGGTTGCTGTTCCCGTTGAGCAGGTCCGGCGTGGACTGGCGCGTGGGCGGCGCGCTCAGGTGCCGCTTCGAGCTGCCCTCGCCGTCGTCGCAGCCGTTGTTCGCGCCCTGGGACAAAGTACTACACTATAAGTGACTGCCTTATATAAAAATAACAAACAAAATACACCGTCACGGGGTGCCAATTCCCGAAACTGTTCAAGCAATCTTAGGGTCTTAGATGGAAGATCTTGGTCGAATTAAGAGGATGTAACATACTAATATTGAGCTCAGATAGGCCTCTCATCGGTCAGCTTGGAAGCGGCCTGCAGCCGTCGTCGTTCCACATTCACAACGATATGCTTTGATTTGACACTCTTATTTCAATGACTATAGTATTTTTCATTGCATAGAACCGTCGTCCAGGATAACTGCAACCATAGGGGAGCGGATGCAGTACCCGCCTTTGAGGTTGATGTCAATACATAAATACTATTTTCAACCATATAATATGTAAAGAAATGTATAATGTTTTGTAAACATAATAAATATTAAATTAGAATCCTAACCATGACTAATGAAGAGCCAAGTTCATGATTTATGTGAAGTATATAAATATGTATTTTATCAATATAAATATTATAAATACACTATTAACATTATTTATATTTGGTAAATATGCAAAATGTAATTACGGATACGATAATAATAATGTATTGATAATACTATAAAAATAATTAATTGTCTATACTAAAATAATAGAAATACGATGTGATTGGAACAGACCCTTTTGCTGACCTTGAGTTTCGGATTTTTCAGTCTTTGAAAATATCTCTCCAATTTGGTCCTATCTATAACGTGTAAGTAGTAGGAGACTGGTTTCCCCGTCCAGGAGACGGATCCCTTCAGCGGGGTCATCTCGCTGACGTGCATGATGGTCCCGATGTCGCTCAGGTTCCGGTCCGTGATGCGGAAGTTGAGCGGGCAGAAGCTCTTCGAGGAGACGATCTTGGCGCCGTCCTTCAGGTCCGCGAACCGCTCCTTCAGCTGGTGGTCCACGTGGGGGCCGAACGCGAAGTTGTTCACGAAAACCACCGTGGCTTGATTTATCTTCTCTCTATGCTCGTCCAACAGGAAGTCCCCCTTTATAAGTTTATACTCGCCGAACTTTTTGCCGTACCACCTCATCCACGTTCTGAAGTGGATGTCCATGCTCTGTAATGCGGGATTGCTGGTTTATTAGTATTTAATTCGGAAAATATAAGGACCATAAAGATACACTTCACTAAATCAGAGACAAAATATTAACAGACAAAACGTCGTCAGCGTGATTTCAAAGTTACTTTCACAAACAGCCGGGCCTGCGCTGGCGTCCTGGGGCTTGACGACTTGATTCCATGGCGTTGTTATATTTCGTTACGTACCTATGTCGTATTTGTACCATTGGCAGTGCCACAAACACGTCAAGCTATAGACCGTATCTGCCGGCCGCGGCTCTTTGGGGCAGGACAGTTTTACTTGAATTTTGATTAAAGACTTAGTCCAAATCTAATATATAAAATTCTCGTGTCACAGTTTTCGTTGCCATTACTCCTCCGAAACGGCTTGACCGATTTTGATGAAATTTTTTGTGCTTATCCGGTATCTATGAGAATCGGCCAACATCAATTTTTCATCCCCCTAAATGTTAGGGGTAGTCCACCCCTAAATTTTTTTTTATTTATATGGCAAAACAACGTTTGCCGGGTCAGCTAGTACCATATAAAGTGAAGTTTAAGCCATATTTTCTACAGAGCAAAAAAGGTCTTTACCTCGGCATATTTGCTAGGCACCTCCGCTTTCTCGACGCCGAGGCAGACGCGGCAGGGCGTGGCGGCGGCCATCTGCAGCACCACCTGCCCCACGCCCGAGCCCAGGTCCACGAACACATCCTCCGCGGAGATCTGGATCTGGTCGATCATCTGGCTGATCAGCTCGTACGACGTCTCGCCGTACACCTGGCGGAGGCAACGAGTTGGGGGGTTAGTTACGCGCATTGAGAGTATTGAGGCGATGACTGGAGTCTGCTTGTCGACGTCACTGTAGGACAATCGACAATCGGACTGATTGTTGTCCATATATTTTAGGATCTCCGTAAGACGCAAGCGTTGCGGCTTTAAACTGTATTTGATTTTTGCCGACAAAAAACTCAATCACCGATTATCTGACGTGGGCGTGCAGCCATGAGACTTAAGAGAACCATATTTAAATACTGGTTTATTCCTTTACATTAAAATAAAAGCGCGGATGCGATTCTGGAGGATGCGTATTAATGAAAGAATAGTCGAAATCGAGTCTGTTGTTTAAGAGTTTACTTATTACAAACTATAGATAAACTGCAACTAGCTAGTACTGATGTGTTTGTTTGTTCATTATTCAAATTAACAAACAAACGAATCTTTGCTCTTTATAATATTAGTATCGCATCCTAACGTGGATTTCGAACAAAAAGTTGCTGCCGCAGTCCGATGCTGCTGGAAAGAAACGCTGACAAACCGAAAAACACGTTATCAATAATCGTCGTAAATCAAATTTACTATAGTAGTAGTTTCTTAATAACCATTGTCTCATAGTAGCATTTATATTACATGCTTTACACCTCTGAGTGACCAGCTTACCTCTGGCGAGAAAGGTTCATATTGATTGAGCTTTTCTGGATCAGCAACCGCCTGATTGTACGTCTGCTGCAAGATGTGCTTCAGAAGACCTCTCGATGGATGCTTGTTTAGCCGCTGGGCTGGTAATGAAGTGCCCTTTTCCTGTAAAAGAAACATCCATATCTTATTTATATGAAGACTAATTGTGTTAGATAACATTATAAAAAAGGTACATTGTGACATCGTCAGTTACTTAACAGCAATTTAAAACGTTTTTAATATCGTCAATTAACGCGTCGTGAGTAAGGTGCGGCAGGTGCGGCGCACGAGGGCCACTATTTGTGATCAGGTGCGGCGACCCGGCGCGCCACGCCACCCGCCCTTACCTATTCGCCACCTTTAGCTTTAAAGGCAGCTGATGACCTATTTATATTACAACTATAGATGTTGAACCTTTAAAATAAATTATAGACCACACTACATTCTTACGTAAATATATACGTCAGTTACAATTTTAAGGTTTACAACACAAGCCGACGTAAATAGAACGCTGCGTGTGATATGCCACCGCTTTGTGCAACTCCACGTGACGTGTGTTTCGTCGGCAGTGATAGAGTGCGAGGACCCGCAGGCTTAAACGTATAAGTGAATAACTCGTGCCTAACCTTGACATTGGCTACGCCACGATATGACCGATCGATACAGCGCTCCAGTCTCATTCGCGAGCAATGTCGACGGCCTTGAGTTCGTTCGTGATTGGAACGAGATTCGCCATTATTAAAATTATAAGCGTCGGCGGGCGCATTCGAAGACAAGCGGTCATTAGCATCGCTATACATAGAAAAGCAAGGAAGCCGCGTGACGCGGCACGTGCTCCGCATAGAGCGGCCGCCGCCGCGCCGCCGCGCCGCCGCGCCGCGCAGCAGGAAGTAACGGTGCATCGTGCAGTTTGCATCACACGGCACGCCGCCTCGCCGCCTCGCCGCCTCGCCCGCCACAGTCGCCGCCGAATACAACACACGCTATGAATCATTGCTCAAATTTGCTTGGACAAATGGCTTTGTTTGTACAACACGTTTCCAGTATGCGAAAATTGACTCATATAATAATGTAAATTAACTTCGCATTCAATGACTCAACGTTTTAACGATTCTATGATTCGGAAACTGTTTTGTTTATTATTTCCAAACGCTGCTTTACGATCATAATACTTTTTATCGCGCATACATCTACATTCATGCAAATAATTCACGGTTCGTACTCTCGCTTGCATACATGTAGAAAGCAACGTACGTACGTTACACTAAACACCTAGGCGCGTTAAATCGCTGTTTTTATACCTCTGTATAGTTAGGTGTGTGTCGGACGGACGGTTTCTATATTTAGCCGACAGTAGAAAATCAATAACGACCTCTATAAACCGGCGGGCGATTGCGGCACGCGCGTAAAGCGCGAGGCGATGCGTACCTTCCTAGTTCCCACATCCCGCGGGCCCACACCCGCGCGGGGGACGCGCCGCCCGCCGCCCGCCGCCGGACAACAGTCAAAACAACGTCAAGCCTAAGCTTTGTTTGTTTTTATATATGAATATTTCCATATAACCAAACTGCTATAACATTGACTTTTTCTGTTACACATAAATTATTTCGGAGTGCCATGCCCGAAACTCCGTAACAGTGCAACTTTCACTGCTCCCGAGTTAATTAAATCAAATAAAGATCACAGAATGTATTAAGCCTTTCACTTAGCAAATGTGTTTGTTTTGTCTTTATATCTGTCGTTTCGCGGGACCCTTGCGTTAACCCCTAATTTTATTAGACGCGTAACTGGGTTAGGGGAAGCATGGCGACAAATCAATACTACAATGCGCCTTCTTACGCAATAATACAATAATAAACCTGTTTCGCGCGTATTTTTTTTTATATTTTGTTTAAATTAATTATCATAACGTACTATTTAAGGGTTTCTTTAATATTATTCTTGCACTAACTGTTAGTGCAAGAGTAATGTTAGTGACTTACGTTATGAATTTGGAAAATGTCAGTACATATCTTGTATAACTTTTTTATTTGAATCATATACAACAGTTGCCTAAATTTTTTCTTGTATGTACCTGCTTAGTTTGGAAAGCGAGTGTACTGTGTAGGTTCAATGACGCAATCGGCTCTGCCAGTCGTAGGGCTGTCGCTATTGCCCAAACGGTCCATACGGCGCTATGCGTTGCATCATCACATCAACCTACTCGTATCCTACATACCTAGTCGGTGAAAATTAGAAAGCAGCCCTGTATAATCATTTTAAGTACCGATGTAGCGACTCGTAAGTGTTGTCCCACACTACAATACTTAGTTCGATACCTTGATCGCACAATACGTGTACTGTATCTACTCAATGAAACCGAAAATGGATTAAAACTACGGACAATAATTTTATAACTAAAGTCTAGCTATTGACAGTAAGTTAATTTTTTATACACTCAGCGGCAGAAAAAGTGGCCCAGTAGATTGTCTCAAAGTGAACAAATTAAAGTTTTGTATAGCTTGGGAACTAAAAAAGAATTTTAATTTACATCTCGGATTAACGTTGAAAACCGTTCTACCATACCACATAATTGAAAAAAAAAAACATTGTCATAAGTTACTTAAACGGTTATTTGAATCTATCCGTCTCAGAACATATAAAACACAAAAATTTAAAATTGAATCGGTAGGTAAAGTGTAGCATAGGACTGTATCATGTTCCTACACCTATTAAATAAAATAGATATTGCTGTGGAATGATAACCTAGTTTAACTTCACTGACACATGTGCTATGTAAATGATATTGAACATTTAATGCTAAAGTTCATCTGCGGCTTATGTACCTATTCCATTATGAAGCTAAGCTATAATGCTTATACATATATTCATTTATTGAAAATTCAATTGCAATCACGTTAAATGGCTTTATGTTACCCAACTTCATGTACATCTACGTTGATTTCAATAGATGAAAATTTCATTTAAAACAAGAACATTACCTAAATCGTCAAGCAATAAAGTTCAATTCTGTAAATGTCCAGGCCGAAACGTCTCTGACGCAGCCAAAAAAAAAAGGTCATTAACACTACGCGAGACATTCGCGCTCGCTCAATATTGCGGTCATCGCCCCCACTCGGGCCGCACCAAATTAAGCACTATCGCACTCCAGCCAAATATCTAGCGGCTGTCTAACCCCGGCGTGATAGATACAATTATCATTTTGTTGTCGATGTCATACGTCAATACATACAAATGATAATATCCGAAATTTTATTAAATCATAGGTAAGTTACTTCGATACGGAAGACGTAAATCAGGCTGTCATGTATTGTACAAACTACAAAGTGTACACAACGTAACGCCGAAACTGTCTGCACGCTAAGGTCAATAAACTGAATACAACGCTAAAAGTGGATGACTAAAAGACGCTGTGTTCAAAAAAGTAACAATAACGCCGAATACACGGTTACAACTTAACAATCACAAAGGCAGTTATGCAGTACCATTTTTAATTCAATGACGAACCAAATCTGAATTAAGCATTTTGTAGATAATGTAAATTGTACTAAGCAATCAAACGTAAACTATGTATTGTACTAATATGACGTTGGTCGTGCGTGCTATAAGAAACACAAGGTGGCAACCGCCACTGTAACTGACATCGCAGTAGCTCACCTTGAAATTGATGACTCAATCGAAGTACAATTCAAAAACTAACTGCTAGTATGGTTCGGTGTCGTGGGCTATCTCATTTACATTGTTATATTCACGTGTCATGCCATCCTGTCCGTGCAAGGTTGTGAACGAAAATTATGCTGCCATAAATCAATATAGTCTATAGTTTAGTTATTTCTACATGTGGTTTCAATACTACCTACAAACGTTATGAACAAGACTTATTCAGAAAATAGCACGCGGTGATAATTTTGTAGATCTACGCGCACATGTTAGTATAAAAATACTACAAAGAGGAAACATTTGTTTGGTTCTATATAATCGATATAGCTCGTGAAACTACTGAACCGAATATAAACTACAGTAAAGTTTGTGTGTTTGTATTAACTTTACTGTAACAAATACACGAGTTCTATGCGATTCAAATAAGAATAGAACGGGCTAACTTCACTGGAATAAGTACTAGAGATGAGTGATAAATAACGTTACGGTAAAGAGGTCAAAGTGACCTGCAGTCTAAAAATATCACTGATTTGAAAAGAAGGCACGATGTTACAAAATCATCTCATAACATAGAGGACACGTGAGGGGGCGTCAGTGCCTTTTCAGTTTCCCGTATCGGTGGCATTTTCGGACAATAGTAAATATGGCGTAAAAAGGTACTTTTTCACTCGTTGACGGCGTTATTTATTTATCACCTAACTCTGGTACCCAGCTCGACTTCTCGAGTGTAACTGACTAATTACACTCGAGAAGTCGAGTATAATTCCGTCCTATTCTTATTTTAATCGCATAGTATATAATATAATAATCTGTGTTTAAAAAGCTATCGCTGTACCTTCTCTAAGCGAAACTCGATTATTTAACGCACTTCCGAGGCTTGGAGAAACGTTTGGTAGACATAGCTCAACTGTCCCGCACTTTGCAACTTTCCAACAATCAAATTTCGACGGTTAGAAAACGCTCTGCTCTGACATTAACTATCACAAATCGTATTTTAACACCAATGATTGTAATTGTGAATAACAAAAGTAGTATATATCTATTATTTTCTGTGTGCATAATTCTAACAGATTTTATCTACTATAAACAAACCGTCATTTTATTCTAACACAAATTAGGTGTTAGATATACTTTGAAACGAATTCTATGATCCTAGACACACCCCTGACTATGTAAAAAATGTACGAAAACGAACAAAAACTTCGGGTACAAAAAAAATTGACAGAGGTATGCGTGTAAGATGAGAGCGCGCGTACTTTGTGCGCTATTAATTTAAATACAAATATTAGCAAGTTTGGGAAAGAAGACTAACAAAACAAAACATAACTCCCCACTAGGAAGTAACGCTTCAATTAACTCGAAATCACAATACAGAAAAAAGTTATGTGTGAAGTTTCCTAGTTTCCTACTTTTTCCCACTGGCAGCCGGCAGCGCGTCCGTGTCATAATGAGAATTGGTATGCATCGCGTATAAATAGAGTTAGCCTCGCGCGGCGTCTGCGGACATCGATCGCTGCGTCCTCGCCGCCATCTTGGCCCTCGTGTCTCCCTCCGGCAGCCCACTCCCCTCTGCCCTCCGCCCGCGCCGCCCCTCACTGCCCCACATTCACCGCATCGTTTCGCACATGCTACCGCTACATACAACGATGATACGCTCTTTGTGTGTACTAAACTAGAGACTATTTTACAAGAGTGTGCGGCCGTCTTGCATGCATATTCTCACCTTGTAAATAAACATGCTCATCGTGGACTAGCTCTTCCTAGTAGGTAACAGTAAGATAGAGTAAAAGACAGAAATTACTCGGTTTGTATAAAAATATTCCAAATTTGGTAGGTAAGCAATCATACTTATTTAGTTAAATATTTTTTTTTACGGGGGTTTTAAAGGCTTGGTAGCACGTGAGTGATTCCCCGGGTATTGCAAACGTCACCAGGCAGGCCGTAAGCTTGTCTGCCACCTTAGTGTTATAAAAAAAGTGTAATTATTCCGTAAAGTTACATAATATTCCTATTGGAATGGAAAACTAAAGGTATGTAATGTAGGTATAAATACTTTGAAATGAAGTACGGAAATAGACGAAGGTGACATTGACGATGTTTCCGCGTCGCCACTAATAGCTATGCCAAGTGTAGTCGAGCTTTGTGTTAACAACAGCGAAATAAGCGAATTATATCATTATTAGTTTGAATTCTACAACATTTAGACAATTTTAGTTAAGAAAAAACAAATAAATAAACAAAAAGTGGACAGACTTTATTTGATATACATCTTTAAGGTTTTAGGCGTCTATGCACTCACCGACATTAAAAATTGCTCAAATAAATAATGTGGGCCACTTTTTCTGCTGGCGAGTGTATATTTTGGGCGAGGCTATGTTTATTGGTTACGTCAGTGTAAGAACATGACAAATCAATGTAACCATGGGTCAGAAGGTTCTAGAACTAATAATAGGTATAGAACGCAAAAATACTTGTTATGAAGCCACAAATAGATACCTAAGAATAAACAGTTTACCAAAAACACATAACGGCATTTCAATACAACACACTGACGATGTTAAACGACACGACAAAAAATAATATAACGGATAATATTGTAAAGTACCTACACACACATACATACACACATGATAATAAATAATAGGCACCTACGAGTGACGTGTGCATGCAGCACTTGTCGTAAAACATTCTATGGATCTCGTTAGGTCTGAAGGTCAACGTTTGTTTATACCGACCTTCTCTAGATAACAGCGCTAAATAATCTCGCTAATAAGTAGGCGGTAGTGTAACTAATGCTAAGGCGACTGTTTGCTAGTTTTAAGTACTATGTACGTACTTATACATATTATAAACTAGATGTATCACAACAATGTGTAGGACTCTAGCAAGCCTAAGACAGACGAACTGTAGCCCTCGAAGTGACAGACAACGACATCACACCTGTGGTGCTGCATTTTTGTTATCTGATCAAGGATGTTTTGGCGACAGTTACCGCTCACCATCAGGTGGGCTGCCTGCTCGTTTGTTACTAAGTATAGAAAAGTATAAAAAAGTCTGAATATAGTAACAATTTGTAAACACGCCACTATTACCGCACCGGCCAAAGCGTGCCAGTGAATGAGGTAGGTGGTCATAATTTATTGACCTAATTAACGAAACGTGCATAACCTGTTTAACTCGTTCCACTCTCTGGTAGAATTTATATCACCCGACGAGTGTACAATCGACGTAATGACGTAAAAAACAACGCAATGAATTTGTTAAAATATTACTGCAATAGTGACCCGCCCCCGGTTTTGCATGAGTACAGTTAATAACTATAAACGACAGGTGTCGGAAAGCCCCGACAAAGTGTACGTATGTTTAGGTAAGCAAATATTATACTGCTGGACCAATTATAATGAAACAATGTTAAGAAACAGAACCGCATGAAATAGGTGTAACCGTTCGGGAGCTACAATGGCACAGACAGACACACAGACTCACACGACAAACTTATAACACCTTCCTTTCTTAGAATTTTAATAAATATAAATGCTAAGGGAACTGTTGTCTTGTGGCATCTGGCAGAGTAGAATAGCACCAAGAGGCGAACAACTGTCCTAAGGTGGTGTCGGATTCTCTCCGTAACAACGCCGTGTCAATCGGGAGCGTGGCAGCCCGAGTTGCGTATATCATCCTAAGAATCACCAAGCGATATACGCTAAAGGTGATCCAGGTATACGCACCGACTACGAAAGGCGCTGATGAGTAGATAGAAGAGGATATGAGGATATCTCAAGAACCATACATAATATGGGCCAACGGAGCGATGACAAGCCGAGTGAGAGTGAGGCAGCAACCAAAGGGGCCAGCGGGTGGCCGACTTTATAGATAAGGTACTTTTTATGATGAACTCTTTCTTCAATAAGCCACACCGCATAGGAAGCGGACCTGATTAAGTCCCGATGGTTCCATAACGAACGAGATACATGTCCAGAAAGGAGAGATGTCTCTGTCATAGCCAGGGTGAAAAACAATAGCGATCACGGCATGGTAAGAAACACTTTAAATATTAATGTCTACGGTCTGACTACTGCTCACAACCAAAACCCCGAGTGCTTTCATCGTCTTGAACCCGAATGAACTTCAAAATCGAAGAGATGCGTCTTCGTCGATTATATTAACAACGGGTTGGTGGAAACTATCCTCACGGTCATGTCTAAGTTTTTCAAGGCCCGTCGACTAAATAGACCACAGAAACTTTCTAACCAGACTCTTGAACTGATGGCAAATCAACGAGAAATGAAGTAGCTGTATTCAATAAACAGATCTTCAGATCTTTACGATGTAATATGCCATTTTAATACAAACTTTATTGAAGAGGCAATCGAGCGTGACGAAGATTCCAAGATGTTCGCGAGGGATCTGACTATTATGGGGAAAGCCAATTGACAAGGCTGAAGACCGAATCATTAGCCATTATCTCGTCCAAGCCAGATGTTTCGGGAGAGGCTGAAATTATGTATGGAAAGTTATAATTATGCTTAATCACAAGAACCCGTAACGATCTGGCTACAGATACTCAAGCCAAATTAATCTGGCACTACACTGAAGTTGTCCCGGACGTCAGGCTACACGAGATCACTTCCTAGCTTAGCAAAACTAAAGATACATAGTCCTTCAGAAGCTATTCAATTTTAATTCCGCTGTCCTTGAGGGTACAGCACCTCATGCGTGGGCTAAAAGTATGGTGGTATAGTTCTACAGACCTACAGTACTTTTGAGCCACATCTATAATTACTTTTCAAGAGTCATCACGAATCAACTTGGGCGCAGTTGAGTTCCTAAAAGGTTTCTCAAGCATCAATCACACACATAATGCGGCAGATTATACAGAAGACAGCGAGGAGAATAAAAGGCTACTATGCTTAACGTGTGTGGGCTAAGAGAAAGCCTTCGATTCTTTTGAGAATGGGCCATGCTTCAGGCTCGCCAGAGGTGAGACATTGATCAACGGTACAGCGAATTGTTGAGAAGCCTATACGAGAACGCTACTATTTCCATCCAAATTCAGAACTAGTTTACGGGACCGATCCAACATCAGTGTAGCGTGAGATATGTCATCTCTCCGAAACTGTTTACCGCTGCAAGACGTTATCAAGGTAGAAAGGATCTGCCATGAACGTCAATGGCGAGTATCTTTCTCACCCTCGGTTTACCAAAGATATCGTGGTCATGTCAGAATCTCTGGAGGAGCTAGACGCAATGCTCGAAGACCTTAGTAATTTGACCTTAGTCTGCTAATTAGTAGGTCTAAAAATGAAAATGGACAAGGCGAAGAAACGGGTCGCCGACATAAGTTCCAGTATCGCAAAACTGATGGTCAGGCGCACAACCGATAGGTTGGCCGAATGGCGACCACGTACCGGAAATCGCAGCGTGGGACGGCCCAACGAGATAGACGGTTGACCTCGTAAAGGTCAAAGCGAGCCGACGTCGTGGATGTAAGAAGCAGAGATGATATTTTGCAAAACCGAAACAGGATGTGGCACCTGTAGCGATTGTCCGATTATTGTAAACTTTCAACAAATTTTACATTTCCTAAATTGACTGCTAGGGTTCCTAGCTAGCCAAATATCGCGACTTCTATATTGTACAGGGCCGTGCTGCTAGCTCGTCTGCCTCTAAGGCTGATCTCCCAAAAAGCCTTCGACTTCGTCTTTCATTTATTGCTGACAATCACATAATTTACTGGTGACAATTGCATAATAGCAGCTGTGAAAATTTATAACGAGCAATTCTTATTGTAGAAAAACCAAAAGAAAAAATGGTATCCATTGGATGCACTAAGTGAAAGTCCGATTGACATTGATAAAGTTGTGTTCAAAGAGAGCACGTGACAAGCAGAGGTCGCGGGGAGGCGGGTGGCGTACGTCGACCGGCCATGCTGCTGCGTATGATAGCGTATAATATACATACACAATATCGACCGGAGTAAAGAGGGCGTAGCCCTCGTCAGTGTGGTCGCCAAATGCAATATTGACAACAGCTGTGCAAATAAACTATAAAATTGTTGACTAGGATCTGCGTCTCTATTAGACGTCAAGTACGTCACAACACAAATCAAAATACAAAAATGCTTTTTCTCTCTTCAAATATAGATTACGTATTCGGTTGTGTTATGTGAATGAAATGGAAATAAACCTAACAAATATATCTAGGTATCTACCTAGGTAGGTCTCTTTGTGATACTTGTCCCTTAGTGAAATATTATACTAAAACTATAACGAAATAAGTTACAGGGACAAAGCTCAGAAACACTGCGCCAAATTATGGAATGGACCGCAATTTAGGTCAAGTGAGCTCGTGTTTTGTGCCCGGAGCGACCCGCCCGCGCTCCATTTGGATACTTTTCACTTTCGACGGCTGCCACGTTGTGGAGAAGAGCGCCGCTTCACCACTCATAACTAGAGGTAGGAATATGAATCAAATGGAGTAACGGCCCAGATCAACAGGGAGGAGGGTGGCGGGAGGCGAGCGGCGGCGAGGCGGGCCGCGCTGGAATAAACTTCGTTGGAGGTCAGGGCGTAACTGACGCATGATGTTCATGGTCGATTACTTAATTTTGTCACGATTTTATTTCCGGATGCCTGCTGTGTGCCTACTACAAAATTACGATGAGTAACAAATATATTTAGACCAAATACGGGTTAATTCTATATCATCCATTAGGGTGTTTTACGAAGAAGTACATCAACTTGTACAGCATAACTTCATAAATATAGTACGAGTTTCGCACGGCGGCGGCAATCTAAAATTACACAGGCGAAGATATATTACGGTTTCAGGGTAAAGTCATGCTTTAGTAGCCCCGAAACGTAATTCAGATGCGTACAAAAATAAAAAAGCTTTGTTCATCGCATTTTTAAACCTTCAATGAGCGTGGAGCGTGGTTTTAAAGCTTCAATGGGCATCGTTTCCGATACCTGAGAAACTGCAGTGTAGTCACTGTATCTACACATATAAGTATTATAATATAGATAGTATAGTCGCAGTTGTATGTACGCTGATTGACATCGTTTGTTGCATGATTTTACCTACGTGACATTAGATCCAATCCATTGTAAATTAAATCAAACAATTATTTACGGTTCTATTGTTCATTTTAATTTATTGTATTTTCCGAATAATGAACGTTTCATGCAAGCCGAATAGACGTGTGTCGATCACCTTAAAGTATGTAAAAATGTAATTTAGGTGAGTATATCTACTTACCAAAGCTACGACGGAATCGATGGCTCGGTTGAATCTTTCGCAGAGTGCTCGCATGCTGTCGTAAGAGTATGTGTCGTAGTCGCACAGGATGTTGTTCTCCAGCGCCGCCTTCATTTCGGGCAGATCCTCGCACACCCATCTGTTGCCAACATTTGCCACGTGAATACAACAATAAAACAATAAACCGAACCCGGCACGGTTGGACAATGATGCCTGGGTTGTTTATTTATTGTTTACAATTTCTTTTTCTTTTTACAATAGTTGATTGTGTGTTTTACAAATTGTAGATACTTTGTTCATACAAGTTTACAGCAGATGGCAGACTCCCTACGATTTGAAACGACTTGAGAGAGGTATCAGGTAATTCATATATGTAATAGCTCATACAAGAGATCGGATACCACAGAAGTATATAAAATACGTTTGCACATCTTCATTTTTAGGTGCAGACATTGACGTATATCAAGGACATATTCAAGGCTGTAAAGGTCCGGTCCGGGCGTCCGGTCGAGGGGTCGCGGTGCCCGCAGTCGCGAACCCGACCAAACTCGGGATCAAACGGCGGACCCGTCAAACAGGTTCGACGCTCATCTCATTTCATTTCCGACGTAAAAAATCTGGTTAGCGATACAGGATATTTCGACCCCATTTATATTTGCAAAACCGCTTTATATAGAAATAAATATCAATCAGAATATTCAACTAGAAACTACAATCCTGTTATGGTTAATAGAAGAACCTACTTGTAGGTCGGTTCGTTAACTACTTATGTATACGTAGTTTAGGCAAAGACAAGTATTAAAAATATAAGTAGATAAGCCACGACGAAAGCCACAAACCGACAATCTTAATTAAAGTGATGTCATGTAGGTAAGTACTTATCTGTATTACACCTAGGTATGCTTGATACGTGATTTTTATCTATCTTTCAAGGATTCTATTCCAAGAAAATGAATTATGGTGCAAAAACAAAAACAAAGGGTTATAATTATCTGTGATAAACTAAAAAGTGATCTATATGTTGAGTGAGTAGTACTAATGCTCATTCGTCAAAATATGCGGCATCTGTGTATATTCGTATATGTACTTTGAAAAGCGCGCGAAACGGTATGCGCCAATGTCAGGTTATGCGGCAGTCAGGCGTTCGTAAGTATGTATTTATTGTCTCATAGTAGGTCGGGCAGTAGGGCGACATTGCAAGCGCAGTACGTACGCGGATCGCGGCGCGCTAAATTGCTCCGGTCGTTACCCTTACGTCCTTCACGGTACACCTACCCACGCAACTGATGATAACAGTATTTAATGTCGACTTATGTACCTACCTAATTAATAACATTCGTCATTAATGAATTTTTTTTTTATAAAATTCACACTATCAAACCAAATGCTTTTTACTCTTTATCAAAGTCTATAATATGAATATTGAATACAGCATAACTAGCTTCTGACTGACAACAATATGTTATATAGGGAAACCATTCACATCAAATCAACCTACAAGCCAAATGTAACTCAAAATATATTTATATGAACAGTTGTTATAATATGTAATCTAAAGCTGATAGCTTGCTTCATTGCCTAATGTACACTATGTACATATGTGTACATGTTCATTGTAAATGTTCATTATATATTCACTAGCAATCTGCCCCGGCTTCGCAAGGGTAGTAACCTTAACAAATTATATACCTACACCTTCCTCATAAATTATACAACAACATTGTTCAGTAGTTCATTACATAGTAAATATGAAAGCCACTTTCCACATCTGTCTGTCTGTATATCCATTAACTCCTCCTAAACCATGCAACAGCTTTTGATGCTGTGTTCACTATCATTATCATTAGATATATCATATGCAGAATGTCTTCCTTCTGCAAACATATTACAATAGAGAAAACCTGAGAACACACAGTAAGCCAGAGTAGGGTGCCAGAATACAATATTTTTATTGATATATAAATACATACCTATATAATTATAAGCTTTAGTGTGAAGAGGAAGGAAGCTTCAAACACTTGCTATTTTCCTATGAATCTTTTTCTCATTAGAAAAATTATTGTGATTAAGTATTTTAATATCACTTAGGACTTATAGCACAGTAATATTTGCACCAAACAGTAAAACAGATGTCTGCATATAATACCACTTGAACAAAAAGTATTCTTACCTTATAGTTTCTACTATTTCCAAGGCCCCATCGTGCTTGTCCTATAACAAAATAATATTATTTGATATGTTTCTAAAAATTATTGCTCTTTATGGTAGAAGCATGTGCACCAATACTCGAAAAATCAAAGTAACCACTTGTTTAGATAGGACTTATTTACTAAGCAATCAACTGAAAAAATTAAATCTGCATGATTGGACTCCATAACAGTTAAAATAACATTCAGACACTGTAGTTGTCATTCATGCAGTAATAAAATTCTTACTAAAAAGTCATTTGTTTAAAGAACTAATGTGGAGGATGCTCTAGTTCAGCAGTAGAATTATAAAAGGACTCTTGGTATTAATTGCTTAGTTATAAACCTATTAGAAATAAATGAGGTACACCCCTAGTGCAATAGCATACAATAATATTTACGTTTGGCAAGTAGTATGCATACTAGGTATATTGAATACCAAATAATCGAATTCAATAAATGACGTAGAATGAAAACTACGCAAGATTATATGTATATCTATCTAAAAAAAGCCGACACCTTGACAAAACACGAGGTCAATACACTCCACCTAGCAAGACCCATGTGATGTGGGAGTAAGGAGCACTTCTTCATTCGCATGTTGTGCATAAATAACACTAACAATCTGAATGAGATCTCAGAAAATCGGGCAATATAACTGATGATGATAAAGGAATTACTATTTTAGAACCTCATTTGTAACAAAACTGGAAATTGTACCAATTTTGATTGAATAGAAAATGCATTTACAGTTGGCGTAGTATGCAACGAGTATAGTATGAAATGAACTATCTAATAACTTCAAAAAGTATTACAATGCCAAGAAACCGATAAATAAGATAAATTGTACGATTTCCTTACCGAGCCATGACCCGAAGTAAGGGGCCATGTATAAACAACAGGTTCTGCGCCTGCAGGTGAATGCAGGCGTAAATCCAATGCCATGATAAGAAGGACGCTGCATTAAAGCACACACTTTTCACTTATATGCTAAAATTATCACTAAAAACACTAAACTATAACATAATTTCACTGCACTTTCACACACACACACTCTGAACAACCGTGCGCCATGTTGAAATTTATTATTTCCAATCATGGCGGATAATTGTTTATGGTTGGTTTAAGTTTGCCAGTTCAAAAAATTTGGAAAAATGTATTATTGTCTATGAAATATTGTCAAAGTTATAAGACCCTGTCATACTCCCCGTCTTGAACCGTTCCAGTAAGATAAGATCGAAAACTGTTTACATACTGTTTTTTAAATGAGCAGTTTTCCAATAGGTACCTAGAGCATTCCTAACCACTCACTAGATGGCGCCCCGACAATTTTGATAATTGATAATCGCTTGAAATAGGTTCTTGGCAAAGAGGATATAAACACTGGGTACGTTGTATTGGATAATATTGTATTTATCTGTGGCGTGTCAAGTGTCAAATAGAAAAAGAAATAAATAAAAAAGACTTATGTCATGAGAAGAGCTTTTGAAAATCTTCCATTGTAATAATTGTATTGCTCGTTGTTTTTTAAACCTTCTAAATTAATTGTGCCTGATGTTTATGTGTGCAGAATAATAAACTGTTGTGCCTGTGAAGTGTACGTTTAATTCCACCAGCCGCATACCCAGGTACATAACCACATTGGTGACCCCATCAATCTCGAAACATTCATTTTCGAAATTGGACTTTTACACGCCATGAGCGAAGCAAGCAAGTCTGAAGCGGATACAGGAGGCAGTAACAGTGGCCAGTCTAGCGGAGATCTGTGCAGAGTTGGAGTTAGAATGCCAGCGTTTTACCCCCATAAACCGGGTTTATGGTTTAACCAACTTGAGAGCCAGTTCGTTTTGGCTGGAATATCTTCAGACTCGACAAAGTTCTATTATGCAATGAGCCAGCTGGATCCGATTTACGCAGAAGAGGTTGAAGACGTTATCAATTCGAAATCGTCAGACGATAAATACGAGCGCCTGAAAACCGAGCTCATAAAACGTCTTTCTGCATCACGTGAGAGGAAGCTACAGCAGTTGCTGACGCATGAAGAGTTGGGTGATAGGAAGCCATCCCAGTTTCTACGCCATTTAAAGCAGCTGGCTGGGCCAGCGGTTCCTGACGAATTCATCCGATCTATCTGGACCAGTCGCCTACCCTCACATATTCAGAATATACTGGTGACCCAGGCAAATTCATCGCTGGAAGAAGCAGCCGAATTAGCGGATAGGGTGATGGACATGGTAGCACCCACCCCCCAGGTAGCAGCTACGTCTGGACAAGAAGGAATACCGAGTGCGGCCCATGATGCTATCGTAGACCTAGCCCGCCAGGTAGCGGCACTCTCAGCACGATTCGACGGGATGTCGCGGTCCAGGACCAGACAGAGATCTTACAGTCGCGACCGAGGCCGTTCGTCATCTGTGAGGTCGCAGTCCAATTATAGAAAGTTTCCATTGTGTTGGTATCATTCCAGGTTCGGCGACAAGGCAAATAGGTGTGTGAAACCGTGTGACTATGCGGGAAACGCGCCAGGCAGTCGGTGAGTGCGACCGACGACTGTCACAGTACCGGTCGCTTATTTATAACAGACCAGCGCTCGAAAATGCGATTCTTGGTGGATACAGGGAGCGATTTATGCGTATTTCCAAAAAACGCAGTTAAAGAGCGTCGTCAAAAAACCAACTTTGAATTGTGTGCAGCGAACGGTACAGCGATTGCAACATACGGGTATGCGCATTTATTATTAAACTTGGGCTTGCGCCGTGATTTTGCTTGGCGATTTATTGTGGCAGATGTGACAAAGCCAATAATTGGTGTAGATTTTTTAGCACATTATAATCTCATTGTGGATATACGGAATCAACGCCTTATAGATGGCTATACAACACTCGCTGCCGCGGCTTCGCTTGCAAAAAAGTCTGATTATGTTGCTTCAGTAAAAGTGGTTTCTGGGCACACAGTGTATCATGACATTCTCGCTGAGTTCCCAGAAATATCTAGACCACCCGGGTTACACCGTACAGTAACACATAATACGGTACATCATATTCATACCACACCTGGACCGCCAGTATCTTGTACACCACGCAGGTTAGCTCCCGACAAGCTTAAAATCGCGAGGGCTGAGTTTGAGGCGATGTTAAGTGATGGTACGTGCCGGCCGTCCGCGTCACCTTGGGCATCACCGCTCCATCTGGCCCCGAAGAAGGACAACGGGTGGCGTCCCTGCGGTGACTACCGCATGTTGAATGCCCGGACCGTCCCGGATAAGTATCCCATTCGCCACATACACGATTTTACCCACAGCATCGCAGATTGCACCGTGTTCTCCACGATTGACCTAGTGAAGGCGTATAACCAAATCCCCATGAGCACCGATGACATCGCAAAAACAGCCATAACAACACCTTTCGGGCTTTATGAATTTCCGTTTATGACTTTCGGACTTCGTAACGCCGGTCAGACGTTCCAGCGCTTTGTCGATGAAATGCTACGGGGATTGGACTTTACTTACGCCTACCTAGATGACTTTTTAGTTTTTTCAAGGGATCAGGAAACACATAAGGATCACATTAGGGAGGTCTTCACCAGGCTTAAGGCGTTTGGCATGGTGATAAACACCGCCAAATGTGTATTTGGTGTTTCTGAGGTAAATTTTCTGGGATACAGCATTTCCGAAAAGGGCACCATACCCCTGCCTTCTAAGGTCGAGGCTATTTAAAGCTTCCCAGTTCCAAAGACGGTACGTGAGCTACGACGCTTTCTTGGAATGGTAAATTTTTACCGCCGCTTCATCCCTAATGCAGCTCTGCATCAAGCTCCGCTGAATGAGCTACTTGTAGGCTCTGTTAAGGGATCGCACCCAGTTCATTTACTGGCAAAGAAGATGGCAGCCTTTGAATCGTGTAAAGATGGTTTGTGTCAGGCTGCCATGTTAGCTCATCCGGAGTGTGAGGCGGAATTAGCCATGGTAACCGATGCCTCAGATAAAGCTATTGGTGGCATTCTTCAACAACAGAAAGGTGGTTCTTGGCAGCCGTTGGGGTACTTCTCTCGCAAGTTGAGTCCGCCACAGCAGAAATATTCTGCGTATGATCGTGAACTCCTCGCCATATACGAGACTATAAAGTACTTTCGCCACATGATTGAAGCCAGAGATTTCGTGATCTATACGGATCACAAACCTCTGACCTTCGCTTTCACCTCCAGAAAGGATAGTTGCTCGCCCAGACAGTTCCGTCACTTAGATTTCATATCTCAATTTTCCACGGATCTGAGGCATATTTCAGGCAAAGATAACGTAGTGGCCGACACCTTATCTAGGGTGGAGGAGATAACGAAGCCAGTTGATTTTGACAAACTGGCCGTTTCACAGCAGTCTGATCAAGAGCTCCTGGAGCTGCTGAAGGGAAATACTTCTCTGGTCCTCAAGAAGCTGCCAATACCTGGGTCTGAGTTAATGATTTATTGTGACGCAGGTAGTGGTAATTGTAGGCCATTCGTAACCAAAGGTTTACGCCGACAGGTGTTCGAAAGTCTACACTCTCTTAGTCACCCTGGTGCAAATACCACGGCAAAATTAGTATCACAGAGATACGTGTGGCCTGGGGTAAAGAAAAACTGCAGAGAGTGGGTTCGTACTTGTTTGGCTTGTCAGCAATCGAAGGTTACTCGCCACATATCCTCCCCATTGGGTAGTTTTAAACTACCACGGGCCAGATTCACGTTTGTCCATATAGACCTCATAGGGCCACTCCCCATTTCGCAGGGCTATCGCTATTGTCTCACCGCCGTCGACCGCTTTACGCGATGGCCTGAGGCGATACCTTTGCCAGACATCACAGCCGAGACAGTGGCGAGAGCCCTGTTGAGTGGCTGGATAGCGCGATTTGGCTGCCCAAAAGACATTGTTACAGACCGTGGTAGGCAATTTGAGTCTGCACTATTTCGCACTTTGTCTGAAATTGCGGGCTTCCAGCATCGCCGTACCACAGCCTATCATCCAGCAAGCAATGGATTGGTGGAAAGGTTCCACCGTCAGCTGAAAGCCGCCATTGTTTGTCACAGCAGCAGCAATTGGGTGGAGTCGCTCCCACTAGTTCTGCTCGGTATCCGCAGCTCGCTTAAAGAGGACTTGAAGGCCTCATCAGCTGAGTTGTTATACGGTGAGCCACTTCGTTTACCAGGAGAATTTTTTGCTCCTTACTCTGGTGACGTTGTCGACCTTACAGACTTTGCGTCACGTCTTAGGAAGTTTGCGAGCCGATTGTGTCCCACACCAGCATCTCGTCATGATAACAAACGCTCCACCTTCATATTCAAAGACTTGCCGTCATCCACACACGTATTTTTACGCGATGACACTGTCGGCGGAGCCTTAAAACCAGCGTATCTTGGACCATACGAGGTAATCCAGACTGGTGACAAGGCACTGAAACTTCGGGTAAATGGTACCGTGGTTACCGTCTCCATAGACCGGGTAAAACCGGCTTACATACTGCGTGACCCAGGTATCACGCGTCCAACACCCAACACGTTTACACCGTTACGCATCATACATACAGTACCAAACACCTGTACACCGCAGCCCGACACACCAACAATTTCTGGGAACACTACACCAGCCATGACGAATACTGATAGCAACATCAGAAGTACCAGGTCAGGGCGCAATGTGAGGTTCCCTGATTTCTATCGCCCATAGGTTGATTTCTGGAAGGGGGTGATGTGGCGTGTCAAGTGTCAAATAGAAAAAGAAATAAATAAAAAAGACTTATGTCATGAGAAGAGCTTTTGAAAATCTTCCATTGTAATAATTGTATTGCTCGTTGTTTTTTAAACCTTCTAAATTAATTGTGCCTGATGTTTATGTGTGCAGAATAATAAACTGTTGTGCCTGTGAAGTGTACGTTTAATTCCACCAGCCGCATACCCAGGTACATAACCACATATCAATAGTTTTCAACCATTTTAAAGGTTGTAATAAATTATTGCAAACAAAACAAACATCTATTTCACTAAGTCAGTTCGTTTCATGGTCGCTAGGATCAAGAATGGACGTAATACAAATATGAAAGGTTTGTATGAAAATGGAACTAGTACCTACTTATATAAATATTTTTTTGTACAGTTAAATGACATCACTGCCACAACCACACAGATTTTTAAAAAATTACCAAAATTGTAGAAGCGCCATCTGTTGATGTTTTTTGAACCCAACTGGCAATACCTACTGGAAAGAAAACTCCTCATTCATTCCGTCCACGGTCGCGATTGCGCTGACATCGCTGTTTGCTGTGTTGCCACCAGTCTATCAAGAAAATTGTTCAGCTGATGAAGAGAATATTAATCTTTATTAACCTGTTTTCGTTCTTTTGATTACCAAAACAGATCAAAATAGAGTATGCGACGGAGGAATTAATAGTTTTCATTTTATTCTTACCGGAATGGATAAAAACAGCTAGTATGGCGCAGGCCTAATTTCACCATTTGAAATATTTCTTCTTTCTTTCTTCATTTGTGAGATTTTTTTCCGTCGTCCGTAGAACTCGATCGTGTAGATAAGAGGTGTGATTGGGTAGATTGTACGATTATTTATTATTTATTATTATTACAAAGTTGTATGTACAGGCTTAGATTCCTTTGCCTAACCTAAAAATAAAAAAGGTTTTTTGAAATCCAACCGTATCACACGTATCCCCCCTTTTCTTGCATGCAAGTAAAGGAAAAAAGAAACAAACAATAAAACTTTGAAATCGACCGGCCGTTGTAATTTATTGTTATTCAGTAACTTTATTGGTATTTCTGTGATCAAAGTAGGTTTTCAAAGCCATAGGAAGTTTTCTGAGTTTTGGTGTGGGAGGATATTGCTAACTCTGAGTTATATGGATGATGTTTAAAATTCAAAGTGAGTAATGATATTCTATGTAACGACAATCGTAACTACTGCATGAATTGTACCTTGTTTGTTATATTCTCTCTGTTAGATCTTGCACCTGGTACGTTGAAAATGCGAGAAAAACCATTGTCGAGACATTGTTATGCTCTGAAGGAGTTTTACAAAATTAAGTGGCTAACTGTGAATGTTATGTATGCGCACCTATATACCTCTCTGGCCATCTGGTGTGCATGACGGCATACCATAGCCTGAGACCACAGCATACATAATATTGAGATTACCTACTCTTCTCTCATTTTATAAACCTCGACTTATTCTTACTCTTTGTGTTACAGATTGAGCTCACATCCAGAATAAATGGAATAAAGTTGAACAATATCCTGTGAATTGTAGATAAAGATGTCGTTCATAAGCTCTCTACTTCACAAAATAAGTGTTCCATCTAGTATACAAAATATAGAAGCTTTTCTACTATATCCTAAATTAGTAATATTCGAAAATTCAATTCGTATAATAGATCTGGAAACTAAAAATGAAGAAGAATTTGATGATTCATTTGTAAACCATGGATTGGTAGACAAAGTACTACATGATCAACTGCTCTGGATTATTCTTTCTACAGGGATGATAATTATAATCGATGTACTAAACAACACTAAAATTCAATTGAAAAGTGATGGATTCGCAAACTATAGAATGCAGAAATTGCGAATTATTAACAACAAAATGGTTTTAGTGAGCGAAAGTGGAGAGTGTCTATTGATACCATGTGCAAAGAAAGACCTGCAACATAGTCTAGACAAGGGATTAGAAGAACTAAATGTTACTTTAGAAAAAATTAGAATTTCTAACTATGATTTTGATGAAAGAGAATATATCATTGTCAATGGTCTACATATCTACATTGATTCTGGAAATTTAGTTGCACACTGTCCAGTTACAAACATAACTGAAAGTATTTCCAGCAGTTTGCAAATATGTCATTATGTTCCATGGCAAGATAAAGTTATTCTTTCTAACATGAGTTCTATGTGGCTTGTTGATTTAGTAGAATCCAATATGATACATGAATTTGAAAAAGATGGTAGCAATTACTATCCTTTAAAACTTCATAATAATAGCTTCTATTATTTGCAATGGGATGAAATGCAGGTGAGTTTAGCCATATAGTTTTTGTTATACAGGTGCATTATTTACCAAAGTGTATTGAAAAGAAGGGGCTAATTAGTATCCTTTCATCCCAATAATGCAGTGTTGAGAAACTGTTATAAATATTTTAAAACCTGAGTGGTTCAGTGGTCAACATGCCAGTCAGCCACGCAAGAGGTCCCGGGTTCGATTCCCGGCCGGGCAGAAATTTAAATGATGAATTTTAATTTCTGTTACGGGTCTGGGTGTTCTATGTATAATAAGTATGTATTTAAAAAAAAAAAGTATATATGTAGTATACCACTTAGCTAGGACCCATAGCACAAGCTTTGCTTAGTTTGGGGCTAGATGGCGCTGTGTGAATTTGTCCACGATTATTTATTTATTTATTTATTTTATAGTGTGAGAACAATAAAAACAAAGTTACGAAATATTTCAGATACAATTAGAAACTTTTACAACGTTTGTAAACACCAGTTTAGGAGCACCTAAATGTTACAGATATATAATTAGAAACACATATAAAAATTCCTAATCAATTAAAAAAAATTAAAGCTTTTTGCAACATTTGTAAACACTTGTGTGGGAGCACCTTTAGATTTGAAGGCTTGTTACGCGAGTCCGACTCAATTTTAACCAGTTTTTATTATTTGTTATTATTTTGTGTCAGTACTCACCATTAGCCTCTGTACTAGTTCACTATTGGACATAGGCCATAGGTCATCATCATCATCTTAGCGTCTATCTCTGGTTTATACCAGGGTCTACTTTGGTACTTTTCTTTCTCCACTTCGCCTAGTCTTCAGCATCCTCACGTTGTCTTAGGCTTTGGATTAGTTCTTGCATCCAACTCAGCGATGTCAATCCATCATTCTCGGGCCTCCTGCTGGATCTCTTTCCTGGTACTAGCTGGTTTAGACACCAGTTTCCCACATATTCCTGGGGCCGTGACCGAACATGCGCGAGGCTCCTTAATCTTGTCTGCAATGTCTCTTACGCCAAGGCTGCCACAGATGACACTTTATGGACTTTGTCGAGTTGTATAATGCCACACATTCACCGCAGCATTTTTATTTTGTTGACGTGAAGTTCGCCGACGTGCTTTGTCATCGCCGGCCAAGTCCTGCAGCCATAGAGCATCAAAGGGCTAATAACGTCACGCCTGTTTCCCGCAGGTTAAGGCAGAGACTACATTGTTTCACTTACTACTGTCCTGACAAATCTCGTATCTATTAGCCCCTTGAGATATTACAAGGTATATGCCTTTTCTGTTAATGTTCAGCTTCAAACCACCCTTTTCTATCACTTCCTTCCATGTGTTTACCTGGCCTCATGATCTCGTCTAAGCCTACTCACCAGTATGATATCGTCAGCGTATTCTATAAGCCATGGAGGCGTGTCTAGAATTTCAGCGGAGTGGGTCTGGCGAGAAGGTCGTCGGAAGTTGTATTTATTTTTATATCGCGGAAGTTGGAACACTTATCTAGCGCGATGTAGGACGATCAGCGCCGTCTATATGCGATGCTTTGCCAACTTGTGTCCATGTAGGTACTCGTAATATGAGTATTGTTGAGTTTCCCTATTCGAGCTATATATTATGTCGCTACAAAGGCATCAAGCACAATGTATAGAAGTAAGAGCTCAGGATAGAACTAGGTGAACCTATAGTAATCAGGAAGGCTTAGTATGGCTAACGACGGTTTTAGCGACGATCACCGAGTTGCCGTACATGTCCTGGATAATTTTAATGCATTATTACTTCTGCAATACGCAACAGGCGGACCTGAAGGACCCTGAGGACAGAAATCGGATCCATTGTGCTGCAGCCTGGCATGAAGCTGTATTGGCCATCCTGAAAAAGTCTATACCTTCGAATAGCTTCTTTGTGTGGCTCATAAGTATAATACATCGATATTTGCCGCACTTCTGCACATTGCATGTTTATAGATTGGCATAATAATATTTACGTAGGTACCACGCGTCATTTCCGTATATTTAGCAGCCTCACGATCGAATTTCATGGTTTTGAGTAGGTATGTCATAAAAATAATCAGGTTGATAATACATTGCCGATATCACGTCTTGTGATCAGCAGGTAGTCGATCTGTGATTTATGCGGACCACTTTTGTAGTGTTGTCCACAGTCAATGCGACGGCCTCGGCCGCGGAAAATCGAAAAATCCCTCACTGTATGGCTGGCCTCACTATCATGCTTTTTGTTGTTGTTTGTTGGACACTTTGGCTAAAAAGAGTTCGTGAACCCGTCCAAACTCCTCACTCGTCTCGACCCACGTGGCCATTGAGATCCGCACCAACCACACTTCGGAGGATGGTATACGTCGCAAGGTGTCTTCGAAGCTATTCAAGGACTTTTCGGTGTCGTTGCTGAGGAACATGATGACGAGGTTAATCGCGGCACATAGTTACCGATCAGGGCAGTGCAGGGCAGGGCCGGGCCGGGCGCAACCTGAAGGTCATAATTTCATATAAAATGTACTAGCCTTCACACACTTAAAGACCGATCGACCGGTCAGAACGTTCATAACGGTCAGAAAGAGGCGAGGCTTGCATACGAGTATAATCTCCTTACAACCGGGTAGCTGCTTCGTCTTTGACTAGTCTTCACAGTTTCCCGAACATCATGCATTCTTCCCTTATATTTTTCGTCCAGTGGGTGAGATATCTTGTCACGCAGTAATTATCCTTCTTCCACCTCTATCTTTTACGAGTAACTTTTCGACCTTAATTCATTTAAGGCTTTATCGATCGATAGTAACAACAGGGCACGACGGCGTAACATGCATGGAGCGAAGCATGAAATGTGTACTAATAATATGATCTGTACATTGTATGAAATAACCTATTGGTACAGGGTTCTGTCGTGAGTTTATTTAGTACAAATAAATGACCCATTCATTTATAGATCTCATTCATATCCAGGGATGAATCCAATACCTTTAAGACATGGTTTTTAATATGAGAACGAGTATGCGTGGAGGAGGATCATTTTGGGAAGTGGTCATCATGTACCTAAAGAAAGTCCACCAGGGGACTACGGGCTATTGTTCATGATGAAGTTGATCCAAAAACCAAATAGACATACAAATGGTTACTAATAATGTAATGTGCTGCAGATTCTTGTTGAAAAAAAAAACTGATGCATTTTAAAATTACAGGTACGTATTTTCTCAGCCTACAATGTGACAGAGAGCTCCCAAAATAAAGACTTCAAACATTTGTCAGACACTTCTACCATCGTGCCAACATCTCAAGACTGCTTGAAAAATCAGCTCCAACTTTTGGTTAACAACGCTAAAGTTTCAGATGACACTGAACAGGTATTAAATCAGTCAAAAGTTTTATTTGACAAAATTGATGACCTTATTTTTCTTGTGGACATAAGTGCAAAACTTTGTCAAATTAACTTTACTTATAAATCACTTCTCTATCCACTTCAGAAGCGAGTTTTTGTAAGCAAAAATACTGAATTGATGAATATTCTAACAGATATTCTGATAAAAGTAGATGTGCTAGAATATATTACTTTTAGAGGTAATAGTGTCTATGGCAGTGTTAGTATTTTTGACCATAATTTTAAACAATTATGTGAAATATTTATTTCAAATTCAGATATTGATTTAGCTTCAATCTGTTGGTTAAAATATTCCGAAATGAAAGTAAAGCTTTCGCCTAGTGATATTTTTGATATTATGAATGCAGTGCCTCAAAATATTAAAATAAGTTCACTTGTTATTTGGCTCAAAAACTTTGTACCAGGGCTTTTAGATGAAAATCCTTATTTTATTGACGTTTTTGTAAAATGGACTACACACCGAGTTTTTTTATTGGAAAGTTCTGGATATTGGCCAAAAATTGGATTGAAATTCATAGATGAGATAATATTAATTTTAGATAGTTCCCTTAAAGCTATTTCTATTCGGCCAATATCAATGGATGAACTAGAAATGCTCAAAGATCATATTCATTATGTAATGGAGTTAAAAGACAAATATAAAATTAACATGCTATTAAATGAATTTAATTCTCAAAGTGCAAGTGAAGTTGGATTAATTATGTTAAGGCGTTGCTATACGGAGGATCTAAATGCATTTGTACAAGACTATTTGCCAATATTTGCGACAAGATATACCTTTGATGTTGATGACACATTACGCTCTTATATAGAAAGTGAAGCAGCAACATGTGGCGGAGGTATTGACAGTATGCGATTAAAAATATTGTTGAATGCATTCCGTTCCCTAACAGTAAAACTAGAATGCTTATTACAAGTTTTAAAAGTTCTTGATGTGCCTTGGGATGAAACTATAATTAATCTAGCTCTGACAGCAGCTGCTTCAGTACATAAAGATTTCACTATCATGGATGCAGATCGCATTTTGGCTCAAGAAATTAAAAAAGAACTTAACTATGCAAAGGTAAAAGTTGTATTGAAGAAATATAATTTTCCTTTAACATGTACAGATTACATTTTGGTTATTCATAAGTTGATGAATGCACCTATTGTAGATTTAAATGATTTGAAAACAATAACTGGTGTAATGAGTGCATATACAAATTATGGAAATATCTTATATATCGATAGATGCCTTCATGATTGTGACACAAAGGTAGCATTACAATTTTTCAACAATTTACCACTTAAAGAAAGAAATATTGTTTTAAAAACTACTGCAACGAAGTTTGACCAAATAATTCAGGGTAACACAAATAATGCGTCATTAGAACGAAATTATTTAGACTTTCTAAAAGGAACAAGACTTTTGAAGCCAACCCAAGTAGATGATCTAGAAAATTTATATCATTTGAAAAATTCCTATAATTTGGTATGTAGCATTAACTTGTTAAATATAGAAAAATATTGCACTGAAATGGCTTCTAAATGGATATATAACGATGACGTGACGGCTAGCTCTGGCAGAGGTCAATGCATCACACGTCTGTCTCGAACAAATCAATCTCGAAATTCTATTTTGATCAGTTTATTACGTCGGACATCTACCAGTTCTCAAGTAAGAAAAACAATAGAAGCTCTCATAATGTTTAATAATGGTAAAGAAAGTGTTCATGATCATGACCTAACGTCAGTTCTAACACAATTTAAAGACCAGCAGAACTCGGAACTTTTATTAAAATGTTACGAAACTTTAATTGAACTTGTTGACAGCTGCTCTGAAGAACATTTACATTATTTGGTCAAGTATTTATCGATTTTAAATGCTATTATCAATACCGACGTGGTGTTAAAGAATTTGTCTACAATATGGAAGTTCCACTATATATTCTTGCCAATGTCATCAGTTACAGCTGTAAGTGATCTTATTGAAGATTTCGTTATATTAATGGAAAATGAAAATGAAATTGGATCAGTGGATCTCACTAATAAGAATGATATTACTGTTTTCCGCATTCTCGGAAACTTGCTAGAAAGAGCTATTATTACTGGACAACAAATAAATGAGCAATATTATACGAAAAAAGATATAGCTGCCGAAAAACTAATACCAAAGCTTATTGTGGCCCAAGATCTTGATGAACTTTTGTTAACATTTTTGCTAGCCATTTTGGGATCTACCAAAGAAATGGATGATCAAAGATGGATTATAGATGGTTTACAAGGACATAGTGAATCTTTACCATTTAGTATTACGTGTTATCTTTCACATCCCGTAATACGTCGTACATTTGCAGTTGATAATGTTTTGCCAGGAAATAGTGCATCGTTTCCTCCTCAGTATATATTGCAAAGTAAATTTAATATTAATTTGACAGAAATGGCTCTTGATTCTACTGAGGAAACTTGGGATGTCAAGGTGATTCTATTTTATGTTTTACGGCAGTACCCTGAAACAGGTTTTGAACGCCTTACTGAACTGTGTCGGAAACTGAACGTGTCTGTAAACGATGGATTATCCTTACAGCTGATAGCATTGTTAACTACATGGGAACTAAATTATAAAATTTCTAACGATGAATTAGGATGCAAGCAGATATATTTAAACAACGATGAACAATCTCTTGCCGCACAGTGCTTTCTAATATGGGAAAGCATCGACGATAAAACTTTCTTAAAAGACATATTGAATGATTTTTGGAAAAATGGTGAAGTCACATTACACGGTCGATTAATTTCAATTAATCCCTTTTTTTATGAAGTCTATGTATGCATCTACCATTTAATATATGGGTTAACTAGTGACTTGAAAAATAAAAAAGCTTATTTTCTGCTTAATTTTTTGAAAGAATATAGAAGAAAAAGCTCTCCAAAGCAATATGAATTTGAACTATTTTCAGTCAAAGGTATGTTTCCAGAAATTGGTTATTATCGACTACCTTTTCATCTATTTACGCGCGATGATATGTGGTCGAATTTAAAATCTGAAATAACTTTGGAAACGTACGAACGTTGGCTTCCTATTGTCGCACTACTTTCATTAGATGCAGATGTACAAACTGCAAAGGATATGATATGTAGTAATGCGTTAAAGCAGACAATGACGACTAGAAAACGTAAAGATATGCCTGAAGAAGATGCAAAAGAGAACGAACCTTGGAGCCTAACGACACGAGAAGAACCTCTTTTAAGAGCAGCTCATCGATGTGTTCGGCATATTGCAAATATGGAATGGGCTGGTGCATGCCTCTTTTACGTATTACAAGGTTGTGCACGTGGAGCAGACCAAGTAGCTGCAGCTCACTTATGTTACCAATTCTCTCAGCGTTGGGCTGCTCTTCAGCCTGGTAACCGGGCCGTAAAACAAATGGAGCGTTTACATTGCTCATTATCTACACGCCATGCTTTACACAAAATAGAATGGGCGCGTGACGAATTTCTGCGTCTGTCTGCAGAGCCAGTTCAACTTATTCGTGCATTGTATCTTCACTCGGATTTTATCGAAAAGATATCTCGGTATGACGTTAACCGTGCAGCTAATGAAATTGCCGATAAGAATGGTGTCAATATCAGCTCCGTTAGGATTCAGATATTGGAAAGTATTCTTATGAAATCTTATAAAATTAATAAAAACAATGCATTGGTCGGGTTGGATGTTCAGGACCTGATTATCGCAAAATATATTTTGAAAGCAACTTGTCCAAAAATGGGTGCCATTTATTTGTCACGAATCGCGTTTGATGATGAAGGTGATTTTGATAAGTGTAAACAATTAAGAGCATTGCAATGTTTAATGAGTGTTGTAGATATAGATACTGCTATGAAAGTAACTAATAGAGAACGTGATGCATTGTGGTCTTCCCTATTGGATCTATTATTTATTGTTAACTTGGAGAAAATCGATATGCCGTGGATTGTTGCTATATTTATGCAAAATAAAACGCGTGCTCTCGAACAGTTAATTCAAGCTGCTGGATCTAATGTAGAATGTCTTAAAGTGGCCTCCGAACTAGCGCGCCGATTTGGCAATATTCAAATAATAAGAAGTCTTTTACCTATGCTTTTACGTACATCGTTACATGAACAAGTGATCCCGCTTTTGCTAAAAGTATCATCTCCACCAGATGATATAATATTTACATCGTGGCGTGCTGTAATTTTGTCTCCATTTCAACGCGCTGATTATCCAATAACAGAACGTCAAAAGGCGTTGTGTCTTACCGCTATTAACTTATTACCAGTTTGTCCAGTCATTCAAGATGAGGATCTGCTAGAAATTTGGAAAAACTGTGTAAGATGTAAATGTTTTGGATTGGGTTGTTTAGTGTTACCCTATATTAGTCCGCAAAACAGAGAAAAACTGCCAGAATTGCATAAAATAGATAAGAGAAACCTTATAGCTAGCTTGAAAAACTTACACTCTGAGACCTTCTTGGTAACTGGTGCTATGTATGTTGTAGAAAATATTAAATCACGAAAATACAATTAGTTCTTACTGTAAGCACTCTGATAAGCACTTACCTACCTGTACTAGATATTTTTATATTTACTTTATCGTAAAATATGTAACAACCTATATAAATTACATTATAATAAAATATTAAGTAAATTTGTCTTTTTATTTGTCAAAATTGTTCGTAAAAAGTTTACTATTGTCTAAAGATCACACCTTGTGTCATACCGCCTAACTATGAAGTTCCGCATCCCATTCCTATTTGCTGACCTGAAGTGCCACAGACGACAGTATCCGACGACCGCAATCAATGTGAGAGGCACCGCATTCCGTATCAGGCAATGGTCCTAATATAAGTGCAAAGTGCCAAGCGGTATCAACGAAGATCTGGGGGTCTAAAAGGGCCACATTAGCGTTTCATATTGTGATTCATTTTAATTAGTCACAATCGTATCTACAGCGTCGCTTTTGTTAACATTAACATGATAATTCAAAATGGAGTCACTTAGTTCCAGTTTTGGCCACCGGATCAGATAAGCTTGTGGCACTCTAATATTAATCATAATATGAAACGCTAATGTGGCCTTTTTAGACCCCCTGATAGCGACCTGGATGAGAGCATAGAGAGTAGTGTATTGTGTAGGCCGCAGCCAAACGGTAAGCCGTTTGGCAGTGCGGCTTAGCTAAGTTAGGGGAAGCCGTCCGTCTGGCTGGGCAGTTGCTCTGAACACGTCATCGTCGATCGAATCGGAGTTACGCTACGTATCGAACCATTGCATTGTATAGGTAGTAAAAAATATCAGTAGCGGAAGTTGGTCTTTAATACCTACAGCATTTTTTATACAATTTAGGATATGTATAGACCTATAACAATAAGCAACGCACGTTGACGCCGGTACAATAACTGGATAGGTGGCCATTTCTTACTTTGAGGCAATTGAACTTAGTACACAAACTCGCTACTTGTTAGATATGTGTCCAGTGTGTCCACACTCAGCGGGACCCGTGTCCTAGAACGATGCGCGTATGTTTGGGATTTAGTTCTTAATTAGTTCTAAATGTAGTTAAAATTGAAATTTGTTTCATCAATATAGAAGAAGAGCGTTGTTATCAGCCAACGGAAAACAACTAATCAAGAAGTACGCCACAGATCTATCTGACCTGGTGGCCAAACCTGGAACTAAGTGTCGCTGTTTTGTGAACAACAGCGACTCGGTCACCAGTAAGTCCATGGTCACCAGGGGCTCTAAAAGGCCATATTTAGCGTTTCATATTATGATTCATATTAGAGTGCTACTAATTTATCTGATCCGGTGGCCAAAACTGGAATTGATTGTCATGTCAAATTAATATGGATAATAATATGAAACACTAATGTCCAGACTTGGCACTATGAGATTTCTTTATTTTCTCAAAAATAAAAAAGTTTTACTTTTACGGGGTTGGAAGAAGCCGTGATAACTTTCAACCAGCACACTAAAAAATGGCCTCAAACCAATGGTCCTTATGTTTTCAGAAATGGTTTGACTGAATGAAAAACAGTTAAAAATGTAATTAATACTTCGTAAAGCAGTAAATATATTAGGTACTTTACATGTACCTAAATTGTTTTATTAATGAGTTAAACACTAACTTTCAGTGTACCCCACGTAATACTCCTGGTGGAGCAAATTTTAATTCTAGCCGGATTTGATAGAAATAATTGGGAAATAAAACCCAAACACAATAACATATGTCAATGGGTTGAGGATAATGAGATACAGACATATCAGTTGTTCCAACTGCCTGTCTGTTCAGGAATAATAATAATAATAACATCTCAAGAGTCTCTCGCTAGATGGTTGGGTCAAGGGCCAGATTCAGAAAGCGGTTCTCTTGGAGACGGCGCGTATTGTCAGGAGGTTCCTGTCTCTGCAGCCCTAACCGCCGGTAGCTTGGGCCTCGCCCCGGTGCTGGTGGTACTCTAGGTTTAGGTTTTTTATAATATTTATTTTTCATATATATTGTAAAAAATTTAGACTTAAGAATGTAAATAAATAAGGAGAATAATAATAATAATAATAATATTCACATCGTGTAAACATACCGTTGGCGAAGCGAGTTTGGCAAGGTCTTCCACTGAGGACCCTGAGACAGACTGAACAGTTGTTTGGGGTGCCGATCGTGGCATTGTAGAAGACTTCAAAGAGCTTCGAAATGATGCCATCATTTAGTGCTTATTTGTGGCTCAACAATCGCAATTAATGCTTCAGTAAATTTCGAGATATTTCATGTTGAATCTGGTCCTGCTGGGATACTGTCGCAATAATATTAATATTATTTTACTTACAAGCACGCATCGGCTCTGGTCTGGCATACATAGAGTGTAGTGAAACAAGAATGAGTAGGTATGTTAAACTCCTGTAAGACGTGGTAGAAATAAGAGTACAAAATGACTAATAAAAATAAAGTATTTTATTGCAGATCAAGATCACGATAAACCTGTCTACAAGTAGGATTACGCTTTCGTCAATTGTTTCCTGACATATGGATTACATGTAAAAGAAAATGATCGAATAAATGATGCTGCGGGTAAAATCATTTCAAACAATGGAGCATATATTCCATGTCCACGAGCAAGGTCTTCTGGTGTTTCTCCCGATTTGTTTTTATTCATTGCTATTTCAACTATGTCCTCTCTCAGAAAAAGAACTAATAACGTTGATTTGCAATGGCTGATTGCAGCAGCTAAATGCAGTGGTGTTTGTTCTGTAACAAATTAATAAATATATTTGTATTAATTTGGCAGTATTAGACTGGCAACAAGTAGGATAGCTGATTTCTACAAAATGGATAGACTACCTCGTAAAGGTCGTAAGGAGCCGACGGAGGGGCAGAGCCGATCGGTGTGGCTCTCCACACCGATCCTATGTTCAGCCATGGACATGCTAAACTAAGATGATGATGATAAATTAATGTAGTTTGACCAATACCGGCTCAATGCGAATGCAAAATGGGATTCCCTGTTGACAGATGTGGGTCAACCCATAAGCTTTATTTGTGAAATGAGAATTGAAATTCTCAACAAGACCCTGTGCAACACAACAAAGACAATGAGGAGCCTCATGTCTCCTTTCGACAGTAGTCATATATTTTGAATTATTGGGCTGCAGCTGTCTGCAGTCCAAAAATTGATGAAGTGGGACAAGACTGCGGTCTTGTTCTGTTTCATCAGATAGGGTTATAAAATAAGCTATTATATATTATTTTAAAATATTTACCTCCATCAGATAGTGCACCTGGATTTGCACCTGCTGCTAGTAATCTGGCTGCAGCTAAATAATTGTTCCAATTGCAAGCAGAATGCAATGGTGTCCATCCTAGTTCTGTTTTAGAGCTTACATTTGCACCAAAACTTAACAGATAACATATAGCTGGTAAATGATTTCCATATGCAGCACGGTGTAAAGGAGTATACCCATCATCATCTTCTGCATTTATTAGGTCTGGGTAAGTAGATAAAATTTTTTTAAGAGTGTCTAGTTCTCCATTTTCAGCGGCCCATAATATATGATCCTTTGGATTCTCTGCAACAAAAATATTAGCTCACAACCTCAATATTATTACCACACCACTACTAGGCTATACCATAGGCTAGCTTAATTTTTTTTTATTTAAGGACAACCAACAAGACTTACACTAATAAAAGTTACAGCATTATTATAGCTAAAATAATGTGTTGCTGAGTGCAGACTCAATTATACATTAAATATAGTATTATTGATATTATTGAAACCACTTTTTTATTTTTAACCAATTGTAATTTTGTTTTTAGTTGTAATAGTTTTTAAATTTTCATATTTGTCATAAATCAGTTACCAGGATACTACCCTAATGTAAAGTTAGGCAGAGGACTATTACCGGCTACTGATAATAATGTTCATTAGTGATATTCATGATATACATATTTTTGCAATAGGTAAGTAAATGTACCTATACTTTTGCTTATATTATCATACTAGCTGGCATGCCATTACTACCCCTACCCTACCCTGCTCCATATCTACCCTACCCCTACTGCACCCTACTCTACTCCTATCCTTTTTAAAATAAGTTAAGTATGACTTAATCCATTACAAACACTATATATGCAGCTGTCACCCACACTGTAAACAACTTTATTACTCTGTAGGTATTGAATATCATCATCATCAACAATTGTCCGTTTGCTACACAGATACAGAGGGGAAATTGGAAGATAGATCTTAGTAGTAGTATTATAGTTTTTAATTTCCCCTCTGTTCCTGTGTAGCAAACATGTAAAAAAGAATAATTATCTTGGCGAATATCCCGTTGTGCTCTTACGCGCGAATACCCGGGTTCCGCTTAGTCCATGGAGTAACAATCATACCTGTAGGATTTTCAGCAACATCTACATCTCCATCAGCATCATCCCATCCTGAAACGAACATGCCACATGTTTCGGGATTGGTTTTATAGCGGTTGATCTCTTTCGATATTTCTTGAAAACTTCTTGGCTCTATTGTTTCAGAATCCTCGGAATCGGACATCGTTCGTTTCTACAGAACTACTTTCTGAAAAAATATTCTACTAAGTGTGTGTGTGCTACCTCAAAAGGTTTTACAATTTAGACTATCTGTAAACACTCAGAGAAACTTTATTTTTACTATATTCTAATAAAATCAAAAAACACTAGTGCAAAATTGTTTGTAAACTTTGGGTCGGCGATTGTCAATCAAATGTCTTGTCAGCAGTGTTGCCAGGTCAGATTTTCACTTTACCCGATGCTTGATGTTATTTTACCCTAGATTTTGCATTATTAAAAAAATACCCTTAATAATATTATCTTTTAGTTTCACCCATTATTTACAAATAAAACAACTGCATTTATTTATTATTTTTATGACACATGACAATGAAAGTAAGTATTCTCGGCACCACTATATTTTTGTCATACATGTGTTAGTAACAAAGTCTTCTTCAAGTTCTTAACGGAGTAAAGTTAACACAAGATTTATCTCACTAATAACATTACACGTAAAATCAGTAGGTTAAGCCTTGTCAGCTCTTAACGGTTCCACTGAGAAAAAGTTCAGATTTCAGTTCTCATGAAGAGACAAGCTCATAACTCTACAAATCCAGCATTTTAATCAGAAAGTATAGTTTTTGACATTGGACTGTAGTACCTATACATCGTAAATGCAAAGGTCTATATATGTTCGGATATGCGCTATCGTATGTTCCTAATCACAATAGAAAGAAAGAAAGAAAATATTTATTACAAAGGACGCCACGACATAATAATTTACATTTAACACAAAAAAGAGTACATAAAACACGGAGACAATTATAGGGTTCCCAGTGGCATTTTTCGCACTCTGAATAGAATATTGTATTCGAAAAAGACATCGGTCGACAAAACAGAAAGAAAGAAAGAAAAGACATTTATTACACATAGCACGCCATGACACAATAACACTTACAGTTACCTACAGACAAAGCAAACATATATAATTAAACATCTAAGATAATGCGTAGCCGCCAACGCCACTGTCGGTGTCGCGGTGGCCAGTGTAAATAATACCCACTCATCATGTGCTGTAAGGCACAAGAAGCGACTGACAGCGCTGGTATTCTGTAGGCCCATTTTTTAGATACGGCATGGGCGTTGTACAAAATACACAACAACCTTAATAAGTAATACATCTTCTTACTTTAAAACTGATACCCTAATAAATACCCCAAGTAAATTAATTACCCTCGAAAATACCCTAGGAAAATGCATACCCTAAAAATTACCCGGCTGGATAAGTTTTACTCTAAATCTAGGGTAAAATACCCTAAGTTGGCAACACTGCTTGTCAGATCCACTGCCATTGTCAATCTCAGACATGGACTTTGGTAAGTCCATGATCTCAGACCATGGAATAATACAATAGCCAAATTTTATTTTTCTTGCTAAAGCCGTAGAGCCCAAACAGCCACGCTTATGTTATGTTTATCCTTCCCTAAGTTACATACCATTGAAATCGGTAGGTACTATACTTAATACAACGAACTTATTATTTCGTTTATAATGTCCAAAGGCTTCCATAGAAAATATAAATCAATGATAATAGCAAACTTCGTTCGTGCAGAGGCTGATACCAAAGTGGCCTAACTATCCTAGAGCCCTACCTATGTCCTGCCCCAAAGCTTATCACCATCACCATCATCGTAGCGGTCCACCCCAAAGTCCTCTTTCTAAACCTCACCTATACTCCCCTTCGCGCGGTTTTTGGCATCCTCACGTCGTAAACCGTTATAGCTTTGACTCCATGATGTCAATCCATCGTTTATTTTGGCCACCGGTGGGACCTCTTTCCTGATATCGGCAGAATGGGGAATGTTGACCGGCAATGTGTACGTACAATAGCTACCTACGCAATGTGTACCTTTTACACACTGGCGCGAGTTTCGTATTGGTATGTCTAATCAAGCCATTCGACCCTTCTAAGACCACCGTTTATTAGATGGTTTGTAACGTTCTGCAGCAGGCCGTCTTGTAGGTACTTACTTCGACGTCCATAAATACGGTGAGACATGAGTCGGTGCTGTTTTATGGCATTCGCCTTGGGTGACCTTGCAGTTGGAAACAAGTACTAGTATTGACCACAACCACGTCAACAACAGTGAGGTTCGGAGAATTTTTCCTTTACTTTTTGGTGGGCCACGTAGCTCAAGCCTCCGTTAATCCGTCCAAACTCTTCAGTCGTCCGGGCCCACATAGTCTTTGGGCCGTTGAGGTCCGCAGCAACCGCGATCTGTTTGGAGGAACATGGCAGGTATACGTCGCAGTGCGTCTTCTAAGTTAATCCAGAAGTTAACTAATTTGCAGCTGATGCTTGTATATAGCACGTGTATTCTAGAATAAACACGCGCTATCATGTACTTAACTGCAGGTCGGTAAATTCATCACAACTACAGATCGCCGCGCCGTTATGAGCAAAAATAATAATAATCTCGGCGCCAATATCATTGTGCGCTTGCGCTCGAGGGCCCGGATTGCGTCTTGAGCATGATCCAGTATTTGGCAGATCAGATAATTATAGTAGAGCGACTGCCATCTGACCTCCATGACCCTGTTAACAGTCATTTTATATTATTTATAGCATTAGGAGCGTCAGTGGCCGAGCGGTCAGAGTATGCGATACGTAAGCGAGAGCGGTTCGAATCCCGCTGCGGCCATGTAAGAACGATCCTTTTCCGGCGAGGGAAAACATCGTGATGAAACCTGCACATTTAGGAGACTGAATGTGTAACCACGATCCAATCTGGTTCTCTACGGAGAGGTCAAGCTGTATCTCTGGTTCTACCTAACCGAATTAGATGAAGATGGCCTAGATTTAAAGTTGGAGCCCAACATAACAAACTTGATTTAAATTTGTAGTTGAATGTGTTTCTCGTATATTGTATTTTTGCCATACGAAAAATAAATAAATAACAAACTGAAACTCCCATAAAATCCATTCAGTGCCATTTCCATTTTTCCTATAGTTTAGCTGGTCTATTATTGTTCTATGGGTCTAGATGTTGCCTAGGCAACAGACACAACAGAAAATAGCGCCCCAGTTTCGCACGGATAGTACCTAAACCATCATGAATCACTCTGTCTATTGGTGAAAACCATATCCGTTCAGTAGTTTTTGAGTTTATCGCGAAGAGACAGACTGACAGACGTGGTGTGGGATTTTGTTTTATAATTAGGTAGTGATTGTCATATTCAGTCGCCTGAATGTGCAGGTTTCCTCACGATGATATCACTCGTAAGAGTATTCACATAACTCAGAAAAAGTCTCTCGCTTACGAGTCGAACCAGCTAGTCGAGCCGGCTTTAGCAACCGACGCTCTGGGTCGTCGTGAGTTAAATAAAATAAGTCAGGTAAATAATAAAAATATTAAGTTTAACAGATAATTTAGTTTAATTTAAGTACGTTTACGTTTGTTGGTTGTTTTTGTATTTGATCTATATCCTCTCTTTAATCCAATCGACTTTTTAACTTTTGTATTGATTTCTGCATGAATCTTCTTCTTTGTTTGAAATATTGCTTCCTTATAACTTGCTGATAGGTGGTCAAAAGTATTTGATTCTATTTTAAGCTCCGGCAGTTCCGTCTTGCCTCCAGAGCGTATAAGTTCCTGAAATGTCATTAAGAGAATTGAACACAATTGAATAAACAATTCGGGCAAGTAATTTACACTCGTGTACGTTATGAAGAAATAACACTATAACAAATGCACAGACAAGTAATATGAGTGACGGTAGTTCCGTTTGTTAGTCGCGTAAGATTCCTATACGAAAGATATGCTAGTGAAATGTAATTTTACCTTGAACAAATTAACTTGATTCTGTAACAAAATTGTAATAGCATAACCGATTCGCCCTGCGCGGCCGGTCCGACCAACTCTGTGTATGTATGTTTTTATGTTTCTTGGTGGATCATATGATATGACATAATTGCAATCTGGTATGTCAATACCTCTGGCTAAGGCATCAGTCCCAATTAATCTGTAAACAAAATTTCACATAGGTAAATATTTTTATAGTTATCGATGGTGTCGGGAACCGATTGGAATCCTGATAAATATCGCCAGCCCATAACCATCGACTGTTGGCCCTGAGCCTCCTTCATATTCGTGGAGGGCATTGCCATAATCTCCACACTTTGTAAATGGGTTGGAGATCACAATGATTACAATACACATTAGAAAATCTGCTGTCAATTGTCTGGTATAGTCGCTTCTTACGACACCCAGCTGAAGGGTTGGTACAATTATGACCGAACCGCCATCTATTCTGATGATGTGGCTCATGCATCACGTATTTGATGCGTGCTGTCCACACAGGAGCTCAAATACGCCGAAGCTGCGTAAATTGCGCTGCGTCAAAATCGTAAAAACGTAGCGTAGACTTAAATGTCTCGTACTGTGTGTCTCTAAAAAAAGTAACGTATGAGATGCGTCACAGCGTTTACGCCGCTTTTTTGAGCTTTAAGCTCCTGTGTGGACAGCACGCGCCAAAATATGTCGAATGGGCCGCGTCACAGCGTCTACGCCGCCGCTTTTTGAGCTTTAAAACTCCGGTGTGGACAGCACGCGTCAAAATGTGTCGAATGAGCCGCGTCACAGCGCTTACGCCTGTTTTTGAGCTGTGAAACTCCAGTGTGAACAGGACGCGTCAAAATGTGTCGAATGAGTCGCGTCACAGCGCTTACGCCTCTTTTTAAGCTTTATAACTCCGGTGTGGACAGCACGCGTTAAAATGTATCGAAATAGCCGCGTCACAGCGCTTACGCTGCTTTTTTTCAGCTTTTGAGCTCCATTGTGGATAGCGCGCGCCAAAATATGTCGCATGAGCCGCGCACACTGAGGTGTATAGATAGCGTACGTTTCCAACTTTGAAATTAAAAAAGCATAAGGCGGTACGATTTTCATACAAATTTTATGTAACGATTGATCGACATTCCTTCAAGGATTTGATGTTTTTAGTGTAAGTTTGTGCAATTGGCCTTTAGTAAAAGTGTCCAATTATGCGCGAAATATATTTCTACATTTTAATAATATAAAACAAACAATGAGAAAGAAAAATAATGAAATCTCAAAACGACGCCATAGCGGCAACTTGTTATTTTTCGATTTAACTGCTTTATTATTGCACACCATTGAATACATTTACAAAGAGTATAAATTATAATACAATCACTAAACACTCAAACGAATAAAAGAATGACGAGAGAAATTTAATATGGATGTTGAATCTTAATCTTAATAAATAAAGAAACACATTATTATTCCAATCTTAAAAATTCTCAAGATGACCGATTTGGTCAAGTCATGAGGTTGCCCTATCTGTCTCCCAAGTCTCGTCACTTCAAACCCGGTACCTCTGCTTGGTAGACCGGCTGATGTTTACCACTGAACCGCTCAGGTCGTCTTATATTATTATTAGAGTGACGTAAACAATTACAGTAAAGTCCGTTTGTAATGACATCGAAAGGGATTGACAAACAAGTCATAATAAGCGGACGTCATACAAAGCGTTTTGTGAAATGAAAAACCTTTTTTATGTTAATATGAATGTACTTCGGTTTCAAAACATTTGAATTGAACGACTGCTTAATGCGGTTCTTGTTTTTAAAAATCATTGAAATTGTCGAATGACCCACGCCAAATTCCTTTGCGAGACATGAGTTAGATTCTCCATTTTCTAATCTGCATATTATTGCACCTTTCTCCTCAATTGTAAATGCTTTCCGTCGTTGAGACATTTTTGACATTTTTTTCACAGTAACAAACGAAAAACAACGTGTGACCTTCAAGCGTCAATTACCCACTGAGATTCAAAACAAAAACGAGCCATGTGCCGAACGTCGTCGGGAATCAACGAACATTACCGAAGGTGTACAGAATCATGTCGGTCATTATAACCGGACATAATTTATTAAAAATGGGTCATAATAAGCGACATGTCACTGTAAGGGAAGTCATTATATCCGACTATTTATAAAGAATTTCATATGAAAACCAAACTTCGTAGTATAGTTACGTCATAATAACCGGTTGGTCAATATAGGCGGAGTCATAATAAACGGATACTACTGTACTTTTTATCAAATGTTGCACAAATTACTTAATTTGATAAGATTTATTACAATATTGTTATTAATAAAATAGGTAATACTTTAAATATTAAACTGTTATACTTACACATTTATTTCCGAAGCTGTAAATTGTTTCAAAACTTTTTCCCTGTTGTTTCTATCCAGAGCTGCTGACAATTCTGCAACTTTAAGGGTACCTTGACTCCAAGTATTTAGTAATACTGCAAGTCTGTGTGCCGACTGTGACGAATTAGTGAAGCATAAAACTTTATCCAGCTGTTTGTCAGTTAAAAAATGATACAAGACTAATGGCTTTTCCTCTGGATTACACACAACAAATTCTTCTTTTAGTTCGGCTGGTGTTGTGTATTTTCTTATATTATCATCATCATCTTCAAATTGATTCATGGTCGCAGCTGAAAATAGCTTTGGTTGGAAAAGGCCCCACTGCTCTAATTTTTCAGGATCTTGAGATAGTGTAGCTGAAAATAGCAGTTTATGTGGAGGTGCCTTTTGTTCACTTAGACAGTTCCAACTTACACTGGAGACCTTGCCTGTCATGAGCTCATTTTCTAGCTTTATGTGTTTGTCAAGATGGTATAGCCAGTCGTTTTGAATATGATCCATTATCCTATCAGCTTCATCTATTACCAGAAATTTCAAGTGTTTTAAAGAAAATCCTTCAGTATTTTGTATATGTTCCACAAGCCTTCCTGCTGTACAAACTATTATGTCTACTTCACTGACCCACCCCGAAGACTGAGCTGTAAAACAATAACATTTTTAATTATACTTATAATAATAATTGTTATTTATTTAATCATTTAGTATGTTAAAATATGACACTCACTATATCTTAGCAATTGTTGTTGTTCCTGTTGTAATGGTATAGTTGCACTCATAAGAGCTACTCTCAGACCAGTGTTTGTGCAATACTTTTTGAATACTTTGGCAACCTGTGTGGCTAGCTCTTGGACTGGTAACACTACCAGAGCTCTTACATGTTTCCCTACATCATTCATAAGTATCTAAAAATAGAAAAGAGAAATTTATATTCATTAGTAATTATTTTATGTAGTGCCAGTGTCAGTCTAGCCAAGATTCGGCAACAATGCTGCATTTCCTTATAAAACATATATTTTTGATAAATTGAAATTTCTTTTTATCAATAAGTAGTGCCTGTAGTGTTGCTTATATATTTTTTCATTTTCTTGTATTTTTTATTGTGTACAATAAAGAGAAATAAATGCTATAGTTGCAGTAAAACTTGTGATGTATCTGATTTATTAGACACCTATTAGTTCCACTAGTATAAAATTCAGTTAAAATGAGATTCCGTGGGAACTACTTCAGATTTCAGGATAGTTTATAGACACTATCACTAAAATTTAATCAAAATCGGTCAATATTTGTGGTGTGAAGGAGTAACAAAGTCACAGTAGCAATTTATTCCAGATTCGCTTGAGTGGTCTCTATTATTATGAATAGAGATGATAGTGAAAACCATATCAAAATCTATTGTGGTTTAGGAGGAGTTAGCAGATACAGACAGATGCGGAAAGGAACTTTATTTTTTACTTTAAAGTCATAAGGATGAAGTCACCACAATGTGTGCACGTATTATAATTATGGATCAGAATAATTATGTATTTATTTTAGTAGACTTACCTGGATGATGGGTAAAACAAAGGACAGTGTTTTTCCACTACCAGTGGGTGCGGACACACAAACATCATGAGGCCATAATAGTGGTGGTAAATTATGTTGCCCTAGTATAAATGGAACTACTGTTTCTTGAACTGGAAATAAATAATTCAAGCCTTCACTTAATAAAGTGCTCTTTAATGTAGAGTGTAACCAACTGATATTTTCCACTTGATGTGATAATTTTTGTAAATTTGTTGATACATTGTATGGATGCGATAACCAGTATGGCAAAACACGGTGCACCTGAAAATAAACATGTATTTAATTTTAATAGTCATGGTTTGGGTACAAAGCTCTTGTAGAAGAATATTTAAAATTACCTTTGTCTTTTTTTCAAAATCACCGGTACCTAACACCTTAAATTCTGATACAGGTTTTATATCATTTTGTAACAATGTATTTTTTTCCTTGCTTAACTGCTGTTTTTCAATATTTTTAGGTGTAGGTTGTTCATTTTCGTTAATAATTTCTTTGGCAATGTCAGTATCTTCATGTTTTTGAACTTGAAGTGTTATAACTTCTTCTTGCCTAGAAGCTTTAGTAGTGCTCCGTCTTTCTTCAATTTTTTGTTTCAACTTTTGTAAATGCCTTGTTTCTTGGTCAATCAGATCTACTTCCTCATTAGTTTCTCGATATCTAAACACATGGGGAAAAGGTTAGGTCACGTCATGTTATTTTATACATATGAAAGAAACAATTTATAGCTCATTCTCGTTTTGTATCAGATTTCGTGTCACATGTGAGATCAAAAATTAGACCGCAGCAGAACTTAAAGACCGAACATTGGAATTTATATAGCGAGATTGGCCCCGTCTGCCCGCGCTCAAAATAGGTTTATACGAGGCTCTTATATTTGTAGAAATTTATTAATTAATGGCATAAATACCTGTTAATGACAAACAAATCCATTTTCCTCAATATAATAAACTTTCCACCAAAACTATACCATTTAACAGCTCATAACCTATAAATTTGTTTTGACACAAATCTTTTTTAGTAGACACATTGGCATGTTGTGGGCATTGGTATCTAGGTAGTGCCATCCATAGAGTAACTTATATATAGAGTGCCATCAGCCAATATAAAGTACACTCCACATGTTCGCCGAAATGTTTGGAAAAGCTTTTGCTTAAGCGTACATGCGTTGCATGTTCGTCATTCCGCGGGATCACGAGAATGTAGAGGGAATATTCGCCTATATTCGTGTAGTTCCGTGCATTTTTGGCATGTCTCGCCTATTTCATAGACTTAGTAGAGATGTATATCGATTTTATATTTATCTTCCTAGCGCTTTTTCCCGTAATAGGTTCGGGGTACATTTGACCATGATCCAGGATACTTGTAGATCAGGTAATGATAGTAGTACAGCTGCCATCACCTTTGTGACCCTGTTTACAGCAGAAAGTACAAGATTAGCGATATTACACCGACGAATCGATATAATATCGACGCATTTGACATCTACCACATCCCTAATAGGCAAGAATGTAGAGCGTCTACCAAAGTTCCAGCAAAAGTTTCGCCGGATATTTCGGCGAACATGTGGAGTACGCTTGACTCCCTTTACATTTTCGGGTTCCCGCGGAATTGCCAACATGTGGAGCTGCTTAATAAAGTTTTCTATAAGCAAACAACAAAACGTATCCCGGTCTGCAGCGGTACCACCTATCTCCAATTGAACGCCGCCATTTTGATCCCACCCTGTGGAATGACGTCACAGAATTCGAACCACCGAACTCAGTATCGGAACTCAGAATGAACGAAATGAATGCCATTGGGGAGTGTAACGATCCGTTTGGCATTTTGATTTTGAAACATAGTAATTTTAAATTGATTAAATTTATGCAAAAATGCAAGGAAAATGTATGTTATAATTGAATATTTTCAGATTATTTTCGAATTTTAGATCAAATAAAAACTAAAAGGCTTGAACATTATATTAGTAGAACGGAACCTAAAATTCACTCCCATGAAGTTAGAGTGAGTGAGTTAACCGACTTCATGTCATTCAAATTTGTATATATCGGCGCCCTAGCGTCTAGATAGCCGACATCATTATAATTGGATCTATCATCACCATTTTAACATCAGGGCCAGAATAAACATAAACACACATACACTATCTGGTTCTAATTACTGACTCTAATACCAACTCCCGCACAGAGTATGGTTCGGATGACAGCGTCAGGTGTCCAGGATATACAACGCCTATGTATTGTCTAACAGGACCGTTATTCTGTCCAACTTAACTACATCGTATTATGAAACTTCGTACACAATATCCATTTTTACACAGAGGATCTCTTTATCACTGTTATGATCGTTAAGGACCTCCAATCCTAGGTGCAACTATCTGTACAATAGCGTTATGAACGCTCGGAATAAACTACCTAAACATTTTATTTTTATTTTTAGCCGTCTCTGTCCCACTGCAGGGCAAAGGCCTGTCGAATGCTTTCCGCGGCCAATCCTTGGAATAGGCGTCCAACTCGTCCCGCCATCTCCGATACTCAACATAGATATTTTTGCCCAGTCCCACTTCAGGTTGGCAGCTTTTTAACCCCTATCGGCGAATTGATATTTGGAGCGCAATACACTGTTTCTTATACGGTCCGACAATTTGACTCTCAAGATACTGCGCTTCATGGCTCGCTGGCCTCGAGTGCGGACTTCTGATGATCCGTCAAAAACCATAACATCAGTAGACTAAGTTAATTAAAGTAATTGGTGAACTCTTTCAATAACAAAATTGCCGTCAAGTATCAAATACAGTGACATGAGTGATAATTAGATCACGCTTTTGCTATAATCATGTCATCCAAGATATTTATAGCACAACAAAGTACCTGTGCAGGTACAACTCTCAAGGCTGCGGTAAGTAGGTAACGTACCTATCTAATCAACATTAACAACAAATACTTATTCGTAAGTAAGTAACTTACGATCACTTTTTCCTGACTATCTTGAAAAACGAGGATGATCTATCATATCCTAACCTACCATACAAAATACTGTCAATGTGGACTCCCTCTCCAAAGCCTAGTTCCCTTTCTCTCGAGAGAGGATTCTAACTAGAAAGCGCTTATCCAAATGGATACGTTGTTAATTGATGAAAAGCTTTGCACGTAAATTTGAACATATTTGATGTGACCTAAACCAAAATCTGAGAAGTACTCAAAAAGACATGTCCAGCTCCTAGAGTAAGATACGTAATAATAATTATTATTGACATTTCTTGCTAAACCGAGCAGTGAATGTCTGTAACTACATATGTTGCATTGCTGAGGCTCAACCGCGCTTGCTCAGTGTTGACTTGATTTGTTGGTATCTATATCTTCTGGGTCTATGAGTTACGAACAAACTTCCCAAGACTTCCCAGCCTACTTTTATCACGCGATAATTGATTTCTTTGTATCATTATTATAGCATAACATTAACTATCCAATGAGACACACTAAAAGAGTCGACAACTATGTCGTGCAGGTATCCGAAGAGTTGGAAACTCCAGTCAGCGCCACACTGTACCAAGCGCCGGAACGCAGCCAATGGAAGCACCACCGAAGCCCCCATACGACCACTAGGCACTTAGCTAATAAAACTTACCCGTCTGGTACGTGAGCCATCAGTTAACTTAAAGAAAATAAACCATAACACACATATTGATTGATATAACCTTCCTCGACAGTCACCTTGTTCTCACTTTGTATCATCAATTTCGTCCTATCGAGTTACCACGTCTATCGATCTAGTTCCCCTAAGCATGTAAAATTAAGACTTTCTTTTATAGCATTTTATTTATTAAATTGGGTAATATTTATTACCTATTATGAAATTAAGTCACACAAAGTAAGTATCTACTACAGCCTTAGCATGATCAATTAAAACAAAATTATTTTTCACAAGTTTCACTATCATCAAAATATACTCTACACATTGGGACCGGTTTCTAATAAATCATCATCAGTATCTTCGTCATCATCAATAATATATTATCATGTGTCACAATGACACATGATAATCTGTCTGCGATCTCCGACCCGCCTGCCAAGCGTGGAGATTATGGCAATAACCTCCCCTTTCGTGGGAGAGGCCTAAAGTACTGCAGTGGACTGTTACGGGCTGTGATGATGATGTGTCACAAACTGGCCAAAGCAAGTGTCACAAACTGGCTCCAGAACCTCTCCTATGAAACTGTTGAGTGCCCAATTCATCTTCCAAATTAGTTGCCTGCTATCCTACGTTTTACCAAATACATAACACAATGCAATACACAATACACATACATTAGTATAAAATAATGCTATAGAATGCTATTAGCTTGTAAGTCCAATATTCTCTTCAAAAGTACGGTTTGGCATAATGAACATTATTTACGCTAGCTGGTGGTATAGCACAGGCTGCCACCTACTTTACCTACAGCTTGATCAATTGTGTATGACTAAGTACTTGCTCAATAAATATTTTATTATTAGCATGAAATTCCATTAAGAATACACTACACAAATAATTATCTAAACCTAAGTAGATCTATTTAAATATGAAATAGTGAGCCTTGACTTCACCTTTAGTGTAAAATCATTAAACACCCAAATCATCATCGTCCACCTGCTCCATCTCGAAAACCTAAACTTCTTAAGGCTCTTGACAAAATGTTGATAGAGATTTACCATTATGCTCCTACATCCAATTCAATGTTTGTATGCCTCCAATAAGGCTAAACATGGTGTGGTGATACAAAACAACTTTCTGTTTCCAACAAAGACTACTATGGACCACTTGGGCAGGGAGAATCCGCGCAGCAGCAGGGTCACAATTTAACTGACACAGCGGTCACAACATTATTATGGATTTATGATAATACCAGCAACATAATATTAAAGAGTGTAAGTAGGCAAGTCATCCCAAATGGTTCAAATCAGTACTTAAATTTAATATAGGTAGGTATGCACCTGCAATTAAATTCAATTTGAAACTTCTTCATTATAATTTTTTGTAAATAATTTACTTGCTGCTACAATATCAATTGTTTGTATTAAGCTCTGCACAAATAGCTATGGGTGCCATGGTATTGACACTCCCAGAGAGTTTCGTTTGGAATAGAAATAAGCTTCATGGCAATCTAAGAATTAGAATTGCTTATTTATTCTATAGGTTACTTAATGACAAGAAAACTTGAAACATGAAGTTAAACGTAATCTACACTAATATTATAAAGAGGAAAGATTTGTACCTATTTTTGTATGTTTGTATGTTTGTAATGAATAGGCTCAAAAAGTACTGGGCCGATTTAAAAAATTCTTTCACCAATGGAATGCTACATTCTTCCAATTTGACATAGGCTACATTTCATTTTGAAAAAAATTAGGGATCCTTGGTAAAATTTGAACAATGTAACCGAAGGTGTAGAAAAATGAGTCTTAAAATGTCTTTCGTCGAATGCGCTGCCGAAACTATTAGCGATAGAACAAAATAATGTACAACAATAATGAAGAACATCATAATGTCTACAAAAAACTCCGCGGTAGCATATGTCCAACTATTGTAGTTATGTCACAAAAACAACTTTTTTCATTTTAAACATTAATGAAAATGCTAACCAAATTCAAACCATGCTATTTATGTGTTTATATTATCCAAATAAATTATTTTATGGTCAAGACCATTTAACTACCTATAAAATAGTTTTTAAATTATTTAAATTGGACTTTCCATTAAAAAGATATTACGAATTAAAAAATTCAAACAGTAAACAAAACCGCCATAGCGCCGTGGCCGTTGTTTGCGATGCAGTCTGAAAAGCGCGCCGGGAATCGCGGCGGGCGGGGTGGAGGGGGCATTGAAATATAGGAGTGGGGCGTGCACGTCTGTAAGATAGGTAGCCGCGCGGCACAATCGCGCGGTCGGCTCCTTACGCAGCGGACGCTACCGATATTGAACATTTAGATTTTTTCATAGAACACATTTCAGATAGAGCACATTTTCTTTCTATCGATTAGGAGTTATTTTCAAAACTGCGCATAAATTACTTGATTAAACCTTGACAGTTTATTTTTATAGCAGTGTCACACTCTTTTTAAAGCACCTATTTAAGTATTGTATGTATTTTTTTATGAAAACTTCTATTCAATAAACTGTTCATATTAAAATCAAATTAATTCTTATTTATTTTACTTGAATACCAAAACTTTCAAACAATTATGCCTAAAAAAAAAGGTCCCAATTATGCTATTATAAAATACTAGCAGCCCGCCCCGGCTTCGCACGGGTACCACTACGGGTACACGGGTTACACACGACCGCTGCGTAGGGAGCCGACCGTGCGAGTGTGCCGCGCGGCAATTTTTTACTTGACATTGGAGGTGTTCGTTATATTAGATAACGAATATATTATAACGGTATATACCGATGACACCTAATATTAATACATAATATTTTCTACTACTAATATATTGCTATTTCACACAACACGACTACGCCATCTACTTTCGTAGTTTGCACCTGAGGTCAGAGGTTAGCGTCACAATTTGTCTGTTTTATACAAATTCTGTTTTATAACAGCGCGTAAATACAACAGTGACGAACGCACGTGTATGGATCACTATGGATAATCTGTATTCTATTGCATTCGCAATAGAGCATAATATTAATCAAATTACATTTTAATATTAATATTCGAATGTTGTGTTATTTTTTCCGTTATATCTGTTCATTCTGTTTTGTGTACCCGTAGTGGTACCCGTGCGAAGCCGGGGCGGGCCGCTAGTCATGACTAACTATGTAAATCAGTATTACATTATAGTATCTGCATACATACACCACACATATTCCAAATAAAGAATTGAATAAAAACACAAATAACAACCCGTACAACAAAATTTCAAATCAGTCTCCTCAAACTGTTCTAACATGGGAACGATGGGAATCCAACCCAAATCCATTGGTATAGCCTCTTAGAAACATAATTATACTATTCGGCTCTGACAGGGCCTATCCCAACAATTAATAGATAGGTTATTATATCTTAATCTTCAACTTATTACATCATTCTGCTATTATGAAATTAAATTCAATGTATAAAATTCTCTTGGATATTTACTGAAATAATCAAATCAATATAGGTACCATGACTGGGTATATTGAACGGTTTGGGAGCACATTCAAAAGGAGCACAATTTATGATGGTAGGCTCTATACCTGTACGGCAGGATTTATAAAAATAGGACTAATTAAACTGTTGATACGGGACAATATAATAAAATAGCATTTGACACCGGACCTGAATACCATAGTTACCACAATTACAAACCTTATACTTTGTTTTGTTGATCTCTTACACGATGTGATCACAATAAGGGGAACCTCACATTCCTTTCTCTTCCTTGTAGGCATGAGCCATTTGACAACAACATGATTTGCTCTCTGTTTTATTGTAGCGGGACTCGTATACATCAAATAAGAGAGGAATCAGACGTCCAGTGGTAACCAGTTGTCTGTTGGTAAGACTCACCTTCCGTAGGAACGACCTCACCTTAGTGTGATTATCATATTCAGATTTCATCTCTTAAAGTGGGCGTCGTGTTGGATCCCACTTCTGATATCGGCGCCCTAGAGTCTAGATAGCCGACATAATTATAATTGGATCTATCATCACCATTTTAACATCAGGGCCGACTTTTCCAGCGCGGCGCATGAGGGCCCGCGGTCCACCACGACATAAACTTACAACGACGTTAGTTTAAGGGCTAATGTATTGGTATTCGTGACTTATACAGGGTGTAAAAAGACCGTTAGCATTAATTGAAACCTCATATTCTACCCATGAAACTGAACAACTTTCCCTAAGAAACGTACCCGCGGAAACTCATACTTTAGGCAGAAATCGAGATTCTTTAAAAAAAAAAAAGTTGTGTTTTTGTACTAAAAAATATCAAGTATCGATAACTAAATCGTTCACAATTAATTTAGACACTCAAAGATCAAATTTAAGTTGAAATAAATGCACTTTAAGTAAAAGCACGCAATGGATAACGTGCAGGCTGGCCGGCCGTACACGTGCGCCTAACTACCTACCTACTAGCTGCCGCGCGCTAACTTTCCACCTACTCGGTGCCGCGCGCTAGGTACTACCTACAGCGGACGTGCCTGCGCCAATCCGCCACCGGCCGCCCGTGGCCCATGCCCATGGGGCAGCAGCACTGCCATGCTACCACTCAGTAAAGATCAACACGACAGGGGTACGCATACCTACCTTAATACATTACCTAGACGTTTGCTTACGGTCATTGACATTATACTAGCACCTACCTACCGTCGATATCAGCAGTAAAGTTTACGATCGAAAGTCCTACCTACCTAGGTACATGATTTTATGACGACCATTCACATTACATGAGAATTTAACGTAGTAGGTATCTCCCGTGGCGCGCACTTGCATGATCAGGCACAGGATCAGCTGTCTACCTACCTAACTTACGTACACGTTTGCTTACGGACATTCACATCATACGAGAATCGAGCCCAGTACCTACCACCTACCTACTGTCGATATCTGCAGTAAAGTTCACGATCGATAGTCCAATACCTACTAGGAACATGAGAATTGAACGTAGTACCTACCTACCACTTGTCATCAGCTGACAGGATGACCGGATACCAAACCAACATGTTTGTATTACGAACATTCCCAATTCCTATCACACGACCGAACCGTGGAGACTAAGGCAAAAAAAAATAACTAGGTAGGTATTCATTTGTCAGACACGCACGACACGAGAATAGATACACACTTTAAGAAGAAATAAGTATTAAACCCAGGTCATTGATCGATGACTTAATACCTACCTTAATTGTAATTGCTCAATCAGATAACAAGAGGTTTACCTACTTCACTTCAGTTCAGAACGTAGGTACTTGAACGAACGAATTGAAGTTCGCCCCGAATGGCGGCGTCGCCTTTGTGTTAGGCTGGGTCTACATTGTAACATTGTAACATGTGTCCGTAATTAAAATTTCCGATAAATTTCCAATTTGGGTGAACAACCGTTAGTTGCAGTTGAAACTGACGTAGTATAAAATAAAGTTGACGTAGTCTCACGGCCGATCAAAGTCGGCTCGCCCGATCATCCGAAAGCGACTTAATTTATAGCGAATTAGTATCCATTGCAACTGACGGTTGATCGGCTCCAGCCGAAGCGATGTTGACACTATTAGGAAATACCTGATATGATACGCCCGTAAATCGGAGTCGCACATGAAGGGTTCCGTAGAAGGCAGGTACTTATGATAAATCACATTGCTTGTAGATACACCTTTAATTTGTACTTTCATCATCATCATATCAGCCGGAAGACGTCCACTGATGGGCAAAGGCCTCCCCCAGAGATCTTAAGCTTGGCAATCCTTCGGGGTATGTCGGTGACCTTAGTTCGCTTGTGGATCTCCTCTTTCCTGATTCGATCGCACAATGAGACTACGAGCATTGGCCTTTCCATTGCCCTTTGGGTGACAATAAGTTTTATTATAAGGTCTACAGTGAGCGGACACGTCTCTGTTCCCTAGATTTAACTTTACTTTATTTTTATTATTTGTAGTATAGGCTACAGTAATACTCAAGGAATTTGTCAAGTACCCATAACGTTTCAAAAGAGACAGCCCTAAACACGAAAAATGATACTTGCTGATCATGATGATATGATGTCAATGATTTTACACCGTGAAAATTTCGATAATTCCCGTTGTCCCCCATTTCATCCTAAAAATGATACAAATTTGGACGCGGTGATAAAGCCACTACCTTGTCGTGTAGTGTCGTGATGCGTCAAAAGTATGTCGGTTTCATACATTTACTATGGGAAAGCGATAGAGAGAGAGAAAGAGATAGAGACACGCTACGATACGACACTTCACATTAATGTGTTATTTAACCAAAGTAAATGTATGACACCGGTATGCTTCTGCCGCGTCACGTCACGACACGATAGTGTGTACCAGCCTTAGGATGCGCGCGCGCGGGTTTTTTCCGAATCTAGGATCAAAAGAAATTGCCGACAGGCGGCGCGACTGTTCTTCCTTCTTTCTTTCTTCAGTTCGGTTGCAAACGCGATACCAATACGTCATTGTTACGGCGAAAGTGATTTGTGTTCTCACAAGTTTAAAAAGTATTTTCAAGTGTGTTTTGTGATGCCTCGTGCAAATGAAAGACATCGTTACGATGCTCAGGAATATTTTAACATGCTAATGTGTTATGGTGCCAATTTGAGCCGCATCTAATTCGGCGCTCGCGAAACGTGGAGTAGGTAAGTACCTAGGTACATTGCTTTGCTTGTTATCTTCGGTTTGTACGTGTGTGCATAGTGATGCTAGCTCATGTTATACTGGCGGTAAATAGGTTGATGTGCTGCCATCTGTACCTACTTAATTTTGTAATGTAATTTAAACAAAAAGCATGTGGTACTACAATTCTGAACAGCTGAAGACAGAAGGTTGAAATTTTGACACCGTCTGCGCCATCAAAAGTTAGGAAGATAGCAAGGACCAATCGAAAACAGTCTGCAACTTATGGTTTGGCAGTTATTTAAGTGTAAATAAGGGAATTTTGAGCCTTATTTGCTTTGATTAACAGGTGTTAGGTACCAGGTGGCACTAACGTGGAAAAACCATCGCGCAGTAGGTTTTTCCCCGTACTAGTTAGGTAGAATACGTCAAAGCGGCCGCCGCGCGAAGTCAGTGACCACTGGTCACGTGGGCCAGCGAGAGGCGTGCGCCAGAAGTTGTACATTGCGCGTCGCAATTAATTATTTATTTTAGGTAGCGAAATTATGAAGTCATTTCCGCGGGTATGTTTCTTTGGGAAAGTTGTTCAGTTTCATTGGTAGAATATGGGGTTTCAATTAATGCTAGCGGTCTTTTTACACCCTGTATAGCAATTCCTCGTGGGTGCTTGATTTCTGGTGTTAATCAAAACAAGAACATCATAGCGCACAATAATGCGTGCGCGCGCTGCCATTGTTAACTAACCACCGACAAAAAAACAAACAAGGACCAGCTAAAGAGTATCTAACCGATAGACATCTTATCACGATCAATTACTCGATGCGCCGTCATATATATCGGTGCCCTAGAGTCTAGATAGCCGACATCATTATAACTGGATCTATCATCATCATTTTAACATCAGGCCCGACTTTTCCAGCGCGGCACATAAAGGCCCGCGGTCCACCACGACACAAACTCACAATGACGTTAGTTTAAAGGCTAAGGTATTGGTATTCGTGACTTACATAGCAATTCCTCGTGGGTGCACAATAATGCGTGCGCGCGCTACTATTGTTAACTAACCACAGACAACAAACAAAACAAGGACCAGCTAAAGAGTATCTAACCGATAGATATCTTATCACAACCAATAACTCGATGCGCCGTCATATATTTCAGTCTATTTCACAGGGTACTATTGGAGTAACCACATATTTTTGTCCCAATTATCGCAGTGTCTCAAGACGAAGGTCTTTGACCAATGTGTGTTGCCAGTGATGACTTACGGATCTGAAACGTGGCCACTCACTATGGGCCTTATAAGAAAGCTCACTGTTACCCAAAGGGCAATGGAAAGAGCTATGCTCGGAGTTTCTTTGCGCGATCGAGTCACAAATGAGGAGATCCGCAAGCGAACCAAGGTCACCAACATGGCACCGGGATTGCCAGACTGAAGTGGCAGTGGGCAGGGCACATAGCTCGAAGAACAGATGGCCAATGGGGCAGTAAAGTTCTCGAGTGGCGACCACGTACCGGTAGACGCAGCGTGGGTAGGTCTTCTACAAGGTGGACCGACGACCTTGTAAGGATCGCAGGTACCAGCTGGATGCGGAAAGCACAGGACCGGTCTTTGTGGAGATCTCTGGGGGAGGCCTATGCCCAGCAGTGGGCGTCTTCTGACTGATATGATTTATTTATTTATTTATGATGATTGGAGTAGAGCCTTTCCGAATTGCATGTTGTGACGTCATTCCACATGGCGTGCTATCGGGGATCGTTTTTACCACTGCTGTATCCAGCATTACCCGCTTCATGTAAAATGGATCAAAGTTATATTTGTATTTCAACTTCAATTATCGTATGGTCAGAAAAGCCCATTATGTAGAGGAGACATAACCAATTTTTTTTAATGTATCGGCGTGCGTAGAAAGCTTAAACTTTGACATTACCCTCTGTTGTCCATTCTCAAACTGTTTGTATTGTCTGTGGTACACTGTGGTTTTTGATGTCGGTGTCTCGGCAGTGGTTTTCGGTAGAATTTTCGATCGCAGTCAAATGGTTTTCCCGTAGATTTACATTTACAGAGTTAATTTTATCTATTTTTTGTTGAAGCACAGTAAAACTATTGGAGAGACTGAAAACCATACAAAATGGCTAGTGTATCTTTTCAAATAGCGAATCTTCTGGAGAAGGTGAGCCGGTGCATTTTTATCATTTTAGCACATTTATTCATGGTTTCTTATTTGAAACTCCCTTTATAATTGATTCTACATCATAATAATCAATTACAGATGACGTCCAACGATAAGGACTTTCGGTTTATGGCTACAAATGATCTGATGACCGAGTTACAAAAAGACAGTATCAAGCTTGATGATGACTCTGAAAGAAAAGTAGTGAAGATGCTTTTACGTCTACTGGAGGATAAGAACGGCGAAGTGCAAAATTTAGCAGTTAAATGGTGTGTCATCGTGATATTAACCCCTCATATATGTATTACAATAGCATTAACTACAAAGACAAATATTAGAAAGGTTATCTTTATAAATACAGATCATGAGTTTTGTTTACTGCTACTGTGCATTTAACTGGACACGGTAGACTGCTGCTACTAGCTATTTCACCTACCTAACTTAATATTCAATAATTTCGTAATTCTTGTTTTAATTTCACAGTCTTGGTCCTCTTGTCAACAAAGTAAAAGAGTATCAAGTAGAAGGTATAGTGGAGACTCTTTGTAGCAATATGCTATCTGATACTGAACAGCTAAGGGATATCAGCAGCATTGGCCTTAAGACTGTGATATCAGAGCTTCCTCTTGGCTCCAATACCCTGGCAGCTAATGTATGCAAGAAAATCACTGGAAGACTTAGCAATGCTATTGAAAAGGTAAATCTATTTTTGTCTTTTTTTTTGTATATTAATTAAGATAACAAATATATAAATTCTAAATACCTTCATAAAATGAAAAGATAAATCTATTTTTGCCATTTATTGTATATTAATTCAGATAAAACAATAATAAAATCTCAATACCCTCATAAAATGTACCAGCTGTCATTATTATAATATTTAGTAAATGTGATGGACAGAAATGTTTTTATTGCTAACTCTTATGGACAGATTTTCAGCCCATGGTTCAAAATGATATATTATCATTGATAAATAAACAATGATAATAATAAAACATTGCTTTTGTCCAAACGGAAATGCTGAAGATTAAGACACACTTTAGACTGAGGATAGGCCGGATACCAAATATTAACCAGATCCATCCCATATCTAAATGTGATACTCATTTCTTTTTATTTAAGCAAGAAGATGTCTCTGTACAACTGGAAGCTTTGGATATTTTGGCTGACTTGCTAAGCAGATTTGGAGGGCTCCTTATATCTTTCCACCCAATCCTGCTAAACTCTCTACTTCCACAACTAGCATCTCCTAGACAGGTAAGTTTAGATAGATAGATAGATTGATATAGTATCATCAATGTATCAATTATCAAGTAAGTATGATACCATTTAAAATATATGATTTTGGCACAAGAAGTGATTTGAAGTCCTACTTATAATATTGATAATGCAAATCTTGGTTAAATTTTTGAATGGAGTTTGATAAAACTTGGCACTATAGCCCGTTTGTGGTGTAAAAATACAACCAATTTGCCTACTGTATTTTTACTCTCATAACACGCAGCAGGGTTGACTGGATGAGATCTCTGCTAGAGATAAGTCCACCTATGTACAACTACTATTACTATAAAATTACTTTATTTACTATTGTTTACAATAAAGTCTATATACAAAAAACATTTTTACTCAATTCTGAATTTATTTATAATTAAACTGCTATTGGAGCAGTTTAATTATAAATATACCTGTATGTGAAAGCGTAATATATGTCTATATTAAAGCATAACATATTGGTTTGATAATTTATGATATACTGACCACTTTCTTGTTTGACAGGCTGTTCGCAAACGCACCATCGTTGCCTTGTCACACCTTGTTATGTCGTGCAATGCGTCTCTCTACAACAAGCTCATTGATCACCTACTGGAGGGCTTGGGTTCATCCACTTCAGCCAGTGTCAGCCGCACTCACATTCAGTGCATTGCTTCTGTGTGGTATGTCAAAGATTAATTATTTATAAGATAGAAAACAAACAAAAAATTTGGTTTTATTCAATTTATTGAGTTACTGACGTTTTAAGCCCCATGCCCTAATTTTAATAGCGCTGTTCACAGTTTGAGGATCGCACAAACCTGACAATCGATAACCCTGTATAGTATCTAACTCTATAGTAAGTAATAATTCAAACAATCACTGATTGAATCAAAACACCGATATCCCCTCCAACAAAACCAACCCGAGAGCCATCGTCGCAGCCGCCGGGCCGGGCACCTCGCCAGCAATTACTTATTCGGCAAGCAATGCTTTCTTAACTAAAAAAAAAAAAAAGGTTTTTTAATCTGAAACGAATATTATGAGTATCACTATAAAAAAATCATCTTGGCGTTAATGTCCAGCACGAGGGGACCCCAGGCCCTCGCCTTGACAATGATCCAGGATTTGGTAATTACAGTGAAGCGACTGCCATCTGACCTCCGTGACCCAGCTAACAGGGGACCCTGACCAGATTGAATGTACAGGTTTCATTACTATCTTTCCCTCACCATAACAGCATAGGTTAGTAGGTATTCAACTAATGTACATAACTCAGAAACTCTACCGGGTACGAGTACCACGCGTACCGCGAGCGCTTACGAGTCGGATACCTTAACCACTAACCCAACTGCTCCAAATAATTATGAGAATCACAAAAACACCGATATCCCCCCGCGGCGCTCCTGAAATCGCCTGAAAGGAGGTGTCATGAGAGTAGCCGAAGCCTTGTCATCCACGACACTTCCGGCGACCGCCCGTCTAACACGGTGGGCCCCTTGCGAGAGGCTGCTGGGAATAGCCGGATGCGCCGACATATTCCCACTCCACGGAGGTGGAGGCCATTAATCCGCCTCCACCCAGGATCCTATCGACCTCTCGGTCATACGGACCGCGTCAGACCTAATCTCGGGTGATGCGCACGCTTACTTGCCGGTGGCTCTTTTGGCGTGCGCATTTCTTCACACCCACAAATCCTGTCTAATGCCCTAGCACTCTCTCTTATCGGGCTGACACCACTCGCACAAAATTCTGCCCCGTAGGCCAGCTCCCGTTCTCCTTTCTCCCCTCTCTCCAATGCTCCTACTCTTCCTCATCTTCCACTCTCCTCGCACGATACCAAGCGCACGCGAATTCCTTCAACCTCGCGAAGTTCGCCCGCGAGGACACAAGGTCCGTGAAGTAAACCGGGCCCGCCTCCTTCCGTTCTAACCCGGCAAGCATGATGCTGCACTCCCGCTCGTACATCTCGCAATCCCACAGTATGTGGTCCCTACTTTCCAATTCCCCGCATGAGCACTCCGCTGAGTCGCTCAAACCAAGCGCCCACAATCGCGGCCTAAACGCGCCGTGACCCCTCAACATCTGGAAGACAACATAATCGGGCTCCACCCAATCTATCGCGTACGCACAGGAAGAAGCGCTTGAGATCCGAGCCCTTCTTCTCGGCATCCCAGCGCTCCTGCCAGGCGTCCAGCGCCTCATCGTAGGCGACTCTCTTCAGTGCGGTTATTTCCCTCCCCGCCAACCCGTCACAACTCGCTTCCACTTTTCCCGTCCTTCCCACCTCCAGGTCCGCGGGCAGTACACCAGCAAGCACTGCCAGAGCGGCAGTACTTGTGGTACGGTACGCCTTCGTTAGAAGGATCAGTGCCGGGCGCTGAGTTCTGAACAGACGGCTCTTCACCACGTAAAACCCAACTCTACCGCACCATACTGAGGCAGCGTACGTCACCGTAGAGACGTACGTGCCAAAGTACAGTATCCTAAGCGCCCTGTATCTAATACCCCACGACGACGTCGATACCCTTGCCACCTTCCCGAAGCATCTTGCCGCCTTATCCCCCATATGCATGGGCCGCGAACGAGGAGGTGGAGGCCAGTGCAATGCAGGCGGAGGTGCCGCACCTCCTGCCTGCCGCCACCAGGAGCGAGAATCCTGTCCCAACATAGCCAACTCTTCCCGCCTATAGCCGGCAGGCCGGGCACCGGTTCGGCGAGCAGCTGTGGCGGGTGGCGCCGCAGGTGCTGGCGCACTCGGCCGACGCGGACGAGGAGCTGCGCGAGCACTGCCTGCAGGCGCTCGAGGCGTTCGTGCTCAAGTGCCCCAAGGAGGTGCAGCCGCATATACCCACTGTGAGTCACTGCTGACAACTATAATCTGTCCAGGTGACTTGTCTTAATTGGTTATGGAAATCATGTATTTCATGTATAATTTGCGGCGGTGCTTGTCGAAATTCACATTCTCTGTGTTTCATATATAATTTAAGACGTCTACGTACAGTATATGTAGCGTGATTGATACGGCAAGTCCGATCAATCACGCATTTTGGGTATTGTTTGTTTACCAAATAAGACAAATAAGACTCTGGACATATCATTTTTAAAAAGTGCACTACAAAAGGAAGTTTTCAAAATGCTAATTCACTGCTATTGACTTGAAGTTGCGAGCCGGTTATGCGTAAATTACTGGACGACCTGAGGCCTATGTCTCCTGTCGCTAATATGATGGCAAGAAAATAACACTTACAATAACTTGTTGTAAGAAAGCAGCTTTTGATTTTACTTTGTGATTATGCATTTTCTCCCACCTACATAAACTGTATGCAATCTTACCACGGCCTGGTGAGAACTTAGTAAAAATACCAATGGCGCAAAGCTGTCCTCTGCTTTCCACAATATCTAGCCAAGACCTGCATGGACCATAATCGCCCTACATCTACGATTCATGCATTCATAAGTGGGCATTGCAGGCGCCCCACAACTATGAGCAAATGGCCTACCTCTTCCAAAAGGCGCGAACGCTCCGTCAGTCTCTTGCTGAATTCAACGGAGTGCGCATAACAAAAGCTGTGCCTAAAGTGTTAAAAATATGCCATCTTGCATTGCAAAGCAAGAAGCTAACAGACTTCTAAAACAAATGGAGTGATTTAATTTCACCGTTAAGTCTAAAAACCTTGTATTTATCATATTTTAGGAAAAATATTCACCTGCGCTCAAGAATACCTTGCGCCCAATCTAGTGCTGTGCACATGAACATGATATAATATATTTTAGTATAGTAGAATTGACATCAAAAAAGGAGAAGATTCTTATTGATTGAATGTTCTTTTATTGTAGGTACGTGTGTTCCTTGAAATTTTCGTCAATTGCGGACTGATTTTGATGTTAGTTTTTAGTAGGGCAACAGCAGGGTATTGTAAGGGTACGGGTGGGGTAGAGGTGGGATGCAGTTACCTTAACACTAAAATAAAATAAATACCTAATCATAGACAAATTCACACAGCGCCATCTAGCCCTAAACTGAGCAAAGCTTGTAGTATGGGTATGATATAGTACTTATACACTTTTTTTTAAACATATATAGAACACCCAGACCCATTACAGAAATTAAAATTCATCATTTCAATTACTGCCAGGTCGGGAAACGAACCCACTGACCCACACAGGACGTCACACACTATCGTACTCCTGACATAACTCTGCCATACCCTTACGGTAAATCTACCGTACCCCTACTCTCTGTATCTCCTCTCTACGCGTCCTTCAACCCCGTCTCACCCCCCTCAATATAATAACATTTTCAATTCATTATTATTTAATATATATTAAATAAGCAATACCATAATAATAGTTAGCATTTTATCGAAATATTAATATCGATAATAATTCGATTTTGTCAATCCCTAGCGTAAATGTAAATTCAGAGAGGAGTTACAGCACACACGCATGTGTGTATGTGGTAGTGACCGATGGACTAATCACAGCGCTCCGTTTGACTTTGCGTGTGCGTGCGTAAGCCTGTGCATATTATGTTGCATAAGTAGTGGTAAAAATAGTGGGGTCGGGAACGGCGACATCGGTTTCGGTACAAATGGCGAAGATGCCCTTTCTATCGTGTTCTGTGGTTGTCACTGTAAGCAAGTCAATATGCTTGCTACCTTATACTTTAATTGGGAATACAAGAATGCCAACATCGTTGCTCTGCGGTAGAAATAGGTAACGCGGTGGTATTCACCCAGACAGACTTCTCAATTGATCAATTAAGATGTACTTGCTCAATAAAACCTTGTCCAGACGGGCCGAATTTGCCGCGATTTGTTTCGCGCGTATTAATACTGGTATGAATGTGCAATCTACTTACTTGCCACATACAGGCATGCCAGTTAGCGTATACAGATGGCATGTGCAAGGAGCTTTTATGCAAGGTGCCAGCTACAGTCATATATATTCCCGGCTTAACTGTTTACAGATAATCGATCTCTGCCTGAAGATGATCACCTACGATCCCAACTACAATTACGAGGACGAGGAGGAAGGCGGCGGCGGCGAGGACGAGGAGATGGAGGACGAGTCCGCGCCGCCCGCCGGCGAGCCCGACTCCGACTCGGAGGAGTACTCGGACGATGACGACATGTCGTGGAAGGTGAGGACGGGATCTTGGCATAATTTATTTATTAATTAAAACTTCATCCACAAAATAGTAAAGGAGAGAGAAAACGAGATGCTCAGTATATTTAAATTCGCAAGGTTATGTAGATTAGGACAAGGGGGGAAATAGACAAACTCGTGAGCCCCAGCACTAAACCGGAATCCTTACGTTGTATAAAATGAAGTCGCTTTTGGATTAATTCGGATGCGTGGACGTCCGACCATGTCCCCCGCACCCAGAAACGACTATTGTATACTGCATAAGGATTAGTATCGACTGCAACTGACGGTTGGTCGGCTAGAGACAAAACGAAACGTCTGTTACTAGATATTTACTTTGTAAGGTACCGTAAGACATGTGCAGTTATCGTTTTAGTATTTGATTCAATAAAGAAATTCGTAAATTTCTGTACAGGTACGCCGCGCTGCCGCCAAGTGTTTGGAGTCTGTGATATCCACCCGCCACGAACTACTGGCGGAGATGTACTTGACTGTGTCCCCGGCTCTGATTGCCAGATTCAAAGGTACTGTCACACTTATTTTCACGTAAAGGTTTTCCTGTATGGATTAACAGTAATAGTCAGCCATGACAATTTACAAAAGTAATTAAGAATTTTCAGGACTACATCCATTTTTTTTTAATATCGAAATTAATTTCAACATAAACTCTGGAACCAATCTTCATCACCAACTTATATTTTCAGTCAGTACACAAAATCAGTGCTATATACGCTATTGTTATCCCACTAGCCTCACTAGCGGCGCCGTTTACTGAACAGACGACTTGATGGCTTTGTACTCCTAAAGCTAAACTAACATTTAAAAAAATGAATATTTCCCAGAGCGCGAAGAGAACGTGAAGTGCGACATCCTGAGCGCATACACGGCGCTGCTGCGCGCCACGCGGCCGCCGCCCTCGCCGCAGATGCCGCCGCTCGAGAACTCGCCGCAGGCCTTGCTGCTACAGAGGGTATGGCTCTATAGATTAGATTCATTTATTGCCCAAAGTTAATACAAGTACATTTATATACCCATCATCATCATCGTCCTAGCGCTTATCCCGGCCTCTGGTCTTATGTTATAACCTTACACCGTTACTCTGGTCTTATTATAACCTTACCCGCTTACAATTGTGGAAAGAGTTCTCACTCTCGCCCTGACACATGCACAACGAAAGGTCTCTACGACCTCCACAGTCGAACGTTGACACTGATAATCGAATGTTATCTAAACACTTCGGCCGTCGGTAGCACTATAGGTATTGCAAATGCGGCGAAGCTGCTGTTGTTGATGTTGCTGACACAACAGACACTCATATTTTAATACCCCCTTTTACATACGAGTTGCATAAACTACTATTACGTTACAGCTGTTATGAAATTCGTATGGGAAATGCTGTAACGAAAAGTAAGTAATTAGTAAAAAGTAATTTTTTTAAATTTTATATACTGTCGTGAAAAAAGTGCATCCTTAAACGACTGTTTTCGAATACGTAATTGGAACATTACGCTATGAGCGTAGATCAAATAATTTATTTACGTCACCTATCTTGAAAGTTGAGTTATTGGCACCAACATAATTTTTTATTTGGGCCCACACCAACTCAATAGGATTGAGTTTGCGGTGAGAAATGGTACTGTAGCAGTCGAAGAATTTCAATACCACTACTTTTAGCAGTTTTATCTACTAAATATTTATCATATCCACTGGTCACTGTGAACTTACCTTACTAATTTGCTGCGACCCGATTGGTCGAAGGGCGGGGCTAGGCCGGCGGCAAACGATGAGTCATTAGTTTTTATCGCAAATAGACTCGGTTCCTCACGGGTGTATCGTCTTCGTGGGCAGGTGCCGTTGGGGGTCCGGTTCGCGCCTGCGCGCGGCCGCGGCATTGCTAATAGATTAAAGTCTATTTTCGTATCACATTGTGTTATGCGTCGCTCGGCTTTTCAAAAGGCGTGACACCAACATGCACCTTATTCTATGACCAATGCATTCCACTTTGATCGCTCTTATGCTTTTTGCTTCCGAATTTAGGCTACTGATGTTAGTCAAATGTAATAAGCGCAAAAGATGACAATCGCCGATAGAAAGTCGAAACTTGTCGCCGACGTTCAGTGTTTACTACGTTCCAAAGCAACGATCTTCTTCTTCTTAGCGAGTTGATAGCAAAATAACATTATATTTTAGACGCCCAAAGTTTTCAGAGGCTTCGTAGAGACCTTTTATTGTCCTAGTGTCAGGGCACATCATCATATCAGCTAGAAGACGCCCATAGCTGGGTATAGGCCTCCCCCAGAGATCTCCACAAAGGCCGGTCCTGTGCTTTCCGCATCCAGCTGGTACCTGCGATCCTTACCAGGTCGTCGGTTCACCTTGTAGGAGGCCTACCCACGCTGCGTCTTCCGGTACGTGGTCGCCACTCGAGAACTTTACTGCCCCATCGGCCATCTGTCCTTCGAGCTATGTGCCCCGCCCACTGCCACTTCAGGGCAATCCTTAGAGCTATGTCGGTGGCCTTGGTTCGCTTGCGGATCTCCTCATTTCTGATTCGATCGCGCAAAGAAACTCCGAGCATAGCTCTTTCCATTGCCCTTTGGGTAACAGTGAGCTTTCTTATAAGGCCCACAGTGAGCGGTCACGTTTCAGTTCCGTAAGTCATCACTGGCAAACACATTGGTCAAACCTTCGTCTTGAGACACTTCAGTAATTGGGACGAAAATATGTGGCGTAGCTTCCCGAACGCATCCTGCCTGGTGCCTGGACGACCTGAGTGGTTCAATGGTCAACAGCCGGTCTGCCACGCAAGAGGTCCCGGGTTCGATTCCCGGCCGCGCAGAAATTGAAATGATGAATTTTAATTTCTGTTACGGGTCTGGGTGTTCTATGTAAAATAAGCATGTATTTAAAAAAATATTTAAGTAGTATATTAGTTATCTAGCACCCATAGTACAAGCTTTGCTTAGTTTGGGGCTAGATGGCGCTGTGGGAATTTGTCCACGAATATTTATTTTATTTATCCCGTCAGGGCTCATTGGGCAGCATAAAAGGTGGCGCATGGTATGTGGTGTAGTATTGCATACGCATATTATTATGCATATTGCTGGGCTCGGTTCCTCACGTGCAATATATCGGTCCCCAGGTGCCGGTGGTGGTCCGTTTCGCGCTGCGCGTGATCCGCGGGCGGTCGGTGCGCGCGCGCGCGGCCGCGCTGGCGCTGCTGCGCGAGCTGCTGGCCGCCGCGCCGGGCTGCCTCGCCGCGCACGCGCACACCGTCATACGCGCGCTCACGCCCGCGCTCACGTGAGTACCAATTGACACCGGGTGGCGCGGAGGTCACCATACTGCTGGAGTGCACGCAAGATAGCTCCGTCGCGGGCAGTACACGAGATGGTGCTGCGGAAGCGTAATCTCTGCTGTCATAATACAGCTAGAATGCACGCAAGATAACTCCGTCGCGGGCAGGATACCAGGTGATGCTGCGGAGGCGTTAGCTCTGCTTTCACAATGCGGCTAGACTGCACGCATGATAGCTCCGTCGCGGGCAGGACACCAGGTGACGCCACAGAGGCGTTATCTCTGTCACAATACGGGTAGACTGCACGCAAGATAACGCCGCCGCGGGCAGGACACGAGATGGTGCTGCGGAGGCGTTAGCTCTGCTTTCACAATGCGGCTAGACTGCACGCATGATAGCTCCGTCGCGGGCAGTACACGAGATGGTGCTGCGGAGGCGTTAGCTCTGCTGTCACAATACTGCTGGACTGCGCGAAAGATAGCTCCGCCGCGGACAGGACACTAGATGGCGCTGCGGAGGAGTTAGCTCTGCTGTCACCATACTGCTAGACTGCACGCAAGATAACTTCGCCGCGGGCATCAGATAGTGATGCGGAGGCGTGAGCTCTGCTGTCACAATACTGCTAGAGTGCATGCAAGATAGGTTCGCACTTAGATATGACGTGCCTGTCATTGTTTTAGTTGTTGGCTGTCGAATTTAGTTCTAGCCACGAGCAAAGTCATCTTGCACGCGCTCGATTAGATATACGTTACACGACAATGAGGGTTTTCACTATTTCAAAAGCCAACAGATGGCGCTAGTGGGGAGTAAGTCCGTTGTAAAAATACCGTCTATATACTTATTAGGTAAGTTTTTAATAAATGAAAAACATGTAATTTTATACTATATTTAATATTATTTATTATTATTCTCCGAGAAATGCTGGTTTGGGGCTTTTTCGTCGTTTTTCATTCATCATTCGGAATATGGCGTAATTCTGCATTACCAACTAATGATGCTATTTCAACCCTTAACTGTACTTGCTCGTATCTTGGCAATTTTTTAAATATTTTTGCCATTGAACAAAAGAATAGATCTGTTTCATCTAATCCATTTTGATTACAATTAGCAATTTGCCTACGTTGGTTTAGGCGTTCTTGACTATGCGCATTACCGTCTTTTTCGTCATAATTGTTGTCACATATAAAAGATTCTATTTCGATTTGATTGCTTGATTCACTGTTGTTGTGGGTATTTTCCATTTTTACAAATCCATTTGCGGTAGAATTTCGATTTGCAATTTGCCTACGGAGGTTTATGTGTTTTTGACCATGCGCATTAACATATTTTTTATCATCATTCTTGTCACATATAAAATCTTGTATTTCGATCTGTTCGTTTGATTGTGTTTCTTCACTGTTATGAGTATTTTCCGTTTTTACAGTCCTGTCTCTTGGATTTTCATCTATGTCAATAGTAATGATTTTATCTACAACATTAGTACTGCTTCTTTGGGACGATTTAAGGTTATCCAAGAATGACAGAAGATCAGCTCTCCTTGACGCCGCTTCTCCGCTTGGTCCAAGACGCGGTTTTGCTCTGCGTCGAACATAATAGTCTCTTATGTACACCCACCTCTTAAAGCAATCATTATCTGTAAAAATTGATTTTTATTGCAACTGTAGCAAAGATTATATTAGGTCTTCAAATATGAAATTGCTATTTTGATGATGATGATGTTAAAGATCTCAAAAGTACCAAAAATGTAGTTAATATGCTCACCAAATATCCAAATTATTTCATGAAACTTAATAGTGAACATTTTTATTACCTCAGCCAAGCTGTATGACCATTACTAGAATTGTTATTGAAGTTTTCTTCAAGTTTCAATTGAAATCTAGAATTCTATTGTATAGAAAAGCTAGCCTTTTCAGGTTTCAAGAACAACTGTACTGATTGTATTTCTATAGTTTAGTTGTCCTAAAAAAATGTTTAGAATTCTGTCGCCTTGTACAACCTACGTCGTAGTGAAGGTTGAGGTTACCTTGAGTGAAATTAAAAAATAAATCATAACTCCAAATGTTTAATTAAATCTTAGCTTTCTGATTGATAAAATCGCAAAAAAATAATTAGGTAATCAGATGGCAAATTTTAAGAATTTTCCACTTTGCTGTCGTTGAAGGCCGACTGTAGTCGAGTAGCCCATTAAGTACCGCAGTTTTTTAAATTTTTAAGCCGCGTTTTTTAAGCCTACTAAGTCGCCTGTTTATATTTTTAATTTAACGTTGAAAATTTAAGTCATTTTCACAGTCTAAAGTCCAACATTTTTATAACTGTTCCCAAAGTCACAAAGAAAAACATTCAAAAAATGTCCTCTACTTTTTATTTTTAGAATTTTTTTATGTTGGTCAGGTCGTAAATTCTGAATAATTCTGAAATTAATTCATAACTCAAAAACATATATGGGTTTAAATACCCCGCGACACGAGGAACCAAATTTTTTTAGACGTCTATTTTTCGGCCAACCTGTATAACACCTAAATCACAAATATTGAAAACATTATAGTATTGAGTGGCAAGACAGTTATGCGTCGCAACACTACATACTAATAAGTGTAGCTAATTAAATATAATATACTTAAGTACTCAAATACTTAATTATGAACCTTCAATGTATTGTACTCACTAACCTGTTTTATTTAAATTTTTCCCAATTTCACGCCACAAATTCTGTTTCAACTTCATGTTTCTGTAATGTTTACTTTTTACGTTATAAATAGCTTCATGTTTTCGTACGAAATAAATTAAAATTACGTCGTCCTGAATTTTCCAGCGGGTAAAACTCATTTTGTTCGTCGTCCGGTCAAAATATTACAATATTATTATGAGAAAAGGTTTACCGATAGCGAGACAACATGCACGAACTATTAGCGACACCGACAAGACGGCCGTAATGCAAATGGCGGCGCCGCTTTTTGACGTTAAGGTGTCACTGTCAACCCGTTCTCTAGGCGCTGCAGTTTACTATACTCGTGGATAACGTTCTGTAAACGTAACGTCATTCACCGCTGTATGGAACACGACTGATAACTTATCTCGATAGAGGCGCTACTGTTAAAGCGCGGTAAATTCAAAGTTCCACAAATAATTTAACGGTTAGTTGCTATTCTTGGTGGTTAGGTGAAGCTGTTATATTTAATTTGATGTAGAAAATAAAAAGTACAACATATACAGCACTATTGGTGTAAAATACAAAACTTTTACTAAAAAAATTACTGAAAGTTTAGAATATTTGAAATTACCGCGCTATAACCTTGTATTCCGATAGTGGTTGCCGACCGCTATCTAACGGCATCGTTATCCTAGTAAACCAGAGATTTTGGCACAGTATACCTACTTGCTTGTACAGTCAGCTGCAGAGCCGGATTGGCGGTATTTTCATCAATTGTGAATAGATTATGAAATTTTCTTTTTTTTCGTCATTGTGTGAATCAAAGCGTCATTTTATATTAAACCGGATGCATTGCAAATTACGTGACCAAAATTACCGTTTCGATATCGACCCGAAAAATTATGCTTATATTACGCCTGTCTTAGGGGTAAGATCGGCTGACGGATAGTGATGACGAGGTGGAACCTGATATTGCTAATGCAAAACTTTAGGTTACGGCCCCACTGGCATGTCACCTGTAAGGTGACAAGCTAGTCGCCTAGCAGGTACCGAACATTCTATAACGTTCTTTTTATTTCGCTATTTACTCTAGGCGCTACGCAAGCCACTTGCCCGTCCACATAGTCTTTTCATTATTTCCTTATTAGGCCAGTCAAATCTTACATCTAAAATTTTGGGACTTTTTTCACTTTCTGGTCTGAAAATCAAAAACTATGCATTTTTCGTCAACATAGCTTAATAGCTTTTAAAATTGGTTAAATTTGCAAGGATTTAAGCTTAAACACAGCTCTATAAAGCGTATAGCAACCAAGTTATGACTCTTAAAAGATCTATTTTTCCTGAAAAACTTCAATTTTAGGTTTTGCTCCCGTCCGGAGCAAATTATTGGTAAAATTGCTAGTTCTATGATCAAAAATATTAAAAGGGAGTTGTAGTACATTTAATTTGCTTTAAATTATGTACAGAACGAACTATGTGAGACTAATGGTTCATTCACAATCTTATAAAAACGAGGAGAACGTAAAAATGTTTTTTGGAGAATAAAGTATTTATTAAGGTAGGAAATATAATATATATATTATACATATTATGAATACTAATCTGACATAATACAAATTACAAATAACAACTAACTTAATAAATTTGTATAGTTGTTAATAAAGGCCCACTTAAAACAATCACTAATTTTGTCCAAGGCTGAATGCTGCTCAGAAGGCTGGCCGCATTGTTTCCCGTCCGAAGTGGAAGCCAGCCCTATGGGTCTTTAGTAATATCGACCAAGCGTTTAGCTAGCTCCCGAAATAGGGTGTGCACATGGACACTAGAATTCAAGGGTTTCCACACCAAACGGCGTAAATATGTGGCTTTTACCAACACTTGCGCCGTTAGACACTTTTAGTTGAGACGGCATCGGGCCCAGCATAACACGCCGTTACTGGAAGATGGAACTGTGCAAGGGAACCGCTACACGTGGCGTCCCTGACCAAACGTCGTCCCAGCTCCCAGGGCAGGAGTGTCATCCCTTCGGGCCTCTTACCGACATCACGGGCTAAACCACCTGGCTCAAGCTTAGCGGGTGCTCCAGCGGAAGTGAAGGTCCGGCGGATAATATAGTGCGTAACGCGGTCGAGAAGTGTCCCAATATTTTTAGAAGACATTGCCTGAAGTTAGAGACCCGATTTACACTCGCCAGCAGCCAGCAAACGGGCTCTCTCTGCAGAGTTGGTTAGTGCGCTTAAAATATTGTTTCGCACCAATCTGCAGTAAGGCTCGCCCCATAGCCGCTGGGAACAGGAATTTTTCGGGAGCTCGGCCTCCGGAAAAGCCTCGTGCCAAAGTCATTTGGCCTCGATAGATTACGCCGTACTAAAAGTCCCTAGTTTAGATAATAAATTCTGCACTGGATACTGTGAACTATGCACCGGAACAGAAAAGCTAACAGGGACACATCTCAAACTTTCCTAACGCCTAGACCTCCATATCCATCTGTTTCCAAGATGAATTATGGATATTTATATCAAGAATTTAAATATAAGAATATGTTTCACTGTGTTGTTGACAACACCGCAAAACACAAGAATAGAATTGGAATTTTTTCTTTAATGAAGTCCGAGAGGGCTTAATCAAAACTACCTAGAAGGTGAAGTCACGCCTTGTCGACGACATTGTAATAGCAATAGCGTCAAAAGCTGCAGAAATGGTACCAGCCCTCGGACAGCACACCAATCACCCTGAACTCGCGCATGAGGAGCTGTAAATGCCCTTGTAGGATCCGTATTCTAAGTAGGTCGTACTACCACACGTTAAATTTAGAATTTAGCTTCTCGAGAGTCGCCTATTGATGGCAGCCGACTACTGATTGCAAGAGGTAGCCTTTGTATATCAGATTGTTCGGCTTTTTGTAGCATTGCCGCATAATCTTATAAGTGGCCGGCAGCTTAGATCGTATTTGACCAAGCAAAGCGCCTCTATCGACGGAGTTGAATCCATTTTTACGTCATCCTTCAGTACGACTTCAACACTATTACTTTGGAGGAAAGTTCTCATGGCGTGGACGGCGGCTTCGCAGTCACCTTTAGATCCAAAGTCGAGCTGGATATGCTGGAAGTAATTTGCTGGGCTGCGGGGTGGAAAACCGGCGTCTGTAGGTAGTCCCTACCGCAATAGGGCGAATGAAACTATCATTTTTTTAGTTTTAGGCGCCATAAAGCGTATTTACTAAGGACTGTTCCACCGAGCCTGCCAGTGGTGTCGAGAATTCGTTTATAGAGGCTTGCTCCTTGAAAGCCCTAATGTCGTCGTCGTATGAATGTAGATACAACATTAAAGTCAATGTCAAAAAAATACATTATTACGATTTCCATAGAACTCGGTAGAATTTCAGTAACCCATGGTAAAAACTAAGCAACTTCAAACTAACATACAAACGGCCCTGGGTTCCGTTGTTGAATCGCTCGCATCTATGCGAACGATTTACAATATTGAATTTCGAAAAAAAAACATTTCCGTTGGTAACATTCACACAAATAAGTATTTACAGAATTCTTCAAATAACCATTTTCAAGATTGTAAGTAAACTATTAGTCTCACTTAGTTCGTTTTCTACTTTAATGAAAGTAAATTAAATGTACTACAACTTTCTTTTAGTTACTTTTATCATAGGACTAGCGATTTTATCAATAATTTGCTCCGGACGGGAGCAAAACTTAAAATTGTAAATTTTCCGGAAAAATTGACCATCTTTGAGGAGTCATAACTTGGTCGCTGTACATTTTGTAGAGCTGTGTTTAAGCTTAAATAGTGGCAAATGTAATGGACTTTAAAAGCCATTAAGCTTCATTGGTCGAAAAATGCATAGTTTTTAATTTTTAGACCAGAAAGTGAAAAAAGTCCCAAAATTTCGCAGTTTTTCACGTATTACGCAGGAAGCACAATATTTTTTTGCTTGCAAAATGTAGTTTTACACTCTCTTAAGGGGTCCAAATAACATACCAAAAATGCAGCGTTACATCGCGCTTTGCGTTTTAGGGCCATTTTTTTGTAAGATTTGACTGGCCTATATAGTTCCAGAGACAAAACCACCGCCTCCTTCATGAATATTGCGACGCTAGTGTTCGTGGTGTGGCTGGTGCGCATAGTTTTATCATGATTTTTTTATCATTCCAGAGACAAAACCACCGCCTCCTCGATGAAGATCGAAACGCTAGTGTTCGTGGTGTGGCTGGTGCGAGGGCACGGCGGGGAAGCGATGCGGCCGCACGTGGCGGCGCTGGCGCCGGCGGTGCTGGCGTGCGTGCACGACCCCTTCTACAAGGTCACCGCGGAGGCGCTGCGAGTGCTGCAGACCCTCGTCAAGGTCATACGGCCGCTCGGTGAGTGGTTGCTGTTTGAAGTGTATGTCAATAGACTTAAGACTTAATAGTGGAGTGCAACAATAGTTTATACGAGTGTCTGTTGCAATCGACTGTTTGTCGGTGTATAAAATTGTATTTCAAAGAACGTAGGCAGCGGTGACCACTTTCCATCAGGTGGCCTGCTTGCCTGTTTACCTATTGTAAATAATTTAAAATTACGGCATTGGCAGTTTGATTTTGATAAATGTCGAATGCGAGCGATTACAATATGAAATGTCAAACAGCTATTTCGCGAGTTATTCCGTGGCATTTTTATCTTACGTATAGGTGCTATTTTAACATAATGTGATGCTGTTTTGTCATTTCATTATCTCTACCTCTCTCTTTCGTACCATCGACAATACCACGGACGAACTCGCGAAATTGCGGTTTGACATTTCGTATTGTAATAGATTTTAATTTGACATTTATGAAAATAAGATCATCTACGTGAAAACTTAACGAGCTGGATTCCTCATACGTACTCTCCCCAGACATAATCGAGATAGACGACGGCCCGGAGACGATGGTGCGTCCGCCGCCCGCGGAGCTGCGCCGGTTCATACCGGAAATGTACCAGTGCACGCTAGTGCGGCTGCGGGCCACCGATATGGACCAGGAGGTCAAGGAGCGCGCCATCGCGGCCGCTGGACAGCTGCTGTGCCACTTTGGGGACTATTTGCAGGTTAGGCTACGCACGCCTCACACACGTACGGTTTCTTTGTCATGTGTATAGCTTTTTTCATAAACTACGATTAGCAATTTAATGTTCCGTAAATATAGCTGTGGGTTGCGGACGATCCCTTGAAAACTATTTCACATTGACAGCCTTCTAGAAAAAAATATATTTTATAAATAAAAAATTACACTTAATGTGCGCGCGCGAGTTCATGTCCATCGGGCCCGACCGTATAACTCAAACAGATTAAACATCACTATCTGACTCGCTCAAACCGAACCGAGTGTGATGGCGATGTATCGAGTCTTCAAGAATTTACTGCTAACGCTACTCGAATTATTAAACGGTCGTGTCCGATGGCTCGCGCGCGCATAGTACCTATATGCTCTCTTCGCTGTGATTTTGCATTTTGACTGTGCGCATCGTATACACCGATATTACCGTATTTCTATCGGAAACCGTTACTGATGTCCATATCAGATCCATGATCAAAATTAGCAATAAAAAGCAAACATTGTAATTGAAATTGCTCACAATTTTTTCAGGCGGAACTTCCAGTGTGCTTGCCAATATTTTTGGAACGTCTACGCAACGAAATCACAAGACTTACTACAGTTAAGGCACTAACTAAGGTGGCCTCCTCGCCTCTTAGAATTGATCTCTCTCCAATATTGGTAAGTGATTTTTTTTAAAGTATCTATTTCTAAATATAATTGGGTGAAACTTGTTCAGACTTGGTCAGTGAAAATATTGCGTCCAAACACAAAATTTGTTTAAAATTGATCAGTTTAGTCCCAGTTTCACTTTTATGTTCAAATATTTTTTCATCTAAATTCATTCATTCATTCTGGAAGCTACAATTTTATTTTCCAAATACCTATAGTAATGCTACCCATGTCGTCGAAGGCTAGAGTGATATATCTGTAAAGTATAAACTCACAATTCATGTACTTACGCCGTGAGTATAGATGTCACACTACATGCCTAATTATTTAAATTTTTTCCTTGTACTTTATTTTTCATTACAAATCTTTGTTTTAGTCTGATGCTGTGCCTATCCTGGGATCTTTCCTAAGGAAAAATCAACGTGCTTTGAAGTTGTCAACTTTAGTGCTATTAGATACTTTGGTACAAAATTATAGTGATACCATCAGCATAGAGCTTTTGAGTAAGGTAAGATATTTAATTTTGTTAATATTATGTAGAGAGTTATGCGTAGGCAGCGATGGGATGCTGAATGGGAGAGGTCGATCATTAAGTCTTGCAGCCAAGATCATGACAAAGATGTTGCTAAGGAAATTCCAGAAAGTACTTTCACTTTTATCAGATGATAAGCGGTAACTGTCGTTCATAACATGTAACGATACATACTGGTCACTGTGAGTGTAATGAGAGTTTTCGCGATTTCAAAATACACGAGATGGTGTAACTGTGACGTAAGATCTACAAGGCTGGCACAGATTTGTCATTTGACAGCAGTTGTTATTGTCTAATATCACGACAGTATTTTCATACCATCATTTCGCCTCACTAGCGCCATCTGGAATAGAGAAAACCCTCATTTCGCTGGCTACCATATCCTTCAAACCGGAACACAATAATGCAAACTTTGTAGCTTGGTGGCAGAAATTGATAATGCGATTGTACTCAGCTAGACAGGCTCGTCAGGCTTGACCAAAAATTTAAATAGAATGCAAGCATTGATCGTCCTACCGAGATGATCGTGATAATGGCGTGCGTAGATGATGGAGGTACTGCTTGGGGAGAGGTGATTATGAGGATGTATATAGATTGACTAATTATGAATGTGGCTGTGAGTCCAGCTGATATGTTATGGGTGATTAGACTCTCGAGATGAAATTGACAGGGGGCTCTCCTTGTTTCGCTTCTTACTTTTGAGGGTCGTGACCTCGCTGATGCACTTTTTCGTGGACTATTTGGCGCCATCTTGTCCTGTTCTCGGCGATGTGGATATCGTCATGGATAGTGACAGGGCGTGAGCTACAGACACACTTCTGCTAGCTGTGCTAAAAGGAGCTAGGCTGGCTATTATAGCGATTTCTCAATCACGCCTAAAGGACTGATTTTGGGTCTAAAATACGGAAAACGTGGGCGCATAACCTAAAGTGGATAATAAAAACGGGGCCCCTAACCTAAGTCGGTAGTTGTGTGTATAGGTGGTGATGGAGGTACCGCCGCTGGGCCCCTAACCTAAGTCGGTATCGATGCGTAGATGATCATGGATTTACCACCGCTGGGCTCATAACCTAAAGTCTACAACGATGCGTAGATGATGATCGAGGTACCGCCGCTGGGCCCATAACCTAAAGTCTACAACGGTGCGCAGGTGGTGATGGAGGTGCCGCCGCTGGTGTGCGAGCAGGACCTGCACTGCGCGCAGACGGCGCTGGCGCTGGTGCGCGGCGCGTGCGTGCACTGCCCGCGCGCGCTCACGCCCGACGTGCGCGCCGCACTCACGCCCACCATACTCGCGCTCGCCAAGTCGCCGCTGCTGCAAGGTGCGTGCCTAGCAACGTTTTCAAGCCTAGTTTCCTAAAAATTCCCTAATAATAAAATTGGTGGACCCGGCGCGACTTCGTTCGCGTACACCTAATTGACCCCTACCTACCCTTTCTTTCCTGCTCATAAACCTTCCTCTTGAATCACTCTATCTATTATTGGAAACCGTGTTACATTTACGTAAATTGTTGTTGGAAAAAAAGGATCTGTTGGCACATAAATAATGCTGAGGCTGCTCCAGTTTGGTTCGACGTCACGTCGCCCCACTTTAGTTTTGACCCCAGACGTTTTTTTTTTATGTCATACAGTAGGCAAACAGGCAATCGGGCCACCTGATTGAAAGTGGTCACCACTGCCTATAGACATTAGACTCTGTAACACGTTACTCTGGCAGCAAAAAGGCAAATGTCCCTCCACTGCCAAAGCCACGGTTCCCCAAATTCCCACCCCATGGAGATATATAGAGGTTATATACGCTTATAATAATATAGAGGGCTGTAATAAGTTTGACGTGTGTATATGTGAGTCCATGGACCGGTGTTCTTCTTTCTTCTTCTTCTTTGAAAATCAGTTTAACCAAGATTGTTCTTAAGTTAATGTTTTAAACTATCGCGGTTCTTATAAACTACCGCGTACTTTTGTTGACAAATAGCCTGATATTAAAAAGGTACGTGGTAGGAAACTCGGACCATACTTTTAAAATGTGTTCTAAGTTTACTTCATTAAAACCGGTTTAGTAGTTTGGGAAATATTTTAGTAAATGTAATACTATCGGTCTCCGACATGTCCGTCTTTGGTTCGAATACTTGTCCTTTTCATTTGACTACTATTTTGGTTGTATCTTGGTGTTGTACTTGTTGTGTGTATCCTTCCACCCACGTTCGTAAGCTGCGAAACACCACTCGCTGTTGCACTGTAACATGCGGTCCTTCCAGGCGGCGCCCTCCGCGCCATGCTGGCGGTGCTGTCGGCGCTGGTGGCGGCGGACGTGGCGGGCTGCAGCCGCCGCGAACTGCTGGAGCTGCTGGTGGCGCCCGTGGCGCGCGCCAACGACCACGCCGCCACCGCGCACCACATGAAGCAGGTACGGGGACGGCCGCGGGCCGGGGCCGGGCGCCGTGCTGGCGGCGCTGGCGGGCTGCAGAGTGCGGGGACGAGCGCAGGAACGGCCTTTGTGGAGATCTCTGGGAGAGGCCTATGCCCAGCAGTGGGCGTCTTCGGGCTTATATGATGATGATGATGATGACGACCATGAGTGGACCATGACGAAGCGATAGCACGGCTAGTTTAAATGGGGCCGAGACACGGCTTGCGCCGTATTTCCTTCTTTCAATACTGAGGTGAAAGAGATTGCAGTATCTAGGTATGTCGCACACTTTTCTAGCTTGTCACAGCCAGCCGCGTAGCAGCACAGCCGTGCTGGTCTATTGGAGCGTGCTTAGGTAACCAACGCTGGAAAAGTCAGGGAAGCAGAGCGGTGAAAGCAGCCGAAGCCTAGTCAACCATGACAAGTCCGGACGACCGCGAACGCCTTATACGTTTATTACATTTGACTAAATTCAGAAGTAAAAAGCGTGACAGCAAATCAAAATGGAATGTATTGTTAAAAGAATATGGTTAATTTTTATATCACTTATACTACGCGTCGCTCCGCTTTTCAAAGATCGTGATACAAAAATGGACTTTGACGCTGTCACCCTTTTTGCTACTGAATTTAGAGGGTGGCCTGCCATGCCCCCGTAGTCTGGTCCCCTAACCTAGCCCTACAATAGGCTTAACCGTTTGCCTGTCCCCCCGTAGGCGTTCCACTCGCTGGCGAAGTGCGTGGGCGCGGTGGTGGTGGACGGCGGGCAGGACGCGCTGGACGTGGTGCGCCGGTTCCTGCACGACGCGCAGCACCCGCCCTCCGACGCGCAGCACATGTTCGCGCTGCTCGCCTTGGCCGAGATCGGGAGGCATTTGTGAGTGCACGCGAAAGAAAGAAATACATTTGTTACACGTAGCTCACTGACGCTACAGCACATGTTCGTGCTGCTCGAGCTCGCTGAGATCGGACGGCATTTGTGAGTGAAAGCGGGTGAAAGGAAGATGGGAAAGACGTTTGTTACACATAGCACACTACGACACACCAACAGATACATAATTGCTCAAGGAATCAGCATCACATACGCAACAGTACACACACATTGCACAACAGTGTTGAGCAGTGCACAACAGCGCACTATGGTGGCGTAGAAGTTGAGCGGGATTGAGCGAATTGTGGTGCTTTTCGATGGTTATTCACTTCTCAGGAACAATTAAACGTTAATTTAAAGTGCATGGCATGCAACATTTATGCATATTTAACATGGAAACAATGTTTTTTTCAATTCACTTACAACTCTCGCAGTTAACTTTTGTGCCGCCGTAAAGATTTACGCAAGATGCACTACTGTTCTTTCTATAACTCATTATGTATCTCGGAAGTTGGACATAAGTGCATAGGTTATATAAAAAAAATGTAATGGCAAGGGCCGGCACCGACAGCTCATACCAGTCCACTGCTGGACCTGAGCCTCCTCCACATTAGAGGGCTTTGCCATAATCTCCACGGAATACTCAACAGAAAATGACGCTGCCCCTTTTCGGTTCACGAAGGTAATGTCGATGGTCTGTTCTGCCTCTATCTACAACATTAGTCGTCTTTTGCGACACGGTCGGAAGAGGTTGGTTCTACTCTACTCTGTCGGTAACCTAATGGCCAATACTGATCAGCATCATTCAAAACTAAAGCGGTTTGCCACAATCACGCTTGGCAGATGATAGGTCAATAAAATTTTAAAAATATACACCGGAAAGCTTAAGTTCCCATTATTTTATATATTTAATTCATAAGGATAACTTCAAAAAATTTCCCTCATTTATTTTACCTTCGACTATAAGGGGCTAGTATTACCACAGTATGCCATGGGGCTAGCACTATCACATCTTACTTACTGGGGTGAGGTGCATAAAGTCATATCAAAGTCAGAGTCGACATATTTATGTAGTTGTCACAAGGTGCAACTTCAGGGAGCTGGTGTTAGGGTTCATAATCACAGCCCATAACAGTCCACTGCAGGCTTCAGAGCTTCTCCCACGCAAAGGGAGGTTATGGCCATAATCTCCACGCTTGACAGGCGGGTTGGAGATCAGGCAGTTGGCAGGTGTTAGGGTTATAAAATCTAAATCCAACAATCCCTTCATCATTTTCATGTTTATTTCCGTTCACAGAGATCTCAGTTCCATCGCGAACCTAAAGGAGGTCCTGCTGAGTTCATTCCTCCTGTCTTCCGAGGAAGTGAAGTCTGCCGCCAGCTACGCGCTCGGCTCCGTCGCGGTCGGGAACTTGCCGAAGTTCCTGCCGTTCATCCTTGGCGAGATCGAAGCTCAACCAAAGCGACAGTACCTACTCCTGCATTCCTTGAGAGAGGTGAGTTTTGTAGATATCACTGGATTTTATTCCTGTATGATTATAGGAAGTAGAAAAGGGGAGAGAGGGGGAGGGTATGTAATAACTCAAGTATTTGGGGATCAGTTGTGTGATCTGATAAATAAACTTTGTCAAGCCTGGGGACGCTTGGATAGGTTATCCCCTTATTTATTTCTCTCGCCATGCAACGATTGAAAGTTACGCTAGCGAGCACAATTACAGACAAGAGGCATTATCATCTTACTCGCCGAATTGACAACGTACCTGCGAGGCTATACGATAGTTATAATGGGTGACAGTTACCGCTTGTCATCAATTGGTGTGTCTGCTCGTTTGTCACTGAGCAGCATAAAAAAATCTAACCACTTATAGTTTGTGCCAAATGGATTAGCAATAGTGGACATTGACCTCGGTCAGAATTAATGAAGACTGAGAGGCACGCACTATAGAGTCATTTGTTTGTTACAGATAATTTCATGCGAATCGTGTACACCGGAAGGCATAGAGGCTCTAAGGCCATTCATACCAGAAATTTGGGTCCAGCTGTCTATTCATTGCCAATGTGCGGAAGAGGGTTCTCGAAATGTGGTAAGTATCGCAGCTAAGCAGCTGCTTGATTTCGAAATACACTAGATAAGGTTAACACTAGGTAAGGTTGCTGTCAAAATACTGCCACGCTATTGATCAAACACAACAGCTGTAAACTGACGAATCCATTCTAGCCAGACAGGGCTTTATTTGGCGACAAACCTTACGCTTCATAGCACCATCTGGTGAATTTATGACATTGGAAAAATCATTTGACGGGAAAAGTTTTGGGGTATATAATTTGTTTACGCATTTCCTCAGATGCCAATTAATAAATCGTCATTTTCTGTTTTCTGATGTCCTGGTTATGTTCGTGTTCTACACCTGACACGAGATTCTTTCTAACCTATATTGCATATTGGCCGTGTGGTGTCCGGCAGAGTAGAATAGCACCACCTCCTTTCACTCGTGGGTGTCTAACAAGGCGACTTATGGTTTCGAGGCAAAACTTTTAAGAGCCTGCTTTGGCTGAAAACTGGGCAACAGCATTTTCCATTGTTATATTTATAACACTGTGATCTCCAACCCGCTTGCCAAGCGTGGAGATTATGACAATAACCTCCCCATTCGTGGGAGAGGCCCCAAGTCCTGCAGTGGACTGTTATGGGCTGTGATGATGATGATGAATGCATTACAGGTAGCGGAATGTCTCGGCAAACTGTGTCTGTTAGAGCCTGAGTCGTTGTTGCCACACCTGAAGGAGTTCCTGCAATCGCCCGAGCCGCTCACGCGGACCACCGCCGTCACCGCCGTCAAGTTCACCATATCCGATCAGGTAACCATTGCCATTGAATGCTGGGTACTGGAAAGTTGGCTACTCATGTTGGCCAAGCGTAGGCCAACGCAAGCAAATGTGTGCTAGGTCAGTGCAGCCGTCTAAAAATTAACTCTCTATTGCGTTGGCGCTTGGCTCCTTTTGGCTTGTAAACAAGCGAAGGCGAGGCAATATAAATCAACCAACACGTTGGCGTTTGTCTTCGCTCGTGGTTACTCGGGCAACGTTGGCCTTTACATTGTTTTGCTGTACCAATAGGGGTTTTGTGCTATAGATAAATAGATTTCAGCACTGACCTTAGACGCTTAAGATCATAAAACCTTAGTCTTATAATTGATTTTACATCGCCTTCGAATCTGACGGATGATTCAAAAGACGTGTTGTCCAGTCGAGTTAATGTGTATGTTTGTTTCCGTATATGTATATCGTTTTACTCAGTCTGTAACGTACAACATAGTGGTGAGGAACACATTGGTGATACCCGTGGTGTTGCTAATGTCTACAGGCAACAGCGACCACTTTCCAATAGTTGGCCTTCATGCCTATTTGCCTATACGACATAACAAAGTTTCGTCCCCCCGCCCCCAGCCCCAGAAGATCGACCCCCTGCTCCGGGCGTGCATGCCAGAACTTCTGGCACCTCTCCGCGACCCCTCCCTGGGTGTACGCCGCGTGGCTCTCGTGGCCTTCAACTCGGCTGCTCACAACAAGCCCTCGCTGGTCAGGGACCTGTTGCCTGACGTGCTGCCCACTATCTACGCGGAGACCAAAGTCAAGGTAATTATCAAACTTTCGGCTTGGCCCTGATGAAACCAGGACTACGGGAGTTAGACACAATAATACGAGATAGATCCGTTTAGCTGCGTTTGTTGCGACTGAAGAGACTTACGACGTAGATACCTCCATTAACACACATTTAATCAATCTCCCTACATCTACAGTCCCGTTTAGTTCTTTTTTTGCTTTGGAAGGCAAGATAGACGGTTCATCGGATGGTAAGCGGCTGGTAGCTGCAGGAAATTGATCGTAGAAGTAACTTGTAGAGTATATACCTAGCCAATGTTTTCGTTACATCAGTTAGTATTCAGTAACGATTATTATCAAATTTTAACGTAAGCAATACCTAAGTTTCGAGGGTTTTTGCCATTATATCTCTCTACTCAATATACCAGAAAATAGATACTCAATTTCTGTCTACTGAGGTCTAACCGGTCTGCCGGGCCGATCCGATTTTGATTACTGGCCGTACAATAGCTGACATGTGAATTTTCTGTCCTACATTTTTGAATCCGCTACATTATCGTATACTAACATTCCCTCCACGCCCACAGAAAGAGCTGATCCGCGAGGTCGAGATGGGCCCCTTCAAGCACTCCGTGGACGACGGCTTGGACCTCCGCAAAGCCGCCTTCGAGTGCATGTACACGCTGCTCGGGACTTGCCTGGATCGTGTGGACGTTTTCGAGTTCCTACGGCATGTGGAGGACGGACTAAGGGACCACTACGACATCAAGATGCTGACGTATCTGATGTGCGCGCGGCTGGCGCATCTGTGCCCGGCGGTCGTGTTGCAGAGTGAGTGAACGACAGTTTTTTCTACTCGTAACAAGAGGTTTTTGAATAGTTACCGACAGATTGAAGTAAAGCACTGCTTGGCCGATTTTGTCGTCAAGGTTAAGAAATATTTGCATTACACTGGTTATCAATAACAATACAAAATGTATCAAAATTTGTCCATCCATTCAGCAGACAGCTGTTTGTCTCGACAGTTTATTTTAGTTATTTTTGATTCCGGCGGCGTTTCGAGAACGGGCTTAGTAAGGTCGCACTACGGCATCAAGACGCTCACATATCTGATGTGCTCGTGGCTGGTCATAGCATTAATTTATTTTTCACTTCTTTCCCGTACTTGTTTGTACGAAATCATATTATGATTCTTCTTCTATTACATCGGATCAGGGGCCTTACCATGAACTTTACAAAACCGTCCAAGTTCCGCGCAGTTCAGTTGGGAAAGAGACAAGCATTTATGACACATATGGCGCTGTCTCGTTCTAAGCAGGGCAGTTCTGTTTAGGTTCTGCTATAAGAGCACATGGTAAGCCCCCTGTTTAAATAATATCTAAATCCACGTGTTATCTGTACAGGGCTGGAGAGCCTAGTGGAGCCGCTACGCGCGACGTGCACAATGAAAGTGAAGGCTAACTCCGTGAAGCAGGAGTACGAGAAACAAGACGAGCTCAAGCGGTCGGCGCTGCGAGCCGCCGCCGCCCTATTGCAGATACCGGAGGCCGGTTAGTATGACGTACCACACTCGCACCGTTAACCATATCAAATCAAATCAGAATACGTTTATTCAATTTAGGTTTTTTACAAACGCTCATTAATGTCGGAAAGTACTTAAACATTAAATTCATTTTACATAATCACTACATAGTATAAAACAAAGTCGCTTTCTCTGTCCCTATATCCCTTTGTATGCTTAAATCTTTGAAACTACGCAACGGATTTTGATGCGGTTTTCAACAATACATAGAGCGATTCACGAGGAAGGTTTATAAGCAAGAAAAAAGGGTAAGTAGGGGTAAAGCAGGTGTCCGCGAACGAAGTCGCGCCGGGTCCACTAGTTAAAAAATAAAATGCTTAGGTGCCACGGCACCACCACCATAGGCCATAAAAAAAGAAAAAGAAACTCCGCGACACTAGCGCCGCTGGTCGTCTGTCTGTTACTGTCACTGTCGTCAGTGGAACCGCATAAACCGCTTTGGATCAAGGCTCGTTGTCTGCAAGTGTGATCCTTCAATATGATCTGGACACCTTCAATCAGGTTAAGGAGAATAGGCTACCATCTACGGCCGAATCGTTACTTACCAGGTGAGATGGCGGGCGAATGCCTGGCTAGTTCTCATTTACAAACTCGCAATGTAGCCTTACATATTAAACCTGTCAAAAGTAGAATCAGTCAAATATAGACTAAACGTTTTATGCGATTCTAGCCAGGCATTTGACAGCCATCTCCTCTTGTGGTAAATGATGATGCGGCCGTAGATGGAAGCCTATTTACCCCAGCCTTGATTGAAGGTATCCAGATAATAAATGTTGAATGAACACAGTCACAGGATTGCGCTATAGTCTCGGGAGTCGATTGGTGTAGCCCGTGACGCTATAAACTTTTTTTATGATTGCACTATTTGAATAGAACCTAAAACACACACTTTGGTTTACAGATAAAAATCCTCACCTGATGGACTTCGTGACGCAGATCAAATCGTTCCCGGACCTGCAGCCCATCTTCGAGTCCATCTTGAAGGACTCGTCGGGCAGCGGCGGCGTGGACTCCAACCTGATGGACCAGAGCTAGCCGCGCCGGCGATAGCCACCATTTCGACTCGTTCACGCCATACGTCACACGTCGCGAGGTCAAATTTTTATTTTTATCGTTTGATTCCTTTGTTTTGTTTATGGTCGGTATTTATATTATACGAATTGAAAAAGAAAAAGTGTCAACGAGTAAATTGTAAAAAGTGAAACTTATAAGTCTAAATAATTCATTCTTTTTTGTACGTTTCTTACCGCTTTCATTTACATAATGTTAATTTAGTTGGTAAGTTTTTTTTTCAATAAGACTACGTAATATTCGGTTCAACCAACAGTTTTATTATAAAATTATTACAAGTACACAACTACAAACGTTGCTAACAACTCCCCGACGTGACATAGCTACACACGTCATAAGAATCCTGGTGAATACTCATTAGGGGGCTAAGGAAGTAGGGAACTGAGCGGCTTTTGGCCGTCGATGGTAGGCTCTTCTTCATGATAAATATAGTTATACAGAATAAAATTCTTATTGATATGTATTGTGATATTACATGCTATGTGGAAATCATAGGAGAATGGATAAATACACTAATGAAGCGAAATATAAATAGTATCAATTATTTTCCTTTTCTCTTCGCCGCTGGGGTGGCACTGGCCGCTCTAACTGTTGAATTTTCATTCTGGAAACGAAATTTAGTTGATATTTTGTAAAATAAATGTACATTTCTTATTTAGAAGTGATTAACTAATGCGAGTTCAAACTTATGATTTACCCAAAATTACTCAGTCTTGACACTCCATTTTATCATTTGCACATACATCCATACATAGACACTTACGCCCGTATTCCACATAAATAGGCAGAGACTATCGTATGCCACAAGCTACAATCCTGACACCTCTTTTGCCTCTCCCACATCCATACATCTTTTCACATTCAGTGGAAAATAAAACGTCGTTTTTCGAATAGATGGGATGAAAAACACTAGTTTTGTTATGATTAAAACCCGTAGATCGGATGAGATAGGAAACCATTACCCATAAAGCATAGATGGGATAAAAAAGAATACGCAATGTCAGTACTCACCCCGGTGCGGGGCAGCGGCAGCGTGCCGGCGTTCCGCTGCGGGCGCGAGGAGCTGCCGCTCATCAGCCCGCCCATGGCGCTGGCCGGCCGCTCGCGGTCCGGACTCTTCTCTTTACTGGAGATTCGTTACAATATGAGTCAGTTTTATGTACGCTGATTGTCGAATTGGGCCGATCGAGATCTGCCAAGGATATCCATACGAACACGTCGACCACCCAAGTCCTGACCTAACCGAATGGATACCTAATCATAACAATTGAAACCTAAATATCCACTAAATAGCGTTTAACCGAGTTTAATTCTCTGGCACGTCACGATCGGGCCAATTGGCTAATTGACGTTATTATATCGTTCAATCAAGAAAGAAAGAAAAACGGGATAGTACAGACGTCAAAAAAAGTGAGTGTTGAAGAGGATACGTATTATTTTGGGTGAGTAAATATTCAATACCTACATACTGAGTTTATACAGACATATATAAATAAATATAAAATAATCTTACCTGTTACCACGAGACATGGGCCCCTTTCTGGTAAACATGTCGGAGAGTCGACCGCGCAGGTCGCGCTTGCTGCCCGCCGCGCTCATGTCCGAGTCTGAACCCTGTCAATTAGAAAGAAAATGTATAATCAAGTTGCAATACTGGGATCTACAGATCCGTGCCTTTTATTTTATTGTATCTAGGTACTTATTACAATAAAGAAATTAGATAAAGCTTACTTACTCGCGCCCTGTTTCTGCACAAATTAGTTAAATAAATGGAGGGTGACATTCTAGCTTTATTCTTACCTGTGACACGGTGCCGATAGGTCTAAACTCCACGATGTCAGGGTCAACTTGGTCGTCTATGGAGCGCGACTTGGTTAGCTTCTTCAGTTTGCCAAACAAGCCTTTCTTTTTCTTTTTCTCTGTCGGCAGAACGTCGCTCTGGGCGGAGCCTCCGGATAGTCGGCTGGTAAGGAACGAGTTTATTTATATACACTTGCATTATAAAGATAGTGATTACCGAAGCCTGGATCTTGAGATGATATCAGTATGCTATGATTTCTTGCTATCAGCAGTAAGATTTGCTCATTTGTTTGTAGTGTTGATTATAGCAATGTTGTAAAAAAAATTCCCTCCGGAATCGTGGTCCCACTATGTCTTACTACTGGGTCAACACAATATCGTGGTTCCACAAGCAACACGCTTGGCTGTTTTTGACTGTATTTCAACCTTATTGTGAAGAAAATAAGGTACAACCACACCAAAACGACACGAAAACAGATTGTTCGAGGGGGTTGTTGTAGGGTGTGTTATTTTAGTCACAGTCCGAACTAAGTGCCTCACGTAAGGTAACTAGACAATCATCAAAAAAAATACTCACTAAACCAAGATTTACAAATTATTATGGTGAAAGAACATCTGAGTATATTCTTCCCGATCTCATAAACAACCTACCTAGAGACCTATTAGACAAAATAAATGAGAATTCGATAAAATATCTGCTAAAGCAACATTTTCTTTCCAACAAACCATAAAAATGTTTATGTAGGTAGCATGAGAGCGCCCTGTATAAGGTTGGAGTGAAGAACCAGTTCCGCGCTGCGCGGACGTCGGTGTCGGCGAGAGACGGTGTGCGATGTTGTTCGGAGTGGAAATAATGTGCAGTAAGTTAAAGTACTTAGTACTGGGTATCTTGACTTATTGCACATTCCATAGGAAACTTCCTATGATAATGTGTAGGCAAAGTACCTGAATACGGGAAAAGGCGTGACAGTATGTATGTAACTGTGTATAGTAATATTGTAGGTGTGTAGAAATTATGTAATGAAGTAACAGCATAAGTACCTACTTATTAATATTGTATGTGTGATGGCGAAGGCGAAATTATCGTTGAGACAAACCTCAAAGAGGTTTACCAATGTGTTGTATTGAAGATTGTAATGTTTTTTGTGAATAAATAAATCTAAATCTAAAAAAAAAAAAAAACTTGCAATATAAATGACTCACTACAACTAAGTAGTGAAGGTACCAACCTATCCATACTGGAGTCCCGCGGCATAGTGTAGAGGCGCACATCGTTGTCGCCGTCCAGAGACTGCATAGAAGAAACGCTGTTGTCGTCCACAGACTTCCAGATTACGCTCTGTGGAATAAGATCATTTGTGAGTATATTTTAATTTCTGTGATGACCACAGACATAGATCCATTTATATCTGTGGTGATGACTGAACTCGTATATATGTACGGCTAAACGACAATTTATTGTAACGTTGACTGGTGGCCCAAAATGCTAAGTTCCACTTGACCTGCAATTCAGACGACTGAATGTGTAACCATGATCCAACCTGGTCAGTTTCCCCGGGTAGCAGCGTCACAGAGGTCAGATGGCCATCATTGTAATTATCTGATCTACCAAATCCTGGATCATGGTCAAGGCGGACCCCTGGCCCTCGTGCACAAAAGCACAACCGGGACATTAACGCCTAGATTATTAGTTTTATTATTTTACAAGTTCCACTTGATCTCTACAACTCACTTGTTCCTTGGTCGTTTGTTCCAGCGATATTGATCGTTTCTTGAGCGATGGCGCGCGGGATGGCGTGCGACTGGATACCGGCGCGACGGTCAGCGAGTCGCGGGGCTCCGTCGACATGGCGCTAAAATTAGAAATTGAACATTAAACCAAGCAAGAAATTCGATCAAGAGTTAATAATCATGCTCGCTGGGTTATGCCGGTTACTTGGCTTCATGCCGCTTGTCAAGCAGCATGTCAAATAGGCGGACGTCATGTGATTCGAAGTTGCCAATTCGGTTTGCCACTTGACAAGCCACATGATGGTAAGTGGCAGGCATTAGAGTGTGAGGAATCGGGGTCACTTCCTCGGGAGTGCCTCGGACCTTGTTAGTTTCTCGGAGGCGAACTTCTAATTGCCGATGGCGATGTAAGTTGAGGTAGATCAGGAGCCAATAAAGCCTCGGTAACACGCAGCGATTTGTAGCAGCTATAACTAGCTTGCCGGTTTGAAGCAGCTATAAACTTTATTCGAATGGTGCCCACTAGTCGAAATGTCGCATGAGCTATGAAGTGATTCATCGGCAAATAAGACATTTGATTCGATTCGCCCGTGCTGATCAAGTAGAACAAATGCGATGTTATAAAATAAATATTATAACGATATAAAATTGAGCATGTTCAATTTTATAGCGGCGGCAATTGATTAGCGGCAAGATTTTTAGCTCGAGCACGGTCACATCAAGCTAACTTTCGCTACTGGAAAGTAGCAGTCGCTGCGGGTGACCGAGGCTCTAGGGATAGGACCAGACTTCAGGTTAGTTGACTGACCGTCTGGCGGTGGCCTGCTGCCGGCGCTGTCTCTCAGCGATCCTTGAGGCGCGCAGCTCGTCCGTGAGGCGGCGCAGGCGCGCGGCCGTGGCGCCCGCCGCCGCGCCCGCCGACTCCGAGCTCTCGGGCGTGCCGGAACGGGAGCGCGATTTCGATGACTAGAACATGTACGGCGTAAGGGGCTATCCTAATTGGCAACTGTCGGGCGACGGGCGGTTTTGAGGTCTCCTATTGGTCGGGCGACGTCCGTCTTACGATAATGGTCGCACGACCGTTGCCAATTAGGACAGCCTAAGGATAGATCCGACTAAAAGGATTATCACTTGGCTAACTTCAGTCGTCTAAATTCAGAAGTCAAGCGTGAGAGCAACATCAAAGTGAAATGCATTGCTCCTATGAGCAATATTCTATACTATGGTCAATGTTTGTATCACGCCTTTTGGAAAGCAGAGCGATGTGTAACATATGTAAGTGATACAAAAAGGGACGTTATTATATGAGCAATACATTCCACTTTGATGTTGCTGTCACGCTTTTTGCTTCTAAATTTAGATGACTCAAGTTAACAAAGTGTACGCAAAGTATTACCAAAGGCCACTCAAGTAAGGAATGTTTATTCTACTGCCCAACGTCACACGTCGGTAGTGAGAAAAATTAGCAGTTAAATAGGTTTTTGCTGCGGGCATGAATAAAGGTGCTACGCCCGCTAACACCACTCATGTTCTCACCATCGTAGTAAATATATCATTGAAGAAGTAAAGTTTGCATTTGCAGTAAAAAATAACTTTGCCCAAATAACTATTGTCTATGGTGAATAAAGTGCCTTTTGTATGGTGTAAACCAGTTGATTACATGCATGATATTTGCAGCTGGACTCCTTCTTCTTACCCTGTTTCTCCTTGGCGGCGTAGGGGTCATCAAGCTCTTCTCGGGCTGCACTGGCGGTCCGCTCCGGAACAAATCGGGGCTCTGTTTCATCAGATCGTCTATCGTCTCAAGTAGTTGAGTGATTACCCGGTCGTCCTCCTAAAATATAAATATAAAGGGCATAATACCGTAATCATGCATAAATTAATCACAAATATTAACAAAAGCTCCTGATTGTCCACTGTTGGACTTGAGCTTCGTCTAGTAAATATAAGTGGAGGGTTTTACCGTAGTCTTTGCTGCCGGGTCTCATACCACAACAGTGAATGACCATCTTAAGAAGCATATTCCTTTGCACTACTGTGCAGTTGTTAAACGGTTTTATAGAATTCATAAATTAAATTTTTATTTATCATATAAAAAGTACCCTGAGGGACAAGTCCTTTGGGCATAAGGGACAGCTAATTCGCTATTTAGCAAACTGATTTTTTCTAAAGATACACCGAATACCGTAAATATTGCTGTAGTGGCAAAGGAAAATTTTCTTGAAGTGGTAATGCATGCTCTTGGACTGTACTACGCTAGTCATTACATACAAATTTTTCCACCTGCTTTTTACCTGTTGGGCTCGCTTCAAAGAAGCTACGAGTAATTTGTTCTGATCTCTGTCGCGGTCGTGCCGTTCCTTGTCTCGACGGAGTTTCTCGTTCGCCGTGCGCAACTTCGCGTGAGCATCCCTGAGTTCTAACAGGTCGCACTGGAGCTCCGATACCTAGACGTGACAATAATTTTACCAATCAGTCGTAGTTTATATTAACGTTAAATCTGCAGGATTGCTTTTAAACGTAATAAAACATGCATTTACTCGTAAACTGAATATTTACCTTCTTCTTTGCTTCTTCTGTTTCTTCTTCAGTAGTCCTCTTCAATTGATCAATTCTTCTCTTCATGTCTAATCTCTCCTTTTCTCTTTCACGTTCCACCTGTTTTATATTTTCAATCAATATTAGTTCAGTTCATATCAACTAATCAGTCTTGCTGCGAAGTCCCTTTAACTATATCTCTTAAAAAATAAGGCTAATAGTAATAGGATACTCCATGTACCTATTGGTGCAGGCACTTTGTGTGTACCCAAGTACGCAGTAGAGTTGTCTTCCTTGATCGTAACAGTGTACCTAAATACAGTGCGCGATTTAAATATTTCTCAGTCAGATGCTGGGTTTTAGGCTTCTGCTGCACATTTTTAATAATTTTGAATTTCTGTTTATTACCTCAAACAGCGTCTGGCGCAAATCTCTTGCCAGTGTAGAAGTTTCTTGGAGAAGCCGTTGTTGTTCGTCGCGCTCCTTGTGCCAAGCTAGCTCCATGCGCGTGCCCATGCCAGCGACGCGCGCCCGTCCAGACGTGAGTAGCCTTTCCTCCTCATACTATTCGAAAAACAAAGAGTAGTCAACAATAAAGAATAGCTACGACGGCGGTAGATATCGTGGGTTACAATCGCTTTTTCTTCTTCAACGTGCTCGGTCCTTTTTCGTCACCATTCGCAACCGAGCGAGATGAAGTGTGAAAGCTATATAGCTCTCGTTTAGGCGGTACCACACCTGGATACCATAACGTAAGATGGACGTCAAACGTCTGGCTAATATAAAATATAGTATTCGAAAGCATTATGGCGTGCTTTTAGATTTAATATGTACATCTCTGGCCACCCCGTTTAGCAATGGTGCCGTGACGGTGTAGAATAGAAATTTTTTATTGGTAAAAATTAACAGTCGTATCAGTGTATCATTAAATAAACGGTGTATCATTAAAATTAACAGTTTACTACAATAAAAGTACCTCGTTCAGTCTGGATTGCATTTCAGCAAGATGAACTTCCGCGGCAGACTTCTCGCTAACAAGCTCAGTGTTAAGCTTCGAAGACAGCATACGAGCTTCACAAAGTTCGTCTTCGAGACAAGCTACTTGTTGTTCTAAGGTAGCTACTTTGTTACGGTATTCATCCTGTTGAAATAAACATGTATACGTCAGTATCAATACAAAACTAGCAATTTTCATTTGGAAAACTAAATGCTTGCCTCGTCTGTACTTGAAATAGAAGTTCTTTGACTTCTTGGCGTCTTCTTAAGATCAGCCATTGTTTGTTGAGCTGCTTCCAACATTTGCTTGTAATTATCCCTCTCTCGTCTGAACCTCGATACCTTAAACAATTACGAGAATAAGCGGACAATGTAGGGTAGGCTATATTGTTGATTGAATTAATCAAATACCTATTTACCTGATTGTGAAGACTCTTTAACTCATCTCTCATTGTGTTCACTTGGCTCTCGTATCTCATCTTTGTTTCTGTTACTTCGGCCTTTCTTGATTTCTCTGCCTGTTCCAGACGCATGTGTAACGTTGTTAATTCTTTTTCTAATTCTGCGTTTTCAGATGTTAGGTTTCTTTGTACCTTTGATACTTTCTCGTAGTCTTCTAGCTTCTGCCGAGCTTCCTCTAGCTGCAACAACAATTAAGATTTTAAAGATTTTTATGCTAACTTACGTCAGTTCTGCTGTTATCAATAAACATGTAGGTAAGGAAACTCTAAAAATAATTACATCTTTTTTGGCAAGTTCATGATGATGTTGCATGACATCTCGTTGTTCTTGCACTGTTCGTAATTCGCGCTCGCGTTGATCCAATCGTGCGCTGAGACGAGCTTTCTCCACTTCCCAGCCACCGCCACACAATCTCTCTTGCAGGGATGATATCTCGGCCTAAAATTATTATAATTTGGTTATTTATTATTACATATAAGCAGTTTAAAAGTACTTGTAGTACCTATAGTATGAGATCAACATCATAGAGGGTAAATAATGAATTAATATTATGAACCTCAATATACTTGGCTATTGTGTTTACCTGTAAATCAGATTTTTCCTTGGACCAAGCCGAAGACTGTGTGTCGTAGTTGTTTTGAAGCGTTTTTAATTCTTCTAATGTTGCATTGAGTTGTTTCTGCACGTGGTTTAATTCTCTGTAAATAATGGAATATTTATTAATGTACGTTATATTTATCTATATAGGTACCTACAATAGAAACACTTGTGATTTTTACCCTTGCGCCTGTTCTTTTTCAACTGTTAATCGAGCTTTGGTTACGACATGTTCCTCTTCAAGTATCTCATACTTTCCGGTTAATTCGTCATATTCAGCCTTTTCTACTGCGAGCGAATGTTCCAGTCCTAAAAACAATGTTATATTTTAGTTACCTTGCATATTCTAAATAATCTAAGACTAAACTTTAAAACAAGTAGGAAAGTATCAAGAAAGTTAACTACTTACTCTTAACTGTTTCTTCGTATTCTTGTTTCAAGTCTGCTATTCTCTTTGCACCCGCTCCAGAACTCTGTTCTAAAACTTTTAGCTTACCCTTCAGAGTAGCTAGTTCCGCTTCTTTGTTTTTAATATCCTTGTCATGAGCAGTGCGCATTCTTTCCAATTTTTTGCGTTCAGCCTAGGAAATTACAAAATTATTTAGCATGTGTAAGTTACTGGTATATAGTTTGACTTTCATTGAATTTCTATATTATATTCGTTACTTACGACTAAATCCGTATCCACTTCTGATGCTTTACTTTCCCAGTACCCTGATTCCTTCTTTTCTGCTGCAAGTTTATTTTCAAGGTCTTTCTTTTCGTTTTCGAGACGCGACATATCTGACTTCATATTGGAAATTTGAGTTTGTATTGAGGAGAGTTCTTTAACAGTCTTATCTAGTTCTCCTTTGGCAGCAGTGAGTTCGTCTTCTTTTTCTTTTAACTGTTTGATTGTTTTATCTAATTTATCTTGTACTTGGGCAATTTCCACTGATGAAACAGCTTCATCGTACTTTTGGTTAGATGTTTCTCGTAAAGCGTCCTCCTAGAATATTACACTACATATAATATAATATTTATAATAAAATTGTGATGAAACCAAATGACATATCTCGTTCATAATATTCTAATTTTATTTCTTCGTATAAAATAAAGTTAGAACGACCGAACTTGAACGTAATTTTTTTTTATCTACACATGAAACGACACTTATTTATTAAGGCTTTATGCATAAAAGTGCAGTGGTGGACTTATAGCTAAAATAGCCTTATCTACCAGTCAACCGGTATAATCTAAGCCTTAAAAAGGTAGGCGGTGCAGGGATTTAATTAAAACATGCGAAGGAGGAATTTTTCCTATGGAGTATTTATTTATTAGGAGGTACAATGTGCAAATAAAATAGTGGACACAAAGGATTTGTGGTAAATTATATGTGCACGCCAGGGTTTTACTAAGGGTACACCCATAACAAATGATTGTATATTTATCAAAGGGTTACGTGCGTAATATTCACTACACTTGGAATATTGAGGTAAAAGTAATCAAAACCGTGGTGATAAGCCCTATACTTTTTATAACTCAAGGGTGACGTGCATGTGCATAATTGAAATGTGTACCAGTTGCTTTATATGATTATCTTTTGCAGCTATTGTTGATTCCAAACCAGTAATTCTACTTTCATAATCAACCTTTAACTCCCTTATATACGTTTCAAGGTTTATCACTTTGGTTTCAGATTTTATTAGTCTTGTTTGCATTTCGTCTTTTTCAGTTATAAATTCAACAGATAATCGTCTGTGTGATGATACTAGTGCGTCAGCTTGCTCCTTCTCTTCTGAGAGCTGATAAAATATGAGTATTGTAATTACTATTGTTATTTGTAGGTATGTTTATTAGTAACACTCTTTGATGATGATGCCAATATGTTTATTATCGTAACGTATGTGTCACCGTAACATCGTTGGTACTTAATCAGGCTACGTTAGATTATAAATTTGTTAAAGAATTGTGAACTGTTACATTCTAACGTAACTCGTCACTGGGCCGAATTCACTTTGTTACAACACAAGCCTAACGTAAGCGAATTCAAACTTAATATTAATACGTATTTCTTCAAAAAATGAATGCGGTAAATTGTAAATGGTTTGGATTTGGGTTAAAATTTGTTGCAGTTGACAATTTTTCCATAAGTTAGCTTACATAACATTAACATATTTGATTATGTTAGCACTGTGAGGTGCACTAACAGGTTTGATATTTTTCCGCGCCACCCTACTTAGAAGAAATATTATACAAAAAGAAAACCTCTGTTTTGAGAATAAATTAAATCATCATCAACATGTCACTGCTGGGCATAGGCCTCTCCCAGAGATCTCCACACTGGACCGTTCTGTACCTTCCGCATCTACCTGTTACTAGCGATCTTTCGTCCAGGTACCAGCGACCAGGTCGTCGGTCCATCTTGCGAAAGAGGCGTGCCTACGCCGCATCTTCCAGTACATGGTCGCCACTCAAGAACTTAACTGTCTTTGTATTCTGCGAGCTGTCTCGCCACGGCGCCCCAGGGCGCCGCGTCACACGCTTTGGAAACCCCTGGTTTAATCACTTACTTCCTTCTCTAATTTTGAAACGCGTTCCTTGCGAGTCGTGAGCTGCTTCTCTGCTCTTTTATATTTATCATCTGCTTCTTTTATCTTTTTTTCTAAGTCTGATATTTTTTTAGCTTTATCTCCAACCTGTGAAATATTGAAGTGATTATTTTATTAAATATATTGCTATTCAATGTTAAGATTTTTCATTCATATTATATTCATTTATGTGGTATATATGTACCTCTTTGAGCAACTTATTTTTATCTTGTTCTAATTTATTTACATTTTCAACTTGTTTTTTCAATTTTTCTACTTCCTTATCTTTAGCTTCCATATCTTTCTTTAGTTCCCCAATTTTTTTCATAGTGTCAGATACAGAATTTTGTTGAGAGTTAAACGTTTCTGCAAGTGAATAATAAATACTTAGTATAAAAAAAGTTTTAAATTATGATTGTTATACGACTACAAGTACTTTATATTATCTTGAGTTTTTTATGTAAGACCATTTGATACACATTTAACTTACTGAGATCAGCGTTCAGTTTAGTAATTTGATTCTCTAGAGCTTTCTTCTCTGCTTCTAAACTTTTCTTATCGTCTTTAAGTTTTTTACATTCACTTGTGCTATTGCCGTTATCTGTTTCATATTTCTTGCATTTTTCAGCCAGCCCATTTTTCTCTAGTTCTAGTTTTGTATTTAAGTCTTTCAATTTGCCTATTTCTGTTTGCAATTTATTTTTTTCATTGGTAAGTTCAGATTCATTTTTGGATAATTTTGATTTAACTTCTTCGATGTCTTTTTCTAGTTGAGCTTTAATATTTATATCCTTAGTTGAAAGGCCAGCATTTTTCAGGACAACGTACATTTCGCCTAAACAAATAAAACATTATAAATTAGTTAAGTCATATTTTTCAAAAATTAAACATTCCTGGTACGGGCACTTACCAATTTCATTTTCTAACTCTTCAACCATTTTTTTCATTTGAAGCTTCGTTGTTAGGTCTGTGGGTTTTTTTGGAGTTCGTGGCTTAAAGAATTTTATGGCTTCATCTTTCAAAGATTTTAACGTAGCCTGTAGTTTTGCATTCTCTTTTTCTAACTGAAAAGCGTATTCGCATACATTTTAAATGAATATGTATTGAAATAATATAGGCAATATTTTAAAGACCTTATTAAAGTTAAGTCAACTATACCTTAGTAAAGTTAAGTTTTAGTTTATCCAGTTCGTCTTGTTTTGTTTTCAGCGTGTCCGCATCTTTTTTGACATCTGCACCGAATCTTACTTTCTTTTCGGCTTTATCTTCTTTATCCTTGTTTTCTAAATATTTTATCTTGGATAAAGCTTCTTTTAAATCGTTTTCTAATTTAATTATTTTACTAGCATTTTGCTCTAAAGATTTGTCATTCTTTAATGTTTTAGTATTCCTCAGCAGCTGTAAATGATAAAATAATAGATAATTATTAAGCTTTCTATTAAATTAGCTTGTAGAGTATTGGAAAACTTACTAAAAGTCTGTTATTTTCTGTTTGTAATCTTTCATTATCCGCTTCTAAACTTTGTGTTTTTGATCTGAGCACACTCGCCTCTTGATCGATAACTTGGAGTTGTCGCTTTAAGTCAACGTTTTGTTGATCACCATCGAGAGATTTACTTTTAGATAACGAAGCTTTAGGTTTCTTTTGTGTTAAACTGAGTTCTGCATGTAGTCGTTCACAATCCCGTTCCTTTTCAATAAGTTTCTTTCGAAGTTCAGCAATTTCATCTTCTAACACCTGAAACAGTGTGCAGTGAATTTACATACAAAATAAGAATATATGTAACATACAAATTTTTTTTAAAGTGATATGAATGGCATATTACCTTAACTTTCTCTTCTGCTAAATTATTCGATTTTGCAGAATTTCTACGCAATCCTAGTGTAGTATTATTAGTAGTTTTAGTGGTTGTACTTGCAACTTTATCTGTAAGATCTTTGACTTGTTTCTTCAAGGATTCCTTATCTTGTTCAAGGTCCTCAACTTTTCGCCGTAAAACTGCTGCTTCCTTTGAAATAAATAATAGAGGTAATCAATAGTATTCACGCTCCGAAAAATATGTAAATACTAATTTGCTACAATACCTACCTGTTCGTTAAGTTCCAATAAAAGTCGCAGTTCTGCTGGATCTTCTTCATCAGAAATTCCTTCGTCTTTCTCATTGGGTGCTTCAATTGCAAGTCTGTTCGTTGGCGGAGTAGGCGATAATTTACGAGCTATAAGAGATATAGAGAGATTAATCATGGAATTGTTCCTTGAAGAACTAAAAAATAAAAACATGAACACAAAGCCAAGAATATCCATATTAGTGATCTATATTAATATGTTAATTGAAGTTAACATAAACATGGTCAAGATAACCTTATGAATGTAAAACCAACCACGTACGATGATGGTAAAGGTAATGTAAACTTTAAAATAGTATAACATCGTTTACTCATATCACTGGAGAAAATGGCTACCATCAATAGTCAATACGCCAGATGACTGTAATTATTTATACGAAAAAAGTACGCTTATTAGTGAAACATTAACTGAAAAAAAATATGAAAACTGTACAACAGACTGTAAGTTAGTAGGTATGTGTTAATATGCAAAGGGCAAGGAAAATAGCATGTTAAACAAACGATTTGGTTTTGTCATACAAAGTAGTTTGACATACTTCTGGCTTTGGTAGCCATTTTCTTCAGCTGTAGAAGCAATGATTCATTGTCATCCTCGACCCGTGATGCTGTTTTACGTAAATTATTTGCCTGAAAATATTCGTTAGTCAGTATTAGAGGATATTAAATACTATTTAACATTTACACCGAAATTATACTACTCTAAAATTGGGAATTTAGTTACACATAAAATACGGCACTGTCAAGAAAACCAACATTTAAAATTATCAGGGTCTAAAATTGATATGTACCTATTGTCGGCAACCTTACTGTTAATGGATTGAATAATGTCATAAAAGGAAGTGAGAAAAAGGAGGGCCCTGCCATTTCTTTGTCTGGAGCAAGTGGTGGACTTCCAGAATTTTCCCTTTGATTTTGTTTATTAGGTGGGTCATTTACATCGGATACACCGATATTTTCCTTTGAAGTGTTTTTTTCAGATACCAATATATCTTTCGTTTTGGAGTTTAAATTTATTTTGTTTATATGTTTTACTTCAGACTCATTTTGGTTATAATAATCAACGTCGTCTGTTGATGTGCCCTGACTATAAAATATTTTTACATCTGTTTCTGTGCTACTATCAATTTGGTCAGTATAAACTTTTGAAACTTGTTGACATTTATCGTCATATAACGTAGAAGAAGTTTGCACAATAACATTTTTCTGTTTTGTTTTGTCGGTTTGCGTAAAACCATTAATCTTTCTGAGCTCTGTTTGTATACCTTTAGCTTTCTTAAAAGCTATATCTGTTTGAGTATACATTTCTAACACCTCACTGTTACTTTGTATACAGGAATCTAACGTTATTTTACGAGTGTCAGTGGATACATCGTGTACCATAATACTCTCAGTTTGACAACCTTGGCAATAACTTTCCGTGTTATCCTGAGGTGATTGAGATATTTTATTAACTCCGATGGTCATTTTGTTTATGGCAAGGGACGAAAGACTTTTTTCCAAAGCTAATTGCATTTCTAAGAGTTTTGTATCATTTTTTAGTTGTTTCACAATATTATCGGGACTCAGGGAAGGAATAAGATCGGGGTGTGATGATGGCTGAACTTTTGCCGGTGGAGGTATTCTTCCGCCTCCGAAGCGTTGTCGATAACGATTAGCCTGTTCGGATATAAAATTTTAAATCATCTATGTCATCAGTCATTACAGTTTAATAATTGAAATAAATTATTATTCTAGTGAAATAAGAAACGCTATAGCACTATATTATTTATTTTAGTATTTTTCGAAGAATTCCAGGAAAGTACTTATGTACTTATTTACTGTTATAGACAAAAACAAAGTGTTATAGTAAAGAACCATTATTTGTGGATAGTGTATTTGTGTCGCGGCGTTGAGTCAGTCCGTATTTGGCAGTCCGCCAGCTGGCGGTGGTTGGAAGCTAATGCCCTATTAAATGCAATTGTTCCTACTAAAACTAACTGATTGCCGAAATGAGATGATCCGGCATTTACTGTTCACAAGTACTTAATGATTTCTTATTGCAAATTGCTAGCATAAAAATCACTTTAGCTGCTGGTGATCGTTATCTTAGGGCACGATAATTGATCTTTTCCTGACCGAGGTTTCTCCAAAAATTATTTCATACTGACATAAAGCAAATCTGTTTAGCCTATTGAGTTTTATGATATCGCATAATTATTAGTGTTTATGGTGAGTTACCTCTTCCTCAGCATTTCTAAGCTGTTCGCGCAGGTCGGCTTCACGCTCTAGCGAGTCTTGCAAGTCGCGCAGCAACTGTGCGGGATCCTCTTGGCTGCCTCCACGCGTTAAAGAAGATCGTGACACTTTCTGCCACGATACAAGCATATCTTAGTCTTTCGGCGTTATAATTAGTAACTGAAGCAGAGTTGAGGACAATTACTTACTCCATCAGTAAGAGATGTTTTCTTAACATTCGCAGCAGGCGTCCCAGTAGCGGCGGCCAACTTAGTGTTGGTTTCCGCTAGCTCTCTTTGCAGTCTCAACGCAACCTCATTAGATCGTGACACTTCTTGCTCCAACTCTTTGATACGGTTTTCTCTTTGTAGACCCTCTTGGCCCCCTACTATCTGAAATTTACCACGATACTTCTGAGATACATATTTTTGTTGATAAAACTTAATGCACTGTTATGTACAACGGCGAACTTAAAGCTTCATAGCTTCCGATCAGTCAACCGGAGAGATGATAGTATGAAAACTATACGGCGGTACAAGATGATTGACGATGAACACATAAACTAAGTATTTATCACTACATAACTTACGCTATTTTTCTTATCTAAGACGGGCAATAACTATTACTGCCAATGGATAACTTTTTATATGCCAAACTAACCTCTAACAGTTTCTTTTCTTGGTCAGCTTTCTCTTGTTCCAGATGCTCAGCTCTTCTCTCAGTCTTTTTTAACTTAAATGATAAAACTCTACAATTCTTAATTGTCTGCTCTAATTCTCTTCTTAACGATGAATATTCATCAGCTTGGTCCTCTCTGAAAAGAAAAACCTTTTGTACAATAAGATATATCACAAATTCCTTCCACTTACAAGTGTTAAGGGTAATGTCTTGGAGGAATACCAACTGGAACTTCTGTTGATCAGAAATAAGAAGCCGTCTTTTAGGTTTTTGGGTGAAAACTTTCCAGTACAAAAGGGCTCTAACATTAACATTAGAGATGATAAAACTACAGAGATGTGGTATTCGTAAATATAGCCCCTTGTTAGTATTACCTGAAATTGTCTTGCATTTCTTCAATTTCTTCCTCAAGGTCTCGCAATTCTTTCTTCATGTCCTCATTTTCATCCATTAATTCTTCACACAGCGTTTCTGCGGCTAGCAGCTTTGCTCGTAATTGTTCTATTTGACGAGTTTGTGATTCAACCGAAGGACGTGACTGAAAATTTAGTTATTTTATACTAGCTGTCCTCCGCGGTTTTTACCCTATTTTCAGTCCGAAAATGAAACCAATTCAACTCTGCTATTGGGGCATCGGGAAGAATATTACAACTTTCTGTTAGTGAAAGAATTTTCGAAATTGGTTCAGTAGTTTCGGAGATATTTGAGTAATTTTAACTAAATCATACGGAAGTATTACAAAATTGAATTTTTATGATTGAAATTTACTACTGTTAATTCTAATCAAATATGTTAACGATGTATGACTACTACTATGAATAATCAATTATATAATATGATTAACGTGTTCAAGTAAAACTCTTCAATCTTCAGCATTTGCATGGAATACTTAAGTTATTACAATTGTAGGTAAATCAATAACTTATTTACCTCCAATTCAGCCTCCACTTCTTTGACTTTCAGTGTTAAATGTTTCTTTTCGTCTCTGAGATCCTCATTCTGTGCATTCAGTTCATTGACCTTCTGTTGTAGTTTGAGGACTTCCGAAGATCTGCCTGTAGTATATTTGTTTGCTGTGTCGATGTTAGCCAACCTTCGCAGGAGGATATCGCTCTTTTCTTTTTCCACACGCTCACACCGTTTCCTCAACGTATCCACTTCTTGCTTTAGACTTTCTACTTGTTCCTGTAATAATGTCATTTTTTTATATTTACTAATTTTTGTTCGTTAATTGATTTTCCCAGAATTTGACAATATCTATTACGATGAGCTATCACGCAAATATTATTGTAGGTATAAATAATAAATAGTAAATTAGTTTAACTATCAAATATGTTTTCATATTTTAAATTGACTAGTCTGTAAATATACATTTTCTATTTACCTGATATTCTTTTACATTAGCATCAACCAGAGTGGTTTCTGTCGTAACTGTTCCTGCTGTGCTCGTGTCGTCGTCAGATGACTCTTCTTTATCTTTGGGCGGTCCTCCTCGTAGAGGCGGTTTGGATGGTGCTGCTGATTTTCGCGAGTTTTTCACCTGAAATTTATTTTATTCACCTTTGGTTCTTATTGTGCAAGTGCGTCAAGGGTATGCAGAATATAGAGCTTCTAAAATACCTGCATATTCAGTCGCCTAAATGTGCAGGTGTCCTCACGATGTTTTCCTTTTCCGTAAGAGCATAGGTCAGTGTTTAACTTAGAAAAAGTCACAGTTACATGGCGGATCGGCATTGGAGATCGAATCCGGTACCTCTCGGTAACGAGTCCGACCGAAGCTCTATATCTTTAGCTATACCAAATGTCTAAGTAGACCGATATGTTGCTGCATTTAATAGTTATTGGAAGTTAAAGTTTGTGATAAATTAATTAATTTGGTAAGTTGAATTATTTCAATATGACTTTTATTAACCTGCATTAAAAACTTGACATCTTCCTTGGCTGAAGTTCGGTCTTCCGACGGCCGTTGTGGGATTGGTCGCACTAGTTTATCCTCTTCTTTGCTCCTTGACACGCTGCGTCTTTCCCTTTCTTTTTCTATACTGGACTCTTTTTCAAAACTATTTTGAGCTTTTATGAGTTGCATCTGACAATGTATGTAAAACATTTTTTATTAATAGACTTTAGTTGTGGTCTGGTACAGACGAATTATACAAACATCTTGCGTATTATAGAAGTCACTAAATAATAGGTACTACACCATCATAATTATTTATATTTATGTCTGAATCGCAAATTAACAGTAGGTAGTAATCATCTCGGTTCAGTGTGCCTTTTATTTTTATTCATATATCATACGGATCTTTTAATAGAATATAGGGCATTTCCTTAATTAATTATAACGCTTGCGCTGTGCCAAGCACTAAGTTTCGTTTATTTTTAGCCGCATTTATGACCGCAGCTAGTTTGAGATAAAAGTTATAATGTCAGACAGATGGCCATGTCTCATTAGCTACTTTTATGAGGTTTAAAAGCTGCAGGGAGAATAGTTCTGTTTATTTATGTCAATATAAAAATAAACAGACATACTTTCGCTTTATAATATATGTATATATGAGAAGAACTTTTATCGCAGAGATGGCCAATATTTAATTATCTTGCCAATAAAAATTGAAAGCCGGTACTACGAGAAGCTGATGAGATGATATTAGTATTTTGCATAGAAAAAAAATGTACCTTACCTTCCGTACCCGTTCTGCAAGTGAGTCGTTTTTGTTTATGGTAAGGTTCATGGAGGCGGAGACTGGTGGCGGGGAAGGAGACGGCCGGCGCAGCGTCACCGTGTCGGCTGAGGGAAACCGTTAATGTAATTTTTAAGTTTCAAGGCCTAACTATAGGTAGGGTCGGCACAACATGAGATTCCAGGTAATACCTACTGCAAAAAGTCATGGCTTCAAGTTTTATGACCGGCCGCCTGCCTGACGTCAACCCTCCTTGGGATCACTGTTGAGATCGCAGTATCTAAAATGCCCTACGGAGGAGAAAAATCTGCTGCCTAAGTGCTAGCTGGTTAGTCTCAGACTTTTGTCGCCTTTTACGACACTCTCGAGAATGTTAAAGCAATTCTACTCTGCCGGACACCACACGGCAAATGAAAGTTTTAAGTAGTCCATTTTATTTAGGTATATTAATAACTAGTGGACCCTGCTCGACTTCCTTCGCGTACACCTACTTTACCCCTACCTACACTTTTTTCTTATCTATAAACCTTCCTCTTGAATAATTTTATCTATTGTTAAAAACCGCATTAGAATCCGTAGCGTAGTTTAAAATATCTAAGCGTACAAAGAAACATACATAGATACATAGGGACAGACGACGGGAAGCGACTTTATTTTATACTATATATAGATTAATACTCATAATATCTCATGACTCATCCTTTCAGATGTCTTGCTAACGTCTACAAAATGATGAATCAATGCCCATGACGTACCGGTGCTGTTCTGGCCCGTGTCGAGAATCGGCAGCGGTCCCGTGGATCGCCGCTTGGGCAGCTTGAGGCTGACCGTCACGGCGTTGGCGGGTTCGGCGTCGTTGGCCCCCAGGTCCGGCGTCGAGGTCCACGATGAACTGGTTCTGCTGAGGCCTGCTCGTCAGGAAGGGCTTTATTGACTACTAGTAGATGTTAAGTTTTTACAAGGAGTGAGTTAATACACATAATCATGTCCGTATCCCACAGGAGTGGGCAGAGATTATGATTTCGACAAGCTATGGCCCTGATACACTTCTATTGCCTCTTCCACGTTCATACATCTTACTATTAACTCAATGCAAAGTACAAAACTATGTATCTCGTTAAGTATGAGGTACACCGCTTGGTATAGGTGGATGCCCTGCCTGCTCTACTTATGTTTAATTAGATACTTACTGGATTGCTGGAGACATGGCATGGATGCTTGCTTTTTGCTCACCTATAGCATGGTTAGAAATAGCGCAAACGGCGCAACGTAAACATAGCGATATGTCTGTAAGATATGTGTAATTGAAGTACCTATATCCGTGCACATCTCCCCGGAGTGAACTGTTTCATAAATATTTTTGTTTACGGTAACAATAGAGTTCCCTGAGTAGGTAGTGGGTGTCAGGGACTCAGGCCGCACAAACAAACACCCAGACTCACACCCAGAACAAAACTTTTAACTCAGTAAGATTATCAGGAAATTATCTGCGCGTCCGGTTTTCAAACCAGGAATCAAGTCCTGCTATAGGTAATCTCGAATCTTGCATAGAAGACTGTGAGACGGCCTTCGGTGTGGTTTAGGTTATTAAGCTACTCAGGTTGTGATAGTTGTCAAGCCCGAGCCGGAGGAATAGTCTACATGTACCTGGTGGTATCCACCTGTACCTCTGAATAAAGGTAACATCATCACAGGCCGAGTTATGCTCTTATATATTAGCCCCTTGAGCTTCATCGGGATTTTAGGGTCACGGTGACCGCCGTGAGCTCCCGCCTATTGGCCCAAGTTCGGGCCTTGACATCGGGGCCGCTACACCAATGTACGCGCATCCATTGTGATGTTAGATCATTATATACTGGTAGTGTGTATGTGGGTGTACTGCTTTATGGTTATGTACAATACTGTATATATCCATTATCCATGGTGTGGCAATTAAGTTCCGGGAATAGAATTATAACTCGGAAACTAGCAACACTTCACCATTCGTAAACAACATGTCTGGAAAGAGGTAACCTCCCTTTAGTACCGAAATTTGAAGTCGATAGCACGTTTGGTTTGTGTTTTATGCGTGTTTTTCAAACGTAACAACGTAACTTTTTAGTAGTTTCGTGAAAATTAGTGACTAACGTTACAGGCAACGTGCTGTGATCCATTCGAGCGACGGCAGAGATTGGATGAGTTGAGTCACGAGATGAGACCCGTAAATAAACCCCGCAGCGGGTATTCTTCTTGACGTGTTGACTAGTGGCGGGTTAAATTTTCGAGTACCAGTACTCCGTTACAGATGAAGCGTTATCCGTGGCCGCGTACAAATCGCATGTGTAGGTCGGTGGTACTGCCATTCTCAATGGCAAGTTGGAGTAGGTTTTTTATATGTTTGAGCTAAATACTAAATAAATTCATTTTTATTTTTTATTTATTTTAGGTGGGGAATGTTTTGATCGTTTTTTTGTACCTCACTGCGGCATCATATAATTTTTAAGATAGGTAGGCCATACCGGTTTAGGGAGCCGTCCGACAGAGGAAACTTTTGCCATGCCGCCACAGTAATGTGGGGTTTCGGAGGTGGGCTTTACAATTGGTGATATCCTTGGTATTGCTAATGTGCATAGGCAGGGTAACCACTTTCCATCAGGTGGCCAGCTTGCCTGTTTGTCTGCCGTATACCATAAAATGGTACATATTATCTAGCAACGCAAAACACATTCCATACCTGTAGAGAAGGCGTCCTTCTTGGCCTGTTCAGTGGCGCTGAGGTTGGTGCTGGAAGCCCAAGAGCGGCCTCCTTTCTCCGTCGCTCCGCCATTCTCCTCGTCACGACTCCTGGTAATGTCAACAGTGGTTTTAATGGTTTATCGTAATATTTACATCTATAATCTAGAATTCTATAACTTATACTGGTTTACTTGTTTGATCTTGGCGATAATGGCCCGATTGTGCTCTTGCGCGTGAGGGCTTCAGGTCAGCCTTGACCATACTCCAGGATTTGGCAGATTACGTTATAACAGTGGAGCGACTGCCATCTGCAGGGATGTTTGCAGGGAAACCTGATCGGATTGAATGATGGTTACACATTCAGTGACCTGCCTTTCACTAACTATCCATCCATTAACTTTTAAATCTTATTAAGTAAGCCCGTATGGCTAGCACCTAAGCGAACAAGCAGACGTTCGCGAATAGGGATTTCTTTTATATTTATCAATCTGAGTGGTTCAATAGTTATAGGCCTAGATGAACGCAAATAAAAATTGAAAATCGATGTATCAAATAGCCGTTTGTGTTACACGTGTATTATCTAGTACTCGTTTGGACAAAAAATTTTACCAGCAGTTTTTATCAATATTTCCGTTAGGATAGGAGTGATGACTTCATACTATCGTGTGTTGTAGGGTATCAATCAATGAAAAGGCTTTACAAGCTGATTCAAAAAATACTGGTGTATTTCAATGAAGCAATTTGTTTTAAAAAAGGAAAAATAATATTTAGAACCTGAAATTATAAATATTGATTACTTATAGCAAATCGTGATTCTGATTTTATAATGTTATTAATTTTGATTTGTATGATTATGTTTTTACTTGCTGACCGGATAATATTTATTTATTTGATTAATTGTGTACAAATTTCGACGAAAACCTGCAAATCGGTAGGTATACAAGCTAGCCGTTTGGTACACGTGTACTAAACATTTAGTACACAGGGTTTAGGGTCAAAAGTATTGTTTGGACATCCAAACAATACTTTTGACCCGCAGTTCTTAAGAGGATTTCCCTACACAATTTAAAAATTAAAGCGAATTTCTAGTATAGCGTCAAGCAAAGCCGCATACTACGGTTATGTGGAATGTATCTGCAGTACGGGTTAATTATCTTTGGAAATAGCACATACCTACGTACAAAAGGCCTTTTGAGCGCAAAAGAAGTGCATATGAGCCATTTATAATGTAGCACCATATGTGTCATGTATACCGTTATTTAAGAAAGCTAACATTTCCCACTGGCATGCTTGTTTATTATGGAGGTAAGCTATTTTGTTAAATGTAACAGGTGTATTTAAAACGGAAATATTCCTTTATGTTTTTCAGAAGTACGAGAAATGCACATCGACTTTATATAAACACGCAACAAAAGTCTACGCTATTTCAACAAAATACTACAATATGTGTATAACGGTATTTAATAAAATTCCAAATGAAATACAAGAGTTATCTCCATGTAAATTTAAAAGAGCATGATTCGCTTATGTAGTATGTATTTTACAGAATAAAGGAGCTTTTAGTATTTAATGTAAAACATATGACGAATCAATATTTAATAAAGTTTTTGCATGTCATGTAATAGTAGTGTATGCAACTTGCATGTAAAAGTTTTAATACCAAATTATATATAGCTGCATTACTATTTTATCTACACTTATAATTTCGTAGAAATTCTATTCTACCTATAATTTTCTCAACTTTGCTGAAAGTCAGCTGCGAGTCAGTTCTGTTGTACAGTCGAGTTCATTAATATGTGAGCATTGCCAAGGCTTCAAATATAAATGTACATGGAAGGGTACTTATATATCTGAGCAGATGTTTGATTGATGTATCTGCTCAGATATATAAGTACCCTTCCATGTACATTTATATTTGAAGCCTTGGTAATGCTCACATATTAATGAACTCGACTGTACCTACGCGTCGAGCATATGAAGCGACGTGAATGAAATTCACTTCACTACTTTCACATTCATCCTTACTTCGAACAAAAAAAAACATTACAAACACAAATTACAGAAAAACATTTTGTTCAGCGGGTAAATAATTCCATACATATATACAAACATAAACAGGTAAGTTTAAATTTTGAATTCAGCCTACATACAACCGCGCGCGGACACTCGACAAAAAAATGTATGGTACTTTTTTTAAATTTTATTTTAAAATAGTAGTTTTTGCAACTCGCATATAAAAGGGGGTATTAAAACATGAGTGTCTGCCGTTAAATATAATAATAACACCAGCAGTACGTGCTCAACATTTAAATCAAGGTTTATCAGAAAATAAATAGTTATTTGGATTGGTTGATGATGGTAATGTTTGCAAAATAAATAGTTCTATTGCAAAATTATTATTTGGTCAGCTGGATTTACATAATCTCAAAAATCTCGAGGTCCTAGGTTAAACACCCAATCTTTAGAGCGTCGGTGGCCTAGTGGTTAAGGTGTCCGATTCGTAACGTAAGCGAGAGATACCGGTTTCGAATCCCAGTGCGGCTATTTACCAATGACTCTTTTCTGAGTTAGTTGAACACTAACCGATGTACTTACGGTGAGGGAAAACATCCTGTGATCAGTGATAAATCCTGCACATTTAGGCGACTGAATGTGTAACCATTATCCAATCTGGTCAGGTTCCCCTATTAACAGCGTCATGGAGGTTAGATGACAGTCGCTCCACTGTAACTACCTAATCTGCCAAATCCTGGATCATGATCATGGCGGACCCAAGGCCCTTGTGTACGTGAGTACAATCGGGACATTAACGCCAAGATGATTATTTTTAGCTTTACGGGCTAACATCACAGAATATTAATACTAATGTAGGTAACGGCAGGAAGACTTCCCAAATCGGTCCAAAGCGGTACCTGATATTAGACGTTATGTGAGCCAGAATCCGAGGCTATCTAGAAAACCCAGTCTCTGTGCTACTCATGTGGGGCTGGCTGACTGAGGTCAGATGAACCCACGAGTCAATTGCATCAGTGACAATATCTTAGACAGCATTTTATCGATGTATGATTAGTCTTGGCACTCGTTTTAGAGTATCCATCAATGGTGTGTACCTCTCACTAAGCCTCAAAGGCAATACGGCGCAAGCGGCGCGCCGTGTAACCCTATCAGGTGCGGCTCCGGGATTTGGAGGAAAATTATATTATCAATCAATGAGCGAGCGCTTTAAGCTAAAAAAAATTGTTTTTTTTAGTGGTGTGATCAATAAATATGTGAGCGAGCGGAACGAGTAAGAAATTTTTGACATTGTGGGTCTTAAAACCCTGGGGTGATAAATGAACTGATGAGTGAGAGGATCGCGCTTGTAATATGTTACAATTTGGGTTATAAAAGCCTGAGGTGATCATCGAATGAATGAGCGAGAGGAGCGAGCTCGTAATTTTGGTAATTTCGGGTCTTAACAGCAACGGCTAATCCTTATAATAGGAACTTAAGGAAATCAATGAATGAGCGACCACAAAGAGCTTTGTAAGTGGTAAGAAAATGCAATGACGCAATGAATGTGCGAGTGGTGCAAGCTCGAAATTTTTGACGTTTTGGGTTATAAAAGCCGAGGTAATCACAGAATGAATGAGCCACAGACATACCAGACTAAACACAAATCACAAATATTCCCTGTTCGCTCACTCTACAATGATTATGAATCTTGCTATCCCGTTTTTTCGTCTATTCATATAAGCTCTAAGTAAATGACGAAAATGTTTTGAATGTTTTGAACGTTCGACATGCTGCTCAAGCCAACAACGACCAGACGTTTCTTTTGAAACATCGGTGTACATTTTATAATTTCTTGATAAAATTTAAATCAAATCATTTAAAAGACGGTGTAATTTAGTGCACGTTAATGTGAAAGCGCAAATTATGGAAATACCTTTTCATCGGTAAGTAATTTCATTCGTGGTCGCGTCGATCAGGAATCAATTTTAGAAATTGTGATAAAAATATCCATCGTAATAATGTAAATTTGCAATAATTGACTTAAAACAACATGCCATTAAAGATAGATTTAAAATTATTGGCAAAATATTTTGATGCTAACAGGGTCGGATTTAGTATTAATTGTAGAAAATTTTAATACTGAAATCTTGTAAATAGCGGTCCTCAATTTTATATGTCTAAATTAGGGTTTCATACCAAAAATGTACCTAAATGTAATTTTTCATGATCTGACATTTTATGAAACAACTTAATGGATTACCTACACCTACACTTTTACTACACATGTTATCGGGTTTGTTACCACGGTTAGTATTGTTTTTGCCTCAATACTCGAACTTAATGGATTAATCGCGTATTTACGTTTATTAACATTTATTTGTTTTTCTAGGTTTCCTAAAGACCAGACATGGCGATATCTGGGTTGCAAATTGGAAGTGTTGCGGTGTTAACATTTTGAAGAACAAGATTATAAGTAGATGCAAGTCCCTTCAGTCCTGATGTATCATAATTATATGAATTCTTACTGAAAATAAAGAATATGCTGCCTGTTTAATATATTAATGTACCTATCCTTTTCATTTTTTTTTATGACAATGTCCTCTAGAGGGCATCATATTCAATTTATTGTGAAGTCACATAGGCCAATCTGTGGATAATGAAGATACTTCTAACGATATGTAAGTAGGTACCTACTTAGTTTAGAAGTTATGAGACAACAAATAAACATTTATACCGGTCAAAATCCTCAAAACCCTTTTTCTTGCAAAAGCAAGCACTGCCGATTCACGGTATGTAGGATCGAGAGATAAAAAAAAACGGTGGTAGGTATCAGGGCGTGGGTTTGATTCACTAGACACCCTACCTTTTATTATAATGTCAATATAAAATTATAAGGACAAGTTTAAAAAAGTGACAAAATCATCCGGAGCAAAATATACTCACAGGTCAGATTCGTTTATATTCGTTACGAGTGGAAATTCGTAGCAAAATATAACATTGCAGATGGGCTGCCTTGTTTCGTCCCTGCATTTGCATTAGTGTGTGTGTTTTAGAGATGTATGACATTTTGTCTCGAATTGAAACTCGGTATGTTCTCTCTGCTTCTGTAGATATTTTTTTGTCTCTATGGAATGAGCAAGCGATGCGAGCTCGAAATTTTTGGTTTTGAAAGATTGTTAAATAGTATGGAAAAACATAAACAGCAAGGGGTGATATTTATAAAAGTAACTTACGGAAATCAATGAATGAAAAGTAACTGAAACCTCGAAATCTTTGACATTTTGGCTTAGGTGTTGTGACGATGTATGATGCTGATCGTAATAAAAGACAATAAATAGTAGTTTATCTACCAAGGAGATTGGAAAGCTAGCTACCTTCATGGTTAAATAGAGCGGCCCTTAGAGATAAACACGCTCCGTCTTTTAATAAGTTAGCTGGCCTAATCTCTAATATTTTACCTAGTTTTCCATGATTACTAGCCGGCAGCGGCTTCCACCCACGAGCAGTTCGGATATATGTAAATAATCACCTTTCCCGCGAGAACTTATAACTTTCCTGGGATAAAAGTGGCTTATGTCACTCGGGAATAATATAGCTTCCTATTAACGAAAGTAATTTTTAAAAATAATTACTAAGAATACTTAAGAATAATTCTTATTCGTCGATATCGATAATACCGCTTATAGCGTGATAAATACATCGAAAGAAAATATCGACAGAGTGGACAGCCCTTTTTATTTGCGGCTGACAGAAAATGAAGGAATTTTCATTATTTTTTGTCTCTGACCTGGCACGCAAGCTCTGTGTTTATCTAGGTACTCATTGCGTAATGTTCCAATTACATATTCGAAAACAGTCGTTTATTCTTATTTAGTCCGGTGTTCGTCCTCGTGCCTTCGTAGAAAAAAAAGGTTCCTTTGCCATCCTTCAAATACGATGGAACCCTAAAAAGCATGTTTAACTCTTTAACCGCGCTCAAAATTAGAGTACTGAAAAACTTATAAAATATGTTAACGGGGGCTCGAGTTGAACGCTTTTGTAAACTTAAGTCATAATTTTAATGACTATGTATGTCTCTCTCTCATCTTGGCGTTAATGTCCCGGTTGTGCTCTCGCGCACGAGGGCCCGGGGTCCACCTTGACCATGATCCAGGCTTTGGCCCATCAGGTAATTACAGTGGAGCGATTGCCAGCTGACCTCCGTGACTCTGCTACCAGGGTAACCTGACCAGATTGGATCATGGTTACACATTCAGTCGCTTGAATGTGCAGGGTTCATCACGATGTTTTCCCTTACCTACATTCCATGTATGTACTTATATGTGTTGTATTTATGTTTATGTATAACAATAATTTTAATGTTTAACCTTTTTACCAGGCTCTACATTAGAGCACTAGAAAACTAGTAATATATTTGTCGCAGGTTTATGATCAAATATGAACAATGATACTCAGCCTACATTGGTGGGGTACCTTTTCGGTGAGCAGGATGCAATTATAAAGAATGGTAAGAATACTCACAAGCAGCAACGACGCCTCAAAAAAAAAATTGTATCTCAACCACATAGTGCAAACCTGTATTGATTAGGTATGTGCTAAATGTGTGTAAAATTGCTATAACTAATAAATCGAATTACTATAATTAATAAATCGTTCCTAATTGTCAAGAATTGTTTCTTTTTTATGTAAAGAAACTGCAACCGACATTGATTTTGTCATTAAACTAATCCAATCTAGGTTTTTGATAAAAAATACTGGATTTACTCAGGTTTACGAAAAGATAAGTGTGGATTTTGTCTTCTTCCGGCTCTTGATCAAAAACATAGGTTTTTGATTAATACCCGATTTGATCATAAGCCTGGACATCATATACAAGTTTTAATTTTGTTATGTTATGAGGGGGCGTTACTTGCGTTAACTCTTTTGTATAAAAAGTCAACAATGGTTGTTTCGATGGGCTAGACATTTTGCTTGGCGGACAGTTCGATAGAGTAGACGACCAAGAAATACTTTCTGTGCAAAATGTAGATTTTGGTAGAGTTATGAGTTTGGCTCTTCATGAGATTGAACTTTTAATCTTAATGAGTTTATACAGTCAGCTCAGAGTGAATATACCCCCCTAGAAAATTCAATGTATGGTCAGTTCTCTCTGCAGATGACTGTACGTGGCCCGGTCCACCAAATTTCCATAAAATGTTTTTGGTGCGATTTTGTAGTAAATATGGAATGGATGCCCTACGTCTTTCCAGCCTAGGTCCATACTTAATGTCATCTTTCTAGCACTTCAGGAAGAGCCCATATTTGATTTTATATTCAGGACCAGCATCCTCGCTAATGGGGGTTGAAGGTTATATTGTAGATTTCGGAATTTTCCTTTTATATCGCAGAGGACTTGTTTATGTGGCAGGTTTATGATCAAATTTGAAGATAAAGTCTTACTTAATCTGATAAAATTAGGTTTTAAAGATTGAATGAATGAATGAACTTTCGGTACATATCGGTAGCAACAGAGAAAACAACAGGCGGCCTTATCGTTTAAAGCGAACTTAACTTGGTGTGATTAATAAGTCTGCTACCTCCTGTCCTGAACCGTTTAGCGTTACCCATTTATAAATTTGAACTGTTTAGCATTACCCTGCCCGAACATATGGGGGTCTAAAAATTCGGCGAAACGCTTCGAGAAACTAACTAAATGACGTACCAACTTATTCTAAAGTAATCGACATCTCGTCTTGTATTAACTTACAAAATCATACCTACTTTTCTATGGAAAATGACAAACAACCCTCCTTCTGACGCAGTAGGGTAACAACTTGGCATTGCAATAAAAATATGTAAAAGTGTCTGTTTTCCTTGTTCAAGTTCTCTACTAGCTACAACACCTTTCTAATTTTTAATGATGTGCTATGAAACTTTTAACAACTGCTCAAGACGTAACGTTAGAGTAGTCATACCTACTTTTGGCTCCTGTATTGCAAAAGTATGGCCACGTCATGCGCTGACCGACATATTACTTAGGGAACAAAATATAGCCATACGTGTTCCCGTGGCTGTTGTAATAACAAATAATAATAAAAATTAAAAATATTAACGGTAGGCAAACGGGCTACCTGATGTAAATTCGCTGGAAAACTGTTCATTGACACCGCAAATTAACAGCTTATGATGTGCCGCCGATTAACCATTAATCGCTCTAGATCTTTGTTGCATTATGTTATGAATGAAATAACGATCTTCATTGTAACTTTACAGATATAAAATACAAATCTATACTTCTATTATAAAGAGAACAGATTTGTATTTAGGTTTGTTTGTAATGGATAAACTCAAAAACTACTAAACCGATTTCAACTATAGAACGCTATATTATCAGCTAGTAACATTGACTATATCTTCAAAAAATAAGAGATTCCTAGAAAAATGTAGTACTATAACCCAAGGTATCAAAATGTTACATGTTCGCGCATCTTCAGAACGGCTGCACCTATTTCACAAATCTTTTTTGTTGGTTTTGTAATTGTCTGGTAGGTAGATGGGTAGGTAGATGTACGGTAGATGTATAGTAGGGATGAGTGTAGGAGGTTTAATCCCGTGAAAATAATATGAGAACGGCTAGAAATGTTAACCATAATAGCAAAAGGCGGTCTTATCAACAAAAACTATATTTTCCACAGACTTTTCTCCAGGGTAGATAGAATGAATAAACCTTTAGGTTTACATGGTCCACTGTATTAAAATGTCTACTTTACGAAAATGTCCACTCTAACGATACGTCAACTGTACAGTCCACTAAATAGAAATGACCACCCTGCCTTCGCGGAGAATTAAAATCTCTAACCCATCAAAACGAAAATTATCCAGGACTTATACAAAAGAGTTCAAGGTGATCGAAGCGCCCGTTGATGTCTTTTATATAAATGTTGGTAATTAAAATAACCTTCTAAGGTCTAACCTTAGGTAGGTACTTAGTTTAATTATGTATTTTTGTATTATGACTTTTTGAATGTACAAAAGAGTTCCTAGAGTGTGTACGCTAGAGTCTGTTGATGTCTTTTATATCAACTTAATGCAAGTATCAGTTTGCAACTGCACTAATTTTGAAACCGTTATGAGCTACAAGGCTTGGCCAACCAATTTTACATGAAATGTTTATGGTGGGATAGCCGTTATAAGAATAAGTAAATTAAAATATTTGCATCGTATAACATTCGGTCCCATCAATATGGTGATCTGTTCATTGACGCAACACCTTACACTGCGGGAGAGCGCCGCCGCCGTGGCATACGCTTACGATTGACCGCTCTAGATCTTGATAACATTATGTACAACGTACATGGGAGGTACGTCATAAGTTCTAATATCTACCTGCCTGCGTCAATTGGGCGGGTATGGTTTTTCGAGCGTAGGTATGCCAGGTTTGTTTCTTTGGCAGGAGCTACAAGTTTTTAATACTAAAGTTTTTAGTTTTTACAGGTTTACAGTTTAGGCATTGGTTTTTAGTTTAGTTTAAGCGTACAGGTTTTTAGTTTTTGTACTACTTGCCTGTTTTATGACACTACATTACATCTACTTCATCTACGATTCAGAGACTAATCAAGACAAATGAAACGAGGACAAACTTAATAGTCGTAGCATTCGTAGTTTAGAAGTTCGAATGAATAGGTATTCAGTAAGCGATCTATGCCCGTTTTACTTGTACCTATCTTTGCCTATTGTATTCTATTAATCCTAGTAATATTATTATAAGATTTATAGGCTGTTTCAAACTTATAATTATTTATGTACCTATTAAACTAGACACATCCCATCCCACATACAGAAGCGGCCAGTCAAGTGGCAGCGCGCTTGCAAGACCGATATCTAGTCAAGCAATACACGCACAGTCCGGAAACTGGATATGTAACCATTCCGCTCTAAGCTCGACATTCGTTAGGTGCCTCCTACCTAATATCGTTGGCGAAGCAAGGTTGACCAAGGTTTTCCATTGGAGACTCTGAGACTGGTTTAACAGTCTTTGGAGCCGATTGGCCCTTGACGATAGTTCAGAGTAGTTTGTATGGGATTATGAACGAAAATTCATCTGCGAAAATATATCTATACCTAGATATTTCAAGCAAAAACTGCTGAACGTATTTTGATGAAACTTTACAGTATTGTTGCTTTTACATGTTTTATGCGCGCGCGAGTTCATGTTCAGGCTCCATGAATCGCCATCTCACTCGGTTCCGGTATGAGCGAATGCGTTCGAGTTAGACGGTCGGGCCCGAATTACCTACACGTAGGTATCGAGACTACAGAAATCAAGATATAATGCGAAGGTACGGTAACTTGATATAAAAACGTTATCCCGAAGTAGAGTCCACCAATTTACGAACTTAGGAGCAGTAAGTAGGTATGTGGTTGTAGCTATAACAAGGACATTATTCTAAAAGTGGTTATGCTCTGATGATGTTGCATTGTAGATTAGATACCTCAACCTCTAACCTCGATTAGATAATCTACATCAACTAAGCCATTTATTCTCGATTTATTTTATTCTCGAAGGTTAGGCGGTACTTCACTTCTAGGCAGTTGCTTCAGTTATATCAAGCACAAGTGCGGTCCTGCATGGAGTACTGCTGCCACCTTTGGGATGGATCAGCTAAATATCAACTGGCGGCTTTGGATTCGGTGGAAAAACGTGCAAAGAAGATAATTTGTGACCCGCGGTTGATTAAGGCTAGGCTGCAGAGCCTCGAACATCGGCGTAGGGTTGCGCGTCTGTCGGTCTTCTACAGATTACATTTCGGAGAGTGTGCGAAGCAGCTGCACGACCTCATTCCGCCGGCCCCTTTCCGCCATCGGGAAACGCGATCCGGGCGAGCGCTTCATCCTTATGTCGTGGATCTTCCAGCCATCCGCACGAACCGCTTTGGCTCGACCTTTTTAATGCGTACGGCTAAGGAATGGAACGCTTTGCCTGCGGGTGTGTTCCCTGATCAATATAATCTGGATGCCTTTAAGGCTAGAGTGAATAGGCTGTTCCAAGACGGGCATGCTTCATCTTCGGCCGCATCGTCACTTACCAACAGGTGAGATGGCGGTCAAATGCCCGACTTGTTTGTCATAAAAAAAAAAAAAAAAAAAAAAATTATCACACAACCCACTGTTTGAACGGAATAACGCTACGGGTAGGTATACATATATACAAATCGAACTAATGAAACCGTGATTTGTGTTTTTATGTTTTACGAGTTCAGATAGTAATGTCCGATTCACCAATTTCAATTCAATAAATTAAATAAGAAATTAAAACATATTTATTTCAGATATTTTGATCCATACATTTTTAGTAAATTAGTAGTAGGTATTAAGTTTATTTATTTTTATTAACTTAATTAAATAAAACCACGAATTTAGTTATATATTCATTAATTCATTCATAAAGGGGAATATTAAGCTAAGATAATGTTTACGTAGAATAACTATTTGACAACTTAATATGTGTAGGTACTCGTAAATCGGACATAAGGGTAGTAGTGCACCCATCGGGTTGTATATTAGATACTTATGTATCCGAGGACGTGTAGGTAGATAAGACACGTAAATACTATGCTATACATAGAGACAGGAAGGCTTGAATAGAACAAGCAGTAAGTAAAACTAAAAACTTTACAGCTATTAAAAAACTGAAAATTTAAAAACATGCCGAATGTTGTAAGTAAATAGGAGCATACAGGTACCTACTTAGTTTAGTGCAAATGTTAGTTTAATTTAAACTTGAAAGCAGCCATTCTAAATTTCTATAATTATAGGTTTATAAAACTAACATTAACACTATATGCACCTACTTACTTACAACAATCGGCTTGTTTTTAACTTTTCAGTTCTTTCATTTAAAAAAAAAGTTACTATACCAAGATACGCGATCCAAAAAGCCACGGAGATAGGCACAACTGTGGCGCAAGGAACAGTAAATAGTCTTTACAAATCATCATTAACAGCCCTCAACAGTCCACAGCTGGCCTAGAGCTTCACCACTGGAAGAAACTCTAGGCAAAGTTTGCTGCCAATTTTATAGTCAACTAGGAAGTTAGTAAGACTAGTCGCCTTGTACAACACCCGTAAGGGTTGATTTGGTCATTGGTGCTTTAATCTACTTTGCCGAACACCACTACGCCGTGTGGACTTTATGTAGTATAAAATATAGTTATTACTATAAAATCGGTGCGTCGGTGGCCGAACGAACTCGTAAGCGAAATGTAGTAGGTTCGACTCCCGCTCCGGCCATGTACCATTGTCCTTTTTCTGAGTTATACATACATTAGTTGAACACTAACGGATACTCTTACAGTGAGGGAAAGCATTTTGATAAAACCTGCACATTAAGGCGACTGAATGTGTAACCATTATCCAATTTGGTCAGGTTCTTCTGGTAGCAGGGTCATGGAGGTCAGATGGCAGTCGCTCCACTGTAATTACCTGATCTGTCAAATCCTGGGTCATGGTCTGGGCGGACCCCGGGCCCTCGTGCGCGAGAGCATAACCGGGACATTAACGCCAAGATGACCACCATAACCTCAGCTGCTAAGACCTATCAAGCCTTAGGAGTCGGCCTTGGTGGTATTACCGCTTTATCTATTTCTGCGCATTGCTTGCATTGTTGTGTTCCGGTGTGAAGGATAAGGTAACCAGTGTAATTACAAGTTATTCCTAACCTGACCCAAACCTAACTTGGCAGCGGGTTAGGTTAAAAATGGCAATTTTTTTTAATTTCCTTCTCGTTACCAACGTAACCTTCTTCCTAACCTAACCCGATGAGGCATTTCATCTTTTTCATCGTAGTCCTCAAATGACAACGCACCTGTGCTTCTGCATTTGTGTGGCCAGCAATCTTTTATGAAGATGTTATGGGCGACAGCTACTGTTTACCAGGTGGGCTGTCTGCTTGTTTGTCATCGCGTAAAATAAAAATGTATAAGACGGACAGATAGCGTTCTAATTCCTGTAACAGGGTATTCGGATTGTAGCTAACGCAAATCTAGTATAATGTAGGTAGATACCTAAGCGTTTTCGCGTGAGTAGTAACGTTACGTCAGTGAACCGAGCGCAATACAAACAATCCCCGAAAATTCTTAAGATACTTGGATTATTGCCACATCTGTCTTTGTTATGCACAAGGCACCTACTAGATACAATGCAGCAAATTTGATCCGAAATAATTGAACGTCGTCTTCTGAAATCTTGGAATTTTCCTTTTTTGTTCCTTTCCAAATAGGTACCTATCTATGGAAGATCATTTGTGTCTAAACAATATCTAATTTGTTATTTATAGTATAAAATATCCATGCTAGAGTGCCAGTCTTAACGCACGTTATTAATTAGTTTGGGTGGGACTGTTATTTGTCTTAACTTCCAAATTGTACATAAACAATGATAGTTGCAATGTCCAAACCGGAAACCGACCGTGAGTTGGGCGAGGTCCAGGAGGAGAGGCTGGGCGTGGAGGCGGCGAAGTCCTCCTCGCGCTTGCGGCCCGCCGCCGCGCCGTGCTCCTTGTAGTCGCGGAAGCAGCGCTTGCAGCGCGTCGGCCACCGCACCTGCGGGTGGAACCCCAGCGGGCACAGCGGGTCGCCCTTCACCTTCGAGTACAAGTGATGCATCCTCACACCACTAACACCAAATGCACAACACAAATGTCAACGATTTCACCTAAATGCAATTCACGTCACCGGTCCGCGCGAGCACCGCGCTCTGCGCCTCGGACTCGGAGTGGACACTCCTAGGATCGACTACACGTGCTATGGAATGAGCTTTACGATTCTAAGCTATAAATAATAATTTATTTGACTAGCGGCGTGCTCCGGCTCGTGCGTCTGCACCCAACAGTCGCAATAAAAATATCCCGCTGCTAGTGCCGAGCCGGGCGACCTAAATCGGCCGCTACGTCTCGCTCCGGTCGCTCAAGACTTTTAATCGTAAACACAATCTGTACTTAATCATTGGTATTTTTATGGGGCGCGTGTGAGAGGCGGCGGGCGATGGGCGGGAGCGGGGTCCAGGCGGCGCGGCTGGAGCGGCGAGGGCGGCAGGCGGCGCGGCCGGCGCTCCGGGGACTGAGCGGCGCGGGCGGCGCGGGCGCGCGCGGGCAGCGAGCCAACCCGCTGCGCCACTTATGCTCTATTACACCACACGCCGCGCGCACCACGCCGCACGCCGCACACACCACCGCCGAGTCTCATCGTCCACGAAAATAAATACAACTTACCAATAAATCGCTCGTGGAAGAACCCCACCGGTACGAGCGGCGCGACGCGACGCTACATAACCCGCGTCGCCACCCTCTAATTCTCAGGCATTTGGGCGAAAACACACACAGCATATGCGCAAGTCATTTCGGAATCACGATCGTCATGCCAGGTAAAAATAATATTTTTATGAATGGACGTTGACGTAATAGGTAGTGCGTAAGCTGCGCAAACTTATTTACAGGTTCCAGGAAAATGACAGTCTTAGTAAAGAGTATTGCGTATTTTATTCCAATACAAACATGAATAAACTTTATTTTGAGATTTATACATTACAAACAATACGTATAGGCATATAAATTGTCATTATTATGCTTCCCATATGTATATTATCACAATGATTGTAAGGCAACATTTTGTTTTGTGATTTTACGTTTACCCTGTGCTTCTCTTTTGATCATTTGATTTTTAGCAAAAATCTCCTAAGTTTAATGGTTCATCTTCCTTTTTGTCGTAAACAAGTGTTTTGTATATCACTTCCTCGAAGTGTAGAGCGTTTAACCCTTTAGGCTCTGCAACTTTGATCTTCACGTCTCCTGGGTACAGGATCTCACCTTTGTTTTTAGTGCTCCCCATCACCAGGGACTTCTGCAGTTTGTCGATGCATGGAATCTCTGTAAAATTAGGTACTTAATTTTAAGATTTTATCGTATCATTATTGATATCTCTCCACAGTTAACCTATCGAAGCCGCATCGATCTTAATCCGTGGCATCTTCAATGTTGTCGTATAAACGAACATGCTTCAAATATTTGTGTTTGCTTAATTTGTACAATAGAACAACTATTACGAACTCCCTCAATAAGGTCAAGTATAGGACAATACACAAGTAAAAATGGCCTCTGGGCAGAGATGAGAGATTGACGACCCTGTGAAAATTACAGGACACTAGATTGGCCACGTCCGACCGGCGATGACAGATGGCTTTGGGAAGTTATATTCGTTGTATGATGATATACGAGTACCTACATAGCAAGATGACGTATGGGACAGCCGCGTAGGCTTACTATGTTGATTATGTTTGCAAGATATTGTAGATAATATTTTAACAATAGGGGTTTGCTTTTATCCTTAACCTCACATCCGTTTACCTTTGAATGTGTCGTAAAGGTTGATGGGGTACTCTTACTCTAGATTATCTTATATATTCTTGGTATGTTAGAAGCTAAGGTTGCTAAAGCAACTGAAGGATTACCAATTTTTATATACTTCTATAATCTGGTCTCCTTCACGGGCTAAGTGAATAGGTTGTTTCCATTTCTAGATAGCATGCTTCATATTCGTCAAATGCTGTAAAACAGTTAAAAAAGTAGTTAGGTTGCTTCCATCATCATCAGCGTGTACGAGCCCACTGCTGGACATAGGCCTCACAAAGAGCGCCAATGTGTCCTGTCCTCGGCTTTGCCGCATCCAGCATCCACCTGCAGCCTTTCACAAATCGTCAGTTCACCTGTCCTGAGGGCGGACGGAAGGGAGGACCGGAGGATGTCCTACACTACATAGACATAGACATGCTTTATTTTGACATCACAAAAAATATTAAGGTAATTTTAGCACACTTCAATGCTAAACTAAAACAAAGTAGGTAGAAACATACAAATACAATAAACATGGACCAATGCGATGCCAAAAAAGACCCCAGCTCAGCATAAGCTACAGTAAGTGCTGTAGAGCTGATTGCTTGGTATTGGAAGATATTAGTTATAATTACCTGAAGTCACAACCCTTTTGATAGGCGTACCGAGCGAGGCCTCGATGACCCGCACGTCCCGCACCAGCTGCTGTAACTCCGCCGGCGTCAGTGAACACACGTGGTCTGTGCCCTTCATGCTCTTGTCAAGAGTTATGTGCTTCTCCAGAATCTGACGGGATAAGGGCTCATGTTAAGTTCCACATTGCAGGTGCCGTCCATTTTCTGACCTGCGGAGGTCCTAGGTGGTCTGGTTATAAGACTTATACCAAGGAGTACGTGCTATTTATCTATGTATAGGCTAGTATATTATGAGGAGCGTCGGTGGCCGAGTGGTTAAGGTATCCGACACGTAAGCGAGAGGTACCGGGTACAAATCCCGCTGCGGCCATGTACCAATGGCTCTTTTTTGAGTTATATACATTAGTGAATGCTAACCGATGCTCTTACGGCGAGGTGAGAAGAAACCATGATCCAATTTGGTCAGATTCCCGTGGTAGAAGGGTCACGGAGGTCAGATGGCAATCCTCCACTGTAATTATCTGATCTGCCAAATCCTGAACCATGGCCAAGGCGAACCCCCGGTCCTCGTTTGCGAGAGCACAACCGGGACGTTAACGCAAAGATGATTATTTTTTTATTTAGGCTAATATACTTTTTCGTAAACCCGATTGTTTGAACGGAACAAAGGAAGGGAACTGAAACAACTAATAAAACTACTGGAATGCAAAGCCCAGCAAGTGAGATGCGGAATGTCAGGTTCGGTGTTTTAATTACAAGGTTTTCTAGCACTTTTATTCCCCACACCTATTATTATTGCGCCATCACTACATTGGATAAATTATAGATGCGATTCTACCGTGAAAATTGTTTCTCTGTGCCCGTCCGAACGCTGGCATTTGTGACTATTCTATTTTTACCTCTCATCGTTTTGGTGCGGGAAGTCAAAATCAATTTGTTATTACCAAGGTACTTACTCCTTGTTTATTTCTTAATTATGACCCAGGCTAATTAAGAGCGAATGCGAGTGATGAAATGCTTCGGTTCAAATAAGAGTATTATCATGTTACATGCATCGCCCTACTTAGACATAGACATAGACATAGACGTAACTTTATTTGGTCCAATAACACATTCAAATACGTAAAACTAACATAATAAATACATATTAAGAAAGCAGGGCGACTACTTCCTTGTTATCAATGTAGGTACCTATATTGTTAGTTTATTATTGGTATAGTATATCTATTATTGGAGCAAATAAATATTCGTAAGCGAGAGGTACCGGGATCAAACCCCAGTACGGCCATTTACCAATTATTGTTTTCGAAGTGTTGTACATTAGTTGAATACAAAGCGATGAGATGAAATACGGTGAGGGAAAACATCGCGATGAAACCTGCAAAGTCAGGGGACTGAATGTGTAACCATGAGCCAATCTGGCCAGGTTCCCCGGGTAACAGGGTTACGGAGGTCAGATGGCAGTCGCTCCACTGTAATAACCTAATCTGCCAAACCCTGGATCATGGTCAAGGCGGACCCCGGGCCCACGTGCGCGAGAGCACAACCGGGACATTAGCGCCAAGATGATTAATATTATAATTATAAGATTCGTCTATGACTTCATCAATCAACGCGTGATTATCAAACTGGGATAGCAGAAATATTTTAAAAACTCTGCACGAGTTCAAGTATGTCGTTAGGTATAACTCCATGGACAAGTATCAGAATAACTGTCTGTCCGTAACACACTACCGGTAGCCTTGACACATTTCCGAAAACCTTGATGCTTGATTTGGGATGCTTCTGTTTGTTTATGTAGTGCCGATGGATACTTATAATAATGTTCATATGTATTAAATTTATATAGGTACCTACTAACGCACCTATCTAGCACACCGCGCTTTTGTTTGTTGAATGTTAGGCAGTTGTGTTAGGAAGAATTTACGCACTCTGTTTTTATTTAGCGTTTGTGTATTTTGGGATTAGCTGGAGAATTTTAGTTGCCGGTGGGTGACTCACGTTTGTTATTTCCAGCTGTTTCACTTTGTTTTAAGTATAATAATATCGTAAAAGTTCATTATCAGGAACCGTTATATCTAAGTATTATCTTTTATCCTACTTGTACTAATCTACTTATTTATAAATGCGAAAGTTTGTAAGGATGGATGTAGGTATATGTATAGATGGATATTTGTTTTACGCAAAAACTGAACGGATTTTGATGAAATTTGGCAGTAATGTAGCTCGTAACCCAGAATACCACATAGGCTATATTTATCCCGAAATTTCGAAGGGGTCCGGAATGTAATACCTATTATAAATCTAAAAATTTGTAAGTATGGATGGATGTTTGTTACTCCTTCACTCAAAAACGACTAAATGAATTTTGGCACCACTTGCAGCTTATATCCCAAATAGCACATCGGCTATGATTGTTCAATATGGTTCCCGCGGGCACGGGGTAGAACCGACATTTTACGCGAGCCGAACCGCGGCCAAAAGCTAGTCAAATAAGAAAAACTTTAATCCTTATAATGTAATACGTGGCAATTGCGAAAGTCCTTTTAATTATTTGTCTTTCTTTACGTTGCCACAGAATACTATCCTCTTTACGTAGTATAAAACAAAGTCGCGTTCCGCCGTCTATCCCTCTTTAAAGTACACAGCGCTTTTAATACGGTTTTCAACAATAGTAAGAGTGAGTTAAGAGGAAAGTTTATTTATTTATTTTATTTACTTAAGGAAAACCAACAGCAATGATTACAATATAAAATAATACTGGTACAATAGGGTAAGACAACACGCCAACGAAGTTGCGCCAGGCCAGCTAGTTGTTACTAAAACGTAGTGACATTGCACTGATTTTCGACGAGGAATAGTTCTAAAAACGCAAATGAGTGGCGAGTGGCGTCGACTATACGCAGCATAACGTGGCGGAGGCGAGTTCATCGCTCACCGCTGCCTTCATTTGTAGGTCCCGGTGTGACGCTATGCCCACGAAGGTGATAAGTGTGAAAAATCTATGAACTGCTTGTATCATAAAAAGTCGGGGCACGCCGCTTCTATGCTGAGGCAAAGATAATATTCATAAATACTATCTGGGGTGATGTCCGCGATAAAAACCCTTAAGTAGCTGGCGATATGAATTCGATGCTTTCGTGAAGGGTTGCCCAGATGATCAATGGGATAATAATAATAACAAATTCTTACCTTTGCTCCGAGTGCCACAGCCCCTAAAGCCACGGCAGTGCCGACCTCCTGACCCGAGTACCCGACTGGTATATCGAATGTGTTTTTGTAGTCTTGCAGCACGGTCAAGTTGCAATCCTCGAAGGGTACTGGGTACGCGGATACACAGTGCAACAGACAGAACTGTTTGTGCTGAGCAGATACGATGTCGTAGATGGTCTTAACGGCTGACTTATCGACCATTCCAGTGGAGATGATGAGCGGAATTTGCTTTGAAGCAGCGTACTTCAGGAACAACAGATTGTTCGAATCGCCAGAACCAATCTTTATGAACGGCACATTCAAGTTGACCAGGAAATCGAATGACACCTGAAATCGAAAACATTATATCGTCAGTATTTGCTAAAATTAAGGGAAAAGCACTTTAAGTACCTACACAGTTTTAGCGGTAGGTAGACACCTGCTTTCTAAATTGCCAAATAGCCTACTGTAACATTATCATCTTTCATTTATTATTTTTTTTTTATTATGAGCAACCTTTTCTTAGCAATCAACACTGAAGCGAAAATAGAAACTGTGCGATTGATTAGTAAGTTAATGCTGTGCGAATATTTGTCAATATGTAATAATACGGTCTGTAATATTTTGTTTTGTTGTGGTTTCGACATTTTTGCCTCGAATGATTTCGAAGGTCACGCTCAGCTTGTTTCAAAACAACAACTAAAATATACGCACCATGTCCATAGCTGAAGCTGTGAAAGGAATGCCAAGTTCATGTGCATATTTGAATAGTTCTCGATATTGGCTTTCATTGAATTCTAGATGCCTCTTATGCTCCCCATACGTCTTCCCCCAGGAGTTAGGCGTATCATACGGCCGCTCCAGATATTTCTTTGTGAACTTCTCATTGATACAAGTCTTTTGGAACTTGACGCAACTGGCCCCTGCATCCTGAAATAATAATTAAAATCTGTAATTTTATATCATCTCTTTTTAACTCGTAAGTAACATTTACTAACCAACAAGAACTTAAAAATGTAACAAAGCAATTTTTATGGTTAGTGCCTACTCAAAATGTCATTGTACCCATTAGTGGTATGAACATAATAAAATATCTACACAGCCCCCACAGATCAATTTATGACAATTTCATTGAAGGTCAGCTATCCTCATTGAATTTACATTCAAGAGGAGCGTGATACAGATTGGGCTAGATACTCAATTGAACCTACTCGTAACCGCACCGCACGAAATTGACTCGAATTATGGTTATGTAGACTTTTTTTTGCTGGTAATTCGTGTAGTATTTAGGTAGTCGGGTCTAATGAAATGAACAGCTGTCATCGCTGGTTATTAGAACTAAGATAACTTGAGATAACAATTTCAAGTGGAATCAAAATGAATACCTACTGTGAGAGGCGGTGTGATACAACTTTACTGTTATTTATTGCCTAGCATAAGTACCTAAAGATAACAACTATCTTAGCTAGGTAAACAAACAGTTATCGATTGTTTTATTCCAATTCACTTGGGTACCTACACCTATAGGTATTTTATCCAAAACTATGGTGTGATTTTTCTGTTTCTGTTGACTATAACAGTCTACTTATTTATAGCTGAATTAATCATGAATATACGTCCAATGTCCAATCCTTTCATTGATTTCTATGGTCCAATCAATATTTTTTTTCCTTTTATCTATAACTAGTGGACCCGGCGCGACTTCGTTCGCGTACACCTACTTTACTCCTACCTACCCTCTTTCTACTTGCTTATAAACCTTCCTCTTGAATCACTCTATCTGCTGTTGAAACCCGCATCAAAATCCGTTGCGTAGTTTCAAAGATTTAAGCATACAAAGGGACATAGGGACAGAGAAAGCGACTTTGTTTTATACTATGTAGTGATGTGTAGTTAATAACAACAGACAGGTTGTTATCGTATCTACTTTCATTGTTTTGAAGTTATTTTTGTTATACTTTTAGGCCCTAAAGTTTCATAACGACGGACTTTTATATCCTTTGCGGTGTGTAGCGGTGGAAGGCGCCATTTCCTATACGAGGTCTAAATAAAACACGCAACTAACCTTAAACGCACATAAAATGCAAACAGTGGGCACTCACCTTAGCGACTTTTATCAACTTTTTTGCGATTTCAATGTCACCTTGGTGGTTCTGGCCGACCTCCGCGATTATGAAGCACGGGTTGCTGCCCCCGATCTTGATGTCGTCTGTGATTTTAACTTCGACCATGTTAGCAGCTCGCGGTGTCCATAAAAACAAACAAATGCGAAACCGGCTCGCTGTGTCGGAGGCTATGCCACACTGGCTATCGGGCCGTCACTCTGGCTGGAGAAAGGTTTGTTGACACGGTCAAGATATTGGATATAAAAGCGGGTGGGCCGGTGCGCGCGCGCCGCACTAGTGCGCCGCGCCCCGCCGCCATCGCCGCGCCGCGACGCCCGGGACCCACGCCGCATTATAATTGATAAAACCAGTATGACGAGTACTACTCGTTTCTTAATATCTTTGTCCGCTCCGGTAAATAAAGAAGTGCGATACCTATACAACACTGTTTATTGATGCCAATATATTTACACATAATTAACATAATTACAAAAAAGTATTTACATTACTTATAGTTAAACAGGTACTAAACTTCGCAGGCAGCAATCTTTACTATATCTTTGGAATTTTTAAATCTATCGCTTAAGGCTCGGTTGACTCTGGACTCCGTGGGCTTCCCGAGGAAGTTTGATATGTATCGGCCCGCCTCGACCAGCTTCACGAGGTCTACGTTGGTGTTGACGCCGAGTCCGTAGAGGAAGTATACCAGGTCCTCGGTGGCGAGGTTCCCGCTGGCGCCGCGCGCGTACGGGCACCCGCCCAGCCCCGATATGGAAGAATCCACAGTCTTGATTCCAAACTGCAAAAACAAAAATATCGCGGTGACGTCAGCGCGCATAACGCGGGCGGGTGTGTTTATTGGACTCGTCGAGTGAATTAGCAACAACGGACGGATGTTGTTGGCACATTCGATGTACCGTATACAATGTTATTGAGATAAGAAATGAGATATAGCTTTATCGCGGTTCACTCGGCGTTCTTGTTGACAGACACAAGGAATTATACTTCAGATAAAAGTCGAAAATAGTGTACAATTTGAATGTTTGCTAGATGTATTTCGTTAAACATATTTGCAAAGACTTTTGACGCAAAAGATAGATCGTCGAAGAAGTTAGGTATCTAAGGACTGTAAATAATATTTCCTTTGTGTCGAAATTTAGTACATATCTACTACTTAAAACTATTATTATTATTTTACCAGACGACTGTACAGGTAGTAATAACTACTCATTAATAAAAATGTAAAATGCAGTGCAATAAAATCCATTCCATCTCATTTTGAATGTTCTCACTCCGACAAAAATCAAAGTAGGTATCTTCTTATAACGTTTCATATATACATGGGTACCTAAGTTAATTGTTCACAATTTACCTCTAAGCCAGCGAGCAGGTTTGACAACCCTTGACCATAGGTGTCGTGGAAATGTAGCGCGAGTTTATCGGGGGTGGCAACCTTCAGCACTTCAGTCAGCATGCGTCGCACCGAGCCCGCGGTGCCCACACCTATCGTGTCTCCCAGAGACACCTCATAGCAACCCATTGAGAACAACTCCTCGGTTATCTGTTAAAAACCAGAAACATTGATTAGATTCGGGAAAGCTGTCTAGTGAAGTAGAATAAACCTGGCTTTCACCTCTCAAAACTATTTCTACCCGCTGCCGGAAATGAGCCGCCTACTAGACTGTTCACCCCTAAAACATTAGTCGCTAGTGATAGAATATATGGGTCTATTTAAGGTAAATAACGCTGACCGATTGGCCAGTTCGTCTGGTCCAGACATGTAAGGTATCAAGTAGTGCGCGCAGCCAAACCGCGATCTGATGATGAGCGTTTGACGTGTGTATCTGTGGAGGTGTGTGTCTGCTGTGGCATCGTAGCTTCCGAACGGATGGATCAATTTCGATTCTGTTTTCATTAATTATAAATCGGTCCCATAGTTTAGGAAATATTGAAGAATATGCTTACTTGGTCGGGGGTTATCCGACTTTATTCCGTCGGATACTTTAGTTATGTAAATCAAGTACAGAAACTTCTTTGAAAACTACTAAAAGCTGTTCTTGTTACAACAATCATGGTTGTAGTCCTTACTATTTTTCTCTTTGTATTGTAGAATACAGCAATTACAAACAGAGTAAACTATAAAACATGTTTAACCTTTGCTATACTATTAGCACTAATGGGTCCATCGTAAGGGCATCCTACAACGCAAGATATGTAGCCCCGGACCCGGATGCCATCTTGTACAGCCTGGTCAGCCACCAGCTTGAACCTCCTCAGGCCCTCCTCCACTGAGCAATTCAGGTTCTTTTGCGAGAAACCCTCTGAGCCTGCTGGGAATATGGCTATTTCTTCCACATCGCATTGTTTCTAAAACATAACACATCATTTTAGTTATTGGTAATGTAACTTCACATCTTTATAAATTTCAAATTAGGTATACAAGAATTACATAATGGTCAAGAATATAATAGTCTATAATTTTCAAATTACGTAAAAGTTATGAAATTAATTTAAACAAAGAAACAAAGATTTAAAGAAGAGAAGATTAAAGAAGATTCATACTGATGTCTCATATCCTTTCAAGTTTGGCACCAGCACTGGATAGTTGACTCCGGGCACTCTCTTGAGATTCTTCATCACCTCTACGCCATCACTCATCTGTTTAACCCATTTTGGACTTACAAAGCTGTGGACAATGAGGAGCAATCATATGGTAGAATTTTAAAGGTTTGTTGATAAAATCTGAACACATTTTCATAGCAACCCATAACCCAGTGAAAGAATTTTAGAAGTCCATTTTGAAATGCCTTGCCTGGGTTTGAAGGAAATTCAAGCGCAATGGAATATGTGCTTTATTTAGGTATATAGGTTTGAATACAACAATGGAAAAAGGTGCTGCCCTTTTTCCGGCTTATGGAGACACTAATCTTTTGCCCCAAAGTCATTAAGTCGCCTTGTACGACATCTACTCGTGTAAGGAGTTGGTGCTGTCCTACTCTATCAGACACCACAAGGCCATTTAAAACTGTAACTTATTTAGGTACATAAGTGCTAATATATTTACCTTGCTGATTCAATGTCTTTAAGCCCAGCCGATGCTAATTTATTAATTAACTCTATTTTGATATCTGTAGGAACAAACTTTGCTTCATTTTGAAGACCATCTCTTGGTCCCACTTCATATATTCTTATTTCAGACACTGAGGAACTCTAAAATGAAAGTAGTCAGTTATGGCTTACACAGTGGGTAAAAAAATGATTAATTATTCTAACCATACTTACAATATTGCGATAGGAATTTACATATCCACGAATCACAGATCTTGCCAACAAGTTTGATAAGTACATTTTAATATACGTAAGTACGTTCCTAAACTTAGGTATCTAAGTTGAGTTTAAAAATTTGTTACAGTAAAAGTAACACTTGCAGTTCAATTACTTACAGGTATAGGTACGTTTAATGTTGTCTGTGGGTGAAATGAATTATTTATTGTTTACTAGGTATCTCTGTCATTTCCTTATCTTATCACGTACATACATTCATTTGTTTTCTAACTTTTCATAAGTTCACAAACTACGGCGGTTGGTGAGACCACAGCGATTCGTGTCGCCCGCCCGAGTATTGGATGACAGTAGAGGTGTTCATTATATTAGATAACGGGTATATTATAACGGTATAAAATATACTTATAATACCCAATATTAATACATAATATTTTCTGCTACCAATATATTATAACACAAGATAACCATAATATTGTTGTGTTAGTTTTTCTGTTGTATTCTGTTATCTATGCGATTAATGTCGTCGAAAGTCGCAAAACTAATGTTTGTACGTGGTAATACAAATATATTAATTAATAGTACATTTTTATATACGATTTTGTTCCACAAGGTACTAAATCAACTGTAAATAATAATACAAACTGAAAAACAGCGACCGTTATACGGTATATAAAATTATATTACGGTGTTATATTATAACGTTAAAAATAACATATTTTTAATAGCATAACGTTACGTTATGTTATATGAATATAACGGATCCGCGCACCTCTAGATGGCAGATGACAGCAGTTTTTTTTAAATTGTTATGGCTTTGGCATCTAGAGCAATCAAAGGCCATAAAACTGACAACAAAAAAGAGCTCTCGGTAGTGTTCCGAAAGCAACAAGTCACCACCACGTATATAAATGTACCTACTTCGTAAAAATGGTTCGTTGCTACCACCTATGAACCTTCAACCTCAAGCGGACCTTCCATTCCGTCTAACTCCAACTTTCCGGAATGTACTTGTAAAAATTCCTGACAACCTACAGCTCTTTGGTAGAGCTGGGAACCAAACTCAACTTCGGTCAGTACATCGATTCCAAAACAAAGACTGTGGCTAAAAAAACCTGTCGAAGATTAGGCGGTACTTCACCTTAAAGCAGCTGCTTAACGTGTCCTACACAAGTCCGATCCTGTAGCCGTATTCACAATGATTCGAAACCGTTTCCGAACGATTCGACACGAAATTCGTGAGTGGCAAATCCGTGTCGATCGATTCGAAAACTGTTATTCAGAACTCCGATAGATTCCACGGAAACTCTACTCTTTATAACATATGAAAATTTTATCAAAATTAACTGAAACCACATTTTCCTAAGAACTTTTGCGGGGTCCTTTGTCGATTCCGTATCCGAATCCGATTTCCGAGCCATTGTGAATACGGCTACTGTATGGAGTACTCCTGTCACCTCTGGAATGGATCAGCCAATCGCTTTGGATTCTGTGGAACAACGTGAAAAGAATATAATTTGAGACCCACAATTGATTGATGCTAAGTTGCAGAGCCTCGAACATCGGCGTAGGATTGCGCGCGTCTGTCGGTCTTCTAGCTACAGGTTGCATTTCGGAGTGTGTGAAGCAATTGCGTGACCTCATTCCGCAGGCCCCTTTCCGCCCTGGGAAAACGCGAACCTGGCGAGCGCTTTATCCTTATGTCGTGGATCTTCCAGCACGAGCACCTTTATAATGCGCACGGCTATAGGAATGGAACACGTTGACTGTGTGTGTATTCCCTGATCATTATAATCTGGACACCTTCAAGGCTATAGTGAATACGTTGTTCCTTACAGGTGAGATGGCGGTCAAATGCCTGGCTTTTGGGCGCTTAGCACCTGTAGAGGGAGATTAGATAGCTATGTCATTCTATAACACAGCAGAACTTCCTATATCTACCCCACACATACCATTCACCTACGGTTGCCTGTGAGCGCAACGATGAAACGTGTCAGATTGTGGCCAGTTTGCCAAGCAACGCGCAAATTTTTATTGAAGTAACATTTCATCGTTGCGATCAAGAATGTGTTTCTTAAAAAATCGCACCCAAAGAGTTGCACCTCTGACCATGAAGAAACGGACTGACTAGCTGTCACCGACCGATCACATCTGAATGGCACGTACCTACCTACCCAAGTAGTTGGACGGCCAAATCGACTCTAAGGCCGCTGCGGGCTGATGAGTGATTGTGAGGCTCGGTATACACCCCGCGGACTTGACCGCGTTGACAGCAGACACAAGTTGCCGCTGGCGGTCGGGCGCCTGTTAGACTCGACGGGCTAGACCTCGTTGCCGGCTTGAAGACCACCCTACACCACTCTGTTCTACCGAATACACATCGATTCCCACGACACCCTTGCAACAAATGTCCAAGCTGGTAGTCGCTGACGCTTTGGCGGTCGGTGAGCCTGCTCCGCGTGATTATAATCGTCGGCGGAGTGGTGCAAGACGGAAGGTCTGATTGTGGCCTTCTGCCCACCCTGCGACCGTCTTAGTGGACGTCACGTTTTTCCCGAATGTGGGGTACTTTTGATCCCGAAAAAATGTATCCAGCGGGCCTGCAGGTTAGTAGAATGTAAGAGACCCGCAGCTTGATTATGTAAGCAACTGGTCTCTGTTGCTATCAAAATTATTGAAATTATTACTTTTGCAATTATGTATGATTGATGTTTCCGTCATTAACGTAACATATAATAGATATATGATCTTAATAGTTCACAACATTGTTGAACAGAACGGAACAGTAAGGAGCAAAGTACCTCGTAAAGTAGGTAGGTAACAAATAGAAATAAAACATGTAGTATTAAAATAGCAAATATATTTATATAAACCTCGTCTTTTTACAATAAAATAAGTACCATGAGTACGAACGTGGATTAATTATTATTGTTTGATAACCAGTTACGAAAATATGAATGTTGTAGCGAAACTGATTACGAAAACCAGTTACGAATTATCGATTGGATGAGAGTTTTTCTGGTAATAGCAGGTTTAGGCACCTACTTCCCACGTATCCACGGGCTTATGCACGTGATACGTAACGCAACCAGCGCAAGCGAGATTCTTCAATCTTATCAGCGATATCCCTTATGCCAAGGCTGCAACGGATGTACTCATTACGTACCATGACAAGTCGCGTAACTCCGCCCGCACATCCCTCGCAGCATTTTCATTTCATTGGCGTGCAGTTCGCGCGCATGTCTCTTAGTGCTGGCTAGAGCATCACACCCTTCAGCTTTTTGGGTCCTTAAATGCCGTGAGCTTCCGCCATTTGGCCCAAGCTGCAGAGATAGGGGACTTTGTTTGTAGTATGTTCAGTTCCTATAATCTGCCTTCAACGACAATATCCCTATAGCTAAGAATGTGGCTTATGCGTACTTAACTGTGCCGTGTGGTAAGACACAATGTGTTCAGTCTTTTCATGCGAGATGCTCGCACAGGCAAAACTGTGGTGTGGCTTGTGAATGTGGTAGGCCCAAGGGTCCCAAGTCCCTAGTCAGATTGTAGCCAATTTAATTGGATTTTTTTTTGGCAAACCTACAGATGGTCCACTTAAGATTACAAGATCACTTAAATTATAAGAGTTAAATTATCACATAATTAATCACAAATAAACTCAGATTAATAGTAAATTAATCAGTTGCTGCTAAAGCAACTACAGTGAAACGGACTTCAGATGGGTCTCTTGCCATAAACTCATTGCAAATTTTAGCTGCATCTTCTAATAAACTGTCTGCGGTAGTGGGGCCATGATTGATAGGGAATGCTTTACTTCCATCCAATTCATACAAAATACCACCCTTGTGTACAAAAGCAATAAAATGATGATTAATAGGATCATCAGCTCTAGGAGTATTAGTTTGTCCTTCTAAAGCCAATTCTTTATGAGCATTAATAATACTGTCATCATTTTTAAAAAGAGTACCTCGAGTGGCAGCATCAACATTTTTGGCTTTATCCAGGAAATGTTTTATAGGGCCATCACTTAGTTGAATTTTGTCGACATTGTTGGCAATGCTGTGTACAAGAGCAACAGTTCCACATGCATTGCTTACAATTTGTTTCATATAGAAAATGTCACTACTTATTTGTTGTCCTTTGAACAATATTTCAGCTTGCTCTTTCTGCTTATGTTGTTCATAGGCATCTGAAATCGGGAAAAGAAGGATGACTGCTAGTACTGGACGAGGCACCCAGGCTAACATATCAGGATCCAATCCCATGACATCGACAATGCTCCAATTACTGGGGACGCCCAGTTTCTGAAGAAACTTATTCATTACAACTGGGTTGGATTCGAGAGGAATTAAACGTTCTGTCTGTTCTGTCATTTTCTAACCCTGAAACAAAGTAAACATTGGATATGTTAGGAAAACCGGCATTAGATTTATTAATTCAAATATAGTACACGTACTTTCAGAATAAATACTTCGACACTGAAATCTGTTTTTAAGGCCGAATTCTTTTGTTAGCTTAGTTTCAGAATCCACGACACGACACTTTCAATTACTTATTTTATTTTATTCCACTATTGTCGGGCACTGCCAGCCTAGAAATTGTTGATTAAAATGTTTTATAGAATTAGTGTTGCCAACTAGGCTAACACGAAACGTGCTAAACTGCTGTTAAAAAAATGACAAAAATATGCTAACTTTTTTAATTAAGTGCCAAATTAATATAAAATTTAATCAGTTATTATAAAATATACAGACTAACTGTATGTACTTAGGAGGCATATTGAGGTATAAAATAAACATTACAAACCAACTTTACAACAAAGTACAGCAATATTTTAACAAAAAATATTAATCTCGTCACCTCGTAAGATCGCGCTTTTCCTACCCACCTTCATTTATTTTAAATTTAGTAGGCAACGATTTTATTAAAGTTGTTCTTTCTCCCTCATTCCTACAGAGAAGAGGGAGAGTATGAATTTTGTTTAAAGGCTGACATTTTTATAACTTTATCTGACATATGTTTATGTTTACCTATGTTTATTTTTGTTTTATGATTATGACATGAATTAATTCTAAAGTGACGTTGTAATGCTGACGATGAATGTATTTATTATTATAAACTATATTTATTAATGAAATGTAATAAGAATATGAGTCTGTGAAACTTAAAATAAATGATATTTAATTTAATTTAATTTATGGTATCCACCTGCCGAAACGATATAATTTATAATAAAATCATTCCAGTGTTACCATTAGTAGTTTCCCAAAAAGTCAGGGCTCCTGAAATAGTCCAAAAATGGCTAAATAGTTTACCAATTCTTCAATTTTATCAGCCTTTTGGGGAGGTAGGGGTCTAGATGATACATCGTATATACCATTGATACATCGTATATAAACGGTCAAAGTTGACATTTGCGTTTTAACCAATAAATAAATAATATTTTATTTATCATCTTATAAAAAGCAATAAATTATGTATTTCACATTTAAAACAAACAAAATATATATGATACGGCGTCATTTTGACAATGTGAAAACAAAACTTAACTCGCCGGTGATGCCGGTGAGCAAAAATAGGTCAAAATTAGTCAAAATCAATCCTACCTTCCATTTTTACGGTATGTTGCGGGCAGGAAAGACAAAGTGACCGACCACATAGCAAAATTTTGCATTTCGGCATTCAACGGCAAAAAGGTACGATGATGAGCAGAGTATGCCACAGGTACGACACACGCAGCGGCACCACCGATCTTCAATCGCATTCCAGAGGAGTGGTATTATGAGATAGGAGATTAGCGGTACCGTTCACGGTAAAATAGTACGATAATCGTAATAAAAGGTACGATCTGGCAACACTGAAACCACAAACGCAACACCAAAGCAAAGAGGTTGTTGATTCTATCCATAGAGGGAGAATAACATAAGCGGATACTACACACACGATATATATCGTGATTCACGGAGAATCACGATATTTATCGAGTGTGTAGCCTAGAGTATCACGAATCGTGATACGGATCACAGGATTTCCGAAAATCCAGAAATCTACGATCCGTCTTCTTTCTGGCTGGCACTTTCGAGTTTTTGGTCCAATACGAATGATTTTTTTGCTCTCTGTTTTGAACACTGTCATCGTACGTAACAACGTAACTATATAAACATGAAGGAGGCTATGTATAAACGCTTTGTACACATGCTTTGTTTTAATTAAAAACCGAAGTATAGAGCGCACGAAGATAACTGCGCATGGCTGTAAATGGAACTAAATTTGATAGTCTAGTAAAATTGCAAAGACCTTACGGAGTGAAGAGTTTATTTTAGGATTGATTTATTCGTTATAACGCGCACTCGTGGCGCACTCTAGTAAAATTCGCATGATGTACGTCTGATATCTACTGTCTCATGTCTAGCCTATAATAAGAGAGCGGATCCCGCTCCGGCTGCCGCTTCTCGGTCTCCTTCTGCGACATTATCTCTTCGCTGAAGGTGATCTCTTGTTACCAACCAGACGGAGTTGGAAGTTGGTTGGAAGACTGAGATCCGCGCCCACTACCATGATGAGGCCATCTCGTTGAGCCACCCCTCTCGGGCACACCTCAAAGGTGTGCTGCGCCGTGTCCTCGGGGCAGTCACACTGGTGACATCTGGAATTGATCTCCCTTCTGGCGACGTTGCACAAGTACCTCCCGAAGCAACCATGCCCCGAGAGGACCTGCGTCATTTGAAAGGTTAGCGTACCATATCCGCAATCGATCCACTCTTTAAGTATCGGCTGAATGGTTCCCAGGAGCCTTTGAGTTCCGGTACCTCGGCGGGTTGACTCCTTGGGTAGAAGCCGTATAGCCCAGTCCTGCAACGCTTGATCATGAGCCAGTTTGCGCCATCGAACAACCTCATTAGGCGTGAGCCTTTGTCCACGACCGCGCCAGTAGACAGACGATAATATCATGGCGTCAAGATCCCACTCGTGTGAGGCTGTGCGGCACGCCCTGCACATTCTCACAGCCATAACTCTTTGAGCCCTATGCAGTAACGCTCGGCTGGCAGTGGTCAATGACTCTGCCCAAATAGGGGCCCCGTAAAAGGCCTTAGACTGAACCACCGCGGTTTAGAGTATTCTACAGACGAGGTCCCGATCAGTTTCAGGACAAGTTGCTGTAGATGGTTCTTGAACTTTCAATTGCTGTCAAGTACAACGAGGTACTTCAGTGTCCGATTTATAGGAATGCCTCCAACAAATATATTAGAGGCGGTCGTCGAAAGCCATAAAAGTAAATAGCTTCGGACTTATGTAGCGCCACATCCAGTTCCAATCGCCTTATTCTGGCTACAACACCAGCAACACCGGCTGTGGCAAGCATGGCCGCTTCACGGTAATAATGCCTACGAGCTGTGACGAGAGTGTCGTCTGCGTAAAAAACGATATTGACGGTGACTGGATGTGCCGCGCAACACCCAGTCGTAAGCGATGTCCCACAACAGAGGGCCTAACTAGTTATGTACCATCATCTCACATAGCTTGTTGGCTTCCTTATCTATACCCTGCGGCTCCGAGGCTGGGTTCCAGGTTTGGACTAAGGCCGCCTCTTGCATTAAATCTAAATTTAAGCGTTTAAGTGCCCACCGTGGGCCGTCTATCTGTCGTCCTTGATTTGCGCGTGGTAAAGGGGCAGTAGTAGAAGAGACGCCAAACCGAATAAAGCGATGATCCGATAGCGTCTCCACACGCTCCTTTATCTGCCAGTTTCGGAGACGAATCCCCTGTCCAGGGGTTGCAAATGTTACATCCACAACAGATCCCTCTCCCTCTCTGGGAAATCAAGTATTTACTGAGCCACGGTTACATATTACAAGACCGCATTCGGTCTGCCACTCTTTAGGACCACGCCTAAGGGATCTGTTCTTGAAGATCCCCAGGCCGTAGACTTGGCATTTAGGTCCCCTAGAATGACCAAAGGATAAGGGTGGCTCCGGTGTATGAGAACCTCAAGCTGGTTGATGAATGCTCCTACAAAGACTAACTCGCCGATCCGAGCTGATACATAGCCTCTTTCTTTAGTTACGCCTTTGAGAGGAGGGGAACTAGCGGACGCCTGGGAGACTATGACAACTAAGCCGTTATCATCTCCAGCCCAGTCGATACCGGTCGGGATGCGATAGGGTTCAGCAACAGCCGCTATATGAATCGACCACTCCGCCATGCTCTGGAGAAGAACATCCTGAGCCATAATCAGGCTCCATCGGCAACATCTGCTACATACTCGTTCCAGCCGGCTGCAGGTTGACGCTAGCGTTTGCCTTAGCCTTGCTTCTCGCTTCTCTCTTTAACGGGGGCTTGGCGCACGTTTTGCTCCCGGAGAGGTGGTCGACTGGTTTACCCGCAGTTTCCCCGAAGGTGTAGTGCGGAGTGGCCGAACATTCTCGGGCCTTGTGGTCAGGTTTGCAACAACGATGACAATAATTACTGTCTTCGATGTTTGACGCACATTGGGCTCTTACATGAGCACGAGAAAGACATCTGAAACATCGTCGAGGCTTCGATTCGTGTCCCATCTAATCACCAGCCGACCCGTAGCAGAGATCTTCTTGGCATCAGTCAGTGGACACCTAACAAAGGCCGTTCCCATCCCAGATGGACTTGGTCGGATTTCTCCCACTTTAACGGCATCAACCGAGCATTTTCCAGCCCTAGAAACCGCCGCCGCAAGTTCAACAACAGAAACCGAATCATCTAGGCCGTTTATTCGAATATCTGGTCTAGGTCTCTTAATATTTAAAAACTCGTAGTTCAGAACTTCCACTAGTTTAGATGCAAGAATGGCGGCTTTGTCTCCTCTGTCTCCCCCGAGATCTCCAAAATACGAGCTCCTCTAGCTGCCAAACGGATTATTAGTGGAGGGATGCCTAGAGATCCAAGGTCAATCCGCTCCTTAGCTTCTGCATTTATTTTGGCGTAGGTTAATGCCTTCTCCTCTGCGCCCGGCTTTAGAGAGGTAACTACAACAGCCGCCCGTGAAGGAGGAAGCGATTGCTTATGCGTGACCGGTTTTGGAGTCAAAGACTCAGAACCAGGCACCGTTCGTCTGCTGGCCCCTTTTCGAGTAACGGTGACCCATCCCGTTATATTTAGAGAAGCCGACCCAGTCATAGCAGAACTAGAAGAAAGGAGAACATCTGGAGTAGTTTCCTGTGGGGAAATATGGATGGCCGTTCTAGAGGCAGCAGACCCAGTGGTCTGCACAGCACCAGTTTTCCTCTGTTTCGCTTTATTTTTCTTACTTTCATCTTTGTCACTAACACTAACAGATTGAGAGTTGCAACTGGTGCCGTTGACGTCAATGTGGCCGAGGCGACCACAGGTGCAGACGCAACTGCTACTAGGTCTACGGACTGACGAGCTCGCGCATTAGAAGCGAGCAGAGGCCGCAATAGCATCCGCTCTATGGCTTTAAACCGTGTATTCACTGTCCTCATAACCTCTTGTGATATCTGTTTCACTATTTGCCGCATAACCTGGAAGGAGGAAGTGTCATGTAACTTAGAATTTGCAGGCTGCACAGGTTGCCGGTTGCATCCACGTACTTCAGCGCGAACCTCAAACATCTCTTCACGAAGCTCATCGAGGTCAGCGCGTTGACGACTGTTTTTAGTGTGCAGTTTCTTTGTTTCCTCAGAGGTGGATCTTTGGCTGAGCACCTCAAAAACGTCAGTGATAGCCTTAGCGGCCTCTTTGAGACCACATTGGCAGGAACCGTTGAGCCTCGTGGACATGGAGGCCATCATTTCAAGAATCGCCACCTGCTCCTCAATATAAATGCCGAGAGATGCAGCGGAATATTGTTCCAGGCTAACATTCCGACGAGCTCTTTCGATCATTACAGACAAAGTCTGCTCTATATTTGGAGTCTGCATTTCTTAGCGGATCTACCTTTGTGGGCACGATGGGCATGCCCACAGTCCTAATTGAGGTCAAAGGCTAACGTTGTATAGAAAAGATAAAGTAAAATCTGTTCGGTGCCAGAAACCTCGATCTGACCCGTAAAAAGCGTCGCTGTTGACAACAAAATTACGTTTCTAAACGGCACCACCTAGTTCCAGTTTTGGCCATCGGGTCAGATAAGTTTGTGGCGTTGTATTATCAAATCATTCGCCAGCAACATGATTTTTTTCAATGCAGTCGCATCTGAGTAACATGTAGGTAAGGCATTTGTAAAATTTCAAAACCATGATGGGCGATTTTTATTAAGTACCTACTAGCTTTTGCCCGCGACTTCGTTCGCGTGGAAATCGTTTTTAGGGCAGTTTATCTCTTCCCGAGATTATCTCCCTAATGTATGAAAGGTAGTACAAAGGAGAGGTCAATCTTTATGTCAGGTTATACTCAACCGAATTACATGAAACGCCTAAATTTTAAGTTGGAAACCAAACTACCAAACTGTGAACACCACATCAAAATCCATTCGAAGCCATTTCCATAATTCTTATAGGTCTATTAAGGTTCTACATCAGGTGTTACAATTCAAAATCAATTATACCCTATGTTCCCCAGGCTTAATATCTAGCTACACAATAAAAAAGTTTCAATCAAATCCGTTCTGTAGTTCCGGAAATTAGCGTGCACACACAGACAAAATTTTTAAAAATTCTTGTTCTATTGCTATTTCTCCATAGCCCCATTCAAATTCAAATTCATGCTTTTTGTTCGAAGCCATTCCAAATGCTGTATGTGTCGCCGAATACGGGGCGAACAAAGTGTAAAGTGGGGTTTACACGGGTGACAAAAGCCGCACGATTTTTGCCGCGCGGCGTTAATCGACCGTCTAAATGGCAATTCGGTTAGATCGCAAGTGACTAAAGCCGCAAGCCCCAAAGTTGGGTAGCATCCGACTTTGGCCGCGCGGCGACCGGCCACATGCGACTAAAATCGACCGTGTAAGTAAACGATCAGTTGCAGGCGATGGCCCGCCGCACACTCCTTGTGTTTCGCGCACGTTGTATCCACTACAGCGATTCTACGTAGGTACACATCGTTCCGTACAACCATGAATAAAAATAATACCATACAGTTTTTAGAATGCTATGAAAGGCATTCATGCTTATGGAACCCAAGAGAACAAGATTAACTAACTATTTCAATTCTGGCACAAACAGCTATTCTGCTCAACATTTTCGACGGAAATGACCGAGCCGCATGCGATTTTAGTAACATGTGTAAATGGGCTAGCGATGCGACTTGGTAGGCAATTTGTGAAGCGACTAGCTGCACGGCGAAAATCGACCCGTGTAAACCCCGCTAAGGGAGAGTTAAGTCCATCGACTCGATAAGAAGAAGAAGATCGCCCTAAATTATATTATTCAATGTACAGACACACTATCTTTACTGTTTTATTATATGTACAGATTTGTTGTAATACGTACTTCCATACATTAACTGTTTGATGCTTGTATTACCGATTTTACGATTGACAAAAACATAAGTAAGCTAAAAAATCCCAAAAAAACACACTAATCTTTTACTTCCTTTATTTGCCATTGTATTAAAATTAGAAAGATATAGGTAGTACTTAGTCCTCGAGTCCGACATTCGGGTACCTATCGTCAAAAGCTAGGATAGCCTTTTAATGTTCCTGAACTTTGGTATTTTACAATTTTGCAAAAAATGTAGCTCGTTGCGCTCGCTCATTTAAGACATACCTAGGTCTATTTTATTGCTAATGTCATCGGAGTTAGGAAAATGGACTGGTTAGTAAGGAAGTAGACGAGTTGTGAAAGTAGATGAAGTCGTCCTGATTGGTTTTCTTATTATCCCCAGCTTTTTAAATGCCAAAATGTAAAAAAATTCGAGCTCGCTCCGCTCTTTCATTGATTAATTTATATTATTTATATCAGGTACCTACTATTTGACACTAATTTTAAGTTGTTTAAAAAAAAGGATTTTATTAAAAATTCAGAGCTCGCTGCGCTAGCTCATTAATTGAATTATCAAAGTTATTTTTACTACGATCACTTCAGCTTTTAGGATCAGCAGCATAGGCGTAGGCGGCCGGGTGGGCCGTGCCCACCCCAGAATGGTCTGGTGCCCACCCCAGGATGTACCGATTCCAAATTCTGGGCTGGACACATAAAAAAACTTCACCCAAACATATTTTGAATTAAATACAACCGAGGAATAAACAAATTACGAGGAACAAAAATGTCATAAATTTCGAGCTCTCGCTCATTCATTTGCTTCATTTTTTTTCATACTATTTACTAATCTTTCAAAACCTAAAATTCCGAGCTCGCTGCGCTCACTCAATTATTCATTTAAACAAATCACCCCAGCTTATAAAAATAATAATGTTAAAAATTTCGTGCGCGCTCCGATTGCTCATTCTCTTTTAATGTCTTTTATCACGATCAGCATCACATCACATCATCCCAGCATCTAAGCTAAAATATCAAAAATTTCGAGCTCGCTCCACTCGCTTATTCACTCATTGATCATACCAACTTTTGTAACTCAAAATAAAAAAAAATTTGAACTCGCTTCGCTTGCTCATTCATAAGTATCAGATACTTTTCTTATCATTCACTTAGCTCGTTGCGGTCACATAATTGATTTTCTTAAATTACTATTGTGAGGATCACCCATTTCTGTTAAGACCAAATATGTCTAAAATTGCTCATTCATTCAATAATCACCTCAGGCTTTTATACCCCAAAATGTCACAAATTTCAAGCTCACTTCGCTCGCTAATTTTTTCATTTATCACCCCAGCGTTTAAGACCTGAAACGTCAAAACTGTCGAGTTCGCTCCGGCGGCTCATACAGTGATCACCCCCAGCTTTTAATACCCAAAATAACACACATTTCTAGCTCGCTCCGCTCGCTAATACATTCGTTGGATCCCAAATCATACTCTTTTAAAAGTATATTAGTCAAGAAGAAGAAGTATATTTTATTTATTATTTACAATATTGAGGAAATTGTTTGAATAAATTAGATTGTATTAATTATTATAAAATGTTCCTTAAGATTACTCATCATTTAAGAAAATATATTTATTATGTAGTTTAATATTAACGCAAAATAATATATTCCAATGTGTATGAAATTAATCTAAAACTAAATGAAAGTAACAAAAAAAAAAACTAAGGAAGGGAAATAAAATAATGTTTTGGGCTGATGGCCCTAAATGCCAATGCCTATTTAAAATTAAAAATATATTTGACATTGGCTTGACAGCGTTTCTATAAAAGTGTGACCAGATTCAGCAGATTTATGCGATTTTAGCAGAATATTATCCCCTATTTAGTTCTAAGTATATTATGTAGCATATTTTAAGCAGAATGTAAATACTAACCTACTTTAATAAAATTGGACAAAGCAGTGAGCGATCTGCTCGAATCGGGAGGAAGTTCTGATTCCACGCCTATGAACACGGAAACATTTTGGGCTACATTGCAAAAATGGCTAAGGCAGATGGAACTAAAAAGTATTCACTCTTGGTCGATTTTGCAAAGGCCATGATGATCTTACCTATGTTCAATACTGCTTGTGAGCGAATATTTTCTCAGGTAAATAATATAAAAACGGACCAGAACAGATTTCAAAATGAACATGTTTCTGCAATCCTACACGTCCAACAAGCAGTAAAAGAGAAGGATGGGTGCGTAAATTATACGCCTTCAAAAAATATGGTTAAGATAGCCCAAAGCTCGACAACCCTATATGAAATACTAGTGGACCCGGCGCGACTTCGTTTGCGTAGCATTCTAATCCTATACCACGCCACCCCTAGTTCTACCCTACCCTACACCTACCTTACACCTACCCTACACCTCCTAGTGGACCCGGCGCGACTTCGTTCGCGTAGCGTACTAAACCTACACCACCCTACCCCTAGTTAAAAAAAAGGATAAAAAGTATCCTATGTCCGTCTCCTGGTTCTAAGCTACCACCCCACAAATTTTCAGCCAAATCGGTTCAGCCGTTCTTAAGTTATAAAATGTGTAACACAAATAGTGTAACTAACACGACTTTCTTTTATATATGTCGCAGCCATCTGGTTAAATTAGCCATTTAATTAGAAGGCTAGCCCGTTAATTGAACGCTGGCGTTTAATTGAATGGCTAAATGACAACTAGCCAAGTAGTTGAATGTAACGTGCAGCTACTTGGCTGAACGTTATTTAGCCATTTTGTTAATAGAATATAATGTTTGGTTTGAGTGACCATTCGTAAATTATATGATAACTTTACTTAAGATAAAAAATACGATATATAAATATAATTTTTATTTAGAAAGGAAAATATTAGTGGCAACAAATTCAATTAGTAATTGCATTGCGAGTACCTATAAAATTTATAGTATTTACCACAATAATAACTTTAAACTTATAACTTATTAACTATTTGCAACAATGTAGTATAGGATGAATGCACTTTCTTTTTTATAATATTAAATATAAAATGGCACGAAACTTTCTTAGACATTTGTTTCTAATTGTAAGTATGAAATGAAAATGAACAAATTAAGTTATCCTTATTCTTACTTAAAAACATCTAGGTACCACACTTTAAATTTAGTTAAAACGATAAAAATACAAAAACATTGCTTGCTGTGCGAGCTGTCTGACGCCATATTTGTTTTAATGACTACCAGTGCTGCAGTGGATAAAATTTGAACTAAATTTAAATCACCTGCCTGATTTTACGTCAGCCAAATAGTTAAACGTTAAGAGTTTATTGTTCTATCAACTATCGGCCTAGGCAATCAATTAAATTCCGGCGTTTAATTAACAGGCTAGCCTACTCATTAAACCAGATGGCTGCGACATATATTTATTGACATGAAAGAGTGATGTCACGGATCTTAAGTTATAACTTTTTTAAATAAAAAATAAACAGCCAGTCAAAGCGTTATATTTTATAAATCTCCATACAAAATATACGTTAATTCGTTTGAAGAATTTAAGCATTTTTTAAATAAAGTTTAGCATAATATTTTAGCAGATTTTAGTCAAGTCGCTAGCATAATGACTAATTTAAATCTGGTCACACTGTTCTATATACTCTTTGACATTGACAATTTTGGCCGGTATACGTGTATTCTTTGCCGCTATATTACATTATTCTTAGAAAATAAACAGAATAATTACCAGAAACACTTGGATTACTATCAGTAACCTAAATCGCAATTATCCTAAAAATGGGTTAAGTATTTTACTTACATCTTGAAATAACGTAGAAATCAATTCATTACATTAATATTTATTTCTTTTTATTACAGCTGTAAATAGTGCTACTTCGTTTATTCTGTCATCAATTTTGACTCTCCTAATATTCTCTGGAATGCAAATGTATAAGCCACTGTTGGTCCGATCTCCAATAAGTATAATATTTGGAGGTTATCTTGGTTCCCTGATGTTTATGTTTTTCGTAACTGTATCCTTTTAAACCGAAAAAATTATGTTGCACACTTGGGATGTTATGTGAAAGTTTTGCTAAGGAGCTTTGGTATAGTCTAAATTAGCTGACCATTTATGATAATAAGTGCCGTACTAAAACCCAACACCTACCAGTAACACTATAAAACTGATGTTGGAGACCAATGACGATATTAACTAAGTGGTCAGTTATTGTGGTAAATGACTGTATCAATACTTTTTATATGTGATGTTATAGACAAGTTTTGGTTAGAGAATACCAAAGGTTCAATTCAAAACTTAGAATGTCTTTTTTCCTCAGTGCCCCCTTTGCTCATACTCTATCCTAATTGACAAACCACTCTGTTTACCACCAACAACCTGGTTGACTGTTTAATATATTTTTTAATTATGAGTACTACATCTATCGGCTCCCTATGATCTTTACTACGAGTTCAGTGCCCAAATTTCATGGGGGCAATCCCTAGCTGCCATTGCCAATACGTGGTCACCACTCCAGAACCTTTCCACCTCCTCGGCAATCGGTTCATGACCTGCCCACTTCCACTTCAGTTTTGTGACTTTGGAGCCTATTTTGGAAATCTTAGTTCTATTATGGATATCTTCATTTCTGAGCTTATCCCATAGAGAAACTCAAACATAGCTTTCTCCATTGTCCGCTGAATGATCTACTAACTGGACCATTAGTCCCAGGTTGACATATCCATCAATGCGTCAACAACTATAGATCCCCTAACAATACCGAAGGCATAGAAATTATTAAAAAATAAAACAGTTAAATTGTACTGCTGATTGTGCAGGGGTAGAAGAGTTAATTGATATTGTGAATAAATACTGTTAGGGCGATAACAAAACTAGACTAAAAGTTGGTTGATTAATACTTAAAAGTACAAAGTAGGCTGGTTGTTGATTAGAGAAAAATTTTACTAGAATTTTTTTTTTAATTTAAATTTTTAACCAACGAGCCAGATGGACAGAGTGGTTTGTTATCCTTATTCTGGCATATCAAGCCTACATGAATCGCTCTGAAACCCTGGACAAATTTGTAGTATTACAATAATAGTTTAAAGTGTTTTTATTTGTACCAAATATTTTCCTTAACATGTTATTGAAGGCTGTGGGGAATCTAGAAGCTACATTATTTGGTAAGAACTTTCAACTGAAGTTGCCAGAAATTGTGCTGTCCATGGCAATTTCTCTCTTTGCAGCTGGTATGGTGCACAGGATTTGTTTTACTACATGGTATGGTTTCTTTCTGTAACTGCAATTCCTTTAAGATTGTTGTGAGGTGTAAAATCTTGATGTATTTTTTATTTATTTTTCAGCCTGATATTCTCAATCATAACAATATACTACATGAACAAGTTGTCTAGTAAGACCTATGCATCTGCTGCACCTATTCCTGCACCAGTAAAAAATCGTCGACACAAATGAATTTATTATACTGAAGTCTTTAAAATTTATCTCAATAAGTCCATTTTATATTATCTTTTGCAATGTAAACCTTTATGAAAGGTGAAAAAAACAAATAGGAAAATAAAAAATAAAATATATTTGAAAGGGTTAATTGTTTATCATTTTGCAATAGAAATAACAATAAAACCTTATATTAAAGACATACTTATCTCTTAACTTTTAGGTAAACTAAATAATAATAAGAGTAAGCAGTTCTTCCAGGGTTAGACAGGAATAAATAGAATCATGTGTAATTTAATTACTTACTTTACTTACATTACGAGCCATTATTTAAAGATGAATGTAATAAAATAACAGACTTTAAACTAAATTAAATAATTAATAAGTATACTTTGTTTTTGTAGACTCAGTCTGAAATATCTGTAATATTTAGTTGTTCGCTTTATTTTCTAAATATAATAAGTAACAACAATAACTGTTAAGTGAATTATTGTAATTTTTTATCAATATTCCAATTGAATTTGATACAAAATTGTTTCAGCTATATTTAGATTTTGTATGTTAATTGATGTATAATTAGATGTTCTAAAAATATAGATATTAATTTGTCTCTGAAATATATATAGCAGTCATTTCTAGAAAGAATAATTACCTTTTTATCTTAAGCATGATGTCTTTTTTACAAATCACCAAATGGAATATGTAAACCTAAAATTATTTCCTAAACTTGATCAAACTAGGTTGGTATGACACAAATAAATTACTTACCTAATTACAAAATATTATCCTGTCTTTATTGCTGATGATATGAGAGGATCAACATAGTAATATTTTTTATCTATTGCTATGCATATTGCACACAATTCTTAAATATTTATATAAAAAGCTTTCATTACGAAAATATATATATATATATATCAGATGCACTTAATGTTAAATGAGATGATTTAATTCATGTTACATGTATTTGTAAATCAAACTAACATTAATCACTTAATTAAATATTTTCTAAAATACTTACAATTATGGATGGCTCTCACTCAATTTTGGATGGACTCCTTTCATTTCCAAGGCATTTTTCTTAGTTTAGCCTAGCAGTGTAGTATCACTCTAATTTGAACATTATTATACATTATACTTAGGTATATTTCTTTCAGGCCATAAATCTTAATATCAAATTAATTTCACATATTGTTGTTTAACCTTTTCAGCGCCAAAGTCTGATATATCAGACGTTTAAGTTTTGTGCCCTCGCCGCTAATGTCGATATTATCAGACAAATAAATCTTACCAATTTAACTCTATTTTTTCTTATCGTTATAGTACCTGACGACACATTTATGTGGACACGTTTATTGTCGTGGCGTGTGGTGAACGTTTTTGACGAAAACTCTTGGCGGGGAAAGGGTTAAAAGTTCCATCTATATTTGCTACATCATATTAAATACTACTTACTATATATAATAACAAACAAATCATTATTTTCATTAGATAAGACAGGAAAAATAAAGTTAGTATATACAGTCATTCAATGAATTACTTGGTCGCTAAAATCCATGTGACAATATGGACGCATGTTGCGTCAAATACAAAATTAATTTTGTCGTTGACACAAGGAAACCTTGATAGGTATTCTATTAAAGCTCGACAACTTTGAGTGGTTAGCTAATTCGCTGTATGACTGTTCATATCAAACTATACCTAAATTATTTTCAATGTAATGTAATTTCAAATGTTATTCACCTTGCCATTGAATATATTGTATAGATCACATGATAACTACTTTAGTTATGAATCCACAAAGTTTGGCACAAAGGTTGGATGACGTTCAAGTAGGAAGTCTTGTCGATGTGGCATTTCACATCTAGGGTACCTACTCTCTCTGCTCATCATTCATCAAGTTTCATAATTTGAATTTCATATAATTAACCAATCTTTTTGACATCAAATTTATTTATCGGATTGACTGATGAGCTTGGAGTGTAGATCCCCTGCGTATTACTAATAAATTTCCAGTGAATTGATGAAATCAAAGTGAAAATAATGAAGCACAATTAATTCCCTGAGGATTTTATGACGGTACATAATAATTAACATTGGCAGTAAGTTCATTGATATTGTCAAATGCTTTCTCCTATGACCAAAGTATCAATAGTAATGCAGCTAACAATGAACAATGAAATACCAGCATTAAAATTTGCAAATTTCATTAACCTAACAAAAAGTATATGTATGTACATTATGGCAATATGCCTGGAGGTACATACAATATAAACTACAGAATAAAATATATTGATCCACATTCAAAAGCATGCATAATCTTATTTGTTTCTTATGTGCATGCTATTATTCCTAGCATAAGGGTTTTGAAGAATTCTTGGAGTTGTTTCCATTACTCTTAGTAACAATTCATCCAAATAATTTTCTAGATCTTTATTTTTTTTCTTTTCACCTTCTGCATCCTTTTGCAGATTATAAATCATTACAATAAGGTCCTCCCGAGATTTTGTGTCAAATTGTTTTAGAACAGTTTTTGGAATACTATTGTATGCGAGGTTTACTGTTTCTTCTTCATCAATGTTTTCCTCCCCTACTATTATACGCTCCTCAAGCAATTTCTTGGGTTTATTACTGATTCCAAACTTTTTAAAGAATTTTGGACTAGGCTTTTCTTTCAATGAATTAGGGCTATCAAGCTTACTGTTTCTTTCTAGACTTGAAGATTTTTCCCTATCAATCATAGTTTGACTGTTAGATTTTGGCCGGGGATATAGTTTTTGAGACCACTCATCATTTTTGTCAATAACTGAGGCTGGTGGCTGTGTTGGAGTTATAGCAGCCAAGCTTAAGCGAACTGGTTTTAAATTTGCTGGTTTTTCAACACTTATTAAATTGCTAACTGTAGATCTTCTTAAAAATTCTCCACCTCCTAAATTTTCCAAAGATGCATTAACAGGGGATGGTGTATACTTGTGTCCTCTGGGTAATGTCTGCACATTAAGTGAGCTACCAGAGCTTTTATGTGATAAATCATCAAAAGCAAACTCATCTTCATCTTCACTAATGACTCCAGGATCAGCTTCGCCTTGTAATTTTTTTGGTGTAGATGTATCAGGTGTTGACAATGCTGAGCTCTTCAAGTTTCCTATGCTTCCACTGAGTGATGATGAGTCACTTTTCTTATCTTTTTTTGTTAGGTTCATCTTAGATCCCAGATTTTTAGCAAACTTTTTCAAGCCCTTTCTTTTTTCAATACTTCCAATGCTCATGAGACTACCTCCGACATTCTGAGCAATGCTAGATAATGAAGACTTATGTTTTTCCTTTTTGGTGAGGTCTGACAGGCTGCCTTCTTTTACCGTAAAAGCGATTTTGACTTCCAGCTCTCCTCTGTACTTGTATTCTTTTCCAGGCTTCCCTTGCAGAGGGTACCAACGGTTCTTTGGCCTCTCGTAAACATCGAGGTCTTTTAACGGAATTGACACTTGACCTAGTAAATGGTCTTTGACGAAATCTTCGCAATAGACTTTTAAAACAATCTCGGCAGTATTACCTCGAGATGGTATGCACAATTCACACTCTTCTAACCATTCTACGTTTTCTGTCGCTTTGTGTTTCACGGACGTTTGGAATTTTTCTTTCCCGAGAGCAATAGTAACGAAACACTCATTTGTACCATTTTTACCCTTAATTACTAAGCCACGAGCCTTTTGCACGGTCACTTGGACATGAGTTGGGTCCCACATTTCGCTAACAATAAAATATAAATAAACACTTCGCTATGGTGGAATAGAAAATTAATCAACTCTCAAAAACGGACACCATGAAGAGAGAACAATATTATTTTTGCGAAATGTCGTCGTCGTCAGTGTTGCCAACAACGCAAGACCGATAACCTGATATCGTCATTTTGATGCTTGGCCCATCGAAATATATGGCTTGGCCCAAACTAAGGTTTTAAAACAACGCGTTGCATAGGTACCAGTCTTTATAAATGAAAGAAGAACAGTAAAACATTTGCCAAGTCAAAAAGAGTCGAACAGTAATGTTAGGTATTGCCGAAGAAAAGTAGAAATTATGTTGTTTTAAATTATTTTATTATTATGAGTAGTAAATTAAACTTTTAATTAATAATTTAAAATAAAATTGTGACCAAAACTTGCATAATTTTAGATTTCAATACTTAGGAGGATATTTAAGGAGACCGAAATTTTTGGACAGGAATTTGAGCCATAATTTATATGACTGTTTTTGGTGGGATAACTTAAATAAAATACATTAGGTATATAGGACATAAAAAGGAATGTACGACATTTGAATTTGTTAAAAAGTTATATTGGGCCATTTCACATCAAGAGGAAAGATTCGGACTATTGTCTACTAGTACTATTGCAAAGAACGGATTGCCAGAGTCTACCTATGGCGTTTCGCTTTGCTGATACAGGATACTTGATACGTAAATCATTCATTCTCAGTTCACATTTCTTCTCAAAGATTTTGGACTATTATATATGGATATTGGACAGCTGCTTAAATAGTCTCTACTATTCAAGCAGCTGTCCATTTTTGAGTTTGTCAAAATATTAATTAGGGACTTACCTCTAAAATTTCAATCGAGAAAAAAGACCGTCAACTCGAATAAGTAGCAAGCATCGAATTTTTTCTTTCAATAGGTCATCGAATCTAGGTACTAAGTACGAAATGGAAATAAAAGAAGAATACCTATTACATGAATTTCTCCACAGTCTAATATATTTTTAAACATAGAAATAACAAGTTAACAAGGAACCCATAAGTATGTAATCTCAGTAGTAAATAATAAAATGTAGGTACCTAATCTAAAACATTTTAATAGGTTGATTTGATTATTAATTTTTCAAAAGTCATGTAAAGCTTGATACATACTCAAAACGAACTGGATAAGAAAATACTTAGCTGTGGCTTGGTTGAAAAGACACAAAACATTGACTATCCTTCAAAGTAACGTTACATAATTTGTCCTAGAGCCCTGACCATTCAAATTGTTTCGTCGTCGATTCTCGGTCTGAGTTGCTTAAATGATGACAAATCGTCTTTGTTGGCAGCACTCGTCGTCTTGCCTCGTCTTTCATTGTATCGGCTCCTCCTTGGATTCGTCATCATTTACATACAAATGTTTGCTCTCTGTTTTAGGCAAATGATAGGTAAAGAAATTCTAGCGACACGATTGCTATTGGTTAATAAGACGATGACGTCACTGAAATACGAATCAGAACCTTGCACTGACAACTGAATACTGCCTTGGCTAAAAGCGGCAAATTCAATTTTATACCTGTTAATTTTTGTTACCGCTCTTGTCTTAAGTCATAGCCTTCTTCATCTATGAAGGAGGCTATGCTTAAGTGCATTACTCGTTTTTGCGTAATTCTATACGCTGATGGTCACAAGTAAGCATGGGAACTAAACTACCTACCTATAGAAGTTTGTGAAAATCAAGTAAAGATGTTTCGATGATTGTATGTACCTACACTACCTGCCCATTTTACTTGATCTCTTTACTAAACCCAGGTGAGTACCTAAAACTCATCGGTTATAATGGTTACAGCACTGAGCACCCTTAGCTGAAGGTCTTACTTCTATATGGGTATGGGGATGGCTTCTATGTGGGATAGGCATGTATCTAGAATCTGTCGTGCGGATACGTGCGTGAGTGTGGTATTATCATGATATATGGCAGTGAGTGGGTCATATGGGCGACGATTATCGATAAAAAATAGGTTAGAAAACACTCCGGAATTTTTTTATTCAAAAACATGAACCTTTCCTATTCGGTAGGTACATACATCGAACCATAAAATTTGTAAGTAGGTACTATATCCAAAAATTCATCGAATGAAAGTATATCACCATTTAGAAAGCGACTAATGACTAAATTATAATGGTCTAACAGGATTCTATTTAGTCGGTTGGTATTGAATTTACATAAAATGCAAATGTAAAATGCTTACGAGAAACCTAAATATTATGCTAATTAAGCGAAAGAGTTCCTCACTTGGTTCCTTTTCGTTTCTAAGCGCCGGGTACCTATACTCGTAGATATTCTGTGGCACCGGCTTCACGTACCTAGTCATATTTCGATACCTACCGAAAGTAGATAAACTGTAAACCCATGACTTTGTTAAGTAGTCTTAAGAGTCTGGTGTCTGCCAAACTGAAATTGGCCGGAACTGGGAAACATGTGCTATTCCGGTCGTAAAAAGACGTCGGATTTCACGGCATCGGTGCGTGTGCGCAGCGATGTGGTTTCCCGTACTAAGAGCCAACCAGTTCCCAAAGCACGTGTGGTGTATATCGTCAAGTCTCTTGCCATCTTTTAAAATAGACAAAAGCCCGACGTATGATGTCATTCAGGGAAGCGTGGCAGGATATTATAGTCGACCGGGACTATGAGGATAAAAGACCATGGTGCTCAATATCCACTGTAGCGCCGCAGTGGCAGCGATGTGGATCCAACAAGTCACTTAAACACAGACCAACAGCCAACCTGGTTATTGTCGTTAGAAGGTTTCTATAATAACCGAGTTATCTACTAGGCACCTAGGTACATACAATTTTTTGGTTGGGTGGACTCATTCTAACTTCTGTTTGTAAGCATTTTAGTGTTTCATTGTTTACCGTTTGCTATTTTATTGGTCCAGCCTGAACCGGTAACAGCGTTTTTGTTTCAGCGAGGTGTCGGAAACCGCACAATACAAAGGCTAAAAGCAGCTTCCTACTTCAAACAAAAAGCATTGTCCCACAATAGGACGCGTATTGTACCGCTCCTATTGAAAAGTGCGTGATTTATCATTTAATATGGCAGGAAACAGATATTCTGTTACTTACGTCATTTAGTGAGTTAGATACATACCTGTTTAATTAAGTGTTAACCTATGGTGTTAACGAATTACCTATGTGTAGGTACGTTAATGACTAATTTGAGGCAGAAATACCTACGCGCTATGGCATGGTAATTAAGCAGAACGTCTTTCCAGGCTTCAGATATGTACCTACGATACCAAGACGACGGATCTGCCTGCCTGACGAGTTTGGAACACCTACCACCGATTTGTTTATTTCTGCCTGCCGTCACGCAACAATGCTTGCGTTGTGTTCGCAATGACTTAATTTAAAGGTACCTATAGTATCCAGCTATATTATAGATATGACGCTGACAGATAGATAGATAAACTCGTTATTACCTACTCATAAAACACAACAATATCAATCACTTATGAGCAAAGGGGTTTTTAATAATATAATAAACTAAATCTTCCAGACAACCTTGACTCTGTTGAACTTAGAGCTAGTTTCGGTACTTTTAAACTTAAATTAGTTGTGGAGTGGTACCTACGTAGATGTTGTGATGGCCGATGGAAACCACTTTCCATCGGGAACTTTACTTTGTTTAAATATCCTCTTCTTCTTCTGGTGCCTCACCTACGGAGGTCGACGATAGTTCTACGATAGGAGTCTTTACTTAAGAGACTACGGCCCGGAATAAAGACCTACTGCTCATCCCAAACCCGTCTCTAAGGAAGTTGACCCTCGAGCCTTATATTCGCGATTTGGTCCCTGTAGAAATTCCGTCGCCGGATGTAGGTCTCTCGTATTTATCGTATTTCACGTGGCTCGTCAACATAACAAATACACAATACCCACACCTCCACTATCACTAGTAGATCGCTGTCGACCGACGCATCCTCTAGTGGAATAGGTGCTCGAGACTATAGGCTCATACACTGCCGTCATCAATTCTACAAATCCTTACAAATCTTAAAATTTCAGCTTATATTTCCTAATTACTTTGGACAGACAGAATTTTACAAGATGCTCGTCGCAAAATGTTTAATTTGGGAAGTCAAAACTTCATCAGAGCCAACGATTTGTAAATCTCAATTAAGGCCGCTTTGCCAACAGTCTATAGGTACGGGATTACTTTTTAGAAAGTTCTCTCAACCAAATATAACTTTTACAACTCTTTGCCTCTGAGCTAAGCTTTCTCTTATTAGGTAAGTAAGTACCTAGTTATTCAGGTAAGGTAATGGAACCAATCATGGACAATGTAAGAATTTTTTTTTTGTTTTACTCTTATAACTTTGTATATGTAATGGTGCCGAACTTGAGGAAGGGTTTATTTCATTAAAACTTCTTTAAATAATGGTTTGGAGTACTTTAATAACATCAAATTACAATATAACAATAATTATTGTACGAAAAGTGGATAATGTATAAATATCCTTGTATGGACAGCATAATTCCAATTTTGGACATCCAGTCATGAACCGATTCCCGTCATGGACACCCAATCTTGGACGGTTTCCAGTCATGTACACCCAATTATGAACCATCAATTATTTAATAAAATTGACAAATAAAATATCTAAAAAAGGTCATTAATAAATATTTCACATCACCCATTACGACAATGAAATAATGAGTGGATTTTAATCACATCAATAACAATAAATGTACCTGTTTAAAAACTTACTGAATCTAATCCAAAAGGTACAGCTATCAACAACCTTATCTTAATACAACAATTACAAATCAGTCTTAAAATTTAACGCTCAAACATTAAATGTTACTTCTTACAACTAGATAGACCTATAATATATAATACCAAACATGGACAGCCAGTCATGGACACTACTGTCCATGACTGGATAAAGAGCAAAATTAATATCCAGTGATAAACACTTCAAATTTTAAAATCAAGAGTATATTATTTGGTAGAGGTTATTTTCTGTTTAGATGCTCTGTATATCGCATAAATAAGAAATAATCGCAGAAACTGCTAAACTCTACAATTCTACTTACAATTGCGGTCATAAAAAACTTACCCTACGCGAGATTCTTATAACATTTCTTGATTTCTTCGTCTTTGTATGCGGTCTCAAAATTGAAACTCCGGTGAAAAAAGTAATGGATGACTGACAGCTGTCAAAATTGAACAGATGATTGATTGTTCGTTCAGCATTAAAAAAAAGTGTTGCGATTAGAGAAAAATAATTCCCATTTAGTAATTTTCGGTGTTTACTTATAAAATGTACATGATTGGAGCACTGTTCATGATCGGTTCCGTTACCTTATTACTAATTATAGATTAGACAAGCATAAAAGCTTCTGTCAAATTATAGTAGGTACTACCATGCGTCTAGAAACGTTTAAATGATTGTAAACTACCTTAAGCGCTCGTTACATCTGACTAAATACAGTAACTAAATTCAGAAGCAAAAAGCGTGAGAGCAAATCAAAGTGAAATGTATGGTTCATAGAATAAGGTCCATTTTTGTATCACTTATATTATATTAAGGCATGTGTAATAAGCGAATAACATAGTCTGTTCGTGGAAATGTATTTACGTATGTACGTGTATGGTCCATGACGTTCACAATTTTTAGTTTCATTGCGTAGGCAGATACCAAAAATGCCGAAAGTAAGTACCTAAGTAGGAACCTAGTAATATAGCGTTGTCACTGTATGTTTGATAGTCTGATATGAGTCATGTTTGTATCTACTTAGTTATTTATGGATAGGTGATAAGGAGGTATGCATATTTAAGATAAATCATGAATCATACAGAGGTACTTAGTTGATTATACAGTGCTATTATTCTATGACTAGGTACACAACGCTTATGAAGTACTTTTCATAACTTCCTAACGTGGGTGGTCGACGTCTGACATCGCACCGTATGATCTCATTGCAAGATAATTTAATCTACGACAAGTGAATCGTCAGTTGATAGTGAACATTGAATACGCCGGTAATAATAGTGATTATGAGGTTTAGTATAGCATATCATAGCGTGTCGGCTTTGACAAGTTCAAGCGAAGAAGAACGGCGGCACAGCAGCCGTACGTTATGTCTCTTTATATAACAAGTATATTTTTTCTCTATCATTATATATCTACATGTCACCATAAGATTGTATAAACTGTTAGTTTATACTTTAACTAACGTAGGAAAACTACTTACGTGTGCGTAAAAACGTTTAAACCGTATATTAATCTGTTTCAACACTTTGTAAAAGAGTGGCGCTGTTGTCTCTTGTCTAGCTGAACGCCTAGATAGCATATATGGTTGTAGCATGTATGGACTTTAAAGATGAAACACTGTTTAATGGTCACGCCATAAATCATAAAATGGGCACCTGCATTTTCTGTTGAGTATTTTTTACAACACAGCAATCTCCAATCCGCCTGCCGAGCGTTTAGATTATGGCAATGCCCTCCACTAATGTAGAGGAGGCTCAAGTCCAGCAGTAGACCGTTATGGCCTGTCGATGTGGTGATGCAGATCAGTTTTATTGGACCTCAATTATTAAGGACATTGAAATAAGAGAATTTGTTTAGGTACGTAAAGAACGTATATTGTTAGATAGTAATTACCAGAAACCGAATTAATTATTCATGTAGGCAGAGGTTCAGAGATTGCGTTGGCGTTCGCCCGCCAACTGAAGTTCTTGATTGATGGGAGTTTCGGCTACACTCTGTAGCCGGATACTTGCGAACTATGGACCTATCGCTATTTGTGTTATCCATGGTTTGTGACCAAAATATCGTTTTCGGTTTAGGTTTTGTGCTCCATCTGGACTCCGAATTGGTTTGTGTTTCTGAGAACTAGCTGTAGTAGCTAGTCCACTCTTTCTTAGAAGGTAATTTAAACTCTTGAGATGTTATCAGGCTCCTTCAAGTGGGCTCTTTACTAAGAAAGTGTTAGCCCGGTCTCACTCGAGGAGCTGGCCGCCCCTTACAAAAAGCTCTCTATTGTGCCCGAGGTCTTTGTGATAATAATTACATACAAGAGAATAAAACAAGTTTCTAATCGCGTTCTGTCTGTCGGTCTGTCTTAACGCGATCACCTCAAGTGAACTTATTTTCTAAGCGAACTAGGCTTTTTTTCAAAGTGTGAACAAGTGTGACACATTGTTATATTTTTACCGTTGGGTAAACAAAAGGGTGTGACTAACGGGAACAGTGGTCATAGACATTGGTTTATGCATTGGTGAATTTGAGGATCGTCGCTAGCCCAGCGGTAAAAGTATCCGACTCGCAAGCGATAGGTATGGGGTTCAAACCCACTGCTGCCATGTATCACTGACTGTTTTCTGAGTTATGTACAGTAGTTGAACACTAACCGATACGGTGAGGGAAATATAGTGATGAAACCTGCACATTCAGGCGACTGATTATGTTACTAAAATCCAATCAGGTAAAGTTCCCCTGGTTCGATCCTATCCCTGTACCAGTGATCAGTACCTGATCTTCCAAATCCTAGATCATGGTCAACGCGGACCCCGGGCCCTCGAGCGCGAGAGCACAACCAGGACATTAACGCCATGATGATGTTTTTTCATTAATGGTGAATTTAAGGGAGGTGCACCTAAACCTTTACTTACCTATTTATTTTTCTTGAGCACAGTATAACTCCGTCTCATTATCTCTAATTACATTTTATGAACAAACGATCATTATCTAACTATGTAATCAATATAACGCGTGCCTGTGCGATGAGGTGGCGGAGCGTTAGTATGCAATAGTTAGACAAAACAACTAATTAGGGAACAATTTGAAGAAACTATTACTAACGCCATTATAAGACACTAGCTGTTGTCTGCGACTTCGTCTGCGTAAAATTCGGATTTGTCCTAATTTTGTTTGTAAATTATAGTTTACTTGCTATTCTAAATTGTTTTCTCTAGTTTAGGCATTTATTTAATGATATATATGAAATGCATTTTAAGGGTATATACCGGGTTTCCGTTTTCCGGGTTCGTACCTTTTTTGTTGACGAGTAGCCCGATATTTCGACACAGTTGCATGCATCAACAAACTCTACCACTACTCAACACACTTTTTGGGCTACTCGTCAACAAAGGTACGCGGTAGGAAACCCGGAACATACCCTTAAAATGTGTAATAATAACCGCTATAGTTTAAAACATTAAATATGGAATGTACCTACTTTATTTACTAACCTTAAATAGCTTTGGTTATAAATTACTCGAAATTGTTCTGTTCATATTTTATCATAGATTTTATCTACAGTACGGTGTAATATTAGACTTACGTTTATTGAATAAATTATTGTTATATAATTTGATTTGATTTTGAAATTCTGGGCTATAAGTTATATTACTGCCACGTTTCTACAAAATCCGTTCAGTAGTTTTTGCGTGAAGAAGTAGCAAACATCCAAACATACTATTATTCTTACAAACTTACTCATTTATAATATTAGGTTGGATTGGTAGGATTAGTATCAGTAGGCCTATACTTAAACGAATTAAAAAAAAATCGGTAGACACTTAGTAGAAATTTCTGCGTGCCATTGGCACATTTCAGTATATTTCGGGATTATTAACTTGAGATATTTGGCATCATTGGCGTAGCTTACGTAACGACTGATCTATTTATCAGTGTACCTAGTTAGTGAGTTGTTGGTAGGGAATTGATTACCTTATCGCAGTATCGTTGTTCCGGTGCTCTTCCGCTGGCCCGGGCACTGTCAATATTGTGTTGGGCCCCACTAACTACCTCTCAAAGTAAACAGTTTAGTTTCGAACGGTACACAAAATTGGATACGCTCCGTTCTAGACTTATCCTACAAAATACCTATTGGCTATAAATTACTTTGGAGAGTATAAAACAAGTCCCTTCCCGCCATCTGTATATATGTATGCTTAAATCTTTTAAGCTACGCAAAAGATTTTTATGCTGTATTCAACAATATAGAGGGATACAAGAGCTTTATAAGCAAGAAAAAAGGGTAGATAGGGGTACGCGAACGAAGTTGCGCCGTGTCCACTAGTAAATTTTACTTTCGAAATAGGAATGTGACGTCATGCTTTCACTACTAGGGTCCTACTACCGTATCTTTGCGCAAAGGTAACACCCCTGGTGAAAGTTGCAAAGGTATGGTCTTTTCATACCACTCAGTGATAAAGCAGCAGCCAGTCCACCTGATGGAAAGCGGCAACTGTCACCCATAACGTCTATACATACAGTCAGCCGCCGAGAGAACGGACCCACATACCATACCTACATTGAATTTATGCTAGGGGGCCCATTCACTCTGCAGCTGACTATACCTATCGGACTCATGCACAAGTTTCTTGCAACAAAAATGCAAAACCGCAGGTGCGTTATCAATGCTGTAATTGCTAAAATGGAATGCCTCATGGTTTTTTATAAAAGTACCTACCTACTATCTATAGGCCCCCTTACCTGACGGCCGCAGGACCTTTCTTATCCTTCAAACCGGAACACAACAATAAAAACATTGTTGCTTGGTAGGAGAAAAAAAAGCGCTGGTCTCAACATAGTAAAAGGAAGTTGTATTTAGTGTAGAAGTCATCGACGCGCTTACCTTGTGATGTTTTTATAGGTATTATTGTTTTTGTCATGCGTTACACAAATAGTCGCTTGCCTCTGCGGGTCATCTGATGAAAAGCGGTCACCGCTGCCTATAAATATCGATTTCCAGTTATATTCATATCATCATTATCATCGTCATATCAGCCGAAATACGCCCACTGCTGGGCATAGGCCTTCAGAGATCTCCACAAAGGCCGGTCCTGTGCTTTCCGCAGCCAGCTGGTACCTGTGGTCCAACTTGTGGGAGGCCTACTCACACTGCGTCTTCCGATATGTGATCTTATATACATATAACGATAGGGTAATACGATTTTTACAGAGAACATTACACAAACCATGTTGTCAGCTCAATAATTTTAATTTGAATGAGTCCTAAGATTTTTGTGTGGCGAAGGGACTATGTCGAAGGGTGGCTGCGTCGTGAGCCGGGTAAGTATTTTAATTGCCGACTTTATCCGGATCGCGCCGGATTACGCGGCGGGCGTAATTCCGCGTCTTTGTGCTGAATCCGGCCCTGTCATTCGCTGCCTACAAACTGAGCCAAGTCTCGACAATCAAGTTTTAATTTCACTCCATAGGGAGGATAACGTTGATCCCGTGAACACACACGGTTTATTTATTTAACACATTTTTTTTACAATGACAATAGGTACTGTACCTACCTACAATAGTAATACCAGTCTACCGGAAAACTGGCAATAAAAATTATAAGACGCTCAAAGACTTCTATATACTAATGAAGACGCTGCAATAAAATATAAACGAAAAGGAAAAAGCATTGTAATGATACTAATATGACATATCTACATTCAAAGTATTGAAGATATGAGTTGAAAATAAATGTACATAATATTGCATTAATAGTAAGTCAATTCACAATGATATTATCAACAATTAGGGAGCCCTATTCTCGAATGTATTTATTTATTTAATACTTTGTGCACAAAATAGTACAAAGGTGAACTTAAAGCTTTGTAGGTTTATCAACCAGTCTAGAGCTCGTCTAGTCTAAGATGACGCGCCCCACTACTTAGTTAGTTGATTTCGATGTGTGAGTACAAATATTAATAACGACGCTTCATCTGTGTGGGAGCCAATGAACGGCGCGTGCTCCGACGTTTGAATCTTACCAGCAACTGAATGACCAATTACAACGGCATTTGTATATGTATTGCGTCCATATTTTAAACTTGCTTGTGTGCGTTAATGCGATAGTGGGGCGCGTCATTTTAAATTAGACGAGCTCTACCCGAAAACTGGTAATAAAAATGGCAGTCGGTAAATATCAAAATTCCATATTTTCTCTAACCACTCTGTTAAATACGTCATTGATCAAACGTCAAACGATCTATGACATTAAAGGATTGGCGAAGATTGTTCATAATAATATTTTTGGTTGCAATTGTGGTTTCTGTAAGTTTTTAAACCTGTGGCTAGAATATATGTTGATTTCGAGATGTCGCAGCTCGAGATTAGGCCTCCCGGGGCTCTACTTTAGAATGGTTCTCATCGATGCGAACAGTTTTCCATTTATATTTCCGGCATGAAAAATTCAATAATTTTAATATCACATTGGTAACACCGAAAGTATCAAAATAGCGACTTTTTCGTGCTGAAAATCAAAATTAAAAACCGTTCGAATCGAGACGAGTGATTCAAAAATAGGGACGCAGGAGATAAACAAATATAGCGAAAAAACCAACATCAAGTAGGTAGGTAGGTTGATTTTAAGGTAGCAATGTTAACTACCCTCATGCATGATAAATTTGAAATTAATCCAACTGCCCATACTACGTACCACAGAAGCACTCAAGTGGAAAGTGAATTATAAAAAGATCATTCAAAATCTAAATACAAAGACGGACCTGGGTGAGCTCACGGCAGCCTACCGGATCTGAGACTACTGTCGGGGTTCGGCAGAGGCCAATGTGTCTGGTAGCAGCATCAAACATGACATCCGCGTCGCTGGTATAGCTCAATATCCGGGTAACCACGAGGCAGCTTTCAACGGAATTCGACGCCGCCGCTGCCGCTGGCAGTCGGGAGAATCCACGGCAGATACACCGCTACTTACAAGGTAAAATGATTGCATTAGTAGGTAGAACTTTCTATAATATCCGTTGGCCTTTTGCGAGGTAAAATTACTGCACTTCATATAATATCTGTCGCTAGAACGCAGTCTGGCTGCTGTTCAAAGAAAATAAATTATATCTATATAATAATAAATATTCGTGGACAAATTCACACAGCGCCATCTAGCCCCAACCTAAGCAAGGCTTGTACTATGGGTGCTAGATAACTGATGTACTTCTTAAATACATACTTATTATACATAGAACACTAAGACCCGTAACAGAAATTAAAATTCATCATTTTAATTTCTGCCCGGCCGGGAATCGAACCCGGGACCTCTTGCGTGGCAGAACGGCATGTTGACCATTCAACCACTCAGGTCGTTAATTATAAACAAAATACGGAACTTGGAAGGTTAGCTGGATTTAAGAGATACCTCTGTCGATTATATTATAATAACAGTTTGTAAAATAAAAGAAATGCGACATTGTCAAAACCGAACACTCGTCATTCATGATATTCATTCATTCACTTGTAAAGATAATTAACAAACATTTGGTTGTTTAGTTTAAAAGTAAAACGATGTGCGCTTTTCAGGTTTTTTCTGAAATATAACATAATCGACAGAAAAAACGTGAAAAACCCCCGTCCTTGGACTATGTATACTCAAAGGTGTATACATGTAGGTACTCAAATATTTCCCAAACTACTGAACCAATTTTAATGAAACACAGCTAAGACCCATCTTGATTAATTTGTTTTTCAAATATAGAAAACCGCAAGAATAATCGAAATCGACCATCCGTTCGGAAGCTACAATGCCATAGACAGACATAGATCCTACTACTGTTGTGTCTGATATATTATGTCATATACTTTTGTAATAAACTTGTGTACAATAAATAGTTAAATAAATAAATTCTTTGTCCACCTTCACCGCTCTTTTTTCGTAGGATTTTATATCGTACAAGTATAAAAAAGCATAAATGTAATGTAGGGGAATGTGTTTGTTATGGAGTGCTATAAAATGTAATACCTACCAGTAATACCGGTGAGTACCTGCGGCAAAGCCAATGTTAGGATAGCGCTCTCATTAAAAATGAATCAACCCTTCAGTGTCGTTGTGTCCCCCGCGGGCATAAATTAAATAATAATTATTGTGTGCGTTCGTTTCGTATGTTGGCAGTTAGCACCGACAAAATGCCTGTGGGCTTTTGTACATGTTATACAAGTGCTTTGTAGTTCTAAGAAACACCTACACCTTCGGGTTTGAGTCGACAGAGGGTGCAGAAACGATTGGGGGCTTTCCAATAGGGGAGTCGGTAGTAGATAAGTAGGTATAGGTACTTTACGACCCAAAGCCCATCTGAAGTTTTCAAGACATCTGTGAGGAAACAAGTATGTGGTACAGAAACTTAAAATACTGGCTGTTAGAAAACTGAAAAGCAAAACAGTGTTTTTAGTCTACAAGCTGTTGTAGGTATATATGTATGTTGTTAGGTGTTAGGTATTATGTTGTAGGTGTATTTCAAATCGCCTTTTGCAGACCTTTATTTTGACTCGATTGGTTTGATTTACACATAAAATCCGCCATAACGACTTTATTAAAATTTTAATGTGAGTGTTTTAACTTCCTCGCGAACTTACATATTTAAATCCATTGAGCCGTCAGGGCTGCAGCCCGTACCAAAGAAATAGACATAGGTACATTACATACGCTTGAAAATTATAATCATCCTAATAAAAAAAGATTTTTTTTCTTTTACAATACTGAAAAAGCTGCCACATAGCCTAATAATATTAAAAATAATTAAAAACATAATAAACTCTGTATTAGAAGAGCGTCGGTGGCCTAGTGGTTAAGGGAGTAAATAGTACGCGAGAGATACTGGGTTTGAGCTCCAGTGCCGCCATATACCTACCAATGACTCTTTTCTGAGTTATGTACTTTAGTTGCACACTAACCGATGGTCTTACGGTGAGGGAAAATATAATGATGAAACTGATTGTAATGGGACTGAATGTGTAACCACGATCCAATCTGGCCAGGTTAACAGGGTCACAGAGATTAAATGGCTGTCGCTCTACTGTAATTACCTTATCTGCTAAATCCAGGGTCATGGTCAAGGCGGACCTCGGGCACCCTCGGACCCTCGTGCGCGATAGCACAGCCGGGACATAAACGCCAAGATGATTATTAGTGCTTCTATTATTATTAAAAAAGTGTACTAATGGAACAGTTTTACAAAATAAAACCATTAAACAGTATTAAGTACCGCTTCTGTTTACAAATTATTGTAAAAAACTATTACTACTAACTAAATTTACTGTAAAAACTTACTTACTGCGATGGCTTAGCGACCCAAAGTAATGACTGTAAAAAAAGCATGGTACAAAATCTCTTTGCAGACTTCACAGTATTCTGTCGAACTCTGGTTTTTTTCCATGGTCAAACTGCAGGGTCTTCCCAGAACTTCGAGTAGGTAAGAAGTTCCTTTCGTCATTGGGAATTTTCCCGCCCTATATTCCAAACTTTTATTGGCATTTCTCCCGGGAGGCCTCGGGAGGAGCCCCAAACTGACATCGGTGGTCAACTGTTTGTATCTGTCTTGTGTTTGGTATATATAGATCGCCTATGTACTAAAATTATTTTGATCAGAGGAATAGTTAATTGTATATGATAGTCAGCCGTGTGGTGTCCGGCAGAGTAGAATGGCACCAACCCGTTACACTCGTTGGTGTCGTACAAGGCGACTAATGTTTCCGAAGCAAAAGTACTCGAGTCTCCGTAGACTATAAAATGGGCAGCAGCGTTTTCCATTTCTATATTTACAACACTGCGATCTCCAACCCGCCTGCAAAGCGCGGAGATTATGGTAATGACCTCACCTCTTCTGGGAGATCCCCTAAGTTCTGTGGTGGAATGTGATAGGTTGTGATGATGAATGAATAGTTAATTAAAGGGCTCCAAAATTTTTTGGCAGGATATGATTAAATCAGAATAAAAAAAAATTTTATGCTACTCAGTGACAAACGAGAGGACAGCCGACCTGATGGTAAATGGTAACTCTCGCCCATAACATCTACAATTCATAAATTTAGAGGACCTAAATAGATTCTTACCAACGATTTTAAGTAACTTTAATTAACTAAATGTGAGTGCCAGTGTTAAGTATGGCTTTAAGTCCGTCCATTGTGTTATTGCGCAATAAAGTTAAAAAAAAAGTTTTTGTTTTTATAAATTATAGTATTTTCGCATTTATTGTTATTTAGTGCTAGTATCCAGTATTTCTCATTCTGATTTATACTGTAAACGATGGCCTAGCCAGCCCGACCGCGTAGCATTTTTCTTTTGCGCCTACCTCAAAGTGTATATGGCACCCTCCGAACTATCGAGGGAGGGAGCAGAGAACACTCATGTGTACCAGCGCGGCCGGCGGGCTGGTTATACTGGACTTCCAAGGGAGACCTAGGCGCCTACCAGCTAAACTCTGCCTTGGGAGTCCCTATAGCCGGGAAGACTTTTTAGATTTCATCGAATGCGACACCCTATAGTAATGAGGTGCACAATTCCGTGTGGCTCAAAGTCTATGAATGCCATATTCAAGATCCACAAAGAAATGAACTTGAAGGGAAAATGACCACGCGTAATGAGTGTTGCTTTAAATAGGGATTTTACTACATAAACCCAGAAGAATGGTCGGCGTCGGCTTCCCAAGCTTCGAGCAATAAACAGACCTTTAGATATACATAATTGTTTAAATAAGAATACAATGTTAAGCCGCCATTTTTGACTATTATGTTATTAGGTAGACGATTTTGTTATCACCCATTTGTAATGAATGTCTATTGTGCGTTTAAATTGCTTCCTTGGAAATGATCCTTAATATTTACGGAAAGAAAGCTATTGGACTAAATCAGCTGATGGGATGGGTCTTAATTGTTTCCGAAGGATATTTAAACGGGCTGGGTCTGTACGAGGTCTTTCATTTGTGTTTTGGCTACAGACGCGTAACAATTTTTAAATCTTAGACAAAATGGTTAATCTTCCGCCTGCAGAAGTTGCTTCCTCGAGGAGATCTCGTCCTAGGCGCGTCGCGTACCAGGAGCCCAGGAATTTAAATGAGCTGGAGGGACAGGCTCTGCAGTCACTTGAGGTGATGGCCAGGCATCGAAGGGTGACCCGAGTGGACTTGTTAATGGCACTAGATTTGTTACGAGAGCAGAACAATCAAGTGAGTAGCGAGCGTATTTCTTGTCGTAGGTAAATCATCCGATATTAATTAGCACGTGGCGCTATTCGTCCCACATACTACATAATTATATTTCTATGCAATAAATAACATAGATAAAACAATAATTTTATAATAAGAGCATCTAATAATGGAATTAGTATTAAATTAGCTTTTGCCCGCGACTTCTTCCGTGTGGAAATTGTTTTTGCCAGTTTAGCTTTTGCCTGCCCGAACATTTTAAATGATCTCTTTAGTGTATGAATGCTAGCTGTATCTCTGGTTTTACCCTTCCGAATTTAATTTAGATGCAACAAGAAACAGGCTTAGATTTTAATTTGGATTCCAAGCTGTGAAAATCCTATCAAAATCCGTTCAGCGATTTTTGCGTGATGCGTGCAATACAAACGGATAAATGTTGTAGATATGTTTTGGGCCTGGTTACACCTCAGTTTTTCTGAAATATCTTCAATGTACCGACATAGATTTTTACAGTTTTATAATATAGATAATAATATTTAAATCATAGATGTTATGAGCGAGTGTCACCGCTTTCCAGAGGGGCATTTTTTTTCACTCCAAAACGGACCTTTTTTCTAGCCACAAATCTACATTAAAAGTCACTGAAATCTATATTGTAGGCAAAAAACTTATTCTCAGCGATCTTCACCATTCCTTTATTGTCGAAAAGAATAGGCCCCCTGTTGTTTGTCACTAGGGACAGATATAAAAAATCCCTTTAAAATCAACACAAAACACAATATATGTATCTATCTACCGAATATCATTTACTTAAAACTTCAATATTAAATCTAATGTTTTCTACTACAACATCGCAAACAGATAGACGAAACGCCTATCTTGTCCGATTTCACTAAAAATACTCGATTAATTCATGCATTTATTTATTTCTATTTCTTACAGAACTTCATGATGATCTGCGTGAATTGCCAGGGCGTCCACAGTCACCACGATCCTCTGACCGCACCAGAAAGATAGCTACGAGTACAAGGTTAGGTTAGGAAGTATTTACCCGACTGCTACTAAGGAGGGTGAATACTTCCTAACCTTACCATATAGCTATCTATTTACAGATATTTTTAGTTTTATTTTAGTATAAATAACAAATACATTGTCTTCCTTGTTAGCGTAATCACTTTTACATGTAATCGACTACTAATGAGTTCATTACAGTATTAATCAGTTAGTTTAATGAAATTAGAATATAATAGGTACAGATTTGAAAGTGATAAGATAATTTCCCTGCTGGTTATTAGGCTTGTAAAAATGTAACTTCCTGCTGAGTTTAGATTTTAATACGGTTTTCAGCAATGGATCGACTGAAGAAGAAAATTAGTGTGATATGTTTTTTATTGTAAATTTTCCACCTTTCATTAAAGGAAATATGTAGTCAGTTATAATACGTAGTTATAGTATAGAATTTTTTTTTTAATGTCATACGGTATGCAAACAGGCAAGCGGGCCACCTGATGGAAAGTGGTCACCACTGCCTATAGACATTAGCAACACCAAGAGTATCGTTAATGCGTTGCCCACCTCTATAACACGTTGCTCTGGCAGCAAAAAGCAAATGCCACTCCACTGCCAAAGCCACGGTTCCCCAAATCCCCACCCCATGGAGCACTGGAAACCTTACTCACCGGCAGAAACACAATACTATTTAAAAGAGTATAGTATAAATGTTTTGTGTGTTTATGTACTTTGTGCAAATTAAAATGAATGGTACATAAAAGAAGGTAATGTCTCTTATTTATTTTACCCAAGGCTACAAAATACCTATGATATGAATTACGTGTTTATCGACACTTTTAGCAGCTCAGACGGAAATGTATTGTTCCATGAAATAATTTGGTTTTCCCATAAAATACCTACCATTTGCGAAAAGTGTACATTTGTCCATCCAAACTTGATATGTAGTATATGTATAAAAACCTACCTAATAAGAATTTATAAAAATAATGAGACCTGTAAATAAACCTTATTTGTAGTTTCAAACATCAACAGTACCAAGTATATTTGCTTAACTTCAATGTTAACATACACTATAAAAGTACAATATACTTATTATCACAGTACTGAGACGCGGTAATTAATCATTATATTTCAAACGAATAAAAGCAACGTAAACTAATGCCTGTAATCCCGATCAATAAAGCTCCGATTTCTGTTATCAAACCTTCAATTAATGACGTAACCCGTCTCCAGTATCCTTTCTAAACAAAAGGACCGTTAACCTTGGGAACATAAATTAAAAAAGTGTGCGCTATAACAAATCCGAATGAGAGTCTTTAACTTATTTCAAAATTTCTGAATTTTGTTGGAGTTTGCTCACTTAATTAGAGGAGGTGATTGGACCGCCATGTTGTTTCCTGGGATTAGCGGGCGCTTCCAGCTAATTTCCTGGGTCCGGGGCGGACTATCTGCGAGCGTCTCCGAATAACCAGCCCTATCGCTTATGCGCCCATCATTAATCAAAATCGTTCGCTTACCGACATGGTTTTGCCTTCATCTTAATTTATTACGTTGCATTAGGAACATGTGAGTTTGTTGTACCGACGATCTGTTTGAATTAACAAATCGGTTCATTCTTCGTTGCTTTGGTTTGACGATAACTTTTCTTTATTCGGTTAGGTACCTCAACAGGATTAGGAAGCCGATCCCTTCAGATTCTCTTGAGCAACAAAAGCAATCTTTCACATTTAACTGTATGTTGAATGACTAATCATCATCAGTAGAAGTCTATAGCAGTACACTGACTCCACGGTCACGGACATTGGCCTCCCCAATAAGCGTCAAAGTAACCTGTGCTGTCCTGTTATCCAGTTAGACAAATCTTTACCTATGCGATTGTTTCGAGTACCTGTAGTTATGTAAAAGACCCTAAGTATGATTGTGTGTTTTCAGTCAAAAGATGTGATTATTATACTTACCTATTATAGGTAGGCATTTACCATTTATTTGAACGAAATCTTTGGGTTTGATCCCTGCTCATAGTATGTATGTATGTTAACGTATGTAAACTCTTTATTTCGTAAACTTCGTAAATATATATACATCGCAAAGGCGGGCTTATCCCACATGGGATTTCTTTTAGCTAACCTTATCTTGGATAGTCCGAAAGGAGCTTTGACGAACGGTGGAGATAATGTCAGTACCGTGTGAATGAAATACATTTTAAATTAACCTAGCTTCAATAAATTTCATATTAAATATTATATACCACATCAATAGTTGTGGTTCTCTCGAGATGTCACTACAAGTTAGCTAAACTGTCACTGCCACTCTATTGTGTACTTAATAGCTAGCTAACAGATACAATTTGTAGGCCTAAAAACCGGTATACTAATTAATATTTAGAAATCAACACGGCCCCGTCCCGGGAAATCCTGTTGAAGACATGGAGAGTCGTTAACGAGAACTTAATGACTGCCAGCTCCATTCGCTGTAAACACACTACAGGGCAAACAACGGGCCCTTCGCACTGCCGCGAATGTGATTAAATAACAGTTTGTATTTGATAATTATGTCATTGCGGAATCTTGAGTTGTGGGCTAAGAAGTTGGTTGTAATTAATTTACGTAGTACAGAGTTGTTGTTTTGTCATGAAATGTGATGAGCCGATATAGTGCAAGGAATGCAATTATTAATACTGTTGCGGATAAGTGTTGAACAAGCAAATGGCCTTTTTTTTTTTTTTTTTTTTGGCAGACAAACAGGCATGCGGGCCACTTGATGGAAAGTGGTCATCCGAATCGTACGAGCGAGAAATATTATTTCAAACCTTCGCGACTTAGGACTTGGGAGCAAGGCGTCGAGCTAAAATTATGTTGGCAAGTGCACGGTCTGCTCAGCTGTGGTTATACAGTGGAGGAGCAGAAGTTCACGTTACATCGATAGGTCTGCTATAAAAGGCCTGGACGGCATTTTGTTTACGGCATCATAAGTGCAATGTCTATTAAAGTCCGTTGATGCTTGTCTAACAAGGCAAGCAGTTCATCACCACAGCTTTCAGCTAACAACCGCATGATAAGTCCGATTACCCCCGACAAGGTGAAGAGGTCTTTAATCTGGCCTACCTATATGAAGAATGGAAAAACTATTGGCAATGACGGAAGACCCATAGAAACTTGGAAAACAATGAGACCCGGTGCGTACTCTTGCTTATTGAAATATCAAAATAGAAAATATATTCCGAAGTACTTCAAACCTAATTGCTACTTGGAAATGTATGCAGAATACAATTCCAAACAATTATTCTAAATCTTAACATTTAAATCAGAGTTTGGCTCACAATGTTTCACGAACGCAATTATGGCCAGGATATACCGTACTTTGCGTTGTTGCTTTACCACCCCCAAGTGAACAATGTCTCTAGTTCCTTTTTCTCTTTATATTACAAAAGGCCTGCAATGCAGACTGCGGCCGGTGGAAAAAAAAGGTAAGGTTACCTGCATTGAATGTAAATGCTGGCCTTAAAATTCGACGTAGAGCTCGTTTAGTCTAAGATGACGCGCCCCACTACTTAGTTAGTTGATTTCGATGTGTGAGTGCAAATATTAATAACGACACTTCATCTGCGTGGGAGCCAATGAACGACGCGTTATCCTACGTTTGAATCTTACCGGCAACTGAATGACCAATTACAACGGCATTTGTATATGTATTGCGTCCATATTTTAACCTTGCTTGTGTGCGTTAATGCGATAGTGGGGCGCGTCATTTTAAATTAGACGAGCTCTACCTATGTATACATACGGGCGATAGCTACCTGTACTATTGTTTTGACAAGTGCGGCACTGCAAAAATTAAAATCGATAACCTTTAAAGTATTAAAAAACAGTGTGCTTCCATGAGTAGCAGCTGTTCAGCCTAGGCATTATGCAGTTACCTGTAATGTTGACAACCGGAAAAAGAGGCTAAATAAGTTTTCATTGCCGCGTGCACTCGAGCGATTCTACCGTCGTCACAGATAAGAGAAAATGAAAATAGTAAATTACCGTGCAGTTCGTACCTGTAATTATAAACAGTATGCGGATAACGGATATTACGACATGATATTCTTTCTTATTCGAATTTTCTGCGATTTTGACAATGCTGAGCCTCACGGTACTGGTCACCGGTAAGAAAGAATAACATGATAACTAATAGCGTTATAATTGAATAAATATAATCATGGCGTGTATTAAAAAGTCATTAACATTTATAGTGATAGCAGCGTCAGCTTTCACAATAAAAGAAGTTCAGACCAAATCGATATCGGGATTAGATGTAAATAATTTGGTTAAGTCACTGCAGCAGCAGCTGCAGCTAGAGCAACTACAAAAGTATAACGAACAAGAACAGCTGGGAGATGTGAGTAGAAGCGAGTCGGCCGAGTCCGACCACAGCCAGGAGCTGGATGCGGTCGACGACAAGTCCGAAAGCCGTATCTTTTTCCCGGTACAACTCAACGACAAAGGGAAGTCACTGGCAGATTCCGACGATCGCGACCGCTCCGATTCCTCCGAACAGTCTTACAATTTGGACAAGCTAGTGCAGAATCAACTAGACCAATTACAAGAAGTACGCGATAAGAAATCAAAACAGAAAAAGTTCCGATTCAAACCCAACGGCTTAGTAAACGGACCACTCGGACTGTCATACGAAGCTCGAAACACTGTGCTGGACTCCGATCAGCCCGATTTGAATGACTATTCCAACGTGTATTTAATTGTAAATCCAGATCTTGTGAAAAAAGATAAAAAACAAGATAAGTTGGGTGATATGTGAGTGTTATTGTCTAGATAATCATAATGAACACTATCTCTTATTTGCTTTGAACAAATGGAGTTTGCTGAAGAAAGCTCACAGACTCTACTTAAATGTTACCGCTACTTCATTGTGTCCGCTGTGTAGCGAATGGTAGAAAGTACCTATTTCAGACATAGAGGCTTATTGCTACGATAGATAAAGCGAATGTATTTACTTAATGATGGCCTTTAGGTTTAGCTTCCCGTCAGCTGAACTTTAAAGACTTTATAATCAATTACATTTACTAATTCTACAAATGCGAAAGTGTGTATGTATGTTATTACGAATGTCTTATTGTTATGTTCTTCAGCCGTTTCACCGATAGTGAAGACAACCATACTTCATAAATCATTGGTTATGAGGGTCCCAAGGGAAATGCTGGCTCTCTTTTACTGAAGCGTACCCAAATGAGTTATCGGGTTAGTAAAAGTTACCTATTGTCAGACGCCTTTAACATAATGTTATTCTTTTCAGTTTATCAATTTTACTTAACTCAAGCGGCCACCAAAAAGGAAGGAAACAACAAGGTAATCGTTATAAAGGATTCGTAGTTCGCGATGACGATTTGATTGAACGTCGGAAAATCAAAGAAGAAGATGAAAGTACGTTTTAAAAATACACGTAACTTTTTATTACTTACCACTTTTAAGTAGAAATTATTATACTTTCGTAAACTCCTAAATACTCGGTACCAGTAGACTACTATTTTGTATGGAGATTTTGGTATTTTATGTAAGTTTGTTATTTAGGTACCTTAGTGGAATACTAAGAACTCACAATGCGAGTGTTTTACGAAATTCTTGGCCTAATATTGCATTTTGGCTTTTTGACATTTTTGTTTTGGTTTCTTTATTTTGTTCTTGCTTTAACAAAATATAGAGCTTATTCTATACTTAACATGGATTTAAAATCTAAAAGTATTAGAATCTTTGCTTGCGGGTTTTGTGATTATTTACAGAGTACAAGAAAGTACAAGTAAACAATTACTTAAAATTGTTACAAAGTGTATATGGAATATAGGCCCAAACCAACGAATATGCATTATATTATAGTTTCGATTGTCAATTCTCGGATTTGAATCGAAGGCCTGCGTTGACCGATCGTCAAATAGCACAATTACGACAAACGTTTTAGACTTACGTAAACTAAATATTAAATGGTAGTCTAGTGGTACTAGAACAACTCGTACTGAACTCATATTTCTATCTACCTATATACACAGTAAAGTAAATAGGCATCATACTAACAACTTCGCTGTTAACAATCAGGGGCCCTATTTTTGAATCGCTCGCACCTACGCGAGCGCTCGTGTGCACTACCTATCTCTTTCACACTCGCGGTAAATTGCTAGAGATAGCAAATACAAGCAATAGAAGGCGAGCGCTCGCGTAGATGCCAGCAGTTTCAAAAATAGGACCTGATTTCTCAAGAGATTTTCTATACTCCCACGGTTCTGGTACGGAAATATGTCACAATCGTAGTCAGATTATATTTCAATAGTGCATTTCGTACAATTTTGAACTAACGTCGTACTAGTAACACTTATTCACATTCTTTTTTAATAAATTTAAAAATAGCCAAGTTATGAAGGTTTGAATTGTTAATTAGGCAGACAGTCACGTTATAACCCTCAATCACCATTTGAATTTAATGCACACAATAACGAAATACAAAGAACACAAATATAAATTACGCATTACTTATATAATAGGCATTATTTCAAAAGAAATTTCTTCCAGCAGGCCTACAAAGGAGAGATGCTAAGCTAAAGAAACGCAGATACGACGTGCACAATTCTTGAATATAAACCAGAATAAAATACAACTAAATAAATACATAGTCCTTTATAATGACAAAATAAATACATAATATAATACATATTAGATACTAACAATATCTATTATAAACTTTGTTTTTGAATTGTTTTAAATTTCATTTTAGTTTTTGTTATATTATAGCTATTTTCATATTTTGTTAATAAATATGACATATTCTCAGTATCAGGCTACCCTATTATGATTACTACTTGGCAAGTGGCTGAGCTTGGTATTGCAGTTGCATCTTCACTTCTTAGAAGTTGACTGTCGTTTGAGATTATAATACAATGGCGTGTGATTTGGCATGTTTAATAATTTGTATAGTAGTTAATGAATAAATAAATTCATTTTACAATAATCTATTGATAAATAAATAAAAATAAAATAAATACCGTCACGGGGTCCTAAACTGTTCGACCAGTCTTCAGGTCCTCAGCGGAAGACCTTGGTCAAGTTGGCTTCACCAAAGGTATTAGGATGTATACCTAACGAGTGGCAAGCTCGTTGCGGTGCGGAAGTTCGACTAGACTCAAAGTTTGTAACAGTTACCCATCCAGTTCCCGGATATTGCGAGCATTGTTTAAGTTAGGTTATCGGTAATAAAAATATATTATTTGGAATAAATTTAATTACCAATAAGTAGTTGGGGGGCGACTATTATCTCAAGGCCCCAAGCCAACCTCACCTATAGGTAGTGGTGGTTGTGAGAGGCGGACGAGGCACACGTAAGGAGCCAAAACACCGCATATAACCGGTATGACATCGTCTAAGAACATGTACTATGCTAGAGGGGTCGCCAAGAAATGATGCACAAGCATATCGGCTAAGTTGATTGAACACGCGAGCGCCAAGCAGAAAAATCCGCTTCGCAACCATAAACGTTAGCTCACTTAGCGGCCGCTTGAAATAGCTGGCCGACGTTTTGAACAGCTGGCACGTACAGGTGGCATTCCTGCAGAAGGTAAAATGGCGGGTCAAGGGCTATCGTATAGGGGTACCTACAAGCCGTTGTGCACCTCACCAGCAGAGGGTAGGAACGCGGTCGCTGTAGTAAAGTGTTACGAACTACTAATACAAACTTCGGAACGGCATCTTAGATATGAGCAGAGTATGGCGATCAAAGCGCTGATTGAGGGAACAACAGTAACGAATAACAGGCAATAAGTTTTGAAAGTTATACTTAGTTACGGAGATTGAGTTATCATACCAGAATCGTGGTCCCGGTGAATGAAGAAAGATATAGAGGACAGCTTTATGCTATCCATTTCTCTATAATTTGGCTATAAATCGAATCTGATAAAAACTGCCAGGCCCCGACGACTATTAATCAAAACTACGAAGTGCATCAGGGATTACCTACACTACGATTATTTTTCCAGGATATATAAATAATGTGGGTCGTTCCCGTCATCAGATCGCTCACGCTCCCTACAACGTGCGTACTCCGATACCCTACAAAAAAACGCTGTACGCCAACATATTTGCCGATGATGATGAATGACTTTCAAAACAATTTCCCTTACGTGTAATGGCACTTGACTCCAAGTCAAAGAAACTTTATTTGCTGCCAATACAAAGAGATACATGTGTTTACTACGAGACGTCGTGTTGTGACATCATAGTCATCAAATAATATAATACAAATAAACATTTTACGCAGTTTAAAAAAATAAATAAGACTTTTTTCATATTCTCTTGCGATGAAGTTTAATTTTATATCATTCTAAATCATAATCAGTGGTTGTATAATAGGAGCCTCCTCCAACACAATACTTTTAAGAGAGCATAGCGGGGTGTTCCGTTCAAATTGGAGCCGCTGGACTGGGGAAGTAGCTCCACAAGAATACCGCAGCCAAACATTACTATTTTATATAGCATTGTGTTTATGTCGGTGAGTAAGGTCTACAGGGCTCCATGAGGTGGGGATTTGGGAAGCCGTTGCATTGGCAGTGGAGGGATATTTGCTGCCAGAGCAACGAATTCCAGTTTTTAGAGGTGCGTAACACATTAGCGATATCCCTGATGTTGCAAATGTGTATAGGCAGCGGTGACTACTTTCCATCGTGGCCCGCTTGCCTATTTGTCTACCGTATGACATCAGAACAATAGATTCGGGCACAAGTATGGAGATGGGTACAAAGAGATTGCACCATCATTAATGACCGTTTCTCTTGTCAATGGGATGACGACGAGAACGTTGGAAATGCAGCTCACTTTGCTCCTAATACGTTTGATTTTGACATAACACAATACTTTGTTCTATTTGGTAGAGTTTAACAATTAAAAGACTACACTGGCGCTGTACTAGAACGTAATTTTTCTTTGATCCCCTGTGTAGGCTTCTGTTAGTTCGATTGCTGCTATGCTGAGGGGATCCGTTTACTGCAGCTGACTATACACGAGTAAACCAGAAAATAGGCAAAAGCATTTTATTTTGAGCATTTTCAACACCGTGATCTCCAGCCTACCTACCTCATGCTTCGCTCTCCAGTAATCTGGAGAAAGCCTCCTCCACAGTATTCCACGTGCATTAGTGGACTGTTATGTGCTGTCATGCCTTTGCAGCAATTTTTTAAAGAGTGCAACACGTGTACCAAATAGCAGTAAACGCTGTTAGAAAGAAATAGTGATCCAGCCTTCTTGGCGCTTTTAAAATAATAGTTTAAAAATTTTGCTAGATACCTTTCATGCTCAAGCACATCAACACATCGCAATTGTGCTGTCCGCCCACCCAAAAGGTGTAGCTTTCCGAAAGGTTTTAATGAGCACGCCTCTCTCTGGCAAGATGGACCGACGACCTGGTCACCGTTACCTGGATGAAAGGTTGCGGGTACCGGCTGGATGCGGACGGCACAGAACCGGCCATTGTGAAGATCTCTGGCCTATGCCCTATGCCCTATGGCCTATGCCCAGCAGTGAAATATCTCAATTAATAAAAAATTTGGTTAAGTTACTTTATGTTACAGATATACATACATATATGACACAACAGGCACTGCTTATTTCTAGAAATAAATCTTTACTTTTTTGCACCACAATAAAAATCGATATTTATTTTACAACTTGCCATTGGCAAACATTAGGTTTCTCGTCTCCGGATATAATATCTTGAAACAAGTTGGGGCATAATCTTGTGTGCATTCTTTTTCCGAGGAACGTCATCGAGTGACGTTTCGTGGAAGAAAATGCACACTGCTCCGCGCCGCGCACCCCTGCGTTCATCCCCGAAAAATCACCCTCCCACCTACCTCACTTTCCGCAGGCGATATACCAGTTAACTTGTCAACCTATACCTACTATGGTAGTGAACGGTGGTACCTAGCTGGATTGCAAAATGTTTTGAACTGTGCCAGTCTCTAAAGTTGCGTAGTAATTGCAACATTTTTGGGCAGTATCTATTGGTGCAAAACGACTGTCTGCAACAATGCATGAACTAGCCAGGTATTCTGCCGGGTATCTGAATTTTTTATTTAGTAGGCCACTCACGTTTGACCGCAATCCCAGAAAGTGACAATGTCAGGGGTTCTGTTCTGTAGTATTTCGTTTAGGTTAGGTTACTTTATTAGGTTAATAAATATTTCACTAATTCACAATTATTTGGTAGGACTTCTATATAGTTACCTAATGGCTAACATACCGATGGATCTTTACCCAAAAGAAAAATCGTTGAGTGCGTTATGTTTCATGTCAGTTTTATAATATAATTTTTATTATATCTAGATGGTAAATTATTATTCTCTAATGACACCAGTAATGGAACAGATAACTCACGATTACCTAATTAGGTACGTTAATCTGGCAATATTTATCTGTAAAACCTCTGGAGGTGTTGACAGTGTATAAATTCATTATAAATTCATCATGATAAAGGCACGAATATGATAAACATTAAATAAGCATATTATTTATTTTGGCAAACTTACATCTACATCGAGTTATCATCATAATCATTATGTTAACGTCATTCTCGCTTGTTTGGCTTGCGAGGGTTCGGGGTTCGTCTTCCTACTTCTCCTTGTCCACTTCTTCACCGAATACTACCTAAGTTAGATTACGCTGGTATCAGATAATGGTGAGCTCTGTTTTGTAACAAATAAAACGGACTCAAAGGTGTACTCGTACTTCGAATCTAAATCAAATAGAATGGGTAGCATCAAATACTTACAATATGGCGTGATTACGATAGTCTGTCTTCTTTCGTTTCTAATCGCAATTATTCTAAAGTTTTCGCATTAATTGTGATTTTCTCGATTAACTCCCGACATGTACTAATTTCGTAAAAAAGTATGCTAGGACCTCAGACTAAAGAAAAAGCTTACGACGGCTAGGATCTTCAGCATCATAGACAGTTTCTTAGCGTCTCGACTCGTAGCGGTTTAATTAATGATAATATGAAGCCTCCAGGAGAATCTCTTCATTTTTTACACGTTATTTTTTTGCTACCGTACTGCAAAACCCATTCGTATGAAGTACTTAGATAGAAAGAGGTAGTCTATCACTTACCTAAAAATTTGCTGCGATGACACGTTTTCCCGCTTTGGATTGAATCACTATAACGAGAAGAAATAAAAAGTCAACATATTTATATTTACATTTTTACTAATGCATTCTTTCTAAATCTTTATTTTAGAGTACCTATATCACAGTTTTCACTTTAGCAAGTGCAATATAATATCATTTGGTATTCCATAAATTGTATTAATCAAGAACAATATTTATCTGCATTAGGTATATTCCTTATTACAATAAACTCGACTGATTGAGACTTTATTTTATAAATAATCGATTTTTACTTGTTGCCTTAATATAATGGTGCATTATCTAGAGATAATAATAGTATATTTTTATATGTGTTATATTTATTCATCGTACAAAATATGGCAACGTACTATGTTTAATTAATCATCTAATTTTAATTTATTACAAGTATCTGGTAAATTGTAAGCATTTCTATTATGGCTTCGAAGATTTTCTAACAAAAGCTTTTTAATGAAATGAAAAAATATAGTGCTTTGGATAATATTGTTAACAACATTAGAATATCGAGTGACAAGTCCGCAAATTTTAAATGAAAGTTCAACGTCGTCACAATTATCTACAATGAACATGCTATTTTACATTTTCTGAAAACCTGATTAACCATTCCCTTTACATGCTAAGAGCATACCTACTTTGGTTTAATCATTAATGCCTGATTACACTAAACTTAGGCGACTCTTGTTGGCGCCATAAGATGTTCTAAGCATTTAGGAGTGATCAAATTGGTATCATAAAGATTAGAGTTATTTTGTTATGATATTTGACTCGTAAGGGAGATTAGTTGATTGCTAACCAACGCTCTTACGGTGAGGGAAAACATAGTGATGAAACCTGCATATTCAGGCGACTGAATGTGTAATCATGGACCAATCTGGTCAGGTTCCCCTGGTAACTGGGTCTCGAAGGTCGCTCCACTGTAATTACCTAATCTGCCAAATCTTTGATCATGGCCAAGGCGGACCCGGGCCCTCTTGTGCGAGAGCACAACCAGGACATTAACGCCAAGATGATTATTAGCGAGTTTAGTGGTTGGTGTTGGTGCTATGCTTTTTCTTGGTAAAAGTATCTTAAACCAAATTAAGTGCCTAAAGTTTAATGCAATCGAGCAAAAGAAGGACTTGCACCAACAGCTTAAAGCTCCTTTTCTATTCAAAAAGTGACAACATAACAGCTGCAGCTGGGTCTAAGTAGATACCTTTATAGGAGTGATATACTCTGTGAAAGATGCAATTCCAATAATTGACTCTGAATTGAATTGAAGTATTTACGAGCTTCAATATGACTACAGACATTGAAAGGTAGAGACTTGTCACTTTAAGTACACATGTTTCATAGATTAAATACCTATTATTGGATTACTAAATGTCTGTTCAGCGAGAGTTGATGAATATTGCGCCTACTCTTCTCAGGCTTAGTTTCTCCTGGTTGATTAGTAGATAAGGCAATTTTAGATTTAAGTCCGGCACTCTATGTATTATTTTGTGCATAAAGTTATAATAATCATCTGCTAATAGCCACTGTCGTCGAAAAGTGTCGCAATTTGACATTTTTAATGTGAAAAACGTCTTGAAGCCGCCTTCTACAGTTTTGTGGTTCAAGTCTCGCGCAGGTCTGTTACTTGACAGGGCAGCAGTATTGTTCTTAATATGTTAATTGCTGCAACTATGGCAATTGTAACCATCAAACGATGTACGAGGTATGTAAAAGGTTGTGTCGCACCAGACAGCTCAGGCTCGTTTGCGTTTTGTACAGCGAAAAGTAGTAAGAATATGATACTGTTGTTGCACAAGCTCTTCAATTATTCTTCAATTAATAAAAATTATAATCGGGCCGTAACTTTATTTATTTTATCAACTCTCTCTAAACAGACTCTAATTACTTATTGTTCTTTGGTATAACTTGTTTATGTTTCTTGTAATTCAATATTCGAGAAAGTGATATCTATAAAATTTACATGGCTATACAAATGTGGCAAATATATTTTTGGTAATTTTATGTAATTGACTAGATATAGATAATTAGTTACCCAAGATTATTGTACATATCTTTACAGATTTGACTAGGCCATTACAATTAGACACTCCCGGCGAGTGTGAAGATCTTATAAGATGTCTAAATAAATTATCTACTATGGAACAGTAAGAGACTAAGATTCCTTACGTATTTCTAAAAGCCTTAAAATACTTGATTGCTGAAAAAGGTGTTAAAATACAATATACATAGCTGTGAGCTACAGGATAGATTGGTAATGGAAGACGAGAAATAGAGTTTCTAGCAACGGGTTTTAATTGCATAGAAAATAACACACCTAACACTTTTTAAAAGTATCTACGTGTCAAATTATACTGATAAGAGGCGTTGGGCAGTTTGACATTGCAACCCATATGTACTACTATTCTTAATAAAATAAAATTACAATATAATTAAGCTATTTGAGATCATAATATTTGAACGCCTACAATAAGTAACAAAACCTACCTATGAATGCTTCTAGAAGCAAACTATTACGGTGGAGAGTGCGAAATAATCAAACGTGACCTAATTTTAGTAATCTACTTAAACGCAATTGATCCCATTCCAGGCATTTCACAGTTAATACATAATTAAATCCTTCTATTTGAATTTCATTTTATGTATTAATACATACAAGTAGTAATAATTGATTTGATTCTTAACTTTAATTGAACTGCTAACGTCCACATCCTAAGTATATGAATTAAATAATGTAATGAAATATGTGATAAGTAGCTAATAAGTCAACTCTTCAGATTTCAATTCGCTATATCGTTCGCTATTTGACCTACTAATTAGACAATTTAAATGGACCCTTTCATTTTCTACTCTGTACATGACACGCACCACTTCTCACATCTCACTATGTTGACGTAGTTCGATCGGTGTAGGCTCCTCGCTTGACTTTCGTTTGAACACGGGTTTTGGGTTCTTTCGCGAATTGTTTTTTGCACATATCGCTGGCTGGTAGGCTTAGCTGGAGCAGCTGGCCCGCCGCGCGCGTCACCCTCAAAGGTAGTTCGGCCGTGACATACAGCAGAGCACCCCCATGCTCTTGTAGAGCGAGCCGCGCCGCTTGTTGCGCCACAGCCCGTTCACCTCCTCCCCCTTCAACGCGATGTTGGTCTCTGCAACAGAATCAGCGTTGAAATACCACCAATATTGCTTAGAACGATCATCATCATCATCATATCAGCCAGAAGACGCCCACAGCTGGGCATAGACCTCCCCCAGAGATCTCCACAAAGGCCGGTCCTGTGCTTTCCGGATCCAGCTGGTACTTGCGGTCATTACTAGGTCATCGGTCCACCTTGTGGGAGACCTACCCACGCTGCTTAGAACGTACGTAGACGTAAATTATGCACTTAGGTATCCCTAAGTCCATTTTGTTATTCATACAAATACACGATACGTAACATCTAAAAAAGGGAGCTGTGAAAAACTACCCTTATAATCACAGAAGATTCAGTTCGCCTACTTCACCTCCATTCCAATTCTACCTACTAATGTACTAATTTAATTTGCCAGAGGCTCATTTCCCCACATAGTGTAGTACCCAGATAGTGAGGTGTGTGCGTAAGCGTTTGGCTGCCAGCGGCCGGCGGGACGCGGGGCAATGGTAGATAAAAGAGCATTTTTCCCGCACTCTGCCGCTGAGTGTACTTAATGTCAATGGGAAGACGCAGACGTGGCACAAAGCCCGTAATCCTTTTATGTAAATGGGAGCCCGTGTTCTCGTTTTGTTAATACGAGCATTTTACCCACATAAGTTGTTGAGCTGAAATGTTCGGCAGCGGCATCAGATCACCTGAAGGGGATTTGGATTGAGCTCTGAATCTGAGCCATTCAACTAAGTGATTGTGCTCGAATTTGCTGTAGGTATTGATGGATCAGTGTCTTTTTTGTTTGTTTCTGATTTGGAGGATTTTTACGAAATAAAACTTATTATTTATCATATCATTTCTCTATCATAATTAGAGCGTCGGTAGCCGGGCGGTTGAGTATCCAACTCATAAACGAGAGGTACCGGGTTCGAATCCCGCTGAGGCCATGTACCAATGATTCTTTTCTGAGTTATGTACATTAGTTAAATACTAACCGATGCTCTTACGGTGAGGGAAAACATTTTGATGAAAACTGCAAATTCAGGCAACTGAATTTGTAACCATGATCCAATCTAGTCAGGTTCTCCTGGTAGCAGGGTCACGGAGGTCAGATGGTAGTCGCTCCACTGTAATTACCTGATCGCCATATTCTGGATCATGGTCAAGGCGGACCCCGGGCCCTCGTTCTCGAGAGCACAACCGGGACATTAACGCCAAGATGATTTTTTTTTTTATATTTCTCTATCATAATTATCATCATGGGCATTATTCAGGATCAGGCTAAAAATAACATAAGTCTTCAACAAAATATATAAATCAAAGAAGTTAATATCGTTTACGGAATATAGAATTCCGTGAGCTCGCTTTCACGTTCACATGAAACATAAATTAAACTTTACCGATAATGCTTTTTTATCAAACGGTCGAGAACTCCAGATAGTTATCGTAATGAAAACAGTAAATTTCGACCAACCTTGTAATGCTGGCTGTGCTATGGTTATCCCGGATTGTATAAGGAAAAGACAAAATTGCAGTCGTGCGTAAAAGTAAGCTTAGATATTATGCTTTTCAATTAACTTGTTAATGCTTCAAATGTACGCATTACACTCTGCACTCATCAGGTCTTGATGACCTCCTATCAATAAATGAACTACCGTACGTGTCCAAGTTGTTTGTAACTCACTGTAGTGATAGATTTATATGAGATTTTATATTAAATAAGCCCAGGCATTCTCCGGAACGCAACGAACCTGCGCTGATTTTATGTGGGTAGTAAGTAGAGAGTAGTCAGATTTTGTTAGTGTAACTTACTTATACGCTTTCCTCGAAAGCCAAATGCCGTCCTACTACTCCAAGAATAATATTACAGTATAGCCATTATATTCTATTGAATATACGGCAACTAAAAAATAACTTTTCTTACCTAGATGATTGAGGTTCTCATGCTGCGGAAGGTACTCCTGTATGTCGTTAACTATCCTGGTGATTTCCTGGGTGTCCTTGGCGATGCTGCATAACTCCTCCTGGTTAAAGTCGGGCGTGATCTGCTTGCATAGCAGGATCTGGCTGATCACGTTGCCGAAGTTGGAAGGCCCGGCGCGGTTTTCTGTATAGAGTTGAAGTTGAGTTATATACAGTTGTTTGTGAAAGGAAACGCTAATTATTATAAGTGGGAAATAAATGGATTAACAAAAATAGTAAGGAGTAGTGCTGGACCCGAGCCACCTCTTACTAGTAGAGGAATTTACCCCAGCGGATCCCTATTTTTATATAAGTAGGTGGACAGGGATACTTAATATTTATAGAAATTTAATGGACGATGGCCTATTTTCAATTTCGTCTTAGCGCTTTTCCCGGCCTCTGCCAGGGTCCGCTTTCCTACTCTATCTTCTCCACTTCGCCCGGTCTTCGGCACCCCTTGTCGTAAGCCGTTGGCTCTCGCATTCGACTCAGCGATGTCAATCCATCGCTTCTTGGGTCGCCCACGGGGCCTCTTTCCTGATACTGGCAGATTCAGGCACATATTTCCCACATATCCCTGAGGCTTACGCAACTCGTGACCAAACCAGCGCAGACGAGCCTCCTTGATCTTATCTGTGATGTCCCTCACACCAAGGCTGCCACGGATGTACTCGTTACTTACTCGATCGAGTCGCGTAACTCCGCACATCCAGCGCAGCATTTTCATTTCGTTGGCGTGGAGTTCGCAAACGTGTTTCGTCATTAAACTAACGTTTGCACTTTATACATCTATTTACTTATACTCTATTTGGCTTGTTTCTATCTTTTCAGTTTTTTAATAGCAGTCGGGGTTTTTAGTTTTTGTACTACTTTTTTATTTTGGGCTTTTTATGTTAATGGTCGACACCATAAAAGTGTAAGTGAAGTGAAAGCAATGAGAATGGTTGCTTGGTGAAATTTTACATCATTACAAATCCTAAACGGTAATTCTGATGAAAAATGGTATGAGAAACCTAATGATGATTATTCAATACCTATTCAACGATACCCCACATGACCATCATTTTCAGTCGACTTTCATTTTTTCACAAAATGGCGGCTGGTAGTCGCTATATTGAATTTTAATCAATATCATGTCTTCAGTGACACTCGCAAGATTAAGAAAAATTGATGGACGTAAGAACCATAAAAATCGGCCCACGGGTTTAGTCACTACAGTGCCACAAAGGAACATACTACATACATAGGTTGATAAACACATTACCCTCCCTTGCGTCGCGCAGTCAGGTAAAAATTAAAAGAAAATGCTGCTGCCCAATTTCTGGTCTATGGAGGCCTTATATGGTGTGCCACTACCTCAATGGTAAGGGTGGTATCTAATGGGAAGGAGTAATGGATCGATGTTTATTAATATAAGGTATACGGGTTCACAAGGTTCATGTTTCAATCATTATCAAAACATCTACACGTGTACAATTGTATATGTAATGTCGACCCTACAAAAGTGTGCGTTTTCATCGCTCGGCCAATGCGGTTAGTAGAGTTAATCAAGTTACCAAGAATAATCAGATTATTTCTGATTCTTATTTCGATTGTTTCTCATATCTGATATAATTTATTTAGCTACAAACAAAATATTTACAGAAACATATTACTAAAACTAAAACATTAAAAATTAAAAAAGTCATCCCGGAATGGTGCCCAGAAGGCTGGCTACGTTGCATCGTTGGATAGCAAAACTTATCCTCTGTCCGAGTAACAAGCCAGCTCAGGTCACCTGTGGTGTCTACTAGCTGTTTTGCTAAATCTTTATAAAATTTCAAAGCGTCAGGGCCCCACGCTATCTCATATCTTTGCTAGCTACATCATGTTAATCTCGAGTTTCTGAGGCGGTGGTTGAGATGGAGTAACATTTCTACGACTCACCCGCACCTTTATATCTTCAGAACGGGGCGCTTACCGACAAATTCTTACTTGGCGCCTAATTTTGAGTGTAAACCGCCAAATTTCCTTCTGTTCACGAGATCTTTGCTATTTTTAATTTTCGGCCTTATCGTATAATTGTTTCGTACAGAGAAGATTTTTTCCTCTTTCTCAACAGGTTATGAAGACTGGCGAAAGTTTTACTGAAATTACAAGGACCGTGATTTTTAGTGCAGAGGCGGGTTGAAAATTTGATTTTGTGGATAGGTACTTTTATTTCAATTTAGTTAATTATAGAATCTGTAATTCTATGATATTCATCTCTTGAATTTCCCCTTTTTTTGGCGATACAAACTGCGTTATATAGTCATAGATTATTAAAATTAGAATAAGACAATGTATATTAAATATATAAATCATTATCTCAGCCCATAACAGTCCACTGCAGGACTTAGGACCTCTCCCACTAAAATGGGAGGCTATTGCCATAATATCCACGCTTGGCAGGCGGGTTGGAAATCGCAGTGTTGTAAATATAACAATGAAAAACGCTGCTGCCCATTTTCAAGCCTACAGAGTCTTTACATTTTATACCTCGAAAACGTTAGTCGCCTTGTACGACACCCACGAGTGTATTTATTATTATTTGAAAATTGGGCTCTTCAAGGCTTTCTCAGTCCCAGTATCACTGCGACCATTCCTGATCTATTGTGATCGCCTCTTTTTACAGTTCAGTGTTAATCCCTGCAGCTTCTATGAACTGTAATAGGTTCTTAGTACTGATTTCGTTCACCTCATCGGGTAGTAGTTGGTGTTTACCCAGATGGATGCTACGTTTGCGCATCAGGGCCTCACATTTGCAGATCAGGTGGAGAGGCGTTTCATCCTCCTCCTTACAGAATCTACAGTCCTTTGTGCTGCTGATCTTCAAGTTATACATGTGCTTATTCAGCCCACAGTGACCTGTCAGTGCCCTTGTCAGGATGCGCAACTTATTCCTACTAAGTAGTACCAGTTCTTTGGCATGCCGCCTAGGCTTTAATTAATGCCCTAGAATGTGTTAGGCCCGGCTAATTATTCCAGTGCTCTAATGATTGCTCTTTGCAGTTGATATGAAGGGTCAATTTTACAAGGCTTTTTGGTATGCCACAGAATGGTTTCCCCCACGAGTGTAAGGGGTTGGTGCTATTCTACTCTAACGGACACCACAAGGCCGCCAATTTATAGATATATTATATAAATTATAAAACTATAAAAAAGCACTAACCTTGAAGATTTTCCTTAAAAAAAATTCGGGATTTGTGTTTTGTGAGAGTACTGAGACGTAAGAAAGCCCAAAGGCAAAAGGCAAAAAAAGGCTGTCTGTGCACGTATCACGCAAAAACCGCTGAACGGCTTTTGATGGGGTTCTTACAGTTTCGTAACTATAGATCGACAACTTAACTGGTATATCGCCTGCGGTAGGTGAGGTAGGTGGGAGGGTGATTTTTCGTGGATGAACGCGGGGATGCGGGGCGCGGAACAGTGAGCATTTTCTTCGGTGACACGTCAGTTGATGACGTTCCTCGGAAAAAGAATGCACACGAGATTATGCTCGAACTTGTCCCAAGATTAATATCCAGAGACAAGAAACCTAATTTTTGCCAATGGCTTTTAAAACTTAACCTCGATTTTTAATTCGGTGTAAAAAAGTAAGTTTTTCTTCATATTTATTTTATGGCTCACTATGGGCCTTATAAGAAAACTCACTGTCGCCCATAGGGCGATGGAAAGGGCTCTGAGTGTTATTGCGCGATCGAATCTGAAATGAAAATGAGGAGATCCGCAAGGGAACTGAGGTTACCGACATATCTCGAAAGATTGCCAAGGGGACAGGGCACATAGCTCGCAGAACATATGGCCTATGGGGCAGGAAAGTCCTCGAGTGGCGATGACGTACCGGAAGACGCAGCGTGAGTAGGCCCCCCACTAGGTGTACCGACGATCTGGTAAAGATCGCAGGTGTAGCTGAATGCGGAAGGCGCAAATCTCTAGGGGATGAATATGCCCAGCAGTAGGCATCTTACGGCTGATATGATGATGATGATTTAATATGTAAAAATGAACATCTAAGTTTAGTTTCCAGACGAGATGATGGGAGCGCCTCACAGCGCCCCTCCTTCTTCTCCACGGCGCACACTTTGGAAACCCCTGTGCTTCTATTAATTTTTTAGCAAACATTTTTGAGCCTCCATCTCAGGATTTATCATCGGTAAATTAACCTCGTGTGCTTTGTCAAAACGATCAACCGCGCTGTGCTGAGTCCAGCTCAGTCCGCGGGCGCACTGAGAATTTGAGAAACGTCCTCTGTACTCCCTGCCCCGCGACTCGCTCAGCTTCGAAACATCACATGACAACACCCAATCCGCCCCCCTCACACCGCAGGCGATACACCAGAGGGCTTATGCGCTTATTACACATTCCTAAATTCAGTGACTGAATTCAGAAACAAAAAGCGACGCGTGACTTAATACAAGTGATACAAAAATTGACCATATTCTATGAGCAATGCAATCCACTTTGATTTGCTCTCACGCTTTTTGTTTCTGAATTCAGTCACTGAATTTAGGAATGTGTAATAAGCGCATTACACACGCCTAAATTCAGTTGACTAAATGATTCAGTTACTGAATTTAGTCAAATGTAATTGCATTTAGCAAGTTAGGATGTTAAATTTAGAAGAACGTATTGTTTCTGAATTTAGAAGCCTAAATATAAATGCATTTAGGAAGGTGTAATAGCATTTAGTAACTTACTTAATTCAGATGGACGTTTAGAAACTCATTTTTGCCTGGTAATTTAACTGTTTGAGTTTAATCTTATAACATTAGGCACGATTTTGTATGTTTATTAATGAAATTATATATAAATATCATACTACTGCTTTTTAGACATATTAAAATTTAAAATAAATATAACTTAACATTATTCGAGAGCGTCATTAACGTCAAGAATCATGTTTATTTTTCATATAAATGTCAAGCAGTGTAGTTTTCGAACGCAACATCTAAATAAAAAGTAAAACAGATTGGCGGGATTTCGAAAGTACTGCAGCCATTCTCGTACACAACACGTCCGACTTCGTGACGCTTCAACCAGTAAATGAATTTAGTAACTGAATTTAGAACAGTGTAATCAGAATCTTCTAAATTTAGAAGCTTGTTGCTTCTGAATTTAGTCTAGGTACTGAATTTAGGCGTGTGTAATAAGCGCATAAGCCATGTTTCTTCTAATTTCAGACAAGTTTCACATACTCGTAATAAATCACAGTAGGTAGAACTGTAGAGATATAGCTAGACCTCTCAGTAGCATACATACATTAAACTCTCAAAAAACTATTTCAACTTGGATAAAGTCGTGGGCAAGCGCTACTAGTTTCTAAAATAAAGTTCTTCATATTTACTCCTTATACCCATGCGATGCTTGGATGTAGCTCCAATTTTGTTACGTATTCATCATTTGTTTAGAAACGCTACACTTTTGTGCATTTACGTTGGGCTTCATTCCGAGCCGCGCTCGCCGCCTTGCATGTTGTATGAGGATCACAATTAGGATTGGATTAGGAACGAGAATGAAAATTAATATTTCATTCGGTCTTTTACAATGCGGCTACCTTCGGGATGCGATTGTAGCAAGCACTATAACGAGATGAAACTTTAAAGAGGCTACGCGATCTACCCGAGCAATATACCACGAGTAATTCATATTGAACAAGTTCTATTCAATTACATTCTATTGTGGCTTCCGTATAAAGGAGTTTCTGATAACGGAGCTTCATCGATTTTCATTTTCATCGCAATACCTAGATATTGATGAAGATATTATTTTTACATTCTTATTGATGGATTCTATTCATCTCAAGGATAAAAAGGATGATAGATTTTTAACATTAATTTTAAACAGCGTTTTGTTTTTGACGTATATTATAATATTATATTAAGTATGATTATATTGTATTTTACCACACAAAAATTGCCTGTGTGTGTCACAAATAAATAAATTCTATTCTATTCTATTCCAAGTAGTAGTTTCTCCAGATTTTAATTAGACGTATATATTTTGATACATAATCATACAAAATCCAATAGTCTGGATTGATCGATGTACAACACAAACGCAATTCTACCTATTCGCGATTCTACACAATATGGAATAGCAGTAGTCTAATAGGCTTTTATAAGATGATACTACTGTACCGCTTGAATCTTAAACTATTGCTTGTCGCTGAAGCTGAAACCTACCCATGTATATAATATATGACGACCTGAGTAGCTTAGTGCTCAACATGCCGGTCTGCCAAGCAAGAGGTCCCGGGTTCGATTACCGGCCGGGCAGAAATTGAAATGATGAATTTAAATTTCTATTACGGGTCTGGGTGTTCTATGTTTAAATAAGTATGTATTTAAAAAAGTATTTAAGTAGTTTATTAGTAATCTAACACCCATTGCACGAAGGTTTGCTGTGGGCACTATGAGAATTCTGGATGCCTTCAAGGCTAGAGTGAATAGGCTGTTCCTAGACAGGCATGCTCCATCATCGGCCGCATCGTCACTTACCACCAGGTGAGGTTACGGTCAAATGCCTGGCTAGTCAATTAGTAAAAATAAAGAATTTGTCCACGATTATTTATTTATTGATTATATGTAGATATACCTGTATTAAAACCATCGGGATTTAATAGTGAAACAACTGATTGAGCAAACACCTCCCGCGTCCAAAACTCGCCAGTGCGCGTCTGTAATCGATGGCGGCTCATCCCGTCGGCTCTGACAGGAATCCAGTAACACCCCGAGGACTCGGAATTACGGGGACCCTTGTCATGGAGGCAAATAATACGAGCCTATGTAAATGTCAAGCTCCAGTTAAGAGGATTAACCGTTTAAAGTTGCCAGTGGACGTGCGAAGTCCCGCGCGGGCCGCAGCGCACCGCGGGCCTGCCCGAGGTCGAACGCCAATATCATAAGTGGGTTTACTCATACTCGTATTGCAATATTTCGAATACTGAAGTGTATGTGTATAGTACAAGCGCAATCAGCATAGGACGGAACCTTGTCAAAGTAAAATGCATGTACAAGGTCACAATCGCTACTTATCGGCCGATTGCTGTCATACGATTTACTTTGACAAGGTGCGGTCTCATTATGTTAATATGATTTTTATCTGGTTTTACCTGGGCTGTAATATGTAAAATGTAAGAAACATTGTAATCGGTAGAAAATATATCTACGTTCGGGTAGTAGTATAGCTGCATTCAATTTTGACGATCTACTCAGAGGTTAGAGAAGATGGATATCTATCGTCGGAATTTAAAATATATTTTATCTACACTCGTATCGTAATGTTCCAATTACATATTAGAAAACAGTCGTTTAAGGACGCACTTTTTTCACGCCGGTCCATGAAATTTAAAAAAATTACTTTTCGATACAGCATTTCCCATACTAATTTCATGACAGCTGTAACGTAAAATAACTTTTTAATCATTATGCAACACTTATATTTTTTAAATTCTTGTCGGGCGCCCGGACACGGTCAAATGTAGGCTGAATACCTAAATGTCTTTAACAAATTCAAAATTTAAATTTTACTGTCAATATTTGTGAGTAATTATTTTCCCGCCAAACAGAATATTCTTTTCTAATCGTTGTTAGTTGTGTTTGTGAATGTTTTTTCTTGTTTGAAGCAAATGTGAAAGTAGTGACATGAATTTCATGCCGCTTGATATCCGTGACGCGTACAACAGAACTGACTCGCAGCTTACATCCATCAAAGTTGAATAAATTATAGGTACGATATTTTAAAATAAAAATATGAGTGTAGATAAAGTAGTGTATACAACTGCATATAATTAGGTATTAAAACACTCGTGTCAAACTATTATCATACTCGGCTACGCCTCGTATGATAAACAGCCACTCATGTTTTAATACCCCCTTTTATATGACAGTTGCATGCTGGAACTTAACTTTGCTGGAAGTAAGCTGCGAGTCAGTTCTGTTGTATCTACGCGTCGAGGACATTCACATAAAGCGGCGCGAAATTCACTTTACTACTTTAACATTTATCTATTTATTTGCTTCAAATAAGGAAAAACATTCACAAACACAAATTACAACTATTAGAATAAATATTCTGTTTAGCGGGAAAATAATTACACAGAAATATAAACACGAAAATTTAAATTTTGAATTTGTTAAAGACATCTTCGGTATTCAGCCTACATTTGGCCGTATACATTTTAGGTTTTCAGCCGTGTCCGCGCGCCCGACAAGAATTTAAAAAATATAAGCGTTGCATAATGATTAAAAAGCAATTTTACGTTACAGCTGTAATGAAAATAGTATGGGAAATGCTGTATCATAAAGTAATTTTTTAAAATTTTATAGACTGGCGTAAAAAAAGTGTATATTTAAACGACTGTTTTCGAATATGTAATTGGAACATTACGATATGAGTGTAGATAAACTACTATTAGATGCTTAAATGTGTTTGATATAAAATGGTTTTATTGTTTTCATGATAGAGGCCACAGAAACAAGTCTGTGGAAATACGTCTAGATCATGAAAAGATACAACTTTGTGACAGACAGTCAACGAAGGAGAAGCTTTAAATATAAAGTCCGATTACCACGCGTCGGTTACCATAAAAATACTTATGTTATTTACATCGTAGACTTAGTATCTAATAATACTTTTCTACCTCTGTGATCAAAAACGTAGACAATTCTGCTATACTCGCACTACTACTTCACTCGCACTTGCTAAAGCTGCTTTCTCGTCTACACGATGAACTGACCACACAAGAAACAGACCACTCGTCTTCTGGGGACACCCACTCACCATAGTAGGAAGTCATGTCCATAGGCACCAGTTGCACGAGTCGGTGGCACTTGGCCAGCTCCCGCAGCAGCAGCTGAGCCATGAAGTAGAGAAGGACCAGCTGGGGCTGCTCCGTGCACCCCTCAGTTGTGGACCTGTTGATATAATATAATCATAAATAATATGATGTCAAGGGCTGCCGGCTTCCGATTGATGTTGTATAGGTAGTTTTATGATATTTAGTCACTTGAGTGCGTCGGTGGCCGAGCGGTAAGGGTAGCGAGAGGTACCGGGTTCGAATTCCAATGCCGCCTTGTACCAATGACTCTTTTCTGAGTTATGTAAGTACATTAGTAATCGATGTTCTAACGTGAAGGAAAACATTGTGATGAAATCTGCACATTCAGGCGACTGAATGTGCAACCATGATTCAATCTGGTTAGGTTACCCTGGTAGCAGGGTCAAGGAGGTCAGATGGCAGTCGCGTTATTATAATTATTTGATCTGTTAAATCCTGGATGGTCAAAGTGGACCTCGACGCTCTCGTACACGACCAGCTGGTTTCCGAATCTCTGCAGCTTAGCCCAAATGGCGGGAGCTAAAATCAAGGGGCTAATATACAAGAGCATAATGAGGCCTGTGATGCTTTAAAACCCGGCCGGCGGTGACGAGGCTCGTCCACGAACTTCACGCCAGTGAAACGAAAATGCTGCGGTGGATGTATGGCCTTACGCGATTTGATCCAGTGCGTAACGAGTACATCCGTGGTAGCCTTGGCGTGGGAGATATCGCGGAATATATCGAAGAGGTACGGCTGCGCTGGTTGGGTCCCTGCGTATTGCGTAAGCCTCAGGGATAGGTGCCTAAACTGGCCTGTATCAGGAAAGAGGTCCCGCGGGAGACCCAAGAAACGATGGATTGACATCGCCGAGTCGATGTAAGGATGCCGAAGAATGGGCAAAGTGGAGAAAACAAGGGGATTGACCGCTCGGATGATGATGATAACGAGCATAGGGATCGTAAGTCAGTTTCTAATGGACTTGGATATCGCCATAATATTCCAGTTAAAAAACTGGAATATTCCAGTTAAAAACTTATTTTATATAGGTACCAACTCTATCGTATACAGGTATATAATATGCTGTCTTATCCTCAGAATTGAATCTATCTTAACTAAAGAGTTTTATATGTGCTTTTTACTCCTTCAAAGCTCAGTAAAGGAGGCATTCTCATTAGTGGTCAACATGAGTATCATACTGTACAAACTACATAAGACCTCTGATGTAGCATGGTGGACTATAAGAATAATAAAAATTATGAATTCAATGGTCTGGAGTGAAATATACTACTTTCATAAACAAAATTTCTATGCGCGAATAATAAACAACACCGCCATTGCAAATCACCTCGAGGCCCCGTCTTGGGTGACAGTTAAGTCCTTCGAGTATAAAATGTTCGCTCTGAAATGTAAACTCTTATTTCGTTCCTTTTTTCGTTTGTTTGGATATTACTTCGCTACGTCAGCTACGTGACTAAGTAACAAAGGCTCTAGGGCAAACTTAGTGTTGGCCTTGTTGTACTACGCCTGCATGACTCGCGAAGGCATTCAGTTAGCTCGCTTGCTATGAGCATTGTTTGTATTCGATGCCTGAGAAATTTCTGACTAAGTATTTGCGTAACAGAATAGTTAGTATTCTGTGTTACAAAGGATATTGAATTTCTAGGAATTCTCTAATCATGTCAATAGCTTTTTATGCCATGTCTTGGAATTGCTTGTCTAGTTTATAACATACTAGCTACCTGCCCCTGCTTCACACGGGTAGTAACCTTTACATATTATACACCTAAACCTTCCCCATGAATCACTCTGTCTATCTAAGCCGCACGAAAATCCGTTCAGTAGTTTTTGAGTTTATCGGGAACAGACAGATGTGGCATGGGACTTTATTTTACTATATGTGATAAAAAAATTACAAACATTAAAAATTAAAAACTCCAAAAAAATTTTATACGTGCATTATACTTCTTACTTTAGGATAGTTTATTCCAGGTTATATCTTATCGCAAGGTATCTTTCGCAAATGGATTGAAAGTCGAACTGTTAAAAATATGAATTCTGGTTAAATTTTCATGCAGATTTCACTAAGGAACAGCTGCGCGAAGTCAGGGCGGGGCGCTTCTAAGTCCATATCGACATACACGATATCCGCACGATTTGTCAAACGTTTATGTAATTTTGGTTTCTATTTCTAATGACAGGAAGCTTATTTTATTAACATTTACGTATTTTGGAAACAAACACCCGCAAAGTCGCCGCATCGTGTGCGCGGGCAGACTGCATGTTTTGTGTCTGGTTGCTACGCGGTGACTATGCGGGTACGACGCGTACCTACGCGTTTTCCGTCCGGTTTGAAAGCGGTGACATGTAAACGGGCCCTAAGGCTACTGAATATTGCTCAGTTGAGTGACTCTTAATGCCATCCCCCGAGAAATAATTGGCTTAATCGTGTTCACTTAATGGCAGTAAATAACTAGTTGATTGACGACGGGGCGCTACCGCTGCCATTTGTCGGTTGCCGCCCGTGGCTCACTGCCAACTTGGACTGCGGTAACAAAATTGTGTCTTAATGATTCGAAGTTGTCAGGCTAAATTGTATTTCAGCAATTCAGCTAAATCTAGTATCCAATTAGAGGCTTGGACGATTATAGAAAATGGATTCAATCAATTTAGACACAATGAAAACTCTAACAAAAACAAATGAGAGTCGATAATGATGGTGGAGAGCTAAAGACCTATAATCACTTTTAAAATATAGTAGGTACCTGAACCTGAATAGTAATTACTCTCTAAAGACCAAAAGGTCTCGTCTCATGAATCTAAAATTACTTTCGCACAATGTTAATAGTTTAGAGATGTTCATCATACAAGAGTTCAGTGCAAAGGTAAAAACTTTGTCCTAATTAGATCTTTTTCGGATTCGACTTTGCAACGGACGAGGGGGCCGACCCTTTGAAATGCAAATAATTTCGTATTTGCTTTTGTTGTATGGGAGCTAACGACACAATTTTGCACAATCCGTCTGGTCTGCGGTTTTGTTATGAAATAAACAATTCGGATCAACACGGAGAAGTGCTGTTTGCGGTTTACCAGGTGAAACCGTCGTTATTGTTTCGTTTCGGCTGACGAACTTTTAAAAAGGTATTGTTTGTTTTGTATTAATTTTAATTGGGTGTTAACGAGCCGTATTCAACACTAACTTCTCAAAAATTCACGTAGATGGCGCGCTCTAACTAATCAAATATTGTTATAATCTTTTGACTGTATCAGGCTACTGTTGTAATTGTATAGCAAACCATTTGTGGGGCTGCCATCATTTATTGCCTCAGAACAAAATAAACCTCATTAAAACGCTAGATAATATTTTCTAAAATTAAAAATGTCTTCCATTCTAACCTAAAGTTTATATATTTAAACTTCATGCATGATGACGTACAAAGGCGGACATAAAGCTTCATCTTTCAGTTAACCAGAAATCGATAAATACCATTGTCAAAGTTGAGCCCCAAGTAGCACTGACATCCATAAAACGTTAAATTAATAGGTTTTAATTACATCGAAATAAAAATAAATGTCAATACCATACATACAGAAAAGAGCATTTACTATAAAATATCTAATGTTAGTTTTGGACACACACGCTTTGTTTCGACTGCGTCGGATTTATTTAAGGCGTTGTATTGTCGCGGGGGACGCGGTACTCGCAGCATACAGTACCTGGCTGAATTATGCATGTTTCGTTTTGTGCTAGGGGAAGGCAATCTATCCAGCCGTGAGAGGCATTAATCTAACCCTGGACGCTATTTGGTGCCCTCGGGAACTTCGATTTAGGATTGCACCGTCGCGGTCAAACAGCGGGTTCTGGTACAATACACTCCCATTGTTTTCAGACTCCCTGAATATTTATGGGTACGCTCGACGTCGGATTTAGTCAGCTCCAAAACAATTTCCGTGTTGCAAAGGGGCGAGCCGCTCCCGATATCAATGTTGCCAATTTGCACAAAGTGGGCAGCTGCCTACTTAAATATATTATGATTGGTCTTTACAATAATGTGTATTTCAATTCATAATGTGTCTTATAAATATTTAATGCATTTTTGAAAATTTTTTACATGACAAAAATGTATCTAATAATACGTTAACTCTGTGTCATTTTAACTTTAATGTCCCGGTTGTGGTCTCGTGCACGAGGGCCCCGGTCCGCCTTGACCATGATATATCCATGAATAATACGTATAGTAACTACATATTAAAAAAGCTAGGTGTGTATTTCTCTTATTGGATTAACAAGTTTGCGATTGAATTGAAAAGGTAAGCCCGGGAACCGAACAGCATAACACTCAGTTCCTGGGTCGCCAGCCCTTTAGTGTGAGATTCACAGAGACTCTGGCTCTATCTTACCTAATTTCCCAAGCCGGTGAAGCATTAGCAATGACAGAGAGCCTCGCACAGCACATATATACGTCCATCCCTCGGTCAGGAATGACTTTTTGTACGGTTTGGGGTAGAATTATTGGGCCCTGGGGACCGAAGCGTTTCGAAAGTGTTTCATCTACTTCTAAGAGTTTTCTGCTTGGTGATAGAGATGACCAACTGACTTGTGAGCGTACTTCGCCGGATAATGCCTAATCCTAGCTCAATGAAGCGGTTAAGCCGGGAATACCTTTTTGGCCGCTATCGCAAACACTTACTAAAAGACATTTTCTAGGTCCTAGAAGATGTCCAAACTTAATTGGTCAGAGAATACACCCGCGGGCAACGTGTTCCATTTCCTATATATACGTTAATATTGAACGCAAACGGTTTGATCCCTATCGGATTGCTAGGGATTTAAGGTAGTTGTCCTTTTAGTCCTCAAAGTGACAACGCCCCTTGGTAATGCATTATTGTTACAAGACACCTAAGTGCATGAATTGTAGATGTTATGGGCGAGAGTTACCGCTTACCATCAGGTGTTCTGTATACTTTTTATCACTGAGTAGGTAGTTTAAACAAAGTCGTTTTTTATAGACGGTCTTGGGGTTGTATATCCTGGCCTACCTTAGTGGTATGCTTTTTCAAAGCAAGAGCGAAGATTTTTTTTAGACTATGACATACCTCTAACATACCTTTTGAACGATCCCGTTCAAAAGGTATGTTAGAGGTCTCTTCAATGGCGGGTAACGCATTGGTGACTGCCCTGGTGTTGCTGAGGTCCATCGACGGCGCTGACCATTTTCCATCAGGTGGCTCGCTTGCCTGTTTGTCTGCCGTATAACATAAAAAATTTCAACTGTCTTACTTCTTGGAGCTAGGCAGCACGAGTTGGCTGGTCTGCTTGGTGGCCTCCACGCAGGCGCGGCGGAGGCGGCGCACGCGCTCGCGCAGCTCGGGGCTGTCGTGCGGCTGCCCGATGTGGATGAGCAGGTCGCGAAACAGCGCCAGTTGCACGTTGATCTCCGTTATCAGCTGGGGACAGTGAACGGTGAAGGTCAGTTGTGTGTTTGGTGTAACAAACAAGCAAGTTGGAACCACTGGCAAACCGAAGGGACTTTGGCTCCCTGTGTGTGTTCTATCGGCTGTGCAATGGGGAGTGTTCCGAGGAACTTTTCGATCTGGTGCCCAAAGCACAATTCCGCCATCGCACCACCCGCCGTGGGGTACTCATCCCCACTACGCAGACCCTCTGTTGGTCACGACGCGAAGGTTCGAAAGAACGTTTCTCGCTCGTGCGATTCGGATGTGGAATGAGCTCCCAGCCACAGTGGCTCCTTTGGACTCTTACGGTGTTGCTGATGTCCATAGGCGGCGGTGACCACTTTCCATCAGGTGACCCGCTTGCGTGTTTGTCTGCCGTATAACATAAAAAAAACTTGTCTAGGGCTGATGGAGCATTGTGTACCGGGGTTTTAGAGGTAGGCAATGCATTGGCGGAGCGTCGGTGCCCGAGCGGTTAAGGTTTTCGACTCGTAAGCGGTACCGGGTTCGAATCTCGCTGCGGCCATGTACCAATGACTCTTTTCTGAGTTATGTACTTTAGTGAAATTCTAACCGATGCTCTTACGGTGAGGGAAAACATCGTGGTGAAATCTGCACATTCTGCCGACTGAATGTGTAACCATAACCCAATCTAGTTACGTTCCATTGGTAGCAGGGTCATGGAGGTCAGATGGCAGTCGCTCCACTGCAATTAGCTGATCTACCAAATTCTGGATCATCGGGGACCCCAAGTCTTCGTGCGAGAGAGTACAACCGGGACATTAATACCAAGATGATTATGCATTGCCGTGACCAGTTTTTGTCAGGTGGTCCGCTTGTCTACCGTATGACATTTAAAAACTTCTTATTTTATTTTATAATAGAAATCGATGGGTGCAAATTGTAAAGAAATTCTATAAGGAGAAAAACAGTTCTCGACTGTACTCCTGAAGTACAAGTTTTTAATTTGGATGGTGTTAGTAAATTTGAAAATGCTTTCAGTAACAGGAAACTACCCTATTCCCGAGTGACATTAGGTACTTTTAATCCCGGTAAAACAATACGATACTGCGGTATTGTGAATGTTTACGCGTGAGCTGCGCGCGGGTGAAGACCGAGGGGGAAGGCTAGTTTAGTTTTAACTCTAAGCTTTCAATCAATTTCTATGATTTTTTGATGATGTTTACAATATTTCCTTCTTTCAATAGTTTTACTTTAAAAGTTGTTTCCTTTTTAGTAGTAGTTTTTTTTGTACAAGTCCATAATTGTGACAAACGAGCAGAGCTATTACTAGCGCCCTTCTCAAATAATTCAATGATATGTTTCAGGCCTCATTCTATAAAAAATGTAGTACCGCAGGTGTAATTACACTGAAAATGTCACTAGGGGTTGATGTCAAGCTTCATAGGCAGGCTTGAAGCTTCGGTACTAATTACAGAAATGAAGCAAGTCAGCTACACCCGTATTTACAAACAATTCTTGTCACTGAAACACAACCAGACAAGAGCATCACAGAAAACTAATTTTTTTAGGATAAGATGTATGTCTTCAGAGGCGGGCAACGCATTGGTGACTCCCCTGGTGTTGCTGATGGCCATAGGCAGCGGTGACCACTTTCTATCAGGTGGCCCGCTTGCCTGTTTGTCTGCCGTATAACATTAAAAAAAGTAGAAGATTGATAAAATAGACAAAGATTCATTTCATCATCACAGCCCGTAACAGTCCACTGCAGGACTTAGGGCCTCTCCCTCTAAAGAGGAGGTTATTGCCATAATCTCCACGCTTGGCAGGCGGGTTGGAGATCGCAGTGTTTAAATATAACAATGGAAAATGCTGCTGTCCATTTTCCAGACTACGGAGACTCTTGATCTTTTGCCTCGAAAACATTAGTCGCCTCGTACGACACCCATGAGCGTAAGGTATTGGTGCTATTCTACTCTGCCGGACACCACACGGCCAAAGATTCATTTATCTGGCTTTTATTCTATAAATTTTATTAGGACCTAAAATACGTCGATTTCGACACTTACTGACGATCTCCAACCCGTTTGCTAAACGTGGAGATTATGGCAATGGTATATGGAGGAGGCTCAAGTCCAGCAGTGGGCCGATAAGGTCTGTTGATGTGACTGATTCACTGACTTCTAATCAAAACTTCTGGGGTAGATACTTCCGAAAGTCCTAGGATGCTAATAACAAGCTAGGATTATAGGAATAACAGTCGAATTAGGAATCTGTAACTTTTAATCCAACCCCCATAAACGAGGGTGCATATAAAACTAAACATATGGGGGCACATCCCGCAGTTCAAGAAATCTGAAATTTAGTATGCTGGCTAGAAAGAACTAGATGGTAGGGCATCCGCTCCATACTTACCAAAATATTTATGATTTAAATTATGTTGTATTTGTTGATTTGTATAATAAAGTGACAATGTCTTCGGAAATTCTTCCTTCAAAGCAAAGCTCCTAATTTTACAAAGCCTAAATCCACAAACCCTACATTTCGGTCAGAAAGTAAAGCCTGGCCGTTTCACAGATTCAAACGTAGCTCTGTCAGAGACTGATGATAGCCACGCGCTGTCGTGATCCGACCGACTACATCAGCCCTAACCGTCGCGGCGGTCGAGCACTGAATTCAGCCTAAGTATGTGTCAGGCAATAGTTCTATGAAACAGCCAAGCCATACTTTCTGACCAAAATGCAGGGTTTGTAGATTTCTGCTTTGTAGAGATAGGGCCAAACAGTGATTGAAGATGAAGGTTTATAAGCAAGAAAGAAAGGGTAGGTAGGGGTAAAGTATGTGTAAAGGGTACACTAGTAAAATAATAAAGGAAAACTTAATCAACACTTTAAAAATAAATACTCTTAAAAAAATACTGTATCACTAAGGTACCTACTGAATTACTAAACTATTCTAAAAGCGAACGAATAGTTTGCTTGCTGAGCGTGTACAATCAAACAACCTGCCTAAACTATCTACGATAGTCGATAAGTACCTGCAACTCAAAGCCGTCTAGTATGGATTGGTTGAGAAACTTTTCCCTAGTTGAAATCATCATATTTAAATTAAAATTGCAGGGCTTGCCAACCGAACAAGTTATTGAGGCAGTTTATGTTCACTATAAGATGACAGTCTACGATGGTTTCTAATAAGTAAAACCACTAGTAGTGGTACCTATGCGGATTTTTAATATATTTGAATGAATAAAATATCATATTTTTAACTTTTTGTTGTCCGATCGCTAGTCATTAAGCCTACTTGTATGTTTCTCATTAATACGTAAGTTTAATGTGTTCTAAAACAATTCTACTTCTAGTTTAGCCAGGTTTTAATACTGTATTGGCTATAGCCAAGATACATTATTTATACAGATAATTTCAGATGATTTCGTTCGTGTAAAATTCGGTTAAGCTCCATTTCCATGGGAACTACCTGCATTGAATTTTGCAGTTAATGTAGCGTATGTGTTATTACGTTACGTCACTGAAAGATTTTTCTTCAGTAGTAAGACAAGCTCCTAAATCCACAAACCCTGCTACGCGAAGGAGTGAGAAACATCCATTGTTAAAAAGTTTTGCATTAAAAATGAAATGTTTTAAATTCGATTGGAGGAAGCGCTAATATGTGAAATAATTTAGCTCCAGCAAGCGAAGCTGCAAACTTGCTCTGCGGCTTAATCAGTAACGCTGGACCGGATTACGCTCCGCAATCAATTTCGTGTGCGAGACATGAACGCCGAAGTGGAGCGAAAGAGTGTAATGGCGCAACACACCGGCCGGCGCGGCAAAACCAAACGAGAACGCTACGCCAAACACGCCAAAAAGAAACTAAAAAGCATTTACGTTCCTTATTTTGGTATTCTACCCGAATTTACAATGTAATAAATATCTATCTATCTAAATCCTTCGTGATCCCGGCCGCAGCGCCCGCAGGCAAGCCAACTGAAAAAATGATTTATAGCCGTGTTTCACATGTTCTCACGCAAAGCCGGGCCCCGACTCGCCCGCTAAAGCCGACAGGAACACATGTTCGCCATTCATAATCAAAAATAGCCGATAGGCAAAAGAGACGCAACCTGCGAACATACATAAATGATCAATCCCCTCGTTTGTCAGGGCGTCACTCGATCGCGCCCCCCGCGCCGCCCGCCCCCCGCCTGCTATCCGAGGAAATGGATGTTTTTTGTAACAAACGCTTCAGTCAATTTCAATCCAACAGAAAAGTTGGTTTTGCTGTTCAGTATAGAATTTCACTGGCACAATGTTTCATGGAAGAATATCAGTAACAGTACGCGAGAACGGTTCTCATATTTCCATTGCAGGTTTTGTGCTAATTTGTATTTAATATAGCGTATTTTTATAAACGATGCATCTTTGTCAGGCGAAATTATGGAGAGTGGCTACCATCTTACACTGGTCTCCCCTCGCCGCAACCCCATAAAAAGGCGAATTATTTCTAATTTCTTACCTGGAGTTCTACAAAAAGGGTTAGAAAAGATTTATTACGGGGTCGGTAACACGTGAGTGATACCCCTGGATGAAAGCATCGTTGCTATGGTAGCTGCTTTCTAGGTATTTGGCATAGAAAAAAGTAAAAAGTATGAGGTTAACAACTAAATTGTTAAAGAGTAGTAGGTAGTTAAAGAGCGTCCATTTATCAAAAATATAAAAGCTCTTAGTCAGCTTTTAGAATGTCATTTGTCACACAGATGACATAAACCGTGAAGAATCGAAAAAACTCGTTTGCTTATTTATTTTTTAGTAGCCGCTATACATTAGTAGCTTATTCTTAATGTGGCGTAAGTACTGCGTAAGTGCTTTTATGTTTTTGTTAAAGTAATATTTTGCAATATATACACTCATTTACTTCCAACATTCGGCTTGTTTGTAGCTTTTCAGTTTTTCAGACCCCGACCGGTTTCTAGTTTTTGAACCACTGTTTATTAAATTAATATTTATATGTTTGTATTGAATGAGGATATTATTTTCAAAAATACTTCTTCAGGCCAGCAGCGTACTCATGTAAATGAGGTCGTGTCATGGTGGTGTTAAGCGCAACTATAAAAGAGACAAAAATTTATTCATGATCGCGTGATGCCTACCTATCAGAGAGTTCATTATGTCTTTGTTTTGTCGGTGGTGTTGTCCGTGATACACAAAATGTTGGCACCTATTTTTAGCTTTCAATTTTTGTCAGCGAGCTGACCCTGCTAGTTTTTAATATTCAGAAATAAAAATATAAGCTGCTCGGCGCGCGCTTACTGGACCGCGAAGTAAATAAAATATTATCATCTTGGCGTTATTCGTCTCGATTATGTTCTTGCGCATAAGGGCCCGGTGTCCACCTTGAACATTTATCAGGATTAGGCAGATCAGATATTTACGGTGCAGCGACTGCTATTTTACCTCCGAGAACTAAGGAAACGTAAGAGCATCGGTTTGTACTCAAGTATGGTACAAAACTTAGAAAAGAGTTATTGGTACATGGCCCCAGTGGGATTCGAACTCGACGCTCCACTGGACAGCGACGTAAAATAGAACAACACTACACATTTAACTTATGGAACAGTGTACTAAATTACCCCTAACACCGCCCTGTACATACCTGAGTCAAGGCCACCCTAAATGTACAAGGCTGATTACCATACGCCGGAAAACAAACACACAGAGAAAACACAGAAACGCACTTTTAGAATGTCTTATTTAACTTGTTTCCAACACAATATTTACGCAACCGTTCGTACTGTTAGCATTAGGAATAATTAATTGCCGCAGTCTACGAGCATTGTGCAGGGTAAATAATTTAGTACCTACCTATGGAGAGTCTGTATTTGAGAAATACCTACTAATAATAGTTAATACATCACCGAGATTGATTTCAGTTTGCATACTGTAAAGAACGAGACTTCGTGTAGGTATGGTTTCTGTTAACATAAGTTGGGAGTCGGATTAAAGTTTACCTATGTCTATGCTCTTAAGGTGCACATAAACTATAGTGCAGACAGTTATAGTGAAAATATCTCTTAGTGGTAAATTCAGCCTACATCTCACTATACACTAATACCTAAATACACAAAAATATACACTATGTATTATATATAAAATAAGTATATCGTACTTGCAAGCAACTGTTGTTGAACGGTCAAGCTATCATTCCCCGAAATTGTGTAGCTACAACTTCTTCGTTTACTAGGAATACATATTGAAAATGTAAGTAAGGCAAAGTGTACCTAGTATTTCACCTCTCCAATATTTGAATATTTGTTACCATGACAAAACAGTTCATAAACGATCCAATTAAGATTGAATAGCTGTACGTAAATGTGGCACTCCCTGAGTGGGGCTTAATAGATTTATTGTAAAGGAATAGGTATATAACATTTACAAATAGTAGCGAAGAGAGGGAGAGAGATTCTTATTGAGACTACTGTGATTTTAAAGAAAATTTATGAATTTAGAATTTATAATAACGTTTTTAAGGCCAATCACACACTTTTTGTCACGAAGTACTAGTACAGAATGAGTATTAATTTTAGGTATGCTCAGGAGCCTTCAACTGCTTTTTAGTACCTATTTCTTCCAGCCTGGAGATGCTAGGCATACCTGTACCTGCAGATCTCCTTAATTTAATTAGTGATATTAAATAGGTAGTACATTCAGAGTGATTTTGTTCCACCAAAAGTAAGCAGGTTAGTTAGTACAAATTCAGAGTGATTCGCTTAATTAGGACTAGATTAGATTAGTAGTGTAGTACAAATTCAAAGTGATTTTGTGCCAATAAAAGGATCCAATATCATCGCACGAATAAACACACTTTTTTATTATTTACATCTACAAACAAAAGCTAAGGCGAATATACAGGATATCGAACATGCTATCAAGACGTGATGGCTGAGTGGTGAAATTGTCATTTTGTATATCGATACGAGCGATATACGAGCGATTCAAGTTAGAATCTCGGAGCCTGTTATACCCAACAGATATTTCTAATGACCTGTCAAATGTTATTCCTAGCAGATACCCGTACATCGCTTCGAACATTTACCTACTTTTTATATGATTTAGGCCGAATGTCAGTGACAACTGCCATAAGCAGGTTCATATCGGTGTCTCCAGTGAATTGTGTATGAGCTGTCATGCTACAATTCTGCTTTCCATTAAGTACCTAGGTATTGCAATTAGTAAATCATATGTTCATGTAACGTTGCTTGTGAATGTTCAAGCTCTGGAGTCTGGAGTCGTAGAGACGAATGGAATCTATTACGTTATTACAAACGGGTACACTAGAGGGTTACATTTTCGGTATGGTTTTAGATGCACACTAGTTTGATAGTAAACTGACCTCATTCTTCATCTTTGAATTTTTTACATTCCTAACTATTCGAAATGGCCTTGGATTTCATAGAAATGCTAAAATGTTGCTTGGCTGTTTCATAGATTCAAACGTAGCTAAATCGGCCAACAGTGCCGTTATGAAACTATCTTTTACTAAAGATTTCCTCTTATTGTGTGAATTACAGCACCCAGGCTATATTTACATTTATACATCTACTTATCAACATCCAGGCATACAATTACTATAGAAACATATATACCTATTATGTAGATGTACCTAAATAAATGCTGGCATTTGGAGGAAAATCAGAGTGGAACCCCCAATTCGTCGGGCACGCGCCGAATCCCATATGGCGTAAGATCCTAACATTTGTATTGTTCCGCTGTTCCGTGACAACTCATCTATTAAAAGCTATGTATGAATTGAATATTATCATAACTTTGGATAGGGCGTGATTAACGGATGTGTGTTTATCATACCTACATTGATATCCGTCGAGCTCCGTATATGAAACAAGAATTGGTAGTAAATACACGATGTATTTGAGATATGTCGAATACCAATTTATTTATTTGGGGATCAATGCTGTCTGCGTTTTTTTCTTGATACCCACCACTCCCGTACCGAGTGCCTGGCATCGGAGGGCAGCGGGATCTGAAGCACGGTGCCGCCGCTGGCCGACCGTAGATAGTACGGGGCCCAAGTAGCTGGTTAGCCACCAGTGAAAGGCTACCCCGCCATCTTACGAAAAATCCCAGATTGCTCTACCTTGCCGGTTGGCGACCGGATTGCGGGAGGGCCAGGTAGCCAATCTGGGGGGGTTCGGGCGTCAGCGCGGTCTCTTTGTCAGGTACCGCGCGGGAGCGCGGTATTGTTGAACATGTTAGCTGGTAGGCGGAGCGCTACCTCCAACTGCCATCCTCCTTCAACAACCTTTCCACTCAAAATTATGATGCAAAAAAACAAGAGAAACGTTAAACAGCGGCTGCACTCCCTCCCACTCAAAGTGCACCTCACTTACATCCGAGGCCTGCACTTAAATTTCGATGCAGTCCACTACCACCTTGAGACTGAAAAACCGCAGCTGCTGTTCCTCACTGAGACGCAGATCAGATGTCTGGCTGACGCGGCGTACCTCAGCTACCCAGGGTATACTCTCGAGCATAGGTTTGTACCTCGTGCCGGAGTCTGTGTGTATGCTCGCGAAGACATCTGCATTCGGCGTCTAAGGAACTTTGAGGGGTCTAGTTTTTCTATTTTATGGTTGCTGGTGGATACAGGTCAAGTGCAAATCCTATATGCGTATTTACCGATCGCACAGCGGGGATCAGGAGACGACTCCTTTATGTGACCTTCTCATAGAAGTGGCGGATGAACCGAGGGAACGTTACCCCACGGCGCAGTTAGTCATTCTGGGGGATTTCAATACCCGCCACCAAGAGTGGCTTTTCCCATACCAGGTGACGGATCATGCTGGTAGAGAGGCGCGTAAACTAGTCCTGTCGCTAGATCTCACCCAGCTGGTAAGCTGTGCCATGAGGGTACCTGATGTTAACTCCCATACCGCCAATCGCTTAGACCTTCTGCTGACCACTGATCCGGTCAGGTACTCAGTGTCTGGTGAAATCTGTATCCGTTTATTCCCCACCCGAGCAAACCCCATGCAACCGCCGACGGGTGTTGCGATACAAGTCAGCGGATTGGGATGAGATGCGCCACTTCTTTTCGTCCTATCCTTGGCCGGTGGCATGCTTATCTTCGGGCGATCGTCGAATTGAGCTGAAGCAGTTACCGCGGTTATACAGCAGGGTATGGAGTACTTTATTCCGTATTCTGACGTAGCGATGAACGGCAGGTCTCGTCCATGGTTTGGTGCCGAATGCAGTCGTGCTGAAGTGCTGAAGCAGGCGGCATACTCTGCCTGGGCTGAGGCTCGAGCGCATACGTCACCGGATACTCGCAAACTAAAGAGAGCCTTTAACCTCGCCGCCAAGTCTTGCAAAAGGAGGCTACGCAGGGCTCGATTCGACCACATAAGCCGGATTGGCGCCAAACTGGCCTCTTACCCTCCTGGGAGTAAGGCGTTTTGGTCTTTGGCAAAAGCGGACGAATCAAATTTCAGCAAGTCTTCGTTGCCACCGTTGCTGAAGCCAGACGGAACATTGGCTCATGGTGCTGAAGAGAAAGCGCATTTGCTTGCTTTTCGCGGCAAATTCGCGTCTGGATACTGCAGGAAAAACACCACCACCACACACACATGCCGTGCTGACTGCGCTATGGCAGACGTGCGAATACATCAGAAAGAGATATTAAAAATCCTGTGGAGTCTGGACGTGAACAAGGCTAGTAGACCTGATGGTATACCGGCAATAGTCGTAGCAATAGGCTGCGTAGATGTGCCCCCGAGTTGTCCGGTGGCTCTTACGCGCCTGTATCGCCTCTCACTTGAGATTGGTATTGTACCTAAAAAGGCAGCCGTGCACACTCTTCCATGTCCGTGACCGTCTTATTTAGATCACTTCCATACTCTGTAAGATTATGGAACGTGCACTGAACAACAAACTCTTTGCGCATCTTGAAGGTAACGATCTCCTCAGCGATCACCAGTACGGATTCCGCCGTGATCGGTCTACTGGGGACCTTCTGGTGTATGCCACATAATTATGGAGTGGTTGAGAGACATGCTGTGTCTCTTGATATCTCTAAGGCCTTTGACAGGGTTTTTCATGCAGGCCTTCTAAGCAAGCTTCCTTCATTTGGTATTCCTGTTGGCTTTTGCACCTGGATATCGGATTTTATGAGTGGACGTTCAATCCGTGTTGTTATCGATGGCAACTCGTCTAATCTCCAGGCTATCGACGCGGGAGTTCCTCAGGGATCTGTACTGTCCGCGACTTTATTCCTGCTGCATATTAACAATCTGCTTGTACCAGGTACCTTTGGGTACGCAGATGACAGCACAGTAAGATATATATATCTGTCAGAGGCAAAAACCAACAGGGACGATATTCAGTCTTGTCGAGAGGCCATGGTTGATCGTTTGGACAAAGCTCTCAAGGCAGTTTCTGATTGGGGTGAAGCCAATCTGGTGGCGTTCAACGCGTCCAAAACTAAGGCGTGTTTGTTTTCCGCCAAAAAGAGTCTATTCCATCTAACTACAACTTTTCAGGATGTTTCTGTGGAAATTACCGACAACCTACAGCTTCTTGGTGTTGAGCTATCTTCAAATCTCAACTTCGGTCAGTACATCGAATCCAAAGCAAAGACTGCAGTAAAAAACTTGGTATCCTCTCGAAGGTTAGGCGGTACTTCACTTCAAAGCAGTTGCTTCAGTTATATCAAGCACAAGTGCGATCCTGCATGGAGTACTTCTGCCACCTCTGGGATGGATCAGCCAAATATCAACTGGCGGCTTTGGATTCGGTAAAAAAACGTGCAACGAATATAATTTGTGACCCGCGGTTGATTGAAGCTAGGCTGCAGAGCCTCGAACATCGTCGTAGGGTTGCGCGTCTATCGGTCTTCTACAGAATACATTTCGGAGAGTGTGCGAAGCAAGTGCACGACCTCATTCCACTGGCCCCTTTCCACCATCGGGAGACGCGATCCGGGCGACCGCTTCATCCTTATATTACGAACCGCTTTCGTTCGACCTTTATAATGCATACGGCTAAGAAATGGAACGCGTTGCCTGTCTTGTCTAATACGAAAAAAATTGCGGTATTTTAGGAAATTATACAAAATATACAGAGTGTTACATAATATATGTATGAAGCTGTGAACTGGATGGAGTGCTAAACATATTAAAACGATAGGTACAATTATTTCTGTCGTACGTGGAATAGTTGTACCTATCGTTTTTATACATTTAGCACTCCATCCGGTTCACGTCTTCATACATATATTATGTAACACCCTGTATACAGTTCAGTAGCAGGACGTCCTCGTTGGATGAAGTTTCTGTTATAAGAAAGCCACTTTAATCGATATACTGTTTGGCTTTGTTTTATTAAAATCGGTTCAGTAGTTCGGAAAATATTTGAGTAAGTATATGTAAACTTGGCCGGGGGTTCTCCGACTTTTTCTATTGGTTAGGTTATTACTTTATGCCTCCTGCATCCAATGGCTCCCTATAACTTTTACGAGGTCGTCCGTCCATCTCGTGGGCTCATCGCTATTAGAGATCCACGCCTCTTCGACCATCGGTTATACTATGTTTCCTGCCTATTGCCACTCAAGTTTTGAGACTCCGAAACCTATTTCGGTGACTTTACTTCTGTTACGAATATCTTCATTTCTAGTTCTATCCATATGTAAATAACTCCGAGTAGGTATAGGTCATTCACGTGACTTGAGTGGCATGTTTGTATGTCTTCACTGACACATTGGTATTTAATGTCATATGAAATAAGTTCTTAAATGAAATCGATTTTTCATAACAAGCTTTCATCGCGCGTTACATTCCAAAGAGCCCAATCGCGATGGAGTTATCTGCATTCAGTAGTTCCTTCGTCCACCTTCGGTCATTATCATTAGACCTTAAATGTCACCAAGGGGCTTAGTACTCAGCTTCCTACTCCATCATTAGACCAGCTCCGTTGTCCATTGTCATCAAAGTTACATAGGCATACAAAATTTCAGCTCAAGTAGCTCAAATTAGGTTTGCAAGATTCCAGGACATACAAGTGAAGTTAAATAAAAGCTTGTAAAATTACAATCACATACCTAAACAGCTCGTTTCGGGTAACTACATTACCTAATATTTGCTAAGAAGAAGGGTAACAATCCACTGATGGACTTCTCATTAGAGAGGCTAAATGAGAACTGGACTGGACACAAAAATTAATAACACAGCAAAGCTCAATTACACATGTTTGCGCAGATCAATATCGGTAGGATAGTTTAAAATGCTTATCAATAAACGACAAAGTTCAAAAATGCTTTTAGGGTTAACAACGTAGAAAGCCATGTCTAATAGCCATTAAGCCAACGAATGAATCAGAAAGTTCTAAAAAAACCCGGATAATTACACGAATTTGGTGTATGTATGGATATCCGTGGTCGTTTGTGTGGAACCATTAAATGAAATTCTGTTCCATTAGATTTGATATGGATAAATTGTAACATACTAGATATGGCTGCTTTTATTATTGTGAGTAGAGAACGAGAACTGAGAAACAAAACAGCTTTTAACGATATTCCATGGGGGCATTTCTCGCGCTGTAATATCTCAAATTCGATATTTTCTCCGGTATTAGATCGTCACTGAAATTGATCTTCTGTCGAAGATAGTTAATAATATATTTTTGGCGCAATAGACATTCCAATGTCTTCATTAATGAGACAGATAGGAGATGTGTCTAGAAAACATATCGAATTCGAGACGTCACAGCGCGGGACTTAAGCCTCTCATTAATCTCTCATTCTAAGAATCTATCATTTCTTAGTGGTAAAGTCGTTTTACTTGGAATGTCTGAGCATTGCGTAATCAAAATAGAACAGTTTTTTTAGTTTTAAGGATATAATTGCAAACACAATTGGAATAGAAAAGTACACTTTTTTTGGAAACCTGTACTTTTACTTTAAAATCTATATTTCGAGTTATATTTACTATGAACATAGTAAATATAACTTTAATATAACTCTTATATTTACTATTAACATAGTAAACATAACTCGTAAAACAACACGTACTGTAAAAAATTTTGTAAAATTATTTAATCAAGGAAATCAGGTACTGTCAGCTAGGTAGGTAGGTCGAATAACTCGAATGATTCGCAATATTTTCAGTGGATGCGATGAAGAACAACCATTCATCGGTTACATCGAAGACATTGGAGGAAATTAATTAAAATTCAATTATGAATTAACTTCAAATCCACTCGAGAACAAAGTTTGTCATGACATTTTCCTTGAGATTAAGTATTCAAATTTATTTCAATAAGTAGTCGTTTGCGATTAGCTCGGAAATAGCCACCTCCTACACATTTCTTGAAGAAACGATTGATATCTGGCGATGGATATTATTTGCAATTAAGGCACTTGTGTGACATGCCTTTTTTATATTTTGTGCTCAAAATTAGATCAAAGGCGGTTAATGTTTCAGATTTAAATGCTTAAGAAATAAAGGCATAAGAGAACGTTGGGAATAAGGTACCATCAATTAATAATTACCATATCATTGGAGGTGAGGTGCCATCTATTGATTGACACTTTAGCGAATGGAAAAGGTGGGTTTATATCTATTCATCAACGGGCAATTTTGTTGTTAGCGACACTGTCGCCGTTTGTGGAATGAGTCTTTTAACACAGCGTTGACCATTCTACAAAGTTCCCAAGACCTTTAGAGACGTTAAGAAAGCCGCAGCAGCAACGACTTGTTCGGTAGACAAGAACGTATGTAAAATGAAACTATTGAATCTGTGGCTGCAACAGACGTTTATCATTGTTGACCCTACAGCACTGTTGAAAACTGTTGCATACGACAATCCGTTGCTTCGAAAAAGCATGGAGATTATGGCATTACCCTTCATATATCACATATATAGGAGACTCAAGTCCAACAGCGGACTGTTTTGATGTGAGAAAAATATGATAGGCTAATAATTCCGTTATTTAGATGGTAGTTTTTGGTGGTCGCAAGTTCAAAGGCGAGGCAGATCTAGATGTGAATAGTATAGAAGTTTCAATGTACAATAATTATGTGAATTTAGGACAAATCTTGGAAGCTAAAGAACCACTTCTTGACATTCGACTGAGCTGAAATTTGGCATATCTAGGTAAATTCGGTGACAATGCAATATTTGGTATCATCGAGCTGATCTGATGATGGAAACGGATGGACTTGTTGTCTGGTGTCCAGAATCGGATGATTTATGAACCCATCAAGTTTGGGATCGTTTGATTTGTCTTGTCTGATCGTACGTGGTATACAATTAAGTAGAACGCGCGACATAAACTTGTTGTGAAAAAAAAATGAGAACTCATCCAGATTGGCGTTGCAGATCACAATTCCTATTTTAATAAAATACAGAAGAGAGCTTAAGAACTAAACTAAAACAATCGCAGAATAATCTTTAAAATAATGGGTAACCTGATGATGATACCGTAGTAAAGTAATTTTCATTGTTTCTTACTCAGTAGGTATCTGCAGTGACGACAACCTTCTAATTTTTAAACAAATACATTATATTGGTCTATGTATGTATATTATATATACAGATTTTTTTATTAGAGAATAATTTCAAACAAATATCTATCGAAACAAGCACGTTTTACGATATCATTTACGCATCGCTCCGTATTCCATCAAAAACAACCTTATTCCTCCAAAAAGCAATACATTCCACTTTGATCTATCGGTGCAAACTAAATTCTATGTGGACCCTACCTCCCCTAATCTAGCTAGTCTGTGATATAGCAACGTTAGTGAATGTACGCCAGAATGCAAAATAGGCCGTGAGAGTTGATTCAATTAAAATTCAGTGTTGCATACGGCTGCCGGTCGTCAAAACGGAATGGCTAGTGGCGCGCTAGGGACCCATTCTACTATCTGCGAAAGTTGTAGGTATAAATGGATGAAATATAAATATTGTTTGAACTGGAATTAGCGGTTACCACTGACTTTCATGCCCATTGAGCTTGAAGTTGTTGATGACTATGCATACCTAGGACAAATAGTCCAGCTAGGTAGGTTCAATTTCGAGATAGAGGGTTATCCACGAATCCAACTCGGTTCGGGAAGCTACGATATATATTTTCGTCCCAATTAACTCAATGTCTCAAGATGAGGTCTTTGACCAATGTGTGTTGCCAGTGATGACCTACGGAACAGAGACGTGGCCGCTCGCTGTGGGTCTTTTAAGTAAACTCACTGTCACCTAAAGCGTAATGAAAAGAACGAAGTCTCAGTATCACAATCAGAAATGAGAGAAGAGAGGTCTGCAAGAGAACCAAGGTCACCGACATAGCCCTAAGGTTTGCCAGACAGAACAGATGCTCGATGGGGCAGTAAAGTTCTCCAGTGGCGACCACGTACCGAAAGATGCAGCGTGGGTAGGCCACCCATAAGGTGGGCCGACGATCTGGTAAAGGTCGCAGGTACCAGCTGGATGCGAAAAACACAGGACTAGCCTCTATGCAGATCTCCGGGGGAGGCCTATGCCCAGCAGAGTGCGTCTTTCGGCTGATATGATGATGATGATAAAGCCACTGTAACAATAAAAATGATTTAATTTGAGAAATTAATAATTTATGATTGCAAGCGACAAAAATATTTTATTTAACGCTGCACATTACGTGCGCCGCGCTAAATTGAGGCCAACATGCCGAATAACATACATACATACTTGCACTTCTTTAACATGGCGAATATTAATAAACATACCTGTACCTGTTTTGTGTTGTTTTTCTTTATGTCAATATTGTATACCTGTTATTGTGCACAATAAACTGTTAAATAAAATAAATACCTTCTTACAATTCTCTAAGTGTTAGTTCCCGAGAATAACTATTTTCAATAGGTTAAGTAAAATTCCTAAATCTACGATTCCACTATAGTGATATAATCACGACCCTATCGCGATGGCGCGTCCAGTGATGAGCGCTGCGTGTGGCGCATGTCGCATAATTTATTGCACTCGTGTCACTGCGCCACAGTCAGACCCACTTTACATGACCGTACAAATTGCATCCATACAAGCTGGAACGTTATGTGTGTGCAGTCGATTATCTGGTTAATTTCGGAGACTACATATTGCAAAATATTAATTAGAAAATCTGCATCGATTGATGCGATAAACTTAGGGTATTGTCCATGCTTAATGCAATCCAATAATGATTGTTTAAAAATCAAGAGGATAAACGATGATGACCAGATATATGAAAAGAGCTCGCTTGTGTATTACCTTATTAACAAGAGTCTCTTTGGTTATAATTTAAACCAAACTTTACGTTTTCCTTTTTTTTGTTTTGGGCTTAAAGTGCAATGATAAACACGTATCAGCATTAGCTGCTAGTGTCGGATACACTACACGGATACACTACACGGATACACTACACGGATACACTACACAAATACACTACAAATAACAATAATAAAATTTGGATACCAATATCGCAATCGAAATATCGTGCTTTAAAAATTTGGTTGATCAAATATATTGTATAATTAATAGGTTTATTTGCACGAATTTATGTGACGTAGAGACTAGCTCCACTCATGCAGTGCAGTGCACTGCGCGGCGCACCGCGCAGTGCCACGTCACGGTGACAACAAAGAAAACGGTGGTGTTATTCTGGTTTTTCAAGTTAGGCAACGTTCGCACGAGAGATTACCGAATGATTGTGAGTTAGGCAACGTTTGCATGAGAGCTAATTCGACGCTTTTACGCGCGTTATTTTAAACGACTCGCATGATTATTGTCCTTATGTCGACCTTATGTATGGAGGTCAGTTGGCAGTCGTTCCACTGTAACTGCCTGATCTGCTAAATCTTGGATCATAGTCAAAGCGGACCCCGGGTCCTCGCGCACAAACAGGATTTGACACCAAGATCATCATTATCATCGTCTTGGTGTTAAATTTCGGTTGCCAGGAGTCCGCCTTCCTACTCCTCTTGGTCCACTTCGCTCGGTCTTCGGTATCTTTGGTGGTGAGTTTGTTGGCACGCATGTCGTTCTTATCGACGTCTAGCCATCGCTTCGTGGGTTGAACTCTCCTTCCCGTGCCTAGCGGGCTGGCATGGTCAGACATTATTGTCCCCACGTAATTTGCCGTTTAATTTCCTTACTATCATTATCCGCATCTTGTCTCTCACGTTCCGTTTAGAGTAATCTAATCGATTGTAATCGTATGGTGCAGGATATGTTTTCAACAAGCTCATAAAACATTATATTGAAGTCAACATCATCATAATGACGCCACGATGATTATTTAATTTATATTATTGTCAATGCTACATTGACATTACAATTTGTGTGCCGTTTTTGTAACCTTGATCTGGCTGGGGTTAATATTTGATTATAACATAATGGTAACATCCTGAAAACCGGCTAAAAACGGTCCGGATACATTTCCAGGTTAACCATCAACTGGTAAGTCTATTTTTTCACCGATATTCCATATGGGTGCACCCAATATTTACGTCGGGGTCGTCTACATTTTTGCATATTAACCATCTGCAGTACGGCCAACATGTCTTCATCCTCGGAAGAAGACATAATTTTACTTTAAAATCTTTGAATACGAATTTTTTCTTTGGATGTTTACTTCTGACAGGTGTCCATAGATTCACCATCTGTAGACTGTGGTAAGTCATTCCATATTTTAACTAAAAGTATAACATCAGTAATATCTAAAGAAATTGAACCATGCAACTTCCGCGAATACTATACTATAACTGATACTTTTTACCCGACTACGATGGAGCTAAGGGAGGGTAATGAAGTTAACAATCTATGTATGTAAAGTTGATAAACGTGGAAGAATCGACAGAGATTTGTCAGGACCATAGCAAGTGGAACAATGTCGTCTCTGTCGTACTCTTGCGGGAGAAAGGGGTTTGTGTGTATGTATGTTGATATGAATGTTTGTGTGGATATTTATTCTAGCTCAAAAACAACTTAGCCGATTTTCGTTAAAAGCGTATTGATTGTCCGATGGTTACAGGCTCTATGATAATACATTCAATTAAATTATCTTGAGGATATAAGAACATAAAAACTTCAAAATTTTTAAATTCAGAAGATTGATTCGGTCATGTTAGGAATTTTTATTCACATTGATTGATTGATTCTGTTGTAGGATAAACCGCACTGCTTAAATTTGTCCTCAACTGGTTGAAGACATGATTTTGGGACAATATTACGACAAAATGTTTTAAAACGTAGATTCAAAACTATAACTACAAAGTATAACATCAGTAGTAAGTATAAAGAGAGTGTATATAACTTAAATTACTCGGAAACCATTGCTCTTAGAAAACTAGATCCTAAAAAGAAATGATAGTGCCCGTTGATATCTATAAGTATTTGCTGTTCTGGAACAAGCGTTTTAAGGCAAATAGTTTCAGAGTTATTACAGTTTTAAGATTGACAGCTGTCATCCGGAATGTAGATCTCGACTATCATTTCTCTTCAGGAACTAGTGTTCAAGGAGCGATAGTTTCAGAGTTATTACAGTATTAAGTTTGACAGCTATCATCCGGAATGTAGATGTCGACGAGTACTATCATTTCTCTTTAAGAACTAGTATTCTAGCACCAATAGTTTCAGAGTTATTACAGTTTTAAGTTTGACAGGTGCCATCCAAAATGTAGATTTCTACGAGTACCAGCATTTTTTTTAGAAACTAGTGTTCTAGAACCAAGCATGCCTTATTTATAATTCGGGATGAACTGAAAAGAGAATGACGACAGGATCACGAAAGCGAAACAACTTCGATAATGTTAAAGAATCAGAAAAAGGGGAGGGGCTTACGCATCAGCGGTCAAACTTTCTTTGACAAGGTCGGTTTCCTATTTCATTCACACGCGTTGTATCTGTACTAAAAAAAGTAGACAGATATATGTGTGTGAACTGAGTCACATAAAGAGGAAAGATTCGAACTGTTGGTAAAAAGAAACAGTCAGATGTGACGTTTCATGTTGACGTCTACTGACATCGCACCGCACGCTGCACGATGGGGCCAAATTGAAAAACGTAGACAAAATTCATACAGAACTGACATTTCGGGCTTGGATTGCGGGTTTTGCCCCATCATGCAGTGCGCCGCGCGGCGCGCTGCACAGTGGGACATTCCGCCATCTGTCAATGTACTTGCATACAAATTGCTCGGCGTGTAACAAGTTTTGCCACATCGTGCACTGCGCAGCGCACTGCATGAGTGTGTCTTCAAGACCTGCGTGTGTATCCATTACACCCTGTATAACAAAAAGTCCCGTTGGTAGAGGCCTCTAGTGAAATTGCACCAGGGCTATCCATGGAAAAATTATGCACCTACTTTCGCATAAAGACTGATAATAACATAGCGAGTCCATTATAGTGATTACATTGATGCATCATGCATTATACAAAAATAGTAGTTATTTTCCGATAAGGGTGTATTACGTTCATAACCAGTGCCCCATATATGGGTCACGACAAGCTACCTCCACAAGTCCGTGGCCCATATACGGGTCACTATAGAACGTCGCAATAAAGGTAATTTATTAAAGGGAAATACAATATCTTTGGGGAATTTATTGAAGTGCCTGAAGGATGAACTGAAAATTAATATTATTTTAAAAATCAAAACTTCGGTTTATTCAGTTTAATTCAGTTCTACAATGTTAATATAGATACTGGACCATCCTATCAGTTGCGAAAATTAATAAAGAGCATTATTTTGATGGAATAGCCCGGAGACTCTCTTGAAGATGGCCCGTGGCGGGACTACGAAAGAGAGTGCTTATCTAAGTAACTTTTGGCTCCACTACCACGCGACTTCTTGACATACGTATTCTAAAAATGCTTTTTTTAAATTATAGTTTTGGAATGTTTCATAGTGACACTGACTTCGTACGGAGATCGAAGTATTTTTTTTTTATTTATTAGGAAGACCAACAGCTTTATAATACAATAGTTATTCATATAAGAAATAGAATGTCAATTATAGGTCTCCACAGATAGGAATCAAAGTAACACAGATAATGCAACACAACAAAAAAATAAACTGAGCACTCAATTAACATAAAAAATTACAGATATCCGTGTTTCTTTCTATAAGTACATAATCCATAGCTATCAGATAAATTTAACATTTTTGGCAATTCTAAACTCCAATATAATTCATGAAAACGCTCATTGCTTAACAAAATACTTGTTACTTAACAAACGACTGGCTGACACAGTGCTAGTTTTGAATAAATCAAAATCCAGTTTAATGCTTGCTACTATTGAAAACTTGGAAGCATCGATATCGATATTTGATATGGATATCGAAAATTAATTTAGAGTCATGAAAGACACCTAAGTCACACACCAATGACTCTCTTTGCAACTCATGACCCTTAAGCGTGTATTTGTATTCAATACTCGTATAACATGTTCTTAAGGACTGTTAACATGCGTATAAGTAATGAACAGTACCTATACTTAGGAATGCAAGAGCATAGGTGCATGATCACCTTAAGTCTTGAAGTGGTAATTATGCTCTTGGACTGTGCATCATTTGGAACTGAACTTTACAGAAGATGTTTGATGTCCTTTCCAATGTTGAACATATATTTACATTGCTTGAGCATTAGCTAAACATTGCACCACCGGGATGCCACCGGGTGTATCAGATTGACATATTCATTAAACATTGTTGTGACAGATGTGCAGATGCCGAAGAGATAGCACTAATGTCTATCTTGTCTAGATACGACAGGACTTAAATGCCTTGATTTTGTTATCATAATTTACAATAGTTTGTACGGCATTTTTAACTTTGATACTTATGAACTTATGCCTCAATGTGATGTTACATTTTTACCCGATTACTCGAAGACGCCTGGATCGATCTGGGTTTTTGTTTTGCATTTTTTCTAGGTGGTCTCATGGTTATCAGGATAGGGATTGATGATGGAATTCTTAATTTCCAGTTCGAATATTCTTCACGATATCTTAGCACTAAGCAAGGCATTGTGACAGGACTACTTGTTCTGCTGGAATTAGAATATCCGAATCACATTTTGAATAATATGAATATAAATAGCTTATTTTCACAGTTACAAGTATCGATTTCTTCTTTTGAATATTATTAATACAGAGTGTCGTGCGAATAACGCTTTATTGTAGAAAATATTATAGAAATATTTGCGTGCTAATGTTTTTAATAAGTCAAGAATTATTATTTTACCATTAAAAGACCATTTGATTTTAATCTATTAAATTCAGTTTTCTTCATTCGAATACAACAATAAGTTTTATGCTAGCGAAAGTTGTACTGAGCAGCACCCGCACGACATTTAATTTTCAGTGCACACCACCGCGGTCTATAGCGTCACAGCAGGAGGTGGGGGTTCATCAAATTCACGTCAACATAATGATATCTAACGTAAGTTATTATACAACGTACAATATATTAATACGAGTAATCGTATTGTATGACAATGTATGTAAATTGATGTATGTATTATGTTCAGTGTAGGTTCTTATGGTCTTATAGGTATAATTAAATGAAATTCAGAATAATATATATTGTATAATAATATATATACAGAATAATAATATTATTTTGTTCCTTATATAGACGTCTATCATAACCTCATAATCAATTCGTAGATAGATACCTACAGGCTATTAAGGTATGTACTCGTAAGTATATGGTTTCACGATTCATCTTAACCACCCACGCACGCCTCGTATTTCAAAGAGAAATGACATATGATATTGAGGATGAAACAGTTCATTGCGGCAATAACAATGCGAATTAAATTCCATCTATTGCATGAACTCTATTAAAGCTATACTAATAATATGATATTGCGAAACTGCCAAGGAAGATCAACTGGGAGGAGGCTTATGGCTTTCTGTCTGTTGAATGTTCTTGAATGGTAGATGGTGACTCACCGAATGCGCCGTGGGCTCGCTGTCATGGTGGTAAGTGGAGAACTGCCTGATGGTACCCGCCATGCCGCCGCGGCTACATACTCCGCGCCACTCCAGGCACCGACCCCTCACAACACCACCATGACCGAATTACTGACTAAAGTTCCACTTGAGAAGGCTTGTTATTAATTTATAATCATGAATGGGACAAGTGCCATTAACAGATTGTTGCGGGAGAGGCTGCCAGCCTGAGTGACGGCCGCGTCGGGCGCAGATCACGTTTTTGTAATGAGCTTATAGCTGCCATCGCCGAGAACCGCTACCAAATACATGAAAGGGAATTAAACTTAAACTGATATAATTAATTTTGGTTCGCATAAGTAGGATATATATAGCTGGTATAAGGGTAATGCGATTTTATTTTTTATAGAAATACACTATCACAGGCCGACAATCGGGAATTGGGGTTGTTCAACCAGTTCAGATACACCAGCGGAAGACTTCGGTCAACCTCGCTTTGCCAACGGTATTAGGTGTATGTACGAAACGATCACTCATTCAGTTACAGACTTCTGCGAGCGTTGCGTAACCTTGGTTATCGTTCTCACAAGGAGGGTGCTACTAGCTCAGACTGCAGATATTTTTAATTGGAGACCTCATGGATTTCATACTCATGCTTTTGTCAAATCCCCTTCGTAGATACGGGTGCTCGCTGTCTTCGTGCGTGTGCGTAATATGATTTGTAGCTGGAGATGAGATGAACAGTACTTATTAAATATAAAAGGATAAACTGGCTCATTCGAGACATTTTTTCCTTTCTCCCGAGACCTCACTGAGAGTTTACCCTCATAATTAATTTAGAATCCAACTTTGTCATTCTTATTTTATTAAGTTCTCTCTTAGACGAATATTCCTTTATTAATGTATATATACCCTTGTAACTAAATATAATGAATACTTCCAGTTAAAATTCACATTTACGATCGCATAAAGTGAATTTCTTACGTTAAATTATCTAGAACACTTATTTCAATTCCATTTAATGAGCTTTTCATAGCGTGCGTGCTCTTGGAATTTTAAACTAATGTAATAAATTCTTTGAGCACCTACATAGGAGGTAATGGGTACGAAAATAATGAAGCTTATAAATTCTGGCCCTCGCCCGAAATGAATTATATCATTTGGCGTAAAGTTAATTCTCAAAGAGTTGAGTTGAGTGCCAAAGAACTTAATTTATTTCTTTTGGAAGACAGAATTGGGTTACTTTCGGGCGTTTTTATTCAGAGCTCTAATCGGGTGGTTTGAGAAATGCGTTTATCCCCTTTAGTGAGTTAATGGCTCCACCCGCGTGTCATAATATTGTTAACTGCGGGGCCAAGCGGCGTTCTTACGGCATGTTTCGAGTACTCGGGTTAAGAGTTATTGACGTAATTTTTCACAAATGAAACACGCGCAAGTTCCTTAACAAAGGCCTGATTTCGGGGAGGAAGTGTTTCTATTACTATATTTTCTATTACTATTTTAAGTAGGTACTAGTAATTTTATTGTAGGTACATGGCACAATAGCACGCAAAAGGTAATGGTAAATATTATTTGTTTGTGTATTATTACCTTTTTTTATTACCTTTAAGGTAACGTGTGGAGATGAATACGAAAATGGGATTTAAGAATAATATTTACATACATACATGAATCAAAATGATCGGTGATAGCGGGTGTTCCGTGTTAAATCATTTGATTTTAAAAGGAAAATGTAAATGTGATGTCTCTCTTTCTCTTCGGAGGCACTCGGTCGTAAATAACACTTAGCGTTAAATGAGAAATGTAAAAATGCTGTTACATTTCTGAATATCTTATAAGAGAGTATCGTGGAAACAATTTGCAATTGTACAAATACTGGATACTGATACACTCAAAGCACGAATTTTTCTTATTTTAATTGATTCAGTGTGTTTATATCTATTTGTGTATGTCGATTCTCGGCGAATGTTGCTTTGAAGTGTTCATTATTACATATTTTTGATTTCATTTATTACAAATACATAAATGAAATATCAACTTTCAACAACAAATTCCACCGCAAAAATATTTTGAATCAACTCACGAACTAACTTTTTTTATGAAACTTTTGCTACCATTGCTACGCGACGTGCTTCGTAGCGCTACGATATTGCTACGAGCTACGCGTGCTGCGGCGTGCGTGCGCGTGCGTGCGGGCAGTGCTGCGGGACGCGGGTGCCCGGCGCTGCGGCCGCCGTCGACTGGCGCAGCGGCGGCCCCGGATCGCCAGACTTACCCCCTCAGACTTTTTGCTTGCAATAATAACGCAAAGCTCTCAATAATACGAGCCCATTCACACGTCACGCGTGTTGGCGTTAAGTATTTTTCTTTTCGTTTACGGCGAATGGCTAAAATGTGTACACAGTATTTTTAGTAAATCTCTCGAGAGAGAAAGGCGATGTTTCGAAAAAAGATCGTTCTCTAAAATATTGGCTGAAAATGCAACATAAAAATCCAAATAAAGAATTATATGTACGTTTGTTCTACACAACTGTGAGCAACAACTTGAGTTATGGCAATCCGGGGGTCAAGTAATTATTGGCAAATTAATTAACTACTAGTCAATATCGCACATAGTTGACTCATGTGCTTGCCAGTATCAGTCACAAGGCAAATATTGTCAAGCTATAACTGTGCTTACAACACACGCAGCATGGCTACAAAACACTGTAGATCGAAGTTTGCGCGGCCAACAGGTGTTCGAACCTCGTAATGCAGTTTCAAACTGACAAGTTTCACTTACAACAGCTTGACATTTTAGTTCTTATCACCTGCGGCTTTAGGAATAATTTCGCACCAAATACACGTACGTATTTTTATGTAATTACTAAGTAACCACATCGGAGCGTCGGTGGCCTGGTGGGTATGGTATCCTACTCATTAGCGAAAGGTTCCGGGCTCGAATACCACTGCTCTTACTCTTACTCATACTCTTTTCTGAGTTATGTAAGTACATTAGTTTAATACTAACGTTCCAACGGTGAGAAAATACCTCGTGATGAAACCTATATAATCAGGTGATTGAATGTGTAACCATTATCCAATCAGGTTAGGTTTCCCTGGCAGCAGTTGACGCCAATAAATGATGATGATTGAAAATAACTTTCGAAATTTGTAAATTACACATTTAATCTTTATGACTGATGTAGTCATTTTGTTGGGTTTATTTGTATTTTCTTTCATTGTCTACTTTTTATAGCATATTCTCGTACCTATAATAATATTATCACACCTCCTGCTCGACAATGTCTAATTTTATATTATGAAATATCACACCGTAAAGCATGGCCGTTACCCGCAGGGAAACAATTTTGTTTTAAAATCCCAAGGGAATACGTTGAATTTCTACAGCAAAAAGAAAACGCTTGTCAGGACCTTAGGCTGCTCCAAATTGGGAAAATGGAAAAAATGTGAAATAAAAAAATATGTTTCGTGTTATTTGTAAGTAATTTTCAGTTTCAAATTATATTTTTACATTCGTCTGAACTGATTTCATTTCTGAGTTAGCTAAATCAGACGCTATCTAATTGCTTAATTTATTACAATACAATATACTATCTCTTTATTCAGTTTATGTTACTTATGAACTTCAGTATTTTCGCACAGATGGTGAGAAAAGTAGACTATTCACCTTTGGGATAAAAGTGCTTTATTCTTCTACTCTTAGACTCTACATACTCGTGAGCGAATAACTATTGTCCTTCGCTACGCCCAGGCACAACGCCAATAATATGCCGCACATGACGGAAGACACTGCTTTATCTCTTTGGTCTAGTATAATATTAATGGTCTATGATATACAGATAAGTAGTTTATGATTCGATAGTTTGGATTATAGAGATTCAGATTGTGTTCGATATTTAATTAATATACATTTACATATCAATCAATTGCCTATTCTACTATTACAAATAACACATAATGTGTTAGGTTTTATAAAACGATGTGTTTTTCGCAACTGTGACATAGAAAAACGAAAAACTAAGGTATTTTATACTTACCAATACCTATGTTAAAATAGTCGTCTATGTAATTGGAATATAAAAAGGGGTATTAAAACAAAGGAGAATAGTTTGACATGAGTTTGATACGAGTCGCATTTCTGTCGCCGCGTCAAGTATATCAACTGGTGTCAAATTCCTTTTACTACTTTCACATTTATCAATTTATTTGCTCCAAACATCAATCAAACATTCACAAACACAAAGAGCAACAATCAGAATATAATATTCTGTTTGGCGGGAAAATCATTCCATAGTTCCATACAGCGCATTTCACTCAACCTCCTTATCCAGAGATAATGGCATAGTTCGGTATTCAGCCAATTAATCGTGCCCGAGAAGGAATAAAAAATAAAAGTGTTGTATCTCAGAGAAATAACTAAAGTATGATATAATAATAAAATAGGAAATGCTGTATCATTAAATACTTTTTAAATTTTATAGATTGTCGTGAAATAGGTTTCTTTAAAAATGACTGTTTTCGAGTATGTAATTGGAAGATTGTGCTTGTAGATAAACAATGTTTATAATAATAATGTTAAAAATAGGTCGGTTCCGTATCAGTAATCATAATCATCATTTATTTATAACATTCGGTATACCAAGAAGTAATAAAAATGCCACACTTAATTATAATTGGGTATGCGTTACAGGCATTTGTGCATGCTTAAATTTTATGACAGGCAATCATTTTCCAATGTTATATGAGGCATAAACATAAACATGGAGGGCATAAATAAAGTTTTATAGCACTGTTTCCAAAACGTAATGTACTTATTTCTAAATTTAATTTCATAAACGCTTTATGGAGACAATACCAGCATTACAGGCGTAGATTGGCTAAATTATCATAGTTGTTCAATTTGTAAGACTACAGCCGGATCCACGTTCCGTGTTATTAGCATACACGCATACGTCAATGTAGTTGCCGGGGTACCCGATCCCAACGTGTGACCGGATTATTAGTATGGCTTGTACAAACATGATTAAATTTCTTGGCGGCGTGGATGTGTACCCACTTCGGCGCACGATACTCGATATTTACTACGAACCGTCAATATTGGCTCCACTCAACATCACCTAACATCACTCCACATCACAGCTAATGAAAGTATTTGATTACCTCACAATGATTCTCTTCAGAAATCCAATAAAGCATGCGATATGGTCCGCATTCCACATTGCTGGTTCTTACATTTCCCATTTCACTTGAATAAGCAGATCAAATCAATGGGAAACACCGAACTAGGTCATTGATGTAGATGTTTTTATACGGAATCCCAACCTATTTGTACTTGAGTGTTTTATTTCCATCATATTGTTGTTGTAATGTATACCTATCATTTTTTAGATCTTTACCTGGTGACTTCGAAAGTTTATTAGACGAAAATCGATTATGGTACGAGAGATGGACGCGGCGAATGGGCTCCAGGGAAATATACAACTACCGTCGGGAATGATAAGGGACAAACCCAATAATTATTAAAAGATACACAGGAAATAACTTTGTAAATTGGAACCTCTTTAAGAATTAAGAGTTAATTGGCTATATGTACACTGTTCATAATTCAAGTAAATATACAAATGAAACATCGTATGCTGAATGTGCGAAGTTACACGGTTCGATCGAGTACGTAATGAATACATCCGTGGCAGCCTTGGCGTGAGGGATATCTAGGACCAGATCGAGGAGGCTCGCCTGCGCTGGAAATTTTAACGTTATTTTATGCACTTCTTCCGGTATTGGACGGTGCTCGTTACTACATGTTTATGTCGTATGCGTTGAGGAATGTGTTGAATTTGGTATGATAACTATTTCGTCACATCCGTGGCAGTCTTGGCGTGAGGGATATCGCGGACAAGACCGAGGAGGCTCGCCTGCGCTGGTTTGGTCACGTGTTGCGTAAGCCTCAGGGATACTTGGGAAATAGGTGCCTGAACCTGCCGTTATCAGGAAAGAGGCCCCGTGGGCGACCCAAGAAGCGATGGATTGACACCGCGGAGTCGGATGCACTTACGACGCGAGAATGCCGAAGATCGGCCGAAGTGGAGAAGAATTTGTAGGAAAGCGGACCCTGGCAGAGGCCGGGATAATCGCTAGGACGATGATAATGATGATACCAATGAAACATCGTAGTTTTTACAATTTGTATTTTTTTTCTCGCCTACGCAGACCCATTACTGGCCAAAAGCATCTCAAACTACACCATTCTTAGCAATTCTTCGCGGTTTCGATCCAGTCGGGACCATATAGGCATTGACATCGTATCGTCATCTTTTATGTGATCTGCTTTGACATCAGGAGGTATCCTGTGGTACCCAATGTGTGATACTATTTGCCAATCTTTGGGATGAATACGGCTGACATAACCAGCCTAATCTCCCTTTAGTCTTATTATCTGTCTGGCTGATTACACCTACATAGTTTTAATTGTAATCGGACTATGTCGTTTCCAAGAAATTGAGTTTGAATTCAAATTTCGAAAATACAGTTTTCGTCATTTTCGTTATACAAACGACCATATGAACCAAATTATTATGTAACTAGTGGACCCAGCACGTCTTCGTCCGAATGGCGTCCTACCCTTACCTCTACCCTATCCTACTCCTACTCTACACATACTTTAAACCTAGACTTACCCTCTTTTTTCCTTGCTATAAGCAACCTTTATCTTAAATTAATCTCAATTTCTTTATTTCGAATCTCCCCTATCTATTGTTTGAAACCGCATTACAATCCGTTGCGTAGTTTAAAAGAACTAAGCGTACATAGATAAATAGGGACAGACGGCGGGAAGCGACTTTGTTTTGTACTATGTAAACATCCAGGTATACAATAAAGCCATGAACACAAGTTTCCAAGTAGCCGCCAATGGATATCTTTTCGCTATGAATAAGTTGCATCGAAGGGAAGGCCGGTGGAGTATTCCCGGATGCGTTTATTAAATGTCACGGGGCCGGTGCGTCCTTGTAACGGTTCCTTGGAGCGTGGTCTCGTCAGAGCTAAGTCTATGTCCGACTTATTATCTCTCTTAATAATCTATGGATGACTATAGTGAAGAGTGAAGGGTATTATCTTGCAATTGTCGGTTCTGTTTTTATCCCCCAGAATAAATTTAATGTATACCGTTCATTTTGTTCGGACCGTATCCATATTTTTATGGCACAGTTTTGAATCCTCCGTTTAAAGAAATCTGCTGTGAAACTTTCGACAAAGTATAACTTGTATACAAGACTACTAATGCTAAGTATATAACTACAGAGGCTAATCAGCTACGTCCTCCGCAGCCACGGGTCAGGGCATCCTTGTTAAGTAGCTGATACACGAACGAACTGAAAGTACGCGGTTTTTAAGTTCGCGAACTTACTCGGCTCGACGTTGGTGATAGACGTACGGACTTAAAGTAAGCGGTTTTTAAGTTCGCGAACTTACTCGGCTCGACGTTGGTGATAGACGTACGGACTTAAAGTACGCGGTTTTTAAGTTTACGAACTTACTCGGCACGTTTTTCTATTAATTCCTTAAATAATTCGAGTTAATAGCTTCTAAAATCAGTCACTTTTGGAACAGAAAAGCATAAAGTTAATTAAACTTAAACTAATTTTATGCAAAAAACACAACTGCATTAGATACATTACAAAAAAAATGGCGGCACGCGGCTCGCGGCGCTGACAGACGAGCGAGCCGAATCCGCGAGCCACGAGCTACGAGCAAAAATCAAACATGTTGGATCGCCAGCAAACTTACTCGGCGGTTTTAAAGTACGCGTACTTAGGCTGACACACGAGCGAGCAAGGTCGTCGAGCCACAAGTACGCGTACTTACTCGCACGTCTATCAGCCACTTTATAGTTCCTGGAACATGGTCTCTTCAAAGCTTAATCTAAATCCGACTTCTTAAGCCTGTAGTGTGTACTGTATACCCAGATATTGTACGCTTTGAAGTATTTTTCCTTTTAAGAGAGCTTTGTTGGCGTGAGTAGAGGTAAGTATGAGGTAGACAAATAGCCTAGTAGTATGCAAATATCGGTGATAGGACCACTGTTGATACCCATGGGTTTGTGCGAGATTAGCTATTACTGATACCAAGATTTTTTTTATTATAGGGTTTGGAGGATAAAGGTTACCATTGTATCTATGAACTACTTTTACTACTATTTTTATAAGCTTTTATATACTTTTACATGTGTCCATGTCGTAATAAAATTTTACAAGTTAAAGACCCATTTCCTGGTTTCCGATTGACTGAAATTTTGGGTACTTATGTAAGTAAGTTCGGTGACAATGCATTGGTATGATATCATCGAGCTAATCTAATAATGGAGACGGAAGGTAGTCATAGGAACTCCTAATCTACGCATGGGAAACCCTCGATGGGTTTGAGTTCGTTTGATTAATCTTTACAAGTACTCTGACTGATCTTAGAGAACGCGCGATAAAAGCTTGCTGAGAAAAATTATTTTTCATTTGAGAACTTGTTCACATATTGTATCGTCTATCTGTATATAATAATAATAATAATAAATAATCGTGGACAAATTCACACAGCGCCATCTAGCCCCAAAGTAAGCAAAGCTTGTGTTATGGGTGCTAGAGAACTGATAAACTACTTATATACTTTTAAATACATACTAATTATACATAGAACACCCAGACCCGTAACAGAAATTAAAATTCATCATTTCAATTTCTGCCCGGCCGGGAATCGAACCCGGGACCTCTTGCGTGACAGACCACTGAACCACTCAGGTCGTCAAAGATATAAGATCTAAGATAGAAGATATAAGAAGAAGAAAGATAGAAGATATAAGATCTAAACATAGTATAAAACAAAGTCACTTCCCGCCGTCGGTAACTATGTACGCTTAGATCTTTTAAATTACGCAATAGATTTTAATGCGATTTTTAACAATATATAGAGTGATTCAAGAGGAAGGTTCATAGGCAAGAAAGAAAGGGTAGGTACGGGGTTAAGAAGGTGTAGGGTAGGCAAGGGGTAGGGTAGGGGTAGGACGGGGATAGCTAGTGTGTAATAAATGCGCTGTTGATGTTATGGTTGATAGTTATCCCTTTCCACTGCGAGCTATTAGGTAGCTGTTTTTAACTTGTGAGTAGTTTATTTTTCTCTACGCTGTCACTAAATTCTAGTTTCACTATTTCGCGAAATTATCTCGATACAAGCAGTAACTTCGTGCAATACTATCTCCGCACTACGCATAGTAATTGGTGTGTTGTCAATCAATAGGCACCCGAGTTAACGCGTAATGTAAACACACCCGACCATGTAAACAACATTAACTATGTATATCTGTCTATGCAGATATTTATTAGGCAACTCTCCCCACACATCCATATACATAGCACCTTCATTTAACATATATGCAGACTTAATTGTTCCATGTTAAACAAGCGGAACATGATTGCAAATTGTGAACTATTCGTGCGCTTTCCGAGATCATTTTGTATTTTAAATGGCGATGTTCAATTTAACGTAATGCGGACACGAATCAGACACGAATGTTGATATAATGGAATTTATAAACTTTACAGTGATATAATAATAGACTGTGAGGGCGCTGTAGGTTATTCTCTGTCATCGACTATACGAAAAATTGCACTTTATGGCGATAGTAGAGAAGAGGTATAGGAGACCGAATATAACGTCGGTCTGTCCGTGCACAACCTGGCACAAAAATTGTTTCTAGCCACCCAATCTTCGATTTTTCGAAGCGATAGTAATTACATATCCTTTTATGTGTGTTCTAGAAGAAATAAAACTGGTCGGCCTCACATCCACTTGGCAGTTTCGCTTTTCAGACATTTTTTTTCTACCCCTGGTGGCAAACAAGCTTACGGCCTGCCTGATGGTAAACATTTCAGTAACTTTTATTTTTGGTGCCTATAATTTGGCTCAAAAGCTAAACAGTCAAGAGGATGAGAGGCCGACCGATTTTTCTTCTTCTAGAGGGTTGTGTGGGTACACAAGAGAGTATGTAATTGCTATCGCTACAAGAAGTCGAAGTTTGGGACAAAACAAAAAAAAATATTTTTGTGCACGGGCAGATCAACGTTTTGTGGGTAAACTTCCTAAACCTCTACAATCGCTACGAAGTGTTGTTTTTTTGTACTCGATGACATAGGATGACCTACGGCGCCCTTACAGTCTTTAAAGTGCATACTTTTATGCACCTTAAACCCCGTAAGACCGTAAGACTACTTACACAATTTCCAAATGGTTATCATACAAATTCAATCAAATCCTCAACGCATACACACAACACATAAACATGTAGCGACTAGCACCTTCCAATACCGGAAGAAGTGTATTAAACAACGGAAAAATTTTCATTGCATTGGTTTAATAAAACGAAGAAGATTAAGAAGAATAAAATACTTAGTTTAGAATACATAATATTTTATATAGGTACTTATGCGTAGCTCTAGCTACGAGGTGCGCTATGCATGTTTTTCGTTATGTTCACGGAACCATTTATTACGTAATTATTCCGAAATACAGGTGAATTATACTACAAAAATGTACCTAACCCGAATAAATATGTTTATTCACAACGTATCAGTTATCAGTATTCAAAAAATATTTAATACGTTCCAATTTCTTTTTAGATGTTACGGGTCGCGGCACGTAAGTCGAGCGGTGCCCGTTAATTTAATATACAGAAGTACTTCAGTACTTCATTTAAATAATTATAAAGCACCTACAATGATCGTAAAATTCGGTATTTTTGTTTACCTACGATATTAGTTATTCTAGGGTATCTAGTTCACTGGGCGGCCATGCACCTGCCGTAGCGGCCGGGTTGTCGCTGTGAACTACTCCATTAAAATTCCGGCAAGGGGAATGTTCTGTGGCGAAATCTACATAATGGTCGGTGTCGCAACCCTCAGCACGGGGCCGACTCCCAGACACAGATTACTGAACGACGACAATAACTACTTAGCAAGTGCCTACATAATTACTGGATAGATAGACAAGATGGCTTTTTATGGATGGTTATTATGACCGAAATAATATAGGCTGATGAATGAAGTGACGGTGACAAATTGTCTTGCATATTGTCGTTTCTGGTGTTTTCTCGGTCGGCTTTAGTCGGCTTTCCATAAACATTTTTGGAATTATGTTTGTAGTTTCTCGCGCCACTTGCATGTTGGAAATAATAAGCAAATTGTTATTCAGTGTACTTTAAATTTAATTCATTTATTTGTATTAGAGAGAGGCAAACGAGCAAGCCAGTTAGCTAATTGCATAACTCTGTTGCTAACAATTCTCTGGTTACAAAGATTGAAATTGTTGAATTGATTGAATTGTTTTAATGATTACGTATGATCGATTAAATAGTTTCAGTTTATTGCAATGGATTTTTGTTAGCAACTGAACTCATGAAATTGATGATACTTAATCGCAAAAGAAACAAATTCAATAATTGAAATCCGAGAATTATAAGCAACAAAAATTTTTAAAATTTGAGTGCGCCATTTGACAGCAGAGTATTCAGTACGACAGAAATTCATTGTTTCAAAGGCATTCGTTCCTTCTCAGGATTTTTTCTTGAGTCATCACCGCCGCCCATAGACATCCAATAGCAACACCAAATAGCAAAGCAACTCAATATGTAAAAGTAAGCTCCACCGTTGATTCGGCGATTTTTTACATGTTACTATTCTACGTGTGCGGCGTAGCATGTTGGTTTGGGTCGCAGCCGATGTAGGTCAGAATAGGAGCGCTCGCGGGCGGCCCGCGGTCGTGTTGGCTAGCGTGACAGCTGAATATACCAATCTATGCCCCGCTTTTTAAATTCTACTCTGCCAAATACTCGTAGGTACGACTATGTCTAGAATTCAGAACTACGATTACAATACACGGAACAAGTGATACAAATTATGGCCAGTATGCAGCAGAATGGTTGCGAAACTTTTGTCTATCAGTAGACTCATCTTTTCATTACTAATGTAGTAATGTGTAATATGTCTTTTACATTCTACCTGCCATACTGTGGCTTTTGCCTTTTTGCTGCCAGAGCAACGTCGTTGATGGGCGATACCCCTGGTGTTGCAGCGCTGACCACTTTCCAGCAGGTAGCCTGCTTGCCTGTTTGCCTACCGTATAACATAAAAAAACTTATGTCATTAATCATGGTTCGCTGTAAGTTCTAAGCTGTTACTTTGCATGCATGCTGATTGCACACGCATGCATTTCGATCTTGAAACAAGATAAAGTTTGTTTACGTAGTAAAGACCGTAATCACGAGTTTCACGGAACTTAATTACCATAAAGACAATATACATTACAACAAGAAAAGAAACAAAACCTCACCCTAACAAAAAAAAAACACCTAACAAAACCTATCCTACCCGAAAATCTATAATAGCGAAGCTCATAAGTAAACTTGGTCCAAACCTTACCCTAGCAAAAACTACCCTAACCGAAAAACTAATATCTAAGAATTCTAATCCTATCTTAAAAACTCTAATAAAAAAATATTTGCCAGATTAGTATCAGCACAACTTGTTACAGTGGTACGGGCTACAGGCCAGGTGATGGCAAGACAGCGCTACCTGTTGCGACGTTGCGGCGATACATCCGTCGCCACCCGGCGCCCGCCTTTGAAGCCGAGATTCATCGATAAACAAACTGTCATCTCTCTCTTTCTTTACTACCCCCTCCCCTCCTACTACTCTCGCATAACGTGATTAACGTCTTAGCGATTTCCTCTCTGATTTACGTCCGATTCATCATCAGATTTGAAGTTTTGTTTAACCGCCGATTTGTTATTTAGGATGAAAGTCAAAGTCAAATAAAGTCTGTTATACTTTCGACGCAGTACTATTTTTGTACTCACATTGTTAGTTTCGGGTGTAAATACGTTTATGTTAGAGAAAAACTCATTTTGTTTGAATAGCGCCAATCTGTACGATCAGTCTATATTCAACTGAAACTTTTAAGATCATCATCACAGTCCATAACAGCCCACTGCAGGACTTAGGGCCTCTCCCACTAAAATGGGAGGCTATTGCCATAATCTCCACGCTTGGCAGGCATATAACAATGGAAAACGCTGCTGCCAGTTTTTTCAGCCTACGGAGACTTTAGATTTGATGCCTCGAAAACGTTAGTCGCCTTGTACGACACCCACGAGTCTTACACTCGGGTTGGTGCTATTCTACTCTGCCGGACACCACACGGCTAAACTTTTATGATATTTTTACTAAAATGTTTCACAAATGGATTGAACACGTGGATTTTGTAAAAGAGCCTGCTAAGTACCTACAACCCTCCATTAGCGCGATGTAATGTATAGTCTATGCTGGCGGAGCCGCGGGCGGAAAGCTAGTTTATTTATAACATATTTATTGATAATTGTTGCATTACAAGTCATTTCTCACATCTCAACATTAAAATATTACTAAAATATTTATTTTTAATAAGGCACCTACCCTGGGTAACAATATTATTGCAGTAGCATCGCTAGTTCCAATGACCATGCATGATTGCGCATCGTGTGTGGTGGAGGGTAGGTCACGTGCGGCCGCAGCGCGAGTGGCATTAATTAGTTCAACCAGCCGGCGATTGGCAATACTCAGGCTGAGGTTGATTTTCACATTGCATTTATACTATTCAATTTCCGTTCCGATGAGCTGGCTTTGTGGTTTTAGACAGTAGAATACCGCCAACTATAGTGCTATAGGCTGCTATCCCGAATCCTTAGGTAATAAATAATGTAGGTGTTTTGACAGCAGTGTTTTTATAGTGTGCTGACAAAACAACTATGGTCTTTAACCGCCTGCCAGCGTTGAGATCTATATCTATAGAAGACATTATTCCCTTTCCTAACCCTTGGTGTTAAAATTTTTGTTACTAATTTAGAAATCGGTTTAACCATTATTGAGCTGCAGTATAAAACTTTAGAGAAGTCAAAAATAATTCGTCGATCAAGCGTAACAATGTCGTTCTGAATGTACTCGTATATGGGTAACGTAGCTGTACGCGCGTAGCCTCCGCGTAGCACATTTCAGCGATTGACATCTACGTCCGAACGACGTTTGGCGCTACATTTTGTTTGTTGCATTTGACGAGCGTCCAGCGCGAGAACGACGCCGGGCTCTATTTTTGAACCGTTCGCATCGAGTCGGACGTTTCCAATTTTGGTTTTCGGCATGAAAAATTCAATAATTTTATGCACGATGCTCATTTTTCCTATCTTTGAACCGTTCACTTTCAAAACCTTCGATGTTGCCAATATAATTTAAAATGATGTTTTAAATTTAACATTTATCCTATTTTTGTGAAAGACGTTTTTAGTATTCGACAGACAGACAGACTAACAACTAAATGATCCTTTTCTTCCTTGCACCAAATTCTTAATCGCATTCAAGTATAAGACATACACAAAATTTCATTTAACAGACGTTAAACGTAAAGAATAAATATATTAAAGAATTTGGTACAAGCCGGGCTTAATTTAGAGAATTCTATAAAATTTAATCAAAGGATGAAACCGTAATAATCCACGTTTTAATTCCAAGAATCTCAATAAAGGATTTTAATGCGGATTATCTTGAGTTACACACCAGAGGGCTTTGGTTGCTAGTCACGTATTTTCTCTGCAGTGTTGCACGGAGGTCGTGCCGTGTAATTAACTGTACGTACCTACCCACGTAACATGGCGATTGGTAATCTGTGACCCGGGCCTGGGCAATTGCTATCTGCAGTGTTTTGTGCGAGCATTTCACGTGCGTTTCAATCCGCTGACCTCGTCGACGCGCGGATATGGAATTTTTATATTTACCCAATGTGAAGTGCTTCAGTTGTCGATCGACGTATCTCATGGACGACATTTTTAATATTTAATGATTAGTGCTTTTTATGGGTTTTTTTCCTCTTCTTCTATAAATGTAAATTTGTTTGTAAAAAACCCTTTCATTTTGTCTGTTTTATTAAAAATATGTGCTATATCTCGTGATCAAATTAAGTTTTCTTATAATAAGTAGGAGAGAAACGTTACATTATTAATAATTGCGTACTATTGCCGCACTCGAATAAAAGTCATTGCGTTAACTCTCGTCAATTAAATTTATTATTTTGTCAAATAAAATTTTATAAACATTTCAATTATATAGTTTTAATGAAAGACCCCGTTTAAGGGTCTTTATTTAGAAAACACAAATGGAGCGGCTCAGGGGCCTATAAATTCATTTGCGACTCAATTGGCTTAATGCAATTAGGTAAACTTTACATTTCTTTCTTTAGCCAAGTAGACTTTTATTGAGCACGGAAAATACTTACTTACTTAAGTTCTTTAGTTTTGCGCAATGCAGTTCACTATTACGCTAGTAGGTAGGTTAGCTCCCTACAACGTATTAGCCAAATGTTGATGTATGCTTCTGTATACATCCCTAGTCACCCCGTTTAGGGATGGTACGTACCGTTACGATATTTTGCTATTATACTACTGCTAGTGGACCTACCCCTACCCTACCCTACCTTAACCTTACCGTAGCACCCTACCCTACACCTTCTTTACCCCTTTGTTTTCTTGCTTGAAACCTTACTCTTGAATCACTCTATCTATTAATGAAAACAGCATTAAAATCCCTTGCATAGTTTAAAAGATCTAAGCGTACACAGCGTATACATATAAATATACATACATATACTCATAGGGATAGGCGGCGGGAAGCGACTTTGTTTTTGTATAGATACAGATACAATCCACTAAAATGCTGATATGTTCCATAATATGGCGACAACTGCAATGTGCTCCTACAGATTTCAAGCAACTCGGTCTTAATCGGTGGCGAAAATAAATTAAATTTACAATTGTCGGACAGACGGGCCGTAAACTCGGAACGACCTCCTACGCTGGGATAAAGTGTGAAATAAATTTATATGCGGCCCAGACATCCTTATCTCGCGATAACACTGAAAATAAAACTGCTTGCAGTGCAACACCGGCTATAAAGAAAGAAAACGACGCTGTGCGCTCTTGATGTATGCCGCTACGTAGTGCTCCGTCGCGTACGTAGCGTATAAGCTACGTGCAATACACGTTCCTAGGTGCATGATTACTGTATGAAAAATATATACATACGGTATATTATGTTCATTGTTAAACAAATCGTATTGGCTAAAAGACGGGCCTATTAACTGTCCCTTAGGGACCAATAACTCATTCTTAAACTGCAGGTTGTTTAAATTTCTTAAATTGCTTTAATGATATTCCATACTTATAAATTAAAATTAAAATATTTTTTGATAATCTGTATTATCAAAAAAAGAATCCTCAAAATTTAATTTTTAATTTAGTAGGTAAGTATTAATGTATGGTTACAATAAATTTAAAAATGTTCGTACTTAATGTTAACTTATTTTTGTAAGTCAAAAACCATTGTGACTATTAAAAAGAAAACTGATAATTTTATTTTGAATTGTTATAAAAAAATAACTACACGCGATATTGATATTACTTTAATTTTAAAATATTTTTTACTTTATTCGCTTTGAACAGTATGCTACATGCTATAAAACCTTTACATAGGTGCACAGAAATATGAATTTTAAGATGGACATGCATTTATGAACCCGACCGTACGTAGCGCCGTAGTAGGTAGCTACGAACGTGCTGCTCGAATGCACTTAAATCGTTATTTATTTGAAGTTCGCACGTAAGACAATAGCGTTGCGGACCCGTGGCCGTGCGCGGTGGTAAATTAAGCTCAGTTTCCGCTGGCAGCGGGACTGCGGGGCGTAGGTGAATAATGACCGATGTCCGGACCGCTTGCCTTGCTATCAACAATATCTCATACATGTTGGTTTCAGAGTTACATTTGGGTCGTTTTGGAGTTTTTAGGGCTAAGAGTACAAGAAAAACTCCAATTTGTACCAGAAAACGTTGGCCTGCCCTTGGCAACAACATGTCAGAAAAATATGTTTTTTAGTTACCCAGACTTCGACTTAGGCGGATGGTACACGCTCTATATTTATCGTGAGCGTATCGTCGATACGGATCGTGGATTTCTGATTTTCTAGAAATCCTGTGATCCGTATCACGATCCGTGAGTCCTACACACTTGATAAATATCTATGTATCACGATAAATATCGAGCGTCTAGCATCCCCTTTACAGTCTATATACTTTAAGAACGGAAATTGTCAGTCTTGTAAAATTCAAATTACGAACCAGCTTAATAGAAGTGAGAGTTAGCATGTCTAGACCCATAAGAAAATACAGACTGACGTCTAATACAATATATTAATGGAGCGATTGGAAATTTAATTACAATATAAATTATGCATTTAGAGTCAATATTTGCATAAATTGTGGGATGAAATTGATAATGCCACATATGATGGCCCGTTTGGCAAGCGAGTACTAATTGAGCAATGCAAATTAATTACGTGAAGTTCGGTTTTGAATTAAGCGCTTGGTTGAGCGCTTCGATTTAAACTCAACACAGATACGAGTATGTAGGTACTAATAATGTGTGAAAGGATATACTTATATTATTAGTTTAGAATCGATAACTACATCTGTACGGAAGATATGAATACCACGGACAATTTTTTGTCATTCGGAAAGCTGGCCTCTTGATGGAAAGTGGTCACCATTGCCCAACACCACCAACACCACGGGTATCACCAATGCTTTGCCCACCTCTTAACCCCGTACACGGCAATCTGGCAGTAAATAGGCCCTTTCACTGCCAAAGCCACGGATCCCCATGGAATACTAGAGATCACTCACTGGCAGAAACACAATATTATTGATGGCTTCGGTGGACTGGAGGTACTCATAGGTATATATACTATAGTATAAGTGCATTGCCGCTACAGCAACATTCACGGTATTTAGTGCATCTTTAGCCAATATCAGTTTGTTAAAAGAAAGGAGTATTAGCTGTCCCTTATGCCCAAAGGACACGTTCTTTATCCCCAGGGTATTTTTGCCAATAACTAAAATAATATTGCCATTAAAACCGTTTAACAACTGTGCAGTAGTGCAAAGGAATATGATTCTTAAGGTGATCATGCACTTTTGCTCCTGATTGTACATACTTATTCGGACAGCTCAAATTCAAACGAATATATTTTACTAAACTCTACCCCTCTTAATTGTTCAATGAAAACAAAAACAAGAAGTCAAAAGAACGAAACGAATATGAAACGAAATAAGATAAACATAATTGCACCGCAGGGTCGGCAAATACAACGAACCAGGCTGGCAACTGGGGCAGAAAAAGGTGTTGGGTGTGAATCGGGTCGGCTGCTCTCGCAAATCAAACAACAAGCTCCAATCGGCCGCATGCACCGCTGCACAGACGCTTTCATTAGCCTTCCATTTGATTAAACACAGTGTCAAATACAAGGTATGAAGTAAGCATTATAATTGCCTGATTCGAGCTGCCGTGGCTAGTCGGCTGGATGGACTGGCAAACGAAGCCTTTTAGCTGTTGTTTGAGAAAGAGTTATGTGTTGATTATTACGGCAACTGCTGAGCAATTAAGATGTTCATTAATAAACCGATTTTAAATGGTATACATAATTCAACTTAATCTAAACAATGCAATTCAATCACCATCAACTCACTCATAAACACTATCAGATTTATCAGGTGTTAGTTAGGTAGCCAGCCCAATCTACGTGCACCCTAAATGCACGAATCGCAGATGTTATGGGCGACAGTTACTGCTTAGAAAGGTCTTCTCGTTTGTCAAAGAGTTGGTTATAATTTTTATTGATTTATTTAAACACCACTAAAATTAGGCTGCCAAAGATATTTCTTTCACACAAAATAAAATGAACTCTTTAAATCTTTAACGCTTTTTAGTATAAATATGGCTCATGTCTCAACATAGGGCTCATTAATAGCTATTCACGATGATCGTGATATTTTGTGGAAGGTAACGTGTTATGCTAAATAGTTAACATTGCGCCATGACTTTTCAAAATGTACAAAACTTGTATGTAGGTTAGAAAATATGACTTGAATTAAAGTTGGATACTTGGAAATAATAATTGCATTTGAATCTTTAGATAGACGTACTAGAGACACGTGCCTACTTTTACGTTCTATTTCATCAGGGATAAATAAATCCTAGTTTTAACTAAACATATAAATGTTATTTTGGAATAAAGAAATCTGATTGTATATCAATAGATATATATAAAAACAACATTAGGTACACACATAAATATTTACAATGGCAAAAGGGGAAAAAAACCGGTGATCTGGCTCGTTCCTCGGGCAACGGATTAGCATAGCTATCCAACGAGGCAGCGCAGGCATCATTCTGGGGGGCAGTAGTGTGGACAACTTTTTTAATTTTCATTAGTAAGGTACACGTACAATATATCCTCGCACCCAGAATTTCATTATGAACACCGGAACAACAATTTAACAAAACCAACTTCGTCGCATGTTCCAGTATTTCTAAAGAGAGAACGAAACCGTCATTTCCACGAACACAATAGTTTTCGGCAAAAATGCTGCAAGAAGTAGGAAATTAATTCTTGGCCGCCCGGGCATTGCACAGCGACCCACAAACTGTGAATAAAAGTAATAACTACAATGCAGCGGACGCTGGCAATTTCCACGGAAGCATTCTTCGTGCTTTATTAAATTAAACTGAAAGAAAAAGATGCCTTATTAAATTAAAACTAAAGATTCTATACAACTACACGCGCCAACTGCTTGCGGTCTAGCATGCAGAAGATGCGACCTATGACATTTTTCCGATATCGGATGAAATATTATTAGATAATAGAGCGAGGCTGCGCGTCATCGCTACGTACCTACATCGTAATCATATTAAACTTTATAAGCTTCACTTTATTGCAGGCAGCTCTTGTTACTTTGCCTACAAAGACAGGCAGCGTTTGGCGAGAGAGAGACGCCGATGGCAATCACTGTGTCTACAGTTTTCGTGAAATACGTACTATATTTACTGCATAGCATGGGCTATCTCTTATACACAGAGAGGGTTTGAAGTGCACTCCATAAAGCTACGCCATGCGGGTTAATATGTACCATGCTAATAAACAAGCACGCGGAAAAAAGGCTGCGCAATATTCTCAGTCCAGTCACCCCTACGCAATTAGTATCAACTCCATCAACAATGTTTTTATAGTCTTATTAGAAGCGAGCCATTACGGCATAAGTGTTGGCCGGGGCCCGTAAAGAGTGCTATATCGGTCACGAAAGGCGACAGTGGCGGCTCGCGTGCTCCCAACAGAAATTAATGAGGGCGTACGCGCTCTCCGCTGTACTTTCCCTTTATGAAAAATGGCTAGATTATGTATTTAATTATAGCCGCCGCCGAGCAAACGGCCTCGCGATGTTTTCGTTTCGACCGCCGCAGGATTATATCACATCACTTAATCTCTGTCTTATCTGATACCGCTAAATGGCAAAACTTCTGTCGCTGATTACTTAAATTTATTGGAGTGTGAAATTAATTCACAGCCTTAGATAAAGCATGTTTATTAATACGATTTTATATAGACAAGAGTTTCAAAAGTATGCTTTGATTATTGTATAACATCAGCTAAATTAACTGGAAAATATGCCAATATTTGTCGTCGTCAGCTGTATAGCGCAGCGAATGCTCGAATGCGGGCGCGGGCACTCGGGCAGTCAACGGATGCATTGTTTCTGTCGAGGCATCGAGCCTTTGTGTTGACCCAAAACGGCCTCGTCAGCATCTTCGGGGCTATTCGGCTCAAAATTCAGTCGTAGCTACTATTACATAAATATTTTCTCATGCCTGATATCAAGTCATTTTCTAAACATTGAATTGGGTCTGTAAAATAACCTTCGTGATTGAAGAAACGGAATGGCAATCCTTGTGATCAATGGTTCCTATCGTTTAGACAATGGCCTCAAAATAAAGTTCCCTCCCACTGTTAAGATCTGGGTGGCGGTAAAAAAATTCGCTGTCGTCGGATGACCGTCGTCTTATGATCCACTCACCTGGAAAATGCTTTGTCATTCGAGGAAACGTCTTACCTTGGAGACTCAACTTTGCTGACAAGTGAAATAAGTAATTTATGTTTCTTAGAGAGGAACTTTAGTAAAGTTCACTGTCGACCCATTTCCATGTTTCGTTTTTCATTTGAATATCTAATGTTTTCATAAGGTCCATTTGAGTTCGTAATATTAAAACAATTGTTGATTTATACGCTACTAAAGTCAGCAAATAACCGTTCTAGGACTTAAAATAATAGGGTGTTACTGTGAGTCCCTTTACACAAAGAAACTTTTATTTACTTTGCATTTTCAGAGGGTAATAATATCCATTTTTTTAATATGCTTATCGAGGCTTTAATCTGCCCGCGAACTTCTCCGACAGTTTGACAAAGTGCTTATAACTTTAAAAGAAGTAAAAGTGACTCACGCAAGCGAGTGAGCCGTTTCGAGTAGATTTCACTGATATCTAGTTTATTTTACGCATTTACAAAGATGACAGGCAGGCCTTTGTTTTAGTGCATAATACTGCGGCAAAACCTTTTGTATTTAGATTGTTTTAGTTTATATTTATTTTTTATTACGAGAATATTTAATTTATAGGTACTTTGGACAACTAGAGTAAGTAAACAAAGAAATGTCGTGACTAATATTACGGAATAATGTACGGGTTTCATTTACTTTCTGCTAAGCATGCAAGGTGATAAATACATGAGATATGTTAATTCTATATCCATTTAGGTTTACTACACATGTAGCCATTAAGAAACTAACACGCAAGTATTTTACTTAATGTTAATTGTATTTGAACCAATGCTGGTTTAGTTTAGTAGCTTAGTATGCACATAATTGTACTCTAATGACTGTAATAAATTATACCAAATGATACTAGTACAATATCAGTAAATAACAACTCATTAATTCACACACAAAAGTAAAATTTACATAACAGACAATACCAACAATTAATATGCGTACAAAGGCGGCCTTATCGCTTTAAGCGATCTGTTCCAGACAATCTTATAAAAACTTAATCAACCAGAAACTTCGAGAAACCTTGTATAAACCTTATAGAAATATAAAGCTCGTCCATCAATTGAAGTCTTGCCTATTACCTATTCTTATTTACCATCGATTTATATAGCTTGGCTTCTGGCCTTTACTGAACTTGAAACCGCGAAAAATTACGAAGGAACACTTTATAACACAATTTACCTAATACAGGGGTTTGTGTTGATTTATTTGCCACAATTTGTTGCGTTGGCGTTTAATCTCCGATTTAAAAATGTCAGTAAGGCCGGGTTTCGTGCGGCACGTAACGCTCGCGCTCCTACATTCTGTCATTTTTAAGCGGACCTATTTCCATATTTGGTATAGCTTCGCATATACCATGCTCCACTGAATGTTTCTATTAGTCCTCGCAGTGGCAACGCATCGGCGATTTTGTGTTACACGTGATGAATCCTCATGTTTGTAGTGAGTGACCACTTTCAGTACGGAATCTGAGAACATACAGATTTGTCTAATCGTGGTAGGTTAATACGTAAGTAATAGGAAATAATTAGTCTAAAAGGAATGACAGACCAAAATAAACATGGAATCAGTGAGGCGGTTATCTGTGTTTTGTCACATATTTTATTATCTTTTATTTATTGGGTAGTACCTACACAGATGAAAGTTAAATTTGGCTTACGATATCAAATTGCTAATTTACTTTCATCCTCACAGGCCATAACAGTCCACTGCATGGCCTCTCCCACTAAAGGGGAGGTTATTGCCCTTATCTCGACGCTTGGCAGGCGGGTTACAGATCGCAGTGTTATAAATATAGCAATCGAAAACGCTGCTGCCTATTTAACAGCCTACGTAGACTAGAAGTTTTGCCTCGAAAACATTAATCGCCCTGTACGACGACACCCACGAGTGTAAGGGGTTAATGCTATTCTACTCTGCCGGACACCACACGGCCCTTACCACTAGTAAAATGATGTTAATGATTAAAGGTACCTAATCGTATATACGCTTGTACCTACATCCAAGTTTGTAAATGATACATGAAGTTTTGCTTCGGCTACCTAAAAAAAAGATAATTGTGTTAATTCATGTACATTTAAATTTAAAATAATAACTGCTTTACACGTTTGTAATGTATTAGCTTGTACATTGCTTTATTGTACTTGATGAACTTGAGGAATTGTATGAAAAAGATATCTATCGAACAACTTCCACTGTTCAGATATTTTCTTCCCAAACTGGACAACTCACGCTTGATAAAAAATTTAACTATGACCATTGAGCACAGAAAACTTATTTGATTTCACATCTATATGACACATTTAAATTGCCACAAACTTCTCTTACGGAGTCTAAAAAGGCCACATTAGGTGTTTCATATTATGATCATAATATGTTTCATTTCGCCAATCGCAAAATGGCCACTTTGCCGGTGAAACGCCAATTGATTCATATTATGATTCACATTGCAATTCATCCAATTTGACAGTTTTGTACGAAAATTCGTAAAATGGTTCACGTATTATGAATTGCTAATATGTCTAATAGCAGAATTCTTAGCAGTCACTGAATGAGCAACATATTTGTTTCATATTTGTATTTTACGAGCTTTTACACTTGATTACAGTTTTCATTTAGATTGATTTCCTGATTTTGTAACATTTATTAGCATTTATAGCCGTGTGGTCCGGCAGAGTAGAATAGCACCAACCCCTTACACTCATGGATGTCGTACAAGGCTACTAATGTTTTCGAGGCAAAAGATAAGAGTCTCCGTAGTCTGGAAAATGGGCAGCAGCATTTTCCATTGTTACCCGCCTGCCAAGCGTGGAGATTATGGCAATAACCTGCCCTTTCGTGGGAGAGGACCTAAGTCCTGCAGTGGACAGTTCTTTGTGAATATTGTGATTGTGTAATCTTGTTTGTAGATAGTTTTACCTCAAATTCAGTTCTTTCGTTTGAAAATAGTTACTGAACATTCCCGCTACATTTAATGTTATGTTTGACATTCATTTTATAGTGTTGCCAGTTATTATAATCATAATTGAGTTTAATTTTTTTTGCATTTCATTAGACAATGATAGATTTGATCATTGAAAGGCGCCAATAATTTCTTTTCGATGATTTGGTAAATATTAACACGAAAAATGTTAACGGAAAAGAAAACCGTAAATCCTTTTCTTTATGTAGCAATATTAGATACTTAATGCCAAATGATTTGCGTAATGAAATTATTCATTAGAATAAGCGGCCATTTTACGAAATTTAGAGGAACATGTTCTGCTATAATTCACTACTTATATGAATCATATTTTTGACGTTTCATCCAAAGTGGCCATATTAGACCCCCTGGTGACGGCGACCTAAGGAAAATGTTAATGAAAATTTGAAATGTCTGTGTGAGGTATGACATTTCAAATTGGCGACACTTAGTTCCAGTTTTGGCCACCGGGTCATATAAGATCCTAGGATAAGATAAGATTCTTCTCACCCATTAATAAACAGGGGGACCGGCTCAAAAAATGAGCCCATCACTTTTTACTCTACTACACTATTTACTCTTTAGACGAATGATTATAATTCATTACCCTCGACGTTAATGACCTCAAACGAATAATTGGCCAAAACAATACTTGCACCGTGTACAATTACTGTTAGACATTGTTTTCAGTTCATAACTATCAAGAACTATTAACTTACTACTTTACCGGATACAACCCATACCGAGTATATTTCATTCTCGTCTACAACGCCCTCTGCCGAGGATGTGAGAAAGTAAGGTGAGGCTGTAAAGTTGTGTGAAACCCACCCTACAAATGCCCGCCTTCAGGACACGGCCTTGCCCACAGGCTTGTGCTACCGCGCGAAAGCGTTACATAGTTTATCGGTGACACCGTAAGATGGCGCTAGGCGAGAAAATTTAAGGTGTTTTGTAAAGTTCTGAAATGTAACTTAGCTGAGGGCTTCGTTCTAGTAGTTTGAAGAGTGTCGGATTTTCTTACTTAGATGAAGTGACGCGTTTTAGTGATAATACTTATCATTATTATTCATTATTCTAATTTTTTATACCACAAAGGTGGCATGCAAGCTTACGGCCCGCCTGATGTTATTTAAAAAAGCGTTTTCATTGCAATTCCCCTTTTTGTAATAAACTTTTTTTAAATAAAGCTGTTCATGCGTATTCAAACATGCTCGACGCTTCGATCATCGCAACCTAATCCTCTGTGACAAAACAATCTTATTAATAGATTCGGATTTCGTGAAACTCACAAAAGGACACATTTTCCTGTAAATTAGTGTGTGTCTTCTCGTAACTCATACTACAATGCTTTAAATAAAGGTTTTCAACCAGTGCGTTCTGCCTGACATGACCGACGGTGCCTAGACGTGGACACTTACGATTCGACAGTTCAAGGTTGCTCAGCGTGCCAACGAACGTGCTATGCTCGGGCTCTCCCAGAAGGACAAAATTCGCAACTAAGTAATCCGACAGAGAACCTGACATAGCGCACAGAATAAGTACGCTATAGAGGCAGCGGGCTGGCCATATCTGCCGACGAACCGACAACCGCTGGGGTAAACGAGTTCTTGAGTGAAGACCGCGACTCGGTAAGCGTAGTGTAGGACGCTCTACGGCCAGATGGAGTGACGATTCACGAGAGGCTGCGGGTGGATGCTGGATGCGGCAAGCTAGGATAGGGTGCATTGGCACTCATTGGGGGAGGCCTATGTCCAGCAGTGGACTAGTATAGGCTGATGATGATCAGAATCTCATTGAGACAAAAATTAAGACCATCTCACCTACTTGCCTTATTAAACATTCTTTTGGATAAGTATTTCGCGAAATATAAAGAACGAAATTGGGAAACATCGCAATTTGATTAGGATCTTCCGGTGGAGGTTCTAAAGGTGCTCAATAAGGGACCTTTATGTTTTTCTCATTCGTGTTGCCAACAATGGAATTACAATGAGAAAATTTACTCGCAGCCTTAGCTACGCCACGGAGACCGTTGTTGTTCGGTGCGAATTAATCGATTGTTTCCGTATTTGAAGAACTTGGGGAGAATATTAATAGACCTCGAAGCATTGGAGTAGGTAATAAGAGTCCATTCCTTGTAATTTAATAAATAGAATTCCGCAGGTAGTCAATTGAGTAAGTTTTATGGAAATTTAGCATCCCGCCACGGCTGAGCGTGTTCTGGGAGTTTCTCTATTTGTAATGTGCATGTAGGTATTAAACATATGAACCTTCCGGAAGAAATTATATTAATGATAGAAGAGCTTTTTTATATATTAGACTAGCCAGGCCACCATCTCACATGGTGGTAAGTGACGATGCGGCCGAAGATGGAACATGCCAGTTTAAGAACAGGATCAGGGAACACACTCTCAGGCAATGTGTGCGTGGTTTAAGAGGAGTGAGGGGATATACAGACAGACAGGCGCGGAAAACGTCTTTACAGGCAAGCGGGCCACCGGCTACCCGATGGCAAGTGGTCACCGCTGCCTATAGAGATGAGCAACATCAGCCCAGTACACGTCTCTGGCAGCCAAACTGAGTTTATGTTAGGCAATGTAATACGACGGCTAGGTACAAGTTGTTTAATTCGTAAAACGAAGAGACGACAAGATCTCTCCGCCGGGCGCTCCATATTTTCATTCAAAAACTCGAACAGATGTCCGAGATCACTCCGGGAGAAAGTTATGAATTATGAATTTCCGATGGACGCCGCGTAATCACGACGGAAGCCGCAAATGTCAAAGCACCTAGTTTCTTTGCGTAGGTAACGAAGCTGAAAATGAATTCGGTCGGGCCCGGCCAAGCCCGGCCTTTCGGAGATTGCGCGGCGGCAGCGACCGCGCCGCCAATCACTCTCCGGATAATGATTTTATTATCGCTATCAAGTCTACCATTACAATGCTCTATCATAGGCAATTTAATCCTAAATTCTATTCTAATTTTCATCATACCAACAAAATCACTTTTAATGACTTATTTTGTAAATTAAATTAACTCAAAATAGATTGCAGAGAAGGGTCTATTGTAATGGTCAGCATTGCCTAGGAGACTGTAACTTTTTCTCAATATTTGCTCTGAACCCCAATTCATTGGAAGTTTTCTCATCGGATCGCGCGATGGAGTAGGTACAAGGCAATGCGAGTAGCCTCAGCTGGTTAACGCTTCGTCACGTGGCAATATTATTATTCAATCAATGAGTTTCTTGACGAGTGAAACCTACAATTACCCTCAGTTGTTATTTTATTTATAATTATTTTGTTAATTTTACTTATATATATTCTATTATAACATTGACAATTGTAATTAAAATTAATTAAATTTAAATTTATTAAAAACCAAGCCTAGTCGGTACAATATGTACCTACTGACATATCATTACCAACCTGTATTTGACAATTTTATTATGAGATAACATTAATTAAGCTACGCACTTATGTAGTTACTACGTTTATTTATATTGTGATAGTTTTCAATTTTATATTGACATACTTGTTAATTTATGTTCATTGATTCCTTTAATAATTATTAATATTAATAATAATTACATAATAATTGTATGATGGTGTAAAATATTTACTAAATAAATGAATATGAATATGAATACTATTTTTATTTGACACTAGCTGTGGCCGAGACTTCGTTCGCGTGGACTACAGGATGTTTAGTATGTCTAATATTAAGCAATACTGTGGTGTGGTGAAGCAGTCTTATCAAAAAGAAGTTTTTAAAATTTTGTATTTGAAAAGGTTGCTTCCAGGTTGCATTTGTCAAAAAACAGCAAGTCAGGTAAAGAGTTCCGTCACGGTCGGTTCACAATAAATGTTGAAGCAACGTGGTTTATGTGAGTAGTCTTTGTAATTTTGACTGTAAAACAGTGTAATTTCGCCGAGGCTTTTCTCGTTTGGTGGTTGAACGTAGACGGCAGTATTTCAAGATTGGGCAGTTCCGTTGCAGTCTCCGAAATGTATCCGGTAACAAAGAAATAGACTTACATACATGTATACGCTCGATAAACATAACCCTCCATCTATCGCTTCACCATGAAATATTTACGAACTAGGTCTTTTCATCATCATCATCATCATCATCAGGAATCAGAATACGTCTTAATGAATTATAACTAAGCACACATTTTGATCTCTATCCCCTCTCCCAAGGGAACCGAGATGAATTTTAGGATAAAAAGTATCCCGTGTTCTACCTCGTAGTATGAACTCAGTTCATACCAAGTTTCATTTGAATTTATTCAGTAGCTTCGGAGTAATGCGCGGCTACGATACTGACAGACAGACCGATAAAACTGAAATAAATAACAGTTTTGGCTTCAGTTAGTTTTTGGTGGTTACAGTTTTATTATTATGAATAAACTTTTTTCTGCACATCACGTATATAGTAACGGAAATATGGCCATAGTTGACCATCAGAAAATAATGTGACGCGCCTTGTCCTTCCGCTGCTTTTCTGGAAACGATAAGTAGTGATACTATAGTGTGCTGCAATGACTCCTCTAATTACTTTATTATAGAAGTACATGTAGGTATTATCAAAAGAAAATCACTTTTGATAGTCACGAAGAACTATAGATAAGAGCCAAGTACAAGTACCTAACTGAATAAGCGTCATTACTAGAACAAACAAAAGTTTATTAATTCTACCAAATCCTATAAATCACGAAAGAATAAACAATATCGCTCTACGCTGAACATAAAAGCAAATAATCCAGATAGAGCATTATTTGTCCAAACACTGTGGGTGCAAACTTGCTTCGAGTGCCATTAATGGGCAAAGTTTACAAACGCGAACTGTGCCCCCAGTAGAGAGTAAGCGAGCCTTGTTCGAAACTGAGTTAAAACCGTGCGTACATCGATGTAATACACGCTCATGAGCAGACGATAATGCGCACCGTATACAATCTAATTGTAAGGGAACCAATAACTGATAGTCCCATAAAACAGTTCTTCATCACAGCTCATAACAGTCCACTGCAGGATTTAAAGCTTCTCCCACAAAAGGGGAGGTTATTGCTATAATCTACACGCTTGGCAGGCGGGTTGGAGATAGCAGTATTGTAAATGTAACGCTACTGTCCATTTTCCAGCCTACAGCGACCTAGATATTTTGCCTCGAAAACATTTGTTGCCTTGTATAACACCAACAAGTGTAAGGGGTTGGTGCTAATCTAGTCTGCCGGACACCACACGGCAATAAAACTTATACTTACCGTTTGCCTTATACAATTTATCTGCTGGAAGTCAAATCGAATTTGTACCGCATTATTGTGCATGCCCCTCCTTGGCTAGGCATTGAGCAACGCTTGAGACCTCGCCGCCGTCGACTGAAAGCTAAAAGACTTGTATGCCAAATAGTTCACGAATCGTTTTAAAGTCATACACCGAAATAGCTGCGGCAACATTCTGAATTTCCCCAGAGCGATGCGGAGAAACGAATGCAAAATATAAAACAACATTCTTTCAAACTTGAAGTTCTGAACTTCAGTTGTGATGCTGATCAAATTACTGGAAAGCATCTGCTGCGCCAGAATTGAATTGCTTTTAAAATAGAGGCTACTTATAAAAAGGGGCTTCGGAAGAGAATTCTAAAAATATTGCTATTCATGAAGCGAAATTATAAAACCTAATTTTACAGTTCGTTACTGTAGCCGATAAATTTGCTGGCGACGTGTCCGCTTCTGCTCATTTTTTCCGGATCGGTCGGTCTCAGGGCACAATTTGCTGGTGAGCGCTGCAAGGAGGTTGTATATCAGTCAACGTCCGAGGGGTACTTTAATTGTGCCCTAATTTATGGCTACCATGTACGGAGTCAGAGCATTCTTATACCGGCATAATGGCGCTTCGTAGCGGCGGATATTTGTTAGGTAAGTGGGTGGCAATTAAGCCGAAATTGAGCGAACGGCCCGGATTAGACGTAAACATCTTATTTACAGCGACCTGTAAACAGATGGGGGTGTTTGGTATTAAATAATATATCTCTTTAATCGCATTTTAACATAAGATTGAAATAGGTAGGGGAGCGTCGGTGGTCTAGTGGTTAAGAGGTCCGACTCGTAAGCGAGAGGTCTCAGGTTCGAATCTCACTGCCGCCATATACCAATGAAAAAGAGTCAGAAAACAGTTTCTGAGTTTTATACTTCTGATCACTGTTCATCACTAACCGATGATATTACGATGAGGGAACGTTCGTGATGAAATCTGCACATTCAAGCAACTAAATATGTAACCATGATCCAATCTAGTCAGGATCCCCTGTTAACAGAGTCACGGAGGTCAGACGGTAGTCGCTCCACTGTAATTACCTGATCTGTTAAATCTTGGATCAAGGCGGACCCCGGCTCTCGTGTGCGAGAGTACAATCGGAACATTAACACCAAGATGATTACTGAATTAGGTAGGTTTATATGGTTTATGTTGTTAGTAATCCATTTGCCGACTGTAAATAATCTACATAAAGGTAGATAATTCATGTCGGAGACGGTCAATAGTATAGACTCACAAATGGAGCGGAAACGGAACAACGATCTGGAAGTACTTCGATGAATCACTCTGTATCCGACTTCCGAGGAGTCAAGAACGGGGGACTAGCTTTTCATTCATTGAAGAGTGAAGAAGTTCATCCATTGAAGGTTGGAGCACTAACAAGCATTGAATCGGAGCGCATCTATAACATTCATAGCATTATACTAAGGCTGGTCCAATTTATTCCGAAGACGAACCGCTCAACTTTTAATATTATATATTTACATTGTTAGTTTTAAATAGCATAGTACATTTCGGTCACCACCCAATTTCCACCATTTTGAAAAAATATCGATTTTGCGGCTACTCATAAAACTTATGCCAATCGATAGGAAACTTTAATATCTATCGATCACTATGTTCAAAAATGTCGAAAACGGTATACCTTGCGAGATATCGTAAGTCAAAGATGTACATTTTCTACCGACACATGGGGAACAAATACCTCCTACTAAGTCTACTCATAGTCAAATATCTTCTAAACTACTGAACCGATATAGATTAAATAAAGTTAGGTTAAAAGACCTTTCAAATACAGAAAACCGCATTAAAATTGGTTCATCCGTTCGGGAGCTACAGATAGACGGATCATCATCGTCCTAGTACTTATCCCGGCCTCTGCCAGGGTCCGCTTTCCTACTCAATCTTCTCCACTTCGCCCGGTCTTCGGCATCCCCTTGTCGTAAGCTCGCATTGGACTCAGCGATGTCAATCCATCGCTTCTTGGGCCGCCCACGGGGCCTCTTTCCTGATACCGGCAGATTCAGGCACCTATTTCCCACGTATCCCTGAGGCTTACGCAACACGTGACCAAACCAGCGCAGACGAGCCTCCTCGATCTTATCTGCTATATCCCTCACACCAAGGCTGCCGCGGATGTACTCGTTACGTACTCGATCGAGTCGCGTAACTCCGCACATCCAGCGCAGCATTTTCATTTCGTTGGCGTGGAGTTCGCGAACGTGTTCCGTCAGCGCTGGCCATGTCTCGCAGCCATAGAGCATCACCGGACTAATTATTCTCTTGTATATAAGCCCTTTGAGCTTTACAGAGATGTTAGGGTCACATGTGACTGCCGTGAGTTCCCGCCATTTGGCCCAAGCCGCAGAGATTCAGGATTTGACATCGGGGCCGATATCGCCGGACTCGTGCATCACGGATCCGAGGTATTTGAATTTATCTGTTCTATTGACAGCTTCGTTATCTATACGGATTCGTTATCTATACTCTGTTATTGTGATATTCATCTTCAAACCACTGTTTTCTAGCACATCCTTCCACGTGTTTACTCTGGTCTCAAGATCTTGCCTAAGCTTGCTCACCAGTACAATGTCGTCAGCGTACTTCATAAGCCAAGGAGGCATGTCCTGAATTTCCGCAGAGAGGGCATCGAGTACTATGCAAAACAAGTAAGTACTTAACACAGAACCCTGGTGGACACCTACAGTAATCGGGAAGGGTTAGTATGTGGCCTACGATGGTTTTGACAACACCTCCAGTATTGGCATACATGTCCTGTATAATAGCAATGTACGCCTCGGGCACAGACTTTGCTCTCAGAGCCCACCAGATTATCTCCCGAGGGCCACTGTCGAAAGTGTGTATTGGCATTCCGACAAGGAGCATTCCTGGCGAAGTCTCTGGTCAACAATCCGTTCGAATAGCTTCATTGTGTGGCTCATAAGTTTGACACCTCGATAGTTGCCGCACTCTTGCATACTGCCCTTTACTTTATAGATTGGTGTGATAATATTTACGCGCCACGCGTCAGTTATAAGCCCCGTAGCTTCAATCCTGTTGAATAGCTCAGTGGGCAAGAGTACGCCCCGGGTCCACATTGTTTTCCAAGTTTCTATGGGTATTCCATCATGTCCAATAGCTTTTCCGTTCTTCATACGTACCAGAGACCTCTCCATCTCATCAGAGGTGATCGGGCTTATCATGCCAAGGTTTGCAGGAAGCTGTGATGGTACGTAGTTGTTGGCATCGTTAGACAGTTCCTTGAAATGACAGCACCACCGGTCTTTAATAGAGTTTGCACTTGTAAGCAAACGCCATCCGTACCTTTTATGGCAACACACTTTGTCACATCCAGACTGGCTCGACTCCACGGTTTTGCCAGCTTGTAGACGAGCTTGTGCCCCTCCACAGAATCCAGCGCATCGTAGAGCGGAGCCAGCTGGGCCGACAGCGCTTTTGCCACCGCCATTTTAAATCACCGCTTTGCTCCCAAGTACACCTTCTTATCCGATTGTAAGTTACTGTGCTGCTATTTCTTGAAACATGCCTTTTTGTCCCTAACCGTTTCCGCACCTCACCATTCCACCACCCCGTATCCTTGTCAATTCGTCGGACACTTTTGACGTGCCGAATACTGTTCGTCCGAGTTTGAGGATGGATTTCTGATAGTGACACCAGAGCTCATTGAAAGTTTCACCCTTTGCGCTCCAATCGAGGCTTTCGGCTGCCTCCATGAACTCCTGGCTCGTGCTGCTCAGAGTCCGCCACTTAATAGACGGCACGCAGCGTTCTGCCGTAGGCCGTCTACTACTCACCCGGACGACCATGACAAGGACTTGGTGCTGAGTAGTGAGGCATTCCCCCTGGATGATCTTGCACTGGGATACGTGACCGATGTCACGTCTTCGGATCAGCAGATAATCGATCTGTGATTGGTGCGGGCCACTTTCGTAGGTCGTTCGTTTTGGAGGTGTTCTGGTCTTTTCTGGAAGAAGGTGTCGACTACGGTTAAGTCGGCGGCCAGTGAGGTTTGGAGAATATCTTCTACCTCACTGTTTCGCTGGCCAAAACCAAATCCATCGTGCACCCGACCGAACTCGTCGCTCCTCTGGCCCACATGACCGTTGAAGTCCGCACTAACCACAATCTGTTCGGAGGATAGTATACGTGGCAGGGTATTTTCGAAACTGTTACAGGAGGCAGTCTTTTCGGTGTCGGCGCAGCCGGACCGGGGAGCATAGGCGCTAATGAGGTTGGTTGATATACCCTCAATTTGCGCATTGATCACCATGAGTCGATCGCTCACTCTGTTCACCTCCAAAATGCCGTTCCGGAACTCGTCGCCCACCACAATAGCGACCCCAGTCCTCCCTTCTGCCGATCCGGTGTACAACAGCTTGTATCCCTGCCATAAGCCAGCTCTCGAGACCGGCCGGTCAGAGACCGACGTTTAGGATGGCGAAGCGGAGCTTCCTACTGTTAGGCGCTAAATTCTTTAACCCTGCCCGCGCGTGACAGGGTAGCCCTAGCCCACTTATCGCAGGTGTAGGGCAATATGCCTGCGCGTCGTTCAGCGGCGACGCCCTAGCATGGTGTTTACTTCCAACAGAGGAACTTTTCATTTTATTTTTTGCGGTGTTTTGGCTTTTAACATGCGGCGATTACCATCCGCCCGTCATTGATACATGGCGGCAGTGAGATTTGAACCCGGTACTCTCGCATTGCAAGTCGGTAATTTACTTGGGTAAATATGTCCAATCCCAAAAATAAAAAAAGTTGTCTAAAAACACATAAATCGATTTCTGGGATCTGGTCACATTATTAACGTCATATGCATGGCAAGTGCTAAGCGATGTAGGCACAACGCCAAGTACTATGCGGAATTGCTAGCTGAGTTAGAGTTGAGGAGCTTGCTCTTACAGTGTAATCACTGCTTTATGCAACTTAACTTAATTAACTTATTCCATAAAATAAAGAAACTTGCCAGACCGATACCCTAGTTTAAGCAATGTTCATAGCGTCCTTTAACTGAATGGGTGACCGTTTTGTACTTTAAGACTAGTCAAACTTCAGCACCGCCACGAGCTCGCCACAGGTATGTGGCGAAGCGAGGTTGACCATGGTCTACCTCTGGGGACCGGAGACTAATTGAACAGTCTCGAGAGCCGAGTGGCATATTACTATGAAAAAAAGTATTTTTTGTGTTGGTGAACACATAATCTTACAATACACTTTTTTTTAGTTTAATTTTTGTTGTAAGTTTAACGTGTGTATCCGTCTATCTGTAGCTCCCGAACGGATGAACCAATTTCAATGCGGTTTTCTGTATTTGAAAGGTCTTTCAGTCGAAATTATTCCTAACTTTATTTAATCGAAATCGGTTCAGTAGTTTCGAAGATATTTGACTATGAGTAGAGTTAGTAGGAGGTATTTGTTCCCCATGTGTCGGTAGATAATGTACATCTTTGACTTGCGATATCTCGCAAGGTATACCGTTTTTGACATTTTTGAACATAGTGATCGATAGATATTAAAGTTTCCTATCGATTGGCATAAGTTTTATGAGTGGCCACAAAATCTATATTTTTTCAAAATGGCGGAAAGTGGGTGGTGATTTTCTCCATACTAAATGTTCAATGCTCTTTATAGGATGTGTTATTCGACACAAATAAAGTAATATATAAATAAAAATAATGTAACTTTGAATTATAATTAATTATAGGTAATTCACCGACTGGACCCCACAAAACACAACAAGGAAGTGCTTAAGGCCTAGACGGAGATGGCGGGACGAGATGGACGCCTTTTCTAAGGATTGGCCGAGGAAAGCATCCGACCGTTAGTCGTGGAAGATTGATAAGGAGGCCTTTGCCCTGTAGTGTAACAAAAATGGCTAAAAAGAAATAAATAAATAACATGTTATAAAACTTTAATGGTGGTAATGCGCTTATGCTCTTGAACTGTATACATAAAACTCGTTAAATTATGACAGATCCTCCTGAATCTGCAGCGAGATCCCGGCGTCCACCGAAATACGAGTAGCGATTTGTACCGCAATGTCACAGTTTTCGTCTGGCTTAGCTTACGTCGTACGCATCGTACGTGTGTTACGTTACGTCCTTACTCATAAATCTGTTCCAGCTTACTTTGTGTACACTGTGCGTTAGTTACGAGCTTACAAAATTCGCCAAATCGTACGCCCGGAAATATATTATGTTATAAAGTCGAACACTTCGTAATGTGGAGCCATACGATAAGATTTATGGTAGACGACAATTTATTTTTCCAGGATTGAGTGGTATTCAGTATTTATGGGTGTTTCATATTGGGAATGAAATAACTGATCATTAAATATTTTCTACTACGTGTAGGTACATACTGTCCTACTCTACTACTAAAATTAAGCCTACGTTACTCGCTGAAACTGTAACTATCTTTTTGCGAAAGACTTTTTAAAATCTGTAAGGTAGTTTTTCTGTTTATTAATTAATTCTTCACAATTAAATCTTTCTTCTTTATATTAGTATGGGATACTTTGGGTTATATTATTGTAATATTTCTAGGGGATCTAAAATTTTAATATGATAATATATAGCCTATGATACTCGCTAATAATGTAACTTTCCATAGGTGAAAGAATTTTTTAAATTGGTTGGGTAGTTTTTGAGTTTATCCATTACAAACCAAAATACAATTTTCCCTTTATAATATTAATACCATAGAAATATACATCTTAGAAGCGAGTTCAACGAACAAATATCTCTGAGGGTTAGGGTCCGTAGTAAATAAAACTGCGCCGTCTACAGTGCCACAAACATGTCTGACCGGGTGACAGCGTCGCTGTTGTTGGCATTGACATTACATTTCAAAATGACAACACTTAGTTCCGGTTTTGGCCACCGGGTCGAATAGGTTTGTCAACCATCTAGTCAAGCCGCCAGATATAACATTGTTAACGCGTACAAGAATTTGTATGGACAGTGGTAACCATTCCAATAGCTATGCTAGCTAATAAGTCGTTGGATAGCTATTTTCGAGCCGAATAAAAGTACCTATGGTGCTAGTTCCATATATTAGTCTGTTCTGGGTTATGTACTAAACATATCACAGTAATAAGTATTTTTTTCTGTTCTACTTACATCTAATGGTCAGAACTAAATCCACGGTGTTATACCGCCAGTGCAAAGTCATATCGTGCGCATGTATGTAAGACGGCCAAATCAAAAACAAGCAGATGGAGTGCATTACATTTGATTAAACATACCGACTAATCATGGTCGGTTAATAATTTAGCAATAAACACTAAAATATTTATTGGTAATGCTAAAAACGTAAGTTTTACAAGTAATAAGAATAATACATGATGTTTATTATACTTTACGGAAAAAAATACTCCATCCTTGTTTTTGGTTGCTGTTTATCGGAATTAGTGCATGTGTTCCCTAAGCAACTCGGCATTCTTAGATTGTAAAGTAACGACCATTCGTATACATGGCCGAAACGTCACTGAGACGACGTTGGAGCTCCATTGCAGTTTTAGCTTCAATGAAGTGGTCTCATTGTCTTTGTACAATGAGCCGGTCCATATATCTTAGTCTTTGACTGATACAGATATAATTATACCGCGTCTATGTCATAAGACCAAGTGAAAGCAACCGTCAATTGCCGATAATTATAATTTACTGTACTTACCTTAGGTTAAGGATGTAATGAGGATCCGAATAAAATACTGTCTATGTCTATGTCTAATTGTACTCTCTGTGACTGTACTAAGAAAGTAGCAGTTCGAGAAGATTGTCGACGGATAACTTAACCTCAACCGACGACCACTCTGTCAAGAGTGTAGCGCCTTAAAAGAAGAATGTCATATTGGTACAGTTACGGAGTGATGAAACTAGCTGAGACAGTAAATAGTAGGTACCCGGTGTCCATTCTATCTATTTCTTAATAACCTGTGAAACTGCATGCCCGAGCGACATGCCAATGTATCGTCAATGCAGATGCAGTTGAGCTAGTACTTTCAACGTCGTTTTAAATTGCAACCATGTCTATCCGCCCATTTGTAAGCGGATTATTTTACGGCTATTAAGCCATTAATGGAGGAGAGGCCCATTAAACGTGAACGCCGCGCGGCGTGTTACGGAGTGCGGCCCCGCTATTAAGTTTGTGTCGCGCGACGCTCCGTCCATAATACGTCCATGGCGCTGACGAGTAGCAGACGATCGCCGCTGTAGCAAATTAAACACATCGGAATCTACAAATCAAGGCAGATGTCACGAACGGGCTCAGCGCCGAGCCTGCGCCATTCGCCCAACTAATATCGCGGTCTCAACCGGATTCGGAAATTTTAATTTGTTCAACAACTGCCCAACTCGACTCCGGCCACGCCAGTCGAAATGTGAAACGATTTCCATTCCGAACACAATTCAAGGTTTAATTTTGAATTTACAAATAAAACTCCCCTTCCTAATGAGCAGTTTTCCAATAGGTATCTAAAGCATTCCTAACCGCTCCCTAGATGGCGCCGCGACAATTTTGGTAATTGATAATCGCTTGAAATAGGTTCTTAGCAAAAAGGATATAAACACTGGGTACGTTGTATTGGATAATATTGTATTTGTCAATAGTTTTCAACCATGTTAGAGGTTGTTATAAGTTATTACAAACAAAACAAACATCAATTTGACTGAGTTAATTCGTTTCATGGACACTAGGATCAAGAATGGACGCAATACAAATATGAAAGGTTTGTATTAAAATACATTTCGTTGAACATTTTAGTAAAAAATTACCAAAATTGTAGGAGCGCCATCTATTTATGCTTTTTTAATCCAATTGACAATACCTACTGGAAAACTCCTCATTGGATGGTTGCGATAACTCGTAAATTACGAATCGATACAATCAGCTGTAGCGCACTCCGTCTATTTTACTTAAATCTTCTTGTATTTTTCCCAGATAAATACCAAAGAGATTGGAAAGTTAGCTACCTTCATGGTTAGTAGCTAGCCAAGAAGGTAGCTAACTTTCCAATCTATTTGATAAATACCCACTGTTACATAATAATGGTTTTACTGTTTATGTGATCTCGTTACTTTGAAATTGGCACCAATAATAATATCATATTTTATACCCAAGAACTACGGCATAGGGTTTTTTAATGTACGCAGAGACAAACTAGCAGCAACATCTACAATTCATGCAGCTAACAAAAAACATAATATTTTAAATAATGTCATCTCTTAAATTGATCAAACACTGCTATAAAACCATGTGGTTTTTTCGTGTCGTCACCAGTTTTTTCAGTAATCAGTCTTCCTTTGGTATTTCCTCGAGTCAAGTTTTGTCATCCTAAATCTTGGGAAAGTAAAGTACTTGGGGCCAGCGGGGCCGGCGCAGCGGCGGGGGCGGGGGGCGCTGCCGATGTGACCGCACAAGTTTTGAATGCTTTCATTCAAACTTGTCGCTCTGTTCGCGGCTATGAATGGCGGATGCCGGCCGCACAGTTCACCCAACAACTTCGACGATTTAACTCCACGCCGCGCCGCCCTTCTATTCCGCCGCTTATTCCCCCCCGACCTTAAAGGAAAAATCAAATCATTCCATTACAACTTACCCTAAGTAGGGTACACAATTTTCTGCTTCGAAATCCACCAAATCTAGCCAACTTGGCTCACGTTTCTCACTCCACCAGTGTTTAGGCGAATAGTCAAAGGGCGAGATTTATCCGAGCAAAAAGCTTTACTAAGCGAAAGTCATATTCCAGCATGTAAGGTGAAAGCGCTGAACTGAAAAGCTTAACGAGGATACTGGCGACGCGGCGCGTTACGGGGCACGTCGATTCGTGGAGCAATAACAGGCATTCCACTGGATTTATAGCTCACCTATATTTCATTCCGTCAACAAAAAGGTTACCGACGTAAATGCTCCGCTATCATCACAACGAACGTTAAACGTGGCCAACTTTTGTAATAATCCCCCGAAATACGAGCTGTACTTTTTGCATTCAAACCTGAAGTTTAATTAATAAACCACCACATAAACTCATACCCGAACCACAGTTTAAACAAAATTGAGCTCTCGGTTCCGAATGTGTGTAAGAACAACTTTTAAACTAAATAACAAAGTTTAGCCGCTCGTAGTATTTTCCCATTTGGTTCGATGGGAGGCAGGGAAAAAATCTCGAAACCTATTGAAAGTTAGAACGCGAAGAAAGGTCCTGAGATATGAGTTTAGCGGATGCCATAAAAAGGGTGAGGGCACGGAACGGCCGTCAATCCGCCGTCGGAAATAAATAACATCGACATTCGCTCAGTACGAAAGGCATATGTCATTAGGATGTTGAGCATTAGATAATGTCTCTCACGTCCCGTCGCCCGCGCCCGTGACCCAACGAAGGAAGAGAAATTTCTTTAGACTGTTATGCAACGCTTTCGATTAAAGAACTCGCATTTACGTAGTTTATACGTGTTTATCTGGCAGTAATTTATATGGATCAGACAGGAAAAAGGTTTGTACTCATGCTATCGTACGTGCAGTCAGCTGTAGTTGACTGTCTTCATTATAAATGCGAAAGGCAGATCTTATATTTAGACCTTCGTAAACTCATTCATCAAAACCTGTATGGCACGGGAGCTTTATTGTACTCTGTTATGGCACTCGAGCTTTATAATGTACATGTATTAAGGACTCTGTATTGGCAGTAGTGCGTTTCACAAGCTCATAAGCGTTCGTGCGCTTACAAGAAATTTCCAAGATTACGTCATACCATGTAACCATATGTGGAGTGCCTACAGTAAAACCTTAGTACATCGTTCTCGTAGTGACGTCGTCGCCCACAATGCGGCGACTGCTCCACATCGATAAGCGAGCGACTGGTGACTAGATACTGAACAAGCTGCTGCGTGCTGAGGGTGCTACTAACAACCCTGCTATAGTTTATTGTTAAATCTGCAAGATGGCCAAATCACGGGCTTGCCATGCCAAATTCAATTGTGATACAATTCCTGTAAGTAGATACCTATCAACATTTTATTATTAATGTTTACTCGAGCGTTATGAACGAACAGAAGATACCCAAAAATAGACTAAATACCGTGTTCATTGAATGACGTGATGGCGAATTTTTGAATACGATATTCTGGGGAAAATTATACGTCTGTTGGCGGAATTTCAATGCGATCTAATGACGTCGCCTGGAATAGGAGCCATTCGCCGCCCTCCTGGCACTTCCTTGAGATGTTTGCGTGTCGTGACGTCATGGATATAGTGCCATTTTGGGTAAGTTACGAATTAAATTCTAAGTAGGGATATATAACTATTTTATTTGGGGAGAAAGACTTTACTATTCGTCTTAAGGTGGAGGAGGGATACGAATTCTGAACATGCACCGGTGCACGGAATTTTAATAATCACACAATTTTAAATATCCTTTAAATCCTCTCCTCATGTTTAAATGGATTGTGGATGCTTGTAATTGCTTCACGCTAAACTACTGAACGGGTTTTCATCAGGCAGTAAGCCCAGAATAGCGCAAAGGCTAATATCATCCCGAAATTTAATGTGGCGCTCACAGGAACGGGTCGGGAACGTTATAACCTAAATTTAAGCGGAAGAAGTCGCGAATAAAAGCTTGTCCATTAGAAAACGCATAGTCGGGCCGCTAGCGGCTCATTCACGAATGTAGACTGTATGGACCTAAGAAAACAAATGAGATCTCAAAGTCCTGGCTTACGATTTATGATATTTTTTATTTATATTTAAACATAGGTAGTTACTTATTAATTGAAAGAAGTTAATACGCCCGAATGGCAAGAGAATTGACATGTTTTAGTATATTTTCTTCTGAATTGCTTTCTCGTTGATAGTACCTTAGTAACACGCGTCTCTGGCAGCCTCTTTTTGCCTAACTGGATGCTGCCAGCTGCTGCCGATCGCCACTCTGGTGAGCCTTATGGAGTTAACTTTTCAAACGATCAAACTTGGTTTTCCAAAGCTTAAAATTCATATTTATTAATCGGACGTAGAGGAAGTGAGGAGGCTCCAATACAGGATGATATAGTAGTGGTCGACTCGAAGCGGAAGTATCTATTCCGCCAACAACGGAAACAGATATGCACTGCACGCGTAGTTCCTTGGGTCGGCCTACCATTAGTGCTATTCTCCAAGCATCCTTACAACATCCATTTCATCGTTCCGATATTGGTGGGCGAGCAATTCACTAAGCGGAACACAAATCAGAAACGGTGCTGACAGATCGTACTTCAAACTTAGAAAACAATTCGAGCTGTCCCAAGAACTATTTTGATCTTAGAACATAAGTGAAATAAAATTTTCAATGATGCCGACTAACTTTAATGTGACTTCGATCTTTATTATAAGTTAGTTGTTCAGAATTATGGAGTTATTAGAGTAGAGTTTTAGGCAAATGAGATTATTAACTTGCTGAATGTAGTTTATAATGTTATTATAAAGAGAAAATGATTGTATGTTTATGAGTTTGTTTGTTGGGGTTAATCTCGGAAACTACTTAAACGATTTTAAAATTATTTCACTGATAGAAAGAATAGTAGAATCCCGTGGGATCCGAGCTGCGCCCTTGTGAAACCCCCGGGGAATACAGAATATAGGCAACAAATACAGTACCCATTATGCAATAGCCAGTTTATAAGTTTGCTTTAAAATAACTTATCCAACGATGAACTTCCGGCGAACTCAAACACAGAATAAAGATTAGTCAAGAAAATTTCAAACTTGAATTCGCGGCAAGTTAGGCGGTCGCGACGTATGCAAGTAGCTGCCAGCATAAAGTTACTAAGCTCATGAATTGTTAACGTGTGTGAGCCAATTCGGCGTATTTAATAATGTAGCGAGAGTTGTAACCGGGGTGGCTGCGTGAGAGTACCTGAATTATGTAATAAAACCTGTTCATTTACACCCGGGGACCTGGGGTTGCATTACGGGGCAAAATTTTTAATTTATCTACTTTAGAAGTTACTGACAATGTGCCGGCTAAATGTCAAAGTTGAGCCGCGTGTACGTTAGCGGTTACAGCCGAGGCTTTGCGCCCTTAAGCTGCCATTTCGGCTAGTTAAGTGAAAATGGGTTGTCTTTTCGTATTAAGATTTTCATTTAATCTACTAGTATTTTTAGGACTTATCGATATTAATAATAGCATTTTATCGGGCGATTGGACTCTGTCAAACTTACAAGGAGTCAGTCCGCCTGTGTCTTGACTAATCTATGTCTTCCGTCAAGCAACCAAGTTTTCAGTTGTGTTCCGGTTTTAAAAATATGATAGCCAGGGCAATCACTGGGAAATCACACCTGCGGTTCAGCATTTAACTCATTCACAATACAGGCAGCTTGTACGAGTGAGTGGGGAAGTATGAAAGGCGTAGAATCTATTTACGCATAAAAAACTGCTGAAAGATTTTATTTTGAGTAAGAGGTCGTAGGTAATGAGTGTGGCATAGTCATTATCACATTATTTTGTATCTAGTTAATGTATATATAATAGCTATATGTTTATTATATTTTTTAAATGGTAATTGTATTTAAAGTATTAATTATAATTTAATTAGCAGATTAAATTATTTCATTATAATTAAATAAAAATTTTTTTTTGTTAATCATTAAAACATATTATAATAATGATATAAATAACTATAGACTACTAATTACAATTTTACAACTAATTAAGTAAACGAAGTAAAAAAAGTTACAGATAAAAAATTTGTCTCAGGTCCACGGTATTAGGAATGCTGCCCAGAAGGCTGGCCGCATTGCCCCGCTGGATGGCGAGGCTAATTCGCTGTCCGAAGTAGAAGCCAGCCTTCTGGTCTTTAGTAAGATCGACCAGGCGCTTAGCTAGCTCCCGAAACAGAGTGTGCGCCTGGTCCCCACGGCCCAAGTGTTTCCACGCCAAATGGCTCAAATATGTGGTCCTCACCAAGACTCGCATATTTGCGCCGCTTGGCGTTTTCAGCTGCGGCGGTACCGGCTCCAGCATGACACGCGGTTACTGGAAGATGGGACTGTGCGAGGGTATCGACACACGTGGTGTCCCATACCAATGGTCGTCCCAGCTTCCAGGGCGTGAGTGTCATCCCGTCTGGCCTTCTACCGTCATTACGGACTAAACCGCTGGGCTCCAGCACCGCGGGTGCTCCAGCGGAGGTGAAGGCCCGGCGGATGATATCATTTAGGACCGCGTGCCGAGGAAAGCGCCCAGCACTCCTGCTGCACGACAGGCCATGGTGGCCAAGATGGTTAACAAGGTGACCACAATGGCACTGGTGCGGAGCACTGCAGGGCGCGCCAAGGCGTAGGGCCGTGGCAATCCTAAACGTGGTGCGGTCGAGAAGTGTTCCAATATTTTTGGAGGGCATTGCCTGAAGCCAGAGACCCGATTCCCACTCACCAGCAGCTAACAGACGGACAGAGTTGGTTGATGCGCTTAAAAGGTTGTTTCACACCAACCTGCAGAGAGGCTCGTCCCACAGCCGCTGAGAACAGGAATTTGTCGGGAGCTCGGCCTCTGGACAAGCCAAGCGTTTTTGGCCTCGGTAGAATACGCGGTAGTAAAATTCCATAGTTTAGATAGTATATTCTGCACTAGGGACTGTGAACTATGAAAAACAAAACAACTTAGTACCCCCCTAAATTGTGTACAATATGCGCCTATAAGATGACAACAATGACAATAATTTTGGTGTTATTAATCATATTGACAATATCATACTTTCAGCATAATCGGTAGGGTCCAAAGAATTAAGAAACTCCGTTCTTTCCTTAACGGGTTAGATGGACCAGGCACATAAAGAAATTGTCTAGGCTCACACGCCCTCAATCTTTAAATATGTTGTTTTCATGTTAGTCATGGAAGGTTTGTATAGCCAAAATTCCAGAAATTTCCGCTTCGCTCGCTCATATATATTGTTCGCGTAGTTAATTTTATGATACAATGTTGTTACACCAGAATTACAAAAATTTCAAGATTGTGGCACTATCGTCCATTTACGTTACGTTATTTTTATTAAATAGTGCAGGGTTTTAAAGTATAAATTACAATAATTTCGAGCTCGCTATGCTCGCTCATTCAATATATAACATAAGTAATTTTTATAATAATTACACACGGTTTTAATATAGCCAGCTATAAGAGTCTAATGTCACACAAATGTAGAGCTCGCTACGCTCGTTTATTCAGTGATTAAAGTTATTTTTATTATTAACATGCGAATTTATGTGAGTTCACTGCGCTGGACCATTTATTGACTTAAGCAGGATTTATAAGTTACCAATTAGCACTCCCCCGTAGTTGGGGTTATCAACAATATACAACTATTGATACGGGGCCCCTGAATGGCCAGCTACGCCACTGGTGGTAGGTACTGTTTACAATCTCATAATAGCAATAAAGTACAAAAGTTAGGCTATTATTCTACGTAGTATCTGTATTCCAGTGGCGTTTTTTCATGTTATGCGTTATCTGAACATGAGTTACGCTTTTTAAGTATTCGTATAATATGTGTAGGGTGTAGGTATTTATAGGCTTCTGTAGTAAAACAAGGAACCAGCAAATTTATTGAGCTGAATTCATAGGCAATAATTTTGTGGTATAGGTTTACTAACATAGAAGAGTTCCACCATCCACATTCAGGCGACTGTTAGCAGGGTCATGGAGGTCAGATTACTGTCGCTGCATTGTAATTACCTGATCTGCCAAATCCTGGATCATGGTCAAGGCGGACCCCGGGCCCTCGTGTGGGAGAATACAACCGGGACATTAACGCCAAGATGCTTATGATAGAAGAGTTATAATCCATTTATTAGAATCTCATTTAGATATATCTACTCTTCCAAACACGTCAAATGAGTAAAATTTTTATAAATTGACTAATAACCAATTTTCACAATAGGACGTGCGAGGCCGCTGGTGACATGTTTTGTCGAGCTGGACGCTCGGTCGCTGCCGACCGCTGCCACTCCGGTGTAAATTGAGCCTAATAGCTAGGGGTGCTCCACACTTGCGCGCTTTCAATTAGGGTCGCTGCTTGTTGCAAAGCGGTTGTCATCGCGAGACAATAGACTTTATTATCGTTTAGTTATTACCGCTGACCCTTACCCAGTGGGTTGTCTGTGGTAACTAGGGCAAGGGTTATAAAGAACAAAAAATTTTGAAAGGTTATGCCCCATGGTTTCGGTAACTTTTGTGACGACGAGAAAAATGTTTCACAGTCCCCCCCCACCCCAAACATGAAATGCAAGTGAACAGGTAGGAAGATATGTCACCCAGGTGACAACTGGGAAGAAAATTCTGACTTATCACCCCGGAGGACAGCGCTAGAGGAGACAACTGGGAATCATTGGTTTGGGGTAAGATATACTGTTTGTATCAGCGGCATTCTAGCTGGCCTTTAGAGGGTCCGTTTATTCGTCGCGGCTTACAAACCGGACAGAAAACGCGTACCTACGTAACGCGTAGCTACCGGATAATAAACGTGTTATCTACTCTATTGGCGTGACGACTGAGCGGTGGCAATGTGCGTTTACAAATAATACAATAAGCTTTCTGTCATTAGTATAAACATCAAAATTGCAAAAACATTTGCGACAGACCGTGCAGAAATTATGTACATCCGTATGGGCTCTTCTGTATGGGCTCTAAACAGTGAATATCTAGTCAAAAGTAACTGCAACCTGGACTTCTTCAAGGCCATAGTGAATAGGCTGTTTCTTGACCGCATCGTCATTTACCATCCGGTGAGATGGCGGCCAAATACCTGCCTATTAAGCTGTAAAGAAAAACGAAGGTAAGTAAAGGTTGCAAAGAAGAACATATTCTTGAAACACTAATCTTATTGGTTCGGAAAGTTTTGTATCTTTAAGGTGCAATTTTTTATATTTCAGTCCATTTTGGTTTCATGTAACGAAAATGATAAACTAGGTATCGCACTGACATCGCTAGAAAGTGGCCTCTAGCCTACTCGTTCATGGGATGCCTAAGTACGAAAGGAGGACCGCAAAATGTGTGGATCCCAGCCTATATGACCAATAATATAGATATGTCGTAAGAAAGGTTTTCTGATACTCTACAAATTTAATTATAGTCTCGAATCGCTGTGCCAAAAAAGTCTTTTTTAACCATCATTTGACATTATTGCTCATACTTATAGGTTAAATTGTCCGGTAAAATATGTATCCATGACTTTAAAAATACTTTTCTAACGACATACATATCTCTTAACGTTATTGGTCATTATAGGCATAAAAATTTTGTTTGGCCATAACTTTTTTCTTGCTGCGATTTCAGGCATACCGCTGTAGTAGATGTTATAGAGTACAAGAAAACCTTTCTAATGACAACGTTATTGGTCACATTGCACCTCCTTTTATACGTACAAACCCATTGCATGCTCTTTAGGTGATTACAGGATAAACATCCAAAACGGAAAAAATAGAAGAAAGAAACGTAGCAAAAACTGAACCGCTTGTGCGTTCACCTGACAAGCTAAAATGCTTCATGTCATGACTATAATCACAGATACTTCATTTTAATTACACCGGTTAGCTCATCCATCAAAAAATGTGTTACAGACGAGAAAAATATGTGTTATCTGCCTCAGATGGCACAAATTCATTTGCCCCGGTATATCTGCCCCGCTAAAAGAACAGGCCCAGAATCCAACGGGTGGAAGTAAAACTTGATATCGGCGCCTTTCGCTAAGTTACCACGACTACCGGGGCAGATAAACTATTTTCAACGGGGTATATTTTTACCGGCTTCCTTCAAAGGCCTTACAAAAGGTATGCAATTCATGCGTCTGCTCAACTTGATTCACTCCTACGATTGTTATTTTTAGAATAATTCTATGTAAATGTATATTTAAAGGTATAAAGTTTAACTATTTGTTGTTAGTATGTTCTAAGTGCAAGGTTTGTAAATGTTATGCACTTTCCACCAGGTGAGCTGTCGGCTCGATTGGCACTAATTTGATTAACAAAAACCTCTCAATATTTATCGACATCATCATCTCGGCACGATGTCCTCGCTCCCGCCTGCCTACTGGTAAAAATCTCTCAACATTATTTAGTCATATTGATTTAGGTATATGAGAAAGTCATATACCGATAATGTATTAGTACATCATACTTTGGTACGATTTTATACGTTGTATAAAGTCGTCTGTGTATTTGTTCTGAAATTACGTTGTTGAATCTTTGGATAGAACCGTCTAAATAGAAATTCCATTTTGAACGGAGCCAGAGACATTTAACGAAGACATAACCATTAAAATCAAATTAAGCACGTACTCAACTTAGTTTCCGGATAATAAAGACATTTATGATCAATAAATTCGTCGTCTTGACTAGAAAATTTAATGTTCGGTACGTAGGTACTGATTTAGTGAGCTCTAGCTTTGTATAACAACTTCTAGAGTAGAAAACTTTGTACTTGAAATACAAAGTGATTACATAAAATCAGCATAAAATTTATAGTTTAGGAGAAAAGTAATACCAAATATTGTATATGAAATTATAAGTAAGTTTATCTGGAAATACTACAGCTTAGTCGGGAGAGTGAGCTCTGTATCCCGTTCTTAATTGGATTAAAAGAAATTATTGAAATATGAATGACAGGCCGGGAAAGGACCACCCCACCTCTGGGATAGATTTAAAACAAATCAACACACTCAAATAAATTCTATGTCCAATGTTGAATACTCGATGTCATTTGATGACATTTTGAGTCGGTGGAAAAACGTGAAAAGAAAATTTGACCCGCATTTAGATAATCGCAATCAATTGAAGCTAAGCTGCATAGCCTCGAGCATCGGCGTAGGGTATCCGTCTGTCGGTCTTCTATTTTGGAGAGTATGTGAAGTTGTTGCAATACCTCATTCCGCCTGTCCGTTTCCGCAATCGGGAAAAGCGATCCGGGCGGAGTTTTCATTAACCGCTTTGATTCAACCTTTATTACACTACGGAATGGAACACATTGCCTGCGAGTGTGTTTCCTGATCATGAAACGAACGCACGCTGGAGTAAATAGTTGTATGCTCCATCTTCGGTCGCATTGTCACTTACCATCAGGGGAGATAGCGGTCAACTTAAAATTAAAATTGGGCAACAGGTACAAGAAAACGAAATTGCTCGTTTACTCTGAACTTGAACGAAGCACTGCTGCGTGCCCACAGATATAGTTTAAATTCACAAATGGAGCCTCTTTTAATTCCTCGTCTCTCTGCCCCGTTTCGTTACAAACCCTTTTCAAGCGTTCGCCTCGTCTGTCACTTCCGTGTTTTTAGTCCACCAGGTATTATGGAGAAAATTGGAAACCGAAGCCCGACATGTACTCCCGTTGTCTGGGGTTCAACGGTGACCTTCCATTTTACTTTATACTCGTGGACGTATTTGTAGTTAGCTTAGATTCTACCCTCCTAATACCATTGGCGAAGCGGGGTTGACGAAAGTTTCTGAGCCTGAGAAGCCTACTGATTGAAGAGTATTGGAAGCCGACTGGCGCCCCGTGACCGTACTCGTTTGTTGTTACACTTTAGCATTACCTTGAACACGAATAGGTTTACGAGTAGGGCCAATCATTAATGGATAAATACGTTTTTGTATTCATAGATTTAAATTGATGCAAAGTTTTTATACCAGTTAAAAATATGGCCAACAACATTAAGACTACCTATGTTAGTTTAATTATTTTATAATTATTTAATAATGCGTGCCAATCGGTTTCCGAGACTGTTCAACCAGTCCCAACGGAAAACCTTTGGTAAACCTATCATAATACATAAACATCATTATTCAACAGAGATACGGTACTTTTTCTCAGAATATTACGCCTTATGTTTCTCCAAATCCATAAATCTACGCAACACATGCAGCGGTTGTAGGATTAATTCACATTGTGTAAGTACAGCGCTTAATAAAATGAAGATATAAAATAAAATCCGCCCATTCATAACGGTTCTGTTTAGAAGCCGAGGATAATTTATTAGAAATAACTGTCGTAGATGTGTAGCGGAGGTTTTGAAAACGTACAGAGATCCAAGTACTGCGGTTCTCGTAATTTTTATCGTTTGTTATGTTTCGTTCGCTGCTCACGTACAACGCTCTACGCATATATTTTAGAGGTGTGTTTACGGTCGGGTGTTGGATACACTCTACCTACCAAAGATTTAGTATGTGTTCTATAGAACCGTCGAATACAAACGTCGATGTTGTGAGCGTCGGTAGTCAAGTTGTTAAGGTGTTCGACTCGTATGCGATAGGTACAGTGTTCGAAGGCCAATGCAGTGTAAATTTACAGTCAGATGCAGAGAGAACGGATCCCACTAACATGTTTTTATTGTATGCTAGGGAGGTCCATTCACTTTGCAGCTGACTGTACGACGTACCTAACTATTCTTATTCTTTTCTGAGTTATGTACATAACAAATGTTCTTATGGTGCGGGATAACATTGAGATAAAACCTGCACATTCAGGCGACTGAATGTGTAACCATGATCGAATCAAGACCGCTTTCCCTGGTGACAAGGTCACGGCGGTCAGATGGCAGTCGCTTTACTGCAATTACCTGATCTGCCAAATCCTGGATCAAGGCGGACCCCAGGCCCTCGTGAGCGAAAGCACAACCGAGACATTAACGCAAAATGATTTTTTTATGTATCTAATTTCGCTGAAATAAAGCGTATGCTTCCTAATGTATTCATAGAAACACGTACTCTACGACCGTACTATTATATAAAATCAGCCGAGTTCATTACTATATTCCTACTTTATCAGTATCGAACAACGTGGCTGACACGTGAATGGCATTCGGATTTCCCCACAATACCTCGACAATTAACTAGACAAGGCAATGCCGATAAGCGTGACACGGCCGCGGTGTACACGCGGCTTTAGGACCTATCGGCACGAGATAAATGCCATAGCTAATTATAATTTCGACCCAATCACGGTATTTATATCATAGCTCAAGAGGTGGGTATCTATTATTTTAGATAGGGTATACTTGAAGGTAGGAAGCAGGGTGTTTTGCAGATTTGCGGGACACGAGTTTTAATTTTGTTCTATTTAGGTATTTGTTCCGAAGTATGTACTCTATCAGTCAACGCGTAAATACTGGGTTTCACGATATTACTGAAATTAAAGTCTTAAAGTCTTGCCCTTGCGCCGTCCGCACATTTTCCCAGAATCCCCCGCTAGAATTATAAAAATGGAAACTATTCGTATAATATATCGTATTAATAAGTGCTAACACATAGTCTTTTTGAGAATAACTAACTTGGGTAGTTAGTTACATGGGCATTATACTTATTTAAATCTGTATATTTTTAGCCCGATAGAAACTGATTATTATTATTAAAACCACTCAAACCTAGACAAGTTACTGTTTCAGTATTACCCGGGTGATCAATGCCAATCTGTAGACGGTAAAACATCTATAATACGAACCGAGCGCACCGTGGGCGGCCCATAATTAAGGGCGAGTCACATAGAGGCGTGAAAGTGGAAGCGATCGCGGTGCGGTACAGCGGGAAGCGACTGCCTTCCGGATTGTGTCAGTTACAGGTCCCGCGGGGTCTCAGCGGCGGGATAGCGGTAAGGAGACGCTCGGTGTGGCATAAAAGTGGCTAGTTTCAATTCAGATTGCAAGAACTCTCTTACCGCACCGCGACCTTTTCCGTTTTCCCGCCGTTATGTGGTGTGGCCTTTACGGGCGTTTGGCGTTTGTGCGCGCATCTGGCGGCGCACTAATTGAGTCGCGCTCGTGAACAGGCCAATTAGGCAAACCTTGAAAACGGTCCCCGCAAGCTTTTACATCGCGAGTTCCGAATCAGATCTTCCGCTCAGACCTAATGGATTAGAGCGAGATCTTCGCCTTTTTCTGCGCGATAAAGCGAAAGATATCACGTGGTCTCTGAAGCGTCCATATTATAATAGAATAGTATAGATGTTTATTTTGCTTCATGCTCATACAAACAAGTTATGCTTGCAAAGAAAAAATTATAAAAATACATGTTTAGTACAAATCAAATTGTCACGAAGATAGATTAATTTATTATACACATAAAATATTTACAGTTACAATTCAAATATCTATATACATATACCTATTACTACATATGCCTATTCGCTAATACATATAAAATATATACTAAAAATTAAAAAAGTCGTCCACACCGCTGCCCCCCGGAATGGTGCCCAGACAGCTGGCTGCGTTGCCTTGTTACTTAAACTTAAACGAAGTAACTTAAACATTATAAAGCCTATATGTAAGTCGTATGTGTGTGCTGTAGCACAAAAAGGTCTTGACTCAGCATAGTGTTGCCTGGAAGAGCAACGCACTTCTTCATCTGAAGCGTACTCGTCCATCATGCTGGCGTCTCGATAAGACTTCATTGTACATACATTGGATATCCTTTTCTAATTAAAATGATTTAGAAAGTTATGCCATTTGAAGGGACAATTTGAAAAATGCATACCTCCGGTTCGTATTTCTAAAATGGGTGACAATTTATAACGCAAATTCCGCTCAGCTGTTGCCGGTTCGGGATTCCCTTCCAGTTCGCTTGTCCGCATTTAATCGGATTCCCAGTTTTTGTGCAAACTGAATTTGAGATACGTATAACCCGCTACTAACATTAAATCTGATTCATTGTGAATCAGGGCTTTTTTAGCTTTACATCTGTTTTTGTATAAAAGTATTTACCAATTTTACGAATTATTTTTCTAGTATCTAGGTACTCTACACTAGAAATTTGACGAATTACAGAGTCTGTAGAAATACACCTATGTAAATATCGAACGTATTACGTAAATGACGCAAAGGTAAATAATATCTATACTAATAAAGAGAAGGACTTTGAACTGTGTAACTAAGTACCCAAGAATAAATAAATAAATAATAAGAAAATAAACCGTCACGGATCCAATCGGCTCCCAAAACTGTCGAACCAATTCTTCATACGAAAAATTAATAAAATCAACGTCACTTCAATTCAGAAGCCGCAAAATGAGCAAACTTCTTATCTGAAAGAAAATATGGGAATAATATATGTTTGTGGACAATAGGGGAGTAATCCGGGAACGGTCTCGGAACTGCCCTGAGCTATTGGCAGATGGAATAAATAATTTAGAGCCAGCTGGTCCGTACGCCATCTTGAATTGTACGGGTGACCATTGTCGCTGGATTATCAATAGCTCTATCTATATATCGGTAAACGGTAGATATGATAGGGGAATAGAATTGGAACAATACGAGATAACTGGAAAACTTGTGGATTGTTTACTAACAATGGAATTATTGGATGGAACGTAATATTGGCTGCTGGGTGAGTTTATTAGTTAAGTGAAGTGGAGAAATATATGAGGATTATGATCTTGTTTCTTCTTCAGTTTGTGATTAACAGTTCGTAATAATCATACGTAGCCTGTTGTTAATCTAACCTAACGTGTTCCTAACAATAAAAGTCAAATTTTCAATTATAGTTACCTACCTAAGAGTAAAAAATCTTAAAAGTTTAGTAATTTTTACAGTATTTAAGCTGGTGCGATATGATCATAATAATAAAATAAACTAGAGTAATTAATGATCGAACACACCGAGCTTGAACTTTTCTATAAATTGGTCCAAGCCAGAAAGAATGTGACAGTATAATAGTCTAAAGACTTTCGTTTTCGCCCTATCAAAGATTTTGAAATTGCAATGGAAGGAAACAAAATCGTTAATTGGGGAGGGCCGTTTTTTATTTTGTGGTAGTTATTAATAATTAATTAACAAGCACAGCTAGCAAAATGTTTTAGAATTTTGGCTCGATAAACTTGAGAACTAACTAGAAATCGCTCATATTCCAGTGCATTTTTTACCCTAGGATTATATGGTCCTTGCTCCTTGGATACTTGCTATGTGCCTATGCAATAATTTAATAATCTGCGATTCTAGTACGATTTGTTGAATTGGGTACCTAATTATAACTATGTTCAAAAGGTGTCCACCGTGTCCTTTTCTTACGGACTATTCTTCTCTTTCGCAAAATGAAATTAAAATGAAATACATAGGTATAAGCTTAAAAACAAGTCTAGACGATAAGTGATGTACAACAACATATGAAAATTAATCATTGATTTAAGTATTCGAAATTAAATTATTTTTCAACACACTTTCTCGCCATTACAGAAATGATTTTTACTATATCGTGTGTATAGTAATTTAAGAATGAAAGCAATTGCATTTTTATTTTTTAGTGCTCGATATAAAATCCAATCCGGCGCGCTTTGTACGATACTCACGATAAAATATCTCAATAGAAAAAGAATGTTCAATAAAAAAACAATGTTTGTTATTACCTTGGCAGGATCCTGGTGGTTGCCGGTGGCGTACACGGAGGCGCGGCGTCCGAGCAGCGTGCGGCTCACTATTGAGCTGCTCCGACGCCCCGACAGACGGTCTTGCGGCACTGGTAGCATCTTCAATAGCGACCTCGTCCCTTCAACGTAGGTTTACACTTGATGCAAGGAGATACTCTAGTCCTTTTCGTGAACTGTTTAACTCTGATTCCTTATGAAACTGACTCTTCGGTAGCCTCGACTCTCCGACGCACTAAAAGTTTCTTCCTCCTGAGTTTCTGGAACACAGACTCTTTGTCTCGTCTCTCCGAACTCTTATTATCACTTCAGAGTATCTATTGTCTACGACGAAAATTGTAGCATGGTGTCTCTCGATTTTCCTAACTTTCAGTATTAGCCACGGTGCCTGGCCTGGTGAGACATTTTAGCGCTGCCAAATAAGTCTCGTGACATACTTATGGGATGCATCGGACGCATTATTAAGTACTCAGAGGCTTAGAGTACAGTTGCAACTACGCATCGCTTGAGCGTTGTCCAAAGTTTAATATAGAAAGCATTGGCATTGTTCTTGTTTAATTTCACATCCTACCAGGTTATTTTTATCGTATCCGTAAAGGATTTTATTTATCACACTTACTTTGGCATCAACATCTACGTCGCTAATTCAAAGCACTAATATAATATAGATAAATATACAATATTAGTTTAATTAAATCATTTTTCTATAGGCACGATAATTTTACTGGTGTTACTTTTACATCTAAATGTAGCTACATTTAACTTTGAGTCACTGTTTTTGTTTGAAAATGTTTCACTCGAGCAAAAGTTCGTTTTGGAGGCAACTGGTGATCTGAAACAATGGGAGAAAACATTATTTTGCTATTGAATAATGTGTAGTTTTCGCGTGACTTGAGCGCGAAAAAGGTTTCCAATGATGAGGGTCATCATTTGCGAACGCCTCTTTCGCGTCCGCCAATCACACCCGAAATGATATGGGTCCTGAAATGCAAGCAACAAAAATATTTAAAGGATATTGTATTTCTGTCAAAGTAACATTACATATGTTAGCTAACAAAATATAAACACATTGCTGGCAAGACGTTTTTCTCACGCCAAGTCACATCACTCTCCCAGTAAGAAACGCAATTGATCTTAATGCTAGCTGATAAGCTGATCTTGATGATTTCAACGTCAACTGCAGCATTGCACTCGTGCCTGCATTACATCAAATTCCATCCGACCACGAAACAGATAGCCGTGTTCTTTGTCCAACACAAACTTTTAATGGAATCGTCTGTTGAAGTGCATTACGTATGCATGGCCGGTGTCCGTGGTGTGCACGTAGAAAAATAAATAAAGCGCGCCTGGCTTGCAGAACGGACATCCTCAGCTGAGTAATGTTTTTCCGCTAGGATTTGTGGGGCCCACAAATGGGCCTGAGTGCTTCCGCACAGCTCATTTGGCGCATTTTCTGAGGAAATACCTGCCCTACCTATATTACAAAGGTATTGCGGGCTAGCCAGCGGCCAGCGATGTTTAAAAAGCTTTTAAACTTACCTAGGTATGTTTTTCTTATTGCAATTGGTAGACAAACTGGCAAGCTTTCCACTGGATTTATTTCAAATAGAAACTTATGTAGGATCCTAAAGTCCATCACAATATAGCGCTATAAGGAACCTCTGCCACACAGTCTCAAAAAAGAGTTATTACCTGAGTTATTGTATAAATATAGCACATTGTTTAAAGTAGTTTACGCCATACGAGGGATAACTTAAGTTACTATGTACAGCTGCCGCGCTCTGTCGGATTAAATTTAAGCCGGCGTATTTTATCGCTTGACCCTCAACGAATTGTCCTGTTCGAGTAAATACCTGGACCCACTGTCTAATCTGACACGACCCTTTGCAATTGTATGTTGGTTAGTGATATTTTAGCTTCATATCCAGTTGTAGCCGACTACAGTTCTTTGAACTCTTTTTAAGTCAGTTACAGGCTTAATTCCGGTAGAGTACGAGTAGTGATAGTGGGCAGTGCCGTACACTAGAAACTCGGCGATTTTAGTTGCATAGTTTTTAACATTGTGATCTGAAAAGTCCATAGAATTCATAATGATTTTTTACTCGTTACAACCCAAAGGGCAAAGAAAAGGGCTATGCTTGGAGTTTCATTGCGCGATCGAATCAGCAATGGAGATATCCGTAAGCTAACCAAGGTCACTAGTAGTTCCAAAGATTTCCAGACATAAATGGCAGTGGGTAGGGCACATTACATAGCTCGCAGAGCAGATGGCCGATGGAGCGCTTAAGTTCTTGATTGGCGGCCACGTACGTACTGGAAGACTCAGCGTGGGTAGGCCTCCCGCAAGGTTAAGGTCTAGGTACCGTCTGGAAGCTTAGACCTAAGGATCGGCCTTTGTGGAGATCTCTGGGGAAAGCCTATGCCCAGCAGTGAGCATCTTCGGCTGATATGACGATGATGATATTTTTACTGAATTGTATATCAAACGACAAGCAAAATACAGCTTTCTTTACACAAAACGGCATAAACTATACAGAGCGGGCAAATATTTATCTCATGATCTTATGAATTATGAGGTGAAACGGCAACGTTTAAGCCAAGGGTATCCGGATGCCGCTTCTCCTTTTAAATCTTACTGGTTTCCGAGACTCGATTTTACTTGTTTATCTCGAAGGATGCGTTGTGTAGATTTATATTTATTCGTTAGAAGAAGGTGATATTGAATGGAAAATGAAATGTCACTAGTCTTGGTTATAATCTATTATAGTATTTAGGCGTAATCCATCTGCTGCTAGCGGTTAGCCTAGTTAGGCGGTTAGAGTACCTATACGACTCGTAAGCCAGAGCGCCCGGGTTCGAATCCCGCTCCGGCCATGTACCAATGACTGTTTTCTGAGTTATGTACGTTAGTTGAATACTAACCGATGCTCTTACGGTGAGGGAAAACATAGTGATAAAACCTGCACATTCAGGCGACTGGATGTGTAACCGTAATCCAATCTGGTCAGGTTCCCCTAGTAGCAGGGTCATGGAGGTCAGATGGCAGTTGTAATTACTACGCACCATTGTAATTACCTGACCTGCCAAATCCTGGATCATGATCAAGGCGGACCCCGGGCCCTCGAGCGCGAGAGCACAACCGGGATGTTAACGCCAAGATGTTTTTTTTTGTATTTAGGCGTAATCCATCTGCTGCTTGAGGTTAGCCTAGTTAGGCGGAGTTTTCCCTACAATATTTTTGACACTATAAAGCATGTGACGTAAAAGACCCACAGTCCCACACGCATACATAATACCCAGATAGATACAAGACACGTCCCAAGTGTGACTCGAACTGTTCAAAATGGCGACATTCATAATTGAAGGCGAGCACGGTAATCTTTGGCCTCAAAGAAAGAACAAGAAATACACAGATTAGAACGGCATCCACATTTAATTTATTGACCAGTAAACTACAGGAAATACTGAAACAATTTTCCGGCCGCCAGTCCACGGATTGAATAAATGGAATATATATTTTCCACATTTTATTTTGCTGTCCTCTGCAGCATTAGTCCGGCCGCTGCTGGAAAATTAAACACGTGCGAATACCCGCCGACACCCGCCACCACCCACAGTGCGATACGACAACAGCTTAAGGAAAACAAAGAAATAAAATGCTCTATTACCCGCTCCTTTCAAGCTTAACACTCCAAGGTTGTCCAAAAGTGCCGCGCGCTCCACTACGGAACTTCGTGAAGGTGGTCAAAGTTAGTACGAAAATTTACGACACCAATGTCGCAGTTTTAAAGTGTAAACTTTAACTTATAAGATTCTACAAGTAAAAATAGAATAAGAGAGGTAAAGGATACGTTCAAACGAAGTGTAGGTGTAACTATTTCAAGTAAATGGTAATTTAAACCAATGCATAAGGTGTTTAATTACATTTTTGGGGTACATATTTCAAAAGTGGGTTTAGTAGTTCTCAATTTCAGCTTTTGAGGGGCAGGGGTGGGATTTCCACTTCTGAGGTCGATCAGGGCCAGGGAATCATTTAATGAAGATGGAAAGGATGCTAATAGTCATCCTGATGACTTCCTGATGACTCCTAGGTGGCGGAGTCTCCTCGAAACGTGAAAGCTTCACTATGTATGGCTATCCACATTTAATACATTTACGTTTATATGAATTAAGCTTTAAATATACTGAAGTAGTTCTGAACTATCTCTAGTAGATATTTTGAGCATGAGACACGTTGAAATTTGCTACAATTCTGTCTAACAGAAAATTTTGAATCCATATGAAACTTTAAACAATTTTGCTGCTGAAGATTGTAGACGATGAAGTTGAGTTATTCAGCTGTAGAAGTTTTACCGGTATGTAAAAATGGGGTGGCGCGAACACCGCGTAAGCCATACAGTGGTGCACGGATTGGATCCGATAAAATGTGATATATTGAAGCAGCTACCTTACCTACTCGTACGTGTCACGACATGTTGAAGCTGTCTGAAGTAAATTCTGTAAAAATATCGCACCAGGATAGCGACAGCGTGTCACGCCATAATAGATAGAGAGCGATGTGATCCGAACTAAACTATGTGATAGTATCGTATTCTCCTCTAAGTTTATATTTGATGGACAATTTCTTCAACGACACTTTCTATTATTATATAAGTATATCTATTCATAGAGATTAAAATACTTATATTTTAACGTAACCATACTTAATTATTTAATCATCAACTGAAAATTTATAAAAGGCAATTTGATTAGTTCGGACGAAATTTAATTTACTAATATCTGTTATGAAATCCTTACCGCAATCAAATCTGTGTCCCAGTGAAAAGTGGGTCAAACAATGGCAGTAACGTCAGAACGACCACATTCGCCGGATGATTTTATACTTTAATCTTATTGGCTTTACTGCTTCATCCTCGCAGTCATAACATTTTACGTCCAACTTCGCATTTATTTAAAAAATATGTTGCACAATGTCTCGTTCGTGATACACCTAGCTAGCAGAAGCTTTAGACTGGTCTCTGTTGCACAAATACTTGCTCTCAACTCATTAAGAAATTTTAAACGAAATGCTTCTAGAATCAGTGTCTGGAATAATGGCTGTATTTCCTGGAACGTTTAGTATTAAAAAACTAATTGTCTGGATGCAAGAAAAAGTAAAATAGGTCCCTGCTATTCCTCTGGGACTACCTCTTTAGTATTTTACAAAACAATAAAGGCCAGAGAAATATTTAACCATGAATTGTAATTATAAGAGCGTCGGTAGCCGGACGGTTGAGTATCGAACTCGTAAGCGAGAGGTACCGGGTTCGAATCCCACTGCGGCCATGTACCAATGACTCTTGTCTGAGTTATGTACATTAGTTGAATACTAACCGATGCTTTTACGGTGAGGGGAAAACATCGTGATGAAACATGCAAATTCAGGCAACTGAATTTGTAACCATGATCCAATCTGGTTACGTTCCTCTGGTAGCAGGATCACGGAGGTCAGATGGCAGTCGCTCCGCTGTAATTACCTGATCGCAAAAACCTGGATCATGGTCAAGGCGGACCCCGGGCCCTCGTTGTCGAGAGCACAACCGGGACATTAATGCCAAGATGACACTACATTAGAATTAGAAGCTTTGCAAGTTTACAACCAGTCCCAGGTTACCCTACGTCATCGAGTACAAGAAAAAATCCACTTTGTAGCGATAGTAAACGTCTGTTTAGTATCCGTGCTCAGCCCACAAACCGTTGGTCTGCCCGTGCACAAACTTGCACAAAAACATTTTTTTGTCACTTACATCCTCTTGGCAGTTTCGCTTTCCAGCCATATTGTAGTAACCAAAAAGAAAAGTGAGTTGAATGTGGCTGAAAAGCGAATATTTTGAGGCAAACCAGTTTTATTTACTCATAGAACCCACACAAGAGGATATGTAAGTACTACCGCTACAAAAAGTGGAGCAATGGGTTACAAAAAAAAGATTTTGTGAGTGTCCTTAACGTTTACTATCGCTACAAAGTGGAATTTTACTCGTACTCTATGACGTAGGATAACTAACAGCTTACAGTCTAAAAGCTAAACAACCTCCCATGGCACCTGACGTCAATTTCATTACTTGAGCAGCATACATGCGCTCCCGAGGGGGCGGGTGTAGCGAACTTAGGGCGGCTTCACACTGCCACTATTACCGCCGAATGCGAGCTCCTTAGCATATTTAACCTATTATGAGGTTAATGGGCAATGATGGTGCTACGCTGGCACGGTGCGGGCCTTAATTTTCCGCCAGTTCTTCGGTAACGAGACGAGCCCGCGCCTCGCGCCCCTTTCTACCGACTGATGGCTCTCACAAATAAACGCTTGTCAGTTATAATTATAACTCAATTTATTGTTTGGCTTAGCTTATTTCGTTGCGGTGGTAGATTTGATCTAACTTCGTGAAGGAATATGAACGAGTCGTGATTTGAAGGCAGCAATTTAACGCCTCTTGCGACAACAATATGACGATGAAACCGACACGTCTAGTTTAGCTGCGATCACGAGACGAACGCCTCAGAACAAAAATCTAACAAACACATTAAATAACTGAAACACATCGGATTAAGATTTAGATTTAGATTAGATTTAGATTTGTCAATAATTTTTGGAAATTTCAATGCAAAAAACCTTAGTATGTCATACGTATAGATAGGTAAGGCGAAATATAAAAAAAAATTCTTAACTTGTAAAAGTTCATGACCTGATTTAAAAAGGTTGAAGCGTTTACGTAAAAGTTTTAATGAGCGATGTTTAACAAGCCTTTCTGTGCAAGTTCATCACGCTCAAAGCGGCGAGTCATAGTTTTCATTATTGAAACTGTGTGTTTGTGTCCCAAAAGCTTTCATAACATAACCATTGATTGTTCGGGGACACGTACGTCATTACTGCGCACAATTATTCGGGCGACGACACTGGCTGCTAATAAGCAATTACTTCGAGCTTTAGCACATTATTCCATATTTTCTCCGCTCAGTAATCGATACTATCAAAGCCAATTTACGCTCTCAGTGATGGTGCATAAACGCGCTTTGTGTTCGTAATAGGAGTGATACAATGCCGTGATTAGACAGTAAATAATAATAATAAATGCTTTTTGTACGATTCTACTAATGTGAAAAGGCTGTAATCAAGTCATTATAAGCTTTACGATTAAATTCGCATTAATATGACCTACCTAATTAGTACATTGTAATTACACTCTAGCCTAACTACCAATTAACCTAATTTGTAACACTAGTCATCATCTTTATTGAGATAAGACCTCAGGGTCTGCTTTTTTGCTCTTTCCTATTCTGTCTTGGTCCGATCTTGGGCATCCTCAAGTCGTAAGCCCTGGCTCTCGCATGCGACCCGGCGATCCCAATACATCGCTTCTTGGGTCTTCAGCGGGACCTTTTTCTTGATATCGGCGTTTAGACTCACATTTCCACCGTATACAGCACATGATCAAACAAGCGCAGGTAAGTCTCTACCTTTACGATCTTATCCGCGCGGTTTCTCACGCCAAGGCTGCCACGGATGTACTCGTTATAAACTCTGTTAAGTCGCGTAACGCCGCAGATCCACCGTAACATTTTCCTTTCGTTTACGTGGAGTATCTGCGTCAATAACGGATGATAAGTCGGTATTTTATTAGTTAAATCAAAATGAATCTATTCTGATTCATCATTTCAACGTACATCAAATAAGATGTTGATGGCTGTTTGTATTTCCTTTACTGTTTCTTGGCGAGTGAGTCCTGTTGTCTAATTCTGGGATTACACATAATAAGTACGACACGGGACCTAAGACACTTCCTTATGGTACTACTCCTTTTACGTGTTAAACTTTTGAATATTTCATTTGATAATTCTCTACAATACCTCTAAAGGTTTCTAAACACCTTTTATACTATTGGTGTTGTTGAGTAGGTATTAAAATTATGTCCGCACTAATAACGTGGACATAATTTTAAATGGGTTCGCTCCTAGAGCGCTCGCAAAATTTCTAATTTTAGTTTACGTCGCCGGGAGTGTCGTAGTGGTTAAGGTATCTTACCGGGTTCGAATCCCACTGCCGCCATGTACCAATAACTCTTTTTTGAGTAATGCACATTAGTTGAATACTAACCGGCGCTCTTATGGTAAGGGAAAATATCGTGATGAAACCTGCACATTTAGGCGACTGAATGTGTAACCATGATCGAATCTACTCAGATACCCCTGGTAGCAGGGTCATGAAGGTCAGATGGCAGTCGTTCCGCTGTATTTACCTGATCTGCCAAATCCTGGATTGTGATCAAGGCGGACCCCGGGCCCTCGTTCTCGAGAGCACAATCGGGACATTAACGCCACGATGATGATGATTATGGAGTAATTTTTACCTTCTTTCTTCGTTGGTGCTTTAATCTACTTTGCCGGACACCACTACGCCGTTTATGTATATAGTGATTATTATAAAAGATCGGTGTGTCGGTGGCCGAGCGGTAAAGGTATCCGAGAGGTAAGCGAGAGGTACTGGGTTCATACCCCGCTTTGACCATCTACCAATGCCTCTTTTCTGAGTTATGTACATTAGTTGAATAGTAACCGATTGTCTTACGGTGAGGGAAAACATCGTCATAAAACCTGCACATTTAGGCGACCGAATATTTAACCATTATGCAATTTGGTGAGGTTCTCCTGGTTGCAGGCTCATGGAGGTCAGATGGCAGTCGCTCCTCTGTAATTACCTACTCTGTCAAATCCTGGATAATGGTCAAGGCGGGCTCTCGTGCACGATAGCAAAACCGGGAACTTAAAAGTCAAACTGATTAGTTTTTATTTTTTTAGTTTGACGTGAATAAATCGGTGGAACGCCCGGCGTTACCAACGCGTCTCGATGTCCGTTTCTGAAAAGGAACAGCAAGAAAGCAAGTAAATAATTGATGTGGCGTGTAAGTTATCTTCGGCAACATAATGTACGGAGGCACCGTGCCGCCATTGGAACTCGCTTCCTATGCTCGCCGTTGAATGCGGCGAACTCAAGAACAAGTTCCTTATCCTTACATTAGTAGATTAACGCTGCCCCAACTTCGGCTTTGATTAAAACCACGAGACACCGTGTCGTGAATTATGAGGAGCGCAATTTTGTTTGCTCATTTCTTGTACTGTTCCACTTTTACTATGTACTTCTTAAATTACTGGCCAGTAGCATTTGCGGTTTAATACATTTATTGTTTTATATTGTTGAAATGTGAATTGTTTCTATATAGGTGATTATTATTCCTACCTCCGCTCCATCCCCATCCCGAGGGAATTTCTAAAAAATCACTTACTAGTAACTTATTTAGGAAATTCTATTACATTCAATATAAAAAGAAATTCAGTAGGTTCGCAGTTTAGATAGGCACTCAAGTGTCCAGTAGTGGACTGTTACGGTCTGTAGACGTGACGTGTTGAAATCAGCCAGCTTCTGCTTTTATGTAGGCACCTCGAATTTCTTTGGGACTACTAAAGTGTGACGTTTCACGTATCGGTTATTTTTTAAAGGTTTGTTACAAGAAGCCGCTACATAAAGCTTACACTACCTACACTGTAATGCTCCCTAACTCACCTGACAACATTCACTAGAACAGGGCTGTCCAATGCACAGCTCGCTTCAATTCGTGGGGCCCATGAGTTCCACGACGTATAGCTTCTCTCCGACTGTGTATTTGCCAATTATTTAATTAAATAAGTTCAAATATTTGCGTTCTTCTCTTGACCATGAAAATGGCATTAGCATGGTAATGCACCTATTTTGACTTCAAATACATACTCGTATCTACAGATAGGCGTAGCGAAGATTGGGTCTGGCTCACCCTCTTTGCAAACTCCAGGATTTCAAATATTTTCAATTTAATCGCCCTTGCTTTTAAAAGGAAAAATTTAGAAAGATACGAGCTCGGTCGTTAGTTTTTTGTCATGCGAGCTTTAACTTTTATTTCAATTGCGCTCGTTATTCTCCCCATTAATTTGTTTACGGTACTGTTAATAAAATTAGCGTCGGCGGCCTAGTGGTTATGGGGTTCGACTCGAATGCGACAGGTATCGGATTCAAACGTCATACATCTGCTCAAATATATAAGTACTCTTCCATGTACATTTATATTTGAAGCCTTGGCAATGCTCACATATTAATGAACTCGACTGTACTAATGACTCTGAGTTATGTACATTTTTTATATGAGACTTATACTTTTATATTGTTTAAAATTTAAAATTCTTGTGCTTGCGCGGCCCGTCAGTCCATTTAAAATGAAAATGTCCCTTCAACGTATCTGGCTTGGACAGCCCTGCACTAGAATGTCAGCCCTCGGAAGAATGAACATCGATTCCGATCGTAGGTATCGATAAATAAAACATTACCACCACCGATACCATGAAATAAAACGAGTTGTGAACACAAATAGAACATGAAATGATAATCGTAGCCTTTTCGTAACGCACCTCGAGCTGAGGTGTTTTAAATGGTTTTTATATGTGGTTTGATGTACACTACTTGAATGAAATTACTTTATTCGCTTAAAATGTGGTACAAAATAGGTGGCTGTAGTATAAACAGTGCCGTGTGGTGTCCGGCAAAGTAGAATAGCACCAACCCCTTACATTTGTTGGTGTCGTACAAGGCGACTAATGTTTTCGAGATAAAAGATATAAGTCTCCGTAGGATGGAAAATGGGCAGCAGCTTTATCCATTGTTATATTTATAACACTGCGATCTCCAACATGCCTGTCAACCTCCTCTTTCGTGGGAAAGACCCTAAGTTCTGCAGTGGACTGCTATGGGCTGTGATGATGACTATAAACGGTCAGCACATTTCGCTACACAATAGCATGCAAATATAAAATAAAATATATACTTCATAAAATGTCAATTCTGGATGTCAAATTGAATGGGATATAAATAAATTACTTAATAACAATGTCAGATACACAATGTCTACGCTTTACATTTTAAATATCAAGTATTCATTTAGCATATAAAAATATTTATCCAGAAGCCACCGATTTAGCTGTAAATTTGCTCAAAAGTTTAGTCGTGCTCCGATGCAATGTTCTATTAACTTACTACTTATTTGAAGATACAGTTTAGGTAACTTAGTTGTTTCGAAGACAGTAAGTATTTACATCAGATTAATTAGATTCAAGACCAGTACTTTCTAGTTTAATACTTTTCAGTTAGCTTTTTGTACTCGGGTTAAAGTTTTTAAACTTTCTTCGAAGCTTGAAGTTTAAACGTTATGTAAATGCAAAATTGTGCTACAGCAATATACTTCCGGCTTCTGCGTTGGTTATTAAGGATTTACAGTTTATAAAAGTAAATGTGAGTAAAGATCCAATTTACTCACATTTTACCACTTCCTAGCCAGACATTTGACTACTATCTCGCCTGGTGCTAAGTAACAACGTGGGCGAAGCAAATATAGAAGTTAAAGATAGTCATGAAGGCGATGTATAGTTCGGAGAATATATAAACAGGCAATGTACGGTCAAGAAATGGTTACCGTAGACATCTGAAGTCAATCGGCATGTGAGCGGCATTAAGTACTTATTATAACTCTCTTTATTGCCCTTTTAAGTTACCATATAACAAGATTATATTTTAAGTAAGTTAAGTTTTTTACGCGGGGAAATTACATTTACTTTGGTGCCTATTCGCCGTCCAATGAGGGCGAGACGGTATGTGGGACTCGACTGTAATTACTTTTTAACAAACCTACCCACTAAAAACCACCACGTTGCTCCGTCACATCCTCTGCCTCAACGAAATCAAAGGAATGCGCTGGCTCTTATGGCATGCATTGGTTACAATAGTTACCTTCTCTAACTTACGTGTTTTCCATATAATATATCTTGCTAGGATAATGCAGGTAGACGACAGGCAACCGTGCAACGAGCATTTATCAACTGTCTATACTTAATGGTCCACCACTTTAAGTGATATGTTACTTTCGTACCATTCTCATTAGAACAAAAGGGGAACATTCTTATCTCTAATGTTGACGGCTTTTAAGCTCATCGTGTCGTCAGTGAAGTATTTGTATTTATTTATAATTAGGACTTCTGTGCCTCATGCCTAATTCTTACGTTTATTGTACACTAGCTTTCTGTGTGGAAATTGTTTTTAGTGTAGTTCATCGTTTTCCCGATTTACCGTTTCAAATGACCTCCCTAATGTATGCAAGTTGGTACTACGGAGAGGTCAAGCTGTATCTCTGTTTCTACCGAATTATATAAAACATAACCTAGATTCTAAGTTGGCTGCCAAACTACCAAACTGTAAAAACCCCATGAAAATACATTCGACGTGATTTCCATATTTCTTATAATTTAGTTTAGCTGGTCTATTATGTATTTATTAGAAAGATAATATTTGTGTCCCAATTTACAAAATAAATTATACCACAAATTTTGCCCAAGCTTGATAGCTACACAACAAACAAAGTTTTATTCAAATCCGTCCAGTAGTTGCGGAGATTAGCGTGTACAAATATTTTTAAATGTTGAATTCTATTACTATTTCTTCATCGCCCTGAATTATTTTTTGTACATACATATATTCAATGTACAGACATATTATTTTACTGTTTTATTATATGTATAGATTATAAATTATAAGCTCGGGCTGCAATCAAGTCTCCTCTGTTACCAAGCGTTTTACAGCACAATTGTGACGAAAAATATTAATTCATCAGTGCGAAGAGATCACGCCTTAATGATACACGTCATCGTGCAGTTGTGGCGAATTGTTTTTAAAAAACAAGTTTTATTGCATTTTTTTGGTTGGTTCGACGTTGTAACTTATTAATATCATGGAATTTTTTTTATAAAAAAATATTTTTCCCTTAAGTCGAAAATCAGTTTCATGTGTAATTTTACAAAGTTTCATGTCGTTTCATGTGTAATTTAACAAAGTCGAAAATCGGTTTCATGTGTAATATAACAAATCAGTTTCATGTTATATTTAACAAAGTCACCAGTCACAACGACTGGTGATTTAGTAAAAGGTTTTATAGAATTTTCCATAAAGATAAGTAGTTAGAAAGAGGATAAACTAGAGAATTTTAAAAAAGAAGATTAATTGTATCGCTTTTAAAATAACTCAAACTATATCTATCTAGTTAGTTTTACATGTAGTTGGGTAACAAACAATAACCTTGTGACACAATTAGTTATTTATAACAAATTTTAAGCTATTGCATAGCTTTTATCGCGGGCTTTGAGCGCGGCGACCGAATCAAGAAATTGCGTAACGAAAAAAACCTAACACCCCCCACTCCGACCGGCACAGCGGTGCGGCGCGGACGTTGAAAGCCGTGCATCGTCTAACGTCGTTTCAGTTCGGCAGACTTCGGCACGGTGTTTGTGAGCGTGCGACTAGACGTATGCGTGTAGACTAGCTGCTAACTGCTCATAACTGATTCTATCTCTTTTAGGCACAATGCTAGGTGAAACAGCATGCTTTTTGGCCGCGTCCACGAGTGAGTTCGAGCCCGCGACTAGTTGAACCTTAACGTGGATGCACATGGTACGACTGTACGAAGCTCGCATTAATATCAAAGAAAAAAAATATTGCATAAATAAAATAAATAAATAATTATAATTGCATAAGTTGATAAAAAATGCTATGCAATAGCTGTACCGCGGCAGTCCCCGAGTGCCACACGTATTTAATTTAACGGAACCATACCTGCGTGAAAATAAAACTAAAATATTTACGTGATGATAATTGTTGCCCATATCACAGTATATTAATACTAACGTCCGTGTCTAACATTTACGATCCATGTATTTTGCTTAAATGTACGAATCGTTAATGTCATGGAATAGGTTTCACCCTGAGGTTTTATCATATGCCCATTTTGTACCTCACAAAAATTACGCATTATTTTTATTAATTAAAAATTATTTTCACTATCTTCTTAATAGTTTTATACCTTTGTATTGAGAATTGAATTAGCTGACGTGCAAGCTGATACGAGTTATCGACGAGGGTCATTTTTCTCTCGGGTCGTAAGACCTTTCAATATCCTTCATACGTTGCACAATGAGATGGATTTATTTAACACAAAGCTAGAGTCAGTTAAGCGAATGTTTGCAGAAAAATTCTTAAATTTTTAAGGTGATGAAACATCTACTTTTTCTGTTCTGTATAAACTGTAATACTACTTCTAGTATCCCGTATCATTTAAATAACTATCTTTGAGCGCCTGTTAATGGCCTCGCTGTTACTAAATATTACTTGTAACTTGCTGTTGGTGTTCTGAAAAAGGAAGAATAAATACTAAATAATGCTTATTAAGTCGGTGTGTGATATTAGCACCGGTCTAATTTTCAGCGCTAATATAGGACATACCCGCTCGGAATAAAAAGTAAAGGCAATAACAAACAGAGAGTTTCGAATGAACTTTGGCCTTTTTAAAGAGGCGCCACAGCGGATCGGGTCCATTTCTCTTCTACAGCTTGTAGGTAGATATAGCGTAATACCTCACGGCCACTCTCCCTTTCCGAGTGATCAAATTTTGATGCAAATTGTTGAAGTTATTACTTTGTTTGAAATTGTTAAAGGTATTGTAAGATTAGATTTATAAAATTTCAAGGTGCGATGTAAAATTGTACTTGATATTATATCGTACCTATAATATTAGGCATTAAAAGCTAGTAACGCGTCACGGAAATACTTACCTGTTTAGATCTGAGACATTGATAAAGGTTTTAAGACTTCCGTGGTTATTTACTACACTTTCATACCATTTATTATCGAGTTTGTTATTACGGTTAGAATTGTTTTGCCGTTGATATTTCGACAATGCGGCCAAGTATCTACCGATTACTCTTTTCTGAGTTTTGTACATAAGTTTAATGCTAACCAACGCTCTTACGGCGAGGCAAAACATCGTGATGAAATCTGCAGATTCAGTTAACTGAATGTGTAACCATGATCCAATCTGGTCAGGTTCCTCTGGTAGCAGGGTCAAAGAGGTCAGATGGCAGTCACCGTAATTACCTGATCTGCCAAATCCTGGATTATGGTCAAGGCAGATCAGGGGCCCTCATGTGCGAAAGCACAACCGTGACATTAACGCTAAGATGATAATTTGCAAGAAATCAGGTCCTATCTCGTTAGATAGGACCTGATTTCCGCGACTCGAACGAACGCGTAGCTGACGCAGACAGGGAATCAATGAAAGACGAAATTAAGATGAATGGGCTTCATTCGCTCCAACGAATTTGTCGAATACCCTCCTTTTTAATTAATTGAATCAATTTATTTACGAAGTACCGACTGGCCCGTTATTGATAAAATCTCGGTTATAAAGATTTCAGAGAAGAACATGACGTGTGCCTGATGAATGTGGATTTGGCAAGGTAAATAGATGTGCGATGATATATAATTTTATTCAGAAGAGTCTACGATGTCGTGCCTATGTCCATATGTATGTAGCAAAGCTTGACTCAAAGGGGTTGAAAGCCTTAAGTAATCTTAATTTGGGTCGTTATAAACGCGCTCATATTGCCTGCCAACCAGGCGCGAGACATAAGATTATGTTAATATGCCAGTCATTTGTCGCTATCTCGTGACATTTGCCCACGCAACCGCCACAACACCCGCAGCCGGCCTTAGGTTCCCACAGGAATTTGAATGAAAACGTTACACACGTCCAAAGACTTCTATATACTAGCGCACAAGTCATTTATTTTGCGAAAACGCGAAAACACACCTTTATGTAGGTACTTAAACAATTTGATTTTACCAAACATCGCAAGCACATATCTCCATCATAATTCGATCACGTTGATTCCGAAACCCGGGACCAGGTTTGAACTTTGTACAAGTTACTCTCCCTGTATTTGCATAGTTCTCAAATAGGTACAAGTGGTAATATTGGATACGTGTCGCTGTGTAAACTAACAGATTTCTCACTCAGAATTTAATATTAAACTAAAAGATGTGTTAGAAATTTAAAACGTACACGCGTTTTCGTGTAAACTTCGGGCTGCTTATAAAACAAACACACCAATTCATCACTCCAGGCCCTCAAGTTTTAAGGATCTGAAAGTATAAACGACAACAAAACAACACCGGCTATATTTATTTTTCTTGAAGATCAGGAATCGAGAGAGCGGTCGAGGCCGTGCGAGATTTACGTCGACTATAAACAACTTCGGCGCGCATATTTTGTAAGGCATTTAAAGGAAAGTTTCGGCCGAGCGGCTCCATATGTCGCGGCGCGACTTCGGGATCCTCAGAAAAATTTCAATGCCTCTCTCTATGAGCGACCAAGCATTTTCTCGGAAAATTCTTTGTCAATAAAAATGGCGATCCATTTTGTGCCAGCCTATTTTTAGTAGACACGGATACTACTTAGGTACGTATTAAATAACGCGGAGAGGGAAGAATTTTGTAAAATGGTATAATGAAGAATGCTTCCGTTGGTTCACAACAGCAAATATTTAATTACATATCCTCTCTCGCAGCGGCTACACTGTCTACACATACCTACAAATTTAATTGTATTTAAACTTACTTTTAAGGTATATTGTTTCTAACCCCTGTAAAAGTTGCTAATTGCATGAGCAAAAATAATTATACTTTAATTCAGGGCCTGCAAGTTCCCTAATAAGGCCCGTCAATTAAAGTTGTTTTCAATTGAGCCTTGCAAAGTTTGTAACAGTGTTATTTCCGATGTTATTTTTATACCTGTCGAAGGATTGTTTTCCTCTCGTTAAAGTAATAATTAGTACGTTTAGTTTTATGGGAAATTGTAGACAATCGGTAGGCAACTAGTAATTTCAAGTAATGAGCTAGGTATTTAATATCTAGATTGCTAATTATTAGAAACGTAGGTAAGTAAACGTACCTACTAGTCACAGAGTTGGCGATGCTATTATATGTAGAGAATTTAGATTTTCTCATTTGAGATATTAATATTCCGCAATATGCCGTCAAGCATCAAAACTAAACCTGTCCGTTTCTTTAATACAGGTAATAGTGTCGTTACATTCAAAGATTTTTACATACGTAAGTGACACTATGTTAATTTCAAACGAGAAGTACCCAGTAATAAACCTGTAGGGCGCTATCTTAAAATAATTTAATGCATTATTGCGCCACCGTTCCAGGGAACGAAAGCGTATTGAATTGATGACAAGCGTTAGCATATTCAATTATTTTTTCATTTTCTTTTACTACATCCAATATACGGTTGAATCTCGCACAAGGTCTCTAAGACTTTAAGGCGGTCCAATAGACGGAGCTTCTAGCTTCCATCTCACTTCGCAAAGCTAAACCAGCTTAAATTATAAATGGCTTGCACCAACCGGCTCAATCACATCTTGTGGCGATTGTTTGCGTTTACTTTGTGTTTCTGGGCTAAACATAAATGTCTTGTTATTCCTACATAGTAATGCAATATAATCGTTACTTTGAATGAAGAAACAATATGCAATATAACGTACTCGTATTGCAGGATATTTTTACACAACAAGGGGCAAACAAGCTTAGATATGGATTGTAAGCAGTTACTGTAAACTATACAGTCTCGGGAGCCGATTTAACCCTGTGACTATATTAATTTTATTATTTATTACTTTCGAAAACACCATAATATGTCCTATTTAGACAACAATCAATATAAATTCCTGAACTATATACTATATCCGACATATCTGATACTATAACCGACAGTTGGGTTGGTCCAAATCCAGCTGCTGCAGCAATAGCCCGCGCGCCGTACACGAGCTGTTTCTGCAACACAATTGGAGACGACGCGCGAGCTGTTGCAGCAACAGCGCATTCGCGACGCGTTCACGAGATTTGGACACACCCTTACAAGCAGTGGGCTGTCCACAAAATAAAAAGGGGCAACTATTGCTACTTTGATTCATTTGGGTTTTACGTTATAAGTGACACGTTCAATACTACTAAGTACTTCTATACCTACAAAGTAATTGAGCTACAAACACAAAAGACAACAAATCCATGCGAGACAGATTGCGGAAAATAATTTCATCTTATCTATTATTGCGTGACGCAACTAATAACCTCTCTCATAAATATGGTGCAAAGAAGAACCCGTATATGATTAGATGAGTGAGAGATAGATTCGCACCCGCGAGGGAGATCGTTGCAAAAATAATATAAGCATAACAGTGTCATTCATCGACGCCCGTTGGCAAAAGTTATATTGAAGATAGTTTAAAACTATTATTATAAAAGAAAATGACGTCCCTCGAAACTGACCTACTCAGAAAATTGCTTGGAACGAACATGACGTTCATTAATATTGACTATACAAGAAAATTACCTGCCTCGCCAAAAGGTCAACTAGCTCGTATTAGCAAAACGTTTCAAAAGATAACTAACTGGATAGCTGGCTGACAACACAACCGACCACAAAGAACCTCGAAAAACTATTTTGTGCTGAGTGTGTGCCATTTATGCTGTTTTAAAAAGCTGCCATTGCTAGAATATTTCGTTTAAACAATTTACCATTTCCAGAATAATTTTTAATTTACCATTGCCGTTTACCGAAAAATAGAATGGGTGAAGGATTATCTACACACGGGACGTGAAACGTGGAACTTATGTCATATCAGTTATTTGACGTCTAATTTTATTGGCTCAGGACTCTTGGACAATTATGGAACAATGGCTTAATGACATAAAGGTCAAATTTCATTAGCCACGGCCACGCCAAAGCGTCAGCGGACATTGACGTATGTCCACGAGTTTATATAAAATGTATGCAACGATATTAATGCCGTATGTTAACCCTCTCGACTATGGTCATGAATTCATTAATACCAAACTGTCGCAAATGTCTTGAAGCTATCCGGCTAAGCTCAGTAGACCGGAAAGTGGGCGTCAGTGTTTTCTGTTGCGTATTTTAAATACTGCAATCTCAACAGTATTCCTAAGGAGGGTTGACGTCAAGCAGGCGGCCGGCCATATAAAACATGAAGCCAAAATTTGCTGTGATAAATTGTTGACTTGAACCAACGATTGTTTATGACTGGCGTCGAGGTTAGTGCAGAATGTCCAACAATTATCAAAAGCGTGCATGTTATCGTCGACTGCTGGACGTGCCTCTATGTCATGATAATCCTTTGGCAGGCGGATTGAAAATCAATTACTTTAAAATTCACAACAGAAAACGGTGTACCACCCATACATCGCTGCTACCACACCCATACATAAGAGATTGATGCTGTTTATTTTTAATTACGTGGACACCTTTTTCTACTTATGAGGATATTACACGATAAACATGATTGAAATTAAGATTAAATTGTAACAGAGTGCCTATATAGTCTGACCAGGAATTACAATCTACCACTGTAGACGACTTTCTTTTCGGAGGACTTAATTGAATAAACAATGTATAACCCCTGTCAAATAAGACGTCAATTTTCTTTATTCCCAGGAAACAAACAATACTAAAGTTTGCCATTATAAATTTATACAAGTTTCATTTTCACAAGACAAAACAAATAAGAAAAACTATACCGCATCGTAAGAACGTAAGCTCACCGTGTGATGTAACAATTTGGAAATGGGGTTGATAAATTGGAGGGTCAGCCGTGCTCGAATCAATCATTCAATTTATTTATTTCATTTCCATGTACCAAATATAATACCCGACTCAATTAAATATCCATTACCTGCCAAAACCATAGCAATATCGCCACAATATTGCCTTGCGAAGTAGTTCCACGTATTTGACGGTGCCAATTATTGGATTTTATTATAAAGAGAGAAACCGAAATGACAAAATGAGAAACGTTTTTCTTGTTCGTTGCTAGTGTTAGAAATCAGCCAAGTTTGGGAAGTCCAGTCAGAAAGGTGACACCAGATTGTTGCTGTGAAGATAGAAGAGGGTTTGAAGGATAAGACAGCCAATAGCCAATTTGGGGCTTATGAGGTGGTGTTAGTATTGCTCACGTTTTTCGATTACGTCCAAGGATAGATAGCGCCCATTAATGTATACATATAAAATTCATTGATAGCGCTACATAAACAATCACACGAAATGTATCACTCAAACAAAAACGTGTAGGCCTCGACAGGGAAACCCAAAGTGATAAGTAAGCACCGCATGCTTAACACTCGATATCGTTTGCCTTCCCCATGCTACACCCTGTTTGTTGTGGGCTCAGTTCGCACTCAGATACGTATGTACCTACGTTGTGTTTGTATAACGTAAGAGTTGTAATAAAGATAAAATTGTTATTATGTAATAAAACCGTGATGGTACCTCGATAATTTTGACAATTCTGGTGCAGTGATAAACTAGAAAAATGATGTCAAAAGATATGTCAGTTTGAATAAAAATTGGTGACCACTGGGTCCGGCGTGACTTAGTTCACGTGGCAATCTGCCCTGATTATAAATGTGTCTTACGATAACAAATTTTCTGAACAGACAGAAGGAAATTTATAGATAGCAAAGCCCGAACCTGGGGAAGGAGGACATACTTAGATTACATTTCATTGTAACTGAAGTTTACTCGGATAAAGCGGGCAACCTTTGCCACTTATAGTTTCAAATTAAATTCAAATTAGTCCTTGTAACGAAAAAAATATATATTACAAAATATAGCATGTTCTCTGTGACAGCTGTCACCGCGAGCACGCGCATAAAGGTAGGTCTTTATACAAATCAAGGAATGGAACACGTTGCCTGCGAGTGTCTAATCATTATAATCTATACGTCTTCAAGGCTAGAGTGAATAGGCTGTTTCAAGACAAGCATACTTCATCTTTGGCCGCATCATCACTTACCCCCTAGTGAGGTGGCGGTTAAAAGTCTAGCTAGTTGTGGTAAAAATCATTGGCATTAATTGATTCATTTGTAAGTTACAGGCCCCGAAGTTACAGGTCCCGATTGGAATTCGTACAAGGTACATAGCAACTTACATCTGACTGACCACTTTGGCAGTTATCTCAACTGAATAAATTCCGTACAGGTAACCAGTTAGCCGAACACGGTTATCTAAACTGAACAAAGACAGTCACCTTGACTTTACTATAAGCTATTTTCATCTAAAATAAGCCAACATCAAAAATAAGGTATATCATCACAGCTCTACCCTAAAAGATATGAAATTCATTTATTTAACAAAAAATAAAATTAAATCTTGTTTCAATATCTGCCCTCGACTCAGTTGGTCTTCATCAGATGTGATCTCTGAAATTAATCTCATTCATGAGTTACGGTCCAATGACCATATAATTATCAAAACATTAGTCTCTTTAGTCAAGCTGTAAAACATTCTGTCTTTTGAGTCTGGAGCTGTTAGTTCCTCGCCAGTATGTTTATATATTTTTCCAGTTCGCTCTTCTACTTTTTTGTTTATTAATGTTGTTTTACAAACAACATTAATAAACACAAAAAATACAAAAGCAGAGAATGGAGAGAAATGGCAATTGCTCCACCGACAAGATAAAGTTTTTTTTATGCTATGCTGTGACAAACGAGCAGACAGCCTACCTGGTGGTAAAGTTTCATAAATAGGGATGATAATGAAAATTATAGTCTTTATGTGACCTTGATAATTCAAGATTCAGGGAGATATTTGACACTTTAAAGAAAATAGCGTATTCTGTTGAAGCCATGATACCCGATAGTCTCTTTTGAAGACATTAACATTCAGTCAACAACAATAAGTAAACATAAAGTCTGGAAAATTATGAGTAAAGGCATTGTGAGCCTTTGTCCGTCGCATGGTGTGAATGTATCATCATCGATCATCAATCGCTTTGAGCGATAAGGCCGCCTGTTGCTTCTCCTGCTGTTCAATAAAGCGTTATTCATTTATTCATGAATTAACAACCTGTAACAGCCCACTGCCGGACTTCAGCCTCCTTTACGTTAGTGTTGGGTTTTGCCGGTGGTAGGACTGTCTAGTTTGAGTACTCCGCCCTAATATGTGGGTATCAACATATCCATTTCTACGGCCAAGCAACAATATTTTCATGGTTGTTGTCCGGTTTAAAGGATACACAATTCATCGCATTCTTCAAAATTACAACGCAAGTGCGGTTCTGTGTTTTTGTTACATGAAATCTAAATTATATTGTCCACGCTATCGTTATTTGATACTTGCCAGCTACAAAATGTCTACAATTTAAGTGGATGAAGCGAATACAATCTTGCGTCTGGTTCGTTATCTTCTAAGTTTAGTTGTATACAAGAGGAGTCCCCGAGCGCGGTCGGATTTGTATTGATATATAAAATCGAACGATATATTTTAACAAAAATCTGGCAAGCCACAGTCGTAGATATTAGTTTCTAAATCTCGTCTACTAAATTTCATTGGTTTAAATTGGTTAATATTGAAATTATTATTCAACTTCGTTTGTACGGAGCGCACTCGGGGGACACTCCTCCATTTTCGCAACTCAAGATACGCTTTCGCGATGCTCCTTGAAATAAACTTTTGAGTGGAACAAACGTTTTGTAGCTTAAATATCGATCGGATGACAATACATACGTGAACATAGCTAACATATAAAAAACACCTGCTGTCATTTGTAGCTTGCATGTGTTAGATATTATAATTATTTTATGTTCATTTGATGGTTTATTTAATAGAATATAGTTTGTAATTATTTCCTTTTAAAGTATTAGCGTATAGTAATTAATATTCTGTGTAGTTTTTAGTGTTGCCGATCGAAACGTTTAGTCTTTATTTTGGAACGAATTTCTTTAACAGATTACGTTTTTTTAATTAGTTAATTACTAATTAACTAAAAGTTAGGTTTCTAATTGAGTACTAAATCCTATAATTAATAAAAATAGTTTTATTAACTATTTCGATGTCTTTGGTTAAGTATTTTGGCACAATAACTTCATATTTAACAGTGTATAACGTCTTATGATTGGTTAAAATATGTACCGGCTTCCGATTTCGGGCTAAACGTTGGGTGTATAACTTAGTTGAATGACTGGAGAGGACTTTTGCTCCAGACCAGACACAGAGTTAAGTATAAACTTGCATTGTATTACTTTATTGCCTATTGCTGATTTGTAAGTAAATAAAATTGATTTAATTGTGTAATTCTCAGGCGATATAGCCGCTATACTTCATTTTGCTATTTTTTATTATGTTTATAATATATTGGCATATTTCCCATGTAAGTTTGTTTGCTATGACTGCCTATCCTATATAAATAACTTATCTCGTTAAATCTTATCTATGTGTTTGAACATGAATATCCTTTCCTGTATAAATAGAAATTAATATTTAACTAATGTGCCCTATTTTTCATTTCATTTAACTTTCTAACTAACTAGGCCAACCTAATTCATATTCCCTAAATACATAAATTATGTATTTAGGGAATCGGATCAGTACATGCTATCTATTTTTCTAACACATGCATTCGATAAATATCGCCTTTGTGGAAGGGCTCCTAAGTACATCAATTGTAAGTGTTAGAGACCCTACAGATGTACGCGATATTTGCGCGATTTGTCCGAAATGTTCATGAAATTTTGCTTTTTATACTGATGACAGAAAGCTTATTTTATTAATCGCGTAGCGCCCGCATAATCACCGCGCCTAAATCGCACGCTAATATGGTAGGATGCGCGATTCCTACGCGGTGACTAGGCCGCCGCATACGTGACGCGTACGCGATTTTTAAGCGGCAACGTATAAACGGGCTCTTATAGGCGATAATTACCACTTTCCATCCTGATGAGCTGCCTGCGCGCTTATTATTGTTGTCATTCATTTAATCAGACCAACCAGAAGAGACCACTCACGCACTTATAATTATTTATAATCTATATAGTTTCTTCTTCTCAATGACCCGTTTGATGGCTCACCTGTTCTGTGTGGCACACCCTAAAGTTTAATTACTCATCGTAAAATCGGCCACTGTAATTACTTTGTCTGCCAAATCCTGAATCATGGTCAAAGCGGACCCTGGACTCTCGTGCGCGAGTACACAACCGTTACACTAACGCCAAGATGATAATTTTATTTTACTCAAAGTAACATGTAACAACGGCTATGTCCTAATTACAATAAATATCATAACATTTTTTAAGCATTAATACTAACACAACCGGGAATCTCACGCAGTGAAATCTTTAAAAGAAAAGCATAGTACGAGTATTTGATACTGTACTATTATGTTACATATGAGTATTATTCATAGTACCAATTTGCAATAGTTTCATATTTCATTGAAACACCAGAACCAGTTTAAACACATTTCATATAGTTTCTAATTACTTGTACCTGATTCATTTGAATGGCTCATTCAGTAAGGATACTTTGAAACGTAAATTCTAATTTAAACTCTCCAAATGTCGTCCCTAAAGCTTATCAATATCAAAGGAATGACACCAGGATTAAAGAGACGACCGCTGACAAAAAATATACGAGATTTAGCATAAGACAAGGTTTACTATTGACAGTGGCTTTGTCGCGTCCTTGGGCTCAGGCTAAAGAGAAGAATAATAAGATGTTTTTACACAAAAGCTAATTTTGAGGGTCGGTCGCGCCGCGGTGCCCGGAGTGTTGATCATCAATTTTATTTTTTACGCATTTTACTCCTATTCGTTTTAGAGGTTTATTTCAAAAAGGTGGAGAGACTGTGTTTTGCTAACAAAATTTGTTTGAAATTACGAATTTGTTTTTATTTTTTAAGAATTGCTCCTTATCGTATTACAGCGGCCGGTCTCCCGCGGGTACCAATAAATTATTCCAGCTAAACCTTCGCGGAACGCATTATCTCAATGGAATCAAGTCATTATTTTGTTTGTTTTATATTACGCTGTGACAGTAGCGCTTTTGTATGACTAGGTATATTTATGTTGACTATAACAATTAACTAATTAGTTTACGCATTGCTTAGACCCGATAAAGGTGAAGATATTTTGGAAAGGGTAAACGTCGAGAAGGACTAAGTTGCTGTGATGGGACAGTCCCTCTTTGCAAATATTAGCAACTAATCTAATCTATTCGAAAACTTTTCTCATATGCGCCGAACAACATTGATTTATGCCAGCAACTTCTGCTGTGCTAACGCATTAGACACTGTGATTTGATAAAGTTCATACTTCATATTTTCGTAGTGCATTTAATCTTCAAGAGTGGCGAATAGAATGCCCAAAAGATATTTACAGCGTTTTATGAATTTTAAAAATTAATTAGATTGGGGGATACTATCATAATTTTATGAAAACTAATATAAAAAATTGCAAATGTAATCATGTTTCATCATTACAAGTAATTTCTAGATGTCAACCGAAATTAATACTCTACAAAGCAAAAGATATTATAAAATATATAACACACTATAACTAGTCCCAAAAACAAAAACAACTATCTAAAAAAAATTACAAAAAATTCCTTACTTCATAAGACGTTACAATCTCGAACACAAGTTGTACGTCTGTGCGACACAGGCGCGAGTGTTAACAAGTGTTGCACGTAACGCGCGAAGTGCGAACTTGCGGGTGCGACGGTGTCGGCGCGGCGACGGCGCGGCGGGCGGCTCGGGCGAACCGCGCGCGCGGACTGCCGCTACGGCTGCTACGGACCCCACACCCGCTACGGACCACGTAGACTGCTACGCTGGTGCTACGGCCGAGGTGTGGTCAAGGAGAGATGTATGGTGCAATTGTGGCAACTAATTAGATGGCAGCGAGTGATGGGTTGACAGTTTAAAGTAGGATTATGTAGTAATTATTGGAGTAGATAAGTATTGTTTGTTAATATGGGTGTAACATAATTTAAACTTAATGTCAATGGCAAACACTTCATAGTTCGTTTAGGTAGCCACTTCTGAGATTTAAAACTATGTTTTGTTACCTTAGATACGTAAACAAATCAATAAAAAGTATTAGACATTTCTACAAGACTCCACACCATCCCATAAAGGTCTTGTATCCGTTGTTATTTACAAGAAAAAGTTTCCAGCTTAACACAATGAATGTTTCCATATGGTTCATTTGTAAAGTTAAAGGATCAGCTAAACAATATGAGACAGCCAATGCCTAAAAGATCGCTCTTTGACGTGAATGGGACAAAATACCCGTGAATGGGACAAAACACCATCAGACCATATTCGTGCAGCAAGCGAATTCATCGGGACAGACTCGATGCACTTATCCGTGCTAAAGATGGCTACATCGACATCAACATAATTACTATTTCTTGCTTAAAAGCGAAAAGACCTTCAAGTGACGAACTCTGTAAATATTATCAACTATTTTTTTCAGTTGATTCCTAACAGCCTGTTAGCTAGTTTTGATGCCGAGTGCCTGTAAAAATTACATGTTTAATTAGACAATTCTAGATAAAGTTCTATAGCTCACAAACGTCATTAAAACATATGATTCATAATTTCGCAACACCAATGACAAATCTTATAACATATGAGGGACGCAGATCGTTACTCGATCCAGTTCAGCGGGCCGTTGAAATGTCAATACAGCTGCTGTTACATTAGTTCTGCTATAATAGGATTAGACGTCCCAGGGCTCCAGCGCTTCACGCTTGATTGGCCGGCGAGGAGTTTTCTACAAGTTTAATAAGAGACCAACTCCCAGAGCAAGTGCAGGTATACTGGCAGACGAGTGCCGGCGCCTGGGAACTTTGGAAATAATGTAATCCCGGGACGGAGGCAACGCGATTTGTCCCCGCGGTCTCTTTGACAGCGGTGACTGCAGCAAAATAACTTATGTGTTTATATTCACAGGAGTTTTAGTTATTAAGAAAGTCACCGTTTTATTTTTAACTGGGCTAGAGACTCTTATGTCCACTTGCAAAACGCATAAAATTGTTAAACTTCTATGCCTACGCTTTTCATTCCAGTCTCTTATCATCATCATCATTCTAGCGGCTGATTCCGGCTTATGCCTACTTTTCTGATACCGGCAGGTTTAGGTAATTATCTCCCACACGTCATACCAAACCAGCGAAGGCGAGTCTCTCACGCTAAGGCTGTAATGATGTACTCGATGCGGACTCGGTCGAGTCGTGTAGCGCCGCACGTCCACCGCAGCATTTTTATTACGTTTACATGGAGTACGCGGACGTGCTTGTCGCGCCGGCAATACCTCGCAGCTATAGAGCATCACATACCTAATTATGCTCTTGTGTTCTTAAGCCACTTGATAGAGATTTTAGGTGAATGCCGTGAGCTCTCATGAGCTCACGGCTAGCCAATACGTGAGGCATTTGGCCTAACTGAGATATGGAACTTGACATCAAAGCGGATATCCCCGAACTCGTGATACATGGATCCGCGGAACTTAAACTTATCTGTTCTATTGACAGCTTCGTTCCTTATAAAGATGGTTTCAACATGTCATAAACGTAATAAAGGCATGACCAGAATTTGTGCTTGAGAGGACATCGGCGACAACGCAAGACAAGTATGGTCTAAGGACGGCACCCTGGCGAAAGCCATCCGTAATTGTGTGAGAATTAGTATGGCTTACGATGGTTTTGATAGTTTAGTACTTGACCTTGTCATTTTATTAGGTTTTTTCTTTCTTTTTACGTGTGGCGAATACCATCTAACCCGCACAACCCGTTGGGGAAAACTAGATCCCACAGAGCCTCATCCAGCTATGAGCGTGAGGCCCGCGAGGTGAGGTTGGCTCCGTGGCGGTAGCCCAAACCCCCCGAACCTTCAAATTCCAAACATTTAAAGAGATAAATAACTGACCGCGTGTCTGTTAAAGTGAATCGAGAATATAAGGATCTAAAGTAAACATAAACAAAAATGTTTGAGTTTAAATGAAGCTGAACGTTAATATTTCAAATAGTGCAAACGCGTACCTTCGAGCTGTTTTATTCCCTCATTGTAGCAACCTATCTATCATCATTAACCAAGGCCCGGATTGCAAACTAAGATCCAAACCAAAGAATTCCCCTTTAAAGTTCCTCTTATAAAGTTTAAACTGGTGAGTTTCTCTCAGTGCAGTGAATAAGTAAAACGAAGTGGTAGGTCGTTGTCTGCTCGGGGCAGTATTGAATATTTAGCGGCGGATCGCTGACTGAATGTCAGCGGGAAATGGCGTCATTAATTCATGTGCTTTGTTATCGTTACCCATGAATTTAGTATTGGGATTTGTTCCGCAAAGTGGTGTTCCGGTTAGTTAGGTAAAGGTATAGCAAATGCATTTACTGTTTTATAAAGTGTTGAGAAAATAAGAGTTGGATATCTATCAAAACAATTAGCAAAAAATTGTCTTTCAAATACTGCTAATTTCGCATCTAAACGTATTTCATTATTTAAATATTTTCAAAAAGCGACAACCTTCACTTACATATATAACCATGACACTGTATGTAACGGTCCAAGTGATCCAACTCGCGCAAGACCTTCATCTATAGCTCAAGTATCCCCACAGGTTGTAAAAGGTAGCCTGATATGCACCGCATTATTAACAATTAGCGACCCACCCCGGCTTCGCACGGTTAGTAATCTTAACAAATAATACACCTAAACCATGAATAACTCTGTCTATTGGTGAAAAACGCATGAAAATCCGTTCAGTAGTTTTTGAGTTTATCGCAAACAAACAGCCATACGCGTTGGGACATTATTTTATAATATGTAGTTATACAAGTTGTATAGGAGCTAGGTGCATTTGTTACTTTGTAATGTGTTTATAGTATCAAAAGACCTCTTTTAAGCATGCATATTGACAAGCACGTGGCAATACACGTCTTTGTCGTATTTTTTTTTTTAAATATTATGATTACGAGTCAAGTGAGTTGAGGTCAAATGCAAGCCAATAAAAACAAAAAAAAATTTAAACTTCGGCAAGTCCTGGCACTAATGGCATTACGATGTATTAGGTTACATACTGGAAGTCTGTAATCAGATACTGACTGTGGATTAACACGATTTAAGTAAAATTTTCTCATGTATTACATGTTAAATGAAGCAAACGACTGCCACACTATTGTTTGACCACACTAAAAGAAATTAATCTAGTCTCTCCCTGCGTCGTCAGCTTGAGTTACATAAGTTTCTAGGTTGACAACTAAGAAATACTAATGTTATCCGAAACGGACAGTACTATTTTGTCTACCTATTTGTCACGTTTGCAATATTCGATGCAACTATTTTGATGATGAGATATGTTGGGCCCCGAAAAAGGCAAAATACGTAATTTACTAAGGCTTCGTAAGGCTACCTTTTATAAGAGACTGCAGACATTCGCCTTATTATGGTTACTTCATAACGGTCTTTTGAGCACTACAAAATCACAATTTTCTTCGGCAGTGTCTGTGTATTTATAAGTTGCGTAAAAGTATGACGTACAATAACTCCAATTCTCACGTTTCCCACTTACCACACTATTAACCTGTAAAACAACTTCCAAAACAAATCCTTCAATTTATTTTTTCACTAACAGTCAGCGAAAGGGATAGGTCCTGGAACTTTGCGATGATGTTAGATAGTAAATGCGTCGTACCTCAGCCAAGTACGGTAAGGGTCAAGGTGAAAGTTGAACTTACTGAACTCCATTACATCCTATCTTGGCGTAAGTACGGACATGCTCGGAAGACTCTTAAGGTTCATGCTCCTTTACGACATAGCGCCGCGTTTCGGATATTAGAAAATATCATTGATGTCACATCGATACACCTGTACTATGTAAGTCAGACGTATCCGCCTTGCTGAATATGAATACCCCCGTTTCATGGATACGTTCACAGTATACGCTAAATATGCTGTTTACACTTGATGGGAGCTTTGTAATTATTGCCGTTCCAATGTAGCCTATGTAATTGGATTTTATTAATAATACCTACATTTGATTTGATTTGTCACTTGTGTGGTTCCGTGGTTGAGTGAGAGAGTGTGTCAAGCGGAGATGGACATGATATTTGGCAGTTTAGAATGTAGAGCCGTAGTATATAAAATTGACGGGTGCAATGAGGTAGGTCATATATGTACTTTTATAAATACAAAAATAAGTATATTATTTTTATTACCACAAACGTGGCAAACAAGCTGTGTATTGTGCGACACTGCGATTTTTAACTAAACTGCCGAGTGTGGAGTGAGTGTGAAGTCGTTATTCACATCACAATGTGATGACAAAACGCAAATTTGAAACCCGGCCGAAAGCAGTGGCAGCAATCGTACGACCATGATCCGTCCTAATCAATAAATAAATATTTGAATATGAATTTTTGCATGGCCGTTCGACGTCCGTACGACAATGGTCGCACGACCGTTGCCAATTACGACAGTGCCTTAGATTTGAATGGGCTCACAATAAATACCAATACTATGACTAGAACCTGAGACCTAAGAGTGCCAACCTAAGGGATAAGAGCATCATGATGAATATGACTAAATTAAAAAATATTTGTGTCGTGTTTTATCATAACTAAACCTAACTCCTTAGTACGGATTTCCCTCGGTACATAGCAAGTTTTTTTCCTCAACTCCGTTAAAACGAAATATCAACTAACGCACTCGCACGTTTAGCTAGTTTATGAAACGATTCAACCATTGAATTATTATTGTGATAACTGATTTTGAGATTCACATAAAATTCGTTCATCTATTCCGAAAGTAAAATTTATATTGTTTTTAAAAATGAACGTAACATTTTTATGGTTCACAGATAATGTCTGACGTTGGCGCCGGGAGATAGCGGAAACTAGTTGACAATAAACAGTGGCACCATTCGGGAGAAGGTCACGTACAGCCGGTGTCTGATGAATCTGAATTACGGAGATTGATATCGTATATATAGAAATTGCACTTTCCCAATTTTAGAGCTATATTATGCATAAAGTATTTATGAATGAATGAAATGAATGAAAAATTCTTTATTGCTTATACATAGAATAAAACAAAAACAGAGGAAAAAAAATAAACAAATAAAAGCAACCGGCGGCCTTATCGCTTAAAGCGATTTCTTCCAGGCAACCTTAAACATCTAAAAACAGAGTATACATTAGGATAGATGGTAAGTCTGTTCTACTGAACATTACTGTGGCATATTTCATTAATATTAATAAACCTATATTACTAAAATACAATACTATAAATACATAATACCAATTAATTAAACATCACAAAACAATATAAAGATGATAAAATAAAAATAAAATACATATTTTGATGTTTATCATGTATCCGCCTATGAGTGATGTGAGACGTATTTATGTGTGTATACAGTTTTTATAAGGACTGTACGGCCAACTACAGAGAACTGTTGTTTGTAGTTATTTTCTTCTACCGGCGCTTAAGAGTACCTCTCATTACAGTTATTTTTCATAGTAAAGTTGTTGAAGGTAAACTTATGGAATCTCTACCTAATAATTGTCGGAAGGAGCGTCGTCGGTCTAGTAGTTACGCAAGCGTGAGAAACTGGGTTCGAATCCCACTGCCGCCATGTACTAGTAACTCTTTTCAGAGGTATGTACATAACATTAATACTAGCCGATGCTTTTACGGTGAGGGAAAACATCCTGACGAAATCTGCACATTCAGAATGAATATGTAACCATGATCCACTCTGGTCAGGTTCCCCTGCCACATTGTGAATCATGGTCAAGGCGGACTACGGGCACTTGTGCGCAAAAGCTAACCAGGACTTTAACGCCAAGATGATTATTTTAATATCTATCTAATAATATTCGTTTTAAAGGTACACAACTTCATTGACACAACATTGATCCACATATTACGGTCCTTCGATTTATGGTTTCAATAATCTAGGGTCAGTATCAATAGGCTAAGTATACAATTATCTGTTTAGAAATATAGAAATAAAAGAATAAGAAGACATTTATTACACATAGCACACCACGACACAATAACAGTTACAATTACAGACAACGGACACATTAATACTTAAAATATCTTAATTAAGTGCCGCGGCGGCCAGCGTAAATGGTACCCACTCAGCATGTGGTGTGGTATTCTGTGGGCCCATTGTTTGGGTACGTCACGGGCGTTATACTACCTAAATAAAATTAATATATAAATACATAAAAATAAATACAAAATATGTACGATACGGTAGGTTTATTTTCCCAGACCAAAACCGAGCAACGCGGATGGCACTATCTGAGGCATTGAATACATCTTCCAGCGAGCAGGAGTCGGGGCAGGCCGGGCAGACGAGAAAATGCGCCATGATCTACGGCGAGGCTCCGGACTCGCAGGCGCTTTCCGTGGAGTTGATGTAAGCACATCTACACAAGTTTTCTTTAGATCTGCCGACCTGGGCACGCAACCTGAGTATAAATTGCCGTGATCGGTTTAGAAGTCGCTGAACAGGTTACGGCCCTGACGAACCTCTATCGCGTCTTCCACATTCATCAAATGTTTCATATATGACTCTCGGTTTTATACATTGTGGTTACTCATTCAAATGGACATCCCAAATTTTTCAATGAAAACCATACTGATAGCCTATGAATGACTGTCGAAATGGTGTATCACAGACCACATCTATATGTACCCAATGCGCCAAATGTAGGTTTCAATTGAGTCCTATAAATAAATTTAGAGCAAGTGGCGACCAGAGCAAGGAATTTCACTCAAATGAGCAATGACCACGACCACAGTGAGACGAAATGGAACTGCCGTCGTTGCGGTGTGCTACGTGTCTACTGCACCTACTCAGGTATGCATGACAAGAAGAGTTACGGGCTCGAAGAAGTAATAGGTACGCCATGCTCGGATGTAGGATACTCTATTTAGGCTTCAAAGAAAACCAGCCTAGGAAAGTAATCAGCCACGAACAGAAACCGATCATTTGGTTTCGACTTTTATAGAATATGAACTGGTATGCATGATTCTGAATTTACTGAAAACTGATTTTTTCATTGAAACCTGAGTAATCATAAAAAATTATCACCTTGGCGTAAAGATCCCGGTTGTTTGTTGGTGAATTATGATCTGGGATTTGGCAGATCGGAACCTGATCAGATTGGATCACGGTTACAGATTCTGTCGCCTGAATGTGCAGGTTTCCGACCTTAATTATCACGACCTCAAAGATTGCTATCATCAAAGGTTGCTTAGAGGAAATATCTTTTTTTTGTAATATATTCCCAAAAAGGGAATGAATGGTATTAATGATTTTTTATCGAATCATAGCTGACATTAAGAACACAATTCCATTTATACTGAGGCGCTGTTCTAATTGGCAACGGTCGTGCGACCATGGTCGTACGAGGGACTCGCTCGACCAATAGACTCGCTCAAAACCATTAATGCTCACTCATATAATGACACTATATTGAATTTGACCATTGTCGTACGACGGTTGCCCATTAGGACAGCGCCTCATAGTTTATAGACACGACACCACAAAGCATGACCCTTGCATAACCATTGAAATAACTTCAACGTTAATTTAAGTACAGTTTGACGACTATAAGAAATACACAAGCTTTTCCTCGTAGACGGGTAATAAAAATTCAGCCTAGCATTGTAAAAGCTAGGTTAATAATAATTTATTTAATTTTCCATTAATGAAATAGGGCGACATGCATAAATTGTAGTGTAGGTAGTTCTACTACAAACTGCTCGTCGTGTATGCGTGCAGTTGAGTTGGTGCATGCAGTCATTACTAATTTACATGGCTGGCAGCGTACGGCGAACCACATTTTAACTGCCATACAACGATATAGTGCACGGTAATTTATATTGCAAATGCGACCAAGTGTTTTATAAATAACCACTTCATATTCATAGCCTCACATATCACTACTACACACACGTATCACACGTCTCACCAGTGAGACGTACTAGTCACTGTGCTACTCAAGCCGCCTTGACTTCATCATCATTGTCCTAGCGATTATCCCGGCCTCTGCCAGGGTCCGCTTTCCTACTCAAAAAATAATCCATTGCTTCTTGGGTCACCCACGGGGTCTCTTTCCTGATACCGGCAGATTCAGGCACCTATTTCCCACGTATCCCTGAGACTTCGGCATTCCGCCTTGACTTCATATGGATACAAAACCGGTCTTTTATTTTATTTGATCTAGGTCTCTCGGAACGTCGAATAAAGTATACAGTCCAATTTTCTTGATAGCTTCTTGCACCTTATTTGCCATACCGTCTCACATCGCAACACGACACGTACGTTTCCTCCTAAATGAATCGAGCTGTAACATCGAATTTGAACTAAGTGACAGAAATTTCCTATCGATTCCGATGAGAACATCGCTTGTAATTATATATTAAGGTCTACAATAAGCTGTTGCTGTGTCGCAGATGTCAGTCAATCATAATTTAAAACAATGTTACCGTCGTTACGCGCCTCGGGCGGTGGGTGAGTAATGGAAAGCTGTGATGAGTTCTAACTCACTCCTTCTGTTGGCCAATCAAAATGTAAATACGCCGTAGCTAGACAAGGGAATCAACTTATAATGCATTTTATTAAAGCAACACAATTTCTGCCCTAGTATTAAGTTAGGGGCTGTTTATTTCTCAGAAGGCAGAGAAAATGTTGGCAACTTCAAATGTTTTAGTTAGATAATTTTTAACACCGACCTATTTAAGTAAGTAGTTTGTTTCCTCGACTTTCCCATAACAGCCCACTTAGGGCATCTCCCCATGGAAAGGGGAGGTTATTGCCATAATCTAAACACTTGGCAGGCGGGTTGGAAATCGGAATGTTTTAAAAATAACAATGGAAAACGCTGCTGCCCATTTTCAGCCTACGGAGACTCTAGATCTTTTGCCTCGAAAATATGAGTCGTATTGTGATTGCTCAAAGCCATTACCTAAAATTGGAACTCTCAGAGTCTATCCATATACCATGGCAAAAAAGTAACAGTAACCCAAGTCATAGGCCCGAACATTTCCGTAAAACAGACATAAAAAATAACAAAGTAAGATGCCATTTGGAAGTTATCACTACTTCAATGACCTTATCGTTTAAAGCACTCAGCCAAACGAGCGCTCTAGTTGAAGCATCATAATGCGTCATTTACGCTTGGACTCGCGAGATAAACTGTGCTTATCTGTAGCTTAGTTGTAGAGTTAATACGGGCTACGTGCCATGAATAGAGTAACGCTCTGAGATGCTCTGTGGACATTAAGGGGTTTTAATTCTTTAAGTTTGAGTGTAGTTTTGAAAGAGTCAAAAATAAAAAAATCTTAAATTAATCTCGTTTGACGACATGAGTGGTTCAGTGGTCGACATGCCGATCATAGAAATGATGAATCATTTCTATTTCTGCCTCAGTGTTAATTTCTGTCACGGATCTGGATATAACAAATATCCAATATAGGTTGATACCTAATCCGATTGATGATTCATAATCTACCTGCCCTTATATCAATAGATGGAATTCGCATATTTAAAAATATGTAAAAAAAACAGTACAAGCTTTGCCTAATTTGAGCATATTTATTGATATATTTCATTTTTTTAATCTCATACAGCAAAAATATAAGTATATAATATAAACTTGCTAGTAGTTTTCATGGCTTGGTAGAGTATTTAGCTTTAGTGTAGGCGGGGAGAACATAAATTGCGGTTTTGGTGCATACCTATGCATGCCACTCTGATCGGCAGCCCGACTTAACCGATGTGCCTGCAGTAAAAGCTTTACTTTAGACATGAAACATGAGTTTTCAAAAGAATTGCCTAAAAATTGTTATTAATTTAAAGACACATTTGAAATTATAATGCCTCGGCTAAGGAATGGATCACGTTCCCTGAACAATATGGTCTGAACGCATCATCACTTACCAACAGCTGAGATGGCGTTTAAATGCCTGTCTAGTCTAGTATATAAATAATTACAACTGTGAGAAACAGCTGCTATTGCAGCAGCTGTTTAATTTGTTTTGTTAGACGAATATTTGTCACTACACTCCTAGTTTTTCGGTAGACATTCAGTTATAAACTGTAGGTACTCTATATTCGTTTACCTTTATTACCCTTTTGTTATTTCGCACAAACTATATTGAAACCCAATCCGATTTACAGTTCGAATATACACCCAAACCTTTGAACAGCTGCGAGAGGTTGATCTGTATCGCAGCGAGACACTAAAGCGACAAAAGGGCCGGTGTGTGCCGGTGCTGTAAATAAAGCAGTCCATTTTATTGTGAAGGTAACGCGAGGGTTCGGCCAGAGGGCTATCGACACTATTTAACTAGGACCATTGGGTAATAGTGTTCAGTGCGTATTACGAAAACGTGCTCTCGACAGACGTGGGTTCTACCCTGCCGGGGGTGGGAGGGTCCCGCGAATGGAGAGGCAGAAATTGAAATGTAGCGGGCTTTGATTGTTGGCGTTGAAATTAATATAATTGTAGGTGTTAAGAGCTTATTACATTTGTCAAAATTTTGTCGTCTACATTCAGAAGATAAAAGGGTGATCAAAGTGGAATGTATTGTTCAAAGAGTAAAAGAGTAAAAAATTTACCATATTGTACTAGCAATGTAATAATCGCATAAGCATAGTAACGCTCTAAAGACTCCAAATACAGAGAAACATTTAAGATCTACAGTGCCAGTGCTGTGCCCCAAAGACTCCAACCAAACTACCAGTAATCTTTACCTGCCCCATTTCCTCCAGCCACCTGGGGTTCAAAATGTGTCTCGAAATTGCGTGGTCGCCTCTGGAGGGTAAAAAGTAAATACGCAATCTGTAAAAACACAGATTACAAAATTTACGTGGTAGTAAATTGTAGGCCCCTCAAACCGCGCCTGTACGTCCTCACGAAGCCACACCGCGCCACTTGGCCCCCATATATTTTCTTTATCACTCCTTTTGCCTCTTGACCCTTTCTGTTTATTGCTCGCAGCTCGTTGCTTAAAAATAAAAGGCACTTTATTATAACACACCGACGTGGAGAAACTTTTGATAGCCAATAACAATAAATAAAATGTTGTGGACAAGGTCGCGAGTAAGACACATATTTTGCAGGTTTACTTCTTATTAGAAAGTAATGTAAAGTTATTTTTTAAGTTTTAGGTACTTAGTACGTACTTACCTCGTGTTTCGTGACACAAATACAATGTAGCGAATATTATTAATTTTGTTTTATTGGTTTACCGAAAGATAGGACACTACATTTAACATCTAAATCTAAGGTATTATAATCGTTTTGTTAGTGCCTATCAAATTACAGGTAAATACATTATTTACGCAGAACAATAACATTAATTGTAAGTACATGATTTTCACATTATAATATACCATTTAAAGATCACCATAAAAGAGACTTAAATTATTATCAGTTTCACCTATAAACGTATCCACTTCCTCCACCCTACAAAGATGCTCATTAAGCTAATGACAAGTATTGAAAAGTATACTATGACGGCTTAAGTACGTTTATTTCTTGGGAAACATATATATGTCGCAGCCATCTGGTTAAATCAGCCATTTAATGAGAAGGCTAGTCCGTTATTTAATCGCCGGCATTCAATTGAATGTCTAGGCCGATCGTTGATTTAACTAACATCACTCAACGTTTATCTAGTTGGCTTATTAAAGCCAGCCCTTTGGAGACGGCTGAAGTAAAATAAGGCAGGTGATTTAAATTTAGTTCAAATTTTATCTACTGCTGCGCTCTGGTAGTCACCAAAACAAATCTGGCGTCAGACAGCTCGCACAGCAAGCAATGTATTTTTTTCGTTTTAACTAAATTTCAAATGTGGCACCTACGTGCTTTTAAGTAAGAATTGACATAACGTTAAGTAAGAGTTAAGATAACTTAATATGTTAATTTTCTTTTTATACTTACATTACTTACCTTTAATTAGAAATGCCAAACTTTTGTGTCATTTTATATTTAATATTGTAAAATAAGAAAGTGCACTGTTGCTGTTGTTCCTACTACATAGTTACAAGTAGTAAATAAGTTATAAATTTAAAGTTTTTATTAAATATTTTTACTGAGTAAAATACTGTTATAGGTACACAATACAATTAATTGTATACCTACTTATTTAATATCTTGCCACTAATAATGTTTTATTAAATAAAAGTGATCTTTATTATTTCATTATCTTTTATCTTAAATAAAGTTTACCATTTAAGTTTACCAGCGAACTTATGGTCACTCTAACCAACCATCTGTATACCCTTTAACAAAACGGCTAAATAACGTTCAGCCAAGTAGTCAGACGTTACGTTCGACAACTTGGCTAGTTATACTTTAGCCATTTAATTAAATGCCGGCGTTTAATTAAAGGACTAGCCTTCTCATTAATTGGCTGATTTATCCAGATGGCTGCGACATATACACAAACATGGTCAGAGTGTATGCGATTTACGTCATAATAAAAATATATATTGTATATGAAGAACATGTATTGTATATGTCATTATATTCTTATTTGCTTGAACAATTAGACATTTCTAAAAGAGTAGGTATTTCTAAATAGCAAGTAAAATGGTCGGTCTCCGTTCGGAGAGGACGTGTGAACCTCGGACGTCCGTCTAGACACGTTTAATCCCAGATTTTACTTCACTTGAGCACTTAAATAAAGAACTCGGGATTTATTTCACGTTACCTACTTTTTATCTTAGTGCAATGCCTTTTAGTAAACCATTGTAGATTTTGCTGAACTGTTACTGATTGTATTACATTGTGATGTGCACTTAAATAGATGGATTTCACAGTCACTTTAAAATAGGTATACTAACGTATATTTACATAATCTAAATACAGAATAACAGTCTATCTGTTAGGTACTGTTACGGTTTCAATGGCCTGGAATTGAATGAAACCTTTGCAAAATCATATTTCTGTTCGGATTCTGACAATTTCTGATAAATCGTCCCGCGTATTTTTACATGACTGGACTTGACGACGTTACTGAAAAGGGCATTGCTTTTAATTGCGTCTTGGTGTTTAACAGCTTAATGGCCGTAACCTTTTTCTTTTTTATATTAATTTCAACTTAATCCGTGTCGTATCCGTGGTAGTCTGTATCCGTGGCCGTGTGGTGTCCGGCAAAGAAGAATAGCACAAACCCCTTACATTCATGGGTGTCGTACAAGGCGACGAATGTTTTCGAGGCATAAGATCAAGAGTCTGGAAAATGGGCAGCAGCATTTTCCATTGTTATATTTAAACACTGCGATCTCCAACCCGCCTGCCAAGCGTGGAGATTATGGCAATAACCTCCCCATTCGTGGGAGATGCCCTAAGTCCTGCAGTGGACTGTTACGGGGTGTGATAATGATGATGATGATCTGTATCCGTTCGTGGGAAAAAGGATCTTGAATGTCCGAGAGCTAACTAGACAGACAGCCGGACCACAAAGTGATCCAGATAAGGGTTCCGTTTTTACCTCTAGAGGTTCAAACACCTAGAATGAAGCTATATTTTCGAAAGAGTTTTCATATATATGCAAATCCCTTCACTCTTCTACCGCCAGCAAAAACGACAAATTGAATTCTTATCTTTTAAAATACTCGTGGAAGGTACTCGAAACTTTAGCTCGCGGAGCGAAATCGAATCTAGTTGTTTGTTACGTTAGACTAAGTTACATGTATGCGCTATATAGGTATATAGAGGTAGGTACCTCTTTTATGTATGTAGTAGCCCCCGCAGTTTACAACCGCAAGCAGTTCAGATATCTGTAAACATTCAACTAACCCGCGGGCCCTATTTTTTTTTTCAGGTTAGAAAAGTATGCCATGTAGCTTATGTCACTCAGTATATCAATTCAGTAGTTTCTGAGATTATCTCCTGCTACTAATACTAAAACTTTTCCTCTTTAATATAATAAACATAGTACCTAAGAGTGTAGATAATGCTTTTTACTATTTTTCAAAATATTTGTAGGTAAGTATCGAAGAAGGGAAATCCATGTGGTGACGTCTGACGCAACAGACTTGTTACAATATAGGTATTTGATCCATGTCCTTTTGTTTCCACTTGCACAGCGAGTATAAGTAACAATATTTTCTCAACTTATTCTTATAAACATAATGCTTTACCCGGCGTGAGAAATACAAATGAGGACAACGAGAGAAGGACGAGTAACAACGGATCTTCGGCTGTGTAACCTATATCATATCTAGCTGCCGTCTCACACAAAATAAGCAGCCGTATAAATAAAAAGAATAAAACATTGTTTTCCTGCAGTTCGTTTGTATTGTGTGGAGGTATATTACATTATTGCCGGTCGGCTGCGCACGCGGCCGGCTGCCTACGCGTTGGGCTGTTTATGTCGTCGCATTGGACCGTGTCACGGTTGATTTGGTCGACTCGAATCAACCTCTGTCTCGGGGACTGATATATGTAGCCTATATTTTATAGAGTTGGATGTGTAGAAATTATTATGATTATTATTTTCATTAGACTAGTCAGGCATTTGACCGCCATCTCACCTGGTGGTAGGTGACGATGCGGCTGAAGATAGAGAATGCCTGTTTAGAAACAGCCACTCATATATTCACTCTAGCCTTGAAGGCATCCAGATTATAATGATCAGGGAACACACTCGCAGGCAACGTCTTCCATTCCTTAGCCGTACGTATAATAAAGCGCGGATTGCTGAAAGATCCACGGCATTAGATTGAAGCGTTCCCGATGGCGGAAAAGGGCGGTATGAGGTCATGCAACTGCTTTGCACACTCTTCAAAATACAACCTGTAGAAGGCCGACAGACGCGCAACCCTACACCGATGCTCTAGGCTCTGCAGCTTAGCATTCATCAATTGAAGATCATCATCATCACAAGAAGATAATAATCTTCTTTGCACTTTCAGAGGTGGCAACAGAACTCCATGCAGAATCAGACTTGTGCTGAACAACTGAAGCAACTGCTTTAAAGTCAAGTACCGCCCTGCAAAGTAAGTCGTGAGATATAAATCAAAATCATCATATCACCTACAAAACGTTAAATATTTTACATTATGTTTCCTCCCGAGAATTCTTTACAAGGACTAGCTTATGAATGTAAAGTACGTTCATGATTCCTTTAGTAGGTAAAAAAATAGTAGGTAGGTAGGAATCCTTATTTTGTTGGGAAATTTTATACATAGGTACATTAATATCAGGTGTTGGTTTGCGTGACACCGTGGCTGGAAGTGAAACTCACCCTGCGAGAAACATTAAGGTGTAGCGTCGCTTGTGAAGGTGTATGCATTTCTTGCGAAGTTGCGACCGATGGAGTGTACCTTACCAACGGTGGGGTGAAATATTTTTTGTTAATATTTAATGACGTGAAAGTATGAGTATAGGGTAATTTGAGAGGTTTCAAACAAAAAACTCATAATGGTTCCTTGTCTTATCTATTTTTCATAATATAAAGAATTATGCTGTAATTTAGTAAGAGCCACTTCGGTATGCATTGAGCCTAAACCATAGAATGCTGAAAATTGCTAAACCACCATTAATGGTGGTAGAATATTAGTCGATGGAAACATAGGTACACAGTACACACACGACATACAAACAACATACCAAACACAGGCTGTAAATATTAACGACGTACGGCATTAAGAGATAATTGCCAAAGGAATTTCTTATTAACCGCCGCCGCTTCCAATCATCGTTTATTTTTTTCAACACCAATTACCTTTGGCCGTTTTCTTTCGCCAGCCCCTTCCGTCCTCGGCGCCGGGAATAAAACCCGGCTAATGAAATAATATAGGACTGCAGTCACCCGTGACGAGCCCATCTCGATTAGTTAAAGCGAGCACCTCGCGCTCTGCATATACACATTTCTATTATTGACGCTGTTGATGGCTAGCTCATGTTTGTAGACGTGTATGTACGTACGTATGTACCTGCAGCGCCGTGTATACGGGACAGATTCATAGCCGTGTGGTATTCGAAAGCGCTGGGATAGAGTTTAACTACATAATCGTGGACAAATTCACATTCTAGCTCCAAACTCTATAAGTGCTAGGCTAGATAACTGCCATCGTATTTATAGGGATAGTTTCGTATCAATAAAGGCGTCTCCATAGTGCTTCAAGAATGTGTTGTCAAATTGAAGCCACAAATGCGAGTTTTCAATTGCAGCCGGAGCAAACCCGTGGCTTATATGCAAAACCCTCCACCACCCATGGCCAATCTCACCAGGCCGATCCGCGGAAGATGCGCCGGGGCTCTTGCTAGTTGCCACGTATGCACAGCTTGACTCCCTTGACTTGAAGTTGTTTACTGTAGATTCTGTATTAACATTTCTAGTTTACTCACGTTTTACGTTTCTAGTGCACGGGCAAACCAACCTTTTGTGGGTCTCCTAAACGTCTGCTATCGCTACAAAGTGGCATTTTTTCTCGTACTCGGTGACGTAGAATAACCTAAGTCACCCTCACAGTCTACAATATTATAATACTATAAATAAAGGCTTTTACGGGGTCGGCAACGCGTGGGTGATGCCCCTGGTATTGCAAACGTCCATAGGCTGCGGTGACTGCTTACCATCAGGCAGGCGGTAAGCTTGTTTGCCACCTTGGTGGTATGAAAAAAATTAGCGACTCGTCCTGCAATTATACACACGGATACCAAACTTTATAGGATCCGTTCACCTGGTCTAATCTGAAGATTGACAAAAAATACTCAAAATCGGTCCAGCCCATTCAGAGTCCACAATACACAAAATGTAAAACTTCCAGAGATTACGAACAACTTGGTTACTTCTTTAACATTTTATTAAAGTACTCATAAGGAGCGTCGATGGCCGAGTAGATACGGTATCCGATTCGTAAGCGAGAGGTGCCGGTTTCAAATCCCACTGCAGCTATGTATGTACATTAGTTGAATACTAACCGATGCTCTAACGGTGAGGGAAAACATCGTGATGAAACCTGCACATTCAGGCGACTGAATTTGTAGCCAATATCCCATCGGTCAGGTTCCCCTGGTAGCAGGGTCACGGAGGTCAGATGGCAGTCGCTCCACTATAATCACCTGATCTGCCACTCCTGAATCATGGTTAAGGCGGACCCCGGGCCCTTGTGCGCGAGTGCATAACCGAGACCTTAACGCCAAGATGATTATTATTATTTTAGTAATCATAGACAACTCTTTACATTAGTAAATTTTTTTTACATACACAGTTTAATATAGTTATAAAGTTATTTATTTTACACCGGCGGGAATCACGAACCCATTCGGTTTATTATTGGCATGCTAAATTCACGATCATGTAACGGAAGCTCTGTCAATATGTAAAATCAAATCTGCAGTGAAAACATCATGGAGATTTCCCAAAGGGTGTCCATTTTTATTAGGCTAACGCGGGGTCCGTCCATCCAATTTGAACCCTGGTGCTCCGGGGCGGACGGCAGGCCCAGCCCTACCTGTTTAAAGGTAATAAGATAAAAGTTTTACAAACTAAACGTTATGAGTGTGATGGGGTAGCATGCATGGGTGCGGCCTGTAAGCGTCGAATAAGTAATTGTTGGGTGCAATGTACCTAGATTGTCTAGCTTGTAAGTAAAAATTAAATTTTTTGTCGCCGTTTATTAACACCCACATTATAAACGTTTCCCGATGTGTTTATACCAAGGGTCACTGGAGCTAGAGCAAAAAGACGAGCGGCAATGCTTTGCTTGTTCAATCACGAATTTATGAACAAGGTTCAATGTATCTCAACCATTTTAATGGAAATTACGATAAACCGCGTCATCTATCCAGCGGGGTGCTGCTTGTATTACGCTCGAATACATAAAAGTAATACTGATCGTTACTTGTCCCAATCCACCTCTCGAATCATATTGTTTTAACTTTAAGAAATCTTTGATAATACAGGAGAAATTCGCCAAGAAAATTTGTAGGTAACTATTCTGCCTTACTTCGCTTCGGCTAAGTATTCATCATCATATTTAATTATGTACTCATAGTCATCATTCGAGCGGTCCATCCAGCTACTGCTAGGGCTTCCATACTCATTCTCTCATCCATTTCGCCCTGCCGATACAGTAGCCTCTGGCTCTTGCACCCGACTCCGCATGTCGCAAAGCCCAAGAAGTAATGTATTTAATTCAACATATCTAGGGTTTTCAGGAAGCAATGTATTTATTTCAATACATCTTATTTGATACCGACAGCCTAACGTATTTGAATGCCTAAACACCAAAAGGGCATATGTCATATGCAAAACAAAAGGGCATGTGTATTTACGCATTCATTTGGCCCCTTTCTCGATTCGTCATGGACGCACTTGTCCTAAGTGTGCCACTGATGTACCAGGGCTATAGTTAAAGATTCTTCATTCTCATTAAATACATACATGCCACTTACATGAGAAGAAATCACTTACAAATATGATTATTTAAAGTTCGCTCTTTTTAGTAAAATCACCATTTCATTCACTAGGTATAAATTATTTTACTCACCAGATATTATCACAAAACCTTTAAGTTAAGACAATAATATTACCTGTCCAAAGCGGTTAAACAACTAACTCAACTCTGAACTTACTCATTTCAAATCTAACGTAAAGGAATATACGTAACTTATATATAAATAAGTACTTAATAAGTTATAGGCGGACCTTGGGACCTCGCGTGCCGCGCTGGGGCGTAACCGGGACATAACGCCAAGATGTTGATGACTTAATAAGTTATTTAACTTAATATAGTTCAAACTTACTCGTACAAATGCGATGTTTGATTTGATATGAAATCCCTTGAATGATGATATGAAAACTTCTATGGATTTTGTTATCCGAAATAAATATTTATTTATTTATTTTATTATTATACAATATCTAACTATTCTGTCTTTCAAAAACTAGTTTTACGAAACGCTATCCAGCTTGTACGAGTACATTTCAAAGAGACAATCAATCACGTGCCACTCGTAAAAACTAGATGAAACCAGGGACGTAGAATACCTATTTATAATAATTTTTCGCAAACGTCTCAGAGACGTCTTCGCGCTGCGCTGTGGTGAGAGGACAAATGCTACTTCTTGCCCCCGTGGACACTATTAGTCTTTATATCGCTTTACAAAACACCCGACGAGAAAAGTTCATTAATCAACCGGTCTCAGTCTCCCTGAAAATATATTTCGCTGACGTTTAAGTTCGTTTGTCCATCTGCTCGTTTTTTTTATACAAGACAGGCATTTGACAACGAGGCAGCCGAAGCTGAAGCATGCCCGTCTTGGAACAGCCTATTTACTCTAGCCTTGAAGGCATCCAGATTATATTGATCAGAGAACACACTCGCAGGCAACGTGTTCCATTCCTTAGCCGTACGCATTATAAAGGTCGAGCCAAAGCGGTTCGTGCGGATAGCTAGAAGATCCACGACATAAGGATTCGCGCTCGCCCGGATCGCGTCTCCCGATGGCGGAAAGGTGCCAGCGGAACGAGGTCGTGCAGCTGCTTCGCACACTCTCCGAAATGTAACCTGTAGAAGACCGACAGACGCGCAACCCTACGCCGATGTTCGAAGCTCTGCAGCCTAGCTTCAATCAACCGCAGGCCACAAATTATCTTCTTTGCACGTTTTTCCACCGAATCTAAGGCCGCCATTTGACATTTGGCTAATCCACCCCAAAGGGGCAGCAGTACTCCATACAGGATCGCACTTGTGCTTGATATAATTGCAACTGATTTGAAGTGAAGTACCGCCTAACCTTCAAGAGGATACCAAGTTTTTTGCTGCAGTCTTTGCTTTCGATTCGATGTACTGATCTGAAGTTGAGATTTAAAGATAGCTCAACACCAAGAAGCTGTAGGTTGTCGGTAATTTCCACAGTAACATCCCGAAAAGTTTGAGTTAGATGAAATGGACTCCTTTTGGCGGAAAACAAAACATGCCTGAGTTTTGGTTCCGTTGAACGCCAGCAGATTGGCTTCGTCCCAAGAATAGACATAGATAACTCCTTATAAGGAATTCTATAGATAACTCCTTATTAGGAATTCTCTATATCTCTCTCTTTAATTTACTTATTGAATAAATGTTTCTTGAGAAGGAATAACTTGAAATTATTTAACATTTAATACATCAGTGTCAAATGGTCAGAGGGCAGTCGCTCATAATCCCCGGGCCCTTATGCGCGGAAGCACCACCAGGACATGAACGCCTAGATGATTATTTTATTTAACATACATAAATCAGTACTGTCATTCTACGTAATACTGCGGAAACCGCATCACTGAAATGTTTACAATGGAAACTATACAGCGACGGCGACGCGGCGCTTTTTGAGACCAAACCGCGCCATATTGTTTCCATAGTTGACGGCACCGTTATCTTAGGAAAGCTCAGTCCAATAAGCAAAGCTAGCAACTGTGAGGGCTCCGTAGGTTATCTTAATTCATCGAGTACAATAAAAATTCCGCTTTGTAGCGATAGTAGAGGTTAAGAGACCCACAAAACGTAGGTCTGCCCGTGCACAAACTGGCACAAATTATTTTCTGACCCAACCTTCGACTTTTCTTAGCGATAGTACTTAGCACTCTTGGGTGGGTTCGAGAAGTAAAAAAAATCGGGGTGCCTTACATCCTCTTGGCAGTTTCGCTTTTCAGTTACATTTAAGTCACCGAAAATGAAATTTTTGTTACTTCTAGAACCCACACAATAGTCGAAGTTTGGATCACAAAAAATGTTTTTTGTTCCAGGTTTTGCATAGGCCGACCAACGTATTGTCGGTTTCCTAAACCTCTACTATTGCTACAAAGTGGAATTTTTCTTGTACTGAAAAACGTAGGATAGCCTACGGCGCCCTCGCAGTACATTTTCTGTTAACACCACAACAAAACCACGTTTGGTCGAAGTTGAAGCGATTTAGTCGGAAGCGAAATAAGCGGCAGCCTCATAAAGCTGGTCCGTGCGGGCAACGGGTTTAACACGAAAATGGAATCCCGGCGAAGGCGAGCCCATCCCAAAGAGCACTGGTTAAGCAGATTGTCGGTGTAACAAATGGGCCAATTCCATGGACGATCCCTTAAAAAACTTTCGAGGGTTTTTGCACAAAAACCTACCCAATTTGCTTTCAGTGTAATAATGACCAAACAAAGCCCGCATTTGCATACTTTGTCTCCACACCGACACTACTTTTCAAGAAGACACCGATCTTGACATCGAACATCAAGAGGAATTGTAATATATTCGCAGAGTTCTTGATTAATGCGATGGGAACACGAAATGTTCTAATATGTATTTGATTCCATTGACTTGCAAAGCAGGCTTGTCGTAACTTTGCACTGTGTCCGAATTGAGCTGATGCGAGCTCTGTGCTTGACATCGGGATATTATGTAAGTTGGCTTGATATACCTACCCATATAAGTAGATACGGTCAGGATAAGCTCAGCTTTGTGTGAACATTTGCAGCCGGACAAACGAATAGCTAAGTAAATCCTTTTATTCTGACTCTGAAAATGAACAAGCATTTACTTGGCTCTCGGGGTTAGATTCCGGATTCTGAAAATGGTTTTGTACTTTTTAAATAGAACAGACATTGCCCTACTTACTTCCTTTCAAACTAGGTATTTTTAAGAGAATTCTTCCTCTTCCATTTCGGATTTATTTTGCGGATAGGTATCCGTAATTTTAGAAGAGTGATATCACGTATCCATTAACTGTTTAATAATCCGTTAATGTCATTTTACAAAATCATAATATCACCCGGTTTTACTTATATGTTATTAATCCCTATTTATGGCGGTCCAAACATTAATTAAAACTGATTTCCCTACGGGAAAGCATCTGTGCTACTGTAATATATCTTGATAATTAATTATGATATTAAATATTTTATCATTGCGCAGACAGTTTTGACAATATTCGTGTTTGATTTACAGCGTATTACCGCTGCGAGATAGTAAACGAATAAAAATGTTTTAGAGTAAAGTTTCCACAGTTAGTTTGAAACAAAAGGTAACTATTAATCACGACCGAAGTTATCTTAAATTTTCTCGTACAATATAAACCATGATATTGTGTTATTACTTTAAAGTACAGACGAGTTATAAAAGCAAATTATAAAATTTGTTAAATAGGCAAATAAAACAGATGTTTCCGACACCGAGTTACATAATTGGCAATCACGTTGAAACGGTGAAGGCGGTTGAAGCGCGCCCATTACTGCAAATCTCTCGCAATTTGAATACTAACCCCCAAAAACAAATGCGTAGCTATCACAAACAAAAACCCGTAATGGAGTAGGAATGCATTGTGAAAGAATTGACTTGCAAAGCAGGCCCCGGCGCCGCACCGAGCGCGAAGCCGCCGCATCCGCCACACCTATTGTCGGAAACTGAACATTATGTAAACAACTTTTCAATAGTCACACTTTTGATACTGGTACACGATTGTGGTTATCTTCATATGATGGAGATCATCTTAGACATCGTCGTTGGGGTCTCGAAACTTTTATACTCATACCCATGCACACAACTTTTCTACGAATAGCCTATCTATCGTTATTCGTTACTACAACTTGGGGTTCCAGGTGAGCTTTCTACCACGTCAAGAGTTCGTGAAACGTTATGAAACGAGATCCCTGACGAGATTTTACTCGTAGAGTAGGCATAACAGGGACATATTCGAGAAGGTTGTGATAAGGTAACCTACAAAGAACGCAATACGTTAGATATACTCATCAGGTAGGCTTTTGTACAAGTGGATTTTGCGCCTGTGTGTCGGCTTTATGTAAAAATTTAGATCTTGCAGTAGGTATACGACGTTTATGAAAAATTACGATATTTGTAATAAAAGACGCGAGAAAACTCGCTTAAACTTTTTAAGATCGTTTTTAAGGGTCGAGATCTTGCGCAGCTGTAGCTAAAAATCGAACTACTTTTAAGCAATATTGGTTTTACGACCTTCGTGGTTATTTACTACAGTTTCATGTGTGAACACATACATATTATCGGGTTTACTTTCAAGCAGTTCGCGGTATAGGTTCGATCGGCTAACTCCTCCGCGTCACAGTTTTACTGGCAGTTTTCCCCAGGCGGGCGCGTCTCGTCAACTTTTGTATTTGTTCGTTCCACTCGCCTCCGCTATGCAATAACCATTAAGCCGGGCTATTTTGCTGCCTTGTATTTGTGTACCCAGTTATAGGAACGTCTGGTGGTCTTCTAACATTATCAGTTACTAGGTAAAAAATAATGTTACGTGTTACCGACCAAACCAGAATTCAGGCCTAACTGTCTGACAACTTTTGACCAATTAATCTAGTTTGGACTAGGCCGAACTGAAGTAAATTAACGGATTTTGAGCAATACTTTGAAGTCTACTAGAGAGCTTTTAGAATTATAAGGCTCTAGAGAACGGAAAGGGATAAGGTAGGTAATGAAAATGGTACAAAGGTGTCGGAGTATTTACATTTTCGGTATTTTTAGGTTTAGTTTTATTTTTAATTTTTAGGTACGGGTCGTCCCGTGACCATGATGCATGCAACTGATGTAAGAAACCCGGAACATACCCTTAAAATGTGTAATAATAACCGCGATAGTTTAAAACATTATGTTTTAGTTTATTGTTAAATATTTATTATATTACATTACTAAAAATACATAAGATGTACAACGAAAGACACCGCGGGGCTTAGTCTTATCTTACATTTTAAATAATACTTACTTTTAAAGACCAATTTTAAACTGTTTTGCTTTCTTTATGAACATATCTTGGAATTGGTTAAAATTACTATAATAAATAAAAAGTAAATACCGTCCCACTCAACCGTCCCCGTTCAACCACTCTCCGGGTCCCCAGCGGAAGATCTTTGTCAACCTCGCATCGAAAACGTAGGAGGTATTAGGAGGCACACCTAACGAGTAGCGAAATCGTTGCGGTGCCAAAGTTCTATGTACATTTGGACGTTGATGTGAAATTTCATTATTTTCATTTTTTTTTCAGTCACTTTCACATGTCGAGTAGATCACAACGATGATTTAGTTAGCCGGATACAAGACCTACACGTAATCGATAACACCCCCTCGTAATAAATAAATAATCGTGGACAAATTCACACAGCGCCATCTAGCCCCAAACTAAGCAAAGCTTGTACTATGGGTGCTAGATAACTGAACTATTGGTAAGAATTCAATTCTTTTCTATTGCCGTACAAAGCTCCTCCACTGGGTCTGTGCTCAATAGAGATTTAAGTATAACGCAAATCACCTAGTCCACAATAAATAAAAGATCCAAATTATCTCAATACGTTAATATGCGGACGTAATTGCGTCCTCATGAAGGGCAGGCAATTAATGCCTCAGCTAGACTAGACAGTTGTAACGAATTAGATACTATTATGTAGGTATTTTATCATCGTCCTCACTCGCCGAGGCGTGGGTCTTATTGATTACTTTATAATGAGCGTTTGATATGAATCTGGCCGTTATTGAACAAGCCATCGAGATGTTACCGCGATTCGCAGCTAATGAGAGCCGATTTCATCGTCCATTTCCCCATTTCGGGGACGCGCCGAAGAACGCGGAAGTCGACAGAAATAATTAGTGACGACTACATTTGTAAGTGCCACTTTTACATGTTGTAAGGCGTCCGTGTGGTGTCCGGCAAAGTAGTTGTCAAACAGGGAAAGTAATGTTTTCGAGGCAAAAGATCAAGAGTCTCCGTAGTCTGGAAAATGGGCAGCAGCATTTTCCACTGTTATATTTAAACACTGCGATCTCCAACCCGCCTTCCAAGCGTGGAGATTATGGCAATAACCTCCCCTTTGGTGGGAGAGGCTCTATGTCCTGCAGTGGACTATTACGGGCTGTGATGATGAAGGCCAGGACTTCTAAATTACTCTACTCGCAGTCGGATTTACTGTATAACCTTTATAAGCCGAGATTTCGATAATGTTTATACTCTGTCGTAAGCTCTAATAAAGTCTTATTGCTTTCCCTAACGAATTCTAGTTGTGTCTCTCTCCGTCACTGTCCTTTGAAAGTAGGTTTAATAGATTGTCATCTTGACGTTAATATCCTGGTGGTGCTCTCGCGCGCGAGGGCCCGGTGTCTTACTTAAAGTTCGTAAGACAAGTCGTTTGAAGGTATATATTGAATGTGTAAATAATCAGGCCCTATGGGATAAAGGTTTGGGTAAATAAACAGACAGTCTTCTTTTACACTCTGTGTTAATCAAGATAAATCAATAGAAAAGCAAGTTATGTGGAGATGGCTGACGGAGGATATAAGTATGAATCAAAATGGGAGACAAAAGATGAAATGAAGTTAACAATCACCATTGTCATTGTTAAAATAGAAATTCAAATAAAAAGAAATTAACTTTAGCTGACATTAATTGTGTAACGGATCCGACAAGTCCATCAAAATGCATGTCGGTCCACGCACCACAAGAACGCACAGGCAAACCGAAATTATATGGGCTCCGTTTTTGCCTACGCCTACGGACGCGGTGTAGCGTTACATCCGGGAAAGCGTTACGCGAGCCCAGCTGTGATAAGGAAATCGACCGAGAGGATCAGGATAGTTGGGTTTTATTCCTCAAACCAGGAAGTAGATAAGAACACGGATTCTGGAGTAAGTTATACGTTACTTAAATATGTAGTCAGATATAAAGAGTACTTACAGTTGTAGATATAGAGGGAGTTGAGTGTTGCAGACATTTTAGATGAAACAAATTTTAACGACTTGATATTTATCACTTTATCCACGTTTCGTTCACATTTAACTAAAAAAATAGGGTTTTCTAGTTTGTACTAAAACCTAGTTAGGTAGGGGAGACTGGGCCTTGTTGTGTAACTAGTAACGGCGGGTGTTCTCAGCGAATATGACCTTATTATTTCAAGTCTTTCGAGACACAAAAATAACTATGTGAAGGGTCATTGGACGTTATTTATATCTGATGTTCTCTTTATTCCGGCTATCCACAGGATGGTAATCTAAATGTAATTAAATTACCTACCCACTTCTCCTAATTTTACTTGCCGCATACTAAAATTCTCAATATTCTTTGAAATCTGGATAATAGGTACATAGGCTAAGATTTATTTTTATTTTCAGTTGTCATCTTTATTAATAAGATATAAAGTATGAAATTATTTATGTATGTTGACAGTACAAGACGATTTCTGAAAATTATTACAAGTAGCCCCAGTGTCTCTTATTTTTAATTTTTCATTTCCTTCCTTCCTGGTAATGCTGAAGTAATAAGCGTAATTAATTAAATATGATATGAAGCTCACGACGGCTTTAATAAATAAGTAAATATTCAAATTGCTTATTTTTCGCCAGAAAAATAACCTAATGAAATAAATTATGCACTAAGTTTACCTTGCTATCTGTACCGGTTCTATCTGATGTACCTAACCTTTAATATGGAATCGATTACTTCCAATAACGGCAAATAGTGTTCGTCAATAACAGAGAGAGACAATTGAATATAATATGTGATAATGCTACAAAATTGAGGTTAGCCTAGAGTCGTGCAAGCATTTCCTTGCTCAATTTGTTCCGTTCCACTATTAAACCGTATCCCGCGGCGAAACAGCGACGAGAGTAGTACAGTGAACGATCACTCAGGTAGTAATCGTCCCGCCGACACATTACACGGGATAAGTGTGCCAAATAATTAAAACAATTTAGCGGAATTGCTCCCGGCCCGCCGATCCTCCTTGATTGCGATTGAGACAAAACCGCCTTGATTAACTTTGTTCGGCCCTTACTTACGTGTCAATCGCAGTGCGTAATAGAATACAGCAAAGGCTACAGCCAATAATATGCGGATCTCAAATTGAATAATTTGCTTAATTTATGGTCAGAGGAGCAGCTGAAAGTCAATTGTATACAATTTCAAAGTATTTAATTATAAGTATATATGTAGTCCTTTTTTAATTTTCTTTTTTCCTCTTCTTCTTCTTTCATTGTAAATTCCCTATCATTTAGTTTGTTTTATGAATAAATGTACTAACTAATGTACGTAATTTAGAAAATTTTCCACTGCAACTGAAAGGTTTATGACACAAGCAACTAAACTAACGAAATATAAATATTAACCTTCAGTTTGTAAGCAAACATTATATATTACTGAAAACTAAACTCACTCGCATCATTCTGCAGAACTACAAACAAATACGCGCCGACATTATTTAATAAAATTTTCTGCAAATGCCGATTGAATATTTTAGTGGAGCGCAGCCGTATTTGCATACATAGTTCATCCAACAAGCCACTCAATGCATACAAAAGACCCGAAAATCCCGAGAATAGGTGAAACACCTTTGCCGAATAAAGAACCGGCATTTCTGGGCCTATGGGCTATGGGCCTACGCTTACCGATGCCAAATATTCTCTCCGCGTAGACACACAGTTCGTACACTTGACCTCGTTTCCAATCCATTCGAATGTGTAATGGGATTTTTCGAACATGAAATGTGTCAGGGAAAGCACTCGAATGTTTTCACATACGTTTACAGGTGAAATAAAATGCGAGTTTTACGACATGTTCTCTCGGATCCGCGGGTTTTGTTCTTGTATGTCTACTCCACGTAAGAGGTTAATAGATTGTCTTGTTGAAAATTGCTGTAGAAAAAATTTGCATTTGTTGCTCAAATAGTACGGAGCGAATTAAGTCCTTACATAGTTTAGTGTTATGCTCTACAAGATGAGAAGAAACACACCGTTGTAGACTTAGAAATAGTATACTTACCGGTCTATAGGTACATGAAAATGTACCTATTTTATAGAAATGTGATGCTTCATAGGCTTAACTCTAGAAATCAAAAATTCGTGAGCAATTTCTAATTCTACCTCTGATATGATAGTACTCAATATAGCGATTATTGACGATATACATTTTACAATTCAAATACGGTACTGATTGTCTATTGATATAAGGAAATAATAGCTTAATGGACGCCCATTAGGTATGTTCAACTTGTAACCTCCATTGTATTCGCTTAATAAATACAATACTGTCCAATACTTCAGTAAACCGATATCGGTAATAATCTAGAGTACCTACCTAATTCAAAACGGGTGCAGACCTGGTAGGTAAAAACTAACATGGCAATTATTCATTGGGACGCGGAGGTAAAAAGTTAGCGTGTCTGACAAGTTTGTCAGTTGGAAGTTGCTCTTCCCGTGATATGTGTTGTTGGCCGCTCTCGGATTCTACATAATAGATGCACTCATTCCATAAGACTGGAACAGGGCGACCCCAGCAGCCCTGTTCCGGCGAGATAGGGCGGGGAGCAACAATGAAGATTGTTTGCTGACATCATTCCGCTGCGCAGGGCTCCTTTCATACTCTGGGAAAGACACACAACTCATTATCTTTAAAGTTGTTTCGACTTAGCTGCCTCCGACTGTGTAGTGTAGCTACGGGAACTGCGACGGACTTAAAACGTACTTTGCTCATTAGTGAATGTATTCAGATAGGTAGTGTGATGTATCAAACTTGTACCTCTGTCTGCCTTTAAATTATTTATTTGACAATTGTAAGAGCGAGTTATGCTGATTGATGTCCCCCTATCTATAATTTATCAGGTACCGCGTTCTGTGAGAAAATCAGAAACCCGTGACGTCACTCAGCTCATTAACGCTAAGGTAAACATTGTATTTTTCAGTTGCAGCATCTCGTCCCGCTCGGCCTTAATAAGTGCACAGCAATTAGCGAGTAGGGCGAGGCGCAGGGAGGGCGGCGACACACCATCCGACTGGACGACTGGCCGACTGACCGACTGCGACTGGCTGAAACGATGCCTATCTGCGAATTAGTGGTAACGCGTGTGTAACCATGGCGAGTACTGGTCAGGTTCCTCTGTTAACAGACTCACGGAGGTCAATTGACAGATGTAATTACTTGACTTGCCCAATTCTGGATCATGGTCAAGGCGGACTCCCGCCTCCGCGGGCGGGATCGCAGCCGGGATATTGACGCCAAGATGATTAACTGGTTGACTGTTAAACAAAGCCTCAATTGCTTTAAGTCCGCCAATTGCTGTAATTTATGCAATAAAGTTTTTATATGAAATAAATTACTTATGTATTATTTATTTATTTATTTAACAATTTATTGTACACAAGATTGATACAAAAGTATATGACATAAAATATCAGACACAACAGGCCAACTTGGAATGCTACATGTAGTCGCGCTAGTGGAGGTAGAGGATGGGTATAGCAAGTAGCCTATATGTGATACAAAGTTGCAACTTTCGCATTTATATTGTTAGCTAGAGGGATTTCGAGCAGACAAAATTCTAGATAGAGCTAAAAGAGCTGAAAATTCTGATAGGCACTAACGCAAACTTCTTTAAGCGGCGCCGATAGGCCATTTGCAACAGGCGTTTCCGACCCGCTTTCATGAAGATTGTGACAAAACTATCCACTACGTTATGATGACGTTGATTGTATAACAACATTAATAAGAAAGTTCAAAAACTGGTCCAATAGGACGAAATGCTTTAAAGTAAGGACGATGGAATATCTAACTATTGACTACACTACTTACTATCTTGCGTGTTAGGTAAAAGTTTTATTGTAGTTACTAAACACACGTTAATTTACTTTGTAATTGCTAGCTTGTGTAGCTACTGCGTGTAGCGATGGCTACATATAACGTAACAACTTTTAGCACTGACCAAGACTTCACCTAATTACTTGTTTCAATGTGGTCGTAGCTGTAACAATCATTTCAAAGTGCTGTGCTGTAAAGTGTACTGACTCGGTTTAGAACAAATCTAACTAGAGCTCGTGTAGTCTAAAATGACGCGCCCCACTACTTAGTTAGTTGATTTCGATCTGTGAGTGCAAATATTGATAACGACACTTCATCTGTGTGGGAGCCAATGAACGACGCACGTTTGAATTTCACGGGCAACTGAATGACCAATTCCGACGGCATTTGTATATGTATTGCGTCCATATTTTAAACTCGCTTGTGTGCGTTAATGCGATAGTGGGGCGCGTCATTTTAGATTAGACGAGGTCTACTTTAATTATACTGTGTACGAGTACATATCTACGAAATACATGTTCGCTTTATATTCGCAACTGAAAGTTCGCTTCGATAACTTCTACATAATATTATGAAAATGTAACTGTGCCTTGACAGTTCATCTTACTCCTCCAACTAGTAAGTGAATTTATGTGTAGGTAAAATAAAATAAAGACGTAAATCCTATCGTATCGTGTGACGGGGACAGGCTTCACGGTTCATTACCGGTAGCATTTCGCCGGGCCGGTGAGGCGCCGGCCGGCATGCTGTAATGATCGCACCGCGGTCTAGCCTCGGCCGTAGTCTTGGACTGTGGACTTATCATAGAGATTATTATACTTCGTAGGTACATCATTGACAAAAGTTTAGGTAGGTACCATAACCAGATAGGTAATTCACGTAGTAGACCAGACACCTGTTTGGGGATCACCAATGCATTCCCCACCTTTAAAAGACTAGTTTCTTTAATTTCTCGTTTCGTTGTTGGCTACAAAATTCATACAAGATCTATTTCACTTGCCTATTTACGGTCCACTGCTTTCTATAGGTACTATTCTATCTCGCCTTTATCCTAACAGGGCTCGTACTCAACCACGACGTGGTCGTTTTCATGAATTAGTTGTAGAATATTCATCAGCATAATCAATTCAGTAGCAGGGCGACCAAGCCTGGACTTTAATATTCCTAGCGCTTGCTTAGGTACGCACTGCTTCCGATACTATACCGAAGAAAGCTGTCAAATGTAGGTACGGTAATATTTCTATGACTGCTTACGCTCTAGATACCTATTTTGGTTCTGAACGAGTTTTCTATTAACCGTAAATTTGAATTCGTCGCGAAAACGACAGTTTTACAGTACCGACCTAGTATTTGGTATTCATCGCCGTAATTGGAACGCCAACTTAAAGTTCATGGACTCTATAGATCTCTATTTTTACGAACTCTCATCGGGTACAGTGCGTAAGCGCTGTCAATGTGAGATTTGATGTCTATAAATATATGCGTAGAACGACTAAGTAAATATTAAGAGGAAAATTTTAAAAATTAAAGTGAGCGCCATGCTGACTTTCTGGCGGTGTGATAAAGATGTAGAAAATTGCCTCCCCATACCACGATACAATGTTACTCGAAAATGCAATTGACATTACACAATCTCCCCGCTGGGACATTGTTTCAGCTGGTCGTCGTCTTTAAATGTTCCGTAGAAAAACTTCAATAATGCAAAGATACAGTGGTACAATGTCGTTTAGGGTTCCGTGCAACGTTTATTGTTTTGGTACATAGTAGTAGTATTTTCTCTGTTTCCTAGCAGGCACTGGTACTGATGCGATATTATATCTAATTGATCCGTTTCATTCAACTAGGGCTGATTTTTCAATTTTTTAAATAAAAATAGAACCTGCCTACTACCTACCTACGAAATTTTGATGTAGGTTTTAGACTTTCGTGGTTATTCACTGCACATACATTGTCACTAAAATCGGGGTTATCTCCTTGTGACTATCGAGTGTGCAACGGTTCCAAAACATCGTGGTGAGAAAACTGATTTTAGTAATATTTTGATGTTACTTTGCTTCTGCATTTTTAAAACTTGCTCTTCTTGTTCTGTTAAAACTACTTCTAGTTAAATTCCATACATTGTCGTATACTTCTTGCATTTTTGACAGGCACACATTTCACCAACCAATTACAATACTGCTGTAACCGTTCATTTGTGATTCTTGTGGGGTTCTATAATATGATTTTATTATAGAACCCCACAACATTTTTTTGCGTTCGTTTATAGTTTATATATGTATCATGTAAACTGGAGTTGCGATCACGATTCGTTACGATCGCAGTCGTAACAAACCTCGTCACTTACTTAGTTACAGACACGAAAATCCATGTACTTACTCGTGGACCGTCATTGGCGTCAGTAGGGACCCCTAAGCTTCTGCGTGAGCGTCTCATTATGGTTTATGGAGTGAAAGCCGTTTCCCGCTATAACTGCCGGCTGATGCGCCTGAGACGTCCATCTAACTCGCTCGTTATTATGCTATTGCGTAGGCCCGTAAGCTATAATGCTGACTGCTGACTGCTGACGGGCATGTTTGTACTGTGCCGACTCAGCAGGAAGCGGTAAGGTCTACCGGCGATCGTTAGCAACGGGTTTAATGTCTTCTGTTGGGAAGGAGTCTTCTTCTTCTAAGTCGCTACACTCTTGACAGAGTGGTCGAAAGGTGGTGGGAAGGAGTCTAAGAAGTCTAAAAAAGTCGGTCTTTTGAGGTTTAAAGACATAAGAATGAATTGACCCCCGACGTCATAGACTCGGTCGTGTGTAGGGTTGCCAACCATATTATATAATATAGTATCCTAGTGCTTTAGGTGTTCGCCTACTATTATTTTGAATTTTTAATGTAGTAGGTGAAACTACTATATTTTGTGGTGAATTTAAATTTTAACAACTTAATTACCTTCAGGAGTAACTTAATTAAACACCATTTTGGACCAGCACACTACTTACTGAATATCCATTTTATACTAAATCTTGCAGCTGATAAATGACAACAAGGGTTTATCCACAGCAATGACTGCAGTGAGTCCGATGATAACTCCAGTGAATAAAGATTTTTATTATATTCTTAAAGCTCACAACTCTGGCTCACATTTTCTGTGATGAACAGAAAAATGTAAATGTGAGGCCAGATGAGTGTAACGGAGCCAGTACGTCTCGTAAAGGCCAATAGTGGTTTATAATTTAGAATTAGATTGTAATAGGTAAAAATTATAAAACGTTCCTCAAAATTACCTCATCACCTAAGAAATAATATTTACTTTATTAAAATACTATACTTATAGTTTTAATTTAATTCCCTATCTACTATATTTTATAGCTGCTGGATTAGAAAATACTATATTTTGTCCTAAAAAAGTTAGCAGCCCTAGTCGTGTGCGATAAAGAAAATTGAAAGCATATTTACACTGAACGAATAATAGCTTTACCAAACATATGTTGAGGCCAGCTGAAGATAGGAGACGCCTGTCTTTGATTTATGGAGGTTTACACAATTTTTTTTTTAGAATTCAGTTTACGAAAATGAGGACTGTGGCTTAGCCGGTAATATAATGGTAATCTATGAAGCTCCTCTAGATACATTCTAGAGAAAGTTGTCTGTCGCCGCCGCCCAGCTGCGGCTTGCGCTCCCGCCTAGCTTCTGTAGTTTATGCATTAATTAATTTTAAATTAGTTATGTGCACTTACATCTAGCAATAGTGATAAATAAAACGATATACATGGAGGCGCGTAGGATCAACGTCGCCTTGTACGTCGCCTGATTGGATCATGCTTACACATTCAGTTACCTGAATGTGCAGGTTTCATCACGATGTTTTCCCTCAACGTAAAATCATCGGTTAATATACAAACTAATGTAGGTATATAACTCAGAAAAGAGTCATTGGTACGTGGAGGCAGTGGACTTGATGAATCTGATAATTTCACAAATAAAATGATTTATAAATTGAGGAATACGTAAAAATATCGGCGCGGATAAAACTGATGTGGCAACTTACTCCGCTATAAACTGCTGTTACTTGTACTATAGGTACATTTAGGTAAGGTTAGGTAGGTGTAGGTATATTGTAATTTGTCTCTGAATGTACTGTGATGATAATATCCCTAAACGGGGTGGCCAATATCTTCACAGAAACACCACAATATATTTTGTCTATTATCTTAATATTCTTTATAGTAACTCGGAAACGTAGCTGTAACAACTGTGATATTCTTGTCCGCATCTCGTTCGTGAAACTTCCCCGTTCATTTTAGCATCGGCATGCCAATCTGCTTCCACAAAACCTACATTGAGCTTTTGATATTATGTAAGTCACGACAAGAAGATGTGCACACAATTTCCTTCCAAAAATTACACGAAAAAGCGATTTTTTTATTATAGCACGTAACAGACCAATGCTGGACTTGAGCCTTCTCCACATTAGCTGAGCATTTTGTCATATTCCAAGTTTAGTAGGCGGATTTTATATGGCGATTTGTAAACACAAAACATAAAATGTTGCGGTCTACTTTCTGGCGACGGACTTTAGTGTTTCCCTTGTACCGTACTTACATATAAAAAAATACTCCATCTGAATCCCGGTGATGGACACCAGCAACACCAGACTGTTGCCCACCTCAATAGTCCGGATTGCCGCGGAATGCGTTTTTCTGGCAGCTATTTAGCAACGGTGACCACTTTACATCAGTTTACATCAGTCTCGCTTGCTTGTTTGCTGTTTATGTACCGCATGACATCACATAACTTAAATATTATAAAACAAAGTTCACCGCCGCGTCTGTCTGACTGTTCGCGATAAACTCAAAACCTACTTTTCATGCGGTGTTTACTAACAGATACATGGATTCATGAGGAAGGTTTGATGTATAATTTGTTAAGGTTAAAATAATCCGCACCCGCATACACCAATGTGTGGCTTGATTTTAGTATTTATTATCGCATTTCTGGTTATTAAAAGTGCTACATCTGCCTACAGCATCCCGGTCTGAAGCTAAGAGCCGGGTATACGGCAGGGAAATCTAGAACGAAATTTTACGACGAGTGAATTGTTAAACTGCCCATTCAAAGTTTAATGCTACATCTACAATAAGTAGCTTGTTTACATTGTTTTCTTAACCTACTACTTTAAGAATATTTTGCTCAACATAAAGGGTTTGTTACATAGGTAGAAAGTCTGAAACCTATCAATAATCTAAGTATATCAAACAAAAGTCACACACCTTCCTGTCACACCTTCTTGTGTTACCTACTGAACAGGAAAATAATTCCCGATGTGATACACTGTTACCAAATGCAACTACTGTATTTCCATTTGATAACACTGTATAACTCAGCTATGGTCTTGGCAGTGAACTACTTGCCGTAGTAGTGTTTCCTACTATTGCCTATGTTTTTTATGAAATTAACAAAGCAGGGAGTCATTGCCAAAGTTGAGAATATACGATAGCTCAACACTGAAAAGCTAGAGGTTTTATGACTGTCGGTTATTGGCAGATGCAGTGTCTATCGGGTAACCATCTTTGAATAGGTGTTTGGAACCCTGAGCGTCCACTAGTGTGCACTGTTAGATCGTATCTGAATACATTTGTTAATCTTCAGATGCGAGGGTGGCGAGGATGATAATATGTGAACATAAAGACAATGGAGATGACGCAAAGATATCCGCCCCATAACCCCTTACAGGAAATTGTTTGAAAGATAATGGCATAATCATCACCTACTTTGTTTTATCTGCACATAAATGCCCTAACGATAAGGGACGGCGAACGCTACTAACCATTGATTGATTCATTCGTGGATACTTAAAAAATAATGGAGTAATATAACGTTATTTTACGACGTCTCTTGGTCATTCCGGGGACGGTCTCTCGTTATTACTATGTTAAAATCACGAATCTGCAATTTGAAGTGAAATGGCTTTTCTGAACATCAATTTCCTTACTGCTATAAATAAAAAAGGGAACTGATGCTGATGTACGTACTTCGAGTTAAAATTCGAGCTAGAGAAAAGAGATATCGTAATTTTTATTTCTTTTTGCGTGAACTGTTTTTGACGTTCGCCTATGCGGTACTAATATAGATATGAAGTTGTATTAATAAAGATATGAAGTACGTCAGCTTCGCCTTGCATCCTCGGCCTTTCGTCCCATATTAGCACCCCATTCCTGGGCTTTGTTACGACAACCACAGAGAAAAATATACCGCTCTTTAACATAGAGAGAGAGAGTAAATAATAATATACAGATATGTATATTATTAGTAAAAAGCAAATAAATTGTTGGTGACACTTAAAATCTTTATACGTAGGAGGGTACTTGGCTATCCACAACAAATAGAGTTGGACATCAACACCAACAACCATTGGTCTTGAACGTCCTCCATAACAGTGGATGATATTGCTATAATTGGATTGCAGTATTAAAAAAACACAACAGAAACTGTGACCCTAGCTGGTTAACTAATTCATACGACACGTGTAAGTCGAAGTGCCTGATATAATATAATCTACTTAACCAAATACCACACGGTGAGGATAGCTAATTGATGTGAGACTCAAGACAGGCAGAGCTAACTTATGAGTAGTACCGAAACTTTCCAAAAATGGAACTTAGCGTGCTTTACCGGAGTTGTGCCGTCCAGGTATTCTCAAGGGCTCTACCCACTTATTTATTCGCTACACGTGAATTCGCACGTGTCTAGGGAAAAATCCTTTGCATTTATATTTGACATCTTACCGAGTATATGACGGAGAATTTTCCGCCTGCTAGTTTCACCCCACCAACACTAGATGATTACTTAACCCGTATTGAAGGAAGTTTGAAAGAAATTTAACGACATTTACTACTTACATCAGTTCACCGATGAAACTGATAAACCTGATATAGAAATATTATACGAGATTATTTAAATATAAAACATAGTACATCATTTATGAAGTACAAAGCAATGTCTATACAAAGTCGTTTCCCGCCGTCTGTATCTATGAACGGTTAGATTTTTAAACCACATAACATATTTAATGTGGTTTTCAACACTAGATAGAGTGATTCAAGAGGAAGGTTTATAAGCAAAATATGGTAGTATTCTATAAAGCTAAAATTCAACAATGGACTGTTGCGAACTTGATCAAGTTGTATATTATCTTTAAAAAACTGTGATAAGTACCTATCAGGTACCAAAGAGATTTTTTGGTATGTTAGGGACCACTGCCGCCCATAGACATTCGCAACACGCAATGCATAGCCGCTCTTTGTACTCGTTCCTACATTATACAACATTATTCTCAGAGGTCGATAAATCAATCACCACCAGATACGGTTTCCTATTTTTTATTTATAAAAAGAAACAGATAGTAGATAAGGGTACATGTATAGATTCACACTCAATTTATTAGCTCGTTTATCTTCGTTCGTTGTTCAATCTTCAACGCAATCCTTTTTGCAGATAAAGCCGGCCACAAATCAGAATCTCACTTGGCCAACGTTTTAATCAAATTTTAAAAATGTGCGGTTCCCGACAGGATTGATGTGAAACTTTATTGTTTATTTTAGACTTACTCGACTGGATTGCGGGGAAGTTAGCCTGATGGGTTCTCGAAATCATTATATCTAAAGAGATCCGTTTTTAAGTGCCAGTTTAATGCAACGAAACGGAAATAAAACACGAAATCGCTTTTAGAGTAAAGAGCTGTCACGTAAACCCATTTTAAGGACACTTATTTATAAGTACATTTCTTTCTGCACATCTATCTTTTTTTTTTATTATTATCAATAGGCTTGCATTTGACCTCAACTCACCTAATGGAAAGCGACGATGAGGTCGAAGATGGAGCATGCTTGCCTAGAAGATACCTATTCACTCTTGATTTGAAGACCCCAAGGTTATACTTATCGGGGAACAATGACTCAGGCAAAGAGATCAAGTCCTTTGCAGTGCGCATAAGAAAAGTGGATGCAAAACGCTTTTGCTAAATAGGCTGCGAACACAGGTGGCCCGATGTAACAGTTGTCAAATGACAGATGACTGTGGGATATCTCGTCAAACCATGGACCAGCTCGTTTCATGCTCGGAGTGTCCTAAAATTTACACAATGAAGGACTTGTTCGAGGTCAGTCCAAACGCTGTACGCGTCGCCAAATACAGGGCAAATAAAGTGTAAGTCAGAGTTTAGACCAACAACGAAGAAGAAGATTTATTGCTAATATGATATACCTATCTACTCTCAAGTTAATGTCCCGGTTGTGCTCTCGCGAACGAGGACCCAGGGTTCGCCTTGGTCGTTATCAAGGATTTGGCAGATAAGTTAATTACAGTGGAGTGACTGCCATCTGACCTCCTATCTACCAAGTGTGCCAACATAAAAGTAGCTTAATGCAAATAGAGGGCTTAAATCTCAACGCGAGTTGTATTGGCGAGTTGGCGGGAGCACGATAAGTTAGATCCTGAGAAATGGCCGTCAGCGAGTCCGCCCATGAGAAAATTACGTCATCTGTTACGATCCAGACAGATGCCGGCGGTGCCGTTCGCTTAATATCTACTTACTTGCGAGATGTAGAGAAAGTAGACAAGTATTAGATACTTTGTACGTTCTGTGGTGGAATTCACGAGTGGTAACCAGCTTTTTTTAGCGTAGAACCGAGCTGTTATAGGAAAATGCGTTAAAAATATTAAAATTGATGGTTTGAAATATTACCGTATCTCCTATAATTTTAAGGTAAGATGAAATAGGGTTAAAATTAAAGAAAATCATAACTTACCTTAAAACATATATTATAACAAAAAAACACTTGAAACTGATGTAAAAATGAAGAATAAACGGTTAACGGTACAACGTAAAGTGGATGCGAGACAACAATTTTAGGGTACCGTACGTAAGTGATATGAAAAAGTTTTTAACACTCTTCCATACGAAAGTGGTATAAAATGGTTCAACAGTTTGGTTGTAACACATTTAAGGGTATGTTCCTAGATTGATGCAAGCAACTGCGTCGAAATATCGGGCTACTCGTCAACAAAGGTACGCGGTAGAAAAGCCGGAGCATCCCTTAAAATGTGTGATAATAACCGCAATAGTTTAAAGCATTAGTTGGTTGTTATAACACGACGTAGCGTCCCCGTAGCCACGGCGATAAAAGTAACACTAGTCCGCGTATGTCTGCTATATATTATGACAGGCTACTACGAAACTCTACACTGTATGTGGTTTTATGTATTTTGTGCCAGCAGTCAGCGTGAGAATGAAGGAGAATGTATGACTCCTGTCATTCTCTTTATCCCGTCTCTCATGCTTCTATGTTATCTGCACCTAATTAATAATATCAAACGTTTCACAGGCTGCGGTAACTGCTTACCATTAGGCAAACCATAGGCTGGATTGCCATCTTTAAAAAAATCATCTTGGCGTTAATGTCCCGGTTGCGCTCTCGCGCATGTGGGTCTTGGGTCCGCCTTGACTATGATCCAAGATTTGGCAGATCAGGTAATTACAGTGGAGCGACTGCCATCTAAACTCCATGACCCTGCTACCAGGAGAACCTGACCAGATTAGATCATAGTTTCACATTCAGTCACCAGTGGTTTCATCATGATGTTTTTCCTCGGCGTAAGAGCATTTCGGTTAGTATTCAACTAGTGTACATAATACAGAAAAGAGTCATTGGTACATGGCGGCAGTAGGATTCGAACCCCCACTACTTAAGCTTGTTTGCTGTCTTAGATATATTACAAATAAATCCATCCATAGGAGCTAATCTCTAGCTAAAGCGATATAGATATACTGTTTTAGCAGGGCGTCTCAAAAACTAAACCGACTGAAAAATATGTGGAGCTCCTAAACAGCCACCTATAGATACAAGTATTCACCTGTAACTCGTTATTTTTGTTATACCTGTTTTAACTTACCTTAATATAAAAGTACTCACTGCTGTTGTTATGATGTCCAGTTAGTTATCAATGATTAACGATACAAGATGTGTTTGCCTATAATTGGTTTTACACTTAAAACTAGAGTACAAAATGTATTTTTTATAGTTTATACCTACCTATGTATCTTGTGTACAAACTGTTGGTGAACCAAAATAAATAAATAAATAAATAAAAATTCACGGATCATACCTACCTACAAGCCTACTAATTGGACTAGATACACGTAATAGTTTCTAACGGACCGTAATGACTTGCGGGAATTGCGCAAGAAGCCGTTCACATCCATAGTAGGTTATAAATAATTACCACCACGGTGGCTAGAACCAATCTGTCTGTTATAGCGATGGACGCGAGCGACGGCGCTCCCGCGGCGCTGGCGTCTCCCTGCTTCATTAGCCGAGATACGTCGATCTCCTGTTATTGTTGTTGGACGTTGACTTGGCTGTATTGAATGAGGGTAGGCTAAAAATATTATAAAACGTATATAACGGCTATTCGCACCTCTGTTTGTCTCTTCAATAGAAAGAGGATGGTTTATAAGCAAGAAAAAAAGGGAAGGTAGGGATAGAGCAGGCGTACGCGAACGAAGTCGCGTCGGGTTCACTACTTAATAATAAGTAGTGCCGGAAATGGTAAAAGAGTATATCTAAAGATGCGCCTTATACATACGGCTCCCATGTGGAAGAGGTTGCTGCAATTTCTACTCTGTCAATGGACTTTAAAGTCCATGCCTCTGCCTCACCAAACAATTATGAAATGGTATAAATATATCTAAAGCAGGGGCGTAGCTACCGCCGTATCAGCCATATCAATGATACGGGGCCTCCGGGACACAGGGCGTGTGTAAACAAATTCGTTATCCATAATTTCAGTTAAACTCTTCCTTACTTCCGGGGGGAAAATTATTCAACAGACAATTTCAGACCAGGAGGCCCCTCCGCCAAAATACTTTCAGAAATTTTGTGAACTTATTTTATTATACAATCTCGTCACACCAGAATGTCAAAAATTTTGAGATTGCCTGGCGCTATCGTCCACTTACTGATTTTTCGTTATTTTGATTAAAATCAGGCGGGGGTTTAAGGGATAAATTACAAAAATTTTGAGCTCACTGTGCTCGCTCATTCAATGACATAAATTATTTTTGTATACAGGTTTTAATATAGCCAAGCCATGGGCAAATAGATCAAAAATTCCGAACACGCCTCCCTTGCTTCGCGGACCCGGCTTATTTAGAATAGGAATATTGTCACGCTAATTCAGTGATTAATAATAGTTTATGCAACTGTCATATAAAAGGGGGTATTAAAACATGAGTGTCTGTTTATCATACTCGGCTACGCCTCGTATGATCATAATTTGAAACTAGTGTTTTAATATCTAATTATATGCAATTGCATACACTACTTTATCTACACTCATATTTTTATGTTAAAATATCGTACCTATAATTTTCTGAACTTTTCTGGAAGTAAGCTGCGGGTCAGTTCTGTTGTATCTACACGTCGAGGATATCAAGCGACGGGAAATTCACTTTACTACTCTCACATTTATATATTTACTATTTCCTTCAATCAAGAAAATACATTCACAAACATAAATTACAACAATTAGAAAACATATTCCGTTTAGCTGAAAAATAATTACACACAAATATAAACAGGACAATTTGAATTTTGAATTTGTAAAAGACATTTAGGTATTCAGCCTACATTTCGCCGTGTCCCGGCGCCCGACTAAAATTTAAAAAATAAAAGTTTTGCATAATGATTAAAAAGTTATTTTATCTACACTCGTATCGTAATGTTCCAATTACATATTCGAAAACAGTTGTTTAAGGAGACACTTTTTTCACGCCAGTCCATAAAATTTAAAAAAATTACTTTTCGAAGTGTGTGTGTAACTATGAGTAGATAAAGTTATTTTTATTATTAACACGCGAATTTTTATAAGTTCGCTGCGCTCGACCATTTATTGACTTAAGGTGAGACCAGGATTTAAATTTATTTATTTATTTATTTATTTTCGGAAGACTTACAGCTATAACATTGCAATTGACTCGTATTCCCCCGTAGTTAGCGGTATCAACTAGGGGGGCCCCTAGACAACTATTGATACGAGGCCCCCGGAGGGAAAGCTACGCCACTGATCTAAAGATGGCTTTATTAGGAATTTATAAGGGAAAATGTTCCATGAGGCGGTTATTTTACTTTTACTCATGAACATTGTAGGTACAGAACTTGTTGGAGAAAACGACTCAATTTGGCCCAAATCGAATTTCGATACTTTTATTTTAATACACACCTAACTGCTTTCCAAATATCGCCTCTAGTATTCACGTGAAAACGAATTTCAACATTCATGGGTGTTTATTTCCGCCACGTAAAAATGAACTTGCGAAAATAGGGGACGAAAAGCGCCGAGAAAAAGCTCTAGCTAGAAAATGTAACGTACTTTTTATTAGGTCATGTGCTTAGGTACAGAATAGACGGTGAAGGCACACAGTTTCTTAGCGCATTTGGCTGGTCAGTGACACCAGATAAATCTATTCGGAATTTTCCGGACAGCACCGATAACTCCAAAACTCAGGCAGCATTATTCCTTAACGGTTTTCGTAGGGAGTAGCCGTGTCGCTATGGGTACATAATAAAAACAAGAGCAGCTTTATCGCTGCCATATAGACGGCTAAGTGCTGGATACGCCGCAAGACGTTTGAGTCGAATTACAGTTTTTATTTCCGCAGATTTTATTATGGTAATAATGTTAGAAGGGCCATGAATAAACGGCTACCTACTCTACAAATAGGGAGCGCGTCGAAACGTGCTTTGCGGTTTGTACGGGCAATGATTTACTTTACTACCTCGTCCGTGGCTCGGCCGCGGTGTGTAAATTGCCAATCTCATCATGGTATCACTAATCTATTGAGTTCCCAATACCACAATACCAATTTAAATACATTACAACTGCTATAATAGTATGTTAGTAATCATTTTGGCGTCAATATGCCGCTTGTGATCTTGCACGTCAATTTCGCTCGCTTGCCAAATTCGGTTGTTAACATTTTACCACGAGAATGTTCAAAGGTGCGATATGTTAAAATTACACATAAGAAACAACTTTATCCTGTTGTATCTGATTGTCATCTTGGCGTCAATGTCCCGGTTGTGGTATCATGCGGGAGGTTGTGAGATCCACCCTTCAATGATTTTAGATTTGGTAGATCAGATACATAATTACAGTAGAGCGACTACCATCTGACCTTCGTGACCCTGTTAACAGGAGGACCTGACCAGATTGGATCAAAGTTACACATTCAGTCGCTTGAATGTTCAGGTTTCCTAAGGATGCTTCCCTCTCTCACCGTAAGAGCATCGTTCTGTTTTCACCTAATGTACATAACTCAGAAAAAAACTTATTGGTACATGGCGGCACTGGGACACAAAAACTGGGCACAAAACCGTATGTATTAAAAGTGTAAAGAAGTATCTAATTATATATTTTTAAATGGGACAAATTAGGTATTTAAAGAACTTATCGTTATCGTGCTTTACTTTTACTTTTTCCTATTGAAACCTAGATACTGTACAGGTTTCCGAAATGTTTATAATGAATGTTGCTTTGTAGTAGCTACATGAATCATGTTCTTATGTTGTTCTTGTTGTTTTGTTGTTATGGGCGCGAATCACCACTTTGCATGGTGGGCTGACTGCTCGTTTATTGTCACTGAATTATAAAAAACCAACATGCAAGTATTTTTTGTTATTTCAAGAAAAAAAGCTGTGTTAAAATAACCCATTAACATTCAACAACATTATACCTCACCACAATTTCCTCATATTTTTCTTAAAAAAATACAGTAGCTACCTTATCTCTTAAATATTACAGAGCCCCTGCTCTTCCCTGCGTGTCCTTACAGACAAAGAATATTAGGGGAACTCGAGCAAGCCGACAATTCCTACTGTTACAGTAAATTTATCTGAGACAACATTGTGTGCAATAAAAGAAATTTGGCTAACAAACACCTGGGACATGGGAACCTGACTCCGCAGTACGCTTTCCTGTATGGAAGTCTTTTGTATTTGTGTTGTGTTAGATACCTACCTATTTATAAGCAAACAGGTACCTACCGAGGTGTCCCTTCTTACATGTTATTTGAAATGTATTAATATGTATTTGTAACTATTTTATGGGTTCGTCGCTAACTTAGAAAAATACTAGACTAGATTTTTTACGTGGGGAATGCATTACGCACGGTACCCTCCGTAGGGGAACGGAGGGTCTGTGCGGGACTCCCAACAGTCAAATCAAATCAAATCAAATCAAAATTTCTTTATTGATTAGGATATTAAATATCTCTTTCAATCGTCAAAAAGGAGGGGGGTAGGAAAGTAGGAAGGAAACACACAGTGACACGCTGCCCGCCCTATGGCCGTAGATAAACGTATCCCTCGCCAACCACAACCGAACCGGGCTCGACAATGCCAGACAGAGCCATATTATATACTCGTAGGTATGTCTAGTATAATTAAGGAAAACCACCTAAAACTACAGCAAGAGTAAGCCAGTCCACCAAGGCAGCACCCGTTCACGAGTATAACGCAGGGCCCAGCCATCGTCCAATTCAACCATATTTGAGGGAAAAGAGCGACCCGGCCCCCACGCCACCGCCAGACAGACTTTTAAGTGAGCGTGCATCACACATGCTGCATGTGATAGGTAGTTGCTCCCACCTTACTCTATCCTATCCCTACCCTATCGCTAACTTACCCCTACCCTATCCTACCATTGCCTTAACCCTACCCTACCACTACCTTACCCCTACCCTACCACTATCTTACCCCGACCCTACCACTATCTTACCCCTACCCCACCCTAAGGTAAGGTAGTACTTACCGCTATCTCACTCCTACCCTACCCTACCCCTACTCTAACTACTACCCTACCCCTACCCTAGCGCAGACAGGAGACACCATGTGTGGGAGAGGAAGGAAAATTAACGCCGCTTCCAAGGTGGTTCTCCGTGGGGGAAAGAAACGGCAAGAAACCCACAGAGCCTACGTTAATTATTTTTTTTTTAAACATGTCTTATGTACTAATACATTATTTGTCCTATATACTATCTTAAAAGTAAATACCTGTATAGAATAGCAGTTCAGTCCCATGGACTTTTGTCATTTACATATTCAGATATACTATAATAACTTTTTTGACATAATTTGTTTTTTATAGCGACTTTAAATTTATTCAATGGTAAATTCTGAATATCTGTTAGAACCTTATTATAAAAGCGTACACATTGACCCATAAATGATTTGTGGACTTTGGCTAGACGACAAGCACCAGCAACAAGCTTATCTTTATTTCTCGTATTAATATTATGAACATCACTATTTTTCTTAAATAAGTGTAAATTTTTATGAACATACATTAAATTCTCATATATATATTGTGACGGCATTGTCATTATATCAATATTCCTGAATTTATCTCTTGGTGAAGTTCTAGGTCTCAATTGATAAATCGCGCGAATAGCCCTTTTCTGCAATACAATTACATTGTGCCAGTCGGCAGCGTGTCCCCACAGCAGTATGCCATAGGCCATAATACTGTGGAAATAACTAAAGTAAACTAATCTTGCTGTAGCCTCGTTAGAAATACCCCGTATTTTCTTTCTTTCTTTTTCAGTCGCCGGTGTACCCACTAAACCCGGCTCCTGCACCGCTAGAAAAGAGGTGTCATGAGAGCAGCCGAAGCCTGCAAATACTGATCGACCCTGAGACATCTCGGGCGTGAATAATTTTTTATAAATTTCCATGGGAAGAGAAAATTATTGGTCAAGAAAATTAACCGAAAAAATACAAAATCTGGTTAAGTACGAGTCGGACTCGCCATATGGAGGATTCCTTGCTATTATGACAACCAAGAATTAAATGCCACAGCGACATAATTTATTTTGTTTTTGGACAAATTCACGCAGCGCCATCTAGCTCTAACGTAAGCAAAGCTTGTGCTATGGTTGTTAGATAACTGATAATATACTTATTTACTTTTTTAAATACATACTTATTATACATAAACACTCAGACCCGTAACAGAAATTAAAATTCATCATTTCAGATTATTCAGATGCTCCTCGGCCGGGAAATGAACCTGGGATCTCTGCGTGGTAGTCCGGCAAACATGCAAACCAACTGACTGGAAAGGTCGACTGTTACGTAAATTCTATTAAATGCCAAGTCTTGGTGCTAGAGTCTGATTCACACTTGACCGATATTTGTTCTAGTTTTTTATATTATAGTAGAGGGAGGCAAACTAGCAAGCGAGTGACGTCAGGTGACGTGTTGGAAATCACCGCCGCCCATAGACACTCACAACACCCGGGGGTAGGGTTGCCCAAAAATTTCAATAAGAATATAGGAGATTGCCATTTAGAGTGTAAAAAAATAGTATCCATATAAAATATAGTATTTAGATTTATTTAGATTTGGCAGCCCTACTCGGGAGCCGCGAATATGTTGAAGGCAAAGAGCTTCGATCATTGTGGTCCAAGTTCTTTGATTGCCGGCCTTTGAGGTGTAGGCTAGTTTCATGAAGGGTTCATGTTTAGTCAACTGCAGAGTGAATCATCATCATCATCACAACCCGTAACAGTCCACTGCAGGACTTAGGGCCTCTCCCACGAAAGGAGAGGTTATTGCCATAATCTCCACGCTTGGCAGGCGGGTTGGAGATTGCAGTGTTTGAATATAACAATGGAAAATGCTGCTGCCCATTTTCAGACTACGGAGACTCTTGATCTTTTGCCTCGAAAACATTAGTCGCCTTGTACGACACCCATGGGCGTTAGGGGTTGGTGCTATTCCTGCCGGACACCACACGGCCAACGGCAGAGTGAATGAACCCCCCTAAATAAAAAAATAGTAGCGCGTCAGTTCTCTCTGCAGCGGACTGTACGTAACTTATACTTTTGTTCCTTCATTAGGCGTTCTTTATTCTGTGCTATTAGCTACTCGTAGATAACTGGAAAACTGAAAAAATAACGATAAGTACTCTACAGCTATTGCTTGGCTAGCCCATTTCTGGTCTCTGGTCTGAGTTTGGGACTGGGGCGACCTGCCCCCTTGCCCCCTTGACGCCTAATCCATTTTTTTCTGGTCTACGGAGAGCCTAGCAGGTCTTAAGCGTCAATTATACCACCCTTAATGTAGAACCAATAATATTTCTGAATAAGGTTCATTTTGTATTACGCTTTTTGGATAGGGGAGCGTCGCGTGACCAACTTTTTAGCCTTTTAGGAAGCAGAAATTGTAATATTCTGTATTGGTAAAGTTTAGGTAGCTAGTTAATGTTAACAAATATAACATTACTGACATGCCATAATATTTCTTCCGAATCAATCTGCAAAAACTTTCATAGGATACAATTGATATGAATCAGCAGTAAAAAACTGGACGGAAGGGAGCGAACCTCGTACAATGCGGGGTGTGAAGCCAGATGACTGTGCGGTTCTCATTCCGTTTTTTTGTTTGGATACCGTCCGTCATCTCCAGTGAATAGATAGGCTATTGGGGCCGCGGTCAGGTGCCGACCATCACCCTGGCTCCCGGCCAGACGCAATGCCGTTAGCCACGATACAATAACGGACATGACTTTTGTAGATACCTAAACCTATACCTATCTACTGAAAAGTAACCTTCAAGGCGTCTAAGGTATCTTGTCAAAAGTTAAGTAGTATTAGTAACTACACTGCGGGTAATATTACTAGACTATCTATCTATCTCTATCTAAAAAGTAGAGTGACTTGAGAAATTATAAGATTGGTCGAAATCAACAAGTAAGCAAACAGTTTGAATAATGAAGTCGACCATATATATGTTAACAAGATAGTAGCTAAAAGATGGACGTCTTTATTATTTATAACCTACCCGACGGAAAAATATTGGATAACATTCGACCAAGTATATTCAAATATTTCCTAAACTACAGAAGAATATGTACTTATAGACAGAATGTACTTATAGCAAAATATTCACAAACCGAGATCAACAGTAAATGTTGAGTCCAGAGAGAAAAACAGAGAAAGAGAAAAAATTTTAACCACATTGGAAAATAGTAATTTCAACCACCCACTGTGTTCTATAGTGTAGTTTCTTACCGAAAAATAAACAGAATCAACGAACCAAAGTAATGTTGGAATCATAGATGTTTTAAAAATTTATTGCGACACGCTGTTTAAGGTGTAGGTATTATTGGAACATCGTCGGAGATCCAATAATACCTCGGTCTGATTGCTGTTATAGAAAATGAGTTAAGAGTAAACCAATACGATGAATGAAAAGGGAGATTAAAATAGAGTGTGTCCGATGAGCGAAGGTTGCGATCATGTGTATCACAAAGATACTATGGAATTTGCATTTCATGTATAAAGGGACAGCTGGATCATTTAGAATGGGAAAAGGAAATTGAACTCGCTGTTTACGACGGTGACGGATAGGGAGCCCTTTAGCTTATCACGAAAATCTGAGACATGATCGTACAAATAAGCGAGTCCATAGACAAAAGGAATGCAGTTGTTAAAAAAAGGATCCATATGATTCAATTGATCCTAATGAGCAGTTTTCCAATAGGTATCTAAAGCATTCCTACCCACTCACTAGATGGCGCCCATACAATTTTGGTAATTGATAATCGCTTGAAATAGGTTCTTAGCAAACAGAATATTAACACTGGGTATGTTGTATTGAATAATATTGTATTTGTCAATAGTTTTCAACCATTTTAGAGGTTGTAATAATAATGGAACATAGTGCCTACTTCTATAAATATTTCTTTTTAGACTTTGTTTAACCTTGAACAGTTATGTTTATATAAATAAACATTTTATTTTTAAGTTTAGTATTAGTTGGCTGCATGAAATCACTGCTACCATCATACAGATTATAAAAAGATTACCAAAATTGTAGGAGCGCCATCTATTGATGCTTTTTGAAACTAATTATCAATACCTACTGGAAAACTCCTCATTTACGTCGATGTAAAACACATCAGCATAATCAATTATAGGTAAAAGTAGGAATTGATCAAGCAACATTTTTGTAGAAGAGGGCAGAAATATTTAAATCGGTAAAGGCAACGCCATATCCTGGATACCCCTGCTAACTTCAGTCACCTGGGACGCTATTTTAGAATCGCTCGCCTCGATTCTAACGGTTTTCAATTTAAATTCGGCATAAAAAATTTCACTACTGACGAATAAAGAAAACAGAAGTGAAGACAACATTTCGCCTTGCGGAACGCCAGAGGCAGGATCGCAACAATTGGAAAATAAGAAGAAAACCAGTTAGTCACCGAGTATGGTATTTCTAGCTACTACAAGATAGCCAGTAGATATCGTGGTCCACATTATTGAAGGCGATAGAAAATTCAATAAAATTTAAAAAAGTAAGTTTAGTAATTTCCATTACCTCTATCACATCTTCAGTTATCATAAGTACCTACCTAGAGCCGTAGAAATGCTGTAATCCGGCCGGGGTATCTAAATAGCTGTATGTGGAAAGAGCAGCGAATAAAGAGTAGATAATGAGTTATACTCTACCAGAAGGACACCACACCATGACAACATGATCTTAGCGTTAATGACCCGGTTGTGCTCTCGCACACGACACGAGGGCCCGGGGTCTGCTTTGACCATGACCTAGGATTTGGCAGATCAGGTAATTACGGTGGAGCGACTGCCATCTGACCTTCGTGACCCTGCTACCAGGGGACCTGACCAGATTGGATCATTGTTAGATTCAGTCGCCTGAATGAGCAGGTTTCATTACGATGTTTTCCCTCACCATAACAATGGCAACAAATAATTAAATTTTTTGCTAAGTACTTACGAATAGGTATCTATAATCTTGCTTGTAGGTACATTCCGCGTTCCTTGATAAATGGTCACCGTCCCTGTAGCAGGTAACGATCGAAGTTTTTGTCTCCCAAAATAGTTTTAGTGTAGATTTATGACGGGATTTATCCACAGAGTTTCACGGTTCGTCGGTGTCCTGCTCCTGCGAACACCTAAATCAGAATTCATACAGTGTATGAATAAAGGGCGACGTTTTTGCGAAGTTACTCTGATAAACGGGCTATTGTAATTTATATGGAAAAAATACGGGTGTAAGAAAAATTTAGGTAAGTTATTTTCTCTTTACGCAGTTACCCAGAACCACGGCTAATAGTTCTGACACATACTCGTAAGGGGTGAGGCCACTGATAAACACGGTGACGCCGAGGCTGGCCATGCCGTGTCTCGATCATCTCCAACACCTTTGACAAGATTGGCATGATGGCTTCTTATCAAGCAAGCTTCCGTTATTTCTGTCAGATTTTAAGATTTTGTACCTGGTCTGCGTGAACGATCAATCTGCGTAGTTCTTGATGGGGTTCTTGATTCGTTCTTGAAGCAATCGACCCTCGAATTGCTCAGAGGTCAGCTACTCACTTTAATTTCAGGTTGCGTTATGCTGTCAACTTTAAATTGTGTGAATTTTTAGTGCGCGCGCCGACGCATTTTGTATTGCCGAAGGAACCGCATGCCACGCGTGGAGATTATGGCAATAATATTTCCTTTCGAGTTTCGTGGGAGAGGCCCTAAGTCATGCAGTGGACTGTTATGGGCTGTTATGAAGATGCTTACCTAGGTAGTGAGACTCTAAGTAGGTTCTAAAAATGCACATTACACTCTTATAGCTATCTAGATAATATTACTATAATAGAATAGATATTTTACTTATTTCGATTCAGATTAAAGTGACTGAATTTATGAGACTATTAACAGACTTGTGCTATTTCTTCAAGATGATGTTGATCAAATACAATTAATCTTTGCTATTTTATTGCTCGAGTAATATTCCATCAGTTGGCATTCAGTCGCAAGCCACAAGAAAATGCTACCAAATAGGACATGAAGTAGGTACATAGCTAGAAGGATACTATTTAGATACTACCTACGGCTGGGGTCTCGAGACGTTTCGAATCTCGTAGTCTCGAGACTTTCAGGTCGAGACTCTGGAATCTCGACTCTTGTCGAAACGGTATGTATTTTCCAAGTTATGGTCAACTCAGCCCACATCAATCGATTATCTTCTCCTACTGTCTTTGAATTTAGAACACCTAAATCGTCAATATTTCGAGCGCGAGGGCCCGGGGTGCGCCTTCCAGGATTTGACAGATCAAGTATACCGTATTCTTGTATCTAAACAAGGGGACCTGACCAGATATGATCACGGTTACAGATTTAGTCGCCTGAATGCAGGTTTTCTCATGATCTTTTCCCTCACCATAAAGAGCATTGTATACAACCTAGGTACAAATTATGAATATATAGCAACAGTGACACCAATTTATCGGCGGCGCTAGTTAGGCTGTATGAAATACAGTTAGCGGCGTCACTAGTTTCGATATTGTCTACTGAACAGATAAATCAAAGTTGGTGTCTCTGGAGTTTGTTCAGAGTATGTTCTAACTAAGTAATTAGAAACAAAATGTAGACAGATATCAAATATGTTACTAACATTCAACGCGTGGTATAGATACCTCCATGTGTGCCTAAACTCTTTATTGCAATTTGTAACTATGTACCTAGTATTTTTTTCTCTATGTTGTAACGCATAATGTTACGATAATAAATAAATACCTAAACATAGGTAGATATTTGTAAGCAGCTAATGCCCCACGGAGAGTTTTCAAATTGGTCAGTGACTATAAATAAAACAGTGATCAAACAAAAAATGCATTCGTAGTGTTCGTTGCTTGTCCCACGCGCCTCTGCCGTCTGTTCGTCTCACACAGCGATGACGTAAGATCGTGAGCTCACTGAGCAAACGCGCTTTATTAATCTTAGAGTAAACATACCTACTAACTTTATGGAGTAAACACACGTCTCGTAATGAATAGGTATCTAGGTAGGTAGTTCCTACCGTAAAATTACGTAAAGGCTATCGTGCATAATGGGCATTTGGGCTCTCTTTCCTAAACCTCATCATCTTGACGTTAATGTCCGGGTTGTGCTTTCATGCACGAGGGCCCAGGGTGCGCCATGACCATGATCCAGGATTTGGCAGATCAGATAATAACAATGAAGCAACTGCCACCTGACCTCCGTGAATCTGTTACCAGTTAATCTGGAACCTGACCAAATTCGATCATTCAGTGGCCTGAATGTACAGGTTTCATCGCGATATCACCGTAAGCGTGGTTAATGATCAATGCAATGTTATACTCAAATATTTCCTGAACAGGATAACTGACTTTAATGAAACAAAGCTAAGATTTCATTACGATTAAACTGGCTATCGGTTAGTAGCATTCGACTAAGGTTCAAAACTCAGAAAACAGTCATTCGAACTGTGATTGTGTGAGTGTGAGTGTGATTCGAACCCAGTAACTTTCGCTTACGAGTGGGATAACTTAACCACTCGGCCGTCGACGATCTCTTTCCCAAGACTGATAGCAACTAACGATCGTCCTAACATGATCGTGTGGTATTCGGCAGAGTAGAATAGCATCAACCCCTTACACTGGTGGGTGTCATACAAGGCCACTAATATAGGTTTTAAGAGTTTCGTGGTTATTCACTATACTTTCATCACACACGACTGAGTCGAAATATCGAGGTTATAACAATATTAACGTGGTAACAAACCCGATGTGTGATGAAGGCGACTAACGTTTTCGAGGGAAATTTATGAGTCCCAGTAGACTGGAAATTAAGCAGCAGCGGTTTCCATTTCTATTTTACAACACTGCGATCTAACCCGCCTGCCAAACGTAGAGATTATGGCAATAACCTATCCCCTCTCATGGGAGAGGCCCTAAGTCCTACAGTGGACTGTTATCGGCTGTGATTATAATATTCTTATTCTTTCGAGTCCAATTGCATCATATTTGAATAAGTTGGTACGTCATCGTCAGCATCATGAACAGTCAACTGCGGAATACGAGTTTACTCAAGATCATTGGATGGTTTTGCAATAATCTCCACGCCTGGTAGGGAGTTTCAAAATACACAACATCTCTGGTCAATGGAGAACAGACATGAATACAGGGGAGAGACAATTACCTTTACAATTACGCCCGTGCCGTACCAACAAATGGACCAACAGAATACCAGCGCTGCGAGCCGCTTCTTGCGCCTCGCAGCAGTATCTAGCCGTATTCACAATGATTTGAAACCGTTTCCGAACGATTCGACACGAAATTCGTGAGCAGCGAATCCGTGTCGATCGAATCGAAAACTGTTATTCCGAATCCCGATAGATTCCACGGAAACTCTACTCTCTATAACATATGAAAATTTCATCAAAATTAACTCATCTTGGTGTTAATGTCCCGGATGTGCACTCGCGCACGAGGGCCCGGGGTCCGCCGTGACCATCAAAATTAACTGAAACCACATATTCCTAAGAACTTTTGCCGGGTCCTTTGTCGATTCCGTATCCGAATCCGATTTCCGAGCCATTGTGAATACGGCTACTGATACTGAGTGGGTACCATTTACGCTGGCTGCCGCGGCACCGAAAGTGGCATGGGAGGCTACGCATTGTTTTATTTATTTAAAACTCCATGCACATTACAGTACAAAGGCTGACTTAAAGCTACGTAGCTTTATATGTTTAATTATTAATGTTACCTTTGTCTTAACCGTTATTGTGTCGTGGTGTGTAATAAATGTCCTTTCTTTCGTTATCTCCAATTAAAATTTTGAAATCGGATTGCACATCGCTGTCGTCGAATGATACTTACTAACACGTTACTACCAGCGCTCATTTCAACTTTGATAAGAATATGAATCTTTATTTGCGAGTCGTGGCAGAATATCATTGTTGCTCTTCCAATTTTTTATAGACCTAGAAGAGAGACAAACGAGCAAGCTTGTCACCTGATAGTAAATTATCACCGCCTCCGCCGTTGCCGCCGTATAAGAAAATAATTATTGATGTAAAGTATCCCTTCCTTCACCTTATCGTATTGTTTATCCCGCAGCGTCTACTGTTGTCGATATTTTTTTTGTCACTGTTGACTAGATAAGGCTACTTTAGCTTTAAGTCCGCCAATGTACCTTTAGTGCATAAAGATTTAATAAAAAAAAAAAATAGTATATTAATTTCTTGAAGGCTCCAATGCCGTACCGGGAACACAGCTGCAGAAACTCATTCCATAGAATGGTCGCACGTGACAGGAAATTTCTTGAAAAGCGTAAAGAAGTCGACTGTCATTATCCAAATCCAGTACCGATGGAACTTTAATTTATGGCGGGAACTCTGCAGCAGATACTAGTCCAAATAACTTCTCAGAGTAATGAATGACTGCCCTCGTAAAGTAAAACGAACACATCTGTTTTCAACATTCATTTTAATTTTTTAATTAAATTAAGAATTAAACATTCATACTTACCTACTTTATTGATACATCATTTTATTACCGTGCAACCATATATATTGATTTATTACTGCCGATGTAGTTTTAACTATTATATAGTGAATAATGCCTTTCGAACAAAATATAAATTACAGTAAGGGTGAAATTGTTAATATATTGTTAAATGACTAAATAACACAATTCAGTTGATCGGACTAATGTCTAACAAGTAAACATAACATTAACAGTAACATTTTTTCATAAATTTCAGCATATTTCTGTATCAAAAAATTTATATTTTATATTATAGTAATAACAAAATAATGTTGGCACGGCCGGTTTCAATTAATGTATCTTATGCATTAAACAAACGCATAACTGACTCACGCCTATTTAAAATAATAATAAAAATAACTCATAACAATAAAACGTACCTACCTTGTAGATAAACTTAATAATGAATCGAATGACCATTATATTTATTATTTTTAAATGCCTTTAGGCCCTTAGGGTACACGTATACACAGCCCAGTTGCTTTCATCTGTTTTATCTGCGAATGCTTTTTAACTTTTTCTGCTATTATTTGAATTCCGAATTAAAGATTAGGCGTTATACTCAATGGTCTAGTGGCGAATGCATGGCGAGGTTAACTTCATTATGACTAATGTCTTCCTCGTCGTTAACAAAAGGTGTACTTGTAACATGTCACAAAAATGTGGCTGCCCTATGTGCTCCTGCCTGCCACCTGCACTATGAAAGACCTCGATGAAGCCACTGATAACGCAATGTCTTTTGCCATCGACTCCCTATGAAGAAGAATAAGGAAGAAAAAAAATATTCTCATTCTAGATATTAAAGTCCTCAGAAGCAATAAATAATAAAAGATAAAAATGTATCTGAAACATAAAGCCTGATTACGTACTCCTGTAATAATTAACGAACAAAGCTCTACTCCATATTTAATTCTAAAATAAGACTGGTTCATAGCCGATCATAGCGAGATTCTTAGTGACACATGAAATGTAGTCTTATCAGCTTCAGAATAGGATTGAAATTGGTATAGCAAAGCAAAATCACACCAGCGCGCGGTGGAGCAGCCACAAGCAAAAGAGCCATAACGCCGTAACGCTCCTGTTGGAGACAACAATCTAGTAACAATTGAAATGCACCTTATTTTGTTTCTGCATACGACTGAATTTAGTATAACGAAATAAAATGTGTGTTTTGCGACTTGAGACAGATCTTTGACGCCACTCACATATAATTTAAGTTAGTGCAAATAGATATAAATAAATACAATTCATTTTTATAAAAAATGTTCACATACATAGGTTTTTACAATATTTCAAGACTTGTTTGTCATTAAATGATTACCATTAAATGATAAACAAACAAGTTACCTACCTCTAATGATACGTATATAAATTATGGATATTTAACCTCTGTATTTCTTTATGGTGTGCAAATAAAATGTTAAATAAATGAGTAAATATTAAGAAAACTTAGAACACATTTTGTTTAGGTGGTAGCCCGAATTAATCTAAGAACAGAAATATAATCTCCTTTTAGTGTTTGGAAATAGTTGTTGCTACAGTGAAAGTTTAACTTTTTCTGTAATAACAAGCTGCAGTAATACTGCATTCCAAAATAAAGATAGGCAAAATCTGAGCTGGTATTTAGGTGTCTAACTTGGGTTACTTTTAGCTTGAGTCATATCTGATTCCATTTGTTCTGAAGTGGTGTCTTTATTAAACCCTATTGCTTCTGAATGTTTATTTTCTTCTGATATTTCTTCTCTAGTGTTCGTTTCTTTAGAATCTTCTTTAGGATTGTTAGTCTCCGATTCCATTTGTTCTGTAGGATTATTTTCTTCCGATTCCATGGATTCGGTAGCTCCCTGGTTTGCTGCCTGAAATATTGAAAGAACATAATTATAACATATGCTTTATTACAACCATAACTAGAGGTTATAGTAAGGACAAGCACCGGTTGCACAGTGTTCGAGCATATTTAGGCCTAACATTTGTAAACTTTAAGAAACATTGGTGTAAAAATGAAACATTTCGCAACGTTTGTTAACACTATACATACGAGCAAATACAAAAGTCGCAATGCAACTTGACATTGCAAGTATCTAGTTTTTCGCCATCGGAGATCGGTCAACAGTTTGATCAAACAAACTCCAACAAAACTAAGGGAAACTGAGTAACATACAAAAAAAATTAAGCTCTTCGTGTCAAACATAATGCCAGACGGATCTTAATAGACTAATTAATAGGCTAATTTTCACAAAAAAATATTAGTTTGTCAGATGGATCTTCCAAAAATATTGGAAACTTATTTTTTATTTTGTTAACTAGTGGACCCGGCGCGACTTCGTTCGCGTGGCGTCCTACCCTACACCAATCCTACACCTTCCCTATACCTACCCTACACCTACCCTATACCTACCCTATACCTACCCTACACCTAACCTATATCTACTCTACACCACACATCTACTTTAACCCTACCTACCATTTGCTTATAAACCTTCCTCTTGAATCACTCTATCAATTGCTACAAAGCGCATTAAAATCCGTAGTTTAAAATATCTAAGCCTACATAGATACATTGGGACAGACGGCGGGAAGCGACGTTTTATTTTGTTGTTACAAGTTAACTCGACGCGACGTCGTTCTCGTACAACTACTTTACCCCTACCTACCCTTTATTTCTTGCTCGTATTATTGAAAACCGCATTAAAATCCGTTGCGCAGCTTAAAATATCTAAGAACATAGAAACATAGGGACAGACGGCCAGAAGCGACTTTGTTTTATACCATGTATAGATTAAATAAACAAATAAATAAATAGATACAGCCAGTTCAAATATAGCAAGACGTCACAATCTTATCATAATATACATGACGGTGTGACGTCATAAACTTGGGGATTCCCAAACTTTGATAAGCTATATCTAAGTCAATTTTCGTCTTAAGATAAATAAAAAAATGTGTAATATATTTTTATTATAAATTAACTGAAGATTGAAAGGGAGGACTTTGGCCTGCAGTGGAACAGAAATGGCTAAAAAAGAAAAAGAAGAAAGAAAAAATTAACTGATGGACCAAGTGGGCTTATCGTTTTTTACTCAGGAAACTAGCCTATTGTAGACCTCATACCTCATCTGTCGTATCCATTGCATTTTTTGGCTTTCTTTGGCGTTTGGATAGCCTCTTTGCCATCTTTAATTCAAACTTATGAATAAAATCTGCTTGATTTACATAATCAGTTGGCTTACATTTCATATACTCCTCATGAACAATTATATCTGAAAAATTAAATTCATTACAATATTTGCTTGTAGAGTCGTCCAGTTCGATGTGTAGCGACTCGACCGAGTTCGAAACGAGTACATCCGTGGCAGCCTTGGCCTGAGGGATATAGCGGGCAAGATCAAGGAGGCTGGCCTGCGCTGGTTTGGTTATGTGTTGCATAAGCCCCATGGATACGGGAGAAGTAGTTGCATGCTATACATGCCGGTATCAGTATAGAGGTCTCGAGACCTAAGCAGTGATATCTTCATGCCGGATACAAGTTGAGAGCCAACGACTAACGACGAGAGGATGCAGAAGACTGGGCAAAGTGAAGAATCTTATTAATAATTGTAACACTTGCCAAGTTTAGTTTCGAAATGTGTTGCTAGCGAGATATTCTAAATGTGTGTTGGAGAATCAATTAAATAAACATTAGGTTAGGTTTTTCCCCGGGGGCGCATTAAAAATCGACAGTGGCTTCTTCCACTGTATACATGTAAGTATAGGCTTTAACTTACCCGACCCTAGCACTTCAGGGACCATGTAAGGGTACAACCACCCCACCAGTGGAGTCTCCCCGCCGATGTATATCCCCCTCTTGTGATAGAATAATAATCCGTCCAATGGTGGAATATTGTTTTCATATGGAGGATATCTAGACAGTTCCCTGAAAATTAAATAATAAATGTTGGAAGATATTGTGTAACATAATAACCGGGTACACAGTATAGGAATTCTTTATAATATTTATGTTTTAGTTATGTCTTCCAAGTAAAAGGAAAAGTTAAAAATTTGTATGATTTTTTTACTGTAGTCTTTAAGTTTTCATACCAAACAGCTTTAGTCAGACAAATCTTATTAATCAATGTTTACACTGAAATTTAAGGAAGGATTTTCTTAACTAAGCAATAACAAACACTATAATGTAGCCTTGTAGAGACTCCCAGCCAGATATTAGGTGGGGCAATAGCACCGCAGACATAGTTCATCTCAGAGTCACCTGAAAGTTCCCACTTGCCTGACCATGTTCTCTTTGCTATGGATGTCTGAGTCCAAAGCCTGTTCAAGAAGTACTTACACACAAACATGACTACATTACATTGTCTGGAATAATGGATTATGACTTACTTGCTCAAGTCTGTAGTTTCGTATTTGGGCAATATGACAAATTGTACTTTATTTTGTTTACTAATTTCATCCATATTAGGTACCTCCTGCTTCAAATGCGTATTTAACCAAAAGCCACGAAAATCAACCTGAAAAATAAATATTATTATGGCTCCACATAGAATTAGTTAAAATGTATGAATTCAAGCAATGAAAAATAGTTAATTATGCTGATAAATGACAATAACACAACAAAACATAATTTAATTGTAGCTACTATGTCTGGTGGAAGTACATAATCTTTTGCACTACCACCTATTCCAAATATTAGTACACCTATCGGAATTCACTGACAATTGAAATTTGATGAAAGCTGCATTTTTTACTGTGTATTAAATACTGCTATCTAAACTTAATTGCCAAGAGATGATAACCCTTATTATGGTAAAACCCTTTACTGATATGGAGGAGGCTTAAGTCCAGCAGAGGACTGTTATTATGTTTATGTGTTTTGGTGTATATTTGAATACTTACATCACCATCTGTTAGTGTCGTCTTGTTCCACGCAAGTATATCAATAATATACATAGTCTCAGTCGGTTCATAATAAAAACAATCTAAGACACAACATTTACTTTTATGTTTTGGGTCAGTTGTATTACCACCAGGCAACACTGTTTTAATTTCAAATTGGAAGTGACCCAACTTGTTGTAGCATTTCGTATTTCCCTGCAATTTGTAAAAAGAAAAGAAGAAATAAAGGTGGGTATTATAAATAGTGTAATGATGACTAAATTTGGTATTTATTTCACAGACTTATTACATCAAATGGCACTACAAATTACAGTTAATTCTACGAAAAAATAAAAGTATGAACTTAGGCCACAGGCACAGATATTTCTCAAGGGATTTCTAAACATACAATATTTTGTCTGCAATATGTGGCTGTAACACAGCGGCCAGCCTTACCATTGCCAGCCATTTTTTCATTGTTGTTACAGCCACACTCTAATGTAACGTCATAGCGCTTCCTACAGGGTTAAGATGCAGATACAAATACACACATAAATTCGCAGTATTCTGATAGGATTTCATTTATTTAAGTGTGTTCTTTATGTGAAGTAAAGTTAACAAATAAAAAAAAATCGTAACAAGCTTTTATTGCGCGGTATAGTACATTTGCAGTATTCCGAAAGGATTTCATTGATTCAAGTGGTCTTTATGTAAAGTAAAAAGTTCTCAATAAAAAAAAATCGTAACAAGCTTTTATTGAGCGGTATAGTACTCATCAAGATAATTCCAAAGAGCCCAAACACATTCATTAGTTCCTATGACCACCTTCTGACTCCATCATCAAACCAGCTCCATGGTACCACATTAAACATTGTCATCCAAGTTACATAGGTACACCAAATTTCAGCTCAATCAGATACCAACAAATGTTCAAAAAACAGTTCACAAATTTTGATGGACAACTTACATACTAACAGTGCAAGTTAAATAAAAGCTTGTTTAAATGTTGCCTAATTAGAAGACTCTTTAAAGTAATGGTCAGACTGAACAACTTAGCCTGGCAAAAATAATAAGTCTAAGTACTCCTACCATATTTGGTTGTTAGATAAACTAGCTACAATAAACAATGTTTCATTTTTATTATACAAAAATTTACCTGATAAGCAACCACAAGAAGTCTTGTTCCCTTGGGGCACAACACAAAATACCATTGACTCATATCGTTTGGCTTCTCTATCATCCACTCTGACAATATTAACACATTACTGTAACTTTTCTTGTGGAAACCCGATACATAGATAGTTGGTCTGTAGTAAGCCTAAAATAAAGAAATTACTATAATAGGTATCCATTTGGGATACAGGTGTGAGCTTTATGGTATGTATTTATTTAACTCGATATTCTTATTTTAAAAATTTGCCTTTATTGTATTCATTTAATTTAACAAAGAATGAAATTATATACCTTTTTAGTATGAAATATTTCATTCTCTTGCATCTCATTCACTAATTCTAATATTCCTCTACTTTGATCCAAATTACTTTTCCTGTCCCTGTAACATAAATATCATTACATACGTAGTTTAACTAGTAGATGTAAGTTTTCCAAGTCTTATTCTTTCAAAGGGCAAACTAGCCTAATGAATGTGTAAATACCCACAAATTTAAAAACAAATGCTAATTTAACTCCTAAAGTAGATTTGCCAACCAAGTATGGCTTAGTATTAAAGATTAAATTAACCAAATAGGAATATGCAATAATGATCATTAAAGATAGATACACTATATGTTTACTAGCGACCCGAGCCGGCTTCGCACAGGTGTTCTCAGGGTTCTATGTTCTATTATAATATGCATGTATACATATAACATACATCTTACATTTAACCTTTTGGATGATATTCTCTAAATGATAGTGAAACCGCATCAAAAACTGTTGTGGTAGAAGTTAGCGAATATACAGACAGACGTACAGACGCGGAAAGCGCAGTTATTTTTACTATGTAAGGATGATGTTGGTTATGACCAGAAAGATTATAAGAGGAGAGCAAGCAACAAACAAACCTTCTTTGTACTTCAAGTAGTTCATTCCGACGTTCTTCTTGATTGCTTAGCCTTCCCCAGTTTTTGTATAGAGCTTTGCTTTCGATCTTAGTGCTTCTAGAATCGAGAGTAGCTCCAAACTTCTGTGTTAGCTCGTCCATTGCGCAGTTTGACTGAAAGCTAATAGCTGGAAAATATACTCTGATAAACCACAATGTCCTCGAAAACTTTGAAAAGGTATAAAATGTAGAACTACAAGAATAAAATGCATAAAGCGGGTATTTGCTTCACCGTATCAATATTCGATCGAAAGACACCTCTTCGCCTCTATTACAAAATTCATTTGACACTTGTTTGACAGATGACAGCACACGAAGGGTACGTTCCACTTAACGCCCGCAACGATTGTAACACCCTCTGTATCGTTCCACCTAAGGCCCGTGGTCGTCGCGAGCGATCGCTCGACGTCATAGATGACGTCACTGTTCGCGACCACATCGCGCCCACTTCGCCCACAAAATATTGATGGGTCTGAGTGGGCTTTCACGAAAACGTAGCGGGAATTCAAAAAAACAACAATGGCGACGAAACAAATAACTTTATACAATCCTGAAACTGACATTGCAGTGGACGTGATATTGTCAGAGGAGGATGCTAGACGTGCCGAAAATGGTAAGCGGTCCTTTAATTTTATAGAATAAATAACATTTTCAATGAATAACTTTAGTTGGGGAAAAAATTATATTTTTCTTAACCTAACCTCAAAATAAACTTTTTGTTGTGTGCGTGAGGTCTTTTTGAAGACCAAGATCCTAATATTATTGAAAAAAAAATGGAACAAATCATCATATTTTCTAAATATCGATATAAATAATTATTTAAGATTTTGTTCCATTCAATTCCAATTGTTTCTTGCGATAGTTGTGTTCATGAACGTTCATGTATTTTCATCGTTTCTAATACATTTTCTAACGAACTGAGTTTTTTATTCCAGATTTACAATTTGCAACGGCACTAATGAATAGTGCACTAAAAGAAAGGGCCGCAACAACTGTGGAATCGCAGCAGGGAGATGCTGACAATACTGACAGATTCAACAAATCTGTAAAAGTTTTATGGCGTGCCTATAAGAGTCTAAAATGATAATTACATTTTCTTTATTTTTGATTTAGCAAATATAGAGGGTCACTCGCAATCAGCGCAGCAGGGTGATGCCGTTACCAGCGAAGAGAGTGGTACGTAAATCTATCCGTGTTATCTAGAGTATATAATCCAGATTGATAAATGCAAACAATCATTTCTTCTATTCGCATTCTAGGATTATATCGTTGGACTACGGAGATGGTGCTCTTCCTCCTCGATACTTATGTAGAGAGAGAGGAGAAATTCTTCAGCGGGTGCTTTCGCAAAAAAAAATTTGGGAAGACATTGCGGAAGCTATGAGAAGCAAAATCCCACTGATCACTGGACCTCAGTGTGCAGCCAAGATGAGGAGTTTAAAAGAAACGTACAAAAGTGTCAAAGACCATAACAATAAAAGTGGCAATGACAGGCGAACATGGCTGTTTTATGAAGTAAAAATAAAATCTATATGTTTTTATATTTGTTTTCTAAACTTATTTTCATTCTTGCATTAAATAATATGTTTCCTTTGTAGAAAATGGACACGATTTTCCAATCAAGAGCCTGGGCTTCGCCGGTTGCCGTGGCTTCTTCGTCAGGAGTCTCCTCGCAACGAAGTCGGGAATCAGAGAGCGAAGTGTCATCAGTTATGTTAATTAATTTCATTTCTAAGCAACTAGTTGCAACTCCAAATTTTATACACATTTTTCATTTTTCAGATTCATTCTTCAGTCGGAAAACCAAAGAAAACGTGGCCGAAGGAAGAAGCGCGTGGAAGAGGAGGAAGCGCGTGGAAGAGGAGGAAGCGCGTGGAAGAGGAGGAAGCGCGTGGAAGAGGAGGAAGCGCGTGGAAGAGGAGGAAGCGCGTGGAAGAGGAGGAAGCGCGTGCCAAACGGCATAAAGAGCGCTTGGAAACGGACGAAAAAATGCTCGCGTTACTTTCTAAATTAGTTGATAAAGTTCTGTTTTTTACGTGTTAAGAGAGATATATGATCATCTTTGTAAAACTAGAAAGTAAGTGTAATAGTGTAAGTTTTTATACGCAGTTAAAAATTATCTATACTATTCAGATTTAATATCGATTATTTATTAAACTATTTATACGAGAAAACAGAAAACTTATTTTTTTATTGAAACTCGAAGTACAAAACTTGGAATGTTTTTGTTGGAACTTGAAAATAAAATAAAAAATATTTTTGAAATTTTTAAATTTATTTTTTCATGATCTCGCATTGTTTTGTCAAAAACGCAACCATAATTTCATTCAACCTGGAATCCATGTAGAAAATAAATTTTACTCCAATCCATGCGAAATATTTACTCACAACCCCCACAGCTGCACGTTTTCACCATGCCGCCATATTGCGAGCACACAGCGCTCAAGATGTGCGTTCCACCTATAACATTCGCCTACAACGCCCGCGGCCTTTTTACGTTAGTGGAACGGCAATTTTAGCGGTCGTGGTCGATGCGTTGCGGGCGTTAAGTGGAACGTACCCGAATTGTTTTGGGTCTGCTTCAGTCAAAACAACTTGTAGCCGCATGAAATGCGATAGATAGATATGATTTTAATGGGTAAGAAAAAAACAAAACTAGTTTTGTGAGATAGGGCCTCTCGACTAGGATCGCAAGACAGATAACAATTCGTTCAGGAATTTAAAATTGTGCACACACATAAATGTGCGACTGGCGAGCATTGCGCACGTTACGTGCGTACGTTCGCGATAGGAACGAGTGAGTGTTACGGAACGCCCACATTAAAGACTTTAGACAACGCGTGCCTATGGTGTTGAGCATTGCCTTACATTTTGCGTTTTTAGATGAAATCTCCTTTTCTCGGATAATAATATAATAAAAATCTTTATTGTTTTTACTGTGTGTTACATAGGTGGAAAAATATGTATTTGACATTCGATCAGCAGTAAATATTTGTCTCATACAGATATACAATAGGTTTATTACTACACTAATATATTTAATTAAAGAACAATAACAATGACTCGTAACAATTACTAATTTAAATTATAATTATAAAATTCTTGCAGTGTATCGTATAGTGTTCGGAATGGGACGAACGGTTTTAATAGATATGGTTAGGTGTTTAAGAATAAACTACTACAGTTTTCTAGTTCAGTTTATGGGGATTAGTTCAAAAACGGGGAAAAAACTTGGCATGAATATCCCGGTTGTGCTCTCGTACACCTTTTCGTGTGTTTTTCATTCAGTCATTCATCGTTCCATCTAGTTTCTCGTGAGTACAATTATAATTGTTGCTCATTTTTACGCGCAACTATCCTTTGTAATATTTACTAATAAATAATTATTGATATGTCATTAATATAATCTTCGTTTCCACATTACAGTGCTACAAAAAGGAATATGACATGTCTAATAGACATTAAATAGTGAGGGAGCCTACATCTACGCACTGAACTATTTTGTATTAAATTATTTTACTTCCAATGAGGAGTTTTCCAGTAGGTATTGTCAGATGGTTTCAAAAAGCATCAACAGATGGCGCTCCTACAATTCTAGTAATTTTTAAAAAATCTGTATGATTTTGGCAGTGATATCATGCAGCCATCTAATACTAAACCGAAATATAAATTGTTTATTAATATAACATAACTTTTAAAGGTTGAATGAAATGTACAAAGACATATTTTTAAGAATAGGCAAAATGGTTGAAAACTGTTGATAAATACAATATTATCCAATACAACATACCCAGTGTTTATATCCCCTTTGCTAAGGACCTTTTTCAAGCGATTATCAATTACAAAAATTTTCGGGCCTAGTAAGTGGTTAAGAATGCTTTAGGTACCTATTGGAAAACTCCTCATTTATTAAATTCTACTCTTTTGTAGCAATGTTTATAAACATGTCAGCGAGCGACCTCTACATTGTGAAACACTGTTTTCATACACGTCACATTTGCAGCCTGACTTAAAGGCGATAATCTGAATCTACCTTTATTAAATAGAATGTTTGAATTTGACGTTTCTAATTTGTGGTTGCCACATGCTATATAGTGTACCGTATTGGGGAAAATTTAACACATAATTAATTATCTGGTGTCTTTGACGATTATTTGAATTGATTTAAAATATCCTATGGGGTTAATATGATTTCAATTTATGGACAATCAAATACAAGATGTTATTAATGTGTCATCATCATCCAATTATTATATTAAATTTATGTTCTTATTTTTTTTTTTTTTTTATAGTCTCTTAATCACTATAATGTATATTCAAATCAAATAATTGTAGGTGTGTGATTGATTATTTTTATTAAACATTTTATAGTTTTGTTTGCTCAATAAGAATTCATTTTATGAACAATAAAATGCAAAATGTTGATATTAATATGTCATGTCGTTATTATCAAAACCATCCATAAAAATACCTATTGACTCTTTACATATCACAGAAAAAAATTAATTGCCCAAAATGAACATGACGCCGATAGTTTTTACAGCAGTCACACTTGCTTTCCAATTATTATATTAAATTAATATTATTTTGACATAAAATTAATTTTTACCTTAACGAATATATTCGAATCAAATTGTTGTAGGTGCGTGATTATTTTTATTCAACATTTTATAGTTTTGTTTGTTTTCAGGGATAAATAATTATCTACAGGTAGCAATAAAATAATTTATATAGCTTTTATTAATTATACCTCTAGTGTTATTACAAGTTTATAAAGTGAAAATAAAAATAATGGATAGGTATGTAACTAGTATCTATCTAAATTTTGTGTCTTGATACAAGAATACGGTTGCGTAAATCGGCTACACGTGGGTAATGGAAAAAAGTCCGGGACCCTAGAAGCCTAGCCTCGTTTTATTTCTCAGTTTCTTCTCGATGATGTTTATGTAATTGTAAATTGTTTTTAAGTAAATTAAAGATTGTTGTTGTTGGTAAATTAAAAATGATCAGGCAACACTGTAGAGGAAGGCGTTTACGAACGGTTTCCCTTCGGAAGCCGAGTATAGCCGAACGTATGATTAGGTCACGTGGTACTTTTTGAGTCTTCGTGGCGTAGCTTGTTCAGCTGCTCGTCGAAGCGGCTGTCGGACGGTCGCCTCTCAGCGAGTCTGCGTACGATGTAGCGGCCATATTTGTTCTTAGTTTGTAATAACGTGCATTATTTATGTATTTCAACGGATTTATAGAACATTTTCACCATGACTATCATAGTATTTCTAATAGACACATCAGCTTCTATGAACCAAAGAGCTTATTTGGGCGGACGCCCAACATTGCTCGATGTAGCCAAGGGCGCTGTGGAAACGTTCGTAAAGGTAGGTGCAGTGTCATCGACTCTTTATAATCGCCTCGTTATTTTGCATTGGTGTAATTTTCGCGTGCTAATGTGTAAAATAATTATATCCTAGGTTCGACAGCGTTCTCCTGAAAGCAGAGGCGACAGATATATGCTTCTAACTTTCGAAGAGCCACCCGCGAACATCAAGGTTAGTGTAGTAGATTGAACACGTTTTTGATAATTTTCCTGTAGTGTTTACGTAGATAACCAGATTTACGCCGGTTTCGTGTCGTTCTTATGTAGAGCACTGTAATCTGCAATCCAAAACATTTAACATACTTTGAAACTGCGAATTTACTGAAATAGACAGCACGACGTAAACAGGACGAGTCGCCGCTGTCGCTACCTCTGCGATAGCGTTCACGACTGCGCGCTCGTCACACTCCTATTGGCCAAGCCAACATTCATAACGAAATGGCGATTTGGTGGGAAATATAAACATTTCAACCATGCATTGGAACATAAAATCTATTCACTTGCCTTTGGAGATTTTTATTGAATCTATCTAGGTACAATTGTGTTGATTATGGTTCATAATTCAATTACAACTACTATTCATATTAATATTGCTAAATGGTACTTAGTTTCCAAGTGTCCATGCTTGATTAAATTATTTATGTGGTTGGTAGGTTGTTCCATGACTTTGCTAGTGTAGATGATACATTAACATAAAAATTTATTTTGTTTGTAAAAAGTTTTATGTAATTCTAATAAGATTTTTTTTTAATTGGATTTTATTATTGTGTTTCCAGGCTGGGTGGAAGGAAAATCTTGCCACATTCATCAATGAGCTAAAGAATTTGCAATGCCTCGGTCTTACTACAATGGGTGCTGCTTTGAAACATGCATTTGATGTTTTGAATATAAACAGAATGCAGACTGGCATAGATACATATGGACAAGGAAGATGTCCATTTTACCTTGAACCTTCAGTTATAGTGGTTATTACTGATGGGGGAAAACTCTCTAGCAATGCCGGCATTCAAGAAGAAGTAAGTTAAAATAAAATAAGAATATTATAATTAATCTACTTGCACTCTTTATATTATTAATGATTAACCCTATGATATGACAATAATTATTCTACTGCTGGCTGCGTCACCAAAATATCTCATAAGAATAAAATAAATTAGTAAATTTTAATGACTTATGGGGGAGTACTGACTTACTCAAGGGGTTATTGTCATACCTATGGTTTTCTTTTAATATGCCACTTATACTCTAAGTGGCATATTAAAAGTAAGTGTTGCAAAATTGATATGCAACACTTAAAAGTATAGAGACTTATTACATACATTATAAAAGTACCTATATATATTATAAATATAATAATGTAAGTAATAAAAAAATAGAGAAATTATAAAATTATGTTTTCCTCCATAGTTTAACCTGCCAATGAACTGTCCTATACCTGGCTCTGAGCTAACACGCGAACCTTTCCGTTGGGACCAACGTCTCTTCTCATTGGTACTGCGTCTAGCCGGCACTCCGGCTGTTGAACGGGACACTGGGCTCGTGCCATCGGACTCATCACCCATTGATGCTATGTGTGAGGTCACTGGTGGTAAGTGTCATACATATTATGTTCTAATAATTACACATTAGTTTTGATGCTCAGGTGCGTAATCAGGTGCGGTTGAGCGGTGGTTAGGTGGTTCATAAAAACAATATAGTGCTAGAAAAATGAAGAAAGTTAAACACAAATACTTTATTTAAGAAAAGGTTTGTAAAAAAATAAACAACTTCATTGTCAAAAGGCATGGAACAAGGCATAATATTCCATTTCACAAGTTCATTTCAAAAATAAATAGCAAAATCTGCTTGTACAACAAAACCTGTTTGACCACTACTGGCTCTTGGTTGTGATTCTGATTATAAGAACCAGCTTCCCATTGTAGTAGTCTAAACATTTATTTTCTATACAGATTGTACAGAAAATGTAAACTTGTAAATAGGTAGTTACACCATTTTTAGCTTCATTGTGCATGTGACCTATTGGAAGTTTTAATGGGTGCTTTTATAATTTGTAACATGACAATATTATCATGGATGTCTACGATATAGGGAAGAGCTGGCATGAAAGGGACACATATTGGAAGGGATAAGTCAAATAATCAGTAAAATAAGAAACTGACATTTCGTGACCGAGACAACAAGATTTTTGTTCTGTGGCAACCCTAAAGCACAAACAGCTTCGGACCTAAATTGTCACACTCCTGTCATACTAAAAAATGACCCCTTCATGCCACCTCTCCCCTACCGTGGACGTCAACGACAATATCGTTAAATTACAAATTATAAAAGCGGCCAATCCCTGTGAAGCTTGAGAATTATCAGACCTATTTACTATTGATATTAAGTGATATCAAGACTCCATAGACAATTAGCTTCTTTGTGCACATAACCTATTGGAAGTTTTAATCCCTGTGAAGCTCAAGCACCTATTTATTATTTATTAAACATAATAAGACAGTTTGCTCTGGGGTGGAGACCTGGTGACCTGTAGCACAGGTTTCCTTAGTTCAGGCACCAGTCGCCACAAATATGTATACATATCCAACATGTTAATAATGTACCTAGTTTCATAAAACATAAAAATATTATGTATACGTTGTTGTGGAGAAATAAATAGATTATTTATTTATTTATTTTATTTATTATTGTATAAACTTAGTAAGTTTATAGAATTTGGTTTTGATATTCAAGTGATATCAAGACTAAAGTTGTGATAGACAAATAAGTCTGGAGTTTATGGATGGACAAATAAGTGGCACAACCACCACCAATTATTAGTTAGCAAAAAATAACTTTACTAATTTTTTACATACTTACAGAATACTTAAATATTACATTGCAGGTCGATCATATTGCATCACGTCCCACCGTATGCTGATGCAGTGCATCGACAGTCTGGTGCAGAAGGTACAGAGTGGTGTGGTGATCAACTTTGAGAAAATGGGGCCTGACCCGCCTCCCATTGAAGGAGCGGTCAAAGCCGAAGGTGACCAATCTGAAGACGTGAGTCACGATCTACAAAAGGAGGTTGATGCTGATGGAGACAGGAATGGGGTAAGATTTAGAATACATAATGGATACATAGTGGAAATGTTGCAGCTGATTATTTGGTCAATTTAAAGTACACATGTTAGGTAAAAGCTTTTGAGTTTTACCCATTCTGATTAAGTGTGAATTTCCAAAACTCCCACTGTGCGTTATCATGAAACATGTCATACAATAAACTTGCATGCAACATTTCAAGCTTCTAGAGCCAGTGGTTTCCGCTGTGCGTTATCATGAAACAGTTAGTCACGACTTGCAAATTTCCACCCCCTAATTTACCACTTAGTCAAGCGGGGGGGGTGAAATTCCAGAAATGTTAAATCTCCTTTTTCATCATTCAAGTTGTACAGTTGTGTTTGTACAATTTGAAATAAATGTTTTGTTTGAAGACAATGGAGTCAAGGAGTAAAAACTTACATTCACACAATGTGAGTAGTGCATTGTAAGTAACTAGGACAGATCGAAAGCTAACTCGCGCCGAGCAGCTTTTGCTTGTACCGCTTTGTCTCGCGGCCGTAAAAAAGGGCAAGGTCTTATAGATCTAGGACAACTTGGAATCTTCTCGAAGCGAATTCATTCATGTGCCAAGAATATTTGTACCCCTAATTGATTGAAGCTAAGCTGCAGAGCCTCGAGCTTCGGCGTAGGGTTGCGCGTCTGCCGGTCTTCTGCAGGTTGCATTTCTGAGTGTGCGAAGCAGTTTCATGACCTCATTCCGCCGGCCCCTTTGCCGGTGCCGTTACGAATGTGTTCCCTGACCATTATAATCTGGAGTTATCAAGGTAAATTCGGGATCCTTGGTCTTTAAACCTGATCGAAACCCGTATTAACTAACACTCTGACTCTAAAATTCATCTTCATTCATCTTCGACTTCGAAACCCATATTGACAATCCAACTCTACTCCTATCGTAAAAGAGTACAATACATTCGAGAAACTTCATGATGTGAAACATTATCTTTCTACTGCGATAGTTGCTGCGCTGTACTCCTGCACTAAATCCTTTGGAAAACTGGGGTAATGATATACTCAACCTGCATTGATTGGATATCTTTCCGGTCAGGAACACCACGAGAGCCCATCCATTTCTCATCGGGTCCAACAGCTTTCGGATGCTTCTTGCGACAAAGAGCCGACTCGAGACGACTTCATCTCACAAATCCTTGATTCAGACCGATTTCTGCACCTCTTTTTCTCTTTCTTTTTGGTCTCTTTTGTAAGACCGCCATCTGTCCCTTAATACAGCCAACACCAAGTTTTGGATGAATGTTAGTTGTTACGATTATGTTCCGGACACATTCCGTGCCGGTTCTCATGATATAATACGATCAGTAGTGAAATTTTCATTCATTTTTGACATCGCGTCAGTATTGAGTCGGTATCGCGGCGTTTTTCTCACTTTTCATATATCGCCGCCATGTAACGCATTCAATGACGTAGATATAGCACAGAATACTAGTTGGTTGTATGTGGTTATAGGCATACCAACTTTTTTTTTTTTATCAAATACCGTTGGAATATTAGTATCAGCGGCGGTTCTATTTTCCTGTCATAGTTATCATTGACATTTTTTATTGTTAATTGAAGAATTAATCATTCTGGATAGATACCGTAGTGTTAAAGGTACTTTAGAGACCGAGATGTAAGGAATGTCCATAGGCTGCGGTGACTGCTTACCATCAGGCAGGCTGTAAGCTTGTTTGCCATCTTAGTGGTATACAAAAAAGGAATGCACCCAACCAGTCTAGGCCAGATTAAATCTAGTTCCGCAATCGACATGTATATTCGAAGAGAAAGGAATATTTATGGGGCTTATATTTAAGGAAATATAAGCTAGACCCATAGGATCTGCATGACTAGAGTCTTTTGGTGCCGCAGGCCAAGATCTTTTCCACACGTTTTAACTGAACTAAAACGCTTAGCAGAAATAAATTCATACATTAACCTAATACTACCTGTCATTGTTGCTCTTGCGTAAATATTTTGCATCAAACTCGCAGAGTCGCGTCCTTGAATTGCGTGAGCGTGTTGCCAATATATAACTTCCAAATTGAGGTAATAAAGAACTTAGGTTATTCCTAATTTTAATGAAATCTGCAATTTCATTAAAATTAGGAATCACCAGGGAATTTCTGAGGGACCTGAGCCTGCACAGTTAATAACTAAGTAATAAGCGATTTTTTTTATCTTGCAGCGTTGGAACGGCGGCCCTTACCCTGCTGGTGTGGGAGTGGGACCCAACCAGGGAGCCAGTGCACCGCCGGCGTGGCACACCTGCCGCCGACTGATCTACGTACCCCGGACGGTCTCCCAAAAGGGATTCGCCGTCGGATTTTGGCCCATACCGGAGTCCTTCCGACCAGACCCCAACGCGCCAACACTGGTAAGCACCCTGTTATTCTTTCCAGTGTTTGATTACCTTTCAGATAAGGGCAATAATCTTATCACCTGTCGGTGGTGATATGGTTGGATTCATGGCGACAGATGACCGATAATTAGGCTACTTTATGTATTATGTTATTTACCAGTACCAGGATTGCTTTACTGAAATTGACTGATTGATTCAATGTTATTTTATATACCTCTGGAATTTCGTAATCATAACGTGTCCGTAATAAAGTAAATAAACAATACTCTTTTGTTATCTGGTGCATGGCCATTCGTGGCCAGATTAGTTATCTGCTAGTACAATTATTGATACGTACGTCACATAAACAAAATGAACAATAATGTAAATGACCTTCAAACTGTTCAGATAACATTTATTCATAAAAACGTATCAAACAAACGAGGAAAATAAATTGTCATCGTCATAGAATACAAAATTGCGTCTTTCGCCTGTACTGGCACATGTGTCTTCTACAAGAGCATCCACAAACAAGTGACTGTTTTATTTTATACTCGTAATAGCCATCAATTCAAGCAGTCCACTGGTGGTCTTGAGCCTCCCTTACATTAGTGAAGGGTTTTACCACACACTTGGTAGGCTGGAAGGCGGTTGCATTTTTTAAAATACGAATAATACCCTGCTGCCCATTTTTTGGATTATGTCCATGTTCTAGCTGATCAGCGGCCTTAGCCAAGAGGTTTCGTTAATCTACAATCGTTTGTGGTAGAAAAAACTGTATGGGATTTGACATAAGCTAACGTTATCTGACATAAGCTGTTTGTTGTAGAAATTCTTGGTCCATAGACAATTCACGTACTTTCGGTGTACAAAGGAGGCGGATTGGCGGATGATCCTACACAATCAGAGTCAATGTAGATGTTGGTAGAAATAGTCGAACTTCGACCTGTCAATTTTCTACCATACACGCATCACGCAAGCGGAGCTGTCAAAGATGGCTAGACCGGCAGCTTCATCTACTCTGCCGATTAGTTTTGTACCACATGATTTGTTTTATATTTACGAGACAGTGTGGTCCTTTGCAGCCGCCGCGCTCAGCCCATCCGGTGGTGAAGTTCACCTGCGCGAGTCAAGAGCCGATGGTGATCGACAACCTGCCTTTCGACAAGTACGAGCTCGAGCCGAGCCCGCTGACGCAGTTCATACTCGCCAGGAAACAGCCCACCACGTGCTGGCAGGTAATAATTGAAATTATACTAAGTATAATAAGTATGTATTTAAAAGTATTTAAGTAGTATATCAGTTATTTAGCACCCATAGTACAAGCTTTGCCTTAGTTTGAGGCTAGATGGCGCTGTGGGAAATTGTCCACGAATATATATTTATTTATTTATACTAGCTTTGACCGCGACTTTGTCCGCGTGAAATTCGGTTATCCAGATAGGATTTCGAGATAAATTATATCCTATGTGGTCTCGGATAAATTAGATACGTGGAAAACAGCTGAACCAATTTAGCGTACAAGGGTAGAGAAAATTGTCGAGTACACTAGCATACTATTCTACCAGTTCCAAGTACTCTACCGGTTTTGGTAGAGTAACTGTCTACACGTAAAAAAGTTACTAATGTAGATCGCATGTAGACCGTAATGTCGGCCGCATTCAAAGTGTGGGGGTTAGATAACTGATACTACTTATTTTTTTTAAATACATGCTTATGACCCTGACCCGTAACAGAAATTAAATATCATTAATTAAATTTCTGCTCGGCCGGGAATTGAACCCGGGACCTCTGCGAGGAAGCCCCGACATGTTGACCCTCAGGTCGTCAATAGTAATATATTTTAATCAATATCACTAGAATCGCCATTTGTATTTATTATGAAAGAATTTTGTTCTGCGTGCTCCATGACGTAATCCAAATTCCATATTTCTTCCATCGATTAGCATCTATTAAAGTTATAGCGCCATAAAATAATCACTTATCTTAAAAGTTGAGTTATTGGCACCAACATAATTTTTTTATTGAGTGTGGGGACACTGGGATTGCGTTTGCAATGGTATGCAGTCGGCAGTCGGACATAGTCGGACAATTTAAATACCATTACTTTTAGCATTTTATTTACTAAATATTTATTATTTTCACTGGTTACTGTGAACTTAGCTTTCTAATTTGGTGCGACCCGATTGGTCGAGGTGTGGGGTTAGGCCGGCGGTAAACGATGAGTCACTATTTTCTTAACGCGAATGGACAATTTTAATATTTAAGTAGTATAGTAGGATACCGTCACGGCGTGCCAATCGGCTCCCGAGACTGTTCCACCAGTCTCTAGTCCCAGGTTCCCCAACGGTAGACCTTGGTCAACCTCGCTTTGCCAACGATATTAGGAAGCGCACCTAACGAGTGGCGAGATCGTTGCGGTGCCGAATCATTGAAGAACTTATAGGAAAAGCAACCATGTTTTATAAATCAAATAGAATGTAACAATGCGAGAAAGAGTACTTGCCTACAAACATTTTAATTGTTACTAGGGATGCAACGATACGGCTATTACGATACCAATACGAATGACGAATACATCGTAATGGCCAAATACGATAACGAATTACGATACGAATGCATTACGATATTTGTTTAATACCTTTTTGATGAATTTATTAGAAGCTTTGTTGTATGTTATTATTGTAAGACTAAGTAAAGTAAAAGTATAAAAAAAGTTATGCATTTTTAATTAATATATTTATTAATTTTATCAATTTTCATCATTAACTTAAATTTTAATTTTTTAAATTGTTACTATTTGTTACATTTACTGACTATTATTTAATTAGCGAAGCGTTCAGAAATTGACGCATTATGCGTTTCGTTTCACCCGAAACAGTAAAAATTTAAAAATTAAAATTGTTGAAATAAATGTATCGTAAAAATAGCGTATCGTAATATTTACGATAACGAATGATCGTAAAGGTTTACGATAATCGCCGATATACGATTATCGTATCGGTATCGTTGCATCCCTAATTGTTACGAAATACCATACTTCAATAAATAAAAATTATTATCTTGTCGATCATGTCCCGGTTATGCTTTCGCGCACGAGGGCCCGGGGTCCACCTTGACCATGATCCAGGAATTGGCAGATTAGGTAATTACAGTGGAGCGACTGCCATCTGACCTCCTCTACCAGGGGAACGAAACCAGATTCCTGAGACCTGAGAAATACCGTACTGTAATACCACATAATAACCCTAAACTTATATTTCTCGCAGGTTTTCGTAACCAACAGTGGTTGCAAGAACACGGAGCTCACCCATCCGTTCGGCTACCTGAAGGCCTCGACGAATTTGACGTGTGTCAACTTGTTCGTGCTGCCGTACAATTATCCCGTGCTGTTGCCACTACTGGACGACCTGTTCAAGGTCCACAGGTGCAAGCCCACCCCCGAGTGGAAGATGGCCTTCCAGCAGTACTATGACAGGATGCCCTCGTACTATGTGGGGGTAAGTGTCCGACCAAATTTTATTTCTTTAGAAGCAAGTCTCTGTATAATCTGGCAGGTGGACCGACGACCTGATAAAGATCGCAGGTACCAGCTGGATGCGGAAGGCACAGGACCGGGCTTTGTGGAGATCTCTGCGGGAGGCCTATGCCCAGCAGTGGGTGTTTTTCGGCTGATATGATGACGTCTGTATTATGAGGTTTTTATTTATACGTCTATTTGGTTGGACTAAGAAATTGTGTTTTAGGATCTCGACTTTACTGATTTACTATTGCATATCGAATGATAACGTAAGCCTTCTGCCACTTCTTCCTTCTTGATATTTCTGCAACTTTGCCTTGTACATAATTTGGTTTTCATAACATGTAACTGATATGATTACGGCTAGCTTTTTTTATTTTATACTACTCAGTGACAAACGAGCAGACAGGCCTACCTGATGATAAGCGATAACTGTCGCCCATAACATCTACGATTCATGCATTTAGGTTGCTGGCAACAAAAATGCAGAACCGCAGGTGCGTTGTCACTGTGAGGACTAAGCTGAAATGCCTCATGCCCGTAATTGCGCTGGCTACCGTATCCTACAAACCGGAACACAACAATGCAATTTGCTTGGCGGCAGAAATAGATAAGGCAGTGGTGCTCACCCAGGCGGACTCCTCAGGCTTGACAGAGTCAGGTGGTAACCTGATAAACATACGCAAACTAAACTTGATAAAACATTTTCCTTTGCAGCCGTTACGTCGTGCCTTGGCGAAGATGGGAGCGTCCGCGCCGCTGGTTCAGAGTTTGGTACCGGACACGCAGGATAGCTCGTTGAGCTTCTCTGTGCTCAACTACTTGAAAAGACTGAAGAACCAAGCCAAGAATGAGTTCGAGAAACTTTGTGCTGACGTCATCAATAAAGCGTCCAGTTTAAACAATCAAAAGGTAAAGTATCTAATGTTTTATTTAGATCAAATTCTAGACAACTATAGTAAAATGTTAAGCTAATCGAACTTGAATACTCTAACTCCACAGAATTAGTGCAATTTCGTATTTCGAAATTAACTAATAAAATATGTAATTTCACAATTTCCAAAAACTGTTAGACAGAAAGCGGTCGCGCGGTCAGGCGATCCGCGTTCGCGTTCTGCGGTCGATGTCTTGTATTACGTTGCTTAGACATACCCACACAGCAGGGGGACGATTCTCGCCAGAATCTCAAAATCGACATTTTGTCTAACGACAAATCTGTATTAAAACGTCACTGAAGTTAATCTACAATATACGACTCTCGGAGAGAGTTGAGAAAATATTTTAGACTGTAATAGAGATTTCAAAATCCTTATAAATGGAGATTTGTGGCTAGAAAAAAAGTCAATTCAAGATGTCACCGCCCGATAATTGGGCCCCAGACTGCGTCGGTCAACGAAAACAAATTCAAACACAGAACAAGAATGCGGAACGCTCGACCACGTGATCGCTTTCTGTCTGATGTGCACTGCACATTTATTACTTAGCAAGTAACACTGTATTGAAATATTTTTATTGCATTACTTAAGTTCTATGAACTGGCTTAAATTGCTGCTTATCAGTTGTGCGTCATGACCTGATCAAACTTGTCGTGATTTGCCAAAATACGTGACTCGCTGGGCTTGTATGGCTTCCTACGCAGTATGTGTGACACATCGTAGCATAATCTTGGTTAGATTAGTTGCAGTGATGTAAACATTTCCAAATAAGTATCTAGCTTTTACCGGAGGCTTTGTTCGGCTAGTATTCGGTAAAAGCAGATACAGATGCATTAGTTCACCAAGATTGACACTATCCCTCATATGTTAGGGGTCAAATGCGGTTTAAGTATACCGGCAGTAGGTGAAAAGCCTGAGGCGGATGTCTTAGGCATGGATGAGCACATAACAGTCCACCAAGAAAGTGGTCTATTACTCGACAAAACATCTCTTGTATATGTATATTAAACCAATAAAGTAAACCTTGGTTACTCTTAGAATATTTTATTGTAAAGGAAAACTAACCTTGTTGTTTTACTACGCGCAAGCGCAACTGAACTTCAACGTTACAGTAAAACTTGCCGTCAGTCAATGCGAATGAACGAAATCCCATTATTTTTCACGCCACATCAAAAATTTAAAAAGCTACACCTTTGACAGTGACGTCAAGAGCTTGTATTGCATACAAAAATGAAGCCTAGAAAATGAAAAATGCTTTCTAATAAGCATATCGCTCAACGTCATTGGTCATTTAGGCTGAGGTCCATACATTTCTACCGGTCCCCCTTTAATACAAGATCTGTGTTTTGACAACTCATAAAGTGTTGCTAACTCGACTTGCGATCAAGTACCGTATCCACTCATATTCGTGACGACTGCAATTCCAACTTCAAATCTAACCCAACCTTTCCCTTTCACAGGGGACGGAGAGCGTTCGCGTGGTGGCCCGCTCGCCTCTCCGCAAGGACCTGTCGTCGCATCCGTGCCTTCAGGACCGCTTCTCCGCATTAAGGGACCAGCTGAACGAGTTCGGTGGATTCGTGGTGGGGCTCTCGCGAGGACGGCACAAGGCCCAAGCTCACACGTACAGGAACCCCTTCGATATACAGCGGCGAGATCTGTTGGATCAGGTTAGTTTTTGCGTGGCAATGATGAACACTTTCTCTTTTTCTCTATTCTTTATTGTACACAAACATGACGTAATGATACAGTACAGTAACAGAGATGTACAAAGGCGAGCTTAACTCGTTAATTGAGTTACTACATAGAGCACCTATTATGTATGTTTAGATGTATAGTCCATTCGTGTTAAGAAAATAGTGAGTAAAGGTGTATTCACAATGGAGTGAAAATTCAAACAATTTGTGTTTTTGAAAAGATCAAGTTTAGTTTAATTTAATTAAAATTAATGTCAAGGCTATCCCTTTGCTTAGCACCCAGTCTAGTATTTGCTGTTTATTCTAACCGGATTCCAGCAGAGGATTCATTTTTATTATTTTCTGGCTACTGCGATGACTCAATTTTCTTATCGCGAACGAACTATTTTCTGTGAACTGACATTTGTCGCCACCGTCGCATTCAAACTTACAAAGACAACATAGATACTGGCAACCGAATGACATCTCCACCCGGCGGTCGTAGTTCCTAATTTCGCCATTTCATAGATAAGTTAGTCGTACTGTAGGTAGTGTACCAAAAGTTAACCACATTGACAAGTTGGTTTGGGAAGGGACGAAGGTCGATGTGGTTTTCGGTGGATGGTGGTAGTAAAACTTGTTAGTAATAGTATTAGATGTCCAGTGGGATGTAAAACAACGTGTTCAGCACCATCGCAGTGGCACGATCTGCTTGATCATCTTTGTTTTTTATACCACAAAGTTTATTTATTTATTTATTTATTCAGGAAACAAACAGTCTTAAATATTATTATGTGCAATTTCATTTCACAAACAGACCTACAGTTCCATATAAAATTAAACAAGTCTTACTATAACTAGTCGAGCAGAAAGAGACTATTGCACGAATACGACACAACATTGCTAGCAACACTTAAAGATTTAACATCGTAATTCAGTATGAAGGTAGACATTTCACAAAATATTCACTAAAAGTATTGTAAGTTGGCAAACAAGCTTACACAAACAAACACACAAACTGGTTACCATCAAGCAGGCCGTAAGCTTGTTATGCTCTATCAACGATTGCAAAACCAGGGGTGTCACTCCCTTTGGTGTTGAGAATTGATGAAGCTGGGCCGATGGGTTAATGCTTGTCCTGCTAAGGGTCAATTCAAGCTAGCGCAGAACGGAAGCGCATTTCTAAAAGTTAACAAATTCACCCTTATCTCAACAATGTAATGCCCAAAATTTTTCTGTGATAAAAAAGACACGTGATTAAAGAATGCGCGTGTCTTTTTTACCCCAGTATTATTTATTAAGAATCATGGATCTGTTCACATTTTGATGATAATTCCAAACCTCCGCAGGTGGTCCGCATGCGAGCGAACTTCCTCCAGCCCTCCCTCGCCCATACCCGCCTGGTAGACGAGGACAGTGTCCACTCGATGCCGGTCGCCCAGATGGGCAACTACCAGGAGTACCTTAAGCGGATGACGCCGCAACTACGAGAGATTGAGACGCAGCCCGTCAGACAACACATGTTCGGGAACCCGTTCAAGATTGATAAGGTGAGATGGGTGGACGCTGGTGATTGTTTTGTTACGTATATTTGAAGAAATATAAGGTGATAAAGGCTAATAAGGTTCTATGAAAGTGTGTCGTTTTTCAAACTGCTTTTCTTGGGCCATATTTTTGAAACCGCTCGCGTCCATGTGAGCGCTCGTGTGTACTACACTACCTATCTCTTTCACACTCATGGTAAGTTGCTAGAGATAGAAAAGACAAGCATGATGCGAGCGGTTTCGAAAATAGCACCTGTAGCCTTATAATTTGTTCCGCCATATGTGTACTTTAGAACAATATGCTAGCGGGCGTGAAAACCTAAATCGCACTGATTGGTTATAAGGAGGGCTGCATATATACCTCTATAACAGCATTGTTGATGGTGGTACAGTTTGAAATGTTTGCAATTGATTTGCGATTTTATTACTGAGTCTGGTTCATTTAGCCCACGTTAGTTTTGACACGTAAAATGCTCTTCGCATATTCAATGTTCACCAATTAAAAGTTCTTGAGAGATTTCTGTTCATTCCAAATGGGACCGTAACTCTTTTCTATTCAATAAAACTACAATATCTTCACTTAGTGTAAAAATGTGGTTTCTGCCTACCCTTACGTTTAAAAGGCGTGAGGTTATGTACAGTACAAGAGCATAAAAGAAGGGAGCATTAGCTGTCCCTTATGCCCAAAGGCATATTTGACCCCCAGGGTATATTTTAACAAGTAAAAATTTATTAATGTATTTATTTTAACAATTTATTGTACACAATATATAGTATAGAGAAATGACAAAATTAAAGACGACGATACAACAGGCACTACTTTAATTCATGAACGCTGTAGAAAGGAAAATGCTGAAGTGCAAAGGAAAATGATTCTTAAGGTGGTCATGCACATATGCCCTTACATTGTACGTATCTACGTATCTATCCCCACCACTAACCTCCCCCCTTACTCTTCCACAGCGCATGATGGTAGACGAAGCCGACATCGACCCACTAAGCTCCGTCCGGGGCGCCGGCGGCGGGGGCGCCAGCAAACGCGGGGGGGAGCCCTCGCGAGCCGTGCCCCCCAAACGCAGGGCCGGGCCCATACCCCACCACGTGATGGCCCGGCGGCCGTCCACCCCCGCCCCCTCGCCCGCCCCCAGCGACCCGGAGGGACCCCAGCGGGGCCCCCCGCCGCCCCCCGCGCCGGTCGCCCCGCAGACGCCCCAAGCGACGACGGTGCGGCGGCCGGCGTCGCCGCAGGCGCCAGTGCCTTCGGATCTGCCGTCCGGCAGGCCGCCTGAGGTATGGATGGGTTGTGGCGTTTGGTTTATAACTGTAGCGTGCGCGAGATAAAATTACACTGGTCATTTTTATGGCGGCCCTGTCATTTGTTTTTGGGAGTTGTTACTAGAGATGAAACGGATAGTTGTTTGGCTTAGGGGGTGGCCGGATATCCGGTATCCGGATATTTTAATTAACTTTATTCTGAACAATTCTTCCAACTTTAGACGGTACCCTCGATTCGAAATACGGGTAATTAGCCCCAGCATCGTGGACCAGAGTGTAGTGAAACATTATCTTAAGCTCGCATAAGAAGACACATGAAACCGCATGCTACCTCTCAATGTAGAAGCAATTCGTATTAACCCAATTCATAATAATTGACCTTATATTTACTTTTGAAAGATTAACTTTGCAAAAAATATTTTTTTGCTAACCTACCTATAAATGAGCAACGGTTAGGTACCTTATCAACAGTGCTTTGATAAAGGAATATTTATAATTTTTGAGATTACTTTTGTCCTATGAATAAAATCACTTTTATGTACTTTTCAAACATATTTTGCTATACGTTATCCGGCCGGATATTAACGCACTATGCGGTATCCGGACGGATAGTAAATGAACGCCGGATAGACCGGATACCGGATAGTAACCGGATATCCGTTTTATCTCTAGTTTTATTGTTGGCTGACTGACAAATTTTATATCTTTCGCGCACTCTAGACCAACTAGAGTCTGCTCGTTTGTCAGTGCGTAGCATAAAAAGCAAGTGTTGGTGCTTACCTACTTCTGATGCTGACTGTGCCTAGTCATAGATTAATGGAGGGATAAATAGACATTGATTTTTGCAACACCAATACACATTAGATTGGGTCTTTCAAGAATAATCAGGAGTCCATCCAGACATGATCACATTTTGGGGTCTCCAGCACCTCTGTACTTAGTGTTGAATACGTTCAAAGGTTGCGCTAACTGCTTATGGCAGGCCGTAAAGTTTTTGCCACCTTAGTGGTATAAAAAAAGCATGAATATTATAAGTAGGTAACCCCTCTTGTTGCCTAATTACTCATACAGTTTTACACTATCTGTAGGGCTTGCACAACTTGCTCTCGCGCGCGATAATCGAGATAGGACGCGACGTAGAGCTATATCTTTCATATTAGTATCGAGAGAAGGAAACAAACGGTCTCTCGCGGCGCAAGCTTTGTCGCGGACACACTTGTGATAGTCGTACTGAAACGACAATCTCAAACCGAACTAGCTAGTCATATGTACCCGTTTTCTTTCCAGATACCGGCCATTGTGGACACTGGGGGACCCGCGGGCGGCCCCGCGCCGCCGCCCACGCCCCCCGCGGCCGCTCCACCCAACTTGCCACCAGTTGTCAAACCCTTTCTCAATGGAGGTACTGTATACGAAACACGTTGAAAATTATTTATTTATTCGTATGGTATGTTAACTACTGCTCTTGCAACAATTAATTTCTGTCAAAGTGTCTTCTGCTGTCAAGTGGTGCTCTAAAATTTTTCCCGACTTTCTTGTCGACTTTTTGCAATATCAAAATTGCAAAATAAAAAAAACACCTGATTGGGCCGTTCAAGAAGAATCCTGGAGTTGACCGTTAGTTGGCCGTGCGGTGTCGTACAAGCGATTAATGTTTTCGAGGCAAAAGTTACACTCTCCGTAGACTGGAAAATGGGCAGCAGCGTTTTCCAATTGCGTTGTAATATTTACAACGCTGTGATCTCCAGCCCGCTTGCCAAGCGTGGAGATTATGGCAATAACCTCCCCTCTCGTGGGAGAGGCTCTAAGTACTGCAGTGGACTGGATGGTATATTAATATTTAAAAACCTATATTAGGTATGATTAAGTCTACTGGTCTATTTTAAAAGAATTGAGCCGCTTTGTCACTTACACTAAAATTACATTGTTGAAATTACAATTTTGGTAGCTAACGACCCGCCCCGGCTTCTCTCAGTTGTTCCTGGGTTTTCTTTGTGTCATATAGTATAAACCTTGCGAAAGACGTTCTCTAACACCGCATCATAATCCGTTGCGTGGTTAAGGAGTTGGCGGAAATACAAACAGACGCGGAAAGCGACTGTATTTTAAACTATTTATGAAGGATGTCAAGAAAAATGAGTATGAGAGCTTCAGTTTTCACTTCAATTTGTCACAACAAAGTTGTCAACAAGTTATAGCTATAAGTAAGCTAAGTGAATGGTCATAAGCATCAGTTATGCTTATTCCTTATTCCAATTTAATTTTATTGATTTCGCCGACGATTTGTTATTAATGGCAACAAATAACAAATACTATAAACACTGAATATTATATTCACCCTGGCACCGAATCAGGGATTTCGCGATTCTAAAATCCACCAGATGGCACTAGTTACTGGGTGTTATATGTATAATACGTATGTAAGTATTTAAAAGTATATAAGTAGTTTATCAGTTCTCTAGCACCCATAACACAAGATTTGCATACTTTGTGGCTAGATGGTGCTTTGTGAATTGTCTCAGCATATATTTTATATATTTTTCTTGATTTGTTATTAAAATAAAGCCATGTGACATTTTACAGATGATATACCTAAATGTCCAATTGTGAGGCAGTACTTTGACAGCAGACCTTACGCCCCAGTAGCGCCATCTGTCGAATTCAGAAATCCGAAAGCCCTCATTATGACCAAACTCTATTGCACACAAATTATCTAAACACCTTACCACTTCTACAGATGCGTACACGACGATGGGCAGCAAGATGGCGCGGTCACCGTCGCCGGAGACGTTACCACCGGTGGTACCCCCCGCGGTGCCCACCCCCGTTATCGCCTCAGTCCCGCCAGTGTTGCCGTCGCCGCCACCGACGCCCGACACGCAAGAACTACAAATCAACGCCATCCTGCAAGACATCGCGGCTGAGAACAACTCCAATGCACGCAACAAGGCCAAGCGGAAACGGAAGCTGGTGGGTAGCATTTTTTAAATATAAAATCGAAGCAAACAAGCGAGGAGCCGAAGATCGAGCGATGTGGACAAATAGAAGTAGGAAGGCGACCTTAGGCCTTCACGCGCCGCGCTCGGGTTTGACGTCAGGATGATGATAAAGCAAACGAGCCAACGGGCTATTTGATGGGAAAGTGATCACTGCTGCCTAAAGACCAGTCGCTAATGCGTTGTCTGCCTTTGAAACAGGTATATGTGCATTTCTTGAAGGTTTCAAAGACTTTTATGTGAATTATCTTTTGGTGCGACTTGATGGTGATACCGAATCGTACGCCATGATAGTAAACTGCTCGATACGCCGTAAAGCTCTTCTTACTATAATAACCCGCCATGTTGTGCATGCTTGGCAGCAATGTATATCTACCTAGTGTCCTGTGACTGCAATTTTTTTAAACAAATCCTTACTTGATTCTAAACTCTTGCCCATAAAACTCTTGTTTCATTATAAATGGATTGTAACTGTGAGTGAGGTCTAGGCTGGTATGTCTCGTACTGCTTGCAATTGCTTTTCCTTCAAACCGGAACACAACACAACCATTGTTGTAGTGCAGCCGAACTAGATGGTGGTCATAGTCATCCAGGAGAAAAGTTCAAGCTTGACGTATTCCAATCAAAGGTTGGACATTCGAGTGAGAACCTCATAGGTCATAGAGGCAAGTTCTGAAAATTCAAAAGAGTTTTAAATGTTATCTTTTGGTTATCTTTATAACTTTGCATTGGCGCCGTCAAGTCACGCTAACAGTATTTCACAAAATGAATTCGTTTTATCTACCTACGTGACTTCAAAAATATTATGTTACTTTGTGACTTGGTTCTTTTATACAAAAAGACTGGCGTTATAAGTTTGACTCCTGTATGTCTGTGGAGTTATAGGTAATATTGGACTACAGGCTGATTTTCAAGCATCTGTCGCTTTGTCCAATGAGGAGTTTTCCAGTAGGTATTGATAGTTGGTTTCAAAAAACATCAATAGATGACGCTCCTACAATTTTGGTAATCTTTTTATAATCTGTATGATGGTGGCAGCGATTTCATGCAGCCACTTAAAAATTAAATGTTTATTAATATAAACATAACTGTTAAAGGTTGAACGAAGTGTAAAAAGAAATATTTATAGAAGTTGGCACTATGTTCCATTTTATTACAACCTCTAAAATGGTTGAAAACTATTGATAAATACAATATTATCCAATACAACGTACCCAGTGTTTATATCCCCTTTGCTAAGAACCTTTTTCAAGCGAATATAAATTACCAAAATTGTCGGGGCGCCATCTAGTGAGTGGTTAGGAATGCTTTAGATACCTATTGGAAAACTCCTCATTCATCCCACATCTCACTGAGTCCGCGCTCCTAAAAGACTCAAACTACTATAAGCGGCTGTCCTTATTGGCAGCGGTCGTGCGATGGGCGGTTTTGAGGTCTCCTAATGATCGCACGACCTTATGCTCATCTTTACACAATCTTTGGTTTGAACAACCATTCTGACATCGACTTCCCTGTTCACAGAGCGAGGTGAAGATCTCGCCGCCGTCGCCGCCGCCGCCGCCGGCGCAGCCCACGCGGAAGGAGCTCGCCGACATCAAGAAACACAACATGGCCGTGCGAGCGGAGGTGTACCGCGCCGTCAGACGGCCCGGGAAAGGTGAATATGGTTTGGAGTTATAGATTTTAGATAGATAGGTTCATCCTTCACACCTTGGAGCCTAATTGGATGCGGGTTCCAAAGGAACTCTCTCCCATGCACACTAAGGTTGTGGAATGAACTACCTGGAGCAGTGGCGTGCACACAGTTTTTAGACAGGGTAGGCAGAAAATTTCAAAAGCTTAATAATTACCAAAAACGCTGCATGTTAATGTTGAATCGTAAAGAGTTGTTCAAAAAATGTGATTATTTATTTATTTATTTATATTTTATAACGGGCGCGACATTCGTTTGATACAATTTAAATAAAAATCCGTTTAAAATTGATTTTTGCGTCCACAACATCACGTTTACGTTGTGGCGGTCCTGTTTTTTTATTAGATGTAAATGATAAGGTCCTGTTTTTCATAAACGCATTCATAAATGTAGGTATCAAACCTAGATCTAAACGATTCCAAAAACGACGAGGTTTATACTATTTGCAAATCTGTTTAGGATCTGTTTTTTTTTCACTGAAAGATAGTTTAGAAAATACGTTATTTTTTATTTTCTCTATACAAACACCACCTAAACAACTTTCACAGTTAATATTATCCATTTTGCACACTGATAGATAACTGGTTTTATAAATTAAAACATAAACGAATCAGAACAAATAATGGCCGGCGAACCGCAACTCAGTATTTTCAATAACAGCATACAAAATCACACAATACGACACAAAGGTAAAGGTAGTAATTTAAATCAGCGCAACACTTTAGCAATCTACTTTTTAAAATAGTTATATTATCCAACTAATAACTCTGGTTCGGAAGACTTCGGTCATTGTCGAGATTTTTCGTCTTAAAAGACATTGCCTACCCTGTGCGATTGTGTGCGTAATTTGTGGCTTAGTGTTCCACGTATTAATAGGAATTCACACCAATGAAGATAATTAAAAAACATTGCACACATATGTACATTAAGGCACGAATAGTTTGTGTCTTTCCCGTTACGCGCCCATAGCGGCGCTAGTATCGGATTTGATTCGGTATAGAGCAATGATACATTTACATAGGTATCACAAATTTTCGGTAGGTGGCGCTGTGTTGAAAATACGATAAATCGAGCATCAACTTTGAATTGACTGATTAAGCTGCTTTGTTTATTAATTAATATAGTAGCAATTAGGTACCCATTATTTAAATTTATAATATTGTGATCAGAACAGAATGGTAGGGTAGACAGTGTCTTTTTGTTTTTATGAAATGCACGCCACTGACCTGGAGAGTACAACATGGATTTCTTCATGGAGTTCTTGACGACCTGAGTGGTTCAGTGGTGCCGGTCTGCCACGCAAGAGGTCCCGGGTTCGATTCCCGGTCGGGCAGAAATTGAAATGATGAATTTTAATTTCTGTTACGGGTCTGGGTGTTCTATGTATAAAAAGAATGTATTAAAAAAATTATAGAAGTAGTTCATCAGTTATCTAGCACCCATAACACAAGCTTTGCTTACTTTGGGGCTAGATGGCGCTGTGTGAATTTGTCCACGATTATTTATTTATTTATTTATGAAAGGAGTGAAAAGGTTTTTACGGGGTCGGCAACGCGTGGGTGATGCTCCCCTGGTATTGCAAACTTTTATAAACGTATTTTGTATTGTATTGTATAGGCTGCGGTGACTGTATACCATCAGGCAGGCCTTAAGCTTTTTTGCCACCTTCTTGGTATTAAAAAAAAATTGGCAGCAATACCTACAGTCCCCATTATCCCAGTAGGTGGGATCGGCACAATATATTTTTCTTCCATTCAGCCTACTTGTCATCTTGCCCATCCCATTGCTATCCCCACTATCTCCTTTCGCTCGCCAGCATACACACAGTTCAACCATCTTTTCTTAGGTCACAACAATAGTTGAGAATTAGACAGAATGCGAAATAGGCGGTTTGCCAAGTGGGCCGATAGCGAACTAGTCACCTAGAGAAGTCGTTAAAAAAGGTATGGACTATTTGATAAATATACCTCGTGCGGGTTTAAAACACCAATTTCTATCACCTATAGCAATAAGGGACACAGATGAGCAAAGGCAACCCTATCGCTACGGGTAAGCAAGATGGAAAGTAATCACCGCCGCCCATCGACACACGCATCATCCGGGGAGTCCATCATGCGTTGCCGGCCTTTGATATAAATGTACTGTGCGCGTGCGAGTTTATGTCCATCGGGCACGACCGCTTAAATAATTCGAGTAGCAATTGAAGGCTCGATTCATCGCCATCTCACTCGGTTGCGGTTTGAGAGACTTACGCTCGTTAATTCAAAGTTGTAATGTAACGATTTGGGAACATCGAGATTTGTTATCTTATAAGCTTGTCCACTGCATCTGAATCGGCTTGGCATTAGAACTGCTTACACTGAATTGTTAAATTTTCAACGGATATCATCCGCAGTCAGCACGCCAATCGCAGAGAGAGAGGGAAAGGGAGGGAAATGCCGATCGGAAATGTAGACTGCCATGAAAATGTGGCCGTTCACAAACAGTGGAGGCAATACCGACCCACCGTTCGTCATCTCCGTGATTCCGATGCACTAGACACGCACTCTTGTCTGTCCGTAGTGGTTTAGAATAATCAACAATTTTTTGTTTGTTTCAGACTTTGCAAAACTGTTCGAAAGTTTAAAACAATTACAAGGTGGTGTGGACGTTAAAAAGGAAGTGATTAGGGAAGTGATTAACGAATCTCTAAGGTTCAAAAGGAAAGCGCTAGCAAAGTTGCTAGAGGACTTCTTGGCGGGGCTCGAGAGGAACGGCAGCAGCGCCTCTGTCGGCATGAAGCGTATCGCCAACTCTGTGTACAGTGGGACGAACAACCACAGCTAGTGGTCGGCCAGTGTCGCGGACATTCTGAAGATGCTCGAGTGACACATAGACCCGATAGGTTAAGTGCAGTCGTGCGTGCGACACCCTCGCCAACGAACTGTTTATTAACGTGCGTTCCTGCTACGACGCTTCTAAAGTGACTGAATAGAATTGGAAGCATGTGCGGCGTTCGAAATGCCAAACGACCCTCTCAAGTTTAAGTTTACGGAATGGTGATGGTAATTTTAATATTTCCGCCTATGAAACTTTGTCGCTCGAAATGGCCTGTGGTCTTGTGTGAAACGCTCCTAGTCTGAACTACATTTCTATCTTCCACGGTTAGGCATTTACTTAATCTCTTGATGTTCTCGAAGTCACCTAAGATTGATCAAATGGACCAGTTTTTCCTCTGTCGTTTTAGTTTCTGTACATACAAACATTGTGTTGAGTACTACGAAATGTGGTTAACAAAACCTAAGCAATATAAAATAGAGTTAACTTGGAATACGACTTAGTGCAAAATGTCAGTGAATTTGTGTGTTTCAAAGAAATTGTAAATATTGATATGTAAATATAGGGTTACGTATGTAATATTACCAATGAAATTACACTAATGATGCTTTTATGCATCGGTCAACGCAGAGTTCAGTGCGTGAGGGCTCTTGCAATGTGTTACTGTGAACTATGGATTAATAAACTTGACAATGTTAAATGATTTCCTTTTTATTTTTACATAATAAGTGTTATTTTATGCTAAAGAGTTTAGTTGAATATTTTGAGAGTAATTACCTCTACATCTGTTTTAATTTTCATAATATTTGGAGATTAATTTAACATTGTTTTGTTAAAAATCCTCATCACTGCCAGTGAAAAAGAGCTCTTTCGGCACTGGATCTCCACGCCCGGTCAATTGTATAGTGTATTATACATTTTATAAAATAAATTATAATCCTTATTGGATTTTTAACTTTGTGTTTTATTTGTAAACTCACTTAACCATTCGGCTGTATTACTGGCGGTTTGGTTCCAAAAGATCAAATTCCATCACAACCAAATCTCAAGATGTCCGATAACGTCATCTGAAATCCTAAATTTCCCTCATACTAACCCAAATCTCAAATGACCCAATAACTAACACGACTAAAACCAATTACAAGCGCGTAACTCGGAACTGATCCTGGCGACCGCCGGCGAGGCGATATTTGGAATATTCATTTTGTGCAGAGGAGCTCGCCTTGGGAAATTGGGTGGCTACAGAATGGGCTGCCACAACAGAGATAATGTTAACGCAAAATTGGAAGCGGCGCGCGGCGTCCACTGGAGGCGGCCGCCCGCGTCTGATATACTGACAACTGTATACAGAGCATATCCGACGGTTGTGCGACGCATCGATGCTCGTAGTCGTTTCATTAATAATTCAGATTTCGCTACAAAAAGGTATCCATTACTCTTGATATTTTTGTCTCCACTGTTAGCGACAATCAAACTGAAGATTTAATCATATCATCCTAGCGGTCAATCCCGGCCCCGCCAGTCGCGCTTTTCGATAAATTTATAATAATATCGTATTAAAATTTATTCAATTGCACGTATTACACCCGACATTATGATTGGTCTCCTCACAAAATGAGAGGTCCGCTGTAAGATATCTCTTTTAGGGATAAGCTCGCCTTTGTACACTGTCATGTACTATGTTTCATTATATTATGTGTTTTTGTTCAAAATAGAGTGCAATAATAAAATAAAACAATACAGAATTAAAGAGATCCAGTGCAGGGGGATTTTTTTTCATTATGATTTTGTTAAAATAGCTTTTAGGTGATTACGACAGTAGCTAATTTAAATCGATTTCATCCAGCAGCATAACGAACTCGATCTTTTTGGCTCTTCATTTTGCACTCTCGATTTTTACTTCCTTGTGTCGTATCTTCTTGCTGAGGGTCGTGACTTATTGAGGCTGACTGGTGACTATTTGGAGCCATCTCTTATTTTCGGCTATGTGGATAGTATCACCGACCGTGGTAAGTATTCTAAATAGAGCGAAAGTATTCTAACCTTTGAACTTCGATCTCTTGGCTGTGATCCATCCACTTTAGCTTTTCCAGATTGTTGCCGCTCTTTATGGCCTTAGACCGAAGAAATCAGACTTCAAAGACAGATGATGAAGAGCCGCGTCCAAGGTATCTGCGGCATCTTTCTCTAACACCAGACTTTAAAAGCATCCATTCGCGAGCGGTCTGCCTTTTTGGCATCCAGGGCCGCACCAAAGAAAAATATCGAAAGTATTAGTGTGTCGAGATGTTTCTAACGGACCAAATATTTGCCATGCCGATTTCTCTCCTGATGTTTGCCTCGCATGAACCATTATTGGTTATATTTCAAGATTCAGCGTGCCGCGTGTGAGACTATAGGTACGAATACTTACGATCGACTGCCATCAGCTTGGTCCTGATCCTATTAATGAGCAGTCCCATTTCTCCATAGCTGTTAAAGAGGTTGGGCGCTGATACATTCCTGTCTCATCCCCTATTTAAACTTGAAAGTCTTCGAAAGTGCGTTACTCGGTGCATTGTCTATTTTGACAATTCTGTTGTTGTCAGAGCTGGGCACAAGACCGTTGATCCGTTGTTGAAGTTGAAATTTTGACTAACGGATAAACTTTTAAAAGGTATTACCAGACTCGTTAACTTTCGTTAATTTTTCTCAAGTCCGTTAATTGTTAATCCAGTACTTACTAAAAGTTCAGTACCTACTTCTCGTCTGTGGGCGGCGGTCATCTTACAATGTGTCTGTGGTCACCGCAGCGCGATAACCCCACAATTTGGGGGCGACCGAGCGCCACGCACGGCGCTTTACCTTACCTCATTGCGATTAGTCGTCATTTTTCTATGTGAAGGTCTACTAAATGTTTAAAATTTCTGTTATATTACATACATAAAAAATAAGCTAAATCTTGAGCAAAAATGCTGACGTTTTGGCAAGTGTCGAATATAGGGAATAATAATGTTCATGAACGGAAATATCCATATTATGCCAAATGACTGGCCCTATTTTGGTTTGGGACTGTACACTAAATAAACACGCTTATTGTTTCGTTCATAACCTGTTGACTTCCAGAACCCCGAGAGTCAGAGACTTCAACCACTTATGCCCGTTTGCACTTAACTTGACGACGCTCGAGTTGATTTAAAATATTCCTAACACTAAAAGGCATTGCGTCAACACTCATTTTAATTTAAAACAACTCGTTATATCACTCTTAACTTTATAACATCGATTTTGGGACGCCTAAATGCTTAGGAGTATCTTAAGAAATTATCTTAAGCGTCGTTTAAGTTTAGTGTAATCGAGCATCAACGTGATTGTCGAAGTGCTGTAAGATGTGTGGGCACCCCAACTTTGGTAAGTTTATACAGTCAAAAGCCTTCGTCTATGGAGTACATGACGTATGAGATGTTAAGAGGAGTGTCTCCCAAGCGCTCTCCATACAAATGAAGTTTTCAAGGTTTTTGTTAAGAAATTCAAGGTTTGTCAGATATTTTTTATAATATGTATTTTTAAAGTTAGACGGAATTTAAGATTATATTAAAATATTTAATCCCGTGCAAGTTTGAAACGCTATTTTTAACGTAAATCTGACAAACAACAAACAGATATATTGGTATCTAAATCTCGTCTATAAAATTAATTGGTTTTTATTGGTTAGATAATATTGAAATTTGGAACAAACTTCGTTTGTACGGAGCACGCTCTGGGGAGACACTCCTCTTGAATTCGTATGCTTTCTAATTCCCAATAAGCGGTCTTATTTTCTGAATTTGCCCTCTTGTTATTGTACGCTTGACAAACTTAAGATTTTAAGCTTGCACTATTGTAGCTAATATTCTAAGAGATGGCCGTACTTTTGGTAACAATAACTTGAAAGGCTAGGGATTTATATGTATTAAAGTATGCGTGCGTATGTTATTAATAGTACAAAAACTGAATACATTTGTGGTGCACTGCACTAGAGCAGCCCGCACAAATATGATTCATTGTTACCAATAATGAACGTTCACTTCCAAGACCTATATAGTACTAGTGGATCGGGCGCGATTTCTTTCGCGTACCCCTATATTACCCCTACCTACCCTTTTCTTCCCCTTGAATATCTCTATTTATTATTGAAAAATGCATTTAAATCCGTTGCGTAGTTTAAAAGATCTAAGCGCACATAGATACGGCGAGAAGCGACTTTGTTTTATACTATGTATAGATTATAGATACATATGCGCATAGTACCTATGTGAACAAAACAAAAAGATACCGACGACATTGGTTGTGCACTTCAGGATGTAAAAATATAAAATACTTACATCGATTTAACTCGGAAACTATTATCGGTACTACAGACCTGAATTATTCACGCCGATAAAGTACCTTTTTAGCGTATTTACTATTGCGTGGCATGTCGTTGGACAGGTCTTTTAAAAAAATTGGCTTTATTTATTATGAAACATTATAGATTTGTATGTTTTGTATTTTGATATGCATATACCTACATGTAGTACTACAGTTGCCGTCCACAACACGCGGCCAACGCATCAGAGGGCAGCGGCACGGCACCACGACCCGTCTTCTCATGGTCGCGGCTAATTTATTGGCGAAGGGAGATTTATTTACATTTGTATCCATTCCCCTATCTAAATTACGTGCTTTATCGCTATTTGTCCGGTTAATGCGATTTTTACTGCCCACCCGGCGTGAGTCAACCTATGATGGAGAATAGGACTGAAGCCGGCCACGGCAATTAGTACCACCACAAATTAGTACACATAATTTATTTTTTATAGCTATCTTTTTGTTTTTCGGTTGTAAAAAGATTTCGGTATTCTGTGGCGATTTATGTTAAACTCGTTTACGGATAAACGGGTAATACTGAATCTCGAAGTTCAAAATAGCGATGGACTGAGTTCAGAAAGTACATAAGTACGAAATATTCTATTGAGAATGTTCATCACGTCGACATCGAAAACTTATGTATTGAGAAATTCGAAGTTCCCTACATAATGTTTTAAGTTCCGTTCATCGAGGTGATGAACATTTTCGAAGTTCCCAATTAAGCAATTCATACTTATATACTTTCTGAATAACGTACAATTACCGCTATTTTGTACTTGGAGTTTCAGTACCTTTACACTCACCTAAAATTATCTAGATATTGATGATTTAACATTTGATTATAACGCGTCTCCAATAAAACTGAATGTACCTATGTATCACATCACAATTGACTCTTAGGAGAACCATGTTATATACTTATTTTTTTTGTGGTCCAAAGGCAACAACACATTATATACTTCCACGTAAAACACATCCCTTTAAAATATCGGTTCACATACTACCTACGGCGTCCACACCCGGCGTTCAATGGCTGCATGCGGGTAAATAGTATTGCGGTGCTATCCCGGAGTTACGAGTGTATGAGCGAGGTAAGTGCCGGGGATGACGCGAACGGAACCCTCGCCCTCTGTTATCATATTTATGGCCGTTTGTTGGGTAAAATTCTGGCGTACTAGCGTGCAGCGCGATACAGCTACGGTTAAACCCGGGATTTTTAAAGGTAAAAGATCGAAGGGTGTCGGTAGTCGGGTGCTGCTGGAGCTACACGCTTTGTAAACTTGCCTGCATGTACTATCGTGTTTTATGCAGGATGCGGTGTGTGGCCTTTCTGCGGAACTTACAGCATCAAGTCTTAACAAGTGATAAATCGGCTACCATCGTCTTTACATCGTCTTTATCGTCTTTCAAAGTGATTAATCAGCACTTTTTGGTAGAGTGGACATTTTAAAGTGGGCGTCTTAATACAGTGGAGAATTTCGTGCAGTGGACATTTTGCCACAGTGACCGTGTTAACCTTAAGGGAATTATGGCTCTAATTGCTCCTCCTCACAAAAACCTGGTGACAGGTCTCGACTAGGTTCAAACCTGTACCTGCAGCATACGGCGGCTACATAACCATACCTATTTGATTCAAGGCTGTTAACGCGAATATAATAATATTTTGTAGGTAGGTATACCTAGCTGTCTATTTTTACACAAAAGCAACGACCACACTGAAAGCGCTGCCTAATTTCGCTTCTAATTATTTCATTAAAACTCGGCGGTAACGAACACTGTCTTTGCATTTTGGCTGCGGCGGGTTCGCGGTCGCAATATCAGCCTTAAAAGGGTTGCTACATCTTGCAGTGTTTAGTTTAATCCGCCTGTCTGAGGTTAATTAGGTTACGATTAAAATAATTTGGGTTAAAATCCACCATTGGCACCATCAGACAGTGTTTTATCTCGGTGCGCAGACGAATGGGGCGTGGCTATAGTTAATTAGTCAGGCTACGGCACAATTCAACATTATAAGGCGAATCTATTTTTGTGGAGAAGAACGTCGTGAGGAAACCTACGTGCGTCATGGAGCGTTAACTTATGCTGGATAAAATGTATGAATTGTTATGCGAGAATTCATACAGAAACACATGCAGCGCTCTGTATTGTCGTGCGATTTCAGTGCGTGTCATTAAGTTGTAGGGAAAAATTTGCACAAATCACTCATAATACCTAAGTACTGGGAACAATACACTAGTGTCGCACTCTTGCTCTCTACCAGGCTTCTTATCACAGAAAATGCCATTTTGTAGGTATTTTGTTCAACCTTTTATTCGCAGTGTTATCTCAATATTTATCTAACCTTCATGGTCTCTACAGCGGGGAAATACCTGGATAACGATTATTATCTAAGTATCTATATCTAAGATAATAGTATAAACTTGATGATCTAAAGTCAAGTGGATACTTTTATTACCCCGACTGCGGCGGAGAGCGATGACGCCCAAAATGTATCTGTTTTATTTAATTTATTTATTAGTTCTTTTCATAGTTTTACATCAGTTAAATACATATAAAATATAAGTACATTATGGTTGAAATGCCAATGACAAACTTATGCAAGGTAAAACTTACTTAAAAGGTTACTGCATAACATACCTACTTCATTTATGTACCTACGTAATATTAGGTTTTCTGATCTAAAAAGACATTTTCCCTGTTATTTGAAACCCATGACTGCAGAGTCAATGCGACAGCTGTAGTTAAAGCCGGGCTATAAAAGAGGTCAAGATGGTTCGCTTGAGGTTCAACGAAGACATCGTAAATCCGAAATGCCGAATTTCACGTTCGACTACCTCCATTTCCTGAAGCTACGTGTAGTAGTGTAGGTATATAGGGGTAGTTAATATACGTTAGTGTGTGCTGATGTCCATGTCAGGGGATGTTATTCTAGAGTGGGGCGGCAATTCTTATAAAGCTAGATAGTAAACACATTGACACAACAACATTAATAATTAGTCACAATGTTGAGATCTATCGAAAGCTGTAAAAACGGATTCGCGGGCAAACACTAGTTTATCAAAGTTACTGAACGTCGCTCAAACAAGATGGAGTGGCAGTGGGCTGGTTGTTCATATTCGGGTATGCCGAAATACCGACAACTGCTGAACCAAGTTCTTCAGTGGAGACCGGGACTCGGCAGTGCATAACGCCCTTCAGCCAGGTGGTCTGACGATTTGCGAAAGGCTGCATTGGCCCTTATTCAGGAGTGCAGCGGACTAATATAATGAGTAGGTAGTTTATCCAGCGGAATCCCTTATTACCTCAACATGGATCGCAGTACCCTAAAAAAATTTGTCGTTTATTTGTAGCCCCATAACTTAGTAGCATAGAGTGTAAAAAGCTAGTAGGTACCGCTTCGAAATTTCGTTTGAGCCTGCCGTTGAGTCGATACACACGGCAATCCCGTTTATTTGCCCCCAGAGATCGAACACAGGACGCTTTGATATCATTCTTAGGTAAACATCCTCCCAAGTGGCAGTCGGCCGTGAAATTTTGCGGGATATCCGATGGCTGATAAATTCGGAGGCGATATCTTTCGGTTTTATTGACCGTTAGATTTGATATTGGCCCGTGGGACTGCTATTTCCTTAGCGACATTATTCACCCGACCTCTCAACAGCTGTTTCGCGGTGTTATGATTTGGATAGAAGATATCTCTATTGTTGACAAGTACTGACCTTAGTTATAGGACCTATCGGATATGAAATCTTAATGTCTCGCGAGTAGCCTATATGGTAGATGGATTCGATGTAAGATCGATGTGGTAACTAGACTGTTAATTAAATCTCATAGAAAAGACATCAACGAGATGTCGTCTAAGATTTTAGGCATAGTGTAGTGCGAGCGTAGTGTAGTATCAATATTTTTACGGCATATTGTTGATGTCTGGTTGTGATGATGATGTGTTCTTTCAAATAATCGCAATACATATTTCGAGACAACTGTTCTGCGAAACTTTTTTCTTTTAATCTGGCGGGCTAGTTTAAGAACATGCTGCTACATCTTCATACGTTTTGGTACGTACCTACACTATAATATACTTAGATACCAACCTTTCATATAATTAACGTAGGCAGACTCTCTTCAAAGGTATTATATGAAATTAATTTTATATAATATTTTCACCGGTAAAATTAAAGGAGAATATTCAACAAAAGTGTCCTGTCTCGCAAATTGCGCTGTATTTCAATTAGCATAAAGTTAGATCGCGTTTGTAACTAGAAAGGTCCGTCCTCGCTAACACCGCTGCGTAAAATTAAAACTAGCTGCCAGCGAGCGTTGGAAAACTTCCTTTGATATTTTGTTTAATTGATATTAAAAACGTATTTCCGATCAGCGAATGATTTATTTGTGGGACGATCCGTCGCCGAACGGCGATTTCGGTGAAACGTCCTATCGGCGAAGGGTGATTCGGTATATCGTTCTGCGTTCGGTAAGTTACTAAAACCTTACGTAGGTACGTAACTGGACAAATTGAAGACTTTAGGATTCTTCTTTTTTTAGGTCAGCGAGAAACGAAACAAGTCTTCTATAAATAGTATAAAATAAAGGCGCTTCCCGCCGTCAGTGCCTATGTATTTATGTATGCTTAGATATATTTAACTACGCAACGGATTTTAATGCGTTGCTGCGGCGGCAAGCATGGTTGCATGGCGGAGGGGCTGCCTTGCCTGCATCGCCGGAGCCGGTGCTTATTATTTGCATGCTGCATGCTTGTTTGTAAGCTACATGCTTGGTTGTAAGTTACGATAGCTGCAACTAGGGGACCGAGAGAAACCAAGAAATGGGAATTTAAAACAAATTTAATTCAATTTTAACAATTATTACATGCTATCAGAACTACTGACTGCCCTACGACTAACCTAATCTAGCGAGTAGTGGTCCTAGTCAATGTTTGTACTATGGACAGCACTAAATTAATGGGATGGAAATCGATGTTATATATGATTCTCATTTTAGGTCTAGTAATAAACAAAGGTAGATCAGCAGTGCAGCATTCCATGATTTCTAAGAGTATGTGCAGGCGTTTTTTGAGATGCAAGCAGCGCCAAATGTGGAAACATGCAACTTGCACACTGCATGCTTGTTTGCATGCTGCATGTTTCTTGCCAAGCCGAATGCTGCATGCTTGCTTGAATGCTGAATGTTCTAATTAGGCATTTAATAGAACTTATTTTGTGTGTCAAATGTTGATGGATTTCAATTAATTGTCATTCGAAAAGTTGTCTATTCATAATACTGGAATGTGTTTTCGGTGAAATAAAAACTAGGAAAAATAAAAAAATATGGAAAAGTTATGGGAAAACTAAAATTCAAAAACCAAAAAATATAAAATTTTACACTCTTATTTATTTATTTTATTTGCCGAAAATGAAATGAAAATGAAAATGAAAAAGTATTTATTGAATTAGGATTACGTTAATTAATCTCTTTTCAAAAGTCAAAAATCTAACGGAAAACAAGGGAAGTTAAGCGAGCTCATCCAGGTAGGGGGCGACGCATGCAGACCGATCAGCGCGCGCGAGGGCTTACTCCGGCCTCGAAAGATTTACACTTTTTGTTACATTGAAATAATACATGACAGATCTTTAACACTTATAATTGATTGTTGCCAAAGAGTAGATGATTTGATGAGTTTATACTCATACTTTATAGTAGGCTACCTAACCACCGTAACACCGCTTGCTGCAAAGGTAATATGATACAGTTTTAGGTGTAATCAATGATTTAACAACTGTGGTTTAGTTATTCGGCTCACTGGCAGTCTGACTGCACTGTGTAAATGCGTTTGATGCCTCTGTCAAGACTGAGGAGTCCGCCTGGGTGAGTACCACCACCTTATCTATTTCTGAAGCCAATCAACAATGCATTGTTGTGTTCCGGTTTGAAGGATAAGGTGGCCAGCGCAATTACAGGCACGAGGCATCTTCGTCCTGACAGTGACAACGCACTTGCGGAATATGAAACCTAATTGAATGAGTTTTTCGATGTTATTGGCGATAGTTACCGCTTACCATTCGCAGGTGGGTCATCTAATGTTTAAAATTTTTGTGTGTGATATAGGGCGCTTAATTTAGAGAACAGGAATAAAACATTGTAGCTTAGTTAAATTGAAAGAAACAATATTTATTTGAGCTTTGGGCATAGGATACCAAAATGATCTCATCATCATCATCTTCTACAGCCAGTAACAGGTTACTGTTGAACTTGAGCCGCCTCCACATCAGTGGAGGTTTGTCCCATAAAGTCCACCCATACTTTGCCGACGTGTTGGAGAACGGACAATTTTTTCTATGCAGGTACTACCAAAACGATAGAAGCATCACTGAGATTATATTTGTTAACAACTTCGCCATATTTTTATTCCGTAGGATAAATAATACTTTCGGAATGCTATTAATATGTTGTAATTAAACTTCCTTTCAGTTCAATTATAAACATTGACATCACACGTAAATTCGTATTTTATAAATGTAAATATGAAGTAGGCACTTACTGTGTTAATTAGAATTCGACAGCTTAATGCGTTCAGTCCATTATATTTGTATGAACTCTGTAATAGTCGCCATTTTATTATGTGTTCCAAAATGGACTGGCCGAATGAATACTCAACGAATACTTGCAAAGCGAGATGTAGCGCCGCGATGTAATGTCATTTATTATTTGTACCTACTTAATTCCTTCCCATTAATAATAAGTCCATGTTCCTTTCTACTCTTTGCGTGCTCAAGGCAGCACTAGCATGTTTTAGCGGTGGCCAAATCTGGAACATTGAAAAAATTGCGGCTTTTCAATTGAAATCTAAGCTTATTTGGAATGACATATCAATTCCAAGAACAGCACTGTTACTGGGTCAGATAAGTTTGTGGCACTGTATATTATTTTGTCCCGCCCAACGTGACTGTAAATATTCATACCATGGTCGCCTCTGTAATCCTGGCTAATGAGATGAGGAATTGCGTTGCAATTTTCGGTGGGTCGTCTTGCCGCAAAAAGAAAAAAAATAATCATATACTGTCGATTAAGTTGTATTCGGAAGTTCATTTTATAAAACCACGTTACTTATTTTTTTAAATACCTAGAGTGAGGTAAACTATTAAGCGGGTCATCAAGAATCCGTATCTAAAATCACGTGAAAACCAGCTGGTAGGCACAATAATTACAGTATCGGAAGAGATAATGCGTGGGTACTTTGGGAGTACAGAGACTTATAAAATAAAAACGAGATGCCAAAACTAATAAAAAAGCAATGAAAATGAGTTTTCGTAGAATTACAAATAAGGTACGTAGGTAGGTGGTTCGTGATGAAAATGAGATACTTATTAAGTAAAAAAGTAATTCCAGAGGTAATAACGTTATGGTATCAGTAAATGAGTTTCTGATCAATGCTTTGTGCCAGTTCAGAAGTCGGTACGAACATATGTACTATTCTGACTTTACGTACCTAGTTCTTATTTCGACTTTACGTACCTAGTTCTTATGTCGAATTTGCAAGATTAACACCCGGTTTCTGAAGCGCTTGTCAACGCAAAAATTACGTAACAGCTTGTTAATCTCTGATTAAATGCGGTTTGGGTTTCTGAAAGGGCCAATTGACAGTTTCTTTAACAGCTTGTCAACGGATTGGCTGATTAATGTAATTTTGGGTTTCCGGAAAGCTTTTTCTCTGTCTTGTTATTTTAAATAGCGAAAATCGACCAATTAACCGATTGTCAAAAGAAATAATATCCGATTTTTATGGATTTTTTGGTCTAGGTCTTGGTCCTGGCCCTGGTCCAGTTCCTAGTTTTGGTCCAAGACAAAGTCCAGGTCTAGGGTCCAGGTTCTAGTCCAGGACCATGACCAACACTGGAACCTTGATCATTAATCATTGAACATTAATCAGCTTGAACCAGAACCAGGACCTAGACCAGTGCTAGCACATAGACCATAAACATTGGCTGGACCAGGACCAGGAACCAGGACCTGGTCCAAGGCCAGGACCTAGACCTGAACCACGAACTGGTCCGGGTCCAGTACCTGGACCTGAACCAGTACCTGGTCCGGGGCCGGGACCTGTAACTGAACCAGGACCTGGTTCGAGGTCAGGACCTGGACTTGAACCAGGACCTGGTCCGAAGCGGGGACCTGGTCCTGAACCAGGACCTGATCCGGGGCCAGGACCTGGACCTGAACCACGAACCGGTCCATGTCCAGGACTCGAACCAGGTTTTAACTAATGGGATTATTGGGAGAAACTCACAGAATCGATAGCCGATGGGGTGGATGTTGTTGAGTGGCGAACTCTGCAGGCCTCCCAAGAGATGGACGGACGACCTGTTTAAGGTCCTAGGGAGCCGATGGATGCAAGATAACAGAGTCGACCGGAGTGTAAGCCGTGGGAGGCCTGTATTCAGCAGTGGACCGGGATCAACCTAACTGCCTAAAGATGATGATGATGAGAATACTGACCCACTGGAACCCTATAACATAAATATTGTTATAAAATTTCTTTTCTCGCACTGTATATTTTTTTAATAATTTTCGATTTTGCACGAAAACTATATAATCGCTATAAGTTTTATCTAAAAGTTGAATATCACATTTGATTTTGGCTTCAAAAGGCTGCTAGGGACAGAGACAAATCAATGCGTTAGACAGAAACAAATAATATATGAGTGAATGAATGTGACTGATTTTAGCAGGGGTAGCAAACGAAGTTTTTAGATTGATTGGCCTTCCAGAAACCCACAGTGATTTAACAGCTTTTTAAATGTGACAGTCTGTTAGCTAATCAATGATTTGACAAGCGTTTCAGAAACCGGGTGTAAGACTCAATCGCCTATGGGTAATTTGACATGTCATGTGTAGCGGGCGAGTCCAATTTCATCCACTAGAACATCATTGAATCTGAGAACGAAAAAGAATAGTGTTATTGTATCAGTCACGTGTTGTTTTTGAAAAATAAAGACGCCTCGCGGCTCGCGCCCGTCCGTCCACAATTTATGTTTCGCCCGCGCTAGTGAAAGCCTCCGATGAAAGTTTCATGGTATCGGTTCGCTGCAGGCGTGAAAATAAAATTGGAACGCTTTTGGCTTTTGAAAATAGCAGCTATCGAACTCACTGGCCGGTTGGAAAATAGTAACTCTTTATATTTTACGCAGACGAGACTTGGCGTTGTGAAATGGACGGGTTAGTCGCCGGCGGCGTCGGGTGGACCGCGCACTCTCCCGCGGGCAGCGCACTTCCAGCGTCGTTTAAAATACTCGCCTTAAATTTTACTTTCTTTTACCTGACGGAAAACAAACATTCTATCAAGCCCAAAAACAAACATCACGGCACACATAATCTTGTCATTTTTATTAGATCATACCTTAACGTAACTACCGAACGCCAACAATAATAAAACTTTCAAAATAAAGGATGGGAGGAAGGAAGGAAATCCTCGCAAACTTCCAGTTAGGCCGAAGACAATACGTATCAATATCTTGACGTCTTAACACCTCAGGGCCTCAAGAATTGTTTTCTGAGGGGAAAAATGTGTCAAAAGGCGCGTCATCCCGTTTTTATCGCAGCCTTCTCGCATGGGTGGTTCGTCTGAATGCCAAGAATTTATTGCGTTGTACAGCTTCCAGCGGAGCGGGAAGAATTAGCAGACAATCAGCACCGGGGCCGCGGACAATGCCGGGGCGAGTGACTAGCGGCGCGCAGTTGTTGATGCCGTTTTTTAACAACGGACGCCGATTGCCTGGAAATTGGAGCCGGCGACTGCGAACGTGCTATGCAATGCAACAGTGGCCAATAAATGTAATCGGAAACAAAGCCCAATCAAACTGTGCTTTTCGCTCGGACCTACTCCCGCGAAATTGAGTTGGGTCACATTTACATTTCCGGGGGGTTTGTTCCACGTTTTGGTTAATGTAATGTTGATTTTGGAAGTCGTAAACGTTAAATGTTTGTTTGAGTTTTTGTTTATACCTCTGTAAGGTGGCAGTCAAGTTTATTGCCTGCCCGATGGTACGTAGTCACCGCAGTCTGTGGACGTTTGCAATTTCAAGGCAATCACCCTTGATGCCGATCCCGTAAAAACCTATTCACACCTCCAACTCCATGTTGAAGAACTCCATGTTGTTCTCTCCAGGGAGTTTATTCCAAAACCTTTCACTCTCTTACACAACTAAGACTCATTGTTACTTAGGCACATTCTTTCCGCAATTTTTACATCGCACTGAAAACAACTGTAGCAATTACAAACCAAAACTACTCTGATGAACTAGCCCCTAAGCTATTCGGTGTTAATCACGCACTTATTTCTTCAGGCACCGTTAACTGCAGAATAACACCAGCTACTTGGGTACCGTGTTGCGGCGCGTGTGCGATTCCCGGCAGTTTAGCAGAAAGCCGGCTCGTAACTCGCTGGCTGCTAACAGAGCGACTGAGGCATTATTAACGGACCATTAGCCCCCGTTCGAGGTTCACCCGCCTACAGACACTATTCGCGGAGGTGAACTAACGCCGCTGAAGGATTTGTAGCTGAATAGCGTCTTCTGCGGATGTTGGAAGGAAAGGGTTGGGAATTGTGATGGATAAATTTATGTGAATAATAGCAACAAGGCGGTCATGAAGTAAGTGTTCAAGGCTACGTTCGGATGTAATGGAAGCGAAAAGTTAACAGAACTGTGAGTTAAAAACTTTCAAGTGAAACTGCTTTAAATCTGTATCTCAACTATATACCTATCTACTAAAAGAATGAATATAACGTGATATTCCAATCCATAATAGCCCATAGGGGCTCACTGGAAACCAGCGTCATGGCATCAGCCGTGGTTTATGCTAAGTGTGGTCCCATTATACGTCTCCCCGTGACACCGGTAACGATAAAACATTATAATAGTTACTTATACTAGTTAATTGGTTTTGGGTATATGTCAATTGTGAATGTATATTGTCATATGTGAGATATCCACCAGAGAAATAAAAAATGCGTAAAGAACGATGAGACCGAAGTAGTAGGTATAGATACTTACATATCGCAGTGTTATACCGGTGGCGTTATAGGAACTGTTGGACAAAGTTCGAAACAGGTTCGTGACTGCGTCTAAGAATCCGCTCCTCTCACAGGTGTCTTTGTACAAACAAAGAACTTTACGAGGCCATCAGTTCTTGCGACGGTCTCTCCTTCCGAAGAGAATTCGAAATTTTAACTTTCCTCACAACAATCGGGCGATATAAATTATATTGAAAGCTGCTTTTACGAACCGAGAGTTCAAAGGACCGATTGATTCTTATGTCATTTTAAGCGCACTTATAATTTGCACAGTTACACAAAGATCTCAAAGAAAACCGCGATGGTCATCATCCTTAAAATTCGGTCTGTGATAAAGGCATGTTGGCCCCAATGGCCGTCTTGTCTTCCGTCAAGTTCAGTTTATATTAAAAGCTCAAATTTTTCGAACATAATCATAGCACAAAACAATCACAAAACCCACTTGATATAGAGCAACAACTATCGCCCGTATACAGTGCACACATTCAGATTAATTGACGAGTTGACCAGTGCCGACAGCGCACTAAAGCCATGTTTCAGTCGCCCGACTAAAACAAGCATAGCTACGTAGACACATGCACCCGTACAGCGTGGCAACTCCCAAACCTTTTGCCGCATCCGGACAGTTCCTCTAGCTAAGTACAGAGCGCAAACTTTGCGGACATCAGTGCGGCGGCGCTAGCAGCGTAATCCCGCGCCACTCGCATAGAATTCCAAATTCAAACTTTTCACGCGTCGCGTTTTCACACTACTCAACATTCATTCACGGATGCGACGGCGGCCGCTTTGCCACTGGCTGAGTGCGATTTGTACGCTTACAGTATTGCAGTTTCAATGTAAGGGGTTATTTAGACCCCTTTGGCGAGGCAGGTCATTTTCTTGAAAAGTAAATTTAGAAGACGTCATCTTTGTTCAATGTCATGTGCTGGGTTAGTCATCTTCTCAGTTGGTCAATTTTGAGGGACATCAGTTTCTGGCTTGGTCATGCTTTTTTACAGAGTGCGTAGAGAAAATGTATATTCAACAATTTGATGTTCAACTTGCCTGCCTAACGCGGAGACTATGGTAATAGCCTCTAAGGTTGTGGAGGATGCTTAAGTCCAGCAGTGGACTGTTATGGGCTGCTGATAGCTGTAGAGTGAGATCCATTCCGAACTCTTTCTTTTTCACAACAACATGGGGTTCTTCAAAAGTCATGTCTACAGGTACCTCAAAGGCCGGCACCGTATCCGCTCCCCTTAGGTTAACGATGTTCTGGTTGGCGGTTGCCGTTTTGCATTAGGTGGACCGACAGACCGTGTGCCTTCCTTATAAAAAATGGGAACTAGGAGCACTAAAAACTGTAAAATCAAGCTGGCGTATTCGAATAACAACACATCTGAAATCAATTTTTTTTAACTTCTAAATCATTAACCTTGAATAAAGTTGAGTAAAGTTGAATAACATTTGATTGAACAATCAAAATTTGAATTTCGTATCATCTGCTGTTTAAAATGGGCTATTCGTGATACCCTAATACAAAATCGGTTTATCACAGCAAATGACATACCCCTTAGGTAGGTATCCAACTCAAACATAATCTCTACCGTCTCTTCTCTGCATATATTTTACATATCAAGACACGAATACCTATACAGCCAATCAATAAGAGCCAGATTGTGAATTTTAGATTCCACATTTGCTTGCCCAAACAGCATGCAGCCACGTGCGAGAAGGCTGCGCATTGCACCGGGACGGTCATATTCTGTAACTAGACGCTAACTTTTATGTAAATACGGGGAACAGAACCCCCCAGGTATCCCACCTGGGCCTGGCTGGCACGCGTGCTAATTAACGGCCAAAGTTACCCGAATTGGAGCTATATCTCATTAGTAATTTGTTCTGACGCTGAATAGAAAAGTGGGTAGTGTAGTAAACGCACGCGGCATGCTGCTCTCGCTTCAGTTACGAGTGAACTTTCAGCTTTAAGGCTTAATTTGAAAATGAGTAATACATGTAGCTACAGTATCTAGCAGTATACAGTATATAATATATAATATCAGTATACAGTAGCACAGATATAGATACAGTACTAGATACAGTATCTGCCCTGTACTTACAGGGTTTATTTTACATTTAGTTTATTATATTACATTCATGTCAGACTGGTATGAAAGTTTTCAAATATTCTGATTTGCCGAAAATCTTTAAATAATAGATTTTTTAATAATTAAAAATTGTTGTTATGTCATGTGGTATATATAGGCAAGCGGGCCACCTGATGGAATGTGGTCAACGCTGCCTATAGACATTACCAGCCAGGAGTTGCCCACCTAACACGTTGCTCTGGCAGCAAACAGGTACATACCCCTCTACTGCCAAAGCCACTGTTCCCCAAATCCCCAATCCTCGACACTGGAGACCTTACTCACCGACAGCAATGCAATAAAATTGTTTGGCTACGGTATGCTGTGAGGTGGGCGGGTACTTCCCCAGTTAGGTAGCTTCAATACGAACGGTATACCCACTGTGCCCTACCTCTCTTAAAAATATTATTGTTACTTACTTACTGCGCTGGTTCAGCGACCCAAAGTGGATCTTGGCCTCCGACACTAGAAATCGCCACCTCTTCCTATCCTACGCCTATCTCCTGCCAATCAAGAATTTCCAGTGCGAGGAGATATTTTAGGACTTAATCCATCGAGCGATATATAAAATGTTATAAAATGTTCACATTATTCACATTAAAAGTAAATCATTGCTGTAATACCCAGAAGTCTACGAAGTACGACGAATATACGAAGATATGTAATTTAAAATTGTAACATCAAGTGAGCACCAAGGTACAGTAAACGAGCATAAGCGCATTACCACTTCAAGAAATATTCCTTTGCCGCAACATTAACGGCATTTGGTACATAAAATAAGGGAGAAGTAGGTGTCCCTCATGTCCAAAGGACTCGTCCTTAACATCCCTAGGGTATTTTTTATATAATTAATACAAATGTAATTCATGAATGCCCTATAAACCGTTTAACAACTTCACAGTAGTGCAAAGGAATATGATTCTTAAGGTGGTCATGCACATGCTCTTGCATTGTACAGTCATATGTACTCACCCTGAAATGTATTCAAGCGTGCCATCTCCGAAGCGCCACTTGCCCGTACCGTAGGTACTAATAAACTATTTATGTGTCTAATTCCACTTCATTATTGTCTACCTAGCTAGTAGTGTATATTGCACGAAACAAGCTCCACAGGTAATTACACGATGTGAAATCACGGGTGAATTTCCCCTAAATAGAGCGGACGGAATCATGTCACAACGACTTTGCTCTGCACCGTCTTGTTAAGGCGCTTATACCTTACTATTCTTGGACTTGTGCCCTGGGAGTTGATTAGTCACATTTACTATTTGTAAGATTAGATAAAACTTTAGGTGATTAGGTTTTGGTTGACGATCCTAACAGGCAGGTATCGACAAACCCCCAACAAAGTCTAGAAATAGGACTCAAATATTCCCCACTTCACTCGACCGATTTCAATGAAAGGAAGCCAAGATCCATTTCGATTAAACTGGTTTTCAAATATAGGAAACCTCATCGCAATAGGTCTATTCGTTCGAGAGGTACGATGCAACAATCTTAAACATGCTTCACTTTTAACACGCTTTTTTTTCCGTTGGGGGTTGAAAGTAAATGCTATCAGTATCGAGCGCTTAAAGCCCGACCGGCCACGTGACCACAGCCGACGACAGTAACTCATACAGTATTATATTTTACAGAAACCTCAGCGGCATTAGGCAAGCAATCTCAATCACATAACAAGGTGGCCCCTAACGGGTACAACCCAATTTAGTTGTGCACAAGTTTATTTGGGTATCTGTCCGTGGGGCATTATAATAAATGGAAGGACAAATTCGTGACCTTCCTCTGTTATTGAAATTTTAGCCAAATGGAAACTTTAATTAATGGAGACACTGAAGTGTCGCATTTGAATTGGATTTGGGCGATAAACAGGAACAGGGTAAATCAAGATGACAAAGTTTTTGACTCCAATGCGTAGTTCCGTCGTGTTGTCAGTTCTGAAATTGGTTTTGTGCGACAGTTTGCGAGGGAGGGACACTCCTATTACTTAGACCTGAAATGTTTCAGTGTAAATTTATTCAACAATATGAAAGCACATCAACCGTTAAACACAAAGTAAACTTGTTTATTCCAGGGTCCGCCCGTCGGTAGAATTCGGAGCCAGAATAATTTCTCACAGGAAAGGACGCAAATCCTAATAAATGTTCAACGTAAACCGCTCGGACATAACAAAATGTCGGTGAAACCACTCCGGCTATACTTCCAGACGATGCAATATAAACGAGGCTAAAATGAGCATTTCCTTTAATCCAGCTTACGGCTCTATTACAGCCTGAAGAAAACAAGGGATCAGAATTAAAGAAAAGATTAGTAATTCTCCGTCTAGCGACGCCGAGTGAAGTGGCGCGGACGAGGAGCGACGAATGAGGCACCTTCATAACCTTTTTTGAGGTTTGCCACCTAGGTCCATTTGTTACCTGTTTGTATTCGATACGGAAGACTGTGATCTGGTCCATTTACATGAAGGAACTCTAAGTTTTGTTTTATATTTTTACTGGTATCAGTTTGGGCGTAGAATGTGTATTTTGGCTCGTTCCTGATTTCTTTTTAATGGCACAAACATTTTGTGAACCAATTCGGGCGAATAAGTAGTTATTGATTGTAAGAGTAAGAAAGTTGTGTACCAAAATACGTATTTGCTAGCGAAGTTTACGAAATGGCGACGTAATTTTGTCCTCGGTTTAGATAGGATCGAGTAAATAAAATATTCCCTAGAATTTTTCCTATATTCAGGCTATCTTTCAAATCAACAACCCATAACAGTTCTTTTTTATGTCATACGGTAGGCAAACAGGCAAGCAGGCTACCTGATGGAAAGTGGTCACCACTGCCTATAGACATTAGCAACACCAAGAGTAACGCTAATGCGTTGCCCACCTCTAACACGTTTCTCTGGCAGCAAAAAGCCAAATGCCTCTCCACTGCCAAAGCCACGGTTCCCCAAATCCCCACCCCATGGAGCACTGGAAACCTTACTCACCGGCAGAAACACAATACTATTTAAAAGAGTATTATCTAGCTGCGATATTCTGTAAGGTGGAGGTACTTCTCCAGTCGGGCGGCTCCAATTCGAACGAGATACCCCGCTATGCCCTACCTCTCTTAAGTTCGCTGCTGGACTTACACCTCCTCCATATTACTGAAGTTTATTGCCATCATCTTCATATTTGACAGACAGATTAGAGCTCGCAGTGCTGTCAATACTCACCAAAAATCCTTTGCCGGACACCCCGCTACCACCACGAAAACCGATGCATCGATAACGACCAGAGCCGTGAAAGCAACAAAACTTTGCCTACCTATTTCCATAGTATCTATTTCTTCTTATTTCTCCTACTCGTAGACAATTTAGGTCTGCGTTACTGCTATGAATTTTAATCTCAGAACCGGCCGTCGGGAGTCTTAAATCACTTATCCGCTGCGTTTCTGAGCTCCGTGGCGGCAAACGATAAATCTTTGCCGTTTTCTTCCGGCCGGCCACTGCAAAAACGGCCACGCGTAATTAATTACCTCACTCTCGCCCGGGTCGGCTTTGGAAAATACAATCCGTGCTTTTGACTTTTTTCGGATTACCAGTAAACTGTAGTTGGGTAATTAATTTCGGTGTGCAGAGTTGCTGCCGGCGGCAACTTGCGTACTCCGAAATTCGAGCCCTCATATGGCATTTGAGTCGGAATTTTTCAAAGCCCACGTTCTCACTGGGGTAAAGTGAGGTCAGACTTCGAACAAAAGTTTGGACTTAAATATGAAAACGGGGGGTTGTTGTGTACGTTAAAATGGGGGATCTTTTCTGTTATCCGCCTGTTTTTAACCTGAGATAAAGCTTTTAAATAGTGTGACAGAACTGGCGGCCGCTGCACAGCCGACGGCTGCCACTCCGCCGCACTCAAACGGCTTGTATCGTGAGACGGGGCGAAGTCTGGTGGGGTATGGGTGCGAGCAGTCGCAAAGAACACGTCGTCTTGGATTGCATGAACGTTTCAGTGCCGCGTTTAACTGCCATTCCTTTCCATTAGGATCTATTAAGATGTCTGTTCAGTATATATTAAATACCTGCAGCTATTTGTTATCCTTTTCTATCAATTACTTTAAATTTAAGACAGTATTTTCGGATTCTTAAACTCTGATTCAGACATTTAAATTTCATTACCAGCCCTCTAAAATAAATAAGCACTATCGAGATATAAATGAAAACTAGCTGCGCTTAACTTCAATCAAACCGTGCACTAAGAGCAACAAATTACTCGAGCCAGCATCTGATAGTGGGGGAGGGAGCAGTAAAAAGAAAATATTAAAAGATCGTTGAAGATCGCCCGTAATGATCTGCGCTCGGCGGGTGGATCGCTTTGAAATTGTTTTCGTTTTCCTTTCAGCGGATACTAGCGTCCGAGACTCAGAGCTATACACGGATCTACAAACGTACATGCATTGCGGGGTAGGAGCGTATCGAGCTATCGAGCTTTGTTAGGGGGACGGCCAATGGATGTGGCCCCTCCACGTAGGTACGCTTGCACAAGGTTACGTAGTTATGTTTGGAGTAAAACAAAGTGGAATTGTCTTTCATGGAGAACTTTCCTTGCGACTCTCAAGCTGACTGTGTTTGGGATTGTAATGTCTGATGATTCTAGTAAGCTTCTTGAAACGCTTTACATTTTATAATATGTACCAGAATTATTTTTTTGCGTGGATATTGGATGTGGGAGGCCTTCTCTGTCGCTTTAACTTTATCTGTTATAAAAATGGGGCTAACAGTTTATTTTCCACGTGACGAAAGAATAAACATCTTTGTTTATTCATTAACAGTATTTCATATATTTTTCAAAACTAGCCTTTGGCCACGATTGTTGTAAATGTGTTGATTGTGTAATTTGTTTATTTTTGAGAAAACAGTAAGTGAAGACAACAGTTGAACAGCATGTATGTATGTATGTAAACTCTTTATTGCTTAATAAATACAGGTAATACAAAAATAATTTTACAAAGCAAAGGCGGGCTTATCCCACAATGGGATTTCTTTCAGCCAACCTTAAACAATCTGAAAGGACATTTAAGAAGCGGTGGAGGCAATATTGAGGTCTTAAATTAAATTACTACTACTTAAATTATATTATCTACTAATTATTATTACTACTCCATCCTGTTCTTTTTAACCTTGTCAATTTTTTTCAAAACTATTGAACGGTTTAGACATGGCAGACAGGCAGTTACTTCAGCATTTGAAATTTCAGTGACTAACAAGCAGACATTCCACCATCAGGGAAGCGGTAATTTACGATCGTGAGTAGTACTGGTGAGGATTATCGACAAAGTTTCTATGACCTGTGGTACATACGTATATCGGCCATAAACATTGCACCTCGGCTGGTTTCGCATTCGTATTTACTCACACGCGTGCGACAGAGACGACGCTCTACGAAGCCGAACTAGCCGATGTGCATTATTTACAGCCGATACACATACACGGACGTACTTCTGGCATGGCAAGACGGGCCGAAAAATATTGTGTATTTTACTAGATTAACAACCAGATTCCAAGATCGCGAAAACTAAACCACACTAGAAACTTCGATATCTTTAAATCCACCAAGCATCTAGTTCACTAATGATAGTTGATTACAACAGTCTGGCTTTCTCAGTGTGCGAGTCGTCGAGGTAATAATTCCTCCAGCCGCCGGGGTGCGTCCAACCGAAAAGTGGAAGATAAAAAAGGTGGTCTCAGCTCTCTGCCCACCGAATCTCGGTGCTAGTGCCAGCCGTAGAAAGAGGTTTGACTTGTAAGTGTTATTTATTAAAGTGGATCCGCGATACAGTCGGAATATTTGCTTTATTCGGGTTGCCTGCGTGCTTTATGTGGGCTTAGTGAACGAATAAAGAGTTATCGGATTTTGCAGTTTATTTGATGGCTATTAATATTGTGTCATACGGTATGCGAACAGGCAAGCGGGCAACCTGATGGATAGTGGTCACCTCTCCTATAGATAAAAGTTGTAAACAGGACAGATTTGTTTAATAGTAAATGATTAACTCTCAACGGCCTATTAATCCAATTTAAAAGTTATTTAACAACTAGGCCGCTACATTATTCCCGACTGACGTAGGATACTTTGATCCGGATTTGTGGACGATAACACGAATGTGCCCATCTGCCTCCAAATGGGGGACGACACGTGAGGGCTGATGGGAACACAGGGAATATCCCATGGGAAAGCGTAGATTGGAATATTCCATGGAAAATGCACAGGAAAAATAAAATACTGGTACACGTGAGTGAAGTTCCGGGGAAAAGCTAGTCATATTTATTAAAAGGATGTTTTTATCGTTTGATTAAAAAAAAGAAGAAAAAGACATTGATACGTTATGATTTGATTGGAGTACCAAAGCTCTGTTCAAGCTATTGAACGTTTAAAAATATCTTGAGGAATAGAGATAAAATGGGCATAAAGATAAATTGTAAAGGAATTTTATCAGATAACAAGATAATATTACGAAAGTAATGCAAAATACAAAATATTATTTTATGTACCTTGGTACGCAGGCCTAAATTATTTTAAGTGGCCGTACATTGTAATTTTTATTTAACGAGCTTTGTTCGAGGACATTGTCAGTCAATTATACAAGTCAACAAATACAACATAATAAAAAATATAAACACACATTGTAATTTTAAATGGCTGTACCTACATAAGAACGAATCCCCAGAAAACACATAGCTAACACGTATAACCAGTAGCTTTCGATACCTACCCTCAAGCCAGTAGATTCGTCTCCTACCGCCAGTTCCCGAGCAGATAGCCCTGAGACTGAAGGGCCATCTTACTTAATTTTTATTAGACAGCATCGTGTCTCTTTGTCCCAGTGAACAAATCGCCGGGGATCGCATTATTTCGTGCGTTAGATTTATCGGCTGAAGGCGGATCGAGGGCCCTTTTGTTGGGCTTTTCCATAAATCTTTCTCCTATTTAAACGGTTATTAGGACACGAGCGATTGATGTCCATTGGCCACCCCTCGTGTGTGTGAAAGCATTAAATTTTGCAAACGTTATCGTTTACGTTCGGCCGTGCAACAAATATTCTTGGCGGCGCCCTGGGAAATGCTAATGGCCCGTTTGTAAGGCGGGACGTTTTCACTATTTATATTTCCTAATACATGTATTTCGTGAGAATGTGTTCCAATTTTTGTCTGGTGGAACCTAATATGGTTTGATTTCTTTATCCAGTTTTTCATGGAAAATTATTGCTGTGAGTGTAAGATGTGGTTATTAAAAAGAAACATGGTTCAACATTTTGTTTCATCTACCTTATAGTGTCAGAGGCCAAAGAAAGCACCGCACGTTTTAAAAAATAAAAATGTTTCGAGTAATTCTTGCAGCGCCATGTAGCCCCAAAGTAAGCAAAGCTTGTGTTATGGGTGTTAGATAACTGATAAACAATTAAAATACTATTTTAATACATGCAGACCTAGATAATAATAATATGTAAATAGTGACGCAGCCATTAATAAACTAGTACCAACATCACGGATAGGATTCAGTTTCAGATCAGCCATAACGTCTCTGCAACCATCGAAACTGAAGTAGAGCTCGTCTAATCTAAAATGACGCGCCCCACTATCGCATTAACGCACACAAGCAAGTTTAAAATATGGACGCAATACAAATACAAATGCCGTTGTAATTGGTCATTCAGTTGCCGGTAAGATTCAAACGTAGCAGCACGCGTCGTTCATTGGCTCCCACACAGATGAAGTGTCGTTATTAATATTTGCACTCACACATCGAAATCAACTAACTAAGTAGTGGGGCGCGTCATCATAGACTAGACGAGCTCTACCTACACCGACTTTCAAATAGAGTAACAAGTTATGTGCGCTGTATTGTGAGTGAGGGTACTTTTCCACTAATATGAACTACGGTACAGCTATCCCGGCTATTGGTAAGCTGGGCCCCTGGGAACAAGCTACTTAGGTTCCCAGGTGCAGGCCTACCCACCCCATGTGAAGCGGCTAAGCTGATGTTTTTACTGCGGATGGACTACACGCCGCTCCATTAAAAACAGTGTAGCACAAGTCGAATGGAGTGTTCGTTGAAAAATAGAAAACGTATCTGCTTATGTAGCTGACTTTGACAAAGTGTTACCTGACGGAGTATTTTTTAGCTGACTGCGTTAACTCTAGAAAAGTTTTTAGAAAGTTATTTCATTGCCTAGGGAAGAAGACACTAGATTGATGGAAAGGTCGTCCAGAATTTCAGCAACCTAACCTGTACCGTAAACATGCTCTTTGAAGAACCCCAACTAATAATCCATAGGAAAGACTTCGGGGATGGAGATGATTTCACATGTCGTACATTAGTTGGAAGCCAAGATGATGTGGATGAATAATTATTCATCCACATCATCGGATTATAATCGTCATTATAATCGTCAGAGGGAGCGGTGGTGGAAAAGGGATTGTGGCACAGTTCCTTGTAATATTCCTCGAAGTATCAGATCCAAAGAATTTGGACTATAATATATTGTATTATAGCTAGTACATTCGGTGGAGACAATATATATATTATATAAGTAGTTCAAAGTCTGTGGTGGAGGATAGCGTTCGAAACGCCTACATTCGCGGTAGCCTTGGCGTCCGTGACATCGCAGATAAGCTACAAGAGTGTTGCTTTCGATGGTATGGCCACGTCTTGCGCAGACCGGCAAACTACGTGGAGAACAAATGTCTGGCCATGCCACCCCCGCCAAGCACGGGAAGAAGAGGTCGGCCCAAGAAGCGATGGCTTGACGTCGTCAAGAATGACATGCGTGCCAACAAGCTTACCACCAAGGATGCCGAAGTGGGCTAAGAAGAGTAGGAAGGCGAACCCCAGGCCCTCGCGTGCTGCGCGGGAGCGCAACCGGGACATAACGCCGAGATGATGATGATGATGAGTTCAAAGGCTGTGATGGAGACAAAATAGACCGTAGACATAAGCCGGATTAAAACTACGTATCGTGCCGTGATTCATCAGAAACTATCGGAGTCATACATATATTTAAATCAAATAATAACTATATGTATGTATAATAGTATTAATTATCAGCGTTGCCAGATCGTACCTTTTGGTACGATTTACGTACTATTTGGCTGACTGTCGTACCTTTGGCGTACTTTGCTCCACATCGTACTATTTAGTACGTTTTAACAAAATGCTAAATTTAGCTGAGGGGGATGGTCACTTCACCTTTCCTGTCCGCGAAATACCGTAAAATAATAAAAGGAAGGGTTGATTTTGGCCACCGACACCATTTTATTGACTAAAAATCGTTCAATTATTTCTATGAGCTAGATTGGCAATTTTGTCTTGCTGCGTACGGCAGTGTGCGTTTAAATCTAAGCAGATCATGTCTTCATGAGCACATTGGTGATTTGAACGCAAACTTGAAAGATATCTCGATTCTAAAATAAACCACTTGCAAAATAGCAGCTACTTCCTTAGCACCTCCGTCAAATGTATGGATTTAGATCACTCTTCCTCCTCTCTAGTGTCGCTACAGGCATCACGCGGAATTAGCCATCTGTCGGGGCGAAGAATGAGGCAGCTCCGGAAATAACACTTTCCGATTGCCGCCTTTGTTATCGGCACGTACCGTTCCGGATATCGGTATAGGCTGTAATCGATCGCTTTCACAGTACAGTGGAAAATGCTTTCAGTAGTGGAATATCACCTTAATTCGAGTTTGAGCCTATAGTTTGACAGCTCGGTTTTCGCGGGCTACTTGCTTATGTTTTTATTACCCACTAGCAGTCCTCGCGGTTTTCAGCCGCGCGTAGTACGCATCTCTCGGTGTTGCTAAAGTCTATAGGCAGTGGTGACCACTTTCCATCAGGTAAAACGCTTGCCTGTTTGCTTACAGTATGACACAATAAAAAATCCAAATCAGTTTAGTAGTTTCGGAGATTACTTCCAACAAACAAACTCACAAACATGCAAACTTTCTTCTTCATAATATTAGTATTGCATTTGTTGCCATCATCGGGTGCGAATTACCAACAGAAAAAATATATGATAGGCTTTGAAGAATAATCTTGTTGAATGTAAGTACGAGATATTTACTTCTACTGGATTGGATTGAATAAACTCATCATCGAAGAACAGATGGCCGATGGGGCAGTAAAGTTCTCGAGTGGCGACCACGTACCGGTAGACGCAGCGTGGGTAGGCCTCCTACAAGGTGGACCGACGACCTGGTAAGGATCGCAGGTACCAGCTGGATGCGGAAAGCACAGGACCGGTCTTTGTGGAGATCTCTGAGGGAGGCCTATGCCCAGCAGTGGGCGTCTTCTGGCTGATATGATGAAGCTCATCATCCTCTTACGTCATTCGTGTGCGATGGTAGGACACTGACAAGCCTGAGGAGACCACCTGCATTTATGTTCATTTCTGAATCCAAGCAATAGCGCTTGCGATGTTGTGATGCGGTTTGAAGGATAAGGTAGCCAGCATAATCAATCATGATGCGTACCAATTTAGCTCTCACAACCACTATCTGCATGCCTGCATTTTTATTTCACGAAACCTAATTTCATGTATCGTTGGTTAAGGGTCATTATCATCATCATCATCATCATCATATCAGCCGGAAGACGCCCCCTGCTGGGCATTGGCCTCCTCCAGAGATCTCCTTAATGGCCGGTCTTGTGCCTTTCGCATCCAGCTGATACCTGCGATCTTTACTAGATCGTCGGTGTTAAGGGTGACAGTTACTGATATCCATCAGGTGGGTTGTACACTGGTTTAGCAACCTACCTATTTATCACATTGAAAGCTCCTGCGACAACGTATATCGATATTGCATATTTTTACTGAAAAGAAAGGAAACGAAATCTGTAGAAATTATCTAACTTATACTCTGACACAGCCTGACAAAGGAAACAAACAGAATTAGCCGCACGAAATAAAAGAATACTTACCTGAGTGTTTCCTAAGAATGTCCTGCTGAGAGCACTCTGCTGTAATAAATTTTCTCTCAATTTATCTTTTTGCGGATCGGTTTGGGAGGCGGCGGCGTGGGAACTTGGACAAAAAGCCTACAGCTCGCTGCGTGCTGGGCCCGCCCATTACACAAAACATTATTCCAAATTACATTGGGCGCGTTACGATAATGCCCCGGTTCATTTGACAAAGGACGGAATAAAGCAAAAATTTAAAAATCCCTCCCCAGAGCCGATTGTTGCGATACACCCCCCCTGATGTGTTTCGATAATTGTGAGCATTGTATTTCGAAATAAGGTGCTGACGTATTTTGTCCAAATAAAAATAATTACGGACGCTTCTTACTCTGGAGTAGGAGCGAGTCTGTAACGAGGTGATAGGGATAGGGTTAAACAGAAGAGAATATGTTGTGACAATACCTTCTAGAATTAGTAGCGACGTTGGCGTCTTGGTATATACGCCTTGGTAATAGGTTTGGACCTATACATATGTATAATAAAACAATAAAAAAAGTGTGCCTGAAAATAGAACATATTTACAAAAAAAATTTAGGGCGGTGAAAAAATAGTAATAGAAAGAGACGTAAAAAACGTTTGTTTGTACGCGCTAATCTCCGGAACTACTAGACGGATTTGAATGAAAATTTTTCGTTGTAAAGCTATTAAGCCTGGACAACATATACCGTATAATTTATTTTGGAAACTGGTACATCTGATGTAGAACCACAGCTTGATCTCTCCGCAGTACTAGCTTTCATATACTAGGGACATCATAGGGGGTCATTTAAAATGGTCATTCCGGAAAAAGATAAATTGCCTTAAAACGATTTCCACGCGGATGAAGTCACATACAAAAGCTAGTAGTAAATAAATAAAATGCCGCATAAAAGCAATGAGACGAAGGCTCACTGTAAGTTAAAAACATTACTTACTTAATTCCCTTAATAGTGAGCCTTATCTTTAGCCGTTCCGGTGTGGCGGCAAATCCTGTTACGCTCGGAGCTCTCAAAGCGTTCGTTTCATCGCAAAGAGCACGTGCCTGGCAGTTATTACAGACGGAAAAGAAGATAACACAATTTTATCGTTTTAAGCATCCAGGGGTGGTCAACCCGAGGAGACGGCGTGAATATACGAGCGCGGGAACGTCGCGGACGATCTTGCAGCACTGGATTACTGCACCTGTAAAATGTCCGCAGCGTTGCCTTTATCGGATTCAGGGTTGCATTGAGATTTTGTCCGTACAGTTCCTCAATGAATTAGTTGACCACCTGACCATTATAATAATAAATAAATATGCTTGGACATTTCACACAGCGCTATCTAGCCCGAAAGTAAGCAAAGCTTTGTGCCAGACAACTGATAAATTACGCATATTTTTAAAATTTATACTATTTATACATAAAACAATTACACCCAGGTCCGTAACATAAATTCCCGGCCGGGAATCGAAACCGGGACTTCTGCGTGCATGTTAACCAACTGAACCACTCAGGTAGTCAATAATGACGATCCATGAGATGATACGGACTAGGTGGTCAGCTAATTCGTTATAGGTATTATCTAATTCGATGTATATTCAAAATGGTAACAAAAATAGATATCTCATAAATGATTACACAGATACTTAGTTCAACTTCATCATAATATCACTATTCGATTCCCATAAGTGACTACTTCTATACTCAGCCACCCAATTTTATTACCGATGCCCACTGCTCTCGTCGTAAAGAAAAAATCTGCCTTCGTTGACATCTTTTCCCGCGAGGGCTGCGTTTTGTTTTATTGTAACTAGTGTCTGCCATTAAATATTTTATGTCCTCACAACCTGTTACGCTACGGGCCCCTCGGGGCAAACATTTTGGATGGCTTTATGGCCTGCATACACTTTGTCCCGCGCGGAATCTAGCGACTATTTAAAACGTACTTAGGGAGACAATGGCGACTCCAAGGCTTTTAAGGGTTAGTTGACCTCCCCTGCGCGGTATCCTGCCCTGAAAATTGACTAAAATGTTATATTTAGAAATTTATTTGTTTGGCTGTTTGATGTCGAATCAATCGCGCCCACTTTTCTATACCTACCAAATGCCAACTTTTCCATTTCCGTCAACTGATAACATATTGAGCGCATGTACGAGGCCTTCATTACAACCGAATTAAGTTAATTCCCACCAAATTAACTCGCCCCTAATCTCCTTACAAATTGTTAATAAATTATCACCCACAATAATGACGTAAACACAAAATTTGGACACAAAGTTAGGGAAACAATTGAGTGTGACAGCAAACTTGATTTATACGGAGGCAAAGCGCCGCGGTCGGCGACTGCGAACCGTTTGTAACTCCCAGATGCGGTAGGTATTTCAATAAGTCCCGATGTACAAATAAAGACGTTTGGCACCGGACTAATGGGGCGTTAATAATTCCCGCAAGCCTCCATTCAGTGGGGCCCCAAGATTTATCACTACAGGATTCTGGCAAGATGCCTCCTGGCAAGCGCTGATTATGCACTTTTAAAACGTCCACATAAAATACAATTAAGTAAAAGTTTTCTTATTAAAATCCTTAATTAACCCCGCTTTGTACATTGAACTCCGTAATATAAGCGAAAGCATCTAAAAGGAATGTCGGTAGTGCCCGCTAAATTCGTAAACGATGACGGACTTCGACAAACAAACAGCTACTGAAAGCTTTTAACATCAGTTCTAACAAAGTTATTAAATGTTAACATTAATCGGGCTGTTGCTTAACGTAAATTTTTGCGATTATTTTCCGTAATAAGCCCGAATTAATCTCCTTTTCGTTCAGAAATATCGCATTGGCTTTACAAGAAATTGTGAGTGGAGTTACTTGTTTAAATTACGTAGGTAAGTAATTTTAGGTTAAACAAAATTGTGTAGGTAGGTGTACACGTCTCTAAACGGAAAGGTAAAGTTCGGTATCGCCGTAACAAAAGTTTGGTTTAGCAGAACAGGGGTCGTAACATAAAATTTTACAACAACTTTAGACGTTAGGGTATTATAGCTTTTTGATATCTTGCCGTATCTAATAATAGGTTTATTGCTTAATTTGAAGTTTATATTTTTCATATTTTATGGCCGTAAATATTAGGTAGCTTAATATTCGCTTATATTACGAGGGTTTAGGTGCTGTGAATGTCGTTATTGGGCGGCTTTTTTGTCGTAAAATACTTTATGAAAAACATAAGTTCTATACAAACAAAAAAAGATTGAAAAGTTTGCTACCTTCATGGTTAAGGCCAATTTCTTTTCTTTAAACTGTTTGTTATAAATTTAGACTTAAAAACAGCTTAAATATGTTTGGTCACTTTCTTTTAAATTCTAGCGTTTCAGTGACAGATTAAGACAAAACATAAGTATTTTTGCTAAAATAGGTTTAATAAACATCAAATAACTGTCATGAATAAGTCGAGAATCTAAAACATTTTAAATTTTAATTTGCTTTAAAATCACTTTATTAATATTTAAATATAGGATACCTATTAACTATTTTAAGTTATTATTAAGTTGTTTAAATTCGTTATTGCCATCACCGGCCCTCTCGGCTTATCAAAGGTTAGCTGGACGAAATCCCGTCTTGGGATAAGCTCGCCTTTGCATTATAAACTGCTTTTTCTGTGTATTTAGTGTAATGTTTTATGCAATAAAGAGATTACAAACAATTTTCCTTCCGCCCACGAGAATCGATAAAAGAAATATATCATTTGTTGTTGGTAGAGTAGGTAGAGCAAGAGTTTTTTTTATGGAATATTGTAGTTTAACAATCACAAATAAGTACCAATATCGTTTATTATGTTCCTCAAATCTACTATATTCATTTTTTTCCTTTACTATTAATGTGCAACCTCGCGTCTTACATAATTTCAAGTATGTACGAGTAGGTAGCCTGGCCGCTCACTGTTGGCCTTATAAGATAGCTCACTGTTAGCCAAAGGGAAATAGAAAGGGATATACTTCTACGCTCTAGCTACTAGGTCATAGGAGTGCCAATAGCTTGAAATGGTTCGTGTAAAGAGCACACCGCCGGTGCGTCCCTTTTTCCGAACTTGGAGACACACCGTTGTCGAAATCTCAGTTGCCAGATATACACACAATACTAAAACAGCTGAGTATTCACTTTGTTATTTCCAGCGTCATGCCGCTGATGTGATTGCCTTTCAGCAATTTTTCCCTATGAAACCGTCGGCGACTCGTCACGATTCAATTCTAAAGTTTCCATAAGTAGGTATGCTGTGGCGCCCCCAAATGGATTTGCATATTTGTGCGTTTAGGCTGGCGGGCGGTCCGGGGCGGCCTGGGCCCGGGGCGGCCTGGAGCGGCCCGCTGGTCCGCTGAGTGATTGAATTATTAACAGTGGGGCGCGAGCGGCTCAGCGTCCCGCGGACGTGAGCGGCCTACGCGCCGCGCTATGGACCCTTCTAATTGTTATAATTACCCAGTAGCTGTCTCGTTTCGATAATGGACTCAACGCCGTCCGCGCAATAATCGTGCGCGCGTCCACTGCCTATGTGTGGGGCGACGGTTTTGAAGGGTTAAGCCTGTTAAGGATAGGCGGCATAGGAGGTCATAATAAGGGAGGGCGAACGAATAAACATTTTCGTAATTGTTCGTAAGTGATCAGGATCACACCCGTCCATGGAAATCCACAATACCCGACTAGTCGCGAATGTAATGTATTTTAATTTAAATACACATTTAATTTGATTAATACATGTGACGACTGTTTATTGGTTTGTCCTCCTTGGCGTCCAAATAAATAATGTTGTTGATCAAAATCGTTGCCATACGAATTGAAGAATTATCGACAGTGTACCAAATTATCCGTTGTTAATAATTATTTGTTCAAAGCTCACCACCAAGGATGCCGTAGACCGAACGAAGTGGAGTAGGAAGAATAGGAAGGCGGACCCCGGGCCCTCGCGTACCGCGCGGGAGCGCAACCAGGACATAACGCGGAGATGATGATAACAAATATTTATTAGTAAAAGCTGTTTATAAACGTAGTGACAATAATTTTATTTGACTAAGTTAACAGACTTACTTCCCCTCAATAACATTCAGCATCGAAACAACTTCCAAATTTCCATAGCAACTTTGTCTCGACCAACATCGCAGCTAAATGGTGAACTGCGACAACTTGTAGTATTCTAGAACAAACGTTGCTGCTTTCGGGCAAGCGCCGTTTACAAATAACAAAGTGGCGTAGTTAGAACTCCACAGTAAGGCAAATTGCGTTTGAGTGAACTCTCGAAAGCGGGCATGAATTAATAACTTTGATTCCATTCGAACTCCTAGTGAATTTACAGAATGAAGGCGCTGTGTTCGCCAAGTGCTCTGCATTGCATGAAGCGTGAACGTATTTGGCAGTTCCTAGCGTATGTGTACCTACTCGACTAATGTTTGGAATAAGAATGCCTTATTTCGCTGTAGCGGTTCAGGAACGTGAGTGCAGTTATAAATTTTACTTAAAAAGAAATCCTTAAACAGCAACCTTCACACACAGTACAAAGTTTCTGTGAGAAAATATATTGCAGTGTCATGTCGCTGGCTTCCCAGCAAAAAGGTTACAGAAAATGCTGTCTCAAACAGTTTTTAAGTCACCCAAGAGAGGTTATCCTACTACTGTAGTGAGATAAATCTACACAGATGTAAGAAGTGTACATTATGTCACGCTTTACGTAACCACTTACAGTATAATTAATGAAACTAACTACTTTTAACATGTCGTACGACAGGGGTACGTCGTGAGAAAAGATAAATAAACAGAAATCGAAAAATAATGTGTCTTAGGTGGTAATAAATAAACATAATAATGGTTGGAGGGACAATATTTTAGAGTAAATTGGGTACTTTATGTCGTAGTAGGTGGAAAGATCACAATGCACACTCGGAGTAATATATCACACATATTATCAAGGCTGTATGGCGGACAGGCAACGGAGCGCGGGCTTCGAGAAAGTAATTTTACAAGAACCCTCCCCTATTCTGCTCAGAATATCTCGGGAAGCCTGAAAATGGGTTCCGTGACGACGTAAGTGATACAAAATTTCACTATAGAGCCTTTGAGGCGAACAGTTCCTTAGCGGCGACGCGGCGCACGCTTACTTCCTTCTTTGTACAACTATTTAGGGAATACAGCTAGTTTATTGTTGCAATTGACGTTGCGACTAGTACTGTAGACGTTATGGTTGCTGAGAGACCGGTTTATTATTATAATTGCAATATTCTTAAATATAATAAAACCACAGAAAATTCAAGGTAAAGAGAACAACTTTTCAAAGTACATATTGATGACCTGAGTGGTTTAGTTGGTTAAAATGCCAACGCACGCACGCAGGGGGCGGGTTCGTTCCCGGTCGGGCAGAAATTAAAATGATGAATTTTAATTTCTGTTACGGGTCTGTTATATTATTATGTATCATATGTATGGGTTTAAAAACATACGCGTAGTTTATCAGTTGTCTGCAACCCTGTGCGAATTGTCCAAGCATTTTTTATTTTTTTTTATTTATAAAGGATAAGCTGCTGAAAACCCCTTGAAATGGAATGTAACGTTCTCACGAATGCGTTTAAACAGATTCCCGTTCATTTTTCAGCTGTGAAAAAGCAATATCGCATAAATAAGAGGCAGAACGCGGGCGGCGCGCGGCTTTTTATGAAAACCAACCGGTAAATAAGGCAGAGGTCCCAGTCATACCCATTTGTCCCCTCGGAGCATTCGTGGGAATGAGCAAAAACAAGTGAAAATAAAGTGAAAACATTGTTATTCTCGTGTGGATTACCGCGCGCCAGCCGGCGCCGGACAACAAACTATGGTCTTACCCACTTTCATACATTTAAATTTAAAAATATTTCGCGACTTACGGTATTTGGGGCGAGCTCTAATTGAGTCCATTAAATTTTTTGCGGGCGTATAATATTTCGGTCGTTATTTCGTGCGGTTATCCAGCTCGGCCCCTCCTCTTACGTTATGAATTTATACTGCAAACAATTCTGTGTTGATTTCGTTCATTGCGCCTTTGTATGAAACTACCGAAACAAACTAGTATATTTCATATAGGCTACACGGCTTCGCTGTCACTTTGTATTGTGCAGTAAACTAGGGTTTGAACTCAGAATATTTTACTATGTGAGGCCTATGGCCAGGCTCCTTTCTAAAAGATGTCGCACCATTGAAATCTATTAGACTAAGATTCGGCCATAGATTATTATATCTTGAAACTAATTCACCAAATGAATGAAACTTACTAACCAGTTCCTCTGAATATCGTTAATTGGTTTCTTAATTTATATGAACCATATTTAATTTATTTCGCAAATCATATTTGGCTCTGATATTGGCACGTCAAAAACTGGTTTTCCGGTTTTTACAGTTTTCTTATCCGTTAAGGTTTTTCGTGTTATTTAATACAAAATCATCGTAAAGAAATTACTCGCATATTTCAATAATGAAATTTATTATTTTATTAGGAAATACAATTAAAAATAAAAGTAAAAAACATTCAACTGCTGAAAAAATAATATACCATTATAATAATGAGCAACACAATAAAATGAATGTCAAACATAAAATTGAATGTGGCGGGAATGTTAATAATTTTTTTTATGAATAGAATTTCCTTTAAAACTACGTATGAAAAAATAAATACACTTTAGAAATTCACCAAATATACCTATTTAAACGATTCTACACTCAAAATATTCGCACAGAATATAATTTCTAATTTTCAGTACCGAAAAGCTCTCCCACCATAACCGAATATATTTTAATGTTAAACTATCGCGGTTATTATTACACATTTTAAGGGTATGTTACGGGTTTCTTACAGCGTATCTTTGTTTGGGGCGCGTCATGTCGTCCCGTGACCATGATGCATGCAACTGTGTCGAAATATCGGGCAACTCGTCAACAAAGGTACGCGGTAAGAGACCCAAAACATACCCTTAAAATGTCTAATATATTTTATCCACAAGCTATACATTTTTATCCTTTGTTAATTTTTATGCTTTTATCCTCCTCATCATCATCTTGACGTTATGTCCCGGTTGCAACCTTGCGCGGCACGCGAGGGCCCAGGGTCCGCCTTCCTGCTACTCTTGGCCCACCTCACTCGGTCTTCGGCATCCTTAGTGGTGAGCTTATTGGCACGCATATCAGTCTTGACTACTTCAAGCCATCGCTTTTGGGCCGGCTTCTCCTTCACGTGCCCGGCGGGGGCGGCATGGCCAGAGTCTTGTTCCCCACATAACTTGCTGGTCAGCGCAAGACGTGGCCATACCATCGAAGGCGGCACTCTTGCAGCTTATCTACAATGTGGGTGTTTCGAACGCGATCCTTCCGTGAAACTCCACACATCCACCGCAGCATCTTCATTTCCGTGACGCGCATCTCCTGCTTGTGTCGCTCTAGCAGGGGCCAAGTCTCACTACCGTATAGGAGAGCAGGTCTTATGCTTTTATCCTATACAATGCTAATAAATGTTACAAAATCACGAAAAAAATTAAATTATGTAAACCAAAGATTTCTAATTATATATACTAGCGTATGGACCAGTTCTTTGATCAAAGGTAAAAGCACTACATATTATAGCTAAAACTGCAACGGCGCTTCAATGTTGTCACAGTGACGTTTTGATTAAGTATGTGAATTGCATAGAAATAAATACCCTGGAACCGCTTGAGCGAACAAATAACTCTGACGGTTACCATAGTAAATAAAACTGCGCTGTCTAAAGTGCCACAAACATGTCTGACCGGGTGACAGAGTCGCTGTCATTGGCATTGACATTACATTTCAAAACGGCAACACTTAGTTCCGGTTTTGACCACCGGGTCGAATAGGTTTGTCAACAATCATGTCAAGCCGCCAGATATAACATTGTTAACGCGTATAAGAATTTGTATGGACAGTGGTAACCATTCTAATAGCTACGTGTAATACGTCGTTGGATAGCTATTTCAGAGCGGAACAAAATTAAGTACGGCGCTAATTCCAAATGTTAGTTCGTTCAGAGTTATGCTGTACTAAACATATATTAAGTATTTTTTTCTGTTCTACCCGCATTTAATGGCCATGTGTAATGCATCGATGGATTCATGGATATACAGGGTGTAAAAAGACCGCTAGCATTAATTGAAACCCCATATTCTACACATGAAACTGAACAACTTTCCCCAAGAAACATACCCGCGGAAATGACTTCATAATTTCGCTACCTAAAATAAATAATAAATAAGTAAATAGCGGTCTTTTTACACTCTGTATAAATATAAATAAACCATACCATATTAAATATAATGGCGCAGTCTCTTGTGCCACAAACTTATTTGAGTTGAATTAACGGCATTATGCCGCTGGTGCAAAGTCACATCGTGCGCATAAATGTAAGACTGCCAAATAAAAAATAAGCAGATGGCGTGCATTGAATTTGATTGAACATACCAACTAATCATGGCCGGTTAATAATGTAGCAATAAACACTTAAATATTTATTGGAAATGCTAAAAATATAAGTTTTACAAGTGGTACATGATATTTCTTATACTTTACGGAAAAAAGATACTCCATTCTTGTTTTTGGTTACTGTTTATCGGAATTAGTGCATGTGTTTCCTACGCAACTGTGTGACTTTGCACTGGCAGTATAAAACCGTGGATTTAGTTCCAATATATTATATTTTTTATTTATGAATATTGATCATAGATGGGGAACTGAGTAATGAGTCGATTCCCGCCGTGCGATTGAATGCTGTTTTCAAAAATAGATAGAGTAATTCAGGAGGAAGGTCTATATGCAAGAAAAAAAAAGGCAGGTAGGGGTAAAGTAGGTGTGGGATAGGTGTGGGGTAGATGTAGGGTTTAAAATTATTAAACCCTACATCTACCTACGCATTATAATCCGTTGCGTAGTTTATAAGATCTAAGCGTACATGTATACATTCATAGGGACTGACAGCGGGATGTTATTTGATTGATGAATTCCAATTATTACTGGTATAATGGCACAAAACCAATAGCTATGACTAATAAGTCATTGGATAGCTATTTTCAAGCTGAACAAAAGTCAATATTGCGCTTAGTTGCAATGTTAGTCCATTTCGAGTTATGCTGTAATGTACATGTCATACTAATACCTTTTACTTCTATTTTATCCATTCTGGTAATGTCTAATATGTCGTGGGATAGATATTTTCGAGTTAAACAAAAGCTACTATGGCACCTACTACCAAATATTAGCTCATTCCGAGTTATATTGTATTAAACATTTCAACAGTAACTTTTCTGTCTGCCCAACTCCAATATCCATGTGTAATACGTCGTTGGACAGCTATTTTTGAGCTGAACAAAATTCACATTGGCGTCTAATACCAAATCAAAGTCCCCTCCGTGTTATGATGTACTATATATGTCATATTGTCGAAGGGACAATGAAATGGCTTATGTTCAGCTGAAAAATGGCTATCCAACGACGTATTAAACATAGCTATTGGAATGGTTACTACTGCAAATACAAATTCTTGTACGCGTTAACAATGTTATATCTGGCGGCTTGACAAGATTGTTGACAAACCCATTCGACCCGGTGGCCAAAACCGGAACTAAGTGTTGCCGTTTTGAAATCTAATGTCAAAGCCAACAACAGCGTCGCTGTCACCCGGTCAGACATGATTGTAACACTGTAGACGGCGCAGTTTTATTTACTATGGTAACCGAGAGTTATTTGTTCGCTCAACCTGTTCCAGGTATTTATTTCTATGGGACCATTTTACGAATTTCTATACAAATTTGTCAAATTGGATGTTTGGCGTTTCATCAGCAAAGTGGCCATTTTGCGATTGGCGAAATGAAACATATTATGAGATTATGATCATAATAATATGAAACACCCAATGTGGCCTTCTTAGACACCCAGGACCTTGAGTCTGCTAATTTGACTCGATTAAATTGTAATTTGATCGCAATAGCAGCTCAACGGCAATTTTAAATGTAGCAGAAAACCAAAAATGCGTGAAACTGCCATTGAGCTGCGATTGCTATGCAATTACAATTCAAACGAGGTACTAGTAAATTAGCGGGCTCGGAGCCCAGATATTATATCCGTAAACAAGAAAATGGACCGCAGCTTTTTTGTCACAGCATTGTTTGTGTCTTCAACATTGCGATCTGCGTCCCGCCTGCCAAGCATGGAAATATTTATTGCCTAGGGAGGCACACAAACAGACGGTTCACCTGATGGAAAGTGGCCATCGTCGTCCAGGACAACTGCAACCTCAAGGGAGCGGATACGGTGTACTTGGTAGCCTTTGAGGTTTCTGTAGACATGCCTATTCAAGAACTCCATGTTGTACTGCAGAGGAAAGACTTTGGGAGGGAGCTCATTTCATATTGAAGAGGCTCAAATCCACCAGTTGAGTAATATAGGCTGTTGATGAAGTGTCCGCGTCTGGGTATGAGCATGCTCCTAAACTGGATGGAAACGTTTTAAGTTTATTAGGCTTGTCTTTGGAACCATTTGTATGTATAATTCATGTACAGGTAACGCTGAATGTGGTTGTAACCATAAAACACATATTTGGCTTTACCGTAAAACACTGATCTCCAAGATACAGGCTTTTGCCTAGTTTCGATAGCAGGGTTCAACAATTAATTTGTTCAAATGTTAATTCTACTTAGGTACTACAAGTGTACCAAATTAAAGTCTTGTGTGATTAATGAACTATTATTATTATTATTACTTCACTTCCCCAATTGCTATAAAGGCATAGACTATGTACATCACAAACATTGTTGTCTTGTAAAACACCCGTGAAAGTAAAGGGTTTCTGCCTGCCGTGTAGCTTAGAATCCAAAACACAGTCACAATATTTATTCATTTCATACTAACAGTTTTTTATCTGTACTTACGAGAGTTTTGTGGCAGATACTGTGTGAGTGCCACCCGGGATTATTTAAGGAGTTATTATCTTTTCCATTTCAGGGAGCTGTTATGTAAATGTTACTGAAAATGGGGAGGATTCTTGTTATCACGATAACCTGCCTTGGGTTATCGCGACTTTCACTATGTTTATGGTGTGATATCACCATGGGATCTTGTACTATTTTTTTGTGGCGCCTTTCCTGTACATTAATCAAGGCTGTAAAAATCCATGCGCCTTCCGTGATTCTTGGTGTTGTTCTCCCAATAGCAAGGCTATATACACTATAGATATAATAATCCATTCCGTTTATTAAATGGAGTCCAAAGTGGTAAAAAGTAAAAGGAGATATTTTATATGAAAAGAGTTGTGGATATATGGGAGGCTGTGGTTGTGGCAGGACAGAGCAAAGTGGCGGTCCATAGTCTCTACCTACCCCACCTGTGGGACAGAGGTGTTAGGTTTATGTACCTATGTATGTATAATAACTTATTTCTGAAAATTTTAATCACAAAATATTGAGGTAATCATGACATTCGAGTATTTTTCTGGTAAAAGCAATTTTCTAGAACTGTTTCGGTTAGGACGTCATTATTTTGCAAAAATTTTCTAATACAGTTTTTTGCATCGCATGAAGACGTACCGACTTGCGACTGCAACTGGTATGATAATTTATGATGATGACATAATAATGTACTTGAATAAGCACAAATACACACAATTTGAAACAAGCCACTCTGCACGAATCATGCACAGTAAACAGTAGAAAGGGCCAGTGCCATACTCATTATTTGTGTGTCGGTCAGTTGTTGGACTGCGTATTTGCGAGTGTAAATTGAAACATGTCGCCAGTTAATTGCGCGGGCGAGCCCCCGCCTCGCGACCCCCGCTTTGACCTCCAACCTTTCGTAGAGCCCCGCTTCATTACTAACTGTGATATAAATATGGACTCCTTATGAAATAGCTTAAGATGGAGTTTTCATATTATGTTGCCCCAGAATAGAATGGGGACTTAATACATGGTTTCGATCTTATAGAGTTAAGAACAAAAATAAACATCTTGGCGGTAATGTGATGATTCTGATCTCGCGCATAAGGGCCCGGTGTCCGCCTTGGCCATGGATTCAGAATTTGGCATTTATAAACTTTGCAAATTTTTAATTTTCGACCACGGACTACCCGTTTATTAGGTACGAAACCCGGGTTGGCTCTAAGTCTGTGTACACTAACCCTACGACAAATATAACTGCCGTTTCGGCGCCATCAGTCACCAGCCCAGTAGGATGTATCGGTCAAATTGCAAAAATACCCAAGCTTATCTTAATATACCTGTTAAGATTCAATGTGGCTAAGGGAGCAGGCTGCGATGATATCCCTCCTATTTTTGTGTTTTTCCTATTTCGCGAATGTGTCATCTGCTTAACTTTTCCCCTATTTATTTTGTTAAAGCGCTCTCTATCAGAGGGTGTTTTCCCGACTTTATAAAAGCAAGCATTCATGGTGCCAATTCATAAAGGTGATTCTAAAACATTGGCGGAGCAATACCGCTCTGTGCCCATTCTAACAGTTTTAAGCAAATTGTTTGAGTTATTTGTTTATGATCAGGAATATCCCTCGTTGCGCGCAGTGTTACGAACGCCCAACATGGATTTATGCGCAAAAGTTCAACCCTCACTACCTTAGCCAAATTTGTCGACACTGTTGCCAGGTATATGGATGGGGGCGGCCGGGCTGTTGACGTCGTTTACACTGACTATTCAAAATGTTTCGAAAGACCACGACACGATTTTAAATAAGCTTAAACAAGTCTGGTGGTTCAGGGTATCGAAGGTATGATCGCAACAGAAGTCAGGCTGTCAGGCTTGGGTGTTACCGCTCTTAATCTGCTACCACTCCCTCTGGAGTGCCCCAAGGCTTACATCTGGGTCTTTTACTGTTTTATGTTTGTCTATTCGATTATGCACAATGCTTTCGACATGCAGTGTTTCTTATGTATGCAGACGATACAATTTTTTTTTGCCTATTAAGCATCCTACGGACTGCACAGGATAGTCTCTGAGTACTGTTCCCGGAATAGTCTCCAGCTAAACGACAAGAAATGACAAACGATCTCTTTTACTAGACAGAGGAGTACAGACGCCTACTCCTATAAGTTGGACGGTAGCATAATTGATCGGGTATACCAAGTCCGGGATCTGGGTATAATTCTTGACTACAAATTGACTTTTATTGCACAATATGAGCACATCGCTGTTAAGGCAGTAAAAATGTTAGGCTTCATAAATAGAGCGTGTAAACCTCTTAACTCAGCTGCAGCATTTAAAATGCATATGTTAGGAGTGTACTTGAGTACGCATCGCCTGTGTGGACCCAATTTACGCGAACCACCATGGTAGATTGGAGTCCATACAGAAAGCGTTCCTTAGGCGTTTTAACTACATTGCTGGGTGCGAACGATTGGGATATGAGAAGTACCTGATTAAATACAAAATGTTTTTCTTGAAGGATAGGCGTTTGATTGCAGATATTAGGTTTCTGCACGATGTTCTTCACGGCAAGGTGGATAGTCCAGATTTGCTATCCCGGATTTCGTTCTGTGCGAGGGATGCGCGCGCGCGTCGAGATTGATGTGTATGAAGCCCGATTCTCCCATACGGTCGATATATTTCTGCGTCGGCGGGCTCAGTTTGTAAGGGGATGATACACTGGGGACACACATATACACACATACACACACACACATGCACGCACGCACTCACCAATCGACATATTATGTAAACAGGTGGTTGCGCGGTATAACCTACATTTCTGTTTCTTTATTTTTATTTTTATTGGCTGGGGATCGGACTCGGGGCACTGACGCTCTCAAAGACGACGTGTCTGTCGCACTCATTCTATTGCTCTATTGCTTTGTCTTCATCCAGGCAATGAATGAAGACTTTTATCAAAATCGCTAAAAACGAGACAATTTTTTAAATTATCCAGAGGCAACTATAGATTCCAAACATAATGAGCAGTTTTCCAATATGTATCTAAAGCATTCCTAACCACTCACTAGATGGCGCCCCCCGACATTTTTGGTAAAAGATTATCGCTTGAAATAGGTTCTTAGCAAACAGGATATTAACACTGGGTACGTTGTGTTGGATAATATTGTATTTGTCAATAGTTTTCAACCATTTTAGAGGTTGTAATAATAATGTAACATAGTGCCAACTTCTATAAATATTTCTTTTTACATTTCGATCAACCATTAACCATTTTTAAGTTTAGTATTAGTTGGCTGCATGAAATCATACAGATTTAAAAAAAAAGATTACCAAAATTGTAGGAGCGCCATCTATTGATGCTTCTTGAAACCAACTATCAATACCTACTGGAAAACTCCTCATTAGACCAAGAGTAACCTGCAACCAGCTTGCTTTTATATTAGAAAATGCTCTCAGCAACACGAGTCAAACAATCCAGTCGTCGATGCACTATACACTTATATATTTAGTTGAGCGTCCGAGAGTCGGGCAAGTTGAATATTAACCAAGGACTCGGATTAAGTGTACTGTGGAAATTGAAACATGTCGGCAGTTAATTGTGACTAGAGCCCTGGTCACACTGCCTCTGAGCAATTTGGAACTTGGCAACACCCCGAGTTAAGTTCGCAACCAATCTATTGTACGTTATTGATTTCTGTTGGCAGTCACCATGCTAATCGTTAATTGATCGTGTACATATTTCACAGTGTACGTGACTTACCTTCGCAGGGTCGACTGTTAGATGGATAATTAAAAGGGGAAATTAAAATCCTTGTACTTACACATAGTTTTTTAAGAATTACTAACAATAAACAATATGGGGATTATACTTATGTAAATCTGTATATTTTTAGCCTGAATAAACTAATCAATATATTATTATTCGTTGTTTTAACTATAAAATTGAAGATATTTTTACAATAAAAGTGGTTAAAACAGGCCAGAACCACCTCACACCATGAGAAAGAATCAGTAAAGTAAATGCAATACGTTTATTCCACTCAGACACACGGCACAATGACAAAAATATAAAATAAAAAAATAAAAAAGCAATATAAATAGACGAAAACAGATACACTTTAATGTCATTACCTGTGCCATGTGGAGAGTGCAACGGGGCCACACTCAGCATACTCATTATATTCGCCGTGTCGCTGGTGTTCAGCCCTATCAGGCTAATGAAGTTTACAAGCAGCCTGTTTCTTGCCCTAAATATAAATAGGTAAACTTTTGGAATTCTTTATATGTATGTAGTATATACTGAGAATGTTTATTTCAATCATAATAAACCTGTGCTTTGAGCGAACTACGCCTAATTCCCATACTTACTCAGGTTACCGAGAGACATCAAAGACTGGTAATTATCCGGAAATCGATCTATTAAAAGCCATACAGAAATTAATAATTAATTCTGTAATTACGCCAGTTATTGGCGTCTTGTATTAATTAGTTGGATGTATAGATATCTAGTAAAATAATTGTATTGGTTTAGAAAATATTAATATTGGTACATAACCTACCAGTCAGTATATAGAACTGCGTACAAAACAAGGATCGGTAAAGTTGTTTTAATCTGATTGCATCTAATATTATAAAGGGAACTCTATAATAATTGGTTGTCGGTTTGTTTGTTTGTAATGGATAAACTCAAGAAGTCTGATTTTGAAAGTTCTTTCACTAATAAGCCACTTTTAATCCCGGAAAAATAATAGGGTCCCGCGTGCGTAGGGCGGTTTTGAGGTCTCCTATTGGTCGGGCGACGTCCGTCGTACGACCATGGTCGCACGACCGTTGTCAAAACGGGGGTAAAAACCATTAGTAAGGCTTTTTTTTATTTATTTTTTATTATTAAAAGGCTTTGCATTTGACCTCAACTAACCTGATGGAAAGCGACGATGAGGTCGAAGATGTAGTATGAAGACTAGTATTTAATATATCAAATATGATATTATCATGTAGCGTTGTCTTTGTAAAATTAATATTTTTATATAATACCTTGTCGCTTACCCAATATGCAGGACTACGTAATGAAATGGCTCTCTGTTTGTGTGTCCATATTAACGCACTTCATACTTGGGGTAAGTATGAAGTGCGTTCATTCTGCGATGGACACTATATTGGGGTCAGATGAAAATTTAAATATTATGCTCGTTTTTCCATCGCTTTGATTCCACTTCTCATGATCACTTTTTAATTAAAGGGTAATGATTTTCAGTCATTTTTTTTGGCCGTGTGGTGTCCAGAAAAGTAGAATAGCACCAACCCAGCACTCGTGGGTGTCGTACAAGGCGACTAATGTTTTCGAGGCAAAAGATCTAGAGTCTCCGTAGGCTGTAAAATAGACAGCAGCGTTTTCCATTGCTATATCTATAACACTGCGATTTCCAACCGCCTGCCAAGCGTGGAGATTATGGCAATAACATCCCCTTTCGTGGGAAAGGCCTTAAGTCCTGCAGTGGAATGTTATGGGCTGTGTGATGATTTTCAGAAAGTAATCGTAATGTTATACCTATGATATATCACTCTCGGACTCCATTTGGCTTTTGTTGAATAGTGTACCGATAAGCGCGCTCATTTGTGCCCGACTCGTAGAAATAAATCCTCAAGAAACAGGTGAAAAGGTTTTTACGAGGTGGGTGGGAACGCGTGGGTGATGCGCCTGGTATTGCAAACGTCCATAGGCTGCGGTGACTGATTACCATCAGACAGGCTATGTTATAATCTTGTTTGCCTCCTTATTGGTATAAAAAAATCCATGATTGGCGCAAGAACATGGACTGCATAGGTATGAAGTAATTACTTGAAAAAATAAGGCGCTGTCTCATCTGGTTACGAAAAACATTTACGAACATGGATTGCGAAAGGGAACTTATTCACACATTCAAACGGATTTCGTAGCATATAATAAATATCGCATACATCCCAAGGATGCTTTGTTGTAGAAAAATATTTTTAATCTCTCTACACAATAAAAATAATACTTATTTTTAGCTAGCTAACCGTTCTCTATTTGTCACATATACGTGCGTAGACGGATTACGCAGTCGGATTTAATTCTCCCACACGATAAATCTAAAAATATCTAAGTAAGTAGGTGTGATGGAAGCTGATACGGAACAGTGTTGCAATGTATATCGTTGTTGTTCCGTTCTAGGCGCTGTTCTGATTGGCAACGGTCGTGCGACGGGCGGTTTTGACGTCTCCCATTGGTCGCGCGACGTCGACCATGGCCGCACGACCATTGCCAATTAGGACAGCGCCTCAATGTTAAAATTGAAAGCGATTAATCGAGAATTAATATCACCATTATTTTACCCTTAAAAATGTATAAATGCGAAAGTTTGTGAGATGCTTGTTACTGGTTCCAGAAATTATTGAATAGATTTTTGGGAAATTTTGCAGCATACTCAATACTCATGGTATCCGAGAACAATACAGGGGCTTGAAAAACTGCCCGAATTTTAACGAAGTCACTCCAATAAACTATTAATGTCTATAAAAGATACGATATAGTAGTAACATAGTATAAATCAAAGTCGCTTCCCGCCGTCTGTCCTTATGTACGCTTAGTATTTTTAGAATTTTAGCGCGGTTTTTAACAATAGATGATGCGAAAGGTTTATAGGCAAGAAAATAATTCTTTCAAATAAAGGGTAGGTATGGGTAAAGTAGGTGTATGCGAACGAAGTCGCGCTGGACCACTAGTTGAAGATATAAAAAGCTGTAAAAGAATTAGACAAAAACAACACCATCGGTATTCATTTACAAGTAGTCTGGCAATTTCCGACGCACACCCACTCTCTGTGCTCGATACTGTCCCGTTAATCTAGGTATAATGATGTCCAATTCCGTTGTCAGAGCGTGTATTCCCCAGCGAGGCAGTTAGGTGCGATTAGTTAGGTACATAATTACACATTCCATTTGTCCGGGTAATCCAGCGGTAATCGGACGCTGGTTGATAAGGGTCGCTCTCCAGCCTTAGGTGTGATACCTCTGTCCACTCCGACTGAGGGGCTCACACGTTCATCTAACGGTCTCGAGTGTTCCCTTTGACTGTTAGATTCTGTTTTGTGTGGCAAATAGTGATAGTGATTGGTATCTTTGAATTGAATTGAAAATTCTTACGTCAGTATATTGAACAAGCGAAGTTACGCTATAAGTACCTAGTTTAACCACACGTTTTAACCATATCTATTTAGGCATTTGACCATCATATCACCTGACGGGAAGCGATGATGAAATGAGCAGGAAACGGCGAAGGGGATAGTCTAAATGAAAATTGAGCGTATACTAGAAAATAACCACAGAATTCACGTCAAAAGAAAATATCTTTATTTTTCCTTTCATAAACGTACTCCAGAAAACTTGTGCCCCAAAAGATGTGTACATTTGAAAGCTTTATACTTCTAAAGTTTAAAACTTAGAAAAATGTAAGTTATATTGCTGTGAAGATCCATCCGGCGACAATACAAAAATATATGTTTGACCTTCCCCCCCACCTCCCGTTATGATGTGTTAGACCGAGGAAGTGAGGACTGCAAATGAAGTGTCGTGCCTTTTAGTACAACTCCCGTTAGCATCAAAACTCCTTGTTGGATTTGATGGCAAAAATCAGAATTTATTAGATTAAGCCAAGCGATGCACCAAATTCTTAAACATGTTTAAGAATTATGTTTGACCTTTTTGTATTACGTTTTTTGTTTAAGTATGAACTTAAATACGTTTAAGAATTTGGTGTAAGCCACTTACACCCAAAGGAAATTTTAAGAGAAAGAAGAAGAAATGATTGATTTAATAAAAACATATTAGCAAACACGCAAATGGCGACACCGAAACTTAGAAAGAAAATAATAGTAAAAATTAAAGGAGTTATTCCTGTTAAACCACATTCAGATGTGGAGAGACAATGTCTTCATCGTTTGAGAAAAAAAAGAAGCCCAAATTAAGAACACCAGTTCAAACCAGGTGCTCTATTTTTGAATAGATCGTCTCGATTTGAACGGTTTCCAATATTGATTTTCGGCACGAAAACTTTAATAGATATACCCCCTGGTTGGCGAAAATGCCGAGCGACGAATCCAAAAGTGGACTATTTCTACTTCGCAGCCATGTTATTTCTAGGTGCCTTGTAAAAGAAACTAAACATGAAGCCAGTGTTTCCATGTAGGTATACGAACTTTTTCGATCTCAGTTAATATGTGACGTACATAGATTAATAAATTTGGTTGATTCACGGTACGTAGATGGCATGGACTCTGGGCTGTGCTCTGTGATTCCAGGGGAAAGACATTTGCTACTTTTAGTACACGTTCTAATAGATAAAAAATTGTCGAACCTTTATTTTTTGACCAAAGGTAAAAACTTGGCACAGGAGTCAAAATAAGCCGATTAATATTGGTAGCCTATTATTTTTTTTGTTTGTTAAATATTTGATTCAATATTTATGAATTTTGAATTTTTTTTTTATATCACTATAAGGTGGCAAACAAGCTTGCGGCCTGCCTGATGGTAAGCAGTCGTCACTTATGGACGTTTGCAATACCAGGGGCATCACCAACGCGTTGCCGACCCCGCAAAAACCTTTTAACCTCTTTCTTAAAGAACTCCATGGAGTTGAACAACATGTTGTACTCTCCAGGGAAAATCTCTCCAGGTAGTTAATTCCACAACCTTAGTGTACGTGGGAGAAAGTTCCTTTGGAACCGCACAGTTCTCGACCAATTCAATATACAAGTCGATTTATGTTAATGTAATCTTAAGTGTATACTGTATAATGTATGAATTTACCTATTAAATAATAACAGCACACTTTCAGGCTTTATTTGAGTACACAAACAGTATTACCTTTCGAATATTTTTTGGTATCTAAACATTTAAAGGTTAACCATTAACATTTGCTTATATTGTAGTATTTGCTTTAATAGTGTAGCTTGTTTAACTTCAAACATATTCTCTCTTAGATTTTAAAATTATATCTCGTTCTTCGTTAGATTCTAAAACGATATTATTGAAAGTTATTTCCATCCGATCTCCCTACACAAATGTTCCAAAAGTCCAAAAGATAGAGAGCGCTTGAGTTTTATCGGAGTCAGAGCAAACTCGTGAACAGCTACTAGTCATCCACGTGAATAAAATAGTTTGGAACGACAGTTCTCCTGTTTGCTGGGAGAAAACAGGGGATAATTAATTTCATCGAGGCAACAATGGAATAAGAGCACAATGTTGTCTATCTGTGTGTGGAGCACGCGGCAGGTAGCGCCGCGACAGCTGGCCGCTGCGAATAATTCTGGAGCAATTTTATCGCCACAAACTGCACCAGTCATCTGCCACCCGCTCTGTTCGCTTCCATCTGCACCATGCAAATTCGCGAGATGTTTTATGTTTGCATTCCCAGTTTGTCGGCTTTCCGGGACGAATTTAAAGTGAATGGGGCACACCGCACGTGGAGCCGTATATGGGACGGGGTAGCTGGGTTGTTATAAATGAGTTGGTGGGATTCTTCGGCTGCCATAAACCGGCCGACAAAGGCGCGAAGGCTCGGATATTGTGCAGTGTTGGCCACGGGTCGGCAAACATCGGCGGCACGACCCCCTCATTCGCTCGCGTTTGTTATCATAATCCCTTTTGGCACATTCTCGTCATGTACTCGCCGCGACTCCGCATTCCTTCACTCTTCTCCATTATTTGTTTCACTTTCGCCCGCGTTACGTTCTGCTCATTGTGACGGGATTCCGCAAATCCGCAAATATAATTGAATCCCAATATTACGTTTTTCGTCCGAGCGAACTTGATTCTATTTCGAACACGTTTCTCTTCTGCTCGCAATATGGTATCAGATCTTGTTCTTCTATTAGCTCGGTGATGGAAAAAGCTAAAATTTGCAGTTTGCATAGAAAGTGCGCTAGCCTTTACTTATTGATTTTGAAAGCAAAAACTATATCTCCACTCAGGACTTTGCATCTTCTAAACAAGGATAGCTGAAATTTAATTTTTTAACTTGGATACCTTTTATTAAATTACACTCGGCGTGGTATGTTATTTTTTCATATCGTTTGAATTACACGTAAAATGCTATTATGTGTCAACAAGGGAGCCCTGAGAGGATGTTAATCCAATCCGCTACTTTGCGGGAGAATAACGAAACACCGACACTCCCAAGAGTTTAAACTAATTTTCCCCTTTTCTTAGTGTTAAGTGCATGTGTTAGTTATCTTTTGAGGAGCGTTATCGCTTTGATAAGTAAAGAGACTTTTTATAGGTACTTACAACCTATTGCATCTTAGCGTTAATATCCCGGTTATGCTCTCGAGGACGTGGTCCGCCTTGACCACGATCCAGGATTTGGCGATCAGGTAATTATTTACAACCTATTGCAATATATAAGGCAAGTCAAACATTTTTTAATTAGGAAAACATAGGTACTTACAGTTTTGTTATTAAAGACGTTGAGTGCCAGATGCGCCTATAAGATACAAAAACAACAGATTTTCTATTGTTATATATTTTCTTGGCACTCAACTTTTCTTTGTCCTATCATTCAAGCAGACAAAAATACGCAGGCATTCAAGAAGAGTTATCAACAACGTGGCAATATCTTTGTTCTTTGAACAGGTGGCGGTAGGCTTGGTGACAGAATTAATCGTCCGTCTGGACGTCGCAGACTTGAAAGAGAGAGAAGCATATTGATCTGTAGATACAGACTTCCAATTTATACTAGCAGTAAAGATGCAGAAGTAAAAATGTGGTGTGTTTCCTAGTGCTGGTGTTGCTGATGTCCATAGACGGCGGTGACCACTTTCCATCAGGTGGCACGCATACCTGTTTGTCTGCCGTATTACATAAAAAATATATATGAATAGAATACAGTACACAAATCGCGAGACTGTCATGTGACAATTATGAAGAGCGAGAGCGGAATTTGAAATCCGCATCCCTATAGAAGTTTAAGGAACCTAAGCGTATTATCAAATGAGTTTTGAACTGGATTTCGCTTCAACTCTATTAAAAGTTACCAACGTGGAGCGACACCTCGCTGTCGCTACTCCCGGTACAACGTTCTCTGCATCATGTGCAATTTCGGAACACAGTTCGAAACCAAAAATAGTATTGAAATTACTGAATTAAGATAATTTTTACACGTCATTCCAGCCGGCGGACGGGTTGTCAACCCCTATTCTGGATAATACTAAAATTAGTCCTGTATTTATTTGGTAAACTGATTAAAGAAGACTACTCACTAATTTGATGACTCGGAACGTTTTATATTTATAAAAATAGTTACTTTTAGGCTGAGCCTTTTGGACTCTTTTGGTGATCGGCACTAACTGTTAAAAATGTCATTACGTCAGATCATCGATACATTTTTTAACTGTAACAGGTCCATAGATGATACATATTTAGATTTTTTTTATTAGTGGGTACTCTATGAACGGTACTGAAGCCCAGACTGTATTTTTTTATTAGTCTATATCTTGGCCGTGCTTAACTCCGAACCTACTTAATGAGTTTTTTTTTATTTTTTTTATTACAAGCAAGGCAGGCATTTGACCGCCATCTCACCTGTTGGTAAGTGACGATGCGGCCGAAGATGAAGCATGCCCGTCTTGGAACAGCCTATTCACTCTAGCCTTAAAGGCATCCAGATTATATTGATCAGGGAACACACTCGCAGGCAAAGCGTTCCATTCCTTAGCCGTACGCATTATAAAGGTCGAGCCAAAGCGGTTCGTGCGTATGGCTGGAAGATCCACGACATAAGGATGAATTGCTCGCCCGGATCGCGTTTCCCGATGGCGGAAAGGGGCCGGCGGAATGAGGTCGTGCCGCTGCTTCGCACACTCTCCGAAATGTAATCTGTAGAAGACCGACAGACGCGCAACCCTACGCCGATGTTCGAGGCTCTGCAGCCTAGCCTTAATCAACCGCCGGTCACAAATTAGCTTCTTTGCACGTTTTTCCACCGAATCCAAAGCCGCCAGTTGATATTTAGCTGATCCATCCCAGAGGTGGCAGCAGTACTCCATGCAGGACCGCACTTGTGCTTGATATAACTGAAGCAACTGCTTAGAAGTGAAGTACCGCCTAACCTTCGAGAGGATACCAAGTTTTTTTGCTGCAGTCTTTGCCTTGGATTCGATGACCAAAGTTGAGATTTGAAGATAACTCAACACCAAGAAGCTGTAGGTTGTCGGTAATTTCCACAGGAACATCCCGAAATGTTGGAGTAAGATTGAATGGACTCCTTTTGGCGGAAAACAAACACGCCTGAGTTTTGGTTGCGTTGAACGCCACCAGATTGGCTTCGCCCCAATCAGAAATTGCCTTGAGAGCTATGTCCAAACGACATAATAACTTCGAGGTAGGATACTGGATACTTTTTATCCCGCAATTCATCCCGGTTCAAAAGCACCTTTTTTATAAGAGTGCTTCACCGCAGACCACAGTGTCGTTTAATACGAGACATACCAAACATCCTGTACTCCTCGCGAACGAAGTCGCGGGCACAGCTAGTATAATAAATCAGAAAATAGCAGCATTGTGTTCTGTTGAATATTTTCAACGCTGCGGTCTCCAACCCGCCTGCCAAGCGTGGAGATTACGGCAATGCCTTTCACTAATGTGGAGGAGGCCCAAGTCCAGCTATGGACTGTTATGAGGTGTTGGTTGATGTGACTACAAGAAACCCTGGTAGACTAAAGGCAAGACGGTCCGACGATATCACCTAGGTGGCCGGAAAGATGTGGATGATGGAGACTTCCTGTCCATCAGTCTATAAGTTGGGGAGGCATATGTCCAAAGTTGAAGTGAAGAATGAAGAATAAGAAGGTTGATGTGAGTCACCTTTAGATGATATGTTTAAGACTAATCTCACCGAAATAGGATTCCACAATTTTCACTTCTATCACATAGATACACTGTAAAATAACTAGCCCGTAGAGAAACAATTACTTACGTCGGTTTGCCTTTTATGTGGAGCACGTATCGATATAATATGTATGTTGTTTCCTCTAATTACTTTAGGAGGGCAGTAGTCGGAAACCCGTTAATTGCGGCTCTAACACCCGGGAACATGACTTAAACCTTTGCCCGCCCAGATTATTTTATATTATTAATCACATTCGTTAACATGCAGCCTCGTTGAGGCTAACTTAGTTTGCCCTGTTTTTGTTTGTTCATTTAATAGTTTATTATAATAGATTTTCTCTGGTGAAGGGTGGCGCTCGTGATACCACAGCGTATCGTATTTCATATTTTCAATTTATGCTGAGAGTAATTCGGGCAGATTACTTGACGCCAAATAAGCATTAAAATTTTATACACTTCGAACCTCCAAAACGATCATAACGCGCTTATGACAGGCTGTAAAAAGGCAGCAACAACATTTTTTCCAATTTATCTTAACAACTTGTTTTTATAACTCAATATCTAAGAAAGCGTTACGATAATAGATTTACACACCAATTATAACTTTTATGAGACACCGCTTTCGCTTATCAGAAAATTTGTTTTGGCCAGAGATGTGAGTTGGCTTCCACCGTATTTTCTATCTGTAGGTACCTTATATTATGAAGCTTAACGTAGTCTACAATTTATCTGTACTTCTGTACTAACATTATAAAGAGGAAAAGGTAATATGTTTGTGAGTTTGTATGTAGGCGGTAATTTCCGCAATTATTGAACCGACTTTCAATATGCCTTTATTATTAGGAAGCTACATTATTTCTGAGAAACATAGGCTACTTTTCATCTCAAAAAGTAATAGGATATAATAGGATAGGAGCCCGCGGGATTGTTGAATGTTTACAATGTTAATTGATTTTGATACAATGATCACGTGCAACCGTGGGGGATTGCTAGTCGTGTCATAAAATGCATGCTTATTATTTTCAAACTCATTTCTTGAAACGATGGTTTCGGTGAAAATAATTCGATTGGGGTCATAAAAATCTTTGAGCTTAACCTCCAAGGGAATTTCGTTTCATGTTATCGAATCTTTTACATTTTAAATTATATAGCTACTTCGTATTTCATTGTGCGCGCTTGCGTGCACTGGATCCATGCATTGAGAATTCAATTGTAGCGGGTTCATCGCATCGCAAGTGCAGACGTTCGTAAATCATCGTTCAAAAATTTGCCAGTTGCCATTGAATGGGAGACCGGTCGGATTATCCACGGGCCATTAGCCCGCACCCCGCTTTGTCTGCTTCGCGCTAGCACCACATTGTCGCGGGCGCGAAAGGGTGTAGGTAATCGAGGACGATAATTACCTACCCACCTGCAGACTCCTGCTATCCTGGTATCTTGTGCTGGTACCTACTAGTCGAAAAGATAATAAATAAAATTTTGTGGAAGTACGCCTTTAATGAGGAGCAATTGTTATTTAAGTGAATTCAAATATGGAAGGGATGAAAGATGTGCAGTAGGCAGTACCCAGGCAATTTCTTGTTGCTATTCCTTACTCACCGTAGTGACAACTACTCAGAGAACCGCTAGATTAGTTGAGTGGAGCTTGAGCCTACTAAGTTTGAATTGAAACTGCTAAACTGTACAATACGGCGACATTATCAATTCAGAGTTAGCGTATCAACGTTAGCTCTTCAACTTTTGCTTTTAGCCGGGAACCGCTTGAAGTTGAACGTTTCTATTGTCCAAATTGTTGCGTCTAAAATATCCATTGTGTGGTGGAATATTTAGTTAGGAATATTTCCATCGCCGATTGTTTCTGTGGGCATGGAGTCGGTATGTGGGCCGTTCTGGCTATGAGAGTATTTTCATTATATCGTGGCGGCTGATCGACATCGCCGCGGCGGCCCCGAACACCGATATTGCATTTGCGATCTCCGAACGTGACAAAAGCCAGCTATATTTTAGTATTCACGCCAATGGAAAAATTACACTCTTGAGACGGATATAGCTTAAGTTCATGCATGTCTTTTTAAACGTAAACTAGACCTACTGTGTTCACGTTACAATAATAAATAAATAAAATTTCATATATCATGTATTTTCATTTCATTTCATATCAACATTACGTACGTAGCACAGTACATAAGTTGGACTCTTCCATCATCATCATCATCATCATATCAGCCGAAAGCCCACTGCTGTGCATAGGCCTCCCCAAGTGATCTCCACAAAGGCCGGTCCTGTGCCTTCCGCATCCAGGTCTGCGATCTTTACCAGGTCGTCGTTCCACGCTGCGTCTTCCGGTACGTGATCGCCACTCGAGAACTTTACTGCCCCATCGGTCATGCTCTATCAGTAGACAAGTATTAAGTATTTTGCAAGAAGAGTCTGCTCATTCTTATAGTAGGCAGGGAGGGACCTACTATTCTCATAATATAAATTAAACATACACATAATATACACAAACATATTTCACTCTAGCTGCTACTCCGTGGCTTTCACTAACGTGGAATTCGCGTTTAAAATTTTCCCAGGTGAACTTTATATTTTCCGGAATTAAAAGTACCGTAGCGTTGAAGCGTTTACGGATGGTATGACTGTGTCAAGCCTGAGGAGTGCGGCTGCTGGTTGGATAACATTATCCACTTTATTATCTGTGTCTGTCGCCAAGGAAAGATTCGCGCTGTTCCTTGCTGGGAAAGAAGGAATTAGGTACCTGAAACCAAGATATTTTATAACAGTTCGTGGCCGTCCAATGGTATATCCATTGTCGTAGAAGCCGATTAATGTCATATAGGTAGATCATGTAGACAAAATAAACAATGTTTGCTGAGTATTTTCAACCCGCCGCGGGCCGTCTAGGCGTGGAGATTATGTCAACGCTTTCACTAATTGGGAGGTTGCTCAAATCCAGCAGTGGACTGGTAATTGCTGATGATATGACACGGCCAAGGGTGGTAAAACCATACTGCATATGAAACTTAAAAATGTAATATCGTCGTAACTTGTATTCAACATCATATAATAGTTTCCCGAATCGGATCAGGCGTCCGAAGACCAGATGGAAGATACAGTCTTAATAGCTTTAAGCCCGCCAATATTTTAAGCACAATAAAGTATAAACTAAACTTTATATAAGTATCTACCGTTGTAGGCTTCTAGGTATTGTAGTGTTGGCATTGTGTGAGTATACGAAACTTTTAGTGGAACCGTTTAAAATAGCCGAGTTTGCCATGCCCGCTTTAGTGTGGTCAGATGTTGATTGGAGTGAAAACATAGCGACCGCATTAATTCGATATGGATATTGTGACGGAATTGGATGAGCACTCGTCTATAACGCAGTACGGCACACAGTCTGCGGAATGTAGTAATCAACAGTTTGTTTGGACTAGACTAAATAAGAGCTATTAAAATTGGAACCTGTACAATAGAACAGGTACTCAATTACTATCGTAGTTAGAATAAAAATATGACTGTGAGAATGATTTCCGCCAATGTACCTTTAGTGCATAAAGATTTAATAAATAAATGATTTATATATACTACATTACATTACAGTACTAGTGGACCCGACGCGACTTCATTCGTATATCCGTACTTTATCCTTACTTACCCTTTTTTCTTGCTTATAAACCTTCCTCTTAAATCACTCTATCTATTCTTGAAAATCGCATTAAGATCCATTGCGTAGTTTAAAATATCTAACCGTACATAGGTACAGACGGCGGTAAGCGACTTTGTATTAGATTTAGATTTAGATTTATTTATTACTCTTCTACAGTTTACATAATAATATTACATTTGTCATCATATATCTATAAAAGAGATCGTCAAAATGAATACAATATTATAGAAAATTACACAATTGTATAACTTATTTAAAAATGTATAAATGTCAAAAAATAAATTAATAGTCCGAAGTTTTATATAAAATATAGATAAGAATTTCCTCTAATTAATAAATTACCCAGGAGGTAAAATATTCAATAAAAAAATAAATGAAATATATGTCAATATTGGTAAATTACACAATCAAATGTCAAGAATACAAATAAGAAATTCAATATTTAAGATTAAATGTCTATAACAAAAATAACTACAACAATGTCGATAACAAAATCAATGGATATGTCAAAATACAATTAATAATACATATAATCACATTTAAAAGTATATTAATTAGTTACCCAGAAGATAAAATATCAAAATAATGAATACAATGAATGTGATATGTCATCAAATGTCAATAATAATAATAACAATAACTGCCATAAATATGTCAAAAGTAAAATGAATTGTATTTTATACATGTAATAACCACATTGAATGTCAAAGAATAACAAATTTAATCTTCCTTATATGTAAGGTATTCATTTACAGAATAGAATACATTGTCCAATAAAAAGTTTCTCAGCCGGCGGGCAAACGTTTCGTCAGTTTGTTCTTTCTTGATAGACGTGGGTAGGTTATCGTAAAGTTTCGGACCTATTATACGGGGTCTTTTCTGCGAGTGCAGTTCGATGCTGGACTACAGCCAGTCGTCCCGCGCCTCTCAGACCGTGCCCGCCATCCGTGCGACAATCAAAGCTTCCAAGATTACGCCTTACATACATAATTACATTATAAATGTATAATGAGAATAGCGACATTATCTGATGTTTTTTAAACAATGGCCTGCATGTGTCCCTTGGTCTCGCGTTCTCGATTATCCTAACGGCCCGTTTCTGCAGTACTAGCACACGTCCGGAGTCCGTGGAATTGCCCCACAGAATGGCTCCGTAGGATAACAGGGAATGAAAGTACGCGAAGTACGCTTGCCGCAGCACACTCGTCGATACAAGTGGCCGGAGCTTGCGTAGCGCATACACTGCACTGCTGAGACGATCGCACAGGGTTTCAACGTGCATCTTCCAGTTCAGTTTCGAGTCAAGTGTAAGACCAAGGAACTTTCACTCATCACAACTGGGGATAGGAGCAGTTATTCTTGTCCGAGATATTGCTCTCCCGGTGAACACAATCAGATGTGACTTTGATTCATTTAGTATGAGTCCGTTGCATGAAAACCACTGCCCCAATTTCTCACATAGAATATTAATCTTAGTGCTGAGCTCGTCACACGAACGTGCGCACACCACCACCGTAGTATCATCAGCAAACAGTATAATAAGCCCTCCGTGATGGCTGATGGAAGGTCGTTCACGAAGACTAAGAACAATGTGTTCCCAAGCGCTGATCCTTGCGGAATTCCTACAGTGACGTCACCCGCCGTGGACCTGTACTTACCTCCATCTGTAGATACCTCAACCGTCTGTTTTCTATCTAGCAGGAATGATTTAATAAGATCATGAGAAATTCCGGTGATTCCATATACCTTCATTTTTTCCAGTAATAAGTCATGTTGAATAACGTCGAAGGCCTTCGAAAGATCACAAAAAATACCAGCTGTCTTGTACTTTTCATCGATCCCAGTGATTACGCAATCTACAACATGTTGTGATGCTGTTGTTGTAGATTTATTTTTCCTATACGCATACTGTCGGTCAGTCAGTAGGTCGTTTTGTTCAAAATGCTTCATTAAATTAGTGGATATAATCGATTCAGTAATTTTTGATATAATTAAACTATGTATATGATATGTAGCCAGACTAGCTAGATACAGTGCATAAAGCTTATCAGATCAGAGTGCTTGGCCGTTGTTAGCATCATCACTTATTTCGTTTGAAAATGCACCTAAACTTGCTTATTGAATATTGCCTTTTCCAGTGAAATAATTCAGGCAGATTTCGGCGAAAACGATAAACTTCATACAACTTTGACGTAATTCTGTTTAAACCGTAATCCTACTTCAAGGAATCCTTATCATTTAAATAACTATCAGCGAGCACCTGTTAATGGCTTCGCTGTTATAAATGTTTTTAATGGGTAATCATTAATCAATCAGTAATCAAGTTACAAATAAATGTAAGTTGCTGTTGGTTTCTGAATAAAATAAATAAAATAAAAATAAAAGCAACGATTGAAAGACACATTACGTCTACTGGCGATTAGTTCAGAATGATTTTGAAATCTCTGCTGTTCACACATAACAGGCCACACCGGCACAGACGCGGATCCAGGATTTGGTTGAGGGGGGGGGGGGGGGGGGGGGGCAAAAGTCTAGGTATCTTCTAATTATAGGTGTTCTCTACTCAATGAGTGAGAGTCATACATAAAAATAATTGCCCTTTTTAGTGGGGTAAACAATAAATGAATGAGTGAGCGGAGCAAGCTCTTAGGTTTTAAAACCTGGGGAGAACAACGAATGTGTGAGCAGGCGGTGCAAGCTCGAAAATTTTGAGATTTTGGATTTTTACAGCAATGAGTGATCTTTACAAAAGTAACTTAGCACGAAACTTTTAACATTATGGTTCTTAAAAGCTGGGGTGATTGTTAAAATGAATTTTTGAGCAAGCATAGCGAGCTCGGAATTGAAGGTTTTAAAAGATTGGTGAATAATATGACAAAACTGAAGGCGTTGAATGGGCGAACGACGCGAGCTCGAAGTTTTTTATATTACTGTTCTAAAAGTTGGAGTGATTGATAAAATTAATAAAAGAATTGAACGAGCGCAGCGAGCTTAGAATTATTGGCCTTTTGGCTCATAAAACCGTAGACGATTGTGAGTCAGAGTTGGGGCTGGGGGTATGGGGGGGGGGGAATTGCACCCATTGCCCCCCCCCCCCCCCCCCCCCCCCCTCTGGATCCGCGCCTGCTCTGTCATCATCTACCTCAAGGTTACACAATCGAGCACCCGAGGCATGTCAAGCCTACAGCAGTTTCTCGAGACCTGATAGCATTTGCTTTGCACTCCTCAGGGTGGGCCCTCAAAGACACTTATTCCAAATAGCCATATTTGCTTGTGTATTCTATCTGTGCAATATCTTTACCGAAGCCCCTATCCATGATGTTTAACTCAATAAAGTACTGAACAGATTTTTCATGCTGATTTCGAAAATGGATACCTACAGTAAATCATGATTAAGGTTAACTCCTATGTAGTCCCTTTTGCGAAATCAATAGTACTCAAACGTACAAAATATACAAAATCAGTTCTTGCTAAAGAACACGTTAACTACCTATTTAGCAAGTTTTCTTACAAAAAAATCCGATGTAATAAAATTACTACTCAAATAGTAAATGCGGAAAGTAATACCTAAATATAATGTAAACTATTAATACTTGTTATTATAGTAATTTCGCTTCAATTCAAATGTTATTCTGGGCAACGGTAAAGACTACAGCATTACCTTGCACGAATCTTTGGGTGTGAACTCAACTAGCAATAACGCATTCCACTCGCCCCGTTTAATCTGTTCCTAATCGGTAATCAAGGCTGCGATAAGGGAAGCTACCTTCCCGTCTTACTAGAATGTTAATTATCAAACTACCCACATGGACGAGTCGGGTCAGGTAGAACTGATACAGCGAGGTTGTGATCGCCAAATGAAGATAAGTACCGGTTATAAAGAATATTCATGTGATCTTTTATTCTTAATTCGAGTAATGTTTTATTTATTATTGGTAATGACAAATGGTGAGGGTAACTCAGACCAAAGTTACCACAGACATGTAAACGTAAGAGTAGGTAATGTAACGAACCATGAGCTCGTCACCGTACAATTTATTGATATATCGTATGTTTTTAGTTGATAAACTTAGAAATGAATTAGTATATCATACACAGAGCAGTGTGTGGTTAAAATATATTTTGCTTATCATGATTTATTTAATTGAATGCTCTCTAATGCTTAAACAGAACTTGCTTTTGTAATAAATTTGTTAACAGTAACATTTTATTTCAAAAGCACGTAATAAATTTACGCTATTGATTAGTTGAAGACAGACAAAATATTCGTGAACATCTTGAATGAGAATTTAATATGTTGCGCACATTTAAGCAATTCTTACAGCGCGTTTTTGAATCCAGACACAAAGACCAAGCTGACATACCGGTGCTCCCGCCCATCTTCTTCTTCTTATCGAGTCGATGGACTAAAACTCTCACTTATACTTTATTCGCCCAGTATTCGGCGACGGATACAGCGTTTGAACTGGCCTTGAACAAGTCCTCCATGGTACAAGTTTTAGGGCACGCCGAGCATGAAACGAGGTGGTCCATAGTTTGCGGAGATATGCCACAGTCGCACTGAGAACTGTCATTTGTATATCCCCACTTAAAGAGATTCTCTTTGCATATGCCCACCTGGGTTCGCAGCCTATTTAACGCCTTCCAGGTTGACCACGGAAGTTTGTTTCCGGGTGGGAGCTTTTCAGTAGGAGGGATAAAGGCGGGATTGGAAAATTTATTGATCCACAGGTTTCTTCTGGCTGTGGGGGCGTCACTTTCACAGGCAGTGGTGGTCGTCAAAAAACTGGATCGGCTTTTCAATCTCTTGACAGTAGGTTCCTGACCATAGAGAGGGTGCCGTGAGTCCTTTTCCTGTTTGCGTTTCTCAACTGCACTGGCTATCTCTCTGCGGACGGCTGGTGGAGCAATGCCAGCTAGTGGATACAACTTACTTACCGGAGTCGGTTTAAGACATCCGGTGATTATCCGGCATGTGTCGTTAAGAGCTGTATCCACTGTCTTAGCATGAGCCGATCGGTGCCATACGGGACACGCATATTCGCCCGCAGAGAAACATAGTGCTAAACCGGTAGAGCGTAAAACCTGTGGCGTGGCACCCCATTTTGAGGAAATGAGGCGTGAGAGTAGGTTGTTTCGGGCAGTTACTTTGTGGCGTATGTTCTCACAGTTTTTCCTATAAGTAAGAGAACGGTCTAAGGTGATGCCAAGATATTTTGGGGAGCTACAATGGCCTACTGGGATTCCCTGCCATGAGATATTAAGTTTGCGATTCGCTGATCTATTTCGTAAGTGAAATGCGCATGACTGGGTCTTTGTAGGATTGGGCCTCAACGCGTTCTCCTTATAATATTCACTGAGGCTGGACAAGGCGGTTTCGAGCTTGGTTTCCGCCAAGAAGTTTCTTCTTCGCCATAGACGGGAGCTATACTTTAAATGGAGTCTGACTTGAACCTTGGGAAGTCATTGGTCACCTAATTACAGTATACGATGAATATGGTCAGTGGTTGTGATGATGCATTTGACTAAATACCTACTGAAAAGAATTCTTGACAAAACAAGGATGACAAAACAACACAAACGACCAACATAGAGCAAAAGGGGTTAATTATCATGTTTGGCTATTTAACGGGTTTTCAGTATCTGATGAATTAAATGGTCCATGAAAAGTTGTAATATGTATGTGTTTTATGCCCTGCCCAGACATGTGTCAAGATCTGTACAAAGATGCGCAAAGACTATGTGTGGGAGCCTATTTGTAAATATGTGTACAAATATTTCATATTTGCCATTCATGTGTCGGTTTTCGGCGTACATCAAAGGGCGCTAGCCATAAATATTTAGACGACTCCCACACTATTTACAAAGATTTAATTCGCTGTTACGCGGTCTGACACCATTATGTCCGCTATCTAAAACTGATCCAAAATATTTGCGAACCATGTAAGAAGTCGCTCTTGTAAAAGAGTAAAACTTTGTAAAAACATGTGTAGGTACACATCTTGACACATGCCTGGACCCGGCTTTAGAAATTCTACATCTAGAGGTGTAGGTAATCACCGGAGAGAAGAAATATTTTTTGTTGTCAGGGCAGGGCGTGAAACATTGGCTGAAGCGGGTTACGACATTGACAAGGGAGTTCAACGGTGAATAAAAGTTTCTCGTAAGCTCCTCGCAAAGTTTCACGCCGTATTATGATGTATGAACGGCAAATATTGAACTTTACGAAAAAAATAATAAAGAGAGACATTATGTTATGAAACCTTCTGAGGAACTTGAATTTGAGTACATTTAGTAGCCTGTTAAATGTAGGTAGATAATTGCCTTTATCAGGTTTTGTATGTCGGGATGAGATAAAGTATTATTATGTATCTACTCGGCCTGTGTGTAGAAAATATGTCCTATAACAAGTACTATACACATATTACACAGACACAGACAGAGACAGATTATTATTGACAGATTTAGTATTTCAATTTTATAGGTATGTATTGGTAAAGTACTCATTCTACGAATGAGTTGGATTAAGCCTGGCATAACCCCATATCCAATATTAATTTACCCTTTACATGGCATATTTATATACCTACTTACAACCATAACATTCACGGTCTACATTTATAACTTTCATCCGATATTTCTCGGTAACTGTTAATAATCGACGAAACGGCGGGATAAAATTATAAATAGTGAACCGCGATTAATCCATTAAAAGTTGTTCCATTTGGAATCTATGAAGTTTGACGTGATCTGTGTGTCTGTCTGTGGCATTGTAGCTCCCGAACATATGGACCGATTTGTTGTTAGTTTTGTTTCATTAAAATCGGTTTAGCTCTATAGAAAATATTTGAGTATATGTGAACTTGGTCGGGGATTATCCGACTTTTCTGTCGGTTGTTAATATTAATATTTCCATACGAAATATTAATAACTAATTAACCTCTAGAAGAGAATGTACCTCAGTCTCGGTTACTATAATTAGTTAAATTCGTGTTGGAATGTGGCTCTTTGTTCGCTCGCTCTCGCACCCGAGCGCGCGTCCCCTGCGAACTCGTTACGTCCGCGGGTTGAACGTTCCTGTATCATATTATGTTGGTGCTCGGAGGTTGTTAAATTGTACAAACTTTCAGGCTTAGTAATTTACTCAAAGCTGGGAGTATTAATTAAAGGGAGCACCGGCGTTGTATCAGCTTCAATCGTGTAGATTGAGAAGCCGATGTCTAGAAACTTCGAGGATAATTTACACGTAACACTCTCAGTGGAAATTCCTGGTTTGCGGTGCCTTTTGATACGTACACCGAGAAGTGGCGGTACGTTTCCAAAATGGCCGACCTACGGCTGTAGCAATCTTGCAATACTTTTAATTGTTATTTACGTTACATAATATTAATTATTTTTATTAAAGGCTGATAAACGGTCAATTGTTAAAATAAATAATAAATACCGTAACGTGACATATTGTTCAACCAATCAGCGGAAAACCTTGGTCAACCTCGCTTCGCCAATGATATTAAGAGGCACACCCAACAAATGGCGAGCTATTTGCAGTCAATTGTTGGTATATATAATAATATGTAGTTATAGGAATCCAGTCTTAGATACTTCGCTAAACATTTTTAGTTTACCAATATTTTAGATGTCATTACTATTTATCACTAGCATTTGAATGCGGACTTCGTTCGTATAGACCACTTTTGTAGCCTCTCTAAAGTAGAGCAAGTACAGAGAGTTCACCGGCCGTTGTGCTCTAATGGCCTACCCCTACGCCTTCTGCACCGATAGGCTAATGGTGACTCTCTACGAACTCGACAAGGTAATTTATTTTAAATCATCATCACCATCATCATCCTTCTTCGGCATCTTCGCGTCGTAAGCCATTCGCTCTCGCATCGAACTCATCGCTTCTTAGGCCATCCTCGATACCTACCCTCTCCTCCTCTCCCTCGGACCTCTTCCCCGATACCGGCAGTTTTGGGGACCTATTTCCTACACAAGGTCATTCATTTTTAATGCAAGGCTGATATTTCCATGCATCACCTGCTTCCGATGCCGTAGCTATAAAGTTATAAGTAACCATGGCCACGAACTTAGTATTTCGTCGCCGGTACAATTCGATTAAAAGTTTCTCAATAACATTTCCTGTGTTTACCGTAACTCCATCGGAACGGAAAATACACAACGTTACCTTCCAATCATACGTCGAATTGTAGCGTCGCAGCTTTGGGTCCGCCATATTGACTCCAAATAATTTATTGTGACAGGTTAATGTCGCTTTATTTATCATAACATTAATATACTTACGACGACCTGAGTGGTTCAGTTGACATGCCGGTCTGCCACGTAGAGGTACCGAGTTCGATTCCCGGCCGAGCAAAAATTGAACTGATGATTTTTAATTTCTGGTACGGATGTTATATGTATAATAAGTATGTATTTAAAAGTATATTAGTAGTTTATCAGTTATCTAGCACCCATAACACAAGCTCTGCTTACTTTGGGACTAGATGGCGCTGCGTGAATTTGTCCACGATTATTTATTATTTATTATTATTTACATGTTTTTACACCGTGTTATGGTTCCGTGGCAGCCACATTGAATTTCGGGATAAAATATAAAATATTTGTTTATCAAATATCCAAATCTAAATGGATTTGGATTACCCAAGTAATTGAGAAACAAACACCTTTTACTACTGTGCATACGCCACCTGGGTACCTATATTAAAAGTCATTTGTTAACCGTAGTATCTACACCTGATAGAACTGCCACAGTTATATTTTTAGTAACCATGGTACCTTCTACCCAATGGCGCATGGTACTACGGTTATAACCATCTTCAAACTGAGTTGCACTCTGATAACATTTAGCTTCTCTATGCTTGTACCTAACCGTAATATCATGTGCTGATTGGCGTATGTGGTATTTTATCGCCATTTGAATACAAGCAATGTTTGTAACATTTCCATGATTTTGATACTGTCCCAAAGTTCAACCAAAGCACAGTACCAACGATTGTACTAAACTAACCAAAGAGATTGGAATGTTAGCGACCTCCATGTAGACTGGCAAGAAGGTCGTTAGCATTCCAATCTCTTTGAAAATAACTACTTTATTAGTTGACTAGTTATATTTCTGCTAGCAATAAAGTGTTTATCTATTTAGTCTTTGCTAATTATCATCATCTTAGTGTCTATCACGGCTTATACCAGGGTCCACTTTGTTACTTTTCCTTCTCCACTTAGTACGCCTTCAACATCCTCACGTCGTAGGCCGTGGCCTCCTGCATTCTACTCAGCGATATCAATCCATACGCGGGATATCTTTCCGCATACCGGAAGATTTTTACGCACTCGTGACCAAACTACTGTTTAGAGACCGCTGCATTATCATTCCGTTGGGGTGAGTTTTAAAATTCCTTACTAAGCTTCCTACAAATAAACCTAACTGAATCCGGTACATATATGAATATATACTAGACAGGTATGTTACATCTTCGGCCGCATCGTCGCTTCCCTTGAAGTGAGATGGCAGACAAATGCTAGTATTTTGTAAAAAAAAAAGCTGTAAAATCTTCTACAACTACTTATAGTTTTTGTCAGAACTTCTTTATGTAATTGTTATTGTGTAAGCAAGCAATAAAGAATTTATCTCTCTATCTATCTAATATTCCTAATTTTACTATAGAATACACCTTCCGCCGTGTGGTGTCCGGCAGAGTAGAATAGCACCAACCTCTTATACTCGTGGGTGTCGTACAAGGCGGCTAATGTTTTCGAGGCAAAAGATCAAGAGTCTCCGTAGTCTGGAAAATGGGCAGCAGCATTATCCATTGTCATATTCAAACACTGCGATCTCCAACCCGCCTGCCAAGCGTGGAGATTATGGCAATAACCTCCCCTTTAGTGGGAGAGGCCCTAAGTCCTGCAGTGGACTGTTACGGGCTGTGATGATGACACCTTCATCAGCAACAGAAATCATAATAAGTCAATCTTATTCAACGCTTTGCACTAAAAATAAAGATTCGCTAATATTCCAAAAATAATATGGGACGTAGTATTTTTCTTCTCTGTGATATAGGTATGTGTAGCTATCCAGCATGCAACATGACACAGGCCAAATATTCAGATAATTCAATGCCGCTGTTCTTGAAATTGAGCTCAGTGAGGTGCAGGATTCTATGGAAGGAAAGATACTATGTTTATTTATAGGGTGGGGCCAAAGGTGTTTATGTATAGTTCATAGTAGTTTATGTATATTCTTTGTCCATCTTGTTTAGGGATAATGGTGTGATGTTATGCCTACAGGTTTACTTAATTTACCTTATGTTTTTCCAGTTATCAACAGTTCCACTTTATCACTTACTTACTCATGAACAGTTCTCAGCCATACCAAACATTCAAGAGTATAAAATGTAACGTATACTTACGTCATAGTAGTTGCAGTGCATTTTATTCTGTATAGTTGTCTAGCCTCTAAAACTAACTACATTTACGTTAATTGCCTGTCTGTCTCAAATACTGCGTCTAGTCAAATATATCCATTTGTTTAGTCTTTACGTCTCGCTGAGATCCTTTGCCCCTGGCGTTTTCTATATTTCTGATAAGATACATTTGAAATCTACTAGAGAAAATGTCCTTGTAAACTCACTTAAATAGTAAAATAAAATATATGCATAGTTTTTTTGAGGTTCCAAATACCATGTCTCTAAAACATTTTACTCGAAGACCATTTTATCCCATACTTGTAGCAATTTTCAAAAATCATATCTAAGCAAACGCCAACATCATATAGGCAAGTTCTTTCTATTTCTGCTCGATCCGTCCAGTACCTACATAGTTTGAGCTGTTTATAAATTAATCAATCAGTTAAATGAAATTATAACAATAGATAGGTTACATTGATAATTAGAAAACAGACCTGAAGCAAGATTCCTGTCGCCTATCTAAGTAGTTACCGTAGGCTAAGATAATATAACCATAGGCTATTGTCACTTGATGTCACTGTCGTAGTCGTTCCTGTCTATCTTTTAATTGTTGTGTAGTTTTGTTTTACTACGAAGGCATTTAACTGCGCCGTCTCTTGACGCAAACAGCACATTTTCTGTCCTCTAAGATATTCAGAATCAACTATCCCTGGAACTTCCTAGGCATTGAGTTCAGTATCCTTGTTATGTGTCTGTAGTCCGAAATAGTTGCAAATCTTTATTTTCGTATGCTTTTGCATGAGCATTTCGATACAGAGCCATAATATTGTTGCCATTACGACAACGGAATATAGTTTTTGAGAGCTCGTTACCTAGCGTTAACGACTATTTGATAGGGCCTTACTCGTAAAGAAGCCATTGTATTTCGATTCCTGTCCAATCTTTGCGGTTAGTTTGCATTTTATGGGCACAGTGAAAACATTTGAAACTGCGGGCGGAACCCGCAGTAGCCAAACAGTGGTTTTATATGCACTACTGTGCGTATAGTGACATACGTCTACATACTGTGACTGAGTTGGTTTGGTGGTTAGACTGTACAGGCAATTGGTTCGTAGCGGATACTGAATCGGTGTATTGGTTTGTAGCAATTCACAGTAGGTACTTGTGTACGTCCTAAATATATGAAGTATTCTCTGTATTGCTACCATTAAAAAGAGTACCTATGTGAGAAGACGGCAAGTGCCTTGCTAGTAGAACAATGATGTTTGTATAAAACGAAAGTATTTTTTGTTAACTATATTTAACATAAAAATTGTCGTTATTATCGCCGGACGGTCAATAACGTCGTCTCTTCCTGCTCCTTCTTCTCCACTTCGTCCGGTCTTCAGCAAAACGAGCTATGTTAATTCATTGCTTCATAGGCCTCCTGCGAGACTTCTTTCCGGATACCGGCAGGTTTAGGTACCTATTTCCCACGTATCCTTGCGGCTTACGCAATACGTGACCCAACCAGCGTAGCGAGCCTTTTCAACCTTATCCGTGATGTCTCTTTACACCAATATTTTTACTTATAAATATCAACGTAAACGAAGTAAGTACTCTAAGAAACGAAGGATAGGATATGTTCCATTTTTACAACGTTGGAGTATAATTCATACTTTTATTCCATATCATTCGTTGTCTCGAATCCAAATCCCACGTTCGCGGGCGAGGTGTAGTAATAAGCATGTCTCGTTCCGTTGCCTTTCCGGCGAGCCCCCAAGGCCTCAATTTCAATATGGCGCGGCAATGGTAATAAAGAAAATAATTTTCCCAATTCCGCGTCTGAATTGTGTACCAATTTCCCATCGTGAGCGGCGAAAATCGCGTCTTGATTACAGTCACGTAAAAACACTTGTACGGTGTCGGCGCAAACGACACTCTGCATCAATCACTTTAGCTTTGCCATGTTTAGATTGCTCAAATTAAGGCCTCCGAAGGGCCTTTGCTTCGTGCCTCGAGGAAAAATAATGGCGATCATTCAACTCTTCTCGTTATGTTCGTTAGGGCTCTTTGAACGCTCATACGTGACTCCTCCTTCTGCGCGGAATACCATCGGATAAAGCATTTAAAGAAAACGAGCCAGACGCAAGGGACTGCTGATATCAATGTCGATTCGTCTAGTTTTGAATTTAAACATGCTACTTGCATGCTTGTGAGTGCTGAAACCTTGCTATCCGTAAAACAAAAGTGCCAAACTACGTCTAATAACGAACGAAGAAATTTGTTTCTATTAAGAGTTTATGAATATACTCTTTTGGCAGTACTATTTACTTTTCAATTTAAAAACGTCTCTGTTATTTAATAAAGATATCGTTCATTTGCAAACGTCATTGAACTGTCTGCCTTTGAATTTAAAGAAAACAATGCTGTCAGACCAAACAATTTAAGTATATTGTTGTTACGCCCACTTAAATGAATATTTTATCGTAGACTTTGAAAAAATCGATGTGGACGTTATCCTGGCGCGTTTTTGCGTCGTAGTTGTAACACTATCTGAAAGGCTATAACTCTACAAGGAGTGACAGTTGTGTGTGTTCGTCTTGGCCCTAGACATCCCTAGACACAATACCCTCTAACGCACACAGCGAATAAAAGTGGAGTGATAATAGAAATTCTCTTGTAATTTTTCAGGTCGGCAGCGTGTGCTATAAACGGTTCATAGTGATTGACAGTTCCGCCTTTAGCTAATTTTCCGTTCAATTACTTAGCGTGTGAATCGGCAGATTTCGGCGTGAGATGGGAGAATAGTGGAGCCCTATAAAAATTAATAAACCCGCCGCTTTGGAGATAGATAGATCGTGTTTGGAGGGCGTTTGACCTTATAAAGCAATATAAGTGACACAAATAGGGTAACTAATATGATCAGGCTTGTAAGGTTATAACTTATTCAGTCAGTACTTACCAGTAAACTTCTATATTTTTCTTTAAGTGAAGGTATTCGATTTGTCGAATCATGTTATTAATAAAGCACTTTGACTATTATTATTGGTGTCAATTCAATGTGGGTAGATGAGTCAATTGTGTATATACCTACCACTATGGTAGCCCAATGAACATGTAGATTGACAAACAGTTTCCAGGTATTGTCGTCTCCATAAAACCATTTCTAGGGAAAATCTCTATAGACAGGTAAAAATCATCTTGGCGTTAATGTCCCGGTTGTGCTCTCGCGAGCGCGTGATCCAGGATTTCGCAGATCAGGTAATTACAACGACTGCCATCTGACCTCCGTGACCCTGTTAACGGGGAACCTGATCACATAGGATCATGGTTCACATTACGTCGCCTGAAAGTTCACGTTTCATCACGATGTTATCTATTACCGTAAGAGCATCAGTTAGCATTCAACTAAAGCACATAACTCAGAAAAGAGTCATTGGTACATATTTCGAACCCGGGACCTCTCGCTTACGAAGGTATTGAATGAAGAAATCATTTTAATATTCAAACGCGATAAAGCGAAGCCCAAATAAGACATTAAAAGGTTTCAATTGCCATTACCGATGTTCCTGTGTGATTGATGCGGGTGAAATAAATTCCAATTATGCTTAATTGGCATACCTGCAAAACTGATGCGTTAATTTATTTAAATAGCAGGTCCCCGCTGTGCGAGTTAATGAAGTTAATTGTTATTGATTTCGGTATTGGTGATACATATCATCTTTTGTGCTTACATTATACAGCCTACAGGATTATCATGAAAATAATGTAGGATATATATAATGATATAAACGTATTTCAACGGCGAGATACTTACATTTTGCTTATTAGTTTCTTCTTTTAAAATCCAGTACCTGGGGCTCTATTTTTGAATCGCTGCTCGCGAAGAGTCAAACGGTTTTTAATTTTGAATTTCGGCATGATAAATTTAATCTTTTTAAGTTAAATTGTCAACACCGAAAGAGTATGGTTCAAAAATGTATCACAATATTGATTTTGTCATGCTGAAAATCAAAATTGAAAACCGTTCGACTCGAGGCGAGTAAGCTTCGTTCGGCGTCAAAATAATTAATAAATTTTTGATTATTTTGTAACATGTAGCATGCGTGCCTAGAAGATACCTATTCACTCTTGATTTGAAGACCCCCAAGGTTATACTTATCAGGGAACAGCGACTCAGGCAGAGAGTTCCAGTCCTTTGCAGTGCGCATAAGAAAATTGGATGCAAAACGCTTAGTACGAGATGGACCTGAGAAATGATTACGTAGATACGATTGAGTTCAGAAGTTTTGTTAATTTGTTAATTTGCTTGCATATCCATAAGAAGTACCTATTGCGTAGATTCGCATGAAATTTTGCACTCAGTTAGATAATGAACAGGAAATTAGTCATATCTATGTAAAAAAAAGACTCAAAATTGTAACTCAAAACTAGATCTTAATACAGAGAAAAGAGGAAGGAATCCCTTCCCTCGAAGGATCCAACTCTCAAATTAGCATAGAGCGCTGCAAAATATTCAAATTCATTAATTTTTGCATCAACGCTTTGTGACCTGAGGGTGAATGAGGGTTTCAATTAAAAAGCTAGGAATTACACGTCTTGGCGTTTATTTGATTATTTTTTTTGTAACCAGGATGTTAACGTACAATCTTCAGAAAGTTTAACGTTCCATTACACTGTTTAGTAAGTTAATACGCATTAAGAATTTGTGAACTCTTGTTGCAATTTCAGCTGTCGTAGGGCGACAGGGGCCGAATAACTTTATAGATCCCACTATGCGTAATGTCAAACGACACACAACTTAAATATGTACAAAGGATTACGTGACGAAAATGAGTAAGGCCCTCGCTAGCGTCATCTTTGCCTGGTGAATACAAACTTCCCAAACACAGCCAAGCGGGACCAAGATACTTATCGCGAAGGCCTCACGCTAAACCTCTAGTTCGCAGCTGAAATTGCAACCGAAGTGTAAGCATAGAAAGTAAAACCGCTATTTAGGCCATACATTTGTTAAATTCAGTTACAAGTCATCAGAACAGTTAACTATAGTTATTAAGGTTTCTATTCCCACGATTTACATTATAATTTTTCCTCAATATTTACATCTCAATTGCCAATAAAGTAGCTCATTAAAAACTTCGATATAAACAGACAATATAAAATTGTTCTACATAAAATAAATAGCAATATACACCGCTTCAAATAATTGAATACTTATAAACATTTTCATAATCGCGATATTTTGTTATATATACCTATTTATGTTCAACAGTTATTGGAATTATAAATGTTACGTAATTGTACAACATTGCTGATATTCACTTAAAGTATTTATTATTTACAATTTTAAAACTAGTTATTATCACGTTACGCGCTGATGGAGTATATTATGATTTGAAATGGAAAGAAACAGCCACCTGCATTGGCATTGATAACACTGATGTAGGTATTCGAAATTCGAAAGCTGGGAAAGATCAACGCCATATTTGAAAAAAGGAAGGAAAACCGAGATCTTATCGATAAAATTCAATTACCTACGCTCCGATCGTTTTCAGAAATATCAAAAAAGAATTGTATCTACGTAACCGAGACAGTCTTAGAAATTTAGCTAGGCGTTTGCAAGGAGGAAGATCGCGAAGGTTGCTATCGTTGGGTGTGCGACAGTGGCGCCGCTCGGCGTGGCGGCAGCGACTTTGTCGTTGGCGTACCATTTGTTGGCGCGGTCTGGGACCCGGTTGCTCTTCTCGACAGTGTTGTCGGAAGCCAGCTCCTCGTCGTAGGACTCCGTGCCGTAGTCCTCGAGGGTTATCCTCTCTTCCGGATAGTGATACACGTGGCGGTCGTTGCCGGGTATTTCTGTGGACAAGTTGGATTTGATTAGATTCGATGTTTCTTTGTTCAGCACACAGATTTGCAGCGATGGAATGCAATTATTATACTATAGTTCGGGCTAAACGGATTGGCTCTCGGTCAGAACTATTTAGTAAGCGGCCAAAGCGATAGTAGCTGTGTACCGCTTTAAACAGGCATATTCGCTGCAATTTGTCAAAATAGAACATTTTTCAACAGTTTTCATGTATTTTTCATAAAATAATGCCAGTAGTTGACCGAGAGATCAAGACACGCTATTCTCAATCCATTTGGCACGAACAATATTGCAATATCATTATATACTCTAATATTCACCGCACCTCGACGAATATTTGGTTTACGTGGGTTCTATGGAGAAGTGTGGTTACTAATATGCGAAACATTGATTTATGTGTGGTTGGTTTAGGCCGCCGATATACAATGCTACCCTGGAGTTATATAAAGGAGTAACTAACCCAACTAATACGATAACTGAAGGAAGCGTATTGGAATTTGACGCGGCTTAGCGAATTTTCTTGTCAATTGCAAGCGACTTATTCAACACTTGGATTCTGCAGTCCTGTCGGCCTGCATCAACCACCAAATCTATTGCTAATTTGACACGATATGCCCTTATTAAATGTGACTAAATTCAGTGGCCTAACTTCAGAAGCACAAATCAAAGTGGAATATATTGCCCATAAAATAAAGTTCATTATTGTATCACGGTTTTTGAAAGCGGGGCGACGCGTAGCATAATATAAGTGATACAAAAATGGGCCCTATTCTACGAGCAATATGCACTTTGATTTGCTCTTATGCTTTTTTCTTCTGAATTTAGGCTACTGAATTAAATCAAATGTAATGAGCATTTAAAACATAAAGGCTTTGGTGTTGTAGATGTTTCCAACGCCACCGATAGAGAGAGAGAGATAAGGAAATAAACGGGACGCATTTATACGAAATATAACAATAGAGGTACGACGGACTTCACTTGTCGAGTTGAAGCCGCTAACGAGTGGTGGTTGAGATAGGTCGGGAGCCCGGAGTTATTTAATTAGGGGGCGCTTTGCAGTGTCCTGCGAACGAGATCGCGTCCTCCGGTTGTACTATTTTAATGTTACAATGACTTGCTGAAATAAGTTTTGACGATCACATTTATAAATACACAAAAACGATATGCTGCTCTGCGCTACGAAGATTGTTACACAGGGTAAGGACGTTTCACCAATTTCCTAGCTCTATTCCTTATATGGCAGTTTGCTCCTTTTGCTTTGTTCTGGAGAACACGTGTCAATAACATAAAATAAAAATATACTGTCACAGGGTGCCAACAGGCTCCTGAGACTGTATAACCGTCTGGTCTTCAAGGTGCCCAGTGGAAGACCTTGGTCACCGTCACTTCGCCGAAGGTATTAGGAGGTACATATAATGAGTGGCGACATCGCTGCGGTGCCAAAGTACCAAACGGTCACCCACCCAGTTCCCGAACTCTGCAATCCTCATCAGAGCCCATAGCAGTTCACTGCAGGACTTAGGGACTCTCCCACGAAAGGGGAGGTTATTGACATCCCGATTGATCTCGAAGTTTTGCCTCGAAGCATTAGTCGCCCTTTACGACACCCACAATTGTAAGGGGTTGGTGCTATTCTACTCTGCATGACACCACACGGCCACGAAATATGCAAATTAAAAAAAAAAGTTTTATGATTTACAAACCATATAGTCTAATTTTGCTCTCGACGTCTCCCAAGGAGTTCTTGGCGACGCAGATGTAGCTGCCGAGGTCGTCCCGGCGAATGTTCTTGATGGTCATCGACATCTCCGCTTCGAACATGGACTTCTGCCGCACGGTCATCTCGTGGTGCTCAGAAGGTATTATCAGCTCACCTGTCCAACAATATATAGCTAAAAACACTTGCTTTCAAATTCAATATTAGAATTTCATCTTTCCACGCTCAAGTTTTATGAAAAATGTAAAAACTTCGCGCAGACACCTTGGAGTTTTATGGCTGCCTCATAATTTGTTTTGCCTTTATCGCCGGGGCTGCACCGGTCCAATCAAAATGGTATTAAATTTGACAGCTTGGACAGTTGTATTAATAAGTTGGATGGAAATTAAAAGCGTCCATATCAATTATCTAAATGAGAAACTGTATTGATCTATATTTTGTTTGATCCACGCCTTATTCGCTTGGCTAATTTTGAATAAAATTTTGGAAGGCTATAAGTTAGTTCGTTGCCCGGAGAATGACAATATGTACCTTAGCGAATTCTCGAAGGTCAAGCAAAGGTCATTATTTTCATGGTTTTCTATGCATAGTATAACACAATGTATGTGTCTATGTACGCTTAGATCTTTTAAACTACGCAAGGGATATTAATGCGGTTTTTAACAGTAGATTGAGTAAGAAAAAAGGGTAGGTAAGGGTAAAGTAGGTGCACGCGAACGAAGTCACGCCAGTTCTACTAAAGTTTAATATAAACTCCAATTTATGTTTGTTTGTATACACTTCAATCGGAGACTTTTAATAGAAGTAACTTAATTTACCTTTATCGATAACTAAAGAACAAGGCTTCGGGAAGTAACTAAAACATTTCATCGTGAATTGTGTACCAGTATATTTCGGGGACCACATCTCTTATTAAGTAGGCATCAATAACCAATATTGGTTGAATTGAAATCCATCTCATTACGCCCAATACGTAATGTAGGTACATTGTGCAGTATACCGCTCGTCATTAGCCTCCCCAATTTCCATTATGTCGATACCTCCACATAATTACAAGGCTGGGTGACTGTTTTCATGGAATTGATTTTAATTTTAGTTATACGTAGAAACAAATACCTATTATGAAGTTTATTTAGAATTTAATATAGTGTAAAATAGCTTTGAAAGATAGACAGTCGGAAGAATGAAATCCCAGCTTCTTGCAAGTAAGAAAAAATCTATGCTCACCTACATTAATTTTTCGACTTTGAAGCAAGTGCGGTATTCGACTGTTTGAATGAAGATTATTTCAATCGCCAAAGTCCCATCGCAAGTAACGAATAGTGATATTTATCGAGCACGTTTACTTTAATTTTTTTTATGTCATACGGTAGGCAAACAGGCAAGCGGGCCTGCCTATGGAAAGTGGTCACCGCTGCCAATAATATAAACATTAGCAACACCAGGGTGCGTTGCCTACCTCTATATGTTACTCTGGCAGCAAAAAGGCAAATGCCCCTCCACTCCCAAAGCCACGGGTCCCCAAATCAGCATCCCATTGGTCACTGTTTTATTAGTAACTACTGGACTCGGTACGTTTTCGTCCACCTACACCTACTTTACCCCTATCTACCCTTTTCTTATTATGTTCTTATTAATTACTAACTGTCAGAAACTCTGCTAATAGTCGTCGGTCCCGCGGGTACATGTTACTTTTCTGGGACATAGAGTACCCCGAATGTAGCTTCCTATTGCCCATCACAGCCCATAATAGTGCACTGCAGGACTTAGGACTCTCCCATGAGAGGAGAAGTTATAGCCATACTATCTACGCTTAATTGGATGGCGGGTTGGAGATCGCAGTGTCGTAAATATAGAAATGGAAAACGCTGCTGCCCATTTTCCACGGAGACTCCAGAACTTTTGCCTCGAATACATTAGTGGCCTTGTACGACACCCGCGAGTGTAAGCGGTTGGTGCTATTATTCTACTCTGCCGGACACCACACAGCCTTTCCTAACAGTGAATAGGAAAGGTATATGTTTTATTATACGTATGTCTCAAATAGTTTTGATTGTCTTGTAATTTTAAATTTTTTAGATCTTTTTCTCAAGTTGACCCGAAATAAAGGTACACGGACAGGTAGTTAGAATCGTTTATTTACCTTTACACCAGCAGTCTTTTTAGCAGTTCCAGTAATTTATTTTGCTAATCCACCGATTATTTATTATAATTTTCACTTTACCCAAGTTAAAATATTATCGATAAAACATTTCTTAATAATATTCTTTACCTGGATCCTTGACCCAGTAGTTGATGGACTTCGGCGACGACTCAACGTAGCACTCGAGCGTGACGTCGGTGCCGAGCGGCGCGCCCACCAGCTGGTTCGGCACCTGGATCACCGGGTGGACTGCCCACCCACAACGTTACATTATATAACGCTACATTGACAAATCAGCACTTGAGCATAACCTCGGTGCCAAGCAGCGCGCACACTATCTAGTTTGGCACGGTTTGGGTGGACTGTCCACCTACCTACATCTTTGCACTGTATTCCACTACATTGACAAACAAGCATTCGAGTGAAATGTAAGTGCCGAGCGGTGCGAGCACCAGCTGATTCAGCACCTGCAAGAATAAATATCTACGGCTATCTAACAAGTAGAAGTTTAAAAGGATCACCGCGCAACGTACGCGCTGCATATTATTTACTCTCTTTTCAGAGGACCATTATTATGAAAATATTTGACTGTGGAGTAAACTTTCGAATTCTAAAATCATTGGAATTGTGTTTATGACAAAAGAAGAAATTATACGTAAGTGTGGAATTATTACTGGAATACTATTTAGCACGTAACTCACGGCAGTCATCTATGACCCTAAAATCCCTGTCAAGCTCAATGGGCTTATATACAAGACTATACTCGTAATTAGACCTGTGATGCTCTATGGCTGCAAGACATGGCCAGCGCTGACGAAACACGTTCGTGAACTTCACGTCAACAAAATGAAAATTATTATTAAATTAAATATATTATTGTTTTTGAAAAGTAGATAATTTTTTAAATTAGACTACGTGGCATTTGACCGCCATCTTTACTGATAGTAAGTGATGATGCAGCCGAAGATAGAGCATGACTGTTCTTGAAGGCTTTGAGGCTTTAGAATTTGCTTTATTTTAGTAGTATGAGTACCAATGAGCTTTATTGTTGCTTTTTATTTTTTATTTTTGTTAGATATATATTAAACCAAAGTTACTACGTATTTATCATTTCTAAATAAAGCGTTTAGTATAAAATAAAAAAAAAAGATGACGTTTAAGGCAAGAAAACGTTTGTACTTATAATTTTTAATTTATCTTATTAATGCACTATAATAAAGTTGGACGGAAGCTCATAACTCTTGAAGCGCCCTCATTCATAAACGTAAGTTAATTAAATTTTACTAGCAGTTATGCGTGGACGAAATTAAATCTAGTCATTTGCTATGCTAATTTACCGCTTATTTTTTATTGTCCAAGGAAAATTAGTGTACTTTTATTTATTATATGTTTTCATAGAGTTTAAATAAATAGATGTCGATACTCCTATGATTATCATTCAAAGATAATTTTGACATTTTTGTCCATGTCCCGAGTAGAATTTTGACCTGGGCAAAAAACTCCACTTGGTACACTGTACCGATACACTGTACTTTAATTTATAGATTACACAAAAATCATACTCTGAAAAGTGAGGCGCTGTCCTAATTGGCAACGGTCGTGCTACTATGGCCATACGACGGACATCGTCCGACGCCAAGATGATGAAGATGATGACAACAGGTGCTTGCAGATAGTATTCTGTTAATTTTGCTTTTATTATTATGCCTCTCAAGTCATCAACATATTGAACACGTTCTTGAAACAGTGCGCTGCTCGTCGACAGGTCCATCATCCATGCTTTACGTGTACAGCCCCACCGAATACTATTTTATAGGGCAAACACTAAATGATCTTACTTACAATGTACACTTATGTGTATCCGCTTGCTAACTGTGGGTGGCACGCCGTTGGTTGCGAGGCAGAGATACGTGCCCATTTCAGAGCGGGATATTTTGGTCAGCTTCAGAATCTCGCCCTGGTACGATAACACTGTGGACAAACAACTCACATGTAGGCTTTCGTATGCATGTTTTTTAGAAGTCTTTGATTTTCTGGTTATTTATTCTAAATAATAGGATCAACTAAATAAACAGTTTTCGGTTTAATAAACGTGGGGGTGACTTTTTTCTGCGTACTCAGAGAAACAGAACAGTGATGCTAGTGCTATATAAGAGACGTTATTGGAGCATCACAAAAAAGGCATGCACCATGATTTTTATCGAACTGTACTTGATATGCATTAAATTAACACTAAAGTAAATCCGCCGAAATAAAGCAGCATGAAGTATGTGCAATTACTTCATAATTAATAAACAATCATATTATAAAACTCGTAAGTCGTAGACGACGGATAGGGAGGCCTTTGCCCTGCAATGGGACAGTAAATAAATAAATTATAAAACTACCTCACACATAGATCCGCTTCACAGCTACTTTGATACTTACCTTGGAAAGACATGTTATATTATATACTCTATAAGAAGAAAACAAAATACATGTACCGTTACCTGGTGCCAATAAGAAGAAAGACACCCACACACAAAGAACAAATTAAACACTTCAGTGTCAGTTTGACAGCGCGCGATGAACTTATAGGAACATGGGATGCTCTGGGGACCAGAATATGGGATATTCTTGAGGACAAGTTGTTTTTCTAACTGCTTTTTTATGCTGATATGATAAAGAACATTTTGCAGGCTTTTACTGAATATAAATGTTTTACTCGTAGGTATAAAGTTAATGCCATAGACTTACTCAAACTAAGTATTATATTAAATTTTTAATGAACATTAAGCTTCCTCTAAGGAGCACCAATGTACTCCATTTTTAGCCTACCGCATGCAGCATTTACCTACAGCCTTCCGCAATTCATCACTCCATATGATCGGAGGGCGCCCCACATCTCTGAGACGCGGTCTCCACTCAAGATCTCGTTTACGCCATCAACTTGTTGGGTCTTCGACAGCCTGATAATTTTGTGCGCTATGCCAGTAACTTTGGCTCTCTAGAGAGAGTTGTCGGATTACTTCGTTGCGAATTAAATCCTTCTGGGAGAATGAGAGCATAGTGCGTTCCATAGCACGTTGCGACCTTAAACTGGTGTACAAACCGTACTATAGATAAGTGTCCATGCCTCGGCACCGTAGGTCGAAACAAGTAATATGCTCTGTTTTAAATTTATTCTACACAACCATGATATTGCATTGTATACCCAATGTGCATCGGAGGCACGAGAGATAATACGAGAGTAGTGATTTCCGTTTTGCATGTTATCGACAACTAAGCGGGTGAGAAGGGTTGCTGATGGCAAGTAAGTACGTTACATTCATAAACTTTATTGTCCTGTCAAGGATACTACTAGGTAGTCAATGATAATACTGGCTAGTAGAACCTACTACAAAATACATAATAGTTTACTGTACATAGTAATAGTAATACTAATTTATAGTAGCTACTAAGAGACTATACACTCAGAACATTAATGCTGATTTAATCAAACTGATAGCTAATTGTACATAACATAGGTATGGCGTCCCGAAGTAGTATCAAAGTTATAATTTGCAAATTCATTAATCTAAATTAGAGAGACGCCGTTTCAGAATAACAGATTATTATTGATACAAGTTCATCGCGAATTACCGGCGCACTCTCTGATGGCTCGATTCCGACGTGGCGTATTGTTGCCGCGTTGATGACTAAAACTCAATTACTGACCGGCCATTATGTGATCGAAATGTTTCGTCCATACAAATTTACGCCGATACCACGCAATATTGTCGCACAATTTGAACGATATTTAAGTGGCAAGTGGCGTCGAAATAATTCAATGTAGTTTTAGTATTATGCTATGCTACTTTTTATGTCATATGGTAGACAAACAGGCAACCGGCTCACCTGATGTATAATTATTACCACTGTCTAAGCACATTAACAACACCCGGGCCATCAGCTCTACTCATCATCATTTCACTCGTCAGGGCATTGTAAGTCTGTTTTTACAAGATTTTTGTTTTTTAACTTAACTTGTATGTCCTGGAATCTTGCAAGCCTAATTTATCCCACTTCCTGGCGTTCAATTGATCTGAAATTTGGTATTCCTATTACATTGCCATTGGGTTGCAGTTGCGATCCAATTAAAATTCAATCGAGCCATTAGTAACAGTAGCAGAATATCAGAAACGTGCCAAACTGTCATTGATCTGCGATTGCGATCCAATTACAATTCAATCGCGCCATTAGGAAATTAACGGACTTGAGGCCCTCCGGAGGAACTCCGCGCGAAGTCACCGGCAACCGCTCAATATAAACCGCGACACTCCATTGAAGACGCCTCGCCTCCGCTCGATTGCGGCGAGATTTTTCAATTGAACTATTCCAGAGGACTGCAGAGTTCGTACAATGAGACCTAGAAGTCTATTCAACAGAACTCTACTAATTACGACAAACTTTAAACAATACTGGACTCGAAACTCATCCCGAGAATAGTCGCTGCGGCTCATTGTGGCCGCGAACGCGGTCACACAGACCCCCGCATTATTACTATACATATTTATTCAGAAAAACAATGCCGCATTCTTTCGCAGCGCGAATGAACCAACACAAATTGTTTTGTTTTTAATCTCGTGGTTTCTTATTAGTGGTAACTTTTTAAGGTTTCAAGGTAGCAGATAGAATGTAAGCTACGGATAATGTAATCTGGTGGGCTTAAAGTCCTAAATCTATACCTGAGGCGAAGTTAAGGTGAAAAGCCAGGAAAGCGGACCCCAGCAGAAGACAAGATTGACCGCTTGGAAGATGATGATAACCTAAAGGTTAAATCACTTATAATAAATATTAATAATAAAATATTGACAGTTTAGACACGTAAACCAGACACGTCCTACTCGTGCCACGTGGAGGGGACGACGACACGTGTTTCTAACAAACAAAATTACTTTGAAGCTAAATATATCGAAAAAGGAACACGGATAAGGGTACTTTTTTAAATATGATTTACCTTTAAGTACCGACGTGCATTATTTGTAACATTAGTACCGACGTGAGGCCTGAGAGGCCGCTTCAATGTTGTTGTGTTTTATAGAGAAAGTGATTATTTATATATCTGTATTTGCAATATGATGAAAAATAAACGGTTTTAAGAAAAAATCAGTATAGAAAGAAAATCTACTTTATCAAATTTTTAGATATAAGACTATAATAATATTTAGCTTGACATTTTTACTCTTCCCTAATTAACAAAAAACAGTATTTATTACTTATGACTAATACACATTTTATAAAAAAAAATTAGTAGACATATAAACTTTCTGGAAAAAAATGTGCATAGAAGAACTACATCTTGAATTCTAAGCACAGTCAGGGCATACAAGTCTCGCACACTGTAAACAAACGTGTTTTTGTACGAATAGCATATCTATGTCGATTTTCTTTTAAATTTAGATTGAAATGAAAGACAATTGACTTCTTTAGCTTTATCCTCGGATGTCTCTGGCTGATCAGAATCTAAATTCTCTAGGTTACAAAATGTTCGCTTCATGTTCACTAATACCAACTGTCGAGCATATTTTTTTTTATAAAGGCTCCCTATCCCTATCAATATGTAGGAAACATAATTATACCTTCATCATGTCTTACAAAATTGTCATGGTAGGCCAGCGTCTTGATCGGCGGCTGCAAGTGCATACAGAGCACTTCTTTTCTATTTCATCTACCTACACCACCTTTCGAAGAATTCGTAAGTATCAGAATCATCAGTGCTAGTATCCGTACAATGCTCACTGTGCTCTGGACAAAAATCTTCCCTTACGTCGTCAACCTCGGATCCAATGGAATCTTCATCTGCGATCCAGCTGTCTCGCGTATAATTTGGATTAGATTTATTTGTTCATATCCAGTGAAATTTATATATTTGAATGCTGTAATGTACCTGAAGTCCCGAGTATTTATAATTCACAATATTTGTAAAAATAACCGTAATAGTTGATTAAAAAATAAAACTAAAAAGTAACGCAAGTACCGACGTGAGGCCTGAGCGGCCGCGTCGGAATTTCATATCGTAATTACTTCCTGCATCGATGTCAACGTAGGCACTCTCCTTACAGCTACTTAGAAGCAGGGATCGGTGTTGCGCGGGGAAAGGGGTAAACTAACCAGTCAAGTGCTAGCCGGGGCCTCTCAGACCGCACATCGGTACTTAAAGGTATATTTCTATCCATATAAAATTTCAGCTTTCTGGTACAAATAGTTTTTAAGGGTTCCTTCATTGATGGTAGGGACTTAGGAAAATACTAGATAATTGGTATGTAACTAATACAGATTTCCGCAATCGGTTGAGCTATTTTGATAATTTTACACCGGGTAGTATCATCACAAGCTTCGTTTGTACTGTAACAATTCACGCGTTACCACCTGATGTGCTTATAAAATAATAAATCCGCCCGTTGCAGTTTACGTTTCGAGATACGAACAAACCCCTCCACTAAGATACAGAAGATCTTAGCTAATGTTTTGCTCAAATCTCTGCACAAGGAGGGATATGATTTAGGAAATGCTGCAACTATTTCCGTTCACTTACGACATTATGAATGCAAATCCCCGACCAAACAAAAACTTAACAGATGTATCAAATACCGCAAGTGTGCGCGAAGAACGATATTTTGACAGAAAAAGGGGTTACAAATAGTGAACGGAAGATTTGATATTACCAAACTGGTTCTCACAGGCGAAGTTGAAAGGTCACACTTTATAAAATCTGAAACTAAACCTATATTTCCGCGAAGGATCTACTGCTATTTCTACGAATATTTTCTGTTACAACTGTTGTAGATACGGCCGAAAGTCCTGAAATAATCTGAGAAAGGGATGTAACCTTTCAATCATAGGCCGCATCTAGGTTTGCGCGTGTTTGTTTTATCGAGCGATATTCAGTGCGGCTGCCATTCTACACCGCCAATACGAGAAACAACACTCCAACGATCAAACATTGTAATAAAACGGACAATAAACTCGCCATAATCGGCTTTTTACAACGTTCACATGGGCTCTCCTGTTGCCACGCTGTTTTCTGTATTCAAAATGTTAACTTTCATAAAAACGTAAAAAGGCTTACGTAATAAAATTTTCGACCAAGGTCGTATAAAAGTAACTTAAACCGAAAACGTAGCTCTATCATCTCATCTTGGCGTTATTGTCTCGGTTGTGCTCTCGCGCACGAGGGCCCGGGGTCCGCCCTGACCATGATCCAGGATTTGGCAGATCAGGCAATTAAGGTGGAGTGACTGCCAACTGACCTCCATGACCCTGCTACCAGGTGAACTTGACCAGATTGGATCATGGTTACAAATTCAGTCGCCTGAATTTGCAGGTTTCATCACGATGTTTTCCCTCACCTTAAGAGCATCAGTTAGATTTTACTAATGTACACAACTCAGAAAAAAGTCATTGGTACATGGCGGCAGTGAGATTCGAACCCGGTACCACTCGGCCATCGACGGTCATACGACGCGAAAACGTAGTCTGCTAGTTTTGTATGCTACGACAAGACGGTATATCTGCATAACATCGCCCGGCGGATAGTGTCGACCGCAATTCGGCCCGAGCGCAGTTCAACTTCGAGACAGTCTAAGGAAAATCTAACACTCTGTAGGGACTACGATAACAAGTTCCCAACTTCCACCTCGATACTGTAACTATACCATCAACTTTTACCTTGATAGAACACAGGAAAGAGTGGAAACAGCTTAAGTGTTCGTTCCAATAATCCATTTTAAGCAAAAAGTGTTGACAACGTTTTGATATTTTCGTGACCCGTTCAAAGGGTTTTGCCTCTGGGCTTGGGAGATATAGCCCTTCCCTTTCTGCTAATTTAAAAAAGGGAACGTCCCAGGAACTACCAGTGTGGGCGGTAATATTTTTATCTACTGGCAAATCATAAAAAATTACAATAGCCTACGAATGAGGGCAATGAATTGTAAGCACTGGCGGCTTACCTTTACTCTTCGCTCCTGTGTGGTCCCTGACGACAATCTCTTGGCCATCCTCCCGCTTCCACGTGACCCTGGGCGGCGGGATCCCGCGCGCACGGCATGACACCCTGGCCGTGCCCCCTTCAGGGACCATCGTGTCCCCTGACGTCTCTTCCGGGATGAAGTCTGGCGGTATCACTACCGCAAGGAAGCCCATCTGGAAAATTGTACTTGGTTTCATATCTAGGCTAGCAGGTACCATATTTACGTACGAAAAAATGAAAAACTAATTTTTTTTCTATAGCATCAATGATAATTTATTCGACAAACCGATACGTACAATTTGAAAGGGATGAAAATCACTTAAAAATAAGAAATACTGATTCAGTGTTTCATCGAGTCCGAGATCCTTTGAAACGACAGAATCCCGAATGGACTGCGAATGCGATTATATTTTGGATAGCTTCGGGTAATCAGATTTTGATACTAATTGAAGCCTTTTCAGCTTCGTCCGAAATTTATTGATACGAGGGTTACTCGCAGGAACGAAGTCAATGAAACGCATCGTATTGTAAATATACGTTTTATCTGATTCAACTTTAAAATTTCAGATCATAATGAGTGTTGTTTCGTTTAAGTCTATGTATTGCGTTTGTCCGGTACTTATTTGGAAAATATAATAAAATGAAAGTAGTATGGTACGTAATATAGAAGTTAAGTATTCAAGTACCTACTATTATTTGGTTACGACGTTTACGACGACAGCCTATTTCTAGCTTAGTGCTCTTGCATTTAATAAGACAAACTGAACACATAAAAGATAACTCCATTATAGAACTGTAACATGTTGATGCTGTTATATTTGGCACTCAAATTCACATTATTCAATAACGTGAGATATTAGTTTTCTACGTTTGTACTGTGATCTATTGAAGCATATATTTGAGAATACTATATTGAAATCATATTATACGTCTAAACAATAACATTATTGCCAATGATAAAAATAAATGTGTAACGTAGGTAAACATATTATTATTGTATTTCTTTTTCCTTGACATGCTACTAATACATCACATGGAAAACAAATGGATATGGTTCGTATAATAATAGCGTGGAAGAAAAGGATATTTATAAACGGTTGGAGTAGAATTTGGGCGGCTGGATAAAAGATACATAAAACATAAATTCACTTTTTTCTGTGATATTCGTTCGTAAGAGTTCGTAAGGTTTATAAAGGTGCGACCAGCGAAAACGCCCCGAATGATCATTTCATCGTACGTAACAACTGAAGTACGTACACATAGGTATACGCACATATACGTATGGAACGGCGCATTCGGGTCGCGTTCGCGAGATCTGGATGCAACATCTTGTTCATTTACACAAATAATTGTGGAGTTTGGCAAATGTAAGCGTCAAAGCGGAAACTGATAAAAAGCGCGAAATTTTAAAAAAATCTTCACTATTACCACAGTACAGAAACAATCAGAAGGTCATGTTCATAGAAACGGTTTCAATTTATTCGAATACCGGGAAGTGGAACAAATACTGTGTACCTCATAATAGAGTAATTCACTTGGAGCCTTGGCACTCTATATGTGTTATTTCTTTACACAGTATTTGACCTACTTCCTGCTATTCGAGAGAACTGAGATTCAGCATAAACGTACAAGTGAGATGGCTCTTCAATAATGGTATCAGCGAGCTGATATGACGATAGAGCCGGATCTCTATCGAGTTTGGGCTCGTTTGTTTTATCTTGACTAAAACTCTATTCCTAGATGACACTGAGGGTCTGATGATGAAGACTGAAGGCTTGACCTCTTTGTAATAAATTTCTATTTATAATAAGTATCTACTTATATGAGAATAAGCAATAATATGAATATGGGCGGTGCCCCCGCCTGCTTTCAAGTTTAAATTATACAAACATTTGCACTTTAAACAAATATTTACTTACACCATTCGGCTTTCTAACTTTTCAGTTTTATAATAGCAGTCGGGGTTTTAAGTTTTTGTACTATTTTTTTTATTATTAAAGCTATTATGCAACCTTTGCGCGCCGAGGGATAGTTATTATTTCGAGAACATTGCCGAAAAGAACAACTGATTGTTTCTATATACTGTGCTATAACCAGAGAGGATGATTTTTTAATTATGACAGGCAAAAAATGTCATGTCCTCTTTCCCTTGCCATATTCCACCTACCTTCGGAGATATTTTATAATTCACGATATTCCAACTGATCCCCAACTGACACAGTAAGTCGTAGAGACAGCACTACAAGATTGCTTTAATTATTTGGATGCGGCAGGTACATGCGCAAGCACATCCGAACGCAATATGTCACTGTCTGTCTCCCCTTCTATTCTACACGACTACAGAAACGTATTATCCGAGCTGAGGCGTTCTTGCTTTGTTTGCATGGCTGATCTACGTATAGTTTGTTTGCTTGGGTTAGGTGTAGATTGTTTTTAATAGAACTTGGAACAGGTGTACGCGACTTGTGGTTTTTATGAATCTGTATCAAAATCTAAAATCTTCAGTCTAAAGACTTACTTATTTCTTTTGACTCTCTCTTAGCTACAGCAATTCTCGTCGAAGCAATCGCATTGGTCAGCAGACCCAACATCAGATAACTACAGCTATCATAGAAGACAACATCTTGTGCGAATCAAATTCCCGCATAATATAACACATAATACCATGAGCATATCCATTTAAATTAATTGAACTGCAAGAACAAACTCCGGGACTCCTGGGACTGTACTATGTGGATACAGAAAAAGTACTAAAATCCTCAGCCTTGATGTTATTGATAATTTCCATCATATTCGTTTTTTGTATTATCGACAGATTGTCGACAGTGAAGCCTAGGCCCATGCTCAGTCTGAAAAGTGAGTCTTAGTAGTAGATTATTCCATTGTTATTTTTTTTTTAAATGGTTTATTGAATGATAAGTCTCTGCCTACCCCACTTGTGGGATAGAGGCGTGAGCTTTATGTATGTATGTGTGTAGACATATGTAAAAACAAATCAAAATGCACTGGTGGAGGGCGTTGCCAGCGCCGTAACACAGTCTTTACTATAACCCTTTTAATGTATTTGTATGCATTTGTATTTGTTTGTACTTATGTTAGGCAAGTTGTTGATCTAAATATTTGTTGTACAATATAACTAGAAATTTACAGCTAAGTAGATGTTATTTGCCTCATGGTAGATAAAGTCTACTAATGCGTCTAACATTTTCCTCTGCTTCCTAGGTCGTTAAATTAAATTACTTATTGACTTTATCAATGATCAAACTCACTAATAAGTCAAGTTTCAGTAACAATTATCAATTTATACCACCAACTGTTGCTTGCAATGTTATGTTCCGGTTTGGAGAATATAGGCAAATTGGCTCTGTTCTCATACTGACAGCACACCTGCGGCTCTGAATTTCTGTTACACTATATAACAGCTTAACGTCTGACGCGGTCTGTAGCCCTTGGATGGTGGTGGGGAATCAAATTCCGACAAACGTTTATTCTACAAAGTTTTACTCAGAAAATATGGTAAATCGATATTGTTTTATTCCCACAATAGATCGACGTATTTTAACTCCGAAACTATTCCTCTGTTTCGTCAAAGCGTTTCTATGACATCACTTACCTAACTGGGACACGATATGATTTCAACGGCATTCGACAACCACGCTTGACTGACATCCATAAACTTCGATACACTACTCCGACAAGTTTTATTCTTTAATATCTTATAACGACATATCGCAGTACGTCATCGTTATGACCTACTTCTAAAAAACAAAATATCTATTTCCTTATTTATACAATTTTTAACCATTGATGAAGTATCCTTTTAAGTAAAATAAAAATACCTGTATTAGGAGATGTTTCTTGATCATGTCATGTTCAATGTTTAAATGATAGTATTCCTCTATTTACAGCAAAAAGTATGAGTGACGCCTTTTATTCCGTGCTATTTTCGCTATTGATTTCCATTCGTGTGTTAGATATAAGGTATTTTAGTATGTTTTAATTGGTATTAAATATCGTGATTAATAATAATTAATATTTCAAAATACTTTTGTAAATATTTCACCAACTTCAGAACGAAGTGTGGTGTTTCGGAACGATTGTTTGTCTTTGATCAGTTAAGTACTGTTTATGAGAAACTTCCTTAATTAATTATGTAATAAATTTATAATAATGTTCAAAGTATTGTAATACATTAAATTAACATCTAATCAATCTATCAGTAAATTTAGGAGACCGGAAATGAGAATAGAAAATGACATTTCCGGCTAGAAGGTAGTATAAAGGTACAGTCAAAAGACTGGGTGGTACTTTTTGCTCCAGAGCCGGCACAGAGTTAAGTACAAACTTGCATTGTATTATTGTTGCTTTATATTTTGTATTGGTTAATTTATTTATATAACTGTTTATTTATTGAATCATACGTAATACTATTGTCCCATTTTAAAGGATAAATATTTAATTATGTGATCGATAATTGTGTCATAACATTTGGTGAGAATTTTGTATAAATGTGGTTTGCCTATGGTACTTTGTTTGTATTATAAAATCTTGTTTAATTCAGCTAATGCTGTTTAAATAAATACCTCATTTTATAATGGATTATATTGCTTATTACAATATACCTAATATCTTTAAAACATTTGTTTGATTAAATGATATCCACTAGAATCATACGTTATCCTAGATAATATATTTTCTAGTAAACTCCTACACAAATATCAGCCTTGGATACTTCATCATCATCGTTGTCCATATATTTCACTGGGATTTTGGATACATACTCACATTCTGTTATTATCCTGTAGCCTAATGACTAAAATAAAGGTTTTACTAATGAAAGACACTGTAGTTATAAGTAGGAAATATATTAAAGCTGACATCAGAAGTGGGATTCGTTAACTCTTGATATCGATTTAAAAATCACTATTTTTCAGATTCTGCGTAATGGACAAGACCATTCCACGAGGCATCTTGGAAATCGACGACGACTGTGTATGGAACGACCAATCGACGTCAGAGGGATCGAGAAACCGAAAAACCAAAGGGAATGTGCTTGTGCTGTCTTCGTGGACCATAGCTGTCAAGAGCTTCGCAGATCCTGGTGGAAATCGTCACCCGGAACAGCATCACCAAAGCTGCCATGGCAGGTAACACCCCGACCGGTTCTGTATCTGAACATCTCGGACGCCAGGACACTGCTGGACATAAGACTCCTCCCCCTGGCCTTCCGCAACGATCGGCTTGGTGCCCTTACATCCACCAGCTCCGTCATCCCCTGGGGCTGTTTTACACTATAATTTCCGGTACGTGATCCCCATTCGAAGACCTTTGTGCCTCATCGGCCATCGGTCCTATGAAATTTTGTGGCCTGCCCACTGCCACTTTAGTTTTGAAACTCGTGGAAACTATGTCGGTGACTTTTGCATCTACTATGGCACAAATCCTGGACACTATGGAATCACGAATTGTTTCTTGCACGTCGAGCGTCACTACATCGAGATATAAAACGCCGCTTTTATTATAATATTTTTAGAAATGCAAAACATTTATGTGAGAATAGCATCCTCAATTAGCAAGGAAAGATCACATCATAATTGTTTAACCTTCTTTTCCATGCCCAAAACTACGTTAACGAAAGTAAAATGTTTCAAAAAATTTTTCTTGTTGGTAGTAAGACGAAATAAAATTAAATTTTGTGCGGTTGACCGATAAAAACTTGCTAAGTTTTAAAAATATTCAGTTAAAGAACATCGGAAACTTTATATTCCTGTAAATTTTGATGGGTATATTTATATGATAGGCAGCTTTAGTACCTACTTGTAATAATTGGACCTAGTCTTTCGAAAATGAAAACACATATCTTTATTTTCCATTATTGTAGGTAGTCTTCCAAAAATTAGTCTTGTATAAAAATATATAACCGATATCAACCGCCTTTAACATAAGATGTAAACTTAACATACCGGTTACCCACATTGGAAAATATTAAAATCATTGACTGGATGGAAATGTTGTAGATACCACCTTCCAACATTGAACTATGTTTGGGTTGATGTTTGAGACAATTTTTTGAAGCTTCTGCTCCACAGTTTCCAATGAAAGTGTTGTTTTAACAATTGTCCATAATTTACGAAAAAAATTATTTTTCCTCTCAAGAATAATTAACATGTTGCAACATGTTGCATATCTTTAGAAATCACTAAAATTTTATATAGGTTTACATTATTATTAATATTGGATTATTGATAACAGGTCAAACTCTTATTTCAGTACGTACCTTGGCCCCACCAAGGATACATCAGTTGAATATTACGAAACTTCTCATTTATTGCCCTTTAGACACAATTTATTGTAAATTTTCTTATTACGTTATATCCCGTAAATACTTAAATTTTCGTTTAAAATTCTCGAATTTACTCGTAACTCACGAGTAGCTTGGTAGCTATTTTACAAGGTGGCTCAACCCCGCCGAAAAATAAGTGATGGTAAATATTTATATAAATATTATTTAACCTCCTAAGACCCAGACTTTAAATAACAAGGTTGTACCGTTATAATACTTTATTACGTTTAGCAATTTTTGGTCCTAAATCAACTAGATACTTAAATCATAATGTTCATGATAGGAAATTAAGAAAAATCATAAATAATCCATTAAATTTCTTGACGAAAAATTAGACGTTGCATAAAGGCGCTTCTCCGCCTAAAGGACATTTTGTTATCAACACGTGTTGACAACTCAAGTTTTTGATCGGTGGATACCTGGCTTAACGCAAAATATTTATTTTGTTTACTTCATTTTTATTTCAACAAACTTTTATCATACAATAAATATTCAATTCAAGCTATTTATTAAAGTACCTACATAGACACGATTCGTATTTAAAAATAATGTTTGCCTACCTTTGTTTCCATATACTATATTCGGATTATCTACCGCTAGTAGTCTCGAAATAAAACGTCAGAATTGGCCGAGCAAATTGAAAACGTATGTACCTATTTTCTTGTCTGCTGACCGTATCGTTAATAATATGCTATTTCAGTAGCACAGTGGATTTGATTCTCGTCCAAGTAGAAATTGAAGTAATTACTAATAAGGTACTATAAAAATCGTCTCTGTACCTGTGATGTATTCCATTTCATTAACCAATATTATTTGAATTGATATTTTGGTGATAGATAAATATTATAGGTATAAATTGCGATGTGGGTCTATAAGAACAACGCTATTGAAGATGCTATGCTAGTTTGAATTATTTCATCATTCGTAATTATTCGAAGAAATTTTGTGTATAATATTTTATAGAAAATCATGCTAATGATGTACAAGTTTTGAAATGCCACCAGTTATTCAGTCACATGTATTAAGTAAATAATTCGATAAATAGAAGTAAAAGTCAAATGATAACTTGAACTTTCTATAATTGAAAAATGCAATTATGACATGATTATATAGATTGTTTGAATCCAGCTGTGGGAAACCGTGTTACAATATGGCTGCTAGGTAGTAAGCTTGGTGTGGCTTTGGCTTCACGGGCAGCGGTGATTGCAGCCAGCACCTGGATGCTTATACTGAACGTTGCTGCTAGGTAGTGAGCTTGGTTAAGTCCATTTCTCGGGCAGCAGTGATGGGACCATACCTGGAAGGCTACTACTGAATATTGCTGCTAGGTATTTAGCTTGGTGTGGCTTTGGCTTCACGGGCAGCGGTGATTGCAGCCAACACCTGGAGGCTTATACTGAACTTTGCTGTCTAGGTAGTTAGCTTGATGTTGGCAAGACGACCTTCACCAGGCAGCAGTGACGCTGCTAACATCTCTATGCGTCTACCGAAACTTAGCTGTGCTAGGTAGTAATCCTGATGTTTGGCCATTGTATCACGGGCGGCGGTGATGGGGCCATCATTACAGGTCACTACTCAAACCAAATAATAATATTGTAATGCGATTCTTCATGACTATATTTGAACTTGGCTATAATTCTGAAATCTCGAGAATAACATTTAATAATTCAGCATTGAAGGTTACATTGATAAAAAAAGTTTTGCTAGTCCCATAGACGATGCTAATCTGGTTCTCCGGTGAGACCGGTGGTGCCGGTGCACTGGTGAGGAAATTGGCATGACGGGACAAATGACTTTGACAGTACAGACCAGTATTTGGTTATTTACAAATGTGCACAATAAAAATTGCAATATATTTTAATGTATATAAAAGCTGATTACTGATATGATTTTTATACTTTGCTGGTTTGTGATTGAATTATTTGTGGCATTGCAAGAAGTTATTATATTCTGAAATTCTGAATGAATTTGGTAGTCAACTTACCTATTTGTGGTATAATAATTTAAGTCGTTTGAAATAAGTAAATGACACAAAATGTTACATTATTATTTGATTCACAAATGGAAATTTGTCCTAAGTTTGATATAAATAGGTACTTCAGGGACGAAGTACTTGTCAGTATGGCCGTGTTAGATATAAGGTATTTTAGTATGTTTTAATTGGTATTAAATATCGTGATTAATAATAATTAATATTTCAAAATACTTTTGTAAATATTTCACCAACTTCAGAACGAAGTGTGGTGTTTCGGAACGATTGTTTGTCTTTGATCAGTTAAGTACTGTTTATGAGAAACTTCCTTAATTAATTATGTAATAAATTTATAATAATGTTCAAAGTATTGTAATACATTAAATTAACATCTAATCAATCTATCAGTAAATTTAGGAGACCGGAAATGAGAATAGAAAATGACATTTCCGGCTAGAAGGTAGTATAAAGGTACAGTCAAAAGACTGGGTGGTACTTTTTGCTCCAGAGCCGGCACAGAGTTAAGTACAAACTTGCATTGTATTATTGTTGCTTTATATTTTGTATTGGTTAATTTATTTATATAACTGTTTATTTATTGAATCATACGTAATACTATTGTCCCATTTTAAAGGATAAATATTTAATTATGTGATCGATAATTGTGTCATAACATTTGGTGAGAATTTTGTATAAATGTGGTTTGCCTATGGTACTTTGTTTGTATTATAAAATCTTGTTTAATTCAGCTAATGCTGTTTAAATAAATACCTCATTTTATAATGGATTATATTGCTTATTACAATATACCTAATATCTTTAAAACATTTGTTTGATTAAATGATATCCACTAGAATCATACGTTATCCTAGATAATATATTTTCTAGTAAACTCCTACACAAATATCAGCCTTGGATACTTCATCATCATCGTTGTCCATATATTTCACTGGGATTTTGGATACATACTCACATTCTGTTATTATCCTGTAGCCTAATGACTAAAATAAAGGTTTTACTAATGAAAGACACTGTAGTTATAAGTAGGAAATATATTAAAGCTGACACGTGCTACTTTGGGTCCCTACAATCTAGAGGTATAAACGGATGGAGGTTGGACGGACAGAAACAATACACGATGGAAACTACTACGAAACTTCGACAACAGACGCCGACGCCTACGATACGCACGCAGTCTCCGGGAACTGGATGGGTCACCGTTTCGTACCTTGAGGCTATTCGAACTCCAGCTCCACTACAGTACGAGCTTACCAATCGTTAGGTGTCTCCTACAAGTTGACCAAGGCCTTTCACTGAGATTGGTTGAAAAGTCTCTGGGTACCGATTCTGGTGTGCAATGCAGTTGTTATTATGTTGCAATGTAACTGTGATGTTACTATAACTACGTCGAGGTATCGAGTCAGTCCCAGCATCATCCCAGTTAAATTGCAGTTAAATCATTGTTCGACCTTTGACATGTTTTCGATGACAGAATTGAAGGCAGTTTGACAACTAAGAAAGATGCAACTTAGTAATTTATTTATTTATTTGAGTACAAACAGCCATATAAAACCATAATGCAACTAAAGTACCAGAAAACGAATTGTGGAAAAGTTCGAAATCATGAAAGTTGCAACTCAACATCTGTCATTTGAATAACAATCACACATTTGATATGCGATGCAACTGTAATGTTACTGCAACTGAGACGATTTCCGTACCAGAATCGAAGCCCTGGAGCCGATTAGCAACGGGACGGTATATTGTTATAATCATTTTGCGTTAATGTCCCGGTTATGTTCTCGCGCACGAGAATTAAGTAATTACAGTGGAGCGACTGCATCTGACCTTCGTGAACCTGCTACCAGGGGAACCTGACCAGATTGGATTATGGTTACATATTCAGTCGCCTGAATGTGTAGGTTTCATCATGTTTTGCCTCACCATAAGAGCATCGCCGGTATATTATTATTATTATTAAATCAATAAGAAACTCACCTGACTTTTCATGGGGTCTGTGTTGATCTGGCACATGTACTGCCCTCGGTCCTCCTCTTGTACGCTCTTGATGTGCAGGTACCAGGTCGAATGGTCCGCGTGGGAGACCGACACCCGAGGGTTGTGCGTGATCACGTGCTCGTGAATGGCCTGGATTGCCTTCGTGTCTGCTTTCACCCACCCCACCTGATAGGGAAGGATAGTGTTAGGCTGCTTCGGCACTGACTGATGGCTTGCTTAAAGGCTTATTATACTTGTCTAAATTCATTCAAAAAATCGGGTAGGGCTGTGTCGGAACACATGACGGTTGGTTTTAATGTGAAACGTTTATGCTTGCGGGGTCGGTGGCAGAGGTAGTTGTGTTCGCGTGGTAGCTAGGCGACGAAAGCGTAATTTGGTAGTTTTGAGATGCTTTCGAATCCGCCTCGCTCACTCAGCGTCGGACATTAGGGTAGCCACGTGTAGCCCCCTCTTTTCGACGATAGCCGTTATTTATATTTATTGCTGGCTCTTGCAAATATTGTAAAAAATTACACCTATTTTTGATGGATCGATTGTTGTATAAAAACACAAATACATGTCAGAATCACTGCCACTATCACGTGTGAGTCGTTAGTTACACTGAATAGAAATGCGTGGAAGCGCGCATTTCGTTCATTCAATGCAGTGCCCTCACCCTGCCGCCCCATCCACCCCCAATTCAAATTCAAGGTTAAAACAGCGAGCTAACTATATACGCCAAACAATGACACTAGATTCATGTTTCTAAGATTAATAGTTTTGTAGTTATTAAGGTAAGACGATGTAGAACTTTTCGTTACGGTCAAGTTTTCCGACTTGATACTCGTAATGTTCCATTGTGATTTTAAAGACGTTTTACGTCAAAGCGTAAGAGCTAGATCAAAGTATTGCTTGTAGAAGGTCTATTTTTGTATCACTTATATATGTTACGCGTTGCTCCACTTTCCAAAAGAAGCGAATCGTGATACAGGCTATTCATTCCACTTTGATATTGCTCTCACGCTTTTTGCTTCACTATCAAGCCTTTTGGCAGTAAATATAGGCATATCGTGTAGCGAGTAGCGACGTAAGACTAACGATGAACGTTCGCTGCCTGCTTCACTTGGCGCCTTCAGTCCTCATTACCCGCTAGGCGACTAGCTAGACTTTCCGGCCTAGAGTCACGTTACAGTCTACGCGATAAGCAAGCCATCTGTCAGTGCGGATGTTTGCAAAATTACTAGAACCAGACGAGGCCTGTCAGTGAGAAGCCGTACAAAATCATGAAACTATTAAACGGTGGTGTTACTTTTAGGGGATAGAAGAAAGTCTTTAATGGGTACGGAAGCTCTTAAGATACGGAACCCTATTACTAAGCGTCTACTGTTTATCTGTCTGTCTGTAGATAGAGAGTACGTAATAGGAAGACACATTCGACACAAGAAATTTTCGTAGGTTATGTATAGATCACAACCGAGATTAACACCAGAATGTTAATGATGCTCATTAATAGCACATTACTGGAGCCGAGACTCAAATTCATGTAAAGAGACAAATTATAACGAATTTGTAATTTGCTTTATTGCAAAGGACTCTAATATAAACTTATCTTTAAAAATTCAAACCTAATTTACTGTGTGTTGAGTAAAAGTTTTTTCAGGTAAACACATTATTTTATGATGAGTATGGGAACGTTGGTTTAGGTTTCCTGAATGCCTGATGAAGCATAAAGTAGAATTGACGCCACCGCCCAATAAAAAATGCATTCATAGAAGATTCTCTATCACGGACCATGTAGTTTCGTAGTCCGTGGAGACCGGAGACCCTCCATAAGATTTGACTTATTGACTCTTTTATTATCTACTTGTATATTTGCCGTGATAGAGGTTACTATTGAAAATATACATTCCTGTAACAACACACAGACGACCGGACGCACTTACGAGAGCTTTTATCAAGTTTTGTAAGACTGTACAGTGGAGCGATTACAATGGAGAATAACGACGATGATGATGATTCCACTATTCATATTTCCAGTGTGCAAGGAAGGGGTACACGTTAAGTCAATAATTCCAGTCTAGTAGCAGCCAATCCATCATCATCAACAGCTAATAAGTACCAGTTGGTACCTGAGGCTGATGTTGACATTATCCGGGATTCCATTTCCATAAAAGGGACTATTGTTTGTGTCACCAAACCAAACCATTCCTTATTACCGTTGGGGTATATCAGGCCTCCGTACTCAGCGCAGTAGAGACTTTTGCCATTATCCCCACGCTTGGCAACCTCCCCTTTCGTGGGAGAAGCCCTAAGTCCTGCAGAAGACTGTTATGGGCTGTGATGATGATGGCAGGCGGGTTGGAAAAAACAGATCGAAAATACTTGATAGGAAACGCAGCTTCCCATTTTCTTGTTGTCCCATGTTCTTCTACGACACCCTTCAATGGATAGATGCTCTGTTCTGGATACCACACGGCTTCATAGTTTATGGTCACAGTAACTTACCCTGAAGTTTCCCAAGTTGACCACTATGCACTTGAATGTCGCGTCGCGGCCGATCGACACGCTCAGGTTGGTGATGGGCTCGCCAAATTCTGGCGCTTCCACACCACCTGCGGGCAACAGAAACGAGGTTAGTGGATTGTAGGGTTATAGTGGCCGTTAAAAGTTACATTGCAAGTTTGTAAATAATGTAGAATGGCGTCTAAGCAAAGTCCAATTCAGATCGTATGCATTTGGTTACCTAGACTTTAAAAGCTGATTTTCTTTCTGAATATATGTTTAAAAGGGTAAATATTTTATTGAATAGGTACTTTTAGAGCGCAACCTGACCTGTTGCACTAGAAACTTCGGTATTACTTGGATTTTATAGAAATAAAAATGTTACCCCGGTGTTGGAACTCCTTGTTCTTTATTTTTCTTTATTCTTAAGTTGTCAAATAAGGCAATGACAAGATGAAGCGCAGTGTAATAATTAAAATGTCATAATAAACGACCGGGAGGAAACCGGCTTTTAAGAATTCGCGTATTTATTTCCTTAGAAGTTTGAGGACCCGCTCCCGGGTAGTTACGTTGCTCCAGGTTCGCACATAATGGCGACCGTGACAGGACACTTCATACTTTCAGCGATGCGTGTAAATTGGCATACGCTGCGTGTGTATTCATTCGGACGGAATGCCAGGGAAATGTCCAGGTGCGTTTAGTGGTAGCCAAATCTAGGGTGGCGCCTATAAAAGCGATTACGATCCCTAGATTGGAGCTGGTAGCAGCAGTGATGGGTGTAAGGCTATACCAGCAGTGTGTTAATGCCTTGGCATTAAATAATGTGGAGTCCTATTTTTGGACTGATTCGTCAGTGGCTCTCACTTGGATTAAGGGTGAGCGTAATTGGACAGTATTTGTAAATAATCGAGTGAAGGAAATTCATAGCTTCACCCAAAGGAATCAGTGGCGTCACGTAACTGGCGCTAACAACCCGGCTGATTTACCGTCGCGGGGCTGTTCGCCAGGAAAACTGGTGTCATCGCTGTGGTGGACTGGGCCTAGGTGGTTGTACGGCAGTGTAGATGAGTGGCCTGTGTCAGCGGTGATTGTAGATGATGAGTCGAGTCTAGAAGTTAGGAACACTGTTGTCGTTAGTACTGATAAAGAGCGATTCAGTGAAAATTTCCTCTACTTTAGTAAATTCAGTAAAATGGTGAGATGCATGGGTTGGATTATGAGATTTGTACATAATTGCAAAAATACGGGCAACAGGCGGCAAGGAAATTTGTCGTTTGATGAATATGTGAGCGCAGAGAGATCACTAATGAAATTGTTGCAATCAGAACATTATGATGTGACATCACCGTGTGCAGTGAAAGACTTACAGACGGTTCGATTTGATGACGGACTGATCCGCGTCAAATCAAGGTTGCTTTTAGGTGATGAGCCTGAAAATTTTAAATATCCCATTTTGATTCCGGGCAAGTGCGAGATTACTCATCGGTTAATTTACCAAGAGCATTGCAAACTTCAACACGCTGGTGCTTCTATAGTTATCGGCAATCTGAGGGAAACTTACTGGCTTACGAGTGCACGTCGTAATGTTCAGGCGGTGATATCATCTTGTTTGAGGTGCAGGAGAATGACGTGCAAGGCAGCTCAGGCTCCTACCGCGCCTTTGCCAGAAAATAGAACCAAGCTCGGCAAGGTGTTTGAGGTAACGGGCGTCGATTTAGCAGGGCCCATGTTTTTAAAAACAGGTGAAAAATGTTGGATTGTTTTATTCACGTGTGCGGTATATCGTGCTGTTCATCTCGAACTGACTATGGGATTGTCTAGCGAGTGTTTTCTGATGGTGTTAAGGCGATTCATAGCCAGAAGGGGTAGAGTACGAGTTATATATTCTGACAACGGAACTAACTTTGTTGGAACAAACAATTTATTTAAAAATATAGATTGGGATATTTAACAGAGTCACACACATTTGGATCGTATCAAATGGAGGTTTATTGTGCCTAGTGCTTCGTGGTGGGGTGGATTTTGGGAGCGCCTCATAAAGTGTTTGAAGGACTTGCTTCGTAGAATGTTGGGGAAAGCAGCGTTAAGTTACACTGAGCTAGAGACTGTATTATGTGATTGTGAGTCTACGTTAAATTCAAGACCCCTGATTTATGTCTCGGAGAAGGACGTGTTAACGCCGTTATCTCCTAAACATTTTCTACAGGATTTGACTTCTTGTCAGGTAAATGACCTTGATGAGATCAAAGCGAATGCTTTAAACTTGCGCGTAAATTATTTGCAAAAGTTAAGGATGAATTTGAGGCATCGTTTTAGGAAGGAATATTTAGGACTATTGGTCAACCGTAATGTAAATTCAAAAAATTGTGGTATTAAAGTAGGAGATGTCGTACTGATGGAAACAGATGCAAAACGCCAGTTATGGCCTATAGGCGTTGTACATGAACTTATAGTTGGTGCAGATAGTGTCTCTAGGGCGGCGGTTGTAAAGGTGAATAACGGGTTTTTCAAGAGACCGATTCAGCAGTTGTATCCACTAGAGGTGCACCGACCCCAACAATATATGAGTATGACACGGTCAGGGCGGAGGGTAAGGGCACCTGAGCGCTATAGGTAGGGTAGCATTATAATTTTTTCTTGCTTTATCTATAACGGAAAATGTTATCTTTGTAGACTGTGTTTCTAGTAAAATATTGAAGTACAGCAGTTTACTTGTTATGTTTCAGTTTATAAATAATATTACATGATAAAATTTAATTTATATGACATAATTGTACCTTAGTTAACGATCTTTTTCTCGAGGGTTGGGAGGACTCTCACAGATAGGTTTATACAGCATGTTTTTTTTTTACTTACTAGTACTGTACTACTTATAGTTTTGTTGGAATGTTCGTACGTCTTCTCGGGGTTGGGAGGATGTTGGAACTCCTTGTTCTTTATTTTTCTTTATTCTTAAGTTGTCAAATAAGGCAATGACAAGATGAAGCGCAGTGTAATAATTAAAATATCATAATAAACGACCGGGAGGAAACCGGCTTTTAAGAATTCGCGTATTTATTTCCTTAGAAGTTTGAGGACCCGCTCCCGGGTAGTTACGTTGCTCCAGGTTCGCACACCCGGACAGCAATTTCTCAACAGCTTAATCGGTTGACTATTTTCAATACTGCGATACTGCTAAAATATCTATCAAGCCATACAATGTCAGTAGTGACTATCTAAATCTTCGAGCAAAAGTATTCCAGCGTACACAATGCACACTCTGAATTAGTTTCCAAGACATCTGTTTAAATTACATGGCCGCAAAGACCGAGTAACATGGAACTATTCGACCAACACACGCCATGTGGAGTGCCCCCCTTCCCCGCGGGGGTCTTAGGCAGTTCTCTCCAAGGGGGGTGGGGGAAGGGTAGTAGGAGTAGGTGCAGTTAGTTCCAGTGACATCGGTTTGTGGGTCGCCTTGTGGGTTTATCATGGGGCCATAAACGTAGATGTGAAGGCCGACGATGCTATCAGTAGCTACTGCCTCTTCCTGGTTTGACTGGTTATTTACAACTTAAATAGTAATAATAATATAATAAAATCTTTATTGCAGGCATAAAAAACCCATATACAATTTAAAATAAAATATGACAATAAAATAAAATAGGTATAAAGAATAAAAATAGGTACACAATAATGAATTAACCTACTTAAATATTAAGGGCTCACAGAAATTCCCGCACAGCCCAAGAGTCACTTCCGGTTCGCCGCCATATGAATATCCACCCAACGTTTAAAGATGGGTCCAGTACAGTTCTCACCGACCACTCTAAGTATGGCATTGTCAGAAGAACGGAGCCTCTCCCAAAAGGAAGCCACTCGCGCTCGTAGGATAGCGAAGAAGTCGGGCACCCTCGCGTCGGCGAACATACCTGATGCACTACAATATCTTGGCAGTCTCATGAGTTTGCGAAACGCATCATTGTATTGCACTCTCATGCTACTCAGTGCTTTTTGCGTATGGTTTACCCAAAGTTGGCAGGTGTAGAGACATTGGCAGTAGGTGTTAAAAAGAGTTAATTTAACTTCGTTGCTACACCCACCAAACCTACGGGCTATCATGTTACACCTGACACTGAGCGCCCGTCGCTCTCGCTCTATATCCATATCATCTCTTAGGTGTTCGGTGAGAATATGGCCCAGGTACCTAAATCTTCAAAAAACACATAGGTACAATTTTTTTTATTATAATAAACTCGGAAAGTTTTATCAGCGAGGACCTGTAATTGGCTTTATGTTTCGTATAAGAATATTAATATTATGTTGTTGGATGGCTGTTGGTCTTCCAAATAAAATAAAGTTAAGGGCGATGCTTTTGTCAGCGCGCGACGGTGCTTTGCGGTGTTTGATGGTGTCGTCGTAGTACATTTTTAATTTTTTTTGTGGAAATGGCATAATCACGTTCTATTTTATATTATTTGGATAGGACAGTTTTTTTTACACGCTGTATATAATGTAGCATTTTTATTGCAATTTACGCTGATTGCTCGTGGTGCGATACAATTCTAGAGCATAATCATCTAGAGCAATGTTATGATAATATAAAATTAAATGATCGAATTTTATAATATATAAGCTTTTAATGTAATATTAGGTTATTTGCTGCTATTTTCGTTCCAAATTCTAATCAGAAATATATTTAATGACACCATTTCAAAGAAAGAGTAACTTAACGTTAGAATTTATAAGATAAAATATAGTAATTGAAATCATGTTATTTTATATCTAAATTATACCAATTTATTAAACTATGTTAGAATCAACATTAAATCGGATCTCACCGAAATAACGCCAAGTAATTTAATATCGAGCGCTAAAATATTTAGGAAGTTTTCTGCGAATTACGACGATGATCAGTAGGTATTTAAAAATGGTCGAATTTCAATATGAATTTGATATTAGTTCAGTTAAGCTGTTTAGGAAGCAAGGGAAGTGAGGCATACGAAGCGTAGAGTCAGCACGTTGCCTCTACCTACCGCGCACGAAATGAGCATTAGCATATCTATGTCAAATTTTAATTATAATTTCGGTATCTGGTTCTAAAGCCGTACGATTTCTGATTAATACTGTTACCGGTAATTCCATAATTAACTCTGACTGATATTAAGCTTTCATGATTACGTTCAGACCGTTCAAAGCTTGCGGAAACTTAATTGATAGGGCACAAAGGCAAAGCCTGCTGTGTACAGTGTTTGATTCACGTGCCAAAACCAGCGAGGGCCGCTCCGGGGTACAAAGCACCACCACGCACTGCACAGCAAAGCTCTTCCCATCTCGCGACAGGCAGTAAAAAGCGCCATTTTGCCGCGCCAGCGTCCACAATATCGTCACAGACTGGGACGCAGTAAAATGTTTACAAAATATCCTGCTTCTGTTTAGAGGCCACTGGAAGTGTTGGATATTGCTTTTGTATTACCATTTTAACGTGAACCGCCGAGACGGTTTTTCTTCGTCTGTGATATTGTAATGGCTTTATTCCCGCTGATGTCGGCTCTTCGTACGCAAATTCGGGTCTCTTTGTACGAACACCTTTATGTAACATATTTTTCTGTTCCTATTGAGGCATTGAAGTGAAGTTCCTCGTACGCGGACTTTGACAGATTGTTCCATTAGTTACATGAACTAATCCTCTCAGCGCTGCGTATCACGCAGGCCGTAACACCCACTTTACACCGACGCAAACACACGTAATTGATCCCTTTACAATGTCGTTTTATATTTACAACCTAGGCGCGGAATAAGCGGGGGCCGGTACACTTTAAACAATAATTTTCTATTTAGACCGTACAATGTACGGGCTTTTACGTCCGAATTTTCAACCTAGCAATTTCAACGGCGATACGTTCATAAATCCAATGAAATTACCCATCTTTCTGCGCTTCAAAGGGGCCATATATCTAACGGTGGAGACAGCGCCTCGCGACGACCATCACGCGAATGATAAATCAGTAGCCCGCGATATAAGGAGCGCCACGGCCGCATCCCGCCGCTCCTTCGGGGACTCCCCGCTTCGCAACGACAACGCTTTAACTCGCCCACTTGGAGTTAAATAATGGAACAAAGCATTTATCACAAAGTACATTTACTGGATGTGTATGCCTCGTAATATACTCGCGTGTCTAATTAGAATTTGACATGGAGGTCTTTGTTGAGGCGAAGGAGGCTCAAATCCAATAGTGGACTGTTGAGGACTGTTGATGATAAAGTATTAGAAGTTGATTTATTTTGGTTTCGATATGGAGTTGCGACTTTAGTCTGCATACTATGTCGAGGAATGATCTCCCCTCCCAAAGTCTTTCCTTTGCACTAAAACTTGGGTTCTTCAAAAGACGAGCGCTTCATCCTTATGTCGTGGATCTTCCAGCTGGAAAGCATCTTCAATAAGAAAAAGAAAGCAGTTCAACCTTAATAACGCGTACGGCTAAGGAATGAAACACGTTTCCTGCGAGTATCCTCCTCCACTTAGGGTCCTATCGACCTCACCTCTAGGTCATATGGATGATGCGCTTGCGCACGCTTTCTTGAATGTGACATTGTCTGCGAGTGTGTTCTCTGATTATTAGGTATAACAATATGAACATTAAACAATTGTACACCTGTCCCACAAGTATCCTTGTTAGGAAAATACAAGACAAATCTATCCATACATCACTCGACCAAACAAAATATGCGTCTAAACTCAGCACGAGACGACCTGGTTACCTTGTTTTGCCGAAAGTACGCACAAATTACGGCAAGCAAATGTTTTGTTACGAAGGAGTGCAACTTTATAATAACCTACCCACCCATATTAAAAATATTGAGTCGTTGGATAATTTTAAATATAAATTGGCTGAGTATATCCTATCTAATTGAATTGAAGCTATATTTAGCTCGTAGTATTAGTTAAACATTGGAAACTGTAAACATTGGTTCTTACTTAATAACTGTAGATAATATAACAATCTAGTACTAATCTCAAGATTCCATACTTTGTTAGTACCTTACTTATGTTCTGTGCGATGCGAATGTTCAAATTGCTACCTACTTACCTGTATTTTATTTCTTATGTAAGTGACTAATTGGTGTCTATAATGAGAATAAATGATCTTTAAACCTAACCTAATCTGCACGCCATTAAGGCGTTAATAGAGTTACATCCTAGAAAGGCATGCTCCATTTTCGGCCGCATCGTCACCTATCAGCAGGTGAGAAGGCAGTCAAATGCCTGGCTAGTCTAAACAAGATACGTCCTTAACTCCAAATGCATACACCGCATCCCGTCTTACAGATACCCTGGACGACGGTGACCGATTTCGATCAGGTTGACCGTCTTAACGTCGTGCGTGCGTCTGTATTAATAAAAAATAAATTATTTGGAGGCCAACCTCGATTCAGATTAGCCTTTGGTAGCAAAATCATAGGAATAATTAAAATTATCTACAATATTGTAATAACTTCTAGGTAATAAGATTTATTATTAGCAAGCAAAATCAGTGAAACGTTATGATTTCGTCGAACTTGGCATTATGTATTTTTGATTTTAATTTATAGATCCATTTATATCAAGGCGCGATTGTAAGTATTACAGTTGTTACATTACCTTTGAGCCAATTGTACCAATTGCTGTTTCAATGTAAACCACATGAGCATTTTCTGATTTTTTTGTGTTCAAAGATACAGAGGAATAATTACAATGTTTTAGTAAGTTCAGCAATGAAAGTCTGTGTTTTAAAAAACAAAACAATCTTCAGAAATTTTGCAAAATTATTTAAGAAATATAAATTGAATGGAAACCACAATCATCATCATCATCATCATCCGTCCATCCCGGCTCCTGCCAGGGTCCGCTTTCCTGCTTTGTTTTCTCCACTTTGCCCGATCTTCGGCATCCTCACGTCGTAAGCCGCTCTCGCGTCCGACTCCTTCTGATTAAAAACCACAATATACGCCTAATATGTTAAACTTTAAATAGGTACAAAAACGAAGAAAGAACTACCCGCGGATGCACTAAACAGCATTTCCGCTGTTTCACATTCACTTGTTTTAATTGCGTGGCAAACGCGCTGAATGCAGCGCGGCGGGTCATTTGTCACCGGCTACTAGCAGACTCCAGCTGCAGCCGTTTTATTAATATTTCCAGCGAACCAACGCTTTATTAGTAAACAGCCGTCATGAGGCTGATAAATTATTAATGTGGTCGCGCCACAGCCTGTTCCGTGACCCGTTTTTTTGGTGGGCACAGTCCGCGTTTTACATGTTTGTTATTGATGGCGTTGTTTGCAAAGAAAATAAGCGCGCCAGTTTCGCGCTTGCCGTTCGGTTTTCAATTCGTACATTCTGTTACAGTTGAGGCTTTAGAGGTTTACAGGAAACATTGTCCTGACCGGCAGATGAACTCACACAGCCACACAACCTCTACTCGGGGCAAAACGCATAAAATTTTGCTGCCCAACTGTTTGTAGGTTACTTTTATAACCCTCTAAGAATGTACTATAATACCCAACCGACTACAAAACAAATGGGGTTCGCCGAGATGAGGTTTTATGGCAGCACATTGTTTCGAAACATAAAGGCTTCCTCACACGAAAAGCAAGTCATAACCAGCATGGTGTGAATGCGGGCCGCGCGAGTTGGAAGTACAAGAGACAATATAGATCATGACACGTCAAAATTGTACGCGAAAACCTGCGTGTAAAGTACGCCGCTGACGCAAAGCTTAAGCGACAAACCGATGGCCGATGGCGTAGACATTTTCTTTAGTGGCGTTAGAGGCGCGTCGCTTAGGAGGAGGAGGAGGATGATATAGACAGAAGATTTTGCTAAGGTCTTTGGGAGCTGAAGGTACAAAGCCGAACGGAATCAGCTCGGGGGAGGCGTTTGCAACAGTGCGAGTCCTGTGGGTAAGATGACGAAGGTTTGTATTTTAACAGACGGCTTTTTCGGGCTCTTTTATCGAGCAAGGACGATTTTGATCAGTGCAATCTTCAACCCGCCTGTCATGGCGTAATTGCGTTTAAATTTATGTGGCGAATGCTCAAGCCCAACAGTGGAATGTTAGTATCGTGTATTACCTAACCGTAGCTCCACTGGTATGCTGTCCTACTGGTGGGGCGGGGGATAGTGGGCAAAATGTCATTCGCGGGAAATATATGGACCTGGATACTTATGGACCCGGCCCGACTTCGTTCGCACACACCTACTTTACCTCTACCTACCCTATTTAACTTATTTATAAACCTTCCTCGTGATCACACTATCTATTGTTAAAAACCGCATTAAAGTCCGTTGTGTAGATTATAATGTCTACGCGTATATAGATACATACACATATACATAGGGACAAACGGCGGGAAGCGACTTTGTTGACTTGAAGCAGGTTCGTGGATTTTTTTTTACAATTTTTTAAGATTTCAGCTATGTGGACGGCTGCTACATTTCCTGCAAGTAGGCGGCAGATATTTTGTGGGTTAGTTAGCCTATTGTGTCTTGGCTGGGGCTTGATAGCTGAGTTCATTTTAAAGTAGTGAAGAGCAGAAATTAATGGTGTTACGTTGATCGTAGTACCTAAGCATTAATGTAAAGTACGTTTCAATAGTAAAAGACCAAAGTTGACATGATAGCGATAAATATATTATGTACTACAAAAATCTTATTTAAATAAATATAGATTCTTCTTTAGATTTCTGTAGAATTTACATTTAATAAGTCAATTTATTACGATTTCTATTGATAATGCTTTTTATTGTCTGGCTCTACTTTTGTCTTTATTCAAACGTACTTTAGGAGTGGTAGACTCGAGATTGCATTTATTTTAATTCTTTAAAAAGTCAGTAATCCGGTCTCTCTGGTATGACCAACAATATTGACTTGAGACCAACAGACTTGAGTCTACGACACATTCGTGAAGGGTATTGCCATTACTCTCGGGTTATACATCGCAGTTTTGAGAATAATTAAAGCTACCTTCATGGTCGATTGGACGAGCAAATTCTTTCTTTTTTGCTCTGACGGTATGCCTCTATAACATTAGCCGCCTTAAACACTTGCGACTCGCCCCGGCTTTACACGGGTTTTCTGAGTTAGGTATTCTATTATAATATGCATATATTATACATATGATAAACCTTCCGGAAGAAATTATCTAAATGATAGTGAAACCTGTATTAAAATCCGTTGCGTAGTTTAAGACACCCGCCAATTTAAAGAGATTCTGCATCACAGAGATCTATTTAATTCACTTATTTATCTACTACTTTGTGCTCTACATTCTACTCTGCGGGACACCACACGGCCAAGTAGGAATATAAAAAGTACCTACTATTCCAAATCCAGAAGGACAGTATTTGATAAAGCTTGTTCTATTAACAATACAAATTATATACATTATTAGGTGATGTGGGGTACAGTAGGATTTTTGAAAATTATAATTCGATGAAAGTACGGTTGCGCTCATAAGTGTATTGCAACCTTATAATTCACATTCCTGCGCAGCTGTTAGAAGGTTTTATAGCATGTGGCATACTGTTCGAAAGGGAATAAATTAGAAAATATTATAAAACGAAAATAATATCAGAATAGCTTGTAGTTATTTTTTATTACAATTTAAAATGCCTTTGTCAGTTTTGCTTTTAAAAGTCACAATTAATGTTTTTCCTTTAAAATAGTTAACATACATAATGCAAATATTTTTTAATTTATTGTAACCATTCATGAATACTTTCTTAATTAAAAATTAAATATTGAGGCATATTTTAATTTAAAATAGAAAATACGAAAATTATAAAAGCAATTTTTATTTATAAATATAAAAAACCTGCAGTTTAAGAATTAGAGACTGGGCTTCGATTCTGGTACGGAAATCGTCTCAGTTGCAGTAACATTACAATTGCATCGCATGTCAAACGTGTGATTGTTATTCAAATGACAGATGTTGAGTTGCAACTTTCAAGAGTTCGAACTTTTCCACAATTCGTTTTCTGGTACTTTAGTTGCATTAGCGACTAGCTCCACTGATGCAGTGCGCGGCGCACCATGCAGTGCCACGTCACGGTGACAACAAAGAAAACGGTGGTGTTATTCTGGTTTTTAAGTAAGGCAATGTTCGCACGAGAGATTTACGAATGATTGTAAGTTAGGCAACGTTTGCACGAGAGCTTTTTCGACGCTTTTACGCGCGTTATTTTAAACGACTTGCATGATTATTGTCGACCTTATGTATGGAGGTCAGTTGGCAGTCGTTCCACTGTAATTGCCTGATCTGCTAAATCTTGGATCATAGTCAAAGCGGACCCCGGGTCCTCGCGTGCGAGAGCACAAACAGGATTTGACGACAAAATCATTATTATCATCATCTTGGTGTTAAATTTCGGTTGCCAGGAGTCCGCCTTCCTAATCCTCTTGGTCCACTTCGCTCGGTCTTCGGTATCCTTGGTGGTGAGTTTGTTGGCACGCATGTCGTTCTTATCGACGTCTAGCCATCGCTTCGTGGGTTGAACTCTCCTTCCCGTGCCTAGCGGGCTGGCATGGTCAGACATTTTTGTCCCCACGTAATTTGCCGTTTATGTATGTATGTATGTATGTAAACTCTTTATTGCAACAACATAGTACATTTCAAAAGTTTAATTTCCTTACTATAATTATCCGCATCTTGTCTCTCACGTTCCGTTTAGAGTAATCTGATCGATTATAATCGTATGGTGCAGGATGTTTTTCAACAAGCTCATAAAACATTATATTGAAGTCAACATCATCATAATGACGCCACGATGATTATTTAATTTATATTATTGTCAATGCTACATTGACATTACAATTTGTGTGCCGTTTTTGTAACCTTGATCTGGCTCGGGTTAATATTTGATTATAACATAATGGTGACATACTGAAAACCTGCTGAAAACGGTCCGGATACATTTCCAGGTTCACCATCAACTGGTAAGTCTATTTTTTTCAACGGTATTCCATATAGGGTACACCCAATATTTACGTCGGGGTCGTCTACATTTTTGCATATTAACCATCTGCAGTACGGCCAACATGTCTTCAATTTTACTTTAAAATCTTTGAAAACGAATTTTTTCTTTGGATGTTTACTTCTGACAGGTGTCCATAGATTCACCATCTGTAGACCGTGGTTAGTCATTCCATATTTTAACTAAGAAGTATAACATCAGTAATATCTAAAGAAATTGAACCATGCAACTTCTGCGAATACTATACTATAACTGATACTTTTTACCCGACTACGATGGAGCTAAGGGAGGGTAATGAACTTAACAATCTATGTATGTAAAGTTGATAAACGTGGAAGAATCGACAGAGATTTGTCAGGACCATAGCAAGTGGAACAATGTCGTCTCTGTCGTATGTCGTCAATGTCGTACTCTAGCGGGAGAAAGGGGGTTGTGTGTATGTATATTGATATGAATGTTTGTATGGATGTTTATTCTAGCTCAAAAACTACTTGGCCGATTTTCGTTAAAAGCGTATTGATTGTCCGATGGTTACAGGCTCTATGATTATACATTCAATTAAATTATCTTGAGGATATAAAAACATAAAAACTACAAAATTTTTAAATTTAGAAAATTGATTCGGTCATGTTAGGAATTTTTATTTACATTGATCGATTCTGTTGTAGGATAAACCGCACTGCTTAAATTTGTCCTCAACTGGTTGAAGACATGATTTTTGGACAATATTACAATAAAATGTTTAAAAACGTAGTTATTTCTTTCCTTTACGAATGTTTACTTAAACTGAGTGTATACCATGGTGGCTCATCCAAAACTATAACTACAAAGTATAACATCAGTAGTAAGTATAAAGAGAGTGTATATAACTTAAATTACTCGGAAACCATTGCTCTTAGGAAACTAGATCCTAAAAAGAAATGATAGTGCCTGTCGATATCTATAAGTATTTGCTGTTCTGGAACAAGCGTTTTAAGGCAAATAGTTTCAGAGTTATTACAGTTTTAAGATTGAAAGCTGTCATCCAGAATGTAGATCTCGACTATCATTTCTCTTCAGGAACTAGTGTTCAAGGAGCGATAGTTTCAGAGTTATTACAGTATTAAGTTTGACAGCTATCATCCGGAATGTAGATCTCGACGAGTACTATCATTTCTCTTTAGGAACTAGTATTCTAGCACCAATAGTTTCAGAGTTATTACAGTTTTAAGTTTGACAGGTACCAATCAAAATGTAGATTTCTACGAGTACCAGCATTTCTTTTTAGAAACTAGTGTTCTAGAACCAAACATTCCTTATTTATAATTCGGGATGAACTGAGAAGAGAATGACGACAGGATCACGAAAGCGAAACAACTTCGATAATGTTAAAGAATCAGAAAAAGGGGAGGGGCTTACGCATCAGCGGTCAAACTTTCTTTGACAAGGTCGGTTTCCTATTTCATTCACACGCGTTGTATCTGTACTAAAAAAAGTAGACAGATATATGTGTGTGAACTGTGTCACATAAAGAGGAAAGATTCAAACTGTTGGTAAAAAGAAACAGTCAGATGTGACGTTTCATGTTGACATCTACTGACATCGCACCGCACGCTGCACGATGGGACCAAATTGAAAAACGTAGACAAAATTAGTACAGAACTGACATTTCGGGCTTCAATTGCGGGTGTTGCCCCATCATGCAGTGCGCCGCGCGGCGCGCTGCACAGTGGGACATTCCGCCATCTGTCAATGTACTTGCATACAAATTGCTCGGCGGGTAACAAGTTTTGCCACATCGTGCAGTGCACAGTGGGACATTCCGCCATCTGTCAATGTACTTGCATACAAATTGCTCGGCGGGTAACAAGTTTTGCCACATCGTGCAGTGCACTGCGCAGCGCACTGCATCAGTGTGCGTTCAAGATTATGGTTTTATATGGCTGTTGGTACTCCAATAAATAAATAAATAAATAAATTACATCTTTCTTAGTTGTCAAACTGCCTTCACTTCTGTCAACGAAAACGTGTCGAACAATGATTTAACTGGGATGATGCTGGGACTGACTCGATACCTCGACGCAGTTATAGTAACATCACAGTAACATTGCAACATAATAACAACTGCATTGCAAACCAGAATCGGTACCCTGGTACCTAAAGAACAGCTAATAGGCCTTTCATTTAGCCAATTCCATTTGTCTGTACGCGACTGTACATACATACCTAACGTTACCACCTTTTCCCATAGGGAAAGGTAAAAGCCACATCGTCCTGACAAATCTCTTTCGCTTCGTCCACATTCATTCTATACATACATAAAATAAATCATTAACTTTTCACCAAAGCACACAAAACGTTTAAAATTACAAGGATGATGAGAGAAATTAATTCGAGGAAACCGAAGAGGAAGTATCCATTGGAATAAATTCCGGGCCGGGCCACAATTTGCTTTAACTCGGGCGTCATTCAAACGATCATTTATCAAAGAATCAGAATGTCTGGAATTTATCGTCATATTTTTTGATAATGTGATTTTTAACAATATGTACTTTACGTTTCATACTCTGTGAATAGTACAATGCATTGAACTCTGTGTAATGTTTATCTTCACTGGAATGTTGTTCTTGGAGCGTGATCTTTTGTGAATTTTATTTCGACATGTTTATATATTCCTTTCTGACAATATTGTTATTTTGAACGATTTTCGTTGTGGGTATATTTCAAAGGTTTCATTTTCTGTCTTTCTGGCACCATTTTCCATGGACATAGCAGGTGTATCCATGACAAAATATAATTAGAGAAAATATAAAACATAAAAGTAACAGTGAAATAACCCCAACCTATTCAATTCTCAGTCACAAAGTACCCGAGAGATGTCGAAGAGGCTCGACATATAATCATCTCGGGTCAGGATTCCAGGATTTGACAGATCGGGTAATTACAGTAGAGCCACTTACGTCTGATCTCCGTGACCCTGGTAACAGGAGAACCTGACCAGAGATTGGATCATGGTCGTCTGAATGTGCAGGTTTCCTCACGTAATTTTCCCTTGCCGCCAGAGCATCGTTTAATGATCAATGCAATATTATACTCAAATATTTCCTGAACTGACTTTAATAAGCTAAGATTCCACTAATATAATAATAATTTAAAAAAAATTGCTTTGAAACGGGTCCAGCGTTTCCGACCCACCATGTCACAGACACAGATACACAGCAAATGCTCAACAATTTTTTTATACCACTAAGGTGGCAAACAAGGTTACCACCTGCCTAATGGTAAGCAGTGACCGGCTGCCTTATGGACGTTGCATTTGCATACTTCAAGCTAATGACCGTCTTTGTGCGTCGGGAGTTAAAATTAACTGATCACGTTTCATACGCTCCCGCATAAGACTATAATGAATGCATAGACGCAAGCTTTGATAAGTTTTAATTAATTAGAGTAGAATCTTGAGAATACTCGAGTCAACTTCTATTTATGTCAAAGTTCTCAACTTTTCGGAAACAGCTCTCAGCGGAGCAGCCAGTTTTTCTTTGTAGTTATATTTGGAAAATTAATTTCAATTAAAGTCATTAAAATGAATTTGTATGATTTATTTGTATGAAGAGTTACTGGCATTTTGTATACCTCCTTTTCATCCTCATCCAAGCGGTAAATCCCGGTTCTGTTGCTAGCGGTAAATCTGTCACCATCGGTCCACCCGTCTACTAGGAAAGCGCTTTCAAAGTCACTGAAAGCTTCTACGACTTTTTGTACCTATAGCCCAGGAAAATCGTACATTCTACCTTGCAAGAGGTCAGGTATGAATGATTTTTGGATATGTTATACAGGCCTTCATGCGAAGCCTTCATGAAACGCACAATTTTGGAGATATTAGTCAGTGACCCAAAAAACATCGTAGTTTTCACCGTTTTATGGACATTGCTGAGCTCGCGGCAGCACCCTGAGTTCAAAAACTTTAATTTTTCAAAGTAAAGTCCTCTACCTGATATAACATGTCCAAAAAATCGCCCATACCTGACTATTTTCAAGACAGGAACTGTTTCAAACCAATAAATTGGGCTACTATTATAATTTATCTCACCGCGCCTCAGTTAGGAAACTAAAACATGAGAAATATAGGTGCTTTCAAAATCTACTTCTTATCAACAACCAAAGGGCCTCTAACGAGAATGCCACCAAAAACACCAAAACTTAAAAACGGCTTCATTTCAGTCGCGTACGTTAAACACTGGCAACATTAAAGAGGAGATTAAAACGCAAACATTAAGTAAGTGAACGTTGAAGGCAGGCTTACGGCCAGGAAATAAAAACGTGCGACTGTCTTATCGCACTGTTGCGACGATTTATTAAAGTCCTGCCTTCACAAGTGGACAAAAACGGGAGCAACGAGAGATGCGCAAACGAACGAACGCTATGCTATGCCAGTACGGCTGTGTTCGGCCCACTGCCACTAGCATAGAACAAACACGATTGACGTAACAACTACGCACGGAAACAAATGTCTAGCCGTCTGATATACTCGTACGTTGCAGGAAAACAGTTCCGCAACGTACATTTGAAAGTGCGGCTAACTCGCGCTGTGGAAAAGCTTATGCCAATAGAATCGTAATCTGAAAATATTTGTTCGGTCGATATGAATCTCGGCAAATCTAGAGAAGAGCTTAACGATATATCTAATATATAAAATTCTCGTGTCACAGTTTTCGTTGCCATACTCCTCCGAAACGGTTTGACCGATTTTGATGAAATTTTTTGTGCTTATCCGGTATCTATGAGAATCGGCCAACATCTATTTTTCATCCCCCTAAATGTTAGGGGTAGTCCACCCCTAAATTTTTTTTTATTTTTTTATGTGGCAAATTAGGAAATTATTTATACTTATGGCAAAACAACGTTTGCCGGGTCAGCTAGTGAGATATATTTACAGCGAAAATAACTCTGTATGTTACTCATTTAGGACTAAACCACTGATCCATTTTGATGAAATTTGGTATAAAAATAGTTGGGCAACTAAGGCTACTTTTTCTCTTAAACTCGCAAGCTCGCAATATTTAGTTACAACAGTCACGCGGGCGGTGCCGCGGGTGGAAAGCTAGTTTTGAAATAAAATAAAGTCAGGCTAGTCGCACCATTTATATCGAATTATCAGCCGTATCCTACCATGTATTGAAAATAAACTGCGGAAATAAAGATAGAAACAACAATTTTTTTCAAAATCATGGTTTCCCTCGAATTGAGTAGGTGTTAATTCTGACAAACATTGACGAGGTGCTTCCCAAAATACTTGAAACGCTGAAGACTTGTACTTATGTCAAAATATAATTAATGTTAACTCAACCGGCGTAACCGCTAATTATTGTGACTTTTCGCCTCTAATTGGGCTGCTATGAGCTTCGTCATGTCAAAGTTCATGACATTATCAGTCAAATGCTCCTAAATTGTATACATTAGTGTAGTAGGTATATAAATAATACAGCAAACGGTACCCAACTCTAAGCAGATTACATACCTACTTAGTTAAAAGAAAGCCTCTTCGTAATGATCTACCAAGCCTTCAAAGTCACTTTTTGTTTTCCATTTAAAGAGAATTAATTTATCATGTCAAAAAATGAGCCAGACACTTCAGAGTTCGTTAAAAATTTTTGCCACAACTCGATGCCGTCAGATTGAACTTTTCCCATTTCTCATTTTGCTAATTAAAGGTACTTCTGAACCGGATCGATAGATAAAAATTACGGTCGGTGTTCGAGGTAATGCAGGTAACGCAGGTAACATATCGCATTTGGCAAGACAGAGAGCATTAACTTTAGGCTCAAGATCACGAATAAAGTGGGGATCACGTAGAAGTGAGTGATATCACGTCTGCGGCTCATCAGCGGGTGCACGTGACGACTTTAGCACAAACAGATTTCACAACACGTCCACCGAAGGAAGAGCCCCTACAGGAGTGGCGTGTTTCAAACGCACTAAGGGCTACCTCCGCCTACAGGGGTCCAGCTACGATGGCCACGTTAATACGCAAAAGAGCGGCCCGCCACCGCGCTGCTACAAACTTTTCTTTCTTCCAACTTTATTACGCCATTAGAGATCGCGTGACGAAGAATCGCACTTTCCTCGTAATATTTATCTTAACAATTGTATCAGGTACACGTTTTTTTACGTTCGCTGAGATGGATTAGGCTTTTTATGTAGGTTTCTAGCTAAGTACAATGCACTCTAAGAATAGAAATAGATGGAAAAAACATAGTCAAACATAAATTGACTTTACGTATGGGTAATCACCTCGCCACCCTCAGTAATGAACGAAGCAATAAGGACAAAGTACTTACGTCGTCATGGCAGCATTTTTATATTTTTAATCTAAAAATATTGCCACTGAAGCTAGCTATTGAATACCAATTATTTCGTGTGCGTGTGGTGTGAGGGCCACTCCGTTAAAACTCTTTGAAAATTTGCTTAGGATTTTGTGAACATTCCAAAACAATTGTGGAACTTGGAATCAGATTTTGTGAAAATCAATTAAGTGAGGTATTGACAGAAAAGTTGGGCCCTCAATTCTCACATAGAGGATTGAGGGCCCACCCGTACCAGGCAACTATGCGCACTAAGAGAAAGTCTTTAAGCCAAAATGTAAGTCAATAACAAACAAAATTTGTGAAAATAAGATATTTTCACAAAATTTATCGTTCTCAGTATATCTTTGTTCAAAATTGGCCCTTAATCCTCACACTCCTGAATGTTCAACCTACTTTTAAATAATAGTATTTTAAATATATTAAATTGGTTAGGAATTCGTGTAACCTCGCTATTTTTGTTCTTTTGTTGTACTATATAAGTACTGAGATACGCCTGTATGTGCCGTGTGCGGGGAATTGTATTGGAGTTATATATATCGATTTTGTATTATAATATTTAAGAGAAGTAGGGCATAGCGGGGTATCTCTTTCGAATTGGAGCCGCCCGACTGGGGAAGTACCTCCACCTTACAGAATATCGCAGCTAAATAATACTCTTTTAAATAGTATTATGTTTCTGCCGGTGGGAAGATTTCCAGTGCTCCATGGGGTGGGGATTTGGGGAACCTTTGGCAGTGGAGTGGCCTTTGCCTTTTTGCTGCCAGAGCAACGTGTTAGAGGTGGGCAACGCATTGGCGATACTCTTGGTGTTGCTAATGTCTATAGGCAGTGGTGACTACTTCCCATCAGGTGGCCCGCTTGCCTGTTTGCCTATCGTAAGTCATAAAAAAAAAACCGCCTCATGAAAGAAGAGACTTGTCAAATGGCAGTTGAGGGGATTTGGCGCAGGTAATCGCCTACTAAGCAAGTCGAACCACATGACCAGCCAAGTCTCTTCTTATTTGACACTAGTTGTACTTCTGAGCTGATATTTGAACTTACATTGGTGTTTAGTATATGTTTGAGATTGTATTCGTAAAGTAGTATGTTATAACTTATCAGACACACATTGATTAGTTGGAAAGTATCTAATCAAATTTATCTGTGGCGATGTGTAAATGGCTCATTAATAAGCAATTCTTTTTAAATGTATTACTGTATTACAGCTGTAATATACCCGAATAAAATAAAATAAAATACTTCAAACATAAGTTCACGTTACAAGTAACCGCTAAAAGATATCGCATACGTGCTATTAGTTTAACAATAACTCGAAACACGAGGGAGAACACATTATCTAAAAGGATTTTCATATTTTGCGTGTTGCCGCAATACAAATAATGATTCCTAGAGTATTATAGTCTAAGAGCCAGCTTAAATCTGACAACACATATTTTACGGTATCTGAAATTTCGTCCAGTGAGACTTCTATACCCAGTAAACAAGCAATGGGTACTAGCTAAACCCGGCCGCGGTAGGTTTGGGGTCCCTCAGGTGAGTCAGGTATGAAAATTAAGTAAACTTTTAAAGTATTTTACGGCGTCTGCCGTTTTAATATGTTATAATATACCTCTAGAAAAATTGAAAAATAATTATGGCTGCTGATTTTAAAGGTTGCAATTTCCTGGCAGCCACTTTTCAAAATACGAAAAAAACAAAAATTTTTAAAGTATTTTACGACGTCTGCCATTTTAATATGTTATTTATTGAACTATTTTAAGCTAATATTGAAAATGGCTGACATTTTTTCCGGTTGTAACTATCCGGTTTACAGCGATACATTACCTGCAGTCTATGCTTTCGTTTGGAGATAGTTATTATTTTCGTGCCAAAAATGTCTGGAAGGCGATATTTTGCTTGGAGGATGTTCGCCGAAGTTCATGCGGCTGATGAAAATACGTTTTATCGCCAACATAAAGTCCATATGCGAAAACAAATGAATAATTTAATACACACACTGTGATTACGTCTCTTACTATTTTTTCTAAGGTGAGAAGTGTTAAAACTCTCTACAAGACATTGTTGTTCTCAAGAGTGTGCAGGGAAGAGCCACCAAGATACCGGCAGCACTGAAAAAGTCATATGAGGAAAGACTACAAGAATCGAACCTCTCCACACTGGAAGAAATAAGGATACGGAGTGACAACAATGAGACTCACAAGCTTTACTTTCGTCGAATGTTTAATATGAAAGGTGCTGAAGCATTGCGTGGACACAGCACAAGGATAAATCGCACACCATCTAAGACCAATATTGTTTATCACTTGCCATACCATAAGGTTGTGAATTGTGAATAGTTGGAATTGGTTCTCAGACATGGGGCTATAGGCTCTCATAGGTAACCGCCCCTTCTGTTAAAAACAAAGTGGACATTTGGTGAAAAATTAATAAAATTATTCAGTGAACTAAAATGTAGTATGTGTTATGGAAGTGAAAGCTATTATCAGCACTGCAATGTTGTATAGACATATCAGAAGAAATGCTACTTGTCTATTAACCTATAACACCTAATCATAATAATAAAATGTTTGAGAAGTGAAATTTACAAGATAAGTTACTCGCTGGCTTGTTTTATATATTTTACATATAAGAACTAAGATTTTTAAGTTGATGACATTAGCAAATATTTTTGTTTTTCAATATGCTCTATATAAAGCCACACAACTGCTTATTTAAAAATTTGTATTTTATTTTTACAGAATCTGACTTGGTGGATGAAGATGACTTGTCACTTTCTAGAGATGATTCCGAAGATGAAAATTAATTATAAAATATTTTATCATTATTTCATCATTACAGATTATTTCCAAAAATAAATATATTCTGATATGAATAATGAATATATCTAATTAATGTTTGATTTTTTTTACATCTTTATAATAATTTTATATTTGTTACAGCCTTATAATGGACCTTTTTTTCCTTATTACGTACATTTAAAGTAGTAGATGTGTTCGTTTAATTGTATATTTCTAAAAAATTTTACAATTACTAATATAATTATAATGTTATATAAATTTTACGAATGTAAAAATTACAACTGTGGACATACGTATGCACGGACTGCAGGTAATGTATCGCTGTAAACCGGATAGTTACAACCGGAAAAAATGTCAGTCATTTTCAATATTAGCTTAAAATAGTTCAATAAATAACATATTAAAATGGCAGACGCCGTAAAATACTTTAAAATTTTTTGTTTTTTTCGTATTTTGAAAAGTGGCTGCCAGGATATTGCAACCTTTTAAATCAGCAGCCATAATTATTTTTCAATTTTTCTAGAGGTATATTATAACATATTAAAACGGCAGACGCCGTAAAATACTTTAAAAATTTACTTAATTTTCATACCTGACTCACCTGAGGGACCCCAAACCTACCGCGGCCGGGCTTAGCTAGTACCCATTGCTTGTTTACTGGGTATAGAAGTCTCACTGGACGAAATTTCAGATACCGTAAAATATGTGTTGTCAGATTTAAGCTGGCTCTTAGACTATATATCCGACCGAAAAGCAAAAATCTTCGCTCGTATGTGGATATATTTACCGCCTAAAACAGCGGTGATGCATTTGACTTTTCTTATTTGCTCTTTCTAAACGCTCCCATGGCCTCGCCTTCCAACTTCTCGCGGATTTCCCCAAATGAGATTTCACACGAACACACTGTGTTTGGTTTGAATAAACTTAGCGGAGTTCCTTGTGTTTTCGTGCAAAAGGTCCCAATTGAACTTTTTGATTAATGTCTCGATTTACATAGGTAAATGTTATGTCTGGCGCGGTTTTATTTGCGGACACTCTAAAAGCACAGTGTGAAGTTTGAATTGTGTTCGGCTTGTTTGTGGCCGAATCAAATTGTTTACATGTGTTTAGCCTAGGTCAATTGTAAATCAATTGATTTTGTTCATGTAACTTGTTAACTAACTAGCATAGAGCTAAAACGGTACATGTAGATAATACGTCTTATTGTTACGGTGTTGTGAGAAAGGAAAACAAGTTAAGGGAAAACACGGTATAAGTGTAGATAGGTGCTCCATTTGATATTGTCTCTGAAATTGTAGTGGAATGAGAAATCCTTTGAAAATTGCGCTTATGAATCTACGCTACAGCCGAAGCGAAAGCACGCTATGCTTCCGTCGAAACAAGAAGATGGCGACATTGCCAGACTACAAGGCTAGCCGAGTAAACAGAGTTTACGCCTGTATACGTCATTAGGAAGCTTCCGGTGGCTAATTGCGTCGATGGCGCCTCGGCCGGATGTCGGGAGATTGCGTCCAGATAGCGAGTGCTCTCTTTATTCTGCCATGTCGCCGAGGGTAGCCGACCGCGCCCGAACAAACATCGTGCGAATTCGGCGTCCGCGCTGCGCGGTTTAGTGCCGGTTGCGGTCGTAGGTAGTAATAATTCACACATAATTTCATATCTGCAATTTCAACTTTAGACTAGAATTCTGTGCTAGAATTTCGGTATGTATTTCTGGCTACCAAGCAAATATAGGAATAGAATATGGAGAGAATAAAAGTTGAATTCACCACCTATTGAAATTGAAAAATGTTAACTTTCACCCCTTTCACCTCTATTTTACCCGCATAGGAGATTAATTTCCTAGTACTCACTTGTGTCATACAGCAAATCTCCATAATCAGTTTCAAGCTTCTAGACGGGGAATATTTGGGGAAGTCTTTTTTTTCAAGGTTCTCATGAAATTAAACGAAATGAAAAGGACTTCTATCGGGTTATCTACACACATTCACAAATTCTACTTTTAGAAACTGCGCAGGTATATCAACGCACCACTGTCTGAGTATGACTGTGATGAGAGCGAGTTTCATTTGCCAATGATAGCGACCGCGGCCGAACAAACATTATGTGAAAAAAAATCATCAAAAGTCCGCGTCGTTTGGGGCTAGCCGGGAGTACAGAGACAGGAACTGCCTGGCTTTTGGCTACAGGTTGTAATAATCTAAGTTGCTTTACTATATAAAGCGGTACAATTATTAACGGATACGGTGGTGGTACCCATCAGGCTTGAGACTTGAGAGAGTCCCATCCCCCGTATAAAATAGTAAAGTTAGCCGTAAAGTAAAGCCGTACTTTCTCTCAATCATCGTTTTGTTTTGTATTTGCTTTACTAAAAATTGAATCTTCTCCAAGAGCAGCTAATGCGGGTTGTGCATGTAGAAATGTGTGCTCTGTTATGTATCGGTGTTCATTAATGTTACATTTTCTATGAAAACTAACTCCGTAGATAAGTTCTGTCGAATAAATTACTGCCCATAACATAACAGAGCCTGATTGCTGCCCAAAACATAAGGAGTGATTTCTTAGAAACACACGTCCGCATAGCGTTCCTCTGGTATTCGGCACCCGCCGGCGTCGACCATACATAATAATATATCCTGGATATACCGTCGATCCTGGTCTTTTTTTGACAGAACTGTTGTTACTATTGCCAAGTCAAGACACGTAAGTTTGCAAACAAACTTCAGTAGCGCTATAATATTGTCGGCCCTTATCGCTTTAACAACCATATTAGAAAGTGGTATTGAATGAAAAAGCAAAACTAAATTAATAATTTTCATAAAAATCCAAAACCTTTCAAATTTTGGTAATAAGTAACTGTATCTACAATTCGCGCCGTTAATAAAGCAATTTTAATGATAACCAGTTTTATTATGAAAAATAAAAAAATAAAATTTCAAAAGTATGTTTGCATGTTAGCATACTTCAAAACACTACCCAAAATTCAACGTAGAAGTAATAAAACATCTTTCTTGTATAAGTATTATTTTATGAAATATTTGAGAGAAAAACGAGTGTGCCCGTTTTATTTTTCAAAAGACTATATGGGAGCAAAGGCAGTGGACCTATGATAACGTTGAAGTAATTATTAATTGATTAATGTAAAGCTGTATTCCAAAACTATTAATGTTTAGTACATTACTTACAACTATTAATAATAATTATGAGGAAATGACACATTGATGTACCTAATAGTCACTAACCTTTAAAGGTCGCTAAGGTTGTGGGCGTGATGTTTGCATTGCTGTTTCTTAATAGGATTACATTCGAAATGGTATTTGCCGTTGATTCTTATTTAGTTGATTCTCGATTCACAAGTTATTCTGTCGTGTTCCGTGATCGGAAGTAAGTAAAAGCTTTTAGAACATCTGAACAAAGAAACCGTATTCCATGATCTAAGTTAGACTCTTGTTAGGCTAGGTAAGTTCGTAGTCTTGTCACAGGAACGCCCACACGTATTGCTCTGAGCAAAACATTGGCCCGATTGTGTTCTCGCTACTTTTAATATTAGTGGGCAAACTAGGCAACTTTTATTTTGGCTGGCTTCTGTCGACTGGCAACAATGTGAGTGACGGCTTACTCGCCTTCAAGGGGAGGGCAATGATTGATGAGGGGATTAATTAATACGCCACTTCCTTCCAGTGGTTAGAAAAAATAAAACGAGTTTCCCTCAGACATAAATACTAATTCGATGGTGTGGTGGGTTTTGATTGAACCCTTCGGAATACAATTATTTTCTCGTGGACTTCATTGAGTTGTAACTACGTGGAATTGATGCATTGTACGTGTTGAAATGTAGGCATTACCTAAGTCACTGGCTACCACGCCGAAACACAACTACGCAAATAATAATAATATTGTTGCTGGTACAAATATATAAGGTGTAAGGGTGGTCATCCAGAGAGACTCATCAGGTTTGACAAATGGATATAAATATAGAATAGTCGTCACCGCAGATGTGTTTTCAGCCCGCATTGGCATCATAGGGGTGATACCATGATAAGCACAGCTTATTAAAGCTTTAGGTATTAACGCGTGTACTCTTCAAACTAAATCCTACCGTTATCTGGGTCTTACCCAGAATATCACAAAAGCCATTTTTGGCACCTGGGTCATGCCTGTCCTAATTTATGGCTTTGGCGTACCTACTCAGATTGTCTAAGACCGATTTAGTCATTTGTGTATTGCTTCACATGGTGATATAATAACATTGGATCTTAAAAGTAGGTAAGTATATCAGGTGACCTATTGACCCTATGACTATTAGATGCTCGGGATAGGAAAGTCCGCACAACTTTGACACTTCAGAACAGAACGAGTGTGCAGCCAACGAGTTCATGGCCTATTTGGCTTTCGTGAATTCCTCATTCATCCATTCTATCAAATGCTTCCACAGCTCTTTTCGCGCAACTGCCAACATCATTCGAGTAATCGGCATGTCACAATAGAAATGCAGAGCTGAATTATAGATTGAAGATACCGCCTTTCATTGGGGCTAACCACTCAGTTTTCCATTTCCATTCCTTTAATATGAAAGGCAGCAGTTAAAATGAGTATTCTAATTCGATTCTGCGGAAGAAAAACTGCGGGAATTAAGCAAGACCACAGCGTCATTACTATCGTACGAACGCCATATTTCTCAACCCTTCACTTGTCGCTTTTCTTTCTCGCCGTTTCAAAAGTTTTAATTAGTGCCAGAGGACATTATCCGGGCGCTTCGCACTGCTGTCGCGGTTCTTTGGATATTAGACCAAATATAATATTTTAATTTTCACTGTGGCTTCGCATTTTGAAAATGATTTTTTAGGCTTGTCTTCTAGTTACTTAATAGTTTCTTTAATCACAGAATTTAAAAGAAGTCCTAAAACACTGAGTGGCTACTGAATACTGAAAATAAAGCACCTATTTATACTTTTAAAGTGTTTCAATAGCAATATTAAGTAGCAGCCAGCACTAATTAAATGAATACTTACTACTTACTATTCATTCGACATAATCGTCTTTCGAATGAAGCTAACTACATAATATTTATTATGCCTTCTGACTGACTGGAACAGTTCAGGGTCCCGTGACGACTTTGTGACTTAATATTTTACAATCTACAACTTCAATCTAAATCTAAGTCTTGGACCAGAAAGAAATCCATACATCACTATTAATCTCTCTAAATCTAAGTAATCTCATTCACAAGAGTTGCGACCTTGAATTGCGCGGGCGTGATGAAAATACATTTTAACGCGGGAATAACAGAGATTTGTAGTAACAGGCCAATGTACGTAAATGTAAATTTTTTTTGGTCCGCGACTTAGGATTTCAATATAATTTCAATGTTTGATAACTAAATGAGCCATTTGTCAACCTTTAAAAGAAATTGTGTGTCTATATGAAGATACCTTCTATTTAGGGAATATGTATAAATATTCTAGCTATTTTTATTTTTAGCAAAGTAAAGAGCAAGACATTTAACAACGATCTCTGAGCCCTTTTGTAATTACTTTTGAACCACTCGCCTCGAGTCGAACCGTTTTCTATTTCTATTTTCGGCAACACTGAACGCGAACGTTTCAAAAATAGGGAAAATTAGCGTCAAGCATCACAAGCATCAAAATCTTGAATTTTTCATATCTAAAATCAGTATTGAAAACCGTTCAACTCGGTTTAAAAATAGAGTTCCCAAAACTGTTTAAATTATGATCTTTATTCATTTACAGTTAAAAGTTTCCGACTTTGATTACGACATTCAATTTAATTTTTAGCGGAATCATAATGAAACACCTCCTAAAAATCTATAAGTAATAGTATTTTTAAATAATTGTACACTTTCTTAAGCAGTTGTAACATTATTTTCTATCGGAGAACCGTTTTAATTACCACGCTAAGCCAGCCGGGCGCGGCCGCGATGCCCCCGTTCCGAGTAATCCGAGCCTCTGGATGAATGGACATAATTTTCTGCACTTGACACTGTGTCAGTGGAGCTCCCACTATTTGATTCCCTCGGTCTCCGCTGTTCCTTTTTAAAGCCGGCACTTAATCTCTGGCGAGGCGGGAGATCGCCTGATGTTGTACATTTAATTGTATAAATTGATGTTTTATTGTATCACTAGTGTACATTGCGACTTCGTTCGCGTGGCGTCCTATCCCTACCTACTCCTCTTTTCTTGTACCTTCCACTGGAATCACTGTATCTATCCTTGAAAACCGCATTAAATTCCGTTGCGACTTTAAAGCGATTTTTTATACTATGTCAAAAAAATATGTTATGTGTCCTGCAATTTTATGTTATACGGCAGACAAACGGCAATCGAGCCATCTGATGGAAAGTAGACATCGCCGCCTATGGACATCAGCGACACTAGGGGTATCACGAGGCATTGTACGCCTCTAAAGAGACATCTAATACGCTTCTTCAATTATCCCATGTCATAGTCCAAAGAAAACTAAGGCTACGATATCCAGCTGCTGAGCAAAGCTCTACTTAGTCCTATATGGTCAATGGAAACTTAAGCGATACATAAATAATGAGAGCGTGGAGGCTTCTGAAACAAAATCAGTTAAAGAAATGGACAAAGTTTGGACGAAGCAGCTATTGGAATAGGTAGTAGCCTAATAAATTCTAATGCCTAAATTCAACTCAATTTAGAAAAAGGTTTTGATGAAATTGTTGTAAACAGCAAAGCAATTGCTAAAAATAAAGCAAATCCAACCAAATCAGCTTACTCTTTGATGGCTATTTGGGATTTTTGCTAAATGAAATAGGTACATTTTTATTTTATTTACGAACTACAGCAGTTTTCACCCGCTCTTCGGCTGTTGGCCGTGTGGTGTCTGCCAGATTAGAATTGCACCAACCGTTCGACTGGATGAAGTAAAAGGCGTCTAATGTCTTAGACCAGAAAATGGCCAGCAGAGTCAGTTCTGATGTGGTTTTCATCTCCGACCCGTCTGCCAAGGTTGGAGATTATGGCTCCACGTATATGGAGGAGACTCAATTGCGGCAGTAGGCTGTTATAGGCTGTTATGTGATGCAGTTTGGCTATCCAGTGGGATCCTATTACTTTATCAGGATCAAAAGCATTATGGCACTCAGGAATAGTGTAGTAGGTATGTGTTAGTCAATAATAACCATAAATAACATGTAACATCTAAAGCTTTCCTCTTTAAATTATTATTCACAATATAGCATTCTACCCAAAGATATGTAAACATTCGAATTTGTTTTCAGTAGACTATAAGACGGCGCATTCATCGCATTATTTTAATCATATAAAACTCATACCCACATAGTAAAAATTGTATGAAACACCGTATTGAATACGGCCCACGGTATGATTTCGCTTAATCCCGCCAGCTGGCTGGATGAATGGACATAATTCCCTGCACTTGACACGGCGTCACTGCGAAGCCCGACTCAACTACTCAACAACGTTTTGTCCCTTTTTATTGCTGTCACTTGTTACATTTCACAGTACCATAATAACCATTGTCGCCTTGTAAGACAATCTTATCTGTGTCGTTACAGGGTTTATTTGTGTTGCTTGTTTTCGCAACGCACACTAGAAGCTAAATTCGGAGCATGGATGCCAAAGGAGTCCTAACTTCGTTATTTTATTAAAACATAAAACGAACTGATTATACGTAGAGGTAAATATATACCGAATTAGTTAAATATACGTATGTATAGGTAGAGCTTGAGGGGTCTTGCATTACGTAAAAATGAGGGATTTGTTATTTTCAAACCTTTTCATCTAACGAGTGATCGAGACGTAGAAAGGGGCGAGATTTATCTCAGGTAATTGTGAACGTGTATTGATTTTAATTGCCAAAACAACGGAATAACAATTTATCAGCCTCATGTTTACACGAAAAACATTTACTGAAAAAAATATATGAATTTGAAATGTAGTCCTTTGTTTATATTCAGTGTGAATTGGCTTATGAATGCGATTCAAATTTGCAAGAGATTCAATTTACATAACGAGCGATTTGTACCTCACAGAGATTAAACCTTCTGTGCCCGTCTGTTTGCAGATATCCTCGCCGTTTTCCTTGCTTTAAGATAGCCTTTTAAGGACCTATCAATATGCTTATAACATCTTATTTCGCAAGCATTTTGCCTTTTTTATTACCCAATCTTCAGAACTCCGGAAAGGTTTACGAAAATGAATTCCACTAGGTAGTCGGATTGGTCTTTTAGACATGAAAAATGTTCTAGCTATTTTCAAATTCTATAATTGAAGAAAATGGATTAAATTATTTTTAAAATAGACCAACCAGGAGCAGAATAATAAATTAACTAGAAATTTTAAAATGTCAAAAAGTACGTCCAATCTATCGTGCCCCAAGTTTTAATTAGTGCCGAACATCATAAAGAAATGAATGATATTTTATACTTGTTCCACTTACAGGCCATTAAAATAATGAGGGCGATTATGTCTGCAATTATGTTTGAATCTGCCGTTTGGCGGATCTCTAAATAAGAGGAAAGTCTCTCATTTCAATTTATGGAAGTACCTATATAAGTACAGAAATATAACGTTCTAATTTTCAGAATAAGTGGTTGTTATTTTCATTAGTAACAGAATTCCAATTGAATATCATTTGGGAGTTCACCGTATTTCATATCCAATTAATTTCGATAACATTAAGTACGACCATGTACGACAGAAGAGCGTGTAGGTTTTAACCTGAGGGGCTGTTCCTGTAATGATTATGTCTATTTTCAGCATGAGACAAGTGCTCAAACTATACATATAACATTTCGGCCACATTGGTAACTGAATTACCTGTTTTCTGTAGAAGAATTTATTGTTGTTCTCATTTCGAAGTCAAACGTGTTCTACCAGGAACATTTTTGCTCCATGACATGCCTAATAGGTATAATAAAACCTTGAATGGTTTCGGTACAAGAGAAAATCTTTGAATAGGTACCTAAAGCCATTGTTTAAAAAATAGGATTGTGAAATACGGTAAATGGTCGTGGCGTGAAAGGGCTGTTACTTTATTGCGGTAATAATGCCAAATTATACGGCATTTGAAAAAATTAAATTGTATAATTGCGCGTATTGTGTATACTTTCGAGATGTTCATTGTGTGTCGTTCATTATACAGCAAACAAAAATTATCATGAACAGTTTCGTTTGAAAATGACAAAAAATATTGAAACATTAAAATTCTTAGTAACGGGTTATATTCTACAAACACCTGGCCATATTTTGATAATATGCAAACATTCATACACACTCACGCCCGTATCCCATGAGAGTAGTCAGTGGACTTTAGAGCCATACGCCACAAGCTACGAACCTGACACACCTCTTTCGCCTGTTCGACATTCATACATCTTTTCATGTATTTACGCCGGTTGAGGATAGAGGTGCCGAAGACTTAGCGAGGTGGGTCAGGAGTAGCAGGAAGGCGGACCCTGGCCAGCGCGTGCCGCGCGGGGAATAACCGGAACATAACGACAAGATGATGATGATGACGCCGGTTGAGGATAGTCCTGGCCTGCCCTTTTTGGATATTATGATCAGAACTAAAAAGTCAACAGTGTTAATAAATCAACGGTGTTAAAATAAACGTTAGTGATTATTCCGAGTACACAACTGAAATAGTAGGTAATATTTTGTCTAATTTTCGAACTTCTCACTGCGCAAACTCTTGCAAATGAATATTACCATTATCTTTCAAACTGGTGGAGTAGTAATGCCTCTACGGCGTCGTCGCCAACACAAATGTCATCTTATTATGATGAAAGACGTTATTCCGAGTTTTCCATTTTAGGACTTCAATAACGATCCCCAGAATTCGCCGCTCGCCGCCTCCCGCGCACAATCAGTGTTTATGGTCCGATGTGGCAGCGAAAATTAAATTTTCCTCTTTCGGGACGATTTTTTCTTACTTCGCCATTAGTTGTTTAGTCGGAAGTAAAAACTGGTGGAGAGAAAACTACTCTCCCAAATGATATTCCTGTGTCAATCTGCTTTCAGGCGGGTATTTAACAGGTGTTTTATATTTCTCGCAACGTTTGCTTACTGGGTGCATACTCATTATGATCGATTTATTTGTAGTAGCGGATATGTTTCCGATGTGAACGGACTTTGACGATTGTATCTGTAGTTTTGTGTATCTGTCTATGACATTTAAGCTCCCGAACTGATGGGCGATTTGGATGTGGTTTTCTCTATTTGAAAGCCAGTTTAATCGAGATGGTTATTAGCCTTTCCATTGAAATTAATTTGTAGTTTAGGAATAATTTGAGTTTATTGATTTATACGCTAGTATATGGAAGACTTTTGGCCGTTTGGTGTCCGGCAGAGTAGAATAGCACCAACCCCTTACACTCATGGGTGTCGTACAAGGCGACTAATGTTTTCGAGGCAACAGATCAAGAGTCTCCGTAGTCTGGAAAATAGGCAGCAGCATTTTCCATTGTTATATTTAAACACTGCGATCTCCAAACCGCCTGCCAAGCGTGGAGATTATGGCAATAACCTCCCCTTTCGTGGGAGAGGCCCTAAGTCCTGCAGTAGTCTGTTACGGGCTGTGGTGATGATATGGAAGACTTTGTATGAGTATATGTAAACTTGTCGGGGGTTATCCGACTTTTTATTTTGGTTAGGTTATGGCTTGATGTGTATTCCCCAGATGTCATGGAAGTTTTAAACTTATAACAAAAAAGAAAGCAGACTTCAAACCGACAATAAAAACTTCTAGAAGTTTTATTGTATCTATACTTATTACAAACTAGCGACTCGCCCCCACTTCGCACGGCCAGTAACCTTAAAAAACACTCTGTCTATTGATGAAAACCGCATGGAATCCATTCAAAAATTGTGAGGTTATCGCGAACAGACAGACAGACAGACGCGGCCTGGGACTTTGTTTTATAATATGTAGTGATGATAAAGTAATCGGAGTCACCATCTTTGTTAACAATACGGATAAAAATCCGTATCGAAACCGAAAAAAGAAAGTCGCTATTCTTCTACCACGGCATATAATATTACCAAAAAATTTAACTGTCCAATAAACACAACGCTTGATCATTCCACTGCGAATTTTATCCGCTGGCAGCGGTTGTCATATTCAGTAGCGGCGCAGCGCTCGCGCGTCATCGATTTCTACTAATTGGATGTAACTTTTCAGTAGTTGGTCAGTGACGGACAACGCAGCCTAGTGTTTCGCATTTCACGCGCTGGTGCAGAGCCAGCGGAGCCGCGAATATTGTATTTATCAGAACCGCTGCTCATGATCGACCAGGAATTAATCGGCTCTTCTCTTAACAAACCGCCAACCGGTAGACTCGAATTTTAAATACGATATTGGTTGATAAGCCATTGTAAAATAGCATCAATAATAATTCAATACACCAGTTGCAGTATGAGGTGAACAATGTGTTTGAAGTAGCTGCCTAACTACCTCGATAGACCGTAAAATTATAGTCATGAGTAGATTCTAAGTTTTTGTTGGACATTGTGATTTCTAGCTTGGCAATTAAGAGGGGAGGTTATGACTAAATCTTATTTGTTTCAGTTACAGTTTTGCTCTTTTTGTGGCAGATATTTATTTTAAAAGATAATTAGTGCCTGATGATCTATCAAATTTTTACTAGGTATCTCTAATTTTTCTTTCGTACAATAAATTGTAAAACAAATAAATAATTTATTATAATTACATGAGCTGGTTTTTAGTCACAGATGAGGCAAATTGTTCAACCGTTGACAACGGGCTGTTGGTGACACATAAGGATACAATGCTGTTGGCGTATTGTGATGATGCCCGCCTTTGCGTTTACAGTTAAATTGCTTCCGTATTTTTTATTGTATTTAGAAGACACATACATAATAGAACAGGAAAATACATACGTTGGACAAATATACAAAGAACAGTTTACGTAATGAAAGAAAGATAAAGTTAGCAAACACGAAACATTAACAGAAGAAATGGACAAAAGCTTACGAAAAGCGACTTCGAACGGAGGAAAAAATATTCTTCGATAAAAGGCACCGGTTTGTTCGAAATTGTACGCTATTATCGTAATTAATAGAAGCTTAATAGCATTGGGGAAAAGGAGGACAAAAATAAGGAGCTCGCCGATTGAAGGCGATCGACGTGGAGCGCCTGAAAAACCGTTGGCTCTTTTCGCCGCCAAGTTAATAGGAGTGAGCTGGGTAAATAAGTATTTTTGTCATTTGTCAGTTATCACCTGCCGACAGGCGGCGTGTGAGACTAAGCCGGGCGCGGGCGCGTTATTTCATAAAGTAAATATTTATGAGGGAGAGGTTTCCTCGCGCGTCCTCCAGTAAGCCGCCTGATCCGAAAAGACATAAACCTCAAGGGATTCAGCACTAAGTTCACAAAGGCAACGTTCGGTATCTTTATTTTCAGCGTGTAACTATTTTCTTTGTTTTTTTTTCTTTTTGTGTTGCAGAAGCTGTCCTGTCTCTGAATTTTACTTAACTATAACTAAGTGCGTAAAAGACGATAATAATCGCTTATTGCTCGCGATTTTAACTTGTATTTTCCAGCTCAATATGTCATTCTTTATCAGGCATAGACAATATCATTGAACATTATGGTTTGAGGTTGTTAAAAACATTTCAAACTTTCACTAAGATGTCGATTACGATTTAGGTTCTTTTTGTGGTCCACTGTTTCTTAATTTATATTTCTGTTAAAATGACATGACGCTACAAAATTCCAACGTAGTTAGGCACCTACTCTAATTCATTACGAAAGTGCGTTACAAACAATTATTTTCGTACACGGTAAATCCTGTTTAATTTAGGTTCGTGTTGTTGAGTGGAGGGTAAAGCCCACAAGCTAGTCACATACGACCAATAAGTTGGCGCACCACATAACATAATGTTGATCGTGATCGTAACATGAATGTGGTTGTAGAATAGTGGCAGGTGGTTGTAGAATAGTCCTTTTTTTTTTTTTTTAAGGTGTTGTAACAGTTTAATATACACATAAAACACATATTTACAGTTACAATACAAATATATCTATATACATATAGTTATTACTACATATACCTATTCGCTAATACATATAAAATATATACTAAAAATTAAAAAAAGTCGTCCACACCGCTGCCCCCCCGGAATGGTGCCCAGAAAGGTGGCTGCGTTGCCTCGTTGAATAGCGGTGCTAATCCGTTGCCCGAGGAACGAGCCAGCTCTCTGGTCACCAGTTGTGTCATTGAATTTTTTTGATAGTTCTATATATAACTTTTTCGTCCTTTGTTTAGGTTTTGTGTAACTATATTTGAAAGATAATGAATAGGTGTGTTTTACACATTTTAAAGGTATATTTCAGGTTTTCTAACGCGTACCATGCACATGGTCTCGGACGACTATGTCGAAATATCGGGCTACTCGTAAACAAAGGTATGCGGTAGTAAACCCGGAACATAACTTTAAAATGTGTGATAATATCCGCGATAGTTTATAATATTAGGTATGGTTTCATATACATAAGTTTATGTTCCTTGTTTTATTCTCGACTTATTGCGATACAAAGTACCCTATGTTGCTCTAGATTTTTACTTGCAAGTAAAATAAGTAGTTTTACTTCTATTAGGTAGGTACTTATTTGCGAGGATGCTGCATCCGGTGAATAAATGATTAGAGGCAAAAATTGAGAGTCAATGTAAGTGTGTAAAAAAGTTTGAAGTTCGGCGGCTTCCTCCAAAAATATTAATTTAATTTTTACCAGGTTCACTTTACTAATTGAGTAACTCGAGACTTTTTCTACAAGCATAAATTCGTAAATGGTTTCAATGCTTCCTTTGCTTTTAATAGTCTATTTATCTCGTCCAGAGAAACGATACACTCGAATATCCTCTTTAACAGAGACGAAAGATAGAAAAAATAAACCGAAATCTCTGCAATGAATTAAGTTAGAACCGGTGAGAGATGAGCTAAAAAAGAAAGAAAAGTAGGAAACTGAACAGGCCCGCGCAAGGTTTATGCAAATTTTACGGGGAATTTTTTTAACTTACCGACTTTGTATTCTTATTATTTGCAAACAACGGGCCGAGTTTGCTGTTATTCGGATCCCGCGGGTCCTGCGTAGCCGGCGAGTATTAAGGCTCTCGAGTTAAACAACAAAACCATAATACCGTTTTAAAGTATTTCAAGGGTTATGTTGGTAATTCTATTAAAGCTCTACTTAAATCTAGATAATTACGGATTAGACAGGATTTAGGATTATGTAGCTTACCCCGTAGAAATAATTTGGGCAAAGCTCGGCACGGAGCGTGATTATACCACGTCCCCGTACAAATTACTAAATGAATTTTTTATTAAACAAAAATTGAAATTGTACGAGTGGACTGTGTGGAAATAACTTAATTGTCTGACATTGCGTGATTCATATTAATAAAATATGTGAAAATATCAACGTGCGCACAAAATTTTAGATAAATGTAACATTACCTAGGTAGTAATTATAATAAATGTTTGTGGGTTAGGTTTTACATTCACGTTTTGGATTAATAAAACCATATCCCTCCAAAAACATAAACATGAAAATGGGAGCCAAGTTCAAAGTATACATAGTATAAAACAAATTCGCTTCTCGCTGTCTGCCCCTATGTATCTATGTACGCTTAGATCTTTTAAACTACGCAACGGATTTTAATGCGGTTTTCAACAATAGATAGAGTGATTCAAGAGAAAGGTTTATTTGCTAGAAAAAAAAGGGTCGGTAGGGGTAAAGTAGGTGTACGCGAACGAAGTAGCGCCGGGTCCATTAGTACTATTATAATTATGGTGTGGTGTTCGACTTCACCGATAAAAGACTTGAGATCTAACTGGGTACCAACTTCTGTAGACAATCCTGATATTTATTTATAAGAACTGCCTGTTCGAATTATTTAAAAAAAGCAACAAGCTTATGATACATTGAACTGAAATATTTGACCTGGCTTGTTTTCACATACTAGTTGTATTTATTTAGCTAATCAACTTATTATCTTAATGTTTATAGCAAGTTATTGTTTAGATATTGTAGGGTTCTGATAAATATTTGATTTGTTGGAAAAAATACTATTTTTGTAAGAAAAACGCTTAATAATTGTACCATACACCAATATAACTTGGTCTATGAATGTACCCACTCCAACCTAAAAAACAGGCATATCGTGTTGAAGAAATGAATTAAGTATAGAGGTAATCATTGTCTTATTGGCTATCAAACCGCTAAATTCTGATTAAAATTTATTAATTAATTTATGAAGTTATAGACTGATTTGTAAAGCCTGAAATGTATTTGGAGTGGTTCGATAGTAATGTTCGAAAGTGTAAATACACTGTTTTCTGATTTTTTCCTTTATATACACACAATTACATTCCGACGCCGACATCATTCCGATTTCTTTTCCTACTTCTTCACTGTCCATGCAGCGAGACGAATGAATGTCAGTCAGTCCCTGTGTATATTTAATAAGAGAGTCGAGGAATATTATTTTTCCCTGTCTAGTCCATAAGTTATATATTTATGTATTTTATATCGCTTGTTTTAATAATATGTCACTTAATTTATCTATAGGCAGTGGTGACCACTTTCCATCCAGTGGTGGCCCGCTTGCCTGTTTGCCTATCGCATAACAGAAAAAAAAATATTAGTTTTTAAATATTAAATATTAGTTACCTGTAGGCCTGCTGGAAGTAATTTCTTTTTAGAAATAAGCAGCGCCCTTTGTGTCTTTTATCCTGTTATATTTCTCTGTATATCATTATTGTGTACAATAAACAGTTAAATAAATAAATAAATAAATTACCTAGCTGGATACCAAATTTGAACTTTTTCGGTCATCTGAAAGTGGGTTAGGTTGTTTATCTTTATGTCAGAAAAAATATGGTTTGGATATTTATGCTTGCAAGTGTAAATTCACTGTTTTCTAATTTTTCCTTTGTACCTATACGTACAATTACCTAGCTGGATACCAAATTTGAACTTTCTAGGTCATCTAGAAGTGGGTTAGGTTTTAAATTATATGTTAGTCAATCAGTCATCAAAATTACGATTTTTGTACGGTAATATCTATATAACCGATAAGCTGGGTTTATAAAATTTGGGGTACTATATACTTAATTGCATAAAAATTTGAGAGTTAAAAAATCGATTCAGCTATTCGTTATTTGAGGTTTTAACTAGTATTTTTGTTACAAGCACCTCCATGTATAGATGCCTGGGACTGGGATCGAGCCTGAGTACAGGCACTAGGTTACCTACCGTGCTTGCCGGGGTTGGCGGCCGCGAGCGCGGCGCTAAGTACCAGGAGCCGCAGCAGCATCGCAGCGCGCGCGCCGCACGCACATCGAGCCGGGACGCCGTGCACCACACACACTGGAAACAAATAGTTATTTTTATTATCGCGGACTATAAGGTCGACGACTTACTCACTTACGTCACTATTTTTTCTAGAAATTAATCTTTACTTTTCTTGCACCGAATTAAAAATCTAGTTTTAATTTTACAATTAAAACTAGATTTTGGTTTAGGTTTGGCCATTGGCAAACATTATATTTCTCGTCTCTGGATAGAATATCTTGGAACAAGTTCGGGCATAATCTCGTGTGCATTCTTTTTCCGAGGAACATCATCAAGTGACGTTTCGCGTTCATCCACGAAAAGTCACCCTCCCACCTACCTCACCTACCGCAGGCGATATACCAGTTAAGTGGTCGATCTATGATGCCCTGTTTTTGAATCGCTCGTCTTGAGTCTGAACGGTTTTCAATTTCTATTTTCGTCATGAAAAATTCAACGTTTTCTAAATTACATTGGCAACTCTTAAGTAGAACACTTCATAAATAGGAAAAATCAGCATCATGCATCAAAATATTTAATTATTAACCTTTTTTTAATCAAAATTGAAAACCGTTCGGTTCGAGACGAGCGGTTGAAAAACCGAGTTCCAGCTCCCACTACGCTATCTCACCGCAGGCAGCAACTACACTTGGCTAAATTCAGAATCTAAAAGCAGGAGAACAAGATCAAAGTGGATGTATTGCTCATAGAAAAAGGTAAATCTTGTATCACACCTTTTGGAATGCCGAGCGACGCGTAGGATATATAAGTGATACAAGAAAGGACCTTATTCGATGAGAAACGCATTCCAGTTTGATTTTGCTCTCATACTTTTTGCTTTTTAATTCTGAGGACTGAACTTAGCCAAGTGTAATAAGTCTTTTAGACAGAATATACGGCGACAAAGAGCTATGAAGTTTTGACACTCAGTTATCCTTTTTACTTTTAAACCTTAAACAGGTTATATTTGTGTTCGATAAAAGTAGTCTGTGTTTGCAAAGAGGTTATCTAGATATAGAGAACGTTGATAAGGAGTAGGTCTGTGGGTTTGTAAGCACCATAAGTTTGTGATTACGTTTTAATTGTAGCCGTCTACCTAACGTGTGCGATGTCGCGGTGCGTTATTGTTGCTATGGTGTCGGTATTTACCACGTGGTAGTCAACCTAATATTATGCAAAAGTTTACAGGGATGGTTTCCACGCACAAATAAAATTGATTTGACGTGTGGTAAGCAACCTAGAATAAGAATAATAGGCTATAATATTCAAATAACCAAATTTTACGCGGACGAAATCGCAGCAAAAATAGATTTAATATAAATTACCGCCCGCCCACGGGTTGTCGTTGTGGTGCGGTTGTGGTACCTACTTGTGAGAACGCCCTTAATGTGAATATACGAGTGACTTACAGGAATAGATACACATATTCGTATTCAAGTAGATACAATTTAAAATATTATAATATCGAATGAAATCTCAATTAATAAGGGAATCTCTCTAATAACAGGCATCATTAAATAAGTATAGGTGTGAACCGGAATAAACGTAGAATTCATAACTCGCTCCATGAATGTAGTAATTTTGAAAAGAAATAAATTTGAGCGGTGTTTGACGCTGAGAAATTAGTTGAGGCGGACAGTTGTTAATAAATTCCCCGATTCCTTTTCAGGCGCCCGTAAAACAGTTCGCAAGTGGAACTGAAACAAGTGCCCATCGGAGTTTTCGTTGTTGAAATAAAATATAATTCCGGAGGAACCGGGAGCGGTTTGAATAACAACTCTTTAATTGAAAGTTTAGCAATTTGCTCGTACCCTCCCGAATGGACCCGAAGGCGCGCGGGCACGGGCCAACTCTCATCCGGGGCGTTTCAAAATTGAACGTAAGCAGATGCTCTTAATTACCGCGCCAGATGCCGGCCGCTCATCTCGAGGTGAACTCAGCCTCACCGCGCCCGCCGCCCCGCCCCGCCCGCCCCGCGGCGCCTTGTTGCGGCCCGCCCGCGCGCGCGCCTCTAAGAACTGTTCCAACGACTTTTTCCGGAGCCCAATTCTTATTATGCCACTGCTGCCCCTAATTGTGTTATATTTAACGTAATTTGACACGAGTTCCTCTGTTAAACCCCAAGGCAACGACTGTCTGCTATGATAGCCAGGGTGTAACGAGTTACCTACCTAAGGTACTTATTATCAACTTCCGACAACTATTTGTAACCTAAATGCCACCATGCATGCATATGCAGATTCGGAGGCAGAACACGTAGCAGCCCCTCGAATCTCAACAGGTGAACTTTATAAAAGTGGGCCGAGTTTTCCAATAATGTGGCAGTAAGTGTCCTCCACGCTGAGATATGAGTCGTAGTCAAATAGAGAGATAGCTCGGTATGAAGACGTCGTTACGAAGGGCGGGGGTGGGAGGGGGCCCTACGTGCGGTGTCACACGAGTGAATCAAACTTCCCTTTACATTTTATCTAACTGCAAGGGCGGTCGAGTTTATGTTCCTCGCCCCACTTGATTTAGTTTTGATTGCGGAAGGGAGCGGCTTTTAGATAAATGATTTCCAGGATTCCCAGTGCGGTGCCGCACCCAGAACTTGTTTTGCGATACGGTTAAGGATTTGCAACAATGTTTAGTTTATCGGCTCACAGCTTTCGGTGAGTGCAGCGTTTATAAGAGGGGTAATGAAATGGATTGCGGCTGCCAGGCGGTTAAATGGATTAAATATTACCCCTAAAACGCCAGAAGGGTAGGCACTTATTTGCCTTGGAAAAATTTCGCAACGGCATTTGTTTGATTTAAACGCAATTGTTTTTGTCAAAATGGAATTTATGTGCTCCTATTTTAAAATGAGAATGCTTAGGTATTCATTTACTTTTAACTTTTATTTCGGTAACAATAAGTGGTAGCTAGCCCTATGTTTATGACGACTGAAAAGAAGTCCTTCTTCATTACAATCAAAGGCAGGTAAGCAACTAACCCGATAGGGAAAAATCCTTTATTCTAATACTTATAGGTAATATTACATTATATTCTATAATATCAATGTAATACCTACTGCCTGTTATATAATGAAGATCAGTGAGATTACGATAACATACCTATGTTCACAGAGAAGCCAATTAGTTATTACGGTTATGAACGGAAACGTTTCGATTGGAACGCCCCGTGAGAGATTCTGGATCAAGATAGCAATATATTACGTAATAGAGATTATCAGCGTTATTGGAGATTTTGTTATAACATTAAAACTGAACGAATTGGGCGTTGAGATGAGGCGCCAAATCCGCCAAATCAAAGTATCGTCGTAATACATAGACTAGGCTCTATAGTCCTTGATATACGGCTGGTCTATTTGCCTGCCTCCTAAACTAACTGATGCACTTTGCACTTACAATCTTAATTCATAATTACGTAAAGTATGAGATCGAATTAAAGATCAAAAATGTAAACAAATGGGTTGCCACTATAAAAAAAATAACCCAAATGGTGGATTATTAAAAATCATTGAAATATTTATTAAAAATAGTACATTCAGAATGAAATAAACTCATATGAATTTTTAAAAATATTTTACTGAATTAAATAGGGAACAATGTTTTTTTTTGTTACATATTTGTGCTGTTTCAATAAAACATGGGTAGTTTTCATTTATTCCACTGGTAATTGTGAGAAATTCTAAACATTTGGTTCCTTGTTACAGTACATTATTGCAAAGGCTTGGAAAGTAAGGGATTGACCGACGCCGAGTTTGCCACCTTAGTGGTATAATAAGAAACTCGGGCAGATGAAATGGAACTAAAGAACAACGCCCTCTAAAAATAATGACGGGGAGACCATACCTAAGTGCAGATTTATCTTGCGCGTTCTCTATAGATCTCTATATTTTGGACGCGACTCTAATATACAGCGTATTAAAGGCAAGCCTACCCCTTTATTTTTGTTTATTTTGCGTAAGCTACTCAGAGCGTAGGCCCCGGGCTAGAAAGGGATGTGTTAATGTCGGTCGTGTTGCCTAATCAGAGTGTCGTTAGGCCCCAGTGAGTCGATTACGACTATTGTAGCGCGCGCGAGGAAGCGGCATTCGGTGATAAGCGCGCCGGAACCGCTGCTTAGTGATACCACGCAATCCGGCTCAAGCCAGGATGCTTTGGAACCGCTGGAAAAGATTTGAGTGAACACTTTGCGGGGGGAAATAGAACGTGGGGGATCACGAATGTACTTACACCTTCTTGGTATAATCACAATTATATTATCTATCTACCTATACTCTTATATAACTATAAAAAACCTGTGTCTGAATTTAATTACACATTGTACACAAGCACATTGCAGATATTTTACCAAAAAAAATTTGTTGTGTGTTTGCGCATCACGCAAATACTACTGAACGTATTTTCATACGGTATTGATAGTTTGATAGCTTGAAGTCCAGGGGCAACCTATGCCATGTTTCATCTAATTCGGGTAGGTTGAACCAGAGATGTATCTCCCCGCTTGACCTCCCCGTAGTACTAGCATTCATCCAATACGGAGGTAATGTAAATTGTTAATGACGGCAAAAGCTAAACTGTCATAAAAACTATCTCCACGCGGACGAAGTCGCGGGCAAAAGATAATTTAAAAACTGAAAGTAAACTACAAGTATAATTTTTGAAATCATCTTTTGAAGGCCAGTATTGTAATACCCCACTCAATTTATTTTAGAGAAAAAGGATTTTAAATATTGTCAATAACGTTATCTCAATTAGATCTCAATAATAATAAGTGGACTAGTGTAGTATAGAATCTCAGAAAAAAATATGCACTACCTGCAATGTAATTACGACCTATTAGTACGTATCTGTAAATTATAACCACAAAAACGCCAATAGCGGCTACTGCCGCCAGATGCTAATTTCGGTTGCACGCCAATGGCAGCTATTGCTGCCAGTTGCGCGGCCGCCGTGGACGGGAGTATAGAAGGATAGAAGAGGGCGTATCGGCCAGGCGGTAGAGTGGATAAACGATATCAATGTTGCCATAATTTCTGTATTAAAAATAATCATCTTGGCTTTAATGTCCCGGTTGTGCTCTCGCGCACGAGGGCCCGGGGTCCGCCTTGACCATGATCCAGAATTTGGCAGGTCAGGTAATTACAGTGGAGCGACTGCCATCTGACCTTCATGACCTCTAGGGGAACCAGACCAGTTAAACACCCAGTCGCCTAAATGTGTAGGTTTCATCACGATGTTTTACCTCATTGTAAGATCATCGGTTAGTATTCAACTAATGTACATATTTTTTTTTATGTCATACGATAGGCAAACAGGCAAGCGGGCCACCTGATGGAAAGTGGTCACCACTGCCTATAGACATTAGCAACACCGAGACTATCGCCAATGCGTTGCCCACCTGTATAACACGTTACTCTGGCAGCAAAAAGGCAAATATCCCTCCACTGCCAAAGCCACGGTTCCCCAAATTCCCACCCCATGGAGCTCTGGAAACCTTACTCACCGGCAGAAACATAATACTATTTAAAAGAGTATTGTTTAGCTGCGGTATTCTGTAAGGTGGAGGTTCTTCCCCAGTCGGGCGGCTCCAATTCGAACGGGATACCCCGCTATGCCCTGCCTCTCTTTCCAAATAGAAACTCAGATCTATATAACTCAGAAACCAGTCATTAGTACATGGCTGGAGCGGGATTCGAATCCGGGGTCTCTGGCTTACGAGTCGTATACTCTCACCGCTCGGCCACCGACGCTCCCATAATTTCTGTGTTAAGTAGGTATAATTATAGGTATAATTTCAAGGTCAAGATAATCTTCGTCGTCGTCCTAGCGCTTATCCCGACCTCTACCAGGGTCCGCTTTCCTACTCAATCTTCTCCACTTCGCCCGGTCTTCGGCATCCTCTCGTCGTAAGCCGTTGGCTCTCGTATTCGACTCAGCGATGTCAATCCATCGCTTCTTGGGCCGCCCACGGGGCCTCTTTCCTGATACCGGCAGATTCCCATTTCCCACATATCCCTGAGGCTTACGCAACACGTGACCAAACCAGCGCAGACGAGCCTCCTCGATCTTATTTGCCAGGCGGTACAGTGGATAAACGATATTAATGTTGCCATAATTTCTGTATTGAGTAGGTATAATTATAGGTATAATTTCAAGGTAATACAGTACGTAATTGCCACATAAATCCTACAATTACAAATGATTATCTTTTACATTCAATTACTGTTTTTTATTAATGTTGTTATTTCTCAGTTAGATCAATACTTTATCTGAGATAGTGTTATTGGCCGTGGAGCTTAGGTGGCTGAGCGGTTCAGATATCCGACTCGTAAGCAAGAGGTACCGGTTTCGAATCCTGCTGCAGCCATGTACACTCTTTTCTGAGTTATGTACATTAGTTGAATACTAACCGATGATCTTACGATGAGAGAAAACATCGTGATTAAACCTGCACATTTAGGCAACTGAATCTGTAACCATGACCCAACTGGTCAGGTTCCCTTGGTAGTTCCTTCAAATGACATTACGTGTCTGTCAATGTCACAATGACGCGGACAAAGAATAAAATCTTTGACCGCGTAGTTTACATACTAGCCAAGAAACCGTTGTCCGCTCGATGGTACCGTGGTTCCTAGCGTTCATTTTATATTATATTTATGATTATGACGTTCATAAGTGTTTGTGAAAACCTAAATTGAGTAAACGTATTTGAGTTTGAGTTGAGTTTGAGTTTGAGCAGGGTTACGGAGGTCAGATGGCTAATGATCAGTCGCTCCACTGTAATTACTTGATCTGCTAAACCCTGGATTATGGTCAAGGCGAACCCTGGGTCCTCGTGCTGGATAGCAGTGGGACATTACTGCTAAGATGACCAGTGTTGTCGGCCGTGTATCTCACAGACCTATTTGAAGTATGAAACACTTTTAGAACATTTGGTTATACAAAGCACCTTAAAAATAATTAAGTTTTCAAATGAAAATAATAATTTTCTTAACAAGCTTTTATTGCGCGGTATAGTACCTACTCATCAAGACCATTTCAAAGAACCTAAAAAGGATGGGGTTATCTTATTGCGTTCATTAGTTCCTACGAACACCTTCCGACTCCATGGTACCACACTAATGCATTGTCATCCAAGGTACATCGGTATACCAAATTTTAGATCAATCGGATACCAACAAATGGTCGCAAATAGGTTTGTAAATTTTGACGGACAACTTACATACATACGAACAGTGCATGTTAAAAAACACTTTGTAAAAATACTTCTATGGTTATTTTATAGTTAGTAATAATTTTCTGTTACCGGTATCCAATAGACAGTACCAACGACAGGTACACAGCGTGCAATGTGCAGATTGTGCGATGAAAAGAAACCGCACTGGGCGATAAACCCGTTCTCGACGGAAGTGGGGAAAACGGGGGGTATGCCGACATTATCTAGCGATGGATGGCCTGCATTGCCGGAAATTCAGCTGGAAATTTGTAGACCTCAATCGGCTGACTTATCTATCACTAATGTAAATAACATTTAAAGCATACATAATAGGGAAAATGTGTAGGTAAGTTTAGTTCAAATTGTTTTCTGCATGGCTATATGATTTATTTGTAACTAACTGGCCCGCCGCGAAATTGTAAGTACCTAACAAATAAACCTTACAAATATCAGAGCGCTCAGCACTCTTACTTTAAAAAAAAAATCCTAACGCACTCCTCTGCTAAGCGTCTTGACCCATTTGAAGTTCCCGAAATTTGATCCTGTGTTCAGCTAAGTTACTTTGTTCCTTGTTAACAGCTCCTCCGTACTGTTGAGTACAATAATATGCGTTTCGTCGTCAACAATTAATCTTCATTAATGGTCGGTTAAGCTATGTGCGGTCGCCTACGGAGTCAAGGGAGCGCGACATGTGACCGCCACGGTTCTAACTATTTTAATGTGAGCAGAGCGAAGGAGTTCGCACATTCAGTGTGTGGTGATTCTATGCAAAGGTAACTGGTTGGACACGTATCTATCTAATTCTACCCATGACTATTAGAATAATTATATATTATTATCTGTGCCACGGCATAAGATAAAACTTAGGAGTAAGCATTCGTATTGTGAGCACATATAAATAATATAAATATGCTACTCAGTAGCGCAGATTCTCTTTGAGTTACGTCGTAACCTTTGATTTCGGACTCAGATTACGGATTAGGATTCCGGGTTCGGATTTCGTATTATGAGTTCTGATTTAAGATATCGGTATTCGGTTTTTAGTTTTCGGATTTCAGTTAAGGATTTTGAATTTCGGATTGCGGATTGCGGATTGCGGATTTTAGTTTTCAGTCTTCGGATTTCGGGTTTCCGATTTCGGATATTATAGCAGTACGTAACATATGGGTCATGTCCCATAAATTGATCATCATCATCTTCCTAGCGTTTATCCCGGCTTATGCCAGGATATCGGATCTGACTATTCTGACTGTGTCACAAATGCAACAAATTAAGAATTCCCCACTGTTAGGGCACTTTTCCCGTAAAAAAACTAGTTACATCGTGGTAATTTTTGTTCGAAATTTACACCAAAGTAAATAAAACACTAGCACGAATCATTATTTTTGTGTCTGTTCTGTTTGAATTCTGTAAATAAACTTCGGCGGTCATTTTGTACAACCCTAACCCTAAAATATTTAAATTTAAATATTTATATTTTATCGTTAATTTTTTTGAACTAAATGATTTTTGAGTCAAACGGTTTCCAATATTTATTTTCGGTATAAAAAATTCAATATTTTGATGTACGAGTACGTCGCTGCTTTTCTCTATTTTTAAACCTTTCGGTTTCGGTGTTGCCAATTTAAATGAAAAAAAATTAAACTTTTCATGACGATAATTAAAATGGAAAACCTTTTGACTCGAGGCGAGCGATTCATAAATGGAGCCTTAGTTGATGGAAATATGTTATTTAGTTCAAGATACGAGTACATTTGCTTAATTATTGTTGAATTCTTTCTTCAGAGTTTCCACCCCATAGTAGAAAAGTTACGAGGGGTGGGAACGTAGATACTTTTATGAGTTTAAAAGCGCATATCTCACCAACCATGGTCTTAAATGAAAAAGTCATTTAGAAACCTGTATATCATTTAAAATGCGTATTAAAAGTTACACGCACTGGAATTATATTTTCTCCTCAGTTGTATGTATGCGTGTTTTTAATATTTTTTTTACATAAATAGGCATTACTGGCATTACACTGGCAGTATATTTGTTATAATTATACTCCAACATTGTTTAGGTAGTGTGTCATAGAAGATAGTTCTGTGCCAATCGATAAGTTACTGTGTCATAGTTTTAGATTAAAATATCTTAAGTTTCTTGCCAGTGGGACTTTCAAAGTTAATGTTGATCCACGGATTGTTTAATAGGTGTGTTAAATTAAATACTTGATATTAATCATCAAATTACCTTAATTTTTTTGTGTTTACTGCGATACTGGTACTGTGATACTACCAAATACGATGAAGCATTTAGTACCAATGTGATGTTCGAATGATTTAGGAGCAATCCCTAAAAGAGTCTGTAGAATCTGTAACAAATGTGAAATTAATGCAAACTGGTCACGCATAAATCTCCCGAGCTTTGAGGTGATAAAACAAAAAATGAGAATTACCAGTTTGATAAAATAAAAAAAAACTTCGTTTGGCAAGTGCCCCCACGGACTGAGTTCAGAGTTCTGTGGGTTAACCCCTCTGCTTCACCTACAAATTCCAATTTTTACTTTTTAACGGTTCGGACAACATTCGTTGAAGCCCGTATATTTCTGTTAGTGGTTTCGGGTGTGTATGAGGTAGGCTAGGTAAGCCAAAGGGCGTTCATGAACACACTGTCAGGTCATGAGCAAATTTGTTTTTTAATTAACAAATTAATACTCCATTATTACGTATGAAGTATCCGGGAATGTTTGTCCACCACTTTATCATTCATGATAGTATTTCTATAGAATAGTACCAATTTCTCAGTTAGAACTTGTCAATGCATTTTTTTCAGGTTTCTATTTTTTTATGCTACTCAGTGATTTAAAGTGACTTGTTATTGGTGTTTTTCGGCGAAAACTTAGTGTCCACCTTACCACCATTAACATACACGGATAACCTTTTCCACATATTCTATACCTACCTTATTCCGTACCTTGACTTTTATACGTTATGTTAGCTCGTTAGCATAAAAGAAATTGCATGTTGTTAATCATCATCATCACAGCCCGTAACAGTCCACTGCAGGACTTAGGGCCTCTCCCACGAAAGGGGAGGTTATTGCCATAATCTCCACGCTTGGCAGCGGCGGCTTGGAAATCGCAGTATTTAAATATAATAATGAAAAATGCTGCTGCCCCTTTTCCAGACTACAAAGACTCTTGATCTTTTGCCTCGAAAACATTAGTCGCCTTGTACGACACCCAAGAGTGTAAGGGGTTGGTGCTATTCTACTCTGCCGGATATCACACGGCCAATGTTGTTAATACTTGTTTTTAAATGCCTTGGGACGGTCCACCTGGTGGACAGCAACAACCATCGACCGGGGCACCTGCAACCTGAGAGGAGCGGATGCGGTGCCGGCCTTTGAGGCGCCTATAGACATGCCTTTTGAAGAACCCCATGTCAACTTTATCTAATATATCGACATTTCCTCGCAATGTCCTTTGTAATTGTCTCCGTTACCTGAGAAATGAGCGCGTCTGAGTCCGTCCAGGCACTAGGACAAATGAACGAACCTCCCTTACACATCTCGTTCGGTATAATAAGGCCGAGTCGGGTATAATGGGCGAGTTATAGGGATGCTTTACCTACTAACGGCTGCGAATAAATCTGGGAAGGCTCTGGATGAGGAACAGATAAAACTTTATAGGTGCAAGCACCTTGGTCTAAAATACGTGTCGCGCCTAACACCTACAAGAACGACGATTTAATATTGTCAATATTGTCTGTTTAGTAGTTACTATATTTGGAAGCAAGCCGGTGTAAATAATGTAAATACATGGGCTAGTTTCGGCATCGTATTTGCCCACACGCGTGCCTGTCTTTAGCATGGCACTATAAGTAACACTACCGCAGTGACATGGTTGAAATTTATTCACCGTAGCACTACTGATTTAATACTAGTAGTGCCACGGTTAATATTAATTTACCGTAGCACTACTGATTTGATACTAGTAGTGCCACGGTTAATATTAATTTACCGTAGCACTACTGATTTAATACTAGTAGTGCCACGGTTAATATTCATTTACCGTAGCACTACTGATTTAATACTAGTAGTGCCACGGTTAATATTAATTTACCGTAGCACTACTGATTTAATACTAGTAGTGCCACGGTTAATATTCATTTACCGTAGCACTACTGATTTAATACTAGTAGTGCCACGGTTAATGTTCATTTACCGTGGCACTACTGATTTAATACTAGTAGTGCCACGGTTAATGTTCATTTACCGTGGCACTACTGATTTAATACTAGTAGTGCCACGGTAAATGGTTAGTCAAGGTTGGGGAGAAAGATTCTTCGCATTTTATATGGAGATTCAAAACATTTTTTAATATAGTTGTGTCTAATATATTATGTAATATACTTTTTGTAACAATCTTGTGTACAATAAATGGTTAAATAAATAAATAAATCGTTTATTTACATTTAACTAAAGTATGTAGGTACCATTTTGTTCGATAACTTTTTGCCATCTTATAGGTAGGGACATGATCCCATTGCTATAGAAATTTTGGGGCTTCTGATCAAAAAACTGCGTCAAGTAGTTTTGGCAGTCCTCTCATGATGTTAACCTGACTCTGCCTAAATAATTCTGAAGAGACTGAAACAACCGAACAAGGTGCAAGGTCAGGACTATACGGCGGATGCATTAACATCTCCCAGCCAAACTCTCTTAATTTTTGCTGAGTGGTTAAATATGTGTGAGGTCTAGCGTTATCATTATGAAAAACCACACCCCTTCTGTTGATTAAATCCGGCCGCTTAATCTCAACTTCTTGCTTTAATCTTATCAGTTGTTCGCAGTAGAGTTCTGAATCGATGGTCGCGCCTGGTGGTAACAGCTCATAATGAATAATGCCCTTCCAATCCCACCAAACCCACAGCATTACCTTGTTGCGAGTTAACCCGGGTTTCGCCACAGTCTGTGAAGCCTGACCGGCCTTTGACCATGACCTTTTTCGCACGTTCTTGTCGTATGTGATCCACTTTTCATCACCAGTTATCAATTTCTTCAAAAATGGTTCGGTTTCATTACGTCGTAATAAAGAATCACAAATGAGTACACGGTCCATTAGGTTTCTTTCAGAGAGCTCGTGAGGTTTTTTCAAATGCGCCAAAACTGTTTTGTGGTCAATTCCCAGTTCTTCAGCTACGTTGTAATTACTAATCTTGCTCCACTTTTTCAAAAATATCATCGATTTTATCCGTAACATGGCGACCAGAGCGACGTTCATCTTTGACATCAAAATTTCCGGATTGAAAACGCTTAAACCAAATTTGTGCTACTCTCACAGACACTGCATTAGGTCCATAAACATCGCAAATTTTTTTCGCGGCTTGCGTTGCATTTTTACCTTTTTTGTAGTTAAATTTTAAAATGTATCTGATTTCTTCATTAGATTTACTTATCTTGACGGTAAGAAAAACAAATAAAAATCACGCATTTTCATAATTTGAATTTGGAATTATCTTCTTTAAAATATAAACTTTTAAATGGTACCAGAACAGCCAGGTACAAATAGTATAGCCAAAGAGGTTTTATTACAAGTTCATACATACTATATGGGAAAAGACTTTTTCCCCAACCTAATATTAATATAGTGCCACGGAAATACTTATTTAATTTGGCAGCGTATAGGATGAAAAATGGAAAACGAATGTAAATGAACTCACAACTATTTACTCACAAAACAATTCACAATTTATTTAAAAATAAGAATGCGTTAGAGAGCTTGGCGATGTGCATTATTTACCGCATCTATGATTTATGTTCGGAAATCGGATACATTTACCGAAATTGACTATTTTATTAAACGATTCCGATGCCTAATCGAAAAAGCAAACATAGTAGAAGGAAGTCGAACAAAGCTTAATTTCTAAAGAGTTTAAATAAAATACAAGTCGAAACTTTTCTACTAACAAACAATAATAATGAATGTGAGTGACATTGAGCTGTCGCCTTAATGTCGCTCGTATCGAATTATTTTAATTATCCCAAAATTTCGACCTAAGGTAGGTATTGTTTACAAAGAAGTTGGTAAAGTTAATTAATTGATTCCGAAATAAAAATGAAATTCTTTATTTTTACCTCATTATTTAGATGATAATTTAGAAGTTCTATTTATTTAGATAACAATTTCATAGTCATGTAAACTACTGTAATCATTAGCCAATTGGCACTTGACAAGACTTTAAGCATCGGAGAGCTGGCATGAGATTAAAAATGTAATTCAATCACAGGAAATCAGGGTCATACATTCAGCATCGACCTTTCTTTAAATGAACATTGAAGGAAATGAAAACATCTGTTCGCCGTACAATAGTACCCGGCTTTTCCACCGTCCCGTAAGGCGGGCGCCTTGTCTCCACTGTTTATTTAGCACCCGAGATTGTTTATAATCCACTCTCCTCGGCGTGTTTGTCCCCCTCCTTAAAAATTTCGCGACCGACTTCGTAAACAATAAATTAAGTCGAGTCGAGAAAACTTCCATTTGTTTCGATCGTTTTCTGCTCACTTTAGGTAATTAAGGAGAATTCGGAAGGAGGCATAGCCCGCTTTTTTTGATAAACGCCCGAGAAACAAATGGTAATTAGTTATTAATTCGGTTGCAAACTTTTGACTAATTAATATTTTGGTTACCTACCTTCCTAGCCGCCTAAAAGGAATTGGTTCTTCTAATAGTGAACATGGATTGCGTTAATTAATCTCTGTTGTGTTATACTAGCGGCCTCCTGCGGTTTTAACCTGCAGCCTGCGCGTGCAGTTGAAAACTGAAAATGAAAATGAAAATGCAGGTGAAAATTTTCATTTAAAAATACTTTTCCGGTAGATTTTCTAAAAAAATTACCTAATAAATAATCTTGTCTTGACAATTACGAGGACAACATCTTTCAAACATTCAATTGGTATTGATGTTTAAACAAATAAGTTTTAAAAATAAATTCATTTTGTGTAAAATTCCCGTGTGATATTACTCTAGGTAATCCCGTTTGATATATGTTGAGTATTTTGATCCTGAAATTTCTTTAAGACGAAGTAAATATATGGGATCTTAAACCCATACCTAACAGTGGATCAGTTTTTGTATTGAAAAGACTATCCACGCTGAAGAAGTCGTACGGAAATGCTAGTAATGCAATTATTTGGATTACTACGAGTATACCTGTTGTGGTTGATAAAAAGACAAATAAACTATGAAGGTAGGTAGAATAACAGGATACAAAGACCTTTTCCCGACCTGTCACATGCATGTTCAGATTCCAACTACCTGTGTCATCTAAATACAATTTCTGTTTCATATATTCACTTTATACGGAATATTTTATAATGAAAGTGTTTTAGTCATGATACTCGTAAAAGAAAATTTGATTATTTTGTTATTCTTGCTTTATTTCAGCCCGACTTTCTGTTGTAAATATAAAAAAATACTGGTCACGTGCGAGTCGGATTCATATAAGAAGGGTTCCGTACTATTCGTAATAATATAAGTAACTGCGATTGTATTAAATTGTATTCAATTCGCAACCTTGGAGTTTTAGCACTATCTATGCCTTCTTTATAAGGTAAAAAAAGTACATTCATCTGTGAGCCGTAGCTGTAGCGTGTCATGAACCTAATTATGTTTAAATCAATATAATACAGAGAACAGTAATTCTTACAATCAATTTTAGATATTAAGTGCAAGATATCATGTATTAAAGTGGTATTATTGATTAATTTGACAAATTCAGTAAGTCATTCGTTTACCTTTTATGTATCTAAGGTTTAGTTTAGATTAGATTATTACTGTTTTTACGGTTAATTGCAGTTTTTTGTATGGGGTCCACCTTTAATTTTTAATGTTTTATTACTACAGTTATGGAAATCAGATAGACCCACAAAGTCAAAGATACACACATTAACCACCCCTTGTAACACCTCTCTCTTTTGTCGGAGGTTAAAAGGGATGAATTGACTGTATAGGTTGCTATACTGTGTAAATTTTAATTCGAGGCATTTGATTGACCTTTGTGGGCAGATAATACTTTCCTCTGCATGATAATATGTTTGTAGGAACAGAATAATTTTTAATTGGTCATTACTTCAGTAAATACCTAGTATTGACTTGCTACACCACTTGCTGCCACTTATTTAAAGCAACACAGCCACTAGCGAACCATTCACTATTTAAACAGGAATTTGAACCCTCTGCCCGAGATTCGTTGTCTGAATTTTGACGTATTATCATATCACCAAGATTTTTGATTTGTCTTGTGATATGAATTTTTTATTCAATTTTGTAGATGTTGCATTTAGGATTGAAAAATCGTCAAACATGAAGTTAAAATTACGTAATTTTTTTTTAATACTATACAGATATTTAGCTAAATAAAACAACCTATGAGTAAATCTAAAATTGCTCTAGCCTTTTTAACACATAAGGTACCTTTTAGGAAATATCTCCAGAAGGCTAGCCCCATTGCCGCTATAGGGCGAGTCTAACGCGCTGATAATTATTTCGGTCTACCATTTACCCTGTATTAAAAAACCGTAGTGTCACAAATTTTATTGAACAGCCGTTTTAAAATGACGTTTCAACTCCTTAGGACGAACCCGGCCTATTTCCAACAACGCACAGTCGCTCCATCGTCATGCCTCGTCGATAACGTAAACAGAAAATGCAAAAATGACCCTAATAAGTATTTAGAAGCGCATTATCAGTTAGCTAGGTAATTGAAAGCAACGACTTGGAAGCACGCCGCCGTCGGCGCCGGCGCCGCATGCAGTGTAGGCTAGGCCGTTAACGACCGTCTCCACAGTCCCCTCTCAAACGGTCCCCATAAAATTTTACGGTGACTACATTTTGTAAAATAAAGTAATACGGCTCCGGGCCGTCCCTTCACACTTCCAAATTACAATGAATTCTTGCAAGGAAATCCTAGTTTTCACGACCTCAGCTCCGCTCAACCGGCAAATAAAATGGTGGGAGGTAGACCGTGCATCCGCATGTTTGTGTTTGTACTCTGAAACGTACGTATACCATTGAAAGGTATTCAGTAAGTAGTTTGTTGAAATAAATCCTTTTATTTAATTTATCGGCGCCTTCAAAATCATTTTCTATTGGGCGCCAAATTCTTTGTCAGACCCCGGTAATGCGATCCAATAATCCAGACGCGACGATTATCTCCGGAGAGAAAATGACATTTTTCAATCTCGCCCGAAGCCCTTCTAAATATATTGTGTGTAGGTACTTGTTTATAATAAGTACGCAGTATTCTAGGGCCATTTGCCCTGCCATAAACATGAATGGCGCCAAAACGTCTCTCTTATCTCGGGCGTTTCTCGGAGGGGCGGAAGCGGGACCCCAAAGGCGTGCGTCGTTCTTCAAGTGTGGTCCTAAAGGGCTCGGAATAAGGGCCGAGCAGATCCCTTTGAGAAAGCACTACGTCCTCAGAGCAAATGGATTGTGAAGAAGAAACTCGGAACTGATTTTGATATTGATTTTTATTTAGCTGATAGCACTCGACTCCTTAGCCAGGGAGGAGCTTAATCTGAATCTCCGTGTAATCTATAGCACATTATAGAGCGTCGCCTTCGTTTTTATTTGATTTCGACCTATTGAGCCGCCATCCGACGTCTGCGAACTTGATATTCCTACGGATCAACTCAGACCAAATAAGAAATAAAGACGGTGCGCTGTCAACATGACATGAGGCCAGTTTCGTAAAAATGTGTTAGGCCCAGGCCTAGTTCGGTGGTCAATGTATGCGTGTGACCGTATACGTACACGCAGCATGGCGTAGTTTTGCGTGCGTCAGTATGTTTTTCGCAGGATTCTGTCTTTCTTTTCATGTTTGGTCTGAGCGGATCAAATGATAATATCAGTAAATTGTTGACGTAGGTATAGTAGTAGACTCTCGATCACACTGCGGATACGATAAATTGGTAAGCGCAAATTATATTTCTTTAATTAAGATGATAAAATATGCGATAGTAATTAATAGCTTGAAAGTTCAGTGTTACGAAGGTATTTTTCATAACCTGAAACTACCAATAGCTGATACACAATAATGATAACAAATTCACACCACGAACTTCCAGCATTCATGACACTTGAGCTCTTTTCTTAATTTTCTCTATCAAAGCTGTGGCTAAAGCGCTATCTGTTGAAATAAATCAGTTGATGAAATTTTTGACAGCGCGGCATATTTACGGCGCTGTCGTTCGTGCCGCTTATCTTACGCTCTCATGTGACTACATATTCATGGGAAAACTCCGCTGCGACGGATAAGTCTCCCGATTCGTCACCAGTTTCACTTAGAGAGAAGTTTCACTCATGAATAATAATCGGATAATGCAGTTATAATGTACGCCGAGCTCAATGTTAATGCCGCATTAAATTATGCCTGCTAATTTCTCGTATCTTGCTGTCAGTTACCGCACAGCTACAGGCACATCTATGAGCGAGGAAAATTCGTTAATAGTAAGTCTGTCACGCGCAAATTGGGTTTAGTTAGATATAAACCATAAATTGTGTTAGGCTGCCTAAAATCGTTGATCAGTCTAGCTTGTGTATTGGTCATTGATTGCTTTTGTGACTGCTAGCAAGTGAGAGTCGGGTCTCTGATTTTAGGTAATGTCTTCTAAAAAAACGGGTGATCTTCTAGTGTATCTAACACACCGTTGGGCTTTAGCAGTTGAGAGTCAAGATGAGGCACTGGCTGTTGGCCTCGATATGGCGAAGGCGTTCGATCGGGTCTGGCATAGGAGTCTTCTTTCCAATTACCATCATACGGGCTTCCCGAGGGATTGTGCAATTGTGTAACTAGCTTTTTGTCCAGCAGATGCATCAAAGCCGTAGTTGACGACTGTTGCTCCAATAGCTTGGACATTAACGCTGGGGTCCCGCAAGGCTCAGTGCTGTCTCCAACTCTGTTCCTCCTTCATATCAATGATATGCTGTCCATTGACGGAATTAATTGCTATGCGGATGACAGTACTGGAGACGCCTTTTATACGGGTCGTGCCAATATCCCTCGTACCATAGTGGAGACGCGGAAAGTCGCGAAGTACTTGTGTCTAAAATCGAGAGTACTTTATCTAGAATCTCCGATTGGGGACGACTATATCTAGTCCAATTCAACCCCACTAAGACACAAGTATGCGCGTTCACCGCCAAGAAAACTCCATTCGTTGTAGCTCCTCAGTTCCAGGACGCACCGCTTGCCATCTCTAAGAGCATACATATCCTAGGTGTCAACATCTCCAGTGACGTCCAGTTTTGCAGTCACCTGGAAGATAAGGTCAAGCTCGCATCTAAAAAGCTTGGTGTGCTTAACAGATCAAAGCAATTCTTCACGCCAGGGCAACGACTTCTCTTTTACAAGGCTCAAGTCAGACCCCATTTGGAGTATTGCTCTCATCTATGGGCGGGAGCACCGGCATATCAGCTTGGTCCTTGTGACTCGATCCAAAAGCGCGCTGTGAGAATTGTCGATGATACCATGCTCACAAGTGGTATTGAGTCGCTAAGCCAGCGGAGGAATTTCTACCGCTTGTATAACGGTGTTTGATCTGAAGAACTATTTGACATAATGTCTACAGCTACGTTCTATCATCGCACTGCTCGCCACCGACAGGGAGCCAAATTGGTCGCGAACTGTGCGGTTCCAAAGGAACTTTCTCCCACGCACACTAAGGTTGTGGAATGAACCACCTGGAGAGGTTTTCCCTGGATAATACAACATGGAGTTCTCTAAGAAAGAGGTTAAAAGGTTTTTACGGGGTCGGCAATGCGTGGGTGATGCCCCTGGTATTGCAAACGTCCATAGGCTTTCCATATACCATCAGGCAGGCCGTAAGCTTGTTTGCCACCTTGGTGGTATAAAAAGAAAAGTTTAGATACTTCTCCTGTTTGAATCTTGATCCTTCGGTATCCTGCCATACTGTCTTCGTATGAAATGAACTCATGTTTTACTGCGTTCGTCTTGCTCTGTTGGTGTTTTTTTGTTTTGTTTCGGCGTTTTGTCGCTTGAAGTCTTTACATTATATTACTACCTACTCCTATTGCTCCACGGTTGACTCTTATTAATACATCAATTAAGTATTCTATTGCTGGAGCGTCGGTGGCCGGACGGTTAAGGTATCCGACTTATAAGCACGAGGTATCGGGTTCGAATTCCCGCTGCGGCCATATACCAATGACTCTATTATGACTTTTTATGCTTACCAGTGACAACCGAGCATACAGCTCACCTGATGGTAAGTGGTAACTATCGTCCATATCATCTACAATTCAAATATTTAGGTTGCAGGTACTTATGTACATTAGTTGAATTCTAACCGATGCTCTTACGGTGAGGGAAAACTCGAGATAAAACCTGCTCAATCAGGCGACTAAAGGTGTACCTATGATCCAATCGGGTAAGGTTCCCCTGATAGCGGGGTCACGGAGGTCAGATGGCAGTCGCTCGACTGTAATTAACTGATCTGCCAAAATCCTGGATCATGGTCAAGGCAGACCTCGGGCCCTCGTGCGCGTCGAAAGCACAACCAGAAGGACATTAACGCCAAATATATATTTTAAAGTTTTTTCTTTCTTATAATAGTTTCATTAAGAATAATTTCATTAAACATTGGGCTAAAAGTATCCAATACCAACACTATATTTGTGCTAAAAATGTGTGCAGAGGGAGCATCGCCAGTGCCTACGTTGTTTCCCCAAGTTATTTAGCTCGTGTAATTTTGTTTCGTTAGCGAGCGGATATAGGTGTAAAATTACGGAATGGGATGAGATTGTTTGTGAACAAACAACGAGTGTCCGCTTATTAGAAGGGCCCACTGTAATAAAAACATCGCCTTATTACGGCTGGGTGTTCTGCCCCTCGGCGGAACACTGAAATTAAAATTCAAACATAAAACGATTTGTTTTTGTTGACGCAATAAAAATAAAATCAGATTTAACAACGTGAGATTTTATGCATAACTCGGTCGTTTAGTTTAGTACGAATATCCGGCTTAACGTGCTATAAACCTTTTATACGCTCCGAGGAGTAAGGTAATCAGCTATTGGATACACACACTCAACTGTAAATGTCAATAAGGCTCTTGTCTCCAAAATTACTTCGCTCGTTGCCTCGCAATAATATTGGTAAACACACAAGTCGTGGCAGAAAAGTAAGGACCAGAAACATAAGTAATTTAGCTCCCGAATAACTTCGAATCGTGTTTATTTCAATCTAAAAACCAAATCAGCGGATCAAAACTCCATTAAGCCGTAAACAAGGGAACGTCCCATTCTTTATAACATTGTAGGCACGTTAAATTCATCACACCGCTTGGAGCTAGTTAAAACGTGTAACGAAATTTTGCCTCTCGGCCGGGGCCTTATAAATATTAATATTTCCTATCTCAGCTGTTAATTACCCAGACAACTACGGATGAACCCGCCCTGTATTCATTAGGGCAACCTAATTAGCAGCGAGACAAACCGGCGCGACTTGGGGGATACAAATTTCTTTGTCAACGTATATTGAAGGCAATCCCTCTGGTCGCCTTTGTGAATGAGAAGTGTGGGAATCGCTTTGTTAGCTTTGCTGGCTGTTTGTGTAGTTTCGTGCAAATGCGGATTTGAGTACCTCTCGTGTGTGTTCAGCTACAATATTTATTATATTTACACTGGAGCTAGGGTGTCTTTCATCCATTGATATATACTCCTTCAGCGTACTCATCACGCATACTAATATTATAGATGCTTAATCCGACTGGTTGTTACGCTTTCACGTCTCTATTCGATCTATTTATATCTCTTGGTATTGAGATAGTTTGAATCCAGGGGAAACTGTATAATTAGAACAAATTACTTCTGCATGATTCAAACTGCTATTATTACTCTAAGGTGTATTACATAAGTAATGCTTCTTAATAATACACCTTGGAGGTTCTGAGTTTACAATAAATAAACTCGTGTTATTATTATGATACACGTGGGCCGGAAAACCAATAACATTTCTCCGCGGCTTACTTGAATAATTAAGAAACCCAATAAGCTGAAAGTTACTCCACGATAATGAAACAAAATTTGGTTTGCCGAAAAAGGTAAAAATATTTTCCGACATTGCTTTAGACAACCGTGACCGGCACCGGAAGAGTGACGTCACAAAGGATTTTTCGGGTATAAGCACAACGCTGAACGATGGGAATATTATCAAGAGCCAGTTATTTATTTACAGGTCCGGGAAGAAAATGCCGAGTTCATTTTATTATCTTTGACCAGAGGATGAAAGTTTAATAATCTTTGTTTATTGATATAAGGAAGCATTCTTTCATTTATTGCCAATAACATACAGATGACTTCATTTCACGTCCGTAATAGTAGATAAAGGAAGGCACTGGCAGGTAGGTGCGTTCAAACGAAAATTATGAACCTGTACGAGTAAATCTGAGTCGGTAGGTATACACGTCGATAGACGGATTGACTTACGTGGTTTCACTCCAACTCGCAAGTTCAGGAGGTATTCAAACTCTTCTATATACTAGGGAGGTGTTGCTGTTTATTGCGTATAAATATCATGCCGATAGCAATTTCTCCGGTTTATTTTTGGTGTTATCAGATTGTGTGGAATTTTCCATTGAATGGGCGGCAGCGAGCGCGGCAGAGGGTCCTCGTTCCGCACGCAACATGCTCGAGTCGAGTAATCTGCCATTAGGGCAAAAAGCTCTCGTCGCTTATCTGCGACATCTGGACGATGTTTATATTTTGAGGGTCTACGACAACCTCTATAACGACTGGGCGCTTATCGTCCCTGCATGTCTAGGTAATCTCCGAGCATACCTCCGGCGCACCGCACCGCGCCAAATTGTGCCCTCCTGCCTATGAAAGAAAATCTACCGTACTTCACAAGAGCCGCTTTTTATGCGAGTACCTGTTCAATCCGCGGCGTGGGAAGCTACGATTTTAAATCTAAAACTTGTACCCTTAAAGCACATTTTGCCTAGATTATATTCTGCCCGCATAAGCACCGGTAGCTTTGTAAAACCGTACGTAATGTGACTGTTGTAGTACGCATTCCCCTTTGTGTCGTACATGCTCTGTAAGTAAATAGAAACATGTCAAACACCATTATGTGTATGGCATAATATCTGTCAGCAGAATTTAAATTTTGATGCGAGCACTTTATTGCACTGAAACCTTTTTATGTGATGGCCGATGGATGTAAACAAGAAAAGGAATATGAAAAGTGGGAAAGTATTTTTGTTTCTTACGTTGTAAGGAAGGGCCTACCCTGAGGCGATAAGATTATAATGACAGTTGGTTGCCCTTATTCAAATCTAGTTTTCCCTGTCTTCGGCGTGTCCTTTGTTGCGTATGGCATTACTGCTTAAGGCTAACTACCTTAGTAGCCTTAGTAGTACTAAGTTACTAAGTAAACCTATGTCTTTGCAAATTCGACAAATCTGCTCTTTTATAAAATAAGGCACATTTGTAAGACGGATTATCAACGTGGTAAACAACATTTAAAAAATACTCTACGCATTAGATTTAAAGTGGGCCATTTACAATATTGCACATGGTATCATATTGTACAGTTTATTAATTACAAGTGTCCATCAAATGGAATGCGAGCTCAACCACAATCTCACTAGTAACAAAATACATTTACATGAACGTTATTTATACTATGATTAAAACTCTAAAAACAATTAAGTACTATCTACTTACTTAATCCGTCCAATAGACAGGGCCGCCCTTGCGAAACAAAGGGCCCTTATTTTTCACAGAGGCAAGATCCTCCTGACAAATATTTGCATGCAAAGGTGGACCTGTACAGTTTCAACAATTTGTTACCCCTGATTGGAGGAAAGTGAGGGTAGCGGGCGGACCTTTCACTTTGCGCTTCGTCGTGGAGACCGGTCAAGGCTGTGTCGATGTTTACAGCGAAAATTAAACAATTAAAAAAAAATTGTAGGGTTTTAGTTTAACATCTACGTACCGTATGACTCTTTTTGATAATAATTAACGAATAATTAATGAAAATGTAAAATATTTGAAAATGACATTCGTTGTCCTTGATCGATTCATGCGCCAAGAACTAATTAGGTACCTATAATACAAATTAAAGTATAATTTATCTACATTCTTATTATTCCAATTACATACTCGACAGTCGTCTAAGGATGAAGTTTTTTATGTCAATTGGCTGAATACCGAACTATGCCATTATCTGTGGATGGAAGGTCAGTGAATTGCGCTGTATGGAATTATTTTTCTTGTTTGAAGCAAATGTAAAATAAATGTAAAATGTGCAAGATAAATGTAAAATGTGAATTTCACGCCGCTTGATATCTTCGACGCGGCAACAGAAATGACTCGCAGCTTACTCCAGCAAAGTTGAGAAAATTATAGGTACGAAATATTAACATGAAAATATAAGTGTTAGGTATGTGTCAAGCTATCGCTTCGTGTGATAAACAGACATTCATGTTTTAATACCCCCTTTTACATAATGCGCGTTGCATAAACTACTATTATTATAAGTACTAACTATTAGCACACGGTTCGCCTAAACGGTAAGCCGTTATCATACTCTGTAGATGAATACGTATGGGGATCGAAAATTATCGTGATTACTGAACTAACTGGTTTATGTATTCAGAAATTGGCTTTTGATAGCAGAAATCTAAATTTGTTTTAAAAAATGTATATCGAGGTCGACGATCCTCATTAAACATTTTCTAAAATTTATCCTTGAACCTATCTTTATTAGAATTAGGTAGACGAATTTTGTTTTATTTTACATTAAACGGGACACGGACCGTCCTCATTTTTATAAACCGAACCGAAAACAATTTGCTGAAGTTCATTTACAAATGTACCTTTTTTTGTATGTCCCGTGGTGATTAAAAATTGGACAACGAAGGACTTTATAGCACTAAAAAATTGTAAAAAAGCCGTGCCTTGAGGAAATTTCAGAAAAAGTATTCGGGGTAGGATACCGAGACCTAAGCAGACCCAACCATTTTTTTATACCACTATAGTAGCAAACAAGCATACGGCCTGCCTAATGGTAAGCAGTCACCGCCTATTTACGTTTTTGATATGTTTGTCCGTTTTTCTGTCTGTCTGTCATAACAAAATAACCGCTTAACAGATTTTGATGCCGTTTGTCACAGTTTGGTACTGTTTGAGTAGTGGGTAGTAATTGTATTGTAGTATATACTTTTAGTAAATTTATTCAAAAGTGCGCATAATGAATTTCTTGAAATTAATTATTTTTAATAAAGCAGTTAAAGTGGCAAGCATAAGTCGCCGCTAGAGAGCGTTGTTTTGTGATTTCTTTATTTTTCTTTTTCATTGCTTTGATTTTTATTATTAACATGTACAATTAATCCATTTCACGCTCAACTAATGAATACATCTACTAATGGCCAATTACACAAACATTCATTAAAAACCCTTGAATGAAAGTCGATGATTTGTATGAAAATTGTACAATCTTAAAATCTAAGCAATGTTTAATCCAATTCGGTTGGGTAGAACCAGTGATACAACTAGAAAACTATTTGCATGGACGAAGTCACTGGCAAAAGTTTGTACAAGTATAGCATTATTGCCCTTCTACCTATATATACCGACTGGGGAAGTACCTCCACCTTACAGAATATCGCAGCTAAATAATACTCTTTTAAATAGTATTGTGTTTCTGCCGGTGAGTAAGGTTTCCAGTGCTCCATGGGGTGGGGATTTGGGGAACCGTGGCTTTGGCAGTGGAGTGGCATTTGCCTTTTGCTGCCAGAGCAACGTGTTATAGAGGTGGGCAACGCAATAGCGATACTCTTGGTGTTGCTAATGTCTATAGGCAGTGGTGACCACTTTCCATCAGGTGGCCCGCTTGCCTGTTTGCCTACCGTATGACATAAAAAAAAAAAAAAACTTACAACCTATACCTTACCTACTACCTATATACATATAATTCTTTGCTTTATAATTAAAGTTATATTAATTTTGATAATGAGATCCGTCTAGCAAAGCAAATTACTAATTAATTTCAGAAAAAATGTTTATCGAATATGATACAAAATTCTTAGTACACGCGGCGCGGCACGTTGACACGACGACGCCACGACGTCGCAACCTGAAACACGTTGCCGTCACTGTTCACTGTAACGTTATACGTGCATTGTGACGTTACGATAACGTTTGGAATGCACATTGACGTGACTAGAATTTTTACCGCCAAGTTGCAATCACGTCACAAGCAGCCCAGCCCCCGAGTAAGGGTGAAAGTGATAAACTGTTTATTGTCCGTGAAGAGGACAAATTAATGAGTGCACGTGCTGAGGCCCTGGCGCGGCGTCTCGCAGAATAAGGTCCCTACGCGCAGGGACGTATTCAGATTCGAGAGGCCCTATATTCGATGAAGTTCAAATTATATTAGGTGTTTACCTATGATTAGTAGCTTGTGTGTTTCTTCTCTACTATTTTTTAATGATTTATGTCATTCGGTAGGCAAACAGGCAAGAGAGCCATTTGATGGAAACTGCTCACATCTCGCGAAACAAGGTTCCAACATATCTGGCGATCAAATAAACCAATCACGATTAAGTATTTTCAATATGTACCTTATACGGGACTAGAGTAATTATGTGTAGTAGTTAGTTTTCAATTGGTTCAGTTCAGTATCAATTACAAACAAACGAAATTCTTTTGCGCCGCCTCCGATGAATTATTAAGTTCGCCTATTGAACTGAAATCTTTATTTTTCTATACTAATATTGTAAAGAGAAAATATTTGATTGTTTGTTTGGAATGGATAAATTTAAAAACTGCTATAACGATTTAAAAAATTCTTTACAAATTATCTGCGAGTAACATAGTTTTTCCCGAAATTCAATGTGGTTCCCACGGAAACGGGTCCGGATCATAGTAGTTGAATTTTTTGCTAGTTAGCTCGTTTCTCAGTAGCATAAAAAAATCTAAAATCAAAGTAAAATTTCAGAACGCACAGCGATATCCACCTCTAGTACAAACGAAATAAAACCATTTCTAAAAATCTATGTAAACCATTTACAACATTCTACTCATCTCTGAAACTCATTTTACACAAAGGAGCTATTTTAATATGCCAAATTATAAATTCTACCACACCCTACATCCCGACGGCACTGCACACGGTGGAAGTGCAATACTAATTAAAAACAACATCAAGCATCATGAGACAGTTCATTATTGTTCAGACAAAATACAGGCCACGAACATTGTTATAGAGGATTGGTTTGGCCCCCTGACAGTATCAGCTATATATAGTCCTCCGAAACATAAGTTAAAAGAGGATGACTATTCTGCCTTCTTCAAAAGTCTGGGACAAAGGTTCATTGCAGGCGGAGACTATAATGCGAAGCACACATTCTGGGGATCTCGTATAATCACATCCAAAGGTCGTCAACTACTTTCCACAATTAATAAGCTGCAGCTTGGGGTTTTTTCAACTGGAGAGCCAACTTATTGGCCATCAGACACCATGAAAGTACCAGATCTGATAGACTTCTGCGTCACTAAAGGCATACACAGAACTCATATACAGTGCAAATCAAGTCATGACTTGTCGTCCGACCACTCGCCGGTGGAAATAACGCTGAGTAAGGATATTCATGTAAGAACTCCTCCATGTCGATTGCACACACGCAAAACAAATTGGCCTTATTTTCGAGAGATAGTAGCAAAGAAGTTGTGCTTAAACCTAGCATTGCGCACCGAACTCGATGTAGAGGAAGCGGTGGAACACTTTAACTCCGTCATCCAACAGGCTGCCTGGGAAGGTACACCTCCACCGACAGCTCAGTGCCGTGGTGAGTCATGCTCTATGCCAATAAGGAAATTGATAGCGGAAAAAAGGAAGGCCAGAAAAAGATGGCAAGTTACCAGACATCCTGAAGACAAAGCAAAACTAAATAAGCTTTCTAACCAAGTAAAGCAACAACTAGCTGCAGAAAAAAATGACCAACTCGCAACTTACCTGCTAGGAATGGATGCTACGCCCGCTACAGACTACTCACTGTGGAAAGCTACAAAAAACCTTAAGTGTCCAACCCACCACCAACCTCCCATACGCAAGCTCGATAACACATGGGCTATTAGTGACTACGAGAAGGCTGAAGCATTTGCTAAACATTTAAATGAAGTTTTCACACCAAATCCTGATATAGTATCTGCGAAGTCTTTAGAAATAAATAAAAATTTGGAGGAGGAAAATCTGGAGAATGAAGAAGAGGACATAAAACGCTTTACCAAGAGTGAAATAAAGGCAGTCATAAAACAGCTAGACTCAAAGAAGGCACCGGGGTATGATCTCATAACTGCAGCCATATTAAAAGAAGTTCCAGATGAAGCCATAACCTTTCTAACGTATTTGTATAACTCTGTTATACGATTAAGATTTGTTCCACCCCAATGGAAAGTGGCGCAAATAATTATGATCCTCAAACCAGGAAAACCCCCCGAAGACCCTAAATCATACCGGCCGATTAGTCTTCTCCCGATACCGTCTAAAGTAATGGAGATTCTTATACTCAAAAGGATACACCCCATCATTGCAAGTCGCAAATTAATACCAGACCATCAATTTGGCTTCAGAGAACAACATGGTACCATAGAACAAATCCATAGGCTGGTACACGAGGTCAATGATTCATTTGAACGGAAAAAATACTGCACTGCTGCTTTTCTGGATATTTCCCAGGCGTTCGACAGGGTGTGGCATGATGGACTTTTGTTTAAAATAAAAAAATCTTTACCGCAAAACTTCTACCACCTTCTAAGATCCTACCTGCTGGACAGACACTTCACCGTGAAGCAAGGAGAGGAAATTTCAGGCCTTTATCAAATTCGAGCCGGGGTGCCGCAAGGAAGCGTCATGGGACCTACTCTATACGTTCTTTTTACCGCCGATTTACCCATAACTGAGGGTGTTGTAATGGGCACATTCGCTGATGATACCGCGATTATGGCAGCAGATGAAGATCCGCAAATAGCATCCCATAAGCTACAAAATAGCCTGAATATGGTTTCGACATGGCTCCAGGAATGGCGTATTAAAGCCAATGACACCAAATCGGTCCAGGTGACCTTCACAACACGACGTGGAACTTGCCCACCGGTCACAATAAATGGTCATCCAATCCCTCAAGCAGAACACGCAAGATACCTTGGGATGTATCTCGATAGAAGACTGAATTGGAGGAAACACATAATGACCAAACGGCTTGCTATGGGACAACGGATGCGCAAAATGTACTGGCTACTAAACAAAAAATCACAACTTTCTATGGATAATAAACTGTTGCTGTATAAGAGCATAATTAAACCTATTTGGACTTATGGGATACAATTGTGGTGCACAGCAGCAAACTCAAATCTGGAAATCCTTCAGCGATTTCAGTCTAAGATGCTCAGACTAGCAGTGAATGCGCCTTGGTATGTCACAAATGCAAGATTGCACCACGATTTGAACATACAAACTGTTCAAGAGGTAATAAAGGACAAAATCAAAACATACCAGAAGCGGCTACAATCTCACCCAAATACACTTGCGAAACATCTAATGGACAACAACCAAAGCCCATCAAAGCGCCGCCTGAAAAGAAGAGTACCTCAAGATCTACTCCGATGAATGATATGGGCACATCAATGGATGTGGACCTAGCGAGCCTTGTAACACATTCTTAAAATATTGCTAAATGTTTTATAAACAGATCGCAATAAGGAACTACAAATAAAAAAAAAAAAAAAAAAAAAAAAAAAAAAATTTACAACAAATCAAAATATGAAAGCATCCAATCATATTACAAGAATGGCATTTTTGATTGTTGGTCTTTATTATACGTTGAATTTGATTCTTACTTTTCTTTTTTTACAAATATAAAGCCTTTCGAGCTTTTAGATATATTTATTTGCTTATAAATTATTGGTATTTAAAGAATATAGTTACCACTACTTTTGCCCTTTCACACATTCTATAAATCCTACTTATTTTTGTATACCTAAATAGCGAGGTATACCTATTCATCCAGGAGTAGTTACCTATCTACATGTTGTTATGATGTGTTTTTTAAGCGAATTATCTGATGGTCAAGTGATAACCACCGCCCATAGCCCTGTCGGCCGACATCCACCCGGGGAGGCACGAATGCGTTGCTGATGTTGTGTGCATTAAAATTTTACAATTATTAATTCACTCTTACCACAGAATAAAATAACGATGCTTTTAATAATTTAGGGATTGATTATGATATGACTAGCTTTATTTTAGAGATACGTGGAAAATAGATTCCTAAACCGCCTGAGAAAGAGTCCCGAGAGGCCTAGTAAGCGTTGGATTGATATCCCTGAGTGGGATGCAAGAATGACAGCTAAGGCTTACGACACGAAAATGCCGAAGTGGAGAAGAAACAGTAGAAAAGCAGCGGATATCTAGCTCTCTTTTTCCTACATATCTTTCTATACATTTTTCTTCTCTCTCATGTAACAAAATGTGCCTAAACGTGACGTATCCTTAAAAATCACTCTTAATTCTTCCTTATCGATTATCGAATCATCGCCAAAGAAGTATCACTTGAAAATAATTTGATAGAGTGATATAAGCTACTTAGTAGTGAATATCACGGACAGGGCGTAAAAAGGAGTCAACATCCTCGCCCTGGAGGCGGCCCTGATCCTCTGAGTTACGTGTCTGTCCGACTGCGCGTCATGTGAACTCCGCACAGTTTATTTATACGGCTCTTTCGCCGGCTTAATGGTGCCTTAAGCGGTAATGTGTGGCCATAAATTAAACGATAATAAGTCCAGACAACACCGCCGTTAATGACTACCCTAAAAGATAAACTTCATTCGTCTGTAACGAACCGCAGCTGAGTGACAAATATATTCATTTTATGCTCTAAATGAACTATAAATACATCATCGTCATCATATCAGCCGAAAGCCGCTTACTGCTGGGCATTGGCCTCCTCCAGAGATCTTCACAACGGCCGGTTCTGTGCCTTTCGCATATAGCTGGTACCTGTGAACTTTACCAGGTCATCGGTCCACCTTGTGGAAGGCCTACCCACGCTGCGTCTTCTGTCAACTATATATACATAGTATAAAACAAAGTCGCTTCCCTCCGTCTGTCCCTATGTTTCTATTTACGAATATGTATTTTATAGTATGCAATGGATTGTAATGCGGGTTTCAACAATAGATAGAGTGATTCAAGAGGAACATTTATGAGCAAGAAAAAAAGGGTAGGTAGGGGTAAAGTAGCTGTACGCGAACGAAGTCGCGCCGGGGCCGCTAGTAGTCCATAAAATGCGGATAAGTTTGTATTTGTCGAGCCTTCGTCCATGGCCCCATAAGCAATTAATTGTTTGGCATATACAGAATGATTCAAGATGTTATGTGTATTCATCAATGATTGGACAAATTACTAATATCTTCATAAGTGTTTATTTTAAAGACAACGAATACCTGCTGTTGTCGTCTTATTATACATAGAAATGCCTAATGAATCTTTTAAATTTTTTTTTCTCTGCTTATATCAACCTGTAGGTATGCTAAGGATGCTAAGTCACCTGCTAACAAATTTCATTAAAGGCATGTATTATGATCGTTGTATGAAAGATGAACTGTTGACTCTGATATATCTACAAAATGCCAATTGGTATGGAAGACAAAACCAGAATAACCTTCTTCTTCAACAAAGTAACTAAGCACCTTTTATTTATTTATCCTGAACAAAGTGGCCATCGGTATAAAGCTTGTGTTGATTGGAAAGTAATTACGGAACAACATTCAAGGCTGGCAAAGTTTCAGAACGGAACGATCTAACTACCACCGTAGTAACTAACACTGCCCACCGGCAAGCTGGAAATAACTGCCCATGTAATACTGTAGACGTTCTTATATTATACGATAGGGAACAGTATGTTAGGGACAGTAATAAATAAATAAATAATCGTGGACAAATTCACACAACGCCATCTAGCCCCAAAGTAAGCAATGTTAATGTTATGTTAATGCTTGTGTTATGGGTGCTAGATGACTGATTTAGAAACTACTTATATACTTTTAAATATATACTTATTATACATAGAACACCCACACCCGTAATAGAAATTAAAATTCATCATTTCAATTTCTGCTCGGCCGGGAATCGAACCCGGGACCTATTGCGTGGCAGACCACAGATGTTGACCACTGAACCACTCAGCAATGTTATTATTTTAATATTAGGAGGAATTCTTTATTACATTAGTCACACCACCGCAGTTTTCGGCCGTCTGAATCTCTATTTTTTAATACAGAAGAAACGCATCACAGATAAACCTTATTAGTATATGCATAGCGTCGTTTTTGTCGAAAGAGAATTGCGCCCGCGCCTCTAGGCCACGTTGCTGGCCGTCGCTTGGTTGCTTCTGCACTATGTACTTGTATTCCAAATTGTAATATACGTATCTAATATGTACGAAATTTCATTCAAGTCCTATCCGTAGTTAGTTACAACAATACATGGAAAACCAATTAAAATCGATTCGCTTATTTAATTTATTTTATTTTATTTATTTCCATACAGTTTAACAGCAATAAAATTTATTTATAATTGTACAATTCAAACATGATGGTAATCTTAACTTATATTAGGTGTTAGGCGCTGTCCTAATTCGCAACGGTCATAGGCCTATGGTCGTGCGTCGGACGATTTTGAGGTCTCCTATTGGTCAGGGAACGTCTTCTAAGGCGTTAGCTTATACGCACTCCATATGAGAAAATGCTGTCTGAAACTGTCACATTACTATTTCCATGCTAGCTTACAATATTTTATAATATTAGAGCTTTATATATAAAATACATCAAGATTAAGAATTTATAAAGATTTTTGCACGATTTGCCAAAAGATTATGCAATATTGGTTTCTATGGTAATGAAAGAAAGCTTATTTTATTAATATGTAAACAAACATAGTCACATAGTCCTCGCACAGTAATCGTGTCGCACCCGCAAAGTCACCGCATCGTGGCTACACGTTTTCTGTCCGGTTGTTACGCGGTGACTATGGCACGACGCGTACGTGTTACACTGTCTGGTTTGAGGCAAGAAAACGATAATAAAACGCCTATTTCGGACTATGTATCTAGATCTGTCGTAGGCTTTCTCGGATTCGGGTCGAATGCAGACGCACCCGTATTCCCAAACAAAACTGCCAAGTAAAGCAGCGTTCTCACAGTGCACAATACGGCTCTATATGATTGGTCAATTTCTGGTATTGTCAGTTGTTGTACGCGCCCTGTTGGTACGCGCAGTGTGAGACCAACTTCATCATATTGGCGTTAATGGCCCGGAGTCCGCCTTGAACATCTAGGATTTGGCAAATTAGGTAATTACAGTGGAGCGCCTGCCTTCTGACCTCCGTGATCCTGCTACCAGGGGAACCTGACCAGATTAAATCCACTAAAAGAGTTATTGGGTGACCATGTAGGTCGCAGTGGACTTCAAACCCAGTACTCTCGCTTATGAGCCGGATACTCTAAGCACTCGGCCACCGACACTCCTAGTGTGCAACCTCATTGTAACGTTTTTAATACGGTTGAGTCTGTTTCTTTATTTGGGTATCTACACATCTGGGCTGCGATTCTGGTACGGTAATCGTCTCGGTTGCAGTAACATTATAATTGCATCGCATGTCAAACGTGTGATTGTTATTCAATTGACAGATGTTGAGTTGCAACTTTCATGAGTTCGAACTTTTCCAGAATTCGTTTTATGGTACTTTAGTTGCATTATGGTTGTATATGGCTGTTGGTACTCCAAAAAATAAATAAATTACTAAGTTGCATCTTTCTTAGTTCTCAAACTACCTTCAATTCTGTCAACGAAAACGAGTCAAAGGTCGAACAATAATTTAACTGCAATTTAATTGAGATGATGCTGGGACTGACGCGATACCTCAACGTAGTTATAGTAACATCACAGTTACATTGCAACATAATAACAACTGCATTGCACACCAGAATCGGTACCCTGTTTAGGTTTAAATATTTGGTATGGAGATAGCCGTAATAGTAGTAGCTACCTTCCTTATACCAAAGACAGCGGACTTAAGCTGGCTTTTTCTAATAATGATCGACGAAAGAGTCTGATATTTTAACGGAGCTCAATTTATTTGAACTTTAAGTAGGATTTTAAGATTTCCTTCTGGGAAAATATTCTAAAATTAAAATTTTCTTCCTCAAATATTAATGTGTAATTACCCTTCCGATGTGGAGTTAGTCATTAGCAGTGGGTTCCAAGAAGCTCTTGGCTTTTGTTGTGAACTTGCTACTTCCACTGTTTCAGTTTATTTGGTAAATAGCCCACAAAGGGGACTTTGCACGTTAATGGGTTCCAAACTTTTTGAAATTATGCCCGTTGAAAAGAAACCCTGGTAGACGTAGCGAGAATAAATTATCTGCCTGTATTAAGGCCGGCTGTACATTTTTAAATGAACACAGAATAAAATTAGGTCTCGGATAGCTCTTAAGAGATTTATGTAACATTTATACTGAAAAGTTTCATACACATTTCCGTATAAATTAAATTCAAGGTCCCTGAAATAATGTGAAGTCTATTTTTAAACATACCCAATTAAAACCCGGCCACCATTCACAGCAAGATTTGAAATTGATTCGGCACTGCCCCGTAATTAGAACAAAAGAGTAACGAAACGACCTCTAGGGAACTAATTGAACTCGAACGAAACGCCGAAAGATTAAACTCGGTAAGCGTATTTGAACAAAATATAATCGCCTTATATAGAAATCAGATTAGAACTCCAACTACTTACTTCGGAGTTCATCAAGGTGGTCGAGTTTATAACTTTTTAATAAAAAAAAGGGCGAAGGTTGCGCCGGGGCCGCCGCCGCCGCGACTAATTATTTGGGCTTTCATCTTCGACAGGCTGGCAACATGAAACGATTGCGAGAAAAGCCGTGGGACCGAGCACAAAGCTTCCGAGGGAAATCGAGACTCCTGGGGGACATTATTGACGTAATTTCTTTGTTATTCAGACGTACTAGTATACGAACTCGGCATGACTCCGAGCCCTGGTACAGCGATACAATGGGCACAATGCAATAATTAGGCAACCAACCCTTAGGAACGGAACGGCGAATCGGGGCCTCGGTAATGATATTATTTTCTCCCAATTTATTAAGCGATATTCCGTGTCGTTGTCAGCTTAATTATTTCTGACGTCGATCTAGAAACACGCGCATTCTATTATAAAATCATTCATGTTGTTCATTCTAATATTTTGTCAATGACGATCAGGATCTTTAATTTAATGTCATTTACGTAATGATTAATGTGCTAAAAGCATTTCAGCAATATTTTAATTTTTTAACTCATCAAAACAGCAATATACTTACGAATCTTTGTCGATAAAAGTTCACTTGTAAAGACTCAACGATCCATCCAAAAGCACCGTCGATACAGTCAAATTAATTCATCGTACGCGAGAAACATACACTTGAAACAAGCAAAAGTTTTTTTTAATGCCTCCGGTGAGATGAAAAGTTTTCGTAGAAGTATCGCTACAAGGGAAGCGTCGGTCGTAGCGGGTCTACGCGGCGTAGCGTCCGCTCCGGTCCGCGGGGCGCGCCGTACTGATGCTCTGCCGCTACGAGACCCGTGGCCCCTTCAAAAGACAATCTTTGCATGTATGTGGCCCTTAGCAGACAACTGCCTTGCGAGCCCTCACTCCCGTAACAGCCGCTCAGCTTTGTCTTGCGCCCGCTCTTTTAACTCGACACTGACACATTTGTTAATTGGCTCACTTGGAGTCCCGTTATGCTGTAATTGGGGTTGGCTCCTGCCATATCTAAAATTAAATTAGGGTGTATAAGTCATATAGGTATCTATTTAAGAAAAGTTTGTTTGTTACTTCAATGCACTATAATTGGTAGTGACACGACACTCAAATAACATGTGTCGCTAAACTGCTCAATAAATTATTCCAAAATTGGTGTTTAAATACAATTGAACTTCAGTCAAAAGGACATCAACGTTAAATAATGTGTCAACGTCGGATAAACTCCCACGTTTTTCAATTTATATGTCCAGCTTATGAATAATATTTAGTCCTAAACGAAAATTAATATCGCCGAGCGGCCAGTGGCTACTTAAAATTGTATCTCCATACACATTAATTTAAAAAAATAACGGCTCAAAAAAAGTCAACAGACCGTTATTAAACCATGTTTTCCCGCATCCACATATTTGCTTAGCTTCATCAAATTAGACCCCGCACGCGGAAACTTTTAACAGGTCAAACAACTCAAACACGGGTGCGACGAGTCCCAACCGCGTGCCAAGGAACGGATTCGGATACTCAATATTTACACGAGTTTGAATTCTAAAGATGCGCGTCTAAAATACGTTTATTCCCGCCCGAGGCGGACATAAAAACAGGCAAATCACAAAACAAGATAACACTCGGCAGGTCTTCCAGTGCGGAATCTCATTTTCAATATGTTTTTATAACTTTCGGTGAGGAAATGAGGTGGTGCTCCCGGCGCTAGGAGCCACATTGTCATCATAAACCAACCGCCGGCTCCTTCATAAATCCGCGGCGAATGTACCTTTATACGCATTATGCCATAACATAACGCCGAGCAGCCTTTTTGCGGCGCGGTGCTTTCAAAGAGCCGCCTCACCTGCATTTATTTGTTTCTGCCTGTCGTATTATTAAGACAACTAGCTCGTTCGGATCGTGGAATAACTTATTTTATCTACGCTCATGGCGTAATGTTCCAATTATATAGTCGAAAATAGTTGTTTAAGGTTGAAGTTTTTTCACGCCAATTTTAAAATAGTATTTCATGATACATCATTTTTCATACTTTTTTATTACAGCTCTATATAGTTACTTCATAAAGCACCTTTTGAACATTATGCAAAACTTTTTTTTAAATTTCTGGTGGGGCGCGGTTAATTTGCTGAATACAGAACTATGCCATTATCTCTGGATGGAAGGTGAGTTTTTTTGTTTTTTTTTTATACCACTAAGGTGGCAACCAAGCTAGCGGCCTGCCTGATGGTAAGCAGTCACCGCAGCCTATGGACGTTTGCAATACCAGGGGCATCACCCACGCGTTGCCGACCCCGTAAAAACCTTTTAATCCCTTTCTTGAAGAACTCCATGTTGTACTCTCCAGGGAAAACCAGTGAGTGAATTGTGGTGTATGGAATTATTGTCATGCTAAACAGAATATTTTTTGCTATTTGTGTTTACGAATATTTATTTCTTAGGTATTTGAAGCAAATAAATACATAAATGTCAAAGTAGTGAAGTCAATTTCACGCCGCTTGACTTCCTTAACACGGCAACAGAAATGACTAGCAGCTTACTTCCAGCAAATAAGAAAATTATAGGTACAAACTTTTAGATAAAATAGTGTATGCAACTGCATATAATTAGGTATTAAAACACTTGTGCCAAACTACACTCGGCATCGCCTTTTGTGATAAACAGACACTCATATTTTAATACCCACTTTTATATGCGAGATGCATAAACTACTATTACGTATCATAAACGCGCGGGTATATTTTTTCGCATGCGAGCCTTTCGTTTTCACTTCTAATACTATGCAGTAACATTAAAAAAGTGTAAATTAAATACTAAGTGTAATTAACAAAAACTTTATGCTGACTAAAGTAACATCGTAATTCCGTAGTTTATTTTCTATTAATATGCTGAAATGTGTGGGCCTGCCCTCATTGGAAATTCCAAAATAACATTCCTAGTGCTCACTTGTGACAGTTTCTAGATCCAGTGATTGATAGATCAATCAGTCAAGTTCATATTTTTTTAGGATCGCTATTTTGGGACTTGCACACTTTTTTACATGCTCTGGAAAAAAGAAATATCTGGTTAAATATTTCAAATATAAGTATGTGCAGTGGTACGTATAAAAATAATGTCACAATCAAACAATTATTCAAATTTATGCAAAGTATAAAACGAAGTCGCTTCGCGTCGTCTGTCCCTCTGTGTACGTTTAGATCTTTTAAATTACGCAACGGATTTTAATGCGGTTTTCAAACAATAGATAGATTTCAAGAGGAATAAACCTTGCTTATAGGGTAGGACAATACGCGAATGAAGTCGCGGCGGGCCAGCTAGCACCTACATCTATACAGACCGGCACTGGTCTAGTGGCATGGTGCTTGCAGAACCGCTAACCAAGGTTAAGCTAAGCTGAGTAATGTTAGGGACCTGGATGGGTGACCGTTTGCAGCACATTAAGGAGCTCACCTTCACCTAATGCCGTTTGCGAAGCAGGCAGACCTAGGACTTCCGCCGGGGATCCGGAATATAGTTGAACACATTGGGGCCCCGAGATAGGAAAATATAAATAAGACACAATAAGATAGTAACCTTTAAAATGAGTGATAATAACCGCAATTGTTTAAAACATACTGATGAAAGGTCAAGACAATATCCATGAAAGTGAGTACTGCAGGAACGCCTATCACAACTTCCTGAGTAGTTAATTGCGGTACTAAAATCCAATAGCAATTTAAAACCGATCGTAGCGAATATCGGAAGCGAAACACGATATTACCAAGAGTCTCATCGTGCGCTATGGCTCTTATAATAGTCTGTTGTTGACCGGCACTCCGAAGCAATAAGACAGTAATAAATGTCCAGAACCAAAGCGGGGAATGAAAAGGAGTAAGTATTATAACTTGATACGCCGCAATAGTACTTGTGAGTTCAATATTATTGCGCGCGGTTTAAAGGTGTAAGGATGGGATAGAGTCGATAAAAAAACCCGATAAATATAAATAATAAACCCCCATATATAAATCCGATAGCGTACAAGGGCTCTATTTATGAATCGCACTTCGATTTTAACGATTTTTAATTTTGATTTTCCTGAACTAGCGGACGTGCATTATTTTCGGCCGAAACCTGTACTTAAATAATTAGTTAGAATAATAGGAAGTGGCTCAAAGGATGTGCAGGGACAACGAGACGTTAAATCCATAAGATGGATTCTCTGTGGTTTAGCTCCAGTGGATATGCATTTTAAATACATAAGTACTCGACAAAAAGCGTATTTTTTCTCGTAGGGGCATGAAGAGACCACATTGTTCTAATTGCTACGGTCCTGACCAACCGCTCTCACTTCTACCACATTCATCAATCTTCCCATACATGCTCGTCAGTTTAGAGTACTCTTGACCTTCTTGTTCATGCACTTTAAATTTTCGTAATCTCTATTTCATAAAGTTATTCTCTATAAATCCCAGACTTTCATCAAGTTCAAAACTAACTAAAGACTAACTAACTAAAATGAATCTTTGTTACTTGCGTTAATAAATGAAATTGAAATTGAATTTTGTTTAATTTATCAATAAAAATCAATAAGTGACGACCGAATGACAACTATAGGTCCAAAATTGGATATTGCTTCGAGAATCACCAAAGCCAGATTGGCATTCACACAATTCTTGGTAAATTGCTCGCCAAATTCCGACTCCTAGTTAAAACCATGTTGCTATATGGACGCAAGTCATGACAAGTGACTGAAGATATGCTGCTTCGACTTCAGGTACCTATTATTGACGACAATCGCTAAACTCCAACAGATTGTCGATAAGTAGTTCCAGAAAATCTCTAACACAATTTCTATCTCCAACATAAAACAATTAAAAAAACATCTTGTAAGGTATATACGACTAGGATATACCTGAACCTATATATGAACACAGAATCTTTCTAATATTTTTATTCACCGTTTATCGATAACGTTTTAAAACTCTCGCCTTAACAATTTTAAAAGTCTATAAAATGATTCTTCGTTTATATAATTTGTCTAATCTATTTTTAAATCGTTTGTGTTCCCTGCGGTCACCACCGCTTCATGCAGCCTGTTCCATGCTCTCGGAAGTGTCGATGTGGGTTGTTTATGGAAAACCGCCCATCCAGTTTCAGAATATGTCCTCGTAAGTGGGGATTTTTGTTTGAAACAAAGAAATTTTCATACTCTTGGACGTCGTAATGTCCGTTAATGATTTTGAATGTCTCGATTGGGTCGCCAAGTACTCAGTGTTTCTTCAGCGTTGGCAAGCGTTTTGAAGTTTGTCGTAATCTCCATGCTTGGTAGGTGGGTTGGAGATCATAGCGTTTGCGGAGATAGGTAATGTGTACTCGTATATGGCCTGCCTCTTGACAGTAGTCTGCTACGACACCCAATAATTAATAGGATTAGTGCTAATATGACTAAATATATTACCATGATCCATTCTGGTCAGGTTTCCCTGGTAGCAGGGTTGTTGAGGTCAGATGGCAGTCGCTCCACATTATTACCTGATCTGCCAAATTCTGGATCATGGTCAAGGTGGACCCCGGGCACAATTGGGACATCAACGCCAATATGATGTAGTGCTACTATCTATCAACTGTACACAACACGGGTTATGCAAATAACCGGGTTATAATAACATATTTCATTCATTTCATTCATCGTCTCGATCGCACGCGTGTGAGTAAACATGAAGTCGTACCGCCGACTTGTACTTAAGTACTTTTTAAAAGTCTGTACAGTCCTGCGAATACTCTCTCAAAGCCTCCGATTTAGGTTTAGTGAAAATATTTGTACCGTGCATTTATTTTAGGGTGAAAAAGCTAATAATAATCATAATTATTATGGTAATGAATAAATAATTTTCAAGGCGGCTGCACAGCAAGGCTGGCTCCGCAGCTTCATTTCCAGCGACGAGGATTATCCATATTATCCGAAAATCTCCGAACGGCAGCCTTTCTCTGTACAATGATCGCGGCTCATATAAAATGACTTCAATTTTAGATCGCTACTTTTGAGCCAACTTTGAAGTAGAATAATTACTTTGCATATTGCCCGGATTCGGTTTATTTTTGCTTGGTTTATTCAAACTTGATCTCGGCAAATAAAATTGCTTGAAGCGTTAATGATCGAAATATAGATATTGTTTCTGAACGCTATTGAATTCATAAAATAAAAATAAGAGCATGGAATATTCGGGACAAATATTTCAATTACAGAGTCGTTGCCTGTCGTCGTTCAAATATTTGGAGCAGTACTACGATCGATCAAATGCGTTGGCAGTCTGCTGGGATAACCGAGGTTGAAGCTGCATCGATAAGCTTTATTGTCTGTGCAGTTTAGAGGCGCAAGGTAAAACGCGGCGTGCGGTTTTTTTGCCAGTTAATGGAAGTTCTTTGTACGGGAGCGCGCCGAGCGCGACTTGAAATCGGATTAGAGATATCAAGCATGGAACACCTGATGGTGCATATAGTACGTAAGTAGGAGTTGGAGTAGTTTTATGAAGCATTTGCGAAGAATAGGTACGTATTAAGTATACTATTTCGAACGTAAATTATTAGAAGAGCTAATGCAGGCCCATTTTTGTACATCGGCGGCTCTCTACAGCTGCGACATAAATAACCTTTATATCAATCTCCAATAAACTGTTTGATATCATTTAAATACATCACCTCGTCCGTTTATTGCCTCTAGCCAAACCTAGCTAAAGAGACCAAAGCCAGGACAATCCAAAATAAGGACCGGCGTGGGCCCTGAGATAAGGTGAATACAAGTGAATGTCGGTGCTAAAGGTTTACTGGGCGAAATCCGATAGAGGCGCAAACACAGTGGCATGATGATATTTCTTTAATTTATATCAAAGACATACGAGTACACTAGTTCAGTTAGGTTTTTGATTTATAATAAGGAGTTCAATCAAAACTACACTAAACATAAAGTAAATATTTCATTTCATAACTAGTATTGTTGTTACCGATGCGCTCGTCGGTGTAGTGTGTTACTATCGATTGTATATCAAACAAATAAATTAATTAAGAGGTGGAAAAGCTCACAGTTTGTTAACTTTATAAAGGAGAATTACAATGGCGTGTTCTTTATTCATTCGACAGAGACGACGCCCTTTGTACTAGCAATAGTGTAGTCTGTGTATAACATATTTATGGCGTGTCAAGTGTCAAATAGAAAAAGAAATTGAAGACTTATGTCATGAGAAGAGCTTTGAAAATCTTCCGCTGTGATAATTGTATTGCTCGCTTTTAAACCTTTCTAATTAATTATGCCTGTTGTTTATGTGTGCAGAATAATAAACTGTTGCGCCTGTGAAGTGTACCAGGTACATAACCACATTGGTGACCCCATCAATTTTATTGGCGAAATTGGACTTTTACGCGCCATGAGCGAAGCAAGTAAGCCTGAAGCGGATACAGGAGGTAGTAACAGTGGCCATTCTAGCGGAGATCTGATCAGAGTCGGAGTACGAATGCCAGCGTTTTACCCCCATAAACCGGGTTTATGGTTTAAACAACTTGAGAGCCAGTTCGTTTTGGCTGGAATATCTTCAGACTCGACAAAGTTCCATTATGCAATGAGCCAGCTGGATCCGATTTACGCAGAAGAGGTTGAAGACGTTATAAATTCGAAATCGTCAGACGATAAATACCGAGCTCATAAAACGTCTCTCGGCATCACGTGAGAGGAAGCTACAGCAGTTGCTGACGCATGAAGAGTTGGGTGATAGCCTTCCCAGTTTCCACGTCATCTGAAGCAGCTGGCTGGGCAAGCGGTTCCGGACGAATTCATCCGATCTATATGTACCAGTCGCCTACCCTCCAATATTCAGAATATACTGGTGTCCCAGGCAAATTCATCGCTGGTTGAAAGAAGCAGTTGAATTAGCGGATAGGGTGATGGACATTGTAGCACCCACCCTCCAGGTAGCAGCTACTTCGGGACAAGGAAGAATCTCGAGTGCGGCCCATGATGCTATCGCAGACCTAGCCCGCCAGGTAGCGGCACTCCCAGCAAGATTCGACGGGATGTCGCGGCCCAGGCCCAGACAGAGAACTTACAGTCGCAACCGACGCCGTTTGCCATCTGCGAGGTCGCAGTCCAATTATAGAAAGTTTCCACTGTGTTGGTATCATTCCAGGTTCGGCGACAAGGCAAATAGGTGTGTGAAACCGTGCGACTGCGGGAAACGCGCCAGGCAGTCGGTGAGTGCGACCGACGACTGCCACAGTACCGGTCGCTTATTTATAACAGACCAGCGCTCAAAAATGCGGTTCTTTGTAGATACAGGGAGCGATTTATGCGTATTACCAAAAAACGCAGTTAAAGAGCGTCGTCAAAAAACCAACTTAAAGTTGTGTGCAGCGAACGGTACAGTCATTGCAACTTACGAGTATGCGCATTTATTATTAAACTTGGGCTTGCGCCGTGATTTTGCTTGGCGATTTATTGTGGCAGATGTGACAAATTCATTGTGTAGGTGTAGATTTTTCAGCACATTATAATCTCATTGTGGATATATGGAATAAACGCCTTATACAACGGCTATACAACACTCGCTGCCGTGGCTTCGCTCGCAAAAAAGTCTGATTATGTTACTTCAGTAAAAGTGGTTTCTGGGCATCACAGTGTATCATGACATTTTCGCTGAGTTCCCAGAAATATCTAGACCACCCGACTTACACCGTACAGTAACACATAGTACGGTACATCATATTCTTACGACCTGGACCACCAGTTTCTTGTACTCCACGCAGGTTAGCTCCCGACAAGCTGAAAATCGCGCGGGCTGAGTTTGAGGCCATGTTGAGAAATGGTACGTGCCGGCCGTCCGCGTCACCTTGGGCATACCGCTTCACCTGGCCCCGATGAAAAACAACGGGTGGCGTCCCTGCGGTGACTACCGCATGTTGAATGCCCGGACCGTCCCGGATAAGTATCCCATTCGCCATATACACGATTTTACCCACAGCCTCGCAGATTGCACCGTGTTCTCCACGATTGACCTAGTGAAGGCGTATAACCAAATCCCCATGAGCAACAGCCATTACAACACCTTTCGGCCTTTATGAATTCCCGTTTATGACGTTTGGACTTCGTAACGCCGGCCAGACGTTCCAGCGCTTCGTCGATGAAATGCTACGGGGATTGGACTTTACCTACTTTTTTTCAAAGGATCAGGAAACACATAAGGAGCATTTGAGGGAGATCTTCACCAGGCTTAAGGCGTTTGGCATGGTGGTAAACACCGCCAAATGTTTATTTGGTGTTTCTGAAGTGAATTTTCTGGGGTACAGCATTTCCGAAAAGGGCACCGTACCCCTCCCTTCTAAGGTCGAGGCTATTAAAAGCTTCCCAGTTCCAAAGACGGTACGTGAGCTACGTCGCTTTCTCGGCATGGTAAATTTTTACCGCCGCTTCATCCCTAATGCAGCTCTGCACCAAGCTCCGCTGAATGAGCTACTTGTAGGCTCTGTTAAGGGATCGCACCCAGTTCATTTACCGGCAAAGGAGATGGCAGCCTTTGAATCGAGTAAAGATTGTTTGTGTCAGTCTGCCATGTTAGCTCATCCGGAATGTGAGGCGGAATTAGCCATGGTAACCGATGCCTCAGATAAAGCTATTGGTGGCATTCTTCAACAACAGAATGGTTCAAAACAGGGTGGTTCTTGCCAGCCGTTGGAGTACTTCTCTCGCAAATTGAGTCCGTCGCAGCAGTAATATTCTGCGTATGATCGTGAACTTCTCGTAATATACGAGACTATAAAGTACCTTTGCCACATGATTGAAGCCAGAGAGTTCGTGATCTATACGGATCACAAATCTCTGTCCTTCGCTTTCACCCCCAGAAAGGATAGTTGCTCCCCCAGACAGTTCCGTCACTTTGATTTCATATCTCAGTTTTCCACGGATCTGAGGCATATTTCAGGCAAAGATAACGTAGTGGCCGACACCCTATCTAGGGTGGAGGAGATAGCGAAGCCAGTTGACTACAAAGTCTACACTCTCTTAGTCACCCTGGTGCAAATACCACGGCAAAACTAGTATCAGAGAGATACGTGTGGCCTGGGGTGAAAAAAGACTGCAGAGAGTGGGTTCGTACCTGTTTGGCTTGTCAGCGATCGAAAGTCACTCGCCACCTGATTTCTATCGCCCATAGGTTGATTTCTGGAAGGGGGTGATGTGGCGTGTCAAGTGTCAAATAGAAAAAGAAATTGCAGAGCTTTGATAACCTTCCGCTGTGATAATTGTATTGCTCGCTTTTAAACCTTCCAAAGTAATTGTGCCTGTTGTTTATGTGTGCAGAATAATAAACTGTTGCGCCTGTAAAGTGTACCTTTAATTTCACCAGCCGCATACCCAGGTACATAACCACATATTCAACTTTCATAGCTTACAATTATTACTCACAGCTTCGACTGTGGACTTTTCTGTGGGTAGGACATATTCAACTTTTTATCAGATTCTAGCCGAACAAAGCCGCCGCAAAAAGTAATTAGACCAAAACTCCATTTTATAGCCGAAAAATGAGCTCACGATACACACAAAAGCCAAAACACTCAAACGTGCCATTAAAATAATGTGTTGTGAATAATTATACGCCTTTAAACTTGATATTAAAATTAGTATTGATATTGAATTAAGTCGTTTTGTCACGCAAATGCTGTTAACGTGATGGAGTATTCAACGACGTTTCATGTGAAAATATTGATTGATTGGCCATTTACGACACTTTATCATACACAGCATCCGGTCGCACTCTGCGGTGGGCTGTGGGATTAATTCCTCTATCAATATGTTATTAACCATCAATTTTCAATAATCGGCTTTCCCTCCACAAGCTGTATAGGGGGCGGTTCTAAGCCTATGCCTTGCACTACAGAATTTCGCAGCCAAACAATACTGTTTGAAATAGTATTGTGTTGCTTCCGGTGAGTAAGGTCTCCTGCTCGATGGGGTAGAAATTTTGACAACCGTGGCTTTAGCAGTGGAGGGGCATTTTACTTTTTGCTGCCAGAGCAACGTATCCCAGGGTTTTTAGAGGTAGTCAACGCATTAGCGGTAGGCAGCGGTGATCACTTTCCATCGGGTGGCACGCTTGACGTTTTGCCTACCTATGACATAAAATAGCATTGGTTTTATAAAATAATAGCACGAAAAACAATCAATATTGTACAAATATACACAATATAAGTATTAAAATAATAAACAGAAAAGATTTTATTGTTTCTTTGTTTATGAATAAACTCAAAAACTACTAGCTACTTTAACAACGAGTAACATAGTTTTTCCCGATATTCAATGTTGTTTGGCGAATGGCGAAAACGCTACTTTACAATAATACCTATAGGAATCAATTACGCACTTTTCATCTATACATAGTACCTACAAAAAAACTATTGCCACCGTCTGTTCCTTTGTATACGCATCTTTAAAACTATGCAATGGATTTTAATGCGGTTTTCAACAATAGATAGCGTGATTCAAGAGGAAGGTTTATAAGCAAGAAAAGAGGGAAGGTAGGGGTAAAGCATACGCGAAAGAAGTCGCGCCGGCTCCACTAGCTAAAAAATAAAAGGTAAGGCTTGTTAGCGTACGTAGCTATTTCAAAATGGTAATGAATTCAAGATTCGAAATTATTTATTTAAATTAGGTTAATAATAGCACTTAGCCAATAAATTTGTATTTACTCTTTAAATTATATACAAATTAGTTTTAATATATTTTGTAAAATTTATGTCCGATTTAAAGTTCCTATTTAGGTACAGATCCGAGCCTTTAGGAATAATTTATTATTAGTATCGTCAATATAAAAAGTACATGATATCGATAATGAAAGTGCTTTGAACAAAATAGAATGTAAAGTAATTGCTGCGTTGAAGTCGTTAACCCCGCCCTTTGCCTGTATTTTGTTGGATTGTTTTATGCTGCTTTATCTCCATTAATTTTTATGCATAGTGGAATGAAAAAAGGCTAGATAATGAAGTAAATTAAGCTCGGGGCGCGAGGATGCTACGAGGAATCCAACTAAGATGGATGACGTCATTTTCCCCTTCATTAACCCATTTACTTGACTCGCGGCAGCCGAAATAGTTCTTGTAGTCAGATACTCGCGGAGTTATTTCAGCTCGACCTTTTTAAATGCTACGTTAATGCTGTCCCGGTCCGAATAATAAGGTTAATAATCATCTTGGCGTTAATGTCCCGGTTGTGTTCTCGCGCACGAGGGCCCGGGGTCCGCCTTGATCATGTTTCAGGATTTGGCAGATCAGGTTATTACAGTGGAGCGACTACCATCTGACATCCGTGACCCAGTTATTAAGGTAGCCTGACTAGATTAGATCATGATTACATATTCAGTCGTCTGAATGTGCACGTTTCCTCACGATGTTTTCCCTCAACGAATGAGTATCGGTTGGTGTTCAACTAACGTACACAACTCAGTAAACAGTCATTGGTACATGACGGGAGTGGGATTATAACACGGCACCTCTCGCTTGCGAGTCGGATACCTTTACCACTAGGCCACCGCTGTCTTGGTATGAATAACATCGCCAAATTCTAAACCAAAAATAAAAGGCCACATATAGATTATTTCGTTAGTTCTCTTAACTAAACCGGACATCCTAAATGAGAGGACGTCCGCAGGTATCGGCAACGTTTTAAGTGCCTGCCAAATTCGCTGTGGATAGCGTTATTTCACACGTTGGCAATTTAAAAAAAAAGAGCTGCCCGCACGCGGCCAAAATGTAAATTCACCGAATTTATCGTCGGGTCGTTGTCAGTCAATAATACACGGCGTGCGGTCCGCGCACACAGTTGCGGAAATTGAACGAGAACTATCGACGCTACGTGAGGCCTGACGTCATCCCGGCACCGATGGACCGCTGACGTATATGTCCGTCAGTTACAGGACAAAGACATTCATCTCCCGGACGGAACAACAAAGACTCGCTGACATGTTTCAATTAAGCTAGAAGCGTAAGGGTTAGCTTTTGTGTTACAATTTGATGCGGCGGCCTGTTTCTGAATTGACGGTTCCCGATTGCTAGGCTGTTTAGTTGTGTTGTCTACTGTCAAATGGAACGATGTGCTCAATGTTTAGGCTATAAAATAGACTCGATAAGAAAAATAATCTCGAACTAACCTTAGACTCTCGTAAAACGATCTGCTCCTTTTTAAATATAGATATTTAAGTAGATCGTATCTAGTTTATTTTTGTGATATATGAGTTTCAATTACGTATAACATATTATGAGCCTTATAAACACAAGTTATTGGTGAACGCAAAGCCAGGCTTAGACTGGATCATTACGTCTGAGACGTTTTGAAAGGCCACCGAAACCTAGATTAGATAAGGTGAGAATATTGGATTTTTCACACCTAATATCTATTAATAATAGATTACAGCAGAATATCATATATTTTCTATTTTATACTGTTATTATAAATAAAGAGTCAACTGCTTATAATCTTAGTTTTATTAACTAGGTATAGTTTCATTGCCAAATATGAATTATTCTTCAGCCGTCGAAACAATATTGTGAATTCAAGAGTTTACATATATACTATGAAGGATTGAAACTCTTCATTAAATAAATAAAACCACAAATGTCCAAACATTCCTCGTGCCGTTTCGTTATATTGGGAACAAAATAGACTCCAATAACTATCCGACTATCCAGTTTACTAATAGGCACAATGAACAAGTTTGCCCCGAGTTGGGGAAAACTTGCTCCGAAGCCACGTATCAAAGTAGCCGGTGGGGCGAAAGATTCCCGAACTATCGGGAACTTGCCCACAATAATCCGGCGTAAGTTCATTGTAACACGAGTATTTTACAAGTCAACGTTGGGCCACGTTTGCACTCCTTCACGCGTCTCGGCCGGCGGAGGTGTCAACATTGTGACAAGTTTCCAACTTGGGCGACATCTCCTTTCGAGTTTTCTTGCTCATTAATTTACTAAATTAACGCCAATTAGGTAAATTAAAACACTTTACTGTGCAACACGAGGAAGGGGAAACAAAAGTTTGAATGCATCAGGTTGTTTTTGCATTTTTAATCGCACGATACCTAATGCATTATTTTGGAAGCAATCATTATCTCCGTGGCGTATGTTAAATAATTGTTTATAAAACTGTGAAAGCAAGTAGTGGGACAATTGTCCCAGTAATTTAACTTTTATATTTAGGAAGAAATTTGCTATAGGTATACCTATATATATTTCTGAGGTACAGCATTTTGTGGTGTTTTATTCCTTAAACTTCTCAATACAGTTTTTGCAAACGCACCCTTCGCAATTCGCTAGACATTTTAAGCCAAAAATAATAAATCCGCATTGTGAACTAAGTCGGTTTGCTTTTGCTTTGAATGAGAATTGCTGCAATAAAAACGCCACTTACCGCTGCAACTCGCCCATGCATCGGCGACTGTAGCCGCTGGCCGCTTCGTATTAACGCTGTAAATATTCGTTATGGACTCCCCCTTAATTTCATATTGCACTATTTTACTATTTCACTAATTCAAGCTTAGAGCCAGCTCTGCGGTCCAAATTCAGAAATTGGTACGCGCTGTGTTCGTAGATTTTGCCAGCTAATTGCGATACATTGTCCCTAATTATTACTTATGTAATACGGGGCTTGCATAATTATGACAAATTCTGTTTTTGTTTTGCATTCTACTAGTATATCATTTGTTCTAGTAAGGTAAGCTCGTTTTGGGAATATTTTCGACTAGTTGCGACCATCTAAAATCAGGAACAATCATATTGAACTTACTCACATAAATCGTACCGAACGTACTGTATTGAAGCCGAGCAGGCGTATTTGAACACCAAAGCAAACGAACAAGTCCTATTTAGACTTTACGAAATTGCCTTAGATACGAGAAAGAAGTCTATCGGACTCGAACAATGGCTTTTTACTAGTGCGGCTCAATATTTGATTTCTACTAAGTTTCGAGCTATTTCGAATACCAGCCGTTTCTAAATTTGGAACCGCAAAGATACAGACCTAGTTGCGGGAATTCGTAATATGATAAACTTAAAAGGGGATGCAGAGTCGTGAATGATTTATATCGTTAACTTTATCTCCGATATATCAACCTCCGGGGTACTACCCCACCGTATATTCCTTGCGTAGGGGCAACGCAATAAGTTTTGTTTGTTCCGGGCCGTTTCTTTTATTTTTAAAAGATGTCCACGCGAGTCACGGGTCGATACACCTGGTACAAGTTTCCAAGTGCTTAAGAGCTAATAAAACTATGACGCTGCCGGAACCGCAGTACTTTGTGTCAAGTATCGGTTTTCTCGTGGGATTATTATTTTATTTTTATTAGGAGTTCTAAAAATAGAAGTTTATAATAATGTGTAATAGAACTGTAACGCAATTTCGACGTTGAATTTTCTACTCTACGCGGTATTCTGTTCATAGGAGACTAAAATCTAATAGTACTGATTGATTTTACTTTTATTTGCCAGTTTGAAGGTTAGCTATCATTTTGTGATATTGTAGGTCCATTACGGAAGGAAGGCGGACTCCGTACAAAAGAAATATGATCATAATTTCCATATTAATCAATCAAAGCCAATGAAATTTTGTAACCGCGATTGAAAAACAAATATCTACGTCTGTGGTTTGTCCCATTATTTATCTGTTCAAACACAAAATATAATACACGTAATATAACTACTTACACACTGGGAATTGTGCAAAATAACTCTATCTGCCAACATGTATCACCAAGCCCCCAGTCTGAACGATACGCCCGACCCGGCAGCTACACGCTCGATTTATTCTACAATATACACGAAATGACTGCCACATTCGCCGAGATACAAGGGCATTATGAAGACATCCTCTCGACGATTATGAGAGGAAATGAAGGAAAAAACTGCCGTCATCAAGACTTCTCCGAGTCAAGATTTGGACAAATAAAGGAATATGACCCAACGTATTTGTACCATTGCGTCCCCCGCTTTCGGAGTTCATTTGTTTTATGTCGTGCCCTCAACGCAATGGGGTCGACATAATATTTAGTGGCACGTAATATTTTCACTTTTCAATATTCGTTTATCAATACCTGTGTGGAAGCCGGAAATTTGTTGAGCGTAAAAGAAAAAGGGTGGAGTCCATTTCGATTTATGGTTTCGTATAACATTTGTCTCAAATTCAAATGTGTCGGCTCTTTACTCCGTACATTTGGCTGGGCTCTATGATAATTCTGTTTCTGAAGCCAATATCCACCGCTTCCTTTTGGCCGAACACTTTTGCTTGAGTAGATCTGAACGAGGAAACCTGAGAAAATTAATTGCAGGTTCAAGTAGAATTGCGTTTTAGACTTGATCACCTACAATTACGGAGTGACCTTTGAGGTGCTATTAGAAGCGTAATTTGGGCTCGTCTGTCACGGGCGTCGTCCGGGCGGTGATGAGCCGCGGTCTCAATGTCGCGATAAATAGCCGGTAATACACTTACGGCGGGACGAACACCCTTAATAGGCAGGGCCGTAACGTGATTTGCTAGTTCTCTGTTACCTTAATGCTCCACAAGTATTCCGCCAACAAAGGAGGGTCTTAATATAATATCGACGGGCACGCGTCACGTACCTGTGTGTAACGATGTGGGGAGAATTTGAATTTGAAAAGGAATTCCCTCAATTTGTTGTTACATCGTCAATACACGCATGGAAGGGTTGCGCTTGCAAAATGCGGATAATGTACTTACGCCCACGCTGCGTTAGGGCCGAGTGGAGCTGCGGGCCTAATTATGCTAAGCGTCCATTACGCCGCGGACATCGATATTGCAATATTGTATTTAACTATTGCGATTATTTCGTAACTAATGTATTTGAAATTTCGATGAGGAGGAATGTGGTTCAATGATCATGAGTAGTTAGAGGCCGATTAGACGCTTTTATTCGTAAGAGTGCGTATTAATATCGCGCAAATATCGCGAACGCGCCATATCTGCAAGGGTATGTGTGCTGCGCGCGAGCAGTTTAAGCGGCTCGCGAGCATGTCTGCAATGGGAGATTTTCAGACAGCTACTTTAAAAAGTACCTCACCTGATAGATGTTTCGTGAAAATATACTTTGTTTTAGTACCTTTTCTGAGAAGAAAGTGCAAAATGTCTAAAATTTTATACCTACATCTAACGGTCTCGTCTTTATTTATTTTTAAGAATTGTTTTCTAGTTTTTGTAACACCTAAAGTATTGAATGAACTACGGTTACAGTAATTCGTTTCTACCTGTTGATAAATATACCTAATAAAATATACCCAGTTTCATACTTTGTTATATGCATGGCCATAACTTAACTTTTAAATATTTAAAAAGTAAAAGACCAAAGCTCAAAAGACGCTAACCAATAATTAAACGAAGCCTCCCAGTTACGAGTACAGGTGTAAAACTAAACGCCACCGGCAGCTTAATCCCGACTCTGACCCCATATCTCTTGGAGCACCATTTAACTTAATGCGGGAATCCTGTTCAACGTAATAAATAAGGTAACTGTCTTGGACGGAGAGTATCGAGGCGAGGCGTAACGTGACGTCACGAGAATGCCTCTGCCCATCAGGGGCTCATCGCCTCCCTAAGTGCTCTTGAGATGGCCGTCACTCAAAAACATATTAGTAACACGCCTGCCAGCAACAGTGGACCGTCTATCTATACATTTGCATAGGCATACTAAGTAGCTGCGAATAAGTGTTACACTTTGCATGTATTTGTAGGCCTGTATGCATCTTCGGTGGGCTGTAGTTGATAGCTGTAGGGGTTTCTGTGTTTAAATTTGTTGGATACCTAACATTGATAACCCGGTTGTGCTCTCGCGCAGGAGGGCCCGAGGTTCGCCTTGACCATGATCCAGGATTTGGCAAATTAGATAATTACTGTGAAGCGACTGCCATCTGACCTCTGTGACCCTGCTACCAGGGGAACCTGATCAGATTGCATCATGGGTACACATTCAGTCGTACAGTCATCATCACAGTCCACTGCAGGACTTAGGGCCTCTCCCACGAAAGGGGGGTTATTGCCATAATCTCCACGCTTGGCAGGCGGGTTGGAGATCGCAGTGATCGCAGTCGTACAGTGAAACCTGCAAATTCATCACAAACATCGGTTCCATCACGATGTTTTCACTCACGATAAGAGTATGGGTTAGTATTCAACTAATGTACATAAATTAGAAAAAAGTCATTGGTACATGGCCGCTGTGGGGTTCGAACCCGGTATCTCTCGCTTACGAGTCGGATACCGTAACTACTCGGTTACCGACGCTCCTCTTCTCAGAGAATAATATTCCGAATTCAAATGCCAAAACTTTATCCACCCATTAGTCATTATAAAATTACTCCCCGAGACAGCGCCAACAACAATCACATAGTTATTCGAGAGCCGTGTAGGCATCTAGTTGTCAGCAGTTGGCGTGCCGGCCGTCATAACTTGGGCCTAGTCAGCTGACACGCTGGAACTCTCGAGAATGTTAACGGAGGTATGGACTGGCCAAGTATTGTGTTGCATCTACCGTTGGATATTGCAGATCCGTGTACAGAATGGAAGATATTAAGATTGAGAGTACTAAAAGGAAAGGCCATTGAGGCACTTTAGGGTGCCTTAAGATCTCGCGAACACGATTGAAGTCTGAAAACTCTAACGTCACTTATTTAGTGACAGTAAATAGTGACTTAAATACAATTCTATCCAACATCTTACCTAACTTTTTGCCAAGGCTAGATGCCGCTCGATATGTTGTTTAGTAGTGTTTCTCTGAATTTATTTAGCTTTACCATCTTAAAGGTAGGCAGGTAAACCTTAAGGGCATTCTCCTTAAATTAGGTGGCCGGAGATGTGTACCCTCAGAAGCATAAATCTACATTTTGCCTATTTATCAGCCGTTGAAACGTTTTATACAGCTGTAGAACGAATAACATCAGCCCCTAATGCCTCAAAAAGAAACAAGATCAGCAGCTAAATCGAATTATCGGTAATCCAAGTGGTAGATTGGGCGGGCTTTCCATAGTGGCGTCATGCGAGACCTGGGCCTGTTCGTATCATGTTACCAAAATGGAGAGCCGAACGGTCCCGCGCCGGCGCTTCCCGCGCCACCTACACGGCCGCGGTAACGTGATTTCCTAAATCGGACCGCTCTCGGCTTTGAGAGCTCTCCAAACGGTCTCCCAGTAAAAGGCACATATCCGATGCGCACTCAGCTGTACAGCCCCTTGGAAACTGGATACCACCTTTAGTAACATGTACACTAGTGCTTGGAAAGTAGGTGGCCTATAGTAAGCTACGGGCTCCAGCGGCTAGCCGCAGCACAATGTGATTTTGACGTGAATTAGCGTGGGTTTCTTTCGTAGGGTGTTTTGTTGAGTTTACTATCAATTAAGTAATTTAATTACTAGCCAAATATTCGAAATTATCGCCTTTAAACCAGTAGACCAAGGAAACCAACTAAAACAAGTAATCAAGTAACTGAATTGAACTGAATTAGGAAACTAAAAAACTGGCTTTATACATAAATTAAATACAGTTATATAATTTGTTAAAAAAAATGTTGTTTCGCGTCTATATTGGTTTCCGTAACAAATCAATATCTGCGTTTTAAATAGAGATAGATGGCTACAAAATGGATATCAATCAGTAATTTGGCTATATTTCAAGGAATACTCGAAGAAGTATTTCGCCGCATCAGTTTATTTACTGCTTTTAGACAATAAAAATATCGACGGTATTGCGGTTTCCAGTAGAAAATATTAGGAGTTTCAAGGAAATACTTAGACAATGCTAGTCATAACTTTGAGCATTTGTATTCAGAGAGCGATTCGGGGGTGGAACAAATTTTTAAAATTGAATCTAGGCATGTGCCGCTGCGATACAGCCGCGGCCGGCCTTGCTTCCATTTTACTTTTTTGCTGGCTGGGAAACAAGTACCTACATTTCATAATAATAAAAGTACTTTTTATTGAGTTAGAATTTAGAGCATCGAGTTTTTGTTTTTAAAACAGGCGCATAAAGGCGCCTATTGTTTTGTGCGGGAAATAATTATTTTACGGACTGCGGTACGCTGTGTTGTGTGGATTGAACCTAAATAATATTAATAACCTAATCTAGGTTAGATTTCCACTGCAGGTGAATAATAGAGAATTCGCTCAAGATATCTTAAAAAAATAATACAGTCATCATAGTCAATGCTCATTTTAATGCATTTTCTCAAATTTAGCTTTTATAGGCTCAAATCTTATAAAAATTAACATCTGGTAGCAGGACAGATGGCAGATGGCAGTAATACTGAGGACAGATAGCAGTCGCTTCACTGTAATTATGTGATCTGCAAAACCTGGATCATGATCGAGACGGACCCCGAGCCCTCGTGTGCGAGACCACAACCGAGCCATTAACGCCAAGATTTTAGAAGTCAATGCTTATTTCAAAAGCATTTTCTCCAATTTGGCTTTTATAGGCTCAAAAACGATAATTCATTTCAGTATCAAGCACATAGAGGCGAGATTCATGCCGGGGCCGCTTATTAAAACTTGACTTAAACGATTTAATGTCCTAATTTACTTCACAAAGAGAAATTAAAGAGGCTGTTAAAAGCTTGACATGACAAAGTGTTCATTCCTTCATAACTCTCGAGCCCATAGGCCTTACACATTCTAATTTAGTTAATTACTTTTCCTCGTTTAGTGTGAAAGCAATTAAAATTAGGTAGTGTGAAGCACGGTAGCTCTTTGAAGGCGCTTCTATTTTCATTATGCGGTGATTACAACGTAATATGTTGCCCCTCAATTTATGACGTGGATTAACAATGTTAACACTTCAAGGAAGATTTATTTTGGCCCCGTGTAACGAATCACCCCGGAATAATGTGCTACACACACTGTTGCTACTTAATATCAAATAACTAGATTTAACAAGACAAAACGCCATGTCAAAATGATCTAGTTAAAACCTATGGCGAGGTCCTAATTGACGGACGTCGTCCGACCTCAAAACCGCCCGTCGCGCGATTACAGTCGTACGACCGTTGCTAATTAGGACAGCGCCAAAGAGGTTTCAACTGAGGGTAAAGTTCATCGCTAATGTCGGAGACATCTGAATAATCTGCCTTTTATTCGTCATAATGAAATCTATCTCATTTCATGTCACACCGTCAGGGATTCGCCACGTTCACTTCCTGTACGACTTCTCAAAGAATAATCTATTCCTCCTTCCTCCTTCTTCAGGTAGTTGACCAGTATTAGTGGGTCCTACTTCCTTAATCATGTAGGCCAACTCTGGTTTCGTTGCCTCTTCTATAAGCTTCCACTTTGCCGTTGTAATCCCCGTAGTAACGTTGAAATTAGCCTCTGTGGTGCTGTGCTAGTTCTGGATTTGTCTTCGAACATATTTTCCAAATATGACGAGGTTGGTGAAAACTTGGATAACCTTATTAATGCTATAGTATTTTCACAGCCCAAGAACCAGGTACGCTACCCTGATCGACATACTGGAGTTTATCTTAACGTCTGCAAGAGCCTTATGGACAAGGAACCCTACAGTTTTGTAGGCACATTATAAAATAAACTCTCAGTCACAGTACAGAATCCTAAATTGCAGCATTTCGAGAACCCGCGTCGCGACTGAAAACGCATCCCAACGGTCTCTTACAGTAACCTTTAGTTACTGATCTACTCGACAATAGTTTGTCTGAGATACAGCATCTCTTCATTTCAACTGCCATGAACCTAATCGGTTACAAGCCATTACAGGGTTTTCAAACTCACCCGTTACATTCACAAACGATTGTAACGATTAATCGTTACATGTTTTAAGTAAAGGTACATAACCCGCTAGTTTTATTCGCACAGCTTTAAATAGTCAAGGTTTTGTGAGAGATAATACGTGGTCAATGCATTGTACATGTAACACACTAATACACTATGTGTTACAAAATTGTTATCGAAATTAATTATACAAATTATTAAAGTCTTTTGACCAAAGTGGCATGTATTTATTCTGTTACTTCGCATTTTTCACTCAAAACTGTGGCTGTCTATTATTTTTAAAAGTTTTTTCATTTTTATTAATGAGACAAATTAAAAAAAATTCTACCATTTATACCATCGCATCGGTGGAAAAGAGTTGTGTCAGGACCGTAGCTTATGGAAATCGATATTCTCTGCCTATCCCTATGGGATACAAGCGTAAGTGTATAAAGTTTTGCAATAAAAACAGACCAAAGTGGAGCACGGAAACGGTAAATATTATCCATACAAATCTAAGTTAATTGGCAATTAACTTAGATGTATTATCTACAGAAATCTGAAGAAGAGTTGGCGTTGGCGTTAATGTCCCAGTTATGCTCTCGTGCACGAGGACCCGGTAACTTTTTGACCATTATTCAGGATTTGGCCTATCAGAGAATGACTGCCATCTGACCTCCGTGACCCTGATACCAGGGGAACCTGACCAGATTAGATCATGATTACACATTCAGTCGCCTGAATGTGCAGGTTTTATCACGATGGTTTCCCTCGCCGTAAGAGCATCAGTTAGTATTCTACTAATGTACCTACATTACTCAGAAAATATAGTATAGTACAGTATACAGACATACTGTATTAAAAGAACCTATCTGTATTTGGCCGTGTGGTGTCCGGCAGAGTAGAATAGCACCAACTCCTTACACTCGTGGGTGTCGTACAAGGCGATTAATGGTTTCGAGGCAAAATATCTAAGAGTCTCTGTAGGCTGGAAAATGGGCAGCAGCGTTTTTCATTGTTATATTTATAACACTGTGATCTCCAACCCGCCTGCCAAGCGTGGAGATTATGGCAATAACCTCCAATTTCGCGGGAGAGCTCTAAGTCCTGCAGTGCACTGTTATGGGTTGTGATGACCTATATTTGTATTTGGATATTATTTACGAGTATCTTTTTTGTCGCTTATAGCAAACTCAATTGAAACACAATTACTTACAGGAAAAGCTTTCGTGTAGTGAAGCCCGTTGTACAGAATGGGAACATAGTATCTACTACATTTACCTCTCCATAATTGAGCACACACTCGCTTCCCACTCCGTATTCAGATTTGAACCTCTTTACCCGGTGGATTCAGTTTGTGTTTACTCGAACTGATTCGCATGTCATAACCGAACAATGAGACTAGGTATATACAGTCTGGTGGTATGTTTTTGATACAAGTTTCATGTATCATTTTTGATTCAGATTCTTTATTGATAACAAAAGTTACAGGTCATTTAGGTACATTATCGAATCATTTTAAAATAATTAAAATATGGTACGTAAAACCAAAGAATATATTAAAAATTACAACAGTAATTTATAATTAATGTAATACCTACCGAAAATTGTAGGGCAAATAAAAAATGACAATTACGATTAAATTAATAAAAATATAAATGTCATAACAATAAAATGTTTAAAATTTATAACAAAACAATAATGTCAAGTATTTCATAATTGAATAGTAGGTAATTTCAAATGTCAATAGATTAAAATAATATCGATTAACAAAATTGTCAAACACTATTCATTTAAAAATTCTTCTAAGGTATAGAAACACTTCTCCTGAAGTATATGTTACGACAAGTAAACATAGCTACATGTAATATTAATTCGCACGGCAGTGGTAGTATTCCTCACTGTTTAAATAACGGTCTGCACGTCTCGTCGTTGGCAACGCCTGCGATGGCTCGCACCGCGCGCTTCTGAAATACAAATACTCGGTGCCAGTTGGCGGCGCGTCGCCACAGCTTCACCCCGTACGACAGCAGCGAGTGCATCGTGGCGAAGTAGCTTGCGCGCACCGCGGTGCGCTCGGCCGTGGCGGCCAGTCTGCGCAGCGCGAAACACGCACTCGCGAGTCTCTCACACAACGCGTCGATGTGCGACCCCCACGTAAGGGCGCTGCCCAAAGCAAACCCCAGCACTTTGGTGCTTTTCACTCGCTACAGGAGAACGTCTCCCGCCACGACCTGCAGGTTTAGGGGTGTCCTGCCGTTTAGGCAGAATCTTTTTATGTATTTTCTTTCAAGGGTTTGAAGTTTTTAATGTAAGTTTAAGCAAATGGCCGTTATAAATGAGTTCATCGTGAAACGGATTTCTACATGTTAATATTATAATAAATATTCATCAACGATGGTGGCCACTGTCCATCAGGTGGACCGACCGTCCGTGTGCCTAGGAAATAAAAAAAAATATGACCCAGGATTTGGCAGATCAGGTATTACACTGGAGCGACTGCCGTCTGACCTCCGTGACCCTGTTAACAGCGGAACCTAACCAGGATGGATCATGGTTACACATTCAATCGCTAGAACGTGCAGGTTCCATCACGATATTCCTCACCGTAAGAGCATAGGTTAATGTTCAAATAATGTACATAACTCAGAAAAGAGTCATTGGTACACGACACAGGGACGCTGGTTTCCGGACCCGGTACCTCTCACTTGCCAGTCAGTCCGCTTAACAACTAACCCACCGATGCTCGACCTTTCCGGATTTCTACATGAAATGAAATGAAAAAGAAATAAGAACATCACAAAACAGCCATTTAACGGCGAATTGTGGTGTCTTCGATTTCATCATCTACACAACCCATAACAGTCCACTGCAGGACTTAGGGCCTCTCTCACGAGATGGGAGGTTATTGCCATAGTCTCCACGCTTGACAGGCGGGTTGAAGATCGCAGTGTTATAAATATAACAATGGAAAACGCTGCTGCCCATTTTCCAGGATACGGAGAGTCTAGATCTTTTGCCTCAAAAATATTAGTCGCCTTGTACGACACCCACGAGTGTAAAGGATTGGTGCTATTCTACTCTGCCGAACACCACACGACCTATTCTTCGATTCAACTTCTATAATTGAAATAATTAAGCTAAAGAAAGAAAGGCGCTCCATTGAATAAATTACTAGAGTATAATCCATAATACAATTACAAAACACTCAAACGAATGAAAGAATGTTAAGTGAAATTTAGTATGGATGACGGGCCACCTTAAGCACGCGTATTTCTGCATATAGGATTTAATGCCTATTGATAAAATTTATTGAATTATGTATAATACGCTTGAATAGGCAGTGGTAATTATAGAAGTAAAAAGAAAAATTGATATAGCAAAAAAAAAAGGAATATCTCTAGGTACCTATACTAGAATGTCTATCTAGATTAATTTTTTAATGTGTACTGGGTGGTAGCTACGGAAATTGCCATAACCATGGTCCGGAAAAACAATGGCTTAAGAGAATATTTTAGTCGTTAACGTCGCATCGGTGATAGGGAATAAATAAATTAGGGAAATTAAAATTATCATGCTTTCATGTCCAGACACTTGCTAAGAATTAATAAGATGAAAAAACTTAATAAGATGTTAAAGATCTTTAATACCGACTTAATGGTCGTTTTCCTACATAGATATTTCACCAATTAGCGTTTTCCTATATAGAGATAATTAGATATTTCGCGATATTAGACGTTTTTCTAGTGAGGCCTTTTGATTACAATCTTTTTTGTGCGTGATTTTGATTTTGATTTATTTATAACTATTTTACAGTTTATATAATAATATAACATTGATCATGATATATCTATAAACAAATTGTCACAATAAATACAAAATTTCATACAAATCTACTGGTAAAATGGTAAAATGTATCTGTAAATGTCAATATGAATTAATAAACCGGAGTTTAACATAAAAATATAGATAAAGAATTTAATCCAATGTCCCATTAATAAGTTACCGAGGAGGTAAAATGTTTAATAAAATAATAAATAAAATGTATGTCAACATTGGTAAATGACATTATTTAAAATAAAATGTCAAGAATACGATTAAATGTCAATAACAAATATAACTACTACAACTATGAAGTATCAATTGAGGAAATTTGACAGAAATACACATTAGCTCTAGGCATGAAGTTCGCATAAAAACAGCGCTATTATGTATGATTCCCATTCAGCACAGATTCCTGGACTCCGGAAGATAGCTGGCGGGAGTCGCTGAGGCATGCGCTCGTGCCGGAAGTCATCGTTCAGTTTGATTTATCATAACATTTATAATGCGCACATTTTGTACTTTAACTTACACGGTTAGTATTACACTAATGTATGGTTTTCCTGTTCATTCCTTATGGTACCTAATAACGTTTGGTTTATTTTGATGGTATCGCCTTTATATTTGTTATACTTAAGTATATGAAAGTCTATTTTTAACATTTCAAAGTTGCGTTGCCTGCGTGAATAATAATGAATAATTATGCGTTATGAAATGTTATTCTCGGTATTAAAGTATAATAACAGGCATTTACCGTCATCTGAATCAATTTACCTGAGTAAACAGTGAATACAGCATTAAGTATAATATGATGCCTATCTTCATCATCATCAATTAGATAAGAATAAGAGGCTAAGTCGAAAATCAATAAACTCCACCGGCATAAGCTCCTAAACTGCACTAAAAGGAACTAAAAGAGCGGTGAAATTACTTTCTGGGAATTATCTCCGTAGCAGCAGTTGTTAAATTGCACAAAGACTAGAATTTAATGCTCCTAGAGACTTCGCTTGCGACTTAAATTTATAAAGCTGAAAATTCAAAGTCTCATGATATAACGGCTTAAAGACAGTGGTGCTTATGAATTCAAAATATTATTACGGATTAGTATTATTTTATATTTTAATGAATAAAGTTTTCAACTTTATGGCCGATGGATGCATCTCATTTATTTATGATAGGTATATTTGAAATAGGTACCCAGTGGGAACTACTTTTTGAATTGGGTTTCAAGAATTGCGTGCATGCAGGTATGTGAATATATTCAAATAGGTAGATCAGTTTAAAATAACTTGATTTTTCACAGTTCGGTAGTTAGTAGGGGTTTAACTTAAGATCTAGGCTATATTTCATCTAATTCGATTGGGTAGAACCTGAGTTTGACCTGTCCGTATTTAGACATAGACATAGACATTATTTATTATGACATCACAATACTCATAATACAAAACTCAGTGAGGAACTCATGAGAGGATTTATAGCTTTCATACATTTTGCAGGTCATTTAAAGTGATCACTCGACAAAGATAAACTACCTTAAAAACGATTTCAACGCGGACTAAGTTGTCGGCCAAAGCTAGACGATAATAAAATATTACTAGAAAATCTCTAATAGTAGAAAAATAAAAAATGTTGACATCTTCAATGATATAGAAGTCACCGGCATCATGTTAGTATAACAGTAATTCAGCAATTCAAATTATCGACGTAAAGAACGTACCGCTCATCATATCTCATTGAATCACTTTAGAGATTTCGTCGAATGACAGCGGAATTCTCATTTCGCCAGTGCAAAGACAAACCGCAAGAAAATCGTCGAAGTATTGCAGCGAACGAGAGCCGCTGTGTAAGCAAATCTTGGCATTCAAGCAGAGATATGAAAGCGGGCCGTTATTGGTGTCTACCCACAAACTCCGACCGGTTACTGGGTCATAAAATTTACAAAGAGCCTTTTGTTAGCCATGTTATTGGAATTATAGTTCATACTTGTCGTAGCTTCGGGGCTTTAGATTTTTATACTTAGGTACAGTAAATATATTGAGATACGCGTTTCCAATTTGATTTTAATAAAAATAAGTAGATACCGTCACGGATGCTAATCAGTGCCCGAAACTGTACCAGAGTAGGACACTATTTAGCGAATGATCTTGTTAAAGATAACGGTTTTCAATTTAAGCAATAAGTACAGTTACTATAGAATAAATAGTAAAATCATAAATTTTTTGTTTTTAATATTGTAGATAGATAAGCTCTCTATTTCTCATACAAAAACAGTTTAAATTACGGACGGGTCTAGACCCGTAGGTACATTGTACCTGTATTATAAATTTGGTAAGTGAAACAATCCATACGTAAAAAGCACGCAGTTAAACCTAAACCACAAAGATTAGAAACCTACAAAAATACAACAAACCCGAACACAGGATACTCGTCTCCATTGCCACATCGACAATGAAGTCATTGTTGAAATGATAAAAAAAAATCTCGTTTCTTTTTCCAGTTTGTGTACCGAGTGTCGTATTCAACTCGTTCCGTAAAATTCAATTTTGGGAATTTGTTTCCTCCCGTCGAATGGTGTGCGGAATACTGATGTGGTCCTGGGCTCTGCGCTGCTGTATACACCACTTTTTATTGTAACAACGCGAAATATTTGCGATTGCCGAGCATTTGACATTTTAACGAGCTGCTTCCCCTACGAGTGAGTCAATTCAACTTTCAGTTGGCCGACGTGTGCTGTGTGAATGATCGTGCTATGAGATTGTAATTTGGTGTACTATTCTTGGTAACAGGGTTCGAGGATTTTGGTTTAGCGGATAGGTATATATCGTGATATGGATGTAAAATCATGAGGCTTGATTTTTATTTTTGACTAGTGGAGCTGGCGCGACTTCGTTCGCGTGGCGTCCTACACCTACTCTATTTTCTTGCATATAAACCTTTCTCTCGAATAACTCTAACTTGTTGAAAACCGTATTAAAATACGTTGCGTAGTTTTAAAGATCTAAGCGTACATAGATACATAGTGTAGGTTGCGTTTTTAAAGGCGGAAAACTTAAAATGCAATAAAACAAAGAAAAAGGTATTTAAACTGGCTTTATTTGAAAGATCATTTTGTGGCATTTATGTTTGAATATGATTTCGGTCACGTGGTCGTCGTGTGTTTATTAACTTAATTATTCAACCAAAAGTGATCTTCATTGCTGAACAGAATTTTGCTTGGGGAAAGAAATAAACATCAACGAATATTTTCATGTTGGCTACCCAGATTGAGTGATCAGACTTCATTACATTATTTTCTTTGGAGATATGTCAATTCACTTTTCAACACCGATATACCAGAGACGATCGAATACAACACTCGCTGAGTTATTAGCGAAATACGGCCGCAATTGTAACGAAAAGTGTATGAAAAAGGATATACAGACGCGCCAGTCAAGAATGCCACATTTCCGAATTTATATAAAACAAAGAAATGCCATAAAATTATATTTCTTTTTCTTTGTTGTATTTCAAATTTAAGTTTTGCAAAATTCAAAATTTCTTTATTGATTAGGATATTAAATATCTCTTTCGATCGTCAAAAAGGAGGGGTAGGAAAGTAGGAAGGAAACACACAGTAACACGCCGACCGCCCTATGGCCGCAGTAAACCCAGCCCACGCCAACCACGACCGGACCGTGCCCGACAATGCCAGGCAGAGCCGGACCGCGCTCGATATATTATATAGGTATGTCTAGTATAATTAAGAAAACACACCTAAAACTACAGCAAGAGTCAGCGAGACCGCCAAGGCAGCACCCGTTCACGAGTATTACGCAGGGCCCAGCCATCGTCCAATTCAACCAATTTTATTATGAGATGACATTAATTGAGCTACGCAGTTATGTAGTTACTACGTTTATTAATATTATTATATTGTGATAGTTTTCAATTTTATATTGACATACTTGTTATTTTATGTTCATTTATTTCTTTAATAATTATTAATATTAATAATTATTACATGATAATTGAATGACGGTTTTGAATATTTACTAAATAAATGAATATGAATATGAATATTTGAGGGAAAAGAGCGACCGCCGCCCCACGCCACCGCCAGACAGACTTTTAAGTAAGCGTGCATTGCACATGTTGTATGTGATAGGTAGTCGCTTCAACCCTACTCTATCCTATCCCTACCCTACCCCTATCTTACCCCTACCCTACACTACCCCTACCGCAGACAGGAGACACCATGTGTGGGAGAGGAAGGAAAATTAACGCCGCTTCCAATGTGGTTCTCCATGGGGGAAAGAAACGGCAAGAAACCCACAGAGCCTACGTTAATTCTTTTTTAAAACATGTCTTATGTACTAATACATTATTTGTCCTATATACTATCTTAAAAGTAAATACCTGTATAGAACAGCAGTTCAGTCCCATGGACCGAATGGATTTGTCATTTACATATTCAGATATACTATAATAACTTTTTTGACATAATTTATATTGACTTTAAATTTATTCAATGGTAATTCTGAATATATGTTGGAACCTTATTATAAAAGCGTACACATTGACCCATAAATGATTAGTGGACTTTGGCTAGACGACAAGCACCAGCAACAAGCTTTTCATTATTTCTCGTATTAATATTATGAACATCACTATTCTTCTTAAATAAGTGTAAATTTTTATGAACATACATTAAGTTTTCATATACATATATGTATATTGTGACGGCATTGTCATGATATCAATATTCCTGAATTTATATCTTAGTGAAGTTCTAGGTCTTAATTGATAAAAAATAGCCCTTTTCTGCAGTACAAATACATTGTACCAGTTGGCAGCGTGTCCCCACAGCAGTATGCTATAGGCCATAATACTGTGGAAATAACTAAAGTAAACTTATCTTGCTGTATCCTCGTCAGAAATACCTCGTATCTTCTTTACAGCATATGCTGCAGAACTTAGCCTTTTCGCCAATTTTTCAATGTGAGGACCCCATTGCAATCTATTGTCCAGAGTAAAGCCCAAAAATACTGTAGAATCAACAACATTCATATTTTCGCCTTTTATTTGTACATTAGTGGGCACTGATCTAACATTTGGCATAGCAATTTTAAACATTATGTCTTCTTACCATTCAGTCATAACTTATTAACCGTAAACCAGTTTACCACTTCTGCAATAGCCTTGTTCACGTCTTCATATGGTAATTGTTGTCTTTTTACTTTAAACACTAAAGATGTATCGTCAGCGAACTAGACGATTTCATAAGTATCTTTAACAAAGTGCGGTAAGTCATTTACATAAATAACAAACTCTTCGATCTTATCTGCGATATACCTCGCGCCAAGGCTGCCACGGATGCACTCGTTACGTAACTCGATCGAGTCGCGTAACTCCGCACCTCCGTTGGCGTGGAGGTCGCGAACGTGTTTCGTCAGCGCTGGCCAAGTCTCGCAGCCATAGAGCATCACCGGTCTAATTACACAGGTGACTACCGTGAGTTCCCGCCATTTGGCCCAGGCTGCAGAGATTCGAGACTTGACATCGGGGCCGATATCGCCGGACTTCGTTATCTACAAGGATGGTTTCGGGATCAACGCTGCAGCTGGCCATATACTCCGTTTTGGTGACATTCAACTTCAAACCACCGTTTTCTAGGACATCCTTCCACGTGTTTACTCTGGTCTCAAGATCCTGCCTACGCTTGCTCACCAGTGCAATGTCGTCAGCGTACTTCATAAGCCAAGGAGGCATGTCCTGAATTTCAGCTGAGAGGGCACCGGGAACAATGCAAAACAAGTAAGGCTCAGCACAGAACCCTGGTGAACATCTACAATAATCGGGAAGGGATTAGTATGGCCTGCAATGGTTTTGACGACGGTTCCAGTATAATCCTCCATATAATAATGTACGCTTCGGGCACAGACTCCATACCTCCTTACATCCGTGCTAGTCCTTCACTGATTACATTTAAAAGAGTATTATCTCTCTCACTAATATACAGTTATAGTACGTATATACTCGTACTTATTGTATTCATGATTAATTATAGTATTTGTTTATAGTATTTTTTTTAGTTTACTTGTGTTTACTTCCTATGCCTAAGTGCTGACTTACAGCTTCTTTGACTCCAAGGTTTGCTGGTAGAAAACTCAACTGTTGAGTTAAGCTCGCCTTTGTACTTAAGTTACCTTCTGTTAAATTATATTTATTATTTTTGTGTAAAATAAAGAATAGTCTTTGATCTCAGAGCCCATCAGATTATCTCCAGAGTCTAGATAGAGGCCGTCCACTGTCGAAAGCCCTCTGCAGGTCGAGAAATGCGTAATGCAATGGTTGATTCCTACTGCAATGGGTAAAGATTGGATCCATGGTGCTACAGCCCGGCCTGAAGTCATTCCGTGGCTACGATCCTATTGAATAGTTCAGTGAGCAAGAGTACGCTTTGGGTTCCCATTGTTTTCCAAATTTATATGGGTATTCCGTCTTCCCCGGTAGACTTTGTTTTATACTATGTGTAGATATATCCGTACAACATTAAAGAAAAAATCATCTTGGCGTTAATGTCCCGGTTGTGCTCTCGAGAACGAGGGCCCGGGGTCCGCCTTGACCATGATCCAGGATTTGGCGATTAAGTAATTACAGTGGAGCGACTACCATCTGACCTCCGTGACCCTGCTACCAGGGGAACCTGACCAGATTGGATGATGGTTACAAATTCAGTTGCCTGAATTTGCAGGTTTCATCACGACGTTTTCTCTCACCGTAAGAGCATCGGTTAGAAACAACTAAAATACATAACTCAGAAAAGAGTAATTGGTATATGGCCCAAGCGGGATTCAAACCCGGTACCGCTCGCTTACGAGTTGGATACTTAACCGCCCGGCTACCGACGCTCTAAACCCGTACAACTTTAATATTATAAAATAATATGTGTACATAACTTGTACCGAGAGCTGGGTTGGATGAGGCGTACGGGTCTGAAACCAAGGACTGTCAAGGCACTTTTTGGGCTAGCACATAGCATCATTGGCTGTGCAACGGGATAACGCAGCTGGAATCTGGGGTACATTTGGCAGGGAGCCTATTTATTTGACAGTGAACCTAGCTTTAAAACTTAATATGAAAATAACCCCATATAGATTTAGTTTAACTGAATAAATAGTAATAAAATTTTGTATTTGAAATCAGCCCTTCATTTTGATACCCCACTCAGTGGGATTCGGAAAACATTTCTTTTTACCTCACAATATGGCGCCCAAAACTCGCCATTTTGATTTTTTAACGCCTGTCCATGGACACTTGGGGTTTTGAGACGAATCTAAGGATACCTTAACTGCCGTAATCCATCCAGCTGTTTGGAAGATACGAGGTACATACATACAGATATGCGCGACAAACATAACCCTTCCTTGGCAGTAGGGTAAAAAGCAACAAGCAACAATAACTGAATTGAGAACCTCCTCCTTTTTGAAGTCGGTTTAAAAATAACAATAATGCAATTAATACGTTCTGCGTCTCACCGATGAAACAGAAATTTATCACTTATTTCTCATGTAATTTCATCTTACTATGTTTCATCCTAAATAATCAAACACAAGTGACCTCAACTATTAGTTATTTAGTAAAAATTTAGTTATATAAAATAAACTTCAATTACTAACTAGTAACAACTGTGTTTTATTATAATGCCTATTGGGATTTTTATAATTCCAAAGTAGCATAGTCAAAAATATCTTAAACTTCAAACCGGAATACGCCGTCTCTATACGTACTAAAAGTACTTGGCAACGTAGTGAGAAGGCATCGATAGCGCGATGTAAAGTACAAGCAGCGACATCTAGTGAGTAAGTAAGAAACAACATTGAGAGTTTAATTTGTGGCTGTTCTTTAAAAAACTACTGGGGCATTATCATGATTTTGAAGTGACCTTACTTTATTTTTTTTTATGTCATACGGTAGGAAAACAGGCAAGCGGGCCACCTGATTGAAAGTGGTCACCACTGCCTATAGACATTAGCAACACCGAGAGTATCGCCAATGTGTTGCCCACCTCTATAACACGTTACTCTGGCAGCAAAAAGGCAAATGTCCCTCCACTGCCAAAGCCACGGTTTCCCAAATTCCCACCCCGTGGAGAACTGGAAACCTTACTCACCGGCAGAAACACTACTATTTAAAATAACATTGTTTAGCTGCGGTATTCTGTAAGGTAAGGAGGTACTTCCCCAGTCGGGCGGCTCCAATTCGAACGGGATACCCCACTATTAGGCCAGTCAAATCTTACATCTAAAACGCAAATTGCGATGTAATGCTGCATTTTTGGTATGTTATTTAGACCCCTTAGGAGTGTGTGGAACAACATTTTGCAAGCAAAAAAAAATGTGCTACCTGCGTAATACGTGAAAATCTGCGAAAATTCGGGGCTTTTTTCACATTTTGTCCTAAAAATCATAATTTATGATTTTCTGAGCTTTTAAAATTGATTAAATTTGCAAGAATTTAAGCCCAAACACAGCTCTATAAAGCGTATAGCAACCAAGTTATAAATTTTAGGTTTTGCTCCCGACCGGAGCAAATTATTGGTAAAAACTAGTTCTATGATAAAAAAATAAGAGGGAGTTGTAGTACATTTAATTTTCTTTAATTAATGTACAGAACGAACTATGTGAGACTAATGGTCCATTCACAATCTTCAAAAAATTAGAAGGTAAAAATGTATTTTTGAAGAATAACGCATTTATTAAGGTAAGAATAACAATTATACATATTATGAATACTAATCTGACATAATAAAATTACAAATAACAACTAACTAACTTAATAAAACAATCACTTATTTTGTCCAAGGTTCACGGTATTAGAACTATTAGGAATGCTGCCCAGAAGGTTGGCCGCAATGCCCTCTGTCCGAAGTGGAAGCCACCCCTATGGTCTTTAGTAATATCGACCAGGCGCTTACGTAGCTCCCGAAATAGGGAGTGTGAGCATGGTCCCAATAGTTCAAGGGTTTCCACGCCAAACGGTGTAAATATGTGGTTTTCACCAACACTTGCGTATTTGCGCCATTTGACGCTTGCAACTGAGGCGGCATCGGACCCAGCATAACACGCCGTTACTGGAAGATGGAACTGTGCAAGGGTATCGCTACACGTGGCGTCCCTGACCAAACATCGTCCCAGCTTCCAGGGCGGGAGTGTCATCCCTTCGGGCCTCTTACCGTCATCACGGGCCTAACACCTGGCTCCAGCTTCGCGGGTGCTCCAGCGGAGGTGACGGCCCGGCGCGGCGGCGGATGATATAGTGCGTAACGTGGTCGAGAAGTGTCCCGATATTTTTAGAGGACATTGCCTAGAGACCCGATTTACACTCGCCAGCAGCCAGCAAACGGGCACGCTCTGCAAGGGACACATCATTATTATTTTTAGAGATATTATTTATTTTGTAAGTAAGTGTAAAAAAATAATCAAAAAAGATCTGGTAATAAACCAATAATAATATACCTATGTACCGTCACGGGATTTCTTTAAAGTTCTTAGTAACATAATAAATGAAACACACAGCGAAGGATTGATTAGTAATAGGGTTCCTTTTATTATCCTTCAGGTATAGAATAGAACTATGGATGGAACCCTAAAAAGCAACACCCAGAGCGGCCAAAATATTTATAAATATGTCTCGTCATTGTCTAACTAGGAAAAAGCTAAAAAACCCACTCTTTCAGCCGCATTTAATAAAGTACGAACTAATAAATAAAGTCCGGTAGTATTTTAATTAATGTCATGAAGTAGTTAATAATCACCGAAAATCTAAATAATAGTCTTGGGTAGTTCGTGAACGACCTAGGTGGGAAGAGCGCTCCTTTAGGTGAACTATGCGAACTAGTTCATCGATGATCTCGCTGTCAGTTCTTTTTATATTTTTTCGTCCACTTTACTAGGCAGTGGCGCTATGTGATCAACCGAGTTATTTACTTTTACTGTGCGCGCCCCTTGATATTTCGATATATCCATATCGATACTAAACAACTTCATATCCACATCCAAAAGAATTTGCAATAATCATAAATATATTTTTTACTTCATTTATTGTTGTTACTAAATTATTTCAAAAAAAGAACTAATGAACTAATAGAGCGAACTAGTTCGCCATTGGATGATGAACTAAACTGAGCGCTCTCAGTGGTGACCGACTATGCCCAATAACTAATTTACGTTGTAAATAGATCGTAAATTTTACGATATTCAGATAATTAACTGTCCTGTCCTGCGTCGTCATTACTTTTATTTTATATTTTCCGACATAACATGACCTATAGACATAAACAGGTTCTTTGTAGCCACTACAAAGAAAAGGTGTTCCTAAGCAATACAATGCTCATAATTGAGTTCATTTGACCTCAATGTAGCATTACAAAAAATCTCTCAAAAACTACTGAACCGATTTTAACAACTCTAACTCCTCACAGAACTTAGCTAACCGCAAGGGAAGAAGCGTTACCGCGATTTAAAATACACGCAGAGACATCTAGCGTATACGTATGGAACTAAAAGTGAGTTAACGGTGCGAATGGACTAATGGACAACGGACGGAGTTGGTATAACAATACGTTATTGTTTGATCCTGTAGAAATGTATTATTATTATGTTTTCTTTGTATGGTTAGAGTGAAAAGATTTGTAGGTTTATTTGAATTTGTTTTGGGTGCGCGGTTATGGTAAACAAGTATCCAAAAAGTTGTTACAATCGTAATTTTTGAGTTCTACGTACGAATGTAGGTTTCTAGACTTAAACTCTTAAAATAATCATTATATTGGAAGTACCCGTAGCTGTACTGCAGATTAGGTACGATAAGTACTACTAATACTGCGTAATTTTGGCGTAAAACGAATCGTTTATAAATAATAAACTCTACCTTTTTACTTTTAGCACTTCTAAACTTCTAACCTGTTCTATAATTTACTTATAATTGTTGTTTGGTACATATTAATTACCATCATTTGCATGAATTAAAATATGCCTTAATAAATTTGAAATTTTTATTCAAAGTTGTTTTTAATGTAGTCATTGCACAATATAGCGTTGTTTCTGCATCTACATTTTCCTAGTAAAAAGTATAAACTATTGCTGTACCTTTCTAATTAATTATTTAGTAAAAACCCGTCAATCTACGTACCCACTAAGTTAGCCCCGCTAATCTGTCGCAAACAGACCAACGGTTCAAACTAGCTCGATTGCTGCAATCAATTCCTACTACATATCCCTTAACCCACTCTGGGGTTATAAAGCGTCATAATAATCTAGGCGGTCAGTTCGGGCCTCAGATGGCTCTGGTGCCCATTCATTACCGCAAAGCCAGGGTTAGCGCAATATTGCTAGCGTGATAATGCACTGCAAATTACTTGTCATTAGGCCCGAACAGGTGGATGCGTGCACTGTGATACGGACCAATTCGGTACATTGTACTTGTAATTGTACTTGTATAGACAATTAACTTGTTTACATAGAGCCCTTTGTGTGTACAGAGGTAGAGTAAACAGTTTTAATCGCGATAGCTTTATCGTAATCTCTGGCGTAGTGAGTAAACATGAGTTCGAGTATTTATTTTCTGAAATGTTAGCGATTTCTTGGTCTCTACATATTGGAAGTTTTCTTTTTATAATTATTTGTTGTTGATTTCCTCGGGATATAAGGATACACTGTTTTAAATCTTTTCAGCGTTCAGGTTGTTATTGAATATTATTTTCTACGGCAATACTGTAGAGTCGCAATCATTTTGGGTCGCTGCGTCGTCGTAGTAAGTATTTAAGTAATCTTGTAGAGTCCTGCAGAGCAATATATTCAGTGACCCCTTTTCTTTTGGTGTAGGGCGACCATAATGTCATAGAGGCTGCAACCAGTTAGTACTTCTGTAGATCAGAAAATAGGAAACAGATTTTTTCCGACAAGTATTTTTAACAATGCTTGCTAGCGTACAGATTATGATTTATGATTATAATTTACGTATTAAAAAGATTATGGCAATACCCTCCACTTACATGGAAGAGCCTAAATCCAGCAGTAGACTGTTTTGGGCTATTGACGTGTTTATGTATACCTATTGATGAATAACCATATAAATTGGATAACGAAGAGTCTGTTTATTTTCTTAAGGTATTTGTGGTATTGTTCCGAGTAGGTATTATAAATTTCAAGCAATAAATGACAAACAAACGTATTAGAGAGTATTATAGAGCTCCATTCATAACCACACGCATACAAATAATTACGTTTATAATATCTCCGAGACATAACCTCACTAGCGATAAACAGGCAAACTGTTTCCAACTGACGTCTAATTTGGCCTATTTCTTGTGCAAAGATGATTGTGAGCGTATCATTAGAGCCATTAGCGATTGAATGCTGTACTGTGCGGATCTTAGCGGGGATAGTCTTGTGCACAATGGGCAGACGGTACTCAATAGTTCGATATCCGATTCAGAATAGGTTATAGGTATCAAGTAAACGTTTTGGATATCCCGGACGGCGGAGTGTCGACGTGGAGGGAGTTACTACATTTTGCTCTTAGCCTGTGCATTATTAAGGGATCACGTCGGGAAACGTTTCAAAGACACGGCGACAGGCTGGAACGTTTAAAGCCGCGGGTTCACGCTTTGACTGGTTTGGTCCGGATTTACCCTCGCCTTTCGAGGGGTAACGACCGTCGATTGGTCGATGAATTAATTTGGTTATTAGTAACATGTCGGTTTGCGTGCCTACTGTGTGTTATTACTTAGAATGATAGGTCTTAGGGTGATAGGGGGGATATCTTTACATAGTGTAAAACAAAGTCGCTTCCCGCCGTCTGTCCCTACGTATGTATGTACGCTTAGATATTTTAAAGTACGCAACGGATTTAATGCGGTTTTCAACAATAGATAGAGCGATTCAAGAGGAAGGTTTTTAACTAAGAATAAAAAGGTAGGTAGTTAAATAAGTGTTCGTGAATGAAGTCGCCCCGGGTTCACTAGTTACTTATAAATGTAAAAGTTTGTAATGTTTGTTACTCAATCATGCGAAAACTACTTAATAGTTTTGGATAAAACATGGCACATACATCGTCACATATTACATACATAGTATTATATCTCAAAAATAAAGATTCTCCCCAGGAATATGGCATAGTCGAATTTTAAATTTTAAGTCGAGTGAAAATTAATTAAAAAAACTTCCCCCCAATATAAGGTATTGAGAACACAGCTTTACACAGATGAAAGGGTATTACGTTGAATCGTTGAGAAACTTTCAACATCAGGTGGAACCGAGGGCTCATACTGAACTATCTATCGGGACCGAAGCGAACTTTAATCGAAATGTTGCGCTGCACTTCTCTACAGAGTCTCTCATAGTTTTAAAACACAATAATGCCACAACAGTCAAGTGTTACAATCCAGCCAACTCGTCTAGTCGACAGCTATAAATAGATTTATATCGAATACACTTTGTTACCGAGGTTTTGATAGTCGTTGTAAGTAGTGATATTTGAGAGGCTGATCATAGGTTATTGGATATTCATTTAATACTTGTGTTTGTACACGCGCATACTTGCAGATATCGGCCTTAAATAATGCACATCGGCTAGTTTCGGCTTCGTATTTACTCACACGCGTGCGACAGAGACGACGCTCTGCGCAGCCCAACTACTCGTTTTGCATTATTGACGGCATTCTTTTTTGCACGTACATAACGTCACGATTTATTCCCGTAGGGATCGGCAAAGATTAAATCGTTATATTTTTAGATAGGAATACTTTTATAGCAGTTATACTTGAAGATGAACCTGTCAGAAAACAAAAATAAGCCTTGCCACGAAACCAGTTTTCGAAGAAGATATTTTAATGTTTTGAACTAGCGCAGTAATTGTCAGCCTTTTTTAAAAATATAACCGGGTTTTGTACCGCATATCTTAGCGTATGATGCATGCAACTGCGGCCCGGTGAATACTTTTAAAAAGCATTTTTATGAAGTACTAGATATACCTTTTTATAGGTGGGCCAGGCATTAGACCGCCATCTCACCTGGCAGTGAGATGGAAACGATATCATCATTATCCGAGTAGCCATTCCCAGCTTCAGCTAGAGTCCGCTTTTCTGCTTTGTTTAATAGGATTATTTTTGTTATACACAGATATGATAGGAGGGACATATTTGAGGAGGCGCTTCGGTACATGCTTTTTGCCATGACGCGGTCCTGGTAAGAGAGGATGGAGTTGAGGTACAGAGTAGTCTGTTGAAATGGCGAAAATAAAGCATAATAAACAAAATAGTTCTATGATTTCGGGGGGGTTCTCTCGAACTCTTTCACCATGACAGCGTTGCTTTACCGGTCTGCTCCGACTTTACACATCTCGGCTCTCTGGTACAGGGAGACAGTGAGGTAGACCACTGCCTGCGTTGATCCATGCTGTGAAGCACCGGATCAACGTAGGATGGATGAAATTGCGAGAGGGTACAGGCACTGCATGCGACCCTCGCGTGCCTCTGAGATCCTACCTCCTATCTCATAAGACCTGTCATAATTTGCGTGGATCGTTGTGTTGGCCGAAGGATGAGGATGTGTGGTGAACATAGAGATGACAGTGGATGAAGAAAAATAACCTACTGTGCCGACCCCAAACGAATGGGATAAATACAATTACGATCTTGACGTTAACGACCCCGTTGTGCTTTCGTGCCCGGCGTCCGCCTTGACCATGATCCAGGATTTGGTAAGAGCATCTGTTAGCATTCAACTAATGTAAATAACTCAAAAAAGAGTCATTGGTATATGGCCGCAGTGGGATTCCTCGCGATTACGAATCGGATACCTTAACCACTCAGCCACGCTCTATGGGATAAGGGCAGCTAAATTATGAGGTTTGCTTTTTTTTGTTATGCAAGTACCTATTTTAGATATTACAATAGAGAAAGAAGTCAAACAATATCGATAAACTTTTATCGTTTACCTGCATAGAGTGATCATGTCACTATTTACAGTCATGGAACACAGGAAACTACTTTTGTAAGTGAAGCAGCATTTAGCTTAATAGACATTTTTCATTTCACTTAACTGAAACTTGATGAGGAATTTTTAAGTATTCAATTCAATGCTCAAAGGAGGCTTAAAGAAAGTGCCGTCGCGAAAAGTTTCGCCTTTTAAAAAAGTTTCCGAAACTACACCTTCCTGTACATCAATGGTTTCAGTTCCAAGAAGGCAGTCCACAGAGTTGTATCAGTTGTCTTTAGTTCCAGGCTACCGGGAGTTCCCAGGGCGTAGGGGGGAGGGGGAGGGGTTCGGGGGGAGTTATTACCACCTCTTTTGTTCACCGTACCGTAAAAGCACAAGTTTTACAATACACCCTCCGGCCACAAAAGATATGTCTAGCTGTAAAAATGGATATAGCAAACTTTATTATTTTGGTAAAGTTCAAATATGTTGTTATTTTGTTTTCGAGTAACGGGCGGAACGTGAAAATGTTTAGCTAGAAAACATAGACATAAACCTTCTTATAGATAGTAAACTAGCACATTGCTTGTTCGTGTATGTTTATGTGTGAATAAATTAGGTTTTAAGCACTATCATTATACCTGTTAGTCTGTTACATAATTATTTTAAACGACATACTCGTATGCTCATAAATTTAACAGTATTCTTGAAAACTGCTTCAGTTATTTCGAAGAAAATAACCGAGTATTTTGGGTCTGAAAATCTATTTAGGTATTACGTTCAGTTTTACTTATACATACTACTATAACAAATGTTTGTTCTTTCTTCCACGATCATTTCCTTTCCCATTTTGTACTTGCACACATGAAACATAGTCGTAGTTTCAGTTTCGGCTGTGAATTTCCGGCTTTAGCGAAATTGTTTGGGCATTAGCTCAGTGGTGGTGCAGTGTGTGCAGGTTAAGCGATGCACAAGACATGGCCAGTGTGCCGAGTATCAACAGCCTTGCATCCCTGCCGAGGCCGTGTCAGCGATTCTTGGAACAGACTACGTGACCGGAGCTCCGATCCTACTATATACAATCTTAAAATGTAACGTATGTTACGGTCATTTTTATTTTTACAAAATGGATATTATTAAATCTTGTCTATATTCTTTCAAGACATTAGTCGCCACACTCGTGATTAGCATAGTTAAGGAACTCTGACTAAAATTATCATCGTGGTCAGGGAAAATTGTAATCAAAACTAAAATATAAACCCCACAAATCCTAAAATGACACAAACTAATACGCATGACGCGAGAATTGGCCTCCTGGGCAATTATTGCCTATCGTATTTAATACCATCTAGCCCGGAGGCACTCTACATAAAGTTGCCAGGCATATTCACTAGATGGCAGTGCATGTATTTTAGAACGCGCTAAATATGACGATTTTGCTTCTGAAGTTTGCTGAGCAAGAGTAGTTTGCGTACCCCGTCCCCATGCGATGTTACCTGGTATTGCTTCCGATGAAACCTGGAAAGCCTTCCCGGCTACAGGTGCTCCCAGGGGGTGTTTAGCACATAGGCGCCTAGGATTCTTTTTGGCGAGTCGTGCATAACCAGCACGGCCGGCCGGCTGGTACATGAGAGTTCACCTCCTCCCTCCCAACCGCTACCGGAGGGTGCCCATTTCCTTTGCGTTAGACGCAATAACAAAAAAAGCAAGAGTAACAATGTGTGGTACCATTAACGCTTTAATAGATTTGGGTTGCATTAGTTGGAAGTTGGGTAAGTGAGTGATTGAATATATTAATTGTGACCGTGATGACCGTAAGATGAAGCAAATAAATTTTAACAAGCTTACGTCACGGGCAGCGGTATATTAATACCGGAGACGATAAATAAAGCAATTAAAGTTTTAATTATCGTTAAACGTTAACACTAAACGTTAAAGTATCTGATTAAGTAAACTCCGGAGTCAATTAACTATCGCTGGACGACAATATCGTGTCAATGTAAAAATAAAATTTACAAAATATCGTTCTCATTCGAAATTTAAAAACGTTTCAAGTTCAAACCACACCAACGGATTTCGTGGAAGTCTCATACAATTTTATCTCCCTTTGGTTCTACTGACATTTCGTGACTTCAATAATTTGGTCATTGTAGGGCAGCAGATATGAAAATAATATATTGGTATTGATAACCGTTTACCAATATTGATATCTGCCTGTAATTTGCATTGCAACAACATGTATCCTATTTATTCACTCTGTATTTTTCCCCGACTGCGTATAAACGTAGTTGGACAGCAAATTTTACGATATCGCAATTTCGGCGTTATTGCTATGATTAAAAGTGAGAGAGAACGGCAACGAACATTAAAATCGCAACATTTTGCTTTCTCTCACGACATACCTCAAAGCATACGTGTTTGTGTAACAGAACAAATATTGATAGTTAACTATCTTGAAATATTCGCCCCATCCCGCACTTTGCGCGCAGTTGAGGCGTTGTGTAAGAGAGAGGGGGCGAATAGTTTAGATATTTGTGTTAACGGATTTTGTTTGACAACGTATGGATGCCATACAATATTGCTGTGGTAGGCAACCAGTTTTGTTTTCGTTTTGATATATTGGACTCATCCCTACTTCTAGTGCAATATTTGCAATGCAGTTTTACGTAATACAAGTTCAGGATATCCCGTTAATTTTAAAGAAATAAATATTGCTGTCGATGCTCTTACGGTGAGGGAAAACATCGTGATGAAACCTGCACATTCAAGCGATTGAATATGTAAACATGATCCAATCTGGTCAGGTTTCCCTGGTAGCATGGTCACGGAGGTCAGACGGCTGTCACTCTACTGTAAATTATTTACCTGGTCTGCCAAATACTGGATCATGGTCAAGGCGTACCAAGGGCCGTTAATTATGTATATGCTGGAAAACACTAAATGGTGAAATGTCTATGAAGGAAAACAAATTAAAAGATCTTTAACAGCTTATTAAAAATCGTCTGGTCTCATCATAATTAGTAGATAATTTCAACTTCCCTAATTTATTTTAAGGAATTTATTATGAATTAATATTGATTTAAACTAATATGTAAAAATACATACATCGCTCTTTGTTCTGATAACAAAAACTATTATCCTCATAATAATTTGCCGTTACCTCACTTATTTGCTTATGTAATCAATATTGGCACTATTAAGTAAAGAAGGAAGTCATTAACGAAAATATTGAACTAACAGATGCTATAGACTTGCTTCTATGTAGAATAAAAGGAGATGTGTGAAAATATGCGAAAGTTGTGGATATATGCGAGGCTAGGGAGTTGTGTCAGAACAGAGCAAAGTGGCGGTCCATAGTCTCTGCCTCCCCATCTGTGGGACACAGACGTGAGCTTTATGTATGTATGTTGCTTCTATGTATGACTATTGGAATCGGGCCACCTCCAGTCTAACTGCAATGTACACAAGCACTAATCACTCGAGAGTGTCTGTGCAGTGGACAGCACTAAAATGTAAAGGATCTTGAGTGTAGCCGTTTGCTCTATGTCTCCTGCCGACCCAACCATGGTCCTGTGTAAATAGCATGGTGAATATACATTTAGTTAAGTCAATTCAATGTTCTAATTTGTTATTCTATTTTGATGCATTAGCATCGGTGGCCGAGTGATTACAGTATCTGACTCGTAAGCGAGAGGTACCGGGTTCGAATCCCACTGCGGCCATGCACTAATGACTCTTTTCTGAGTTATACACATTAGTTCAATACTAACCGATGCTCTTCCAGTGAGAGAAAACATCGTGATGAAACCTGTACATTCAGGCGACTGAATATGTAACTATGATCCAATCTGGTCAGGACCCTTGGTAGCAGGGTCACGGAAGTCAGATGGCAGTTGCTCCACTGTAATTACCTGATCTACTAAATCCTGAATCATGGTCAAGAACCCAGGCCCTCGTACGCGAGAGCACAACCTGACTCTCTATTACGTAAAGAAAACAAAAAAAAAGCAAATAATAACGCTTGATGTTGCGAACTAACTAGCAGGAAAAGGCTGAAGAATCGCAACTTGTGCTTTTAGCTTCTCATTTCACGTTTTCTCAAATATTTTCCTATTAGGACCTGAATTTTTGCACACTAAGCTCCTTGAAAGGCAGTTTTGTATGGGCCTTCCGTCTGAAAAGTTCCTCTTTGAGAAAGTTTCGGACTCCGCGACTACCGAAACTCCTTTGTGCAGTGTCCGCATCGATGGCTTTTTTATTCTGAATACCTTCAAAACGTCGCTTTCACATTGTTGATTGCAAATGTGAGTGGACTGAATCCATTATGAATAAATAAAATCAAAGCGGTAATATAATTTGTGTGTGATGGGCACTTGGTTTTATCTTTACAAATATTGCGACCGTATGATAGTATGTATTTTAAACAGTAATAGTAGGAAGGCCCCTCACGAGATGGACGGACGACCTTATAAAAGTTGTAGGTTGCCGATGGATGCAAGAGGCACGAAGTCTTGCGGCTGAGATGATGATGATGATTTTGTAAGTCTCTGAAGCAGTGATTAAGGGATTTTCGTAAGTTGGTTATGGACAGTTGATTATCCTGCTTTTTGCGTCGGATGTCAATTCGGTCCCTTGGAATTACGGCTCGCGGGACGAGTCGATGTCCCTATTTGGCACAGGTGAATACATTACATACAGTGAATATATTTCATCAATCGGTAATAAAATTAAATCAATTGTTCGCTACAAAAAAGAGATCAGCTTGCCTTCATGACTGCACTAATTATGGAATTGGCAACGGGTTGAGTTAACGCCTTCAAAATTAGCCGTGGTTTATCGACTCGTCGCCGTAAAAATCCGAGCCTGCCGAATTGACTCTTAACTCCTACTTAGTGCGGTAAACAACCCGCCACCTGATTATGGCAAATATCCGCCCCAAAGAGTAAAACGGAAGCAACCCCGACTCTAAATCCCCAATGGCCTGCAATTCCGGACTAAGGTTTACCACAACCACAACCGCTACCGCAATTATGATTTCGTTAGTAGAACTTAAGTAAAATAAGTAAACAGAAAACTTGCGCACTCAGTAGATAATGATAGGACTTAAAGGTACTGGATTGGATGTTGCGTGTCGGCTAGCACAGCGACAGTTCTCTACAAGATGGAAGGTCGTAGATCAATAAAAATGTCTACTGTTGGAATACCGACCGACATTGATCAGCAGTGGACGTCCTGACGACAATGATGCTGAAATCTCAGGCATTCTTTAGTAAAAAGAGATATTACATGTTAGAGTTTTTAATTGAACTAACGAACATAATCCTACGCTATGATAATTAAACTAGTTTCTTGTCTCTACATAAACATACAGAACTGAGCAAATCTGGTATAAGCCGTCATGCCTCACGGTCTTATGGGATACGTTCAAGATTTGTGTGTGGAGTAGTTCTGGGGACTTATAACGAGCATTATGTTCCGCGTACGCACCATAATAAATAATAAACATTAGTAAACACTAGTTTACACTGTCGAAGATATCTGCCGAAGACAAGCAAAGACAATTTATTTTTTCTAAAATGGATATATTTACCTGTAAACTGTAATCATACAAAGTTTCATTAAACAAGATTCTGAGGTACACATACCTATAATAGACAAACAAAGAAAAATATTACAAGCATTGTTAAGGTTGCTACCTTAATAAAAGTATTACCGTATTATAGCAGTTTTTGTCAAATATCTTTAATGTACAGAAATCGACTAGTTACAGTTATTGTACGTGCAAATTGTATGTTGCATCAAACAGAATAACGACCGACAAAAGTCCACTGCCAGACTGGAGTCTCCCTCACATAAGTCGATTGGCAACTGGGTTAGAGATCTCAGTTTCGATAAATACTCAACAGGAAAATCTGTTGACAATCTTGTTTACGAAGGTATTATACAAGTACCTAGCCTATAACTTATTAAACGCCATTTTATAACTTGTGATTTCAATTTTTAAGTAGAAAAGTTGGTTGTTGTGCCTACGAGACCTCGCTCAACGTGTTAAAAACTCAATAAAACAATTCTTATTTCTAAAAGCATTTCAATATACTCGGAAGAGATACAAACAGCTATTTCAAGTAACTGTCATCAACAATTCACCTGATGGAAAGGGCCACCGTCATCCAGCCAAGGACTTTACGTCTAGTAATATATCACTTAAGCATTTTATAATAAAAAGTAACACACACACACACATGATTTTTATTAACGATACATGACAGCTGTCACAGAGTACCTCCTCTAAGTAACTTAGCAAAAATAAGTCTACGCATGTTCGAATAAAATCCCCCCAACACGGTGTGTAGGGCGGCGAAAGCGGGCCGGAAGGTACGCTTCGGAAGCAGGATGGTGTAAGATAAAGAGAACATTTCCTATGCCGCGTCTTGAGAGATTTAGCAACATTCATGGCTCGCCGGCGGCTACTGTAATTCACAGTGGCACGGTGTGCGCACGTCTTTTTTACGAAAATGATCCCCTAGATTTGGGGAGCGTTGCATGCTAAGATTTATCGTAGCTACGCTTTTTTGTGTAGTTTGCTTTGTTTCAATTTCGTAAGCTACTTGTGTATGTGTAACACCTATCGTTACCGGGATGTGAGGTGAAACACAGTCGCTATGGATATCAATTAGGGTTGTTGTGTTTTTTCTTGCTTTTTGCTGAGAGAAACACTGAGTTTTAAGCCATAACAAGCTGGGATAGGGATAGAGAAACCTATGTTTGTTCATTTGTTACATCACATTTTTAAGAAACTACAAACAAAGTAGGTAAGTCTCGCTACGTGTGTGGCCTTACTGCCCTAAGGCCACACACGTATCTCCACAAAAAATCAGCCTGCACCCCGTTGCGATCGGCAACCGGGCATTATCCTATGGACCTTTACAAACGCAATATAGGAGCCGAATGCGTCACCGACACCGGAACGAATGGCGCAGTAACGAGGGCGACTGATACGAACAATTGATGTCCAGAAAAATTCCATTATTCACCACTGTCCGGCGTCAAGTGCATTGTTTGGTGCGAGGCAGACGCAGATGTAGCGTGGATTATCATCAATCACCAACTGGGAATTGCACATGGCCTTTCGGAATGCAGTGACCGCCATTTGTGTGCCAGAGCTGCCCAGGATTAGGTGGCATTAGTTGAATCGAATTCCGTGCTAAGCGCTCTGCGTCGCAATGCGTTACCGACCGGAACGTAATGCCTGGGCGTCCGCTCGCCGGCCTGTGCTGCCATTAGCTGCAGCATTAGGTGCTGGCTCCACAGAATTAGTATGTGTGAAGGGCAATTTTAAGATAACAATGGAGAGCTAGCCGGATTAAGCACTCAATGAATGTGCAGTAAACAGCTACTGTGGAGTGCGGAGCTGTAACTTAGTTCAGTCTTTTCTTTTTGGCCACCATCAACGCTAGAGTGAAATAGGTTTCTAAACAGACTTGTTCCATCTTATCTTAGGCCGACATTATCTTTCCAGGTAAGATGGCGGTCAAATGCCTAGGTAATTGTTATATAGAAAAGAAGTACTCTTGCCTTTCGCCTTTCGCTTTCGCATTTTATCAAACTTAATTCGTCCTGCGCATTTTCCTTCTTTGTAAGGATATAAAAGATAAGAGAGAGTGCATAAAGGTACTTACATCTTTCTTATCTATACGCATTTGGATTGATTTTTTTCTGTTGTACTGAATAACATACTGACCAAACAACAAACCAAATCAAAATAACTTAATGATATCATAAACTGATAAAATGCACCGATAATTAATACGTAGTAGGGAATTTCGGCGCGAAATAAACAAAATGGCGAAGTTACGAAGTTGAATTTAATTAAACTTTGGCAGTTTTCATTTCCTATCGAAATCGGGTTTGCTAACAGATATAAATGTAACTCTTCGGTTCGATCGCGTCTGTAGCGGACCTCATTATAAAATCGATCTATCTGTTATTTGTTTATACTACCTATTATAAAACTGTCAAAAAGCTATAGGTGTCTGTACATTGAAAAAATTCCAAGAAAAATAGTCGGGATAGGATTCTGGGACGTAACAAAGCAGACATGGAAATTGTTTTTTGGAATTTTGTCTATCTGCTTGTCTGTTCGCGCATCACGCAAAAACTGCTGAACGGATTTTGTTTGGATTTTAATAGTTTTTCAGCTTAGCTAGAAGTCGAGGGTACAATCTAATCCATATTTTATCTAATTCGGGTAGGTAGAATCGGAGATACAGCTTCGCCTCCCCGTAGTACTCATAGTACACGAAGGCCATTTAAAATTGCAAAACGCTAAACTGTCATAAAAACTATTTCCACGCGGTCGAAGTAGCAGGCAGAAATTAGTAGAATAATAGAGTTCTTGTCAAACAAACGATCCCAAACTTAATCGAGTTGCATTGTTTTATTCAAGAGATTCTGTCTGTCACATACCTACTGTACTCATCATCAAATTCACTGTCACTTGAATTACCTATATGCATGGGCAATATTAAACCGAATACCTACTGGGACGTGGGCCAAATACCTATATATTCCAAGTGCCTCACTTTATTACACAGTAACAAACAAAGAATACTTATAATTGAGTCAATAAATGATACGAGGAAAATGTTTATATCGGGTGCTCTGGTTTAACCATTTGCAATACTTATGTCCAGTTCTTTCCCGGGACGATACCTATAGAGTTTCAAGAGAAGGTCAAAACTTAGTTATTTTTCGTATTATATAGAAGTTTCTAATGAACTATTCCCGATGACATGTCTCGAGCCGATGGGGCTACAGGCCGGATCCCACGATATCGTATACACTCATCATAATTCTAGTGGTCAATCCCTGGTTTTGCGTGGGTCTGCTTTCCTATTCTTTCTTCTACACTTCACCCAGTCTACCCAACACGGAACGTGCACTAGTTGGCGGTAAACGATCCACATCGGCTAGTTTCGGCTTTTTATTTAATTTACTCACATTGCAGAGCTTGCCGTGTGGTGTCCGACAGAGTATAATAGCATCAACCCCTTACACTCATGGGTGTCGTATAAGGCGAATAATGTTTTCGAGGCAAAAGACCCGAGTCCCCGTAGGCTGGAAAATGGGCAGCAGCGTTTTCCATTGTTACATTTACAACACTGCGATTTCAAACCTGCCCGCCAAGCGTGCGAGATTATGGCAATAACGTCCCCTTTCGTTGGAGAGGTCCTAAGTCCTGCAGAGGACTATTACGGGCTGTGATGATGCACACATTGTACGCATGTGACAAAGACGGCACTCTACGAAGCCGAACTAGCCAAACTGCATTATTTACTGCCGACATCTGTAACCTAAATCCTAAGCACATATTCAAGTCTTCTTTAATTACAGCAGCTGCAAATGAAACGTGCCTAAGACTGTAGTTTGGTAACTATTCTAGCCACTAAATTTGGTTCGCGCTACAGTAGGCACCATTTAAAGGACGCAACATGCACGCCTAGAGTCTGCAGAACCGCGGTCTGGATACCCGTGTACCAGCAGGCAAATATATTCGAAGTTATGTGAGTAAGTTATTAAAAATTGCTTCTGCAATAAAATATGCATATTAGTTGGCGGTAAATATTGCACTTCGAGTAGTTTCCGCTACCCATCTTTCTAATGAAACAGTACTGATCAACGGTCTAACATAATGTCTTTTTATTAATTTCATACAACGAGTTTAAGATGTACAAATAAACTTCTTTTGACACTAGAGAGAGAAATATTCATGTCTAAATAAAATAAAAAATAAATAAATATGCATGTACAAATTCACACAGCGCCATCTAGCCCCAAACTAAGCAAAGCTTGTGCTATGGGTGCTAGATAACTGATATACTACTTAAATACTTTTTTTAAATACATACTTAGAACACCCAGACCCGTAAAGGAAATTAGAATTTATCATCTTTATCATTCTGCCCGGCCGGGAATCGAACCTGGGACCCCTTGCATACAACTAAGTCGCTTCAAGCTGTCTGACCCTATGTGTCTATGCCTGTATCTATGTACACTTAGATCTTTTAAACTCCACCATAGATTTTAATGCGACTTTCAACATAGATAGAGTGATTCAAGAGAAAGATTTATACTTAATAATTTAAAAAAAGTTTAAATCGACGAGACATAGCGTGAAACTACTTATGGACAAATGTAAACGAAAATGGTTGGAAGGTGAATTGCATTACTTATACAAACAAAGAGATAACATAGGAGTACACCTAAAAATAATCCATATTGAATTAGGTGCTAGACTGCATGCATTAGAATTCGAGGTACTACAGAACACTGTCAGGGATGAAGTCAACATAATTATACACAAAATATTTCTTAACCAGACGAAAAAATTGAATAAACTCAAAAAGGAACAAAACACTCAAATGGTCGACAGCGATGTAGGTACATCAGTTCTATACGAAGTTGCAGAATAGGACAAGCGTAATATTGTAGGTAGGTAAAAATTGTAGGTAGGTAAAGTAGGTGTACACGAACGAAGTCGCGTCGGGCCGACTAGTATCTTATGAAAATTACAGACAATCATAATCTGGTCAATAAATTTGGTCTGCATAACAGGTCTTGGTCGTGGACTTTTTTCGAGCTCTAGCGTATACCCATGTAAATTTGGAACGAGCATCCCTCGTTAATTTGAGCCTTGTCGTGGGGCACATCCCTTTCTTGGTAAAATGGGACTCGGCTCTCAACTCCGATGCTAACAGCTCCTTGGATGTTGCAATTCCCACCGTTTATCTTAGTACTATCGATCCCGGTCGTCCAGGAATAAACATTTACGTTCTTAGTGGCGTCGTCTTTGTGTACTTTGTGTTAGAATGGTGTATTGTGATTTAGAATTGATTAGAATTAAGTAGTGCCTATTGTGTTAGTTATATCTCTGTATTTCTTTATCGTGTGCAATAAATTGGTAAATAAATAAATAAATAACTTTATTTGGATATAAATGCAACGTAATTCATATGTGCTGTTATTTGTATGTCAATGTCTCGTGTTTTGACGGTTTAGGGAAACATCGAGAAGAATACACTGGATTTGCAAATGATACAATTAAAAAAAATCTAACATTTTAGAAGAAAATGCACGTTTTTGAAATTTATTTTGGGCTAGAAATCACCCTAGCCACCAAGAGGCATCCGTTAGGCCTTATTCCCTCTTGCCAAGATCCAGTATTTTGAGAAATAACTTGAGCTATGACTAGTTACGAGTATTATTGACAGTAGGTAACTTCCAACATCAAAGTTTATCAGACAAGTTAAGAGACAATATAAAAATTTATTACATTACTAGTTGTCAACTTCGTTTGCGTGGAGTCCTACCCCTACCCTACCCTACTTTTACCCTGAACCTACACAAAACAAATAAACAATGATTAAAATCGGTCCAGCCAGCAGAGACTAACGCACCACAATTGATTATATCTATACATAGTATAATAATAATAATAATCGTGGACAAATTCACACAGCGCCATCTAGCCCCAAATTAAGCAAAGCTTGTGTTATGGGTGCTAGATAACTGATAAGCTACTTATATACTTTTTAAATACAAAGTAATTATACATAGAACACCCAAACCCGTAACAGAAATTAACCCTTTAACCGCCACGCTTAGAATCAGTTGGCGTGCCCTCAGCGCCACGCACAGTAAAACGAAAAATAAATACCTACAACAAATAGTGATGTTCAATAGTATATCGATATGGGTAATTCCCCTTCAAACGCTTACAATTTCATCTAAATATCGTAACAGACAGTAGATAGAAAACGTTACTTTGTAATTTTATTTCTAATATTAGCAGGTATTTTGGTAACACAATGAAACAAAAAGCGTTTACAGATATTGAAAGATTTATTGATTTCCGCACAATAAAATTGGTCATGAAAAGAATTTTGTTATTCTTATTTTTCAATGCAGTCCTATAGAGTATTCTTTATCTAAATGCAATAGTTAACAAACAACATTGGTCAGTTTTTTAACAAACATGATTATACTTATTTTAACAATATTAATATCAGTTTACCGAATCGAACCTTGACAGATCCTAATGATATTTAACTACAGATCACCTTCCAGAATACGTATTAATTCTTCAGCTGTAATCATGTTTAATCACATTAATCGATAACACGAACATAATAATAACACGCATAAGCACAACACCAATGGAAAAATCCAGAAGGCGGCACTCGTTTATGACGTCAGAAGCGGTCGTCTTTTTCCGTCCGTGGCGCTGGGTGTACTAGCAACATTAGTTTCTAAACATGCAGACTAGGGATGGGAATCGTCGATTCAGTCACTGACATTTTTAAGCTTTATTTATTATAAATAAAACAAAATAAACACATTTATTTATTATAAATAAAACAAAATAAACACATTTATTTATAGAAATAAATGTGTTTACTATAGAGTAACATTTGCTTTATTTGTTTTATAATAAATTAGTAAGTATAAACAGAAATAATTTAATTTATGTGGATTTTTCTACCAGTAAATCATTGCTTATGTCCCATCCTTATTGTCGGATTTTTCCGTCACTGGCGCTGGACACCAATACACTTTTCGAATAATACTATCAGTAATTTATTCAACTTTAGACATTATTTTTAAGTCTTCTAATTAAGAAACTAAAGTGTAAGCAATTGTATATGATTACTTCATCAACTATTTACCAAATTATGAACATAATTGTAATATAATACAGTGCTATCAAACAAAAAGGCAGATTAACCGAGTAGTGGTATTTGGTCGTAAATATCCGTCCTTGGCGAAATGAGCACGAAAATTTTTGTCGGATATATCCGACCTTGGCGGTTAAAGGGTTAAAATTGCTGCCCGGCCGGGAATCGAAGCCGGGACCTCTCACGTGGCAGAGGCAGTATAAAACAAAGTCGCTTCCCGCCGTCTGTATCTATCTACGCTCAGATTTTTTAAACTACGCAACAGATTTTAGCGGTTTTCAACAATAGATAGAGTGATAAAAAAGGAAGGGTTATAAGCAAGAAAAAAAGGGTAGGTAGGAGTAATGTTGGTGTCCACTAATATATAATACATAGATTTAGCTCAGTATATTAATAACCACCAATGTTTAAATTAGTCATAAAAAATTAGACATTACATAAAAACGAACAATAGCCATTTGCAATTCCGAAGACCAATTATTACTCTTACCCAAAATTATCTCACATTTGCTACTTTATGTGAATAAGACGATGCAAACAACCAACTTGTATTGGTTTGCCCTATCTTATCTGAAGATTACTGGACCGATAGCGTGTCACGGACAAGGAGTGAATTTACGATAACCTTGCTCAAATATTAATGTAACTCAGTAATCCACCGGATTCACAGATACTTGAACACTACAAACAACATTATGTCTCATTTATTACTTAATACGCATGGCCGTGTGGTGTCCGGCAGATTAGAATAGCACCAACCCCTTACACTCGTGGGTGTCGTTTTCGAGACGAAATTTCTGGAGTCTCCATAGGCTATAAAATGGGCAGTAGCATTTCCTATTTCTATATTTACTATACTGCGATCTTCAACCCGCCTGCCAAGCGAGTAGATTTTGTGATTAGCCTCTCATGAGAGAGGCCCTAAGTCCTGCAGTGGACTGTCGTGGTTTGTGATGATGATTACTTAATAATTAAAATGTACCTATCATTAATGCGAAACTTTGTGAAGATGGATGGAGGTTTGATGCTTTTTCACCCAAAAACTACTGAACAATGTTTAGTTCTCAGGTAATTGCGATATACTTAACCTTTGAGAATTTTATGTGAACATACCTATTATAAATGAGGAAATATTGTTTAAGACACCTAGCATTACAAACTTTTTCCGTGCTGTTTATTTTGCGCTATTTACTGTACTGAACGCATGTAAATCCCCATCGGTGTTATTCCACTTCTCATTCGAAATTCGGATTTGACGCCTACGCACAAGTAGAACGATTCAAATATCGAGAAAAGAAAACTTATAGGCCTATAGTAGGACTCGTAAATACTACAGCTTAGGGTACCGCTTCAAATAAAGAACCCTTATGTTGCTCAAAGTCTGTCTCAATTAGTAGTCAGAATCAATTAGTAGGAAAGCTGCAATATGCTGTGATGGAGATGTTAGAGTTACGATACGAGAACGCTGATAAAGTTTTAGTTGCTTGTACTTAAAGCAGGGGTGACTTTTTATAATATTATACATATATTTATTCCATTGTGTGATCTTGTAAAAACATTGAGGAGGGGTTTGTAGAACCTTTTTACCTTTACCGTTACTTGTCAAAAACGCATCTAATTGGATACGATGCTAGTTGACGGAAAGAGCTGTCACTTCACAAATCGGAGCTCGGTCGGCATTTACGACAGCCAACTACGGAACTCTTCGATGCACATGACTGGTATTATTACATTACACTTATAGATAGATGGCCTTCAATATTATTACGCCTTCTTCTTCTTTATAAAAGCAAATAAAATACGCATTAATTATAATCAGTTTCAAAGATAATAAGCTGTTTTTTTACTATCTGAAACACGTGCCAAAACGAGCACTAATAAATTATAAATTACATCAACATTTCCGTTTTCTAGCCGTAATAAAATTTAAAATTTGCAAATACTTTATTGAATAGGTATATCTGGTTTTTTATGTCACTTTAAAGTCAAAAGGAATAAGGAAATTTTCACAAAACAGTGCCTTCTTTTGGTGAGAAAAGGTTATCACGCAGACGAAGGTCAGCCGCAGACATGCAGCTAATACAGAATCGAAATCCTGGCAGCCCACGCAGGGCTATTTAATTTTGGAAACAAATCCCCTATGGGAATTGGATAAGGGATTTTATTTTTTAATCGTTCAACTCGATTCAAACGGTTTACAATTTTTATTTTCGGCATGAAAAATTAAATATTTTTAAAATTATATTGGCAAAACCGAAAGAGTACGGTTCAAAAATAGGGAAAACCAGCATCATGCATCAAAATATCGAAATTTTCTTGCCGGAAATCAAAATTGAAAACCATTTGAATCGAAGTGAGTGTTTGAAAAATAGAGCCTCTAAGCACAAAATAGTAAATTAACAGAAGGTCCACTCCCGTCGTCTTCGAAAATTATTACCTAAACTTGCCGACTCACTAGGGTTGTATTTACTCTAAATTTTGAAAAGAGTATTGGAAAGATCGAATAGAATTTTAAAATCACGAAACTGTCACGTAGTGCCTGAAACTGTTCAACTAGTCCTATGGTCTCTAGCGGAAGACCTTGGTTAACCTCGCTTCACCATCGGCATTAGAACTTAGAACATTAGAACTTGGTCGCGAACTGTGCGGTTCCAAAGGAACTTTTTCCCACGCACCCTAAGGTTGTGGAATGAACTACCTGGAGAGTACAACATGGAGTTCTTCAAGAAAGGGGTAAAAAGGTTTTTACGGGGTCCGCAACGCGTGGGTAATGCTCCTGGTATTGCAAACGTCCATAGGCTGCGGTGACTGCTTATCATCAGGCAGGCCGTAAGCTTGTTTGCCACCTTAGTGGTATAAAAAAAACTCGTAGCGTTGCTGAAGTTCGACTAGCCTCAAAGTCTGAAATGGTCACCCATCAGTTCTTGGACTCTGCATGCGTTGCTTGTATGATATTAAGTAATGCTAGTTACGTACAAGTACTTTTATCTTATCAATAATAATATCGTTTAATTAAATAATATTCAATTTAAGTCGATAGTACAACGAATTCTCGCGTTAACAATCGCGACCGATCACTGCTTGAAACTGCGTGAGAATGCCTGTAAACGTAACGTCAATGTGTGCGTGACGAAAATGGCGCATTGTTTCCAGTGGACCTTCTGCTTGGGACGGGCCGTTCTTTATTTTGTGCTCTGGGCTTCGGAAGAACATATCCAAATTTACTCTTTCCAGCCACAGAATGACCAGAATTATCGTACCTAGAAAGGCTAAGAAAGTTACCTTCTTTTTGTACAATGTATGGAAAAATATAATTACAATGAATCTTACCAATGCCTATACAGTAATTTTCCAAGCAAGTAGAGCACGCGTTTAGCGTGTAATTATCACTATCCACATTTTTAATCATAGATAACGGGCATACCGAATTACCGGATACTAATTTTCATAATAAAATATATTTAGTGTAAAAGAACTATCTATCCTGGGATGCGTTAAATACACATCGTCAACAGCATGTATATCAAAGTATATTAAGATTTCAACACAATTATATTATATATTACCATTATTGCGTTCGCCATTGTAATTGCTATATAGCGTATACTATCACTTTATCCAAATTGAGACAGATGTATGATAATAAACTTATCAATATAAAAAATAATAATAATCATCTTGGAGTTAATGTCCCGGTTATGCTCTCGCACATAAGAGCCCGGTGTCCACCATATATAAATATCACGTCGTTGATGCATATGATCAAATAATAATTTAACAAATTCAGTAAACAGTCTAGAAAGTTTGGCCGCATAGTTCAAAGTCGTCAGCTTGAGAAATTGTGAACTGAATGTCATACAATGTTTGAGTAGGTTTTGGTAACTAAATTCCAATGAGTGAATGAATTTGGCAGACGGTTACCATGCTTCTATGTTAATTAATTCTTTTACATTAAGTAAGACTCATGTGTGCACATGTAAAATACACTGTTTAACTTAACTCTAAAACTATCACTAGTCTAAAAAATCACAAGACGGCCAAACTCCACTGTATTGATAGATATTCCATTAGTATGAATGGAGTATCAATATATTTGTTCACTGTTCTTGTAAATGCAAGGTTAAAAAACGTTAATCACAATAAATAGGTACACAAAATAAGTACGAAATACATTCCTCTATCTTTGTTTGTACCTGTAATTGTAAGATTACAAATATTTGTAGCGATTAGGCTCTCATTACTTGGAGACCTATTAGAGTGCTTTATGGAACATCAAAAGGACTTATTTCTAATGCCCATGCGAACTGTGAAATATGGAAAACCACACTAGTGAAATCGAATTTTTAAGATAAATAATGCAGGTTTTTACCTAGTCTGGCGATTTTATCTAGTCGATCGTCATGATAAATCAGTTAAATGAAACCATTATGTAAACAGTGGCGTGGATTGACCTTGAGTTGTATCTAACGGAGTTGCAAATTCTGGAGCGGCTTAGATTTAACGTTTTACATGCAAAACGTAGTTTCGGAGTTCAATGGCATCATTGGTGAAACACGTACACATTTTACGAGCTACTGACATATAAAGTGGGACATTCTTTTGGCCATTGTTTGGCTTTTGACATTTTAGAGTATCAACCTTTTAGTAATAAAAGTTTAGAGTAACGAAATGATGACTATTTTGGCACACATGTCACGCGGCGGCACGTCACACATCGACGCGTCTATGATTTGTATCACTACGTATGGTACGGATGTGTACGTACTAAAAATACAGACCATTCTTATGTTAATACGTGTTATACGCACCTGCGGTCATATAATATACTAATGTTTAGTCTTACTATGATCACACTCATTCTTAGATCTCACTCTATCATTGTGCATTAGTCGTTGAGCGTCGTCTGTTTCGATGCGCTTACGGCGTTACAAGAGTGCATTGGCGATAAAAAAAATTGCGTGTTTTCTTATCAACGTCCGCAAAAGGTCAGCAAAAACTAGTTTTTGAAACCGATAAACCGTCTATATTTCATTGATGTGTCGGGTGGAGTGATTGCACCGGCGGGCGATAGCAACAGCTGGTTAGCAGGAATCCCTTGATCGCGTAGCACGTTTTTATCACATCGTCATTCGTGATTTCGATACAGTGTCAATGCTCACTAATGGTCGAGTGGTCGCAGTGACTGGTCGTGTACAGGACCAAGGAAACAGTCCATGACTCAGTGCCCGTATGGACGCAGTGATCGCACGAATTGTGAAATTATCTACGCGACTAGTTCCGCAACGCCTGTGAATATTGCCGCTGGGGTTATTTCAATTAAATTAGATTGAACGATTTGTACCGGTAAGAGTTATGATTTGTTTTTGTTTTCTTATTTGCATCGTTATTTTATGGATTTTCAAATTTAAGTGACGTGCAAAAAATGTGACGTATTCTTTTATCGTACACGTGTACTTACTTCAATTGGCAGTCAGTTTTGTTTTAGTAACTGATAATGACATGTATTAGAATGATTAAATTAATACATCTAGGTACACACAATCACACTAAAAAGAGACTTCTTGTCTTAAATCCTAAACTTATATCAGAACAAGCAACGGCTCGCGGCTATGCTCGGCTCGCGTCAAATTGGATAGTCTCATGGAAATTTTCAATTTCTTGACAGATTGAGACCTATATAATATTCTGAAGATGTAACCCAAAACATTGAGATTTCAACAAAACTCTATCAGCAGTTCTTCATGGGAGATATCCAACCGAATATCGAAACTTTAAAACACAACACAAACTTGTGCTAAAATCATTTTGTTTATGACCATCATCACCCGCCGCATCAGCCCGTAACATTCCACTTCAGAACTTAGGGCCTCTCCCACGAGAGGCGAGGCTATTGCAATAATCTCTACGCATGTCAGGCGGATTGGAGATCGCAGTATTGTAAAAATAAAGATGGAAAACGCTGCTGCCCATTTTACAGCCTACGGAGACTCTAGATCACCCACGATAGGGGTTGCCTACGCTTCCGACCACCACGCGGCATATATGTTTATGATAATAGAATGATCTTCACATAACGATATGACAAAAATCAACCTCAGTAATAGAAGAGGTTATTGATCGCAAAAGAAGATCGAATTTTAAATGTTACCCACATTCAATTTTTTTCTGCTCTATTTGGACGACTACAGGCACATCCAGATTACGAGTTACGTCAGTTTTTGCCGTCACGCCATTACAATGTTGGTGTATCTATTTTTGATTTGTCATCATTCATCGATTTAAAAAAAATAGTTTTTGTTTTCAGCAACCAGCAAACTTAAATGATTTTAGCCCATAGAAATAAATACTTACGTCAACTCGTCATTTTACAAAAAAGACCATTACCGTCTGCTATGAACATGTAAAACAAAGGCAGTTAACTTTAAACACGAGTATAATAATAATATAGAATATAACGTACTCTGGACATGTTGTTAGATAATTTTTAGAGAACCAATGTGGTCTACATGGTATTGATATCTGATCGAAACAAAAATACATGACATGACATAGACATTGTGTAAAAAAGGCTCGCCCGAAAGGGACTGAAAGATACCCCATTTAAATATAATAGTTGTTGTTATTCAATTGCAAACAAACCTAGTAACCTAATTTAAAGATTATTATTAAATTTATTTATTACATAGTACCAAAGATTCTTACATAAACATACATAGTGTGTACACGTTCTCGTCAGATATGCAATTTTATACATTTCCTAATTGTACTATACACTATGTTCATTGCACATTCATAGTACAGTTGTATCGTCTTTGTATGAATTTGGCACACGCATCGCATCATTAAATATAGATGCAATGTTTCTGACTCACGCAAGGGTATTTGATTAGAGACCCAATGATAATAAACAGAGAGGGCATAGCGGGATATCCCGTTTGAATTGTGGCCGCCCGATTGGGGAAGTACCTTCACCTTACAGAATACCGCAGCCTAACAATACCATTATAATTATAAATTATGTACCTATTGTGTTCCTACCGATAAGTCGGCATATGTTCCTGCCGGTGAGTCAACAGTACTCCATAAGGAACCGTTACTTTGGCAGTGGAGGGGCCTTACATTTGCCTAACTTCTATAGACCTTTTTTAAAAGAGTTTAAGGGGTGGGCAACGCATGATACCCCTGGTGTGATAAGGCTTTACGGTTTTGTTTTAAAATCATAGATTGCTTCAAACAGAAACAGCAACAAGATTGTATCATTTTGTAGGCGACTTCTGTGCCTCAATGGTGCTTCGACTCACTTTATTTACTGATACCTAAAAATCATAATTATAATATCAGCCGGAAGACGCCCACTGCTGGGTATAGACTATAGACCTCCCCCAGAGAGAAGGCACAAGACCGGCCACAAAAGCCGCATCCAGCTGGTACCAGCGATCTTTACGAAGCCTACCCTTTCTGCGTCTTCCGCACTCGTCGTCGGCACTCGTGAACTTTCCTTCCCCATCGGCCATCTGTTTTGCAAGCTATGTGCTCTGCCCAGTACCACTTAAGCCTGGCAATCCTTCGGGCTATGTCGGTGACCTTAGTTCACTTGCGGATCGGATCTCCTCATTGCTGATTCGATCGCGCAATGAGACTCCGAGCAAAGCCCATTCCATCGCCCTACCTAAAACTACCCCAGTAGTACCCCATTCGCTTCAATAAGTTTTAATTTCTATAACTGTGTATCATATAACTTTCACCAAGTTTTTAAGTTTTTGAAACAGTTCTTAATTTACGTATGAAATTACCATATTTGAGATTAATATATTTAACAATTGTTTCCTAAATCAAAAAGTCGTCCAACATCAACAGACCTACTAATTGACATGTGCATCTATGGATGTAATTCGCCTCATGCTAACATGCTGTATTTTAGACTGAATATTACATTCACTCGTGATTGGCATCTTCTGGGTGAATTTGCTCCATGGTCGACCTTGTTTTAGTGTCTAAGCTAAGATATAGATCAAGAGCAAACCCTTAAACGCTTAAACAATAAAAATAATTTCCACGCTTGACAGATCGTTTGCAGATGACAAAATAATGTCGCAGTATATTTTCTGTTGGTCCACCTCTAAACACCATAAGACACCCTAAGACACCCAGAAGTAGACGGGGATATAAATTAGGAGCTATATTATCTACTCTGCTTTAGACTACAAGGCTATAGGTACAATACAAAAGCATAAATGCATGACCTTAATAATCATATTTTTATTTTATCATCTTTATATTGTTTTGTGATGTTTAATTAATTGGTATTATGTATTTATAGTATTGTATTTTAGTGATATAGGTTTATTAATATTAATGAAATATGCCACAGTAATGTTCAGTAGAACAGACTTACCATCTATCCTAGGGTTTACTCTGTTTTTAGATGTTTAAGGTTGCCTGGAAGAAATCGCTTTAAGCGATAAGGCCGCCGGTTGCTTTTATTTGTTTATTTTTTTCCTATGTTTTTGTTTTATTCTATGTATAAGCAATAAAGAATTTTTCATTCATTCATTCATATTCCTTTGCACTACTTTGTTAAATGGTTTTTATAACAATCGTGAATTAAACTTTTATTTATTATATAAAAAAAAACCAGGGGTAAAGGACGAGTCCTGTAGGAAAACTGACAGCTAATTCTCCCTTCTTTTAGCAAAAGATGCACCAAATGCCGTGAATGTAACAGTAGCGGCAAAGGAAGATTTCCTTGAAGTGTTATTGCACTTTTATGCTCTTGCATTTGGTTTTGGCTACATTTAATATTTTTCTCTAAACATGTATTACTTTTGTTATGGCTTCATGACACCTGCTATAGTCACGTGTCTCCCGTCAGAGAACCAATCAGGTGCATTGACGTATCACCACGTATAGTACAGTATTCAGGGTTGCGTCTCAGAGGATAATAATTGATACGATAAGTACCATGAAAGTTTTTTATACAGGTAATGGCGAACTATCGTTCGGTCGGTCGGACAAGTCGGACGTCCGGTCCAGGACTTTAGGATGTCTAGATATGTCTTAGTGTCAGTGTTCTGATTTGGAACGACAATTAATTGCCTTCGGTACTTTGCTGAGGGGATTTTACTTCTTAGAAAATATACTTACAACAAAGAAAATCTCATAATAATTTTTTTTAGGAATAAGTAGTGCCGGTTGTCTCAGTTGTATCTATGTTATCTCTCTGTATTTCTTAATTGTGTGCAATAAATAGTTAAATAAAGTTTTATGAGTTGTTTGACTGAAATACTGGTATGATTGGATTTGAATATAAGTATATGCTACAATATCGTATTTAGTTATTCGTTTTTCAGTTTATTTAACTGGTTTCTCATCGTGAACCATGAATATGATGGTAATTTCTGTCAACCATTCATTTCATTGTTCAACTATTACGAGACAAATATATTGTCTCAACGTATTACAATACGAGAACATCATAGATTAAAGTACTCGACTGATATCGATTTCCAATAATTGTTCTCTTCATTTAGGTATCGTAACACTAGAGATTGAAACTGCGCTATGTGCAGTGTTTGTTCAACAATTATTGCCAATAGAAAATTATTGCAGTTTAAGATTTCTACATTTGCTCCGTTCGTTGAAACAGTCGTTTTCGTATTATGTGACAAGTGCTAGTTATATGCAGTTTTATTAGTAGCGATGATGATTTTGATGATGATGATTAGTAGTAGCCAACAAAAATATTTTCCAAGTACGGTGGCAAAGAAGCATAGGTACGGTCTGCCTCATGGTAAGTTATCGTAGCAATACTAATTATTGTGATTTTATGATGGATCTCCAATTTCTTATGAATTAAATCACCTTTCGTAAAACTTGTTCCATTTTATTATATACATTTTATTAGAATTGCAACCGGTTTCAAATAACTAATTATCAGGCAAGACTTGAAGATGGCTTACTCATCTTCAAGAATATTGCCTGAATAATAGTACTTAATTCGATAACATTTTTATGATGTTGTTTTGTACGTTAAAGATTGTACAAAGGTGATATAATTTACAGTACTAAGTATCAATAGAGAGTTACTGATCCAGTAAAAATCATTGCCAATAACTGTACTTTGACAGTACCCTCGCACAAAAAAAATTGTGTGTGTTTCTTCTTTTAGCACCAACTTATAAATAAAAATTTCGCTACTTGATCATTTGCACTTGCCTGTGAGTTTTGCTATATGTAACACCTATCAGTTTAATATATAGGTTACTTTCATGTAGTTTCATATTGGGCATAGATTGTAGGATCCTCATCGTCGCTTTCCATCGCAAGAACATTGACAATAAAAAAAAGGGTCACACTTGACTGATATTGGTATTATAACAAAATGTGTCAAGATTCTGTAACCAAGCAAGAATTATTAATTAATGTTGTTTCCTTGATTCAATATTTGCAATTGAACTAAACAATCCTCTAAACTATAACACTATTGCTATCATGATAAACTTCTTTTAGATAATGATTACCACAAGGCATAGTCCAAGTATTATCTACTACTAAATTAAGACTTTTCAATGCAAGTTCGTACGTAGGCATCTAATTAATCATATCATAAATTATAATGTTGTGTGTATTAATTAAACGTCCCTTGTCGGTAGGTTGTAAACAACAAAGCCGTAATGATATCGAAAATAGTTGATAACTGATAAAACAACTATTGCTACACTTGTCCCACTATCGTGCTCTCTCTGTTCTAAATTGATATGCGTTTCTACCATAGATATAGTATATCATTGGTTTCTACCATGATGTCCATATTGTCGACCTACAGACTAAAAAGAAAATACTGGCCAGGCTTATGGCCAGGTTCACGTGTAATTTAGCTAAAATATAACCTAAATAATTTTTAATAAGATACTTACGTTATAAGCGCGATTTATATAGTGCACGTACGGTTTGCCTATTATTGGCTTTACATTTATGTAAATTATTATTGTAATGCTTTTAAATGCATTGTAAAAAAATTGAAAATCTGTTAGCAAATTGAATTTAAAAAAATACAAAGGTATGTCCGCAAATCACATGGCAATACTGGATTTGTATAGACCAGCGCCTTCTTTGATTTTGCTGATTTTGACCAAACTAATTTATTTTTGTTCAAAATGATGACCAAACAATACTAATTACGACAACTATAACTCTAAACTCAGTCTGAACTGAGTTATAGGTGTTAGAAGTCTAAACTTACGAACTGTTTCTATCGTGTTTTTTACCTTTTCAGTCTTAACTCAATTCGGACTGAGTTTTGAGGTATTATTGTCATAATAAGTCATCATCATCATCATCATCATCTTGGCGTTATGTCCCGGTTGGGCCTTCCTGCTACTCCTGGCCCACCTCGGTCTTCAGCATCCTTGGTGGTGAGCTTATTGGCACGCATATCATTCTTGACGACGTCAAGCCATCGCTTCTTGGGTCAGCCTCTCCTTCCCGTGCCCTGTGGGGGCGGCAGCTGTTGTCATAATAGGTATTGTTTAGTAAATCATTTTGAACTTCAAAAAATAGGTTTGGTCAATATAACATCGAAATTTAATAAAGGGAACAATATCAGGCATTGGAATTTGTGCAAAACGTAGTATTCTCGACTTTGCCCCCGGAGCATCGAACGTCGAGCTAGAGCACTATCGGTCTTGACCCCAGAATGACGATGTCCCTGCGGCGGTTAATCACGACTTCTTGAAATCACGACTTCTCAAAACGATGTCTTCTCGAAATGACGACTTCATGTAAGTATAATTACATAATTTTGCAGTAGATAAGTATCTTTTTTTTTATAAATTGGACAACGTTATATGGTCAAATACCGCAATCTCCACTAATACGATTATGGCAATAATCTCCACTAATGTGAAGGAGGGCTCAAGGCCAGTAGCGGCCTTTCATTATCTGTTAATGTGATCCAAAAGAGTGAGTGATTTCATAATTCAATTGTGACTGATTAATTCAATTGTAAATTATTAATTACAATATGTATTCAGAGCGAATCTGTAACCACTAGTGTGAAGCTGTGCGCAGTTTACACGCTTTACAATTTAAAATAATATAACCGGGATTTTGTTTTTTAATACCCGTAATAAAAGGTAACCTATTGTATATTTTCCTATTATTAACCGACTTCAAAAACAAAAGAAGGAAGAGGTTCTATGTTCAGTGGAGTCCGCCTGGGTGAGTTCTACCGCCTTGTAATGTTTGCATTGTTGTGTTCCGATTTGAAGCATAAGGTAGCCAGCGTAATTACATGCATATGGAAATTCATCTTCCTCCTGCTCAGTCGTTCACTCTTGGCAGTGGTCGTGGTTCCATGACGATGCGTCTATTCTGGATAACGCAGCCCTCGCGATGCGCCTCCACTTGTTCAGAGTTACGGAAATATTGAACGATGGTACTTTATAGTAATTCATCTTAGGCCTCATAAAAACAACACACCTGTGGTTCTGCGTTTTTGTTTCTTGCAACCAAAATGCATGAATGTTATGGGCGACAGTTACCGCTTACCATCAGGTGGCACGACCATGGTCGCACGACCATCGCCATTTAGGACAGCGTCCTACGGGTTGTATAATTCAAATAAGTCGCTGCACGTATAAAGCCAAATCGCGCTGTTCTATATTAGAAGAATCAACTCTATCTGGCAGATTTCCCGCTAGCCGCTAACCAGGGATTTACCGCTAGGGTTAGGAGTAGGTTAGGGGTTCATCTAGTACCCCAAGGTGCGTTCGAACCCCAGTGGCACCATGTACCAATGACTCTTTTCTGAGTAATATACATTAGTTGAACACTAACTGATGCTCTTACGGTGAGGGAAAACGTCGTGAAGAAACCTGCACATTCAGACAATTGAATGTGTAACTATGATCCAATCTAGACAGGTATCCTGTTAACAGGGTCTCTGAGGTCAGATGGCAGTCGCTCCACTGTAAATACTTGATCTGCCAAATCCTGGATCATAAGCACAACTGGGACATTAACGCCAAGATGATCAACATCATGAAGAGTAGGTTAATTTGCAAGGAAGAAAAATTAATTTTACGACCAAAAAGACTAGAATTCAGAATCGCGATGGTGCCTAGGTAGGAATAGTTACGTCATTCACCCAAGCGGTCTTTGACCGGAGAGCGATAAACTCCTGATACCTATCTACTGTACTGTTGATGTTTACAACGAATAAAGTTCATATTGTAATGACACTTATTAAGATATAATAGGAGCGAAAGTTTATAAACACATGATGTAATTTAGTATGGGTTAGGTAATTGTGGATTCTTTAGTATTATATACCTATAGGTACTTCGAATAATCAATCACTTTCAATTTTCAAGAAACAAAACGTGGCTGCTGAATAGTAACCTAACCATGTTCTAACCTGAGTGGTTCAGTTGGTATAAAATGGCCACGTGTGAGAAAATGCGTAGATTCTTAGTACTAATATATTTGTTTATCCCCAAGTTAATGACATAATCATGATTATTATTACCTAATAGTCGATATTGTCATTAAGGTAACCCAAATGGATCAATCACGAATCTACGTAATAATTGAGCACACGAGGTAAACAACACGTTATCGCACACGATCTTATTCCCAACAGTGAAGTGCTGATAACCGTGATCGATTATTAGCCCCCTGCTGAGTGCCTCTTCCTCATTCCTACACATTAATATCTGCACATCGTAGGCGTAGGTATCATAAAATATATTTTTATCCGGCAATACTTGAAGTTGTTGACGACTATACATACGTAGGACAAATAAGCCAGCTAGGTAGGTCCAATTTCGAGAAAGAGGTAAATTGATGAATCCAACTCGGTTGGTTGGGCAGCGTTCGGGAATCTACGCCATATATTTTCATCCCAATCACCGCAGCGACCAATGTGTGCTGCCAGTGATGACCTACGGAACAGTGATGTGGCCGCTCACTGTGGGCCTTATAAGGCAGCTCACTGTAACGGAAAGGGCAATGCTCGGAGTCTCGTTGCGCGATAGAATCAGAAATGAGGAGATACGCAAGCGAACCAAGGTCCACCGATTTAGCCCTAAGGATTGCCAGGCTAAAGTGGCAGTGAGCAGGGCACATAGCTCGAAGAACAGATGGCCGATGGGGCAGTAAACTTCTCAAGTGGCGACTGAATATGTAACCATGACCTGGACAGGTTCTCCTGGTAGCAGGGTCGCGGAGTTCAGATGGCAGTCGCTTCACTGCAATTATCTTTTCTGTCAAATTCTGGAACATGATCAAACCGGACCATTCCATCGTGCGCGAAAGTACAACCGGGACATTAACGCCAAGACAATTATTTTTTATGTTATTGTTCATTTAAACATGATACTTTAAATAGGACGCAAGATAGCCACAGACGTAAACACATGCGATACCATCCATTGTTTACAATTACGCCGATATTGGGTGGTCTGTTTGTGAAAACAATTGTATTTTTTGCGGCAAGTTTGTATGTCTTATTGCAATATTCAGTTGTTATGTACCTTCCTATCGCTCTTGTTAAAAACATAATTCCATTGACACCGCGACACAAGATAAACGGGGTTATAATCGTGAACTGTGTCGTCTTTCTATCGTAAACTGACGCTCTATGGACACACCCGCTAACTAAATGGTGTCACGGAATGTTCTTATCACCATTTTTGAGAAATTAGACGTTGACGTGATGCGGAAATCGATAGATAAGCAGTCGATGGAAATATTTCAGTTATTTTTTAGTACACGGATGTAGATTGCTGGTGAGTACCAGTGCTAGGTAGCATAATTGGTTAAGTGTGCTAATGTTCTATGTAATTAGTATGAGTATGCAGGAGAGCAATTGTTCACTAAGCGTTTCTACTCGTATCTAGGTGTGTCTGAAGAGTTTAATATAAATAATAAAAAGCGGTCTCCCGCGGTTTTCACTATCGCAATCTAGCGGGATCCTATTACTTTTTCTGGACGTACATCCCCATGGCACTCAGAAGTAATGTGTGAATAAAATTTCTAAATTAGTTCAGTAGTTCAGGTGGATGGACAGAAGAGGAACTTTGTTTTATATGAGTAAAGACATTTAGTAGTACTTTGTTATCTACTAAAGGCACGATATCTAACGATAATATTAATCGTTAAGCTCAAAAATCTAAATAAATTTCTTATTTAAATACACCTATATCCATATTTTGATTTCTGTTGTGCTCCATTGTTTTCTTTTTCTATTTAACCGTACTTATACGAATATATCGGATAGGATAGAATGCATACCTCAAACAATATCGATCTTCAAATCAGATCAATCGTATTTTGTTAATGTGTTGATATATTTACATACACTTGCAAATTTGAACACAATACGATAATAAGAAGTGGGTTAAAATCTATTTTCTAGTCTAGTTACATTTAGATTACCATTAAGTTAATGAAAGCGAATTAAAAATAACCACGTTTTAAACACCATACAAATTTGAGACTTTTGCATCCATTTGACCCCTACGAAGTTTACAAGGTTGTCCGCTCATCTCGTGGATGACCGACATACTGCGATTCCCGCTACGTAGTCGCCACACGAGAATCTTTCCTTCCCATCATCGGCCATCGCTTCTACGAGCTTTGTTATCTGCCAATTGCACTTCAGTTTTGCACTTCACAACCTATGTGAATGACCTTCGAGAAACTTCAAACAGCACTTTCCATTGCACACAACAATTAAATACTTTATAATATTTTCACTGATATCTCATTCTAGTTTTTTCCTTTGTTGCAGGTTTAAGCCGGAATCCATACGTGAGGAGGTTCAATATATCTTACCTTTAATGGTGCACTAGTTGATTTGGATATTAGCAAGATGTCTACGGAGAAAGCTGTGTTGGCGTCCCCCAGGGTAGAGACCAGGATGAAACAGGTCCCTCCTGACGGGGGGTGGGGATGGATGGTCATATTTGGAACAGCTTTAAGTAATGTAAGTATACAATTCTCTTATCTAATATTGGACTCGTTAGGTCAAGTTTGACGTCATCATGACGTAGATTATTATGAAATGGTTATATAAAATATTTCATCATTTTAGGCAGTCTTATCTACGGACCTATGCACTATGCTGACTAAATATAGACTTTTTCGAATAGCACTTCAAAAACAAAACATGTCACCTAAGATTTTTCAACGTGTACTTCATTTAGAAGTTGGTTATAAGCTATAGATGAATACGTAACTTTTTGATATTCTAAACGCTCATGAATCAAAATCTAGTAATTCATAGTCATAATGTCAAACAACGTTATGTAGTTATGAAATTTATGGTATCGATAATTCGATATTAAAATAATGTTCGAAATATATTTATCAGAATTACCTACCCAATATATACCTATGTAAAATGTAAATACTATAAAATTATGTCTGGCAAATCAATGGATCACAAAGATAATGAATCGAGTAACTCGTAAAAGTTTTTTTTGACAACTTTTTAACGAGGGTTGTGACATCAATAAATTGTTATCTTAAGTATTAGTCATCACTGGTGCATATGTTGTACCACGTAAAGAGCATAAGTTTAGTAAATAAAAAAATCCTTGGAGCCACAACATTGTATTTGGTGTAACCTTTAATAAATTAAAAAATTCTAAAATTCTAAATTGCAAGTAGCGTCAACGATTTCATATTGGCTAACAAAAACCAAATGAACTGAATTGAAGATCGAAAAGAAAACTGTCAAAATAAAAAGCAATTGTGATCTTCTTTTTATTTAAATAATGTCTTTACTTTATCTCTAGGGATAGGTATAGTATAAATCCTTGTCAACAACTGCAGAGGAATATGATTTTAAGGCTGGTAATGCACTTATGCTTTTATACTGTACCTCTTTAACTTTATTACTACTTAATACTGAGGAAATCAACTGAACTTTCATAAAGCATCCTTTTTCGTTCCAAATTAAGTTTAGATATACGAAAAGACTGTGTATATCTTTTAATTTAAAGGGTATTTTGATTCCATTAAGCCTCTTTAGCCTCTTGTATAAAGTATTAAATATCAAAGAGAGATGAGTAGCTTACGAAAATATTATTACAAATTCGTTTTCATAAAAAAAACATGTGTAAAAATAGGATGTTTGTGCTACATTATCTTGAAATTGATAGATATATACCTAGATCAACTACACCGAGTAGGTATGGAAGGTTAAGTAGCAGTTATCTATGTTTATAAGGATGTAGATATTTATTTTTTCAAAGGAAGATCCAAAGTCCGCATTTATCTACATCTGAAATGGTCTTGCACTTTGCACCCACTTGCGTATAATGAAGATAAACAAAAACGCTATTCATTTAATGTTGGCTAGGAGCACGATCACCTTAATAATAGTTATTCATGACCGCCATGCGCGATGCAAGGAGAAGGCAATGATGAACCATCCTGCAGTGTACGTCCTGACGACGTCGTAACTGAGATGACGATGACGCTGACCTCAAACTTCTTTCCAGATTTTCAACCAGTCTATGCTGTCGCTGTTCAGTTTGCTGTACGGCGCGAAGTTAGAAGCTATGGGTTACAAGACCCAGGGCGCAGCCATCATAATGAGCACTATGCTCTTCGTGACCAACTTCGGCGGACCAATCGCGGGGGCCATCGTAAAGTTGTCCTCGCCAAGGACCGTGGCGGTTGCGGGAGCATGTTCTTGCACTGCTGGAATTTTCCTCAGCGGTTTTGCCACTAACATAGCGCATTTGATATTGACGTATGGCGTTTTGTTGGGTAAGCTGTGTTAATATTGGCTATTTTATCGTAATCAGGAAGCTACATAATGTGTGCGATATAACTGTTTGTCTTACACGTTAATATTAGTTAATATATTAGTAGCCAAAAGTAAATTTTTATTTTTTTCATATTAACGAAAAAGCTACTTTAGTGGTATTTGATATGATTTTTCCTTTGTCACTCTGATATCTCTAAAAAATCACGATACCTAAAACGAATAATAAAATCATGTACCTACTTTATGAACGCAGCCTCATTGATATTTTAAAAGGGATTGTTTATCGAAGCCCATTCATCATAATAGGTACATGAAATAAGATTATATTGTTATTTTAGCGTGGCACGAGGATAACCTCATGCGGATAACCGTATGCTTAAATTTACAGCGAAAGTATGATGTATGTAATGTAATTTTTTGTATTAATGCGTTTAAGTTAATTAGCATTGTCTATGTAAGTTTATCACGAGGCTAATTTTAGAATAAATAATAACTACATTCAAATAACAGCTTCGGTGGCCTATAATGGTTAATGGGTTCAACTTGTAAGCGAGAGGTACCGGTTTCAAACTCCGATGCAGTGATGACCCCGATGTCGCTGTTATGAGTTATATACATTAGTTGAACACTAACCGATGCCCTTACGGTGAGGGAAAATATTGTGATGAAAACTGCACATTCAGGTGACTGCATATGTAACCATGATCCAATCCGGTCAGGTTCCCCTATTAACCGGGTCTGTTGCTCTTACTGTAATTACCTAATCTGTCAAATCGTGGATCATGGTATAGGCGGGCTTTCGCACGTGAGCGAACAATCGGGTCATAAACCTTGTGTATTTCATGCAAAACGTAATACCTCTTGTTTTCTACTAAGTTAATCTAATCCTCTAGAATATTTGTAAGAATATTCCCGAAATTATTTACAGGTTTGGGCCTAGGATTCATCCAGAACTCGTCGTTTGTGGCAATAAACAGCTACTTCAATCTGAAAAAGAGCCGCGCAGTGGGGCTCGCCAATGTGGGGACAGGTGTTGGCCAAACCTTAATGCCCTATTTAGTCAGTACCCTGCTCTCGAATTACGGTTTCAAGCCCGCCTGCCTGATACTCTCCTCACTCAGTTTGCTCGGGGTAAGGGTTCAGTTATTATTATTAATAATACGACCATTTTACAGGATGCACTCACCGTGTGTTTCGAGTTTACCTAGGTTCAGGTGTCTCGACTTCAAATAAACAATGTCCTTTGTTGTCACTTCCCTGTTAATACCTGACCTAACAAAGCTTTCTAAGATATTGTCAACGATTTGCCTTAATACTTACATTTCAAATGGAAGATAATTTTGGTTTAACCTTATACTGATTGAAAAATGGATTTACAACATTTGCTTTTTTTCAGATCGTCGGCACAATGCTCATTCAGCCAGTAGAAAAACATATGAAGACGATAGTGGAAGAAGTTGTAGTTGATGAAACATTGCAGTTATTAGACGATAAACATAAGGACATTGTCATTACAAAAACGTCGCAAGTAGTGGATGGCGCTTACCAAGGTAACAGGAGGTCGACTGAGCCGAATCTCAACCAAAATGGGAAACCGCCACCGTATGGATTTGTGGGCGACAAGAAATCCCTTAGCCACAAAGAGTTGAATATTGAAAAAGACGAACAACCTATTGAAAACGGACTAAGTGGTGAGCATTACGTATCCTCTTATCATATCATATCTTCTCATAGTGACAGTGGCCATGCGGATTTGCAAAGACATTAATGTCTGTCCACGATTGTATATACATGAGCCTCTTCTAATATTTTAGACGTTTCTCGCTCGTACGATTCGGATGTGGAATGAGCTCCCAGCCACAGTGTTTCCTTTGGACTATGACATGGGATCGTTCAAGAGGTATATAGGTCATAGAGGTCTCTTCAGAGGCAGGCAACGCATTGGTGACTCCCCTGGGGTTGCTGATGTCCATAGGCGGCGGGGACCACTTTCCATCAGGTGACCCGCTTGCCTGTTTTGTCTGCCGTGTAACATATAAAAAAAATCATAATCTTCACGTTGGAATACCTGCCCCAAACATACAAATTTGGTTCCTTTTTTTTGCCACTCCGCAACAAACTTTTTGATCATAGGAAACTCGCACAGTACGGCTAGCACAAGTGTGGTCTCGTGCGCGATAAGCGACAAAAGGCGCGACATAGATACTACTTCCTCTTTCATCTTAGTATTGAGCGAAGGAACCAAACGCTCTCTCGTGGCGCGAGCTGTGTCGCGTTCATATTTGTGCTAGACGGGCAGAAATCGAATATCTAAAGTTGTCATAGAAGTAATATATACAGTCTGGCAAGAAAGTTCCATGACAAGGAATATAGTGCTCTTGCAACAATCAATTTTTGTCAAACTTAGTACCTCAAGCTGTCAAGTGGCGCCCTCATTTTTTTAAGGCTACTCAGTGACAAGCGAGTAGACAGTGGTAAGTGGTAACTATCGCCTAAACATCTACGATACTTACATTTAGGTAGCAGGGAACACAAATGCAAAACTGCAGGTGCGTTGTCACTGTGAGGACTAAGATGAAATTGTCGTCAGACTGTCTCTCGGGCAGCATTTTAGCAGGATTCGGCGTAAAAGCTCTAATTTATCATCATCATTGACAGCTACAGCAATCCACTGTTTAGAGGTACATATAAAGTTTGAGTAATGTTCTTTACTTGCTACAGGGGTCAATAATAACGTGCTGGTGAAGCCACCAGTGCAACAGAAGTCACTGATAAGGAAAATCGGAGACTTATTCGACGTCTCATTGCTGACAAGCCCTCGCTTCTTGAACATAATTATTGGCACAGCTCTTTCAGTGACATCCATACAAAATTTCAGTATGCTGTATCCATTATACTTAAAGGTAGGATTATTATAATCTATACATATAATAAAACAGTATAAAATATTGTGTCTGTACATTGAATGTAAACAAAGAAATAATTTACGGCGATGAAGAAATAGTAATAAAACAAGATTTTTTTTATATTTTGTCTGTCTGTTTGTACACGCTAATATTCGGAACTACTACACGGAATCGGTTTGAATCAAACTTTTTTGTTGTGTAGGTATTGAGCCTGGGCAACATATGGGGTATAATTGATTTTGGAAACTCTAACACCTGATGTAGAACCGTAATAGACCGGCTAAACTGTTAGAATTATGTAAATAGCACCTAATTGATTTTAATTAGGTTTACACAGTTTGATAGTTTGGGGTCCAACTTAAAATCTAAGTCATGTTTCATCTTATTCCGTTGAGTAGAATCAGAGATACAGCTTGATCTCTCCGTAATACTAACTTTCCTACATTATGGAGGTCATTTAAAATGGTCGTCGGGAACAAGATAATCTGCCCTAAAAACGATTTCCATGTGGACGAAGACGCGACCAAAAGCTAGTTTAATAACTTTATTTTCTGAAAACAAAATAATCGTAAATGATTGTATTATCTTGCATAAACAAACTGGAGTTTGGTAATCGCACAACAACATTGTGATAAAAACTTATTTATAAACAAAGATTTCTATGAAATACAGGTTTATAAAATACTAGGTTGCGGCCGGGACTTCGTTGGCGTAAAAATTAGTAATACGTATTAAATAATACAGATGACCCGTTAAGTAACCAATACCATCAATCAATCTCTTTTTGCGTGCCTGATATCTGAATAATTCATATTTTAATTTTTCAGAATGTGGCCAAATTTGAAGATATACACATCGCCATGTGTATGTCAGCGGTGGCAATGTCCGACATAATTGGCCGCCTTACGTTACCGTACTTCCAAGACGTGTTCAAGATAAAGGCAAGATGGATGCTGATCATGACCAGCGTCTGGCTTATAGTTATTAGACAAAGTAAGTACAATATCGTAGTAAAGTTTTCTTTGAACAAAATCTATAGTTCGCGCCAAATGTATTGACAATAGCGGACATCGATCTCTCGGTTAGAATTAATTTGTAAGCAGTCAAAGCGATAGCCGTAACGCTTTAAATAGTCGTATTCGTTACGAAATAGAAAAGTTAAGAACAGTTTTCAGAAAATAATGCCAATAGGTGATCGAGAGATCAAGGCACGCTATTGTCAATTCATTTGGTATGAACTATAGAAAAAATAACATGCAAAAATAGATAATGTAATTCATTTAATACATATATGTTTTCATATGAATACGTCAATCTCTTTTAAGCCGGAACACAAATAACAATTCTTGCTTTCTATCTGACCCCTTAGAAGGCCTTACCGCTACAACTAGTATCAAATAAGAAAAGACTTGACGGGTCACGTGGTTCGACTTGCGCTGCATACGATTACCTGCGCAAAATCCCCTCCACTGCCATTTGACAAGTCTCTTCTTTCATGACGTGGGTTATACCTGCTAGTAATTGATACCTTTTCTGTTTCAGTTCTGGCGTACCAGACGCAATTCGCAACATTAATTGCGATGTCACTACTGTACGGTTTCGGAAGGAGTATGATCATAGTGGCTAGGAACATTGCCATATCAGAGAACTGCAGGATGGAGCAGGTACCCGCCGCTGTTGGCCTTGGAATGCTGACCATGGGAATCATAGTGCCACCAGCCGGTTACTTTCTTGGATGGATCAGAGACTACACGGACAGCTATATCGTGTGTATCACAGCGCAGAATATGCTGCTCATTGTACTGCTGATCACGTGGATACCAGATATGATGCTGATCCACTTTAGAGAGCAGAAGAAGAAGAAGAAAGACTTAGATGAGGTACAGTTATCGTAAATGGACATTACAATGAAGATGAAAGGAAAAGGGATGAATTTTAGTATGCAAATAAGCAGTGGTAGGTCGAATAAGTGATGCGGATTGGTAAAGCTTAAATGGGCTTTATCTTGAGATAATAAAGGAGGAAACAACCGAAGGACGGCCGCCAGAATATCGCTCGATATCTATAGATGTAATTTCAAGATTTACAACACTAGAAGTTTGGTATTCAAAGTTCTTAGTTGTAGAATGTTTTAGTAAATGTTCAATATTTCAGAGTTAGTACGTTTTACCCTTTGGACTCTAGCAGAAGCCGGGATTGCGTTCTGACGATTATTATTTTTATAGCAGGTGCTTGTGTCATATGAACTGATTAATCCAGTCGGGTTTGTTAATAAATAAAGTTAATAGTTAGACATATACGAGTAAATGAAGATATGTAACTCTTGAGGCTGATGTCATGGAGAATAAACATGGATTTGAAATAAGTAGACGGATTTTAGCAAATTTAAAAAATAAGCATACAACAACTGCGAGAGAAATAATAACATAATGTGTGACTATAGCCAAATTGAATTTATCACAAAATAAGGCTGTGAAAATGCATATTTTTACTAAAATACGTATTTTGATATATAATGTACATAAATTGTAGGTAGTAGGTACTTAGGAATACGTTATACGTAATACCAGTAAGCATTTATCGACCAAACAAAAGTGATAAATGACCTAGAATAAAGATGAAAGTTCCCAGTGCGTACCTATGTAGGTATGGTTCATTTAATTGTCTTAAGTGTTATGTCTAGATAATAAAAAAAATAGAACTATTGCAACTAATTGATGTCGAACAGCGTATTTTATTCATTTAATAATAATTCAAATGTTTTATAAGCAATCTTTACTCTTAGAACAGCAAAGTAGAAATAAGATTGATGTATGTATTGATTGTGCGATTCGAAGTGAAAATTGTAAATACATCGTAATGTTTGTAAAAAAAATATTAGAATTGGAACCTTTGTGCCAATTAAAATATATACATGTACTTATAAGTAATCATGATTGTTTTATGTTAATTTATTTATTGGTTACCAAAAATGAATACCTACTCAATATAAGCAATATGTATATTAATGTTGGATTGTTAAGCGATAAAGGGTTTTTATTTTTACTCCACCCAATTTTCGAGGCGGTGAGCCCGCCAGTATCTGGAATTCCGGCAGGGCTCGCTGTAATATGAATATATTTGTATTTAATTTTGCCGGGGCTAAATAAATTCATTCCGCTGTGCGCGGGCAGCGCGTAAATCTGGAGGGTCCTTTTCGTACATTTCCCGAGCAAGACTAACGGATTATGCCCCGCGCCTAGAATTTTGTATATTTCAGTTTTTGTCGCCGAGAGCGGTGTCGAGTGCCCCCATTCCGCGGAGTGCCTAAATTCTTTAAATATTAAATTAACTTCCATTTGCTGTATACCTGACTTACTAAAGTTATAACGAAATTTCACTACGTGCTTCGTTGATTCTTTCGTATGACTTCACTGGTTGCCAAGTAATTGAAATCAATGAGTTCTTAGCATCTATATTTCTGTCTCCTAAACCTAGATTCTTGGTATTTAATGTAGTTTTCACATCGCTCGATAGGTGTTACTATTTTGTACATATCATGAAAGTCTTTAGATACTGTCACGTAAACAAACGCTAAGCGATAGTGGAAGGAAATGAGCCTTTCCCCTTTATATCATTATATATATTATGTATATATTTTCCTATATATTCCATCTTATACTTACAGCGTTTTTTACGCGATGGGACTTTTTTGAGTTACGTACATTAGTTGAACACTAACCGATGCTCTTACGGTGAGGGAAAACATCGTGATGAAACCTGAACATTCAGGCGACTGAATATGTAATTATGATTTAATCTGGTCAGGTTCCCCAGGTTACGGAGGTCAGATGGCAGTCGCTCTCCTGTTATTACCTGACCTGCCAAATCCTGGATCATGATCTAGGTGAACCCCGGGCCATCGTGTGCGAGAGCACAACCGGGACATTAACGCAAAGATGATTTTGTCGGAAAATATTTCAATACAGAAAAGTGTACCTTTACAGATTCTGAAAGGACATTTTGGGTCGATTGGACTCTAACCACTTTTTAGCACACAATTTTATACGAATTTACATTAACACAAAGAGCAATGGAATTATGTAATACCCTCCAGACTCGCAGACGAGGTCAAATACGAACGAATTTCATGTTGCGCATAAAATATGTCACCGTAATTATCTTACCAAACATTTCGTGTTTCATACTTATTCGACGTGTTTTGTACATAAGAGCAAAAGTTTGCCATACAGTTTTGTATAGGAGTCCTATGGTTAGTTATCTAACTACCTAAAGTACCTATTAGAATTTACCTAAATTAAATATTGCTTAAAAATCATATAAATTCTGCAATAATCGGAGTTCAGCTTTGAGCCGCCTGAGTTGGAAACCTTTTAGAATACCGCAGCCGAAGAATACTTTTTAAATAGTATACTACAGGTACCTAAGGTTTCTTAATTCCATGGCGCACCATGGCTTTGGCAGTGGAAAGTCCTCTGCGATGGAGCCACGTAGAGGGGTCTAGAAATTGGCTATTTGAAGCTACAGCAACGTTTCCTGGAGTTTTATAGGAGGGAAACGCAGTGGTAATACCCGGGTGTTACTGATCAACTATCATCATATCAGCCGAAAGACGCCCACTGCTGGGCATAGGCCTCCCCCAGAGATGTCCACAAAGGCCGGTCCTGTGCCTTCCGCATTCAGCTGGTACCTGCGATCTTTACCAGGTCGTCGGTCCACCTTGTGAGAAGCCTACCAACGTGGTCGCCACTGGAGAACTTTCTGATTTACCGATAAACTTAAATAGCCCGACTTTCGTATTTCTAACTTACCTATATTATTTTTGCAATAGCCGCCCATAGATACGTACCGTGCTACTTATCAAATTATCGTACAGAAAGATCAGCCACAATATCTGTTGTAATCTTTGCAATCTTAAAAAAATAGGAACCAGCCATTTTCAAACTGTTCACTTGTCAGGGAATCGTGAATGAAACGAATGAATGCGATATGCGAGGGTCCAGGGTCCGCCTTCCTACGTTTCCTGGCCCACTTAGATCGGTCTTCGGCAACCTTGGTGGTGAGATTGTTGGCACGCATATCACTCTTAAAGACAAGCCGTCGCTTCTTTGGCCAACCATTCCGTCCCGTGCCTGGCGGGGGTGGCATGGCCAGGCATTTGTTCCCTACGTAATTCGCCAGTTTGCGCAACGTGCCTACGTTGCATCTGAATGTAAATTGCTAAATTAAATGCAACTGTGTTCAAATTAATTATTGAACATGTGTTGCTTGCAAGCTTATGTGTTTATGAGCATTACACAGCCACAAATCAAGCTATTAAATTTAATATGGTTAGCTAAGTAACCCAAGTAGGGATTTCCCACGTTATTCCGAAAGCCGATTGATCGATTATCATTTCAACGTAAACGATGCCTCATTTCTACGAAGCTTTAATTAACCGATGTAACGTATCATCGAAAAACCTATTACCAAAATTAATTTCACCGACCATACATACCTATACGCGAAACATCATTTAATACATGTACCATTTCACCGAATTTTAAGTGTAGGCCAGAAGCTCGACTACCGCAACCCAGATTTTCAGAATTTTCACGGGGAATTTACTGAAAATTCATCAAACAGCTTTGGGAATGACGTGGAAAACCCAACCAAAGCTTATTAACCTTATTTTTTAACTAAATATTATCTATCAGTATCATTTAAAAGAACAACGGTTCCAGTATTATAAAATAAAGTTATAAACCCAGTTCATGTTATTTCAAGCGAGAACACCACGCTAACAACATTAGGTGAAATGTGTAGTGGAGCCTCATATCAGTGGCATTGTTCCACTCTCGCCCAGGGCCCGTTAAAAGTATATTACACTGTGACGTTTTATACTAAGGTCCCGAGCATCTTTATGTTACCCAGCAAAATAAAAGCACAGTCAAAAAAACATCAAAATCTCATTAGTTCCCATTTCATGCCGAGATGACACTACGGAAGCAGTATAACTAATGTACGGTAATAAACAGAGACGAGGGGTGTCGTATTTCTCTTTATAACTTCACTGCTTCATCCATTTTCTGGTTTAAAAGGTATCTGAACAGTGTTGACGGGAAATAAGGCTTTAGAATTATTGTGTGCTTATTGACTGCGTCGGTCGTGAGATTTACGTTCCGTGGCAGTTGAAATATTGAACCTCGTTGCGGGTAGTCTGGAAAATTGGAATGCGAAAGGAAGTTTTCAATAAGGATGTTTCATAAATAGTTGTTTTTTACCTTCCCGCTCTTGAAGATACTCTTCGTATCGGATGTAGGTAAGTCATGCTTTTGCAGGCGTTAAACAGTATTATATTACGAATGTACTTTGATCCTTTGCAGCCTAAAACCTTATTAGCACAAGATCTAGACTTTAGGTTATCCATTCATGGCGCAGCAGATTCATGATTCAAAGTCATTTTTACCCTACTACTGCAAAGCCAAAAGGAATGGTAAGGTTTTTAGCAGTCTATGCCATTAACAAATAATATTCTGTTCAAGTGTCCGTTCAGATATGACTCACCGCGAGCGAAGCGGACTTGAGCCACATTCTGATGTAGAACAACTTTTACATTACGATTAGGTCGTGCCTACACCCTGCAGGTAATGCGTTCAGGAATAAGTTTGAGTATGTGTATCTGCCGAGTAAATGGAGTTCCCGTGCCCGGGGCCGGGGCATTCCCGTCTGTTTAAATTTGCACGGGCGACCGCCGCGCCCGCGCTTTTCGCCGCAAAGTTTCTACTAGTTTGGACGCAAATCTGCCCCTGATTCGCCTAATTCAATTTTTCCCGCTCCCGCCTGCGAGTTTAGCGGGCTTGACTTGCTACTACTTAGTATTGCGTCTAGGTTCTGTTTTGAGAAAAGGTCGTGTTTTTTTTGCGCCCAACGCAATGGAAATAGGCACCCTCTGGTATAGCGGTTGCGAGGGAGAGGGTGAACTCTCATGAGTACCAGCCGGCCGGCCGGACTGGTTATGCACGACTCGCAAAAAAGGGACCTAGGCGCATACGTGCTAAACACCCCCTGGGAGCATCTATAGCCGGAAGGGCTTTTCAGGTTTCATCTCATCGTGATGTCGCATCCGATGAAACCTGGTGCGTTATTAAGTACATTGCAAGTAACAAGATATTTTCACGGGGCCCTAAACCAGTCTCTGGATCCCCAGCGGAAGACCTTGGTATTTGGAAGGAAATAAGAGCTCGTTGCAGCGTTCAAGTTTAACCAGTACAAGTCAAGTTTCAAGTCTAAAGTACGAAACGTATCCTATAATAATCCTATACGTAAACGTACGGAACCTATAAATATAACTAGTAATTTTGTCCCTAGAAACATTATTGTAAAAAAGTGTATATCGCATTCATTACAGTGCAATAAAATCAAGATTTATTTAAAAGCTTACCATATTAAAAATATTACATTCCTGAAAATAGTGCCTAGCTTTATTGGTCCACCGACCCGGATCTGAAGCTCATATATATATATACTCGTATATACAACGTTAAACCAATCAACTGCTACTATTTTAATAAATAAAACGGAATCTTAGCGTAATATAAAAATCGAACCCAAATAAATGTCGCCCTATTATGAAGAGATTAGGTGACCAGTCGCAGTGAAAGTACGTATCTATTCTTTTTATGTCGCCGCCGAAATGTCAAAGGCGAGGATGAATTTGTCATTGTCCCGAGTCGTCGGTTTGTTTTGATGGCCTCCTAAGTGAGAGGGGAGGCAAGTTAAAAGAATTCCAGTCGGATTAATTACCTGAGAAGCCTTTGTAGTCTTTTGTCTAATCGAGAGATTCCTGCCGCAGAGAACGTCAGAGTTAATTGAAATGTTTCCTGGCATGGTTTTGCGGACGTACAATAGTGAAAGAACTAAGCGTATAGAATTTGATTAAACTTAGCAAATGGATTTGTGGCACCATACACCAGAAATACAAATTTCTGGGGCTGATACAAATTGTACTTGGAGAGTAAACAATACAGTCTCAATAAGACTTTAAGGGCGTTCTCTAACTCAGCCTATTGTGAACTTCCAAATTAAACTAATTAGTACGTAATGCTCCAATTAATTTATGTCCCAAATCGGAGATACGATCACAAATGATACGAATAGGGATTAATGGAGTCACGGCCTCGTCAAAGTCACTGTTACTTAATTATTTTGTAAACGGTTATGCGATATTACTTGGTACTCCGAACTAATAATATCGATTCTTCTCCTACGTGATATTAATAATAGTCTACAGTACATAATTAAATTACTATCAATTGGTAGCTGCTATAGTTACGAAAGCAAATTATTCGTGGAGCCCAAATTACACTTAAGTACTAATTTAGCCAGCGAAATTGAAAAGTCCACTGCAAGTCGGCTCCCTGCTTTTTTTCAACTTTTATTTTTATCATTTGGTCCTGCGATTCTTTCATAACAATTAAGCCATGCTCAGTGCGCAGCGGCGGGAGATAAAAAATAATTACTGCGCTAAAAAGTGGGGTTGGATTCCTCGCTCCCCAATAAATGAGTGCTTATGCAGAGAACAAATAACGGAAAAGAATAAAAGAGGTTGCATATTGCGGCTCTCGGCGCGCTCTTGGCGAATGAGCGTTCCGTATTCGAGTTTCGAACACAAGAAGGAAACCCAATCAGCCGTGCACTAAAACAAACAAACTACGGTTTAGCCCAAGAACGACTTTCATGCGTTCGAGTTAATTTTTTCTGTTTCTTTTTTAATTAAAATTACGGTTGTGATTGAACGTTTTTCGTGTTTTTGTTTCTATTGCATCATCTTACCACACTTTTATAACGATTTGTAAGTAATTAGAATTGATGAAATCTCTTAAAACCAAGTCATAATATTTATAAATTGTTTTTCAAATTTGTAATTTTTTTATGTTCAGTTTGTTGTTAATCCTTTGAGAAAATACCTGGTGCAGACAAATAAAGTAAGAATTTTTAATTTTAAGGAGCTTCCAGGTATCCCATCCAGCTATCCAATATCACAAAGAGCTTGATATTTTCTTATTAAATACACAGGCATGCAAAACTCCTTCGGCTACCCACGGTGCTCGGGCACTGGGGGCCACCGAACACGGCGTAATGGAATTATCATGCTCGTGGCATTGCGCTCTTCCCTTACAAAACGTGAGTGTGTACCTACATGTTAATATTACAATCCTGGTCGCCCACCTTCCTTCTATAATGAGACATTATCATTTTGTGTGCGTTTTTCATGGCCGTTACCGTAGAAATATCAGTTTCCCAATTTGTAGTGATTGGTTTCTTTTATCGTTCAACTTCGAAATCAAATCAAATCTCCTTACTGTATGTAAATAAGTAGCATTTTTTGTTCGTTTTTGTGATTATCTATTATGACTGTCTATCATCATTAGGTACCTACATGTATTTCTTGACTTTCTGTAAGAGATTGTTTTCGTATATCGCAATAGGGCTAGTTTGGGATTATTGAACTGAAATATAATTTCAGTAAAATGTCGAAGCAAATTACATTTCATTTGTTACCTACAAAAAAAGTAGCGTAACCGCCACTCTGCCGGACGACGCTGACCCTAAGAAGATTTTTTCCCCAACTTTCGGTTATCAATGGCTTCCACAATTTTCTTTAAAAATCTCTTAGCTAGTATTACCGCTGATATCTATTTAATAACCGTTACTGAGTCATTATAAAAACAACAAGTCGTCCTATGAGAGCAGCGGCGATGCACGTTTGCTGTTCCCCGCGCAGAAACGATGTGGCGAGCTCATAAAACCTTATCTGTCCCTCTTTAAGGAGCGTTCAAATGGTTCTTGTCGGTTTCTATAATCGATACCATGGTCGAGTGATGGACTGTTACTAATATAAAGAAAATAACTGTTTGTTGGAAACATATTGACTGTTGTAGGAGACATTGTATTTTATAAATATAAAGCAAACTAAATTTTAATGTTTACGTAAAAAATTAACCAAATATTACTATTATCAACACTATAGCAACAGCCCAACATTCCACCGTTGAACTTGAGCCGCCTCCATTGCCAATTTACGATTTTTATTTTCTATGGGGCTTTACCCTGCTGTCTCATTACTGAAAAGATTCCCCCAAACTCTGCCAAGTTTTGCGATTCTTAGCGCTCTCGGTCTGGATAAAATCATAGTAGTCGATATGGTTTCACCACTTTGATAAAATGCATGTGTGCAGTGCTTACCTACCATCTAATAAAGAATTATCTGCACACGTGATTTAAATTTTGTTCCGCTTTTGGAAAGTGTAGCTGACCAATCTTTTTTGTACTAAGTACAAAATAAAGTTTGCTGTTGCGTCAATGCGCGGGTCAGCCGACCTTGGTTGGACAGGATACTACGTAAGGATTACTATCAACTGCAACTGTCTGTAACTGACGATTGGCCGCGCCAACTAAATCGGAACGTCTGCTACTAGTACAAGTAGGTACTATGTGGTGTTTAAAACTCACCGCTGTCATAATTATGTGCAAAACGACGTAGGCGCTGCCTCGGACTAAATCGCGACATTGATGTTTGACAAAGACCGTATTGCGTCATTGTGAATCAACCGTGCCTGTTTGCAGACCGCAACCGCGACTACGACCGCAGACAGATTTTGTTTATGGTAAACTTTACGCTAGCTCGCGTGACATTTCGTTGGCTAATGTCAATATGAGCAAGAAATCTGCACTTTTGTGATTCGCCACTGTCATTCGAAACTTCAAAATGTCTGGCTGTCAGCCGTATATTTACTTGCGCCACATGCAAGTTTTTGCTTTTACCATTCTATTCTACTAGCGTTTACGATAATCCACTTGGCTAGGGGGGCAGGTAGACCATGCCACATACCAACTATTGATTTCTTTCTTCAGCTTTTATGAAGGTACCTACTATGCATTCGTGAGTTCATGTCCATCGTGTACGATCGTTTAAATAATTCGAGTAGCGTTACACCGCCATCTCACTCGGTTGCGGTTTGAGCGACTGAGATGGCGATGTATAATCCGTTCGCATTAAACGATCGGTCCCGATAGATATCAACTCGCGCGCGCACAGTAGCTGTTGTTTTAATACTTAGGTATAATACAAAATATCTAGAAAGAAAGGAAAGAGATAACTCTACATGTACGTCTTAATTTGGAATCAAGAAAGAATTTTTCACAGTCCGCTGCTGAGTACTACGGATCTCTACGCCATCAGGCGGGTTGAAGAAAACATAAGTACGACAGAAAACGCAGAAAACAGAAAACACAGTTGCCCATTTACAAATCTAACTGGCCACAAAGTCGAGTACGCTCGCTCGCCCCAACGCTCCCTCGGACCCCAGGATTGAAGTACCAGCAACAATGACGGTCTTTGGCTTTTGTAATACTTTATTATGTGCGGCAAAGATCCCCTGGCAAAACATTATTCCAGCATCGAATGTGAACACTCGCTGATATGAGCCACTACTTATAATGGAGTCTCATTACTCGTCTGAGCTTTGTCCTTTGAATTGCTCCTCCTTTTTTAGTTAGGATAATGAAAAGCAAAAGAAGACATAACGGCAAACTGTTGAAATAATTTAACTAACTTCATTCCTTTTTCAGTTTGGTTAGCACAAAGCATGCAATAAAAATAGCAATTATCACTGATACTGTTTATTGAATTCGAATTTATAATACATGTGGCGCTAAAGTAAAGACACTATTTGGTTCTTTTCTACATTAAAAACGATGATTAGGTTTTTTCTATGTATAAACTTCGGTCATGAAACTTCGTCCCACTAGGATTTGAAGATGATGTTTTCCATTTATAACATTTTCCATAACTTGTTGCAACACTTACGGATTAGCATTAGTGACTCCCCTGGTGTTGCTGATGTCCATAGGCGGCGGTGACCACTTTCCATCAGGTGGCCCGCTTGCCTGTTTGTCTGCCGTATAACATAAAAAAAATAATTGAAAAACAAGATATGATTTTATTTCTTGATGACTGTTTTTTAAAGCTGCCAGAGTCTTTGTCTTGTTGGCATTTTATTTTTTTATTGTTCACATATTTTTGGTTTATTTTACATTTGTTTACTACACAATTTTCAACATCAGGATGATAGGATACCTGTAGTATTGTAGCTATTGTTTAATGACTATTATAAATAGAGACTGGAAAAAAATATTTTCGATACTTTTCTCAACTGCTGTAAAATCATGAATCTTTTTATAAGCATTCTCAACTTTGCTTTCTTTTGCAACGCAAGTCTCTGACTTGCTAAGATCTCCTCTTAAATTCATAATGAGTTTCACCCCCAAGACGAAGCAATGTATTAGTCACTGTCGTACATCTCAAGGGTGGATAGTCAGTTCGATATTTTCCCGTTGGGTGGAGCGCACTTCCGTCGGTACATCCTCCAATCTGACCTGTTAGTTAAGGTTCAGTACATCGGGCCGGCGCACACTGAACGACTTCAGCTTACGCAGCGTTCTCTTAAATACCTATACAATATTTTTACGCGGGGACTTGAGATTGTCTTTGTGCAAATGGAAACAGCTTTTATTATTTTTATTTTATTTGTTCTTATTCCTTTATTCGTCACTGATATATATACAAAGCCGTTCCTAAAAAGGAATTAGGTACATTTTCCTTCTTAGAACCCGATTTTCGGTTAGGTATTATGCAGTAAGTATTAACTGCAAGCTCTATAGCAGAGAAAGGAAATAGATTCATTTTGGGTGAAGGATGACGATGGAAGACGATTTATTGTGGGTGTTCCAACCCAACATAAAATGCAGAAAAATCCAGTCATCATCATCTCGGCTTCTGCCAAGGTCCGCTTTCTTGCTCTTTCTTTTTCACTTCGCCCAGTCTTCAGCATCGCCACATCATATGCCGTTAGCAAAGTTTGTGTTATGGGTGCTAGATAACTGACACACTACTTATATACTTTTAATATACTACAACACCCAGACCCAAAGTAGTAATTAAAATTCATCATTTTAATTTTGGGAATCGAACTGGGGCCTCCGCGTGGGAGACTGTAATTAATATTAAGTAGTTGGATTTGAAAAGCTATAGTAATAATAGTAAGACACTCTTGATTTGACCTGTGTTTAACAATTAGATTTACAAAAAAAAATACCTATATGTGTAGTTTTTCAGTTATCTAACGCCCATTATACAAGCTTTGCTTACTTTGGGGCTAGATGGCGCTGTGAATTTGTCAAAGGATATTTATTATTATTATTTGAGTCTCCCACCCAGTACGAAACCACGCCGTGTGTCGCGCCCCGCTGGCTGTGTTGCTAGCACCATAGAGTGGCCATTCCTCCGGCACTGGCGCCGCCTCGTCTAGTCCACCACTCCACTGTGCTATAATAATCGTGTCTCAAACACACGACTTGCACTTGACAAACTGTAAGATACCATTGCACGTTATGTACTATTGATGTAACTACGCATGACGTGGCGGAAAAGCAGGAGCAGTTGAGCGCGGTAGATATTTCCTTTGATATTTATCCGTCCATTGTCTATGTTATCGGCGTTATCTGTAGAAATGAGAGATAAATAGGTAGAGAGAAGTATTTAATCGGAAGGAATATGAAAGGCTATTTCATTCATAGTTTAGTTTAAAGAGTAGGATGTCACAGTGAATGTTGTGATTAAATCACGATACAGCTGTCAACACAATGTAATTCATAATAATGCTTTGTCCAAAATGTGGGTAGTCAGTGAGGGTAGATGAGAGTGATTTGTAAATCTGCCTATCTTATTGTTCGACGAAAAAACAAACCAAACAACTTTATTTATACCACCATCAATTCCAAATAGACCAGAATTACGGGTAAACAAAACACCGATTCACTCTCATAGGTATATCAATTGCTCCTACGCATTGACATAATGCTGCTAAGCATCTAAGTTCGGAGGTAATTACTTAGAGACACGCGGGTATCTTCAGAGTATTCAAAGCAATCCGTCCATTTGTCATACAAACAGCTTCCGTATATCCGGCGCTAATGTACTCCCTATAATCAATGCTCTACGTTGCGGTTGGTCCCTTTCATTCCCTTGGCCCTTTTAGTAGATATAGGATCCACTTTTCATTAATTGAAAAATATTTATGTACCTATAGTACCCCCAGTACCTATGATGATGTTCAGTCAAATATTCATCGCCTTTGAGAAAAGCTTCTCTCTACGAAAAATTTTGACGATCTCAGTGGTTCAGTTGGTTAACAGGCCACGTAGAGGTCCCAGGTTCGATACCCTGGCGAGCAAAAATTAAAATGATGATTTTTACTTTCTAATACGGGTCTGGGTGTTATATGTATAATAAGTATGTATTTAAAAGTATGTAAGTAGTTGATCTAAGTTATCTAACACTCGTAACCCGAGTTTTGCTTACTCTGGGCTAGATGGCGCTGTGTGAATTTGTACAAGCATATTTATTTATTTATATTTACTTTTATTTGGCAAACAAGCTTACGGTCTGCCTGATAGTAAGCAGTTACCGTAGCCTATGAAAATTTTCAATACCAGGGGAAGAAGAAGAAGAATACCAGGGTTATCACCACGGAAAGGAAAAAATAATGGCCTGAAAGAAGCAAAATTTGCCAATCTCATTCCATTGCACTCCTTTCTTGGAGATCTCCATGTTGTACTCTCCACAACCTAATTAAGATAATGTCATTGACAATATTGAAAATCTTTCACTAAACCCAATCGAGTGGGGTATCAAAATACAGGCCTGCAAAAGGTGATTTATAAAATGTATTGATACAAACAAACTCTTTATTGTACAACATAGTACATTACAAAAAAAACACTTACAAAGTGAAGGCTAACCTTAGACAAGCCGAAAGGAGCTTTAGCGAGCGGCAGAGGCAATAACTGTACCTTACTTTAAAACTAATCAAAGCCTTTATTTAAATATATACAACTTACAGTTTGCTTTTCAGTTTTTTAGCTAGCTTTTGCCCGCGACTTCGTCAGCGTGGAAACAGTTTTTATGACAGTTTAGCTTTTGCCAGAGTTACCATTATAAATTAACTACATATTGTATGAATGCTAGTACTACGGGAAGGTATCTCTGGTATCTCTGTTTCTGCGTACCGGAATTAGATGAAATATGGGTTAGATTGTACAGTAGTTTTCGCATGTGAACAGACAGACAGCTAGAAGATAAAAATAACTTTTTATTCAGGGTTTTCAAATGACATAATTATGTTAAAGGCACTACTAGAAAATATTTTTCACAAGTCGAGACAAGTCTTATGACGTCAAAACACAAGGTATACATATTCTTACCTAACCTAACCTATATATTACGTTATTTACTCGATACCTATTATTGGGAGTTCTCGCTAACTTTGATGTGACCTGGGAAACGAAGTGTGAGCAGAAGCAAATTAGGCCGTATCAAAGTGAGCTAGAATTCCCATTTATGTTAGACTAGAATATTAAATAGTTAGGTTAGTAGGATCAAGTAGGTTAGTAGATACCTCTGATACCAGACCTAACTACGTGGTGCCTACGTGCTTAGAATTCTATCAGCGTCCATTATGAATAGCTATAAATGAAATGAATATCTATTTATTACATGAAATGTAGATGAAACTATATGGCAAACACTATAATCATCACATCTAGGATTTAATGTCCCGGTTGTGCTATCGCGCACAAGGGCCCAGGGTCCGCCTTGACCATGATCAATGGCAAACACTAAATAAGCCTATGACAAGCGACACAAAATATAAAAAATATAATACAATATAGTTCTTGCTAACCAATGTCGATTCTCGAAATTTCTGTGTAATTATGTATTCGACAGCCGTATCTAGCCAGCCCAGCGCAAACCTTTTTAACGATCAGTAATGGAAGCTCCAATAAGAGCTTCGGTGGCCGAGCGGTTAGAGTATGCAACTCGTAAGCCAGAGGTCCCGGATTCGAATCCCGCTCCGGCCATGTACCTATGACTGTTTTCTGAGTTATGTACATTAGTTGAATACTAACCGATGCTCTTACGGTGAGGGAAAACATCGTGATGAAACCTGCACATTCAGGCGACTGGATGTGTAACCATGATCCAATCTGGTCAGGTTTCCCTGGTAGCAGGGTCATGGAGGTCAGATGGCAGTCGCTCCACTGTAATTACCTGACCTGCCGAATCCTGGATCATGGTCAAGGCGGACCCCGGGCCCTCGTGCGCGAGAGCACAACCGGGACATTAACGCCAAGATGTTTTTTTTTTTTTTGTTAATGGAAGCTCCAATAACACAAGTAATTTTATAGGCTACAACTGAGTTTGTTAGCTTCCCTATATTATGAATGTTGTATGAGTAGATACTGACTTGACTGAACAGTACTAACACCTTTCTGAATGAGTCAGCTGTTTATAAATCACCATCATCATCACCAGCTGGATGCGGAAGGCACAGGACCGGACTTTGTAGAGATCTCTGAGGAAGGCCTATGCCTTGTAGAGGGCGTCTTTCGGGTTATACATACATAAAAGTAAGAAATTTGAAGTGCAGTTGTAAGCACACATAGACAGTTTGTTTGTTTATAGTAATCATTTAATGAAATCAGTGTATAAAGAGTTAATTTAAATGGGTGAGAAGGACGTTAAAAAGTCATTTCCCTCCGGGCGCCAGCCGGGGTGCGAATTCAAGGGGCGCTTTAAATATTAAAAATGCGGCCAAATGGACTGATGTATACTGAGTTTTACAGCTGCAATAACTCATAACTAGAGCCGAGCGGACGTTAGGACCGGCACCAACCCTGTACTGGTTAGACTTTTTTTTATACTACTTAGTGACAAACGAGCAAAGAACAACCTAATGGTAAGCGATAATTGTCATCTATAATGTCTACGATACATGCACGATACATGCACTACATGTTTTAATGTTACAAAGATGCAGAATGACAGTGTGTTTAAAAGATTAGATTATGTTATCCTAAAAAAACGGAATAGAAGTCGGCATTAATGAAATGGTCGGTAGCCTGGCGGTTGAGTATCTAACTCGTAAGCGAGATGTACCGGGTTAGAATCCCGCTGCGGCCATGTACCAATGACTCTTTTCTAAGTTATGTACATAAGTTGAATACTAACCGATGCTCTTACCTGCAAATTCAGGCAACTGAATTTGTAACCATGATCCAATCTGGTCAGGTTCCCCTGGTAGCAGGGTCACGGAGGTCAGATGGTAGTCGCTTCACTGTAATTACCTGATCGCCAAATCCTGGATCATGGTCAAGGCGGACCCCGGGTTGTCGTTCTCGAGGGCACACCCGGGACATTAACGCCAAGATATTTATTTTTATTTTTATTAATGAAATGACTGACACGTCAAAAATGTACAGGATTTAGGTAAGTATCATACCTAAATACAATATTCATGAAATTCACAAGTCACGTAAATGTACGGCTCTTTATTGGATTCTTAATCCTAAATCGAGAACTTTGAATAGGGCGAAAAGCTTGAATATGCCCGATCTCTACCCATAAGTCAGAGGCGTAATGTGCGTGAAATGGATCCAGTGGCGCCCTCTCTCGCAATTCTGAAGAAATGTTTAAATTCCGGGAGACCCGCGCTGCGAACGGAACGCTAAATTAGGCTGCCCCGGCCGGAGTGTGTTGTTTGAAATATTGCCCCAAATGATACGGACATCATACCTACCGTATTTCTTGAAAATAATTCAATGATATAAAATGGTTTCTTGTTTAGCGGTCGTTGTTTCTCCCCGGTGATTTTGTTTTAAAACAGAGTAGTAACCTATACCAAATTGTTAAACTAGAGTCATCATCTCAGCCATCCTGTCTCCAAATTCTCCTAAAGCATGTCGCTATATTTTTTTAACATAGTGAGATTATTGATTTAGTCACGGCAAAACAAATTAGCGATATGTCATTTGTAATGTACCTATGTATAATGTAAATGCCATTGTACGGCCATAATCATCAACTCAGCCATAGGAGGCCCCCTGCTAGACACCCCCCGCCCAAGCTTTCAATATCGATTAGCTTTGAACCTCTAACATCCACATCCCTAGAAACGTCTACCATTTCGTATTGTAACCTAACCTACGTTATATTAATATAGGCGCCATAAAAAGCCCACAGAACTAATATTTCCCTAAAAGCCGAGCTAGAGTGTTACCTCTGTGTGGACAGGCAATACATTAAATTAAATTTCTATTTGGGTTTATAGCACGGATAGCTGATATTATTTTTCATTTGTCCGGAATTGGACAGGCAGCGGGAAAATGTGGTCGCGGCGTGACACGCGGCGTGCAGCTGTGGCGATGCGACACTCAAAACATTGGAGACGACACAGTAAAACATTATACCGCGACCCATTCTAGGCGGCCAATCTTACGGTGAAAGCCGTTACCGTCAATGAGTGGTCTGTAAAGTTTAACTGGGTCGAAAAAATGGATTTTAAAAACCAGTTCGCGGTCCGGGCGGCTGAGCTTTAGCGCTGAAGCAGCCATGAATAATCCTCCCGTCAGCACCATGCGAGCCGCCCGCCCAATTAAAAACGTACTCTTTCCACGATTTTTAGCTTAGAATATTGTATAATAAGCCGATAAAATACCCCACTTAACGCCTGCGAACGGCCCGCCCGGGATGAAATATGCACTTCGCACGCTCATTACGACCCGCTCAAATTAAATGCAAGAGACGGAAACGGAACGTCGCTTTAAACCTAATCAGAATTCGCGCTTTACTCCACTCCACCTGTTATGCCTCGGCGTTAAATTGAAACTTAAATAGAATATTTCATTGTAACGGGGTCGAGTTGCAAAAAATAATTGAACGATCATTTAATCAATCGTTGGATTTGCCGCAAGGGCTATTTTCGTAATATTGAAAAACTCAATGCAGCTTTTTAATTTAAAAATCATACCTTTTTTATACTTCTGATTGAGTGAAATAGATACAGATGAATTTTAGATCTGAACACAAAATTATGTTTGAAGACATACGTGTACTAAAAACCCCTTTTAAACACTGTGCAGGATATTTTGTGTGTAACAAAATCGGGTGAAATAAGACATCGAAAGAGAAAGTATTCGGTCTAGTAATCATAAAAGGTTCGACGGAACCTTTTCCCCTCAATTTGTGGGCAAAAGTGGCCACTTAAATATATAAAAACTAGGGATGCAACGAATAATACTAAGGCGAAAACGAATACGAATATCAGTTAAATATTCGGTGGATACGAATACCTACGAATAGTCACGAATTGTGGACAATATTTGCGGAAAGTAAGCTTTTATAATTTTTTGGCGGCAGTCTTCTCTTGTCTTGTTTTGTACCTTGTCTGCCGTTAAGAATAGACTTTTGTTCAGAGTCAACGGTGAAGCCTTACTCCGTTTAAGGCTCGGCGAAAACAGACAGGAAAAATCCTCGCGGATGCTCGACCCTTCACCGGTCGCGATGTCACACCGTGAGCAAAAATACGCTTCGACACGCCGTGGCATCGAATATTGCTAGAGCAATAGGGATAGATCCCGCATGAGGATGAACGCGTCTTCCAGAGGATGCGCGCGTCTGCCGCAGCAGGCGCAAGCAATACCACCGGATTTGCCTGTTGTTGACTTCGAATAATTATATGACTTTATTTCTTTAGGCTGCAGGAAATTGTGGAATTTATTGTGTTTCTCGCCAGTGATAAATTAATTAATAAAATGAAATGCAATTTATTTTTATTTTATTTATTTATGTCATACAGTAGGCAAACAGGCAAGCAGGCAATTGTGATAATTTTATACATTGTTACCAATTGTCAAAATAATATTCGTTGAATACGAATAATAGTACCTATTCGTTGCATCCCTAATAAAAACTCATGTCACTTTATCAAACGACTCAGAGAATAGCTTCATATATGTGTAACAAACAGACACAGATTATAATAATAAGTACGAGTATGTCCTTTGTTAGAAAAGTTAAATGAAAAGTAAGATGGATCCTCTTCCAAATTTAAATGCGCCGAAGTAGATCATATCAAATGTTGCGTTGGTTAAGTTAGTTTTATAATATAAACAGGTTGGTAGTTACCAACCTTTGTATTTTGCTCTAAGCGAAACACAAACTAACTACAAAAAACCCATTTTTAAAAATAAACCCACCTAACAAAAACTATTACGGCAATGATTTTGTAGCGATACACGAGTACCATACCTAACACAACAAAGCGCATCAACAAAAATAAACATCAAAATATGACAGTGGCAATTACTGGGAATGTTTGTTTGTTTATTTTATAGGTAGCAGGGTGCGCCGTCCAACAAGTGGCTATAGCAAACAACGCCGGTATTCCCAACTAGTGTTTACGTTAATGAGTGGCAAGAGAGCGTTCAAAGTAAACATTGGCTATTGAACACATTGTGCGGAGTCCGCTCCCAATGAAGTGTTGACGGCTCGTGTGAGAATCCCAAGCAATTCTTAGCCAATGTTTACGTAAAGAATAATGAAATATTTCCTTTTAGGATGATATTAAATTGTAGGATCGAGGGAAACTCACGTGATAAAGTTGGAATTTTACTGACTAGACAGCAAATTGTGTAGATTAAGTAAGTATTCGGGCCTTATCCGTTATACAGGTCGAATCAAATCAAGTCCGCCAAGGGAAGTATTTTTAAGTTGATAAATTATCAAGTGCCTGACTGCCGTCTCTCAAACTGATACATACAGTAAAATATGACTAATATTTTAGTTATTTACATATCATATAGTGTATGGTACGATACATATGTACTATCTCTCTAATTGTCTTGTGTACAATAAAATTTTAAATAAAATAAATATGTGTTAATTTTAAGTACCTATTCAACATTATTAGTAGTGAAAACCAATGTCGAATCAAATTGAATCAATATTGGATTTCAATGCAGTGCAATACTTGCATTCAATTGAATTCAAATCTTGAGAATCCATTCGAAATTATCCGCGCCATTATCGTAAAACGTTAACAAACAAAAATGAGACAAAAGCAGCGAGCGGAGTATTACAGCCTTTGCAAAACCAAAGAGACAATTTCTTTAAAAGCCCTTAATATCTTTTTAAGAGTTCTTATCGCTAAAGGGGTACTAAACAAACCGCGTCGCGAACATTATTTAGAAAAAAGAAGGAAGCCACAAGGAGTTTACTTGTTTCGAAAAGGCGGGGCGTTGTGGCATCAGATAACGTGAGATTTGCGGCCGCTCCATTAACAAATTACCTCTTTGGAGCCTGGCTAGAAATGTATAGGCTATTTTATTTACTTGCACAAGATAATGCAATTTTATTTTCCACGTTCACTACGCTCGCGTGATATTAAGAGGTTAAAAGCGAGTTGCGCAACTTTGGGTGTCTACTGCGAGTTTATTTTGTTTTTGTGTAGTAGATACTACTAAGAATTGATTATGACATGCAAAATAGGTTAGATGTACCTTTTCCTACTTATTTTTTCTTTAACACTTGCAAAAATAAGAAGTTTGTAAATCAATCCGTATTGTTTCTTTAACAAGTGGTTGAGTTGTTTTAGTATAATAAGTACCGGTTAAGTTTATATAAATAGTTTAGGAAACATTGTGCGTAAAAACTAAAACGAATTTTCAAGGAATAAAAAAAGTAGCAGGAGAAATGATGATAATGTATCACGTACGATATAGTAACGCCATCTAGTAAATCATGCGTGAACTCGTTGCCAGCTTCGAGTTCCCAAAGAAAGCCGCGTGAGAAAAGTTTCGAAGCAAAATGTATCAACGTCTGGAGCTAACAACACGGTGTCCGAAGCAAGATTTGAATTTTATATTGTCCAACAACAATGGTAAATGTGATTTATAAAGACATAAAAAGCTCTACAACAGTGAAGGCAGTAGGTAGATACTGAACTTCCTATATTAATATTAAGAACAGTACTCGTTACTTTTTCCTTAAATTTAATAATTTACAATGCCATGATAATCGTCTATTAGTCACTTATTCCTTTCCTGTTCCGAAGTGGGCCCCAAAAATAGGAGTAATATAATTTTATGAGTTCTTTGTTAAGATGCAAAGGAAAAATTACATTCATTGTGTTGAGGGTAGTAATAAATATCGCCTTACGCGTAATATTTCTCGCTTACATTATTGTTACAATAAGCAAAATTATAAAAGAAGCCTCCTCTCAAATGAGAAAAGCATCACGAAACGAAATTACTTGGGGTAGAAATATTATGTCAAAATTTTCCAGATTGTACATCTACCTACACAGGGTGTAATATACGAGCTGCGGAAAGTATTCATTCGGAGATTGTGAAATTCAGTGTCATTGAAAATACGCTGATGGAGCAAGATTTGCACAACTTATTAGTTGAATGTTGTAGAGGGTTTACATGTTTAGTTTTGATCAAACTTATGACAAAATGTTTTAAACTACCGCGGTTATTGTTGCGTACCTTTGTTTACGAGCAGTCCGATATTTCGACGCAGTTACATGCATCATGGTCACGGGACGTACTCGTAAACAAAGATACGCGGTTTGAAACCCGGAACATACCTTTAAGCATACAACTGGTACCTTATGAAGTTTTATAACGACATCTCAAATCAAAAGTACAATATTTCAGACCACTTGCATAAGGAACGTGTGGTACCTACAGTACAATGTTTAGCTAGTTTCTCCTAGCTCGCATTCGAATCAACATGAAATAATAATATTTTTAAAGCGAGTTCTCTGCTGCCAGTTTGTGGTCGCCACTGAGCTCAGGCCGGAAACTAAACAAATCCAACCTACCTTAACCAGTCTAATTAATATATTATTCAAAGTTTTCGTCCGAGATTTCGTGGATCACCGTTGAATTAGTTACATGGAGGACTAGACATAGAGTCATATTGTAGATCTGTATAATCAAGCTGTATATGGAAATGCACCCGAGACCTACTAACTCAGGTGCAATAGCTTGTAGCTAATTTATTGGAGTGACAAGAGATCTGTGCGTAATATTCGAAGCGAATTACACTAACATCTGTTATACTGCAGGGCAGTGCTAATCTGTTTATTTTATGCATAGTAAATCAATAATAGGCTACTGAGAATGGAAAATGTATATGACAATAAATTGTGTTATTATGTACGAATATATACCGAGTGCGGTTTAATAGACTATGAGTGACTACTTTATTTTATGATTAAAAATTTTTTTTTCTTTATAAAAATAATTTGTATTTGTCTACTCGCAAATTACTTTTTGTACTTATGTGCCTACTCACAAACAATTTTTTTTTCAATAAACGTTACTAATAATATTCTACCGCGCATATTTGTTTTCAGCTACAGTCGAATTTTCCTTAGATGGTAGACCCAAACTACATATTTACTTCGCATTTAAACTCAGTCCTTCAAAATAATGACCGAGTCCGCTTCACCGAAAATCAGAGCTATTTAGGAGTCTGTGTGATATTTTTATTTCATTTCGTCCCAGGTCTCCCAGGCCCGAGGTCAACCAAAATTGTAGTGAAAAATATAAAGCGTTTATCTACTCAGTGTATTCGATCCCAATACAAGAAAATCCTGTACAAGATATCTGTCAGTTATTAATTGGACCTCAATTTCATCTTATATCTTATTTTGTCATAAGAAGACAGATTGTGTCTAGCTTTTCTCTTGTGAAGATATCAAGGTTAGCTGTATCTGAGAAATCGTTCAGAATTCGTTCGTTAAAAATATGACGTAAAGAATTGTGTACTCATATATTTTGACGTAAATTGTCCAGGTGGAAATTAAGGCTCTCCTGTTGACCGGTTGTGGTTGGTACAGTGTAGGAAATTGATGGTAGGATGCAGATCAGCGATACAATGCTCATAATACCGGAAGACTTTTCGATGTTCAAACTTAGAAGTTGAGGAAGAACTAGGTATTGATGGCTATAGGTATATAATAATTTGACTTAATTATGTAGAAGAGCGGCAGTAGCCGAGTGGTTAAGGTATTCGTCGTAAGAGGCAGGTACCGGATTCAAATCTCACAGCGGCCATGTACCAATGACTCTTTTTTGAGTTATGTACATTAGTTGAATACTAACCGATGCTCTTACGGCGAGGTAAAACATTGTGATGAAACCTGCACCTACAGGTGACTGAATGTGTAACCGTGATGTAATCTGGTCAGGTTCCCATGGTAGGATGGTCACGGAGGTCAGATGGCAGTCGCTCCACTATAATTACCTTATCTGCCAAATTCTGGATCATGGTCAAGGCGGACCCCGGCCCTCGTGCGTGAGAGCATAACCAAGACTTTAACATCAAGATGATTTTTTTTATGTAGAGATAAACCTTTCGAAGCGTAGTTGCAAAAACGCAAATGGCCAATACATACATTTTTCCCAAAGTCTGATATCATGTAACCCGTAGACAGGCAGAAATTATCAATTTCCACAACCTAAAATTATTATTTCTCAAATTGTTATAAAAGCGCTGTCTAGTCATCTGTTACTTTATTACCATTCTTGCTTTTTCTATTACTTGGGTTCGGCCCTCGCCAGAACATTTTGTAATTGTATTGTTGTCTCCCGAGCCCATTTTCTTTCGTACCTATGTTATTCAGTAACTAAAGCATCCATCAAGTAGTTAAGTAGCTCTCTGCTCCTCTGCTGGGATGGTTAAAGCGTCTGTTTGTTATGCCTTATCTGTCTGAAAAGAGAAAACAAAATATTTTGAGAAATTTTCTTTCCAATAGTTTACACTTTGTGTTGTACTGTGTGCATAATTGATGGAACTCCACTATATTATAGACTAAAAATCTTTTATACCCAAGTTCCATTGAATATATTATATTTATAAACTTATAATTTCTTGTAACATTTTTTGAGAGATGATGCGCGAAACCGGTCGTAATTAATAAAAAAAATTAAAAAATATTATGTGGCGTGGAACTAGTGTAATAAAATTGTTTTAATCTATAAAAAACTTACCACTCTAAACAGAAACTCAAACTACCCACATAATTTAATTATCTCACCAGTCGGAAACTCGGAAAAACTGAACCTTATACTTAGCATTAAACGTAGTATTTAGGCGTTTCTCATGTGTGACATGGTGTGACGTTACGTCCGGCGGGCCTCGCGGGGCGGTGGGCGCGGGGTGCGGGGCGCAGGCGCAGCGGGCGACCGGAAGCCGGAAGTTGTGGTGTTGCGGCTCACAATCTGGAGTTGGACGTCCGGAAACAGTGAATCAACTGCAGCCTCAGTTCACTGTTTTATGCATACCAGTTTAAGAGATAAATGGAACGCTTAAATTTCATGATTATCGCTCCTGTGGCGGGTTGGTGGCTAATTAATTTATGATGTGCGTAGCTGTAATGAGTGTTTTGTAAGTTGTGCCTTATTTTCATTGCAATATTGATAATCATTGTCGAAGGAATTAAATAGGCCGGTTTGGCGAGTTTTTCTTTTTAATTGTTGATAGGTGCTAATGACTGCAAGGATTAAAAAATGACGTATTATTTATATTGTTTTAAACATCATACTGTGTACAGTATTACAATAGTATACAATAATTTGCAATACTGTAGTATTAAAAATTATTGTATTTATTTTCTAGTTAGAGTAGGCGAGATCTCTAATGAATACCTAAACTTGTAACAATGTAGAGGATCGCGTTAAGTAAGGCAGAATACATAATGTAAGCGATAGTATTACATACAACAATCTTTTATTTTGTGAGTTTATCTATCTATAATCGAATCCGAGTCAAACCTACCACGAACGGTAAAATGCAGACCCCCGCCCCCGCCTGAGTGCGGCCCTGCGCAGCATTCGTGTAGCGAGACACATGTCCAAAACTTCCCTGAAAACTTCCCAAAGTAGAGCCTTGTTCGTCTTGTTCCCTGCTCTGAGAGCCTACGGATTTATTCCCACATAATTTAATGAGACGAATATTTTGCTTGCTACTTAATTAAATTACGGGCTTTAAATGTTTTGGTGTTGTTATAATTTTATTTTCCATTACGTTCCGCGGAAGCTAGCGTAAATTTTTGTTTGAGTAATGATTTGGAGCTTACGCATATTGAAAAGAGTCGAACCAAGTATGGAACCAAAAGAAATTCAAGTATGTTGGTTCAGAACTTAATATGTATATTTACTACAATACCACGTACCAGAGTAGCTGCTTATTAGATATACAATTTAACATTTTCAGAAAGCCATTTACGGAGATTATGGGATACTACCAACATCCTCTGGACCCAAGCCAACCACACCTGCACGCAGTCCCCCTGCTAACAGACGGACAAGGAGCTGGCTTCCCTAACGAAGGAAGTGTCAGGAAAGCGTTAATATTCTTGTTTAACAGAAGTAGGGAAACCAGCAACAAGTCAGCTGATAGGTGAACACCGCAACACCAGCGGTCGTACCGTCATCTCTAATTGAACGTCGCCATCTTGATCCAATACTAATATAAAAGAATGACGTTATAGAATCGCTACCGTCTAACTTAGTATCGGTCACGAATGAACGAAAATGAATGCAATCCGTTTAGCATTTTGATTTTCAAATATCGTACTTTTTAAAATTAATAAAATGCTAGAATAATGTATTTTATAATGGAATATTTTCATATTTTGTTATTTTGATTCATAATATATATACGGCAATGTTAAATTTATTTATAAAACGATCAAATAAAAACTAAGAAACATGAAAATGATGTTAGTGGGTACAATTTATTTATTAACATGTATAAAATCCACTCCCATGAAGTTAACAGTATAACTAACTTCATGTCGTTCAACATCCTACATTTCGGTCTATTCTATAGGATAGACTCTGTAAGAGTAGAGCCATTCAGAGAGTCATTCTATTCTAAATCAAAATGGCAACGTTCAATTGGAGTTCGGCGGTACCACCCCGGGTGAGTCGTTTTTTTTTTGTACTTTGGCACCTCGTCATTGATTAGAAATTATTTTTTTATGGTTAATCCATCGAAATTATAAGTAGGTACTACGTACAAGTTGGACGTGATAAGTGGCGATACTTAATAGTTCGATAGGTGAACTGGCGACCTAGAGAAATGTTTTCTTATTGTTTTTTCTTAATAAAAGTCCAGCAGCAATCCTGCTGACCAAATAACAGACCTAGCGATAGTTGTAATTGATAAACCTTATAAAACGTTTGTATTCGATATACCTTATAAAATGTAATGTCCTCACGTAATTAATTATTAAAATTTTAAATCTAGCCGATTTAATATTATTTATAAGTATTTAAAATTTTTATATACAGGAACAGAGAGTAGAATCGTAGTTTCAATTCGAGGTAAAATGTCACACATCTCTATAACACACACCCTAATTCAAATGCAGGGACGAAACAAGGCAGCCCATCTGCTGATATGTTATTTTTTACTACGAATTTCTACTTGTAACTACTTTCCTGTTTCTTGTAGCGTCCTTCCTACTTTCCAACCCTCCTCCTTTTTGACGATTGAAAGAGATATTTAATGTCCTAAACATTAATGAATTTTGAATTTTAACGAATACAAACAAATCTGATTTGTGGGCGTATTTACACTGTCATTATAATAAAGGTGCAATGAAGGTGCCGTCCTGATCGTTATCACCGTCGTCGTCAGCCTATACGTCTAAACTACTAAGGCATAGGTCTGCCCTCTCATTAAGAGAAACGGTGATACTTTTGACCACTCAGGCCCAATGCGGATTGGCAGACTTCACATGCTTTGGAATTAATTTCTGACATGCTTATCGTTAGAAGCGTCTTCATTGTCCACAAGTGACCTCACAATAAATTGAATGGGGATGATATGGTTTAGAGGACATACTCATGAACAATAAAATAATAGGTACATAAATATTTCAAACAGGCAGCATATTAAAGGTTATAAGACTTTCGTGGTTATTCACTATACTTTCAGTAGACATATTATCGGATTTGTACAATAGTAACCGTGGTAACAAACCCGATAATATGTGAAGTGAAAGTGTAGTAAACTGGTAAAAGGATAATCAAAGTGTATTTCCATACTTTGCGCTTTCACTTGATGGTTTGATTTAAATTTTATTGTGTAAATATACAATTTACACAGATTTTGCAAAAGAAACGTCTGGTCTTTAGGAGCCCCAGCAGCATGGCGAACGTTCATAATATAGCACGCTTCATTTTGTAACAACTTATTGCATTACATGAAAACACGGGATAGCAAGATTCATAATCATTGTAGAATGTGCGAACAGGGCATATTTTAGACATGTGTCTAGTCTGTTATGTCTGTGTTAAAATATTACTAATTGCACTATGAAATGAATGCATTCTTGGCACGAAATTCAGTATAAATACTCTTCGCTAATGCGCAGGCATTCGTGTATGAAATTATGAACACATCCTAAAAATATTATTTGACCCGGTGGCCAAAGCCGGAACCAAGTTTCGCCATTTTGAAATGTCATATATGACGAATTTATAAATTCAAATAATTTGGGCCGTTACTGTAATTTTTTTAACACTGACGCTGTCACCTGAAAATTCCTTGGTTGACTGACATTTTCACTGTCATGCAGTGCCAGTGAATGAAACTCCTTACTCCCTAAAGAGGACCGGCCCTGTGGCCTGGTAAAGACAGGCCTTAACTAAACCGATTTGTACTATGATCTAGTGCGTAGTATTCTGTTGCAGAATTTGAATGCCGCCAATAACAATGACATAGATAATAAAAGGTAAGGTGGTCAATAAAGGTAAAGATAAGGGAAAGTGTCCTAAAAAGAAACTAATATATCCTTATTGTGAAATCTAAACAATGACGTCTCGAAAAAAGACCTAATAAATAAAAATAATATTTATTTATTTCAGACATAGTAGATATATTTAGGTATATTTAGGTAGATTTAAAATACCTTTCTTCATGGAATTTTGATTCTTTTTAAATATGTCAACATTTGACGTAGTAGACGTTGGCGACAAAATTCGACGGTATAAACCGACTAATTTTAGAAAGAAAGAAAGAACGAAAATATTTATTTCAAAGGACACCACGACATAATTTGCAATACGAGTACAATTACATTTAACACAAAAAAGACGGTCCTGGTGCAGTACACAAAACACGGGGATAATTATAGGGTTCCCAGTGGCTTTTTTCGTGGGCATCCAGCGAAGAAAGCGAAGGCGACTTATTAATCTTATAGACTACTCAATAGCATCGAGCTATATTTCCTCTAATTAGGTTATTATTGCCAGTAAAATAGTTATACAAAAAGTAACCTAAGTTATTGCTGCATATTCATTCGACTGAATGTGTAACCATGATCCAATCTGGTCAGGTTACCTGACCAGGGTCACGGAGGTCAGATGGCAGGCGCTCTACTATAATTACCTGATCTGCCAAATCTTGGATCATGGTCAAGGCGGGCCTCAACCGGGCCTTCGCGCAAGAGAACTCAACAGGGACATTAACGCCAAAATGACACGCACATTACATGCATTATTTTACGCAATAGTCTCTCCTGCTCAGATTATTTTTTCATTCCTCATTGACTTGTTTACAGTCTACGCTATGAAGAAAGAAACTTCTTGCTACGTAAGCAGTTTTTTTCTTTCGTCATTGGCTCTACGGCTTGTAGTGTTGCCATAAAACTTAAACTGACACTATACGACCTAAATAAAACTGGGAAAACTAAAAATATATAAAGGTCTCAAAATTTTTTTTTTGTAGAATTGGACTTACATTTATTTTTTCAACTCATACGAGTTCTATATTTTATATTCATCCAATCTCTGTATTTTCACTTATTTTTTTATACCAACTGGATTTTAGTGAAGACCTTCTATGGAAAGTTAGACCTAATCCTCATTTATCAATAAGTTTTTATAGTAATATTATATAATAAAATAATTATTTTGGCGTTAATGTCCCGGTTGTGACAGATCAGGTAGTTACAGTGGAGCGACTGCCATCTGACCTCATTCTTTTCGATGTTCATTTCGACCCCCTACAAGCTGGGGTGGGGTAATCGTAATAAAAGTAGCAAATCAACGACGCTTGGAAACTGCGAAGCCGATGTTCGTAATAAGTCTAATTTTAAAAATGAGCGAGCGCAGTTTGTTTAAAATTTTTCGAATTGACCGAAAAAACTTTCGAAATGATTTGAAGTCGCTCAAAAAATCCGGGATAAATAAATTTTCGAATGTCAATATGTCAATGTTTTCGTTACATCTATGACAGAGGGGGGGGGGGGGGGGGGGGGTTCCATACCATGAACTTTTCATCCAAGTTCTGCGCAGTTCAAAAGCAGGTCGTAAACAAGATTGCTTAGAACCGTACCATGAGGACTTTTCGGTAAACTGCTACTTACTGCACGCTTAGAACGACTCGGTGAACGGTTTTGAGTCTAGCCTGCTAGAGCTCGTCTAGTCTAAAATGACGCGCCCTACTACTTAGTTAGTTGATTTCGATGAGTGAGTGCAAATATTAATAACGACACTTCATCTGTGTGGGAGCGTCGACTGCTCCAATCGAACGACGCGTGCAACGTGATCGAGTCTCACCGGCAACTGAATGACCAATTACAACGGCATTTGTATATGTATTGCGTCCATATTTTAAACTTGCTTGTGTGCGTTAATGCGATAGTGGGGCGCGTCATTTTAGATTAGACGAGCTCTACAGACCTACAAGGATCTTTGGGCACTAGGATGAGAGCGTGGTTGTCAAATATCAACTTCAGCTGTCTGTCAAATGTGACGGTTTACAAGATGAAGGCGATAGCTTTGATTTCGGGCACGTACCAAAATATCCTCGTACGTCTATAGCGGTCAATGATTATGTACGAGACAAGTTTTTGTCATTCCCCCCGTAGATAAAACAATAGAACGATTCTCCATACAAATCATGGTGAACGGTTTAAGAACTGTAAAGGAAAAGAAAATTTACATTATGGAATGGCATTATTTATACATGGGTATTTTATTAATAATATCTATACGCAGTGTACGTAGCGTTATTGATATGGCAAGTTGTGATTTTGTCACGAGTGGGTATTGTTTGTTTATCACATAAGACCACTCACTCTGGATAGATTTTAGAAACCATAACCATCTTATTACGGAGTAAGGAGATTCTCATTGTTTTAAAGAGTTTCTTTCGTCATTGTGTGTCAGTGACATGCTTTGACATTAGGTGCCTCGATTTTTAAGGTTATAAGGAGCTGTGTAAACTGAATAAAAAAGTTGCTATTTATTGTAGTTTAATTGCGTCGATCTTTGTATTTTGTTATTTCTATATAAAGCTGTGCTGCTATTTATTGCAAATATGAACATTCTATCATTAGTTTCAAGAACTTTCCAACAGAAACAAGGTGCTTTGTTTACGAAAAGGAGTTTCCGGATTTTGAATCAAAATTGCACCAAGGATTGTGGGAAGGAGAAAAAGGAGACGGCAGCGGTTGCACAAGCGAATCCCTTTTGTTTGGAGCCCATTATAAACAAAAGCCATACCTTAAAAAAGCACGACAACTTCAGACGCCAGAGGCTTTACGAGTTCGGTTTGTATGTGGCCGCGTGCATGCCGAAGTTTGTGCAGCTTGTAAAGATGCAGCACAACGATGAGTTGGAGATATGTTGCGCTCCTGAAGGGATGTACCCTGTGCTCAATTTCATGCGGTATCATCAGCACGCTTGCTTCAACGTTTGCTCCTGCATGACAGGTATTGATGTCCCGAGCAGAGCGTACAGGTTTGAGGTGTTATACAATATCCTGAGTCTACGTTTCGCCGAACGAGCACGCGTCAAAACGTACACGGACGAACTGACTCCAGTCCATTCCGCTTATGAGTTGTGGAACGTATGTCACACTTTCGAAAGGGAATGCTATGACATGTTCGGCATAATTTTCACGAACCATCCGGATCTTAGGAGGCTTCTTACTGACTATGGTTTCAAAGGGCACCCTTTGAGGAAGGATTTCCCGTTGGTTGGTTATACTGAAGTCCGTTATGACGATGAACAAAAGAGGCTGGTGTGGGAACCCGTGGAATTTGCTCAAGAGATGCGAAACTTTTCTCTAGAGTCCCCGTGGAATTATTATAGGAGGTTCCATGAAGGCTACGATAACCCCATGCCGCCACCTAAACCTAAAAAATAGTATTAATAAATTTATACTTTTCAACAAATTGTTTAATATAATCTTGGCATTAAAACTTTAATTAAAAATGATAATACTTTTGCACAGCATCTTTTCAATTATTAGCATAATTTCATTCAAATGTACAATTCTTCCGCTGTTGGTAAACAAGGCATAGTTTAGCTGCCCGTATTCTAATATAGAATACATGTGAGAAGATTACGAATATTTGTACTATTTCTAGATCAATTGCCCAAGACAGCCAATAGAGCTCACGCACTCCGTATTATCCACAGAATAATAGTCATAGTTCGGATAGAAAGCTGTCGCTAATGACCTTTTGTCAGTGTACAATAGCGGGAAGTCATTTAGTGGAAGGCTAGTGGTAGGTACGTAGCGCTACAGGCGGCCTTCGAGCGACAGCAGGCGGCCCCTTCTAACGCCTCAATTAATAACTTTGGAAATTAGCGGGATCTGACTAATTATTCTATCTCCATTCTCTTTTACTTACTTGGTCCGTAAGTATCTCCGGCGTCAACCAAATTGGATTCCGATTTCGTAATTATGCACTAAGTAAATTACTGGGGCGAGTCGATTTGTGGACCATATTTCCGGATACTTTCGCTTTCGCCAAATAAGGGACATTTTCGGCATTTTCTTTTGAGTAAATTGAACCAAGAAATTGGTGGTTAAGAAAAGTCTGTAATTGTGATATCTTACGCTCCTACTACTCCCCGCCGACAGCCCTAGCCCTCGGTTAGTCGCGCATTTATTGTAACGTGACTGAGAACCTCAAAGTTCAACAGCGTACAACACTTTATAATTTATGTTTTCTCATTTGTAACTCATAAAATTATTCTATTAAGATGAAATGACAATAATGAATCAAGAATTATTTGTTTATTTATGTCCTAAAACTTGAAACTGGACACAAGGAACTACAACTGTTCTCTTTAATATGAGATCAAAAATCACAAACAAACTAATGAATAAATAAAACAAAAATAGTAAATAAAATAAAAATCAATATTACTTTTTTTGGTATTTTAGAGAATAATAAACGTATCAATTTTGAACAGTGAGGTCCAAAATTTGTTTTCTTTATCGGGTCGTAGCGTGCGATCTTTCAGAGCCTACGCGCAACCCCGTCCATGGCTCACAGCGCCTGCGCACGTTCAACTTAGGTGGGTACTAATAATTTCGGGTTTGGAAAAATTTCTAAAATATTATTTTTGCGTAATATTTGCTTTAAACTAAACTCGCGTTCTTTACGCATATTATTTACACATAAATCGAAAAGGTGCGTCGCGTGTGAGTCTCGTTTAATATAATAATTAAAAATTGTTAGTTTTTAACACCTACGCTTACAAAGACCCCACGCGACTTACCGAGGGTTAATGGTCGTCTCAACCAGTGGTCGGAATACCGCCTAGTAGTAACAGATTACGATGATGAAATAAGTAAGTAAAAGCTGTTTATTGCATACATCTATACACAGGTCCAATTATGTACATTGAAGATATTATGAATATTTTTGTTGAAGGGTTAACGATACTGTTCTTTTAACTATGCGATCTCCAAGCCGCCTGCCAAACCTGGAGGTTACGGCAAAACTCTCCACTAATATCGAGGGGACATAAATCTAGCTGTAATTGTATGGACTGTTGATGATTATCTTACCAATGTTTTACCGAAATCTGTCAAACTTGAGGAGTCCATCGGAGATATTGCCTTTCGGTTTGAAGTAGCAAGCCAGTGTAAATTAGAGACAAGATATAGTTCTAAATGTTATTGATTCGAATTTTAATTGAAGAGTATTGATCAAAGTTGAGTAAGTTTACAGTCCAGTGTAGAGCCTACAGTTACAGTTCTGGTACAAGGAACTGAGTGTCTATACAAGATAAATTATTGAACAAGTAGCTACAGGTCCGCATTCTTAGTGTTCCTCCTCCACTTTGCAAGTTCTTCAGCATCCTCGTGCAAGAAGCGTTAATTTTTAATAAAATGTATTCGTTTTATCACACTGCAAATTAATACTATCACACCACGCAACGTGTAATGGAAAACATTATAAAGCAATTTAACTTTAACCGCTAGGGTTGCGACACACTGTCACGACACCGCACCCCTACAGCTCACTCGAACAGCACAGGTTTTATTAGCCGCCACCGAGAAATGAGTAGCGGATCGGGTGCCAAAATATTGGACTCATATCTGGCTTCATCACACGGACATCTGCGTAAGAATAACGGCTGGATGGAGGGCTGAATGAACAATCGGCTCAGTGTGTGCCCCGCCGCCGGCCCCGTCGTGCGTCCCACGCGCTCCAGACGACTTCGGACGGAAAACTTCTCACGCAGTCGAGAAAGTTTGCCGATAGCACAGATAGTAACGCTGCAGTTCTAAGCTCTCAGGGACGGTATCCTGGCACGGTATGAAGGATAACGGTGGACCGCGGTGCTTTTGGTGAGTTTGTAGAGTAATTTAGCTGTTTAAAATATTTAGTTTTATGTCGGGCAATTTATGTTTAGTTTTTTTTTTCTAATTTATACTTTTATATTTTTTATACTTTTATATTTTTTATACTTATGCTTTAAATGTACAAAGGTATTTCAGTTAGTAAGTACTATTAAATATGTAGGTATTTGTAGTCTTTTAGTACATCGAGATATCGTAGCAAGTCTTTAGAAGTTATCTATAATTTTGAGTGTGGGCTTGAACTTGTCTTTGCCTTTATATTCAATTTTAACGTTTTACTATCTACTGCCTTACTTTCAAGGTTTTACAGCCTCTCGGACGTACCTTTGCTAGAGTTACCTAATATAACACACGTTATTCTAAACTTATATCCATAACACATCGTAATACCCTTATATCTCAACAAGTTCTGTGAATTATTTCTTCGCCATGTTTTCAATTTATTACCTTTCATTTCGTTTGGAATATCATCTGCTTAAATTTTTTGTTAATTATTTAGTACCTACTCTCTTCTATTTAGCCGATGGAATGTCTGGGTTTTCAAACGAAAACATTTTTTTATTAATTAACTAGTTTTGATTGCAATTAAAGTCTGAGTAAAGAGTAAACATACTAATTATCTCAACTTCTCGGAGTCCTCTCAATAACAATTTTGTCTACATTTTTTAACACGCGATCTACAATTTTAAATATTAAATACGAATTAATATGAAGATACTCGCAACTAAATTATACCTATAGTCTTGGAAATTTTTCGAGATTTCGAGAAAAGGTCATTAGGTACTCATTATGATTTGGCTTTCTACACCGAAGCTGGCAACATAATACATTATGCCTACAGGCAGTTCCAGGAATTTTGAATTTCTTGGATTATTTTAGGATTTTTTTATTACATTTTGCCCCAGTAAGTTGGTTGTTTACTATCTATGTTAATGGGATGGCCATACTAAGTACATGAAAATGCAGGACGCCTTAGTCGCTAGGAAATTATTATGATAAACCACGCCTCGCGTCTACGCCTCACTTCAATATTATCGAAATAAAATTATTTAAATAGTTTAAATACTAAGTTTGTGCCATTTAATTTTAGGAATTTAACCAACTTTCGTATTTAAAGCCGCAAAGAGGCGTTATTTAACAAACGGTCGTATCTGGCATTAATTTAAAAGATTGCTTTTTAACGTGAAACTACTCTAAATGTCTCTTGTCTGAGTTATATACATTAGTTGAATACTAACTGATGCTCTTACGACAAGGAACCTGCACATTCAGGCGACTGAATGTGTAACTATTATCCAATCTGGTCAGGTACTCATGGTAGCAGGTTCACGAATCTCAAATGGCACTCGCTCCACTGTAATTACTTTATCTGCTAAATCCTTGATCATCGTCAAGGCGGACCGCAGGCCCTCGTGCGCGAGAGCACAACCGGGACATTAACGCTAAGATTTTTTTTTTTACTTTTACCAGTACTGGTAGAAAAGGATCTTGATAAACTTGTAAGGATCCATAGTTTTTCTTTTGAGATACGTAATCTTAAAACGAAAGTTGATTCACGGTTGCAATTAGTATTGTCCGTTTTTAGTCCTATTGAATTGTTTACTGAAATTAGTAATATTATAATATAAGACAGGCCGTGTGATGTCCAGCAGAGTAGAATAGCACCAACCCCTTACACTCATGGGTGTCGTAAAAGGCAACTAATGTTTTCAAGTCAATAGACCAAAAGTCTCCGTAGTCTGGAATATGGGCAGCAGCATTTTCCATTGTTATATTTAAACACTGCGATCTCCAACCCTGCCAAGCGTGGAGATTATGGCAACAACCTCCCCTTTCGTGAGAGAGGCCCTAAGTCCTGCAGTGGACTGTGACGGGCTGTGATGTGATAATATAAGAACTTTTTTGTTCGTCCTAGTGGAACTGACCGGTAAAACTATATGGAGAATTTGATAAATGAAAGTAATGATAGTTATGAAAAGGAAGTGCTAGTCAACAATATTTATAATACATTTACGTTATTTATTATACATTGACGTCCAAGTTTTCTTGGGACGCAGTTCGTTAAAATATATCTCGTGCACAGACTGAGCCAGCCTGCGGGCTTAAATCTTTATAGTGTCGTCTCTGCTACGCTTTTCAGTACAAATGATGTCCAATAACTATCTTCGGAGCTTCCTGGCTTGTTAGGGAGGAGATATATTACCTACAGCTGTGTAATAAAAGGCAATGTTTTGAATTGACTTATATTTGTCTTTTTAAAAGAACTTTAGTGAACATTGAGAAACTAATGTAGGTAATGATTATCAGCTCGCTTTGCAGTTTGTTATTATAGTTCTTTCGTAAAATAACGGAAAATAAAATATTAATTAATTAATCGTAAGTTCGATAGGTTTAAAAATAAAAATAATCATCTTGGCAATATCCCGATTCCAGTCCCGGTGTGCATTCCCATGCCCGGGCCCGGGGTCCGACTTGACCATGGTAATGACAGTAGAGCGACTGCCATCTGACCTCCGTGACGGTTATAATATTTCTTTTATACCCATGTATCACCATAGGTAGGATTTACTGTATGTGGATTTGATTTGCTTGAACTCCTAGTACATCTAGTTTGAGGTCCTGTAGTCAGAATACAACACGCAAAGATTTAGATTTTAACTCAAAAAAAAACGACGTTATTTTTAAATGTCAACCTTATTCGTCCATGGCACTAAATAACTGATGAAGAGAATTTTTTTTTATACCATTGAGGTGGCAAACAAGCTTGCGGCTTGCCTGATGGTAAGCAGTCACCGCAGCCTCTGGACGTTTGCAATACCAGGGGCAGTGGCGTAGCGTGCCCTCCGGGGGCCCCGTATCAATAATTGTGTAGGGGCCCCTCTAGCAGATACCCCCAACTACGGGGGGTACTAATGAGTAACATAAATCCTAGTCTCAGCCTAAGTCAATAGCCTGTGGACTAGCCTAGCGCGCTCTACATTTGTGTGACAATAGACTCTTAAAAGTCGGGTCCACGAGGCTAAGTAGAGCTCGTAATTTTTGATATATTGGCCCTTGACTTGGCTTTAAACCTTGCGTGATTATAAATGAGCGAGCGCAGCGAGCTCGAAATTTTTGTATATACATTAAAACATTGCGCGTTTTCATTGAAAAATACTGTAAAATCAGCAATATCGAAATCGGGCTATCTCGACATTTTTTATGTGATTGTATAATTAAAACAAGTTTGCGAACAATTAATGAGCGAGTGTAGTGAGCTCAAAAACCTTCTTTTTATTAACTTGACAACAGTCAGATTCAAAGGTTGAGGCCGTGTGAGCCAAGACGATTATGCGTGTGTGCGTATGGGCCAAGGTTATTATGAGCCTGATCTACATGACCCATTTCGAAAAGAACGGAGTTCTGCCTTTGGTGCTACCGATAATGCTGAAAATATGAAATTATCAAATCTGTCGTAATTTTTGAGATGATGGGTGCACATTTTATACAATTTCAATGACTCATTACTGAGTGAGTGCGCGTGGAAGGCCCTAAGTTGTCTTGTTTTTTCAATAAAAATGTTAATTATCTCTTAAACGAAAGGTAAATGAAAACGGATTGTATCACATGATTTCATTTGCTATTTTGGAGGAGAGCACCCCCGACCCTGGCCTGAAATTCACTATTGAATAATTTTTTTTTTTCGGGAAATAAAGAAGAGTTTTACTGAGTTTAAGAGATAACGTGTATTTGCTTACACACATTTGGGGGCCCCTATAGCCCGGGGGCCCCATATAATTGATACGGCTGATAGAGCGGTAGCTACGCCCTGACCAGGGGCATCACCCACGCGTTGCTGACCCCGTAAAAACCTTTTAACCCCTTTTTAACATTTTTAATTCCAATATTTTAAAACAAACTTCGTACCTATTACAGTTCCAAAGATACCGTTACATACAGCGGACAGAGACCGCAGGCACAGTAACAGGTTCCTTTTCCACCCTTTAGGTACGGAAACCTGAAAATCATATTTAATACTTTAATAGAAAACTGGTGCAATATACAAATTTTAATAAAAAAGACATCAACGGCGGCGTAGTTTGCGTTGATCTCTTTTGTATGACAAGTCGACATTTACATTCATGCTAATTAATTATTATCATGTGGTTTTAAGATTAGCAGCTGTTATCCGAAACTATGAATACTGGCTGGAGTGGTGAAGCACTCAACTATTTAAGCATCTCACACACCCAGACTTTTTGTAATGACACATCTTTTGACACCATTTTCATTTCTCTATCCTAAAAATTGATGACCTAGGCTAATACTATAAAATTGAAACATCGGCTCTGGGGCCGATCCTTACTGTACAGTCTTCTACTCCCAGCTGAAGCCCCCGACCCTGATGCTGCTGGTCCGGGCGACGGGTTCTCTGTAGACAAAGGCGTCCAACCGCCACTGGAACTCTAGTCCCCCGCGCTGGTCCTCAAAGTCTTTTGAGGGTCGTTTTTAAGTGAGGTGTATCGACTAGAGACTTTGCTTAGAGGACAGTTGGGTAAATAATACGACAGAGTAGATATAGCGGTAGCACATTACGATTGAGTGGATTTTTCTGTATAGTGGATATATAGGTAGAGTGGACATTCTGACGCAGTGGATCATGTGACCCTATAGTATATAAACCTTCCGGAAGAAATTCTCTAACTTTTAGTGAAAACTGCATCAAATCCGTTGCGTGGTTTAGGAAGAGTTAGCGGTACAGACAGACTCGGAACGCGTCTTTATTTTATATTATGTAAGAATGCAACGCACGCCACCCAAAACTAAAAGTTACATGAAGTCCCTATTTAAAAAATCACGATAAGCGCGCGCGGTATCTAGTTTGTTAATAGATTGTCTAATATTTGTTCCGGTTAAGTTAACAACCGCTTAACACGTTCGGTTCGCGTTAATTAGCAGAGAGCTTTCACGTGCGCTGCTTGAGCGACTCTGAGTAGTGATACTGGAACTTTAATAGGAATCTTACTTAGTTTGAGATGCTTCTTTGCTTCTTCTTGTTTTATTTAAGAGAGATAAAGTTTCTACTAACGTGGAGAAGCACGGATGAAGGAGCAGGCCTGAGTGGGAGGACTACTCAAGATTGAAGCTTTTTTTTTTTGGAAATAACTGTTATTGGATCCTTACGTAGTGTAAAATAAAGTCATTTTCCGCGTCTATCTGTCTTTATGGATATAGACTACTAAATGACGCGACGGATTTGATACGGTTTTTACTATCAGAAGAATTTATTCCGAAAGGTTTATATGTTTAAAACATTCATGTGATAATCGAGAAACACACGCGCGTAGTTACTAGTTTGTTGCATTACATCGTGCGGTTGAACTGATGCGGACCTATTTTTTTAGGTCCTAGGTTGATACTTTCATTGAATACTGCCAGAATTCTGGCTACCCTATTTATGGATAATACCGTCACAGTATATACCATACTCCCTTCGCCCGCCTTCGAAACCAATTTCTAAATAAGAATGACAAAATCATATTGCGCGGGAAATAAAACTAGATGACAGTATCAGCGAGTAAAAACCCGAAACACCAGCTCAAAGCAAGAGCTAGAACACTGCCTCAGTACCACAAATAGAGACAGTAAATTCAACTATACCATAGGTGTTATTAGATTCGGTTGTGCCCGGGCCGTACCGCGAAGGTTTAGGCCCGAGTTTACCGGCCGTACTGTGAAATTTCCGACAGCGCTCGTGAACTAAGTTCGTGGAGCCAAGTTGTGTCGGTCGGGACGGTTGAAGACAATGCGGATCAATGCATCGGACAACGTTGTGTTCCTACCCTCAGTTCATAGTTACTTATACCTGTTCTGTGAGACAGGTAGAACGACGTGTTATTATTACTTGATTTTGGCTGAGGGTTTGCACGTGAGAGGGCGGAATAGCATGTGTCTGTGTTTCCTCTAAATGTGTTTTTCATATATAGTATAGTAATCGTCTTGGCGTTAATGTTCCGGTTGTGTTTTTGCGTACGAGAGCCCGGGGTCCGTCATCGCCATGATCCAGGATTTGGCAGATCAGATAATTATCAGTAATTACAATTATTAATTTGAATGTTAAATCTGATAATTAAATAGTATCTTTAACCGTTCGCGTAACGCGCTTGGGATGCATGGGCTTTTCTGAAAACCAGCTGTGGCAGGCATGAGCCCTCACAGCATTATGCCGAGACTGGTCCATTTCGGTTTCCGTTATATCACTGGCTGGTCTTACGTAACTTTCAATAAATTATAATTTACTGGACTCACCTTAGGTTAAGGATGTAATATAGAACCGAATAAAGTGCTATCTACGTATATGTCTATGTCTAGTAGAGCGACTGCGGACTGACCGCTGTGACTCTACTGCCAGGGCAACCTAACCAGATTGGATCATAGTTACACAATGTGCCTGAATATGCAGGTTTCATCACGATGTTTTCCCTTGCCGTAAGAAAGGCTCTTATGGTAAGGTAAAACATCGTGGGTAAGCATTCAACTAATGTACATAACTCAGAAAAGAGTCATAGATACATGGTCGTACTGGGATTCGAACCTGGTACCTCTCGCTTACGAATCGAATAACCTTACCACTCGGCCACCGATGCCCCCTTGCTCTACAACAACATATGTGACAAAAATCGAATAGAAAGAAAATTTGTTTTCGAAATAACCGTGAAAATGATGACCTTCCTACCTTGTAGGTAGATTATGTATCACTGTCACTAAGCTTACTCTCTTTATGAAGTCGGCAAATGAATATATTGGCCGTACAATGCCCGGCAGAGTAGAATTTAGTACCAACCCCCACGCACCAGTATCGTAAAAGGTGACTATATATAATGCCTTAGAGATACAATTGTCTAGAATAGTTGGTAGACCAGAGATGAGCAGGCAGTGTAACCTATGCGGTAAATGTTTAATATGTTTCTTAGTATTTTCATTGTTGAGGAGAGCGGGGCTTCGGGGGGGCAATTTTTTGTTTTGGTTTAAATGTCTGAGAAGCGTGTGAAGTACCTCAGCGAATTAAAGCACTATTACGTAGTTTTAAGGACCATAAAATTGAATAGGGTACCTACATTTCATCAAAGCTCACGTAGTCAAAGCCGAGCGCAAAACATATAGTTATCGAAGATTTAGTTAAACTACACATTAAAATAACTGATATTACAATTATTTCTTAAAATATATTTTTATCTAGCAATCAAGCGATTTTCTAACGACCCGAATTAGACTCATTGAACTTTCCCCGCTCATTATTTCCCTCGGGATTTTGGGATACATATTATTTATTACGCTTTACGCCTAATTCACGATCTATTAAACCAATTTTAATAGGCAAATATCGTTTATTTTGGCTTTTTTTACTATTATAAAAAACAGGCATTTGACCGCCATCTCACCTGTTGGTAAGTGACGATGCGGCCGAAGATGGAGCATGCCCGTCTTGGAACAGCCTATTCACTTTAGCCTTGAAGGCATCCAGATTATATTTATCAGGGGACACACCCGCAGGCAACTAAGTCAAATTCTGTTTGATTTTCCAGTTTTATTTAAAATATATAGATATAACAAAGGGTTGCGAGGGTTGAGGCAGCGCTACAATTACTATTGCCGATAGATAAGAGAGCCTTAAATATGGTAGAAGGCATATCCTTATACATAATTAAGGTTTTTACGGGGTCGGCAACGCGTGGGTAATGTCCCCGGTATTGCAAACGTCCTTAGGCTGCGGTGACTGCTTACAAGACAAGCCGTAAGCTTGTACCTTAGTGGTATAATATATGAAACTAGCGGTGCCCGCTCCACTGCTTTTAAGCCGACACTGCTAACATTCGATTATTATGCGTACTTACTTTTCCAAGACATAAAGTAGGTACCCTATACACGAGTTTAGTTTTAAAGTTTGATTTTATAACATAAGTTCAATAATACCTTACAACAAATGTAAGCACGCAATCGAGAAGACCAATGTGTACTATTTATCTGCACAATTCGGATCGATAACACAAAAGCCCTCATTTCCATATCTCGGCGACACTTATGCGTTATGGCCGCGCGACGGCTACAAGTTTTCAATGTGTCGCAATATCGTAACGGGCGGGCGACTGTATCGCGTGCGATTTTTGCGGGTATTATCGCACTTCTGCGGAAAAGTAGTTACCGGTGCGCGATCACATCCGCGCCCATTTCGCTACACTGCGCAGCGCTTCCGTTCGTCCCCTGCGTCACTGCCCCTACGCGTTTGAAATAGTTGTTAGAATATTGTGAATAAAAATGACGATCTGTAGGTGTTTCGGTGTTTTAAGTATTCTAAGATATGGAAAAGTAAGGTGTGGCTTATACAGCTTGTAGTGGTTACCTAACTCTACAATTAACACTAGATGACACAATAGGGTACTATAGCTATGTTTTTATTTTGTATCTTGTTGAGATATCTTGGAACAAAGAGGGTACAATCAGCAGCAACAGTACAATAACAACCAGTATCATGGCGCAATAACTATGTTTGAAATGGTTTGTTTTTGCTTTGATTTGACCAAATTAAGGGCCTTGCATGTATCTCTCTTATTTTGAATGTCAATACGCTATTTTTAACTAAGGGTATGCGTAGATGAACCGGCCAAAACTATAATGAGAAATAAACTACTTATGAGAGATAACGTAATTGTTCTTAGGTACCACGAGCATTAATTTAACTGCATTCAAATATTTTTATAACAACCCGGGAATCGAACCCTGTCCAATTTTGTAAAAAATCTAAATATAGTTCTATTGAAATAGAAAAACTATGTCGTGTTAGTTAGTGTAAATGCAAACCTTCTTTAAATATTGGATAATTCCTTTAATTATTTCCTATATTTAATAATTTCCTACCAATTTAGAAGTATAGAAGGGTAGGGTAAGGCAATGTGTGATCTCTTTGATACAGAGAATATGATGTTACAAAGTGGTGGTATTAAGTGGGTAGGAACTAGGATAAGTGTAAGGACACCGCCTGGTCGCGTCGGGCCAATAAATTAAACTATAAGTATTAACTAATAGACGTCGATGTGGCCTTACACTTCTAAGCTTTTCGGAAATAAGGTTTTTGCTTGCGATAAGTCTGCGCAAACTTGAATGGACAGATACTATATACATAATAGATAAAACAGGTAGTCAGCCACAAGTATATCAGTTTTTGCCTCAGAATTCTGTTACTGCGTGAAAGAAGGATAAACACACTTTACTACCTACTGAGCATATAAATTTAAATATCATTATCATCGTAGTTATAATTCTATGCGTTAAATTCTTTCAGTTACTCTATATCTAACAATTGTAATAAACTATCTAACGTCGACCGGTTATTGTGACATCGTCACACGGTCTGCCGATTACAGTCGGCTGAATATAGTCAATGTAGCGCAAATCGCTTGAAAATGACATTCGACTGTACACGCTACGATCGCTTCAGAATATTCGATATGCAATGCCGATGGGGCGATAACAACCCAACAGATATAGGTACTGCGTAACATTGAATCATTATTGTCTGATCAAATGGAAAACGCCGCATGGAGGGGAACGTATGGGCTTTCAAATGTGCTCGTGTCAGGCGCATAATGAAGGCACAATGCCATCGATAACGGGAGACGGTTGATGACTTTATAATGCGGCTATTAAGAAAACTGCCTACATGCAAAATACGAATTTTAACGTCATGCAATGCATTGGCCTGTTTTACTTATTATTTATTCGCTTGGGAGATGCACCGTGTAACTAGGATATCCCTCGTGCCTTTGATAAGGCTAAATAATGTATTATTTTAATCAAACAGCCGATATCCAATGCCCGTCCTACTGGTTAGTAGATTTCTGGGAATAACTTTCAAGAGTTAGCGTATTAGGATCTTCCACTTACCCCAAAGGCTCCTTCCTTGTCCTATTGATCGCTCAAGATGCCCAGGTGAAGCCGATGAGACAAAGTCCATAAAATGCCCCACCATCATAGCCAGGCGGCGAGGCAGCAGTTTCACACTAATCCACTACTCAGGATCAAGCAGCAAGAGACTGGAACTTGCTGCCAGTACATGTCTTCCTTAAGCGCTAAAACTTAGGTATATAATTTTGTATGCCTGTACATTTATAATAAGTATCTATATATAATAAGTATGTATTTAAAAGTATATTAGTCGTATGTCAGTTAGCTAGAACCCATAGTACAAGCTTTGCTTAGTTTGGTGCTAGATAGCGCTGTGTGAATTTGGCCACGATTATTATTATTATTATTTACGAGTGTTTTACTTGCTCAGCCTAAGCTGGTACGTAGTTAGCGCACGGGCCAATACCAAGTAGGTGCTACTTTAAGTTTGTATGGGGTCCACGACTGGCGTGGTAGTGACATTTTGTTCTATCGGTAATTGCATGAACTTTCTTACTATCCTGCAGGTGTTCAGTATAGCGGCTTTTTATAACACTATGTAGGATGTATCTGGCAAATTAATGAGTTTTAGGCTATGATGAAGATAATTTGGGATAACACCGGTAGTGGATAAGTCTATTGTCACAATATAAACTTTCTCTTGCTTCCATATTCTTGTGACTTCGTCCTTTAGTTCCGTATATTTATTATTATTATTATTTAGAAACGTGCCACCGTATTGTCTCCCCGCGGTTTGCCAGCCAGGATCCGCGGATCTAGCCAAGTATTTGACACCATTGCATGTGGTAGTAAGTAAGGATGCGGCCGTAGGTGAAGCATGCCTGTCTAGGAACAGCCTATTCAGTCTAGCCTTGAACGCGTCCAGATTGTAACGATCGCGGGGAGTACAGGGGAGACGCAGGCAACGTTTTCCATTATTGCCGTACGCAATATAAATGTTGAACCAAAGCGCACAAACGTGCAGATATCTTGAAGATTTTGACACAAAGATGAAACATCCACTCGCGTTTCCCGATTGTAGAAAAGGGCTTTCAGCGGTTTCCTGCCAGAATAATTGAAAAATTTGTAGCGTTTTGGCTTTTTACGTGCTGAGACTGCCATCTGAGCCACACAACTCGTTGGAAAAAGCTGTTCGCCAGATCCTCGTCCGTCAGTCAGCACAGGGACAGTGTGCAATTAAGGTTTGCTTGGGCTCAGAGAATTGTGGTACGGCCCCACAATCCTAATGCATTGAGACCAATTTCAGGTACCTATAATTGCAGGATCGGATAAAAATTATAATTTAATGAAACGCAGCAAAGAACCATATCAAATCGATCCACTAATTAGGGTGATACACATCTCAAACTCCAACAGCCACTTCGCATTCCATTTTGTGTCGGAGGTTAAAAACTGCGGTTTAAGCAATATACAGCAACAGTCTGCTCTATTCATTTCACTTTTAACATTTTCATCGTTTTGCAGGTTCAAATGGATGATCCATAGAATATGACTTGATGCTGGGAAATGATCCGGAGGATAAATAGAAATATGCAGCAGCCGTGCTGGTCACTATACCTACTAGCAATTTTTATGCTAGGTCTCGACTCCAAGCTTGTGGGTAAGTAGATAAGATAAAATGAAAATAGAGCAATTACTACACATAGTATAATTTTATACTTTGCATTTATAATATAGTCAGAGGTGGGCGCAGTTAACCCAAAAGTTATTTTTGTTAATCCGTTACCTAAAAGTTCGTTACTTCAAATCGTTAAACGTTATATTTTCTCAATTTAGACGGAATTTGAAGTACATAGTTAACAAGCCACAACATATATATTAAGTAAGGGTTACGCAAATTTGTAGAACTATATAAATAATTAAGTAGCAGTAGGAACTTAAAAGCCATACGATAAATAATAATTATTATTATTGATGTTTAAAAATACGTTCTATATCTAATAATACTGCTGTTGCCGTAGAAGGTTTTTATGGAGCATCCGTGAACCCAAAAACCTAATCTTCGCAGGCTTCTAGACTTCTTAACACTGAGTAACTGAAAATTCTATCCCTGATTCAATAATGAAGAACAAGTAGAATAAGATGAAGCCTAGCCAAAAATAAAATTGTCTATAATCTTTCAATTTAAACGTTATTGTTTAGTTGGTATTGTAGCATAGTAGTGCCAAGATATATTTCACTGTGAATTACGTCTAGCGCCTTCAGCTCGCCACAACAACCACTGTAACAAACAAAAGTTCACAGAACTGAAGTTAAGAAGAGCGTCAATTTGATTGAAGTTTATTTTAAAATTTATTCGTTAAGCCGATTATTAACTTTGTTAATTAACGAGTAACGAATTACCGAGTTACTGTTAATACCCACCTCTGAAGGTACTTACCTACCTACCTATAGTATAGGTATTACGTATACTAATATTCTAAAGAGAAAAAATTTGATGATTGTTTGTTTGTTTGTAAACTAGATATAATCAAAAACAACTTATCCGATTTTCTAAATTCTTTCACCTATAGAAAGTTACATTTTCAGCGAGTGACATCCTGGTTCAATGTAATAGTAATATGGCTCCCACAGTACATAAATAAATTAGTTAATATGTTTTCGACAATGGTATTCGTCATTTTCAACACGTTGATTTATATTGAGTTTTATATTAAACTACCTAGTATTTTTACAGGTGAAGCCTTTCAACCCGAATTTGCTGAGCCATTAACGAATCTAACAATCCCGATAGGACGCGACGCGACCTTCAGATGCCTAGTTCAGAACCTTGGCGGGTATAGAGTGAGTTGTCAATAAAACATCGCAAAAGTATTACATTAATTTATTAGTGCATTTAAACTATATTCACTTTACAGGTCGGTTGGGTGAAAGCGGATACTAAAGCTATTCAAGCTATCCATGTCCACGTGATAACGAATAACCACAGGGTGGGGGTATCCCACAGCGGACAGTCCGTCTGGAACCTGCACATTCGCAACGTGCAGGAGGAAGACCGTGGCCAATATATGTGTCAAATCAATACCGACCCCATGAAAAGCCAGGTACAGTTACGCTTAATAGCTTCATCGACTTAATTTGAAGTCAAAGCGCTCCATTCTAACTTGTCTTCGTACTCGTCCTCTAACCTAGTTTGCATAGTACTTATCCGTTTCGTAAATCTCCTGTTCACTTTCCCATAGCCGTGAATTCTGACTTGTCTGTACAAAAACTCGGTAGTCATTATTTGAGGAACAAATACTTGTCTACTTTTAAACAACACATGGTCCTTCGGACCCCAATATGAACTCGGTACAAACAAGTTTCTTAGTTTATCAAATCTATAGTAATAAATAATTTCAAACAACATTCCAAGGCAAACAATTAAAACGTAAATGGACATAATGGTCAAGTAAATGACGTAGTTTATTTCTACATTTCCACTTATCGTAGCAGAATCATTAAATAAGTTTAAATCTAACTTTGTAGACCTATTATATAAAAATATGCCCAATACTATTGGAGATAAAACCCAGGTAATTTTCCAAAAGTAACTAGACTTTACTCCTATCATAAATATTATATCAATGTTATGTTTTTCGAACCCATAAATCCAGTACAACGACAATGAAAACAAAAAACTGTTACATAATTGAATTATATCAATTGCATCGCCCAAAGAATCGGCCAGATCCGAACATAGAAAAGGACACGATAGTACACAGAACAGTACAACTAAGAAAAAAGTTTTCAAGCCAAATTTTTTCACGTCAGCAGTTATTCCAAATACTATTTCAAATATTAATGTAATTGATAACCATACATTTACAAAAATAACCCAGAAAATCATAAAAAAATAAATAAACCCCCATATGGACATATATACATAGTAATTAAATATTTCAGTCATGGAGGCAAATAAATTAAATAGTGTATTTGTGCTTTCTTCTAAAACGCGTTGCTCCTCGCCATGGAAGTAAGACATAGTCTTTATGCCACTGAAAGTCATCGAAGCCAATGCAATTGTCACTAACAATGAAAACAGTGATACAGATATAGCAGTCATCGTAGCTGGACTACGGAAAGGTATATCACGAGATAAATAAACTAACATTCCAGAGCCCGTACCTACAGATAAAAAGGCGTCAACCATTGTACGACATACTTCGTAATATGTATATTTGGACCAATCTATATTTACCTTTGAAGCATACCAGCTTCCATTAGTTGATAGTGAAACAACAAATAACATAAATATATTTAAGGTAACATAAACGATTGTAAATCTTATTATAGAGACGACTAATTGTTGTTTCTTTAAAGATAGTACGTAAATAAGGAACCCTATACTAACAACGGCTACGGTAGATTTCCATTGTTCAAAGAAACAATATGGTTTAGTCAATGTGTTATTGTGCCCTATATTGGTTTCAAAAAATATTCTACTTGCTGTTAATATACCGCAGTCTTCGTCAGTAAGCATCTGTGCTTCCAAACACCGCTCGTACACTGACACGTTGAGTCTCTTCACCATGCACGACGTCGTGTTGAAATTAGCACAGGTGAACCACGGCGGTGGGTCAAACGCAGCATAAAATGCATATTCTATATAAAAAGCACTCAATACCCACTTGTATATCGTTTTTAACAATAAAAGAAAAAGATTCCCGTATCCAACACTACGGAACAGAGGGAAAAAATTCCACATCGCTGTTATCGTGCAGTTAGTATATTGGGCTATGCATATTTCTGAATATACTAAAGGTATACCAACAAAAATCACTGTCAATATGTGCACCACGCTATGTACGTATAAAGCTTTATGGGCCAATTCCGCAGCGCAGAACGCAACCGACATTTCGTTCATCATCCATATTAATAACATTATTCTGTAATTCACCATCGACTTCTCATGGAAGTTTTCTTGCGTATTACTCGTAGAGTCCATTATGACACTTTGAGATTTTTAAAATATTGTTTCATCGCAAATAGTTTTACTTCCAAATGAAATGCCACCATCTGGATTGTCAATACAATCGAGTATAGTCCAATGACTAACGTATATCGACTCCACGGCCGTCTAGTATTTGTTGTCACAAATGTATTAAGAGTCAATAACGGTGTAAGCAACCGATGCAATCGTTTCTGTATATAGTTGAGTGTAGGAATATCTAGGAAGATTAAATTGCGATTACTGTGAACGTTGGGGAGATAAAGTGAATTAAAGTGCACGCAATGGGGGAAGCGGCCGGGCGCTGCGCAGCGGGTAATGATTCGTGCATGGTGCTCCTAAATTATTGCGTCGCGTTGTAATTTATACCCGAGCCTGATAACGGCATAAATCCCCGGCGGCGACAGTGCACCGGGCTTCGACGCCCCGTCGACGCGGCATGACGCCACTTGACGTAATGCGTCCCAAAAATTGTTTCCCTACGGGTGATGAAGTGGTGTACACTGCAATTGCATCCGCCTTGTTGGACAATTTGTTGTCAAAATTAGCTTGCTGTAGATAAAACCCAATACTTGTATGTAGTCGTTCTTTTTCTATGCCGTTCTAAGTAATGCACAATGTGATTATTTAACCCTTCCTCGTTTTACTTACCTAATCGTGACGTGATTGGTATTTTTTGCAGATGGGGTTTTTGGATGTAGTCATTCCGCCTGACTTCGTAAATGAGGAAACTTCTGGCGATGTGATGGTCCCTGAAGGGGGAATAGTCAAAATATCATGCAGAGCAAAAGGCATGCCGGAGCCAAAAATTATATGGCGAAGGGAAGATGGATCAGATATTGTCCTCAGAGATCCACTTGGAGCGAGCAAAACTAAAGGTGAATATTTAAATCCTAAAGCAAAATAATCGACAGCTACTTCAAATATCGTGATTTTTAACTACAGTTTAGCCAACCCCGTTGTAGCCTACCCGACTCGTCGCTACAGTAAATTCCAATAAATAATAAAAGGCACATTCCAGTAAAGAAGGCTGATCACTTTATTTGTTCCCAGTCAGCACTTTCGAGGACGAATTGTTGACTCTGAACAAGATATCACGCTCTGACATGGGCGCGTACCTCTGCATTGCGAGCAACGGCGTGCCTCCCTCCGTGAGTAAGAGGATCATGATCAAAGTGCACTGTACGTATTTTATACACTTTCCTCTCTCTTTGTTTATCGAATCCATCATAAATGAGCACTTGTTTGCTCAGCTACTTTGCTGGGAGAGCGCTAATTAATCATGCATTACGAGCGCGTTTTAGGGTGTACTTTATTAATAGTGACTTTTTTTAACTTCATATACCTACAGTTTTTCATTGTGGCGTTATTTAATGTAGATTTGTAGATAATTTAAAAGGAGTTGCGAGTTAATATTGACAAGAAACGAAGTTAAATTTTCACGTTGCCAACAACCCCAGAAAGGAGCTTGTCAGTACACTTTATTGTAATGGAATACAATAAAATCCTTAACGCCTGAAGATGGGTACCATTGCGTTATCAGTGCAGATGTGTAGATAACTATAGCCAGTGTAATTATAGCTATTTATTTTACTACTCAGTGACTAACGAGCTCATGTATGTCCTACCTGATGGTTTGGAGCATATATTATGTATTAACAAACACTCCTGTGGTTGTGCATTTTCGACCGCCCTCGTTGGTATGCCTCATTACTGAGGGTTCTGATTACTATCAGAGTACACTTTTTCCCGGACGATGTTACACATTTCATTTATGCACATCCTTGGCGTTATACATTATAAAACGCGGCTATGGCCCGTGTGGAGTGTACTTGGTCAACTCATCGCACGGTGCTCCGGTCTCTTGGATTTTTAATCTTGATTCATAATTTATTTAAGACTTTCGTGTGGTGGTTACGGACACTATAAAACAATAGTTAATGCTATCTATCAAGCTGCTGTATAATACTTGTATAAGGCGCTGTCCTAATTGGCAAATGTCGTCCTATTGTCGGCCGACGTCCGTCGTACGACCGTTGCCAATTAGGACAGTGCCTAAGTCCTTATAGTGATATACTATCAATGTTACACTCTTACATAACATAAATATATGAAAAGAGTCGTTAATGTTGTGAGCAACAGTTACAGCCGCCCAATTTGCTGAGACTGTTGGCATTGACGTTTTACTCGAACGCTTATTTGTCAATATAGTGGAATAAAGTGTAAGGAGGTAGGTAGACAGTCCACCCTGTGATCCAGGCGCCAAACTAGATAGTGGGCGCGCTGCTGCACCGAGGTCATGCTCGAGTGCTCATTTTGTAAATATAGCTTAATATAATATAACGTTGTGGGTGGACAGTCCACCCGGTGATCCAGGTGCCGAACCAGCTGGTGGGCGCGCCGCTCGGCACCGACGTCATGCTCGAGTGCTACGTTGAGTCGTCGCCCAAGTCCATCAACTACTGGGTCCGCGATTCAAGTGAGTAATTTAAACACTATATCTACATAACGGAAGTTACCTACTTTTACTTCAGCGGAAATATTTTATGTCTCAATGGACACGTTTGCCAGAAAAAGTATGTTATAAAGTAATTATGGCAAGTTAACAGATATGACTAATTTTAATTCCTACTATAAATAGGCAGATGTACAGTTTAATATCCTTTGCAGGAGTGAATACCTATGATATGTTGGCAGTACAGCACCACAAACTAGAAGTAAGAGTCTCCATTTTTCAATGTCATTTTGTTCATAAAAACAGCGCCGCCCCATAACCGGGTCTGCCCACATAATAACATAGGTATGTAATCCTGCAAAGGATTATAGCCTTTCAATGTCAGTACTGCCAGCTTATTAAAGGACACTTTAGCATTTGATCGATTTGGACTTGGTCAAATGAGTTCGTACTTTTTTATTCTGCCCAATTCTATTCCAGTTTTATTCATCATCACAGCCCATAACAGCCCACTGCAGGACTTTGGGCCTCTCCCACAAAAGGGGAGGTTCCAGTTTTATTAATCCCTCTTTAACATGTAATTTAATTATTAAAGAAGTTAATTTGCTAGTTGGTTTTGTTTAAACATAGTATTATATAGTGAAACTCAATAAGTTACAACCTATAATAACGTTCACCTAGTATCCCGACCCGTATCAACTTATAAGTCACGCAATCTCACTGTTCCTGAGAGACTATTTTTTACTTGCTAGTCTGATTAGGTGACACGCAAACTGAAAAATAAAGTTATCCATATTGCATTAGTACTATATATAGTTCCATCAATTAATTTGTTGGAGTTCATCTTACTTTCTGCATAAACACTCTGCTTAAGTTATGGTTAATCGCGTCTCAATTAACTGGCAAACGCGTGTTTATTCAAGACTCACCTCAGCCGAGGCAAACGCGCTCCACCTACAAGTTGTCGTAGACTTTGCCTCGCAAGGCTGCTTGGTTGGTCGATTCTTACTATGTGGTTACCTATTATATCTATTTACGACTTAGGTCATAATCATTATCAGCTCATAAGAGTGCCCGTCTTCGAAGCTAGATATCCTCTCCAAGCTTCCTGTCTGTTGCCGTCTACCTGCAACTAATTCCTTGTTGTCGGCGGACATCGTCGGTCTGCTTTAAGTGTGGTCCCGCATTCATTACCGCATAGTTTCCACTCCAAGGTCCTTCTTGCTGAATTATTGTAATATATTCTTAATAGGTAAGCCCTGACACTTTTTATCCATGTTCCTGTCCACTTTCAGAGCTTTATTTATTCGACAACGTCAGGCTTGTCAGGTGGTGGAGTACTTTGAATATAATAAAAAAGTCACATTTGATTGTGATATTTTATAAATGTCCTTGTATTAATGTAAATTAATTCTTATTATTTATACTTATAATATATATATTAGCCCGTATCATCCCACTGCTGGGATGACAACTCTTATACCTACTTACAGAAATTATTTATGGTTTAAGTTCTGTTTGATATTACTTGTTGCCTATTTTCCCAATGATTTCTAGAGATTAGGTACTAATGCCTGTTTTCTATGGCAATTGATGTATTTCAACAAACCAAGCCTTACTAAGCTCTTGCTTAGCAAGGTGAGGTTTGTCTATGGAAAGGCGTGCGTGATGTTGGCAAACTGTCGATTGAGTTGACGATATATTTTTTAAATTATAATTTATTGCATTGCATACGTGGTATTTTGGATTTTGGTGGCGTTCATTACTTGGTAATGTAGTACATGTATACACAAATGTACAGTGCTGTAAGACTGTGAAATAAATAAATTAAATAAAAGTTATGATTTCGTCATGTTCTGGTTAAGTCATGTTCTGATTTGGCCATGTTCTCCTTTAGTGCACTGGAGGCACACATTACATAAACAAAAATAGAGGACATTGAATAAACGTTTTTGGGGTAAAGACTACGATTTTGGACTTTGATTTTGTTTGGAATTTGGTTTTATATTATTTCTGTCTGTAGTAGTCTGTAGTTAAATTGAATTTAAAAAAAAAAATTAAAAAAATTGGGCATCGAATTTAGACCATTTCTATGTTTAGTGAAAACGGGCATAGTTTAAAAACAGTCAAGATAATAAAAATTGTAAAATGACTACTGCTTCCGCATACGTTTTTCTCGACAGACAGAGAACCATTCAGAATACGGTTGCGTCCCCTGTGTAAAGTAATCTAGGATAATAAAATAAATCGGGCTGAAATACTCCCTGCACGGAATTGGCATAGTTTTTTGGCGAGTGCGAGACGTGGGCGGGGCTGCGCGGGGCTTGCAAGTAATGAGATATTAAGTTTTAATTTACGAGTGCGTCGGGTTTAATTCTTAAGAAAACTGACCTATTGTGGCTGTGAGACAATGCCACTTAGTTCCGTTCGAGTGGCCAGGCGCCGTTACGGCCCCCGCCCATCCAGAGGACGTCCAACAAAGCTTTTCTGTATAATTTATCCCCTCAGAATGTACGAAATTCACGTCCTCTCAGTAGAGGTATAATTAATGCGATATCCTTTCACTAAACGGATTCGATTTCGAGAGTCGTTTGTCGTCTTCGGTGAGGGTAACCTAGTGTTCTAATTTCTAATACCTAACTCTCTAATGCGGTGGATACTAATGTTGTAGTGTTTTATATTCCTTCCTTTTCAGGCAGGTACTTATTTCCGTATAATACAAGTAGATACTAATTTATTTGGCTTGGTTTCATATTTTAGTACTTTTTATTATATTGCCATACTGACCTTATTGGTTAGGCACACTTATTACAGTAGGTAGGTACTAGTGTTTGAAATTAAAGCAATATTGGGTACAATCACAAAATAGTTTTTATACCTCAAAGAGAGTGAAAAATCTATTATTTAAATAATAAATAGAAAGAACTATGTGTGATCTATGTGAAATCTATGTGTGGTTGATACCTACGTATGTTCCAGATTCTGAAACGGCTAAAACTATTGTTGATGTGTTCTAGTAAGATTGTTAGGTACCCGAGTAAAGCCGGGGCGGGTTGCTAATATTAATAAGTGTATAAGTTATTTTGTTTGAACTACTAAATCAATTTAAAAAATAATTTCACTAATAGAACTAAAAAGCTACATTCTTCTCGAGTGTCATAAGTAGTTTATGTGCCGCAATAATAGCTATAGTTGGGAAAATAGCAGAATTTCCAACTTAAATTGCGGCAGACCGCTAGTAACACACAAAACCAGGTAAGGTATCCAAGTTTTACTTTAGATAAGAATAATTTAAAAAATTATTATGTAGCTAATCTCCTAGAGTTCCACATCAGATGTTACAGATCTCTGACTTTTATACGTCAACAGAAAAAGCTCATCAGGTTGAAAACTTTTGCTAAGGCGCCATTTCTATATATCTTATAGCTTAGCTGGTGTATTATTGTTCTACATCAGGTATTCCAGTTTCCAAAAATAAATTCCTATGTATTGCACAGGCTTAATAGCTATACAACAACAAAGATTCATTTAAATCAAATCGAGTAGTTCTGGAGATCAGCGTGTACAAATAGACAAAAACATCATTTTTAATTCATTGATTTTTTTAAAATTCAATCAATAATTTTTTAATTCATTGTATTAATATTTGCTCATCGCCCTAAATTATTTTTATGTAAATATATTAAATGTACAGATACACTTTTTACTGTTTTATTATATTTAATAGATACGGCAACAACAAAAATAGAATAACATATACTTAGGATATCTTTATCTATTGTTGACTAAGATCTTCCATTTAGGATGGTAGTTATTTTTTAGTTACCTATAATAAATACTTTTATAGGATATTGAAAATCTGTATCCATTTGGCAACCATGGAATTAAATCGGTTCAGCAAATTCGAGCAAACATTTTAAACATCTGACATTTATTTCGTGTTCTACTGATACCTCACCTGCGATGTGACCCATAATACTTATTGGGTACAAATCATAGTATAGTCGACGTCAGGCCAGGCGGCAAGTTTTGCCACAAGCACAAACATTCCTCCAGCTGCAGTCAAGCTTTTGATTCGACAAGTTTCCCCTTAAACAACTAGACCAGGGCTTAGTTTTGCGTAATGGAATGTGTATCAAAATTAACAATGCTGTTTAGGTATTAAGTTAACCATAAATGCTATGTTTTAATTTTAAAACCTCTAACTATAGACGTGTAGTATATAAACAGTCTATCACAAATGTTTTAAACTATAGCGGTTATTATTACACATTTCAAGGGTATGTTCCGTGTTTCCTACCGCGTACCGTTGTTGACGAGTAGCCCGATATTTTGACACATACATTTGCATACATGGTCACGGGACGACTGTCATAGTAGTCGTCCCGTGACCATGGAAACATACCCGTAAAACAGGAAACATAGCGAAACCAGGAGCATACCCTTAAAACAGTCTATCACAGTATCCGACTCAAAATGCGAGAGGTATCGGGTTCGAATTCCACTGCCGTTATGTACCAATAACTCCTTTCTGAGTTAAGTACTAACCAAACTAACCGATGCTCTTACGGTGAGGAAAATATTGTGATTAAAATTGCACATTGAATGTATTACCATGATCCAATATGGTCAGGTTACCCTGGTTGCAGGGTCACGGAGGTCAGATGGCAGTAGCACCACTATAATTATCTGATCTGCTAAATCCTGGATCATGGTCAAGGCGGATCCCGGGCTCTCGTCCGCGAGAGCACAACCGGGACATTAACGCCAAGATAATGATGATGATGAGTATTATAATCACGCTGTATAAGAAGTTTGAGACATTTCAGTACAATAACTTTCTTACAGTAACTGCCTTTGTCAAATGAAAGCAACAACAAGAATAAAAAAAAACGTTATTGTGACATGGTATGTAGGTACTAAAATGTGAATTTACTAATGCTCCTCACAGTTCCATTATCGGAGAAAAGTCACTCTAGTTTTAAAATCAAAATCATCAAAATCAAAATTTCTTTATTGAGTAGAACATAAAATATATCTTTCAATCGTCACGTTTAGTAAGTAGGTGTATTCGTTTGTTGTGATCCCTGTTAGGTTCCTAATTCAAACTATACCCAATTCAATTATAATAAACATTAACGTCACATGGTACGAATTTCTCAATAATATAGGCACCAGTAATTTTGCATGCATAACAAACTAACACTCCATATCATCAGAAAGTAATAGCGTGTACCAGCGACACAAATGCTTATTCCGCACCTTATGCGAACACAAAGTTATTCAAGCAAGAAATGTTCGTTTATTCAACTGATGAATCCATATTTTATTCATATTGCCACGTATGAGGTGAGGCCTCCATCTTCCCATGCGTCTCATATAAAATACTTTAGAGAGGCGAGATCTTCACATAAATCGTTTACTTTACTTACCATTTCAATTTGCGCTTGAAATATCAGCTTTTTACTTTAAATATGAATGCTTTCAATATTTTTACTCCAACAATATTCGAGCTAGAAGTTGGAGTGATAAAGTTTAAGGAAAATAGGTTAGGTAATGGTTTATTAGAAGCTCAAGCAGTAAATCCTGCATTCTGACTGCATTCCTCTTGCTGCAATAGCTACCAGTATCTCCACGTGAATTACTCTTGCATTTCAATAATCGAATCCGTCACGCGGGCCCGAGCTCGTAATCCGGGCCGCATAAACCCAAATGTGCACCAATAACGTTGAAAAGTAGCACCGTCGCCACCGGGGAATCATAAAACCTCACCTGCTATTCCCACTGAAATATCCATTAATACTTATTCGAGCGTAAAATAAACCAAAGGCTTGTTTACGTAATAAAACAATACATTTTTGCGCGCTGTTCTCTGGTCTCATAACAGCGTATTATTGTATGTGTCAGGAAAATCTGCGCGGGTAACGTACCGGCCCCAAATCATATTGTTACGTATTCACGGCGAATGACAATATCTCAGGCTGCGGATGCATTCGTTAAAAATACACGGGCGCAGAATTGAGGGAATATGTAATGTTTCCAAGGCGTTTGGGATCATTCTTGGGTTTTCTCATAGAAATTTACTTAAATTCAATCAAATTCTCCCTGTAACGTGAAACTAGAAGATGGGAACGCAAATTTTATTCTCAGCATACGAGTATCTGTAATGCGATCAGACTTTTCATACAATGAGATATGTTTAAAACGAGGATTATTATGTTCATTAGCCCCCCTGTGCACTTGCGGATTGCAGTCCCTGTTCAAAGCGGATGTAATTAAATTTCTTCAACAATACATCTGACGTGCCAAAAGGAACAGATGTTCCACCCAGCATAGTCAGAAAACGTGCTGTAATGAGGTGTATCGAGCGCGCGAGGCCGGAGCCGTATCTACGCGGCCCCACTCCGCCGGCGGCGGTTTCGTAAAGTTCCTCACTCGGCAGTTGTCGCCTGAAATTTACGGGTTAATTTTCAATGGGAACTGGGTTTTGCTCCAGGAATTTTTAAGTTCTCACATTACACTTGGCGCACCGAGATGGAGGCGACGTGGCGTTATTTAATGTGGCCCTATTCTTTTTCGACTGTCAACGGCGACTCCGCTGACACAGATTCCGGCGACTATACGAATGGCCGCTATTTAGTGTGAAAGGTTAGCCACTGAAGGGATCTGTTCGTTGGGTCGTGACGTATTATTTGAACAGAACACCGTACTCGTAAAAAACTACGAAGGGTTGATCTGAAGCAGTGATTTTTACACCGATTCACAGATCAGCGATCAGCGCTTTTGCAACAATTTCTTTTAAAATATACTTTAATATATTTATTTTTATAGTGCCGACCTCACTTTATTCACTTATCTTATATTTAAGTGTAGCGAGGCGCCATGAAACTCGAAGTAAGGATAGTTAGTGACCTGCTTTCAGAGTGCTTTCAAGCTTTGTTTTGTATGTAACGTTGGTCCATTACTGAGCGCAGTTTACAACCTCTGAAAACCGCCACAGAGACCAGTAACAGTCCTAATAACTTCGGTCGAATGGCAGATGGGGCTTTAAAATGTGCATATCGTGAAAGAACATGTATTTAATTTTGATTATTTGTATACCTACATATCTTGATATAATACGATTTACTAAAACCATACTTGTGTATGTAACGTACGTAGGTGGTATAGTGCTTTAGTAAACGCAATTCAATAGAATAATTTTAACAATATCTACTGCGGTCACTGTTACACATGATCAACATCTCTCTTCCTATTCTATTTCGGTGTATTAGGTTCTATCGAAAATAAAACATTATTGTACTTTAATAATATTTTTTTTAATAATAAACATACTTAGGCAAGCGGGCCACCTCACATGAAGTGGTCACCGCCCCTTAAAGACATCAGCAATACCAGAGGTGTCGCTAAGCTGTAGAGCCTCGAGCATCGGCATAGGGTTGTGCGTCTGTCGGTCTTTTACGGGTAGCATTTCGGGAAGTGTGCGAGGCAGTTGCTCGACCTCATTTCGCCGGCCCCTTTCCGCCATCGGGAGACGCGATCCGGGCAAGCGCTTCATCTTTATGTTGTGGATCTTCCAGCTATCCGCACGAGCCGCTTTAATTCAACCTTCATAACGCGTACGGCTAAAGACTGGGGCGCGTTTCCTGCGAGTGTGTTCCCTCTCTTTAAGGTTAGAGTGAATAGGCTGTTTCCCTTATTGTTGTGCCGCATCGTCATTTACCAATAGGTGAGATGGCGGTCAAGTGTCTAGTTAGTCTAACTATAAAAAAAAACGAATGTGTGCCACCTCTTACCGACGCGTCTACACCAACAAACGGTTTATCTGATGTGGATACCAACCAGATCATAAAGTTCGTCTGAGTTCGTCGGAACGGTCCCTTCGAACTAATTTGTGCTCCGTTGGATGAAGCTCAATGAACTTCCAAATGTTTTGGGAGACCACATCCTTTTTTTTGTGGCAATCGAAGTTGTTTGCCCTCACACCGCGTACAGCGGTACAGCTCTCCATCATCCAGAGTCGAGTTATGGGGCAGAGGGTAAAGGGTTGGTAATACGGCGTAACCCCTAGCTATTCAGTGTGGCGACTATTGATAAAGCTTCCTAAATCTACCAACTCAGTGGAACTTACTTTGTCTCACCTATGCCATGACGTTGTTGCATACGCATATGTAGACATATAACCCTTTATTCCAGTGACTATACAAACGTGCACCGCATACAATAGATTCGTCACTTTGATCAAGAGTATTAAAATGTCGACAACAAATGTCCCCCCTAACGAATATGCACACACACGCACGAGGAAGAACTTGTGTTTCGTCTTGTATCTTAGGTAGTTGAGATACAAAATGAGCAAAAAGGTCTTACTCTTTACATGTGATTATGGCTGGCGTTCAAATTGCAATGGAGACCTTTGATATTGCAAAAACTGTTCTCTTATGATTCACTGCCATTAGGTACCTATATTTAAGGTAAGAGAGCTACAACGTTGGCACACAGCATGACAAATTCTGTGAACAGGTGTTACAGGGGTTGAAAGGGTACCAGATCCCCCAGGGGCGCAAGGGTTTTATCCGGTTTCCTACCCTGGCACCACTGACTTCCCCAGTCCTTTTCGCATAGTTGGCGGGATAGCCTGCAGGGCAGGAGGTTGAAAGTGACGCACGGGTTTCATCCAATATCCCTAGCGTGGCCCCTACACCAACCTGTCAAGCCCAACCCTCTAACATTTCCCAGTCAGAACATTGACCTACAGGATACCTCTATTATACGCGGAATCTCGAACTCGGACGAAGGGCAATGGCTCACTGAGCAAATTAACAGAGCACAGCGTAAAGGCTACTTGATGCCAGACTCAACTCCGTGGGTGGTCACTAATCATATTATGGCAATTTCAGTTACACCCTTTGCATCACCCAGGGACGAGTAGGGTGAACTGTCCTACTGATGTGGTGCAACAAGACCCTCTCAGTACTACTATAGTACTGAAAATATATATAATATATTTAAACGTACGTATAAATAAAGAACTACTAAGTGTATTGATTCAGCGCGGGCTTTAGTGAAAAATAATGTAGGTGCCCTATAAAATGGAGGCCGATTCGGCGTCGCACCGGGCGTTAATTATTAAAATGCATTAAGGTCTGGTTGTTTTGCGGCGTGATATGAGGCGCGCGGCCGCGGCCCGTCGATCATGCCTTTGTTTCAGCGCCCGGGTGACTGGCGCTTTAGCCAGCCAAAGAGCGAACACCAACGGATCGTCATTTTCGTTTGTCATCAATCTATGTTAGGGCGGCTGACATGTAAGTGTTAATTAAGCAGGCCTCACTCGAGCGTAATTAAGAGTGTTACAGTGTTATTTTAGACATTAATTGAGACGAAATTTCTTGTTGTAATGAAACGGGGAGGCTGGGACTCGACGGCTAATTCCAGCGCATCCTCGGCTAGCGTACACTGGAGGGTAAACAAACCAAAGTTTCGATCGAAATTAAGATTAGAAAAGGCGTCGCCGCGCGTTATCGCTTCCTTGTAAAGTTTCGTGTCAGCGCTTTAAATTAATGTTGCTCATGAACGAGCATAATGCCAACTTTCAGGTCACTTATCTGAGCTGTTGTTATTAAATTTTCGTTTGGCCGCTTTGGAATTGTTGCGTCCAATAAGATGTCGGGGTGGTGAAATAAATAGTGTATTAGAGGAGACGGTTAAAGTGTTTCGGGCAGAAAGCTGGTCGCTTTATCATTGGCGGACAACGGGAGCGGGCTTACTCGGCGCGAATGACGCGACGATGGAGGACTTGTCCGGGTGCCACGGTGGCGGGAAATGTCGGCACTTTGGCGATCACTGAAAAATGTCTCACCTACAAGGATAAATAGTAGTCAACCCTCGCACCGTGTTCGCACTTTATTATTATCTTAGGTAGCACGGTTACAAAATAGATGAGACTAGATTCTGCCTACGCCTTGGTACGCGCAGTAGGTAAATCATGTTTCAGGTTCTGGTTATGGTCTATCTGTTTGCGAAATGGTGTTTGGGACGCAAAACTAGTCTCTAGTACGATGTCGTAGTTTCTGTGGTACGGTGGGTGATATGAATCTATATCACAATCGCTCATTTAATATCATTTAAAAATATGTTTTTAGTTAATGAGCACGCACTTTCGACTTAAACATCGAAGATTAAAATTCCACTCGGGGATGGATATAACTGTTTCGTGGCTATATGATGTGATGTCCACTAGAGTGCACTGCGGCGCCAACCACACCACTTACTCAGCTAGAATCACCGTAGAAAATTGTCAGCAGGGATTCAATAGTCAATGTATTTATTGCATTCATGTGTTTATTGAGTTTCTGTTCTGTAAACTACGATCCCAACATATTTCGAAGTAAAGTAATATTTGTGTGATTAGTTCTAGCCACAAGAAATACCTTCTACGTTATTTAGTCTAGAAAACAATTTATCATAGTTTTTACTTAAGAAAATGTAGGAGAAACTCGATACACGCCGAGGAAAGTTTGCCCATATAGGTAGATACTGTTACTGGTGTTGTGGTAGATAAGTTACTGTGTTGTAGTTATTGAAGTATATTATTTATTTCGAAGTTTCCTATTTACTCTTGCACTACTTACTGCCTTTTGTAACACTTTACCCGTTCACCTCGTTATTTATCTATGCGTGTAATAAAAAGGTTTTTACTTATAGAAGCTGATCACTCAAAGTGATCCATGTGCTAGACTAGCGTGGTCAGGCAGGGATTCGTACAAATACATCTCAGCATTTTTGACATATTGTTGTATGTTAAAAAAGCTTGAATTCCAAAGATCTTTGTTGTTATTTTTTACACTTTTTATGTATATTAATCGTAAGTTTCACTCTGGACACAGCGAAATGTAGAATGCTGCAACGACAGACGGCTGGGCCCCCTTAATGATCATGATGAAGTTGTAGTTTCGTAGAATTGGTTGAAAATGTAGAAATGTTAAATATTCATAATCCCACCTTCGCGTTAATGTCCCAGTTATGCTTTCGCGCACGAGGGCCCGGGGTCCGCTTTGACCATGATCCAGGATTTGGCAGATCAGGAAATTACAGTAATGCGACTGCCATCTGACCTCCGCTACCCTGCTACTAACCTGACCCGTTTGGATCATGTTTAGAAATGTTCAGTAATACTTTGGCTAATTTCAGAGTCGTCCGGGAAAGCATAGGTAGCTGAGGCATATAGGCGTGAAAACATCGTTTCCTTTACCGAATTGCCCGATGCATGTTTTAGTAGTATTTTGTGTCAGCTATAGGAGTACCCGAACATCTTCCTCACTGTTTAAACCAGCCTTAAAACAACAAGCATTATAAACTTCTTAATCATATTAGTAGGTTGCTTAACCAGTCGCTCTATTACAGACGAGATGGTGATATCCTCAAGCAAGTACGAGGTGGTGAACACGCTGATCAGCTCGTTCGAGAGCCGTATGGCACTGACGGTACGCCGGCTGACGGCTGCTGACGTCGGCGGCTATAAATGCGTCGCCAAGAACTCACTAGGCGAGGTCGACAGTATCATCAGACTGTACGGTACGTTGATTTCAGGTTACCTCGTCTTCAATATTTAGACTGTCTCGCGCCAGGCCGAGTCCAAGATCTGGAGCGATACTGTGCATTGCCTGATTGAGATAAAGTTTAAAATGGAGTGACCGTCAAACTTCTGACGTGAAACTTATAAATGATCTTATTTGTATAAAAGTTTTGGCCCTGTAGCGCATTATAGAATATGTTGTTTAATATGCATTTTAAGATGAAAGATAACCACGAGTACACGGGAATTCTGTGGTGGTTAGTTGGATAAAACTCCAGTTCCTTCGACATCAGCAAAAATCAACCAAACAATGTTTGTGTCGCATCCAAGAAAGTTCAATATTATCTAAGAACTTATACTAAAATCTGTATCCGTCCTGAGGAAAATTAATATTCTTAACGTTATTAACACAACACATGTATTACATATTTACATTAATGTTTACTTTACAAATATCCTTTCCATTCCTACAGAGATCCCGGGACCAACAGTTAGAAACACGAGCCCACCAACGAAGAGAGACGAATATAAATATTCAACACCTATTGAAGGGCCTGACAACCAATTCGGTTCAGCTGAAAGATCTGACGATGAAGACGAGAAAGATATAGTCCCTGCAACTGAACGGTCACAAAACACATTCGAAAGTCACAAGAATACCGCAATAAAAAATAAATCGGCAATATCATCACCTAACTCAGTCGAAAAAGACAACTTCAGTAACGAAGTTCGTAAAATCATAAACAAATTTAATATAGACGACGTAGTTAATAGTAGTTGTGATAAATTAAACTGTAAATTAAACATATTTTACTGTAGTATTTTAGTTAATTTAATTAATTCAATTCGTTTGGCGACCTTTGATTGGACGTAGCCAAATGATTTGTTAACGAAATCTTATATAACATCGTAAACGTTATTGCTATTAATAAATATTACAATGTCATGTATAAAGTACTACGCTACAACGATGGCGTTTCACAAACTCTTATTAATTGAATATTTTATGATCGGTGGAAAATTGATATTGATGTGAAGTTCCGCCGCCTACCATCAGTAAAATTAATACCAACACTACTAACGACGTGCCTTATTTTGGCGCAGACACCAATGAGTTTCAATACCTAGCGAGGATCTGATTAATGGATCAAAATATACCAATATTTAACTTAATAGATAGAGAGCCCCATAGTGACAGAGAGTAAGTTGTTTTATCTTGTTTGTCTTGAACATTAACATGCTCTTACGGTGAGAAGAAACTCGTGAGGAAACCTATACATTCAGACAGCTGAATGTGTAGACATGATCTGATGTGGTCAGGTTCTCGGACTGTCCCCTGAAGTTCGATCATAATTTTAATAATCACTACATAGTATAAAACAAAGTCGCTTTCTCTGTCCCTATGTCCCTTTGTATGCTTAAATCTTTGAAACTACGCAACGGATTTTGATGCGGTTTTTTTTAATAGATAGAGTGATTCAAGAGGAAGGTTTATAAGCAAGAAAAATGGGTAGAGGGTGGGTAGGTGTACGTGAACGAAGTCGCGCCGGGTCCACTAGTAAACAATAAAAGCCAATGCAATTTTGTAACCGCTATTTAGCGACCAATATCTATGTTTGTGCTTTGTCAGATTTTCGTAAAAATATATCGCCCAAAGTTGCACAAGATTTAAGATTTGTATTGAAATATTTAATCCCGTGAAACTTTGAAACAAAATATTTTACTGAAAATAGAGTAGAGCACACATATTAAAAAAATTGTTTTCCAAATCTCGTCATTGGTTTTGATTTGTTAATATTGCAATTATGATCAAACTTCGTTTGTATGGAGCGCGCACGGGGGATACTCCACTTAATATCGTCACGGACGTAATATGACTGTCGCTCTTATGTATTACCTGATCTGCCAAATTCTGGATCATGGTCTAGGTGGACCCCGGGCCTTGCGTGTGGCAGCACAACCGAGACATTGACGCTAAGAAGATTTTGTCTCGTCTGTTTGTATTTCCTCCGCTCCTAGTCAAGTTTGCAAATTCATTGTTTCCAGTAATCAGATTTTCGCTTCGTGTGGGATTAACGAGAGCCATATCGATAGGTATCGACCAAATCCATGTAATATCTGTACGTATATTTGAATCTCATTAAAATTTACTCTTTACTCTTCTCCAAAATGTATAAATTATTCACATATTTAAAATAACCTTAAATAAAAATATATAATTATATTATGCATACCATCAATATTGTAGGTAGTCTATAAAACCTATTATACTTTTGTAAAGGCAACTTCACTAATTCGTATTAATGTCTTGTAAATAAAATATAAATTATGAAATATAACATGAATATATGATGATAAGTTCAAACTCTAGAAAGTTCTGATGATTTTGGAATGCAAAAGTACTCTAGAAGGCAATAAGGAAACGATCGTTTGTACGATCCGAAGTCAAGCTAGCATTATTGTAATAGGTGTAGATGGAAGGCATGTCTTGTAAGAGGGGCGGGCACAAGTACCGGCTCAATAATGTGTAATAAGAATCCAAAGAGATTTGAATGTTAGCGACCTTCATAGACTGGCAAGAAGGTCGCTACCATTCCAATCTCTTTGTAAGAATCCATGCTACAGCGAAAGAAGAGGTAGTGAACTAGTTACTAATACAAAGAAAAAATTGCTTTTTAGAATGTAGAGGTCGAATCAGAGGAGATTAAATAAAAATATCTATAGAATGGAAGTGTCGACAGAGACTGAGATGCATCATGATGAAATCGATGATATTTTAAAGATGGGTGAGGCCCATAGACTAGATGCACGTGTTTTCATGAATAGGGAACGTGATAGGTTTATAAGGTCCGTCGAATATGAAACAACGTGGCCCCTACGGGAGAGAGGCATGGCATTATGTATTTAATACTTATATAAAACAATTGTAATTATAAAAATATAATATTTAAGCACACTTGTTAAACATATCCTGTAGCAACATGAGTATATTTATTTATATGAATAAAATATCAGAATCATAAAATAAAAACAATATTTAATGAAATGTATTGTTTTACTTGCGACCTTACGTAAAGTGTTCTTCATTTTTTTCCCAACACAAAGCCCCATCTCTAATATGAAAATCTTAATCTTAAAATCAGTCTATGGATGAACTGATTCACACCCTTTATTGTCAGAGGGCTGAGCGCACAGTGCCATTGGAATCTACGGTGTGTAGAAAAACCAGCAGCAATAGAATAAAAATACAAAAAGTATTATACTAGTATTATAATATATAAAGCTGGCACCGGCACTCTTAAAATTTCTACTGGTCACAGAAGATTGTCATGGCATACGTAGGCCGTCAGGTGGCATATAATTAATTTTTTTTAGCGGCCCAGCTCTGGCACCGCGCTGAGATCGCTGTAGCGACCGGTGCTGGTAGCGGAACCACTTCTTACCTACAGGTAGGTAAGTACAATCTTTAAGTAGCAAGTATAACAGTAAAAAATAGCTGTAAGTCCAAAATGCTAATAGAAGCTCGATCTGATAACGAAAAACGAAAAAGGAGTGATATTTGGTACCATGTAAGTACAGTGTAGGGGAATGAGTAAGCGCGTACTTGAGAGTTGTAGTATTGTAAACAATGTCAGTCATTCTTGCTCTTGTGCAGTAATTTAATTCTTCCTAATGGCGCGTAACAGAATTTCCTTCAGTACCCTATTTCTTATTCCAGACCCTATCTAGCTAAATTTCAGCCAAATCAGTTCATCCCTTCAGAAATGAAGAGGTAACAAGTAACAAACATGCACACGAACTTTCGCTTTCATAATATTAATTAAAAAGTACAAAAAGCAATTTAACTTTCACGCATATCTTTTTTCTACAAGAGAATTCAGACATGCTGTCTGAGCTACATCTAACAACCAAAACTGACATTAATCATAATGCTACATACAATAGGTACAAAATATTACCAATTCTCTTTTAATTCTAATCCGTTTCCATTTCATCATTTTAGAATAAACATAATCTTTACTAGGTATACCTATAGATACATAGCGAACATAAATCCTAGTCTATAATTTTAAAACTTCTTTACTTCTTTCTGAACAGACTTAAATGAAATCGTATTTTTATACTAGGTAAGTAAGTTCCATTCTTATAAGCAATCAAGTTAACATAAAATGAGTACCGCCAACAAGTCCAAAGCCAACGGTTGCGGTTTGTTCGAAGTTTCCACCATTGTGGCAGATTTGCCAAACATCTTCACTCATCTTCATTATAGGGGAGGAAGTTCGCAGATGCTCAGACTCCCTACCCACACGGCTTGTTTCGGTGCCATGTATGCAAATGAGGCGAGCTAAGTTCACAAACAAACATAACTTACTTTTTGCTCAAATATGATTGTTGATTGTGAGGCCTACCAGTGAGGCGGTGTTGCTTCAGTGGTGGATTAATATCAACTTAGAAAGATACTTAATAATTTCCGTCGATTCAATGCAAAAAGAAAATTATGAACGTAAAATTGTACACAACTACCGATATTTAATCATAAATCAAATGATGAATGATCAATCAACAGCCAGTCCTCTGTTGGACTTGCCTCTTCCACATTAGCGAAAGGTTATTTAGTAATTTTCACGGCAGGCTGTTTGGCGATGATATATTAGATAGGAGAATATTGCTACCCATTTCGGTTTGAAGGCCTAGATGGACTTCCTTATTGGTTCCCTTGTAAAAACAACACTCGTAACTATTAGGTATTATTTTAGGTATTATTTTTCATCTGTAAACAGTTTTCAGTCACAATTATCTTACGAAGAAATTCAAATGGTTAGGACCTCAATTATAAATAGTGACATTTTATAGCAGGGTGTACATATTATTTACTTAAGAACAACACAAGCTAGCTACTGCTATATAATAAAATAAAACGTATGGAATATTTTTAACGAGTCCCAACACAAATAATGTCAGAAATATAATAAAACGTATGGAATATTTTTAACGAGTCCCAACACAAATAATATCAGAAATATAAGAAGATGAAGGTTATTTTTAACTGCGTCTGTGTCTGAGGAAAAGCAATAATTTTAATTAATCAGGCGTTTCGGCCCGCGGGCCAAAATCAGACAGGGCTGAAATGCCCGAACACTCTTTTCAAAATATTGAGTAAATTTTTTTAATGTTATCTAGTCGAAGACATAAATAACATTCATAATAATGTTTCTTTGTTCTAGCTTCAGTACAGTACGGTTAATTAAAACCTGTCTGAATTTTCGGTTGTAAATTTTGCGTTCACGAGTTTTTTCGGAACTTTTCGACAGAGCATCCAGTTTTCTGTTTATTTATGAGCTTTGGCTAGCAACGGACGGCGCGGCCGCTTGACCAAACAATATTTTCACATTAATGTTTTACCGTTTTTTGTCATATCATTCTGAATGTCGACTCCAAACTGCAAATAGCCATATAAAGGGTGGAGAATGATAAGCAGAGAATGGTTCCATGCTCATACTTTCAAATAGGCAAATGAATTAAAGCTTGCAACAGACAAAGGTTCTCGAATTAGTTATCTGAGATCCGAGACTGTATTGGGTACACCAACGAAAGCAATGAAGAGGCTTGAACGACACTGTATTAAGGAAAACAATGGCACGGTTCAAGCAGCAGTAACGAGAAAATAATCAATCTCCCCAGTCCACTTGGAAGCAATCAACGGTCTGTTATTGCGTCCGTCCAATCCGATAAAAGAGCCGATATATCAAAGACGTCTGCGGTTCAATTACTAGCCAATGTGCTATCTCTTAGTCGCAGGGGATTGAAAACGAAACGGTGCAGGCCTACGTCACTAGGGAGTAGCCCGACAGCGTGTCAGCAGCAGTGCCGTGCGGTAGGCGCTGCCCGTCACGCTCAAACAAGCCAACACATTGTAAAATCCGAGATATTGTATGCAGTAAAATTATTGTCATGTCTATATTAGCATCAACGATGATTAGGACATCTAGAGATCATTGTACTCGGAGTCATTGTACAGTTATTAGTTAGTGTCTCAGCATCTATGTTGCTGCTTTTAATATGAGACCCAATTACATTTATTAGGAGTCTAACATTTTATTTGGGTGATGGGAGCTCTCTGTTTATTTGTCATTGTTTAGATAAAAAAAATTAATCAGACTTTTACAGCAGAAAAATTATGTGTCAAATATGCAATAACAAATAATTTATTCCCGCTCACATTGTCTGAATCGTACTACCTTGTGCGTTGAGATTTGTGTGACCCTAGGTTTGTTAAAATTCTCGATTACAGAAAGTCAACAGGAAGTAAGAATCCTTAGTTATTTACGTAATTTAAGTAATTATAGTAAAATATAGATAACTACCTTTCGCCCGCGGTGTCGTCCGCGTGGACTCAGAAATTTGTTTATAGAGTAATCCCGTGAGAACTACTTTGAATTTCGGAATAAATTGTAGCCAATTTAAACTTGAAAATTCAAATTTTCTTTATTGATTAGTACATTAAATATCTCTTTCAATCGTCAAAAAGGAGGGGGGTAAGAAAGTAAGAAGGAAACACAGAGTGACACGCTGACCACCCTAGGGCCGCAGCAAACCCACCCTACGCCAACCACGACCGGACCGTGTTCGACAATGCCAGGCAGAGCCGGACCGCGTTCGATATATTATATAGGTATGTGTTAATACAGGTCATAAACTATACGTGTGCATAAATTTCATCCAACCAAAGAGCCCTTTTTGTGTGATTAAGTAGCAAAAAAACAAATATACAAACTTTCGCATTCATAATATTATCATATCATGAATGTGAAATCATATATTAGTACGACAACGTTGAAATACGTCAACACAAGTTAAAATGATATTCTCAAAAATCATGTAAACACAATGAACGCCAAATTACGTTATCCATTCCAACGTTAAGTACATTAAACTCGATAAAGTCTCTTGGAGGCGTTTAATGGCACCTCCGCATGGGGCAGCACTGCATCACCTTCACTTAACTCGAAGAATACATCAAAGAAAGTATTCTTTGACGGGAATGTGACACTGTTCTCCGAAGCGCGAGCTCCAATTTCGTAGGTGTCGTACGTCGGAACATATTAATGCAATTACGTGTTAAAAGCCCGTCTGGTGCCCGGAGCGACGTACTCAAAGCAAGGATTCAGGCTATAGAGTCACTGGGAATTGCTTGGAACTCTTAGGATATTCAATTTAGTAAATTAAGCTATTTTCCCCACCTTAATATCGATGCCGATAGGGTTTAGTTTAGCTTGATAGCGTTATAATTGTCAATTTTACTTACTTCCTTCAACGGAGCGTTGTTTTGCTGGTATTTTTATTTTAAACTAGTTCAATCTATGCGTATCTAATCATTATTATCATCTTTCGAACGGTCAGTTCTGGCTTCTGACAGGGTCCGCTTTCCGACTCATTTTACTCCATTTCGCCCGGTCTTAAGCAACCGGTTCGGTGATGTCATTCTATCGCTAATATCTATTTGTATCTAATAAGTGTCCATGTAACGATCTCGTTCTGATGAGTAAACGTTTAAAAGTATTCCCAATTTCAATGTAGAGTAAAGCACAGAAGATATTCACGTCGAGTCACAAGATTAAATATTTTAATAAGGTTCCCGCTTCCATACGAAATTGTTTTAGTGTATTTAACGGCCAATTTGTGCAAGTTGGGCCTCATTTTGTATACATAAAGAGAAATTAGGCAATTTGTTCCTTGTCCATTCTTATGGGGCATTTGGGGCATTTGTGTGGGAATATTTGGCGAACATTTGTTGTGATTTGTTATGTGGATCCAAGCCGGATCGAGTCCATTTGTACGCAATAGATTGCGGCTATTCCTTATTTATATCCACTGCGGTCTCTCGCTTTTCTATTCCTCCTAATAGAAGTATTCACTAGTTGATAGGACATTATTTTCAATAATAACCATTGTACGATATTAGGGTGCCATTACCACGAAGATTAACTATTGAAACATTGGAATAGAAGGAGCGAAATTGATGTGGTTTATTATTATGAAGGTGAGTAATGTGTCTATTTGGCTTTATTAGTACATATTTGTATTTAGCAATCCACGATGGATTCAGAACGCTCATTTTCTATGCTCGTTTCAGCCAGATGAGGACTAAATCAGACGGCATTTACACGCTCATGCATGCGATGGATATTTTGTATTGCGAACTGCATTCAAGAGATATAAATATAATATTTCAGGGAATCACTTTTACCTTTGGCAGCGTTTAACGTAAAATTAATAAGTAAGTACAAAAACAAATGTCTAAGCAAGCAGTATATAACTTTTACTTGTGTTAAAAGCTCAGATTCATTTGTTGCAATTTGCAGTACAGTAGATACAAAAAACCGGTATCGTGACACGTGCAGTATAGAGTTCTGTAGTTGCCTGTCACAATATGCGTGCAAAAGAGGACCTTCTGATACTATAAACAAATTACAAATTTACAAATCTAGCTACCTCAAATATTTTCGTTGACTTGAAGAGTTTATATTACGGTTTAGCTGTTAGGAGCTACTAGAGGGACACGTATTCTCTTGCAATAAATGTAAATTTAAACTTAATCCAAAAATGTTCTTTATATACCCTATCATCAGATAAAATTTATCTGGCCGATATAGTAATATACTACCAAATTAAAACAAACTATATTTATTCATATAACGATCTGATTTCATGTAAGCCACGTAATAGCTTATCGGACTGATATGTTTTATCCGAGGATTGAACAATCGGCCCTAAATTATTTAGAAGACCTATCCAACGATACTCCACACCATGAACTATACTTGAAAAACAATTTCATCTTCCGCTTTATATGTAGGGATGGTACCCAAATAAGGCAAAGTTGTAGAATGAAATTTTAAAAGATTTTATTTTACAACTTTGTCGGCGTCATTAATATATCCATACCAAATTTCAGCTTACTAGTACTAGTAATTTTTGAGATAAGCCGAAGACGGACAAATGGACAGACGTGGCGAAACTATAAGGGTTTCTTGGATTACTACGGGCTCCTGAAAAAGTATAAATATTTTCAACCCAATTCTTCAGAACAATTTAAATTCGGAAGAATAAACCTCCAAATCGGGGGATACGGTAAAAATAACTTTTCCAATTTGTCCTATATCCGGAATTGAACAGTGTCAGAGTCAGTGCCAAGCGGACATGCAGTTAAAATTGATGGCCCAGTGTTGTATGTCACGGGAAACAATTTGCAGCTAGCTAAGCTACATGACTACGACTCAATCGGTGTCGAGCGTTGTAGGTACGTGTCGTGGAGGCAAAGGATTCTGGCGCGGGAAAGGGTACCCCAGCGGTGAGCGCAGCGTACGCGGTGTGCGCGGTGTATGCGGCGTGCAATTGCTCAATATTTCATGCAGAGCACAAAAATTGCACCCGCTCGCGCAACTTTGACAATTTGCACGCGTCCGCCGTCCGTAGTTGCGCATATTGGTGTCGCCTGAGCTATTGATACTGTTTCCCGTTTGGATTTTTAGTTGCTTTTAGCGCTTGGTTTGATAATTCATCTATCTGGTAACTTGTTGACCTGGTGACTTTGGTAGACGATGGTGGCAGTCAGTTATCTTTTAAAGTGTAACTATTTTTAATTTTAAGACAATTAAATAGAAAAATCACACAAATGGACATAAAATAAACAAGCAGTTGTAATCCACCTGATGGAATAGGGCACATGTCGCCCATAACACCGTGCACTGCCTAAGTTTCTATTTAAAAAATGCAGAACCACTGTAGCGTCGTAGTGCCGCTACGCGGCTCTACATAGCGCTAAAACAAATGCTACGACGCCTGGCACCAACAATTATCTTTTTCATATGAATATCATTACATAAACTTCTATAAATAATTTATTTACATAAGCATCTATAAATAATACATCGCTTATAGGTAGGGAAATAGACCAGCAATGTCGTGGTTTGCAACTTTATAAGCGGAGTAAATATCAAAACGGAGCGTGACTTTTAATATAGCTACGTAGTTTGAAGGGGGAAGGGTCTAGGCTGCCCCTTTCTATGCTAGCGAAGGCGAGGGCGAAAGCAGGTTGTAAATGCATAGCGTAGTCTGAATTAATAATAATTAAAATTGTATGTCTTCACATGAGTGTGTACTTAATGCCCATAATGAGAGTGGTAATTCAGAGGGCCGAGTGCAAACTTGACATTCCGAATAAAAATATCAGAAGAGCAATTTAATCCTTTGCCAAAACAGGGCGGGCGCGGCTCCCAGCCGAGTTGCGGAACAATAAAATTGTTTTTGAAGCGGAAAAGGTCGGCATAACAGTATTTTTATTTGTCGGCCGCCACTGTGCAAACGATGGGACATCCCCCTTATCCCGCTAATCCGGCGGTGTCAGCCCGCGCGGCACGTAGGTGTGTTATTAGCATGCGGGGAAACAAATCCAATCTGCCAAACAGCCGGTGCGGCGGTAACAAGACACGCGAACTTTGCGCCACTTGTCACGTATACGCGAACTCGATGCACGGGATAAAATACAAAGTTTCCCGCACTCGCCAGCCACCTTATCCCCAGCAAAATACGAGCTACATTCCCACACGCGGTATACGAATAAACTTGACGGAACGCAGTGTTTCTGTTCAACTATTTCTATTCCGTTCCGCACAGACACGAATCACTTACGTGTACCGAGACACGCTCGATGCACTCTTATTTATTCCCGCTTAGTCGACTCTTTTACTGAACTGGATGCGAATTGCTTAAGTTACAGGTGCGAGGTGTTTATTGCACAGTACGGGAATGAGGTTAAGGTTCGTATAGTTCATTGAAAAAATTAATTTAAATATGCTAGGTATTTATATAGCTACTACGACAGAGCAGAAAATAAGATTTGCCAGTTAAGAGGCCTTTGACGGTTTCTTCACCAAAAATGGGTGCTGGGTCAACTTAAAAAAACAATGAAGTCTTCTTCATTTGCCGTCAGCAGCAATTAGAAGGGATGATCATTCTGTTCATATTTTCTTTCGATATGTAATAAGCGATATTATCGATATTGATACGCTTAATAAGAATTATTCTTAATTTATCGTCATCATATCGTTTCAGTCAGTCAGTTTGTTCATCTCAGGACAGGGCAACCTAGGGCATGATGATCTTTAATAGGAGAGGGGGGGGGGGACCTCTATATCTTTGTTATGAATAGAGTTAATAAATTCTCAAATGAAATATATTTTTTCATAACAAGCTTTTGCGTGCGGTATAGCACCTACTCATTAAGACCGTTCCAAAGAGCCCAATCATGGGGTGATCTTGTTGCGTTCAGTAGTTCCTATGGCCACCAGACCTAACTGCTGGATTTCAGGACATACAAGTGAAATTAAATCATCATCGTCGGAGGGCGGACTAAACTATATAAACAAGTGAAGTTAAATAACAGCTCATATTATTTATTTAAATATCCCAAACCCATATACCAGTGCTGTAATGTTGGTACTCTGTAGGTCCCAGTTTCGTGTCGAACATGTTAGGGGGGTGGGTGTGACAGGATGGCGCGGGGGCCAGGGAGACCTGATGAAACGGCTCGTCGCTGGCCGCCCGCCAGTTAGTAGGGGACCCGAACCCGGGCATCACTTACAACCTCCAGCCCGGAAGGTTGTCCTGCCAACTGCGCGATAAATCTTGGGGTTGCCGGTCGTGCCGGGATAGGAGACCGGAGTGGACCCGACAGGTATCTTCAGGGGGGTTCGAGGGCCCTTCCGTCCCACGTGGCAGCTTTTCACATAACCCACCCCTCTGCAGCGTCCTGTAGCTAAACGTCTTTGCCCTGCTGGATACCAATGTTACAGCACTCCTTTTTTAGCCCTCTAAAAATACCATGGCAAAAAGTAAGACAAAGAATAAAGTGCTTTCAGCGGCACCCCTTTCCACACTTTGAGTGGAATTTTGCAATATCAGGGGCCTCCACTCCAACTTGAACGCCGTACCACCACCTTGAGACGGCGAAGCGGCGGCTTCCTGACAGAAACACAGATATCACCTCCAGCCGACACTTCGTACCTCCACTATCCTGGGTACAAGTTAGAACACAGGTTTCTTCCTCGCGCTGGTGTGTGTGTATTCGTCATAGGTAATATTTGCTGTCGACGTCTTGCCATTGAAGAGTGACGAATCTGTTTTGTGGGTGTGTGTGGAACAGGGAGGTTCATCCCGTGTCTACACATAACACCTTACACTACCTAAGTTTCTATTTAAAAAAATGCTGAACCACTGCAGCGTCGTAGGGCCGCTACGCGGCTCCACATCGTGCTAAAACAAATGCTACGACCGTCACAACAACCGTCACGGCGTAGGTGAGGCCAATCGGTTTCTCGAGCACATTCAATGCGCTACCAACAAGGTTCTTGAGCGGTGTCCTTCTGCTGAGTTGGTAGTCTTAGGTGACTTTTATGGTCACCACACTGATGGCTAGAGAGATCCGCCGGGAGATCCGCCCACGAATTTGCTCTGGCCAACGCAACTGGTATTAGAACCCACCTATTTACCGGATGTTGTGAGCCGTGATCCTTCTTTGTTAGACCTTCTGCTGACCTCCCCACCCAGATAGTTATCGGGTGTCCGTCGATGCTTCTTTTGGGACATCTGACCACTGCCTGGTCCGTTCTGAGGTGTCTCTTGCTATACCCGAACGGGCTCGCCCCAGTGGGTCACGCAAGGTATGGCACTATGGTTCAGCAGACTGGGATGGATTGCCAGAAATCTTCGCGTCTTATCCGTGGATACAGCTTTGCTTTTCCTCAAATGACACCAACACCTGTGCTGCCGCTGTAGCTGATGTAATACTGCGGGGAACGGAGTGTTTTAGCCCATCTTCTGTAGTCCGTCACGGCGGCAAGATTCAGCCCTGGTACGACAGGCCTAGTGCTGAGGCAACTCGCCTCAAGCAGGATGCTTTTCGTGCCTGGACAGTGGCTCGGGCCCAAAAGGCCACACCCACAATTTGAGGAATAAGTATAATGCTGTATCGAGGTCTACAAAGAGGATAATGACTAGAGCAAAATTCAAATTCATCGGCGGAATTGGGGAGAGACTAATCAGCTACCCATCTGGGTAGCTGTCGTGCTTTTTGGTCTCTCTCCAAAGCTGTTGAGGGGAACTTTTGTCGGACTTCCTTTCCACCTTTACGCAAGCCGGATGACCTATTGGCCCACACGGCAAAGGAGAAAGCCGATATCTTGGGTAATCCCTTTGCCAAAAACTCAAATCTGGATGATTGGGTAGCTGCACCGCCTACCATCTCGCGGTGTAAGGGCAGCATGCCTGAAGTTCGTTTCACCCAAAAAATTATAAGACGTGTGCTTTTCTCCCTAGATATGCGGAAGTCTAGTGGGCCTGACGGCATTCCGGCTATTGTTCTTAAAAATGTGCTCCCGAGTTGTCTCCCATACTAATGCGCTTATTTGAGCTTTCCTAAACCTCTGGAACGGTGCCGTCTTCGTGGAAGCCAGCCCTCGTGCATCCGACACCCAAGAAGGGTGATAATTCAGACCCATCAAATTACAGACCTATAGATATAACCTCCTTGCTCTCTAAGGTGATGGAGCGGGTTATCAATATCAAGCTCTTCGGATACCTAGAGGACCACCAGCTGATCAGCGACCGTCAATATGGCTTTCGCCATGGTCGCTCAGCTGATGGCCTTCTTGTGTACCTAACGCAACGGTGGGCTGAGGCCGTCGAGAGCAAGGGGGAGGCTCTGGCTGTCTGGCTGGTGGCAAAGGCATTTGATTTGGTCTGGCACAGGGCACTTCTATCAAAACTCCCGAAGTACGGTATCCCCGAAGGGATCTGCAACTGGGTATCCAGCTTTCTGTCTGGACGGAGCATCCAAGTCGTTGTCGATAGATGCTGCTCCGATACCAAGACTATAAATGCTGGAGAACCCCAAGTTTCAGTGCTATATTCCACGCTGTTTCTTCTACACATCAATGATATGCTGAATATCCCCAGTATTCATTGTTATGCGGATGACAGTGCTGGAGATGCTAGTTATACTGGCCGAGCGATTGATCCTCATTCCGAGGTACAACTTAATAATGTAACCTTATTTAATAATAATTTATATGCTGTAAAACTGTGAAATAAACAAATAAATAAGACTTGTGTCAAATATCGAACATTCAAGGCGTGTCCAAACATAGAGCGGCACGTGCGCGGCAGCAACACGCGGCATGTCCAGGAAACAATTCTGCCGCGCTCTAGTTAGGACTATTGACGAATGTATGCGCGGCAACATTGCGCGGCAACATTGCGCGGCACTTGCGAGACACGCCGCGCATTTGAATTCAGTCTGAACCAAAACTACAATTAAGAGTGTCCTTGGAAGAGTTTGAACAGTTACATAGCCCACAACTATGAGCCATATATTTCAATTAATCTAATTGATGTTTCATTGTCCATTTTTGAGAAGCGCAAACATATCCAGACAGGATTACGGACGAACGATAACTGCATGTGCAAACACAGCACGGCACGCCGCGCGCGGCAGCCGCGCACACTTGCCGCTCAACGCAACGTTCGCGCGCGGCTGTTGTCCAAACAAAGCGCGGCACGCCGCGCGCGGCTGCCGCGCACACTTGCCGCTCTATGTTTGGACACACCTTTAGGAGCAAGTTACTCAGTGGGGCATACTAAACCTGGTCCAATTCAACCCCTCGAAGACACAGGTCTGCGCATTTTTTGGCAAAAAAGATCCTTTCGACATAGTGCCGCAGTTCCAAGGAACACCCCTTTCCATCTCAAAAAGTATCGGGATCCTTGGTGTCGATATATCGAATAGCGTGCGATTCCGGAGTCATCTGGAAGGCAAGGCCAAACTGGCTTCGCAAAAGCTTGGAGTGCTTAACCGGTCCAAGCGATACTTCACCCCAGGGCAGCGCCTGCTGCTGTATAAGGCACAGGTGCGGCCTCATATGGAGTATTGTTCCCATCTTTGGGTCGGCGAAGCTGCCGACCTGCTTAATCCTCTGGACTTCGTACAGAGACGCGCCGTACGAATTGTCGATGATCCCATACAAACAAGCATGTTGGAACCACTTGCTAACCGAAGGGACTTTGCTCCCTGTGTGTGTTCTATCGGCTGTACAATGTGTTCCGAGGAACTTGTACTCCGTGGGCTGGGTACTTATCCCCACTACGTGGACCCTCTGTTGGTCACAACGCGAAGGTTCGAAAGAACGTTTCTCGCTCGTACGATTCGGATGTGGAATGAGCTCCCAGCCACAGTGTTTCCTTTGGACCATGACATGGGATCGTTCAAGAGGTATATGCTTTTTTTTCTCACTGGAAGTTGTCGATGATATGGTGACTTTTCTAAATCAATGCATTCTCACGCTATTTAACAAACACGCCCCGCTAAAAAATCGTAGAATAAAAGACTATCAATACCCGTGGATCACGTACAACATAAAACAAATGATGTCAAAACGCGACGAGGCCCATGCTCGCGCCCGCTCCTCTGGCCTAGATACACATTTTAGATATTATAAAGAATTAAAAAAGGTTGTTGAGGAGGCACTTGTGAGGGAAAAGCGTGCTTACTATGATTTTTATGTCAATTCTAACGTACACAACCCACGTAGCTTATGGTCTCACATAAAACGTAACGTTAGGATTCGAAGCGTTGGCGAGGTACCTGACCATCTACTGAAGGATCCAAATACAATTAACGATCACTTTTAAAGGTTCCAGGCAGTCTGGATGTCTCTAGTATGGAAGTTGAGTACTTCAAAACCCACTGCGGTAACCTTAGTCAGTTTCAGTTGAGGACAGTAACAGAGGAGACTATTCACAAAACATTGAAAAGCCTTAAGTCTAACGCGGTTGGAGTTGATGGTATATCCTTGGATATGCTGTTAATGATGACGCCACACATTTTGCCCGTTCTTACTTCTGTCATCAATACTTCCATTGGAACTGGTCAATTCCCCACCGCTTGGCAGCATGCAATAGTCAGGCCATTACCTAAAACCAGTAACCCAGCCACGATGAGCGACTTGAGACATATAAGCGTGTTGCCTTGCGCTTTCAATATTCTAGAAAAGGTTGTTGGAGACCAAGTCCGTAAATACTTGGAGGAAAATGATATATTGCCCGTAGTGCAGTCGGGGTTCAGAAGACATCATAGCACTTGCACAGCTTTGGCTCAAGTGGTCGACGACATCTTGGAAGCGCAAGACAATGGCCAGGGGACTCTTCTGGCTCTCCTTGATTTTTCCCGAGCCTTCGATAGCATAGATGTTTCTCTACTGTTAGCGAAGCTCAAATATTATGGTTTTTGTGGCCAGGCATTGAACTGGTTTGCCAGTTACTTCAAGCACCGTAAACAGCACGTTGAAACAATGGATGGGGGTGGTGTGGTGCATGAGTTTGGACAATCTGCTGTTATGAGAGGCGTTCCCCAGGGATCTATTTTAGGACCGATACTTTTCATCATTTACACAGCAGATATCACAAGGGTCATTCGGCATAGCTTTTATCACATCTATGCCGATGACCTGCAGCTTTATATACCCTGTAGTCCTGGTGATGTAGATTCGGCAATCACAAGGCTAAATGAAGACTTGGATAATATAGCTAAATGGGCACAATCTAATTCACTACTTATAAACAGTAGCAAATCCAAGTTTATGATCCTAGGTGGCGGAAAGCAAATTGAGAAAATTGCAGCAAAAATTTCAATTGTGCAAATTCAAGGCGAACCCATTCAGCGTGTCAGTGAGGCACGAAATCTAGGGCTGACTCTGGATGAGCAACTTCACTTCGAAAAGCATGGTTCGAATGTGCTAAGCCAATGTTTTTACAGGTTAAAGGTGTTGTACCAAATCAGACCGTTTATTAATACCAAGGTACGGATCCAACTTTGCAACACGCTTGTTCTCTCCAAGCTGAACTATATGGACATTGTTTATGGCCCTCGACTACTGGTAAAGACAAAGAAACGAATACAGCAGATGCAAAACTCATGCGCCAGGTTTTGCTTTCATATTCCTCCCCGCACTCATGTCACTCCATATTTGAATGAAGCTAGTATACTTAAAATGCATCACCGTAGAGAGCTACACCTAGCCAATCTCCTGTTCGGAGTAGTTCGTTACAGGACACCACCATATCTCGCTGATAAACTTTTGTGGACTAGCGATATCCAAAATGTCACCAGAGCCTCTCGGTATTCATTGGTGTTGCCTCGCCACAGAACAACTGCATTTCGTGGGTCATTTCAATTTGCAGCCACCAAATGTTGGAATGAGTTGCCGCCGCCGCTGCGTAGTCTGCAATCATTGTTTACTTTTAGAGAACATTTCAAAATATTGCTACTGGATATTCAAAAGAAGCATATATAAAATATTGAACTTACCACAAGGGTTGCAGACTTACAGCGGGGCGTTGGCTGGGTCGTTTCTCATTGGGTATGCAAGGGATTACCAATACCAGATGTCTCTTTGTTTAGTACGCTCCAAGCCATTTCAATGTGAGTTATTTCAGTGACTTTAAACTTTAGGTTAGACATAGGTAGGTAGATATAGGTAGGTAGATATATATGTATATCTGAAAAATACAGGGTTAACATAATTATACTATTTTTCTAACATTTTCATTGACATTTATTTTATTCTGTTTATGTTTGACTAAATCCAATACAATTATAATATTAATATTCACCTGACACAATAATTTTCTTTTATCTATTTTCTTTTCTTTTATCTAGGCTTGAGAGGTTAGGAATGTGGTCCGGTACATAAGTCATTATTGTATTGTTAACTCTTCGTTGCGGCCAATACATTCATACATTAAATTACACACTACACTAAACACGTATTTACACTCTACACGTTGTATTTTTTTATTTAAAACGTCTTGTCCGTGCCTCACTCAGCAGGTCTCACTGAAAACCAGCGCCCTGGTCTCCGCCAGGGCATGAAGCTGAGTGAGGTCCCTTTTACACACCACACCACATCCACATGCAACGGCTCTGTTCTTCAACTTTCTTCTATCTTTTGTTTGTCTAGTTGTTGTTTCCTCATGTCATGTTGTTTGTTATTAATAATTTTGTTTGTGCATTTTTTTATTTTTTTTATTTTACTTATTCTTAATACTTTATTTTTTTTAATTTTTTGTTTTACGGCTCTGGAGTCGAGCCACTGAGCTCAAAAAATACCTATTTGGAGGTCAGTGATTCTACCCCTTTGAGCCATTTGTAATGTGTTTGTGGTGTTATTGTGTGTAAATAAATGTATTCTATTCTATTCTATTCTATATTAGAGGTCTCTTCAGAGGCGGGTAACACATTGGTGACTCCCCTGTTGTTGCTGATGTCCATAGGCGGCGGTGACCGCTTTCCATCAGGTGGCCCGCTTGCCTGTTTGTCTGCCGTATAACAAAAAAAATATCTACTACGTACAGTACGTATGATAAATTTCTTGTTGCTTTACTAAGTACACTTTATAGGCCTGCAGAACTAATAACGGTATCTTAGTTATGGTGAATATAGGTCGAATCGTTTGGTGCGCATAGGTGCCGGTATATCAACCATATGTGAATAGTATCCCAACCCGCGTCTAGTACCCCGAAGATGGAAGGGGTAGGGCGGTATCAGGTGATGAAGTACCAACGCACACTCACTGAAATGTATCTCTAACACCGATAAGCAAGCGATCAGCCGTCGATGTTCGAGACTTTACAGCTTTGACTGAACTAATGCTGCATCACCAATACACTTCTTGGCTTGACGTTTTTCTATTGAGTCTAGGCTAGGGCCGCCCGCTGATACTTAGCAGATCCTTTAATAAATTGGCTGTCACAATCATAATATAACAGCGCATTTCGTCATTGTTTTCCATTAGACAATTCTAAAAGAACAAAAATCGGGTCAACTTACGAATTTTAAAAATTATTTATTATTATTAGCCTACATCATTCCACTGTTGAGCAAACATATCCCTCGGATTTTTCCACTCCTCGTAATCAATAAGTATTTTTTGTTTACTTCGACTTCGACATTGGGAAAAAAACAACGAACACGTCACTCTCGCACGCCCGACCCAAATTAACTTTATATGTATTTTGGGATTAAATAGGCAATTGTGAATTATAAATGTGTTTATACTATATGTTACAGAGCTTGACGTATTATTTAAATCAAGAAATGACTGAAACTTCGAAATATTTAAAAAAAGCTCATAGAACACACACTATACACCTCTGCACTTATTCTACGAGCGATAACCAGCGACTTACAATATCTTAAAATGTGGTGGTCTAAAGCACTTCACTATAATAATAAAAAAGCAAAACCTTCCGCACAAAATATTGAAATAATTTACTAATAAATAACCTGAAATCGTTTGTTTTCAAATAAGCCTTTGACAACCAAATTGGTCGTCACTTTGAAGTTTGGCACGCATTTTACCCAAAAGGGCCACTACTTACCTACTCCCCAGCCGTGAAGTTAGCTATATTCTTTTTGCCTACTACATACTATTATCTGTATTATTAAACAAATAATTATGTTTGTATGTTAATTTTTCAGTGTCCCTAAGGTGTGGTTTAGCAAACATGAAAACAAGAGTCAACACAATTTTGATTCAAATAAGTAAGGACCTTTGCATCGAGTGTCCGCGCCACACATACGACAAGTATGTGTGGCGACTCTGCGCCTATTTGAGTTTAATATCTTCTAATATTTAAAGAAGTGATAAATAAATAAATAAATATAAATTATTTAAAAGGTAATTAAACTGTGATAGAAATTGTAGATACTGTAGATACAGCAACTGTTGTACTTTATTCTGTTTCCTTGATATCAATTGTAATTCTGCCAAGAGTAGTAGAAATATTTAAATACACTTCCCAAATTCCCTTTGATATACTGAGACTGGGGAAGTGACTAAATTTTATACAAAACATTATTATCATTCGACACTAAACATTGTACAGTCGAGTTCATTAATATGTGAGCATTGTCAAGGCTTTAAATATAAATGTACATGGAAGGGTACTTATATATCTGAGCAGATTCATCAATCAAACATATGTACCTATGCTTTCATATATAAGTACCCTTCCATGTACATTTATATGCTCACATATTAATGAACTCGACTGTACGTAAATTTCGACGATTCGACAGAAGTACATAGAAATGTTGATGAATTAGAATAAACAAATAAATCGCCATCTAACCAAAATTGGTTGTACTATAACCACGGACATCAAAGTTTGCACGGTTCCCGTTGAAAGCCCATCCCAACCGTGCCCAACCCCATCTCTTGACAGCACGCCATCTATTGTTAGTACTGTGAATTTCTTACAGGCCGTACATGGGCGGAACAGAACGTAGTGGCAAGAAAACTTCGTTGGAAGTTTCAAGCGGAAAACAGGCATTTTCTTGGCTCACAGTTTGTGCTATCAGGTTTACTCTAATCTAAATAGATGGCGCTGTATATCTGAATATTTTTGCTGCGGTTATACGCAACTCCAAACGATTAGTTAGCCCTGTAGATAGATGGCCCTCTACACCATTCATTGAAAATTTTCATTTAGGTTTTTCTTGGGTGCCCTCCGCTCCGCAACCATATCCATAACTATTCCGTATATAAAATAATTATAGGGTGGAGAGAAGTCCAGTTTATCAGCGTTTCGTCGAATTCAGATCCTCACATCTTCAGCCAACATAATGCCAGAATGCTCGAATTTTCATGATAAGAAGTACCTACACAACATACTTATAAAGTACATAGTTTCATTTGTTTAGCTTGTTTACTTTGAATGTTTTAACACGTAAAATACGTCGATTTCTACAGTGACCTCTCCAACCCCCATAAACGGAATTGCAAGTCTAAAACCAGTTCTACTTAAACCCTGGTAGTCTCACAAAACTAAATGTAATTTTTGCTGTTCACTATCTGTAGGATTTACCATACTTTAATTAGATCGCTTTCTTGTCTGTTTGTTTATTTGTTATCGAGTTTGGGCTCGTTGGATTCGTCTTGACAAGTACACTGATGGGAGACGGTGTCCAGGATCAGAGTAAATTAATTATATACTAATATTGTTTTAAAACCACGTCTTCAAAACGGCCTAACAAGTGTTACATCATTTTCGTATAACGCTACATAGATTTCTAACCCCATACAGACTGTTCTGAACATTTGTGATTGTGAGATTTTATTTGCCCTAAAAATTCTTGAAAGACCTAAAACATTGTTTTACATAAAACATTAATTATCTTTTGCATGCGCCCCACGTTTTTTGTTTTAAGTCTTACTAGAATTTTCATAGGTATTAAAAATTCACAATCACAAATGTTCAGACCAGTGTGTATGGGGTGAACCATCTGTATAGGATTATAAAACTGTACAAAAATTATTTTATACTTTTCAGCTAGGTGGGCTTTAAAATAAAATAAATATATAATTTTACAAATACAATAATAACATTTATTAATCAACATTTTGTGATTTTAACAAATCAGATAATCAAATATCTCAATCTCCTGTACATGTTTTCTAAACTCATTTCACCGTTAAACTCATTCCCTAAAAACAATTCACCTTCCTAAATCTGTATAAAATAACTTCTGACCGATGAACGCTTGACCGAATCAAAGTTTTCTATAACAGCATTAGCTGTACCATGACATTAGTCATCTACACGTAATAAAATTCTTACTGAACCAAAAATCGATTATGCTAATAAAAACTTTACTCCCGCTTTCAAAAGACACGAATGACGTAAGAAAATAGCACATAATAAATGCGGAAGTTACTTTGTCGATGAGACACTCGATAAAGTGCTAACAAGTAAAGTTCAAGATAAAGAAAAGTATTAAAATTCTAGGTGCACCCCGGCAAATGAACCAAGTTTTTACAGGCTTTGTGGACAAGGGAACCGTGAAGTGTCTTTGTGAGTGAATATTTTTACAGTCGGAAATTTTCACTTTAGTCTGTATTAGACCTTTAACACTAATGTAATAATGAGTTAGTGTTTCTTTCAAGTTCTTTTTAGCTACTCAGTCTAAAACGAGACAGCCCACCTGATGGTAAGTGGCAACTGTCGCCCATAATATCTACAATTCATACATTTAGGTTGGAGATGAATGATGAAACGCCTCATGCTCGTAATTTCGCTGGCTACCTTATCCTTCAAACCGCAACAAAACAACGCAAACAGGCTTACTTGGCGGCAGAAATAGATAAGCCGGTGGTACTTACCCAGGCGGGCATCTCAGGCGTGACAGAGTCCTACCTGATAAACCACCACCCCACCAAAACCACCATCACGATATTATACTGATACCATGTTTGGGTGTTAGGGGTATTCCTCGAAAGATCTAAATCAATATTGAACGATACCTATCGGCACTTACACTGTCACTTATTCACGAATTTGATCGCGGAAAAAGAATAGTCTCCCGGGATATCGGCAAAGCACTATGCTAGATATTTTAACGCGATTTGAACTGAAGTTTTTCTGCTGAAGAGCTGAACCATAGATTTAATGTAAACAATAATAATTGTTCTCTTCTATTAGTCTAGTAAAGTAAGCGCTCGCCTTAAATAGTATTGTGTTTCTGCTGGTGAGTAAAGTTTCCAGTCATCCATGGGGTGAGGATTTGGGGAACCGTGGCTTTGGCAGTGGAGGGGCGTTTGCCGTTTTACTGACAGAGCAACGTGTTATAGAGGTGGGCAACGCATTAGCGAAACTCTTGATTTTGCTAATGTCTATAGGCATTGGTGACCACTTTCCATCAGGTGGCCCGCGTGCCTGTTTGCCTACCGTATGACATAAAAAAAAAGCTTATGGATATGTGCTTTTCCCGTTACTCATATATGGGGCACAGACTTTGTCTTTGACTAGAGCTCAAAAGTCCAATCTCGGTGTTTGCCAACGGGCCATGGGGCGCAGCATGTTGGGAGTTAGATTGATCGAACGAATGAGAAATTCTACGCTGCGCTTGATGACATAGATCGCGGATGTAGCCACAACAGCTGGAAAACTGAAGTGGAACTGGGCCGGTCATATTTATTTATTAAATCTCCATGCACAAAATAGTACAAAGGCGGACTTAAAGCTAAAATAGCCTTATCTACCAGTCAACCAGAAGATAAAGGGTAAAGAAAAAGGTAGGCGGTGCAAGAGAAGCTACTAGACAAAATGGAGGAGGGGAAAAATATTCTCGTCGCAGGAGCATGAGGGGTTGACCTCCTATGGGCTGAAATCGCTACAAATTGGACACCCAATACTCGGAAACGACGTCGCGAAAGACCCAAATAGAAGTTGGAGAAAATAAAGTCGAAAGATACAAGCAGGTAATAGCATTTGATCGCGGAGTATAGAAGAATAGAACGCCTTACAGAGGGATGATACAAGCTAGTTAGTTTATATAATAATAATCCATTCATAAAGTCGCCTTCCGTATCTGTCTGTCTGTATATCAACTAACTTAGAAGGATCTAAGCCCTGCAACGGATTTTAATGTGGATTTTATTATTATTTAGAGAATTTCTACCGGAAGGTAATAGAGAAACCCACAGAACACTCTATTCGAAGTCGGAGCGGGTCGCTATTTAATAATGAATACCAAAGTACATCCGCAACTTCGAACCGTCTTTAAAAATGTCTCTAATAAAATCTACTCTACTCCCTCCATGTTATTGGCAGAACAAATGCTCACAGACCAGAAGCAACCGCCGACGGACTTACTTCTGATTAACTTCGCGTTGACTTTTTATTATTGTTTTCCCTCATAATCTAATCATAAGGATCTCCTAAAATATTAGCATAATAAATACGTAACACATAACTACCAACAGGATGTTTTACTACTGCACAAAAGCACGTGATGCCGTTTTTTATTTTGTGACGAATGTGTCTAGCTTCGCAAAAAAATTACAAATCCAATTAAATCTTCTCGCGATTCAGGTAAAATCTTTGTCAAATAAAGATTTTTCCAACGTTTCAGCGTTTCCTATGAAGGTAAAGGCATAAAGGTTGCGAGTTGCCATGGAGGTGTAACTGTCTGTTTTTAGTTCCATTCTAAGCCGCAGGTAGAATTTTATCTTACAAGCACTCGTATGTAGGTTCGTGGACGATTTTACATGCTATATAGGACAATGATGTGTAATTTAGTTAATTTGCTTACGGTGTAATTTATTTACACATAACTAATCCTTACAGATAGTCATGTGACTGTCCCATTGGGCGCCAACGAGTGTCCTATATCTGCCACTATTAGTCTAATTCCAGCCTGTAAGTGCTGGTCAGCTTATCCTTCATGCCGGAAAACAACAAGCATTATTAACCTCGTCAAATTAGAAATGAGAGGGGCATGTGAACGCTGCATCAAATCAGGTATTATGTCTGTGCTTCTTTTTATATTATGATGTTAAATCCAAGTTTACGACCTCGCGAGACGATCGGGTCATTGTCAAAAATCAAAAACCTTAAAATTTTCGGAAAATAACCTAGTTTTTGCTTATAACTCGAAAACGGCGGCCTATGGCAAACAATGTTTTTATGCAAAGATAATCTACATAAAATTCTCTACTTTGCTTTATACACTTTTGAAATTTGACTGGAAATGAATTTAACTAGATTATATAGCTTGGTGGCATAGGCTGCGGTGACTGCTTACCATTAGGCAGGCCGTAAGCTCGTTTTCCACCTTAGTGGTATAAAGAACAAGAGAATGGTACCTATCCATCCAGGTGGACTCCTCCTAGGACAGACAGTGGAAAGTGACTATTTTTATACTGTTAAATCTAATATATAAAATTCTCGTGTCACAGTTTTCGTTGCCATACTCCTCCGAAACGGCTTGACCGATTTTGATGAAATTTTTTGTGCTTATCCGGTATCTATGAGAATCGGCCAACATCTATTTTTCATCCCCCTAAATGTTAGGAGTAGTCCACCCTAAATTTTTTTATTTATTTTTTAGACAAAATTTTTAATTTCTATTTTTTTATGATACAACATACAAAAATACATACAATCCTCAATTTTCACCCTTATTTAACCATTTATTGTACACAAGATTGTTACAAAAAGTATATTACATAATATATTAGACACAACAGGCCAACTTATTTCTATGAAGAAATTTCTTCCAGCAGGCCTACAGCAGAGAGATCGTGATAATTAAATGCAGTAAAGACGTGCACAGTAGCAAAAACAAAATAATGATGCTTAACTAATACAATACATAAATAAATACATACCTATATACCTACATTGAAAACAAATACATATACATACATACATACATACAAATACATATACACATACTTACATATATTAGACAGATAGAGAAAGGTAGTGCTCTTTTACACGTTTCTTGAAGATGAAAATAGAAGTGCTATCCCGTATTTCATGCGGAAGAGAGTTCCACAATCTTGCCGCATGGACAGTGAATGAGTAGGAGAAAAAATCAGTGTGATGGGGAGGAATGTCTAACATAGATTTAACGGAGGATCGACAGGGCTTGTCTTGCGACCGGGAAAATTTAAAACGTTCACGAAGGTATGAGGGAGCGGAGGGATTATAAAGGACGTTATAGAGGGTAGAAAGAATCCGAGCATTCCTACGAAGCCGAATCGGGAGCCACTTGAGCTGTGTCCGAAAGCTAGAGATATGGTCGTACTTACGCAGACCAAAAATGAAGCGTATGCACAAATTTTGGAGACGTTCAAGCTTGTTTAATAGCTCCTCAGTGGCATCCAGATAGCAGGAATCGGCGTAATCAAGGATAGGAAGGAGAAGGGATTGAACGAGGGAAATTTTAGTTTTCAGGGGTAAAAAACGTTGGAAGCATTTAATTGAATGAAATGAGTAATGAAGTTTTTTGCTAACCTCATTGACGTGAGAGACCCAAGACAAGTTAGAGTCGAATATCACTCCAAGGTTTTTCGCAGATTTACTGAGCGGAATAGGAACACCGTCAAAAAGAATCTGAGGAATATTAGAGTTGCCTCGCAGTTGTCTACAAATATAAGGGCTGCCGATTAATACAGCCTGAGATTTAATTGGGTTAACCAATAAGCCAAAGGATTTGGCCCAGTCTGAAATGCGTTGAAGGTCAGCGTTAATGCTTGTGAAAGCATCCTCAATATTTTCTACCTTAAAGTGCTGATATACTTGCAGATCGTCTGCGTAGAGATGAAAGAGGGAAGAAATAATAGAAGTAACAGTGCGCTAACCTGTGCGTAACCCTTCTACGATCAACCCTTATTTTTTAATAGCCATTTTAGTAATATTTATATGGCAAAACATATAAATCTGTTACAGAAATTACAATTTAATTAGACCGGTAATGCTCTATGGCTGCGAGACTTGGCCGGCGTTGTTGAAGCACATCCGTGAACGCCACACCAACGAAATGTAGATGCTGCGGTGGATGTGTGGCGTTACAGGACTTGATCGAGTGCGTAACGAGTACATCCGTGGCAGCATTGGCGTGAGAGATATCGCAGATAAGATCGAGGAGGCTCGCCTTCGCTGGTTTGGTCACGTGTTGCGTAAGCCTCAAGGATATGTGGGAAATAAGTGCCTGTATATGACGGTATCAGGAAAGAGTGCCGGGGAAGGCCCAAGAAGCGATGGATTGACTTCGCCAAGTCAGATGCGAGAGCTCACGACGCGAGGATGCCCAAAACCGGGCAATATGGAGGAAAATGAGTCGGATAGCGGACCCTGGTAGAAGCCGGGACTGGAAGCTCGGATGATTAAAAGAATACAACATAACCTAACAAACATATCCTTAGAGTAGTTTTTTCTACGTGTACAACACAATTTCTTTGCAGTAAAGTGACGCAGAAACCACTCTTGTCTTGAAGTGAAGATGGAAAGTCCAGATTTACCGGGCGTCCGTGTTCACCTCACTTTCTTTTTTATTCCACTAAGATGGCAAACAAGCTTGCGGCCTGCCTGATGGTAAGCAGTCACCGCAGCCTATGGACGTTTGCAATACCAGGGGCATCACCCACGCGTTGCCGACCCCGTAAAAATCTTTTAACCCCTTTCTTGAAGAACTCCATGTTGTACTCACCAGGGTAAACCTCTCCAGGTAGTTTATTCCACAACCTTAGTGTGCGTGGGAGAGAGTTCCTTTGGAACCGCACAGTTCAAACCCTACTCTGATCTCCCCTACTCTGATTTGGCAACGTCCAGCTTCATACCACCGTTTTCCACCACTACCTCCTCGAGTTTACACAACCTGTCTACTAAGCCTGCTAGATTTCATCAGCCTATTCCATAAGCCATGGCGTCAAACGTTTCTCCGTACCTTTTCTACACATTAACTGCATGTTCAGTTTTCGTAAGTCTTCTTGAGACAACACTAAATTCGTATGTCATTTGAATAATTATTAGTCAGACATTTTCTAAAATAAAAGACAAACATGTGTTTATTACACAACCCCGAAGAATATTTAATTTGTTCCTTCCAACAGTCCAACACAACTACAAAAACATCAGTTACCCAATATAAATGTATGTAATGCATATAAACACAATAACATCTACTGACACCTATACAAAAAATTAATTGTCATCGTCCACGGCGTTAATATGAGCTGTAATCCAGTCGATGTACACGCTAACGGGAGTTAGGATCCCGACAAGATTATCGCGTTTCCTCAAGTCGCTGGTCTCGCAATCGCTCGACGCGGTTGCGGTGTTGACGGCGACCACGCGGCCTTGGCGCAATGCCGGCCCGCCCGAGTCACCGGGACACAAGGCCGTCGCAGTCCCGCAACGCTGCGCTGTACACAGTACGGGATAGTAATAATTCTTCGCCGAAGAATCACACCTTATCGCTAAAACCTTCACAACTTGCAGAGGCTTCTTCAGACTAAGCGTATCGTTCATCCCATTCGAACTGTTCATCATCCCAAACCCAACCGCCATCAACTCGTAACCGTACAACGCGGTGTAGTCCACAGCGCTGATCTTGCCATAGTTGGCCATGGGGATATTTTTTGTTTTCACAAGGCCGATGTCGTTTTTCGAAACGTAGCCTACGTTTGGGTAGGCGAATTTAAAATAGCCGGGGTGGTTCACGAAATGAACAATATCACGTATGCCTTTATCTTTCATGCACGACTTCTTCGCATTTTTCTTTACAGGACCGTATCTGATAACTCCTTTTGCTCCCGGTCCTTTGTTTTTTATTAAGTAGTCTAATGCCACGTTACAATGAGCGGCAGTTAAAGTCCATACCTTAGTAATTACTGTACACGAACAATAATGCTTGGCTAACACTTTATCTGTTGTAATATGCAGCTCCATTCTCGCTACGTAGGGAAATTCGGATGGCCGAGCATCTCTACCGCTCAAAACACGCAGTGATTGTTGGAATGAATATTGGAGCCCATTAAAACAAATAAGCAATATACAAACATTCATCTTTGTGACAAGGCAACTGTAAAATGAAAGGCGAAATAAGTAAAACCATAAAATATAACTATATTTTATTAAACTTCATACCAATACATTATTTATTGGAAACCAATTTTGTTTTTTATAGCTTCTGTTGTGGGCACATAAACATAATATGAATGAGCCGCAGAACTACGCAGATTTCCTTGAGTTACGTCATACTGAGGAAATAAAATTGAAATATTCAACAGAAATGTTACGTTTTAAATAACGTTGATTTCTCAATACTTGATGTATTGACAAAATGAAATACTTCATGAATAAAACTATCAAAATAACTAATTCTAAGTGAAATACCAACAATTATATAATGTAAAAATATTGCGGAATTGTGTTAACATGGTAAAACACCATGCCAGACAAACGTCATGCATACACATGTATAATTTTGACGAATGTGGATTGCCTGCAATAGGTATGGTCCCTTTAATATGTAGTGTATATAGTTACTTGGATACAATGACACAAAACATTTGTGATAAAAAGGGATCAAGTTAGCTAAAAGTTATTTCATTGACGAGTAATTTGTTCAAGATCGTAGTGTAGTTAGTTTACGAGGATTTGTTAAATGAGTGGCAGGGTCGGAGGAAGAATTCTAGGGCACCGTTTCTTTCAGATGATGATTTCGTTAGATGACTCGTAGAAATGTAGAAAGCTTATGAAATTCTCTACAACTGATGACTAACAAACTTTTTCAAATTCCCAATTTCCATTCCCATTCCCAGTAAATAAAACACCTATTCTTAGGGAGTTGTATGAAACATGTAGCATAAAATGTACATGTATTTTTATGATATACTAGCTGACCCGGCAAACGTTGTTTTGCCATATAAATAATTTCCTGGATTGTATGTATTTTTGTATGTTGTATCATAAAAAAATAGAAATTAAAAATTTTGTCTAAAAAATAAAATAAAAAATTTAGGGGTGGACTACCCCTAACATTTAGGGGGATGAAAAATAGATGTTGGCCGATTCTCATAGATACCGGATAAGCACAAAAAATTTCATCAAAATCGGTCAAGCCGTTTCGGAGGAGTATGGCAACGAAAACTGTGACACGAGAATTTTATATATTAGAAGAGGTATCTATGAGAATCGGCCAACATCTATTTTTCATCCCCCTAAATGTTAGGGGTAGTCCACCCCTAAATTTTTTTTATTTATATGGCAAAACAACGTTTGCCGGGTCAGCTAGTATAATATATAGTTCGGTATGATAGCCTAATTGCTTAGGGTTACCAGTTGCTGCAACGGCGCATACGTGGCGCGTTCGCACCTTTAGGATAATTTTTTTTTTTTTATCTGAGCAGGAATCTCGATGGCGAAGGCTGTGAGCGCTAATCTCGGTACTAAAATTGACAATCTATTATACTATTAAAGTACTTTGCACTAGTATCACATTATAATGAGCGGCAAAAAATAGGCAAATAACTGAATATCAATACAATATTGTAGTTTGTCCTTCTTTCATACGACAAAGGAGTCAAAGATACAGTTAACAAAGCGACTTCACTCGTGTAGAAAGATAAAGGCACCTAATGTCCTTGTCCATCGAGATATACGTGTTTGTGCCAAATAACTAATATTACAAACAAATAACTTTCGAAGTGAAAGAACGTGCCGCGTGGTATCCGGTAGAGTAGGATAGCATCAACCCCTTTCGACTTGCGAGTGTCGTACAAGGCGACCAATGTCTGACAAGAAAAACGGCAGCAGTGCTGTCGGTTGAGTATTTCCAACAATACAATCTCCAATTCGCCTGTCAAGCATGGGATCATTGCTTGATTATAGTTGGCAAAGCGCTGTATGTAAAGAAAGGATATAGAAAGAAATTAACGATGAAAGTAGCTAACTTTCCAAACTCTTTGCTTTAAAGTCTATTTTAGCAATGATGACGCAGCGACTTTAAATCTTACAAAGTCAGCGTAATTGCAGGAAAAGCTAGTGAACATCAGAAAACGTAGGTAGGAAATATCTTACCTTACCTTCTCCAATTTCCTGTTCTCGAAAATGCAAGACGGGGCCTGCAGCCACATTTACATACGTCCAAAACATCGATACGCCACATCGGTCAGTGGCGGATTACTCAATCTGCATCGCGCCAGCGCCGACTACATCATTATCATATTCATACGCCAGCTCGCGTAATTTCCAAGCCAGCCATAACATCCTTTGTTGTGCTGTAAAATAAAATATTTAGTAAAATTCCGGTCGCATGTGTAAAGATGCTCCATAGGATATCTATCGAGATAGTTTACATGCCGTTTTCCTCGTGAGTTTTCGCGTTAAAATTTTCGCCTGTAATCACATTGTGGACCTTAGCTCTCATGTTAGAAAGTTTAAGTTCGCAGTGTTAGGGAGGCAAGTTAGAACGAGTCTCTTTGAGACGTGCAGTGTTGCGTGTTCCAGCGGCGTAGTAACCGTACAGCTGAATAAGTAAATGCCCGGAATAAATCAAGTTAATTGCACTGGAGCACCTCCTCGTATGAACCAGCAGCCCTCAAGCATAGTTTTCGATAGAGTAGTTCCGTTCGCCTCCGAATCTATGCGTCTTTAATGTGCCCCGTTCTATTTATTAGGACTTTTCCTTCAAATAATAAATTCTTATTTATTTGCCTCTCGGGTGCAGAAAATATTGTTGCTACGTGCCTTTGTACTTGCAACGTTATAGAAAATTTTTGTGACAATATTTTATAGAAAAGAAAATGATTTTTCAGTGTATCTGTTTTCTCTGTGAACTAGTACTTAGGTCAGTATAGAAAGAATAACAGAACATGATAATGAAACCGGCAAGTTCTGTTCCCCAATACAAACCTTACGAAGAAGCCAGTGAACTAGAAAAATTTACTTAGTTCAACAAGCAAAACCGTGATTACAAAGTTTAAATTGCTACGAAGCCGGAGTTGTAATAAAAAGCGGGATCAATATCGATCCGTATCGGTGGAACGTGCCAAACTGCGTCGAAAATCCTAAACTTGCCGAGTTGAAAACTAATAATGTAACAACTAAACGGCAGCGGGCCGGGAACAAAAACTTACGCTGCCCTCTCGCACTAGCCCGGTCTAGGCGGTGTTCCCGTGTATGGTAGCCGTATGGCAGTGTAGTAATATCTTATTATCTAATGGAATACATAGGTTTCGATTTCATTTTCTAACTCGAGTTCACCCGCGACTTCGTCCGCGTACAAGATTTCGAAATGTAGCCTATGTGTTAATAGAGGTTATAAACTATCTGTATGTCAAAATTCATCCATATCCACTTAGCCGTTTTTGCGTAATTGAGTAACAAACAAACCTACAAACTTTCACATTTATATATTTCTTTTTCTAATAATTACTAGATAGTGGGCACCATGTCACGGGGTCACGGGTGTCCCAGGCACAATTCCCGCAGCTATTCCCAACTTTGGGATATTCCATCACCTTGAAAATTAATTTCTTTATTGCGCAGTTGAAATTGAAGTTATGATTTTTTATTTTTGGTTAGGATTTTCGATATTTGAACGTCATATCACGACACAATAATTCCTAGTAGGTTGCAAGGTTAAAAGTCTGAAATGCTGCGGACCTTGGGCCCTCGCGTGCCGCGCGGTGGCGCAACCGGGACATAACGCCAAGATGATGATGAAAGTCTGAAATGCTGAGTACTAAAACTATTTCCCGTAACAAATTCGGGAATCTGCCTTATTGTGTAATTTCAACTGATAACATTAATACTTTTTGTGAGTAAAAAGTATGAAAAGGAATAAAGGAGTCGTCAGTATATTCCTTCATATTGCTGATGAAATTGTATAATTTCATTGTTTGTCACATTCAAATACAAAAATAGAATTATCCAGACAGAAGATAAAGAAAAGTATCAACATAAATACAAATTGCGCACACACTTAGGTAGTATAATAAACAAATCGTTGCAAGAGGATCGCGTCTCAGCGTTGGCTCATAAAAACATGATTTTAAATATTCCGAATCGCGGAGGCAAGTCGCTGTTTGAACGGAATCCGCATTTCAGGGGAGCGGGAACTGCAAAAAACGCGGCGGCAAATAAAATTATGAGACGAATGAGAGCAAAACACGAGTTGATTTTAATATATGTACGTATTCGCGGGCTCGCATTGCTGCTGTTAAAAATGCTGGCATGCTCCCCGAAGCCTGAAATTACATGCAAAAGGAAAACAATAGGTGTGTAACTGTACACTGACGCTCAACTACGGGATTTTGCCCGTAAACAGTGCTCTTTGGCAATAAAATCTTTATTAATGCTCTAGATATGATTGGAATCTTCCCAGAAAGCTTCTGGGACTATTTTCGGTATGAAATGAAATTGTTTGAGTACGTTGTAGGTAGGGGGAAACGTATTTTAAATAACTACATTGTTACTGTACTTATATAGGATTCTGATAAGTATCTGAAACTTAAAGTAGCTTCTGTTATTATGTACCTAGTAATAGTAATATACAAACCTACTAACGTATCGAAAAGAAAGATAATAGTAGGGGAAATGTTAAATTTAAAGACAGCATAAAACTACAGGGACCACTTTGAAAAAAGTTAAAAAATGACTTGAATCCCCTTGAACCTTGTTAGCTTGAAAATATTACCATGCTATGAACTAGCCTGTACACAATTTCTGTATCAGCTACTACGTGACCAACACCGAGAGCCGAGAGCGAATAAATAAGTTAGTGAATGAACCCTTTTGACGAAAATCTTTATTGTACGTATTTTCTGCCAAAGTCCGCTTTCTTAGTTTTTCTTCTCCACTTTGCCCGATCTCCGTGTAAACGACAAGAGCCGTTGGCTCGCGCGACCGTCTCGGCGATGTCAATCCATCGCTTCTTGGGTCTCCCGCAAGACCTCTTCCCTGATACAGGCAGGTTTAGGCACCTATTTAGGCATCATGTGTATATTATATGAATACTAAGTAGATAATATAGATACACAGCAGCGTTTTCCATTGTTATATTTATAACACTACGACCTCCAACCCGCCTGCCGAGCGTGGAAATTATGGCAATAACCTCCCCTTTTGTGGGAGAGGCCCTAAGTTCTACAGTGGACTGATACGGGCTGTGATGATGACCATAGGTACAAAATCTTTCAAACACAGGCTTTTGTGCAATTTGTGCTCGGTAAAATGGCAAGTCTCGAAATTAGACTTTGAATAATTGGATAGGTAAATGACGTAAAGTTACAGATTGTTGATAGCAGTTTTGAATGACATCTGTAATTTACTTATACAGGGTTCAAATGTGTAAGTGAGGAGAAATCTGAATTTGTATGGCACGGGGTAACTTCAACTTCTGTCGAACCACAACGCCGGTTTTAGAACTAAAACATGTGCATTGCCCAACACTCGTACACAACCAGGACACTAACCCGGTCTAATTTTTTGATGGTGCAGACTGTAGACGATAGAAGGATAACGTTGCTTTTTTAACAAGACCACGTTCGTTTTTCTGGTGTTCTTCTTCTTGTTGGAGTCGATAGACTTAATCCCCCTTACACTTTGTTCGCCGAGTATTCGGCGACGCATACAGCATTTGTATTGGCCTCGAACACTTGAGGACTTCCTCCATTGTGCAAAGGACACGCCGAGCATGGACGAAGTGATCTATGGTCCATGGTGGATTTCCTGGTGATTATGAAAATTGAAAAGTTGTTCATAAGAACTAATTACCCCTTACCTCACTACCCCATTTGATCTGGTGAGGCTGAGTATTCTATTTGGTCATCAACTCGCCTGTGTTATGGGTGCCTACTTCACTCCAATACGTTATTTATAGCTGCAGATTGTCACCGCGTGATCTATTAGTCCGATCATTTATTGTAATCGCCGTATGTTGACAACGGACAGACAGTTTGGAGCCGGCCCTCGGTAACGCTGTTTTCATTCAATGTATCGCCAATCTGCAAGTTTTTTCAAGCGTGTGAGGTTGTTGAGAGCTGAATTTGGATTTAGTGGTGGAAAATAATACAAAAATAAAATAGACATTTTTTATTATTTCATTTACATTTTTAAATTGAGTAATTGATTACTTAATTGTGACTGTATTATATCTCGTTTCAGATTTGCGAAAAAAAACAGCCACGGGCTTGCCTTGAGTAGCCTATGAGCGTCGGTGGTTTAGTTGTTAAGGGGTCCGCCTCGGAAGCGAAGGTCCCGTGTTCAAATCCCACTGCCGCCATATAGGTACTAATTACTCTTTTCTAAGTTACGTACATTAGTCGATCACTGATCGTTTTTACGGTAAAGGAAAATATCGTAACTAAACTTGCACACTCAGGTGACTGAATGTGTAACCATGATCCAATCTGATCAAATTCCCTTGTTAACTAATACGGAGGTCAGACGGCTTTTTCTCCACTGTAATTACCTGATCTGCCAAATCCTGGATCACGATCAAGATGGACCCCGGGAGCTCACGTGCAAGAGCACAACCGTGCCATTAACGCCAAGGTGATGGCAATGAGTAGGTATATTATAAAGTTGCAACTGGTTTTAATTACTAGTAAGTATGTTAATTTTAGAGATAAATAAAATTAACATGTCAAAAACCCGTATTATAACGTGACTGAAACTGATCTTCGACTTTCGGTGATAATTAAAAAAATATTGTGCTGCATTAGACATTTCAATGTCAAAATTTCATTATAGGTAATTATTGGCGTAAAGAGGTTGAGAATTTCGTATGGAAAATACATTAGAGAAAAATCTTGTCCACACCGACGAAGTCACGCGTTAAATCGAGCAAAAATAAAAAGGAAGGAAGTGCGGGTAAGTAGGTAGTTATACGTGACTTATTGGCTAATGGAGAAGGTGGCGATTCCGAAATTTACGGTCCAACCGAGGCTTAGACTCCGGATTGATTAATAGCCCATCTAAGGCTAAGGTCCTATAATCTCCGGCAAAACATAAGTGTCTAACTGGATTTAACTCAAGTGTCCGATCAAGTAGAGATTTTAGAGCGCCAACTGAGCAGTTTATTGATAATCCATTGTACAACCTACTTTATCGATTTTAAAGTAAAGCTTTAAAATTACTTTCTCCAAAAACGATGATTACATAATATACTCAACATAACTGACATGACAATTGATTACCTATGTCCAATATTTTTGCCTATTACCAAAGAAATTGTACTTACATTAGTATAGCTTTGCCTATTACATTTATTTATCTATGTTATTTTTTTTATAGGTGCACACTAAATTATCCATTATAATAAGATTTGGGCTTGGTGAAATAAGTTTTAGTTACAAAGTGAAATAGACGATTTAAGAATTGGTTGTTTTCGCTAGAGTATTAAAACTTAAAGTTTAAAGTTCAAACCACCATAAACTAAAACGAAAGATAATCACCGAAGTATGCGAACCTATTCACACAAATCCTCAACTATACACAAAACTATAGTTGATCGAAGGTTACAGACGACATCGCAGCAGATTCGCGACGCGCGTCATGGCGCCCAAGATAATTAGCACAAATCAAACATGCCCATGTTAATTTATAGCAAAATGGCAAACAATCCTGTAATTAGCCAGTGGCAGTAAACCGCCAAATTAAGCGCCAACATAGGTACCCTCACGGCATACAGTTGTAAATTGTTGTACGGTGCTGAGTCTGTGATACTGTAAGGGTGAAAGAATTACTTGGTTGAACATTTATACAAATAAGAGAACAGCAAGCACAATTTAATATAATTATTTGAACTTATCAATTATTTACTTTTATATTGTTTTTAAAATTAATAAGTATAAAACATGGAGTTCTTCAAGAAACATGTGAAAGGTGAAGGTTTTTGCGGGGGCGGCAACGCGTGGGTGATGCCCCTGGTAATGCAAACGTCCATAGGCTACGGTGACTGCTCACCTTAGTGGTATAAAAAAATGTGTGCAAGTATATTTTTAAATCGTTTCTCTATCCTATTAGTATTGGTAAAACTATTGGTAGGTACTAGAAAGATGAAATTTGGTATGGTTTTGCATAATTTGATTTATTATTCACGCCGACAAAGTTGTAAAATAAAATCTTGAATACGTCCATTTGATTTGCGTATCTCCCCTACAAGTAAAGCGGCAGCTTCCGCGTATTGTCCATGTGTGAGGAGTTGTTGGATAGGTCTTTTAAAAACAATAAGGCTGTGTGAAGGACAGTTTAGGATTTAGCGATCCTAATCCGGAATTTTTAGCGTTAGAGTGGTATTTTTTTTTTCTAAAACTCGTCAGCTAAATTTTAATAATTGAATAGGTACCTATGTGTACCTAAAGTTTTAAGCATACTGCCATTAATTAAAATGAAGTGAAAAGGGAACGAGTAATAGTCGACCAACTTATAAAATATAGTAACACAATCAAACATTTACAAATTGTTCAGAAAACCCTCTTTTAAGCACGCATATTTAGGTACAGGAAATGACGTAGTCTTGGCCGTTTTTTTAAATACTTTACAATTTATTTGTATGAGTCATAAATTAGGAGACAGCGTAAAAATTTTCGGTAAAATACACAACATCGGCGGTAAATAATGGACGCCGACGAGTGTAGGTATAGGTCGACAACTTAACTGGTATATCGCCTGCGGTATGTGTGGTATATGGGAGGGTGATTTTTCGTGAATGAAGGCGGGGTTGCGGGGCGCGGGGCAGTGATCATTTTCTTCCGCGAAACGTCAGTTGATGACGTTCCTCGGAAAAAGAATGCGAGATGATGCCGGAACTTGTCCACAAGATTAAGTATAATATCCCGAGACGAGAAACCTAATGTTTGAAAATGGCTTTTAAAACTAAACCTCGACTTTTAATTCGGTGCAAAAAAGTAAGTTTTTCTTCATATTTATGTTATGGCTCTCTGTGGGCCTAATAATTAAAATCACTGTAGCCCAAAGAGCGATTGCAGTCATTGCGTGATCGAATCAGGAATGAGGAGATCCGCAAGCGAACTAAGGTGACCGACATATCTCGAAAGCTTGCTAAGCGGGCAGGGCACATAGCTCGCAGAACAGATGGCCTATGGAGCAGGAAAGTTCTGTAGTGGCGATCACGTGCCGGAAGACGCAGCGTGAGTAGGCCTCCCACTAGGTGTACCGACGATCTGGTAAAGAGCGCAGGTGTAGCTGAATGCGAAAGGTGCAATACCCTTTGTGGAGATCTTTGGGGGATGCCTATGTTCAGCGGTAAGCATCTTACGGCTGATATGATAACGATGTTTTAATATGTACAAATGAACATCTAAGTTTAGTTTTGAGACGAGAAGATGGGAGCGCCTCACAACGCCCCTCCTTCCTCTCCACGGCGCACACTTTGCTTCTATTAATTTCTTTAGCAAACATTTTCGAGCCTCAATCTCAGGATTTATCATCTGTAAATTAACCTCGTGTGCGTTGTTCTGAGAGTCCGTAGCAACATAACCAACCACGCTGTGCGGAGTCCGCGGGCGCACTGAGAAACGTCCCATGTGCTCCCTGCCCCGCGCCCCCGCGCTCTGCCCCGAAATGTGACATGTAGCAAATGTCACATGCTTTTTATTATAGTTATATTTATGTATCTTTGAAAGTGAACAATTTCTATTAAAAGAGCACATTTTAAGTTTTATTTATTTGTTTTTTTTTTGTTTATTGTGAACACGCACAGACGGTCCACCTGATGGAAAATGGCCACCATCGTCCAGGACATCTGCAACCTAAGATGCGGTGCCGGCCTTTGAGTTATTTGGTCTTGAATAACCATGGCCACTTTCCTTCAGGTGTGCCTCCCAAGGCAATGAACTTGATGAACTTTAAACGCGATTTTGTATAATGGTGTCCCCTACCCAGCAGCCGTAAATGCGACTCGTCGATAATAATAATAATGAATCTAATTAACTCCGTTGACAGTTTCATCCATTCTACAGTTCTTATTAAGTAAAACACGTAACTAAAACCAACGGCCAATACGATCCGGCCATATTTTAATATTTCAAAGTGTGCGCCGTTAAAACGCTGCCGTGTTTAAAGATAACAGTAATGCCGGGTCCAGACCGCATTCTCTTTAACAATAAGATCACGGGACGTGAGGTCGGCCCGCTGCGAACTCCTTTGTTTCGAGAAGCTCACTTAAACGCGATGGAAGTAATGGGCTAACACACGAAATTCTGGCTTATCCCACGTGCTTTTTGCACAATTGCAACTCCCATTTTCTTTATTTCAGCTCGAGTTTCAGATGGTTTCAACTGTATTTAAAAAACTCAACCTCCGTAACAAATCCACGAAACAAAAACAGATGTAGGTATATTCTAAGTATAATCTATTCACACGAAATCATAATGCGGACAACATTTCGTCGAAATACGGGAATGCATGCAGTCTGTAATACTGTTATACTTTAGAATCCGAGCGGATCACACGGGATTTGTCTCGGATGAATTGTGCCCACGGAGCATTGTATTTTCACATGGAAATTTTTATTACCACTGAGGTTTCGCGTGCTTACAACTATTCGCCGAAATAAAAATCAATGCGAATGTATTCTGTTGTGACATGTCGCGTAATTAACTCTCCATGCAACGTAATTCTGACTTGTTCGTCGGGACTTAATGAATCGAAAATATGTTTGCGTGTCAAAATATGGGTTCGTTGCCGAAATGATTTTTCATTCGTTCATTTTAACATTCATTAGTTTAATTAATCAATTATTTTGTTCTGGATATATACATTTTTGACAATAAAACGTTAAACTGCAATGTTAACGTAACCAAATATTTGATTAAGTTGACTTAATTATTAATGTATAAATTGACCTCTATATTATGTATGCCGTAATATGGCAGAGCATAGAGCATTTTTCATGTATCCATATCACCTTTGTATACCTGTGTTCACAAAATAAAGACTCTTGAATATTGAGGACTCTTAGAGGTGGGCAACGCATTGGTAGCGCCTCTGGTGTTGCTGATGTCCATAGACGACGGTGACCACTTTCCATCAGGTGGCCCGCTTGCCTGTATATCTGCCGTATAACATAAAAATAAACATACACAATAACATGTGAGCATTAGTGGTCCCTGCTTACCGGCCCGTAACACCACGAAACAAAATTAGAGGTAGGCCGTTGCCTATTTACCAGGCGAGGTAACCCAATCTATTTCTGTCGGCTGATGATAAAAATTGTCGAGCCAAGCGCCGGTTCGAATCCCGCAAGAGTTGACTTAATCATAAGAACGAGCCGCGAAAATCGCTCTGGCTGAAACGAGCCCCTTGGGAGGAGTCGAGCGATCGGCCTCCTTTTGCTTTCTTTCGGGCTTCCCGCAGGCTGACGCGGCGGCGCGGCGGCGTGGCGGTTGGTGTAGGCAAAGTCGCAGCGACAGTTTGGGATCAATAGAGATTTACTATGAAATAAATAAAATTATTTTAGATTGAAGATATATGTATGTAAACTCTTTATTGCAATTAAAAAGAAATACAGTAGGTAGAAAAATATCATTTTACAAAGCAAAGGCGGGCTTATCCCACAATGGGATAGATGTATTTTGGAGTATAATTTTTATTATGATTAGGTTCCAGAAATTCCTTCTTTACAAACCTTTTTGGACGTGAAACGTCTTTAAAATCACATTGAAACGGTATGAGTACCAAGTCAGAAAATTGCAAAACATTTAGTCTAGTTAGTGTTTAACGTTTACAGACAACTCGTTTTTTTTGAGTTTGAGTTTGAGTCAGGGCCAGGTGGGGCGGCGGGGCGGGCGGGGGGCATTGAATGGACGAAACCCGCACTTCCGCGCATTTCTATCCAGTGTAACTCACGACTCACACGTGATAGGTGATTGTTGCGTGTATTTAATACGCGAGCACAACTTGCTCTACCGACCACGTGAGCGCCATGTGGCTGACACAGTCCCATCCGATTTTTTAAGAAACTGTCACAGTTTGCACCCGCAAAATTACTTAAGAATTCGGTTTATGTACGTGTGTACTTCATTTTAGTAAATTATTAATGAATGAATTAATTAAGGTGAACGCACTCGTAAAACCTGGAAACGTAAATAAATGAACATTTGTCAGAATAGAATTGCGTAACCCCCTTGACTATGAGTGTCGTAAAAGGCGAATAAAGTCTTAGAGGCTAAGCAGATAGAACCTCCGTAGACCGGAAAATGGGAAGCAGCGTTTTTTGTTATGTGGAGGATTGACGTGAAGTAGGCGGCAAGTCAAAAACATGAAGCCAAAAGCTTTTTACAACAGGTTGTGCCGATCCCATGAAATGAAATAAGGGCAGGGGATGATGATGGCTTATTGTGATGGCCCATTACCCTATTTTTACCCTATATTATTATACTTATACTTCAAAATATTTAATATTTTATTTTGCTGTTTTATTATAATAATATAATTTTTTTATTTTTATTTAAAAAACATATTGATTTAATCAATAATGATGCACACGCCTGTCTAGAAGAAGTCAACCCGACTCCGACTGCCTCGTGGTCCCGATCGCTCCCCGCGCCTAATTACATGACGTCACGGTGTCGCTGACGCAGTTTATGTATGCTGCACAGTATTTGTTGTTCACATGAGTTTCTTTTATTATTGTATCCTATTAACTTAAGCTTACCAGCCCGCGGCTTCCGCATCGGTATGGCGTAAGGCCGGCGAGCGGCGCCAGCGGCGGTGCCGCCCGCGCTGCAAACTTGCGGATTACCAGCGACTTACGCTCTTACGCCGCCGAGCCCGGAAACTACAGCCGTTAAAGTGTTGCTGCATTTTTTATTCCGTTAAATGAAGCATCTTCCTTTAAAACACTACCGAGTTCCAGTTCCTTCATTCTGTTGCGTAGCTACGTGTTGTACCGTTTTCCTCGTAAAGCTATTTTAATATTGGACTGGGCTTCTAATTGTCAGGAGAGTGACTTAAAAGTCACTTTCGAATTTCACTTTGCTATACAACTCGTTAAGAAGATTTTCCTAAAGATTTCAGAATATCACTAAACTGTCGCTGCCATCCTGTTTGGAGTTCCAAATTATTTAATGTCAAACTAAGTACATAATGTAATTTGTAGATGTCAGTCGTCATTAGTATCTTGTTACATACGACACCAAACAAATAGGTGTACACTTTATAATGATCGCGTTCGTGCACAAGAGCCTATTTGTATTCGAAACGAATAAAGAAACGAAGCTTTATGATGAGTGTCGTAGGGTTTAGAGTACGGTGTTCAGTTACATAAAATTTGATACTGCAAATAGCGGTGTGGAGGGTGTAAGGGTATTAGCGCTGGCTTATGGCAGTGTATTAATTTTGAACCGTAGTAACTTTGGCGGTGACAGAACTAAGACACCGACACATAATTCACTTTGTAACGCAAATGAAACTAGCGCTTAATTTACTGTTATAATTTAGTGAATTCCTTTACAGTCCGACCGCTGTACCGTGAAGCTTAGCCACGCTCCGGGCGGATATTACGGCGGGCACTTCGGCCACGGCGGATTAACAGCCGGATTTACTGCGATAATATGCACCGTTAATACAATCGCGAATGTCAAAACTTCCCCGGCCAGCCAAACAAACTTCGCCCGCGCATGCAACGAATGAAGTTGCGTCAATTTATTTTTTCTCCCCGAAACTAGATATGAACGAGCAACAGCACGTGAAATTGCCAACAAGAAGGGGGAAGAGAAAATCACACGGAGCGAAGCACCGCGGGCCGACTCGGTTCGCGAACTACATTACACTTTACATAAAAACATCGTGTTGAACGACAACGCCGCATCAACTTTCCCAGCGAAGACATAAGCGAAATTGAATTACACATATTGAAAAAGAAATGTGTAGCTCCTTGGTAGGCGTGGTTTGGAGGGAAGACTCCTCCTTCCCGTGGAGCGCGCAGAGCCGGCGGCCGGCGAGCAGCGCGCGGCAGTGCCGCCCGAGACGCGCGCGAGCCCCGTGCCGCGCCCGAACGGAACTTACCCGCCACGCGGCCAACTTCCCTACCCACAACTTCGCGCCCGAACGCAAACTTCACAGTGTACTCAACCAAAACTCAATATAACTTCACCGAAACTCCAAAAGTGAGATGACCCAAAGTATTAGACTCAAACAAATATTTTGTTAATTAAAACCTTTGAGTGTTGAAGTGAAAAACTTGTTAAGTGCTCAGTGAGGAGGATGTAAGCGAGCAGGTGACGCTTTGTTGTGGATCTCGGTCGCGAATAAACAATGCTGATTTGTAGCTGATCGACCTAATTAGGTTTGTTTAACTGCTGTTGTATAACCAATGTTGTTATCAAAATAGTTTAATAATAGTTTATTAAGTACTTAAAGACCTACGCACCACTAAAATAGTTTTCTAGAAAACCTGCTTAAAAACTCAAAAAATATGTACAATTATTTTTATGAAAACGTTTGCCTAATTTACTCACACGGATAGACACGGATTGACTGTCCACAATTGTTTCATTTGATTTGCAAACGCAGTAAAGCGCATGGGATTAGTCCAATTCCTATATACAACTTTGTAGTAGAATTTAGGCTAGTTTTCTATAAACTCGTAATATTTGTTAAACGGGAAATGTGATTGATATTATTATCTAGGACCTAATCATTGTGAATGTATTTGTTTCTATTCGGTAAGTTTGAACCAAACCATCTACGAAATGTATGAATCTTTCACAACCGCATTATGTGCGCTGTTACTATGTAAAATAGTAACAACTGAAATATGCTGACAAGCATTTTTGCTTGGATATCTATCAATACTGCCAAGATTTTCACTGTACTAGATTCTTTTAAGCATTTATTAAAGTCACCATTTTTAAAACTTCCACTACTACTATTACGTAAAAACCAAAGAGGTTTGTGCCCGTAATATAGCGAGCGAGTCTTGTATTAATAAGTTGTTAATGAGTTGGGGCTAGATTTTTTATTCTTATGTGTTATTTTTTAAAACAAACGCAATTTGTAAATAGTTAAAAGCACGTTTTAAAATTGCATTATTTTGTTGTATTAGGTTAATACCTAAGAGAGTCTCGTGACTGCATTTCCAATCATACTTTTAGTCTTCGAGTTCTTGGGTGATATATACTTTTAGTTTGTTCTTAATATTATGTTCTGTAATTGAGTTACTTAATCGTAGGGTAGGTTGTTTATCAATCTATTAACACTTAAGATAACCTAATCGAACCTAAAGATAATTCTGCCTTTCGTGTTAGATAAATTCTTGAATTGAAAGTGAATCATTAAAATAAGTCTTATTACTTTAAACTACATCAAATTTGAAGAGTAATAGATGATGTGAATGAAACGATTATTAAATCAAGACTGATCTTTATTCCGATACCCACATTGTCATACATTAATAATTGATGATGTACCCACATACACAATATCTTCCCCCCATCAAATGAAATAAGAATCATATTAATAACATGCTTAATATGCTACATAGGTGCTAACAATTTACTCTGTACTAAATGAATATAATTTAATAATTTAATTAGATTATTCAGTATAATATTATTTGCACTTGTAATTTTGTTTAAATACTCGCATATCGATTTAGACTAGTAAATTAATAGGAATAAATTGGGAATAAATAATTATATTACGATATGATGACTTATGTTATGATGAGTTTAACCAGAAACTTCAATTATAATTGGTGACTGTTGGTGATACATTATTTTAATTACCTATATCTATATATATTTAAACAAGTAAATGGTTGCGATATTAATATCATAATTCATAATACAGTATAAATCTCTATGTATTTCTTACCATGCATTATCACTATCTACATACGTAGGTATTAACAATTTATTAATTGTTTATTATTTACAACTTAATAGATTTTTTATTATTTGTCGAGCTTTTACAGCTGCCGGTCGTAGTGAACCTCCGGTATTGATGTCGTTTACAGTAGTAGCATGAACAATTGTATTTGTGGACCCACATTTTCATACATTAATAATTGATGATGTACCCACATACACAATAATAGATTTGATAAAAAAGTCAAAAGCTTTAAATTTTATAATTTGGGGAGTTCATAGCGCTGAACAGAGCAGAATGCGTCAAAATGGTCGTTGAATATACTATTGAAATTGTTATGGATCGCAAAGACTCAATCTAAAGATAGAATCGCACGCTGTTGAATCAATTTCACAAACCAAATTCAATTCCGTGCATAATCTTTAGTCTCAAAACAACATAGCGATTGTCCAGATTTTTGTGGTTTTTTGTATATGCACAAATTTTTAAGGATTATATTAATTTTTTTTAATAATACGCAAAAAATCGTGATCATTACATGTCCGTTCCATACAACACCTGCAAACACGAAACATTATTGACATGTCAATATTTTATAACGTATATAATATTTTTGTGACCTATCTGGGGGCACTACCTACCTTTTGTAATTCGGAGTCGGATTTTCAGACCCTCATATTTTCGGTCTAGGTAAAGCCAGAAAGCTCAAATTTTTAAGATAAGATGTAAGTAGCACACTTATAAAATACACAAAATTATATTTGTCTAGTTATTATACTTTGGATTTTATTAGCACCTAAAATATTTTGAAATGATACTGACTGAAATTTTTTGAGATCGCTCGCATATTTCTTAATCATTCAAATCGCCCGCGTCACATGATCAATCCAGATTTTAAGCTTGCTCATTCAATACTTTATTAAATTATCTACTTTTATCATTCCGGATTTTAAAAAGGCAAAATGCCAAAAAATCTGGACTTAGTTTCTTTTTCTATGTTCGCTCTGCCTCTTTGACCCAGAATTCAAAAATTTCAAAATTTCGTGCTCGCTTCACTCTCTTTTTTTTAACCAATGACACTGCCCGAGCAGCGTGCTCAATCTGAAATTTAAATACCAAAATATTAAATATTTCGAGCTCGCTCATTCATTAATGTTACTTTTTCTCTCAGCTGTTGCTGAGACAAAATTTAAAAAAAATCGGGTTCGCTCCGCTCGCTCATTTTTTTTATATTCACACCGCCCGCGCCGCGTATTCAATCAGAATTTTAAGAGTCAACAACATTTTGCCGTTCTCGCTGCGCTCGCTTAGTCATTGGTTTATGCTACTTTACAATACACTCACTCCTGCTCTTTTTAGCCAAAATTCGAAAAGTTTCGAGCTCTCTACGCACGCTAATTTTTTTAAACATTTACTCCGCCCCTCGCCCTTGATTTTATATCTTGACTGAAACCCATACTGACACTCCGAGACTGTACACTCCTATCGGATCATAGAGTTTACAATGGATTTGGTTACATTACTATTAGAAAAACTTAACCCTCTTGCTCTACGCGATAGAAACATAAATACGTAAGTACCAGAAACAATAGTATTTTTTAACAAACATAAAGCTTTGACGTTTTGACGACCTGTCAATACCTGACATTCATTCACCATTGGACCCTTCCTGATCCTTGCGGTAAATCCCGGCTCAGCGTCTAGCGGTAAATATGCCAGTCAGGGCCAGTTATTCTATTAGGAAAGCGTTTTCGGATTAACTGCGGCTTCATTCCAGAATCCTCTAATTGGTGGTGTTTTTACGCGTTACGACTGCCATTTGCTGGGCTATCTCAGTGGGCATCTGGATTTTATATATGTTGATGAACATACACTACAGTGCAGATCTCAACAGCCACGTAGGCTAAAGGAGCGAGGAGTTCAGACTGGTGATTGGTGGCGTCGTCTGTGTTCGACGAAACAGTGAGAGAGTAGATATTCTCCGAACCTCACAGCTCGCCGACTTGGCAACACCTTTTTCCAGAAAAAAACCGTATACCTCATCACCTGCAAAAGTGGGCTGCACCAATCACAGATCGATTATCTGCTGATCTGAAGACGTTTGCTATGTATGCCAGTGTAAGATCATCCAGGGGGATTCCTCACTACACAGCACCGAGTCCTTGTCATATACGTGCGTGTAAGTAGTAGACGGTCTACGGCAGAACGCTGCGAACCGTCTACTAAGTGGTGGACTCTGAAAAGCAAGAGCCAGGAGCTTCATGGAGGCAGCCGAAGGCCTCGATTGGAGTGCGAAGGGCGGAGACTAAATCTCGGATGTCCAGTACTCGGAACGTTGAAAGGCGGCCGAAGAATTGACAAGGACACCGGATGGTGGAATAATGAGGTGCAGAAAGCAGTCAGGAACTTTTTTTTTTTTATATACCACTAAGGTGGCAAACAAGCTTGCGGCCTGCCTGGTGGTAAGCAGTCACCGCAGCCTATGGACGTTTGCAATACCAGGGGCATCACCCACGCGTTGCCGACCCCGTAAAAACCTTTGACCACGTAAAGACATGTTTCAATACATAGCAACGCAGTAACTCACTATCGGATAAGGACTTGGGCCCAAAAAGGGAAATGGGTGCCTGAACCTGCCGGTATCAGGAAAGAGGCCCCGTGGGTGACCCAAGAAGCGATGGATTGACATCGCTGATGCGGATGCGAGAGCCAACGGCTTGAGACGCGAGGATGCCGAAGACCGGGCGAAGTGGAGAAGAATGGGTAGGAAAGCGGACCCTGGCAGAGGCCGGGATAAGTCTACAAGCAGGCAAAGTCGCGGAGTTGAGCCAGTCAAACGATATTCCAAGGAGCTCCCTGCAAATCTTGGTAATCAGGCTTACCCCCTTCGAGGTGGAGAGTAGCACTGGCATAGGCTTTTCCGTGCTTCATCCATATGCTATTACCAATAACGGAATACCCATAGAAACCTGGAAACAATCGTGACCCAGAGCGTACTCTTGGTCACTGAGCTATTTAACAGGATTGTAGCTACATGGCTTGTACTAGCAGCATGGCTGGTAAATATTATTACGCCCATCTATAAAGGAAAAGGTAGTGTGCAAGAGGGCGGCAGCTATCGAGGTTTCAAACTTATGAGCCACACAAAGAAGCGATTCAAACGTATTATAGACAAGAGACTTCTCCAGGAATGCCAATACCATACAGCTTCAGGTGGGACTGCTACACCATGGATCCAATCTTAAAACCATCGTAGGCCTGCAGAATCATAAGACCAACGTAAACACGTGGAAGTAAATGCTAAAAAATTGTGGTTTGAAGCTGAACACCTCCAAAACAAACAGCTACGGCAACAAAAGTATACGGCTAGTATCAGCGCAGATCTTAAAACCATATATATAGAACGAAGCTGTTAATAGAACAGATAAATTCAATTACCTCGGAGTCCGGCGATATCGGCCCCGATGTCAAGTCTAAAATCTCTGCTGCTTGGGCCAAATGGCAGGAGCGGCTTACGACATGAGGATGCCAAAGATCGGGCAAAGTGAAGAAGAAAAAGTAGAAAAGCAAACCCTGGCAGAAGCCGGGATTACCCGCTCGGATGATGATGATGATGATGACCTAGGAGTGCGTTCAAAATTACTTTGCGCGCGGCTGAAAATGAAACTAAATTAGATAGATGGCCTGTTTAAATTGCTATGTTGTCTACTATACAGGGTGTTTCATAATACATGTATAAAGCCGAAAGGGTGTTAAAGTATAGCTTGCAAAGAGTACACTGGCGACTTCATATTATCCAGACATTGAATTTTAATTTTTATAAAAAATCTTCGTTTTTAAAGAAAAATAACCATATCGACTACGTTGATGCGCAGCTCTATTTCAAGTTGATGATCCTAGAAGGAGAAGTTCAATAACCGCGTGCGACCCCTATGAAAAAAGCGTGGCGGTAACTTCAAACGGATAGAAGCAATCGACCAAACGCAGCTTGGGCGGATACCGAAGGCCAACGAACAAACGTGCGATTACGAGCCCGAATAGGTTCCCAAAACTCCCAAAGATCGTTTGCTTGACCACGAAATGCAATTACCTATTGGACCTTAGAAATCCAAATCGGCCGACAACGCTTCGTTGGCGTAAGTTGAGTGTGTACACACCATAAAGAAGAGTTTAATAACCTCGCGCCATTCATAACAAAACAAACGAACCTCCTACATCTTGCTACCAGGCGCCGAACTAAATGTTACCTACTTATCTCCATGAATAATCTCTACCAAATTAACTAGGAACTTACCTACACTAATTATTTTCAATAGGTAGGTATGCTTAAATAGTCGGAGCGTCGTCGGTGGCCTAAGGTTACGGTATCCGAGTCGTACGCGAGAGGTACCGGGTTCGACACCCGCTGCCGCCACGTACCAGTGACCTTTTCTGACGGAAAACATCGTGATGAAACCTGCACATTTAGGCGACTGAATGTCTAACCATGATTTTAATCTGGTCAGGTAATCAGGTTCCCCTGGTAGCAGGGTCAGGCAGGATTCAGGACTGTCAGACGTAATGACCAGAAATGCGAAATCCTGGATCATGGTCAAGGCGGACCCCAGGCCCTCGTGCGCGAGAGCAAAACCAGGTCATTAACACCGAGATGATTTCTACTAGGTAGGTACCTAACAGAACAAACCACCCCAGCACAACAAAAGTAAAATAAGAATTAAAATCATAATACTTAGGTACTTATTAACTAAAGGCCTAAAAACAGTATCTAAGTAGGTTAGGTAGGCCTACGTAAATAAAAAACAAAACATGTTAATCAGTCTGGAAGACAGCCGGACCCGCGGTGTGGACTGCCGCAGGTACTTAAACTAAATAAAAATAAGCATAGTCAGCTACGTACTAAAGTAGATATCTACTACACTAAAACGGGATTCAATTGACAAAATGGCTCTACACAGATAGGTAAGTACTAGGTACCTACTAACACGGTTCCCTCATCTAAGTACCTACGTACCTAGGGAACCACTTATGAATCTAGTTTTGGTGAAACACATTACAGACAGGTTCCACTAAATACCTACATGTTTTTATGAAAAGATAAAAGCGTTGTCTTTTCTACCTATTTCCCGTCGGAAAAGAACCGAGCGCGGCGGTTGCGCTTCTAACGTCACTATTAGGTGTTAGGTAGCGTCTCCTAGTCTAGCTAGCACCTAGACCTTTAAAGCATGTAGGTACGTACCTTTTAAACGATATTTTATGGAAACAAACAGTGTCAGGTGCCAGCGCAGTTAACCACACTTTCTTGCTTTCTTGTGGCTCGATGACCGATAGGTAAATACACACATACACACAGCTACACAACACTACAGCATGCACTGGTTGCTATGCAATACGTAAGTAGGTAGGTAACATGGTCTTTGGCCTACTGCTTGGTTGCACTCATGCACAGAATAATGATTATCACAATACTTAAACTGTTGAACATTGTACACAAACAAGACTACGTTAATATTGGTACTTGAAGCAATAAATCATTCATTCATTCATATCGTTTACAGTCTTATCACAGTTATTTTCACAGTACTTAGGTATCCTATACATACAACGCAACAAACAATCACACCGATCACGCGAAAAGCTAAAAACCGAATAAACGAACACGACTCGAAAATAGGTAACACAAGAAGCCACGCTGTCGGCGTCAGCGGTTCAATCAAACGACACACCCAAGTGCAGCATGCACACTGCCAAAACTCCGGCGTGTCGACACATGTTCGGCGCGGCGCACGGGGCGGCGGGTGGCGGGAGGCGAGGCGGGAGGCGTGGCAGCAGGCAGCGCTTTAGGCAGCGTTGCCAGATCGTACCTTTTAGTACGATTTACGTACTATTTGGCCGACTGTCGTACCTTAAGCGTACTTTGCTCCACATCGTACTATTTAGTACGTTTTTACAAAATACTGAATTTAGCTGAGGGGGGTAGTCACTTCACCTTTCAAATTCACAATTTCACCAAAAATAATGGGAAGGAAGGGTTGATTTTGCCACCGGCAACAAAATAACGTCATTAATTGACTAAAAATCATCCCCCCCCCAAGGTCGATAAAATATAGAAGATAATAAGAAGAAATCGTAACTTTTTAGCCATTTTCGTACTATTTTAAGAGCCCAGACGTACTTTTTTGGAAACTACTGCTGGTAACACTGGCTTTAGGGATCCGCGTGTTAGGGGTCGTACTTATTTCGCCTCTTATGTTCTCCTGGTAGATGCACCGTAATGTTGATTGTGTTTATTTAATAAAGTGAGGCTCAAACAAGTCCAACAGTGGACTAATAATAATCCTTATGATGTCGGTGATGGAATACATTTGCTTACCACTATTTTATCGGGTAATTTGTACAGACAGTAATTACTAAAATTGTGTTTGGGTCCGTGTTTCACCTAGGTGACCTAGGTTCAGTGGCGTTGCTTGCCTTCCAGGGGCCCCGTATCAATAGCTGTCTGGGGCCCCATAGTTAGTACCCCCAACTACAAGGGATCATCATCATAACAGTCCACTACAGGACTTTGGGCCTCTCCCGCAAAAGGGGAGGTTATTGCCATAATCTCCACGCTTGGCAGGCGGGTTGGAGATCGCAGTGTTGCAAACATAACAATGAAAAACGCTGCTGCCCATTTTCCAGTTTATGGAGACTAGATATTTTGCCTCTAAACGTTAGTCGCCTTGTACGACACCCACGAGTGTAAGGGGTTGGTGCTATTCTACTCTACCGGTTACCACACGGCTACAAGGGATGCTAATGAGTAACTTAAATCCAAGCCATTCGCGTGTTAAGGCGGTACGATTTTCATACAATTTTTATGTAACGTTTTTGTGCAATTGGCTATTAGAAAATATGTTCAATTGTGCGCGAAATAGATTTCCACGTGTTAATAATGTAAAACAAAGCAATGAAAAAGAAAAATAATTAAATCACAAAACAACGCTATCAAGCGGCGATTTGTGCTTTTTTCGATTTAACTGCTTTTGAAAAGAAAACCACTTTGCGCACCATTGAATACATTTACTAAGAGTAGAAATCATAATACAATCACTAAACACTCAAACAAATGAAAGAATATCGAGAGAAATTTAGTATGGGCGTTGAATCACCTTAATAGTAAGAATAACATATGTATGAAAGAAAGTTCCACACCGCGTCTGTCTGCCTGTTCGCGATAAACTCAAAAACTACTGAACGGATTTTCATGCGGTTTTCACCAATTGACAAAGTGGAATTACTTTGTCTATTGAGGAAGATTTAGGTGTATAATTTGTTAATGTTTTATGTTGGTAGTTTGTATGACAAGAATCTCCTTAAAGGCCGGGGGTGGACATCGGAATTTTTGTAAATTGGCCCTTGACTTTGGTATATTAAAACCTTGCATGATAAATATAAAAATGTCATAATTTGTTGAATAAGCGAGCGTAGCGAGCTCGATAGTTTCACAAACTACCCCTTCAGAATACTTGCGCGAATAACATAAAATCAGTAAATGGACGATACGACATACGACGACATACGATGTAGACATTTCTGACATCTGGTTTATAATAAAATTAACTTCGCAAACAATTAATTAATGAGCGTGCGAGCTCTATTTCTGACATTTTGGCTATAAAGTTTTCACGATTAACTTAAAAACAGTCAAATTCGAAAATCGTGTGGGCCAAAACGATTTTATTATGAGCCAGGTCCATCTGACCCGTTGAGCAATGAACAGTGTAAGGAGTTTTTTAAATCTTATGATCTCACCGATAGTGCTGAATATGTTGTACATGAGATCAAGATTTTTCTCATTTTTGCTATAGGTGCATTTTTACACAATTTCAATGAAGTAATGAGTGCGCGTGAGGGGCTCTAAGTTGTTGTTTTTTATTAAAAATGTTAATTATCTCTAAGCGAAAGGGGAACGAAAACGGATTGTATCACTTGATTTCATTTGCATCTTTGGCGGAGGGGGCCCCGACCCTGGTCTGAAAATCACTAAAGAATTTTTTTTTCCGGGAAGTAGTGTTTAACTGAAATTGAGGATAACAGTACGTATTTTTGCTTACAAACGATTTGGGATCCCGTATCATTGATACGGCTGATACGGCGGTTGTTGCGCCCCTGCCTAGGTTCTCCAACAGGGTGAAGCATGGGATATTTACAGGTATAGCTCCGTCAACTAAGATTCATTTAGTTAATTTTTGTTGATGAGAAATATTCGTGAAATCGTACGGATTTTAACATAACAGTCCTCTGAGAGTTTAAGCCTTCCCCACATTAGTGGAGGGTTCTGTCTTAAACTCCACTCTCTACTGTCTTTGTTTTATTTATGTTTCATTCATTACACTAAGGTATTTTATTTGTTTTATTTAATACAAAAATATGTGTGTGTAGTTACTGAAAAATCTCATAGCAGATAGGTACGATTACCTTTGCGACACTGAAACATGACTGACAGGCATGACATAAGAAAGCAAACTTATAAAGACAAATATGCTACATTAATTAGAGTTTGCTACATTAATATGCCACAGTAATTTGAATTAGACTACTTTGCTATTAGTTAGGTGGTGGTGCACTTTCGAAAAAACTATGAAGGAACCTTTTAAATTAAAATTACAATATTTTTTTGTACAGAACCCTCAAACCAAAAAATACAAAACGGCTAATTTAGATCTCCTTAATATTCCATTGCGCCTAGTACTATGAACTTGAGTGACAACTGATTTCTAGAGATGCGGTCTTTCGTTTTCAAAATGTCGATTATCGACATTGAAAAGGTAAAAGTTCGATAGTCATTTTCTCGCTTACGCACGAAAAAAATAATTGTACCTATCGTTTTAATACGTTAGCACTCCATCCAGTTCACGGCTTTATACATGTATTATGAAACACCCTGTATAATTAATATTAAAAATATATTAATTATTATATTGTGAAATATATTTTGTGAAGTTTAAAAGATCTAAGCATACGGACATACATAGTGGTGACAGACTGCGGGACGCGACTTTGTTTTATAAGTACTATATTATTATATATGTATATATCTATATGTAGAAGACACCGCAGTCAGCATGATTCTAAACTGTGAAAAGATTATTTTCAATATGTGCCTATTGCACCTTCTGATTTAAAGTTAGTGGCACAGAGCACGGTTTATGGCGGGGATAGTCACAGATACAAGAACTACCTATCTATAACATTATATAAATTATAATTAAAAGTAATGTAAAGTAATTAATATTAACGTATCTCTTTTCTCGCCCATAACTAAGCGGGACAATCAGTGGCACCAGTGTGAAATCTGTCTTCACAGACACCGTGCCAGAATCGTGCCATGATTCCAGTCGACCGCCATTATGACCCCTACACTTTATAAGATGTATATTTCAATTTACAGAGGATAAGAATTACGATTACGAGCCCTTTACATATAAAAATCACAAATGAAATTGTCGGCGGAGGTGTCACGTGGTTGTCACGTGATTTCAAGCCGCGGGCAAAGTTTTTAATAAATTTGTTGCGTAAAGTTTGTGTTTGTAAGAAATTGAAATGATGAATTTTAATTTCTGGTACGGGTCTGGGTGTTCTATGTATAATAAGTATATCAGTAGTTTATCAGTTATCTACCACCCATAACACAAGCTTCGCTTACTTTGGGGCTAGATGGCGCTGTGTGAATTTGTCCACGATTATTTATTTATTTATTATTACATTTGAATGTGCAATGAGTCGTTTTCAAGGACAGCTTCACCAAAATTGTCATAGATGGCGCGCTCTAAAGACTCAAATATTATTATATCCTTTTGACTATATCGGTCTATTGTGTAATTACATGGCAAATCATATGTGTAATATTAAAAGCCTTAGAACAAATTAAACCGCGTTAAAACATTAGTTATTATTTAATATTTGTTAAAGTACTACACTATGCTAACCGAAAGTTTATTTATTTAGTTAAACTTCATGGACGATATGGTACAAAGGCGGACATAACGTTACACAGCTTTACCTTCCGGTCAATGACAAATAAAATTATTAAAATTTATAAAGTTGAATCTCAAGGAGCACTGATATTTAAAAACCGTTAAATTAATAGATCTAAAATGAACTGCATCGAAATAATGATAAATATCAATGCTATACGGACAAGAGGTTATGATAATGTCGTCAGTCGTTAGAGCGCGCCATCTATAATTTTTTTAGGGAAGCAAGCCTTGAAAACGGCTCATTCAACAAAGAATACGAATTTCTAATGTTTAGTATGCTTTAAAACACCAAAATTCGAATAATCGCAGTTATAGCACCGTGGCGCTCGGTCAGCCCCTGTCTGTGGGCCGAACGGCTGCATAGCTTCACAGGCTGGAGAGTTTTCAAGATGGCGGTGCTTGTCGTGCTAGAGGATATGATATTTTCCACATAATCTTGAGGCTACGTGACATTAAAAACAGCATAAGTTAACTGCTTACTTTTGGTATATGTATTAAAGTGTATTTACTTACTTACAACTCCCGACAAAAACATTGTCAGAGGGGCCATACCTAAGTGCAGACTTATCATGCACTGACTCTACTCTACCCCGGAGGGTTGGTTACGTATTACATTGATCAAAAGAATATAAAAGCCGTCAGGAATTATTTAAAGCAGATACTTCCTTTGAAACAGTCATTTCATTAGAAATAAAGAAATTATAAAGTAAACACAGAATCCAACAAAGAAATTTCTGGAGGGTTATCATAGCATAATAATATTATCCAATTTTAATAAAACACCCACCCAATAGAAAGAGTCAATAGATTTTTAAGTTGCTCATTAACTTAAAAGCATCTTGAAAGCTTAACAAGAAGCTTCGTCAGTTTTATAAAAAGAACGAGGACCAACATAATTTAATATTCTATTCATTTTCTGTATGAATTTCTGTGTGCGGAATTTTTAAGAGCTTTGATAAAAAAGGCTGTGTGCAGATTTAGTAGATAATTTGTGTATTTGAAATTCCTTTTCATCGTTTCCTTCAGTTGAAAGTGTTCAGTACTAATTACAGAGTACTTTATATTACGTGGCAAACATTTAGTGCTTGATGTGGATGTATCGCGTATAGGTTGCCTGCGAGTGTATTCCCTGATCATTATAATCTAAACACCTTCAAGGCTAGAATCAAGCTGTTCCTAGACAGGATGCTCCATCAACGGCCGCATCTTTACTTACTACCAAGTGAGATGGCGGTCAAAGGCTTGGCTAGACTAACAAAACAAAAAAAAGATATCCACAATGGTAATATACTGGTAAGTAAGCTGTTGAGCACATGCCATGGGAAACTTTCGAAAAAATCACCAAATGCATTTTCTAAAAAAAATATTATTTTAAAATTATTAGTGAGAAAAGTATAATCTTCGCCCAAAATTCAATTTTAATCGAATATTTAATTTGGTATAATACCTAATTGACTATTTGTTTTAAAAATATATCCCTAGTGCAATATTCCAATGCGATAATTCTTGGGTGAATAAAACTCACGAGGTAAAGAAGTCATAAACTACAGAAACATTTTCCTTCTTGGGAAAGAGAGGTACAGAAATATTTCTCTTACGACGAATCGAGCGATTTACGTTTGGTGATTTTTTTCAGTTGTACTGACAAGGGAAGTCCACGCACCCACACACATCAAACTGAATAAAACTTGTGGGGTTGTGGAGTTTTGCTATTCTGAACACAACCATGTACTTACACTTACATTCGTACTCAATCCCAACCCAAACCTAGCTACATAATCACAATTGACTAATCGTCAAAAATAATTATTTTCTGTTTGGTTTACAAGTAGGTACATACCTACAACTTTATATCCATTTTATGTCAATATTTGTCAATATTCTTTTTATTTGTCAATTGAATGCTGAATGTGATATTTCCGTAATGAGCCTTAGGCTGTGTGTAATATTGTGTAACCTATTTTAACTGGGAACAATGTAGCTTCCTATTAGTGAAAGAATTACCACTAAATAGAAAACTAACAGAAGGTCCACTCCCGTCGTCTTCGAAAATTATTACCTGAACTTGCCGACTCACTATGCTATGCTATGTATTTATTCTGAATTTTGAAAAGAGTATTTAAAAGATCGAATAGAGTTTTAAAGATCGTTCACAATATTTTTTTATTGTGTGCAATAAACACTTTTATAAATAAATAATTAAACATGTCCCTTGCAAAGGACCAATATCTAATCCTTGCCATAATGTGATCATAATTGCTTCGCAAGCTGTTCAGATTGTGTTCAAGTGTATTAGATTTTCCATACCAGCTTCAGCTGCCTTTAGTCGGCGTAATAATAATCTACTGTTTATTCATTTTCAGAAATTCATCGCCACCAGATCAGACCCTAAGAATAACCATTCCTTGACCTGTGATTTGACCCACTTCCCGGTAATTCATTGAATTGAAAATTTTATACACATGTAAATTGATTAAAATGCAATATTATTGTATTAGTCAGTTGATCTGATGATGTAAGAAGGAAGGTGGTAGCGATTTTTTTATATTAGACTAGACAGGCATTTCCGACTAGAAACCATTAAGGTGTGTGGCACTCGGGGACTGCCGCGGTAAAGCTATTGCATAGCATTTTTTATCAAGTTATGCAATTATAATTATTTATTTATTTTATTTATGCAGTATTTTTTTTTCTTCGATATTAATTCACAACTAGTCGCGGGCTCGAACTCACACGTGGACGCGGCCAAAAAGCACGCTATCTCACCTAGCATTGTGTCTAAAAGTATCTCTTTATAATCAGTTATGAGCAGTTAGCAGCTAGTCTACACGCATACGTCTAGTCGCACGCACACAAACACCGTGCCGAAGTTTGCCGAACTGAAACGACGTTAGACGATGCACGGCTTTCAACGCCGCACCGCTGTGCCGGTCGGAGTGGGAGGTGTTAGGTTTTTGTCGTTACGGAATTTCTTGATTCGGTCGCCGCGCTCAAAGCTCGCGATAAAATCTACACAATAGCTTAAAACTGTCACGTGGTGCCTGAAACTGTTCAACTAGTCCTAGGGTCTCTAGCGGAAGACCTTGGTCAACCTCGCTTCACCATAGCGGTGCTGAAGTTTGACTAGCCTCAAAGCCTGAAATGGTCACCTATCAGTTTTTGGACTCGGCGTGCGTTGCTTGTTAAGTAATCTTAGTTACGTACAAGTACTTTTATTTTATCAATAATAATATCGTTTAATAAAATTATATTCAATTTAAGTCGACACTACAACGAATTCTTGCGTTAACAATCGCGACCGAGCACTGCTTGAAACTGCGTAAGAATGCCTGTAAATCTAACGTCAATGTGTGCGTGACGGAAATGGCGCGTTGTTTCCAGTGGACCTTCTGCTTGGGGCGGGCCGTTCTTTATTTTGTGGAATTACCCCCAACTTACAAATATACAAACTTTTCCATTTTATAATGTTAGTATAAATTGCAGCCCAATTTATCTACATGATTTAAAAGGCATTAAAAGTTATTAAAAAGAAAAGATTTGATTGTTTGTTTGTAATGGATAAACTCAAAAACTGCATAACCGGTTTTATAATTTTTTTTATAGAAAACTACATTATCAGCGATTATAATAGCTACAGCTTTTCCCAAAATTCAATGCCGTTCCCACGGGAACGGGTCAGGAACGTAATAACCGAATTTCACAAGCTAATTAGCCATGCATTACAAATACAATTTTACTAGGTGCAATGAATTGGAATGTACAACTACATCTGTTTTTGGGTTTTTTGTGGTACCCACTGACAAACGAGCAGAGAGCCCATCTGATGGTTAACTGTCGCCCATAACGATCTACAATGCATACACAACAAAACTGCAGAACCACAGGTGCGTCGTCACTGTGTTTATTTAACATGCAATTTACTCACCACGCTAAATGAATAAAATATAAACCAGGTAACTATGTTCAACATTGTTGTTGCTAATAATAATTATACGGGTTTAGAAGCTCTAAATGTCGCCACACCATCCATATAATTTACGACAGTCAATCTGCTAGAGGCCCTATTATGTTTTCTTTTCACTATTGTCGGTCATTACGTCACTCTAGAGCTTCTTCAGACAACTACGTTACATCACATCAACAGCCAAAAACAGTCCACTGCAGGACTTGATTCTCCTCCACATTGAGGGCAAAATTCTCCACACTTCGCTCCATGGGTTGGAGATAGCACTATAGAAAATTACAATACAAATGCAAATGATATCTATTTTTTTCACATAAATACGTCCTTATCAATTAGAAGCATTACAAAGTACGTAGAATTATGTGCAAGTGGAGACTGGAGCCTATACTAGGTATAAACCTGTATTAACAAATCCACTGGACATACAATATCTAAAGGTATATATCAAATCTCTGAATATACAATAGTTTTGTATGATACCCTGGGATCTGTTCGCAAGTTAATTAGTGCAGGGTGAGAGAAAAATACCACCTTCAACTCTTCACAGAAAATGCTGATGACCATGTGCTGGGTGTGCCAAAGAGGATTGATAATGAAAGGTGATTATTAGTCACTCTTTATGACACCTGTCAATTAATGGTGGTCATTCTACAGATCACCACTCGGCCGAGCCTAAATGTTGACGAAAACTTGTGTATGTTGGTAGTTCTGGAGTACTACAGACAGGCGGACTACAGAGTCTAAATCAAGAAGTGCCAGAAGCTAATCAGTAGACTTATAAATGCAATAAAAAGTAGTACCAAAAATTAAAACCCGACTGCTGTTAAAACAGAAAATATAAAAACCAGCAGATTGTTGCCAGAAAATTAGGTCTGTAATGCAAACTTTAAATAAAAACTTTAAAGCCAGCAGGACTCATTTTCGAATAATATTTATAAAAATGTGTAACCATTATCCAATCCGGTTAGGTTCCCCTGGTAGAAGCGTCACGTAGGTCAGATGGCAGTCGCTCCACTGTAAGTAATTATCTAATCTGCCAAATTCTGGATCATAGTCAAGGCAGACCGAGGCAGAGAGAGGCCTAAGATTAATAGTTTGGTGCCAGAGTAACGCCTAAAGCTACGCGTCGACTAGCCCGCACCGCACGAGCCACACGCGCCGCACGCATCGCATTTCGGGTTGCTTTGTATGAGTTTATATAGGAGTCCGTTCACTACCCGCACTGGCCGCGCCGCACAGCCGCACCGCATTGTCAGTAGTTAGGGATACCAGCATAAAATGCGGGCGATGCGGACAGGGATACAAGAAAAAAAGGCGTTATTTGCCTGAAATGGGAGACTAAATCCTAAAATATTTACCCATAAATATAAGAAAAAATTTTTAAGTTTAAATTGTAACTGCACTTCAGTATTTAAGCCTGCTATAAACTAGTGGGGGGGTTTGTCACAAACTCCACGCTTGGCACGTAAATCAAAAAACAGGAAACGCTGCTGACCAATTTTATAACAAAAGAAATGTCCTGAGCTGGCCTCTAAGACATTAATCTCCTTCCATGTACGCGTACAACATCTGTGAACTTAATGTGTTAAACTCTGTCTAAGAAGTTTAGCGACCAGCGAAATTATAAGATTGATTGAAATCAACAAGTAGATACCTAAGCATAACTGATTGAATAATGAGGACCGTCTGTATACAACATTGACTGCGTCATTTTCTAGTTCTATTAAATCAATCACCTGAGTCTGATTTCGAGGGCGAAAGCGGCATTCAAAAATGACTGACGAATTGTTGATAATGTTAGTAGAAAAGTACGAAGAACTGTACAACTTAAAACAGCCCAATTATTCGAATGCCCAAAGAAGGGATAACATTTGGGAGGAGATAGGAACAATAACAAAACAAGATGGTATAATTTAGTCTTTGTCATTTCCATATCTTGCTATTTTCATAGTTATTGTTATTATTTCAATTTCATAATACTTATTAATAATCTAATCTTATATTATAAAATATTGCTTGTAATAAATTATAAATCTTGACAAATTACCTTTGTAAGGCAACTTATGGGCCAATCGGCCTGAAATAAATCATTTTTATTTTTTTATTTTTATTTAAAAAAAAAAAAAAATTTTAATAAAAGAACTCTAGGCGTTTATATCCCGGGTGTGCTCTCACGCACGAAGGCCCGGGATCAACCTTGAGCATGATCCAGGATTTGGCAGATCAAATATTTACAGTGGAGCGACTGCGTTTGACCTCCGTGACCCTGCTACCAGAGGAACCTGACCAGATTGGATCATGGTTACACATCCAGTCGCTTAAATGTGTAAGTTTCATCACCGTAAGAGAAATCGGTAATAATTCAACAAAAAAAAGAGTCATTGATAATTGGCCACAGCTGGATTCCAACCAGGTATCTCTTGCCTTCGAGTCGGATACTGAACCGCTCGTCCACCGATACTCTAAGTATTTACAATATAACATAGAATTCGATTTGAAAAATATGAAAAATTATATTTAAGCCATTCAAGAACCTCCGTAAATCAGATTAATGTTTGTATATATTTGAATCAGATTGCACCCAGAAAGTTCCCAGAGCGAAATCCAAGGACACTAAACTGTCTTGATTAATTGAAAAATTACCAATATGCCCGTTTTTTTGGAAAAGAAGTGTAAATAATTAAAAGTACCTTTTAGGTAGTCCTTCTTCTGGCTCTACAGCCCTTCTAAACTTTGTATGTTGTTTTTTATAAAAGGTTTAAGATATCTAGTAGATCCATGAAACAAGATGTAATCAAATAATCTTTTTTCATCATGTAATAAGTGGGAAACAAATAACGAATCATATTCCCCAAATATTGGTCTTTTCAAATTTATATCGCGAACCCATGCTTGACGTTTTTTAGGTTTACGCTCCTCTTCATCTGCCAACAAACAACCGATAATAATGATATCTTCATCAATATCCATTGCAAGATAATAAATGATATGTTAATAAACTGATGATATTGGTGATAAATTTGGAGAGATAACCGTATATTTTTGTTTCTCTTTTTCATTTTGAGAGAGGATAATCCTATAACCGACATACAGCAAACAATTAATTTTTTTTTTGAGAACACTGCGAACGAACAATCAGGGTTACCATCTAAGCATTTTTGAGATGTCATTATTAGTACCAAATCATGACACACAGTTGGCAACCCTGCCCGCAATTGCGGTTCGTGCGGTGCGGCCAGTGTGGCCATGCCATCAGCAACGTCAGCAATATCTCAATGCGATGCGTGCGGCGCGTGCGGCGCGTGCGGCTCTTGCGGTGCGGGCTAGTCGACGCGTAGCTTAAAAAAGCACAAACAAAAAAAACATTTTAACCACCCGATAGAGAGATGAGAGATGTCTCAAAATATAAATTTAAATTAATTTCTTTTTTGGGCCATCGTCTTTTTGCGTGGTTCTACTGTCAACGGTCAAACCTAAAAGTGGACTATTGCGACACTTGATGATAACGATAATAAGAACATTGATTAAATTAATACCATACAATTTTATGTCCGCGCACACAATGCACCTGCCATTGTTTATCAGCGGCATAATTCATGCAACCTCCAATTTAGACACGATTCCGAAGCCAAACACGAAAATCAGGCGCTGACAAAGCCGCTGGAAGCCCGCTTAATCAGCCGAATGTTCGGATTGACACAATATACACAAATTAATGAATGATCGACCGAAAACATTTCGACATCGGCGCGTCGGCTATTCGGGCTCATTTGTAAGACCAGCAATTATAAAGTGGCGTAATGAGGGCGCGGGAGCTGCGGTCTGATCCCTGATGCTGGGGCGCATTAAAGTGATTAGTACGGGGAAGCACGGCTACGGGACTGAGTGGCCACGCCGCAGCCCGCGATTTTCAATCCGACCATTATTGCCCACCGCAACAGTCGCGACAAAACAATGGAACAACAGTTTTGTTTTCAAAAATTATTAGGGGCAAAAGAATGGGCATTGTTTGTTTAGTATTAGTATTCTGTGGATTTGCGCCGTTGTTGCGAGGACTTTGAATAACTTCTTTGCTGTAACTTCAATTCATGTGTACGTTGTCGATTAGTTTTTCACTATCCGCAACCAAGGATAATTAGCACAGCTTACTTCTTTTGAAATAAATATAATAGGACCACGGTAAGTCCGAATCAACTGACAGTAGTACAAATTATAAAGTGTGGATATGGCAATAATCTGGGGATAATCTGTCCTTGTCAGTCCTTCTTATAAACATTCAGATATTTGGTCACGATTAGCTTGAACTTTTGTCTAAATTATTATTCATGGTGAAAATTATCTTCCGCACTTCCTTAATAATAGTTTTGCCCATTATTTAATAATATTTTTTTTAACTTGCGAAAATAAACAGTCCTACAAAAATCAATTTGTTTGTGACTTTTATGAATGTCGTTCTATGACGGATAAAAAACTTGGCATAAGTTGCCATACAGAGATTTTTTTTAATATGCGATTCTGATTTAGCGTGGTCTTATTATATTTCGTTATAACATTGTTACGGGGTTGATTGTCACATGGCAACATTTACTAACGCCTTATGAGGTAGCACGTAGTGGCTGTTTTATTTCATTTTAAGTTTACTGGTCTGGTCATCTTGGCGTTAATGTCCCGGTTCTGCTCTCGCGTGCCGAGGCCCGCTGTGTGACCTTTTTAAATAAAAAATAATGATTTAGCACCAAAAAAGACAAGCTAGGAACCCGAAAAAGTACTTCGCTAATACCATTACGGCACTCAATCGCTGGCACCTGTTGGCGGCTGTTGTCATTCATAGCCCGTTATCAAGACCGAGCCGCTGAATAGAAAATTAGCTTAAGTGCGTCATTAAATTAAATTGGGCAAATCTGACCCGTGAGCGGGTGGGGGTCGAAACTGACCGCGCTGGGATAGCCTAACCACCTAACCCGTCGGATGCTCGTGCCATTCGTCAGAGGCATCCTGTAATTAATGCTGACATGGCCAGCGAGGGCCTAATGAATAGCGGGTGTAGCGTGTCGCGCAAAAACTGACCCGTCATACAACACGCCTCGAATATCGACGCGCGCTAGGGTGGTGGCGCTGGTCGCGATTGGACTGGGACAGGTTTGGTGGAATTGTTTTGATATGCAAATTTGGAATTTTAAATTTAGTTATTTCAAATAAAAATATTTTGTTAAATTATTAACCTATGTAACACACAGTAAAAACAATAAAGATTTTTATTTATTATTTTATTTAACGTATTATTGGGGTAACTCGATTGCATAGTTTTTTACTAATTTTATTTCTATTTTACATTTGGTCGCTTGCTAACATAACTTATCATGACTAGCATTTTGCAATTTTTTTTGCATTGTAAGGTTTTGAGACTATAAAAATTTTGGTCTAATATGGTTTTAACGCTCATGTAAATAGTTACATCAGTTTAAAGTAAATTTTGCAAATTTCTAAAAGTGTATATCTTCTAAACGGTTAACGATAGAGAAACGACTGTCAGAAAGATCTTGTGAACAAAATTCGAAAAATACTATAATATGTTAGTGCAGATATGACAGTTAGCAAGGAAGGCGACGATTTGATTCAATACCATCTGACACCTCTACCATACAAATTCCAGCCATATTCTAGAGTAGGTATATAGAGTATAGAATCGGAAGTTATGAGCAAGTGAATATTGTTCTACGTTCATTTTGAATTTTAGTCTAAATAAGTGTAATAAAAATTCCTAAGAAATCCTCCTGCGGGTAGATATCAAAATTAAAAAATAATTGAACAATTAACAATTAAGTATGTACCGTAAATAACTGCTAACTGTATGTATACATATAAATAATATTGAATTTTGAAATAGTTTCTATCTATATGAAAAGATTAAGATTATTTATGAACGTTTACGATTTTTCATGTAATATTTAATGTAACAAAAAGTGTAAATCTGTTGGCCAATAAATAAATAAATAACCTTTCAATTAAAATTATGACCTATGAAACGTAAATAGAGGAATCTATATTGGGCCCAATAACACAAATCTCGAATCAGATTACTAATAAGGCAGTTAATGGAATAATAAATTAATAGGGCGATGCGTCGTCGAACCAGCTGGACGAGCCTCAGCACAATACAAAAATTAACTGTGTGACATCTCCACATATAATACTAGAGACAATACTGATAGATAAAACTGGTCTCAGTTTCGATGGTAAAGTCAAATTGGGCGCATCACTAGCCACAGTGCCACAAGCCGCGTACGAAATTGTAGATGTCAAAATGATAGGCGCATATTGGCCACCTATTGATTTTCGACATCCGAAACGGATAGGAATTTGTTTGTTTACTTCAGTTTTTTTTTAATCTAGTACTGTAACTTTACTCTCTATTGGTAGCGCTGTGTGACTTGTCCGAGTACATTTTCTTTTGTACAAGTTATTTGCAACATTTCCACGTACACCATGTGCCGTAACTATATCGGTTATAGTATTCGAGCGGAGCGTCGGTGGCCGACTGGTCAATGTATCCGACTCGTAAGCGAGAGGTACTGGGTATGAATCCCACTGCGGCCATACACCAACGACTCTTTTCTGAGTTATGTACATAAGTTAATTGCTAACCGATGCTCTGAACGGTAATGGAAAACATCGTGATGTAACCTATACATTCAGGCGACTGAATGTGTAACCATGATCACAAAATAGAAAACTAACAGAAGGTCCACTCCCGTCGTCTTCGAAAATTATTACCTAAACTTGCCGACTCACTAGGGTTGCTATTGTATTTATTCTGAATTTTGAAAAGAGTATTTAAAAGATCGAATAGAATTTTAAAGATCGTTCACAATAACATGTCCCTTGCAAAGGACCAATATCTAATCCTTGCCATAATGTGATCATAATTACTTTCCAAGCTGTTCAGATTGTGTTCAAGTGTATTAGATTTTCCACACCAGCTTCAGACATTATGCCTTTAGTAGGCGTAATAATAATCTACTGTTTATTCACTTTTTTTAAATTCATCGTCACCTGATTATATCATCAGACCCTGAGAATAACCTTTCCCTGACCTGGGATTTGACCCATTTCATGGTAATCAATTGAATTGAAAATTTCATACACATGTAAATTGATGAAAATGCAATATTATGTTATAAGTCAGTTGATCTGATGATGGAGAAGTAAGGTGGTCAGCGATTTTTTTATATTAGGCTATACAGGCATTTTCGACTAGAAACTATTAAGGTGTGGCCACCTTACGGTTTCTTATTCTTTTAAAAACTGTCAAGTTGTACTTGAAACTGTTCAACTAGTCCTAGGGTCTCTAGCGGAAGATCTTGGTCAACCTCGCTTCATCATCGGCATTAGAACTCGTAGCGGTTCTGAAGTTCGACTAGCCTCAGTCTGAAATGGGCAATTAAGCAATCTTAGTTACGTACAAGTACTTTTATTTTATCAATAATAATATTGTTTAATTAAATAATATTCAATTAAAGTCGACACTACAACGAATTCTCGCGTTAACAGTCGCGACCGAGCACTGCTTGAAACTGCGTGAGAATGCCTGTAAACGTAACGTCAATGTGTGCGTGTCGGAAATGGCGCATTGTTTCCAGTGGACCTTCTGTATGCGCCGTTCTTTATTTTGTGCCATGATCCAATCTGGTCAGGTTCCCCTGGTAGCAGGGTCACGGAGGTCAGATGGCAGTCGCTCCACTATAATTATCTGATTTGCGAAATCCTGGATCATAGTCGAGGCGGACCCCGCGCCCTCGTGCGCGATAGCACAAACGGGACATTACCACCACGATTATCTTCGAAAATTGACTACAGTTATTTGCAACATTTCACCGTACACCGTACCATGTGCCATAACTACACCGGCTATAGCATTCGATTCTAGTAAGCTATGTAAAATTTCAGCACGCAACATAATGTTGTGGTGCGAAACGAAAGGCTTGCCTAATATATGGGATACGAAATTTACAGCTCAATATAAATCAGCGAATAAGTATTCCTCCTTATAATTTATGGCACGCTTCTGGCCCGTTGTGGGACTTAATGGATGCGCCCGCAGATATCAGTGGTTGCCGTCTTTAAATTACTCACTGTTCAGGAAACGTGGCCTCACCCGCTGCAAATCCACTTAAGCGTATTTCTCACACTATTAAGATAAGCAGAAGGCGATAAGGATTACTTTTATCAAGCGTTTAGTTGTAATTGATTTTTATTACGTCCGCTGCGGTCGCTGGGGGTGGGTTTGTTGGGTGGAATGGGTGTTTCCTTACAAAGTATAAAATTAAGTCAGTTTCCGGGTCTCCCCGTCTACGCATCCGCGAACTCCTCCTAAACCACGGTACGGATATTGATGCCGTTTCCACAGTCATTTAGAGATTTTTTTCCAGTATGTTGATGTGTCAAATACATGCGTATTTAATTGGCAGAATCCGAGATTATCCGTGCGGTGCGGCTCGCTAGTGGTCATCGTCATTTTCTAGCAGCGCAATTTCCTAACTATTGAACATACTCGAAAAAAGTGGTTGATTTTGTCATAATCTCCAAGCTATTTGTTAAAATAATAAATCAAAAATTGCTGCTGCTAAATGAAAATGAAAATAAAGTTACAAAAGTACATCCAGTAGTAAGTCACATGTTTTTAAAAATGCGGGCATTTTTGGGAAATTATGATGATAAAGGCAAAATAATAACAAAAAACAAAAATAGATTGGAATAATAATACCTCAAGCGTAATGGGAGCCTAATCGCTGAAATTATATTGAAAAACTAAAAAAAATAAGATATAAAACATCACGACTACCTGCACACCAAACCCGCTTCTTACCGACCAACAAAACTGCGCCATTTAATTGAGTGGGTCCAGGAATTTCTAATTCCGGCCGCACCGGGCGCCAATTTATGCCGCCCTTTGTCCCCAATGAAAACGAGTCATGCAAAACGGCCCTAAAAACTTGGCGACTTGCGAAACTATTCACAGCGCTAGCAAATTGAAATAATTTAGCACGTTCCCGAGCATAACTTCTGGTGGACTTACGAGCGTGATAGTGCGGGCTGCGCAGGCGCCTCGCGCTTTCGTGCGAAACGGCGGTGCGCGACGATAAACTTGACGCAGGCATGCGGCTACAATTAAAGAAACTAAGTAAGCAAAACGTGGCCAAGAAATGCTGGGGGTGTGGTGGAATGATGTGTGGGTGTGTTGTTTTACACATGTAGGGGATTGTTTCTTGTAACTGTTACGTTGGATTATGTTTGAACTTGGCTTATGCTCCCAATCTGTGCGCAACGAATGGAAGTTTTCATGTAGGTAAGCAGTTCAGCACATACATATTGTGTATTGTATGATTATGATGAATTACATGTGTAGTAACAGTACGCGTTACTGCAAACCCAAATACTTTTTTAACGTATACTTACAAATAACGCTTTTGAAAAATTTCCTACCAATATCTATTACATATGATGACTGGTTATCTCGAGAGCCGATTGGTGACGTTGATTTTATATCTTATTATTAAACTGTAAAAATGTGTACTTAATTTGTTTGCTTATTAATTTTCTATCAATCACTCAAACGTCGGGACTTTTCCCTATCACATCGCCTATATCTCTATAAAGTGCTTGTTAGGCACTATGCTTCTTCTTTGCTTCCCGCCCTCTCACCTGCCCGCTTGACAATTTGGCTTTGCGGATCTTCGCTTTGCTCCATTGTGCGTCTTCTACCGTCTATCAAGGGAAGTGCTCTGGGGTATTGTTTGGACGGACACCAGCCGTAGAGTTACACCACCGTACAACCCGCCGCAAATTGAAATTCCATCTCTTTGACGAGTGGCGGTCGACCAACGTACGATTTTTACGAAACTTAGTGCCTCGTACGATCACGCTTTGGAACGAGCTTGCTGCAACCATGTTACCATGCCGTTACAACATTACAACCTTCAAGAAAGGAGCATACAAGTATTTCAATGATATTCGCGGCTCTCCGGGTTTAAAATAACATATTTTAACGTTAATGTCCCGGTTGTGCTTCGCGCACGTGGGCCCGGGTCCGCCTTGACCATGATCCAGTATTTGGCAGATCAGGTAATTACAGTGGAGCGACTGCCACCTGACCTCCGTAATCCTGCTACCAAGGGAACCTGGCCAGATTGGATCATGGTTACACATTCAGTCGCCTGAATGTGCAGGTTTCATCACGATGTTTTTCGTCACCGTAACACGATGTTTTTCAGCATCGGTTATTATTAGTAAATCTTCATAACTCAGAAAAGAGTCATTGGTACATGGCGGCAGTGGGATTCGAACGCAATACCTTTAGCTTACAAGTCAGATACCTTAACCGCTATCCCACCAACGCTCTACTCTCCGGGTGTACCGGGTGTCCCTTAGACGGTGATCACTGTCCATCCAGATCAGCTGCGTGCTCGTGTGCCTCCCTCTATATTATAAAACTACATACGTGAATGACACTGAAAGCAAGCATAAGCTTAAAAGTACCCGTATTGCAAATATATATTGCCTTACTTGAAGTCTTCGCAATTTTATTTAAACTACGCAGTGACAAACGAGCAGACAGCTCACCTTACGGTAATTGATATTTGTCGCTCATAATATCTACGATTTGTGCATTTAAGTTGCAGGCAACAAAAATGCAGAGCCGCAGATGCGTTGTTACTTTGAGAAGTAAGATGTAATACCTCATACCTGTAATTACCACTATGTCTAAATTTGGAAAATTCTACAACGATTATTACCTATTGGCTATATTTAGCAATTGAAAGTTCGAGAACACAGGTCTGCATCGTATGTTGTTTAAATATTCACACATAGGCCGAGCCACAATAAGTCACGGTTTTGCTAGGAAAGCTTTAATCACTGGGCAGTATGTAGGCACATTCGTTGGTTATTTTCCAGCCTTCTATTAAGTCTATGCTAAAAATAGCTGGGCATTGCGATTCAGTTATCAATGCCTGTCAAGATATTTTATCCTTGCAAATTTCGAACCTAGTTTTGTGTTTTTTGAACGAGCAGACCACCTGATGGCAAACGGCAACGGTCGCCTGTTGTCTACGATTCGTGCATGTAGGTTGCAGGAAACAAAAAATCCAAAACCGCTGTGCGTTGTCACTGTGAGGACTAAGATGCTTCATGCCTGTAATTGCGCAACAATGCGAGCATCGTTGCTTGGCGGCAGAAATAGATAAAGCAGAATAGTGTGATTTAGTTTATATGTGATAACGTTCTCTCTGACTTAGCAGAACAAGGTATAACAAGATAGTTAATCATAGTTACCCCACACGAGTTGACTTTACCTTAAAATTTTAATGCGTAAAGCTTTGGGCCAGCAAGATCTGCAACTATGCCAAATTTCATATCACTAGCTGCTAAGATATTTGACTGTGACAGACGGAAGTACGAATGGTTGGATAGACACCAGAGCATGGCCATAAGAGTATCGATTATCATTTTGAATCGGAACCCTATAAACCCCAGCGATTATTGCATCAATGTGACAATCATCCCATAATTCGTTTTCAAAGACACCCTAAGCAATATTTGCTTAGCAACATAATATATTCGACACACGTAGTACCCCTAAAACCTGATAGCAAAATAAATAAAATCACAGAAACCGTATGGCATCGCGGCTTATGAAAAAATATCCCATTAGCTAAACGCGAAAAGTAATGCACATTCTGTTTCATAACAGGATGAGGGGCTAAAAGACACCTCTGGTTTTTTTTCGGATATATAATGTGGAATAACATAAATTCGTCTGGAAACGACATTATATTTTTCGTTGGTGCAGAAAAATATGAAAATACGAGCTTTACTTAAAACATTAGTTTACGCGACTTCGAGTGCAAATAGTTTCTATGACTGTCGGCTTTTTGGCTTTTCCCGACAACCATTTTAAATGGAACTCCTTAGTGTATGATTGCGTGTTACTATGGAGAGGTCAAACTGTATCCCTGGTTCTATCAATCCAAATTAGATAAAATATAGGTCAGATTTTAAGTTAGACCCTGTGTACCAAACTGTGGAAAGTGCATACAAAACGGTTCAGCGGTTTTTGCGTGATGCGCGCAGACAGACAGACACTAAAATCTAATGAACGAATAAGTACTACCCACATCTACATACTCTATGTACGTATTAGCTTTAGGTACCAAGTTTGGATATCACTCATCAATCCAAAAGTTTGTCTAGGAATAGGTACTAAATTGTAAAATAAAATTGTATTTTTGTTTGTAATTAATAATTCAAAACGTACTACGTCTTTAACAACACTTTCGAGTGACATATGCTACTTTTTATCCCCGCAAAGTAATAAGGTCCCGCGGGAAAGTAGAGTGTTTGCAGAGATCCAAACTGCCACTGAACGGCTCGTACCTATATAGTACGTACCTCGACTATTTATATTTGCTTAGTAACAGAAGCAATCAAAACCTATGAGCTATGACCGATCCAGCATCGGTATACACAGGGCCGCACTAGGGCGCGAGGGTGCGCCCGCTGCTGTGTTTGTACCCACGAGCGAATCTTTGATATCAAATTCTTTCAGAGCAGACCACACGTAGCGGCCCCGCATCGCATTCACTCATATTTTAGATAACGCCCGTTCGACTGTTTCTGCTCTTCTCTCCGCGAGTTTGAATAAAAATATACGAGAATTTTTCGCCAGGGCTCTGTTGGTGTACGCAGCAGTACTTTTTTATTAGACAGTTCAATTTTAACTTTTACGGCGATCGTCATAAGAACGATATTTAGATACAAAGTTATCTGAGCAGGTGGCTGAAACTGAAACATTGAAAAAATTTGGGCACTTCATTTAGAAATGTATTTGAAATGACATATCAATGCCGACAATAGCGACACCTGTCACCGGGTCAGATAAGTTTAAGGGAAGTTTGTGGCACTGTGCGTTGTAGACAGATGTAGAATTTGTTGGCAAGTAGGCTTGAACGGTGCACCCGCCCATACAGCTTGGAGTCGAGGGAGATTTTGAAACGCCAATTTCCAGGAAGTGTGATCTCTCGTTCGGGCGATTTAAACTGACCGGCGGACGCCTGTTTGAATTCTCGCGTTTACCGCAACTGCCCGTAAACCCTTCAAGCCTTGAAGACCAGCATTCAATTTCAAGCCGTGTTATACGAGCAACCATTGGAAATGCTGCACGACAAATAAACAAGAACAAAATTTGCTTCAACACAGGAGTAACGTCATAAATTCAGTACTTCGCGCAGTTCTGAATCCATGCAGCGAATCAGATAGTATTTATTAATTTGTCCTTTTCTATTACGTTGTTTATTACTGATAGTATCGCAATAGGTCTATAATTACTACAGTCATGGTTCTATAAATAAATAGGTCGAGGTTATCACAATGTTTATAAATATGTGTCTATGAAATTGTTATTAAAAACTCAAACCGTTTTCGCTTGAGTTTTTCTGCAACAAACATCATCCCATTAAATTTACGCGAGCTTACGCCGATCAGCGGCTCTATTTTTGAATCGCTCGCTTCGATTCACTTTTTTCGGCATGAAAAATTCAATATTTTTTAAATCACACTTACAACACTCAAAGAGTACTTTCAAAAATAGGAAAAATTAGTCACAAAAATAAGTGTCAAAATATTCATGCCGAAAAAAGTGAATCGAGGCGAGCGATTCAAAGTACCCGGCCCCAGGCAACAATAAATAATAATAAATAAATAACCTTCACCAGCTACTGTTTAGAAAACAAAATTTAACGTAGCCAGCTGGTAGCTGGGTAATAATACCTTTCATTTGGCCACGTAGAAAACACTCGCGGTCAGCCTCGGCGGGTGTCTGTTGCTGATCCATTGCGGGTTTCGCACGCGGCGCGTGACGGATAGCCTGAAGTGCCAGCCATGGATTAGAAACAGACCTGTCACAGACAGCCTAGACGCAGTGCTGGGCTAAGATAAATATATTTGTGAACGACACGTTAGTTCACTGCCAACATAGTTATCAGGCTAACTAGATAGACTACGCCCTACACCTTTTTCAAAAGCGTGGCGTTTAAATACGGTAGCAGACGTTGCTATCCATAGTTTGCGGCGATCACTTACAATACAACCAGGAGACCCACTTCGGCATCGGCATGCATTGCTTAACTTTTTAACGGTCTCGCAGAGACGCTTCCACTTGACCAAAAAACACCCACCCCTCACACCTCTAACGTTGTTCCAGCCAGAACAAGCATGAGGAAGCCTCGGAGGACGCTGAGAGCGCGCACGAAGCTGCGCAGTGGCAGGCGGCCGGTAGCGCGCTGAGGCGAGATGGCCGCGGCGCAGGCGCGAGGCGGCGGACCCCTCGCGCGACTGTTACTACTCGTTGTATTGCACGCCAACTTTTTAGGTGAGTTGCTTATACCTCACTCGGACACGTTTTAGATTAGATCATCATTTATATATATTATTTCAACTTTGCCAAATTCGACAATTTTATTATCATGTAACCAAGGTACCTAGTTGAATAGTATCTTCTTACATTTATAATTGAGATCAAACAAAGTTCTAGACAACAAAGATGCATAAAATATATTGATTAAAAAGGGGACCGGCAGAAATGTAAGACCCCAAGCCAATAACGTTGAATGAAAAAGGATTTTCTACAACTTTTACTATTGCGTCAATTCTTGAATCGCTGTGAGAAAAAAGTTATATACAATTAAAAAATACTTCATTTTGTACTGAAAAATTCGGCCTATATGACCAATACCGTTGAGCGATATATTATTGGAAAGGGTTTTTGATTTTCTACTACTTGCAACAACTCTCAAATCGAAGTAGAATAAAAGTTATGGCCAAAATTATGTTTACTTTAATTGACCATAACTTTTTACTCACAATGATGCGAGAATTGTTGCCGTAGTAAAAGTTGTAGAAAATTAAAATTCCTTTCCAATGACATATAGCTCAGCGTTATTGGTCATATAGGCCGAATTTTCCAGTATAAATCGAAATTTACCATAATTGACCATAACTTTTTTCGATTCGAGAGTTATAGCCATAGTAAAAGTTGTAGAAAATGAAAAATCTTTTCTAATGACATCTAGCTCAACGTTATTAGTCATATGAGGCTGGGTTGTACGGACTTCCTTTAAGTACTATGATTTACTCAGTATGTTTAAAAGAGAATTTGCAATTTCCAGAATATTTATTTTAAAAAAGTACTGGCAGACTTGGCTTCACCTCTTCCTCTTCCACCTCTCACCTCACCACCTCAGATCTCATATATTTTTACGGGAGAGTCACGAGACTTGGCGAATTTTTACACAAAAACATTTTTGATGTGTTTAGATATACCCGGGAATTCTCAAAAGTAGACTTAGCGCCTGTGTCACGTGGGGATTCATTAAGAAACATTATTATGAGGTATGCATCCGTCAAAATGAACTAAATCGACCAATCGTGAAACCGTATTGAAACCAGTCCGTTCACTTAGCAGGCGAACACTGTGAGAACGCATAGTAAAGCTACTTTACTAAGACAAGTATTTTTAGCTTTTTAACTCAAATGGCATTCAAATGATAACTGCTGAGCATCAAGCGGGCTATATACCGCGATCATCACTCACGCTTTCATTATAAAAAAATGTGTCAAACCATTATTGAAGAACTCCGCTACTCTGTACAAAATACGATTAATGTCCTAAAAGTTTCACAATACAGATACTAGGTTCGCCAATTCGTCGAAATCCGCATATTTTAGACATCAGTGGCTCGAAGGCGAGGCATAATTTGTTTGGCTAGGTCAGCCGCGAAGCCTAAACTCAGCAGAGCGTCCGGCGGGTCGCCGCATAACACCATGTCGTACATTTACGACATTTGCACGGTCCGTCCCGAGTTTTGCACCGCACTCATTTCGCAAAGTGCAAGCTTTCACAACGCTTGCGTAGACCATGGACTTATTATTATCTAACGTAGACTCTTGTTCACTGTGCCATATTCGTTTTCTTTCGGCTATTATTGTTTTTTGTGATAACCTTTATATCTTTTAGAAATGAGACGCTATAGGCCTCGTCCACAGTGTGTTTTGCTTTGTATTTACGCTGTACATAGTTTTCTGGAAGTGAATTGTTGATAAGGTAAACTTCATCAACGTAATTATCTGTTTAAATAATTTTATGTTAATGTAAATTTTAGATAATTACGAATCTAATTTAATTTAGACCGGTTATTTTATATCAGCTTGAACTCACACAACCAAATTCGCACCAAATACATATATAATTACTATCATCAAATCCTGAAAAAAGTTCAAACGATAACAAAAATACACAATAAAACTTTTCAATATCCCGATCCGTTGCTTACGTCCGTAGATTTCCTCAATGATCCGCTTTTTCAGATTAGCCAGCGATATTGTATACAATATAGATTGTAGCTGTACCTCGTAAATGTCAACCCTTACATTCACTAGAGCTCGGGACACTTATTCATACGTATACCTAACTGCTATACATTTGCAAATGGATTTTTCTCAGTCACTTTTAAAGCAATTCATTCAGCGATGATAAAAAATATAAAACCGTATAGAGGACAACCCTTTCAGGAGTCAAAACGTGGTTTATGCGGAATCCGCATTGAAAAACGGGCTGGGGGTCAAAATGTCAGTACGTTCAGTGAAACACGCACGGCGCCCCCCGCGTGGCGCCCCCCGCTGACGTGTCTATGCATAACACGTCTAAATTAACCAAATATCGCATACCTATCCTGCCGTTTCGTTTTATTACCACTTAATTATGAGTTATAGGAGAAGTGACATATTAAATTGCTGTCTTAAAATCATATTTGACGCCATAAAGTAGTCACTATTGAACGCGGTATGGAATAAAAACGAATTTTCCGGCGACGAAATTTATTGCCGCGAGTCTGCGACTCAGAGGCAGCGGGGGAGCGCCGAATTAATTTAATCTCGTTGTAAAATTTTCACTCGCCACCTTATCTCGCGTCGTATTGTCGTTTTATTGTGCCCGCCCCGGTACCCTGGAACCCTGGAACCATTAGCGAAAATGTCACAGCGACGGCATTGTATCGCACGCCGCGGCCGCACAATGATGCGGCCAGGCGACCCCGCGCCCGCGTTACCTTTCGCTCTCTGTCATAAATAATGTTGCGCGCACACACTGGAATGGCTATGCGATCACGTCATCGCAGTCGATGTATAAGCTAGACATTGCTGCGTAAATGGATAGGTTAGGTGGATAGGACAAAATCTGGAAGATATTGCTAAAAGCCATAAGACCGCCTTTGTATGTTACTATTTACAATTAATGCAATTTAGGAGCGTTTTTACTTGATTCTTAGTATTGTCCATAGCAGAAAACATCGCGAAGAAACCACATTCACACGAATTAACGCGTAGCCGGAACCCAATCTGCGGGGCTATTGTCTAACTCAGTTGGCAATTGATATTGACATTTGATAATTGTACACTATGTCATCTACGTTGGCCGTTGGCTATAGAGTCTACCAAATTAGAGTAGAGAGAGTAGTGTAAGATAATACGTCAAATTAAGTTGTCAACTAAGATAGCCAATAGCCCAACTGGTAAGGTTACCCTGTTCACAGGGCCACGGAGGTAAGACGGCAGTCCATCCACTGCAATTACCTGTTCTACAAAATTCTAGATGATGGACAGGCGGTTCCGGATCTTCGAATGCGAGAGCACCACAGAGATTATAGTGCCAAGATGATTTATTCTTGAAGCTTATAATACGTTCTCAAATAATAGGTCCCAAATGTGAGTGGACAATATCCTGATTGCCTGAAAGTAAGTACCTACCACTAGCATGGAGGAGTGGAGCACCGTAAATTCCAGCGAGACCAGATTTACATTTACAGAGTACATTTCTACTTATTTAGTAAATTTTGGTAGAATTTATATTAGTTTGGTAAACGTTCGGCCTACCCTTTTACAACAAACACATTTGCAACAGAAGTCATTGTTTGCAACCTAAAAATCATTGCCACCTGAACTACTAAAACAAAACATGGGAACATGGTGGTTGGTATTTCCGCATGAATTGAGGTAGTTGTCTAATCGAAAAAGGATTTATTGTTTAAACAATAGGTATTAGTGCAACTGAGAAAAAATTGAATCTCAATAGACTAGACAAGTTTTATCCATATAACGAATGCAAGCATACTTGCTTGGTGGCAGAAATAGACATAAAGAGATCTACTCATTCAGACTTTCACTTAATCTGGAAGACGAGTATATTCCGAAACCAAAGCCTTCCAGGAGGTTCCGAAAACAAATTTCTTAGTAGGTAGATTCCGAAACGAAAATCTGGTAACACCGGCAAATTCTTCACATCTCACGCCGTCCGAGACGATTCCCCTCACGTCGGCCGAGTGGCCGACAAAGGAAAGAGGGCTTGCATACCTTATTACCACCTTTTTGCCAAATCCCTACTTATGTGAAACACGACACGCTCGCGTAATTTGAAATGACATGTGGACGTGGCTCCCCAGTGGCGGTACCAACAAAGGCGAGTACTTAAGGAGCTCTGAATATGAGTACTAGAGCTCTTAAGTGTAGGTACTCGTGTAGATGGGAAGTCCTAAAGTGAGATGTTCACACTTGTTTTGCCCCTATGGGCCTTTGCAAGTCCTCAAACATTTTAAAAACATCTATAATAAAACAAAACGTGAACTTAGAGAAACATCGTAAATAATGAGTAAACTAATGATTAAGTTAAACTATGATATTGGCGAACTGTTTATCAACAATGTTTAGTATTTATTTATACAAAAAATAACCCATGTCATATTAGATATGAATATAATGAGTCGCGTTCTTATCATCAATGTATGGGAGATCCGCAACTCTATGACAAATATTAAAATGTTATTTTTTTTGACATGCTTGACTTATATTTTCATAAATACTGTTGATAGTATACTTTAAAAGCCAGTAAATATTGTTGAGAAAATGTAAAAGCCATGTACTGTGTTCGTAGTATTTTTTGTTCTCTCAACTTCGCAGCATTACAAGCAAAAAATTCACTGTTAAATTAAAATATCTTCTGCTTACAATAATAGTTAATTATCTCATTCATTCATCATCTCGCAGAACTTCAGACATTCCTTGATAAGAATAGTGGTATTCTTAACGTAAGCATAGTTACTTACAGCACACATCTCATGCAGAATCCTATAATTTGCGGGCACGACACGCTCTTGGTGATAAATGTTTTACATGTAAATACAAATCAGCAACTAATATAAATAACATATCATCATACTATACAATCACTGCAACCATTCGAGCTGTGTACACGTCATGTTTTGAGATTCATTTATGAAAATATTATAGAAATGACGACCTCGTACTTTGTGTACGGTTTGTGCCTCTTCCTAGTGAAGCTCTTGACATCGGAAGCTACCCAAAACGATAGTGAGTATTTCTAATATTTATAACTAGTGGACCCGGCGCGACTTCGTTCGCGTACACCTACTTTATCCTTACCTACTATTTTTTTCTTGCTTATAAACCTTCCTCTTGAGTCACTCTATCTATAGTTGAAAATCTCTTTAAAATCCGTTTCGTAGTCTAAAAGATCAGACGGTGGAAAGGGACTTTGTTTTATGCTATAGATAAAAAAAATAGACAAAGCTAAATAAAATATAATGTATGAACTCAATATAGTGTGTTCCATCGTCATCAACAGCTCATAACAGTCCTTCTCTATTTGAAATAACAGTACAAAAAGCTAGCAAATAAAAATTATGCAAAAATAGGAACAAACAACGCCCAAAACATAACTACAAATAAAATCTGCTGCACTCACATGAGTCCTAGCCAAATTATTATTTAACAACTTGTTTAGTAATAAAAAATGCACGAAAATTACATGTTGTCGTGTGTGGCCGTTAAACTCGCGTTGTGAACTGCTATCACGACTTCACGAGTCCAATTCCAGAAGGGCAGAGTAAATGGCCGGGCGGCGCCTGGCTAATTTTATGGCCGGTGTATTTCTCGCATATTTTTCTAGCCTTTAATGTCGTTGCGGGCCACGCTGCAATTAATCAGCGAGGCAATGAGCCGTTCGCTTTGGACGTGGCTTATGAACAATCCTTCCCTTGCGGTTTGACAGGAGTGCTTGAAAGCTATTTAGTAGGTTCGGGTGTATAGTTGTTGGTGTTTTCGTGGTTTATTTTGGCGACGAGCTTTTATCAACTTGTCCCGGAGTTTTTGTGTCAAAATAAAAAAAGGTAGTACACAAACTAAAAACCCCGACTGCTATTAAAAACTGAAAGGTTAGAAACAAGCCGAGTGGTGTAAGTATAAAGTGCAAACGTTAGTTTAATTTAAACAATAACTTTTTAGTTTTTCGACTGCTAGTCGGGGTATTTAAATTTTGTACTACTTTTTTTATTTTCCGCTTTTTGTATTAATGATCGATACCATGAAAGTGTAAGTGAAGTGAAAGTGAGAACGGTTGCTAACTAACTTTAAATTATTATAGATCCTAAACGGTCCTAAATAAAAAATGGTAAAAGAAACCCAATGTACATACATGCAAACAAACATAGGCTGATAAACAATTGCTTTCCTTTGCGTCGCGCAGTCGGGTAATAATATGGCAATGTCGTTTTATATTTATATTTAAAATCATTAAAACTGCCGTCAATATTTTATCAATAATAAATATAGTAACTTACGTGACTACTACCAGCGAACAGTCCAACCTACCAATAAATAAAACAGCACGGAAATATGTACAGTATCGTCTCTGAGATGATCGAGACAGATTCATTGGATGACTTTATTATATTTTAGGATATTCACCCGAAAAGAAGATGACAAGGGAAACGCAAAAGGGCATTATGCAAACCTAACAGTTTTAGAGGCAACCGGTTCAACGGCCTAATAAAACGCGATAGTCACCAGGAAATGCTAAGGGACGGGCAGTTGCCCGTATTTATTGCTGTTATCCCATTTGCATGCAATCTTACGCATAGCCGTCCCCACCATTCATACAGCAGGAGTGGTATCGCGGACTTGTTTATAGAATATTGCTCATAAACATGCAGATTGCGGATGGGACGTGTTTTTATGTAAAATTGGGGGAAAGGGGAGTTATTTTATTTATTACCCACTTGAGTTGGCGTCGGCGTCACGCTGTCACGGTGAGCGATCGCCCGCGGGCTTGCAGCGGCGGTGGCACCCACAATTCTTTTAAACGCCCCCCATATTTGACTTGGCGGGTGTGTGCGATTTAGCCGGAGATTTTAATGAAATGTTGTTTAGACGCATAGTGTAGTCTTTTTCTGAGCTTGTGAATAAAACGTTGTGTTTAATCTGTTGAGCTGAATTGGGTAAAATAAACTTGTCTCTTTTTTGCCTTGTAATACATACTTTTCTGTAATTAACATCTAACATGAAAAGTACAACTACTCCTAGCTATAAGTAATATAAAAGTATAACATGAACACGCGACGTATACATTCTAAACTTGAATGAGTAAAAATATTATTCCGTTACAGAGAGTCAAAGTATTTATAATACACATAGCGAAACAAGCATTAAAAAGCTCCATGTGATAACCGTTGAAAATAAGGCAAATAGAGATAAAAAAATAATTATATTTCGTCGCTTCATTCTTCAGATATAACAAGGTAGTCCTTCTAACCTACAGGCAACATCGCACAATTTAAAGACACAAATAAAAAAAACAAAGCTGTCAAGCACAGTGGCGCCACGCGTCACCAGAGTACAACCTCATTCTTTTTTCGTGCGAGGCAACAGACGCACGCGTATTACTTTCTTAGGACTTACCTACCCACAAATTTTAATTTTTTTTTTTCTTCTTCTAATAGTTTTATATTTTTATATTTTTTCCTTTGTTCACGCTACTTTTACAATGCCAAAAAAGCCGCGTAATCCTGCTTGTGATGATCAAGAACCGCAAAAGAAGTGGCGAAGAGTGATTATTTATTCCGATTCGGATGAGTCAGAAAAATCGGGTAAGTTTACGTATTTTGAATTTTTGAAAAGTGGAATCGACTTGTGTACGACTATGAGACGAGCATTAGCTAGAATCGTTTTGGTTAATACTTTAATAGCCTGGATGTTGACCGTGAGTCTTCACGATGGCATAAAAGCCTGGATTCTAACCGTGAGTTAGCACGATGGCACACCAGCCCGGATATTGACTGCGAGTCAATACGACGGCTTTAGCGACAACAAATCTTGACTGCGAGTCAATGGTTGTTAGTCGATAACCGCATACGATTCTATAAAATTGTACCTACGTACATATTTTTCTCGTAGTCGATATTTTTACCCCGCATATACTGAACTTCTTACAAAAACCTACAAAAGTAAGCATAATTTCTTTGTTGTAGACTCCGAAAAGGAACAAGAGGCGGGTATTATGGTAGATTTACATCGTCCCGGCGACGGCATAGCGTCAGATCTGACGCCCTTACAAATCGACCCTTCACCTGAAGAACCGATTCTAGAACTAGACCCCGAATTGCTGTCGGCTCTAGGAGAGCCTGCGGAAGATGCACCAGACTATGGAGCAAAAATAGTTCAGGACTTAGCTCAACGTTGGCTGCCAATCCTACGTAAAGGAATCCCCAAGGACAAAAAAGACAGTTTCTTGAAGGAACATACGATACCCGAGAACTGTAAACTTCTTCGAGCCCCGACTTTAAATGTCGAAATGGCAGCTGCGATTCCTGATTTAAGCCGGGCTCGCGATAAAAGATTAGAAACCACCCAAAACCAGCTAGATCTGGGAATTTCGGCAGTCGGGAAAGGGTTATCCCTCCTGCTCACTAGTGACGACAAGCAGAAAAAAGTCCAAGCTATACAATCAATATCGGACGGGTGCAGATTATTAGCTGATCTTCATTACATGGAAACAGAGTCTAGAACCAAGCTTATTACCCCCTGTTTAGACAAATCGTTCGTACGAACAATGCATGACTTGGAAAGAGACGAAACTCTTTTCGGTAGCAAATTATCGAATAAGATAAAAGCGTCTAAAACTATAGAGAAACAAGGGTTTCAGATTAAGAGGGCGCCACCAGTTCAGAAGACTTCATCTACTTTGGCAGTTTCTCTGCCCTTATCGTCACTCCGCTCGCGTCTCCAGGGAAACGCGAATGGACCCTCTCGCTATCCGCCGACGAACAGGGGAGGGCGAGGGGGGGCACAGAGGTACAGAGCAGCCCGGAAGTCGCAGGCCCCGACGTATCACGGCAAGACCTCCACGGCGACGTCGGCGAGCAGCAGCAAGCCACGTGCTCCAACTCGATAGAAAACCAGGTACACGCCGGCCGATTACAAGTTTTTTATCATTGTTGGACATCTATCACCAACAATCCTGTCGTATTAAATTGGATCCGTGAAGGACTATCGATATCTTTTAATCAAAAGGTTTCACAAAATTGTGTTCCTAAAAATACATTTTCATCTAATGAAACAGTAGAGATGGCCGTTGCTATACAAAATCTTTTGGACCTAGGCGCGATTGAAGAGTGTAAGCCCTTAGCTGACCAGTTCATTTCAAAAATATTTTTAGCTCCGAAATCCAGCGGCGGTAAGAGGTTTATTTTAAATCTCAAGCAATTCAATACATTTGTTAAAAAACTCCATTTTAAAATGGAGGATTATAGAACAGCCGCTAAATTAATACCCGAAAATGGATTTATGGCAAGTATAGACCTTAAGGAGGCATACTTGCTCGTGCCCATGGCTATCTTAGATAGAAAATATTTAAGATTTCAGTTTAAACATGCAAATTCATCCACAGAAACTTTGTACGAATTCAAAGCCATGCCTTACGGTCTATCAATCGCCCCTAGGACCTTCACAAAGATTATGAAGGAGGTAGTATCTCACCTAAGATACCAAGGGTTCATCAATGTAATATATTTAGACGATATTCTATGTATCGGCCGAAATTATGATGAATGTTACCGTAACGTTATGCAAACCTTACGTTTACTTACATGTTTAGGTTTCGTAATCAACTATAACAAGAGTATTGTTCAACCACAACAATGTTGCAGATTTTTGGGGTTCATTTTTAACTCAATTAAAATGACATTAACACTGCCAATAGAGAAACGTAACAAAATAGTCAATGTAGCCAAAAAGTTCAAATCCTTGTCAGCGTGCAAAATCAGAGATTTTGCCCAATTTATAGGCACTTTGGCGTCTGCATGTCCGGCTGTACGGTACGGTTGGCTGTATACGAAGCGTCTTGAACGAGCGAAGTATTTAGCGCTCGAGAGTTATTTGTCTTATGACGCAAAAATAACTATCTCGCGCGACCTTTCCCAAGATTTCGATTGGTGGATAAAAAATATTCAGCGCAGATGCAGCTTCATTGGAGAATTACGTTTCGAGCTCGAGATTTTTACAGACGCTAGCCGCACGGGTTGGGGTGCGTTTTGTAATAACAAGCGCGCAAATGGCGGTTGGAAGGATGACGAAGTAACCTTTCACATCAATTATTTAGAACTACTTGCAGTGTTTTTAGGATTAAAAAGTTTCGCGCGCGACAAGCGAAATTGCTCAAAATTGTTGCGGGTGGACAATACTACTGCCGTGAGCTACATCAACCGAATGGGTGGTATACAGTTCCCCCATTTAAATGATGTAACGAGGTCGATTTGGCGATGGTGTGAGGAACGAGAGATCTGGTTGTTCGCTTCTTACATCAATACTCGTGAAAACATCGAAGCAGATGAAGAATCAAGACGAAAAAATCCGGACATTGAATGGAATCTAACGAAAGAAGCCTTTGAAAGAATTTCACAGCATTTGGGGATTCCAAGCATCGATCTCTTCGCTTCTCGCATCAACACCAAATGTGACACTTACGTCTCGTGGAGACAAGATTCGGATGCCTTATCCGTTGACGCTTTTACGTTAACATGGAACCATTGGTTCTTTTATGCATTTCCACCTTTCACATTGATTCTCAGGTGTCTGCGTAAAATAATTATGGACCAAGCGAGAGGTATATTTATATTTCCTTACTGGCCGTCGCAGCCTTGGTTCCCATTACTTAATAGATTAATCGATTCCAAAGTTGTTTTTTTAAATTCCGATAGCGACATTCGTTCTTGTTCTAGGCGTCACCGAGCGTTTACCCTGGCTGCGGCGACGCTTTGCGGCTCGCGTTTGCTAAGCGAGGAACCCCGCCTGCTGCCCTCGAGCTCATGTTAGCGTCTTTAGCGAAAAACACGCAAGCACAATATAACACATCCTATAAATTGTGGTGGACATTTTGTTCAAATAGAAATATTAACCCTTTTGAAGGATCAACGTCAGATGTCGTAACATTTTTAAGTGACCGTTTCGACACAGGCGACTCATACGGCTCACTTAACAGTCACAGGTCGGCACTCTCGTTACTCTTAGGAAGTGTTATATGTGCTAACGATTATACTAAAAGACTGCTTAAAGGTGCATATAAAAAGAGACCTACTGTCCCTAAATATGCTATAACGTGGGATCCGCAGATTGTTCTAAGTTATATTTCACATTGGTACCCAAATATTGATCTTCCATTAGAAAAGATAACAAAGAAGTTAACTGTCTTATTAGCCCTTTGTACTGCACATAGAGTGCAAACTCTTTCATTGATTAAATTGGATAATATAATAATTACCTCAAATGGAATTAAGATTAACATCACTGACATCATTAAAACTTCCGCTCCAGGTAGAGAACAACCGATTCTGTTCTTACCATTTTTTAATGATAACCGAAGTATATGCCCTGCAACGGCTATGCAGGATTATATCAGTCTAACTCAAGCAATTAGACAAGGCTCTCAAAAGTTACTGCTGACATTCAAACGTCCACACAGGCCTGCAACTGCTCAATCCATCAGTAGATGGATTAAGCAGATGCTGGGCGAGGCGGGCGTGGACGTGGCGACGTTCGGCGCGCACAGCACGCGGCACGCCGCCACGTCCGCCGCCCGCGCCGCCCACGTCCCGCTGGACGTTATTAGGAAAGCAGCTGGCTGGACTCCAGCCTCACAGACCTTTGCAAGGTTCTACTATCGTCAGGTGATCGACGAAGGGAACTTTGCAAGATCTATTTGTTTTCCCTCGAATTACTAAGTGTAATCTTATTATACAATTATATTATGTAAAATTAAAGTTAAGAAAGTCATGATAATTAAAAGTGTTGATTTGCATACAATTCTATTTTATTATTTTTAGCAATCATCACTTACATAGTTTGAACCACAAAACTTTCAACTCTAAACATCTACCTTGTTATATCTGAAGAATGAAGCGACGAAATATAATATGAGATCAAACGAGCTTCGCAAGCGAAGTTCGATCGATATTATATGAGTACGCTTCATTCGAAGATATAAGCTCCCTCCCACCCAAGTCCCTGAAGAAAGTTTTGTTTGTTGGACGTACTGTCTCTAAAAGAATGAGGTTGTACTCTGGTGACGCGTGGCGCCACTGTGCTTGACAGCTTTGTTTTTTTTATTTGTGTCTTTAAATTGTGCGATGTTGCCTGTAGGTTAGAAGGACTACCTTGTTATATCTTCGAATGAAGCGTACTCATATAATATCGATCGAACTTCGCTTGCGAAGCTCGTTTGATCTCATATTTTCCGGCTCGTGATTCATACCAGAATCAAAGGATATCCATATTACCTTTCTGAAAGTAACATCAATATGAGGTCTCATAATATTACGAGGCTAACTTTTATTGCGGCAAAGGCAATGTGAACGTATAACATTATAAGATACAAACAAGAACAAAAGAACCTACCCCAATAGATGTCGGAGAACTCCACACAATATTTCCTAAACTATGATTTTATAAAACATAGTTTTTTTAGCTCTTGTACGATCCCATGCCATAGTTCATAGGAAACACTGTGTCTGGGAGTACATTTCATTTTTGAACCTTCGCGTGGACGCGAGGGTCTACGTAGTAAGGATGAGTAGTAAGCCCTCGGCGGTTGGTGCGATGGCGGAATTGTGATGTAGGCACCAGATCAAAAAGTTCCTCAGAACATTCCCCATTGTACACCCAACAGCACGCTAGGGAGCCAAAATCCCATCGAGTAGACAGTAGTCAAAGCTTACTTGACCATATCCAATAAACTTTTCAAATTAAAAAATTCGGGAGCTTCAAAACCACGGACAGATACACAGATCAAACATCAAACACCCCTTTCTTCGTCGGGGGATAAATTGTTTTCCGATTAATAAAACAAAAGGTAGACTCTTAGCTTGGTAAGTTCTAGTTACGTAACCAACTAGGGAGAAAATGTAAAAGCTTTTAAAATGTTGAAGCATGCTAACTTCTTTCATAACTGGTAGACGGAGAGCCTAGGAGTTACACAAATAATCTGCGAATAGTTTGCCGCCGGCGCCTCATAACAACACGTTCTGCCTCACTGTAACACAGAGATACAATCAGGTTTTAAGTCTTATCTTAATTTTGCTGGTTATTTGAAGTATATGATGTTCATTTTTGACGACCTGAGTGGTTCAGTGGTGAACGTGCCTGTCTGCCACACCGAGGTCCTGGGTTCGATTCCGGCCGGTCAGAAATTGAAATGATGAATTTTAATTTCTGTTACGGTGTTATATGTGTAATAAGTATGTATTTAAAAATAGATAAGTAGTTTATCAGTTCTCTGGCACCCTTAACACAAGCTTTGCTTACTTTGGGGCTAGATAGCGCTGTGTGAATTGTCTAAGTTTATTTATTTATTACATTTCAAATAGATTTGGTTTGTAGTTTCATTTGAGTGGCAACGAGTAGTCAAGTTGTCTGACCTGTTGGTAAGCGTTAACTGTCGCCCACAGACTTTACGATTATTAAAAATGCACTTTGCCATAAATTTTTTTACTCGAGTAAGTATTTTTGGTAATAAAACATTATTACCAAAAATATTAGACAAAAACATTCAGCAGCCTATATTAGACTTATATTCATCAGAAAATTGGACACGTTCCAAAATAAATTAAGCATCACTGAATGCAGTCCTGTCCTCCAGTTCGCTTATTGTATATTTTTTTGCAAACTTAGTGAGAACTGCATTTAAAAGCAGCCCTTTCTTTTAAAACATTCTTGTAATGTTATTGGCACGCCTCCTTGCCAGAAAACTTACTGTAATGTGTTTGCTACCGCGTTAATTTTCAGTTGCTGAATTAAGCTGATGCTTTATAAGAGACTGAGAGCGTTGGTGGCCGGGCGGTTGAGTATTCGACTCATTCGAATTGTACCAATGACTCTTTTCTGAGTTATGAATTCTAAACGATGCTCTTACGGTGAGGGAAAACATCGTGATGAAACCTGCAAATTCAGGCAACTGGGTTTGTTACCATGGTCAGGTTCCCCTGGTAGCAGGGTCGCGGAGGGCACATGGTAGTCGCTCCACTGTAATTACCTGATCGCCAAATTCTGGATCATGGTCAAGGCGGACCCCTGGCCCTCGTCCTCGAGAGCACAACCGGGACATTAACGCTAAGAATTGATTATTTTTTATTTATTTTTATAAGAGACTACTAGTAATTATAACTAGCGCCTAAGGCGTATGCATGGATCGCTGCGTATTGGGCGCTATAAATAAAATATGCTTGGACAATTTACACAGCGCCATCTAGCTCGAACTTAAGCGAAGGTGACAGAAAACTGATAAACTACAAATATATTTTTTAAATACATACTTATTATAAATACAACAACCAGACCTGTAATCTGTTACTCATTATTAAACATTTCAATTTCTGCCCGGCCGGGAATCGAAGCCCGGACCTCTACGTGGCAGACCGGCACGACCACTCATAAAACTCATGAAGTACGTACTCACACCTAATCTCATCATATCGCAAGCATCGGAGCTCAATATACCTAACCTCAAAACCCTAAAGAAGTTAAAGAGGCTTAATAAAATATGCACATTATCCATGAAAAGTAGTCCACAACTTGTTCCTAATAATAAACAAAGCTCATCGGAGGGTGGCGCGAAGTAGATAAAACCCTTACGGTCCGGACAAGTGACGACGGTCACGTTTTTAATTACCTAAACCTCATCCGTAACGTGTCACTAGGGGAGCTCTAGAACTGTTAGCGGAAGTGGATGGAAAGGATCACGGTGCCAAGCTGAAATGGATTCCATGGGTAGCTGTTAGAGGTGTTAGAGCGGTGTAGGTTAGTCCAGTGTAGGTTGGCTACTGTTATAATTATGGAGGCGGAGACACTTTGCTTAGAAAAACTATCGTATGGTAAAAATAGTAAATCAACTTTAGCGGAGTCCTTTGCAATTTTTTTATATACTTTTACTAGTGACAAATGATTAGCTAGCCCAGGTTATTTTTCTTGTACACAATATTTTCAAACGTTTCTTTTTTATTGCTTTAGACAGATATTATCCATGATTCGTCTACCGTATGACATGAGTACAGCAATATTTTAAAGGGAATAATAAATTTATTTATTTAAGTCTTTAATTGTAGCTACAGAATAAAATACACACAGAAATTTCACTATTATTATAGTATGACAACTGGCAAAAAATAAATAAACACCCAAATACTTAAATTCTAAAAAAAACTTGTATTAATAGTTGACCTCAAAATACACCTAAACTGCGTTCGTAAACTTTGTTACATTTAGTTTTTTACTATTCTAACAACAGTATACTTTGTCCTACAACAAACTAGTTTCAGCTAAAACTTACCTAGCTACTTTACTTGGCTAGAATTCAAGTTTTCCCCAACGGCAAAAAGGCGACGACGAAAGACGTTATAATTTAAATATTTATTATAGTTTCTATACAACATTAGTATTAAACTAGTATATACCCATTATATTTGTTTCTTTATTAATTAGTCATGCTCATTAATAAATAAAAAACAAATCATAACCGCTTTTTTATCACTGACGCTGACATACCGATATGAAAACTAATTCATGTCAACTTTCATAAAAAATAGTTACGTTCACATTCATACCAAGAATTTTGCTTAATATCTAATGCCAATTATTTTGCGTTTTTATCCATGTTTTATTACATAAAATAAAATGCCACATGCTTGTCAATAATTTCAGGCTCAGTCTAGGTTGCCACAACAATTTCACGCATGAACTTTGCGTTGACGAAATTTATTCATGACGTGATCCCTCGTAAATACATTTGGGACTTTATTGTCGTAATGAATTTGATATGGCTTATGAAAACAGTCTTATCTCTGCTTGTTGGCAGTTGTTTCGCTAGTTTAATCCGACATATGTTTATGAAACCGTGCATATTCTGTTAATATCCGTACTTCAACTAAATATTAAAAGTTTATCGAGATTAGCTGTGTAGCGTCCGGCATAGTGGAATATAGACAGCGTTGCCGGACATCCCGATTGTAGCGGGAGGCGGACGTTGGCCCAAAATTGAATGTCCCGCGCGGGACAGTCTCAGTCCCGCTTTTCGGGGAAATGGTGAAATCATCGTAGAAGTAGTTAGAAATTGTAAAGACACCATTGCTTAGAATTGGCAAGGTCTTTCTAAAAACAACTAGAAACAGAAGCAATTTTTAGAAACCAAAATTGTGTTTGGTTTTGTTTTCTAGGTTCATAACTTTAAATATCAGCTTATCCGGACGCGATTTTCGTAAATGATTTTAAAATTGCCCATTTTATTACCTTGTCCCGCTTTTTTACTCAAAACTTTACAAAATCCCGTAACGTGTGTCAACGCTTAACATAGATATCCCTTGTTTCCATTAACGCACCTGAGGTTCTGCTTTTTTCTTGCCTGCAACCTAAATACATAAATCGTAGATGTTATAGGCGAGAGTTACCGCTTACTTGTAACCACTATGCTTGTTTGCCATAAAAAAAAATATTTAAAAAAACGGGCACCATAGCAGAAAGCCATAGAGGTAGAGTAGCTAACAACTCTATAAAAAGAGGAGGAGCATGGTATTTTACACATACAGCACGTTGAATAAAAACTGCCATAATAGTTGTAACTTAGGTACTGTAGACTTAGACTTACTGTACTCTGTATTATTTCTACCCCAACAGCGGCGAAGCCCAAAATAGAGGAATTATGTTTATCTCATTAAATTGCATATTATAACGACTTTCACAAAACGGAAATGTCTCGAACTTAACGGCAAGTTGGAGGGGAGACAGCCCTTAGATTATACCATGCAATACGATCGATATTAAATTAATATCACTTCGTTAATTCTTTAAAAAAGATTTCTGATAAACAAAGATCTACCATATAATTTGGAAACGTTTTGTTTTGTTGTAGTTGATTTTGCTTGTTGCGAGACGAGCATACGATATGGCTGACCGAGCACTGAAAGGCTAATGATATTAATAACAAAATGGCGGGCGGTGGAGATACCCACACAGAAACAAATAATCAGGGATACCATACCCTAAAAATCAGTGTGGCATGGCGATCGCTAGCGGGTCTACTACAGGTACATAATCTAAACTTGTAGGACGAAGCCGAATATAATGGCATTTGATCCTAAGTTAACATTGTAATAAATATTAACAGTTTGTTGAATATATGGACACATTTTAAAAATCTTAAGTGAACTTGCAGTCGATGCAGTATTAGTACAAGGCAAGCCAGTTCCGCTTATCTTGCATAGCGCTGCAGAATTTACAACGTTAGTTCGAAATTGGTACAATATATCGGGAGCTAAAGCTAACCCATGGCGGCCCGACTTGCAGATCTCGACATTTCTTTCTCCGCATGCCCACATTCCGTGATCAAATTGAAAATTCCAAAGGAGCCCCATAAAATACTCGCATTGGATAATATGAACCTGTTAATAAAACTACGGATGAAAATAATAAGGGTAACAGTAAAAATTATAAGTTGGTATATTCCAAAATTAATTCTAGGGGTTGTTGAGATTTTGTTTTTCTACATTTTTCGAATCTCGTCTAGGTTGCTCAGCCCGTATTTTGTCGTTTTATATTTATATTTTCTTATTAAAGACTCATATTTCTTTCATAATTTGACGTTGTCAAAGCACACATCCAGTGAATTTTACACCTCCCGGGTGAAGGATTACATTTTAGAGTAATCGCCAGGTGAAGAGGTCTGGTAAGCCTGTACAGCATAGTTTCTAGCCATGGGGTCTCTCAATGTACTAAAGAAGAATCCTGGAAGCCACTGGTGAGTATTTCTTTTCCAAAATATTTTATTTTTCATAATACAGCCCAGAATAGGCTAAGCTATCTATTAGTTGAACCCATAGCGCAACAGGAATGTTCCAAGGGGAAAATTTTTTAGTTGAAGGTTGTCGCTACAAACATTGTCTATATTTATAACCTACTACATGTCCACGATTTTCCCTGCTGAAAGCCGAGTCCTCATCGCGGCATTGTGGTCGTCAATAATTTTCATCGACGAACTCTTTCTCGTCTAAAAACCGCTGGACGCAATATTGTTTTTAGGCCGGGTGAAATTTCAATTTGCCGCATATTTTGTCACAGGCCTCGCAAATTGATAATAAAACCGTTTAAAAAGTTTTAATATGTGGGAAGAAATTTATTCACGAAGAACATGCCCTATCAAAATATCTCGGGACACACGTTATGTCGGCACATTCTTCTCCTAAATTGAAATTCTCGAACGCTCTGCCTCCGCCACGGGACGGGGTCAGGAGCCAAAAGACAAATAGAATGTTCGATTAATGTGATCAAATTATTATATTTTTTGTTCAGGAAAATATGTTAGTGATAAGTGGATAGAGATCTATCCATTTATCACTAACATAAAATGTAGTCTGCTGATAGGATGAAAATCTATTTATAAAAATACTAAAGATACCGAGATTGTATTGTATTACCGCCAAAAAGATTTTCAATTTATACGAGTTTGACTATTCAATTTGGACTTACGTCCCCGACACTGTCTTTGCAACCGTCTCCGTTCCATTACACGTATTCGGAGTACGTATTACCGTTCACTTAAGCCGGCGCAAGTTCAATAAGGAGTACGGAATAAAACGAGGAGCAAATCTATTCAATGGCGGAATCGATAGCGCTATCAAAATGCGCTCCTGCGCCCGTTCAAAGGCCGCGCGCCGTCCGCCTCAAAGGATGTGTCCGGGCCCGGACAAGCCGTACGTTCCCACTCAGATCAATGCACGGGGTAAGAGCTCGTGTTTCCTCCACTCATGAGCACTTGCTGAAAGGCGCAGGCGAGCCTTTCCCGCCGTTTATCATCCACCGCGACGCCAAGCCCCCTAATCCCGCAAAGCCACGGTACCGGGTATAGCAAATCGCCCGTTTATTAATTCCACACCAAAACAACTCCGGCATTGAAGTTTTAATTAAATTAAAGTATGTTCGTCCATAGATTTTACCTTTGAACTCGGTTCGAAGGCTTAACGTAAATGCGCGATTACGGAGCCTCAAGTCTTGGTGTCTGACAAGCTGAGTTTTAAAGATATTGCTTAGCATTGTAACTGTTTGACATCAAACAATTATAATAATTTCCAGTAATGAAGTTACTTATCGAAATGGAATGAGTTGGAACTGAGTCAAAAATCCGACAACGTTTTGTAAATATAATAGTACCTACAATCGCATAAAATGCTATCATAACTTTCCAAATAACTGAGGGGCTTGAAGTTGCTCAGCATTTCCCATTTATTTCCTATACTGACGCTGTTTTGAATAAAAATTTAATTCGGCAGCGGAAACCCATAAATGTTCCCATAGTTTCCGCATAACATTTCACGAGCAAGTAAAAATTAAGATGAGATTTATCCATAATTTATCTGCAGTCTGAATATGATTTACATATAGAAAGTATTTTTGTAACAGCATACAAAGTAATGAGATTCGGGGGTGCGTGAACACTCTATTGCCGGGGAGTTAACTGCTCCGCATTAAGGAATAAAGAAAACGTTTCGCGAATAAGAAGATGAAGCAATTATTTAGCTTAGTCATGCATTGTATTTCCGCTCATTAGGTGTATATTTATTTAATTTACAACGGCTGGGGGCCGACGATAAGCTGCGAGGCGTGCGCGCCTCCGACTCCGCTGTCTGAATAACAATGCAGCCGGGCGGCTAAAACGCCACTCTGTATTACACAATTATTTCCGCGGAAGTACGGTAACGCAATACTCCACTAACGGCGTGGCAGCATTTTAAAGACCCGGCTTTCTTCGCCTAGCCGGCACCGTGACGCGATACTGACGTGTAATGAAATTACGCTTAAAGAACTCGCTTTAAAGAAAGAAGTAGCTCGTTGGCTACTCTGGCGGGAATACGGGCAAAGAGATGAGTTTTAGCCGGGGAATGCAGAAATTTCATTTTCTACTTTATATTATTATGCAGTTTTATCGTGCAATTTACAGCCTGAATTACTTATGCTTCGAAATAGTATTCGTAATTAAGTTTCCCCTAACAGATGTAAATATCGGGTACATTTAACCTCCATACAGAGAGAGATTATTTTCAAAGTAACTTAAACGACACAAAACACAAAAATTTTGAAGCAAAACAAAATTCTTCAAAATTTTGAAAGGCATATTTATATTGCCATTGTCACAAACAGTAATTCACTCAAACCCACAACATACGAGAATGATAATAACTGTAACTTTGTAAGGAGAGAGTAGTAAAGGCAAGCCCTCACCTCGGGTACACTTAAGCGTGAGTCTCGCATCACTACCGCGACACACCGAAACGCGTGTACAACACGTAGTATATAAGCTGACCCGCGCGGGCCCCGCAAAGTGCTCGATAACCGGCGAAACCGCCGCCTATCGCTTTTTGATAGCATCACTTTGCCCAACTTGCCATCTGGCGGCCATTAGGTCCGGGATATTGAAAAAGTGAGCCGCCACGGCGATCGCCACACGCATATATCTGCCAGCCACTTTACGTATAGCAGTCGTGTTTTAGCAAGGTCTTTTTTTAATTTATGTACGCAGCTCCCTGCTTCCGAAGTGGGTCAGTTCAGTGGGAATGTTTTACTTTTATTGGCGTAGTTATGCCGCCACGTGAATGATGGTGACGGTTTCTGATAGTGGGGCTTGTTAGGAGTAATAGCGTTAGGCCGTTGGCCTATATATTAGATGCGTATAACTGATCATCACTGTCATTCGGGCGGTCATCTCGGCTTTTGCCGCTGTACCGCTTTGTCCGCTTTCCTTTAATTTAACAATTTGTGCTACCTATGAGTAATGTTATTTTTATAAGAAAGTTCTTCATCTTCATCACTGTGAAGCGATCGTATATCTCTCTCTAAGTCTATGAAATGTGTCATATTTTAATAAAGTTTTCAATAGAATATCAAGCTTTCGAAACGTCAAATTCAAATACCAAACACAAGTATTCGTTCAAATATCTAATATTTAATTATTAAAGCTCCAAATACCAAGAACCACTGCGCTACGATCGAGATTTTATCCGACCGAAACAACACCTAATTCGCGGCGAACTCTGCAAACCCAATAATCGCCTCCAAATTGGTTTGATGTCGACAAATATGAAGCCGAAGTCACGTAGAGCAACTTGCGAGACCGGACTGCCCGCCCCTCCCCCCTTTTACGGCTAATTTACGGCAAACGGAAGATTGCCAGGTTTGAAATACGTGATATCTCTGACGGCATACTTTGTCAAAGTAACAGGTTGCGAGCTCCAGCGGCCGCTTCCTTTGTGTGTTCTATTCCATATATTACTGGGCGTAAGCTGTTTTAATGAAGAGTAGTTTGGTATGCTTTAGAGATCCAATGGTTACTTGAAAACTGTTGGCTGCATGTGCACTGGATACATAAAAATGCAGGCCGCTTTAAGTGGCTTGCCTTGGAAAAGGCGTATGATGATGATGATGATGTTCGGCAGACTAGAATGTAGATCTATATGTACTATCTCTTCCACTTTCTGGTGGTGTACAGAAAAGTTAAAGTCTAAGAGTGACCAACAAATATATCTAGAAAAACGACCCTTAGTGAAATCGACATCAGAAATTTTCTATCATTTTTAGTTATGATATCGTAGTCCTTGGTATAGATTATTATTACATGCCTCAGTCGTGATACGTTTAATAGAGTGAGTAATAAGTTACATTCCCCGTGTCCAGAGGCTATGTGTTTAAGTGGCGCGGGTAATTCGCTCTCCCGTGAGAATAGTTTCAACACGCGCCCGCGTCTAGACGAATTGACTGTAATGGACTTTGTGGCCCCATTTTGTGGCCCCCGAGTGCGGGATACGTCCACATTCCTGCTGCCATTAAATAAATATTTTATCAGTCCTTCATTGTTATTAGTTCCGCTTCGTTACAAAAAGGATAAGTTATTTGTAGAGTTTAATCAAGTTGGAATTACAATCAGTTAATTGAGCTCGTCGGTCGGTATGGCAGATTAATGACAAATTACACAAATAAATATTACATGTACATTTATTTTACTCAAAAATAAATAACTAACTGAATTGAAGTAAAAAGAACAGACTTACAAACTACCCACAGTATGCAGAAAGCGCGAAGGGTTTCATTCACTTACACCATGAAAGAACTAGTTACATTAAACTCCATTTGTACGCCACGAAAGAAAGGTACCAATCTGTTCACATTTCAAAACTTAGTAGACGACCGACCTCAGCAATTAAGTCTCTCGAAATATTTAATGAACAGTGCTAGTTCCGCGGCGGAAATGACACTTAATCGGCTTAACTTCGCCTCAAAACTTGCCCGGAGCGATCTTCCCCCGCCCCCCTGCACCGCGGATTCCTTCGCTGCATCAAAGAAGTTGGAGAATGTGCAATTATGAGATTGTTTTAATTTAGAAACAATGTTGTTGAAGAATTTCCTTACTCGAAGCGAGCTCTGCAAACCGAAACCAGAATTCTTGGTTTCGTTCAACTTACATTGTTTCCCGCTTATTGCCTGCCGCCGATTTTATGGCTACTTTTTGCGTGGCAATTCCTCGTTTCAAGATGTAAGATTAAATTAAAATTTCGCAGCATGGATTTTATTAGGACGCCGTTTTTGCTTGATTCATTTGATTTTTCTTCTTTATTTCCAGTCACGTTTACTTTGAAATCTATAAGTTTGTAGTAATGGGCGTTATTACCACCCGTACTGTAGCAATACTATGCGTTCTCACAGTGTTCGTCTGCTAAGTGAACGCACTGCGTCCAATACGGCTCTATGATTGGTCGATTTTATTCATTTTAACGGACGCATCGTGCGGATCGCAATTCAAGTATTGTCAGCCAAAGCCCTGTTCGTTCGCGCGCACTGTAAGACCTCATAGTTTTTTTTTCTGAATACGGATGTGCAAATTATTTAAAACTGTATATTCACAAAGTACAGTTTTAATCGCGTCGAATAGGGGTATGTCCCTCTTAAAATATAGTTTACGAGAGACAACGACGAAGTGATTTTCATAATTCATTGAAAACCCCCGACAATTTTCAAGAGCATATACTCGGTTCTATACCTAGAATACCTACTGTCACGCACCTGTCAGTCTTAAAATATCGTTTATGTGTAGAAGCCATGAAGTGAGTTTTATCTTTCATCGAAAAACACAGACACTTTTCACGAGCATATACTCATACCTATACCATACCTTGTCTCAAGCACCTGTCAGGCCGGTGTAACTAACAGCTCCTGTTTTGTCTAATGCCGAGTTGCTGATCAGTGAACAATTACCAGTGAAACCTTAGCCTCTCAATGCGTCGCTCCGAAGACGGGCACACAATTGAATCTGTTACTCAATTAATTACTACAGCGCCGCAGATGCGTGAGGCGGCCTTTGTTGAGATTTACGGCCTATTCGGCCATGGCTTTGGTCGTGCTTGTGTGCAACTGTATGTTTAATTGTGAACCTGTAGGTAGGTAATTAATTTCAAAAATAAGTCAATAGATATGGTAATTGCTACTGAATAGGTATATCTACACATAGTATAAAACAAAGTCGCTTATCGCCGTCTGTCTGGAGGTATGTATCTATGTACGCTTACGTATTTTAATGCGGCAAAAATAGATGGAATGATTCAAGAGGATGGTTCATAATCAAGAAAAAATGGGTAGGTAGAAGTCACGCCGGGTCCACTAGTCATTTAAATCCTAAAAAAACATAAATATAAATTCGTCCAATAAGCTTACCATTGTTATATTTAAACACTGCGATCTCCAACCCGCCTGCCAAGCGTGGAGATTATGGCAATAACCTCCCTTTTCGTGGGAGAGACCCTAAGTCCTACAGTGGACTGTTACGTGCTGTGATGTGATGAGAGCTTACAAACTAGCCGTGTTTTTCGCAAAACGGAAAGCACCTTTTTCAATAAAAAAGATTTACTCGCATATTCTCTGAAAAATGAAAAATTCCAATAAATATTGAATTTTTTATCATTTATTTACCATGAACACCAACACATTACAGTGTATTTGGTAAAGGAATATTAAAATCTACTCTACCTTTAAGATATAAAGTAGATTTTAGTAATAACATGCATGATAAACTCAACAAACAAAGCCGACTCGTTCAGCGGTCCAACAATAACTTGGGATGTCTTCAATAAGTTCGGGCAACACCTAACTAGTTGGCCGGCCGGCCATCCGTTGTGTGTTTCTAGTGGCACGAATCGCGCAGAAATCGGAACCCTCTCCCGAACTTATTGTATGGTTGCCAAAAATGTTCTCTTGGTTTTTTTTTCAGTAGTTGCGAATATAGGTATTATGGTGTTCCGCCTAAGTAATTCAATTTAATTAAAAAGGGTCAATAATTATAAGCATAGAAGGTATTAAAATAGACTGTTGATCTTTTAAACGAGTGGCAATGAGATAAAAAGTTATAATAATAGGCTTTAGTTTTATTTCTACTGACGAAAAGTGATGATTGACCAAAACTGTTGATTTTACATATATGTTACGAATACCATTGAGAAAAAAGTTTTAATGACATTTATGCTAGACATAATGGCGTAAAAATTTATTTCGTTACAACTTTAATGATCTACGATCCGTAGCATTGCTGTAGACCCATGTAGCATTGCTGTAGAGCCCCGTACACCCGTAGCTATTTCCTTATGAGGTGTAGTCTAGAGTTCAAGTTAGTTAGTTTGCAGGTATCAAAACAAGTTAGGTACAAAGCTACAATTTCCAAAGTTCACACTTACCCCAGAGGATTTTACGAGAATTTGCTTTGAATTATTTATTGTTTGAATAAAAATTAATTCAATAATATGACAGTCAATAAAAAATATCTTTAAAAAAATAAAGAAGTTGCGTCACTCAGTGTCACTTGCAAACTATTATAAGTTTAAGGTGGGTATTTATTTAATCGAAAGTCAATAATGTCACTGCCCTATATTTATAATTAAATTATGAATAATTGGGTTTATTATGGGGACTAACGCGACGCGGCGCCTTTTTTGGTACATTTTGATTCATTTTGGGTTGTTACTACTCTCACAAGAATACGAGTACGATAAAAACTATAACTTCAAACTTCCACTCTATTCCCACTCAATCCTTTGCTATCCGTACACAGAGCAGGGGGAAGTTGGTGGATAACCGTGGCGGGACAAACGCTGCTATAAGTGGCGGGGCCGGCGACGGCGGACAATTACACAGATTGCAAGCAAAAGTTTCGGGTGAAAAACCATGTTTTCCTTGTCATAGTCGATATCTACATTCAAAAATATTTGCTAAACAGGCCTTGTATTCGGTTAACGGTGGCGCATTGGTCTTTTTTGTGGTGAACCCAGTATGTATGTATTTGTATTTACAGTAAAAGAAAAGGTGCACTTAACGTTAAACAGTTAACAGTACATAACGCCAAGATGATAATGATAATGATCTGAGAGAATGAGTTAAATCATATACAGGGTGTATAAAGACCGCTAGCATTAATTAAAACCCCATATTCTACCCATGAAACTGATCAACTTTCCTCAAGAAACATACCCGCGGAAACTCATAGTTAAGGCAGAAATCGAGATTATTAAAAAAAAGTTATATGTTTGAACTAAAAAATATCAAGTATCGATAACTAAATCGTTCACAGTTAATTTAGACACCTAAAGTTCAAATTTAAGTTGATATAATGCACTTTAAGTAAAAAACTCACGCGAAGGGTAGGTAGAAGCTAGAGACTATTTACAAAAATACAATTTGTATTGACATTTCTGGTCGTGTGGTGTCCGGCAGAGTAGAATAGCTCCGTGGATTTCTTATTGGCGACTAATGTTTACGAAGCAAAAAATATAAGAGTCTCCCGTTGGAAAATGGTAGTAGCGTTTTCCATTGTTTTATTTTAAACGTACCTCCGAAGCTTATGGCATTAACCTCCTCTTTGCTGAGAAAGGCCCTGAGTCCTGCAGTGGACTGTTATGGGCTGTGATGATGATGATGATGATGATTGACATGTCTATTGACAGAGTCCCTTAATAATTCAGTCATAAGTGCATATTTAATTGTAATGCTGAAGAAGAATGTATTTATTATTATATACTATAAATATAAATGAAATGTAACGAGAATATGAGTCTGTGAAACTTGAAATAAACGATATTTATCATTATTGTTTATTATAAAAATAGTCTGTTTAACTAATAGGGCAACGCACTGCACATCAGCAATTCTTGGTCACATATTGGTCACATATTCTAAAAGTAAACAAAACTGAAACCATGCACAAAAGTAATATAAAAACAAAGCTCTATATTTTTGTAGCACCTTAAAAATATCCGAGTTTCAAGGTGTTACAAAAACGCCATGTCTCTGTCACATTCTCTTCCCAAGGGAGGAAGGGGATAATGGCGCGAAGATAAAGGTTATGGCATGTAATTTTTATAACGTACTAGTTTTGGTTGCTTTGTTCGTATTTTTATGTATCACGAGAAAACTGTAAAACGTACATTCCAGTTTTAGAAAAATATTTTTGTCGTTAAGTGTCTGTTTCTTATAGTGGCAACGTAGCTCCCGAATGGATAGACGGAGCATTTTTTAACTGGGTACTATAGGTTCAATGATTTAGACTATATTTTAGATTTGTGTCAGTATATAAACGTGTTTGTGCCATTTTTATCAGGTGGTAGAACTCTGTCAATCCTGAGGAGTCCATCTGGGCGAGTACCACCGCCTTTTCTATTTCTGCAAGCAAGCAACAATCCTTGTATTGTTGTGTTCCGGTTTGAAGGATAAATTAGCCAGCGCAATTATATGCATGTGGCATTTCATCTTAGTCCTCACAGTGTAGACTGCGGTTCTGCATTTGTTTTGCGTGCAACCTAAATGCATAAGTATGCTATAAGCGATAGCTATCGCTTTTCATCACGTGCATAATCTGTTCATGAGGACTGCGTTGAATAAAAAAAAATACATTGTGTCGACGGTATCTTTCCAATATCTGTAGTCATAATTCCCGCCACATATTAAATTTTCAAGCCACAACACAATAATACTCTCAAAGAAGTTACTTTCCCTAATACGAAAATAGTTGCCACCAGCTAGCAACTCAATATTTTCATTCACTTCAAAGCTTTGTATCAAACTAAAGAGAATTTTCATTAAAACCAATCATGAACATCCTGTTCTGGTGACTCGTATCGGCTATTGAAACTATTTTGCAGTCAGATCACTCGCCCCATACAAATTCCCATCTATTTACCTTCCGGGCTTGCGATTCGGACATTTGCTATTCAACTATTCACCTTGGCGAGTAAAACGGTTCACTACAACTAAATTGTGTTTTGCAATAATAATGCGAACACATATTTTGGACTTTAAAACGGTTAATAATTTTTTAACTTTGGTGGTTTTGTTTTGTTCCATTCAATGTTCATTTTTATCCCCCGACGCAAAGAGAGGGGTCAAGTTTGACGCCAGTGTCTGTGTATCTGTATGTCTGTTAGTCTGTGACATCGTATCACTTGAACCGATGAACGGTTACTTCTGTTACTATGTTTTAATGTTGTTTATTGACGACTAGATTTTTTCCCGCGACTTTGTGTGCGTAAAATTCGGTTTCTACGTTCCGAGCTCGTACCTGTAGAAACCACATTGAATTTCGGTAGAAACTATAGCCTATGATGTTCGCTGCTAATGTAGCTTTCTATGGGTGATTTTTTTTCAAATCGGTTACGTAGTTTTTTAGTTTATCCATAACTAACAACCAATCAAACCTTTTGTTTGTACAATGTTATTAGTGTAGGTAGATGTAGATAGTGAAAGCATCTTGGCGTTAATGTCCCGGTTGTGCTCTCGCGCACGAGGGCCCCGGGGGCCGCCTAGACCATGATCCAGGATTCGGCAGGTCAGGAAATTACAGTGGAGCGACTGCCATCTGACCTCCATGACCCTGCTACCAGGGAAACCTGACCAGATTGGATCATGGTTACACATCCAGTCGCCTGAATGTGCAGGTTTCACTATTCAATATACCTACCTAAAACTAACTACAATACAAAACAAGTGAAATCAGTATTGAAATTGTCACTGTGCCTATCATAGTGCAGAATTGACACCTCATAAATCCAAATTCTATGTGAGGGATATCTGTTAAGTAACTGGGTTTATTTCTCCGCAATGCCGCTACCAAATCGTACTGTACGGGTCTAATAAGTATCATGCATATTTTAGTAGGATTCCCTGTTAGGTGTGACAGTAGCGTTTGTATTGGGTTGAATTTTACTATGCGCCAGGCGACACGTTTGCACTATTGACCCATCCAAGCCCGACACATGGCTACATACAAATATAGACTGGACGCGGCCAGCTAAGTGTTTGGTCTATTTTCCGCTCTATTACCTCCCCTGTGATATTGGGAGACAACCGAACCCTATACGAGTGTTATCCAGGCAAGGCTTGTTTAGAATTTTTAACCTGATCGAATTTTGTTATGAATTTTTTATCCCTACTATTGCAAATGTCCATAGCTTTTTGACTGCTTATCACTGCAGTAGCATCAATGTGTACTCGTTTTTTCAAAGAAACCATTAGCACTATTACATACATACATTTCTTTTTCATGTTACCAAGTTTAATAACCCCGAAAGCTTATTTTCAATTGAAATAATAAACACGAGCACTGTAGAACCCACTCAGTGCCCACGAGCAGGTACACAGCAAGCCGTACAGCGATGCAATTGAGAACGGAGTGTTTTTGATAAAATTTATCAGGCCATTAATCAGCGCAATGCATCAGGCGGCACTAGAGCCGTGAATACGGAGCGGCGGAACCCTGCGCAAATAATTTAGCTGGCGAATGCCACTGCTCTATGGACGACATACAGTGCTACAGTGCTTGCATCCGGCGTGATGCCGTGTTGCGTTGTCAGATATTGGACGCGTACAAGGTTATATTAGTACGCAATACAAGATATGTTAGTTTATTTTTTATTACACCCATACGTATAATACACGAGCAGACCGCCCACTTGATGGAACAATTGTCATCCGTAGCACCTATGATTCATACTTAGATTTGCATCCGCAAGTGCGTTATCACTGTAAAGAGTAATCTGGTTTGCCCATGGATGTTGTAACGCTGTCTACGTCAAACGGAAAGAATACAGCTTAACGGCAGAAATAGATATGGCAGCCAACCAGCCTCCTCAGTTTTGACAGATGCCTGACATCGATAATTGAATCCTACCACAGGAACAATTAGGGTCTATATTGCAATTGAGGTACTTCTTCTTCTTCTTCTTATCGAGCCGATGGACTAAACTTTGACAGACGACCTGAGTGGTTCAATGGTCAACATGCCGGTCTGCCACGCAAGAGGTCCCGGGTTCGATTCCCGGCTGGGCACAAATTAAAATGATGAATTTTAATTTCTGTTACGGGTCTGGGTGTTCTATGTATAATAAGTATGTATTTAAAAAAGTATTTAAGTAGTATATATCAGTTATCTAGCACCCACAGTACAAGCTTTGCTTAGTTTGGGGCTAGATGGCGCTGTGTGAATTTGTCCACGAATTATTTATTATTTATTATTATTTATTTACTTACACTTTATTCGCCCAGTATTCGGTGACGCGTACAGCGTTTGATGTACTTGATACAGTGATTAGTCATAAAAATAAATCAATACCAGCTTTTTAATAAACGCGCGAAAAGCTCGGCCGGTCGCCTCTCCGCGGGCAAACAGATAGCGTTACATCCGACACATGTTTCCGAGGGTGACACAAGGAACTGGTCACGTAGAATATTGACGCCTCGAGCCACTCGCTTCGGAGGGGACAATGCCTCACTCGGCTCGTATACGGCGTGGAATGCTACCTTTTCGTGGACTCAGCCGATTCTAGTGTGATTTTACACTGTATCCTTACACTTACGGCATACACTACATTATTTTATTGTTATGTTGTTTTACGGAAATATGTAATTGTTGATCTATGAAAACCCAAATTTTATATGAATATGGTAATAGATTTCAAGTTGCCGAAATAAAGCTTTTATTTATTTTAGGAAAATCGATTTTATCTGCACGCTTTAGAAATGCAAATGTCATTCCGATTGCTTATTCCCTCAAAACATTCCAGAAATCGAGTCGAATGTAAAATTTTGCGCTTCAAGTTCAGTCTTGGCACCGCGAGCGCTTCTAAATATTTTCGAACGCCGCCGCGGAACTAGCTTCTCTTCTCGCCATTTATGCAAATCGGGTGGCCTCAGACGTCGGAAGCGAAAATCACTTACTGCTCCAATAAACTGCACGACAACGCCTTTAATATTCGCTTGGCGAAAACGCGGGTTCGACCAAAAAACCAATTTGGTGTCCTAAATGATTCTGAAAATCAATGCCATAAATTGAAGGTCATTTTTAGAAAGTTCAAAGATAGCCCATTAACATTATGAAGCAAAACCTAACCGACAGAAAAGTTGAATAACCCCTGACCAAGTACATAAATACTTAAATATTTTCTAAACTACTGAACGGATTTTAATAAAACGAAGCTAAAAATCATCTAGATTTAACTGGCTTTCATATAGAACTGCAACCAAATCAATCCATCCGTTCGGAAGCTACAATGTGACAGACAGATACACAAAGCCACAGATACACAGATGCATGTCAAAATCATAACACCCCTCTATTTTGTCGGGGGTTAAAAATAACGATTAACATCCTTATTTTTATGAAAAGGTGAGTTTGCTGCGGGCTTGCCAGAGGAAGGCGACGAATGGCGAAGTAAATTGAAGACACCAGTGAAATACCTATTAAAGCAAATTGAATAAAGGTTTCAATAGGCATATAAACGGGTAGACTGTTGGGACACTAATTCCCTTGTAATTCCAATACGCCCCAATGATAAGACTGCATAATTTGTGGCTCACGCACCCCAGTCCCTCGGCAGGCGGGTCGCGTGCGCGCATTTAGTTTTAAGATATTTATGCAAATTCACCGCCGCCATCACTTGCCACCACTCTACGAGCCAGGAGTATTGCCATCCTTCAAAACCTGGAGTATTTACAGATACGATGATGTTTGTTTCAAACTAAACTCGCGTTCTTTACACATATTATTATATATTAGACGGGACTTACACTGAGTGTTCTCGTGACCACGGTGGGTGTAAACCTACCGATACGTCGTAGTATGTCGTGTGTAAGTCCCGTCTAATATAATAAGATACGATGATGTGATTATCAATAAAAACACATTAAATTCGTAACAACATTAAGATCTCTCGCCGGCTTGTTTCAGTTTTACGTTGGAAATAATCGTTCAAATTAGACAGTTCCTTTCATCTAATGACCTCTACTATTAGTAAAGTTTTGCCTCTGTGGGATATTTACGAATATTCGGTACTGGAGTGCCAAGTAGTAAAAATTCCTCTACAATCAGTTCAATTCAATTCAATTCATTTATTTATTCGTGGTACACAGGTTATGCAGTTGTTACAATTTTAGTAAATGGGTCCTCTGTGACCTGCCATCGGCATACAAATTTGGAGTTTGTAATTACAATTTAGAATTTATATAATTTCGTATACATTTAACAATATAAAATTAGTCTTAAATAATCATTATAAAATATCACTGTTCAATGTAATTATTAATTAAAATGTCAATAATAATTTGAATGTCAATAAAAATATAATGTCAAAGTAATTTAAAAATTATAAACCTCAAATAACTAACAATATTCAAAATGACAACAATGTCAAAAAAATAAAATTTATTATTAATATGTATATAAAACATGTCAAAATAATTAAATAATAGTATAAAATGTCATAACATATTCAAAGTCACATTCTTACTATTTATTTATACTCCTTGCACGCCAAAAGAATCTCGTCAATTGTGTAAAACACCCCTTCAACAAGAAAACTGTACAGTTGTTTTTTAAACTTGTTAAGATTTTCTGCTTGGCGTATAGGTTTTGGGATCGCGTTGTACAATTTAGGGGCCATCGCAAAAACACTCTTATGAAATAAAGCGGTCTTGCATGGATGGACATGGAGCTGGTCTCGACGTCGTGCGCTCTCAACATGCGGGAAAAGATCCAGATTTGTTCGCACAAATATTACAATTTCGTAGACATAGAGGGATGGCATCGTTAATAATTTTAACCCTTTAAAAAATGGTCTACAACTATCCGTACGTTTCAGGTTACAGATGGCTCTTAAGCATCTTTTTTGCGCCCTGAATACAGCTTCCTTCCCTGTTGCGTTGCCCCAGAAAATAATCCCATACCGCAGCACTGAAACTACAAGACCGTGATAGGCTAGTAGCACAGTATTCCGATTTACTACCCTATTTAGTTTGTAAATTGCGTACGAGGATTGATTTATTTTATTACAAACATAATCGATGTGCGTATTCCAACTCATATTCCGATCCAGGTGAAGGCCTAAAAATTTTGTGACATTCGTATTTTCAATTATTTGACCGTTATGAGTAATGTTTGTTTGTTGAGTGTCCTTGTATCGTTGCTTAAAATTAATAATTTTAGTTTTATTGAGATTGATTTGTAGGTTGTTATTTTCCAACCAGTCAATTTTTTTAGTCAAAATATTATATATGTCAGTTATATTATTACAAAGCACCGTGCAGTCATCAGCAAATATAGTAATGTAATCATTAATTGCATTTACAATGTCATTAATATAGATAATAAATAATAATGGGCCCAATATACTTCCTTGGGGAACACCATAGTAAACAGTATTGCAGTTCGATAGGAATTGGGTTTCCACTCTTGTGCTGGGACATATTCTGGTTATTTGTGTCATTTGTTTTCTGTCACATAGGTAAGATGCTAACAAATTCTTAATGTTTCCCCTAATAGCTGAGGTCCTATTGAGAAAAGTGCTACAATTTTGCGTCGAGCAATGCCACTTGGCATGGACGTTATATGGACCAAACTAAACCCAAAAAGCCCGTTAGCCACGCTCGACCCCCCGTCAGAGGGGGGCGGGAGGGGGTCAAAGTACCTGACTCCCTACATTTGAAAAAAAAATTCTAGTGGCCACATTTGACGTACAAAGCCGAGTCTGGTGTCGTTTTCAGATAAGTCGATGATGGCCGATTCAATGGGCACAATATTTTTGTGGGTAGTCATAGAAAAAAAATGCGTAATGGCTATAATTATTTAAAACCAGTCTTAAAAAATTACAAATAGACCCCTATATTTTCTGATTTTTATATGAAAGATGATAAGGAAAAAAATACTCACTAAAAGCCTATTTAATGTAGATTATGAAAACATAAACATCCAATAACTTATTCACTGATATTCATGTAAAAAATTTTTAACGGACGGACCGCCTATACTGTGGCGCGGCGAAAATATAGCCCAGGCAAAATTAAAATATGAGATAGAAGAAATTAGCATTTTTTACATAAAGTGTAGAACTCTACACTTTATGTAAAAAGTCCCCATCTGTAGCTATGCTTTTGGTGTGAGGGGGCCCGAAAGGTCCCGTTTTTTAGTTTTTCGTAAATATCTCGAAAACAGTGCAATCTTCGGGAATATGGTCTATTACTAAATAAAAGCCTATAAAATTCTCTACAAATTTTTCTTTGTACGCTTTTTTAAATTCCTATTAGTTTACAAACAATAGACTCTCGTTTGTAGCAGTAGGTCAAGCATCCTTTTCTGAGGGAATGGTACGAAAATTTTGTATAAAATATACTTCTTTATTCTTTATTCTTTATTGTACACAAACATGACATAATTATACAGTACAGTAACAGAGATGTACATGACTGTAGTTTTTTGTGATATATGTACAAATTAACAGTTTTGGTTCTTTCACCTTTACTTGTGCTGTAAGACCTTGGTTCTTGCGAAATTTCATGATTGTAGGTAATCTGATATAAAAAACCTAAAAATAAATACAACCAGTGTTATAATTTTATAACAAACAGACCCAATTTTCAGAGATTTTCTATTGAAACATGCATAAAAGTACTTACTATAGCGCGTTAAATGTAGATTATAAAAACCGACCACGTTAGTTATGTGCCATTAGCCCGGAAAGCATTATCGGACGCTACACCAAATGGGGATGAGGTGCGCATAGCACAAAATATTATTATTTGTAATCGGAATCATTGACATTCGTTATAAAGTGACACTAATGAAACCAAAATACTTTCTTTAAAAAATCAAGGGCATGGCTAACAAATTCCCCTATGATCATTTACTATTTAAACGTTAAAAGACTTAAAAGTTTATTGGCAGTTTCCACCACACTTGCACAATTCCGTGCACTTCAGCTGGCGTTTACAACAATTACACCTTGTGCCGCAAGATTTAAGGCACCTGCATCTAATTAGTTCTAGGCACGCTTGGGCAGCCATGGCCCTTTCAGTCCAAAGTGGCAACCAGGTGTCATTTTCTTTCTGCCAGCCAAATTCAGAAGGGCAGGGTGTAGTTTGTTGTTTTATTAAACATTGCCCCCAAACGTATACGCCCTGAAAAACTGCTCTTAATATGTGTTGTTTCAGAGCAGCTTCTGTGGGGGGTATATTTTCAATCTGCCTGTCCTTTTTAGTAAACAAATATTTCCGGCATTCATTCACCGTCTCCGATGGGCACGATCTGTAAAAAGCGATTTTGATTATTCAAAAATTTTGTTATTATAATATTTTTTTTGTATTCCTTACCTATCGTACATAGTGATGATGAATTTTTGAATGTCAGGGTCTGCTTTAACATAGTTTCCTTCATAAAGAAACTTCAACCCCTGTGTTGCATTGGGATATGCTCTCCATGCCTCGAAGGCGGTTTTTTTGCCCCTCCCGTTAAACGTTGACGTCGTATCGCACCCCGTAAGTGAGTGGAACAGCGGCAGGACGTGAGTTTTTTCGGGACCTTAAATAAAAGAGCCTAAAATATAAATTCAGCCCTGTAAACCTGTGCAGAAATCAATTTATTTTACAATTACCTAAACACGAAGCGATTGTGTGGCAGGCTAGATATTGATGCGCTTTCCCAGTGCCAATGTGCACAGTTCTTCCATTCCTTGAATTTTTGGAACACATGCTACTGCCAAAACTACGACATCTGTGTCAACGGTTCTCACCAATACCTTGGAATGGCCTCTTGAAACCGCGTCAGCTACGTGAAGCATCAATCGCGTATCGGCCTCTTCGTGATTGCACGGTGCAATGTTCTCACAGGAGGTAGTTTTACTAAGAGCTTCAGAGGCATCTGTGATAATGAACTCTTTATCGATTGGAATGGTCATGTTCGAATAGCAGTGGGTTGATAGCAGGTGATACAGATCGGCTTTGTTTGCTTTCGGCATTCTTGTATTTGTATGAACTAATGTGCGTTGGCCAGGACCTCGTTTTTCTCGTGTGGCATTCTTTAGGCTAGATTTTTTGTATGTATCCCATACTACATCTAGCCTTGACACATTTAAAAGTTCCCGCAACAAAAAGGAGCAAAACACATTAGTTGCATAGTCGCCGAAGGTTTTCGATAGCCCTGGATTTAACATGTGAACTATAGCAGAGCCATCCAATATTTTTGCGGTTACGTCAGGAGCTGATGGAAAACTGGTTTCATCGTTAAACTCTGTGAGACATTTCAGCAAATCTGACTTTACACCAGATCTCAGTGTTCCCATGGTCGATAGAGCCGGTGGACTACTTTGGTTTAATACGTCCCAGGTTCAGGGACTCTATATAACGTTAAAATAGAATATTTAATCATGTTTATTCAGTTTTTACCATTTCTTCAGTGTTCGGTGAACTCCCCCACAATACCACGATAGTAATGATATTGCAGATTCTAGTTTTACTTCTTTAAGCAACTCGAAAGTTCATTTCCGTACTTATAATTGCATTTCTCCATCACTGTACACTTTCCACAGGTATTTGTCACTCTTTACACTATCAGTAATGTGAATAGAAACCCGAAATTCACAATAAAAAAGTCACGCGGGTAAAAAATTCCACATTGCGCATTTTACTCGGGTGAGTAAAATGCGCAGTGTGTAATAATGGCATTGGGAATTTGAAAAAGCGTAGGTACAAAGCAAAATTTGTAGAGAATTTTATAGTCTTTTATTTAGTAATAGACCATATTCCCGAAGATTGCACTGTTTTCGAGATATTTACGAAACACCAAAAAACGGGACCTTTCGGGCCCCCTCACACCAAAAGCATAGCTACAGATGGGGACTTTTTACATAAAGTGTAGAGTTCTAAACTTTATGTAAAAAATGCTAATTTCTTCTATCTCATATTTTAATTTTGCCTGGGCTATATTTTCGCCGCGCCACAGTATAGGCAGTCCGTCCGTTAAAAAAATTTTTTTACATGAATATCAGTAAATAAGTTATTGGATGTTTATGTTTTCATAATCTACATTAAATAGGCTTTTAGTGAGTATTTTTTTCCTTATCATCTTTCATATAAAAATCAGAAAATATAGGGGTCTATTTGTAATTTTTTAACACTGGTTATAAATAATTATAGCCATTACGCATTTTTTTCTATGATAACCCACAAAAATATTGTGCCCATTGAATCGGCCATCATCGACTTATCTGAAAACGACACCAGACTCGGCTTTGTATGTCAAATGTGGCCACTAGATTTTTTTTTTCAAATTTAGTGAGTCAGGTACTTTGACCCCCTCCCGCCCCCCTCTGACGGGGGGTCGAGCGTGGCTAACGGGCTTTTTGGGTTTAGTTTGGTCCATATAACGTCCATGCCAAGTGGCATTGCTCGACGCTAAATTGTAGCTGTCTCCATACATCGATGCTCAATAGGACCCCAGCTATAACACCTATAGCTTCTAATTTTTGAATTAATATGTTGTGGTCAACAAAGTCAAACGCCTTTGTTAGATCTAGAAACAGGGCTGTGATTGGTAACCGGTTGTCTAGTTTTAAATGAATAATATACAGCATATCGTATAAAGCCATATTGATATTTTTGTTCCTACGGAATCCTTTTTGCTGGGGTACCAGTATTTTTTTCTTTTCACAGTACTGATAAAGAGAGGCATATATAACTCTTTCTATTATTTTTGAAAATATAGGGATTAAAGCTATAGGTCTATAATTCTTAATATTCTCACGGTCATCCTTTTTAAATATTGGTTTTATTATCGTTAATTTAAGTTTGTCCGGGAAAACACCTTCAGAGATGCATAAATTTGTGATATGGCTAATTGGTGAAGAAATTATATGTGATACATGTTTCACTACTTTGGTGTTAACATTGTCATAGCCAGTACTGTTCGTGTTTTTAAGGCTTTTAATTATCATATAAATGTCATGTGGAGTTGTGGGAGTCATATATATAGAATTTAGTTTATTATCGGGGATAGTTTTCTTAAAATTTGTTGTTTTTGGCCTGGATGTAGTGGTGCTAGCGTCAGTATAATACTCATTAAAAGATTGCGCAATGGCGGTTGGATCACGGATAGTGCTGCCGTTTGATTTGATTTGGGTTATAGTTTCATTTGGGAATTGCTGTTTAGTGTTATTGATTATTTGCCAACTAGCCTTAGATTTATTATTCGCTGTCATAATATAATTATTATTTTGAGATCTTTGTGTTAACTTTATAATTTTATTAAGCCTACTAGAATATTTTTTAAAAGTATTTTTGTCTCTATTATTTTTTGTAAATCTGTATTTCCACAAGAGATCACGCTTGCGTCTTGCACATAATTTTATCCCTTTAGATAACCATTTTGGGCGTCTTTTTACAGTATGTTTTATTCTGATTGATGGAAAGCATATATCGTAGAATGTTAAAAATATATCATAAAAGTGGTTGAAAGAATCATTGGCATTATTGCTTGAATATATTTCAGAAAAGGTTAATTGTCCGAGACATTCAGCAAACTTCTTTAAGTTTTCTTCAGAATAATCTCTTTTCTGTGTATACCAGCTAGTTATAGTGCAGTATTTTTTTACAGGGCAGCATACTAGTTGAGCTGTATGGTCCGAAATACCGAATTCCAGCACCTCACCTTTGCTGCCTTTAATATTATGGATTATATTGTCTATACATGTACCACTTTCCAATCTTGTGGGCTCTCTAATTGCAAATTTTAGATTGTAGGCTGAAATGACATGCGCAAATTCAGAGGAACGATTAAATTTATTTAAAATATTGATATTGAAGTCACCACATAGAATAATTTTATTATTATAAGCATACAATGTCAAAATTTGATGTAGATTTTTAAAAAATATGTCAAAATGTTTAGATTGGTCAAAGTTCTTTGGTACTCTATATAGGCTGATTATTATTAAGTTATGATCAAGTAATTTAATTGCACAGCATTCAATAATGTTTGGTAAACTGAATTTGGAAATAATGTCAATAGTTTTATATTTAATTTGATTTCTGACCAGAATACAAGCTCCACCGCTTCTACTACCTCGTGAAAAGCAGTTCGCCATGATGAAGTTAGGTAATTTAAGTAGTTTTCTGTCGTCGTATAACATATTGTGCTCTGTTATACACACTACATCTACATGTTTTCCGTTAGCGTCTAATTCGTCTAAACTTTGAATAAGTAAATCTTGTTTGTTAAGCAAACCGTTTACATTTTGATGTAGTATGTTAATGCTGTTGTGCACGAAAAAATGTTTTGTCATGTGATCTATGTAATTCCGTGGTGGTGTGTATAGGTTTGCTAGGCGAATTATTTATGGATACAATTTTTGGGCTAGGGGCATTGCTATTTATAATAGGTAGAGTGTCTGTTTGTGTGCTACAGTTTACACTGTTACGAATTCTTGTCGAAAGAGGTCTACAGTTGGTTTGGGTATTTTCATCCTTGGACGTACAAGTTCGAAATGTTGTCTTATGCAAATTCTGTACCTGCAAAGTTACATATACATCGTATCGGGTCTTATAGTCAATGTGTAGCATTTCTTTCAGTAAACATCTAGAAACAAAAGTTGAGTAAAATTTACGTGCAGGCAGTTTCTTATTGAAATTTAGATCCAGAAACAAACATTTGGAAAACTTACTACATAATAACTTTATCTCGTAATTTAGTTTACTCTCTTTTAAATACGGATTTCTAGGGACTTCACAGACAATAATGTTCGGTGTTTTAATAGCAGACAGCCATAAAAACAGACTCGATAAACATGCATATGGGTCACTATCATTCATACCACTCATAATTATTACATAGTCGTTTGCATTAAGCTGAAGAAGCTCGTTCTTACAGGAATTTAATACATCCGCCATTTTAGCGCCAGATTTCCATATACAGAAAACCTGGAAGTCGAGTCCCATTAATTTCTGCAAAGTATATTGAATGTTTTTACCTTGTTGGTCAGCTAATATGTATATTTTCTTCTTACTTTTAGTATGCGTATTTTTAGGTATATTTATAAAATCGTTTCCATCTTTTTTACAAATTCGACTTGCATTGATCTCTTCAGTTTTGTGCTTATTAAATAATTCTTTATTTTCTTCGTTATTATATGAGACTATTGTATCATCAGCTATACACTGAGAACTTTTATCTTCTTCAAATGTTGCTAAGGGGCTTAGTTTTCCTTCAGTCAATATAGTTTTTATTTGTAATGCAAGAGTTTCATTTTCTTTTTTCAGGAATAATAAATTTTCCACTAGCTTTCTGATTTTTTGTCTCTGCTTTTTAATTTTTTTTGTAAATGTTTTAGTTTTATAGGTTTTAAATGTCTCAGTAGTTCCCGTGTATAGGTCTGTTGTTTGAGTAGCCTGATCTTTAGGTAAATTCTTGAAAGTAATATTCCTAAATGTTTTTGGTGTGCTACTTATGTGCTTTTCTATACGTGGTATAAATGGTGAAACTGGTATGCCTTTAGGTGTCCCCGTTGGCGTTAATTTCGCAGAGCACAAGCTTTTTAAACAGTCAATCGCAAAGTTTTGGCTACTTATTTGTTTTTGCATTTCTGAATTTTCTAAAAGTAATTTATCTATGTACTTATCCTGAACACTGTTCTTTGTTTTTATAGTTTTTAACTCCTCGCTTTGTTTTTCCAATTGGTCTATATTAATTAATGATGTGATGTCCGGTAAGCTATCTTCTTTGTTTGTGATATGCAGAGTTAAATTGTTGCTACTTGTAATGATTTAGCCAATTTTCTCCTAAATGTAATTTTATTCATTGAAATATCCATTATTCTCTTGATGTCCAATTTTCAATAATAAATATAAATCAGTCAGTGTTCAATAAGTAGGTAAAAATAAATAATCTTAAATGTCAGTTGATAAAATAAGTATTTTCTAAATTCTTCCGATAATAAATATGTCAAAATAAACAATCTTCAATGTCAGTTTGTAAAATAATTACAAAATTCTTGCAATAATAATTATGTGAAATAAAACATCTTCAATGTCGACAGAAAAATAATTAATTTTTTCAATTATTATTCCTTAAATTGTCTTCGGCGTAGGCAGGAACGTAACACAAATTATTAATATGGCATAAATTTTTTTCGGCGTAAACTTGTGTGTGAAGAATATAGTGCAAAAAGTGATGTTCTTCTTGATATTTTCCGCACAAAGTGATTTCACTCGAAAACTCTACAAATATAAACAGTAATGGTCTTGCGAGGTTACGTATTTACTATTTATTTTATTAATTAACTTGTAGCAGTTTGTTTACTATTAGACGGTACGTACGTTCCATCAGACCAAGTGGAAAAAAATCCTGTTGATTCGGCATCAATAATGTTTAAATGTGTTATGTTGTAGTGTCTAGTTAATAACAAATGTTTATTTATTCATATCGGGGTCCAGAAGAAAAAAGTTCTGTTGATCCGATATATCGAACCAAGAGGAAAAAAATCATGTTTGTCTGACAGCCGGACCAAGTGAAAAAAATTCTGTTGGTCCGACACAATTATCGGACCAAGTGGGAAAAAATCTTGTCTGTCTGACAATCTGACCAGGATTACCTCTAGTTCGACATGTTGAATCAAATTGAAAAAGTCCTGTTCTCTAAAAAGCTAACACTTATCTAAATTCAGTCGTCTACATTCAGAAGTAAAAAGCGTAAGTGCAAGATCAAAGTAGAATATATTTCTGTATCACACCTTTTGGAAAGCGGAGCTATTAACATATGGAAGTGATGCTAAAATCTACCTTATTCTATTAGTAATACCGCATTGATCCTGCTCTCACGCATTTTGCTTCAATTAATAAATCAAATTATGAATCAATCTTCTGAATTTAGACAAGTGTAAGGGGTATTTTGTTAATCTGTACACTAGTACAGCGTCGCTGTTGTTGATAACAAAATTACATTTCAATATGGTAACACTTCGTTCTAGATTTGGCCATCAGAAAGTTTGTGGTGGATTTTAGTCTCTGGCTTGAGTGAATGATTTGACAGTGACGTCACGAAATCTTTCACCAAAACAATATTAAAATAAGCTTATTGATGTCAGCCGTGTGGTGTCCGGTAGACAGCCGTGTGGTGTCCGGTAGAGTAGAATAGCACAAACTCCTTACACTCGTGGGTGTCGTACAAGGCGACTAACGTTTAGAGGCAAAAGATCTAGAGTCTCCGTAAACTGGAAAATGAGCAGCAGCGTTTTCCATTGTTATGTTTGCAACACTGCGATCTCCAACCCGCCTGCCAAGCGTGGAGATTATGGCAATAACCTCCCCATTTGTGGGAGAGGCCCAAAGTACTGCAGTGGACTGTTATGGGCTATGATGATGATTGATGTCATGGTACGAACTAGAAAAGTAAGGTTATAATAATTAAGGCCCCTGTTTTCGCAACTGTTAATTACTGTTGTAATATTGAAAATGAAACAAAAGCAATGTATCATCGCAAAATATGAGTGATGGATAAATAAACGTTTATTTATCCATCAGGTTTTAAATTACACATGCTATCAGAATATGAAGATAAATATTTTATTTCTTTATAAACGAATTAATTGATTTGCAAAAAGAATATCTGCCTTGCAAAAGGTGAGGTATGGGCAATTTTTGGATATATTATACAGGTTTCGATCTCGAGGTGCTACCGTGGGCTAAGCAATGTCCATAAATTGCCGAAAATGACGATGTTTTTTAAATGCTTAACCATTTACGAAGAGCAGTTTACAGCGATTTTCCTGAAACATATCTTTATTTATTATATTCAAAGTATTATTCTCTTTGTCCAGCACTAGGTCTGGAGCCGGACTTCCTATACCCGCTGGAGAACGTGACCATCGCGCAAGGGCGAGACGCCATCTTTACCTGCGTCGTGAATAACCTTGGCGGTTATAGGGTGAGTGGCGACTCCGCCACTACCAGGGTGTGTATCAAACCGAATCTTACTAGCCACTAGCGGAGCACCTCCACTGAGCACCTCGGCACTGGGATCTGTAATTTGAAAAAAGAAACAATCGTATTTTTTTACACTTGGTCAATCTGTGGCTTGGTCAAGGTCACATACCTTCCCTTTCGTGGGAGAGGCCCTCAGTCCTGCAGTGTACAGTTATGGGCTGTGATAATGTTGATGGTCAATCTGTAATTTGATTATATTTTAATGAATGACTGTCGAGCATATAGTCCACTTCAGATTCAGGTAGATAGTTTTCCTATTTAAATTTTAATTAATTGTGACCAAAGGCCTTCTGATCGCTATGTTGCAAAGTTAAGAGTTACAGTTGCTGTCATAAAAAAGTTCGTAATATTTTGTATGAAGTTGATTTTTGTTTCTTGCAAAGAAATATGTTTGTTAATAAGTATTTAATATTTTAAAAAACAATTTGGACAAACAATTTTGTCTTATTTAACTTTAAAAGAAGAATTTTGGAAATTACAGATCCCACCCGAACTAGACCTTTGCACTAACCTCACACTCTTGCACACTTCTGTAGAACACCACCTTCAATGCACTTCTTTCAGCACTCTATCAGACCCAACAGCACTATAGAATCTATCTCTATCCTAGCATAGAGTAATGAAGTAACACCACTAACTTAATCTGCACAAACTCTTATAAGCTACACGAGTAGAAGTAGAGTTAGCACACTCAGCACTACTTGCATTAGACACTTGAACACATAGACAAAGGCTCAAGAATACGACACAAAAACAATAATTTCTACCAATCTGGCCATACTATTCTTGAGTTTTGGTAATGCACAAATATTGTCGATGTCAATCGACGCAATTGTTTGAAAGCATGCTGAATTTGAAATGCACCTGTCTGTTGTGTTTCTTCACACAACGCTTTGGAAACGCACAGTTATGTTCTTTATTTTTCCTATTAATTTATACGTTTAATTTTATCTACGTAGTATATTAGACATTTTGGGCTAATTCCATAGCCACGCGGTGTTCGGGCAATCACTTATCAAGTTGGGCCGGACCATGATCGGTCTACTTCATTTAGCCAAGGAATTTACATTGCAAAACAGTCACTTTGGAAAATTAAAATAAAGCCGGGACAAACCCCCTTGGTCCCTGCTCAATCATTTCGAAAGGCATTGCTCTCGAACTGTCCCCGGGGCTGACTTGTACGTCGTGATTTAACATTCGATACGATAATACTAGTGAGATTCTGCCTATAACTGGCCAGCGCAGTAGTAACGGGCTCTCAAGGAACTGCGATACAGCGTTTTAGATAACTCAGATAGTCTTTAGAATCAGCAAATTATTTAATACTAACAGTAATTAGAGATTAAAATACACTCGCGGTATAATACATATTTTGTCCGTTACTTTATATTGTCGTGTTGGACCCTATGACCGCTATGAAAAAGCGAAATCAGTTCTGATCAAAGACTTTTTATTCCTTGTTTTGTCTTTTTTGCAATCCAATATATCATTCATAAGAAAGTTAGCACTCAGATAAACATTTACAGATGTCAGTTTATTCTGAGGAATACGCATATTGAAAATACAGGGACATCTTATTACTTTACATCACAATATCTTGTTCAAAATATGAGTATAAGGTCATTACGATCCGAAAGGATCTGAACACAATAATACCCATACGAGGAAACTTAGGAAACTTTACAATAATCTTCACAAGCTGTCGTGCGTCCATAATATTATTTGCTATCCCATATCCCATCTCGTTAGTGGTACGATAACCTCTCAGTATGTCCACACAGCGAATAGGTATCGTTTCCCTAGAGTATTAACTAGCGATGTACGAACCGATATACCGACCGTGCGTTTTAAATTAAAACAACTTGAATTATTGCACCTGAGGGCATATAGGAGAATATACAAATACAAAATACACTATCAAAAAAAGAAAACACTTAATTCCGATATGCACCGCTGGTATGGAGGAGATGTTTGGAAATGGTAACTATGATACTATTATGAATTTGTTTTATTTTTGTTTTGTGTCTCAATATTACGATGCAATTTCAGTGTCAGGTATAGAAAACAAAATCGTCGTCGACTACAGGTAATGTGCTCGGACATTGAAATTGCATCGATATATTTTTATCTGGCTGCAATCTTTTATTTGAAGTGAATCGGCGTCTCGCTCGGCGAAGATAAATAACTAAACACTAATAGAGGATTGCGCTAATATTTATCTACTGATCTAGAGTTAACACTATCGATTCTTCTTTTGTTTAGTATGTAGATGTAACTATCACTTGTAGTAATAAGTAAGCACCTATCTAGCACAAAATAAAAACTAGATTCGACTTATGCACCAGCACACTTCGAAATGCTGATTTTTGTAGTGGAATGTTAAGAAACAATCTAGACACCTTCTAGTAGCACTTCTCTCTGCACACCTATTTTGGTACATTTGTTAATTATACCTACATAAGCAAAAATAATATGGAAAGAAAATACCTACATAATTTTTTCAATTACATTAACATACATTTTTGTGCAGTAAAAAGCCCATTTTTAAATGATATTTTTTCAAAATAAATACTAAATTATAACAAGTGCTTATTATAATAATAAAACACGTAACGCCAGAAGCAGCTCAAGTTAAATTGCTCCCCCGAGAAGTATCCGAAACGCCATATTTTTGCGGACGTTTGTTCGTTTTTTGTTACGCGCTATGCAGGAAATTAGCTTCTATTGCGATGTCGACGCTTTTGGTAAAGCGGGTGAAACGAGGGCGTTTCCACAGCGCGCCCGCAGCGCGCCTCATAGCGGCGACCAGACGAAAATGTAATTAAAAATTCCGAGAGCATTTTGCGAGGCGTTCGCAACAAGATAGTGTTGCTGGCGCCCGAGGATCGTTGTCGTGACTGCCTCTTGGGAGGTATTCACTTGTAATTAGAGTTGTTCGCTCCGAAAGCCTGCGTTGCATACTTTTAACGCGGATACAGCACTGTTATCGTTCCGCAGGAATGTGGCGTTTTTGAGTCCTTTGTGTGTGTGTAAAGTGTACTTAAAGTTTTCCGTTCTATATGCCACCTTTGGATCACATCCCATTGGATTCTCCGTTCCGGGTCGCGGCGTGGATTCCCGGGCCAGGTGGCATGGATAAAGGCGGACACAAAGGCGATTCTAGCGATTCACGAGCATGTTATCACGAACAATGCGAGGCTGAGCGTCACGCACAACGACTACAACACGTGGACACTCAACATTCGGGGAGTAAAGCGAGAGGACAGAGGACAATACATGTGCCAAGTCAACACCGATCCAATGAAGATGCAGGTACTCGCGAAATTTCGATGTGAAACTTTTGCTTTTATCATTAAAATAATGAGTCTTCTATAAGTATGAAGTTGCTAAGTCTGTTTAAGCGCCTGGCTTACTTTTAGTTTTCTGAGTAGCTGAGCAATAGCTTGCGGTGTACTTACAACTTTGGCTTTGTGGAATTATTTTTTAAATACCGATTGGTTTCAATGTTATTGCGGAAAATACTCATTTAATAAGAATGAATTAATTGTTATTTGCCTACTATAGTTAGAACGCCACGAGACCATCGAATGTTTTGATTTATTTCGCTATTTATAAGTTTAGTAATAGTACTTTTAATTTAAAAATTGTTATTTATATTTTCGATGTATATCGAAAAAATAAATAACAATTTTTAATTGTTATTTTAATATAAACGATGTATCGTGGTCCCCTAAATGCTGAAATTTAGGGGACCACGACATTAAAATTTGTCCCCGTTGTCCCCCATGCGGGAGATAACATTTGGGGGACAACGACAATGAACCGTTAGTTACGAGTAGGTAATAGTTTATTAGTATAAAAACAATTGCCCATTATCTTTTACCTTTTAAAATATGGAGGACTATATTTATCATATGTGCTACAAAAATAGTGATACAGTGAAAGTAGTGTACATGAATATATAGCATAACTAATATATCTACAGACAGCGTTCTTGGAGGTGGTAATACCACCGGATATCATATATGAGGAGACGTCAGGAGACATGATGGTGCCAGAAGGCGGGGCAGCGAAGCTGGTCTGCAAGGCGCAGGGTTTTCCGCCCCCGAAGATAGTCTGGCGACGGGAGGACGGAGGGGATATCATATCAAGAGGAGGGCCACAAGGCAAAACCAAAGGTAATTTACATATTTTTGTGAAGTATACATACCTATGTATTATTCAGAAACGTTACTATGAGGTCTCACAGTGTACGCAAACGGACAGGGTTACAGCCATAGAGCACAAAATAAATTGCTGCCCTAGGAAGGTTCTTTCTAATCTTTTTGGTTACAACTCACAATACTTGAGTGGCGATCGGCACTATGCGTAAATCAAATAGGAGAAAATTGACCAATCATAGAGCACAATTGTACGCAGTACGTTCACTTAGCAGACGAGCACTGGAGCACTGTAAAAACGCTAGTTACTTTACTTAGACAAGTGGCAAACAAGTATGCAGCCTGCCTGGTTTTAAGCAGTAATCAGCCTAGTTTAGAACAGAACGTTCAGGATATTTGATAAATCTATTGCAGATTATGGAGTTTGAAGAGGTTGACGTGCGTTACTGGACGAATATCTATGTTATTTTGACTATGCTGAATTAATTAAGATGCATAATTATCTAAGCATATTTAGGTATTTGATTATAACAATAAGAACAATTAATAATAATAATAATAATATGCTTTGACAATTCAAACAGCCATCTAGCCCCAAAGCAGAGCTTGTGTTATGGGTGATACTTCTTTTTAAATACATATTTATTATACAATTAATTATTTTTACACAGCTTCATTGTACATCATAAAGCACTCCCATTCCATATGTACCCGCAGACTATTTACATCACCATTTGTGGACCACTAACAAATGGCTAACAAATAAATCACCGCCTAAAATATTCACTATTGAATCTTAGCAGTAAATCACACCGCACCTAGGGAACTCCTATTACCATTCACACAGCCCTTTCTAATCCCGCGGGATTACGCCTCTAGACGGTCCGGGAATAATTACTTACTCACTCATCTCTGCACTTGCCCGAATAAAGAGAGGATAAGGGGTTAAATTAAACTGTGTATAAATAATTATTCGTTCCGATAGACGGTGTGGGTCGGCCTTAAGAATTTATGAATGTGAAAAATTCCTTTAATTATCAGTTGTCATTTCTTACTAATTACAAACGTAATCTGCGTACAAACGTAATAACGTTCAACACCTTTTTTTTCAAAAATTTCCGAGAGCGTTTAATACTCGTATTAAAAAAATTCCATCAAAGACATTGGCCGGACTTTATTTTGAGCCTCTCTTGCTTGAGCTGAAAGTTAACATTCAAAATGCAAACTTTTCATAAAATGTTCCTAATTGAACCAACGTTTTCACAATGCCAGTATGATAAAACATTTCGATTCGAGCCAGTTACCGTACAATCTGTTGAACTTTCATATTAAAATCAGTCAGCACAAAAATAACACAAATAAGGGGAATTCGTGACGAGTGGCAATTGGAAACTGTACTGACAGGGTGATTAATCAGCAGGTCCCACTTAACCCCACTACTGTTCAGACCTCTGCCGCCATCCGTCAATTCATTAAGCTAACAAAGTACTGCTTGTAATGACTTCCAGCGTTCGACTGAACAGAACATCTCGCAGTTTCTGTTAAGACCATCCGCAGAGGAACTAGCTGTTCACACATTCCGTCCAAGCGACTCCTACACCCGCCAAAGTAATCACCGATCGATTCCATACTGAGCGAAACTTAAGACTCAATTCGAGTAACTTAGCGAAACGACTAACTTTTCCAATTCTCCATAATTGAGTGCCAAGGTGAAACCCCTATTTCAACCTATATTAACTAACATCAATAACAATCATCAATTTGAGTGAAGAAGTCTAATTAAAGAAGCCGTTACAAGTTACCTCCATAAATCTGAGCAGGAAACAATACAGGCTATCCATTACGTAGGCCAATGTTTCTTCACGGAATATTCCAATGAGGAAAGTTCCGAGGGGCGTCCGAAACGACAAATATAGTTTTTCAGTGACGGCGCCCGGGCTCTTTCTAATTTATTACACTCCACTTACTGGGAACTTCAACATAAATCACTTTAAATTGTAAGAATTTAATCTCGAACTTCAAAGTAGACTGATGCTTTTTAGCAAGTGTTTGGAATTTTTAAATAGGTGTCTAATCAATGGTGGTAATATGGATTTCTTATTTCAAATATGAGTAATTCCCCATGGCTCCAAGAAAGGGCGGAGTGTTACGCCGCAATGATTGTAACGAGGGCTGAAAGCAGTGGTGTCCCAACAAAGGGTTATTATTCAAAATTTGCCCTTTATTGTCTCGCATAAAACATGCTCTGGTGACAACGCCATGTCGCGCGCCTATTTGTTTCATGTTCTACACCAAATTATGCAGATAAGCGAATGAATGGCGGAAACTTAGTCGGAGACTGATGCAAATTAACTCCGCCATCCTTCTATTCGACGCTTTTCATCTACTCAACAAAGTTTGAAACAGATACTACCAGCCCGCTACATTATCCTAACTTGTTAATTCCAATTCATTATCAAACACGTTTCAGTCGGAATTACGAATCATTTTCAAAGAAAATCTTCGGCTTACAATCTGATAAAGGTATTAACGTGATGGTCTGTATCGTGAGTATTTAAAATGTTTCTAATTAATTAAATCGACAATAATACTTATGTAAATCGCTATTATAGCGTCGTTCGTCTAGTGGTTAAGATGTCCGACTTGTAAACGAGAGGTCTCGGGTTCGAAATCCATTGATGTAACGTACCAAGTTCTCTTTTCTGAGTTATGCACATTAATTGAATGGGAGGGTCGGTGGCCGAGTGGTTTAGGTATTCGACTCGCAAGCGAGAGGTTCTAGTTTCGAATCCCAATGTACCACTGACTCTTTTCTGAGTTATATTCATTAGTTGAAAGTTTACCGATGCTCTTACGTTAAGGGAAAACATCGTGATGAAACCTGCACATTCAGGGGACTGAGTGAGTAACCATGATCCAATATGGTCAGGAACCCCTGGTAGCTGGGTCACGGAGGTCACATGGCAGTCGCTCCACTGTAATCTGATCTGATAATCTGATTTGCTAAATCCTGGATCATGGTCAAGGCAGATCCCGGACCCTCGTGCGCGAGAGCACATCCGGGACATTAACCTCTATTATGTAAAACGCTATTAAGTAAAATTTTATTATAGATATCTTAATTGGTTTTTCGTGGAATGCAACGGAAACTGTGGCTGTTGCTTTTTCATCTCCTTTCAAGAAGCTCTAGACTCAAGTGTAGATTTTAGATTATCAATGTTGGAGGCTTGTAAAATGGATTACGTGAAAATGTTCTCAGCCGAGTGTTTTACAGTAGGATTTCAATTTACTCCAGTCCTAGTCGTCGGGTTGATGTCCTTGATATTGCCAGGTTACTTTATTCAATCTTTATTCTAATGGTTGAAAGTGTCCTCGAAGTTATCGCCTGGGGAGGGAAGTCGCGCGAGGGTCCGCCTGGCTCGAGCGTCACTTGACTTATGACACATCGACAGGGCAAGTTTATTCAGTAGCCCGCCTCGAAGACAGCTCACGAGCACCGAGTAGAGTGGAGCCGTTGCAAAGAACTCAATTTAACTTTTACTCTTGGTTCGTGCGCATACGGCGAAGGTATACGAGTTTTAACTATAAAATAACGTGAAGTATAAAGTAGTGAGCTTAAAATATATTGCGGTAACTATTTCTAAACTTTTTTTTGCTTAGATATATTTTAGCCCCAAACTTAACAAAGCTAGGAGTCCTAGATTACTCAGACCAGAAACTAAAATTCGGCACTTAAATTTCAACCCGGCCTCAATCGCACTCGTGACCACTGAACGGTCTTTCAAGTTTACCAATTTATTCAAGCTCAAAAATACTACTTTTGTGATATTAAATACTTGTACGTAATGTAAGTACTAAAGTTTCTACAAAAATTTAAATCAAAATACGTTTATTCAGTTCAGGTTTATACAAACGCTCATGAACGGCGGAAACTTACATTAAAATAATTTTACATAATTAAAAATAAAATCTCAGGCTCCGCGGCACCACCAACATAGACCATAAAAAAAAAACTCCGCTACACTAGCGCCGCCGGTCGTCTGTCTGTCTGTCAGTGGATGATGCCACTCACTCGCTCGTTAGGTACATATTTTACATGTGATTAGAAAGAAACCGCATAAAATAATATAAATATTTAAGAGTATAGTGTATTAGTGCATGTGTTATTAAACAAATAATGACCATCATGCCTACCACTACAAATGATGAATCCGATTGCCACAAAACCACTCCGCGGCCGCGCTGTTCCGCATTGTTTGCTAACGAACCGCGCGGCCGAGAGCTCTACACTTTAAACCATCAACTCCCTAAGCGTTCAGCTCCTTTAGAAAATATTGCCCCAGCTTTTTATCCTTGTTTGAATAATGGCTGTAAACGTACTCGACTCGACTGCCATTCGGGCAAGGTGTCAGCGGAACGAGTTACCGCCACCGCGTGTTTACACTATCCCGTCAACTTTCGGCGGTTCGAAGTGTTTTCAAACAGCTGAAATGTAAAGCAAGCACTAGTGCTAGATAGTTTGCAAACGTCTGCCGTTAGTTTTCACTTACCAACACAAATATTGTGCAAGATGCTCGAGTGGATTCCGTAAACTGGCTCATGCATACTTCAACGGAACAGGAATGTAATAGTTCTCTAAATGTGCAACCGTGTTTTTTAATCTATACCTCACTGGAGAAAAAGTGTAAACGATTATAGTAAAATCTACTTTCGGTAACTACAGTGACAATCTAGGAGAGATGCCACCTGATGCTAAGCCGTAACTACCCATAACATCTAGGATTTGAAAATCAATCAGTCGTTACCCCTACGGTTTTGATTATTTTTAACTCGTATTTCGCAGCGATTGCACGCTATGTAAACGCAAATACGTAAATGTTTATTTGCTTTTCTTAGGCATGTTGAATATCAGAGTATTCCAGATACCAGAGGGCAGTTGAGAAATTTTAAGCAAACTTGGCTATCCACTCCAGTCCAATCCAGAAAGCGTTTAAGTATGATATATCTAGTTAGTTTCTCAAAATTGTTAGGGTACCTAAGTCCAATTGACAGAAAATCTATGTTGACGATAGTTTCAGTCTAGTTACAGCCTATCATCTAGCAGTCAGAATGCTTGTTTGACAAGAAAAAAACTTCTTTTCTAGTGTAGGGTAGGATAAGGGTATAATGCCAAGCGAATGAAGTCGCGTCTTGCCCAGTATATGACTATAAAAAAATATACAAATAGACCATGTAATCTAGTGTCCTCTTACACTCTGTTTTTCTCTACCCTCAGTGCTATCCCTGGAGGGCGAGGTGGTGAACCTGACGAAGGTGACGCGCTCGGAGATGGGCGCGTACCTCTGCATCGCGGCCAACGGCGTGCCACCGTCCGTCAGCAAGAGGATCATGCTGCATGTTCATTGTAAGTTCTTCTTTAGAAATTATATTATACACGCCCAAAATTTGGCCACGGGCACTGCATTTTTAGTGGCTTTATAGAGGTCTTTCGATGTGATAGCTGATAGGCTATTCAAGACAATACTCGTTAATATATTTGGGGGCCCACTGAAAACCAGCATCACGGCGACGTCGTGGCATATGCTGAGTGTGGCCCCATTGCACTTTCCACATGGCACGGTAACGAGATTAGAGAATATTTTTATTCCGCTTGTCTCTGTTTTTCTTATTTTTTTATGTTTTGAAATGGTGTGCCGTGTGTCTGAGTGGAATAAACGTATTTTAATTATAATATTTCAATACTCTCTGGTCGAGAGGAATAAATACATAATATTCTCGAAAATTTATTTTTATTCGCTGGAGTGAATGGCAAGTATTGGAAAGGGAAGGCTTCGATGCGTCTTCACATATTATTATTTTAGGTATCTCATGTGTGAAATGGGTAATAATTGTGGAACAATGCAAGTGAGACTGTGTATCCGTATTATTGCGAGTCTCTACTCCTATAGAAAAGAGACATGACATTAAAGTAAATTATTTAATATTTTTAGTAATAGTTGGAAAAAGAAAAGTAATTTTCCGTTAAACTGAAGTAAAAATTTGTAGAGTACTATAATTGGAAAAAAAATAACGAGTTGTTATTACAGCACCCTGCAAAAGATTATCTACATCTAATTATGTATTACCTACACTACATACAATACAAATATTGTACACCTAGAGACATTTGTTATTGCATTTTTTTTAATGTTAACGATAGGCAAACAGGCAAGCGGGCCACCTGATGGAAAGTGGTCACCACTGCCTATAGACATAAGCAACACCGATGCATGATACATTAACAACAATTGCGTATGCAAGGCAGTTATACTCGTATCTGTCAGGCGTAAACTTTATGGTGTCGCATTTCCGCTACAAGCTACATATTGCACTTATATCATGTTCGGTTAACCATACTCCACTACAGTTACGAAGGCAATTATTGATTCTACGATAAATCATGTCAGTACAGCAATCAAGTCAAGTATCACATAAACTACAAAGTAGACGTTGCCCCCGAAATGTGTTCCGCACGCGAACCGACCGCAACAGCTCAATAAGTTACCAATCGATTACCCGCCGCATCCACACTTTCCAACTGCGATTCTAAATTACGAATTCACGACATGAATCAATTCGGCCGTCGATAAAATCTACTCACCTGCGTAAAGTACGGGCAAAAAGCGTTACCACAGGAACTCGAGGTCTCTTTATCGGACGATCTCGAGACTAATTTATAACCGAGTTATTCAATGCTCGGTTGGGCCCACCGGGGCCGGGAACGGAGGCTCGAACACGTAAGCAATTGGGAGATTTTCGTGTTATCACGTATCATCTTCGGAGCGTGGCTTGCATACCAATGCGGGCTGCGCTTCCGGCAGCGTGCGTAGCGGCTGAAACTAGTGTTTTCATAATAGAGAGTGAATGAATTTTGAATTAATTTGTTAAGCAGAGTGAACAATGCATTCAACTCTTTGAGTTAGCCTTGTCTGGGCTCGATTTCTCTGACTTCGCTATATAAGCCAATATAGTGGATTCAGAGAAATCGAGTGATTTTTTTTATATTTGTACAAGACAGGCATTTGACCGCCATCTCACCTGTTGGTAAGTGACAATGCGGCCGAAGGTGAAGCAGGCCGTCTTGGAACAGCCTATTCACTCTAGCTTCATTTCCGCGACAAATAGGCTTCCATTATTGCCAATGGGATTTAACAAAACTGTTATGGTGTTACTGCGAAAAATCTCTGGTTCGATTCAACTAAGTGTCGATGTTAATCATCATCCGTAGCGGTCAATCCCGGCTTCTGCCAGGACCCGTTTTCCTACTCTTCTTCCTTTACTTTGCCCGGTTTCCGGCCTCCCACAGCGTCGTGGGCCGTTGGCTCTTGCATCCGCGTCAGCATTGTCGATCCATCGTTTCTTGGGTCTCCCACGGGATCTCTTTATGTACAGTATTCGGGAAGGGGTTAATATGAACAGCGATGGTTTTCACAACGACCGTATTGGCGTACATGATTGGATTGATGTATTTTGTCATTTTAATTATGTCTTTCTTGGATATTTACTACTTATCGTACACAAACAATACTACCTATCGTATACATCGTGTAAATATCAAGGTGAAAATAATCATAACCGTGGTAATAAACCTGATGTGAGTGATAATTTATTTTGTAAATAATTCTAAATAATAACGTCAATCACAATATCTACTTTGACGTAGGATGAAATAATCACAAGTCGTTCTATATTTAATTTACTACATCAGTAGGGTACATATTCTACGCCACATAACGTTCATCTGTTTCTGCTGAAAGAACCAACAAATACCACCTCAACTAGGAAACTACCAAGTCGATATTTAAGCACCTATTCCTGTAATCGCCATACAAATTAAATGCTCTCTCTTTTAAAAACTTTAACAATCCTATGGTAAGCGTACTAGCGTAGTAGGCAAGAGTCCCAGTATTAAAGTTCAGTAGCCCCATCACTCAAGCTAATTGATTCCTTATCATCAGCGCGCCATCAGGCGGCAGTCTCCCCCAGAGCGGAATCAGCGCAAAACATGTCCGGTCACATTTGCATTGACTACGCACGTACCACTTGTGTACCTACGCACGTGCATCGTAGTCATACGATAGGGTTTTAACAGGTTAACTTGACCTGTGGAGTCCGGCAGACTCCTACCGACGGGGTCTAGCTAGGACATCCATGGACCAGCTAGTCGGGTTGGACATAGCAATTCAATTTCAATTTTTCAGTGCCGCACAAGTTGCTTAGACATCCACTCTCGAAACAATTTAGCCTGCCATTCTGTCGCACTAATATAGGTTGTAATGCACCTATTACCAGGATTTGTAGGGAATATAACGAAATGTGTCATTTGATGGATACCATTGATATCAACCATGATTCGTTCCCTGGAGTTCGTCGATCGGTGCTCAAGTCCTATACACCTGAACTATCTACCTTACAGACGCACGTTTTCTAGCTTGTTTTTACTCTTACTTTTTATAAAGGTTTAGGTAATTAGAATTATATGTTACGTAATACTAAGTTTTTTGTATAAACTTTTTATTTTGTTTTTGTAAAACTGAAATTTCCTTATGAATATTACATTGTTATTTTGAGTAAGTACTTAGGTTAAAGTGAATGTTGTATATACCTGTAATTGGGGTGCATATAAGTCTTGTACCTTGTCTAAACTAAATTGTAACTTTTACATAAGTACTCTGTTGGTATATTAAATAAATAAATAGCATATTCACACCGTCCGTCGGTCAAGTATGGTTGTATAACTTTGCACCCTGATATCCAATATGATTGGATTATTGTATTGTACTTGACTGTGTAATATTGCATTTTTAAGTAGATACCTTTATGTTATAAGGGTATAGTTATAGCTTATAAGTTTAACTCGGTTGCATTACTCAAAGAACTTATGAATAAGAAAAACGTGCCAATCACAGATGAATAACTAAAGCTGTGATTAATGATTAGACTCTTTATCAGTAACAAAAAGACGGGACGAAATAATTTCATTTATGACGATCCTGTGACCGCGTAGACAGTAGCCTTGGTACGGGAGGGGCTTCTGGGACACTGCTGTGATGTTTATAATGGCCCCCATTCTTCATTTACGTGGTCAAGACACCCTGCTATCCACCCGCTTACTGGTCATTCGCCGAGCCACCCCGACGTAGTCTCACCTGTCGAGTAAAAGACACACAAGGTAACCAAGGTCTCCCATACCGAGAAAACTACTGAATGAGGCGCCAGATCATGGAATATTTCTGAAGATATTTTAATTTCATTATACCCTAGCATTTCCTTGTTTTATACAAATGCATGCAGTTCTATAAGCATGTTTAACAAACAAAAATAAGAAAATACAAAGTGTTATATGTGCAGTAGAATTGTATTTTACTTAATATGTGCGCATTTTTCTGTAATGTTATAACGTATCAAAGCAAAATTCCCGTTAAATTCATCAATCAAAACAATCCATTAATTAAAAAACATGGTAAATCTACCTTTCAAAGCCTTTTTGGAAGCTTTCAATCATGGTAAATTTTTTTTATCCGGACTAAATATTTATGGTTCTAACTCGCTTTTTTGTTTCATTAACAGAGTTAAAAAATTCTTGTCGGTTGTCGATTTTGCCTCGATACAAGCTTGAAAAAGAATTGCAAAATATCACTTCGAGAATTTGATAACATATTTGATTACATCAATAAATACATATAATAACTCAGTAAAAAAGTGTGTAGTAACGTGTAAAATATATTTACAAAAAATAATTTAGGACGATAATGAAATAGTTACAGAATAAGATTTTTTTAAATTTTGTCTTTCTGTTTGTCTGTTTTTACACGCTAATCTCCGGAACTACTGGACGGATTTAAATGAAACTTTTTTGTTGTGTAACTATTGAGCCTGGGCAACATATAGGGTGTAATAGATTTTGGAAACTGGAACACGTTATATAGAATCATAATAGACCAACTAAACAATGAGACATATGGAAATGGGGCCAAACATATTTTTATGTTATTTTCAATTTGTTAGTTTGGGTCCAACTTAAAGTCTAGGCCATGTTTCATGTAATTCGGTTTGGTAAAACCAGAGATACAGCTTGTCCTCGCCGTATTACTAGCTTTCATTAATTAAGGTCATTTAAAAAAAAATTGCGCTCGGGAAAAGGACAGACTGCCCTTAAAACGATTTCAACGCGGACGAAGTCGCAGACAGATGCTAGTTCGAAAATAAAAATGATTTACTCCAATCCTCAAATAAACTTAAGTTCGTGCATATGCTGGCCATATGTAGAAATATAAAAGTTGTCCGTAGCGTTAGCCGGTGCGGTGGCTGGTTCCAATTCGATCGTGTTGTTCGACGTAGGTATTTGCATTCTGTTATTGGCAGTTCCGATGTAAACACTAGTCTGATTGTACACTTTATATGCACGAATACGATAAGCTACGGCTGTGAAAAAACTGGCGAGAGAGAATTCCTATAACATATGCATGAGCGTATTCACGCTACTGTTTATATACACTGTCTGTTTAATAATCCTCAGTTGGGCACCAGCCTAATATTTTTAAAACCGTACGCGATAACAGCACGCTTCTTAACGTTTACTTAAACGGTGATATGGCGGATCAAAGCGCATTGTGAGTGGTCTTATTGAAAACGTGTAAGGGAAGCGTAATAGGAAAGGCTGCTGGCGGGCGGCACTCGCAAGATGAATGTACCCGTTCGGATACACAATCTCTTAGAACATGTTTTCTGCTCGATCACTGCGAGCACGCCGTATAAGAGTAAAGCGACTTTGTCTTCGCATGTTGTCGGATGAACAGTTCATTTTACTGTCTATAAAGCAAATAGCCCTCCACGGTAATCCTGTCGCCGAGAGAAATTCGCTTCATAGGAAACGCAATTTCAGGCGAACAAACAAACTACTGCCGCCTGGAACCCTTCCACTCAGTTTAATTACTTCACAAAGAATGCGTCGCGTTCGCTCGATGAGGAGACAAAATTAACGCTCTCAAATATTTAATTTAAATTTCCGTCCCCCGAAAACGAATGATAACAGTCGGCGGTGCGGTGAGCCCGGCTGAGCCGCTCCTCCGCGCACCCGCACCGGGACGGTTCATTTGTAACGGCAAGTGCTTCGTAACGCGATGAGTTTTTAGTTGATTCACTGAAACCGGCAGACGGTAAATTGAATTTAGAGAAAAAGAAACACGCCAAACGAAGTGAACAAATCGCAATCGATTCGCCGAGGTCCCGTGCTTTAGCACTTTTCTTTGCTAAACAAGCTTAATTGTGGGGGGCGTTCCATTGAACCATGTTGTTTATTGTCAAATAATGTGTTCCGTTCCGATTCGTTGACCGATTTAATGCGTGAGTTTATCGACTTGTACGTAAGACTGTTTCCATTTTATTACCCACTAATATACACACACTTGGTACAGATATAAATCATGTTTATACTAGCAAATAACGGTCCACTATCACTCTATCTGTACTCGTACACCTACACCGTTAACCCAAATATAAGATTTGCAAAATTCCAACGACAACTAAAGTAGGTAATAGCAACAAAACGCCAAGAAATCCGAAAGCGGGGCGAGCGTGTGCGCCGCTCGGTTAATCAAACTGTCACTTGAAGAATTCCGCGCGGAATCCTCCCTGAGAAAACTCCCCGTAACTTTTGATTGCTGTGGAGAATCCCTATCTACTTACACACTTACAGATTGCTTAATCACTCCTATTTTCTATTTATCTACATTAACAAAGTCGGCTCGCGCCGCGACCACATCGTTTTCGCGGATGAACTGAGAAAGCAATTTAAATTAAATTAATATCAACCAGTAATTATTCTGCTTTATTAAAGCAAGGGGCGAGCTCGTTGCCCCGCAGAGTTATTAATTAGAACAAAAATTCCGATCGTTCAGATTTTGTTCGCTAAATTGGCCACTTAAACTCGTAAAGGCTGCCTGAAGGAACTTAACGACGGTCAAAGAGCATAACCGCAAATAAGCTCCGATCTAAGGGCGGGGAAGAAAATTCCTTTTTCCTTAATTCACCGTAAACAGCCTGTTGGGGGCGTCGGTGTGATTGTTTACATTTGTGAAATAATCCCCCCTTTTTTGTTTTGTGGCAGCGCGCCGCTTTTCTTATCTCCGGTAACATGTTCTACGATTATTGGTGTTAAGACTGCAGCAAGAATATTGAAATAAGAAATCAGTTACTTACTTAGCTTTTCCTGTAGCTTTAGTTCTTTTTATTTTTAAACACACTCACCTGCACAATTAGCGAAAGAGAAAAAAGTTAGATTTGGGGGAGGGATAATACCTATGATGGATGATAGATTGTCAGTTATTTTAAGATATCTACTTACTGACCACACCGCAGCTCAAAATACTGTGTCGCTGCGTATACGCGGAACATCGAATCATGCGTCGCATTTTTTGACGCGAGCTGTCCACATCGGAGCTCAAAATACGCTTTAAATTTATCGAGAGGAACTACTCAGTAGTATCTATATGATATTGAAAGGGTATCATAACTACAACTAAATATTGTAAAATATTTTATTATAAAACATTAATCTGACTTCAAAAAACTAAAAACTAAAAAAAATTGCTTATTATCATACAGTCGGTTTTATTTTTTATTAAATTATTTTTATTTGCTGCGTTTTGGTCAGTCCTTAATATGACATTGTATGAGACAACGCGCTGCACCGCCGTAGCGGAACTACGCCGCCAATGATAATGTAAATACTCGCGTTGTGGTCAAGTACCTATCATACTAAATGGCCAGTCCCTCAAAAAGTATATCTCCGTTTCTTTATATTTTATATTTTTTTACTTTCACCATATGCAATTGGATTGGCATATACTGACTGGTACTGGATATATACAGTTAGTTCCCGCATACAAATAAAAAGTACAAAACTGCACCCATATACCCTTAAAGCACCCACAAGCCGGAGCAAAGTTACACATTTTAAAGGTATGTTCCGGGTTTTCTACCGCGTACCTTTGTTGACGAGTAGCCCGATATTTCGATACAGTTGCATGCATCATGGTCACGGGACGACTACTCGTCAACAAGGGTACGCGGTAGAAAACCCGGATCATACCCTTAAAATGTGTAATAATAACCGCGATAGTTTAAAAAGTTACACAGTTGGCTCCCGCGGATAAGTTATTTATTTAAAAACTTTATTGCACCAAATATAATACAATTGGCGGACTTAAAGTCATCAAGGCTTTATCTACCAGTCAACCAGTAGGCCATGCGTAAAGCGAATGAGTAGGTGCCGAAAACGGAACAGAGAGCAAGTAGATAATGTGGAAGATAAACACGTGACACATCCAGAGTTGTGACGTGAGACCGCGGCGCGAGACTCCGCTAACTGCAAATAGATGCGCACACGACTCGGCCGTGAGTGAAGGCTGCAACTCCGCGAAACTGGAAAGTAGCGAGGTATATTTTATACGCCAATTTCTGGACAAGTACCTATCATACTAATTGGCCAGTCCCTCAAAAAGTATATCTCCGTTTTTCTCTATTTCGTGTGTGTTCACTGTAAACCCACACAATTAGATTGCCATCTACAGTACCAACTGTATATCGAAACTATTACATTAATACAGTTAGTTTCCACATAGCACGTAAAAGTAAAAAGTACAAATAAAACTGCAGCCATATACCGTTAAAGCACCCACAAGCCGGGGCAAAGTTACACAGTTGCCTCCCGCGGATAATGTGGAAGATAAACACGTGACACAGCCAGAGTTGTGACGTCAGACCGCGGCGCGAGACTCCGCAAACTGCAAATAGATGCGCACACGACTCGACCGTGCGTGAAGGCTGCAACTCCGCGAAACTGGAAAGTAACTAGGTATATTTTGTGCGCTACTTTCTTTTAAACTTAAATAATATGCCTTGCCACTTAGTGGAGCAAGTAAACGTAGCTTTAATCGTCAGTATAAGACCTAGATTCTAGGTCCTTGTTAAATGATTCTAAGTGCAATTAAATATACGGTCTTTATTGATGAAATTTTATTTTGATGTTAGTCTGTTTTATTAGAACAAAAGTATGATACATTAAAAAATATTTAAAATACCTGTAATGCCTAAAGGCGTCAACTTTTCCAGGGCCATCGAGTCCTGGTGTCCTGTAGTACAGGTATTTCATACCTAGTTCAGGCACCAGCTCCTTTACTCCAGTAACTAACAATTTACTGTAAGACAAACCTGTTATGTACTGTCTTTTGTTCATGTTTGTGGAGAAATAAATAACTTATTCTATTATTTTCTGTGTGGAGTGCAAAATAATCCAGTACAAAATAGGACGTTATAACATTGTCATATTGTATGTATAAGTAAACTTTCAGTGACTGACACAAACAATCTTACCACTATTGTTCCTAATTCGATTTCAACTGAAACAGTCGATGCTGAACCTTACATCTTGTTACAGTCCACCCGTTGGTGCAAGTGCCTAACCAGCTGGTGGGCGCGCCGACCCGCACCAACGTGCAGCTGCAGTGCCACGTCGAGGCCTCGCCGAAGGCCATCAACTACTGGACCAGGGAAAATGGTGAGTCATCTTCTAAACTCATAATAATATAGAGGTTGAGCTCCGTCATGGGATTTATCACGGCACTTGCCTGGGTCCGATTTACTACTCTTTGTTCTCCACTTCGACTGGTCTTCGGTATCCTCGCGTCGTAAGCCATTGACTCTCGCGTCCCACTCATATAAGCGATGTCAAGCCTTCGCTCCTCGAGTCTTCCCATGGAACCATGGAAAATGGTGGGTGTAAAGATAATATCGGTATAGTTCAAACGATGAGCAAACCTTTCATACCTGTACTGCTACAAAAAAATCTTCTTTGTCTCTTTAAATTTTAAGAGCTTTTTGTTCGTCTTGTTTATAATGTTTTTATTATTTTGGAAAATTTTGCAGTTTTGTAATTTTACACTTGAAGATGCTTTTAAGTAAAGTATCTACATCTAACTAACTCTACTTCTGGACTGTTGAACTTAAGCCTCCTCAACAATAGTGGAGCCCTAGCCCGGTCTACCTGTAAGATATTGGTAGCCTTTTGTGACACCCATGAATAGAAGGGGTTGATGCTAAATCCTAGTCTGTCAGACACCACAAAACATCACCTAAGAAGACTTGTAAATACTAAAATCATTACCATAACCTGACGACCTGAGTGGTTCAGTGGTCAACATGCCGGTCTGCCACGCAAAAGGTCCCGGGTTCGATTCCCGGCCGGGCCGAAATTGAAATGATGAATTTTAATTTCTGTTACGGGTCTGGGTGTTCTATGTATAATAAGTATGTATTTAAAAGTATATACGTAGTTTATCAGTTATCTAGCACCCATAACACAAGCTTTGCTTACTTTGGGGCTAGATGGCGCTGTGTGTGATATTGTCCACGATTATTATTATTATTATTAAACTTTACATGCAGCTCGGAGGTCACTTTGTTGAAAATAATATCTGCGCTTTTTGTTATTTGCGTGGAGGTCTCTAAGATATTTAAGTCGCGTCATAAGGCAGTCGTAATTATATGGGAAGGGCTGGTACTATTATTGTGCCACGAAATTTCACCTAAATACTCGTGGTTAGAAGTCACGAATATCCTCAACCCGGGCGTAAATGTTTAAGAAGATAATAAGGAAAATATAGTATGCTAATGGGATGCAGGAGTGATTATGAATGTACGAAGACCCACAATAAGTATCTTGTTAATTTCATCACGCCGAACAAAACCACCATAATCTTTGATTGCCTACTAAACGCAGCAGCTTATGGTCTGATGTTTATGAGCGGCTCTGACTCGTAAACCTTATTAAGCTCAGCACGAAACTCAAGAACGGAATAAGCAACCAATTTCATTATTCATAAAGCACATTGAAAGCGTTAAAGTACTCATTAAAATGGTCGTTAGTCATATTTCTACTATCCTCTTTGACAGGCCTCGGGGGCTAGTGCTTGCTCACAAGTTATGGCGTTTTTATGGTTGTATTTAAAAGGAGAAATATGCGTTTATTTCATGTCCGTTTTTCATTTCGCTAGGATTTATTTTGACTTTGATTATATGGCGTCGATGCTTCGCCTTATTAACGACCTCATAATTATACCGATGAGATGACAGCGTAAAATATGATCGGGGGAAGGAATTAATTAGGGAAATAACGATGTTTGTGGCTATTAAGCGCTGTTATTCTATTTAATAAACCGTTCCGCAAATGTTGTTGCAATAAAGGCAGTGCAGCGCACAAGCGACGAAGTTTGCATTGTTCCCTCAACTGGCTAGGAGGTAAATAAATCTGTCAAGGGGTGCACCAAATGAGAATGAATGCGAGTGAAAAATAATGAGTGAACTGTATAAAAACACGTGCTAACTGATACAAATAAGGCTCTTAACCTAACAAAACAAAGGCGGAGGGTCGGGAACTTCATTACTTCTCATTAAAATGGCACCCTGAAAATAAAAGTTGTTTATTTAGTGCTCGGGTGACAGATGTACGGAAACGCTTTTTCCATTATGACTATAAAAAACTATTTGCTTTCACGAGGTACTTGATTTGTAATTTTCTTTACTTTGAAATTTTCATCAATTAAAAAAATACTTAGTAATTAAAATAATGTAACCAGCTGGTCGAGTTTACGGCATATACCAAGTAAGAGTATGCTGCATGGACTCTCCGATCAGTTTGCAGCTGACTGTACGATTAATCGCTTTCGAACATTTCTTTACAGTTGCACAACAATATCTGCGCAACTACCAATCCGACTTAACCGTTCGCGAGAGCCAATAATGGAGTGTATAATGCGTTGCAACAAGCCTCCAGCACGGTTCCTCTCGCGCCACTAAAGTCGAGTTAGGAATGGATTTACCGCCGCGCGCGCCACGACATGTGTGAACGGCCGCGCCGCAGCTGCCCCGCCGACAAAACGTACAAAACTTTTTCGCAATGCGGTCCTCGAGCTTATTTTTTGTCGGTTTAATCGAACAGTTTATGCGGGGCCAGCGCACGCGGTTTGCGAGATCGCCGCGCCGATTTGAGATTGGTCTTGGTGCCAAGAGGGAGTAGGGTTGGCTAATACGAGTACGTGCGTGGCTGTTGTTTTTGAAGGCTACGCAGGCAACGAGGCAACGCAGCCAGCTTTCTGGGCACCATTCTGGGGGGCAACGGTGTGGACGACTTTTTTAATTTTTAGTATATATTTTAAACCTATGTAGTGGTAGGTATATGTATATAATAGATTTATTTGTATTGTAACTGAAAATATGTTATGTGTATTTCAAGAAAGGGGCACATGAGACACAAAAATGGGAAGTGATATCTGTCGTTCAAGTCATTTAAGGTTCTCAACTTCTACTATTATCTCAAGTGCGTTCTTTCCTGGAAGGTTGTCCTATGCTTGTAATTAATCTGGCGACCTTTGCAAATCGTAAATGCGACCATTATGTCTAGACAGCAGAGATAGATAATGCGGCTCGATCTAGACAGACTTCTAGATATAACGGTAGATAAAGCAATTTGTAAGCATACATATTGCAATTCAATAAGCACACAGTCGGTGCACCTACAAGCGACTAATCTAACAGTTTAACTTACGCCACCAGCGTTTAATATCGCGATAACAAACAGCCCGGCTGCAATGCTAACAAGACCGTGCGGTTTCAGCCGGGTGGATCTCCGTTGAATAATTGCTTATACCATAACCGTAGTGGAGGCAGATTTAGGTGCAGCTACAAAGGCCACCGAGCCGCCATTACGCGGCACGGGCGCCGAGTGACCGCGCAAAAAGCGCACCAAATTCTATTACCATCCCGATATGCAACAAAGACCGCTGACCCGCCCGCGCCCGCTCCAAATTGCTTTAGGCTACGGTCACAATATTTACTCGCACGTATCACAACATCCGTGCAAATAAAAAGGCGCCCACTCTCTCCCATTTCACGGTGCCGGCTATAAATCCAATAGAACAATCTTCTGTTTAGTCGCCAAATGAAAATGGAACGATAGAGAGAAATCGATTTTCATTTAACATTCATTGCTCAATAGTCAATAGTCATGCACGGGGTTGACCTGTAATTTGTTGAACAATTAGATAGATAGGTAGATAACTATTTGTCTAACGGACCGCTATGCTATCAAATCGGGCGTGTGGCGTTTGCGTTTAAATGTCATTCGGCGTGGAGCCGGACACGAATGAGGACGGTGGCAGACGCGCACAGACGGCTCTTCTGTGCCCATAAATTGCGGGGCTACAAATTAAATTAGGTAATACACAGCGGTGACGAGAGGGACACAAGCGGCGGGGCGCGCGGACACGGAAGGGGTGTGTCCGGCACCCGTGGCTAGGGTTGCCACCCGAAAAATCTAAATCACCGCAATTTAAATGAAACGAACGCGCCGCTCTGTAAGACTCCGGAACGATTACGGGCACATTATATTTAAATGTTACAAACATGTATAAAAGTCGTTCGGTATGCCGATAGTAACGATAATATCAATTAACGCCGTTGTAATATTTTTCACTCTACGTCCGTGTATTTTTCACGTCTAAATAAAATAGTTTGTAATTAGGCTTTATGTTAGCTTCAATTGGCTTCTATACTGAAAGATTCAAACTAAATATTTTATACATGTTTTATTTTGGAGATAAACTTGCTTCATACATCGTCAAAAACCAGCGTCATGCATCAAAATTTTAATTTTTTGCCAAAAATCAAAATTGAAAACCGTTCTACTTAAGGCGGTGCGCTTAGGGGGATACGCATGGCGCAGCAGAATCGTGCAGCTGGTGCGTGCAGGAGGGTTAAGATGCACACATAAATCCACTGTGGAAATATTTCATTCTCTAAGAGGAATCCTACTCACACACTGCGGCGTCCTGCATATAAAAATCTATGGTATGCCACACGGTGCGTTGCAACGCCGCGCGGCACCGCGCCGCCTGCACGCCGGACTTGCAACGTGCAAAACTAGGCGGGGAGGAGAAGTAGGGGAGGGTAGGCTAAGTTGAATGATTTATTATTTTAGGCATTTATAGATTTTTATAAGTAGGTATTTTGAGGACGCAAATGTGTTTTTTTTTTGTACGCAGTGACCAACGAGCATAGAGACTCCACTGTGGATATATAGCCCTGCAGGTGCACACGTGCATTGGCAGGGTGCTGGGGAATCGTACGGTCTGCACTGTGGACATGCTGCGCTTACGTACAAAAGGCGTATCGGTGCTCGGCCTCGCCGGCGTGTGTATTCGTGCTCGCCGGCCGTGCGTCACCCCGTACCTGGAAGACAGTTTTTACATATTTACATTTTTTTTGCCATACGGCGGGCACTATAAACTTGATTAATAAAGCTTAATGCACAACAAAGTATACCATTTACATTTTATTACATTACAACTAACCGGAAAAGTCTAATTAATTATCTATTTTGAAACTTTATCAAGCAAAACGCAAACCACAATTCTCAACCATACGACACAATTGCCTGTGGTAGCAAAGCAAACCATCGCAAAGCCAGTCTCTTAGGGCATCAATAGTATCGAGAATTAATTAATAAACTTGTCCGGTGATAAACAAAAGAGGGCGTGTCCGTGGCGGCCACAGCGCGTCAGGCGCAGCGCTCGCCGCAGATTTGTGGTCGATTCGTGTTTCGGCCACGCGCCCTCGACGGCCTCGACGTCTTCGGCTTGTCCCGCTTGACCACCGTCATTAATTTAGCTTTCAATGGAACTCGCCCCAATGTCAAAGTTTCTTGCCGCCAATAGGTACTCAGAAGATCGAGTCTATTTGTAAAGCCATGACCGGGCAAGAACTACAACGGGGGAATGCCGAATTAATCATTCGGCATCGGGACCGTTTCGGGTTTTCTTTTGGAAGGCCAATGCGGTATAAACTTTTTACTGTTGCCACTGCGATACAATTATAATTAAATTAAATGGAAACAGAAATAGTGTAGTGACTCATAAAACTTGACATTGATTCATCGATTGACTTAAAGTTTTAACGCAAAAATGCATGCAACGTTGCATCCGAATACGCTCGTCATTTCATAAAAACTTTTTTGGACAGCGCTATCTGTTGCGCCTAAAAGGCTTCTTCTTTTAACGATAACCAGATAGAGCCAGGTAACGCGTGGCTAGTATAGGATACTATAATTTTGCTTAGTATGTTGCTGTTATGGAGTGTAAGTCCACGGTATCCAATCGTGGTAATCGAAGATTTTATGATAGCTAGGTTTTTCAGGGTTCCGTACATCAAAATAAATATACGGTACCCTTACAGCATCACTTTGTTGTCCGTCCGTATGTGGATCTGTCCGTATGTCAAGACCTTTTTCTCGGAAAAACGAGGAGGTATCACGCTGAAATGCTGGTCAAATACTCAGGTCTACAATCCCTTAGAGCAGTGAAAAAATCAAACTTCTAAGTCAACGCAATTAAAATATACGGCCGTTTATGCCGCATATTTTAACGCTCGCAAAGGAATCAAAACTTATAGGGTACTTCCCGTTGACCTAGAATTATGAAATTGGGCACAAAGCAAGTAGAGAATAAAATCCGAAAACCGTAAATTAATAGTTACATCACAACAAAATAGTCAAGTAACTTATAAAGTGTAATTGGATTAGCAAATATTTTATACAAGTTGTATAGGAGCTAGGCACACTGAAAGTTCTGCGCTCCTGGCCGCTCATAAATATTTGAATTTCGAATGTTATATTTTTTAAATATCTTTAGTATCTCAATCATTGTTTTTGAAAAAGATTGGCGGGAAATCGCATGTCAATTGTTTTTTATCAGAAGTTGAAGTTCGTCGTCCGAAGCAAAAATGGAATTAACGCGAAAAGTTTTAGGGTGATTATTTTTATGATTTTAAAAGTTCACTGTCTTCGCAAGACTGCACTGCTCATCATCAAAATGTGTTTGGGAGGGAAGCACATCATTTGAGCACCGTAAGGCGTTGATATGCAGCTTTTTATCGTTTGTCTCCATGATGTCGCCGTGTTTCTCTCCATGATGAAATTCGTGAAGGTCGGCCTTCAACTGCGATCACTGAGGAAAATGTGGCTTCTGTTAAGCAACGATAAGAAGAAAACCGGCGTATCTCCTATATAACAGATTCGAGGACATTTAGGGATTAATATGAGCTAAATTTAAAAAATCTTCCATCAACATTTAATAGTTAGAAAACTTTGTTGCCGCCGAATTCCTCACCCTAGAACAAAAACGGACGAGAGTTGATTGGTGTAAAAAATGTTGGTAAAGTACGATCACGAACGTTCAATTGCTGTGTATGGCTTTATAACAAGTGATGGAACATGGATATATTGTTATATGCCGGAAAGAAAGCAACAGTTTCTGTATAGGTGTTCGAAGGCGACAGCAACCCAACAAAACTGAGGCAGGCGGCGACAAGCGTAAACAAAAAAAGTGACTGCATTTTTTTTCTTCTGGACGGGTCCTGTCTGTACGGTTCCACTTGAAGAACAAAAGACGGTTAATGCTCAGTGAAAAACGACCCAGAAGTGGCATCCTATTGCACCATGACAATATTTTGGCGCACACCGCGAACAAGTTAAAGTCGTTTTTGGTTTCTGAAAAGGTAGAGCTTTCTTTATATTCCCGAAAATCAAAGATTTTTAAAATGTAACAGGCCGTGATAGCTTTCAACCAGCGCGTGAAAAACATGCACTCAGACCAATGGACCATGTTTTAAAAAATGTTTTGACCGAATGAAAAAATATTTAAAATGTAATCATCATCATCATCACAGCCTATAACAGTCCACTGCAGCACTTCGGGCCTCTCCCACGAAAGGGAAGGTTGTTGCCATAATCTCCACGCTTGGCAGGCGGGTTGGAGATCGCAGTGTTATACAACAATGGAAAACGTTGCTGCCCATTTTCCAGCCCACGAAGACTCTTAGATTTTGTGCCTCGAAATCATTAGTCGCCCTGTACGATACCCACGTGTGTAAGGGGTTGTGCTATTCTACTCCTCTCCCTGACACCACACGGCTTAATGAGAATTAACATGTTAATTGTTTTATGAATGAGTTACGCAATACTTTCGTGTATCCCACGTATTTTGTAACTTTGTACCTATTGTGACTAAAGTATCAAAATGCTTTCTTATAGCATGCATAAGTTGACAGGCAACAGAGCTGCAAGAGCGGCTATGGCCGGGCGGTTGAGTATCCGACTCGTAAGCGAGAGGTACCGGGTTCGAGTCCCGCTGAGGCCATGAACCAATGACTCTTTTCTGAGTTATGTACATTAGTTGAATTCTAGCTGATGCTCTTACGGTGAGGGAAAACATCGTGATAAAACCTGCAAATTCAGGCAACAGAATTTGTAACCATGATCCAATCTGGTCAGGTTCCCCTGGTAGCAGGGTCATGGAGGTCAGATGGCAGTCGCTCCACTGTAATTACCTGACCTGCCAAATCCTGGATCATGGTCAAGGCGGACCCCGGGCCCTCGTTCTCAAGAGCACAACTGGGACATTAACACTAAGATTTTTTTTTATTTGACAGGCATCTACGGAACCCTACACTGTACGTGGCCCGATAAGTCTTGGCCAGTTTTTTAATTTATGCTACGCAGTGACAAACGAGTAGACAGCCCACATGAAGGTAATCGGTTATCTACGACTCATGCAAATTATATAGGCAACAAAAATGCTGAACTGCAGGTGCGTTGTCACTGTGAGGACTAAGATGAAATGCCTCATATCTGTAATTGCCTTCAAACCAGAATACAGCAATGCAAGCATTATTGCTTAGCGGCAGAAATAGATAAGGCGGTGGTACTCACCTAGTGAGGACCCCTCAGGCTTGACTGAGTCCGAACGCCTGATAAACCGAGTATCCGGATAGGAACCCTGGTTTTTTTAAACGGTTACGTTAATATTCGTAAGCATCCCAAACTGGAGCATAGAACCGCATTGCAGTTAGGACTTGTAATTAGAGGGGAAGGGGGAGGGATATTAACCTAGCTTTGCGAGACAGAATATTGCTAAACATCCCATAACGCAGTTTGCACGCAACTTTTGACTAATAAATGTCGTCTAGTACTTGATCATGATGTTCCGCATCCGTGTCGGCAATTTATAATATAACAAGTTTGTCGTTTTCACGTGAGACACACGTCTCGAGTCAGTTGAATTTCTCACCCAAGTTGGAGTTGGACTGCAAACTACTTCAGAGTTCCACCCTAAAGGGGACGTTTCTGATGGCTGCTAATTTGTGACCTGCCTGGAAGTGTCGATACAGTTTGCCTAGTTAGCGGATGAAGACTGCCGTCCCACTTTGATTAATGACGTTGGCAGTGTGTGATCTGCCGGCTGGATGAAAGGTGTTTAAGTACGCAGGTCGGTATAAGATTTACGATCCCTGAAGTTCTGCTTTGACGTAGGTACAATAAAAAAGTTATTGCATCTACGTCAAATTTTAATGAAATAAGCTAAATATTGCATTGGGTTAAAGAATGTATACCGATATCGATTAATTCCAATAAAGCTCAAAATCCTTTATCTGACTAAGCAACATAAAATGTGAGATAGGAGCTTAAATAAAAAATACTCGAATAAAATAAAGTGGATTGCGAAAAACGCAAACTATTTTTAATGTAGAAAGCCGTAATGGAACTTTAGTTAACAGCGGAAATCTGGCCAAAATACTTGAAGCGCAATACGTTATTTCCTTCCTTTTCTTTTGTGACCACGACAATGCAGCACTAGCTAAGCAAAACACAAAAGCGGATAGAACACAAAACCGCGCAGTTTTACTGCATTTTAACCAAACTGATCCCACAAATATGGCGTTTCATTTAAAATGTTGACAATCATCTCGTTAAGTAAACATTTATTTATTGACATTGACAATGCTGAAATATTACGTCGCAATTTTAGTTTGTTTTCGGGTCAGGCGTTATGTGCAGACACAATGTACCGTGTGGGAAATGGGCACTACATAATACTGGCAGAGTATTGTCGAACGGTCGACGCGGACGTGGCGAAACAACATATTTCAACCCGGTATCGCGCGGTCGGAAGTGGCCGAATATAAATGGTCCGGACCAGGGCCTATCGAATAAAGGCCACCGGAGCAAATAACTGTATCGGCGAACAACCAATGGGAGTTAGATGTAGCTAGTTGGGACCAGGCGATTAATTACAGGAATTGTTTTTCGACGTTTTCGACGGAGCAGATACCCGCTTGGATTGAAAAATAATTAAGTTTGAAGCGTCCGTGTAGGGCGTACAAGATGCACGAGATGGTTTGAATAGGTAATTTGGTCGTGTTCTCGGAGTTGGCTACTATAATTGTGGCTTCCTAAAATAGAGGACTCTTTTTAATGCTGTGCATGTGGCGTTATACAATGGGTTATCGGATAGTGTGAATAGCCGCACGGTGTCTTTTGGCGAGGCAGTTCATTTTCTTGAAAAGTTAATTTAGAGGAACATCATGTTCGTTCTAAGTCATTTTCTGATTTAACAGAGCAGCGTTTGTTCCTTACGGGTATCTCATGGCGAATAATGTGTCAGCCCAGACAATGGACAGCTGATATTTTTTGTAGTATATTTTCAACATTGAGGTATTGCACCAACCCCTTAGGCTTACGGATATCATATACTATGTCAGGATTTTCTTAGACCATAAAATGGGCAGCATATTTTTAAACTGCGATTTCTATCTCTGTTGTGTATTTTTAAACTCAACTCTGATATGGGAGAGGCTCAAGTTCAGAGGAGGGCTGATATAGTAGGATATTTTTTATTATTTTAGGGAACGTCTTGGCCATTGATATCGTCTTTCTCATAGACTTTACCCTATAAATATCGCCATTTAGCGACACCAATTAATAGATGTGATTCCTTTTCGGTGCCATGTGTGCGTAATTTCGTAAGTCGAAGAACACATAATTTCGGTCGCGCAATTTGTTCATGAAACGACGGTTTGGTTAACACGACGATGTAAAAACAGGTGAATTGCACGATCGAAATCACGCGTCTCACAATTTACAATATTACGCCAGTGTGGAGTATACATCACTTACACATTCCAATCTCTTGCGCAGGCGAGATGATAATCTCAAACGACAAGTACCAAATGACGGAGATCAGCAACACCGCATACAGCGTGCAGATGCAGCTCATAATAAAGAACATCCAGCGAGCGGACATCGGCGGGTACAAGTGCATCTCGAAAAACTCCATCGGCGACGCTGAGGGCAACATACGGTTGTATGGTGAGTGGTTACTTCTATAAGGATCTGCATATGTTTTGCTCGATCAAATACCTACAGAGCATAAGGGTGACAATAGCGTACAAGAAGAGGTTTCTCAGGATTGTAGTAAGTGGAACAATGTGGTCTTTAACTACCCTGCTGTTTACGGACATCATTCCACAGTACAATGTATCAATAATGTGGTACGGTCAGAGTCTTAGGACCAAGAAGTCAAAAGTATATAGAACGACGAGCATGGATGAAAGTAATAATGAATGCGGAAGAAGTGTGTTGTTTTTTCTAGTGGTAGCAGCTGCGATTACTGTGGTACATAACATCCACAATGATTCATTGTATGAAAATAATGCAGAACAGAGCGTGCTTTGTCGCTGCAACGAAATGAATCATTATGATTAATGCCATACCCCAGAGTTGTAGTGTCATTTTATTAGGCCGATGACACTGTAATAAAATGCAGTTTGTACATATTAACGAGAAAGTGAACGGTCAAGATGCAGCAACGTATAACATTTGCAAATCTACAACATAGTATGCGATTAATCCCAGTTTCTAGACAACGACATAGTTCTGGATTGTAGTAGTAATACAGCGACAGGCATAATTCACTAACTTTACCTCTGGGAAGTGTGGGCTGAATGTAGCGAGTAGCGTCGGGTAGGTAGTCGTCATAATATGGTGAAACACATTCTTCAGTGGTTGATAACAAATAGTTTCGATATAAAGTTAGTTACGGGTTCATTGTCCATATTCCCAGTTGCTTAGTGCCTACAATGCTAGTTTTGAATGGCTTTATTCTACTAATAAAGTCGTGTGTATCAAGACTTAATGAAAATTGAATTATGATTTATACCGTACTAGCGACCCGCCCCAGCTTCGCACGTGTTTTCTCAGCTTTTGCTATATGATCCAAGCTTACCACGGGTGTTTGGCTTTTACTATGATAGGTATGTATAATAATTATATAAACCTTCCAAACGAAATTCCCTAGCTGACGGTGAAAACCGAATCAAAATCCATTGTGTAGTTTTGGAGCTAGCGGAAATATACACAGACATACAGACAGACGCGGAAAGAGACTTTAATTTATACTATGTACATAGATATATTGTTTCACCAATTCGAAGCTACAGAGCGGATATATGAAAGCACTGGCGACACTTTTGGGCTGAGATACCTAAGTACGAGAATAAGAAAGCATTTTGTTAATTCCCACCGGAAGAGGATAACGCAAAGGCCAAAGCTCGTTAAAAATAAAATGTTTTTATAAATAGAAAATACTGGCCGCTCGTTCGCCAGGTTAGCCTATTATTAATAAGGGTCTGGGCTTTCGTTCGGGTGTCGAGTGTCTCCCTGCCAGCGTTTGTTGCTTCGTTACAGGCATCGAAATCGTTAGTCATAGTCATAGACTGAAAATCTCTCAATACTGAAAGTATTGATAGATAATTTTAATTTAAATTTATATAGATATTATATCTAAAAATGTAGATAATAGTATGTATGTAATTGAGTTGTCGTGAATAAAGAAGTTGCGAGCCTTGATGTGTAGTAGGAACCTATCGCATTCTGCCGCAAAGCAAAAATGATTTTTTGTTGGGTTACGTTTTTAAAAATTAGGTTGCCAATATAATTACAGGTATTAGGAATGTGAGTGAGGTTAGCCTAACCGTTTTAAATTAAGCTATTGTATCTTGTCACAACTGATTCCATAGTAGTTTTATGAGCGGGTTCTCTGACAAGGCACCATCCCAGCTGAAATCTGTAATAATAGTACATATAACAGAGGCCTACTAAAAATCAACTTTTATGGGTCGCAAGACAGTAGACAAGCATATGGTGGTTATAGTGCGGTTGCATTAGGTTAGTGTCTGCAATTCGTGTCTATTCGACCAAATAAGCACAGTCGAACGCCCGAATTAGGGGAAGTCTTGACCAAATTCCATTGATATCCAGATTCGGATATGCCAGTGTAAATAAGCGAATCGAGTGCCTGAAACTGTTTTAAGGTTTCGGGAGCCCGAATTTGGCTAAACACCCTAGTTTCATTAGCTTGTAAGTGAGGGTCGGAAATTCAACATCATTATCTTTGTCCCGCTGCAGTGCTTTGCAGTTCCTGACTACCAACGATTAAAATGATATAAGATGAATGATGATAAGCACTGTAACCAGTGATGAAAATGGATGAATGACCTTTACCCGTTAAGTTTACCGAATTTGAGTCCAAGTACGGAAAATGGGAGCCCCTACCCATTTTCCGTACTTGGACTCAAATTCGGTCCTTTACATGTGATTGAGAGCCGGCTATAGTAGCCAGCCCAACTCCTTCCAGAAGTCTGTTAGTCTCTTAGGACGTTCACAGACTTTTGGACTTTTTACAAAGTATCTATGCTATCCACCGCTCCACCAGGTGTCAAACATTACATAAGATAATAACACCAAGCATCCTCTCCAGAAATGGAGTTGCCGATCCAGAACTCGAGCGACGAGGACGACCGCGACAACTCCGTGTTGGATGACAGCAACGACGTCCGCTCCGGGCTGCAGGGCTCCTTACGCGAGGGAGCGCCACGCGGCGAGGGCGCCGGCTTCCTCGGCGGCGCCGCCCCGCCCGCCGCCGCCGCCCCCCGCACCTTCACCCCCGCGATCTTCCTAATACCGGCCCTAGCATACGCCACATGCTAAACTCCACAAAAACTTCAAGCGAAAGCCACGCGCGACCTCAAGACGTCTAAGCAAAAGTAAAGCGCGATATATCTCGCATTTATCGCTGTTCCAAGTTTAAACACGATTCTCTCGTTTTCACCCGCGGTTGTGTCGTAATCAATTTCGGAATTGCCATTTTTTGTTTTCTTTATAGTCTTGAGGTACCGTTTTTTGGGACAGTCTTGATATTGCGCGAGGCTGAATAATTCGTAATGTACAGGTATCAGTATAGATAATAATATCGATATTATTGGACAATTAAACGCAGTGTTTTATCGCCAGATTACCTAATAAGTATAGTGAAAAACAGTAATTTTTGTAATTAATGTGATCAGACGACGAGTTGAATTTAAGTAACAAATAATGTGAATGTACGTAACTAAATAGATAAATATAACGATATAAATAGTGATTAATGTGCAGTCAAGCTTGAATTTAATCCTTTACATGCTTACAAACTGATGCTGTAACAATATAACATTTTCAATAAATATAAGTAATAAAGTAACAATAATATATGCTAACAGCAGATGTCTCACCTACGACGAGCGATTAGTGATAGACGATTTTGCCAAAAGCTGAAAAGAAACTTGGCGGTCAAAACACTCGCCAAGAAATTCTCGCTTACAGTGCAGCGTTCATTTTCAAAGGATATTTTACTCTTGCTGAAGGTCCAACGATCCGTGTCTCAAAATAGAATATATCTATTACTCAGGCGCGCGAGCTGCTGGTGGTGCGAGTAATCGCCCGTCGCCCTCAAAAACTCGGTAATAGCCCATAGACAAACCTATCTCAACATCACACTCGTTGCTCGCTGCTCGCCAACTCGTTTGTAATATCTAGCTTTAATCGCTTCTCTCTCATCGCCGGCGGTGGGGCAAATACCTTATAATAGTAAATGAAAATCTATCAAAATTTTCACATCCCATTATTAGTTCTAAAAAAGTTACAAACGAAAACTTAAAACTATAAAAATGTACGAATATCTGATTTTGTTTGTAATTCTTAAAATATAAAGCATTTAGTATTTCATTTATAATTAATTCGTAGGAGATGTATCTAATTGTATATTGGAATTTATTAAATGTTAAAATATGTATGTATAAATAAACATATTTATGTAGCTAAGTGGTTAAAGTATCCATGTTAGTGTACCAAGTCTTTGGTTGCTTGTTTACCTCACTTTAAATTTAATTTCGAAATCGCTAAATTTAAATATTGATATTATTGAGTATAGGTATGTAAATTTGAGACGCTATTATAAAAATTTATAGGATATTTTGTAATTGTTAACGTTTTAATATTGTTGAATTTTATGGACGATTATTTGTTGGCTGGGAGGAGTGTCTATGTTCGGTTAACGGTAATGTCTGGTGTTCTCCTTCCTTATTTCCTCGTAACGGTTTGTACCTACTATAAGCTGCCAATCTTTATAAAACGGCCTTATGATGAATGTATAATAAATAATTGCCTGCGAAACAAATATTAAACGACATTAACATAACGACCAGAATGTTTATTTTCCCTTCAACAAAATATCCACTAAACACCCTCTTTCCTTCGTTAACACGACGACAGGCGTTAGTTTTTAGAAACATGCAAATTATAGTTTTCTGAATGCCTTCTATTTAGTTGTTAACAATCATCAATTTGAAACTCCTTAAATATAATTCTTACGAAATGTGCATGCATGGTGCTGGGCTATTTTTTTTTCATAACAACATTTTATTTATTTTTTTATTTAAAAATCATCGGCATTAAAGGATTGTAGACGATCGTCGTGAAATTTTTTCCCGAACAAGACATTTCAGAGCTATTTGTGGTTATAGATAATGTCGAAATAAATAAATAAATATTCGTGGACAAATTCACACAGCGCCATCTAGCCCCAAACTAAGCAAAGTTTGTGCTATGGGTGCTAGATAACTGATATATTACTTAAATACTTTTTAAATACATACTTATTATACAATAAATAATAAATCGAGATGTTGCAGAGAATAGCCTCCCACACTCTAGTGCAGTGAATCTCATCATCATTATATCAGCCGAAAGACCCTACAGCTGGGCATAGGCCTCCCCCAAAGATCCACAAGGGCCGGTTCTGTACCATCCGCATCCACCTAGTACCTGCGATCTTTACGAGGTCGTCGGTCCACCTGCAGTGGATCTACGGGAGAAAAAAATTCAGTGGGCACAGTGGTAGAGCTTTTATGAGTAGGTCCTAAAGATACGTACACTTCAACCAATACTGAGTGTGCATCAGAATGGCGGGTGTAAGCGTGCTATGAGCTTTTATACAATGTACTCTACGTACATTGAATAAACAATGTTAATTAAGTTTTATTCAAGACAATAAATATATTATAGGGAAAGGTTCTGGTTCCCTTAAAACCGTATACAAGCTGCGTCCCTATCTTAATTCGGAGGTGAGACTCCGGTTGTGCAGTAGTCAGGTTCTATCGCACGTTCAATATTGTGACATAGTGTATGGCCCGTGTCTGTTGGGTAAACGGGGAAGTGCATACAAAGTATTGTTACCAGATTCCTCAAAAGCAACACATTTCCCCATATTTGCTTGACAACAAAATCCTAAATATGGCCAATTCTAGGATACTAAACTATGCCTGCTTCCCAGTGGCGTAGCGTGCATTTCGGGGGGCCCGTATAAATAATTGTGTAGGGGCCCCCTAGCAGATACCCCCAACTACGGGGGGTACTAATGAGTAACGTAAATCCTAGTCTCAGCTTAAATCAATAAATGGACTAGTCTAGCGCGCTCTACATTTGTGTGACAATCACTACATAGTATAAAACAAAGTCGCTTTCTCTGTCCCTATGTCCCTTTGTATGCTTAAATCTTTGAAACTACGCAACGGATTTTGATGCGGTTTTTTTTAATAGATAGAGTGATTCAAGAGGAAAGTTTATATGTATAATAACATTCATTAAATAGTGGAAAAGTACTGTTATTTTTGAGGTTTCTAATGTGATGTCGTAAATAATTACATTTTTTCCGCTTACATTGCAAACGCAGGCTGAACCCTAGAAAAAGTCTACAGAAAAGTCCGTGATGGTATATGTCTATTTCTTATGGATAACCCACAATAACTTTTTTTTGTCATTTACTTTTTACGACAAATAATGGCTAATTTTCGAAGCGATTTTAACCAATACAGCATTAGTCCTTAACCAATTAAATACCTTGAATACATTGTTCATTTAATATAGATCTATATGGCCCTTTACACCGTATGATTTAAGTGAATATTTTCGAAGATATTACAGATTTAAAAATTGCAGGACGTAGCGTTTGCGGCGGTACCGGCCGGCCGCCCGGTGCGGCAAGAGCGTGCCTATAAATAGCGCGTCTGAGGCCGCGGTTTTCCCTATAGCACTTTGAATTTATAAAGACATTCTGTAATATGTTGTAAAAATAAAATAAATAGTTAAAAATGTAAAAAGTAAATAAGTAAAAATGTAGTGTATGAATTTAGATATTCCAAAGATAGCAGGAAATCTTCATGGTATAGAGAAAGGGGGATTGTTTTACTCCAAATTTAACGCGTGCGGGCCACGGGCAGTAATGAATAAATCAAAACTACTGAATCGATTTTAATCACATAGGCTATATATTTTATACCCGTGCGAAGCCGGAGCGGGCCGCTATGTTTTTATATACAACGTTCACAGTTTTTCTGTAGTGTATTTAGTATCAGCATTGCACCCGTGCGAAGCCGGGGCGGGTCGCTAGTACTACTATATTTTTAATATCTAAGCAATATCTCAAGAAACATAAAACAATGTCTCATAACGCATTGCACCTCCATGTAAGGTAGACAATTCTCCACTAGGCGACAACACAACTTACCTATACATTGACATAAAACGGACCATATCATCTCCACTACCCGCAGCAACTTTGTCGCAGCGCCCCACAAAACGTGGTCAATTCTCAAACAATTACCCAAGCACCTGTACCCTCGACACGAGATTTCATAAACACAAGACCCCCTGCTTTCAAGTTTAATTTAACACTTAGTCAAAATAGACAATTCCGCGGAAGGTCTAACAATATCCGGAGACGAGGCGACCCTCTTAATAGTTGCCTCTGGGCGGAGGAGTGTAAGTGCGATCCAGATAGGGTGTAACCACGTGCATTAGCGAAATTACCTGACGCTCTATTATTTTCATTGCGACAACCCTAGCTTAGAGATTCGGGTGCAAATTGGAATTGTTAAAGGACTGCCTTGGTAAGGGACAGCACGGGTTCTGATAGAGTCAACCTCTATTACGGAATGGAGGTTACGGTGCGACGCGCGTGCGGACTGCGGCTCCCTCTATGTGGGTAGGGTTATCTATTGTTATCGGCGTACAGCTCACAAGTTCTAGAGAGCTACCCTAATATTATCTTTCCAGATAGACTGAAGGTAAACGTAGTATATATATCATAGATATATATTATAGGAATGATTATCATCATCATCTTAGCGCTAAAGTCCCGGTTATGCTCTCGTGCACTAGGGCCCGGGGTCCACCTTGATCGTGATCCAGGATTTGGGAGATCTATAGGTATAGTAACTAATATTAAATTAGTAGTAGATACCTAAGTACATTTTACTAATTAAATGCCACTCATTGTTAGTTCAAATTCATCAATTCATAGTGTTTTAAAATACTTACGTAAGTGAGGTTAAATCTATACAATGGTATATAAAAGAATTTTTTTTTTCTGTGTCAATAACACGCATAGAGAATATTTTTTACATTATGTCTGTGATAACACGCAATAGTTCACAAACAACTAATCGTAAACCAAACCGGACCAAGTTTAAGATTCTTACGGGATACCAGCTATTCCATAACATCAATACAATCTCCAAACGTATTATTAGCCACTACATTATAGGCCAAATATATTTTCCGTACCGTCAAAGGTCTGCGGTTCAAAGCGTCCTTGGCAATATAGCGTCGTTCCGAGCCAATGCTGACGCACGTCCCTCCCACGGGCGTTGGTGCTACAGCGGAGTTTGCATCTTAAGTGGTCTGCTCCGACCTCCGTCATGCACTGCACTACATGCAACACTGTTACGGGACGTATAGACGAGTAATTACGTAAGAGTACCGATTAATATCAAGGATTGCGAGTGTTGAAGGTTTTTGTTAGAGCTGTGTTCTCTAAGCTTAATTATTTTATCAAAGCCATGTGCGTTGTTCGACTCCTGAACATTATGGAATGATGTGACTAAAAACTAGGAACAAATCAAGCAAACCTTCACTTAATAAATGTACCGATAAATGTCGTGAGTAAATTGTCTACGATAATTTTTTAGTTTTAATTTAATAAAAAAATTACCGAGTGCGTTTTTCTTTTTAGTTTTTTTTTCATAAAAGATGATTAAACTAAAAAATGACGTCCCCCGAAATTGACCTACTGAGAAGATGTCTAACACAGAAAATGATTTGGAACGAACGTTCTTCTAAATTTACTTTTTAAGAAAATTACCTGCCTCGCCAAAAGCCTAAGTCAATTTAGACGAACGTTATGTTCGTTCCAAGTCATTTTCTGGGTAAAGGCTACGTCTTTCCAGGGGCCAAAAGAGTCCATACCGCTGGTGAGCAGGGGATCGCCGACAATACGACTAATACAATGTTGGTTGAAATCAAGTGCAAAGAGTTGCTATTGGGTTGTACCAGCCCATAGACAGTACTCCATTGAGGCCGAACCTGCGCTTTGTAATGTAAAGGTCTATGCCCCGGTGTGAAGCACTGATTCGCTTTATTAGGTACCCCAACCTAGCTTTTTAAAGCCAGTTTAGCTTTACCTCCGAGTGATCTTTGCATTATATTCGACATGGTAAGGGTAACTGTCTGGAAATGTGGCAGTGGCATTAAATGGGATTTTTGCCGTGAACGCATAAACTTGTGTCTTCGTTGGGAACTTCCTTTATCTACCGCGAGAGTGACTCGGTCGGTCTTGGGAGGCCCGAATTGCTGCTTGGGTTGGTTGAGCGGTTGCCAGGGGCGCCACTGGCGGCGCTCACACGAATGTCGACTGCATTGCCGATGTCGGCCACGAGACACCGTTGGTACTACTCAGTCTGTTGCTAAAGTGGACGCTGCCGACCGTTGCGACTCCGATATGAATGAGGATGAATCATTTGTTGGTTGGTTGTTTGGTTTGTTGATAATATTTGAAGTCCATTTGGAAATGCCTAAGTTATACGGGTATGAAGGAAATGTCCAGCACAATGAAATATGTGCTTTATTACGTGTTACGTGAGGTTTACTCGGATGCCAAATGACGTCATCAGACATGCCAAAATCAGTGTTCTAGCGCATATATTTTCTCAGGTTTAGACATATAGTTTTTCTTTATAGTCCAATATGTATCATAAGTCAATGGAAAAGTCTAGTGACTTCACTAGACTTTTCACTGGGATCAGCATTTTTGTTTAGTAACAAAAATGCTGATCCTCATTGACGTACGAAAGTTTCAACGTACGAAAGTTGCAGTTGCTGTAGTTGCTGCAATAACGCATTTTATGCGCGTTGGTGAGATCTGGACACATCCTTAGATTTAGAGCATACTTGAATAGTTTTGAATTAAAAAACGATTACACAATAAAGTATAAAACTGTCAAGATCTCAGAAAAGATCTGGTGGGCCTCATCATCCCTGCGGTATATCCCGGTATATCTCAGTGGCTAGTGGTAAATTAGCCAACCTGGATCCGCTATTCCACTATGAAAGCTCTTTTAAATTTACTTCTCCTACCAAAATGAGAAAATTAGTAGATTTTGGCGTTTTGCGTGCAGCAACTGCCATCTGAGCCGCACTATAACAAAAAGCCGATTTGCCAGCCTCGTCCGTTTGTCAGCTGGCTGGCAGCCCGAGCAAGTGTGGTGGGCCTTGGGCCCCAGAAATAGTAGTGGGTCCCCGTAACCCCCAGAAAAGATCTGATGATATAAGTAAAACAAACATAAAATAGTAATTATTTTCCGTTAGTGCGCCTAGGCACTAGCAAAACTGCCAAACAGACTGTTAAAACAATAACAATATGGGCATTTATACGCATATTACACAAATTTATGGTAGAACATCGGTGGCCTAATGGTTTGCGGGTGGGACTCGTAAGCGAGAGGTACCGGCCACAATACATATAGTATTTATGTATGGGGGCGCCGTATGTTGAAAAATCGTTGTGTAGCAAATCAGTCTAAAACATAGATAGACAGTTCAATTTTCTTTCTACCTTCTAAATCAATTATGTGCTCACTAACTAGTTAAACAAACTAAAACAAGTAGAAAGTCAACACGTAACTTACCGAACACCGTACACTAACTGCGAAGTAAACGAGGTAGTTAAGTTCCTTAGCAATTTAAAACACATTCAATAGATTCCCACACCAATACAATTTGAAAATGGAAACAATGTAATCTAGTAACAAAGTGTGGCCAACAATCACAGCGTCCCGTAATCGATGTATATTTATTGTTTACAAGCATACCACATTCGAGGGAATACTCTGCCCGGACGTCCGGTTACAATTTGCATAACAATAGTTTCCATGGCCCGGACTCCACAGATGGATGGTAATGCCCTCCATTCATAATTCATGCCTTAATGAAGTGAACCGCTATAAGATGTCATGGTCCTTTGTCTATCGTAGTACTGCAGCAGATTCCACGGCACTTGTACCCAGCGGCGATGGTAAACCAATTCGGGATTTGAATCGGGGACCGCTTGTTACTTTAGTGTTGATATTCAAATGTACTGTTATCAACTACATTGTAAATTCAATTTTTCTTATAGCTCCGGCGCGGCGGCGGTGTGGTGATAAAGTAAGATATTTTCACAGCTTTTAAAATATTCTATTGTGTATTTCATTTCTGAGCGAACAAAGAGAACTTTTGCTACATTTATTTTATAAATCCGAGGAAAACATATCGATAGCCTAGCTCACACTCTCGCCACTAAAACTACTGTACGGAAAGAATCTCGCTATTTTTTATCACGCACACGACCCACGGAACCATTACACAATTCAGACCTTTCTTGTAAAAAGTGGTTTATTGTGTTCTTAAATAAAGTTATTCAGTTTACTCCGTGAGCGTATTGTGCGGGCCCATTGTGAGTGGCCGGGCCCAGGTGCGGCCGCCCCGTGCCTTCGCCTTCAATAACCCTATGAATGTCAAAAACACGTTATTTTTATTTACCTTTAAGCGATGAATTGTATTGTTACGAGCGGAAAGTGGCTCGGTGGCAAACAATCGGTTCAGAGTGATCGCGTTATTTCAGTTGGTTTCAATTCAGTTACCGGTGGTTGAATGGAACTGCAGTTTGATATCGTTTAATTGCCATTCCGCAGTATATCTAGATATTCCTTGTTTCGGCTGGATTTAGTGTATCTCAGTGCAGATTTCATCATATAACCATGGAGATCGGAGCTCGGGTCTCGCTCGTAGCAGTAGTACATTATCCTATCTAACAGTAACACTATTGCTACGGGAACCACAAATTGAATTTCACTGAAAGGCCTTTGGCTTGCTCTCCCATGTGCCGCGTAAATGGCGGCCCAGAATTAAAAGCTACGCACTTTAATCAGTGATCAATTTGGGATCGACCAACTTTAAAAGCATAATTAACCGATGTCACGGCCGATGGGTCGTATCATGAATTTTGTGTAATTAACCAAGCGGTGTACAAACTTATTTAAGTGATATACGTTCCTGTTACGTCGCAAGTGATTAATATTTTACATTATTCCGTAATTGCGACCGTTTTAACTATACAACGTCGTTTTACTTTATTGTCGGCTACGGTCTATTTTTCCGATTACATTACAATTATTGTGTGCGATTTGCATAGATTACATTGTTTCCATTTTCAAATTGTATTGGTGTGGGAATCTATTGAATGTGTTTTAAATTGCTAAGGAACTTAACTACCTCGTTTACTTCGCAGTTAGTGTACGGTGTTCGGTAAGTTACGTGTTGACTTTCTACTTGTTTTAGTTTGTTTAACTAGTTAGTGAGCACATAATTGATTTAGAAGGTAGAAAGAAAATTGAACTGTCTATCTATGTTTTAGACTGATTTGCTACACAACGATTTTTCAACATACGGCGCCCCCATACATAAATACTATATGTATTGTGGCCGGTACCTCTCGCTTACGAGTCCCACCCGCAAACCATTAGGCCACCGATGTTCTACCATAAATTTGTGTAATATGCGTATAAATGCCCATATTGTTATTGTTTTAACAGTCTGTTTGGCAGTTTTGCTAGTGCCTAGGCGCACTAACGGAAAATAATTACTATTTTATGTTTGTTTTACTTATATCATCAGATCTTTTCTGGGGGTTACGGGGACCCACTACTATTTCTGGGGCCCAAGGCCCACCACACTTGCTCGGGCTGCCAGCCAGCTGACAAACGGACGAGGCTGGCAAATCGGCTTTTTGTTATAGTGCGGCTCAGATGGCAGTTGCTGCACGCAAAACGCCAAAATCTACTAATTTTCTCATTTTGGTAGGAGAAGTAAATTTAAAAGAGCTTTCATAGTGGAATAGCGGATCCAGGTTGGCTAATTTACCACTAGCCACTGAGATATACCGGGATATACCGCAGGGATGATGAGGCCCACCAGATCTTTTCTGAGATCTTGACAGTTTTATACTTTATTGTGTAATCGTTTTTTAATTCAAAACTATTCAAGTATGCTCTAAATCTAAGGATGTGTCCAGATCTCACCAACGCGCATAAAATGCGTTATTGCAGCAACTACAGCAACTGCAACTTTCGTACGTTGAAACTTTCGTACGTCAATGAGGATCAGCATTTTTGTTACTAAACAAAAATGCTGATCCCAGTGAAAAGTCTAGTGAAGTCACTAGACTTTTCCATTGACTTATGATACATATTGGACTATAAAGAAAAACTATATGTCTAAACCTGAGAAAATATATGCGCTAGAACACTGATTTTGGCATGTCTGATGACGTCATTTGGCATCCGAGTAAACCTCACGTAACACGTAATAAAGCACATATTTCATTGTGCTGGACATTTCCTTCATACCCGTATAACTTAGGCATTTCCAAATGGACTTCAAATATTATCAACAAACCAAACAACCAACCAACAAATGATTCATCCTCATTCATATCGGAGTCGCAACGGTCGGCAGCGTCCACTTTAGCAACAGACTGAGTAGTACCAACGGTGTCTCGTGGCCGACATCGGCAATGCAGTCGACATTCGTGTGAGCGCCGCCAGTGGCGCCCCTGGCAACCGCTCAACCAACCCAAGCAGCAATTCGGGCCTCCCAAGACCGACCGAGTCACTCTCGCGGTAGATAAAGGAAGTTCCCAACGAAGACACAAGTTTATGCGTTCACGGCAAAAATCCCATTTAATGCCACTGCCACATTTCCAGACAGTTACCCTTACCATGTCGAATATAATGCAAAGATCACTCGGAGGTAAAGCTAAACTGGCTTTAAAAAGCTAGGTTGGGGTACCTAATAAAGCGAATCAGTGCTTCACACCGGGGCATAGACCTTTACATTACAAAGCGCAGGTTCGGCCTCAATGGAGTACTGTCTATGGGCTGGTACAACCCAATAGCAACTCTTTGCACTTGATTTCAACCAACATTGTATTAGTCGTATTGTCGGCGATCCCCTGCTCACCAGCGGTATGGACTCTTTTGGCCCCTGGAAAGACGTAGCCTTTACCCAGAAAATGACTTGGAACGAACATAACGTTCGTCTAAATTGACTTAGGCTTTTGGCGAGGCAGGTAATTTTCTTAAAAAGTAAATTTAGAAGAACGTTCGTTCCAAATCATTTTCTGTGTTAGACATCTTCTCAGTAGGTCAATTTCGGGGGACGTCATTTTTTAGTTTAATCATCTTTTATGAAAAAAAAACTAAAAAGAAAAACGCACTCGGTAATTTTTTTATTAAATTAAAACTAAAAAATTATCGTAGACAATTTACTCACGACATTTATCGGTACATTTATTAAGTGAAGGTTTGCTTGATTTGTTCCTAGTTTTTAGTCACATCATTCCATAATGTTCAGGAGTCGAACAACGCACATGGCTTTGATAAAATAATTAAGCTTAGAGAACACAGCTCTAACAAAAACCTTCAACACTCGCAATCCTTGATATTAATCGGTACTCTTACGTAATTACTCGTCTATACGTCCCGTAACAGTGTTGCATGTAGTGCAGTGCATGACGGAGGTCGGAGCAGACCACTTAAGATGCAAACTCCGCTGTAGCACCAACGCCCGTGGGAGGGACGTGCGTCAGCATTGGCTCGGAACGACGCTATATTGCCAAGGACGCTTTGAACCGCAGACCTTTGACGGTACGGAAAATATATTTGGCCTATAATGTAGTGGCTAATAATACGTTTGGAGATTGTATTGATGTTATGGAATAGCTGGTATCCCGTAAGAATCTTAAACTTGGTCCGGTTTGGTTTACGATTAGTTGTTTGTGAACTATTGCGTGTTATCACAGACATAATGTAAAAAATATTCTCTATGCGTGTTATTGACACAGAAAAAAAAAATTCTTTTATATACCATTGTATAGATTTAACCTCACTTACGTAAGTATTTTAAAACACTATGAATTGATGAATTTGAACTAACAATGAGTGGCATTTAATTAGTAAAATGTACTTAGGTATCTACTACTAATTTAATATTAGTTACTATACCTATAGATCTCCCAAATCCTGGATCACGATCAAGGTGGACCCCGGGCCCTAGTGCACGAGAGCATAACCGGGACTTTAGCGCTAAGATGATGATGATAATCATTCCTATAATATATATCTATGATATATATACTACGTTTACCTTCAGTCTATCTGGAAAGATAATATTAGGGTAGCTCTCTAGAACTTGTGAGCTGTACGCCGATAACAATAGATAACCCTACCCACATAGAGGGAGCCGCAGTCCGCACGCGCGTCGCACCGTAACCTCCATTCCGTAATAGAGGTTGACTCTATCAGAACCCGTGCTGTCCCTTACCAAGGCAGTCCTTTAACAATTCCAATTTGCACCCGAATCTCTAAGCTAGGGTTGTCGCAATGAAAATAATAGAGCGTCAGGTAATTTCGCTAATGCACGTGGTTACACCCTATCTGGATCGCACTTACACTCCTCCGCCCAGAGGCAACTATTAAGAGGGTCGCCTCGTCTCCGGATATTGTTAGACCTTCCGCGGAATTGTCTATTTTGACTAAGTGTTAAATTAAACTTGAAAGCAGGGGGTCTTGTGTTTATGAAATCTCGTGTCGAGGGTACAGGTGCTTGGGTAATTGTTTGAGAATTGACCACGTTTTGTGGGGCGCTGCGACAAAGTTGCTGCGGGTAGTGGAGATGATATGGTCCGTTTTATGTCAATGTATAGGTAAGTTGTGTTGTCGCCTAGTGGAGAATTGTCTACCTTACATGGAGGTGCAATGCGTTATGAGACATTGTTTTATGTTTCTTGAGATATTGCTTAGATATTAAAAATATAGTAGTACTAGCGACCCGCCCCGGCTTCGCACGGGTGCAATGCTGATACTAAATACACTACAGAAAAACTGTGAACGTTGTATATAAAAACATAGCGGCCCGCTCCGGCTTCGCACGGGTATAAAATATATAGCCTATGTGATTAAAATCGATTCAGTAGTTTTGATTTATTCATTACTGCCCGTGGCCCGCACGCGTTAAATTTGGAGTAAAACAATCCCCCTTTCTCTATACCATGAAGATTTCCTGCTATCTTTGGAATATCTAAATTCATACACTACATTTTTACTTATTTACTTTTTACATTTTTAACTATTTATTTTATTTTTACAACATATTACAGAATGTCTTTATAAATTCAAAGTGCTATAGGGAAAACCGCGGCCTCAGACGCGCTATTTATAGGCACGCTCTTGCCGCACCGGGCGGCCGGCCGGTACCGCCGCAAACGCTACGTCCTGCAATTTTTAAATCTGTAATATCTTCGAAAATATTCACTTAAATCATACGGTGTAAAGGGCCATATAGATCTATATTAAATGAACAATGTATTCAAGGTATTTAATTGGTTAAGGACTAATGCTGTATTGGTTAAAATCGCTTCGAAAATTAGCCATTATTTGTCGTAAAAAGTAAATGACAAAAAAAAGTTATTGTGGGTTATCCATAAGAAATAGACATATACCATCACGGACTTTTCTGTAGACTTTTTCTAGGGTTCAGCCTGCGTTTGCAATGTAAGCGGAAAAAATGTAATTATTTACGACATCACATTAGAAACCTCAAAAATAACAGTACTTTTCCACTATTTAATGAATGTTATTATACATATAAACTTTCCTCTTGAATCACTCTATCTATTAAAAAAAACCGCATCAAAATCCGTTGCGTAGTTTCAAAGATTTAAGCATACAAAGGGACATAGGGACAGAGAAAGCGACTTTGTTTTATACTATGTAGTGACCAACAATCACAGCGTCCCGTAATCGATGTATATTTATTGTTTACAAGCATACCACATTCGAGGGAATACTCTGCCCGGACGTCCGGTTACAATTTGCATAACAATAGTTTCCATGGCCCGGACTCCACAGATGGATGGTAATGCCCTCCATTCATAATTCATGCCTTAATGAAGTGAACCGCTATAAGATGTCATGGTCCTTTGTCTATCGTAGTACTGCAGCAGATTCCACGGCACTTGTACCCAGCGGCGATGGTAAACCAATTCGGGATTTGAATCGGGGACCGCTTGTTACTTTAGTGTTGATATTCAAATGTACTGTTATCAACTACATTGTAAATTCAATTTTTCTTATAGCTCCGGCGCGGCGGCGGTGTGGTGATAAAGTAAGATATTTTCACAGCTTTTAAAATATTCTATTGTGTATTTCATTTCTGAGCGAACAAAGAGAACTTTTGCTACATTTATTTTATAAATCCGAGGAAAACATATCGATAGCCTAGCTCACACTCTCGCCACTAAAACTACTGTACGGAAAGAATCTCGCTATTTTTTATCACGCACACGACCCACGGAACCATTACACAATTCAGACCTTTCTTGTAAAAAGTGGTTTATTGTGTTCTTAAATAAAGTTATTCAGTTTACTCCGTGAGCGTATTGTGCGGGCCCATTGTGAGTGGCCGGGCCCAGGTGCGGCCGCCCCGTGCCTTCGCCTTCAATAACCCTATGAATGTCAAAAACACGTTATTTTTATTTACCTTTAAGCGATGAATTGTATTGTTACGAGCGGAAAGTGGCTCGGTGGCAAACAATCGGTTCAGAGTGATCGCGTTATTTCAGTTGGTTTCAATTCAGTTACCGGTGGTTGAATGGAACTGCAGTTTGATATCGTTTAATTGCCATTCCGCAGTATATCTAGATATTCCTTGTTTCGGCTGGATTTAGTGTATCTCAGTGCAGATTTCATCATATAACCATGGAGATCGGAGCTCGGGTCTCGCTCGTAGCAGTAGTACATTATCCTATCTAACAGTAACACTATTGCTACGGGAACCACAAATTGAATTTCACTGAAAGGCCTTTGGCTTGCTCTCCCATGTGCCGCGTAAATGGCGGCCCAGAATTAAAAGCTACGCACTTTAATCAGTGATCAATTTGGGATCGACCAACTTTAAAAGCATAATTAACCGATGTCACGGCCGATGGGTCGTATCATGAATTTTGTGTAATTAACCAAGCGGTGTACAAACTTATTTAAGTGATATACGTTCCTGTTACGTCGCAAGTGATTAATATTTTACATTATTCCGTAATTGCGACCGTTTTAACTATACAACGTCGTTTTACTTTATTGTCGGCTACGGTCTATTTTTCCGATTACATTACAATTATTGTGTGCGATTTGCATATATTTCGCGAGTGGAGAGCCGATAAGGCGGGGAACGGAATATGCCGGTCGACATTGTGGGATTATTTTTGCAACAAATAAGTATAAATACACGCACTTGCAGGTACGACTATGTGGCCGTTGTTTCAGGTACGGGCCGGGGCGCGTCGCGCCGCGGTGCACGCCACTCTCATAGCTTCACTTGAAAAAAATCCATGCACTTAGCGCAGAAATAAGAGCGGCTTTCGACCGCATTCACTTTTAGCGGTAGTTTTTCTCCTTTTACACCCTCCACGGGCATTCTCCATCTGGCGGGCGCTCCGCGGCGTCTCTTCAGAGCGCTCAGCGTTCGTGACACAAAGCAATATGTGAGTTAACTTCACTGTAACGGCTCTTGTTTGAGTTGCGATTTAATGCCTCCTTAAACTGAGATGGTTTACGGGTTAACCCGCTCGGAAGGATAAAAGTACCCGCTCAGTTGCTTACTTTCCGGATAGGCGGCGGTTCAATAAAAACTTTCAATCCCTTAAAGACAATCGCTATTTGAATGCTCTTATTACGTTCTCGTTCAACCTTTTCAACCGAAAAGGCAATTAAGAGCTTCGGGCTTAGTAGAAAATTGTGCAGCTGTACAATATAAAGCGTGCGTTTTAGTGAAATTTAATATTTCCGTTTATTTCGTTTTAATGCAAAATAAAAAAGAAATAAAAGTAATAGATACTAATCTTATTAATCTTAATAAAACTTATTAACTGACATAAACATTGTATTTAATACAGCGTTTGTACTTAACATATTTTGCATGATTTAATTTTATAGATTGGATACCATAAATTACTTCTGGACCATAATTTATTTTTTCTTAAATAGTATACACGCCTGTATTATTTATATTACGGCCGAGGTTTTACTATTAGCAGAAGGCTTTGCTTAAAATAAACAATTCCCGCTAAAAAGTGGTGAGATTATAGCTAATCTATATTAAGCAATGAAACAAGCGTCATCCCCACCGCAACTTGTCCAATTTACATGACGAAGGTGGCGATATCGCAAAAGAAAGTTGCCGCCAACTTTTATCAGATCCCTCCCACCGAGGCTGATGAGTTTGGCACGAAACTTTATTTACTGAAAACCAACACTACGGTCTGTGGAAAAGGAAATGCCGTTTTAAAGGATTATTTTGACGTGAAATGTATGTAATGCAATAAATACACTAATAACTGCTTAGTCATGTACTAATTACATACTACAACTAACTTAGAATAGAACTGGAGCGAACAAAGCGATCATGTGATCTCCGACGACCCCATACAGATGTAAGCTATTTCTGCGAGCGTGGTCATAAAAGCTTATGCAATTTTGGTTTCTATACTAATGACAGAAAGCTTACAGTTATTGCCAGTTTAACTTTATCAATTTTGACGAAAAATTCTGGGACTGCGAGATAACTTATATCTGTTCTCTACTTAACATATCTAAATTACATAACTTTACACAATACAGAAATTATCTTTGTTATATAACAAAATTAATTATCACTTACTTTTCTCAACATGAAATCCGATTCCACTCTCGCTCAGCCCCCGGCCCGGCGGACTGGATCGGAGGGCCAGGATTAGGCACTACCTTTACCGAGTACGTATTACACGAAGAGATTTAAACTGAATTAACCGTTCGATCGGAAAATTGGAATGCCACACAGATAATTACCTGACACTCACAGAAAAGGAAGTCGCTTAGGAAGGAGATTCAAATAACCGTGTGCCAAGGACCAGCGAGGCGGGCCCACGGAAAAATAGCGGATTCGCCGCGATCCGGACGGCAGCCGGGCATCCGGGTGGAACCGGATCCGCTCGGGTCCGGAGTCCGGGCACCGCGAAGTGTTTGTGATTGAAATTGAATCATCCGCTCTTAATGCGCCACTGCTGTGTTCGCACTCGCCTCGATAGGAATGGTAGTCAATGCGTGCTAAATTTTGTTCGAGGTGAGGACAAACATTCGGTAACCGTTCACCATTGATGGATGCGTTCTTTTAATACTATTTTAAGGTTATTTTCACTTGTTTAGCGTAATCAACGTCTTTTTAACTTGATCCACTTAATGAGTCTTGTAACGCCGTTGGGGATTATTAAACTAATGACCAGCGTATATACGCCAGTAAAGGCCTACTAACGTAATTATCAAACTAATCTCATTCGAGCAGTAATATTTGAAACGCAAAATTACTGCGTTGCGTACCGCGTGCGCAAACTGGCAGACTGTGTATTAAACGGACGGCCCCTTCGAGGATTCCAGTTAATCACCGCGCGAGCTAGTGGACACCGAGAGCCAATTTATTGCATCGACCGAATCAGGTAATTAATACGCTTGAGGTGACACGAGGGCCCGCATTAATGGTGGTTGACGTCACTCGTCATGCCGCCACGGATCGTGCGTCGTGACGTGGCCATGGCGTGCCGTGACGCGTGGTGACGTCGCGCAGCGCCGCATCTGCCAATACCCAACGTACGTTCAGAGCCAGCGGAGCGCACCGCCCGATGAATCGCCACTTTGTCGATTACAGACGTCAATTCGATAGAGCTAATAAGCATGAAATATTTGCATTGTGTTTGCGGCCGCTTTGTGACCATTGCAATTAGCCCTAATGCTTTGATCGTTTGTGTATAATAATGAAGTTACTGGTGGCCTCGATTAGATAATTTGTTTTACAAATCGTAAGCAGACAACGTGTTGATTACAAATGATGAAACAAATTCGTCCACATACAGAAAGTTTTTAAAACACAATTTTAAAACAAAGAGCCGGGGTCCTCACAACTTTAGTTTTACGAGTAATACATATGTAGACGAGATGCAGAAATTTAGGTAGTTAGGCGGGTTCGAGAATGATTAGAAGGATGTCCGTCATCCTCGCCCGGGGCCGTTCTACAATATTGTTTTAAACAATTGGGTAGGAAGCCTTGTACGTGGCGTCGAAGGTAGGTTGTATCATGATACCTATACATGTACTTGATGAGCCAATTCCTTTGTGGCGGGATAGCGATTTTGTACGCCATACTAAATACATCGATATTTACTTACTAATTTTATCTCTCAAACAAGGCAAAGCCGATATCAAAATTTCTTACGACAAAATAGCACGAACAAATAATCATATACGCCGTTACCATATTTTGTTACTTTGAAGTGGACAATGAAATTGCAGTCGAATATGAGGGATGGTCCGATGCAGCGATGAACACGAGGGGAGGGGTGAGGCGTCGGGGGGAGGGGGTTAAATTTTATTTGATTGCTCGCGGCGTCAGCTCAGCTGATTGATGCTCGCCGCCCGAAGACTTGGTAATTGATGCGCGACATTTACACGCATTATTCGCTTTTTAACCGGGTATTAAATAACTACTCTGGCATTCGTTGAATGTTCGTTATTGCAGTAGGTAGGTTTGCGATTTATTCGTGATGGGTGAACCCTGTGAATTGACTGGAAGTTACTCCGTCCGTATGTTCGTGGATCGTGTCAATTGTCCCTACTATGTGTGAACAGTGTACAAGTATATATAAATGGTCCGTGTAACCGTATCCCTAACACTTAAATCAGTTTTTCGGCAGGCGCCTATCCAGTCCACTTTTCCTTCAGTCGGCTACGAGTTACCCTTTCACATATTAAGATCACCATACAGTATCCCAATAAAATTACCATCCAAACATCACCGTCAGAACAACACACAAACCACACCGAATTGCTGAACCGAAAGCTACAGGCACGTTCATAAATAACAAATATTATCATTAATTTACGGGCGGGTCACGCACCGTGAGGCCCGATTGAGATAAAGCCCCTTTCATACGACATTAGATACATTAGTGACGGCACATTTCGTAACGATCTGCGCGAGCGCTCAGCCGCGTGTGAATCCTAAGATACAGGGGCTCATTTCCTTGTGCGCCCGGGTCGGCGCGTATGCCACGTATACGGGGTGTAGGTGAATAGGTTCGGGAATATGCAGTTTCATGTCGCAATATTTATTTAAACTTGTGCAGTACTAGCGTGCCATACGTAAGTTTTACATTATCATCGTCATCCGAGCGGTCAATCCCGGCTTCTGCTAGGGTTCGCTGAGGACGTATGTCTTACATATTGTGGATAAAGCTCAAGCACTCAAGCTCAAGGACTGTTTATGACAATGGCTCATCATCATCGTCATCTTGGCATAAAATCCCGGTAATGCTCTCGTGTGCGAGGGCCCACGATCCGCCATTACCATGAGCCAGGATTTGGCAGATCAGGGTAGTTACACAAAAAGAAACTGCGATCTGACCACCGTGATCCTGCTAACAGGGAAATATGACACACACACATTAGTCGCGTTACGTTACACATTTAGTCGCCTGAATGTGCAAGTTTCTTTATGATGTTTCCTTCGCCGTAGGAGCATCGGTTAGTACTCAACTAATGTACATAACTCAGAAACGGTTATTGGTACATGTCGGCATTCGGAATCGAACTCGGTATCTCTCTCTTATGTGTGCGACCCGCTAGGCATTAGGCCACTGACGCTGAATTGAGCATCATGTTCAATTTCGCATCATATTCGTTTTCATTCTGTAATGTAAATTACAGTAAGTACACAATAATGTTTGTTATTATCCGAACCAAATATATTATTAAATATATGCCGGAACCGGACATGAGTGCAGACACTCTTAACGACTCGGAAACGCAACGTCGATCGATGCGCTATCTGGCGGATGATAAAGGGTCAAAAAAGAAAAACACTCATCATTCATGTACATACCACACACACACACACGCACACGCATAAACACCAACGCGCGCATCCATGCCTACAGCCTTGCGTTCATACAGGGAAACATAAGATCCTATATCTTGTTTTTCTTTTCTTTTCTCGTTCTTTTTAAATTTCTATTTTATTTGTGAGATATATAATTATATTATTATACCTAGAACAATTTTGTTTATCGTAATTAGGTGTATGAGCTACATTAAGTCCTAAATTATAAATAGCAGTTTAGTTATTGGCACTACAACTTGATTATGTAATTAGTTCAATTTACCGAGAAATGTTTAGAAAGGGAGTGGCAGATAATGTGAAACAAATATTCAATAAAATCATATTGTACCGCAGGGCAGGGGGATGGTCATGCAATACACACGTAGATATTATTGAGAATCTCATTTAGTGCTACGGATCTCGTAGCAGCGGCTACGAGACTACGACGCTGACTTTAATAGGTGCCATTGAGTAGTACAGAAGGGCTGCAGCGATGTCAGCTCTACGGCCGCGGTCTCACCTCCAAGTATGTGACTTTCCGGGGGAACTTTAGCTAGTTACCCGGGTCCGGGGATAACAATGCACTGTTTTCACTTCACCGTCTACCAGCATTGGTCTATCTTATTAGTACTGAAATCATGCCACCGTGTTTGCAAGTAGATGCTACGTTTTCAATATCCCTAACGGCTGATAGTTGGTATGATCATGACTCATGCGAAAATATAACCTTCCTCGCGTTTACGCACTTCCGATCCTAGTCCGTCAGAAAAAGTCATATTTCAAATAAATACAAATTAAAATTTCTTTGTTCAATAAGACATTAAATATCTTTTTTATCGTCAAAGAGGAGGGGGTAGGAAAGTAGAAAGGAAACATATAGTGACATGTTGGCTGCCCCAGGACCGGAGCACATCCACTACACACCGACAACGGCCAGACCGTGTTCAACAATACCAGACAGAGCCGAACCGCGCCCTACATAATATATAGGTATTAAGAAAAATGTAAAATTGGCTTTTCAAAAACTTCTGTGATTTTGCCATACGCTAAGCAGTCAACTTGACTTTAAAATTGATTTAATATTATGGAATATTAAATTATAATACTTCACCCCCTGTATAGTGCACACAGTACTTCACTATTCACTACGCTACGCTTCTAATATTGGAACGTGCTAATTTAATTTCAATAAACCTATGTATTAACCTGTGAACATTATGTTGCTTGCAATAGATTTATTGTGTTAATTATGTTATTTCAAATAATTTAACGTAGTTAGTTGAAGGATTGTTGTTAGATGTTCATTATGGTCATGATTATCAACATAATAATATCACCCACGTCCACTAGTTAACATAGCCTCCCTTTATAAATGCTGGCAACTTTGAAGTACTTCTCATTTCTATTTGTACAAAATATACTGCCCAAAAATTTTATTTTTTATTAAAACTTTTCTCTTCATTTAAACTCACATAATATTAAATGAAACATTTCTTTATTAATGGTGGCACCTTTAGCACTAGCGCTGGAAAGCTAGAATTACGGCAGAGGCATCATGATTTCAGTCGCAACGACCATGCTACGACATAGCATTCTGTTGAGTGTGGCCCCCAACGACGATACAGCGCAAGGTGCCCCGTTGCACTTCCCCCACAGCAAAGGTACCAAAATTACATTGTACCTATAATAATATTCACATAGTTTTTTTCTTTTTAAGCAAATATATATCTACTTTACTTTCATCTTTCATAAACGTGCCCTTGCCAAACACCCAACTCTGTTAACTTTCCGCTCCCGCCGCGGCTCCCGTTCAACCAATTTGATATTGCATGAGAGGTTGCATGTAACAGCGTACGTATACGGCGAATTTCCGAGGAAAGCACTAAAGTTTCATAGCACCGCCGAGCGGAGTGACAATAAAACTGCATCTCGATTCTGATCACACACGTTTCAATATTCAAGCCCGGCCCGACACCTGAGGCGGGCCGCTACAGGAATAAGTACTTATTATTACCTATATATTGGTCCCCGCAAACACGCCTCGCAGTATTTCATGGCACGGGTATTCTGAAACTTTTATTGCCATGCAATTAAATGGAAATAAATGCTGCGTTCGTTTTAAATAGATGTTCTATTGTCAAAATAAGGTAATGTGATGTTATGGATTGTTTTAGACACTGAGTAGGTAAATACGTATTTTTATGTATGAATGGAATCGGTGCGGAAATTAAAAAGAATCAACAACATCGTCCTGCGACTAAGATGTTAAGATGACAAAAAATATTAGTTGATTAAAGAATAAGTCTTATTCATTCATTTAATTGACCGCGTGGTGGCCGCCAGGGCTTCGATTCTGGTACGGAAATCGTCTCAGTTGCAGTACAATTGCATCGCATGCCAAACGTGTGATTGTGGTTCAAATGACAGATGTTGGGTGTCAACTTTCATGAGTTCGAACTTTTCTACAATTCGTTTTCTGGTACTTCAGTTCCATTATGGTTTTATATGGCTGTTATACTCCAATAAATAAATAAATTACTAAGTTGCATCTTTCTTTGTCAAACTGCCTTCAATTCTGTCAACGAAAACGTGTCAAAGGTGGAACAATGATTTAATAGCAATTTAACTGGGATGATGCTGGGACTGACTCGATACCTCGACGTAGTTATAGTAACATCACAGTTACGTTGCAACATAATAACAACTGCATTGCACACCAGAATCGATACCCAGAGTATAATAGCACCAAACCCTTACACTCGTGGGTGTCGTACAAGGCGACTAATGTTTACGAGGCAAATGATCTAGAGTCTCCGTAAACTAGTAAATAGGCAACAGCGTTTTCCATTGTTATATTTATAACACTGCGATCTCCAACCCGCCTGCCAAGCGTGGAGATTATGGCAATAACCTACCCTCTTGTGGGAGAGGCTCTTAGTCCTGCAGTGGACTGTTATGGGCTGTGATGATGATGATAATTCATTTAATAAACGCTAACCTGCACGATTGAAACAGACATTGAATGTCTGGACCACCCTGAAGAAACATTGAATTTTAAAGAATTTGAATCAGATGGCAGTCGCTCTACTGTAACTACCTAATGTGCCAAATTCTGGATCATCGTCAACGTGGTTCCAGGACTACGCGCGCGAGAGCACAACCGGGATATTGACGCCAATATGGACCGCCATTTAATGCCATAGCGAACCCACAAACGAAAAAACTAACCAAAAATATGCACACTGCCACATTTTAAAGTCGACGTTCGTTAAAAACTTGAATGCAACCACAAACAACCGTCGTCTAACGTACATAACTCAACCAACTGAAGTTCGGGAGAAGTGTCGTCCGAAGTACACACGCCAAACGCCAGGTCAATATGCACTTAAACCAATAGTCAAGAAGGCGGCACGACTATTTCTGTTCCAGTTTTTGGCGGGAGGACGTTAAAAATTCATACGACCGAGTATCTGGGAGTTCGCTGCTGGACGGGACACTGCAATTTTTCAAACACACTTGTGTTAATGTCAGTAGCCATTGCATGGACGAGTCCGTAATAATAATAAGTGAGAACGCGACTTGTTGATTTAGGGTTACATGCAGACCATACGGGTGGTATTTATCTCAAGATTTTCCCGTACCCATGATAAGTAAAAAATGATCGAAACGTAGGGATGGAATAATAAATATGAAACTTCAAATTATATTTTAAAAGTGGTTTTAAAATGTCGGAATATTGCTAAGGTCTAACAGAAGGAAATACAAAAATTAAAATTAGGTACACTGCTCAATTTATATTCGTAATCTGTCTTTAATCAACCTAAATTTGAGCCACAGGGTTCACCAAACTTGGTGAGGGGAATTAAGTCTTAATCCACCACGCTGGCCCAGTGCGGGTTAACAGATACTTAAATTTATTCTAAGATATTATCAGATTATCTCACAATGTTATTTTCTACAGTCAAACCATGGGGAATATACCCGTATACCTTGTCACCTACAAAAGTAGCCCGCACTAATCACATATCGACACAAGAGCCAGGAATTCGTGTAGACAGCCGAACGTCTCGATTGCAGCGCAAAGGGCGAACCCACTATGCTCTGGTACGATATGTAAAAGTCCATCCTCAAACTTGGACGAACAGTACTCGTACTCGGTACGTCGAAATGCGGCCGAATAATTGACAAGAATACGGGGTGGTGGAAAAGTGAGATGCAGGAAGCAGTAAGGGACAAAAAGGCATCAGCGAAAATTCTGAACGCGCCTCCTTGGCTTATAAATTATGCTGATGACATTGCACTGGTATGCAAGCTTAGGCAGGATCTTGAGACCAGGGCGAACATGAAGAAGCAAGTACTAGAAAACGTAGGTTTGAAGCTGAACGTCGCCAAAACAGAGTATATGGCTAGGTGCAGCGCGGGTCCTGAGACCATCCGTATAGGAAACAAAGCTGTTAATAGAATATATGTAAATTCAAATACCTCGGATCCGTGCTGTTCGAGTCCGGTGATATCAGCCTCAATACCAACTCCCGAATCTCGCCAGCTTGGGCATAAAAGCGGGAGCTCAGGGCTGTCACTTGTGATCCTAAAATCCCGAACAATCTCAAAGAACAAAGGGGACAAGAGCAAGGACAAGGGCTTGTGATGCTTTATGTCTGCGAAACCTGGCCGGCGCTGACGAAGCACGTCCGCGAACTACACGCCAACGAAATGAAAATGTTGGATGTGTGAAGTACGTAACGAGTACATTCATGGCAGGTATGGTGTAAGGGATATCGCGGATAAGATCGAGGAGGCTCGCCAGTGCTAGCATAGTCATGTGTTGCGTTTACATGGGGAATAGGTGCCTGAACCTGCCGGTATCAGGAACGTGGCCCCATGGACGGCCCAAGAAGCGATGGATTGATATGGCAGAGTCGGATGAGAGAGTCAACGGCTTACAACGCGAGGATGCCGAAGACCGGACGAAACTGAGAATTATGAATAAGAAAGCGGATCATCGCAGAAGCCGGTATAAGCGCTAGGATGATGATGAGGATCGGCCAAATCCGATTTCAGGCCAATACTTAGTTTATATTAAGCACCTAAAAATAACGAGTTCGGCCTGATATCCAGTTTGACCGGTATCATACAGTTATTGACTAACTAGCGCCATAACGTGCGATAAGAAACTCATTCTCACTCATGTCAACATTCGCCTTATTCCACGGGATCAACTTATTTTTACATTACCAATAAGAAAGTAATAATCAGACGCAATTTCTTAATCAGCAAGTCTACTCAGTGTTACCCTCATTTAAATACATTCACACAGACATTCCCTTAAATTAGAATAAACTACTACCAGAACAAATACTTTTCTATTCATAGACTGCTATCAAGCACATGACGCCTGAACCTCGTCAGATCGCGCGACGTGGATGTGAAAGCGCTGCTATTGACAGGGTTTTGTAGTTTTTAATCTCCTGCTTGATTATGCATTCCGCACACGCCTATTCCTTGTAGCATCCGTCAGGCACCCTCCGTAGGCCTCCGCACTCGACCCGCGTAAGCTGAAAGCAAAGCGAAACTTTCCACGCAAAACTAACTTCACCAACATTTTTATTGCTTTTAAAGAACGCGAGAGGAAATTATTAAAATTTTCATTGGACCATGTGGGATATGTTTACTAGATTATACAACTACGTGTCATGAAATATGTTTAATAATCCGAGCATATTTTCAGCGAATCCCAACGGTTTAATCCCGAAATACATCGGAAAGTTACCTTGATATCGCTACGCATCGAGACAAACATTAAGTGCGAATTCCCGACAGGGTGCCAAATATAACTCAGTGACATTTCTGTAATATTTATAGTAGTCACAGATCACGTACGAACTGAATAAAAGATAAAACTGAGGGATTGATTGGATGATGCTGAAAGTATTTCTGGAACAAAGAGAAATTATTTATACGGTAAATAAGTGTTACCAAACTATACAACAAAATATAGTTGTATGTTTAAAATATTTCACCTTGGGCTAAACCCTGACACCCAGTGTCAATAATAAATTTTCTCCTCATGTGCACTGGCGTATTTACAAATGTTGCAAAAGTTTCCTTTCATTTGCTTCGATTTCTTTAAAAACATTTCTAATTGTGTCTTTACAAAAATTGTAAAAAGTTAACTTTGTCTTAAAAAGTTTCCAATTGTTTCTGAAACATTTCGAAACTGTGTTATTACTGCTCCCATACCGAATGTTTCTGAATATTTCCAAAATTCTCAACGCCGTTTTGAGCTTACGCACACAACCGTACTTCGTGAGATGGAATACCTTAAACCCATAAAGTTATAAATATTGAACAAAACTAATCTATTCATTTTAAAACAAGCTTAACTAGCTCAAGTTATGGTAAGCAGTTACAGTAGCCTAAGTTGTCGACGGGTGTCGAGAAAGGCGACAAAGTCATACCACTTATTGACTCCTCAAACAAAAAAATGAGAAGCAGCTTTCTACCCGACTGTCAAGGTAGGTTTATATGTTGAGTATGTAATCTCCAACCTCACATTATTTCAAATGTGTTAAAAACCCGAACGATTTTACAATCACTTTTTAATAAGCACTTTTTCTTGTTCATTGTCAGCCGGTGATTACACCGCATTGAAATTAGTGAGCTACTGTATAAATCATTTACGAGTATGGTTATTTACTACCTTTGAGTTATTCTGGCCCTCTGTAGGGTGCGTGCCGTGCAATCGCCGGGGCAGCTTTATGACATCCAGTGTGAGCAGTGCACACTATAATTTGCGCCTTAGCAATAATAACATGCACGGTATTCACAGATTTCACGGTAAGGCCTCTTTTGGATCACGTTATTAGGATCGTACATACTGAAGTAAATCATTAAGGGGCTTACGAATTACGTGACCAAACCAGCGCAGGCGTGCCTGTTCCTTCTTCTATAAATAGTATAAAACAGAGTAGCTTCCCGCCGTCTGTCTTTATGTATCTATGTACGCTTAGATATTTTAAACTACGCAACGGATTTTAATACGGTTTTCAATAATATATAGACTGATTCAAATGGAAGGTATATACGTTAAAAAGTAGCTAGGGGTAAAGTAGGTGTACGCGATTGAAGTCGCGTCGGGTTCACTAGTACTTAATAAAGTAAATATGTTTCCAAATAGCAAGGTGGACCAACGAACTCGTAAAGGTCTCAAATACCAGCTGGATGCAAAGTCACAGGATCAACCTTTGTGTAGATCTCTTGGGGGAGGCCTATATACAGATGTGGGCGCCTATTAGCGATAATTCTGTTTAGCCCGACACTAGTTTCATCACTTAATTTTCGAACTAAATCCACGAAAGTTGGAAATTACATTGCGCTCGTTCTTGTAATAAGTACCGAGGCGTCGCTTCGATCGCTGGAGATCATCCGTCTCTCGCACAATCCGTCTGCGCGGGACGTGCGTCCCGTACTTTCGCTAAAAATGCAAATTCTCGTCGAACTGACACCACGCCCCCGGCCCGCGCGCGAACGAATTATAGCTAAGGCTAGGAGTACACATACATAACAATATAACAAACACATGCAAATTACATACACTTAAGATAATGTTATAGTGAGTTATCACTAAAATAGATTAATAAAAAAGTCGTTAGTTAGATGCTGACTTTGACCGAGTAGTCGAAAACTAAGTTTTAATTTGTGTCTATTCGCTGACTTGTTCGGAACTACTTTTGTTATTATTTATTTACTAACGGGTAGACTGTTTTTATTCAACGTTTTATAAAGTAAAAGTGCGAATCCGAGACGGGTCTTTAGTACTTTGAAAGATTTTCCAGATTAATATTGCAAAAGTTTGTAAATTATACTTTAAGAATTTTACTTCTAATTGTAATCGTAAGTATGATCCGGTCAGTTCGGTTGGTCAAACTAAAAGCAATAAGTACGTAGTAATAGTTACACTACGAATTATTAAAGTTGTATTATTATAAATTGGTAGACAGCATGCCTAATTATCAGCTTACTTTTCCCCATAACATCTACGATTCAAACGTTTACGATACAGAAATCTTTGACGATACATCTACGATACAAACAAAAAGACAGAATCGCAGTCGCGGTCTCCCTGTGAGGATTAATATACAGGTATGCTCCATAGTAAAGATGGGTAATAATAAAAATATACTGACACATGAGCATTACATGACGCAAAATATTACAAAATCTGCAGAATAAAGTCACCCCATTACGGTACTTATCTTAGGGGTGGCCAGAGATGTACGTAGGCACACAGTTTACATCCACATTTTACCTTTATCAACCATTCATAAGTGACGTGCGTGATCTTGCCCCCAAACCTATCGTCGTATTTTATACCTGATTAATTCACCATAACCGCCTAAGGGCCCTCGTCAATGACCGAGCCTGACGAATTAACGTGCCCACCGAAAGCGCTTTCGAAAGAAGATACTCGAAGGTAAACAAAAAAAAACTCGCTTTAAACTAAACAATTAGGCGATGTGCCCAAACCCTTATCGGGTACCAAAGATGAGGGCAAGAAGTGGAGACAGGCTACAATTTTTCATGAAACCAAAATGAGCGAGGCACACCCCCAGGAGCCTTCGAGTGCGTCGCCATTACTCGGCCGGATTTCGTCAACACTTTTTGTATTAGGGACTCTGTTGACTGTTGATCGGTACGAGTACGAGCCATGGGGGAAATACATGTGCAAGATCACGGACGGGGAGTTTATTTTATAGCGTGATGTGACTGAATTAGATTAGCGAAGGATATCCTTCCATTTTTAGATTGAAAAAGAAAACGATGATAATATTATAAAAGCGCTTTGACCTCGCACGGGTGTTCTCGGGGTTTGTTTTATTATAATATGCATGTAATAAACAATACAAGTAACACACTTTTCGGCATAAAGCATGTTATTCACCTTTCAGAAGAAATTCGCCAAAATATAGTGAAAACCACATTAAAATCCGTCGCGTGGTTAGTGGATATACAGACAGACAGACAAACGCTGAAAGCGACTTATATGTAAAAGGAAGGATATAGGCATATACCCAATTTCGATATAACGCGTTAGGTACAGTCAGGTCGTGCAATTTAATCTAAACTTTGTTAGCGCAATTGTAGTTTCCTAATGCAAACGAAAAATTAACGGGCGAGTTATAAACATTCGTTTCGGTCGGCGGTGTAAAGTGTTAATTTTCTAAACTATTAACACATTAGTAGCACTGGGCGGACAGTATCGTAAATCAGGAGTGCAAACAGTGTATTAATTACGAATGCAAACAGCTAGTGTGGTCCGCCGCAGCCGTCTCTATCCTGCTAATGATTTGCAGCGGAGTCTGCTAGCGAGTAGGTAGCGATGCGGTAGCCGAATTGCCCTGAGACTTGTTGGTATCTCTGTACCTTCCGCTGGGAAGATTTAGGCAAGCGTTTGCTAGCAACTACCTTTGTGTCGTAGCGAAATTACAGTTTTTTTTACACCACTAAGGTGACAAACAAGCTTATGGCCTGCCTGATAGTAAGCAGTCACCGCAGCCTATGGACGTTTGCAAAACCAGTGGCACCAGTAAAAACCTTTTCACCCCTTTCTTGAAGAACTTCATGTTGTACTCTCCAGGGAAAACCTCACCTTAGTTAATTCCACAACCTTAGAGTGCGTGGGAGACAGTTCCTTTGGAACCACACAGTTCGCGACCAATTTGGCTCCAATTAAAGAGGTTGTACTCTCTGTCTGTGGCGAGCGGTGCGATGATAGAATGTAGAAGAAGGTACAAAGTTTTTGTACATATTGCTACATCCGTAGTCCGCAAACAATCAGAGCTAAGTGTTCCAACAGTCACCGGCATCGAGCATACCCCCACAATACATTCGGTGAAAGCCCCATTTTAATTCCATCACCGCAACTCAGCCGTGCAAAGATACGGTTTTGCATGAAATCCCGAATAAAAAGAGTACTCCGTCGTGGAAACAATAATACGCGATTGTAGTTGACTTTACAATGGGACTCGGTGGCTACAGACATGCGGGTGGGTGTACGGTACTCACTCACTACAGAGGTAGAGTGAAATCGGTCCTTTCAAAACATTTTACCGCGTGGCTGTGCTGCTTGCGCTCGAAAAATAAAGCGCTCCTGTGTTCCCCCGGCTCTATAAACACCGAGATCACAGTAAAACTAGGCACGGATAGGCGTTTGTGAAACAGGTCTCTGTATCTACTCAAATTTTAATGTTTAAATCAAACCGTACTCGTAAATGGATAACTTTATTACTACCTACAACTCACTTGCGTAATATTTTAGAAATTCAGGGCGGCTGTGAGTAAGTTTGCTATTTGAGAATAAGTACTTTATACGTTCCGCACGTACATAACTTTGTGTTAAGTGTCGTGGTGTTTCGTTTTCTTATCGATCAAGAATCCTGATGAATCCTGTCTGTGTACTCATATTCCTCGTAACAAGCTATTTGAAATACTAACATGATTTTCGTTCAACATTAAACCATTTTGATTAAGTTGATGTATTCAACGAATTTCGCTCTATAACATTATTTAGAACTCAATGCAAATATTTTTACTAACGTTATTCTACAAAAAAAATAAGTTTTCAAATGAAAAATATTTTTTCATAACAATCTTATGTCACACGGTATAGTACCTACTCATCTAGAGTCTAGATGAGTAGGTCTAGATTCTAGACCATTCCAAATAGCCCAAACACGATGGGTTTCCTTAATGCGTTCAATCGATTTTATGATCTTCCGACTAAATCATCAGACCAGCTCCATGGTACCATATTAATGCATTGTCATCTTCAATTTCAGCTCAATCGGATACCAACAAATAGTCGAAAAATTGTTTGCAAGTTTTGACGGACAACTTGCAAATATACATACGAATAGAGCAAGTTAATAAAAGGTTGTAAAAGAAAAACAGTTTTACCAGTTTATGCAATCGACTTACACGTCAGATTTCAATAACACCTTTTTTCGTCGCCTCCTATGACGTGTGGTGGGAAAGGCGTAAATTTCGCGGCGTATCTCGGCGGCGGTCGCAAGGTGAACAATGGCCCTCAAAAACCCGAGTCGCACCATCACCGGACTTACAATATTCACGAAACGGTGGATTCGGAGATCGGGCCGCGTCGGGTCGCGTTTCCGCAACCCGAATATTGGATTCAATCGCCCCACCTCGCTTAAGTGTGAGGGAACTATTTTCGTTACGACACGGTCGGGACACACCGAATCGTGGGAAATAGAATAAGCGTGCGCAACGCGAGCCCACGATTAAAGTTAGTAATTCTGGAGAGGGATTGTTTTACTTTAGCGTGGTGGGTAGGGATTTTTTCTGGAAGTTGGCGCCCAGCTTCCGGAGTTTGGACCACTTTACACTTTCAGGCTAGGAATTCGTGTAAATATTTCATTGTTATCTTTATTTGTTTACAACAATGTGATCATTTAAGTACAACAGCTTCATCAAAAATAATATTTTCTAACTCTCTGTGGATTCGATCTCATGGCTATCTATATACATCGTTCCCCGGCTCTTGAACTTATATGTGTCAAAAAATAACGCTGTGCATTACAATATTATACTTAGTAGTTTTTTCAATATTTATTACAAAACTCTTAATAAATATCAAATTTAAAACTATAACTAACAATAAGCATTTGTAATCCCTAGCCAAGTATATTTACAGTCACCAAAACTGAGACAAAGCACAGTATGGCCGTCCCATTGCAGCGTGTGCAGAGATATAAATAAATGGCAAGATAAGTGTGCTACGAACGCAACGCTAGGTAAGTGCGATCCTGAAGTGGCTTTCCAGCTTTCCAGCTGCATTTGATCTATTTTTATCTAGCGCATGCAATCCCCTTTATCTCACTAGCAATGCAACACCACACGTAGTGTTGGTACTGTTACATAGTTATAGTGTGGTTTGTCAATGTAGGCCTCTTAAGCCTTGTAGTATTCTGGATGTGTACCGTATTTAGGGTCGATTTTTAAAGATGGGTTTGGCGTTGGAGTCCTCAATTCCAAGCAAAAAAAATAAAAGGGTAGCTAAAGAACTAGAGTCTAGTTCTATTTACTATACTAAGGCGCTGTCCTAATTCAATTCAAAATTCAAAACAGTTGTGACTACAATTTTGTTATACCACTATGAATAACTAAAAATATCGCCGAATAGATATTTAGGGCCGATTCATTCATCCTTGGGTAAAACACGTCAGTCTGATAAGTTAAGTCTAAAACGAAATCGTATCGTTACGTCATATAAAGTGAAGAATTATAATTTGTTTTAATTTGGTAGTATTACTTTATCGGGCAGATAAAGGTGATGGCTAAAAAAACCAGAGTCGCCAGAAATTTCATATATGCCGTTATTATATTCATAATATGTACATCAAACATGTATAATAATTTACTGCAAAATCGATGTGGTATACTAGATATTTCGTTTATAAATGTTACAATCTCAACATAAAAAATCGATTGCTCTTCGTTAATCTCGCTATAACTCGAAAACGGCTGGCCCGATTCAAATAATTCTTCTTTTGTTTTGTTCGCAATAATATTGGGATCGTTGAAACTCAAAGAAATAAAGGGTATGTTCGCGATTCTACACAATATTATTTCCACACAAATGCTGCCATTCAACGGATTCACTATTCCACAACGCTGGGGACCTGGGACTGGCTGACTTAGACCTGGACCTAAGTTTAATGGAACCTGTCAAGGTTGGCTAAGGTCAACCCTATTTAACAAATATAGTCCAATACTTTGTTTGTTAACTGGGGTTGATCTTGGTCAACCTTTACTAGATCCTGGTCTAATTCTAAGCTTGGGTATACAACCAGTCTCGGGGTACCCAGCGTTGACCAGGTTCGATGACCAGAGTTGACCTTGGTCAATATTTACTAGGTCCACTAAACTTAGACCCTGGTCTAGTTCTAGCTGAGGTTACAATACAACCATTCTCATGGTGCCCAGCGTTGACGAATGTGTGAATGGCAGTCCAGGGTCTACAGCGTTGACCAGGCTGGTTGGATCAGAGTTAGGATCAGAGTTATTATGAGACTTCTATGAGCAACGCGTTCCAATTTGGTCTGTCAGTGTAAATCAACAATACACTAACGGGCCGCCTGCCCTTAAAAGCATGGGTGGCCTAGTGGTAATAGTACCCGACTCGTAAGCGAGAGATTTCTGCCGCAATGACATTTTTCTGATATATGTACATTAGTTGAATACTAACCGATGCTCTTAGGGTGAGGGCAAACCTGCTCATTCGGGTGACCAAATGTGTAAGAAACCATGATCCAATTTGTTCAGGTTCCCGTGGTAGCAGGTCAGATGGCAGTCGCTCCACTGTAATTACTTGATCTGCCAATCCTGGATCATGGTCAATGCAGACCCCGGGACCTCGTGAGCGAGAGGACAACCGGCACATTAACGCCAAGATGACGAGATGATTTAAAATATGTAACGAATATGTGGAATAGCGAATCTGGTGAATCGCAGCAGTTATGTGTAATTAATATTGTGTAGAATCGCGAACAGGAAGAAACGCGTTTGTGTGTAATTGAAGACTGTGTGGAATAAATAATGTGTTGAATGTCATTTGTGCGGAATCCATATTGTGTAGAATCGCGAAGAGGTACAATTGCGTTTGTGTTGTACATCGATCAATCCGCTTTAATAAAGTGATAGTGATAAAATAAAAGTAAAGAAAAATCAATGTAGGTACGATTCTCATACAGTATAATAACTTCTATATTACATAGTTTAGGAGGCTGATTTTTTAAAAACATAATGAGTTTACTATAGTGAACCCATTTTTATTCATTTCGTTGCTGGCGATTCTGGATTTTTGTCTATGACTTTTTAACCATTGAAAATTCGGGTTTTTTTTTAAATAAATAACATAAATTGATTAAAATAACCACTTTTTCGCATATATACATCGCTTCGTTTTCCAAAATTCAGTATACAAAAGTGACCATTGTTTAATGAGCATCTTTACAGTTATTCTATCTGGCACATACCCACCTTATACATTGAAAGTTGAAGATAGGTATAATAAGACCACGCTAAGTCCGAATCCCTTTTAAAAAATATATAATAAAGGTCTCTGGATGGCAACTTATGTCATGTCTTTTATCCGTCATAGAACGTCATCCATAAAAGTCATAACAAAGAATTTGACTGACTTGAAAAATATTATTAAGGCGATTGGCACATTGGAACGCAGCACTCACCGCATCACCGTACTTTTCCATAGACAACTCCAGAGCTGCATTTCCATAGACCACTAGTGTTACAAGATTGGGCCCTTTATTCGCGATTCTGGCGAAATTTGGAAATATATGAAATTCTTATTTTTTCAGAAATTATTAGAATTATTAGGAATTCTCCAAATTGTTATAATCTTTTCATAAAATTGTATTATTTAGGCGAACAATAATTTGAGAACTGAGTAACGGAACACCTATCTGACAATCCTAGAGACCTCACTTCACAGCAGCGGCCTATTTGACGCATTTTTATGATCTCGACTAGTACTACCCATTTCTCTTTTGGGTCTAGTGTTCTAGGACAATAAGTTTCAGATACAGTTTTAGGTTTGACAGCTGTCACCCGAAATGCAACCTTTTCTCTTCTTATTTTGCTCCTCAGTTCATACATTTTGCTAGGTGGGTGGGGGCTACGCCCATGTGCATGCCGCCATATTGAAAATGGACTTTACAAATAGGCGGAATGTTAGTTCCTTTTTACGCCACGTTTAGAAAGAAAGAAAGAATACATTTATTACACGTAGACACCACGACACGACAATTAGGTACAACAAAAAAACAAGGTAATAAAAGTACATAAAAAAATAAAAATTAAGTTAGAAAATAAAAAAAATTAAAAATAAATGTACCTACCTACAGTTAACCATTCCCAGTGGCATTGTTAGAACTCCGTGTCGCGGCTTCCAGTGCAACTGGACCCCCTCAATATAATGTTGTGTTCATGATGTATTCTTGATCCTTGTCGGTTTGTAGATACTAAAGCTTTGGTACATGACACTCTTGGCTTTGCCTTTTATATATTGCATTGAACAATCAGAAAAATTCTTCACAATGCATTAGATATTTTGTACATTTCATTAGGGACAGCCCGTGGATTCAGCCAATATAGGTATACTATCTCTTTGGATTCAGGACTAAATTCAGTAAGTATAACGGTAGACCTACATGGCAATATGGACTACAGAGCAAGCGTGTCAAATGTGTTAAAGTGGATGCGTTTTCAGTATGTTCGACTATGCGTGATTTCCATAGAAACCGATGACAACAGCTCAAATAACTTTATGTCACGCACTAACGCACGCGCGCACGTCACGTACAACCGTACGGTGTAGCGTTCCAGTGTGCGAATCACCTAAATAATAATGGGCCATTGCCCACTTTTTAGGATAGTCTGTCCTTGTCAGTCATTACTGACAAGGACAGATTATCCTATCGATATTGCCATATCCACACTTTATAATTTCTACCACTGTCAATCGATTCGGACTTAGCGTGGTCCTGTTATATGTGATACTAAGAACGAGTTAATAAGTCATCATCATCTACCATAAATGTATTGTAATTTGTCTTATGTGGTAAACAAACAGAACTCTAAACAATATTGCGTCTTACCGTATCAATTACGTCTTGAATTATATAAGAAACACATATAATGTAATTTCAACGAATACTGTTGCAAATTATTCATTTAAATACGTAATTTCACTGAAAATATAAATTTCACCATCACTTATAGCCACAGATTTAAAAATAATTGACATATTGACATTCCGAAATCTATAATATCTAATGATTTTGAGATGTGAGACGTAGAATGAATGAATGAACCAAAGAGTTTTATATACATAGCTGTATACAACCTCTTTTTACTACCTACACCAAAATAAAAAGAATTTATTCGACCTACGACGTAAGGGAGTATCACAGAAATGAAACAGAATCCATTGTACCTTAAAGAGATGGGATGCATGCAAGATGTGACAAAATCCTTTGTTGTCATTCACTCATCAGGTCTTACAACGCGCCGCCATTTCGTACCGATAACACGTATTTTTCCTTGATGACAATTATTTATAAATGCCGTCATATGTAGTCAAATGTTATAAAATTAACGTGAAAAAATTTAAAAAATCAGGAGGAATTGCCTACGATGCACAAGTAACGATGATTCATGCTAATTCCTCATCGTTATGCTTTATTTACTTTTGTGTAAATTTCAAACAAAAATTACTAGATGATGCTAAGATGTTGCTCGCTATTTTATGGGAAAATTTCCTTAAAAAAGTGGGGAATTCTTTATTTATTGTATTTGTGACTCAGACATTCAGATCAGGTCCTGAAGTTTTTAGGGTTCCGTATCTCAAAAGAACTTACTGAAAAAAAAATATTTATACTACCTGTAAGCACGATGGAAGAAGTTTAAGTCGGATAGCGGAGGGACCTGGCGTAAGCCGGAAAAAACGCTACGATGATAATGATGAATTTATGTGACTGAAGTAAATCCGGGATCTGAATCCTTAATTCGAGTCCGGAATCCGGAATCCGGAATCCGAATCCAGCATCCAAACCCGATCCAAGTGTAGGCCTAACAATTTTGTGACATTCGTATTTTCGATTATTTGACCGTTATGAATAATGTTTGTTCGTTGAGTGTCCTTGTATCGTTGCTTAAAATTAATAATTTGAGTTTTATTGAAATTGATTTGTAGGTTATTATTTTCCAACCAGTCAATTATTTTAGTCAAAATATTATGTATGTCAGTTATGTTATAACCCTACAAAGCACCGTGCAGTCATCAGCGAATATAGTAATATAATCATTAATTGCATTTACAATGTCATTAATATAAATAATAAATAATAATGGGCCCAATGTACTTTCTTGGGGTGTTCCCTAGTATGGTGTTCCATAGTAAACAGTATTGCAGTTCGTTAGGAATTGGGTTTCCACTCTTGTGCTGGGACATATTCTGGTTATTATGTCATTTGTTTTCTGTCACATAGGTAAGATGCTAACAAATTCTTAATGTTTCCCTTAACACCTATAGCTTCTAATTTTTGAATTAACATGTTGTGGTCAACAAAGTCAAATGCCTTTGTTAGATCTAGAAACAGGGCTGTGATTGGTAACCGGTTATCTAGCTTTAAATGAATATTATACAGCATATCGTATAAGGCCATATTGATATTTTTGTTCTTACGAAATCCTTTTTGCTGGGGTACCAGTATTTTTTTCTTTTCACAGTACTGATAAAGAGAGGCATATATAACTTTTTCTATTATTTTTGAAAATATAGGGATTAAAGCTACATGCCTATAATTCCTAATATTCTCACGATCATCTTTTTTAAATATTGGTTTTATTATCGTTATTTTAAGTTTGTCCGGGAAAACACCTTCAGAGATGCATAGATTTGTGATATGACTAATTGGTAAAGAAATAATATGTGATACATGTTTCACTACTTTGGTGTTAATATTGTCATAGCCAGTACTGTTCGTGTTTTTAAGGTTTTTAATTATCATATAAATGTCATATGGAGTTGTGGGAGTCATATATAAATAATTTAGTTTATTATCGGGGTTAGTTTAATTTATTTAGTTGATTATTTGGGAATTGCTGTTTAGTGTTATTGATTATCTGCTAACCAGCCTTAGATTTATTATTCGCTGTCATAATATAATTATTATTTTGAGATCGTTGTGTTAACTTTATGACTATATTAAGCCTACTAGAATATGTTTTAAATGTATTTTTGTAACTTTTGTTTTTTGTAAATCTGTATTTCCACAAGAGATCACGCTTGCGTCTTGCACATAATTTTACCCCTTTAGATAACCATTTTGGAAGTTTTTTTACAGTATGTTTTATTCTGATTGTTGGAAAGCATATATCGCAGAATGTTAAAAATATATTATAAAAGTGGTTGAAAGAATCATTAGCATTATTGCTTGAATATATTTCAGAAAACGTTAATTGTCCGAGACATTCAGCAAACTTTTTTAAGTTTTCTTCAGAATAATCTCTTTTCTGTGTATACTAGCTAGTAGTGCAGTATTTTTTTTACAGGGCAGCATACTAACTGAGCAGTATGGTTCGAAATACCGAATTCCAGCACCTCACCTTTACTGCCTTTAATATTATGGATTATATTGTCTATACATGTACCACTTTCCAATCTTGTGGGCTCTCTAATTGCAAATTTTAGATTGTAGGCCGAAATGACATGCGCAGATTCAGAGGAACGATTAAATTTATTCAAAATATTTATATTAAATTCACCACATAGAATAATTTTATTATTATAAGCATACAATGTCAAAATTCATCTATCATCATCACAGCCCATAAAAGTCCACTGCAGGACTTCGGGCCTCTCCCACGAAAGGGGAGGTCATTGCCATAATCTCCACGCTTGGCAGGCGGGTTGGAGATCGCAGTGCAGTTGATGTAAATCTACCCAGAAAGATGCTGCTGCCCACCTTTCGGATTTGTCCCTTAGTCGCCTCTTACGACACCCACGGGAAGAGATGGGGTGGTGCTATTCTTTGAGGTGGCGGCACCACACACCACAATTCATCTAGATTTTTAAAAAATATGTCAAAATATTGAGATTGGTCAAAGTTCTTTGGTACTCTATATAGGCTGATTATTATTAAGTTATGATCAAGTAATTTAATTGCACAGCATTCAATAATGTTTGGTAAACTGAAATTGGAAATAATGTCAATAGTTTTATATTTACCTTAATTTCTGACCAGAATACAAGCTCCACCGCTTCTACTACCTCGTGAAAAGCAGTTCGCCATGACGAAGTTAGGTAATTTAAGTAGTTTGCAGTCTTCGTATAACATATTGTGCTCTGTTATACACATCACATCTACATGTTTACGTGGTGTGTATAGGTTTGCTAGACGAATTATTTATGGATACAATTTTTGGGCTAGGGGCATTGCTATTTATAATAGGTAGCGTGTCTGTTTGTGTGCTACAGTTTATACTGTTACGAATTTAATTTGGTAGTCTAGTAAAATTACAAATACCTTTCGCAGTAAAGAGTTTATTTTATCATTGATTTATTCGTTATGACGCGCACTCTAATAAATTTATGCGCATGATGTACGTCTGATACGTACTGTCTCATATCTAGCCTATTACATGATAGGGGATTTTTCAATCATTTTGTTGCAAAATTTTGGTAGAGGTTGCAACACTGGTACCCTTTCGGGTATACGCGCTTGTCATATCCATTTGATTCTTGATCCTAGACCTACGATGGGCTTATTGAAATTGGCATACAATCTCTTTGAACCGATAAAAAATTTCAATGAATTAATCATCCTTCACTTTGGTTTGCTCTCTGTTGTTATTGGTGATTTTATCTGCAATGGTGACTTGCGGCTTTTCTTTTATGGATTTCGAAATATACTTTGTGACTTAGTTGGTGATTCTATCACGGACGACAACTTATGGCGTGCTTAGGTTTGATATCCGGAAGTTTGTAATTTTTTGTTCAACTACAATATTTAAACTTGCTAAACGCTGGTCGTAACAGTAATGAGTTTAATTTTTACCTAGAGATACATATTATATCTATACGTCAAACACAAAGCTAGAGTGATTGATATTATTGAGTTTAATGAGCAATAAAGTGTTTATCTATCTATCTAGAACAAAAAACTTTCTTTTAGCTCAAAATATTAATTAGGTACTTAATATGTGAATACGAAACATTCAGTCTTTATTTCGGGTAGTTTATCGATCTAATTAAATCAGTTCATCTTCGTTCTTATTTCCCCATTCAACGCCATATTTGTTTACCACATAAGACAAATTACCTTAAATTCAGAATAGATTTTATATTCCGTTCTAAAATTGTATTCCTTTCTAAACCTTATAATAATTTATAATTCAAGAGACGTTATTCAGTGCGAGACTAAGACTACATTAAGTATGAATTTGACTAATTTTATCATTTCAAAAGTTAAACAACTACTCGAATATCTATTTACTCTCATCAAATAGGTCTCAGCCTACCCCTACGGGTAAAAGACGTTACGTTACGTATGTATGTAGGTATATACAATATTTATATAATAATGAGAGACGAAGATACTGGTCGTAAGACAATAATCATGATCTTAACCACAGGAAGTCCGCTGCTGGACATAGGCGTTCCCGAAAAGCACCCGTTTCCGTTTTACTTACGACATTGAGGCAGTGCCAATCTAGGAGGCAGCTAGACAGTTAGGCAGGTCTTGGTCCGATCTTGGTCGTCCGACCACGCCCGCGCATCCAAATATACAATACAAATACAAATATTTATTTTTATAAATGGTACAGGGTTCAATAATAGAGCCCCTGACATAGACCTCAGTTCTGTATAACTAGAAAGAAATATTATACAGGTCGCCCGCCTGCACTGAAAGATATCGATCACACACAAATGTATACCAGAGGTGTGATTCTGTAGAAGGCTGTACATAATTTCAAGAAGTTTTATCAACATATAATTTTGCTTTCGACTTTGTGAGCCCGGCTTGCCCCCTACCGTGTTCGAATGGCCGATTAGGTAAAGTAAGGATGTATGCACCCCATTTCGCGATAATGCTGTGACGATATACCGAACAAAAATATTTCAAGCGTTACATAAATAAAATAAAATAAATAAAAATAAAAATTTGATTTATTAGTTCACACAAAGGTTACATAATTTCGTTGATAATCATATAAGGTACTAACATAACTCCTTTGTGGGAACCTGGAGTCTGAAAAAGGCTGAATACCTGTACTACAGATCTCCAGGCTCCCCCCCACAGATGAGATCAATATATCAGAAAAAGATAAAAAATAATAAATAAAGTGTGAATGCTTATATACGAGACGTGTACGAGTGAGTGTGTATGTGCGTGTGCGTGTATGTGAGCGCGCGTGCGCGCGTGCGTGCGTGTGTGTGTGTTTGCATTATTTACTTATTAATCTAGGATATTACCGTTAGAAGGCGTTCGGTATCATTATAATTTAATGATTGCAGCCATTGTGATACCCGTTGCTTTACCTGATAACGTGGTAAGCTGTATATTTTTAAAATTCGGTTAATGTTATTATACAAATAGGCACCTAAAAAACAATAGAACCTGTGCGATAATTCCTACCTAAACATTATACTAGGACATACTTCGTGGTTACGTCTTCTTTTATTAAATGTGGAAGGATCATATTCAAAATGGGCATGTTTCTTTATCACTGCACTCAAAATGAATAATTGTCGTACCGTTAGAACTTTGCATTCTTTATATAAGTCAATCGTTGGAAATCTGTAAGGAAGACTCCAGCCCACCTTTAAAATCGATCTTTGAGCCCTCTCGACTTTGAGCATTTGTGTTTTGGAAGAACCCCCCCACGAAGAAATACAATACCTTATTATGGATTCCCCAAGAGCATAATATACAGATTTTATGATGATTTTATCAGCAACATGACGAAGATTTCTAAAAATAAAAATTAGTTTGCGCAGCCTACCGACCAGCAAGTCAAGTTAGTGTATTATCTATTGTAATACCCAAGTACTTTATCATCTTAGTGCTTTGGAGTTTCGAGCACAAACATTGGAAGCTCGGTTGTGGAAAACAGGTACTATTATGAGCGATAATTGATAAAGCCGAGTAAGGGGGTTCAACGTGGTTATGTGAGGTAAAAGCGATATACATTGTTTTGTTAATATTAACAGTGAGCATATTTCTATTCAAGTTATGGATGTCTGAAAGAATTGCATAAAATGATGACGAAGACAACCAACGGAATTACAACATTAGGTAATAATATTAATTTGGTTCACGTGATCGAAGGCGTGGACAAAAGCTTTTAATTCAGGAAATAAGGCTTAACCGAAATTAATCCTTATAAGTATGGAAGAATAGGAAGAAGGCCTTTGCCCAGCAGTGGGATGTTTCAGGCTGATATAAAAAAAATCCTTACAAAGCCACGAGAATCCATTTGTGAAAAACCGACGTCTTTGACAGGAAATTAACAATGATATCCAATAGCCACTCCACGGGCCCGCAAAACCAATCGCCGCCAAACGCTGCGGTTAGCAACAAAATACGCGTGCGATGCAAATTATTTTACGCGATGCGCGTATGCAATGGCTAGCAGATTGATTGCACGACGGCATCACTAGAAAATATTGCGAATGCGTAATTGGAGCGCGTCGGGCGCACTCGACGCGCGACGCGGGTGCCCCTGACGGCTTTGACAAATAATATGATGGACGATGAATATGTGCCGACGCTCACTTCCATTGTTAGTTGAGGGCTTGGAGAGCCGGAGACAGCCTTTTCGCGGCGGAGACAAGTGATTTGGTTTTAATTAATTTGGTAAAACGAACTGTGGTTGGTAATTGGGATAGAAGGGTTTCTTTGTGAGTTTGTTTTGTGTTTGCAATGTTTTAGTGTTTAGTAACTGTCCATGTCTGATACATCCTCATCATCATTATCATGGCGGCCAATCCCGGCTTAAGTCAGGGTCCGCTTTCTAACTTTTTCTTTAAGACTTCGCATCAATATAATATATGATTATGCATTATATCTTCAAAGGTCCTCCATTTGCATGTCATTTATATTTGTCAATAATTGTAGTAGTTATAACAAAATGTTATTCATTAATTTTAACACTGAAGTCCTTGTCGAATACCTAAAGAGAACAGAATACTAGTTACAGGCTACTGTAATTTATTAGATTGAACACAACTCATTCAATGAGGCATTCGTTACCTTTATGCCTAGCCTAAATACTTTTATTTAGGTCTCAATAAAAGGTATTTCATTTTTGGAAGAGTTCCAAAATATGTAATAGAACAAACAGCGTTATAACAATATTGCATTCATAGAAACACCATTTATTTTGCGTTTGGTACTGCGGCCAAGAAAATTGTAAGTATTTAGATTTATGCGCAACTTGATCTTCGATACGTGCCCATTCCCGTTTATTTCTGTTTAATATAATTCAGACTCGTTGGCCTTTTACTACCTTCATTTCTATAAAATTCTTCAATAATAATTATAATTTTTACTGTTAACTTTCTAGATTAGACCAGCTAAACTATCGATCTGACCACACGCATTGTAGGGTTCATCTTAAAAATCTTAGGCATTAAAAGATGAATCACATCTCTAGAAAAAGAAATTGGCAGTCTAAGCCGTGAATGTAGCTGAACTTGTCAATCTCTGTAGCTCACATGCTGTTGCTGAGCTAAGTTCTAATATAAACGTTATTTGCTATTTCCAGTACAGGTAAGTTTCTCTTACATTGTTTTTACTTGGCAAAGACTTTTCACTACATATTACAAAACAAAGCCCCACGCCGCGTCTGCCTGTCTACTCTAACTCAAAAATTACTAAACGTATTTTCATGCGGTTTTCACCATAGAAAAGAGGTTCATGAGTTTTAGGAGGTTTAGGAGTATAATTTGTTAAGGTCACTACCCGTGCGAAGCCGGGGCGCGTCGCTAGTTACAAGATGTAAAAGCAACAGTTCTTCTCGAGTGGTCCCACGTAATCCTAAAGCTAAAGCTAGGCGGCGCGTAATCGGCGCAATCAGCGAGCGCTCGCGTATTGTCCCGTTGCACGATGTGCGCGCAACTAATGAAATCGTAAATCAACAGTCGAACATTCATCGGCGGATTTCCGAACGAACAAATATTTTGCCTCCCAACGCTACTTTACCACTCCGGCCTCCGGCGGCCAATGTTAATTAATAGAATTAAAATCAGACTTGATAAACGGCTTAACAGCGCGCCAATTACCTTTGAGCATTTCTCTGGCTTTCACCTTTTTTTAATAAGTAGTTAATTATTTTATCCTTGTTGGCTGCATGAATTATTCGTCTATATAAAAATTAATACGTGTTTTTCATTAATAACTTAGTTTAGTATTCTTTTGTGTTGAAGTTATAAGAAACATTGCAGTGTATTTCTCAATTAACGACTAGATTACCATATTCCATTTTTTCGTTGGAAATTCGACAAAATTATACTGACAATCAGGAATAGAGAGTGATGTTAGATCAAGTTCTAGAGCCCATACTAACAAAAAAATATCGTTGTGATATTAGTAAGTAAAGAATTTGATGTAGGAGCAGTCCTCACTTCTAGTTCCTAAGTATATTGTTTAAGGCATTCGCTTTGACGAAACCGATTTTAACCGAACCTGAACAAGCGCCATAAAGCACACTATAAATCCGTATCATTCGTCTAATGGTGGGTAACTAGCTATATCAGATTTTTATAGGTAAGCCATGCACTCGGAGTCCCTGTATGGCTCGGCACTACATCAAAAACCGTGCACTCCAACTAATTGCATTTGCTATTGATGCAAGCCTATACTGCGGACCAGCGAGTAAATACCATCTGCCTACATACAGGCTGATACAGGTACCTAAGCTGGCTCCGCAGCCGACTATGTTTGTGTTCGGCCGATGAAATGTAGCCAAAGGTCGGTTTACTTTAACCTCACCTGTAATAATTTATTTAATGTGCCGCATGGGCAACTGTGGGTACGACTGACAGTCATTGTTGTAATTTAGTCCTCAGCAGTGGATTTAAAGAATTTGGATAAGCTACGCGATGTAAGTTGATAAATGGTTACATGGTAGCAAACGAATTATCAGTTTCAGCCGCTTAAAGCAGTGTAGATAGCGATAAAACGCCTAAACTTTTACTTTTTTGTGTATACTTATCATCATAGCCTAGCCCCTATGTGGTTAGACTAGAGTGACACACGGCCATGGCAGAATAACATATACCATATAACAGTTGCCATAGCTGAGACAATGCTCCATATGGTCCAATGCAACAAATTGGTCCAATGGTTCTAATTCTTCGTACAAATGCATTTTCTCTTTGTGTTATTACCTAAGCAAAGCAAACATTCATATTCATTTTCAATTTGTTTAAACATTAACTTATTTTTCAATATTACTTAATATCTACAACATCAAAAGATAATACTATTTCCGTTTCCAATTGCAATTTCACATCAGAAAGTCCAGCGTGAGCTTCCTAGTCCAAATGCCTTTTTAAAAGTTCTGAACGCTCAACATTAGGTAAGTACTGAACATTATCCAGAGCCAGAATTTCAATTCAAGCGCAGTTAGTTCACAAACAAGTTCGAATGCTGACGCTATTCAAAGCAGCATGGCCGCTGGAGCTAACGGCTATTTCTAGTATTAATCCGGCGAAACCCTTTGCAGAGCCGCCAAAGGTCTGCCAACCGCGTAATTTGTACCTGCCGCTGAAATTACTTAGTTAATGCTTATTCAAGAACCTATAAAAACAAAGGGAGGCCACGACACAAGGAGGGTCAGAGGCTATTATATATTAATGTTAGCGACGCCATTCTCGCGCTAGTTTTGGCAAAGATGCAATTTCATTTGAATATTGTGCAAGCAGACTGTACCCGCGCGTTATGGGAGCCGCTGAAACACTTTAAATACAAAGTGCTTATAAAACTGGTGTCTCTTAATAGTGTTAGCACGCCATACTGTGCAAGTGATTATGTTCTGCCAACTTTTAATTACATTTAAAGAAGTTAGACAACTACAGTAGCAATAACGGGCCGCACTGCTAATTATTTGGAACTATTGTGGTAAAACTGTTAATTCTGACAGGATATTAACAACGGCTTTTTATTGGTAGTCGAAAAATTTGGCACAATGGTAAGTGCCATGACTACTAACAGTCAAATAACAGGGACCTTAACGTCACCGTTTGAAATATTCGATTTAGTTTTATCTGGCTGAACACAATTTTAATGGGACACATTTTCAAACAGACACAACCCCTCATGGACATACCGACTTACTCTTGACCAGAATGCAGCGTATTAGCCTGTTGTATAATTGGTTCCCGCCAGCCAAGCGTGGAGATTAAGGCAGTGACCTCCCCTCTAGTGGGAGAGGCCCTGAGTCCTGTAGTGGACTGTGGGCTGTGATGAGCACGTTGTAGGCTAAATACCTACTATTGATTTATAGGTAACATACACAGACTAAACGCTTATATTATATTTGTTGATATATATCATTTATAACACAATCGAATTATAATTCAATAACCGCACCCCATTACTATAATTCCAAGTGCACTAGTTTAAAATTACATATTCAACATCACGCCAAATCGCGTGAGCCCGTCTTAATCCAAAGGCTCAGGTAAGTAATATGGGGAGATGGCAGTGCATCGTATCCTGAATGGGACAATTAAGGGGGATTTCGGCGGGGTCCGCGGGGGGTGGGGGGTGGAAGGGGCGGCCCGCGGAGTCTCTCATTCCGCGTGTAAGTGCGCCTCTCGTCACCGTGCTGCGCGATTTATGAACGCCGTATTACACGCCATTCGACACGTTGCCACATCTCTACATGGATGTCGGAAATTATGCAGGTATTTGGGGAACAAATTGTGGGTAGTTTTTTTTTATTGGACTATCCAGGCGTTTGACCGTCATCTTGCCTGGTGGTATGTGACGATGCGGCCGATGGAGGAGCGTGCCTGTGTGTGTTGTGAGTGGATATTGGCGTCAATGGTAATACCAGAAAACGGAACATTATTTGGACCGTTTTTTAAACATTTACCAAAGCTCTAAATTATTGTAGTTTACCTATCGATATTTGTCCAATTGGGAAAAAGGCATGACGGTAACAATGTCTACCGCCATTTATTTAAGTCCTAAATTACTATAGCTTACCTCTATCAACAGACTCTTTGCAAAACACTATACTACCATTACCGCATCGAAGTTTGGTTTTTCCATCGTACATTTCCCTTTAAACCACTTCTATTAAAATTATTACTAAACAGATAAACTTTCCAACTAGAGCCAATGAATTATTTCAATTGTGCATATTCAAAAAGATCCAAGTAGAATGCAACAGTAGACTGAGATCTACATTACCATATCAGCCATAACTTAACATGAGAATGTATGAATTTCCGACGTGTCTCGTTCCCTAAACGCCGCATCCAAACCGCACGCCGCTCCCAAATTTCGGTGAACACTCTAGGATGATTGTACCCCTGTCTAATTGTTTCTTGCAGCGCGACTATATTAAGCAGTGAGACGACTCTCTACGACACTTTACGACTTCTCGAATGAGTCGTTAACTTGTCGAATCAATTCGTCTGAAGCCTCCGAATTATTCGAGTGGAGCAGCGATAGGGGCGCCGCGATAAATAATTTAATAATGAACACCTCTGCGAGTATTGGGACTGTTATCGGGTTTGAAGCATAGCGCCTCACCGAAATTAGCGTCTGTATCGTGAAACAATTTTTGTGCCCGCGATTGATATTCACAGAATCACGACGTTACAAGAATGGCCCGATATATCTACGAATACAATCACAATCTGGACAATTGTACAAAATACGAAGTACCTGTTTCTTGAATGAATCTATTATGTTATCAATCAATCATCAATTTTATTCCAGACAAAATATACATTGTCTATATTTTTAATACTAAGGATTACTTATAATATACAATACAATACAAAATATGTAGTAGGTAGTACAAAGGGCGGTCTTATCACTAATACGATATCTACCAGACAACCTTGATATGGAAAGAAGCACAGGATTATAGCAGCAGATAGGCAGTGCACACAAAAGCAATACTTATAATAAAAATATATAGTATAATATAATTTTCTCAATTACCCCTTTTATAGTCCCAGTAACATCCCACTAATACTGGAGCAGCAATCAAAGAGTTACACATATCCAAAAACTATTCTAATAAAGCCCGTTAAACAAATGAAGATCAAGTGAAAAAAAATTATTCAAATTTTATTTTTTCTCCACTCCGCGTCCACAGCCTCCAGGAATAATTTTATCAAAGAATTCTCATGGAAGACCTACTAATCGTGAATCTTATTACCTTGATTGAGGCGGGGTATGAATAAAACAAGGAGGCAGAGGGGTATAAATAACGCGGGACGTTATCAGGCGGTCACTGCGAGACACATTCGCCTGACAACGATCGCATCCATCAGGATCTCGCTCGAGTGTCAACGCTAGGAATTGCTGTGTTAAATGTCTTGATACGTTTAAATTGTTGCCTAGCAGCATCATTTGATAGCAGACTCTCGTATTTTACTAACTTACATTTGCGTCGAGTGTCAACGATAGAAATTGCCGTGTTAAATGTCTTGGAAAGATATTTATGTATCCAAATATAAGAAAAAATATGGATACGTTTAAAATGTTGTCTAACATCATCATTTGATAGCAGACTCTCGTATTATACTTACTTACATTTGCGCTCATTATCCTCCTATAATTGACAAGTCTTAAGAGCAAAAAGGCGATTCCCGAAAGCAGTCAGCTCTAAAAGGACGCTACCTGCGCAATCCTTCTTAAAAAGGAATTTTTGTGTCTTGAAAGGTATTTAGAGAACGGAAACATTTTCTTTTTAAGCTTTTATTTTAAGCGGGGGAGTGGGAATTAATAAAAACAGGGCGAGGGAGTTCATAAAGAAAAATGTCACTGCAGTGTAAAGTAATGCCTTCTCGCTCTTGCTGTAGGGAACGCCGGAACGTGTTTCTCTAGAGAGGGCTGCGCTGGAGTCCGTGGGCATTTGCAATACGACGATCAAGTTAGCATCCGTCCACCCAGGCGTACTGCGAACGAACAAATATTAATATCCTTAGTTGGAGAAGTAGATAGCATAGGCTTGGGTGAGCTTTGGGTACGGAGTATGTACTAGGGCGCACTGAAATCCAGCGCCACTGCGGCAGCCGTGGCATTGCACTGAGTGCGGCCCACTGCACTTCTCCATGGCAAGGCTAATGACAATTTTCGTATTTTTTGCACAAAAATTCTCTTTTTGTTGGTGTATTGCATGTTTTGTACTTTTCGTACCCTGGAAATAAGTGCAATCATATATTTTACTTTTACTAAGGAATGGTGGTTCGTTAGAATGGTGCAAAATGTATAAAGACGATAGACAAGTTTTATCAATTAATATCAATTAAACCTAATGGCGCTATGTTGAAATCATATTTGGCATTAAAGGTCATTGACAAATATAACGCAAGGAACTATTATTTTTATTAATTTTGTAATGTTTAATGTATTAGTTGATCTGCTTTTTAATCTTCCTTACTACTAAAGTAGAAGAAAAATAATTATTCCATTCATTTCACATCTCATTATTCCATTCGGCACAAGAAAAGTTCCCGAACTCCGTTCGCCTTTACGCCTCCGGAGCGGGGTGACTGTCAGTATTTTGTTAATGTATGAATACATTACAACAAGTTCGAGAAAACAGTTTCTCGCTAAATTAAAATCTCTCACAAGCGAATTAAAACTGGGAACTTTAGCGTGCTCTAGGCGCGGCCGCTTAATGATATTAAACGTCTGATTTATACACGAGCCGGCACTGAGTTACGGACTCTGGCGGAGCTAGGCTTTGTGTATTATTTATTGAAACGCCCACTAGTTGCCGCCTTACTCGCTACCAACTGGCTATTACGTTACTTTGCTACAAATGCAATTGTGGCAATTAAAACAATAAGAAACTCAATTACATTTCCATACTGTGTATCCTTGTCAACCGTCATATCAATTCAAGTCGATTTTGGTAGTCAGTGTAATTGGGATGAAATAAATATTGTAATTAGTTTTTTTATTATTTGACGATTATAATATAATTAGACGGTCCATCTGATGGAAACCGGCTACGGCCGTCCAGAACATCTGCAACCTAAGGAGAGCGGAAGCGGTGCTGGCCTTTGAGGTACCTACAGACGATGCTATTGAAGAACCCCATATTACAAGCTCACGATACCCGTACGTTAATTGGGTTCCAGGCGGTGTGGATGAAATCTGTCCTATCCTCGAAGGGTGCGGTGGCTGAAAAATGACGGTAACACTAAGTTAAACAGTTCTTCGGATGATTGCCCTTCGGTAGAGAACACACAGAGAGCCAACGTCTCTCCGGAGGCTTAAGGGATCTAAACCATCTGTGAGAAGGGGATCATTGACAATATGAATAGCCTAGCGATGGATAGAATCAAGTGGTAGGAATTGGTATTAGGGTGCACCAGCCCATAGAACCTGTGCCTTATACAGCAATAGTCGTTGCCTAGATGTGAAGCACTTTTTTGCTGTATTAAGCATCCAAGATTTTATAAGCCAGTTTGATTTTTCCCAACAAGTGATCCCTAAACTGGGTTTCATCCGATATGACGACGCCAAGGATCCCAATACTCTTCGAGTCGGTAAGGGGACAGTCGGAACTGTGGCACAACATCAAATGGGGTTCTTTAGCCGTGAACGCACAAACTTGTGTCTTCGTGGGGATGACTGAACGAGGTTTCGTCTGTCCATTTGGAAACCTACTCCAGGGAAACCCCGATTTCAGACACAAGTTTGGTTCTGTTCTCAACGTCTGCGCGAGGGATATTTACACGGCCAGTATAAAAGGCGTCACTCGTGCTGTTATCCGTATAGCAATGAATGCCGCTGATCTGCAACATATCATTAATATGCAGAATGAATAACGTGCAACTACTGCATTTATAGTCAGAGCATCCGAGCATGATCCGTCAGCGACGACTCGACTACTACACTCGGAAAGGAAGTTCGCGATTCCCTCGGGAAGCCCATGGGGTGGGAGCTTCGATGCTAGTATGTTATGCCAGACCCGATTAAATGCGTTTGCGGTGTCCAGACTGACGGCCAGCGCTTCCCCCTTGGCGGCTGCCTATCGGTAAGTTACAAATATAAATATTTTTTACAGATTTAATACCGATCTCGATTAACGAGTAACCTCGAGTAACCCGATATTTCAACGCAGTTACATGCATCATCGTCACGAGACGACTCGAGCTAACATCACCTTTAGTTCTCGGTAAAATATATTTATAAAATGTCAGATAATAACCGCGATAATGTAAAATAGGTGCGTCCAAATCTCGCAAATGCCCCGCAAATTCGCAGTTGCAGACGGTTCGCGCTTTACGTGTACCTTTTACCACTAAAAATATTACAATTCAGTGAACAACCGAGATTCATTCATAATGTTCATCTATAATTTACATAGAAAACGTAAGAGCTCTTTCTGAATAAACAAACCACATCATCAATATTATCATCAACAGCAGGACAATCGCTTGTTGGACTTGATACCTCCGCATCAGAAGACCTCAGCATTCCTGTTCTGCTACTAGTAAGTATATTACAAAAGCGTTAATCCATGTTCGAGTAGTTCATCTAACATCCACAAACTAACTATTGCAAGCCCCCGAAAAGTACCAAAATCCCATCGGCGGCGACCACGAAACTCACACCAGCTTTTTAGGTTAGTTTTATATCGAGCGTTGGTTTATTCTGTAGTTTATAGGGCAAGCTGTGGCTGCGGCGCGGCGCGTGCCCTATCTGTCATCTCGGGGGCGTCACTGCAAACAGCGCGTTACCTCTGCTCATTTTATTAGGGGCCCCGCGCTACCGCCGACAACGCCTAATAAAACGGAGACCGGCTTCTTTAAAACCACGGGTTTTGGGGCCACAATAACCTCTTCTGTGATTCCTACACTTAATTTTGTCAAGCTTTCTCATTGGGTGAATGGTGGTTAAATGCTTGAATTATTATGCCGCGCTTGTAAACAACTTTCCCAGCCCCTGGATACTGTCAAAAAGTAGGTACGCTTCTTTGGTATACCCTTTTTACTTCTTTGGTGTATACCGTAGCTTTAAGTACGCCATTGTACGTAACTTCTACGTTTTAAATAAATAAATATACCACAGTTGTGTGTCTTAAGTGTATCACTTCCAGGGGCGATATCTCCGAAGCAGGTATATCAATCACGTGACACGGCAAATTGTTGCACAAACAGGATTCCATTCATCGCATCTCTTTATTCAGCAGCTCCTTACCCGAGCCACTTCAGTCACATAATTTTTTGACGCATCGCCCCCAAGAGTGTACACCTTTTTCTTTGTTCTCCAATGTTTGGCTAAAATAGGGCTGCTTATTTTGTTTAATAATTTACATCTTTTGTTTTACCGATATGGTTTGCCGTTTTGGGTGTATTGATGTTTTATATGGACACAAACGGGGTGATACCTTTGTAAATTCAGCTTTACTTTTCTGAAGTTAATTAAGTAGGTATACCGATAGTTTTGGATAACCATAATTGTTGGTTATACTTTATTACAGACGTAAGTTATACCTGCCTGAAACATTAAGTACGTATTTCTGTTTGAATCATCGAAAACATAATTTAAAAAATTGCGAAACGTATAAACAAAAACGGTCGGCAAATCAATACCTGTATCTTGGCGCTCGCGTATCGCCAGATCAGCAATTATCCGGCGGTTAAGTGTACGCGGCTCAACCCTGCGCGCGATTGCGATCACGAGTGGCTCCGTGGAAATGAAAACGGGCGGCCGGGGACCGCGCACAGATAAAAACTTTCACTTTTTCAGACAGCTCTCCGCGGCGACGTTTCCGCAATAACGCCGGCTGCGGCTACCCTTATTACGTTATTGTTTATGTAATTGTAACACACAACTTCCGCCGTAAAACAAACTAGCGCCACCCGTAAACAAAACACCACGTACGCATTTTAAAATCCTATATTTCACATCACACCAGCTTATCCTAGCCCCGTGCCGTGTAACGAGTAAACCAGTAATATATTATCTCAAGACAAAAGTGTCTCCCGTGAACCTTGAGTTTAAACAACGCGCATTTATCTCGGGCCAGGTTACAATGTAGCTTTGTACACGAAAATGTACACGGAATAACGCAATCTACACTCCGCTAGAGGGCTAATATCAATTTACCGAAAAGGGTGTAAATATTTGCTGCGCCGCCGGTCTCCCAGACGGCCCTAAGTCTCCTAAGGGCGATAAGTGGGGCTTTGCGGGCGTAGTGCGAGTACATTACTTGGTGTCGGCGGTTTTATTTACGATCTCCTGCAATATCTGAAGAAGGCAGCGTGGAGTGTACTAATATCGGGCGTGTGGCCGCAACCGATAGCCGCTCGATAGAATAATATGACGGGCACGGGCGGCCGCCGGCACGTAGGCAATAAGCCGCCGGCAAAGAGCCAGCGAGCCGCCCGGAAAAATAAGATTGCACCGGACTGCCGCACGGGCGTGAGCCCACATATGCCCGCGCCGCGCCCGCGCCCGCGCCGCCGGCCCGATGCCCATCATACTAAGTGCTGGCTTTACATTCGTTCACTTGAATATTTGTGCCATATTTCAATTCACAATAAGCGTCTTTTGCATTTTAAATAGAGATTTTTAAAAAATCTTTTTTTTTATTTTATTATGTCGTTCTGTAATTCAGATCCAAGACTTTCTACTTCTTTACTTATAATAATAGTCTTATAAATAACTAAAAAGTACCGTCACGGGGCCTTAAACAGTTCATCCAGTCTTAGGTTCCCCAGCGGAAGACTTTGGTCAACCTCGCTTCGCTAACGGAGGAGGCACACCTAACAAGTGGCGAGCTCGTTGCGATGCTTGTGTTCGACCAGCCTCAAAGTACGAACCGGTCACTCATCCAGTTCCCGGGCATTGCGAGCATTGCTAAACCCATAATCTTAGCACCTTCATAATAACACTTTGAACATAAAGTGCACTGAACAGCGCTTTGACAACCATAGATGATAAATGGCCTGAGGTAAAGTTTCGCATTTTACATGTATACGCGGGGTAACCGCGAAACGTATTCGAAAAGAAAACGTCCCGCCGAGACGCGCCTTGTTTCATTTTACGATCTTATCGAAATAATCCGATCCCGCTTGTTATTTACTGCCGCGTTCCCTCAATTCTCTCACGGGCGCCGGCCAGCCCGCGGCGCAAGTAATTGTCAACCTTATTCACGTGCCCAGTCGGCGCTAAATGCTTTATTCTAATACACCGTCGTAACTCCTTACCTTCTCGACCTCTTTGTAAAACGAAAACCTTGCAACGTGCACGGCGGGCTGTCCGCAATCAGACTCGACTCCTGTGGAATATACTCTAGATTAGGTGTCGTGAGTGCGGCGGTTCGGATCTTTTAAACGGCAAGTCTCTTTGTAGACCTCAGAAGATTGAGTGGAAAAATGTAGGTGTATCATTTCGCATGAAAGTGTGGTTGCAAGTGAAGCCAGCTGCGCCATCACAATAAACACTTTAGCGGTCGCGCCGCGTTCGTTTAAATTATTCATAAGCTAGGGCCCAACATTGACAACTCTCGGAATAGATACCGCTGCTCAAGCTCAGTATAATGCGTGAGCAAACAGTAGTTAAGGCATGTTTGCTTTAGAAATATAGACGATATTTGAGGATGTGTTGTGAGTGAGTTCAATAAGAGGCAGTAATTGTAATATTTTTACTTTTGTTGCTTTAAGGTGGGGGTTTTTGTTATCTTATTTAACCATTTCGTTGCTATGTATGATTTACTGATTTTTAGTAAAAAATTATATTGAAATTCAATGTAATATCATACCTATTCCCTAATAAAAATGTAATGCATTCATTCAGGTTAGAATGTTCGGGATAATTTGAATATTAATTTTTTAGAAGTGTTAAACTGCGGTAAAGATTTACCGCATTATAATCACGTTAAACTTATACGTTTGCTTATGAACCCTGACATGCCTTGACGCATTGAAAACAAATCTCAATAGACTACAGATTAGTCATTCACAAATCATCGTAATTTCTAACTGACAACACATATTAGCAGTAAAAAATCTACATGTCCGTCCCATATTTCTAGGCAGCTTTTATAAATTCGGTACCCCGCAAACAGGAACAAAGCGCGCTCCGGCGAGCATGCCCAAGCATGGACGCGAAAAATTCAATAAAACCGCGCGCGATAGCCTTCTATAGTGACGCCTTTGCCTTTATGCAGACCGCCGGCATATATTTATTTATTATTGCTGCGTTGCAACGATACGCCACGGTGTACACACAAAACCTAACACGGGAGTTGTATATGCAAGACCCGTAGAAAAATAAAACCGATTTCGAATAAATTTCTTCGAACCTAATGAGCTCAGCATCGCTTCTCCTTTTGTCTATAAAACTCGTATGGTAAGTATGCAAACGTTTTAACTGTTTTAGACTGTGGCGGCGCCGTAGGTTATCCTACGTCGTCGAGTCCAAGAAAAATTCCACTTTGTAGCGAGTAGTAGACGTTTAGGAGACCTAGAAAACGTTAACATGCCCGTGCACAACCTCTAAGAATTAAAATAAATAAATAAATAAATAATCGTGGACAAATTCACACAGCGCCATCTATCCCCAAAGTAAGCAAAGCTTGTGTTATGGGCGCTAGATAACTGATAAACTACTTATATACTTTTAAATACATACTTATTATACATAGAACACCCAGACCCGTAACAGAAATTAAAATTCATCATTTCAATTTCTGCCCGGCCGGGAATCGAACCCGGGACCTCTTGCGTGGCAGACCACTGAACCACTCAGGTCGTCAAACTCACCTCTACTATCGCTACAAAGAATTTTTTCTTGTACTCGATGACAGAATAACCTACGGCGCCATCATAGTCTATTATAAAAACGGTTTCATCGCGGGCTTTTATTAACTAGTGGCCTCCTTGCGAATATAATATACAGTACAGTCCGTTTGTAATGACATCGAAAGGGATTGACAAACAAGTCATAATAAGCGGACGTCATACAAAGCGTTTTGTGAAATGAAAAACCTTTTTTATGTTAATATGAATGTACTTAAGTAGTTTAATACATAAACATAGTAATTACATATGTATACATACATATTAAATCAAAATCAAAATTGCACGTAATCAGCACATTATAACACATACAAGTGTATTTTTATTGTAAGTAATCTGTAATTTTTGTCTGCTTTTGTTTTTTCATTTTATTGTATAAACAATCTCTAATGCTATTGTGTATAGAAGACATAGCTATGGCCAAATTATCATTTTCAATATTGCTGTGAACAAATCGGGATAATAATTCTGCAGCTTTTAATGCCTCTTCTGCGGTAGGTAATGGTTCTTCCTCGGCCTTCGACCTCGGTCATTATAACCGGACATAATTTATTAAAAATGGGTCATAATAAGCGACATGTCACTGTAAGGGAAGTCATTATATCCGACTATTTATAAAGAATTTCATATGAAAACCAAACTTCGTAGTATAGTTACGTCATAATAACCGGTTGGTCAATATAGGCGGAGTCATAATAAACGGATTCTACTGTACTTTGGAATTCGTTGCATTTTGCAAAGCAAATCCATCTAGAGGCGAGCCCATATATACCGCACATATGTGTAAAACGCAAAAGTACAAGTGTTATATTTATACCAAATTAGATAACTAAATGTAAATGAGTAAGGTTTTTATTGGTTTTTATTCAGTTTTTAATATGTCCTTTGCATGTAATGAAATTAAGTTATAAATAAAACTTACATTTAATTAAATGACTTTGCATCTTGATTAAAAAGTTGTCGGTAAGTTCCAAAAATAGTATCAGAAGAGGAAAACAAGCCGGACAACATCATTTCGAAATTAATACGCCCGGGAATGAAATATATAAATGAAAATAAAGATAGCTTGCATTGTCATTCAGGCCGCGCGGCGTTTGTAATGAGCTAAGTTTGCGCGCGCCAACTTACATACCGATCGGAGGCGCGTCGATACCAAACGGCAGCCATTGGGAACATTGAAAACGTAGCAGCTACTTGCAAACACGGTCGCATGCTTTCAGTACTAATAAGATAGACTAATGCTGGTAGACGGTGAAGTGAAAACAGTGCATTGTCATTCCCGCCCGGGTAACTAGCTAAAGTTCGCCCGCCGAGTCTCATACTTCGAGGTGAGACCGCGGCCGTGACGCTGACAGCGCAGCCCTTCTATTAACGTCAGCGTCGTAGTCTCGTAGCAGTTGCTACGAGAGCCGTAGCACTGATGTGGTAGTGGTGTAGGTAGAACAATGGATTATGCTTAAGTTTTTTCATGTGTGGTGTAGAATGTCCATATATCTATAATTGAATAATTATCCCGCTGCTCTGATCCCACTAAGTGGGGTCAGCTCAATACAATTTTATTAAACATATTTTATTCAATCTACTAAGCTTCAAACTGTCTGCCACTCCCTTTCTGAAATTTTAAGTAAAATTTAATTAAATAAAGTTTATTTATGTCGGAATTACTACATATTATAAAACAAAGTCCCACGCCGATTTCGCCTGTCGGTCCATTCACGAAAAACTCAAAAACTATTAATCTAATTATCATACGGTTTTTACCAATAGATAGAGTGATTCATGAGGCAGGTTTAGGTATATTGTGCGAAGCCGGGGCGGGTTGCTAGTTAAAAGATAAAAATATATGATTTTGATAATCACTCATCAATGTAACTAATCTTTATACAGGTATACATATTATACGTTGTATGTAACATACTCGGAATACACTAACTGTGTACTGTAATGTGTACGAAATATAATACTGTTATTTTATAAGTGTTAGATTCAACACCCTATGCGTGTGCGCTTGTGTCATAATTATTTGGCATGGCAACAAAATTTATTATTTACCCAATTTTATAGGATTACGATTTTGTTACTAGTCCCTATTTCGTATGCCGTGCAATGTACCAATCGGTAGACCGGGATTTGACAAAAGTTATACTACTCATTTATCTCGTCCGTCCTTCAGCAACAGTCGTCCAAAAATGTGGTCTACCACTCAAGACCCCTAGGGATAGAAATCCTATGCGCTTGTGACTTTGCGGCCATGCAGGTGGTCCGATAGTCATATTTCCTCCATAATATCTGACGTTGAGAGTTATTACGCAGTAGCATAGTTATACGCAGTAGTGGCCGAGAAGACGACAAGCGTTCACATAGCATGTCTATTTACTTATCTTCATGTGCTATAGTTGAAGTCATGTCACGTCATAACGTTACACTGCGGTGTAACGCGGTGCGTCCATATCTCGCGAATGCGCCGCGAATGAGCCGTTGCAGCAACAACGTTGCTAAAACGGATATGAATATGTAATCATCAAAGCCCATTACAGTCTACTGCTGGCTTTGAGCCTCCATAGTTCGATCACTTTCAAATCTTGCGACTGATTAAAACTACAGTTGTTTATGCAACAAGCTATAAATTTCATTGTATAACGAATTTGTATTTTTAATTATTATTTACAAAATTAATTTGTCTGTTGTATTCTCAGATCTCTACCGCGTGGTGACCAGCAGATTTGGATGTGACACCAATGCCATGCATTGATGGGTGTCATAAAAGTGACTGGGCAGAACATTTATTACATCCGTAAACCAAAAAATGGGTTACAGCATCTTCAAGACTGCAATCTTAAACATGCTGACAAGTACGGAGACTGTGGAAATGCCTACTGGATTGTGGAGGGGGTTAAAGTCCAGCAGTGGACTATTGATTTATCTAACCCCTTTGTGAGGTGAATTTTAGTGTCATCGTCCGCGTCCACTCCATTATTTCAAATCCATTGATTAATGCATTCATCGTCATTGACATTTTACGAACTTAAATGATTGATTAGATGAGGCATCTAATGTATAATTTACCAGCGTAATGTTACGATTACATAAAATTCTCACAACCACAGTACCTAAATAACAAAATTCTCGCCTACTTCTTTGCATTTTTGCGTTAATCCTATGCATTCTTTCGGTCGGTCAGCGTCGGGCGGCGATCTCTTCCAGATAACGACCGGGCAGCGGCCACCGCGGCTTCTTTTGACGCCTGCCCCAACTTCGTAAATGGAATTTGCAAGTAATTCGCCTCCACCGGTCGCGCTCGACGTGACCCCGCCTTTGCTCTCTTGTCTTTGTGTATTTGCCATTACAAATTGTGTTAGAATAAAAATATGGTCTGGAATGTATAGAGTTGGTATTTATAGGCGTGAGCTGTGGGTGTTTTTTCAGTCGCATAAATATGAAGCTCAGACTCGAATATACATCTTTATGTCGGAGGCTAAGACTCATAGTGGGTCGGTGCGTCAACATAGTAAGTAAGTAAAACACGAATAGAGATCCTTGGTCTCAAAAAAGTACAAAAAGAAACGGCAGTTCTTGTTTGTCTGCAATAATAATTAGAACAAACGTATAACAATAGTGCATTATAATATAAGTGGTCAAAGTTGATCCGTGTATCCAACACGGGCGCGATTGTATTTTAAAACTGTAATTTTGCCAAGTGTGTAATTACATTAATTCTAACTAGTTTCATACAACCCTTTAAACTCATTTTCAATTCATCCTACAACATAATTACATTTATGTAGTAATCAAATGCCACGTACTGAACCAAACAGCTTTATATCAAGTTAATTTAAAAAATGTTGATGAAATCGATCACATCGCCGGAGTATACGATGGCACACAGTATACACACAGGAACACACAGTCGCTCCGGAGGTCTAAGAGATCCACACCAAATATGAGCAACGGATTGTCGACAGTACGAACAGTCCGACGTCCAGGCTTAAAGTGAGAATAGTACTCCATATGGGGTCCCGTGCTTTGTATGGCAATAGTCGGAGTCGTAGCAGTAGTCTGGTTTAGTAGTATTTAGCCGCCCAAGTTTTTGAAGCTTTGATTACTTTGCAAATGACCACTAAACTATGAAACTAATTATGAAATTACACACTAACATTACCTAAAATACGCGTGATAACAGTCGTTTTTTTTTCATTTTTAGACCAACTGCTTTATTACAGATAGAGATAAAAAAATATTGTTATCCTATCTTCCTAAATGTGTTCGTAAAATATTTAATATTGCGACGAGCAAAACATCAAAACTACTTCGGCGCACAAATAAATTATAACTACGTGTATTAATTATAGACAGTAATAATTTCCTTTGGGTATGGCCACTTAATTAGAAAGTTCGTTTCGAATTCGAAGGTTAAAAATATTTTATTTTTACCAGCTTTTGCCCTAGCAACTTAATTGAAATCAGTCTTACGTGCTTATTACATTTAACTAAATTCCATTTTTGAATCACATATCTTATGATACGAGTCGCTCCGCTTTTCAAAAGACATGGTACAAAAATGTACCTTATTTTATGAGCAATACATTCCACATCTTAGCCAAATCTAATCAGAGTATTTAGCTGGCCGATTCGAACAATCCCGCTTTTGCATTTTTAATATTCGTTGGGAAGCCATAAAACTGAAAGAAAAGGAGCTCAATCTTTATTTATAATTTATCTGTCGACATTAATTTCTGGGAATGAGCCGAGAATTTTAATGGAAACCGCTTAATTTGGTCGAGTACATTACTGGCAGAGCAAAGCGAGCAAAAATAAGGAGGCCGTATAAACAACTCGATATATTGCCGACTGCTCCGGGGAAGAAGTGGGCGTGTAATAGGAAATGTTCCGCATATTGACTCCGGGATCTTTAAACAATGACGCGGCGGTCCTGCCGCTTACCGGCTCTGTGTGATTGGAACTACCAGTATGGGTGGCATTGTCGATAATCGTAAGTAATCTCACGTTTTAAGACTTTCGTGGTTATTCACTACACTTTCATTACTTACGGGTTTGTTACCATGGTTAGTATTGGTCACGAGTTGACTCGTGACGCATGCAACTGCGTCGAAATTTCGAGGTAAAAACAATAATAACCGTTGTAACAAACCCGATAATATGTGTAGTGAAAGTGTAATCTCACGTTTCTCTAAACTAGCCATTTTAGCTTATACAAATTGTAGAGGGAAGTTACTAGATGAATATTATATAATCTTTGTATCCAGTGCTAGGACTTTAGTTGCCAATGTCGAGATTTCGAACTGAAATGAAAGCTGTTCCCGGGTGTTGTATAAGGCGAATAATGTCTTTTGAGGCTGACCAGCAGCTATCGGCAGCTAGGGTCATCCGTAGGCCCTGCTTTTTTTGTTCTGTGATCCACTAATATTGACGGGCCAAATCCATAAATCCAGCGATATCCAAGGCTACTGACATAATAATTTATTTTAACTTTACTACGTATGTCCATTTACTAAATTCAAAATTACGTCTTTCAGGCGTGAAACCGCAACATAGATAACGAGATAAACTTGTTTTCCCATTCATAATTCTGGTATAAATAAGTAAGATCTTGCTACTAATGTCTTAATTTATATATTTTTTTAAGGTTATACGGAATGCTTATAAGCAAGCGGGCCACCTGATGATATTTAGTTAACTAATTGACAACTTTAAAAGTGTAAATCGGGCGTAAGTTGTTTATAAATAGTTCTAGTGGCAATTTAATTTCTAGATTGGGTTTAGATAAAGTTTAAATCCAAGCCACCAAAGACTAAACACAAAAACAACCACAAAACTTACTCCTTTGATCCGACAAATTCATCAGGTTGTTAAATGAAACAACTCTTAACTCGATTCTTCGTGTCAATCACTGTCCCGCTTAGCTTCAAATCCATTTAAAGCAACTTCAATAATTTTTAAAGTTTGTTAAAGTATTGAACAATGTTTAAAAATACGGAATCTTCACATAAAATATATAAATCATATGTCAGAAGTTGTGATAGGTAATCGTAAATTTCCGTTACAGATAAGCATTGGTAGTTTTAACAGGCATAAGTTTACATAAGTATAAATACATACATACTGTCAAGCCCCTAGGAGAAGGTAGAGATCGCATTATCAAACTTGCTACGGTCCTGATATTATATATTTCACTTGTTTAATCCTCGTCAGTTTAAGATAATTCTTCAAGGTCCTGGATTATAACAGATTATATTTTGAAAACAAATAAATAAATATCTACAAAATATTCAACAGATACTTACTTAGTACTTAAATCAAATATTTTGCCACAAAATTATAAATCCCCCACCTGAATTAATAATAGGCAGTAACACCCATCTCACTCAGATGAAGATGAAAGGAAACAGAAAAGTCGGTACAAAATAAAACTAAGAAAGTAACCCAAAAGCCTTTGAAAGATCAACAAAATTAGATGAGTCCGTCAAACCAGGATAATTCCGCAACCTTCGTACAAAGGGCTGGTAACGAACGTGTCAAGCGGAGGCACCATCACGCATATTAAGACAAATCTGACTCCGATTTATAACAACGATCTATATCCGTCGATTTAGGTTCTCCTTAGACTCAGTTTCCCTTGTCATTATTTTATAACATTGTAGTTTAGTACATATATATCTTCATCAATATAAATAACTAGCGACCCGCCCCGGTTTCGCATGGGATTTCTTGGCTTTTCTTTACAATAATATATGTTTATATAAAAACCTTCTGGAAGAAAATTTCTAAAGGATGTTGAAAACCGCATTTAAATCCGTTACTTGGTTTAGGAGGATTTCCAGGATATACAGATTGACAATTACGGAAAGCGTCTTTATTTTCTACAATATAAGGATTATGTGTAACACAATATTTATTAGGGTTCTATAGTCTTAGAAAATTTAAATTAGATAAGTCATTAATCTAATAAATTCCTACCTCGGGCCAAACTTTGATTTCGGATCCTTTGAAAACTGAGAAGCTGATTTGTTCGTACGATAGACGTTATTGGAAAGCGTCTATACCCTCATCATGCCTTCGCTAACTCTTTACGGACTTATGACAGCTGTATAAAATTTCAGCAGCGTTACTAAAGAAAAATAAAGCTAGGTTCTAAGAGTACATTTTCATTAAGCCGATAAACCGTTTATTGATGATTTATTAACGGCCTTTGTTTACTCGGAAAGTCTAAACACTGAGCTCTCTTATTCCTCTAATACATATTCTATTCTACATTTAAACTGCTTGCGAAAAGGATTTTCTAGGGTAGAAGTTTAAATAAGTTTAGGGTGGAGTTCTTCAAACCCCTTTTACGAGTGCAAAAGGGCAAAGAAGGCAAATGTTTATTCAAAGATTTTATAGATTGTCGAAGCCGATAGATAGACGACATACTCGGATAAATGGGTTTATGTAGAATTCTATTCTGAGGGTAAACATATAACCGTCTAAATTACATTTGGCCCAGTTTTGAACATTTTAGATTATTATCAACGCAGGATTTATTATCGTCTATTTGAGAAAAACAACTTTTACACCGTAATCAACATTCCAACTTTCTTGACACAAATTACTACGACATAATTTAATCTTCACCAACTTCGTTAATTTTATTTTTCCTTTGAATTAATTTAAAAATTCCTGCAGAGATCCGGGCAGTTATCGAACCGGGGCCGTCGGAAACTTTCAACACTAGTAATATTAGCGGCGTCATTCCGAGAAACTCTGACTTTATAACCGAGTTGAAGATGCTAATGAAATTTTTGCATGGAACTTCTTTATTGGTTGATCGCGATATCTCCTCGCGATCCGTTTATGAGCGGCACTCACTGCGGAGTCGTGCACAGAGATGAGATAAAATATTTTCCGGCGCTATTCAATTCCGCGCCGAGTTTCGTCAACGTTTTACACTCTCGCTTTACGCAGCAGTAATACGAAACAATATCGTAAACGTAGTGTCGTTGAGAATCAAAGTCATAAACTGTAGGTCGGCAGCAAATCGGTGAACGTGTCGCGGGCCCGGAGACTGAGAAGGCTTTAGGACAAGCGACGTGCGACAAAGTTTTTATTTCCCCGGGGACACACCGATCGTAGTGCCGCCCAGGTGCTCCGCCCGCGCCCGCCGCCGCCGCCGCTATGGAAACCTATATTATTTGTTTGAACGAAACTTTCTGGTCTCGCGCGAGATAAGTAAATTATGTTTGTGTCCCGAACGCCACCTTGTATTCAATGTCTTGTACGCGACGCGATTCGACGCAGAATACGTCGCAAATGTAAATACAGAGACCCGGAACGACAAACTTTTTATTTGGTCCTCCAATACAAACTAGGTACGTTACAAGAGTAACTGTATTCAAAAGAAAATGGTTACCTACAATTTGACTTTATAGGTCTATGTATGCAAGCAATGAGAACGGCGAGCAATAAAATATACAAACGGCCCTCTACATTACGTATATTAAACGTTGATGAAGACGCGTTTAGCAACTCAACGTTTTAAAAATTGGAGAAAAAATTCCGAATAATAAATAAACCAGGGATCGCGGAATTATTCCGACGTGAAGATGGTCGGCAGTGTTTTATGGTTATTCCCTCTTGTAAAAGAATAATGAAAGAGTACGATGTTAGTATAATTTTCCTGTAGCATCAGTTGTAATATTTTTATTCTTCTGCGGTTGTAAGTTAAGTCTATTTTCTAGTGTACGCGTGAATCGCGTATGAATTAACTCGTAGCGTAATTCCCGTAAGGGTGAAAGTTAGCAAACATTACTCACGCATTCGTTACAAAGTCGAATAGAATTGGTAGCGAAGCGAATGTTTCGAGTAAATGTGCCTGGAAGCCTGATGAATCTAATTTTTGTGTGTCGGGGCGCACCGGGGCGTTCCTTATGAAAATTATGCCCCATTCGAACGCTCCGGAGAACTTGAGAAGTTGAAATAAACTGTCCCGTCGTGACTCGCACGCAGATCGGCTGGCTGGGCGGTGCGGGCGATTACAACTCTTGTCTGTTTCTTTAATAAAAAGGTTACTTGTTAGTAGCTGAAAGTCAGGCAATATGCAGTCAGTCTGGCCTAAGCGTGGCTGCAAGGTGGTGCAGCGCTGAGCCGCAATCGACCGCAGCGCTAACGTGGGAACAGTACATTTATTATGTCGAGTCACGGTGCTCATTTGGGTATTAGAGATAAAATTAAAATTTACGCTTTGCCCAAAGCAATTTGTAACCGCCCGCTTTACTTCGCGCGGAAAATAGGCTTTGGTTTATCCGCGTTTTACATTCATTTTCATAAGTGGCTTACATTCAACTAATGCCGGTTACACCCGTAGAGTACTGGGGTGGAGTACATTGACAACAATTTGTTGACAACAGTTATGCGTTACGTTTTTATGTTATGTAAGATAAAAGTTATTACTACAATTGCATATATAGCTGTATAAATAGTTATGCTCTCGCGCACGATGGCCCGGGGTCCGCCATGACCATGATCCAGAATTTGGCAGACCAGGTAATTACAGTTGAGGGAATGCTATGACCTCCGTGACCCTGCTACCAGGGTACCTGAACCTGAATGTGCAGGTTTCATCACGATATTTTGCCTGACCGTAAAATTGCATTTATTTGAATTGTATCGATTTTTGTTTGTTTATTATTATAGTTCCAGTTTGTTAGTCACGTCGCTCGTACCTCACAAACAGTGTGTGTTAACGGGGGTAGTGACCAAAATATTACAAACATTCATTGTCGGCTACCGACATTTGTATGCCGTAGTAAACAAAACGTCTTTACGGAAGTTTACGTGAACGATAGGAATTCTCGTATTCCTCTATAATTCTTTATGTTCTGTACTTTCTGAATGAATGTTATAATAATCTATTCTTGTTGAATGATGTTATCCGTTAAAATAAAATTAAAAATGTTATTATGTATCGTATTGGCTGTTTAGGTGATCGAAACACCCCTAACATTTAAAGAGAAAAGGCTTGGTCAATACTGTAACACGAGTCTATTAGTCAAAAGAGAGGACCTGTTGGAGAACGCCAAGACAATTTGTCAATGAGAATTCATTGTTGTTTGGTTTAGTGTAACCCGCTAGTGAGGCTGATAAATGTCCTTTCAGAGTGCGCCGTCAGTCAAATCGCGGTTGCCTGCCCGCAAGATATATTGTGGACCCAGGGCTCGCCCTTGCGCAACGCGGCGGCTAGCCCTCCGCCCCCCGCACCCCTCGCATTACTTTAAAATTAACTATTCTAATGATTATTTGCTCCACGTCGCCCTTCAGCGTTATCGCATAGACCCCGACCAATATAAAATCTAAGCACACACTTACACACGCGCCGTATTTAGTACACTTGCCTATTACTATTAGTATGATAATCTATACGTAGTATTAGACTAAGTCGCTTCCCGCCGTCTGTCACTATGTATATATATACACTTAGATATTTTAAACTTGGTAACAAATTTTAATGCGGTTTTCAATAATAGATTGATCAGTTCAAGAGGAGGTTTATAAGCAAGAAAAAGATAGATGGGGAAAAAGGTATGCGCAAACGAATATCCCACGGACAGTGCCAGGTTCAGTTAATAATGAAAAGCACAAGGATTCAGGGTAATGGGTTCTAATCTTTCAGTCCCGAAACTAGCTACGTCTAATGAAGTTAAAAAAATTAACTAAGTGAAGCACAAAAGTTCCAAAAAGAGTCTACTCCACATAACCTTAGTCCAGGCAGGATCACTGAGTTCACTTAGATTTTGTTAAAGCAGGCCGAAAAGTACTGTTTACAGACTGACTAGGCGACTATGTTAGTTTGAGAAATTCAGAGAGAATTATTTGATGCAGCCATGTGCATTTTTTGGTAACCGGTCACTTGTATTTTTATTTACTTCTTGAAAATAGCTTCTTCTAGGTTATAATACTGATCCACCTTCTAGTTCGAAGGCTGGTATAATAATATTCATTTTTGGTAAAATAGCATCAAAAATCTTTGAAAAATCTTTATTTTTTTCACTTCCAAACTTTAGACTACTTTTCTTTTTCTAGCCGCCAATAAATTTAAAATTTATAACAGCCACTGTCTTCTTCGTGGCCAGCAAGTAGGAATAAAATATTTGCCATCATGGCATCGATCTATGGTTCGTCACTGCTTGACAACTTCAAAACAATTTGTAAACAATATAAGTATTAGATATAAAAATTATTATATTAGATATTAGAAATATTGTCTCCAATGCCAAAAGGAAACAAATTAACAAAACAAGTACGTCTAGAAATACATAATTCGTAGACCATTTAAACAAATGGTCGCATCCAAATAAACATAGTATCCTCTCTTTTTCAGAACATAATATAATGAATTGGAGAGCCATTAAAGCCTAAAGGGCCAAGGAAATACAAACAAAAACTATTACATTAAAATTTAAAATAAATATTTCTACGAGCTGAACAGTTGTTTGTAAAGAAATCCTAATAACTGTAAGTACAAGGGCAAGACCCTACACGAAGTCGGGACGAGACCACTACTAGAGTATAAGATATCACGCCAACCACGTAATAAGTAGATCTAATTAGCGTCACACAATTCAAAGGACATAATCGAGTCATCCGAATTCGATTTAAACTTTGTTTTAAATTAACTCTTTGAAGGCCAAAAGAAAGCATCAATTCTTATCTTGGAAAATTCAACCGAGAGGCTGGCGTGAAAACGCAGATAATAATTGAGTTGGAATGGCGCGCTAAAACAAAAGACCGATCCGTGATAAAGGGCTTGACGGCAGATTGACAGCTGATGATGGGCCTACTAAAAACTTTGAATCATAACGGGGCGCCGGGGAGGCCCCGGCGGCGGCGCCTGCATCGGGGAGGGAAGCTCGAAACGCGAGCTCGCCCGGTTATTATAAATAATGAAACTAATTTAACGGCCCAACTGTTCTCCCGCACCCGATGTAGGTTTAAATGATTTCGTTTACAGTATAAAACTATTCGGTTAGTTTGACGTGGGTTACATTTAATTTGGAATGCCAGCAGTTTCGGCCGGCCATTCGACTTGGGGGCGACCGCAGCAGCACCGCCCACCGAACTAGAACAAACAAAGTAATTAAACACATCAAACGGAGTGAAATTGAAGCCGCGACTCAAAGCGCGGGCCAGTAGCCTGGACATGGCGCCCAGCTCGCAACGTCTCTGAGCCTCTGGAAGACGCCGCGGTACCAGATCCCGGGGAACTACATACGTCATACATGTAAAGCATAAAATATTTGTAAATTTGTTTATTAGCATTAAACTTGAAAAGATACAAAATGTATTTGATTAAAATAAAAAAAAATAGCAATAATGTTGTTAGACTTAGTATATCCTACTAAGGTAACATTACACCGTACCTTTGAATGTTAATATTGATTTGTGAGAAATTGTAATGTTTTCAAAATATTAAATAATAAAATATAAATAATTGAATGGTTTGTAAATGAGAATAATTTTGGACAAGAATATTTCCTTGTTTCGTACTTTTCAGCTTCGATCAAAATAAAAATTATACCTCCTATTTTGGTCGAAGTTTTTCAAAACGCGATTTTATCATAATTCTGTTAGGATAGCAGATGTAAAATACGAGACATATTATAAAAATGTCTCCTGTGCTGTGCAGTCTTAAGCATATTCTATTATCCATCTCTTCCCGTGAAAAAAAAATAAAGGTATGTTTCAACATTCACACTTTTATCAGGTGGTCTCTGTCAAGGCTTTAGTGTCCGCCTGGGTGAGGTTTACTTTTATCCTCACATTGTCAACACACCGCCGTTATGCATTTCTGTTACCTACATAAATCGTAGATGTAACAGGCGATAGTCGCCACTTTTTCTCATGTTTCTCAAAGAGTAGTATAAAAATTGCAGACATTACAGAAAAGAGACAGTGGCCGACAGGAGAGAGAAGAGGTTGGCAGACAGGACAGAGGAGTGACGATTGCTCCACCGACAAGTCATACTCTTAAATCTATGATGGTGAGTATAAAAAAATTATGATATCTATTACTTTTGTCAGTGATGCTTGTGGCTCTGTGTCAGTTCTATCCGCGCTATATCCCCGTCCCGCAGCCTTTGTGCCAAGATGATCCTCGGCATCGGCCGCCCGCTCGGCGAGCCACTCTTCATCAACGTAATTATATCTCAAATTAATTACATCTTTTCTCATTTACATCTCCTCGAATTACGGGAGGTGTTTCAATGGCTAGTTATTCCCTTAGCTTGTATCATCGGTGAAGGTTTTTTGTAAATAATTAATTTTAGTAACCTTTCTGTGACGATTGTGATTGAATCGTCATTAACACTGCTGGACTTCTGCTTTCTCTAATTTTATTCCTTCATCTTGTCTTCATCAATGCCAGCTTCTGCTAGGGTCCACTTTCTTTAAAATCGCTTGGTCTTCAGCATGCTCACATCGTAAGCCATAACAAACATTCTACTAACATGATTTTGAGTTTTCATCGCTTATTTAAACCCAACTTAGAAATCAAAAACCAAATTATTTTTGATTTCTGTGAAGTCGGACAACGTCAACTCGAGAGCAAAAGCTACATTCAAATAAATAAATAAGTTTATTACTCTCAATCAATAGATTTTGTCACCCTATATATACTCTTTAAAAATAGATCAATATAATCATATTAAGTAATAACAGCCAAACCACGCCCACTGCTGGACATAGGCCTCCTCCAAAGACCTCCACATCTTTTTTAAAATATAGCACTGTTTTAAATTACTAACATAAATTTAGTCTAGCCAGGCATTTGACCGCTATCACATATGGTCCTATGCTGTCCACATCCAGCTAGACCCTGCGACCTTCACGTTAAGAATTTCCAACATAAAATTACTAACATTAGCAGCCTACATACAAGTTCCCACGACACAAAAAGGTCCAGATTTAAAAGTGGTCGTAAGGTCAGTGTTACACAGCAATAACGTTACCCGCACGGACCCTCTGTATCGCAGTAACCGCGGCGGCCCTCGGGTCCTTTATGGCGCAATTGAGGGCCCTAGGACTCGCTGCCGTGGCAGCGTTGATGTCAGTGATAATTTGCCAACGGCTCGTACTAACAGTACCTAAATCATTTTGTCGATGTAGTGTTGCTTCTTGTTGTAATGGGTAGGGTTTTTAATTGTGTGTGTTTTAAGTAGGTATACCAGCTTGCTAATCCTATTATTTATAAGAATGGTTGGACGTTTGTTATAATTTTCTTGTACGTAGTACGTCATAGTACATAGTATATGCCAGTTAACTATACCCATTTTCAAAAAGAAGGTACACGAATATTCTAAAACTGTTTGTTTGCAATAATTATAGTTCTTGTTTTGTATATGTTTATATTATCATCATCATCATCGTCCTAGCGCTCATTCCGGTCTCTGCCAGGGTCCGCTATAATTCACTTATGTGTGTGCAATAAAGAGTTTTTACTTACTTATACGTAAAGTACTAAACGGACATTGATGACATTAGCTGTGTTGTAGCTTATATTTCAATCTTACACATAGGCTATATAAAATCCAACAAAAGTACTACATAACCAAATTTTCCCATGAACGAAGTCGCGGGCAAAAGCTAGTACAATATAAATTACGCTTTGCGGTTACGTAGCACTCTATAAACTTAGAAGGTACATGGATACAATTTCGTATTGTTTAAAACGAGCCTATAAAAATTCCGTCGGAGCTCATAATATGGTGTACGCAGGAACTACAGGGTAGTTAATCACGGGTAATGAGGAAAATCGGAGGCGATGGGTATAATTTATCGGATTACAGCGCGTTATCAACACAGCGACGCGCACGCCCCACCGCGCCGCCCCGAAGCGGTTACGGGCTGTGTGTACTCAGCCTTAGATACACATAATCGGCACCTCTGTTTAGGTATTAGTTTGGTGTATTTGGTACGCTATAGATAAATTATATGAATCGTAATATCTTGTAATATTTGCTGTTTTATTTGTTAAAAATGCTATTACTTACAATTTTTATCTTCCGTGATAAGTACCTTTGCACCGCTTTGTATAAGACAGTTTAATCTCTTACGGACACAGCCGTGGAGTAGCATCTCAAAAATGGTTTCAGAAAATATTACCCGCGACCTTATTTCCGAAGCAAGTGATCATGATAAAGGCCATATTTTGTTACATTTCAAAGAGAGATCCAAGGAGGCTTCGTCTACGTCAAAATAATGAAATTTTCCCATTTCCTTTTGGCAGACCGCAGGATGGAGGGTTGGGTTTTTAAAAGTAAACTGCTTAACATGCCCCTGGACACGAGGCCAGCCCTCGGCAACGCTTTGTGCCCCTTGATTGGCAGACAATGCCGGAATGTCTCGCCGAAATTGTAAAATTTTATTGATGGACCAAACGATATTAATGCCTGAAATGTGTACAGCATTTATTTTTATACGCGGCTCCGTTGCGCGATTGACGGTTGTGTGTATAAGTATACGTAACCCATGATAAAGTTAAAAAATTGGTTTCCTTCCTGAAACTCGGTAAGTATAAGAGCCCCAACAAAGATAATTTTGGGCTCTACTAATGACAGAAGGAATACAATAACTATCTACAAAACCGCATACGTGCAGCATCCAATCAACCACTTCTGTACATAACGAACGCGCAGTGTCCGCCTAGTCACCGCGTAGCGTCCGAGCGTCGAATGAGTAGCACACCTACGCATACTCAACGCGTAGCATCTGAACAGCGAAGGCGCTGCGTCCGCTTGGTCACCGCGTAGCATCTGAACAGCGAAGGCGCTGCGTCCGCCTGGTCACCGCGTAGCATCTGAACAGTGAACACGCTGCGTCCGCCTAGTCACCGCGTAGCATCTGAACAGCGAAGGCGCTGCGTCCGCCTAGTCACCGCGTAGCATCTGAACAGCGAAGGCGCTGCGTCCGCCTGGTCACCGCGTAGCATCTGAACAGTGAACGCGCTGCGTCCGCCTAGTCACCGGGTAACGTCCGCATAGGAACCGCGTAGTCATCTCATTTCGCTGGATACCGCGCAGCTCAAAACGTGTTCCGCGTTTTCTGTTTTATCGCTAGATCGCTACACGTATTATATTCGGTCCTGTGCGTAAACAGTGAGAATGTGGATGATGCGCGCACGCGGTCTTTTTCCACAGTTTAGTTCACGCTGGTTTTGATGAAAAAAGTCCAGGTAGGGGCCTGGTATGCTTTATAGCTTCTTCGTTGCATGATAGACACCAGTGCAGCTTTAAATTTATACACTCTCATAGTGTGTACTAACACAAACATAATGAATAGTATCACAAATCATACCTAGTGGATAAGGGCGTGAGTGCGTATGTATGTTTATAAATAATACCATAACGTTTAACAATAATTCAATAAATTATCAAAAAGAATCGCCGTTGGATACCCGCTATGCTGTTAGCGTGCAAACATTACCGTGTCAGCACGCTCGCCGCCGTGGGCACAAACCTCATTGTGAGCGGATCCAAAACTGCTCCACAATCCTATTGTTTCCCCGCTATATTTAAACAACAATTTAAATATGCCAGTGTCGGCGCTAGATGAGGCCAGGGTCCGGGAGACCGCTGACACGGCCGCGGCTGACTAATGCCTCGCATTAATAACCCTTGTAATTAATTGTTTGCATGTCCGGGAAGAAACGTCCCATCTCAACGAATTCGCCGAAATAATTTAAATTAACGCACCCGGCTAACTGTCCACGCAACCGGCATTAAGCAGTTTAAAAAATGTAAGTAGGTGCCGCTTGCGCTTAGCGTGGCCGTTCATTTACGTTGGGGGCGATTTCCTTTTTGTTTTTCGAAATGTTTCTTTTGAGATGGTTATCGATACGGTGCTTTCGTTATATAGATAGTAATTAGGTGTAAGAAATTAATCCGGAGATATCGCAAGAAAGGATGCCGGATAAAAGAATTTGTGACAGGCTGCATGCGGAGGCTAGATATGACAAGCGGATTTAATCTATACCCGATACTCATTTCATTCATCGTATGAGGTAGGTATATATCGTAAATCTAGTGTAAGTTTCGAACCGCTCAAGGGGCCTCGCATGTAGTTTATTACGACTACTGTCCGTAGCACGGATCGTGTAGTGATTGAAACTTTTCGCAGGACTTTGTTTATTATGTGGTATCAGATCACCCACCCGTAGGATACCGAATGGGATTCGAACCTGCTTACAAGGTGGACGCACTATCCACTCGGTCGTGACACACCAGCTTCTTAAGTCATATGGTATTAATGACGATGAATCCGCGAGATAAAGCAAGAAAATAATAAGCACTTCATGTAAATACTTCGTTATACTGGATGATAGGTCAAACAAATGTTATTTTCAAATTGAAAATTACGTGTATGAGCACACCACACACTCACACACAATATAATCCATACCCACCTTATGAAATCGACAAAGCATTAGTATTTTAAACAGAGAACGCTGTTTGTAAAACACGACAGGGGCAATCCCGTACACTCGACGCGGACGCTCGCCCTATTGCCGGCGAGTGCCCTCCGGCGGGATGGATCGTAAAATATACGACACTCCGCTATACTCCACAAGGAGGAGCTCAGTGACGTAATGGGAGGACAATACACATTATTTGACCACATATGCTTATCGAAAGTAAGCGACAAAGTTTGGGTACATGTTAGCTTCAATATAGAATTTAAAATGCAGATATATTAAAAAATAACAACTCCACTCGCCGCAATTACATTGAAAGCAGTTTACGGTTAACAAACCGAAATAAAAGGCTTAAGAAAACTCGTTTTGATTAGATCGTTTCGGGATCGCCGCCGCGGGCGGGCCCCGCCTGATTACGGCCCTGGGGGCGCCGGCCCGTTTACTACCCACTTAGAAAAAATGTTAGCTTAATTCAGCACGTCGTTTCACCCCGCCCCCGCCCATAAATACAAGCGACCGATTTCTGCGATTTGATGGCGGGACTCGGGACTCTCGAGCGGAGCGCTCAGACCGAGATAATTAGCTTTTACCTGCGTCCTTGCATTTGCAGCGGCTCTTTCAATAAGTGCCACTTATTCATCTCGAACATGCTGCTACTCGATGACAGACATTTGCTGAAAGGGTCGCTCTTTCTACTAATATTAGCATAAATTCAAATGGAGACGTTATTTCTTTGATATTCTCATTTCTATGCAAATTTCGTAATCCTAAAACGTAAATGAAATTTTATTATCTTCCTACTTTTTAATGTGAGGAATACCTACTAAGTGGAGACAGAATTCCGTGGGACAAAGCGAAAAGTTCGGTAGAGTTGTGTGTGGGTATAACATTTCTTGGAATAAGGTGCTAAATTCGGTACGTCATCGATTTCCTATCCGGGCGGCGATCTGGTCAATGGATAAAAGAGTGCGGGTCTGCGGCGGTACACAAAGAGTGCCTTTCGTGGAAAAATAGTAAAGGTATAAAACTCAGCGCGGCTACACTACACCTTTTTGGCAAGAATGTTTGCACAAAAACAGGGAAAGTACCTTACGACAAAAATATTTGCGTTAACTCTTATGAAAACAATCGTCTTTTTTTAGAGTTCCTGGTAGTCGATTACCTAATTAAATATTTAATTGTAATTGACTAGCTTCAAGAGCCCTATTTTTGAACCGCTCGCCTCGAGTGGAACGGTTTTCAGTTTTGATTTTTGCCACGAAAAATTCATAGTATTTTTATTCATTCACGCCCATTTTCCCTATTTTGGAATAGTTTCCTTACAGTGTTGCTAAATTAACATCGAAAACCGTTCGACTCGAAGTTTAACTTCTGGATAAATTATAGCATATATGCTATTTGGGCTACATTAATGCCACTCAACGAAATCTGTAGTTTTAGCGTGGAAGAGTAATAAACATCAATCAACACATCCATCAATATGATGAGTTGATTAAAAATTAATGTCTATTAAGTAGAGGTTGATTCAGTGAGAACGAGGGTCCGGGGTCTGCCTTGACCATGATCCAGGATTTGGCGATCAGGTAATTACAGTGGAGCGACTACCATCTGACCTCAGTGACCCTGCTACCAGGGAAATCGGACCAGATCGCATCATGGTTACAACATTCAATTGCCTGAGTTTGCAGGTTTCGTCACGATGTTTTCCCTCACCGTAGGAGCAACTAGATTCAGTGAGAACTATAGCGTCCAAGAAATGTAATAAATAAATAAATAATAATCATCTTGGCGTTAATGTCCTGGTTGTGCTCTTGCACACTAGGGCCCGGGGTCCGCCTTGACCATGAACCAAGATTTGGCATTTTACAGTGGAGCGACTGCCATCTGACCTCCATGACCCTGCTACCAGGGGAACCTGACCAGATTGGAGCATGGTTACACATCCAGTCGCCTGAATGTGCAGGTTTCATCACGATGTTTACTCTTACCGTAAGAGTATTCAACTAATGTACATAACTCAGAAAACAGTCATTGGTACATGGCCGGAGCGGGATTCGAACCTGGGACATCTGGCTTACGAGTCGGATACTCTAACCGCTCGGCCACTGATGCTCTAAGAAATGTAATATATATCCACTGTAACATTACATTATCAGTCTAATGCTAAAATCGGTGCTGCACCACGCTTGGCAGGCGCAGTTTATAAGCTCAATTGATTCTTCGTTGATAGAATAAGATAAAGATAAAGCTTAAGATAGGCTGAAGATAAACAAGGTTTCTTCGAGAGTCCTGTAAACGTTCAAAAAGGCTTCTGGAGAGACTGAGCTGGCTAGGAAGCACGCCTCACTCACAAACAAAGGACATCTGAGAATACAATTGCTGTAAAATGGAGCCATACCGAACCTTAACCAGGTGAGCTGTGCTCATCACTGAGTAGCATAAAAGAAACAAATCCAGAGCTTACTAATATTTACAACGAACCTCTTAGAAGTCGTGTAGCGTCAGCGATATTTTGAAGGCAATGCGAGCAGGTGGCGGGGGCTAAAAGGCTCGGAACAAAGGCCCCACGCATCCGGCCGCGGCACATTGTCACGAGAGAGGTGCTCTAAGCCCGACCGGTAACACACTCTTTTGTGTGACGATCAACCACCACGTTTGATGGACCTCACCTGCGAACAGACCTACGAGTCAATAGCGAATCCATTCCGAATTTTATTTCTCGTTTAATTTAGTTTTTATTTGGCCGCCACGAAAACGATTCAGTTTTTCCGACGGTACCAGCACAGGTGGGTGTGTATGCCAAAGGAATTCAAATAAAACAACGTTGTCGAAAAACAAACGAAAAGTAAACTCAATTAAATAGAAATTACCCACGTATCAATTGAACAGGTCGGCGTTTACGAAACTGGGCCCACATAAGCGCCGATTCATTTCAAAGGAATTTCTAAACAACGGTCCTCCGAGTTCCCGATGGTATTCCAACAAAGCCTGGAACTTGTAGAGGTATACGAAATTGTTTACAAAATTCAATCCTAAAGCTGCGAGCCAGATTAAATCTAATTTCAACTTGAAGGTAAGTCTGAAATAAGTCTTCATAAAACCGGAACCCTTTGATTTAACCCTTCCCGAAGTTAGGGCCTGTTGATTGCCCCAAAGTTAGTCCCTCTTGTATTTGGCGCTGTCTTTTTTCTTCGTGGAAAAAACAAATCGAAAACAAGCGAGTAAGTAATGGCTTAAAAGTGACTTCTGGGAGCCGCGGCCCGGCGCCGGGGGTGGCCTCGAGAGGTACACAAATTCGACCCCAAACTTCGACAAGCCTCAACCCTCTCCAGACGGGCAGCATTAAAACAAGATAGCACCGAACTTGTCAAGCAAACCCTTGATTGTTAAATGAACCAGAGCATTTCAAGCGCTGACCTTCCGGCTCGCCGGATTATCTGGCTAATGTAAACACAAAACGCATTGTTATTACCAGAATTGTTTAACCAGGAAGATCTAACACTGAAAGTTCATTCGTCCATTTAAACATTTTATGAATACAATTTTTTAATAGAATAAACAAGAAACAATTTTCTTTGTCGCGAAGAGGTAATTTTAAAAAGTTTCGTTCCATGTATTTCCCAACTAGTATCGGGAAAGTCGAAAACAACAAGGTAAGGATGGAGGTGGGGGCGTTCATTTTTGTAACGCTTCATTTGCAACGGAACTTTTAAGTAGTTGGAGCAACGCTCGAGCGCCGTTCCCTCGGAATACTTTCCGAGCGGCCCGTACATAGATGCTTAAGGAAGTACTGCTGATAAGTCTCATGTAAAGGGAAACGAGCAGTATAGTGGCAAACTTTTAGAACGCCGTTGAATTCTTGATTTTGTTATAATTCGAATCATATTGAAACGTAACAAGCCGCACTTAAAATATGAGTTGAGAGAATCCATCTACACTGTAATAAATTCACCAGTGTCCCCTAGCCATAAATGGAAAATATTTTACAAACACAATATCGCTTCCCTGACGTAAAGTGACAATGTCCTAAGCTGCAGAGTTATGAATCTAAACCGGAAGTCGGCTGCTGAAGGCGCACCGGAAGCGGAAGGGATTCAGCAATAGACGGCTCCCCGCCGCGCGCGCCGCCCGCCGCGCGATTGACTGCCTACCTACACTTTTTAAACGATTCACTTTTATGGTGATGCAGTTAGGTTGCATGTGCTTCAGATATGTGCGTATACGATTGTAGTGACAGTTTATAGTGAGTGTTTATTAGAACATAGTGAGTTATTAGAAAAGTGTTGTTAATGGTATATTTTACGGTGGTAAACTGTAGTAGTGGTAAATTAGGTAAATATTATCAAATTAATTCGTCGTAAGTGTGTGAAATCGCAAAATACTGTATTCAGTGGTCTAAGTAGATTAATCGTAATCTTAATAGATTAATCTACTTAGACCACCTTAGTAGCACCCAGGGATTACTTTGATTTTCCGACGTCAACGTTAGTTGAGAACGTGACGTGGAAAATGTTAAAGCATCCGCTAAGCGTCTTCTAACTCAATATATTTTTTAAACGTTAAGTACACACATCAAAAATGTCTTGGGATTAACTCGTTTTTTGGGTCCGCTTTCCTACCCATTCTTCTCCACTTCGATTCGTTACTTTATTTAAAATATGAACAAGTAATTCATAATTTTCAGTAGTCTGAGACCCTGTAGAATGTTTGAGACCCTGGCAGAAGCCGGAACTGACCACTCAGATGAATAATAATATACCGTCACGGGGTGCCAATCTTCCAAGACTGTTCAACCATCAGGGTCCCCAGCGGAAGACCTAGGTAACCTCGATTCGCCAACGGTATTAGGAGCTACCACTAAAGGGGGGGGGGCTCCCTTGTAGGTACTGTGGCGAAAATAAAAACAGAAGCGAATTTATGGAAGTAACATAACGACGCTGTTTTATATACATAGCGAAATTCGTTCAGCGCATAAGCAACTTTTAGTTCGAATCCTGTACCAAAGTTGGCACCTACCACAAACACTTTAAAGTTTCACGATAAATGTAGACAAAGTCATCTGAATAATGTCTCTAGAATCTTCGTAAAGGTCGCAACAAAGTGCCGGGTGTCCATTGCGCTTGCGATACACATTTATGTAAGTATTTATTTTCTGACTACAGATTAATATCTTCAAAATCAAATAAAAAACGAATTAGGTAGGTAGTCAACACACAATTATAAAGTTTAGTCATTTTCAAAATAAAATCATCAAAATGTGTTCCAGCGTTTTGCTGTTTGGTTGGTCGAATCAAAATCTCGAAGACGAACATGCAGTAAATGTTTAAGAAAACCTATAATAGTTTAAATAATACTTTGCACTTACCTACATAAAACATTGTGTATTACAGTCGGCAACTAGGCAAGCAAGCACTCTGCTCCAAAGAAACGCAAGTGTAAAACAACAAAGGGCGATGCCGGAAGATCTGCGACGGGCCTGCAATACTACTTCCCCTTTACGTCTCGGCGCTTTTGAAAATCGCTTTCAGTTTAATGCCGGCTTTACGTGCATCGACAATAGGCAATTTTATGGCGCTAGCACTCACTCAACATGCACAGAAAGGATTGCGGTCTCGCAATATGCAGTTTAGCTTTTACGCCTACCTATCACAAACTGGGGGAGGTAGGTCGTCCTACGTCATCCTTTCGTAATCAGTTAAAAAATAATAATCATCATCATCATCATCATATCAACCAGAAGACGCCCACTGCTGGGCATAGGCCTCCCCCAGAGATCTCCACAAAGACCGGTCCTGTGCTTTCCGCATCCAGCTGGTACCTGCGATCCTTACAAGGTCGTCGGTCCACCTTGTAGGAGGCCTACCCACGCTGCGTCTCCCGGTACGTGGTCGCCACTCGAGAACTTTACTGCCCCATCGGCCATCTGTTCTTCGAGCTATGTGCCCTGCTCACTGCCACTTCAGTCTGGCAATCCTTAGAGCTATGTCGGTGACTTTGGTTCGCTTGCGGATCTCCTCATTTCTGACTCGATCGCGCAAAGAAACTCCGAGCATAGCTCTTTCCATTGCCCTTTGGGTAACAGTGAGCTTTCTTATAAGGCCCATAGTGAGTGGCCACGTTTCAGATCCGTAAGTCATCACTGGCAACACACATTGGTCAAAGACCTTCGTCTTGAGACACTGCGGTAATTGGGTCGAAAATATGTGGCGTAGCTTCCCGAACGCTGCCCAACCGAGTTGGATTCGTCAATTGACCTCTTTCTCGAAATTGGACCTACCTAGCCGGACTATTTGTCCTAGAAAAGTCCTAAAAAAGAATAAATGAAGGTATCTAATTACCTTTAAGATAGGTATCTATTAGGCAAAGAATATGAATCGTAGGTGTTAAAAGTTATAACTCATACTATAATATGGTTTGAGCTACAGTTACCGCTTTCCACCAAGCGGGCTGTCTGCTCATAGAGTGGTAGAATTGGTCATTGAGTGTATAAAAATATTTCTTGTAAGTGCTAGTACTTATTTTAGTTTCTATATTTTCCCCTTATCGATCTCAGTAATGTCCTGGCTGAAGCGTAATGATTGGGATCCATGGTGGCGGCGGTGGGGCAATGCTGGGCTCAGTTGGAGCGCTGGACATCTCCTCAGTTGTTTTCTAATGGTAAGGTAAGTAATCATCACTACCCATAATCCTCGCAACGGCCGGTTTCAGATGCGTTACAGGCCTTGGAGATGTAGAGATTGCAGGCCTGTACGGCTCTACATGACTCTACACTAGACTTCGCAGACTCGTTTTATAAAAGCTTAATGTCGTACCTATGGGTACAACTGTGGGGCTAGTGTATTATGGGGCAATGTAAACTAGAAGAGTAAGTAGGTAGGTACCTAAATCCGTAGGTAAATTAAACTAAGTAGGTACTATTAGAACTGATCTGTCATGTCCATACATCCAAAACGGAGCGTAAACCACGGCTATCCTCCGTGGTCAGCGTTAATCGCAGTTGTGCCTCACCGCTTACAAGGCTCCTCATATTATTTGCATCGACCCCAGTCCAACCCTGTGCAGATGGATGGAGCAATCAAGCCGACCCGGGCGGGCCCATGCTGACGCGCATTTCACAGCAAGCCTTGGGAATTTATTGATCGCATGTTGTAAATCTGCTAGACGCGTTTACGTAATGTGCACATGCCTCGAGAAGGCCCACATCGATTTAGCCCCTCGTGGATGAGAAATAACCTCGGTAATTACATGAATCAAACTAAACAAACATGCCTGAGCTCCTTACTAAATAGACTCGGTGCCAATTCGCCTCCAGACTCCAGGCACGTATCGAGGCACTAATGTTTGTACGGGAACAAATGAAATGAAAGGGGAATTACCTGAGCACGTGGCCCGGGTGGCGATTGTCCCGCGCCCTCCGCGCTGATTTACAGGCCGTAAACTGAACTGGTGTTCAGGGAGAGGCCGCTCCTTTTTGTAAAAGACAAAAGGGCATGATATTCATCATATTTTGTATTACTACCTACCTACCTACATTCGGGCGTCAGGTCGATGTCAACTGTCATCTTTGTAGTAAACCAACCATAATTTTTCCACATACCCTTATTAGGTAAGTCTGTACATACCTACACTTCGTTAATAAATAACCGAGGTCCTATCATATTCAAAAAAAAACCTTTCCACTTTTCCTCAAAAACGCTATAATTCTATCGTTATTGAGCTGGCAAATAGCAATGAAAGGATACGGTGAAATATCGTTGCTGCGCCAACGTAAATGCTGTTGGTCGCGTTATTTTTATTTATACTGCGCTTTTGAACTCGCGGCCCTTTTAACGGCGGTTTTAAGTGCCCGCCGGCGGACGGAATGCGCGCAATAGGCGCCCGATAACTCCTGGAAACTGTAAAAACGGTCAAGATTTACATATTACAGAATGTAGGTGGAATTCGGAAAGATCTATAGGCGAGCCCTAAAAACGATGAGGCTCCTCTTAGCTTAGGTCTATTCCGAAAATTTACGTTTTTCGAGTGCTCATAAATTTTGTATTTTCCATCCATCTGCGATCTCAATATCAAATCCGTGCCTTCCTATTCCCGGTTCAAGAGGTCTTGTTTCAAGAGCATTGGGTATCTATTCTACTAGCAACACCAATTTCTTCTTAAATCATTTAGGTACCGTACGGCGGCACAACTAGAAGGTTACTCAGGATTTTTCATTTTCCTCTTTAAGTAGAGATATACAGCCACAGTGCGTTATTTAGACTATGACACGGGATCGTTCAAGAGGTAGATAGATATTAGAGGTGGACAACGTAATGGTAGCGCCCCTGGTGTTGCCCTGCCCTTGCCTGACCTTGGTGTTCATAGACGGCGATACCACTTTCCACCATATGGCCCGCTATCCTGTTTGTCTACCGTATAACGTAAAAAGATTTTTATTTTTATATTTATAATAGTTTAAATCACTACTAGGTACTCTTACCCTTTCTTGTCCTTACTACATATATTATAAATGAAAAAGAAACTCTGTCTGTCTGTTACGCTACACGGCTTAACCACTGCACTGATTTTGATTAAATTCGGTAGGTTTGGAGGTTTAGCACCAGAGGATCCACGAGGATGTTTGTGGTAGCGTAGCTTCTAAACGGATGAACCGATTTTGATGCGGTTTTCTTTATTAGATAGCCAGTTTAATCGAGATAGTTCTTAGCTTTGTATAATTATAATCGGTTCAGTAAGTAGTTTAGAAAATATTACCGGAGCGTCGGTCGCCTAGTGGTAAAGGTATCCAACCCGCAAGCGAGAGGTACCGGATTCGAATCTGTACCAATGACTCTTTTCTGAGCTACGAGTATGTACATTAGTTGAACACTAACCGATGCTTTAACGTCGAGGAAAAACCTGATGAAAGCCGAAAGGAAAAACATGCAGGCAACGGAATATGTATCCATGATCCAATCTGATCAAGTTCCCTTGGTAGCATAGTCACGGAGGTCAGATGGCAGTCGCTCCACTGTAATTACCCGATTTGCCAAATCCTGGACCATGGTGACTGCGGACCCCGGGCCGGTAGTGCGCGAGAGCACAACCGGGACATTAACTCCCAAGATGTTTTTAGTAGTTTAGGAAATATTGAAGAATATGTATAAGCTGGTAGAGCTCGTCTAATCTAAAATGACGCGCCTCACTATCGCATTAACGCACACAAGCAAGTTTAAAATATGGACGCAATACATATACAAATGCCGTTGTAATTGGTCATTCAGTTGCCGGTGAGATTCAAGCGTCGGAGCACGCGTCGTTCATTGGCACACAGATGAAGTGTCGTTATCAATATTAGCACTCACACATCGAAATCAACTAACTAAGTAGTGGGGCGCGTCATTTTAGACTAGACGAGCTCTACTTGGTCCAGAGGTTATCCGACGTTTTCCCGTCGGTTACAATACAATAGGCAAAAATCGGTAGAAACAACAAGCAAAACGCGGCCTTATCAAGTGATATATTATAGCGAAAGTTGCAATTTGACCGACGACTGCTAAAATTTGCAGCAAAAGACCGATACAAATTGCTGTAGCTAAAGAGCAGAATAGAACTTGAGCTCGGCGTCAATCCGCGCCTGAAATCCAATTCAAATTTTGAACTAGAATTTAGCGTCGAAAATCGTCCTTACTCGTTTTAGTCTGGATAGGAATATAGGTAGGTACTGACATACCTACTTAAGTATGTATACGGTATCTAAGGATCTAGGTACACGTGAGTGAAATTGTGTAGGTTGGTACATTCGATTAAGACATTTATCGGAATAGCACATGAAAAAGCAGGTATCACCGGCCGCGTTCTGGGTACTCATTCGAATCCATTACGTAGACGCTCTAGTTGTGTCCACGCGAAGGTTAGAAAGAACATTACTCGATCCGGATGTGGAATGAGCTCCCAGCCAGTGTTTCCTTTAGACTAAGACATGGAATCGTTCAAAAGGCGTATCTTTAGAAGCGGCCAACGCATTGATAGCGCCCCTAGGTTGGTATTACTGATGTCCATAGGCGGCGGTGACCGCTTTCCATCATGTGGCCCGCTTGCTGTTTGTGTGCCGTATAACATAAAAAAATGTAGCAGACGGCTCACCCTCAAAATACCATTGCTAGAAAAACTTGGTGGGGAAAAACTTGTTGTCACCTACTGTATAGACAGCGCAAAGCCCCCAAAATGCCCCAGAAAATGAGAACGTCAATTCCTGGATCGTATAGTTACTTTAATAAAACATAAGCATTTCAATATATAATTTCGTAAGAAACATTTCGTTAGCGCAATTTAAAAGACTATCAGCGACATCTAGTGAAATTTCGAAGAACTAATGGTTTAACTTTGGACACCTACCATAGCTATGAGGCTCGGTAGTGGAATGGATAAGCCAGCGGCGGTACCCCTCCATTCCAGAGGTGAACTTCTCATTGTTTTTAAGCTGGACATAGTACCAGATTCGTATTCATTGATTGCCCAAAGTGAATACAAGTACATTTATATACTAGCAGTAAATACAGACAAAAAATGTGCATTCATTAGGGTTCGTCAATAATAATAATATATACAATATAATTAATGGAAACATACCTAATAAAAATATTATTATTCTATACAAAAGTACCTATAGGATCTTACTGAACAAAGTAAATTAATGGATTAAATAGTAGTTTATGCAACTGCCATATAAAAGGAGGTATTTATAATACCTAATTGAATATGCAGTTGCATACACTACTTTATCAACACTTATATTTTTATGTTAAAATATCGTACCTATAATTTTCTCAACTTCGCTGAATGTAAGCTGCGAATCAGTTCTGTCGTATCTACGAGTCGAGGATATCAAGCGGCGGGAAATTCACTTTACTACTTTATTTATTTGCTTCAAATAAGAAAAAACATTCACAAACACAAATTACAACAATTAGAAAAAATATTCTGTTTAGCGGAAAAATAACTACACAGGAAAATTTAAATTTTAAATTTGAATTTTGAATTTGTTAAAGACATCTAGGTATTCAGCCTACATTTCGCCGTGTCCCGGCGCCCGACAAAAATTAAAAAGTACTTTTTCGATACAGCTGTAATGAAAATAGTATGGGAAAAGCTAGGTAAATCAAGACCCCATTTTCATAACCCATACGGAACGAGATCCAGTCGAACACAGGTTGTAGGTACGTATGGTATAATAGTAGTTTATGCAACTGTCATATAAAAGGGGGTATTAAAACATGAGTGTCTGTTTATCATACGAGGCGTAGCCGAGTATGATAATAGTTTGACACGAGTGTTTTAATGCCTAATTATATGCAGTTGCATACACTACTTTATCTACACTCATATTTTTATGTTAAAATATCGTACCTATAATTATCTCAACTTTGGAAGTAAGCTGCGAGTCAGTTCTGTTCTGTATCTACGCGTCGAGGATATAAAGCGCGGGAAATTCACTTCATTACTTTCATAATTATCTATTTATTTGCTTCAAACAAGAAAAAACATTCACAAACACAAATTACCACATTTAGAAAAAATATTCTGTTTAGCGGGAAAATAATTACACAGAATATAAACAGGAGAATTTTGAATTTGTCAAAGACATTTAGGTATTCAGCCTACATTTCGCCAAGTCAAGCCAAGAATTTAAAAAATATAAGTGTTGCATAATGATTAAAAAGTTATTTTACGTTACAGCTGTAATGAAATTAGTATGGGAAATGCTGTATCGAAAAGTAATTTTTTAAAGTTTTATTGTCTGGCGTGAAAAAAGTGTATCCTTAAACGACTGTTTTCGAATATGTAATTGGAACATTACGATACGAGTGTAGATAAAGTTCATTATTATGTAGTTACAGCACAGTGCAGATATTATGCAATACTACGCAACCCAATTTTCGAGGTTTGATAAAAGAATTACTAGTGTTTATGTGCGAGACATATGTGAAGAGGAGCTTCGTTGTCGGTCGTCGCCACTTCCAGTCGTGTCCGACAAACTCGTTAAAAGTTGGTGAAACAACTAAAGCCCCTTACTTGGAGACACTTGCTACTCACGACGCAAAGTACAAAACTATAGCACGACAATAATATGAAATGAAATATATTTGTAGCAAGCAGCAAAGACACGAAACTTCGTGACGTTTAAACCTGATACTTGCCCGAGACAAAGGGAATTTAATTTTTCAAATGAAGTTCCTAGTTGCTTAATTGTTACAATTTTCTTGAATAGAAATATCGCTATATTTTTGTATCTTACCACCTTATGTAGTGTAGACATATACCTATAACTACCGATTAGGTAAAGTAACTGCATATCAAAAAGCCCCACTATATACCTAAATTGTACCATGAACAAAAAACTATCTTATGCAAATCAACGGTACAGTGCGTCGCCGTTAAAATTATAAATATATCCGGAGGCTCACTAGTTGCCCCAGTATTGCGTTAAGAGGATTCCCGCGCTGGAAATTGCGTGCTGGAAATATTTATGAGACAGCCACGCGGGCGTCGCCGGCTCTGCATGCGCTGCGCAATGCAAGCGATCTATGAAAAAATGTTTTGCGGATTTGCGCCCTTTAATCCCCTACACAAACGTCAACGCACAAACGTGCAGGCCAGTTGAATCCGATAATTGCTAAGCGTAACATTGCAACCGATAAAATCACTTTGGCAAAATTGAGCTACGCCGAAAAGAAATGCTTCGTGCTATTTTTGCTTAAAGGTCGTGGGGAGCCGATAGATGCAGGAGCTACAAAGTTAAATGATCGCCCTCTTGGACATATTCAAGTGAAAAATTCGTTTAAATGGAATTGGGCCGGCCGGCCGGCAATGTCTCAAGTCTTTAGACATGGTCAAGACAAGTCCTCTACACGGACTTGATGGGACGTTCTATGGTGCGAGACAGACCGATCATCATAGGATGGCGGATAGACCAGACCCAGAGGATGAACGCGGACTGCCAGGACCTAGCTCAATAGTGGTAACAGGCCGATGGATTGATAGCGAGAATCTGATTATTCGGGTTATATTGTAAGTTATTTTCGAGTAAAGAAAATTTTGACTGATGCTGTCCTCCTTACGAAAAAAGGAGTTTTTCTTCATTTCGTAATTATAGATAGATTTGTATTGTATATATGTATATATTTTGTTATGTATATGGAAATTTATCGATAGTATAGTCTATTTTTAATAATTAAATATTTCTGTATTGTGCCCGTCTTAAACTGCTTCCAGTCAACACGTTCTCTTTGCTGTAGGCCTGCTGGAAGAAATTTCTTTTTAGAAATAAGTAGTACCTTTTGTGTCATGTATATATTTGCCATATCTTTGTTACCTTTTTTGTGTGCAATAAACTATTAAATACTTAAATAGGAGAAAACGTCATCTCGTGTTACCGCACTCGTCCACGCGGTCCACTCTCAAAAGCCTTTAATAAAAGTTAAGACTTTCGCGAAAACCTATTTTGCGAATGGCAGCGCCAACCGGGCACACACAGACACGATAGCGGATCGGCGGTAGCGACAGGAAAAGTGGAAGTTTATTCAAGAACGTGCTCTAGCAAGAGTAAATTAAAACAGAATGGACCATAGTGCCAACGAACAGACAGCTCACATCGCAGACGACTTGTCTTGGCCTCACATTGGCCCTTCCTTTCCGTGGTTAGTTAGGGTTAGCTCACCTGGTGGACCACAGGGAGATATTAAAACCGACATGCTATAACGTATTTTCGTAAAGATTATGGGAAAGCTCAACTATGAAAGAAATAGCTAACATCATCTCAGGACAGTTATGCAGGCGACTTTGCCCCGATTTACTCTGTCAAGAAAAATCGGAACTATTATTTATTCTGTGATAGAATGCGTTTGATTGACCCCAATCCAGTGATTGACGAATTTTAAACAAACCTATACAACTTATCACATTTATAACGTTGCTACTTCTTCGTGCCAAAGTTTCCCAAACTATTTAGACTTTTAGACGCTTTTTCCGAAGCGGAGTATAGGTCAGTCATTGTGCATTCGGGCGTTGTGGTGCATGACGGGCAGGCGATAAGGTGATCCATGCTCTGCTCTGCGACGGATGGATGACCACAAACACCAGTTCTCTCGTTTCAAGTGAGCAGAGCTATGGCAAACTGGGCAGGCGTATTTAGCAGATGAGAAATAGTAGAGAAAGACAAAGCGAGACCTGTAGTAACTATTATCTAATCTGTGCCTATAGTGCTAATGGCGTTTGGACTTGCAGAAGGCCATTCCTTAAATTCATTTTTAGTTTGGTATTTGGCAGTAGGCCGTAACGTTGCAGAATACATATTTACGTGCATTCGAATCTATTAAAATCAGAAAAATTCTGCTTGGAAAATTCGGGCCAGATTCTTTGTTTTCGCAGCAGGAGTCCGGCGCGTATAAAAAGGGTACGAAAACAGTTCGGCTAACCGCCAAACGTTAATAAATTCTTCGAATTTGCAGAGCGAAAAACCATGGAAACGTGCGGCGCGCGGCCCGAGCCGGCAACTACAGCGGTGACCGCTCTGCGGGCACTGCACCAAATATCTTTTAACAATTTATTAGCGTTTACACTGGACGCACTACCCCTGCGTTGTTTCTGATAGAATCATTGGAACCACGAAATAAGAAAACTACGATTTTTTTATACTGTGTTGGAACTATATTCATAATTTGAAAGCTCACTTTAATCTAAATTTAATAATTGAAGAATCTGTTTACTCTCAACAAGTCAAAATTGATTATACCTATAGATAAACTTAAGATATATTGTCTAAAGTTTTAATTAGTGAAGAAAATTAGATTAAACGCCATTTTTCATTTACGAATACCACATATCTAATAACATTTTTGAAACTACAAGTAAAGTATATTGACGTTATATTATTGTTATAGTAACTGAACCTACAGTAATAATAAAAATAAAATGTAATATTTTGCACTATATGCAACCAAATTTTTTATTTGCGATGTAATTATACAAAAATAATAGTTATTTATCCACTTTGGGTGGATGTAACCCTAGCGAAAAGTCGGGAAAACAAATCGAAAGGTACGTCGCATGTGAGTCCCGATAAATATAATACTTCGTACTACTCTAACTACTCAAGACAGACACACAAAAACAGAAAAATAAACGAGAGTAAAAACTTGTATTTAAAAACATACGATTTTATTACCAACAAATACAGCATACAATTCTAATCACAGTTCTATAAAATTACATTAAATCAAAATAATCCTACAATCACAAAAATATATACCTACACACACAATAGGTCACCATAGGTCTCATAAACATTAAAAGATTTAAAAATCGTCCATGGAAACTGTCTCACGTAAACATTGTAAACTTTTTATTACAATAAAATTATCATCTTTCGTCTCAATTACATTAATCAGAAAAATAATGAAAGAAAAACATTTACGTCAAATAATTAATTTATTGTTAATCGATTATTTATTCCGTTTTGTAAAATACACATTCACATTATAGAAATATTGAAAGCCATTTTCTATGGATGTTAGTAACACATTCGGGACATGCAAGTCTAAAATATGTACTAGATACATAAATACTCGAAAAATATTGCGGTAGGTAGTGATTATGTTATATTCAGAATAAATTTTTACAAAACGTTAGTAAATTCATGATAAAATACCATTACTCAATGTCATTCACAGAATACAATAACGCGATTGTGTATCTACTTATAAAATTACATCTAAAACTAAAACTAAAGAAACATACAAGTAAATCCTAAAACAAACCTTATAGAAAAAGTCAGTCCGTTTTCCTTAAAATGTCTTAAAAATTAAAAAGTTGTCCTAAATATGCGTAAAATCAATTCCAAGCAGCTCGAAGTCAGCATTCGTTCGCCAGTTTTAGAAGAGCTTCTCCCTTTAGGTGAGGTAAGCTGGATACTTTAGCTAATGTCGGATCCAAGTATTTGTTGTACACAGCTTTATATTTGGAGTTTTCGACATTGGAGACTACTTTTGCGATTTTCCTCATAATGGGCTCGATATGATTCAGGCTGTATTTCGAGTAATATGCGAGGGTGCGAGTCCATACCTCCTCAGGCGCCTTGTTGGAGAGTAGATGCAAGGAGAGGCAAAGCGCAGCCGCTGCGAGTTCAGAGGGCCGGTAATGTGCCATGCTGTACTCGACACAGCACAAATCCACCAAGTACTTCGCCAAGTGGTGATGTTTGGACGTGCCGTGGGCGGCTTTTACGAATCTGCAATCATCAAAAGAAATAAATAAACAGTGTTAAATGGTATTCCTAACTGACTCCTTTTTAAAGAGCTAGAAAGCTACTGGGATATGCTGCTGCCGTGTGGTATCGACTGCGAACTCGATCCTCAGTGCTTATGGTCCACAAGCACTAACGCAAGTTTGGTTTATATGAGTTTGTATAGAGCTAGACGCACTTGAGCGAAACAGCACGGTGCGGCGTGGCACGCCAGATCCATACAAATGACACTGCAACGCCGCGCCGCGTAGCGCAGCACATTGCAAATGCGTTTGAAGCTTTATGCTTAACAACAACAATGGGGAATGTTTTAAAGAACTGTGTAACTTGGCGCCACCGTCACTTTTCTGCCACCGCACCCTCCGACGATGGGATAAATTTCATCCACACAATCTAGATGCCTGGCATCCAACTAACGTACGGGCATCACGAGCCTTTTTACCACGCACGAGCAGGGTGTGTAATGAGCTCCCTCCTGAAGTCTTTCCTTTGCACTACAACATGGGGTTCTTCAAAGGCCGGCACCGCATCTGCTCCCCTTAGGTTGCAGATGTCCTGGACGACGGTGGCCACTTTCCATCAGGTAAACCGTCCGTCCATGTGCCCTAGGCAATAAAAAAAGGCCATTAAAATCGTCCACACACCTCCTGAGAAAACTGAGCGGGATGGGCCTGGCGAGGCAGAAGCCGAGCTTCTGCAGGATCTCCCGCTCGCACTGGAACACATCCGCCTTGCTGTACGCGTTGTCTGTCACGTACACGAAGTCTCCGACGTCTGGCGCGTATATCTCCTCGTATTTGCTGGCGATGTACATCGCCGATATGCCGATCAGCTGCAGTCGGTCGCGCTGCACGTTCGGCACGGTCTGGGTGCAACGTTGCTTTCATTTATAAATCATAATCACACTCCATAACAGTCCACTGCAGGACTTAGGGCCTCTCCCACGGAATGGGATTAGGTTGGCAAGCGGGTTGGAGATCACAGTATTATAAATACAACTTTGGAAAACGCTGCTGCTCTTTTTCCAGTCTACGGAGACTCTTAAGAGTTTTTGCCTTGAAAATATTAGTCGCCTTGTACGACACCCGTTGTGTGTAAGGGGTTGGTGCTATTCTACTCTGCCGGACACGACAAGGTCAATTATAAATCAAATTGTAAAATATAAGTCCCTCTGTATCTCTATGAAACGAGATTGTGCCATTAATTAATGAATACCAGACATACACATAAATAAATAAATAGACAAATAAATACCAGACATTAATGGGAATTGATAACTATCGCAGATCTACTAGCAATCATCCCGGAGTCCGCATTGACCATGATAGGCAGGTCAGGTAATTACAGTAGTGACTCAATGCGCGACTCAGTGCGCGATCGAATAAAAATGAGGAGTTCCGCAAGCGAACTAAGGTCACTCACCTACATAGCCCGAAGGATTTTGACAAGCATAAGTGGCAGTGGGCAGGACATATTCATGCCCATCGGCCATCTGTTCTGCGAGTTATTCCACTTCTTCTTCTTATTGTGTCAATGATGAAGTAGGTTAGTTTATTATTATGTCACAGCTCTGCCCACAGCCACTTAAGCTTGGCAATATCCTTCGGGCTATGTCTGTGACCTGTTTCTAATGTATTAATTTACTTTATTTAATTGTGAAAATAATATACCTGCAAATATCTGTCAATGATTCCTACAGTCAGTTGAAAAGTCTCCAATACTAAAGAGAACTGGCGCTGGACATCCACCAACCAATCTATAAGAGTTGCTCTCATCTTGCCGGTTATGACACTCTGAAAATAGGAAGAAAAAAATTTGCATCAGACATCTATTTGTATGGAAACAATAGAATAGATGAGCTATATGAAAAAACATCACAACTTACTTGCTTTCTCAAGTGATTTGGTTCTATTGGATAGATCTCTTCTAATTCAGTCAAATACTTGTAAATATCCTTGATGTAAATGGACATCAATAATGGGCTATTCTTGTCTGAGGCATCAATGTCTTCAATGTCTGCTGGCAGCTGTATTGACTTTTCCAAGTCATCATTGACTACAATGCATTCTTCAGATGTACTATCTGCTATATGTAGTTTACCTAAAGATTCAATAGACTCCTTGAGTATAGGCTTTGGTAATTTGGTTTCCTTTTCTTTGGCAAACTCCTTAATTGATGGCAGCTTAGGAATCCTCTTGTTTTCCTTGTCTTGATGATTTTTTTTCTGCTGTACTGCTGTATCCTTAACCTTAATTGAAGCCTTATTCACATTTTCTTTAAGTGCTGCCTGGAAATATTATTTCCCATTATATAACATTGAACAAACAATCATTTCTTTATCATCTAATATTATTTCATTATGTATTTATTTATAATGTAATATGGTGCAAGGGAGAGTGGAGAAAACCTCAAAGGCTGATAGGCTGAAAAGGTTGACTGCAAAACACCTATATGTCATGGTGTTCGCCACATTGCAGATGACTTTCAATGAGGCACTGTATTGCGCTGAAAGCAGGGGAAGATTACGTGCTGTTGGCCATGACAAGATTATGGCAGATCATGACCCTTATGAGAAATCCAAACGGACGAGGCTGAATTCCAGCAATTAACTATTATGGATTATTGTTGAAGATGATGTATTGTTTCTAGGTAGACATTCTCAATATTGCAATGCAAGAGAGAAGTCAAACTGAATTTATAATCATAATAATACTGTCACAGGGCCCTCACTGTTCAATCAGTTCACAGCAAAAGACCTTGGTCCGCTTGAAATTATGTTTCTCTCATTACTTACCCTTGTCCGAGCAACAGCTCTAGCAGCGAGGCCGGCTGTGCTTTCTTCCCTTCGCAGGGGAGGTCTTGCAGAAGGCTGGATAGGTTTGCAAGACACAGTAAGACCAGAGTCCACCTTCGACTGAACATGCCCATAGCTACTGCAACAATACACTTCATTTTAGAAACTAATCTGTCAAAAGTGATGGCAGAAGAAATTGTTTCAGGGTGTAGCCCCTCTTCCCTTACTAAACTACTATTAAAAGTTCCAACTAAAATGAGAATGTTCAAGAAAGGTGAATTTTAAATATATTTTCAGAAAATAGCCTCTTAAGTAATGAAGTTGGATTCTCGAGCACAGAATGAGTTGAGTAATCAAAGAGTAGGTTTTCATCTTCTGGCTTAACTGAAGTTTGTCTCACATTTTTTTATTCTAAATTTATCTGCAATCAGTTCCTATGTTATCTCACATTTTCCTTTTAATAATTTCATGCATGCATTTTTCTAACACAGTCAGATTGCAGACTGTGGCAGGCAGTAGTACTTGAGGATATAGTTGATTCCTGCAACAGGAATCAACTATATAACTATGTACCTTTTGAGAAGTTAAGGGAAATCTAAAAACATTGTACCTAGCCTGTCTGCTGAACTAATGTACTATATTTAGACTCTTCTCAGTGACTATATTGGATAGGCAAATAATACATTGTCTATTGTTAACATTTTATCAAGCGAGAGATTGATCAGGTCCATAGCAAGTGGAACAATGTGGTCTCTCCTTACCCCAACGGGGAAAGGGCTTCTTGGTATTTATGTATTAATTTACTAATAATGGTTGATAGCTCAAGTATTTTGTCAGGCCACACAGATATTGTGTGCCGTTACAAGGATATGATCGAGTTCTATATTGTTAGGAAAAATGTAGGTATGACGAAATAAATACAATAACTCACTCACCTTTTGAGAGGTGCACGGTTCTGTATGGCTTTTTTCTCAAATTCTGCAGTCACCTTCCCAACGTTTACTTGACGATTCTGCAAATTGCTATTTATGTCTCCCAAAGCACGCATGGATAGACCGGTCTGTCGCACTCCTGCTGTAGGTTTGCCCTTACCACCACCATACACATTTTCTGGGTCCTGGATCTACAATAGTTAATAATGTGAAGCGAAATCAGCATTTCGGTCGGTCGTAAATATAATAAAACGTTAAATAATTCAATCCATCCACTTCACAAAAACATACAATAACAATCATACAATAACCGTTCTTACCATGGTTGGCATCGAGTGAATTGAATGAATATCCATTTTTCTTATTTTGCTTGGACTATATTACTCTATTGATATTCGAACTACGAACAAATTAAAGTAAGTAAACTATAAAATAACTCAAATAAGTCTCTCCAACAAGCACTAGCCCCTGAAATATTCGTTTGATTTTTGATACAATACAATCGAAATAACGGAAAAAAGACAACTCCGGATTGGCTTATGGGATTGGCTGACGTTAACCGGAAGTGAACACAATTACTTGATAAACTTTATTTTATGTGCCTGGTACGGAATTAGTAAATACTATATTATTATTAACTTTCTAATTAATTAATATATAGCAATTAATAAATTATATAATATAATATCACAATAGGTTTAATAAGCAGTAGAAGTAAAGGTATTGACTTAGTCAGCAGGAAGTAAAAGGCTGCGTTCATAAAATTGTGAAATTTTACATACAAACACGCCATCTATCGTGTATCACAGCTTTCTCCGCGCATTTCATTAAGTAATCGACACACGTATTGTCGACCTTAAAGTACAAGGTTTTTAAGTTCACGAACTTATCCGGCTCGCTTATGAATTCCTCAAATAATTCGAGTCAATAGTTTCGAAAATCAATCACTTTTGGAACAGCAAACCATAAAGTTAATTAAACTTAAACAAATTTTATACACAAAACACAACTGCACGAGATACATCTTAAAAAATCATCTATAAGACGCGCAAGCCGAAGCCGCGAGCCGTGAGTTACGAACAAAAATCAAAGATGTTGGATCGCTAGCCAACTTACTCGGCGGTTTTAATGTATGCGTATTTAGGCTGTCACGAGCGAGCAAGGTCGTCGAGCCACAAGTTCGCGTACTTACTTGCACGTCTGTCATCCACTTTATAGTTCAATAAAATTTGTCTAGATGGCAAAAAATAATATTTATTGAAGAGAACGCGAAGAGTTTTTGCATTGCGATGACAAAACGGCCATAATATAAAAAATGCACACAGCGAGTTCACGAAGCTCAGCCATCCAAGTCAATACGTCAATCAGACCCTGCCCCGCTTACTACGCCATAATATAAAAAATGCACACAGCGAGTTCACGAAGCTCGGCCATCCAAGTCAATACGTCAATCAGACCCTGCGCCGCATACTACTTCCTCTACAGGATAACCAAGCAACGCATGGTATAAAACGGGATGTTATTTTTCTTCTACTGCTTCTTATCAATGTGTAGTTGATTTCTGGAGCCGTATTTGTTCGTTCAAAAACGGTATTTTGATCGAAATGTCGGAGAGTATGAATTGCTCTATTTTTCGACAATGGATATCCGTACACCATGATTTAAACAAGAAATAATATTTGTGACTGAATCCTCATCTGTGAACTTTTCTTTTTTAAGTTTCGATTGTTTTTTAGTTTTACTTTTCAAGTTAACATGTTTTTGACTAATAAGTATTTTATATTTTTGTAATTTTATAATAAGCTATTGCTTGTAGCAATTTACATGGATTCTAATAGCCTGAAATGAAGATATTTAAATATTTATTATATTATTATGTATCCGTCGCTACACCCTGGATATTTCAGTGTACACAACGTACAACGTTAAAAAATATAATTTATCCTATTCTTATATTTATCACCTTTCCTAATTTCAAATTACAATATCTTTTCCTTAGACGACGCTACGCTATTGGCTTCTTATAATTTAATGTCTCTTGTTTAATGTCTCGTGGTAAAACAGGACCACGATAAGTCCGTATTGACTGACAGTGCTAAAAATTATAAAGTGTGGATATGGCAATATTGATTAGATACTCTGTCCTTGTCAGTCTCTTTTGTAAACATTCAGTTATTTTGTCACTATTAGCTTGAACTTGTACTGTTAATAATGCTGAAAATTATCTGCCCCACTTCCTTTTTAATTGTTTTAATTATTAATTAAAAAGTTTCATAATTCACGAAAATAAACAATTCTACAAAAATCAAATTGTTTGTTACGACTTTTATGAATGACGTACTATGTCGTTTAAAATTCTTGGCATAAGTTACCATACAGAGTTTTTTTTTTATAAGCTATGCGACTTAACGTAGTCTTATTCTATTTGCGAACAGATTGCAACTAATATGTGATTATTCATTTATATTTCTTCAAATAAAACTGGACTGACCTCTGCTCAATCACTAGGTTGATTGAACATTTTAAATTTCTGCTCAAATACTAACATTTTGATTAAATGTACAATATGAATTAGATATGGAAGCATAAGGAGGCTTTACTGTCATGCTTTTTAAAATAAATATAGTTAGTGAGTGAGTGAGTGAGTAACTTAGGACTACCTTCTGTTTTCAAAATACGCCAGCTAAAACCGTGGCGTAGCGATGGCGACTCGCTCGTAGCTGTGTCATGTGATAAGTCTTGCTCTATACCATCATGGACGGTGGTTGTTGCAAGGTACACAATCAGTATCCCATCAGTCATCCATCACTCAAAACGGAACGACGAACTTTCTAAAAATTTTTATTAGTACGAACCATCAGTCAGTCAGTCAATATTTCAAATTTGCTGGAATATTAATAAATGAATAGTAGGTTCATAAAAAAAAATATTATAACCAAACTGATAAACTTCAAATTAAAACATTTGCGTTCATTCGTAACTTGTCTATAATACGCAGTAGTTCGAACACCAAACAAAACTGCATTGAAACTACATTGAAATGTTGCCTTACATATTAATGCAGTTTAATAAACACCAAAACAAGTTTGTTAAGAAGTTTATTGCTCAACTAATACTCTGAAGCTAGGCCATGAAGCTATTGAAAATCGTATCTAGCCAGCGCCATTGTGGTGTTTGAAAATACTTTTTTTAAACAGCTGCCTGGGAAACCCCGTTCGTTTCAGGATATATTATTTAGCGTAACCGCGTTGATGAGCGTATAACCTACCTCATAGACTTTTAATCGTTAGGTTCCTGGCGATCTGTACCTACCATATATTAACACAAAGATACGCATCCAACTTTGAGACGTGCCTATCCTCTCCAAACTAAATTTCATGGACCGGGTTTATGGCCCTCGACTGCTAGCTCAGACGCAGAAGCAAATCCAGCAGGTGCAAAACGCATGTGCTAGGTTTTGTTTTCATATCCCTCGACGCACACACATCATACCATACCTGAATATCGCTAATATTTAAAAAATGCAATATCGCAGAGAGTTACACCTAGCTAATCTCCGGTTTGGCATAGTCAGGTATAGAACACCTCCGTATCTGGCGGATAGGCTTCTGTAGACGAGCGACATCCACAACATGACTCGGGCATTTCGGTATTCGCTGGTGCTACCGCGGCACCGTACGACGGCTTTCCACGGGAATTTCAAGTTCGCAGAAACCAAAAGTTGTAACGACTAGCCGGCGCCTCTTCGAAGTCTGCAATCTTTGTATACCTTTAGAAAATATCTTAAAATATTTTTACTAACACGCAAAAGAATCAGAAATGATCAAATCAAGGTTGCAGAATCGTAGTAGTAACAGTGGTAAGGTCGTTCCGCATAGGGTTGCGCATGGCTGACTTGTGACATTTCCGGTACGCTTTGTCGCCATAATGAAAATGTGTTTTTGACTTGTTTATTTTTCTGGCATTTTAATTGGCATTATTTTTTAGGTAGACATCATACTGGTAAATTTAAAAAATAATTAATATATTTTGTAGGTAAGTAAATTTTCACGTGACACAGCAGCGAATTATTATTTTAATCCTTTTGTATTAACAAAACTCCTCTGGACTTTTATTTTTACTTAAATATTATGTAGGTGTTAGGTACTCGTTTTGACACTGCACTCGTTACAACACTACTCACACAATTATAATATTATATTTAATATAGCTTCTTCGTCCGTACCTCACTCGGCAGGGCTCACTGAAAACCAGCGCTTCGGTTTCGCCGGAGATTTATGCTGAGTGGGGTCCCTTTTACACACATCCCCACACCACAACACACCCATGCATATGCAACGTCACTGTCACATCACATCACAGCCCGTAACAGTCCACTTCAGGACTTAGGGCCTCCTCCTCAAAAAGAGAGGTTATTGCCATAAACTCCACGGTTGGCAGGCGGGTTGGAGATCGCAGTGTTTAAATATAACAATGGAAAATGCTGCTGCCCAGTTTCCAGACTACGGTGACTCTTGATATTTTGCCTCGAAAACACTAGTCACCTTGTACGACATCCATGAGTGTAAGGGGTTGGTGCTATTCTACTCTGCCGGACACCACACCGCTACGTCACTGTGTAACAATAATATTAAAAAAGTACTGTGTTTTTTACTCTTTTTATTGTATTTTTTTTGTTTTTACTCTTACTTTGTATATTTTATTTTGTGGTGTTGTTTTTCTGTATAATAAATGTTTCTATTTCTATTTCTATATACGAAAACGTCCCGGGAACTTATTTTGCAAGATCGCCATATTCCCGATCGATCGATTATCGATCGCGGACAGCATTCTACGTATCATGTAAAGACAATTTTCCCTATCACGTACTCACACTTCTATTTTTATGACACGCACGTGATCGAAACATGACGGCGATACGGTTGACTCGCCAATGAGGAGTTTTCCAATAGGTATCTAAAGCATTCCTAACCACTCACTAGATGGCGCCCCGACAAATTTGGTAATTGATAATCGCTTGAAATAGGTTTTTAGCAAACAGGATATAAACACTGGGTACGTTGTATTGGATAATATTGTATTTGTCCATAGTTTTCAACCATTTTAGAGGTTGTAATAATAATGCAACATTGTGCCAACTTCTATAAATATTACTTTTTACATTTCGTTCAACCTTTATGTTTGTATTAATAAACATTTTATTTTTAAGTTTAGTATTAATTGGTTGCATGAAATCACTGCCACCATCATACAGATTAAAAAAAGATTACCAAAATTGAAGGAGCGCCATCTATTGATGCTTTTTGAAACCAACTATCAATACCTACTGGAAAACTCCTCATTCGAGTAAACGAGTAAAATAAGCTAGCAACCGATCCCAGCACTAACATTTTTTACCTTTTTTGTTGTTAGCTCAGGTTGTTAGCGTCATCTATGAATGTTTTAAGGTAATGAGTGTATGGAAAATTCAGAACGCAGCTTTAATAAAAATAAAAAAGTACACGTTTTTGTTTGACATTTAAAAATCGATTGACGTTTCTTCGTTCGTGGTTCGCGGTGTACGTTTTGTTCGTAGTTCGTGCGTGATTTCTTGTAGAACTTCGCAAAAATCACCGATATTGAAAACTAAAAACTTGAAAAGCGCAAATTCAAATCAAAGTATTGTATCACATAATTCAAACACGTTTTTCCTAAAGTGTAAGTCATACAGGATGTATCCTAAATATCCTTCCGTGGAAGAAAAGCAGCTGAGCTAAATTTAATCTAATTAATTTTGTTTAAGTATTTTCTACGATGGTGCAGAAAGGACCACGTCCCTTGGTGCTTTGCGGACCCTCAGGGTCCGGTAAAAGCACTTTGCTGAAACGTTTACTTACGGAATTTCCTGACAAATTCGGATTTAGCGTATCCCACACGACAAGAGGCCCTCGTCCGGGTGAAAAAGATGGTATACACTATCATTTTACTAATAAAACCGACATGCTCGCAGCAGTAAATAAAGGTGAATTCATTGAAACTGCAACCTTCAGTGGGAACATGTATGGGACCAGGTTTGTGAAATAGGTCATTTTCTTAAAGCTGATGTGGCCATGTGCTCTTTGTTGGACGAATGCCAAAAGTTTATTGTTCTCATTCTGTCATCCTTGTTTACTGGTATTCTTACTTTATCTTGTTTTCGCATCTCGAAGATTGTTTGTAATGTTTTGTTGGAAAATACCATGACAATAATATTTTATAATCTATTTCCAGCAAAAGTGCTGTGGAAGAGGTGCGCCGCACTGGCAGGGTCTGTGTTTTAGATATAGAGATAGAAGGAGTAAAGCAAATCAAGAAGACAGACCTGGATCCTCTGCTGGTGTTTATTATGCCACCTTCAATTGCCGAGCTTGAGAAAAGGCTTCGGGCTCGTAATACTGAAAGCAATGAAGCCCTAGCAAAACGTTTGAAGACTGCTCGCCGAGAAATTGATTATGGTAAGTTCTAAAAAACTCTGTTCTTTTTTCAATGTCTTGTTTATCTTGAAGTTCCTATAGACTAGTCTACCTAATATGGTTTCTATTAATTAATAAATTTTTTGTCTTCAATTTGGAGATTATTTTAGTACTTAGTCTTCATATCCGATGGATTGAAAACTTTTAAATAGAGAAATAGAATTGTACACAAAATTTGTACAGTCAAAACCACTTATAACAACATTGGTTATAACCACAGATTGGTTATAGTGACTAAATGAGAAGGTCGAAACTAAATCCGGTTATACTATTACATTAATACTTATTATTATGCGATGAACCACCATCGTAATTATCGGTTAGGTCATTATTTTGTAGCTAAAGCAGACAATTCTTATTTTATCTATGGAAAGATTACTAGAACTCATTACCATTGTTCTGAGGAACCTTCTATGCTACATTTAGTTTAATAGTACGCATAGCAACTGAAATCATAGTTCACAGGTACATTTCTCATTGCAATTTGATTTGGATTGCATTTTTTATGTCAAGAACAGAACAATGGCTGTTAAGAACAAAAATCTCACATAATGTGGTGATTGTACCTACATTTTATGCATATTGCTTATAATGAATATCGGATATATTTACCTAATTAGGTCCCTTCAATATTGTTAAATCTGGTTTTGACTTTAGTTTTATATTGTTTTTGTACACAAAAACATAGTTTTAAATTGTTTTTGTAAACAAAAATGACATGTTTTATTTGAATGGAGAATTAATGTAATGACTGTTATTAATTCCAGGTCAGCAGCCAGGAAATTTCCACATAATTATACTCAATGATAATTTGGACAAAGCTTATTCAGAACTACGTGAATATATCACTCAAAATATTCAAGATAAAGATGAAGGTAAAAACTTTAAATTTTGAATGTTATTTCTATGATGTGGCTATACTATTCTAATTCTTATTTTTTATACATATTAACTATTTATTTATACCTAAACATCACATCTTGAATAAAATGTAAAGTGCTATTTCCAGTTAAACTTTTCAAGTACGAACCGGATTTTTTTTCTGAGGAGCACCAGCAAAAGTTTGTGTTTAATACTGTATTTTAAATAATCACTGCTCCAATGTAAGTTTTATGTAAACATGGTTGTGATATGTGTGCGTGATAATTTTCACAAGACCTATTTTATCATTGTGTGATATGAATACTTAGTGCTGGAAATAGTTTATAGAGATAAATATTGTTTTTTCATTACTGAGATCTCTCATGACCCTGGCTTTATAACTGCTTGACCCAACAGTCTCACAGGTCAAAATACAGCATGTAAGACCACATTGTATCACCATCAATGAGTTAGTTTCTGTTTGATTTTTAACTTTGTTATTAATGTGTTGTGTTACTGTGGTGTGTAAACTAACATTATTCTACTAATTTTCTACAGAACCCGTTGGACAACCTGTGGAACCAACTGAAAAGTGAAAAGCTTGCATGTTGCATGAATGTTATAATGTAGTGCAAATTATTTATAGTGAACATTGTCCTCTGACTTATTCCATATAGTACAAAAACAATTTCCTAAAAAAAAATTAAGATGGAATAACTCTGGGGGCAGATTTGGTGTTAGAAGTTAGATGTTTAGTAAAATTTTAAACGAAATTGATGCCCCAATAAGAAAATGGAAGAATTTATAAAATTCAGAAAACTACCTCCATCTATTGATAAGTGTACAGTATTTAAAATGTCATTTAATGGCAATATACAACATGTATTTTTGAAACGTGTAGGATAGTATCCTTCACATGAAATAGTCACATTTGGTACAAACAAACTTTATTAATTAATTTAATTAGATAACAAATCTCAACATCAGGGACTAAACTTTATCTTGCTTCTTAAGAATACCCTGATGTAGTAATTATAAGATATATGTTATTTGTACAACAGAATTGAATGATTGTTGAAATAAGGGAAAGCTAAGTAAAGAGCAATCATTATCATACATTCACCAACACTTTGTTCCACATTAGTGCAGACTCAATTAATGTAATAAATGCACCTGTATACATATAGTATTTACCCTCTATTGTGCTAGTTGCCTTAATTGGTATGGTAGCAATATTACAATTTCTAGGAATATCATAAAACATGTAGTTACTTTCTCCAATATATAATGCATAATTTAGCTTTACTGTAATTTTGTTGCAATTAAGTAATTTAATAAACATTCCTATTTCGAAATGTAACGTTTACATATTTAATAATTTGAAATCACTCCACTTTTAATATCTTAGCTTGCCAATAGAAGTAGAGTTAGTTTAAGCATATTTCTCTATAGAAGTAGAAAAGATTTCTTGTCATTTTAGCTTTTTATTTCAAATTGTTCCTATAAATTTTAGCCATAACGGCAAATATTCGATTTTATTATTTGGTGGATAATTTATATTTATATTTGAAGAAGTGTTATCAGAATTCGGAATCATGATAATCCTTCACCCATCTTGATTATTCAATAATTATTGAGTGCTCTTGCCTAATGATCATGCATGCAAGTCTATACTTTATATTTATAATTAAAGGTATATCACAATCGGATCTGAAATCAAATTTAAAAAAAAAAGATTATTGTACCAGCCTTTCGCGCTAAGTTTGCTAGTCCATAGAATACAACATACCAGTTATCGCAAACCTGTATCCTTTAGTACCTTGTAACATCATTTCAGTTCAGAAGGATATCAGGCTATTCAAATGGTATAGTAATAATCTAGTTATTTGTTATATGTTGGTTATTTTCTTACTGACACTAGCTAAATCTGTAGTGAACTTAGAGTGAAAGGGAAGTATACTAAACATTAAACTATTGTTTAACTGCTTTTTAATTTTGGCTATTACAAAGTGAAGTGTTGCAGATTTTTCTATGTAATTATTGGTTTTATACCAGTGGTGTGTAACATTTTTGTAACAATATCTCAAGCATTTATTAACACTAAGTTTTCAAGGGTACTACGCAATTGAGATGTTTGCTTTTTTTATCACTAACGGTACTACATTACATCACATGATACTTTTATATTTTGTATGACATCATAATATTATTTCTGTATCTAAGTAGGTTCGGTTTGCAAGTAAATCGAATTGCAGAGGATAATGTTGTACCAACTTATCTTTTTTTAGTTTTCCGGGGACTATAAGCGGAGTGAAGTCGCGACGCTTCGACTGTTCTTTAGATTAGAAGTTTCAAGATACCAAAACTGCTGTCATAATATTATGTAGATAGTAGTTTATGTTAAGTAACTACCTAAACAATGTATTTTATTTTTACACTGAATTATGTATGTATTCAGAACCATTCCATGAAAAAAAGTGCTTAGAATTTTTGTCATCATTTGCGTAGGTAATATTTATATGTATTTATACAATAAATAAAATTTAAAATGTAGGGTACTGAGGTACTTATTATAAAAATTTTAAGCTATGACATGAGAAATTTACGCAACTTTAATGTAGAAAATAAATGTTATTTATTATTGTAGATAAAGTTCTTTTATTTTGACGATGAATTACGTTGTGATTGATTTGAATTTTTAACGTTTAAAGACTGGGCTCTTTTATGCGTAAGCAGTCGCGGTTTTGTTTTGAGCATACATAGCACATGGTAAACGCTACGATAGTGCACCGTAAGTTTTTCGTATCTACTTTATTTAAGACACCGCGGGAAGTACGCGATCAGGGACTGGTCATAACAGGAAGTGCACGGTCTGCATATGGTCACTTTGGGTAGTAAGCCTTTAGGGAAGTCGTCATTATGATCCGATAAATGATCCTTCAGCCACCACCCCGCTACCGCAAGCTGGCGCACACTGCAACGATCAACACAGCAAACCATAAGGCCACCATAACAGCATGTAAATCATCTGAATAGGTATAGGGCTCGGTGTGCACTTGGCACGTCGGTTTCCGTCGCGTTAGCCATAGAATTATGAAACAACAAGGAGTAGTCATTGATTAGTATATGTTTGTAAATACGTATTTTAATTCCTCGCGAGCCCTGAGACGCGCACGGTGTGCACGTCGAGAACGCTTAAAGCAGCCATGTCCTTTATTCGTCCAGCTCTTCAGCCCACTTGCTACGGTGCGTGATTTTGCGGATGGACGCGGACTAGCCCGCACTGATGCACCGTGGACAGTGTTGTCTGATAGCGCAGGCACGTCCGTCACGGTATCCGCCGTGCTTGAAAATCCGCAGAATCACGCACAGTAAAAACAATCGGTGCGCGGTACGTGGTCCTCCGTGGTCTTCTGCCGTGTGTGATAAAATCCATAGAATCATGCATCATGGCTTTCGATTTACTTTAACGCCCTATTCTAATCGCGCGTGGATAAAGGTTATTTTAATGTTATATTATTTACCTACGTCATCACTTGTCTGCTGTGCCTGTGGTGTGAAATACTACACATGCTTTTAAATCCTTTGCACTAGGCTAAGCCCGCAATTCATTAAGTAGATACATACTGTATAACTTATCTGTTCTGTTGACGTCGTCGCCAGTAAAGCAGTGGGTTTCAAGTAGTAGTTCCAATTTTGTCTACAGAGAGTAGATAGGAAAGTTGGTACTGTAACGTTGGTTAAATTTCTTTGTGTAATGTAGTATCACAGGTAGCAGTTCGAATAGACAATGGGGCAATGGGGTTTCTGCCTGCCACTATAGTACTGGACATTTACTTAAATCTTGTATGATTTTCTCAGTGGTTCTATGCGCGTAAGTGTTAATACCACTGATCAGCTATCAGGGTCGATCACCTATAAATACTACAATAACAACGATAACAATAACCATTGACTGTTAGGTAAGTACCTACTAAGCAGATAGGGCAAGCGCATAGCGTCACTTACTAGCCTGGCCGTGCCATTGTCTTCAGTATTATCTCATCACGTGGTGGCGCATCAGCGCATCGCTGCCGCCATTGCGTTGCCATTACGGCCACGTGCGTTTCACGTTAGGAATGTAAGCACGAATTGTCTGTCCTAGCACCTTAGCTTCCCAGTCATAAAAATAATATAAAAAATACTACAAAAGTGTGCTTTATTTCCAGACAACTTACATGATAATATTACTACTACCACAGTCATTATTACAGAACATACCATATTGTCAAAATAATGTATTTGAGAATAATCAAATGATACAGTTTAACATAATCATAACAATAAAGGTATATAGTAAATTACAATGTAAATTTATTAATTCAAAAATTACATTTAGTTACTTCACTAATAGTCTATACTAATATTCAAAGGACAATACTGTTGTCTTTATCCCACAAGTCACGGTGAGAGTGCGGAGGAGTATTCTCACAGTCTCCACTAACTACTGACGGCTTAGATATATTTTTTAGAGACACCGAGCTAGAAATATTGCTTAGTTTATATTGTTTCGACAGAGATTTCAATCTAGGAATATGTGATACTTTTTTACCATGTTGTTTATCGTTAGGATCACATATTGTATTAGCTGATTTGGAACGAGTGTGAGAACCTTCACCTTTGTTTTTCATACATGACAGTGGAGTTCTCAAGCCACTACTACTGCCAGATTTTGCTTTTCTTGGTGTATCTTGTAAAGTAGCAGATTCATCTTCATAGATTAGTAATTCTTCGGGATTCTCTTGAGGTTTAGTGCAGTTTTGTCGCAATTCAGTATTTGTGTTTTGTAATACTTTGATCAGTGAATCATCTGACATCTCTTCAACACATTCTTCTATAGGGTCATTTTTAATTTTTGCAACAACAATAGGTGTTCTTTCAATTCCTGCAGATGGGGACCGGGGATCCTCATTGAGAATTCTGAATAAAGGAATGTTTTTTATTTCTTCTTGAACACTATCAAGATAATCATTATTTTCTACATATTCAAAATTTGTTTCTAATAGCTGTGTGGGTTTTTCTGGTATTTGATTATTGTAAGTAATATCACTTTCTATAGCTTCATTTGAAGCTGTAGAAGACCCCAATGGTTCAACAGTCTCTTTTATTGTATCGTCAAGGGTCATGTCAAAGAACTCATGGCACAAATTCTTTGGAACCACTTTATCTGGACTTTCTTGTGCTTCAGCACAACTATCATAAGTTGCGTAATCATCATTATTAGGGTCGTCTTTTAAACAAGGACTTCCACAATTGTCCCCATTTGCTTGGTTCTCTTCTTTTGGATTATTTGTGAAATCATTTATTTTTGATGCAATAAAAATAGGAGTACGCTCAAAATCTTGTGTTGGCGAACGAGGATCGTAGGAGAGTAGGTGACTTTTTATAACAGCTGAGAGTATGGGGTTGTTATGAATCAGTTTGTCTTCGCCTCCACCATTTTCAAAGTTTTTTCTCAAATCTGCGTTCTTTGTTATATTATGTTTAGCACTATTCTTTCCCTGAAATGTAAGAAGTACATGTTGTAGGCATTGCAGGAGTAAAATTTATAACCAAAATAGCTAGACTATTAATGTGGTCAATGATTTGATTATCTCTTTCGTTATAACACAGTACTGTTGAATAACGGTCTTATTTCAATAAGCGAAATTACCATAACCCCAAAAGTAAAATATTTTAGAATTATTTTGTAGGTATCTGTCTATTTGTGCAAATTTGTTTGCTAAAAATGCATTAGATTAGACACCTACCTCAGGCCAGTAGGTACCACCTTTCATGATCGAAATTCACACATGCCACTAACGTTTCCAAAAAAGAACCGTAAATAGATAGAATATTAGTAAAATGTTAGCTACTACCTGCAGTGGAGTCCGTGTTATTGCTGGAGTTGGAGATCTTGGGTCCACATCTGTCTCGATCTTTTGTGTTTGTACACCAGCCTCAAGCTTAGCCTTACTAGTATTGCTTCCCATTTTAAAATACTGCGGTGGTTTTTTTACTTCAATAACACTTGGTATATAAAACTAGATAGCCATAATCACAAAATATTTATCTTCTCGTATAAATCTCAAAACCACCTCAAAACATGTAACGGCCGCTTATGTCAAAATGATTTCCATTTTTAAAAATCTTTTTTAAGTATAGGAGAGGCAAAGATTGTTAATTATACAGCCAGTAAGTTCACACTTAAATTTATTTCTAGTTGTGTTTATATATTTTACCTAGGGATTTTTTTATATATTTACACATTTTTTTATTATAAACGGATACAGTATTTTCGTATTATTCTCGTATTCATTTCACATTTCCTAGTAGAGCGCCATCTGTACTGCTAAGGATGTAGCATTACCTTACGAAGTGTTACATGACTCAAATGTTGCATTGAGTCCTCGATAGAGGGAAGTCTTTATAGTTTTGTATACAGAAAAGCATATTTCTACAAACTATTATAAATTAAACATTTTTAGAAAGATTAAACATGAAAGTAGTGCGCGTTGTGTTGTTTTAGTATAGTTTGTCGTCTAATAATAAAATAATAAATAGGAAATAAAAAATTTTTTTCTTACAAAAGAGTCCAAGATTGTAAGACTGAAGCCTAAACTAGACTTTCGTCTGTATCTTAGGTCTTCATCAATATATTATCGCTACTTCTGTTCCGGGAAAATTGAATGTTTACAGAGACCCGAAGTGCGCTCGGGTGAAAGCCACTGGGAATGGAGTAGGTACTATGTAAGTAATAAAAATATTATATTATCATCATCATAAGCCTATACTAGTCCACCGCTGGACATACGCCTGCACTATATATCGTATACGTCCACTGCAAGACAATGAGCGCTAAATACACCGTCCTCGGCTTATCGTATCCAGTAGCCGTATTCACAATGGCTCGGAAATCGGATTCGGATACGGAATCGACAAAGGACCCCGCAAAAGATCTTAGGAAAATGTGGTTTCAGTTTATTTTGATGAAATTTTCATATGTTATAGAGAGTAGGTAGAGTTTCCGTGGAATCTATCGGGATTCTGAATAACAGTTTTCGAATCGATCGATACGGATTCGCCGCTCACGAATTTCGTGTCGAATCGTTCGGAAACGGTTTCGAATAATTGTGAATACGGCTACTGCATTCATCTGCAGTATTTCGTAAATCGTTACTCCATCTGGCCGGAGGGCGTCCCACACTACACTACCCCAGAGATTGTCGTTTCATCGGCAGATATGGCCAGCCCACTGCTACTTCAGCCTGCTAATTCTGTGCGCTATCATAGCGCCTATATGTTAACTTTGGCTCTCTATCGGATTACTTCGTTGGGAATTTTGTCCTTGAGAGACTCCGAGCATAGCATGTTCCTTGACCGACCTTGAACTGGTGACTGGTGAGCAAGCCGTATCGTTAGTGTCCACATCTTGGAACCGTAGGTATACACTTATCATTTCGATGTCATTTTTATTAGGTGGAAGGAATCTGTCAAGCCTGAGGAGTCCGGCTGGGTGAGTACCACTGCCTTATCTATTTCTGCCGCCAAGCAACAATGCTTGCATTGTTGTGTTTCGCTTTGAATGATAAGGAAGCCAGCGAAATTACAAACATTTCATCTAGGTCCTCACAGTGTCAACGCACCTGCAGTTCTGCATTTTTGCTAACTGCAACCTATATGTATCAGTTGTAGATGTTATAGGCGGCAGTTACCACTTAGAATATCTGCTCGTTTGTCACTGAGTAGCATAAAAAATTACAGGTAGTGCGCACTGATTGAAATCTTTTGTTTTTAAGCATTGCGGTATGGATGAGGTGACGTGAGGACTCGATGAAGTATTATGAATGCGGCCCAGCCCCGCTGAATCCGCTTCTCTCAAATTTGCCTTTTTGGCCTCTCTCAAATTTACCTCTTCCTAACTGCAAGTTTTTAACACGAATAACCACGGAAGGTTATTCTGTCAGCCTGTGATTTGTCTTTATGTAAGGTATACTTATTTTTTTGCTGCTCAAATCACGATCGACAGCATTTTCAGCTGTGTATTTTTTCTGTTATAGAATAAATTTTTATGTATTCTACAACAGAAACTGTTTGAACTGAAGTGAGAGTAAACGCAGTTGCCTATCACTGCCTGCCAAATACCAAAGTAAATACAAATATACACAAATAAAAGTTTTATTGGCTAACATTAACATTTGTTCGACGTTGTGGCTGACACGAGAGACTCTTTGTCCAGCGGCCACGGCGGCAGACGGCCGGGCCGCGGTTCGCAGGCCGCCAGCCGCGCGCACATCGTATGCGGCACCGAGCACCTTCGGACAGCCCCGTCAGCTCGCCAGCGCCCTCGATAGAGCCCTTGCAGTTGAGGTGGCCATGGTCCGGTGCGGATGGCGGCAAGCACCACGTACGAGCTGGAATGAGAAAGGATCTGGATTGGCGACATGTTTTAGAACGCTATGAGCCTATGACGAATGAGTAACTAACTCATTCATCATAAGTTTGTTCATTTGGTCGTCACTGCCTACACAACAGGACTTTTGTTACATATTCAGTTTCCTTTGGTTTTGGTCCTACCACCTACCTAATTTTATGTTCATGAACACCATAAGATTTCAACCCAGGATCCACATTTTCTAAACAAAATTTATCTCTATTAGTTATGTAATTTCATATAGGCATCGTTCTACCATAAACGCGGTGCTAATTGGCTCCTGACCCGGAGACAATTCAACCCACGACCTGACAAAATCAGGTCCATGATTCAACACAATTGTCATAGTTGATTGGTATAAGTCAGTGTCACCAGCGGAATACCTTGGTCAACCTCGCTACGCCAACAATATTAAGAGACCGCCCTAACGAGTGTCCAGCTCGTTGCGGTACTGAAGTTTAACAAGCCTCAAAGTACATAATGGTTACCCATCCAGTTACAGGCATCGCCGTGCGCCGTATTATCGGTCATGCAAGCACGCTGCCGCTAGAATGGGACCGCCCTAAGTAATTTCAGCAGAATTCACGTCCATAGGCTGCGGTGACTGCTTACCATCAGGCAGGCCGTAAGCTTGTTTCCTACCATAGTGTTATATAAAAAAATTAAGATCATTCTAATGCAACATTCCATTGCAGCAATCTGGCTTAACATTCAACGTTCGTCATTGTTAGAAGTGAGTGTTACATACTTTTACATTTAGGAAGATCTCCGGACCACTTCATGTCGTGTCCACAAAACAGTGACGAGTTTGTCGATAGGTCGTGATTTGAATCCCGACATGAGAAATGGCAAGGGTTGTCCCTCTCTTCACAGTGGGCAACCAAATATTTTGGGGTGTCGCATCCTCGGGTCATCACGTGGATTTGCATCTTGCACAGATGAAGATTCTGGAAAAAGATAAAATGAGTGCATTGAATTAGATGGATATATGTACTGTATTATAGCGAATAAAATAAAAAAATTATTAAATTAGTTCAGCCGTTTCTGAGTTTTAGCGGGACTAACGGATCGAGATTCCTAAGCATATTCTATGTTACACTGTAAATACAATACGATCGTAAGCGCACTATCACTTAAATAATAATTTTATACATACTGGGTATTTGCTGCATCGTTAGCTAAAATGAGGGAGGTACTAAGTACGGGCACAGCTATCTTTTCAGGGGCCCGAGCCAACCTCTGGATCTTGCGAATCGGCTTTTGCCTGACGGGTGGTCAGATGACAGTCACCGCACGTAAAAAGCCAAAACACTACCAGCTACCAGAATTTTTAATTAAATAAATAAATAAATAATCGTGGACAAATTCACACAGCGCCATCAAGTCCCAAAGTAAGCAAAGCTTGTGTTAATTGGTCAATTGTTAATTAAAGATTCTGGTAGTTAAATTGAAAGCGCTCTCCAATTAGAAGAGCGGACCCAGGCTGACAGATTGACCCGCTGAACCGGGATTTCATTAACTGTCTCACCTTAAGAATTTATACTGGCTTGACATGCAAATTATGACCACAAACTAAGAGTTTGTTATACCAGCGAAACTAATTTTACAGAGACTTAAAATAAAAACAACTTTTCTTACTATTTGAATATTCTGTTATAATATATATGAACCCTTGTACTCTCTCCCGATTTGTTACTTGAGTAGCACAGAAATATGACTTTTAAAGTGGTTAATGAACGAATGCTTTCTACAATGTAGAGTCTTCATCATCTGTGGTAGGACGCCATCAATTATTTTAGTCGATTGATTATCCAATAGTCCTCGTAATTGATCAAATGTCTTACTTTATTTTTAAAGACGATTTTGCCAACAACCATATGTGACCCATTCTCCAGTAAGGATCCGAAAGTTGGGCCGTACATGTGGACAAAGCGGACGCCCCTCGGTGGTTTGAGGCCTGAACATGAGGCCAAGCGAGGCCTCTGTAGAAGCACTCGATCCATCCCAGCCTTTGCAATGAGGGTTCGGTCGGGTGGACATCGCACACACACGTTGTCATCTGGAAATTATAAAAATACTTTTAAAATACATAGGTAATATCCGGGTAATAGGGTCGGTAATACCGTAACCAAGTCTTCTGACTCATAGCTAACGCAGAATTGAGTCCCATTTGTTGCCTATGACAACGTATCTTGTTGATGTCTTTTTATGATACAGGGATCATCATCATCACATCAACGTATAGTATACCCACACAAAGAATAATTACATTCATTTATCATCACAGCTCCCCATAACAGTCCACTGCAGGACTTAGGGCCGCTCCCACGAGAGGGGTGGTTATTGCCATAGTCTTCACGCCTGGCGGGCGTTGAGGTCGCAGTGTTATAAATATAATAATGGAAAACGCTGCTGTCCATTTTCCAGCCCACAGAGGCTCTTAGAATGTTTGCCTCGAAAACATTAGTCGTCTTGTGCGACACATGGGATACTGAGGTGAATATAAGGAGGGATACGTTGTAACCCCGGAGTAATATAGCTTTTATTACCTTAGGCAATAGCTTCTTTAGTTTATGCGACCGGCAATCGATATCTGTTATTTTTCAAGAATCAGTTAGGTATGCTCGCAACAATGTTCATACGTTTATTTTTCTAGGAGTTTGAACTTCTTGAAAAATAAACGGTTGTGGTAAAATTGCAGAGTTATAATGTAGTCCGAGCATCGAGTGTAAATATTTGAAACATTTACAATTTCAAGGCGATCTATTCTCGGTGACGAGTACCGCAACACAAAAGTTTCCGAAAATAATTATTGCATACGTACCCGAAATAATGTTATCTTCCCTGTGCTTCATGCGTAGAGGTAACGATTTGTGTTTGTACTCGTTTCCGGGACGTATAACGTCCTTTCCGGGATAAATCTGGGAGACATCGTTCACATTTTGCGCACCAGTTTCTTTAAGATATGTGTCAGACTGGTAGAAGAGACGGGGGTCTTCTCTCGGCTGGTGGACCGCGAGGGGGGTCCGGCCAGCCTGCGCGGGGGCATCATGGACGCGTAACGACGCACGCGCACCGGTGTACCCGCCGCTACGATCGTCATTATCATTGCTTCTGTCCAATTGATACTGACTCGCACGTCTCTCGTACCTGGCAGCGCTCTCCCAAGCCAAATCAGATGTTTCCCTAGGTAAAGCCACCAACCTGGAATAACAAACATCTATTTCAGGTTGCCAAAGCCGACTCGTATCAGTTCTCGCCATTTGATTCGAATATAAATATTTACATGAGAACTGCAGCTCGATTTGAAAACATGAAAGCTCATGAAATACCGAGATATTGAAATATGTGATGAGATGATGACGCAGGTAATGCTATTCTGAGCGTTAGAACGAAGCTTGTTGGCATTATATTTCAATATGTACTTAATCATCGTAAGCGGCTGTTCCAATTTCAGAATCGATAGAATTTGATATTTAATTTTAATTTACTCAAAAATTTTATTAATTTTTAAACAATTTGCAAACGTCCATAGGCTGCGGTAATTGCTTACAACATGGCAGGCTGTAAGCTTGTTTGCCACGCTAAAAAAATCTAATATTTTTATCAACTGATCTAATTAATGAATAGTATTTACGTCTATGTCAGAAATTATATCGCATGAGGTCACTGCAACCTCAGAAGCTTTTTCCTCAATGACTGCAACTGTGCCAAATGTTTTGCGTCATTTCTTACCTATTGATGTCGACGTCCGGTTGGCGAGCTTCGAAAACTGAAAATTTAAAACTTTTAGATACCTGTTTATGTATATAGTTTTTAAAGGTCTGTTGTCATGGGACCTACACTTGCTTTCTATTCCATTACTCATGAGTAGTAGTGAGATTATAGATCGTATGTGTGTAATTTCATTATCGCACGAATAAGAGTAGTAGTGAGATAATAGATCGTATGTGTGTAATTTCATTATCGCACGAATAATTTTTAAATCTTAGCAAATTCTACGTCTAAAAATAGAAAATTTGTTTTCACAGCTCCTTGTCCACAAAGTCCAATTACCTATATGTTGCGAAATGTTAATGTTATTCGGATTAAAGCATACGAGCATTTTAGATATACTTTTTTCGGATAATCTACCTATTTCGTTTTTATTTTGTGCTACATTTTTCATCCAATTTCCTAAGAGACGTATCGCCACAATCGAGAGTGTAATTCTTGTAAACGATTGGGGAATTTGAAAAAGTGTGTAAGGCAAAAGTTGTGGAGAGCTTTCATTCAGTGGAAGACACTTTTCTCTATAACGCACCGTTTTGGATATATTACTGAGTGACCCAAAACATCGTAATTTTCAGCGTTTTATGGGTATTTCTAAGCTCGTGGCAGCACCCCGGGGTCGACAACTTGGATTTTTTATGAAGGCCTCTACCTGTGTAACATATTAAAAAATCCCCCATACCTGATTCTTTGCAAGGTAGAATGTACACGATTTACCTGAGCTATAACGTAAGATAGTATAAATAATAATTTTTAAGATATTTATTAGTCGGCAGTTAGGTATTTTCCATCAAAATTACCACGATTCTATGTAATAAATATACAAATCTAGTTTTTAATGTCGCTAGTGTCTTTATGCGAGCCCGCGAAACAAAAATTTTATATTATCCTTTATTGTGGTCTTCTGCAGTTTTGAGTCGCGTTCACTTCCAATCCCGCGGGATTCTGTTTCTACTTTACCGGGACGGATGAAGGAGACTATTATGTATCCGAGAACATAATCCTATGACACTCGGGAAAAATGTAAATATAGAGAAGAGAGCGCATTCAAACAAACAAAGAAACAAACTTTTTTATATTAATACCTATGGACTCACAATTTTTAACAAATAATTGTAAAATTATTGTAGTTGTATGGTACTGTTTGTTTTGCCCTCCACGTATGTGGAGGAGGCTCAAGTCCAGATGTGGACTACCCTTTAAGAAAAAATTTCGGTTGCAGCTACAGCAAAAGAAAGGATATTTCGCGCATCTTTAGCCAAATAAGTTTACTAAATGCATGCCAAAAGAAGTGAGCACTAGCTGTCCTTTAAACCCAAAGTAGGTACTCGTCCTTGATCCCAGGATTTGTTTAAATTATTTCATGAATACTATAAAAACCTTTTAACAATTGCAAAGGTACATTATTCTTATGGTGGTCATGAACTGAGGTAGGCAGGTACTTTTATATTTTCTCCGAAATCAGTATGGATGTAATCTACTGAACAGATTTTGATACACTCTATGTACTAGGTTATGCTTATAAACATGCACACATATACAATAAGTTTTATAGGAGTAGGTACATAGAATTATGTATCCAGCTAAGTAGACCTACACATTTTATTGTCATTATAAAACAGTGATTACGTCATTCGTTTAAATAGCATAAGTATAGGCAGTTACGCATAGTTGATGATTCTGCATTTTTATTAGGTCGCATTTTTGTCTGTCTGTTGCCTGTTCGGTACATATTTACCTATCTTACGTTATGGGTAGGTGTAGGTTTTAATTAAACAGGTGCATTGTCTAATTGCTAATGGTCAGCGCTTTCCATGAGGTGGGTCAGTTTTTTAAATTACATGTATTTTAAAAAGAAAATATACCTATGTTCTTTGAGAATTATACCGACTGTAATTATTTTAACCCAGACGGATACGATACTTAACTCCTTGCGCAGAGATTTAAGTAAAATCGTAAGCAAGACTAAGTAATATGGACTAGTCAGCGTGACGAGGTCGGAGGCATTGCGGGTTGATAGCTGTGTTGATTGATAGTGTAGTCGAGAATAATGCCGTGCAATAATGAAATTTCATTCACACATTGCATTATAAAAACAAACAAGAGTGTTTCTCGTACTACAGATATACTGTATTATGAGCTTTGCAATAAAATCCGGAATACTATTCGGGCGTGGTTGAAACGCTAGAAACATCTTGCTATCTGTGTTTTACATAATTATTCCTTACTCATTAGGTATTACCTCTGTATATATGTAAAAGCCTTAGTATTACCTAAGCACGTTATTCTAAAATAATTTAATAATTCAGATTTTAGGCACCCAAGTAACATAAACACACTTACCTGAAAAAACAAAAGCCGACAACACTAACAAAACATACATGTTGAGTTATGCATCCGTAGCAATTATAACTTCACATAAAAATAAATTACACAAATAATTTGCACGGGATTGCTACACCAGATGTCGCAAAAGGAAAAATACGAATAAATGCACCAGATATCGAAAAACTAAAATAAAAACAACGCGGCTGGTTTTGAAAATATCGAGGCAACGACTACCAAAGGGTGGTCTGCTGTGCTCATACTGAACTAACATACTCATACTCGATGCGCACAGTTTTGTACGTGGGTGGACGTTTGTTCGCAGTTGCCAGAATAGCATACAACTTATAGTGTAGGTAACTATAACAGTAGGAACAGGTTATCGGAACGAATGAGTATTTGTAATTAACATTTTCATTATCATTCATTATGAACTAGCTTACAAACTTCGGTGATCCCGTTGGTACTACGTGTGTAGTCTACGTACTTTACATTTCGGAATAAAATTATAGCTTTCAACACCGAGGTATTTTGAATTTTGTTGAATTATATTGTCATAAAGCTTTATGTCGTGAATCTTCCAGCTATCCTCAAAAACCGTAATTTATTCAACTTTTATAAGGCATACAGCTTAGGAATGGAAAACGTTGCCTTCGAGAATATATCCTCAACATAACAATCTGGACTATACAAACAGATCAATTCAATCAAAGAACCAATAGTGTTATGGGAAGAAATATTTTTCGTGCCACGCTAGGGCTTGGGGTAAGGGGAAAAGTAGACCGGTGGTACTGGAGCGTTGCCTAGGTTTGATACATAAAGTTCATTTCAAGTTCATTTCGATTTACCCCCTGAGGGCGTTTAACTTTACCATTACCTTTTTGACGTTCGAAAAGACATTAATTAATCTTAGTTAAATAAATACCTACTTTTCATTCATTCATTCATACATCTTCGGGCACGTTCCGGATCTTCCAGGCTTTGTCGGGCGAGGTCCGGCTCTACCTGGCATTGTCGGGCATGGTCCGGCTGTGTCGTTCGTCGCCGGTGTCGGCGGGGACAGCCTCTGGGGCGGTCAATATGTGTTTCCTTCTTACTTTCCTATCACTATCCCATTTGATAGAAAGAGATATTTAATGTCATACTCAATAAAGAAACCTTGATTTGATATGATGATTTATGTGTTCTTTACCAACTGTATATAATACATTTTACTTTTGTGTTTACAATATTATTACTCCTTAAAACAACATCCACTGCATCAGCAGTATCGGCTGTTTTCAATTAAACGCATCCATTAAGTACGCTTATGCATTTATTGCACGTCACAACGACTACCATAATAAAAAACTAATCGAAAGAGACGTGCACGCTCCATCACGGGTGCTTGTTGCAAACGTCGTCACAGATGCTTGTTGCAAACGCCTCGTCGCAGGTGCTTGTTGCAAACGCCTCGTCGCAGGTGCTTGTTGCAATTGTAAAGCTTCATCACACGTGCTTGTTGCAGGTGTAGTAGCAGCAGGGGTGGTGGGGCGGATTAGGGGCCGTGAAGGCCTGGCACGGGGGCACTTGGGGTACGCACTCGCCGGGGTACCACACGCTGCGAGCGTATCGGCCGCTGGGCCGCGTACACGCAGTGGCGTTGAAGCAATCCGCCTTGCACGGGAGGTCGTAACAGCACCGACTGTGTAAGAGCATACATTCCATTATAATTAATTATTCCAGTATGAGTTTATAACAATGAGCTACAGCAAGTGCAAGACTCAACTGAATAATCTGTAGCAAAGAAAGTACTATAACTAGAAATATCGAACTGTTCCGGTGGTAGTAATTAGGGTGGCGTGTCAATAATTTCGTGACAACGCACTGTATTAGGTAGTACGTTACGTGAAATCGTATAATGATAGGTGAAAGTTATAGCTACAATATAAATTTGCATCAACCCTTTCGAATATGGGTAATGGCGACTTATCTGGGGCCGTATTCTAAACACAATCTCGACGGTATTCCCAAGGAGGGTTGACCTCAGACAGGTGGTTTGTTATTCAACAGGAATAAACATCTTGTGAATTCAACAATACTTCCAGAAATTTAACATTTTAAGAATTCAACATAAATAAAAAAATCATAATCATCTTGGCGTTAATGTCCCGGTTGTGCTCTCACACGCGAGAACCGCCTTCACCATGATCCAGGATTTGGCAGATCAGTTAATTACAGTGCGGCGATTGCTATCTGACTTCCGTGACCCTGTTTACCTAACCAGATAGGATCACGGTAAGGCGATTGAATGTATCGCCTGAATAGGTTTCATCACGATGTTTTTCCTCACCGTAAGAAGATCGGTTAGTGATCAACACACAAAATGTAAATGTAAAGTACACAACTCAGAAAAGTGTCATTCAGTGTCAGCGGCAGTGGGATTCGAACCCGGGACCATCCTTGATAATTTAATATTATGGTCCGGAATGAAAAAGTGAAGCCAAATCCGTTTTGTAATATGTAGAAAGAAACATTTGTGCGGATACTTACCCTCTAGGGGGACAAGGGCTGGGTCTGGGGCTGGGGCGGGGGCATGAGGGGGATGATGATGACTTTGATTCGCATTTACAGTCTGCCATCTCGTTCGCTCTTGTCTAAGGTTGCATTAATAATAACAGAAACGGATGAGTTGCGATCGACCACCGTACAAATATCACGGATCTTCCTGCCTTCCTGCGTTACAACACTCAAACCTTTAAGAAACGAGTACAATCTCAAAAGTCGAAATAGCGTTCGCGACTCGCTGGGTGTCCATGAGCGGCGGTGATTACTTTCCGTCATGTGACCCGCGTGCTCGTTTGCCTCTCTCCATTATAAAAAAAGAAAGAAAAAAATATACTATGGTCGGGGCGCCTTGGAGGGCCCGGAGCAGAAGGCCAGGCCCTCCCGTTGGAACGGCTGCGGCCGCGGCTGCCCGTGACGCGGCCGCTTCGTATAGACGCTCCATTCGCCGCGCACACAACCGTATCGTGGCTCAGACCTGAAGTCCTCGTAGCCCCGGGGCAGTACCGACATCGCTGTAAAAATTTTAATAAAATAAAATAAATGCTGGTGTTATCAGTGGTCAGATACCTTTGAGATCGACACGGGGTTGTCGATGAAACTATGCTGCGCTCCGATCCGACTCACCAAGGTAAAGGCATCTAGTACAGCGGTACACAAAATTGGCACACATTACCGAGGTATTGGAGTTTTTCAGGTTTAATTTCTAAATGCGTAGGCTTACAACAAGTATATTTTTGAGAAGTTATGATCTATAGATACTATTTTACAACGTCTAACGGATGTCAGTAGGCGTACTACAATGAGAACGCATAAAGCCCTCGAGGGCAGTACCTCAGGCAGAGCTGGGAGTGCAAAGCTGGGAGAAACAGCGTCGTCTCCTAAATATATTTATGGGCTTTGCCCTTCCAAGCGTAAATTATTGCCATGCCTAGAAGTGTCAGAGTCTGGGGATCTCTGGCCGCCTGGCCGCTCCGCAGACGCAGAAGAGAGTAAAAAGGTATATGTACGACTGCTCCTTTATAGCTCCCGATAGTAGCCATCGGGCCGGAGGTGCTGGTGCATCTCCTTTGTACTGGCCCCCACCTCAGTCTATTGAGAATGGTTTGGCACTTCCGGCTATTCCCATCAGCTCCTGCAACGGGGGCATGGTGGACCCGCCATGTAATGCGGTCGCTGGAGGTGTCGTGGATGACAAGGTTTCGGCTCCGCCGCAGGGTGTTACGGGTAGACCGGCGACTGTCGGGAGTCCCACACATGCTTTACGTAAAAAAGGCAGACCATATTGAGAGACCAACTTTTTAAAATAAAAGCAAACTTACCTATAGACTTTGGTAGATCAAGGTAAGATACTTGATAAAATATTTCAGCGATTTACTCCCACTATTTTCTTATTTTTACGTATTTTTTTGTTATATTTATCCGGTTTAGGTCTACATTACACAAAAAATTTTGACATTATATATTGATTATAAGTCACGGATACAGAGATATGGAAAAAAAATCTCCCGGCCATAGAGATCAGAATAGGTCACAGAGATTGTTGAGATTACGAATTCTTTGAACTTTGAAGAACGGATTCTTCGTGGATCGTCTTTTCTTAGACGTGGCTTTTTTTCAGGTCTAATTGTCCCAAGTTAACAAATCATGTTGGCGAGTAGACTTACTCAAGTATTTTAGAAGAAGCTTGTTATTATCTATATCTCCATAGGAACATGTTTATATATATTAGGATAGGTTTCCGCCTTTTCCTCACCGGGAAGATACCAAACCAATGGAGGCTGAGTATAATTACCCCAGTCTTTAAAGGTAAGGGTTCAGTGCGGGAGTGTACCAACTACCGCGGTATAAAGGTGATGTCTCACACCATGAAGCTCTTCGAACGCATTGTGGACTCTCGAATCCGACGGGAGTGTACAATCTCGGATTGTCAGTATGGGTTCCGGCCGGGTTGTGGGACCATGGACCCCGTATTTGCCCTAAGAACTCTCATGGAGGGATACAGATCAAGGAACACGCCCCTGTATTTCCTGTTTCTGGACATGCAGAAGGCCTTTGACTGTGTCCCTCGTGAGATGATCTGGTGGGCGTTGCGGTCCAAGTCAGTACCTGAGGCCTATATTGACATAATCCGAGACATGTACCGCGATTCCGATTCCATAGTTAGGACTGCTGTTGGCGATACCAACACTTTCCCGATTACCGTTGGGGTACACCAGGGCTCTGTGCTCAGCCCACTTCTGTTCAACGTGATATTAGACGTACTGTCAGACAGCATCCGAGACTATCATGAGGTACCTCCGTGGCTACTCATGTATGCTGACGATATCGCGTTGACAGACTCTGACAAGGGGCGTCTTGTCCAACGGGTGGAAAAGTGGAAGGAGTCGCATGAGAACGGCGGTCTGAAGATAAATGTGGTGAAGACAGAGTACATGGCTTGCAACAGTACAGACCCCCTACCCATCCGCATAGGTGAAGAGGAGGTCAAACGAACGGATCAGGCCAGATACCTGGGGTCAGTACTAAGCGCAACTGGTGACATCGACAGCGACGTCAAAGCCCGAATATCCGCGGCTTGGGCAAAGTGGCGGGAGGTGACGGCTGTCATTTGTGACCCCAAGATGCCGATGAAACTGAAGGGACAGGTCTACAAGTCCATTATTAGACCTGTTCTCTTATACGGCAGCGAGACTTGGCCTCTACTAGAGCGACACAAGCAGGTGTTGCGAGTCACGGAAATGAAGATGCTGCGGTGGATGTGTGGGGTTTCCCGCAAAGATCGCGTGCGGAGCGCCCACATCCGCGGTAGCCTTCGTGTCCGTGACATCGCAGATAAGCTACAGGAGTGTCGCCTTCGATGGTATGGCCACGTCTTGCGCAGACCGGCAAATTATGTGGGGAACAGATGTCTGGCCATGCCGCCCCCACCAGGCACGAGAAGGAGAGGCCGGCCCAAGAAGCGATGGCTGGACGTCGTTAAGAGTGACATGCGTGCCAACGGACTCACTATGAAGGATGCCGAAGACCGAGCAAAGTGGACTAGACATAGCAGGAAGGCGGACCCCGGGCACCCGCGTGTAGCGCGGGGGCGCAACCGGGATTTAACGCCGAGATGATGATGATGATGAGGTTTCCGCCTTTTGCCTATCCTACCTAATTCTAACTTCCTACTAGGCAGCGTACAAGGCAACGTGAAAGACGTGGCAACGTGGGCTCGCGGCAGATCTTCAATGCGATGGATAGACCAAGTTCAAAAGGCAATTGAGGAGCCCCTTTCGAAGAAAAGCAACCATTAGGGAAGTATTTAGCAACTGCTGAAGTGCGCCACCATCTCGTAACGATCACGGCCACTCTGCCAAGAGTGTTATTACTAAGAATGAAAAGGATAGAAGAGAATTCCCTAATCCTAACATAATACGCGAAAGTACTCTTTCTGTCTGTTACCCAAATTACTAAACCGATTTAAACCAAACTTGGGAGGGACATTCTCGGGAACCCTGAGAGACTATGTGACGTCATCACAAAATCTTAACAGTGTAATGCAGTTAATTTAAAAGCCTACTGGAGTCTCTAAGTTAACGAGTAATAGTCGACCAACTTATAAAGTTTAGTTGGATAAACAAAAATTTCATACAAATAGTATTGAGAGCAAGGTGAATTTATAACTTTGTATTGTGTTTATATATCACAGAAAGGTCTGTTTTAGGTACGTATTTTTACAAGAAGCTACGGAATCCTACACTGCACATGGCCCAATTATTAGTTTTAATCCATTCGTTTTGTCGGATCGATATCGATATGACGTAGTTCACGGATTTTGCTTTCACCTGAGTGACCTGACCTGAGTGGTTCAGTGGGTTAACACGCCGGAGAGGTCCCGGGTTTGATTCCCGGCCGAACAGAAATTGAATTTTTTTTTTCTGTTTCGGTTTTTTTTTTGGAAATTGGTGGGGAGGTAGCTTAGAACCAGGAGCTAGGATAATAAATACATAAAAGAAAGTCGTGTTAGTTACACTTTTATAACTCAAAATCATCAGCAGATGTATCGTTCAAAACTCAACTGACATATTATGGAATAACAAAACGCAACTGACAGATAAACGGGGTAGGTGTAGGGGAGGTGTAGGGTAGGGTAGAACTAGGGGTAGGGTTAGAACGCTACGCGAACGAAGTCGCGCCGGGTCCACTATTTGTACATACAAGGACAGTAGAACATTGTTACAGTATGACAATATAGTACAAAGCCGGTCTCATCGCTAAAACCGATCTCTTCCAGACAACCATTTTATGTAATGTACAGAGAGTCAACTTAAACACTATCTACATTAAATGACGAACAAAGGTTTCCAAAAAAAAATTAGGAAAAAAAAAAAAGTACTATTCCATATTTCATGAACACAGGCGATGGACTTCAGTTATTCGTTGTTAGGAGATGTACTTTCAGTTTCCTTTTAAATATGAGCGGTGACTCGGAACATCGCAAGTCGCGGGGCAGAGCATATCACAAGCGCACCGACTGAACAGTGAACGACTTGTCGTAGAAGCTTGTGACATGTTTAGGCATTACCAATGTTAGGTCGCGAGAGGATCGGAGGGATCGACTTTGCACGTCCGAGTTATACCGGAAACGCTCCTTAAGGTGTTGCGGCGAGCAGCGGCCGAAGAGCACGCGGTACAATAGCGAAAGACAATGACTGTTTCGCCGCTGCCGAATAGGGAGCCACCCAAGCCGAGCGCGGAACTCGGAGACGTGGTCGAACTTGCGAAGACCAAAAACAAATCTAATACAATTATTTTGTAGTTGCTCGAATTTATTAAGTTGTTCTTCAGTCAAGCCAATGAAACATGAGTCCGCGTAATCAAGAATCGACAGTAACAAAGACTGTGCTAACGCGATCTTAGTGGGGATTGGCAGAAAATTGCGTAGTCTTTTTAAAGACTACGATGAGGCGAACAACTTACGACTTACCTCAGCAATATGAGTAGTTTATCAGTTATCTAACACCCATAACACAAGCTTTGCTTACTTTGGGGCTAAATGGCGCTGTGTGAATTTGTGCAAGCATATTTATTTACTTATTTTATATGCTCCTTGGCCTTTACAGTCATAAATATTTGGAAATGGACCAAAGGTCAGAGGTTGAAATAGTGCAGTTTGAACACTACATAATGTTTTAAACTATCGTGGTCATTATCACATTTCAAGGGTATGGTTCGGGTTTCCTACCGTGTACCTTTGTTGACGAGCAGCCCGATATTTCGACACAGACAAACCTGCAGTGTAGTCGGTGAAGCAAATCTCGCTCTGAACTACTTGACTTAAGCTAACTCAGGGCGCTGCTCAATAAACAGCCCTCCAGCCATTTGGCTCCCATACGTATAATCCCATGGGACTAGGGTCCCACCTGTAATAAAACAGGGACATACATAACATACATTACATAATACTTCCCTCCACATTACGGACCATTTTTTCATTTAAAAGGGTCACAATTGATAAAACTTTTTCAGTTCAAAAATGTATTTGTTATGCATAAAACCAGCTGTATATTTATAACTCCACGGGACGTTACAACGCTTGATCACCAGATCGGCATGACGGGTCCACACTTGCACTTTCCGCAGACAGGCACGCCTGGGTAGCTGCAACGCTTCGGGAGGCACACGGCTGGTTCTGTGCAGCAGTAGTCTGGGCAGGGCTTCCGCCTATTCGCCCGGCAGCACGGGATCACGGGTTTCTCACACAGCGGTACATGGATCGCCCGATCCTTCTTTCTTGGCTGTGGGAGATGTTTAGAACTGGTTACTACGCCAAATTCTTACTCGACGTGATTTTATATTCAGGGGCATTCTACTTTTATGTTCTCTTATGAATGAACGGCCAAATCTGGACACTTTTCAGGGCAGCATGAATAAACTATTACTAGTTTATAAACAAAAGAACAAAACTACTGTAGGTACCTATTATAAGTAGTCTGCGAAAATTGGTTATACGAGACATGAAAATGAATCACCGTTACTTTTATATCATCATCACAAGCCTCTAGCACACTAACTCAACAAGAGGGTATTAGGCGCTGTCCTAATTGGCAACAGTCGTGCGACCATGGCCGTACGACGGACGTCGTCCGACCAATAGGATATCACAAAACCGCCCGTCGCACGACCATGATCGTACGACCGTTGTCAATGATTACAGTGCCTTGGGCTCGCGAAGTTTTATTTAGCAGCACGTTTTTATAACAGTTGCTATTTGTAGATAAAGACCTATTGGCCTATGCCGAAGGGATTTCAACTAAATAACTTGGTCACCACCTTAATTTCATGCTCTGAACACAGACTCTACGTGCACGAGACTGAGACTTACTAAGTTAGTCTGTTACTAAGGCTGAATTTTAGTAATAAGTTTGTACCGGATCGCAGGGCACGCACGGCGGCAGGCACGGCAGCACGGGGGGCGCGGGCGGGGGGTCAGACTTCAGGTACACGACCCCGGGGCACGGCGAGCACCCACCGCCGGGGCACGTACAGCACGGCTCCTGGCTGCACGTTTTTCCAAGCGGAGAACATAACGAGCAGCACGGACTCGACTTCCGCGACGTACTGCCAAGCGGAGTGCTAAGGTAAGGACAGAAACTGTAACACGGGCCACTCATTTTGAAGATTTTGTTGTTTAATTTTTATTTACATTACAAAATATTTTTGTGATTTCACATCGGTGTTTTTGTGATAAAATGATTTTGTTTTATTTTTCTTCGTGCACAAGGAGAGTTTGATTTGGAAGATTGCATACGTTTTGTACTGACAGAGCAGAGACTCACTGGCAGTATAACACTGGATTTTTGGGTACCGTACAAGCTAGGTGAAATAGGAACCATATGGGCGCTTTTTTAAGTAATGGAGGATATTATTGTTGATGTCCACGGTACGACGATAACACGGGGATAAATTGTATGGTAATATGTGAAGACGTTTTTAAATTTCGGTTCACGACTAAATTATAACGAGCACGTCCCGATATTTTTGAGATGTAGTGCCTAGACACAACTGTCGTGCAAGAAAAATTCGATTCATGGTTTGTAAAGCTGAAATAAAACAAATAAAAAGTATTAAGTATCAGTGAAACCAGCTACAAATCAAATTATATTATAATTTCTTATTGATTTATATAGTAGGAAATTAAATATCAAAGAGGAGGGAAAGTAGGAAAGAAACACACAGGGACATGTTGGCCGCCCCAGGACCGGAGCACATCCACCCCACGCCTACAACATCCGGACCATGTCCGACAATACCACACAGAGCCGGTTGTGCCACACAGAGTGCCCGACAATGGCAAGCAGAGCCGGAACGTCCCCGACGTAATATATTGGTATATTATTAAAGAAAAACCACCTAAAACTACAGCAAGAATTAGCCAGTCCACCAAGGCAGCACCCGTTCACAGGTATAACGCAGGGCCCAGTCATCGTCCAATTCAACCATATTTGAGGGAAAAGGTGGCCCGGCGCCCACGTAACTGCCAGATAGATCTTTAAGCGTGTGTTAGATAGGGTGTATAGAGTGTACAGATCTCGGGTGTGAATTTAAGTATTTAGAAGATATTAATGATGGTGGTCTAGTATTTTATCGAAAACTAAGGGTGGAAAGCTTAATGAAATAAAAATAGGGCACATTAGTTAAATATAAATAGCTATTTATTCAGGAAAGGAATAGCATATTTAAACACACATATTAGATCAAATTAGATAAGTTATTATATTATAGGATAGGCAATCATAGCAAACAAAGTTACATGGGAAATATAACAATATATTCTGAACATAATAAAACATAGCAAAATACATATTTATCCCTAAAAATGGGACAATAGTATTACGTATGATTCAATCAATAACCGATTATATAGATAAATAAAACTAATACAAAATATAAAGCAACAATAAAACAATGCAAGTTTGTACTTAACTCTGTGCTGGGTCTGGAGCAAAAACCCCCTCGCAGTCTCTCGACTGGGTTTATATAACCGACATTCAAACGGAAGTTAGAAGCCGTTACATTTCAACCAATGACAGCACGTTATAATACTTCTAATTAACTATGAAATATTGTGCAAAGATAATAACCAAATTCATCGAAATAGTTCTTAAAACTATTTTAAATAATTATAAGATACGTTAAATATTTAGAAACCAAACTTTTAGTTAATTAGTACTGAATGTACTCAAAGATTAAACATCGTTCAGGAATTTCGTACATTCGTTCTGAAACGACTATAATTTTATTTGGCAATATTATTTATTATTAATTACGATAGTTTTACTTTTAAATAACAATTAAAAATAGACTATAATACCATATAATATAACACGTGCATTATGCTGTATGTGATCCTTACCCTGCCCGTAGCCTACCCCTATCCTACCCTACCCACCTCTACCCTACACCTACTCTTCTCCTAACCTATCCATACCCTATGCCATCACCATCGCCAATAAAAGATGGACTGTTTGAATGATAACGCGGGCGAAATGGCAATTTTTTAAATTTCTAGTAATGTTTTTTGCATGCTCACAATAATATTTAAAAGAGTATTGTTTGGCTGCGGTATTCTATAAGGTGGAGGGAGGTACTTCCCCAGTCGGGCGGCTCCAATTCGAGCGGGATACCCCGCTATGCCCTACCTCTCTTAAAATCATGTCTTTTATGACACTTGCAAGATTGACAAAAAACGAAATATCTATATCGGACTACGCGTTTGGTCTCTAGAGGAACTACAAAGGAACAAACATACATATATAGGCTGACCCTCATTGCCCTCCTTTGCGTCACGCAGTCGGCTAAAAATTAGATGAATACCTCATACAATAATCATGTTTCTTTTCGGTGTAATCAGCATACTTTTTTAACTATAACACAGATTGAGGTCCATACGGAACCCTGGCTGAACGAGTGCATCTCCATATTTCAGATATATAATATAGGCTCCATGGTATTAGAATAATAAAAAGAAGAATATAAAAAATGTCAAAAAATCCCGAAAATCTCGAGAATGTCACGGTGAAAAAATTACATGTAGATTCTCTAAAAAAATACACAAAATAAATGACAAAATTATAACTGAGAAAATTCCTATACGAAAGGACAGTGAGTTCCTACAAATAAAACTAAAAAAAACTGAAAAATGTGCTACTGTCCGACTTGCCCCCCGATCATACCATGCGGCACGAAGCCATGCCGTACCTCATGCCCGCCGCCGCCCAAGTGCAGCAGGCCGTGCTGTCCGGCCCCGGTGCCGTGCACGCCGTGCCCCCCGTGCCGTTGCAAGCCGGTCTTCCGAGCGTGCCCGCCGCCCGCCATCCCCGACTACGTACCGCCGATTGTACCCATACTGCCGCGCTGCAAGCCGCGTCGCCCGCCCCCAGTTGAGGTGATACCGCGCCCTCCGAAGCCTATGTGTTGGGCCCCAGTGCTGCCGCTACCCCCGCCGCCGGAGCCCTGCGATCTACCACCAGTGAGTATAGTCTTTTAAGTCAGAATTACAAAACAAGATATTTTATAGGGTTTTTATAGGGATGACCTCAAATTGATCACAAAAAGGGGTACAAAACAACAATTGTATGTTTCTTGGGGAAAGTTGTTCAGTTTTATGGGTAGAATATGGGGTTTCGATTAATGCTAGCGGTCTTTTTACATATATTATATACATATATTGATAACAATCATTGTTTACTATGGCACCAGCTCTGAAAACTGCATACCTGTCTGCAAACTGTAGCTTATCCACAAAGTGTACGACTTATAAATATGTTTAGAGTTTTCTGTAAGAACAAGACAAGCTCAGTGGTTCGGATGGTATGGATCTTGATGGCTTAAACCTTCATTTTTGTACATCATCTCCTTTAATGGATCCAGGTATCAAGAGCTTGACAATAAACCGGCACTTGAAGGTGAGCCGCTGGCGCTGGGGTAGGTTTCAGATCAAGTTGTATTACATTTGCTCAAAACAATTAAAACAAAGGCGACCGGGGATGACGGATTGAGTCTCAATATTATTATTTATATCAAAGAATTTATAGCACCAATTCTAACACAGTTAATCAATTCGTCATTGTCTTCCGGGGTGTTCCCTTCCTGTTGGAAGCGAGCGCACGTTACTCTCCTCCCGAAGAAGTCAAATCCTTCCTCTTTCGCGGAATTCCGGCCTATTTCAATCCTCCCAACACTGTCTAAAATTATGGAGAAAGTGGTTCAGCGTAAATTATGCGCCCATTTATCAAGGTTCAATCTCTTGAACCGTTATCAATCAGGGTTCCGTTCTGGGCATAGCACGGCCACCGCACTTGTGAATATTACTGACGACATTTGACTGAACATCGAGAATAAGGATTAGGAATGAGGATTATTATTAATTATTATTAATTATTTTTTCAATATTCGTCAATGGTATCACTTCATCACTCGCTTCATTCTTTTACCTGTACGCTGATGATCTTCAGTTGTATATATCTGCTCTATCGAATCTGAGTGATGCCGTTGGATTATAGAATAAGGACCTCCACACAATCGAGGGCTGGGCTAGGGACTTTGGTCTAAGAGTGAATCCCTCTAAGTCACAGGCTATCGTAATAGGTTGACATACTTTTTGTTTTGGTGCCTTAATTATTTTATACGTACCTACCTAAAAGTTAATAATTTAAACATGTATCAACTTGCATTCTATGGAAGAGCGGGGCTTCCTACTACAGGTATTTTATACTTAAAAGGAAGATTCCAACCACTGTTGTATGCATGTTAAGCATGTTTATGAAATAAATAAAGTTTAAAGTGTGAAATTGGTAGCCAGCATTTCATAAATAAATTGAAGAACGTCGATCTACCTAAATTGTCATTAGATGGCCCGGTCATTAAGTTTAGCAAGACTGTTAAGAAAGAAAAGCTAGGCGTCATATTCGATCAAACGCTGTTTTGGTCGACCTATATTAGCGAGGTCAGCCGTAAGTTCTTCGCTTCGATCCATTCGCTGAAAAGACTACAAAATTTCTTACCTTTTCAAACCAAATTATTGCTGGTAACGAGTCTCATTCTCCCGCTCTTGGACTATGGTAATGTAGCTTGCTTAGATCCCACTGAATAACTTTTGTCAAGATTGGAGAAGCTGCAGAACCTTTGCATTCGCTATGCCTTTGGGTTGCGGAGATTCGACCACGTATCAGAATTTAGAAGCAAATTGAATTGGCTTCCGATGCGTTGCCGCAGAGATAGTCATATTCTGGCAATACCAGGTACTTAATAACTCTAATGCGCTCGAGTACTTTCGCGAATGATTCAGCTTCCGCCCGTCCGCCGACCCTCGTCCGCGCCCCCGCCGAGAGCTTCAGCTGGATATTCCGTCGTATAATTCGTCTAGTTACGGGAGATCGTTCAAGGTTTATGCGGTTTGCTTGAGGAAAGCGTTACCTGATGAATGAGCTTTATTTATTTATATATCTGTTGTAATATTATATAAGTTTATTTATTATATTATGAATATTTATGTAAGTATATTAGTAATTGTTAATTTATGAACTGCTTTTAGTATTTGATTAGTAAATAGTCTGCTTATATTTACATCCTTATATGTATACATGGGGTTATATTCTTTATATTTACTTGTTTATACTCTTAATTGCTTTCATCGCTCATCAAAGGTCTTCTCGGCTTATCAATGGTTAGCTGGACGAAATCCCGTTGTGGGATAAGCTCTCCTTTGCGCCTTTGCAACTGTATTTTTATTTCCTGTAATCTTATAAATTGATGCAATAAAGAGATTACATACGTATTTACATACATATGGACCAGCAGGTACAATGTCAGTCAGGTCAGCTCAAGAATGCTCTAGATTTTCAGCTCAGACAGAAGGTCTGAGAATTCTGAGGACCTCTTATTCCTGAAACAGCCTTACAGTATAACGCATCAATTGTTTTCGTAGGTGAGGCCGTGCCCGGATCCTACGCCTTGCTACCAGCCGGTGCTGCCATTTATCAACAACCTGTGCCCGACGCCCATACTGCCCAAGCAGCGGCCGTACTGCCCGCGCGTGCCGCCCACGCCCTACCCCTGCATGCCTTTGGACCGCAGCTGCTGTCAGTTCTGTAACCTGATGGACCCGGTGACGAGACGCCGGCCCCTCATCGTCGGTGACAGCTGCGTATGGAATAAAGCCAGATTCTACAAGCCGAATCCTTATGAGCGCTGCTCCTATTGTATCCCCAATATTTGCAGACCGGTGAGTGTATACATTTTATTTCCTTTTGAAAGAACTAACCATGTAGGTGACTATGCGGTGGAAGATGGAGACTACTTGACTAGTAACAGCTTGTTTACGCTAGCCTTGAAAGTGTCCAGATTATGATGTTTAGGGAATACACTCGCAGATAACTTCCTAAGCGATGAAAGATTGAACAAAGCGATCGATAGTTGTTTTCAGTTAGGAATAACTCTGTCATATCGAGAAAACTCGATAAATTCTTCGCTTGAGCTATTACTTATTTTAAAGAACGCATTTGCCTACTTATTTCGTTGGCTCAGCGAACCGAAGTGGAACAGGGCATTCGACACAAATATGCACCATTGGTCTCTATCCCCCGTGATATGTTCCTAAAGAGTTATATAGTTCCCAAAGGATGAAATCCGGAAAGATCAGCTCGAAAATCACGCATTGGTTTAAGACTCCTTTATTCTCAACTTTGGCATATTTTTATCTCGGCAACTATATGTTCGATCTTTGCTTATTATTAGATACAGATACAGAGAAAATGAAAATAGTTTGTTGCCTTTTTAATTGTGCCTCGTTTTGGATATTTTATTAACAAGAGTTAATGAACTAGACCAAGGAATATGATTAGGGGCACAAATTTTGCTATGTGTAAGCCTAGACGTAAAATTATGCATAGCTCTCTTTAAAAATTCAAAATAGGTTTAAAATATTGGATTAAATGTATTTTTTTTTGTTAACAGGATGATCCCTGTCAGGTCTGTTGCAGTTCCAGATGTTATTGATTCACGGTGGGAAGTATGAGATGAATGATGATATAAAATATTGTGATTGTACCATGTCTATTGAAAGTGTTAGCGCCTATTATGAAATTGAGGGTTAGATTTTTTGTCATTGCTTATAGTCTTTAGTACTAGTAAGGTACAAATGGTTTTCCAGATCAGAAAGTAGTAGTAGGTGACGAAAATGAAAATCGAAATTACGAATATAGCGAATAAATGTAATACGAAAAAAAAAAAAAAAAAAAAAAAAATACTTATTTCATTTGTATTTTTTTTTGTTAAGTTTGTAAGTGGTCAGACATTGTGACTATCTAACGTTCTTCTGGAACATGCCTAAAGTACAGACCATAGTTCTTTCTCATTGTCATTTGTTATCATAATATGTCGCGAAACTTACTCATACTATGTTTTTGTGCCTATGTTAGAAGTTTTCTTATTACAGTACAATTCCGGGCAGTTGATACATAATATTTATTTTGCTAACAAATTCTTGGAACTGTTCCACGGTGCGTGCGTGGTTTGAGATAAAATATTGTGATTATTCAAGTTGATTGATTGATCCGATCCATCTTTTAACACTATGAAATGTGTTAAAAGATGGATCGGATTAAAAGGATCTCTATTACGTTTTGTACTATCACGAGTATGCTAAAATATACTGTACCTATACTTATCTTCAAATATTGTTTCTTTTCTATTAACTCGTGTTATTTTCTACAACGGTATCTTTCCCAGTCATAAGTCAGAATACGTTGCCCTAATTGCTCCAGTCTTAAATAAATTCTATTCAGTTTATGAGTCTGTAATTTATTTATTATCCTCTAGCAGAATAGAAGGACGCAGGCCCTAGCAGGGTAGTAGGATGCAGGCCCTCGCGGGATAGAACGGCGCAGGCTCGCGCGGTATAGAAGGGTGCAGCTCTCACGGGATAGAGGGCCGCACGATCGCATGGGATAGAGGGGTGCAGGCTCTCACGCGATAGAACGGCGCAGGCCCGCGCGGGATAGAGGGGCGCAGCTGTGCAGGCTCTCATGGGATAGAGGCGCAGGCCCTCGCTTGGGCTCCACCTGCATTTTAAGACACAAATTAACACGTTTTAAGTAAGGTATTGCGTAGGTGCAGCCAAAGTATTACTGTGTTAATCCCAGAGATAAAATGGATACAGGTGTTAATTAATGTAATGACATTATTGTGGTGCTACTATTGACATTTGTATGTTTTTACGATCCGTTAATTGTATTGCTTCTTAACATTAATCTAACCAAGAACGTTTTAATTCGTAGTTTGACCGGCTACTTACCTGACGTCAACCCTCTTTCCTTTGTTCCATACAACAAATTGGTTTCTGGTATGATCGTCGGTGGCCTAGTGGTTAAGGGGTCTAAGGTTCGTATCTCAGTGCCGCCATGTGCCAATGACTCTTTTCTTGAGTTATGTACATACATTAATCACTAACCGAATCATACGGTGAGGGAAAACATTGTGATGAAACCCGCAATTCAGGCGACTGAATGTGTTCTAATCAGGGCCCCGAGTCCGCTAATTTACTTGGTTCTAGCTAATTGTAAACGAATTGTAATTGGATCACAATAGCAGCTCAACGGCAGTTTTGATTGTAGTAGAATACCGACAACGCGTAAAACTGCCATTGAGCTGCAATCCGATTTATTCGAGCTATTAGTAAATAAGCGACTCTAGGCCCTGGTCAGGTTCCCCTGTTAACAGAGTCGCGGAGGTCAGATGGCAGGCGCTTCGCTGTAATTACCTGATCTTAAAAATCCTGGATCATGGTCGAATCCGGACTCTATTTGGGTAAATAGGTAAGAGGCTTGAGCTATGATATCGGCGCCGGTACAGTATAGGAGTGATCAATGGATTTACTTTGCCGGCGAGCATGAAAACAAGATTAGTAATAGATTGGGATAGACGAAGGCCCGAGTCCCCTATAGAATTTGAGGTGAGATCTTTTAAATGTTGTGGTGATATGCCGTCTTAGCCTGCGGCTGACCCAGTTTTGAAAGAACCAATCGCAGACAGGATATCCTTTTCAGTGACGCGGAGGCAGGCTTCTGGGGTCATCATAGTTGGGGGATCTATTGCCGGTAGCACATTAGGAGCTGGGGGATGCTTGCTACGCAACGCAGCGAGGGTGGCAGGTGTGTCCGGAGACAGTACGTCGCTGGATATTAAAAGTCGAGCAGCGCCTATAAGATCTTCGTCGCTTACTTTAGTTTCCACCTTTCGATAGACATTGAAGGAGTTTGGGTTATTACGGTTACTATTGAATGCAGAGAAATGATTTGAGTTAGCAAATGAGCAGTTGTTTTTAATTTTTTGGGTGTGCGATGTTCCACAATTTTCTGATTTTGCATGTAGGGTAACAAATGAAAATGTAAGTAACTTTTTCCAGTCATCGAAGCTATTGCTGCTTATGCATTTTGATATAATTTCGGAAAGGCTGTTCGCGACGGATTCGTTTGACGAGAGGCGTGGAGTTTTTAAGTTGGCTTAGATGGAATGGTGAACTATCTGCAAGTTGAGTAGGGTCGTTTTGGGAATTTGTGGGGGCGAGTAGGGCTGACTGAGGGATGGAAGGCGGAACAGAAGAATACTCACGGTGTTATTTTGAATGGAGTACCTATGTGTAGACCGCGTATCCTTTTGAAAGAGCGGATACACAAATCACATGCATGCTCCAGTGATGCACTATCTAAGGATGAAGGTCTGCATTCACAAACAACTATGTAGGATTTTGTAGGATTATAGAGAGTATCTAGACGAGTGGGCAGAGCAGGGGCGATGTCTCAATTAATCGTTTCCTATCCAAATATACTTATTATATTATTAGTAAAATTAACTAAGTCTAATGTAGGTACTAACAAATCCCCGTGACTATTGAGTAACTGTCACAGGCTGATGGTTACTTTCTCTGCAGCTGACTGTTGTAAAATATATTTGGCTCGCTAAGCATTAAACATTAACATTTTCGGTGTCTGATTTTTAACAAAACACTGAAAGGCACACGTCATGTCAACAGTCAACTGTTGGATTTGAGCAATCTATTCATTTAAACAAAACTATGTATATAAGCTAGCTTATACCTAAAAGAGATTTCTTCCAGGCAACCTCACATCAAACTTATGACTACGCTTGGCAGGTGGGTTGGCGGTCGCAGTGTTAAAAATTATCGATAACAAAGCCGCTACCTATTTTTTTGTCCACGAATTGACTAGTATGAAGGCATTAGTCGACTTGTACAACACCCGGCAGTGGAAGGGGTTGGTGCTTTTAATTCTATCCTTCCTAATAAGCTTCTACTATATAAAAATCAAACTACTAATGTAGCTACCGCTCTTTATTTAAAACACAACACTAAGGCATACATTTCCATAAACTTACATGTGAATATTTAATTAATAATACATTGCAATTAGTGTAAATGGTTATTTTGGTCAAATCATATAAAATACAAAATATTACAAATATTTGCGCAAACGCAAAACTTTGCATTCTTGTCATAAAGCTTCCTGTGTCAGGGTTTCTCATGTGACTTCCTGTTCATCTCTTCATAATATTTGTGTGTTGCAACTGTATATGTTGATGCAAGGGTATATTTCTTTAGTGCCGGTGGGTTGTTCTTTGGTATTGCACTGCATTGCCGTCACTGCACTCGGGCCACATTGGCGGCCACGGCCACCACCGCCACCTTTATCACCCTTATCGCACTGCCCACACCCTTTACCACTAGGCATTTTTATAAATTATTTTTATTTTAACACTTGAAAATTTAGATTACACTCTAGCAGTGCTTTGAATAAATGGGTCCCAAATACAGATGCCTGAGATATTTATAACCTACCTCATGTCCTACTTGATTTGTTATTTTGTTTAAGAATCGCGTTGGTTCATCGATTACACAAGTGCCGTATAATTTGTCGATCTTTCCTTATGACTCAGTTTGAAGGTCATTGTGTAAGTGGGTCAATTCTCATTATTTTGAGAGCTTCCATCACTCGGTTAGGTGTACAGACCAAATGCTTTTTCAGCAGTCACACTCGTAAACCTAGGTGCTAGCAGCGAGGAGCCCGTACAGTTTTGCCGCTGGGGCTATTGGAAGTCGCGCATCTACTGGAACTGAAATGTGTATTTTACAGTACAGTGGAATTGTTAGATCACGATGTTGTAGTAGACACACACGTAAGTCTTCTTTCACAGTTAGTGCTGCGACAAGTAGGCAAGTTCTCATCAGCAATGTGATGTGAGTATATACAAAAAAAGATTTCTGAGCGATGGTTTAATTTTTTAGTGCAGTAGGACGACTGACAGATGGTATCAGGGTGGTATGTATGTGTACGAGTAGGCACGTATCTGAAATGTTATAATACCTACCCTAGGGATCCTTTTATCTTTCCGGGATCTAAAGTACCTACGTGAGTGATATGCCACTCGGGAATAACGTAGCTTCCTATTAGTGAAAGGATTTTCAAAATCGGTTTAGTAGTTTCGGACATTACCCCCAACAAGCAAACTCACAAACTTACAAAATTTATAATGTTAGTAAACATATTTGTGGGGTACACTGAAAGTTTTGCGTAACTCATTAATAAAACAATTTACATGTAATGTAATATATTAACTGCTTTTCAAGTATTCCCCATTACAATTTAAAAGCTTTTTCATTCGGTCAAACCATTTTTGAAAACATGAGGACCATGAGGGCATGTTTTTCACGTGCTGGGTAAAAGCTATCATGGCCTTGTCCGGCCCTTTAAGTGTCAAACCTCTTACCAAATCTTTGATTTTTGGGAAAATATAGAAATCACTTGGTGCCAAATCTGCACTATGTGCGGGATGGGTCACTAGCTCTACCTTTTCAGAAGCCAAAAATGACTTTGTCTTGTTCTCGGTCATTGATTTATTACTAACCGTAGATAGCACATGAACGCTTGAAAAGTGGGCCGGTGAAGGACTGCTTAATCGCTAGTCAAGCAGTCCTTTTCCGTAGTCCGTCATTAGCTGTCGGCACGTAAGCATGCCCAAGTGCGCGTTCAAAAATTGTCGAAACAATGGCCTTAAACGACGAAAAATTGATGGGATTTCATATTTTGCGTGAATAAACACATTATACATCTTATCATGCATAAATATAGCGATTTACACATAAAAAACCATCAAAAATAATTATTTTAGTCATAGACATATTGTCAGTGTCAGACATCACGTCAGTTGTCTCAATCATGCGCATGCGTTAAAGCGAAAACAATGATTGCTCACTAAAAGAAATGGTGTCACAGCATTATCCACAGCGCGAAAAGCAATTTTGAGCTTTATAAGTATGAAAAGAAGTTGATATTTGGGAAATACGATACTGTACGTAATGGCATTTTGATTGGGGCGTGCGTATTTTGCTACTACGTACAAATGTCAATTAGGCGACAGATTTCAAGCGCATTTTTCTATGAAGTGCTTTATCTACGGTTGGTAGTAAATCAATGTTCTCGGTGTACGCTGAATCATTGTCATGGTGCAATAGGATGGGTCTTCTTGGTCGATTTTCTATGTTTTTCAAAAACGCTGGAAAAACATATGGTGTACCACCCAATATTAAGTCTTCTTCAAGTAGGATCCTCCAGAAGAGCCCGCCCGGGAGAAATAAATCGCAACATTTTTAGCCTAGACTACTCGCCTGCCTAAATTATGTTGGTTTGCAGTCGCCTTCGAACACGCATACATAAGACTGTTGCTTTCTTTCCGGAATGTGACAATAATCCATGTTTCATCTTCTGTCGCAATGTCATACACAGCATTTGAATGTCTGTGATCGTACTTTAACAAGGATTTTTACACCAATCAACTCAAGTCCGTTTTTGTTCCGGGGCGAGTTCATGAGGAGTCCATAGGCAACAAAGTTTTCTAACTTTTAAATGTTGATGTATGATTTTTTTAATTTGACACATCAATATTATCAATACACAAAAATGTTCTCAAATCTCATCATAGGTGATACGTCGGTTTTCTTTAATTAGTTGCCTGACAGTAGCCACATTTTCCTCAGTGATCGCAGTTGCGGGCCGACCTTCACAAAATTCTACATGGAGAGAAACACGGCCACTTCAAATTCTAACGAGTGCTCAAACGAGGTGCTTTCCCCCCAAAAGTATTTTGAAGACGAGTAGTGCAGTCTTGTGGAGCCAGTGAACTTTTAAAATCATAAAAAGTGATCGCCTTAAAATCTTTTCGCGTAAATTATATTTTTGCTACGGACGACGAACCCCTGTATGTAAATTTTTTTCTCTATGGACGAACTTCAACTTGTGATAAAAAACAATTGACATGCGATTTCCCGCCAATTTTTTAAGAATCATGATTAAACTTTCAAACAAATGTTTTTAAAAATATTCGAAATTTAATTATTTATGAGCAGCCAGAGCGCAGAACTTTCAGTGTGATCCATAGAGAAAAAAAATTATTTACAGAAGCAGAGAGAATATACCGAGTTTCAATTCGAGACAAAGTGACATCTCTAAAATACACACACTAATGCAAATGCAGGGACGGAACAAGGCAGCTGCAATGTTATATTTTGCTACGAATTTCCACTCGTAACGAATATAAACAAATCTGACTTGTGAGTATATTTCGCTCCGGATGATTTTGTCAGTTTTTTAAACTTGTCCTCACAGAAATGAAACAAAAACAGAATCCATGTTACCTAAAGAGATGTGGTGCATGCAAGGTGTGATAATCTCCTTTGTTGTACATGACATACACTCATCAGGTCTTACAACGCGCCGCCATTTCATAGCGTTCGGACATATTTTTTCTCGGCGAAAAATATTTTAAAATGCGTCATGTGTAATGAAATCGTGTAAAAGTTACTGGATAAAATGTAAAAAGGCAGGAGGAATTACCTACCACGCGTCAGTAATTATGATTCGTGCTACTTTTTTTATTAATGCTTTATTTACTTTGGTGTAAATTTCGAACAAAAGTACAACGATATGGCCACCCGTTTTACGGGAAAATTCCCTAAAAGTGGGGAATTCTTTATTAAATTTGTGACTCCGATCAGGTTCCGAATTTTTATTACCTATCGTATCTGAAAAGAACTTACTGAAATAAATGATTATAACTATAGTCTACCCTACGTACTGCTATGATGTAAGCATAGTAGTCCGATTTTATAAATAAATAATATAACACCGCTTGCTGCGGAGCCCTTGTTATTTTCGATCCCGATTTTATTTTAACGGGGTTATATATTAAAAACCGTAAAGACGATTGGATTCTAATTATACGAAACTGTAGAAAAGAAATCAATTGGAACCCATCATCTGCGAGTACCGTGTGCAGTGCACATTTTGATGACGTGGATTTTATAACAACCGCGAAGGGGCTACGATGTTTGGTTCCGTACGCCTTTCCAAAACGGGTAAATTAAGTGAATAGCTATTGTTTTTTTATAATTTGATGTATTTGTCCCCACCTCGAATAGCAGAATAAGAAAATGGGGCAGGATAGGGGTACGGCATGGGTATGACAGGGCTAAGGTAGGGGTACGGGAGGGAAACGGCACGTGTACGGCAGGGCTATGGGAGAGGTACGGCAGGGTTACGGTAGACCTAGGGGAGGGTTGCGAGAGGGGTACAGTACGGGTTATGGGAGCACTATAAGGCTACGGTGGCGGTACGGGGGGGGGGGGGGGGGAACGGCAGGCGTACGGTAGGGTTACGGTAGTGCTACGGGAGGGATACGACAGGGCTACGGAAGGGGTACGGCAGGCATACGGTGTAGTTAAGTGAAGGGTGCGGGGTGGGTACGTGAGGGGTACGGTAGGGGTACGGCAGGCATACGGGAAGGGTACGGGAAGGTTACGGGAGAGGTACTGCAGGGCTACGGGAGGGGTACGGGAGAGACTCGGCAGGGCTACGGGAGGGATACGGCAGGGATACGGTAGGGATACGGGAGGGGTACGGGAAGGTTACGGGAGAGTTACGGCAGTTGAACATCTTTATTACCTTGTTCATGTTTTACGACCATTACTAGCAATAATAGAAAATGCTAGATTTTCAGATTTCAAGAAGGTTTGTTGTATAGCTTAACCGTCCTTACAATAATAATCAGTTTTGCAGGCAGTCGAAATTGCTATCATAATTTTATTGGAAGGCACTTTAAAATGTTGATACTTTTTTATGTGTGATGAATGGGCTTTTCTATTTTTATGCTCACTACTTAAACATTACGTTAAATGCTTTTAAAGATATCACCAAATGTTGAAGGAGTAGCAAACGATCAACAACCGTCACCATTATCACCAAGCACGATACAATCGTATCTGTTGCAGGTATGATGTTCAAATATTAGGTACTGTATTAAAATTTACGTAATAAATAAATGGTTAGTTTATTATAGTTGTACGTAAAAAAACCATTGTTTAAATTGTGTGAAACACGACTTAATTTTTTTTAGGTATCTGAATTTCTAGATTAATTTGTTTTATTATTTATTTATTTATACTTCATGCACAAACAGTACATTGGCGGACTTAAAGCTAAAATAGTATTATCTACCAGTCTACCAGGAGAGATAACAATTGACAAAAGGTATGCGGTGCAGGAAGATTACACAAGTAAAGATTACACATATTATTATATAACCAAAATCAAATTTATAAAAATAAATAAATAATAATAATAAATACACTAAAAGTTAAAAGTAGCAATAGATCATCACAGCCCATAACAGTCCACTGCAGGACTTTGGGCCTCCTCCACAAAAGGGGAGGTTATTGCCATACTCTCCACGCTTGGCAGGCGGGTTGGAAATCGCAGTGTTGCAAACATAACAATGGAAAACGCTGCTGCCCATTTTCCAGTTTACGTAGACTCTAGATCTTTTGTCTCTAAACTATAGTCGCCTCGTACGACACCCACGAGTGTAAGGGGTTGGTGCTATTCTACTCTACCGGTCACCACACGGCATATAGCAATAGATATTTTACACTAATTAATTAACTGCATGAGTTACCCAAAATTATTCAGGTACTTGAGGCTTTATGAAGGAAAGAGATGAAAAAGGAATAAAGGAACAAGGAATAAATTAGGAGCTAAGGAGTGTTCAAGAAATGGTTATGTACTGCTCTCTTAAAACAGAATTTCCTAGATATTAATCGTATGTCAGGGGGAAGATCATTCCAGAGTCTCATCGCTGTTAAAGCAAACGAATTAGAAATAAACCCAGTCCGATGAAGAGGGAAATTCAATAAAAGATTGTTTGAAGAACGGAGATTACGGTCATGATTATCAGAGAGAAACTGGAATTTACATTTTAAGTATTTTGGAATAGCTGGGTCGTGTAAAATTGAATGAAGGAGAGAAAGAGTTCTTAAGTTACGGCGTTGTCGGATGGAAAGCCACTTGAGCTTAGCTCGGAAAACCGAGACATGATCATACTTGCGCAAACCAAAGATGAATCTTATGCAGTTGTTAAGAAGACGATCTAACTTACAGAGAAGGTCTTGGTTTGCGCCAGTGTAGCATACATCGCCGTAATCAATGATAGGCAGAATCAAAGATTGCACAAGTAGCAATTTGGTAGCAGGGGGAAGGAAAAATTTAAATCTATAGAGGGAACAAAGAGTCGCGGTGACCTTCCTGCTGACCTCTGTCACATGCGGTACCCAGCTGAGAGTGCTGTCAATGTAAAGCCCCAGATCCTTTACCTGGGAAGAGTACGGGATAATTGTACCATTGTAATGTAAAGGTGCAGGGAGAGATCAAGGCGTTTAATTGCGTACCCATAATAATAGCTTGGCATTTTGGTTTTAACTGGATATTGCCGACTATGTGCCACATCAAACTGTGAAGGCACGTTATTAAATGTTCAGAGTGACGATGTTTTGAAAGAATTAGTAGTGAATATGTTCAATAGGCTGAATACCGATATTGACTTTAGCAAAGAAAATCTTCCAACAACTATTTGCTCTGTGTGTGTGAAGTCATTATACATGGCTTATGATTTCGTTGTTGGTACAGAACAAGCACAGATCACTCTAAATAAACTATTAATGGAGAAATACAAATATAAAAAGCCATTAAAGTTTAATCTTGGCAACAACGTGTATAATTCGAGTAATTCCTTGCAGCAGGTATGTGAACAAATTATGCTACTTCTTGGTCTTGGTAAATATGTATAAAAATTCACCTGTTCCACTTTTCTACCTGCGATTACGATTTCACAATCAAGTTATAACATCGTCAACTTTTGAAGTACCTACCCTAGAATATTAGGGTATTTAGAGGTTAGGGTATTTGGTTTAATCGATTATTTCTCAGGATTTAAAATCTGCAATTTAACGTTGACTATCACCGAATAGATTTTTTATTCAGGGGGTAACGTAACTTTATTATAATCAAACAAAAATCTATCAAAACTAGTACGTTTTCGCATTTTCAGATCGTTCCGCGTTCAAAATGTGTAATTTAAAAATATACCTTATTCTATGAGTAACACATTCCACTATGATCTATCGGTGCAAAACGGATTTTAATTCCATGCCGTCCTCGCCTTAATTTTTTATACCTACTAACGAGCATTGTAGTGTATGTAGCTTTAAGGCTAGTTTCCCACAAGCGCGCTCCATACAAACGTAGTTTGATCATATTTTCAAAGTACACAGGATTTTATATTTATATAGAAATCTTGAATCTCGTGTAACTTTGAAACGATATAATTATTAAACCACAAGCATCGATATTAGTTTCTGGATCACGTCTACAAAATTTCATTGAATTTGATAGCGCAATATTAAAAATATGATAAAACTTCATTTGTATGGAGCGTACTCGGGGAGACTCCTCTTATCAACATTTCATTACTTAAGAATTTTTAAATAAATAATTACAATCTGAAATTAATATTTTTTTATTTAATATTGTAAAGTTGTATTGCTAACATAATACATAAAGAGGGCAAAATTGATCATGTATATGGCAACCCTAAAATCACGCACACATAAAATGGCGGCCATTTCTATGCTTCCCTCATGACTTAAGACACATGGATTTTGTTTTTTAATTTCTGTGCTGATTTTGATGTTAATTTTGTCCTTATAACTTTAAATTGACATAATAATAAAAGGTAAGGTGTCTAGTGAATCAAACCCACGCCCTGATACCTACCACCGTCTATTTGATCTCTCGATCCTACATACCGTGAAACGGCAGTGCTTGCTTTTGCATGAAGGAGGGTTTTGAGGATTTTGACCGGTATAAATGTTTATTTGTTGTCTCATAACTTCTAAACTAAGTAGGTACCTACTTACTTATCGTTAGTAGTATCTTCATTATCCACAGGTTGGCCTATGTGACTTCACAATAAATTGAATATGATGCCCTCTAGAGAGTCATAAAAAATTATAATAATGAAAAGGAAAGGTACATTAATATATTAAACAGGTAGCATATTCTTTATTTTCAGTAAAAATTCATATAATGATGATACACTAGAACTGCAGGGACTTGCATCTACTTATTATCTTGTTCTTCAAAATGTTTACAACGCAACACTTCCAATTTGCAACCCATACATCGCCATGTCTGGTCTTTAGGAAACCTAGAAAAACAAATAAACGTAAATACGCGATTAATCCGTTAAGTTGTTTCATAAAATGTTAGAACATTAAAAATGACATTTAGGTACAATTTTGGTATGAAACCCTAATTTATATATAAAATTTACAAGATTTGAGTATTAAAATTTCATACAATTAATACTAAATCCGACCCTGTTAGCATCAAAATATTTTTGATCACCGAAATTCTGCTCAATTTGCCAATAATTTTAAATCTATCTTTAATGGCATGTTGTTTTAAGGTATAGCATTTCAATTATTGCAAATTCACACTATTACGATGCATATTTTTGTCACAATTTCAAAAATTGATTCTCGATCGCCGCGACCACGAATGAAATTACTTACCGATGAAAAGATAATCCAGGTGTATTTCCATAATTTGCGCTTTCACATTAATGTGCACTAAATTTCACCGTCTTTTAAATGGTTTGATTTAAATTTTATTAAGAAATTATAATATTTACACCGATGTTTCTAAAGAAACGTCAGGTCGTTGTTACCTTGAGCAGCATGTCGAACGCTCAAAACATTGCGCGCGTTATTTTCTTAGAGCTTATTTGTTTCATTTCTGTGGAGCTTATATGAATAGACGAAAAAACGGGATTCATAATCATTGTAGAGTGAGCAAACAGGGAATATTTGTGATTTGTGTTTAGTCTGGTATGTCTGTGGTGTGATCTATGTGTAAAGAGATCAATATCAACAGACTCAAATCTCTGGGGTCTAGGTTAGAGCTCAAGAAGGACAATAGAGAGAGTGTTGCTCGTAAACGGTTGGGAATTTAAACTATGCGGATCCAAAGGAACTTTCTCCCACGCACACTAAGGTTGTGAAATGAGCTCCCTGAAGCGGTTTACAGGGTAAGGGCAAGTACAACATGGAGTTCTTCAAATGGGTGAATAAGTTTTTACAAGGTCTTCAACACGGGAGGCTGCATGGTTGTTTGCCACCTTAGTGGTTTAGTTTTGGAAGAGATATTCAGACAAATTGAATGACACAAGTATGGAATAAACATTGTCTAATGGAGAAAAAACAAATATCCGATACCGACGACACCGCTCTACCTATCCCGCCTGTACTATACCGTGACAGCGCATAATATGGTGGATAACGTCCGGAAATTCAAGAGCTAAGTCGTGAGAGTCCAGCCTTTGCCGTCGAGCCATGAACGCACTTTTAACTCGTTCGTGGCACTGGTTTCGTCAAAGGACCTGGACGAAGGCAGCCAATTATGTGCGCCGACATCGCCGTCGTAACACATTGTGTTGGTGTAACAGCATATCCTAAATTTAACCTATCTAGTTATAAGTTCCAGTTTTATTTTTACACTAGTGGACCCGGCGCCACTTCGTTCGCGTACACGTACTTTACCCGTACCTACCCCTTTTTACTTGCTTATAAACCTTCCTCTTAAATCACTCTATCTACTGTTGAAAACGCATTATAATCAGTTGCGTAGTTTAAAAGATCTAAGCATACATAGATACAAAGACAGAAAGTCACTATTCTTTTTGGTGGCTACAATGTGGCTGAATAGCGAAACTGCCAAGAGTATGTGAGGCCGACCAGTTCTTTTTACGTATAAAACCCACACAAGAGGATATGTAAGGATATGTATGGATTCGCTACGAAAAGTGGAAGTTAGAGACAATAAAACATTATTTTTATTAAGTTGTGCAAGGGCAGACCAATATTTTGTGGGTCTTCTAAACGTCTACTATAACGTGCTACAAAAAACAATTTAGGTACGAGTAAGTAGTTTATCAGTTAACACAAGCTTTGCTTACTTTGGGGCTAGATGGCGCTGTGTGAATTTGTCTAAGCATATTTATTGATATTTATTTATTTAGTCTATAATGCCTTGATTCAATTATAATTGGACCTCAATAGCAGTTAGACACATTTTGGTATTCTGCAACAATTAAAAGACCAATGAGATTCTATTGGTTTTTAAGTGACACTCCTATGGTTATTCCTTGGCTATAAACGTGCGACTAGTGTACGATTGAGCAGGGAAAGGTAGGTGTAGGCTAACGTAAGGTAGGGGTAGGATAAGATGTACTACATCACTACATATTTAAAAACAAAGTCCCATGCCGCGTCTGTCTGTTTGTCTTTTTGTTCGCAATAAACTCAAAAACGGATTTTCTTGCGGTTTTCACCAATTGACTCGTAAGGAAGGTTTAGGTGTATAATTTGTAAAGGTTATACTACCTGTGCGAAACAGGGGTTGGTCGTTAGTACTATATAAACGAGATCCAATCACAATTTAATTATGGGACTTCAGGTCCAGTCAGCCTACCTGATGGTATGTGGTAATTGCCGCCCGTAACATCTACGATTTAGCATTTAAGTCCAAATGAAGCACCGCAGTTGGCAAGGCGTTCTAGGTCACTGTTTATGGAATTAATAGTATTAGATATGATGTGTATATTTTGTAGGTCGTCAGCGTAAAGGTGATAACTGGACCTACGGTGGTAATGTCGTTAATAAAAAGAGTGAATATATAGGTACTGCGCTCTTGTTTTTTTGAGTAATTGTATTGTTGTAATCGAAGACATTGGCTGTAATCAATGCTGTTATAACATAGAAAAGAAGTTAAATAAGGTCAATGTCAAGTGCATCGCGTAGGCTCTGACGTTGGTATCGAAGTGTTCGGCCTTGCAGTAGGAATATGGGGGCACGGAAGTGCCAAGCCAAGCCAAGCAAAAAGTAGGGAACTTCCTTTCGTTTCACGAAGCGTTTCGTGAAATTTTCAGACCTCATTTTTTTGCTCGGGATAATGCCAGGAAACTGTCAAAAATAAAATGCAGTAATGTTAAATACAACAAGTTTCGTTTTATAGATTCAAAGTAGCTCTATAAAAGACAATGATCAACTTAAGCTTGATTTGCGCAATCCTACCGGCGACACTGGATAAAGCTCATAGAGCATGGTTGACTATAGGTTCGTTTTTGTTATCAATTTTATTTACTTTCACATGTTCCTGTGGTATTCGTAATAAAATTAGCAAGTAAAATTTGACCCATTTCCTGGTTTCCGATTGAACTGAAATTTTGCACACTCATGTAAGTTCAGTGCAATGTAAGGATACCATCGAGTGACCTGATGATGGAGACGGAAGGCGGCTATTCTAGGACCTTATGGCCTACTCCTGTTTGGGATCTTTGGAATGGTCTTGATGAGTCATCTTGATGAGAAGTCATCGCGAGATTAAAGCTTGTTATGATTTATATTTTTCATTTGGGAATTACATAGTAACATATTTCATGCCACCCTCTTCTAGGGCAGGGCACCGCCTCTACTTCTCTTCTCTTCTAGGCCTCTTCTTGATTCGCAATACGAATATGTTGCCGTTCATTTAAATATGAGCTGTCTCGGGAGATAAGTGGTGCGTTGCGTTCTGTGGGGTCTCAGTGGGCTCACATTTCATGTGAGTGAGCTGAGCTCGTATTAATTGTATAAGGGAATCGATCGATCTCGAAACGAGAAAGTGTGTCGGTGTTGGTATCAGCCTTATTTTTTATAAACAATAGTGAAACCGTATTTTTAGAAGGCGCCACCTAGGGAGACGTGAGTTGGCTCTTTTAAACTCATCATCCATTGTAGGGGCTTTGTGAGGATCTTAAACTTACGGCCGAATAAGTAGGGTAGAAGTACTTGCCCAGACTATGACAAGGTTATTCTTAATAAAATAAATATGCTTGGACAAATTCACGCAGCGCCATGTAATTCATCTTTATGTCGATCACCTCCATCGGGTCTTAAAATATGTAGTATGGGTTTAATATAACGACGTTAGAGGTGTCGGTTGTAACGGTGCAAATGTTATAAATGGGGTCGTTAGTAAGTCGTATTTCTTTTTATTTCTTTTTTTTTATACCACCATGGTGGCAAACAAGCTTACGGCTGGCCTGATGGTAAGCAGTCACCGCAGCCTATGGACGTTTGCAATACCAGAGCATCAACCACGCGTTGCCGACCCCGTAAAAACCTTTTAACCCCTTTCTAGAAGAACTCCATGTTGCTCCATTTCGATTTATACTTCTCAAAACAGTTGACCAACGTATAATACCCGTCATTTCAAAGTGCCAGCTACAGATTTTGCTTTTGAGATAGTTTGGTACCGCTTACTTACAACATCGATGGTGCGGCAAGGTGATAATTTCGATAGAGTGGACATATTTTATGTAGAGTAGGCATTTCTGTACAGTGGGTGTATCGTTAGAGTGGATATTTTGTTAACCACGTGAACGTAAAGGAAATGATCGTCAAATCGTCAAACGTTTAATTCAGCAAGTTAATACGTACTCCACCCCAAAGCTGACCTCAGATATAATATAATGTGAAAGTTTAGCCAGAACTATTTGATAGATTAGATTAGATTAGATTCATTTATTAATCAATGAAAATTACATTATACTACACATTCATATAAGCAATTCACAGAGATTTCGTCATAATATAAATAATAATAATTATAATTCAATTAAATAAGTAATTACATTATTAATAAAAAGAAATGTCAAAAGTTAAATGAAAATAAAAATATATCAAATAAATGTCAACTGCGTGTTTAGGTACTTATTCGTAATGGAATACCTATCAATGGAACATTAAATGTCCAACACAAAAAATTATAAAAAAAAAATTAAAATAAACATGTCCATAGGTAAGTAGTCTAGCCTAAGTAGGTATGGTATACATAATAGTATACATGTGAATTAAATATGGTATGTCAATTAAAACAAAATAATAAAAAAATGTCAGGATATACCTACGTGATACGATATACAAAAAATATTTGAATGTCCGACATAAATAATAAAATTGCATCAACATTACAATGGTAGGTCCTCGGGTAATTTAATTAATCAATTCTCATGTCAAAATTAATTCGATAAACTCTTTTATTGAATATATTGGTTTTTCCAATAAGAGGTTCTTTAGCCGGCGACCAAATATTTCGTCACAATATTCATTTTTAATACTTACGGGTAGTCGCTCGTAGAATGTTGGTCCGACAACACGCGGGTTTTTATCGAGCAATGCTAACCGCCGCGGTACAGTCTTTAGTTGCCCCGTTTGCCGCGTCGCTCGACCTGGAATGTACATGCGCTCGAAGTCGCATATGTTGCGTCACGTGAACATAATAACATCAAATATATATTGCGAGTAATGGGACAGTATTCCGTATGTTTTAAACAGTCCCTACATGTATTGTAAATATACGATCAGAGTCTGTTGAGTTGCCCCATAGGATAATGCCGTATGATAATAATGAATGAAAATATGCGTGGTATGTCTGTAATAACGCTTCATTGGACATTAAAGGCTTTATTTTCCTCATGGCAAAAACAGAACTACTAAACCTATCGCAGAGCACTTCTACGTGTCGTTTCCACGTAAGATTGGAATCCACGTAGAAACCGAGGAATTTGCAATTTAAACTTAGGGGTATAACTGTATAACTCTCCAACCGCAAGGATAATGCGGTTGGAGAGTTTCTGCAAGAGAATATAATTACATTTGACTTAGCTGCATTAAGGATAAGACCATTTGTAGTAAACCATTTCTCCAGCTGCAGCACTCCAGTTGCTCATTCGTGCGTGCGCTTACTACAACAGTTGTGTCATCAGCAAATAGAACCACCAGACCTTCGGTGATGTGTGATGGCAGATCATTTATACATAATAAAAATAATGTATTACCGAGGGCTGATCCCTGCGGTATACCAATCTTAACCTCACCCGCTCCCGACTTTACTTTCTTCCCATCAAGACTGACTTTAACCGTCTGATTCCGATTTTTTAAGAAAGAAGTTAAAATCTTATGGGCATTTCCTTTTATACCATAGTGATTTAATTTATTCAGTAGTAGGTCGTTATTGATAACGTCGAACGCTTTAGATAAGTCACAAAATATTCCTGCAACTTAGTATTTATCATCCAAAGCGGTAGCAACACAATTATATATTTTATAGGCAGCTGTTGTGGTTGACATGTTTTTTCTATAAGCAAATTGATTGTCTGTAAGTAAGTGATTGCTTTCTAAGTGCCGCATTAGGTGTTGTGATAAAATCGATTCGAATATTTTTGATATAGTGGGCCCTATTGTTATCGGTCTGTAGTTGTCTACTGAGCACCTTTCGCCTTTACCTTTATACACCGGACAAACCCTTGAACTCTTTAGTACGTCGGGATATACACCACTTGAAATGATACCATTAAACAGTTCGACGAGTAATCCCGATAGGATTGGCCAGATGCTCAGGAGGACCTTGATAGACATTTTATAAATATCCATAGTGTTAAGCTTTTTCATTAAAGATTTTAAAGTACTTGTCAGGTCATTCACTGTAAGTGTTGGTATGCGAAACTCTTCTATTATACTGTCTTTTAAATAGTGATTTACATATTGGACGCATGCTGTTTCATCTACTTTTAAGGTAAATTTAGACGCAACGGATAAAAATTTTTGTTCAGGTAATCAGCTACTTTATGTGGTGGAACGGCGTTTGACGCATCATCCTTTAGCGAAATATTTTAAATATTAGGTTTCGCCGATACCTCCTCATTTATAACACGCCACATTTCTTTCGAAGTACTACTCGAGTGTATACGTGTTGCAACATACTATTTACGAGCCGATAATGGTTCTGACTTTATGAGCTTAGAATAATGATTAATGTATGCTAAAATATTTTTCTGATTTGGGTATTGTCTTCTAAATTCTGAAATCATTATGAATTTGAATGTATTTAGCAAGGTCTTCCGTTAGCCATTTCAGATTTTTATCGCGCTTTCTTACAACAGTTCTAATTAGAAAATGAATGTCAATATAGAATGTTAAGATATCAAATAATTTATTAGATTTTGTATTAATGTCAATGTTATTGTCAAAAATAAAATTCCAATTATAGTTTGCTATGTCAAAGTAAAATAATAATAAACATTCATCCCTAAACGTTCGTTTTTCAATTTTTTCCTTGTGTTGTCGGTGGTATGACTGGTCTGTGGTCAGCGTGAACAACTGCGCATCGTGGTCGCTAATGACGGTGTGTATAGGCACCGCCGTACAGTCGCCCCCGTCGCAAGGCACTAACCCGCAATCTATAGAAGTCGAGCTGTCCGTGGACACACGTGTAGGGAACCGAACACAATTTATACACCCATAACAATGCAGAAGTTCATCTACTTGTTTCTTTAATGAATTATCGGACAACAAGTATCTGTGGAATTTACCGACAACCTACAGCTCCTGGGTGTTGAGCTATCAACCAATCTCAACTTTGGACAGTACATCGAATCAAAAGCCAAGACTGCAGCTACAAAACATGGAATCCTCTCGAAGGTCAAGAAGTACTTCACTAAAAGACAGTTGCTTCAGTTATATCAAGCACAAGTCTGATCTTGCATGGAGCACTGCTCCCACCTCTGGGATGGATCAGCCAAATACCAACTGGCGGCTGCTTTGGATTCGGTGGAAAAACGTGCAAAGAAATTAATTTGTGATCCGAAGTTTATTGAAGCTAATCTGCAGAGCCTCGAGCATCGGCTTAGGGTTGCGCGTTTGTCAGTTTTCTACAGGTTGCACTTTGGAGAGTGTGCGAAGCAGTTGCACGACCTCATTCCGCCGGCCCCTTTCCGCCATCGGGAGACGCGATCCGGGCGAGCGTTCCCTGATTAATATAATCTGGATGCCTCCGAAATGTAACCTGTAGAAGACCGACAGACGCGCAACCCTACGCCTATGTTCGAGGCTCTGCAGCCTAGCCTTAATCAACCGCGGGTCACAAATTATCTTCTTTGCACGTTTTTCCACCGAATCCAAAGTCGCCAGTTTATATTTGGCTGATCCATCCCAGAGGTGGCAGCAGTACTCCATGCAGGATCGCACTTGTGCTTGATATAGCTGAAGCAATTTCTTTGAAGTGAAGTACCGCCTAACCTTCGAGAGGATACCAAGTATTTTTGCTGCAGTCTTTGCTTTGGATTCGATGTACTGACCGAAGCTGAGATTTGAAGATAGCTCAACACGAAGAAGCTGTAGGTTGTCAGTAATTGTCACAGGAACATCCTGAAAAGTTGGAGTTAGATGGAATGGACTCCTTTTGGCGGAAAACAAACACGCCTGAGTTTTGGTTGCGTTAACCGTCACCAGATTGGCTTCTCCCCATTCAAAAACTGCTTTGAGAGTTTTGTCCAAACGATCAAACATGGCCTCTCGACAAGTCTACATGAAGGTCGCTAGCATTCCAATCTCTTTGGTGAGGCCTTTGCTGTGTTTCTTGATATCTCCAAGGCCTTTGACAGCGTTTGGCATGCAGGCTTCCTTCTAAGCAAGCTTCCTTCATTTGGTATTCCTGTTGGATTTTGCACCTGGATATCGGATTTTTTGAATGGACGTTCAATCCGTGTAGTTATTATATATAGGTAGATATATAAAGTTAATATAAATTAAGTGACATATTATTTAAACAAGCGATTTAAAATACATACATATATGTATAAGTTATGGACTGGACAAGAAAAGATAAAATTCCTTGACTCTCTTTTTAAATATAGACAGTGACTGACTGTCACGCGCATTATGTGGCAATGAGTTCCATCATAGCCTCCTTCCATGGACTTACTATGGTAAGTCCATGCCTCCTTCATAGATAATCACTAAAATTAAAAAATGCGACGTTGTCAAACCTCTGCGCATGGCATGTAAGATAAAGGAGGCTATGGTTCCATAGTCTCGCTGCATGGACAGTGAAGGAGTAGGAGAAGAAATCGGAATGATGGATAGGGATGGATAACAATGATTTTACCTTAGAAATAAATACCTTGAACCGGTAGAGCGAACAAATAACTGTGACGGTTACCATAGTAAATACAACTGCGCCGTCTACAATGCCTGACCATATAATGCAAACATGTCTGACCGGGTGACAGCATCGCTGTTATTGGCATTGACATTACATTTCAAAACGGCAACACTTAGTTTCGGTTTTGGCCACCGGGTCGAATAGGTTTGTCAACAATGTTGTCAAGCCGCCAGATATAACATTGTTGTTGTTGCTTACACGAATTTGTATGGACAGTAGTAACCATTCCAATAGCTATGTTTAATACGTCGTTGGATAGCTATTTTTGAGCTGAACAAAAGTAAGTATGGCGCTAGTTTCAAATTTTAGTTCGTTCTGAGTTATGCTGTACTAAACAAATCACAGTTTTAAGTATTTTTTTCTGTTCTACCCGCATTAAATGGCCATATGTAATGCATCGATGGATTGCTATTTTTCAGCTGAACAAAAGCAATTTTAGTGACTTGTCCTTTCGTCAATATGACATATATAGTATAGCATAACTCGGAGGGGTCTACTATTTGGTATTAGACGCCAATGTAAATTTTGTTATAGCTGTCCAACGACGTATTACACATAGAGATTGGAGTTGGGCAGTCAGAAAAGTTATTGTTGAAATGTTTAATACAATATAACTCGGAATGGGCTAATATTTGGAAGTAGGTATTATAGTTGCTTTTGTTTAACTCGAAAATATCTATCCCACGACATATTAGACATTGCCATTGACATTGCCATATCTTTTAAACTTCGCAACGGATTATAATGCGTAGGTAGATGTAGGGTTTAATAATTTTAAACCCTACATCTACCACACACTTATGTTACACCTACTTTACCCCTACCTACCCTTTTTTTCTTGCATATAGACCTTCCTTCTGAATCACTCTATATATTTTTGAAAAGAGCATTAAAATCCATTACGTAGTTCAAAAGATCTATCCGTGCATACATAGATACAGAGGCTCTGACGGCGGGAATCGACTCATTACTCAGTTCCCCATCTATGATCAATATTCAGAAATAAAAAAGATAATATATCAGAACTAAATCCACGGTATTATACCGCCAGTGCAAAGTCACATCGTGCGCATGCAAGTAAGACGGCCAAATCTAAAACAAGCAGATGGAGTGCATTCAATATGCTTGAATGTACCAACTAATCTTGGCCGGTTAATTATTTAGCAATAAACGACCTAATATTTATGAGTAATGCTAAAACATTAGTTTACCGAGTTATACATAATGTTTGTTATACTTACCGGAAAAACCGGGTTCGATTCCCGGCCGGGCACAAATTGAAATGTGATGAATTTTAATTTCTGTTACGGGTCTGGGTGTTCTATGTATAATAAGTATGTATTTAAAAGTATATAAGTAGTTTATCAGTTATCTAGCACCCATAACACAAGCTTTGCTTACTTTGGGGCTAGATGGCGCTGTGTGAATTTGTCCACTATTAAAAAAAAAAAAAATAATAAGATACATCATCCTTTTTTTGCTTACTTTTTTATCGAAATTACAGCACGTTTTTACTATGCAACACGGCATTATTGTTTTGTGAAAAAACGACCATTCACACACTTAGTCAAAACGTCACATTGGTGCGCCATTGCAGTTTTAGCGCCAATAAGTAGTGCTTTTATATTTGATCAAAGAACTGGTCCATACGCTAGTATATATAAGTCTTTGGATTTTACATTGGACCGACAAGGCTTGTCTTGGGCCCGGGAGAGCTGGAAAGAGTTGCGGAGATATGAGGGAGCAGAGGGATTGTTGAGGATATTGCAGAGCGTAGAAAGGACATGAGCGTGCCTGCGATAACGAATCGGTAGCCACTTGAGCTGCGATCGATAAAGAGAGATATGATTATACTTTCGTTGACCAAAAATAAACCTTATGCAGACATTTTGCGAACGCTCAAGTTTGTTTAGTAGCAAATAGCAAGAGTCAGCGTAATCTAGAAAAGGGGGAGGAGGGTTTGGACAAGAGAGATCTTAGTTTGTATATATAGGTGAAGTGAGAAATGTAATTTCTTACTGACCTCATTGACATTAATTTAGTAGACATGAATTAATTTAAATGGAATACCTGACAACTGCTTAACCGGCTTAATAAAACTGCATGATCTTTCGTTAGCCACACAAGGTAAAAGTCATCATCATCATCTTGTCGTTAAATCCCGAAAGGGCTCCCGCGCAATATGCGAGGGCCCGGGGTTTGACTTCCTAGATCTCTTGGTCTACTTCGCTGGATCTTTGGCATCCTTGGTGGTGAGGTTTTTGACATCGACGACGTCTAACCATCGCTTCCCGTGCCTGGCGGGCGTGACATGGCCAGACATTTGTTTCCTACTTAATTTGCCGGCCTGAAAAGACGTGACCGAACCATTGAAGCCGGCACACTTGTAACTTATCTGCGACGTCTTCACGAACGTGAAGGCAACCGCGGATGTGGGTATTTCAGACGAGGTCTTTGTGAGAAACTCCACACATCATCCACAGCATCATCATTTCCGTGACGCGCACCTCCTGCGGCTTTAGTAACAAGGAAATACTGTACCTCAGGAATTTTATGACGAATATTCTTCTGAGCGTGTCAATGAAAAACATTGTATTGTTGTAGTCCAAAACGTAGCCACATTAACAGCACTATCGACTGTGGTGACCAATACCAAACATTGTTGGACGTATGTGACCATCCAGTAGCACAATCGGCATAAAGCGAGCTCTCTACAACATCTACAACAAGCTCACCTTGCAAGCCTTTGCCCGAGAGTTAAAAATAACCCCTAAAGTCGGGTATAAGATGCACCTAGAGTATTGACGAAGGTTCAACACTTCAATACTCACACTCACAGACCTAGAATGCTTACCTACCCCTACTCTACCTTCAACATTTTTGTTATCGTGTACCCACATGTGGGCACATCGTACCTACTGAGATTGGGGTTGTGAGTATTGAAGTGTTGAAGGTTCAAAACTTCAATACTCAAACATTAATAGTTTTGTATACACCCAATTAATTATCAATATAATTTAGGAAAACGTTGCCTTTCTTACAAAAGAGTTCAACGCAAGCGTCGCCCCCGTTTTAAATCATTTTATCGTTAATATCCCTGTTGTGCCCTCGAGCGCGAGGCTCTGGGGCCCGCTTTGACCATAATCCAGGGTTTAGCAGATCAGGTAATTACAGTGGAGCGTGGCATGTGACCTCTGTGACCCTCAAGGGAACCTGACCAGATTGGATCATGGTTACTTATTCAGTTGCCTGAATGTGCAAGTTTCATCAAGATGTCATCACGGTAAGAGCATCGGTATGCATTCAACTAATGTACATAACTCAGAAAAGAGTCATTGGTACATGGCCGCAGTGGGATTCGAATCGAAACCGGTACCTCTCGCTTACAAATCGGATACCTTAACCACTCGACCACTGACGCAACGATATTGAGTGCATTATATAAATTTGATTGAGACAGACGGACGGACGGACAGACAGCGAAGAGTTAGTAATAAAGTTCTTTTAACCCTTCGGGTACGCACCCCTAAATGTAAACTTTGACGTAGTAGGTGAACGGGAGTAATTAATCATGGATAAAATATTCTAATTACTATTTTTATTGACAAATTCTTCAAATTAACCTTATTATATATTCAATCACTACAAACGTCACTCCCGAAAAGCTGCCCGTAGGCTCCAATGGTTGCATTACCTGTGAAAAGAATTACAATATGAAAATGTTTGGTTGTGTCTGGTCTAGACTAGTGGGCAGAGCTTATCCAGGTAAATCTGGTAAAATTTTCAAAATGTTAATGAAAATGATGCCATAGAAAAGTAGCCTCGAATAGATCACTCGTGTCAACCAGTTACAATTGTAGGGTTGTAACTGATTGGTGTTGTTATGTTTTTATGAACATTAAAGTTTTATTTAATATATCTACAGTCAGCCGCCCGAAAAAAGGTAACCCTGCCTATAGTATTTAGCTATGTTTTATGATTACCTAACTGTCACCGGCGGGCTAGCTTTCTCTGCAGCTGATTGCACTTACGAAAAATAAGTACAATCCAAACTTGTAGTATTGACACTATCGTCTCTAGTAAACGCTGCTACCCATTTTTTAATCTGCGGACAGACATTAGGCGACTTGTAGACGTCATGTCTTTTTTCTTTTTAGTCGACTTGTCTTCCTCAGAATCTATCCTACATCGCAGAGGGCTTTGCAGCACTCGCCAGTGGAAGGGGTTCATGTTCTAATTACCAGAATACTCTTCCGGATACCACATGGAGGAAAGGGCAGTTAATATTATCGTTCTATAAATAAAACTTCTAATACTCGTATAGCTACAGTTCTTTATTTAAAACAACACTAAAGCATTTATTTCCCTATACTTACATGTAATTAGTTTATCAACAATATATTGTAACAAGTGTAAATGGTTATTCTGTCAAATCCTTGAATACGTTTCGTCTTTGCTATAACGATACGAAATATTGCAATTATTTGCGCAAACGGAAACTTTTCTTTATTGATATCAGGCTTATTTTGTTCCTTCTAGAGTTTCTTCTGCGAGAACGTCCAGTAAAAATATTTCTTCATAATATCGATGTGTTACAGCTGTATATGTTGATGCAAGGATATATTACTTTATTGCAACATTTGGGATCATTGGTAGTAGTGCAGCACTTGAACTCCGTGGGGCCGCACTGGTTACTGTTCCCACCACCACCACCACCACATTTCGAGACGTCCGAACACCCGTTACCACCACCACGATGCATTTTTTGAAATTTTATTTAAATTTAAATACTTGAAAATTTAGATTACACTTTAGCAGTGCTTCGAATAAATGGGTCCCAAATACATATTCCGGAGATATTTATAACCTACCTCATGTCCTACTTGATTTGTTGTTTTGTTTATGAATCGCGTTGGTTCATCGATTACACAAGTGCCGTACAATTTGTCGATCTTTCCATATGACTCAATTTGAAGGCCATAGAATGAGTGGGTCAATTCTCATTATTTTGGGATTTTTCATCACTCCGCTAGGACAGACCAAAAGCTTGTTCAGCAGCCGCTAGCAGCGAGCCGATGCAGTTATACATATGTACTATTGGCGATATGCATCTACTGGAACTAGAATGTTTACTAATATCAAGACTTAGAATTTATATAATATAGGACTTCGGCCACGCCCCAAAATTGTTTCCTTTTTGAGCGTAATTTAGCAGCTGAACATCTCGAATGAAATCTGAATATGTTAGTTTGGAACTTTCATGGCGCGAGTTCTACTCGTTATTGCCCTGGTTTTTCATTAGTACTACTATTACTTATATTACAGAGTCATCACAGAATCTTTCAGATCAGAAGAAAGGGAAAGCCATCACAAAGGCATATTATGTACTTTAAAGTTTTTCTTATACTAGAGGGAGTCAAACGAGTCAGCAAGTCACCTGACGCCTCCACTTTTACTATAGGTACTACGAGCATCCTTTGCTACATTAAGAAGCTTACCCTCTAAGCTACATTCAAATGAATGGCGAAAAAGGAGTTGTATGTGCGTGAGTAGAGTCAATCCTTCAGGAACTTGTTCAACATACGTATGAGATTTGGCAAAAGGCTGTGTCGAAACAGGACCTTATTTGAGATTTCCACTACTCGGATTGAATGTCCTCTCCTGGCAACGAGACCTCAAAGAAGATCCTATTTTTTGGTTCTATATCTAAAAGTCGACGTCTCGTGTGAAAATTTTCACACATCTTCACATTCCCAACCATTTACATCGTTGAGCCATGTGGTAACCGGCACAGCTCAATGTAGCTTTAAGTCTCCAAAACTTAATAATTCCCACCTAACTTATTGATCATCGACTTGCCCTTATCCAACTAGTTGGGGTGGGCACAATATTATGGCGCTGTTCGAATTAGCAATGGTCGTGCGAGGAGCGGTTTAGAGGTTTCCTATTAGTCGGGCGACGTCAGTCAAACGACCATGGTCGCACGACTGTTGTCATTTAGGACAGTAAGTCTCTTTCTTCTATTTAGCTTTATTACTCGTCATCTTGACACTCACTCCTTCATCCGCTTGTCATGCCGCATTCACACAGTCCATCTATCTTTTCTAAGGTCAGCCTCCAGCCTTGTCTGTGTTTTTCAATTTACAAAGGTAACTAATGATAAGTTTTAGAATTAAGAAAATAAACCGCCATCAAACACCACATAGTATAATAACCTTTTTTTATTAGTCAATTAAAGAAGAGCCTTCTTTGAGCTCTTTCTACTCCTGCGGCTCCCACCCCAGACGCCGTACTTTTAGTATATCTATTCCCTGATCACTCTGAGCAAGTTCCTGCTGGAATCGCTTAAGGTCTAATCAAAGCCACGGCTTGTGAGGGTTCACATACAATGCAAGCGAATTAATTTAACTGATCACCACCACGGCCACAAGCTGAACGCGTTGATTTGACGGAAGCTTAACACATACCAACTGTTTATTGATCTGGCTAATGACTACATTTGCTGTAAAGAAATAGGGGATGATAAGTTCCACTGCAGTATCATAAGTGTAGCGACACATTAATTCTGTGGTACGATGATAATGTCATTTCATGTCATTTTCAAAGTAAATCAGCCGATGAGGTAAATAAAGAGAAGTAATAACCACTTCGCCTAGGGATAATTTTATTGCATTGTTTGATCGGTTATAACTAATGATTATAATATACTTTTAAAATTGTGCACTGGAGAGTATTTTTCTAATTCTTCAAGTTACAGCTGCAGCTGATGCAACAAATTTAATCAACGTTTTATAGTTTCTTCTCGATTCGCACCAAGATTATTTTGATATTGTAAGTTGGAGTTAAGGCGTGTCCAAACATAGCGCGGCACGAGCGCGGCAGCAACACGCGGCATGTCCAGGAAACAATTCTGCCGCGCTCTAGTTAGGACTATTGACGAATGTTTGCGCGCGGCTGTTGTCCAAACAAAGCTGCGGCGGCTGCCGCGCACACATGCCGCTCTATGTTTGGACACACCCTTACACTTTTAAATACTTAAATTTTTATATCGATGTACACTGTACATCGTACAGTGCCAAATATTATTTGCTAAGGTTATGAATAGATTTTGATTTTTATATGGCTTCAAATAAATTTTAAAAAATGTTGAAAACACGACCCTTTCGTCCCTTAATAAGGGAATGTTTGGTTACCTGGAATTACCCTAGTAACTGGATGGGACCTTTTAGTTCTTTGAGGCTAATCGAACTTCAGCACCACAACGAGCTCGTTACTCGTTAGGCGTGCCTCCCAATATCGTTCGCGAAGTGAGGGTTGCTGAAGGTCTCCCGCTGGGGACCTTGAAACTGGTTGAACAGACTTGATTCTATATAATAATTTAATTTTGAACGGCTACAGTAAAGCTCGGCTTGCACCAAATTCCTAAATACGTTTAAGAATTACATTTAACGTGTTTTGTATGAAGTTTTTTGTTTAAGTATAAACTTAAATGCGTTTAACAATTTGGCGCAGCCCCCCCCCTAAAGAAGGCGGAAAATGGTTTTAGAATATACGAACCACAACTTCACTCTTAGCAAATTTTTGTGTTAGGTTTGTCGGGCTCCTCGTATTGTATTACTTGAGTGCAGTCTTTCGCATATTAGCCGCCGAAATAATGCGGTCGTGCCTGAAAAATAAAACATGATTGGTTAAGTACGTAACCAATGTACTTACTTTATAGGGATTAGTTTAAGTCCCTAGAGTCTTTATTGAAGAATTGATTTAAAACCAAAGTTTTTTTCTTTTAGGACAACCAACAAGACACTAACAAAAGTTTATAGCATCTTATAGTTATTTTGACACTTATTGTGTTTAAAATACACCCATTGATGACATTGGTCTACAAAGCAATAGGTAAATATCACATTTCCCGCTGAAGTACCATCTGTATTGCTTTTTTGTAATTGGTAAACAGGCAAGAAAATTGATTTTAGCGGCTCTGACAAAGCACTAAACGATAATTTTCATTTAACCTACATTGCGTCTCTTAAGACAGAGATTATTCGACCTATAGGCCTTATACCTACGCAGGCACCACCCCGCCTTTTACCAAGCTGTATCTTCTACCAGATGCTTCAGACAATGTATCAATAATAATTGCGATACAGTAGTCAGTACCGTAATGTCAGTTATCGATAACTTTTAAAGACGTCTAGCATCTAGACATCTAAGCCATGACTTCGTTAACAAGAATTTCGAAAAAACAACGATAAACACCTAGGATTTCCTTCCCTAGGTGCTTGAAAATAACTTTATCTAAGCAAAAAATTCTCATTAAAACCAAATCATGTAATTTATGAGTATGTAGAATATAAGTGAAGGAAGCAAAATTAGCGGTAATGAAAAAACTGGTCCACGCAGACGAAGTCGTGGGAAAAGCTAGTTAGTACACATACATTTCAGGAATCAAATGTAGACAAACAATTCAGGATACATAGTTATATAAAGTCACCCCTTTTTCCCCTAGGGGTAGGCTGAAGCCCTTAGATCATATAGTTAAGGATAAGACTTACAGGCGCTTTCCCCTCTGCCGAGGTATAAGATTAACGAACTCCAAAAAATCTAATGCTTTCATAAAAACCATTTGCGTAATCGATTACAAACAGTCGCGCATCGGTAAATCATCGTAAGGACGTCTGCGAGTGCTCCGCTAAAATGCCGTTTTGTGCTGTTAACTCGTGCAAAAACAAGTCCAACACATCAAACATTAAAAAAGATGGAATAACCTTTCATTTGTGAGTATTTTTTTATTTTATTTACGTATATTTCTATTTAAATGTAATTTCTAATAATCGTAATGATGTATCGATTAGATAGTGAGCAATATGAATAATCGAGTCATGTTACTCATGTTTGTGCGACACGAGACTCCATGCACTCCCCACGAGACTACATGCACTCCCCACGAGACTCCATGCACTCCCCACGAGACTAGTGTTTTAAGAAATACAACTTAAGACTCTATGTTCTAAGCAATAGAGATTAATCGTGGTTGAATTTAAGTCAATCAAAAAATTTCGAAAAATTTCCCGACTTTTTGAGTGACGTGACTTTACTTCTTAACTATCGATGTCGATAAAAATTTATACTTAGTATAATTTTAATGGATCGAAACATAAATCCGATTGTTTTGAAGTTTTACACGACTGCACAAACAAGTAGTTTAATGTGTATTATGTAAGTATGTATGTGATATTTATTTAAATGTGAAAAAAATCAAAATGTGATAATAATCACGTGTTTGTTATCAAATTACGTAGTCGGGGTAAAGTTTTTAGGGTTCCGGAACCAAATGGCAAAACCGAACTCTTATGTGTGAACTGCATTAAGATTTTCATACAAAAATAGAAAATAATAATAATAAATTTTGGGGGTCCCCATACATAGAACTAAAATTTAAATTTTTTTAGGCGATACAGGCGCGTGAGAATAGGAGACAACTCGGGGGCACAACTACGCAGGACTATTGCTGGTATACCATATGGTCCACTAGCCTTGTTCACGTCTAGACTCCGCAGGATTTTTAAAATCTCTTTCTGATGTATACGCACCTCTGCCATAGTGCAGTCAGCGCGGGGTGAGATAGGTGGAGTTTTACTTGCAGTATCCAAACGTGAATTCGCCGCGAATTGAGAAGCAAGTAAATTTGCTTTCTCTTCCGCAGCATGCGCCGGTTTCAGCAATGGTGGTAACGAAGATTGACTAAAGTTGGATTCGAACGCTTTTGCCAAAGACCAAAACGCCTTACTCCCAGGAGGGTAAGAGGCAAGTTTGATGCCAATCCGACTTATGTGGTCGAATCGAGCCCTGCGTAGCGTCCTTTTGCAAGACTTGGCGGCGAGGTTAAAGGCTTTCTTCAGTTTGCGAGTATCCGGAGACATATGCGCTCGAGCCTCAGCCCAGACAGAGTATGCCGCTTGCTTCAGCGCTTCAGCGCGACTGCCGTCAGCACTAAACCATGGACGAGACTTGCCATCCATCGCTACGTCAGAATATGGAATAAAGTATTCCATTCCCTGCCGTATAACCGCGGTAACGGCTTCAGCACAACTCGACGGATCGCCCGAAGAGAAGCATGCCTCCCGCCAAGGATAGGACGAAAAAAAGTTACGCATCTCATCCCAATCTGCTGATTTGTTTCGCCACACCCGTCGGGGGTTGCATGGGCTTTGCTCGGGTGGGGAATAGACGGATACAGATTTCACCAGACAGTGGTCGGATGTACCCAGCGGTGCGGAAACCGATACTGAGTGCCTGTCCGGATCGGTTGTCAGCAGAAGGTCTAAGCAATTGGCGGAATGGGAGTCGACATCCGGTACCCTCGTGGCGCAATTTACTAGCTGGGTGAGATCTAGCGACAGAGCTAGTTTACGCGCCTCTCTCCCAGCATGATTGGTCACCTGGTATGGGAAAAGTCACTGTTGGTGGTGGGCATTGAAATCCCCCAGAATGACTAGCTGCGCCACGGGGTAACATTCCTTCGCTTCATCCGCCGCTTCAATGAGATGGTCACATAAACGAGTCGTCTCCTGGTCCCCGCTGTGGGATTGATAAACGCAGGAAAACAGGATTTGCACTTGACCAGTATCCACTAGAAGCCACAAAATGGACAAACCAGCCCCTTCAAAGCATCTGAGACGCCGAATGCAGATGTCGTCGCGAGCGTACACACAGATTCCGGCACGAGGTACGAACCTGTGCTGGGTAACTGAGGTACGCCGCGTCAGCCGGACTTCTGATCTGCGTCTCAGTGAGGAACAGCAGCTGCGGCTTTTCAGTCTCGAGGTGGTGGTGGACTGCATTGAGATTTGAGTGCAGGCCTCGGATGTTAGTGAGGTGCACTTTGAGTTGGAGGGGGGACTTACATATGTTCCATTTCACAAGGTCAGTCAAGACCATATAGAAATATTATTTTCTAAACTTCGAAGCCATGGTGGATTTTCTGACAATCCTACAGCGCGACAATTCGAGTCAATTTATAAAAAGCTTTGATCCACAATGAACTGTCAGTAACAAGCGTAGGGACCAACTGCATTCCATTGGAAAACATTGGTATTCTAAATTGTTCTTCAATAGATAAAATTAATAACACTTCTTGTTCCCGTACAACAATTGAAGAAACTTACAGTAAGGATGAAGATGACGCGGATGATATAGATTTAGAATCACAACTTTATCTCTCACGTTGTGTATTCTATTTCAAAGCAAATTAAATGTGATGCATGCTTAAAGGTTATTTTTGGGGAGTGTGAGGAAAAAAGCTTGATATACTACAAAACAAAAGGCTATTTAAAATATGCTTCAAAATATGTAATAATGTTGTGTCTACTTTGCGAAAAAATCATAAGACAAAATCTTGATGAAAATATAAAAATTACTACTAAGTACGTGTACTACGACATATATTGTGGCAAAATGTCTACGTCAGGTTATGAATGATAATTTGTTTCCTGATGTGGAACAACATGGTGGTGACATTTTAGTAAATCATAAAATAGAATTAACTAAAACAGTATTATCAAAGTACGCAAACACTAGGATTGCATATCTTACAAAAAAAAGTGACCCTAAAAAAAGTGACCCTTTTTTCATTATTTTGGTTGATTAAAGTTTTTTTATTTAATTTTGTTGTTCTGTTTGTCATTCAATTGGGTATTTTCTTCTATTTTTTTTTATTGTCCATTTATGAAACTTCTCTGTGTCCAAATAAATATGATGAAGGAAATGGATTTTTGTTGTGTTTTTTATTCCATACTAGCTTCTGCCTGCGACTTCGTCTGCGTGGACTCAACTTAATGCTTAGCACGTAAAAATGGTTCCCTCGGGAACTACTTAAGGAATCGGGATAAAAGGTAGCCTATGTTCTTTTCCATGTCAAAGTCTACACCCATGCCAAATTTCACCCAAATCTGTTTAGCCGTTTCTGCGTGATTGAGTAACAAACATCCAAATATCCAAACATTTCTAACATACATACAGTACGTGCTGAAAACATTAGTCTCCCTTCTTGGCAGTACAGTTAAATATGTCTGTTTACTATTTTTTATTAAATTAATATGTATGTATTTTCGAATTTCAACAAATTTATTAATTTTGTAATATCGATAATTATGTCGATACGATTTTTAATTGGTTACCTCCCTTTAGAGCGAGTGTATTATTACGTATACGTACACTGATTTTTCTGTGTGATACATATTTGTGTGCAAAAACAAGCTAGTGTGTCAATTTTGAAATAGTGTGAGTTTGTAAAGACAAACATTATTTTTGTGAATGTGTGATTTTGTTTCATAGTGTGATTTACCCTCCCCGCACCAAAATCGGCAGAAAGTTTTGTTAGAAGATTCGTCCACAAATCTTATCCTTAACTATATGATCTAAGCTGAAGCCACATAAATGCGAGTTATGAACAAAGAGATTTATTACTAACAAGCTGTCCCGGCGCGACTTCGTATGATATCCTGCCCTTACTATCCAACCCCTTTACCTATTCTTTTTTCTTTCACACAAACCTTTAGAAACCTATCAAAAAATAAATACCCAAATAGGTGCAGCCATTCTGAAGTTACATGAGTATAAATCTCTATTCTCTTCTTCTCTCTCTTTGTTTAAAAAATATATAATCATCTTGACGTTAATGTTCCGTCTTGACCATGATCCAGAATTTGACTACCATCTGACCTCCGCGACCCTGCTATCTGACCAGATTGGATCATGGTTACACATTCAGTGTGGCCTGAATGTGGGTTTCATCACGATGTTTTCCTTTACCGTAGGAGCCTTGATTAGTATTTAACGAATGTTCTTATCTCAAAAAAGAGTCATTGGTACGTGGCAGCAGTGGGATTCGAACCCGGCACCTCCCGCTTACGAGTTCGATACCTTAACCACTAGGCCACCGACGCTCCAAAAACGAACAAGGACGAACTTAATCTCTTTTCAAATTCTCTTACCGGTCGTTCGTAGTTGAGGAGTAGATATCGGACTTTCTTGTCCTGGCAGTTGAGGATCATGCCGGGCATGCTGGTGGGGCGGTAGTCGAATGTGCTGTCTTGAACGATCAGGGGCCGTCGCAACGAAACAGGATCCATGCCGCACGGCAGACATTTTGGGCCCTGTGGAGTAGATGCCGGGTATGATATAGGTATAATGCCATCACAGGGTATCTGCAGACTGCTGAGACTGTTCAAACAGTGTCAAGATCCTCATTGGAAGGCATTGGATATCTCATATCATGGTTTAAGAAAATCCTTAAGCCACCAAGATACTCTTAAAAAAGAGCTGCTGCCATATTGTGTATGGAGATTCCAATACCAATAGGTATGAAATATATCAGGTTAATGCAAACTTAGTTTCTATTTTTCTGTAAGCAATACTTTGCTTGAAATGGGCATTATGAGCATAGGCGTGAGTATAATTTCAAGCTAGAATGCCAGTAGTTTGCTTGGCATGTCACGTGTACCAAATCAAAATTCAAAGATATTCTTTGTTGAGCAGGACATTAAATATCTCTTGCAATCGTCAAAGAGGAGATATGAAGGTAGGATCGAAACTCGTGGCTACATAGGTACAACTTGATGGTCCAAGATCTTTGTATACAACCATTCGGCGAGCATCGCAACCACGAACCTTCAAGAATAGGGTTCGAATAATGTATTGTATTGAGGTCTTGTGTAGACATGGTGTACTGTAAACCTTGGCATAGTGAAAACTAGGATAAATCGTCTTACGTGGTCCTTACCTTAAGTTTATAACAAGGGTATATTGGAGGTGGCTCTTTATATGATGGTATATCATAAATTGGACTGCACATTTTGCTATTTTTTAGGAATTATAACGTTAAAAACTAAGGTTTCAAATACTTTATAATTTTAAATTAGATTTTTGCCAAAATAAAAAAATGCAAAGTACTGAAAAATTATTGACAGAATATGTCTGTCTTTCTTGAATTCTTTCTTTATTTCCGCAGATTTTATCTGTTCTTCAAAAGAGAATGTTTAACATTTATAGGGTTCCACCGGCGACTCTAACAAAGTTGCAAGTTTTCATTTTTTTTACTGTATAGTGTGTCCCACAAAAACGCTCTACCTAGGTCGCTACCGAGATTAAGTACACATACAATAACCTAACCGACAAAAAAAGTCGGATAACCCCCGTCAAGTATGTGAACTGATTTTAATGAAACAAAGCAAAGGACTTATCGATTAAGCTGGCTTTCACAACCGCATCCAATATGGTCCATCCGTTTGGGAGCTACGACGCCACATACAGACACACAGATCGACAGATACACTGACACAGACACACACGTCAAACTTATAACACCTCTCCTTTATCGTCGAGGGTTAAAAATAGAAGAAATGTATTACAATGTAGTTAAAGCTAAACTTTTTAGAGCTTGTTACTTTTGAGAGGTGCTAGAGATACCGTACAATCAGCTGTAGAGAAAAAGGCCCCCCAGCATACAGTTCATTGCAAGCTGGGTGGTCCGTTCACTCCGCAGGAGTAATATGTCTTCTTATTAACTCGAACTCGTTATCGATGCAACCAATGACTTGGTGCAACATGATCGATTTTTCGTTTGCTAGATTTGTTCGACGAGAACCTTTCCTAGATGCTACCCATGGTCGGACGATGGGGGCGGATTGTGTCTACCGGAACTCATCCATTGTTACTTTTTCCAACACTGTCTACTTAAAGCGGCCTATCAATAGACTCATATCTCAAAAGTACCCAGCCCTCGGGAACAAGTTACAATAATGTACTTGTCATCAAAAAAATCCGTGTCCACAATTCACCACATCGTAGTTATGCAGACCGATATAAATCTGCAACTTTGAGTCATAACTCAAAGTTGCAGATTTAGACATTTTTATTTTTATATAAGTTTTAGTTTATGCAATACATACAGGTGAGACCATGGACTTATTGTTATATGGGTGAGACAAACTACAAATCGTTGAAAATACTAGGATTAATTTTATTTGGAACCCTTTACCAAAAATCAACTCTACTTTTTTCTTGAATGAAACTCTTTAAGGTTTTCTTTTTAATTTTAATTCTTTTTAATCGAAGCGTATTAAGAAAAACACATTGTCATAATTCGTAATTATTGTAGTTTTCTTCTAGAACAAATTAATGTCAATGAGGAAGATACATTCCTATTGATTTATCAGTTTGTAAACGTTTTTCGAACAGAAAACACAAAATCAATAAAAAAATCTCAAAAAAATATAAAAGTGAAAAAATATTCTAAAAAATTGTTCTTAGTTCCACTAAGACTTATGCCGTATTCATTTATTGTGAAATCGTGAAATCTAATCTATAAAATGTGAGTATAGCATCGTACAAGAGTTTGACAATATTGACATAGATGTGTAATTTATTATTTTATTATTAATCATTATCATTTTGAAATCCTACAGTATTGAGTGAATGTTATTTCTTGTAGCTTGACATAGTTAATCATTTATTTATCATCATCATCTTAGCGTTAATGTCCCGGTTGTGCTCTCGAGAACGAGGGCCCAGGGTTCCGCCTTGACCATGATCCATTATTTGGCGATCAGATAATTACAGTGGAGCGACTGCCATCTGACCTTCGTGACCCTGCGCTGCCAGGGGAATCTGAAGAGATTGGATCATGGATCAGGTTTCATCACGATGTTTTCCCTCACCGTAAGAGCATCGGTTAGTGTTCAACTAATGTACATAACTCGAAAAGAGTCATTGGTACATGGCCGCAGCGGGATTCGAACCCGGTACCTCTCGCTTAAGAGTTGGATACTCGACCGCCCGGCTACAGATTTATTTCACTTTATTGTACATTAACAGTATAATTATCAGATACTGTAAAACTATAACCAGTGCAAGGGCGGTCTTATCGCCAATAGCGATAGCTATGGATATTGTAAAAAAATCGACGAATGAAATTGTCCAGTTCAGAATACCATTGTTAATTGCAGGCCTCACAAATCTCATAAGAAACCCAAACCGTTTTGCTGCCCGCCGGCGGCTTGCTGCCCGCCTCCTATGTGCTGCCCGAAGCCGAAGAGCGGCCCGAAGATTTGCAAGCCTAAAATTACCATATACTCCTGCATGACCAAGATTTGTTAATTCAACACTGCTGCACGCAATCGGCAGCTGCAGTGATAGTGTAGTTCCACCTGTGTGTAAAGTCTCGTGAAATGTTCAATAAACAGTGTTAAAAACATACTTGGCGTTTTTTTGCTGGGCTGGTGGGTTTTTTTGCTGGGCTGGTGGGTGCTGGGGGGAGAGTCTGCTGGGCTGGTGGGTGCTGGGGGGAGAGTCTGCTGGGCTGGTGGGTGCTGGGGGGAGAGTCTGCTGGGCTGGTGGGTGCTGGGGGGAGAGTCTGCTGGGCTGGTGGGTGCTGGGGGGAGAGTCTGCTGGGCTGGTGGGTGCTGGGGGGAGAGTCTGCTGGGCTGGTGGGTGCTGGGGGGAGAGTCTGCTGGGCTGGTGGGTGCTGGGGGGAGAGTCTGCTGGGCTGGTGGGTGCTGGGGGGAGAGTCTGCTGGGCTGGTGGGTGCTGGGGGGAGAGTCTGCTGGGCTGGTGGGTGCTGGGGGGAGAGTCTGCTGGGCTGGTGGGTGCTGGGGGGAGAGTCTGCTGGGCTGGTGGGTGCTGGGGGGAGAGTCTGCTGGGCTGGTGGGTGCTGGGGGGAGAGTCTGCTGGGCTGGTGGGTGCTGGGGGGAGAGTCTGCTGGGCTGGTGGGTGCTGGGGGGAGAGTCTGCTGGGCTGGTGGGTGCTGGGGGGAGAGTCTGCTGGGCTGGTGGGTGCTGGGGGGAGAGTCTGCTGGGCTGGTGGGTGCTGGGGGGAGAGTCTGCTGGGCTGGTAACATGACAAATAGTTATATTATTGCCAATAGAGATATTATGAATAACTCTTTCTCTTTACAAGATTTTTTTCTACACTAGATTCAAAAGGCTTTATCGCATATAATTTTTTAAAATGTAATAACGAACTCAAGCAAACGGTCAAAATTCAAAAATTTTCTACATTTCTTCTAGAACAAAATAATGTCAACGAGGAAACACATTCCTACACGTTTATCACTGTGTAAATGTTTTTCGAATAGAAAGCACTAAATCCAGAAAAAAATCAAATGCTCTACATATTATTTGCCCACTAAGATTTAAGACGTAAACTTCATTAAACAGTAAATCTAGAAAATGTGAGTATACCATCAACGTACAAGTTGGGCAATGAAGTAAGAGTTCAATACATGGTAAATAAAATTATTGCAGGTGCACTGGTTGTTCAGTACAGTGCGACGGGCGCAGCTGTTGTTGCTTGCCGCCTTCGCCGCCGCCGCTGCACTGTCCGCCGCCCTGTCCGCCTGCTTGCGGCCCGCCTTCGGCGTTATGCGGTCCGACCCCGGCGTTTTGCTGCCCGTCGCCGCGGGCTTACTGCCCGCCGCCGCAGGGTTGCTGCCCGTCGCCGCAGAGTTGCCCGCCACCGCCGAATTGCTGTTGGCCGCGGCCGTTTTACTGTCCTATGCCGTTCCCGCCGCCTTGCCAGAGTGATATTACCATATACGCCTGTTGCACCACGATTTTATAATTCAACTAAAACAAATATGTGAAGTCTCAGTAAAATGTTAAATAAACAGTGTTACAACTTTCTTAGCATTTTTCTTCTAGGCTGGTGGAAGCTGGAAATTTATGGCCCCGCTAGGTTGATGGGAGCTGTGGGTTGAGGGTTGCTACACACATAAGCGGGTCGAGTATGTGTTGATCAACAAAGCCTTCTGCCCATCGGGGAGTTCATTCAAGGCAACCAATCATTCAATTCGGTAGTATTTGTGGAACGAATTGACCCGCAGCAACTACTACATTACGTTCAAATTCATTTTTAGCGCTATTTTTTTTTACAACTATACCAATTTTATACTAAACTTAACTAAAACTAGGTTAATCTAAAACAAAATTAATCTAAAACTAAAAATAATAAACTATTGTATTATTACAATACACTATTCCTGGTAAAGCCGAGGGCTTGTTCCGTTTATCCACCCTAAAACAGACCCTAAGGTGTCACTACCTACTACTACTTGCAAGCGCGTGTCCATCTATCCACCCTGAACGGGGTGGATAACCGGAATTCATATCTGATTGTTCTTCCGACTTTTTACCCCAAGTACAGTTTGAATAAAATGATCTATTAATTAAAAACTAGCATCCTGTATTTCTAAAACTTTTTCACTAAACCAAAAATAATTATTACTTCTCTACTAACTAAAACTAAATAAAATAGCGAAGCCGAGGCGGGGATGGTATTTTATAAATTTTGCAATATATCCAGAAAATTACCAACACTTTTTTCATTATTGAGTAGACGTAGTTGTGTATCCTGGATAAATCGTCCCTTTTAATGTATATTTGCAATCTTTTACTTAATTTTTATGCTGCAGTGGACGTATTAGCGAAGAACTGCGTTTTTTTGCCCGCATTCCAAAAACTTCCTAAAACAGGGTTTGTGTATGTTTCTGTAAATGACTGTACATAGGCAGGGGAGAAAATCGGAAGAAAGATATTATATGAATTACGAATATCCACCACGTTTAGAGTGGATAGATGGACACGCGTTTCCGAGTATCCACCTTAGGGTAGCTGTTTTAGGGTGGATAAACGTAACAAGCCAAGCCGAGTGGCTATTTGCCTGGAAATTCATCCACATGATTTTACCGCCCAGCTGTGCCGGTAAATGCTGGCCCGCTTAGGGTAGCTGCCCCCTTCACAAGACTAGTGGCAATGCTGTGCTTGTTTAATGTACCTCATTAATTTATGAACAAGGTCCAATGTAGGTATAGTACAAGAGAACAAGTGCATTACCAATTTAAAGAAACGTTTACAGCATTTGGTGCATCTTTAGCTAAAATAATGAAGAATTAGCTGTCCCTTATCCCCAAAGGACTCGTCCTTTACCCCCATAGGTATGCAAGGCATATTGCATGGTGACCAGGTAGTTACTCGTCTAACACTACAAACACTCGAGACAGGCTGTCATATTGATAAGTAGGTATAGGTACAACGACTCATGGAATCGTATAAATTTGCGTAGGTGAGTGGTCGGGACAGTGGCGCGTGCGCGCGCGTCCGTCCCTGTCTGGCTGCGTTATGTTATGGCGCAGGTGGCGCGAGGTGGGCCCCGGACGGAGGGCAGGGACGTACTCGGACGGCGCCCACCTCACGGCACTGGCTGACTACACAATTCACACTGCACATGTTACACAACAAACAACTCATTATGACCGGTATAAGTAGTATATTTAGTATATATTTGTATTCCATATATGTTATGTACATTTGTCCGTGCCTCGCTCAGCAGGTCTCACTGAAAACCAGCGCTCCGGTTCACGCCGGGGCATAATGCTGAGTGAGGTCCTTTTTGCACAAGCACACCACCACAACACTTTATCAATTACACTTCACAACAAAGATCAAGTGGGTATATACATCGGCGCTGTGTAGTCTCCGTGTGTATTTTGTGTTTTAGTAATTGTGTTCTTTTTATGTATTTTTGGTTTATTGTTTTATTCTATGTTGTGGTGTTGTTGTTTGTGTCAATAAATGTTCTTTCTTTCTTTCTTTCTTTCTTTCCATAGTATTTTTTATATCATAAGTAAAAATGAATTGATGAATGCTATGCGTTTATCAACTGTATAGTAGATTCTTAAGGTGGTCATGCACTTTTACTCCTGCGTTGTAAGAGTACGTCAACCACTTCGATGGAAATTACGATAAAATGCGGGGGGTACCCAGCTATCCAGGCCCAAAAGGCTATCCAGCCCGTTTGTATTGTTTGCTTGCACAGGCGTTTGCTTGCAATATATAAAAGTACTACTGATCATAACTTGACCCAATGTACCTCTCGATTGTCTCATGCTTTAAATCTAAGGAATCACAAATAGAATAGAAGAAATTCAGCAAGGAAGTTGTCTTTCCAGCAAGGCCCTTTGTAATTTGAATCAATTTGTGCAAAAAACCGCACTACTGTTACGTATTACCACCTTGCTTTTCCCGCGACTTTGTCCGCGTGGAAATTGTAAAAGACCATTTTAAATGACCTCCCTAATGTTTGAAAGCTAGTACTACGGAGAGGTGAAACTGTATCTCAGGTTTTACCTAACCGAATTAGATGAAACATGGCCTAAATTTTAAGTTGGAGCCAAAACTACCATACTATTCAAACCCAATCAAAATACATTAGCCGCAAATTCCTATAGTTTAACTGGTCAATATTATCCGATGTACATCGGGTGTTCCAGTTTACCTAGTCAATTGTATATTTTGCTATGCTTATTATCAGGCAGGCTTGTTTGCCACCTTAGTGGTATAAAAAAATATTAGCTACACAACAAAAAAGTTTGTAACTGTTTAGTAGTTCCGGACATTAGCGTGTACAAACAGCATATGGTTCACAACATATTGCAAGTGTCTGAAGAAGAAGTTAAGAAAACCTACATAATGAAACTTATTTATTGTATTTTTTTATGAACAAAATGTAAAACGAATTGTATGTTAATGTTTCTAAAACGCTATTTAGTATGACATACACTGAAATACTTATTTTGTATGATGAGATGGTTTAATTTAACGGGACTTGAATAACCTACAATCTTTAAAAAAATTGTGTTGTAGCACTCTATATTATGTGAACATAATTTAATTAACTCGTTTTACCTAATTAATATCGCAGAGAAACATTTTTTTTTCTTCCAAGTGTGTGTCACTTACCTTACTATGTAAGTACCTACATTTGACCAATTTATCAACATAGGAATATTTACGAGCTGTAGAGAGAAAGTTCTCCAGAATACAGTTCATTGCAGGCTGAGTTGTCCGGTCACTCCGCAGGAATAACAAATATGTCTTCTTCTTATCGTGCATTATCGTTGAACTCGTAATCGTTGCAACCAATGACTTGGTGCAACATTATCAATTTTTCGTTTGCTAGATTTGTTCGACGAGGACCTTTCCTAGATGCTACCCGTGGTCGGATGATGGGGGCGGATTGTGTCTACAGGAACTCATTCTCCAACACTGTCTACTTAAAGCGGCCTATCAATATACTCATATATCAAAAGTACCAAGCTCTTGGGAACAAGGTACAACAGCGTACTTGTCATCAAAAAAATCCGTGTCCATAATTCACTATATCGTAGTTATGCAGACCGATATTACGACTCAAAGTTGCAGATTTAGACATTTTTATTTATATTTAAGTTTTAGTTTATGCAATACATAGAGGCTCACCTCTATGTATTGCATAGTCTCAACCATGGACTTATTATTTTACGGGTGAGAGAAACCACAAATCGTTCAAAATATTATGATTGATTTTATTTGGAACCCTTTACCAAAACTCAACTCTACTTTTTTCTTGAATGAGACTCTTTAATGTTTTATTTCTTTATAATTTTAATTCTCTTTAATCGACGCGTATTAACGAAAAATTCATTGTCAAAATTCGTAATTATTGTAGTTTTCTTCTAGAACAAATTGATGTCAATGAGGAAGATGCATTCCTATCGATTTATCAGTTTGTAACCGTTTTTCGAACAGAAAATACAAAATCAAGAAAAAAAGTACAAAAAAGCATAAAGTGAAAACAATTAAAAAAATCCTTAGTTCCACTAAGACTTATGCCGTATTCATTTATTGGGAAATCGTGAAATATAATCTATAAAATGTGAGTATACCATCGTACAAGAGTTATACAATTGAGTTTAGTTTCAAGTTATTGACATAGATATGTAATTTTTTATTTTATTATTAATCATTATCATTTTGAAATCCTACTGTATTGAGTAAATTTTATTTCTTGTAGCTTGACATAGTTATTAATTTATTTATTTATTTCACACCTTATTGTACATTAACAGTATAATTATCAGATTCTGTAAGATTATAACCAGTGCAAGGGCGGTCTCATCACCAATAGCGATCTCTGTAGTTATACTGTAACTTTTTAAGGGTATGTTCCAGGTACCTTTGTTGACGAGTAGCTAGATATTATGACACAGTTGTCACAGTGGTCACGGGACGACTGTAACTGACTTTTATTTTAACAATTATCAGTAAAAAATAACGAATGAATGACTTGTCCAGTTCAGAATACCATTGTTAATTGCAGGTCTCGCAAATCTCTTCACAAATCCCACCCCACGCCGTTCTGCTGCCCGCCTCCTAGGTGCAGCAAGAAGCCGAAGGACTCGAAGATTTGCAAGCCTAGTATTACCATATACTCCTGCATGACCAAGATTTGTTAATTCAACACTGCTGCACGCAATCGGCAGCTGCAGTGATAGTGTAGTTCCACCTGTATGTAGTCTCGTGAAATGTTCAATAAACAGTATTAAAAACTTATTTGGCGTTTATTTGCTAGGCTGGTGGGGCCTGGGGGGAGTATGTTAGGCTGGTGGGTGCTGGGGGGAGTCTGCTGGGCTGGTGGGTGCTGGGGGGAGTCTGCTGGGCTGGTGGGTGCTGGGGGGAGTCTGCTGGGCTGGTGGGTGCTGGGGGTAGTCTGCTGGGCTGGTGGGTGCTGGGGTTAGTCTGCAATCAAAATACGCACTTTGGCGCAATTTCCTATAGTTTAACTGTTCAATATTATCCGATGAATATCGGGTATTCCAGTTTCCAAAGTCAATTGTATGTTTTGCTATGCTTATTATCAGGCAGACCGCAAGCTTGTTTGCCAACTTAGTGGTATAAAAAAAAATATTAACTACACAACAAAAAAGTTTGTAACTGTTTAGTAGTTCCGGACATTAGCGTCACAACATATTACAAGTGTCTGAAGGAGAAGTTAAGAAAACCTACATAATGAAACTTATTTATTGTAATGTTCTCCCATTTCCTACCTTATTGTTCTAATTATTTCATGGTGTGAGGCATCACTTTTATACCGCGGTAGTTGGTGCACTCCCGCACCGAGCCCTTGCCCTTATAGACTGGAGTAATAATACTCAGCCTCCATTGGTCGGGTATCTTCCCGGTGAGGAGAATGCGGTTATAAAGGTCGGTAAGGATGCTCAAACCTCGAGAACCCATCGATTTCCACGCATTAATAGGGACTCCATCGGATCTGACGGCTTTCCGATTCTTCATGCGGCGAAGAGCCGCTTCGACTTCCTTAGGCGTTTTCGTATTTAATATATAATGATAAAATGTGAGACAATTTACAAAGCGTTGACAATACTATGATTTATTTTATTTGGAACCCTTTACCAAAAATCAACTCTACTTTTATTCTTGAATAAGTCTATTAAATTTTATTTCGTTTTAATTTCAATTCTTTTTAATCGAAGCGTACAAACGAAAAATACATTGTCAAAATTCCAAATTATTGTAGTTACTTCTAGAACAAATTAATGTCAATGAGAAAGACACATTCCTATCGATTTATCAGTTTGTAAACGTTTTTCGAATAGAAAATACAAAATCAATCAAAAATTCAAAATGATAGTGTTGAAAATATAAAAAAAATTTCTTAGCTCCACTAAGACTTATGCTGTGTATACATCACTTATAGTAAAATCGAAAATCTAATCTATAAAATGTAAGTATACCACCATCGTACAAGAATATGGCAATTTGAGTTGCCCAGTTCAGAATACCATTATCGATTACAGGTCTGGTTGTCCAGGACCATGTCCTCCAGGCAGCGGGGGCTGCCCGCACAACTGCCCACCCGAGCCGTATTGCGGCAAGCCCAAGATGTATTGCGGCCCGTCCCCACCGTTTTGCGGCCCACCCCCACCGTTTTGCGGCCCGCCCCCATCGTGTTGCGGTCCGCCTCCGCCTTTTTGCTGCTCGAAGCCGAAGCAGCACAAAAAGCACCAAGGCGGCAAGACTTGCGCGCCTCGTATTACCATATACTCCTGCATGACCAAGATTTGTTAATTCAACACTGCTGCACGCAATCGGCAGCTGCAGTGATACTATAGTTCCACCTTTATGTGTTGTCTCGTGAAATGTTCAATAAACAGTGTTTAAAACTTACTTGGCGTATTTTTGATAGGCTAGCGGGTACTGGGAGGAGTCTGCTAGCCCGGTGGGTGCTGGGAGTCTGTGCTGGGCCGGTGGGAGCTGGGAGTCTGTGCTGGGCCGATGGGAAATGGGAGTCTGTGCTGGGCCGATGGGAAATGGGAGTCTGTGCTCTCGCATCCGACTCGGAGATATCAATCCATCGCTTTCTGGGCCTCCCGCGGCCTCCTCTTTCTTGATACCAGCAGCAGTGTCATTTTATTGGCATGAAGTTCGCGAACGTGCTTCGTCAGTGCCGGCCAGATCTCGCAGCCATAATGCATTACTTAGGGGTTTTATAGGGATTTATTCAGTAAATATTATGGCGGATCTGCCACTTATCTAGAAGAGCCTCAGGCCAGCAGTGAATTTTTCACATTGACTTACCTGAATTAGACATATTTTTATTTCTAAATACATAGTCTAGCCAGTTTATTGTTTATAATTTAAAAATTCGTAGTGAGCTGCAAAAAATTCGATAGTAACTTAAATTTAAAGTATCGAAATGTGTTTACCATAATTTCTTTGTGAGCACAAGGACTGACAAGGACAGATTATCCAATCGATATTGCCATATCCACACTATATAATTTTTACCACTGTCTGTCAATGCGGACTTATCGTGGTCTTATTCTAGGTTGGTAGCTGTAAGTCTACGTCGTCGGTGTGAGCTGGGTGTCTGTACCCCTGCTAGGCTGATAGGAAATGGGAGTCTGTGCCCCTGCTAGGCTGATGGGACCAGGGAGTCTGTGCTAGGCTGGTGAGAGCTGAAAGTCTGTACCACTGCTAGTCTGGTGAGTGCTATAAGTCTATACCACCGCTTGTCTAACAAAATCCAATGTACGAGTAGGTACCTCACATATATCTTTCCAGCGGAGCAACCACTTGTATTACGCTTGGAATACATATAAGTAATACCACAAAATAGAAAACTTACAGAAGGTCCACTCCCGTCGTCCTTGAAAATTATGACGTAATCTTGCCGACTCGCTAGGGTTACTACTACCACGGAAGGTGGTCAGCGACTTTTTTAAATATTATTTTAAAAACTGTCACGTGGTGCCTGAAACTGTAACAATTCCTAGGGTCTCTAGCGGAAGACCATGGTCAAACTCGCTTCACCATCGGTATTAGAACTCGTGGCGGTACTAAGTTCGACTAGCCTCAAAGTCTGAAATGGTCACCCATCAGTTCTTGGACTCTGCATGCGTTGCTTGTATGTTATTAAGTAACCTTAGTTACGTACAAGTACTTTTATTTTATCAATAAAAATATAGTTTATTAATATAATATTCAATTGAAGTCGACACTACAACGAATCCTCGCGTTATCAATCTCGACCGCGACCGAGCTCTGCTTGAAACTGCGTGGAGTTCCTTTAAACGTAACGTTGTGTGCGTGACGGAAATGGCCCATTGTTTCCAGCGGACCTTCTGCTTGGCGCGGGCCGTTCTTTATTTTGTGGTAATACTAACCGGTAACTTGACAAATAGACAGGACAAAATTATGCGCCCATATATCCAGCGAGAGCCTGCGCCCCACTATCCAGCGAGAGCCTGCGCCCCACTATCCAGCGAGAGCCTGCGCCCCACTATCCAGCGAGAGCCTGCGCCCCACTATCCAGCGAGAGCCTGCGCCCCACTATCCAGCGAGAGCCTGCGCCCCACTATCCAGCGAGAGCCTGCGCCCCACTATCCAGCGAGAGCCTGCGCCCCACTATCCAGCGAGAGCCTGCGCCCCACTATCCAGCGAGAGCCTGCGCCCCACTATCCAGCGAGAGCCTGCGCCCCACTATCCAGCGAGAGCCTGCGCCCCACTATCCAGCGACAGCCTGCGCCCCTAATCCTAATACGTTTGGCTTTGACAAGTTGATTTGACGAGGAATGGCTGAATAACAAGTAAAATATACTTATTTAATATTTATATTTCCACTATACAACACTAGGGACGACATTATATAGTCGGAGGTTGAAGCAATCGTGCGCGCGTCGAAGCTTCAGCCATCTGCGACAATTGAGACAGCCACAAACTTCTTAACATATCTTTGTACAGCACGAGTAGATTGTAATCTTAGGACAGCATGGCGGGCCGCTTGGGAAGCATGGCGAGGGTCCGCACGATCCGCAGCCTCCGCACCTGCAGGGAATAAAAGTTAGGTTCACTTCACTATTTGCTAAATTTCGTATTTTTGAAAGGTTCCTGAAGTACGGGAATGGCACGGACAGAAGAGGCGCGCGCGCGTGCTTCCTCGCCCTTCTGCCAGTGCCGCTCCCGTACCTCAGGAACCTTCTCCAAGCATTTAGCCCATCTAGAAGGCCAAAGTCTCGAAACCCTAAGTCGAAGCGCTAGGCCTTAGATGGATCCGCTAATACTCACATTTTGGTTTTATGTTTATGTAGTGAGTACACAAAACTAGATTATTTCCAAAAAGTGGAAATATCTAAGGCCTTTTTTCCTTTTTGTGGCTATCCTGGCTCTGCTTTGTGCACTGAAATTTGATTCTCATTCTATTACTTAAAATAACTTTCTCGACTTTGATTTAGGAATAAACGAACTTTTACTTGTTTGTTCTATATTTCACATTAAATTGAAAGTTATAAATCACTCTCCTGAAAAATTTAATAAATTCCAACTACACGCTCCGTCCTCTGGAATCGGTAATTGTCTATGCCTAGTCTATGCCATGATTTTGGACGCTAGCTGAAATTTAACATAGATAAATAATTTACTAGATAATAATGGTCGGGCTAATGATCTAAGTCGGGCTACGTGAAAAAAAACCGGAATCGATGTACAGGTTAGCCGTTTGGTACACGGGTAATTTAGGTTACAACAATCATTTTGGGCGGTAGTTTTTAAAAATATTCCCATAGAGGGAGCAGTGAGGAGTAGTGACGTCATAAATTATTTATATGAAATTAAAAATATTTTATTAGAAACCTATCGTGTTTGGTATCAAATGAAAGGGCAACATGAGCCGGTTCTAAAAATATACAACACCATTTTAAGTAAGCTGTTTTCTAAAAATCCAAGAAATATGTTCAAAATATGGCAAGTTTGGGCTCCTCCAGGTAGGGGACGGGTTAGTAAATTTAGGTAAAACATAGGCCAAATACCTCTTAATATACTCATATATAAAGTGAAAAAGTCTATTATAAAAATATTGACAATTACTAATTTTTTTAATTTTTAAAAAAGTTTGAGATTCACAATGAGGTATTTATTTCTATGGAGATTCAGAATTATTTTGAAACTTATCGAACTGTACTATTATTGTGTTTTATGATATTATCTATGTTAAATTGATGCTCACACACTAACTATTTCAATTCTTCAATCCCCTTCCAATATCGACGTAAATTGGACGATGTCTTCGCCACTAAATGTCTACGGCTCGGCTCGCGCCATCATATCCGCTCAGGTGCAGGGTTAGGAGTGTGGGGGCGGAGAGTGATGGGAATAGGAAGCATGTAAGTATCAATTTAACATAGATAACTCCATAAAACACAATAATAGTACAGTACTACAAGTTTAAAAAAAATCTAATTCTCAGATATTTAAAAAATTATTAATTGTTAATATTTTAAATCGCCTTTTTGACGTTAGATATGAGTTTATTCAAAGACATTGGGCGATTGTTTTTAAAAACAATACTAAGCCGTCTCCTACTCGGAAGAGCCTAAACTTGGTATGTTTTGAAAATATTTCTTGAATTTTTAGAAAGCACGTGGCCGAAAGGTAATTGTGTAGTATATTTTTAGAACCAGGTCATGAAGCCCTTTCATATGGTACCAAACACGATAAGTTTCTGTAAAAAAATTTTTAAATCCCATACAATAAATTGATGACGTCAACACCACTCCCTCTATGGGAATATTTTTAAGAACAACCGCTCAAAATTATTGTTGTAACCTAAAGTACCCGTGTACCAAATGGCTATCCTGTACATAGATTTGCGGTTTTTTATCAATATTTGTCGTGTACACCGTCAACTATAACGTAATAGAGGAGACGCCGCAAGTATTTTCTTTGAAAATCGTATAGCTAGCATTGCGTATTAAAATATTGTACGAATCATTCGAGAGCCAAAAGAAAAAAAGTAGCGTAACATTTCATCGGTCAGTAATATTACTAAAATCAGCTGAAACCCTGTTTAATAAAAAAAAATTAATGGATTTGTTCATAACGCCATTTTAATGCAGGTCATAGATTAAGAAAAATAGATGTACAGAAGGGACACCGCTCTGGATTCATCTAATGGAATTAAACATTTGCTTAAGTTACCTTTACAGTATCCATAATCTTATGACTAGTATTCGCCCGCGATGGCACTCGCTTTTAAGAACTATTTTAGAGCCCTCTTTCACTTAACTACCCATTTTTATGTAATTCGGTAGACAAAGAGGCCACCTAATGGAATGTAGTCATCGCCGCTTATGGACATCAGCAACACCAGGGGCGCTATCTCTGCGTTGCCCGCCACTAAGAAAACCTTTAATATATCTCTAGAACAATCCCATGTCATAGTCCAAAGGAAACACTACCCTACCCGTGATTTTCCTAAAGTTAAACGGCCTTATCAACTTATCTTTCTCGCTTGCACGTCCCGACATCATCATCCGAGCCCTATATTTGTTTATTTATTTATTAAAACTTCATGCACAAAATAGTACAAAGGCGGACTTAAAGCTAAAATAGCCTTATCTACCAGTCAACCAGGAGATAAAGGGTAAAGAAAAAGTAAGGCGGTGCAAGAGAAGCTACTAAACAAGATGGAGGAGGGGAACCGTTAATGCAATTATAGCCGAACCAGAGATAACAGTACAGATAAATAGATAGATAACTGAAAATAAGTATATAAATATATAATAAGTATATAAAATAATATAAGTATATAATATAAATATAATAAAGCTAGAAATAAACGTGAGTGAGTGGGTTATATAGCAAGAATAGATAACCATACATATACTGCACAAGTAAAGGAGAGACAAAAGCAGAAGCTCAGTCAAACATGAGGGAGATCGGAGACAAACTCGTGAGCCCCAACACTAAAGATTATTGAGGTAATACTCACGAACAGCTTTCTTAAATGAGTATTTGCAGGAGAGCAATCTAAGATCGGGAGGGAGTTCATTCCAGAGCCTTACAGCCCTCAGTACAAAAGAATTAGAAATAAAACAAGTACGGTGAAGAGGAAGATTTAATAATAAGTAACTCGAGGAGCGAAGGTCACGGTCGTGGGTGTCAGAGAGAAACTTGAATTTAGTTTTAAGGTAGTTGGGGGTGGCTGGATCAAATAAGATGGAATGAAGTAGAGATAGCATTCTTAAATTACGGCGTTGGCGGATGGGCAGCCACTTAAGCTTGGCACGAAATTCGGAAATGTGATCGTACCTGCGCAGGCCGAAAATGAATCTGATGCAGTTTTTCTGAAGACGTTCCAGCTTTAGGAGGAGATCTTGGTTAATGTCAGAGCAACATACGTCAGCATAGTCAATAATGGGTAAAATTAGAGACTGCACAAGTAAGATTTTAGTTGCAGGAGGAAGAAAGAAATTAAACCTGTAGAGGGAGCACAGAGTCCCAGTTACCTTCCTGCTAACCTCAGTCACGTGGCCTGACCAGCTAAAAGTACTATCAATGTGTAGCCCCAAATCCTTTACCTAGGGAGAATAAGGGACAACCACACCGTTGAAATGGATTGGAGGAACCCGGGAAATGTCGAGGCGTTTAATTTGATACGGGCTACCCAGAATAACGGCTTGGCACTTAGAGGGATTAACCGAGATACCGAATTTGGAAGCCCAATTCTGGACAGCATCGAGATCCTTGACAAGAGCAGACACCGCATCAGAGATATTAGCAGCCTCCGTGTCCGCATATATCTGCAAATCGTCAGCATACAGGTGATACGAGCAGCTGTAACCTTAAGTAGAGCAGTAGCCGTACTATGTCCAGGTCGGAAACCGGACTGGAACGGACTTATCAGATCATTGGAGAGCACAAAGGATGACAATTGTTTGTGGACAATGGCCTCGAGAATTTTCGACAGATAGGGTAGAATAAAAATAGGTCTAAGATGATTTAACGAAGTAGGAGAGGAGATTTTGGGAAGTGGAATGACCAATGCCTTACGCCAAAGATTAGGAAAGGAGGAAGTAGAGAGTGAAAAGTTGATAATATGTGTTAATAATGAAAGGACAGAATTAAAAACGTGAAAGATCATGTCCCTTCCTACCCCATCGCATCCCACTGCCTTAGATTGAACGTATATCAGAGTTTTCCTGACTTCATCCTCAGAGACCGCGCAAAATTCAAAGGACTGAACTGAAGGCCTAGGCAGAGAAGCAACAAAACCGATAGTATCCGCCTTAATGTCCTTATCCAATTGAGGTGTAGCAGAAAAATGACGATTTAGGACGTCAGGACAAAAAGGCAGCTTCTGCTCCGGAGCCCGTGGCTTGCCAACCCCAACCGTCTTGAGAAATTTCCATATATTAGCGGCGGAGGAATCAGTCAGGCTTTTGTGGAAGTAGCGGCGTTTCTCGTTTCTAACAATTTTATTGCTCAGATTGCGTGCGTATTTATATGATGACCAGTTCGACTCAGAACGATCCGCTTTAAACTTACGAAAGGCCTTGTTCCGCTTGAGCATGGCCATGTGAACCCCTTCAGTAATCCAAGGGCTTGGCGGATGCCTTATCCTTACAGTACGTTTGGGTGCATGCGTATCAAATAAAGACAAAATGGCTTCGTTAAAAATATGTATCTTCTCATCAATGGATGATGCAGCCAGACACGCACTCCAATCCAGACTTGCCGCATCCACCCCAAGCGCGTCCAAGTCCATGCCCCTAAAACTGCGCCGATTAATAGTCACCGGTTTAGGTTTAGGCGGTTTGATGTTGAACTCCAAGTAAATAAGGTCGTGCCTGGAAAACCCCGGTTTGACCCTGACATTTGACCATGATTAGTGGCCAATGCGCAAGAGGAGGCAAGTATGAGGTCAAGCCAGGTATCAGGAGACTCAAAATTTGTGTGAGTGGGTTAAAGATCCCTCTATAAAGCACGCGAAGGTTAGCTGACTCAACCAAAGAGATAAGCTTCCGGCTTCTGAGACTAGGCGTGCAGAGATCAGTGTTAAAATCACCCATCACTATCGCATGCGAATTCTCCGAAGAGACAGACACTAGAAGTGAGTCAAGCTGTGAGAAATAATCAACTATATGATCATGAATACCAGCTTCTACTGGTCCGACATGTACTATCATAATGTATTATTGTTTATAATAAGTTAATGATGTCAATTTTAAGATGAAAATATTTACCTATGAAACTTAACATTTGTTTCAGATTTATACGTTCATCACACGAAAAAAGAGAAGAATGGATAATATTTGTCCAAAAAAAATCGCCTAAAGAATTAGTTGATACTAGACGTTCTCGGTGGCTTTCTTCGGCGCGCAGTTCATTTCTCTGTAAACTCTCCATTTTTCCGCGTCAACCTATTATTTTCCCATAATATTAAGCCTATGCTACTCAGTGATAATGTAGCATTCTATTAGTGATAGAAGTTTTTAAATCGGTCCAGTAGTTTTTGAGTTTATTCTCAATTTATTGATTGAGTAGGTAGAATAAAATTATAGGGTCGCATCTATAATCTCGCAGTCTATGATTTGGCAGCCTCTCCCCGCACCTCCCGTACATGACAGGTTGGTACAATATTTTTGTTTGCAATGGCTGCTCTATTACGTTAGTAAATATTTTCTCTATGAAATTTAAGTCCGAATGACTTTTGATCAGACCCTTTGTTCTCGTTAAGGCATTTGGTTTACACGGTTTTGCCGAGGAGTTTTGAGTATTTATATAGCCGCGCTTCAATTCTGTTATATTTAATACACAGAAAACATTAATATAGACTTCAATGGACCAACAGACCATATTTGATTTAGTAACTCTGCTCCGGAGTTGAACTTATGATCCGCTGAACCTTTACTGACAAAATGACCGCAGGGTGTCCACTAACCATAGTGGTTAGGTTAGGTTAGGTTAGGTTAGTAGTACTAACCTAGTAGTACTAACCTAGTAGTACTAACCTAGTAGTACTAACCTAGTAGTACTAACCTAGTAGTACTAACCTAGTAGTACTAACCTAGTAGTACTAACCTAGTAGTACTAACCTAGTAGTACTAAACTAGTAGTACTAAAATTGAGTTCTTAGAATGGTTGTGGAAAACTGAGGGTGTCCGCTGCGTTGAGCGGAAGCCCGGCGCGATTGTCCGCTCTAAGCGCTGTTATTGCTGGCGTTACAGGCAATGCGCCGCGTGCGCCACGTACTTAACCCGCAATGTATTAGAATCCTCCCCGGCCTTCCCCGCTCAACACAGCTGACGCCCTCTATTATCCGATAGAAACAAAAAGACATTTGCACGTGTGTGACATATACGGTGTATATGTACGGTGTTCCATCCTTTTGTTCAGTCGTGGCTGCACTCAGACTGCGCGATATGACGGAGCGTGTAGCAGGGCATTAAAAAAATAATCACTTGTAAAAATATTATTCTGAAGAGAGGTTCCATTCGGCTACTTTATATTTTAAAACAATTTTTATTTTAAGAGCTATATTAAGGAGTCCGAAATTTAAGTCCAAGAAGTAGTTTTCGGAATAACTTTCGATCTAATGAACGTTTGCGACCATGCCGCTTCAAACTGAAGATGGGTATGAGCGAAGTTACCTACGCTTAAACCGATTGTTAGACGTGACCACGATAGTCAATACTGCGATGCACACTAACGCGACGAACGTTACTGCGACAAAATGCTACGACACGTTATATCAAACTAAGGAGAAAATAACAAAAATATAGTAATGTTAAAACAACCATTTATTTTGGGTTCCGAAGAAATATACTGGAATATATCTAGCAGCTTCGTGATCCGATGTCCAATTCCATTTTGTGTCAGTTTTCGTTAAGTTGTATAAAGGAACCATTATCTGAGAAAAATTCGTTTAAGTCTTGAATAAGTTTTTTGACATTTTGTCGTTCAATCGGAGCAAGTCGGGAAGGCCGTCTCTAAACAGTTCGATTAGGATCGTTAAGCAGGATTGACAATTCCCCGGTATTTATATGCGTTACAGAATTGTCAAAAGTAAAAATGTTTGAATGGGAATCAAGGAACTTTTTAAGTTGTTCATTGGATTCTGAGTCTACATCAGTGTCAATGTCAATGTGGGTGCCTACCAACCAATTTTTTTCAACAAAATTAATATTGTACGCGTTTCTAGATATTTTCGTTCCCGATTTAGAAAATGTCACGTAAATATCGGGCATGTCGAAAAGATTTTCACCTACCAGTATGTCGTATTGGACGTAGTCATCAGGAACCAGTACAAATTCCAGTTCTAAACGATGCCCATCTAAGCAAACTACACAGATTTTGTTTCGCGATGAACAAAACGTATTTTGTCCAACACCTCGCAATAAGGTCGGTTCGTAGGTTATTTTGCCCTTAATGGAATCGTCAATAGTTTCGCGCATTAATCAACATTCTACACCGCTGTCTACTAGGCAAGAAAGTTCTCGCTCCTCAATTTCCGCAAGTAAAACTACACGAAGCGAAGGGTCGCGAGTGTTGGGCCCGTTTTCTGAGGTTGAGCATTTTGAAATTGGACTACGACAATCCCTCTGTAAATGCCCTAGCTTAAAGCATTTCTGAGAGCGACGCAATTTATAATTGTGGGGATTGTACTTTATTTTCTTTGAAGGAACATCATGATCAGTATCAGTCACTGGATTTTTACGTTTATATGAATTTAAGCTTAGAATCAGTTGTGGCAAAGTTTTGGGTGTAAGCCGTAACAAATCGGATCTAATACGAAAGTCTGATATACCTGAAATCACAGCTTCCACTAGATGCAGTTCCGTAACTGCAACGCCGACTGCTTTCTTTGCAAGTTCCCATTTACGGGTCGCGTACTTGGCGAGGGTGCTCGCTTTATCGCTCGTGTACTCCATGAAAGCAGTTAAATCATCGTAGTACCTGGATTCGTCTACAAAAGTTTGGGTGAGATTATTTTTTAACTCCAACCACGTTATGTGTAGTGTAGTTGACGGGCCCAATCGGCTGCTCCGTCCTTTCAATGTTTTTCTAGCCAAGTTGAATACTTCTCGCTCAGTTGAAATTGGATTTTATTTCATCAACATGACGACTCCATATCTCAACAGTGTCGGTGCGGTCATCAAGGTCAAATGCTGGTAGGTAGATGTGTTCCAAATTCCTAGCACGTGGTACGGGTTGTGTTGGGGGAGGCGTGGAAATAGTATTTTTTATAAATTCAAGAAAGCTGGACATCATTTCTCGTATCATGGACTTCATAAAATCAAATGAAAGATTATTAGTTTCATTAAATGCAGCCGTAGAAGGTTCACCCTGAGAGGTGCAGCTAGCCAGCGTCGACCGCGTGGTGCTCCGTGGCTACTGCGGTGCTCCGTGGCTACTGCGGTGCTGCGTGGCTGCTGTGGTGCTACGTGACTGCTGCGCGGTGGAAGCGGCCGGCACGCCGAGCATTGGGCCATCGAGGTCGGGTGCTTCGTCTATTCTGATTAAGCCAGAATGCTGTTGTTCGTAGTGTGCCATCGTAGAACTGAAACTAGTATTAATAAAACGCTTTTTGTCAGATCCCAGTTCTGATGTGGGGGAAAAGATAATAAAAATATAGAAGTGTTAAAACAACCATTTATTCTATAAGCAACAAGCAAAAATAAATAAAATTCAGAGCAAGCTCATAAATTATAATTTAAAGAAAATCATATATTAGGTGATTTTACATTAAATTTAGAAATATATATTTCATTTAAGTAAATATTAAGTACGTAAATTAACACAGAGAAATACAAATCAAATTATACCTGACAAGTTTCTGGTTGAAACACAAGAGCCTGTTCATGCACAGTGCAAAGGCTTTTACAACATCGCATGAACAAGACAGGCCCAGCCACGGGGCGCAGCGGTGGGGAGAACGTCCGTAGTAAACCCTGCTTTATACTCACGCCCCGAATATTACTCGAATTCTCGAGCTTCGTAAGAGAGTGTAAACCAGCTATAATAATAAAAATAATCATCTTGGCGTCAATGTCCCGGTTGTGCTCGAGGGCACGAGGGCCCGGGGTCCGCCTTGACCATGCTCCAGGATTTGGCATATCAGGTAATTGCAGTGGAGCGACTGCCATCTGGCCTCCTTGACCCTGCTATCAGGGTAAAATGTGACCAGATTGAATCATGGTTACACATTCAGAGGCCTGAATGTGCAGGTTTCATCACGATGTTTTCCCTCACCGCAAGAGCATCGGTTAGTGTTCTACTAATGTACCTACATAACTCAGAAATGAGTCATTGGTACATGGCCGAAGCGGTATTCGAACTCGGTACCTCTCGCTTACGGGTCGGATACCCTAACTGCTCGGCCGCCGACGCTCCAAAAATTCGCTTTGAAATTTTATTTTATTCTTTAATTTGCTTATCTCCCACATAATAGTTTCATTTTAACACTTAATTACTGGTTTACCTACACAATAGTAGAATTGAACACTTTCTTTGGTGTTAGTGTGAGTTAAACCCTTTTTAGTGCAGGTAGGTAGATATTAGGCGAAAAATGACAGCCTCATAGATTTATTACTTAGTTCAAATTAATGCCTTTTGTAATGTCTTAACCGACTAGAAGCAGTAACTGGTTTCATTTTATTTAAATTTTTTATCCAAACCACTCATGTAAATTTTAAGTGTAATTTTTTAATAAAATATTAATAAATACAAAAAATAAACACACAGGAGCACCAGGACATCATCGGTATGTTTAAATTTTAACTGTTATTTATGAATGCCTCATGTTTCAACACGTTTTGAGAAATAATTAAGGATTTAAAACTGTTTCAGATATTACCATGGTTAATTATCGTGCGGATTGTATGAATGCTTGTTTGCCAGTGCGGTGCTCGAAAAGCAGGGAGTTGAGGGCAAGTATTCTGTACACAGACTGCTTCTGCTTGCGCAGGAACGGTCTTCAGAATGACTGCCGCAGGACTGGATGCCAGGGCTCCCCACCCTGCCAGAGTCTACCCGCGCCCTTGTGCGAGCCATCACGCGTGGCCTGCATCAAGAGCAGTCAAAACCCGTACGCTGAAGCGGTCATGAGAATTTGCGCGCAGCGACCTTCTTGATTGGACTCGGTACGAAACTCACCCAGTGGTGAGTCGCAATATAGTTACATCGCACAAGCGTGATAAATACTGCCGTGTCTTACGTGGCACTCTCTCAAACCGCATATGAAGCGATCTTTGCTAGCTGCCGTGCTGCCGTACACGGCATACATCTGTACTTGTGTTTCGGACAGAAGTTTTCTGACTAAGCAGTGATCTTCAAGATACAGCAACCTCGGAAGAGCAGTGACTTGTCGGAGCTCGAATTCCACTCATTTGAAATTTCCACGCCCCGACCGACTTCTTGCAACAGAGGTGTAGTAATAAAACGTTAAGCTCATCTAAGGAACCCTATAACATCATTATATTTTTTGAAAGTGATTGGATTCTTGTAACAGACTGGTACAAAACAAGCATTCAAATATAGAAATGAAGAAGAATTCACTGTCAAAAATGGACATCCGTATGACACAAATTTTGATGACCGTTGAAATCGTTTAGATATAAAGATTTTACAAATTACAAAAAAAATGCATATAATTTTATATTAAATTATCAAAGTTTCAAAATTTTAAGTGTAAATTAATCTATGTATATTATATAACGTAATTACATGCATGTCTAAATAATCATCGACTTTTTATATAAAAAGGCCCTCTCCTTGACTTGAAACAAGCAGTGAATTAGTAAAAGATACCAGAAGTCGTCAAAATGTAAGTATTTTGTATGCCAATGCATGGACATCGAAAAAAGGACCTTTTTGTATGTTCATAATTGGATGTATCGTCGCATACGCGTAGACTTTTTGTTTGGAAATACACATCAATGACCGGCCGTGGTTGGACCGGGGGACATCCTATCCTGTCACCGTCTTGTCAACGACCATCCAGACAAGGCCGTGATGTGCCATGCAAAGTATATTAAAAGGTAAACTTGCTCGGGTATCTACTTGTCATGTTCTCGGTGCTTCCTGTACGGAGAGCGGCACGACGGGTGCGTTTACGACGATGTCGCTCGTTTTGGTACCGCGAGCTTTTAAAAATTCTCGCGCGAATTCGTATCTCATATTTCACCGCATCACTGCCCAGTCACTTAAATACCGCAGGTGCCTAAGGGTAATTACTTGTCAAAGATGCTCGCAATCGCGGTCTCTCTGTTTCACATGGATGGCGGTGCGAACACGTCGATTCAGTCGCACCTGACTAAGCTCAGGGGCCTTGCCATGAGCTCTTGTAGCAGTACCGAAACAGAAATGCCCTGCTTAGAACGAGACAAGCTTATGTGGCACGTATAGCACTGTCTCGTTCTAAGCAGGCAGTTATGTTTAGGTCCTGCTTAAGAGTTGCCTAGTATTGTGTTTAGCTGCACTCGGAAGCAAATGTTGTCTCATGATATGACGATGATTTCATGTCAGCAAGCTATAAATCAGCACACTGAAGAAATTTGCTCCCATTCCCTGGCTAAAATATATTTGTTGTGATCATAGAGAAATAACGATGTGATGGATTTTTACCTGCTGGTTCCACAAATTAAATCAATTAGCCATCCATAATTAAATTTACACAAATAAACAACCGAACGGAAATGGCGCGAAAGTGCAGCAGGGATGAAGCGAACTTATATGACAAATCATGAGTCAGATCACAACGCTGCTTGCGGTCGATCGCGATGTAAAAACAAAATATATCTTGTTTTCACGTAGTCATCGAGGCGAGCATATCCATGTAGACCGCGATATATCGCTGTGAGGTATCGTTCGTCATGTCCAGCACGCTGGTCTACTTGCATACATTTGTTTTACATAAAGGTAACATCGAGATAGCAACCGTAACCGCGACCGCGAGGCATTGCAGATAGGCATCTTTGGCATGTAATTATCCTAAGCCTGCAGTTCGCCGTGCTCCATAATATATTTTGTAGTCCCTGGGAAATCGGGTAGGGCAACTGTAATTTTATATGCATCGATTTCTTAGCCTCAACCGATTTTCATCGAAATTCTGCATATTGCGAAAATCTAAAGCATATTTGATTGTTTCAGGTGTTCACCATGTGGACCTATGGTTTGCTACAGATATGAAGACTGCGGTCCTCCGGTAAGCATTATTTGAGTAACAAGCTTTGAAAGGCTAAGTTAACTAGATATGACAGAGTGCTAATTCTCAATTCTAATGTGCAGCTTCAGTGTCTACCGCGGTCCGCCTTCAAACGCAATGGGCTTCAGGACTGCTACTTCTTCCAGCAGGGCTCGATCCGGTACCTCTGCCGGTCGGGCCCTTGCTGCGCCACGCGGCCGAAGCCGCCGTGCCGGCCGCCGTGCGTCCGCTGCCCGCCACCCGGCAAGTGCTACGTTACACGATTCAGCGACTTCGATCTATTATCGCAGTGGTAAAGCGTGTGTCTTCGTCTGTCGTCGTTCATGCCTCCTCGCTTCGGGGCCCGGTAATTCTTTTTAACATTCATGGCGGACCGCGGGATTAGTCAGGATTTAATCATTGATGTCATAATTTCCAGAAATCTTCGGACGAAGTCCCTAAAGCTGAGGGGAGTGGTGCCGTAAAAAAAGAAAAAGAAAACCTGCTGAAAAGAATAAAGAGCCGTGAACTTCGAGGCTCGATACTGTATTACAGTTGCCATTGCGTCAAGCGCAATGGCCTTCAGCACGAATGTCGGCGAACGGGATGTGGCGGTGAACCTGCGTGCTTGGTCCTACCCGAACCGATGTGTTTGCCCAGCCAGTTAGACCGCGCGCGTGGACTTGCGGACCCTGCGCCTCTGGCGCCACATTGGGCAAACAAGAAAGGCGGAGGCAAAAAGGCCGGTGGATCTGGGGGTGGGAAGAAATTCATTGTCTGTGAGCTCAAAGGAGTGCTTCCCGATATGCCAGCCAACCAGTCTGGAAAATGCTGTAAGTGTCCAGTAAATCAATCTAAACCTCCACCAGTTATTAGTGTTAAAGTGCCTAAAGTAGCACCAAAATCAGAAAAGATAGTGCCTCCTGTGGTGCCAGCCAACCAGTCTGCGAAATGTTGTAAGTGTCCAGTATCTCAATCTAAGCCTCAACCAGTAAATAATAATAATGTGCCTAAACAACCTCCGCCACAACCATCGGAAATATCGGAAGTGTGTAAATGTGAGATAATTAATTCAATTCCTTTGCCGACACAGTTCGCACAGGGAACCAAGGGAGAAGCAAGGTGTGGGAGAGCATGTATCGAGCTGTGCCGATCAGGAGGTCAATGTAATTGTTGCAACATCAAACAACCTGCAAGTGCACCAAGTAACGATCCTCAACCGAAGTTTATATTTGATGAAAACACTTTGCGAGAAATTATTAGACAGGTTGAGGAGAAAGAACTAAAACCTCCCGCATCGAAATTAGGTCATCATCCTAATAAAAAAAGTATGCCTAAAGAAAAGCCCTGCACCAGGCCAGGTTGTCTTCATTGGAAGCCGCCGCCCCCTTGCATATGGGATCTCCCTTGTAAAGCCGATTGCTTTAATTGTCCACCAAATATGCAGCCTGGCCGCAACCCTTTAAATGTTCCTTATAATGCTTTAAATATGGAAAAATCTGGAAAACTCGTTATGCCTGATCAAGGCGACAAAGGTGGAGAGCATAATAAGATACCTGAGAATGTAAAAATGATATTATTGACGCCTCAATGTTAAACAGGTTGCTGCACATCTGGTCGTGGCGGCAGCGGGGCGGCGGCTGACGCCTCGACGGCGGCGGCGTCGACGGCACCTCCGCAGCCGATACTAGTAATGAAACTCTGCGAATGATATCAAGTGAACAACGAATTCTTCTATTCAACTGGTTTTCAAAAACTTAAGAAAAAGTGAAAAATTCAATTAATTTCAAATAAATATTTGTATTTTGATTTTGAGGTTTCAATTCAATCTACATATAATACACTACTCAAACTTGTTTTGTTATGATCCTTTAGTGGCAGATTCTTTTGTCTTGGTATTAAGCGAATTTTTTACAAAAGTTACATCGCGAAAACGCACTCGCGACAATATTTTCGACCTATTTTCGTATTTTTCGTACTTTTGCGAAGGCAACAACAGTACTTTACTTTCGTTAGAAAGTAACATCGTTACTTTCATGACATGATTTTGAAATCGCGCTCACCCGATTTTACCTCTAATATAAACACCAAGCTAGACGAAATAAAAATAAAGAATATGAAAACATTATCGACACGTTTCGAAACGGCTGGACCGATATTGATAACATTTTCAGGATCATCATCGTCTTATCGCTTATCCCGACCTCTGCCAGAGTCCGCTTTCCTACTCATTATTCTCCACTTCGCCAGGTCTTCGGCATCCACTCGTCGTAAGCCGTTGGCTCTTGCATTCGACTCAGCGATGTCAATCCATCGCTTCTTGGGTCGCCCACGGTCTCTTTCCTAATACCGGCAGGTTCAGGCACCTATTTCCCACATATCCCATCTGAGGCGTACGCAACACGTGACCAAACCAGCGCAGACGATCCTACTTGATCTTGTCTGCGATATCCCTCACGCCAAGGCTGCCACGGATGTACTCGTTACGTACTCTATCAAGTCGCGTAACTCCGCACATCAACCGCTGCATTTTTATATCGTGGACGTAAAATTTTCAGAATATCTTCAGATAACTCCATCAAAGTTGATCCTAACTATAGGGTATGGTGACGAACGGATAACCATAAAATACTTATCAACGGGAAAACCCTTTTTAGCGATATACGTCGTAATGACTGGGCCGATTTTAATAAAAATTTCAGGGACTCTTAAGGTTACTAGCGGCTGATCTTATGACGTTTGATTGTAATCGGATCAACAAAAAAAGAGATGGGACAGATAGTATGGGATCTACGTAAAAATCGATGTAGAAAAGGGCAGGGGAAATGGTAGGATTTGGGTACATCCGGGAGGGGGTACCCTACAAGAAGGGGTAGTTTAGTACAGCTTTTTTTCTCCTATGTATTATGCGAACTAATTCTACGTCGCTTCAGTGCTTATTTGGCCTAGGTTGGAAGTGGACAGTCTAGGAATATGGACGAGATAGGAAAAACATAGAAAAGTAGACGAAATGTGGAAAACTACGGAAAAATACAGATATTCCATGCAGATGGCTGAACTACAGAAAATTTCCAATTACAATATCGATAGGTACAACTAATTAAATCGACCAATTTAAATCCTAGGCACACTGGAACGTTGAATCCCATTAAAGCATGTTGAAGTAACGAAAAATAGGCAAGGCAGAAGCCGCGTTATACTACGACCCATTTGGAGTCACTTTTAAACCCTTAATAAATCTCAAAATCTATTTAAATATCTACGAAATTAATGGACATGATTTATTTATTAATACCCCTTATAGATGAAATTGCGACTCCTCTTCGTCGGCAGGAGACAACAGCGTTAGATTTTGGGCTTGCAATCAACTGTGCCAACTATAACCAACCGGGCGTCCAAGATAGCGTGATGCGAAGTAGTTACGAGGTATGTATATCCGGGCTCCACTGCGAGAATGAAATTCGGAGGCGTTGCGTCGTGACTAGATCCTCAGCGGTCCTTCAAAATCTTTGTAAGTTGATTTTGAAGGACCACAAAATAACCACACGTTCGGCTGCTCGGGTCGATGTGCCTGGTCTTTCCGTACTTTTTATACGGAGCTGAGACATGGACGCCGAAAACTTTAAATCGTCACAAGATTGATGCAATAGTAATGTGGTGTTGGAGACGCATGCTCACAATTCCGTGGACCGCGCCCCGAACCAACGCTATGATTCGAACATCAAACATATATTATTGTCCTCTGTGCAATCCTCAATGTCTTCGGGCAAATCACCCGTAATAAGGGCTCCATGGAACGATTGGTGATGTAAGGGAAAGTTGAGGACAAAAGATCTTGTGGGCGCTTCCCAATACGGTGGACAGATCTCATCAAGTTTGTTGTGACACACTCCAGTGTAAATTACATTTATTACTCAACCAAACACACAGATAAATGGCGTTGATTCACGAGGGCGGCGGCGGCGGCGCAGCACTTGACCAACATGTGACCACGACACAATTATTGAGATCCGTAATCCGTAATACCTAGGAGATTTCATCAGCTGGTAGGACTCTGTCAAGCCTTAGGAGTCGGCCTGGTTGAGTACCACCGCCTTATCTATTTCTGCCGCCAGCAACAATGTTTGCTGCCAAAAAATATACTCTGCCTGCTACGTTCCGTTCAAGGCAAAGAACTTTGCTGAGTTCGTGTGTATAAATGACAGACTATGACATATTATGACAAAGTCGAAATAAACCTAGAAAATCACTCATTTGGCACAAAACACAAAATTATCTAGTTTATATATTAAAAATTAAATTGTTTGACAAAATTTGTTCTGGTGTCCTTAGCCTAGCCACAGTCGTTTTTATTTTTAGCGTTCCAAATCTTTTAGTAACTCAAAATAGCTTTTGGGACGGGTAACGCCTAAAAATCTGATAAAGTTCAAAGGATATAGTATAACAAGGACACACAAAAAAACTAAAAATAGTAAAACCAGATAATATCAACATACAAAGTAACTAATTCATAATCACCTGCCTATTGTAAACCAAGTTGACCAGCTGCATTTGATTCTGATGCATGACTAATGCACAAAGTAGTTCTGAATAAGGTTCTAAAACCATGAAAGCCATTACTTTATCATTGTCTCGGAAGTGCTGCCAAACCGTTCCTAGGAGTGCTATTTACGCAAAATTATCATTTCAACCGTTAACAGAGAGCCGCCGAAAAATTTCAGTTACTTGTGCCCGTCGTCGACGAAGCGACTGCTATGATAGCGTAAGTTAAGTTAATTGAGTTATAAATTACTTATTAGTTTTATGGACTTTATTAAATTCAAGCATGGTTGTTAGTAATTTTTCAGATTGAACATAAGTATCATAAAAGTTCAAGGTAGGTAGTTTTGGCTGTGTGGATTAGGACAGAACAATTAGGAGTCCTAAAATCGGTGTCATAAAGTTAAGAGTGGCTTAGCGAGTTTAGTTTACACCTATGGTTGGCTGCTGGAGCACCTTTTCTTGTTATGTATATATCTTAAATCAACTTAAGCGTTGCCTAATGTTTAATGCAGTCGGAGATATATACTATACTTGGAAATGGGCAGCAGTTTTTTCTATTGTGTATTGTCGAAACTGCAATAGTGGATCGTGTAGGTGGATTCTCCAAACCAGGTGCCAAGATTGGCGAACGTAGCAAAACCAGCTCCACTAATGTGAAGGTTCAAATCCAACAGCATCTGTTAGGTAGTACCTAACAGTAATGCTGCTTTTAGAAGATAAATATGATACTTTGTAAACAGCACATGTTGAATTATTTAAATTAAGTAGGGTTATTAATTGTACCTATTAATAAAATACTTAATTTATATTATAACAATCAAGCTATTCATCCCCGTCTATCAGTTTGTGTGCTTATTTGTTTGTTCTTGTCGGATGGAGAAGGTGTGTTCCGCAACTCAGCAACAAAACGCCTGTTGTCTATTTATCTATACTATTTTATATTATAAAACTAAAAAAACCTGTACCTGTCTGTACATTGAAGATATTTCAGAAAAAATAATCGGTATAAGATTCTGGGACGTAACTATGCCAATTTTTTTTTGTCTCTTTTTGTTTTTGTACATGCATCACGCAATACTGAACGAATTTTGATTCCATGTCCATGGTACAATCTAAGCCATGTTTCATATAATTCGGGTTGGTAAAATTAGAGATACAGCTTGATCTCCCCGTAGTACCTATAAGCATTCAAACAATACCGAGGTAATTTAAAATGGATAATGCAGGCATAAGCTAAACTGTTATAAAAACTATTTTCATGTGAACAAAGTCGCGGGCAAAAGCTAGTATCGTATAAAAGTTATCTTCGAAGCACTAAAATTAGGCTTGTGCACCTACGTAGACCATAAAATAATTAGAACAGCATTTTCTTTTTCCGGTGTGCATTTTTAAATTGTTTCCAAAGAACATTTATGTTGTACCTATTCTCTGTTTTAGTCAATTATTTTTGAATTGTTTTTTTTTATTCGCGCGGCCTTTCCTGAGACTTGTCATATTACAAAATTTTAAATTCGAGATATTCACTTTATAGTTTTGATATAAGTACATCAGAAGCAAATATGTCGCTTATACAGCACTCTGGTAGAAATACCTAAGAATGCTATCAGACAGAAAACGGTCACGCGTTCGAGCGGTCAGTTGTTCGTTCTCGTTGACCGACGCAGTCAGAATGGCTCAAGCGTGTGACCGCTTTCTGTCTGATAGATAGATCTCTTAACTATTCATTTCCAATGTCTTCTGTCTACCTGGAAAGTCTCAATATTACATATATTTTACAAGATAGGCCGGCCGAATTGAAAATAAAATCTCACAAAAATCAAATAACATTTTAATAAAGTTTAAGTAAAACTATTCTATTCCCTTTTTTCAGAGGAAATTTAGTCCGCAAATGGGCACTTTGTCGTTGATGCACGCTTTGAAATTTTGCCCCGCACCGCCTTTGGCTTGTGGTGTCTTCAGAAACACCGACGGAGAGGTAATATTGATTCAATACCATAACTATTTTCTCACAGCGATACGAGGATTATCGCCATAGTAAAATTTTATTAAAATCGAAGTCAATGTATGATAGTTTGGGGTCCAACATAAAATCTAAGCCATGTGATACATAAAACGACAAAACCAACTTAGAATCTTGGCTTTAATCAGCTAAAAACTTTAGATAATTTACGACATATCTAGTTTCACAATGAGACATTGACAGATCAAAAACACAGACAATGCATAGATTCATGACATTCTCCCCCGCTTAAAGAAACCCCCCTTAATCAGTCACGAAATCCCGAAGGTGAGCTGGAGGTCTACGCTCTCGAGTTGTCCTTCGCAACTGTAGTGGCGAATCCAAATCTCTAGTCTCTTCCTCTGGCTCATCTTCTGATTCAGATGTTTCATGGACCGGAAGCGGAGCTAACTGTTTATTTGACACTGTCGACTCTCTGCCGTCTGGTAATCTTATGTAGGAGTACGACGGATTCCCATGTATGAGCTCTACCTCTTCTACTAGCGGACCGTACTTAGTCGATCTAACGTTTTTCTTCATAAGAACCGTTCCTGGAGACATTAGCCATGACGGGATTGATTCACCCGTTGGTGATTTCCGAGGATGAGAGAATAAACGCTCATGGGGTGTCTCTCCGGTAGCGGTGCACAGTAATGAACGAATGGAGTGTAGAGCTATGGGTAGTGCTTTCTCCCAATTAGAAATTTGTAGTTGTCTCGAGTTTACATATAGCTGAATCGTTCTCCATAGAGTGCCGTTGAGGCGCTCAACTTGCCCATTACCTTGTGGGTTATATGGAGTCGTTCTGCTGGTAGCCACTCCAAAAGCAGTAAGGAATTCTTTGACTTCATTAGACATAAAAGCAGTCCCTCTGTCGGAATGAATGTAAGATGGAGCGCCAAAAGTGAAGAATAAATCCTTTAGACATTTTATTACAGTCTTGGCCGTAAGATCTTTGCATGCATACGCAAAAGGAAATCTGGAATACTCGTCTATGATCGTGAGTATGTATTTGTTTTGGGTATTTGTCGGTAAGGGGCCTTTGAAGTCGATACTTAGTCGCTGGAAAGGACTCATGGCCTTTATAAGTTGGTTATTTAATTTCAAAAAACGTGGCTTAATTTGAGCACATACCGAACAAGATGCTGTCATAGCTTTCACATCACTAATAGTATAAGGCAAATTCTTCGATCTAACCCAGTGATACATTCTACCGATTCCTGGGTGACAAAGAAAGTCATGGAGTTCATAGAGTTTGCTAGGGTTCATGTGAGCTAATATTCTCGATAAAGTATCAGCGATAACGTTTTCTTTGCCAGGTCTGTACATTATATCGTATTTATAACAAGACAGTTCGAGCCGCCATCTTTCTATTTTCTCATTTTTTATTTTACTACAATGAACTTGATCAAACATGAAACCGACAGACTTTTGATCAGTTATAAGTAAAAACTGGCGGCCAATTAAGAAATGTCGCCATTTCCGCACACATTCGACTATTGCGCACGCTTCTTTTTCTATGGATGACTGTTTCTTTTCCGAATCATTTAGTGAACGAGAGAAGTACGCAATAGGTCGACCATTTTGGGATAAACTGCCAGCGATTGCATATTCGGAAGCATCTGTCTCCACTGTCAGCATATCCGAATCGTTCACTGACACTAAGGCCGACTTAGCAATTTCAGTTTTCAAAAACTGAAAACATTCCTCAGCTTCTTCATTTAATGGCAATTTTGCCTTTATCAAATGCTGAATTTTGGATGAGAAGTTCGGAATCCACTTGCTGTAATAAGCCAACATGCCAAGAGCTCGTTTAAGAGAAGCAGAGTTTTCCGGCAAAGGCAGGGATAGAAGTGGTTGTAAGCGATCCTCGTCAGGTTTGATACAATTATTATGCACCGTATAGCCAAGAAGATTAATTTTATCTTTACTAAATACACATTTATTTTTGTTAAGCGTCAAGTTGTACTTCTCTACCGCATCCATGAATCGTTGGAGATTATTGTCATGTTCTTCTTTTGTTTTCCCACAGACGGTGACGTCGTCCAAATAAGCGAATGTTCCTTTAAGGTTCTCGGTCTCAATAACATAGTGAAGCGCTCTTTGAAAGGCTGCCACGCCATTAGTGACACCAAACGGTATGCGTGTAAATTGGTAGAGATTTCCACAAGCCTCGAAAGCAGTCATAGCTCGCTCTTTTTCAAGAATCGGTACTTGATGATAGGCTGATTGTAAATCAATTTGACTGAAGTGATTGTATTTAGATACCTTGGCTACAACTGACTCAATTTTAGGTAAAGGAAACGCGTCTAGTTCGGTGTAGCGATTGACTGTGCGAGAATAATCGATCACCATGCGTTTCCGATGCGTGGTGCCACCTGTCACTAGCACCTGAGCTCTCCACGGCGAAATGCTCGGCTCTATAACTTCATCTTCTAGTAGTTTCGTGTATTCGGTCTTGATAAATTTGTTCTCCTCTTCGGAAAACGTCCTAGACTTGACTGCAATTGGTTTTGTATCTGGAGTCATGGACGAAAAGATAGATGCCGGCGGTATAGTAGATTGCATAACGCTACATACTTGTAGAGGATCCTTATCGCCACCAAATTCAAAATTTAAAGATTTATGTTTTCTTAATAGGTCATGGCCTATTATTACGTCCGAGCAAAGGTTTTGGACGACGAGTAAAGGTTGGTGCTTGTAAGTGTGTTCATTAATTTTTATAGTAACATGACATAAGCCACTCGCAAAAGATACGTTATTCATTGAGGCCAGTGTAATCGGTAGGTCAGTGTCTTGTTCTACGGTCACAGCATTAACAGTGCTTCCTGACTTAGACGATCGGCAAACGTTGGCGTAATGCCCCTTTCTAGAACACAGCTGACATGTCGCGTTATGAGCTGGGCACTTAAACCGTGGGTGTATGTTTTCTGAACCACAGAAAAAGCAGCGACGTGGATTACGCGCGTTCTTAGGTTGAACTAAAGCTAGGCTCGCCGGTGACGTTGTAAGACCACTGGAGTTGAAAGTTTGATTATTTATTTCGGCGGTTTCGAGAGTAATTGCTTGGTTCAAAGCTCTGTCCAGGTCTAATGTAAAGTTTTCCAACAATCTTTGCCGTATATTCGGAGATATCAGACCTGATATAAATGCATCTCGTAAATATTCGTCTTTGTATTCTTTTGCAGTCACATTTTTGAAGTCACAATCAAAAGATAGTTTCTTCAAGTTTTGTATATATTCGGTAAGGGAGACTCCTGATTGCTGTTTCCTCGTTGACAGTACATGGCGCGCATGTATTTCGTTCCTGGGTTTTATGTAGATTTTTGTCAATACATCTATAGCCACTGTATATGAGTCACATTCACGAATAAAAGCAAATATATTTGGTGACAGATGGTTTACCAGGATCTTTAATTTTAACTTTTCATCCAATTTTCCTTCTTCTGAAATGAAATTTTGAAATGTTGACAACCAATGCTGCCATTTGAGGTCTGCAGCCGAGGATTCAGGCTCTGTGTCGAACCGTTCGGGACGTAGATAACGAGAGATGTTTTTTGATAGCGAAGTTTCGGCTTTTGCCGATTCTTTTTCGATAGGCATATTTTAGCTAATTAAATTGATACATAAAACGACAAAACCAACTTAGAATCTTGGCTTTAATCAGCTAAAAACTTTAGATAATTTATACGACATATGTAGTTTCACAATGAGACATTGACAGATCAAAAACACAGACAATGCATAGGTTCATGACACCATGTTTCAACTAATTCGGTTAAGTAGAACACAGTAGTTTTAAAGAGGTCATTTAAAATGAACAGACAGACGAACAGGCAAAAGCTGCCATAAAACGATTTCAAAGCGGTTAAGTCCTCTACTAAAATACCTGGGTATATCTTTTCACCTTGAAACTCAACATAACATTTATTAAAATCTATATTTTTAAGAGAGGTAGGGCATAGCGGGGTATCTCGTTCGAATTGGAGCCGCCCGACTGGTGAAGTACCTCCACCTTACAGGATATCGCAGCTAAATAATACTCTTTTAAATAGTATTGTGTTTCTGCCGATGAGTAAGGTTTCCAGTGGGGTGGGGATTTGGGGAACCGTGGCTTTAGCAGTGGAGTGGCATGTGCTTTTTGCTGCCAGAGCAACGTATTATAGAGGTGGGCAACGCATTAGCGATACTCTTGGTGTTGCTAATGTCTATAGGCAGTGGTGACCACTTCCCATCAGGTGGCCCGCTTGCCTGTTTGCCTACCGTATGACATAAAAAAAATAAAAAAATATCCAATGTAAGAAATTTTAACTAAAAAACAAATTGAAACATTAGTAACCCTTTATAGAGACTAAACGAGTTCGAATTGCATTTCAGGAAAGGCTCGGTCCATGTGCGTCTAAAGACGGAGTATACAAGAATCCAGAATATTTTTGCTATCACGACATGTCATTCCACGATGCAAATGAACACTTACGAGCATGTCGCTTGCCCCAGCCAAATTTGAAACGAAGACCGATATAATCAATAATTCATCTAACAAGACAAATGAAACAACTTTTAACATAATCCCGGTTTTGTAAGGGTCATTTTCACGGTCACGAGGATAATTTGTATTAAAGTATATTGTGTTGAATACCACCGTATACATTTTGTCGAATTAATTGTTCCAATGGTTCGTTCCATTGTACGCAGACTATACCGGTGGTATCTTGAGATGTAGCTGTAGATGAGTGTGTTCGTTTGTGATCTTAATTATAGGATCCCATGCACATGGAATTTGCAGACCGTGGGATGTTTTCATTGCTATTGCCTCTCGACTCATTTTGGGTATATATTTTGATCGTTGAACAAGGACTTGAGGTTTGTAAAATCGAATATCCCTAATAGTTCCTTCAACGCATCTTCCATGCGGATTTAGCTGTGAGATTATTTTTCAAGTCACGACTGTTTTCTTTTACTCTAATTTTAATGATCTTATAAAGAGAGCTCACACGAGCTCACAATATTAGGAATCATTTACTCTATCGGAATATTTCTTTTTCTTGACAAAACTTTTACATTTTTACAAACGTGAATAATACAGAATTTACGTGATAACAATTTTTAAGTGGTGATTTTATCATAACTCTATTCAGTTCACAAATCACCTGACACGCATATTATAACGCAGAATCTGTGACCAGGGCCACCTAGCAGAGGAGCTACGTCAAGCAGTTGCTTTCGTGATAGTAGCTGAAGTTTACTCGCAAAAGGCACAGAAACTCCAGGCCACCCAGAGTTGAGCGACTTCCTACCGACTATTACCACCTTGCTGAGGGAGTTACTACAGGATTAGCAACATCTTGAAGCAAAATACAAATTTAGACCTCCAAATAAAATTAATAAGCCACTGAGACCCTATCAAATGTAACACCCCTTATGATGTAGGGGTACAGACTTGAGTAGGTATGAGTGTGGGCTTTCTTACAGAAACATAAACATTACCATAAAATAACAAATAACCGCCAAACAAATAAATTTCCAATCTAATGTGTGCGAACTGCGTTGAATCCTAACTCCAAGTACTTCTCAGAAAAGAATCAAAATGTTCTAGATTAAATTATTCCATAGTATATCAAAATATAAGTGGAAGGCATCCCGTGGTTGGCAATTTATCTGAATGAGATCCTATAATTTAGATCATCAAGCAACACCCACATCGCCATGCTGCTAGACCAGTGCGGTCTACGCACAACACAAACCCTAATCCAACAAAATGTATAGGTACAGAACGGGTTGAGCACAATTAAATGGACATAATATATCCGTGCACATGATATGATAACTGTAAACAAAAACCGCTATCAATACGTTAAAAGTTGTTTCATTTAAAATGTCTTAACATCGCGTAAAGAGAACATCTAGATACGCTAAAAATGCAGCATATTATTTTTAAATTTATGTAAGAACAGCATAATATTATTTTAAGATTTGTAAGACAGTCCAATGAATGGAATAAAATAAATTGTGATAGTAATTTCATTGTATTAGTCCTTAATGACCGAAAAGAAAAAATTAAAGAGTACTTACTTTTCTTTGAAATAGGTATACAAGTGTAGCGAATCGTATGAAAACGGCGGGTTACCTAGTTCTAATTTTTAGCTTCCACCCGACAGATAAAGCGTGATCCTGTAAAAACTACTTTGAATTTTGCAATCCAAAGCCTGCCTTAATCTGCTATTTATTTAGTATTGTAACATAGTAGTTTTATTGCATTAAAGTAGTTGCATTTAAGAGTAACAAACATACTCGTACGTTCTAACACCTACTAGAATTTATTTATTAGATATAATAAAATTATCTTCCAGCAAGCCTACATTTATTTGAACTCTGTGTATTAGAGAGACCAAAAGGGACCATGAAGTTATAGGTAAAGGAACCTTAATCTATCCACATAGAATCTCAGAAGATGTATTTTTTTCTCTATGCTCAGATGTGGTTTTATAATCTTAGGGCTTTTAAAAAGTAAGAAAAGTTATTCCTGTCAAAATCACAAAGTAAATAAACAAACTTCATTCGTTTATCCCTAGAGTTAATCCTACATAAAAATAATTTACGAAAATGTTATTCTAGTGATAAATAATCTAACACAATCATAATTTCGATATTTTCTATTGGTTAAAATGAGTCTAAATTATCCGTTAATCAATTAAATTATGTGGTGCTTGTGTCACAAAATTTTGCGTATTGCAAAGAGATGGCCTGTTTCAGCAAGAAATAATTCAGATAAAAAGCAATGTGATAAGGATGCGGGTGATAAAAAATGTGGTGGAGAAAAAAGCACTGGAGGATCTGGAAAAGTGTGTAATACAGATTGCAAATGTGGTGCCCCTGATCCTTGTCAATCACTTTATGATGTAAGTTTTAGTTTTACTCTACTTCACATAGGTTCTTAAGCGAGCCAATGAATTCCAAAACAGCGAAATTGATTCAGTTGCCATAGCCGAAAGGAACTGACATCATCATCCTATCCTAAATCAAGTCAAGTATCTGTCAAGAAAGTCTTGAAAAATTTGAAGGTGCCACCAATATAACTGAAGTCTCAGTTTGACAGTAATTTTTGTTGAAAGATCAGTAGTTCCTCTTCACGACTTTCCTCTATTAGCATTACCATCGCAATAGCGTACCTACTTACTTTCGATAAAGTGACCCATCGATGTATACAATACCATACAGTGGCTGTCGATGTAGTCACTGTCGGTGTTGTGAACCGGACGCGCATGCAGGCAGTGAAAACCGTGTGATATACAACATCTTTATAGGAAGTGGTGTGTGGTGCCGCCACCTCAAAGAATAGCACCACCCCATCTCTTCCCGTGGGTGTCGTAAGAGGCGACTAAGGGACAAATCCGAAAGGTGGGCAGCAGCATCTTTCTGGGTAGATTTACACTAACTGCACTGCGATCTCCAACCCGCCTGCCAAGCGTGGAGATTATGGCAATGACCTCCCCTTTCGTGGGAGCGGCCCGAAGTCCTGCAGTGGACTGTTGTGGGCTGTGATGGTGATAGGAAGCCTAAAAGTGGTCATCTTCGTGCTGTAAATGATACTTGCAAAGTAAAATAAAATGAACAAAAACAGTGTACCTACTTGGTGTTACACTTTCCAAAGCTAAAATTCCAGATCTTTCGTAAATCAAAATACATAAATAAAATGCTTATGATAAAAGTGCGTATGCATTTTTGTTATTGTGCAGTTTTATCTACATACGGACCAATCATAATGTTTTCATTACAATTATTATCGGGTTCTTATAGATCCTCATAACAGATTTCCTTCATCGCGAGAGTACCTAATAATATATTGATTTCAGAGTCGGAAATATAGAACGGTATTATCTGAGCAAACACATTCTCCACTACAATTTCCACCATTCCCAAAACTTCCATCAGGCGTTTTTAGAAACAACTGTGGTGAAGTGAGTATATCCAAAGTTCCTCCAGTTTAAAAGTATTGTAAGTATATAAATTGATAACCTAAATTGAGTTGATAAAAATAAGTGTTTCATACAAACATATAGAAGAACATGCTATTGCATGCTATATGTCGGGCTATGGCGCCCAACCTACCCGTAGTAGAACTACTACTATTCATGTTTGAGTCTACAATGGGGAGACCAACTAAGATCAAACTGTCAGTGTCCAATTAAGTAAACCTATTTATTACGAGTAGCACAAATTTCTTACACTCTCGGCGTCTTACAATCACTCATATAAGTGATTAAAGCCTTATAGAAGTAGACCAGCTAGGACGTGCGTAAGCGATCCAGTGGGCATTCCAACATTTTTGTAGTGGTTATGGTACCCATATATTCAAAAGTACCAAAAGTATCAAGCATGACGATTAGGACAGAACCCTCTTTTAATTTTGAGGGGTATGGGGCCCAAACACCATCTTATGGGCCCAAGCCAACCTCACCTGCCCGCGGTCCCCCTGCTGACAGACGGACGAGGCTCTGGCGAACCGGCTTTTCCTTAACGGGTTGTGTGGGTCGGATGGTAGTCGCCACACATAAAAAGCCAAACACCAAAAAAAATATGGAAAGGCAAGCACGGAAACCCGACATAGATAGGGCGTCGCCGCAAAACGACGCGCAGGGGAATCGCCCTACCTCTGTGTTAAATGGGTTAGGGCTACCGGGCCAAGGGTGGACCCGGTTAAAGAAGCTAGCCCAAAGAAAAGTCCGCTTTGCTAGCTGGAACCTTGGCACGCTGACCGGGCGTGCTTGTGAGCTGGCCAATGTACTCGCCAGGCGTAAGGTGGCAGTGGCGTTTCTGCAGGAGACCAGGTGGAGAGGCAACAGGTCCCGTAACATCGGGAACGGCTACAAGCTAATATACACTGGCTCTCCGAGTGGGGATAACGGGGTGGGGGTGGTGCTCTCTGAGGAGTTTCGGGACTGCGTCTTGGACGTGAAGCGTGTAAGCGACCGCATTATGGTTGTGGGAGTGCTTATCGAAGGGGTTGTGACCAATTTGGTAAGCGCCTACGCTCTACAAGTCGGTTGCAGCGACGCGGACAAGGCGTTGTTTTGGGAGCAAATCGGGGAAGTACTACGTAACGTCCCGTTGTCGCAGGGTATTGTTGTGGGTGGCGATCTGAACGGTCATGTGGGTGAGAAGTGTGAGGAGTTTGGCCGTGTTCATGGCGGTTTTGGTTTTGGGAGCCGTAACGCTGAAGGGGAAGAAATTCTCCGGACGTGTATGGCTGCCGATCTGGCCGTTGTGAACACCTTTTTCCAAAAGAAATCCGAGCATCTGATCACCTACAAGAGTGGGAGGAGCGCTACCCAGATTGATTACTTTCTCACTCGGAGAGACAATATTAGCAAAGTGGCCACCTGTAAAGTCATACCCGGAGAGAGTCTCACTGCCCAACATCGGGTCCTTGTGATGGACCTGCGCGTGAAGCCCAGAGGCAAATACCGGGAGCAGTGCCGTCGTGAAACCCGGTGGTGGCTGCTTGAAGGAACCAAGTCCCATGCGTTCGCCGCTGCTGTCAACGATCTTAGTATTGCGACAGACGGCGAATCCATCCAACAACTCTGGGACAGAACTCAGGCAGCTATCGTACGGGCGGCAAGGACGGTGCTGGGGGTGTCAAGGGGCGGACGCAGGCTTGACAAGGAGACCTGGTGGTGGAACGACACAGTCCAGAGGGAGATTAGGGTAAAGAAAGCCCTCTTTAAAAAGTGGCAAGCGTCCAGATCTCCTGAAGACCACGCTGCATACAGGGATGCCAAACGTACCACCAAACGAGCGGTAGCCAGAGCCAGACAAGACCACTTACGTCCTTTGTACGAAAAGTTGGAATCGTCTGAGGGGCAGAAACTCATCTACAAGTTGGCACGATCGAGGGTCAAAGCGGCACAGGATATTTCCATTTGTCGCTGTGTAAATGACCCTCAAGGTAACCTGTTATGCGACGACCGCGCGGTAAAGGAGAGATGGCGCTCGTATTTCCACGAGCTACTGAATAAGCAGCATAAAGAGGTGCATCCACCGGACCTCCCTCCAAATCAAGGACTCGTGCCATCGATAACGCCTGAAGAAGTCGAGGTGGCTCTTCGCCGCATGAAGAATCGGAAAGCCGTCGGACCCGATGGAGTCCCTATTGAGGCGTGGAAATCGATGGGCTCTCGTGGTGTGAGCATCCTTACCGATATTTATAACCGCATTCTCCTCACCGGGAAGATACCAAACCAATGGAGGCTGAGTATAATTACCCCAGTCTTTAAAGGTAAGGGTTCAGTGCGGGAGTGTACCAACTACCGCGGTATAAAGGTGATGTCTCACACCATGAAGCTCTTCGAACGCATTGTGGACTCTCGAATCCGACGGGAGTGTACAATCTCGGATTGTCAGTATGGGTTCCGGCCGGGTTGTGGGACCATGGACCCCGTATTGGCCCTAAGAACTCTCATGGAGGGATACAGATCAAGGAACACGCCCCTGTATTTCCTGTTTCTGGACATGCAGAAGGCCTTTGACTGTGTCCCTCGTGAGATGATCTGGTGGGCGTTGCGGTCCAAGTCAGTACCTGAGGCCTATATTGACATAGTCCGAGACATGTACCGCGATTCCGATTCCATAGTTAGGACTGCTGTTGGCGATACCAACACTTTCCCGATTACCGTTGGGGTACACCAGGGCTCTGTGCTCAGCCCACTTCTGTTCAACGTGATATTAGACGTACTGTCAGACAGCATCCGAGACTATCATGAGGTACCTCCGTGGCTACTCATGTATGCTGACGATATCGCGTTGACAGACTCTGACAAGGGGCGTCTTGTCCAACGGGTGGAAAAGTGGAAGGAGTCGCTTGAGAACGGCGGTCTGAAGATAAATGTGGCGAAGACAGAGTACATGGCTTGCAACAGTACAGACCCCCTACCCATCCGCATAGGTGAAGAGGAGGTCAAACGAACGGATCAGGCCAGATACCTGGGGTCAGTACTAAGCGCAACTGGTGACATCGACAGCGACGTCAAAGCCCGAATATCCGCGGCTTGGGCAAAGTGGCGGGAGGTGACGGCTGTCATTTGTGACCCCAAGATGCCGATGAAACTGAAGGGACAGGTCTACAAGTCCATTATTAGACCTGTTCTCTTATACGACAGCGAGACTTGGCCTCTACTAGAGCGACACAAGCAGGAGTTGCGAGTCACGGAAATGAAGATGCTGCGGTGGATGTGTGGGGTTTCCCGCAAAGATCGCGTGCGGAGCGCCCACATCCGCGGTAGCCTTCGTGTCCGTGACATCGCAGATAAGCTACAGGAGTGTCGCCTTCGATGGTATGGCCACGTCTTGCGCAGACCGGCAAATTATGTGGGGAACAGATGTCTGGCCATGCCGCCCCCACCAGGCACGAGAAGGAGAGGCCGGCCCAAGAAGCGATGGCTGGACGTCGTTAAGAGTGACATGCGTGCCAACGGACTCACTATGAAGGATGCCGAAGACCGAGCAAAGTGGACTAGACATAGCAGGAAGGCGGACCCCGGGCACCCGCGTGTAGCGCGGGGGCGCAACCGGGATTTAACGCCGAGATGATGATGATGATGAACAAGTTCTAGTGAGACAGTTAATGATGATCCCTGGTTCCCCCCTTTCGATCAAAGTTAAAATTATATTGTTATTTAAGGAGGGTTTAACGATATCCACTGGCTAGATAATATCTTAATATCTTGAGAGCAGTTCTTAGGGCGTATTCAAGTAGAAAGCTGGTTGCCAGCTTTCTAAAGTCTTACGTCTGAAGAACGCCCTTGCCATGTTGTTTTTCGGTACCGTCATTTTATAAGATTTTTCCTTATCCAGGTGATCGGACCCAAAGCTGATAAAAGGGGAGTGTACAAACAAATGGAGTACTATTCATTTCACAATATGTCCTATTATGATTTACAACATCACCTGTCTAGGGGTCGCAATCCACGTCCAGATACAAAAAGAAAACCTGTAACGTTTTAAAATGTTTAAAGGTAAGTGGCCATAGGCCCGGCGCCCAAAAATCTTTTACCCGACCAGTGGGACAAAAATGACAATTAATAAAATAAGAATAATAAAATAGCTTTAGAACTCCGTCTGTAGTAATAGGTCCCAGGCTCAGAGATATTACACGTCAAGAGTTATTAACGTAATTAAAACCCATACGATCTTAGTTTGCTTAGTAGTTACGTTAGTCTAAACTTGCACAGGCTAGGCATCTACAAGATTTTAACGAACTATGACAACGTTACAGCATTGTAAGGTTTCTGTAATCCTAATAAATATCTCTGAACTTAGGACTACGAACAGTAAGTTACCTAATCTATGTTGTTTTCTCTATCAATATTTAAAGCTCATTTTACACCGGGCCAATTGACAGGACAATCCACCAAGCCAGTTCAAATATATTGACATTGTGTTAGGCTTGACTACAATAAAATGTATTGGACTGTCTTATTTATATTACAGCAATTTTGGACTGCCAATTGCCCCTGTGAAAAAGGCTCTTAATACTGTACAAAATATATTGTATTTGTATGAAAATCTTCTCTGTAAGTCGCCTGTTGCCGCGTACCCCACGCGTAATGCAACAAAATTCTACAATTTCATATAAAGTCGCATCGCGTCGCTCTGCTGCAGCGCAGTGCATGTTCCACATTTCAGTTACAAGGCGTGACATTGTTTTTAATAAAAAAATATTAATATAGTCAGTGGCCAGGGCCCATAAGCCACAATCCTCTACGTTGACTTCATCTTACACATATCGGGTAGGCCCAGGTAAATAATCTAAGATTGTAGACTTGTTATGCACTTAAATTTTCGATTAGGTATATCAAAACAAATGTAAGTGTATCTAGTTAAGAAATAACCTAAATAAAAACTTACTTTTTTTTAATCAGTTAATGGAAAAAGTATTTTTGTATTATTGAATAGGTAAATGTATTTATTGTGAGCTAAAAAAATTAATGTATTATTTGTTATCACAATTAGGTCAATAAGGAGTATTATAAAAATATCACTTTGTTTTACTTTTTAAATTAACCTACTTATAGATTGGTTATGGTTCTATCATTGTAAAACTGCTTGATTTCACTGCCACATTGCCCAGTAGCCCTGGCTGGTTGAACAATGTAGTTGTTACTGAAAATTTATGAAACCTGGATATTGGAGATTGTGGAATCCTACCACCATCTCAGGGCACCAAGACAATCTCACCCGCTCATAGTCCCCCACTGACAATCAGAAAAAGCCTCCACAGGCCATGGATCGGATTGAATGGGTTATATTTGGGAGTTATATAAGAACTTTATTTTCCTTTAAAATTTTTTAGTCGTGTTTTACCATTCTGGCAGTGACAGCTGCTAGTTTTGGCCAGATATATTGCAATGAAATATTAATTTATTAAAATTTCGAATTTTTCGGTTTTTTAAATTCGAAGTAGACCGTTCGAACGTAAGTAATGTAACTTTTGCGTGATTTTTTGGGTTCATTACAGTCTTTCCATTTGTAGTAGTATGGGGAATTTTAAAAATTAAAAAATTCTATTTTATTTTTATTATATGTTCCATTCTCGTTGTTGTGTAAAAGCGGACAAAAGACATCGATGACCATTTAATTATGGAACTGAAGCCCAAGCCACCGTTTACCTACAGCTGTATTACTATACACTACTACTATGTAAACTTATACATGGACATGATAATCACTGATGAAGACTCCTAATAGAAACTGTTAACTGTCTCTATCAGAATGACCTTTCCGCTGAAAGCCAAATCAGTTAAGTTTACATGAAAGCAGGGTACTTAGACACCTGAAAAACAATTTTACTCTCAACAGATTCAGACAACTTTGGAATTTTGGTAAGTAATAAAGAATTTTATAACCGTGTGGTATCCGGCAGAGTAGAGTAGCATCAACGCGGGTGTCATACCTATAAGGCGAGTAATAGTTTCGAGGTAAAAGACCTAGAGTCTCCGTAGGCTGGAAATAAGGCAACAGCGTTTTCCATTGTTGTATTCTGCCAAGCGTGGAGATGATGACAATAACCTCACCTCTCGTTGGAGAGGCCATTACATGTAATGACTGTGCTCAGATGAAGGTTCATTATGACGTACAGGATTAAATAAGTGATTTAACTTCTACCCACACGAACAACCACTGAATTGCTGTGGAATCATGCTCCAATTCCAATGGTATCATCGCGCGTATTGTCAGTGTCAGTAAACTGCAAGTAATGCTAATTTTATCGTATTTTCAATTAATTCTGTAGATAATACGAATCGAAATAATCGTATTTGCCTTTTACGAATATTTATAGTTTTTTGGTAACAATTTTTTTTTCAGTTGTGGTTAAACAGGGACTCGGGGGTTATCGTTAATTCACATTGTGCATTATTATGTTTCTTCGAAACACACAGCGTTGAGTGAAGAAGCTGTCTAAGATTTTACCTTAATAAATGATGCAAACATACCAATCAATCCGCATATTACCTCCTTGTTGCTCATTCCAGCAGCAGTGCGGCTTTACTACTTCCATTGAAGCGCGCTGAAACTTGTCATAACATGTTTACCTCATAGCGTCTACAGATTTTGCCGGCAATGAATGCAAAATCTTATATTTGTTTAAAAATAGTTTTTTATTACTTATTTCGGTGCGAAATATGTATTAGTGGTGTTGTGTAATTTGGAAACTATGTTTTTGATGTGTTTTTGTGCAAAAAGCGTGCAAAATCGGTAAGTCGAGGCCGTAAATACTGATGCCGGGCGGGTGCTCCGGACGAAGCTGTGTTGCTGGGCATCCCTCATCGTCTTTTAGCCAATGATGAGGCGGATGGTGGAAGCTCAACATCCTCGGAGGATGAAGGTGTAGCTACCGCGCACCGCAGCGTCCGTGTCTACTTGCCACCCGCGCATTGGGTTGGAGTGTAGCAGTTGCACCCTTTGGTATCCTCTAACCGCGCATTGTCTTTCTAAATAACTAACAAGACAGGTTAGTTACATCTTGCACAGTTACCTCTTATTTGTGAAATTTATCTGGTGTCTCGTAAATGCTTGAAGTAAATTATGGAAGTTATGATTTGTACTTATATTATTGTTACAAGCTGTTAGACATCCAAATAATATAAAATAAAATATATGTACAAAATGTTTACACAGAAGAGGACTTTTGACTCCTAGTCAGTGTAAAAAAAATAAAAATAAAAAAATTAAGTAAACTTTCCTGGAGCTAATAGTACATGACATGAGAGAGAACGACAAACATGTATTACATAACAGCTATGTAGGTAATATTAGTACAGAAATTGATAAAGAAGTAGTTAAACTGAAGACTAATAAGAAGGATCTTAGATCTTACTCCCTTACAACAATTTGGCTCACCGACTCGGGCGAGTCATCATCTTTCCCGGCGTATGCCAGGGTATGCTTGGAGCAGTGTTCATCATAAATCTACCATAGGGTTGAATACCTAAAGCGACACCAGGATTTGTGCAATGTAATGCCTCTGGTGTTGTAAATGTCCATGGATTGCTGTACCTGCTACCATCAGGCTATGAGCATGTTTGTCATTTTAGTGGTATAAAATAAATTAAAGTATATGAAAAGAACTCTCACATTTATAAGACTGTGGACTATTTAGCCATCACAGAGGGAGTTTTGCCTGGTCTCTCAAACATAGGTCCAAATTACTTTAGAAAATAAAAAATAATAATTAAATATAATAATAATTATAGTTAAGTACTGATTGAGACTCAAAAAAAAAAAAAAGATAAGGAACATGTGCAGGCAAATACAATTAAATTTGGTGTGCAAACATTCTAGTTCAGTACATACAACAGGACATTACTGTATGTAGTTGCAGGTCAAATCAGCAGTTTAAAACACCTGACAAAATGCAGAATTTGTATGCAATACAGACTTGTGAGCTCATTGTCACTTCTTTAACATTTTATGTGGCTTAAAACATTAATAATGGGATTTTCTTTTTCTCATACGCTGGGCGAGTTTTAATGTAAAATTCAAAAAACATTTGAGTATTAAGTATTGAATGTAAGTTCTTTAATGGTGTTACATAATTTAGTTGCCACCTAGGTAAATAGCCTTTTACAACAGACGGAGGTACTCATTTCCATGCTTTCCTGAATTTGACTGCACATCTCACTGACAGCGGTGTACCTTTCGGGAAGGTACAGCGGCATAGCCGACCGCCTTTTAAAAATGCTCTTGCCGGAATGGTATTTGTTGGCCCGGGCCTCGGAGGCCTTGATTCGTAACTGGGGCGTCCGTGTTGTGAACATATCGTCTTGACATCACCCTCACACTGGTAATCCTCTCAGGGAGGTATAGCGGCATGGCCGACCGCCTTTAAGGAAACAAACCCGTGCCAAAATGGCATCTGTTGCCCCAGGCCGCGGAGGCCTCGTGGGCATCCCAGACTGTTGACTCGGCTCGGTTGGGCGAGAATATGTCACTTGGGACTCAAACGATGACTTGACGATATATTGCGATGCATTCAGTAAGACGGAAATTTCGGCTTGCGTGGCCTCCGTCTAATCTGATAACGCGAGTTCTCAATCACATGAACACGGCAGAGAGACCTTACATATTAATTGCGCCGTACTAGACTCAGTGCGCCTGGATGCCCTACCTGGGGGCCCGAGCTCTGAAGGAGCTGGTACCAGTAGAGAATCTGAGCGAAAACCTGATAGATCTCGCAATTGGGAGACGCTCACCCCTCCACAAGTGGACAAACTGCAAATCTTGGCTGTAAAAAGGAGAGGGGGAGGGGGTGAAGCTACTCAGTGTAGTTTAGAGGAAAGAGAGAGAGAGTTATGCTCTCATAAGTACCTAAAGTTACTGGTTACTAAGATGAAACAAACTATTAATTTAGGAATTTTGCAAACTAATATACTAATAACTTGCACTTATGCCACAGTATTATCCTTTCCTCCTCCTGAGTAATATTGTCTGCAGAAATATCCAAGTGTATGATTATGCAGATGTCTTCCTGAGGTCAGAAGAAAAGTCAAAGCCGTTCTTCTTGACATGTCATGCAGTGTGCATAGGGAGATGGTGGACTATTTTAAAAAGTAATATAATAGTTTTGTGTCAAACACAGGCACTCTCTTGGGCTGTGGTTTACTCAGAGAAATAGCTTTTAGAATCTGCTGCACATAAAGGTTTATCATATATTCTCATTTAATGGGACACAATGGTGGAAATAACCAACTCGTATAAAATATACCCACTGTACAGGTTAGAATGTCTTTTAAGAATAAGGTATCTAGAAATATAGCTAGCTCCTGGCCTTCAGGAAGTTTAGGGTGATGTAATGTGAATTAAAAGAAACATTTATAAAAATATAATTAAAAAAGGTATTTCTAAATAGCAGTCCCTCTAAATCTTTATTTATGGAGAACATGGAGAGGCACCAACAAGGATTTTCCTAGAGAACAACCCTTAGACAAGTAGGGAAAACTGGAAGAGTTATATAATGTACAAAAAATTTTACTGTCATCAGGTTGGCAGAAAAACAGACTCAGCTCAGATTTCATATTGATTTTTACTTTTGGTAAGGTGTTCATTACCTGATTTAAAACCAGAGACTGTTGTGTAGTGATTAACTATTATGTATAATTACTGTTAATGTTACTATTGTTTGTAAGGGCTTCCCTAATAAGACTCTTATATTCAGCTTTACATTTTTATGGTTATTTTTAAGGTTACAATTGTTGCTGACGTCATTAGCAATATAATAATTATGTTGATTTTTGGAATAACATTTCATAGAAATTTCTATAATTTTGAAAGGAGTCGTGGTATTTTTGACATACTAAAATGTTTTATGTTTCAGAATATCTAAACTAAACATTAAAATTGCATATTATTTCAATTATTTGATCACATAGCGTCTGCAATCCTCTTTCACCAGCAGTAAACAAACAAGTCTTCACTCAACGCTGTGTGTTTCGAAGAAACATAATATAACTGTTTTGCATTACAACAAAACAGATATTATGTGTATGAGAAACACACAGCGTTGCAGCAAGGTTCTTGCTGGTGGATCATGAAGACTTCTATGAGGTAAACATGTTATGACAAGTTTCAGCGCGCTTCAATGGAAGTAGTAAAGCCGCACTGCTGCTGGAATGAGCAACAAGGAGGTAATATGCGGATTGATTGGTATGTTTGCATCATTTATTAAGGTAAAATCTTAGACAGCTTCTTCACTCAACGCTGTGTGTTTCTCATACACATAATATCTGTTTTGTTGTAATGCAAAACAGTTATATTTTATCAATTTGTGATATTAAAACCTCCATCTGCACGAATCTCTGTTTTATTACACTCGTGAGCAAGCAAATCGATTCACCCCATGTTTTTCCATATATGCTCATACATTTCTGGCGTTACAAATCAGTCTAAAACTTCATAAATACTTAATCGATTTTTATTCGGCTTTCGCGGTTTTTATAAGACAATGATTACCTCTAACACGATTTCGTTACGCCAGACAATATTTTTTCACAGACGGACTTGCAGCTCTTTTGAAAACTTATTGTCTTGCGTAAAGTGATCATTTTTAAATAATTAATAAAATACATAGGAAATCACTGTCACATTGGCTATCAAACGACGAAACCTTAATTAAAATCAATTAGGTATTTATTAATGAAGTTATAGACTGATTTGTAACTCGGTTGTAACTGAATTGGTGTGCTTGCTCACGAGTGTAGTTATAACGCATTTTGTTATACGCTCGCGAGCAGTCATAAAATGGGAAAAGTCACATGTCGCGAAAGATCGGCGAGCGAGCGCATAAGATAAAAGAGATTCAACTCAGTCGATCTGCTCGTTTTTCCTGGCGACCTGAGGTGTTCAGTGCCACACAAGAGTTCCCGGGTTCGATTCCCGGCCGATCGGAAATTGAAATGATTTACCTGTTACGAGTGTAGGTGGTTTATGTATAATAAATATGTATTTAAAAGTATATATGTAGTTTATCAGTTGAGTTGTCCAAGCGTATTTATTTATTAACAACTTCGTGCACTGTTACGTACAATGGCGGACATAAAGCTCCATAGCTTTTTAGTATTTATTTACTTTATTTTATTTTCCCAAACAAATGCTATGCAAAAGAGAATTTAAAAAGATATGTTTATTATTCATTTCATTTCATATTATAGTTTGACATTGTGACTAGAATTAAAAAAAAAAAAAAAAACATTTCATATATTATTTAATGTAGTATTCATACATCGTCAATAATAATAGTAAAGTAAATAGTTGATTTTCATACATACGATGTCATTTGGTAAGGGCTACCCTCTAACAATATCAATACATTCATACTTCCAAGGCACTTGGATACTCCCCTCTGACATTGCCATCACATCCATGCATGCTTCCATGCCATTTGGTCAGGGCTACCCTCTGACATTGCCAACCCATTCATACATACTTCCATGGCATTCGGTCAGGGCTACCCTCTGACATTGCCAACACATCCATACATACTTCCATGGCATTTAGTCCGGGCTACATTCTGACATTGCCAACACATCCATACATACTTTCATGGCATTTGGTCAGGGTTACCCTCTGACATTGTCAACCCATCCAAACATGTTTCCATGGCATTTGGTCAGGGCTACCCTCTGGCATTGCCAACACATCCATACATACTTCTATGGCATTTGGTCAGGGCAACCCTCTGACATTGCCAACACATCCATACATACTTCCATGGCATTCGGTCAGGGCTACCCTCTGGCATTGCCAACACATCCATACATACTCCTATGGCATTTGGTCAGGGCAACCCTCTGACATTGCCAACCCATTCATACATACTTCCATGGCATTCGGTCAGGGCTACCCTCTGACATTGCCAACCCATTCATACATACTTCCATGGCATTCGGTCAGGGCTACCCTCTGACATTGCCAACACATCCATACATACTTCCATGGCATTTGGTCCGGGCTACCCTCTGACATTGCCAACACATCCATACACACTTCCATGGCATTTGGTCCGGGCTACCCTCTGACATTGCCAACACATCCATACATACTTCCATGGCATTCGGTCAGGGCTACCCTCTGACATTGCCAACACATCCATACATACTTCCATGGCATTTGGTCCGGGCTACCCTCTGACATTGCCAACACATCCATACACACTTCCATGAAATTTGGTACGGGCTACCCTCTGACATTGCCAACACATCCATACATACTTCCATGGCATTCGGTCAGAGCTACTCTCTGGCATTGCCAACACATCCATACACACTTCCATGGCATTTGGTCCGGGCTACCCTCTGACATTGCCAACACATAAATACATACTTCCATGGCATTTGGTCAGGGCTACCCTCTGACATTGCCAACCCATTCATACATACTTCCATGGCATTCGGTCAGGGCTACCCTCTGACATTGCCAACAAATCCATTCATACTTCCATGGCATTCGGTCAGGGCTACCATCTGACAATGCCAACCCATTCATACATACTTCCATGGCATTCGGTCAGGGCTACCCTCTGACATTGCCAACACATCCATACATACTTCTATGGCATTTGGTCCGGGCTACCCTCTGACATTGCCAACACATCCATACATACTTTCATGGCATTTGGTCAGGGCTACCCTCTGACATTGCCAACACATCCATACATACTTCCATGGCATTCGGTCAGGGCTACCCTCTGACATTGCCAACACATCCATACATACTTCCATGGCATTCGGTCAGGGCTACCCTCTGACATTGCCAACACATCCATACATACTTTCATGGCATTTGGTCAGGGCTACCCTCTGACATTGTCAACCCATCCATACATACTTCCATGGCATTCGGTCAGGGCTACCCTCTGACATTGCCAACACATCCATACATACTTTCATGGCATTCGGTCAGGGCTACCCTCTGACATTGCCAACACATCCATACATACTTCCATGGCATTTGGTCCGGGCTACCCTCTGACATTGCCAACACATCCATACACACTTCTATGACATTTGGTCCGGGCTACCCTCTGACATTGCCAACACATCCATACATACTTCCATGGCATTCGGTCAGAGCTACCCTCTGGCATTGCCAACACATCCATACACACTTCCATGGCATTTGGTCCGGGCTACCCTCTGACATTGCCAACACATAAATACATACTTCCATGGCATTTGGTCAGGGCTATCCTCTGACATTGCCAACACATCCATACATACTTCCATGGCATTCGGTCAGGGCTACCCTCTGACATTGCCAACAAATCCATACATACTTCCATGGCATTCGGTCAGGGCTACTTTCTGACATTGCCAACCCATTCATACATACTTCCATGGCATTTGGTCCGGGCTACCCTCTGACATTGCCAACACATCCATACATATTTCCATGGCATTCGGTCAGGGCTACCCTCTGACATTGCCAACACATCCATACATACTTCCATGGCATTCGGTCAGGGCTACCCTCTGACATTGCCAACACATCCATACATACTTTCATGGCATTTGGTCAGGGCTACCCTCTGACATTGCCAACACATCCATACATACTTTCATGGCATTCGGTCAGGGCTACCCTCTGACATTGCCAACACATCCATACATACTTCCATGGCATTTGGTCCGGGCTACCCTCTGACATTGCCAACACATCCATACATACTTCCATGGCATTCGGTCAGGGCTACCCTCTGACATTGCCAACACATCCATACATACTTCCATGGCATTTAGTCCGGGCTACATTCTGACATTGCCAACACATCCATACATACTTTCATGGCATTTGGTCAGGGTTACCCTCTGACATTGTCAACCCATCCAAACATGTTTCCATGGCATTTGGTCAGGGCTACCCTCTGGCATTGCCAACACATCCATACATACTTCTATGGCATTTGGTCAGGGCAACCCTCTGACATTGCCAACACATCCATACATACTTCCATGGCATTCGGTCAGGGCTACCCTCTGGCATTGCCAACACATCCATACATACTCCTATGGCATTTGGTCAGGGCAACCCTCTGACATTGCCAACCCATTCATACATACTTCCATGGCATTCGGTCAGGGCTACCCTCTGACATTGCCAACCCATTCATACATACTTCCATGGCATTCGGTCAGGGCTACCCTCTGACATTGCCAACACATCCATACATACTTCCATGGCATTTGGTCCGGGCTACCCTCTGACATTGCCAACACATCCATACACACTTCCATGGCATTTGGTCCGGGCTACCCTCTGACATTGCCAACACATCCATACATACTTTCATGGCATTCGGTCAGGGCTACCCTCTGACATTGCCAACACATCCATACATACTTCCATGGCATTTGGTCCGGGCTACCCTCTGACATTGCCAACACATCCATACACACTTCCATGAAATTTGGTACGGGCTACCCTCTGACATTGCCAACACATCCATACATACTTCCATGGCATTCGGTCAGAGCTACTCTCTGGCATTGCCAACACATCCATACACACTTCCATGGCATTTGGTCCGGGCTACCCTCTGACATTGCCAACACATAAATACATACTTCCATGGCATTTGGTCAGGGCTACCCTCTGACATTGCCAACCCATTCATACATACTTCCATGGCATTCGGTCAGGGCTACCCTCTGACATTGCCAACAAATCCATTCATACTTCCATGGCATTCGGTCAGGGCTACCATCTGACAATGCCAACCCATTCATACATACTTCCATGGCATTCGGTCAGGGCTACCCTCTGACATTGCCAACACATCCATACATACTTCTATGGCATTTGGTCCGGGCTACCCTCTGACATTGCCAACACATCCATACATACTTTCATGGCATTTGGTCAGGGCTACCCTCTGACATTGCCAACACATCCATACATACTTCCATGGCATTCGGTCAGGGCTACCCTCTGACATTGCCAACACATCCATACATACTTCCATGGCATTCGGTCAGGGCTACCCTCTGACATTGCCAACACATCCATACATACTTTCATGGCATTTGGTCAGGGCTACCCTCTGACATTGTCAACCCATCCATACATACTTCCATGGCATTCGGTCAGGGCTACCCTCTGACATTGCCAACACATCCATACATACTTTCATGGCATTCGGTCAGGGCTACCCTCTGACATTGCCAACACATCCATACATACTTCCATGGCATTTGGTCCGGGCTACCCTCTGACATTGCCAACACATCCATACACACTTCTATGACATTTGGTCCGGGCTACCCTCTGACATTGCCAACACATCCATACATACTTCCATGGCATTCGGTCAGAGCTACCCTATGGCATTGCCAACACATCCATACACACTTCCATGGCATTTGGTCCGGGCTACCCTCTGACATTGCCAACACATAAATACATACTTCCATGGCATTTGGTCAGGGCTATCCTCTGACATTGCCAACACATCCATACATACTTCCATGGCATTCGGTCAGGGCTACCCTCTGACATTGCCAACAAATCCATACATACTTCCATGGCATTCGGTCAGGGCTACTTTCTGACATTGCCAACCCATTCATACATACTTCCATGGCATTTGGTCCGGGCTACCCTCTGACATTGCCAACACATCCATACATATTTCCATGGCATTCGGTCAGGGCTACCCTCTGACATTGCCAACACATCCATACATACTTCCATGGCATTCGGTCAGGGCTACCCTCTGACATTGCCAACACATCCATACATACTTTCATGGCATTTGGTCAGGGCTACCCTCTGACATTGCCAACACATCCATACATACTTTCATGGCATTCGGTCAGGGCTACCCTCTGACATTGCCAACACATCCATACATACTTCCATGGCATTTGGTCCGGGCTACCCTCTGACATTGCCAACACATCCATACACACTTCCATGACATTTGGTCCGGGCTACCCTCTGACATTGCCAACACATCCATACACACTTCCATGACATTTGGTCCAGGCTACCCTCTGACATTGCCAACACATCCATACATACTTCCATGGCATTCGGTCAGAGCTACCCTCTGGCATTGCCAACACATCCATACACACTTCCATGGCATTTGGTCCGGGCTACCCTCTGACATTGCCAACACATAAATACATACTTCCATGGCATTTGGTCAGGGCTATCCTCTGACATTGCCAACACATCCATACATACTTCCATGGCATTCTGTCAGGGCTTCCCTCTGACATTGCCAACAAATCCATACATACTTCCATGGCATTCGGTCAGGGCTACTTTCTGACATTGCCAACCCATTCATACATACTTCCATGGCATTCGGTCAGGGCTACCCTCTGACATTGCCAACACATCCATACATACTTCCATGGCATTTGGTCCGGGCTACCCTCTGACATTGCCAACACATCCATACATATTTCCATGGCATTCGGTCAGGGCTACCCTCTGACATTGCCAACACATCCATACATACTTCCATGGCATTCGGTCAGGGCTACCCTCTGACATTGCCAACACATCCATACATACTTTCATGGCATTTGGTCAGGGCTACCCTCTGACATTGTCAACCCATCCATACATACTTCCATGGCATTCGGTCAGGGCTACCCTCTGACATTGCCAACACATCCATATATACTTTCATGGCATTCAGTCAGGGCTACCCTCTGACATTGCCAACACATCCATACATACTTCTATGGCATTTGGTCAGGGCTAGCCTCTGACATTGCCAACACATCCATACATACTTCCATGGCATTCGGTCATATTCATATTCACATTCATTTATTTAGTAAATATTTTACACCGTCATATAATTGTTATGTAATTATTCTTAATATTAATAATCATTTAAGAAATTAATTAACATAAATTAACAAGTATGTCAATATAAAATTGAAAACAATCACAATATAAATAAACGTAGTAACTACATAAGTGCGTAGCTAAATTAATGTTGTCTCATAATAAAATTGGTCAGGGCTACCCAAGACATCCATGCATACTTCTACGGCATTTGGTCAGGGCTACCCTCTGACATTGCCAACCCATTCATACATACTTCCATGGCATTCGGTCAGGGCTACCCTCTGACATTGCCAACCCATTCATACATACTTCCATGGCATTCGGTCAGGGCTACCCTCTGACATTGCCAACACATCCGTACATACTTCCATGGCATTTGGCCTGGGCTACCCTCTGACATTGCCAACACATCCATACACACTTCCATGGCATTTGGTCAGGGCTACCCTCTGACATTGCCAACACATCCATACATACTTCCATGGCATTCGGTCAGAGCTACCCTCTGGCATTGCTAACACATTCATACACACTTTTACGGCATTTGGTCAGGGCTACCCTCTGACATTGCCAACCCATTCATACATACTTCGATAGCATTTGGTCCGGGCTACCCTCTGACATTGCCAACACATAAATACATACTTCCATGGCATTTGGTCAGGGTTACCCTCTGACATTGCCAACACATCCATACACACTTCCATGGCATTTGGTCCGGGCTACCCTCTGACATTGCCAACACATCCATACATACTTTCATGGCATTCGGTCAGGGCTACCCTCCGACATTGCCAACACATCCATACATACTTCCATGGCATTTGGTCCGGGCTACCCTCTGATATTGCCAACACATCCATACATACTTCCATGGCATTCGGTCAGAGCTACCCTCTGGCATTGCCAACACATCCATACACACTTCCATGGCATTTGGTCCGGGCTACCCTCTGACATTGCCAACACATAAATACATACTTCCATGGCATTTGGTCAGGGCTACCCTCTGACATTGCCAACCCATTCATACATACTTCCATGGCATTCGGTCAGGGCTACCCTCTGACATTGCCAACAAATCCATACATACTTCCATGGCATTCGGTCAGGGCTACCCTCTGACATTGCCAACCCATTCATACATACTTCCATGGCATTCGGTCAGGGCTACCCTCTGACATTGCCAACACATCCATACATACTTCTATGGCATTTGGTCCGGGCTACCCTCTGACATTGCCAACACATCCATACATACTTTCATGGCATTTGGTCAGGGCTACCCTCTGACATTGCCAACACATCCATACATATTTCCATGGCATTCGGTCAGGGCTACCCTCTGACATTGCCAACACATCCATACATACTTCAATGGCATTCGGTCAGGGCTACCCTCTGACATTGCCAACACATCCATACATACTTTCATGGCATTTGGTCAGGGCTACCCTCTGACATTGCAACCCATCCATACATACTTCCATGGCATTCGGTCAGGGCTACCCTCTGACATTGCCAACACATCCATACATACTTTCATGGCATTCGGTCAGGGCTACCCTCTGACATTGCCAACACATCCATACATACTTCCATGGCATTTGGTCCGGGCTACCCTCTGACATTGCCAACCCATTCATACATACTTCGATAGCATTTGGTCCGGGCTACCCTCTGACATTGCCAACACATAAATACATACTTCCATGGCATTTGGTCAGGGCTACCCTCTGGCATTGCCAACACATCCATACACACTTCCATGGCATTTGGTCCGGGCTACCCTCTGACATTGCCAACACATAAATACATACTTCCATGGCATTTGGTCAGGGCTACCCTCTGACATTGCCAACACATCCATACATACTTCCATGGCATTCGGTCAGGGCTACCCTCTGACATTGCCAACAAATCCATACATACTTCCATGGCATTCGGTCAGGGCTACTTTCTGACATTGCCAACCCATTCATACATACTTCCATGGCATTCGGTCAGGGCTACCCTCTGACATTGCCAACACATCCATACATACTTCCATGGCATTTGGTCCGGGCTACCCTCTGACATTGCCAACACATCCATACATACTTTCATGGTATTTGGTCAGGGCTACCCTCTGACATTGCCAACACATCCATACATATTTCCATGGCATTCGGTCAGGGCTACCCTCTGACATTGCCAACACATCCATACATACTTCCATGGCATTCGGTCAGGGCTACCCTCTGACATTGCCAACACATCCATACATACTTTCATGGCATTTGGTCAGGGCTACCCTCTGACATTGTCAACCCATCCATACATACTTCCATGGCATTCGGTCAGGGCTACCCTCTGACATTGCCAACACATCCATACATACTTCCATGGCATTCAGTCAGGGCTACCCTCTGACATTGCCAACAAATCCATACATACTTCCATGGCATTCGGTCAGGGCTACTTTCTGACATTGCCAACCCATTCATACATACTTCCATGGCATTCGGTCAGGGCTACCCTCTGACATTGCCAACACATCCATACATACTTCCATGGCATTTGGTCCGGGCTACCCTCTGACATTGCCAACACATCCATACATATTTCCATGGCATTCAGTCAGGGCTACCCTCTGACATTGCCAACACATCCATACATACTTCCATGGCATTCGGTCAGGGCTACCCTCTGACATTGCCAACACATCCATACATACTTTCATGGCATTTGGTCAGGGCTACCCTCTGACATTGTCAACCCATCCATACATACTTCCATGGCATTCGGTCAGGGCTACCCTCTGACATTGCCAACACATCCATACATACTTCTATGGCATTCGGTCAGGGCTACCCTCTGACATTGCCAACACATCCATACATACTTCCATGGCATTCGGTCAGGGCTACCCTTTGACATTGTCAACACATCCATACACACTTCTACGGCATTTGGTCAGGGCTACCCTCTGACATTGCCAACCTATTCATACATACTTCCATGGCATTTTGTCAGGGCTGCCGTCTGATATTGCCAACACATCCATATATACTTTTATGGCATTTGGTCAGGGCTACCCTCTGACATTACCAACCCATTTATACATACTTAAATGGCATTCGGTCAGGGCTACCGTCTGACGTTGCCAACACATCCATACATACTTCCATGGCATTTGGTCAGGGCTACCCTCTGACATTGCCAACACATCCGTACATACTTCCATGGCATTTGGTCCGGGCTACCCTCTGACATTGCCAACACATCCATACATACTTCCATGGCATTCGGTCAGGGCTACCCTCTGACATTGCCAACAAATCCATACATACTTCCATGGCATTCGGTCAGGGCTACTTTCTGACATTGCCAACCCATTCATACATACTTCCATGGCATTCGGTCAGGGCTACCCTCTGACATTGCCAACACATCCATACATACTTCCATGGCATTTGGTCCGGGCTACCCTCTGACATTGCCAACACATCCATACATACTTTCATGGCATTTGGTCAGGGCTACCCTCTGACATTGCCAACACATCCATACATATTTCCATGGCATTCGGTCAGGGCTACCCTCTGACATTGCCAACACATCCATACATACTTCCATGGCATTCGGTCAGGGCTACCCTCTGACATTGCCAACACATCCATACATACTTTCATGGCATTTGGTCAGGGCTACCCTCTGACATTGTCAACCCATCCATACATACTTCCATGGCATTTGGTCCGGGCTACTTTCTGACATTGCCAACCCATTCATACATACTTCCATGGCATTCGGTCAGGGCTACCCTCTGACATTGCCAACACATCCATACACACTTCCATGGCATTTGGTCAGGGCTACCCTCTGACATTGCCAACACATCCATACATACTTCCATGGCATTCGGTCAGAGCTACCCTCTGGCATTGCCAACACATTCATACACACTTTTACGGCATTTGGTCAGGGCTACCCTCTGACATTGCCAACCCATTCATACATACTTCGATAGCATTTGGTCCGGGCTACCCTCTGACATTGCCAACACATAAATACATACTTCCATGGCATTTGGTCAGGGCTACCCTCTGACATTGCCAACACATCCATACACACTTCCATGGCATTTGGTCCGGGCTACCCTCTGACATTGCCAACACATCCATACATACTTTCATGGCATTCGGTCAGGGCTACCCTCTGACATTGTAAGTAAGTAAGTAAGTAAATAATTTATTATCAACTGGACGCCACAACACAACATATATACTTACAAAGAATTACATACATATTTCGACACACAATCATACAACAAAAAAAAATCAAAAATAAAATCAAAAATAAAATCAAAATAAAATTACATAATTCTTATAAAAACTAACTTGGCATTGCCGTGCTGTGCCCTCCCGATCGATAAAAGGACCTCACTCAGCATGAGCCGTGGCCAAAGCCGCGGCGCTGGTCTTCCGCGGGTCCCGCGGAGTGAGGTCCGGACCGCTACCCTTACTACGTGTGTTTATATATACAGTAGAATTTTAAAGATATTATAGTAGTAAATGATAATTTTACAATAATACATAATAATTAATTGTTGAAAATGTGGTGTGTAGTGACCTTATCAAACTATAAAAACATCCGTTCCGTGTTTGCCAGTCACTTGCTCGCTACTCGCCATTCTGTTACGTCCGCCAACATAAAGATGTCGATCCGAGTGTTGTAAAAAAATATAAAATAAAATAATATAATATCACAAATAGTTGTAATGTCCAAGTAAATTATATGTGTATATTAGATAAATATTTTGAAATTAAGCATTAAAATTTACAAATTAATATAATTGTGGGTATGTCAAAAAAAAATTAAAAAAAATAAGAAAAGAATAATTAATTAATTCATGTAGTGTCCAGTGAACAGTGAACCAAGCTTCAGGACAAGTGCTTCTCCGCAGCATCCTCCCATGTCACGGTATGTCAATGCGTATTACGAATCTACTTGTGCTCTCAGCACATGTACTTTTAATTTATTCTTGAACCCGTACAATGTTTTTAGGGACCGAATAGGAGGTGGAAGATCATTCCATACCTTGGCTGAAGCATACTTGAAACAACGCTGAAATGCACTTGTACGATGTTTCGGTACGGTCATCAAATAGCTGCTAGCCCGAGTTCCGTACTGGTTATTGTCTCGCGACCAACATAACTTTGAAGCTAGGTAAGACGGATACTGGTATCTCACAACTCCAAACAACATCGTCGCAAAGTGCACATACTGCCTTGCGCTCATTTTTAAAACTTTAGCCTTGTTTAAATACGGAGTCACATGCGAGCGGGGTGGTATGTCGAAGCAGAACCTAGCACAAGCGTTTTGGACTCTCTGTATCTTATTATGTGTTTGCTTCAAAATACAAGGACCGTATACTACGTCCATGTAGTTAAACTTGGATAAAATGAGCGAATTGCCAACACATCCATACATACTTCCATGGCATTTGGTCCGGGCTACCCTCTGACATTGCCAACACATCCATACACACTTCCATGACATTTGGTCCGGGCTACCCTCTGACATTGCCAACACATCCATACATACTTCCATGGCATTCGGTCAGAGCTACCCTCTGGCATTGCCAACACATCCATACACACTTCCATGGCATTTGGTCCGAGCTACCCTCTGACATTGTCAACCCATTCATACATACTTCCATGGCATTTGGTCAGGGCTACCCTCTGGCATTGCCAACACATCCATACATACTTCCATGGCATTTGGTCCGGGCCACCCTTTGACATTGCCAACACATCCATACATACTTCCATGGCATTTGGTCCGGGCCACCATCTGACATTGCCAACACATTCATACATACTTTCATGGCATTTGGTCAGGGCTGCCCTCTGACATTGTCAACCCATCCATACATACTTCCATGGCATTCGGTCAGGGCTACCCTCTGGCATTGCCAACACATCCATACACACTTCTACGGCATTTGGTCAGGGCTACCCTTTGACATTGCCAACCCATTCATAAATACTTCCATGGCATTTGGTCAGGGCTACCCTCTGACATTGCCAACCCATTCATACATACTTCCATGGCATTTGGTCCGGGCTACCCTCTGACATTGCCAACACATCCATACACACTTCCATGGCATTTGGTCCGGGCTACCCTCTGACATTGCCAACACATCCATACATACTTTCATGGCATTCGGTCAGGGCTACCCTCTGATATTGCCAACACATCCATACATACTTCCATGGCATTCGGTCAGGGCTACCCTTTGACATTGTCAACACATCCATACACACTTCTACGGCATTTGGTCAGGGCTACCCTCTGACATTGCCAACCCATTCATACATACTTCCATGGCATTTTGTCAGGGCTGCCGTCTGATATTGCCAACTCATCCATATATACTTTCATGGCATTTGGTCAGGGCTACCCTCTGACATTACCAACCCATTTATACATACTTAAATGGCATTCGGTCAGGGCTACCGTCTGACGTTGCCAACACATCCATACATACTTCCATGGCATTTGGTCAGGGCTACCCTCTGACATTGCCAACACATCCATACATATTTCCATGGCATTTGGTCAGGGCTACCCTTTGACATTGTTAACACATCCATACATACTTCCAAGGCATTAGGTCAGGGCTACCCTCTGACATTGCCAAACCCATTCATACATACTTCCATGGCATTTGGTCAGGGCTACCCTCTGACATTGCCAAACCCATTCATACATACTTCCATGGCATTTGGTCAGGGCTACCCTCTGGCATTGCCAACACATCCATACATTCTTCCATGGTATTTGGTCAGGGCTACCCTCTGACATTGCCAACACATCCATACATACTTCCATGGCATTCGGTCAGGGCTACATTGGGGCTATTTCTATACATACTTCCAAGGCATTTGGTCAGGGCTATCCTTTGAAATTGCCAACACATCTATACATACTTCCATGACATTTGGTCAGTGCTATTAATAACATATTCATACTTTCATGACATTTAGTTAGCGCCCTCACATTCATACATAATTCCAAAGCGTTTAGTCATGGCTACTCTTCGAATTTGCCGACACTTTCATACTGACGATGACATTTGGTCAGGGCTAACTAGTCTTTGCCCATAAAAATGTTAAATAAATAAAATTCGAAAATTAAATACATCAAAGCTTAGAGATATTCAAGAGAAGTAGGGCATAGCGGAGTGTCTCGTTCGATTTGGAGCCGCCACACTGGGAAAGTTCCTCCACCTTACAGAATATCGCAGCTAAATAATACTCTTTTAAATAGTATTATGTTTCTGCCGGTGAGTAAGGTTTCCAGTGCTCCATGGGGTGGGGATTTGGGGAACCGTTGCTTTGACAGTGGAGTGGCATTTGCCTTTTTGCTGCCAGAGCAACGTGTTATAGAGGTGGGCAACGCATTGGCGATACTCTTTGTGTTGCTAATGTCTATAGGCAGTGGTGACCACTTTCCATCAGGTGGCCCGCTTGCCTGTTTGCCTACCGAATGACATAAAAAAATATATTTAAAGTGATACGCAATAAACCATGTTTACCTAGAAAATACATTAAACTACTTTAAAGCGGTACGTTTTTCATACAACTTGTATGTAATCTTTTATTAAATTCGTGCTAGGGTTTGACGTTTTTATATTATACGAGTACTCTTTATCACAAAATGCATGTTTCTAAGTCATAAAACAGAGTACAATGGCGAGCTTATCCCTAGAAGAGATATCTTCCAGCCAACCCCACAATCTGTGGAGAGACCATAATGTCGGGAGTAATACGTGTAATTTGCTAGTTTCGAGTTACGCGACTCGTCTCTCTCTCACGCTTACTCTCTACGAAGCCGAACTAGTGGCCGCGCTCTTAGCGTCACTGGTATTTTTGCATACGATGCTGTATGAATGGCTATCCGATGACAGGGAAAGGTATGATGTACTGCCATTGCGATATTCGTGATACACGTCAATATGAATCGTGCGTATGTGTGTGACTGTTCTGTATCCACTTATGCAATATACAGGTTTATGCGATGCCAGCTTGTAGATATTCGAATATGCCAAAAGGGTTTTTTTTTTTTATACCACTAAGGTGGCAAACAAGCTTGCGGCCTGCCTGATGGTAAGCAGTCACCGCAGCCTATGGACGTTTGCAATACCAGGGGCATCACCCACGCGTTGCCGACCCCGTAAAAACCTTTTAACCCCTTTCTTGAAGAACTCCATGTTGTACTCTCCAGGGAAAACCTCTCCAGGTAGTTCATTCCACAACCTTAGTGTGCGTGGGAGAAAGTTCCTTTGGAACCGCACAGTTCGCGACCAATTTGGCTCCAAGGTGTGAGGATGAACTCCCTGTCGATGGCGAGCGGTGCGATGAAAGAATGTAGCTGTAGGCATCATGTCAAACAGTTCTTCAGAACAAACACCATTGTACAAGCGGTAGAACACACAAAGGGAGGCGAAATCCCTCCGCTGACTCAGCGGCTCAATACCACCTGTGAGCATAGTATCATCGACAATTCTCACAGCGCGCTTTTGGATCGAGTCACATGGACTAAGCTGATATGCCGGTGCTCCCGCCCATAGATGAGAGCAATACTCAAGATGGGGTCTGACTTGAGCCTTGTAAAGGAGAAGCCGTTGCCCCGGCGTGAAGTATTGCTTTGATCTATTAAGCACACCCAGCTTTTTAGATGCGAGCTTGACCTTTTCTTCCAAATGACTGCGAAACTGGACGTCGCTGGAGATGTCGACACCTAGGATATGTATGCTCTTAGAGTTGGTAAGCGGTGTATCCTGGAACTGAGGAGCTACAACAAAAGGAGTTTTCTTGGCGGTGAACGCGCATACTTGTGTCTTAGTAGTTGTGGGGTGGCATGAGATTAACGAAACGTTCAGAAAGTTATGGAAATATAAAAATCAAGTTACTTGTCTGTGGTCTTTACCAAATATTATGATATTCTGGGTTTAAATTAATTTAATACAATAGGATGAAGGGAGTAATTTTCCTGTTTTGACTACTTTTAATTATCGATTAACTTTTATTATTATTTAACCTACTCGCAACTGCCAACCAACGCATATAAATGAAATGAAATAAAAATATATTTATTGTTGCTATAAGACACCACATCACAAGCTCACAATACAAAAAACATCTCGTACTTACAGCAGACAGTGAACGATAAGCATTAACAAAATAATTCACAAATTACCTAGAACTAGCGTAGGTAACTAAACTAACAGAGACTTCTATATAATAGCGAAATAAATCAATGTAAATTAAGCATACTCGTACAGTACCAGACATTGAAAAAAGATTTAATAACAGTGATTATCTCATAAGGAAACCTAATTAAAAACGCGTAGGTATTCATGGGACGTTGGTTCAAAATATTTTTTCTATTGCCTGTACAGACTCTGTCTTAAAGCGAATCTGTCCTTAACCGATTATAGGATTTAAACATTATTTCTTTTCTTGACTGGACATCTGTATAGGTATCATATTCAGTCTCTGAGGTGCAGGTTTGTAAAGTTTCGTATTATGTCTTCGTAATCGGTTTTTCCTTCCGATTAATTTCATTTCCCCAGAGTATAATTCTACTGAATGAATACTCGAGACTGATAACAAATATATATACCTGGCCAGGTATCTAAACAAAATCTTCACAAATGTATCAGTGGCGTGCCTAGGGTTTCAGAGTAAGGCAAGCCGAGAGATGAAGTTTTTGTAGTTTTTACGGTTATTAAAAATAAATCCATCTTTTTGCCACATTACTGATCAAACATCACTTATCACTCTTTAGTTTTATACCATCAATATAACTTGAGAACAACCAACAATTCAATGAGTTTGGTACACCGATCTATGAAATTGTCTTATAAGCGATTTACTAATCTTAGAAATAGGTATAATAGGAATATATATTAGGAAATAATTTGCTATTTTCTGAGCGATGTTTAAAAACTTTACTTTTTCCATGCAAATCAAAACTTTAGCACATTTTAAACCATCACAAGGGACTTTACTTCGTCTATTGTTGATCAATCTAATTAAATCACTTTAACTACAAAACACAACACAAACACAACAAAAAACGAATTACTTATCCGCTCAAACAATAGTGAAGTTGGTACGTATTCCAGCAATCAACAAACGTACCTACTGCGCATGCGCGAAGTTGCCATTTTCCCAGATCCGTGTACAACTTCATACGCATGCAGGGCTTAAAGTCTCGTACAATTTACTATATAAACAAACGTATAGTTATATCTCATTATAGGATAGTTTTCATATGTAAGAAAGAAACATACCGGCCGAAATCGAAACCCGCTTACAAGCCAGCGCGTGCGAGCGAGATGACTGGCCGAGTCTCAATTTCCTCAACTTGCGTGTGCTTCCAGCTGCTAAAAAAAGTATATTGATAACTACAACATATTTAAGCCAATTATATTACTCCATTACATAGTAAGTATAAAAAATAAATCCAGAGAAATAAATAACTATCATGGTAAATGTAACCTAATGTAATGTTCACCTAAGCATGGTCGGCATTTATTCGCTTACGATGTAGGCTTAGGAATTTATAACAGTAGAACATCTTTAGTTTGTGTATCTTGTAGTTGTTAAGTATCACTCCGAGCCTCCGAGGGCACATAATGATCAAAGTAATTCATTGTGAGTAATTTTTTTATATGTACTGTAGGCATGGGTGAAAAATAGGTCACTAAAAACAAGAAACAAGAAAAATAGGTACTGTAGGTATGGGTGAATAATAGGTAGCTAAACATTTTAAATTCAAAAGCCGCATTACTTACTTACCTTTCATATTTATAACAATGTAAAACAACGTGAAGTCTAACGACTGACTGTCGATTTGTACCTACGTCTATTCGCAGTTGCAGGAAACAATTCGAACGAAAGTTTCAGCATTAGCTCGCTCGTTACGTTCTGTTGTTATGACACTAATAATGTGGTGTAGTGAAATTCGCTCACGCTTTAGGCGATTAGAAGAGACGGCTACACGACACTGCGGGTATGACAAATGGCCAGCGATTTGTTTGCGGTGCAGAAGTAGAGCCGAAGCAGTCATAGACACCGGTTTTGTTCAACCAACTGCACGCAGAAAAGCAATTAGGTAAGATTTAACATCCATTTTAAATGCATTCGGTTGCGAAGTAAAATGTGTTCATTATTACACGTCTAGTACGTGACTAAGATACAAATAGGGAACGTAGACGAATACCCTTTGTATGTCAATACGTTAGTCACAATAGGATTTTTTAACCATTTAAAATGTTAATTAAAGGTTATTGAAACAAAGAAAGTAAGCTCCATTATATTCCACTTGTCCTATATATGTTGCGTTCAATAGTTGAATGTGCCTACTGCATACAATGTCCAAATTATGAATAATCAAAAACAACTCTACATACTTAAGTGAATAGCAAATAATTTTATGCGATTATTTTGACAAACTGAACTGGCAGGCGCCATGGTAAAACATCACCTGCTTCTGAAACTCTATGAACATTATTATCTCTACTTATCTAACTTAATGTGTAAGTACTTATCCCAGTCCAAAAGTATGGTCATCAGATGACATATCATCGTTTATTATGTATCAACCATTTATCACTTCTCTCTTGTATACATATAAGTAACAACTTTTTGCTCCATTGGCTATGTAAGAAAATAACTTCGCACGCAACGATACTGCTTACACCTATAATTAAGATGCTAATTATGTGTAATCATTATCGCTCTAAGAAGTAATTATACTACGCGAAAGAATACTCCTACAATGTAACATTTCACACGTCTCAATATTTTACTTTAGAAAATATTTTACAACTTTGATAGCTTTATTGTTTGAGGGTATTATTTGTGTGATTATATTTTTATTACAGTCAGTGGCCGAGTGGAGCGTCGGTGGCAGTGATTCAGATATCCGACTCGTAAGCGAGAGTTACCGGATTCGAATTCCACTGCGGCCATGTACCAATGACTCTTTTATGAGTTATTTACATTATTTTAATACCAACCGATGATCTTACGGTGAGGGAAAATATCGTAATGAAACCTGCACATGCAGGCTCCTAAATGTGTAACCATGATCCAATCTGGTCAGATTCCCCTGGTAACAGGGTCACCGAGGTCAGATGACAGTCGCTCCACTATAATTATCTGATCCGCCAAATCCTGGATCATGAACAAGGCGGACCCCGGGCCCTCGTGCGGTTAAGTACAACCGGGACATTAATGCCTAGATAATTTTTTATTTTATATTATTATAAGGAGATGAAGAGGTTGGCAAACAGGAGAGAGGAGTAGCGATTGCTCCACCGACAAAAGTCATACTCTTAAATATATGATGATTAGTATAACGAGAAATCAGTAGGTACCTACATAACCACATATAAGAAACCCAACTACTAGGCGTCATAGTACACTCAACAATCATTAAATTCCGTACCTACTTAAAGTATTTGTAACTTGATAAATTATTACTAATAACAGTATTTGCCGAACATAACAAGCAATTGCGGTGAAAATAACAATGAAACCCCGCTAAAACACAGGCTTTCTAGTTCAGAATGATTTCTATAAAATTACTGCCCACGGCCTAGGTTTCCCTACCTAACAGAACGAGCTGCGATAAAATAAAACGTCTCAATACTTTGGCCTGGAAAATGTGGTTGGTCAATATGAGTTTGCTCATCGATATACTCCGTAATGCAGTATTCATGTATACCTACCGGTATTGGAGAAAACAAATACGTAAGTTATTTAATACGTAGATGTCTATTTCCAAATGTTTGCCTTTGAATTGGGGCCTAATTAGATAACCTAGATTTAAGTCATGAGTGATTGTTTGCAAGTCTAAGAGGTTTAATTAAGAACTATGAATGGAAGGTAATTAATTATGAAGCTGCATGATCTAAGAGACTCTTATAATTAAACTACGGAGGTCATAATACATTGCCCGCTAAATTGTATAAAGATCAAAGAAATTTAAAAGAATTCAAATTTAAGTAGGTATTAAAATGTAAAAGGGGAAGATCATTTTGATTTTAGTAGACTTAGACAGTAAGTATAGCTCATATATTTACATCACAATACCACGCTACTGATACAATGCGTCGAAACGATTTATAACCGCAAGTCTGTGGTTGATGTAGGCAAGTGAAGGCGCTTGACATCACCGTGAAGATTTTCCATCACTTCTGCAACATAATGTGGAGTAGGGCGTTACAGAAGCTATGACATCATCATCATCTCAGACGTAGGACACCCAGCATAGCAAGCACAAGTGTGCCCGCGATACAGCTCCGGTGCGAGAGAGCATTTGTTTCCTTCTCTCAATACTAAGATGGAAGAGATAGCAGTATCACGTTGCGCCTTCGCGCTCGAGAGCACAATTGAGCTAGCCATGCTGGGCCCACTGCTGGATATATTCACGCCTTTCATCCGGTCCACTTTGTACGTATTGTATTCATCGACCGGCTTCCTACGACTTTCCAAGGTCGTCCGTCCATCTCGTGGGAGGCCGATACAATCTGTAGTTGCGAGTGCCAGACAGACAGTCATTACAGTACACCGGCGGGCGTATTGGTGTGGTCTCCTAAACCTATAGGTGATTGTGACGAATGTGATTTTTGTATTTGAAGAATTATTGGGAATGAAACTTAAAACGACTTAAAACGTGGTAGATAGGTAAAACCGTCTCCTTAAAACGTTATCCGGTGCGGGGTTAAAAACGATTGGACGAGGATGTACTTTACTTGCTGAATTCCACTATTACTTGGAAGAGCTTTGCGTGAGATTTTATTTTTTTGCGATAATCATTTAAGCCGTAACTGTTGGTCGTCCATGCACGGACGTGTAGAACCTAGGCTTCCTCCTACGCTTTCCATACCGACCGGCACTGCATCTCTTGCATCCACCATCTTGGTGAGATTAATGTCAAATTATTTATCTGAAATAGTGGTAAATAGGTACTTACTACAATACATTTCTTGTTTTTTATTTTATTTTAACGGATAGGTACAATCATTATTTCCTTATACCCGTTTACAATTTTCAGATACAGCAATAATTTCAGTAGTATTTATATGGATCGGTGTCTGGACATGCAGAAGGCCGGGAATTAAGTCCCTCGTGAGATGATCTGGAGGCGTTGCGGTCCAAGTCAGTACCTAAGACCTATGTTGACATCGATTCCGATTCAGCGCCAGGCATCTGTGCTAAAAGCGATGGCTTTACATCGTTAAGGATGTCATGCGGGCCAGGGATGTCAAGGCCGAATGAAGTGGACATTGGACAGCTTACAGTTCATATTGGTATTGGAATGAAGTGGACAGGAAGAAGCAGGAAGGTGGACCCCGGGCCCTAGCGTGCAAGTGTTCAACCGGCACTGACGCCAAGATGATAAAATGGAACTCGTTCGACGATATACACGATACACACTTAACCCACTTTTGACATTTTAGATATGGTAAGACTGCCCTCGAATTGACCATAATTTTTTTGCTGCTCGTCATCTGCAAGTCTATTTTTTAACGGTGCAATACGGGAATCATCATAGAGGCTGTTTATACTGTCTAGTTTAATGAATTATTAGCGGCGGTGTTATATCGGGGTATTTAGGTAAATTGACGAAGGAAGAACTATATGTTACTTATTATATTTTACTAACTTTGCCCCGCGACTTCAACAGCGTAAAATTTGGTTATTACGTTTCCACGGGAACTACATTGAATTCCGGAATAAATGATAGCTATCAGTTCTAATCTATACCTATGCTACATTACTGTCAAATTACTTACAAATAACAGTCATCCAAACATCCTTACAAACGATCGTACGATAAGTAAGTAAAAGGATAAAATAATATGAATTAAAATAAGGATAATACTTATATTGTTATTATTCATTATTTTGATTAAATATAATTTTTTTCTATCTATTATTAGTTTGTCAATTTCTACTAACACGTATCACACGTCTTACTTTTCGTTGTATGTACTAAACCGTTAAAAAGAAGACTATAGTACTTACAGGGCAGCCATATTGAGTTTTAAGTGCTCATGTGGAAAGGGTTAAAATACATGCCATACCAGACACTACGTTACCATACCTTACGTACCTTACATTATATGTAGAAGCCATTGATTATCTTCAAGGTAACCAGTTAGATTCTCAAAATCCTACGCATCGAAGCCCTTAAAAGGTAGGCGTGAAGGTGCAGTCGTTGACTTAATGAATGCCTTATGCGAAGTGGGCCAAAGCCCTGCAGAGGCACGCGAACACCGCACTGTCTCTGTACCCTAATAAAGATCCATGACCGTTATCAGACCACTCGACGGCGGATTTCGGAGTCATTCGGATCACGAGAACGTTTGCTCGTTCGTGGGACAGATTTCACTCTCTGTGATTATGCTTTTATGTGTCTGTGTCTCGTACTCTAATGAGGAAATAGATTGGCTGACTATGTGTGTCAGAGAAATGGTGCATAAACATGTTTTATTAGGTACCTGCTTACTTTGTTAATTGTTTCCTTTACTGAACACGTACATATTTGTATACTTACTAATAATCATGTTGGCGTTAATGTCACGGTTGTGCTCTCGCGTACGTGGGCCCGGGGTCCGCCTTGACCGTGATCCATGATTTGGTGGATCAGGATATTACAGTGGAGTGACTGCCACCAGACCTCCGTGACCCTGCTACCAGGAGAATCTGACCAGATTGGACCATGGTTACCTGGAAGGTTTCATCATAGTGTTCAACTAATTATGTTTGTTGTTAGTGTTACATAATTCAGAAAAGAGTCATTGGTACATAGAGTGGCAGTGAGTTTCGAACTCGGTACCTCTCGCTTGCGAATCGAATACTTTTACAACTAGGCCACTGACGCTCCCTATATTGTATACTTACTTACTAATGGTAATTAATAAGTATTTGTAACAAAAATAATAAAATAAGTACTGTCACTGGGTGCCAACCGGCTCCCGAGACTTAATAGTCTCGGTTAAATAACCAGTCTCAGGATCCCCAGTGGAAGACCTAGGTCGACCTCGCTTCGCCAACGGTATTAGTAAAGTAAAGTAAGTAAAGTAATAGTAGTTTATGCAACTGTCATATAAAAGGGGGTATTAAAACATGAGTGGCTGTTTATCATACGAGGCATAGCCGAGTATGATAATAGTTTGACACGAGTGTTTTAATACCTAATTATATGCAGTTGCATACACTACTTTATCTACACTCATATTTTCATGTTAAAATTTCGTACCAATAATTTTCTCAACTTTGCTAGAAGTAAGCTGCGAGTCAGTTCTGTTACATCTACGCTTCAAGGATATCAAGCGGCGGAAAATTTACTTCACTACTTTCACATTTATATTTCAAACAAGAGAAAACATTCACAAACACAAGTTACAACAATTAGAAAAGAATATTATTTTTAGCGGGAAAATAATTACACACAAATATAAACAGGAAAATTTAAATTTTAAATTTGAATTTTGAATTTGTTAAAGGCATTTTAGGTGTTCAGCCTACATTTGGCCGCGTCCGGGCGCCCGACAATAATTCAAAAAATATAAGTGTTGCATAATGATTAAAATAGTAGTTTATGCAACTGTCATATAAAAGGGGGTATTAAAACATGAGTGTCTGTTTATGATAATATTTTGACACGAGTGTTTTAATACCTAATTATATGCAGTTGCATACACTACTTTATCTACACTCATATTTTTATGTTAAAATATCGTACCTATAATTTTCTCAACTTTGCTGGAAGTAAGCTGCGAGTCAGTTCTGTTGTATCTACGCGTCGAGGACATTCACATAAAGCGGCGCAAAATTCACTTTATTACTTTCACATTTATCTATTTATAATAAGGAAAACATTCACAAACACAAATACAACTATTAGAATAAATATTCTGTTTAGCGGGAAAATAATTACACAGAATATAACCAGGAAAATTTGAATTTTGAATTTGAATTTGTCAAAGACATTTAGGTATTCAGCCTACATTTCGCCGTGTCCCGGCGCCAGACAAAAAATTAAAAAATATAAGTGTTGCATAATGATTAAAAAGTTATTTTACGATACAGCTGTAATGAAAATAGTATGGGAAATGCTGTATCGAAAAGTATTTTTTTAAAATTTTAAACACTGGCGTGAAAAAAGTGTACCCTTAAACGACTGTTTTCGAATATGAAATTGGAACATTACGCTATGAGTGTAGATAAAGTTATTTTACGTTACAGCTGTCATGAAATTAGTATGGGAAATGCTGTATCATAAAGTAATTATTTAAAATTTTATAGACCGGCGTGAAAAAAGTGTATCCTTAAACGACTGTTTTCGAATATGTAATTGGAACATTACGATACGAGTGTAGATAAAACACATTTATTACACTCAAACGCACATTAGGAGGCACACCTAACGAGTGGCGAGATCGTTGCCGTGCTAAAGTTCAATTAACCTCAAAATACGGAACGGTCACCCATCCAGTAGGTATTTGCACTGAGCAGATTTACTTTGCACCGATAGCAATTCTAGTGGAAAGTGCAACAATTATAATTTAGATAACAGTCGATATTGCATAAATTCAGCGAGACACGTACACCGATGGTTCATTTGAAAACCGTGAAGGAACTCCAACTATTATAGCAATTATTTCATTAACTCGCAATCGATTCGAAACATCTAATTGCCAAAGACCCGTTCGTCTTTCTTGTTAAACGGTGATGCAATGTTTAGTTCATTAGATATTGTAGATCTTTTAAAAGCAGGATAGCTTATTTTAAAGGATTTATTGAAGGAACTAATACAAGTGAAACTCTTGAATACAATCGGCCAAATCGTTTTGGCATTTTTTTACATATCAAAGGTTTTCGGCTCAAAGGATTCAGAAGGACCATAGGTAAGTAAAGTACATTCCTGGAAAATTAAAACCAAAACAAACAGCTATGAGTATCATAATAATAACAGCATACGCATAAATTGAACGGTCAATCCAGGTTTCTGCCAGGATCACAAATACACACAAACCTGTTATACAACCTCCCCATACCTCTAGAGGTACCGTCGACCAAACGTAAGACTACTCAGAGGCTAGCGCCTCGTTTTGCGTACAGCCACAGTCTAGCCTTATATTTAAATTCATCTTTAACTTAACTTCCACAATTGGGGCACCTAACTTAAACCCCGCCGGCGTCTTTACGGTCATCGTGGCCGCATAAACAGTGGGTGCGATTATGATATCTTATCTCGGAGGAGGGCGGGGCGCGGGCGGCGGGAGGTCCCGTTACCGGCGCGGCGGAGGGCCACAGCTGATTTCACATGTGGCCGCGGAGCCGGCCGCGCGGTTGCCTCCGTTACTGACTCCGCGGAAAATGCCGGCGATATAACCTAGTGACAGAGACCAGGAGTGAAGCGGGAAACTGCAGTGTTTTATTGGACTGTGTTTGTTGATATTGGTGACGGTGACGGACACCAGCTGATTCACTCCACTTGACGGTACGTGTGTGTAATCTATGTTAATGAGTCTTTGTTTGTGTTAATCAACTTAGCTGTTTACTTTGCCAGTTTTTAGATGCTGTTAATGGTGTGTCTTCATTGCGGCTATTTTCTTTTTCTCATAGGTACTGGGTTTCGTTTCTATTTCTAGCATTGTGATCTGATCGACGATTTACGTCTGCGTTTATGTCGTACAATAAATTATTGCACAGTAATGTATTTAATCAGTGACACATGCAGCGACATTCGCAGTTCTTATCTATTAAGACGGATTTGCCAAATTCTGAAATGACGAGCTTAATGATCGATTAATAAGGATTGTATTTTCATGAAATGTGTAACAACTAATATCACCGAATTGTTTTTTTATAATTCATCATAGCCAAAGAAGGCATTGATTTTGTTTATATACTTTATTTGACTAAGTTTTATGAAATAATTGCAAATTATGAATCTTTCAGGCCTCTTTTATGATACAGCAACGTCGTAGACATAGAAGTATTAAATTAAAATGAAGGTAAATAATAACACATATGCATACTGTTTGGTGTGCCTTAATAAATAAATAATTCGATCTTTTACAAACTTTCCAAGACATTTGAAAGGGCTTTTACATAACATTGGCCACTTCAAAACAAATAAATAATAATCACTTTAACCGCAATCCAGCAGCGACCAGACATCCAAATGTTTTTGTTAGATAACCGGTGTCGTATTCTAATTCGATATGATAATTTCCTATCACTTTTCCCTTTGGAACTACTCAACCTCATGTTATTGGTTTAAATATAGATGTAGAATTGCAAATTAACTAATATTTATTGCGAGAATGGACATTTATGTGCACTATTAGAAACAGTTTTATGATATTTATAGATATTTATAGATTTTAGAGATTTAAAGCCCAATTCACAGCCTACCAACCTACAGATAGGTAAATAATATACTAACTGCGCTGCACTGGTTTTTAGCCCCCAACGAAAAAAAAAGAGCGTTATAAGTTTGACGTGTGTATCTGCCTGTGGCATCGTAGCTTCCGAACGGATTAACCGATTTCAATGTGGAGATGGTTCTTAGCTTTGTTTCATTTAAATCGGGCCAGTAGTATAGGCAACATTTTTGAGTATATGTCCTACGTATGTAACTTGGTCGAGGGTTATCCGGCTCTTTATGTCGGTTAGGATATTTGAGTTTGTATTGAGCTAGACGCATTTGAGCGGTGCGGCGGCGCTGCACGACGAGGCCGGCCACATATATCGATATTTTGGAATAGTTATTATTTCGATATATCGATTAAAATATTAAGCGAAAACGTATTAAAATCGATAACTTTAATATCGACTCCACCATGAACTTATTTATTTGAACTAGGTATTTGATTCAAACTTTTGTTCGCAATGTTCTCTCCACCTTCATAGATGGCAAGAGCATATAGCAGTGACTCGTTATTTGAACAAATTGATTATAACTGTAAATGTGTAACCGTACATTTATGTTTAGACGTAAGTATCTCCGTAAATCGTTGGCAACGTTACGTGCAAATGAAAATTTTACACATTCTATCGTATCGTGTTTATTGGGGTGGGCGGCCCCTTTATTTGCACAATTACATAATATAATTGACCGCCTCGCCTCATTTAAAACGGGATATTGTACTAGCTGGCATATTAGTGACATAGTCCTCACATTAACGTGGATGAGGCTCAAGTTCAACAGTTGTCTGTGATAGGCCATGTAAAGTAATACGTGATTATTTATTTTTGATACCGCTGGAAAAAATCGGTTATTCCGTAGTATACAGAAAGTTCATAATTGTCCGAGCGAATTATGTTCTTTTTGTTATTGTTCACAATTCCACCTTTTTCGCTTCTTTAATAATTTGTTTATTTTCTTGAAGTTTTTACATATGGATAGTCTTTCTTCATTCCTGGTGGGGATTATCACCCCTTCTGTCCACCTCCGATTCTACCAAGACGTAGAGTAATGGAATTAATATCCACTAAATTACATTTTATCTTTTGATCACATTAGCTTTTATATTTTAATTAAATATCGATCGACCTTAGAATATATATTTTTACATTAGTTTTCAATGGCGGATGATGATGAGGGCCTTGGCGTGAAGAAGACAAGTTATTTATTCAGCCTTTTTTCAAATTTAAAATGAGTGTATTAAAAGTAGCTAATCTATATAATGTCCAATAAAGTTAAGTTGATACCAATACAATTTTAAACTTTATTTACTTGCTTGCTTGCTTCCATCTTTCTGGGAAATGGATCAAAATGCAATAATGAGCGGTGTTTCTCATTGACTCACGGAACCCTAAATGACTGGGATGTGTCGGTCTTTCGCAAGAAAGTGTAGTTGTGTAGACAATAAAAACAACAACACACGTTATAAGATCAATGACTTTTCTAAAAAAAGAATTCAACGCGCTACAGCCTCGTCGACGATCGCGTGACCTCAGCCAATGGCGAAGCGAAAATCATTCCACAGATCGATTTTATAATTGTTGTTAATCGGAAACATGACGGTATATGACGGTGTTCGGTTATCCGAGATTAGAAGAAGACGGTGACTGCGAGTATAAGTTGCTCACGGAAGGTTCCGTATCATAGGTTTATAAGATTTCTTATAACGGGGGACGCAGTTTTATCGAGAAAAAATAAGTAATAATTGACTCTTTTATTTTTCGTGATAGAAACTAAACTTAGCCTTCCAAACATAGCCTATAAATTTACCAATAAATTTAATAATAAATATAGTATTACCCGTATTATGGTAAATTTCTGATTCGATTGTATTGATTTTAATTGAATATTATTACTTATGTTCCCGTTAGACCCCCAGCTGCGGAACCCTAACACGTAAAACATCACTCTAAACCATAACGCAACTTCTACTGAATTAATTGAAAACGCTATTGGCCAAAACGTCTACAACACTTTAGCAATGTTTTACGCAACAAGGACGAACTTTGATATAATTACTTAATCAAGAGCGAACACTTTACAATCTACCTCCTAAAAATATTGATCCAGTTTTTGCATACGCAACGACAGCCTAACGTATTAACTCATAAAGTTGACCTCATCGTCGACGTTGGCTTCGCAACTGATTATGTAATCGAGTTCCCGAGGTAGTCCTGACCTTGGTGCGAGTCAAGTGACCGTCAAGCGGCAAGTGATGAGCGCAGCAGCGCCTGCGCAGCGCGTTGCGTAAAAACATAATTGCCGTTATAGGAGCTGCATCCAAGTGCATCGACTCCATCTCAGTGAAGCTATGCGGGGACGCCGTGGTGCGATGCGCTCGTGTCGCGGTAGGCCGAGGCTCGAGGCTGCTGAATTAGTTTAGTTACTTACTACCAAGTTATTTTATACCTTTATTACCTAGTAACCAAGTTAATCTAATAAAGGCACAGAGTGGTGCAAAAGGGGGGCTTCTCTCCGAGGCCGTGATTTGTTAACCTCTTAATAGCCATGGTCTAAATACAAGTAGCCCGTGCCGCAGTCGGGTAAATAAGACCAATGTGTCATACTTCTAATATGATGTGATTTTTTGACGTGGCGGTGAGGGCAAATTCGAACAAAAAGTTTGTCTGATAAAAACATTCGTAGTTAACTAATTCAAATTAAAAAGTATGGGTCCCGGTGCTCAAAACGTACTAATATTTTAAAAGCCAAAGTAAATAAGGATGGATTCTCATTCACAATTAATTTAAGACCGGATTCATAGATTTTTCAGCTGAGTCTGTGACAAACAATCAGACAGCTCATCTGATGGAAAGCGGTAACTGTCGCCCTAATCATTAGTTCACGTGACAAAAATGAAGAACCGCAGATACGTTGTTTTTCACTGTAAGGACTCGGATGATATGCCCCGAGCCTGTAATTATGTTGGCTCCTATCTATCATACCGGAACACTAGAATGCAAACATTATTGCTGGGCGATAAAAATAGATAAGGATATGGTACGCATCCAGGCGGACTCCTAACGCTTGAGAGTCCTACCACCGGTTTATCTATGTTACCTACGTTATAAGTTTCAACACATCACATATTAAAAACTCCGAGCTCGCCGAGCTTGCTTATTTATTTATTTTATTTTTATGATGTTCACACTTCAGCTGTTTTGAGTCAAAATTAGACAAATTTAGCGGACAAAGGTCGTAGATATTCCTAAGTAGATACGTGTTTTGTCTGTCAGCCTTTAGCGCATCTCGCATTTCAAATATCGAACGCCGATCGTGCGTTCGATACAACTGAACGCTTGCCTCATTTTTTCTCTCCATACTGTGTGGTTATTGTACGTGGGAGTCTGGTGTTAAGCGATTTTCACATAATTTTCTATGAAAGGTACACGGTTTTGTGCGAAGAATTGAGATATAATGCCGGAAAATTATAAATTGCGATCATATCAATGATGAGAACGAGCTTAGAATGTAATACGCTTCAATAGATGTAGTTCGATAAGGGATTGAGTATTGTAACCCAGGTACATCATAAGCTGGGACAATGAAAAATATACTTACAGTACTAGACACTAGGTACTGCTTTCCATCAGTTGAACTGTGTGCTCATTTGTCACTGAGTAGTTTAAAGAAAAAACAAGACAAAAGAAGTACACCTCGAAAACAATCTTAAAGCATGTACTCAACAGGTAAGTACTTAACAGGAAAGAAAACCTCAACAGACCATAACTAAACTGCCCGAAATAAAACCTCAATTATGCCCGCAACATTTCGGTCCCAAAAAATGTCTCTTGTAACCGTAATGAACATTTATTTGTGTAAAGGTTTCGTAAATTTGCTCAGCGCGAATCGCTGTGACGCGCATTAGAGCCGGTGCGGCAGCTTCCGGATCTGATTGCTGTAGCTGTGGAGCTGCGTCTGCGCAAGCGTCTCGTACCCGAGCGTTAGCTTCTAAAACCGCTGGGTAATGGAAAATATTTCGATTGGTCTCATATTTCTCGGTCGTTATTAATTCGAGCATTGGTCGCGGTCGGAAAGCGGCTCGCTGTCGATACGCCACGGCCGCTGTCAATCAGAGCGGATGGAGCAGCGATGGAGCGATGCCTCACGCCGCAGCCGCGGCCGGCCCGACCCCGTTATCGGCAGATTTCTCTCACCCCGCCCGCCCGCTGGCGTATTGTCTTCGAGCGGTGAAGTGATCAGTTATCGAACTGACCAGATTTAGATTCGAACGTTTCGTTTGCTCGTGATAATGCAGAGGTATTCTGTAAGACTAAGTTGTAGTTAGGTTACACTAAAGTTTACTTGAATGAAAGTTTGGTATACCTTGAGTAGCTTCCCGTGAAAGGTTTTAATCGAGAGAGTAAATAATCAGAGCCATAAATAATATCTGGACGTCATTTATTTTTTGCTTGGATACGAAAATTTCTGATTCTGAATCACCTTTGATGATTAACTTGTTATGTAAACACAAACTATAATGGTTCATGGCTCTACGGAATAGAAAATCGAACGCGAACAGAAATAATGTTGTTCATTCAAACGTCGTTGAACAGCGTCATATCTAACTAATATTTTTATGGATAAGCCTTGAAAATGCCTCATTATAATAACTGCTATACTTATTTCAATGAAGATACCATATTCATTAACTTAACTACAATAATTATGTATGTGAATGATGACATCAGATTGTATATTATTCAGGCCACGCTACGTTAGAAATTTTTTCTCACGCATCATCAAGTTTAAGTTAAGACTGTGCATGTAGTATTTTATCAAGAATTAAGGCTAATGTTTGTTCACACACGTGAATATCCGTAATGAGCTTGCTTTCGTTTCCTTCGTGCACTTAAAGTATATCAAGTAAATTGGTTCGACTTTTTATTTTGTCGGCAGGTATCAAAGCACTACTGGCAATCAGAAAATTTATTTGGTTCAAAGTTTCAACAAGATACGTACTTATTTCACTGCGATACGAACTGAGGCAATTGCATTGGACGGAGTCTTTCATTGAAATTCAAATTGGTAACTATTGTGAACCGTATTGAGTGTCGGCCGGAGAAACGGCGGAGACTAATGGCTAACAACCGGCGCATTGTCGATGGCCAGTGGAGTACTCCGCGGTTTCGAATTCATAGAACTGGCCCATAACCCCTTCAATTGCGAGAAACGCTTAGCTCAATTGATTCTGTCCTTTTCAAACGCCGCTATGTCGAGAGATCGTTGGAAGCCACTTTGGATATCCGCATTTGCGTATACCGTGTCGGCCCTTATTGGAAACGAGTATTGAGGTCAGAACAGAGAACATTTACCTATATACTTATGAGTTAACCATTCTAAAGATACTTATATGTTATACAACACATATTTTGAGGAGACAATTCGTAGGTTCCAGAATTTTTTGAAACTTGAAATGTTTGAAGGTACTAATTTCCACTGAAAATTGAAACTATAATGTACAGACGTGTATCTGTAATTTATTCACTTACCACATATTTTTTTGATCTGAAAGTACAACGATGGTTGGAAAATGGCGACATTTGATGTGAACACGAATTTCTGTAACGTTGCAGTGGTGCAATAGAGTGCTGAATGAATAATCGCTGTAGTGTGGTGTGACCGCAACTGTGACGTCACTGTGGGCAGCGACGATACGCTGATTTTTACTGCCATAAAAACTTCAATTGGTAATATGATTTTAATTTCATCATCTATTAATGGGTTTCTTTTAATTACTTATTAATCGAGTTGAACACTACCTTCTACGTCTACATTTTTTTTCGAAAATGTACCCTTGACGGTAAAGTGAAACGATCCATATAATATGTATGTGGGTACTTTAGCTTTAAACGTAAATCATTGCGAGATGTCCAGTGGCTGTTGCATCAGTACATTGTAAGCTGCGGCATGTAATCAAACACCGGTGATACATCATGCCCCAGAAGTAATCTGTGTACACGTACATTACACAACATCTCATGAGGAAATTATATGCGAAGATTTTTCGTATATTCCTTTCTGCGTTTATAGATGCCACGTAAAGCGGTCGCCGAGTATTGTCCAGTTTCCAACGTCGATAGTCTAAACTGTCGTTGTGTAACACAATAGATTTGACTATAACGGAAGATATTGTTTGTTAGATAACTTGAAAATATTCATATATTCTTAATTGGGTTTATTCCATCCATGTTACATCTAGGTTTCCATTTTTAGTATCATCGTAACCGTAACGTCAAAGTATCCGTTTATAATACAGGCAATAGTTTCCTTCGCATAAATGTCCGGAAGGTATGAATATATACGTTCTCGACGTAAATACCTGAGACACTAGTTAGTGAGTTATGTAGGTAGTAAAGTTTAATATTCATTTACGTGTACCTATGTTGGAGGGGTTGCTGACCGCTCGTTAGATGATCACGCCGAAAATAGTAACAAGTCCAAATAAAAATATTTTTTCATAGCAAGCTTTTATCGCGCGTTCTCTATGATCAGTCAGAGTATTTGGCAAAACTAATCAAACGAGCTCAAACTCGATGGGTTAACCATGCGTAGTTAAGGAGTTCATATGGCCACCTCCCGTCTCCATCATGAGAATAGCTCGATAGTATCCTAACATTGCATTGTCACCGCACTTACACTAGTGTGCAAAACAGTTCAATCGGGAAATGGGTCAAATGAATCTTCCAAGAACACACATGGGAACATGTGAAACTAAATAAAAGCTTGCAACAAGCTCGATATGCACTACATCCGATCGCCTTCAAAAACTAGTCCTCCTACGTAACTGCACCATCCTGACGAATTGTACGAGCACGTATTTTATTTCAATGGTGATACTTGTATTAGCCGTATTGGTTTTGCAACAGCGTACGGTTGAGTGGCGTGCACGCACTGAAAACTCCGGAGCAGAACAATAACTCGACAACAATCGGGCAGCGGGCTGTCATTCGCGCGTGCCGGCAGACCATGTAATGTTATGTAGTTTAAGGCACCTTTTTATTGCCTATAGAGGCATACGGTCAGATGGTCCATATGACACCAAAGTAAACAGTTCCTGAAAAGATTCGTCTCTTAAGAGTCGTCGTTCGCTGGGGCGATGACGACGACGTGGTTGACTAATCATCATCAGCCGTATCTCCACCAAAACTGGTTCTGTACCATCCGCGTCCAGCCGGTACCGACACCCTTTACCAGGTCGCCGGTCCACTTTGCGGGAGGTCTACCCAACTTAACCAATCCCTGTCGTATCGTCTGCATATAAAACTTGAGTCGCCTGCGAATATTTCTGCGTGCGAATAGCCTAAAACAGCGATGAGGACGAGTAGGCTAATTCTTGCCAGATGTTGTTGGAAGTTATGTTTCAAAAGTCTACAGCCAACAGAGCTGCAAAACAAGAAACATCTACATTATTATGTAGATATACTCACAACATATACTAGTAAGAGTCACGGCAGTTTATGGAACCGTAAGACTTGATGGCCAATAAATTCTAGCTATAAAACTGTTTATCGGACCGATACTTGTTGAAATGAAACTTATCATTTCAACATTCATTGTTAAGCAATAGTCTTTTAATTATCAAACACAATGAATAACTCTAAAAATTTATGAAGCAACACAAACATTTACTCATATTAATTCATATACATATTTATGTAATTAATTTAGGTTTACAAGACGTTCACATGCCTAAACCTAAATCTGCGAATTTGTAAACAAACCGCAGGAAAAACACATTAAATTTGCGCGACTGTCAGTTCTGCCCGGACTCCTGCTTGCTTGAAGACTTGTCTAAAGAACGCGCTGTCTGCATCGCTTAGTTTTTGGACTGGAAACATGGTTTATGTTTGACATGTTAAAATGAAGATAAATGTTTTACGAACTTGCCTATGTGGCGTCGTGGTGCTGAGTACTCCGTGACGAGGAATTCGCGGCTGCAGCGTACCGCGGATTCGATTCCAAGCCACAATGGAAACGTTAGTCATTGTATTTAGCTGACTACCTTCTGAATTGCATTAGCCTCATAAAAATATGGGTATATGACGTATGATGCTACCAATCCGATTGCGATATGGAACTATGACGTCGAAGTTTACTCATCGATATACCTAGGGACTGACTCAATGGCTGATCACAACACAGAAAGTTCAAGGTTTAACTGTCGAAACGAGAAGCATGATTGTGCACTAAAACGTTCCTCAGTCATTTAACTTAATGCTTGATAGTAAAAATTAGGAAAGGGCTTTTGGATATTCCCGCTGGAAGTGGTTAGGGGTTATAACTACTTTTGATACATACCTAGTAGAACTTTTAATTTTCATTTCACATGGTTCTAATTAGTGGCAAACAATTTAAGAATAATGTCAAACAAAAACCGGTACAAAATGTTTGTCACCCATTCGGAAACTGTGTCAAACGACATTATGAAACTAGTTTAATACGGACAAAACATCTGTTTCTTCCTGATTTTAATCCTTTATTCAAAGAAGAGTGCGTCTGCATAACAAAATATACAAGTATGGAATTAATGTCAATATATTATAATCCTAATCTCTGTTTGTACCAATTAAATAAATGAATAAAATTATCATTAGTAATAGAGACATTTTAGTCTCTATTCTATTATTAAATAATTCAGATAAATGTAAGTTTTGTTCATGTAATATGAACTGAAGAAGCACTCAAAACGCATAAATGCGGTCATTATTACGTAAAATATTCTAAAGTAACAAGGTTGTGTAGACAGAAATGACACAACCGATATCTATATCTATGTAAATAATCGAATCGCTGGATAAATTTTCATGAAAGTTTCTGCTAATCTTTAGATAACCAGTAATCCTATGAAGTTTGGTACCCTTGAGCTATACCCAAAGCCAGGACGGGTCGCTAGTCAGGTATAAATTAATTCTGAGTACACAGGATAGAGACTTTCTGTGCCTTTACAACTGGCATGCCTAACACCTACCCCGAATAAATCATCATCATCATCTTGGCGTTATTTTTTTTTTTTGTGTCATACGGTAGGCAAACAGGCAAGCGGGCCACCTGATGGAAAGTGGTCACCACTGCCTATAGACATTAGCAACACCAAGAGTATCGCTAATGCGTTGCCCACCTCTATAACACATTGCTCTGGCAGCAAAAAGCAAATGCCACTCCACTGCCAAAGCCACGGTTCCCCAAATCCCCACCCCATGGAGCACTGGAAACCTTACTCACCGGCAGAAACACAATACTATTTAAAAGAGTATTATTTAGCTGCGATATTCTGTAAGGTGGAGGTACTTCCCCAGTCGGGCGGCTCCAATTCGAACGAGATACCCCGCTATGCCCTACCTCTCTTATGTCCCGGTAACGCCCCCGCACGGCAGGCGAGGGCCCAGGGCCTACCTACCCCGAAACAATTATGAATTAAGTAGTAACCCGATTAAAGTATCAGAAAGAATCGAAGACATTGAAGTGAAATTACCAAATCCTGTTATCGGGGTATACTCCATTAACCTTGTCCACGGTAGTTAGATCCACGTGCAATCGAGGCTCACGTTCTCGAAGGCGAGTTGACGGCTAGGGATTACCCTTGCTCGTGACTTTGGCACGTGAAGCGAGCGTCATTCTATCTATCCACAGTTTAAGAAGCCATAGATTCAAGGCGCTTGGCGATTGACGTACGAAATTGACAAAAATAATGGATAAAGGCGGTAGCGCTTATATGGCCTCACAAATGGTGCAAATATGTGGACCGTTATTGTGGGCCGATTGGCATCACTTGACGGTATAGAAACTATGAGTAATCATTATGTTATTGTTAGAGTAAATGCAATGTATGACGCATTTACTAGGTTAGGTTATAGGTTTCAATTAAAAATAGGGCTTGTTTCTAGGACTTCATAGTCAGGTAGAGCCATTATCACTCCAATTGTTACGTAGGAGGTAGTTCGTACTGTCCCTAGGTTCCAAATAATTATTTATTTCTATATATAGTAGGATATCTAATATAACATATTACATTTCATGTAGGTATAACAACAATTCGTGTTTTTATCTTATCTTAGCCAATAATAGAATATCACAGCGAGTGTATTAAATACTCTTTTTAGGATCAGCATGAAATGGAACACAAAATCCAAACTAAGTAATATTACATATGGGAAAGTAACTCTCCCTGTGTGTATGTTACCTACGCTTTGTTCACACCTAAACCGTTGAACAGATTTCGATCAAATTTGTCAAGAAAATTAATGATAAGCTGACTGAGATAAAAAGCTAGTCAACAATTTTAGTTAGTCAATAAGTACTTACACTTGCAAAAACACCGAATCTCACGCTCTAGTGAAATTTATCTACGATAGTTGTACGCTATTTATGCAAGACGTCTCCATTACACATTTCCGAATTAGTCACATTTCGAAATAGTGAATTCAATCAAACAAACGCCAGCGCAAGCGCAACGTTAAACTGTTTCCCCCGGCCCGGCACGCTCCATTGGAAATATCGGGTATGTATAATTAAACAGTACGGTCAGCAAAATCAATATTGCAAGTTTTTTTTCACAATAATTGGAAATGCGAACATTAGCAGCTTGTTTATTTATTACGAGCAGCTATAATAAATACCTACGAGTAATTTTGCTCTAATTATAATTTATTGCGGAAAAATATGTATTTTCAGTAAAACAAGTTCAACATTTTCCTTACCTGTTATAATATTATGGTTTTATATATTTTTCCTTATTCACGTAACAGTTTCTGCGTATCGTGATATACTGTTGGTTATTTAGCGGTTTCCGACTGTACCTACTGGGAGCAGAGTGGAGTGCAATCAGGGAAGCGCGCTCCGGCGAGTCGGCTTTGTTTACTTCATGCTTGTAAACGGCCAATCAAATGGCTAATGCCCGTGAATAGGTACTATTGAAGAGTCTGCGCCCAGCTTCAATTTTACGAATGGAATTCACCGATTCAAACGATAACATGTTCGCTACTAGTGGTCCCAACGAGATTCATTCGCGTACACCTACTTTACCCCTATCTGCCCTTTTTTCTTGCTTATAAACCTTCCTCTTGAATCACTCTATCTATTGTTGAAAACTGCAAAATCCGTTGCGTAGTTTAAAAGACCTAAGCGTATATAGATACATAGGGACAGACGACGGGAAGCGACTTTGTTTTATACCAGGTATGTATAGATGTATAATGCTCGTACTAACAGGCAATAATTATGCACATGTTTCTGTAATGAGCGCAGTCAACTAAAGCCAACAACCAGAAGCAGGTCGTCGGATCACTAGTGCAACGTAAAACTGTCAAGTACCAATGATTTACGTTCACGTGCTTACCGGTGCACTGATCCGAACCTATTTTGCAACTATTATATCACCGCAACCAGTAAATAGTGCAATTATGTGTTACCTACTTGAAATGAGGCATGAGCAGTAATAAACACTAAACAAGTCAAAGATTTGCACAGTAAACTGCCGAGTCATCGGTTGACCAATGACCCAATGTCGAGCGTATTCAAACGTAAAACGAATGCAAGTCATTGTAATTGACAAAGATAATAGCAAATAGAAATATTTATAGAGCAATGTTCCATACCTTATAGCCTGATAAATTACATTCTAAACAGCAAAATATTTAATACGAAGAAGGCAATCAAAGGAATAAGCAAGTGAAGCCGTACTTAGACGGAAGGAAAGTAGTTATTTGATACAGCCTTTTGACGCCATTATTGGGGTCTTGTCGTGTGCCCGTTATCATACTGGTTTGTGCAAGTCGTGTATTTTTACTTGAAAATCGCCTACTTACACACCTATTACCGGTAGTTAGACTCGTGTTAATCGGCGCCGGTGTAGTTTTATCTCTGTGAGAGTTGAAACCGGGTTCAATTCACCTGCGAGATTTCGTCTATCTGGCACAGATCAATTGGATTAATGTTTCTAAATAGTAGCCGTGTGATGTACGATAGGGTTAAGGGTATAAGTCCTAGGATTTATATTTATATGTACTAGAGATCTAAGCGATCCGACCCAGTGTCGCACAGATTTTCTTTACATGCATATATTAAATCTACATATAAACCATCTGTAAGAAATTCTCTGAAAAACTGATGTTATAAACCGCATAAAAACCCGTTCCGTGGTATATTTATTTATTTAAAACTTCATGCACATTACAGTACAATGGCGGACTTAAAGCTACGTAGCTTTTTCTACAAATCAACCAGAGAGCAATTACCTAAAATTACAAGGCGGTGCAAAAAAAAAAGGAGATAAAAGAACATAAACAGACTAAAAGTAACATTAATTAAATTAGCATGTCAAACGTTCACAGACCGAAACTTATAGAGAGTATGATAGGAGAGAGAGAAAGAGAGAGAGAACAAGGAACTGAACATAACAAGCTACTACTCAACAACACTACTGCCTAAACACTAAGTAGGAGTTAGTAAGTAGTTCAGGAGGACATAGCGGATTCACAAAGAGACGCGGAAAGCGACATTAATTTATACTATGTAAGAGTGCATCGTGGGCAACTCTGTTGGCCATTAAATGGGCAGCAGCGTTTTCTGGCAGCGACCCGCCGCCTGGAGATTATGGCAAAACCCTCCATGTGGAAGAGACTCAGGTCCAACAGTGCACTGATATGGGCTGTTGATTGATGTGATGATGTGAATGTATATCTCGTAAAGGTGCCAATTATTAATTAAAGTATTATTATTTTAAGTAAAGAGGTTTTACATCTAAAAATATTGCGCAACAAATGGATTTGATTGAATCCTATCACTTTATTAAATTATTTAAATTACAAATTAGTGTGGTAAATACATAAATAAACATGAATGAATAGGTTTTTCATAGACATTATTTAATATACACTTAACACCAGGTGAGAACCAGGTGGAGATGGCAGTCTATTATCTGACTATTTTTTAAGGTTGCAAGTTGAGGCTGTTTGGCAGTTTTACCTTAGTGCGTTTGCTCACAATTTTTTGTCTAGATAGGTATTTTAGTTGTGATTTGTGGTGATATTTAATGTTTCTTCTTAGCAAGTGTGTTTGCTAGGAAGAAACATTAGTGTAAAATATCTTTTTTTATTTATTTATTGCTTCATAAGTTACATTAACATTATCGTATCACACGCGTGTATTCATTGGTATTACGTCACACACTTAAATCTTTAGTCATTGTACAGAATATCTGTACTGACTATCTGATATCTGTATTAGGTACCTACTTTACAACGGAGTACATGAATATAGTTGTTCGTACACGGAAGAAAAATCAGTAAGAATATAGTTTAAAGAGGTCGGTTCGTACATTGTTGTGTTGGGGTTATCTCCGAAACTACAGCACCGAGTTAGACATTTTTCCAATGTTAGGAAGCTACATTCTTCCTGACTGGGCAGTCTTATTACCATCATATTAGGAACATTATACAAAGTACCTACATTTTGTTCTTTGAAGAATGAAACACATTCAACAAAATACATTTGTTTCCACAGATCGTGATAATGCAACGCGTTACAAATTACATCTATATCGATTCATCACGGTTGCGGTTTATAAATAAGAGTAGTAGAACAATTCTACCGGCGGCGATAAGGGAATTCATTATATGGTAGTAACGCAATATATATACAAACGTATTGTTACTTGCCTATACAAATAAAATATATTCGGCGAAATTCAACGTATCCAACAACTCAGTTGAAAATAGACTTGATTTACTTATAACATCAATAACAGTTTGTAAGTATGTTTATTGAATAACATAACAACTTCCATGGGTATATACATAAATGGAGAGATATGGTATTTTTCATGCCGATAATAGCAATTGAAAACAGTTCCACTCGAGGCAAGTGGTTCAAAAATAGGGCCTCTAATGAACGAAATAAGTGCCTACTTACATCAGATATCCAATTTTAGAACCCATACTGGTTTTGAAAACACTTACGTAAGACTTCAATTTAGTTCAATTGTGAATAGCCACTTCGAGAATACAATATTCCCACCGGCGCGTTACGTTATTAGCAAAGAGAGCACCAACAGTCACAGCGATTAGCTTTAATCGATTCTTTGGCAGTGCCGGAATGGCGGCAGGTATAATTGAAAGACGCCATCTATCCCTGATGGAGACTAGAAAGCGTCACTTTCTCGGTGTGGTGAACATTAATTCGGAGTTCACGTTGATTTTGGAGACGCCACGGTCGTCGCCGGCGCACCGGCTTCGTTACGCCGAAAGAAACTCCACTTTTTGTCACTCGCCTCTAACAAGGGGCGAACAAATGCGCCGCTTTTCTAAACGCTTTCTGTGCCGTGTCGGATGAGCACAAAATTGTCGTGGACATAGTTAAGGATTTAATAATAACCTTAGATGCTTTATTGTGTGCCTATAAACGCTGTTACTTATTTTCGTCGCTAAATGCGAGCTTGTAGCATCTAGATACAGAGGATCCATAATTCAAATGTCAACTATCTCAAGGCACTTTGGAGGTATTTTTAAACTGTAAGTTTTTAAGTAAGCAGCTCTTCTAAGTAGCATATAATGCAAGTGTCTATTCTTTCGTTTTTCTTGCAAATGTATAGAGAGGCCTACATCTCATGAGAATGTAGGTCACCGTAGCGTATCATATGTATCAGATATCTATAAAAAATCGCACAACTCGCCTACTAGTTAGTTCAGTCGATTTTAATATGAAATACGTTACTGCTTAGATTTCCATTCCACCGTACGCAGGTGTCTGCTTGTCGGATTCGTTCTAGTTTCTGATGTAGGTATCATATCAGGTCAGTGCTGTTATGTTGTTTATTGAGGTCGTAGTACTGTAGCTAATAGTTGCGTTGAAATATAAAATGTTCCTTTTCGTCCCATTTCGTAGCTAAAATTCGTAGTTTAGGGTCAAAAGACACCTTAAAATCCTTGTGGTAATCTAATCATGATTAGACTCAAAGAGTTTTATGGGTAGACTAAAGTTGTTGAGATCTAAGAAGTCCAAATTCACAGGTGCCGTTTTCTATTAATCTCAATAACTATTGGTAATCTGGCCAACGGATCGAGTTCCCGCCATTTGGCATAAGCTGTAAAGATGTTGCCTTATTAAATCCTACTGTTCAGTTTAATCGTCGTATCCACACTGTGTATCCACAGTACCGGACCCTCACCCATTTGCAAGTCAGCACTTATGGGGTTTGATCCCGCACACCGCTGCGTGGGATTGCGGCTCGTTTCTTGCGGTTATCGGCTGCTCTGGCCCTGACTGAGAATTATGGACTCTCTAATGCTTTGTAAGGATTGCATTGTGCACAGTTAAGGCTTCGGTGTCGCGACACAGCCTACGCGACGTGTGTTCTACAACTTAGCATAATTTATTGCCGTACAATGGTCAACTTAGAAATTGATCTGCTCTGCTGTACGGAGCATTGATCATATATTTCGTTACTCTACTTCTTGTTTCAGGTCATGGTTTATCTGTGTTAGTACTTTTTGCTTGAGATTTTTATAGTTGCATTTTAGTAACATTACGAACAATGTATTTGTGCCATTTCCGACAGATTAATTGGAGCAATCTTCTTCACTCCGCTCAGCAGGTCGCACTTGGCAATATTTTAAAGGAAACCTCTATAGAACCTCAATAGAACAGGAAATGAGCAGGTGCACATTTTTTATTCTACGCAGTGACATAAGAGTCAGTAAATGAGTGTCTGTAAATGTCACCCATAAATTTTGTTTTTATTATTGCGGTTCTGCATTTTATTGTTTTTCAACCTTGCTCTCTCTAACGAGTCGAATATATCGCAAATACATTCGACTTCATTCGATTCGAATCATCATCTTGGCGTTAATGTCCCCGTTGTGCTCTCGTGCGCGAGGACGCGGGGTCCGCCTTTGACCATGATCCAAGATCTGGCAGATAAGTTAATTGCGGAGCGGAAACAGTAAAGCAACTGCCATCTGACCTCCATGACCCTATTACCAGGGAAACCTGACCAAATTGGATCATGGTTACACATTCAGTCGCCTGAATGTGCAAGTTTCATCACGATGTTTCCCTCACCGTGCGAGCATCGGTTAGTTTTCAACTTATGTACGTAATTCAGAAAATAGTCATTGGTATGGAATGCCATGGGGTTCGAAACCTGTACCTATCGCTTACGAGTCAGACTCCTTAACCATTAGGTCACCAACGCCCACATATCGCAAATATATCTAATAATACATCCGTACAACCGTAATAAAATTTTATTTACTTTTACAATTTTATTATTATTGATAGGCATTTATAGTAACTGGTTTTCGTAGTAAATTTCTCATTCAATAAAACTTATTACTCCGCTGGATATTAATAGAAACGTTAAACACTTTCACTAGTCTACCGAAATTACCTACAAATTCGAAATTGATTATAGTTTGAGTGAAACGTCAGTTCACGCCATTCACCGTCTCACTTAGAAGAGGTAAATATTTCTTTTTATACGTACTTTGAGTGCTGTGTTGGTGGGTCTTCCAAAAGTAATACAGATATTAGATACCTCAAAGAAATTGGACATAGAGGCAAGATACCTTGATAAAGCAGCAAATAGCTGTCATGCTTGTCATTACGTGGCGTTCCACTCTTTCTGGTATAATAAAACTGAAATTACGTGTTTGTATACAAAATTAATTTGGCCTTGAGATTGTAGAGATTACAAAACACAACCACTGGCCGTACGAACAATTGTACAGGAGGTACCTACTCATAACATCCACAAATAGTGATCATAAAACAGAAAATGTATAGTGCCTTTTATGAATGAACCCACCGTGGCCTGGGAACTTTCGGTACCTAATTCTGCATAAATTATTCATGGGAATCACATTGCCTTGTCGAGAGTGAATTTCTTACGGATATTTTTCTAAATTCCTTCACAGTAATGACGGTATACCTACTTACATTGTTAATTAAAAGTCACGATCTAGATTTAGCTGAGACTGAGAGTTTATTGTTATTGTTTCCTAGCAGGAACGCGTTAACAATAGACCTTACTAGATAGTTGAGAATACGTAACCGGACAGTTATATGCCCAGTCGTAAAACGTATTCTAATCTATTTCCTATATACTCGCTGATATACTCAGACAAAGACGTGAAAAAAACGGATAAATAATATTCAGACCAATTCTAAGGCTTTCCAGACCCACTGTACCATTGGCCGCACCTACATCTAGTATGGTGAAACTATGCTTGTTAGTGTAAAGTATATATGTATGTGCCTCATAGCCAGGCTTAAGGGGAGGCTTATGTCGCTCAAAAACATCCTGCGGTAGCGGCAATGGTAGATAAGTATTAATTAAGTTATAGAGCAATTACTAGCCCTAATATCTGTTTTACTACTCTTCGAAAATAAAGGCGATACGGCAACTGACTTCAAAATGTTACTCAAACAATTAAAATCAACTGTTTATTTGGACAAATAATAAGAAAATCAAAGATACGGAACGCGCTACAGTAAACAAAGAAGCGGAGTGCACCATGGCATTCGGTCAGTTCGTGACAAAAACAACAGTGAAAGTGTCTCTTCAGGCGCGTCCGCGGCCGCCGCCGCCGCCGAGCGCCGCACCGCGCTGGTTTTTGCATGAAAACGCTCCGACTAATGCTTCCATTACGGTGCATGGTGTACACTAATTGTCGGTGACGTAGGTAGCTAAAGCCGACTATTTGAACGTTAAACGCTTCGACGCCCGCGCTACGACCTCCACGTTTTTCACTCATCCGCCGCCGCGCCGCCGCACCGCCGTATCAATTCTATGCCAGTACCAGCTGAACTTGAACTCGAGTTTCTTACGGCATATTTTTATGCTAATAGAAAAATCTCTAAATCATTGATTGGCAGGTGTATAATATGAAATGAAATCGATATTTTAGATAGTTCCACGAGCATCGTGAGTGAAATTTAACAGAAATGTAGCGGAATATAATCTCGAAACTTTCTGTCCATTCATATCTTAGAATTGTTAATAAATATCCGTAGACTTCGACCGCCATAATTATTTCACGCCGTCGTATCGTGACATAATCAATATTTGGGTTAGCAAATCGAATATCGTCTTATGTATTATTCGGATGTATTGTATCGTCATTCTGTTTTATAAATGTTATTAGATCTGTATTGTGTATTGAAGCTTTGAGATGTTATGTGACTTAGGACTGTATGAATGAACTGCGTATTTCTGCGGTACCTACACCTTGTTACGGATTGTCAACTCATGTGGCGCGCAGTTACGCCACAAATACGCCTTTACAAGGTTGACACCAATTTGACACCACACTTGTGTAAAAAAGTAAATATAGGAACAAGACTTACGACATTTTCGTTCCGCTGAATGTAACCAATATTTCTCTAGCACTTACACTCTACATGTGAATTGGATGCCTAATTAGGCAACTGATATTTACACAAATGCGTAGGATTTCGTTGGATTTAGGCAACTTTTTACTCATTTATCAGGTAACTTGATGCATTATATCTTGTTTGTGTATCATTCGTACCTACCTTCGAATTGTATACATAGGTTTGTATAAACATTTTAAATTTAAATAATACCTAAATAATTTACAATAATTATAAAAATAATTATGCGACTACATAAACGCGACGACGACGATTTCACTAAATTTTAACCGATTAAATTTGCATAAATATGTTTATAAACTTTCATAAAGTCTTTTTAATGCATTTAAATACAACAAATCTGTGGACAACCTTCTTTGCGCGTTGAATTAATCTTTGAGCGTAGCCAATATATATTCTATTGCTATTGAGATAGGGTACCTCTCCGGCGCACGCGCATCATGGCTGTTGTGTTTTAATGATCGGTGAAACAGTTTACTTGGATCATAATAATGCTCATAAGTAGTCACGGTGAGCGTACCGCACTCGTAATTCCAGGCAAATTAATATTGTTTGACACATTCGCGCAATTATCAGTTAATTGTTCAGTTTAATGCTGATCTAACGTGTTTATGTCGAGTCGCGTAGATGAGTGATTACGGGGACTTATTCCTGAGCACGCGCGCTGGCCGTATAGTAGGCGACTGACACGTCGTTTCGCCGGGTGACAGCTACAGCGCTTCATCGCGCATCGCATCGGCGCATCGGCACATCGGCGCGCGCGCACGCACGGCCGAGACATTAACGTTAATAAATATTTCATATTTATACCGTTCCTTTCCTTTTCCGTCGCTTTGTTTTAACAGTAAGGTGCTAAACTTCCCGGGTGATTATTATGCATAATTTATACACCTATTGTAATAATATTGGGTTATTGGAAAGTAAATATAACAATACGAGTAAAAGTAAAGAAATACAAAATATATGAATAACACTCGTAATAAATAATGATCAATTATTTAATCAGTTACGTCTGACGACCATGAACCAGATTCGAAATCAGATTAAGCTCGCCTTTATTAGGATAGTGGCGATCTTTTATTGCTTTTAAAGAATTATCATTGCTAATCGTAATCAAGCAGGTTAAAATGTTTACGTAATAACTAGGACATTGTTAGATCCTAGATTCAACAGACAGAGTTTAAAGATAGTAGCGAATAATTTTGCATATTGATTATTTATCAAGCTTAGGTTGTGAAATGTTAATTATGTATTAATTAACCCAATGAATTAGAACGAACATTTGTAACACATTCGTATCGGAGACTACTTTCTTGTGTTATACAATTAATGAGTAGATGCCGGTCGTGCCGAACGTTTCAACGGATTCACGGGCTAATTGGTACACGGTTTTTTTCTCTTGAATAAGTATTCGTTACAGCGCACTGGTGAAGAGCTAATTGATATACGTGTTTATTTGTTGAATTGTTTAGATATCGGGTGTAGTATTATAACTATAAACAATTTTTTAGGGTTCTGAACCTCTAAGGTAAAATCGGCAACCTTTGTTGCCCGTCTGTCTCGGTCGGTCTATCCATTTGTCTGTCTTTCTGACTGGCTGGCTGCCCTATACACAAATTTCTTTACTCAGGAACGTATAAAGATATCAAGTTGAAATTAAGGCGAGGTTTCCAGAGCGCGCTCCATACAAACGTAGTTTGATCATATTTTTAACCAATATCTATGCTTGTAGTTTGTCAAATTTTCGTTCAAATATATTGTTGCTAATATGTACAGAATATAAAATTTGTGTGGATATCTTAAACCCCGTGTAACTTTGAATCGACATATATGTCTACGAAATACGGGTTATATCTGGCCTGCCTCTGATAATAGTGCCATAAACCAAAACACAGCTCAAACCGGAGTCATAAGCCGGAACTAAAAGCTAATTATGTAATGAATATGTACCTATTTAAATAATAAAGAGCGACATTTTCAATCTACCGTGCTGCACCCACAAACGAATTTGACATTAGATTATGCGAATAATCTAGCGATAACTTGAATTCAAACGATGTGATAATTAACTGTCAAGATGCAACCGCAAATTATTATTTAATATGGCTGTTTAACATAAATTTGTAATCGCATTTCGCGGTGGCCGAGTATACCGGAAAAGTAAGTTTGAAATGGGTTTATACTACTGTAATAGTTAGAGCAGTCAGGCGAATGCGAGGCTATACTTTGTTGTACCACGCAGCATACCTCTTGCTTCGCTACTTGCGTGATATTGACTCGACTTGTTGGCCATGTATAACTAATATTACTCGTCCTCAGTTTCAGCCTATAGGCAAAATGCAAAACCCCACCAGACATTCCACCTTCGTGGGTGTCCCAGCTAACCATATAAATCACGTAGGTTCAACCTGTGCTTTGGCATTCGGCTAAGGAATAGAATGCGTTTAGAGCGATTGTGTTCCCCGAGCAGAATCTATAATATGGGCACCTTCCTTTCCGTTCCTAGCCAAGCATGTTCCATATTCGGCAGCTTCCTCACCTACCTACCATCAAGTGAGACGGCGATCGACGGAAAAAACTGTCTCATTTTTACGACTGCAGCTTGCATCGAATATAGTGAACATGATACTACCTATAGCAGGGGAGTTGGCTGTCGTTTTAGGCTTTTAAGCTCTCATTACTATCGTATGTTGTCATACCTTGATTATTTCATATCAAGAGCCCATATTATTCCACAGCTGGACATGAATCTGCTCCACATAGTGGAGGCCAGTGTCATAACCTCGGTAGATTGGAGATAACAATATTGAAAATCATTATCACCATCATATCCATATGGCCACTTCTGGGCTTATACGGATCAAATAAACGACCTTCTCCAAAACACAGGTCAGGAGCATACTCAACCATCGTAAATGTATGAATGTGGAAGAGGCAAAAGCGGTGTGTCAGAATCGTAGGTTGTGTGCATCCAATAGAGTCTACTTACCTTTATGGGATACTACCGTGAGTGTTTCCGTGTCAGTATGTATGTAACATAAAATTTATCTTGTTCCAGCCCCTAAATGCGGGCGTGGTGACCAGCGATGCGCAGCGACGTGGCGTACCGCGGGCTCTCGCAGCATGTGGAGCTGGAGCGGGCGGCCGACCCCCGCGACCGGTTCACGCTGCACGAGCTCATCGGGGAGGGCACCTATGGAGAGGTCTACTGCGCGAGGGACAAGACCACCGGAAGACGGGTGGCTGTCAAGGTAAGGCAACGCTGGCAGTGGCAGGGTACGTTTATGAAATCCGTCGTTTCGTTTAATGTTGTCTCATCTATGCTGCGGCAGGCATGAGCGCTCACAGCATTATGCCGAGACTGGTCCATTTCGGTTTTTGTTACATCACTGGCTGGTATTACGTAATTTTGAATAAATTATAATTTACTGTACTCACCTTAGGTTAAGGATGTAATGTGGAACCGAATAAAATGCTGCCTATATCTATGTCTAAAACTATGTTGCTCCATAGATAGATAGATAGATAGATCTGTTGTTGTTTCATCGATGGTAGCATTAAACTAAAAAAAAATATCTACAACTTCTTTTCGCGATTTGGTATATGTAGTCACATGCGAGTACTAGACGTGGGTGGTGCGCATTGCGGCACTAGTAGGGCTCTAAATGCTCTCGCACGCCACCCACACGACAAAACTATTAGGAAGCAGGAGTGATGTCAAGTTAAGGCAGTGCCGATGATGTGCGTTTACGACCGGTTCGAGCTGCATGAGCTCTACCGTATATATGTGAAGGACTCAATTATTAACAGACATTTTATTATGATGGGATTTTACATCGGATTCATAGGTGAGCGGCGCGTACTATGGAAACAATACATGGGGGACGCCTATGCCCATCAGTGGGCGTCTTTCGTCTGATATATTAATGATGATGATAGAAACATGTTTTGTAGCGGTGTAAAAAAGTACCGCTTTCTACTCAAATCTTTTATTTCGAATCATTGTTAACTTAAGACCGCCTGATTAAAATAATGTTGCTCTAAACATAATTCCCCAACCCAGTTCCAATAACCAGACGAAGTAATTTCTACTTCTATTGTAGCCGTAATTAAAATTCCCATCGTAATGGGCACATAGGCTGCGCCTATAATGAAAGCGTAGAGAATAATGACAAAGATAAAATCCGTACACAGTTTATAGCCTGGTCCCGGGTCGGGGAAATCAGCCGCGGCGGCCCTTGCGCCGCGTAAATTAACATGTTGTGCCGTACGACGACTTGAATTTCACATTTAAGTTAAACTGAGATCTTTACAATGTTCGGAGGCATTCCAATTAAGTCCGCTATTAACTTGTTGGGTTGAAAATTATCGATTTAATTTCGGTATCGTAAGAGCTGGTTAGTTTGGCCCTGTTATTTTCTCCCCTTTTTCCTAGTAAAGCTAGCAAACTATGCGATAGATGGACTCAGTGGGAAAATTAAATTGATTTCAATTTTTAAAGTAAAGTGACACATCTGGGCCAAAATAACCCGCTCCACAGTAGTTCTATCGAAGTTTCTAAATCTTCATACATGTTTACGAGTTCAACTTACTCGTAAAGGAAAGCCAATAACAGGAACTCAATACTTTCTATACAATAAAACTATAAAAAAGTCGGGACTAAATTCTGGGACGTAACTACGATAAAAAAAAACTGTTCTTTTTGCGCATCATGCGAAAACCGCTGAACAGATTTTGATGAAACTGTAACATTTTGGTAGTTTGGAGTCCAACTTAAACTTTCATCTAATTCGAGTGGGTAGAACCAAAGATATAGCTTGACCTCTCCGTAATACTAGCTTTCATACATTGGGGAGGTTATTTAAAATTGACCAGTAAACAAAGTTGCTGGCAAAAGATAAACTGTCATAAAAACTATTTCCACGCGGACGTTGTCGCGGGCAAAAGATAGTTGTAAATAAAATAACGGGTCTTGTATTTTATACAACTCTCTCATGTCCCAAATATGACAAATGTCAATAAGACAAGTTTGTATAAAATGACAGGTGTACGTACAGTCGCGAATTTTAATTGCTTCCAATCTTTATGTCATCTCGTTAGATGACTTATACAGAGAATGGTAGCAATTCTATATCTACTGGTAGTAGACCATTGTCTACTACCTATACCTAAATCTTAAACTTGTTTGTCGAGGATTGCTTTCATTTCAAATAGGTTAAGTGATACCTAACATAATGTCTAAGCCCTTTTTCCAAATATTACGAAAACGGTCTCCACTCTACTGATAACATCTTTAGTGCCCTGTCTATCTAAATGAAGCTTTTATTACGGTGCGTCTGATAACTCCGAGTGGGTAATTGCTGAGAACCAGCTCTTCATTAATATGTATTACTGCTGAATTATTCCATTACACGGCACAAAGTTTAGTCGAATGTGTGAATGTAGGTGAATAAAGAATGGACGGGTCTGCTAGTGTTTTATGGACGGTATTGTTAGCATGGCGATTGAATTGACTGTGCAGATTCTATCTCAAGTTAACATTGATGTCAAGGTCCCAAAACAATAGTGACTAGTAGCCTCTCGGTTATGTTATGTTGGCTAGTGTCAATGCTCATATCACTGCGGTTAATGTAATAATTACATAAATGATGTAACGAGATAAATTTAATAATAAAAGACCGAGCATTGGAATTCCAATTAACTTTATCAAGCATCTGACCAAGCCCACACAATAGCTTTTGGTTTGGACTAATTTATTTAATGCACTTTTAAGTAGCACTGGCCACGATTTCTGATAGTTACTTTGGTTTCAGATATTAGAGAACATCACGGAAAATATCGAGGAAATCGAAGAGGAGTTCCTCGTGTTCCGTGACTTGTCGAGCCATCCCAATATTCCCGAATTCTTTGGTCTGTTCCTGAAACGCGGTCTCAGTTCCGACGATGATCAAATATGGTTCGTTATGGAGGTAAGATCACTTCACTGTTTCAATGTAGTCATTTTAATTTTACCCGTGGGTCAAGCCTGACGACCGCGTGGATAGGTTCCACCATCTTATTCTACAAGTATATCTGCCGCCAAGCAGCAATGCTGGCGTTGTTGTATTTCGGTCTGTATGATAAGATAGCCTATGTAAACAAGGCATAAGCCAGTGTAAATAAGCCATTAATTGGTGTATTAGCTTAGTCCTTAAAGTAAGATCGTATCTACGGTTTTACATTCTTGTTACAAGAAATTTTACTGCGTGTATCGTAGACGTATAGGTCACCTACGGTTCCACGTGTATTAGAGCAACATTAGTGGCCTTTATGAGCGACAGTTACCTCATTCCTTTCCACCATCTGTAAACTGTCTGCTCGTTGCCACTGAGAAATACAAAAACTCAACCAATCAACGCGACAATTACAGCTATGCACAGGCGGGTCCGTGACGGACTTAAGTGCGGGCATGCGTGCTCGCGGTGCCAACCTCACGGAGCCCCAATTGGCGTACGTGCTGCGGGGTACTGTGCGTGCACTGACTCACCTGCACGCGCACCGCTGCATGCACCGCGACGTCAAAGGACACAATATACTGCTAACAGAAGATGCGGAAGTGAAGCTGGTCGACTTCGGTGTCTCCTCGCACTTGGCTGCCACGGCTGCGCGAAGGAACACGTCTGTTGGCACACCCTATTGGATGGCTCCAGAGGTAATGCTTCGCGCCATATACGATTACTATATCCTTCATTGTTTTATCCAGATTTGTATACAACTTTCACGGGACATTGATATTGCAGGTGATAGCCTGCGAACAACAGCTGGATGAATCATACGACTGCCGGTGCGACGTGTGGTCTGTCGGGATCACAGCCATAGAGCTAGCGGAGGGTGAGCCGCCTCTGTCGGGGCTCCACCCTATGAGGGCACTGTTCCAAATCCCTCGTAATCCGCCACCGCGTCTATCTCACCCGGAAGTATTTTCGCCACAACTCTCAGATTTCATAGCTGAATGTTTAGTGAAAGACATGAACCAAAGACCATTTGCGAGAGAGCTTATGGAACACCCTCTGTTACTCGCAGTAAATACTTTCGAAGACAAGGTAAATATGAGCTTACATATGGGTGAAGTAACTTAACGTTGTCTCGTATTTATCTAAGTCTTAACATTACTTTGTTTTAGATTCGGAAAGAGCTCCAAACTGAAATAAAACGGCAAAGAGCAGAAGGTCGAAGCTGTCGCGCTCCAGAGGCTACGACAAAAAGAGGCAAACTAAAATCACATCGGAAGGCACGACCAGAAAAAATGTACACAGACGACCTTGCGACTTTGGAGGTGCTGACCGAAGATGCAATCGTCGAGCAACTGCAAAAGAGATACACTCAGAACCAAATCTATACTTACATTGGAGATATATTAGTAGCTGTTAATCCTTTTACAGACATCGGTATATACACAACCAAGGTAACTCAGGCCACGTATTGTGTACTCAAAAAATATTATAATACTTGAATAATTGATCGTGACCACTGTAGGTCAAAGCCTAACCTTGTCGTATGCTGACCTCAAGTTAATTATATAGTTTATATTGCAGAGTCAACAAATTTATCAAGGTCGATGTAGATCTGACAATCCGCCTCACATCTTCGCGGTGGCGGATGCAGCGCATCAAGCCCTCATGCATCAGAAACTGCACCAGGCCATAGTGATATCCGGGGAAAGCGGTGCCGGGAAAACGGAATCGGCAAATCTGTTGCTGAAACAACTTGTTTTTTTGTCAAAGGTGAATTTGCTAGAAACGAACTGAACATTTTAAAATTGGCCAAGACGTGTCTTGCCACGTGCAGTGTAAGGTTTCGTAGTTGCCTGTTGTAACATGGAGGGCTTTTTGATACTATAAACATAATACAAAGTTACAAATGTAGCTAGCTCAATTTTTTTCATATAATTTTTTTACAAATCCAACTACATTTCAGTCTCGACTATTACTCGTTAACTTGAAGAGGCCACTAGACTGTGTGTATATGTTTTCCTTTTAACTTTATTATATATCTATACTGTTATGTTGAATACTTTACACGTATCCAAATATTACGGTTTAGCTGTTAGAGGGCGCGACACGTGGTTCTTCCAAAAAATTCCACTTCGTAGATAAATATATCGGAAACAGTAAATGTAATCCAAAAATTTGTAGTATAGCACTGGCCACACATATTTTATCGTTCATGTAGCCCCACTTGGGAAAAAATTCCTTGCATCTACCATGGAGTTTATCTCGAATAGCCGATGAGAAGACTTTTGTGATATATTCGTATCTGATTAATATATCCAAAATATAAACGATTCGTTTCTTGAGTAAAGCAAAAGCTAAACTGATATTAACGAAAACAAATGTGGTACTATCCAAGGAGTTTAGGTATAGATACTTATCACAATAATTATGTTCACCCATCGAAATCAGCGCTATAAAGATGTATAATCGCCAGCGTTTGACGTTTATTTGTTTTCGGTTACAGACGCAAAACAAGAACCTCGAAGAGCGTATACTGCAAGTGAACCCCATTATGGAGTCTTTCGGCAACGCTCGTACCGGCATCAACGCGAACAGTTCCAGGTTCGGGAAGTACCTCGACCTTGCGATGATGCGCGCGGGACGGGTGGCCGGCGCCAGGATATCTGTGTATCTGCTAGAGCAGTCGCGGGTCGTGCATCAGGCTTTGTGAGTAACATCTGACTCTCTAAATTAGACTTTCGAACATTTGACGACCTGAGTGCTTTAGTGGTCTGTCACGCAAGAGGTCCCGGGTTCGATTCCCGGCCGAGCAGAAATTGAAATGATGAATTTTAATTTCTGTTACGGGTCTGGGTGTTATGTGTATAATGTATTTAAGAGTATATATGATGTGTATTCAGTTATCTAGCACTCATAGTATAGCTTTGCTTAGTTTGGGGGTATATGGCTCTGTATGAATTTGTCCACGATTATTTTAAAAATTTCCGGGTTTCTTAACGTGTACTTTGGTTTACGATAATTATGCATGCAACAGCGTCGAAATATCGGGCTACTCATAAACCATGGAATAATGACCGCGATAGTTTAAATCATTACGTAGACTTTCGAATTCATTATTTTGCAACGAAACCTGCATAATGAAAAGGCGAATGCAATACTTTTTCTTATACTTGATATTGACCTTTTTATCAGCCAATTAAATTAATGAACAACGAAATATCTTTATAAAAAACAACCTTTGATCAAGTTTCCTTTTATGTCACCTCCAGTTGACATTCCAATAGCCCCAAACCGCAACAAACTGACCATTGCCATTACAATGCTCTTACTCGTAAATAATTTCCCCAGAGGCGAGAGTAACTTCCACGTGTTCTACTATCTATACGACGGGTTGGAGAGTGAGGGCCGATGGCGTAAGTTCTATTTGGACGAGCAACTGAAGACCCGACACCGGTACCTGCAGCCTCTGGCAGCGATGCATCGGGAGCACAACGTGCATCGGTGGCGGCAACTCAACCAAGCTTTTAAGGTACGATCGAGGGTGTTCTTAGTGTTATATAGGTGTCTATAACAAATATGTACCTAAATCATCATAATCATCATCATAATAGTCCACTGCAGCCCTTCCACAAAAGGGGAGGATATTGCCATAATCTCCACGCTTGGCAGGCCGGTTGGAGATTGCAATGTTATAAATGTTACAATGGAAAACGCTGCTGCACATCTTCCAGCCTAAAGAGACTCTAGATCTTTTGCCTCCATAACATTAGTCGCCTTGTACGACATCGACGAGTGTAAGGGGTTGGTGCTATTCTTCTCTGCCATACACCTTACGGTATCTAAATATAAAACAAGAACGACCGAAAAGTTATAGTCCTTCATCAATTGTTGTATCCTGGTCCCTATAGACATGAACTCATTTATTGAAAATTGTTGCGACATAAAATGTTGTGAGTAGGTATTCGTACCCACTTAAATTTAATTTAAAAGGAGTGGATATTGCACAAAAATATTTCGACATTGATAACAAAGTACTTGAAGTCGCTGGGATTGGCATGTACTGACCTTTGCAATATATTGCAGTTATTGCACAAGCATCGCCTAGACGTGCGTTTTTAGAATTCCTACTTTTAATGGTCAACATTATAACTTATACTCTCGTATATGAACAGTATAAAATACCTATTCAATTTCTGCGCCAATTTATTACATGTAACTCTATTAATTTTATAGGTTGTTGGGTTTCAAGAAGAGGAGGTGAGAATCATTTACAGTATGCTGGCCGCCATTCTTCACCTCGGCGACATCGAGTTTGGGGAGATGGCCGAAGACAACACGGACAATAGAGCTACAATCATTGACACAGCACCTTTACACAGAGGTAAAGGATACTAAGTACATAATTTTTTTTAAAGAATACAGAATAAACCTACCCAATAAGCAGAGTTTATGAACGAATTCCAGGGGCACAAAGTGTCACGTCTAAAAAAGGAAAAGTCTATGTGAATCTCGTAAGAATCAGACTGATGTATGTGTTACGAATCATCAAGGCAATTGGCCCCCTGATGCGGTTGGAGGCTAAGATGATGATGTATTATTTATACTACTGACTCAGTTACAAACGAGTACCTAACTGTCGCCTATAACATCTACGGTTCAAGTACATATTGCAGTTATCACTAAAGACAACAATGACCTTAGTTCCGTTTTAACTAGTTTTTAGCCAATCAGCAACGTCCAAATTGAGATAAGAAACGACTTAGGCAATTCCTAAATTTAGTGAAAACAGCAATTAATCTTCTAAACCTTACCAATTAGAGAACCGCAGGTGCGTCAACACAGAGAAGCCAAAGATGATAAGGCCCTGGCTATCGTATCCTTCAATCCGGACCACAACAATGCAAACATTGTTGTTTGTGGAACAAATAGTTAAATGAGGATATCCATCCAGGCTAACTCCTCAGGCTTCACAGAGTTTTACCATAATTCTTTTTACATTCTAGCATCGTGTCTCCTCGGCGTAGAGACCTGCGACCTCCGAGAGTGCCTAACCAGCAGTAGCGTCGTAGCCCGAGGGGAGACCATCGCGAGACACAGTTCCCCGACAGAAGCCTCAGTAGCAAGAGACGCCACCGCTCGAGGCCTCTACGCCAGGGCCTTCGATAGAATCGTCGAGCGAATCAACGCATTGCTGTGCCAGAACAGACCACATGCGTAAGTTTAACCGTGTTAATTGAAATTGTGTAGACGAATTTGAATTTGAATTTTGATCTTATTGAATCTGTTAAACATTTTCAGAAACGAACAGCTGTCGGTTGGAATACTAGACATATTTGGCTTTGAAAACTTCAACAGAAACTCTTTTGAACAACTTTGTATTAACGTCGCCAACGAACAGATACAATATTATTTTAACCAACATATCTTTACATGGGAGCAACAAGAATATATGGCTGAAGGAGTACCAGTAGACTTAGTGGAATTTTCCGACAACAGACCTGTCCTAGACATGCTGTTGTCCCGGCCGATGGGTTTACTAGCTTTGCTGGACGAGGAAAGCAGATTCCCACGAGCAACAGACAGAAGTCTTATCGGTAACAATTATCTATGTATAAAAGTCAAAATTGCATAATTGCTTACGTTTCTAGCGGGTCAATTGATACCTCCAATGAGGTTAATCGTTTTATTCTTAATTTATTACCATAAATCTGCATAATAGTTACTGAGATGATTATTAGTTAAGATCGTAGTTCACGTTTCATAATTATCTTGCAGAGAAATTTCACAACAACATCAAGAGCAAGTATTACGTTCGGCCGAAGTCTGACGCAAAATGCTTCGCCATCCACCACTTTGCTGGACGTGTGGTCTATCAAGCTGATGGGTTCTTAGAAAAAAATAGAAACTTCTTGCCTCCTGAAGTCGTTCAACTAATGAGGCAAAGTCAGTACGACATCATTAGATTCTTGTTTCAGTGTCCGATAACGAAAACGGGTAATTTATATTCACCGTTGCATGGAGACATTGATTCCAGAAGTTTAGAAAGTCCTGCATCCGGAGATTCAAGGGTAAATAGTTATTATTATTGTCACTTGTATGTAAGTTAATTTGAGATAAATGAAAACGATTCGTTTGAATGTCACGTATGACTCGTATTTCATTATATGAATATTTTTTCTTCTTGGTTGTTTTGCATTCTCGTAAGTTCATACTCTTCTTAGCAAAGGAGTGTTGATATTTAAATACTTACAGTTAATGACTTGAACGATCGTAGAATTCGATTATTAAGTTTCGTGTACTTATATTTTTTAGGATCGTTTCAATAGCAGGGGCTTAGCTTCTCAATCTCGAGCTCAGCAGACTGTTTCGACATATTTCCGTTATTCCTTAATGGAACTGCTTCAAAAGATGGTCAGCGGCACCCCTCAGTTCGTAAGATGTCTCAAACCCAACGACTCAAGATCACCAAAGCATTTTGACTCAGCGAAAATCCTGAAACAACTTAGATATACTGGTGTATTAGAAACAATTAGGATAAGGCAAACTGGATTCTCTCATCGACTGACGTTTGAAGAATTTTTGAAGAGGTACGAAAAAACTTTTTCCAAAAATGTACCTTAGTATATCTATTTAGTATTTCACAAATCACGTTGTCATCCGATTTTCCGCAGATATGGATTCTTGTCATTCAGCTACGACGAAGTAATGAAGCCCAACCGAGACACTTGCCGTCTCCTGCTCATGAGACTGAAGATGGACGGGTGGGCAATAGGCAAGTCAAAGGTCTTCCTTAAATACTACCATGTGGAAGTCCTAGCCAGGATTTATGAGGAGCAGGTATGCATTTATCCTTGGTCTACCTTTATTGATCAATTATTGCCGAATTACTGATAACACCAATTATTGAATTATTAACTATAGTTCTTTTATTGTTAATATATAAAAAAATATATATTTAAATGTATATTGTATAGAATTGTATTTATCCATAGTTTAATAATAATATTTTTAAAGTATTCTCTTTATATATTTATTTAAGATGACGTGTGTAAGCACATCTTTTAGCTTTTTCCCTTATTTGCTCTTGCACTACTAACTTACCTCTTGCCAAAGATTGTCTGGAAGAGATCGTTTAAACCCCCTTTGCACACAATAAATTGTTGGTCTTTTTTCTCTGTTATGTTTATTTCACTTTTGTGTGTGCAATAAAGAGCTTTTACTTTATTACTTATTCCAGATAAGGAAAGTAGTATTGGTGCAAGCGTGCGCGCGCGGATGGCTCGCCCGTCGATATTTCTGTCGGCTGAAGGTTCAGATGGCCATCTCAGTGCTGACCCTGCAGCGACATGTACGTGGCTGGCTCACCAGAAAACGGTTGCAAGAGAGGCAACGGCAACTCGCCAGAGAGTTCCAAAGAGAACAGATGGCAGATAGCAGGAAGCATCAGAAGCAAGGTGTGTAGAAGTTGCTAACCATATATTTTTAATCTGCCGTAAAGTAAGAGTCACTACAGTTAACTCTTGTTTTATTTCATTTGTAGGTGCCAATAACAAGAACAAGGCTATGATGAAGGCGAAGATACTCAGGAAAATGACGTCGCAGGATAGCGAAGAAGAAACCGAAACCAGCAACAAGGAGAATGTCGATAATAATAGGGCTGCCGTTATTATACAGAGTCGTGAGTAGTAATCAGATCACTGTCGTATATTAAAATTATACTGATTATCAGAGTAGAGTAGTTGTATCCGCGCTACCAAAATGGTCCCGCGGCTGACAATTAGTCAATCTTTCTCGTAACAGTGACAAGGAAAAAAGTAGCCCCTCCGATTCGTAGATTGTACGGGATCTATGATTGGGCATGGTTAGAATAGTATGCTGTGATTGGACCACACATTTGTCACTTCTTTTAATCTATGTCTGTCCATCGCATTGTAGCGAACACTTAGCTACCTATATATCAAGTACATTAACAATAACAAGGGACATTAACGCCAAGTGATGAATGATGATATCAGGTAGGTACCTAAACCTTAAGGGCAACATTGTTCGGTATGCCACAATCGGACGATCGTCGTTCTTTATAGGTTTATCTATAAGAAAGATAGCAATTATATTGCAGGTTTATTAAATGATTACTATTGTTCATGAAAACACAATCATTGTAAAATACATCAAAACCCACGTCCGCGCTTATCGGCCGACAACCCAACGACGTCTTTTTTCCTATCTGGTCGATCAAAGTTCTTCCATAGTTAATCTTTTAGCTAAGACCTTCTTTGATGGTGCGGATTCTTTAATAATTGGTATTACCCGGTAGTTCCAGACGTCCAGGGCCCAAGTCCTTTTTCTGTCGGTCACAAAGTTCTGCCATAGTTCATCTTTTAGCAAAGATCTTGACGCTGATTCTTTAATCATCATTACAGCCTATAACAGTCCACTGCAGGACTTGGGGCCTCTGCCACGAAAAGTTAGGTTATTACCATAATCTCCACGCTCGGCAGGCGGGTTGGAGATCAGTGTTATTTAATGTTAATGGGAAACGCTGCTGCCCATTTTCCAGCCTACAGAGACTCTAGATCTTTTACCTCGATAATTAGTCGTCTTGTACGACACCCACGAGTGTAAGGGGTTGGTGCTATTCTACTCTGCCGGACACCACGCAGCTGATTCTTTAATCATCCCATCATCATCTTTGCGTTATTGTCCCGGTTGTGCTCTCAAGAACGAGGGCCCAGGGTCCGCCTCGTCCATGATCCAGTGGAGCGACTACCATCTGACCTCCGTGACCCTGCTACCAGGGGAACCTGACCAGATTGGATCATAGTTACAAAATCAGTTGCCTGAATTTGCAGGTTTTATCACGATGTTTTCCCTCACCGTCAGAGCATCGGTTAGAATACAACTAATGTACATAACTCAGAAAATAGTTATTGGTACATGACCGCAGCGGGATTCGAACCCGGTCCCTCTCGTTTACGAGTTGGATACTCAACCGCCCGGCTACTGACGCGGCTGATTCTTCAATAATTCTTGGTTCCACCCCAGACTTCCGCGGCTACACGGCTCGCCGCGCGTGGGCCAAAGGGCGAGCGCCGCCGCCGCCGCGCCACGCACCGCCGCCGACGCCGCAGCAGCTGATGCAGCAGCACTCGGTGCAGGAGCGCGCCGCCCAGCTGCAGACTTTCGCGGAACAGGTGACGTTGTTATCATCATCATAGGTGCATAGTATAAAACAAAGTCGCTTTCCGCCGTTTGTCCCTATGTAAGTATCTGTGCACACTAAGGCCTTTTAAACTACGCCACGGCTTATAATGCGGTTTTCAACAATAGAGTTATTCAAGAGGAAGGTTTTAAGTAAAAACTAAAGGGTAGGTAAGGGAGGGTAGGTAAGGGGTCGCGGAACAGGTGACGTTGATATCTTTATCTAATTTACATTAGGCTGAGACTGGTCCATTTTGGTTTCCGTTATTACTAGGACTTACTTACAGTAAAACTTTACAGTAAAGTATAATTATACTTTACTGTACTCACTTTGGTTAAGGATGTAAGTGGGAACCGAATAAAGTACTGTCTATGTCTACATAGTATAAAACAAAGTCAGTCGCTTCCCATCGTCAGCGTTTTTGCGTCATCGAATGCGGTTTTCAACAATAGATAGAGTGATTCAAGAGGCAGGTTTATTAAGCAAGAAAAAAGGTTTGGTACGGGTAAAGTAGGTGTACGTGAACGAAGTTGCGCCGGATCTACTAGTAATAAATAAACCGTAACGGGGCCTTAAATTGTTTCAACCTGTCTGCGATGCCCCAGAGGAAGACATTCGTCAACTTCGCTTCGTCAATGGTAAGGAGACACGCGCAACGAGTGATATTTTCTTCACTTACACCCGTTTCGGGGTAGCCGATCCTAATGGTTCCTTATTCGCCAGATTCCAAAATCGCCGGAGTCCGAACTTGTCCGAACTGTTGTTGTTGATAAACAGACACTCATGTTTTAATACCCCCTTTTATACGCGAGTTGCATAAACTACTATTCTCTTATAAAGTTAATAAAAAAAAATTGTTTTACTACCCTACCTATACATTTTTGCGGTAATCCAAGCATGTAAATATGAGAATCCGCGAATAAGGAACCATTCTATGAATTTTGGCTTGGCGAGTTAGGAATTGGACAAGTTCAGACTCCGAGTTCAGAATCCGGTGAATTTGGAATCCGGCGAGTTAAGAGTCCGACGAATATGGAATCCGGCGAATATGGAATCCGGCGAATAAGGAACCATTCGTCGATCCGTTATCGAGTGCCACAAGCTACGATACTGGTACCCACACCTCTTTCACTCTTCCGTATCTACACACATACACCACTACCAAGATCACGCACATCACATCTATACAGATGTATTTTCATCTTTTTCTTGGTGTCATGGCTTCTGCCAAGGTCTGCTCTCTTGTTTCATCCATTACCGCCTAACTTGAGTAGGGTGATTATCTACTGTATAAATCATCGCCTTCAAAGCAAAACAAAACTATCACACTACGGAAACTTACCGATTAAACGTCCCACTAACCATCTACCTAAATTGATAACAAGTACCAGTAGATATTGTCAAACTGAGATTGTTCAGCATATCTAACATTCCCTGTTTGTCATTTGCCGACTACATTTCAAACCGACTTAGTTCAGTTGAAAAGCTGGTACCATATCGCTGCGGCAATGTTTCACATTCGCGCAAAAAGTTATAATGTGTCGATTTAAGTGGCCGCTCGTTGTTCGCCGCGGCTCTCACGGTTAACCACTAACGCATTAAAATATTCCTGCGGACAACCGCTAACACTCTGGCACACTCTGGTGCTGTAAAGTAGCTAACAACAGGCATTAACCTCGTGGTCCGTAACTTTTTATGCCTCATGTTGTCTTTAGTGAAATTATTTGTCGTAAACAGCTCGTAACCCGCAAGAACTTTGCAGTAACAAGTTTCGCCTTTTTAAAGGGAAAGTTCTTTGTTCAACTTAAATTAATTTGTGAGGTAGTAAAGGTGATAATGTAGTTTGACTTTCTTAATAATTAGACAATATGAATTGTCCCTATTTTGTATTAGCAACCCTAAGTGGTGACTTAACCCTCCTCCACATTAGTGGAGGATTTTGCCATAATCTCTCAATCCTTATTTAGTATTTATTAAATTCACAGTTTCCCTTTTTTCTTCAATCTTTAAATGCATAATAAACTAAACATTTATGTACCTTGCTTTAGCTTTGTACCTATATACCCTTCTCCGCCGGGAATAGAGCTCAGGCAATTGTAAACCAAGGTCTTCCAATGGGTACCGTCTCGGGTCTGATTGAACAGTTTTGTGTAGGTACCCCTTATTTTCATATTTAAAAAATTGGAAAATAAGGAGTCGTCATTCAATCTTCTGAAACAAAAATCTTAACTAATCCCTTTTGTTACCAGGTCCACAACAAGAACCAGGAGGTACACAAGAATCTGCGACGCAACAAGCCCGGTATCAGGCTGCAGGAAGTTCAGCGTCCCCCTGAGGAGTACCGACCACCGCCAGGGTTCACCTTGGTGCCAGCCATACTGCGTGGACAGCCCACCCAAGTCGAACAGGATGCTAGCCGCCTCTCTAGGTAATTGGTTTCACTGCTACCATCAAACTAAAACTACAAATACGGGAATGAATTGTCAACGTGACAAAAACGTCTGTGGTATGCATAGCGTAAAGGTCCCACTAATCCCAATACAATGATTGCATACAAAGGTATTGTCCTATTCAGCCTTTTCTTACGACTAATGGACGTTTTCACTAAACTTAGGAATCGCCTAAGTTCTGTCTTAACTAGTTTTTATCCAATCAGCAACGTCCAAATTGAGAAAAGAAAGAACTTAGCCGATTCCTAAGTTTAGTGAAAACGGCAATAAGTAACTATTTCTCCTTTCCTGCTTTCTTTGGAACTTGGATCGCTCAGTCCATCACCAGAATTTTTGGAGGCTTTCTCAAGGCCCTGGGATGATCCTTTAGTGAGTAAAGAATGTAAAATAAGACCTTCCAGGTTAGTTAAATGTTTATGTGGATGTCCTAATAGGTAGAACTGTTGCTTGGATCTACGTAGCTTCAGATTGTTTTATTTATAAGGTCGTGAAAAGTTGACAATGTTTTGCTGAACTCGCATTTGTTATTTCAGATACAATAACAGTGCAGATCACAACGGTCCCGAGGATAGACACTTGCAGCCGAACCAGAACTGGCAGAACCTGCCTTGCAGCAGGCAGTGTGGCGGCCTGGTCAGGTATGAATTTGAGAATAACTATACCAAGTTCTGGCCGTAATTGTAATACATTTTTATATTCTGTTTGATGCATGCTGTTACCGGGATGCAGGGATAATGGGTGAGCATTTTTCGTAGAGGTAGAGTTTCGCTATTTGCTCATAGATTAGATTTATAACGAATATTTATTATTTCTAATTGTCCTTTTCTTCTATGGTCCTTTCAATTTCATCGTGGTTTACAAATGTAAATGAAATCATGACGTATTTCAATGTATCTTAATATGAAACATAGACGCTTATTTTAAACTACGCAACGGATTATAAATACTATATCCTATCTCCGAAAGGTTTAAATGTATAACCCCGAGAAAACCTGTGCGAAGCCGGGGTGGGTCGCTAGAATGTTACCTTCAACATATAAATATAATAAATAACGACGTTTTGAAATCAAATCATATCTATGATAATAATTTATTATCTTCGTCGACAGCAACAAGATCCACGAGTTAGTCCGCCAAGCCCAGAAGACGGGGACGCCGCCGAAATCTGCATACAACCCGTACGATCCAGAGTCGGACTTGAGGAAGATCCTGCGGAACTCGCCTGAGATCCTCGCTACTCCAGTTTTCAGCTCGGATGATGATTATACAGACGGACCGTTCAGGTTCAAGCAACTCCTCAGGCCAACTTTAGGGCCTACAGAAAGCCTCCGAAAGAGAAAGGTCAGGAACACATCTGGCCAAAGCCCATGGATGTCAGACAGCTCTCAGGACAGCCTGAGCTCCAAACAGCCATTCTTTAACAAGCGACGCCCGCAAATCAGTATGGGTGTTTATTACAATTGAGTATACGATCGTGTTTTAATACTATTTTTAATAAATTGTTTGCTTTGGTTAAATATGTCATACGATAAAAAGAACATGACGTTGGCAAACAAAATATTTGATCAACAAAGATGCAGGGTTCACAAGCGATACCTTAGATATTTTGTGATTCTGCTGTACGTTTTACTAGCCTTGATTTTTCGACTGAAGCCGAGACGAAATTTCAACAATCAGTAATATCCTAAGTAAGTTTAAATATAGGCATTAGGTAATTACTAGAAAGTGTATCGTTCGTAAATAGTACAGTTATTCCAAAATCCTTGTTGACATTACTTTAAATTTTGTAAACGTTGAATTATATTTAGACTCCTATATATTTTATGCTAACCGCCAAAGTCCTTGTTTATTTAACTACCAACTTGTTTTGTTGTGTTAATGTTTCTTATATCTATTGTTTTTGATGAATTATTTTTCGTAGTTTGGTAAAGTTTGTCAGTATTATTAAGTTACATGTGTAAAGTAACACTATGTAATGTATGGGAGGTAATACCTACATCGTATACCTAACCTACATTTGTAATCAGTAGTTTTATTCTTGTGTAACAGGAATTAACTAAGTATTAATTATTATTCAGTAGAGTTGAAATTGGATCATGGTCAAGGAGGACCCCGGTCTCTCGTGCGCGAGAACTGAACCGGGACATTAACGCCAAGATGTTTTTTTTAATTCTATTATTAAGTAGAGTGGAAGCATACCTTTTTAAGTAGGTAACTACATTTTATTATTTTTACACCCAACGACCCAACGTTTCGGCATGGCTGTAAATTGTTGATAGTAGATGCATCTGCCATTCTATTCATAGGAATTTGTATAATTATAAAATAACATAAGTACTTTAACATTTTGATTGTAAAAAAAATAGGTAAGTTTCAAGTTTTGTTGTGCTTAATTTAATCATTGACAAAGTTTGTGATAATGTGCCAATGATTACACATAAGAATATTTACCGACTACCTAGTTGTTTTGTGTGGATAGGTGAAGATGAATAAAGTTACATTCCATATTATTTGTTTCGTTTTCTTTTAACTATGCACCTTACAGTGCAGCTAGTCATAGGGAACCGAACCACGTTGTAAATCTAACAGAAACGCCTACCTGACTTCGGGTTTGTAATTACGGCTGCCTACGAAAACTAATAAATAGACCGCTGCTAACAATTTTAAAAAGTCGTAGCGTAGCGAATAGTAACAGCAACGTGTCGTGTTTACGTCCGGGCGGCGGCGGGGGCGCGGGGCGGGCGGCGCCACGTGACGGCGCGCGGCGGCCAATGGCGTCCCGGCCGCGGGCTGCGCGCGCACCCGCGCAGTCGCGCGCGCGGCAGCCATGGCAGCCGCTGGCCTGCCGGAGAGCTACGTCTCACAAATAAAAACCCGATCCATCGAGAGAACTCTGCTCCCACTCATTAAGCAGGTACGCCATGCATGCCATGTCCCTCAGCCTCCTGCTGGCTGGCGGCTCCCATACTCTTGCAAATTTACGCTGCACGTCCCCGCTGAATAGAGTCGACGGCCTCTCCTCGCTGACGCCGTGTCTAATCTCTGACGATAAACTGCAGCTTTACGCGCTATCTAAAATAGTATTTTATTTTTAGCATGGCCGCCTCCTAAAATCATCAAACGCGTCACGGACGTATTTGCCACGTCAAATGACGTTTCGTTTAGAATTTCCCGCCCACGTCAACTATCTGTTGCATCAGCTCGCGTCGCCGCAGTAGAAGTGAGGAGAATGGCGCCCCTTTTGAATGAGTTCGGCCTTCGCAATACTTGCCAAATTCGGTCGTCGTAGTGTTTTAGTTTTGTTTGGTGAGCATATTCTCACTAAATAAATCGATAATTATGTAGAGCCTCAAATTGTCAATTCAGAAAAGTATCTCAGAAAAGGTTATCGGTAACGGTTCGGTGGGCCACGTGGAGTGTAGGGGGTGCGAAATGTGTGGTGCGCGGGCGGGGCGGCGGGCGGGCGGGCCGGATCGATGGTGGCGGGCGGCGGCGGCGGGCCCGGCAGTGCCGCGGCGGACGCGAGCAGAGCGGCGCGGCGTCCTCCCGCCACCCGCCTGCACCACGGAGCACGTGCGCGCGCCCGCGCCCCGCGCGCGCCCCGACCTGCTCGCGCTGACGACATGGACGCGCTCTCAGATGACGATGAGTACGCGCGCCGGGAGACACAGGTAGGCCCGCGCGTTCGCCGTCGCGCGACCAATATTTATCAACAACAGTGAGTGCGTCGCGGAGGCTGCGCGACCAGCTCGCGGCTGCGGCGCCCAGCGCGCAACAAGTAGTCTTGGGCGCGAGGAAGGCTCGCGTGCAAGAATGACCTTGGACCGCGCGCGGTCTCGCTCCTCCCGGCCGAGGCTCGCCGCCGCCGACAAAGCCATCCCTCAGATCTCATTTCTAATTCGTTACTCCCTCACTTTATTCTGATATCAATAGCAGTAGATTATGACATCGTAATTTTCCTACGATTTGCTTCAATGTTTATTACTTATTTTTCTCTGTGTAATAATAATAATAGTTTCCTTAATTATTCATGTAAGTAACAACCTAACTTACATCAAAGGATGCTAATACGTAACCAAAACACGAATGATATTCAAATCACTGCCTGAAGTCACGCTATTATGAACGTCTATGAAATTACCTCTATTAATCATGACCGTCAGTAGTAGGTATTCTTTGTGAGTTTCGCGCGTAGAATGTTATAATTCAACTTTATGTTTTGCTTTATTTCTTTCTATTTCTCGCCTTAATAACACATCACGATCACGATAGTTTAGATTAGATGATTCAACGAATCAGAGATAGATTATGCGAAATTTTTAAATATGCGCAAAATGAAGAAAAAGCTAGTGTGCTTATCTAAAAGTTAATAACTTTGTTTATTGTCTACCTTATTAGATTTAGTGGATCAAGAACCAAACATAAAACATCCGGAATACCAGACTTTCGAAACACAGACATTCTAAGAAACAGGAGGGTACAGAGCATATGGTAATTCTGCTTTGTAGTGGGCGTCCCACGACGATCGAGCGCGGGTTTTACTGCTTATACTTGCCTAATACAAAGAAGGGATCCGGCATTGAACAGAAGATTTAATGGTATTGGATTCTTACCAATTTTCACATCAGCTGCAGGTTATTTTTAAAACGGACTCAGTATTTCAACTGTAGCTTTAATCATATTTTACAAACGAAATAGAGGACCGTAAATTGAGCGACTGTCGTTATAAGACCAATTACACCATCCACTACCTAATTATCTCTAAAAGTTATTGTAGCCCATCCATTACCCGAACCTTACCTTAAATAACTATCGAAATTGGATTAAAATCATTACAATTTGTAATATAGTTGTGGTCATTATTTACCTGTAGGTATCGCAAACGGGCCAGAACTTTTTACTCAGATAGTAACATAACCGTAAGTTATTAGAAGAACTCATCCATTGCTATACTACAACCTCGTGCAATAAGCAGTAATGGAATCGTGCAATAACACTAGCTAAAACTACGAAAGTTTTCCATCGAAAGCTATCTACGAGTATCTTCACTTTAAACTAAAGACAGACTAATTCAACTCCACTATCGAAAAGTGTGGTATCCGGCAGAGTAGAATAGCACCAACGCTTTTCACTTGTGGGTGTCGTACAAGGCGATTAATATTTTCGAGGCAAATATCTAGTCTCCGTAGGGTGGAAAATGGGCAGCAGCGTTTTCCATTGTTATATTAAAAGTGCAATCTCTAACCCGCCTGCTAAGCGTGGAGATTATGGCAATAAGGTTATCGCCACGAATGCGGAGGTCCCCATTCGTGGGAGAGGCTCTAAGTCTTGCAGTGAACTGTTATGGGCTGTGATGGTGATGGCAATGATCGAAAAGAGCCCATCGAATGATTAGATATTATTTCTTGTGATTTTGACGCAGCTCGCTTTGGCGTATTTGAGCTCCGGTGTGGAGAGCATGCGTCAAAATACGCCGCATATACGCAGCGACAGCATATTTTGTGCTGCGGTTCGACGTCACTAACCAATTTTGCACTGTATAATCTCTAGTATGGTCTTGACTCTTGAGTAAGTTGAAACTTCGTCTGCCTTTTCCTTACACCAGTGCGTTTGACGTAATCGACGAGTTTTTTTTTTATGTTATATGGCAGACAAACAGGCAACAACACCTAGACTAGTTGTCAGTTAGTATTGCTCGCGGATGACAATTAACAAAATTTTACAATCAACCAACAAGAATAACTTACGACATAAACAATGACATGAACGCCATAACCTAAAAGCAGATTTAACTGGCGCGGTCTCTAGTCGAGGTGAACAAAGATCAGGTATCGCAGTTAGACAATTATAGTTTAGATGGAGCCAGAAATGAGTTGTACTTACGTAAGGTACAGACATGAACAAAACATTTTTACTGGTTTGGTCGCAGTATACAAACATCGCGAGACAGATAGATATGGATATTATTTGAGGGTTGCCTTTAGACAACAGCGAACGTTTTGATTAATAATGATGAGGATATTTGTATAGTATTTCGCTTTCATGCGGCTCACTTTGCTTTCGGGGTAGGCAGAGAACAAAATTAAATTGTTCCACATAAATGTGGTAGAGCTGCTGTTCGAACATTGTCGCGTGATCTCGTTAAAAATATCTACAAAGTCACTCAGCGAGCGATGCAAAGATCTCTGAGTGGGTACGTCGTGATAGGGTCAGTAATGACAGAAGCGATGGGCAGGCCACATGTAGCTCACAGAACCGGTGGGCTGAAAAGGTACTTGAATGACCGACAACTGCAGCGTAAATAGAATAACGTCTCACGAGAGGAACAAACTACCTATATTGTGGTTCGTGGTGACCCGATTGATTCTGGTGGCACGAAGTCATATAGTGTGTAGGCTTGAAAGGAGAAGTTGTACGTCTAATAGTGAAAATTCTGTGATTATGACCGCTTGGTAGTCCCGCATAACAGATTTTGACACAAAGTCTAGATGGCTAGATAGCTGGAATGGGAAGGCTAGATGGGAGCTCCTATGCTATCAATCTTGCCATTACGGTACTTAGAAGGTAATAGATAGTTGCTATAAATATTCCGCTCGAGAATACTTTCTTATTTACCTTTGTGAACGACTTTCCATTACCCATCACGGAAAATTTAATAATCTTGTTTGCTGATGATACAACGTGGTGTGGCGTTTTTATGTGACGGAGCGTCCAGCTCTCGCGAACGTATCCCGAAAGTGGTATTGCAACTACTGCATGTGCGATGCTCACGAGCTGCACGCCGCTCCCTAGAGGTCCGCGTAAATTTCGTTGAAATGAAGTACGTGCACGTGCTCTGTGCTCTGCAAGCGCTGCTTATGCCGGCCACTTACCTTCATGCCGCTTGTCAAGCGGCATATCAAGGGGCATGACAAAAGTAGGTGGACGTCATTAGCAGTGAATCAATTCCTGGCTTTATTCATCAAAATATTTCCAAATATCATGTCACATGTGATCGTCTCCTCCAAATTCATGTCAATTTTAAGATAGTCTTTCGTCCCTAAATTCACTTACGCTATGCTCTGTAGCCCGTTTTACCTTTTTTTTTGTGCCATAATATTTCAAACTATCGAGGTTATTTTCACATATTTTTGCCGAGGAATCTTTGGGACCGTGTGACCCTAAGCTAAAAGCTGCTCTCAGCATAAAAAAAAAATACAGTCCACTGGTGACTGTATCATCAGCGGGGGAATGCACCCAGCCTAATGGGCACCATCTCTTCAGTAGCAGCGATTTCAGTCATATTTTTAGTTTTTGTTTTGATTTTAAGTTATTATTATAGTACATTATGATACAAGTGTGCTATATTGGTCATTACAGTCGAGGCGGTAAATAGGAGCGCGCATAGGTGAATCAAGAGTGTAATGATCATTGCACACGCGTTTCGTACGACGTTTTTCATCACACTTGAGAGGGAATACCCAGACCTAAATATTTAAACGGAAAATGGCGCGCAGTTTCCTTTTTTTTCGAGTGCCAGGTAGTCAAGTGAGCGAAAAGAAAAATCAACATACCGCCTATATTATAAATATATTATGGCGAATTGTAAATAATTTAATAAAATTTAATGTTTATTTATCATAATGAACGAAGTACTATTTATTTGTCAAGAAAATCTGTACCAATAGGTAAAATAATTATTTTCAACCGCATATAAACTCTTTGTTGGCCCTAAAAATCTGTATAGATTTATGAGTATTACCCGATTAAATTAAAAATGCTTGGTCTGCATACTTATTACTACTACTACTTAACTTTCATGGGGGTATCAAGCACACAAATGCGCAATAGTAAATTAAAAAGCACGCGCAAGTAATATCTTGGTTTATGTGCTTAAGGGCTACAATATCATCCAAGTTACGACCAACTGTGATAAAAAAACATTCAGTGCACGAAAGCTCAAAAACAGCAGACAAAAAAATGCCGTTATATTTATTTATTTATTTATTTAAAACTTTATTGCACAATAATACAATTGGCGGACTTAAAGCCATTAAGGCTTTATCTTCCAGTCAACCAGTAGACAATGCAGAAAGTTAGTAAGTAGGAGCTTTATAAAGCGTGATGATAGATTGTAACTTACCTAAATACAATACTAACAACATCAAGATAGAATAAACATATATTATATTGTAATAAATACTATACATACATACATATATTAAAAATAAAGATACTTTATACTATTTATATTGACTTTATGGCCTTTTATCTATAAAAAATTTCTATAAAATATTCAGAGAATACGTGACTTCCTTCTCTCGCGGATGGTTAACCAGCCCAGCCTATCTCTGTATTCAGAGATGTGGTCATACTTCCTCAGGCCGAAGATGAATCGAATAATATAATTAATATATATTTTATTATAATAATATAATATAATTATAACCCCATGGTCATCCCCCAGATCAGCAGCTTGGTCGCAACGCGCGGCGAGGCGTCAGGCGGAGCGGCAGTGCAGCGCGTCGGGGCCGCGGTCTGCTGCGCCGTTGAGCGGTTCGTGGCTGTCGGCGAGACCATCGCCGACGACAACCCCGACGTGCGACACAGCATGGTGCTCGCATGCAAGGAAGCCAGGGCTGCAGGTGAGTGGTGAATCAAGTGTGTACTCAGGCAGATGTGATGTGTCACACGATGGAGGGAGACCGACTACTTATCGAATCGTTGGCGGAATGAGATTTAAGCGAAACCAAAGGATGCGGTCTAGCGGTTCATAGAAAGTGTTCACTAAGATCCAGCCGGTACAAAGAGAATGAAAAACGGAAGAATGTAAAATACGGAACTCGTATCAGTTGAAAAAAGACATCTAAGTCTAGCCAATTCTTCACAATTACTTATTGAAAAATAAATATTTTTAGCAAAACTGCAACACTCATGCGAAACTCATGCAACACTGGAACAAGCCGTAGAGTAAATGATGAAAGAAGAAACTCCTTTTACGCCCGGAGTTAGAAGTTTTTTTGTCATAACGAAGAGAAATCAATGAGGAAAGAAAAAGCTCCTTTTAAATAAAATAAATATAAATTAAAATAAAATTCATTTATTTCAGATATTTTTGTTCATATTGTGTTAGTATTAAAAGTCTTAATAACTAGGTTAGTGTCTTAAGAAATGAATTAGGTACATTATTAAATATGAGGTAAATGTCAGTTCAATTCTAAATAAATGTCAAAACAATTCATCATTATATCAATTGGAAATGTCATCTTAAATTACACAATGTCATAAACATTGCAAAGACAATCAAATATGCAAGTCAATAAATCTAATTATAACAGGACAGTCCATCCTGTTCGCCAACAGATGCGGCATTCTTGCGAATGATTGCGTGGAAACCATCCACATGCGCATTAGCAAACATTTCTGATACACTGCAGTAACGGAGGAGCCTCAACAGCGACCTGAACGTGTTATTGTACTGCACTCTAAGGGCATTATAAGTCTTTTGACTGAAACTGGTCCATAGCCCACTCATGTAGAAGCTTTGGCAGTACGCCTTAAAAAGTGCAAGTTTAACTGAAATATTACAACGAGTGAATCTATGGGCCAGCATATTACCTCTCACTGATAAGGACCTGCGCTCACGCTCAATATCTTGGTCATCTTTCATGTCTTCTGTTAGAATGTAACCCAGATACCTCAACTGAGGTTCCCAAATCCAACACACATTCGTCAGACAACTCATTTGCCCATTTCACTACATTCTTTTGATTGTTATACCAGTAAGCAAACAACCCAATGACTTCTCCTGATATTCCAGCGGCTTCTAGCTTGGTCCACATAATTTGGTAAGATACTAAGTCAAACGCCTTAGATAAGTCCAAAAAGCAAGCATATATCGGTGTTTTCCTTTTAACATAATAGTTTACAGTTTGCTTAAGTGACAGTATTGCACTTTCAGTCGATAATCCCTCCCTAAAACCAAATTGACAATCATGCAACTGTAAACGTCCACTCATGTGTACATCTAGCACTCTATCGAGCACTTTTGCTATGATAGTAGCCAGTGAGATTGGCCTATAGTTGGACTTATCAGCTACATCCCCTGTAGAGTTCTTAACAAGAGGTATTACTACCGTCCTCATTAATGAGGGCGGCAAATATGAGTGTCTAATACACAATGTATAAAGCATATACAACAATCGATTTAAATTGTGTTCAATAATGCGTGTAATGCATTGAGAAATCACTGGTATTGCGGCGTTCCCCGGGACATACCATTTAATGTTACATAAAATGGCCGACGGATGTGCCCAAAATTAAGATTTCCTTAGAATCATGGTATGTACAACACAGTCACCTTGGCGTTAATGTGCCGAATGTACTCTCGCGCGTAAGGGCCCGAGGTCTGCCTTAACCATGATCCAGGATTTGGTAGATCAGGTAATTACAGTGGAGCGAGTGCCACCTGACCTCCGTGACCCCGTTAACAGGGGAACCTGACCAGATTGAATTATGTATGCAGTCGCCTAATTACGACTGAAGTACAGTAGGCTAATTACGTAACTCTGTTGCAAACAATACTCTGATTTCAATAATTGAAATCATAGAATTGTTGGCTACAGCGTAACGTGATTAGCCTATTGGTTTCATCACGATGTTTTCCCTCACCGTAAGACCATCGGTTAGTGTTAACTCAGAAAAGAGTCATAAACGAAACTTGGTTTTACAGCCTGTCATCGCCGTAGAAATCACAACCACAGGGCAAGTCCTCCTAACGGAGTAAGGAGTTTCATTCGTCATTAGTGGCAGTGACAATGACAAATACAATGTCAAAACCTAAGATTTTATACCTGTCTGTCTACGCAGTGCCACAAACTTAATCTGACCCGGTGACAGCGTCGCTGTTAATGGCATTGACATGACATTTCAAAATGGCGACACTTGGTTCCAGTTTTGGCCACCGGGTCAGATAAGTTTGTGCAACCATACCTTCTTCTGGGTGTGTTCATAATTTCGCGCCAAGAATACCTTCGTTTCATTGCAAATTAGTAATAATTTAAACATCAATACAAAAAAATTGGCTAGCTAAAGAATTTAAATAATTACGCGAGGATATTACGTTTCATCAGCTTTATTCATTACAACTCTCATTATGCCGGCTGGTGGTTAGGAAAATTTTAGACTGTCTCCTTTCTGTAACCTTTGTACTTCATTGGAAATGTAAGGCAATACTGACTGATACATTCAATGAAGCATTACTTGAAGCAAATTTAGGTAATCATACGCTACTTCAAGTTTAAATTCAAATACTAAGTCAGAATTACGAAAACTAAATAAAGTCGCCTTTTACTATTTATTTATTAGCCTTTCTCAGGCCGAACTTCACAGTCTTCAAAAATAACTGGTGTTTCGTTCGATTGAACAGAATATTAAGTTAACGTCCACGTTCACGGAATCGTATGCAATCAAAACTCAGTCAACCAGTTTGTCTGTCGATAATGTACGAGCGAGAGCCTGGTCTCGTCACGACAAATGCTGTACGTTTACGGTCGTGTATCTAGTTAGAACAGGGCTGGGGTGAGAACTAACTGGGTTTTCTAAAGGGCTATTTATAAAAATTTGGCTGTGTTAGCGGGCCAAACTCTAAATATACAACTAAAACGGCATACTCTTTATTTATGTTATCGAAACTGCCGAACACCGCGTAAACGGTTTGGATAGGATGGAGAGACGAGATAGTTCCTGCACCTATTACTATATAATATGGATAGGTATAGAATAGGTATTTAAATTATACAAATAATTTTATAGCTTTATAAATATGATAAAAATAACAATCTAATAAAGGAGCGAACGTAGCGAGCATCCTTACTGTGTAGATTCTGGTTGGGGGCTGTATTAATATGGCTTAAGGGCCGGATACGATGAGTGCCAGAACCGTCTCTACAATTTTTCGGCGTGTCGCGTTTGTAAAATGGCTCTTGCGTAAAAATAAAATTAATTAGAAAAAAGTCAAAATTAATTTTACAACTTGCAAAATATTAAATCCGAATCACCATTTGCTGCTCTATATTGCTGCAGCAATATAGTAATTTTCTATGACATCAATTATAAGGCTGCCCAATATCACAGTACTTGCTCACCAATTTAGTTATTTGTGCCGACCACTAAAACAGCTCAATTCACTGTGCTTGCTGACCAAAACTACAATAATTAGCTGACCGATAACATGATAACTTTGTAAAAAAATCAGGTTTCTAAGTCATATATTTTGATCCAACCTATAGGGTACTTTCAGTAGACCCATCATCTTCTTTAGTAAGAAAAATAGCCCAAGCAAGTAATAAAATCCGAAATTTCCAATCCGAAAACCATTGTTTATTATGCCTTATTAAAATATTACAATATCATAATGAAAAGCTTTGTCCGACCAAATTAAAATATTTGTTAGTTCCGACCTTTCATAGCGCAAGTCCTACACGAATTTGCCTTTTTTCTTTATGGGAAATATCCCATTTCATTACTTTGTGATTTACGAGCCATATAACAATTTTCTTTTGTCATAAAGTCGGAATTGTTACGTGACGAGGCTATCTTATCTGTGATACATATTTTCTTACAAAAGAGAGTTGGTACTACATTTTAGCAATCCAGCCCAGTATGGAAACTTATTTACTTTAATATAGTCACTCAGCCAGCAATAGGTACAACAAATCATAGATATTAATATAGATTAATCCATAAAACATTATATAATGATGGTCCTTCATCCTAATACCTACTAATTAAACACTAGGCTTAAAATTAAACTGTTATTTTAGTGACGGTACCTTTTATCCAAGCTGAAATAACTTCCGAGCAGAAATGGTCATAAATTTGCATGGAAATCGGACAACTTTGGGAATAGTTCTTGTTGGTTTTAATAGCAGAATAGTTAGGTTGTTATTAAATCAAGACTTTATCCTCATATAATGTTGTTACTCTCTGGCATATATTATTCATAAAACGTTTCTTCATAATAAAAGGCGAATATGTTTTCAGATAAATGTTCTAATAACTCACACAACTGTACTTAGGCTCAAACTCTTCTTTATTATTATTGATAATATTAAGAGGACTTGAGTGGTTCAGTTGGTTAACATGCACACAGAGATCCCGGGTTCGATTCCCGGCCGAGCAGAAATTGAAATTTTAATTTTTGTTACAAGTCTGGTAAGAGTCATATAACACATGTATAATAATGTGTATTTAAAAGAAGTTTATCAGTTGTCTAGCACCCATAACACAAGTTATGTTAACTTTCGGGCTTGATGGCGGTGTGTGACAATTCATACAACACAGGGGTGGCGACAATTCCAAGCATAATTATTATTATTATACAACTCTTATATTATGCTTATAAGAATACTATTAAATACCTCTTCTTCCTTACGTCGTATCTCCTCAATGCTAAGGGTTGTGACCTTGCTGCATCACTTTTTCTTGTCCTCGGAGAGGTGGGTAACATCACAGACCGCGGTATGTAATGTGAAGCGATTTCTGACCAGCGCATTGGACTTCGCCCTCTTGACCGAGATCTCTCCATTTTGCCCGTCAGTCATAGCTTTTCCAGGTTGTCGGCGTTCTTTGTAGCTATATGGCCAAAGAAAAGACTCTAAAGACCCGGTGGAGAGCCGCGTGTCTACTTGGAGTTCAGAATGTATGGAAACATTAGTCCGATATTATATACAGACTCAACAAAAATATTTGAATCGCACCTACTTATACCTATTTGTTATCCCATCCAATACCATCCGAATTACGAATTTCAGGACACCCGACTCTACTAAGTAAGCTTAACCTCAAACCAGTGTTAGTTACCTAACCAACGACAAAAACGTTTTGTACAAAGTAATATTTTAGGTGGTGGCCACTGTCACCAAAATTTGTAGTATCGAGTTGGGGTATAAAGCAATAAATTCTGTCTCGCATCCCACATAGGATAGTTTAATCAAGGCTCGTGTGACCCAAAAATCTACGATATATCACGTATCTGCATTGCTAGCAAAGGATTTTTGCCGTTTTACTGGGTAAATATCGCTTTATGTGGTTACTTGCTCGTAGTAATTTTCGATTGAGATTTAAAGCCATATGTACTAGACACAGCTTCGGGCTAGAAAAGGCCTAGAACCGAACATACTCAAATTTAACAATAAATAAATAAATTACCTCTACATTGTGATAAGTTTTGCTTCAGTCAAATTTACCTCCACCAAAATGGCGACACATGGCTTATTAAAAAACCCGCTAAATGCGTGTCGGACTTCGCACAGATTCCTCCTTCATTTACTACGTAACTCTAAAAACGTAATCTAATCCGCTGCATTATGATAAGATTCCTCGATGAAGAAGAAGATTACGTCACAAAAATAAGTTGGTTACATTATGCGTAGCTTGGGTTGTGCTACGAGGCGCGCTACTCAGCCGCCGCTGGTTTACAAAATATACCATTGCGATTTGTAATTTTTTGCTATATAAACCCAATAGTAACCCATATGCTTTCGGGAATAGTGCCTATACGAGTGGCCGGCACAAGTGCGACAGACAAAACTACGAACCCATGTTGAAACTTTGGATATCCTTAGTAGCTAGAATTGTCAAATTCATGCAAAATTTATAATATATATTATAAATAAAGGGAATAAAGCAGTGATTTACGTCATGGGCGGTATATTGGCTCCTGAGCGCAACCAAGACCGTGGCGTAGCGAAGCTAGGAGTTATGTAGAATCCTGAGTGTAGCGAGGCGCTCGTGCCGCCCAAGATTAAAAAGCTTTATCCCAGAGGTAAATACTCGTACTTTTACAAATCTGTAACAATAACTAAAGCAAAAAAGCGTCAGCTGATTTAATACACTCGATTTACGACATTTTCATGTCAATTAAAATGTGAAACGTCATAGCCTCCGGAAACGTGAAAATAAAATTACTTAACACTTTTTAATTTTACATTTCATTTGGCCAATTTAAGCTGTCTAGAATTCTGCAACCGTACCGCGTGGTTTTTACAGTTTTTAGAATCGTCTCTTTTTCCTGTTTTTTTTAACCCGTCAAAAGCCATCGTATTTCAGGACATCACAAACTATGGAGAGCGGATGCGGTGCCGGCCATTTAAGCATTCTCAAGCAGAAAAGCCACAAAAACAAATTACACTTTTCCAATTTGACCTTTAATTTAAAGTTCTCTTCGCGCCATTTTAACACAGACCCTGAATTTTGTCGCAACCAAGTCTCGCTCTGATTGCTACGTATATACAAATATCGACTCAGATAATAACGCCGAAAGTCGCGTTTGATGAATAATACTTGTACGTAGTGTTTTTATCTGTGATAGTACATTACTTTGGTGTCATACCACCTACTTCCATATCGGTTCAGTAGTTAAGCCCTGAAAACCTAACAAACAGTCATACTTTTGCATTACGCTAATATTTCCACTCCAAAACAATTATTAACACCTGCTACTATACAAACAAACATGGACCGTAATAAATACCTTGAATGAAATTTAAGGTCCCTTAGAAGCCGTTAAAAAGGACGAATAGTATTATTTAGTTGCGTTCACAAAATCACTTGACCAATTTAATTTCGGCGCGTACCTACCTCAGCCGGCACCTTACAATCGGCTGACATTATACAGGGCCCTCATAAATTTGTGTCAACAGGGTGACCCGAATTTTAATGGTCGAACGTTATTGCCGGATCCAGCATGGCAACAAACAAAAGATGGCAACAATGGCCGCGGACCCGCCTGCCCTCGCCCGCGGCCGCCGGAAAATGCCCCACTTTGTGAATTAGGTGGATACCTAAAGAACAATATAATTACTAGCTTATTACTAGCTATCCTTAGCTAGCTTATTATTCCTATCATCTCAGATTGAATTTAATTCTCTTTTACTTTATTACAGTTTTAAAAGTACCATACCTTAGGTAAATTAAACTTCGTCGCGCATATTCGTCCAATAAGAATGCACACGAGTGATGTACAAGTTTGAAGCAGCTCGCAAACATTTTGAGATTACAATCTAACATTGAATAAATCTTCTTGTTCCTTTATTCCACTTTTTATTGGGTCACTTTTACGACTAATAAATTAAGTTTATACGACGCTGAAAACTGATTCAATGAGAGTTTCAGGTTTAGTGCTGTTTGTAATCACATCCTTTCATAATAGTGCCACATAAATCTTGTTTTCATAGCACTTATGTTCATAGAGTTAATCATATTTAGTAGGCAAATAATTTGATAGATTAAGAGGTGAAATAGATGTTAACCCTCCTGGGTGTATATACCAAACTAATCACTAGCCAGCAACCCTAGCACAAATGTGATCTCGCGCGCGATAAGCGAAAAAGGCGCGATATAGATACAACTATCTCTTTCATCTTAGTATGGGAACACTGGGCTCGATAAATATACATACATTACGTGATGTTTTTTTCCCGTAGGAGCAAGCATAGACCAAATCGTTCAATTTGACAGATCTCTCTCGCGTCTTCCACATTCATTAACCTTTTCATAAATGAAAATCAGTTTAGGTTACATTTTACTTTATGTCTGTGGCCACACCCAAACTTCGCTTCCATACGTTAATGTTGGAACGAGAACGGCTCTATGAACAGCCAAACGAGCCATTTTGAACACCTGACTGACTGACTGAATATATGTAGTGCTCCATTCACTATATTTCCCCCATTTACTCTCTTTTCGTCATCACTTTCACAATATCTATCACTCGTACACATTTACCCTAAATATACCTACAAACTCTTTCACCTGTTCCACTTTTTCATCCGCAGTCACATCTTCATCATTTTCGAGAACAATTACCTTAGTCTTACTTACATTTACTTTCTATTTCAAAAATCCTTGTGACATATTCACCATTATCTGCAACTCCTTTACTTTACCGAAGATGCCAATAACACTTGGTCTTCGGTAAATCGGTTAATCTACTCCTTCCTAAACCAGAATCACTTTCTTTCAAACCTGTCAGACATGTATCCATGAAAAGGTTGAATAGCCACTGCGCCGCAACATATTCATACAATAGAAACATATTCTTATATATTTTCGTATCAGTGAAAGCTAAAATTAGTTGCGACAACGCAACGTTTATTAAATGTTATCCGAAGGACTGTAATCAATGAAACAAGGGTCACGTTTAAGTCCAAAAATTTTAATACCCTCACAGTGAATGGAAATCCGTTTCATTTCGAACCTGGCAATCATCAATCACAAGTCGTCACTGAAATTTGCGCCAAAATAAATTTAACCCAATTCGGATAAAAATGACAAAGTGAAATGTCCGTAACCCAGCAGCCCGGGAAGTGTTTTCCTGACAAAACACCTCGAACAATCTCGCCACAGAAAATATATTTGGCCGTATTTTGTGAATTCAACGATCAAGTACAGGTATCGGCCGTCAATAATGCACATCGGCTAGTTCGGCTTCGTAGATCGTCGTCTTTGTCACACGCATGTGATTAAATCCGAATCCGAAACTATTTGTGCATTATTTATGGCCGATACCTATAGCAAGCCATCAAGTAATCTAATCCTGACACAGGTTATCGTCATCCCAATATATCTCAACTAGATGCAAGTCACAAACCATAAGAGATACATGAAACATAGAGATAGAAATCCGTTACTGTGCCATGCTAGTTCCCATCCGAAAATTGGTTGCGTAGCCTTGGATCAGCTCACCTATAACAAGATTACCGGGGATTGAAACAAATCTAATAAATTACAGGTGTCGCAGTGACCTTCGCCGGCCACTCCCTCTCTTCTAGGCTAATGGATCACAGACCCAACTGTCTTCCACTATTCACCATTTCTCACCCACTATTTGTTTACTAAAACAGGCAGTTCGTGAGCGGAATACGTTAGAAGGTCCATCTATTAGATTGGAAAAAGGGGCGTTCGTAAATCGATTCACATTGTCTTGATAAAAGTGTATCAACGTCCATAAATAAAGACTTAATCCCAGGACAAGGTTTCAGTACAGTACATTTGAAAATAAATGAAGCACCTGCTTTTCACAATTTCTCTAAAATAGCAACAACATAGTCAATTTATAACAGTTTCATCTCTCAACGACACTGTAGGGAAAAGTCTCAAAGTTGCTCTCTTACATTTCTCATTCGCTCGAGAACTGAAAACGTTGACGTCATTCGTCGAAGTGCAATATTCAATGTTAGCCGTCGTAAACACGGGTCTCACGTAAATACTGACTTCCGACAACACCTCCAAACGACAGTTGCCCACATCCCGGGGAGTTCTCTCGAAGTTTCACCGTACACCCTCCTCCCGGCACACACTCGATGCTCATAAAACAGTTCACCTACATTTCTGAAACATTTATTCATGAACATTGCCACTAAGTGTTTAATATTAACAAAGTTCACCTACAGGTGCTCAACTGTACATATGAAGTTCGTCTTGTCAGTGAGACTGCTACAAATTATATGTAATCTAAAATAAGGTACTATGAATAAAAACAGGCATAAATATTTTTCTCGATTGGTTATTATGGCAGTAGGTACTCGTTCAGTAATAATTAATCCCTGAAGGGTGTGCAAGAGAGATTCGGAAACAATCTCCCAGGATGACGAGGCGTAGGCGCGGCGACACCGCATATTCGCTAAATTAATTCCATCAATAAAAGAGCATGTAAGTCTACGGAAATATAATTAATTGAATGGGGTTTAATATTATAGGAAACTTGTATTAGTCGAGTGGTTTCATGAGATATTTAACATTCAATAAAAACAGTCTAATTTCATTGAAAATTTTCCCCTAATTGATTACTGTTCTTTCTAATACTGTTAAGTAACTGTCAAAACTTTATTGTTAGGTTTTAGTACTGCTACACAATTTATAGGCGCTGTCAGTAACGATCAATGCGGTTAGGTAAGTGTATTTTCCCAAAAGCACGATAAAAAGGAAGTTGTGAAAGCTTTATTGGATAACAACGCTCTTTACAACACTTTTAACTTGAGCTAGCTAACTTGAGTTGAGGAAGTTTTTTTATCTCGTGGGTTTCTTTCGTGTCCCTCTCTTAACTTGTCTATGTAGTGCAGCTCAACCGCATCCATTTACTGGGAATCAATAGTTTTCTTTGCATGAGCTATTAGTTCACCACTCTAAGTGATTCATACATCAAAGTCAACTTTAGAATTAGAGGCCACAAATAAAATATAGACGTTATGTCAAAAACGACACAAAATAACAGAGGTTATGATTGCAGCTCCTTAATGGGTACTGGTAAAATAATAAAAATAATGATCTTGTTTCTCGCGCACGAGGGCCCGGGGTCCGCCTTGACCATGATACAGGATTTGACAGATCCAATAATTACAATGGAGCGACTGCCATCTGACCTCTGTGACCCTGCTACCAGGCATTTACTGGTAATATGTTGTCTATAAATGAGTCTAGTCCTGAAAAACGACGCCAAACAATTCCTTTGAAGCCCTTTCAGTGCAATTTGAAATTCAATCCACCACTCCAAATATTTTCTTCTCGCTCCGTTAAAAGTAAATTCATTTTAATACGGGGTTAGCTTTTTATGACAGCGTAAAAAGTTACAACTCCAGTTTTATACTACAACGGAATAAAGAGACAATAAAACTATACTTATACTTCTTATTGTTGTGCTCATTTTGTTGTGAGGTATCGTCTTTGTGTTGGCCGTCAGGAAAAACTGATCGTGCTCGTTGTTTATGGGCTTCTTTTGTTTAGGAAATACTTCCATTGTTCTTTGGGCTAATTCAGTTAGCAAAATATTTTCGAAGTTTGTTAATTTTAGTGAGTGCTTATCAGAAAATAATCCTACTAATATTATAAATGGGAAAGTTTGTAATGATGGATGTGTTGTAACTGAATTTTACGCGGACGAAGCCCCGGGCAAAAGCTAATAGTTTTATATTTTCATGGTAAGATTGACATATTAATCAAATTCATTTACTACATTTTAAGGTTTTGGAATTACAATTTATATTAAATATGACCTATTATGGGGGATAATATTCCTTGTACATTATTTCCTAAAACAATTTTTAGAAATAGCAGTTTTAGGCACTACCCCTCACCAGCAACTGCGCGCTATCCATTTTTCGCCTACGCGCACAGTTACACACACATCGTTCCTCTAATTACAATCTTAATATACCGCACAAATATTAGCGACGGCTCATAAAAGCCTACACTTTTGTATCACATCCTATTACGCGGAATGCAAACACCGAATTATGGGGTTGACACACTTAGTTTGGTCAAACAAGAAGCCGGAGTGGTCGAGTATTTCGCCTCAAGCCCCGGCGTGGTTTGCTTTGTTTACTTCCTGCCCTAGCCAAACATCCGCCACTACCCGTCAACTGGTGTTTACATTTCCTTATTGCTGGAGACCATGCCCCATACGGCATAATAGGCCGTACCGCCCCGCATTCGAAGCCCGTGGAAGATCAATACAGAAGCGTATTGTTTTAATTCCTCGATTACGTACGGCATTTTTCCCAAAACTCCGAAGCAATCGTTAACTGATAACAATCAATAGTAATTAATAGATCCGTTTAGTATATAGGTACCTGGCTCATGTGTTAGGACTTTGAATCATGTAGACTTGTACTTGAGTTTAAAGATATTTTACGTTTATCAGATCAATGATCATCATCATCAACTACCCAAACCAGAGCCTCCAAATGAAGTAGTAAATTGTATTTTTACAGAATTATACGCGATAATTAAGTTTTTTACACATTTGCAATCTTTTGTACACTAAATGCTTGTACATCGGATAGTTTCGGCTTCGTTCACTCATCATGGGACAGCAGTAGCACGATTCGGCACGATACGATAATAAACTGGCCTCTGTGCATTATTTACCGCTAACATATGTTTATCACTGGATTTCACAAAATAACACTTAAACAATATTTTACACTTTTTAAGTATAAGGTAGGTATTTATATAATAGTAGATTGTCACCGAGGGAATAAAGCAATGTCTTCCGACATAGGCGTGTTATGTGACCAGATCCTGTTAAAACTAGAGTCCTGAGTGAAACGAGGGAGTTATGTAGAGGCCAGAATGAAGCAAGGGGTTCAAGCCATCCAAGACAGCTACTCTACTTTTTACACCATCTGTATGACAAAAAAACAAACAATTACAGTTAAATCAGTATGGCTTCACGACATTTTCGTGTCTGGAAATTTTATTCCCAGTCGTACCCATTGGGTACGTTCCCAGTGGGTACGACCGAGTATAAAAGAAAAATACTTTTTATTTGGAACAGAAGAAACACATTGTTTATTTCACACTTTTTCCATTTCCGCAATTTGAGCTGTCTAAGGTTCTTTCTGCAACCATACTGCCTAGTCTTTAGTTACAGTTTTTGGAATCGAGCCTTTTTATTTTTTGTTTGTAAAAAGAAAAAAGAAAATATGGGGCAGTTTTCGAATAAAGACTACCTATTTACATAGCCCGTATGCAGTGGTTTCAATACGAATTTTAATATTCCAAATTCAAATAACTTTATTATTTGGGAACTTTCATACATTATTTTTCTGCGCGTAACAAGGCCATGCTTTACGGTGACATTTCATTATACATAATTGAACATTGTCGAGCAGGAGGTGTGAAAATACATTTTTTAAACCTGAATACTTTATACTTTATACCTACTGTACAATATAATAATAATACGAATTCTCTGCACACACACGTAGCTTGATTTATTCAGAGAGATGTTCCAAATAGTTCGAGGTGTTTTAGCCTGAGTGCAAAAGCATGTTACATATTTAAGAAGTTGTTGACAGTTTTTAAACAGAGTACGAGTTCATTTTGTAGCAGCAAGAAGTATTTTTACTACCACTTTCAGTAACTTTTAATCTCTCTGGTGCTTGACTTAAATTAATTAGCTTACTTTTTTCTATTAGAATGTAGCTAAAGGAAGAAACCGTCTTGATATCCTGGTACATACAAATTTCCAGAATAGTTCTATCACACTATGCAAGCGGGAATACCGTTTCATTTTACATCACATCACATGACATCGCAGTTTACTTTACTGAACTCATCTAGTAAAAATACACCCATTGCTTCACACCCGGGCTTTGCTAATCTATAGTGATATATTCGGTTTTAAAACGAAAGAAGATAGATATAAAATGAACAATGGAAATTAAAATAGTAGTTTATGCAACTGTCATATAAAAGGGGGTATTAAAACATGAGTGTCTGTTTATCATACGAGACGTAGCCGAGTATGATAATAGTTTGACACGAGTGTTTTAATACCTAATTATATGCAGTTGCATACACTACTTTATCTACACTCATATTTTTATGTTAAAATATCGTACCTATAATTTTCTCAACTTTGCTGGAAGTAAGCTGCGAGTCAGTTCTGTTGTATCTACGCGCGAGGATATCAAGCGGCGGGAAATTCACTTAATTACTTTCACATTTATCTATTTATTTGCTTCAAACATGAAAAAACATTCACAAACACAAATTACAACAATTAGAAAAAATATTCTGTTTAGCGGGTAAATAATTACACAGAATATAAACAGGAAAATTTGAATTTTGAATTTGAATTTGTCAAAGACATTTAGGTATTCAGCCTACATTTCGCCGTGTCTCGGCGCCCGACAAAAATTTAAAAAATAAAAGTGTTGCATAATGATTAAAAACTTATTTTACGTTACAGCTGTCATGAAATTAGTATGGGAAATGCTGTATCGAAAAGTAATTTTTTAAAATTTTATAGACTGGCGTGAAAAAAGTGTATCCTTAAACAACTGTTTTCGAATATGAAATTGGAACATTATGCTATGAGTGTAGATAAAAGTCATTACCAGGAGCATCTGTCTAATCATCTATGATTTTGAAGAATGAATAAGATTTTCATGCTTCGATAGCCTATGGGTATGTAAGTATATTTCATTGATAAAGTGAACTAATACACCCATTTGATATTTCTCGTTTAAGTGCGTTATTTAAAAACAATTTAATTTACGCAGTAAATAAACATGTATGAAAGTTTTATGGCATCTAAACTTAGGTACACATTGTATCCCAACGCCCGCATTACGGCGTCCGCACCCGCATATAGCACACAGCAATAAACGTGGCTTCTTAAGGCCGAGCTCGGGCAAGCATCAGCATAATGCTGCGATAATGTACTGCTCGAGAGCGGATCTCGCGCCCTGCGGATTATGGCCGCGTCCGCGCCCCGCCCCGTAAGCCCTTCACGCCCGCTGAGCCCGCGCATCGCCCGCGCCGACTCGCCACTCGACACACTAACAACACATACCATGTCGCATTACGACTGAACACTCGGTAATAGGCACCGTAATACGCAAGATGAGACCCCCCGACGGGTGAGGACCGCCAAACACTCACTCCCAATAATCAACTTACAGAAATTTAGCAAACTGAAACCTTCCCAAGTTTCCCGACCCACCCCTTGAGCTGTCAATTCCTTTCAGGCCTTTAATTTAAAACGTAATTTTAAGTTGCCACTTGAGTTCGAGAAGCGTCCCTGCCACGTTGTTCCGACTTCCGGCTGTCACTGATAACGAATCAATAAGCCCAGAGGAATGTAATATAAATATTAGGTTGTAACGAATTTTGTTATTCTGCAAGTATTGCTGACATGAAAGCACTCATTTTGAGACTTCTTCTTCGAGCCACACTCTCTACTCTTTGTCTTTGACACAGGATACTTTTTCTTCCAATTTCCTGAAAGCAGAATAATCGTCAACGAAAACAAAAAGATCCGTTACAACTTCTGTGAATAATAGAGCTATAGATATTGTATCAAGCACTTATTTTTAACGGCACTAAAAATAGACAAAGTGAGCAGAATTATGTTGCTTCGACTATTTATATTCACATTTGGCTCCGGTCTAGCTAAGAGGCTGTATCTTATTTGGTTTTCAATGCCAGTGCGCAACCTTTGTAAGGCTGCCAACAACTTCCGGCGGTTTTTAAAGAATATCACCTCAGCCGCTGCCAGGACTCGGGTCCGCGCGTCGCGCCCTAGTTAGCAAACAAATTAAAACGGATAACTTTCACCACACGCAATTTGAGACTATGATTTCGCCAAATTTGTTGAATAACAGGAAATGCTACACGTTACTTCTGAATATCGTGTTATACCGCTGTATTAAAATAGGTTTACGGAGCCAAAACGCGACACGTATTACGATTGTGATAAATGTATGTAACAGGTGAAAGATATGTGTCTACGACATGTAAGCCATGTTGATATGTGTAACTTCAAATATAAATACACAATTCATGAATCTAAGGAAAAGATGAAGTATGCTAATGTTCTTTAACTTTACATAGTATAAAACAAAATCGCGGTCTGTCCCTATGTATCTATGTACGCAGAGATCAGATTTCAGCAATACATAGAGTGATTGTGGTGTGTGGTGCCGCCACCTCAAAGAATAGCACCACCCCATCTCTTCCCGTGGGTGTCGTAAGAGGCGACTAAGGGACAAATCCGAAAGGTGGGCAGCAGCATCTTTCTGGGTAGATTTACATCAACTGCACTGCGATCTCCAACCCGCCTGCCAAGCGTGGAGATTATGGCAATGACCTCCCCTTTCGTGGGAGAGGCCCGAAGTCCTGCAGTGGACTGTTATGGGCTGTGATGATGATGATGATAGAGTGATTCATGGAAAAGTTTATAAGCAAGAAAAAACGGGTAGAAGTATAATGTAGGTGTAGGTGTAAAGTAGGTGTAGGGTGATTGTAGGGTAGATTTAAGGTAGGGTAGGCTAAGGTAGGAATAGGGGTAGGGTAAGGTAGGAGGTAATGTAGAGGTAGGACGCCCCGCGAACAAATTCGCGCCGGGTCCACCAGTATTAAAATGAACTACACGTAAGAAAAGTACTCGCTTTGAAGGAATCATGTATGTGCTATTTTCACCCTAAGGGTGCTCCTTTAAAGTCGTGAATATAACAGATAATTTGACTAACTGTGATTACAATCAATAATCAACAATTGTATTATCTAATCAAAGTCAGCTACAAATTTAATCTTACTAACCAGAATGTCAATCATAGACTTAACTATGATGAAATGTGACTTCCACACTCACGACACATGAAAGTTTACTGCTGTCCAATGGGATCTCCTAAAGAATTAAGGGAGAGTTTAACGGCCGCCCATATAATGAAAAATACATCGTGTAACGATCACAGAAGTGGACGAGACAGCTTTATGTGCTTCCAAATGCCGTGAAACCGGAGTCCTCTCCTCTATATCTAATACAAGTATACAAGTATATATAATATAAGTTTGGGTTAGTTCTAAAATTTTCCATAGTTTCACGTCACAAGACATGTAAAATACGGAAAGAATCGGCGTGAAGCTGCCACGGCGCGCCTTGCGAACGCGGCGCAACAGGCCTAAGCCCTGGATTACCCCTTAGGGGCTTCGCTGCAAATTGAATGAAAGCAAACATCGCCGGCAATACACACTACCCAAATACCATACCATGCACGATACACAATCTTCCTGCTTATGAAATCTATGACGATATTCTGAACGCGGTATTTAACTGCTAAGAAACACGTGTAAAACTCTTTTCGCCGGTAATTCGCTCGGAATCTACAGCAACATTTATAACGAAGCTGTCGACCGCTATCCAAAAGGGAATGACATCTATATATTTCCGGCAACAAGGTAGTACGTTGACGTTTTTATGGCCCGCCGCTCACGGAAGCTTCTAAAAGAAAACACATTTTTCTCTGGGCTACACGTCTGTAACGTGTTCGTTTTCTTATAAAACGTTCATTGCCGATGAAAACTCGCCATAAATTATAACGCTCGCATTTCATAATACGCTCGAGCACTCGTGCTCGTATATTCGGCCACCGATTTCGTGTGAAATAAAATGTACATGTTATGTGTAATTGTTTTGTTAGTTTCCATTCCACATGATCGGGAATCCTTTACAGGCTCCATAGACTGCTGCTAATGGAGTACCGCGCGCTAATTAGCCTACTAATCGTCGGCCCAAATCGACGTTATTTACTTTTTCAATGGCAAATAATCGAATCAAATGAATACGTAGAGGAACGTCCGCTAGTCCCTGCAAGTGTCGGAACACCCGCCGGAAATTCATCGAACGCGTTTTCAATTTGTAGCAACGGTTGAAATTCTACCGGAAACTAGCGAAAATGGAACGTAAATGTATTGCCACGACAGCATTCCATATCAATTATTGTTGTCGTTTAAATTGACACCTCTTTGAGCAAACAACACATTCTGTTTCTACCAAATTTTAGTATCACTAGGATCACTATAATCCCTGATTATTCATCATCTGACCATAATCTAGGTGATTTCGAGGCTATAGTAAATAGGCTGTTCCTACACAGGCATGCTCCATCATCGGCCGTTTCGTCACCCGGTGAGATGGCGGTCAAATTCCTGGCTAATCAAAATAATAATAAAATAGAACAAAGCACCTGGACAGCGTACACGGCTCCTTATTGGCAAGATTGGTGAAACGAAACCCACCGCCTCAATCTAATCCACACTGACCCTGGCGTCGGTTGACATTTCTCGCACATAGTTCCTTGAAATTATTCTAAGATATGCGCAGGTTTTCGCGCGATGTTTTCTCCGCGGCACGTGCCATATTAATAATTCAAAGGCTTACTTTTCAAATACATAGCACAGTTAACCATTTAAAGCAAAATATTTTCTTAGGACATGTATTTACTTTATATTGTGTGTGCCGTAACCAGCAACAATCACGACCACTCTGCCAAGATTGATACGACTAAGAAGGACCGTAAGGTCCTAATTGAATACGTAGCGTGCGGTGCGTGTGACTCGTGCGATGCTTTCAAATTCGCGCGCACTCATTAAGAGACACCTGCCACTAAATAAATACTGTACATATTCAGAGCTACAGATGAATCTCACGTGCAGGGGATGTTTAGTACTTAGCTGACGTGACGTAATGACACCCTATATGGGGTGGTTGATGATGATATCATCTTGAAGTGGGATAAACTAAGAGAGTCTCTTTGAGAAGCCTGTGAATGTTCTAAGATACTAAGAGTTCTGGAATGAGATGACCAGGTTACTAAAGTCTGATCTCAATCACGCATATTTGCGATATAATAATAATAATAATTCTATATAAACAGAAATAACTTTTTGTAAAACACTGACGACATACTATGATTTTCATCATTTTCAGTATTACAATTATGGTACCTACACCGTTTAAGAAATAATGTACTAGTCTCATATTTACAGAGTATTATTTTATTACGAGGTACGTACAAAGGTAAGGTTTTAGGAGATACAAAGGATTTTTATTAAGAGTTAATTTATTTCGCACAATCACGAGAAAAATATACATAACAAGAAAAACAAATCATTTACTTTTATTATGTAAATTAAGGTATATAATATACTAGGTACAAAATTAAATTAGTTAAATGACTCTGAATGAAACTGTATAAATTCAAGATAACTTTGAAATATGGGCGCGAATTATTCACGAATAGGAAATGATTCACGAATGCTAATACTGCGGCGGCTGTATGACTTACAAAGCAGCTTGTAAAATATTCCGAACACAACATTCGTTTAAGATAACGACCAAATACAGTACCATTGGGAGTAGTACCTACGTCTACGGAGACAATAAAAATGCTTTTTGCAGATGGATACGGAAAATTTTATAAAACAATATTTTGGTACATACTCTTGGCCTACCCCACCTGTGGGACACAGGCATGAGCTTTATGTATGTAGGTATGAAATATTTTGAACAAAGAGCCGACGAATATAGGTGACATAGTCTGACTTGCAGTCACTCGATGTTAGTAATAATTTCATGGTAGCGTAGCGTAGTATTTTTCCACACAACATAAAATTGTGCTTAATTGCCACTTAATCATTCACGTAATTATCGCAGTATACGTTTACAGTCGCAGTTTTACGACTCCAGAAGAAGCTTTTCTGAGTCGTAAACCTCTCTCAGTAGATTTCGTTTATTAATTTCAGACGTGAAATGGTTTTTTGGAGATGCTACGAGTGCCTTTATTATATTCGCGCTGGTCGCCGCTTTTCAATTCGCAAAATTACAGAGCTCTATAAAACGTCCTTGTAGAAGGATCTACCTATTTCACATCTAAATACCAGTACGTATAATACTGATTTAGACTAGATACACTATCTACGAGCTTACACCGTAAAGGCTTGCCCTGGTGTTGTGAATGTCCATGGGCAGCGATGATCATTTACCATTTTCCAGCAGGGTGACATGCGTGCTCGTTTGTCTCACTCCATTACAAAAAACTGTACTGTAGTAACTATATTACTATAAAACCGGACTTAATCGGTTAAACTCTGATCGACCTGTATCCGTTTAAAGCGCCTAATGAACGAATCGAAGATGTTATGAGTGACAGTCACCGTTTTCTATTGTCCCTGAATTTAAGTAGTAAGCGGTAACACGCAAATATATCAACTTATATTTATATATCGTAACATTGGTCACCTCAAAAGTTTCCATCAACATTCGACGCCCATAAAGTGCAGCAGTAAACCGTTCAGGACCATTGGAGGCGGCCGCAAAACAGGGCTACGCGTGCGGCTGTGTACCGCCGCATTTAGCATTAATAATCAATCCGATGACAAAAGCAAACGTCTACTCGAAGTGCACCATACGTGCGACTCGCCCACAGCCCACAGAAATATTGACGCGATACCGCATGCCCTGCCGTGACTTCACACCGTAATAATTCCATTTAAATCGCACGCTCCCCCAAACGTACTATTAACCATACCAGCTGCTAGCTCCTATGATTACCCGGTTACTCCGTCACGTATACAGCCTTCCGTCAACTAAAACGAACGTTCTGCCCGGACGTGTGTACGTAGCTCGGTAACATTGTTTATTTTGTTATCGCCAGGGGAGGGCTCTTACGGCGAAATTGAGGCTGATAGGGTACAAATAAAATTGTAGCCGTGAGGAACCTCTTGGCGTACTTCGTCTAGCTGGGAGCATCGCCTGGCTTTTCGGTTTGCTGTTAGGTTAATAAAAATCGTTTTCTAACACTTATACATAAAATAAAACCAAAACGTACAAACATGCAAAAGCAATTTATAAAATCAGATGTTAAACTACTTAGGTGTTTAAATTCGGGTCCGAGCGAACTTTCGAAATTAATCCGCCAGATAAAATCCGGGTCAGTGATTCTAGGGATTATTGCATTTAGATATACATACTAACTACACCTACGACCATATGTGGTATAAACCAAGAAAAGTACCAACAAATTTAGAAAGTGCCAGCCAAAAACTGATAAGTAATTAGGTAGTAGTAGGTTTGATAAATAGAATTAATAAATAGAATCGCTTCATTCTAAACCATACGACCGTTACTAGAGTTGCTATTGAAGCTTGAAAATTTAAAATTCCATTGCAATAATGAAAAGCTAGATTTTCAGGTTCAAGGACAACTCAAGGGATTGTCGTGTACCTTAACTATCGTAATTAAAAATTTTCGGAATAATGCGTGCTGTCGAAATAGCTACCTACCACTTTCAAATTTTTGTACTTTTAACGGGCCGTGAATGGTCTCCCATTGTTTGTTATCATGGGCTATATTTTCAATGAAGCTGCCGAAGAACAAAATTTCTTTTCTCCTTAAATCAAAACAAAATAAACCTACTTGAGTAACAAAATATCACTAACAACGTGTGTTAAGTCTAAAAATACCTGGTAAGTCAGCTCTTAGTATCGTTGGTCATCCCTGAGGCTTCGAATCGATCGCCATTTCCCAGCCTCATTCATGCGAAGTCATACCCCGCAGCCGCTCCACGGCACACCTATGCATGAGCATATCTCTTCCACCACACGTGCATTCTAATCTGAAGTAGGTAATTCTCTAGCTGGGTCAAGAAACTAAAAGTGATGGTATAACGAAGGGCTAAACTTGTTTTATTGCAACAACATAGTAGATTACAAAAGAAAACACTTACTAAGCAAAGGCGAGAATATCACACAACGGGATCTCTTTCAGCTAAAAATAATTTCGTTCTATATAGTAACTATCTAATAGACGAAATGGAAGGCTGGCTTGGTTTTTCATTTTTTCTCCATCTTGCCGTGCGGTAATTGACGATGTCATTAATCAAGGGACATAGAAGGACAGGGTGACCCTAATACCCGTACATGCAGAAAAGCCAGTAACAGCAGCTGTTTTACCTCTATTGCCAATAATGATCTTAAGTGATACGAAGTTTTCAGTGGTCGGTAATATAGATATCACATAGTAGGAATTAACTCAGTACCGGCTACGTTCCTACTGTCCTAATAATAGGAGGAAGGAGATGACCCCGTCTTATAAATTCGTATTCGGAAACTTAATTAAGAAAACGCACGTATAGAAGCGAGTCTTATCATAAAAAAGAGGCAAACATAAAATGCAATAACATCGAAACTTCCTAATTTCCGCCAAAAAGTTCCAAACAATGAAAAAGACAAACTGTAAATAAATGTCAAATAAAAAACACAGAAATCTAATTATAATTCATTTAGTTAGAAGTTTGGGCAAATAATACCACTTCAAAAACAATTGCAAAACCACAGATGTAACCCCAGAAAGCTCCCTTATTTTATTATCATGACGCTCAGAGTGTTCCATTCCACAATGCAAGCGTTAAGTTAAGAGGAAAGTTAAGCGTAATTAACTTTCCTCTCCATACACTAACGAGCTTCTATTTTTGAGTAAAAAGGCTTTTCTCACACTTTCATTGCAAAATGTATAGTTTAAAGTCTAAAAGAAAAAGTCAACAATGTGAAAATAAAAGTACTGTTTTGTAAACTTCATTCTATTCTATGATGTACTGTACATATATTCTATTTTATTTTTATATAATAGGTACTTTTGTTTAAAAATGGGTTAATCGAGTACATTTGAATAATATTACTCATGCTCATTTCAATTGAAACCATTCAACAACATTAATGACGTATAAGATTAACACCTGTCATTTCTTTGTTTGCAAAAACAAATTGAATAGATAATTTTTTTTGTACTAAGCTCCACACGCTATTGTCCATTTTTTTTTCTTTTTGTTTATGACAAATTCACACAGCGCCATCTAGCCCCAAAATAAGCAAAGCTTGAGTTATGGGTGTTAGATAACTGATAAACTTTTTTTAAATACATGCTTATTGTACATACCTACTACATAGACCCGTAACAGAAATGACCGACCGGCATGTTAACCAACTGAACCACTCGGGTTGTCATTAGAACAATGATAAATCAGAAACGTCTTTAATTTTACCAAACCGCTTCACTTTACTTACTATTAAAACGAATACCTAAGTATTAAGAAAAAACGCGAAACCAGGGGAAGGGGCAGGGGGAGCTCAATCACTCCAGCTTTTTAGAACCGAATGATCAAAAAAATTTCACAGTATTCACCAATCGCGCTCGTTTAAATATTCATTTTAACAATCACCCCAGCTTTTGCGAATCCTAATCTTGAAGACACACTCATGCAGTGCGCTGCGCAGTGCACTGCACGATGTGGCAAAACTTGTTACACGCCGAGCAATTTGTATGCAAGTACATTGACAGATGGCGGAATGTCCCACTGTGCAGCGCGCCGCGCGGCGCACTGCATGATGGGGCAAAACCCGCAATCCAAGCCCGAAATGTCAGTTCTGTATGAATGTTGTCTACGTTTTTTAATTTGGCCCCATCGTGCAGCGTGCGGTGCGATGTCAGTGTCAACATGAAACGTCACATGTGACTGTTTCTTTTTATTCTAGCATTTCTCTGCATTCTGGCAGTTCGAATCTTTCCTCTTTATGTGACACAGTTCACATACAACGCGTGTGAATGAAATAGAAAACCGACCTTGTCAAAGAAAGTTTGACCGCTGATGCGTAAGCCCCTCCCCTTTTTCTGATTCTTTAACTTTATCGAAGTTGTTTCGCTTTCGTGATCCTGTCGTCATTCTCTTCTCAGTTCATCCCGAATTATAAATAAGGCATGTTTGGTTCTAGAACACTAGTTTCTAAAAAGAAATGCTGGTACTCGTAGAAATCTACATTTTGGATGGCACCTGTCAAACTTAAAACTGTAATAACTCTGAAACTATTGGTGCTAGAATACTAGTTCCTAAAGAGAAATGATAGTACTCGTCGAGATCTACATTCCGGATGACAGCTGTCAATCTTAAAACTGTAATAACTCTGAAACTATTTGCCTTAAAACGCTTGTTCCAGAACAGCAAATACTTATAGATATCGACGGGCACTATCATTTCTTTTTAGGATCTAGTTTTCTAAGAGCCGAGTCGGTTTCCGAGTTATTTAAGATATATTCACTCTCTTTATACTTACTACTGATGTTATACTTTGTAGTTATAGTTTTGAATGAGCCACCATGGTATACACTCAGTTTAAGTAAACATTCATAAAGGTCAGAAATAACTACGTTTTAAAACATTTTGTCGTAATATTGTCCCAAAATCATGTCTTCAACCAGTTAAAGACAAATTTAAGCAGTGCGGTTTATCCTACAACAGAATCAATCAATGTGAATAAAAATTCCTAACATGACCGAATCAATCTACTAAATTTAAAAATTTTGAAGTTTTTATGTTCTTAGATAATTTAATTTAATGTATTATCATAGAGACTGTAACCATCGGACAATCAATACGCTTTTAACGAAAATCGGCCAAGTAGTTTTTGAGCTAGAATAAACATCCATACAAACATTCATATCAAGAGAGACGCAAGAGTACGACATTGACGACATACGACAGAGACGACATTGTTCCACTTGCTATGGTCCTGACAAATCTCTGTCGATTCTTCCACGTTTATCAACTTTACACACATAGATTGTTAACTTCATTACCCTCCCTTAGCTTCATCGTAGTAGGATAAAAAGTATCAGTTATAGTATAGTATTCGCGGAAGTTGCATGGTTCAATTTCTTTAGATATTACTGATGTTATACTTTTTAGTTAAAATATGGAATGACTTACCACGGTCTACAGATGGTGAATCTATGGACACCTGTCAGAAGTAAACATCCAAAGAAAAAATTCGTTTTCAAAGATTTCAAAGTAAAATTATGTCTTCTTCCGAGGATGAAGACATGTTGGCCGTACTGCAGATGGTTAATATGCAAAAATGTAGACGACCCCGACGTAAATATTGGGTGAAATGTAACCGGACCGTTTTCAGCAGGTTTTCAGGATGTCACCATTATGTTATAATCAAATATTAACCCGAGCCAGATCAAGGTTACAAAAACGGCACACAAATTGTAATGTCAATGTAGCATTGACAATAATATAAATTAAATAATCATCGTGGCGTCATTATGATGATGTTGACTTCAATATAATGTTTTATGAGCTTGTTGAAAAACATCCTGCACCATACGATTATAATCGATCAGATTACTCTAAACGGAACGTGAGAGACAAGATGTGGATAATGATAGTAAGGAAATTAAACGGCAAATTACGTGGGGACAATAATGTCTGACCATGCCAGCCCGCTAGGCACGGGAAGGAGAGTTCAACCCACGAAGCGATGGCTAGACGTCGATAAGAACGACATGCGTGCCAACAAACTCAACACCAAGGATACCAAAGACCGAGCGAAGTGGACCAAGAGGAGTAGGAAGGCGGACTCCTGGCAACCGAAATTTAACACCAAGACGATGATAATGATGATCTTGGCGTCAAATCCTGTTTGTGCTCTCGCACGCGAGGACCCGGGGTCCGCTTTGACTATGATCCAAGATTTAGCAGATCAGGCAATTACAGTGGAACGACTGCCAACTGACCTCCATACATAAGGTCGACATAAGGTCAATAATCATGCGAGTCGTTTAAAATCTCTCGAAAAAGCTCTCGTGCAAACGTTGCCTAACTCACAATCATATGTAAATATCTCGTGCGAACGTTGCCTAACGTTAAAAACCAGAATAACACCACCGTTTTCTTTGTTGTCACCGTGACGCGGACGTGGCACTGCGCGGTGCGCCGTGCAGTGCACTGCACTGCATGAGTGGAGCTAGTCTCTAATGATGACCCAAAACGTCAAAAATTTCGACATTGCTTTGCTCGCTCATTCATTCAATGATCACCTCAGGCTTTTAAGAGTATAACCCAAAATGTCACAAACTCGCTCCGCTTTACTTTAACACCCCCACCCCGAACCAAATCCTGGATCCGCTGCCTGGTGAAGACTCGATTGAGTTTAAAGGATAATAAACATGTTTTATATAGCATGTACTACTGTACTTTACGACGACCTCGGTAATAATGTCTATGCTTATGACTCATAATATCACCCTCGCCTCAGTAGACTAGCGTCACAATGCATATTAAATCATAATGCGCATTAAATTATGTGCTAGGCGCTATTGCACTTATTTGTGGTTTCTCATTAACTCCCACGTGTGCGACTACGAAATGGAACTACCCGACGTGTATTACTTTCATCCAAGTTAAGTCTTATTCATGTTAGTTTTTGGTCGTAAATAATGTCGTATATGCACCGCGTGTGCGACGCGCTTAAATCCAGCAGTAAATACGGGTGGAAACGGTGTCTTCGGAACGAACGGTGTGATTTGCACCGCGGCGCAACGTTGCATCCCCTCAGGCGGTACAGCCTATATCTACCTACACCTGTAATTTCCCAAGAGACACTGTCGCCGAACCTTGGTGGGCGCTCTCGATTCACGACCTCTATTCTTCGGGCAACTGTGCATGTGACTTTTATGTAGCGGGTATAGCAGTTTAGGTAACCTTGTCATTAGGTCAGGCCTGTCCAGACTTAGGGCGGCTTGCGCCAAATTCTTAATCGCATTTGTGCCTACGATAAACACAATATTTCATACAAAATGTCGTCTAACGTCATTTCTAAATGTGTTTAAAAATTTGGTGCAAGCCGGACTTAGTTTAAATAACGTAATCGCGGAAAGTGTCCTTAAAAGAGTCTATGTATTATAGTTATGTACAATATGTCGATGAGTATAATAGACATTTATGAGTTCGGTTTCACAGATATAAGAATTCCACGGTTAATCATCTTCTAAGTTAGAGCAACAAAAAGCATTACTTCAGCATCCGTCTATTCCATTAGCCTTATCATATTACGTGACCCGATTTCTCCATTGTATTGCACATAAACATTCACATCATAATAGACAAACTTGCGGCCGTATCGATATTGATATTTGTGAACATTTAATCGCAGTAAATTATTTAAGTGATTGCCCAGTATAAAATAATATATTTATGACAAAGTAACTGTGTCTGTTACTTTTTGACGCTTAAACCGCTGAACAGATTTGGATAAAACTTGGCAAGTAGTTAGATGGCAGTATTGGTGTTACAAACTTCTCTATATTTAAAGAAATAAACGATTTTTATGCGGACCAATTCGAGGGTATACGCTGGTTATTTTGCTTACTCCCCTATCTCCGTTATTAAAGCGCTTATATTATTTAATCAGTCTCACAAATAAAGAAAAATTGTATTAGAGCAGAAGCTAAAGCTAAAGAATAAAGCATACACATAATCACTTTTGAGAGACAAACTCGCAAGTGTTATGTGCGGATGAATAGCCGTCCGGAGCCGGCCGGAGTACAAAATATGTCTCGGAAAGTTTAACAGGATAAGTTTGTGTTACACTGCTCGCCAGCCAGTCTCTTGAGGCATTGTTTGTATTTATAGGCTTCCTTGGAAACTCACAAGCACCGGTCTTAACGTCAATGCCGTGGCGGGGACGAAACGCTGGAAGTTACGTCGCAAACGATGACAATTTACATTTCGGCGCGTTGTGTTTACTTGTTTTGTGGGATATAATTTTCGTAGTAGGTGCCGAGAGGAAATACTGTTGTAACGGAACCAAATTATAGTTTATACGTAAATCAATATTGTTGTAGGTTGTTCCACAAAATAGCAGACGTGAGAAAATGACAGTTATTAGGTTTTTTTTATGCTACTACAAACGATGGTAAGCGGTAACTCTCGCCCACAATATCTACGATTCATGCATTTAGTTTGCAGAAACAAAAATGCAGAATCGCATGAGCATTATCACTGTGAGGACCAAGCTGAAATGCCAATACATCAATTGTGCTGGCTACCCTTCAAACCGGAACACAACAATGCAAGCAAGCAAGTTGGCAAATTGGAAATGGCCATATCATCTATCCTGACCAACTTGGCGCTTTCCCTCTTTCGCAGTCGGGAAGACGCCAAGTTGGGAACAATTGACACAGCAAGTAAAGTTGGTAACTAATTTAATATGCACAATACATTACGTAGGTATAATAGTTTACGATACGTACCGCACTGTATCTTCCGCCTCATGTTTTAGTGGCAGTAAATATTGCCGTAAGCCGAAACAAGGGTAGATTTCCAAGTATAAACAGATCTTATCGCGATGTAGTCGGGCACGGTCGTGCGAAATAAGTTTGGCAATGACATTTGACCTTTAAATGTTTTCCAAGTCGGCTGTGCCCATGACCGTCAGGGCCAAAACAGGGGAAATAAAGGAGGGGATGGCGGCGCGTCCTCTTGGAGTCGGATCGCCAGGCTGCCGGCTGGCACCGTGCCACGGCTCGCCGGCGGCCGCCGCGTGACACGCCGCCGAAACAATCTACAACGTTCATGTTTTAATTCGCCTTTAATAACACTGGACCGCGCTTTTAGGGAGCAAAACACTTTCCATTTTTAAATTCGCCGGCTAAAACGACCATTCAAGCAGATAACCGCGGTAAACGACCGCTGAAATTACATTCATTGTATTCATTACATACGAAAGTAATGAGAATACATGAGAATGCACATGAGAACAATAACAAGTATTTCCTTGCGTAAAATCCAGCTAGGGAAACGAAAACCGTGAAGGGGCTTACTTTACATTTTTTAAAAGGACGATCCGGATGAATTTAAAAGAAAGGAAGAAGCTTATTTTTCCAACTACGAAGCTCTCGGCCTTTATTGCCTTTGTAAACCCTGCGATTCGGGCTACCCTCCAAATAAATAATGAATAAAACATCGGTCGGTACTATTCGGTTACACTGGATTCAAATTATTACGAAACAAAAAAATAATAACCGTTCCATTTTCTTTTGTCCTTTGCCATCGATCAAATGGGATCGTTACGTGATCTCTTAAAAATGCGTCTTTTGCAATGATTTATGGATTCAAAGTCAATTCGGTTGAAACATTTTCTCTTTAAAATAGCTCTAAATTAGAAGCTACAATAAAACATTATAATATACTCCGGGTTGATTGAAGCACTTTATCAACATGGAAATGAAAGAAGGAAAAATATATGAGAGGATAAACGAATATGAAAGTGGCAATACGCGTATACATATATGAAAGATGAATTTAGTTAACTGCTTATTAGATTAACGCAACTACTTAAACCTTCACAGCACACATCGACCACTACCCAATAAAGTGATTTATTTAGCAAATCAACTTTTTAATGATTAACAAAAATCATAACTTCGAAATTAAGTACCTACTTATTGGTGTTAGGATAAATACTCGTAGCGGGAGCTACGAGGCTCTACGGGCCGCGTAGAGCCGCTTCCTCGTTAGCATAACGAGCGCCACCAGCTGCTTTCAACACCAAACACCCGGATAATTACTCAGCATCCACAGCTGAAAGCCGGTAATGAACTATTCCGCCGAGATTCCATTTGAATTTCCAGTTTTCTTTATGCGCGAAGATAACAAAACTTACAATTGACGTGCATTTGCTATAATGTCATTTTTAAACACTCGTATTATAAACCTTGTAGGAGTATATTAACCCTACATCTGATTACAGGCCATCGACGTGACCCGTACATTTCGTCACTTTATTATGGCAACACAACACGCATAAAATACGTATTACGCGCCCTCAATTATCCGTAATATCCAAAGATAAAGCGTAATACGGGCTCTGGAGCACATTAATGCCTACTCTTTATGTCGTACGCAGGGCTGTCGCGGCATCTTTATTCTAAATTTAAAAATCACTTTAAATATATTTGGTTTACGAACATTTACTGATGTTTAATATAAATGTTGTTATATCTAAAACTACATGTCTCGTGTAAATAAGTTGATCTGACTATTTAGATACAACATATCCTAATTGCGAAACATTATTGTTTCCAGTCCTGCATAAAACCAATATTTACTAACCACATTGGCTATTTTTAATTAGATAAACGAGAGTATTGATTCATAGCTAAATCAATACTACAATTATGTCAAACAATTATTCATTAACCTACTTTAAGCAATATCGTACCATTTATCGCTTATTATTTCATGAAATTACTTCTAGAAACTATCCATTACGTAATAACTGCATCGTGCATATTTTCATGCATGCAAAACGGAGTTGACATGGAAACTAGATAATTTTCCCATGATTAATGGCAAGCTAAGTGGATCGCGTATGCTATTAGAATCATAAATTATTCAGTACACACTACTAAACAAAGCTAGCTCCGCGAGCTTGGTAACTTTATATGTTACTACATACCTATCTATACATATAATAAAACAGTAGAAATAAATAATTTAGGGCGATGAAGAAATAGTCATTGAATCAGTTTTTTTTTTGTATTTGTTTGTACGCTAATCTCCGAAACTACTGGACGGATTGAATGAAACCTTTTGTTGTAAATCTATTAAGCCTGGGTAGTATATAGGGTATAATTGATTTTGGAAACTGGAACAGCTGATGTAGAACCATAATAAACCAGCTAATATGGAATATGGAAATGGCGCCGCATGGATTTTGATGAAACCCCATCAAAATCCAAACAAACAAACAGTTTGGCAGTTTGGGATTCAACTTAAAATCTAGGCTATGTTTTATCCAATTCGGTTGGGTAGAACCAGAGATACAGCCTGACCTCTTCGTTGTACTAGCTTTCATACATTAGTGACGTCATTTAAAATGGTCGCTTGGGTAAAGATAAACTGCCCTGGAAACGATTTCAACGGGTTCGATTTCGCGGGCAAACTGGTATTAAAATAACGGTGGCCAGAGCAGTACACAGAAGCATACATTCACATTTTTCCTAGGGCGTGGGGGTAATAGGAGAAAGTGGGGGGGTGATAATGTCTTACTATACAAATGCTTAGCCAAGTTGTACAAGGTTGTCTGGAAGAGATCACATGTGATAAGACCGCCCTTTGTACCACCTACCATATTTTTTGTATATGTACTTGTGTTCTCTGGTGTGCAATAAAGAGTTTTGTATTGTATTGTTGTACGAAAACATGCTTTGTACAATGTAAGTAAAGACATAAATACGCACACTTTAAAGTAATTGTTTACCTACTTTTCTCTCAACGCTTTCTTATGTATGTTACATTTTCCTTTTCCGTATTATATTTTATTTCTGGTCGGGTCTATATGTCCACAAAACTGGTAAATCGCCTGCGGAAAGTGAGCATTTTCTTCCGCGAAACGTCACTTGGTGACGTTCCTCGGAAAAAGAATGCACACGAGATTATGCCTGAACTTGTTCCAAGATATTATATCCCAAGACGAGAAACCTAATGTTTGCCGATGCAAATTGTAAAAGTCAAATGCCTGTCTTGTCTAATATAAAAAAAGAATCAAGCTAAAGTTTTCTATAATGAATACTATGCCGGATCCTAACGATTTAAATCAACATAATAAATTCAAAATAAAAATACAATGTCCCTACAATAGCGTTAAAATACTAGCGGTTCATTTTCACAACTTGAAACCTCAGTCACGTAGCGACAGAATGGTCGCAGGCGGGCAGCCGCTCGGCTAGCATCGGGAACCCGATTGCAGCTGCCCTCCATCCTCGGATATGTGCCTTATTACCCGATTGAAGTAATGCTGATGGAGGGGTGGAGTGGAGATCATATACGTAGGAGACGTGCCGCAGTATATGTGACCGAAGAGATGGCTGGGTCGTTCCCAGGGCAATAAATAAGGATTGAGATCCAACGCAGCTTCTGGGCATAATCCCGGGGGGTGTGAGTGACTTGTTTAATTTTCAACTGCATTTGCATATCTTTTATTTCATTAATTAGGTATACGAGATTGCTTTCTGTTCAAATATCGACAATCTGTATTTTTAGGATGTCCGTCAGATTTTTTATTGCATAGGGAGGTTCTCGGACAGATGGTCCACCTAATGGAAAGCGGCCACCATCGTTCAGGACCAGTTTCGCGTTGTCGTCCCATTATTGTGTTGCATAATCTCCCGGACGTCGGAAAATTTGTGTAACTGTTTGCTATTCTAGACTGACTTAACAGCTACGTAATCGCGTTTGGTAATGCTATGTTTTATGTAATAATAATATTTATTCACGAAACCACAAATAATATGCCATAAATCTCATTTTCAGACAAAAAGTTGTTGTTCTAAGCCGACCATCTCGTTAGCAAGCAAGTTATAGCGTACTTTATGATTTGCTGCTTAAATGCTGTGTTCGCAAATGGGTCGCAATCAATCATTCGGATCGTTTGACAGCCAGTCGTTGGCTCATCGATGGCACTCGACCACGCGCCCATCTCACCGACAAAGGTGTGAATGGCATACACTCTCAACTGCTTTGCGAGGCACACTCATTCACACGTCTAAGCAACGGTTTCAGACTTATGGATTGTGGACGCACTGAGTAGCTTCCCATTACAGGGTTTGAGTACAGATTGCTGCATTCACTCGAGACACATTTATTATTCCGACAACGTCTCGAGTCGGATGTTCACCCTCGCCGCGTTTCGGCAACGTGTATTCAATCAACTTACGTTCATTTCCACTATCACTGTAGAGGACTGTACAAACATAGCTGATATATGACAGGGATTTAAAAGGTTTGAATGAAATTGCTCACACGTGGTGCCAATCGGTCGCCAATCCGAAGAGAGTGACGAGTCACGTGGGACTCTCAAACGGATTCGCACGTTCGTCATGTGTCAACAGGGCAACTGGAACTGTCAACAATGTGATGGTATGCGATCAATGACACGCGGGTGAATTCAACCTTTATATGACTATCAAACCGCCTAGCCCTTCCACAGGTGTAAAGTACATCTAAATCATTCATGTGCCTTGTTTCATTCATTCGTGAAAAGACGCAAAATACGTTGTTTTCAAAACATAAATTTTAAAAAGAATTATAGATGGAGGTTTCTCTAATTACAGTTAGTATATTAACATTATTTATATAAGAAATACAAATACCAGATGCTTTATTTGCTCTGGGATAAAGCCTGTCTTAGTCTTGGGCGGCTTGAACCCCTCGCTTCACTTCAAGAGTTAAATTTAAGCTTCCTCATTCCGCTCGAGTGTTAACTGTAAAGTCCTTCGCTGTTCTCAGGGTCCAATATCCTCCTATGACCACACTGCTCTGTGCTCTTGGTGTATAATCTCTTACGGACTTCTTACCGCGTACCTACCGTAAATATAGCGGGCTACTTGTCGACCACGGTAAGAAACTTTACCTACTTTTAAAATAAAAAAGCAATTTCTTAATAGGACTGTACCGCCGGATAGCTCGACATGAAGGATAGAGACATTATCATTTCGGCGATAAAGTAAAACGCGCGTCAACTTGATTGATCGGCGGTTGGCGGCGCAGCGGCTCCCACTGCACGCTCGCCCGCCCAGCGCCAACAAAGCCCTGGATACACACATTACACACACAGGTGCTGTAAGCGCTTTCTCGCTTTCATACTTCCGTTGAAAACGGCATTCAGGGCCTCTCAGAACCATCTCGGCGATGAATGCAATTCTACCTAAAAGCCCGCGATATTACACGTCGCAAGTCACACCCCGCGCACATTGCTACCAGGGCCCTGCCTGACATTACTTAATATTAACCTCGAACCTGAGTTAACTGCGGAGCCGTAATGTGCTATGCTCGGACTATGATTACTTGGAATCTACGGGGATTCGGGGTAAAAGCCTGAATAATTTGCAACCGCCGAGGTTGGCGCCACAGCTTACAGCAGATATTGCCAGGGAAATGTATGAGAATTTTTAATGTACCTACTGTTTAATAGTATATTGATGTAGTCGCAGTGGGTAAATGAGATTTGCTTACAATTGTAATACCATTAATTCTAGATGAGCTACGTACGTATAATAATCATTTAAATTAATCATTTATGCAAAGCATAAGTATAAGTATCTCATCTCTCTTCTGTAGGCCTGCTGGAAGAAATTTCTTTCAGAAATAAGTAGTGCCTGTTGTGTCGTCTATATGTATGATGTTTCTCTATGTATTTCACTGTGTGCAATAAAATGTTAAATAAATAAAATAAATAAATATAATTTTGTGTAAAGAAACACTCAATTGAATTCAAAACGTGTGTATTTTATTTAACGTCAGGAACAATTGAAATATACTGCTGGTAAATTACCTATTTCGCTACAACGGTGGTGCTAATTTTGTGCTCGGACAAAAGATCCGCGTTCGGGACAAATTAAAAACTCAAGCACTCAAGAGTATAAAGGCTGGATAATTAAAAAGGCTCAGCACGGCGTTAATCTTGAAGCTGGGAACAAAACGGGGACATCATCAGGCTCGGCGCGATCCGGTAACCCCACTATCTACAATCAGCAAGCACTCGCCGCCTCCGCCCTTCTCCGCTGTCTGAATAGTGTCTTTACTCAGTTTCTATTAGAAAAACGTAATGATTTCCGAATGATTAAAATTTTTCGATTTGAGTCGATTTAAATCTTTATCTTATTTCTCATATCCACTACGATGCACTCCTAAAAAAATAAAACTTAATAATCGTCCCATTATTACTATTTGATCCCTTTTTACTTACAAATTTTGATACTTTACTCATTCGTAAAGTTATCGATACCATGGCTTAAAACGTACAATTCAGTGTGTGTGCAGTGCGGTAAAGTACCATAACGTGGCCGCGTTTAGTTTTGATGGCTGAAGATAAAACTTATTTCCATTTAGGGTACGTTTTGGCCAACCCCAGTCGTAGAAAAGGCTGTGACTATACGGCAGCTGCGGGATAGACTATTGAATCCAACTTTGCGCTGAACTAGCGATTTGGAACTTTGTTTTATATCTCGCACTTCTCGACTCTACGAGCGTACCAAGAAAGTTGACAACCATCTTTTTGCGGAGTGTTTTATCGTTTCTCATTTACATCGCTAAGAATATCTAGAATATATGTTGTCGTAAAGTATTTGAGGATAGGCTCGAGCGACACTCGAGCGCGGACATGTGAAGGGGCGGGCAGATTTACGTGGAGCGCGTTAAGCGGCCCTCGAGCTGTCGCAAAATACGCGGGGATTAATCGCAAGGATGCGGGCTGGCGGGCTGGCGGCTTTGGCGTACCGGCGTACCTGGCCTGACCCGGACGAGGCGCGCCGGGAGCGCGGCCTTGTCCTACTGGCGGTCGTCTATTTTTAGCACCCGCTCCCGCGCCCCCGCCCCCGCCCGCCGCCGCCCCGCCGCGCTCCCGTCAATGGTGCTATTTAGAGCACCATGTCTCGGCGATGAACGAATTATGAAGTAGGGTACTTACGAAATAGCGCACTTGCGGGCTACATGACCCTCGAGGAGTCAGGGTCTGGTTTTGGGAAGGGATGGGAAGTGATTGTGTTTCACTTAAATATTTCTACTGGGCGATGTTATCTCAAAGCATATGCAAAAACAATTTTTTGGTGGAATAATAAATAATCTAAACAAAGATTTTTGTAAACCGTAAAAGTTTGAACCCGACAATGGAACTCACAAAGAACAACACAATTACAAAAACAAAATCCCAGTCCCCATAATTAATAAACGGTCCACAAAATAAGAGAGCCCACCCGGTGCGTAAACCCAGCCAGATACAGTCGCAATATCTAAAAGATACGTTGAACAAAGCCGAGGGATCGGGCCGGATCATCGGTGGCAGTGATTCAGCGACGCAACAAATTATTTTTCTCGTCTACTGGCCGCCCGCACAAACGCGCGCGCCGCCTGAATCGCTAACGCCGTACCGCAACCCTTGCTACCGTCGAAATATTACCGCTGAGAAAGTGCCTCTTCTGGAAGACGGAACCATATTTTGAATTTATTCACTTTCGCTCCTTTCGGACTTTGTTTTAGGCAGTTGCTGCTGTTTTGTGAGTTATTTCTTATTTTGCAATTGTGTATTATAAAATTAACTTATATTCATTATGCTGAGTGAGGTCCTTTTTACACAAACACCACCACAACACATTATCTATTACACTACACAATAAATAAATAATCGGATAGGTATTTACATCGGCACTGTGTAATCTATATTTGTATAATAATGTTTCTTTGTATATTTTTCAATGTTGTGGTGTTAATAAATGTTTTTTCTTTCATTATTTATATATATGGTCACATAAAAGAAAAGATTCTCACAATGTTTTAATTAGTTAAAAAGGTAAATCCAATCTTAACACAAAACCTATTAAAAAGAAGTCTAACGAAAAACAAAACGAAATCCAAGTAGTAACCGCAAATACTACCACAATATACCTGCGAGTGCGAGGTTTATTCAGAAATAACACGTAGTGAGCATGTAAGTAGATACCTCCAGAGAGGCATTTAACTCGCACGTCCGTATTGCAGCCAGCGCGGCCGCGTGAGTGGCGGTGCATTACCGGCGCGCAGGCAGAGCGAACCAACAAAAGAACAAATGACAACCATTAACGTGGGCGGTTAACTCCGTGGATATGCAAGCTTTAGATCGAACACGCAGATTTATTGTTCCAACTGATAGGAAGCAAATTGAACGCTATTTTTGCCAATAACCTTGATATGGCCTTTGTACGCCAGCAGTAAAAGCCGTTGCTTTATAGAGGCACACTGGAAATAACAACTGATTTCTTTGCAAATATGTTTCCTCAGATGATTATCGGGCGTTTCTTCGGAAATATTAAATAATCACGGACCCTTATCAATCGCGGAGGGTTTTTGGGCGAGGCTGTGCAATTTGCGAGGGCGAAGGTGGGCGAAAGGCTGCAAATGACTGGTGATCGCTGCTGGAGCGGCCATTGATTGATTGCCACGTCATCGCCAATAGGGCACGCCTTGTTCGCTCTAAAAATTACTTTCTTTCCTGGAGAATTAAGTGAGTTAAAAAATAAACATCGTACTAAACGGATTTGAACGGAATGGTTTGAACGGATGTCTGACCATCACTCACGCAAAAGTATTAATTATAGATTTGTGTAGAATACGAACAGGGATCGACCATGTCTCATAGAGCACACAGAATTCGAACGAAGTATGTATAGTCAAAGTTGGGCGAAGTATAGTTTTATTTATATGATCCGGGCTTGGGATACCATACAAGAATAATGCTGCTTAAAAACTAATGAAACCAACACGCCACTTCATTAGGAGGGACCTCGGTGTCTAGCTAGAAATACAACGAATAAAACGACACGACAACTGGATAAGACCAATTATAAAGCAACTTAAACAGTTATATGAATCGAAATTAAAATAAGAGAGAATGTTACGGAGACTTGCCTGTTGCCAACTAGCAAGTTGCATGCCAGACGCATGTTGAAAGTTTCACCTGGATAGCGTAGCTAAATAGCTTGTACCTTACTACGGAACAATAGCAAAGTACTTCCAAATAACTAGGGCAAGCCATTTCAGAAATCAAGGGGCACGGCAGTGGCCGCCGCCAAGTCGAGCAGACAAGCACGGCCGTAGTCAAAATTTAATTGCAAGTTACAATTAAAAATAACAATTGATTAATTGTTAATTGTGAAATATCAATTAACAATTGATTAATTGTTAACTGTGACGTTGCAATTAACAATTGATTAATTGTCAATTGTGACGTTGCAATTAACAATTGATTAATTGTTAATTGCGAAATTTAATTGTGACGTTGCAATTAACAATTAATCAATTGTTAACTGTTCTTGTAATTAAACTTTAATTAAATTTAAATAATGTAAATAGTAATATTATAAGATTAAGGAGTGGCACAGGGTAGGGCTTTCACAAGCTTGACCTTAATGGCCATGCTAAATCGTTCTTCATGATAGCCACACAGACTATACTAGTACTTAAGAATAGAAAATTCTTTCCGCAAATAGCTTTCAACATAATAATGCGTTTACATATTATTTTGTCTCTCTCGCGTCCTACTCTTACCTCTCAGCCCTCGAGCGGCCCGATCGGGCCGCATAACAATATAAATCTGTGATTGTTAATTGTTAGTTTTAATTGTCTCTTGTAACAATTAAAAATATTAATTGAATTATTTTAATTGTCTCTTGCAATTAACGTGAGTTTATTTAAATAAATTAATTGCAATACGCAATTAACAGATTAATTGCAATTAAATCAATTGTGATTAAATTAATTGCAATTAATTTTTCAATCAATTAATATGATGATTAAAATATCAATTGTTCATGCCCAACACTGGGCCGTACACCCTTTTCTCGAAGCAACTCAATGCATTTTCGAGCTCTATATATCTGTTAGGGACTAAATAAACTACCGTAATTTTACATGGCTCCACCTTAGATCTCATTTATTTTCACGGATGAGTCACGACACATGCAGAATTTTTACATAACAATTTTAACTTTAGAAATGTTGTAACAAATAATATTTCTTTAACCACTTAAAAAAGCGTCACATTAAGAAGCGAAACCCCGAGGAACATTTTTCCTGTTAGCATCTTGCTACTTTATAATTTAAAAGCTTGTAGCAATTGCTATGTTGGACCTTATTTATTGTTTGCGTAAAGAAGAAATATTCAATGCAATAAAATTCTGAAAGGCAACAAATTTAAAATGCAAATGAAGATGATAGGACGGTGGAATCCGTAGCTTCCCTTATTAAAACAGTCAAGGGCGCCTCAGCCTCGCGCCGAGTCCGTCACAAATTAGGTGCCATTACTTCTCTTGGTTTCGACCAATAAAAACGGAGGTCCGCTTTGCAACATTAACAAAGTTGGCGTAAAAGCTCAGAACCCATTATAGATTGTCACGAATGTAATTTACCTTTCATAATTACGTCTTTACGAGAGGTGGCTGCTCAAATTGAATGAGACCCCGCTCAGTTTCTATGCCGTTCCGTTTGCAATTTATTTTCTTAAGTTAATAAATGTGAGGAACCAGGTGAACGGAACGGAGCGTGCGCAGTTATACTAACTCTATTTTGTTCTGCGTCTATTCGTTCGAGGAAGTTTTCTCGTCAGCCTTGTCGATGTCAATTTTTGCCTGTTTTAAACGAACAATATTAAGGTATAACGTTCTTTTCTGAAATAATATCTATCTAAAACTAATAAACACGAGGACCCGGGGTCCGCCTTGCCAACCCCTGGATCATGGTCAAGGCGGACCCCGGCCCTCGTGCGCGAGAGCACAACCGGGACATTAACGCCAAGATGATTATTATTATAAAACTAATAAACTGAAAAACACGCATGAAGTCATACATTTTAGTTATAAATTGAGTAGTGTCAAAAGTGCTTTCTAGATTTGTTTACATAGATAGCCAAGCGGAGCCAAGTAAAAAAGGAATACATTCCTATTCGTTTTTAGAAAATAACTCCGTCTTCACTCGGACGGGGAAGCAGATGTTTTCTCGCGTGTGCAATTCAAAGTGTATAAATCTCTCCCTCCATCCCCTAGGATCAAATGATTTAAGCTTGACGGGTGAAGTGCCTGCCGGGTATCAGTGCTAAATGCTGTGTTCATATTAATTACACACTTATGTGTAAACTGTGTGTAGAACATTGGTACAATAAGACATTGGCGGATCAAATACAATGTTAAAGTACCTGTGAAAGTAGTATAAAAGACATCTATTTCCCTAGTGGAAACGCTATATCGGGATATTATTTCAACAGCAGCTAATGCAAATGTGATGTGACATAAATGTTTAAATGAGCCTCTGCTCTTTGTTCCACGGGACGTAATATTCAAATTTGTGGTTTCGACTGGGGCTCATATCCTTTGTGATATGGAGTTCCATTTCCTCATAGCAATGCATATTTCATCAAGCCAAACCTGTTCGTGATTTACCTAACGGCACCCATTGTTTTTAATATCTGCATTCTGTAGGTAAGTAGTATTTCGCGATAACTTCATTTTCTGAAGTCTGTAATCACAAAAAAATTAAAATAAACATTTATGAAAAGCGTTGTATCACTTCAAACAAAAACATCAAACCACCTCTAAAAGCGTCGAAAGAGACATTTAAATGGGCGATGAAACACTGAAAAGATATTTAAATCCAACACTTTTAAATTTCCCATCTGCATTTACGTGGCTGAGAAATTTTCAACGCTGTTTCGTTATTTTAGTTTGTAGGCGTTGATTCTACTTGTCAGCCTGGTAATTTCTGTTCGCGGGCAGCCGGCTTCCCTGCGTGGCTGTTACACGCTGCTGACTGACAACTTTACGAGGCACCAGAGACTCATCATCTTCATAGTTCTGACAGTTCCGCTGACTGTTGCCCAACAGATAATACGGCTAACTGTTTCCAACAAACATTAATCAATCGTCGAGTTCGGGGACACCGATTATGCCGCTTTGTTTCTTTGTTGTTCGTTGGTGTAGGTATTATTAAAAACAGATTATATCATAAATACCTATTCGGATACATTTGCTACATGTATCATGAACCTATTAATCGGATAAACTATTTCATTAAGGAGTCAAATGCGATCCACGTTCAATGATATTTTTGTTTTAGGACAAAATAAACATATTGTAACTATTGATAGCATCATTATTTTAATTAATGATTAAAAAGCAGTCTGTACAGAAATAAATTGGCAAAAAATGCAAAAAAAAGACAAGGAGGATCACAACGATCATTCGCAATGGCTACCGTCATAAAACAGGCTGTCCCACTTTTCTTAAGTCGGGGGCCCTCGGGTCCATCATTTGTCGCAGGGCTCTGAATGCGCCCTTTATATTTATTACAAGTCCACAAAGAGATTGAAAGTGAACCGATAGCAGATTTTTCCTCGTTTGAAATCCACTCAGACGGAAACGCTCGCCGCTAAAGTTTCCGGTTAGAAAGGTTAACTGTTATATCCCACATTCCCATGAAAACGGACGAGACAAGGTTGCACACATAAAATTATTTTTATAAAAAATATTTTATTATGTTCATGTTATTAACTTGAAAACGTTTCCTTTGCATCGTCTAGTTAAATACGCATTAAGTTGCCACAACTTGTGTTATAATTGGAAAAGGAATCATGTAGTGAATATTTAATCATCTTATTTCCGTTAATATGTATTAACTGAATTATTAGAGCAGAGATAATATACAGACAGTGTAGGGATGGATTATTAGGAAGGGCGGGTGCCCCCACTTACCGAGGTTATTATTCACCGGGGGCAATAAACAATTTCGTGTGGGTAGTGCGGGGCACTTCCTTTCCGCAAACCAACCGTCATAAATTCAGCCTCCACCCGGCTCGCAGATAGATAGATAGATAGATAGATGTATCCGGGCCATTTTCCGCATTCAGGCGAACTCGCGCCCATTCTGCGTGGATATGGTGTACTCCAAGATACCCTATTGTTCCTGCCATCCTAACTCCTCCAGGAAACGCAGCAGTCCTTTCAGTTTTGCAAACGTCTCTGGAAGGGTTTGTGGTTGTCCGAGATGCTCATCCCTGTATGTTGCCACCCCCTCGCATGTCCGCAGGATGTGTGCTGCTGTCTCTTCCTCACTCAGGCAGGCTCTGCACAAGGGGCTGTCGGTGAGACCTATGGTGAAGAGGTGTTTATTAAATGGACCGTGTCCCGTTAATGCTCCGGTTACTAAACGGAGTTGCTTTTTGGTTAGTTTTAAGAGCCTTTCGGAGAGGGGAGGGTTAATTTTCGGTAGAGCCTCCTTAGCTTGTCTGCATTCCTCTAGTGATGACCAGAGTTGGTTGTGTTTTACCTTGATTCTATCCATCAGGTGTTTACGGGTCCATGCAAATGGCATGGGTATAATTGGTTCCGGGCCAGTGGGCTTCATACTTGAGCCTCTTCTGGCCAACTCATCAGCTGCGTCGTTCCCCCTCGATCCGCTGTGTCCTTTAATCCATTGTAGGGTTATGGGATTTGTTTTACATACCTCATTTAAGCATTTGCGGCAGTCGAGTAGAAGTCCCGAGGTTGTGTTGTTATTTTCAAGGGCCATGAGTACTGCCCTGCTGTCTGATAAAATCCTGATAGGCTGTTGTTCTACCTTCTTGTCCCGTACCGCGTGTGTGGCTAGGATGATTCCCATGCACTCCGCTTGAAAGATCGTGTTGTACTTACCCAGTGGGGCCGCTATTTTGATGTTTAGGTCTTCAGAGAAAACTCCGCAACCTGTACCTGAGTCTGTTTTGGACCCGTCAGTGAATATCCTTACTTCTCGTATGTTTTGCCCCTCCCGCGGGTCTTCGTACAGTTGGATCTTGTACTTCTTGACCGTTTCTACCTGCTTTGGTATTCGGTCGCTAATGGCCTCAATCATTGGTTCCTTTTTTGCTTCATCGTAGTAAAGTACCGTATGCGGGAGCGGTACTTTGTCCAATAGATTTGAGTGTTTTAAACGTACCATAGCTATTGTCGCTTCTTGTTGTACGTGAAGGTGGAGTGGTGTTAGGTTGAGCATAGCTTCCAGGGCTGCAGTTGGGGTTGTCCTCATGCAGCCGCTAACTGCCATGCAGGCTATCCTTTGTAGTTTTTGTAGTTTTGCTATTGTGGTGGATTGTTTGGTTTTGGTCCACCATACTACCGCTCCGTAGCAGAACATAGGCCTAATCACTGTTTTGTATAGCCACATTATGACTTTGGGGGATAGTCCCCAGGTCTTCCCTATCATCCTCCTGCATTGCCAGAAGGATATTGTAGCTTTGTTGTACCTTGATTCAATGTGGTTGTTCCAGTTTAATTTGTTATCAAGTATTACTCCTAGATATTTTACCTCCGTTGATAGAGTAAGTTGTGTTTTAAAGAGACTGGGTAGTCTATAGTTACCTAAAATTCGTTTATTAGTAAACATTACCATCTCTGTCTTCGTTGGATTAACTGAGAGTCCATACTCATTACACCACAGTTCCACCATTTTCAGAGCTCTCTGTGTAACTCCAGTGACGGTGTCCGCGTTGTTTCCAGTAATGAGTATGGCCAGATCATCAGCATAACCTACTGTGAAAAAATAGTTAGAGTTTAGTTTAGATATTAGTGTATTAGCCACCAAATTCCATAGAAGAGGTGACAGGACTCCGCCTTGCGGGCAACCTCTTACCACTGACACCTGTTTGTTAGGATTACTATCTAGCTGAATGACTCTTTTACTAAGCATGTTCTCTATCCATCCCGAGATAGTTACCGGGACATTGTGTTTGTTTAATGCGTTTTTAATGCTTGTGAAGTTAGTTTTGTCAAAGGCTCCCTCTATATCTATAAAAGTACCTAGACATATTGCTTTATTTTGAATTGCATTTTCGATTTTCCCAACTACTGCATGCAGTGCCGATTCTGTAGATTTACCCTTTGTATATGCATGTTGATTTTTGTGCAAGGGATGTTTTATAAGCGCCTTATCTCTTATCTCCTTGTCGCATAGGCGTTCAAGGGTCTTGAGGAGGAAGGAGGTAAGACTGATTGGTCTGAACGATTTCGTATCGGTGTAATCACTTTTCCCTGGCTTCGGTATAAATGTGACTCTTACCTTCCGCCAATTAGACGGTATATATCTGTGAGCCAAGCATGCTCTTAATATATCCGTCAGCAGATGTATCATGCGTTCGCCTGCCCATTTTAAGAGTCCAGGGAAGATTTCATCTGGCCCCGCTGCTTTAAATGTTTGAAAACTGTTAATGGCCCAGTTTACTGACTCACTGGTAACTACTTCACCTGCGATTTTCCAGTCCTCTGCGGTGGTTGTGTATGTCTCCTCGGTGATATCCGAGTTGTTTGTATCTTGGTTTTACAACCGGGGAAGTGTGTTTGAAGCAGGGTTTCTTCCGACTCCTCAGCAGTGCTTGTCATTGTACTGTCTGGTTTGCGCAGTACACCTTGTTGTGTTTCCATAGGTTTGGATAGGACTTTCCTTACCCGATTTGCCTGTTCGTTGGATTCGATGTTGGTACAGTACTTTTTCCATGTTGTATACTTCATGTGCCTGATTTCTTTTTTGTACTTTGCTTTTTCTTCTTTGTATAATTCCCAGTCTTCCTCAGATCTAGTGTTCATTGCTCTGTTAAACCGTTGCCTCACTTTTTTCCTAATTCTGTCTAATTTGGGACCCCACCACGGTTGTTGTTTGGCGGTGGGATTAGAGACTTTCGGTTCGGGACAGCTGTTATGATAGCAGTTAATGATTAACGTTGTTAGTTGTTCTACCTGTTTTTCTATTTGTTGCGTGTCGGTTAATTTTAGTGGCTTACTCATGCGTTTAACCTCTTCCTCAACCAGAGCTGTGTATTTATTAATGTTTGTCTTTCTCGGGTTTCTACGTAGCACCGTGTTAGTATTAGCTATGTTTAGATCGTACAGAATCCACCTGTGGTCTGAACAGGATGCCTCAGAAGAGACTCTCCAGTTCGATATTAGTTTGGCCGCGGTTTCTGTAGCTAGTGTTAGATCAATTATCGTTTGACTTCTTTTGTTTACAAAGGTCGGTTCTGCACCGTTGTTAATAATTAGCAGGTTAGTTGTGAATAGGTATTCAACTAGCAGTTTACCTCTGTTGTTTTCGTTGTTCATCCCCCATAGTGGATGATGTGCATTTGCGTCCGTCCCAATAATGAGTTCCAGCTTGGATTCTTCGCACCATTTCACTAGTTGGATTAGTTCATTAGGTGGCGGGTCGTCCTGTTCTGGCATGTAGACTGATGCAATGACCATGTCCTGCTGTGTGGGATCTAGTTTGTTGGTTATCCTTATAGCTGTTAGATCTCTGGAACAGTAATTAAGGAGTTGTTGTGCATGTATATTGTTACTAGTGTATATGCATGTTCTGGGTGATTCAGTCGAATTGTATATCTTACCTCCTGTATATAGGAGACCGCATATGCGGTCCGCTCTAATCCAGGGCTCTTGGATTAGGGCGATGGTGGTGTTGTGAACCTCCAGCCATTTGCGTAGTTGAGCCGTGGCGGTTTGGCTGTGATGGAGGTTTATTTGTATGATGTTAATTTTGGGATTAGGCGAAGTCAGCGCCATCATCCATGAGCGCTCTCTCCTCCTCGTCTAGGCTCATATCGCCTAGGTTGCGGGAACATTCGTCGTCGCTGCCGCTGGATCCCGGTATGGCGGAATCCATCGGCAGCGCCGACGGTGGTGGTAGTAGCGACTCTGTCTGGAGTGCTGTTGGGCCTGGAATGGCCGTGTCTACCACTACGATTGGGCTAGGCTTTTCCGTCTGTGCCGGTGGGGTGTCCTTCTTCTCCTCCTCTTCGGCTCTTCCCGCCGGGCGCTCCGAAAACTTCCCCCCACGACCTGGAACTTCACGTAGACTGACCCTAGACAGAAGCACAGCCTACGCTCTCTCTCCAGCAGTGTGGGGACGATAGTTTCCGGGACGCTGACCACGACGAAGGTGTTGCCTGTTTGTACGTCTACCTTGTGTACTCGCCACGCGTCCACCTGAGCCCAATCGTTTTGGTAGCGCAGTGTCTTACCTATCAGTTTCGCATCAGGCCATTCACCGGGTACGAGTATCCCACAGCGAACGCGTCGTTGAAGCTCGTGTTCTTCCTTTACACAGATGGTATCTCCTCTGCTCAGGATGACATTCTGTAGCGTGTTCCTGACCCACTCTTTGGCGTCAGTACTAAGGCACCACAGCTTCAGATTACCATCTGTGTAAATTGGTTTCCCTTGGAAGCCCGGGCCCAGCCTCAAGTTGTTGCTTGCTGCCTCCATAATTTTCTGGCAGAGTATCTGTTCCACCTCAGTGGCTTGTTCCCGTCCCAGATGATTTTTTTGGTTGGTGACCCCCACCACCAAGTTCGGTTTCGCTGCGTCAGCGTAACTACCAGGCTGTGGTCTACGCGGAGTCGCAAACTTCTGTCGTTTAGGACCCTCTCTCGGCGTGATGGTTTCGTCGAGACGGTTCCTTTTGACTGGGGTTTGCGCCTCCTCGTGACCAGCAATACCTTGCAGCGCAGTTCCGGGGTTCCTGCATGTCCGGTACGCCTTTGGAGGCGGTCTACCCACCACAGGATGAGTTGCCTCACCCGTAGCCGGCAGCCCAGCGTCCTTGGATGTCCCAGGTTGGGGTTCCCCTTCACTAGAAAGAGAGGCAAGGCGTCTGAATTCCTTTGCCCTCTTTTTCTTGCTTGGCCTCACTTTACGGGTCCTCTCAGCCACCTTGGCCGGTACCCTTGGGGCCACCAGAGTCCACCCCTCGTCCATAGGGTCAGGCTCTGGTTGTTGTTCTGAAGTTGTGGTCACCTGGCTCGGTGTCGCTTCACTGGGCCCAGCAGCAGAATCTGCCACTGTGTTCCCAGTTGCTGCCACTCCTGCCGGAACCTCAACTTCGACGGTGGGGCCGCTCGTACCGGTCGGCCCTGGTCCCAGGGATTTCTCCCTGGAACCAACACCCACCGGTACGGGTCCCGCTGGCCGCCTGTTGCGTGTTGGAGGCTTGCCTCCCCTACCGCGCTGTCCCTGCGCGTGCTTATCATCGGATGTTGGTTGCTTGCGATTATTATACATATTTTAATGTTGTTTGTTTTCATCCTTCCGGTTTCCCACCCGCCACGGAGCCCGAACCTGGGGTGCCTTTTTTAAGAGGCACCAGGATTACCGGAAGAATATAGGGACGAAGAGTTGGGAGTCGTGCGCGACATCGGCAGCTCGTAGTGTCCAGCTTGCTGGGCCGTACACCCTGGCCACCTCAGCATGGCCGCCCCCATCCCGTATGGGCCCCCCCCCCCCCTCGCCGGCAGACCAATAAGTGGAATCCACAGCCGATTGATCCTGAGTGGCTAGCTCAAGACCGCCCGTTTGAGAGGAACTCCGGACCAAAGAGGAGTGTTGCGATCGGCGGGCACAACCGCCGGCCTACCTCACGCTCAGCCACCAGGATTCCTTCATCCCTCCGTACGAGTCTCCACGCACGGCACAAACACGTGGGTGGCACGGTTCTACCCGTCGCTAGCCCGCATAATAAATTATACGGTGGCGATTCGGGCCCGTGACTGTTGTGCCACGAATCAGTCACAGTTTAAAGAGCTGCTGGGCAACACCTATTTAATGGCGGTGCTTGTTCGCCATGTCATAGGGCCGTCATCGGGATTGCTGTGTCTTTTCCTGGGGTATTCACGCAGCTGAGGTACCCCAACACTCCCTGTTGGCTCTACCGCCTCGGTCCGGGACTGCTTATTTCGGTTGCCCTTTATTCGCAGCTATCCTGCATACTACAGGACTGTTCACTATCCGCCACCTGTGACCCGGTAGGTAGCTGAGGCTCGCCCCCACGCAGATACCCTAGGTCTAAAATATTGGTTTTATTGACACACACGGTCGTAACGAACCGACATGCCCTGTCGAACCGTCAGGTTCCTCCTTCGATAATGTTAAACAATAGGAATAACAGTTTGACGAAGTAGCGTTCATCTTAGTTAAGCGATGTTTACAGCTACCAATTAGAGGCAGCGGCAATTAATCAGCTCGTAAACAATGCCTACGCAGGGAGCGAAATGCTGCGCTGTAAATTTCTCGTCGCCAAGACGTTTTCTACGCGCCCTGGTTCGTGTACGCCCTTAGCGCTCGCGGTGCATTCATAAAGGTAATGTTTGGGAAATTTCCTAACGGAAGAAAGCGGAAGATCCCCTTTAGCACGCCGTGGCGGCACGTCCTGCGTATAGAACGGGTTGTTAAGGATATTGATGCGTTATCGGTACGCGTCGTAAAACGACTTGCCTCGCGCCGGAGCTGAGCGATAAATTTGAGTTTTGACACAGGATAAATCTTGTTTCGTGCCGATGAGTGGCAGTTGTAGCTTAATGGGAGCGCGGTGAGCGAGCGCGGGTTGCCGACGCCTTGCCCCTAATTTAAACGGAACTGTAGTAATCTGTCAAGAATTATGCCTGTGTTTAGTGTATTCTGAATATCGTATATATGTATAATGTGTGTACGAGTACTTACTTATACCTGATGAATTCAGAAGGTTGGAGTTTATGCAAATATACCATCGTATACTTTGGTTTACATTATGTATCCTGCTACTTCAGTGCCTGGCATAGGAGGAAACTACGAGTATTGCTACAGGTGCGAATCGCTTTTCATAATGGTTAATAACCAGAAAACAACTGCATGACATGGGATCGTTCAAGAGGCATATCGGAGGTGTCTTCAGAGATGGGCAAAGCATTAGTAGCGCCCCTGGTGTGAAAACGCCAAAGGCGGCGGTGACCACTTTCCACCCTTCTATCCCGCATTTGTCAGTTTGTCTGCCGTATAATATAAAAAAGAAGAATTACCATTTCACTCCAAATATATAGGATGACAGCTATATCTACGGTGTGTGCATGGGGAGCTTGATCGGCAGGGGTGTATGTTCACGTGGAAGTTAGAACGGTCTCAATAAAGATCACGTTTCCGCGAGATATTGCGTCGATGCGCCACCCTTGCCGGCTGGTAGGGCGGTAGACCAGCTGTTATATTAAACTTCTTGCAAACGGTTAAACAACTGAAGGACTGACACGTAAAGAGGGCCGCGCTAGATAGATAAATTACATGCTAGAATTTAAGTCTGGTATCCGCGTCGTTGTTTTCGTAGATATTTTCCTTGTTGTTTAGTGTGTGTTTAGTTCCATTCCCAGCCGCGAGAAAAGTTATGTAAACTGTAAACGGGTAAATATCAGTTCACCATACTATAGACAAAATCTCTTAAAGACTAAGCTAATGAGCTAGGTTACTTACAAGCTAAATGGCTTTCGAACGTAAGCAGACAATAGAAGTTGTCTTATATAAACTTATTCAATACAAAATACGCATGTTTGCAAGATAAATGTGGTTCTATTTAATTTATCTTCCCAGCACTTTCCTAATACTTATGAGTACATGTAGCGCAGATTACATATCTTCATATAACATACTACCTATATGAATATTATTAGGCCAACGAAGTCGCGCCGGGTCCTCTAGTATGAAATAAAAACTACTTTCGCAAAAGACTCGCACAATGATTTACATAACCGTGTTAAACACACCTACAAAGAATACGTGACGATCAAAATAACTCGCCGCTGAAAACACGCAAGTGGTAATTACTATAACGGTTGCTACCGAACCCAATAACGATGCATTAAGTCGGTGGAGATTAACGATTTACGAGCAAATTTATAACTCGGCAGCCCGCTCCATAAACACGAGCGTCCGTCCACTGGAACTAGCGAAACTTCTAGACTTGTTATTGTCGCCCTGAGTATTCTCCCTCATAATGTACGCTCGACGTAATGAAATAACGTACGGCGGTCCTACGATTCTAGTTCTACGAGGTTGGTAGCACTTGTCTTTCTCTGTAGGCTAATCACGTAACTCTGTTGCTAACAATTCCCTTACTTCAATTATTGAAATTGTTGCTTTTGCGATTCCCTAACATCGATTTTATGGGTTCAGTTGCTAATAAAGTTGCATTGCAATAAATTGAAACTACTACATCGATCATACGTAATCGCAAAAGTAACAATTTCAGTAATTGAAATCAGATAATTGTTGGCAACCGAGTTACGTAATTAGCCTATTGGTCATATTTGAAGCATTTAAAGATATCGTGAAGAAAGATCGCAAAAGAATTTCAAAATTCCCATCCCACACTGGACCCGTGATAGTTGATGAAGATTTCTCACACCAAATTCAGTGAATCCTATAGCTCATCAGTGGACTAATTATAGGATTAAGATGAGACCCACTGTGTAGCATAGGTACTCTGATATGCCATTCAATAACTGTATCAACGGGAAATATAAATATAAGACTTATAATTGGTACTTCTTGTCCAAAAAAGTCTTGGAAACTCAAGCACCCGTACTGGAAATGGGACGAGCGCTCGAATAAAATTCCGTGCTCCAGCTGTATTTGGGATTAACTTTACCAAGTAAGATTTTATTATACAATTATATATTTAGTTAGAATTATAAGTTTAATAATGTTATAGTACCAACAGAGCACATTCTGTTGATACAATTGATTAGAGCATTAGAGCACCGATTAGAGGTAACTCGTTATCGTGGCTTCAATATATATTTTACTAGTGAACCCGGCGCGACTTCTTTAACCTACCCTTTTTTTCTTGCTTATAAACCTTCCTCTTGAATCACTCTATCTATTGTTGAAAACAGCATTAATAGACGTAGCGTAATTTAAAAGATCTAATCGTACATATATACATACATTAATACATAGAGACATACGGCGGGAAGTAACTTAACTTTATACTATGTACAGATAAACTGAACAAAATATGCTGTTTGTTTATCATACAAGCAGGCAGCTCGTGCCTCGTTAGATTTCTCGTCACGAATTCATAATGCGTCAGACCGGATAAACTTGGGGTCGCGACATGCATCTCAATGAAAGCTTTACTAATTCCTCTAATAGCGGTATTTGCCAACAAATTTAAATGTAGCACCTGGCCAGAGGGTGCGTAGCCACTGGCAGTGTGGCGCCATCTGCGTTAAATGCGGGGTTTTCTAATAATCCCAATTTATTGGATTGCTCGGGCTTGAAACTTAGCCCCTAACTACCTGCTCACCTTTAAAGGAATTATCGAATAGCTATGTAATTAACGTACATCAGCGCCTTCGGGGTACCTCCATAATACATGACATTATTAGTCACTAGCGATGTAACGCGACCTTCCCGAGAATCACTCAATTGTTGTAAACACTCAAACACTCAATGTGTTGATGAAAGTTAAGCCGGTAAATAATGCACATCGGCTAGCCTCGGCACGGCTTCGACATCGTATGTACCTACTGAACTGCGTGCGATAGAGACGACGCTCTACGAAGTCGAACTATAGCCCGTATGCATTACTCCTGACATCAGTACCTCCCGTATGTTAATTTATATTCGTCCTAGACCATAACGCGTCCTAGGACAAACTAATCGGGTTTGTCCAGTAATATACCTATAAGTTCGAATTGGAGCCGCCCGACTGGGGAAGTACCTCCACCTTACAGAATATCGCAGCTAAATAATACTCTTTTAAATAGTATTGTGTTTCTGACGGTGAGTAAGGTTTCCAGTGCTCCATGGGGTGGGGATTTGGGGAACCGTGGCTTTGGCAGTGGAGTGGCATTTGCTTTTTGCTGCCAGAGCAACGTGTTATAGAGGTGGGCAACGCATTAGCAATACTCTTGGTGTTGCTAATGTATATAGGCAGTGGTGACCACTTTCCATCAGGTGGCCCGCCTGCCTGTTTGCCTACCGTATGACATTAAAAAAAAAAGTAGATATGCAAACATTACTATTTTCTGTCTGCCAAATAGATCCGTTAATCTATCTCTGACTGAGCAAATGAAAAAGTGTAAACAACCCTTTCTGTAAATACGCTGAGCGCTCAATCTACAGGTTGATCAATCAATCGGCCGCCAGTCCTCAGTAGCGTAGAGAGTCAGGTGGGAAAAACGATCGGTAAATAGAGTGTTACGGACTGCCAATGGAATGCGTAACCCATACTATTTGAACTTTATCTACCGATTACGAAATGGGTATGGTTTGTAAGGTCATTCATAGTATATTCTGGTAATACGTCGATTTACTACTACATATTTTAATGGTTTTAATGGGTTTGAAACAGATTCGATTTCTAATAAGTATTTGACATTAGACAAAACCCTAGCGAAAAACCAACGAAGAGCCCCCTATTGAAAATAAATACCTAAATGATGCCGGTAATATCTAATTCCTACATTTTAATTACATTCAATAATGTTCATAAAATCTGAGATGCAATGCAATAATAACACATACACAACAGGCTATATCATACATTGGTTCTACAAACCAACTAAGCCCACAAATACTCCTATTTCCCAGTCCCCGCGCGCGCTGTATCGCTAAACGCCGGCCTCCAGCCAGATTTAACATTAACCCAGTGTGTTGACACGCCATTAACTGCGCGGCTCCGGTAAATATTGCGTGCCGCCGGCCGCGCCACACAGATACCTCCACAGCCCCGCCTAAAAAACGCCATAAATTACTAGCCATTAGCCACTGATGAGTACCACGACTGCTAAGAGCCTACATTCTTCACCGCTGTTATCGAACACCCATTTTACGCGCAAAGTTGGACAATCCCTTTAACCCTTTAAAAGGGTCGGCTCATTTTTACATACACCCTGTTTACGGAACTCGTTAACCAAAAGCCGCGCCGGGAAATAGTCCCCTTAATAACTTTGCATACAATTAAATTTGCCATTAATTAAATTTGTACAAAGTTACAGGTTCCAGCCCTTGTTGCAACTATAAAGCTATGTAAACAAAAACAAGCCCAACGGGAGCGCTTCGTGAAGCCCAATTACGTATATTAAACAGTCCGTGGACTGAATTACGCCGGTTGGTTACACAGATTCTGTAAAATACAGAGAAAACACTTATTGAATAGAATGTCAGAAGATAATTACATAGATTGTGATTTCTTTATTAGGGCGTTAAACCAGATAGTCATTGAGAACTTGAGAGCCGCTTTGGTTCGACCTTTATAACGTACGGCTAAGGAATATAACACGTTGCCTACTAGTGATCCCTTCCCTGAACTTTAAATTCTGGACGCCTTCAAAGCTAGAGTGAATACGTTGTTCCTAGACAGGCATACTTCATCATCGGCCGCATCGTCACTTACCAACACGTGAGATGGCGGTCAAACGCATGTCTAGTCTAATATATAAAAAAACATTAAAATATGGTTTGTTTTCGTTGATATTTCCTCGGTGTCCTTGCTGCGGCATCTTCAAATGGCACATTCGGTTCAAGACGCAGCTTCATTGGCACGGAAGAGGAAGTTTGTGAATTTATTAAAGACTCACTCGAAAGCCCGCTCGGTTGACTCTCCCCTAACCTATTAAAACTTGTACCCCTATTACCTTCCTTTTGTACTAAATTGGCCGAAAACCAAATTTGGGGAGGAAATTTGCACTATAAGTAAACAAAAAATATTTACCTACAGTTTTTAAAAGTTTTAAAGATCATTTAGGTAAACAGATCGTTATTTGCTAAACAAACAAGGCACTTGTTTTTCGTTAGACCATCTGCTGTTGTGACATTTTTCGTGAAGTAAAATAATCTTCCGTTTATTTTCAACTTTGCTCGATCGATCTATGTCTAAGTTTATGGTAGGAAGAGTGGCCATTCATTACTCGAATAAAAGTGTGCTTAATTTTGAGATAAATATCATTCATTTTCTTTTCACCAGTGATAATCCATATAGTTAATTTCCATTTCGTTGTCTTGTTTTTAATTCTAGGTCTTTAACTAGGTGTCGAAGACGAGATGTAGCCTATGTTCAGCGGTTGACGGTTGATGATGTTAATGATGTCATAATTGAGAACCCTTTAATTTTACATATATCACATCCATACACAAAGCTCCTACAGGTGGGGTAGGCTGAGACTATGGACCGCCACTTTGCTCTGCCCTGATACAACTCCCTAGTATCCCTAGTCCACAACTCTTTTCATACATCTTCTTTTATTCTTGCCACTTCGGACCCCAGCTTTTTTGAGAACATTACAGTTCTGATCAATAAATGTTTTCTGGGTCGTCCTATAATTTCTATCAAATTAAAGGTATTATTAAATAAAAATAGGAAACTCTCGGTTCTCAATTATATTTCAAAGAATATCCCTGAATGAAAGATCAAAGAAAACTATTAGATACTTAATTGCCTTCATTTCGGATCAAATATCATAAAAAGTAATCACAAAATCCGCATCCCCAAGGTAGGGGATGGTAGACAGTCTGTAACTAAATCAGGACATACATTATAGGACAATAAACTGTTTCTATGGCTGTTTAACGATCGTGTGTTGAAAAGACTTATTAATACACTCAATTCAGTACTAAATACGGTTGACTGATCTTTTCACCGATACATTCCTGTAATAGTTGTGAGGGAGTGTTGAATTATTTAATTAAGCTTGAAAGCATTCGGCAATCGATTTATAAATAACTTGTCAGTAATTTATTGCAACGACCAGACTACAAAGGCGGATATATCCATTTTCATTATTAAATTCCACGATCCCAGCTATTGCCAGATTGGAAATTGGTTGTTTAAGCGAATATCAAAGATGTCCCTCCTTTGACGCAGTGACGTCGGCGTGAGGTCCTGATATTGGCAGCAGGTCGCGTCTTCTCATTCTAACAATTATGTATTATAAAACATATGTAGTTATGGTCATTTGAATTCAGAGATGATAATTATCGTTATTGCTATATGTATTCTGTAAAAAAAAATACCAAGTGTTTCCTACAATTTCCTGCATTTTTACAGAAATTGCATAGCGAAGCAAGTAATAGAAATAGGTACTGTAAATGAAGGTAATATAATCGTTTTTGAAATGTCGATCAGCGTGAGATTGTATCGTAATCTACGTTTAAATGACTTAGGTAAATAACTTTCCTCAAACCGCAACAGTAATTTGATGAAGTGTTTAGAGGGAAACGATTGTGACTGCGTGCATAGTGGCGTTCTGAATTGCTTTCGAATTTCTTGATTCCCGCCCGCATATCGTCTGATTGCGAAGTCATTAAAACGCAAATTAGTTGGAGGAAATTGTAATTAACCCTTTATTGGTTGCGTTAGACGTCGTGTTTCACGGCAAGGCTTTGAACTTCAAACAAAGCCATTAAACAACGTCGACTGTGTGGAAATTTGATTTTGTATCGTACCTTCAGGAAACCCTGCTATTAGGGTCTGTTTTTGTTGTTTACTTTCATGCTAAAAAAAATTACAATTGGTATGAGAGTCGGAACAATTTTATCTACATTATGTTTAAAAATTTAAATACCTACTTGAGTAGCAATTTATTATAAATGATAATAAACCTGAATCACGATATTTTAGAAACTATAATTTTTTTTACAACAACATGTGCAAAACCATTACTAAAAGCCTATGTATGTAGGTATATGTGGTTCAGAATACGGAACATAAATCATGCAGCAAGAGCATGTATCAGTTAGTGGGAGGCAGTATCGGTGCGATGCCAGGGCCCCGGGGTACCGGGCACAATGGGCGTGGGTATTAGGTACGGCTTACCGGACTGCACCGCGCGGCTGGCCTGCATGTTGTCGTGTGTCGCCTTCTAATATCGGAAAACGATACCAGCGCGCGAATTCACATATCGTATGGACCGTTTACGTAAAACTGGCTATAAAAGTGGATCCTGTAAATCGCTCACGGCCGATTGGAGCCGCGATCGTGCTTAAATGAGATTAATAAACGAGCCAAACGTGGCACCGGGTTTTCGAACTGAACCGCTATAATTCATATTACATTGCCGACTTTTCATGTAGGCGCTTCCACGCAGTTTTTAAATTCACGTTTTCAATGGTGCCATCGTAAATTGAAAAGATTTATTCGTATCCCGTGATGTTGTAAATCTCTTGAGTTCCGTGTAAATATATTCATGTGTTTATTTAAATTAGACAGTTTAATTCCGGTGCTTTATCAATCTTGAAAAGTTGTTAATAAACGAAATATTTTTAAATGTGGTATGAAAATATCGTGATAACAGATGGTATCCATAAATAAAACCAAGCGTATAGTTTATTTAATGAACAGCTATCTGTTTACTTACATTTTTAATTTTATATATCTGAAGTGGTTTTGAATGGTACAATTTAAAAAGAAAAACAGTGGATGGCAGATACACCTCATACACACCACATATAATTCAACTTTGTGTCTTATGCGGCCTATCCTGAGCTGCAGAACCGATGTAATAGACAACATGTCGCCCGTCGACCACGCCAAGAGCCCTGAGCCTTTCAATATTTTTCGTACCATTAAAAATTCAATATTTTGCTACAAGACACCGATTTTTCTTATTTTTGAACCGTTCGCTTTCGGCACTGCCAATGTAATTTAAAATATGTAGGTTATTGAATTTATTTTGTTACTAGCTAATATTAAAACCCAATATTGAAAACCGTTCGATTTGAAGCGTGCTGGGGCCCTATTTTTACACGCGAGCGCTGCGCGTGCGCTATCTACATCTTTCATACTCGTGGTAAAGACAAACATTCTCAGGCGAGCGCTCGCGTATACCCGAGCGGGCTATTCAAAAATAGGGTCCCATAAATGTCGTAAACACAGAAAGTAACTTCGCCTTGTATCCGCAGGGAGGGCGATCGAGCGCGTGTGCGCGGGAGCCGACGGCGCGGGGATGGTGGCGGCGGCGAGCGCGCTGCTGGCCGCCGTCACGAGGGTGCTGCTGCTTGCCGACATGGTGGTGGTGCGGCAGCTCCTGCTCGCTAAGGATAAGGTGCGTTTTATTGTAGACCTATAATGTTGTAATATTTTCGTGGTCTTAACGGTGCGGAGTTACGCGACTCGACCGAGTACGTAACGGGTACATCCTGGCAGCTTTGGCGTAAGGGATATCGAAAATAAGATTGAGAAGGTTCGCCTGCGCTGGTTTGGTCACGTGCTGCGTAAGCCCCGGGGATACTTGGATAATAGGCGCCTAAACCGGTATCAGGAAAGAGTGCGCGTAGCGACCCAAGAAGCGATGGATTGGCATCGCGGTGTCGGTTGCGAGAGCCTACGGATTGCGACGTGAGGATGTCGAAGACCGGACGAAGTGAAGAAGATTATGTAGGAAAGCGGACCCTAGCAGAAGCCGGGGTAAGCGCAAGGAGGACGACGAGGATTTTCGTAGTTTTACAAGAAGAAAAATCTTTAAACGGAAATCAGTTACTAATGTGCCCGTAAAGCATAATAATTTCTGCCGCCAAACAACAATTTTGCTGTGTTCCAGTGGAGAAGGTAACCCGCAATTGCAGCCTTAAGGCATTAATCCTCACATTGACAACGCACCTGCGGTTCTGCATTTTAGATGTCCATGCGGTGCGTTGAACGTGACATGCGTTGCGCGTGTTATTACCTACGCTCCTGCAAATTTAAAAATGTATCTTCGTTCTACAAAAAAGGTTCTAAATTTTTTTGTGAACAGTCAGTTGCAGAGTGAGTGGACCAAAATTTATGGTAGAAGAGTTATTTCTGCAGGTGACTGTACTAATTATTTTTTACTTAGTAAAATGTATAACACAACACGACATTTGAATTCTGTGAACCATGAACTCAATACGGAAAGAACTATATGGCTTCCGGAAAAAGTGTCAGAACTTTCTGTAGCAAAGTTAATTTCAGTACTATCTGCTAGTTAGGGATAACTTTCAGAAACGGAACAATAAACAAACTTTTTATACATATTGCGGACCCGCATGTAGAATACCGTATTATATTGATCGCGATTGAAACTTTATGATAAAATATATGGATCCTGATTCAAAATTATCTATAGGTAGGTGCTATTATAAAAAGCCTTGTCTATACATTGAAGATATTTCAGACAAAATATTCGAGATAGGATTCTGGGCCTACTATGCCCAAAAATATTTATATTTGCAATTTTTGTCTCTTTGTCTGTTCGCGTATCACGCAAAAACTACTGAATGAATTATTATTTGGTTTTGATAGTTTGGTAGCTTAAAGTTAAAAAACTTGTCTCATTATAGTTTCAACCAAATGTCACAATCCTTATGTTTGCTTGTCGTTGTAGCATAGATTTAGATTGCTAGGATGGGGAGTAGTCGGTCATATCCAAAGAGATTTTCATATTAGTAACTTTATTGTCAAGCCTGAATTAGTTTTCTGTCCACACGAGGGCAACAGCTTGACGGATTATAGAAAACTCGAATGGCGAGTCCGGAGGCAAACATAGAAAAAGAATTGTCTCTGCCTCGAGACAAAAAATAGAAAACGGCCCTCCCCAAGATTCGGATCGGATGCTAATACTTAAGCATCCTTAGTCCCCGTATTGTCAAGAGTCATCATACTCAAAACCGCGGACTTAACGCACTCCGTTAAAAAAAGCCACGATGGTCGAATTTATTTTGACCGTGGATCGAAATATGTCGGTTACGTTTGTACCATCGCTGTGGTGATTATGTCACTTTGTCACACCATCTAGAACAGCGGGACTATTTACTATCTCAGTGGACAACTGAATGTGATATAAAATAATCTTACACTACTCTAATTTGGTAGAAGCTATAGCCAGTGGCCTACGTAGTTGACGTACTGTAGTATTATCTAGTTTCAAATTCAGTAACCAATAGCCACGCAGAATCCATATTTTTTATTTAATCATTACTAGCCAGGCATTTGATCGTCATCTCATAGAAAATGGAGCATGAATGTATTGGCCTATCTCTAGGTCATGCTTTATTCTAACGCTGAACTATTGTAAACAGGTAGCGCGAAGCCTCGACCGGCTCGAGTCGGTGTCCAACTTCGCGGAGTTCGTGCGCGCGTTCACGGAGTTCGGCGGCGGGATGGTGGAGCTGGCGCGGCTGACCGCCGAGCGGCGCGCCGACCTGCGCGACGAGCGGAGACGAGCGCAGGTCGCCGCCGCGAGGAACGTGCTCGAGCGGTCCACGCTTATGCTGCTCACTTCTTCTAAGGTACTGTGATGGCGTTGAACTGGGTAAAACCGGAATGCAGCCGTACCGCCGATCTCTGATAGTACGCCGCCATCTTGATGCAATTGAGTAGGGATCAAGCCAGAGCCAGAGCTGTCTCGCTGCGATTGGTTTAAATTCAATTGCATCAAAATGGCGGTGTACAATCGGAGATAGGCGGAACCACTCCTGGCTCATTTCTCAGCCAGGGATTGCCACTCAATGGGGCAAAGCAGCCAGCCTTTGAGCATATTCTCCAGTAATAGCGATATGTAGATTTAAGTTTTAGAATGAGGCTTTAGTTTTATTTAATTTTAGGTTTTCAATTATTGTGATTAGATAAAATTATATTATCTAAGTAGGTATTATGTTGTTTCAGATTCCCTCTTTATATTTAAGTAACTCGTTGCAAGACTGAAGAAAGTATTAGCTTCAGCTGCATGAGGTTTTTTTAGTACCTTAACCTTTACTACGTTGGTCTGAACTCAAAAGTAATTTTATATCGCGTAGGTCGATCCACATAGGAGTTGCAGCGGTGCATGGTACATGTCTACATTTTGTAAACATGTTCCCATTTTCACAAATTTTAACCGTAGTCTCGCTCGGAAAAAAGTAAAGAGAGAATCAATCCTTGTATTTGAAGTCACTGTGTCAAATTCGGTCAATTTATAACATTAGTAGCGTGCTTAAGCCATCCGCGATAGCTGTGGCGAGAGCGACAGACGAGACATACGAGACGAAGTACAGGATAATATCCGCCATCTTCACAGTCGTATGTTCTATCATTATCGCGGTTGGCTTGGCTTAAATGCGCTATAAGTCCGCTTCGCTTCTCTGGGCCGCCATCGTGTGTGGGTTTTTTGTACCGACGAAATATATAGGCGCAGTGGGAAGGATGTGTGCTTTTCACTTATTTCTTTTTTATATATTTTTAAACTGATCCCAGTTAGTACTAGTAGTAGCTAGGCGTAGATGTTCGGCCGGCTGTATTTTAAATGGGATACAATTTTTAGGCAGTTTTCATACTAAAACAGCTGCAATCAGAACAGCCTATAAAAATCTAACTACTGAAAAAAGCTATCGCATTGAAGAAATATATTAAATAAAGTGGTAATCATAGTCTTATTAACTATCAAACTGCGAAAACCTAATTAAACTTGATTAAGTATTTATGAAGTAAAAGAGTGATTTGTAACGCTAGAAACGTACGAGCGTATATGGAAAAATATGGGGTGGTTCGATAGTTAAGCTCGTAAGTGTATTAACGCTAAAACTCACATAAACAAAGTTCCCGAACTTGGAACACGATCTAAAACGTAGGTATTAAATTAGCACCTCAACCCGCTCCCGTGGGATTGTTATTAAGAGCATCGGATCGCAATAAATTCCCTATCCCGTGTCCGAGCGTAGTCCCGTCGCTTGCGTAAATTAGTCCTGTCGCCGGTCGCCATTCGCCATTTCTCCTATCAATTATGTAGGAAGCTCGCCAATCCCGGCCGCCCTTGTTCGGACGGAGGCTCGCAGAGGTCGTTGCTCATCAAATTTTATACTCAATCCGGTAGCCAACACATTGCTCGGCTGACACATAGGGAAGTGGGGTTATTGAGTACGCAACGTGCACCGTGCAACGTGCATTTTTATTGCGAGAGCGCCGTTATTTATCGTGACAGCAATAAAAAAAATGTTGTTAATAAAGATATTTTTTTTAATTGTGTTACCCGACACCGCAAGGGGTAGTAATAAGGAACGACATACTACTTATTTTATTTTAAGAGAGGTATGGCACAGCGGCGTATCCCGTTCGAATTGGAGCCGCCCGACTGGGGAAGTACCTTACAGAATACCGCAGCTAAACAATATTCTTTTAAATAGTATTGTGTTTCTGCTGGTGGTAAGGTTTCCAGTTCTCCATGGGGTGGGAATTTGGGGAACCGTGGCTTTGGCAGTGGAGGGACATTTACCTTTTTACTGCCAGAGTAACGTGTTATAGAGGTGGCATTGGCGATACTCTCGGCGTTGCTAATGTCTATAGGCAGTGGTGACCACTTTCAATCAGATGGCCCGCTTGCCTGTTTGCCTACCGCATGACATAAAAAAAAGCCTAAATCACATCCTTTATAGCTCATAATTTTTATAGTTTCTATAATTAAATCACATACATTAGCTATTAAAAAGTTAAAAATACGTATAAGATATGCTCTCATTTAAGTGATTTGGAACTATGTGGGATCTACATAACGGTGGATGGAAACGAAATAATAGAAGTATGAAGTCTTTGAACTAATTAAGATTTAGAAACAATAAATCACAACATACGCTTTTTACGACGCTTGCCGCGACTAGTAAACCTATAAAAGACGATGTACCATGAGTGGAAATACTAGATATATATCTGTTTCTAATCAGTAATTACCTACCGTTCTCTACTGACAGAGTTATTTTCGTGGGAAAATCTCCGCCAAAGCAAGTAAATGATTGGTGAAAATACGGAATTGGCGCGTTCAAAATCATTAGTAACATTTATTAACGCTAAATATTAACTGTTGAAATGAAGAAGGAAAACATGTCTGCTCAACAACAGATATCCGCACCTAAGACCATAAAGAACAACGAGTGAAGACATCTCCTTTTTTAGGCCATAAGTAACACCATCCAGACGAATAGGTGTCATTTGATTTAACCACTGAGATTTAGTGTGGACTGGCTTAATGTCACCGTTATTTCAGTAGTGTCATCATTCATGAAACATTATTGTAAGGCTGTGGAATGAACTACCTGGAGAGGTTTTCCCTGGACAGTACAACATGGAGTTCTTCAAGAAAGGGGTGAAAAGGTTTTAAAGAGGTCGGCAACGCGTGGGTATCGTACGCGTAATCGTCAATGGGCTGCGGTAACTGCTTACCACCTGGCAGACCGTAAGCTTTTTTGCCACCTTAGTGTTATAAAAAAAGCATCGTCATCCCTCATCATCACAGCCTGTAACAGTCCACTGCAGGACTTAGGGCCTCTCCCACGAAAGGGGAGGTTATTGCCATAATCTCCACGCTTGGCAGGCGGGTTGGAGATCGCAGTGTTTAAATATAACAATGGAAAATGCTGCTGCCCATTTTCCAGACTACGGAGACTCTTGATCTTTTGCCTCGAAAACATTAGTCGCCTTGTACGACACCCATGAGTGTAAAGGGTTGGTGCTATTCTACTCTGCCGGACACCGCACGGCCGCACGGCCCTAATTCTCAAGAAATAGATTTTACCTATTTCAAGTTTCAGCCTTTAAGGATTTATTACTTTTGCGAGTACTCAATCTTTGAATATTACTGTAAATAGAGAAGCGCTTTTTAAAATTTCAAAGCATTTTCCGAGCGACTCCGTCTGTGTCTGGTGCTGCTACCAAAGCCTGCAATTTGTCAGCGGCTTCCGTGCCGCGGCGGCGGGCGCGGCTCTTTCTTTTCACGTGACGTATTTTACTGGACCCCTTTAGTTTTCAAGATGACTGACCTGATAAAAAGTCTCACAGAACCTAGTCTACCGAGAATACGGAACCTTCTTGTTTAAAGTATTAAGCCAATAGCTTAAGAATATGAATGCACATTTCGCAACACGTGAGATTGCTAGATGAAGAAAATTTTATATTAAAATTTTATTTGGCATTAGTTGGGATATATACTACGAGTATTTTTAGAACTGGATGATTATGTTCTTATTATTCTTGTATAGAATTTCTTGACAGGTGCATGTATTACACTTTGGCATTACATTAAACATTTCAGTAATACAAAAGAATAGTACGTATGTTTGCGCACAGTTTGTCGTCTTCTTACATTTATTTATCTGTTTTACATACATTTGTAAAATTGTGTTAACTAGAATTTTATGCCTTTCTAATCTAGATTCCTTTACTAGCAATAGGGTTTTTTTTTAAAGAAAGTGCTCATATTTCTTAATGTAAAACGAAATAGCTGTAAAAAGGCAAAATGAAGATTTATATATGAAATTTCTTAATCCTAAAAAAGTTTAAAACTGACTTCAGTCATATAACTTAAATTCTTTTCGCACATTTTTGTACCCAAAACACGTTCTGCCATGGTGGGAAACGCATTTTCCATTAATACCTCAAATTGCGATTTATTAACACCTAAAACCGTCCTATTTCAATATTTAATATAGGATATGTGTGTGTTGTGCAAAGGGTTCTGGGTTCGGTAGCCTACGGGATGAAAATGTCAGAAATGTACGAAAATAAGGTTCCTACTACAACAATATTATTATGGAGAAATCCTTCGATCTTCAAGTAAGCTTATGCGCTAGAGTCTTGACTATTAATATCTACAGATTTCACTTGCAAAGCCCACACTCAATCCCACCGCTGCAACCCTAGTCAACATTTTTATTGGCTATGTACTCTTAGATACTATCCGATAATAATACCTATGCTTACCTTACATCATCAACCGATATTCATATTTACGTTTCGGCTTTTCATCAGTTGAACTATAATAACCGATCTATATTCTCTCTAAGACCAACAAAGACCGTCGGTCTAATGTAGGTACTGTTTCCCGGCCAGTCCACTGATCCAAACGGTTTATTTTCCAGAATGTTTATATGTGACAGTGGGTATCCTGCGATCTTTATATCCAATAGTGGTCATCATGTAAATCAGTCCCTATCATCCTACATCATCATCCTGGAGCATCCTGAGATCATTATGTCTAACCTTGAGCCAACTGCGATTCGTTCTTTCTCACAGTAAGGGGCATTCTGCGTTGGTAGCGTCTCGTAAGTCCAGCTTCAGAGCCACTGCAAACACCAATTTAACAAGAAAACCGCTCAAGAACGTTAATGCTTTTAGAAATAAATAAATTATGAAAATCAAGTTTGCTATTTAGTAAAATAACCATATGGTGACAGTGTATATATCGGTAACGAATACCGTTATTTGCGGAGGGAAACTGTGATATCCACATTTAAACTCTGTAGTCTCTAGCCAGCACTTAGATCGAGACTACTTGATAATATGCTGCTCACGATGTGGAATGTTCCGCAGACCTGCCTGCGGCACCCAGGCAGCGCTTCAGCCCGGGAGAACCGCGACACGGTGTTCTGCCAGATGCGGCGCGCCATGGACCTTATACACTACGTCGTGCGGGACGGCCTGCCCGGTCACGACGAGCCTTCGCATGAGGTAAGGCATCACCAAGACTTGTGTGCTTTAGGTTTGTCAGGATGTGTGCGTAGATATTTGTTTTAAGTCAATCCTTGTATGAGATTCCTGATTTGGTAATACTTGTATGATACTTTTAAGATTTTCGGGTTTATCGTCACGGTATATTTTACTTATTGATATTTGGAAGCGATCTCATTGAAGACATGATTATTTATTTGTGTCTAGTTTTACTTGTGTGTTGTAACAAGCTCTTTTTCCTGTAGTTGAGTTGTGGTTGGTTTGTATATCCTGAGTCTGTATCTACTGTAAGTAGGTACAAATAAGTAGTATATAAGTAACTTACCTACATCTAATTAATTTATGAGAGAAAGATTGTCACCGTTTGTGTAGTACCTACGTAAGCTAAAGTCACGGTCAAATGGGTCAGTATAAGTCTCTATCTGTTGTTAATCTTTACCAATTTAGGAGGTTTTAGAGGCCAGATCACTGTCAAAGATCTTACAATTCTGTCCGCCACGCCAAATTCTTGAACACGTTATTTAAGAACGACATTTAAAAAATTTCTATGAAGTTTAATAAAGTATCAGTTTAAATGCGTTTAAGAATTTAGTGCAAGCCGCACAAACATTAACATTTATTTATCTTTAATGAAGATCAGGACGCTTTAATTATGAGCACAATAAACACCGACGGTGATAAATCTAGCCACAACAAGTTCACAGCCAAAGCAACTTCACGGCGTGTGTTATCTCGCCGCGGCGCACCGCTCATAGGGGCTTCGTATGAATAATATACGGCGTACTTCCCAAAGTGGCGTCGCTTATCACAGTGGCCGCAGCCTAAAGCGCTTACATTTATGTTTTTGTGGATAAAAGGAGAAGAGATCAAACAAATAACAGCCTGTGGGTGTAGCCGGAGCGGAGTCGGGGTGCACAGGGTGCGCAGGCTTTGACACGGTAGCCCCGTATACAAGTCACGTAGGGCCCTCATGGGCACTGACTCGCACTCTTTTAAATTTATTCTACGAAGATTATTTACTTCCTTGTTGACAATTATGTTATATCGAAAGAACTGTCAACTAGTCATTTAAAGTTTTCTAAATGGAAAACAGTCAAAACACTGAAATCTCAGAGTTGAACGGTAATAGACAGTCAGAACACCAGCACGTTAATAACCTGCAGCTCATCAGTTAGAGTAGGCCCCAAATAGATAGTCGATAAACAAACAGATAAAGCAGAAATATATCTGACACCATTTCCAAAGTACGAGAAGCGTTCCGTATCAGCGACCGCGGCCACATTCCAGATAGATTTTATCACAATAATATTTTCAACTCCGCTGTCGTGTCCATACCTCTGCGAAATACAACCGGATAACTGCGCGCGGCGTCTCAAAAGATGAAAAGTATTTCGAATACTTTTGAAGATGTTCGGCCTTCTGTTCAAAACATTTACTTACTATTGTATATTCTGATTATTCTGTCTTTTCTATTCAAGACATCGTCATTATTATAATGTAATACTATGCTAGTAGCCAGATCAAGAGAACTTACGAATTCTTCCTAAATTAAAAATCTCGTGCATGTTTACTCTCGCATGTTTTGTTTGTATGACCGTACAAACTAATGTGAACTCCACAAAATAATATTTCACCTGCCACCGTTTATTTCAACAACATGTCGCGCGCAAAATTGCAAAATGAGCAAGTGTAAATTTTAGTGTGGAACCGAACTGATTTATTCGTCAGTAAATTGTGGTTTTCATACGGAAAACGTGTAGGTATAGTTATTTCAGGTTAAATTACATCGCTATTGTATATAGTACTTATACAAATACAATGTAGGTTAGGTAGGTACTCCACCATGGTACTCATTCACATGATACCATACGAACAACACTTATTTACTTAACTAGTCACAAAAGTATTTTAGATTACCTGTGTAACTAAACAATACGAAGTAATAGGACATTACTTTATGAAAGCCAGGACAAATAAGTCGCTCGGTGCGGCCAGTGTCCGCATTCAGTGCGGCTGCAGGGAAACGGCTCGCGCTGGCCGGTGTTTGAATCCACACCATTATGTCGAGGACAAATGCAAATGGAACCGAGACAATGGCGACCGCAACGCAATGCGAGCTTAGCGCCTGCGCTTATATGTTTGAACTGAGGATTACAAGCCAAGATATGCTGCTATTTCCCGTGTATTGTGTTAAGCATTTAGGTTTTGGTAATAACATAATCTTGAACTGCAGTGCATGCTGGGTTCTTAACAATACAAATTCGTTTGTGTATATTATTCAGTACCTTCTTGCTTTTGACCCCATCTTCATTCGCGTGGAAAAGGATAAAAGCAAAGGTAGCCCACGTCCGTTGTACACCCACTTAAACCTGTCTCTTTATATGTAGGTATCTCCCAAAAATTAGGTCAACGAAGGCCATACAAAATGAATAAAACGCGGCTAAATTCATTCCGAGATAAGTTACGTATTCCTTACGTTTTACGTTCGCTAAAATCAAAAGCAGTTCGTGTGATTTTAATAACCTCCCGACGCGCTTGAATACCGCAATCAGCATCGGTATAATCAATAACGTATACGGCACTCGAGGGTTCGTACCCTTGTTAGCTAATTTGATATCATCCTTGATATGGTTTATCCATGTGAGTGATAAGGGAGGGGTACGCGCCGCTAAACGGCGGAGTGGGGCCACACACCTACATTCGCTGTAAATACAGCTTCCGACTTTGAAGCCCTGGCTATGTTATTTTGAAGTGCCAAGTAATAGTCGATAGGCGTAATGGTTTAGCTTTACCCCGGTAGCGTTTTTACTCACGCACGATATTCACATAGTACATTTTAAAGGTATGTTTCAGGTTTCCTACCGCGTACCTTTGTTTACGAGTAGCCCGATATTTCGACGCAGTTGCATGCATCATGCAACTTAACTTACCTTTAAAATGTGTGATAATAACCGCGATAGTTTAAAAAATAAGTCACGTAGAACGCTTCGTAAGTGAGCAATAGGTAACAATAATTAGCCAAATGTAACAAAATCCTGTAATGCGATTATTGATATCGTTGACGGGTGTCAGTCCGCCATTGACTATAATTCAATTAACGTAAGCTGACCCATTAGCTGGCGGTTTCAATTGATTTGTTCTAAATATTGAGAATTGGACACACGTAATTATTAAATAGAATTCTCTTATTATTTCTTATATTTTAATCGATTTTCTTTCTGGTACTGTGTGACTGAATTTTATATAACGTAATTAAAACTAATTGTAACCTAATTACAGCCCTAACATTACCTATATCTAACATGACTGTTTACGTACCTACAGTTCGGTACCTACTAGGGGTCGCAATACCGGTATATCTTTTCAAAACCGGGATTTTCGGTATTAACATGAGGTCAATACCGGAATCTCGGTATAAATAAATAAAATAAATATTCGTGGACAAATTCACACAGCGCTATCTAGCCCCAAACTAAGCAAAGCTTGTGCTATGGGTGCTAGATAACTGATATAATACTTAAATACTTTTAAATACATACTTATTATACATAGAACACCCAGACCCGTAACAGAAATTAAAATTCATCATTTCAATTTCTGCCCGGCCGGGAATCGAACCCGAGACCTCTTGCGTGGCAGAACATGCCGATGTTGACCATTGAACCACTCAGGTCGTCGGTATTTTCAGGATTTTCGGGATTTGGAGAAGTTGCTAGTATTTTATTAAAAAACTTTTAATTATTATATTCTTTATTGCATAAAAGACATAGACAGACTTAAATAGTTAGAGGATTTCATACGAAAGGTTATTTTCTAAAGAAAAATCTAATTTAAATTTCCCCTATTATAGATCCCCCATCGATAAGTCTTTTCTTTTGCTTATAGTATTAGAGAAAATGGTATTAAAGCAAACTATTATGCGTCTTGTTAGTCTAGGTGGTGATTAGAATATAAAATTGATTCTAATAGTTCAAAAGTAATATGTAATTTTATTTTAACTGAGTACCGAAAATCCCGGTTTCTGTAAAATGAATACCGGTATTGTGAACTCGTAGTTTTCGTCCGGGATCCCGGTATTTTCGGTATCCGGGATCCCGGTTTGCGACCCCTAGTACCTACCCTACATTAAAACGTTGTTGAACATTTCCATACTCTCTAACATTGTAGTGTACCTAATTACTAAAATTAGTTTCGGTTTCCGCCTTACCGAAAACCAGTATTCATGAATTGTCGTCTGAGTTACATTAATGTTTAGGCTGGTTAATGTGATTACTAGGTAAAACCAAAGTGCTAAAGAAAATATCTCAAAAAGTAAACATTAAATTAGTCTAAAAAATATTGTGAACACAATAATTGCACCGCAAATTTCCGTATAAACCATAGTAGCCATTCAAATTCCAATATTCCATCCAAATTCCAACTTCAATTCAACTCCATCGCCATCGTCAAAGAATAAATAGTCTGCGTTCCTCCACAATATTATAGTAAACCTATATAACGAATATGTAGATACCTATAGGACAGTAAGAGTGCGCGCAGCCTACACTAGGGAGGCTTCACTTCCGCAACACTCGAGCCGGAAGGACGCACGCTACAAACTTGGTGCCCTGGTTAGTCGGCTGCCTGACGATATTAGCAAAACACTTTAACAATTAATTAAACACACCATGTTCAGGAATTTCCTATCGTAGGGAGTACTGCGAAGGTATATTGTCTTCTAAGTCATTATAGAGAGTTCATATAATTTTTGTATAGGTTACCAAGGCCATGTCATTACTTCAATAACATAATGTTTTAAACTATCACGGTTATTATCACACATTTTAAAGGTATGTTCCGGGTTTCGCACCGTGTACCTTTGTTGATGTTGACCATGCACGCGACGCGTGACCATGATGCATGCAACCGCGTCAAAATATCGGGCTACTCGTCAACAAAGGTACGCGGTAGAGAACACAGAACATACCTTTAAAATGTTCGTCTATATAACGATTATATTATCATCATCATCATTAACACTGCTCTTCTGTTAAAAGAAAGTGCTATTTTAAACCCCCATAATGGCTCATTGCTCCGAGTGCGTAGCTGAATCTCGAAATACAAACGCAGGCATTTTTGCTTCAGGGGTTGCGCATTGTTACGAACGCGTAATGAAAGCCAACGTGCTTTACAAAACTCACACTACACTAGACATTTTTAATGGGAGATTTTCCGAGAGGCGATTAAAAAGAAAAAATAGTTCAAATTATTGTAATGAATCAAAACGAGATCCACATGTAATGAAGACATTTTGCGCTTTCGATGTATGAAATGTAGAAAAGGGACCAAAACTAAGTATCTTCTCACAAAACACCTTTCCAAGTAACTTCGGTTACTAAATTCAAAAGTTGAGAATCCTGTCTAAGCACCGCCATCTAGTGAGGCACGTCGAACTACCCTTTTTACTTTTTTAAGTAGCCATCTGAAAATCCCCCACTCTACAAAATATGACCAATTTTACTCGATTTCTTTCTGTAACTCAGCTAACTATACGTAGGAACCTGCATTATACTTATATGCACTCAGTGCTGCCGGCTGCGACATGCAACATATGACACGATAGAGATCTTGCTGTTATCGCGATGAGGCTGCCCGGTTGCCAATAACCAACAGTTGCAAGTTCTAAATTGCATTTTCCGCCCGATTGTACTACACTAGACTTATTATAGTAAAGAGTGATAAAGTTAGGTATTATTAAAACTGGTTTAAGAATTCTATTACCAGGTTTTGATTGCGAATTTGTCCACGCAGAGTTTTGATAAACAATTGCCTATGTCGTAACCCGAGTCGAGTAAACGCATAAAAACATTCATAATCGAAGAACATAATTAAAAGGACCACCTCGGCATCGTACGATAGTTTTCACTACAAGCTTTAAAGTTACAGAAGCCTTCCATAAATGGGCGACTCTCATGGCGTAACTACTATAACCCTCGAGAACTTTTTTCCCGCCACAATACAGCCTTACAATGACCAGTGCCTTACTTACTTTATTAGCGGGTTCTCTTAGCGTCGAAAGTATACCTACCGACCCACATAAATTTCTTCCGCAACATAAGTATTTCTTTACTTTACGCTAGGCTTGATTATAGCATACCTTATGAGTGCAACTGTATTTATCCTTGACATAAACTCAAGGATAAATACACTCTTAGGACAGCGGTAAGTATTTACAGCTAGGTCTATCGATGGCAAACCACCATACACTGAATCTCTCTTACTAATTTCAGCCTAACCGTCGCTACATACTCCTATGTCTACTGATACATAAACACGACTATTTCTTTCCTTGTAGATGCAACCTTTCTCGGATAGTCAAGATCAGGTATAACAGTAAACGTTGGTAGCAGAAAGGTTTTCATTTCTTTCATTCTTCAAAACTACCTATGTATTATATTTATAAATAACTAGATTACCTATTTACCTACGCTTGTTTTTTTATTCATTCCATAGTAACTTAAGTTACAGCCAGCTTCATTTTCGAATAGCCGTTGGGATCCTTAGAAAGGATATCCCTCTCGGGATTTCAGTTAGCTGACGATTTTTACCTTAATTGATGTCTATTTTTTATGTTTTATTTTTTAGTCATTTGAGAAATTTTCAGCTATCGTTTTACGCTTAATACATATTTTGTATAACACTGATAATTATAGAAATGCGTAGGTACATTATCTATCAATATTTTATTGAGCAAAACTAATTTTTTGTGTAGTCACTATTTGTATTTGCACCATTCTAGCATTAAGCTTTAAAAGTCACAGCAAAATAAAATAACGAAAAAATCTACTTACTGGGTAATGTTTTTCCTATTTCACAGCCTTGCTACAAAACACGCTCAGAGCTATTTAGGTGTATAGGTATGTGCTTAATTGAGCTAGCTTGTTGCAAGCAATTTATCCAGTCTTCAAACGAGGCTATAAGTATACAAATAATTCGTTTAGATAAGAAGTTATTCCTAAGCATTATAATATTGATTATTGATCCTATCAATAATATACATTGTAATCATATCGCAGTAAAATTACCTACTTACCTACCTTAATTTAGAGTAATATTTCATAACTAGGGTCAATGTCCCACTCGTCGACCAATTAAGCGCTTTTTAACCTATAAAATTGTATGATATACAATAATTTATCAACTAGTATTTGTTAATTTGGCCGTTTTATGACATTTTGGTCGGCTGTTGGTTGGCACATGGTCGACGAGTAGAACAAAAACTATTTAATTCACTTATAATCTATTTATTTTTGTAGGTAAGTATATTTTTTAGATAATCGGTAAATTCCACGTTGCGCTTAGTAAGATTTACAAGTTCTTAGAAAATAACTACGAGTAAGTAAGTACATCTAGTGAAAGTAGAGTCACCCTTAAGTACTTATACATTTTTATACTCTACATTTAGATACCTAAATCCTATTATGATTCGCTTATTTAGAGGGAAAAAAGCAATAGTACCTACTACATTACTACTTACTAAGCTTACTTAATTATTCGAGCAGCCTTTTTTTCTAAATTATTTTTAAGACGAACAAGCTTTATTAGTTTAATTTACACAACTTTTAAATCCAGCTGCCATCCACACATGTGCTAAGTAATTCTAGAATTAGGACTTCATTATGATATCCTTATTCCCGATAACCGTTTGATACCTACCTGTGTCACCCAGGCAGCGCAATGGGAGGCGGGCACTGCGCTGGGCGCGCTCCGTGGCCTCACTGCGCAGGTGCGGACGGCGCGTGCGCGCTGCGGCGCCGACGCAGCCCGCCGACGCGCGATGGCTGCAACCCTGCGAGCGCTCGTCGAACGCACGCACGACTTCACCGACTCCGCGTACACGACGCACGAGCACCGCCAGAGGATACTGAGTATCGCGGAGCGGATAGCCTTCGAGCTGGATCGGCTGGTCGCCGCCGCCGTGTCGGAGGTGAGCGTGCGTTATGACAGGTCGTGTAGTCCAATAAACTCATGGTAGAGTTATAATATCTACTCTCTTTCTGTCGCTCCACAATCTCCTTTTACCAGTTTCACCCAAGCGGCGTCTGCTATTCTTCTGCCGTCATCACTACCAGTTACAGCGAAACTGCGGTCGCATGCCTATCCAAATCTCTGTGTGTGAAATTATGCAAATTAAATATGCATGATAGATTGAAGAAGGAGACATAACGTTGATGATATTCCGACTATTGAGGGTTGTGTCCGACATTCCCCCCAGGAGGAACAGGGCGGCAGCCGCACGGGCACGGCGCTGGAGAGCGCGTGCGCGGGCGCGGTGGCGGCGGCGGGCGAGCTGGAACGCGCGCTGGTGGCAGCGGCGCGCGATCAGGCGCGCGACCTCGCACCGCTCGCCGACGACGCGCGCCGCCTCGCCGCCGACCTTGCCTACATAGGTAACCAGCGCAGGAAAATAGGTACAACGGTGTTCACAGGGAACGGAGGCTGATGTGTAGTCCACGTAATGTGCGCGATTCGGACCGAGTACGCCACCGCACAAGGTACCTAGTTTCTACTGCGCTCAGACTCCGCGTGGGCCCAGTACAGACTCAGTGTGAAGTATCGTTATTGAAATGTTTAATACCCTTCCTGCATTTATGTGGACTTAATGTTATTGCATGCCGATGTCGTTATCCTCCCGTCACATAGGCGTTCGCTCCCTATAGGTAAAACGACCTTAATTGTGTAGGTGATCTGTTTTGCAAATTCTAAAAAAATTTGGACTTGGCATTCGCATTGCAGCTAGTTCCTGTGGTGAGAGAGAATCCGAGAGACTGCACAATATAGCCAGCCGGCTGCACGAGCAATTAGACCACATAATAGAGGTAAGAGGCGGCTCACTCACTCTAGTTTAACTACTTTATATAACGTTTTCTGTTTATCACTGAATTACTTTTGATAAATATAGAAATGACATCTTGTACATCTTGTACAATACGTCGTCTATCGTCGACTCGCACTGATAATGAAGGAATGTTCATTATCGTAATTCGGTATTGACCGGCAAAAGATTAACTACCGACCGAACATGCCGACCGCATCTCCGCAGGTATGCAAGTTGCTTCGGCACATAGCGATGTCGGAGACGCTGCAGGTGAGCGCCAAGTTCGCTGAGATCAACCTGAGGATATACGGGCCGCAAGTGGTGACCGCAGCGCGCACGCTAGCCGCACACCCGGGCAGCGCAGCCGCGCGCGAGAATCTCGACGTGTTCGTGGACATGTGGGCGTGGCTGTTGGCGGACGCGGCGCGGCTGGCGCGAGACCTCCTCGACCTCACGGACGAGCGCGCCGCCGTCGACAAGCACCAGTACAGCAGCTTGCCGAGGCCCGGGGTTAGTAGCATATCACCCTAAAAATCAACTTGTCAACGCCTCTGACATAGCTGTTATACTCTTCCGCAAGATTGACTACGTAAGCCACTTCCAAGCGCACGAATGACATTAACAACGAATGCAATTGCCGTAACCGAAACCTACCGGGAAAGCATTCATCATCATCACTCTTACGCTTTCCGTCTTCTATATTCATGAATATTTCTTCTCGGTTCTTAAAAATGCACTCGATTTGATCTTCCCGTTTCATGGTTTCCTTTTAATCTTGCCACATACTTACATATTTGTCTTTTTTCTCTTTCCATTTGCCCTACTAATCTAAGCATAGGTACATAATGAAGAAGATGAAGAATTAGGCGGTAGGATCCTGTTCAGTTAATAAAATGTAGACTCAACCTATCTTCTATTACAGAAACATGGTACAACAAGTAAACCCCTAAAAGCAGTAAGATTAGACTCCGCCGAGCAGGCCAAGATAGCTAAGTCGGGGTTGGAAATGAAGATGATGTCGTCAGAAATGGATGCAGAGACTGAAAAATGGCAAGGAGCGGCCGCAGACGAAAACAACGATATCGTGAAGAGGTATGCAAATCGCAGGATCATTGTTGTTGTTCCAAAACTTATTCTAAACCACGAATTCTCCTTTTCAGGGCAAAAAATATGTCTTCCATGGCCTTCGCTATGTACCAGTTCACAAAAGGCGAAGGTCGATTAAATACTACGCAAGACCTCTTCACACAAGCGGAATACTTTGCAGAAGAAGCGAATAGGCTATATAAAATTATTAGGCAATTTTCTTATCAGGTACGTGGACTCATTTTACTTCATCACGAGACATTGGACCTAATCTCATTGGCTTATGGTTGCAAATTGCAGGTGCCAGCAGGCACGACGAAGAAAGAACTATTGGAGCACCTGGACAAGGTGCCGACGTATGTGCAGCAATTGCAGTTCACGGTGAAAGAGCCCACGGTGGGCCGCGACGCCACTTTTGGCAAGGTGGACAACGTCATACAGGAGACCAAACACCTCATGAACGTCATCAGCAAAGTGGTCACCACTTGTTTCGATTGCGCGAACAAGGTAACCACACCCATTCTAAACTCACTCCTAACATAAATTTATATACTTACTTAATAAATTATTCTTATTGATATGATACATTCGAGCAACACGATGCACAATTTGAAACTCTAGTGAATAATATTTAGGAACTCTAAAGACTTTAGTGCATTGGAACGTAATGTTCCATAGGTACCTTTGCCGTGGGAGGCGAGTGTGGGAGTTGTTAAAAGGCACCAGAGTGTTGCACCCGTTAAGTACTTTAACGATTATATTTGATTCGTGACTGTTAGACTGTCGGGAAAGGGTGAACAGTGTTTTTGCAGTTTCAAGGTTTATTCTTGGTTTAACGATAGGTTATTAACCATACTTTAACAAATATGTATAATCAAAATATGGATAATTATTACACTCTGAAAAACCAAACCAAGAATAAACCTTTTAGTTTTAGAATTTAGTTTGGAATAGAATTAGAGAACAGTTTGATCTTACAAATCCTTTTTATTTACGGTCACAGTAATTATATTTTGTTTGTTTTATCTTAATTTTTCCCTCCACTCAGGGTCTTATACCGCTGGACAAAGCGATAAACAAATCCTCAGCGAATACTGGGGACGACTCGGTCTGTCTCTATGTTGCACTATCATACCAACACCCCGGTATCACGTATATGTGTGTATATAGTGACCTCAGCATGTCGGTGTGTTCATGTCCATGCCCATTGCCCATACACTTTAAATGTACTTTAGGCCAAATGTTTATTAATTCATTGTCATCACGATTTTCGCTAAAGCCGGAATATAAAAATGGAAATTTGTTGCTAGGTTTATGTAAATCAGTGGGCACTTGCTAAACTCGTTTGCAGAAGTACTTAGAAAATTAACAAACTTTCTCTGGGTTTTCCTCCTTGACGTGACAGTTTCCACTGACGAGAATTTTATTACCTCATGTTTTAATTTTGCTTTGTTTCGTGTCCCTTTATGTTTCGTTTATTTCCTTATTTCAGTATTCCCTGTGTATGCCTGAGAGGGTCCCAATGTTTTGGAAGCCAAATTTACGAAAAACATCCACATTTAAGAGTGAAAATAGTGTATTGAATGGTTGAAGTAGGTACTTTAAGTGGATAAATTTGTGGTTTTCTAAAAAGTTGCGTGTACAACTGCAATTAACCTAAATCGAAATTAACAAACACTAACAACATGACTTATTTGAACTTAGCGTAGAGTTGATTGGTGGTGTATTTTATAGCTAATGATTGTTGTTGATGTAATGTTGCAATTGTAAACTTAGTATTATAGCATATGTGTGGTATTCTAACGATTTGCATTCAAACTTACTGAAATGGGTTTTTAATTATGCTAGATTTGTGATTTCAAAAATGCTCCCCGTGTATTATTACTGCGATCGAAAATTGTTTAATGCGTTTGCCATAACAATTTTGCTTTCACCAACATATTGAATAACATTGCATGGTGTTTCCGATAATATCGGTCGGGTTATATATAACTTAGCGATCGCATTGCCTCCTAACATTGTATAATCACCGGTACGCTCCCGACTATCTAAGCAGCGCCAAAAAGGGACCGAACGACCTCGTCCGTTTAGATCCTCTGGAGCGTACATTCCTACCTACCCACTGAATCCGTACGGTTATTGTAACGTGTCGTTCTGATGCAGTACAAACTGGACTTCACTGGTCTGTCGGCGGGCGCCGCGGGCGTGGGCGGGCGCGGCGCGGCGCGCGACGAGGAGGCGGCGGGCGGCGGCGGCGGCGACGCCAAGCCCGGCGGGAGCTCCTCCGACACGGCCATGTGACAGTACGGCATGGGCCGGCGCGGCAAAGGCGACGCGCGCCGGACCAGGGTCAGCTTCCTCTTGTTTTAAAGACTTAAACGTCCTTAAAACGTCGTCGCCGAACGGGCGGACGAGCCCCGCACAGCCCCGGCTCCGATCGCGATCTTAGGTACCCTACTCTATGACAATAATCCAGAACTGTAATTCCTGGATGTGTAAATATTTAGGCCCCGGCGAAGTGTATACGGTACTGAGATGATCCTAATTCTACAACGAAATAGAACGCGTTGCGGATCGGAGCCATCGCTGGGGCGGGCGCTCGTCCCGGGCGTCACACCCGGCGATGAGGAGCCCACGGTCGCGCCTCGCCTCGAGCCCCGCGGCGGGCCTCCTCATGGCCGCGTGTGACTCTAAAAACCCCGTATCTACGCTACGGATCCATTCACTGGCATCTGGACTAAATATTGCCATTAAATTGATCCCAGCGGAAAGTAGTTTAAATTTAAGATGGACAGTACGATATACAAATAAGTTTCAGCAAAAGCACTTGCGACACACAAAGGCGTCAACGAAGACGTGAAACTGATTTAGGTATTATGAAGTTTCTCTAGTTGTAGGTTCGCTGGCGTTTAAGAGACGCTGTGGCTGTGGTCCTGAACTCGCTTAATCTTGTGTAATTTAACGACTTTTTCAACACATAAGTACATTGTAATGTAAACACCATTAATCTTAAAATTCGACTCTCTTGTTTCGAGTATCTTTAACGCTATTATTGTAGGTAATGTTTTGTAGGTACTCAACAATTGTTACTGAACATATTGCAACTTTTGTCTCACATAATAAGTAATTTGTGATCTAATGAGTGAAATCGTACAATAATAAATTTACTTGTTACACTTTCTTAATGTTTACACATTGTTACATGAAAATACGTAAACAATAATACACAGATGACATATTTTTTTATGTTACCCTTTCTTATATCCTACTTAGCATAATCTCTTCGAACCCTATCTATGTACTCACCTGTTATTAGAATATCTTTATACCTGGTCTACTGTTTATACCCTGTACAAGCCTGTTTACTCTAAGCTCTTTCTACTTAGCACCTGCACTCCTGTGGTCCCGTTGCACCGTTACGTTCTGCACGTTCGCTTCCTCGCTTATGATTTGCATCAGTAGCACGACTTTATTTTCCGGACATGCTACTATCACCACATCTTACTTCAGACACAGTGTTACTCTCTGCATTCAATGTGATCGTATCGCATAACTATTCTACTCTCTCGCCGAGCCCGTCTACATAGGTTCGCTAGAATACGGTCTACGAATGCCGGACATGCATCGAGCATTGCATGATTGTGGCTCGGAGCAAATAGATGTGTGTTGCATGTGTGTATTTCGTAATGGATGTCGTACTTCATCTTTCTGAGACGGGAGGATGTTTAATGTTAAGATAAGGGAACTTGACTCTGGTGGCTGCCAGGACAGCCCCCGGTCGCCCGGCGCAGTGCCGCCGCGCCCGCGCCCGCCGCGCCTCCATATCGCCAGCATGCATCGATCATATCTCTAATCCCACCAAGTGTAGCCATTAAACGAAGCATTAAACCGATTTACCGATGTATCGGTTACGCAATAATGAACATATCATACAAAGTAGGATAAATATATCGTTACCGCTACTAACAAACGCGACGGTGTCGTTATTTAGTGTCTAAGTATTTTTAACTCGACGACCTGTTATTTATTAGATAATGAAATCGATATTCTCCTAGTGTATAAAGTAAAAGGACCGATTTTCATTGGCGGGTTTGGTAGAGGCGTCGTGAGTTTTCCCGGGGAGGTACCGCGCGTACTGGATTGCACGATCGGCCTATTGGTGTTATGTGTTTCAACGCAAATCGTCCCATGAGTTTCACGTCTATATCATGTATGATATCATTAGTTGTCAATTAATACATTAACTACATGCTGTAATGTTGCTTGGAGCCACCGCGGCGGCGGCGGGCGGGCGCGCGGCGCGCTGCCCGATCTAGCGTTACTCTCTTCGAGTCCACTTGTACCATGATTGTTGGCTTTCTTTTAACGCTGTAATAATATTGTTACATCTCTACTATTAATGTCTCTAAGAACTTTAAATCTTATTTATTGCCTTCTTGTTTATAATATTTAGAATACTAATAGATATTAAGTACGTTTCTTGTGAACAACTTAGGCTAGTTAACGATATACCTTACTAATGTAAAGAGCTTGATAAAGCTTTATAATGAAGAGTTGTGAATCGAACATGTGGCCACGTAAAGTTTAGTATAACTTGCTTTGATTACTAAGTACCACATAAGTTCATGATTGTTATCGTACCAACAGTAATTACAATGTACTGCATTTTATAGTATAACTTTGCAATACATTGTAATTTCACTTCAATATTCAGCAGCACATGCTACTAATTTAATTTACTAAATAAATCTTATGAATATTTAATCGTATCGGACGTACAGTTACCTGCAGAGTGTACGGGCTCCTCTACCACACTTAAAAGCAGTTAGGGGTCCATTCACTTTGCAGCAGAGTAGCTACCGTACAGAGCAATAAAAATAGGTATAATATTAGTACACTTCTCATGCATCTTCATTTGAGGACATTTCATGTGGATGTGCCAAAAACCTAAGAGCATAAGAGCATGAATATTAAACATTGACAATATTCAGATAAATATATTCAAGTACAAAGATAGAAAAATAATGTTTGCAAATTAGAATTGATCGATAATCGTGTCGTAATGTGTGGACCGTGGAAAGAAGTGGTTCATATTCACATGTACAATAATAGCGCACCGCCCGTGCCTCTAATGATAGTTCAGTGATAACCGGTCATATCGATCGAACCCTGCTCGTGCTCACCGTAGCCATGCCGTTCATTATGGGCTTTAGCACATGAACGAGTTTTCTTCATCTATATTCTAGAACTCTAAACGTGCCCTAAACTCTAAGCTTGACAAAACCACCCGCAGAACCGTGAAATTCATAAATTCAAATTTATGAACAGGTTTAACGTGTCTTACACATGTTCAGTTTTAAACTTTTAACCATTGATCGAGAATAGTCAAGATCTTAACTGTGCAGTTTAACTGTTTTTTCTGGCATAAAAAAACTGTTCAGTTGTGCGGAGCGGAGGTGTGTAACAAAAAATTTGTTGTGTTGCGCAGTTGTTGTGCTAAATACCTTCTTATCTTACTTGTTCCTTTTACTAATTTTAGAAGCGAGTTAAATGAAGGTAGTTTACTTCAAACGAAAAGAGATCACAACTGAAAATTCCCCTACTGACGCGTCAGGTAAAAACTCAACGTGTGGTTTTAACTGAACAATTCGACTGTTCAGATAAAATGGAAGGTTTGTAAAGAAGTCAGACGAGAGGGATTTCAGTTTAAAATGAACAGTCGAACAGTTCGACTGTTCAGTTAAAACTGGCACTTAAAACTGAAGGTGTGTAGCCCGCTTTAAGCAGTCGCAGTGAGATACTATCCTGTTCCCCGAATCTTAAAATGACAAAACTGATTATACCAGCTACTCAAACTTTGGACAAATACAAGTTCCGTCAATATTTAGGTCAAAACTCACCAAAAAGCTATAGGTTTCACTAATACGGTACCAAGTTAGGTTGTAGGTATCATGTATCCAATTATCCATGTACCAGTAATCATCTGTAGGTAACGGTTTCTCCAGAGTGAGTAACCATTACCTACGTAAAATGAGTCATCGTAGATAATATTAAATTTGCTAAAGAAAAATGGTTCGTGCGCAGAAGCCCTAGCTCTATACGCCTGTACGGCCGTCTCCATCAACTGATTGACTTCCAATCGCATTAATGTTATAATTATAATAATGGCTAGTTCGTAGTTGGTAGTTAGAGATACACAGTAATTTGTGATATTACAAGATACTTAATGAGGTCTACAACGTCCTTTTAATTTCAAATTTTTATGGTAGTTAAATTTAGAGGGACACGACAAGAACACCAATAAAATAGTAATCATTAATGTTTAATTCTAGTTATTATAAAAAGGCTTAATTCGGGATTGGGGTAGATGAATGAGTGACATCAGACATAGACATGTGTTTGCTTTGTGCCTATTCACTTAACTATTTTAGCAAATAAAATAGGTCTTGGTATTTGTTAGCACTATAACATTTTCTACTCTCTTGTTATTAGAATAATAATTGTTAAGTTTATCAGCAGCTACTTTAAAACTTATTGCAACTCTTCACCGCCGACGAAGTAAGCCCTAATATCATGTAGTTATCTAAATTGAAGCCATTCAGAATTGTAAGTAAAGCAATTGTTTGTATGGGTGATCCCAGGGGGGTATATCGAACCAAGTCTAGTAGATAACTTAGCCTAACGAACACGCTATACCTAAGGTGCGTAGTACCTACATTAACGAGTTCATAGTTCTATTTAAATCGTTCTCTTGTAATGTGTAAATGAATGTAACCCTGAAGGAGGTAAACCCCGAAAAATGATAGTGTAAATAAAATTACTTTTGATAGAATATTTAATTTAATGAAGAGTTCTTAGTTATATCGATTAATGTCATATATATTTTAAATCAATTTAATATTATCAACTTTACTAAGTGTATAAAAATTAAGAAGGTATCGTCGATAAACTGTTGTGATTGTTAAATATTTAAAGTTGCATTTTCATTAAAGTAAATTAGAAATATATTTTCCATAGTGCTGCCAAAGATATTATAAATAGTTGTAGTCATGTTGTTTACATAACAGAATATTTTGAGGTTGTTCGTAAATTTATCGATTGTGTTTTGATGTGTTCGACGAATGTATAACACAGTGTACGTGATCTGATACATCACTGAATAAAAGCGATTCATACAAAATCACTTATGTATTTCATTTGTCTTTGTAATGTCTTCCGGTGGGAAATAAGAACAAACGTTGCCTATATATTACGCATTTATTTATATTTATTTCAAAGGTACAATATATTACATCGTTGAACTCCGCTGCGCTCCCAACACACGTCACAAGTCCGTCGTAATGACTAAGCAATGATCGGTACGGCGGGGCCGCATGCGACCCCACGCAAAATACAAAATTAAGCATAGTCTTATCATCTAAGTCCTAACTTTACGCGGAAGTCAATACTGCGTGTAAAAAATAATACAAATTTAACCATGGCATGCTGATTAAATAACATTATGCATGTCGATTAAGTGTAACGTTCGTGTGATATAAGATACATCGATGGTACTCCACGGCATAGTTACATAACGAAAATATTTACATAAACAAGTAAGAAATGTCAAGCATTACAGTGGTATCAATATAATGATATAAAGACATGAGTATAGTATTTGGGTCAACTGAGATTTAAACGTCACATTATTTTACATATCCGCAACCATAACTTGTTGGCGAGCAGTCCCTTCCTTATTTACGATGTAGAAGAATAGCTAACGGCTAGCTAAAGCTAGAGTCTATCTCACAACTGACCTATGAGCGTAGAATATCACTAAGCACATTATACTAATGTACAAGACGAACGACGTGCCACTCAACCTTAGTGTCAGGTATCTGAATGCACCGATAAGCCAAAATCGTAATATTAATTTGTAATATAGAAGTAAAAAATATGTCTTATCTAATTCACTTTAAAATTTAGAATGGTGTAATTTCTAATGAAAGAGTCATCGACTAGCTACAATACGTAACCACCCTACTTACAAATATAACACTGTCATATTTATCAGTAAAGATTTAGTGCCTATTATAAACTTCACACAGATTTTGAGCTGAATAAATCACGTTGCTGTATCTAGATACTATTAGACCTCAGCATAGAATATTATGTATTACGATAATGTATATTAATTAAGTATTATGTATGTTTCATTCATAGTCACAGCTGACTGATATTACAAGCTATTTGGCATCTTTGTGGACGTAAACAGATTAATTATTGGTGTGCCTTTTACATCGCTACAGTCTGAAATAATTTCAGTTAAACCGCATAATATAAACAATATTTATCAAAACTTTTAAATTCCTGAAATTCCGAAAGATAATAGAAAACTAGGCCTCACTTATCAATAAATGCTTTGTCATGGAAAAATCTTACAAATGAATACGTATAAAATTAATCTCATTCAAAGTCCAGTTCTCATCGGTAGAGTCAGACGTATGGCGACTAGTACGAAGTATGTTGATATAAAATTACATAACTGTAGTCTTTAATTATCGTTGTTCAATTATGCTACAATCAAGATCTAAAACTTACTAAAATACATTATGCGACGCGCTGACGGCATCGGTAAATTATAGAACTATCCCGGTAGCAACATTCTTAAAAGACCAATCTGAAATCAATACAAAGTTACTTATTGATTTGCGAAAGATAACGTAAGAAATTGAAATTGCACAAATAAGAGACATTGAGTGTTTAGTTTGACAGTCAACGATGTTCATTATACCACATCGTGGCAGCTACTATTATTTACAACATAATATAACCCTATTATTCAATATAAATATTTAAGTAAAACAGCGTTTTATCTGCTCCATTCTAATAATAACAAATGTAGTTTCAAAACAAACAGACAAACACTGTTTACTTCAAATATTTTAAACGTGTATTTAGGGTGAGCGTGTTTAAACCCATGTCCAGTGACCACTCCATTACTATTATAATAATTTGATTAATTAACACATAATTTACTGGTAATACATAGATAGAGTGAATAGAATAATTGATATTTCTATACAGCAGAAAAAAGTTAAGAGTGGAATAAAATGTTTCACCTATGTAGTTAATTTCAACGTTAGATGTCAGTAGCGACACTCAACACAACATAGAAAATGGCACTGTATTATTTCACAAGTGTGAAAGAGATCTCGGGAATCTCGCCGGCCGAGGTGTACCCCCTTTCACGAAACCCAAGCGTCCGATACATTCATTTAGATACGATATGTACAGTAAAATAAAAGTCAAGTCGCCTCTGTAGTAGTCCAACAACAGTTTTACATTACATTTCTAGAACAACATGACCGATTTAACAGATAAATCACATGAGTTAGGTACATGTTGGAGTGAGTTCTTTGTTTTGTCGGTGTGCGTCGGCGCTGGGCCGGCGCGAGTTAGTCACGCGTGAGTACGGTGGGTGCGAGGCTGCGACTTCGCGGCCTTTAAAACAAACCTTTCTTTTTCTTGTCTTTCTTGTCCTTGCCGTCTACAGTCCTGTAATGGAAAAGATATAAGCGTTGTAGCTACGATTTGAATTATTTATCATCTTTAGCAGCAGCAGCAAGCCTATACTTGTCCACTGCTGGATATAAGCCTTCCCCAATGAGCGCCAATGCGCCTTGTCCTCGGTCGCATTCAGCATCCAGCTGCAGCATTTGCACATCGTCACTCCTGCAGTATTTGCAGATGCTGCGGTGGATGTATGGAGTTTCGTGTGGAGGGATCGCTTTAGAAACTCCCAAATTCGGAGTAGCCTTAGCGTGAGTGACTGGCCACCTCTTGCGCAGACCGGCAAATTAAGTGGGGAACAAGTGTCTGGCCATGCCGCCCCCGCCGGGCACGGCAAAAAGAGGTCGGCGACCTAAGAAGCGATGGCTTGACGTCGTTAAGAATAATGTGCGTGCCAATAAGCTCACCACTAAGGATGCCGAAGACCGCGCCAGGTGGGCCAAGAGTAGCAGGAAGGCGGACCCTGGGCCCTCGCTTGCCGCGCGGAGGCGCAACTAGGACATAACGCCAAGATCATGATGATGTGGACTTCACGGCGTTCAAGTGAGATTGCGGTCAAAATGTTTTTAAAGAGTAAATAACTGCTGTGTAATTTATAGCCATTGGACCTAAGGCTGCGCCGGTGTCGCAGGTTCTGCGTCCAGCTCGCGGCAGAGGCACATTAGTTTGGACTTCATACTTTAGGTTCTGGATTTTACCAATGCTAATGACCGCCAATGCGCCCTTGGCTTGCCGCATCCAGCATCCATCCACCTTTCGCATACCGTCACTCCACGGTGTTCACATGAGAACCGGCCAAGAGGCTTGTAATAACGTCACGCCATGGCGTTCAAGCGAGCGATCAAAAGACCTGTATGTTATGCACTCACTCCTTGCTGTTGGCGTCGAGGCTGCGGTGGCGCAGGTCGTCCAGCGAGAGGCCGGTCGCGACGCATCAAACTGGACTTTATACATTAAGACTAGATTTTAGACCTAATGACAGTTATTGCCGCCAGTGACCGCCTCGGCTTGCCGATTCTAGCATCCATCCACCGCATACCGTCATTCCACGGCGTTAAAGTGAGCAGTCAAAAGGCGAGTACAACTAGTGTCAAATAAGAAGAGACTTGGCGGGTCACGTGGTTCGACTTGCTTGGTATGCGATTACCTGCGCGAAATCCCCTCTACTGCCATTTGACAAGTCTCTTCTTTCATGACGCGGATAATAACGAGTAAAGGGCCGCTATGTGTGTGCGCGCGATACTCACTCCTTGCTGTTAGCCTCGAGGCTGCGGCGACGCAGGTCGTCGAGCGAGAGGCCGGTGTCGCGCTCCCAGGCGGCGCGCTCCATGTCGAGCGCTCGCCGGCGCTCGTCCAGCTCGCGCGCCTGCGCCTCGAGCGCTCGCCGCGTGGCCTCGTGCCGCCGCGACAGCTCCGCCTCGGACTCCTTCAGCTTGGCGCGCTTCTCGCGGACCTTCATCTCGAACACCTGGCGATTACGATCAAAATAAGGGTACATAAAGGGTAAACAAACGACTCGCCGAATTTGTCACCAAACAAAAATTTGTATTTAAAAAATCGGTTGTCTGTAAAGTCGGTTTACTGACGATAGTTGAACGTGACAACGTCATAAGAAAATACTGATGGAATGGTTGCATTTTTCAAAAGAAAATTTTAATTTGTAGGAGAGAGAGATGTCGAACGCTGCCGAACGCGGAGGCCGATTGTGCCTCTTTGTCGCTCGTTCCGCGCTCTCGCTTGCACTTCAAGCCTTAAATGGAACGCCTCAGAGCGAGGTAACGCCGCATGAATCATGTTTTTTCGTGCGTGCAGCCGGCTCCATCGAATTATAAGACGTTGTCACGTCAAAACGTTACTGAAATTGATCTTCGACGGTATCGTTTTTAGGTTAGAGAAAATGTCGAATTTGAAATGTCCCAACACGAGAATAGCCCTAGCAGCCAGGATAGACGCTAAGTAAGATGTTGGTGATCTCTGCGGTACCGACTCACTACGTACTTATCCATGAGAGATTTGTTTTCCTTCAGGAGAAACGTCTTGCTGTCCTGAAGCTATTGACCAAACTCAAGGTTTCGAGTACCTACTTTCAGGTAGCAAGGTTCGCCCTTGTTTTAATGCCGATGTTTTGTTTAATTTCAACCTTTATAATGCGAACGGCCAAGGAATGGAATGCGTTACCTGCGAGTGTGTTCCCTAATCATTATAATCTAGCTGCCTTCAAGGCTAGAGTGAATAGGCAGTTCCTAGTCAGGCATCGGCCGCATCCATCCGGGTGAGGTAGCGGTCAAGAACATGTGGCCTACTCCGCTTGGATACTCGTGAAATGTCGAGTACCTAACTTCAATGAATCGTGTAAGCTAAGTAAAAAGAAATTAAGCATTGCCTAAATGTAGGACCTAAACTGTCCTCCTGCTAATTTTGTATTGGCCCTCGCCGCAACCTTTGCAGAGTTCAAACAGTACGATAGGTAGCAGTGACCACTTTTTGTCATATGGTCTGTTTACTTATTACCAATTAGCATAAAAAGGAACACCTCGAAACTGTTTAGTAGTTAAATATTGGTGAAAGTACGGCGGTATTACCTGTTCCATTTCACTCTCCATCTTTTTCATTTTAAGGTCGTGTTCTCTCTTTTCTTCTTCCATCTGTGCCAAAGGATTCCTGGGAACAATTTCGTCATAAGTTTAAAATAGTATTATACAAAAAAAAACATGATATGACGATTTTGTTTTATGATTTTTGAGTTTTAATTGCAGAGAAAAATCTATTCAGCATAACCTTAAAGGCCATAAAATACCAACATTTTGATGATACATATAAAAATAGCTAAATAGTTGTCAATTTGACATAAAATAGTTTATAATACGAATATGTATTTTTTTAAATGATCATACATAATATTAAAAATAATTATATACTGCTAGGTACTTAAGGGAGATAATGTTAACATTTAATACCTATACAAATTAATTTTGTTAATTATGGAAAAGTAGCTAATGTAAGTGTAAATACACTTGTTGGTGAACAATAACAAACAACTACTGTGCTCCAACTACATTCATTATTACGCATGCTATCTTCAACAAACAATAAATATTTCAAAATCAAAATAAACATACATCACAATGCTATCTTGGTATATGAATATCAGTGCTACATTATAGTTTAATTTTATACATTTTACATTACAAAACAAATCATGCATATAAGAGGTATAATAAATAAGTTAGTGACATGCTGTGAGGTTCTACTACAAAAAATTATGATGATACTGAATACTTTACTTTTAAATAAAGTTTTAGAATACATCTGTGCGATGGTAAAGTGAATAATTTTCGTATACTTTTTTGCCGTATTGATTATTTTAGTCAAGTTTCATATGAGTGCCAATACCTATTTCACCACCTGTCATATTATTGTACGGTGATTAAATTTGCTCAATAATAGTCAAAGAGAGCAGATACATTAGTATCGAACTGCCAGCCATAAGAGAATTTACCCAGTCACCCAAGTCCCCAACCCGTCAAATTGTTTTACGCATATACACATCCGTGACCTTGTGTTGCACATTGCACAGATATACCCGACCGGTGTCCATGGTGTGTGAGAGGGTAACAACAAAACACGTCTCGTGCGAAGGGACTTACCACACTGTCATGAAACTGTTCATCAGTCCTTGCGGGCAGAAACTGAATACCAACACAACCAGGGTTAGAGTACTATCGAGACTAGTTCCGTTTAATCTTTACGTAAAACATGTTAAAAATATTGCTACACAACATTGTGATACATTTTACAATGTGTTGTATTCGATGCCCAATAACGAATCCACGGTTCTGGACGCTTCGTTATTGGCATTCAACGTTTATTTTGTTCTTCACAATGTTTACGAAAACAACAAGAGGAATTTAGTCGCATTTTAGCAGTGTTGTGAAATATTGACATTCAAGTAAATATTTGTTATTTTTAAGTGAATGAAGTGGACCAAACGGAACTGCAATCGACTGTACGGTCAACGCGTGGCTGTCCCCGCCCGCTCGCACTCAACAATGGCATTAGTCCACTCTCGAATAAACAAACAAATGACAACATCGAGTGCTCAAACACGAAACTTTAGTGATCACACTGAGTAAGGCCACTGTTGAATTGCTCGAACTGCAAGTTATGGTTGGTTAATGATCATAATGTCATGGATATTTAAAAAATTTCAATCTTATTGTAAAATTGCAAACAACTATTCACTCAAAATAAATGTATCATTAGAAATGCAATAAAAAAGGAAATTTTAAAAATAATCCATGATTTATTAGAATGATGACAAAAACATAAGTATTCATTTCTGCATGCCCAAGCACAGAACATTCAAGTAATTAAGAGAATGTCGTATGCGACTATTGTATAGATCTAAAATAATGAAAACAAAACCAAAAGTCTGTAGCACACAACTGCGATAACATGACTAGAATGGCACAGTAGAAGGTGACCAGACATGCAGCAATGACAATACAAAGGCTCATAAAATTTTAAATAGATTAGAAACTTAAGTTATTGATTTTAGTAAGTATTAGTTTTATATTTGATGTTATTTGGAAAGTCTGGTCACCTTAGGTGACAACAGCACAAAACTTTAGTTATAACAAAACACATTAGTATATTAATTTTAACCAACCCCGTCTAGTTCGGTTGTTATTATAAGAAGAACTGACCGACCATGCCTCGTTCAAATATTAGTAATAAAATACAAATCTTATTTAATAAAATTATATTATATAACTCAACTTTAAACTGTCAACACTAAACTATTTATGTAAATGAAACTCGAGGCTCAATTTAGACAATAGTCAAATGTGTCGAAGTTTCTGCTACACGAACAAAACTTGATCTCAATCGAGTCAACTAAAAAAAAGGCCAAAAGAGAACGCCAAAATTCAAAAAACGAAAATAGAAAGTAAAGAGGCTGCATCATGATACGTACTTGTTGGAATTAATTCTGTGCGGTTTCCCATCGTGCGAGAGGCCTGCCAGCTTGCGGCAGCGATAGTTCTCGTAGTGTACGGAGCTGGTGACATCTTTCAGGTCCTGAAGGTGCGTGCGGATCACCATGTTGCGCAGCGCCAGGAAGTCGCAATGCTCCAGGTTCTCGACTGATGAAGAGGTTATATATTGTGTTAGGTCAACTGCCCTGTACAGAGACTGGATATAGTAGATAACAGTTAACCTAACTTCAGTATGAATGTAGACTTTACACAGTAAATCTTTACTAGGTACACTACTCATTTATTTTATTTCCTAGTTTATTGTACATAGTGGCAATAGATACAAAGCAAATGTATATATGACACAAAAGGCACTACTTATTTCAATGAAGAAATTTCCTCCAGCAGGCCTACAGCAAAGAGAACGTGATGATTAGAAACAGTTAGCTTATCGAAGTGAATCGCTTTAAAAATACAAAAACGAGTTCACACATTAGAAACAACATTCTGATGATGCTACAATTTAACATCCCACCACAAGACCGTAATATACTGGTGAAATAGGGTCATATCCGTGCATAAATGTGTTATAATATAGAATGGAGCGTAATCACAGCATGTAGGCGTAATTGCAAGTATGTCATACATCTATAAAGTATTTGGGTTGTTTACAAATGACATCGTTAACAAAACAAACAAGCTGGCAACATAATGTTGCATCAATTTGTTTGTTGGTGTTGGAATGTGATAATTGTTTTGTTATCATCGTCATTCACCGAGACTAGGCGCATGATCGGGACATTGTGTTCCAGTGATATTATTTAACGACATGAGGACGTATTCGATACTAAACTAACTATATGTACGGATAAATGCTATGGCTTTCGACACAGATACGCAACTCTTGATTACTTAGTTCCATTATGGTACTATTGGGAATGTCTTGTCCCAGTAGTTCCACAGTGCCAGTACAAAAACGCAGAACAGCAGGTGCGTTGACATGACTCGAAACTGCGATTACACTGGCTACATTAACCGGAACACAGCGAAGTATTGTTTCTTGAAGGCTGAACTATTCAGCCTTGACATTTGACCTTTGGTTGTGTACAGATTATACTGTTCTGTCTAGTACAGTCATCGACAGATACGCAAAAGCGAATGAACTATTCAGAACGATCAGAAAAACTGATAATATGTTGGCATGAAACCATTGTAGGTCATACAAATGCCTTCTCGTTTATTGTAGGTGTTCTCACCAGGGTTCAGTGATCAGTTTTTACTTGTTCTGTGTTGTGCTCGATGGCCTCTCAGCGGAAATTCTGGACACGCCTCCTTGGCTTATGAAATACGCTGACGACATTGCACTGGTGAGCAAGTTTAGGTAGGATCTTGGGACCAGGGTGCCACCGAACGACGACGACAGAAGAGGGACGTCGAAGAAAGTGCCAGTAAACGGTAGTTTAAAGCTGCCAAAACAGAGTATAATATGGTTAGCTGTAGCGCGGATCTTGAAACCATCCATATAGGGAACGAAGCTGTCAATAGAACAGATAAATTCATACCTCGGATCCGTACTGTATGAGTCTAGCGATATCGGACCCGATGTCCAGTCACGAATCGCAGCTTGAGCCAAATATTATATAATAAGCTTGGGAAATAGATAACTGAACCTGCCGGTATCAGGAAGAAGGCTCATGGATGGATTGATTACAGTCAACAACTGAAACACGATGATCATCAATCCAACTGCTCATGAGCCGCTCTGCGACTGGCGGAAAGAAGCTACAAGCTGAAGAAGTCGAAGAGAGGTAGGGCATAGCGGGGAAACCCGTTCGAATCGGAGCCGCCCGACTGGGAAAGTACCTCCACCTTACAGAATACCGCAGCCAAACAATACTATTTTAAATAATATTGTGTTTCTGCCGGTAAGCAAGGTCTCTAGTGCTCCATGGGGTGGGGATTTGGGGAGCCGTGACTTTGGCAGTGGAGGGGCATTTGCCGTTTTGCTGCCAGAGCAACGTTTTAGAGGTGGGAAATTGGCGATACCCCTGGTGTAGCAAATGTCTATAGGCAGCGGTGACCACTTTCCGACAGGTGGCCCGGTTGCGTATTTGCCAACAGAATAACCCAAAAAAAAATGTCCCGCCGCTCCTACCACTGGGAAACCTCGCCGCCCACCCTCTACCTTCCCCTTAACGGTAAACACTCCCACAGCCGACTCACCCTCAGCGATCCCCCACGGGTACTTCCTGCCGCGGATCCGCTTCCCGTCCTGTTCGATGACAGTGTTGGCGCCGACCACCGCGAACGGCACGCGGTTCCGGAGCGCGCGCGTCGACTCCGCACCTTCGCCCTCCTCGCCGGCCTCCGGGAACTCGTAGATCTTGATCTTGTGTTGCGCTATCTCCTTCATTATCTGCGGACGGGTTGAGTGGGGGTTTAGGGGAAGAAGTAACCGAGTATTTAACCGCCATCTCACTAGCACAGGCTAGCACAAGTGTGCTCTTGCGCACGATAATTGAGGAAAGGCGACATACATACTGAGATCTCTATCATCTTGTTATTAAGAGTATGAACCAAGGCTTTCTCCCGACGCGAGACATGTCGCGGGCACAGGTGGTAAGAGACGATGCGGCCGAAGATGAGGCATGCCTGTTTAAGACCATCCTATTCACTCTAGCATTGAAGGCGTCAAGATTATAATGATCAGGAAACACACTCTATGTTGATAAAGTTCCAAAGAGCCTATTCGGGAGTCATCTGATAGATATCAGATTTCTATTTCGAAGTCTCTGATATCTGAATCTGGAAGATGTTCCTGGCAATCTAGTAGCTAGTTCAACCACTATCTATATGTGTACGGGTTACTTTTGAATCTGTCAAAAAAATTAAGTTGCAGTGTCTGACGGAATGCGGTTCTGGCACCTTAAACGGGTCGTGATTGATGGATGATGTTACTTTGACCTGACGAAGATTAGAAACTTTCCGTTACCGACATATCAATGAACAACATTACAGACCAATAAACTAAAATGATAAACATTTGCAGACGAGTGTACCTTCTTTTATAATTTGGCAACTTTTTTATGTTTACTATTATAGTTATACTAATAAAGAACTTTAAAATGTCACCGCTATACTATCAATGGAACTGTGTAATGGTACTACAATAAAGTCAGGAAGTTAACAATCGTGCAATCAATGACGAATGAATGAAAAAAGGTTAGGTCTCAGAATATTGACACTGTTATATGACGACTCGTAGCTAATTCACACGCACCTGTTCCTTAAAGTCCTTGCACTCCTCAGGCGTCATGGTGTCTGCCTTCGCGATCACCGGTATGATGTTGACCTTGTCGCCGAGTCGCTGCATGAACTCAACATCCAGGGATTTCAATCCATGGCCGCTAGGCGCTATGAAGTACAGGCAGCAATGCACACGAGAGTCCTGAGGCGCGGCTTTACGCGTCACGCGAGACTCTGAGTTGAGGAACTCTTCGTATTTCGACTCCACGAAGTCGATGATTGGCTGCCAACTGGAAGCGTGATGGCGTGTTTTATAGCTTAAAAGTTAATTGGAGAGGTGTGATGTTCGATTTATTTCTTCTAATGACTGAATTACCCCACACGAAATATGTAATTAGGTTGTTGTTGCGAAGGTTTAAAGTGACATTTTAATGTTCAAACCAAGTTCTGGCCACTAATTTAGCGCTTTTCCAAGAAATCGTAAGGCAGAAATACAAGGACTTGGACTTGGGGGCGAAAGGGAGGACAAACAAATTTATATAGTATGACTCTGAGATGCTTTATGCTGAAACCAGCGTCACGGCGAATGTCGTGGCATATGCTGAGTGCAGCCTCATTGCACTCACCACATGGCACAGGTAACGAGATTAGAGTGTATCTTTTTTCCGTCGATTTATGTCTCTGTTTTACTTTTTTCCTATGAATATTGTTTAATCTTATGCCGTGTGTCTAAGTGGAATAAACGTGTTTTACTTTAGTTTAAAAAGTCTGGCGTTTTGAGTAGAGGACAAAACATTTCAAGTGACGATGATGACTTCGAATAAATTTACCCCTGCTTTAATAAATTTACAAACTGAATCAAAACAGTGTATGCAAAACAGAGCTAGCTACCAATTGCTGTTGTCAACCGCGTCGCCGAACCCTGGCGTATCAACGATGGTCAGCGTGAGGTTGACGCCGTTCTCTTTCAGCAGCACCACTCCTGTCTCCACGCCCACTGTTTTCTTCACCCGCAGCGAGGGGCCCGGGTGTTTGTCCTTGTCGTACACGTCCGTGAGGAACAACGAGTTTATTAGTGTCGACTTGCCGAGGCCCGTCTCCCCTGTGGACGAATGGAGATGTGTGTAAGAAACTTTGATAAGTTAGTTTTTGTAGATAAGTGTGGTAATTACGTAAATATGTTGTTAACAATTCTATGCTCTTACTTTTGCGGTTAAGTATCATCGATGTCGTGGTTCAATTGCTAACAAAGTTCAAGGTTTTAAGACTTTCGTGGTTATTCACACAACGGCACCAGTCAACTCGTGACCATGACGCATGCAACTGCGTCGAAATATTGAGATAAAAACAATACTAACCGTGGTAACAAACACGATAACATGTGTAGTGAAAGTGTAACAAAGTTCTATTGCAATAAACTGAAACTATTAAATCGAATTTCAATAATTGATATCAGAAAATTGTTAGCAACAGAGTTATGTATTTAGCCTACAGTTATGGTAGGTCTAGGTAGTCAATATCAGAAGTAGATAAGCAACTAGAATAGGGAGACAAAATTATTTATCGAAATAGGATATACACAGTTATTTTTGGAATGATATTAATCGTGAACCGGACTTTATCACATGAAAATAAAATTTAAATAAAAATAATCTTAGTTGTTTAGATAATTCCGGATTTTTATCACGCTAACCACGTTTGTTGCTGGCTAGACCTCTATAGATACTGCTTAACTCAGTAGGTTCCAGATGTGCGAGAGATGGTGTGGTGAAATTCAATTTGTTGCGGCGAAACTTCAGTCGGACGCACGCGAAAGTCTTGTTAAGTTATATTGCAACCCGCACTGCTACAACAAGAAGCTAGTAAGTTAAGCAATAAAAAAGCGACATGACGACTTACCTACTACCATTAACGTAAATTCGAATCCTTTTTTGACTGCTTTCCTGTACACCTGATTTGGTAGATTTGCAAATCCAACGTATCCGTCTAGTTCTTTGGGTTTGGGCTTTTCTAACTTAGGTAAATCTGGTTTGGGGGCAACTGGCGGGTGGTCAGTTTTCTGAAATATGAAAAAGAATGGGTATAATTACTTAATTACTGGTATTACCCTAATTATCTTAGGAAGGTTACTTTCCTTTAATCCAACTCCTTTAAACAAACAAAATAAAAAGGTGGACTAATTACTTAAAAAGCAAAGCAGAAAATGAGCAGCAGGAGGTTAAGTCAAACCTTCTAACTATAATAAATAGAAAGATCAAGTCCAGCAAACGATTACTATGGACATGGCCTGTACTCTGAATTCACTAGAATCTACTGCCAGGATCCACCAGTGGATCGAATAGCAGTTATGAGTACACTGTGATCAACCATTGGCTTGATTTGATCCTAAGATACTGGCAGTGGACTCTAGTGGGATAGGCATGTATACTTATGGGCATGACTTGTACCCTCAATCCACTAGGATATACTGCCAGGATAGTGGATCGAATAGCGCTCTGGAGTACACTGTAATCCACCATTGGCTTGAGCGGATCCTAAGATACTGGACCCTAGTGGGATGGTCCTGTATACTTATGGCCATGGCCTGTACACTCAATCCACTAGGATCTACTGCCAGAATCCACCTGTGGATCGAATAACAGTCTGGAGTACACTGTGATCCAATATTGGCTTGAGTAGATCCTAAGATACTGGCAGTGGACCCTAGTGGGATGGGCCTGTATACTTATACAGATATCTGTTTTAGGCTGTTATACCGAACCATACTTCGACAGGAGAAGGAGAGTAAAATAAGAGTAACTGCCAAACCTTGAGTATGTCTGTCCTGGGCACTGGCGGCGCGGGTGGCGCGGCTGTGGGCGGAGCGGGCGCGGGCGCGGGCGGCGCGGCGGTGGGCGGCCGCGCGCTCTCCACCGATGCGCTGTTGGTCAGCTTCCCCGTGCCGTTCTCCACGTGGTTGTTCTCGTGAGGGTCGGGCAGCGTCGCCGAGCGCTTCGCCAGCGCGTCCTTGAGGGCGGACGCGCTCGGCGGCGCGGGCGGCGCGCCCGCCGGCGGCCCCGTCGCCACGCCGCCGCTCACCGAGTCCGACTTGAAGAACAGCTCGCGTTTACTTTGTAACTGTAACAATCGACAATGACCTGTTATTGAACAGTAAACTATGTAATCGAGCGAAATCCGCCGAACGTAAATCGACTCAAAATTAGGTCAATCGCGCGGTTCGAACTCGCAAGTAAAATATAAATTCTAACGCTATAGAAACTAATGAGGCCCCCGCAGAGAAAGGCTCATGTAGTTCGGTGTACGTACATCATATTAGGTATTTTTAATATAATTTATAGTGGTTACGTCACTGTGCGCTCCCTTTCATTATTAAAATACGTATTTTAGCTCTGTGCGAGCGATGACTCATTCTCGAACCGATGAATCGCGAACGTTAATCGTACAAAAAGTATAATGGAGAAGGACTAATAAGCAAGGCGTGAATATATATTATTCAAATAATACATATTATAGGTAAATATTCACAATTAATTATAGGTAAATATTCATAATAACGTGGCACCTGATAAAGGCAATTAACACCGCTCTTGTTTTACAAAACTCACTTTGTAGTTACCGTTTAAAAGCGAAAATTGTTCATCAATATAGTGCCGGCAATGAGCTGGTACGTACAAGCAACAATTATGTAGGTGCCAAGAACGAAAGCGGAGTGAGTCACGCGGAACTTGTTCGCCGATGCAATTACCTCCCGGCTCCGTAATGCACTTGAACAACAGCAACGCACCGCGCACAGAACGAAACTTTTACCAGAGCACGGGTGGTTTCGAAACGAATGTCCGACCACACATCGACGACGGCCGTCTTGCTTGATGATATATTTCCTGCTGAGATTTCACCGCCCTATTCATACGTCAACTAGCTCATAAAGACAATCGACGTGGAACTCGACCGAGCTTGAAAGGACCGTGTGAAACGATGACATACTCGTAATTATGCAATAACAATCTTTCATCTAACACACTCTCATTAATGATAAATATTTAACTAAACAGCGCTAACTAATTAAACCATCGGAAAGTACAAAGTATTCGGCTCGCATGTACATGACTATCGTAATAAAATTCTGTTCAAATATGCTTACTTATGCAGTTTTGCCGAGTGCGTCGACCGCATGCGCCTACGACGACAACGGTACAATCTAATAATAAACACCAACCTGCTAACGATATCATAAACAAATCATTAACCGTCCTCGTCAGCGCAGTGTATTTTCTTTTTCTAACGCCAAATGCACCACAGTAATAGAATTCACCATTTCAATCAAAATTATTATCCACATAACAGAATAACAAATTACCATTTCTCCGCTCCGTGACTCCGATCCAAAACATAGAACGTGTCAGAGTCCGTGTTAAACTGACAATTGAATTCACATAGAATTTCTAACACCGATACCCTGTCCATCATACACTAGTTACATATTTCTGCATGTCGATGTAACATTGCTTTTTGTTCTTCATTTATATACTATAGTTTTAATATAATCAATCAATCTAAACCACGCAACTGTGTATTGGCCTATTATTGGAGTGACGTGTATCTACTCGTGAATGTATTAGTGTGTGACACACCGGAAAACCAGTAAACATGACCAAGCCCAAATGCTCACTGCAGGAGTTGGAAGCGCGAGCTGGCCAGACCATCCGGCAAGTGTTTACAAGGCCCAGGGTATTGTACTGTAACGTAAATAATCAAACGCACTCGTCGGCGAAAAGGAATTTGTTTGTTTTCAGAAGAAACACGTGTAAACAATCCACTCAAATGCAATCGATTGACGGAAGTATGTACAATGACTTCATTTTCATTCACAACAAGAAAAATTAAGACTTACATGAAAATCATACTGCTCAAAACTCGTCGAGTGTCGTTTTCCTTTATCCTTTCTGTACACACTTAACCTTTTTCTCAAACTGTTCAACATTTTAACATTTTAATAATGACCTGCACTAATAAAAGTAAAACGAATCACATATGCACATTCAAAACCGTTTAAATGCTTTATTATTACATTTCGCCGTCACGAATAAACCAACATAGGTATTCACAATACCCGTGGCGGCGTAACAATGAAATATGACAAATGGACTAAAATATTGCAAGTTGGAGGATAAATTAACTCGAAGTTACAGAGGAAACTGAGTAAAGCCAGTGCCGAACAGCACTGGTTTAACCTTCACGGTTGTTGTTTACTCAGGCGAATTAAATTATACATTAATAAGTGTGTCATTGTCTGTTACGTAGAACAATATTCCGTGCTATTACACCGATAATCCGTGTTAAAGGCTAAGATAAGATGTAAGTAATCGTTAACCATGCGCCGTGAGTGACTAATGACTAATGAGTCTAGCTGTGAGCGTGAGGCCTCCGGGCCATTCAAAGATACATTATTTCAACACTGTAAAAGACTTGCAAACATTACGGTTATTTGAACTGCCATTTCGAGGGAAATTAACGTCACTGAGAAGGTTATTTTCGTCGGCTGGAGTTAATGTGTTATATTAATGAGCTCCGTAAAATTATCTAGGTAAAAATGCAGCCAAGTGTCAAAGTGGTAAAAGCCAAGTGCCAGATAGCTCATAGTCATGAAGTATTACACGTATCTGGCCCCTCCTTGCCGGGGTCGTGACTCTGAGCACAATTTCTAAATGACATTTATAATGGCGACGGTAGCAGGGTCTCATTACACGACTGATTGAGTCCGCCCGTGACAATACACATTGTCCACCGATCGCTTGCAATGATCTTCAACAAAAAGTAATACTACTATGCTCTATACACAGAAACTACAGCAATAATGTATATGTCTATGTAGTGTACTGTCGATTCCAATAGTTTATTGCAAGATCCCAAGTGAACTTACCGTCTAAAATTAACTAAAATGAACGATGTCCATAGTCGTATCAGTCTGTCTTTGCGCGATAACCTCGAAAACCTCTTTACCTACAGTTTTTCATCCGGCTTTCACTAAGTATAGTGATTCACGAAGCACATTTAAGTACCAATATAAAATTTATACCTGGGCGTTAGTATGAATATTCTGTGACCTGGTGCCAAGTCGGGCTAAAATAAGCTATTTACACGACAGAAAGTAATACCGCAAAACATTGTAGTTGAAAAATGCACCGTTGGGATGCGACATGAGGCGGCTAGGCTGATAAAAAATACCGCTCTCAGTATAATCTCTCAGTATAATTGCAATCCTTTGCCGGCGGCGGCAGCGCGAGGCGCACTCCGGCCGCGATGACTCCGCCCGTGACTCATTATTGCCGCCATATCTCCCCTATCTGCCGAGACGCCGAGAACCGAGCCATTTTCTTACAGAAATAACCTGCCTACCTACATCTTAGATCTAAACAATTGCTATTATTCACCGCTTTCGAAAATATCCGCTAAGTTTGTAGAAGGTACACCGGCGCCTTGTTTGTTTCCAAAACAAAATGGCTCCCTTTAACGGGAAGTGAACGCAAACGCACATGCACGTGGGCATTTCTATGGTAATTCATATGGTATCAACGGATACGATAGAGAGGCGTAGGTGGACGGTCTCTTTAATCATTAATGAAATTACAATCATTAGGCAGGGATCAAAGAGATTAAAGTTCATATTTTAACTAAAACTCAAGAGTGTACATTCCATTTAATTTTAAGAATAGATTGTATGGATGCATTTTCGATATTAACTGCACAGAACGGCTACGGCGCAAGTTTAACTGTTAACTTGGAGAGAGGCATAAGACGGTTCGTTAGGAAGTTACGAGACCTAATTATTAATTGCCCATATTCTATAAATAACATTGAATATTCCGCGAAATTATTATATATCATGATACAGGACAGGGAAACCCGCGTTTTCCAAATGAAATATACTTAAACGAAGGCAGTTTAATTGCATCGATTTCGCTGGTGGCTTAAGATCAACAAACAGCTGGCTGTGATTTAATGACGGTTCATTTACCTCACTTTCTATGTGCTGCTTATGAACCGACATTCTCTCACAATTCTCGCGCATTGTTCATTGACTCCGTTCTACATCGTCCACGTCCCTAATTAGCACCGATGAAATGATAACCTTTGTAAGTAGAAATTCGTACGGACAATGTAACAATTTTATGTAAAATTTTGTTCAATATCTACTCTGAATCAAATGAAGCGCATAATAAACATTATTTTCCACTATCAACCCAAACATGGAGTGTAAGAACGAACGATTTAGCACCGAATAATAACCTTAATAAGTAGAAAACTGTACGGACAATGTAACAATTTCACGTAAAATTCTATTCATAGTCTGCCCCGAATCAAATGAAGCGCATAATAAACATTATTTTCCACTATTAACCCGAACATGGAGTGTAATAACGAACGGTAACTATTTCCGGATAGAACAAATTATAAACTACCGGTGAAGCGAGGACGCCCTCACTGTATTGGCCTAACGTATTGTTAACAGAATTGCGAATTTCGAAGGAAACAAACACTCAATTGTCCGTAACTTGCTACACGATAGATATATAAACAAAAGCCTTTATTTAATTAACATACCAAGCAAGTTTGAATCGTAGATATTATGAGTAATAACACGCTTTCCAATAGATGGGTGCATTTGTAACTGCAGCCGTTTAAAAAACCATTGTCTTAGTCTATTATCAAACGACTTTGTGGGAAAAACTATGATGTGAGGTTTTAGTTTAAACAAGAATAAACGTTGGATCCTGGATGCACAAAGGTTGGTGTCCTCGAGATCCCAATGAGCGTGGGCTAACCAGAAGAGCTATAAACGCAATTTCTACCCGGTAAGCCTCAATGTGAAAAAGTAACCACATTCCGATAAAAGTCTCAACCACATTTATGGTCATTTCATAATAAAAACTATATATTTCATGTCTATTCCATGCATGTACAATGTACGTTCAATAGTAGATTTTATAATTTGCAATACTTCATAAGTAAAATGCAATCCTCGCATCTACCTATACTATATTAAAATAAAAAGCTGAAGAGATTCTTTGTTTGTTTGTCCGAAACCACTAAATCGATTAAAAAAATTTTTTCATCATCATCCCCTAATCTTTCTCCTTAGAAACTTTCACTAATTATAGGTAATAGGAAGCTACATTCTTCCCGAGCATCAAAGATTCGACATCGACATACAAATTAGTATGACCGACAATAATCTAAAGCTAACCCAAATTGGACATGCTTCTAAGCAAAACAATTTACTATGAAATCAAGCAGCTGATCCAACCTGACTATTCTATTATACTATCATAATATATCAATGAAAAGAGCTATGCTCGGAGATTCTTTGCGCGATCGAATCTGAAATGAGGAGATCCGCAAGCGAACCAAGGTCACCGACATAGCTCTAAGGATTGCCAGACTGAAGTGGCAGTGGGCAGGGCACATAGCTCGAAGAACAGATGGCCGATGGGGCAGTAAAGTTCTCGAGTGGCGACCACGTACCGTAGGACGCAGCGTGGGTAGGCCTTCTACAAGGTGGACCGACGACCTGGTAAGGATCGCAGGTACCATAGCAAGTTACTCATCAACGAGATTGCGGAGTGTGCTAACCGGTCCCGTGATCTCGTTGATAAAGAGAATATGGGGGGCAACGTGGTGGTTTTTAGTGGGTAGGACTGTCATTTGGACAGGCGAGTCCCACATAATCTCCGTATAGATATCCGTAAATGGATTTTCCCCACGTAAAAAAAAAAGGGAACCAGTTGGATGCGGAAAGCACAGGACCGGCCTTTGTGGAGATCTCTGGGGGAGACCTATGCCCAGCAGTGGGCGTCTTCTGGCTGATATGATGATCATAATACATCACTATAAAAGACATCAACAAACTATGTCAAATCAGCTATATAAAAGACATCAACGATCTATCCCGAGATAGCCATATAAAATGTCTTTTGGCTACCCAAACTAGAATCACAAAAGACATCAACGAGTTGTCCTAAGACCATACAAATAGATAACATAGCATAGCATAACATAGACTTATTTAATGACATAAGCATCAGCTAAGATAGGATTTTATACTTAATAGTCTGTGCTTGCGGGGAAATAGGACCACCCCATCTGTATGAAAGTCTTGATATGACGTAAAAAAAGTTGCAAACAACTAGTAAAGTAGGTGATGAAAATTTGTATGGGAACTTGCTCGGTCACCCACAACCGCGTAGTAACCACCCGGTTCTCAAGTTATATGAAATTTGTCCACGCGGACGAAGTCGCGGGCAAAAGCTAGTGTTACATATACCAACCCGATATTGTAATCAATCTGTCTGTCTATAGCTGTAAAACAAATCATAATATTTACATCTGAGAGACTGAATGAAGTTCGTTTTTACAGTTAAGTACCTACGATAAGAAACTGGGAAAATATATTTTAGATAATAACCACGCTTGTTTAAAACATAACGCTGTTTGTTACAGCTGTTAATGTTTTTGCTAATGTTAACAAAAACCATTTTTGAAACGTACATGTGCACAAACATGTATATTGCACATGTACGTTTCAAAAACTGTTCCATTTGAGCCATTAAGATATAATCATGACTGGACCTGCTGTTATTCGTAGTAATTTATATCTCATCGCAGGTCTCATTAACCCGGGATCGCGGTCGACCCTGAATCTCTTAATTGAGGTTAAATCAATTGTCACCCAAATTAACGAGGTAAACTCGCAATGCAACTCATGCTAATGAACTACTCAACATGATCGTAATTTAACAGTCGACAAAGAATATTCACCTATGTACGCGCCAAGTAGTAATAACGGCGTACGTAATTTAAATTATTCAAGAATTATTGTAGAGTATTCACAGCGAAGCCATAGACGAAGCCAAAAATAAATTAAGACAAATCCGTGTCGACGGCCTAAACATCCAGCCGTGGAGCTATTTAAACCATTCAAGTCTTAATAAAGTACACACGTGTTCCCAAATTTCTTAATGAATAGTTCAGCTTGAACAGTGAGGAGTAATGAAAATGCTTAACGGTTTCTGGTTCGAGTAATGTGATTAACGTCGTGCGCGCATTCAATTAAATTAATGATCCTAGTAATATTATAAACACAAGTTGGTGAAGAAGGATGGATGTTTGGAGGTTTGTTACTCTTTCGCACAAATTTAATAGCAATACTGAACAGATTTTGATGAAATGCGACAAAGTAACTTATAGATAGAATGTGTCGTCCCTTTCCATGAATTATCTTTATACTAATAGTGCCGTAGGTTCATAATCATGAATCAGTATAAATTGTATACAATTAGGACAACAAATAATAACTTACACATGGTGTAATAAGATGAATCAACTGCAGTATAAGCCAATGCATGTACGGTAATGAATTGACGGTATTACATTCACGTCGTACGTACTGTTATCAAGTAAGCTGAGCAAACACAGTCGACTCGCTCCGGTCTAAGCGTAACAAATCGCCCGGGTACTTTCCATCTTCTTGGTCTCCGTGATTCTGGGAGGCGGGCTACCCGCCTTCCCAGTACACTCGCTGATCATAGGTGCCTGGTCTGAGCAGTTTACCTAGATCTTGACCTAGCCAGTACCCGCCGGACGTGGAAGCTTTGCCTCCACGAGGACCTCCACCTTCCCCATAGTCCTGCCACGGTTGCTCCAACTATGAGTCGACTGTCTTTGGGCGAGAGGAACTCGCTCCAGTCCAATTTCTACGCACCATGTCTATGACACTACTCAGAGTATATTATACTAGCGTTTATTGGATTCAAATGGAAAGCTACTGTGCTAGTTCCATACGTACAGGCTCATCATCTTTCCACACCATATAAATGACAGTCGTATAATATATACATGAACACTTACCAGGGTCACAGGTCGCTGCGTCGTACTGCGCACTCCTTTTGCCCTGATCTCCGTTCACGTCCCTTGGGTTTTAGTGCACACACCAACAAAGCGTCGTCTTCTGTCCTCGTGCCAACATACAGAACCGTTATATTCGAAAGCATAGCCAAAGCGGGGTTACCACATTACAAAAAAGAATGACATAAAACGGTTTGACACTTACCGACTATTTTACGACGTCTCGCGTATTAAATGCGCGACACTCCCAACAGCGAAGAAGGTTAGGGCAGCAAGGCGAGTAAGTGACGCGTCCATTCCATGATTTTCTCTCTTGCGCGAATGGCTGCTAATCGCTTACTCCTCACTTCTTGTTCTACCTCTCGCTGGTCACCGGGTGGCAGGGCTTCATTCTGACCTGTTACTTCGTGGTCATCCGGGTTATCCGGCTCGACATCCACTCGAACTTCGAGTGCTGGGGGATCAGTGACACCTGGTAAATTAACTTCTGGTGGTTCCTCGTCTTCAACCTCTAAAGGATAGAGGTGTCCGATAGAGCGCGTTAATGTCGAATCGTCTACTTTAACTCGCGCGACTCTACACTGACCGTCGTGCCCCTGAATCAATGTGTCAATCTTGCCCACCTTCCATTGACTCCTATTTTTATGGTCAGACTTAATCTGCACGAGATCACCGACTCGTGGTGCTTGATGGCACTTCACTCTGGGTTGCTTGAGTGCGTGATTGTACCTTTCCCTGAGTGCCACCAAATACTGACCGATGAACATCCTTTTAAATTCTTCTAGGATTTTTAGCCCCCTCTTCCAGCTCTCTATCAATTCAGTCTTTGCAGTTGTGCTATTTGCTGGAGCTTCTGCTAATACTGGTTTCATGGTCAGGCATTTACCCAGACTTAAAAAATCTGCCGGTCGTAAGACGTGCTCCACTTCCGTACCGGCCTTTGTCAGTGGCCTTGTATTGAGTACTGCCTCTATTTCTTTCACAACTGTTAATAGTCCGCTATCGTTGAGAAGGTGTTTATCTAGTGTTCGTTTAAGGCAGTGTTTTACTAACGCTACCAGGCGTTCATAGAACGCTCCATGCCAAGGGGCTAATTGTGGTGTAAATTTCCATTGTATATTATTTTTTACGCAGTATGGCTGCTGTACCACTTCAGATACCAATTTAAAGTATGTCGCATTATCTGAGTACATCCTTTTTGGTATATTCCTAGTTGCTGTAAACCTTCGCAGTGCTAGAAGGCACTCTTCAGCGGAAAGGTCATTCACGACTTCTAAGTGAATAGCTCGAACCGTTAGACAAGTGAACAAAGCTATCCACCTCTTCGCCTTTCCCGTTGGTGTGTTCACAAATAGATGACCTAAGTAGTCAACGCCTGTATACGTGTAAACCCCTTCGTAGTTCACTCTCTCCGATGGTAATGCAGGTGCACCTGGTAAGCGGTATGGACCACCGCCATGTTTGATACATTGCAAACACTTCCGAATTATCCTTGTAACCTGAGGTTTTCCTTGAGGTATCCAATATTTCTCCCTGATTATTGTCAACGTGTGTGGAGCACCAACATGGTAATTATTCTCATGTGTGTCCTTTATAATTTTGTCGGTGAACTCACTGTTTTTAGGTAGCAATATTGGATACTTCATGTCGTAATTCCAATTTGTGTTTGCCATACGTCCTCGGCACCTTAGAACGCCATTCACATCCACGAACAGATCCAGATTCCTAGCTAGATGTGTAACTTTACCAACCAGTTCTTCTTTGAAGTGTTCTTTCTGAATTTTCTTTATTTCCAGCAACAACTTGTCCGTGTTGTCTTGGTGACTCTGGGTCTCTACTGACTCAGTGTCTAAGTTATCAAGTTCCATGGGCCCATCGGTAGGATATTCCCCATACTCCATGGGCTCGCCTATTCTTTCATATTCCCGAGGTCCTTCTTCAAGCTTACTCAAGATTCTAGATGTCTTTACGGATTCATCCCCACCATTGGGTGTATCCTGTGTTGACTCACCTAGGCTTTCGCCTAGGACCTCCCCGAAAGAAAAAAGGTTGTGATGTGTCTCATAGAGTCGATTCTCGGGCCAATAGGACTCGTCCTTAGCGAGAAACTCAGGTCCATTATACCAGACGTCTTTCTTCTCTGTAAACAATTCTGGTCGGGTGGCAATATCAGCAGGGTTCAATTTTGTGTTGATGTAACACATCTCAGTGTTTGGATGATTTTGTTTTATCTCTCTGACCCTGTTAGCAACGAAAGGCGGAAGTAGCTTCCTCGACCTTATCCAACTAAGTACTACTAGGCTGTCTGACCATATATACTCTTTGTGTATCTTCAGCTCCAAGTTATTCCTCACATATTTCAGTAGTCTGCTCCCTATCAAGAATCCAAGGAGTTCTAATCTGGGTATTTTTAGCTCATCTTTATCCTTAGCTTGAGATACATGTGATTTTGCTATGAGGAAGGATACGGAGCTTTTGTTCTCATCAAATACTTTAATGTATATGACAGCAGCGTAGGCGTCCTTTGATGCGTCCGTGAAACAATGTAGCTGGTACTTGAGGCCAGCATTAGATGTATCTGATCCTAGAAATCTGGGTATCTCAATGTCCAGTATTATCTTTAGACGGTCCATCGCTTCTTTTACTGACAGAATCAACTCAGTTGATAGTTCAGTGTCCCATTTAAATTTCTTCTCACAGATTTGTTGAAAGATGAGCTTCAATGACAGCACGAGTGGACACGCAACACCACAAGGATCATACACGCGCGCTAAAGCTCGAAGGACCTTTCTCTTCGTGCTTGGAGGAGGTTCCGTGCTGAAGTGACTCTCTGTCAGATTTAAGGACAGCTTATCTTCAGGTACATTCCAATTTAGGCCCAGCACTTTAACATTACCCTTGTTCATTGATTGATATGTCTTTGGTATAATTTCCATGAAAGTTTGATTATTGGAAATCCAGTCTCTGATATTCATGGATAGTTGCTTGAAAGCGGACCTTGTCTGGGTATATACATCCTCAGCCTCTTTCAATGTATCCGCACCCGTTACTAAGTTGTCAACATAGCATTTATCTGCTACTGACTTTAGTAATGCCTCATTTGTCTGGCCCATATGGTGTCGGATTGTTGCGGTAAGCAGGAATGGACTTGATATTACCCCAAATGGAATTCTGCAGAATCTCAGATGCAGTAGGTTATCTTCGGTTGTTTCCCCATTGATATCCTTTAGCCACAAAAACCTTGTCACATCACGATCTTCCTCTTGAAGTGCTACTTGTAGAAAAGCTTTCTCCACATCAGCCAGTATGCCAAACCTTTTCGTCCGGAATTTCAGAAGTAACGCTGTCATATCTTCAAGCATGGAGGGGCCGCTGTATAGACACTCATTAAGGCTCTTCTGCCCAGTCGTCTTAGCAGATGCGTCATATACGATCCTCCCAGGCTTCCCCTTTTGCTTGACCATATGATGGGGCAGATAATGATGTGTGTGGTCTCTATTTTCCACTTGTTCTTGACTGATGATCTCTATAATGCCAAGTTCTAGTTGTTCCTTTAAAATGCGATCATATTCATTTAGAGAACTTGAGTCGAGTCTTCTCAGGACACTTCTTAACCGACCCAGAGCCATGCCAAAGTTCGGCAGCAGTTCCGGAGGATGCTGTATCCATGGCCACTTGACTAAATATCGACCATTTTGATACTGTACTGTCTCATTGAAGTGACGGACCGCCTCTTCCTGTCTTGTAGCTTTGGGCGAGTCAGTGATTCCTACGCTCTCTAACGACCATAAGAAGTTCATATCTACAGTTTTTAAGGGTAGATCCGGCTCTGAGAAATATGGGCAATTTGGTGTATGACATTCACAGTAAGTTGTCACTGATAAAATCTCATCCTCTTCGTTTAAGGGGACTTTCCCTGACAAAATGTATCCAAAATCAGTGTCAATGAGGTATAGATTGTCATCTACTTTGATTTTCCTATCTCGTATGAATGTCCAATAAAAGTCGTTTCCTATGAGCAGGTCGATGCCCTCGCCGACAGTATCGTCATCAGCGTATAAATCAACATCACTGACATCAAACTTCGGCACCGCAACCCGGTCTGTAATATGTGGCACAACATTTACATTCACTTTGCGGCTAACATCTCGCTTGGTTTGTATTATGATCTCAGTGCATGGGCTTGAAGTTTCTCGTGGAGTTGAAGCTCCAAACGTGTATATCAACAAAAGGTCAGTTTTCACTATTTGGAGTTTGAGAGCATCAGCTATTTTATTTGTAATATAGCTTCTCTGACTACCTGAGTCTAATAAAATTCTGCTGACGCTGCTAGATCCTGTTTCATTGTTTTGAACTCTTGCTACTGCTGTCTGTAAAAATGTATAATTATTTAACGCGTTACATACAGTCTTAGTAGTTAGAGTGTCAATATGTTTCACTGTACCTTTTGGTGTCGGACATATCAATTGAAAATGCGGGCCATTACATCGGTAACAGGACACTCTACGCTGGCACTCCTCGGTCTTATGATTTTTTCGAAGACACTTCAGGCATCGTCCATGAAGTTTTTGCTTTCGGGCTTCAACGCTCGTGACCTTCCTACAGCTGTCACTGGTGTGATTGGTCAACTTGCAGAAAAGGCACGAACGTCGAGGTTTTTTCGGCATAGAGTTGCTCTTAAATCTATCTCCTATCCTCTTTAAATTTATGTTTCTTCTTGGACGATCGACTCGTGCTTGTAGTGCTTCGGTGGTAGACCCCAATGGAAGTACAGCACCTAAAGGAGTTGCTGTTCTTGATAGTATTGCTGCCGATTTCTCTTTAGCCATAATAATTTTGTTTAAATGATGTCTAATAGACACCATTGTATTTTCCGTATCAATTAGATGTAGTTCATGAATAACCTGAGTAGGGAATTTACGTAGGACCATGGCTCTTAGATGGTTACCATTTGCAGGTTCGCCTAGTTTTTCTAAAACTCTTAGATTTCGCTCTACCTCATTAAGCGTGGCTCTGCAGCTTTTGCTGTCCTCTGTGGCGTTCTTCAGGTTACACAATTCAGTGTAATGGGCATCCACAATTGTGTCTTTCGAACCGAATCTGCGCTCCAGTGTCTCCACTGCTATGACATAGTTTTCATTTGTTGTTGTTAACCCAGAAATTGCTTCCAAAGCTTCACCTTCTAAACAATTGATAAGGTACGACAACTTGTCAGCATTTATCAGGTTTCTGTCATGTATATTGGCTTTGAACCGATCCCAAAACTCTGTATATTTGAGACGATCTCCAGAGAACTTTGGTAAATCTAATTTTGGAAGTCTTGTCGTTGTGAAGACATCTTCTACCTGTGTAGGCTTCTGTTGTACCTCATTTAAGCTATGTTCAATATTAGAGGACAAGCCCTCTGCGCTGATCTGAATGCTCAATGCACTCACAACCACCTCGACTGCAGGTGCTACTGATTTATCTTGATATTCTCTTATTTCACGGTCCAATACTGTAATCAACTCTCTGAGCTGTTTTAATAATCGGGCCCCTTCGATGATATCAATACCCTGCTGCTCATATGCAGCCTTTGCTGCATTGTGAACTTCTTCTAATGCAGCCCTTCTTAATTCCACTCTTTTAGATAGAACTTCATCCATTGTTACAGCTGAAATTCACATTTCCACAAATTACTTGAATAAACGTCTGTGACTATGTGAGTGACCAGATCATCAACGGTGCATAGGCATACATGTATGTATTTAATATACTTCTCTTTATAGGACTTATATTACTCTTTGGGTAATTTCAGTATACAGTGAATGAGAACCCCCTTACTTCAAACCCTAGTTACAATTCACTTGAACTACCTGTACTAGACATTTTATAATTTATTATCACTGAATATAAGTTCTATAATGCGGAATAAGCCAAAAAAAAACCTTTTACTTACTCACCACTTCATGTAGTATACGTATTATACACTTCACGTATTATAATTAAAATTTCAATTATATGTGGCTTTGGCGTTAGTCGTTAGATTAATCTTACTCTGTCCGGCTGACCGCGCAAACAGGTAGGTACGTACTTGCGTACTCTCAAGTCTCAACTCTGCGGTTGAAATATCGTAATGGTTACTACCGGATATGTTTCCTACTACTTTCAGGCTGAAACGAGCATAAACGTAATGCGATTAGGTATTATCCACTATGGGTTTGAGTTGAATTCAAAGAGCACGTCATCAGGTGCACAAGTAGGTACTCACCTGGCTACAAACAGCAAATCGCCTGAGAAAATGTTTCTTTGTTCTCGTTCAAGCAAATATAATAACTCACTTCAATACCTAAGAAGTTTCTCTTGTGATTTCAATGTAAACTTGTGAATTCTCGACCAAAATTCTAAAATCTTCGTATAAAAGCTACCTTTTCCAACAATTAAAAAAAACGGAAAGAAAGACGGTGCGAGAAAAAAAAGTTACGAGCCTCTGCGTTCCGTTTCTCATAGCAATTTTGTTTGTAAAAAAAAAAACGTTGTAGTTTTTTATGGACATAGTGCCGCGAACGGACTCTTCATTTAGTGGCGAAATCGAACCTAGTCTTCCTTGCTTTCCTTAAAAACATTGTACGATTAATAATTATTCTAACACGGTGACATAGCATGTATTCGAACCTATTATTTGAACGTACCTTTATACCATAGACTAAAAAAAACTAGAGCAACTCGGAAATTGACTTTGTCTCCAAGTGGGCCAAACTGATTTTATTTTAAAAATAAATCCGATGGTACTAGGTACTTATTTATTAGCTGTTAAAGAAATAATAGTGGTATCAGCAATTAACATAATATTTTAATGATACGTATTATTAACTTATGGTGCATCCATTGTTTATACGCGTACACAATAATATGGAAATGTAATTAAAACAACGTAGGATCAGTAAAAAAAATGTATTTAAACTTTCCGTAGGTAAGCTGTAAAAAAAATTAACGAAACGAACATAGATAAGTCTGAAGAAAATGAAATGAAATTCTCCATAGTTAAAGTTGCTTCAAATATGAGGAAACCTAACCCGGAGTAACCAGATGTGAATCTGGCTTTCGGGATACCCGGCGCCTCCACCATTTTGTCGTCCCTTTCCATGAATTATCTTTATACTAATAGTGCCGTAGGTTCATAATCATGAATCAGTATAAATTGTATACAATTAGGACAACAAATAATAACTTACACATGGTGTAATAAGATGAATCAACTGCAGTATAAGCCAATGCATGTACGGTAATGAATTGACGGTATTACATTCACGTCGTACGTACTGTTATCAAGTAAGCTGAGCAAACACAGTCGACTCGCTCCGGTCTAAGCGTAACAAATCGCCCGGGTACTTTCCATCTTCTTGGTCTCCGTGATTCTGGGAGGCGGGCTACCCGCCTTCCCAGTACACTCGCTGATCATAGGTGCCTGGTCTGAGCAGTTTACCTAGATCTTGACCTAGCCAGTACCCGCCGGACGTGGAAGCTTTGCCTCCACGAGGACCTCCACCTTCCCCATAGTCCTGCCACGGTTGCTCCAACTATGAGTCGACTGTCTTTGGGCGAGAGGAACTCGCTCCAGTCCAATTTCTACGCACCATGTCTATGACACTACTCAGAGTATATTATACTAGCGTTTATTGGATTCAAATGGAAAGCTACTGTGCTAGTTCCATACGTACAGGCTCATCATCTTTCCACACCATATAAATGACAGTCGTATAATATATACATGAACACTTACCAGGGTCACAGGTCGCTGCGTCGTACTGCGCACTCCTTTTGCCCTGATCTCCGTTCACGTCCCTTGGGTTTTAGTGCACACACCAACAAAGCGTCGTCTTCTGTCCTCGTGCCAACATACAGAACCGTTATATTCGAAAGCATAGCCAAAGCGGGGTTACCACATTACAAAAAAGAATGACATAAAACGGTTTGACACTTACCGACTATTTTACGACGTCTCGCGTATTAAATGCGCGACAGAATGATCATAAATGCCTTGCCAGATTACGTTTTAACGTAAAATGTCTGAGCCAAACCTCAGACAGTTAATGGTTTCTAGAAAAAAAAACAACTAAATGCATCTAGGTTCTACATACAATGCAGTATGTGAATATAAATTTCTTAATGTCAGTCTGTCAGTGGCGAAAGGTTCACACGTACACTATTAGGAAAGAAGGTAAAGATAAGACACATTTCAATATGAAACCGTTGAAACAAAACAGTGTGCGCGTAAGAGATAAGTTTCTTGAAGCCTGCCGTCTGAGAGCGGAGCAACAGGCAGCCACGGGCCACCTAAGACGATAGTGTCGAGTGCGATTGTGACTTATTGTAATGTAGAGCGAGTCAACGACCGCCCGGCTGCGGGATTAGGAAACAGGCATCGATACGTTTCGCGCACAGACCTGTCTATCATCTACGAGGACACGTATACTAAGAATGTTAAACTCGGGACCGAGTTCAGACTAGCCGCCAAAATATACAATGATAATACCAATGTTCGTGAACATTGGACAATTTAAGTGCTTATTGTGCGGTTTGAAGCAAATCAATATGACAGAGGCAATAAAATTGTGACTCGTTCCTAAATCAGTCCTTTTATGTAGTTGGTTCTTTTTGTTCAATATAGTTGTGTATTGACAACTTTATTGCGGCAATATATCATTTATTTTTAACAACAAGTGATTGAGGGTTAATTGCATTGTGAGCTAAAAATAAATGCTCCCTGACGTGACCAATCATCGTGCATTATCTGGTGGCGCCAATGCAGTGGGGACTCCAATTGATATGTCGGGGCTGATAGTGACGCTAAATCAATAATGCCTGCTCGCCCGCATTGAAACTATAAACAGCCATGATAAACTCTTGTTATACGTTCACTCTTACACCTGGAACTTAATATATATTTTGTTCAAATATCATAGTCACCTCAGCTTTTCTCCGTAAAGACAAGTTTCTCCAGATATCGCGAGGACTCGTCCATCCAACTTTCGACTTATCAAGTCCAATATCACCGACACTGCTGGAACATCTGCTTACTTTAGCTTGGTGTGTAACACCGTTAAACACAGCTCGATTAGCCATTCTTTGCACTCCTTGGTAGAACTCGATTGTAAAAAACAACACGACGCCAAACGTGGGTAGGCGAGCTTAGAATATCTCCACGGCAGAGTATCTCACACACTACATCACTGCAACTACTTGTTGAGCATTTAGAATCAGATTCACTTGCAGTATAATTCACACGCACTTAGTTAGTATTCTTCGCCGCTTCTCTTGCATATGGCCGATTCACTGTCTACGGGTTTGTTGCCAAAGTTTGGGGATTACCGTTGTCGTACATTCTTTGTCGAACGTCACTAGAAGGAGCTAATAATGCGAGAGTTGCATTATTGTTTTGCAAAGTAGGTCCGGATCGGTTCGAGCGGCGTATGGAGCGAGACAAACGAGCCGTTGTAACTTGAGGCACATTCACGCTTGTGTCAGTTTGAGGTTAAGTTACTGGCGTCGCCGGGTGGCGGCCCTCGTCGGCTGGCGGGGCGCGCGGGCCCGTCGCACACCGGCTACAAACGACACCCTGCTGCGTGCGGCAAGCGCGACCCCAACGCGCCTAATCCAATTTACTTGCACCATATATTCACCTGTTAATGCCACACTTGGCCTTTTTTAACCTAAGTATAAAATCAATACTTAATCTATTTGATTTTATTAGAAATATTTTTCGTACTTTTTAAATTTTTTATTTGTATACCTGCCACCTCTGTGCCGAAATGAATGTTAATGTTTATGGATAGACACCGTCGCGTGCTCTGATATGTAAACAGTTGCCACAATATTTGTATACTTTCGGCTCGAGTGAGAGAGAAACAATAAAATACCTGTTCGAAACCAATACAAGATTGCAATGTTTACATATCAGTACACGTCACTTTTCCTATTGCATCATCGCAAAATTATTCATCGATTGCTTAAATGATTGCATGAAAATCCGGCGGAAAATAATAATTTCACACGCAGATCTACTGTCAGTCTATTAGGTATACAGAAAATCGTATCGAACGCTGTTGATAATCGAAAAGAATTAAATTTTATAATTTAATCAAAACTACTTTAGTTTGCATCTAGTGTGCAGCGATCCACGTTGACTCAGGTACGAGTTAATTATGGCTATATTTTGGTATAGTATAGATAGAGGCAAAAGGATCCCGGGCAGCGTGCCGGCCCGACGCACAAACGCACACAACGAAAGGGCCAGCCGTACAAAGAAAACAAACACTTATCCGACCCACAATACAACTTTAAACTGAATCCTGAGGCAATTGAATGAAAGTTGAAAATACACAGTCATACAGCGGCAGTTAGCGCTTTGTGCATCGAGCGTAACAATGCAAGACGAGAACGTGCCCCAACCGCTTTTATGCCTTGTAAAAACTTCGTACCAATTCCATTTTCGATATAATATGGAGCCCTAATGGTTTATTTTGTGTCAGCATACGCAGCATTCTCGACGCATCCTTAGCGATAACACCCGAAAGATAACGAACGACCATTCCTAGAACGGAACGTAAACAGATAAGGGACACTCAATAAATAATACAAAGATCATGAATGATTTACTCATATATGTAAACAATGGTCCCTTTAAGATGGTTGTAACAAGAATGTTATTCTTAGTAATGTACAATATTGCATTGTTGAATCAAAGAATGTTTCGACGTATGCCGATCGGTGGTACCTACTTTCACACCAAACTAGAGCCACAGATGAGCGATAGCCTCCAGAAGTAGTAATGAAGTACGTAGTTATGTGAGGAGCCCACTAAGTTTGAATGCTTCGCTGACCTTGTGTTCAGCATGAACGAAGGGGACATACTTTTGTGATAAGTTCCAAGAAATTTTCAGGTCAGAGAGCGACCATGAAACAGTAATGCCCGTTTAGTGAATTCGACACATGCGAGCAGAATGGCCGCGTTGCATGTAGTTATTTTTAACCCTATAGCCATGGGGTCAGTCACCCGCTCACCCCTCCCGCACCCCGAACCAGTCCTATCACATGAGGAACTGCGTGGGAATATGGTGGGTGCAAGCCATACCCTCGTGCAGGGAATAAGACAAAACTAAGTACAAACAGACCAACCAGGCATGTATACAACGAACACGCATGCACGGTCATGAACAACACAAGCTCTTGTGAAGTCTATAGATTAAAGAATTTCTCAATTGATCTACCGGAAAAAATCGCAATTTAGTAATCTGTTATATCATACCACGATCTGAAAAAGGATTTTACATTGTCATGACTACGAATATATTCATTATTTTTAAAGTATGTACGTTTATATAGTGGTTTCATATTTTATTTATAATTAATCATCGTCTAAATTGATTATAAACCGATCGCTGATCAATACAGCAAAACCGAAGACAGCAAGTCGATACATACAGGATTTATGCAATACAACACCTGACACCGGTTGTGATACAGACTACCTACTTTGAATGTAAACAAAGGCATTTAACATTAGAGAAGCCATCATCATTCCCCGAGTTGAACATTAGTTTTGTATTTTTCAGACAAATTATTCAATGGTTTAACATTACATACAACAAAGTACCTCACAGAAGAAAAACTTTTGCAATGTCTTATTTAAAAAGATCAATACGTTTACAATACAGTACGATTCCGAAAGCAAGCAGAAAATATCGACATTCGCATCTGAATATCGAAAAGGTTGAACTTGCCTTTGCAAGAGGGTTTGTTACTCCAACTAAAATAACGATAGCTCCATCCCTTTTCGGGGTGCGTTAACTACGATTAGGGGAAAATTTTTGAGGGTGCACAAGATTGTTTGGCAAGGGGACTCACCGTAACCATATCGGTGAGGGTGACGGTAGCCGAGGTGGGCCCGCCATTCGTGGAGATGAGGCCTAAGGACGACGCCACCTGATTATTCGCGCTCTGTTCAATGATGCGCTGGCGGAGCGCCAGCCTCTCGAGGCTAGCCAAGCGGTGCGAACCACCTGTGCCCTCCCTGTCGCGATCTCTCAGGCCGGTCGTGCTCCCCGCACTGAAGGATCCACTGTATTTGGGCAGAGTAGGCGGCGGGACGGGCCTGGCCGCTCCTCCGCGGCCCAGCAGGGACCCGGTGGAGGTGTACGCGTAGCTGCTGGGAGTCCCGAGGGTGGCGGTGCGCGGAGCCGCGCCGAGCCCATTGAGGGTTCCGTTGGTACCATTGACGGCGGCTCCATTCGCCGTCGTCGTACTGCCGTTCATATCCCCGACTTATTCTTCGTCATGCGAGTATTCCAAAGCACACACTGAGTCACTGACGGCGCACTGCGCGTCTGCGATACGATACGATTAAGTAGAGCGGTGATCGAGTAGGAGCGTTCGAGTCGGGTGCCCGACGGAGGCGGTTTGACAGCTCGCACGCGCGGGCGGAATCGCACACCGCCCCGCGCTCGCCGCCGCCGCCGCCGGCGACCCCAGCCGGTAGCCACGCTGTGGATTATTGCCACACGACCACCCTACCAGAGGGTTGAAAACGCACTGTTTCCCCACTCAAGGTCAAAAGAGGCATATTGTACTATGAATGCGTTTGCATATCTAATCCAGATACGCGAATATAGGTAGAGGGGATACACCCGTGGGTTTTTAATTACGTTGTTAGAAGTAGCCCCGTAAAAAGTCATAAAGTAGCAAGCATCCCCGTCTAAAACTAGAGACAAATCCATTAGACGCTATAACAAATGCAGTTCTGCATGAGCCAACTCCGTAGATATATTATTATCTGTAGAAATGTCAAACCGCAAAAATAAACTTTCTCCACGAATGAGAGCTTAACCAAAAATGTGGAACTCAAGTGTCTGCCGTCAGGCGGCATCTATAATCCAGCTGCTTTCTACTTATCTACATAAGTGCATAGCTGCTATTTACAGGCTTACAAGCAGTGTTATGTTATGAGCGTTTAATTTTGTTATTTTGGCTGTTAGAAATGACAGATTGTAAATCATCACGTTAACTTGTCAATTTGTCATAGCATTTTCAATAGGCAACGGAAATGACGCTGTTTGGTTCATCGGCCTGACCTCAAGACAAGACGCGCCCGTTGAAACGGCTAGCTGGATAACTGGCGGAAGTGCTTTTAAGGCGTGAAGAATAGTGGTGCATCGTGCAATATAATATACATCTCAAGAGAAATATAATAGGGAGAGCTATCGTATAGAATAATAAACTACGATCGATCATTAAACTTCGATGGATATAAAGATAAATGTTATATATTTAACACTTTGTGATGTGACTGTGATGGAGCTATTTTACATTTTAAATTTAATTACCTTTTGTATACACTAGATCCACTTTATTAAACCAATCTAATTAAATAGCGTAAAGATGAGAAATTCCACAATTTAATAAATATGGTATAATAAAGTGGAACTACGTACGAAGGTGATTTAATTCATAAAATAATGATTATTAATAAAAAAAAATTGACTACTTGTAATTTGTATTATGTTGACATGCTGTACATTTCTCTGCACTGCGACATCCTAAAATTATTGTATACTGTCGGTACCCACATCAATTTTAAATTATTATTTGTCGGTACCTACATATAGCTTGTAAACAAAATATAAAATAATTGCCTGAAGATGAGTAATTCGAAACCGGTTGCAATATAATAAAATTGTATAATAAAGTGGAACTAGTGTACAAAAAGTGATTTAATTCAATATAAAGTCATTTTGTATACATATGAGTCATTCCATAGTAGGTATCGTCGAAACGCAGCATCACTCTCATTTTTATTTTATAGAGTACTTTGACAAATACTTCAAACTACCCCACCCACGCGAACGCAATCATAGAATTTCAAGACTGAATTGAGACTGAGACAAATTCAATACCAAGATAAAGTATGAAAACTAATCTACAAGTGTTAAAGTATGCATGGAGGAGAGCACGTGTTTGTCGCATGTGGCCCGGCAGCCATCGACCGCACCAGCGCGCCTGCGCGCCGGCACCCTCGATCCCATACTGGCTGCTCACAACCCTCCGGTGCATCGCTGCACGCTACGGTCTGCGGGCCTGCTTTCTGAATGCCAATGTCGTGATGCATACCTAACCTACCTATACATATTTATGTTTATGCAAACCAAACGTAATCTATCTTGGCACGATTGCGGAGATACAGCATATCCGATGCAGTTATCTTATTTCACCGTTTGTGTTGAAGCGCGGGTTGCCACATAAGTGTATCATAAAATACATTATCAATAAAGATTAAACATTTTAAATATTTTTTTTCATTCTCGAAACTACGAGAATCTCTGTCTGTTACGTTATTTTACCTAAACATTTCTATAAAATTTGGCAAGGAGATAAATGGCAACATTAACATGGATAAAGGACAGGTATCTAGTGACTAAAAGTAACCTAAGTTTAAGTCTCGGGCAAAAGCTAGTAAACACACATTTCACGTAACAAATTAATACCTGTTGCCCCCGTCTGTTGGTAAAGCACCAAATGAATGAGTTATTTGATGAGTATCTAGATAATTATTTAAATAAAATCATATGAAATTGATTTATTTGAAATTGATAACGTTAATCACAAATAATGTGTTGTCAACTCTTTTGTTCAAGCAATTATTAGATAGCTTAATAACAACAGGGATTTGTTCTCTAACATAATATCTACAAATTATATTTAGCTTATTTCTTCAAAAAAAAAAATATTTTGTTGCAGATATTTTCATTGTGCCCCGACAACTTCCAGCTCTACTTTATTAGACATGACTTTGACTGTACAGTACAGTGTACTACTAATATACTACATTTATTTTAAAGCCCAACTAATTAATTAACTAATTTAAGAATAAAACTGACCGATGTATTTGTTATTTCGAATAATTATTCATCTTCCCGGTTATTCGTAAAAAGATAAAGTTTGCCCAACTCTGGTTGATGTGTTTACACTGGCGCCATCTGCATGTTCGTGTTTATAACATCATACATAAACATTAGACCGATGCGTCGCGGTCGGTGCGAGTATCAGATGGTTCATGTAGTATTTGAATACATTGAACAAATGCAATACATCCTCTTCAGATGGCGTTACTAGTCGAACTGGATCGAAACAAAATGAATATTACCGAATCCTAATTGTAATAATGAAATAAATAAGTGGAGAAATTAAATGCAGTTCGCTGGTGCTTGAGGACTGCTAGACGTTTTGCCTTTTGGTGTTCTATCACTTGACAAAAATTAGATGATGTACGTATTCGACTGAAAGTTTAACAAGGAGGTAAATTTGTTTTTCTAACGGTATACTTAATTACTTATCATTAGCATACGTTTTTGTCGAACATTAACAGTGAACCATTTCTTTTAACTGTTCGAAATACACCGCAATTGTCTTTTCATTTATATATTTTTTTGTTATAGTCGGGGTTCCGAACCCGAAAGGAAAAAAGGAACCCTATTACTCAGCCTGTTTGTCCGTCTGTCTGTCACAGGCCTGTACAGATCGACCAACTTGTCTGTGAACTGACATTTGTCGCCACCGTCATGACATCTTAACCTGGCGACCGTAGTTCCTAATTTCGCCATTTCATAGATACAGTGGGGTACACTGAAAGTGTAGCGTTCGTTACTCATTAATAAAACAATTACATGGAAAGTAATATAACTGTTTTTCCTAGTATTCTCCATTACATTTTAAATACTATTTCATTCAGTCACTTTTTCATTTTTGAAAACGTAAGAACCATTGGTCTGACGGGATTCTTCACGTGCTGGTTGAAAGCTATCCCGGCCTCTTCCGGCCCCGTAATAATCATTGATTTTTTGGGAAAATAAAGAAATCGCATGGTGCAAGGCTAGGGCTGGACTTTGTGAGGGACGGGTCACTAGCACTACCTTTTAAGAAGCCAAAAATGACTGTCTTGTTGTCGGTGTGCGCATAAGCATTGACATGGTGCAATCTTCAAGTGGAGTTCCTCATACAAATCCCCAAATGTCTTCGAATCTCCCAATCCCCAAAGTATTTAATCAATGAGTGTGTTTCTTATATTTAAAATAATATAACATTAGAAATTTATGAGCGGCCAGAAGCGCAGAACATTCAGTGTACTTTCAAAGAAACCACTTGTATGACCGCTTTAACACCAAAATATGATATAAAAGTAAAAGTGTGAAAAATGAACGGAAATCCCCATTCAAGAAATCAGCTTTTTGCGGCATTTATTTCGGCGTTTGTAAGTGATGTTCTATTATTTCTCTATCATAATAACGACAATAACGTGTAACCAAAGTTATTAAAAACCGGTCATGCATTAATCGGACTCGGACATCTAGTTTCAAATTTAATAGAATTTGACGAATTACAGTCATGTTGGTCTGGCATCAACATCTTCTTGATAACGTGAGAATTCAGGTGGGCTGTCTCTTTGTTTGTCACTGCGTAAAATAAAAAAAGATGGTTCCCTTTATAAGCGAATTCGAGTCGCATTTACCGGTTTTTTTTCTACTAAGGTAATTGAAAAATCGAAAAAGTCGGGAGTTCCAATGCGATTGTTGTACTTTAAAAATTAAAAGACAAGTTGGCTACAGCTATAGCCACAATATAAAAACAACTAAGTATCTATTAGGTCATTAGCGACGGAAATGTCTGGAAATAATGACATGAAAGTCGGCCGATAAGGCAATATTATGGTATCTACCAGCGAGCTGGAGACGGCTTCGTTTCGTTATCGAATTATACCATATAAATACATCAAATTTGAAGATATCTTAAACATTTTACTTGAGAAAATGTAAAATGTAAAAGAGTGTGTTGAACTGTAAATAAGAGTAAGAAAATGTTGAAAGACATTACAAAGATGTTACGTTACGCGCGTGGTAAGCGGAGCATGAAACATACATAAACAAATTAAAATATAAACACAGTACCTTTACGATATAAGCGATTGATTTTGGGGCCAATGCGACGCGCATTTTGTTTCCATGAAAAATTTTACTAATCCAATGAAATCTACGAAACAATATTCTTATAAAATCGTTGTCAAGTATTGTTCATATGAACGTGAACAAAAAGAATAGAAAATGAGGATATTCTACTCTGTTCTCATTTTTATGTAAATATTTGTGTTTGGTCTCCCACAAAGGCATTACTCGCCTTGTATAACACCCATCAATGGCAAGGATTGGAAGGTACTATTTTCTACTCCGCCGGACATCACACGGCGTAGAAGGTATCGATTATAGTATAGGTACACTTGTAGTTTTGACCTCGGACGTGGCTGAGTTTCCTATATAAGTAAGTACTATATAATAAATATACTCTCTCGCAGTGGGTAATTAATTAGATTTACCCCATATCGTCGTTGAGTGCATTATATAATTTGAACACTGCGTGAGAACGAATCCTTTAGAAACTCATTCAAGGTACTTAGGGAATGGCCGTACATACTAAAAATCCTGCCATCTACGTGGGTAATTCAATAAGTTTTTAGTTGCTCGAAAACTAAAAATGAAAAATGAAAATGAAGTGTCCTAACGTAAACAAACCGCTGTTCAAAATACTATAAAAATAATTAGAAATCCAGTAGTAATACTTACAAAATTAGTGTTAAAAAGTGCAGTGACATCAGGAGCAACCATTCAACATTTTGGTTCACAAGGAATCGTCGATTTACTACATAATTTTCGGCAAGTATTCCATAAGATATACGTTATAATACAATATTTGAACCTTGGTAAAAAGTGTATTATCGAATCACAACATATCTTCAAAATTAAAACAGCTGATTGGAGGTTAGAAAGACGCTTTTGACGTGCGCTTTGACAGAAGACAACTGACAGCCGAGTTACGGAAGCGTTCACAATTAAAATTGCGTTTTGTTCTCGCTGACCACAGTATCTGTTTCATTTCACGCATGACACTTATTTATTCATTTTAAAACAAAGACTTGAAGATCAGAACACAAAAATGACACCAAAAATAAAAAAATGCTCCAAATGTTTAAAACTAATAACGAGACAAGAATTTTTGACATGTATTAATTGTAATTTAATTTATGACACAGAATGTGCAAATTTGACATTAAAGAAATTTTATATAATGTCACGTACACAAAAGTCGAAATGGGAATGTCAGGTTTGTACAACAATAAAAGAAAAGACACAACCAATAGCTAATGAACAGGAAGTATTGGACAAAACTAAAACACCCACTAGAGTTAATTTCGTACGCTCACAATCGCAAAATGATTTAGAAGATAATATAAATAGCGTATCTGTCAATACTGTCGATGAAGATATCACTTCTCGAAGTTTTGACCTATCAACATACAATAGTTTGAATAACACGGAAGATGAGTTAAGAGAGGAAATCACTAAGCTTAAAGAACAACTAAATAGTACCCAAAACGAGCTCGAGAATCAAATTTTACAGAACATGGATTTGACAAAACAAATAACAAATCTTGATACACAGATTAATTCTTTAAAGGCCATCTGTATGTCTCCAGTATCGGCCGATGCTATCAATCGCACCCCTACAATTAAAAAGAAAACAAAAAATAAAAGACGAAATTCTTTGATAGATAACAAAGTAATAGAACGTTATAATGGAATAGAGACAAATGCAGAAGAATATGAACTAAATATTAAACAGACTCAATTAAAAACAAATGACATAAAAAGTAATAAACAAATGACTGACACAAATATGACAACTACGAAAGAGGTGAAAAAACAGAGCGAACAAACAATAAAAAAGAAATACGAAGTTGATAAACCAAAGATATACATAATTTCAAATAGCAAACGATATAATATATTGCGAAATCTAAAACAAAACATTTTCTACGATGACTATGAAACGCTTCACTACATAACGCCAAATGTGGGAGTAGATATTTTAACCAGTAATGTGAAACAAAAGGCTACAGGTCTAACTAAGCGGGATTACTTTGTTGTCATGATCGGTGAAGAGGATTTCAAAAGATCGCGAAACTACAAAGCATTAGTGGACTCAATTAAAAACAACTTACAAATTATAGCTAATGAAACAAATGTAATAATAGTCTCTCCTAATTATATATGTGGCACATATCTATTCAATTGGCGAGTAGAAATGTTTAATAATATACTTATACAAAGTACATCAAAATATGCATACGCCATGTTTCTTGATGCAAATAAAGATCTACAGCTGAACATGTTCTCTGCGGTTACTGGGAAAATAAAAAATACAGGAGTGCAAAACATAATCCAGAACATAGCGGAATATATCAGCTTACTAAAAATTGACAACAAAAAAGGTGAGGAAGACGATGACATTGACGACAGCAAACAGCAAAATTTAATTAAAAATAATAATTTTTTTCTATTACAATAACATTCGAATACTCCATCAAAATATCTCAGGACTATTAACAAAAACTGATGACCTTATAGTCAATCTAAGTGTGATAGCAGATCACAGCATGGGTATAGACGTTTTATGTATAACTGAGCACAACATGATTCCAGACAATGAAGCACTCTTAACTATACCGAACTTCACATTAGCAGCTAGCTACTCAAGAGATAAAAAAAGAGGGGGATCATGTATTATTGTGAAAAATGGACTTAGGTACAAGGTATTAGAAGACATAGGGAAGTTGTCCGTGCAATGTATAACTGAAGTCTGCGCAATTGAGCTGTGTGATCATAGTTTAATAATTTTGTGTATGTATAGAGTTCCTAACACTAGTTTTAATATTTTTCACGATATTTTAGAACAAAGTTTAAATAGAGTCAACTGCAAAACAAACAAAAAAATTGTACTCTGTGGAGATTTCAATATAGACACGCTAAAAGACACTCCAAAAAGTCGGGAATTTATTAATCATTTGCTGTGCCATAACTTAAATCTTGAAATTAAACAAGCAACAAGAATCAATAGCGGAACTTGCATCGATAACTTTGCTCATAATGTAAAGGGATCAAAAGCACAGGTAATAGATATGGCTTTATCAGATCACGCTGCACAAATCTTAATATGTCCTACGAAAAAAACGTGTGCTGTAAAATCATGGTTTATTAAACGTCGTGATTACAGTACGGAAAATTTTCAAATTTTCAGAAAATATGTTGAAAGTTTAACTTTTGCCGACGTGTTTAATAGTACAGACGTTAATGAAGGATACAATAATTTCATTGATATATTTAAATGTCTCCATGATTTATGTTTTCCCTATAAAACAATAAAAAAAACAATAATGACAAAACCAAAGTGGCTTACAAAAGGAATAAAATCATGTTGTAGAAAAAAAAGGGAAACTTTATGGCACTATCGGCGAAATAAAGATGACAAAACTAAAGTGGCTTTAAAATCGTATTCACGCAGACTAAGAAAAATAATAAAACTAACACAAAGATCACAAAATGCTTATTATATAAATACTTCCAAAAATAAATCTAAAGCTACGTGGAAAATTATTAATAGTACAAAGAGCAGCTATCCAAAAGAGCCAATTACCGGCGTTGTTGTAAATGACAAACATATTACGTCGCCATCACAAATTGTTAACTCATTCAATGATTTTTTTATAAACCAAAATAATGATGTAATACACAATAACAATAAAAACTATGACATTAATATACAAAACAATTTATATTCAATATTTATGGCTCCAACTACAGCTACGGCCGTATACAAAACCATCATGGCGTTAAAGAATACGAATAGTGTAGGTTGTGATGATATTAGCACAAAGGCAGTTAAATATGTTGCAGATCTAATTGCCAATCCCTTAAGTCACTTAGTAAACCTATGTTTATCTACAGGTACCTTTCCGAATAAACTGAAAACGGCTATTGTTGTGCCGCTTTTCAAAAAAGGTGACGAAAGTGACATGTCAAATTATCGTCCAGTAGCTCTTTTACCAGTAATCTCAAAAATTTTTGAAAAGATTATTCACGAAATTTTTTATAATTTCTTAGAGAAACACAATTTATTAATTACGGAGCAAAACGGCTTTAGGAAAGATAAAACGACAAGTATGGCAATTTATGATTTAGTGAAACATGCTGTTACACACATGGATAAGAGGTCTCCATCATGTGCCATATTCATGGACATGTCAAAGGCATTTGATCGCGTTGATCACAAGCTGCTGCTATGGAAATTGGAGCGTTATGGATTCCGTGGCAACTCTTTAAATTTAATAGCATCCTATCTAGAAGGTCGAAAACAGTATACTAAACTGACACAAGTATCAATAGATTCCAAAGAGGAAGAAACTTATATTTCTGACAGCCAGACCATTAAATATGGAGTTCCTCAAGGTAGTGTTCTTGGACCTTTATTATTTTTAATATTTATTAATGACATTGTAAAATCAAGTAAATATCAAATGACACTTTTTGCCGATGACAATACAATATTTTTTGACCACAATAATGACACTGATTATCAATTAGAAATAAATAATACTTTAAATAATGTAATAAACTGGCTTGACATGAACAATCTAAAAATTAATATTGAAAAAACTAATATAATGCAATTTACACAGAGAAAAAAGACCGACACGCTAAAAATTATACATAAAAATCAAACAATAGCCGAAACACAAACAGTTAAATTTCTAGGGCTCTATGTAGACAACAATATGACATGGGTAACACATTCACAGGACGTTTGTAAAAAATTATTTAAGTTCTCATTTGCCTTATATAAATTATCCAAAGTAGCAGACCGGCAAACAGTCCTAACGTCATATCATGGATTTGTGATTGCAACTTTGCGATATGGCATAATTTTTTGGGGCAACTCTTCAGAGAGGGAAACTGTGTTTAGGGCTCAAAAAAGGTGTATTAGGGCAATGTGTGGCATCAAACCTGTGGACTCCTGCCAGCCCCATTTTAAATCAATGAAATTATTAACATTTCCGTGTCTGTACATTTTGGAGTGTTGCGTATTCGTGCATTGCAACCCAAACATATTTAAAAAGAAGCCTGTAGTTGACTCCATTAAGCTTAGACCCAGAAACATTACAATAGAGACACATTGCTGCAAAACAGCAATGATGAGTAAAAATATTACTGAAATGGGTCCCAAACTATATAACAAACTACCAGAATGTGCAAAATCTCTAGATGTTAAAAATTTCAAATTATTTTTAACTAATTTACTAATTGATAAATGCTATTATAATATTAATGATTACCTTAGTGACATCAATTTAAGAAAACTTTGACATTTGGATATTTTAGCATTATATTTGGTAGGAATACATTTTATTTTTATTTTTTTTAAGGGCGATGACATTATTTTAATAATTCAGATTGACATTTTTTTAGTGACACTTTATGGAATAACTATTAAATTTGAATAATTATTACTTGACATTTTATATTTTATTGACATTTTATGAAATAATTAGTACATTTGAATTATTATTATTTGTCATTATAAATTAATTGTTTTAACTTAAGACATTCAATTTTAATTATTTGACATAATAATGTTTAGTGATTTGACATTTATTTAATTTACTTTTTAATTGTATTATAAACAATCAAGTTCATGTGAATCTTGTAATATTTAGTATGCTTTAAGGCGCATCATGGAGCCGCTACTATTACTATTTACCACCTTTATGTACCTGTGATGACTGAATAAATGATTATGATTATGATTATGATTATGAAATGCATCTGCTAACACCTAAGAACTCAATAAGCCATAAGCCACTGACTCCAAAAATAATGATATGTAACTTACTACTCCTATTGTATGATAAAAAGATAACAAATCTTATTTTACTTATTGGATTTGAAGTCGGTTTAACAAATTTATTTTTTAATATTTTCAGTGGTAGTTATACACCCTTTCAAGCATCATGTTTTCCCAGGATACTACTGAGTAGTTCCTATCAATAAATTTCAATACTATCCTCTAACTCCTAATCGTTAAAGAGTTCTGTAACTTCATAATAAAGCAGCGCATCATGAAATAATGATAATCTGAAGCAAACGCTTGAGTAAGATATGATAACGTAACAAACACTCCATATGCCTAAAATTTTTGAAATTTGCCCTCGATTTTTCCAAAATCTTATCATCACATCCTGACCTAATGATCTTGGGACATGGGAAATATAACCATCCAAACAAAAAAAAATTAAATCGGTCAAGGCGTCTTCGAATAATTGAATTTCATATATGAAAAATATTTCGTCGAATTGAGAACCTCTTCCTTTTTCGGAGTCTGTTAAATAAGGGAGCTCCGCATACTGAAATGTTAGCGTCATAAGAACCACGAACTACAAATGCAACAGCAAATGGCTTATTGATACCAATTTTAAGATTATAGGTGCCTTTCATTTTTAGGTATCGCGCATCTCGTAACTTATACAATTCACGTATGGAGGAGCGGGAAGAGTTTAAATATAAAACTCAAAAATTCAAAATTCAAAATTACTTTATTGATTAGGACAATAAATATCTCTTTCAATCGTCAAAAAGGAGGGGATAGGAAAGTAGGAAGGAAACACATAGTGACACGCTGACCGCCCTATGACCGTAGATAAACGTATCCCTCGTCAACCGAACCGTGCTCGACAATGCCAGGCAGAGCCGGAACGCTATATTATATTATATAGGTATGTATAATTAAGAAAGAACCACCTAAAACTACAGCAAGAGTAAGCCAGTCCACCAAGGCAGCACCCGTTCACGAGTATAACGCAGGGCCCAGCCATCGTCCAATTCAACCATATTTGAGGGAAAAGAGCGACCCGGCCCCCACGCCACCGCCAGACAGACTTTTAAGTGAGCGTGCATCACACATGCTGCATGTGATAGGTAGTTGCTCCCACCCTACTCTATCCTATCCCTACCCTATCGCTACCTTACCCCTACCCTATCCTACCATTGCCTTAACCCTACCCTACCACTACCTTACCCCTACCCTACCACTATCTTACCCCGACCCTACCACTATCTTACCCCTACCCAACCCTATACTACCTTACCTCTATCTTACTCCAACCCTACCCTACCCTACCCCTACTCTAACTACTACCCTACCCCTACCCTAGCGCAGACAGGAGACACCATGTGTAGGAGAGGAAGGAGGTTCCATTTCTTTACTTTTACTCAAAGATTATTCGGAAGGATTCGCTTAGATTCCTGCTCACGCACTCTACACAATTATCATTCTTCCTTTGATAGTACTGGGTTTTCCAAAATTTAAGTCAAGTCACTCGATAACACTAACTGCGACTAGAACTCGCGTACGAAATGGAGATTCTGTTTTATGCCGGATTATAGCTATGCCGGTGATGCAGTGGCCAGCAGACACTCCCGATATGAAACTAAGATAACCTGATCAGCCTAAGTGACGAAGCCATTAAAGTGGCTCAAGTATTTTAAAATAGATATGTAGACTTAATTGTACCTAATACAGATTTTTTATTCTATTAATATGCCATATGAATACATATAAATCCAAAGAGTATGCCAGATTCACAGCTGTGAACTGATATAGGCCGATGGTAATGACATAGGTAAGCCATAAGGTGGCTACATAGGTAATTTACTCGCTTCCCTATTGTTAATTGAGGATTGGTAACAAAATTAACTAATACTACTACGATATATTTAAATGAGAAACATTATCTACAAGTGTCCAGGTACTCATTGAATTATTAATCTAGGTACATTTATTTATGTCCTAACTTTTATCACGTTATCATAAATAGTAATCAATCGTCGAAGATAGAGTCACCCATAATAAACTCAACCTAAAATGTTTTTACCAATATTTATTTTTATACATTCATTTCAAATATTCATCTGAGGTAAGACTGTCAAGCCTTAGGAGTTGGACTTGAAAGGTCTTTCGTCAGGTCTTCCGAGTTAAAGGATAGTCTTCTGACTATCTCTTAGACAGTGCAACTGGCATTAGGCATGAAAAAAAAGAGCCAGTACTATTCTAAAAGTTAAACAAAAGTTCAAAATCAACGGTGTTTGACTAGGTTTATATTTATTAATAACATGTGAAACAATACATCGCCGTCCGTCTTTCTAAGAAGCGACGGTTGTATCGCTTTCCTAATACTGGCTTTAGGCTTCTATTTCTCCCGTGGAGATTCCGCAAACCGTGACCAAACCAGGGGGTCTACCACGAAGTGACAATTAGCGATGATTCGGCCGAATGTTCGGGTGTTTCCTACTACGAACTTCTTTCGATCGGGTCGATCGGGACGGTCTTTCATTCAATCGGACCGAATTTATTTGACATTAGTTGCGTCGGAGACCCTACTCTGAACGCGTAAAGTTCGACCGATAATTTGAGTTTGACAGCTGTTGCATCGTTGATTTTATGTCAAAATCTACGACAGCAAAATAGTTATCGTGGGACTATCGTAAGTACAAAATTTCAAGTGTGTGTTCCCGGAAATCCCGGCACGGCGATAAATTCCACTCGTTTAAATAATAACAAGAGGTTGCGACGAAATATTAGAGTTCATTCTTTGTGTGAGCTTAGTTGAATACACAGTGTATGTGAAAAATATATTATTGTGAACTTGAAATCTTGGTTGTATGGTTTTTGTTAAGTTTCCTGCCAAAGTAAGTCTTCACTCAACATTGTTTTGGAGTTTTGTATTTCAATAATGTGGAAAACTAAGTGTGTATTGGAAATTGCAGCGAACACCTAACTCAAAATGATAGGACGTATGATTCTGGTGGAAGAAGCCCTCCTGGAAGAGCGTGTTGAGCGCCAGCGGCATCGCAGACGCCTCCGTGATTCTTTTAATGTCAATGTAGTGCCTGATTGAGCTTTGTTTCAAACTACAGACTGAGTCAGGCACTATGAAGAGCTCTGCCAAGAGATAGTGCCTCTTCTACCCCGGAAACGTAGTCGTCGTGCAATTGACAACACAACAAAGGTAAGTGTTGGACTTAACAAAGTATTTTATCAGATTACCTAGGTTTAGTAACCTATACCTAAGTCTGACCTTTTGTCTAGTAAATTATTTAATTATAATATTATTTATAATTTTTAGATACTCTTTGCCCTGAATTTTTATGCTCGGGGTAGTTATCAAGGATCTGTGGAGCAAAATACTGGTGCCCCAGCAAACTCGGGTCTGATGGAGGTCATGACTGCTATCAATACATCACACATAAGTGTAGGTACATAAAATTCCCTCAAAATGCAAATGACCGAAATGCTATTTTATTACTTTTATTGTAGGCATTGATTTGATTTCTCATTTTTCAAGACAATGTTTTTTCCTTACAGGTTTTATGAGCTATACAATCTTCCAGGAGTAGTGGGGTGTATTATATATATAGTATACACATATAGCCATTTTCAGGCTCAGTGAACATGAGGAGTGATTTTTTAATAGGAAACATTTCCATTCTATCAACACCCAAGTTGTAAGTTAAAATACATAATATGTAGGTATAATTACTCAATAATTGTTATGCACTTTTATTGTCTTTATATGCCTACATTTCGCCCATGTAACAATAACTGTCCACTTGTCCATAACTGTATCTCACAAGTTTATTATTTTTAGATATGTGACTTCAACTGTAATATCCTAAATGTGGATGCAAGATATGGTGGAGTGTCGCACAATTCTTTTATTTGGTCTGAATATCAAGACATAGGATCATCTGGAGGGTCTCCAAGAGACTACATATATATTAAGTAAGAAAATTCTAATTACTAAGGAAACTTATAACCACAGCTATACATATAACATCCCACTGTTGGGCAGAGGTCTCCCCTTATGTCAAGGAGGTTTTAAGGCTGCACAGTGACAAATGAGCAGACGGTACACCTGATGGTAAGCGGTTACTGCCGCCCATAACAAAGAAATTATATGTACTTGAATTTGGATAGCACAAAAGGACAAATAATTACAATTTAGTTGCACGTGGTCAATTGAAACCCACAACCTCGCAAACGGATAGCAGACTCACCGATTGCATCAGAATTAACTTATTGTTATTTCATTTTTACAGGTGATTCAGGATATGCTCTATGAGAGTATTTACTGACACCAATAGCCCATGTTGAGCAAAATAATCCAGATGGCAAATACAATATTGCCCTTTCCACAAGCGTGCCCTTTCCACCATTGAATACACATTTATGATCCTAAAAGGTTGGTGGAGATGACTTATGGCAGCGAGGGGAAACAGCAGGCAAGATAATCTTAGCCTGCTGTTTTGCACAATATGTGCATAAGGGCCGGTGTGAATGCTCTACAGTTGATAGAAGATGATCTCCGAGCAGAAAATGCTCGGCAGGAGTCGTAGGGAAATTGGTCATTTTCTAAGGGGACAGAGGGAGAGGGAGCGGATAGTTAGGTTATTTAAGTAATTTCAGAGGAACCAATTATTTAATACAATTACTTTGATGCACCGAAACCCTTATTATGTTTTTGATATTAATTCTGAATGATTTTGACATTGTGTATACTTTTTGTATTCATATAATACTTTAATATTGACTGATGACTTACTTTATTGTATTTTAATATGTACTTGTCCTGTTTTGTGAGATTAGTCTATAAGCATATTGCTGTTATTATTAATAAATAAAACAATTTTATTTTGTATGTAAACCAAAGATTTTTTTTAATGTAAATGTAATTAATTGATAATAGAAACAGAAAATTTATTGATAACTTAGAATTAATAATAAATGCATGCAAATTTATAGATAGAAAAAAAATCTTATTTGTTCTATCTATAAATTGCTGCATTAACCGTTGCATGGCCACTACAGCATCGATTATTATTATTATTAGAGGAGGGCATTATGGCTGCTGCCATAATGCCCTCCTCCTCCTGCCTCATTGTTTCCCGTCTCTCACTGTGCGTGGTCCTCTTCAAATCGGAACAGTCACCCATACAGAACCATTAGCTCGAAGGATAGGCTGCTGCCGAACCATTTGTAGTCATCGTGGAGCTGCAAAAATAAATAAATAATGTATTACTTTTATATATTACTCAACCGCCCCAGCTTCGCACAGGTAGTAACAACATTAACAAATTATACACCTAAACCTTCCTCTAAATCACTTTGTCTATTGGTGTAAACTGCATGGAAATCTGTTCAGTAGTTTTTGAGTTTATCACGAACAGACAGCCAGACACGGCGTATAACTTTGATTTATAATATGTAGTGGTTACTAGCTTGTGGAAATCACACTGCATTGCAGTGCTATTCTGGGCTATAAGCTACATTACTGCCTGCCTCTGTGCTGCTGTTACCTAAAATGAAATAACGTTTGAATAATCATGCATGACTAATTTGTATGAATTATACATAAACAACAAACTACAAACTCACCTTCTGCCATTGTTGGGTGCTTTTAGTGCACCTAACCTTTTATTTTTATTATCCATGGCATTGCAAAGCCTGTGGGAGCGTGCACGACCCTCCACACTCCTCAAGCTTCCTCGAGGAAGTTCAACAGTTCAATTTGATGAGATGTCGGCGCAGTCATGGTTGTTTGCCAAATGTATGTGCTTCAATAAAGTATCATTTCCAAGATAAACCAAAAGGGCCACGGGGTCCACAGACCACGACCAACTTGTATTCATATTCACTAAATTTGTGTACGTTCCGGGCAAAGTGCTATGCTCGCTTTTGTTCAAGAAGGCATCACAAACTTGCACCAACCCACTTAAAACGTCAACTACTTTTCATCTTGGTGTTAAGTGGTTATTGCTTGAAAACCATAGTTTATTTCAAATTCATTATCGCTTTTAATAGTAATGCAAAAATAAAGCAAAAACATCTCCAATCTCGAACTCATTTGTTTGTTTACATTTTGTCACTTTTTTTATTGATGCAAGGCATGGGCAGGCAAGTGCATCCATTGTATACAGCCAATTTATTTTCTTGAATGTTCAAATCTTAATAAATATTATAAATATTACATTTATCTCGCAAAAAAATTAAAAACTAAAACAAAATACTCATTTTCTTGATTGATAAAGTATTTTTATATGGTAAATCGACGTATTTAATGCATATTCTAATATATCGCCAAAATATCAATAGGTGTATTTACCCTAGTGCTCCTTTTCATTCGTTCCGAATTTCACCTGAGCATTGTCTATGAATCCGAAGGATTAATAAGAATCCGAACTAAGTTCATGGTAGGGTCACAATGTTTCGGTCGGTCGGGTATCGGTCGGTTCCGAAAGTATCGGATCGTGATTTCGGAGTAGACCTCCAGGGCAGGCGAGCCTCATGAATCCCTCACGCCAAGGCTGCTCGGATGTACTCGTTACGTACTTGGTCAAGTTGAGTAACTCCGCACATCCACTGCATTTTCATTTCGTTAGAGTGGAGGCGGACGTGCTTTGTCAGCGCCGGCCAGGTTTTGCAGCCATATAGCATCACAGGCTCTATTATGCTCCTGTATATAAGCCAAGGGGTTTTATCGGGATTTTAGAATCGCAGTCGCAGGTGACTGTGAGCTTCCGCCATTTAGCTCAAGCAGAGATACGCGACTTAACATATTATTTAACAGAGATACGGGGCCGATATCACCGGACTCATCCAACACTAATCCGACCTATGTACTTGAAATGTATCTATTTTATTGACAGCTTCGCTTTTATCGCGGAGGTCGTCCGGAATTTCCGCTGAGAGAACATACGAGTAGAGCACAACGCAGAACAAGTTAAGTCAGTACTGAGTCCTGGTGAACACCTACGGTAATCAGAAAGGGATTAGTTAGTACCTATTGCCTACGGTGGTTTTGACAACGGTCTCAGTGGAAACTTATAACACCCCTATTTTTTCATCGGGAGTTAAAAAGGAAAACCCCTTCGGCCGTTAATAGAACCGCATTTTCTGAACTAGTTCCGATCAAGGCTTTGTATTTCCTTGTATGGAACTGATCCCGTGATCGGGGAGTTTTGAAGTAAATTATTTCACTGTAATAATTAAAAGTTTTATAGTAGTAATATAGTGACAGGCCGTGTGGTGTCCGGCAAAGTAAAATAGCACCAACCCCTTACACTTATGGGTGTCGTATAAGGCGACTAATGTTTTCGAGGCAAAAGATCAAGAGTCTCCGTAGTCTGGAAAATGGGCAGCAGCATTTTCCATTGTTATATTTAAACGCTGCGATCTCCAACCCACCTGCCAAGCGTGGAGATTATGGCAATAACCTCCCCTTTCGTGGGAGAGGCCCTAAGTCCTGCAGTGGACTGTTGCGGGCTGTGATGACGAATATAGTGACTGCGTATGTGCCTACAGGATATTAGGTTTATAGGTTATCCTTAAAAGCAAAACAAACGGAGCAGGAAAACATAATGTCGCGTGATAATAACCGACACAGCACCTGCTAAAACCCTAGTACCTATGTACTTGTATATGTATTTTGTACACTAACGTTGACATACTAGCCAAAAGGGTTGGTCAAACGAAGATTGAGTGGTGTCTATCTATCAAATACTTACGTATCGCTTATCTTAAGCAATTAGGTACTTACACACAGATAACGTTAACTGACAAGTCAATAATACGCGAGAACATTAACCAAGCACGATAAAGCATTTAGGTTGGTAAATTACCTACAAGTGCGCTTTACCACATACTGTGCGCGGGTATGACTAAATCCGTGCAGTGCGTCAGCCTGGTACGCTGAGGAAAATAAATCAATCAAGTAGTTCATTGGTATTGCACTACATGTACATTTACATGTGGAATAAATTGCTACTGTTGACATGACAATATAACAATAGCATCGGTTATCATATTCATCAAATGCCAATGGTAGATATATTGATACTCATACCGGTTATTCCAATGCGTCGTCTTTTATGAAAAAGGAAAGGAAATGGACTCGTTTACAAGAACAAATTACACCTTGATACAAATTTACTTTAAATAAACGACTGGTTAGTAATTGAAACTGCGTGATGTATCAACAGACAAATATATAGCGGTAGGAATGGACGTGCCGTATAAGCAAACAGGCACGTGCGGTTGCCCCAACAGGCAATGTTTCTAAAACAAACCCCAATACACATAGCACAGCCGGCTGTGGAATAGTTCTACGAAACTCGAAATAGAACGTCATTGAAAAATAACAACCGCAAGCGATAATAATCACATTTACTCGGCGATCATATTAGTATAATATTGCATTTATTACCTTAAGTAATTAATTGATAATAGTTACGTTGCACGGCAATGTGGTAATGCATCCACGGATTCGAGATTACAACACCAGTTAAAGTACACAGCCCACATGAGCGCATGATAGAATCTTCACAATGCAAAATAATGTTTCAAAGGAAATCCTACGCATTCGTGATAAATTGTTTGTCAAAATTATATATAGTCTCGCCTACAACGAGATTGCGAAATTTGTATGTACTGGTTGATTGAATACAAACAATGAATCTCACCTTGTCATTAGGCCTGTAGCGGGCCAGGACTGGCCTGTCCCTTCCTCTGTTCAGGGGCGATTCCGACAAAGACGACATCGTTATGCACTGACAGCACTGAGACAACATACACATTCACTTGGTTCAATATTTTAATATATTCACTCTAGTTTTATTCGCACCCGTCCGCAGACTATTTAGGAAGGAAACATACTGTAATAATTACAATGTGTGCTACGAGCGTACCAGATACTACATATTCCGTCGACAAATCACATCCGGAGAGTAGTCCGCGCCCGGGTGAATCAACGATTACAACCACACCATTCTACTTAAAGCTGGAAATGATAACGGACAGAGTGCAATAACCATCGGCTTGCGATAATTTAAAGGACATTCAATATTCAAGTACGGTTCAAATACGGTTCAAAGGTAGTTTTGAATTTTTTGTTGATATGTATGTATTACCTGAATCGATTCATAGCACACTTTACTTAATTTACAGCAAAGATAGTTCTAAGCCTGACTTTCCCGAACCTACACTACAAACCAAAATAGTCACACCCCGGTCAGTTCCTTCGAAGAAAGGAATGCCAACACAAATAACGTCGCGTAAAACAAAAACCGTTTCGCCTACAAGGGAACACTCCAGGAAAGTACCATTAGGGGCATTACCACATAATTATATACGGAGAACGTTGAAAAATCACAATGCGACGACTGTTTCGCGATTACAAACGCGCACTGGAACAATTAGACAATCAGCGCGCCCCGTGGCGGATACCGAACGTATTCGTCACTGCATACGATACCCAATGTGCAGGTGTAGTGTCGCATACTCACGGCCACGATGGCCGTAGGGACCGAAGCGATCGGTGTCACGGCGCCTGTGGGCCCAGCGCGACGCCGCAGGACGGAGTAGCGGTCGCGAATTCCTGCTCGTAATTCAAACAACGCATTCGACCCATACGTGCACAGCGACACAACGGTCCAGTCGACCTAATAATTCGACCCGATATCACTCTATTGCGATTGATGCCAGCGCACAACTTATAACACAACATACCGAGTAACCGTTATTTTGTTTATCGAAGAGAGGCGTCAATTGAACGGAAACCAAATGAAGCTCAACTTACCGCTATTAGATGGAGTTAGCCGCACATGTAACAAAACAAAGTTTACGTTAATTATTTTATAATAATATAACGATAAAGAAGCTTTCCAATTGCATTACACCAGCATTACCCAAACAAGGAACAAACATCTGCAACATCACGCAACACGTACCAACATCTTCAAGACTATCACTGGCAAAATAATCATCATGATTGTCACTATAAAAATGATCTATTTCCATTAACAGCTTAATTTTGGCACACCGGTTCCATTAAAACCATTTTACACCGAACTTAAAAATATATAAATTCTTATTTATTTTAGGTCACGATCATGACCTGCGGCTCGCGATGATATTACAATACGTACTAGTCAATTAAGAAGTTGCTGCGCGTAGTGACTGAGTCATTGCATTTTATTATGCTTATATCATGTTGATTTTAACCCAAATTGTTTTCGGTTTTATCATGCTAGCGACATACTGATGGAGAAGAACATTTAAACAAATGACACGAGCTAATAAATAGCAACAACGCAATCATTTATTCGTTGATTGAAACTGATACAGGTCCCTAAAGAACACGTCTTTTGTTTTAATATAAACATATGGCCAGTTTATGTAGACAGCATGAGTTAATAATAATAAAGTAACCAAAGTTATTTTAAAGCACACTTATAACATGACGCCTCTGTCCTAAAAAAATTTCGTACCAAATAAAACATTCGAGTACGAATAGAGTACTTTCCTTTAATAATTAAAGGGGGGTAACGGGGGGTCCAGACAAATCTCTTCGCTTCTTCCACATTCACAATCAATCAATAATCACACACAGCACAACACACACATAATAAGTATCGAATTAATATATCTAGATCCGGTTGTGAATCTAATGAACCCCCCATTTACAAAAATTAATAGTAAACTTGTAAGATATTCATTCTGAATTAAGTAGGTAAACATCTACAAAACAGGTGTCGAACTAAGAAATGCAATCTTACGTGAAACGTGTTGTGCAGTACTTATGGTCTCCATTGTCGTATATTATTTATCCACGAATGAAACGTTCAACTTGATTCAAATCTTGTACACAAATACTAACATTATAAGGCACAATAACCATCACTCGTAGGTTGTAGGACTCGCGGGGCTCTCTTCTGGTCCTTATTACTTCGAATTATCGGCGGCGCGGTAAATATTGACAGTAGCAGTGAACGGTAATATAAAATAGGTGAGTAAGTACAAAGTTTGGTCTAAACGTCGCGAGTCGCGACACGGCGTGACAGTGTGTGTACGTACGCGAGATGAATATGCGTTTGCAGCGGCGGGCGACGTCGAGCTCGCGGGTGCCCGAGGGCCGCTCTAGGCCACGCTGATGCACACAGTGCATAAAGCTTGCACAAGCTATTTCAATGCAAGTAAATTCGCAAGTCGGCGGATTCCTCGCCGAAGCGAGCGCGGGCAGGACCGCGTCGCGATGCCGTGCCCTTTCAGGTCAACCGGCTCCTACTTAAAGATCGAGATCACGTTTCACGATTGAAGGCGAGACCTACTTCACGCATATGCGACAGATGAAGAAATTGTTTTTCAACCATTTAGTCCTATCCAGGTCGCTCTTTTTTTATACCACTAAGGTGGCAAACAAGCTTACGCTCTGACTAATGCCCAGGATTGTCTACTTAATTTAAAATTTTCCCTAATTTCCGGTTTCAGAAAAGTCTTTTTAATGAAAAAGTGTATCTTCATCATCATATCAGCTGAGCCTCAGACATCTCCACAAAGACCGGCCTTGACCATCCGCATCCAACCGGTACCAGCGACCACCAGGTCGTCAGTGCACCTTGCGGAAGGTCTACCTATGAGGCAGAGATAGGCCTTCGAGATATGTAAGAGTAGGGAGGCAAACGAGTGAGCAGGTTACCTGATGGTAAGTGATCACCGCCGCCCATGGACATTTACAAAAGCAGGGGTGTCGGGTGTTTATAATTCATGGTTTGCAAGTTATCCGTGTAATGAACATGAACTTAAATTTAGGTAGGCATGTCCACAGCCAACGGCCCCAATGCAAAAAATTTACTGTTTAATGGTCTAGATATAGGTAATAGACAAGAGTCGACGAAGACCCAAAAGGATGGAAAATTCTTGTTCACAACGAACTTAAACCATTCTATTCGTCTCTAAAGTGATAAGAGGATTCTAAATAGTTTGTAAAATATATAAACAGTATGCTCTCCCCTTTCCTCTATATTTTATATTAACATTATCTAATTATTACGGTAAAATTAGCACATAGATTTAATAGTACCTTAATTTATGATGAGAGAACATTTACTTAAATTAATGCGATGAATTCGAGGTCAGAATGGTTATCAGTGGCCACCTTCTTGTTTTCGTAGTGTGAATTGAAATTAATGAAAGATATATAGGTTTGGTACTACCGTAACCTACCTACTAATCCTACTGGCATGAACCTGGGATTTTTTAATTATAGCCTTTATGCAAAAAGAGGGGTGTTATGCATATACCTACAAGTTTGTCGTCTCTCTCATCGTCGCCTATTGATAAAAAAAGACCAATTTTAATGCCGTTTTTTATTTTCAAAATGGCCAGTCTAAGTCTTGCTGTTCATAGAGGACTGCTTGTTCCAACATTGATGTATGGAAGCAAAAGTTCGGTATGGCAGAAGCAGCATGAAAGTAAGATACAGTATGGAAGGAGTAAGTACCTATCAATGAGAAATAAATTACGGAATATGATAATAACGGAATGTGCTGGAGTGTAAGATGTAATGACTACAATAGAAAAAGGAATATTACACGGACGGACGGTCCACCTGAAAAGTGGCCACCATCGTCCAGGACATCTGCAACCTAATGGGAGCTGATGCTCAGAACAAAAAAATTCACTTTAAAGCTAAATACATTCTTCTTTCTTAACTTCCTTCGGAAACCCTAAATGATTTTAAAAAGCCTGTCCAACGACATCCCATACAATGGACTATTCGCTAAAAGAATTCATCGCCCGCTTTACGTGTAGGGGTGGTACACCCAAATAAGGGTACTATTAAAGTATTTGATTATGCAACTTCTATTACTAATCGTTTTTAAAATAAACAGCGGACAGACAGCCTACAACTATAAGGGTTCCTTGGTTTACTACGAAACCCTAAAAAGGAATATCTCTTGCTTCTAAAACAGGGGTCAAACGAGTCTAGGTGTGTTGAATTGTCATGAACTGGAGACAAAGGCGGTGGTGTACATTTCAGTTGCGGCGGCCATCGTCACAGCGAGCGGGTGCGCACAAGTACCATGCGCCCGCGCAGCTCGCGCTCCAGTACTCGGCGCACATGGCCAGTGCGCACGGAACAAAGACCTTCCACAGATTCATTTAAGCACAGGGGTCACACGTGCGCCTTTAAACCGGAGCAACTAGCACCCAATTGTACAGCAACATCAACTCTTACAGAATTCTTTTTAAATGTATAAAAACACTGAACATGTGTAAATACTAAATACTTCTTGTTAACAAACTAATTATAGCACCTGGGATTCTGACCTACATGTCTCGGTTTTAGTAATTTAACAATTATTTCGCTGCTCATATTCAACGATATAAAAAAACTGGCCCAGTGCGTAAAAACGAGCAAGTTGGTTGGACACTTGGACCAGCTTGCCAAAAATAAACAAATAATGTTGAGGTTAGTTTAGCATCAATATTTTGATGACAGAATAACATTATTATCAGTGGCGATTTCTTTGAGCCAAACCAAAAAAGAAACCCAATTGTTAAATTACTTTAACTTAATTAATAAAATTACATGCTAAACACACAAACATAGCATTTAATAGAAAGTTATTTAGGTACAGGTTGGGTAAGTACATTGAATTTGAATTAATCGCGACCGGTGCGATGCGCGCATCTTTTCGCGACTTGCGTTTGGAGTATGCCGCCCGCGGACGCCACCAAATTCCATCTCAAGCGTCCGCGCCGCGCGCACCCCACGCTCGTCTTTCGCGGCTGTTGGCGCTTACAAAGGAGCAAATTGAGCATTTATTCTCGCAAGGTTCTCGTTGAAATTGTGATTGATGTTGGATTGTTTGGCATACGTTTTCGTCTTTTAGTTACTTTTAGATAGTTCTAATAAAAAAATGAGTAGGTAGTACATATATTATCAGTATCTTTAATAGAATCTTGCAATCATTATCGACGAGATCGTTTGGTGAAAAACTTGATAATTAGTAATCTTGGTAATCAGTAAGTTTATTTTTCCGAATAAATTTTATCTTATCCTCACGCCAACCCAAGACTACACACCAGGAATTGCCACTTATGATAATCATAATCCTGGAGTCAAACCCGGTTGTGCTCTTGCGCGGTGTGCGAGGGCTCGAAGTCAAATGCCAGAACACCTTGTCATCCTACTAATATTACAAATGCGAAAGTTTTAAGGAAGTCCATAGGCTGCGGTGACTGCTTAGCATCAGGCAGGCCGTACGCTTGTTTGCCACCTTAGTGGTATAAATACGTATGTTTGGATGTTTCTTACTCCTTCACCCAAAATCTAGTGAATGGATATTGATAGCGGGGGTCTTTGAAGTTGTATATCTTGAAATTAATGATTTTAGCTAAGAGCCCAGATTAGTACATAGTACTGTATTCGTAAAGCCTTTTCTATAATTAGCTAGGACCTATTTTTGAAACTGTATAAAACATATATCTGTTGGGATAGACATTACAAGAACTAAATGTAATATAAATAATAATAATAGTAGGCTTTTCAAAGCCGAAGTTCAATTGGGAACGGGTCTGGAACATTATAAGTGAATGTTAAAGGACCGGGCAAAAGCTATTATATAGTCATTATGTATAAGTAAAATTTCAAAAACTTGATGTTCAAGGCCGAGTGACTCACTTGACTGGCATAGAGATTTCCCAAATAAGATCATAAAATTCTGCACATTCAGGCCACTTGTGTGTGTAACTAACCGTGATCCAATATAGGTACCCCTGTTAACAGAGTGATCAGCCAAATCCCAGTACATGCTCAAAACGGAGCCAGGGATATTGTCGCCACGATAACAAATATTTTAGTGCTTATGTCACTGCAATATTGCCATTTTGTCACATATGGCTAACTTCATATCAATTAGAACAACTTCATAAAATTAGATTGGGGATTAGATTTACTCAACAACAATAGCAAAACAGGCTGGCAATTATTGCCGGCAATGCCAGCCACTATGGTACAGAACTTATTTTAATAAACTTCAAAATATTCTAGAACCACCTAAAAGACTATGCCTGAATTATATTATATTTAATGGGCAAGTAATAAAAGATGGAAAAAATTGATGGAAAAGCCTAACAAACAATTAGTAGGTACCATTACTTGGGAATTTATTTAACTGTATTGCCTAGTAAAGATAAAAAATAATTTAAATAGCTGTCTAAATGAGTTTATATATCCACTAGCTTTACCCGCAAGTTTATCTCTGTAAATTTGGTTACTTAGCTAACTTACTTTAATCAGATAACTAAACAGAGCAATGTTTAACCCTGGAACCCTACTCGGGGTGCTGGAGCACCCCACAGGCTTTTGTTTCTTAATTTATTTCGGTGGTTTATATTGTACAGATTTGACGTCCCGCGTATTTTACTTTGAGGTCGCATGCTACGGATTGGCAAGTGACGCGGCGACGGCCGGACATCGTAGACGCGTGCATGTGTGTCGTGGGGTGCCCCAGCACCCCAGTGTAGGAATAATGTAAGTTTTTAAACAACATAACCATGGATAACTGGTTTACCAGCATACCGTTAGCCAAACGTTTAATTGAAAAGGAGTTAACCATGGTCGGTACGAGGCGAAAGAACAAAGGTGAAATACCAGAGTCCTTTTTAGATTTGACAGGCAGAGTAAAAATCACCGCTATGTTTGCATACGATGTTTGGACCTCTCACGCTTTTGTCCCATTGCCCACCGAAATCGACAAAGAAGAAATTGGTCATCATGTTGTCGATGCTCCACGACTCCCCAGACAAAAACAATGAAGTCGAGCTTCCAGAAATTGTGCATTTCTATAAGAAGACAAAGGGAGGAGTGGACGTTTTTGCTGCAATGTCAAAAAAGTACTCTGTCCTGAGAAAAACCAAACGCTGGCCAATGTGTTTATGGATTATTAAATGGGATTGGTATAAACATCTGGGTTCTCTACAAATGCTCAAAAGCATCTAAGTAATAAGTCTGATTTGAAGCATCGTCGCACTTTTCTAAAGGAATTGGGACTCAATCTCATAGCCAAATTTGAGGCGGGATATAAAGGAAAGTATATCGGCGATACTCAAAGAACCTATGCCTGTCGATCCTCCCGGGTCTATAGAACACTCACAGGGGCGTTGTGGTTTCTGCCCACGAAAGAGGGATCGGAAGAGCAAGATGAGGTGCACTATGTGCCAAATTCCGATATATTTGGATCACCAAGTTAAAATATGCCAAAGGTGCTAAAATTTTTATAATAATTAAAAATATAAGACTGATTCGTTTTCTCTTGGTGCTAATTAATATAAAAAAGTATGATTATCTAAATCTCTTTTTATTTATTTAGTTTATGGACCATTTAATTTTGGGGTGCTCCATCACCCCAGTGTAGGAATACTGTATGCGCAAGACAGTGTAGGGTTCCAGGGTTAAAATAACATTTTAGAGCTATGTCTAAGATTGCCACTGTCCTGTTTTGCCTTGCTTTTTGGGGTGGTCCAGAGGTGTCCTGGATAGTTTATAAATGGTGTCCTAGGTTTGTAAAGGGGCCTGTACCATGCCAATAATAAAGATAAGACATAAGAATTAAATTAAATTAGTTGTTATGTAAGTAACATTTTAATTTTTTTAATGTGTTGGTACCATATTAGTTGAGTTTTATTGACCCTATTTTCTGTGCACATTACAAAACTTAACTGCTTTTATAGTATGTCCTGATTTTAAACAGAAATGTCCCGGTTTTTCTCTACCTTTATATTCAAATTTTGGCCAAAATTTGGATTAAATTGAGTACGAGTTATTGCATAGACCGATTACATACGTTATGAATATTTACCTACAGAATAACATACAAGCGGCTACGATAAAGGGATGAATCTCAAGATTATCGAATCGGTATGTTGTACATATTCCCTCAGATAAGCAATTAATTTAGAAATGAAAGTAATACTAAACGACAATTTAATATAATAACAAATGTATCCATTTAAACCAATCGACTTGTTATGTGTTGGCGCGAATATGTATAGCATAGGTACCACAATACAAGAATGAAACCCAATTATAAGTAGTAGCGATTATAAATTACCTGATCTCTGCATAATGTTATTGTGTCTTTATCAATTTTCAAACTAAAAACATGTCTTGAAATACAATTTTTATCACCACATCAAACTGTCAACACTCCATCTCACCCGCCCTAGCCGAAGCAAGAATTGATTTTTGAAAATTCTTGCCACAATAAAAAATAGGTAACAACGACAATATGTAAAAAAGTAGTAAAAATATCTCAAAATAAATATGGTACTAGAATGGTGTGAAAAATTCGTTATATTTGACAGAAAACAAAAAAATATTCTGGATGTAGTGTGTTGCGGCTGCGGTTTTACATTTGATGATATTCGCACAAGTTGTACCAGCCAAGGTAATGCAGGCAGGCACTATGATTTCTGAACGAAATAAAAAATACAATTGCTGGCAACATTTATTTAAGTTGTCACTGAATGAAGTGCTGCCACATCTAGGTAGAACTGTAGGTAGTTTCTACTGATATAGGAGTAGATTCACCTAATTTTAGAATATTCTACTATAACTACTTATTTATTTTAAAAATTTCGAGAATTGCGAGCAACACATTAGCGATATTTCTGGTCTTTAGGCAGCGGGCGATGGCCACTTTCCAGCGTATGACATTTTTTTTTGGCTACCTACTTACAACGTTACTAACATATATTAAAATAAACAATCTAAAAATAATAAATAATATTAACATAAACAATCATAACGCCTTTGTGGGAACCTGGAGTCTGAAAAAGGCTGAATACCTACTACTACTACATATCTCCAGGCTCCCCCCCACAGATGAGATCAATATATCACAAAAAGATAAAAAATAAAAAATAAAGTGTGAATGCTTATATATGAGACGTGTAAGAGTGAGTGTGTATGTGCGTGTGTGTGTGTGTATGTGAGCGCGCATGCGCGCGTGCGTGTGTTTGCACTATTTACTTATTAATCTAGGATATTACCGTTGGAAGGCGTTCGGTATCATTATAATTTAATGATTGTAGCCATTGTGATACCCGTTGCTTTACCTGATAACGTGGTGAGCTATATATTTTTAAAATTCGATTGATGTTATTATACAAATAGGCACCCAAAAAACAATAGAACCTGTGCGATAATTCCAACCTAAACATTATACTAGGACATACTTCGTGGTTACGTCTTCTATTATTAAATGTGGAAGGATCATATTCTAAATGAGCATGTTTCTTTATCACTGCACTCAAAATGAATAATTGTCGTACCGTAAGAACTTTGCATTCCTTATATAAGTCAATAGTTGGGAATCTGTAAGGAAGACTCCAGCCCACCTTTAAAATCGATCTTTGAGCCCTCTCGACTTTGAGCATTTGTGTTTTGGAAGTACCCCCCTACGAAGAAATACAATACCTTATTATGGATTCCCCAAGAGCATAATATACAGATTTTATGATGATTTTATCAGCAACATGACGAAGATTTCTAAAAATAAAAATTAGTTTTCGCAGCCTACCGACCAGCAAGTCAATATGGCATTTGAAAGTTAGTGTATTATCTATTGTAATACCCAAGTACTTTATCATCTTAGTGCTTTGGAGTTTCGGGCACAAAAATTGGAAGCTCGGTTGTGGAAAACAGGTACTATTATGAGCGATAATTGATAAAGCCGAGACTGAGGTAAAAGCGATATACATTGTTTTGTTAATATTAATAGTGAGCATATTTCTATTTAACCAGTCTGCCACTCTATCGAATCCCGCCTGAGCGTGTAGGAACACCTCTTCCCAGGTCTTTGCTTTAAACAGTAGAGCTGTATCATCGGCAAAAGTTAGAATCTCTAGTGAAGAATAGCATAGGTCCTAGCACGCTACCCTGCGGTACCCCATATTCCACAAGACGTTCTTAATATCACGGAGCAGCACAACGTCACCAGTGGCCAACTTTGATGACGTAGTGTACTATTATCAATTGTCAACATCAGTTACGTAGTAATGAATTTAAAAATCTACTGATGGTTTGCAGTAGATTTTTACAGCTTTCTTTTCTTCTGAACTCATCAGGCAACACTGGTTGTCAGTTGTAATCTGTCACTCTGACGTTCAAGTTCAAGCAGGCTTGCTAGATTGGGGGTTTATTTCGCAATTCTGGGGAAAAAATTTACTCCTGGGGAAAAACTGGGGGAGACAGAATCTTTAGGGGAGAAAACGTCTACACAACTGTTGACAAAGACATTGAATTGTTAAATTAGTTTAGTGAAGTTTAAGTACCTTTCATTTATTAAAAAAAACTAAGAAATAATGTATTTATTGGGTACATATTTATTTGCTAATTCCACCAAATCAAGTTTGGGTTTTTTTTCTGAAAAAGGTATCTGTTTAAGGAAAAACAATTATGAATCTGGGGAAATATGAGAAAACACACCTGGCAACCCTGAGTTCAAGTCATCAAATCAAGTGGCATTCACTTGATTTACATTTCACTTACACGCATGATATCTAATCTTAATCGAAGATTGATTGATAATATAAAAAATATATATATTTATATTTACTTTCGTATTAACTAAATACGCAGTTCAATTAAAAAAAGTCCTTCCATTTTGTGTTTATGAATTTAAAACATGCTTTTCATGTGAGGGTTTTATAATAGTTTTCAAAAGTTTTCTAACTTGTAATGTTATTATAATCAAAGTGTTATATCTACAAGTTTTCTATTAGTAAGCCACAAGAACTTGCGTTAAAGCCATGCCTTTAAACGTGAACATATTTACAGGGATAGGACTGAGACTGTATCAAATTTCTAGGTATTTTTGTAAACAGCGTGTTGTCAAGCAAAATCTAATAACAAAGGTTTGTTTTCTAATTTTGTAAGTTAATCTATATAATGGCTGTAAAAATTACCTACTAGTCTTTAACATCGTTTCTCAGTACCTACTTCCAAACAATTGTTTGTATGAAAATTTTTCTTGTTTTTATTAAAACAAAAAAATTATTAAATACTTAGTTCGGTAATTTTGTTACCTACTTGTTTTGTATGATAAATTACTTATTTTGTGACAATGTTAGGCAATTTTGTTAAAATTCGGTAATACTTTAGTGGACTGTCCAATTAATGGGGTAGGAGAGGAAGAGGGGTTAGAGGATACCAAAGGGTGCAACTCAAGAAGACCGAAATTTTACAAGTCCTCAGCGCCCCCTTTACTCCAACCTATGACTTTTGTCAGATTTGGAAGTTTGTTTACAATAACACAAGTAGTAGTCATAGCTGCAAAACTAAATGTACAAATGCATGTCAGTTTTTAGAATGCCAGTCCAAAAAATTGTAGATTTTATTCCGGCACTCGCTGGCTGCTGCCGCAGTCGCCCAACTGAACTGTTTATATACTAAAGTTTAGCCTCAAATTGATATGTCAACTCTATTAGGAAGTCAAGATGATTATTAACCTACTTCAAAAAAGAAGAAGGTTCTCAAGACTGAATGTCCCTTTATTATAATTTGTTTTCCTTTACAGTTGAACACCTTTACACCTGTGAACAATGTAAATTTTTATATAGGATTAGCTTTTTTGTGGTCTACCAAAAAGAATGAAGAAAGTTCCGAAACAGAGCTCAAAACAGGAATAGATTCCTCATTTATGTCTAATGCAGACTCTTTATTTGAAAATGGACAGTATTTGGAATGTTATAACTATTTAACTACTACAAAAGTGAGTACTCAAATCAAGTTCTCAAAATTGCCCATTATTCCCAAAAAGCACCTTTTTTACGTCTGGTAACACAAATGTTCCTCAAGCCAACCCAGCTCATGTATCAAAATATAGAGAGCTATGCTCGGAGTTTCTTTGCGTGATCTAGTCAGAAATGAGGAGGTCACTGACATAGCTCTAAGGATTGCCAGACTGAAGTGGCAGTGTGCAGGGCACATAGCTCGAAGAACAGATGGCCGATGGGGCAGTAAAGTTCTCGAGTGGCAACCACGTACCGGTAGACGCAGCGTGGGTAGGCTTCCTGCAAGGTGGACCGACGACCTGGTAAGGATCACAGGTACCAACTGGATGCAGAAAGCACAGGACCGGCCTTTATGGTGATCTCTGGGGGAGGCCTATGCCCAGCAGTGGGCGTCTTCTGGCTGATATGATGATGATGATGTACCTAAGTGGGTTAAGGGTAAGACACCACATGAATGATGTCATTCATGTGGTGTCTTACCTTTAACCCATGCTACCTCTGTATTTACTCTTCTTTTTATATGACCAATTGAAAAATAATAAACCAAATAGGCCTATCTGAAGATTTGAGTGGATATAGGTAGTACATAAAGCAAATATATATTAGGTATGTACTAAAATATTCATATAAATCAGAACATGTCTCTTTTAGGAACTTCATAAAGAAAAAGATGTCGAAGTACAATGGCGAGTATGTAGAGTGCTGTACAATATGTCGAAAGATTCAAAATGTGACGTAAAATGTAAAAAGGAAATGATATTACAAGCATATACAATCATATCTGAGCAGTTAAAAAAACATGATGACCATTTTGCTGTTCATAAATGGTTTGCTTTGCTATTAGATGCTAAAAGTAACTATGATGGTATAAAGCAAAGAATAGAACAACTCGAAAATGTAAAGAAACATATGGATGTAAGTTCACCCTACTTACTATGTAAAAGTTTCTCATCACTGGTCATGGTCGATCAGGCATTAAATAGTTATTTACTTTTTGAACTTGTCATTAAAGAAACCACTTAGGTAATAATAGTTAATTGATACTGTCATTTATTTTATTTTCAGCTTGCTGTTACGCTAAATCCAAGTGACGCTACTACTCTACACATGTTAGGAGAGTGGTGTTTCCAGGTGACATCAATGCCTTGGCACCAACGTAAAATAGCCGAGACATTGTTTGCCTCACCACCACAGTCGACATATGAAGATGCTTTGGAATATTTCCTCAGAGCAGAAGCTGCTCAACCTCGATTTTATAGTCTTAATCTACTTAGAATTGGTTTTTGTTATTTAAAACTACGCAAGGAAGACCAAGCAAAATATTATTTGAAGTTAGCAGCACTCTATCCAGCTAAAACAAATGATGATCACAATGCAAATAAAGAGGCAGCTGAACTTTTAAAACGAATTAAAACGTAGGTTTTTATGATCCTAAGTAGTATTCGAAAAGAATGCCTTCTGTACAAGCTTTTATACATTAATAGGTTAATTTGACGACCTGATTCAATTGGTTAACATGCCGGTCGCCACGCAGAGGTTGAAATGAGCCGAGCAGAAATTGAAATGATGAATTTTAAATTCTGTTGTGGGTGTAGTATATATAATAAGTTTGTATTAAAAAAAGTTTATTAGTAGTTTATCAGTTATCTAACATCCATAACACAAACTTTTCTTACTTTGGGGCTAGATGGCGCTGTGTGTATTTGTCTAAGCATATTTATATATATTTATTATTTATTCTATTAGCAATCTAAATGGGACAGTGAAGAGAAATCCGAAACTATAAGAGACTAGCTGGCCCGGCGCCACTTCGTTCATGTAGCGTCCTACCCCTTCGCTACCCTACACATACATCTCTATCTACTCTACTCTTTGTTTACTTGCATACAAATCACCTATAACACCTAGTGAACAAAACAAAATAAAAACTATTCAAATCGGTCAAGCCGTTCTCGAGTTATAGCGAGACTAACGAGCAGCATTTAATTTTGCTCATTATAGGCATATGTAGACTGCGTAATTTGTCCTTAGGAACCACGAGACCAATTGCAGAATTATAAAATTATGAATTTGTACTAAAAGTATCTATTCAAGGCATTGATGACAATATGTTTTGAATTTTCATATTTTCTGTCGAATATTTGAACAAGGTTTGTTAGTGAAACATGTTCCTCCTAATGATCTACCTACCTACACTAACTACTGTAATAAATCAAACAACTTTCGATATATTCGAGGACCGGGATCGATTTACGGTTGTGTAAGTTACAAAAAAATGTAATACGGTTATTCTTTATTCTAAAATCGGTCTCATGGTTCCTAAGAATAAATTACGCTATCCCTAATAGATTCGGATTTGTCCTCACTGACTCATTTAGATTGATCTCCGGTATTATTTACAGAAACATCGGGGGGCATACCACCTCACTTGATTGATTTCAATAAGAAATAAAAAGTTTCATAATTGCATTTAGATAGGTATCTATAGCGAAGCGATCGCTGAAAGGCGGCTTACAAGAAAAACAATCAAGTGAAGCTGCGGTAGGCCCCCAGACTATTAGGTAGGCTTAAAACCGGATGATTTGACGGAAAAGAGTGAAAAAGCAGACTCCGGGAAAGCGCACAGAAGCCGGGATGGATGATAACGAACAAAGGCTAGAGAGGCAGTGGTGGGAAAGACGAGAGTAGGGTGGGTAGAGCGCGTTTGTTTTTGCGGCGAAGCTTAAATCGCCACGAGAGGGTTAGAGCCTTATGTAGGATTAATCTATAATTATATTAAAAATCTAAGTTTGTATGTTTGTCTTCTATGGACTCAGAAACGGTTTGACCGATTTGAATTATTCTCTTTTATTTTAGGTTTGTCTGCATGGAAAGAAGGGCTAAGTAGGTGTGGGTTAGGGCAGGGTATGGTAGGGGTAAGACCCCACGGGAACCAAGTCGCGCCGGGCCAGGTACTCCTGTATTTTAATAAATCAAGTTGAGGTTTTTTATAAATCTACTATGGCTCTGACGTAATTTATTTACCGTTACTATCTTTTTAGTTTTTGTTAGATTATAATTTAATATTTGAAATAAGTGCATTATCCGTTTATGTAACAGATTAGGTTAATTATTATAGTTAAATATAATATTTTTTTACCTGCTTAATTGTTTTTTTTTGTCGCTCTTGGGCTTGTAAACTGCTTTTTTTAGTAGCCCTGCGGGTGAGATATAACCAAACATTTAAAGTATACAGTGGGTTAGGTATTTATAACTAATTTTATGGGTAGATATAATACACATTATACACACATACCACACATGGCGCCTAAAAATTTCATCAATATCGGTCCAGCCGTTACGGTACACCGTACCACAGCACCGTACCGTATTTACAAATGGGCCTCTTCACAATGGCCCATTATGAGTGACCACAGGCACGTATGATAATCGTGCCGTGCTTAATTTGTTAGTTGCTGTGGCACATTTAAAGGAATTTATTTATTTATTTATTTATTAAATCTTCATGCACAAAATAGTACAAAGGCGGACTTAAAGCTAAAATACTCGCGCGCTAATGCGTGTCGATGTTCGTGCACTTGTCCCTTAGATCATATATGATCTAAGACTTGTCCAGACAATCGCCCATCATTCAGTAGCGGAAGAGTTCGAGTAAAGCGTACTCCACATGTTCGCACAGACATAACAGACTATACACAAATCACAAATATTCCCTGTTCGCGCACTCTACAATGATTATGAATCTTGCTATCCCGTTTTTCACCCATAGGAACGAAAAACGGGCCTGTCATAAAAAGAAGAGCGCAATGTTTTGAACGTTCACCACGTTGCTCTAGCTAATAACGACCAGACGTTTCTTTTGAAACATTGGTGTAAATTTTATAATTTCATAATCATATTTAAATCAAACCATTTTAAAGACGGTGTAATGTAGTGCACAGTTATGTGAAAGCGAAAAGTATAGAAATACACTTAGATAATCCGTTCACCGGTAAGTAAACAATCGTGGTCGTGGCTATCGGGAATCAATTTTAGAAATTGTGATAAAGATATGTACCTAATAGTGTGAATTTGCAATAATTGAAATCTTTATCTTAAAACAACCTGCCATTAAAGACAGATTTAAAATTATTGGCAAATTGAGTTATATTTCAGTGTCTAGGTAAATAGATATGTAAATATTTTGATGTAAACGGGGTCGGATTTAGTATTTGTTGTTAGAATTTTAATACTCAAATATTGGTTCCGTGCCAAAAATGTACCTAAATGATATTTTAAATGTTCAGACATTACAAAAAAACTTTAACGGATTAATCGCAAATGTACGTTTATTTTCATTTATGTATTCTTCTAGGTTTTCTGAAGACCAGACATGGTGATGTCTGGGGTGCAAATGAGGAGTTTTCCAGTAGGTATTGTCAGTTGGTTTCAAAAAGGATAACAAGGATGTTTATCCTTGATCCTAGCCAAGGATGATTACCCATAGAGTAAAAATTTTATCTACAGAAGTGATTACCACTTTTTAATTAAGCCTTAACCAAGCAGTTTTTATTATAAAAGTCTCTTTGGGCTTAAACACTAAGATTTCTTAACGGGGCTCTCGAAAGAATTCGAATCTAGAGCCGTAAAGCAAATTTAAAAAAAGTACTTGACAGCTGTCTGTTGTTAGGGATGTAGGAAGAGAAAGAAATATCGATATTTTTAAAAGCATATAGAAAATATCCATATATCCATCGGTGTGATATCCTAAGCACTCTAATACAAAGTAGTTCATATAATTTCAATTTCGACAAAAAAATACTACTGTCAGTTTTTGAAATTCGATGACGAAAAGAAACTAATGTCAATCTCAGAGGGTCGATTCAGTTTAATTTGTATACTAGTGGCAGCGTGCTTGCGAGACCGATAACCAAGGTTAAGTAATGCTAGCAATGACTTAGAACTGGATGGGTGACTGTTTCGTCCTTCGAGGCTAGTCGAACTTTGGCACCGCGACACCTAATACCGTCGGCGAAGTGAGATTGATCAAGGTTTTTCGCTGGGGACCTAAAACTGTTGAATATTTTAGGGCTCCGCAACGGGAATAATTAATTAATACACACTCCCGCCCGTATCCCAAAGGCAGAGACTATCGACTATTGTCCTGTAACTGTTTCTATAAACAGTAACAGGACTGTGTCTATAAACAGAAACAACTCTGGTGGCTATACAGGGTGTTTCATAATACATGTATAAAGCCGTGAACTGGATGGAGTGCTAAACGTATTAAAACGATAGGTACAATTATTTTTTTCGTGCGTGGAATAGTTACCGAGAAAATGACTATCGAACTTTTTCTTTTTCAATGTCGTTAATCACATTTTGAAAACGAAAGACCGCATCTCTAGAAATCAGTTGTAATAGATCACTCAAGTTCATAATCAGGTCAATCAACTGAATAATACAATTTTACCAGTTACAGATAGGATATAGGTTTTGTGCCTTTAAGTCTTTTCTACCTACCGTTTCATATGAGTTTTAAAATTCAATCTAAAGATCACTACGATCAATACCTCAAGTGGCTGGTTAATAAAATTATTATTACAAGCAGCTCGTGAGCAGTCCGGCACAAAAACAAGACATTTCGATGTTTGTTTCTACTTTAATTTATTTGTTTTTTGTTGCCTTCAACACAATGTTGCACCTAGGTACATAGTCTTCAAACTAATTGCGAAAACACAATAAACATTAATAGGCAAAAAAGTTACAGCTTGATTTCGCGTCTGCGCCATATCTTCTATTGTACTAGGCAGTCATGACTGAAGCAGGTGGACTATGTACGGGATACTGATATCACAGGGTGTCCATAAAGTACATTCACTAGATTTTAATATTTTTGGAAAGTGCAGCAAAACTACACGATATTGTTGTTATACTTTTTTGTCTATTTTTTCACTCAGTTTACATCCTGTTGAATGCATGTGGTGAGTCTTGGCACAAGTTTATGCATTTCTCGTTGAACTTTTCCGCCAGCTCCGAAATAAGGAAAGATGTCATTTTAGTACCTATCTAATAGTAATTATTAAATTCTACTCATGTTTAAATTCAAGAAGGTGAATATTAAATTTGAATAGCTGAAAAAATACCTAGCAACACTATTTACGTACTAGGATTTAAGCATTTAGGTTGCAGGCAACAAACATGCAGAACAGCAGATGCGTTGTCACTGTGAGGACTAAGATGAAATGCGTCATGCCTGTATTTGCACTGGCTTATTTTATGGACACCCCACGTACTAGGCGCAATATTAAGGAGGTCTAAATAATCCGTTTTGTATTTTTTGGTTTCGAGGGTTCTGTACAAAAAAATATTGTAATCAATTATGATTTTAATTCAAAAGGTTCATTCATAGTTTTTACGAAAGTGCACCACCACCTAACTAATAGCAAAGTAGTCTTATTCAAATTACTGTAGCATATTAATGTAGCAAACTCTAATTAATGTAACATCTTTGTCTTTTTACGAGTTTGCTTTCTCATGTCATGTCTGTCAGTCATGTTTCAGTGTCGCGTAGGTAATCGTACCTATCGTTTTCACGAACATTTCTTATCAACTAAAATTAACTTAATGATTCTTAGTTGATGGAGCTTTACCTGTAAATATCCCATGCTTCACCCAATTGGAGAACCTAGGTCACCTAGGTGGAGCACGGACCCAAACACAATTTTAGAAATTACTGTCTAGGTTACTGTCATTGTACCAAACTACCCGATAAAATCGTGATAAGCAAATGTAGGCCATCGCCATAAGGATTATTATTAAGCCCACAGTTGGATTCGCTTGAGACTCACTTCAACAAATAAAAAAAAATCAACATTATGGTGCAACTACCAGGAGAACATAAAACGAGAGAACATAAAAGGCGAAATATGTTAGACCCCTAAAACACGGATCCCTAAGTACGAATCCTTTTGCACGTGCCGTCAAGGTCAAGGCCGGAGCTGTGGCGGCGCTTTTGACATCAAAATAGAAACTGAAAGCTACAAAATCTAAAAATAGAATACTTTGGCGGGCCGTTCTTTATTTTGTGGTTTGACCCACGGCGCGACTTCCATTGACGAAATTTGCCTACTTTCGCGTCGTATTCGTTCATTCAGTTTTTAGCTTTTCGCGTGACCGAAATGATTGTTGCGTTGTAGTTGTAGGATACCTAAGTACCTATTGTGAAGATAACTGTGATAAGAGTGTTAACGATGTGAACGAATGATTTATAGCTTCAGGTACCAGTATTAACGTAGTCTTGTCTGTGTTCAGCGTTCAACGTTTAAGTATTGTGATAATCATTATTCTGTGTATGAATGCAAGCTAGCAGTAGGCCAAACACCATGGTACCTACCTATTTACGTATTGCATAGCAACCAGAGCCTGCGTAGTGTTGTGTATCTGTGTGTATGGAGTGTACGTACCTAGCTACGCTACGATACGAGTGCAAGCTTACTTGATAGTTAATACCTATCAGTCAGAGCCACAAGAAAGCAAGAAAGTATGGCACCTGACGCTGTTTGTTTTCATAAAATAACTTTAAAAAGGTACGTACCTACATGCTTTAAAGGTCTAGGTTCTAGCTAGACTTTAAGATATGCTACCTAGCTAGTACCTAATCGTAACGTTAGGAGGTTCTTTTCCGACGGGAAATAGGCAGAAAAGACAACGCTTTTATCTGTTCATGAAAACATGTAGGTATTTAGTAAAACCTGTCTGTAATCTGTTTCAACAAAACTAGTCTCATAAGTGGTTCCCTACGCTACGTAGGTCCCTAGATGAGTGAACCATTTTAGTAGGACATAGTACCTACTTATTTGTGTAGAACGATTTATCAATTGAACGAATTCTGTTTTAGTTATGTAGCTATCTTTAGTATGTTTTTCAAGAACGTTGGTGGCTGGGCGGTTGAGTATCCGACGTAAGCGAGAGAGGTGCCGGGTTCGAATCCCGCTGTGGCAATGTACCAATGACTCTTTTCTGAGTTCAGCGGCGTTACTGTCATACAAGCCCAAAAGCCGGGCTTGCCTTATAAAAATAATTATCGATAAAAAATCAAAGATAATGCGAGCGCGAAGTATTTAAAGTTCGCGCTCCTAATGCATTTCAAACTGCCGCGCCGCAAAGCAGCGCCATCGTGCGCCCAGGTTACGAAACACGATCCGAACGCACACGCAAGTTGAGGAAATTGAGACTCGGTCAGTCATCTCGCTCGCACGCGCTGGCTTGTAAGCGGGCTTTGATTCCGGCCGGTATGTCTCTTTCTTACATATGAAAACTGTCCTATAATGAGATATAACTATACGTTTGTTTATATGGTAAATTGTACGAGACTTTAAGCCCTGCATGCGTTTGAAGTTGTACACGGATCTTTGAAATTGGCAACTTCGCGCATGCGCAGTAGGTACGTTTGTTGAATGCTGTAATACGTACCAACTTCACTATTGTTTTGTTTGAGCCGTTTGGGCGGATAAGTAATTAGTTTTTTGTTGTGTTTGTGTTGTGTTTTGTAGTAAAAGTGATTTAATTAGATTGATTAACAATAGACGAAGTAGATTCCCTTGTGATGGTTTAAAATGTGCACAAGTTTTGATTTGCATGGATAAGGTAAAGTTTATAATCATTTCTCAGAAAATAACAAATTATTTCCGTAATGTGGCAAGGGGATGGATTTATTTTTAATAACCGTAAAAACTACACAAACTTCATCTCTCGGCTTGCCTTACTCTGAACCCCTAGGCACGCCACTGTCTGAGTTATGTACATTAGTTGAAATTAACCGATGCTCCTATGGTGAGGGAAACATCATGATGAAATCTGCAAATTCTGGCAACTGAAATTGTAACCATGATCCAATCGAGTCAGGTTACCCTGGTAGCAGGGTCATGGAGGTCAGATGGTAGTCGCTCCACTGTAACAAATTATTTTCTCTCCACAAAATTATTAGACTATGGTCCATGATCTAGGATTTGGCAGATTAGGTAATTAATTGCAGTGGAGCGACTGCCATCTGACATTCCTGGCTCCTAACCCTGCTACCAAGGGAACCTGACCAGATTGGATCATGGTTACTTACACATTCAGTCGTCTGAACTGAATGTGTAAGTTTCATCACGATGATTTCCCTCACCGTAAAAGCATCGGTTAGTATTCAGCTACTGTGCATAACTTAGAAAAGAGTTAGTGGTACATGGCGGCAGTGGGATTCGAACCCGGTACCTCACGCGTACGAGTCGGATACCGCAACCTTAGGCCACCGACGCTCCGACTATTTAAGCATACCTACCTATCGAAAATAATTAGTGTAGGCAAGTTCCTAGTTAATTTGGTAGAGCCTATTCATAAGTAGGTAACATTTAGTACGACGCCTGGTAGTAAGATGAAGGAGGTTGGTTTGTTTTGATATGAATGGCACGAGGTTATTACTCGTCCTTATGGTGTGTACACACTCAACGTACGCCAACGAAGGGCTGTCGGCCGAATTATTTGGACTTCTAAGGTCTAATACTTGCATTTCGTGGTCAAGCAAACGATCTTTGGGAGTTTTGGGAACCGATTCGGGCTCGTATTTGCACGTTTGTTTGTTGGCCTTCGGTATCCGCCCAAACTGCGATTGGATGATTACTTCTATCCGTTTGATGTTACCGCCACGCTGCACTGCGGATTGCCGGCTGGCACACGCCAACGGACAATCGTTAGTCGAAACTGGTGCGCGTCACACATCGCCCGGTGTGTACGCAGCATTAGGCTCCTGGTAGTAGGCTTGAGGAGGTTGCTTTGTTTCGATAGGGGTCGCACGAGGTTATTAACCTGTTTTTTATATGATTATCAACTTGAAATAGAGCTGCGCTTCAACGTAGTCGATATGGTTATTTATCTTTAAAAATTAATTTTTTTTATTAAAATTAAAATTCAATGTCCGGATAAAATGAAGTCGCCAGTGCACTCTTTGAAAGCTCTACTTTAACACCCTTTCGGCTTTATACATGTATTATGAAACACCCTGTATAGGCCAACAGGGGATGGACAGATTTGGTACACAGTAAATAGACATGAGAATTCGTCCTGTATGATAAGGGGTTGTCAGCGCGTTGGTGTCGTGTCACGTGCTGGTTGGCTAGATACTTAATAGCTTGTCCAGACGAGGAATTTACCGCGATTCCTTTAACACGTAATCATACATCATGTGGATGCAATGCATTGGTGCCCAGTACCTCGCCAATGCGAGTATGATTACGCGTTATCGCGGCGAATTCCTGCACGAATTACTGTCTGTACATGGTCTTGACATGGTTTTAACCAGGGATTAACGTCTGAGAAAATCTAGGCTTTTTTTTATAAAAAGCCTAGTCTGGATTAGTTAAGTCTGGATCAATAGGTATAGGTTGTTAGTAATTTTACACACTGCTTATAAAATATACTGGAGCACTGTTCGAGAATGAGGTCTTTTATGTTTTCCTCTGTTATTTGCCTTCTGCAAAAAGAAGAGATTATCTTCTATAAAGTAAAAACGAATATCAAACCTTCCCTGAGGGAGTATCAATGTGGTTTCTGGACAAATTGGTCTACCATCAACCAAATCTCCTCTCTGAGGCTGCAAATGAGATCTTTGAAAAGACTTCTGAATTCAATATAGACGGCTTCAGGCAGGTTTCAAACGACGAGCAAGCACAGCAACCTGATATTGTGGTAAGCAGCAATACCTTTGCCGGCGTTGGTAGTAAATTAGTGTACCTTACAAAAGAACAGATCGAACTGGAGCAATTTACTGGACGAGGCTAAATCCTACCCGTGGCTGTAATACCTTGGATGATGATGATGATGAATTTGATATTAGTGCTACAACTGAGACTAAACAAGAGACTGAGACGTGAGACACGCGTGAGCGCAAGCAAAGTGAGACCGCAGAAAGTCCTCATCAACTAAAATCTTAAATTTGATAGCGTGCGCGCTTATATTTTATAAAACGTCTTAAGGAGTTTAAGTATTATTTATCAAAAAACTGGATTGTCTTAGGTTTGTGATAAGATTCTGTAATAATTTTGTCTTCTTCCGGTTCTTGATCGAAAGCCTAGGATTTTCAATAAAACTCGATATCATCATAAACCTGCCACACATTATTATACAAAGTACTCTGTGGTAAAACCTAGTCTTCCGCCAAACAGGGCCGACAGCTAGGCCCTCCCAGCTATTCCAGACAATGTCATTTAATGTCAATTTGTCATATTTAATAATTTAATGCTGTACTTGTATCAAAGTTAAATAAAAAATAAATATTAAAATAAATGTTAAATAAATAAATAAAATTTGGGACCTTTGCAATCTTTAGAAGCGTTTTTCGAGTTTATTGGGAAAGTTCCATCCTGTACACATACCTAAGTATCGATATATCGAAATAATTAATATCACCTAAGAACATCGATATATTATAATTTTTCCGCATCCCTATTTCTTGTTGTTTTTTCAAATGTGATTGATGTGTAACTGTGTAACGAATTTCGGACGGAAATTAGTTCGCAAATAACTTTATTTACTTAAATAGGACTAATTTAACTGAAAAACCTAGTACAGAACTTAGTAATTATATTGTGCCGCCCATTTTGCAGTACTTTTGTGTTTTTAATAAGATCCGGCAAGGCAATTAATTCGACGAAGGCAATAAATATCGTTTGCAATGGATGATCAAAGGGATGAAGAAGTATTTATAGGAAAATTAACTCTTGAAGAAGTAAAGAAGCATATTTCACTGCCGACACGACAAACAATAGCGTAAGTGCACACCTACTACATTAGTAAAATTTGCCAGTCGAACCGCACAGGCTTTCAAGAGAGGTAGGCCGAAGTATGTTGTTTGTTGAAAAAATGAAGTTTGTCCTGATATATTTCTCGGCGGCCAAAGATACGAAGACAATTTTTGTTAGAGTACAAGTACAAAAGGGGTAATTAAATTAACTCATAAGGTCTACAAACATGATGGACAAGTGATATGCATATATTTCTAGGTGAGACCAATGAATGACTGACAAATCTGTAAAGGCACCAAATATCTGTTGTTACAAACAATAATATTTTATTTTTGACCAGGATACAAAATAAATAATAAATAGTTGTAATTGTCAAATTGAAGTAATACCTATTTTCTTTCAGATGTATTCCACATCATTCTGAGAGAGACAAGAGCAACACAAGTTTAAGGATTATAGAAACACACTCTGCTCCTAATATCAATGAAGTTGAAAAACCAACATCTCCTATAAAGACTCATATGGAAACTAGCCCCAAATCAGCGATTAATCATTTGGGTCCCAACTGGGATATAGATGACGCAAACGACAGTTTCCTAAAAATTGAAAGAATGGTTTCAAATCTTTGTACGTCACCAGAAACCGAGAAACTTAACACAACAGAAAGAGTGGTAGAATATGTTTTAAATAGTCAAAATTATAAGAAAGATGCTGATAACCAGCCAGAGCTACAATTGAGTGAAGAAAGTTATTGTGATAATCAAGAACATCAAGATAATAATTATGAAGTACAAGTACAATCTGAATGCAATTTACAAGCCAATTCCATGCCCAAAACAAATAAAAATCAACCTGTGAATACACCCCTAAAATTTAACAAAAATAGATATGGTTATAACAGCTCTTCGAAAACTCCATTGTCCATTGGGGCAACAACTCATCAGTCTGAGGTGTTTAAAACACCAGCTAATCCTCCATTGTATTTAAAAAAAAATACACCTGCATCTTCTAAAAAGCTATTTCATGATGTTGTTAGTCCAGTGGCACATTATATAAAAAATAGCCCTGTTCCAAGATTAATAAAAAATGTGCAACCGAGAAAGCCAATATCAGCAACATCATCAATACCAAAACCTGTAAAACAAGTATCATCTGTGGGGCAAAATAAAGAAAATTTCAATTTGCCTCAGATTGCATATAAAACTGCTAAAGAAACTAAAGTGGTATGTATGCAAGTTTGATCACTTTTACCCAATAATATTATCAAAAGTCAGCAAATCTTATTAGAATCTCTTTTATTTCCAGATTAAAGTACCGGAGCAACATAAACTACCACAAAGTCAATGGTCAAAGCAAGTTGTTTCATCAATACCAAAAGCTATTGTAATGAAACATAACCATCGAGAAATCACACCTGTTAAGAAACCTTTGATGCAGGAACATGAAGAGAGTTTTGATAATCTTACATTACTTCAAGCTGATGTATCAGTTTGTACACAGAAATCTGCATTTAACCAATGTAAAAAACCATTTGTTTGAGGAAAGATACTATTATAATGTTTATGTTTGATAGACTTGGCAAGCATTATCTTTAGCTTGGAATTTCACTCGTTGAACCTTAACTTCTTCCCCTGGAGAACTTTCTTAGGTGCCATGTCCTAGCGGATGGCAGCACAGCGACCACCTCTGCAAATTTTAATTTCTTTCGGAAACCTAAACCAGGAAGTAAAAGGTGATATTACTCTTGTTATACTGCAGCTTTCTATTTAAATCTGGTCAGTATGAAAAATATTACTGTTTTAATAAAAACTCTTTAGCTTAAAATATTAGTGTAGATAGATTATAATGAATTACTATGAATTAATTTTTGACTGTAGTTCTTGTTTCATTATTTTTCCTTTTAATCCCCGACGCAAAAAATAACGAAGTTAGTTCGACGTGTATCTGTCATCGTAGCTCCCGAACTGATGGACCGATTTCGATGTGGTTTTACTTAATTGAAAACTACTCATCAGGTACTCTTAATACGTATCCAATGCGCAAAATTGGTTTCTAGTATAGTCGGGTAATGATAATGATATAAAATAAAGCAGTTTAATCCAAAAAACGACAATTCGCATTAGCGTTGTTTTGTTGTTTTATTATTTTTCTTTTTTATTTATTTGTTTTATAAACTTAGAAATCCATTTCGGGATACAAGGTTATAGATTAAAGGTTACATAGTTTGTATGAAAATCGTACCACCATACGGAGGATAACATGCGTGCCAACTCCCCACCAAGGATGCTGAGGATCGAGGGCAGTGCACAAGGAAAAGCAGGAAGGCGGAGCCCAGGCTCTCACACGAGAGTACTACCGGGATATTGACGCCAAGATGATGAGGTGTAGTATTCATATTCTGTGCAAATAGTTATGAAGCTTCCAACCACCAACTTCCTCTTGATTCCATTCAATGCTGGGCTGTTCATATTGTCGATGATCCCCTTCTCACTCATGGTGTAGATCCCTTAAGCCTCTGGAGGGACGTTGTCTATTTGAGTGTTCTCTACCGTCTGTACAACGGGGAATGTTCCGAAGAAGTGTTTAACTTTGTGCCACCGTCACTTTTCCGCCATCGCACCCTCTGACGATGGGATAGATTTCATCCACACCATCTAGATGCCTGGCAACCAACTAACGTACGGGCATCACGAGCCTTTATACCACGCACGTGTAAGACGTGGAATGCGCTCACTCCCGAAGTTTTCTTTTCTTCAAAAGGCATGTCCACTGGTACCTCAAAGACCGGCACCGTATCCGCGGTTGCAGATGTCCTGGACGACGGTTGCAACTTTCCATCAGGTAGGACGTCCGTCCGTGTGCCTTCCTAGGCAATCACAAAAAATCAATTAATATATGTATACTTCCGTTACTGCACCTACTCAACACTGCGATCTCCAACTCGCCTGCCCAGCGTAAAGATTATGGCAAATTCCCCATAAAATGAGACAACTATTATAGGATTCGCAGTCGTGACCAACTTGGAAAATATGTTTTCAATAATATACAAATTGTAATAATAGTAATTTAATTTATAATAAAGACTTTATAAAGAGTATGTAATAATTTGGAGTAAATATTCTTACAAAATACTAAGTGTATTAGAATGCCGAAAAGTACGTATTTTAATGAGTAGCACTTCATCAAATTGTACCGTGGTTAGCCCCATTCGAGATTCATTATTGTAAAAAGTATAGTATCTGTAATATTATGTAGGTACTAGCAAATAGGCACTATAGAAGTATAGAAAAAATGCTACTACATCAATCAAGCATATTAAAGCAAACATTGTATAAAAAGTTGTACTCTTAATAAAATTTACAATACAAAAAGCTCTGAGATTTAACTAAAGGTACGTTTGAACTAGGGTTTCCAAAAATGACAAGAAGGATATAGGAGATTCCCATTTAGTGTCAAAAAATAGTATCCATATAAAAATATAGTAGATTTCCTTTATTTATTATTTTTAAGTATTTTATTACAATTTAAATGACCCTTGTCGAAGGGGTTAGTTCCCTTGTACTAGCGGTGCTAGTCTACTGGACACTATATGGTAACAAGGTTTAAAACAATTAAATGACTTACTTTTTATTTAAGGAACGAGTGTATTTTTTGACCAAATGGGTCTTAGTATATCCCGAAGAAAGTGTTGCCGCTGATTTATTAAAATATAGTAGATTTGGTTACTATATATTTTTTCAACAGTATATAGTATTTTGACCCAACATATAGTAGGTTTGGCAACCCTAGTTTAAACAAACGTTCGACTGTACCTAAGTTTGCATTATAAATTGCTTAGCACCATAAGTTTCTAGAGACAAATTTGAAAAAGATGTTATTTTAAAATTTGAATATCATAAGATCATTGGTTGGATCAATGGAGCCTCTGGTTAACACGCAAGAAGGCTTGTCTGTCGGTGGCAGCTCGACGGTTTGTAATACCCCAAATACACTATGTGGTATTTGCCTAGGCATTACATCTGTTCACACACAGTGTAATAATTGTACTTAGACTGTGACGTCATCGAGTACAAGACAAATTCCAATCTTCGACTTTTCGTAGCAATAGTGCTTAGATATTCTCTTGTGTGTGTTCTTTAAGTAAAAAAAAACTGGTCAGCGTCACATTTCGCTTTTTCGCTTTTCAGCCACATAGTCACCAAAAAGAAAAGTGTATTTAATGTGGCTGGTTTTTTTACTCTACTATGGCTACAAAGTAGAATTTTTCTGGTACTCGTAAACGTAGGTTACGTCATATCACAGTCAACTGTTTATGCATCCACTTCTTAAATTCAAATACGCACTCGCAGTATTCACAGAGGTAAAAATAGGTATATCATATAATTGCGTAACAACTAAAACAATAGCATAGAGTAGAAACATTGTACTTAAGTACCTATACGGAAGTCACAATCTTTTTAAGAATATAAAACAGCATTTGCAGGATTTTTATGTACTAAGCAATAATTGTAAAAATATTATTTATTACACATGACTAGTGTCATATAAAACAAATTCACTTAAAGTAATATACGTCATCATACCATTAATATAGCATAGATTTCTACATGTATAGTATATACCTATAGTAAACAGGATAAGTACACAATTCTCAAGTCTCACCCAGTCTGGAGGTCTTATCATCATACATTATTTTACTAGTTCATTAATATGTGAGCATTACCAAGGCTTCAAATATAAATGTACATGGAAGGTTTCTTATACGAGTATATCTGAGCAGATTTATCAATCGAACATAATTACATCTGCTCAGATATATAAGTACCCTGCGATGCACATTTATATTTGAAGCCATTGCAATGCTCACATATTAATGAACTCGACTATGCCAGTGACACATCATCATGGCTGACGCCACGTGGGTTTGATTTGTGAGAAATTTTTTATGTAATCAAATGCAGCGTTAATTGCGCGGCCAAAATTTAGTGATGAGCTCGTGTGTGGCGTCAGCCTAAATAAACAAAGGCGATCTATGACTCGGGTGTTTCTATCCTACTCTAGCAAGGTCTGCGACTTTCAATCAACACGTTCCTTGAAGCTAGATGTACAGTATACTTTTTTATTACATAAGTAAAGCGGCATTTAATCGTAATAGTATAGGCAGCTGCAAAGAAAGGTAACCCTCGTTACCATGCTCTGCAGCTCACTGTACCTTTTAGCGAGCCAGGCTCGGAACAGGCGGAGTTCCGGATCGGAACTTTTATATTATACAAAATTCTGTTATTTCTTCTGAGAATTCCAGTCCGAGATCTTCCCTTTGCAGTTTGAACAGGTGAGACTGATCAGCATTTTAGACCATTGCTGGCATTTTAGGCTATTCCAAACCCGCAGTGGAACCCGCATTTAGCAAGCCGCAAAGTCCCTAGAGCTTTATTATCTTGAAAAATCCATGTGTATTTTACGCACTAATTGAAATCATGTGATACTGTTTCGTTTTTCGTCACATTCGAATAGTAATAATTTTCAGAATAGTTTCCAATGAGACTAAATATGAGATTCCACTGTTACAATCACACTTGTATTCGAAATATTTTATAATTCGCATTTAAACTACTTAAATGTTTCAAAAACTTTTTGTAAATAAAAAATATAAATTTATAAAAAAGATAACTATGTAAAACTGTTGTGCATTAACTTGCATTCCTTACCAACTAATTAAACATTGAAAATGTATAATCAAAATTCAAATACCAAAAATATGAATTTGCAAAGTATGAATTAAAGCCTTACATCTAGAGTATAGGTATACTTAGTATAGATTTATGAGGTAAATGCTATACCTAGTATAATTTGTTAATAGTTATAAGACTTATAAGATGAAACACTTTGTTACTTCTTGGAGACCACAAGCTTCCTTCAAGGCCTTTACTTGCAGACAAAAATTCTAAAACAAGATTGGCATTGCAAAATGCAACGATGTGCAGTGCAGAACAGAGAGATCCCCGCTACCATTAAACTTTTTTCTTTTGTATCCCACTAACTTGGCAAACAACCAAGGGCGTAGCCAGGATTTAGGAACCAAAACCTATATATGTGTCATACCGACAGAGGCCTTCCCGGCCTTTTGAGAAAGACCACAAGCTAGGGTAATTAAATGTACTTAACCAAAAAACTCAAGTAATGAGTGAGGTCGGAAATTTTTCATTTTATCTCTTCAATCATAAATGTTCGTAATAAATGAACCTGAATTATAAATGAGCGAGCGGAGCGATCTCGAAATTTTCCGACTTTTGGCTCAAAAGAGCTGGGGTGAACATAATAAAAGTAACACAAATTAATGAGAGAGTTCGGAATATTTGGTTTTTTAAATCCAGATTGAGCCACCGGTGTGGGCAGTGTCCATTGTTAAAAACATAGCGAGTGTTGCTGGTTCAAAGAGCCAGAGCTAACATAGGAAAAGAAACAACGTTCTGATTTTTGGCATTTTGGCTCTTAAAATCCGGATTGATGAAAAAATCAGCGATCCCAAAAATATTCAGATTTTTCCTCTAAACATCTGGGGTGAATTTCAGTAGTAAACATAAAGTAATGAATGAGCGAGCTCAGCAAGCACCGCTCCCCCTCGCCCGCCCTATACTGGCTACGCCCATGCAAACAACATTATTGTAGTGCAGTGTTTAGTAAACTTAAAAATGCTTGGTATCCATACTTATGTTTTACTTTTCGTTGCCTGATTTCTCGAAGAACATGAAGTCCTGAAACGAATACAATTGTTTATTATAAATCGAGTTTGTATTGTCGAGCGAGTTTTCTTTGCTTATAAAACAATATAAATTGCCAGACAGTCGCTATGAATCGCATATAATACCTATATAACTACGTTTCTTTGTAAGAAATCATTTAGAATTATTCATGTCACGAACAATAGAACCGCAAAAGCGTTCCGTTGTCACTGTTTGGGACTGAGCTCACTCAGTTAATCCAGTAGGATAGTAATGTATCCGATGTTGTTGTATATTTGTTACTCATTTACGCAAAAACTACTAACAGATTTTGATGAAATTTTGCAGCTATATAGCTTATAGCCCTGAATAGCACATATGTTATAATTTATTCCAAAATTCAATACGGTTCCAGCGTAAACGATTATTACACGGCAAAACCTAGTATCTTATACAAGTTTTATCAAGGGATCGTAGTTCGATACCTAAATTGTTACTGATCGTCATATTATTTTAAGTAGTAGGTAATTATGTCGGTGTGTGCAACTTAACTTCAATTTTATTGATAAAGCAAATCCTAGTCAGTGTACTTACGATCAAGAAGCAAGCTCCGAGCAGCACAGCTTTGATCCTGACGTCCAAGTCCATCGGGAACGTGATCCCGAAGTAGTCGGCGTCAGTGAAAGCCTCGCGCGCCAGCCCCGACCACTGTTTGGTGATCTTGCCCACTTTTGTCTCACCATCCCTGGAGTACACCTGGTAATTATCAACAATTAACCATGAATAGTGGAAAACCATCTGCTGACTTAAGGTCAAGATCCCTGGCATCATCCACTTTCTATCAGGTGGCCCGCTTGCTTGTTGTTTAACGACTGACATAAAAAAAACATTTGAGATTCTCTGCTTACTTCTAAACTACGCAACGGACTTTCATGTGGTATTGTAATTCACAGAAATTTTGTTTAAAAGCTTCGAAATTTTTTGAAGCCTGGGCAGGTAGTTAGTTCATCTCGTTGTTCATCTAAGTACCTACGTACCCTTCATTATCACAGCCCATAACAGTCCACTGCAGGACTGAGGGCCTCTCCCACGAAAGGGGAGGTTATTGCCATAATCTCCACGCTCGGCAGGCGGGCTGAAGATCGCAGTGTTGTAAATATAACAATGGAAAACGCTTCTGCCCATTTTCCAGATTACGGGGACTCTAAATCTTTTACCTCGAAAACATTAGTCGCCTTGTACGACACCTACGAGTGTAAAGGGTTGGTGCTATTCTACTGTGCCGGATACCACACTGCCTTTCTACTCTGCCGGGCACCTATAAGTACCTCAGTACTCTACCCACCCTCTTTATGAATGAATGAATGGATAACGCTTTATTGCACATTTAAAAGAATACAATAGGTGCTTCGAATTAGCAGCAAGAGAAGCAACAGGCGGCCTTTATGTTCCCGAAACTACTACCAACTATAGCAAAAATACCTTTCTGTTACGAGCAACTAAAAATTTTAAAGTTGTTGATCTTGACCTGTTTTATATAAATTTTGAATCGGCGAGAAATCGTGTACTTATGCATTACTTTGACGCATTGTAATGTAAGTAATTTAGTTAATTGAGTCGAGCAAAGATAATTTTTAGGCTTAAGTTGTTGTGTCTCATCAACTGTTTGATTAGCGTTCTTACTTCTTTAGTACTTCTTTTTATCTATGGTTCCTTTTAATGTTTTTTTAAATACGGCAAACAAACAGGCATGCGGGCCACCCGATGGAAAGTAGTCTCCGCCGCCTATGGACATCAGCAATACCAGGGGCGCTATCCTCCTCCGAGACCTCTAATATACTTCTTTAACGATCCCATGTCATAGTCTAAAGGAAACACTGTGGCTAGGAGCTCATTCCACATCCGAATCGTACGGGCGAGAAACGTACACGTGATTGTAATTTTATCAGTATTTAGGCTATGTTATGCTATTATTCTGGTTTTCCTTAAGTAAAAAAATAACATAAACCAATTTAAAATCGCAATAATGATTGTAGCAACCCGCCCTGGCTACAAACATTTTGAACCTTCCTCGTAAATCACATCACCATATCTATTTATAGACATCACATGAAAATCCGCAATGGGCAGGGAAACTCTGTCCAGTTTAGAATTGGATAGCCTCCGATCCCATTCCGACCGCCCTATATAGCCCTATAATAGAAAATCCTTCAATTCATAAATATAAACAGTTAAGGAGACTTCATTTCTTTTCTAGTGTTACTAACTAATCATCTATATGGATGGACGCTTATCTGAGAGCAAGCAGGCCCGTTTCACAAAACGAAATGTCGACATCTGCATGTCTTTAGACTCTGAAAAACTACGTAGGTACAGGTAAAGGAGCGTACGACACCGGACGGGCCGATCTAGGAGGCAGCTAGATAGTCGATACTAATCCTTACACAGTATAAAATAAAGTCGGAGAGTGTGCAAAGCAACTGCACGACCTCATTCCGCCCTTTTCCGCCATCGGGAGACGCGATCCGGGCGAGCGCTTCATCCTTATGTCGTGAATCTTGTCGTGGCACCGCTATGGCTCGCCCTATATAATGCATATGGCTAAGGAATGGAACGCGTTGCCTGCGAGTGTTCCCTGATCAATATAATCTGGATACCTTCAAAGGTAGAGTGAATAGGCTGTTCCAAGACGGGCATGCTTCATCTTCGGCCGCATCGTCACTTACCAACAGGTGAGATGGTGGTCAAATGCCTGTCTTGTCTAACATAAAAAAAACGCATTTCGCACAACCTGTTGGTATCCGACGTAGGTACTCTGCCAAATCGGAATGTCTACTCTGTTACTAGTATTACTCCCTTTATTCACAGCACTCATGTAACTAATCGTTCGGCACACATCAATTTCAAAACTTCGGAAGTTCACATAAAATAAACAATAGGTTTGTGCCGAAGTGCTAGACGAGTTATAGCAGATACCCGTTGTGCGTTCGTTTGCACACGCTTTGGGTATTAGTATTCCACGCTTTTGCCGCTTCGCTGAACGAAGATCTCGCTTTACGGTACATTTGTAAAAAATCATTGAGGAAGGTTTACGCAAAATAATGCTACTCGATTATAGAGTTCGACCTCGGCGTATTCTGTACCTCGGCGATTTGCACACTTTCAGTTATGTACCTACATAAGAATTTACATAATAATTGTGAACGTGTAAATAATGCTACAAGTTACGTAAGCTCTTTTTAATTCGATAACTAAAACATTATTATCACTCAGATTACAATGGAGGGGGCTCAAAGTCAAGCAGAGGACTTATGGGCAGTTGTTTATGAGGACAACATAGATTACATGTATGTAATATACGTAGTTGATTAAGTCAATGTCCTCCAGGATGATGCGTCAGACTAAGATAGTATGGTTGGACCACTCACATTGTAGACTTTGTTGACAATAGCGACAAATTTTTATCTGCACAAGCAACTAGCATTTTCTTACGGCTTCGCCCGCACGCACTACGACATAATAGTAGTTTATGCAACGTGGTGTGTGGTGCCGCCACCTCAAAGAATAGCACCACCCCATCTCTTCCCGTGGGTGTCGTAAGAGGCGACTAAGGGACAAAATCCGAAAGGTGGGCAGCAGCATCTTTCTGGGTAGATTTACATCAACTGCACTGCGATCTCCAACCCGCCTGCCAAGCGTGGAGATTATGGCAATGACCTCCCCTTTCGTGGGAGAGGCCCGAAGTCCTGCAGTGGACTGTTATGGGCTGTGATGATGATGCAACTCGCATATAAAAGGGGGTCTGTTTATCATAAGGGGCGTATGATAAACAGGGCGTAGCCGAGTATGATAATAGTTTGACACGAGTATTTTAATACCTAATTATATGCAGTTGCATACACTAATTTATCTACACTCATATTTTAATGTTAAAATATCGTACCTATAATTTTCTCAACTTAGCTGGAAGTAAGCTGCGAGTCAGTTCTGTTGTATCTACGCGTCGAGGATATCAAGCGGCGGGAAATTCACTTTACTACTTTCACATTTATCTATTTATTTGCTTAAAATAAGAAAAAACATTCACAATCACAAATTACAACCATTACAAAAAATATTCTGTTTAGCGGGAAAATAATTACACAGAAGTGACAGAATATAAAAAGAAAAATTTAAATTTTGAATTTTCATTGGTAAAGACATCTAAGTATTTAGCCTACATTACACCGTGTCCCGGCGCCCGACAAAAATAAAAGTGTTGCATAATGATTAAAAAGGTATTTTACGATACAGCTGTAATGAAAATAGAATGGCAAATGCTGTATCGAAAAGTAATTGGAACATTACGCTATGAGTGTAGATAAAGTAGTTTATTTTATACTACGACCTATAAACTATATCCACCTATGCATAAAATGACTTCGATACCCAGATTTGAATCGATGCATACGCCATTTAGCTTATTGATGGGCTGGAAGACGGTGATCGCATTACATCAGGTATACCTAGGGTTGCCAACCCTACTATATAATATAGTATCCTACTATATTAGGAGTCTACCTACTGTAAATTTAAAATTAAAATATAGTGGGCGAAACTACTATATTTAATTAGCACAACATTACCACTTACCGCAAAACGGAACGCGTCCATAAGATCCTCAAAAGAAAATTTTTCCTGATGCAAATCGAATATTTCAGAACGATCTAGAGCAGGGATTCCCAAAGTGGCCGACATCGACCCCTTGGGGTCGAAATCGGTTTCCTAGGGGTCGACATAAACGAAAACTGATTTTGGGGGTCGACGAGGTCTAAAAATCGACCCCTATTAAATTAACACAAGTTCTTATTTAAAACATTCAAGATAGGTAAGTACTGTATTGTTTATGTTTTGTTACGTGTACTAAGAATAATTAATATTTTTGTAGGAAATAGCATTGTCGTAGTAATGTAAAGTCTCGGCAAGTCTGTGTGGGCAAGTTTGTGCAAGATAATGAGTTCGAGAGTACGTCTTTCAGGCGCGTTTTGAGTTGCTCTCTATTTGACGCTTACGCCATTTAACACGAACGAATTCATGATCAAGTCCAAACATGTTCCTGATTCTTTACTATTTAACGAGCTTGCACTTAGGTTGAAAGTTCATTTGCGTTTTGAAATTCGTTGGAGCTTGAACGATAATAACTCATATAAGTACTCATTTATTTCAAGAGATTACAAAGTTGCTCATACATTACATAGCTAAATTAAGTGAAGTAAAGTGACTGAAAAAGTGGTAAACACAACATACAAAATATTTTAAATAGGTAGGTATAAAAGTATTTGTAAAAATTACTTACACTTAAGTTGTTAAGTAGGTAGGTACCTAAACTTTGAAGTGTTCAGTTTGCTTTGGTTTTCGTTCTTATGCTGATAGGTACCTACTTACCTAATACTTTTCTATACCTAATTACCTACTATAGTTACTTACCTAATATCCAAGTTTATCAATGAGAATGAGTAAGTCAGTAATACCTAACAAGAATCCATTACCTGGGTGTGATAAAAATAAGATAGTGTGCAAATTTATCAGTTTATTATTGTTTTTTATTTAGGTAGTTTTTTATTTGCAGGATTACTGAGTTTTATGATGGCGGACACGAAAAAAAAATGCAGACAATACAGTTTGGACTACTTGAAGTTCGGATTTATTGCATCTCCATCAATTCAACACTTGCCGATGTGTCTCATATGGGAAAAAGTATTCAGTAACGATGCCATGAAGCCTTCAAAAATGGATGACCACTTATCAAGAGTACATGCTGACAAAAAAAAAAGTAAGCCCTTGTCATTTTTTCAACCACTTAAAGAAAAACTAGACAAAAGGCCATCCATAAGATCGATGTTTGCGTCATGAACTATTAAAGACGATGATGGTTTACGAGCGTCCTATAGGAGATATATTATAATATATCTTTACTAATAGCGAAGTAGGGAAACCCCACACAATTGGAGAGCAGCTTATCTTACCAGCGGAGGTCCTTAACAATGTATTGCACAAACCCGCACATGATATTTTAAAGAGAATACCTTTGAGCAATAACACCGTTCAGAGACGCATAGACGAGATGGGACGCGATGTGGAAAACATTTTATGCAACAGATTCTCTCTCCAGTTGGACGAGTCTACATTACCCGGCAATGAAGCTCTGTTGTTAGGATATGTTCGATTTATCAAAGATGAAAATATGTGCCAAGAACTGCTTTTTGCTACATATTTAGAGACTGATACCAGAGAATCGATTTTTCAGGCCGTGAAACATTTTTTACTGACAAAGCTATTCCATGTGAGAACATTGTTTCTGTTGCGACTGATGGTGCACCGTCTATGGTTGGTCGTCATCGTGGTTTTATAGCTCACTTAAAGCGACAGCCTGATGTACTGGTCATTCACTGCGTGATTCACAGGCAGCATTTAGTAGCAAAAAAGCTGAGTCCTAGATTGCATAAGTCTTTACAATATGTAATAAATGCTATAAACTAGATTCGAAGCAATTCTTTGAACTCTCGGGTATTTGCTCAGCTATGTGAGGAAAACGATGCAGTCTTTACTCGATTACTTCTGCGCACTGAAGTTAGCTGGCTATCAAGAGGCTCTTGCTTAGAAAGATTTGCAGCCATTTTTGAATCTGTGTTGTGTTTTTACAAGAAAAATATCCGAATTTGAAAGAAAATCTGAGTAAAATAAAAGTTAATTTGCAACTGCAGGGTGACGATCTTAACTTGATTAAAACAAAATCAATAATATCGGCCTTCGTGGGTAAACTAATCCTTTATAAACTAAATTTAGGCAGAAAAGAATATTAGCAGTTTCCGCATTTGTCTAAATTATCAAAAATGCTTCAAGATGATGACATTTTATTATATGTCACTCAGTTGGACACATTACACAAGGATTTTACGGAGAGGTTTGAGGATCTTTTAAATTTACATGTTCCTCAATGGATAATACATCCGTACAATACCACAGCCATAGAAGAAGCCAATGTGATAATGCAAGAAGAGTTGATTACCATCAGCACAGACGAAGAGCTTAAGCAGAAGTTCAACCAAGGCTATCAGAAGTTCTGGTTACAACGCAACATTGAAACACAGTATCCTATATTGTGGAACATTGCTGAAAAATACCTTATCGCTTTTCCATCATCATACCTAATTGAAAAAAGCTTCAGTGTGGTAACAAACATTTTGACGAAACAAAGAAACCGTTTGAAAATCAACGAACGTGGAGATTTAAGGCTGCAACTCACCAATATTGAACCGGATGTAGCTAGATTGGTAAATAGTCACCAGGTTCATCCATCACACTGAATGTTTTATTTTATCTTTGCGAATGAATACTTTTTTAAATATAATTTCCTACCTACTTAAGATTCTTTAAGTACTTAATTTGTAATAATCATTATAAATTAAACTTGATATTTACTGAATTGTATGTCTTTTCATTTTGTTAAATTTTGATGAGAAAATGAAGTCAACTTTACTCACTTAACCAAGTGCAAAGTTTTCCAATTGGTACCTTAGTACCTAAGTATTTTGTATCAATAGGAAAAAACTAAAGATAGGCCCCCTTATTTATAATAGTCTGCTAACTTAAAGCATTGCTAATTCTCACTCTGTCTTCTTCTATTGACCTAAGTCAGAATGAAAAATGACATTATGTAGCAGCTGTTTTAAGTTAGCGGACCATTATGAATAAGGGGGTTGATCTTAAAAGTAGGTAATTTGGCCATGGGGGTCTGAGGTAACAGTTCATTTTGAAAAAGGGGTCACTTGTCCAAAATAGTTTGGGGATCCCTGATCGAGAGTCTTGACATTTGTATGACGTGACGTCAAACTCAAGTCAAATAAAAAAAAACATCTATGAAGCCATAGCCTCCTTCATCTTACAAGCCATGCGCAGAAGTTGGACAACGTCGCATTTTTCAATTTTAGTGAACCTGAAAATTACTGTAGAACTATCATCGCGGTCGTCGTCGCTTAAAGTTATTAGTTATTTAAGTGATTAAGTATATAAATGAGTATATACATTAGTTAGATAATATGAAATTGGATTGATTCCTGTACTATTTACATATCTACCGACTTGCAATTGTATTATCCTAATATTATAAATGCGAAATATAAAGTATGTTTGGTTTTGTACGTAATGGATGTTTGTTACGATTTCACGCAAAATTTGCTACACGGATTTTAATGAAATTTTGTAGTTATATAGCATATAGCCCCGAAAAACACATATGCTATAGTTTATCCCGAAATTTATTGTGATTTCCGCGGGAACGGGTCCGGAACGTTATAGTCGAAATTTAAGTGGACGCAGTCGCGGCCACAAGCTATTATGAAATAAAATAATCTTTGGCAGCCAAAATATTACCCAATTTATTAAATATTAGATAAAATACATTTTAAACAATTTCATTTACGTACCTAAGTATATAAAAACGAACTACTTACTTACTTATTGTACCTACCTACTTTTTCAACGCTTCCATCGTCGTGGATAATCAAAGATCGTGGTTTAAAGTATTCGTGATAACTTTCACAGTGCGAAAATGTTTGCTACACACAAAAGTTCCTTCGTTTAGACTCCAGTATGCTTGGGGAATATCTTTTGGAAAGCAAATCATCGGCACAGATTCTTTCCCATTTTTAAGTTTTAATCATAATTTTACTTGCATTTTTCAAATGCAACAACGCCTTTGTATCTGTTAGAGAAAGATTACGATTATAAAACAGAATTTGATTAATGAAATAAGTAAAAATCTAACAACAGAAATGGTCAAGGGTTGCTTTTCAAAATTCGTATTTATTCAATTTTAGCACAATTATACATATATTTACTTTTATTTACCTTTGTAGATGGTCCATACAAACGCGTTATTTTACAGTTTTATCAATATTTTTAATTTATCGTCATAAAATTCATAATTTTCCCGCACATTGACATGTAAACAATGAGTAAATCGGTTCACAGCGACGTTGCCGTTCCGTGCTACAGCATGGCTTGTAGATGAAGGAGGCTATGATGAAGCTCAATGTAGCAGAATATATACATTTAAGAAATAGTATAGGTACGCACATTTTATTTACTAACCTACTATTTATTTTTTGATTAAGTAATTCCCTACCTACTATATTTTTATGGCTTCTAAACTCGAAAATACTATACTTAGTCTGGCCATAAATACTGTTACAATTAAAAATAAACAAAATATTACATTTAAATTTGGATTCTGTCATTTTTACATGATTTTTCATTGTCTTTTCTTATTTTGGCGCCAATACATTGTACAATATTTTGCGATATTAAAATGGAGTGGGGTGATAAAGAGAACCGAATCGCTGTGATTGCATTGCATAAAGTAGGTAAGGAGCCAAATGCAATTTTTAAACCTCTATACGCTTGGTATTAGTCAAATGCTTGTGTACCGGGCTATTAATAGGTACAAAGATCTGGCCGTCCACGTAGTGTTCGTACGAAAAAGGTGGTCAAAGCAGTAAGGGAAAGAATTCGAAGAAATCCTGTCCGAAAGCAAAATATTTTATCTCGGGTGAGGAAGATAGCACCTAGAACCATGTCGCGTATTTTAAAAGATGACTTAGGACTTGCAGTCTATAAGAGACGTACTGGTCATTTCTTAACTGATAATTTAAAAAAGAATAGGGTGGTAAAATCGAAACAACTACTGAAGCGGTACGCAAAGGGAGGTCACAGAAAAAAATTGTTTACGGATGAAAAAGTTTTTACAATTGAGCAACATTTTAACAAACATAATGACTAAGAAAGCTTCCCAATTAGTCGACAGAGTGCAACGTGGACATTATCCGACTTCAGTGATGGTTTGGTGGGGTGTTAGCTATGAAGGAGTGACAAAGCCATACTTTTGTGAAAAAGGTATCAAAACATTTGCACAAGTGTATCAAGATACCATTCTTGAGAAGGTAGTTAGGCCCTTTAACAACACCATGTTCAATAACCAAGAATGGTCCTTTCAGCAAGACTCGGCGCCGGGTCACAAAGCTCGGTCCACGCAGTCTTGGTTGGAATCGACCGTTTCCGACTTCATCAGATCTGAAGACTGGCCGTCGTCTAGTCCCGATCTTAATCCGCTGGATTATGATTTATGATCAGTTTTAGAGAGTACGGCTTGCTCTAGACGCCATGATAATTTGGAGTCCCTAAAACAATCCATACGATTGGCAGTGAAGAATTTTCCCATGGGAAGAGTGCGTGCTTCTATTGATAACTGGCCTCAACGTTTAAAGGACTGTATAGCAGACAATAGAGACCACTTGGAATAAGCTTTTTATATTTTAAATTGTTTTATATTTACGTATTAAACTAACACATTGTAAAAGTAATAAATGTTATTTGCAATAGAAATTTTTTTTTTCTTTATATTGATGGCAAGACTAGGTATTTGGTCCAAAAAAAGTTGGCAACCCTAGGTATACCGTCTGCTCCTGTACCTCACAACGCTATTACAAAGCCCTTATTTATTCCTTCAGGGAGCTATGAAAGGGAAAGGGAGCACAATAAACATTGATGTAAAGAGTACCTATTTGTATTATAACAATCTACACAATATTAGTTAAATAACAATTTACTAGTTATGTGTACGTAAATATTACTAGTACACACACCGCCCATCTTATCTCTTGTTTACTTGCGATGTTGCATTATAGGTACGTGTGAAGAACTTGTGAGGATTGAGGATAGTAAATTATTAAACGGTATTTCTAAATTTATGGTCAGTACATTGTTGAGTTGAGTCATGAGTTCTTGAAAGTAATAGGCACATTTAAGTTTCCTTCTAACTAATGTGCAAGTGTGCTCTCGCGCGCGACAAGCGAGAAAAGGAGCGACATTAATATAGCTATCTCTTTTGTCTTAGTATTGAGAGAAGGAAGTAACTGCTCTTTTGCGGCGCAAGCTATGTCGCGGGCACACTTGTGCTAACCGTGCTAGTTAAAAGAAGTAACTGTCGCACATACTATACATCGACGCATAGATTTAGATTTAGATTTATTTATTTCTCTCTTTAGTTCTTACATAATTATAATATTCTTATTATAGATTACATTTGGTCAATAAAAGAGATCGTCAAATTATAATATTAGAATTATTGCTTTCATATAAGAAGGCAATATCAAATAATAAATAAATCGAAATAATATAGTGAACAATGTCAAAATAAAAAATTAATACATAAAATTACACTAAGGTAAATTGATACAAAGCATGTCAATACCAGTAAGGCAGGTAGGTAATTTATGCAAATAGTCAAATAATAATTAAATGTCCGTTATTGGATACAAAATACAAAAATCCGTTATTGGATACAAAATATATAATATTACCTATTATAAACAATAAAAGGTTCTCGAGAATCGGTTCATAACAGTATGGTCATCATGGATATTATGGGTATTTCTACTATGTACCATGCATTGTTGCTTGGTACATTGTTGGTTAAGGTTTAAAGAATTAGCCAGCACAATTACAAGCAAGAGGCATATCATCTCAGTCCTCCCAGTAAAAAGACAACGCACCTACGGTTTTGTTGCACAAGCCCTAAGTAAATGAATCGTGGACGTTACGGGCAATAGCTATCGCTTTCCATCAGATGGGCTGTCTTCTCACTGAGTTATATTAAGTTGCCAGTTTGTGTTTTTATATCATCAATTGTTGCTGGATTGTGTAGCTCAGATGGTTCATGGGCGGCTTTAACGGTTTCGAGCGGCAGATCTTTGAGAGGCTCTTGGCCTTACCGTAAAATGAATTCTAAGTAGGTATTAGTTATTTCTGATGAGTCCATCAATTTCTTCTGCCATTAAAGATTAACGCAACGAGCCAAAATGTTTTATATACGAGTATAGTGGGGCCTATTGTAATATAGCAGCCACTCCTGCAACTACTGTATTGATTAAATAGGTCGATTTTTTTCTTTACTCACGTTAAACTCGACGTCCCCGCAAATGGAGAAGGTGCATAGTGGGCCCTTGATCTTCAGCACTGTGTCTCCGGCAGCGTTCTTGATCGAGTAGCAGGGCTTGCACAGCGACCAGTCCTGCTCTATGGAGCCGATGACCGTGCCCGGCGGCGCGGTCACCTCCATGCTCTGCAGCCAGCATGGGCAGAAGCACGAATCGCACGCCAGAGGCCGGTGCAGGTGGATTACCTGGAATTGTTACGTTAGTGTTGACTATCGTGCGTAATGAAGAACATTTTCTTTTTTATGGGAAACACCTTTATTAGTGTGCGTTGGGTGTGAGATGTAGTAGACTGGTACGTAGCCAATAAACGTCTTGAGCATTATCGACGTGGTGGGATAAGGTTTGCGTACGTATGTAAAGCCGCTACTGCGCAGTCAAGGTAATTGATCAAGCTAGAACTTTTACGGGAGTGACGTCCTGTCCCCTTTTTGCAGGAGTCGTGGTAGTGGGAATGAGCGGTGGATCTTGGTCCCCTTCCATAACCGCATCGAGGCATATAACACTTTTTCGCAATTTTCGTATAAACAAAGTTTGTGTCAGTTTTTCCAGAAGCGGTAAATTGCGTTCGTGTACGCGTAAAGCGACATTATATTGATAATTATATAAGATAATTATCACTTCGAACTCTGCTTAAAACAGTCTCGGTTAGTGTGAGTTAGTCTCTTAATCGACCAGGAACTGCAACGATTTTCAACCGCCCTGCTAATGCAAAATGTGGAAATTATTACAAAACCCTCAATTTCAAGCTCATTTGAGCCTCCGCTCTAGTCGAGCAGTGGACTGATATGAGCTGTTGATATGATATATGCAGTAAGGTCATGGCAACTGAATCATTACCTACCCACTACCCACCCACATCAACGGCGACGGATGAGCGGTAGATAAGGCATAGCGGGGTAACCACTTAGAATTGGAGTCGCCCAACCGGGGAAGTACCTCCAGCTTACAAAATACCACTCAAACAATACTATATTGTAGTAATATCTGTATAGTATCGTGTTCCTGCCGGTGAGTAAGGTTTCCAGCGCTCTATGGGGTGGCGATTCGGGGAACCGTGGCTTCTTTGACAGTAGAGGGTTGACAGAGAGTTTGCCTTTCTGCTGCCAGAGCAAAGTGTTATAGAGGTGGGCAACGCATTAGCGATACCCCTGGTGTTGCTAAGGTCTATAGGGACCGGTAACCACTTTCCATCAGGTGGCCCGCTTCCCTGTTTGCCCAACGTACGACATAAAAAAATGTGGATTAGGATTATTCAGTTCAGACCGTAAATGCCTTGACTCTCATCTTACGCCATCTTAGACCGGTCTTTTTTGAACGGCTACATACAACACTGCAGCAGGGCCGATCTAGGAGGCAAGCGTGCAGTTCATACTAATCGCCAAAGTCGCTATCAGATTTGCGGGAGAGACGACCTTGGTTGGACGTCCGACCACCTCCCTCGCATCCAAAAGCGACTTTATTTTATACTTCGTAATGATTAATATCAATTGCCCGCTTGCCTCCTAGATCAGCCCTGCTGCAGGGTCGTCTGTAGATCCTCATTGCGTATTGCGTACCCAGCTGGTATGCGTTTTGTCGTCAATCGTCGTCCATTCTAGCTACAGTGTTTAGCTAACCGTGAATTCCAATCAATAACACGTCTTCTTCTACAAGAACCGTGCCAATTATGCTATCTTCCGCTGCCAGATTTTTTAGATTCGTACATACTTTAGAACACAAGACACCTCTAACGAAAGATTTGTCTCCTAAGTAGGTATACCTATTTCAAGCCTTTAGGTAGGTTAATTAAATATTATTATCACAATTCGGCACTATCATAGGTACGCTATATAGCTGTCGCAAGTTAAATATTTGAATGGGCATTAATTAAAGGCTTCTTACTGTTAGGCGTTTAATGATAACATCTTGGCACGCCATCACGACAATATTAAGTATATAAATTGGGCGGCAACCGTATATCGCAACACATTTTCTTGTTCTAAACTAGGCAGGCAGGATCGCTGGGGGAGGTCTATGCCCAGCAGTCTTTCGGCTGATATGATGAAACTAGGCAGGCATTTGACCACCATCTCACCTATCGGAAATTGACGATGATGCCAAAGATGTAACATGCTCTCTCTAGAAGCAGACTATTCACTTGGCCTTTTAGGTGTCAAGGTTACCTAATCAATATTCAGTGAACACACTCAAGCAAGCGACGTATTTACGCATAGGTGGACCGATATGACAAATTTGATATTTCTTGTAAAATGTTCGTGTAATACGAATAGCCCGAATACGGTTTTAGGAAAATAAATATAAAAGCAAAATTTCGGAAATATTATTGGAATCTTCGTGTATAGCAAGTACATACCTCGTTACGGAAATTATCCATTATCTTCATATCAAATGGTCGCATGGGGCCACAGCAGTTCCTCGTGCAGCAATCATTGTCTTCGACGGCAAAGTACACTTTCTGGCCTAAGCTATTCTTCACGGTATACTTATTATTGGTCTCGAAACCAACGAATGCCTCCAGAAGTTCGACTTTCTGATGCACCAGAAGCTGGTCAATCATAGAAAGGTACGCCAATCCAGGAGGGCAATTTGTGATACCTTGCGGAATGGTCATCCAACCACCTGAAATTAATGCTTAGGTAAATTTGGGCACTTGAAATTTAAAGTTAGGTGGTAGGTACCTGGTGGATAAATAATATTGCATGTAAAATTGGCCGTGGCAGCGATAACGCTTGATTTTATTGCTAATGAGTTGTACATAATAGTTGCCGCAAAATTTCTAATGCAGAACTCTACATGGAATACCTACCTATGTAGTACCCACTTATATTATGGTTTGTGTGTGGGTGCGTATGTTTGTTACCTCTTCACGCCTAAACGGATGAACGGATTTGGACTAAATTTGGTAAATAGCTAGATTAGGCACTGGATTAAGAGATAGACTACTTTTTGCGCGATATAACGTGTAGTCCACGTGGGCGCAAAACTAGTTAAATTAAATTAAATTACGATAAACATGATTAAGTATACATATATTATAGGTAAGCAACACAGACCTGGTGGCTGAAGCATCTATTTTCATGGCACTTTTATGAAATATATATAAATAAAATAATATTTCAATTAGGTACATGAAACATTTCATATAATAACAGTAAGCTATACGGATATACCCTCCACCACACACTGATCTATCATGAATATCAACCTCTTTTCTTCATCAGTCAGAAATTTTTCGTAACCACTAGTATGGCTCTTGAAAATATTTGCATAAATTCTTTTGAAAGTTCTTTTTACACTATTAACACTCAATGTTTTTATGTACACTCTTTTTTCCTTTAAATTCGTAGCACTTGAACACTGTTTTTTTAAATATGTTTTAAATGTTGGCCATTTTGCTGGTCTCATAGGTCTATGAGTTTTAAACATTTCATCATAAAATAAATCAAAATCAATTTTTTGAATTTTATCTGCTGACATCATCCAAGTGGCTACACTATAGCAACAAGATTTTTTAGACAGTGCAAACCAATACTAGGAACATGTACCGCAACACACTACTGGTAAGTTATAATTAACCAGTTAAATACATTGGATCGATACACCAACTGTTCATACTTGTTATTATCTCTGTGCAAATAAGTCATTCACTTATGTATCTTCAATGATATATTAAGTACTCGCAAACAAGGGCAAACAATATGATATGACGTTAAGACCTGTGTTTTAATGCCTGAACAGTGTATAACTATGCCAGATAAAGGTGTCCTTCAACCATTTTTATAAAGAGAGTGAGCAACACATTGGTGGTGTGCCTGGTGTAGCTAATGCCCAAAGGCAGCAGTGACCACTTTCCATCAAGTGTCTTTCCAACAAAAATATATGTGTTAGAAAATTTTACTTTTGTGCATCCATCACTGATAAAATTTATTGTTAACACGTTAAACGGAGTGGGCCAAGTGGGATTTTTTCAGGTCGAGGCGAAAATCACAAATTAGTCAAAATTCAATGTTACATACAAATATGCAACTAGGCTCCAGGTTACCCCCATGGTGTCCTAGGAACAAACTTTGTTTTTAGACTCGTGGGGGCCCGGGGTCACACAATGGAGTACCCCATGCACCCTCGCTTGATTTGCCACAAAATCAATGCCATGTAGCATAAGTAAATAAAAAAATTGAGTTTATAGTATCAAAAAGCCCTCAGTAACTGCGAAACCCTACACTGCATGTGGTCTGACATGTCTTAGCCGTATTTCTAATAATTACATTACTTTGTTTGAGCTCTTTTAGTACATCCCTAGCAAACCATTTGAACAAAAAACCGTAAACAATTTTAAACAGATGATACAGGAATAATAAAATTAATAATTTTATGTCTTAGTGAAACCTGAAAACCAAGGCGATCATAATGTTCTGCTGGGTTATGCGGCCCACTTCTCTTTAGTTTTTTTTATATTCATAGCCCCTTGTCATGTAAAATGCATTAAAAAAGAATCCTAATCTTGGGTCACATGGTGACCACTGTGGCCTGAACGTAACATTCAGAAATGGTTGACTGGTATCCTCCATGGCCTAATCGAGGGGACATGGATTTTTCCTCAGTGTTTAATGTGTTAAAAAACTAGTACAATTAATTTCATTATTATTATATTACAAATCAATTAGTGAGTCCATTATCCACTATGTCAAAGTATGGCAATGTTATAACATTTTACATTAAAATTGATCATATACCTGGTGGAACTGGTGGGCCTTGGGGACCAGGCTGCTGTACAATGGCTCCTGGATACCCTGGCTGAGGGTATCCTGGTGCAAAACCAGGTTGGAATCCTGCCTGAAATCCTGGCTGATACCCTGGTTGGTATCCGGGCTGCATTCCAACCATTGGCTGAGCACCAGGTGCAGGTGGGCCTGGGTAACCTCCTTGAGTAGGAGCCATTGGGTAGCTTTCAGCTTTAAAATCATCTTGTGGTGGGGCATAGCCTTGACTACTTGGAAAATTAGGAGAAAAAGGAGTAGGCTTATGTGACATGTTTTAATCTGAAATAAAATAAGATATTGTTTAATTTATGAACAAAGAGTATGTACTTATGCCTACTATCACTATAGACTAGCAAATTAGCTAGATGAAGGTCATAGTTCATTCATTAATTTAACCTTGGGTGATAACAATTGAAATTCAAGGTTGCCTTAAACAATTTTAATGTACCTAAACCTAATTATGTACAGATTAGCATGATTCAGCTTAGCTAGGAAAAATATTATTTGTACTAGAAATAATAGTTCTGTAATATATCACAATGAAAACACATCCTAGCTTAGTTACATGACATAAGTAATATACACGTATTGAACCAGTCTGGGAAAGACATGAACAAAAAATATGTCAGATTCAAGGTTAAAAACATTTATATGTAGGTACCTATATAATGCATATCGCGGCGGCGGCGGCGCCGCCCGGCCACATTTTTTCGATGGCATAAATAGAGCTTATCCATGTTTGTTTCACTACTTTAAATATAGACGATGTATTGATATTGGTCTGACCGTAGATTTCTACATATACGTATGTGAATATTATCTCTCCCAAAATATATATTGTACTTACATCGAGATTTTATAAATGAAATCTATGCAATTAAACCAATCGACTATTATATATAGTACGCTTTAGTGATAGACTTCTCAAGTGCTTGCTACTATGTAGTCAGGAGTTGGTATTGTTTGTATATTGTATTGTGAGTGCCGGAGGGCCCCAAATAGCGGTCGACCGCTGAGTCAAATCAATGCTACACTATACAATCGGACGGGCACACCGTAGGAATACTGTAGGTGGTTGATTTGGCTACAACATAGCTACCTTGGTGTTTCTCGGATGATCTGACGGGTACTTTGTTTTAGCTCCAATCCAATAGCTAAACCAACACTAGACAATAAGCGCGTATTTTAATTCTACACAAAATTAAATAGAGCGCGTAATTCAATATCTCAGTGAGATTAGATGTCCAATCACAACCAACCATCTACAACCAATGCAATGACAGTTATCTGTTCAGATTGTGCATCAGCATGAATAAAACGCAATGGCTGTCATTCAGATTGTAGGTAAGTTCAAAACCTCAAATCTCTTCATCTTCACCTCACTTGGACTAAAAAATAATTCCCATTGTTTATCTATAATTATAAAGGTTATGCATTTCCGTGCGCGTTTTCATATTTCCCCGTCAACTTTAAGGTGGTATCAATGATTCAAGGATGATCAAGATATTAATTGACAGATTCAGTGTTTCCAACTATCTATACTATAGTGTAGATCTTCTGTATTTTTAATCCTGTGAGTTTATCTACAAACACAGTAATTTTAGCATCAAGGTTTTCATACAACACTGAATTTTTACTGTAATGAAAATGTGTAGTGAATATGTAGCAATTATTAGTATTTTAGTATTAGAACGACTTTCAGAACTACCAACATAACAAAGTGTTTTGATTTTCCGTCTGGGTTACCCCAGTAATTAATTAAAAAAAAATGTGGGTAAAGTCTTATCAAACCTTCTGTTACTAAACCACAGAGGAGTCACAAACAATTCCTAGTTGTACGTCCAAACAAACTGCATATCGATGTACTTGTACTAGCAACTAAGCCCGGGGTCATATAGCATTGCTCGCGGATGACAAATTAAATTTGACAGAAATTTAAATTTTGACAGATAGCCAACAAGAACAACTTACAGCATAAACAAAGACAGGAACGTCATTACCTATCAGTAGACTTAAATAGCCTCGGGTTTAGCCGTATGTATGGCACACTTGCACTAGATGACAAAACAAAATTTTTGACCTGAAGTACCTAAAAAAATTCCCGTAGGAGAATAATGACGCTATTTTTTAATAATAGAAAAAAATGTATTCTTGAAACCTTTGACTGTATCAAATGAAAGGGCTTTCCAATGTTTAAAAAATATATCACATCGTTACATTTAGGCCATTTGTTTATTTTATTTCTTAAAAAGAAGATGTACATAATAAAAAATTCTCAAATTTTGACTCAAAAGAGTTATGCAAATTAGTTCTTAAAACCCGGTTTAATTACGTGGCGCGGCGGTGCGAATTTTTATAAAAAACTAGCCTCGAAAGGCCCTTAAGGTAAGCTAAAAAGTCATAGACAAAAAACCCTGAATCGCCAGCAACGAAATGAATAAAAATGGGTTCACTATAGTTAACTCATTATGTTTTTGAAAATCAGCCTCTTACCCCATGTAATATAGAAGCGCCTGGTCCAAATTACAAATCACCAGAAGGCTGGCCTCTTTTTGGGTCAGCGTTTAAGCCTCGCTATTCAGCGGGGCAACGCGGCCAGCCTTCTGGGGACTTTTCCAAACTCGGGGGACCTGGGTCAAGTTTTTTATATTTAGTTTAGTTAGAATTAAGGTTGGTGTTAGAGTAAGCTATTTTTTAATTTTTTTATCTTAATAATTGTAAATTGTAATTTAAATTGTAAATAAATGAATTTCATTAATATAGAAGTTATTATACTGTATGAGAATCGTACATACCAAACTCAAATTTAAAAAGGGTATGTAAGGGCATTTTTTTTCCTTCGTACTAATCACCCCTGCATTATAACCAACTAAACAAAAGAAGAATTATTCAAATTGGGCTAGCCGTTTTCGAGTTATAGCGAGATTAACGAAGAGCAATTGATTGATTTATATGGAGATTGTATCATTTATAAACAAAATTTTAGTATACCACATCGATTTTGCAGAATATTATTATGTATGTTTGTATGAATATATTATGAACGGCATATATAAAATTTCTAGCTACTCTGGTTTTTTTTAGCCAAGCCCTTTATCAAACTTAGGCTCAGAAGAGTTGGGGTGGACATCATTAAATTAACATAAATCAATTAATGGGCGAGCGCCGCGATCTTAAATCCGCAAGCGAATTAGATGCAATGCAATTTTTTTCGCTGAATATTATTTGTCCCAATCAATTCTCTACCGTCTAATCAATCAATCATCCTAATTCAATGGGAGGTTTACCGGAAGCCGACAAATAGTTAAAATAATTGTAATAGATGGCGTTAATTAGTCACAATTCTAAAAATCAAACAAGACGAGACCGTTAAATGTATAAAAATGAAGACTTTTTGCATTTTTTGTCAGATAAAGGACTAAAACTAAAGTCTCGATACACAAAATACCTTAAAGTCATACCGTAAAGTAAATAAAGTCGCCGTGCTACACTTTTTACTTTTAAACTAGCTGTCACAAAATCGCCTATGAAAATATATGTTGCCATAGTACATTGTAAGAGAAAAAAGTAGAGCTGTATTGCTGAGCTGCCTTGAGAGGAAAGGCAAGCCGAGCTAATTAATTAATTGCTGAGCTGAGCTGTGCTACAAGATCGGACATTAATTGAAATATAAGTTAGAGAAGTAGGTATGAAGTCAATTTATTTTAGGGGCCATGTGGGTAGAAATTATGTTTGATTATTTTTTTGGTTAAAATAGCGGGTATCGTGTTGCGGACACGGAGAGTTTGATTGGGTTTTGGGGGTAGATAAAATTTATCTATGTTCTCGTGCTGGTGAAGTTGTGATTAAAATAGAAATCGATTTTCCAAGTTCACGTTGTCTTTTGTTTACAATATTAATTAAATCAAACAATAAGATACCAATGTTTTTGTTTTGTTTTTGTCATAAAATAAATAAATAAATTTCATGAAAAAGACTCGTTTTATTTAGTAAGTTTATTTATTGCATATTATATTGAAACTTGCAAAAGCGTACTTTCCATATTTCACTTTATTAGTAAGAAATCTACCAAAAACTATTGAACCAGGCGATTGCTAAAAAGGACACATTGACTCTTGGCTTGACGTCACTTTCGGACCGCAGCCCCTTTCCGTTAAAATACAAGTCTTACCTTTAAGTGACAAGATCGGTTTTGGTTTGCATTATTCCGTTCAGTTTACATTCCTGTGGTATTACGTCGATGTCCATGCTATAGCGTATAGCGACATCTAGCAAGAACATTAAAAACTATTTTCAGAATTTGCGTTTTGTTTTTGCTTTGCGAGTAGTAAGTTCAGGTAATTTAGTAACACACTAGGGCAACACTGGCATCCGGTTGGTAAAATTCATTCTCCATTCACCAATCATACCATTGCAACAAAGTGCATTGACCAACCTGCTACTGCTGCCATTTCTAGCAGGAGCGAGTCAGTTGAATAAGTACTCGTTTCCGCGTTTGTGTCTTGAAGAGGCAGGCAACGAGATGCCCAAGTTGTTTTGCCATTCGTCAAAGTAAAATGGCGCCGCTGTTTATCAATTAACTCTATGTAAGACGGTTCGTTCGTCAGTGATCCTACCCGAGTGACTCATGAAACCAACATAGCAATGACATTTTTATAGCACGCTGTGAGAATACGTTGTGAAACCTTGTGTCGAACTGGCAAGTGTGATTTAGCACACAATAATGCGCGAATTCAAAGTGGTTGTGCTGGGTTCGGGTGGGGTCGGGAAGAGTGCTTTGACTGTGCAATTTGTGTCCGGATGTTTCATGGAGAAATATGACCCCACGATAGAGGACTTTTACAGGAAAGAAATAGAAGTAGATAATTCACCTTGTGTTTTAGAAATATTGGATACAGCCGGCACAGAACAATTTGCTTCTATGCGAGATCTCTATATAAAAAATGGTCAGGGATTCGTCGTAGTATACTCCCTAACAAATCATCAAACGTTTCAAGATATCAAGCCAATGAAGGAACTGATAACTCGTGTGAAGGGTTCAGAACGAGTGCCTATACTTTTGGTGGGAAACAAAGCAGATTTAGAGCACCAGCGCGAAGTGGCACAAGCCGAAGGCGCGGCGCTGGCGCAAATGTGGGGTTGCCCTTTTGTCGAGGCGTCCGCCAAAAGTCGCACCAACGTCAACGAAATGTTCGCTGAGATAGTGCGTGAAATGAACGTTAGTCCAGAGAAGGACAAGAAAACATATTGTTGTTGTACAGTGCTTTAATATTTAGAGTGTATTGTGGCATTTATTTCTCATAAGACTGCAAGGGTGCGGCAGCAAAGCGCCTGGGCTCAGGCAGCGGAGCGCACGTGCCAGATGGCTGTGCTCCGGCCCACAGGCAAGCCCGCAGAGGGTGGGCCATGGACGGCCGCACTGCATGTCATATCACGTTGTTAATATCTTTGATACATACCATTGTCCAATTGAGGTGCTTTATCTTATATTTTCATACTTTAGTACTGGTAGATACTCCCGCAGTAAATTTTGTCATACTACTATCATATGAACTGAACAAAATAACCTAAAGAAAGATATTCAAAGTCACCACAATGATTTTCTTGTGTTCAACACATTGATGTTTAAGTGGCATCAGATAACACGACACATGTATATTTAAATTAATATTAGTCAACTTTGTATATACATACTTAATTTCATGAGATTAATAATAATGATGGACAAGGACGGTCTAGAGAGTTTAAAAGCCATCCAAATATGCAATAAACTTATGATTGTGCAGAGTGTAGTGTGATGAGACGAGTAAGTGTTTACACCTAAGTCATGTCGCAGATTGTGTTTTATTGTGTAAATTATGTTTATATGAAAAATCAATAATCAAAGAAATACAGTAAGATTTGTCAGTTGCGTGATTGTGTTTTAAAGTCTACCAGGATTTGTGATAATACATTTAACAAAGTATCTATAAATAAAAGTTTAAGTGGGAGATTAAGTACTTGAAGTTTTATTCTGCAGAACACAAGGTAATTTTTTTCTATATTATGTAGTATCTTCTTTGTGTGGTCCTAAATGTTTTTAGATTTTTCAAACTGAGGTCAACTATGTTAGAGCACTATTGTTTATATTTTACCAACTAATTGAGTCTGTGTTTTCAAAATGTATCAAGCAATATTGGTAACAGCACTGGTAATTAACACTATACTGAAATTACTTAATGTTATACAGTATATAGGCCAATATATAGCCAATGTTACCCTCAAATTGGGATGGGATATAACTTAAAGATGTCTCATTTGATTAGGGTTGCTTACATTTTTCTCTTCATGTAAATATGACAGCTAAGAGTTTTTTGTTCAAGTCCAACACTAGGCCAGTTAGTCGGCCAGAAGGACTGATTGCTCATTATAAAATATACCTAGATAGTGCTCATTAAAGTATATTGTTTTAGAGTACATTATAGTATAACACACAAATGAAGTAATGTACAGTGTTAGGTACATACAGGTTGACTTCAATTTAATGTAAAAAGCAACTTACTACAGCAGCAACTCTGAAATCGCAAAAAATATCAGCTGTGTCATACATTTTTCCAGAATTCGTTTAAAATTTTGTATGATACAGCTGATTTTTATTTGCTATTTTAAAGATGGTGCCATAGTAAAAGTTGTTTGTTATCTTTAGCACATGCATAGGTACCTGCTGGGTATCATTAATTTAAAGTCACCCTGTTTAATTAGCACATTACTTATTTCTTTTGTTATTATCAATATTACAATACAACATATGTCTACCTACTAACTAGTTAGAAATCTTTTAATACTTTAGTACCTACCTACCTCAATCACTAAATATTATTTTAAATTCAAGGCAATCATTTGGCAGTCTGCATCTTAATTTCGTTAGTTTTTATGAATATATGATTAAATAATCATATTGTTTTTTCTCATTCAGTCATTTGATTTATATAGGACTAGAATCGTAAATAAATTCCTTGTGTTTTGTTTTTATGCATTTTATGAAAAGCAATGAAATATGAATATCAAACTGTCAAATTGATTCATGTTAATGTTTTAGGTGTGTCATATTTAAATATCATATTATGATACAATTAGATGGTAGTCTGGTATATAACAAAACAAACCACATTATGCTGTTGTAAAGTACCTAGTAACTATTGCATAAATTGATAACTGTTGGTAGTTTGAACAGGTGAATGCGTTCTGTTGTTTGCCGCATGTCACATCACATTGCATACCTTGTGAGCACTCAACTGTTAACACACTATTATCAAGAAAGGCATCAATTGAGTTGCATGCCGTGTGTTTAAGTATTTCTATATGTTAATAGGTTTTTTCTTAGACCCAATTAAGATGGTTTGTCGTTCAACAACAATACTAAATTTTTTTTGTTGCTGACAATATAAAGTATTTTTAATTCATTGAGGTTGCAAGCAATCTTGTGGCAACAAATACGTTTTATTATTTGGGCATTAAAGTGGGCATCAACCTTTCCTGTTGGTTTTCCAACACTGCAATCTTCAATCAAAAATTGACAAAACTTATCAACGTGGAGGGTGCTCAGTATACGGTTATTAGCTGTTGATGTGATATGTTGTGATTTAGGTATATATATGTATTGTCTAGCCTCTATTGTCTTTAGTATTTCCAATCTGGTCAGGTTCCCCTGGTAGCAGGGTCACGGAGGTCAAATGGTAGTCGATCAATTATTTAATATATAATTACCTGATTGCCAAATCCTGGATGGCGGACTCCGGGCCCTCGTGCTTAAGAGCACAACCGGGACATTACCGCCAAGATTTTTTTTTAATATTGTCTAGCCTCTATCGTCTTTGGTATGTTGTCGAGTTTAGGGTAAACTTAGCGAAGATTTGTAGTCGACATGCCCAGTGGCGCGGGTAAAGCCAATGGGCATGTGCTGGTAACGAGCGCTGCTGGACCGTGACGCTCGCAATGCGCAACGTTTCTATAAGTAGACAGGTTTTCTGTTCGAGCCGGTGCTCTGCACTTCATGTTCAGTGGAGAAAAGATTGCGATTTTGGGGTTGCGTTTACGATGATAAAAACGTTGGTAACAGACCAAGTTTACATAATAGAAGTAGTCAAATATTTTGTAAACTGCTGAACCAGTTTTAATGGAACGTAGCTAAGAACCACGATTAAACTGCCTTTCAAATAAACAAAATCACATCGAAGTCGGTCCATCCGTTCGGGAGATACGATGCCACAGCCATAGATACACACATCATACTTATGACACCCCTCTTTTTTCGTCGTGGGTTTAAAATAGGGGAGAGTTAGATGGTCCACGCGACACCGCCGTCTGACTGTACCTAACATTTATTTCCGAGAAGTACTTATCTTTTTTATGTTATACGGTAGGCAAACAGGCAAGCGGGACACCTGATGGACAGTGGTCACCGCCGCCTAAGGTCAGTCACTCATATTGTTTTAATATTGTAGTGACGAGCAGTTTACATGCAGATAGGAACTTTAGCAAGCTTGAAGGCGGAATATGACAAATTATGAAGTTATTTTTCTTAGTTTGAAGGTCGTGCATTGGTCGTCCGCTTCACAGGTATTACTACTGACTGGTGCCGTTAGCGGCCCAGATACAGCTAATTCGCCCGGACGCGGCGGCCGACAAGGTGTTGCAATATTGTATTGTGTTTATTACTTGCTACCTATTGAATATCTACGTCCTAGTATAGAATATATCTATCTACGAGTACCAAGGCACTTATCAAATTCGTTATCAAAGTTGTTTCGGTGATATTGTTCTAATTTAAAAAAATAACGGTTTTGTTGACGAGGCTTATCTTGATACCACCTACTTATCGTCTAAACATTTGCCTTGCCGCTTGCGAATGTTATTCCTACATAACCTAATTACCTATCTAGACAGGTATGTATACTTTGATCGATACTTAGGGAACGGTCGATACATTGTAGGTAAATACAATTTAATTGGAGTAGGGAGATAAAATAAATTAATAAATGGGAGATTTTGTTTCGAATTAACAGTTACTGGTATAGGGCAGATAATTTGAGAAAGACTAAGAATAATAACAAATGTTTTTATTGACTACACAATTTGAAGATGAAGTACCTTACCTACCTATATTGACAGAATACAGGGTTAATAATTCGAATTTCGAAGTCAATAAAACATTTGCCTTTGTTCTTATACTTTCTCAAACATTTGACCTAAACGAGTAACTATTAATTCAAACAAATCTCCCTTATTAATTAAATTTTATCTGCCTACTCCAGTTTAATTGTATAGATACAATGTATCGATCGATCTACAATACGCAATGACTCTATAAATGAGGAGAGAGTCTCCCGCGTATTCTGCGCGTATACCGCGTACATGCACAGCGCGTGGGGTGGCTAAAAATATACGGGTACCTAGCGTACGTTGCGTACTGCTCGTACCTATATCATAAATTGTGTATCTCTGTATTCGATGAACTGTTGTATTACAAATTAATATAGGTAATAATAATATAGGTGGTTATAAATACAATTTTTTTAATACTTGTTAGAAGAAGAATATTTTCGTAAACTTACCAACTTCTTTATTATGGGCGGCTTGTACCAAATTCTTTTAACCAAAACTCATTTAAGCTGCTACTTAAACAAAATATTTCATCCAATATGACATTAAAAAGAACATTGACAGAATTTGGTGTAAGCCGGGCTAAATCTTCTATTTACTAGATTAGATAACAAATGCTAAAATAACGTCGCGTCGCGACGTTTATAATAATTAAACTACATACCGAGTAAGTCGAATTCGCATTAGGTAACTAGGTTATCTATTTTTGTAGCTGGGCCGGTTAGTTCTTGTGAAAGTATATGCAACAACAAGGAAGATAGTATTGACCATATGACTGTCTTCTCGTAGGTTCCTACTAGGTGCCGAAATCTGAAAATAAAATATCCTTAAGACAAACCGGCACCCGGTAGGTACAACGTTAGGCGCAGTTGCAGAGTCTATTGTAATGGTTCAGTTGTTTACCGAGTTCGTACGACATGAATGGCCGCTCTGCTGCGTTCTCATGCCTCCCGGGGTTCTCATGGAAACAATCGATGCGGTATAGCAGCGTTATTAAATTAATGTTTCCAACTTAACAACAGAAATACAGGGCGGGCGAGTTGGCTCAGAGATGGCAAAGCTAACGTGTCTAATTATGACCAATCTGGTAATCAGAATGTTTTGTTTCCACGTTGGTGCTTAGATTTGGATTGATTTGGCAGTACTTATCCCTTCGGCGCTCAAAGCACAGATCTTCGTTTCTATACGAGACTCATTTGGAGACGTGGGACCTCAGTTTTGTCGTCGTTATGACTTTGAGAACCAGATCCATATTCTTAACTCTGTTAAGAACTTTCTGGAGACTGCGAAAGGCTGACTCACTGAGATATTTCGGAGAAACATTTTCGGGGTTTGGCTACCTTTACAACATGCAACCGGACTGAGTCTTACTTATAAACTGTCATTGGCTGCGAGTTACGGGTCGGTTGCGCGGCCGCCGCCCGGTTGCGCAACCGCCCACCTTGACTTGCATTGCTTGCACACGGGCTTGCACCCAACATGGCGCACTCATTCAAATAAGACGTGTCGCACCATTACTTGTGTTTCGGTGAATAATTTGCCACATTTTATTAGTAACATTAAAACCTTTGTAAGGCAGGCCTTCCTTTCAACTTACTTACTTTTATATTTATATCGACAGGTTTGATAGTTACGTGTATATACGTACCTATGTACATAGCTTTTACCTACATCAGTGACTGATGTGTAATAAGTTGGAGCTTACTAGAGATAGCTATAATTTTATTTGTAGGCGACAGACATTACGTGTCCAAAGCTATTCAACGAACGACTGCTCTTTTTTATATTTCCGAAATGGTTATTCTACATTGTATTGTTTTGTAATGGTCCCATTTTTCCTAGTAATGGGTGTTGTTGATGTAAATAGCGCTTTCTGTCGCCGTGTTTGAGCTCGTTATCTGGAACTGGAGCTTATTTCGAGATGGCCATTGTGGGTCTGCGGGCTCGCGCAGGGGTCGTGAGTCGGAGCGGGTCGTTTGTCGGTGGCCGGGATGGGATGAGTAACACGTGCTCTGCTTCCAAACCGCGGCCGTCACAATAACAAAATGAGAGACGTGCATTGTGTTCGGGAGCCGGCCCCGGGCCCGCCACGTGTTGAACAGGTTTCAGATGCGCATTCATCGCTTCCGCCCCATTCGATTGTTTGCCATCGCATCTTTACTAGCACTAACAACTTTTAAAACTGTTATAGGTACTGTAATGTACAAACAAGTGACGTTAGCGTAAAATATCAGAGGGGTCATCAACATTTTCAGAATATTAAAGGCACATACAGAAAGTTCTCACGTTAACAATAAGTGTCATAATGTTAATTAAATAAACCTCTAAGGAACTCGCATGTTTAAAACGAAGTCGCTGACCTCAGCGGTAAATTATTCAATGGGTTATGTATATTATCATGATTTAGCTTTAGAAGCTCTAACTAACTAATCATTTGTGGACCGTTAAGTGAATTGCTTCTGTTTAAATTAGTTTTCAATTTAAATGCAGACGGTTTAGACGGGTAATTAATAATTGACATTGGTAATTATTTTTTCAATTATTAGACTGATTAGCTATAATCACGGATTGGGTAATCTATGGCAATAATAAATCTTTTTGCAACCAATATCGCAATATAACAAATCTAACGGCTAAGCCCAGGAAAGTACCTAATAGGAAAGGCTTAGTCTTACCATAGATCGGCGGGTTATTTCTTTGGCTACGGTTTCAAACTTGTAAATAATATGAGGAATTAGATTATGATAAGATTTTTTTTAAATTAGGTTAGCAATGCACCCCTATCTCACTTAGTGGTTCGTGCCACCGGGTTGAGAAAACCGGGTCCTTATTAATGTCACGAAAGATGAGTAATAACTAATCATATAAAAAAGAGATTTCCACTGTTCTTCCTTTTTAGGCACATGTTAAGCCATATCAAAAACATAAATACTTATAATTTTTTTAAATATATTTTACCCCGAGCTCTTACCAGTAGGACTGACGACCCAGTTCATCCGTGACAATATCGTGAAATATTGAGCAACTCGTTAACAACACCATTAAGAAAACCGTGAAATATATTCGTTATTAGTTCGAAATGTTGCCATAACCTGCACAGTTTACCTATAATGTGTAGGTACCTCGCCCGGGCGCGGCATTTTAAAATTCGACCTACCTATTTTTATTACCTCATAACACAGCATATAGAGTTTCCACGCACATAGAGTAAATGTACTGTGCCCCAAATACTACAGCAATTTAATTATCATGTCTCCAAAATGATTAATCACAAATTCTATTAGATACTATATTTGCATTTCAATTTGAAATTTATAGATTCAAAGTGTTACTTCAATATAATATTATAGGTAGGTATTATAGGTCTTATCAAAAGACCCGTAAAACTGTAAGGAATGGGCGTAAAAACTTACGTAACGTTTTTCCATGACCGCTCCGAAATGCTTGTCTGAGCGCGTAGCGGAAAGGTATTAGGCAAGGATATTTTAGCACTGGGATTCGCAACTAGTTCCTACATAGTTTTTGCGATGCACTTGCGCGGTAATATCCAACTCTCCTCTAAGTATGGGTGACAGTTACCGCCTTCATTGCCTTTTGTCATTGAATAGGTGTACTTAAAAAAATATACTTAACAAATACTTTAAACTAACTACCTAAAAATCATCTTACCGAGGGCCCGTGATCCGCCTCGACCATGCTGCAGGATTTAACGGATCAGGCAATTACAGTAGAGCGACCTCCGTGACCCTGCTACCAGGGTTACCAGACCAGATTGGATGATGGTTACACATTCAATCGTCTGAATCCGATCCAATACATTTATTTTATTTAAAAATCTTACTTTATCTCAAGGAAAACTTAAAATCAAGAAAACGTTACAATCCCATTGAATTAAAAATCAGGGTAAGTATCACACATTTTTGTTTGTTGCTACTTTCCGTACTACTCACTAATGTTTTCAATTAAAGCAGGCATTGTTGAAGTTGTTTTCGTCAACAATGCCACGGCTTTACGAAGTAAAAGTCTTGTTCAGCGCCTTGGCAGAAACGTAGCTGTACCTGGCTGCTCATCAGAAGTGAAACCATATCGAATTGTGCATCACGAAGGCCTGTCGTTTTGTACGTGCCTGCTTACCTATTATAAGAGTTTTTGCGTGCGTGCGTTACTGTTTGAAACATGCAATGAATCGAGCACAAGTAGGTGGTACCAGAGTTACTACGACACGTACCTAAGCGGTATTGTACTGCGCGGCGGGATAATGCTGATAATAAGTAGGTATTGCTTATTTTACAATGACTGGCGACAATTTCACGAAATATATGACATATATTGTAGGTATATATGGAGCGTCGCTGGCCTAGTAGTAAAGGCAAGCGAGAGCTACCGGGTTCGATTTGCACTGCCGCTAGGTACCATTGACTGTTTTCTGAGTTATACGTACATTAGTTGAACACTAACTGATGCTCTTATGGTGAAGGAAAACATCGTGATGAAACCTGCACATTCAGGCGACAGGTGCTAGGCGCACCCGGGCCCTCGTATGCAAGAGCACAACCGGTACATTAACACCAAGATGATGAGAATGATTGTAGGTACGTAATTAGGTGTCGTCACTAACCACCAGGTGAGATGACGGTCAAATGCCTTGCTAGTCTAATAAAAAAAAAGAATTTATTAAGACTCAAAATGATGGATTACGAAATGTACTGGTAGGTACCACATAATTGGTATATTGGCATTATACCTACCTATTCAGACAAATTTCACGGAACTTAATAAGTAGCCAGCGATACAAAAAGAATCAGAAGTTTGAAATTAGCAAGTATCCCTATATTGCGTTGTCCCCCATTTTGTTCACGAACTAATAATGAAGGGAGGTTACAGAAATTGCTGGGCTCATTCATAAAACATGCAGTGGGTCGCACGTGGCATCAGGGGTGAGGGCTGGCGTCTTTGTGAGACATCCTTCAGTAAAATGGCTATACATTTTTTGCTCGGTGAAGTTGCATTCGTGTTGTCACGATTGTCTTGCTAGTCCATTAGCAACAATGCGGATAGTATCCGCCGGATAGTTTTGTTTGGCTCGTCCGGAAAGCTTGCATTTGGTATTTTGCCAATTTCGTCGCGTGGTTAGTACTACTAAGTTCAATGTCGATGTCGGCGTGAGAGCGCAAAATTACGTCGTATTTCTTCGAGTGCTGAGTACACTGAGTGCTAAGCTACTGGCTGTACAGTACTTCGTATAACAAAGGTCATTGGGAAGTGGCACAGCTGTACGTACTGTTCATTATCTTGCGTCGTATCGAGCGAAAGGTATCATCATACCATTTAGTTTCCAGGAGAAATCTTTATTCTCACACGCGCTCGGCAAAAACTCTATAGAAGCCGGGTCTGTGTTACTAGTCGCTACTTGAGTCGCTGGTTGTTTAGTTATACCTAATGTTGGTGAGTCTAGGCGTCGCCGCCGGAGGGGTTGGGTCATGGCTGCAGCGATAGCGGTGGCATCTCGCCAATTTCCCTCGGGCTTTGAGTTTGTGTAAGTATCTAAATAACAATAATACCACAACAACTTTTTCACATTTTTTATTCTCAACTAAGAAAGAAGGGTGCGGGAGAACATACCGCTGACGTATTATCCATAGATTTCCTGAGGTGCCTTTCTTGGAAATAATTAAGTCCATATACTTTCGAGCTCTTACATAGTAGCACAGCAACGTGGCCTGTGATCGGCCTAGTCGGTTCTCCATAGAAAGTGAACGTGGGAGCCGCGGCGTCCGGCGCAGCGGCGACTCGGCCGTCTACATCTTCTCCAAACCATTCGATGGACTGACCATGGTGGCTTCAAGAAATTACCTGCGTGTACATATTTTATCCTGAAGTAAGTATTATACAGCAAAGTGTAGTAAGTATCTCTACATACATAGAAATATTCGATTACCTATTTGCCATTAGTGAATAGATCAGTCCATCAAATCAAATGAATTAGATATTTGTTGCGTCACTGGCATTGATTCACATCGCGGCATCTTCAGAATTAAACAAGAGTTGCAGCAGTAGGACCAAGAGTAGCTACTGTTTTAGATAAGTAACATTTATTATCAACATCAAAACCCAAATTAACCACGTAGGTACGTAGAAAAATTTGTCTAAAAAGCTGTAGCGTGGATATAATTGACCATAAAGCACAGTTTGACAGATGCGTATCTGCATGGCCTGAGTTTCTTTTGTATCCTGTTTCTATTAGGAATTTACGGAGGCAGATTTGTGTGTTGTTGGCTTTTAGTAAAAAACACCGCGTCGATTGCGATTGGAGCGTGTTAAATCGAGATGAAAAAATACTTCTTCGCCACCGCCGCCGCGCCGGTTGGCTCGTGCGTCCGTAGGCACTTTATCATCTCAAGGCCTCCCCGCACTCCAATGCACCATAACGACGATATATTTGATTTCCAATTCGTTTAGCATACTGTGTTAACGTGGATAGAATCTAGAAAATGATATTGTGCAAGTATGCAGGTTGGTGTGCGTCGGGATCGCGTGCGGCACGCCGCTTGCGCCGGCGCCGCGTCGCGCTAATAGGCGGAAGACCAGTAATTTTGATCATAATTGTAGTCAATTTGAGAGCGTACGGCAGATGAGGCGGCAAACTGGCGCTCGGCGACTCACGGCCATGGACAATCATTAGGACAATCATTAATAAAACTCTCTCGTTGTAAAATTCGATACCTAATAGTACTTGCCTACAATTACGTACCTATTTTCCACCATTTTGTTTTGGGCTATCTATATTATCGTGAGTAGGTAGGTATAGGTAGAATTCGATATGTACAGACAACATAGATAGGTATAGATTTTTTTATTTTAACTGGGTTATCTTAATAGACATTATATACCTTTGTGCATCATTAAAAGACCATCATAACAGTCCACCGCTGGACTTGAGCCTCCTCTAGAACAGTGGAGGGCATTGCCATCTCCATACAGGCAGGCTGGAGTTCGTTGTGTTGAAAATACTCAAGAGAAGATGCTGGCTGCTGCTCATTTTAGATTAATTTGTATGTTTGATGGTCTGCCTCTATGAACTCGCCTTTTATGAGATAGGTACTCTGCCGGGCACCACACAGCAGCCTTCCTATATACATAAAAGGTAGATATTAATTATGTTTCATGAAAGGTATTATTAATACTAGGTAGGTATATATTTCTTAGGTTTATTAAAATACTTATGTAGGTACAAAGAAATACGTCATTCACCCCACGTGTTAATAAATAGCAGTAGACGTCACAATAATCCATTGTAAGTAATACAATCTGTAACAAAAATACTGTAGTGTGTTAGTGCAAGTCTGTGTGTGATAAATATTATGATTAACGAGTCTATCTCATCATTATTATCGACGTAAGTAATTCTAGGATTCGAGTGGCTACCTACAATACTTCTGTGTTGATGTAGACACTCATATTTTACTTCCATATCTGTAAATAGGTATAGCAGGTAATACCCCATACGATACGTATAGCATAACAACTAACAATTACGTACTTATACGTTACACTGTCATGCGGCACGTCAGCTCACAGAGGCACACCTGCCTGATGTTCTGCATTTTTGTATCACATAATGAAACCTACCTAGGATAGGAACATACAGATATGGACGTATGTCGTTGATGGATAAGTTACCGCTTTCCTGATGGAACTTGTCACAATTCGGTTAGGTAGATAAGTAGAAATACTATGTAAGACTGTTTTGAAGTATGAATTCATTAGAATGAATGTACTCGTAGGGACCGCTAATAGGACTGCGTCAAGCCTGAGAAGCCACCTACCTAAGTACCGCCGCTCGTAAAGCAGTTACAGTTTGAAGGATTAGTTAGTCCTCACAGTGACAACGCTTCTATCGTCTGCGCACCGATCAGCATCTACGCATCTATCAGTTCTGAATTTTTCTTACATGAGACAGTACAGGAATCGGAGATGATACAGGTGATAGTTACCGGTTTCCATCAGGTGGACGGGGTGCTCGTTTGTCACTGAGTAGTTGAGTATATAAATAACTACTCAGTTTAAAAAATTAATACTTGAGTTGAGTACATACCTAGGGAAACCATACCTACAATGTGACCCTACCTAGCTACTTTGTGTAAGAAATACCTGCACGGATCCTTGACTACCACCTGTTTTCTCCACCTACCCATTCCCTATCCAAGTCCGCGACCAAGGTCGAACAGCCGACTCTTACAGGTAGCCGATGCGTATTACAGTTGCGTTTTACGTAAGATAAGGCCTCCTTATCACGGTGTTCGATTCCGACGTGACGCGACGTAGAAAGCGCTTTCAAGAACGATTTGCGCAACGTCGCGCCGACTCGGCTCGGTTCCATTTGATTAAAAATACCCCGGACTATTAACACGTAATTGTTGCTATTAGGGGGTATGACGTACCCAATAATAACGATAATTGAAATAAAAAAAAATTACGAATTATTAGTCTAGACTATAAGAAATCGATCGAAATCGAAAAGACCAAGTCATCGCAAAAGAAGTAGGTATAGTGAACAGAATAGTGTCTTGTCATCTTTGAATTTTAGCTTAAAGAAATCTACGTTAAATAGTAACAACTAAGTACAGCCAGCATCAAAGGTAGCTAGCTAACTGAATATCAATCCCGAAGATCGGAATAACTAAAGTAGATGGACTAGGTTACGAACCCGGTACCGGTACCTCTCGGTTACGAGTCGGACCCCTTACTTATTAGGCCACCGAGGCTCTCCCACCGATTCGAACATTTAGATAAAACATTATTTTTACGATGCCGTTTTGTTTTGGGTATAGATGACGTCATTTTATCCGTTTGGTCAGAACATTTTAAATAACAATGGTCCGTTTAATACTTTTGATGCGGACTATACTATTACCTACTGGTTATTAGTTTTAGTTTGATTATAATGTCAGTTCAGAATCAGTTTAGTCTGTAACAAAATCACATTTAATAAAAATAAACCTTTAATTACCGTACAGTGAGTGGACATAAAACGAAGTGGACAAGTTTACGAATGTTCAGTAGTTAAGGATCTTCCGATGTTCTTCTGTAGGTTAGGTATACCTACATGACTTGATTGGTCGATTTTAATTAATGTGTATCTAATTAGAAATCGACGCGCGCTTAATTCATTACCACCAAGACTGAAATCAAATTAAGTATATAACGCAATTTCAATTTCAAATTGTTTACAGATAGTGGCGAAACGTTTACATAAGTCATTTACTGGATAATTAGTTGCTCTATGTTCAATCTAAATGACTAATGTAAGGGCAAACACATATTTTGTAGCAACAAAGAGCTACATTGGGATGTTATCGCTGGCACATAGTGGCGGCGACGCGTCAGTGTACATTCTCGACACTACACGGCCGTTGTATCTACGCTGCGCTCGCTGAGTACTACAGTCATAATACCATATTTCTGTCTAACAAAATTAAGCTCTTCATTGTGCGTGCGATGGGGAGATTGTGATGTGTATAATGGACACATTCACACAGAATAGGGGTCGCGCTGCGCGGGCGCAGAGCTCGCGTCGCCCGCGCCGCTCGTGTGTGACTCACATTACGCTGATTGGCTCGTCCGGCTCTCTCTATAGACATCTTAACTCTTTAACATGGACTTTTCAAAACGGAGATCTTATTGTTTCGCATTTACACTAAGCTACCTATGTAACGAATGACGTGAAATGCATTGTTTCTTTCAATTCTGTCCTTGAATATGATGACTAAGATCCTGTTATATTGTGCCTTGTTATGGCGTAAGTAACGTCAAGTCAAGTGTGAACAATAAAAATATAAGTAATATAAATTATCCCAAGTAAGTATATAACGATTATTTTATTATCTACACGTACACGTGTAACCTATTAGGTAAACTCTACCGCTTGTTATTCCGTCCGCTTCCCTCTTTTCTAATTAACGTATCTTTCTCTGGCTGGATTAACGCTCAGAAGAAAAATTTTGCTAAGGATTAACGTCATTATCGTATCTGTGCAATTTCTAAAGGGGTTTGCTGCGCTCAGCTCCCGGTGGCAGAGCCGCTTTGCAGTTTGCACTTTTTTCTGTCTTTTTTCACTCTTCGCGTCCTGCTAAGTGCAAATGCAAATGGTCTTCGTCTCGTTTACAAAGATGTTTTTATTATACCCCCACTGGCTACTTACTGCGGACCGGACCATTATTACGGATTCTGACTAGGGAACACCGAACCAGTTCAGATATAAATAAGGTTCATTTAATGTTTCAAAGTTCTACTATTTTTGTAGCAGTTTCATAATTTGTATCTACAGTATTTTCATGCAAGACATGTTCTGACTCAGCTGTCCTTTATTGAGTGCATGAGCAATCCTTTTGAAAATTGTTACTTGGTAATTTACGCACTGCATGTTACTCTCTAATTATGATTCTTTTTATAATTGAGGGAGGTAAACGAGCAAGAAAGTCACCTGATAAAAAGTGACCACCGTCACACATGGTCAACCTGATGGGAAGTGATCACCGCCACACCAGGACAGCAAAGACATCCGCAACGCCAGGTTCGAGAAATGCCGTCGTTGCCGGCCTTTGAGGAAGGTGTAGGCTTGCTTATTGAAGCCTCTAATGTCGTACCGTCTGGAATACCGCTGCTGGCAGATAATTTTATAGAATGGTCTCACGAAGCTGGAAGTTATTTAAAAGGCATAGGTACGGTTTTTGGCTGCCCGCCACTTATCCAGGTGAAGCGGGTGGAACTTTAATTTGTATCATATACTATTAGTTAGATAAAAGATTTACATACATAAGTATAGTACCTGCCTACTTATAATAAATAGACTACCTACTGGTGGACAGCAGGCGCCGTGCTTGATACCTATCGCGGTGCAGTGCGCGTGGGCGCTCAGTTTTCGCAGATCAACCTACGTGTTTGGATCAGTGAGGTGAGTTGTTGACCTGCAGTTGCACCCCGCCCCGCGTGGAACCAGTTCCCGCGGGCGCCCCCCGTCCCCCGTCCCCCGCCCTGGGCTGCGCCCGCGCCGCGCTCGCCACCCAATAATACAATAAACCAGATAGACAATCATTTCACTTCACTTCGCTGGTCTCGAATATCAATTTCAGACCCACCATCTAGCATCGAAATCACGTTTGCTCGCATATTGCGTCGCTCTGACGCCTCTGGCCATATCTCGTAAACTGAACGCAATCCTGATTGGATGTCGGATCCAACTCGTTAGTCCAGCGTTACAATTATTTGTATTGCTGGCTTGATAGCTGACGCGAGTTTACCCGTTAATTAGAGATTGTATCGTGGCGTCCCGTTAGTGTCGCATCTGGACGTGAAGATGCGGCGTCCCGCGGGCGCGATGCGACCACGGGCGCGCGCGCAGCCGCCAGCCGCATGATGCGCGACACGAATAATAAACCAAGCCACTTCCTGCCGAGCGATAAGCGCTTCACACAACGCAACTTACATCACATCACTATACGACAACCACATACACACGCGCGCACCTACTTACTTTTATTGTCATGCGCCGTACGATGAGCTAGCTACGCGATAGAATATGGGGAGTATGATTAAGTGTGTTGAATATGGTTGAATATTACCAACGCGAGAATAAAGGATACACGTATTTTCGTATAAACATAGGAAATCGGTCAGTAACATGAGTCAGCCTCTATTTTGAATTGACGTATTCGATACTCGATAGGCGCGTAGCGGAAGCGTCTCGATTAGATAACACATGAGTCAGTTGTTGGAATGGAACTGACGGATGGTTCCTTGTTATGATCGACTTACATTTTTCTTGCTAAGTGCATGACGAAATGTTTATCCTTCCTCTTTTTGTATAAATGCATAATTTTGGATCTGACAATGTTGATTCATTATTGTGGTATTTTAGATTGCATATTTAACGGATAGTCCAGCGAAAGACATAATTTTTTTTATAGGTAAAGTACAGCGCGTAATTTCTGTTTACTTGTAGTGTAGTGGAAATCCAATGGTTTACGGAAGTTTAATCTCAATGTAATTATTAACTTTAATTGGACCGTCGCCTTGGGCAAGTCAATTAAGTAGGTGCCTTACGCAGTTACCGTATTTCTGCATTTATTGGTTTTCCACTGATAATTACTCGTTCTCATTAGAGAGTGGCCTTGCGCTGCATATGCAAAATATTTCACCACGTTTTCTGTTATCTTATGAGGAACGAACTCTTCATACCGTTTACTTTTAGTTGAGGAATGAAAGATGCTCCGCCAATAGGTATACCTACCTATGCACTAAAGCCAGACGTAATAAATCGTAACGAATAGTTATCTTACCAACATTTATATCTTATACATTTGTTATTTATGACTCTAGGCTTTTTAGTCGAAAGTGTTTAAGATTGATTCCCTGTACTGGGCTAAAACCAGTGATGAGATAACAGTTTTATCTGCACCATCAAATAGTGATTCAAAGCTTGCCAACAATAACGTGGAGCCTGTTCGTTCAGTTGGCAGCGACGCTGCGCCTACGTCTGTTTCGTGTCGGGGCGGCCTCAGCTCGACAGTCGAGAGTTATCTACCGCAAAATAACCTGCTACACTGTGTAACTAAACGGGGCTGGCTAGCGCAGCAACCGCGAATTACCTGCGTTCGAGTAATGATACTTCTGTATTCCAGCTGGGACTGATGATGGGCAGGTGGCACGGGGGTGCAGCAGCTGCACATGCATTCTTTAAATAGCAACCCAAGTAAATAGCCCTTGCGCAACTTCCACAGTAATTTCAACAATAGTTATGTATGAAATCGATACAAAATCCAATGTCGTAAGCGATGTAAGTTGCGAATTTGGTTGAGTTTTACCTTTGCTCAATAAGGGTACAATCAGCAGAACAGGTTTGGTGGGCGCGGAGTGCCAGCACTCGTAACGAGGACGCGATGACACATGTCTAACGGTAACTCGGTTTTTAAACGGGCTACGCGCACGCGCAGGTGATAGTCCGAAAGGAAAACCACAGCCGTAGTTCATGGTAATGTTTGTACAGGCGATCATTTACACAATTGCACCGCTGGTTTCGATGTAGCACAAAAAGTACGTGGTTTCATTGACATTTCGTGGCTCGGCGTCATCGCTTTTGTGACCCAGAAAGTTCATTGACAAAATTGTAAATTAGCAGCAGCATTTGCATATTCGGATTGGGTTACAGAAAGGATGCTTTGTTAAATTTTCAATTTGTTATGCAACGGAACGAACGGAAAACTTGTCTCGTAGACGAATGCGAGAGCGGTCGTCGTAAATTAATGGACACTCAGGCTAGGCCAGTGTTCACGCAAATGTTTTGTTTAGTAGGATGGATGGTAGTATGTACTTGGCCGCCCGGAGCCCCGGAGCGGGAAGCCCGGATTCCGGGGCTGCGCCGGCGCGGCAGGCTGCGGGTCGCAGCGTCGCGTCGCCAGATAATCTGTCATGTAGCAGGCGCGTGGATGTCGCAAGCACCGCCGCGCGCGCACAATAACATTAAACATGCGACCTGGCGGAGCCAGTGCTTTCAATTGATATATTTTCGAAACCGGTATTCGTTTTCATAACATGTTCCGTACGCGTTACGTTCGAATCGACTAGAAGAAATCTCAATACCTACCTATCTATTTGATAGCTTCGAAGAGATTATGGTGTACGCCAATAGAGTCAGCAACGCTCGTCACGTCATTGAATCGTTTTGATTGTGCCTTCGATTGAGCTGAAGTCAGCCAGCCAAGTGTTAGTTCAGTTTGTTATTTTAATAACGTACGGCCACGAGTTCTTATCAAAACATATATATTTTGATTTGCTATAGTTAAACGAGAACAGCCTGAAAATTGCGCCGAAACCCCGGCGGTACAACACATAAGCAGCGTTTGGTTTGGTGAACTTCCAAGTAAACATTAAACAAGGCATGGACCGGGCGTCCCACTTCGAGTGGCGAAGGCCAGAAGTCAATTTAGGGCGAGAGACGCCGGAGTCTGCGCGCAGTTCTCTTCCCAGCCGTAAATGTCACTCGCGCCTCGCGCTGCCCCGCGCTGCCCTACAGAGTATAATTACATAACCAATCGCAACAATCAGTGGTCCTTCATGTCACTTTGGTTTATGGTGCCAATTTTTATTTTTATTTTAGACAGATGTAGGTTTTACGAGCGCATGATGTAGTGGTATAAAGGGCGCGTGCTGGCTGACTGCGAGCGGCGTCGCATCGCGCCCATTGTAATTGATTGACACGCTTTTTAGCCGGCTAGAGCTCGCGTGGCCGGTATTTTCGGCGTAATGGGCGCACTGACGTAAACCAAATCGACGGACGTGGGAATCGACGCGGAGTCCTTGTATTCTAGTCAATATGTAGTTCCATGGTGCATTATAACGCTCTTACAACATTGGCGTCGTAATTAAAACAGATTTTGTGTCTAATATTCACAACATTTTAAGCAAATTCTTACGTAACCTTGGATTTAAAAGAAGAATGTACACACGCAACGGCAACTTAAAGAATAGGAATGCGTTAGTTGCAAAATAAATGGTATAAAATCTCACGCTACATGATTTCTTTCATTAAAGTCGCGATATTGTTTATTATCAACAAAGGTCGTCTGAATGAAAACAAAAAGAACGTAGAGCTAGAGAGTCATTGTATTCGAACAAAGCGTGTGAGCCTTAGTTGAAAGTTTGCCGTCTCATAGACAAGACGAAGTGGAGGATTGCTGAACTCGATACTAACAATCTAGTAAGTCGCAATGCGACCACATTGCTACTGCTCCGGCAACGAACTGGCGCTCGACGTCGCGAGTTGCGACTGCAAACGAGACGTCTCAGGCATGGTACAATAAAAAGTCACAATAGCCCTGTATAAAAGTTATAATTATCTGATGGGAGGAATGTCGATTGGTACCGTGTATATGTACAAAGCTAGATCTTTGTGAGGTACGCTTTCTAAACGATGCAGTCGTAATGAATGCGCTGTCTTGTCCTGTGCATTGTCCACCGAGGACGGCGGGCCGCGGCGGCGGCGACGCGCGGCCGACTGGTATGCTAACAACACATACCTCGCTGCCGTGGGTGGGTAAACCGCAGCCATTCAACACATTATCGTAATTAATTTGAATCGCGGTGGGTGTTTCATTTGTCCAGATAGGTTAATCGCCGGACTCAGGAGCGTTGCTCTTTTTATCCGTGTCAACGAACGACTGTGCCATTAAAGGAGGCCTGATATTTTATTATTTATTAGATGTGCATTAGATCGTCATGTCACTTAATCATCATCATCATCGTCACAGCACATAACAGCCTACTGCAATACTTAGGGCTTCTCCCATGCGTGGGGAGGTTATTGCCATAATCTCCACGTTTGGCAGGCGAGCTGGAGATTGCAGTGTTGTAAATATAGAAATGGAAAACGTTGCTGTCCGTTTTTCAGCCCTCGGAGACTGTAGAACTTTTGCCTCGAAAACGTTAGTCGCCTTGTACGATACCCACGAGGGAAAGGGGGCGGACACCACACGGCCCACTCACTTGATGATAAGCGATAATTCTTTAACCGTACGTATTAGAAAGGACGAGCCAAAGGGGTTCGTTGAGATTGCTGGTACATCCAATGGTGGAACCTCTGCTCGCCTCTTGTGCCCCGAATGCGGAAAGAGATAAGCGGAATTAGAGCCTTCAGTTCCTTGGCACACTCCTCGAAATGTAACTTGTAGGTAAAATACTAACAAACGCACCGTCAACTTCAGGGGTTTGCAGCGAAGCGTCTATCAGCTCAATTATCTCAGCACGCATCACCACTGACTATGATGCACTCATTTAATATTTGGCTGCTCCAACCCCTAAGGTGGCAGCAGTGCTTCATACAAAACATCACTCTATTGAACCCACATACACTTCATGTTCACCAACATAATGTGGAGATTGGAGGTCTGATATAAATATGCATAATCCTAGCTGTATTAACAATAGCCAGCGGCGGACGGCGGCTCGCGGTCAGCAGAGGCACCGCGCATTAGCATAATCCGACCTAAATGGGAGATAGCTTGTCCTGAAAAGGATTGTACGGATGAGGTATGCTTCATTACGCGACTTCCTTCCCTCCGCAGCGCGCGGGCGCCTAATGAGCATGGAATAGAAAGAAACGAGAATGTAATAATAACGCTACAGTTGCCTCGCTTACAGCTCCACCTTCTGAAATTGTGTATTATTGTGAGCATACTCGTAGTATTAGGTAGTCACATGCCAGAATCTGGGATAGACCGCTCGGGTGATGATCAATATAGGTACCTACTATGAGTAAGTATTAGATGATGGCGATGTTAATATAGGTATCTACTTTGAGTACCTAAATATTATTGAAATTTGTACTTGACATTCAGTTGTAACTTAGGTAGTAGACTATTCAAAAATAAAAAGATATGAGTCAGTGCCTAGCGGAGTCACTCACGCTCATACATAAATTGTCTGTATATCGAAAGCTGTAGTTCGTGTAGTTTGCTGGAGCGGACGAAATTAATTGCATCTATCGAAAATCAAATGATAGCATATGCTCGTAGATCCGCACAGCCATCAATGGCGGTTGAATTACTTTCATTTCTAAATTTAAAAGTAGGTTGAACGAGTGTTTGTTTGCGAAGACCATGATGAGATATTTATTTTGGTTGGGTGTAGCGCCCGGCCCGCATCTGTTCTAAATGCTAGGGAAAATATCGTATCCCACATGTTTCAATTCAATTAATTTGTGCTTACGAGTTACACAGTCTACTAAATTGATTACAATGACTGACATTCAAGTTCTGTACCTATTTACGTAGATTTTTTATTTTAATTATTCAACAAGAATCGAAAGAATTATTTAATGTTTTCAGTAGGTACTTAGGTAATTAAAGGGTAGGTGTACCAAATATATGTAGCGCACGAATGAACCAATACTAGTTACGGATGACCGATAAATGACACAAATGTTATCGGTTAATTGCTGCGAGCTGATGCACGAGCGGCCGGTCGTGGGACTTCATTATCTTAAGGTCGTGGATATAACACGAATACTAATGCAAGCCGAAGAGTGTAAGACCAAGTAGTTACAACAAAGTACGACGTTGTAGCCAGGCGCTCGCGGCGGCAGCGCGACGAGCCCTCGCGTCTCGGGGCTGATCTGGAGTAGTGGGCCGGATTAGGATAAACCGAGTCAATGGCCGGGTCACGTGGCTATTTGCGTTCTGTTCCACGCCCCTCCCTCCCCCCGCCTTCCGTTCCCCGCTCCGACTAACCGCCACCGACTAATTTTGGTAACAAAACTGTTGACATTCGGCCGAACATAAAACTAGCTTCAAAGAACTCCATGGGTTCACAATTGGCTCTGTCATTAGTTTACTATCGAGGAGTAATGAGGCTCATTTCGGGGCATTATGGCGTTATGTACTTCTAAGTGTCGAGTAACTAATGTGTATTCTCTGTTATCGTCACATGTCTAGCGAGACTGGTTCTACGGGACGGGCGTTATAGCTCCGCAGCGAGTTGTTAACTATGAATAATTAATTCATTTATGAATCCGAACGCAGTCGCTCGCCTACCGAGCACTACACTCCTACCGACATTATGTAAACTTAAACCCGTCCGTATCAAAAAGCCTTAATAAAACTGATAACTTTCGAATATTCTTATAGTGTCGTTTGTAGACAAATAGGCCACCTGTACGAGATAAGGAGGTTGTCGACCTGTAGCACAAAGAACTCTTTAAAATTATCAGGTAGACACCGCTGACTCCGAATCGTACTACCTGTACCAATACAATAAAGTGGGTGGATTTAAATCTTCGATAAAGTTTTTATTTATCTGTACCTAGTTAACATTATCGAATTGATATTTATGTATATGTCGCAGCCGGATGGTTAAATTAGCCGGTTAATTAAATGGCTAGCTTTTTAAGCAATTATTTAATTAATTATTTGCCAAATCAATTAACTTTGAAAGTTACGTCTAACGAACGATATTGCCCCGAGTTTATGGAGCTCCTCCATACATTGTCACAACACTAACCTAACCCAACCGAATTAAAACCTAATGCAAGCTTTTATTATTTTTTCAGATTATTGTGATTAAGTTAGCATTGTGACAATATTTGGAGGAGCTTCGTAAACTCGGGTCAATTTCGTTCTTTAAACATTACTTAAAAAATTCTTGAAATTGGCAAATTTTCAATTAAATAATAACACAAGAAGCTAGCTGTTTAATGAACTGGCTAATTTAACCATCCGGCTGCGACATATACACCAACAGCATACGTAGTAGGTATTTTCTTCTATCTCGATGTTTAATAAAAACAAATTTCATTAACATCATCACAGCCCGTAACAGTTCTCTGCAGGACTAAGGGGCCTCTCCCACGAAAGGGGAGATTATTGCCATAATCTCTACGCTTGGGAGGTGGGTTGGAGATCGCAGTGTTTAAATATAATAATGGAAAACGCTGCTGCCCATTTTCCGGTTAACGAAGACTCTAGATCTTTTGCCTTGAAAACATTAGTCGCCTTGTACGACACCCATGAGTGTAAGGGATTGGTGCTATTCTACTCTGCTGGACACCAACCACATGGCCAAAAAAAACCAAATTTATTGTTGGTATTTCTCATTAAAGTTTAAATAAGATAGGTTGAGTATGCAATTATTGCTTATTATATATTCTTAGTTAATGCATCTAATATTTACCCATTATCAAGTCAACTCACACAATGATAACGAGCGTAATTAGTTTCTGGTAAATGATTGTTTTAAGCTAATTCACTGTTGCAATTGCAAGTAATGGATGAGTAGATATTTGACACGTTTTTTGACAATGACTCTGTCTCTGAACGGGAAATAATGGTCTTTATTCCGTGACCACTTTGAAGCTTTCACTGGCACGCCACGGCGCGGTGGGGTGTTATGTCGCGCGGTAATTACGAGGAGTGGAGACCGCGGGAACCTGCGCCGGCGCAGGTAACGACACATTGTTTGATCTGCTCCACGCTCGAACACAATCCGCTCGGCTCTGTCTCCCTACAGCTACATACCTCGGCTTACGTTAACACATGCCTAGATACTTAGACGCATAATATGACCACATCCGTAGACCATTAATTTCGAAAACAAACCGTCACCCGAGCCGATGCGCCGGAGATTTGTTGACACACGGCCTACTCTGGGATCGCGGACTAACAATGGCCGCGTTAATATTCGCGCCGGGAAAGGAACTACAATGGTGTAAGTTGCATTACATAAAGCTGATACCATATAACGTTGAAGATATCTCTACAACTAAGTGAATAGGTGTTCGAGACGTTAAAATGTGTATTCTTATATGGAAGCCCTTGTTGAATTTTAACTTATTGGTTATTCATGTCCATTGTTTCTCAATTAGCATGTTGCTTCATATAATAAATAGTATGAAATATAAATATTATATTTCGGTTGAGGAGTGCGCCGAATACTTTATATGGGTTTAAGCGGCGAGTGGGCGGCGGGCGGCCGTGAGCCGTCGCCGCGCGATTAGCCGGGCCTCGCGCCGCCGCCGCCTTATTGCGACACTGCACTTCAATAATTAACTACCTATTTATACTTTTCTATTTCACTACATCATATTACCACGTGAACAGTCACTAATGATATTATCCTTCCTTTTTCGTAATTAGCCCATCAGTATGTAGTGGAGTGCGGCTAGCGAGCAGCGGTCCATCACCCGAAGTTTTGACACGGTTGCCAACTCGGACAAATTACACAAATAATGAATGTGGAAACGATTACGCGGTAACTGTGCCAGCGTTTCAGTTTCAGTTGAGACCGTACGGAGTCTCGGTGCCGGCTGACATAGAGACCTATTAGGGTCAATTGTGGAGATAATGCAGCGAGCGGTGCGTGTGGCGAGAGTGCATTCGTCCCAGATTTATGATAGCGGCCGCTGCGGTGCGCCCCGCGTCCCGACAGTTGCGTATTGTGCGACCCCCGGGGTGAACGCTCTGCGCCCGAGTCGTCGACACCCGCGCGATAATTGCTGTCGCGTCTACCTACGCCCGGCGTAGCCCTGCATCGCGTTGCACCTACTCCGTTACGAGACACTCATGCATCAATTATAAAGGGCTCATACATTATTTACAGCTCCATAATTTAGGCGCCAGGGCAAAAGGTTTACCAAGTAGCGTTACGTGACTCGGTCGATCCGCTATCGCCCAAGGTGAGGTATTAAATATTTAGCGGCCCGATCCCTAGCCAGTGTTCGTCATGGGTGTGGCCATAAGAAGTGCCGAGGGCCAGTTTACGACTTGTCACTTGTCAGAGAATACGCGAGGTGCACTTCGCCGTGGCATCGCGTCTCGTTATGGTATCCTGAACGCAATGTCTTCCCTTTTTATTACAGTACCTACTCTTTTATTTCCGCTACGCAAGACCGGCAAAGGGTTGAAAGGCGGACCGGCAGAAATGTATCAACCCCATCCTATATGACAAATAACGTTGAGCGATATGAAATTAGATCGGATTTTTCATTTTCTACAAGTGTTACTACGGCGATAACTCTGGAATCATTGCGGGAAACAAGTTATAGTCAATTACATTAAATTAAATTTTGTACTGGAAAATAAAATAATTAACGAAGTTTCAGCTAGTCTCTAAAGGAGGTCCGGTATACTCTGCCTATATGATCAAAAACGTTGAGCGATAAAGTAAAAGTAGAAATTGAAAAACCCTTCGAATGACATATCTGAATCTTCGTTAATTATTTTATCTTCATGCTAGGTGCTTATTTACCTTATAATCTCAAAAGTAGCAAATCGAATAGACTTCAAATTGAATCATGCTATGATTTCCTTGTCTCAGTTCCGCATCTGCGGTGTTTGTTCATCGGGTCACGCACTCGGGGTCTGGCTCTCGGTGATTGATGCCTTGGGTACGATACATTTAACACTTATAGGAGGATCCATAGCTATCAGCCTACCATGTCTGCTTTTTGTTTGTTACGGTTGCTATTTAGAAAATAGAAGCGTGTCAGGTTTATCGCTCACTATTATCTAGATTCTGGATGCAGATCATCTAGGTCTTCTGTAGATCAGGAAATGGGTAGCAGCGTTTTCCGTATTTATAATTGCGATTTTTGGACGAGACTCCTCAAGTCCAGTATCTGCTACTGCTGCTGCAGAAGTGCAGATTGATTGACTGATTTACTTATTTATTTCATAAATTAAAAACTTAAGTAAGAACTTACAAATAACATTCAATCATACAGCAAGTACCTCTTATAACTTAACTTTAGAAATATTATACAATTCAATCATTTGATGGATATTTATGTCAATTTACAACTATTAGGTACTGTAGCATTTGGTTTTTATCATGAACATTCTGAATAGAACATCCATAGCATTTGGTTTTTATCATCAAGATCCTCAAATGCCATCGTCAACATAATATTAACTTTATTTTCGTAACGCCAACACCATTTCAAATTACGTTGAATCACTTAAGTAGGCATTAAAATGTTACCCGCTAGGTGTAGGGATATTTGATAATACAGGTGGGTGGCGTAAACCACATTACTCATTTCGTTGAATTTATGTGCAGAACGAAATAATTTCCGAGGCAGTCGTTTGTTTAGACTGCGGTCAGATTGCCCTGTATAACTGGTGGTTTACTAACCTGCGTTGTTTGATGAGACAATGAATTGAATTATTTTGGTTGTATAGACTGGTTAGATATTGTTTGGAGACACAAATGACGTCTGTACCGCCGGTGCCGGTGCCGTCCGTCTCGAAGGGAGCGCGGCGCGGGCGCTGTTTTGTGTCAGGCGTCAACTCAATTCCTGAAGGGAAGTTGTAAATAGAAGCGGCCCGGGACGGCACTCGGGACAGCCGCCCGTGAACTGATTAATTATTATTGCTCTATCAAACAAAACCTTTCAAAGTGCACGACAAAGCCCTCAAATTGGTGCCGACTCGGGCCAATGTTTTAATCAATCGATTTATTTTAATCACCCCACAATGAAAGTCTGACATCCGTTCAGAAATTCATTGCGGAGTTTTAATAATGGAACGAATTCAATAGGTCGCCATTGTTTAATTTTAATCACATAGAGTTAATACTTATTTAAGGATATTTATATGGAAAATGAATAATGACTTATTATGTAAACTAGCTTTTTCCTGCTACTTCGTCCGTATAACATTTTTATTATTTATTTCACAGTTTTACTTAATGTGACTTCTCATTTGGTTACAATCAAATACAAAAAAAATCCCATAAAAGAGCGAAAAAATAACACGACTCCTTTTCCAGGTTGCCATCTATCTCATCATCTCCTTGACAAATATACAAATCTGTTCAGCGTATTAGACGTGAAAACATAACAGACAGTTTTGTATTTTGGAGTTCAAAAAACGCCTAACTATATAAATAACTATATCAATATACCCGACCACTAGGTCGGCTACGGCTACGGGGTACGATAAAAAAACCGCAAATCACTTTTACTAATTTTTTAATCAATTTTTGGTTTTCTAGCAATATTTGCATTGTAAACGATCCACTAATACAATTTATCTTTGCTTCGCTTAGATATAGAAGCTTCGGTGGTATTTGAAGACATTCGTTTTTCTGGAATCTGGAAACTCTTGTTACCTTAAATTCCTGCCGACCGATAAAAAAATTCTCTTACTATGTAAGTATACGCAGAGCCGCTACATCGCCGGCCCGCCTTCGGAAGTCTATTTCTTTTTTGACCGACGCCCTTCGCGGCTCGCCGTGCCGTAGAGGGCGTCCGGATAATGGACGCCTGAAAAGGGATTTACCTAAATAATGCCTTGTACTCGTTGTATGCTCTTGTCTTGTCCCTTCTGTCTACTGCTAATGTAATGTACGATGACATATGTAGGTTAGTATGTATAAGTACGGATGTAGGTACCTACTTTAGTTCGTTGGAAGTAGGGACATCGTAGATAATAATACTTAAAGATTTTATTATGTAGAGACCCGGACTATATGCAATTTAACTCAAAATTACGGTTGCCATGTGTAGGTAGGGATCAGTAAAGTAGAATTGCACCCCTTTTTATTGGGTTTCTTTAACTAGCTAAGACCTCCGTAGGCCAGAATTTTTCTATTTCACACAAAATGAGAACTCCCTCAATCTCTCGCTTGGTATAAGCGCAGAGATTATGGCCAAGCGCTCTACTGATGTGGAGGACCGCTGCAGTAAATAGTTATGGACTGTTTATTTGATGTGACACATTATATAATAAAATATTAATCATAAATTCGTTTATTAAAATAAAATTACATGAAAATTACAAGTTAATTAAAAATTACAACTATATTTATAGTTAAATACCCACTTATGGTATTTTACCGTCGTAGGATTTACCGTTTAACCAATTTATGACAGTTACTTGCAATTTGGATACGTAGGGTACGATTTAATTTGTTATAAAAATATATAAGTGCCTAGAAAACAATCAAACAGTGCTGTGTGCGGAATAGTTTATTGTTGCACACCATGTTTGCACGTCTATGACTGGTTTCGGGATTGAATGGCACTAGAGAGTGTTTTTTATAACTGTTTGTAAAATGAATAATTCTGAAAGTTAAAATAAGTTCTGAAAGAACGTCACATTCATGTAGCAATTGGGTCGTCGGATAGCGGAAGGGTCGGAAGGTACTAACTTTTAAGATACGAGCTCTTTGTGCTCGTTCTAAGTCTATGATAGTTGTTTTATGTGTGCCACTCTGTGCCGTAAGTCATGCAATATAGAAGCAAAGATTGGCATAGCGGAAGGTAAACGGTTCTGCGTAAAGCTTCGTTGGCGGCATGTCTAAGGTTTTTAAAAATATATATTAGTTTATGCATTCTTGTAGGTAGGGGTAGAGCTAATTTAAGAACATGTACTACGTTGTTTGAGCGAGTCGGTAGTTAGACAGGAATGAGCGATAATTTGATAGATATTTTCTGAAGGCTGAGTAGAGGAATTATAAGAGAAAGTCAAGTACCTACTTGGTCTTGTCAATATTTAGTGTAAATACGTTATTCTTGATCCAACGGGACACAGAGTAGATGTCTTGCGTGGGATTGAAACTTAAGTCCAACTATTGTCTCAAAAAATTAGGGCAGTATCGTCAGCGTATGTAATATTCTACCATTAACGAGAGTGACCATAAGTGCATGAAATGTATTGAATATCCTAAAATATTGCAAATAAATACCTACCTATAACTATTTATCACGGCGGTCACCGGCGGCCCACAAACTGTTTTTTTTATTTTTGCAAAAATCTCTTTGCATGTCAATGTCTGAATCAATGTCTTATACGATTTAGCAATATTCATAAGCAAAGCTAAGGGGTTATCCCTAAAAGATAGACTGCCCGTTTTCCTTATCACTCGTAAATTTTGACATTAAGCCCATGATTAAACTGTTAGAATTAAAGCATCATAATATAAACGACCAATCGTTAACCTCACCTTGCATAATCATAATCATACTGAACCCAGTATGATTATGATTAACCAGTCGTCCGTATATTAATTAAATTGCAGATTTGCTGACGCACATACGCAGCTAAGTACCTTCCTAACATGCTCTATCTTCTTATGGCGTTCTCTAATACGTTTCAGTAAAATCCCAGCAAACAGTACGAAAATCTGAAAAATACACATTGAAGGTATTACTTCGTCACGAACTGTAGTTCACACGTCGAGTTCAGATCAACTCTATACAGAGGAAAATGCAGTAGTTACGTACACCATCTGTCGCCACGTCGTCGGTCGGATCCGCTAAAACAAAGGCCGCGTGAAATTGATTGAATGTGGAATTCCACGAATTGGATCGGACGGACCGGGCTAACATTTCCAAAGGGTAATTTCACATGTGTCCTCTGCCATTCCCTGCAGCGATGCCGACAGAGTGGATAGATTCGCGCCCAATTATTGGAGAACCCGTTGCCCGAACACGATTAACTGATGCGCGGTGCAGCCCGTCACATACAATACGTCTGCCGTATTTACAGTGGCTTTCAAAGGATATTGAGATTTCATTAGGCTTGCTTTATGTGAATGGCAATGACGTTGTTGCGCGCAGTGCTATGCACGCTATTTGGTCTCAATGTTACCTACATACGTGCGACTGCCATCTGACTTCCGTGACCCTGCTACCTGTGGTGGCTCCATACCGAATACTTATTTATTTATCTTTTTTAACGTGCAAGATGCTTGCAAGTATGTATTACATTTTTGCAATAAAAAGTTTAAGTCAGGCACTAGTGTTATTCTCGGGCTCATTACCAGATACATAGTTGTATTACCTATTGCTGCGGCAGTCGCTCTGTGCATGACAAACACGTATAAAATAAGTGGAAATATGTTAATACCGCACAAACACGAGTTTCTTGATTGCAAGCAATATTAACCGTGCAATATTACACTGTGCATATTGATCGTACACACCGACGCGGCCATATTTGGCGTGTGTTTACTTAAGCGGTCCCCATAATTAATTCTTCTCAGAAAGTTTGTTCAGGATTCGAGAGTTATTTTTGCAAGGAGCCAATTGTGTGGGAAGAGACGTCGTTCATTCTTGATATGACGTTTCTCTTTATTGGCATGTACGGAAAAATAATTACAGTCAGTACCTTGTAGTATACTGTACCGTACTTTGCAGTTTTTTGTTATAATTACACTAGCCAGGCATTTGACCGCGATCTCACCTGGTGGTAAGTGGCGATGCGGCCAATTCACTCTAGATTTAAAGGCGTCTAGATAATAATGATCAGGGAACACACTCGCTGGTGACGCGTTCCATTCCTTGGCCGCACGTATTATAAAGATTGAACTAAAGCGGCTAAAGTTTAATAATTTTAGGTGTGAACCTTTACTATCTACGCGTAACTCACGAAGGAACCTGATCGAAAAAGTCCTCATAACCCAGTTCGTAGCCAGCTCAGTGGTCAGCGGGGCCAGGCGTCTCGTGACGCAACTGCGTGACCGTGACATCAGCTGCGCCCGCGCCGGCGCACACCGCCTTATCTACAGGGTGACAGATGCCAGATGCCAAGATATTCGAAGTATCTGTCGTGCGGTTACAGAGTTGAGACAGGACTTTGAAAATATACTTTTCGAATTACGCAAGTTTTCTTGTTACAAAATTATCGTAATAATAATACGTAATTAATCGAATATGGTTCATCTATAATTCGGTTTACCATTGGATTGATTAAAAATATTTCTTTGATTTTTGTATGCAAGTCTTGAGGCATCACCCTTTGATGTCTTTTGTATGAAAGTTGATGATGTCTTTTATACGCAAGTTTTTACGGTGTATACGATGTCTATTTTATTATATATTTTGTCACGGCATGGTATTTAAAGAATGATAAGTGACTATTGCTATTATATTTCAATAATCCGAGGTAGTGATTTTGGTTCATACTGTTTCTTGTCACCTACAAGACGCGCGGTCAAACCGCTCTGTTCCTGACCCGCTTTCGATGTGGCGAAGCGTTATTTCCCTGCTGTATTATATCTCAAATATACGCATTCGTCGAAATAAAGGGGTAGACTAGACAATCTAGGTGTGTCTCGCGCCGTCTTCAGCATTAATGGTCGCAAGCACATTTTATCAGACGTCCGCTGTAATCCAGTGGCATCGGCTGCCACCCACGTACGTACTATACCCATATACATACATACACATGTACGTTTTCCATTTCACTTGACAGGTAAACTTCCGTGTCCGCGTGTATTGCACGCATACAATTACGCACGAATTTACGTCAACAATTAGCCGAACGGATCTAAAATGTCTGTTTCGCCATATGTTCTCGAAGCGAGTATAAATCAGTGTATCTATGTATATCTATTTAGCTACAAAAAGTTATATGTCGAATTGGTATTTATTGTTTGTGGCTCTTTCTATGAAGCGTAATCATCAGTGTTCAACGAACAGTAGTTATTATTTTTAAATTCCCATATCATAACGGTTTGGTATCCTTTGCATATTGCATAGTTATTCAGAATTCTCAGAATGATGAATTTTCTGCACGTCGGCGACGAATTCGTCATGTATATTAATCACGTTTGCACACTAGAATTGAGCAAGTATTTCTCTGTTTAGTATTTGGCGCATCAAGCAAGAGATGCGTCATTGCGTAAACATTTCCGGCTTGCACACGATTTTGAGGTCATTTCAGTTTTCGGAAACCAATCATAAGGCCCGACTTGAGTAACGCAAGAACAAGGAGCCCTTGTGGCTGCACCAGTACGCGTTCTTAAAAATAAAATGGAGGGAATGCATCTCTCGGCGCTACTAATATGCGGTCAGTTAGATGCGGATCAAACCAGTTTTTGTCCGTCTTATATCAAATGACTGGAGCCGAAGCAGGAAGTGTCAGAAGCATTGGACAAACAAAAAAATGAAGCGTCGATTCGACTTGTCCATAACCTCAGTTCAGGGTCCAAGTATATGATTACAATAACAGTTTCTTTAATACTTACACATCATTACGAAATATAGGCGAGTAAAAAATTTAAATGCATTCGGTGATGCATACGTGGCTGGGGCATTGTTGATAGGCACATAATTACGTGGCTTGGAGCCAAATTGGGTTCCACAGGTTAGTTTAAACGCATTATAATAAGTTTGGAGTACCTACCTATATTTGTTTTGTTACAAATCGTGAAAAGACGGATCGAGTCACAACTCATATCATAAGCTATACATAAAGTTATTGTATAGCACATATTTAGGTATAGTGTTCATTACTTCCCATCTAATATTAGTTTAGCTTGATTGCTGAACAAATTCTGTGTTTGTTTAGGTATTTATTTCGTTTCGTTTATCTGTGTGGGCTGGGCAGTTGCCGGCTACCGCGTGCCAGTTCAAACATAGTTATCAAAGCCTGGCCCAGCACGGCTGCGGGGCAATTGACCCTAATATACGGTGACATCGAATTATCGCCACTCAGAGATTACCTCACGGGCTCATTTGGGCCCAACGGTCCGCGTTAGGCGATCAATCATCAGTCATCTCAAACAGCCCCGTGGCTTGCTTTAAATTGTTACCCGTTCAACGGTAAGTACATGTACATATGGGTTAATTACACGGGAAAAGTGAATATTCCAGGGCTTTTTGGTGTTATCTATTGTCTCATTCTCGACGTAGGTATCAGTATGTTTGCATCTAACCTACATGGGAGTATTAACCGCCGACTAGTACGTACATAATATTCCCATATCCTATAGATAGGGGTAGGCAACTATCAAGTGCCAGAAGCTACCCACCTCTTTTGTCTCTTCCACATCTTCTCATATATCCCTCAACCGACGTTTGAGGGTACCTGACCTTTCACCTTACCTTACTTGGGTACCTTACCTGGCTCTTTTTGGAATAGGTCATTTGTCTGATAGGTACTAATGGACCCGGCTCGACTTCGTTCGCGTGATAGCTTACTCCTACAATACTTTACACCTACTTTACCTGTACCTACCCAATTTTTCATGTGACAAACCTTCTTCTTGAATCACTCTATCTGTTATTGAAAACCTCATTAAAATCCATTGCGAAAATTAAAAAGTCTAAGCGTATATATGGACAGACGCCTAAATACTTGAATCTGGTGCACATTTAAAACACAGACTCCTATTAAAAAGCATTCAGATAACAGCAGACAACAAGCGTAATAAATAATGTTTTGGCTTGTACCTAAACATTGAATTGAATTGTATATTTAGTTAATTAATAGAAGGAAATTGATGTATTTAATTATACATAGTATCATACATGATATTCATAAGTGTTATATATCGCAGGTACCAGCTGGATGCGGAAAGCACAGGACCTGCCTTTGTGGAGATCTCTGGGAGAGGCCTATGTCCAGCAGTGGGCGTCTTCTGGCTGATATGATGATGATGATGATGATCATATATAAACCTAAATTGAATAATATTATTTGGGTTTCAATTCAATTTCAATTCCTTCTCGGACGCTCTCACGCCCTTCCATTCTCATTACTACGATAGATACCTTTCGCCGTCTAGAAGCCGTCTTTCATTCATCCTCTTCACAAGTCCAAACCACCTCAGAATACCTCTTTGAATCTTAGTCACGACATCATCTTTCAGCATAAAAATGCTGGATTACTTAAAACTTAATCCGTGTGGTGAGGTAGTCCAGCTACATGGGACCTTCACCGTGTGCCGGGAAATGGGCAGTAACGTTTTCTGTTGTGTGTATTCTTACTACGATCAGATTAAGTGTGGCAAAACCCTCTACAATTGCGAAGAAGGCCAATTCCAGGGGTGGACGGAGGTCAGATGACAATCGGTCCAATGTAAGTATCTGATCTGCCAAATCCCGGATCATGGAGAGCAGAACCATTTGACGAACCCCTTACTCATAGATGATTATTATTTATGTTTGTAAATAAATATTACCTATAGCCATCATACAAACCTTAGTGTGTATGGTCGCCTTTACAGTGACGAATCTTTTCATACTGCGACATATTCCTTTGTTTCCAAAGTACGGAAAGGCTCGACTATCGAAGAGAATTGTAAACATCAATAGTCAATGTATTTATTGCATTCATGAGGAGTATGCAGGTCTTACAGTTTTTATTGTAGGTACTTACCCAATGAATATCATGGAACAACTGAATCCCATGTAATATTCTTGCAATGTTTAATAAATTAAATTAATGACACGAGCTGTTGATAGGTACATGAGTTATGCTATAATTAGGTACAAAATACAACAATGATAACACCCACTCGCTTGTTTTCATAAGAATAACCATTTTATAGGGATAAATCGTTGAAACAATTGTTATTCCTTTGTAGGTATACAACTTGTCATTCCAGTGAATAGTCTAAGAGCCAGCTTAAATCTGACAACACATATTTTACGGTATCTGAAATTTCGTCCCGTGAATTTTTAAAGTATTTTACGGCGTCTGCCGTTTTAATATGTTATAATATACCTCTAGAAAAATTTAAAAATAATTAAGGCTGCTGATTTTAAAGGTTGCAACATCCTGGCAGCCACTTTTCAAAATTCGAAAATAAATAAATTTTTAAAGCATTTTACGGCGTCTGCCATTTTAATATGTTATTTATTGAACTATTTTAAGCTAATATTGAAAATGGCTGACATATTTTCCGGTTGTAACTATTCGGTTTACAGCGAAACATTACCTGCAGTCCGTGCAAACGTATGTCCACAGTTGTAATTTTTACATTCGTAAAATTTATATAACATTAAAATCATATTAGTAAATGTAAATTTTTTTAGAAATATACTATTAAACGAACACATCTACTACTTTAAATGTGCATAATAAGGAAAAAAAGGTCCATTATAAGGCTGTAACAAATATAAAATTATTATAAAGATGTAAAAAAAAAATCAAACATTAATTAGATATATTCATTATTCATATCAGAATATATTTATTTTTGGAAATAATCTATAATAATGAAATAATGATAAAATATTTTATAATAATTTTCATCTTCGGAATCATCTCTAGAAAGTGACAAGTCATATTCATCCACCAAGTCAGATTGTGTAAAAATAAAATACAAATTTTAAATAAGCACTTGTGTGGCTTTATATAGAGCATAATGAAAAACAAAAATATTTGCTAATGTCATCAACTTAAAAATCTTAGTTCTTATATGTAAAATATGTATATAAAACAAGCCAGCGAGTAACTTATCTTGTAAATTTCACTTTTCAAACATTTTATTATTATTATTAGGTGTTATAGGTTAATGGACAAGTAGCATTTCTTCTGATATGTTCTATACAACATTGCAGTGCTGATAATAGCTTTCACTTCCATAACACGTACTACAGTTTAGTTCACTAAATAATTTTATTAATTTTTCACCAAATGTCCACCTTGTTTTTAACAGAAGGGGCGGTAACCTATGAGAGCCTATAGCCCCATGTCTGAGAACCAATTCCAACTATTCACAATTCACAACCTTATGGTATGGCAAGTGATAAACAATATTAGTCTTAGATGGTGTGCGATTTATCCTTGTGCTGTGTCCACGCAATGCTTCAGCACCTTTCATATTAAACATTCGATGAAAGTAAAGCTTGTGAGTCTCATTGTTGTCACCCCGTATCCTTATTTCTTCCAGTGTGGTGAGGTTCGATTCTTGTAGTCTTTCCTCATATGACTTTTTCAGTGCTGCCGGTATCTTGGTGGCTCTTCCCTGCACACTCTTGAGAACAATAATGTCTTGTAGAGAGTTTTAACACTTCTCACCTTAGAAAAAACAGTAAGAGACGTAATCACAGTGTGTGTATTAAATTATTCATTTGTTTTCGCATATGGACTTCATGTTGGCGATAAAATGATGAAAATACAGCCGCATGAACTTCGGCGAACATCCTCCAAGCAAAATATCGCCTTCCAGACATTTTTGGCACGAAAATAATAACTATCTCCAAACGAACCACATGTTTTCTAAGCATAGACTGCAGGTAATGTTTCGCTGTAAACCGGATAGTTACAACCGGAAAAAATGTCAGCCATTTTCAATATTAGCTTAAAATAGTTCAATAAATAACATATTAAAATGGCAGACGCCGTAAAATACTTTAATAATTTATTTATTTTCGAATTTTGAAAAGTGGCTGCCAGGATGTTGCAACCTTTAAAATCAGCAGCCATAATTATTTTTCAATTTTTCTAGAGGTATATTATAACATATTAAAACGGCAGACGCCGTAAATTACTTTAAAAATTTACTTAATTTTCATACCTGACTCACCTGAGGGACCCCAAACCAACCGCGGCCGGGCTTAGCTAGTACCCATTGCTTGTTTACTGGGTATAGAAGTCTCACTGGACGAAATTTCAGATACCGTAAAATATGTGTTGTCAGATTTAAGCTGGCTCTTAGACTAGAAGTCTAGGTACCTACATAATCTATCTATGCTAATTTTTTATAACTGGAATTGTTGGACCGATTCTATTAACCCTTATACTTATTATATGTATGTTTTCACGCCTAAATGGCTGAACAGGTTTTGATAACATGTAGAAGTAGATAGGTAGCAAACTGGGCTAGGAGGTTAGTTAGTAACCTATCTAACTTAGTAAAATCCTAAACTTTTCTTTTTAATACAAGCTTTTAGCACTTATCTTTATATTTTTTTTATCTCTATAACCCTTTTTGTGGGAATACCGATGTACATAACTCAAAGAGGAAAAGCGCTACTGAGCGCAAGGAAAAACCACCTTTCATTGTAGTATATGCAACTGTCATATAAAAGGGGGTATTAAAACATGAGTGTCTGTTTATCATACGAGGCGTAGCCGAGTATGATAATAGTTTGACACTCATGTTTTAATACCTAATTATATGCAGTTACATACACTACTTTATCTACACTCGTATTTTTATGTTAAAATATCGTACCTATAATTTTCTCAACTTTGTTGGAAGTAAGCTGCGAGTCAGTTCTGTCGTATCTACGCGTCGCCGTCGAGGATATCAAGCGGCAGGAAATTCACTTTACTACTTTCTCATTTATCTATTTATTTGCTTAAAATAAGGAAAAACATTCACAAACACAAATTACAACAATTACATAAAATATTCTGTGTAAAGGGAAAATAATTACACAGAATATAAACAGGAAAATTTAAATTTTGAATTTGAATTTGTTAAAGACATCGAAGTATTCAGCCTACATTTGTCCGTGTGCGGGCGCCCGACAAGAATTTAAAAAATAGAAATGCTGTATCATAAAGTAATTTTTTAAAATTTTATAGACTGGCGTGAAAAAAGTGTATCCTTAAACGACTGTTTTCGAATATGTAATTGGAACATTACGCTATGAGTGTAGATAAATATAATTTCAATGTTCTGATGTATTTATTCCCTGTTTTCTATTCATGACATTTTATGTGTCCGACATTTTGTTAATCTTATTGATATTATAGGTCTGTTAATAAACATTTTACCCTTGTAAAACGTTTATTTATTGACATTCTATTTGATTATCTTGACATTTGGATGCTGGATATGTTGCATACATAGAATTTTATTTTGCTAGGGTAGCAAATTCTGTACGTATTTTAATTATATTAATAACGATGACGATGAATGAATTATGTACAATTATCTACGGGAGCGTTTGTTCTATCTTACAGATTACACAAAAAGGGCCGTTTTTTATTTTGAAACGCAACCTACGGTGTTTAGTCTGTGTTCTATCTACAGAGCCAAAATACATACCCTTATATTTTGTAAAAATATCCTAATGATATATTTAAAGCTATTGTTTAGTGAATATTGCCTGTGAAGTAATGTCGCGTTTTATTCCTGGAAGCTCCAACGCTGTCTTGTAATACCGGGTGTAAGTTTATTACCTATTTCCTTATTTGTATGGCATTGCATTATCCTTGTGTACGTTTTGTTAAACCACTTGTAATGCAAATAAATGTGTTTATAATGGGGAAGAAACCCTATACTTATAGGTTTCCTCGTGAAGAGTTACAGGATAGTTGGAACCTAGTAGGTATGTAATATGGAGGCGTAGGTACACATCGACTAGAAAATAAATGGATGGAATGGAAACTGTAACTTCCCATAAAGTACAACATAAACAATAACAGAAAATATAAATCCTTGGTTTTGTTTGTATCTCAACAAAGACTTGGATGCGTAGAGACAGATAAAAATTGTTGACGCCAATGTGGTGTGGAGATGGAGGTGTCTCTAACCTTACCTCTGAGAGGTGGTATTTCTACTCTGCCGGACACCACAAGGCCTTTCATTAACTCTTGTAATTACACAAAAACACGAACTGCAGTAACTAAAACGTTCCTCGTAATTTCGAAGGACTACAGAAACGTCTATTATCTATCCATCAAGTCACCGCCACCACTAACATTTCCCCGCAGTCACCAAAGTCATCACTTCACCCTATAACCACTAAATCAAGCTAGCCAAATGTGCCAAAATTTACGTAGCGCCTATACGATAAAATGATGACGTAGACAATATGGTTACAGGACGGAGCTTTGACCAGCGCGAGGGGGTAGGGGTTGAGCGGAAGCGCGGTTATCGGCGCGGGCGGCGGCGGTATCACAGGAAACGCCGCCGCCACTGGGCCACAGTCCACGGACTTTAATTAACTGTACCCGTACTAGAATATGGTGGGAATTATGACTACTGATATTTGTTAGTAGGTACTAAGTGTAAATATGTAGATGAAAAGCTATGGATGTTTTCGTTTTGAATGTTTGTTTTTTAATCTAAAAGGATGACTGCTAACGTGACATGATACATCATTATCATCAACGTTATCCCAGCCGCAGGGCGTCCATTGTTGATAGTATACCTCTCCAAATGATAGGACACAAAATTGGTAGGAGTAACACAGCGCCAATAATAAAGTACACAAAATTTTACTAAAGTTAGTTTACTTCGTCATCCAGGTTCGAAAAGTCAATTTAAATTTCCTTACATCTCGAAATCAAAACCGATAACCCTCTACAAGGCAAATAATCTGCTACATGGCTTGTCAAAATACCTAGTAAGTACCTATTATGGAAGGGAAAATAAATAAATATCTACAGGAACGCGGGAGATCCGACAGCAGCTGTTTATTTGTACACGTTGTTTGCTTCATTATTTTGTTATATTAATGGTTTAACGAACTAGAATTATGAAATGCTATCGTTGCTATCAATTCAACTATTGCGTTGATTATTCACGGAAAAGTAATAATAATTCAGATTAATTTAGATAGGTTTAGATGGATTGAAAATATATATGAATAATGATTCAAACCCTTTTTAAGCCACTATGTTATGTGTCAATGGTGTTATTGTGTGTTAATAAATGTATTCTATTCTATTTTAATAAAAACAAGTAGGTACCTACTTACAAATTTCATCAAAATGCCATTTTCTTTCTACAAAGTAGATTCCAAATCACCTTTCGTTCCATTCAGTTTTTGTGTAGGTAGGTACCTAATCGACATCTGGCCCTTTTGGAAAATTTCTCAATGAGTAATGAGTATATCGGGATTGTATTTCCACTCCATGATTGACAATCGTATATCAAAAGGAAGCGCATCAAACGGTAACGAGGGTCAGAGGCTGCACAGCCCTGTATGATTTATAATGAGCACTTGGTAAACACGGCGAGGGCTTATCAGCCGACCCATCCGACCCACGGTTCTTCACCCCTGGCGGTGATTCGAGCCGTTACGAATTCGATGTTCTATCTTTGTTCCCACTCCAACCATATGGAAAAAAGCGAGACGGATACCGTGGAATTCGATATTACCCGTGAGGATTTCCTGGCCGTGTTGACAATCACGGAAATTTAATTAATTCCACGGTGGATTGGGACTGCAAACGACTGAGAGCTAATGAGCGCTTTCTGAAATTGGCGGAAATACGTAAAACAAGCATGTTTTATTCGTCGTAGCATCCCAATCAGATATTCATCGTTTTATATGTGGAAAGTCCCTGTGCGCCAGTCGAGTGGGCCCCTCACAGCCAGTATCGACATAGGCGTATTCACGCCACAGAGTGGTGGGAATAACACCGTTCGTACCCCGCACGTGTTCCAGCCGGCCTAATGATTATTGCCGTCGGTTAAACTGCCCAAATCCTAATGTAATACCGTATTATTAACGGTTATACGATTCTATTTTCGTGAAATACATTTTTAGGGTACGAGCTCGCGATAAAATCTAAAAGGAACGACCATAAAACCCTTCCTCGCGATATTTTTAATAAGTTGTTGTGACGGACAATATTACTTTGTCACCGTTTCGGGCGTCCTTCCTCATTGTTGCTGTCGGTAATTTTTTGCTCATTACACGACCATCAATAAGCATTGTGAGGGAGAAGGTGCGACAAGTGACAACAATCGTGATAGGCCTGTAATTTATTCTCGAAAGTGAAGAATGATTGATATCGTTCCGTTCGCAATAACAAGCAACAATAAGTGATTTACGGGTTTTACGACGTACGTATATTTGCACGCGCATGAAACTCTTATCGGGGCACTGATTAATGCAGCTGTGGCGTGTGTGACACTGATATTACGCCAGCATGGTAATGGCCCCGGCTGCCGGTTGCGCCCGATTACAATGGTTTTGGACTTGGCACGCCCGCCGCCGTAGACACGATCCGTCTACAGTTCTACAGGCTTACAGGCCCGTCCGTCGTCCCATGCCATGATGCGCATCATCCATCAGCCTTTTGTTTCTACAGTCGTCTTTGTTTGTAGGGGGTAATCTGGGGAACTATCCACCCGATTCTAAAAAATCTTCCGCTAATAGAGAGATATATATTAACAGGGTTGCTCGTTTGCCTCTTTTAAGTAGGTACGTACGTAAAAATATATTTGAAAGAAATGATGTGATTATAGAAAAAATATTTTTGTAAGTTTCGCTCAATATGAATAAAAAATTGGATATGTCATGTTAATCTAGCTAGGATTTTCCAGCAATCCGTTCCTATCCTATCCGTAGCTGATTCTTTGACTATGTCGTTCGTTCTCGCATTAGTATTTTTCATAAACTCTGTTTAAAAATAAATTAAGACACAATAACTATAATCAGTTTCAGGCATTTTGACTATTACTCACTTTTGTTTGGTAAATGTTAAAAATATTTTTTTTGCTCATAGCTTAGTCAATAGCATCTGACATGTTACGTCTAACCAAATAAGAAATAAAGACAGAATCCTGTGAACAACATAATGAGGAACGCCAAACTACGCCATGCTGTGTATACACGATCACACACACATTCACAAACAGACTATTGTTTGCTATTGACAACCAAACTACGCCATGGCACATATGTGTACGACCGGCCTATCACTTGCCATCTTTATTTATTATTTGAGGTTATCATCTATTTATCCAGATTATGTATCTACCTATGTTTGTAGAAATTAGGTCTATAACCCTTGTACCATTTATTAATCAATAAATAAATGGTTGACCGGAGTAAGAACTTATTTACGTCAATAGATAAGCATAGTTATTTTGTGTTTGATTGATAACGAGTATAGTAGTTATTATGCAGCGCAGTAGCTACTGCTACTTTTATTAATAGTGATTGACTACCGTACCGACGTATTATTTTTCTTTTCATCGCGGGTTATGATAAATCTGGCAACAAGGCCGAGATGTAGATTTTTAAACAACGCCTCGTGGAAGAGCGCTCTATTCAGAGAATTATATTGAAATAGTCTTATCTGTTATGTATGACTATCCATAAAATCCAATTGCCGTGCGTTCAGAGAGTGCGGCTAATGTTTTGAATACACTTGGTGGTCCAATGCTGACGTCAGCGTACTGTGCGTTATAAAAATCTACCTACGAGTGTTAGAATAATTTATTGTTGCATACTACAAATGGATTGTGTCTCAAAAGAACTTCAAAATCGAAACTTTAAGTCAAAGTTTTAAAGCCTCGAAATCTTTTGTTATTTTAATAGTGTCGATTTAAACGTCGAACTCTATATTTTTTTGGAAGGTACCTATGGTGTGCGCGTTGGTTATCAAAGATCATCATAATTTTAGACTCTAGGAACGCGGACCCTGGCAGAAGCCGGGAAGGATGATTATGATAATAATTATCATTTTAGCCACTTAGCGTTTACTGCTGCAGATAGGCCCACCTCCTTTGCCTTCGTCGTCATTTCATCGCAGTATCTTTCAACGCATTTCTTATTCCACTGTAGTTCTTGGTTTGGGATTGGAGAAGGTATCCAGTGGAATAACGAGCATGACCACGACTTCATATACAATGTTACAGTACAAGGCGGGCTGTTTTTTACTTTGTAGTTATAGGTTCAATCACAAAGTATAAAACGGCCACTTTGACTTGAAAGAAACCTAAATGTGTCAATCGCTGAAGTTACGTTCGACGCGACAGTAAACGCTTTCTGTGCTGCTCCTTTCTTAAACTGTGCTCGAAATTCCACTCAATAGGCAGAAAATAGTTCGATAGATCGTTTACCAACGCTTTTCTAAGAAAGGCTGAAATTAAAGTGGCACTTAATGCGCCAACAACGGTTGCGATTTAGTGTTGGTATCAAAATTACGCACGCTCAAGCCACTGAATTCGCTTTAGAACACTACGGCGGGCATAATGTGATGTGTGGTGACATTGGTGACGCGAAGAAATTGTGTTGACAGGCAGTGATATTTGATTGAAGGGCTCATCGCGTATGCCGGGTGCGCGCGGGCGCTGCGCTGCGACGTGCCCCGCTTCGCAACGCACGCATTGTTATTTTTTGTCCATCGCGACCCGACCGGGAACCGAAGCCGTTGATCAGCGGTTCCGAGATATTACAGTACATACACGTGTTCGTAGCAATGCGAATCGACATCCTGCTTGGACGGAATCGACAACGACTCCACTTAAAATGCCAATTAGACAAATACAGAATCCAATATTATATTACACGTCTAAAATCCACATAGGAAAGAACATTTTGTTTTCCGTTGGAAAATGTTGTTTTCTGCACATGATGCCAATTAATCATGCTCTAACGATTGAACAATGCCCTCCTAGTGAGTAAGGTACCTGGTGAATATTATCAACTGGTGCCACGGAATCACGGACTACATATTGTCATAATAAACAGCTATTGAATTGCCTGCGTTCCGCATCGCCGGTTCCATGGCTGTTACTCCTAAATGCAAATCTGCTGGAAAGAACGAATAAAATTTTATCTGTTCCGTGCGTTTTGGTAGGTGATTATAGGTAGATACTGGTACCAAAAAGAATAATATCCGATGTTAACCGCGGCCGCGCGGTGCTCACAAAAAACATCGGTATGTTACCACTCCTTACCGTAACCGTATACGAATTCCGCGGCAGGCGTTACTGGATCGGAACGTTTTCCACCGGCACCCACATATTTGGTATGTTGTATCATCTATTAGGGATGCGTGTTAGCGTGTCTGGTGAAAACAGTTTGCCTTAATTGATTATTTATAAGCGGATTCGCGAACACTCTAGTAAGGTATGGCGTCATGGATTTTCCTGGGTATTTTTTTTCACAACTTCCTTATTAAGAAGGAAATTTCTGTGCTTTGCGATATTCTTATTTGTGACTCAGCTACCATGCCATTAAGCAAGTTGGGTAAGGTCATAATCGTGTTTGCACTCATTATGATAATATATTCCATTAGTTCATGAGTAATGTCACAGTATGTCCCCACTCCTACGGCTAAGATGATGATGACGATTTAGCAATGGATAACAATTTTCTCTAATTATTCACGTACGGTATTTGTGTACTAATTTATTTAATACTCAAGTCTATCGCACGCCAAATTATGCCGCTGGAGGAAAAACAGCTTACATTTTTGATATCGCTTTATCCATTGAAGATTAAATCGCTATCAAGGTGGCGCCTTTCATTAGAGATTACTTTGTACATATTTATAAGGGGAAATTTAGAATCAATTGGTCATGTCAGCGCATGTTTATAATAAAATATTAAACGAAAGTTTCCACGTTTCGCCTATCCCGTGCGCGTAACGAATACCCACTCTAAATAGTTAAGGTATTTCATTAAACGGTGTCTAACTATAATTTAATATGTAATCTATTTACTAAGAAGAAATTTCTGAGAGCTTACAGTACCTAGGTACCTCACAAAATATAAAATATAACAAAATGGTTGCGTCAAGCTTTTAGAAGTTATCTACATATCCATTAATTTTAGAGCCATGCACAATGCAACTCCATATTAAAGTATTAGTTTTAAATATGTGTCTGTAAAGTTATTACAAGAAATCAATGAGTAGATATTATGATATCATGGTGAAATCAATAACTCTGAGAAAGACATAGCCAGAGGATATGAAAAATAATTACTTATATTGCCCTCTATCGGCACGACGCTGCCATCACCAATGGATACTCGTGTTTCTACACTGCGCGAGCGCAGCCCGCGGATGCGCCGCGATGAGTCAGTGGGCCGTGACGTCATCAACGGGGCGCGTCCTTACATCCTTGGACAACGTTCCACTTGAATAATGGCCGGGTGTATCGGATGCCTACCTGAGAGTGCATTGTCATCATAATAGCTCGACTTATGCCTGCTTGCATCTACACACTATAATTTGACCTTGGCGATGTATTTGATGAGGCAGTTGTAGGTTGGGGATCATATTTATTTACGACTATGTTTTGTTCTTTTACTTGCGATCTATTAAAAATTTGGGTTCCATTCTCCCCTCTAGGACTGAACTGAACCTTAATACCTTATTAATAAAAAACCCGAAGTTACATAATCGTATAGTTGAGTATTTGTAGATAACTATGAAATGAACATAAATGAATATTGCGGGTGGGTGCTTCTTATCTAATGGTTCTTTAAAGGCAGTCATCCTCCGGCGATTGTTAATTGCTACCATTTAGAATCTGGGTCGGACGTAGAAAGGTCGGTTTTCATTAACACATTTATCATCGCTGTGATTTAAAGCCAAGGTTTGGGAAATCGCATTTGTTTACATACTTACGACCGACGCATCATACTCGTATGGGCTATAAATCGTATACCTACGTATATCACAAGTTCAGACGTAATAAATCATAATTGAAATCTTAGTCCATTCTTTTGGAAGGGCCGTGTTCTTAAAGGTACCATCCGAAACTGAAAACGAATAATATTTACCTAAACTAACAACTAACTAGACAAAATACGAATTCGTATGAGCAATTTTGTGAAAAGAACCTAGTTATAACATGCCTGTTAACTGTTTAACTCAATATATTGTTCACATTTGTGATCTTCGTTCGTGGTCGAAGCATGTGATGTGTAACTTGTGACACATATAAATATGGTCATACTCCTTATACTCATACTATATTACTTAAACTCTACGTCTCAGTTAAATTACAATATATATTTAGTGGCGAAGCATATAATTTATTCATTGTACAGAATACCTAGTCATTCTATGTACCTATTCCCTCCTGACATCCCGTTATTAAATACTTTGCCGACTAAACATTCGGTATATAGAATGTGTAGATTGTAAAATAAATTATGTGTGAAATTAGTTCATACATTGCCTGGACATTTTAGGCCTTCTATATAATGTTTTTTAATACTTATACTCACTGATTCTAGGGTTTCTGCGAAGGTTTTAATTTGGTACCCGAATCTTATTTTAAGTGGCCTTGTAGCTCATATAGAGGTGTTCTGCTAAATCTAGATTTAGTATATCTACCTGCCGTTTTCTCTAATCCGTATTAACATAAAAATAACTCGGTAAATATGAGTTATTTGTACCCACTCATATAAGTTGTGTAATGCGAACGGCCGCCGGAGGAAGCAGTCTACCTACTCGAAGAGGAAACTGTTATTAGGTCAGCGCACCGCACCGCACCAGCTAACTTTTCCTCCATGGCAGGTCTCAAGCCTGAACTAATACGATAGTGCACAATAAAATTTATTAATGTTGCTACTCTTGTTTCGTGAAACAAAGTGTAGCTACAAATCGGCTACAGCTGATGTGCGATTGTTGGGGTTTCTTGTAGATTATTTTAAATAAATAATATTAGTAATCTTCGGAACTGTTAGAAAGGTGCAATACCAAGAGACAATATGAGGAATTTTAGGGATACAAGTGAAATTTGTAGGTTTGTACCTAATTACCGGAACTGTTGAAATGTATTTAAGAACTCTTTAACTGAAATAAAGGTGGAATACCGATAGACATAAGTTTTTGATCGTTGAAAAACATATAATAAGGCTCCTGCAGGTTAATTACATCACTAGAGATCCGACTTCTACGGCGGACTATAAATACTGGATAAATATAATTGTTTTGAATTCCAGGTGCAATAATAGAGCTTAGAATCGCCAATAAAAATTGATGTTAATCAGATAATGTTGGGTTGTTTTCAAAATCATGTTGACTGTTACTTTCATTCACATTCGTAACTAAGTTTCATAACCAGCTACGAAAGGAGATATTTTGTTAACTTGATATATCCTTTATCTGTGGTGAAGGTGTAAGGTTAATAGAAGTTATGCTTTTGTACTTATCTTATTGATGTAAGCTGTGACACATTCAAATACAATAAAATAAAATATCCAAAGTATTGCCAAGCAAAAATAGAACTGACTATCGTAATACCATAAAGTTTTTGCCGCACGGGTACGAATTTCATGTGTTCGACATTCATCTTGCACTGGGCTAGTTTTTATGAACTCTTGTTTCATCGTTTGTAGCAATAATAAACCATGGCAGGTGTTATCTCTGTGAGGACTATTACCTCTACTATCTCATGTCTGTAATTAAATTACACTAGCTAATCCTTCAAAGTGGTAACAATGCAAGCAATGTAATTGACGGTAGAATAGATAAGGCCGTTGTGGCGACATAGACCTACTCCTAAAGTCTACTTGGCAGACCCAAATACGACGATCATACTGAAACGGTTACTGCTTGAAGGATACAGACACAAAACCAAGCCACAAGATTATGATTTGGTAAACCAAAATTTCAAGTTACTTAAGTCGAGTCAGTTGCTTAGCTCTGACGACATAGCAAAGCTAAATCTGTGGTTTATAGTTTAAGTATGGCTCATAACATTCAAGGTCTTCTTTCTAGACCAGCATATTTTGGATAAAATAATTTTACTGCATTCATATAAACTGTGTGTTCAAATCAAGGGGAATATGTCCTTCTAGAAAATGAAAAAAATTATCTACTAACTGTGTTTTTTCGTTCCATATAAATAATGCGAAGACTTATCCATGAATTTGTATGAAATTTCGAGCTTGGGTACGATAAGATCATAATTGTTTACTCGCTGTGGCCTGATCGAGACATTATTTTGAAAAACTGACCTGACTTTGTAAGGATCGTACTATGGATTTACTTGATTTCATAATGTCATAGTTTGCGCCGAGCCTTTAGCACCAGGGCATCAGGCGCTTGCACATATGAAAAAATGTTCGCATTCTTTTAGTGTAAAAATAAAAAAACATGAACATGCACCAATGCTGTTGCTCTAGGTCTATGTACATTGTATGTTTCTAAATGCAACTTATTCAGTAAACGTTCATGAAAAATGAACACACGTCATCGTCTCATGCCAGTTACCTAGCTTACCTACACTGTGCTATAGGGCCATTTAAGTGTCTAAAATCATCTTAGCGTTAATGTCCCGGTTGTGCACTCGAGGATGAGGGCCCGGGGTATCGATCGGTTAATAGAACCCTCTTTCCCGCTTTGGCAAACCCTTAGTTGAAGATGGAGCTCTGTAATTCCTTTTAGTTGTTATCTCTTCGCGAAAGTTTTTGTTGTTGTTGTTGCATGAAGAAGTGTTTTTTAGGTTGGTAAGACTGTCAAATTTGAAGAGTACGCCTGTGTTATATTTCTGTGTGATCATTATCATCACCATCATCTTACCGACGGATATATATTGATGTTGGCTTCCACACACTGACCGAGTTTGTGCCGCTTGCCTCTCTACGAATTTTACAAGGAGTGATTAATCTAGCTGCTGCGCGCCACTTCGTCCGCGTGGGTGACTAAACATAAACAAAATATCAGTTTAATTTGAATTCATTCGTAGTTTCGTAGTGATCCGCGGCCAAGATACAGACAGACATAAACGTCCAGAGTACGTGCCTCCTTTAGTACTTAACGGCATTGAAATATAACGAGTGTATTGAGTTAACCTAGGAAACGTTGTTTAAACTCTATTTAAAGCGTACTTTCAAAGTTTCTACACCGGCTACCTGTGAACCAGCTATTCGCATAGTGCGCTGGGTGCTCTGCGCGTTCAATACAATAATGGTTTCAGGATGCTGATGGGAATCTCCCGTTTCTGTAGTGCATCGACGATGTTTTCTGACACAAGGGTGGCTTTCCGGCCATACTGCGTAAGAAGACAGAGTTTTTACTGTATAGGATTCGGGACAGCCATAACAGTATTCTGAAATCGTTAGATACTTCGTCCGGTGGGTAATGGGGCACACTCAATAAGCGTGTTTTGTTTTCCACGGCTCTCAGCCTAATGCCTGGCAGGGAGTTTGACGGTGAGGTTTTCAACCCTTTTATTTTACCTATTATACCTCAACACCTTAATTTTATAAAATTGTGTTAATTAAAATGAATTACTAACATAGTGGTGTGAGAAATATGTTTACTAACATGTCTTGGATTATGTAATGACCTGATAAATTTAAAGATTTAAAACTGAAAATAATCATAGTTTTGGCTTCAGGCAGGGCACATAGCTCGCAGAACAGATGGTCCATGGGGCAGGAAAGTTTTCAAGTAGCGACCACGCACCGGAAGACGCAGCGTAGGGGAGGCCTTCGCTGCGACAAGATGGAGCGACGATTTGGTAATGATTGCAGGTATCAGCTGAATGCGGAATGCACAAGACTGGCCTTTGTGGAGATGTCTGGGTGAGGTCTATGACCAGCATCAGCTTAAGCATCAGTCTTCTGGCTGATATGATGATGGTTTATATAGTACCCTCCAATGAAAAAATTCAAAATATATTCAAGGTACAGAATTGGACCTGTTACAGTTTTATTATGAGTATAGATAATATAAGGCTGTCAATTAAAGTATATACCGCTCCGATTTTATAATTTTAGCTTTGCTGGGATAGTAAGTCAGAAATATTTCGAACATATAAAAACTGTTTATTAAATGAAATGAAATTTTATCGAATATAGAGTTTGGGTTACATGATTTTGCAGTTCGAGATGCAGTAGCTTCTTTCCCACCAAATTCCTACCTTTTCAGGCGTATATCCATAATTGATCTACATTTTGTAATATGTCTAGATATGACAATAATACTTATTAATTTAAGAAAATATTAAAATAATGATAATTAAACCAAGTCACAAAAAATTAAAAATGTTATCATTGAATCTAAAACTCTAACTTGAAAATTACAATTGGATCGGAAAATGTCATTGAATTAAAATATTATTAATGATTTAATGTCGCAAAATAATTATAAATGTCAAACTAAATCGAAAAATTAGAAAAGAGAGAAAACTATTATGAATTATAACTCATGTTAAATTATTTATAATTAGTCAAACCCTAAATTTATATTCTAAGAATTCCTTAACACTATAGAAACACCTTTCAATTTTTATCATTTTCTTAAACTTGTTCAATTATGCAGTTTTAGCTCGTCTGGCAGTTTGTTGTAGACTTTGATACACATCATGTAGCTGTTTTTTGACTTAGTTGCTACCTTTGTCGCAGGTATGTAGAATGGCTTCTCAAATTGCGATTGGTCGTTTCTTGATTTTTTTGGAAAAAATGTCTATGCTTGTGAACAAATGTACATATTTCGCCTATTTAGATACATGGTAGCGTCAGCAACTTAAATTTGCGAAAGATTGGTACATGATTCTATTTGTTGTAGTCCAAAAATGGCTCGTATGCAGCGCTTTTGTGTTACGAAGGCTTTATCAATATTAGTTGAGTTACCCCATATAATTATACCATAGCGAAGTATGGTATTTATATAGCCACTGTAGGCAGTTATGGCCGCTTCCCTGGCGGTTTGGCTGACTCTTCTGAGAGCAAAGGCAAAACCATTTACTCTTTCGCATATTCCATGAACGTGTTGCTTCCATTTGCAATGGCTGTCGATGGTCATATCCAGAAATTTTATATTATTGACTTCCACGATTTTACATCCATCGAAATTGATGTTTAGTTTTCTAGGTTTCCCGGTTAAAAGTGTAGAATTGCATGAGTTTATTTTTAGATTATTTTGTGTCAGCGTCATTAATTTGGTTTTCATAGTCAGGGGTGTTATCCTTGATAATAACCGTTGTATCGTCAGCGAAAAGGATGCATTTGTGGGGCGACACTATTGGAGGTAAGTCATTTATATGAGAAATAATAGCGGCGCTAAGATACTACCTTGAGGGGTTCCGTACTTTCGGGTTAATTCACTTTGTTGGCAGACTTGTATTTTTCTAAACCTTTTGTATTAGGCGAGTACTTTGTTATTTCCACACATTGTGTGCGATTCTCTAAGTAGGAGCCAATCCATTGAAGAGAGGGGCCTCGTATGCCATATTTATAAAGTTTGTTCAGTAGGTGTTGGTGAGAAACAAAGTCAATTGCTCTGCTCATGTCCAGAAAGAGTACAGATACGGCCTTTTTTCATCAATGCAATCTGTAACAGATTTTATTAGTCTAAACGTAAAATTAAATTGTTTTTTTCAACGAAACAGGACAATCTATTATACATTACTTATTCGTATATTTTTGCAAAGATGGATACCAAGGCAATTGGTCTATAATTCTCCATATTTTTCTTGTCGCCTTTTTTAAACAAGGGTTTGATAACGTTTTTTTTAGTATATCAGGAAATTTTCCTTGTTCTAGCGATCATTCTAGCGATCGTTCTAGCGATAGTCATTTTTATCACATCCGTACGCACCTCATCGTGTCCAGCTGCTTTGGAATTTTTCAGCGATGCAACAATTTTTTCCAACTCTTTAGCATCTGTTGGATACAAAAACATACTCTTTTCGAAGGACGCTATTTTAGCATTGGAGGTATTTAGCTCTTATGTACAGTAGTCTGCTATAATGTTTATAAAATACTCATTAAATCTTACCGCGATAACTTGTGGATCCACTGTGTTTTCAATGACATCAATAGAATTGCGAACAATGTTGCTTGTGGTGTGTTCACTTATGACCTTCCAAGTGGCCTTACATTTGTTTTCGGAATTGTTAATAACTTTTGCATTAGTGTTTTTCTTAGCAGTGATCATACATTTTTTAAATATTTTTGAGAATCGTACGTAGTTACTTTTGCTGCCCTTACGATATTTTAGGCAGAGCTGTCTTTTTACGACTTGCTTTTTTCAGTCCTCTAGTAAGCCAGGCATTTGTTTTTGTTATTGTCCAGTATTTTAACTTTCGTGATTGGAAAGCAGAGTTTGTAGAGTAGGATGTAGGTATCGTAGAGTTCTGTAAATGCTTTATCTGTATCATTTTTCTCAAACACCTCAGCGAAATGCAGATTAGTTATATATTCGGCAAACTTTTCCTTGTTTTCATTTGAGTAATCTCTTTAGCATTCATACCACCATTTCAATGATTTTTCGTGACGTGTTATTACTGGCAAGTGATATGTTTGAGCTGAGTGATCCGACAGGCCGAGATTATGGACCTTAGATTTGCCCTTGGTATTAGTGGCAATGTTATCAATTCAGGTCTGGGTTGACGTCGTTGTACGTGTTGGTTCGTTTATGACTGCCGTTAAGTTACATGCTGCCAGTATTCTTTTAAATACGTGGCTACAGCAGAATTTTTCAATAAGTCTATGTTGCAGTCGCCACAAACAACATACTTTTTCCTTCTTTTGTGCAATGCGTTTGTAAGAGCGTCTCTAATTTTTGAAAAACGTTAGAGTTAATAGATGACGGCGTTCTATTTATGTAGATGCACAACAACATGGTTCCATGTTTTATCATCTCTATGCCGCAGGCCTCGAACACATATATTTGATCGATTGATTCAATTTCTTTAATAATTTTGTACTTTATATTGTTCTTTAGAAAAACAGCCAATCCTCCCTTCTTTGATTTTCCTCTAGAGTACCATGTTACAGTATTATAGTTGGGTGTTTTTAGGATAGTTTCGGATCCTCTTTGCGATCAAGATAAATCTAAATAAAATAGGTACACTTTTACTTTAGTCGATTCAACGCGACTCGAAGAATGATGTGATAATATGTCATGGAATTAAGCGATCTTATCAGTATTAATATGAGGCTAGTAATCTTATAACGATGTGTGCGGGCTGATAGTGGGTAAGTGATCATTAGTTAAGCAGCCGTAATGAGGAGCCATTCTTATAAGTCAGGATCAAGGTTATTCTGCTGTTATTTTATTAAATACATGCTTGCTTATCGTGCGCCAGGAACCAGTGAAAAAAACTATAAAGACTTAGACCATATCCTCAAGGGCCACTGTCTACGGAAGCGTAGCGAGACTGCGATTCGACAACCGTAGCCAAGTGTTTTGGCCAAGTCTTTGGCCAAGAGAAGTGGTCAGTTCAAGCTGGATAACGAAGCTAGATGTGGCAAGCCGTGGACAGGATACAATGGCGATCATTGCGACTCCCCTAACGAAACGAGCGACATCCTATATCCAACAAAGGACTACCTAATATTGGGACAATGGTATTCACGAATCAATATACGCGCATATTGAGAGGGTCGGTGGCAGAGTGCTCAAGGTATCCGACTCGTATGCTAGAGGTACCGGGTTCGAATCCCATTGCGGCCACGTACCAATGACACTTTTCCGAGTTATGTACATTAGATGATTACTAACCGATGCTCTTAAGGTGAGGGAAAATATCGCGACGAAACCTGCACATTTAGGCGACAGAATGATTCAATCTGGTCACGTTCCCCTGGCTGGTAGCAGGGTCACGGAAGTCAGATGGCAGTCGTTCCACGGTAATATCTGATCTGCCAAATCCTGGATTATAATCAAGGCGGATCCCGGGCCCTTGTTTGCGGGAGCACAACCGTGACATTAACGCCAAGATGATTAATATTAATATACGAATTTGATGCTGTAGCTGGTCACTCTGGCTGGTTACAGCAGCACCATGGCTACCACGTTGGTACGGCGACCGATGCGTATCGCGCGCACCGGCCTGCCGCGGGCGGACGGCACCATTATGTGATTTACATAATAAAGACGGGCCTTGGCCTTGCCGTCGCATGCGCTTGATGCCGTTGTTTGCCAATGTCGTCGCAATGACGTGGCCAGTTTTCACATGAACATTATTTTTTTAAGTCACCGTGAACACACAGCTCGCTTGAACTGAAAAGCGATGGCGTCATTCATAAATATAGGATGTTTAGCGATAAGTATTCGTATATCCGTGCCGCAGAGTAGAATAGCACCAACCCCTTACATTCGTTGGATGGCCCCTACAAGGCAACTAACGTTTTCGAGGCCAAAGATCTAGGGTCTCCGTAGGCTGGAAAATGGGCAGCACCGTTTTCTATTGTTATATTTATAACATTGCGATCTGCAACCCGCCTGCCTTGCGTGGAGATTATAGCAATAACCTCCGCTTTCGTGGGAGAGGCCCTAAGTCCTGCAGTGGACTGTTATGGGCTATGATGATGATGATGGTGACTAGTATATTAGACTCAAATTGACTAGAATTCGTAAAAGTAATACCTAATAAGTATTTCTAGTAACCCATAATTAAGATATTAAAAAGCGATTACAACAAAATATGATATGAACTTTCTTGAGAATTATAGATATTGCTATCTCTAGGAATGGATAAAATCATACATATTAGCCTGGGTCGTGCGATACGATTTCACTTTTGATTTTGCTGACAGATAATACAAATGTTACATACATTATTTCTGCTTTGGATAAAACTAGTGGCCCAATAAGAAATACCTACCACTAGCTGATGCTGGTCAAATGTGTAACTAATACTATGTAAAAAAATATTAGTTTCAACTACCTATAAAGTAATACTACCACTTTGAAGAAAGTACCTGCAATTACAACACTAGTAGAGCGGAAAAGCTCAGAAGCGTTAGTTCTATACTTACTATGTAGTGACGTTAATGAGCTCATTACATGGGTATTCGCGTTTCATTTTGATTACACCAGTATAAATAGAAAAGGATATGACTGTGATTACATAAGACACGGTAGCGTTTGCCGGCGTCGCGTTTCAGCTCTGTGATGTGACTCTAGAGGCGATAAACAGATAATCTCCGAGATAGATATGCAGATGTAGCGATCTGCGGTGACAGTGTCCAATAACCAGCGCATTCAAGGCCTGCCTAATGAGCCGTACGGTTTTACTGTAATCCAAGACCTTCATGTCGAATAAAATTGCGCAGTGTGACGTCAAACTCCGACTTTAGGTTGTTAGGTAGTTGTAATTTTGCTTTTTGTTAGGTCAGTCGGTGAATAGAGCTGTCTAATGCGCTTATTACTTTTGCTAATTTCAGAGAGGGGAAATCAAAATAGAATGTGTTACTCATCAAGTTCCATTTTTGTATCACGTCTTTTGAAAAGCGAAGCGATGCGAATGATACAAAAATTTACCTTATTCACTTATATTACACACGTACATTCCATTTTAACTTGCTCTCACGCATTTTGCTTCTGACTTTAGCCAAAAGTAATAAGCGAGTAAGTATAGTATATTTATATGAGCCATTTTCAAGGTTTAGCAGGCAAACGTTTACATAAATTATAGGTATAGTCACAGTCTGTACAGTCAGCGTCACTTTGAAACAACCTTTCTTTGTAGCAAATTAAAGTTTATTTTTACTTCTGTAAATAAGTATAGGTGATGAATGTCACCTAGGGGTTCAACTCGGCACGCAAACAAACCGCAAAAGTTGCGTGTCACTTCCAGGACAAAGGTTCGCATTCTGGGGTGTTAAAATGATGAATTGGTACCTACAGCAAGAATTCTTTACAAAAGCGAAAATAATGTATTTTTTGGTATCAATGTAGGTTTATTCGCAGCGTAATATCGCAGTGTATTTCCAATTCCCACCGGTAAAATATTTGTTCGGCATCCGCGCTTTTTAATTAAAGTGCGTGGGTAGTCAAAGCGCATGTTACGCGAATGTCGTGAAGCTTTCCCCGCACGCATGACGGAGCCAGACGTTTCACATACAGGGATTAACAGGCACCAGAACAAATTGCACTCGTTCCTGTTTCCGGGGAACTGGCGCAACTTAAAAATACTTTACAAAGTAGCGCTAGCTGTTAACGCTAGCTGTCAGAGTAGTCTGAAATGTTGGTTTTTTGGCCCAAAAACTATTTTTAAGGGTATTTTCCGAGTTTCCTACCATTCGGATTTCGGTTTCGGATGCAACTGCGTCGAAATATCGGGCCACTCGTCAACTAAGGTACGCGGTAGGATATCCGGAACATACCTTTAAAATGTGTGATAATAACCGCGAAAGTTTATGTTTATGTTAAAAAATCTAATGCATCTTAGATACATCTAAAACAAATTATTCTAATAATATATTTGATTGAAGACCCGTTTTACGCACTGCTTGACCTATCAGTCTGCAATGTAGTGGGTCCTCGGGTTCGTTGTCCGACTAAACATGAACCACATGACGAATTTATGTCTCTTAAAAAGTTCCAAAGTTGAAAAGAAACCTAATGTTATTGCCTATTCTATTGTGGGGCTAATCACAAGCGAGGAATGTTAATTGTTTTTGGTGTACCCACTAACTATTGTTAAACTTCTTAGATATGGGCTAAGCGTAGGTAAGGAGAAAGGCATAGTTTAAGATAAAATAAATAAAAATAATAACGTTGGTATGTGGCCGACAGTCTCATTGACAGAGGCTTCGGCATGCCAAAGGCGTGAGGCATGCAGGTTAATCCTCTCAGTCATATTCATTTACGATTCTGCAGTTAGGTTACATTTAATCCACAGATTGACCTCGATGGACGGTAGATTTGGCTGTATTCTTGTTCTCGGCTACTCCTGACCGAGTTTCGTACCGATATTCGACCGATACTCAGTGTGTCGAAACTGTAAGGCGCTGTCCTAATTGGCAACGGTTGTGCGACCATGGTCGTACGACGGACGTTGCCCGACTAATAGGAGACCTCAAAGTCGCCCGTCGCACAACCCTTGACAATCGGAATTGTCTTTAATGTTAAAAGCTGTGTTTAATGTTAATATGAGGAAAGAAACAAAAAATACTATTAAATTTGTACCAATTAACAACAACCGTCTAAACAGTTTTAGAAATAACATTATAGAGAAATCATCTAATTTAAAGTATTTTGATGATACAAATGAATATTATAATTCAGTTTTACACATGACAAAAACTGAAAGTAATAGTATATTCAAACCAAAGGTGAAGGCAGTAAACAGCAAACTTATGTTTAGCGATTGGGCGACAGCAGGAATACATAAGAGTAGAAATAAATTATATGAGCTCTATGCAGAACGGGCGTATAATAATAGCGTAGAATTTGCTGAGTATGTTAAACATTATTCGAAGTTATTTAAACGCGTTTGTGCTACAGCTAAATCGAATTTCGTTAAACACAAACTAAAAAATTGCACAGATGTAGTAAAATCCACATGGCAGATAATAAATAGTGAAACTGGAAAAGTAACAAATCGCGATACTAAGTACAGTTTAAAGATAAATGATAATGTTGTTACCAAAAACTCGGAAGTTGCGGAGGCATTCAATAAATTTTTTACAGACATTCCAGTGTCAACTACGAAATCCTTAAGTTCGTCTCCTGCTCTCGCTGAATCCTTGTTAAAACAAAATGTACCCGAGAGTGTCATCGATTTTAAGTTCGAGCATGCAACACCTCAAGATATAGTTAAGGCTTTTAAAATCATAAAAATGAAAGCAACTGCCGACATTGATGGTATGTCGGTAAAAAATATTAGCTCTGTAATTGATGTTATTGCTGTCCACTTAGCGAATATATTTAATAATTGTGTTGATAATGGTGAATTTCCTGACCTGATGAAGCACAGTAAAGTTATTCCATTGTTGAAAACTGGTAATACAACGGATCCTACAAATTTTAGACCAGTTTCAATTTTACCGACTCTATATTACCGAAAATATTTGAGAAAATCATATTAAATCAACTAAAAGCTCATTTTTATGGAGGTAACCTATTGCATCATAAACAATTCGGTATTACTCGCGGTCGTTCAACAACTGATGCAGGTGTTGAACTTATTAAACATATCTTTGGGGCGTGGGAGGAATCACGTGATGCCTTAGGGGTTTTCTGTGATTTATCCAAAGCCTTTGATTGCGTTAATCATGACATTTTGGTCAGGAAATTACAACATTATGGAATAAAGGACTTGGCCCTGAACTTGCTAAATTCATACTTGAGTCATAGAATTCAAAAAGTTGATGTGAACGGAGAGAGATCTATGGGGTCTGTTGTCTCTATGGGTGTCCCCCAGGGATCTATTTTGGGCCCATTTCTGTTTCTTGTTTATGTAAATGACTTACCGTACTTTGTAAAAGATACCCATGAAATTGTCTTGTTCGCGGACGATACATCTTTAGTGTTTAAAGTAAAAATACAACAATTAACATATGAAGACGTGAACAAGGCTATTGCAGAAGTGGTAAACTGGTTTACGGTTAATAATTTATTACTGAATGGCAAGAAGACAAAATGTTTAAAATTCTCTTTGCCAAATGTTAGATCAGTGCCCACTAATGTACAAATAAAAGGCGAAAATTTGAATTTTGTTGATTCTACAGTATTTTTAGGCTTTACCCTGGATAATAAATTGCAATGGGGTCCTCACATTGATAAATTGGCGAAAAGGCTAAGTTCTGCAGCATATGCTGTAAAGAAAATACGGAGTATTTCTGACGAGGCTACAGCAAGATTAGTTTACTTTAGTTATTTCCACAGTATTATGGCCTATGGCATACTGCTGTGGGGACACGCTGCCGACTGGCACAATGTATTTGTATTGCAGAAAAGGGCTATTCGCGCGATTTATCAATTGAGACCTAGAACTTCACTAAGAGATAAATTCAGGAACATTGATATAATGACAATGCCGTCACAATATATATATGAGAATTTAATGTATGTTCATAAAAATTTACACTTATTTAAGAAGAATAGTGATGTTCATAATATTAATACGAGAAATAAAGATAAGCTTGTTGCTGGTGCTTGTCGTCTAGCCAAAGTCCACAAATCATTTATGGGTCAATGTGTACGCTTTTATAATAAGGTTCCAACAGATATTCAGAATTTACCATTGAATAAATTTAAAGACGCTATAAAAAACAAATTATGTCAAAAAAGTTATTATAGTATATCTGAATATGTAAATGACAAAAGTCCATGGGACTGAACTGCTGTTCTATACTTTTCTATTTACTTTTAAGATAGTATATAGGAAAAATAATGTATTAGTACATAAGACATGTTTAAAAAAAAAAGAATTAACGTAGGCTCTGTGGGTTTCTTGCCGTTTCTTTCCCCCACAGAGAACCACCTTGGAAGCGGCGTTAATTTTCCTACCTCTCCCACACATGGTGTCTCCTGTCTGCGCTAGGGTAGGGGTAGGGTAGTAGTTAGAGTAGGGGTAGGGTAGGGTAGGAGTAAGATAGCGGTAAGGTAGTATAGAGTGGGGTAGGGGTAAGATAGTGGTAGGGTCGGGGTAAGATAGTGGTAGGGTAGGGGTAAGGTAGTGGTAGGGTAGGGTTAAGGCAATGGTAGGATAGGGTAGGGGTAAGGTAACGATAGGGTAGGGATAGGATAGAGTAGGGTGGGAGCAACTACCTATCACATGCAGCATGTGTGATGCACGCTCACTTAAAAGTCTGTCTGGCGGTGGCGTGGGGGCCGGGTCGCTCTTTTCCCTCAAATATGGTTGAATTGGACGATGGCTGGGCCCTGCGTTATACTCGTGAACGGGTGCTGCCTTGGTGGACTGGCTTACTCTTGCTGTAGTTTTAGGTGGTTTTTCTTAATTATACTAGACATACCTACGAGTATAAAATATAATATAGCGTTCCGGCTCTGTCTGGCATTGTCGAGCCCGGTTCGGTTGTGGTTGGCGAGGGATACGTTTATCTACAGCCATAGGGCGGTCAGCGTGTCACTGTGTGTTTCGTTCCTACTTTCCTACCCCCCTCCTTTTTGACGATTGAAAGAGATATTTAATGTCCTAATCAATAAAGAAATTTTGATTTGATTTGATTGATCGGTCGTTGAGTATCGGTCGAATATCGGTACGAAAGTCGGTCAATTCCATTAGTCCGGTTCAGTCGGTTGCCAATTAGGTCAGCGCCTAAGACGTTTCAGTATGCTTTAATACGCATTTAAAAAATTAATAACCCTAATGTCTTGAATGCCCCTATCCTCATGTTTTGAGGATCACGTTGTGTTTACATCAGTCAGTGCATCTCAAAGTTACTTCATAAACTAATCAGGGGTAGTCCGTGCAGGGATTAGCTACACTAATACAGAGGCGGCGCATCGAAGCACCGGGCCCCAGGGTGAAGCCCGTATTAGAATGTTTGACTAATACCCCGGTAGTTTCAGGCCGGTTTACGGCTGTTGGCACAACAAGCCAGAGTAAATATATGATTACCTGTTCGGTTTACAATTGGATCAAGTGATCAATACTCTTGAATTCTAAATAGAGGCTTGCCTATCTGTTTACCTGTATGTTATAACGGTTTTAAAATAAACAGTAGGTACCTACTCAGTATAAGTTTGCTAGTAGTGTTAACTTGCCTGAGTATGAAGCAGTTCTTTAGACAAAGGTTGCCTGGTAGAGATCGCTTGCAGAGATAAGGCCGCCTTTGCCCACAACTACTTATGGATTTTGTCGGAACTTTTTAATATAATTATTCTTGTGTGAGCAATATAGAATTTATCTATCTATCTACTCCTTGTTATCGTGCTATAGCATAGACGCTTTGCAAACTATTTGGAAGTGCAAACTGTTGGAGAGAGAATTAAAATCACGAACCCAAAGTTATAAGAGGCGACTTGAACATCGAACCAGCCAACCATCCCGACGAACTGGCTAACTTGATGCCAACCAAAACTCAATGAGGCGAATGAAGTGGAAAATTCTCTAGAATCTCTGTGAAACTGAAGACATGGATGTTTCATAATTTGATCAAGCAAAACGACAGAATTTTGTTTAACATTATAATCTGAATCACATTACACATCATATCAACAGCCCATAACAGTCCACTGCTGGACTTGAGCCTCCTTTACATTTATCGTCATAATATTCACGCTTGGCAGGCAGTCTACTAAAATCATTAACAGAAAACGCTGTGGCCTATTCTCTGGTTGCCTCTGCCTTAAAGATATTAGTCGCCTTCTAGGATAGTGAATTGAAGGGGCTGGCATACTATGTTCTACTGTGCCCGGCGCCACACGCAAAATTTGCAATCGGCCGTTTAACCTAATTTAGTGCCATAGGATACTTTGATCTAATAAAATAGTAGCCGTAGAATCCTGTGGGATAGCTACATATCAACAGAGATTCGAACCACATGCGGGTGAAAGCAGGCGACCGCTAGTCAGCTAAAATTGTGAACTGCAATTCTTTACCTTAACGGATTACATTATGCACGTTATACTTTAAAACATAGTATATCTATCATCACACCCCATAACAGTCCACTGCTGGACTTTGGGCCTCTCCCACGAAAGGGGGAGCTATGCCATAATCTCCACACTTAGCAGGCGGGTTGAAGATCGCAGTGTTATAATCATAACAATGGAAAACGCTGCTGTAGTAGTATATCTATAGCTAAAGATAATCGGCTCAGCTATTATACTTATCTGTCCTTTTTTGCGATTGTATCATTCAGCGGTGCGTTTGTCAACAGTCAAGGTGACCTGCCGGACACCACACGGCCCGCACGGTAATCTGAATGCAGAAAACAAAAAAATCGCACTACACTGTATTGTTTTTGTTTGTCTCGCGATTGTCATTTTCATTAAGCACAGCTACAGTTTCCGCAAACTATCCGGTTTCCCAGGCCTCAAGGAAATCAAAGTAAGGACCTGCAACCTGACCTTCATTTTTAATGGAGAACAGCTGGATTGGTCTTGCTACTGTGCTTACTAACTTTTTAGAAAACCTACACTCCTTAAGATTTCGTTACTAAACGTTCTTATTTATTTATTTAGGTAATGTACACTTATTGAAGACATATTGTTGCATTATAAACAATTTACATAAAATAGGTTGTATAATATGAGTTCCATACTGGTGACAAAAACAAACAGAATATATTGATAGAAAGATGCTCAATAACACACAATGAATTTTGAGTTGAATGTAATCTAAATAGCCACACATGTTGCAACGTCATTCAGTCAATGTCTCATAAAATATTATAACAACAAGTTTTCAAACGAGTATGACATTTTATGGTCACTGGCCACAATGCAGCCTTAGTCATGAGAAACAAATATTTGAAACATTTACTTCATGATTCACCGGTGCAGCGGAGCCGCATACCGCGACTCTCTCACCGGGTATTTATTCGATTGTATGGAACTGCTATTGCTGTGCACCTGCACTAACAGGATATCGCAGGCTTGGAAATAGGTACTGGCTGATTAGATTGTATGGAGATTAATCTTGGAATTAGAACAAGACAATATGTGTATCAGGAATGGATTTGTGAGTTTTGATCGACCCTTCCAAGAAGTACCTAAGCCAGTCAGTAACATCAAATAGTTACCGTTGTCTGAAAGTGGTATAGCTTCTGATTTTATATCTACAGTAATTAATGACATTATTTAAGAGCATCGAAGTAAGCAATATATATTTTAAAATGTTCAATTGGCTTTGGAAATAATAATAAGTACTTACTGTAAATAACGAATAAATAAACTTATGTAATGGAATACGATATATTCGAAATAAGACAATTTTAACATTTATTATAATGAAATATCCGACATGCACTTGGTTTAGATTTGCCATTACTCCTTATGTCAACTATACCAAAATTATTATGATTGTTCCTACACAAAACATACGAGCAAATGCCATATTGTATAAATCGACTGTATATAAAATCCTACCGCTCATAGAGATATGCCGAGCGCCTTTGAAATCCACGTTAGCAAAGTATTTTCTCATGAAATATATTTTTTTACGTGGCGATGTCCACTTTACGTTGTTTAGTAGATTACCTATAATAGTGTAGTATAGTATACACTGTAGTACTGTACACCAGTGGTACTTTGACCTAGCACCAAGGGACTGTACGAATGGGTTTATTTAGACCTCGTTGCAAACAGTAGGCGGGTGTTCAATCTCAGAGCAAACGTCTCTGAAGAAGTCATCTGCGCTGGTCTCCTTGCCGTTAACCAAGATGAAGGGAACGTAGGTGTAGTTCACACTCTTGCTCTGATCGCCGTAGTATTTAAGAAGTTCAATGCCCTTTTGTCCTTTTGCACATTGCTTTATCGGCTGCGGGTCGATGGCCATCTGCCGTCCGCACTGCAAATATAAACTTTCAATGAAAAACATTACTGTGACAGTCAACCTAATTTTTAGGTGTTGCCCGCGACTTCGTCTGAGTAACTCCGTTGTGCCGTATTCCTGAGAAACTCAATAAATTACTTTCAGTCTTTAAGATATTCTGGGATATTAGATAAACTTTATCAAAATCCGTAAATTTGTAGTTTTTACCAACTTACAAAACGCTCCTACAAAATAATAGGACACGTAACGTAGTATAGGTTTGTGCGCAAGCAAGCGCAAGCAATAAGCAATAGCGGACTTTGGAAAAATTCAACATTTTTATTAATTACATTGACAACAACGAAAGCGAACGGTTCAACAATAGGGAAAATCGGCGTCATGCATCTAAATACTGAATATTTCATGCTGTTAATAAAAATTTAAAACTATTCGACTCGTAATGTTCAGGCGAGCGGTTCAAAAATAGGGCCCTTGGCTATTTATTTACGAAGTTTTATCATCTTCATCATCATCAGTTGCTGTTGAAGAAAGTTTCTTACCCTATTAGCCGCTAGGTCGTCGGATCCCCGTCCGGCCTGCTTATAGTCCATCAAGCATACGTTGAAGAGCTGCGCCTTGGTGCGACTGCTCAGCAAGTCCAGCGCGCACGCGTGCAGCATGTTGCCGTAGCACTCGGCCGGCCCGTGCTGGCACTTGAACTCGACCTTGCCATCTTTCACGAAGGTCTGTAATGTTCCATGAGTAAATGAAAATCAAAATAGAAGATATTAGGCACGTGGAATGGATCTACTCATACCCACGGCATATAGGAATTAAATTTGGTAAGTTCGTAGACGCGTTTTCCATAAAATGCTGGTCATGACCAGGTCGCGGTAACGAGAAAAGTTTTTTTTCATACAAGTAGGTAAGCACAGTCTGCTGTAGGAATAGTAAACGGCCTGGAATATTTCGTTCCCACAGAAATGAAACAAAAACAGAATCCATGTTACCTTAAAGAGATGTGGTGCATGCAAGGTGTGACAATCTCCTTTGTTGTACATGACATACACTCATTGGGTCTTACAACGCGCCGCCATTTCGTAGCGTTCGGACATATTTTTCCTCGACGAAAAATATTTTAAAATGCCATCATGTGTAGTGAAATCGTGTAAAAGTTACTGGAAAAAATGTAACAAGGCAGGAGGAATTACCTACCACGCGTAAGTAATTATGATTCGTGCTACTTTTTTTATTAATGTTTTATTTACTTTGGTGCAAATTTACAAAAGTACAACGATGTGGCTACCTGTTTTTCGGGTAAATTCCCATAAAGTGGGGAATTCTTTATTAAATTTGTGACACAGATCAGGTTCCGAATTTTTATTACCTATCGTATCTGAAAAGTACTTGAATGGTTATAATTATTGTCTACCCTACGTACTGCTATGATGTAAGCATAGTAGTCCGATTTTATAAATAAATAATATAACACCGCTTTCTGCGGAGCCCTTATTATTTTCGATCCCGATTTCATTTTAACCGGGTTATATTATTTTAATAGGTTTCCTAGAAATAAAAACCGTAAAGACGATTGTACTCTAATTGTACGAAACTGTAGAAGAGAAACTAATTAGAACCCATCATCTGCGAGTACCGTGTGCAGTGCACATTTTGATGACGTGGATTTTAAAACAACCGCGAAGGGGCTACGATGCTTGGTTCCGTACGCCTTTCCAAAACGGGTAAGTTAACTGAATAGCTAATTTGTTTTTTATAATTTGATGTATTTGTACCCTCCTCGAATAGCAGAATAAGAAAATAGGGCAGGATAGGGGTACGGCAGGCATACGGGAGGGGTACGGGAAGGTTACGGGAGAGGTACGGCAAGGCCGAATACTTTTTTTTAAATTATGGATACATACATAACGTTTCGCCATTTTTCTAGTACTTTAATCTACTTGTCACGGTTCTGACTAACCTCTCTCGCTTCTTCCAGATCCGCACTCATAATCTTTTCGTACATGCTCGACGATTTAGGCTACTCTTTCTTTTTGTTAAATATCTCCGATTTGATCATGCTATGTACCTACTTCTCAGTATTTCCCTTCTAACGCTACCATGCACTTCTACCATATACCTTCATCTTTTTCTTTTTCGTCCTCTCTTCACGGCCAATCCAACTTTGAATTCCTATCTCTATCCTAGTCACTAAATCCTCTGTCACTCCAGCAAGTCAGGGAACTGCTTGAAACATCAACCAGTTAGTCAATTACAGAATTCCGTAATTTATCGCTCATTGAAACTTTTTCAATACTTCTAAATACCCTCACTTCTATTGCATTTATCCTACTTTCGTGCTTTTTGTCTCATAGACAACTTTCTCTTCCATACGTCAATGTTGTAACGAGCACTCCTCTGTTAAGAAGCTATCTTGGACACCCGGCTGTTCACAAAAGTATGTAGTGCTCTTTTTACTAAATTTCTGGCATTTACTCTCCTTTCGACATCACTTTCACACTTTACACCCCTTGTAAACGTTGGTCCTAAATATGTATAAAAACTCACCTGTTCCACTTTTCTACCTGCGATTACGATTTCACAATCAAGTTATAACTCAACATCAACATACCCTAGAAGATTAGGGTATTTAGAGGGTAGGGTATTAGGTTTAATTTAAATTATTTGATTGATTGTTTGATTTAAAATCTGCAAAATGGATCATGTATATGGCAACCCTAAAATTACGCAGACATATAAAATGGCGGCCATTTCTATGCTTCCCTCATGACTTAAGACACATGGATTCTGTTTTTGTTTCATTTCTGTGTTCGTTCCCATGATTTTCCACTGACTGGCTCAGATTTCGCCCCACAATCGAATTACAGCTACCCTCGACGTCACGTAATAGGTGTATCATTTATAACGCAGCAGTGGGTTCCTACGGTATTTTAAGTATTTAAGCGATATCTGGAATAGTTATCGAAATCTGGAAGTGGAAATAGGAAGCGATATCTGGAACACGATGTTAAGGAAGATATATCCTTGTCACTTACCTCCGCATTTCCATACGGATAAGTCTTCAGGTCGATATATTTGTTTAACACAAATATTGCGCGCATTAATTGTTTCGTGTCAAAATTTCGACAATCCGGACACAGGCACTCGTAGTAAACATTTATTTTCACAATGTCCGATGATGTAACCTGAAAAAATGGATTATTATTATTATTTATGTGTTATTGTAATTTTGATAACAATTAACATATAAATAAAGCTCTGTGTTTGGAAATACTGCGGCAACATAGCGTGGTAGTTCAAGGAAAGATGTAAGGTATTCCTGTTGATCATCATCATCTTCATTCTAGCGTTTATACCGGCTTCTGCCAGGGTCTGCTTTCCGATTCATTCTTCTCCACTTCGCCCGGTCTTCGGCATCCTCGCTTCGTAAGCCGTTGGCTCTCGAATCCAACTCAGCGACGTCAATCCATCGTTTCTTGAGTCGCCCACGGGACCTCTTTCCTGATACCGGTGGGTGCTGCCTGTATCCCTGAGGCTTACGCAACACGTGACCATACCAGCACATGCACAATGTCGTAACCTCTCTCGGAACCTCTAGGTTATCGAGACCGTAGGCGAGTCTCGTCCTCAGACCAGAGATAGGAACTGTAACAGTACTCCATATATATTTGGCTATAAATACCGCCGGTTAATACAATATTTAACATTTGCAGAGTATATGAACATATAACCTAACCTAATTAATATATAAGTAGTTGCTAAGCAACAAAGGCTTTTTGAGGAAATATTACGGTTCTACAACGCAAACTGACATTACCTACAATCATTGTCTCTATAATACCTATTATGAAAAAGGTAGTTAAGTAAAAAATACATATAATACACATACCTTATTATTACTATCAGCTTCCTTGGTGTCAAAGGATAAGATATCTGCTAAAAATTAGAAATAATTATAATTTAGTTTAACCACAACAATAATATAACACAATATAGCTCGAAACCGAAAGCTAGCGAGCTCCATACAAACGAAGTTTGATCATCATATCCATATTAATCAATCAAAGCCAATGAAATTTTGTAAACGCGATTAAGAAACCAATATACCAACCTATGTCTTTTGCCAGTGATGACTTACGAAACAGAAACGTAGCCGCTCACTATGGGCCTTATAAGAAAGCTCACTGTTACCCAAATGGCAATGGAAAGGGCTATGCTCTTAGTTTCGTTGCGCGATTGAATTAGAAATGAGGTGATCCGCAAGCGAACCAAGGTCACCGACATAGCCCTAAGGATTTCCAGGCTAAAATGGCGGTGGGCAGGGCACATAGCTCGAAGAACAGATGGCGGAAGGCGTCATGTGCCTTTGTGAAGAATTCTGGGGGAGGCCTATGCCCAACAGTGGGCGTCTTTCGGCTAATATGATGATCTATGTCTGTGGTTTGTCAGATTTTCGTAAAATAATATATCGTTTCAAAGTTAAACGACATTGAATTGATTTGTATTGTACTAAATTTAGAATAAATATTTATTATGTTTTATTGTGATTGTAATCATTAATACAGTACATTAATTATGCAATAGGTACATTGAATACAAAAAGTTTTCTTCCAAATTAAACTACGAAACTATTTGCAATAGGATTTCATTATTTAGCGAAAATCCATCTAATCCATCTATCTGTCGCAGCCGGATGGTTAAATTAGCCGGTTAATGAAATGGCTAGCTTTTTAAGCAATTATTTAATTGAATATTTGCCAAATTCATGAACTTTGAAAGTTACGTCTAACGAACGATATTGCCCCGAGTTTACGGAGCTCCTCCATGCATTGTCACAACATTAACCTAACCCAACCGAATTAAAACCTAATGAAAACTATTATTATTGTTTGAGATTATTGTGAAGTTAGCATTGTGACAATATTTGGAGGAGCTCCGTAAACTCGGGTCAATTTCTTTCTTTAAACATTACTTTAAAAATTCTTGAAATCGGCAAATTTTCAATTAAATAATAGCATAAGAAGCTAGCCGTTTCATTAACTGGCTAATTTAACCACCCGGCTGCGACATATACAATCTATATACTAATGAATATATAGTAATTTGTAATAATAATAATTTGTAATTAATAATAATTTGTTCAATGTTTGTCACTTGAATGCCCAAAGTTTACCACAGCATTATTCGGAGTTACTTGAGGCTTTCTCCTCTGTTCCCGTACAGGCGATTCTCATTTCTGAGACTTGGTTCAAGCCAACACTTCCCTCCACCTCGTACGGTCTCCCTGGTTATGTACTCATACGCAACGACCGCGTTGGGAAGCGCGGAGGTGGAGTTGCGATTTACCTTCGAGCAGATCTCCAGTATAGGATTATTGCTTCTTCGTGCCCTACTTACACGTCTTCTCCGGAGTATCTTATCTTGGAGGTTAATGTCAGGGGTGTCAGAGCTGTTCTAGGTGTCATTTATTGCCCTCCTGGCATTGACTATTTTTCCCAACTTGACACACTTTTAGTTTCTCTTTCATCAGAGCATACCCATATGATGATAATGGGGGACTTTAACACAGACCTCTCTAAACCTGCTACCAATAGTCGGAAGCTGATCTCGATTATTGAATCTGCCAACCTCCACGTGCTCCCTCTTAATCCCACGCATACAAACCTGGAAACCCCCGATACGTGGCTTGATCTTATTTTATCATCGTCCCCGGACTTGTCTGTTACCCACGGCCAACTACCTGCGCCGGGCTTTTCTAGACATGATCTCATTTACTTGGCGTACAACATCAAGCCGCCAAAAGCCAAGCCAGTGTTTATCGATGTGCGCGGTTTTGGGAGGATGGATCTGAGTTCGCTTGGGGCAGATGCTGAGAGACTTGACTGGACGGGGTGTTATGAAGCGTCATCTATTGATGACAAAATTTCAATTTTTAATAACAAAATCGTTTCTTTATTTGACGTCCATGCACCCAAACGTTCTGTCAGAGTTAAGCGGCCGCCATGTCCTTGGATTACTGAGGGAGTTCGTGTAGCAATGCGGAAGCGGAATAAGGCCTTCCGTAAATTCAAACGTGCTCGCACAGAGTCTAATTGGTCCTCCTATAAATGTGCTCGTAATATCTGCAACAAAATTGTCAGAAACGCTAAACAGCGTTATTTCTATGAAAACCTAGCCAATTCCTCTGTTGCTAACATCTGGAAGTTTTTGAAGTCGGTGGGGGTTGGGAAGCCACAGGCTGCTCAACAGAAACTGCCGTTTGGCTCGGATACTTTTAATCAGCATTTTTCTAAATTCTCACAGTTGGACCAGGCCACTAAATCAGAAACTATTAAATACATTGCTGCCCTGCCACCACCCTTAAGTCAGAAGTTCGACTTTTCTCCAGTCACTGAGGATGAGGTTAGAAAAACGCTGTCATCTTTGGACTCCAAGGCTGTGGGTTGTGACGATATCAATAGAGTCATGATTTGTCATATTCTCAACTCCGTTCTTCCAATTTTGACCCATATTGTGAACTTTTCTCTGTCATCCTGTTCTTTTCCTGACTTGTGGCGTAAAGCATTGGTCATTCCTCTCCCTAAAATTTCCTCTCCATCTTCCTTAAACCATTTTAGACCAATTTCTATTCTTCCTTATCTATCCAAAATTCTTGAGGCCCTTGTCCACAAGCAGGTGTCGTCGTTTGTCTTCTCCAATGCACTCATTAGTCCGTTCCAGTCCGGTTTCCGGCCTGGGCATAGTACGGCTACGGCCTTACTCAAAGTTACCGAAGACGTGAGGGACAGCATGGAGAGAACTAGATTGACGGCCCTTGTATTGATTGACTTCTCCAATGCTTTTAATAATGTCGATCATGACATACTACTGGCTGTTTTATCTCATCTTGGAGCATCATCCTCAGTGACAGACTGGTTCACATCCTATCTCCGTGGACGACAGCAAGCCGTTCGAGCGGATGGGTCAACTTCTAGCTGGTGCAACCTTGATGCTGGCGTGCCTCAAGGTGGAATTCTTTCTCCTCTTCTGTTTGCTATTTTCATTAACCAGCTGACCCTAAACTTAAAATGCTCCTATCATCTTTATGCTGACGATCTCCAGATATATGCAAATGCTGAGGCTGCTAACATTTCTGATGCAATTAGTGCTCTTGACTGCGAGCTCCAAACCATCCTGGACTGGTCATCAAGATTTGGTATACACGTCAATCCATCCAAATGCCAAGCTATTATTATGGGCAGCCCATACGCAATTAAACGCCTTGATCTCTCCCTGGTGCCACCTTTACATTACAATGGTACAATTATCCCGTACTCTTCCCAGGTAAAGGATCTGGGGCTTTACATTGACAGCACTCTCAGCTGGGTACCGCATGTGACAGAGGTCAGCAGGAAGGTCACCGCGACTCTTTGTTCCCTCTATAGATTTAAATTTTTCCTTCCCCCTGCTACCAAATTGCTACTTGTGCAATCTTTGATTCTGCCTATCATTGATTACGGCGATGTATGCTACACTGGCGCAAACCAAGACCTTCTCTGTAAGTTAGATCGTCTTCTTAACAACTGCATAAGATTCATCTTTGGTTTGCGCAAGTATGATCATGTCTCGGTTTACCGAGCTAAGCTCAAGTGGCTTTCCATCCGACAACGCCGTAACTTAAGAACTCTTTCTCTCCTTCATTCAATTTTACACGACCCAGCTATTCCAAAATACTTAAAATGTAAATTCCAGTTTCTCTCTGATAATCACGACCGTAATCTCCGTTCTTCAAACAATCTTTTATTGAATTTCCCTCTTCATCGGACTGGGTTTATTTCTAATTCGTTTGCTTTAACAGCGATGAGACTCTGGAATGATCTTCCCCCTGACATAAGATTAATATCTAAGAAATTCTGTTTTAAGAGAGCAGTACATAACCATTTCCTGAACACTCCTTAGCTCCTAATTTATTCCTTGTTCCTTTATTCCTTTTTCATCTCTTTTCTTCATAAAGCCTCAAGTACCTGAATAATTTTGTGTAATTCATGCAGTTAATTAATTAATTAATTAGTGTAAAATATCTATTGCTACTTTTAACTTTTAGTGTATTTATTATTATTATTTATTTAATTTTTTTTATAAATTTGATTGTGGTTGAATAAGCTTTTGTGTAATCTTTACTTGTAAGTAATCTTCCTGCACCGCATACCTTTTGTCAATTGTTATCTCTCCTGGTAGACTGGTAGATAATGCTATTTTAGCTTTAAGTCCGCCAATGTACTGTTTGTGCATGAAGTATAAATAAATAAAAATAAATAAAAATATAGGTAGTTCTCCCAAAGCGATTGGAAAGTGAACTACTTTTTCAGTCCCATCCATCAGACAAAATGTCATAGACATAGTAACGCATTATTTTTAACCATTTTGTACTCTATTAACTATGAACAATACTCACATTCTTCAGAATAATCTTCAACCTCCATGCTTGCGTAAAAAGCCTCCACAAAAAAGAGGCACAAACACAACACACGAATAAACATCGTGGATCAATGTGGGCGTAATCAATTTATTTATCACTGTGACACTGCCGAGGAAACGTCCACGAAGCTCGGTCGTTTGGTGATATGTACTAAAACAACTCATGTGTAATATTATTATCGACTACCGCATCACAAAACAAAATACTAACGAAGAATGTACGGGAAACACTAAATAAAGGGTTCCGCAAAGTACCGAAGGAGTAACTATTAGTATCTCAGTTCTTAGGTACCTATGCATAGTTATGTAACGAGTAAATAAATAGTTCTCAATAATCATTTATAATGACAAGATCATTATGGTCATGGTTATGATCATTATTAATGGTTATGATAAGGCAAGCATAGGACGAAGAGCGATTCTGTAGAATACCACATAAGATATAGCTCATTAGGTGGTGGAGCGTCGCCATCTGCAAATGCAACTGTGGCAAACTTGTATCCCACCAAAAACATTTCAAGTAAAATTAGTTCAGCAAGCCTCGCTAAAGGTTTCGCTGTGAAAAAGGTATCAGATCTCATGCCTGCCTGCATGCCGGCAAGCCTGTACTCTACAAAGCGAAATCTATGAATTAACCCTACATTTTCGTCAGAAACTATGGCTTGGCCGTTTCATAGGTTCAAACTTAGCTCTATGACAACGGCAATGAAACCGTTATGAGCTTGCGAGTTTTGGCGAACCAATTTTACATAAATTGTTTTTAGTGGGATTACAGGTTTGACACAATTGGTATCACTATGTAGATACAATAGCTCGCCTACACACAATAGAATTTTGATAATTCCATTTGTACAGTATAATGTAAAAAGACATCAGCATCGCAATGTAGAAGTATGTGAAGAGTGCACGGTTTCCAATTTAAATCTTAGAACAGGTGTCTTGAATGCGGTCATAGAGAGGAACAAAATATTAGTGACATAAATTTTTGTGCATCGAACAAGCATAGCGCCCACTTATCTGTTGATGCTTTCGTTCTGACTTTTATCTGCGGAACCCTTATTACATTGGGCTCTGCGAACAGCGATAACAATACAGCAGAGCCTATTACTGTGTCATGAAACTGGTGGACTACTTATTGTTTCCTAAATAAATCTCGTATAAATAAACCCTAAAACTTCGCAAATGTATTTTAACAAAGCTGCATTTGGCAGTTATTGGGCTGACGTGTCATGTTTATGAAAGATATTGGATGTTTTTCAAGAAATGAACATGGATTGTAAGCACTCGTTAAATGATAATACAATATGGTTGCGACAATATTATAGAATGTTATTAATACATGTTATTAAACAAGGTCCATTATTTTATTACATATAATAAATACTATAAACTATCCTGTTATGTAACTAACATCGGACCGTTGATTTCGTTTCGTATTCGTGTAGTTGTCGTGAAACTTTTGTCGTTTTTGTTAACGATTTCTTTTGGAGGGCAACTTTTTCTTCCCATAGTTTAAGTTCAGTGGTGCATTCACAACGCCTTTTATGAATGTGTTACGCGATACTTTTGACAACAATTTCAATTAATTAAAAATACGTTTTCCGAATTTTTTCTTGTTGTACCCGGTTGTTTATTTAAGTTAATTATGAATTCCCTATGCCGGTAGATATTATTATGAAGACAAAACATTGTCAAAAGCCCATATACGCCGGTAGTAGAATAGGAGGATATTGCAAAAGGTGATGTATTCGTTTTTATTTATTTATTATCTAGCACTACATTTATGTTTTGTACAAAGTTGGGGAATAACTTGGTTTTTGGCCATTGTGTTCTACATCCCTTGACTAAATAATTACGTAATGGTATATGCTCTTAAGGTTAAAGGTTTTTGCTCTTTAATTTATTAGTAAGCAACTTTTCTCTAGCTTACATTACTTAATTTGTATAGATTTTATTTTATTTATTTATTTTATGTCATACGGTAGGCAAACAGGCAAGCGGGCCACCTGATGGAAAGTGGTCACCACTGCCTATAGACATTAGCAACACCAAGAGTATCGCTAATGCGAATAGATATTAAATTTCAGATGTTATTTAGCTGTCAAAAATTATCCCAAGATTTCCCGTGTTACCATTTTTATATTTGCTCAGTTTTGTTATTATGTACAGGGTAAAAAATTAGAAACTGCTACACCACCTTTTCAACATATTGACTGGCGTAATACATTTTTTATTATGCCATTGTATTGGAAAATTACTTTTATTATATATTATTATAGGCATAAAATAAATAATAGCAAATATATCGTAAGTCATTTATTATTTACAAGCTTCTGGTTTAGGTTTTAGAAGTTCGCACACTTGCTTTTTCAAATCAGATCCGTAAGGAATTTCATTGTGATTAAGGAAAATGTCTGGCACACTATACAAACCGTACATCTTCGATAGTTCACCGTAGTATATCATTAATTGAAGTCCCTTCTTGTTTTTAGCACAATCAATGATAGTTGTGGCGTTCATTTTAAATTGTTTTGCACACTGTAACAAATAAAAAATGTATTGGCGCGACGTGTTTGTAGAATATAGAATAGATAGAATAGAACAATTTTGTATACTTGAATGTGGTTTACAAATTGTATTTAATTAGATGAAATACACATTAAGTCTAGCAGATGGCCTGTCTACCTAATGCTGCAAACTTACTACCCTACACCTACTTTACCCCTCCCTACCCTTTTTTCTTGCTTTATAAATCTTCTTAAATCACTATATCACTGTTGAAAACCGCATTAAAATTCGGTGCGTAGTTTAAAAAATCTAAGCGTACATACATACATACGGACAGACGACGGAAAACTACTTTGTTTTATACTAGTTATAGATAGGTATAGAAGTACATAGTATCTAACTACCTACACATACATAGTACATGATAAAAAAATACTTATACACAGACTACACATGCTATTTGAAAAGGTGTAAGCAATAAAATCATATCTATGTGGTCGCTATTTACCATGTGTATGCAGAGCGTTATCTGTAAAATAACTCTAACAGCTGTAGGTCATCGAAATAACGTAGTATTTATTTTTCTACTTACCAACTTCCTACTTACCTAACCTAACTATATAAAAATAAAATAAAAAAGCTGGCTGGGTTGACTCCTTGGATAACGATGCTAATCCGTTGCCCGAGGAACGAGCCAGCTTTCCGCTCACCAGTGGAGTCGTTTAATTTTTTAGTAAGTTCTAAAGTTTTTTGGAAATGGCACATAAAATTATTAATCACTAATTACTTTATACCATGGTTTTTTTTGCTATCTTTATAACTAATACGCGAAACGACATAGAGTTTGTCTAAAAATTCAAGCGACTTACATATTTAGCTTTAAGAAGTACTAGTGGCCCCGGCGCGACTTCGTTCGCGCCGGGGCCACTAGTAACCCCTACATTTACCTACTACTACCTTAAAATTTTTTTTGCTTATAAACTTCTTCTTGTATCACTCTATCTATTGTTGAAAACCGCATTAAAAGCTTTTCCGTAGCATATAAGATCTAAGCGCACATAGATACATAGGGACAGACGGCGAGAAGCGTAATTGAAATCTGATGTAAGCAACAGGATCTGTCCGTAGGATGTCGCTATCGCCACGACAAAACTACTTATAGATAGAATGTGTTGCTTATAATTCAATCAACTTAATAATTTCTCACGTCGTATGATGGCGGTAACCTACCCTGGCGGTAAAATATCGGAGTTTATTTTATTGAACTATGCTGTGTATCTTTGAGGCGTGTTCGCGTCGCACCATCTTTGTCTTCAGAGTTTCAGACTCATGATTAAAATTCTCTATTGTTTATCAAGTAACGAGTCAGAGAGCTAACGTCTCACCGGAAGCTGAAGGGATCTTAATCAAAACTATCTCTGAAAAGGGGATCATCGACAATACGAATAGCCCGGCATTGAATGAAATCAAGTGGAAGAAGTTGGTATTGGGGTGCACCAGCCCATAAATACCATACCAAGCATTCGAAATGAACATATGCCATTCTTCGTCCGATACTTTTTTTCAATTCACTTTACGCACTTACTACTTTATTAATTGTAGGTATATTGTAATACTACTGTAAAGTAGGTGCATAACAAGTGCAAGTACAGAAACTACAGAGGTAGGTACTCCATCTCTCGCACATTGATAGAAATACTAAGTAAGTAAGAACTCACCTTCTCGGTACCAGTGGTGTTGGAGCCCTCGTCGAAGAGGCATTTCACGATGGGCACATATTGCGTAAATGCTGGCAGTTCGTCCATTATGCACGCGTGCAGTTTGTTCCCGAAGCACTCTTCTTCCCCGTGTTGGCAGATGACTACGGCATCGTCGCCGGAGCCCTGGGTCTGGAAGATATAAAATTCACTGAACTTTGAATCATATTATTTGGTTACGATGAGTCATCATCATCATCGTCCTAGCGTTTATACCGGCCTCTGCCACTGTCTATGCTTCGGCCGCTTTCCTATTCATTTATACATAGTCCAAAAATTTACAATAAATGTAGAAAGTACTGCAGTAAGTGCTGCTTATTTCTTTTTAGAAATAAGTTGTGTCTTTTGTTCTTTTATATTTCTCTGTATATCATTATTGTGTACAATAAACAGTTAAATAAATAAATAAATAAAGTACCTCTCGAAAACTGAAAAGTACGTAGTTTGAACTATTATTCAAAATAAGTTCAAATTGAACTTTTTTATTACTTTTGGTGCTTGATAAATCTTGAATTCGATTGCAATCATAGAAAAGCTAGATGTTCAGATTTCAGAACGACTTTACTGATTGTCGTATACTGTAAGACGTGTAATAATAATAAAATAAAATTCTTATTCCAGGCAACAAACCCAAAAGAGAAAAAATCAAAATTTCGTTAGCCTAATTTATATTCGGAATCATTTTATCTTTTACAGAAACTAAATCGCGTGGTGTTGAATATGCTCGCACTACGTATGGGTGTCGTACGAGGCCCATTTCTGATGAGATAGACCAGCTAGAATAACCTGCATTCTAAGGAAAGAAGGTGAAAATTAGAAGCAGCGGTTTCAATAGTTTACTTTTAAGTTTAACCGCTTTCATCTACTCAGCGTGTAGTTGAATGGCATATCTTTGTATGCCATTATCTCTATAGCGCTGTCCTTATTGGCAATGGTCGTGCCAGGCGGTTTTCAGGTCTCCTATTGGCCGGGCGACGTCCGTCGTGCGATCATGGTCGCACGAGCATTGCCAATTAGGAAATGCCAATGTATGTTGAGGACAGAGAATTTGGACTTCGGTTGAGATAAAATAACTAAATAGTATGGAAGTTATCGGTTACATGCTGTCTACGAGATACAGAACGTCATCATCATCGTTTGTAGTTGAATGTATTTCTCGTATATTGTATTTTTGCCATACGAATAAATAAATAAATCATCATCATCATCATCATCATAGCTTTTGTTTCAAATCTTTACCAATCTGGGCCTACTTCATTATTAAAATAGAAAGAAAATGTGTACATACTTTAGCGGCTCCGTAGGGATATGTATACAGATTAATATAATCTGATAATTCTTTTACAACAGGGTATATTTGGGTTGTGTAGTCAATTATACATCCACCACATAGAGCCTCGTAAAACAAGTCCACTCTGACTTTATCGTGAGTATGCTGAAAAAGAAGGCAACCATATTGAAAAATAAATGAAGAATCCTATGCTGGCCATACACCTTCATCCCTATCGTCGTGTGGGCGTGGATGGGCATGACAATTATAGACGTCATGCTAATCCACGCCCATACACGGTCATTTCTACTAAATCCAATCGACAGTGTCATGCCGATTGGACGATAGGTATGAAGGTGTATGGCCAGCATTATCGCATGTACATACCTTTACACACAATTATCCGAGCAGTCAATCCCAGTTTCTTCCAGGTCCACTTTTTTACTCTTTCTTTTCCACTTCATCCACTTTGGCTCTAGCCTTTAAATACATTATTAATAAAATTATTATTAGGTTTGCTCTTAAATTAGATCGACGGTGAAGCGAGCTAACCCAAAATATTCGTTCCATTAATAAAGTATAAAAATAAATACCGACACGGTGCGCTAAACTGTTCAACCATTCTCCGGGTCCCCAGTGGAAGATCTTGGTCAACCTCGTTTCACCAACGGTATTAGGAGGCACACCTAAAAAGTGGCGAACTTGTTGCTGTGCTGAAGTTCGACTAGCCTCTAAATACGAAACTTTGCGAGCATTGTTTAACCTTGGTTATTGGTATCACTAGCATACTGCGACTAGCTCATAACGATTCTCATAATATATGTTTTAAATACCGCGAGTCCTGCAAGCAGCAGCAGCACTAAAGCGGATCTTCCATCTATCTTCAGAGGACACATCCTGCGTTGCCTGCGTGTAGAAGATGGTACGTAACTGTTTGTATTCTATACAAGGATGGACTAGCTTCGATTGGAAACACTTAGCCCATTAATAACCTAAGAATTTCGATAATTCTACAATGTACTGGAATTTCTCACTTAGGTATATTTAATCATATTTATTTATGTTTTAAAAATGATTATAAGAAATACATACAATTATGTAAAAAAGTTGCTTGGTTGCGTACGTATGTATTTCACAAGTCAATGTTAATTTGGTTTGTACTAATGAAATTGGATTGGTTTTTAGATGTCGTATGATGTACCTACGAGCATAAAGTTAATACACGATATAGATAGAGGACTCGATGTGGGGAGAGAGCTAGCGAGACTCGACGATGCGTATGCTGGCAGCATGGACGTAGTACCCAAAGCTGGCAGCACGGCACATTTTCTGTTCGCACACTTCTTATAAAGATGGGCATACTATGAAGTAATGCGTGTAATAAAAATGGTTATAGAAAATGGCCGACGGACGTGGCTGAAAAGAATTAGCTTAGGTTCTAGAATTTAGATTTAGAATTGTGATGAATTGAATAAATGAAGTTTCTTCAATCTCAACAACGTCTAAAATATTTTTGAATAAAATAACCATGTTAATTAAATATGATAAGTAAGCGTTTATTTTATTTTAATCAGAAAGCAAGCAATTGAATTAAGTATTCACCAAAAGTGTAATATAATGTCAAAGAGGCAAACCGTTGAGTAGGAATGTATTTTCAATACGCGATCACTAACCCACCTGCCAAGCTTGGAAATTATGGCAATTCCCTCTACAAATGTGGAGGAGGGTCAGGTCCAGCAGCGGAGTGGAAATAAATTCAGCCTAGGAGGTTGGCCGCGTTGTTATTGTTGGCACCCGGTCCCTAGACCCAAGAGTTTCCATGACAAACGGCGTATATATTATAGCCAGCAGTGATATCATTGATACCACCCTCAGTTTGGGATGCACTGGCAGGAGGATAAGCCGGTTATCGATGTAAGCTTCCAGCTTCCAGGCCGTCATTTATTCATCATCATCATCATCACAGCCCATAACAATCCACTGCAGGACCTCGGGCCTCTCCCACGAAAGGGGAGGTCATTGCCATAATCCCCACGCTAGGCAGGCGGGTTGGAGTTCGCAGTGCAGTTGATGTAAATCTACCCAGAAAGATGCTGCTGCCCATCTTTCGGATTTGTCCCTTAGTCGCCTCTTACGACACCCACGGGAAGAGATGGGGTGGTGCTATTCTTTGAGGTGGCGGCACCACACACCACGGCATTTATTCATAGTTGGCCCTTTTACCGTCGACGCGAAGTAAGTCTCGGGGGTTGAAATAGTTGAGGGCCGTGTACTGATGTATGTGGTTGGCGTTTCTGCAGCAGGTCAGGCCACAGTGGTCAAGCTGGTTAACTTGGCGGCCACAGCGGCACTCGTGTGTTGCATTGCACAGGGCCGTGGCACTGATTAGGTTGGGTGGGTTTCCGACAGCTGTCGGTTAGGGTAGTTTGTTATCAATAAAACACGCTCTTGCGATAAATAGTTTCAATTTATTAAATTATACGCATAAATGTATTTAGATACAATTGGACATCTCTTTAGCTAAAACGGGTGTCTATTTATAAAAAAAAAGAATACAGTATGAATATTTAATTACGACGATAACCAGATATGTAGGTAGGTATTTCTCTGTGGACGAAATAAGTACACAGGTATTCTTAACAATATTTGAGTTTTCTTATTTACAAGCTTCAGGTTTAGTTACAAGAAGTTTGCACACCTCTTCTTTTAAATTCTTCTCGAAGTTCATTTGCTCATTGTTAAGAAGAGTATATGGCACATAACGTTGACCGGGGCGCCATAACTGGTTCGTTAGTTCACCATAATGTACTAATAATTGCAGCCCTTTCGGACCATTAGCACAGTCAATGATAGTTTTCGCGTCCATTTTAAATTGTTTAGCGCACTGGAAATCATAAAATTATTAGGATAAGTATAGTATAAATAAGTGAGTATTTTATACAAATATGTAGCCAGCAGGTTCATATGATATAAGGCAATTAACAATCGACTTAATAATATGCCTGTAATAAACAATGCCTGTAATAGTTAGTGAGTGATGGATGTGCCCAAAAAGAACCGGCATTAGAGCTACTATTTTTCCCTAGTATCATAACATAATATTCTGGGCGTAAGGAGTTTATTACGTCATTGGTCTTTTTCTACTTGACATGAAGTTTGCCACAGATTTTCATATATGTATGTGTGTAAACTCTTTATTGCATTAAATACCTTAGAACTATATAACAAAAGTGATATAAAATACATTGCAAAGGCGGGCTTAAAGCTTCATCTTAAAGTCCTGTGGATATCAGCGGAACTACAAAGATTAGCTTACTAGTGCCTATTATATATAGCTAGGCTAGATACTTACAACAGCGACAATCTTCATATATACTAAATATTGAAACAGCAAAGTGACAATATTGCAGTAGAAATGTAGAAAAGCGAATAGACCAAGGAAAAGATGTCGTCATGCCGAAAATCAATATTGAAAACCGGTCGAATCGATGCGAGCAATTCATAAATAGCGCCCCTAGTCTACTGTACCTCTTCGACCGCTTCGTCATTGGACGCACGCTCCATGATACATTTCACGACAGGCACATACTGAGTGAAGGCTGGCAACTGGTCCATAACACAAGCGTGCAGTTTATTTCCGTAGCACTCTTTTTCCCCGTGTTGGCAGGTAACTACGGCATTGTCGCCGGAGCCAGAGGTCTAGAATTATAAATTATAAACTAGATACCTACTTTAAACTTGAACCTTTGATTATATTCACTTAACGGTTCTGCAAGACATGAGACTCATTGGTAACATAGGGGAAGGTGGTCTAAGACGGGTGGCCCGCCTAAGACGGGTTAGCGCTCGTACGCTGCCATGTCAATAAGTAGTGCCGACGGGTACATGTTCCGAGGGTAACCGAATATTGACGAGTTTCGATCCGTTTTGCTCGGGCACCGGAGCCGCTTAATGGCAGATTTTAGAAAAGATTAAGATATGTGTTCCTTGATTAGATGAACACCTTTTCAATTAGCACATTGTTAATATTGAGCTTATATTTTAGCGCTATCCAATTTTAAATTAAGACAAAGTGTTATCTCGGATTACCGTTTGTTTTGAAGTCTTTAATTACTTTTCAAAAATATGTGCTATAGGACAAAACGGGTAGGGGCAAAACGGGTATAGTTTTGTATGAACAATTTAATACAAAACTTGTTATTTCAATCTATATTGTAAAAATATCTCAAAGGAGTATAGGTATTTTGATCTACACTACTGTAGCTATTAATATTACTTCAATAGAAAGGTTGATTTTGTTAGGTGGTTGAGGTTTTTAAGTTTAAACATTTTAACAGTAAACATAATGTTAAATGCTTACAGTCGATGATAAAGTATAGTCGGTAAGTACAGTGTTTTTTCCTATTTGTTAGATTTTAAGTTTGATTTATCTATCCTAAAAATAAAGACGTCTACCCGTTTTGTCCAAATCAGATATCCGTTTTAGGCTCATATGCGGGCAAAACGGATTTTTCTAGAGGTTTCTTATGTTTTCTATATATAAAAGATTTGAAAAAAAAATGCTTTAAAATAGTGTTTTATTTTCAAGTTCAATAAACATCCTATCTTATAAACTAAATTTAGTTAAGTTATTCACCACATTTCTAGTTTATTTTATCCTTGCGCGAAACTTACCCGTTCTAGGCCACCTTCCCCTAACAAATAAATGACTTTGAACTTTGAATATAGCGAGCAGTCGATGTTTTATGGCACGATATTTTATATTTTTTATATTTGACAAGGCAGGTATTTGACCGCCATGCATGGAGCATGTCATTACATGGACGAAGATGGAAGGGAAAGGCGGTACAGGATAAACTTGTTCGGTCTTAAATCGGGTTTAGCCACTCATATGGATTCTATTAAAATTTGGAAAAGAAAGGCGCCTTTAGCTTATAATCTCCGATATAATCAACTGAACGTTGTAATTTTAGCCAAACATATTTTTTTTTTGTTTATGAACGGAATCATCATTTCGGTGGCATAACGCCCTCAGAGCTTAATAATAAGTTTAAAATAATCGATGATACGTACACGAGCGTTTCCATAGGGATAAAGACGTAGGTCAATGTAATCTGATAATTCTTGCACAAGGGGATATATGTCTTTCTGGTATTCCTGCTCACATGCCCCGCAAAATGACTCGTAAAGCAAATCCACCTTAACTTTATCCTCAGCTGTCCACTGAAAAACAAATATTATTAAACAATAACCTAATGCATGCAGCGAATCGGGTTAGGTTAATAATAATTAATAATTACGATGCGACTGTGGAGCTCTATGCCAAACCATAGAGCATCTGCACTCTTTTCCTCTTTGTCCTGCTACCTGCACTAGGGAGGAACTATTCCTGGCGACTGAAATGCCGTTGACGTGACCGACTACTGGGCCAGTCAGATCTAAGGTTTTAGAAAATTTACTCGACAAAGAAGAAGAAGATTAATAAATAATTGTGAGCAATAATAATTTATTTTAATACCGTTAGTCCTGCAAACAGCAGCAGCATCGAAGTTATTTTCATAAGACACATCTTGCGTCTAACTAAATTCAACTGGAACAGAATAACTTTGCAAGAGTTTGTCCCTTTTGTATCCCCACAACTATTCCAATAATAAGTTGGTACCTATTAAAACTAATTTATATAATATTTAAAAGTATGTACAGTTGATTAACCAACTATAAAAATGTTTAAAGAATTTTATATTAGGTATGCAATTTATGCAGGATTTACGAATATTTGAGATTCCTAAACTTGCACTTTTTGCAATGAAATATTTGTATAAATTTAATAGGTTCTTGTCTACAGAAAATGTAATATTACTTTTTACTTATTTTTTATAAATAGGATAGGAATTACGATAAGAGCGTCGTCGGTGGCCTAATGGTTATTGGGTCCGACTCGTACCCTGAGGTACGGGGTTCGAACCCCAGTACCATAATGTACTAATGACTCTTGTCTCAGTTATAATAAGCCGTTTATTTCAGGCATTAAGTATTACAAAGCTTAAAACAATGTTAACAAGCCCATATTTTGTTAGTAATATCTTAAACACTAAGTCTTAGTATTTATTTTAGTTTCTTTATTTCCCCTTATTGCGATCCCAGTAATAGTTATGTACATTAGTAGAACATTAACTGATGCTTTTATGATGAGGGATAACACCGTGAGGAATCCTGCACATTCAGACTCTGTTAAGGTATTAGAGTTTGTATAGTAGGAGCTTTTGCTTTAAATCGGTTACGTTTAATGGAGAACAAACATGTCGGTGTCTTTTATCTTGTAAACTAAACAATACGGAACCTTAGGGAACTCCGATAAAAGCATTCCTTTAGTTAATATATCTCCATTCCTTTACTTTAGTGTAAAATTTTACCCATCGACGTTGCACGCTCTGTCTCTGTGCTTATTATTATTTCATACTTTTACATTTTAGCTAAATATGACGATCAGTGTAAAGTTAAAATAAAAAAGATGCAGTGAAGTGTATTTTAAAACGCTTTATTAAATAATACTTAATTCATAATTTTTACACGCTTCAGGTTTGTTTTTAAGAAGTTTGCAAACTTGCTCTTTTAAAGGAAGATTGTCGTCCGGTTCCTTATTGTTATATAGATAATATGGTACAAATCGATCATCGCTGGGGTGGCGCCACAATTTCTCCGTTAGTTTGCCATAGTGTACTAATAAACGTTGCCCCTTCGAGCCCTGAGCGCAGTCATTAATAGTTTTGGCGTTCATTTGAAATCTTTCAGCACACTGTAAAAAATCGTTTAAAGTTATCAGGGAATATATTCATAGTTGTGGGAGCTGAAAAAAGAGAGGAGCAGGACTGATACCCAAGGTGAATCTCAGCCGTAGGATCAGTAAGACATCTAGAAACTCCGTGGTAAAAGACCAGCGGGAGAGGAAGAGCACTTACGACTTGGAGAGACGATATCTGTCATAAAGCCGGCGCTAAGTGGATGCAAGTGGCCTGAAGTGGCCAAGCAAGAAAAACGCGAGTGAAAAGTTAAAGAGGAGGCCGATGTTTACTGGGGAACAAAGAAAGGCTGACATTGATGGATCGAGTAAGTACTGCAGGTACCTTTTCTGTTCCGGAAATATCGGAGCCCAAATCAAAGAGGCATTGCACGACAGACACATACTGCGTAAAGGCTGGCAGCTTGTCCATTACGCATGCGTGTAGTTTATTCCCGAAGCATTCTTTTACACCGTTTTGACAGATCACCAAGGCATTATCGTCGAAGCTAGAAGCCTGGAAGTCACAATTTAAAATAAATACACATAATAAAAGCTATTACCTACGGTTTGTTTTTTAAATCTGTTTTCTAGTTTAGTTGTCACGAACCTTACCTCTAATCTTGAAATAAGGAGTGCATTTTGAGTATCTGGTTATATAATTGTAGCCAAGAATCTTGGTATTCTTTCCTGATTGCGTCCACTGCTTTCGGATTTTTGCATGGGCATTTCGTCTGGCCGTTGGAGCAAAGAGCCTCATTGGTGGCAATGCTTAATTAAGGCAGAATTGTAGGACTATATTGAACTATTTTCGCAACAGCACTGCAGCTGTTTAGAACTATGCTTACTAAGATATAAAAATTGGATATACGCACATTAGCTTTCCCATAGGGATAAGTGTGTAGGTCGATGTAATCTGATAATTCTTGTACAACGGGGTATACTTCTATCCTGTAGTCATGGATCAGACCCGGCGATATCAATCCATCGCTCCTTGGGAAGGCCCAAGGAAAGGCCGCGGAGGGCCGCGGGACCTCTTTCCTGATACCGGCAGATTCAGGCACGTATTTTCCACGTATCCCTGGGGCTTACGCAACACGTGACCGAACCAGCGAAGGCGAGCCTCTTCGATCTTATCCGTGATATCTCTCACACCAAGGCAGCCAAGGGGGGTGTACTCGTTACGTACTTGATCAAGTCGCCTAACGCTACACATCCACCGTATGATCTTCATTTCGTCAGGTTTCAACCAGGAAACGCGGAAAACAGTCAATATCATTTATTTATAATCTTGGCTGTGGGTCCGCCTTAACCATGATTCAGGGTTTGGTAGATCAGATAATTATAGTGGAGCGACTCAGAAAAACGTCATTGGCACATGGCGGCACTTTTATTAATTTTATTATTGTGTATGGCTAACACCATAGTACCTCATTACTATGCCAATACCATCGTCGCTTGATGTGTGGTACTCAGATAAATTTCAGAAATTTCAAAAATGTAAAAAAGAAACAAAACGTTTTAAATATTGCCTTTAGCCACTTATAGTCTCAGCTTTTCTAACACAAATCAGAGTCACAAATTTATCATCTTATCGTCAATATCCCGGTTACGCTCTCGCACGTGAGGGCCCATTACAGTAGAGCGAGTGCCATCGGACTACCGATACCCTGTTAATAGGGAACCTGATCAGATTGGATGATTCAGTAGCCTGAATGTGCAGGTTTCCTCACGATGTTTTCCGCCACCGTAACAGCATCGGGTGCAAGGGGTGGCGGGGGGGCCGGGTCGGTCTTTTACCTCAAACATGGTTGAATTAGTCGATGGCTGGGCCCTGCGTTATACTCGTGAACGGGTGCTGCCTTGGTGTACTGCCTTTCTCTTGCTGTTGTTTTAGGTAGTTGTCGGCGTTGGGTGTGCGCTCCGCTCCTGGGGCGGCCAACATGTCACTGTGTATTCCCTTACTGCTTTCCTACCTCCTCGTTTTCGATGATTGAAAGAGATATTTAATTACCTATTCAGTACGGAAATTATGATTTTTTTAGCATCGCTTAGTGTTGAACTAATGAACTACATAGGTACATACTTCAGCAAAAGTCATTCGTTTTCCTTAGTAGTTCCTAAATGAAGGTTTAACTAAGTCTCACCTGTTAATGGCTCACCACACTACCCTACTCACACCAGCACCACTAGTGCCACCACTAGCGCCACCATTAATTTTCCTTCCTCTCCCACACATGGTGTCTCCTGTCTGCGCTAGGGTAGGGGTAGGGTAGTAGTTAGAGTAGGGGTAGGGTAGGGTAGGAGTAAGATAGCGGTAAGGTAGTATAGGGTTGGGTAGGGGTAAGATAGTGGTAGGGTCGGGGTAAGATAGTGGTAGGGTAGGGGTAAGATAGTGGTAGGGTAGGGGTAAGGTAGTGGTAGGGTAGGGTTAAGGCAATGGTAGGATAGGGTAGGGGTAAGGTAGCGATAGGGAAGGGATAGGATAGAGTAGGGTGGTAGCGACTACCTACCACATACAGCATGTGTGATGCACGCTCACTTAAAAGTCTGTCTGGCGGTGGCGTGGGGGCCGGGTCGCTCTTTTCCCTCAAATATGGTTGAATTGGACGATGGCTGGGCCCTGCGTTATACTCGTGAACGGGTGCTGCCTTGGTGGACTGGCTTACTCTTGCTGTAGTTTTAGGTGGTTTTTCTTAATTACACTAGAAATACCTATATAACATAATATAGCGTTCCGGCTCTGCCTGGCATTGTCGAGCACGGTTCGGTCGTGGTTGGCGAGGGGTACGTTATCTACGGCCATAGGGTGGTCAGCGTGTCACTGTGTGTTTCCTTCCTACTTTCCAACCCCCCTCCTTTTTGACGATTGAAAGAGATATTTAATGTCCTAATCAATAAAGAAATTTTGAATTTGAATTGAATTTGAATTACACCACTACCACCTCACTATCACTGGTAAACCTCGACATGTACTAGCGGCACTGGTACCTATCGCTTACTAGTCGGATCCGTTAACCGATAGGTAGCCGACGCTTTTAACTCGATTTCAAGACTGCTTCCAACTTTTAATTGAACTAAAATCCTATCTAAGAACATGAAACATGGGCTGTCAAGCTCAGGAACGAAGCACTCTAACGATATCTTAATCAAAGATTTCCGTTCAGTAGTTTGAACGACAAGCGATAATATAGATCATTACAAAATACAAAGCGCGAAAAGTACCACCCTTCTTTGCAGTTGGGTAAAAAGGATTATCATAACTTAGCGCTATGATTAATACCTGTCTATATAAAAGAAATGTAGTCTACTTAATGATTTTTCCTATCATAAAAATCCTACTTAGAAGAACAATGATACTGTTAGTCATATTGACATTGATTAAACAGTCATCATGCATACAACAATGTAAATAATGCTCTGCACATGATATGACAATCATTACCGAAAGTTAAAGTAACAAATAGTAAAGAGAATAAGTTCTCAAATTAATTATTTTTTTCATAACTAGCTGTTATTGCGTTATAGTACCTACTCATCAAGATCATTCCAAAGAGCCCAGACACAATGGGGGTATATTATTGTATTAGTTAGTTCTATAACCACCTTCCAACTCCATGATCAGACCAGCTTCATGATACCATATTGAACAGTGCAAGTTAAATAAAATCTTGTAAAATATATGTACTTGTCAAGTGCTTGTTAAAACGCTTTATTACTTATTTAATTTTTTTACACGCTTCAGGTTTGTTGTTAAGAAGTTTGCACACTTTTGCTTTCAGAGGAAGAGTATCCTCCGATTCCTTGTTGTTAAAAATATAGTATGGTACAAAACGGAAAGGCGCTTCGCGGCGCCATAACTTCTCCGTTAGTTCGCCGTAGTGTAGTAATAACCGTTGTCCCTTCTTACCTTCAGCGCAGTCAAGAATAGTAGCGGCGTCCATTTTGAATTTTTCAGCGCACTGGAAAATATCAGTAAATTATCAGGGAAAATATTCATAGTTATGGCAGCCGAAAATAGATAGGAGCAGGACTTATAGCCAAAGTAGACCACGACAGTAGGATCTATTAAAATAGAAAAGACTAGTTATAGATGTAGTTAGATTGTAAAGGTTGCCTTGAAGAAATCGCTTGTAGCGATAAGGCCGCCTTTGCGCATATGTATTCCTTTTTATTGTAAGTGATTGATATTGTAATATTTTATGAGCAATAAAGCGTTTATCTATATATCTAGATTGTAGCTTATATAGTACAGCCGTAAGATCAGAAGAACCCGCGGGAGAGGAAGACCACCTACGACTTGGAGCGACGATATCTTTTTTTTAGTTTTATTTTATACATTATGCCAATGTGCGAGAAAGTTTTAGACGACGAGATTAGTAAGCTGTAATGTGTAACCTTAGCAAATTATACACCTAAACCTTACCCACTCTATTCACGAAAACCGCATGAAAATCCATTCAGTAGTTTTTGAGTTTATCGCGAATAGACAGATAGACAGACAGACGCGGCGTTGGACTTTGTTTTTTTAATATACAGTGGAGAGAGGCTGAAATGGATCGATCGAATATGATTGTATTGCAGGTACCTTATACCTTTTTAGTTCCGGGAACGTCGGAGCCCTCCTTAAACAGGCATTTCACGACGGGTACATACTTCGTAAAGGCTGGCAGCTGGTCTATTATGCAAGCGTGGATTATATTCCCGAAGCATTCCATGGACCCGTGTTGGCACTCCACATGGGCATCGTCGCCGGAGCCAGTAGTCTGGTAGTTAAAATTTAAAGAAAATACAAATACATGTAAGTATGCCTGTTATTGTGCACTATTGTATTGTTATTGTTATAAATAAAAAAAATAAGTTAAGTTATATTGTCTACTGTGTACTAAAAAAGGTGTTCTTCCAGTTTAGTCCTCAATAAACAGTATCTGCAGCTTCGTGGTAACGAACTTTACCTCGATCTTGAAATATTGCGTTTTTTGAGTCTTGATGTTTTTGATAAAGGTAACCATAAATCCTGTTATTCTTTCCTAACTGCGTCGATTCAAGTCGACTGTAATCCGATTTTCGTCGAAATGTGAAAATACCGACTCTCCGGCCATTCTGTATGAGCCGATTCTCTTGACACCTACATAGGTACCAGTGGTGTCATTAGAACTTGGCTCCTTTGGGATGGAATTAAGTAATACCAAGAGACTTATTGGCGAACAGTAATGGTTGAGGTAAAATTTTTTTAAATTAAACTTGCCAGGCATTTGACCGCCACCTCTCCTGGTGGTAAGTTATGATGCCGCCGAAGATGGACCATGCCTGTGTAGGAACAGTCTATATACTTGAGTCTAGCCTTGAAGGCGTCCAGATTATAGTGATCAGGGAACATACATGCAGGCAAAGTGTTTCATTCCGCTGTCCGCATTATAAAGGTTGAACCAAAGCGGCTCGTGCGGATAGCTGGAAGATCCACGACATAAGGATAAAGCGTTCTCTCGGATCGCGTTTCCCGATGGCGGAAAAGGGCCGGCGGTATGAGGCAATTTTTACAATACTTAATAAGATATAAAAAATTGATATACGCACATTAGCTTTTCCATAGGGATAAGTGTACAGATCGATGTAATCTGATAATTCTTCTACAACGGGATATAGTTGGTCTCTGTAGTCGTTGACGCAGTCACCACATAGTGTCTCGTAAAGAAGATCAATTCTGACTTTATCTTCCGCTGTTTGCTGAAAAAAAAAATATAGGTTATGTCTAGGCGTGTTGGGCGAGGCAGATTGGGATTTAAATGTAATATGAGTATATCTAGAAAGGAACTTTATGATGCTGTTCGCATATTATAAAGTAATAAGAACGTAATGTTAAAATTTGGATTATGGATTAAGCTGACGACATCGTACAAGTTCGCAGCATTAGTGGGGATCTTGAGACCAGTTGAAACGTTGAAAAGTGCTAAAAATTGTGGTTTGAGGCTGAACGTCGCCAAAACAGAGTAGATAAGTACATGGCTGGCTGCAGCTTATTCTTAGTATGATGTCATCTCCTACCGCAGCTTGGCGATCATTAAGTCCTTATGGTTACTCAGTTAATTTACGCAGTTAATTTATGGCTGTTCTGAATAGAGACTTGGTGTTCATTCCGCAGCACTGTTAAAGATTATTTGGGCCACGGTGTTTTACGTCTGCTTGGTGGCAAAACTGTCATTAGAACTGCTCGCGCCTCCTCACCTCTCACTTATATTACGTGAGAGTTAGAAAGTATCCGTTATTACGAAACACAGGCTTAGAGAGAACCCATAAAATGGTTTAACGAGTATAGTATGAATACCGCGATCCCTGCAAACAGCAGCAGCATTGAAGCGGCGATCTTCAGAGGAGACATCTCGCGTCACCTGCGTTACTAGTATTATACTATTTGACAGCGGGTAGGCACTGTAATGTAACAATTTATTCTATTCGAAGCAACTGGCTTTTTATAGGCCGAGAATTAATCCGATAATACTAGAATTTAGTGTTATTTTTTAAGTTAAATACTGAAGTTAAAAATGTTATGAGTGTGTGTACATCGGCATTAAAATAATGTAGGGCAAATATTCGAGGTAAACATCGTGATATTGACTTATATTATGAACATAACTTTATGAATATAACAGCTGTTTCATAGTATAAAATACGCAAATACGGAACCATACATGGTATTGTCCGCCTGTCTGTCGGTCTGTCCGCGGTTTAACTTAGAAAGTCTTGGCAGTGTTGGCACTAGTGAAATTTGCTATGCTTATACCACACAGAAAAAATACAACGTACAGTTTATATCCACTTACATTTATCGCCGAAAAAGTAATACCTAAAATATTAATTTTTTGTATTTAGTCTGTGGGGTGTCGTTAGATAGCTCTTCTAAAAATATTGAACAGACTTAAGGAAAATTTTAAGATTTAGCGACCCCTTTTCGCAACATTTAGTTTTGCGAAAAGGGCAGTGGATGGACGCGGATCGCCCAAGATCGAGAAGAAGTGTGCTCTTTGGGGGAGGCCTATGTTCAGTCAGCCTATGTAGTTCAGCTGTAGATGCCAATAGGCTGTCCAATCAAACATTTAGCTTTAAAGTCAACGAGTAATACGTGTCCCCATTCTAAACTGTAATATTTGGATACGTGTAAAGTTTTTAGCATAATATATATGATGCGTCCCTGGAAGTGTTATCAATTACAAAATGCTGCATAATTTTGACAATATTTCAATCAAAATCTTCAGTGAGTTTACAGAATATTATTACTAGTGTATCGAAATAACATTTCAAAGTAAGAAAAAGGTATGTTATTCTTCGATGTAGTCACCTTTACACGGATAACTAGAAGAATACGCTCGCTGCACGAATGCGGTCTTATAGTGTTTTGTCCCAATCTCATCAAAGAGCGATCTGCCATTATTGTTTAGCTGATAATGATACTTTGACCTTATAAATTGACCATATGGAAAATCAATCAAATAAACACATGGGATCCGACCGGACCATAGCCATAGATATACTTGGTTGCATTGAATAGTTACATCGTGGTAGTCACTAACCAAGATTCACGACTCACTTAGTTGTTGTATATAACAATTAAGGTCCGAGGTACAATTGTTGTGTACGTAGGTACATAGTGTATTAGATTCAATGTTCGTTAGGGATAGATGGAGCTCAGTGAGCGGCTGCAGCCAACACGGCAACTTAATAACAACTTAGCCGGTCTCGCAGCTACGCCGGACCGCTCTGGAACGACGCTAGAACGAATAGTTTTCCAAGCAGTAGTAGGGATCCCAAGACTTTTAATAAGTTTGATGAAGAATTCTAATCAATTATTTTGTTAGTGTAGATACCTCCAGCAGTAGTGGATTACTACGAGTATGTGATGATGAAGTGATGTTTTTTCGTTAGGAAATTAGGTGTTCTTTTCATATTCTCATATTTATAGCTACCTTCTCTTCGATACCTCAGCTACCTCAGATGTTTTACCTTCTCATATTTAGATAATGATATTGCTTATTAAAGCTAGATAATTTTCGGGGTTGTAAAACATTCAATGAGTATCGAATAAAAATGTATGCGACAGCTTACCTTGATTCATATTTATGAAATGTAGGTACTTACGCACTTTAACAGATTCCATAATCAGCTGCATTGTTTAAAATATATATTCAAATCGCAATAGACCGTGTAAAATTTCCTCGCAAACTTTGAAACTAAAGGGAAAACTTAGAGTAAACCCAGTGGATGAATGAAAAATGCAGTGAAAAGGTCGCTAGGCAGGTGGCCAGCGAGCTCGCTTCGGGGTTTATTTATCTTCGCTCAAATGAAAAATTGAAATGAATGTAACTCTATGGGGCTCTGCCTCGTATTTGTTGATGAGGCGAAGGAAATGTTGGCACAATTTGGAGTTGGCTCGATATGAGTTTCACGTGGCCGTCCTGGCGCATTCGTAAATTAATAAGGCGCTTGTTAATTAGTAATTAGTAGAAGTTATTGTCCTAAACGGAAAATAAAAGTTTACTTTCGGACTTGAGAGAGATCACCAGAATACCCTGCTGCCTTTTTTCTGGTCTAAGATGTTACCCCCCTCCCCCTCTACCTTAAATACGTTAGTCCCCTTGTATGAATCCAATGAAAGAAGGGGTGGTGGTATATGTACTTTACCTGCACTCCTCAAGATCATATTGCCTCTAAAGTATAGTTATCTATTATATTTACTTACTAATCACGTCTATATCTTAACACCGGTGTAGGCAAAGCTTCATAAAACTTTTTATTTTTAGACACAAAATAACAGAATCAGCAGCTGGACTGGAACACTGCTATTTTTAGCTCAGATTAGATTTTTATATGACTACGATTCGGATGTGGAATGAGCTACCAGCCACAGTGTTTCCTTTAGACTATAACATGGGATCGTTCAAGAGGTATATTAGAGGTCTCTTCAGAGGCGGGCAACGCATTGGTAAATCCCATGGTGTTGCTGATGTCCATACGCGACGGTGACCACTTTCCATCAGGTGGCCCGCTCGCCGGTTTGTCTGTCGTATAACATAAAATAACAAAAATACTAAGGTGGAAAACAAGCGTACGTACCCCTGCATTTATTTCGTAGGCGGCCGAAATGTTGCTAACTAGGTACTTCGCAACTCGCATTTTACTGTATTATGCTAGGGATAGCCAACATTTTCAGGACAATATACGTTCCTGCAGATATGTGCCCAAGATACGAGGGCAATAATGTTTCCGTTATCTCAATGAGGGGGCTGAAATTGAACTATTACGTTCCCTTATTTATTACTTCGTTTTATGTGTTGTTGGGCGCCACGATTAATTTATTTTCGAATTCGTGCATACATATTATCTTTAGGTATACGTACATGATGTGAGTTTGGTATACATATCTAAATATAATAAGTTTTGGTTGCCAATTTATATCAACTTAACTATCATGACAGAGACTCTACTGCCTAATTGTGATAAGTGCTATTGTAGACTCGTCTATTGTGGGCTCGAGTCTGTTCATGTAACGAACTTCATTCGAGTCGTTAGTTATTATTAAGCGGTGATATTTGCTGTGGTGTATTTTTATATTAAGTTTGTGCTACTCGAGAGACTAAGTAGTAGTTGCTTTAGGTTACGTTTTCGAACTCGATATTTAACAAAGCTCGAGTGTTTACGACTCGAGTTCTTTTTTAGACTCGAGTCCGTGTTCTGTTCATCCGCGAGCAATAGGTAGGTACTAAATGGCCCCGGGCCTATTTAACAGTCGGACTTAACCGTAGGACTTAACAGCAATAGTAAGTCTGTAGTTCTTTTTTGACACTCTTGTGTGATAATTATGATGTAGCAATACAAAGCCTCATCAGACAAAGGAGGCTATCACTAATATCAATATTTACGAAGAAGAACAATTCTAAATGAAAATAGAGTAAAAAAACTTCTATCTCCACCCTTCATCTCCATAATCGCCAAGATTGTGATTATTGTTGGAACAAAAGAGACAAAAATCTAGTTTACCCTGTATTTATTCAATTATAATTTACACTAGCGACCCGCTCCGGCTTCTCACGGTTAGCAACTTATATACCTACCACCTCAACAAATTATACACCTAAACCTTCCTCATGAGTCATGACACACTCTGTGTATTGGTGAAAACCGTATTAAAATTGGTTCAGTAGTTTTTGAGTTTATCGCGAATAGACAGACAGACAGATGCGGCGTAGGACTTTGTTTTGTAATATGTAGTGATAGGTACCTACTCTAAGTGGACTTCTTGGATTAATAAACGAATTTTGTGAAGGAAAAGATACAAGCCAAAGGTAAATATTGGTATCAAGGCATCATCGCTATATCCCGCATTTGCATTCTGAAATTCTCATTGTGCTTGAAAGTTGGCAACCCTATTAGTGGTAACAACGTCCATGAATAAAACATTCCAATCAACTCAGTTTTGATTCCGTGTCTCTAAGTATTTCCACTCATAATAAAATGGCAGGCTGTCTGTATCTGAGGGATTTCCTTGAAGATATCGTCTGGAAATATGAATTTTTATAAGGTTCCATGGTTCGCGCGGGACTTCAGAGTTCGCTGGAGTGTGCCGTCGCGCCGTGCTTACGAAACAAGAAAAAAAATGTCTCTGTTTGTGACTATTTCCACCCCCATGATGGAGGGTGTGCGGGTATGCGCAGGGAAGCGTTTGTGAATATGAACCGTATATTGTATACAGAGCGCGGCGGCACGCGGGGAGGAGTGTTGTGAGGCGGGTCATTGATCCTCGTACTGCTTAAATTTCGTGAATCAAATGCATCTGTTATTTCAGTAAAGTCTTATACACACATACCTGCTACAATTCGATAATCACAGAAACAAAAACTACTTACTATTACATTGTCATGATTAGTAATTACTTCGCTACGTTTAAGTATCTATTACCTTACCTACACTGGCTATACCAGGAGGTTTGGTAAGTACCTACTTAATTGTAGAGGTACTTGCGCGACGTCGAGAGGCGGTTCTACAGCGTTATACAAATGAACATTTTCAATTTGTACGTAATACGTTTGGCATTAATGTCCCGGTTGTGCTCTCGCGCGCTAGGGCCCGGGGTCCGCCTTGACTATGATCCAGGATTTGGCAAATCAGGTAATTATGATGGAGCAGTGGAACAACCACATACACGTATAGGTAGATATTACATATACATACATCATCATCATCATATCAGCCGGAAGTCGCCCACTGCTGGGCATAGGCCTCCCCTAGAGATTTCCTCAAAGACCGGTCTTGTGCCTTCCGCATCCAGCTGGTACCTGCGGCTGGGTCGGTCCACCTAGTGGGAGGTATGCCCCCACATAATACTCTGCAAGTCTATAATTCCGTAAGTATTTATTTTTACACAGCCATGTACAAACAATCTTTTACGCTCCCACCAGTCTTGTTTAGAAGACTTGAACATCTGGAGCTATTTTTAAATGATAGCTAGGTAGCTTCCCATTCAGAGTAACGTCGAGTCGGCGCCGCCCCCGTCCCACAGGACGCAATTTCCCTCACGTAACACAACACAAAACGTACATTGCATTACATTCCCCTAATTTCCCCGTATAATATCATTTATGGGTAGGATGTTTTTAATTTATTACCAGAGGAACGAGATGGCGTTTAGAATTTACGAGACTTTAAACTAATTAGGTCTACCTATCTATTATTTTCAATTGATGTAGTTAATTGATTTTCATTTATGAGTTGGTTGATATGCTTACCTTGCTTACCTACTTACATTAAATTTCCTATTTTCTTTTATTTTTACTTGTAGTTTCTGTAGCTAATAGCTATAGGTATTTACGTGTACTTTGGAGGCTTTTGGAGGATGAGATAAAAGCTTCACTTTTGGTTCTGGTTTATTTTGACGGTCGCAATTTATTTTTATACCAATAAACACAGTTGTTTATTATGCCGCTGTTTTGTATCCCTATCAAGTTAAAGTTACAGGTAGCCACAGAACATATGCTAGGAATATTCATTCATTCATTCATTCATATTTATTTTTACTTTTCGGCTTCATTGCAACAATATACCTACATTCTCGTAACACACAAAAGGTTTCGTAATATTTCGTCTCTTGTAACATTGAGACGTTATTTAGCAAGGACCAGTTTCTCGGAGGACGGTCGTGGACCCAACCGGCGCGTCGGCGACGCGGCGGGTCGTCACCCCCCGTACCCCAATGTCGGCGGGACGAGAAGATCGCAACGGTCGCTTACCTCTCCTGTCTGGAGCAACGCTATCTCTCTATTTTATTTACTTAGGGCGAAACGAAATGCTTACTTACACCTGTGGTCGGCTGTACCTTGCTGCATTAATTCGATTTATTTGTAGCTACCTTTGCAGACACGATTATTAATTTTAATGAAGAAAAGCTAAGCAAAGAAGTCAATAAACGATATTTTCTATAGTTATCCTTCTAGTTAAGTTCATTACGGCGAAATTCATCACATCATAATTATCTCTTCAGAGCAAAGGGCCGTCGGTCCGTTGTTTACAATCTTTATATCGGCTTCTTTTTCATAATCATAATCATTTATTCAGTCATCACAGGTACATAAAGGTGGTAATATTCTTTCTTTTTCACTTTGGTTCAATGGCTCAATTTGATGTCTTGTAACTTTCTATAGTAAATATCAATTTTGAGGCTCCCTCCCTTCGCCATTCGTGTATGTTCAATCATGATAATCACCTTGTCTACAAATAATGTTTTAACTTTTACATATGTAGAATGAGTATAACGGTTTCTTTTTTGCATTATGCAGGGCATCTAGAACTACTTTTTCTACCCCGACCTAAATAGGGCTTTCACCAAAAATAAGTGCTGAAAAGACTAGCCCGCTTCGAGCTCAGCCGTCCATTAACATTCTGCTTTTTATGTTATGAGGCCAACATTGGAGGCAACCTTGACCGCTTTCATGCTTTTATGGCCATAACATGTGTTCAGTATTAAAAAGCCTGGATAAAAATACGCTGAATGGGGAGTGCTTTGCTTTAAAAGGCCGTGTAGCCGGCTTGGGCGAAGGCTGTAGGCCAGTGAATGACGCAAGATACGATTGCGACTTCTGAATATCGTACTAAAGAAATATTCATTTATGTAGTGATAAACTCTAATGTGGTTTGTTTTATTGACACTGTCGTTAACTACGGAATGTACATTGAAAGGAATTTACGGTAAAGTTGCGGTAATAAATTAGAAATGAACATTTATCATTGTTTTAATAAATTATATCGTTGCGAATTCACTAGATAATTAAAAAATTATGATAGTAGTTAATTACTAATAGAATGAATACATTTCTTTTTAATTTTTTTGTTATTAAAATGTTATGAAATTTTTTCGTTTTAGAATAGATTCTTTCAGCCTTTTTTACAGTAATGCACTTCTTATGTAGCTGTTTGAAGAAAATATCGGACAATCTTTTTAAGTGGCTAATGTCGCACCTTTAAACTAATATAACACTAGTATTTCGCACCAGAATACTTAATTTTGCAAATAAAATCAAATAATTAACACATATGGATCAACATAGAAATAGTAACATCGAAGTTCATCGAACTCACAAACTGAGCTAGAGTGCGTCTATTGAGCCGTATCCAGCGAACAGGCAGAGCAGAAGTGCAGGAAATGCTCTTTATTAGTTGTTGTCCGTTTATTGTCCGTTAGTGCGAGTTCACAAAGGAATTTTTCAAAGTTAGAGCAAAGGAAGCTAGCGAAGAACGCCGGCGCAAAGTAATTGGCGGCTGGGCGGCCGGACGGCCTGCAACTACCCGCGATGAAGTAAATCCCCGTCTACCCGCATCCCGCCGTGCTGCGTAATTTAATTCCAGCTAAACTGCGAATGATTTACCATGCCATTAACGGATAAAGCGATTGCCTTTTAAATCCCGGATAAGTCCAGCCGTACCCTATGGCTCACCTTATATTGGAGAGCAGTCAATCGATTGTAGTACATATTGCTTTGTAATCCCTATTTCTATCCCTATTGGAGTGGGATAAGCAATTATTCGTGATTAGAATAATATGAATGAATAATATTTTTGTGTTTCTAGTAGAACTAATGTTACCGACATAGGTTCTAGAGTCGCAAAACTAAAGTGCTAAAGTGATAGTGAGCATCGATGGCGGATGGGAGAGATAGGTTCTTAAATGGCGACCACGCACAGGAAATCGAAGAGTAGGGCGGCCCTCAAGAGATGAACGATCTGGCAAAGTTCCTGGGGAGTCGATGGGTGCAAGTGGCTACAGAACCGATAGTTGTGGACCGTGGAAGACTTTGGTGAGGGGCCACCATATAGTTTATACTAGTCTTCGGCATCCATAGAGGCGAGTTTATTAGCACACATGTCATTCTTAACAACCTTAACAACGTCTAGCCATCGCTTTTTAGGCCAGCCTCAGCTTCTTTTTATTTTATCCCTAATTTGCCAATCTGCGTAAGACGTGGCCAAACCGCGTATGCCAAGGCTACCGCGTGCGTGGGTGTTTCGGACGCGATCTTTACGTGAAACTCCACACATCCACCGCTGCATCTCCATTTCTGTGACGCGTAGCTCCTGTTTGTGTCGCTCTAGTAGGGGCTACATTTCGCTGCCGTATAGGAAAGCAGTCTAATCATGGTCTTGACTGGTCCCTTCAGGTTTACCGGCACTTTGGTGTCACAGATGGCACTCGTAACCTCCCGCCATTTGGCCAAAGCCGCGAATATTCGGGCTTTGACATCGCTGTCGATGTCCCCAGTTGCAGTAAGTACCATGAAATATAATCAATATTCGTCTCTAAAAGGCAGCCTGATTGTAAGTTACTCGCAAACCTACCTATTTAGCTACACACCCCCCCAACGGTGTCAATCCCGCGCTGAGATGTTGCGCCTGCGGTCGCTTTCTGGCGGGGGCTAGCCGCAACCGCCGCTCCCACCTCGCCGACGCCGACCGCACATTTCCGCACTGTTTCATCAATTCACCATTCCTTGTTAGCTATACTTACTACTTATTACATGTGTTACATGCTATTATACATTAGTAGTGTGGTATGTTGAAGTTTGGGGCTTCATAGGAATATTTAGTCCTTTCGTAGGTAATAAAATAATTTATTTTCCACACACAACATAAGTAAAATACAAAATGTTCCTTATAAATTATACTTATGGAAGACATAGTTGGCATAGTAAATTAGACGAGAAGTTTATTTATGTAAAATTAGATAAGAGTTTCAATACCTAATTAATATGTAAAATGGGTTGGCTTGGCATATAGTCTACCTACTTAATACTCAGATATTGTGAGTTTAACCATCGAATAACGTCCCCTTTGTCCGCAATCAATACACCCTATAATGATGTGGTGGGGATTTTACACATCGTCAATACGGGCATTCTGGACAGGTAATGCCGAGGGTGGGTGGGTATTACACCACCCACTGCCTATTGTCTGCAATACCTAGGCAATTGTTCGATTAATATATTCTGTTTAGGGTTTCATACTTACCAGATACGTTACAGGGCTATAATCTGTAACTCAGTTGTTCATCTTTATCGAATTAGGGCGTCCGACTCGCACTTGGCCGGTTTTTACCAGTTGAAATCTATCTAAATAAAAGAGAGTAGGTAGGTACCTACCACAGATAAAATTTACATAAACAACAAGCTCGACAAAATTGTAATCCTCTTAAAAGCGAGACGCTTACCACGCGGCATTAAAGCAGATGTTGGAAAATGAATTTATTTCATGTCGCCACGAAGGAAGGTGAGGACGAAATCCATTCGCGTATAGTGGATAATCCGGGAGCCAGACTCCGCGGCGAGCGTTCACGAATATAAAGGGAATGCTTCCTATTGATCGAAAAATAGTTGCCACATAATAACTTTGTGGTGACGGAGCGGCACGATGTGAGTCAGGATATTAAATTCGAGCTGTCTTTAAAATTATCCGCGTCGGTATTTTCGTCTTAGACTTGTTAAGTTGATACATTTATTCGCGGATTTAAGTAATTTACGAAAGTCTATTTCTGTCTACCTATTATAGGTACCTAAATGCGAAACTTAGTAGGTATTGTTCGGAATCTTGAAGATTACTTCTCGTCGAGACATTTCGTCGTATTCTGCTTGAATCAAGTCGCGGACAGAAATATAAGTTAAATAACTATTAAATGCCGTTGTATCTACTTAGATACTTCGTGCTAAAGTAAAACGTAACTTTTCATTTTATCAACAGGTAGTCTTTGTCATCGGAAAGCGTGTAAGAAGGGACAGTACCGCCATGGCACTAATCCGGAGAAATTCATCGAGTCCGAAGACCTTCCGGTGTCTTTGCCTGTAAATCCGGGCATTTGCAAGTTAAGTCGGACATTTTTATGTCTTCCTAGGAAGCGGGACACGGATAGCGTAGGTACGTGTATTTATTATGGCGTCGTGAAATGATTTTGGTTGTATTCCGGGACGCTTTTCCTCCTCGAAAAGTGGATAACGTTCTCAGACTCCAGACAGTACCTATGAATAGGTACTCTAAAATCTAAAACCACGAAGTGTAGAAATAACGTATACGGCACCTAACGTTACTAGATAAACGTGGCGTAACTATTAAGACATTATCTACCTATGTATTAAATAGACATTTTTGTTTAAATACTAGGCAGGTTAGATTGTTTTATTTAAGAAGGTATATTATGTAGTTAAATACTTGTTTCAGATATAAAATGCATCAATGCACTCATCAATATACACTTACAAAATCTACGCAAAGCAAAATGGAGCGCATATAGGTAGGTATAAGGCGAAGTCGAGACGGGTAGCACAAATCAATGTAATGTGTTCCAGCTAAGCAATCACGGGAAACCCGGCGCAGCTACCCTGCGGCGAGCGGAGCTTTCGGCTGAGATCGCAGTTTCATTAATTAAATTAAAGAACCTAGACATGGTTAGGCTACTGCGTTGCTACACTTGCTCCTAAATTAGATTTTCCAACAGCTGTCGCGATGTATAATGCAGACCTATGTTACTATGTGCCTACCATCTAGATGCCTAGGCATCTAATCGGAAAAATACCTACTTCTTTATACCTTAAAGATAGCCATAGCCACGCGTTGCTATAATAGGAAAACAACTCAGTTAGTGGAACTAAATTGTCGGTCCAAATAGCTCCTTTATTTAACAATCCCATAGAAATTAACGGCTTGAAGTTGTTCTTATATTTTTCAATATTTTGGATAGCTTCAGTAATTAATTGTTTTTTCTTCTCTCACCTGATGGGATGCATCGATGAGGCCGAATATATATTGGTTTTGCTTACCTAGAAGATAATTTTTGACTTGAAGGCTCCAATGTTATATTTTTAGGGGGAACAGTGATGCAGGCAGAGAGCCAGAGAGTTCCACTCCTTAGCTTTAGAAAAAGTATGCAAATCGTTAAGTAGGTACTTACATGATGGCGGGACGTCAACCATGTAGATGGTAAGGAGTACTTACTAAGTAGTCTTATCATCATCATCATAATCTTAGTCACTCCCGTCATATGCCATGATCCGCCTTCCTACTCTTTCTTCTCCACTTCGCCCCGTTTTCGGCATCCTCGCGTCGTGACATAAGCCGTTGGCTATCGCAGCCGACTCAGCGTACTATTTTAAATTCAGCTAGCAAGCAAACAATCTGCATGTTGAAGTGGTATAGCGATAGGGGTGGTCATGTGTCTTACTTGCGTACTAAATAAAGATTGAAGTCGTCTGAATGGGTACTCGGTACACCGCCGTATTTGCATTTTGTTCATTCTACAAAGAAAAGATTCCAAAATGTACCTAAAGTAAAAATCATCTTAGCGTTAATGTTCCGGTTGTGCTCTCATGCACGAGGGCCCGGGGTCTGCCTTGACCATGCTCCAGGATTTAGCAGATCAGATAATTACAGTGGAGCGACTGCCATCCTCCCTCCGTGACACCCTGCTACCAGGGCAACCTGCCGAGATTGGATCATGGTTACACATTCAGGCGCCTGAATATGCTGGGTTCAGTTTGTTTTCTTCACCATAAGAGCATCGGTTAGCATTCAACTAATGTACATAACACAGAAAAGATAACTGGTACATGGCCCCAGTGGAATTCGAAACTCCCGGTGAGTTAATCAGTTAATCAGTAGCCCACCGACGCTCCACCGACCTACAGTAGTTACATTTAAAAAATGACAGCTGTACAAATGGGCGAATAGTTAACCATTATACAACTCTATATGTGGAATAGCGAATCTGGTGAATCGCAGCAGTTGTGTGGAATTAATATTGTGTAGAATCGCGAACAGGAAGAAACGCGTTTGTGTATAATTGAAGACTGTGTGGAATAAATAATGTGTTGAATGTCAGTTGTGCGGAATCCATATTGTGTAGAATCGCGAATAGGTAGAATTGCGTTTGTGTTGTACATCGATCAATCCCTCCCAACCCCTACAACCCGCCGCGTAGCAGAGCAGCAAAAAACTGCTTGTAGGGTTTAGCTAGCTATCTGGCTGGATTCAATCACTAACTTTGGTAAAGGTATGTTTAGCAGTGGTCTGCAGTTGACAATGAAGATGAATTAAGAGTAGGTATAGCTAAGAGGGATAGGTACCTAACTATACCTCCCTACTCTGCGTGGATATATAATTTCCGGCGTTATCTAATAACATAACGTTTTAAGCTATCGCGGTTATTATCACACATTATAAAGAAAATTTCCGGGTTTCCGACCGCGTACCTTTGTTTACGAGTCGCCCGATATTTCGACGCAGTAGGAAACCCGGAATATACCTTTTAAATGTATTACTTACCTACCTAATATAACTGCAACTGTAGGGCTTGAAGAGCAAAATTGTAATCAATTAATTAACAAGTCCTCAAATGAAAAATGTTTTTTCATTTATTATGTAGGAGGGTAAGTTTATTTAATATTACCCGTAATAACCAGAGGACAAAATGTGCACTTAATTAATGTTTAATTTACCCATCTAATTGAAAAATATGATTAGAAGATATTTTTTGCGCACAAGAAAATTATTTTCTCTTCGAGAAAATGTAAGCTTCGTAGGTAAGAGGGTGGCAAGGCAACTGGCAATTACGTACTCTGCAATATCGATAGGTAGGTAGTCAGCTGACTGTTAGTTTTGCCCCGAATGTAGGTAGGTACCTATTCTATGTCGGTATGTGTATGTTTACGCGACTAATTTGGTGGGAGCCACAGACCTTATAACCAACTAGCTGCCCTTAACAAATAATACACTCAAACTTACCTCATGAATCACTCTGTCTGTTGGTGACAATCGCATGAAAAGTAGTTGAGTTTATCGCGAACAGACAGACAGACGCGGCGTGAGACTCTGTTTTAGAATATGTAGTGAGAGTTATAAACAAATGAACGCAAATAATTCCCATCCAATGTTTTCATTGCCAAAAAAATCCAGTGTGCGATCTACACCCAGTCAAGGCATATTAGATCACGCGATATTTAGCCTGTTGTGGTAAGTCTACGCGTGTGTAATAAGATTCCTCCTCCGTCCTCGCGTCATGTTCCTCATTACTGAGGGTCGTGAATCCCCCGATGAACAGTCAATTTCTGCTTTACGATATCTCTCCACCGGCATCCGTCCTTAGCATCATGGAGTGTATCATGCACCTTTATATTGAGCGTTGAGCGGATTTGATTGGACTATTTAGTAGGGCTACGACCTCTCTGCGAAAGTTAGTCAGTCTAATTAGTCTGACCGAGTTGTTGTAGCCGCGCTAGACTGAATATTGCGTGATGTAATTTATGTGCTTATTGCACATGCCTAAATTCATTAACTAAATTCAGAAACAAAAAGCGTGAGTGCAAATCAAAGTGGAATTTATTGCTCATAGAATAAGGGCCATTCTTGTATCACTTATATTAGGCCACGCGTCGCTCCGCTTTTAAAAAAACCGAGATACAAAAATTGACCTTATTTTATGAAGTATATATACATTTTTATTTTATACATTCCACTTTGATTTGCTCTCACGTTTTTTGTTTCTGAATTTAGGCATTTGAAATAAGCGCATTAGACCGTTTAGTCAGCAAGCAGTTCAGTGTTGCCAACAAGTTCGAAAACGAATCAAAAATTACCCATAAAATGAAAAAAGTTGATGTACCTAAGCTTATATTTTTGTTTTTGGTTATAAGCAAGTTAATAACAGCGAAAATATTTATTAGTCAATTGTACAATTGTAACAAGTTAATTATTGGATGTTATTTTATTTGAAACCAAAAGATTATTTTGTAAATACCTGTAATGGTTTACAAAATCTTTACCTATATTACTAAAATCGTTACTTGGACAGTATTTAAATAAAGTACTGAATGAGAAAAGCGTGTAATATTTTTCAGTCTTGTGTTGTGTGTGAGACGAGAATTTATTATAGATCCCACCTAGATTCTATTAGGAAAAGGGCAGGTAGATGACGACGATAACACTAAGTACTTTTCTGTTTACCATGATGAGAACTACCTACCTAATGAAATTTATTTCGAGAACGTTGGTCGCTTTATTCGAGGATATAATAGCGACATCTAACGTAGGGTGTGCTTGGTCTGTGAAGCGTCTTTATGAATGGAGGGAGAGGCTGGCTGCCGGCACGGTTGCTAGGCAACCGCCAACCCTCGAGACTCGGCTCGACTTGACCCTGGAGGTCGATCATCCCGACAGTGCAGGGTGAAATCGGCACGGCACTTTCGAGATACAAATGTTATTTAGAAGGTATCTACGCAAATACCTAAAAACAAACAACTAAAATGGATTTTTAAACCAAAACGGTTTTGTTTATGTATCTTTATTATATCTATACTAATATATAAAGAGAAAAGATTTGTATTTTGTTAGTGTTGAATGATCCCTAAAATTATTTTACCGATTTAAAAAATTACCTAATATACCTAGTAGAATGCCAGATTAACACTGAGCTAGGCCACTTTTTATCCCGGGAAAATAATAGGTTTTTTTATTTATTTATAACACTTTATTGTACATTAAAGGAAATCGTAAAAATACAGTTTAAAACAATATAGGTACAAGGGCGGCCTTATCGCTGAGAGCGATCTCTTCCAGGCAACCATTTACACATAAACTAATAATAGAATATTAACATTTTAGGCAATGTACAAAATATAATACTAACATAAACAATAGCAACTACTTATATACATATCCAATAACATAAACAATACATAACAAATAACTTAATAATACAATAAATAACAATCCATTCCATATCTAGACTCAGACAAAGGACCTCATTTTTGTAAGTCAAGGAGATGTTGCTTTAATCTCCCCCGGAATACACCTGGTGTATCAGTGTATCATAGGTTCCCGCGAGATAGTAAAAATATATTTATTAAGCAAGCACAATTGATCAAGCTGTAAGTAAAACGGGTAACAACCTGTACCTTTGCCAAACAGTACTTTGTAAAGAGAACATTAAACTTACAAACTAATATAATTTTTTATTATTTACTGAACAATGCAAATCCGAACTGCGTGCGGATGAAAGCCGCTGAGAACAGCTGGTTAGGTACCTATAAATATCTACATGTTAAGGTTTGCCTTTCACGTACTAGGACGTCGTAGAACGTCGTTTATGTTCACCACATTGTTGGCTAGGCTTCGGATATTGTGAGAAGTAGGTGCGTAAACCTGCCGGTATCAGAAAAGAGGCTCAGGGGCGACCTAAGCAGCGATGGAGTGACGTCAGTGAATGGACTGGTGATCACTTAACATCCTCAGGTACCATCAGGTGACCTGCTTGCTCGTTTGCTTCTCTTGGTATTGGAGAAAAAGGCAAATAGTAAAACAATAATTAAAGATTACTAAAAGTAATACAAAATTAGGCATCGTCCCGCTGGCATGCGAGACAACAATTCTCCGACCACAATAGGTACCAGCATTCTGGCTGGACTAATTAAGTTAGTAAAACTGCAGGTCAAAACCATTTAGAATACCAATCCTAAACCTTATTCGTTAATTCGTCTAGCCCGTGCTGTAGTTGTATGATAATAGGCACTGAGACCTTGCGGCGCTAAAAAACGTAATAAACTTTGATTTATACCTATATAGTAACGGTTTTAATTGTGTACAAACGAGGAGGTGTGTAGGTACAATAACCATATATTACATTGAGACCAATTTATCAGTTAAGTTAATGGCGTCGTCAGCAGTAATAAGTGGGCGGTTCTTAAACTGACATTTTAGTACCTACTATTGCCGTGGCTCCGATTTCATCTACAAACAGATAAGTTGGTGGCAGTGTGACGTCATGCGCCACACAATAATATTAAAGCGCCATCTACTATTACTTCGACGTACTATTTACAAATCTGCTTGCGTCATTTTCGTTCGTGAACCAGAGTTACTATTGATAACCTGATTTGACGCTAGATGTCGCTTTATGTTATTTATTGTAATAATTAACAAGAACTTTATTTTTATTTTCATTGCTTTTTTAATCGCTACAAATATAATTTTTACGCGTAATATATGTCACGAAATGAACGAATCAGGAAGAGCTTTAAAAAACTGCATTATTGTATCGAATACGTCAAAATATCTATAAACTTTGTGTTAAACTTTTTCAAATCCCTCAATCCCACTTTGATATTGCAAAATCATTGTAAAAGTGCCATATTCCAAATTATAAGTGTAACAATGCACCATCTTCTTGCAATAACAAAATTTGAAGCGTCTGCCATATGACGAGGTGGCCGAGTGGTTAAGGCGTTGGACTGCTAATCCAATGTGCTCTGCACGCGTGGGTTCGAATCCCATCCTCGTCGGATGTTTTTTGATAAAATTTTATTACTGTAAGTTTAGTACACAAAACGCATATGCAACGCTAGGTATTTTGATAAATTTTTAGGTTTCATAATATTATTGATATTGGAATTGTTAAAACTTTTTATTTAAATTACCCGTTCTATGGTAAAGTCAAAAGGAATGAATACCCATGATTTTAATTAAAGCAAATAATCTATGTATTTGTCATCGACCAAACCTGTGCTGAAAATTTGTTTTAGAGGCCAAATTGATTTTGATAAATTTTACAAGCTAAGGTTTACAGATATTTTAGTGTTTTGTTGTGACCACAGAAATAAAAATAAGATATGCATGAATAGAAATGCCATATTCAAACTATGTGGAAAGCATGTCGTAACCTCGGCCACTAAGACTGCGTCCTTATAACTGTAGTAGTGTCAAATAGTATAGTGTCTGAAATAGGTTGAACAAAGGATTACAAAAAGTCAGGTATTGGCGATTTTCGTATAAGTTATACAGGTTTTCATGAAAACTTCCTCGTATCTGGGTGCTGCCGCGGGCACAGCCATGTCATAGTTAGTACATAAGACATATTTATGGACATGGCTGTGCCCGCGACAGCACCCCGATAAGCGGAAGTTTTCATGAAGACCTGTATAACTTGTATAAAAATTTCATATGTACAAATTTTGATGGACATGGACACAAACAGTTTTAGGTTTTTCCCCTTCACTTTGGGTATATAACCTTGCTAGGTGCCAAACAAAAAGCATGGAAAGCAGACGCCAGGGTCCAATGTCTGGTACTTTCATAGTAATTGCATCTAAATAAGCGGGCTCGAGGCCCAGGACAACTGCATCTTGTAACGGCGATGAACATAAAATGTCAAGAGGAGCGGGTCCTTGCGATAGTCAGATCAGAATAGATATTGGATTGGAAGGATAAGCTGACGTGCTTAGGTACTTACCTAAACGCCCCTTAAGATATCAAATCCTGTAAATTTTAACTTGCATATAAAAGACATCAACGCGATATCTCTGGGTTCCATACAAAAGACATCAACGTGTGACACTTACAAAACACAAAACCTTTTACGAACCTTACGAAATCTTTTTATAAATTGAATTTTGTGTTTACCATGCTGGGTGACATGGGTGTTCATCGAATATTTTTCGTATATTATTAATGTTTCGAAAAAGCTTCCACGAATCTTATTTACGATATGATCACTTCATCGAAATACATCGTCTAATTTCATTACATTTACACATAATCTTGTTTGTTATAATAAACAGTCATTGCTTATCATAAAAGGTAATCAGAATAATAAATTGGGAATTTAGTTATAGGTAAGTAATAGTTAAGCAGTCGCTGCACGTAAAAAGCCAAATTTCTTCCATTGTTTAATTAGATAAGGGTATAAGTGTAAGTGTAGGACACCGCTATCAGTAAATCTGAAAACGCTTTCCTAGCAGAAGAGCGGACCCTGGTTGGAAGATTGACAATCTGCCGTGATTCTATTTTCTGACCTTTCTGTTCCATTTCGCTTGGTCTTCGACATCCTCAAGTCGTAAGCCGTTGGTTGGTTGGTAAAGCTTGTGTTATGGGTGTTAGATAACTGGATAATTGGGTCGGGGGTTTTCAACATAGCCATACCACATTGTTTATGGTGTATAATTTAAGGTAGTCAGTGAAATTTCAGGCATGAGGCATTTCATCTTAGTCCTTACAGTGACAACGCACCTGCGGTTCTGCATTTTGGTTACCTGCAATCGAAATGTACGAATTGTAGATGTTACGAGCGACAGTTACCACTTATCATCAGGTGGACTGTCTGCTCGTTTGCCACAGATAAGCATAAAACAATTAAATGGATCCTTATTTCAATGCAATAACAATGAGTAAGTAAAGTAATTGTACCTTAGGGCTAGATGACCTCATTCTAGTAATAAATGAGCAGGGCTTAAATACACACAGTAGGTACATAAGTTTCGCCATAATCAGGCGCTATCAGCGTAATCGCTATGAAAAACAGATATAGAATGATAAGGATAACATTGCGACCGAGTTGTGGCTATCACTCGTTCGGTCCAAATTTATCTAGACCTGTTTTCATTATCGGGCTGTTATCACAAAGACTGCCTCAGTCCCCTTTATTTTAAAACTCTGTTCTTGGTGGCAGGCGGACTTGCTTTTTGCATGTACAAATCAAGTACTATTTTCAGTTGCATGTTCTATTAACTTTATTGAGTATTTGTCGTTTTCTATAGAAGATGTGACGTGAAGTGCTACGTTTGCAATTGAACTGTGAAGTACCTAACTTGGACAAAGCAAGCCGATAGTTTCGTCGGCTGTGTTGGTGATTACTTTAAACAAATTAAAGGACGAAGGTAAAATTTCAGATTAAACTCTCTATCGGTAGATATTAAATAGAAGAGTCATCGCAACGCAACCATATCATATAATTACCTTCATCCGGTAAGTATAGACGGCTTGTAGTTGTATCTTTTAAAACGTAGCGCAATGTATACATATTAGTATCCCTAGGTTTCAGATATTCTGGAAGACAGTGACCACTTTCCATCAGGTGGGTAGACTTTTCTTTATGGTTCAGTTAGCTGCAGAGTGTATGAACTCCCTTAGAATATATTAAATGTATGAAAGGGGGGGGGGGTCAGTTCTCTCTGAAGCCGATTGCAGTTTATAACTCTAAGTACCAGTTTTCTAAGTAAATTGATATCGCTCGGGATATACAGTCTTTAGAATGATTGTCCAATGTCCGTCCATACCATTAAAAAAACAACCTACCTAGTTAGAAATTATCCTTCTCCTTCTTATCGAGTCAATCAATCAATCAATCATTTTTATTCCAATACCTACCTACAAATATTCTTAAAACTCAATACAAGAGTCGAAAGACTAAACTCCCACTTCCCACTTTGTTCGCTATTCTTAGATTAGGTCACTAAGGACCATAAAAATTAAAAATAAGAAACGACCTTCCGTGTGCCCCGTCGTTGGTCATCTTTAGTCACATTCTTCGTACACATCGTACACACGTAGACATCACGTGATAAAAAATTGTTCGAATTGAGCTAATTGTTAAATGTATAAGTGGAGCAAGTAAACACTATTTGGGTACCTCATCGAGTACAGCGCACTTGTATTGAGTAACCTTCGTAATAGTTTTATGAAAGTACTGATAAAGAAACCAGGTAAGCTACTTCTTCTATCCTGTACGTACGCTTCTAAGGTGTAGGTAGAAGTATATGGAATAATCTTCCTGCAGCGGTGTACCCGGTACGCCATCGAAACCAAGAAACCTTTCTGGTGTTGCGGATGACCATGGGCGGCGGTGAGCACTTACCATCAGGGGCTTTGAAAAGGCCACATTAGCGTTTCGTATAATGATTCATACTATGATCTGGTGGCCAAAACTGGAACTAAGTGACGCCATTTTGAATTGTCATGTCAATATCAATAACAGCGACGCTGCAGATAAGGTTGACAAATTAATATGAATCATATTATGAAACGCTAATGTAATAAATTTCATGCTTGCCTCTCTCTATTAAAAAAAATCCGGCAAAGACGTGACGTCTGCCACTTGCAGTGTAGGGTTCCTTAGTTGCCTGTCTTAATATGGCGCAACAGAGGGCTTTCTGATACTTTATATACCTATATTACAAGCTGCATAGCTACAACAATTTCTTATTCCCTACAATTTGTATGAAATATTTGGTGGGGCAGGAAGGGGAGAAGGGGGTGGGGGCATTTTTGTAAAATAAGAACAAAATGCACATCGGCTAGTTTGCATGTGAGTAACTAAGAACCGAAAGCCGAAACCAACCGAATGTGCATTATTTACCGCCGTTTAATGTACGTAATGAAACCGAGTGTCGGTGGCCGAAAGGTTAAGGTATCCGATTCGTAGGGTAGGTCAGGTACTTCGTCTATAGATGAAAATATGGCTGTCAGAACATCATTGTTGCTGTGCTATCCGTATAGGCTCTCAGGTTACGAATAATGAGTAAAACATAGCACAATGTATAATAATAATAATAATAATAATAATAATAAAAGTGCGAAAGTTTCTTTCTGATCCAGAAAGTTCTTAATTTTTTTTGTTCCAGTGATACTTGGTCATTGACCCGTATCATCTGGCTATATTACCCCTTAAAAGGGAGAATTGAAAATGATAAGAAAATAATAATAATAATAGTTTATTTATCATCTTATAAAGTTACAAAATATAAATTTCACAATAAAACAAATATATATACACATACATACATATACACATACATATCAACAAAAGCGAAATCAAAATATATATGATGACAAATGGGCTTATGGCTCAGGGGAGCGTGACACAAGTCCCACACCCCTGCTATTCTGCCACTCCCCACAAAACAACTACCTGCTAACACACACACACAAAAAGTAGTAAAAAAATTTAAAAAAAAATAAAAACTGGATATACATAAATAAAAAGCACACAGCCACCAAAGCATATAACCAGCCACCCCACTGCGCAGCGTCACACCCCACACACCAGAGCCTGCTTCGACAGCAGCCAAGATTTACAATGTTTACTGAACGTATTTTTGGTGACTCTGACTAGCCCCCTTATAGGTGGAGGCAAGTCGTTCCAAATCTTGGCTGCTGCATATTTGAAACAGCCCCTGGTGCGTGATAGGGAGCATAAGGGTAATAGCAATTGCGGACCTCTATCACTATTAGTAGTAGTAGTATACTAGTATCTAGTGCTCTACAAACAAAACAAGGCCAACCGGAAGACTCAGCATTGAAGGTCCCTAAAAGGCGAACCGGCCATCTGAAGAAAGTCGCGGTAGGCTCTTTGGGAGGAACTACACTTGAACATAGGTTTTAAGACTTTTGTGGTTATTCACTACACTTTAATTGCACTCGGGTTAATTACTACGGGTTAGGCTAGGTCAGTCGACCCGTGACCGTGACGCATGCAACTGTGTCGAAATATCTAGGTAGAACGATGAAAGTACACATGGACAGCTTCTTCAAATTTCATATCTTTTTATGTTTACGGTCATGTATTGTGAATCCTAAAAGATTATTTATGTTTTATCTCGTTCGTAGGTATTTACTTGACGATAAATATTTTCCGCATACTATGGTCCATGTCGAACTTTCGTCCAATGTTATTGTTAGAAACTAATAATAACAGGTTTTTGACCGCAACTTCTTTACATATAATAAAGTCGCTTCCCTCCGTCTGTATCTACGTATGACATTTCAAATGCCAGTAACATAACATACACAAACAAAGAAGATAGCCTACCGGATACTACATCATTTTTCAGTATGGAACATTTGGAAAAACAGAATGAAGAATTAAAAACATTAAAAGGCAAAAATATTGTGCAGGATAAATATATAGATAAATAGAAAATTCGAAATTACAAAAACAGGTATAAGTCAGAAATTTGCTATAGACTGTTTGAAAAAATTATGTTCCGAGAAGCTGGCACCAATAGGCACACCAAAATACACACCAAATTCGCCACTAATACCACGCATGGAGAAACATATATCAAGTACGCCAAAAATTTATAGAAATATTATTTAGTAACTTTTGGTAGTTACCAAAAGACCAAGCTGTACAAACGACTGAAAAATACACACCTGGTACTGAAACATTTAAGATATATAAGTCTAAAACATTCTCTAAAAGATTACAGAAGCAACAACAAAAGATTAAAAAGTTAGTTAAAAAAATTTTATCGCTAAAAAATTACAATGAAAGGCTAACGCAACAAATAAAAAACTTACATTTAGAGGAAAAACATTTGCGAAGCATGAAAATTTTAAATCAATAACTGGTGATACAGTGGACACACACGATATAAAGGAAAGTGTTAAATTAGCAAAGAAGAGAGAAACAGAAGGAAACAAGCAAAGTCAAGCTAGTGTGGGGCAGAATATTGTACACAAAGCCACACAAACAAAAAAGAAAAAGAAAATATATATACTGGCAGACCAACAGGGCAGGAATTTACAAAATTATTTACAGAAGTTAATAGGAGCTAACTTCCAAGTGTATAGTTTTTGGAAATTCGGAGCAAAAATGGAGGATGTGTTAAAATCTTATAAGGACAAACTACTACACTTAAATGAAGACGATTATGTAATAGTAATGAGCGGAGCGAATGATAGCGATCCGTTTGAATGTCTGTCTAGTTTGTTTTTATGGCTGACAAGTATTAAAAAAGCAAACATAATTATTTGCGAAATTGCTAGTAATAAATATCTCAAAGAAAACAAATTAAATTATAATTTGAAATTATTATGTAGTAAATTTAATAAGTGTATATTTTTGGACATTAATTATAATAGGAAAATACCGGATCGCAGCTTTTTTCCACTTATGTTTGTAGATGTCTCCTGAGAGAGATCTTACGTATCGACTATCGGATTAGATATAATCAATATGTATTGGCGCATGCGCAAAACTTGGTAAAGGAAAAGACACAATATGTTTGTTAATCTAACGATAAATATTCTCAAACAGAATATCGGCCTCTTTTCACTGATAGTGGTGCACAAACGGTCCCTGTACCAAATAACATTTTTAACGATTTGGCCAGTCCCACAGGTGTTACTTTGAACAACAATTCGTCCGCACAAAATACTAAATTAGAACTATCTACCGAAAATAATTTTTTTCGTCCATAATAGCATAAACGTATTACATCAAAACATTAACGGCCTTATTAATAAATTAATAAAGATTTACTAATACAAAGCTTAAGAAAACTGGAAGATAGCGGTAAACGTGTAGATGTGCTATGTGTAACTGAACACAATATGCTCTATGATGACTGCAGCGTTCTCATCTTTCCAAACTTTGTTATGGCAAGCTGCTTTTCACGAGGTTGTCGAAACGATGGAGCATGCATATTGGTTAGTAACACTACAAAGTTTAAATATATTGATGTAATATCTAAATGCGCTGTGCCAAATGTAGTGGAATGCTGTGCAATCAAACTCATTGACCAGAACATAATAGTGATATGCTTATACAGAGTACCAAAAAACAATGACATATCTAAACAATTTGACATATTTTTTAATAAACTACAAGACATTTTGACATTATATGCTTATAATAATAAAATTTTATTATGTGGAGATTTTAATATTAGCATTTTAGGAAAGTCTAACCGTTCATCCGAATTCCAACAAGTGATTTCTTCATACAACCTCAAGTTTTCTATAAATGAACCCACAAGATTAGAAAGTGGCACTTGCATGGATAATATCATTTATAATATACCAAGAAGTAAAGGTGAGGTGTTGGAATTCGCTGTTTCAGATCACACCGCTCAATTTATAAACTGTCCAGTAGAAAAATATTGCGTTACATCTACTTGGTACACTGAAAGGCGAGATTACTGTGAAGAAAATTTAATGAAGTTTGCTAACTGCCTAGGAAATTTGACTTTTAGTACAACTTATGAAAGAAAGACGCAAACGAGTCATTTAATGAATTTTACGACATTTTTCAATTCAGTACTTTATAATTTATCTTTTCCTATCATTAGAGTAAAACATACCGTTAAAAAACGATTAAACTGGTTATCGAGAGGTATAAAGTTATGTACTAGGCGTAAACGAGAACTTTTTTGGAAATATAGATTAACAAAAAACAAAGCTGATAAAAAGACATTTAAAAAATGCTCTGTAAGATTAAATAGAATAATGAAATTAACTCAAAAATCCCAAAATAACATTTATATTGAGACGGCAAGGAACAAAGCAAAAGCTTCTTGGCAAATAATTAATAACAATAAACAACAGTTTCCAAAAGAAGCCATATCGCAAATAAAAGTAAATGGTTCCGCCATTCGTGACCCAAAATCCATAGCACAAGTTTTTAATGACTACTACACAAATATTGTAATCACCTCATATTCAAGACCTAGTAGTAAAACTAATTATAAAAAAACCATAACTAACACTAAACCTAATTCTTTATATATGACTCCTGTAACTCCTTATGACATTTTTTCAATAATCAAAGACTTAAATAATATTAACAGTACCGGATATGACAACATCAGCACTAAAGTTGTAAAATATGTGTCTATAGTTGCTAGGCAACTATAGCGCGGCGCGAGCGCGGCGTGATAGTTGCCGTAGGTACTCTTTACATCAATGCATCGTTGAGCTCATTTTGTATTGTCATTATATTAGATGTGTGGGGCCCAGGGTTTGATCATGAGTTCGGAAGGTTATCATAGGAACTCCAGGTTTTCGTTGTGTGATGCCCAGGCTCTGATGAGGCAGCCGGCGGTACATATCGTTTTTTTTAGCAAGACTGTCAGGTCGGTTACCGTTAAAGTGGATAAGTAGTGATTACGGCTTGTAACCGCTGTGGTCACGGGTGTCCGGCAGAGTAGAATAGCACCAATCCCTTACACTCGTGGGTGTCTTACAAGGCGACCAATGTTTAAGAGGCAAAAGATCTAGTCCCAGTAGGCAGGAAAATGGGCAGCAGCGTTTTCCATTGTTATATTTATAACACTGCGATCTTCAACCCGCCGGGAAAGCATGGAGATTATGGCAATAACCTACTCTTTCGTGTAAGGGGCCTTTAGTCCTGCAGTGGACTGTTCTGTCCTGTGATGACAGCTTGGAGCATGAAAATAGTCCTCACAGTGACAACTGCGCCTACGGTTCTGCATCTTACAGTTGCCTGCAACCTAAATGCATGAATCGTAGATGTTATGGGCGGCAGCAGGCAGCTACGCTTACTATCAGGTGGTCTGTCTCGTTTGTCACGGCGTACAGTATAAAAAAAGCTTTGGTAATCAGTGGCGCCAGTTAATAATACGATATAGTAAATGGGGCTGGGGAGATATACATGCATAGATAGATAAAAAAGAAGATGTATTTATTTAATTTGCACTTGTTACGATTTAGGTAACAAATACTTATTTACTTCCGTGACCGCTCCCATATTAGGAATATTCTACTGATAATGTATTCGTAGAACTGAACTCAACCAGAATGCCATACTGTCGCTGTCATCGATATGTTTATCATGTTGATACGTCGATAGTACCCAGTTCCGATGAAACGAGATATGGCAAGAGATAAAAGCAGTTTTAGATTAAATGTTATGACTAGTAGGTACTGCACCAATCGGGCGGGTTTATTGTTTATCACAAAAGTGTATTAGAGGTTCATCTTTGGAAACTTAATTATATTGGAAACCTTGTTTGTCACATAAATAAGATCAGCAAAAAAGCCTTTAAGTTCTCATCGCAAAAGGTCTGTATTCGGTACATTTAGTGAAGAATTTGCACATATGTCGGCCTAATAACATCATCGTTTTATACTTCAGAATGGCTGCAATGTACTGGGCCGCTGTGTTGCTGATAGCCGGCGCAGGCTGCGTCGCTGCGCAGGAGACGGCGCAGTCCAGCGTGGCGAGAGAGCTTCGAGAATGCTACATGAACGCCACCCTCATAGACAGGAACAACTTGCCCCCAGCCACCATACCAGTCCTTATAGACATTATACGCAAGATCGAAAACATCAATTTGGACATGAGAGAACTGGCTGTCTTATTGCTGCACACGTAAGAGCTTATTGAAATTTGTAAGACGGGTAACTATTACCCAGGTGCTCGTTACCTGCAAATCTGCAATATGTACCTTTATTTTATTATGCTCGTTAGCTGTGGTAAGTAAAATATACTCATACTGTATTTATGGACATTCCAGGTACAGACAGGATGGCATTGAATTCCACCAGCCAGAGTCGATGACGACTGCTAGCAACGTGATACCCTATGCGCCTACCTTCCACTCTTTCCACCGGCATCGACTGTTGCTCACTAGGGTTATTCCAGGAAATCTCCGTGTCTTACCCAACAATACTGTGCCTTCTACATTGAAAGTGAGTCCGTAAATTCACTGCGAGCTTTTGTTTGTAACTTTAGGTCATTTCTTAATACTTGTTAAGATATTTTGATATTTTCTTCAGTGCCAATAAGTGTCTAATAATTTTTCAGTGTGCACTACACTTTATGCTATCGACCACGGTTGATGGCCGAGTGCGAGGCGATGAAAGCAACTGCAACCAATTATCTCAATACCGAGCACTTAGAGTCGGACGTTCTGTAAAAGATGAAGTGGAATCGTTTGACCCCATACTTTTGTAAGTACCTAAATATTTTATTTTATTAATAGATACGTTATGTAGATGAATTGTTCAAACTAGATATTGTACCTACCCTTCCCGAATCATCAATGCAAAATACCTACTGCGTTTCCTACTGCGCATTTTTAAACGCCGGCCGTCAGGAAAAGAGGGGTGGCATTGTTGTTCCCGATGCACCGATTTGGATGCAGTTTTGGATGTTTGAAACCCACTTTAATCAAGATGGTTCTTAGATACTGATAATGGTCACAAGATAATAACATAAATAAATGTAGATAGATAGATAGATAGATAAATTATTTATTGCTCACACAAGAATAATTACATTAAAAAGTTCCTACAAAAAACCATAACTAGATGTGGGCAAAGGCGGCCTTATCGCTGTAAGCGATCTCTAGCAGGCAACCTTTGTGTAAAGAACCGCTTGATACACAGGCAAGTCAACAACATGGACTTATAAAGATGGATGGATATGGAAAGTAGAAATATACACTTACATGCGAAAATACACATATAACAAAACCAGCTAATATTAAGAATAATCAAGATATTATAAATACAAACACAGCTGATGACCTTATTATAATTGTTACTTACCACAGGCGATTGCAGTCGGACAAAGGCCAGCTGCAACAGTACAACCCCAATGATGACGTGGAAGGCACCGACTATCGCAGCGGCAGGTCTGAAAGACAGTTGCTGGGGGACAGCCAGTGCCCTCTTCTAGGCGGCGTAGTGAATTCTGCGTGGGGGGCGCTCTCAGCCGGAAACCTGATTGCCGGTATAGCCGCGGGTGCGCAGTCGCAGCAAGTGCCAGTATTGGAGCTAGCGAAAGGATCCGTGATCAATTACCAAAACGTTCAGCAGTCCGTGACGGCTATTTATCCGGCCACGTTGTCAGGTATTTCAAGTTTTATATTTCACTGGCTTTTGCACGCGCCTCCGTCCGTGTAAAATTCGGTTGTTTTTGGAAATAAAAATAGCCTATTCGGCCCCAGGTTGCTTTCTATCTCCTTACCAAGTTGTATCCAAATCCAGGTTTAGGCGTGAAAACGTAACCATAAGTAAGTTCCTTTCGCTTTAATACACATTATTATTAGTTTGTATTTGAGTGCTTTTCTTATGCGCGCTGCAAGGGACTGGAACTCTCTGCCTGAGTCATTGTTCCCCGATATGTATAACCTTCGGGTCTTCAAATCAAGAGTGAATAGGTATCTTTTAGGCACGCATGCTACATCTTCGACCTCATCATCGCTTTCCATCAGGTGAGTTGAGGACAAATACCTATTGATAAAAAAAGTAAGAATAGTTTGAACCAAGCCAAACAGAATAGTTGCAGCGGTTTCAGAAAGTATCTATATACCAAAATGTCGACACTAAAACGAAACCCTTGGTATTTTATCTTTTTTCAATCGCTTCAGATCCTGGCGAAGCTAATTCATACTTTACATTCGACTACTTGTTATATTTTCAGGTGACTTGGCAGAGGCCATCTTAATACAAGGGACTGATAGAGGCCTCTCCAATATCCAAGTTGGTGCCACTGGTGGTTGGAACAGCACTCAAGCACCTCGATACTACATGCTGTCACAACGTTCCAATATTGAGATGACCGACCCTGAGATTCGAGGGGGTCTTGATGGTTTTATACTTGGCCAAAACTATAACACTATTCAAAGTTTGAAACTATCCCAAGTCTTAGACATGTACTATGCTCCAAGGGTATGTAATTTTATTTTGTTGTCGTCTAAATCTGTTTGAGATGGTTGGTGAGGGTAAAGAAAAATTAATAATGTTGATCAATTTCAGAACGGATTATTGAATCAAAATTTGAGAGCCTGCAATCGACGTGTAACAGGTGCTTCATATTTGACGGATACTGCTTTAGCAAGCGAAACCTATGCATTTGCTGCAGCACTCGATACCAACTTGCCTCTGAGAGGCACCATAGTGGGTGGACTTGATGGACTCGTCACAAACGCCGTCACAAACTTACAAAACTATATAAGTAAGTGCATATAGTACCTAAAAGATTTACCTACTGTTTGATTTTCTTCATTAGTCATTTTATAAAACAGGATATAGGTCCGGAACTGAAACATGAATCACGCATATGCGTACCTAAAATTTCTAGTCTTATCTCTTTAATTTCCTTTCCTATCTTTTAGCAAACAACTTGAATGACTTGAACTGCATGACTACCGAAAACACAAGCCGCGACTACCGCTTGAGGACCAATTTGTACATTGTACTGGACTCCACGTGGCAGTACCAGGCGGTGTACCCAGCCATCTCCCACCTGTTGGACGTGATCGATGTCAATCCATTCGGCTCCAGCATCACGCTTCTAAGCGCTTTCGACGGCAGTGTAGTCATAAACACAACATTCTCGATCGCGGATTTCCACTCGGAGTATACCTTGACCAGGCACCAGACCAGTAAGTAAATAAATTACTTATCGAAACATCGTCATTCGTGCCTTTCTTTATAATGATTAACATTATCTTTCTTGGGCAGTGTTAACCGGTGTCAGCCTGCAAAATTCTCTGGCAAACATTGTCACTATGATGCACAGCAATCTGGAAAACGAGAGGACTCGCAACTACGCTGGCGGCAACTCCACCGTGATGCTGTTCCTTCTCTACTCAGGCACCTTGCAAAATAACCAGCAGGTCTTGGAAGAAGCGAGGAAACTAAATGAAACTGTGCCCGGTAATTATTTTAAAGATTTATTAGAGAAACAGGTCTATTTACTAGATGTAGGTACACCACGACCGACTTTTTGGTGCGGAAAGCCAATGAATGTACATGAGCAGCGCTAAAACTATAATTTTAAGTTTCTCAGCCGCTGATGATTCTGACATTTCCCCAGATTTGAGGTTGCTGTTCGCAACGGCCACCAATCAGTTCGACAACCTGTGGAATTTAGTGCGTGACATGCATACCGACGTGATGACAGTGTCGCTGACGACCGCCGGCACCAACGTCGAGCTCACCATGGCAGAGGTTGTCGACCGCGTGCAACAAGGTAGCTATTAGTGACTACTATAAAGTTTTCAAGAACCTGCTACAAAATGTACTAACATACTGCATAGCTTTATCAATGGTTTTATCAATAAATTCCGTTAAATCTACCACCAGAACCAGCATATCTTATCTTTTACGCAAGGACTTCTCGTTCGTTCTAATCGAAATAACAAACTACCTAAATGACTATGTACCTATACTCAGTTGAAGCAAATACCGATCTACACCAATTTTAATTTTATTTTAAGTAGATAAGTAAACAAAAATATTTATTTTTATATGTGCACCTATTATACATCGATTTTATACAGTTTATACTTGTGTACTTTTGAAATGTAACAGTTTACTGTGATTTGGTGTATATTTCTTAAGTGGAAAGACGAATTTTGAAGCACCATTACCTACTTGTGTTTAAAGTTAATCGTTCAGGCCCATTTAAATGAAGTGATAAGGTGTATTGAAAGCAAGCATTTTGCATTAAACTTTCAGTTGCAAGGAGAATCATCAACCCTACTTGCGGGTCTACATTCCAAGAAAAGACTCTCGCTGGCACCAGGCAGTTCGAAGATAACGTGGAGCCTGGCTACATCAACTTCTATTCAATTAGTCCAAACTACTTCTACGAGTCGAGCAGTAACAGGAGGGTCCGCATTACCAGAACGGGATCAGGCGCTGGTACCCTCATTGTCTGCCATTCTCGCACCGTCACGCAACCGAGGTAATTTGGAAACTTACATAATTTTATTGGAAACTATTAGAAGGCGAAAAGTGTGTGTTATTTTGCAGAAACGAGAAGGAAACTTTCAGGGGTCTATTTCGCTATTTACTGGTAAAGCTTACAGTGCTTACAATTACTGCAGTCTAAACACACTGTGTATTGCCAGTGATGACCTACGGAACGGAGATGTAGTCGATCACTTTGGGTCTTATGAGAAAGCTTACTGTCACCCAAAGGGCAATTGAATTAAATGTTCGGAGTCTTGTTGCGCGATCGAATTAGAAATGAGATCTGCAAGAGGACCAAGGTCCCAACATCTTCATAATATCTGCCAGAATATGCCCACTGCTGGGCCTCCCCCAGATAACTTCACAAAGGGCAGTCCTGTGTCTTCCGCATCCACCGATGATCTTTACCACGTTGTTAGTCCACCTTGTGCCTTGCCCACTGCCACTCAAACTTGGCAATCCTTCTGGCTATATCGGTGACATTAGTTTGCTTCGTACTGGTTCGATCGCACAATGAGACTCGTAACTTAGAGTAATGTGCTAATAAAGGTACTTCCTAAGTACCAACTTGCTACTTGGACATATAATTCTAATAATAAAGAATTTGTATTTGTATTAGTAGAGCTCTTTCTATTTTCCTTGAGCTATCTTATGAGGCTCACAGTGAGCAGCCACGTCTCTGTTCCATAGGTTATCACTGGCATCACACACTGGTGAAAGATCTTCGTCTTGAGATGGGATAAAAATAAAAGGCGTAACTTGCCAAACGCTGTCCAACCGAGTTGGATTCATCGATTGACCATTTTCTCGAAATTGGACCTACCTAGCTGGACTATTTGTCCCAGGTATATGTAGTCGCCAACAGGAGCGTCGGTGGCCGAGTGGTTAAGGTATGCGACTCTTTTTCTGAGTCATGTACCAATGACACTTTTCTGATTTATGTACAAAGAAAATTTGGTGTATACTAACCGATGCCCTTACGGTGAGGGAAAACATCGTGATGAAATCGAATGTGTAACCATGCTTCAATCGGGTCAGGTTCCCCTTGTAGCAGGGTCACGGAGGTCAGATAGCATAGTCATAGTCAAGGCGCACCCGGGCCTTCCTGCCTGGTATTCCGAGAGCATAACCGGAACATTAACGTCAAGATGATTAATATAATATAGGTTTGTGTTATAATGCAGGTAATGATGATTATAATTATGTATTAATACTCGTCAACAACTTCAAGTGGAGTGCCTTCACCTGTCGCTGGAGTGGGCACAACAAGGATATTTGACATAATTGTCGCCTTGTCCATGTTTATTTTAAGACCTACTTGTTGAGAGGTCATCGAGCATTCTGCCTAAATCTGAGGTGAGTGAGATACTCGCCGTTAATATTGATGAAGTATCTCAGCAAAATAACACTATTTTAAATAGTGTTGTATTCCTGCCGGTGATTAAGGTTTCCAGTGCTCCTTTTATAGAGGATCCGTGGCTTTATCAGTAGGAAAGTCAGTCAGGAAGGTTCTCGCTTATTTGCTGTCAGAGCAACGTGTTTTAGAAGTTCGGCAATACGCTATATAGCGATACCCCTGGTGTTGCTAACGTCCATACGCTGACGGTAACTACTTTCCATTATCCTAAAATATGGCTCCAATGTGCATTATAATATGAGTTTTCCTTTATTAGACAAAATGCCACTGTGATGGGGATAGACGAGAACGCGATCGAGTGCCAGACCCTGGCGACTGGCAACGTCGAAATCAGTCTGACGGACGCCTGCAGCGGTTTCTCGACGGTCAACTCCTGTCCGCTTTTCTACCTTTCTGTACAATCTTCAACTGGAGGACAGGCTGTAACTACTACAACATGCACGGGTAATTCTATATAATAGTATCATTCATATGGATAATACTTAAAAAATAGTAGAGGTCCCTTTATAAGTAGGTAGGAACTGTTATAAAAACAGGCAGGTGCTTGACTTCAAGCCAATCCTCTAAGGTTAACACGAAGCCCGCACTGGCTTGGTGTTGGTATTGTATAAACAGTTTTATCTACACTCATAGCGTAATGTTCCAATTACATATTCAAAAACAGTCGTTTAAGGGTACACTTTTTTCACGCCAGTCTATAAAATTTTAAAATAGTAGTTTATGCAACTGTCATACAAAAGGGGGTATTAAAACATGAGTGTCTGCATGATAATAGTTTGACACGAGTGTTTTAATACCTAATTATATGCAGTTGCATACACTACTTTATCTACACTCATATTTTTATGTTAAAATATCGTACCTATAATTTTCCTAACTTTGCTTGAAGTAAGCTGCGAGTCAGTTCTGTTGTATCTACGCGTCGAGGATATCAAGCGGCGGGAAATTCACTTCACTACTTTCACATTTATCTATTTATTTGCTTCAAACAAGAAACAACATTCACAAACACAAATTACAACAATTAGAAAGAATATTCTGTTTAGCGGGAAAATAAACACACACACATAAACACAGAAATATAAACAAGAAAATTTAAAATGTTGAGTTTACAGACACTCATGTTTTAATACCCGCTTTTATATGACAGTTGCATAAACTACTATTTCAAGCCAGGCCAGCGACGCATCGAGTCGCCGTATGATATGATATGACGCTGGTACAAGCGTCATGGGTGTTTGTTTTTGTGTACACCACAAGCAAAATTTAGAATTCAGTTGGCCTTGTCTTTACAACACGGGCTGTGCCAGCGGTGATTGTCTATAGAATTGGCGCCAGCGCACTGGTTTCGTATGAACCATCCCTATGTTTCAGTTTTTAAACTCCATTTCGTGACTTTCCTCTCTTAATAATTAACAATTATGGAATATAAGTACACATTTTTAATAATTTTTTGCAGATAATTCATGCAGATTCCCGTATAACATCAGATACCAAGTGGCAACAGAAGACCTAGGTTGCTTCAGCAGCGCCAGTGGTGTAGCTGCCAGTTTCGTATTCATTATAACCGCCTTTGTCTTACACCTACGTACATTACTCTAAATAAGATATACTGTATTCCCACCAATTGTAAGTTTAATTATTTTATTAAGGATATAGATAACTTAGCTAGAATTTATTAAGATGCCATTGCAATGACACACTATCCATAGGTCGACCTTTTGCAAATGTATTGTGTACAATCCAACTCAACAGTCGCATATCAAACCCATAGACACCAACGAACATAAATATGTTATAATAAAAAGCATTTATTTTGAGGAGTTTAGGTAATTTGTACAGGGTAAATTACTAACATAAAAATAAAAAGAAGTAATTAGGTGATTTTAGATAGTTTACTGGGTACTATTTATTTCTTTTTTGTATTCATAAATAAATAAATAATAAATAAATAAATGACGTTTATTACACATAAACCCATAACAGGATAGGTACATTAAAATAGTAAAAAAAAATATACAGTAACAGTATAACCATAATGTATCGCTACCCATGCCATGGGAAGACGTGCAAAGGGGTCACACTCAGCGTATGCCATGGCTGGAGCTATGGCGCTGGTTTTCAGTGCACCCTACAGTGAAGCACGGACGAAGGTGATTATTTATAACATGCCAATTTTTTCTTTATAAATATCTAGTAAATATAATAAGTACGTGAGTGTTCATGTAATGTGCGTATGTGAGTGTGTGAGTGTGTGTGTATGTGTGAATATGTGTGTATTTTTGTTTGCCATCTTGAAAACGCCCTGTTCTCCCAATCCAGTTAGCCGTCTCATCCATTCTCAGGCTCAACACACCGTACTGAACCCACATTCTCAGCTACTTCGTTTGCTGTGTACCCAGAGTTCTCACAACGCGTTCAAGTGAGCTATGTGATTACTATTACATATAGAAAAAAAAGAAGTATTCATCAATTGTCTATATTGTTAACTAATTATTGTTATTGCTTTTCTTGTGTATTAAGCGTATTTTTTTTACGAATAAAACTTTAATTATTATTAGAAGTCAATTGATTTACTTATGCACCTACATATGAGTTGCTTCCACGACCTATAGGCTGATGCACCCCTATACCTACTCCTTCCACTTTATTCCATCCAAGTTCGTACTATTCTGTCGATTTTGTCGACGATCACCTAGATTCTCATAGGCGGTTTGGATATTGTTGACCTCCTTCCAGAGAAACGTTGGCTCGCTGTATCTTTTCTACTGTCTGCACTACAGCGAAAGTACTTTCTGAATATTCCTGTTCCCTACAGGAACTGTTTAGTGTCACCCTCACTTTTTTTGCCATCACGCCCTCCGACAAAGGAATAGCACATCATCACGATGCGGCATCCAACTCTCATCGCGAGTCTTATTGTCGCGCACGTATAGGTAAAAGTGAAATGGTAGTATATATACGAGTACATAGTATAAAACAAAGTCGCTTCCCGCGGTCTGTCCCTATGTATCTATTGTGACCTCGATCCAGAAATGTACACTGTTATTTAACAAAATCTTTATTTTAATGATATTTTACAATATGTTTTATAAAATATATGTATTCAATATAAATATGCAATTGATATAGCTTCAGGTGGCACAACAGTTTAAGTCGCAAGTCCGAGCGCGAGTTCCTCAGCACTGTCGACTGGCCTCACGTGGTCTTCCCCGCCACTGCTGCTACTGCGGTGTGGCGGGGCGAGCCAGTGTGGCCAGCCAACAGAATTTAATAGAATAGGTTGAAATCGATATGATCGACATCGATACAACCGAAGAAACTGTATCGATGTCGGTTATTTATTTGGAGGATTTGTAATATTTGTAACAGCATGTAGGCTTAGATCTTTTAAACTACGCAACCGCTTTTAATGTGATTTTGAACAATAGATAGAGTGATTCAAGAGGAAGATTAATAAGCAAGAAAAATAAAGGGTAGGTAGGGGTAAAGTGTACGCGAACGAAGTCGCGCCGGGTCCTCTAGTTTATAATAAATAAAGTATTCCTTTGCACTTGAAGTTGGGGTTCTTGAAAAAGCATATCTATTGACATTTCAAATGTCGGCACCGCATCTGCTACCCTTAGCACGTAATGTTCCGGACGACGGAGGCCGCTTTCCATCAGGTGGACTGCCTGATAGCGTACCTCAAGATTATTGATAATAAATAAAGAATAATAATACATAAATAATCGTTGACGACCTGAGTGGTTCAGTGGTCAACATGCCGGTTTGCCACGCAAGAGGTCCCGGGTTCGATTTCCGGCTGGGCAGAAATTTAAATGATCTGCCCGTTAACCTACCGACCATGAAGCATGCAACTACGTCGAAATATTGAGGTAAAAACAATACTAACCGTGGTAACAAACCCGATAACATGTGTAGTGAAAGTGTAGTGAATAACCACGAAAGTCCTAAAACCTATGTAATAAACCTTCAATTTTTTCCATCTTGCTATTATATATTACCGATCAGTGAGTGAAAACATCGTGATGAAACTGACTGAATGGGTAACCATGGTCCAATTTTGTGTGTGTATGGGTAACCTGGTAGCAGGGTCACGTAAGTCAGATGGCAGTCGCTCCACTGGACTTATCTGATCTGCCAAATCCTGGATCATGGTCAAGGCGGACCTCGGGCCCTCGTGTGCGAGATCACAAACGGGACATAACGCCAAGATAATATATTACCAATCACTTTGTCTATACTAACTATACAGCACTTTCGGCTGATGTGGTTTAAGCCCAGCATTGGATTGTCGTAGGTAGGTGGACGCGTGACAGTTATACACGACAATACGGGCACCTGTTACCAGTATGAACAAAGGACACCAGAGGCAAGTTAACCCGACATTATACCGAAGCTATCTCGGATACCAAAAACTCAAAAACAACAACGCGTCGGGTAATGATGGATTTACGGCATAGATTCTGAAAGCTGGTAGCAGACCTGTGCTTACGACCCTTCAAAAGGGGAAAACGCCGGAAGCATGGCACAGAAGATAGCATAGCGATATTGTTCTTCAACAAGGGTGATCAGACTATCTTGGAGAACTTTAGACCAATATCACTGCTCATCAAAGGTCTTCTCGGCTTATCAAAGGTTAGCTGGAAGAAAACCCGTTGTGGGATAAGCTCGAATTTGCATTATAAACTGTATTTTTATTTCCTGTAATGTTATAAATTGATGCAATAAAGTGATTACATACATACATACATGCTGCTGACCCATGTGAAGCTGTTCTCGAGCTGTCTCGCATGCAGGTTCAATGACCTCCAGCCTCCCGAACAAGCCGGGTTCCGAAAAAGCTTAATTTTGATGCAAACCAAACTGTTCTTTGTGTGCCTCTTCATAAATAAAACCTGATATTTACCTTCACACGCAGTGCGTGCATCTCCAAGAGATTACATATGTAGGGGTACCACGACTTCAGGTTACTTTGACACCTTGCGGAAAAACGAGTACACTAAAGGAGACTGGGTAAGTATGTAGGGGAAGTGGACTATGGCCAAATAAAATAATCGGTATAGTATTTACATTTAGCACCCTCAAATACATCCTTGTAGAGGGCTTCGAAATCTGACCGGCAATTCTTAAAAAAAAAAAGCAGATATTTAATTGGCACATTTTGTATGGGAAGTGCCCACGCCAATTGTCATACGAACATGTGACAAATAAATGCTTTTTCTCGAAACTGCCGGGACCGATTTTGGTGTTGTGCGGCATAAGAACATAGTTGATGGTGATCTATCTATACTCCGTAACCATCTCGCTGTTGGTTCAAAGAATACTTCACTTGACATACAAATGTGCGAAAGACACGTCCTCACGGATCCCCCCGACGAACTGTCGAGCGCCCTGAACCTCCTCCTGGAGGCTCCCTCCCTGTCGTTTCAGCGGCCCCCGTAGGCCCCCAATCCCAACCCACAGCAGCGGGACCCCCTTCTGGGGTCTCGCTATAAATTCTCCAGCGTATGCTCCGTAAGGAGTGACGTTGAGCACACCCCGTCCCTACGGGGTGTAGCATCCGATGAAACCTGAAAAGCCCTTATGGCTACAGGTGCTCCCTGTGTGGGTGTTTAGCACGTATGCGCCTAGGTTCTTTTTTGGCGAGTCGTGCATAACCAGTCCGGCCGGCCGGCTGGTACTCATATAAAAAGAAAGATATAATTTTTTCTCCAAACTGCCGGGACCGATTTTGATATCGTGCGGCATAACAACAGAGCTGGATGTGCTCAATCTATACTCCATAACCATGTCACTGCTGGTTCAAAGAATACCGCACTTGTCATACAACTTTGCGAAAAACATGCATTTTTCTCAAAACTGCCGGGTCCGATTTTGATGTTGTGTGGCATAAGAACATAGTTGAAGGTTTTCATCCTATACTTCGTAACGATGTCGCTGCTGGTTCAAAGAATACGGCAATTGCCATACAAACATGTGACAAATAAATGCTTTTTTCTCGAAACTGCCGGGACCGATTTTGGTGTTGTGCGGCATAAGAACATAGTTGATGGTGCTCTATCTATACTCCGTAACTATGTCGCTGCTGGTTCAAAGAATACTTCACTTGTCATACAAATGTGCGAAAGATATCAATTTTTCTTCAAACTGCCGTGACCGATTTTAATGTCGTGCGGCATAAGAACATAGCTTAAGGTCCTCAACCTATACTCCGTAACCATGTCGCTGCTGGTTCAAAGAACACGACACTTGTAATACAAATGTGACAATTAAATGCTTTTTTCTTGAAACTGCCGGTACCGATTTTGATGCCATCTTGTACAAATATGCAGCTGAGGCACCCTAACCCATAGGCCATCACTGTAATGCTGCTGGTTCATAGACCACTTTTGCCCAGTCTCCTTAATTTTACTTCTTCTTCTTCTTATCGACAAATGTGACAATTAAATGCTTTTTTCTTGAAACTGCCGGTACCGATTTTGATGCCATCTTGTACAAATATGCAGCTGAGGCACCCTAACCCATAGGCCATCACTGTAATGCTGCTGGTTCATAGACCATTTTTGCCCAGTCTCCTTTATTTTACTTCTTCTTCTTCTTATCGAGTCGATGGACTAACTTTCCCCTTACACTTTGTTCGCAAAATATTTTACTGGCGACGCTGTTGGATCTTAACGGCTATACCCGTGTTTGTCGCACGGGTATAGCGGACGCGCTGTTCTGCGCAAAGACGGGAGACGAGCTCCCACTTAGACTTTTCCCTAAGGAAAATGGGGGCGGGGGCTTGGGCTTAGGCGGGGCGGGGGAGCAAAGCGCGCTACTGGCTTGGGGCCAGATTGCACGCTCGTGCGAGCGGCAGCAGCCACGCTCGAGGCTGGGCACGGGGGGCGCGAGGTAACCGCGACCGGGGCGGGCGCGGCAGCCGAGGACGAGGCCTCGGACCCCAAACGGGCAACCCTCTTTCGGTGCCGTTTGGTCTTAGCGACGAGCTCGAATCCGTCGAGCTCGACCGCAGAGAGTGGCGAGTATTCTATACCTTAATAATTAGCCGCTTTAATTATTGTATACCATTTAAAATTTGTTAGTTTATTCTGTCTAACTTAGGTGTCAACGTCTTTTTTTTTTCGCCCAACGCCAAGGAAATTGGCACCCTCCGGTATAGCGGTTGGGAGGGAGGAGGTAAACTCTCATCGCCCAAAAAAGGGACCTAGGCGCATACGTGCTAAACACCCCCTGGGAGCACCTGTAGCCGGGAAGGCTTTCCAAGTTTCATCGGATGCGACACCCAGTAGGGACGGGGTGCGCTCAACGTCACTCCTTACGGAGCATACGCTGGAGAAATTATAGCGAAACCCCAGAACGTCTCCGGCGCACGTCCAGTCGGTATGTTTGTAGTTGAAATCTCCGAACATAATAACAGAGTCGCCTAGGGAGAGAAGCGCTTCGAAGTCGCTTTTGAGTGGCAGCCAGAGGGGATGTAGACAGAGGCTATGATCAGGAACGGATGTCCTGTCATGCCTAGCTGTACTACGGAGGCCTCAATACTCGAGAGAGTTGGAGTTGGAAGAGGGGAGCAATGGAGCGATCTCTTATAGTAAATGGCAGTTCCGCCGCGCCCTGACGCGGTTGCAGTCCCGTCATTCCTAACAAGGGAGAAGCCGGGGATCGATATACCCTTCTGGATCAAAGGCTTGAGCCAAGTCTCCTGAAGGAGTAATAGGTCGAGCTCCCTGCTTTTGACGAACGTTCTAAGTTCGGGGATGTTTGTGTGTAGGCTGCGCACATTATATGAAACAAGCGAAACCCCACTCGGCTTCAGGCGACCGGTGCCGACACTGGCGGGAGTGGAGGGTGTGGCGTGAAGCGCCTGGGGCATTACTTGAGGGCTTGGAGAAGGGAGTAATGCTCGGCAAGCGCGTCTAAACGCTCGAGCTGGGTGAAGGCGGTACGCAGTTTTCGTGCCAGAATGGGGATCTCGTCAATGTTGCCGGACGCTAAAATGGAGGATATGTATCGCATATCCTCCGCCAAGGAAGAGGGCGGGGACTGGTGGCTGATGGCCTTGGGGGGGGGGGGAGCCTTGGGCCCCAGGGCCTTGGCCTTGGGGTGGACCCCAAGCTGCGGCTGGGGCCGCGCTGGGGGGCGGGCCTGTGGCCTTGAGGGGGGGTAGTGGGCCACTGTCGCTGAAGGCGGCGGCGGCCTTGCACCTTTGCCCTCAGCGGGTTTCGGTGCTGAAGTGTTCGCACCTTTGCCCTTAGTGGGCTTTGGTGCGGAAGTGCGGGGTCGAGGGGCGCGCGGGCAGCCCCTGTAATTAGCAATTGCGTTTATGCGGGGCCTCGACTTTAATCCCGAAGAGCCCACAGACCGTGAAGCCTCCCCGGAATATGGTCCTGGCACCGGTGGTGTTTGAGAGCACCACCAGAACCAGGGGAAATTGCTTGCCGGAACAGCTGTACATCTTGTGTACGGCAGCGAAATTCTAGGATTTGAGGTCCATGAGAATGGCCTCATTGGAGAGTTCGTGCGGGACTACACGGAGTACCGCACGCACCTTACGCTCCTCAGAACGGGCGTAGGTATGGTACCCTACTTTATTATGAGCGAGGAGCCTGGTTAGGCTCCTGAAATCGTCGATCGACTCGACGTGGATCTTAACGGCTATACCCGTGTTTGTCGCACGGGTATAGCGGACGCGCTGTTCTGCGCAAAGACGGGAGACGAGCTCCCACTTAGACTTTTCCCTAAGGAAAATGGGGGCGGGGGCTTGGGCTTAGGCGGGGCGGGGGAGCAAAGCGCGCTACTGGCTTGGGGCCAGATTGCACGCTCGTGCGAGCGGCAGCAGCCACGCTCGAGGCTGGGCACGGGGGGCGCGAGGTAACCGCGACCGGGGCGGGCGCGGCAGCCGAGGACGAGGCCTCGGACCCCAAACGGGCGACCCTCTTTCGGTGCCGTTTGGTCTTAGCGACGAGCTCGAATCCGTCGAGCTCGACCGCAGAGAATGGGAGGGGAGTGACGGAACGAGGTCCCGTCACGGTGGTCGAGGACGAAGAGTCCTCCTCGGCCACAGACGCCGCCTTCTTGCGGGAGGGCGGCGCAGAGACTTGAGACACGGAGTCCTCGAACTCCATGTCCTCAGAGGGCTCGCGGGGGGCCTGAGGGGCACTCCCCACTGACGCCAGATAACTACGGACAACGTAGTTATCTTGGCCGAGGTTAGGTTAGGAATTCGCCGCTCAGGCGGCGAAGCTGCTCCAAAGAGACTGTCGCCATTATGCGGCGAGAAGAGAGATAGGGAGACTGGGAATAAATTTGAGAAGAAACGAAAAAGCGGGGCGTCCTCCCTGCACGAGGCAGGGAGGGGAGGGGGGGATGGTTCGATGGAACGGCTATCCCTATTATATATACCGCTATCCGTCACCCTTGGGCAGGCCTAAGTGCAATGGGATCGGGACGTCCGGTTTCGTTAAGACAGGGGCCTTTACAGCGAACCGTGACAACGCTAGTTGGCTTAGTTGTCACCGTTAAATATCCACCAACTCAATGCGGCAGAGACGCAGCTTTGTGTTACCAACGAATCGGTAACAAGAAACTACGTCTCTGAATGAACGTAACTGGATGTCGTTACGCTCAGCGGGACGCGGGCTCGAAACGCGAAGTGAGACGCGCGCGAAAAACTTGCGTCGTAAGAACCAATGAAAGCGGGCTGGCAACGAGCGATGCGGAGGGGTGCGCTACGAAGCCAAAACGGAAACTGTGTCAACGTCTACTATACTTTGTCAAACATAGGATGATAATTTTGACAGTTCACACTAAGGATGCGGTGGCGTAAAATCGTTAATGAATCTATTCGATTATCGATTTTCATTCTCATAGAAGTTGGAATCGATAGTTGCACGCATTATGCTGTATGTATTATACAAAACAAACTATTTTTTTGCTTTTGAATTAATAATTTATTAATACTACAGTAAAAACCCCTCCACAACGACAATTTTGACACGTGAGTATTTTTATTCGGTCAGTCTGCCTATTCCGTAGAATACGCACGAGTCCAAATAGTTGTTGTGAAAGGTATCTTAGGGCAAAATACAAACAATAAATGAGAAGTTAGTTACAAAAAATGATATAATTATCTAAATGTTAATTTTAAGTATTCGATTATTTTATTTGAAAGCCATCCTTTTATCACCTATAAAAATGTTGACACATTTGACAATTGAGCAGTTTTCCAATAGGTATCTAAAGCATTCTTAACCACTCACTAGATGGCGCCCCGACAATTTTGGTAATTGATAATCGCTTGAAATAGGTTCTTAGCAAAGTGGATATAAACACTGGGTACGTTGGATTGGATAATATTGTATTTATCAATAGTTTTCAACCATTTTATAGAGATTGTAATAATAATGGAACATAGTGCCAACTTAATAAATATTTCTTTGTACAGTTCGTTCAACCTTTAACAGTTATGTTTATATTAATAAACATTTTATTTTTAAGTTTAGTATTAGTTGGCTGCATGATATTACTGCCACCATCATACAGATTAAAAAAAGATTACCAAAATTGTAGGAACGCCATCTATTGATGCTTTTTGAAACCAACTGACAATACCTACTGGAAAACTCCTCATTCCATGAAGGAGGGCGCTAGGTCTTTGCCCCAAATGTCATTATTCTAATGAGGAGTTTTCCAGTAGGTACTGATAGTTGGTTTCAAAAAGTATCAATAGATGGCGCTCCTACAATTTTGGTAACCTTTTTTTAATCTGTATGATGGTGGCAGTGATTTCATGCAACCAACTAATACTAAACTTAAAAATAAAATGTTTATCAATATAAACATTACTGTTAAAGGTTGAACGAAATGTAAAAAGAAATATTTATAGAAGTTGGCACTATGTTATATCTCTGAAACTATTAGTCCTAGGATAATAGTTTCTAAAGAGAAATTATAGTGCTATAGTGCTATAATTTATCTTTAGGACCAATGGTTTCAGAGTTATTTTTTTAACTTTGACAGTTGTCACACGAAATGGTAGGTTAATAATTATGTCGACTCGATGTTTGATTATCCTATTGAATTAAAATGTTGCTGACGCTTCTAAGTCAGATGACCATTTAATATTATGGTGTCAATGAGCTGATCTAATGATGGAGACGGAAAATGACACAATATTATTGTCAGGAGGAAGATACGGACAAGTGGTTAAAAGAAATATCAACATCAATTATCGAGTGATGTCGCATAACTACAACGTACGTACGTCATAATTGACAGCTAAAGACCACAAGGATATTTTTGCACGTGCCCGAATTCTAAACAATTCTGTTTAAGGCTTGCCTGTAAACTACACGGAACTTGGATGGATGGTTTTTAAAAAGTTAATGGAAAGCCTCCAGGGGGCTTACCATGAACTCTTATAGCAGGACCTACACAGAATTGCTGTCGGTTCGAACGAGACAAGCTTATGTAACACGTATAGCGCTGTCTCGTTCTAAGCAGGGCAGTTCTGTTTAGGTCCTGCTATAAGAGCTCATGGTAAGCCCCTGTCTCCGGTCAAGCAAATAGAGATTTTTTTTTATTATGTCTGTGGTCAAGCTATACATCACAGATTTTACGGAAAAAAAAACGTACAGAAATTATCCGCCGTGCGCGCTAGGCCTATGCTTTGTCTAAAATAGGATGATAATTTTGACAGCTCACTAATTGTTGGTCTTTGGCGCACGCCTATGAAGTTTTGTGGTTTTTTTCGGTAAAATGTACTACGGAAAATGTCGTACTTCATAGACAGGCCCCGCCCCTTTAGTGAAGTGCCACGAATAACGAATAACAACAGACAACCGAAAATCGATATTGATTAAATAAAATCGAATATTTAAAATTAACATTTAGGTAAACTTAATATTTTTTGTAACTAAACTCTTATTCTTTGTTTGGATTTTACCTTAAGAGACCTTTCACAACAACAATTTCGAGTCGCGCGTATTCTACGTAATAGGATGACTGACCGAATAGAAATACGCACGTGTCATAATCGTCGTTGTAGAAGGATTTTTAATGTCGTATTAATAAATTATTAATTCAGAAGAAAATAAATAGTTTATTTTGTATAATACGTATAGCATAGCCATGCAACTATCGATTCCAAGTTCTATGAGAATGATAATCGATAATCGAATAGATTCATTAACGATTTTACACAACCACATCCCTACTGTGATCTGTCAAAATTATCATCCTATTTTAGACAAGGTATAATACTAACTTTATAAACACACTACCTAATGTCAAAATTTGACATTGACAGACTCAAATGACACTGACTGTCAGAAGTGACAGACGAGACAAGTTTCATGCTTGCTTGTAAACAAAAAGTAAACCGAATAGTAAATTCGCCTAGGTATTTGAATACTATCCGTTTTACAAATAAAAACACGTTTTGTGATTGCGTACTCGATTAGCAGTTTAAACACAATGTCGGGAGAAGATTGTGATGCTCTTGACCGCGCTGATGGCGACGGGCAGAAGTCTGATAAAATGTTCACATTGAAGAAGTGGAATGCTGTGGCTATGTGGAGCTGGGACGTGGAATGCGACACTTGCGCTATTTGCCGAGTCCAGGTTATGGGTAAGTACTCACATTACTTAATTTATTTAATCAGGAAATCGGAAATCTTACTGTAGTGCTGATCCCTGCTGAATCTATTGTCACCCACCAACCCATTGTAAGAAAGTATTCCATCATGATCATATTTTATTAGAATTCATATAGGATATAAAGAAGATTCCAGGAGGTCCAAAACTTGCTTATTTCCATAAAAGTTTTGAGAACTCACACAGTTTATTGTATCCCCAGCCTCTAAAACATTGAAATTGATATTTCTTTCACTGCTGGATTGATATGCTGTAAATTGTAGTGAGAATTGTGTTTAGAGCTTATAATGAATTAGATAAAAAATTATACAATATGTAAAATACTGTTTAGTGGGCTAGGTAGCTGGTACTGAACTAAACCACCCACATTTTACGAAAAAGTTACTTTTATTCGTAAGTACCTACATATACAACATACCTTTCCCCTAAGTAAATAAATATACAAATAATTTAGTATAACAAAAGCCTAGTATTGATTAAGTTATTTAGCAACTACATGTATAAAACTCAATAAATTATATTATTAATTCCTGGCCTTTCATAAAGCAATTTTTAATGAGAAAATTTTTTTTTTCATTTTCCTGCCACTAATACTGATTTCCGCAACCTGTGGAGTTCCCAACATTTCAGCCCATCCTTTTCTGGTAGGGATTACTATATCCTCAAGTTCTGTAGAATCTGTAGGATTATCATTGCTCATTGCAGGTACAGGCCTTCAATGACTTTTACTTTTTACATACAATCACAGTAAACATATTTTAAAAATCTGAGATTTTAATAGTTAAATGAACTCTTACAATGTTTTACCTATATAATGCTCAATTTACCAAAGATTTATTCCTGGAAATATCCTATAATATCCTAATATAAATATCCTAGAAATTTGTAGAAATACTACAAAACAGTGTTTTTGCTATTAAAGATTTAACAAAAACATTAGACAACCATATTTCAGTAATGAATCTAAATGATTGAAAATGTAAAAACTTTTCTGTAATAATAGTTAGATACATACATAGCACTTGTTTCAACTGCCTGTCTGTTCAGGAATAATAATAATAATAACCGTCATCAGCAATAGACCAGATATAACAACAAATCCACTAAGACTACATACCTCATAACTTGAAACAGAAACATACAGACAAGATTAAGGAATACATCCAACTAGCACACAAAATCCAACAGATATGGCATGAGGAAACCATGTATATCATCCCTATCATCATCTTGTCAACAGGAGTAGTACCGACTTCTCGAGCAACATTTATTTATTTATTTAAGTGAATATGTGTTCTGCAGGGTACACATTGTTACGTCATAAACAGTTTACATTGAAGTTATTCTAATACGAGTCCCATATTGGTGACACATGACAACATTAAAGACATTACAGCTTCATGTTACTACTTACATACCCTTACAAAAATCAATAGCATTGCAAAATATTATAAAGTTACTACTTTAAAATTTTATCAAAAGTATTAAGTTTATCAGGCTTGTCTATAACAATTTGTAAGAACAATTAATGTACAAGTAACACTCTATGTGGTTGTAACCATAAAACATATCTTTGGCTTTACGGTAGAACACTGATCTCCAAGATACAGGCTTGTGCCTAGTTTGGATATCAGAGTTCAACAATTAATTTATTTATTTATTTTTTATTTGCCATCAGTCGCTAGACTATAATAAAATCTGCTAAATCTTCCAATGACTTTTTCGAATCAATGGGCCATTGCCCACAATTCTATAGGGTACTAAGCCAAAACGTCAGTATGTTTGAGACGTTTAGCTGTCAAAAGCATACGTTTAGCTGTCAAAAGCATGTTTGCCAAATGATTTGGATGTAGTGATAGACTCTCCCTGTAGCTTTTGCGGTGTCGTTCTATTTCTTCACGGATGGTTGGCACTTCCAAGTATTTGTATTTCCACAGCAATAACTCGTAGAATATTATTTTGTACCCTTTGCAGTCGCTCGATGTTACTTTTACTTGCAGTGGCCCACATCTGTGTTCCGTAGGTCCATATTGGCTTCAGTAAAGAGTTATATATTAGCAATTTATTGGGCAAGGAAAGTGCTGATTTCTTGCCTAGAAGCCAGAGAAGACCCCGGAATTTGGTATTAATTTCATCTCTTTTCTTTGTTATATGGTCTTTCCATGTGAGTCGTTGGTCCAGATGAAACCCCAAGTATCTGACATTAGATGTTTGTGGGAGAATATCTTCGCCAAGTTTAACAGAAGGGCAAGCTCCTCTTCTTAAAGTAAAGGTTATGTGCTGTGATTTTGAGGCACTTGCTTTAATTCTCCACTAGACATCCATTTGTGGGTGGCGTTGAGTTGTCTTTGCAGTCTATTACTGGCTAGGATTGGATATCATCCGTATCATCGTCAAAAGTAGCTATTTCAACTACAAGGACTTTTATTGGTAGGTTACAAGTGAAGATATTGTATAGGACCGGGATGAGCACTGAGCCCTGGGGCACACCAGCGAGGCATTGGTGAAAAGATGATCTTGCTTCCCCCTGTTTTACTTGAAATAACCTATCAGACAAATAAGACGCCATAATGGGGAATACCGAGTGGGGTAATAACTTTTTAATTTTATACAGAAGTCCTTGATGCCAGACCTTGTCAAAAGCCTGTTGGATATCCAGAAATGCTGCGGAACAGTACTCCTTTCTTTCCAGGCACTGTCGTATTGTATGATACACTCTATAAGTTTGTTCCACCGTAGAATGAGATTCGTTATTGGGTATGATCTTAGCATCTTTCAATATATACTTTAGTCTCTTAAGGAACAGACGTTCCCAGAGTTTTGACAACACTGGAGTTAGGCCAATAGGCCTGTAGGAAGTAACCTCATGGACAGGTTTGCCAGGTCTTGGAATCATTATAATTTGAGAGTATTTCCATATTCATGGAAAATGGCCTATTCTTAAGGTGGCATTAATTAGGGAAGTGAGAAAGACGTGACACTTTCTGGGGAGTCTCTTGAGGATTTCGACTGCTGATGGCATAGATCCTCCTTAGTCGGCGTTTTTCTGAGATTTTGCGTCTGATTTATAGAAATCAGACGCAAAATATTCACGACGAAACATTACTCAACCATGCCATCAAAGAGTTGAAAGAACTGCTCCAAACCACTGCTAATGAGACAATGAGAAGAACCTTGGAGTAAATAACACCAAATAAGCGTGAAGAGCGTAAAGCCGCGTGGTGTCCGGCAGAGTAGAATAGCACCAACCCCTTACACTCATGGGTGTCGTACAAGGCGACTAATGTTTTCGAGGCAAAAGATCAAGAGTCTCCGTAGTCTGGAAAATGGGCAGCAGCATTTTTCATTGTATTATTTAAACACTGCGATCTCCAACCCGCCTGCCAAGCGTGGAGATTATGGCAATAACCTCCCCTTTCGTGGGAGAGGCTCTAAGTCCTGCAGTGGACTGTTACGGGCTGTGATGATGAAGCGTGAAGAACTCAACTTGTGGAAGATATGCAAAGATACTGGCAAATCACAACCACTGCATCCCCCTCTTAGAACAGGGACATCATGGGCACGAACCGATTCCTATAGAGGAAGAAATATATCTTGCTGTAAAGAGGGCAATTCAGGCGTGGGAACCCATGCTGCTGACTGAATAAGGTTTGTGATATATCACAAACCAACACAATTGATGAAGCAGCTGTATACAGCTGCTTCATCAATTTCACTGCTGGTCTTCAGCGAGACATTCAGGTTAACTTTTAAATCTAAATTAGCCTGGAATTTCGACTGCACTTATTATGGATAACAGAGGAACTAATTTGTGCAAATATTAATTCTGCATAGTATAAGTGTACCTAACTAAGAAATGTACAAATCTTATGTGAATAAAGAACCATTATTATTGTATTATTATTATTATTATAAATAATAATAGTCTGATTTTTGTTCATTTTTGCAACAAAAACAAACAAATTATTTGGCTTGTTATTCCATCATAAGTGCCTTTCGCTTAATGCTATTTTGTCCAGAACACATCCCTCGCATAAAGCGGTATTAGTGATTCATGTAGGTAATGTGAAACACTCACACACACATTATCATAAGGTGGTTGTGTCTGTGGATCAGCATACGTCAGGTATAATTAAATTAAAATACATACAAGATATTGCTTATATATTTTATTTGAAAATCTGAAGTAAATCCATTTTTGAATAGTTGTTATAACAATTTTCCTATATTATCTTAACTATATTTACAATTTATATAAACAATCATATACCTAGTGTAGCAGTAACACTCAGTGCACATACGTTCAATATTATTTATCTTTATCATAACAATTTTTTATGATTATATGATGTCATGGTTGTTTCGGAATACTTGAGGAACATATAACATACAATACTTTTAATTCTTTAGGTAAGAGATTTTAGGTATTTTGAGAAACAGCTTGTAATATTGTAAGTTACAAGATGTCAAAAACTTGTGAGAGGCTAGTATTACCACATTAATTATAAAAATAATTATCTTGGTGTTATTATCCCGGATCCACAAGTTTTTAGATCAAGTAAACAGTGGGCTAACTCTGACCCTGTTATCAGGGGAATCTGATCTTATTGTACCTATCATGGTAATACATTCAGTTGCCTGAGTTTTCTTTCACAATAAGAGTATCAGTTAGTGTTGAACTAATGTATGTACAAGGCGATTGGCGGCACTGAGGATCGAGGATCGAATTCGGTACCTCCCGCTTATGAGTCTGACATCTTACCATTAGGCCACCAACACTCGCACATTGCCACAATAATTACTTACATTACGCTCTCATTGTACGTAATACACGAACAAACTATACAATAAATTATTAATGAATTATATAAGTATAATAATAATAATATTAATAAATGATTTAGAATAGGTTATTTTTAGATTTCCACTAGTTTGAAAGGTATAATTCATACACTAATATAATGTGGATGCTAAGCAAAATTTTATAATGCTGTATAAAACTTGTTTAATCTTTACACATCAGTGACAACACTATAATACACTAAAATTAAAAATGTAGGTACTCTTATCATTTTACTATCTCTTCATACTTTACATTCTTTACTTTTACTATTTTGGTGCACAATGCAACATCACTAATGTTACATTAATTCGGTATGACTTACAAATAAAGTAAAATGAATCATGATTTCATTTTGTGTTCAGTCTGATACAGATCCAATATTTCAATGCAAATTTAAATTTTATTGTTACATGTCAACATCCACTAGGCAACGGTTTAATATTTGCAATAGAGCTCATTCTTCGAGTTCTAGTTGATGCCGACCTTCCTGTTAGTTTATTTTCAATCTGTTCTAAACTCTTCCCTCGTGTCTCTGGCACAACTATAATGACAAAAAATAATCCTACAAAACATATACAGCCAAACAACCAAAATGTGTACGCAGGCCCAATGCCATCAATGATGTTATGAAAGGTCTTAGTAACAATAAATGTACAGAGCCAATTAAATGCTGTGCATATTGATGCAGCTGCTCCTCGTATTTTTGCTGGTAGAATTTCGCCCATCATTAACCAAGGTATAGGTCCAAACGCCAATGAAAACCCTAACAAATAGACCATCAAACTACTTAACGGCACCCAGCCTAATGAGGAGACATCTACATGGAGGATATCGCGCGAATAGAAAAAGGAACCTAAGATAACTAGGGTAATGGTCATGGTCACAGATGATATATATAGAAGTATTTTCCGGCCAGCCCTATCGATGAATATTGTAGCTATAAAAGTTGATACAAAGTTCACAACCCCTACAATAATAGTTGAGAGGTTTTCGTCCACTGAGCTGCCAGACATGTGAAAAATGTCAACAGTGTAAAATATGACTGCATTTATTCCAGACAATTGTTGGAATGCCATCAAACCTAATGATATCAAAATGGCTTTCACATATTTTTTGTTTAAAAGTTCCTTAATAGTTGATTCACCTGTTTCATTTTCGGCGTTAGTTAGAGCGATGTCACGCATTTCGTTATCAATTTTAGTGTTTTTTCCTCGTAACCACTGTAAGGCCTTTCGCGCTTCTTCGGTGCGTCCTTGAGATATATACCATTGAGGAGTCTCAGGTATCATGAACATAATTATGAAGAACGGAACAGATATCGCTGCTCCCAGGTAAGCCAAGTGAGACCAGTTCAGAAATTTACCGGCCGAGTAGCATACTAGAATTCCTATATTGCCGAGGGCTGTGGGAAATAATCCTAAGATACCTCGCACCTCAGGCTGGATGCTTTCCCCTAAATATACGGGGAAAGCTAGTGATCCAACGCCGACACAAAGGCCACAAATTGCTCTTCCTAGAAATACTAGATGGACCACTTTCGCTGTTGCTATGAAGATCCAACCGATGAAGAAGGGAGGAGCGATGTAGAGTATAGTTCTTCTGCGGCCGATGTAGTCCACGAGCGGCCCGCCTGCGATCCCGCCGGCCAGCGCCGCCAACGGCATTAGCCCGCCGACCCACGTTGCCTGCCGATTTAAAACATGTACTGGATATGATGACCCTGTGACGATAACCCTGTCAAGCTCAAGGGGCTTACATACTTTGTGATGCTCTACGGCTGATAGATACGGCCAGCGCTGACGAAAGCACGTAAGCGAACTCCATGCCAACAGAATGAAAATGCTGCGGTGGATGTGCGCGTCGATGTGTTACACGACGTGACCGTAACGAGTACCTACAGCCGTGGCAACCTTGGCGTGAGAGATATCGCGGAAAGATTGAAGAGGCTCGCCTCTGATTGCCGGTATCAGAAAAGAAACCACGCGTACGAGGGCCCAGGGTCCGCCCTAACCATGATCCAGGGTTTGGCAGATCATATAATTATAGTGGAGCGACTGCCATCTGACCTCGGTGACCCTGCTACTAGGAGAACCTGACCAGATTAGTGGTTTTCGATCACGATGTTTTCCCTTACCGTAAGAGCATCGGTTAATATTCAATTAATGTACATAACTCAGAAAAGAGTCATTGGTACACGACGGCTGTGGGATTAGAATCCTGTACCTCTCAGATTACGAGTCGGATACCATAACCACTAGGCCTCCGTCGCTCCGATGGTAACCATAGAATATTTAATGTTAAATATTATTCAGTACAATATTAGCAAGCCCACCCGGAACCTTTTAATAACCCAGTGCAAAAAAGACTGAATCAAACTTACAAACGTTACCTCTTTACAGTACCTATACTACAAACTAGGTGTCTTTGTTTGTATCTAAGTCCCTAAAAGCATTTCAAAAAAATATGATTAAATCTACATTATTATTATTATTATTTCCATCAGCCCACTGCAGTCCACTGCTGGATCCACTTAGACCGATCCTCGCTTTTGTGCATTAAGTGACCGCCGACTGTGCTCCATCTAGACAGGGAGTAATTTTTTTCTAATCTATTACAGGGCGCACTAAGTTTGTCCCAAACGTGGCCTCCTACTACAACGGTTATCGGTTCGGACAAATGTGAGAAACCCACAGCCACCTCAGCTTGCAAAATCTCTTAGCGATATCGATAATTTTGTTCTGTGTCGAATAACTTCGTTCCGGATCATGTCCTTTAGAGAAATGCCGAACTCGGTAAACCACATTATCCATGACTAATACCAATAGGCTATTTTATCGTAGAAGCTAATGAAAAATATTGTTAACATAATGTTTACCTCTTCTTTCGTGACGCTGATGGTGGTGCTGTTTTCCATTGTAACAAGAGCTGGTGAAGTATATGCGGACGAAAATCCTATTATCATCGATCCCAATGACACAGCTACGGCTGCTAGCACCTGAAATTATATAATTATACGCTTATTAATTATTATCTTGGTAGGGCGTACCCCAGTTAGTATTCAAAATTGTGTTTGTATGTACATATTTGATTTGGTATTTACATAGGAATAATAAAAAGTGATGACTTGCAGAACAGAAACGTGGCCGCGCACTGTGAGTTTTATAAGAAAGTTTACCAAAGGTCACTGGAAAGGGGAGTCGGGAAGTATGCTCGGAGTCTCATTGTGCGATAGAAACAGAAATGTGGAGATTCGCAAGCGAACCAAGATTGCCAGGCTTAATTTGCTATGGGCAGGGCACATAGCTGGCAGAACAGATGGCCCGGACAGTAAAGTTCTCGAGTGGTGACCATGTACCGGAAGACGCAATGTGGCTAGGCCACAAGGTAGATCGACAACCTGGTAAAGATCGCAAGGACTAGCTGGTAGCGGAAGGCACAGGACCAGCCTTTGTGGAGAGCTCTAGGGGAAGCCTATGCCCAGCAGTGGGTGTCTTTCGGCTGATATTATGATGATGATGAATAAGTAGTAAATACTTATGAAAATAAAAACGCGGACAGATGTGAATCGAACTAGCATAATTAGGATTTAGAAATCTTAAGACTACCGATTTCCGTTTGGATTTTCTTGTAAATAAGACGGCTGATCAGACTACTTCTCTATAGCCTATAACATCTAGTATGATCAGATAAGTAAACAGTACGATGTGCATGTACAATCGCAAGTGCCTTAGCATCACTGTCCACGGGGCGTAGCTTTATAGACGCTTCAAAGTACGCCCGCGCTACTGTGCCGCCCAGCGTACTGAACTCTGTCCACGAGGCGTGTTACAACTGGCAAGCGTACGTTTTCAATTTGTAACAATGCCGTCGATCTATGAACAAGCTGAACGACGCTGCACAAGCTGCACGGGCGTATTTTAAAGCGTCTATGATCCTACTCTCCGTAGGCAGTGACGCTTATTATAACCAATTCGAAGTCGCCAAAGACGACTATTATAATATTGGGCGCATCCATACAGAAAGAAATATGACTGTTATTTAGAAAATTATTTTTCGGGTATTTCATTTATAGCATATTTAGCTACATTATTTATTTATTTAACTCTTTATTGTACACAATAAAACATAAAGGAAAAAACACAATTATAAAGTTCTTCAAGAAAGGGGTTAAAAGGTTTTTACGGGGTCGGCAACGCGTGGGTAATGCCCCTAGTATTGCAAACGTCCATAGGCTGCGGTGACTGCTTACCATCAGGCAAGCCGTAAGCTTGTTTGCCACATTGGTGGTATAAAAGAAAACCTACTGCAGACCGCTGCGAGCTGTCTATTAAATGGTAGAAACCTTCAATGAGCTCTGGTATCATTATCAGAAGTCGATCCTCAAACTCTGACGAACATTACTGGGCACGTCGAAAGTCGGCCGAAGAACTGACAAGGATACGGGATGGTCAAATAGTGAGGTACAGGAAGCAATTTGAAATGATGAATTTTAATTTCTGTTAGGGATCTGGATGTAGTATGTATAATAAGTACGTATTTAAAAATAGTAGTTTATCTACACTCATAGCATAATATTCCAATTACATATTCGAAAACAGTCGTTTAAGGGTACACTTTTTTCACGCCAGACTATAAAATTTTAAAAAATTACTTTACGATACAGCATTTCCCATACTATTTTCATCACAGCTGTATCGTAAAATAATTTTTTAATCATTATGCAACACTTTTATTTTTTTATTTTTTGTCGGGCACCGGGACACGGCGTAATGTAGGCTGAATACTTAGATGTCTTTAACAAATTCAAATTCAAAATTTTAATTTTCCTGGATATATTCTGTGTAATTATTTTCCCGCTAAACAGAATATTTTTTGTAATTGTTGTAATTTGTGTTTGTGAATGTTTTTCCTTATTTTAAGCAAATAAAAAGATAAATGTGAAAATAGTTAAGTGAATTTCCTGCCGCTTGATATCCTTGACGCGTAGATACAACAGATCTGACTCGCAGCTTACTTCCAGCTAAGTTGAGAAAATTATAGGTATGATATTTTAACATAAAAATATAAGTGTAGATAAAGTAGTGTATACAACTGCATATAATTAGGTATTAAAACACTCGTGTCAAACTATTATCATATAAACTATAAACAGACACTCATGTTTTAATACCCCCTTTTATATGACAGTTGCATAAACTACTATTATGCAACATAAAATAGCGATACAGATAAAGAAATAAATAACAGTATAAAAGACCCAACAGGCTTATTTCTAAAAAGAAATTACTTCTGCTAGACTAGAGTAACTACTACTACTACTGGATTACTCTAGAACAATTTATTTATTTATTTTTATTTATTCATATTTAAGTACTTAATTTACGTAACCAAGAAAAAGTTCATTGGTACATACAAGCTTTGCTTAGTTTGCTGCTGTTTAATGCTGTGTAAATTTATCGACGATTAATTGTATTATTTATTTATTTTTACATGGTGGCACTGGGGATCGAACTTGGCATTACCTCTTACGAGTTGGACCCGCTAGCCATTGGGCCACCGACGCTCATCTCTGCTTCCCTACTAAATTAGTATATATAAACTATTATGTTCTGTCCCTGACGCTTTCACAGCTAAACAACTTATGATGAAATTCTAAATTGAAAGTTAGTGAGGATGGAGATAGGCTACTTTTTATTTCCCCCCAAGCTCGCAAGATATAGGTATCTACAATAGATTTTTGTCTGTCTGTCTGTTCGCGCATCCCGCAATAACTACTGAATGGGTTTTAAGTCGGTTTTGGTAGTTTGGTAGTTTAACGTCCAGGGCCATGTTTTATCAAATTCGGGTAGGTACACCCAGAGATACAGCTTCACTTCCCCGTAGTACTAGCATTTAGGCAATACCGTGGTTTATTTAAAATGGTCTATCATAGAAACTATTTGCAATATCTGCAATACAATATAAGAGCATGTAGCATATCGTAGAAAGAAAGAAAATAAAGAAAGAAGATATAGTAGAGGTTTTTGAATGACAATCGATTTTAGTTTTTTTTATTGCAATGCAAATTTGTTTTGTCAGAATATACTTTTATGAGTAATTAAAAAAGTAGTCGTTACTTGCAAGTTATTTTTAATTGAATGGAACCATGCTATTTTACTTTTTTAAATTGGGCGGTTATTAACATACATAAATACATAATTACATATTTTTTTATATTTGGAAGGCAAAGAATTTTATAAAATAAAATTTTCAAGGATAAGTGCTTGAGAACTTGGGTAGGTATATCGCCCCTTATTTCAGCCATTTAAATTTGTCTAACGATATATTTACCCTTTATGTGGCTGCAGCTAAGTAATTTCTTCATACACTTACTACACATGATAAAATTGACAATTTATGTATGTATTTATGTTTAATTTATGTATGTATGTACATCTATATCTATACTAATGTAGGTACTTATCTATACTAATATTATAAAGAGTAAAGATTCGTTTTGTTTGTATGTTTGTTTGTAATGGATAAACGCCAAAACTACTTAACCGATTTAGAAAAATTCTTTCTTCATAACATAGGTTATATTTTATCTTAAAAAATTAGAATTCAATAGGAAAATTGCAACAATAAAACCCAAGGTATCCATGTTCGCGTAAATTTCAGAACGTCTGCACAAATTCTTTTTTTTGTGTTTGTAATTGTCAGGGCAAGGTTTGAAAGAAAAAGGGGTAGGTGGGGGTAGGGTAGGGTAGGGGTAGGACGCCACGCGAACGAAGTCGCGTCGGGCCCACTAGTACTAAAATGATAAAATAGTAGCATCAGTTTTGTAATTAGGCTGAGCAGTTTCGTAAAGTCATTTCGATGATACCTACTGTTTACGGAGTGCTTATGAGTTTTGTGGAGTTTTGTGTACATACATTCACAGTAGTTTGAACGTGCGTCTTTATTAATGAAATCAGGCTAGGTATCACGCATCGACAACATTGCATATGGACACAATTAGAGCGCGCATTGTCAAACTTATCTTTTCATAAATATAAAGTATCAATTCGTATCTTGTTGTATGTGTAATGTACTGGTCTGTGTGTGGGTATCCGGTCCAGTGGATTTGAAGAAAAAGGGTTCAGAATTCGGTTAGAGAAAGAGAAAAGGAGAGAAGAGACAGACATAAGCCAAAGCTCATTAAAAAATAATCCTATGTAAAAAACTAAACTACTGGAATAAAAAGGTAATAAAAAATTTAAAGCAAGTTTTGACTTAATCCGGGCGTCATTGACCATAATTTTTGATATTTTTTATATTGGACCAGTTTTTATGCAAAGTGTTTGCTTACACTTTTTGACTGCTTAGACTGTGAAAAAAATAGTAACTACTTTAAGATGCAAAAAGCAACGTAATGCACAAAGATCTTCATCGTACGACCTTTTTAGGGTTCCGCAGTAAACCAAGGAACCCTTATAGTTACGCCATGTCCGTCCGTCTGTCCGTCCGCGCTTTATCTCAAAAACTATTGGTACTGAAGAGCTGAAGTTGTTTGGTAATTTGTTACATATTATTCAGGCCGACAAATATGTACACTAAAATACCCTTATTTGGGCACTTCCCTACATGAAATTTATATATTAACAGTAACATTACGCAATTAAGGGTAACGTTTTTAAAGTATGTCGCTTTTGCACTGACTGACCTTTTAAGTTAAGGAAAGTTATCATAGTCTAGTGGACTCGTGGAAGTTAACGAGTAATAGCCGACCAACTTATGAAATGTAGTTGGATTACAATCATTTCATACAAATTGTATGGAAAAAAATGTGAGCTAGCTAATGTGTTTATAGTATCAGAAAGCCCTTTTTTTCACGTATATTATAACACAACTACGGAACCCAACACTACACGTGGCATGACACGTCCTGGACGGTTTGTTTCAAGTAAATTTCAAGGAAGACATAATTACCACAACTTAAACATTTAAACAAATAATTGCAAAAGTTGTCCGCCCCACAAATCTAATAATTTTTCGCCAGTGCGAGCAAGCAAGAACTGTCCAACACCCTAATGTTAATATCATTGTAATCCGTATATTTGGAAATTTGTACATGGAAAATATAAAAAGTTCAATAAAGCGAACCGATTATTTGTATACGTGTAACTATACTACTAAAAAACAAAGTCGCTTCCCGCCGTTTGTCCCTCTGAATGTACGCTTAGATCTTTTAAACCACGCAACGGCTTTTAATTAAATGTTAATATTATAAAACCGATGGCTTAAAAGCTCTATGAATGTTGTTCAAGATTGGCTACAAACACCAATTATTAATAATCTAAATTAATTTAAAACTTGAATTTTTTTTTATTGGCTTATATTTACTGTAGGTATAATACTCATAGAAAGGTTATTTAAATAATCTCTAGTAGTTTATCTAGATATGATAAAAATAATTTCCTAGCAATTTATTAGTCAAAATTCCCCTCAAAGGCCCTTTATGCAAGCGTGTAAACTATAAACGGTAAAAACCTTAAATAAACTGAATAATAAAAGGAATTCATGCTACTACAAAATATAAATTCATAACTAAGTTTCTCCTGGCAAATACTCGCTAACGCGGATTTAGATACAATTGAGACATAAAAAATAATTATTAAAATTGTAGATTTTATTTGTTTTTAATTTGGGGAAATCATTTCCAACTGTGTAACTGATTTACGGCTTTTTTTCCAACGTTCTCACAATCTTCATGAATGAAACCCTAATGCACACTTAGAGCATGAACCGTAACAGATATTATGGGAGACAGTACCCCTTACCATCAGTCTGTTAGTTTGTAACTGAATAGAATAAAAATATTAGTAACATAGATGGTACTACTTTCTATAATAAGTAATTTTTCTATTGGGTAGCTCTCCTGGCAGGTGATATATTGGCATCCATGCGGCGCACGAGTTCTACCTATCAAATAGCCCATTGCTCATTTTGACTACTTGATGTCGTTATTTTCCCGCGTCACAACCGACGCTAATATTGTTATTTTGTGTCGCGTGTTTCGTTAACATTTGAATTCATGACGCGACGGGTCTGGCTGGGAGGTGTGTGCGCGCAGCTTTTAATTTAAGCAATCATCAATTCTGATTGTGCCAATTTATGAATGTCCTCTCCCATCTATTACTCAATGTTTAAAAATCTTCGCTGCGCGTCGGAAAATAGTAGGTATTTGACGTTCTAAATACGTTTACTTACTATTATTCTTTAACTTTTTAATTACTGGTTTACTGAAATTACACGTTCGTAAAGCGTAAATTACAATTAGCAAAATTGTTTGTGGAATTTTTTTTGTGTCGCTGTTATTTTAGCTTACTATTTTTTTATAATCCGATAACGTAATGCGCCATGGTAAAATAGAAATGCGTGAACATTATACTCGGTAGGTACTGCTGAACACTGCGATGTAATTCTATTTCAATTCTGGTAAGTTTACAGATCTAGGTAATACTGAAACTTATAACGTAGTTACGTTTTTTCGGTAGAAATAATGGAAATTACGTTTTATTATAGGTATTTTACTTAATACGCGATGCCTATTTCTATAATGACGCAAGCTTTACGTACAAAGTTTATGTTGCACAATTCCTCAGTAGGTACTGTTTCTATAAATCTATGTGCATACAAATATAAATAAATTTAATGTATTACATTCCTGTAGTCTAGTGTTTTCACAAAGACACGTGTATTTGCGCACGGGTTAGTAAAGATAAAACTGCCACTGCGGCGTTGCATCTTCGTTTACCTGCGAGAAAGTGTATCTAGTTTCGTACTCCGTGGATCTCACTGGGATGCTGTAGTGGGTATCCGCACGCATAAGAATCTTCATGATGCCGTTTGTTGAGAGCACTTGGTATTATTGAAAGACACTACACAGCTGCACAACCGACGCCGCCGTACTACGTGTATTGGACGCACTCACTGAAACTGTAAGCATCTGACTGCCGCGATAGCTGTAATGAACCAGTCCGTGTGAGGCCTCCTGATTTTATACGTGAATTACTGTGCACAATTATACCATTCGTCGCCAATGGAATTGTACGATTTTACAACGCACATTTTTGATCCTACATCTCGAATGTTTGGAGATCTGCAAGAGTTTAGCGGTTAAAGATACAGCCGTGATGGTTGTCACCATACACGGAATGGAATACGACACTTGCATAGCCTACCGGTTTTGACAATCATCGTTTTTTCATCCCATCAAAGTTATTAAACAGTGCTAGGTTAGGCCTTAAAAGGGGCTCGAATGCATATTTTCTACATTGCCTAGTAAAAATAAGGTTAAAAATTGACACGGAGAGAGATACAACCAGAGTTTTAATGTTTACGCAACGAGAATTGAAACCATAACCACTTAATCAGACATAACTATGCAAGCAATTTAATTTTAATTTTGCCCATGTTCTGAAACGTGACTGAATTGTGTGATAGATACCTAGTATATTAGTTTACAATTAAGGATTTTAACAGTTATCGGTCATTCTATTTGGTTTACTATAAGTAGGCTAATATTTTCGGTAGCGTAATAGTAGCAGGTGTAGTTTAGGTAGTAGCGAGTGCGCCATGGCAGTCTTGCGGATGGTGCAGGTTCAATTTCACTCGAAAATTATACCGCAAAATAGGTAACAGATTGTACCTGTACCGTGTTAGGAATTTGGTTCTTAAATAAGCGAACATAGCGAGTAAATATTTTTGACATTTTGGATATAAAATGTAATAAAAAAGTGTAATATAAGTGGGCTGATGGATAAATCAATAAGGAACCTACGCGCGGCCTGCTTGATCGATATTTTGAAATTTTAGCTTTTAAAACCTTGCGCGATTGTATAAAAGCAGCAAATGCGAATGCAGAGCGAGCTCGTTGATTTTTAAATGCAGGCATGATGTTATCAATTTTAATTTAAAAGTTGAACTCTTATCGGCTCTTCACTTTTCTTTACTGACCTCTTCTACATACACCTCAGCACCTACTCTACCTTCACTTCCTTATAATCCATGGCCCTCTTCTTCCCCACTTTTCCTCAAGTTTGTCTTTTACTATCACCCTTAAAAAGTTGTCGGTCAAGTATGATGTAATTGTAATAAAATTAACTTACAACAATTCACCGGTCAGTTCAGCGAGCACGAAATCTCCGCAGTTCTCTTAAAAATTTGCGTGATTGGCTTGAAAAACAATATTAAATTAGACAAATTTGAAACCTTAGCCCTTGCAAAATAGCTATATTACCCCTCCGCGGGAAATTACACTCCAGGCTTAGAACCAATGACTATAGAGAATGAAAATATGAATCATATAATATGATATATTCGAAAGCTAGATCAGTGGTGATATTTGTGATAATCACCAGGTGAGATGGCGGTTAAATGCCTGGCTAGATTATAAAAGAAAACAAAAAAATAATTAAAGCTTTTGCTCGACAATGTTCAGTTATAAATCACTAAATTAAATTAGACTAACACCAAATCAAATAATAATTTTTAAGGAGGGTTGAAAACAGGCAGGCGACCGGCCACAAAATCCGTAACCAAATCGAATACAATATGGCTCAAGGTATGAAAAGAATGAATGATCATGCCAGAGCGCAGGTTCCCCCGAGGCAAAGCGCAGGCGCAGCCTCGAAGCCTGTGGGAAATGTACAAGGATGGATGTAACAGATGTTACGCCGGGATGTTCGATTGAGAAGTACATCATATCAGCCAGAAGACGCCCACTGCTGGGCATAGGCCTTCCCCAGAGATCTCCACAAAAACCGGTCCTGTGCTTTCCGCATCCAGCTGGTACCTGCGATCCTTACCAGGTCGTCGGTCCACCTTGTAGGAGGCCTACCCACGCTGCGTCTACCGGTACGTGGTCGCCACTCGAGAACTTTACTGCCCCAACGGCCATTTGTTCTTCGAGCTATGTGCCCTGCCCACTGCCACTTCAGTCTGGCAATCCTTAGAGCTATGTCGGTGACCTTGGATCTCCTCATTTCTGACTCGATCGCGCAAAGAAACTCCGAGCATAGCTCTTTCCATTGCCCTTTGGGTAACAGTGAGCTTTCTTATAAGGCCCATAGTGAGTGGCCACGTTTCAGTTCCGTAAGTCATCACTGGCAACACATTGGTCAAAGACCTTCGTTTTGAGACACTGCGGTAATGTGGCGTAGCTTCCCGATCGCTGCCCAACCGAGTTGGATTCGTCGATTGACCTCTTTCTCGAAATTGGACCTACCTAGCTGGACTATTTGTCCTAGATATGTATAGTCGTCAACAACTTCAAGTGGAGTGCCTCCAACTGCCACTGGAGTAGGCACAACATGGACAATCGACATAATTTTCGTCTTGTCCATGTTCATTTTAAGACCTACTTGTTGAGAGGCACTACAGAGATCATCGAGCATTTTGCCCAGGTCTTCCAGGGTTTCAGCCATGACTACGATATCGTCAGCAAATCTGAGGTGCAGAATCGATTGAGAAGTAGCAGTTGGAATTTAGGAACAATTACTGGGAGAGAATTAGAAGCAGATGAATAAATGTCGCTTCTTTGCAAGAAACGAAGTGCAAAAGATCGAAGGCGAGAATGGAGAGGGTTTAGGTTGTCTTATTGTGGAATGATGATGGAAACAGGAATGGAATGGGAATTGTGTGTTGAAAGAATGTTACGAGAGTAAATAAGTTATAAAACTACTGTTTGGGCAGCTAGATTTAAATGTTGTTAGTGTGTAAGCTCAGATGGGTTGTGAGAATTCAATGAACGAGAAGTTTTGGTAGAATTTTGTTTTAGTGGTAATGGGTATACCTGAAAGTGTACCTCGTATATAGTGTATCTCGGAAACCGACTCGGAAACAGTTGTTGCACCCAAAGAGACTTTTAATCAGGACATTCAACTCTATAACATATCAAGATTTCATCAAAATTAACTGAAACTACATTTTCCTAAGAACTTTTGCGGGGTCCTTAAGCGAAATAATTTCTCTTTTTTTTTCAAACTATTTATAAGCGTCGTGAACGGAGTCCATTTCACAAATGCATAAAATGCTACACATAATTTTTAGTTTATATATTTTTACGCATCGTCGCTTACCACTAAATGAGATGGCGAACAAATGCTTGATAAAAGATTAAGTGTACCTGTTACGCTGTGTGTGACCTATTTAAGGTATCAACGGCGAGCGATCTTTATGCTTCTGATATGCTACCGTCATCAACGGTCATCACCTGTTTGTCTTCGAACGGTTTACGACGAACTTTTCATAAACAAACTATTATTACGTCCTTGTATTGGACACAATATGTGTGCATTGGGCGACGTGCAAGACAGTTTTTGTCGAAGGTGTGTCTGTAATATCTACCTACGACTGTTACAACGTCAGTAAACTTAGGTACTCCGTACTAAAATAGGTCTTCCGTGATGAGAACTAGGTATCAAGTTATGCAAACAAGTCAGGATTGGTTTCAAATCTTAACTAAATGTATTATCTGATGGTCATTGTGACTGTCAATACAGACTAAACTACACCAGAGAGTTTACCCATTTTTTTAATATTATATGTATTGTGAATTGATTTTGCTCGTGTTATTTTTTCCCTGACTTCGACAGAAGGTTGTATGTTTTTCGAGCAAATGTATGTATATACGAGGGTGGAATGAAAAGTTTCTGGTCTAATCTAAACAAAATATATTTTTTGTATTTTTTTATTTTTGTACCTTTGTAGAGTAGAGTGACTCCTCGGAAGTGAATACTTCAACTTCCTCCAGGACTGATCGCTGGATTCTCAGCACTTTGTGAAAAGTGATGAAAGTTTATTTCAAAACGGAGTTTCAAGGAAAATCATAGAAGTCATGGCTGTATGGATACAACCCCTTTGCCTATACTCGTCAGGACAATCGTGAAGAACGGAGTCACGAGCCAATCACGAATAAAATCAGCTGTTCGTGTGACGGCGGCCATGTTTATCACTAATAAATGTTTATCTACACTAATATTATAAAGAGGAAAGATTTGTACCTATTTTTGTATGTTTGTATGTTTGTAATGAATAGGCTCAAAAAGTACTGGGCCGATTTAAAAAATTCTTTCACCAATAGAATGCTACATTCTTCCAATTTGACATAGGCTACATTTTATTTTGAAAAAAATTAGGGATCCTTGGTAAAATTTGAACAATGTAACCGAAGGTGTAGAAAAATACCCAAAAAATTCCTTACATCGCGTGCGCTGCGAAAACTATTGATGATAGAACAAAATAATGTACTACGACTTTGCAGAACACATCATTATCTACAAAAAGTGTCGCGACAGTATATGTCTAACTATTATAGTTATGTCACAATAAGTGTTCTTTTATTTTGAAAATTTAATTGAAATGCTGCCGCTAAAAAACGCTCTTTATTTGTACCTTGGTATTAATCCTTATCAAAATTAATTACTTCATATTCACGACTACTTCAATACTTTTATATAACTTTTTGAATTATTCAATTCAGACATTCCATTCGAAAGATATCACGAGTTTAAAAATGTGAATATTAGAAAAAAGTCGCGTGTTCGCCGCTCAGTCCGCTCGGCTATCTAGGCAGCACGGGATACGTACGGGAGGGGAGTCAATGTCAAGAAATACGGCCGTCAGGAGCCGGGTCGCCCCCTTCCCTCTAAAATGGTTGAGGAGACGGTTGGAACTTTTGTGATCGTAATATGGTGTCCTGTTTGTAACGGGACACTACTCAGTACATACTTAAGTATAATATAATTACTTCATATTATAAACACGAAGTCCCACGGCGTGTCTTACTGTCAGTCTGTACGCGATAAACTCAAGAACTACTAAACGGATTTTCATGCGGTATTCACACACAGACTACATAGTGCGGTTTTAGACAACGTGATTCATGACGAAGGTTCAGGTGTATAATTTGTTAAGGTTTACTACCCGTGCGAAGCCGGGGCGGGCCGCTAGTCAAAGGTATATAGAAGAGATCAGCCTTCTATAAGGTATATAGCCGTTATTGATATTTTCAAGAATCATGTTTTAGCAAGCTTATAAATCTCCCATAACTTTTTATGTAAGTATAAGACCGTTAGTATTAATAAGTGGTTTGTTTGTTGTTGTCATTTTGTATACCCGTTTACGAGACAGATGTATGGGCCACAGTCGGCTATACTGTTGCCGACAATATAGCCGAAATAAAAATTGTCGGACTATATTCTGCATTGAAAATGTTTTATCATGGCCGGGCCATTATTGCTAATATTGCAGCCTCGTTAAAGAAAAATATATTTGTAACAATAACTAGTAGGTACCTACTTCTGAGTACAATTCGAATTATTTGAAATCTTGACGTTGGAAATCTTCAAGCTACTTCGTTGCTCTACAGGTACGTACTTATTTTTTTCTAGGAAACCGAATAAAATCCGATAGGGTTGCTTTTGAATAAACAAGCGACCAAACACGTGAATGACATATTCATAACTATTAGGCTGTAGGCAAATATTTTTAAATGTACCTAGTCTTGTAGACATATGTAGGTAATTGATTTCCGTTAAATGATAGATAATCAATGCTATCTTGTCAACATAGGTACGTAACGAAAGGAAACTGTATGTTTATCTATTTATCGTTATCAGTTTAAGTCAGTAGGGTAAAAGGCGGATAGTTGCCCTACTTTAAAAAATCATTATTATTAAGAAATATGTACTTACAAAGAATTATGCAACCGCGCTGAAAGCCGCAAATTATAAAGACCGCATTCAAACCGCCTTCATCCGCGGTAGACTTCACGTCCGTGATAACGGTTTTATATTGCCTTTAATAAATATATTTGTTATTATTATTATAACGCAGTTAATGTACAAGAGTGCCGTCTTCGATGGTACGGCCACGTTTTGCGCAGACCGGCAAATTACGTAGGGAACAAATGTCTGGCCATGCCACCCCCGCCAGGCACGGGAAGGAGAGGCCGCCGACCCAAGGAGCGATGGCTAGACGTCGTTATGAATGAGATGCGAGCCAACCTCACCACCAGGATGCCGAAGACTGAGCGGAGTGGACTAAAAGGAGTAGAAAGGCGGACCACGGGCCTTGCGTACCGACCGAAATTTAACGCTAAAATGATGATGATGCAACATGTATACGACCCACCCAGTGCGATACCGGAGACAGACATATTTATGTTCGCTGATGACGTCGCAGCGATAATTACTGCTGACTCCCTAGATGAGTTGAAAGAAAAACTAAATGTTGTCGCTCACCAGTTGGACTGTTGGTTTCGGCAGAATGGGTTGATGTTAAACCTAACAAAAACCCAATTTGTTCAATTCGACCTGTCGGGCCGCGCGCGTCGGTCGTTGGTGGTGAACGTTGCCGGAGTCGCCATCGAACAGGTCGAGGTTGTTCCCTTCCTCGGCTTTCAATTAGATCAGTCTCACCTGGAACTTTCATATTGAGAAGCTCTGTGGAAGACTCAGAGGAGCGTGTTTTGCTTTAAGCCGCCTAAGCTTAACTCTGCCGCAAGAGGCTGTGCGAACATGTTACTTCGCGACAGTGCAATCCCTATTACAATACGGCGTTGAGCTGTGGGGCCACGCGGCGGAGTGGGAGCGTGTATTTAGGATGCAAAAGCGCGCCGTTCGAGTGTTAGCGCGGGTACCGCCTGATGAATCAGCGAAGCCACTTTTTGCGAAGCATAACATTATGACTTTGTCGTGTTTACTGATCTTCCAAATAGCTACATATGTGAGGGAACACCTGAACGACTATTCACGTATTGGCGACTGTCACTCGTATGCTATCAGACATGCATGTCGGCTTTTACCTATACCGCATTTATTAGCTAAAACCTCGAAGACTATCCGGGTGATGGGACCACCTGTGTACAAAAGGCTACCACAATCGGTGGTAGAAGCTCCAAGCTTCGCAATCTTTAAGCGGAAACTTCACCAGTGGCTCATTGCGCAGGCGTTCTACTCGCTTCATGAATTTCTAGATATAAAATTACTATTCTTATACTATTCATAAATAGATATTGGACATTTATATTCATTATTATTTTACAATAATTATTTATATATTTATTTGACATTAATGATCGACCAATGTTATAATTTATATGATTGAATAATTAAATGCCTATTCTTTATTTTTGACATTTACAAATTTATTATTTATGGACATGTTTATTATTTTTAAATTTATTATGAAATTATTGACTTATTTTTGTTTGATTAATTGTAACAAAGACACGAAATTAATATGTTTGCATGCTCTGACCTAATCTAATGTTATGTATATAACCTATTGTACCTATGTAACATCAAAAGATTATGTCTATGTCTATATCAAAACATTATCTTCTGTAATAGCCTATTTTTGTAAACAATTAATATTAGTTTTAAATAAATCCTGTTACATTAGAACTCTTAAAAGGGGTATGTATAGTTGGCTACTGTAGCGGATAGTCGTCTAACGGTATAAATATCTTGGGGGGTTAGTTGGATAGACGCCTCACTGGTTATGTTTATTATTTACTGAGATTAAATTAAACTATAAAATCATCACCATCTCGGCGTCTTGACTTGGCGTATTTGTCCAGAGGCTAAGGACACACTGTAGGTAGGAGTTTGCTATTCATCGGTAGTTTTCCACAAGATGCATAAATATATGTCTATACAATGAAATATTGTGCATGGTTCAATCGATATCGTCATCATGTTAGTTTACGTAAGGCTAAGAGTATCTGTCGTAGTGACTTTTCTATCTATGAACAACACAGGTTTCATGTTTATAGAATACCTACATAAGTATTTCAAATGTTTTGACTTCAAAGGAGGACCGGCAGAAATGTATGGACCCAAGCCTATATGACCTATAACGTTGAGCGATATGTCGTTGGAAAGGATTTTTCATTTTCTATAACTGTTACTATGGCAACAACTCTCAAATTGCTGTGGGAAAAAGCTATGGTCAATTAAAGTAAAATTTTTGTACTGGAAAATAAGTGTCTTATATTACCAATGACGTTGAGCGATATGTCATTGGAAAGGATTTTTCATTTTATAGAACTTTTGCTATGGCGACAACTCTCGAATCGCTGTGAGAAATAAGTCTAACAATTATCTAGTGCTCTATACTCATGTGTAAACTGAACTTGGTCTCCTATTACCTGGTCGCCGTATATGTCCAGTCTTATGATACCTTAAGAGGCACGAGGCCTTACAAGGCATGAAAGTGCTGCCATTTTAGGAAAAAAAAATCAGTTTCACTGACCACTAAAAATTGTTATTATCAAATATCTGCTTAAATAAATGTTTACAAATAAACAATTTTTAATAGAAAAGGTTTGCAATACTTACCATAAAGACGGAATTTTTTGAAAATGTTTTACCTCAGGCGGTATTTGTGAAAACTAAAAATACCAGTAGTTTAATGCTATTAGACATTGATTTGAGCAGTTTTTTGATAATTTAAACACTTTTACACGGTGCAAATCTTAGGGTGGTAAGCGGTACATTAAGAGTTGCAGCAACAATAAGTAGTATATTTTACTCGATTTTGGAAACGGAATAAACCAGTAACAACTAATTAAAAACCCATTTCGTAGACAATGTAGAGCGCGATTTTTTGTACTAGGACGACATTCTCTAAATAACATAGCATAATTTATAGGTCGACAACTTAACTGGTTTATCGCCTGCGGTATGAGGAGGGCAGAATGGGTGACGTCATGTTACGTTTCGGGGCTGAGCGCGGGGGCGAGGGGCAGGGAGCACAAGGGACATTTCTCAGTGCGCCCGCGGACTCCGCACAGCGCGGTTGGTTATCTTGTTACGGACTCTCGGAATAACGCACACGAGGTTAATTTACCGATGATAAATCCCGAGGTGGAGGCTTGAAAATGTTTGCTAAAAAAATTAATAGAAGCACAGGGTTTCCAAAGTATGCGCCGTGGAGAGGAAGGAGGCGCTGTGAGGCGCTCCCATCTTCTCGTCTCAAAACTAAACTTAGATGTTCTTTTGTAAATATTGTATTTGTATTATCATCATCATCATATCAGCCGAAAGATGCCTATGCCCACTGTTGGGCATAGGCATCCCCCAGAGATCTCTACAAAGGGTATTGCGCCTTCCGCATTCAGCTACACCTGCGATCTTTACCAGATCGTCGGCACACCTAGTGGGAGGCCTACTCAAGCTGCGTCTTCCGGTACATGATCGCCGCTCGAGAACGTTACTGCCCCATAGGCCACCTGTTCTGCGAACTATGTGCCCTGCCCGCTTCGCAATCTTTGGCAATAGTTCGCTTGCGGATCTCCTCATTCCTGATTTGATCGCGCAATGACAATTCAACTATAGCCCTTTTCATCGCCCTTTGGGCGACAGTGCGTTTTCTTATAAGGCCCACAGTGAGCCATAAAATAAATATAAAGAAAAACTTACTTTTTGCACCGAATTAAAAATCAAGATTTAGTTTTAAAAGCCATTGGCAAAGATTAGGTTTCTCGTCTCGGGATATTATACCACAAAATAAAGAACGGCCCGCCCCAAGCAGAAGGTCCACTGGAAACAAATCGCCATTTCCGTCACGCACACATTGACGTTTCGTTTACAGGCATTCTCAAGCAGCTTCAAGCAGTGCTCGGTCGGGATTGTTAAAGCGAAAATTCGTTGTATTGTCGACGTAAATTGAATATTATTTAATGAAACGATATTATTATTGATAAAATAAAATTACTCGTACGTAACTAAGATTAGTGCAGCGTGGGTAGGCCTCCCACAAGGCCTGGTAAGGATCGCAGTTATCAGCTGGATGCGAAAAACACAGGACCGGCCTTTGTGGAGATTTCTAAAGGAGGCCTATGCCCAGCAGTGGGCGTCTTCTGGCTGATAGGATGATGATGATAATGAACTAAGATTACTTAATAACATACAAGCAACGCACGTAGAGTCCAAAAACTGATCGGTGACCATTTCAGACTTTGAGGCTAGTCGAACTTCAGCACCGCTACGAGATATAACGCCGATGGCGAAGCGAGGTTGACCAAGATCAGTTTTTAACAGAACAAAAACCCGTCTAGTCGGAAATGCCTGTCTATTCTATTATAAAAAAATTTGTGACCACCTTCTTTCTCCATTATCAGTTCAACTAACTAATACCATTGCATTTTTATCTAATTGATTACCGATTAGTGGATCAAATCCCAGGTCAGGGTCCTTACCCTAATATTCTCAGGGTCTGATGATGTAATGTGGTAGCGATGAATTTTAAAAAGTGAATAAACAGTACCTCACTCGGTATTTAAAAAAAAAAATTAAAAGAGCATTATCTTTCCACTTGCAATCCATAATATTATATATTTATAGGTATTTATTTAATATTTGTGTTATTTATTATATATGTAGGTAATATTACTATTATATATATAGATACTTATTTAAGTAATTCAATTATATTATGTATTTGGGTGCACGTCATATCTGCCTCTCTATTCTAGCCCTCTCTCTTCGGTAGGTCTGCTCAAGTCTGCTGTAAGACATTTCTTATTAGAAATAAGCTGTACCTTTTGTGATTGTTATCTTTATGTTCATATTATTGTAAGTTTCTTTGTGCGCAATAAATGGTTAAATAAATAAACAGTATGTATTTTTACGCTTACTAAAGACATAATGTCTGGAGATGGTATAGAAAATCTTATAACAACAGCTTGAGAAGCAATTATGATGAATGAAGCAAAATTTAGAATAAATACAGTAGCAACCCTAGTGACTCGACAAGTTTACGTCATAATTTTCGATAACGACGGGAGTGGACCTTCTGTTAGTTTTCTATTTTGTGATTATACTTAATCTTGGGACAAGTTCGGGTATAATCTCGTGTGCGTTCTTTTGCCGAGGAACGTCATCAACTGACGTTTCGCGGACGAAAATGCTCACTGCCCGGCGCCCCGCACCCCCGCGTTATTCCATAAAAATCACCCTCCCACCTACCTTACCTACCGCTGGCGATATACCAGTTAAGTTGTCGATCTATAGTTGTGGGTATACAGTTTGGATATCATGATCATGTTATTGTTGGACTTGCTAAAACTTAGACCACTTTTCATGGAAGGTACTCAAGTGCTCAGCAAGTTCTCTTTTCGCAAAACTGCACGGACAATTTTGATAATTGCAATTTCTCTAGCGATCTCAATTTTTTTTGTGGATAAAATGTAGCTTATGTTACTCGCTGATAATGTAGTTTTCTATAGGTGGAATAATATTAAAGATCGATTCATTACAAACAAAAATACAAATATTTTCTCTTTATGTGCTCTTAATAATATTAGTATAGACCATAGAAAAAAAATATATCTACAGAAGCAGAGAGAACTACCGAGTTTTAATTCGAGACAAAATGTCACACATCTCTATAACACACACTAATGCAAATGCAGGGACGGAACAAGGCAGCACATCTGCAATGTTATATTTTGCTACGACTTTCCACTCGTAACAAATATAAACAAATCTGACTTGTGAATATATTTCGCTCCGGATGATTTTGTCATTTTTTAAAACTTTTCCTTTAATTTTATATTGACATTATAATAAAAGGTAAAGTGTCTAGTGAATCAAACCCACGCCCTGATACCTACCACCGTCTTTTTGGTCTCTCAATCATACGTACCGTGAATCGGCAGTGCTTGCTTTTGCATGAAGGAGGGTTTTGAGGATTTTGACCGGTATAAATGTTTATTTGTTGTCTCATAACTTCTAAACTTAGTAGGTACCTACTTACTTATCGTTAGAAGTATCTTTATTATCCACAGGTTGGCCTATGTGACTTCACAATAAATTGAATATGATGCCCTCTAGAGGACAAAATAATAAAATAAATTAAAAGGATAGACATTAAACAGGCAGCATATTCTTTATTTTCAGTAAAATTCATATAATGGTGATACACCAGGACTGAAGGGACTTGCATCTACTTATTATCTTGTTCTTGAAAATGTTTACAACGCAACACTTCACTAGAAAAACAAATAAATGTAAATAAACGTAAATACGCGATTAATCCGTTAAGTTGTTTCATAAAATGTCAGAACATTAAAAATGTCATTTAGGTACATTTTTGGTATGAATCCCTAATTTATACATATAAAATTGAGGACCCCTATATACAAGATTTGAGTATTTTAATTTTATACAATTAATACTAAATCCGACCCCTGTTAGCATCAAAATATTTTCAATCACCGACATATTGCTTGAAAATTCACACTATTACGATGCATATTTTTGTCACAATTTCTAAAATTGATTCCCGATCGCCGCGATCACGAATGAAGCTTAGAGCTTATATGTATAGACGAAAAAATGGGATAGCAAGATTCATAATCACTGTAGAGTGAGCGAACAGGGAATATTTGTGATTTGTGTCAGAATGTAGTTTGTCGTAATCGTGAAAAAGAGTGCGCCACCAACTCAAGGGGTAACAGCTAAAGTACTCAGGTTGACAGTCATTTATTGTTGCAAGAGCAGTATAATCTGTTTCTACATTTAGTACCTGGTATAATACGAGACGGAAAAGTCAAATAAACGACCAGAGTGGTCCCCTATTTTACAAGCTAAATACCCCCAAAATGTCGATAAAGCTGAAGGCACAAGACTATCATTAGTGCTGCTCTCGTATACGGTAGCGAGACTTGGCCCCTGTTAGAGCAACAGAAGCAGAAGCTGCGTGTCACGGAAATGAAGATGCTGCTGTGGATGTGTGGAGTGTCACGGAAGGATCGCGTTTAAAACGCCCACATCCGGGGTAGCCTTGGCGTCCGTGACATCGCAGATAAGCTGCAAGAATGCCGCCTTCGATGGTACGGCCAGACATGTCTTGCGTAGCCTGGCAAGTTACGTAGGGAACAAGTGTCTGGCCATGCCGCCCTTGCCGGACACAGGAAGGAGAAGCTGGCCCAATAAGCGATGGCTTGACGTAGTCAAGAATGATATGCGTGCCAATAAGCTCATCACCAAGGTTGCCGAAGACAGAGTGAGATGGGCCAGAAGTAGCAGGAAGGCGGACCCTGGGCACAACTGGGACATAACGCCAAGGTGATGATGATGATGTTTGCACAAGCTTATTTGGTTTTTTAAATTGTTTACAATAAACAACACAACACTTTTCTACGAGGGAAAACTCCATCACCAACTCCTCTCTACACTTTTTGTCAGACATCTCACCGGAGTTGACTTACTAATTAATTAATTAATAGTTTTAATGACAAATCATATTCGTAGTATAATCCATAAAATAATAGAAGTATTTATCGTGACTAATGGAATTACATTAGTAACGGGAAGTTCAGCAGAAAGCACCCGGAAATACCACAGATAATAATAATTATAGGGCGCAGAATATGCAGGCTATTTGGTTGTCTGGATGGAATGTTGTAACACTATGAAGTGGCGCTGTTGTCTCTAGACTAGCTATATACTTAGCTAATGTTTATAGTTCCGCTTAAAACCACGGGAGTTTAAAGATGAAACACTACCTAGTTAAGCCCCGTGGTTATCAGCGGTAGTACATACATTATTTTATGTAGGTATATATATAGCTATGCCAGAGAAAAGAGCGGCACTCTTCATGACTCTTCATAGGTACTAAATGTTGAAGCAGATTATACTTAGTTCCTTTTCACGACTTTCCTGGACAAACTGCAGATGTTGTTGAGGGTATACATACAGTCTAAATATCCAAACAACCATAACGCCGCTTTTCTCAGAAGTGAACCTTTAGTAGAAAGAAGTAAAGTCGCGTAACTGCGTGACTGATCTAAATTAGTTTAGTTCCAATTTAAGACGCAGGAAAAATTGGAAAACACGCAAGCTAGACATAGCGATCTTTAACAGGCAAAAAGTTGTAATTATATTTTAGGACTTGCTAATTTTGATTAACTTAATTTTTCCTGAAAATCCTCTGTCCAAAATCCATCCAAGAGGTCCATTTAAACTTCAGCTATACAAAAAATATACTTGTTTTTACTTTTAAGGAAAAAATAATCACTATACGATCTTTAAGATCTCCTTTAATGTACAATAAAGTGTTATAAATAAATAAATAAATATACGTTACTTTGGATCGTTGTCTAATATCTAAATCTAATGTGGAAATGTTGCATGTTGCATTTGGTGTCGAGACCCTGGGTCCGTGGGGCCCCGGGGCGCTCTCTTTGTATTAAGAATTTGCGAAGAAATTAATCGACACCACAGGTGACCGAAGAGCTGGCAGCTACCTCGCACAAAGAATAAGCATTGCTATTCAGAGACGTAATGCTGCCAGCATCTTGGGTACGCTTCCACGGCTCAAATTTTTACATATTTTAATTTATTTTTCCTTTTTATTGTACATATTAATTATTATGTTAGTTGATATAAATAAATAAATCTTATGTGGAAAAAATACCCAATTTACCTAGGTACCTAATTATATGTATACTAACCACTGCAATGCCTTATTCTGTTTTCTAAGCATACATTGGATTTTTTATCGCGTATGGGATATGGGCGTGAGTGTCTATGTATAAAGTATATGTCATTGGCATTTCAACCATAATGTACTTATATTTTACATGTAATTAGCTGCTGTTAAACTGTGAAATGAACTAATAAATAAATAAATAAATATAAATGTAAGTACTTAAACAATAAAGGAAAACGAAATGAAGAGAGTCCTGTGCCTTGATGGTACAATAAATATATTTTTGCTCTGATATAATATTTCAGACCAGCGAGCGGTCAGTTTACTTTTTCTGTACATAGAAGCTATATTCTTCCATTTGCTAGTGTTATTATTTATAGGTTTTACTCTGAAACTATAGTAACTATTTTCATTATATAGAACGCAAATAGGCACGGACGGAACCATGGTTGAAACAAATTTAGTATATGGAGGTAATCTACTCAACTCAAACGGATCTCTAGGTATGTTCATTATTTAGGGTACGGTATTCTTTCGTGTGAATTAAATATTCACGCATATTTGTAAACAATGAAGTTACTCAATCTAAAGGGAAGTGTAAGCATGAAGAACAGTGACGGACATACATTACGTAGTACAGATAGACACGCCAAGTCACACGAACATACATCGAACAAACGGGAAATAGTCGGTCCCCACGGTCCCAGGGAGTATTTCGTGGACAATAATGAAAATTCCAAATTCTTTAAATTATTTTGTTTTAATAAAAAATATAACTTTGAATAAATATGCATCCGTAATATACGGACTGACAACTAAAATTACTATATTCAAAATAAGTAATTACAATACAATAACAAGTTACTTAGACAACTATTATTTTGGCTAGGTAGGTATTCTTAAAATCATTGTCATGATTAATATTCGAGATATTTGCAGGTAAAGAAATAAATCTAAAATAAATACAATACGATCTACTATAATTTTTTCCATAATAATTAACACTAAATTCGGGGCAGACAAGCGCCGGAATGTTAAAAACATATAAAACACGAAATCAGGAACTATTATATTACATAACTTTACATTACTTAATTTAAAGTGTATTATTCACATGGCTATCATCCAATTCAGTCTTCAGCGCACTTCTACGGCACGTGCTCGCTCATAACCACATATAATTACCAACCAAGTGACATCTTGGAATGTAAACGCTACCAAGAAATTGCTTTATCATCTCTTTAGAGATGTTCAAGTTTGAGGTTTGAGAAGTATGAGATTCAAGTTCAGTAGCACGTCACAAAGCAACAAAGTATGATATTTTGACAGTTAACAGTCTCAGCCTTAGTGATACTTTGGTTACACAGGAAGTGTTGTCAAAACCGATAACCACTTTCTTGGCCTGACTGTACCTACAATTACCTAACAACTACCATTCTGCATTCTATGTTTACTATTCTTATCATCGTTCTTTGTTTTGAAAGATGCTCCGCCTGTCAGTAATTTTTCAATTTCCTCTAAACTTTTGCCCTTAGTTTCTGGTACAAAGAATATAACAAACAGTAGCCCAATTAAACACAAAACAGCAAACACCCACATTGTGCCGTGCATGTTAATGGCAGAAATCATATTTTTGAATGTTTTTGTAACTAAAAAGGTACATGTCCAGTTAAACGCTGTTGCGATCGAAGCTGCCGGCCCGCGAATCCTCGACGGCAAAATTTCACCCAGCATGAGCCAGGGAATGGGGCCAAAGCCAATTGAGAACCCTAGGACGTATAGGACTAAGCTTGAAAGGGGCAGCCACCCATAACTGCTAACATCCATTTTTACACCGTCTTTGAGGTAAAAGTATGCTCCCAAAGCTACTAACGTAGTGATCATTGCTGTAGACGAAATATATAATAATATTTTTCTACCTAACCTATCAATTAGTACAGTCGCAATGAATGTCGACACAAAATTAACCACCCCAATAATTACACTAGATAAATTTTCGTCAATAGTGCTACCAGCATCTAAAAATATGTCTTTAGCATAAAATAATACAGCGTTTATACCACTGAACTGTTGGAAAAACATTAAGCCTAATGTGATAAGTATTACAGGAATATATTTTCTTGAAAACATTTGGCTATACGCATTAGTGCCGGTGCGATCTGCGTCAGCTTGAGATCGAGTTAGGTCTTGCATTTCTTTATCGATGTTGGTGTTTCGCCCTCTTAGCCATTGCAAAGCTTTCCGCGCGTCTTCTGCGCGGCCTTTGGTGACGTACCAGCGCGGTGTCTCTGGCGCGATTAGCATCAGTAAAAAGAAAGGCACAGGCAGAGCGGCGCCTACGAATGCTAGGTATGACCAGTTTAGATAGGTGCCCGCCAAAAATGCTAAAAGTATGCCAATGTTACCAAAAGCCGTTGGTAGTAGTCCAAGCGTGCCGCGTACTTCGGGCTGTGCAGTTTCGCCGAGATACACAGGGAAAGCCAACGAGCCGATTCCGACGCAGATGCCGCAGAGAGCTCGCCCCACGTACACCATTACTAGGTTGATAGCAGTGCCAATCAACAGCCAGCCGAGGAAAAAGGGCACAGCGATTGCCATTATTGTCTTTTTTCTGCCGATGTACCCTATTAGAGTACCACCGGACACGCCTCCAACTAGAGCCGCTAGTGGCATAAGTCCTCCAATCCAGCTTTCCTGGAAAAGAAAGTTTTACCATTAGAAACTATGCTCAAATTGTACTTACACAAAACACCCTTCATTAGGAATTTTACAAGGACAAAAATCTTAATTGATCATTTCAATATTAAACTTATTCGTGAATTTGACCAGTAATCTAATTACAAACATTCATCATCACAGCCCGTATCAGTCCACTGCAGAACATAGGGCCTCTCCCACGAAAGGGGAGGTTATTGCCATAATCTCCATGCTCGGCAGGCGGGTTGGAGATCGTAGTGTTATAAATACAACAATGGTAAACGCTGCTGCCCATTTTCCAGTCTTTAGAGACTAGATATTTTGCCTCGAAAACATTTGTCGCCTTGTACGATACCCACGAGTGTAAGGGGTGGTGCTATTCTACTCTGCCGGACACCACACGGCTAACATTCATCATCATCATCATCACAGCCCGTAACAGTCCACTGCAGGACTTAGGGCCTCTCCCACGAAAGGGGAGGTTATTGCTATGATCTCCACGCTTGGCAGGCAGGTTGGAGACCGCAGTGTTTAAATATAACAATGGAAAATGCTGCTGCCCATTTTCCAAACTACGGAGACTCTTGATCTTTTGCTTCGAAAACATTAGTCGCCTTGTACGATACCCATGAGTGTAAGGGGTTGGTAGTATTCTACTCTGCCGGACACCACACGGCCACTAACTATAGACCTAAATATAGATTGACGTGGTGTGACCCAGTCTTATCTTTTTCTAGGATACATGTATATTCTCAAAATCAAAGCTTTTCTATTCCTTGTTGGTACAGTACATAATATTCGTTTTATTTAGTTTGATAAGCTACCAACTTCATAATGGACAAAAGTTTTGTGCAAATGTAGTTTATTGATATGAATCGGCTGTATCTTTAATTATACATGCAATAAAATAATGTACTTACTTCTTCCTTATTTATTGGAATAGATAGTTTCAAGCTTTGCATTGCGGGTGAAGTGTAACCAGTTGCGAAACCGACAATCAGCGATCCCAAGGACACAGCCAACGTAGCAAAGATCTGAAGATGAAACGATTGAAACATTAATAACTTTTTATAATTTACTGATTCCTAAAAAGGGAGCTCGAGATGTTACTTCAATAATCAACCGATTCCTAAAAAAATGTAGCAGTCTATAAACTTGAGTAATCTTTTTTTACGATGTTGCTTGTAGTGCAATACCATTCTCATTAATCGGGGCACTAGAGGATGGATAGATCCATATCGCTTTACAAGGAACTTAAGATGGACTTTACGGCTTTTACGGAGCCTATTTTGCAATATCCTTGATTTGTAAACTTACGATAGTTTTGTAGTAAAATATTCGTTCCAGTAAATACATTTTTAAATGTTAAAACTACACAAATAGACACTCAGTTAGCAATGACTTTTAATTCCACTGACTACTGCAGATTTTCTCCATTTATTGGCGAATTCTTATCGGAAAGTGTTTGACTAGAGTGAAATGTGAATTGGAAGTACATTGGCTTGTTTACCAATCTCAATCAGTAAACTATAGTTTTGCATGGTTTGTTTTATTGCCTAAGGAGGCACACGGTTAAACGGTATGTTTCGTAACATTCGACATATTCGATAACTGTACCTTAGATTAGAGGAGAACATTCAAGCTAACCTGTGTCAAAAGATAGGGCTTTGACTTAGATCCTCTGGAGCTAGATGTAGGTGGGCCGCCATTAGTATATTCGCCTTTTGATTTATTGCTATCTAAGCTCAATTGTTTCACAAAAGGCACTGAATTGCGCAAATTCTCCTCCTTGGCAGTTTTTATTTCCATTTCCATTTTGTATTTTAATTCGCTGCCTAGGCTGATTTGTCTTAGTTGTTGGAAGTGGCGGCGGGTTTTGTCCAGCGAGTCCTCGTCTTCGCTGCTGCTCTCGGTGCTAACGTTCTCCGGAATAGCCGCGTAGTTGGGGGCGAGGGTGCCCTGCGAGCCGCAGGAGGTGGCGAGGGAGGTGCAGGTGGTCGAGGCCGAGAGCGTGGGACGTGAAGGGACGCGCGCGTACTTGGGCCCACGACTGCGGTACAGCCGCTCCTCGTCGCTTTGGCCGCGACGACTTTGCTCGCTTCCTCCCTGGAATCACACAATAAACCACACGTTAATAATGCACACATGGACACCGCAAGTAAGACGCGACAATACTAAATGATATTAACCCTGCAATTTATAGATACTAATTAAGTCTATGCATTGGTCACTCGAGCTCACCAGTCGCACACAACTGAACTTGCCATCCGCACCCCATTTATTATATCCGCTATCTAATGTACGCAGGAGACGATAAAGAAACTAAGGGTCGGAGGTCAGATCGGGTCAGGAAAATACAAAACACATTTGCTTATTGACCACTAACTATCTATCATCTGTTCAGAACATGCTCCGATAAGCCGACACGTATAGTGTCCACCCTGACCCCCATGGCACTTCAGTCCTGCTTCAAACACCATCTTACACAGGTCAAATGAACGATTGTTTGTGTCGTATTGTTCGATCCATTGTTTACTCCAGATATAAATACATGTGCGACCTAAGTTCTATTGAATACGCGCGCTTCAAATAATTGTGCGGACAGGACTGATGTCAGCTGCGATATATTCTTGATATTATCGAACCATCATTTAGCGTGAAGTTTAGGTAACGATGTTTATAAAACATTTTGTATAAACATTGTCTTGGTTGTCATTGTTTTGCGAATGGTTCGGGGGTAGCACTTGACTGATGACCAGTGAATATATCTGCTGGTCTTTGTACAAGCTTTTATTTCTTTATATTATTTAGAACAAATTTCATACACAAGCAGACTTTATAATCTAGCTTAATTTAACTTTACCAACAATTCTGGATTTTGGGTTAATTTACCTTAGCTTCATTATAAAAAGTTTGATAATTTGTTATCCAATTCGATACTTTGTCTGTACCATTGCCCATAAGGTTTGATTGATCATTTTTAGCATTCTAAAGAATTTTTTTTTAATGTTATTTCTTCTCATGGATTTGTGTATTATTCTTTTGCCCTCCTATTGTTACTAAAGTCACCACGACAGTGACATAGTGTTTGTCATCACGAACTAACAGATTAAAATAGCCTGAGGTGATTGTTCTTTTTATCGAACTTGACGCAAAAAAATCTTTTTGCTAGCATCTTCTAGGTCATGGAGAACAAAGTGGGCATTGAAAAAGGATGCAAGTACTTTTCATAATCATTGTATTTTCAAGGGACAATGAGGATGTCGTTCAGCAGCAAATCAAATAAAACTGGTCGGAAGACTCAGTAGCTATCTACTTATTTGCATATTAATAATAATACTTCTGGTATCTGATGACGTAAAAGAATATGTAAAAACGGGTCAAGTGAATTATCACTTGGGCAACTCGTCTGGGTCTCGTTATTATTGTTTACGTTAATTAAGTTGATTGGATATATTTGCTTCCGGCTAGTTCACACTGATATGTATGATCTAGATCATACATATCAGTGCCTAGGTACACATAAAGTTATTTCCTAGTAATTAGACCTTCGTGTAAACATATTCTGTTATAATTTAAAAGAGGACCATCTGCTTTGAATAGAATTAATAAACAGTATTAGTCCATATTAGACCCAAGAAAAGGTGGACAGATGAGAGTTCGAAAGTGACTGGCAGACATTGGCATTTGATCGTGAGGAGTCGGAGGGTGGCCTTTGCCCAGCAGTGGAATGGTTCGGGCTAATATATAATTAATTAATTATTTAATTTACTTTCCACAATGAAAGTATCTAATTATGCCTGTACCTAATGTATATTTTTAAATGATTTTATTATAAAATTGACGATATATTTTATAGATTTATATAATTAATATAATATTGATAAATGTAAGGCTGTAAAATGAGATAATAAATAAATCTAAAATCTTAATCTATAATAATATAATAATTAGTCCATATTGATTTAAATTCTTTCCTCTATATTTTGTAGGATACCAGAAGTAACTCTTTATAATTACACTAATTTCTTTGTATAACATTTCGCTTTGTGTCTAGATTCTTAGATTTCTTTTTATGTCATACGTTAGGCAAACAGCCAAGCGGGCCACCTGATGGAAAGTGGTCACCACTGCCAATAGACATTAGCAACACCAAGAGTATCGCTAATGCGTTGCCCACCTCTATAACACGTTGCTCTGGCACCAAAAAAGAAATGCCTGCCACTGGCACTGCCAAAGCCACGGTTCCCCAAATCCCCACCCCATGGAACACTGGAAACCTTACTCACCGGCAGAATCACAATAATATTTAAAAGAGTATTATTTAGCTGCGATATTCTGTAAGGTAGAGGAACTTCCCCAGTCGGGCGACTCCAATTCGAACGAGATACCCCGCTATGCCCTATCAGCTGCATGCGTTTTATACGATACCCTTGAACTTGTTATTGAGAAAATGGAAAGGGTTGGTGTTTTCAATGGGTCGTAACCATGTTGCCTTTGCCATCAAGTTGGCTTATTCGTACTCGGTACAGTCATACTTCATGACCCGTCATTTTAGGCCAAGCCCATGTTTCTCTAGCGACAGGCATTTATTTTTCACTATTGTTAGGGCCGATTTTTCAATTCTCAGATAAAACATATCAATCTGATAAGTTATTGTGCGACTAAAACAAAATTGTCATTACCTATTAAATAAGTAAAGGATTATAGTTTATTTTAATTTGGCAGTTGTTGACTTTGCCGGGCAAGTAAATTTTATCCGAGGGTAAAAAATCGGCCCTTAGTTATCTCTTTGATGTAATTCTCAATTCAAAGATTGTAGATACCTACCTAAACTAATTCAATGATTATATGTTAGTAAATGATAATTAACACAATAACATAGAGGTAGGGCATAACGGGGTATCCCGTTCGAATTGGAGTCGCCCGACTAGGGCAGTACCTCCACCGAATACTGCAGCTAAACAATACTCTTTTAAATAGTATTGTGTTTCTGCCGGTGAGTAAGGTCTCCAGTGCTCTATGGGGTGGGGATTTGGGGAACCATGGCTTTGGAAGTGGAGGAGCATTTGCTTTTTTGCTGCCAGAGCAACGTGTTATAGAGGTGGGCAACGCATTGGCTCCTGGTATTGCTAATGTCTATATGCAGCTTGCCTGTTTGCCTACCATATGACATAAAAAAAACAGTTTTAATCAAATCCGGGTACTTTAGGGACATTTTATAAATCTCCTTTTGTTTCAAAATTTCTTAATTTTTTATTATATTTTGGTAATATCTGCATTAGAGTTGGTAGAAATTGTAGGGTCCAAAAAATTTATAATATTTTTCTGGATAAAGACTATCGTATTCTGTTTTTACCTCCTGTATATAAATATTTTTCTTTCATGGTTTTAACGTTAATTTTCTTGTCTGCGATTATATTATGAATTTTGTTTTCTCCTGTATATAATTTTTTTTCTCTGTCGTTTCTCTTCCATTACAGCTCCACCTACATAAGAGTTGTGGAAGTAAATTCAAAATGGTGGCGCCCTCTACCGGGAATCAATTGCAGCTGTTAGTGAACTTGTACGTCTGAATATGGGTAGTTTCTGTACTCTCCACTGCAACTGTATAGCGCTATATGCACCAGTGGAATAGAGCCGCACGTGAATTCGTGAACTCTACTTGCGTTGCGTCTAGAAATATTTATGATCTCTGTAATTCGCCATATTTTACCATCTTGTTAGTTTGTGTGTTGTTGATGCAATGTTGGTATTTTATTAAGGTTTTTAGTATTCATCTAGTACTTAGCGAATGCTGACAATAGAGCATAATTCATATCCCTATGAAAGTGAATGTGCACCTGGTGCGTGGCGGCCTGCACCGCCACCGGCGGTGCAGGCGCTTGCAAGGCTGACTGAACCCGAGCCGATCGGCATTCCTCCATTCATCAGCCACTCATGGACAATAACGGTGCGATGCGTTCATTCATAACACTGAACGACCTTCTCAAAACAATGAGAATTGTGTTTTTATTTGTTCAACCGTTATTTAAACAGCCAAATTCGGAAAACTACTGAAGTTCGGAACAGTGTGCGATAGTGATAAGCCAGTGGTTTCCAGGCAACCGGCGGTATCGATCGTCTCACTGCCGATGGACCAGCTACTAGCAGATTGCCGATCAAAAAAAATTTTCGAAACAAGTTCTATATTCGTATTGTGCTTAGTTTTTAGGGTTTAACGACTTAACTCTATAATTCTACATATTTATTAGGGAAAATTGTCAAACTTGTTAATTAATGCATCAATTTAATTAGGTGCCTGCTTCATTATGCAGGAATTCCGGAAAGTGGAAAATAACTGATTATATAAATACGTAATTTGTTGACTTACCATTTCGGTAGAGAGCTGTTTCAAGTATCCCATAATCTTCCCCATGGTGTTGGGGTTGTCCTTATTAAAACTCATCTTGATGTCTTCACGAAACTATTGCTTCAGTTTCAAATGAGGAGCGCAGGTTCTCAGGATCATGCACTAAAGCAGTATCAAGGAACGTCGAAATGATAATGTCTATAAAATGTATAACTTTGAATGTCAACTCTTTTTCGGAACTTTATATATTCTAAATCCAGGTTCGTAAATATCACCGGTAAAAAATGCACATCACTCCGGCGTTATTTAAATTCAGTCCGGCGTGTTGTTTAGGTTAGGCCAAGTGCTAGCCGGCCAGAGAGCGGTATGTCACAATCGCGATTTGACACAGTTTTCAGCGTTGTTTATTTACAATTCACACAGTTTGGCAAACTTTTTCATACAATCGCGTTTATATTTCGCGCTTCGGACCCTGCAAGGCCGTAGGTCGAACATTCAACTTCTCGCCGAGAACCGGCTGAGAAACGAAAATGTTAGCTGTTCGTAACTAGTACTTCGGAGCTCAAGTTGTTGATTGAAACTGCCAGATGGCGGCGTAGTGCTTATAAAGGTTGGCTTCCAGTGGACGCCCCCCCTACCTCGCCCCGTGATCGCGCTGGTGTGCGTAGGCGTTCTCGTGTGGGGGAAAACACACACCCATACACACGACGCCATAGCGTTGCCTCGCTATGGCGGTGTTTGGCGTCTGGCGTTGTTTGCACCTGACCATTTTTAATGTTTGTTCAGTTTATAGGCTGTATATTTAGGTACTTACATGAAAGGGTATATAATACATTTGTCACCTTGTTTATTATTTTATACTGAAATATTCCATGTTTTTTGTTTTTCTCTGAAATTTTGGGAATATGTTACTCTACTTCTGCATTAATTTGTTCCTAAATTTTTGTCAGATTTAGCAACAGTCCGTTCATTTTGAACCAGTTCAGCAACTTGTTCGCTACCACGTTTAGTTTGTGTTTGAGCATTTCGAGCGTCGGGGCTGTCACAACATCAGCTACGTCAGCAAACATAAACGCGTCTGCTTCCGTTATATGGATAGGCAAATCATCGAGGAGCATGGAGAAAGTAACGTTCGAGAGAGAAGATCCCTGAGGAACTCCCTTCTCGGTGGTCATTCCCTTTGACTCTACCTCGCCGCACCTAGGCACTACATACTGACGCCTAGCATCCATGAGTCTGTCAGCAGTGACATCGCTGGGCCATCGATGCCGTAGTGCCGTACCTCACAGGCGAGAGCGTTGTGGTCTGCTACATCGAAATCTTTTGAGAGATCGCAGCACAGTAGGGCTACATGCTTCTTACTCTCTCTAGCCTTCAACACAGACTCAACAACTTACCGCACCAACATCGTAGTCGAGTGACCCGCTCGATAGACAAACTGTCGATCCGAAATTGCGTTAGTTTGCTGGAGGAAGCATGTGAGTCTCGTGGTAACCCATATTCAAATATCTTGGCGACAACTGGGATATTTAATATTGGACGGTAGCAGCCAGGGTCTTTCTTTTTGCCTTTTCATTTATAGATTTTAAATGATTTCGGGTACGCCTTTATCCAAGCACTCGTTGAATAAATCGGCTAGAGGAGTCGTTGAATAATCGTTGAATAATCCGCCATCTGTACAAGTAACTCTGTTGAGTTGGCTTTTTTGCAACGTGTTTGGTTATTATATTATGTACTTCCATTGATGAAAACCTAGGGAATCGCAGTGACCTGTCTGCCGGCGGGCGCGCGGCCGAGAGCTCTTCGCGCAGGCGCAGGCTATGTCGGTGTTAAGTAGGCGACATACGTACTCGTATAAGCTTTAAGTACGTGGTTTTAAGTTCGCGAACACGGCTCGACATGGGTGATAGACGCACGAACTAATAGTACGCGGTTTTTAAGTTCAGGCACTTATCCAGCTTGCTTTTTTATTAAATATATAAATAATAATTCGAGTCAATAGCTTGAATATCAGTCACTTTTGCAACAGAAAACCATTAAGTTAATTAACAATAAACTAATGTTATGCTCAAAACAACTGCACGAGGTACATCACAAAAAAATATCGGCTCGTGGCTCGCGGTGCTGACAGACGCGCAAGCCGAAGCCACATGTCGCGAGCTATGAGCAAATATCAAACATGTTGGATCGCCGGCGAACTTACTCGGCGGTTTTAAAGTACGCGTACTTAGGCTGACACACGAGCGAGAAAGGTCGTCGAGCCACAAGCACGCGTACTTACTAGCCCGTCTGTCAGCCACTTTAGGGGCACCGCAGTTGGACGCGGCGGAAACGAACTGTTTATTTATTTATTTATTTTATTTTATTTATTTATTTATTTTATTTAACATGTTTGTTTAGGTAGTTTACCAGGCTTTTGTCGCAGTCAAACGGGCGCCCTGCTGGTGTCTTAATAAGATCGGTAACGTCGGTTTATTTTGTGGGATTTGCCATTTTCCGTATTAATTACTCGCCACATAGATCGGACAAAATTTAAGCCGCCTAAAATTTATTTATTCATGTAGTTTAATCTTTTGGTTTGTTATTTATTGTAGTGATTACTTACGGCGTCAAGTTTAGTTACAAAATCTTTATTGCTTGGGAAAAGTCGATAAATTTCTTTTAGATGAAACAAGTAACTTTTTACGTTTAGGATTTTCTCAGTGACCCATGTTTTTTTACGTGGCACGTTCGGCTTATTTTCATATGGACTTTCATTCATTTTATTGGGCTTTCATATGGAGGCAGTTATTAATTTGGTTCACTAACGTACGTACGTTAATGATAGCTTCAGCGCGCTCATCAACAGTACGGTAGCGGTCGCGCACCGCGGCCCAGTCCTCGGTGTTCTGCACGGCGGCGGCGAGCGCGGCGCGGCAACGCCAGCTCCGCACAGACTGCGTCGTGGTCACCTACATTGCGTATCACTGAGGACACGACGATATTCGTGGACTAGTGATCGATCGCAGTTGCAGACTTACCTTGCCTCCTCATTCGAAAGTCCACTTCTTCATACAAGTTGTACACGGCGAGAAGGTCATGCAAAGATTTGCGTTCCGGGCTCCTACTCAACTTATGCCAAATAAGAGATAATGTACTTTAATATGATGAAATTCTGGTGGATGTGGCATTATTTCATTGTTATCGATATCCTTTCATAATAATGGTCACACAAACAAACCACACCTCCATTTGCGTTATCATTTTATCAGAACCAAACCAAATCGCAGAAATATTATCTATTAGTAAAAATCATCATTATTACAAAGCGTACCTGCCGTGTCATTTACCGTGTATCACTGAATATGTAATTACCATTGGCGGTGATGGTGTAGTTTTCCGTGAAGGTTTTTACGTGTGACGTAGTGGTAAGACGACAAACAGCGCGGTGGGTCACCGTCGCCGTAACTCCGTGACCTACCGCTGACCTTCCTCCCATGCCTTCCTGCCTTAGGGTGTGAGCTGCACTTCCTTATATCCTGCAATTATGAATTGAATCATAAATTATTACATTTATAGTTTCTTATGTTTCACATTGCCTCATAAGTTTTTAAAAGCAGTTTATAGTACTGTGCGATTATTCTCTACAAATAAGTAATTTTTCAGTTATAACTTATTATCGTTATTTCAGGTATAACTGGATCAATTTTATCTCATAATAACGGTGTTTTATCTGAAAATAAAACACATTTGTCGTAGATTGGCAGACTCTAGCAGGGGGGGGATCCATGTGAAGGTATTTTCGGGATAGTATGTTGAAATAAGGATTAGCCGAACAGTTTAACAGTGTATTGAGATAATAAAGCGTTATTAAAATAAAAATAGCAAACAATAAAAGAATAGGATTAATTTAGGATAATTTCAGTAGCAGACATAATGTGAGACTACTAAACCCGTGGATCACTAGAAGACCCGCCACCACCCATGGCCTCCTGTCAGGCCGAATCTCAAGGTGCGCCATGTGATCTTTTCACTTGTGCCCTTGTACAAGTTATTCTTTGGTAGTCCCTTCTGTACTCAAGAAAGAAAAGAAAGAAAGAAAGAAAGAAAATACATTTATTACACATAGCACACCACGACACAATAACAGTTACAATTACATACAAAGGACACATTAACATTTAAAATATCTTAATTAAGACAATATGTAGTCTCCCATGACACTGTCGGTGCCACAGCGGCTAGCGCAAATGGTACCCACTCAGCATGTGCTGTGAGGCGCAAGAAACGACTCACAGCGCTGGTATTCTGTGGGCCCATTGTTTGGGTACGTCACGGGCGTTATACTACCTAGATAACAATAAATAAATACATAAAAATAAATAAAAAATATGTAGGTATAGTAGATTACAGCACGGCACATCTGCTGGTCGTTGCGCAATCCACCCGTTCCTGCGGCCTCGCTATGCCATGGTGCTGGCGGCGGGGCAGGCTGGGAGGGGACGCCGTCTCGCCCCGCACCCCGCCCAGCCTACCCAGCCACCACCCGCTGCCTAGACGCAACTAGATCCCACCCAGCCCAGCCAGTCTCCGCCTACTCGCCGGCGCATACGCATCTATCCGGATATGACGTAGGCCCAACTCACGTGGTTACGGAAAGCCGGGTCGGGTCGCGACAAATAAAGTAACAATAAATCAACTATAGTGCTACATGCAGTGAACCTAATGTTTTGGTTATGGTGCCAGTGCTTATTACCCAAATTTTAACCCAATCCGAGTACCACTAACAAGTATAACGAGTGAAATGTGCCGTACGGAACGGCTTGCTACCGACACCACGTGTCTGCATACCTGATGGTAAGTAATTATATAACAAGTATTACCTTACCCTTTTTTTTTTTTTTTTTTTTGTATTGTCAAGCCTGGCATTGTATGTACCTACAGTAGGGCAGTTGCGTGGTAGACGCCGCGTAGATGTAAGTAAATATTTACTCACGCTCTCCGTTATGGAGTACGGCTATGTGACGTAAGACAATACATCAAGACTTCTCTCTTCAATGAAGGAGCAGCTAGTTCCACGTTTTGACTCGTTGATGGTCGAATGCCAAGTGTTCGTTGCGGTTGTACGCCGAATATGACGTCTTCACAGTATTTCCAGCTATCCGCAAGGTGGCGCTTCGAAAGACATTGCGTTTCTTAGTTAAAATGATGTCTAGGCTCATGACCGTCTACGACATATTAAATACTTACCTTTTTGGAGCTAACTAGTTTGAGATAGGCCATAGCCTCCTTCAGTAAGATGAAGGAGGCTATGGATAGGCCCTATCTGTTTTTCGTTTACGCTTTGTCTTTCTCTTACCATTTATATCTCGGTCCCGCTCATCACCCCCGCTCGGCGATTCCCACCAGGCAGCCGCGACCGGACTGAGAATCCGCGGTCCGCGGTCGGCTTGCTTCATTGTGTCGAAAACACCAGGCAGAATTTAAATTGTAAGCTTCAAATAAGGGAAGATTTTAATATGTGTTTTATTTTCAGGTAAAACACCTTTATTAAATCCTTGACCGTTATTTGAAGCTTACTAGTTTAGGACGTGTTTGTTATCGCCTGGTGATAGGAACGCCAAGGTGAAGTTTTATTACCTAAATATATGTTGGTAACTGTAGGTATGTAAGTACATATAGAGGTACCTAGATTACGAATAGGTATGTAAAATACTTTGGATTCCACAGGTAACTAAATATAAGGTTATAAACTTTTTATGGAATCAATGATTAAGTATACTTAACTTAAAAGGGATGATGAGCATATTATTTTCAAACAGGATAAGGCAAATAGTTCAATGTTAGGTATAATAATGAAGTAAAACATTAAATGGAACATAAAAATAATTTGTACTTCCTAATTCGTTGAATTAAGTATTTCTACAGTAAAATTAAATAAATAGAAATACTTTACACAGTAATTAGATAAATATTCAATTACTTTTAAACACAAAATTACATTTTAGTTAATAAAATCATAAGTAAAGAAACAGAAGGTAACATAACTAAACTTCCCTTAATTAACTGGGTTAAACAAGCTTGTAACGTCATTAATATTGGCAGGAGTTTGCACTATCTCCCGTCGGTAGAAACGGGCAAAAGCCCGACCCCGACCCTACCTCCAGTTACCACGAGACAATATCTCATCGACTCATCCGACCAATTCTGAGTGACCAAATGGGAGTGGCCCGCTTGCCTGTTTGCCTACCGAATGACATAAAAAAAATATTCTTCGATGCAACTGCAGATCGAAGGCTCCCAGGGGTAAACGAAATCCCCACTTCTGTTAGTAGGGTTTTGATCCACCCGGCTATTACTGTGCGTGAAGCTCCTTTAAGGTGACCCCTGGTATTTATAAAAAGACATGTAGATTTAGCGGTCCTGCGTCTGTCTATTGCAAGGTTCACTAAGTGGTTTAACCAGAATACAGGGTCAAAATTTTTATTAACAGGATTTGTAAACAATTTCCAGCTTGACTGTCTGTAGTTAGCGCTGTCGGTTTTCGAACCAAATATTGGCCATAACATTACGCTGTTATTCCCTTGAATGAGATGATAAGAATCAACGGCCAATAGCGTTAAATCGTGGACACGTCTGCCAGAGCACAAAAATAATAATGTAGCCGTATGTCTAGAGACAGAGAATAGACAGGTGATTTTTCGCTTAAGCATGTACACAGGATGTCAATGTTCCAAATTGGTTGCTTCCGAAGTATAGGTTTCTTTAGGGCAATTGATTTTAATATGTGTCAAGTATTCATAATCTTCCCCATGGTGTTGGGATTGTCCTTATTAAAACTCATATTGATGTCTTCACGAAACTATTGCTTCAGCTTCAAATGACGAGCTCGGGTTCTCAGGATCATGCACTAAAGCAGTATCAAGGAACGTCGAAATGATAATGTCTATAAAATGTATAACTTTGAATGTCAACTCTTTTTTGGAACTTTACATACATACATAAAGCTCACGCCTGTGTCCCACAGGTGGGGTAGGCAGAGACTATGGACCGCCACTTTGCTCTGTCCTGACACAATTCCCTAGCCTCGCATATATCCACAACTCTTTTCATGCATCTTCTTTTATTCTTACCACTTCGGACCCCAGCTATTTTGAGGACATTACTAATCTGATCAGTGAATGTTTTTCTGGGTCGTCCTCTAAAGCGCCGGTTTTCCAGATTTGCACTATATACCTCTTACGTCAATCTTCTTTCATCGATTCGCTCTACATGCCCGAACCATCTCAACATCCCTCTTTCTATTTTTATCACTACATCATCTTTCATGACACACCTTTCACGGATCACTATATTTTTTACTCTATCACTTAATTTCACTCCACATACTCTTCTTAAGGACCTCATTTTCACCGCATTTATTCTACTTTCATTCCTCTTTTGCCATACCCAACATTCACTACCGTATGTTAGTGTGGGAAGCAAAACTGCGTTATGCAAAGCAAGACGTGCTTTTTGCGACAAGCTTTTACTTCCCATCACACGATTAACGGCTCCATTCACTGCGTTACCCTTGTATACTCTTCTTTCAATATCCTTCTCTTACTTTCCATCACTTGTAAACATACTTCCCAGATACACGAACTCTTTCACTTGCTCAACGCTCTTCCCTTTTATTTCAATCGAAGTGACTGTCATGCCCTCATTTCTTTCAAACACCATTACTTTCGTCTTCTCCACATTTACTTTCATGCCTTTCCTTTCGAATGATTCATTCACAATATCCAACATCCTCTGCAGTTCGCTTTCCGACGATGCAAGTAATACTTGATCATCAGCGTACAAAAGGCATTCCCATTCACAGTCCATAATCACTCTCTCGCAGTTCATCAAGACAACTATCCATAAACAAATTAAAGAGCCATGGTGAAGCCACACATCCCTGTCTGACACCTTTAGAGATGCCAAACCAGTCTGAGCAACTACCATTGATTCTAACACATGCACTAGAACCCTCATATAATGATTGTAGTGCACGTATAAGGCTGCCCTCCAATCCGAATTTGGACAGCACATCCCATAACATACTCCTTTCCACTCTATCGTAAGCCTTCTCCAGATCTACGAAGGCGCAAAACCTCTCGGGTGGTTAGTCAGGAACTTCTCAGTTATGCACCTTAAAGAGAAGACTTGATCCATGCAACCCATTCTCTTCCTAAATCCCGCTTGCACATCCCATATTCTCTCATTCGTCTTCGCTATCACTCTCTCTATCAGAACCTTTGCATACAACTTGCCTACGATGCTAAGTAGGCTGATAATTTTTTGCTTTCTGGTGTGATCCTTTACCTTTATACAGTGGTACAATAACGGCTTTGCACCAGTCTGTAGGTACTAAGCCTTGCAGCAAACATACACAACCAGGAAGCTACCAGCCCTTTTCCAGCCCTTAGCATCTCCACACTCACTCTATCATACCCTGCTGCTTTTCCTCTTTTCAGACACTTGATAGCATTAATCACTTCTTCCATACTAATTTCTCTCTCACAACTTTCTGTCTCAGGTTCCTGGTTGCGGTCCTGAACCTGAGACGAAGTGTCACTACATTCAAAGAGTCTTTCAAAATAATCCTTCCATCTTTGCAACATACTTTCCTCATCTGTCACCAAAATACCATGTTCATCCCGTATGCCATCCATTCCCGAACTTTCAAACAATCCCCGCGACAAACGAACCTGTTTCCAGAACAGCTTCTGATTGTCCCGGAAATAGTGTGAAAGTTTCTTCATATACTCTTCTTCCATAAACTTTTGCTTTAGTGCAACTCTTTCTTTCGTAATCTTCTTAACACTTTTATATATTTTTTCAACTTTCCTGACCTCATAATCTGTAACCCTCGCATCCGTTTTCATTCTAGCTTTCACAGCCAATACATCTAGCCATGCCTTTCTCTTTTTACATACTAACTCTCTTATTTCTTTATCCCACCAATTATTCTGGGTCCCATTCTTTCTCACGCTTACCCCACAGACTTCTGCAGCGGTACTCGTAACCACGTTTTTAAACCTCGTCCATCCATCTTCAATATTACGTTCTTCTTCCTCAGCTTGGAACTTTATTTTTTATTATTAGCTTTCGGAACTTTATATATTCTAAATCCAGGTTCGTAAATATCACCGGTAAAAAATGCACATCACTCCGGCGTTATTTAAATTCAGTCCGGCGTGTTGTTTAGGTTAGGCTAAGTGCTAGCCAGCCAGAGAGCAGTATGTCACAATCACGATCTGACACAGTTGTAAGCGTTGTTTATTTACAATTCATACAGTTAGGCAAACTTTTTCATACAATCGCGTTTATATTTCGCATTCAACTTCCCGCCGAGAGCCGGCTGAGAAACGAAAGTTGTTAGCTGTTCGTAACTAGTACTTCGGAGCTTAAGTTGTTGATTGAAACTGCCAGATGGCGGCGTAGTGCTTATAAAGGTTGGCTACAGTACACGCCCCTCCTCCCTCCCCCCATGATCGCGGTCGCGCTGGTGTGCATGGGCGTTCTAGTGTGGGGGTAAACACACACACATACACACGCCGCCATAGCGTTGCCTCGCTATGGTGGCGTTTGGCGTCTGGCGTTGTTTGCACCTGACCATTTTTAAATGTTTGTTCAGTTTATAGGCTGTATATTTAGGCTGTATGAAAGGGTATATTATACATTTGTCACCTTGTTTATTTTATACTGAAATATTTTGGAAAAATGTAACTCTACTTCTGCATTAATTTGGTCCTGAATTTTTGTCAGATTTAGCATTTGTCCGTTCATTTTGAACCTGTTCAGAAACTTGTTCGCTACCACGTTTAGTTTGTGTTTGAGCATTTCGAGCGTCGGGGCTGTCACAACTACAGCTACGTCTCTTGAAACGTCTGCTTGTCTTGGTGGACCAGGAAGTCGTCCAAGTAAACGATTATTCGTATGCCTTGATCTCGCAGAACTCTTGTTATCCTATTGGTTATGGAAGCAAAAACTTTCGGAGCTGTGCAGAGACCGAACGGGAGGCATATCACATGCAGCAGCTGCCCTTTGTAGACAAGGCGTAGAAACCAGCGGTGAGCTGGGGCCAAGGGTAAATGAAAATAGGCCTGAGACAGGTCGATCTTGCATAAGCAATCCCCTAGTTTGACGAAACCCGGGACACTCGATATATTTATTAGTCGTTTAACCTTTTTAAATTGAAAATTGGGCGAACTAAACCATCGCTTTTCGGCACCAGAATCATTGTTGAAATAAAACTTGGGAAGCGCTGAACTGCCTCTTTGATTTTTCAACTGAGTTACTACAATCGACATTGCTTGGGATTCTGTTGTGCAATATGGGCCTTCCTTCAGATTTTGTATGATTAAAGGCTTTTGGAGAACGGGTATGCAATATCCTTTTATTATTTTCAACAAGAAATTCGGTGCACCTATGTTTTTCCATTGCCTATGGAATTCTTGCAAGCATCCCGCCCTGAACGGTTCCGAGTCAATATTTTCGCTTTTTTGCTGCCCGAGTAAGTCTGCGGGCGGCCCGGCTGCCTTTGTTCTGGTAATGGGCATTGCTGGGATCTTGACGACCACCACGTTGGCGAAATTATCCCCTTGTGCTATGCGTCGTGCGACGGTGAGCACTATGATTATGATTTCCAAAACCCTGCGAGGGTCGGTTGTTACAACAACCCTGCGAGGGTTGATTGTAATGACTGTAATTAGGATAGTGCGCTGGAGTGCAGCATCCGTAGCTGGTACCCTGCAAAGGTCCGTCATTACTAGTCGACCTCTGCGGGGGGTGACGTCCAGGCTTGACAACTCTAGCTTGCTGGGACCTTGACGACCACTACGTTGGCGAAATTATCCCTGTGTGTTATGCGCCGTGCGACGGTGAGCACTAAGATAATGATTTTTAAAACCCTGCGAGGAACCCAAGGAATATTATTTTAAATTAACACTAATTTAGTGTTATAATTTAATTTTTTTTCCTCCGGTTGTTCGAAAGATTTGGAGACAACCGTACGCGGCGGAAAACAAAACGCCAATGAAGCAAGCCGACCGCAGACCGCGTCTCCTCAGACCGGTCGCGGCTGCCTGGTGGGGATCGCCGAGCGGGGTTGATGAGCAGGACAGAGATATAAATGGAAAGAGAAAGGCAAAGCAGAAACGAAAAACAGATAGGGCCTATCTCAAACTACACTCGCGTGCAACCAAATCGACTCAGCGTGTAAGCGCGCTTATAAATGATTTTTTTTTGTGAAAGAATTAATATGCTTTAAAAATTACACATTATTTAAAAGCGTAACTCTTCAGCTTTAAATTGATACCATTATTGCCAATATTGATAATGTTCTTTTTAAATAATGTTATTCGAATGAGAGTAGTGCCAAAATATGGATAAAAGGATTTATTTTTATTTTTTATTAATTTCAAAATAAAAACTCTTTTTTACAAAAAGAAACAAAAATTTATTGCTATCAGTACTTTGTATTACCTCCCCGAGCCCTAATTACAGATTGCAAGCGATTTTTCATTGATCTTATTAACTTCTTCACCGTCTCTTGAGGAATACCGTCCCACTCTTCCAGTAACGCTGCCTTCAGCTGTTCCACTGTCGAAGGGGCTGAATTTCTGGCCCGGACTCTCCGCTTGAGCTCATCCCACAAGTGCTCAATGGGATTGAGGTCTGGGCTGATCGCAGGCCAGTCCATAGTCAGTATTTCCACGTCGACGAGGAACTGCTGCGTAACTCGCGATGTGTGACACCGGGCATTGTCGTGCATCAACAAGAAGTTGTCGCCGACAAATCCTTGGTAAGGCACGACGTGGTCTTGCAGAATGTCGGTAATGTACCGATCAGCCGTCAGTCCTCCTCCTCGGCCTCCCCCAGGCACGAAAACGAGCTCGGTTTTTCCATCAAATGAAATACCGGCCCACATCATGCAGGAACCGCCGCCGTATGCCACTGTTTCAGCAAAACAGCACTGCGTGAACCGTTCTCCGGGACGCCTGTATACTCTGCCTCTTCGATCACTACCATGCAGACACATTCTGCATTCGTCGGTGAACAATACCAACCGCCATTGGTCAATAGTCCAATTGAGATGTTCCCGAGCAAATTGAAGTCGAGCTTGTCGGTGGCTTGCGGTCAATTTTGGGCCTGTGGCAGGCCGTTTTGGAGTGAGGTTGGCTTCTTTCAGACGTCTTCTTACTGTCCACTCGCTGACAGTCACCCCTCGAACACGCCTCAATTCTTGCTGCACATCAACACCAGTGAGGTGCCGATTTCGCAATGAAGTCGAGACGATAAATCGGTCATCTCTTTCTGAAGTGCATCGGTGGCGGCTGGTTCTTGGTCTACGTCTGAAGGCACCAGTCTCTTGGAATCGTCTGAACACTCTGGATACAGCAGACTGGCTCAAATAGAGTTGAGCAGCAACTGCACGCTGACTCAGCCCTTGTTGCAAAAGAGCAACAACTTGAGCGGCTTCTTCAGGTGTGGTGTCCATGATGACGTCACAAACAATGGGTGCAATTTGCGGAGATGTGTACAGGTCAACTTCTGATAAGCGACTGATAAGGTGAACCTGTTGGGGTGGCTTTTATTGGGGATGGAGGGCTCGGCCGGTGGGCGGAGACGCGCGTCGCCGCTTGCGTTGAGCGTTAATTGGACTCAATGAGATAGTGGACGCCGTATGATAACGCGCGATATAAGACGGCCCATTAGTTTCAATCGGTGTACCAAATGCTCCATTCCTGTGTCACCAAAATGGCAAAATGCTCGCCTTAAATCTCGTTAACGCTGTAACGGGTCCGAAAATAATGATGGAATTACAGAAAATTATTTGATCCAATTCAGTTAAAAATAAAGTTGGCTGACAAATGACATGAACATAGTTATAAAGATATAGTTTTAAACACCATTTAATTGTTCCTTATTTTTATAAAGTAAATACCTAAATACCTAGTTTCGCAGCTTTTAAATCTAGCTTCTTACATACGAATCTGTAGGTACTGAATTGACTCATGTCGAATGTACGTCAAGACCCAATGATAAAATTGAATTTTAGTGCTTAAGCCGAAATTCTTAACTGCAACAAACCTTGTTGCTTGCTGACTAACACATAACTCATTATTCATTATTTCCCATAGCGTTTCCATGCTCTATGGAAGGTTTGTTTAAAAAGAAGTGCGTGGATTGAATCACGTGCGCTTCGGGGTCCGATGACGTGTTGTTGCGCGAGTGTGTGTCAAAGCTGCGTGTGTTCCCGAAATAATGCGCCCCGCCTCCGCGCACACTCGAGGAGCTTTCGCGTCATCACACGTCACGCGGCACCATAATAATGCGAAATGGTGAAGTCATCTGCTCACCGGCGGGTCACGGACACTATATTGCCCCACCTTTCATCACACCCTCCACCATAGAGAGGTCCTCTAGTCACCCTGGAAAAACTAATGGTTGACCCAATGAGTCAGCTGATCACGCGCCTCTGAATAATTTAGCACAAGTCAAGGACTGCTCTAAAAGTAAATTTTAATGTCAGCCCGTTAATTACGTCACAGCACCGAGTCGTGTCGGCAGACGAAAACGTCGGGGCGCCGCGTCACACATACGCGGCTGAGTAAACTTGGTCATAGCCATAGCATAGTGTACATGCAGAGAGGCACACACACGTAAGCGGTGTTTCAAAAACGGCAGTGGAATATTACCAGCGAGTGCAGCCGGCGAGCCCAGATTCGATTCTCGAATATTCCGGCGTGGCATGCGCTTGCGCTGCCCGTATTTTTTTTAGTCCATTAACTGCATTGCTTCAGAATGAATAATGTAACTTTGAATGGTACCTATATTAAAATAGTTGTAGGTATTACCTACTTAAGTATCTAACTATATTGCGAAGTAGAAAATTCTATAGACCGATGTTCTAGAATTGAAATAAAAGATGCATGATTTGTTGATAAAAAAAACTCAAACTTGTTTTATATGGGTATTTCTTTCATGATCGTAGGTAACACCGACTGTCTGTATGTGGTATGCATAATATGTATAATTAATAGTTTATTGCATTAAAAAAAACCCGGAAACCAGATCCATCTTTAAAATGTTTTATTTCTAAAACGAATCATCATGAATTTCATTATTCCTTAATTTAAAATAATATTTTTCAAACCTTAAATACTTATTTTACTGAAATTATAAATTAAATTATTTTGAAAAATGCTGTGGTAGCCATTGTGTACTCAGCCTGTCTGAAATAGCATGAGAAGTTTATTAATCACGATAAAAGATAATTTATACGCAGTCAGATCACTAGACTTGGGTACTTCATGCGTCTGCCTGTTATCTTATCTATGGGGAACTGCAATCAGCGCTTGTCGTAGTAAATATTCCATGCTATAGGAAAACTTTTACTGCAAAAAAAGCGCAACCTCTTCATCGTGGCTTTGAAGTCAATAACTTATATTCAAAGTCATCAATAATTTAGCGAAACGACTATATTTAATTCGTAATATTGTAAAGGGTAGCTTTTTCTTTTGCGTTAAATACGTGGCGGGACTAGTATCTACTTATAAAAATAGGGCAACTGAATTAGAATTGGGTATATAAGTATACGAACATTTATTTATATAATTGTCTAATCAAATAATTGTCTAAATCTTTGTTGTTATTACTTAAGCAGCCATAATGTAGCTAATGAGCGATTGTTTGTTGGCATTCTATAGAGTTCATGTAATGTCTGTCTGATCTATTTTTAAAACAGTTTACTCAAGGAGTGCTAATCACTGATTCCGATAGTTCCTTTCCACGCATTACCAAGTCTAATTTCCAATTAACTGTGTCTGGTTAATTGGGTGGGAGGTATTTGTTAATGCTGAACTAAATACATATATAATTTCGTCTGTCCTGGGTTAGCACCACGTTGTCTACGTGTTTTTGGTGTTGAAAATCGTAATTCCTTCAAATAAAGCTGTCCTCGTAGATAGGTTTTTCTCCCCAATACCATTTCACCAAATACGGACACTTACACCAAAATCATACATACCTACTCCAAACCCACTCACCTCAAACTCAAAAATTTTCATCTATCCATTGATTGTATATCTTATCAAACGTGAAAAAAAATAGTATGGGAATATAAAGGGACCATTAAACGAGCTCGTCCAGGTAGGAGAGGACGCATGTATGCTGGCCAACGCGAACAAAACGCACACACCAGCGCGGCCCGGCCAGTCGGCCCGCCCGCATATTATACAGACTTTTTTTAAGAGAAGTCTTCGTAAGATACCACGTCATCCGATGGAATGACGTGAACATATGGGATTGCTCGAAAAGGGACCCCACCCCATCCACTAAAAACCCCTATATGTATTCAGAGTCGCTTTTTAACGGAACACCACAGGACCTCATCGATATTTGGCGCTGTGGTGCATATTATACAGCCTTAAAATTCCGAATCAGGTGGAAGTCACTTCGAATTTACATAGTCTTAATCATCCCTTTTATTTTAACTATCAAATTGATACTAAGCCGATCACCTCCACACTGTGAAATAAATATTTTGTTCGCGTACGACGCGCGCATGTACTGTTAAATAGCTACCGTGTCAGCTATGTAAACATACGGCTGCATTTACAATTCCATTAAAACAATACGCCTGGACATCGACGTAGACAATCACCGTGTAATATTGTTACATATGTAGTATGCACCACTATAAATTGTTTTATTTATATTTCAAATTAGAATCTGTGATTTGTGTATGTAAGTAGGTAGGCATGCGTATAAAAAGGGTTATACTAATTAACACTCTTGTATACTTGAACATTTCAATGGACAATTCAATCAAATACCTTCTTATTTTTTGCCCATGTTAACCTGTGTTTCATGATTCAGTTATTTACATTGTTAAATTTATCCCCAATCTTTTGCTTTTATCCTCAAAAATGGATAGTTGTAAACCGAATATAAACCTAATTGATTGATGGTGAGATTGGTGAACCAGTCGTGCCTTTATTAATTACAATTCTTATAAGAATGCAGGTGTTGTTTATGTGTGATTGCACTAAGGTAATTAGATTTGTTTTTGGGTACATTTTAATAGAGGATGTGGTAGGGTTTTGATAATTTTGTTTTGGGTTGGTTACTTGTAATTTTTTAAATTGAGTTTTGCTGTTGCTCCCCATATATCAATTAAACATAAGATTTAGATGAGTATACATGAGATTTGACCAATGAATTATATAAAGGTATGGTATGGTATAACAAATATGTCGTGAGGGACATTGTACACGACCTCGTAATGCTCCCGTTGAAGATATATGCGGCTTTCATGTAAGCTGGCTGTCTAGGACTAGGCCTAAGTATTTTTCGTTATTCACTTTGTTTATTTTTAAGAGGTCTGTGATTTACATTTTGTTATTTTGTTTTTGTTAAGAATCTTATGTAATTTGTTTTAGATGTTTTGATGTGATGTTAATGGTCAGTAGGTTTGACTGCAGCCAGACATGTAGTATATCTAGATCATGTTAAGCTTGTTTTATTACCGAATCTGAAGAGTTGCCAAAGTAGAAACGGCTAGTATCGTCGGTATAAAGAGTTATGTCCCCTTTTAGTCAAATCTCATGTATGTTGTTAATACAGATGAGAAACAATAGGGGGCCTAGGTTCGAACCTTGCAGAATGCCGCAGGTGACAGGCTAGGGGTCGCTTTGATAGTTATTGATTTTTATGTAATTTGTTTTAGATTTTAGAATTTTATGGTTGAGGGTTATGGATTTATAAATATCATAAGCCTTTCTAATACACCCGTGCTTTTTTATTTAATCAAAAGTATATGGTGATTGACCAAATGCCTTCTTCAAATCAATGAATACTCCCAAAGCAATATTTTTCATTGTCAATATTATTGTTTATTTATTATAAGTTAAAGATCCAGTTATAAGTATGTTCGTTTATTAAAATTATTTGTGTTCTTATGTCGATGCCGTCTTTAGACTATTCCGTTGGCTTCTAAAGAACACGAAATCTTTTATTTGAAGCCCCATAATCATTTGTAGGCACCTAAGTTGAACGATTATTTCTTAGGAAATAACCACCAACACAGAAGTTTCAGTTAGCGTCAAGGAATATTATGATTCCCCGTTTACAATACCTAACTATTGAAAAAGAACGTCATGTAAATTATTGTCCCCTATGGAGTTGGAAGTTATCCCTCTTTACTGTATGTTATTGACGTAATTGATATTCTTCCTCTTATATGAATAACGGGGACGTACAAAACGTCTTTAGCGCAGGTGTGTTGCCGTGTTATGCGCAATACTTACTATTTCAGTTACTTACGACAACGTACCTATATACGTTCGTCAAATAGTGACGAGTACTTGGAGTTGGGGCAAATGATTATTGATTTAGTTATAAACATGTGGTCTTGTAACAGTACATTATTACCTACAACGTATAAAAAAAAATTAAATGACTTTCCTACAATGTAGAGGGTTCATCAATACGTCTTTTCTATGGACGAAGAAAGCGATGGAGTTAGTAAACTCGAAGAAAATCAAAATCAGCAGGAGAAACATAAATTTGGCAATTCAATGATTTTGTGTTATATTAGTATAACTATCCATGTTTCTGCTCCTGATGTTCTTATTTCTAATTTTTATTTTCTTGGGCTTTATAGCCCCGTCGCTTAAGTGACAAAGTGCGGAAATATTGCTCGTAAAGCCAACGACGGCCATTAGGACGGAAAAGTCCTCGATTGGCGACCAAGTACCGAAAGACACAGCGGAGCAGCCCTCTTATAAGTTGTACCGATATTCTGGCCAAGGTCACAAAAAGCCATTGCCACTGCAGGCAGCGTAAGACTAATTGATGTGACAGACTGTTAAATACCTTCCGGCTAGTGACACTCATCATGGCTTTTCATTTATTTAGTAGAATTACGATGACACCCGGTTTCTGAACCGCTTGTCAAATCATTGATTAGCTAACAGACTGTCACATTTAACAAGCTGTTAAATCACTGTGGGTTTCTGAAGGGCCAATCAATCTAAAATTAGGTAATCGACCATTCACAAGATATCATATTTTTGGCTGGCTACCCCTGCTAAAATCAGTCACATTCATTCACTCATATATGTTTTGTTTCTGTCTAACGCATTGATTTGTCTCTGTCCCTAGCGGCCTTTTGAAGCCAAAATCGAATGTGATATTCAACTTTTAGATGAAACTGATAGCGATTGTATAGTTTTCGTGTAAAATCGAAAGTTATCAAAAAAATATACAGAGCGAGAAAAGAGAACTTATAACAATATTTGTGTTATGGGGTCACGGGTTCCAGTGGGGTCAGTAATCCCATCATCATCATCTTTAGGCAGTTAGGTTGGTCCCGGTCCACTGCTGAATTCAGGCCTCCCACGGCTTACACTCTGGTCGACTCTGTTATCCTGCATCCATCGGCTCCCTAGGACCTTACAGAGGTCGTCCGTCCATCTCTTGGGAGGCCATCCAGAGTTCGCCACTCAATAACATCCGCCCCATCGGCTATCAATTCTGTGAGTTTCTCCCAATAATTCCATTAGTTAAATCCTGGTTCGAGTCCTGGACACGGTCCGGTTCGTGGTCCCGGATCAGGTCCTGGTTCAGGTCCAGGTCCTGGCTTCGGACCAGGCCCTGGTTCAGGTCGAGGTCCTTGCCCCGGACCAGGTCCTGGTTCAGGTCCAGGTCCCGGTCCCGGTCCAGGTTCAGGTCCAGGTACTAGACCCGGACCAGTTCGTGGTTCACGTCCAAGTCCTGGCTTCGGACCAGGTCCTGGTTCAGATACAGGTCCTGGTCCCGGACCAGGTCCTGGTTCAGGTCCAAGTCCTGGCCCCGGACCAAGTCCTAGTTCAGGTCCAGCTAGACCTGAACCAGTCCGTGGTTCAGGTCCAGGTCCTGGTTCAGTCCAGGTCCTGGCCCCGAACCAGGTCCTGGTCCAGCTAATGTTTATGGTCTATATGCTGGCACTGGTCTAGGTTCTGGTTCAAGCTCAAATTGCGATCAAGGTTCCAGTTTTTTTCATGGTCCTGGACCAGAACCTGGACCCTAGACCTGGACTTTGTCTTGGATTAAAACTAGGACCTGGACCAAGGGCCAGGACCAAGACCTAGACCAAGATAAATCGGATATAATTTCTTTTGACAATCGGTTAATTGGTCGATTTTCGCTAATTAAAATAAAACGCTAACATACAGTTAACATGAGAAAAAGCTTTCCAGAAACCTAAAATTACATAAATCAGTTAATTGAAGATTTGACAATCCGTTGACAAGCTGTTAACAAACTGTCAATTGGCCTTTCAGAAACCCAAACTGCATTTCATCAGAGACAAGCTGTTACGTAATTTTTGCGTTGACAAGCGTTTCAAAAACCGGGTGTTAGTCTTTACGGAAAATTGTTATTATCTTTCTTCTTCCTACATATTTTTATAGTAGCGATACTTAGATGATCTGTCGCCACCAATTCGTTCTCTCACGTTTACATGGTGTAAGCATAGGTAAAGCTTTCGCTCGTTGCTGTCATTGTCTTTATCTATGAAGGACTATGAATAGAGTGTAAAATTGCGGACATGAAATACTAACTATTTATCTCTAATCTATAGTGATTAGATGTCAATAATTAGAATTTCATGTCCGGACTTTTCTTTCTTCAGGATAGGTTCAGTGGTTTCACCCATAATACTGATCCACAGCCCAACGACATTCGGCATGATTATCACCTCACTGATTCAACCTTGCATAATTTTGTACAGCCTTCATGGCGTCGACAAAATGTCAAACTACTGTGTTTACTGTAAACAAATGTACCTATGCCATACCTATAGTTGTGTACGTCGATTGTGCCGTGGGTTCGGGATTTGCATAATGTTATGTCTTGACCAGTTAGGTGCCAATGCCCGTCCTCGACGTAAACGTTACGTAACCAAGGTCGCGTAAGTCAGACGCCACACTGTCCGTAATATTATCCAGCATCGCTGTTAGCGATTCCACTTTAATGAAAACAGAAAGTTTGTAATTTAAATGACCCACCGTTAAGTAGACTAATACATTGATCTGAAAGCATTTTGATTAATTTATGTTTGATAGATATCGGTGGCCTAGTGGTAACTGTATCCGACTCGCAAAGCGAAAAGTACCGGGTTTGAATCCTACTGCCGCCATGTACCATTGAACTTTCTGAGTTATGTACATTAGTTGAATACTAACAGATGCTCTTACGGTGTGGAAAACACCCATGATGAAACCTGCACGTTCAGGCGACTGAATGTGTAACCATGATCCAAGCTGGTCAGGTTTTCCTGGTCACGTCGGGTCACGGAGGTCAGATGGCAGTCGCTCCACTGTAATTATCTGATCTGCCAAATCCTATATTATGGTCAGGGCGGACCCCGGGCCCTCATGCGCGAGAGCATAACCGGGACATTAACGCAAAGATTATCGATCGATATGTTTGATAGGTTTAAATAAGTAGGGCAATAAAATTAAACGGATATCAGCGGATACTACAAAGTTTAACAAGTTTATCGTAATTTTCGGCGATTGCAAATTTTATATTTTCTTTCAATCCGGATCTTCTTAACCTTTGAGTTTGTTTATCTACCTCTACAGATATACCTACATGGTAATACTAATATGTAGTATTAGAGATTACCTGTTGCTGTTCCGGTTTGGCTATATTATCAACAACTAGCTGGCCCAGCACGACTATATTCCCGTGGTGTTCTACCCTACCACGGGATAGGGTAGGGGTAGGGTAGGTTGGAGGCAGCTGCCTTTCACACGCAGCATCTGTAATGCATGCTCGCTTAAAGGTCAGTCTGGCGGTGGCGTGGGTTCGCCGGGTCGACCATTTCCCTCAAATATCGTTGAATTGGTCGATGGCTAGGCACTGCGTTATACTCCTGAATGGGCGCTGTCTTGATTGACTGGCTTACTCTTGCTGTACTTTTAGATAGTTAAATACCTATAAAATATGTCGCGCGCTCGGGCGCTGTCTGGCATTGGTGGATACGGTCCGGTCATTGCCGGCGTGGAGCGGGTGAGGTCCGGCCTTAGGGCGGCCAACATGTCACTGTGTTTCCTTCCTACTTTCTTGCCCTCTTCCTTTTTGACGATTGTAAGAGATATTGAAAGTCCTACTTTTTGACTTTTTTTAAACAACTACACCTAACCTAACCTAACCCCTACCTTATCATACCTCTACCCTACCCTTACCAACCCTTTTTCTTTAATACAAACCTTGTCCTGGTAGCTACAAAGACTTTAAAAAACTAAATAGTTTATTTTTTAAAGATAAGATATAGCCTATGTTACTCAAAAATAATGTTAGCTTTCTATAAGTGATAGAAATTTTGAAATCGGTGTAGTTGTTTTTGTGTTTATCCATTAGAAACAAACCAACCAAACGACAAAAAGTTTAATTTTTTCTCTTTATAATATTAGTATAGATTACACCTATATTAGCGTAGCACAGAAACATTTTGCATCATTTCCTTTACTTTTAGAAGATAACATTTTACATGTTAAACCCCTTGAAAGTAAAAGGGATCGGCTAACGACACCGTTCTAGGTATAACAATTCAGAATGCGATATGTCCAGTGCAGGCGGCGGCGCGGGGGCGCGGCATCGCACGCGCAGGGAAAACTGCTTGGTAATGAGTTTACGTCGATCAGGCCATATCGTCCGATCGTGGCGCCGGACGGAATGCTTATTCAGAATTCTCGCAGAACAAGTTCCGCCACGATTCTCTCATGAGACGTGTCTCTTTTTTTCTACGTAAAATAACCTTTGTCGACATGTGTGCAGGTACTCCTGCATTGTCATGTGGCTTAAATTTCTTTGTGTTTGGTTTGCTTTTCATATTTAAATATTTATTGTTCACTAGCTAGACAATTGAAAAAATATCTTAAAAAATTCGGCGTTCTAGCCACAGAACTGACGATTCGTCTAACAGTACATTATGATTCGATGCGTCACGTGTCATACGACGTTTTCTCTTGCGAGGAAAAGCATTGACCTTAACATTTAGATTTACCATTATTCAGCAGTCTAAAGACAAAGATGGTGCGACGCAATCACGTTTAAAAGTGTGATCTTTCGTTTACTCGCCTTATGGTGAATAGTTTTCAATAAACGTGTTTCATGCACTTGTGGGTTTGACTTTTTAAATTAGAAACTTAATATTCATATGCCTAATATATTATAATAGACAAAACGGACATTAGGCCTTTTGAAATTAGGTGTAACTGTCGTAGATGAATCGGCTCTAAGACATTTTTTTTATACCACTAAGGTGGCAAACAAGCTTGCGGCCTGCCTGATGGTAAGCAGTCACCGCAGCCTATGGACGTTTGCAATACCAGGGGCATCACCCACGCGTTGCCGACCCCGTAAAAACCTTTTAACCCCTTTCTTAAAGAACTGTGATATGTAAAACCATAATCAGTTGAATAATAATTATAACATTCGTTCATATGCTTTGGGGTCTCTTTTAATTGAGCATGTACGTAAAAAAACAGACAGTGTGTCTGTTTGCCGCAAATACGTTTACTAGGTATCTACGCAAATGTAGATACTAAGCAAGAACTGTTGGAAAAATAGGTACCTACTGGACGTAAAGCAACGGTTCGCAGCCAAGCCGAGCACAGCCAGATGTGACAAACATTTACATTCATTAATATGAAAGCTGTAAAACATTATTATTTTCACCACCATCATTGTTCGTACACATAGGTAGTCGTACGCGTACGTTGTAGGTACTAAGATTAGTCTAAAAGTCGACAATGAGGGTAATTAATAAACGTCAATGAAATTAAGAGAAAGAAACCAGCAATATATTTATAAACTGCTGTGACAAGACATTGTCAAATAAAGTTAAAAACTATTCGAATAGTCTAAAAGTTATTGTACGCCGGCACTAGAGCCGGGTTGAGCGGGTATTGCTCGTTAACTGTTGAGAATTCAAAAAGCTTGGAAAGAATTTTTTTTAGAGAATATAAATGCCTTAATTTAGTAATATACCTTATTCCCTTAAGATGCACTGTTTTCGAAATATATACGAAAAACCAAAAGACGGTACCTATATACGGAGAATAGAATGGCACGCTTTGCCTCCTTCCTTCAAGGCCAGAGTTAATAGACCATCAAATTAGTTAGTATGTAGTATCGCTAAGTACCTGCTAATTTTATGGTATATAATGTTTCTAGACATTCATCCTCTATCTTCAGCCGCATTGTCGCTTACCATGTGGTGAGATGGCGGACAAATGCCTGCCTAGTAATTAAAAATAAGCTATCTATCGTTTTATATGTCCTTCACGTTTTATGTTAACTTTTATTATGTGACGCGCAGCCTCCTGAAATTTCGCGCGGCGATCTTCCGTAGATGTACATAGGTATACATTTTCAGAAATGTTTGTCACATCTGGCCAACTGAATTAGCGAGCCAACACCAACACGGACTGGGTACACACTCTCAACATTTTGTATCGCAACAGCGACTCACACAAACCTTTGGCATATTCGCACGCCGATTCGCGTATGTGTGAAGAGGTAAATCAAGACGCGTTCGACAGTTGATTTACTCTTACAGACATAAAGGTGCAAATGCTAGGCTGCTTTAACACGCAACCAATGTGCAACTGCACCCACTCAAGGTTCATTAATAGTGCCCACTGACGGCGTTAATTGCGATTATGTAAGGTCTAACTTACGTAGATACTGCTATTGTTGTTTCTATTATTCAATAATAATATCATGTCCGTGTGCAGTGTTTTTTGAAGATTTTTATAGCTATTCCAGAAATAAATGATCATTTATTAAATCATCCTGGGGCTCAAAAATGAATTCTCGGGGCCCCTTTTTAAGGCCCAGACAATTAAATTTGATTAACGATGCACCAAATACCATGTATGTTGTCGCAAAGCTAAATTTTTATAAAGTTTTAATAGTTATATGCTCTAATATTTGCACCTATTACATATTTGTAATATATTTACTGTATGTGTATGTAATGTAATTACATAGTTGTATTGTATATTACATGTTTGTGTATATCTAACTAATGACACGGTCTAGGGCCGATGTGGGGCGTCGAAGCTCTATGTGGTGTGACGCCAGGACAGCCCGCAGCCGGGTCAACTCGGCGCCGGCGGTAAAATCTGCAATTATGTTCAACCGTCACTGGAGGACATATCTCATGTTTGAGTGTACCTGGGCGTATAATACGTGGCGTTTTATCTCAAATAACAAGTCAACCAAGTGATTGATGTGGACAGTTACAACATGATCTTTCGCCTGGGTATTGCTTCCTTGTATCCGTTCTCTTAATAAATAATAAAATATTAAATATTATAGGTAAAGCAAAGTCCTTGTTTTCGTCTGTCTGTTTCTCCGCTTTTTTCTTCTCAACCACGCAACGAGTTTCTACTGGAAGGATTACATTTACATTACATTTATAACATTTGCATGTTATAGAGAAAAGCCGAGCACACCCGTGCGAAGCCGGGCCGGATCACTAGTTAAAAGTAGATACAACTTCCGATTGGACTTATTTATCGATTTCAATTTGAGACAAATTCTCCACAAATAAACCCACGTCGAGAGTCGTGCGCGGATATGAAATGAAATAAGAATCTTTTGGTGTTCTTGGGGCTGGAAACACGGGGGTGATACCCCTAGCTGGTATTGCAAATGTCTACAGGCTACGATAATTGCTTGCCGTACGCGGGCGGGCCGTAAGCTTGTTTGCCATCTAGTTGTAGTTGTAGGTATACAGAAAACATACTGTTAGAATTAGTAGAAAAATACCAGAACCTTGAAAATTTAGAATAAGATACATATATCAAAGTCAGTAAGAATGTGTCTAAACTAGATCAGCGTCATTCATGCACACCCGGGTCAATGAACTTGCAGATGCGCACACATGTATTTTAGTCATTTGTCTCAAATCTGTTTCCCGAAACATTTATGGTGGCACGCGCGGGAAACAAGTCAGAGATCGTCAGAGTTCTGCTATGTTGTTTGGCTATATGCGACATTAGGTTAAAATTTTATGTAGCTATTCGAACTTGTTTTTGGGTTTTGATGCGACTTCTTACGTCATATTTTGTTCACGTATTATGTTTCTTTTACCGGGTGTCGGTGGCCTAATGACTAAGCGAGAGGTACAAAGTTCGATCCTCAGTGCTGTCATGTACCAATAATTTTCTGAAATAATTACATTAATTGAACACTAACTGCTCTTACGGTGAGGGAAAACGTCGCGAGGTAACCTGCACATTCAGGTGAATGTGTAACTATGATTTAATCTAGTCTGGTTGGTCCAGGTATGGTTAGAGAGGTCACCAGACAGCACACCCGGGATATTTGTTTATTTATTTTATTTTACAGCTTATTGTACACATGAAAGTTTAAGGAAAAATACAAAGTTATAGATAAAACAACAGGCGCTACTAATTTCTAAGAAGATATTTCTTCTTCTATCAAAGAGATATGTTATAAATAGTCGCAGATCAGACATGCACAAAAATAATATTTATATACCTATCTAACTAAGTATACATATAGTATACATATCTGCAAATTGTCTTTAGGCATGAAAAGGTTTTAGTACCATACACCACATTAATACGCTGCGGCAGGTTATACAGAAGACCGAAGAGTATAACTGGCCATTATGCTTGGCGTTTGTGGACTATGAGAAAGCGTTCGATTCGATCGAAACTTGGGCTGTGCTTCAGTCTCTACAGCGGTGCCAAATTGACTATCGATATATCGAAGCACTGAAGTGTTTGTGCGAAAATGCCACTATGTCAGTTCGTCTCCAGGATAAGACCACAGAGCCTATTCAGCTGCAGCGAAGTGTTAGACAAGGTGATGTCATAACACCGGAGTTGTTCACCGCTGCACTGGAGGATATCTTAAGGCTTCTGGACTGGGACGGACTTGGCATCAATATTAACGGCGAGTACCTCACACACCTCAGATTTGCTGACGATATCGTAGTCATGGCTGAAACCTCTCAACAAGTAGGTCTTAAAATGAACATGGACAATACGAAAATTATGTCGAATGTCCATGTTGTGCCTACTCCAGTGACAGTTGGAGGCAGCCAAATAGTCCAGCTAGGTAGGTCCAATTTCGAGAAAGAGGTCAATCGACGAATCCAACTCGGTTGGGCAGCGTGCGGGAAGCTACGCCACATATTTTCGTCCCAATTACCGCAGTGTCTCAAGACGAAGGTCTTTGACCAATGTGTGTTGCCAGTGATGACTTACGAAACTAAAACGTGGGCCTTATAAGAAAGCTTACTGTTACCCAAAGGGCAATGGAAAGAGCTATGCTCGGAGTTTCTTTGCGCGATCGTATCAGAAATTAGGAGATCCGCAAGCGAACCAAGGTCACCGACATATCTCTAAGGATTGCCAGACTGAAGTGGTAGTGGGCAGGGCACATAGCTCGAAGAACAGATGGCCGATGGGGCAGTAAAGTTCTTGAGTGGCGACCACATACCGGAAGTCGCAGCATGGGTTGGCCTCCTACAAGGTGGACCGCCGACCTGGTAATAATCGTAGGTATACCAGCTGGATGCGGAAAGCACAGGACCTGCCTTTGTGGAGCAGTGGGCGTCTTCTGGCTGATATGATGATGATGATGATGTCTATAGATATTGTACCCTGCATTTTCTACTATACTATCGCGTATTTCATACAGCGCAGCAGAGAATTCCACATAGTGGACGGGGGAAATGAAACCGTTCAGAGAGATATGAAGGAGCGGAAGGGTTATAAAGGCTATTATAAAAAGTGGAAAGGATATTGACTACAAGATGATTATTATCGAGTGAAATTTAGATGTAGTCTACAATGGAACATAGTATAAGTAAGGAGTATGTACGGCTGATGGCCCTGACGCGCTCGTTTGATTAATATCGTACAGCGCAGCTGTCTTGCCTAGCTAGATCAATGCCTCACAATCGAACATATATATATATATATAGTGTTGGTCATACAAATATAGAATTCAATTACGTACCTGTCCGAAAATAGTGTCTGTTATTTACCCAGTTTAACTCATAGTCAGTGTAAATTGCAATGACGCCATTGTTAGCTCTGCTTATTGGGCGTTGCGTTACACGAGAATAGGTTAGTAATTGGTAATTTAATGTACTAGATAGATAGTAGTGTGGAAAATTTGTTGCAAAAAGAATTTCCACACATCTTTCCATATTCATCACCCTTTTTGTACGGTTTAAGATTTGTAACGTTGTATACTATGTTAAATATTTCACCCTTGGTATCTTGTTTCTAAATTTAGTTAATTTTTGTTAATTTTGAAACGAGAAATACGAAAGTATAATTTTGCGACGTTATGGTGGTCCTATTATGATATCCGCATTTTAGATATCGGCTTCTTTCAATATGTACAACAGTTCAAACACGCCTCCTAATAAATATTTACGGTATGATGCTGAGTCAGGCAAACACTGAGTATCGGGTACTGAGTATCACAGCCTCTAATTCAAATATGCTTTACAGAGAATTTTCGTACAACGACATTTGCACCGACCAGTTTGTAGGAAGCCAGGGTTTTAACACCTCTTTTAAGGTTGTTTACTTTCCAGATACAATTTACAAATTTAAGAAATTAACACTTTTAAAAACCAGTGATAAGGCCACAATTGTAAAATAAATAAATCAATATGTGACTTCTTATGAAAAAACTTGTTTTGACTTAAAGAATGATATCACATCATTGTTTGACTTAGCTGCTTGAAGTGTCCATTAATTGTTGCAATTTGTGGCTTTCATACAAACTGTTCGCATATTATAAATAATCAGCATACAATGAATATGTAGGTAGTAAAATTCGTCGTGTTATCAAAAAGAGAATAAAAGAAAGTCACTTAAAACATCCTAAAAAGAAAATGCTTGTAATGTTATGTACCAAGTACTGTGTGGTGGCCGACCCAATAGAATGTAGCACCAACAACCCCATGCATGAACGATTGTTATAAAAGATGTCGTGTCGGTGACCTCTAATGTCATAGAGGCAGGCCATCTATACACGCCTCCGTCCCACAGGTGGAGTAAGCAGAGACTTTTGGACCACCACGCTGTCCTGTCCTGACATAAGCAGATCATGACTACCAGAACCTCGATACTGCTAATTTTTTTCTATCGATTGTATTGTAATTGGATCGTAATAGCAGCTCAACGGCAGTTTTAATTGTAGCAGAATACCAAAGCGCGGAAAACTGCAATTGGGCTGCGATTGCGATCTAATTACAATTCCATAGAGCGAATAGTAAATCATCGCAAACTTCAAGCCAACAGTGGTTCAGCGGTAATTTTTTTTTAATAAAAATAAATAGTGGTTTACATGCCTGTGCCACGCAAGAGGTTCCGGGTTTGATTCCCAGCCAAGCAGAAATTTGAGATGAATTTTGAATTCGTTTTTGGGGTCTGGGTTTTATGTTATCTAGCACCCATAACACAAGCTTTGTTTACTTTGGGGCTAGATCGCGCTGTGTGAATTATCCCAGCATATTTATCTACTACCTCCGTAAACCATAAAATTAACAGCAGTGTTATCGGTTGAGCATTTTTAACACTGCCTGCCAACCGAGGGTAGAGATACCGACAATGCCCTCTACTGATGTGGAGAAGATTCACGTCCGGTAATGGCCTGTCTGACCTGTGGATGTCACGTCACACTAATCGATGCAATGTGCGCAGTTTATCGTTGTTGTTATCACGAAAAGCGACAAAGATAGCAATGTAAATGTTTGTTTTCCCACTTATTGGTATGAAGGCTAATATCGCGAATTGAAAGGTGTCCGGTTACGCCCCGGTGGCATGACGCGCGTGCGCCGGCGCCGAGACAAGCCGTGATTGATCTTGATTAGGGCGGACGGGCGCGCTCCTTCATTTAAGTTCGCAAACACACTTCTTATGACAATGTGACGATATTCGCTCTGACGTTACACATTCTTGTCTCTGCTTGCCTAGATGTATGTATTAGATCCTTACATATGAAATATTTTATATGGCGAAAATGACGGAAATTGCAATTTTCATACAAGCCAATTTTTCAATTTCTTGGTAATGGCTAATCCGATTACAATGAAACTTAAACTACCTATAGGTATAATCAGACAACATTAAGCTAATTGTTGCATACCATTTCATTTTGATATCGTAATCCAACCTAACCAGGGTTAAAAAGGTGAAACTGACGACAAATGAAAAGGGGTAGTTTCAAACCCTTATAAAAACTTAAGAAAATATTTTTTTATCGATTGTAGGGACTTACTGGCATATAAACATACAATATTTTCAAAATCAATTATTAATTTTGATAGGTATGTTATACACAATTAAAAATATTTGAGCAAATGTGTAATTGCGAAAAGAACGCCAATTTCATTGGTAAAAAAAGACACAATATATTAACCTAATATATGCACATATTAGGTTGAACTTATACCGTTTCAATACACACTGATTGATATCAGGTACTGATGTACATTTTATTTCGAGAAGTATATTATAAACATGGGTAATTTATTCGGCGATTAGGAACCGTTAACTTAAGGAAGTATCCGGCAGTGTCACATTAATATTCATAATTTAATTATTGTGAATCCGGCGTATAGGTGACATATGTACCTATTTATGTAGATATAGTACCTACTTAGAAAGTGACGAAAGTAATTGCTCTAGATTTGCTCGAAAATATTTGGGTCAAGATCTTGTTTTTGTCAATACCGCACTGTCTAAGTTTAAAATTGGTACCAAACTTTAAAAAAACTTTTCTAATTAGCATAACTACTACAGGAAAACTACTAAATTGCCGCTGTAGGTGCTAACCCAGCATTGTAAGTTAATTATTTCGCTGTTATGGTACAATTAGCGATAGTCAGTAGTCGCCCGTATGCAGGCCGCCCTCGCCTTGGGCCAAGGACTGCGCCCACGCACGCGTAAGTGAAATATGTCGCTAATTGTTCAGCGTCATCGAGGAACCCATTCTTTGTTACGATGCGCAAATTGCTCATTCAATATAGACCAGACAACATTGTGTGCATACTTTTTCCTTCCTTCTCGTAATACTTTATGTCTATTGGTATTTAATGTCGTAATGAGTATTGACGCAGACATATGGGCTTTCCTTTTTGTAATAGGTACCTGTATGTTCTGAAAGAATGATTGTAGCTGTAATGACAATTAAGTATTACTTTTGTCGATACGATTCCGCTGTCAATCCGCACGCGAGCACGCAGTATCGAGTAAGTGTAGAAAAATTGCCGCGGCGTCAGAAAAAAATATATAATTTAATCGACCGTTCTTTTTGTACGTGACATTTTGATCGATATTTTAGACTGCTCTATCAGTGATTCATAAAATCTGTTATCTTCTATTATGTTCACGGTGTAGTGACTCATTTTGGCTGTAAAAATAAATGTAAGAGGAACGACCTTCAAATCTTTCAGTCATAAATAAGTACGTTTCGCATAATTTTATCTCTCCACATAATCAAATCTCTCACCGGGTTTATTCCATTCCTATGTAAATGTTCAAACAACCGCGATCTAATTTGATTAGCGATATACGAATATTGTTGGCCTTGGTGGTCTAATTACTGGTATTTAATAGTATAATAATTCTATTTAACATCGAATCACACAGTTAAAGCAATGTGCAGTATGGAATTGAGCCGATTTTAGCAATCCTCAATACGACTGGGACCAACAGTCCACTAAATTGGGCGCTTCAAGAAACGAGCACCTTTATCAAAGCCGGGCAACATGTTCGCGACTATCAGAAGACCTGCTTGATCGTTCGCCTCCCTCTGTAATAAAAAATCTAAGCACCTTTGGCGAGTTAGTTCTCTATTTTCTCAATTTACGGTCAATATTATGATACGGCATTGATACGTTCCGGTATTTCAGCCGTAGAAAAAAATATTTTTTTTAGCTTAACAATCATGAAAAGAATTTGGTTGAATTAACTGTAACTACGTATTTAGTACCTACATTCAGAGTTTATTTTCGTTGTATTTTCCGTATTTACCTACTCTGGCACGACTAACGTGGTTGGTTACCTCTTCCCAAAAGTTGTCAGGAAGAGATCGCTAAAAGCGATAAGACCGCCTTTAGACGCAATATTGTTTTTCTTGTGTAGGATAAGAAAAACAAAAGTTATCTCTGTTATTTTTAATATGTACAATTGATAATTTTTACTTACTTACACAGTAGTAGACTGAGATAAAAATAGATACCTAATAGCGTCACAAGTAAATCATCATCACAAGCACCATTTGCGTTAATATATCGCATGAATAATAATTGTTATACTTAATAAAATTTTAATATAAGTAGCAATATAAGTTCTCATACGGCGACCGAAAGAATGGACGGGTCCTGTACCACAGAAATCTAAATAAATAAGACAACAGTCAATTAGTCAAGTCAGTTGATTATTTGATTTATAAAATTTAAGTATTTATTACTTACATGCAACCTTTCTTTCACAGACGCCTGTCTACGGTGCCAGGGTGAGAGCAAGAAAGACTCCTATGGCAAGCAGGATTGCGTGGTGGTATGGGGCGAATGCAACCACAGCTTCCATTTCTGCTGCATGTCGCTGTGGGTCAAACAGAACAACCGCTGCCCACTCTGCCAGCAAGAGTGGTCCATACAACGGATGGGGAAGTAAATCCATACAATGGTCTACGTGGAAATCATATCTACCAACTGTATATAGGTACTATCTCACTTAGAATAAACGTTGAAATATCCAAGGCCAATGTCATTTCCCCAATAGACCAGAAAATACTACGCAGCAACATTAAATCAACTCCCAACTGAAACGTTACTAAAAATAGTCAGGTATAACGTTACACGTGGCATGTATAATGAAGCTGCGGTTGCATTTCAGTTTAGTACCTACCAATGTATCGGCGAAGATTGCGAGCGCTTATGTAAGTCTACCTAGGAGCTCCTAGTTCTATAGAAGTAATTGTTCTTATAAAACGTTTGCATAATAGCTTCGGATATTAAAGCATTATCGTAATTAGCCATCGGCAATTAACTAGCAGACTCGAACGTCATGGTTGCTATAGATACCACGAGAATCGAGTCAAATAGTACCTATACAGTGTATATTCAATAATCTGACGCCAGTCTTATGATGGATATCATTAATTGCTGCAATATATCACTAGAGCAAACAATTAAACATAGTCAATCATGTCCACTCACAAATTATATCTTCATATTTACTTAGTTACTCAACCACCAACCAGCAGCATCACTCTTCGTGTGACTAGATAAGTGTTAGAAAGTACGCACTTGAACGATATTTCGTAATATTGCTAACAAAGTGTAATTTCTCCACAAATATGGTAATTTTAAAACATTTCCTAAAGGGGAATGTTTTTATTTTTGTAACCGGTACACGGGTACGCCTTTGCCTCTTATAGACATAGACGTAGATTTTGTTTTGCAATAAAATAAATCTATATTCTATGTTCTTATTACATATTTATACTTATATATAGCTCGTACGAACATTAGTCCCCCAACCCAAACCCCCAACTACGGGGAGTGCTAAAGCGTAACTGAAATTCTGGTCTTAGCTTAAGTCAATGAACAGCCGAGCGCAGCGAACTCACATAAATTCGAGTGTAGAATAAGCGAGCGTAGCGAACTCCACATTTGTGTGACAATAGACTCTAAAAGCCGAGTCCGCGAGGCGAGGGAGGTGTGCTCGAAATTTTTGATATATTAGCCCTTAACTTGGCTATATTAAAACCTAGTGTGATTATTATATAAACGATTTATGGCATTAAAGGAGCAAGCGCAGCGAGCTCGAAATTGTTGTAATTCATCTCTTATAACCTTTCGATATGTATTTAAATAAAAATAACGTAAAACCAGTAAATGGGCGATAGGTCGAGCGATCTCGAAATTTTTGACATTCTGGTATGACGAGATTTTATAATAAAATTAAATCCGCGAACAATGAATACTACACACAGCGAGCGAAGTGAACTCGAAATTTTTGGAATTTTAGCTATCAAAACCTTGATTGCTCAAACACGTTTAAGCAATCATGGTGTGGCCCGGGGCCCCGTATAATTGCTACGGCTGATACGGCGGTAGCTACGCCCCTGCTCATTCTAGAAAATGACGAAATTTTTAACTTAAACCTTATTGAAATAACAAAACGAGTGGTCAAGTGATGTGTGTCAGTCACCCGTTTACATCTTTATTTTTTAGTCTTTCACCTTGGCACAACCAGGAAAGATGTGACCTTACAGAGCCTTGATACCCAACCGGTTTTCTCTGGGGCACACTTGTACTCTTTATTGTTGTTTTTAAAATGCATATTTTATATTTGGGCGAATCAAACATTTCAATAAAATATCGTTGACTCGAGGCAAAGGTCATCTTCCTGTTTATCTTATATTTGGGTACAGGAACTTCCTACAATAATTTATTTACTGTAGGAAATAAATTATTGTAGGAAGTTTAGTAACATAATATATTTTGCAGCGATCACACTCTTCGTATCTCTAGCTAGAGTCTAGCTAGAACATTTGAATGACTAAGCCATTTGGAATAAAATTTGTGTAGCCATAATTTTATCGCCTTACGGGAGAGCTCCTATTACGACTGACAGAAATTAATTTCCACACGCAATTTAACCATTGAACTTTGTCTGCACTAGTGGAAAACAACTGAATACGTAACAATTCATCAAACATATCGACAGTTCCAATGTCAAATCAATAGCAGCCATTTGTAATCATTGAATTATTCAGCAGAGACGCAAATCTATCGATTGTGACCTGAACTTCCCTCAAGTGGGTACCCTCGTTAAAGTTAAGTTATGTAGGTATTTAAATAATACAGTACATTCTGATAGACCCTAATGTTTTCTAGAACTATTCAATTCCTTGAGGTTGGGATCTGGAAACCTAAGATACAGATGAAAGTCTAGTTTAGGCTTCAGTCTCACAATTGAACTATAACATAGGATTTGTAACCTACAACACTGTATGTGAAAGTTTTTTAAATATTATGTAGGTGTTTAAATAATACACAATATATCATTTAAAATCCTAGATTTAGTTCACTAGTGTAAAGCTCAGCTCAGCTAACCAATAGACGAATCGAGCTGAAATGTGGAAAGTCAATTTAATCTAGACATGCGCTAAGAAAACAAAACAAAGCTTAGAATAATCTCGATATTTAAAAAAAACATCGAAATCGGTCCATCCGTTCGGCAGCTACGATGCTATAGCCAGACACATATACATATACACAGATACACATTTAAAACTCATCACCACCCCTTTCTTTGCGCCGAGGATTAATAAAATAAGTGAAATATTATATTTTATTCAACACACATGGAAACTTACCGAAAGCTATAAAATACTGACCTCGGAATTTATATTAGGTGTAAATAACTATCTAAGTGAGAGGATTGCTAAGAAACAATAAATGTAATAGGTGCTTACATACAAAATTGATATCAAAGACCAGATTATATGGAATACATTATATATTCTCTATGTCTGGCTAATGGCTATAATAGAAGGTTATTTAAAGGGCAGTCCAGAAGCAAAGGACACATAAATATAGAGCCTGTATCGCTATAGGTACGTAGTTTCAGTTAAAAGTAAAACTGAATTAAGAAAATATTTTTTTCGTTTAGGTATTGTTTGTACCTATTTGAATTTTTTAGTCTGATAAAAAAATCACTCCAATAAACACTCGTGCCGATGGATGTAAAAAGCACAAAGTCGATCTGCGTGGCAGACCTGTGACCTGGGACCTGGCTGACCTACCCCAGCAGTGGCCGCCCTGCACCTGACATAATGTTAATGAAACACAAAATAGTTTTGACGCTGAGAGGTTAGTCAAAATTTCATCCGAAAACTTAAGCCTTTTTAACATTATTGAAGGTCGTGTAAGAAGTAGAGCTTGTTTTCGTTGCTCTAATATTAAAAGCAGTTCCTTTCGTTATCAACTGTATGACCGACAAACAGGCGGGACCTGTGTCACCTGACGGAAAGCATTCAACGTTGCGTATGCAGATTAGCAACACTGGGGGTGTGGTGCTACCAATGAGTTGCCCACCTCTAGAGACACTATTATTTGCTTTTTGTAAACTAATATTATTTGTAAAATATAATTTACTTTCGGATTTTCTCGTTTATTTGCGGGTTTACAACCGCGCTTCTTACCGAATTTCATATTTCTAGGTCATCGGGAAGTGCCTTAAAGGTTTCGATGATTCCGTTTTTAATTACAATAATATGGCCGTATTCTTGGATTGCGGTGACATATAACCTTGAGCTTTTTACTGCATTTTTGTTTTCCTAGATAATATCAACTATAGGATTCGAAAAAAAAAGTAATATTAATAAATAATCGTGGACAAATTCACACAGCGCCATGTAGCCCCAAACAAAGCAAAGCTTGTACTATGGGTGCTAGCTAACTGATATACTACTTATACTCGTATACTTTTTTTAAATACATACTTTGTATACATAGAACACCCAGACCCGTAACAGAAATTAAAATTCATCATTTAAATTTCTGCCCGGCTGGGAATCGAACCCGGGGCCTCTTGCGTGGCTGACTGGCATGTTGACCACTGAACCACTCAGTTCGTCGCAGTTGAAGTTTACATTTCATAAGTTAAAAATAATCTCCTAACATTTGCAGGCTTATAGGGTTGCAGCTTGCAGGGTTATAGGGTGCAGTATTCAAAGGCTCTCATTTTCTGGCTCGGTCTGAGCTGAACTACCTCTGACTAAAACAATACTGTCACTAAACTGAAGGGATGGGCACTATGTTCGACTCTTCCGGACTGCCCGGATACTACTTTGTCCACCACGTCTTCGGCTTTCTTATAACTACAGAAAATTAACAAAAGTATACGAAAAAAATCTTAGTTAACACTTTAGGCAGCTTGCGATAGATTCTTAAACACATTTAAGCTGATACTTAAACGAAAATCTTCATGGAAAACACGTTAAAGTCATTCTTAAACGTATTTAAGAATTTGGTGCTGGCTAGGTTTTTAGTTTAAACACCTAATGAACCTGTTCTATAGCTTGTGTCTGAACTTGCGTAAGCATATTCAAAAACAAATTAGTTACAAAGATAGGTGCTTAAAACTCAAATAGTTAATTCAAGCGTTCTTTAACCACGCTTGATAAAATATATTGGTCTAAAATTTCTTACGATGAACAAGCAACGTTATACGAGATCAAGTTAAGTTAAATAATTTAGGTAAGGAAAGTTTTCATTAATACGAAAGAGTTCGTGACTTATGTCACGTTGAGGCCCTATGAAGTAACTTAGTAACAGCATGTGAATGATTAATCACACTGGATATTACGAAACCCGTAAAACAGCTAACTCAGTGTGACATTCGAATATTTGGTCTATTCTGACATTTATGGATACGGATTGTTTGTCGTCCATGATGGACGGTCCATCTCACTTATCTGACGAGAAACGTGAACATATGTTTTCGTGAATCAAGCGCGTACCTACGTAGGATTGCCAGACTCGACTTTGTCTGATACAAATTAGGCGTTGTCCGGCCTTTCCGGTTTTCGTCAGGATTCAGACGTCAACAAATCAAAATTGCAATAAATATAGCTGTGTCATAGCACAAGACCGTTGGTTTAACGTGAAATGTAAATCGCTTATTTAGCACTTGTTGAAATGAAATCAAAATAGATATCGTCTTTGGGATAGGCGGGGATCCACGATCTTTTGGCTCCAGCACCAAAAGTTCGTCACCAAGTACAATAGCCTTTACAATATAAGTTACATCGATGTCAATCGAGTGGGATATTAAATGACCACGATATGATACGGTTTGAAGAGCTAGAGCGAAGTAATAGTCAACCTGGTAGAATTAAGCCTTGTATTGACTGCTTGTAGAGTATATCTTTACGAAATACCTTTGAAAGCAGTATGAGCTTGCGAAGCTTGGGGTTTATTTATTTATTTAGGCATTTCTTATACTTAAAAGAGGCCTATGTGTAGACGACAGTGGACTCACGTAGGCAGATGATCATTTATTTCACACGCAACTTTCTGCGTCATCGTGGGTAACCGAAGGACGTAGATTAAAGGTACTTGGTACACAAATTAGTGTAACACGCCTATTAAGGTGTCTGATGGATAGAAGGTACCTAGGTTATTAAGGGTTAATGAAATGCATGGTTTATGGACGGGCCGGTAGAGTGAGGTATTGCAGGATCAGGGCAACGACGACACAGGGTCAGAGTTTAGTTCTTCATGAGTCTAATCAATCTGTATGGTCTTTAATGTAAACCGTAGACAAGTGTAGTGTAGTATATTTCGCATCATTTCGAGTTTCGCGAAAACGAGGCTTCCTTTCTATTGATGTGAGTAAGACAGTGGAACACATGTCATAGGGATGATTATATTAAAAGTTTAGGTTAAGCATATACTTTTTTATTATATGTTTAAATCATAAATCGGCAAACAGACGCTGCACCATTAAATTATTTTATATTGACTATGTATTGATTTAATTATGTAAGTTTTTCATAATATGATAATACAGGAAGTTAATCAACTTGGAGCCAGTAAAAAATACTAGAAGTAAAAGGTGTTTATTTAAAGTACAGTGTATAGATACTTTTGCTGCTTTAATATAATAGACGTAGGTATTCTTACTATCATGGGCTGTTGGTTCGTAGTCATGAACGTCAAAGTAATTATCGAATGTACTCGTGTTTTTGCCAGCCAAATTGGGTTTTTATTCTGTGCAGCCTAATAAGTGGGTACCTATCACAACCATTCCATTGAGTACAGCTGATAAGATAATGATAATGGAAAATCCATTTGACTTCGACTACATGTTCAGTATTTTATTTTATTTTAGCAAAGTAGGTATAATAACAAAACAAATTATCAACTTATATCTAACAGCTCTAGACTCTAACCCGTTACAAATTTGATGCCCAATTACAATTATACACAACATTCAAAAAAAGAAATCATTGACAAAGGTGATGAAAATGAGAAACTACTGAGAGTGCATGCAGTTATAGACAATTACCTACCTATATTAAATTATTGTCACACTTTTTAAAGTTATTTAAAAACGTTTTAAGTTTCTATGGATTTGTATCGAATATGTCGATGTGAACCTCCCCTTTCGTGGGAGAGGCCCTTAGTCCTGTAGTGGACTGTTTATGGGCTGTGATGATGATGTCGATGTGAGCACATATAGTATTAAAGTTACGGCACATTCTTAATAAGGGGCTGTTGTTTGAGACATTGTTTTTGGATGGCAGATGGTATATCAAACATTTGTGGTGTACGTACAGACCTCGTCGGTACTTTAAATCGTAGATTTCCCAATAGCCCACCATCTAAGCCTATAGTCAAACCTCAGTGCACTCGCAGCTCTTGGTGAATGTTATAATTTGAAATTTTTTAGCATTAAGGGACATTTTATTATGATCACAACATTGCTTGATTGTGTTGATGTCCCTCTGGAGCCTGACACAGTCATCGGTATTATAAATACGTCGGTAATTTTTTATGTCTTCGGCATATGCCAGGCACCTGCTTGGGATTGAATGTAATAAATCGTTTATAAACATCAACAACAGGAGTGGACCGAGATTCGAGCCCTGAGGCACGCCAGATGTAGCAAGGAAAGGAACGGAATCGAAACCACTCAACGCGACCAGCTGAGAGCGATTATCCAGATATGACGTGAACCAGCGAAGGAGGCTGCTGTGGACACCCTGGTGACTCAATTTTGTTATGAGAATCGAATGGTCGACACGGTCGAATGCCTTTGCAAAATCAGTGTAAACAGACTCTGTTTACACTGATTTTGCAAAAGAGAGGTAGGGCATAGCGGGGTATCCCGTTCGTATTGGAGCCGCCCGACTGGGGAAGTACCTCCACCTTACAGAATACCGCAGCTAAACAATACTCTTTTAAATAGTGTTGTGTTTCTGCCGGTGAGTAAGGTTTCCAGAGCTCCATGGGGTGGGGGTTTGGGGAACCGTGGCTTTGGCAGTGGAGGGGCATTTGTCTTTTTGCTGCCAGAGAAACGTGTTATAGAGGTGGGCAACGCATTGGCGGTACTCTTGGTGTTGCTAATGTCTATAGGCAGTGACCACTTTCCAGTAGGTGGCCCGCTTGCCTGTATGCCTACAGTATGACATAAAAAATACCCTTGTGATGCCGATCACTTTAATGCTCCTCGGTGACAACGCAGCACCTGCAATTCCGCATTGACAAATACTACATCATTTTATTTTATTCTCTTCCGTTAACACAATAACCAGACCATTCTGATGCACTGTAGCAGAAACCACCAGTCAATATAACAGTAAACTGTAAATATGATTGGATCTTCGGGATACAAGGGTTACTAATATAGGTTTTAAGACTTTCGTGGTTATTCACTACACTTTCACTACATATATTAGTTACAAGGGTTACTGAAGTCCATAGGCGGCGGAGACCACTTTCCATCAGCTGGCCCTGATAGAAAGAAAATAAAATACAACGATAAAGACCGCGAATCGTCCGTTGAAACATGTTTTATTTGGAATGACATTTTGTTTTGTTCGTTACCGCATTCCGACAGGTGAACTATTCTTACTTTTTAACGTGTTTATAAAATAAGAGTGGATTATTATAAAAGTTGAGCTCTACCTAGGTAGAGTAGCCCGCTACACTGCTAATCTACAGTTACATGGTACTTACTTTCACTCGCAACACCGTTCTGGCAGAAAAAGCAGTCTAAGGTCAGTTAAGGACATTAGAACAGTTTCCAAGTTTTAAGCTACCTTCATAGGTTTCGTAGTAGGCGTATATAATAAAAAAATAAGTCGTCAGTTCATTATGACATGTTATTTACATAACTGCGTGACATTGAAACATGGAATTTTCAACTGAAATTGTGGTGAAATAAGAACTTTTCACACTCTTTCAATTGCATATAGGTAAGTACTATATTGCCGTAGATTTTGTGGCTCTTATTTTCATTATCTTGAAATTAAAATGCTCTCCTTATAATTCGAAAATGGCGACATAATGACGTAATTGGCTAAGAAAAAATATAAAAGATGATGAAACCACGCCAGGTTTTTGCAACCTGAACAAAGGTATTTTACATCGCAAACCCATTATTTGGCCACCGAATATCGTGATTCGTGACACTTTTTGTCCGTTTGCCTCTTCTGCATATGTAATCAGTGTTGGTGCCTAATTTATGCAAAAAATTCGCAAACACTAGTCAACTTGTTTGTTCCTATATGCGAGAACCTCGTGATGTGGCATTTAGTGTTTTGTGTTTCCTGGTGGCTTATTTTTTCTTGTTAGTAGGTACTCAAGTCTGAGAACAAGTGGCCTTTGCTTTGTGTAATCTACTACACGTTTCGCCACACCCCGCCAGGCCTCCATGGCCAGCCAATCAGCGCAGGCCACAGCGACTCGCAGTCATTACTTTCGATGCATTGGACTTCAGTTAGCCTTGGACGGGGATAAACATTGCGTCGGGTGACAATAATTAATCGCAACCAATCTAATCAGTTGGACCATTGAACGATGATTTGGCAAATACAACATTGGTTTAGCAAATACTTAGGTGTCGATAAGTCTATTTACAAATTAGTTTATTTTATTTTTAAATACCTACGTGTCATATGTTTTTTATATTGCGACACAATTCTTTAAATATTTTATTTATGTTTATTCTATAGTATCAAATTATTTATAAATTCATTTTATTGCTTAGGTAGTAGGTATTGCTTGCTTGGCGGTGCAATGTGGGTGGGTTATTACGGGGCCCACTGAAAACCAGCGTTGTGGTTCGCGGCAAGCGGTCACAACACTATGCTGAGGAACATTTACACTGGATACCCAAGAGAAATGCTACTGGGAACCCTATAATTGTCCCGTGTTTTATGTACCGTGTTTTTATGTGTTAAATATAATTGTATTGCAAATTATGATGTCGTGGCGTCCTTTGTAATAAATTTTTCTTTCTTTCTTTCTTCTTTCTTCTATGTCATTAGCTGTAGCCGTAATCTGTTTATCGCATACTTTAATATCCTTTCGATATTTATTATGTACAGTGCGATCGATATCTCTAAGAGAGGATTAGGTAGATTGTAGCATAAACTGTGGTTGGCATATAGGCAATACAATAAAAGTTATGGGCAGGCTATTTCTTTTATTGTATTTGTTTCATATTTATTAGCATGTACACATACAATACTTTTATAGTTCTATTTTATTCGTTATAGATATGTAGGTGGTAAACGGTTATAAGGAAAAAGGTCATCGTTTATTTTTATTTTCTGTAATGAATGAGAAACGGAGCAGAAAATATCCCTAGTCATTCTACAAGAACGACATTAATTATCTTTAGGTAGTAATAAGAGTTACATAATTGATAGATTATGTTACACTGAGCTTATTGTGAGAGACACAATGATTTTTTCACGCTGCCTGATAAGATGTAACAGGCGAACATTCATCTGAATCCTTCTTTCAGAGTTAACCTTATTACCCATGTTATATTTTATCATTATCACCCATCTGTATTTTGTTAAATATATCTATGTATTTTTAAAACTACTAGCTACTAGCGAATTCCGGCCGGCCGCGATTCTTCAGCGATGTCACCGCGAACCTGCCACGAATTCGCCGTCGCACCCTTATTTTAAGCATAAGATGGGAAAAGTATTTTGGAAATTGTATTAATTAAAGGAATAATTATTAACAAATTTTGGTATTTAGTAAGTAGGTACAAAAACTCCGTATCCAGATAAACTAAATAATCGGCAACCTCAATCGTTAGCTTCAGCGTTATCGTGAAATCGCGAACGAACGTGATGGTTCGCAGCATAGACTAATAAGACGGCTAAATTCACACAATGGGATGTGACTGTGACCACTGCATTCTCAGTCGATGGTAATTTTCCATTCGCTCTGTGTAATGAATCGATGTTTATGAAACATAACGCAAGTGAGTGCACACACGCAACAGTTCCGCGGCGACGGCAACTCGAGACCTCTGTGTCAGAAAATTCGACTGTTGCCGACCACGGACATTACAGTTCTCTTTGTTTGTAATTGTGTATACACGAGGAGACACACCATTGATGAACGTTCTGGAAGCGCCTGGCTTCTGATGTAATAGGTATCTGTGTGACTGGAAGCTAGCCGTTTAATTTGCTTCGACTTTACGCTGATTCTAAATATGGATGACAGTCAAGTTTAGTGATTTGAGACATATTCTAAACGCGTGATTTGTGAGTATATGAGTATTGTGTGGATGGATGGCCATTTAAACATAGACTGGCGCACGTTCCGATGAATTAATATTCTTTACTTTTTTACGAAAACACTACTAAACCGAACACTTATTGATGTTATTGTTGTAGTTTACACCTTAGGAAGAGCATGAATGCACGTGCCTCTTGTCGCACTGCATTGACAGTTTAAAAGTGTCACGCAAGTCTGTAAAATGCTTGGGACTATTAGCATTGCGTCATATTAAAAACGCAGACTTAGGCCTTGCCACATACAAAGCTCGGCGCGAGCGCGGCGTGAGCGCGGTGCGATATTTGCTAGGCAACCATCGCGCGGCGCGATAGTTGCTAGGCAACCATCGCGCGGCGCGATGGTTGCCTAGCAAATAACGCGCCGCGCTCGCGCCGAGCTTTGTATGTGGCAAGGCCTTTTTATCATTCACGTGTAAATAACCGATATTTGCATGTAGGTTATATTAAAAATTTATTTTTAGATATTGCTGCGAACAGCAGTCAAATAGCACACTTTATAGGAGAGAATAAACATTATTCTTCATTAATTACATAACTATAACGGCAACTTTGTAGGTGGCGTGCGCATTTGCTTCGGGTAAGGCACGCTAGGCTACCCTCGGTTCTCAGTCTGCCAGTCTGCACATGACGACGCAACGCTAACCACATAACTTTTAATGTACCTATGGTATCTATGAAATAGCTTAATAATCATCCTAGAGGGCAATCCTTGTTTCTAACAGACAAGATTAACTTTCGCTCTTCAGATGTACTCTATCTTCAGCGAGGATTTTACGTCGTCGTAAACTACTACGTTATTCTCTAAGACAACATCCGTGAGCGCAACGCTGAAACGTGACAGAACGGGGCCAGGTTGCCAAGAAACGCACTAATTTCTATTAAAATATTGTTATCATCCAACAGAACATCCTACATTTCGTATTTATATAGTATTTGGATTTATCTGTTCTATTGATAGCTTTATTACCTATACGGTTGGTTTCGGGATCCGCGCTGCAGCTGGCCATGCATTCTGTTTTGACGACATTCAGTTTCAAATCAGCGTTTTCTAGCACATCCTTCCACGTGTTTACCCTGGCTATAACTTAGTAAAGTTGTTTAATGGACCATAAACCCTAATTGCTGAATCGCGTACAGCGTAATCCCTTCTCGGTCACAATGCCCACAATCCCCTCGTCAATTGACTGTTAACTAACGTCTAATTGACGGCTCTAACTATTGCCACGAACTATGAGTGAGTAATAATTACCGAAGTAAATACAACGGGGGATCGTTATTGATTACTCCAAAACGAGTTTACCAAGATAGATACTAGATTGAAACTACGAATTTTAACGAATTACAGGCTGAGACAGTGCACTATAGCCTCCCAAAGAACGAAGAATTTAGATAAATTTCTTTTTATACCATTAAGGTGGCAAACAGCTTAGGGCCTGGCTAATGGTTAGCAGTCACCGCAGCCTATGGACGTTTGCAATGCCTTGTCACCCCTTTCTTGAAATTAGGAGTATACTCAGTTCTACTTAATGCTTACAAACTTTTATAAATACCGACCTACTCAGAGGAACATGTCATCATCATAATCTTGGCGTTACCTCCCGCGCGGCACATGAGGGCCTGGGGTCCGCCTTCCTACTCCTCTTGGTCCACTTCGCTCGGTCTTCGGCATACTTGGTGGTGAGATTGTTGGCACGCATAACACTCCCAACAACGTCCAGTCTTCTTGGGCGGTTTCTCCTTCCCGTGCCTGGCGGGGCTGGAAGATACTCAATCTTACACCTGCGTTAAGAGAGGTAGGGCATAGCGGGGTATCCCGTTCGAATAGGAGCCGCCCGACTGGGGAAGTACCTCCACCATACAGAATACCGCAGCTAAACAATACTCTTTTAAATAGTATTGTGTTTCTGCCGGTGAGTAAGGTTTCCAGTGCTCCATGGGGTGGGGATTTGGGGAACCGTGGCTTTGGCAGTGCCAGTGGCAGGCATTTCCTTTTTGCTGCCAGAGCAACGTGTTATAGAGGTGGGCAACGCATTAGTGATACTCTTGGTTTTGCTAATGTCTATAGGCAGTGGTGACCACTATCCATCAGGTGGCCCGCCTGTCTGTTTGCCTACCGTATGACATAAAAAAAAATCTTCTTCTCTTTGACTGGCGACAGTTACTCACGCAACACCACACTACAATTAGATAATGACTGTGCTCATGAAACTTGACACCAGTCGGCGAAATATTGAACAACGAAGACCAACTAATTGATAGTTTGGAGCAACAGGCAAGCTTGGCCGTTACTGGTCTGATTGTAAAATTCTTCACTCAGTTCATTTCTTGCTGTATTACAGCTGCTAGAGTTAGGAATACACCGTCACGGGGTGGCAATCGGCGCCCGAAACTGTTTACTAATCTCAGGGTTCTCAGCAGTTGACCTTGGTCAACCTAGCTTCACCATGTTCGCCAACGGTATCACACCTAACGAGTGGCGATCTCGTTGAGATACTGAAATTCAACTAGCCTCAAAGTACGACACGGTCACCCATCCAGTTCCCAGATTGATGATCGATCTCACAAGGATGCAGCCACTAGGCCAGGGCCGCAAGAGTACACGCCCAATGAAAAATTGTATATATACTTATTATTTTATAACTAAAACAAGTAGATAAATTGTTTACTTTCATATAAAAGACATCAACGAGATCCTGTTAGACAACATTATCTGTAAGACCAGCTTTCTAAGGTAGGGTAGCTTTTAGCTGATTCTACTAAATTAATTTATACTATTTCACAATATTATGTAGCTATACAACAACCTTCACTACTAGGAAATCTACGGCCATGGTGTATAAATTTGGTCAGTCATAGCCCGATGAGCTCATGCCTCATTATCTTCTTATCATCATATACCTAATCAGTGATAAGTTTTATAATGATAACAAAGCAGGTCAAAAAATATTGCTGTGACATTCCACTTAAGTACTTCACTAAATCAAATCCAACCACTTATCTTCCTTCATACTTACTAAACATCGAGTTTCACGTGGACGGCAACTTTGTAGGTAGCGTGCGCATTTGCTTCGGGTGAGGCACGCTAGGCTACCCTCGGTTCTCAGTCTGCCAGTCTGCACATGACGAGCGGGAGCTAGCAACGCTAACCACAGAACTTTTAATGTACCTATGGTATCTATGAAATAGCTTAATAGTCATCCTAGCGGGCAATCCTGGTTTCTAACAGACAAGATTAACTTTCGTTCTTCCAGATGTGATCTATCTTCAGCGAGGATTTTACATCGTCGTAAACTACTACGTTATTTTCTAAGACAACATCCGTGAGCGCAACGCTGAAACGTGACAGAACGGGGCCAGGTTGCCAAGAAACGAATCTATTATGGGTCAGTCTGAAAACCAGCGCTGTGTTTGGCTGCTGCCATTCATAGCATTAAGCTGAGGCTGGTCCAATTTGGTCCGAGGACGCATCGCCCTGCTTTCCTAATATGTATTTATTATGTTAGTTTTAAGTATTTGAATGTGTTATTGGACCAAATAAAGTTACGTCTATGTCTATGTCTAAACGCACTAATTTCTATTAAAATATTGTTATCATCCAACAGAACATCCTACATTTCTTATTTATATAGTATTTGGATTTATCTGTTCTATTGATAGCTTTATTACCTATACGGTTGGTTTCGGGATCCGCGCTGCAGCTGGCCATGTATTCTCTTTTGACGACATTCAGTTTCAAATCAGCGTTTTCTAGCACATCCTTCCACGTGTTTACCCTGGCTATAACTTAGTAAAGTTGTTTAATGGACCATAAACCCTAATTGCTGAATCGCGTACAGCGTAATCCCTTCTCGGTCACAATGCCCACAATCCCCTCGTCAATTGACTGTTAACTAACGTCTAATTGACGGCTCTAACTATTGCGACGAACTATGAGTGAGTAATAATTACCGAAGTAAATACAACGGGGGCTCGTTATTGGTTACTCCAAAACGAGTTTACCAAGATAGATACTAGATTGAAACTACGAATTTTAACGAATTACGGGCTAAGACAGTGCACTATAGCCTCCCAAAGAACGAAGAATTTAGATAAATTTCTTTTTATACCATTAAGGTGGCAAACAGCTTAGGGCCTGGCTAATGGTTAGCAGTCACCGCAGCCTATGGACGTTTGCAATGCCTTGTCACCCCTTTCTTGAAATTAGGAGTATACTCAGTTCTACTTAATGCTTACAAACTTTTATAAATACCTACCTACGCAGAGGAACATGTCATCATCATCATCTTGGCGTTACCTCCCGCGCGGCACATGAGGGCCCGGGGTCCGCCTTCCTACTCCTCTTGGTCCACTTCGCTCGGTCTTCGGCATACTTGGTGGTGAGATTGTTGGCACGCATAACACTCCCAACAACGTCCAGTCTTCTTGGGCGGTTTCTCCTTCCCGTGCCTGGCGGGGCTGGAAGATACTCAATCTTCCACCCACGTTAAGAGAGGTAGGGCGCAGCGGGGTATCGCGTTCGAATAGGAGCCGCCCGACTGGGGAAGTACCTCCACCATACAGAATACCGCAGCTAAACAATACTCTTTTAAATAGTATTTTGTTTCTTCCGGTTAGTAAGATTTCCAGTGCTCCATGGGGTGGGGATTTGGAGAACCGTGGCTTTGGCAGTGGAGGGGCATTTGCCTTTTTGCTGCCAGATCAACGTGTTATAGAGGTGGGCAACGCATTAGCGATACTCTTGGTTTTCCTAATGTCTATAGGCAGTGGTGACCACTTTCCATCAGGTGGCCCGCTTGTCTGTTTGCCTACGGTGTGACATAAAAAAAAATCTTCCCGGTGAAGAGGATGCGGTTATAAAGGTCGTTAAGGATGCACACATAACGAGAGTCCATCGATTTTCGCTGGAACACATCGAAACAGAGGAACATGTAACCTTAGGTAAGTATTTTAGATATGTAGGTAGTCAAAGTAGGTAAGTAAGTAATTGAAGATCGTCGCCTTTAATTACTATTTTGATAAAAATTAATAAATTGACATGTTTCTTTAACAGAATCTACCTACTTAGAATATATGTAAAGTTTATGTGTATAGGTATCTACTTATATCACTTTATTTTCTAAGCAGATTATTTTCATTTATATTGCTGCAAGTACATATATCCATGGAAGTACCTACACTAATGTGAAAACCTCGAAATATATGCAGAATTTGTCATCAAAAGCTATAAATCATTTTACGATTACGATTTAGTATCGATCGTCTATTCGCATAAGGTTTTATGTATTGAGTAGGTACGTAAATTTTATGACGCCTCTATGTCCCCAGAACTCTCCATTGGCACGAGTAATTTTCCGTCATACTAAATACCGGATTCGGTAAGTACATATTTGTTACGGTAAGTACAAAAACTTAAAAATACTCATACTTAGGTACCTAAATCCTGCAAATTTTAGTTAGTAATGTAATGCACTATTTTATCACTTTGATACTTTTAATTCTTAATCTGAAAAGTACCCATTGGAATGAACGCAGTTGCGAATTTGGTCCATATTGTCCATACCGCCCATAAAAGTAATGTAACCTGAATTTTCATATTGATCGAATTCAGTTCAATGTACCTCTGGGCGGAATTTTCCGCAATTGAGCGCCAACAATTAAATCAATCTAGAGCCGTCACCGAAGCGGTTGGCAGTGACTGCACAGTGCCACAATCTTCTCTGATCCAGTGGCCAAAACTGGAACTACGTGTCGATATTTTGAAATGTCTTGTCAATGCCATTGGCAGCGACGCTGTCACCGGGACAGGTATGTTTGTGGCACTGTACGGGCTGTGCCGGCCGGATCCTTGATCGACTTGCCGTTTGACTGGCGACAGTTACTCACGCAACACCACACTACAATTAGATAATGACTGTGCTCATGAAACATGACACCAGTCGGCGAAATATTGAACAACGAAGACCAACTAATTGATAGTTTGGAGCAACAGGCAAGCTTGGCCGTTACTGGTCTGATTGTAAAATTCTTCACTCAGTTCATTTCTTGCTGTATTACAGCTGCTAGAGTTAAGAATACACCGTCACGGGGTGGCAATCGGCGCCCGAAACTGTTTACTAATCTCAGGGTGCTCAGCAGTTGACCTTGGTCAACCTAGCTTCACTATGTTCGCCAACGGTATCACACCTAACGAGTGGCGATCTCGTTGAGATACTGAAATTCAACTAGCCTCAAAGTACGACACGGTCACCCATCCAGTTCCCAGATTGATAATCGATCTCACAAGGATGCAGCCACTAGGCCAGGGCCGCAAGAGTACACGTCCAATGAAAAATTGTATATATACTTATTATTTTATAACTAAAACAAGTAGATAAATTGTTTACTTTCATATAAAAGACATCAACGAGATCCTGTTAGACAACATTATCTGTAAGACCAGCTTTCTAGGTAGGGTAGCTTTGAGCTGATTCTACTAAATTAATTTATACTATTTCACATTATTATGTAGCTATACAACAACCTTCACTACTAGGAAATCTACGGCCATGGTGTATAAATTTGGTCAGTCATAGCCCGATGAGCTCATGCCTCATTATCTTCTATATCATCATATACCTAATCAGTGATAAGGGTATTTATAACTAAATCTGGTTTTATAATGATGACAAAGCAGGTCAAAAAATATTGCTGTGACATTCCACTTACTTCACTAAATCAAATCCAACCACTTATCTTCCTTCATACTTACTAAACATCGAGTTTCACGTGGACCAAATCGCTGAAAATCATATTTTCAACTATGTATTCAATTAAAGCGTCGTCCTTGTTTACATCCTTTGAGTCAGGTGTAGCGGAATTTAGAGGCTAGTCGGCGGCGCGGAGGTCAGTGACGTCAGTGATTAGAAAGTCGGTGGCTGGCGCCGTGCGCCGGGCTGGCGGGAATGGCGGCTACGACTGTAAGTCCAATGCCTCAAAGTTATCTGACTCGGTGGCTAAAACTGGAACTAAGTGTCGCCAATTTGAAATGCCATTTTGTTCAGTAACAGCGACGCAGCCATTGGCTCAGATAAGATTGTGGCACTATATACGTATTATTTACAGTATAGCTGCCCGGAGGTGTGGCGCCGCACCGTATGCGCGCACGGACGCGCCTGCGCGGCGCGCGTGCCTGCCAAATGGCAACCACGGTGGATGTTGCATCACTATTTTCAGCGAATTGATGACTGGCAGATGATTTATAGCTGATTCACTTGTACTTCAATGTTGTAAAAGGCAATTGAGATTTACTTAATGTTCCTAGTGTCTGAAATAAAATTTATTGTATTGTAAAACTAGATAAGTTTATCATAAGTAAATTATTTCACCTGCTATTGATTTAGTTTAAATTGATTTTATTGTATGTTGTAATGTATTTATGTACTGACTGCAATATTTTTTTTGTTTGAATTGTATTGTAAAACTAGATAACTATACCTAGTAGGTAGGTATCTCATCGTTATTGCCCTTTAACTATATATTGTAGATGATCTAAACAGTCATTTTTAACGTCTCCGCAGGTATCTCTCTATCTAAAACCTACTATTCCGAATGCAAGTTACATACTTATAATGGGTTGCAGTTCTTTCTAATAAGAAATCAGATAAAAAGTACCAAGTCGAACTCCATTTGTTCTACTCGTTAATAAGTTATTAACGATTTTCCGTACCCAAACCCTTCAAGAAAGTTGAACGACATTCTCCAGTACTTTACCAGGTAGGTTGTTATTTTTATGATTCCGCGGTTGTGCAACGAGGCCGGCCGCAAACAATTTTCCTTCTGACGCAAATCCAGACTGTGGCAGCCGGTGATTGGTCGACGCGAAACAAGCCCCCGCGTCGTCATGCGCCCACACACGTACGCGCTCGCCCGCAACGGCAACCTCGTGACTGTGGCTAAATTACTCGTGTCTACGTGCATTAGCCACACTTCATTGTAACAATGCGCTTTTATCATAAAACGAATCAAATAAAAATCATGCCTCTTGCCACTAAACAGTGATGATTTAGGCAGCCACACTTGTTCACTACTTTGTACAATTAACATGCTCGATAGTATTCGCAAAATAAATAAGAGTCATCATCGTATCAGCCGAAAGATACATAAGAGTAGTCATCGCTTAATTTCTTGTCGTTCCATTAATTCAATTAGGTACTTAAAGGTTGTTTGCAAGGGGAATAGCTAACTATTAGGTAGGTGCCTCTAAAAAATTTACCAAATCATTTTGAAACCAATTTACAAGCCAAGAACATTTGCTAAAACGTGACAAGCGTTTTACCATGTTGTTTTACTTGCAAATATGCGACTGTAGTGTAACTAACTAGCTTCCAACAATGAGCAAAGAGCAAAATGAACACTGAAATGTATAATTCATCAATGCCACAATCACAATACCATTAGGATGAGGTATATAACTCTGGTCTCTACAGTTACTTACCCGTTATGTAATTACTTGCATAAATATTATATATACATTGGAAATAGAAAACGATAGCTGTTTGATCTTCTTCTCATACAGCGGATCTATATGTATCCTTATAAAAAAGTATTTCTCGTGTCATATGTGTACGAATGGAATCCATAGGTACTGATAAAAATACGTACAAGTTTTCCTTATAGTTATTATTAGTCTAAGAGTGGTATTAATAAATTTAGATAGGTATTTAAAAAACTGCAGCCACCAGTGATTGGTTGAAGGGCTCTAGATCCATACCTGCAAGATAGAGTTGATGTCTTGTATTTCATAGTCTTACGGTTATCTTCGCCTGTCATTAATTACCTATAGGCATTACCTAAAGGCCGGGTCGACCTATGCCCACAAATATGGTTGATATGGACGATGGCTGGCCCTTACGTTATACTCGTGAACGGGTGCTGCCTTGGTGGACTGGCTTACTCTTGCTGTAGTTTTAGGTGGTTTTTAAGTATTGTATAGGTTCTTATATATTATGTCGGGCGCGGACCGGCTCTGCTTGGGCCTTGGCATTGACGGGCACTGACCGGCTCTGTCTTTTATTGTCCGACATGGTCCGGCCGTTGTCGGCGGGGGGTGGGTGTGTGCCACCATGGGGCAGCCAACATGTCACTGTGTGTTTCCTTCCTACTTTCCTACCCCCTCCTCTTTGACGATTGAAAGAGATATGTAATGTCTTACTCAATTTTGACTTTGACTTTGACATTCAGGAGCCGTGTGATATCCGAAGACACTTACCGAAGGCCGGGTGAAGTGGTGAAGAAAGTGTATTAAAGTGGACTTAGGCAGAGGCCGGAATTGACCGTTAGGAATGATGATGCCCTTGCGTGCAAATGTCTGTAGGCAGAAGTAACTTCTTTCTATCAAGTTTACCGCTTGCCTGAGCCTCGAGTCCGCTAATTTACTAAAGGCTCGATTGATTTGTAATTGGATCGCAATCGCAGCTCAATGGCAGTTTCAATTGAAACGTTTCCGAATAAATATCTACGTAAGAACTTCTACGCGCCGCGCGTAGGGCTAATTCTGCGATGCTTACCTCTTCCCTCCCGCCCCAAATCGGTGACAAATAATTACAAAAAAAACGTGCTAATTTCTGCTGTCTGGTGAAATTGCTCCATGAACACTTAACCTGCAGGTCAAAATTTTTGGAAACCTAATAAAAACTGTTAAATGGAAATCGTGATAAATGGCAATCTTCAGTGTTGGTCACTTTATTCTTCAAAGCGGTACATCAAGCATTATTACTCAACTAAACTGTAGAAACAACGTTGGCACACGCAAATTATATGATTTAGCTATTTAGTACAATGCACACATCTGTTGCGATTTGCAGAACGAATATCATATTCTGTTGCAACGAGACATTCATAGTGTTAAATTACAAAGTCTGTGCCCACGTTGTAGGTGTAAACAAACATGCCTTGTTTGAAGCCGTGTGCAAAATGCAAACCTAATTGTTAGCTGAAATACTATAACCACATAATAACGAGCCATAGGGGCCGCCACGTGTTGGTGGCAAAGTTAGTCCTGATCGCCACGTGATATGTTTCTCTCATTTGCTTTCCTAGAGCTGTTTAATAATAAACGATATCTATGTTTACTGCAGAGCTCAGGGAAATAAGATTTACATCTCATGTGGATATCTTCTCTGCTACTATCTTCTCTACTATTGTCAAGAGCCGGTTCTAGTATTTGATAATATTTGGGTAAAGTAAATCTACCTACACTAAGAACGAGTCATTGATATGAGATAAGAGCTTGTAGATTTAGGTAGGTACTGCTGGACATAAGCCTCCTTGATAATAATTAAATAGATATCTTAGTGGGTTATTCTGTTTCAGAGTGGGAATGGACTCTTGGATACTCGAGTTCAAATATTACCTAATCTATTGTATTTTCACCTACCTATAATTAATCTGATAGGTTTAGGTTTTAACACCTTGCCTACCGCTACATTCTATCATCGCAACACTCGCCACCGACAGGGAGTTCATCCTCACATCTTCGAGTCAAATTGGTCGCGAACTGCGCGGTTCCAAAGGAATTTTCTCCCACGTACACTAAGGTTGTGGAATGAACTACCTGGAGAGGTTTTCCCTGGAGAGTACAACATGGAGTTCTTCAAGAAAGGGGTGAAAAGGTTTTTACGGAGTCGGCAATGCGAGGGTGATGCCCCTGGTATTGTAAACGTCCATAGGCTGCTTACCATCAGGCAGGCCGTAAGCTTGTTTGCCACCTTAGTGGTATATAAAAAAGACCTTCTTAAATAATGATAAGTAGGTACGTAGGTACCTAAGTACCTATTTAATTTACCGGAAACTGCAAAATTAAAAAATCCCGCGAATTCCCAATGATTGTTTCATTATCAAGTAGGTAGGTACCTACAAATATTTTCTATCTAGTAGCAACGATAACTCATACTTTATGTATACTTTGTAGTTTTTGTACAGGGGTCATGAGTAATTTACTGATTATCTACGGGTCAACACAAAAATTATCAAGTAGCAAACTGCGGCACACAAAAGAGACCTTTATCCAGCCAGACGTAGGTATACGTTGTCGCTATACCTACAATTATTTTTAGAGGAACTTTGAATACTGGAATGCGTAGGCATTGGCGTGCCCCTCACGTGATGAGCTGACCGCCGAATTGACCCCCAATTGATTCAGAAGCTCACAAAAACTTAATTGGCAATCATGAAGACGCATTACGCAGGCATTGGCGAAACGCGTCAAACAACAACTTGCGGATTGACGTCATCAACCTGAAACCATTACTGCAATCAAATGACACCAAGGTTTACTTGACTTGACAAGCAATGACCACACGAAGTCACGCTATGGATTCAGCGAGGAAAAAATTATGCTTAATTGCAACAGCCAGCTGTATTATATTTTCTGGCCGTGTAATAAATATTTATTAAATTTCATCAAGGTAGGTACAGTCAGCTGCCGAGTGAATACATACAGAATACATTAAATGTATGGTAGGGGGTCAATTCTCCCTGCAGTTGACTGTACCATAGAGCAAACCAGACTGTTAGGACATGTTAGTAATTTTTATGAATCACAAAACTGAAGTATCAATGCAGAACTCGCAGAACCGATGGGGCGGAAGGGTTCTCGAGTGGTGTGACCACGTACCAGCAATCACGGCTAGGGACGGCCCCCTACGAGATGGTCGGACGACTTCATAAAGATCGTAGGGAGCCGATAGGCCGGGATGCAAGAGATACAGAGTCGATCGCTGTGGAAGATGTGGGGCCTATATTCAGTAGTGGACGTCCTAAGCATGTTTATGAAGACATAGGCTGGCTTTGAAACTAAGGTAGATAAACTAACTAGTATAAATAAAAAGTTTGCTCTGGGGTGGAGACCTGGTGACCTGTAGCACAGGTTTCCCTAGTTCAGGCACCAGTCGCCACAAATATGTATCCAACATGTTAATAATGTACCTAGTTTTATAAAACATAAAAATATTATGTATACGTTGTTGTGGAGAAATAACTGGATTATTTATAAATAGGTAACCATTTTCCTTAATAACTTCGACTTTATGTTTGTTAACTGTGCGCAATATCTAATCCGACTACAGCACAACTAATGCCCAAATTATGTCTACGTAGTACCTTATCTAATAACCTAGTATTACCTACCTACCAATTCAGCATTGATAAAAAAATGTTATTTCATGTTCCAATCGCTTTATGGCCTCGGAATTTAACACAAACAAGGCTCCAGTCTCCCACACTGTTGCAATAGGAGGTGTGTTCATGTACGTACACGTGACCGATAGTGGCAATACAGGAAAACACACAAGGATAATACTGTCCGTGTAGGCTGTTCGCCGTATCAATGTCTACCTACAGCAATTCGTGCCGGGGGCTCGGCATTGTAGATTGCAATTAGTCAAACAAAACTCAAAACCAAAATGATAGATTTTTTATTTCGATGGTGGATCTAAGGAAGGAAATCGCATCGAATTTTTAGGTTTGTAATTGAAGGATATCTGCAGATATCTGAAATTCTGAAGTCATCAATCATTATCCTAGCGGTGAATCCCGGCTTCTGTCAAGGTCTACTCTTTCTACACTTCGGTCCGTCCTTGGCATCATCGCGTCATCAGCCATTGGCTCTCCATCATGTCATGGGCAACTCTGTCATAATACCTGTAGGTTCAACCACTTAGTTCTTCATAGACATCTGTGATAACCACAAACGAGATTCGTTACATTAAATCAAGGCGAGTGTTCAAAATTTTAGTTTAATTTAGGTAATCGTAATCGAACATGTAACTCGTGGCTTCTTTTTATTTGTTGGTGACACTAACAGTCACTTGGGTTAATGGCATACTATTTTATTACTGAATGAGTCCGTATTTTGCACGTCATCATCATCATCACAGCCCGTAACAGTCCACTGCTGGACTTAGGGCCTCTCCCACGAAAGGGGAGGTTATTGCCATAATCTCCACGCTTGGCAGGCGGGTTGGAGATCGCAGTGTTTAAAAATAACAATGGAAAATGCTGCTGCCCATTTTCCAGACTACGGAGACTCTCGATTTTTTGCCTCGAAAACATTAGTCGCCTTTTACGACACCCATGAGTGTAAGGGGTTAGTGCTATTCTACTCTGCCGGACACCACACGACCATTTTTTTTTGCATTTGCATTTTGCACGTATTTGTAAGTAATTATTTACTTCAATAAATCATTAGAGAGAGGTAAAGGCGCGATTGGTTTAATTGGTGGAAATTATCATTAAGGTGTTGTTTTGCTGTGTTCCAACAGTTCTATACTTATACTGCCTACTCGGGCATCTCCAACGATAGCTTGTATACCTATGCAGAAAATAAGAATTCGCAACAAGCTTGTATTTGCCGTGCAATGCAGCACGCAAACCAGCCACCTGACTAATTTACTATCAGTGCAAACTAAAACGTCGTAAATCATGATCTTGTATGACCTGATATAAACCGTAACTGAACAAACATTCGTACTATTTTAGATTGAAGATTGTTCAGATCTAGATATAAACGCGGAATTTAAACAGCAACGGCGCAGATTTAATTTTAAAAGTTGAATGATAGTATTACCAAGAAATAGCCTGACGTAGGAGCCACTCCCACTAAGATAGACATGTGCTGGTCACATGACTTTCTTGATGACCCAAAATCATATGACAAATTCTATTAATACTAGGTAAATAATGTCGACCGACTGAGCAGAATCTAAAAATTACTTTCAGTTTTCAACTTTGATCTCTCGGCGTAGGAAGTGTACACGTGTCGATATTTATAATGTACCTAGACACCTAAGTGTATATGTCGCAGCCGGATGGTTAAATTAGCCAGTTAATGAAACGGCTATTATTTAATTGAACATTTGCCAATTTCAAGAATTTTTAAAGTAATGTTTAAAGAAAGAAATTGACCCGAGTTAACGGAGCTCCTCCAAATATTATCACAATGCTAACTTAATCACAATTATCTCAAACAATAATAATAGTTTGCATTAGGTTTTTATTCGGTTGGGTTAGGTTAATGTTGTGACAATGCATGGAGGAGCTCCGTAAACTCGGGGCAACATCGTTCGTTAGACGTAACTTTCAAAGTTCATGAATTTAGCAAATATTCAATTAAATAATTGCTTAAAAAGCTAGCCATTTAATTAACCGGCTAATTTAACCATCCGGTTGCAACATATATACTCTCTTCCATAGGTCTGAGATATTTCATTTACATTATGAAATAAGCTGTATCTGTAACGTTTTTGTCTTTAATCTTAAAAAAATTAATATTGTTATGTAGGTATATGTAATTGTACAAGTAAATTCTGTCTGTTTATTAGTGCGCTTACTTGTCCTTCCCCAGGTCTATCTATCATCATGCCAAATTTAATCTAAATCTATGTTACATATTTTTAGGTGTGTAAGCCGCTTATCAAAATATCGTAAAGTAATTTAGTCCTCGACATATACCTATATCACAGTACCAAATTTTGAGTTAGGTATTACCCTTGTAGATATAACCCTCAAATCACTGTAGCTAATATAGAGTTTATAGTAAGTTTTTATTAGACTATCTAATGATCAGGCTTACATAAAACCTAAAACTGCGCCAATAACCAACTACGTGACTGCAAAGTCAGTGCCACGACTTTTTACTATTTACTGTGTAGGCACATTCATAATCACCTTCAGAACTTCCCATAAAAACGTCCAACAAACATTCCCATGACTCCAACATACGGCATTACCATCATCATCTTAGCGTCAATCCCGGTTGAGGTCACGCGCGACGCTCGACTCGCGGATTACTATCTACTAGTTGCTTCTGAATTTAGGTATGTGTAATAGGCGCATTACCGTGGTCTTATTCTACCTACAAAGCTTAAACAGTAGGTACGTATTACCTGAATCTATGAGTTTAGGTATAATTTGTTAACCAATTGTTGCGTGGTTGTGAATTTGTCATCATCCCTTATCTCACTGGGAGGAGTCGGTACAATTATGTCTCTTGCTGTCTCAATTACTATTGGTTAACTGATTTATAAATGTGTGTCATCATCCCTTATCTTTATGGATGGAGTCGGTACAGTTTATTAATCTTATACCTATGCAAATTATTTAACATGGTAGGCAATGACAGACTATCTCGTCTGTGTAAATAATGTATCCACAATTTCGAGAACGACCTAGGTACTTTACCAGTTTTAATGCTTGCTTACCAATCTTAGTTGGTTATGTAAATGGAATATTTTAGCGGACATATGCGAAAGAATCCATTTTATTGACGTGTTATTCTCTGGTTTGGAGTGGATCGATTTAGAAATATAGACACTAATGCCAATTTTTAGTTCAGCTACATAATCGAAAAGTAGGTATTTAACTAACTACGGGTTAGTGAGCAAAGAAATTAATGGTATGCATATACGTACGTACCAAGAGGTCATGTAAACATTTTGTTAAAACTTCATTAACAACAATCCAATTGCGTAATTAGGTCTACCTACATTATGTATCTACCTACAGTAGGTACCTACGTTTTTCCATATTCAGGTGAGCGGGTTTCGAGCATAATTACTGGCCCAATAGTCAAATTCAATTCAAAATGTAGTGTTAAATTTGAAGAAAAAACTTTACTTCCCCATGCAAAATGATACCATTAAGCCGTCTGATTTGTATGAGGTAGTAATCGAATCCAGTAAAGTTGGTAAATATTTTCTTCGAATTCGGTAAAGTTCAAGGTAATTATAAAAATGTATTGTTTTAATCAGAGAGTTGTCGCCATTCTGCCGGTGAGTAAGATTTTCAGTACTCCATGGGGAACCGTGGCTTTGGCAGTGGAGGGGTCGTCCTTTCATATTCGCTGTTAAGTGGCTGAGTGGGGACGATGTATTGGCGCGGCGGTCAGGGAGACCTAGTGAAATGGCTGTCCACTGGCCGCCTGCAGGCTGAACGGGCTCCCGAACCCAGGGAATACATAATCTCCGCCCTTGGAAGCTGAGGTACCAGTCTCGCGAAAAGTCCCTGGCCTAATGTTCGTGCCGGAGGAAGAGACCGGAGTGGACTCGGATGTTACGTCAGGGGGGGACTAGGGACTCTTTCACCCGACGCGCCAGCAGACCGCATACTTGCCAGTCTCCGTGGCAGTCATGACAGGCCTTTTGCCCTTTTGCTAATAGAGCAACGTTTCCCCTTCAAACATTTAATTATTCCTACCTCCCAAAGAACAAAGAGAAAATTGTTTTAACAGCGGCAACCCAATGCACTCTGAAAGTGGACTTTTGCAATATTAGGGGTCTTCACAGTAACATCAACGCAGTCCATGAACACCTTGTGTCTGCGCAGCCGGCCCTGCGTTTTCTGACGCAAACACAGATATCCTGCCCGGCTGATACATCATATCTAACATCCCCCGGGTATACTCTAGCATAATTTTGTGAGTCGTGCCGGGGTGTGTATGTTCATTCGGAAGGATATCTGTTGCCGCCGTCTACTCGGCCTTGAAGACAGGAACCTGTCGCTTATGTGGGTTCGTGTGGATTACGGTGGTCACACCCGTATCTACGCAGCCCTATACAGGTCTCGTGGCGGTGACTTGGACTTAAGCGACTTTTTGAGCACTTTTCAGGTGGCGGCTGATAAAGTCTTTAAGCAGTATCCTTCCGCTGAGTTTGTGGTTTTAGGAGATTTTAATGCCCACTATACGGAGCGGCTCGGTTCTCGCTCCACTAACTATGCGGGGAGGTCTGCTCACGAAATTTTTCTGGTCTATAGTCTCTCACAATTGATTCACTCTCCAACTAGGATCCCAGATGTTGAGGACCATACAAGCTCCTTGCTGGATCTTCTGCTGACTACGCGCTCCAGTGGGTACTCCATCTCCGTGGATGCGCCTCTTGGCTCGTCGAAGCCTTGTGCACACACAAGTGCCTTGTACTCTATCCGACTCTCCCGGACCCACTGGATGGCGTCGCGTTTGGCACTATAAGTCAGCAGACTGGGGTGGATTGCGTGAATTTTACGCATCGTATGATGCTGATACCTCAATTTTTGGCCGAGACCGATACGACTACACCGAGGGTTGCCGTAGTCTGGGAATAAAATCTCCATTCGCGATTTCTGAATATTTAAAGATAAAACGCAACATTGACTTGTTTATACACTACACTAGTCACATAATTAAAACGATTAGATTAATAAATGGAACATAGTGTTTTTGTTTTAAATTGTTAATTATTTATTAGTGACTTCGCTGGTCCTAAATGTATGTAAAAAAAAAAGCTCAACATGGACAACAGCCCAATACTTAGCTCAAGTACCTGAGGTGCATGATATGTTATTTAACGTTATATGTATAATATATATTTAATCTTGTTATAGAAAGAAAGAAAGAACATTTATTGACACAAACAACAACACCACAACATAAAAAAAAACAGTAAACCAAAAAGAACACAATTATTAAAACATAAAATACACACGGAGACTATACAGCGCCGATGCATATACCCACTTGGTCTTTGTATTTGTTGTGAAGTGTAATTGATAAAGTGTTGTGGTGGTGTGTTTGTGCAAAAAGGACCTTACTCAGCATTATGCCCCGGCGTGAACAGGAGCGTTGGTTTTCAGTGAGACCTGCTGAAATAGCTTTAAGAAACCTGTACACACTGGGTGCATGTATCCAATGGCACGCCCGATGTACACAGGTACCCTCACCTTAACCCACGCTCCCTTTCGCGAACTCACTTCACCACCGAAAGACTCTGGCTTCACCAGAGGCTTTCGAGGGCAGGTGGGGGTTTTAGCCGGTAAGAGTCCGGCACTACCTGGGTCCTCTTCCCAGGTGTCCATGACGGATTTACCTATTAAACAAAAAATAATGAAAAAAGATCCTGATACCTGTGCCACCGCAGTCGCAGAGACCATCTTTACGGGTATGGACTGCTTCATTCCTAACCCGCTAGTGGCTCTTGGGCACGGAGACGACTGTGGTTTAATCGGCCATGCAGAGAGGCTCGACGAGCGAAGCAATCTGCGTACGAAGCTTGGACCACTGCTCATCTCAATCGGGACCCGAACATTGCTGATGCAAAACGGAAGTTTAATGCTGTCTCAAGGAACAGCAAGATTGCGATCACCAGAGCAAAGATCGCCTTCGTTAGCAGAATTGGCGACCGACTCACGAGCTATCTTTCTGGTAGCCGTGCTTTTTGGTCCCTCGCCAAAGCTGCCAAGGAAAACTTTAGTCAGTCGTCCTTTCCACCACTGCGTAAACCTGACGGTACCTTAGTCCAAAGTGCAATAGAGAAAGCCAGTTTATTGGGTGCTCTCTTTGCCTCAAATTCGACCCTGAACGACGGAGGCACCGACCCGCCTACCATCCCGTGGTGCGGCAAATCAATGACGGAAATATCCATTTCACAACGGAAGATACGGCGGGCGCTACTCTCTCTAGATGTTCGAAAGTCGAGTGGGCCTGATGGTACTCCGGCGGTGGTGCTTAAAGTATGTGCTCCTGAATTGTGTCCGATACTAACGTGCCTCTTTGCGCTCTCATACTCCACTGGGATAATCCTGTCTTGATGGAAGACTGCCCACGTGCACCCTGTGCCCAAAAAGGACGACAGATCAGACCCATCGAATTATAGGCCTATCGCTATTATATCCTTTCTCTCTAAAGTGATGGAGCGAGTTATAAAAACACAGCTCGTCAGTTCCCTAGAATAATACGATATCTTGAGCGACCGTCAATATGGTTTCCGACATTGTCACTCAACAGGTGATCTTCTAGTGCACCTAACACACCGTTCGGCTTTAGCTGTTCTAGATGTTCGGGATGTAGCTGCTTTAGAGAGTAAAGGTGATGCACTGGCTGGTGGCCTTGATATGTCGAAGGCGTTCGATCGGGTCTGGTAGATTGGTCTTCTATCGAAGTAACCAACATATGGGCTTCCCGAGAGATTGTGCAAGTGGGTAACTAGCTTTTTGTCCAGCAGATGCATAAAAGCCGTAGTTGACGACTGTTGTCCCGCAAGGCTCGGTGCTGTCTCCAACTCTGTTCCTCCTTCATATCAATGATATGCTGTCCATTGACGACATTCTTTGCTATGCGGATGACAGTAATGGAGACGCCTCTTATACGGGTCGTGCCAATTTCCCACGTGCCATAGTGGAGGAAAGTCGCGAAGTGCTTGTGTCTAAAATCTAAAGTACTTTATCTAATATCTCCGATTGGGACGACTAAATCTAGTCCAATTTAACCCCACTAAGACAAGACCCCCGTCTGGAGTCTCGCTATAATTTCTCCAGCGTATGCTCCGTAAGGAGTAACGCTGTGCGCACCTCATCTCCATGAGGTGTGGCTTCCGATGAAACCTGAAAGCTTTCCCTGCTACAGGTACTCCCACGGGGTGTTTAGCACGTAGGCGCCTAGGCTATTTTTTTGGCGGGTCGTGCATAACCAGAACGGCCGGCTGGTACTCTATGAGAGTTCACCTCATCCCTCCCAAGCGCTACCGGTGGGTGCTCCTTTGGGTTGGGTGCAAAAAAAAAAGAAACCCCATTTGGAGTATTGCTCCCATCTATGGGCGGAAGCTTGGTCCTTGTGACTCGATCCAAAAGCGCGCTGTGAGAATTGTTGATGATACTATGTTCACAAGTGGTATTGAGCCCCTGAGTCAGCGGAGGGATTTTGCCTCCCTTTCTGTGTTCTACCGCTTGTACAACGGAGTTTGTTCTGAAGAACTGTTTGACATGATGCTTACAGCCTATAATCTATCATCGCACCGCTCGCCACCGACATGAAGTTCATCCTCATACCTTGGAGCCAAATTCGTCGCGAACTGTGCGGTTCCCAAGGAACGTTTTCCCACGCACACCAAGGTTGTGGAATGAATTACCTGGAGAAGTATTCCCTGGAGAGTAAACATGGAGTTCTTCAAGAAAGGGGTAAAAAGGTTTTTACGGGGTCGGCAACATGTGGGTGATGCCCCTGGTATTGCAAACGTCCATAGGCTGCGGTGACGGCTTACCATCAGGCAGGCCGTAAGCTTGTTTGCCACCTTAGTGATATAAAAAATACCTGATTAAGAAGCACTACTTCTATCTGTTACGGAGGTGATATTTGAGTGGTGGAGGTTGCCCATCCGCCAACGCCGTAATTTAAGAATGCTATCTCTACTTCATTCCATCTTATTTGAACCGGCCATCCCCAACTACCTTAAAACTATATTTAAGTTTCTCGCTGACACCCACGACCGTGACCTTCGCTCCTCGAGTAACCTATTATTAAATCTTCCTCTTCACCGTACTTGTTTTATTTCTAATTCTTTTGTACTGAGGGCTGTAAGGCTCTGGAATGAACTCCCTCCCGATCTTAGATTGCTTTCCAGCAAATACTCTTTTAAGAAAGCTGTTCGTGAGCATTACCTCAATGATCTTTAGTGTTGGGGCTCACGAGTTTGTCTCCTATCTCCCCCATGTTTGACTGAGCTTCTGGTTTTGTCTCTCCTTTACTTGTGTAGTATTTGTATGGTTATTTACTCTTGCTATATTACCCACTCACTCACGTTTATTTCTAGCTTTATTATATTTATATTAACTTATTTTCAGTCATCTATCTATTTATGTGTACTGTTATCTCTGGTTCGGCTATAATTGCATAAACGGTTCCCCTCCTCCATCTTGTTTAGTAGCTTCTCTTGCACCGCCTTACTTTTTCTTTATCTCCTGGTTGACTGGTAGATAAGGCTATTTTAGCTTTAAGTCCGCCTTTGTACTATTTTGCGCATGAAGATTTAATAAATAAATATTTCGCAAGGAAGAGCTCTATCACCTGTCACCGGTTGACAACAGCCACATTTTACTTGCAGCTGACGCTATACCTAGTTTTCGCTGACAATGAGTTTATGTTGAATATTTATATTTATTTACTAGGTGAAAATGATTAGGTAATAAATATCGGTCAATAGGTGCGGTAAAGTCACATTAACCTCGTGTATTGTTTTGTCAAAGTCAAAGTCCAAAGGCACAAGCAAGTTATAAGATACAGTTTTCTATTTACCGTAGCACTTATTTTATTATACGAGATAAGTATTGTTGGCCATTATTATAGATATTTAATCACCTACTCATGTAATATAAATTTATATTGTATAGTAACTATATTTAACAGTTCTTATCTAAATTATGTTAAGTACTATGTTTGTATAAGTGGTTATTAATTACTAAGTAGGTTTAGTCTCTTTTCAGTTTATTTTTGGAGATAAAAAGTTGAAATTCTAAGTATGACATTCCCCTTGGCATATTTTATCCATTTCTGTTCATCGGTGTGAAATGTAACAAACAGATAGGTGCCTCCTTAGTTAGTTACCTATAAGTTAGTTAAGTGGTTGCTTATAGAACTCTGGAAGCCAAGACAAGTTTTAAGCTGTAGGTTTTTCACAGATTTGTCTCAACACCTATTTCCTTCACATTAGTAACAGGGCCGATAAAATCATTCCTTTCTTCAATAGTGAGTAATTACAAGAAGATATATACAAGGTCATAATTATAAGCCTAGTCAAATATTACCTAGTGGCTCTAAACTTCTATATATGGATCGGTTCATTGTACAAAGGCAATGAGACCACTTCATTGGAGCTAAAACTGCAATAGAGCTCCAACGTCGTCTCAGTGACGTTTCGGCCATGTATACGAATAGTCGTTACTTTACTATCTAAGAATGCCGAGTTGCGTAGGAAACACATGCACTAATTCCTATAAACAGCAACCAAAAACATGGATGGAGTATCATTTTTCCGCAAAGTATTACACATCATGTATTACTTGTAAAACTTATGTTTTTAGCATTTCCAATAAATATTTCAGTGTTTATTGCTAAATTATTAACCGGCCATGATTAGTTGGTATATTCAATCAAATTCAATGCACTCTATTTGCTTGTTTTTGATTTGGCCATCTTACATGCATGCGCACGACGTGACTTTACACTGGCGCATGGCGGTTTTCGCGCATTCAAGCTTTCGCGCTATCGGTATTCGTGCTTTCGGCATTCGCACCCGTGTATTACTCCCGGTATAACACTGTAGTAATTTAGTCTGACCATTAAATGTGGGTATAACAGAAAAAAATACTTATTACTGTGATATGTTTAGTACAGCCCGGAACTGACTAATATTTGAAACTAGCGCCAGTTACTTTTGTTCAGCTCGAAAATAGCTATCCAACGACGTATTACACAAAGCTATTAGAATTGTTACCACTGTCCATACAAATTCTTGTACGCGTTAACAATGTTATATCTACTTGACAAGATTGTTGATAAACATATTTGACCCGGTGGCCAAAACCTAAACTAAATGTTGCCGTTTTGAAATGTAATCTCAATGCCAACAACAGCGATGCTGTCACCCGGAGACATGTTTGTGGCACTGTAGACGGTAACCGTCAGTTATTTGTTCGTTTAACCGCATCTAGATGTATATATATATCTATGCTAGTGGCTAAGATCTTGGAGTTTGAACTTTGAACATTGGTGGAACGGTACCTAATATTCGGTAGGTATTTAGGAGCTAGGATAGTATAATATTGGGTATGTTGGGCAAGAACCTGATAAGTATACGTCAGCTTTAATTTGGGTTAAGTCTGGCGCGATGAGATAATAGCGTAAAAATAATGATAGAGTAAAGTACAATACCTTGGTATTGTCAATAAACAACCAAGGTAACGGACTAAAGTCACTGGACTGTCTATCTAGCGGAATCAACAAGAGCAGAAACTTACTAATCCGTTAAGCCGATTTTTAACCACCGACGAAAAAAGGGAGGTGCTATAAGTTTACCATGTGTGTCTGTCCCGTCTGTGGCATCGTAGCTTCTGAACGGATGTACCGATTTCGCTGCGGTTTTCTTCGTTTGAAAACCAGTTGAATCGTGATAGTTTGTAGCTTTGTTTCATTATAATTCGTTAAGTAGTTTAGGAAAAAATTGAGTATAAGTAGGGGAAGATGAGGCAGAACCGAAACCTTAAACATTCAAAATCTGTAGAATTGCTCCAGATGGTCAAAATTCAATAAAAATTACTTATGTGTGAAGTGACTACATACACTTATATCCTAACGAAAACTAATTCAATTAATTTAGCAAAAGCAACTGAATGTACAGAAATGTCATTTGCCCGGTTTTGCCCCTCTAGGTAAGGTATAACCGGGTATGCTTTTAGGTGATACCCGATCGTGCCCCATTGCTATTATCCTACCTATTAGTATTAAGGAAAAGAAAGTTTGTGGGCACGGATGTATGAATGGATGGAAGTTTGTTACTCTTGCTCTTTTTACTACTTCCCGGCAGGAGCACAGTGTAGGTAACCGAATTATGCACGAACAAATTTACGGCCAAAAGCAATTTTTTTAAATACACAATTTTTGTATTGTATAAAAGGATGTCTACTGAAGGGCCAACACTTGCATTAAATTTGTATTTAAAAACAATAAAAAATACATTATAACCCAATAGTTATGTAGTATTGCCCCAAACATACAATTTTCAAATTATTTAAACTAAACATTTTTAACACTATTAAACTGTTCTTAATACTATGCTTAATCTTTGACATACTCTTCATTACAGATGTGTAGATGTAAAGTTGATTTACTGTAGTCGAAATCAGTCTGAAAATCGGTAACATCTCTCTAAGTGTTCTTAGAGACTTTTATTAAAAACGAAATTTCGGCACAAAATAGATACCTATTACATACTGTCATGCCATTAGGAGGTAAGAGCGTCGGTGGCCGGGCGGTTGAGTATCCGACTTGTAAGCGAGAGGTACCTGCCGGGATCGAATCCCGCTGCGGCCATGTGACTCTTTTCTGTGTAGTGTACATTCGTTGAATTGTGACCGATGCTCTTACGGTGAACATTGTGATGAAACCTGCAAATTCAGGCAACTGAATTTGTAACCTTGATCCAATCTGGTCAGGTTTTCCTGGTAGAGCAGGGTCACGAAGGTCAGATGGAAGTCGCTTCACCTGATAGCCAAATCCTGGATCATGGTCAAGGTGGACCCCGGACCCTCGTCCTCGAGAGCACAACCTTGACATTAACGCTAAGACGATTATTTTATGCCATTAGGAGGTACGCAATTCACTAAAAGATCGATAAATACCAATAATAGTTTCCGAAATAATGATGTACCCGGTTTGACCCGCATACCCGGTTTTATACAACTCTCCCCTAAGTATACTCGGGGGGCTTCCCGACATTTTTCAGTCGGTTAGATTATTAACTTCGTTACTTTATTAAAACCGCACACGAATATTAATTACTTAAAGAAATATTATTCATTGACAAAAATGTTTATTATCAAAAAAATTATTTGACCCCGACGTGATTTGAACACGCAACCTTCTGATCTGGAGTCAGACGCGCTACCGTTGCGCCACGGAGTCGTTACTGATGCTAGTGAAATGAGTGTACGCATTACGATGTACTAAAATCAGTTTCTTTTAGTGACATGTTAAACCTACCAAAAATCTATTCTTTTGTCTAATTTATATTTTTCAATAAGTCATATAATATTTAGCAGTACAACAAAATGAAGCTCGTTTAAGAAAACGATTCTAGATTTCTATAAAATCTGCAACGTAACTATCCTGCGCCATCTACAAATACAGTTGAAAATCATATTAGTTTAGTACACTGCCAAAGTTCTTACATTGGATTCTATGTAGTACGTGCAGACGCCGGAAGATGGCAGGGCCATGTTGTACATTCAATTTCATATACCTATGAACAGAACATGGCTAGCACAAGAGTGTGTCCGCGACAAAGCTCGCGCCGCAAACGAGTATTTGTTTCCTTCTCTCAATACGGAGATGAAAGAGATAGCAATATCTATGTCGCGCCTTTTCTGGCTTATCGCGCGCGATGATAATTAAACATATTTTGTGGCAAACTTAATAATATTATACAAAAGGATTATAATAGTATAATATAAATAATTTAAGTGAGTAAAATTATTTATGGTATAAAAAGAAACAAACTTACAAATTCGCTACACCGGTCGTCAGCCCCTGTGGCCTAATGGATAAGGCATCGGCCTCCTAAGCCGGGGATTGTGGGTTCGAGTCCCACCAGGGGTAAAGACGAAACCCGTTTTTTAATAATTTTTTTTAATTAGCCCTACAGAAATTGAGTTTTCAAAATCACACATACAAACTTTAAAAAAAATTTAAGGATTATAAAGTTACGGTCAGCTGCAAAGTGAATATTTTTTTTAATTAGCCCTACAGAAATTGAGTTTTCAAAATCACACATACAAACTTTAAAAAAAATTTAAGGATTATAAAGTTACGGTCAGCTGCAAAGTGAATATTTTTTTTAATTAGCCCTACAGAAATTGAGTTTTTAAAATCACACATTCAAACTTTAAAAAAAATTTAAAGATTATAAAGTTACGGTCAGCTGCAAAGTGAACCATGAAAATTAAACATTTCTCGGTCTAGGGGGTCTCGGTACAAGGAACATCTTATCTGTAAATTATTATACAGAATATTTCTCACAAACAAAGAGAATAATTTGATATAATAAAAAGCTCAAGTGTCATAATAAATTAGAATTTAATAAATAAATTACCAACACATACAACTCATGAATGCAGAATTATGAAAGAACCTAAAATTATAAATACAAGAATAACTTTACTACCTAATAGTCATTGACAATGAGATACTGGATATCAAGCTAAATGCTAATAGCATTGTAGATGCAATAGGAATAACCGTAGCTATACTACGAAGTTGCAGACATCGCAATCCTGAATGTTGTATGTAATATCCCGCTTGATGTGGTAGACGGCAGTCGTTATCTGCGAACAAAAAAATCCAAATAATAATAAATCATGGTAACCCTTACTTACTAGTACTAGAATTATCAGTGAAACATAGTGCACATTTTCACCGCATCAGTCAGTGGCGCCGTGGCTTAGTTGGTTAAAGCGCCTGTCTAGTAAACAGGAGATCGGGGGTTCGAATCCCCCCGGGGCCTTGGTTGGAATATTTTTTTTCTTACTTGCGCACATATTCGTTGTATTCATTGCAGTTACGGTAAAATGGGCAGGCGGGCAAAAATCAGGCGAAGGGCACGGATTTGTGAGGTTGAAAGAATGTATATCCCTGTCGTTTAATGTTTGGCAGGTGTGAGATACTTCTGCTCCTCTCCACATACAGACCAGCAATCGCCCTTGGCCGTTATTACGGAACTGAAATAAAATTAATTGTACAATATAGTTTGTTTATTAAAATAGGTACCTACGTAAGCCAAACTCCAATATTAATAAAACTATGTAATGATACGTAGAGGGCGCTACCAGCGTCTTTTGCGGTACACAAAACAACTGACCCGTGTAAAGAAAATCAATAATATTAAAAAGGTCATCATCATCAGAGTAAAACTCGTGGCGATGGAGCATTAAATACATTTATATACAACGAAAATGGTCTCACCTGTATGTTTATCAGACGCTGCTGTCTCATATAAAATGGATGGATGCGGTAAGACTGCTCCCTGTTAGGTAGAACAAAGTCTTCGTATTCTGTCTGATTGAAGTTGGTGCCATTTAAGGGGCAGTGCGGGCCCATTATTCTAGTAGGAATCTGGTTTTTCACCAGGAAAGTATCAACGGTGGTGATCACGTCTGGCACAATCGCAGAAGCAGTCTAAAATATATATAAGTATAAATATAATTAGGTAGATACAGAGCAGTGGCGTAGCGTGCCCTTCGGGGGCCTCGTATCAATAGTTGTGTAGGGGCCCCCTGGCAGATACCCTCAACTACGGGGGGGTACTAATGAGTAACTTAAATCCAAGTCTTAGCTTAAGTCAATAAATGGACTAGCATAGCCAGCTCTACATTTGTGTGACAATAGACTCTTAACAGTCAGGTTCGCGAGGCTAGGTAGGGCTAGGAATTTTTGATATTGATTGCCTTTGGCTTGGCTATATTAATACCTTACGCGATTATAACTTATATCATTGAATAAGCGAGCGCAGCGAGCTCGAAATTTTTGTAATTTATCCATTAAAACCTTGCGCGATTTTAATAAAAAATACAGTAAAATCAGCAATATGACGATAGCGCCGGGATATCTCGAAATTTTAGATGAGATTGTATAATAAAATCAACTTCGCGAACAGTTAATGAGCAAGCGTAAAAACTCGAAATTTCTTGATATTTTGGCTATTAAAACGTTCCATTATTACCTTGAAAACAGACAAATTCAAAGATTGATTGCGTGTGAGCCAAGACTATTATGTGTTGGCCCACACGGCCAAGATTATTATGAACCATGTTCATGTGACCCGTTTAGGAAAGAACGGAGTAAGGAGTTTCTTAAGCCTTTGGTGCTACCGATAGTGCTGAAAATATGAAAATCAAAATTGTTGTCATTTTTGCCATCTGATAGGCGCACATTTTACACAAAGTTCAATGAAGTAATAAATGAGTGCGCGTGAAGGGCACTACGTTGTCTTGTTTTTTTTTTCAATAAAAATAATAAATATCTCTTTAACGAAAGGTCAATGAAAACGGATTGTATCACTTGATTTCAATTGCCTTTTTTGCGGAGGGGGCCCCCAACCCTGGTCTGAAATTCTCTATAAAATTATTTTTTTTTTCGGGAAATAGGGAAAGTTTAACTGAAATAATGGAAAACGAATTTTTGTTTACACACGTTCGGGGGCCTCTATGGCCCGGGGGCCCCGTATAATTGATACGGCAGATACGGCGGTAGCTACGCCCCTGATACAGAGGATATAAAAAATATACACCTAAGCTTAGGTAGCCGCACGGAACAGAAAAATAAGGGTGGCATGAGCTTAATACTTTTTAAACTCATCTGAAAGTACTCTTTCAGCTTCAATGCACATGAAATTATGGGCGAACTGAAGTGGGCTGTAGAAGATAGTATAGCAGGCACACTATAATTTATACATAGTATAAAACTAAGGCGCGTTCCTACGCAACGGATTTTAATGCGGTAATAATAGATAGATTGATTAAAGAGGAAGCTTTATAGGGTAGGACAATACGCGAACAAAGTCGCGGCAGGCCATCTTGTTACACATAAATGGATATATACAACTTACAGTCAGAAACAATTCCGAATAGTCGAGATACTCGTTGTTAACGTTTTGAAACTGCGTGAGGTCGCGGGATGCGTATGCGAAGTAAACGTCGAAGTGGGTAGCTCGGAGGCTGTTCATTAGTTCTCTGGCTCTTTCCACCTCCACGGAGGAGGGTTGGTCGCTGGGGCTGACAACTAGGACCACAGTACTGAGTCCAGCACTCGCCTGCGTTTCCACTTCCAACAGGGTTTTGTTCAGAGAATGTTCAATTATAGTGGATATCACGGACGGCAGGTTAAGCCTAGTGGGCCCTGTGAGAGAAATGTAGTTATCACCATTGTCATGACGGAAATTTGTTGTTTTGCATTGCAACAAGATTGGACGCACACTATTATATCAATTAATCAATCAATGTATTCATTGCATTCATGAGGTTACAAAAGATCTTACAGTTTTAATGTACTTACATCATGAAATCCATGTGGGTATGGCAAAATATATTGTTTAAATTAATAATGGAAACAGTTCTATATACATAGGCTTAATTTCAAAATATTAATACAATTATAAATGTCATTCAATAATCAGGAAAGTTCAATTCATACATTCAACATTCATGCCATCTTATATCTATATGGAACATTATAATCATAAATTATCAAATAAATGTGGTAATCAAACCACTAACACAAATATTAACGCGTAACTACTTTAATTAAATCTCGTCGTCAAAGAATTACTTTACATTATAATAACCCTTTTTATATAAGAATTGCTTTAGTTTGCTTTGGAATATTTTTATTGCGCAGACATACGGACTAGAGTAGTACATCGTACTTGCGGGTAGTTCCAATTTGTTTTTATTCATTGACCGAGCCGCGTACCGATTATTGAGCCGCGCATTATCGAATAGGCTTTCGTTATATCTTAAAAACTTAGATATTCCCAAGATATTCCTAAAAGATATATGCAGGGCAATATAGATTTAAAAAACGGCTTACAGCTTTCCTTATTATTTATATTTGCCAATATACGTAAACACTTCTTTTGAAGAATAAAATGATTTCCAATTTCCGCTACACTATAGCTACACTATATTCCACTGAACAAGTGATGTTATAACATAATGTTTTAAACTGTTGCGGTTGTTATAACCCATTTTAAAGGCATATTTGTTTACGAGTACTGTGACGAAATATCGGGTTACTCGTAAAGAAAGGTAGGAAACCCGAAACATGCCTTTGAATAAGTAATGTTATTTTCAACCGTTACAGGACAGCAATAATTAATTCAAGATAGTAAAAGATTTCATCACCTACACTGATCTGTGAAATTGTTGATGTGCGAAAAGATGGTGGTCAAATTGTTGGAAGGCGGCGCTATCCATTGGCCAGTGTTGCCGTGCAGCAGTGCCAGGGTGGTCGGCTGCAGGTTCACTTCCATCGCTCCACCTATCCATCTGAATAAACACATAAATTACTAAAAATTTTATGCAGCCCTGTGATTACTATTATAGCAAACACTTTGGTATACTATTAAAGTGAATCAGTATTCACTAGTGCATCGTTAGGAATTTAATTAAACCTAAATAAGAAAAAAATTCATGAGTTGATTACGACGACCTGACTGGTTCAGTTGGTTACACAGCCGGACTGCCACGCAGAGGTCCCAGGTTCGATTCCCGGCCGGGCAGCAATTAAAATGATGAATTTTAATTTCTGTTATGGGTCAGAATGTTATACCTCTGTATAATAAGTACGTATTCAAAAATATTTAAGTAGTTTATCAGTTCTCTGGCACCCATAATATAAGCTTTGCTTTCTTTGGGGCTAGATGGCGCTGTGTGATTGTCCAAATGTATTTATTTATTTTATAGCTAATTATAATGAAATGTGATAGAAAAACATATGTAAAGAAAAGTTTGGAATAGGTCTAAATTTTACAAAGTATACCCACGAGATAAATTGCTCCACGTCGTAGGACTTCCAGGAACCATCAGTGGCAACCACCAAGTCCACCACCGGCACACTGTGGCTCAGCTTGCATTGCCTACTGTTTAGTCTAAGGAGTGACGCTAGAAAAGTTTACTGTGTATAATAATGTCTTCATTGTAAGTAGATAAGTATATATTTTAAAATATTTACATTTATTTTTACAGGCAGGTGGCAGGACTTTGTCAAGTCTGCTGTGTCCGCCTCGATGGGTGCCGCTGCCTTATCTATTTTATTTCAGATTCCAAGAAATAATGATAGCGTTGGTTGTGTTCCGGTTTGAAGTATATGGTAGTGAGCGTCATCACAGGCATACATGAGGAATGCCAGAGCCCTCCCTCATAGTGGCAACGCGGTTCTGCATTTTTGTTACATATTTTTGTAACATTTACGATTCTACGTATTTTACGTTTGCAATACCAGGGGCATCACCCACGCGTTGCCGACCCCGTAAAAACCTTTTAACCCCTTTCTTGAAGAACTCCATGTTGTACTCTCCAGGTAGTTAATTCCACAACCTTAGTGTGCGTGGGAGAAAGTTCCTTTGGAACCGCACAGTTCGCGACCAATTTGGCTCCAAGGTGTAAGGATGAACTCTCTGTCGATGGCGAGCGGTGCGATAAAAGAATGTAGCTGTCATGTCAAACAGTTCTTCAGAACAAACACCGTTGTACAAGCGGTAGAACACACAAAGGGAGGCGAAATCCCTCCGCTGACTCAGCGGCTCAATACCACTTGTGAGCATAGTATCATCGACAATTCTCACAGCGCGCTTTTGGATCGAGTCACAAGGACCAAGCTGATATGCCGGTGCTCCCGCCCATAGATGAGAGCAATACTCCAAATGAGGTCTGACTTGAGCCTTGTAAAGGAGAAGCCGTTGCCCCGGCGTGAACTATTGCTTTGATCTGTTAAGCACACCCAGCTTTTTAGATGCAAGCTTGACCTTTTCTTCCAAATGACTGCGAAACTGGACGTCGCTGGAGATGTCGACACCTAGGATATGTATGCTCTTAGAGTTGGTAAGCGGTGTATCCTGGAACTGAGGAGCTACAACAAATGGAGTTTTCTTGGCGGTGAACGCGCATACTTGTGTCTTAGTGGGGTTGAATTGGACTAGATTTAGTCGTCCCCAATCGGAGATTCTAGATAAAGTACTCTCGATTTTAGACACAAGTACTTCGCGACTTTCCTCCTTTGTCACAGTTGTATAAAAATTCACATAAAATATTAGAGAAATGGACCTAGATCTTACTAGGTAATATGACTTCAATCTACAGTGAAATGCAGATACAAGCAACCACACTCACTGAAGCAGACCAGGGGATCTAAAAATCACATTAGCGTTTCATATTATGATTAATATTAGAGTGCAACACACGTATCTGAGCCGGTGGCCAAAACTGGAACTACGCCATTTTGAATATTCAACAACAACAGCGACGCTGTAGATGAGTTTGTGTCAATTTTTTTGTAAAACGATAATGTGGCCTTTGATGTGACCTCCAGATTGTCTCCATGAACCCAGGTTATCTGCCAACGTGGAGATAATGGAAATGCCCCGTAATATTGTATGGGGCATTTCTATGTCGAGCAGTGGCCAATACTCACGAACGTAATTGACGAAAGCCGTCACAGCCGCTTCAGTAAACCTCTCCATCGTCTCCACTGGTATGTACACGGTGATTTGCCTCAACGCCAGTATGTGAGCAAACCTGGTCGTCTCCGTCGTCAGATCCGAACTGTTAAAGATGGCGTTGAAAAGAGCTTGTCTGTTGCACGCTTTCACATTGGGATCGAAAGAGGGACCCTCGTCTGAGTAATACATATCCAATATTTGGCTCGCTCTTAGTGACCTCCTTTGTTCCACCCATGAGGGTACGTAATTGGCCAATATGAGACCTGTAAACATTAATATTATCATTCACATTTAGCATTTAAATAGGTACAAATTTTTTTAGCTTCTTTTTCTTTTCGCAGCAATTTTTTTTATTTAGGTCCATACCGACAAACGTAGGTAATTAAAAAGTAAAACAAAACAACAAACTACGTAGAATAGTAATACCTAGGAGTAAAAGTTTATACTATTTAGAGATAAGAATTGCCCCAGTTCCCCAGAGCCGAACAGGCCGTTGATTAACCCAAGTAAAGGCCAGCCTTCTTAGTTATAATTTGGCTAATGAGCGATGACGAGATATCACGTCATTCGGAAGGCGATAATTAGCAGGAAGATCGGTATCAAACAAAAAAAAATTACACACCTAATGAAACCCAAACCAAAATGTAACACAAAGAGACTTATAGCTGATAATTATCGCTTGTATAATTTAGGTACAGTCGTTGTAGGTACAGTGAGTTTCAGAGTGACTAGACCTACCATATTAAATGTATGGTAGGGCCAGTTCTCTCTGCAGCCGACTGTTCCTACTCACAAATAACAAAATAGTTACCATCGATGCTCGCTAAAATTTCCGCATCAGTGAAGTGCCAATTGACGAGCGAAGCGTTCTGCGTGATCAACAAATGTTGGCGGGGCAGCAGGGTGTCGTTCCACCGGTTGGCGCTGCCCACCGCCAGCATCTGCGGGGAAGCGCCGACGCGCGGGCCCTGGTTTACCACTACTTCAGCTAAGTCACCTAGAACACAGATAATATTTTATTCTAATGCCTACAACAATCTCTGGTTAGATATTTAGCTAGGAAATTGTATTGGTATGTAGGTTTCGATCCACCATTGAACTTCTCAAGCCCGTGTAGCTACGCCTATTGCCGCCATTAGGTAGCTACTATATAGATAATTTAGATATATTAGGTAGCTCTTCAACCCGCCTCCCAAGGTCTAGATTAGACCTAACGGCACAGTACTAATTACTTAATAGACGTATAAAAACTATCCTGTTATGCAAGTGCCGCACCCCCTTACGCTCCTTGACCACAGTGAAGCCTACTGAGCTCTCTGTGAGTGATAAGTACCTACTTAAGCGCGCTAGGATATGTAGAAAAGTAAATTCTCACCTGCAAGAGTAGCAACCCAAATATTATTGATGTCAACACTATCCTCCACGTTCCTCTGACTCCTGCCGTTACCAAGCGTCTCGATATCTTCAACCCATTCCCTTTCCGCTGTTAGAAGAAACGGCTCGGCCACATCTTCTTTGTAGATATTAGCATTCAATATGTCGGTGACTAACACACTTTGATACTCTAGTGAGGCGGCTAAGGCCGCAATTATCGTTCCTGGCGCAATTGTTCCCCACTCGGTTTGGATTACGCCCTCTTCTATGGGGCATCTGCTGTGCACTCTGAAATATAACCGTCAAGGACTAAATTCGGGGGATTTCTTAAGCAAGTACATAGGTAAATACCCACCGACATCATGCTAGACTTGAAATTAGGAGGAATCTCCGACTTTCAAGTGTCAAACACTAATGTTCGTTGTACCATGAGGAATTATTTGAATTTCGAATACTTACCTAAAAAGATAGTCTGGTGAACAAGCTATATAAAAAGAAAATTCTGTGTTATTAGTAAAGTTAAACAAAATTCCTTAGTTGAGTATCTAATTAGTGTTTGGGTCAAAGTTTGCCATCTCTCCATCTTCTCTTACAGGTTCTAATAATATGATTAGGTTAGTTTCGTCGCCGAATCCAACCCAAAATTATATCAAAACAATAGATCTACCTGCTAGATCCTTCGGTCAGCATACTTTGCCTTTGCTCCACTGAAACTGGGCACACGACATCCTCATCTCCTCGTTCCCACTGCTGCACTGAAGAGCTTATCAATCTATGCAGAAGACATTTCTCGTCGACACTGAACATCTGATCGACTTCCAAGAGGTCCTGACTCGGCAGGAATATCTCCATCAGTATTCTGTATTTGTGGAATTGGAAGGCGGAAGCCCTGTACGGCAGCATGAACTCGGATTCCGCAATATCGGGCGCTCGTTCGACACCATCCAGACGGAGACTGTAATAAAGCCATTTAAGTATTAATCAACCCATTAGAGCATCGGTGGCCGAGTGGTTGCAACTTGCAAGCGAGAGCTGCCGGGTTGAAAACCACTGCCGCGCAAGCCGCCATGTACCTAAAACTCTTTTCTGAGTTATGTACATTAGTTTAATACTAAGCGATGCTCTTACGGTTAGGGCAAACATCGTGATGAAAACTGCACATTTAGGTGACTGAATGATCAATCAAAACCATGATCCAATCAGGTCAGGCTCTCCTGGTAGCAGGGTCACGGAGGTTAGATGGTAGTCGCTCCACTGTAATTACCTGATCCGCCAAATCCTAGATCATGGTCAGGCTGGACCCTGAGCCCTCGTGCGCGATAGCACATCCGGGACATTAACGACACAACTATTATTTTTATAAATATTAATCAACCCGCCAGTATTGCACCGTGGTAGGCCAGGCCCAAGAAGCGATGAAGCTAACGAATTACATTGCAATCTCAAAGTAGAATAGCGAACCCTGGGCAGAAGCCGGGATTATACGCCAGGATGGTGATGATGCTTATGCACCGACTTAATTCGTTAGGTAGTAAATTACTCACTGTAAAAACATTTCCGTTACAGTTTTATACAAGTAATAGGCACATAGTATAAAAACAAAGTCGCTTGCCGCCTATGTACGCTTAGACCTTTTAAACTACGCAAGAGATTTAAATGCGATTTTCAACAATAGATAGAGTGATTCAAGAGGAAGATTTATAAGCTAGAAAAAAGGGTAGGTAGGGGTAAAGTAGGTGTAAGCGAACGAGGTCACGCCAGGTCAATTAAACGAAACTGCTAACTACTCGTGCGAGTCTATTCTTCATCTACACTGCCATAGTTAGGTTAGGTCCCTACGTATTTTAATATTGTTTACAGTTCTCAACAATGAGAAAGTTTCCTAATGTTGATATTGCCGTTTTTAATGACATAGTGTTAAAATATAGACAAAAACTAACAAAGCAGTGAAAAAAATTTCAAAATCTGTCTATTAATGACTGAGTTACAGAATATTTAAGTTTAAATATTTTTTCGCGAAATTATTGCTGCCGCGATTTAGCTGTGACATCACCAGGCCGGCAGCCCGGCCGCCACTATGGCGCTACCCATACACTCGTACTCTTGGTGACTATATCTTTGGATCAGCAGTAGCTAGACAGTTGAACTTTTGACAGAGTATGTGTTACTATGGCCGCTATGACAAAAATCAATAATTATAATAATATAATTAAAAGGAAGGGGGGTCTCCATACACGAAACGTGATTTTATGGCGTTTTCAGAGGTATTTAGTTTTGCTCTATCACATAAATGGTACAACTAAGAAGCATCAAACTTTGGGAGAGGCACTGGTCTAGTGGCAACGTAGTTGCGATAACCAAGGTTAAGCAATGCTCGCAATGTACGGGAACTGGATGGGTGACCGTTTCGTACTTTGAAGCAAATCGAACATGAGCACCGCAACTAGCGACCATGGTCGTACGACGGACGGTTTTGAGGTCTCCTATTGACCGGGCGACGTCCGTCGTACGACCATGGTCGCACTACCATTGCCAATTAGGACAGCGCCTTTTATATAACTTTTTACCGTTATTATTAGTAAGTAAAGTTTATGTTATAAAAATAATTACCTTCTCAATAATGCAGTGGTAAACATTCTCATATCCAACTGATTATTAAGTTCCAGTTTCCTTAATAGAGAAAGTAACACATCTAGCCTTCTTGGAGCACTAAGGGTGGGGCCTCCACCTCTATAGCAATCCAACAAATGGTTGGGAATGCTCGGTAAGATTGCACTGCTTGTTACTGAAGAAAAAACACAAAAAATACTAGGCGAAAGTACAGATTTAAATAACCAACATATTACCATAACTTATAAGTTTCAAATACTTACAATATAACTGTAAAAGTAGAAAAAAAATTACTGATATTTTCATTTTACAGCACTGCATTACAGAAACGCGAAACAAAACAAATGACTCCTAACACATGTAACCTACTTGTGTCAGTACCTACTCCACAGCCCATGTAGGCTAGCCATAGTAATCAGATAAGATAGTGCAGGTACTAGATTATAGTGAATACAGAATATGGAAATATGATAGGCAGCCAGTAGGTTAGGTTATGTTATGTTTTAATAACCTCAAGTAGTATATGTAAATAAAAGAAATAAATCTATGAAAATATTTATTTGGGATGCTTTTGTAACCCATGTTTTCCATATAGTAAAATAGTACCTACAGTAAACATCTTATTAGTTTAGATAGGTAATACATACAGAAACACAATCAATTTCTTTCTATAATACAAAATCTTAGATAAGTAACTTACAGCACATATCATGACAATAATATTATAGTGACTTAGGCAGTGAATACAAAATTATATTTTAATAAATTATGTAAAAGAAAGAAACCACCTTATGAGTTACCAAACATGAAGTAAGCTATGGAATTGTGACCTCAGTATTATTTAAAGAGACTAAAAATCATTCACAAGACAAACATTAAAAAGTAAATCATACATTGTTAAAATATTAAATAAAAAATTCAGGCATTACACACATCATTGGAATAATAAAAATAACAGTCATTTCAAGTACAATGTGAATAGTGTTTTGTTCTATAGGCTCACTAAAGCCTGCCAAATACAAAATTGTTTATCTTTGTAATCACAATTGGTATCATTAAGTGTATATTATTATCGAAGCACTAATTTGGCAGGTTTGCCATCAACTTGCCGAGAAGAACCATGTTTCAAAGTGAATTCCCTCTTAATGTAGGCAAAAAGTAAGTCTGTTATCAGAAATATTTGTGCTGTGGCGAATGAGAGAGTCACACCGAAGAAAAAGTTGGCATTTGCTGAGCCAGAGTATATCCAGAGGTGCCATACAGTGGGACCCAATGCTGATGTAATAATAAAAGCACAGCCAACTATGAACTTCTGCTGCATGACTGAAATTACAAAAAGATAGTTTTTATATTTTAAACATAAAATAAAATACAACATTCTCATCAAGACTACATTCTTGACACATTTGGATATCATAAATTCATTAAATTTACAGAACTGGGTTTTCAACAGGCAACTTTACTACTATTATTACAATTTATATTGCCTTAATTAATATTTTAATAAAAAATTTAATTGGCACTGCAAAAAACAATTGCTGGCAAAGATATCAGATCCCCTATGTATATAGGCAATTAACAAGTCATTTATTTATTGCTTCACATGGTGATATAATACATTAATTTATTGTCTTGAGTGTGTACAATAAACACCTACCCCTATGGGATACAGGCATGAGTGTGTATGAATGTATGTACAATAAATTTATTGTATTTTGAATATTATAAATTATCATGTCTGCATTAATGTCTCGGTTATTGTTTCAAACATGTGGGCCCGGGGTCCGCCTTGACTATGATCCAGCATTTGGCGATGATATAATTACAGTGGAGCGACTTCCATCTGACGTCCGTGACCCAGCTACCAGGAGAACCTGACCTACTTGGATCATGGTTACAAATTCAGTTTGCCTGAATTTGCAGGTTTCATCACGATGTTTTCCGTCACCGTCAGAGCATCGGTTAGAATTCAACTAATGTACATAACTCAGAAAAGAGTCATTGGTACAAGGCCGCAGCGGGATTCGAACCCGGCACCTCTCGCTTACGAGTTGGATACTCAAACGCACGGCCAGTGACGCTCAATTTTGGATATTATAAAACAAAGTCCCACATCTGTCTGTCTGTTTATAATAAACTCAAAATCTACTCAACGGATTTTCATGTGGTTTCCACTAATAGTCAGAGTGATTCTTGAGGAAGGCTTAGTTGTATAATATGTTAGGGTTACTATGCGTCCGAAGTCAGGGTGGGCTGCTAGTGCATAATAAGGATGTTTATGATTTAGGCCATGTGGTTGCTGTGTTTATTGTAACAAAAGTCAAAACCATTCAACCACAACAAAAATTAATGACAAATCATTTTCATGGTCTGCTGGTTGACTGTTAGACAAAGCCTCAATGGCTTTAAGTCCGCCAATTGCTGTAATTTGTGCAATATAGTTTTTAAATAAAATAAATAAATTTTATGTTGGACATTGACATTGTGCGATCAAACTCCATTAGATTATTTGCTTTGGGTATGTATCTATGCCAATAAACCAGACAATAGAACACAACATTTGGTGAGCTATTAGCAAAATACAGTTGTCTATTGTGAAAGGTGTGTTTAAATTGGATGTCCAGATTGGGCCATCTACGTGCAAGACTTTAAAATCACCATTTATTATAATAAAGTACATATAAAATACTTACATGTAAACAAATGTTTCCACATTGGTAGCAGGGCTAGATAAAATCCAACATCACCAATACATGGGTAGGATCTGAATATTGTAGAAAGTGCGATAAGTACAGTAGCCAACAGCACTGGTTCCTTCTTGAATCTAAGTGTTAGAGGGACCACATATAGAGCCAGGGCATTAATTTGGAATGCACAGACAAAAAGCAGTCTGAAGTGTTCAAACATTTCGGTAAAGAAATACCAAAAGAGTCCAATATTCGGCTTTAGGTCAGGTACTGTCAATCTGAAATAATATAAAATTACAATTTTAAACCTTTATTTTGTAAATTGTGGTAGAATTTATTTAGATTTAGTGATACTTACATAAAGCCATATGTATTGTTAACATATTTGTAGGATCCATCCATTATATGTGCAGAAATGAAAATCAGGAAACCCCAGCAAAGTACAAAGACTAATAATGTACGTATGTAGGAACATTTGTTACATCCCTTATTTACTTCCGCAAGTAATATTGCTATTGGCACTATCAACAGCACTGGATATAGGGCTTGGTGCGTCGCAAGGGCTACAAATGCACAGGCCAGGATCCCACGGCCACTGGAAGCCCCCCACAAAGAGGCGGCCAATAAAAGGTTTTGAATCACCGTAGTCGTCATACCCACACAGTTTAGTACAGCGTAAGGATTGAATAAGTACACAGACAAAACATATTCTGCAGATTCCATTAGTTCCGAGTCTTTTAAAAGCATGGGTTTTGAGTCTGCAGATATATCCTCAGAGAGTTTCTTCTGATTTTCTTTGAACATGCGGGCAAAAGCCTTGGATGTTTTGTACAATAAGTGTGCTGTCAGTAAGTCCAAGATTGTGAAGAATAGTGGCAAGAATGCAGGAAAATGTTTCATCAGATAATGAAAACATACTAGCATAATAGGTGACTCGTGAAAAGAATCTCCTTCATAGGGATTTATATTACGATCGTACAGATAAACGCCTTCAATTAATCTCTTCCATGAATTCAAAGGCGTTGCTATTTCTACACGATTTGATATGGTTTCCCAATAGTCAATATGAATCAACCAATATCTCACTAAACCAGCAACTATATATTTTATTGCTAAAGTCATGTTTATTGTAAATAGTATAACTATAAACACATATATTATCACGTAAAGATCATTGTATTTATACACACAACACAAGACCCAGTAATTAATTAACCAAGAAAACACCGCTCGCCGCAACTAAATTTTCGACCGAAAAACAAACATGGACTTTTTTGACAGTTGAGTTGACAGTTTTTTTTTATTTAACTGCATTCAGCTTTGGCATCTCGGGGACAAAAACCATCACTCTTTTTTAGAAAGGCAAGAAATATCAATGATTTTAAAATTATCTCTCGTTCTTTCCATGGAAAAGTCCAAATTAGAATTCGTAGGATGGGCGCTCAGTGTACCAACATGCACCGTTAGCGCTATCCGTCCGTAGGTACCTACCGGATAAATAAATCTGATGGACTTTCACAGTTTTATTAAAATTCCTATTATTCATAAACAGTTTGTATACTCTTTTGCAAAAAAAAACGGGCATCTAAGGACATTTTCGTGCCTGTACGTATATAATAATAATATTGAAACTTAAAAATAAGTAAGTACCTAATTTATACACTTTATTCGGCCAGCATTCGATAACGCATACAGTGCTTGGGCTAGCCTCGAAACGAAGTGGTCCATGGTTTGCGGAGGTCACACTGAGAGAAAACTGTATTTTGTCCCCTAAAGATATTCTCTTTATTTCCGCCCATCTGTGTTCATAGCCTATTTAGCCTCTTCCAGGTCGGCCATAGACGTTTGTTTCCAAGTGGGAGCCATTCAGCAGGTGGAATATAAATTAGGGATGGAAAAATTTATTGATCCACTGATTTTTGCTGGTTGTAGGCGCATCGTTTTCGCACGATGTTGTGTCGCCAGGGAACTGGGTCGACTTTTTAAACTCTTAAGTTCTTAACAGTAGGTTCCTGGCCATAAAGAGGGTGACGGGGGTCCGTTTTCTGTAGCGTTTCTCAACTGTACTGGCTATCTCTCTGCGTGGTGGAGCAATGCCAGTCAGTGGATACAGCTTAGTCACCGGAGTCGGTTTAGCACAGTTAGGAGCTGTATCCACTGTCTTAGCGTGAGCTGATCGGTGCCATACATGACATGCGTATTCGCCCGCAGAAAAACGGGCCTCTATTGTATGTCCTTAAATTTATTGTTTTAATTTTATTGTCCTAAGCATTATGGTTAATTTATATTTACCGTATGGTGTCCGGCAGAGTAGAATAGCACCAACCCCTTACACTCGTGGGTGTCGTACAAGGCGGCTAATGTTTTCGAGGCAAAGGATCTAGTCCCTATAGGCTGGAAAATGGGCAGCAGCGTTTTCCACTGTTATATTTATAAAACTGCGATCTCCAACCTAAAGTAGAGCTTTCAAAGAGTGCACTGGCGACTTCATTTTATCCGGACATTGAATTTTATTTTAATAAAAATAATTAATTTTTAAAGATAAATAACCATATCGACTACGTTGAAGCGCAGCTCTATTTCAAGTTGATGATCATATAAAAAACAGGTTAATAACCTCGTGCGACCCCTATCGAAACAAAGCAACCTCCTCAAGCCTACTACCAGGAGCCTAATGCTGCGTACACACCGGGCGATGTGTGACGCGCACCCGTTTCGGCTAACGATTGTCCGTTGGCGTGTGCCGGCCGGCAATCCGCAGTGCAGCGTGGCGGTAACATCAAACGGATAGAAGTAATCATCCAATCGCAGTTTGGGCGGATACCGAAGGCCAACAAACAAACGTGCAAATACGAGCCCGAATCGGTTCCCAAAACTCCCAAAGATCGTTTGCTTGACCACGAAATGCAAGTATTAGACCTTAGAAGTCCAAATAATTCGGCCGACAGCCCTTCGTTGGCGTACGTTGAGTGTGTACACACCATAAGGACGAGTAATAACCTCGTGCCATTCATATCAAAACAAACCAACCTCCTTCATCTTACTACCAGGCGTCGTACTAAATGTTACCTACTTATCTACATGAATAGGCTCTACCAAATTAACTAGGAACTTGCCTACACTAATTATTTTCGGTAGGTAGGTATGCTTAAATAGTCGGAGCGTCGGTGGCCTAAGGTTGCGGTATCCGACTCGTACGCGTGAGGTACCGGGTTCGAATCCCACTGCCGCCATGTACCACTAACTCTTTTCTAAGTTATGCACAGTAGCTGAATACTAACCGATGCTTTTACGGTGAGGGAAATCATCGTGATGAAACTTACACATTCAGTTCAGACGACTGAATGTGTAAGTAACCATGATCCAATCTGGTCAGGTTCCCTTGGTAGCAGGGTTAGGAGCCAGGAATGTCAGATGGCAGTCGCTCCACTGCAATTAATTACCTAATCTGCCAAATCCTAGATCATGGACCATAGTCAAGGCGGACCACGGGCACGGAAAATAATTTTGTGGAGAGAAAAGAATTTGTTACAGTGGAGTGACTACCATCTGACCTCCATGACCCTGCTACCAGGGGGACCTGACTCGATTGGATCATGGTTACAATTTCAGTTGCCAGAATTTGCAGATTTCATCATGATGTTTCCCTCACCATAGGAGCATCGGTTAATTTCAACTAATGTACATGTCGCAGCCGGATGGTTAAATTAGCCGGTTAACTAAACGACTAGCTTTTTGAGCAATTATTTAGTTGAAAATTTGCCAGTTTCATAAGATTTTAAAGTAATGTTGAAAGAACGATATTGCCTTGAGTTTACGCAGCTCTTTCACACATTGTTCCAATGCTAACCTACCCACAATAACTTCAAAGTATAATAATAGTTTGCATTAGGTTTCTATTCGATTAGTTTAGGTTAGCATTATGACAATGAATGGAAGAGCTCCGTAAACTCGAGGCAATATCGGTCATTTGACTTTACTTTCAAAGTTCATGAATTTGGCCAATTTTCAATTAAATAACTGCTGAAATAGCTAGCCGTTTAATTAACTGGCTAATTTAACCATTTGGCTGCGACATACATAACTCAGAAAAGAGTCATTGGTACATTGCCACAGCGGGATTCGAACCCGGCACCTCTCTCGCTTACGAGTCGGATACTCAACCGCCCAGCCACCAACGTTCTTGAAAAACATACTTAAGATAGCTACATAACTAAAACAGAATTCGTTCAATTGATAAATCGTTCTACACAAATAAGTAGGTACTATGTCCTACTAAAATGGTTCACTCATCTAGGGACCTACGTAGCGTAGGGAACCACTTATGAGACTAGTTTTGTTGAAACAGATTACAGAAAGGTTTTACTAAATACCTGTACTAAAAATAGTGGCTCGGATGACTGATAGGTATTAACTATCAAGTAAGCTTGCACTCGTATCGTAGCGTAGCTAGGTAGGTACACTCCATACACACAGATACACAACACTACGCAGGCTCTGGTTGCTATGCAATACGTAAATAGGAAGTCGCGCCGTGGGTCAAACCACAAAATAAAGAACGGCCCGCCAAAGTATTCTATTTTTAGATTTTGTAGTTTTCAGTTTCTATTTTGATGTCAAAAGCGCCGCCACAGCTCCGGCGCCGGCCTTGACCTTGACGGCACGTGCAAAAGGATTCGTACTTAGGGATCCGTGTTTTAGGGGTCTAACTTATTTCGCCTTTAATGTTCTCTCGTTTTATGTTCTCCTGGTAGTTGCACCATAATGTTGTTTTTTTTTTATTTGTTAAAGTGAGTCTCAAGCGAATCCAACTGTGGGCTTAATAATAATCCTTATGGCGATGGCCTACATTTGCTTATCACGATTTTATCGGGTAGTTTGGTACAATGACAGTAACCTAGACAGTAATTTCTAAAATTGTGTTTGGGTCCGTGCTCCACCTAGGTGACCTAGGTTCTCCAATTGGGTGAAGCATGGGATATTTACAGGTAAAGCTCCATCAACTAAGAATCATTTAGTTAATTTTAGTTGATAAGAAATGTTCGTGAAAACGATAGGTACGATTACCTACGCGACACTGAAACATGACTGACAGACATGACATGAGAAAGCAAACTCGTAAAAAGACAAAGATGTTACATTAATTAGAGTTTGCTACATTAATATGCTACAGTAATTTGAATAAGACTACTTTGCTATTAGTTAGGTGGTGGTGCACTTTCGTAAAAACTATGAATGAACCTTTTGAATTAAAATCATAATTGATTACAATATTTTTTTGTACAGAACCCTCGAAACCAAAAAATACAAAACGGATAATTTAGACCTCCTTAATATTGCGCCTAGTACGTGGGGTGTCCATAAAATAAGCCAGTGCAAATACAGGCATGACGCATTTCATCTTAGTCCTCACAGTGACAACGCATCTGCTGTTCTGCATGTTTGTTGCCTGCAACCTAAATGCTTAAATCCTAGTACGTAAATAGTGTTGCTAGGTATTTTTTCAGCTATCCAAATTTAATATTCACCATCTTGAATTCAAACATGAGTAGAATTTAATAATTACTATTAGATAGGTACTAAAATGACAACTTTCCTTATTTCGGAGCTGGCGGAAAAGTTCAACGAGAAATGCATAAACTTGTGCCAAGACTCACCACATGCATTCAACAGGATGTAGACTGAGTGACAAAATAGACAAAAAAGTATAACAACAATATCGTGTAGTTTTGCTGCACTTTCCAAAAATATTAAAATCTAGTGAATGTACTTTATGGACACCCTGTGATATCAGTATCCCGTACATAGTCCACCTGCTTCAGTCATGACTGCCTAGTACAATAGAAGATATGGCGCAGACGCGAAATCAAGCTGTAACTTTTTTGCCTATTAATGTTTATTGTGTTTTCGCAATTAGTTTGAAGACTATATACCTAGGTGCAACATTGTGTTGAAGGCAACAAAAAAACAAATAAATTAAAGTAGAAACAAACATCGAAATGTCTTGTTTTTGTGCCGGACTGCTCACGAGCTGCTTGTAATAATAATTTTATTAACCAGCCACTTGAGGTATTGATCGTAGTGATCTTTAGATTGAATTTTAAAACTCATATGAAACGGTAGGTAGAAAAGACTTAAAGGCACAAAACCTATATCCTATCTGTAACTGGTAAAATTGTATTATTCAGTTGATTGACCTGATTATGAACTTGAGTGATCTATTACAACTGATTTCTAGAGATGCGGTCTTTCGTTTTCAAAATGTGATTATCGACATTGAAAAAAGAAAAAGTTCGAAAGTCATTTTCTCGGTAACTATTCCACGCACGAAAAAAAGAATTGTACCTATCGTTTTAATACGTTTAGCACTCCATCCAGTTCACGGCTTTATACATGTATTATGAAACACCCTGTATAAATCAAAGTGTCTTGCAAAAATAGGTTAGCAAATTATTTATAAATATTTTAGATTATTTAGCACTAGTTTGGAAATGCCACTACAACACATAGTAGATTTGGTTCTGGTACTCGCCTCGCAGGCCGCTGCGCTATATGCCTTAGACACGCCAACAGTCGAGAACTGCTGAAAGGTGGACCAGGCCAAAACAATAGTGGTAACATCAATCGCACCAGTAGTGAAAACTACAGGTGCAGTTTCGAACCTATCTGACCTTCAGTCAGTCATGCCAGTGGCTCCTCCCAAAGAGATACAACGTATATGGAGGGTGCCAATTAAGGACAACAGGTCCAAAACAAAACAAACCGAATCACAATCGACGGTAGTTGCAGGACCATAGAAAGCCAACAGACCGAGATCTTTGGATTCCTGGAGGCTTCGTTAAGTCAGAGCCGGCCCGCAGAAGTAAGCACTTCCTCAGCCAAGGGGTTGTCAAGCTTTGGTGCTGGAACGACCGTCCGGTGCAATGGCTTCGCAGAAATGTGGTGTCATTCAATTCACCCTGCCCAGGGACCAGGCTGATGGTAAAACGCCAGTCTGTCTTACCGAAGAGGGTAAAGACGATCGCCTTGGTGGCGAGGAATGGAGGCGAGAATCTGGTCTTAGACCGACGCCGCCTCCAACGCTAAAACCATTGTCAGATATCACGTCGACCAGTGGGCCATCCACTATGCCGAAAGGTGGGAGGAGACAGGAATGCTCCTCTTGGTGATGGGTATACCACAGACCGACATGGAGCTGTTGAAGACGACTGGCCTACAGAGTAGGCTTCATCTACGCCAGATTAGTAAATAAGGAAGGGACAAGTGCGGAAACCATACCTGAGCAATCGACAGACGCCATTGAAGTCACCGGACCCAGACGAAATTTTCCCGGACCTGATGAAATGGAATAGGAACGGACTGTTTGACCACCTTGTCGGTATATACAAGGCCTGTCTCGCCAAACGATATATCCCGCTGAATTGTAGAGAGGTAAAGGTTGTGTTCATCCCTTAACCTCGCAAAGGTGATTATACACAACTCAAATCCTTCGGACGTTTGACTTCGTTTATGCTAAAGGCACTGGAGAGAATATATGACAGAGACATGAGAGACTCTGCTCTAAAAAGTTACCATTCATAAAAATCAACACGGATATTCCATAGGCAAGAGCACTTAATCGGCACTACATAACGTTGCAGCTCATATTGAGCCCGCTATGGAATCTAACCACCCTAGAGGACATTGAGGGTGCGTTCGATTAGACCCACTTTGGCAGTATTAGCAACACCCTGAAAAAGCATGGAGTTAAAGATGGTGGTTGCTAGAGGATGCCCTTAAGGAGGAGGTCCCCGCTCTTATGGAACATAGTGGTCAACGGGCTTATCAACCATGTAAATGACCACAACTTGAACGCAGTAGGCTATGCTGATGACATAGCAATACTAATCAGTGGACCCTTTTAAAACGTTTTATGCGATCTCATGAGGTCTGCCTTATGAATTGTTGAAAGCTGGCGTCAAGAACAGAGAACTGTCCGAGAACCCAAAAAAACATTGATGGTTATGTTTACGGACAAGAGGAATATGGGGTGACTCAGACTACTCAAACGTTCGATACGACCCTATCCCTAACAGATGAAGTCAAATACCTCGGGGTTATCTTTGACAACAAAATAATATGCAACAAACATTTGGAACACAAGCTGTCTAATAGACTCCTAGGCAAGATATCGATATTGCGACCACCGCTCGTTAAATAGCTCATTTCGGACTATCCAAGGTAAGGTTAGCTGGAAGAAATCCCATTGTGGGATAAGCCCGCCTTTGCAATGTATATTTATTTTCTTTTGTTATTGTTCTTTATGTAGTTATACGCAATAAAGAGTTTACATACATACATACATACAAGACCTGGGGTATTTCCCTAAAATCGTCAGGTGGCTGTATACTGCGGTAGTGAGGTGGGACCATTCATTACATATGGGGAGATTGACTAGAATTAGACTAGATTGAGTGACTAGAACCAAGCTGACCACGTCAATTATTAACAAGCTGCAGCAATTCTAGAGGATGGCTTGTTTCGCTATTACTGGCTACATTCGTTACCTTTAGCAGCCCTTGAGGTAATACTGGGACTGCTACGGCCTTACCTGTACATACAACAGGAGGCAATGTTGACAGTTCTCAGAGTCAAGGTATCAAAGCTACGATGTAAACGAACTTAGTTCCCACCACAATTTTCGAGAAACCATAGTGTCGAATAATCCATTGTTAGAGGCCAAGTGTGACAGAACTCCAAAGACAGTCGTGGATCATAAGATTCTTCCATCAGAGGTAGTGATTATCCAAGTATCCCACCACGGTCCAGGTTGACATTTCCTATAGATAATATGGAAAAAGACGCAAAACGGTGTCACCAAGCACGCATTAGTAAATTCCATCAAACGTGAGTTATGGTTGAACTTTGTGGGGAAAAAAACAAGCATTAACCTATTTATTTATTTCACAGTTTTACAGCATATTTTAAGTTTAAAAATGTTACAATAGGGAGTTGTAACGCCAATTACAAAATTGCAATTTATAATTTGCACCTTGATTGCAATTATGACAATTTATAATTTTTTACTTAAGTAAAATTAGTGTTAATCCACAGTAACAATAATTATAAGTAATCTTATCACAGGCCATATTATGTACTTAGACCTTAGTATTAAAATACCTACTGTCGCGGGGTGCTATCAGTCCCCAATCTCAGGGTCCACAGCGGAAACTTCGGTCAGGCTGCGCCAATGGTATTATTTTATTTATTTGCTTATTTACAGATTCACAGCAACATAAGGCATTATAAAAAAATCAACAAATTACATAAATCAATTGCTTATACACATTAAAAAAATAACAGTTAACCATTATTCTAAATGTACATAATGTTAGTTATAGTATAGCTCCAAATATTTAAATTGAAATACGAGTTTGTACAATAATAAAAATTCTAACACTAAGTTAAAAAAGAAAAATAAGTACTAGTAGGTAAGTCCTACCTAATTTAGCAAATTAATTATTTTTACAAATTTAATTTAGGAGACACACTTATCAAGTTGAGTAGTAACGAGTCGGAACTTCTGGTATCTACCTACTGTAGATACCTATTTCTAATATTCTAGGTATGGCTAGTAGATTTATGGTATGGCTAATAGGTAAGCATTCATATAATAAAACAGTAAAAAACGTATGTCTGTACATTGAATATATATACAAAAAAATAATTTAGGGCGATGAAGAAATAGTAATATAAAAATAAGACTTAAAACTTTTGTAATTTTTGTTGTTTGTACACGCGAATCTCCGGAACTACTTTGCGGATTTCGTTGTTGTGTAGCTATTTCGACTAATTCAGTTGGATAGAACCAAAGATACAGCTTGACCTCTCCGTAGTACGGGCTTGCATACATTTGGGATGTAATTTAGAATGTTAGCTCGGGAAAAAGATAATCTGTTCTAAAAACGATTTCCACGCGGACGAAGTCGCGGGCAAAAGCTAGTTAGATAATAAGAAACTTAGGGCGGCTTGCACCAAATTCTTAAATGCATTTTAGCTGATACTTAACTAAAAAACTCAGGTTTGTCAAGGTTCAGTTGCTCGTGATAAAACCACAATGTTGATTTTTCCTTGCAATAATGTTCTGGACTCAATCTTATGTATGATAATAGAAATTTCGAAAAAACTGATAGACCATTTTCTTGGCCTACTATTGTTCTACTTGCCGCAGTCGGTTCTGTATTGACCTGACAAAACATCTTTAGCTTTTTCCATATTCATTAACCTTTCCATACTTACTTAGATTTCCTTACATGCACATTAATCTAATTTGAACCAGTTTACGATTTCGCAGGAAACAGTTGATCGTACGGTACTTTCAAAAACAACTTGTTGGCGATACGGATACCTATTTTGTTCCAATTTGATTGTGCAACTGGGAGCATTTCTTGGTAGAGTATTTTCCAATTTGAGTTCGCGAACTGGTTAGCTAAGTCGACTGTAACAAATGAAAAATTACTTAAACAGGAAGACTGAAGACTTAATTTAGTGTGTCTTGGTCACCTTCCGGGCCCGGACCAGCTCTTTGACATAATTGTATTGCATACTTCATTCCAGCAGATGGGTTGTCTGTTCGTTTTTCACTAAAAATGTTTGAAGTCGTGGGGTAGGCCTACATTCGAGTGTTAACATCTTACAGCTGTGATGATGCTTTAATTGTTATTAATTTTCTAGATATAATTCTTAGCCGTGTGGTGTCCGGCAGAGTACAATAGCACTAACCCCTTAAAACTCGTGGGTGTCGTACAAGGCGAGTATTGTTTTCGAGACAAAAGATTAAAAGTCTTCGTAAGCTGGAAAATGGGCAGCAGCTTTTTTCATTGTTATATTTAGAACACTGCGATCTTCAACCCGCCTGGAGCCAAGCTTGGAGATTATGGCAACCCCTCTCGTGGGAGGGGCCCTAAATCCGACAGTGGACTGTTATTGGCTGTGATGATAAATTCGGATCATGTTCTATTAAAAATAAACACTTACTTATTTCTCTTGACTCAGGATTGTCACTGCTAATGTAACTTGTTAAATAGGACACATCTGGTCGCATGTAAAATGTATCGATCCGGATGTATGTTTCGTCACCTTTTTTCTCTGGTTTCCCGTCTAATTTCCATGTGAATACGAGATCCTCTGTAATTTAAGAATAGGTATGTAACTAAGGTATAACTAGTGAAATACTGGAAGAAGAAATGCATGTATTATGGACAACAGTTACAGCTTTGTCCAGTGAAATATGTGGAGTTAAACGTTAGCCTTTGGGGAATATATATAAGTACCTACTTTTTAAAGATCCTATCTATACGTACTAATATAGGTAAGCCTGAAGAGTTTTTGTTCGACCGCGTTAATCTTCGAAACTACGGAAACGATTTCGTAAATTCGCTCCTCAGCATCCTCACGTCGTAAGCCATTGGCTCTTCCGATGTCCATCCACTCTTTTTGGGCAACCCGTAAGACCTCTTTCCTGATACCAGCAGGTAGTACAACACTATTTCCCACAAAAGGCCTGGGGCTGGCGTAGCACGTACCAAAACCAGCGCAGGCGAGATTACAATTGGTATTAACCGCGATGCCTCTCAGGCCAAGGACTTACGGACTCAATCGAGGCGTTACGCCGCACATTCACCGCAGCACCGACCGGCCAGGACTCGCAAAATATATAGTAATAGCCCTTAGCCCCTTAATTAAATAGCCCCAATAGCCCTTAGCCCCTCCCTTAGCCCCTTAATTTTAGGGTCCACCTACGCTACGGCGCAGAGGGTATTGTTATTTTTTATTGTTACATAGGTTAGGTAGGTACATAGACATGACAACATACATGCATCAACAAAATGCGCAAAGGCGGTCTTATCGTTTTTAGACTTCTCTTCTAGACAACCTTTGGAAAGTGGTTATGTTTTACGTAAGTTAGTAAGTAGTACAAGAGTCAAGTGGGCTTTTCTTCTAACTAAATACAAATACAATAAGAATATACAGTTCAGAAAATCGTAACAGTAATTTATGTTTTGCAAACAATTTGATGTTTATTATACCGTAGATTAAACCAAGGCCAGCAAGTTTCAGTTATTTGGTTCCAAAAATAGGCCGGTGACAGTCAGACGGACACCCAGAAAGACAGCTCAGTATTAGGACTCCTACAATACACTTCAGATACGGAATACGGACAAAGAAGTATCATAATATCGAAGAATCGCTCCAGAAAGTGTTTTTGTAAACTTAATGCCAATGGAACGTTCCATCAGGAGACCCGATTGACGGTTTGCCCCTACCTACCGTACCCATAGCATAGAAAAACTGTACTCACTCATTGTTGAATTGAATTTTCCTGTGGTGTTGATGAACAAGGAGTTAAAACTTCCTTCTCCATGGTACAGGCCTTCGACGTACACCTTTGGACTGGTGAGGTCCACTTCGAGGTGGAACCGATCGTCATCTGCGCGTAGTCTGTAACGTAGACGATTGAATTTAAAACATATGCGTGAACTTAAGCTTGTCTACAGAAATCTCAGACTATAGGCGAATTTGACAGTCCGGAGGTAGTCGGAAAGGCATATAGGCTCTATGTCCGCGGACCAGACCTGACGAACAGCTGCTCCCCGAATTCCGCTCGCCCTATCGAGACTCGAACACCGAGTCTTGATGGTTTCGCTTATTGTTGTAGTTGTTAGTGTAATTTAGGTATTCACAAAACTAGTGTCGTTTCGGATCCATGGGTTGGGAACATATATTTTCCTACCCTAGCCCTACACAACCACAAGCCTATATAATACCTACCATACCCTACCCCTAGCCTACTCGCACTCTATCCGCACCCTATCCGTACTCGTAATCGTACCCTAACTAACCTAGGTTTCCGTACCCTACCCTACCCTTTTTTACATATATTTTTATATCAAACCTAATCTTCTCTAATACTTTTCTATTGATCCGATCGCTTAATTGTTACCAAACATAATAGGTTAACCCGCGGCTTATCTAAAGATTCCCTGAAAATGTATCAACATATTTTTTTATTCCTTTGGTAATTTGGGCTGAGCAGCAAGAAGGTTTAAGTTTTTTGACAACTGGTTGCGAAACTACAAATTTAAACGATAATTCTATGCTTAATGATATTTAAAGGTGCCAGAAAAAACGAGAGTAATACGATTATGTAGAGCTCTCCGTGGCGATTCCCAACCTGCTCTTATGTTGAAAATCAGCGGCCCAAGATTTGAGCCCTGTGGTTTGAAAATGACAGGCTATGGTGGCTGAGCTGGTCAACTTTATGCCCACATAAACACACAAGGGGCGCATTACAGGAAGTGCCTAAGCACAGGACCGTGGCAATTGTAAATGTATAACGGTCAAAGAGCGTGCCGATGTTTCTTGATTGCAAAGCCTGGAGCCAGAGTATCGGCTCCCATTCGCCAACAGCTAGGAGGCGGGCATGCTCTGCACAATTGGTTGTTGCGCTTAAAATATTATGAAAAAAGGGATTATTCGGGGAATCTGCTTCCGGACTGCGTCAAGGGTGATATGGACGATTGACACTAGTGTTTGATTTATGGTGTTGCCGAGATGCTCCAGAAGGTAAAAGTGCTTCCAGAACTGACAAAACCACAGAACGTACGTATATTTAGGCACAAACAGGCATTATCGGAGTATTAATTTTGAGGAGGCGATCCAAAACCGAAGAGAAATTTTAAATTTGTTTATCAACGAATAGCGCGAGGGATAAATCGAAAATTGGTGAACGTAGGAGGTTAAGCGAAGTCTGTTATATTGGGGGCTAAAGTGCAAAAACTGAATCCGCTGCCGGACAAGACTACGCGATGTACAACTCACAGTTTGCGAGATTTAAATCCAGGCCAATGGCACTTAATTCTCGCATGATAAGTTGTAAAAATCGGAGAACTGTGGTCGCCTCACCACCTAGGGTCCCATCGTTTCAATACCAACTCATTAAATTATAATTCCCTTTCGGCCGAAGCGCTCGCCTACTTGACGAAATGTAAATCAAAAATTTAAATAGCAGTGGAAACTAAAAAGATATACGATAAATAAACAAATAAAGTTTTAAATTTAGCTGTTCTATTGTTAGATCACCTTGCTGGAAACCGGCCGCTGAATTAATTAGATGACCTTTGTAAACAAGGTTTAAAGGCTTTTCATAGCATTGCCATAAGAAGTTGTTAATTGAAATAGGAGACAAAAGATCAGCATCTGATATCCAGTATACACAATCAAGATAAAATCTCCTGCATGGTATTCTTTGGAGGATGTTCGATAAGTACTTTATAGATGTTATCAATACATTTAACTAGAGTTTCTCATTTTAATGGAGGCCGTAAGTACCTACACGACGCAATCTTTAATTGTTTTTGAGTAATTGCCACTTCGTGTATTTACTGTGACCAAAAGATCTACAGATCTAATCCAGTCAGACATACGATGTTAATTTATTTGATACTACAGCCACTTGGATGCCTCCACCAAGTTTCGAGGTCAAGTCAAATACAGTACTGTTAAGCAAAGTCTCTGTCATAATAATAATAATTATGTCATAGTTACATGTTAAAATTTTTAAAGTTACCTCATAACATTAGACATTAGTTTCTCGTACATTCTGGTCGTAGCAATTTAATAAACTGAATTCTATAAATAAATTCCGTATACAAAATTAGTCACTAGTGACAAAAAAAACCAATCAAACAAATTATTTTTATAAATATACATATTCAGATTTTTCCGTTTGACGCATAAATATTCTACCCGACTTAACCCACACAAACTTGTATTCCTTTTCCGTGGCCTTCTGTCTTGCTGCAGCCTGAAGGGCTTTCATTTTTGGAGACAAGTGCACCACAGCGTAAATAGGCATTTTGTCTGTTATTGCTAAGTGGCTCTAATTAAGTTTGTCAGCATTATTTTTACCGCCAACTTGAGCCAAACTTAACTACTGACAGGGAGCGGAGGATGATTTTATCCTATTTCGCTATTCTGGAGCACAACTGCAGATCGGATTTATTTAAGTTGAAGCCTGTGGTCTAGACAATTTGCTTTACCACAAAATATTTTCTGATTTATACTCTGAAATACTTACAATTCAGCATTGTAAGCCCTGAAATGCTGCTCAATTTGTGTCACACGAGAGTTGAGGTCGTTATTCAATGACAAGATTCAAGTTTGTCTTTTGATAGTAGCAAACTTATTCATAACGTTATTTTTAATCTCTTCGTATTTTTGCTCCATGAAGTTCATAGCTGTGGGAATCTGGTCCATTTCGTCGAGGAGGTCTTTCTTTAGGCTTTCCGGTTTAGTAGAAATTAGAGACTTAAATTCCTTAAATGCCACCTTCAGTTCGTCCCTCACTATTAAAAGAATATCCTTTCTACTATCTACTTTTTCTACTTCCGAGAACCACGATACTGTCACAGGATTGAAATGAGCTTCATCAGGTTTACTATACGTGGGAGTGCTTTTATTCTCAGGCTTAGGGCGTTTGTTGTGACACGGAGTACATTTCTATGCCTGCTTATAGTCGTCTGTTAAATCACTATAGCTTCCTTTAGAATGCGTGCATGAGAAGTGACGGACTAAACTTTCAACACTAATGTATTAAAATATATAAATACTTTAATTACATTGTTACGCCAACGACGGTCGGGTGACCAAAAATTAAAATTTGCTTGCTTATATAGTTTCAGTTTCCGTAATTTTGCCATACAACACGCTATTTTCCTAGGTAAGGATTAATATTAATTTAGGCCTATTATAATAATAATAAAATAGATAATCGGCCTAGTTGATTAAATATTAGGTTTAATATTAATAAAAATAATAATCATCTTGGCGGTAATGTCCTGGTTGTGCTCTCGCGTGCTAGGGCTGGTGTCCGCCTTGACCATGATCCAGAATTTGGCAGATCAGATAATTACAGTGGAGCCACTGTCAACTGATCTCCGTGGCCCTGATACCAGGGGAATCTGACCAGATTGGATCATTCAGTCACCTGAATGTGCAGCTTTCATCACGATGTTTTAATTCAACATTAGAGTGTCGGTAAGCATTCAACTAATGTAAATACATAACTCAGAAAATATTTATTGGTACATTGCCGCAGGGAGATTCGAACCCGGTACCTCTCATTTGCAAAACGGCTAGTTTGTCCATTGAATTGCAGTTTTTTTTTTATGTCATATAGTAGGCAAACAGACAAGCGGGCCACCTGATGGAAAGTGGTCACCACTGCCTATAGACATTAGCAACACCAAGAGTATCGCTAATGCGTTGCCTACCTCTATAACACGTTGCTCTGGCAGCAAAAGGCAAATGCCACTCCACTGCCAAAGCCACGGTTCACCAAATCTTCACCCCATGGAGCACTGGAAACCTTACTCACCGGCAGAAACACAATACTATTTAAAAGAGTATTATTTAGTTTATTTTGCGTAAGTACAACCAGTACTATAGCTTGTAGCCATATTAGTCAACCAATATGGCTACGTACCTAGTAACTTTAACTTATAATTGATATTGGTTAGTGCCAACAATAATAACAATACGGTACCGTGAATAGTTTCTGTATCCAATGGGTTTTATTCTATGTAAAGTACCTACGTTGTAAGATTCAAATAAATATATCCAAAACCGATGAGGTGAGTACGCATTATTTTTTTGGTGATCAACAGCATTTTTATGCGTTTGAACTTGTCACATGTGCATGCCAAGTTTCGTTTTCGTTAAAGACTTCCTACGTGGGGAGCATAGCTAAAGAAGCAAGTATGTAAAACTACAACTCCGAAGGTCAATGGGAAAATTCCAATTTAGTGCGCAAGAAGGTATATTAGGTATTTTATTTACTAAGGAAAACCATCACCAATGAGTACAATATTAAGTAATACTGGCAGGACTGAGCCAATTATAGGTTTCCACCGATAGAAACTAGATAAACTAATACATACTTAATTAAAGGTTAAGCATGCCGAACAGTCTATAAGACTTTACAAACCAGTATATGACCAGAAAAAGGACATTTAATAAAAACTTGTAAAATTATTTCAACTCACCTTACTTTATGTACCGTTGCTGCTGTTAGACCATAAACGTTTATGTCTCGTAGTACCATTTTAGCTTGAACCTGAAAACAGCAGATAACGATTAGGTACCTATGCATAGGCGTAGGAAGAGGGGGGGCGGGTGGGCCGTGCCCACCCCAGAATGGTCTGGTGCCCACCCCAGGATGGGGTGCTCACTGTACTTTGGCGATTGACTCGACTTCATCGGCCACCTCAGGGACCAGGAAAATAGCCCTAGATACGCCAATGTACCTATGAGTACCTAAAAATAACAAGGTGATGGCAACATCTCATTCGCATATTGTGTTTTAATTATTTGAATAAGATATAAGCTTACGCTCTGTGTTTCATGCCATAAAGCGAAAGCGAATCGCATCAGCAATGAGCAGAGACTCGACAGCGTTATGAGGTCAATTGGGGACTATATTGGGTTTATCTACCCATAATAAATTAAAATATTAAAATGTTACTAACATTAAAAAGTAAGCGACAATGTTTATGTAACTAACATGATAAAGAGTTATTTCTGATCTAAACATTTGTAGTGCATTGTATAAGTCGTCAACTAACGAAGACGAGACGAAGAAGTAAAAGGAGTTTGCCAAGACCGGACCATACAAATGGACCAAATAAAAAAAAAGACTTATAAGTAGGTACTAACTAAAAATGTCGCTGGCTATTCAATTCAATTCAATTATTAAGTTGGCTAAGCGGGTCTGATATGTAAGCGACAGAAGTTCGATCCCCAGTCAGTGGTCAAATTACTTTTTCTGAGTTCTGTGCAAATCTCGCGAACGCACATCAAATGCGCAGTTGCAGCAACGGCTTGCACGCCCACGTGCATGTCTTCGGTGAAATGCACGTAAAATGCAACGCCCACAGAGCAAAAAATTAATACTTTGCCAGTTTTATGAAGGTAGCTAATTTTCCAATCTTTTTGAAACCGCCGCTCGCACTGTTGTTGCAGCAACAACACGCGCGCGGCGTGAACGGCGCGTAAGCTGATCCTGCAACCTGACATTTGGGCGCGGTCGCGTACTGTAAACGCCTTACGATGAGGAAAAACATCGTGAGGAGTCCTGCACATTCAGGCGACTATATGTGATCATGATCAAATCTGGTCAGGTTCCCCCGTTAATACAGTCACGGAGGTCAGACGGCAGTCTCTCAGTCTCTATTCTATTCCAGATCTGCCATATATTGGATCATAGGTGGACCCTGGACCGAATGTGATATCAGGACAATGCTATTGATGATATTACCTAGTTATTAACACAAATAACGAGCTACCCCCAGGTATTAATAGGTGTTGCTTGTCCTTCCTTGAAACAGAACATCGTGGTGATCTTGGCATAGATATCTACTAAGTTCTTGCAAACAAAATAGCAGGTTTTGCATTTATGTCTTTTATATTATGTAAACTAAGGTCATTTAAAAAATAAATTACTTATTAATTAAAATGCGTGTTAATTAAAATAAAGATAGATATTTGACATACTCCTTTGCTCATTAGGAGAGCCATATTTAATTAAGTTTGATAGGTAAGAAAGGATAGTATGGTGTATCGTCTTAGCACTATTCGTAAACGGGGTGGAGAGATGTGTTCACAAAAGCATAAATGTTAGTACAGGTAGGGTTGATCCGCAGTGTAATTTTATGCTGCGCAACTGTCAGGGATCCACAAAAAAAAGTCGCTATCCTCTTTGTAAAATTGGGTTCCATACGTTAGGAAGACTAAATTAAATACTTAAACGGTACTACGGTGAGTTCGGTTGTTGCATTTATTTGCAGACAACGGGCTTTGGTATGGTATCCTAATCCCACTTGGCGCCTGTAGGTACTTGGCACCTGTAGGTCTTTTCGTAAGAAAGAAAATAAAAATAAATTGTATGGTCTATGTGCCTAATCGCAAACAGGAGTAATGGCAAACACGATCAATATTTCAGAACTTCCCTATCAGTTATAGGTATGCCTATGGTTTATTGTGAGCGCGCTAATTTTGTTTATTAGCGAAAACTGATGAACTTACAACTCATAGGGAAGTGCTGAAATATTAATTGTGATTGCCATTACTCCTATTTGCCTCCTGGCACATTGACCCTAATTGTAATTTATTTGCGGAATTGAGATGTCAAAGCAGAAGTCTAGATAATAATATTATATACCTGATTTTGTGTGTATTGGACACGTATTTCTTTCTGGTTGTAGGGATCTAATGGGGGCAGGTTGAGCTCCTTGATTCCGCCGGCCATAGCCTTAATGCCTTCCTGTATGGCCCCCACCATGCACTCATTCACATCGGCTGAGTTTCTGTCGCAAATTTTGAGATATTTTTCTGAAAAGGTGAAAAGGTTTATTAGTTACCAACTCAGTATCTGCTCGCAGAATCTGGAAAGATTCGGTCACGAGTTTTTTTTTATTCTAGTAAATATCTCGCAGTGATGCTGGCAGCAGTACACTTATTTCATTCAAACACCTATACCATACCTACTTTATTTTTATTTTATCAGGAACTAAACTTTTATCATCATCAACATCACAGCCCGTAACAGTCCACTGCAGGACTTAGGGCCTCACCCACGAAAGGGGAGGTTATTGCCATAATCTCCACGCTTGGCAGGCGAGTTGGAAATCGCAGTGTTTAAATATAACAATGGAAAATGCTGCTGCCCATTTTCCAGACTACGGAGACTTGATCTTTTGCCTCGAAAACATTAGTCGCCTTGTACGACATCCATGAGTGTAAGGGGTTGGTGCTATTCTACTCTGCCGGACACCACACGGCCAGATTTTTATATTTGTAAGTATTTAAGAAATAAATAATAATAAAGTAAGGAATTGTCGTTCAGTTAAGAACATAGACGTAGAATTTTTTTGTAAGAGCTATATCACATCAAAAACATTATAAGTAAAGCTCACAGCGGATTCACTGTGAAAAAATTATCCTATCTAATGAAGAGCCAAGTTCCTAACTCTACCGCCATTTTAGTTAGAATTCATGGCTTGGCCGTTTTGGCTGGATTCAGTGCTCGACCAACGCGACGGCCAAGGCTGACGTCCGTTGGACCAAGCCAGCGCGTCGCTAGAATCAGCTTTAAATCATTATATATATGTAACGGCCAAGCCATGATTTTCTGACCAAAATGTAGAGTTTGCATAGCGAAGCTTGGGCTCTTCCTAACTTTTCACTTGATAACTTTTTCACAGTGAAATCGTTGTGAGCTTGCGAAGCTTGGTGACCCAATGTTCCATTAAAATATTGTTGTTCAGATTTTATATCTTTTTGTAGTATGGATGCTCAACCCCTTTCTAGGCTGCATACTAAGTTACAGATTTCAAGCATTCCCAATACTTTTCATTTTCTAAACAGACCAGCATCCTCTTTTATGGGGGTTTGCCAACATTTTTCGGGTTTCGCCCCACCAGAAATTAAAAAAATATATGTGTTATATGAAAAAAGTTATTTTTCGTCACAGTTACTTGTAACTTGGATGAAGTTGTATCATAATCCAAGATATTACATACACGTGCTTTTTACTTTACTATTACGCACTAGTGTGATAAAATTCCCCCATTTAATTTAAGTTAATACCTCACTGCAGTAATATGTATATGGACCAAAAAAATTTAATATAATCGGGTAATACCGTTATACTTATAAATCTGTCATAAACAAAAAAATAGATACAGTTTTTTTAGGACCAACAAAGAGTTTTTATTCGGCTGAAAATAGTAAGTACAGATTTTCTTGAATAAATAAATTGTACTTCCCTAATTATGATAAATAAACATTCAATTTTATAAAATTATTTACCATTTGCAATAAATTATGTTATAAATACAAAAATATTCACTTTATTTTATTTTTTATATGGTATGTATGTTGATTTTTCTTTTCGCGCCCTTCCCTACCTGGCACCTGCACGCGAAGCAAACAAAAACTGCGCGGAATTTTCCGATTATAAGTTAGTAACAAATACAGGTCTGTTATTTTCCTCGCTAGTGTGATGAATACTGTCGTATGAACTTGTATGTAACGCATGTGCATTGATCATTACACTTTCGGCTCACCTATGCGCGTAATACCGCCTCGACCAATCTAACACAAGCTTGTATCACTAATTCACAATGTGTAATATATAGCATGGAAAATGCTGTATCATAAACATGCCATTACTGTTTAACTTGAGGATTTTGGTTGAACTGAAGGAGGTTTCGTCTGCCCTATTAAGTGATCTACTCCAGGGTGGTCTCGGTTTCGAACTTACATGATTCTATGTGATTCTGCTCTCAACCATATCCGCGCATTGCACAACCTGTTCAAAGGCATCATCCGTGCTGTCATCCGCATAATATAGCAATGAATGACGTTCATTCATAGACAACATGAGATATCATTAATTTAATATGCAGCTTCACAACACTGTCGACAGCACAGAACTTTGAACCTAAATAAAAAAGTAAAAAAAGATATACCCTTTAATACACATTTTAATACTTCGTAATAACATTTTCATTCTATTACATATATTTATATATAAATATAAATTGCAGTCTTGCTAAAACTCGAAAACGGCTAAACCGATTTGAATAATGCTTTTTTTTGTTCGCTATAATATTGGGATCGTTTAAACTCAAAAAGGGTATGTAGGGGCAAAGTAGTAGGCTACTTTATCCCTATCTACCCTTTTTTTGTACAAACCACCCCTGTATTATAACCAATAAAACAAAAGAAGAATTATTCGAATCGGTCCAGCCGTTTTAAGAGTTATAGCGAGATAAACGAAGAGCAATTTTGATTTTCTGTATGGAGATTGTATCATTTATAAACAAAATATAAAGTATTCCACATCGATTTTGCAGTAAATTATTAGATATATATGTTTAATGTAAACGGCATATATAAAATTTCTGGCGACTCTGGGTTTTTTTAAGGCCTTTGCAATCCAAGGCCTATTGTAGTTAACTTATTAGATTATAATTGTTTGACGTAGCTAGCCTGTAGTAAATTAATATGCGTAAAGTGAATTTTAGCAATCTATTCATGAATTTTTGATGACTTTAATAAAATTAATATGCAAACGTTGTAACAATAGGAAGTAGTTAGCAATAAATATAATTAGATTCTCTTAGATTTAAAATTTAAAATTTTAATTATTTTAATAATGAGTATGACCTCCTTGTACCAAAATCACAGCTTCCATCCTTGTGGACACGCTTATTTCCACGATATTTTTAATAACACCTGAGGATTACGTTTCCACTCTTCCGCAAAAATTCCTTTTAGCTCTCTGGTGTTTTACGTAGCAGGCTGTACTGATCTTGCCCATCTTATTAGGATATCCCTGATACTGGATCGATGGATAGAGATCGGGACTTCGAGCCGGTCAAATGACGGTTCCGGTACTTCTTACATAGATGCGTTCACGTCTCCAACGGTGAGCGCGAGCATTGTCTTCTAAGACTGAATCTTTTCCAAGAGCAGTTAATGCAGGCTGGACATGTGCAATTAGGACCTCTGTTATATATCGGTGTGCATTTTATGTTGCATTTTCAATGAAAACTATTTCCGTATGCTCCGTCGAGTTAATTGCTGCACAAAACATAACAGAGCCTTCGCCATAAGGAGTGATTACATTGAAACACACATTGGGATGCGTTTCCCTAGGGCCTATTTAATAAACGTGACCAGACGACAATTCTTTCACGTTTTGACAAATAAGTCGAAATGGCGCCACAAGTCATCATCTCTTGGTGTTAATGTCCCAGTTGTGCTCACGAGCATGAGGGCCCGGGGTCCGCCTTGACTATGATCCAGGACTTACCGATTAGGTAATTAGAGTAAAGCGACTACCATCTGACCTCCGTGAACCTGCTTCCAGGGGAGCCTGACCAGATTGGATCATGGCCACACATTCAGTTGCCTTAATGTACAGATTTCATAAAAAGATTATGTTTTCCTTCACCGTAAGAGCATCGGTCAGTATTCAACTAATATACGTAACTCAGAAAAGAGTCATTGGTACATGGCCGCAGCGGGATTCGAACCCGGTACCACTTGCTTACGAGTCGGATAACCTAACCGCTAGGCCACAGACGCTCTTTACTCTTTACAACACGAGTGTGGTAATCTACATAAATACACAAAATACACAAAAAGCTGGAGCGTTTGATGGTCTATCTAATTAAGAACGTAAAAAAGGTGCAAGAATGGCCGGTTTACTAACAAGTGTACTAAGGATCTCGTCAAACCAGTTTCAGACATAAATTACCTGATTTACCTATGGAATCAGTGGAATAGAGTGTGCGCTAGATCTAGAATTCTGTACTTTTGTATAAAAGTGGCGATTTCGTAAGTCAAGTATAATAGTTTTTCGCTAAAATTCATGCCTAAGGAGAACGAAAATGTTAAATGTTATAAATGCAATAAAGAGATTACATACATACATAAAGATTATCTATACATATAATACAAAATAATAATTTAGAGTGATGAAGAAATACTAATAGAAAGTGATTTTTTTAATCTGTTTTTTTATACCGCTAAGGTGGCAAACAAGCTTGCGGCCTGCCTGATGGTAAGCAGTCACCGCAGCCTATGGACGACCCCGTCAAAACCTTTTAACCCCTTGTTTGTTTGTCTGTGAACGGATTTCAATGAAACTGTTTGTTGTTGAATACCTAGCTATTAAGCCTAGGCAATATATAAGGTATAATTTATTTTGGAAACAGGAACACCTGATGTAGAACTCTAGTAGATTAGCTAAACTAATATAGCTATAAGAAATATAGAAAAACTACTAAACGGATTTTCTTTCGGGTTTGATAGTTTGGGGTTCAACTTAAAATTTAGGCAATGTTTGATCTAATTCGGTTGAGTAGAACTAGGGATACAGTTTGACCTCTCCGTGGTACCACCACTTCAGGGTCCAATCTCATCTGCTGGTGGTCCCCCGGCTGACAAATCAGCACTAAAAATACTATTAAATATGTTTTGCTATCGACACAGCTAAGAAAATGCACCAACAATACTTCTTCAAAATCGCGGTATTGCATTTAGGTTTGGCGACCCTGTCATTGTTTTTATTGAGTGTGGTTATTGTTGGCTGTATGTCACATTTAGTTCAATTTTCAGCCACCAGTAAAGTTATAGATATGTATATTGCGCGCACTCTTGAAGCATGGGTCCTAGGAATTTTGGCTTGGAGCTATGTTTCTCAATGGAGAGCCATGGTGCAAATTAGCCATGCTATGCCAATTGCAGACGTACGAGGAGCAACATTATTGTGAAGTTCGATCATCGCTCTTGAGATTCATCCGAAAAGTATTGATAAATCTTCTAGGTACATGTTTATCTACAATAACAATCTATTTTAAAACTAAACTGCAAAGTTTTGTGTCATGGACTGACGCATGACGCGAGTAAATTAATTCAATCTATCGTTAGTGGTATCAGTAGGTAATAGGTAGTTTATGGTCGGTCTAGTATCCATTTATCTATGTGTAATATTATCTTGACATCATAGAACGTTTTAATTATACACAAAAGCTACCTACGTACGTAAAAGGCTTCGGCATTTACGTAAACTCGCTTTACTCGAACGTAGTTTGTAATGCAACTATTGCAAAACCTTTGAGTTCGATGACGATGCGAGCAATAAAAATGCGAAGTGGGATTAGTTTTTGACCTAACATTTTACGAATTTTTAAGAAATAGAGACTTTATCTAAATAAAATAATAATATAAAACTCTACTCACCTATATCCACGTTTCCAAAAGCTGTCCCGGATAGAAGAGCCAGCATAAACAGCACTAGAGAAAAGTAAACTTTCGTCATTTTGGAGTTCGTTTTTTAAATGTTCCGCGATACAGCTCTGTCAATGACAACACGATATTCTCGGGCCAATACTAGTTAGCGAGTGTATGCGGACAGCGGTCGAGCATTTAAGTTTGCCACTGCCATTATAAGTCGTATTACGTATTCAATGCCAGCCACTTGTTCCACATAGTGCATATAGGTAATAATAATATTACACAACTTGTCTACCGGCTGTACCTTGCAAGCCTTTGTTTGAACCCACAACAAAGACTTGCAACAAAAAGTCAAGTAAATAACTCACCTTTTTAGGTACCATCTTGAAATAGGTTTTATGTAAACAATAACACAACACAACAAAAACTAAACAATACTGAAAACATAACTAACTAAAACTTAATTAATCTATAACTAAACTTGACTTTTTATAGGTCGTACGTTCCAGGCGTGGATCCAGGGGGGGGGGGGCAATGGGTGCAATTGCCCCCCCCCCCCCCCCCCTCAGCCTCGACTCTGACTCACAATCGCCTACAATTTTATGAGCCATAAGGCCAAAAATTCGAAGCTCCCTGCGCTCGCTCAATTTTTTTATTGATTTTATCAATAACTTCAACCTTTTAGAACAGATATGTCAAAAATTTCGAGCTCGCGTCGCTCGCTCATTCATTACCATCAGTTTTGTCATACTATTCACCAATATTTCCAAAACCTAAAATTTGGAGCTCGCTGCGCTAGCTCAAATATTCATTTTAACAATCAACCCAGCTTTTAAGACCCATAATGTTAAAAGATTCGTGCGCGCTCTGATTGCTCATTCAATAATTTTAATTTGTTTTATTGTCTTTTATTACGATCAGCATCACACATCATCACAGCACCTAAGTTAAAACGTCAAAAATTTGGAGCTCGCTCCGCTCGCTCAACAATTCATTGCTCACGCCAGCCTTTAAGACCTAAAGTATCAAAAATATCGAGCTCGCTTCGTTCGCTCATTCATAGGTTTCAGTTACTTTTGTTACCTTTCGCCAAGCTCGTTGTTGTCGCTCATTCATTATTTTATTTAAGTTACTTTTGTCAAGTTCGCCCATTGGACCTCAAAATAGCTAAAATTTCTACCCAGAATGTCAAACATTTCGAGGTCGCTTTGCTCGCTCATTCATTGGTTTCAAATACTTTTCTTATCATTTACCTAGCTTGTAGCGGTTACTCATTCAGTGTCTTCCTAAAATTACTATTGTGAGGATCATCCATTGCTGTTAAGACCAAAAATATCTAAAATAGCAAGTTCACTTCTCTTTAATGTAATGATCACCTAAAGTTTTTATAATCCAAAATATCACAAATTACAAGCTCACTCCGCTCGCTCATTCATTCACCTCAACGTAAAAAATGTCAAGCTCGCTCGACTTTTATAACCTAAAATTTCCCAGCTCGTTCCGCTCGTTCATTTACCTATTTATTGTTCACCCCACTAAAAAAGGCAATATTTTTTTACTCAGGATGCTCGCTGTAGTAGAAAATACCTATAATTAGGAGATACCTATAATTTTTACTTTTGCCCCCCCCCTCCCCCCCCCCCCTCAACCCAATCCTGGATCCGCGCCTGGTTCGTTCACACAATTTTGAACTTGAATAACTCCTACTACTACTACTACTACTGAAACTTGTAAACAATGCTGGCTACAGACAAATTCCCTCCAGCAAAATAATAACCAATACAACGTATAAAACACACACAAAAATGACCTTGACATTTCTAGCAATAAGCTGTTATACCAACACGGGGTGCCCATCGGTTCTCGAGACTGTTCACACAGTCTCAAGGTCCACTTCTAACAAGCCTTTCATGGAACCTCTCAATTTCAATTTCAATTTTCAATTACCGACACCGGCAGGATACCGATACCGGAAGATACCGGCAGGTTTAGGCATCTATATCTCACGTATGCTGGGGCTTCCGCAACATGTGACCAAACCAGCGAAGGCGAGCCTTTGCGCTTACGAGCCTCTAGCGATATCACTCACACTGGCCCCAGGCTGCCACAGATGAAAAGTACTCGTTACGTATGGGACATCGTGGTGGGACCACGACTCCATATACGTTAAGTTCTATTGACAACTTCGTTACCTATTTCGATGGTTTCAAGATTCTCGTTGCAGCTAGCCATTGTTGACGACAAGTCGTGGCAATCGCGACATGAGGTATATGCGGAAGGGGGGCACACCCGCACACCCGCACAGCACCCCGCTTAGTGCCGAATAGCATGTTGAATAGCTCATTGAGCAGGAGTATGCCCAGGATCCCTGTTGTTTTCCAGGTTTGTCCACTGTATCTCTGTCTGTCTGTTCGCGATAAACTCAAAAACTACTGAACGGATTTTCATACGGTTTTCACCAATAGACTGAGTGATTCATGAGAACGCTTAGCTGTATAATTTGTTAAAGGTGACAACTGCGAATACAACATTAATGTTTTGAAAAGGCACTTTATTGCGATTGAGTCTTTTAGAATCGACATAATCTGCTAAATCATTATTCATATCCACGCGCTCTCGGGCTATAAATAAAATAACGTGCATGAGGATTATCGATTATATATATTACAGGACATTATGTAATCCGTCATTATATCGAATTCCTAGGAAATGTATACATTGCCTAAATTCGTCACCACGCACGTTATGACGTATTCAGTTTTGGTACCCCCAAGTAGGTGTTCGTGTCGACACAAGCTGCTGAATAAAAATTAAACATGGCAATTAACTGTGGTGCATCCACACCGAAGATAGGTACTTATTATTATTTGATAAAACAGTCGTAGTTACTGTTTGTTGTTTTACTTTGTTTCATACATTTTTTTCTATTTTTGTCCGTTAAGTACGTTTTTGCCGCGTAACACGGAAATGTTCCTGCACAAAAAGTATCTTAAGTGGTACTTGAATGCCTCTGCATTTGTAAAAATATGTCTTTTATTAATGTTGTTAATTTTGATTTCACCTAACGTGAAATTACAGATCGAATGATATTTATGTTGTTCCGTACGTCGATGTTCATTCTGGAGATCACGAGTTAACGTGTGCCTTCTGATTCTTTCCACAGATCGGTTACAAATAAAACTGTGGTTAATACATTGTTGACAATTACCTAAGCACAAACTAAATCGTTTTGATAAGCTAATATCCGAACCAGGAAAATAGTCTTATGATTTTCAATTTGAAAACAGAATACGATGCATTCCAAATTCGAATTGTTGCAAACATTTTCAAGATATAAGCTCGTTTTAGATTCAAATCGAGAATGGCGTGATATATCTGCATTGACGAAATATAATAATGGCTAATCATCTTGCGATGATGGTGTCAATATCCTGGCTGTGTATTATGCCTGGGTATTATTGCGCGCGAGAGCCATTGGTCCGTCTTGACCAGGATTTGGCAAATCAGGTAATTACAGTGGAGTTACTGCATGTGACCTGTTAACAGCGGAACCTGACCAGGGTCTCACATGCACACATCGTAAGAGCATCGGTTAGTGTTCAAATAATGTACATAGCGGTACTGGGGATCAAACACGGTTACTCTCGCTTACGAGTAGGACCTCCTAACCATTAGGTCATCGACACTCTGTCTTCACTCCCGGGCAGCATTCGGTCCACACCGTGTTCGCAAATAAATTATTCACAACATAACACCTTTTTCACTTGACTCTGACATATTTTAAAGGGCTCTGGTTTACAGATTAGTGTTGGTCGGAGGAACAAATTGCATTATGTGTTCATTCTGGGCAGCACTTGGGCCTCACCCTGTTAATGTCCTTTAGATTTTGTTAAAAGATTGGTCACAGTCCGTACAAAATTAGATACCTCAATTAGGCCTAGCGTATATGAAAGTTATCTCAGAATGTTAATAAAATTAGGTGAAACCAGAATAGAATATAGGTCGGTTTTTTGCAGTTTTGTAGTCTCCTATTGGTCGACCGACATCCGTCGTCCGAGAATGGTCGCACGACCATTGCCAATTAGGACAGCGAGATATTTTAAATTAAGCCACAGATTTTAATGAGGTTTTCATCAATAGATAGAGTGATTCAAGAAGAAGGTTTATACGAATGTTACGTTCGCACATAACCATGGAATCGGCGTCACGGCGTGAATCTCCCAAAACTCGACCCAGCCGCCTAGAATAAGCACGTTACTTTTGGATCTAATATCGACCAACTGTCACGTTAATTAGTAGGAACTAGTTTAATATCAAATGTAATTAAATTAACGATCAGGACAATTTTTGGTTTCTTGTGCATCTTTCGGCTGTGGCTTACGTAATTTGTATAGTTTAATATTGTTTTGTGTAGGACACTACGCAAACGATGTCGTGCCAAGCCATCTAGTTTACAATATTTTGCATTTTTTTTATTAAACTTCAAGTATAATAACAACGGGCTTTCAAATTAATATAAAATTTTGGCAAAAGAGATATGTTAGAATTGTAGCTTGTTGTACTCGATGGTCTCTGCATTTCCCAGTGGGATAAGGGCGCTAGTGTGTATGTAAGTAATACTTACTAACATTGACGTATAAAGGGGGGGGGGGCGTGCCCTCCCTAGAATGGTCTGGTGACCACCCTAGGATGTAACGTAACTTCAATCAAAGATAATTTCAATGAAATACAACCCAGGAATCCTCAGGAAAATAGCCTTACATATGATATGTTTAAACTGACTTGTCTTATTTGGTGAACAAATAATGCCCAAAATCACGACTTGCTGTATCAATCATTGTGTATTGTATCTTGAATTATACAAGAAATACATAGAATGTGAATTTCAAGGAATACTGCTGCACATTATCCATTTAAATACATAATTTGTTGAACCAAACAGGACAAGTCAGTTTGGACAGATTATACGCTAATGCTTACTAATAATATAAAGAGGAAACATTTGAGTGTATGTTTGTTTGTTTGTAATGTATAAACTAAAAAACTACTAATCCGATTTTAAAATTCTATCACGTATACAAAGTAACAAAAAACAGCGATAACATAGGCTTTAATTTATATTTAAAATAATTTGAGATCACAAGGAAAATAACAAGGTGTCAAAATGTTGCATGTTCACACATAATTTCGGTACGATTACAGCTTTCTAACAATTTTATTTTTGTTGGGATTGTAATTTTCAAGACAATGTTTGCTTAAAAAAAATGTAGGTAGGTGTAGGATAGGCCACTCTTAATTTGATTTGTAGGTATCTTGTGTAACACAAGAACACAAGTTGTGTTAATGAAATTACGTGATGTGTAAGTTTGTTAGGTTCGCCCTAAAACGGCTAACTGGATTTTGATAAAAAATTTCCGGTGTTGTAGATAGATTACACAGCATATAATAATAATCAGACTAAACTAAAACTAGTGTACTAGTAGGGCCCAGCGCGATAGGTATCCCTTTTTAATTGGGACCGGTCGACCGAAGAAGTCCTCCCTTTACCTCCATCTCAGGTATTTTTTTTAATAGTTAGGCAGGGGAAATCCGTCATGGACACCTGGGAAGGGGACTCAGGAAGTACCGGACTTTTACCGCCTAAAAACTGGGAACCGAGAAGCGAAGGCAAAATCGTGGAGTAATTTAAACTGTTATGTTATTTGCTCGTAAAATAGTGGCAGGCGCTATTGGATTGCGGCCTAAACAGAAACCATAGCTATGGCCATTATGGCATTGGAGGGGCAAAGCATTTGCTTATTTGCCCCGAGCCCCCAACCATGACCAGTCCCTCTTTCTTTTATGCTTGCGTGCGCAATCTAAACAAGATGCTATATTAAAAACATTTGCCTTTTAAATGTATTAGGCGCTTCATCTTCCCATTTTATGACATAAATCGTCACAGAACTGTCAAATTAGCTAGGCTACAGTAGGCTAGGTGATAGGCTACTCTGTTAATAATACATCGGCATTCAGTGTGACGTCTGGGCTAATCCTTGTACGAACGTAAAAAATATACTATCGTTTTACGAGAAACTTTTTTTTATTTCTTTTTAGTTGAGTAGGTACCTAGGTATCCAGTGGCCCTAGCACAAGTGTGTCCGCGACAAAGCTCGCGCCGCGAGAGAGCGTTTGTCTCTTTCTCTCACCTTTACTAAGACGAAAGATATAGCAATACCTAGGTCGTGCTTTTTCTCGCTTATCGCGCGCGAAAGCAACTTGTGCTAGGCCTACAGTATTTTAGTAATTTTATTATTTTCGCCCTTTTATTGTCATACCACTCCTGACATTCAGGGTTCACATTCGACGTAACCAATGAACAATATCTTAATCTTATTTTATGTACTTACTTATTTTTATTTCTCTTTTTATTTTTTACTTTCCTGTGTAACACACAATGAAATTGGTTTGTTGCCACACACTGTATAGTTTTCCTAAGCATAGATTACTCCTCGGATGCAATCTGGCTCCACGATACAGGCTTGCCCTAATGTAAAGGCCATAATAACCTTCCTATCTACCTGTAAGACTATTTATTGTTCTGGGAACGTGTGAACAAAACATGTACTTAATTAAATTTTTTCAATAAAACTTATTTGTATTATTATTAATACCCTGCGCAGCTCAAATCGAAGCATTGTGGGGCAAGAATGACACCAGGCATCTGAAACTGGCGCCATGCATGACGCAGTAAAATGGGATGTGCACAGTAAGAAATTTTCTGTATAGCGGTTGAAAAATGAATTATATTTTAAATAATCATTTGTATATATATTTTTCATTTATAGTTCTTATTTTAAGTAGGATCACAAATTAATTAAATTCGAATTGTTCATTTACTAAAGCTATAAGTTGTATTTAAAAGTATATAAATTAAGTAGTTTATCAGTTGTCTATAATAGCACCCATAACACAAGCTTTGCTTACTTTGGGACTAGATAGCGCTATGCGAATTTTCCAAGCATATTTATTTATTATTTACTTACATACAATTAAAGGTATAACATTAATGATATAGGTAACCTAACCACTACGACTCCTCAGGAAACAGTTGATCGTACGGCACTTTCAAAAACAGCTTGTTGGCGATTCGGATTCCCAATTTGTTCCAATTGGCTTGTGCTGCGGGTAGCATTTCTGTGTATAGGGTCTTCCAATTTGAGTTCGCAAACTGGTTACCTAAGTCCGCTGCAACAAATAATTTAAATTTAGAAATTGCATTAAAATGTACTGTCCCTTCGACAAGAAACCCGATATGACAATGTTGATCGTAAACGATAAAATATTTTTTATACTACTAAGGTGGCAACAAGCTTACTTAGGCTGGCCTGATGGTTTAAAAGCACAGTCACTGCAGCCTATGGACGTTAGCGATACCAGGAGTAGCTATCACTCACGCGCTGCCGATCCCGTAAAACTAAAATGCAACTTTCTAAACCTATAATTTGTGTGACATCACTATTGTGGTTGCGTGCTATCATAATAGTCATGTTTTCCATACAAAGACGTAACGCTCCCGCGTTCATTAGCCTCGTTAGTAATATCCTCGTATTAGCTCGTACAAGAACCATTGACCACCACTCACAGCTGTAATACTTTGTATTTATATGGCCTTGTAAATTAATTACATATCTTAGGACAATAGACAGACAGATTGAAATAATTATAGTTCTCAGGAAATATGTACCTTCCTAATAACATATGTGAGACTTAGTTCCAGTCGATTTGTTGGAAAAACAGTACCTACAACAAACATACAGCGATACACCCTAGTTTTTGTCATAGGAGTTTCGCACGCACTAGGTCTAGAATACAACGAAATTCAAAGATAATGTGATGCAACACGAGTTCTTTTTGAGATTTTTCTTTGTGTTTGCATTTAAAGATTGTAATTGCTCCATCTCTAGTCAAGAAGGTCAAAAGTAGGTAACTCGTGGTGTTCTTTTCGTGGCCCCTTGTACCTTTTATCATGGAGAATACATTAAAATTTAATGATAAAATATTTTGTACAACATTCTAATAATTTATAATTATACTTACTAATTTCTTTTGACTCGGGATTGTCATTGGAAAGGAAAGCTCCTAAATAAGACACATCAGGCCGCATGTAAAAGGAATTAATCCGTATGTGCGTTTGATCACCTTTCTTCTCTGGTTTCCCGTCTAGTTTCCAAGTGCATACGACATCCGCTGTAAAATAATATTAATTAAAATCCTGGAAAAAACTCATACTTATTTTATTGGTCATCAATTTATTTTATCTCGTAAACATTATTTATGAATTATTTTTCTCAGCAAGCGAGTGGGCGATTCGGGTTTGAACGCAGTTATGGATACTACTAACCACTCGTTCCGTCCTTCGGATGATTCGTTTATCCATAGGCGAATGTTATCGATTGATAGCAAGCTTAACAGAAATTAACATTCTACATTTCTGTCCGGCGTGGAATCGAACCCATGACCGCTTGCATGGTAGACCGGTGGTAGCGACAATTGGACTACTCAGGTTTAAACTACGAACCCCCACGATTAAAATACGACGATAGCCTAGCCGTTTCTGTTTTCCCCCCTTCTAAGATTCCTCTCCCCAATTACGCTGGTATGCATATACTATACTAATAATAATCTCGAATATCACTTAAGGAAACTATAATTCGCACTCACTCATTGTTGCATTGAGTTTTCCTGTAGTGTTGATTGCCAAGGTGTTGAAACTTCCATCGCCAATGTACGTGCCTTCGACGTACAGCTTTGGGGCCGCAATGTCTACTTCCAGATGAAACCGATCGTCATCAGCGCGTAGTCTGTAACAAAAAAGATTGAATACACTTGGGATAGCACACCTGGATGTAGAGTCTAAACTAGTGTAAAACGAAAAGACCACAAAGGTCGAATAAAGACGGCTAGATGTTAAGCCTAATGAATTAAAAAACCTTTGTTGGTACGGTACCCTGCAGAGTGAACGTATCCTCACTGTTATTACTACAATATGCTAGAGAAGTGCATTCACTGTGTGGGCAACTTTGCTAGCTATTAAAGGAAAAAGCATAGCAGGGAATTGTCCATTCTGAAATAAATGATTCTTTATTTATATACCCTTCCATCCTTATGTCGTGGATCTTCCAACTATTCGCACGAGTCGCTTTGGCTCGACCTTTATAATGCGTACGGCTAAGGAATAGAACGCGTTGCCTGCGAGTGTGTTCCCTGATCAATATAATCTGGATGCTTTCATGACTAGAGTGAATAGGCTGTTCCAAGACGGGCATGCTTCATATTCGGCCGCATCGTCACTTACCAACAGGTGAGATGGCGGTCAAATGCCTGTCTTGTCTAAATATAAAAAAAACCCTAACATAATTCAGGACACCTCCGACTATGTAGTCAAAGAATGTGGGGTTCTATCAGGCCAAACACCAAAAACACAAAACCAACCGGTGCGTTTACATGAAATTCGCTTGGTGTAAACTGAAAAAGCCTCGGTGTAGGTTTCGCTCGTTGTTCTGTTATTGTTTATCTATGCTGGGAAAAGAGATCGTACAAGGACCGATTGCTCTTGTTTTGCTCCATGTTCATACAGTGTACACACTATAAAATCCTGTTGCTAGATCCTGGCATTAGATTCGGCGAACATCTGCGCAAGACTGAGGGCCCGGCTGGTCAGTTTCTCGCCTTGGGGGAGACTTACCTATGTCAGCAGTGGCCTGCGTCATTTATTACGGAAATTTTAAACGACGGAATTTTACGTGTTCAAATAAAACTGCACCTACCGGTTTCTAGATAAACGTGCTCGTTTTTAGCTCTATTCTTAGCACTTATGTGTTATTTTACACCTTTTTTATATCACTAACGTCGCAAACCAGCTTGCAACCTGCCTGATGTTTCCTGTAGCAGTATTTTGAAACCGTTACAAAATGTTTCGGGTGTCTATCACCGTTGATCACTTTCTATCAGGTGACATGCTTCTTTGCCTACATATATCATAGAAAATACGCCAAAATCAATTTCCGGGATAACCTACAACCTTATTATACCAAGAAAAATATATTTATAAAAATTCTGAAAATAACAAATGAAGAAAAAATCCTAATTAAATATTGCAGACCGGTTCTAGAGTTCTGTCTAATGTATGAAAATCACGGCAACTTGTGTATCTAAGTGTGCAAAATACAATAGGAGTGCTAAGTTGAAAACTCACCTTACTTTCTTTACCTTTGCTGCTTTTAAACCATATACGTTTATATCTTTTAAAGTGACCTTAGCTTGTACCTGGAAACAGAATAATATTAATGTTTACTATACTTTAACTACCTAAAGTAGTAGAATAATAAAGTGAGGGCATCAACCGATTACCATATACTAAACCGGCTTTTAGATTTTGAATTTCAAGTCAAAATTATATCCGTGTTTATCCGGTGAGCAATACAGAAAATAACATTAACATAAATTAATAATTAAAACCTTGATTAGATAACTAGAACGCTCTAATTTTTTCCTGTTGTTGTTTAGAGGCCATCACTAGTACAAAATGACAACGATCACGTCGAAGGTCATTTAAGAACATTCGTTAATATTCCGTATTATCATGAATGGTCAGAAACATCGCGTTGTCGTTGGTGCCGTCATAACCTGTTGATTAGGTAGAACTAGTTTTCGGTACGTTTTAGGTGCTTGAGGGGAGTACTGACCACGCCGTCTATGGTTTCAGTTGAGTAAGTAAAACTCCAATGCTCAATCGTATTTCACATACGTTGCACGTTAGCAGCATCTGATGCGTACTTTCAACAATGCAATCTCCAACCCGCCTGCTTCGCGGGAAAGTTATGGCAAAAACTCCACTACTACAACATGGAGGCTCAAGTTCAGATATTAATACAAAAGACAATGGACGATGACAAACAAAAACACAAAACTACATGAAAAGTTGCAACACTACAATTTTTCTCTTACATGCCTGATGACGTCGGCGCTGTGACGATGATTTTCTTTAGTGTAGTGTAGGGTACTCGTAGCTGTAACCTACAATTAATCTGTGCCCAAGGCAATGGAATTATCCAGGACCTGGACGCTAACAATGGGGCCGTTGTCAAAACTATCGTCGGCAGACGAAACATTTGGCTCTGGGCCAAATGGCAGTAGCTCACGGCAGTCACCGTGACCCTTAAATCCCACTTGAGCACAAGGGTGATAACGGTTTTTTTTTTTTTTTTTTATGTCATACGGTAGGCAAACAGGCAAGCGGGCCACCTGATGGAAAGTGGTCACCACTGCCTATAGACATTAGCAACACCAAGAGTATCGCTAATGCGTTGCCCACCTCTATAACACGTTGCTCTGGCAGCAAAAAGCAAATGCCACTCTACTGCCAAAGCCACGGTTCCCCAAATCCCCACCCCATGGAGCACTGGAAACCTTACTCACCGGCAGAAACACAATACTATTTAAAAGAGTATTATTTAGCTGCGATATTCTGTAAGGTACTTCCCCAGTCGGGCGGCTCCAATTCGAACGAGATACCCCGCTATGCCCTACCTCTCTTAAATCATCAACAGGTTATCAGGAAAGAGGCCCCGGGAGATCTAAGAAGTGAAATCGAGCAAAGTTAAGAAAAAAAAACAGGAAAGCGACTGTGGCAGAAACCGGGATTGACCGCTCAAATGATGATCATGAGTGAAGGTACTCGTTCCATAGACACTTATAATTTATAATGATAACTTTTACAAGCCGTAAAAGTAACCCGCGTACATATATTCCTACTTACGCAACTGCATGACATGTACGAATATTCTCTGGAAGTACATAAATAAGAATATTTTTACCATAAAACTTTCTGTTTTTATGGCAAATAGGTTTATGGTTTAAATTATAACTTGCTAGTCAAGTGAACGGTATTAACGGTAAAAATATTAAGTATACTCGCCAATGAGGGGTCTGGTAGCTCTGCAGGTTAAGTTTATTTACAAAGCTCTTTATGTAGGGGACTGCAGCTACAAGCGAATAGCTAAATCAATACACACCTGATTCTGAGAGTATGAGACACGTAGCTCTTTTTGGTAGTAAGGTTCAATTGGTGGCACGTTCAACTCCTTGATTCCGTTCGCCATAACCGAAATACCGTCCTGTATAGCTCCCACCAAGCATTCGTTCACATCGGGCGAGTTTCGGTCGCAAAGTTTGAAATATTTTGCTGAAAAACAAATAGGATAATATCTATAATGATAGTAGGTCACAACAATTTCGAGTAATTTCTAGTTACCACAAAGAAGAATCGTTACTGGTTTTTACTAAGGTACTCTCAGTAATTCCGTAAGTAATTCGCATATTCATTAGTATTGTTATTGCCAAGTAAACACTTTGGTAAAGGTCATCTTTACGAGCAAATAATCGTGCAAAGTTTTTGTTTATTTAGGCACAGTTAGGCAGTTTTTCCTAACATCGCAACAGATTATTCATTAACATCATTCGATTTTGTCATCAACATTTTTAGTACAAAATCATTTTTCTTTGTGGTACCAGAGCTAAAACGGAGCGGATCAGTAGTAGAGGGGATACTAAAACTTTATCCTCATACTACTATTCTACAAGCGACGAAATTCACCTAATCAACATCGTAAACTCGTTTAACTCAGGCCAATATAACAGGGTTCAACTTGCACACGGATTTTCGACTGAACCTCTCGTCCCCGTCATTCCTCATCACGGATCTCTTAGCTGTTTAATATATATTGTTGACTGTCTTATCCAATATGGTATTCAAAGAGTTTGATAAGAATTATAAAAGAAAAGTAGGTATAAATATCTATTCAACTCTAGACGTTACAGTGATTGCTCCGAACTTCCAAGTTGCTGAGAGATAGGGCCCGGAGTGTAGAAGCGTCCTGTTACGCTAAATATATTGAGTCTGTTGAATTCTCAATAAATAAGTATCCTAAATACATCTGCTCATACTTCAATTTAAAATCTAATAATAAGCATTTAATACACCAGTGCATAAAAAAGGATCCAGATCGATAAATATAGAAAATATGCGTCATCTCCAAGATTCTTGAAGAGGTTGTTTATAATCAAGTCTATCCAGCTCTCAAGCAATCATTTAGTGACTTGCAGCATGGTTTTCGTAAAGGTCAATTTAGTTTACTTACATTTTATATTCTTGTAAAAGCATGACAACAAAATAAAATAAAAAATAAATATATTGAATGAAATTTTCCTAACTAAACGTAAACCCTTCTTAGAGTTTTTCGAGAAACTGTGTTGTTTGGTAGGTATAAAAATTATTTTCGACCTATGACTGCGACTTCATTAATGTGCGTATTTCGGGTTAACAACCTGTCCTATTTCAGGCCTGGTCCGTTCTTTTTGTGTAAATTCCGTGAAGTAAAGATACATATTTCCTACCAAATGTTCCCCCCTTGGCCCCTTTCTAAGCATTCAAGTGTCACAAAATCGGTTCAAAGGTTGGACGGAATATTTTAAATCGACTTCTATTGCCTTAATTTTAGTGCAATCGGGCAATAGTCTATATACTAATATTATAAAGAGAAAATATTTGATTGTTCGTCGTTTTATTTGATTGTATTAGATAAACTCAAAAACTACTTAACCGATTATAAAAATCCTTTACCTGTAGCTACATCATTAACGAGTAACATAGGCTATATTATATCTTTAAAAAAATTTAGATACTTTGAAAAAAGGTATCAAAATGTTGCAAGATCGCGCATCATTTCAGAACGGCTTCACTTAGTAGCTAATTATATTTTTGTTTGATTTTTAATCGTCAGGACAAGGTTTCTATGTAAGAAAAAAATGGCTAGGGTAGGGTTAGTGTAGGGTAGGAGTAGGGTAGGTCATGGTAGGGTAGAGGTAGGGCGACATGCGATAAAAGTCGCGCCGGGTCTACTAGTGGTACACAAGTACATATAAAAGCTAATAAATCAATGAATTATGATAAATAACAATGCTTTCACATCGATATTTCATATCATAACCGTGGTGACAAACCCGATATTTGTACCTAACGATTTATGTTTAGTGAAACCCCGAGCGCACCCCGTCCCTACGGGGTGTCGCATCCGATGAAACCTGAAAAGCCCTTCCGGCTACAGGTGCTCCCAGGGGGTGTTAAGCACGTATGCGCCTAGGTCCCTTTTTTGGCGAGTCGTGCATAACCAGTCCGACCGGCCGGCTGGTACTCATGAGAGTTCACCTCCTCCCTCCCAACCGCTATACCGGAGGGTGCCCGTTTCCTATGCGTTGGGAGCAAAATAAAAAAAAAAGTTAAGGGAAAAACCATTAAAATCGTAAAACAAACATTATTTGAACTTCATACCTATACCTATCGTAATTTAACGTAGATTAGAGGAAAATAATATCACCGTTGTGGTTAATTTATTATTTGTAATGTTTATATTTATAAGCAAAAGGTAATACTTATAATGTAACGTCAATACAAATTAAAAAACAAAGTCCCACGCGGCGAATGTCTCCTCGCGATAATTTCAAAACTACTAAATTTATTAGAATAGAAAATAAAGGTTTAGGTGTATAAATCGTTAAGGTACCTACTACTCGTGCGAAGTCGGGGCAAGTCGCTAGTATAATCATAAAGATCAGCGTTACTCACCAATATCGACAGCCCCAAAAGCTTTCCCAGATACGAGGGCGAGCGTTAAAAACACTACAGAAAAATTATGTTTTATCATTTTGAAAACGGTTTGAAATATTCCACGATGCCGTATTTCAAATCAGCTCTGTGAATGAAGACACGATATTCTCGGAGCAGCGTCGACCAGCGTCTGCAGGCAGGGCGCTCGAGCCTTTTGTTTAGGGCGCATCCTGCTACGTCAAACCAAGCAGATGTTCAAACTCAATGTCAACCACTTGACCCCCATTATTTATAACAGGTTCCATTTAACATATCAGGAAAAACCCCTTCATGAAAAATAGCAACAACAATTGAAAATTGATATATGGATTTTATACGAATTAACTATCATAAACAAATTGTTTCGCACAATACTAGGATACTTACGAGTATTTTGTTGTTCAGAAACCTATTGAAACTACTAGGGATGAGTGGAACTGGCTGCCTGTACATGTTTTCCGTGTAACGCTGAGTTTCATCAAGAGGGAATAGGTACAACGACGAGGACCTATGCTTCACGGGAGACTGCAACTATGTATTCCAAGCCTGCACAAAAAATCAAATCATAATAATAGAATAAATCATAATAATCACGGGTTGTTCTGACGCCCAGATGATGATGATGATTGTTCTCACTCGCAGTATCTACCTGCAGCGTAAAATATGAATTATTACATATCGTCCAGCCCCTTTCGATGTTGTCCCTTCGTAGCCAAATTAGTAGATAATCACGAAATGGAAATTTGTTTACCAAATGGGATTACTTGCCTTAGTTTTTTTTAACAAGTACCTACCTAATAATAAAAATATATGTGTTAAAATGTAATAATTAAATTAAAAATTATTAATATTAATCATTAATAATTTTTACATAATGACACAACATTTTTAATCACTGCGTAATCAATTTTTTTTTAATTTAATTACCATAATCTCAAGTACAATAAAAATTTTGTATCACTTATCTTTCGCTATTGATCTTGTTAATCGGATGCTAATTAATGACGCCAAGCGCCTAATGTCTTAGAACCGGTAGAAGACAGCAGCGTTTCCAGTAGTGAATTTTCAATTATCTGATTACCATCTTACTTGTGAAAACCGCCCATAACAGTCCAATGTCCAATGTGTGTTTGACGACCTGAGTGGTTTAATGGTAACCATCCGGTCTGCCACGCAAGAGGTCCCGGTTTCGATTCCCGGCCGGCCGGCAGAAATTGAAATGCACCCATAGTACAAGCTTTGCTTAGTTAGCTGTGTGAATTTGTCCACGAATATTTATTTATTATTATTATGTTAATGGAGGCAGGCGCGGATCCAGCCCTATGCCTCACAATCGCCCACGGTTTTATGAGCCAAAAGGCCAAAAATTCCGAGCTCGGTGTGCTCGCTCCATTATTTAGTTGATTTTACAAAAAATTTAGAGCTTGCGTCTCTCACTTGTTTATTTACTTCGGTTTTTTTCATACTGTTTACCAATCTTTCAAATACAAAATATTTCGAGCTCGCAGCACTCGCTCAAATATTCATTTTAACAATCACCCCAGCTTTTAAAAACCATAATGTTAAAAGTTTCATGCGCGGTCCGATTTCGATTTCAATAATTTAAATCACTTTTATTGTCTTTTATTATGCTCAGCATCACACATCGTCACAGCACCTAAGCTAAGCTGCCAAAAATTTCGAACCTGCTTTTAAGACCCAAAATATCAAAGATTTCGAGCTCGCTTCGCTGCCTCACTCATAGGTTTCAGTTACTTTTCTTGCGTTGCGCCAAGCTCGTCGCGGGCGCTCATTCATTGATTTCCCTAAGTTACTTTTGTAAAGATTACCCCTTGCTGTTAAGACCCAAAGTGTCAAAAATTTCGAGCTCGCTTTGCTCGCTCATTCATTCTATATCACCTCAGGCTTTTATAACCCAAAATGTCAAGAATTTCTAGCTCTTTCCGCTCACTCATTCATTCGTAAACATCCCAACTTTTACGATACAAAATGTAAAAATTTTCGAGCTCGCTTCGGTCGCTCCTCATTCATACCTTTCAGATACTTTTCTTATCATTCACCACGCTTGTTGCTGTCACTCATTCATTGATTTCCTTCGATTACTATTGTGAAGATCACCCATTGTTGTTGAGACCAAGAACGTCCGACGAACGAAATTCATTCAATAATCACCTTTTATAACCTAAAAAGTCACAAATTTCAAGCTCACTCCGCTCGCTATTTTTTTCATTTATCACCCCAACGTTTAATACCTGATATGTCAAAACTGTCGAGCTCGCTCTGGTGGCTCAGTCATTAATCACTCCAGCTTTTAAAACATAAAATGTCTTAAATTTCTTGCTCGCTCCGCTCGCTCATACATTTGTTGTTTTCACCCAGGTTGTAAAACCCAACATTTCTTCATTTATTGATCACCCTATTAAAAAGGCCAAATTTTTGCGCGCTTATGATTGATACCTATAATTTTGACTTTTGCCCCCCTCCCCCTCACCCAAATCCTGGATCCTGACTGGAGGGTATTGCCATAATTTCCACGCTTGCCATGGTCTGCCTCTATTAGTCGCCTTATGATACCCATCAAGTCATACTTAAAATATAGTAGAGTTAGATACCTCTTAGCGATAAAGGGAACTCATAGAACACCGCGAACATTTTAGTTCAGGTTTGTCGGAGAAATGGTATAAACCCATTGGAGCGTTGCATAATTCCATTAGAAGGTTTTTGCGGCGATAAATTTCAACAAAACAGTTCAACGAGTGTATTTAGATAAGAAAGCGATAATACAATAAAAAATAACAAAGAATAAAATAATAGGATAGTTAGAGTAGCAATCGTAATGTGGCACTACCAAACCCTTTGGTCTCTTGTTAGACCCGCCACCACCCATGGTCACGTCTCGACCGAAGCAACGCACGTGCGCCAGGGGCTCTATACACGTGCTTAAAATTCCCTTATAGTCTCTTCTGTCCTTATCCTTTCTGGAGCGTGGCCACGTGATCATCAGTTAGAGAGTAGTTTATTCTGTGAGTTAGTTACATATCTTGACTCGTCGGTGATCGAATAACAAGTGATACGGTCGGGTCGAATATGAAACCATCGAGGTAGTTCTAGTAACGCTGCAAGGTGGCGCGCCGATCGAAGTTCCGTTTCCGCTTCATTTATGAGTCCATACTATTGAGTTTCTCCGACAGGTGTATTGCTTTTTCTGCCCCCCTTTTCCATGATATCTACGCATAGATTATTGTGCTGCGGCGCATATTCTACTATGGATATTATAGTCTAATACAAAGCGTCAGTCCATAACGCGCTCAGTAAGCATTGAAGAGACTCTGGTGTTATTCAACTCTGCGGGACATGACATGACCTATATGAGGAAAAATGCCACTTCTAAAAAAACTACATACCTTTAAATAACTTTGTTTTGTCATTGGTTTTGACCGGTTATACTTGGGATCACCCTAACATAATATAGGGTGAGGTGTCGAACAGTGAACCAGTAGTACACAGTTAGCCACCATTAGTATCACCATAAAACAACGTTGCCAGATCGTGCAGTAAGCGTAATTGTACTTGGTTTTTACCGCTCTTCTTGCTTTCCAGTTGGTAGTGAGCTCCAGTGCAGAACGCCCACGGCTCAGGGCTTTTTGTGATTTTCAGCGTAAAAACACGGAAAATCCTAAGTAGTAATTTTTAGGTTTTCAACCTTATACTGCATATTTTAAAAGTAATGTTTTTTTCTATTTCTGTACTGAATATTTTTGCATTGTTTGGTCGTACATTCATGAATCCTACTTTGATGATTAATTTTTTGATGAATTTAATATCAGTAGAGGTGTGTGTGGTACATAGTGACCCACTACACCGGCACGAACAGTGAGCCACCGCTCCACTGTGTACAACATCAAAATTCTGATTTTATTAATTATTTTACCTTTAATATTCATATAAATCAGCTACCGGTTATTTTTTTAGAATGATTCCATTTAAAAATGCGAGTAGGCAATATCAGGCTACTGCCGTCAGTCTTCTTGAATAGGTACAAGAATTGGCTGGACGGCGCGTCTTGGTTCGCGTGGTTTTGATTTAATGAACTCTATCCCTATCCGCGCCCTAACCGTACTCTATCCGTACCCAACCCCCCTCAAGTCACTAATATCCACTGCAAGGCTCCACCAGTGGATCGAATCCCTACTTCATCACTTACTTTTTTCTACATCAGTTTTTGTTGGGGATACTCCTACCCTACCACACCACTACTGTCGGTAGACGCCTATAATATAATAGGACCACGATTAGTCCGTATTGACTGACAGTAGTATACATTATAAAGTGTGGATATGGCAATAATCTGGGGATAATCTTTCCTTGTTACTCCTTCTCAGTCCTTTTTGTAAACATTCAGTTATTTGGTCACTATTTCTTCTTAGTCGTGCACTCTTGACAGAGTGGTCGTGGTCACGTATCGGTCGAGTTCCGCGCCACCGCCGCCCTCGCGATGCAACGCCATGTGTCCCTGTGTCTGGCGGAGCGAGAGTTTTCGATCATGGTAGAGTGTGTAGCAGACTTGATGAGGTCCGTCCACCGTGTTGGAGAGCGCCCACGAGATCTTTTACCCTCGACTTTCCCTTGCACCACCAAACGTTCCATGGAGTCTTCATTACGAGTGATGTGCCCGAAGAACTTGAGAATTCGTATTTGCACAAACGACGATAATCTCTCTTTGATGTTGAGTTCTTGTAGGATTGAAGCATTGGTTCGATGCGCGGTCCACGGAATTCTGAGCATACGTCTCCAACACCACATTTCTAGTGCGTCGATCTTGTGACGGTCTTTCGTCCTCAGCGTCCACGTCTCAGCTCCGTATAGAAATATTGGAAAGACCAGGCACCGCATCAGTCGAACCTTTGTGTTTCTGGTTATTCTGCGGTCCTTCCAAATCTTAGCAAGTTTTTCCACTGACGATCTAGTCACAGCGCAACGCCTCCGAATTTCATCCTCGCAGCCTCCAGCATTAGTGATCGTGGAGCCCAGATACACATAACCACTTCGCATCCCGCTATATCCCGGCTCTGTCCCCGCTATATCCCAGCACTATTAGCTTGAACTTTTGTCTAAATTATTAATCATGCAAAAAATTATTTTCCGCTCTTCCTTTTTAATTGTTTGCAAAGTATTCAAAAATATGTTTCATAACTCACAAAAATAAACATACCTACCTCCAGAAATCAAATTGTTTGTTATGACTTTTAAGAATGACGTTCTATGACGAATATAAAACTTGGCATAAGTTGCCATACAAAGATTTAAATTTTTTTTTAAAAAGCTATTCAGTCTTATTATAGATCTTAAGAACTCTAGTGTAGCTAGTTGACTATTTATTATAATACAACCTTAAAATATATCATCAATGACTGTAATTAGGAAATAGGTTAAGTTATGTTGTTATTGATTTATGTCGATTTATAGTCTTCACAGTTATTTTGGTAAATGAAACTAACTGTTTACACATTTATAAAGAATGTATTATTATCTGATTTATCTACTATGCTAATAACTACAACGAGGAAACGTTAATAATAGTGATCTCATTCCACGGGCTCACTGTGTACTTCCCGGTTTGCTGTAGACCAACCCCCTGGTTCAATGCGTGCCACGAGGTGGGTACACAATGAGCCATTTCCCATCTTTCAAAAAATCTGCATTATCATTTTATCTATAAATCTTTTTCCATTAACTTATATACAAAATGAGAGTCAGATATTTTAAGCAATGACTAGACCACAAAACATTTCATGATATTGACAAACTTATAAGTTATGATTGTTTAACTTTTTTGTGGGTCACTGTTCGACACCTCACCCTACCTAATATTATTTATAGTAACGTAAACGTCTAAAATTTTTTGCCGTTGCAGATAACATCAGTAGGTACATTAATCAATAAAAGCCTTATATTCAGCAGAGTCGCAAAAAAGCGTTCTCTGTTTGACTCATCATCACAGCCCACAACAGTCCAATGCAGGACTTAAGGCCTCTTTCACGAAAGGGAAAGTTATTGCCATAATCTCTACGCTTGGCAGGCGGGTTGGAGATCGCAGTGTTGTAAGTATAACAATGGAAAACGCTGCTGCCCATTTTCCAGCCTACGGAGACTGTAGATCTTTTGCCTCGAAAACATTAGTCGCCTTGTACGACACCCGCGAGTGTAAGGGGTTAGTGCTATTCTACTCTGCCGGACACCATACGGCCAACTGTGTGACTTTTTAATACTTAATCGACTTGTTGATGAACAATGTTAAAAGGTTAAAGACAAAGTAGGGGTCAAAAATGTGGAAGTAGAAAAGAGGTGTGCCAGGACCGCAGCACAGAGCGCTTGTGGACAGCGGTAGCTGCTGCTTATCACTATGTGATGCAGATGTGAGTGTGTATGATGACGCTTGTATCCTTTTAAGTAACGCTTACCAGCTTCCAGAAAGATTTTAAACGTGAAATGTATTTGGTAGAATATCATATCTTTTTGCAGTAAGTATGGAATCGATGCCCTATTTTTTCCAGTCTACATACTAAAGGAGGTCCGGACAACCCAGCTATATGACTAATAACATTAAGCGATATGTTATTAGAAAGGATTTTTCATTTTCTACAACTTTTTCTATGGCGACAACTCTCGCATCGTATGAGTTAAAAGTTATGGTCAATTAAAGTAAACATCTATTTGACCTTTTTTTTTCCCACAGCGATTCAAGAGTTGTCGCAATAGTAAAAGTTGCAGAATATAAAAAAATCTTTTCAATGACATATGGCTCAACGTTATCTATCAGTCATATAGACATAGTCATAGTCATATAGTCCATACATATGTGTTTAATTTTGTATACAGACCTTCGTTTATGAGAATTGAAGGTTAAATATTGCAGATTTCGTAATTTTTATTTTATTTATGTATAAATCCTAATCTGCATACCAAATTTTAGCTTTCTAACACCTAAGTGCCCTTTAGACTTATTTTTTATTAATGCCTACTTTCAGCCCACATTCAGGGTATAAAGTTAAACATTTCTTAATTTACTTGTCATTTGTGTTGTAGCCTGCATAAAAAATCTGAGCTTATTAGAACTTTAGGACTGCTCTATACGTACAATTTTATATAAAGAACTGCACCTCCCTTTTCAGTCATGATGCAATAGGATTCGACTTCTTGGACGTTTTCCCTAACTTTTTTAAAGACACTGGGCAAAGAACTGATGGCGTACCACTCAGCATTAACTGTCCACTGTTCTTCAAGTGGTATCGTGCAGACAGCACCCGTACGGGAGGAAAAAAACGCAATAATTTTTTTTCTGCCTCAATTTTTTGTTTTGCTGTTGCCTTCGAATACCCATACAAAAGACAATGCAACAATAGGCATGCAACTATGTATCCATGTTTCATCTCCAGTCACAATGCCATACACAGTATTTGAACGTCATAACTAGGGCTTGCAAGTCGAATATTGAAATAGTCGAATTATTCGAATATTCGCCTTATTTCAATATTCGAATAGTAATTTAGGTAAAATTCGAATATGCGATTATTTTTAAAATATCTGTATTTACGTCTTCGTGACTTATTTTGTGGTATTTAGTCAAACGCACTCACCGAAAGCTCGGTGACTCTTGCCTGAGTATTCTGCTTCTTCTTATCGAGTCGACGGACTTAACTCTCCCTTACACTTTGTTCGCCCAGTATTTCGCGACGCATACAGTATTCTGCTATGCGAGACGCATTCTGTCTGATACTATGTTTTAGTTTACATATAATTTGATTTTAATTAGAAATTATCTCATGATATAAATTTTTTCTTGTTAAGTAAAAAAATCGTTTAGCATCCTAATTTCGTAAAATACCTAATCTTAGGGTCTGACTTACCTAATGCTACCTCCTCACTCTCACGAGGGCCTCGCGAGGCAACCTCGCATGAGGTAACACGAGGCGAGGCGCCCTCTTAACTCACGCGAGACAGGTAGTTTGTATTGTGATGTGTTCGGGACTACTCGCGAGGGAATCGCGAGGCAAGGCGACCGATTTGCAAGAGTTAAGGGGATTCGATTTCCATACAAAAATTATTTTTCCATTCTATTAGTTGTGAGTGTTTAGTAATTGAATTATACTCTTTGTAAATGTATTCAAAGGTGCTCCAAATGGCTTCCTATAGCTTAATGATATGATAAGGCAATTAAATCGATGAAAAAAAACAATTCCCGCTAGAAGGCGTTGTTTTGTGATTTTTGTGATTTTTCTTTTACATTGATTTGTTTTATATTATTATCATGTAGAAATCCATTTTACGCTTTTTTGGATATATTTACTAACGAGCTATTGCACAAACTAACATAAAAAACGTAGTTAAAACCCTGATTCCAGATTCTACAATATTTCGAATAATATTCGAATATCACCAGCGAAAATATTCGAATATTCGAATACCTAAATTTTCGAATATTTGCAAGCCCTAGTCACAACGTTAACAACGTTTTTTTATACCAATCAACCTTTTTTGTTCTAGGGTGAGTTCATGAGGAATCCAGCGGCAACAAAGATTTCTAACTTTTTAAATATTGATGTAAGATTTTTGAGTTTGACTAATACTAATTCCCAAATGTCCTAGAATATTCTCAAAGGTGATACACCGGTTTCCTTCAATTAATTGCCTGACAGTAGCTACATTTTCCTCAGTGATCGCAGTTGAGGGCCAACTTTCACGAATGATGGAAAGAAACATGACCATAATCAAATTCTGTGTAACAATGCCCTAAGATGCTCAAATGAGATGCTTCCTTCCCAAAAGCATTTTAAAGACGAGTCTTCTCTCAATGTGTCCGAGCTAGCGAAGTCGAGCAGCTTTATTCTCTCCGAATAGCCGGCAAGCGCCCGGTTGGACAGCCCAGGTATCGATGCATAGACGACGTCCGAAAAGACCTGCGTGAACTCCAGATAACGAACTGGGCACGAATGGCGCAGGGTAGGGACCAATGGCGAATTCTTGTGTATGCCAGCGAAATAAATAAGTAATGCAGTCTTGCGGAGACAGTGATATTTAAAATCATAAAAATATGAATTTTTTCAAAGTTTTCCTTGTTATTAAAAACAACTGACACTCGATTTTTACGCCAATTTTTTTTAAGCGTTGGCTGTTTATAAAAATTTAACATTATAAATTCCAAAATTTTTGAGCGGCTAGTAACACAGAACTTTCAGTGAGCTCTATGTATCACATCTCATGAAGAGACAGGCTCATAACTTACATAAGAACGTATGGCTTTGCAGTTCTATTGTACTATTGCATGACTCATAGGCTGGATTCAAAACTAGACCGACGCGACGGTCAGGACTGATGTCGTCGTAGCTAGAATCAGTTGTTCATTGCCTCCGATCAAGCATAATCCATGAGTGCGTCGTTGGCAGGGGCCTACCGCCCTACCAGCCGTATCAATGATACGGGGCCCCCGGGACACAGGGGCCCCCCAAACGTGTGTTAGCAAAAATTCGTTATCAATCCAAACTCTTCCCTACTTCCCAGGGATAAAAATTATTCAATAGAGAATTTCAGACTAAGATTGGGGGCCCCCTCCGCCAAAAAAATTTAGTCTTATATTTTCAGCACTGTCGGTTATGTCCAAGGCTCATAATAAAATCGTCTTTGCCCATTCGCCCTCAATCTTTGAATTTGTATGTTTACAAGTCAATCTTGGAAGGGTGATAGCCAAAATTCCAGAAATTTCGAGCTCGCTGCACTCGCTCATTAATTGTTTGCGAAATTAATTTGATTATACAATCTTGTCACACCAGAATCTCTAAAATTTCGAGATCGCCCGGCCCTGTCGTCCATTTACTGATTTTGCATTATTTTTATTGAAATTGTGCAAGGTTTTAAGATATAAATATCAGAAATTTCGAGCTCGCTATGCTTGCCCATTCGATGACATAAATAATTTTTTTTATAATAATCACTCAGAGTTTCAAAATAACCAAGCCAAGGGTCAATATATCAAAAAATTCGAGCACGTCTCCCTCGCCTCGCGAACCCGGCTTTTACAGTCTATTGTCACACAAATGCTCGCTACGCTTGCTTATTCAGTGATTCAAGTTATATTTATTATTAACATGTGAATTTATGCGAGTGCGCTGCGCTCGACCATTTATTTATTTATGCTTATATCAGGTCTCTGTCAAGCCTGAGGAGTCCGCCTGGGAGTACTCATACCACCGCCTTATTTATTTCTGCCGCAAAATAAGAATGCTTGCATTGTTTTATTCCGGTTTGAAGGATAAGGTAGCCAGCGAAATTACAGGCATGAGGCATTTCATCTTAGTCCTCACAGTGACAACGCACCTGCGGTTTTGCATTTTTGTTACCTGCAACCTAAATGTAAGAATCGTAGATGTTATGGGCGACAGCTACCACTTACCATCAGGTAGGCTGTCTGCTCGCTTGTCACTGAGTAGTATAAAAACAATAGTAGAGTACTCACTAGCAGTATAAGTTACTCACTAGCACCCCCCGTAGTTTGGGATATCAACTAGTCAACTACACAACTATTGATATGGGGCCCCCGGAGGGCTAGCTACGCCAGTGGTCGGTGGCCTAGTAGTGGTTAAGGTATCCAACTCGCAAGCGGGATGTACCTACCGGGTTTGAATCCCACTGCCGCCATATACCATTAACTCTTTTATGAGTTATATGTATACTTACATTAGTCGAAAACTAACCGATGCTCTTACGGTGAGGAAACTTCGTGATGTAACCATGACCCAATCCGCTCAGGTTCCCTTGGTAGCAGAGTCACGGAGGTCAGACGGCAGTCGCTCCACTGTAATTACCCCTGTAAATCCTGGATCATGGTCAAGGCGGATCTCGGTCCTTCCTGCGCGAATGCACAACCGTGACATTAACGCAAAGATGATTCTTTTTTATGCGTGATTTTTTGTGGCGTGATTCTTAAGTTATCGATTCGCAGCGCCATCTATTCTATAAGTAATGTATTACATGCTCTGCTGTGTGCGATGCGCGTCTCGCTTTAACACCTTTTTAGGGTTTCGCTAAGTCCGTATGTCTGTCTATCAGACTCAAAGATTATCTAGTACTAGAGAATTGGGGTAGGGTTATACATAATATAAAGATATGGTTATACATATAAGCTATAAAATAAGATATATAAGAAATACCTATAGCTACGTTTTCTCTTGTAATATGTGTGAGGTGTCGTACCAGTAGCAATATTCACAATGGCTCGGAAATCGGATTTGGATACGGAATCGACAAAGGACCCCGCGAAAGGTTCTTAGGAAAATGTGGTTTCAGTTAATTTTGAAATGAAATTTTCATATGTTATAGAGAGTTGAGTTTCCTTGGAATCTATCGGGATTCTGAATAACAGTTTTCGAATCGATCGACACGGATTCGACGCTCACGAATTTCGCGTCTAATCGTTCGCAAACGGTTTCGAATCATTGTGAATACGGCTACTGGTCCTTAAAACGATAAAGGTGTGATACAATTTTATTTTTTATATTTTTAAAATTATGTGGGATTTAAGTAATAAGTAATCCTAAAAAATAAGTGACATTGTGCCAAACAGTTAAGTACTAATCAAAATCAATTATAATATAATAATAAAGAACGTTGCTAGTTATATGTACAGAAGTAAGCACCTTTAGACTGTGGTTGGACCGTCTCCCGATTTGTACACGTATGATGATTAGTACACAGTGATGCTATCTCATTTTATACCGGTGGTGGGTAGGTTGATGTCCTGCTTTCGGTACGTAGAAATTAGAAAGTCTTTATTCAGTTGCCATTATTAGGCAATTTTCAATTTATTTGGCATTATAATTTACTAGAATACCCAGTGCGATTCCGTTTGCATAGTGTTCTACCTCTACCCTACCCTACCCTACTCCTACAATATAGGAACTCCACAAGGCTGTAGGCTACACTTCCACGTAGCCCGACACGGCTTTGTCTGTTTGTGCTATATCAAAGGCATCAATGCGAGATCCGTACGCCTTAACTTTTTGGAATCCTCATGAGGCAAAGTACATCAGTTTGATGGAAAAACTACAAAATAAGTTTACCAGATACCTCTACTTTAAATTGTATGGAGTCTACCCATTTTACCCGCTAATGTATCCAACACTCTTCGTGTTGGGCATGGTGGGATATTTTAAGTTGGAGGTTCGACGAAATGTAGCGTTAGCAACTTATGTATTTAAGGTGTTTCGGGGTATCATAACAAACCCGGAAGTACTGGAGTCGCTGGAATTACTGGTACCAAATTCGAGACTGCGAAGGAATTGTAGAGTGCAGAATTGAATGTGCAGAACCAACTTGCTTTTGAACGCCCCGATTACAACAGCACTAAGAATAATAAACGAAGCAGGAAAATCGGTTGATTTGTTCCACTGTTCAATTCAAAAATTTTGCGAGACAGTAATTTTTGCAATGTGTAATGTAAACGGAATATAGATAATATAGAATAAGTAATCAATTAATCAATTAGTTAATAATCTTAGTAATGATAAAAATGGTATTGTATATGACGTAACTTTATATTTTATTTATTAATAGTATTGTATAAATCAGGACAAATATTAAATTAATTAACATTGACGTCAACATTATCGCATTGGTTGAGCTGTAATGATAATGCTTGCAATAATAAATAAATAAATAAACTTTATTACTACGCTGCCTACAAAAAAAACAGATTATAAATCTATTGATATTTAATCGATTTTTATATCAATAGACGTCTATGCCAGACAAATTAATTTGAGTCTCCTCGCTCGCGATTATAGTAAAACCTAGATTGTATTAAATACAGCGTATTGATTAAAATTCATCATCATCACAGCCCGTAACAGTCCACTGCAGGACATAGGGCCGCACCTACGAAAGGGGACGTTATTTTGCAACCTGATAGGCGGGTTGGAGATCGCTGTGTTATAATATAACAAGAAAACGCTGCTGCCCATTTTCCAGCTTATGAATACTCTAGATCTTTTGCCTTAAAACATTAGTCGCTTTGTACGACACCCACGAATGTAAGGAGTTGGTGCTATTCTACTCTGCCGGACACTACACGGCCAATAAAATGGATACTACTAGAAATATTAGACAGTAATACGTAGGTAATTGAGAGATCATGAAAAATATATTAGTCTAACTAAAAAAATATATAATTACAAAATAAATTGTGACAATAACGCAGGCGCCTTTTGAAATTATGTACATAAACAGCTTCGCTACCGGAAATGTTTCAAAATTTTGTAAGGCGCTTACGTACTGGACTTGGTTTTTGTCTTGTAAATGGGTAATATAGAAAATGCTAACAACAATACAGTCTTATTCAGTTCTTTTTATGAACCTTCATTTTTTATGGAATGCAATTTCTATAACATACCTATTCTAATTATTTATGTCATCGTTGAATGAAGCAGTCAAGAGAACAGTTTCATTTCAAGTACCTATGTACAGTACGAGAGTATAACTGCATTACCACTATGAAACATCAACATTTACGGCATTTGGTGCATCTTTAGCCAAAATCAGTTTGATAAAAGAAGGAAGAATTAGCTGTCCTTTACCTTCAGGGTATTTTTTATATCATAAATAAAAAGTTAATTCATGAATGCTATAAAAACCGTTTAACAACTGCACAGTAGTGCAAAGGAATATGATTCTTAAGGTGGTCATGTACTTCTGCTCTTGCATTGTACTTCGGATCTGGGCTGCACGAATCCTGGGATATTTGAATCTTGGCGGGAATTCACTGCAATCATTAATAGTAATATGATGGCAGTCATTATGATCCTAAAATCCATATTAATCTCAAGAAAGTAATAAGGTATTTGATGCATTATCACTGCGGGACTTGTTCGGCGCTGACAAAGCACGTTCACGAACTCCAGGCTAATGTGCACTAATTGTGCGTTGTTACGCCACCGAGTCTGTAACGACCACAGCCGTGGAAATATAGGCCTGACATCGCGAATAAGATTAAAGTGGCTCGCCTATACCTGCCGGTATCAGGAAAAAGGTTTCGCGGGAAGCCTAAGAAGCGACGAATGCGAGAGTCAACGGCTTACGACGCCGACGTGAGGAAGTCCAAGACCGGGCGAAATGGAGGAGAAAGGGCAGGGAAGTGGACTCTAGTAGAATCCGTGACTGATGGCTGGAATGATGATGTTTGTTGCTTAAATGTATAATTTAATTGCCCTAAGCTGAGAGTAAATTGTAACATAGGCTCTATTATTTCGAACCTAGTATAGGATTTTCCATGAAGGGTTGATATTGAAACGGATTAATACACTGTGTGTGAGGTAGTAACGAAATTAGTTTCTATATTATATTCATATTCATTTATTCGTAGTAATAATCATACATCGTCATTTAAATTTCTAAGATGTCGAACCTCTAGAGGTAAGAACGGGACCCATACATGAGTAGGATTACTTTGTTGTCCGCTGTCTGTCATGCCGCACACACAAAACGCCACAAGATAGATGTTTCCTTTTGGTCGCGTTAATGTAACTAATGTTTTGGGTCACTGTAGGTACAACGCAGTGTAGGTAAAAGATAGTAGAGGTGTCATCCATTTGCAATCTAAAACAAATAAAATCGTAATCTATCACATCGATGTAATTGTGAGAAGAGAAAGGCGAATTAAATGATAAATGAAACTTTTATTATTTTCATAATACCGCACAACATTTACAATACATATCACATAAGAGAAACAAATTAACAAATAACCTACAGTCTATTTTTTTTAGAATAAGAGCGTAAGTAAAACATCGTGATGAAACCTGCACATTCAGGCGGCTGAATGTGTAACCATGATCCAATCTGGTTAGGTTCCCCTCGTAGCAGGATCCTGGAGGTTAGATGGCAGTCGCTCCACTAAAATTACCTGCTCTGCCAAATGCTGGATCATGGTCAAGGCGGACCCCGGGTTCTCGTGCGCAGCAGCACAACCGGGACATTGACGGTAAGATGATTATTTTAAGTATTAATCGATTCGGAGCTGCTGCGATGTGGCACTTCCTGTCAATTAAGGGACCTCACTCAGCATCAGCCGCGAACAATCAATAAAAATAAATTTTCGTTCAGTAAAATGAGATCCGGCCGTGTGGTGTCCGGCAGAGTAGAATAGAACCAACCCCTTACACTCATGGGTGTCGTACAAGGCGACTAATGTTTTCGAGGCAAATGATCAAGAGTCTCCGTAGTCTGGAAAATGGGCAGCAGCATTTTCCATTGTTATATTTAAACACTGCGATCTCCAACCCGCCTGGCAAGCGTGGAGATTATGGCAATAACCTCCCCTTTCGTGGGAGAGGCCCGAAGTCCTGCAGTGGACTGTTACGGGCTGTGCTGAATGAAAATGAGATCCACAGGAAAAATAAGAATGCAGTCACAGCTCAACGACAAGGGTGATGGATCTGTAGGTCTTCGCGTGGCGGCTACCATCGAAAGGCAGCCACTGGACCTGAAGGTAGACCGACGAGTTGAGCTATTTGGGACACGGCTTTCTAGTATAAAATGCCATAGCTGACAATAATATACCTTTACAGCAAACAATAGACAGAAAAGGACTTGACTTTCAAACTGTTTTTCATTTGCCTGTAATGAAATTACTCATCAATAGCGGTACATGTAGAGCGCTCAATGCCCACCAACAAGTAAAAAACACTACATGTCGTTAGTACGTATAATAAAACTTAAAATATAACGACATAACGTTCTAAAGAGCAGCGAACTGAGTGTACCGTAAGGATTTTTATTTAGCCTGATTGACGTACAAGATACATTTTTAATTGATGATTAGGACGTTTACGCACTGGCACCTATTCGGTTCGTATTCGGTGAAAAACATGGATGGGAAATTCACGTCCTAGCGTTAACCTATCCGTATTCGAGCTTCAGCTCCCTTTGATGTACTTTCTATCTTTCGTCCTTAATGTTTATATTTATATATTTTTTTATAACGAGCCCTTTCACCTCATCTTTGACATATTTTATTTTGATCGAAGTGAACAACAAAGGTTAAAGTGTCCTGGAGACACTAGATAAAGTCTTCGATAAAAATTTGTTACGAAACTGCCGAAGGGAGTCGAGTACTACAAATTCCTGCGACTGACGTAAAAAATTCATCTTAGCATTAAGCACAACCGGGAAACGGTTGTGCTCTCGAGAACGAGGGCCCCGGGTCCGCCTTGATCATGATCCACACTGATCCTGCGGCCGACGAAATTTCGCTTAAAAGTCTAATAATAACTGACAGCAATTGAAAGGGTTCAGTAAGTACCTTCTCCCTTTGTGAAAGCCAGCAAATAACCATTGTCCCTATCATAACAGGCCTCAATAAGTTGGATACAAATTGCTATGCGGTTACTGTGGGTAATATGTTTGTAACTAAATCGCGCCATGTTCACTAGTACTCAAATTTTTATGGGATAGGACAATACTCCAGGCCAGCTAGTTACTTACTACCTAGAATATAAACCACCGCGCGATATATATGTCAATGGTGGTTTATATTCTAGGTAGTAAGTAACTAGCTGGCCTGGAGTATTGTCCTATCCCATAAAAATTTGAGTACTAGTGAACATGGCGCGATTTAGTTCGCGTACACCTACTTTATCTATATTTTTGCTTATAAACCTTCTTCTTGAATCACTCTATCTATTGTTGAACGTTGAACACCACATTAAAATCCGTTGTTTATTTAGTTTAAAAGATCTAAGCGTACATACAAGCACAGTAAGTATAAATAAATATGCTTGGACAAATTCACATAGCGCCAAGTTTTTTTTTAAATACGTACTTTTTATACATACTACACCCAGACCCGTAACAGAAATTAAAATTCATTTTTTCAATTTCTGCTCGGCCGGGAATCGAACCCGAAAGCTCTGCGTGGCGACCGGCATGTTAACCAACTGAACCACTCAAGTTGTCAGGTATGTACGTTATTTTACATACATAGGGAAACACGGCGGGAAGCGACATTGTTGTATACATGATGGGGTGAACAGCAGGACGAAAGCTTTGACGTCCCGTAATTCACCATTACTCATATAAAAGACATCAACGCGATATCCTATACAACATTATAATTTTTTTATCACATTTTAACGTAAAGTAGCAACTTTTTTTCTAACCTTATATTGACGGAGGTCAGATGGCAGTCGCTCCACTATAATCACCTAATCTGCCAAATCTTGAATGATGGTCAAGGCGGACCCCGAGCCCTCGAGAGCACAACAGGAATATTTTATTTTATTTTGCAATATAATTACTTTGTTTTTAGGAAGTTACACAGGGAAGGAGAGGCTGGTGCAAGAAGTAATGGCTAGACATCGTTAAGAACGACATGTGTGTCAACAAACTCGCTACTAAGGATGCCGTAGACCGACCGAAGTGGACCAAGAGGAGTACGAAAGCGGACCCCGGTCCCTCGTGTACCGCGCCAAGATGTTGATGATGATTATTATCAATTCGTCACTTACGCAAAACTTCATGTCGGGTAAAAAAGGACGCACAATAGTACACTGTTAAGGTGCAAGTTCGTAGCCGACTGCATACGGCTGCAGTTGCAGACGACACGTTGCTACGACACGTCAGCCGACTGCAAATGACAGCAGCAGACGACATCTAAAAAATTTTTTTATTGTAAATATGGGAATAATATAGCAAGGCCAAAGAAGAAGAAGAAGATAAACCTTCCTCTTGAATCACTCTATATATTCTTGACAACCGTATTATAGTATATAAAGAAGTAAATAGAAGTTATATATATAGGTACCCAATTTAATAATATAACTAATTAATATTTCTTTTTTACTTAAAACATCATTGTCATAATTGAATTTTACCTGTAATACTACTGCTGCCGTATTATCTGACCTGCCAAATCCTGGATCACGGTCAAGGCGGACCCCGGGCCCTCATGCGCGATAGTAGATATTATTATTACGACTGCTGCCGTATACTATTGGCTACGAACTCGTACGTTGAGCGCAGTGCGGCTAAAACAGCAACAACAGTTTTTAAATGCGAATTCGACTTCCACTTGGCCTTTTCTTATAAATATATTTTTAAATAAGGGAGTACCTATTGTCACAGAGTATTATATAGTCCTCTGTGTTATACTTTTGGTTTTTTTTTCCTAGCATGTTGCTGAAAAGCTTCGTATAACACTTGTAATAATTACGCACTAAGTATCATTACGCCTTTGCTTGCATTTTTTGCGTAAATGGCCTACGTCGCGCACATGGGTTATTATTTTATGTTATACGGCAGACAAACAGGCAAGCCTGATGCAAAGTGGTCACAGCCGTCTATGGACATCAGCAACAACTACAAATGCGTTGCCCGCACCTGACGCGATCTCTAATATACCTCTTGAACGATCCCATGTCATAGTCCAAAGTAAACACTGAGCTCATTCCAAATTCGATACGTACGAGCGAGAAACATTCTTATTTTAGGAACAAACAAACAACATTACCTAACTATCCCTCGACACCATACTTTGAAAGGGTCCCGTTGAAAGATTACAGCCTACCATTTTAAAAGGTCTGACATATTTGCAGTCACGTTATTTATTTAGTACCCATTCGAACGGATCAAGAGTGATGGCTGTCGGCATCGACATAACGGGATCTTCAAGATTAATGACAGTAATAACGTATGTAGGTACTCGTGCTTACAAATCTAATCGGGTTGCTCTGCTCAGTTTCGCGATGTTCGACCTCAGCATTCCAATCCTGTTTTTGTGGTCTAGATTCTAGACTGGCTATTGGTGTGCCATCCAAAAGTTATTAATATATTTAGAATTGGGTGGTTAACGCGTTCATGATAAGAGTATTTTAGTGTATTTGGGTGTTGTGACAATAATTGAGTAAATAAGTAACAAATTAGTAAGTGATAAGTTATGACTGTAGGTACTAATATTACTTTGTTACTGAACTTTTGTGGTGTAGTTCGGTTAATGGGTGTAAATACGTGTTGTCGGTGTATTTTGTTATTATCATAATCATAATTTGATAATGTCATAAATGAATTTGTAATCAAATTCTTTAATTCAAAAATCTGAATATTTACGACGATACGCGGATATTATTTTTAAAATTTCGAAAGTTAAAAATATATTTATATCGTACGATCAACGGCCATAATATAAAAATAAAACGTTAAGGGGGTTCGATTTCCATACAAAATTTCTCTTACCATTCTTTCATTCGTTTGAAGGGTTTCGTAAATGTAGATATCAAATAAACCGTGAAATGGCTTTTTATAGCATAATGATATTAAATAAGGCAGTTAAATCGAAAAATAAAACACAATTCGCCGCTAGGTGGCGTTTTTATGTGGCTACTTTTTTTTGTTGCTTTGTTTTTTTATATAAGACTAGCCAGTCATTTGACCGCCATCTCACCTGGTGATAAGTGACGAAGTAGTCGAAGATGAAGCATGCCAGTCTAGGAACAGTCTATTCACTCTAGCTTTAAAGGCGTCAATATTATAACGATCTAGGAAAAAGACACGCAGGCGACGTGTTCCATTCCTTACCCGTGGCATTATAAAGGCGGCTCGTGCGGATAGCTGGAAGATCCACGACATAAGGATAAAGTCCGGATCGCGTCTCCCGATGGTGGAAAGAGGCCGGCGGAACATGTAGAAACCCATTTCGCGGTTAATTTAATACATTTAGTACGTCCAATTGCACAAACATACATACGTCTAACCCTTGCAAGAATGTACCTAACAGATTACCTACATAAAATTTGTATGAAAAACGTATCCCCTTAAGGAACATTCGTTAATCCTTATTAATATTTAAGTAAGTACCGGTAATGAAACAGGCCAGAGTGGTATTAGTGGCATTAATATTTGCGACCAGCGATATTTTCATGTTGCATTTCTTATACCTTCAATTTATGGTCGTCACCGTAACTTTTAACTTGTCATTATTGCTCTGACCCTAATGAAGAAATTCCTTCGGAGTTCAATGCCCCCGGAGAGGATAATCTTTGTTTGATACCGTGCGAACTCCTAAAAATAAACATCGTCAATCGAAGATAAATCATAAATTCGGGCGTACCAAATTATTGTTGTATTTTACGAGAGCTCATTTCGTAGAACGGCCAAATGTCAGTTCAGTACAAAAGGAGAAAAAGCTCTGTTATCTTGTCAAGCTAATGTGGAGCGTCAGAGTAAAATATTAAAAGGCACGGATTCAAGGGGCCGAAGCATTTTGCGAAGCGACTCCTTGCGGGCCGCACATCCTCGCCGCGCTCGCCGTTTTATTTTATTAGTGCATGTAGGGACTGGTTTCAAAAACATGTCATTAAGGCTTGAATTCATAATCCTCTGTTTGGGTTTATTTGCTTCAACCTGCACAAGTGTTCCCGAGGGCAACGGATTTTCTTCAGAGGATGGCGCCTTTTATACCGACGATGCGGTTATTTTGAACGGTGAGCTCCAAACAATTATTTTTTGTAATTTGGCAAATAGAAAGGAAAGTAAATTACAAAATTTATAGTAAATTGTAAAAAATTACTGTGTATGATATTAGTCGTGTATCATTTTAATATTTATAAATCCTATTAAAGATTACGTCCATCCTTTCTACGGTTTTTTTTCTCTTACACTTCTCTTATATTTTTTATTTTCACTATGTACCTACGACTTAACGTAACCCCTAATTACCGCGTTAAATATTAAACACTTTTACTACAGGTTTGGTTTTTGGTTACTACAGGTGTAGAAATGGTATGTCGCGTTTGTTTTTATAGTATGGACTCAAAACAATGCTCGAGACACGCGACCGATACGAGGTTTTGAGGCTAGAGAAAGTTTAAAATTTGCAAGTGAGAAGTCCGGTCGAGCGACAAATCCAATAACTATAAAGACAAATCGTCGGACGTTTAATTTTAATTTATTTAGCAGATTAGAAAAGTAGTTTAGTACGTGACAGGAAATGTTAAAAGAATCGTCCACTGTCGGATTAGATAGGTGCATGTGTAAGTTTGGTACAAACAATCAAAGTTATTGAGGCGGATTCGAATTCGACGAAGGTGGCTGGTGGTGGTCATCAACCTGAGTATCGCTTAGCGGCTCTTGCACACGTGGGCTATTATTCGGAAATACGTATGGGATCGATTCAATGCAAATGCCGGTACGCCCACGCTCCAACTTTTTTCTAATCTGTGGCTCCGTGGCCGACCACATCAATCACATCATTGTCCCAGCGCGCTTCGACGGCCGCTCAAATACTACTTGTTACGCTTTTTGCTCACTTCGAGGACATTAATTAGATCGGAGATTGAGGCTGGATGACGCCGCTGACATTTTCTCGCATTAGAATGCTGAACCCGGAATACGAGTGCAGATTAGTACAAGTTATTATTGTAGCGTGGCAGAGCCATATGCTTAACAATGCAGGGACAGTCTGAAAAAATATCTGCTTGTTACAAATTGATTACCTTATGTGCGATACACACCTCCTAAAGGCACGCCAGTTTGCATGTCGATGCCACAGGTGCTATTTAAAGCGCAGAACGCAGCGCCTTAATAAAAAGGCTTCGCCGCTTCTTTCCGTGTTTACTTATTTTATTCCGGTAGACAAGACTTTGAGCTTCTTTTAGGGTTCTACAATTCTTATTGCAATTATAGTTATGGTTAGGTTAAATAGGACAGATACGGAAACGGACCCTAGATGTCTGTACCAAACATCTAAGGATATAAACGTACTCGTACCATTCATTTTCTTTAAGGCAGATTCTGTATAGACTTCTTATATATAAAAGGACGTTACCGATGTAAACAAAAAACTCCCAGTTACATGTTGTACCTACATTATTCATTAACTAAATCTAGTACATATATTACATAAGTAGTTAAACTACTGCCCAAGCGTACTACAAACTACTGAGCAGAACGTCCATCAAAGCACTCGTTTTAAGCGAGACCCTATGCTCGAGTAAAATACCTACTACTACACCAACGCTCCAAGTAAGAACTGCAAACAACGTTTTCATTAAGGTATCACCGGGAATTAAGTTTAACCACTTCATGTTTCGTTTGCACGTTGCATGCGTGCGCGGGCGCAGTATGCACGTTGCCTCGCATCCTCAAGGTCGTTGGAGCAACATTTTTCCTGAACTAGCTTACTTTTATAGATATAGCTTATGCTAGTAGAGAATGCAGCTCGTCTTTGTAGTTTTACTACTGTATGATGATTTGTGCGATGCGACGAGCTGAGATGTTGCTGAATCCTAACAGACAGATGGTGTAGGAAACCCATAAAAAATCCATATATGCTATAATATTATTACAAATAATACTTATTACAAATGCGAAAGTAAATTTGTATGTCTGATTGCGTATTTTGCAAGGAGACAAAGATGACAATCGGGTCAGTTAAATAAAATTACTTAACTGACCCGATTGACACGATGGTATTACGGAGAGAACTCTGGAAGATAAACCCGATACCGCCTTGAGACAGTTGGTCGCCCTACCTTCCATACATAGAACAGGTTGCCGGTCTAAAGGATTATCGTATCCTCCCCATGTCTTTTTAAAATAATTTTATTCAATTGAGGTTTTACATAAAATACTTTTGAATGTCAGTATTATCACAAAAATGCTATCACCACGGCATCGTCGACCCGGCAACTGTGTGTTTAGCCCAAAAATATCTTATTCAGGGAATAGATATTCATTATCATTCACTTCGATATTCCGATAATCCTACAATGTCCATTGTCCAAGTCAACCCGACCATCTTCTCCTGCAGCTCTATGATCTTCTCGTCGGGCAATTGGCTAGTACACCAAACGGGTAATAGGTTCCGTATGGATAACAAAGAAACAGTATTATTAGTAGGCAGAATAACGATTTCGCACAGACATAATGTCATCATGTGCCGACCCCAAATGAATGGGAAAAAGGCAGGCAGATGATGATAACGTTCGGCAAAACCTAATTTTTCAAAACAGGTTCAACAACCTGAGCTTTGTGGGACAAACAAATCGCGCTTGCAAGTATCGCTGCCAAACAAAGTTGGAAATCACCACGACATCGACAGTGTGAGTGGGTTCGAGTGGTCCCGAACCAGGACCGAAGCGATAAACCGCAGACCGTTAGGCTGCGATCCGAAATAAATAAGCTGCATGTTTGCGGCACTCGCGGGTCATGCGGTGACAAATGCTTTTGGCCGTTCCTCCCGTGAATAACAATTTCATTGTTCGCTGGCACATTCTTGGTCATACATCACGCAATGTGCCTAACTGTAACGTTTATTGTAAACTGAGACTTAACTAATAGTAACAGCCTATTGTACAACCAATCCTCTTGTCGTTAATAAGTAGGTACTTATCGTAGGTACCTACTTGAATATAATATAGCGTTACATTATTTACGCCGAGTTGATAAAACCACGTTTAATCAAAATATTTTGATTGTCGTGAGTTCACTGAACTATTAGCAAGCTGGTAATCATTGATAAGCCTTTACAAACAAGGATTGGATCGATTCCTGTAAAATTAACTCGATTCGGAGGTCGTCGAACAGCTTCGGTGGTCTCAAAACAAGTTATGGAAAAAATGTGTACCTACCCACTGTGGGCCGTAATGTTTTAATAGCTTACGGTACATAATGGTACTACACAAAATTACTGTTAGACTGTTTATCATTACCTACTTCATTTAGGGATCGAGTATGTATAAGTACTTAATTATAGATTTCGTTAACCGTGATTTTGTTGGCCGTGTGGTGTCCGGCAGAGTAGAATAGCACCAACCCCCTTACACTCGTAGGTGTCGTAGGTACAAGGCGACTAATGTTTTCGAGGCAAAAGATCTAGTCTCCGTAGGCTGGAAAATGGGCAGCAGCTTTTTCCATTATTATGTTTATAAGATTGCGAGCTCCATCGCCAACCCGCCAGGCAAGCTTGGAGATTATGGCAATAACCTCCCATTTCGTGGGACAGGCCGTAAGTCCTACAGGTGTCTGTTATGGGTTGTGATGATGTTGGGAACAATAAGTAGCATAACGTTCCCCGTTTGCCATCTATCTCCTTAACAAATATATCCAAATCTGCTAAGCAGTTTTGGTGAAAAAACCTAGGTTATCATTTTCTCTAACAATAAGGGAACGTACCCATACTACGTGACCTGTTTTTTAAGATTGTTTGACCCCTCCCTCCCCTCGGTGCCCACTCGTAGTATATGCCAAGACCCCCCCCCCCCCCTTAAAGTTTTTATGTAGTATGATTTATAATTATTTCGCAGGCAGAAAGTGTAACAAATGAAAATAATTTGACTCATATTTGCAATTTTCTTAAATTTCTTTTGCATAAATTTCTTGCGGCGAAATCGACTACGTTACAAAAATTTAAGCCCCCCCGCTCCTGTGACTGAGCGTAGTATTTTGAAGATCTCCCTCCCCCCCATAAACGGGTCACGTAGTATGGGTATGTTCCCTAAGGTACTAACCACATTATCTGATCTTATTTTGATTTCAGTTGTTCTAAACTTATAAGCAAAGAAAAGGTAGGTTTGTCATAATCCTGTCATTTGTTCTGTCGCATTTATTTTCTAACATCTGTTAACTATTTTCTGGGTAAAAACATTAGATAAATAAACAAATAAATAATTAAGTCATTGCAGTCATTTCCTATCAATTGGTGACCAGCGTCATCATCAGTCATGTCGTCGCGTCGGAGAGCCTGGGACAATTCGATAAATTCACAGGATCATACAGCAGAAGTAGTGTCTATGTCGCAGCCATCTGGTTAAATCAGCCATTTAATGAGTAGGCTAGCCTGTTAATTAAACGCCGGCATTCAATTGAATGCCTAGGCTGATAGTTGTTAGAACAATTAACGCTTAACGTTTAACTAGTTGGCTTATTGTATACCAGCCCTTTGAAGACGGCTGACGTAAAATCAGGCAGGTGATTTAAATGTAGTTCAAATTTTATCCACTGCAGCACTGGTAGTCATTAAAACAAATATGGCGTCAGACAGTTCGCACAGCATGCAATGTTTTTGTATTTTTATCGTTTTAACTAAATTTAAAGTGTGGTACCTAGATGTTTTTAAGTAACTTAATTTGTTCATTTTCTTTTCATACTTACAATTAGAAACAAATGTCTAAGAAAGTTTCGTGCCATTTTATATTTAATATTATAAAATAAGAAAGTGCATTGTTCCTATACTACATTGTTGCAAATAGTTAATAAGTTATAAGATTAAAGTTATTATTGTGGTAAATACTATAAATTTTATAGGTACTCGCAATGCAATTACTAATTGAATTTGTTGCCACTAATATTTTCATTTCTAAATAAAAATTATATTTATTAATACGTATTTTTTATCTAAAGTAAAGTTATCATATAATTTACGAATGGTCACTCAAACCAAACTCTATAGTCAATATTCTATTAACAAAATGGCTAAATCACGTTCAGCCAAGTAGCTGCACGTTACATTCAACTACTTGGCTAGTTGACATTTAGCCATTCAATTCAATGCCGGCGTTAAATTAACAGACTAGCCTTCTAATTAAATGGCTAATTTAACCAGATGGCTGCGACATCTACACACCTGTCGTTAAGTGTCAGCCCCTTCGGCATTTCAAATTTTAGGTGAGTGTTTTGACGACCTGCGTAGCGCAGACTCTGACTCACAATCGACCACGGTTTTATGAGTCGCTAAAAATTCCGAGCTCGCTGCGCTCTCTCAATTATTTTATTTATTTTATCAATCACTCCAGATTATCAGAACCGATATGTCAAAAATTTGGAGCTCGCGTCGCTTTAACCCAGCTTTTAATAAGTAATCAGCTTCGTGCGTAATCCGATATTGCTCATTCAATAATTTAAGTTCTTTCATTGTCTTTTATTAGATCAGCATCACACCACATCACAGCACATAAACCAAAATGATTCATTGATCACCCCAGCTTTTAAGACCAAAATGTCAAAGATTTCGAGCTCGCTTCGCTCGCTAATTCATATGTTCCGTTACTTTTCTTACCATTCACCAATCTTCGTTTCAAATAATTTTCTTACCTTTCACCAAGCTCGTTGCGGTCGCTCATTCCCTAAGTTACTCTTGTAAAAATCACCCCATGTTGGTCTCCAAATGTCCAAAATTTCGAGCTTACTCTCTGCTTGCTCATTCATTCGATGATCACCTCAGGCTTTAATAACCTCTAAGATCTCTCTCGTCCAAACACTAATTCTTCCCTTATTAGACTACGCCGACTCCTGTTATCTCGACGCTACGGAAGAATGATTGAATAAGCTTGAGCGGCTCCAAAATCTTGGTATCCGGTTTATATTTGGCTTACGCAAGTACGACCACATCTCCCAATTTCGGGCCCAACTCAAGTGGCTTCCAATCCGCCTTCGCAGGAATATTCACATCCTTTGTGTCCTTTATAATGTTCTCTATAATCCTCGAGCTCCTTCCTACCTTCGTGATCGTTTTAATTTTTCCCGTTCCCAAGACATGCCCTGTCGCTCTAGCGTCAAGGCACTGCTCTCTATTCCTCCTCATCACTCCGAATGTTGTTCCAACTCCTTTTCTGTTCATGCGGCTAGATTGTGGAATTCGCTGCCGCATACTGTAGGGTACTAGTCCTTCGCCTGATACGTTTAAAAAACGAGTAAAAGAGCACTATATTTCCATTTGTTATCCATAATATGTATATGTATATATATATTATTTATATATGTATGTATTATGTACTATTATGTATGGTGTATGTATTTATATTTAGTTGTACTATAGTAGGTAAGTAAATTTAAGGTGCACGCCATCTGCCTCTCGATTTTGACCTCTCTCTTCCGTTGGTCGGCTGGAAGATATTTCTTTAGAAATAAGCTGTACCTGTTGTGATTTTTTTCTGTATGTCTATTTTGTATACTATTTATTGTGAATAAATAAATAAATAAAATAACCCAAAATGCCATAGTATTCAAGCGCGCTCTTCACGCTCATTAATTAAATTATCACCCCAGCTTTAAAAACCTAACGTCAAAAATGACGAGCTCGCTTCGGTCGCTCATTCATTTATTGATCATCCAAACTTTTAAAACTGAAATTTGGTGGATGTGCAACATGACATGACTTGACGGAGTACATCCCAGGCAGCCTTGACGTAAGAGTGAGTAGTATCGCGGGTAAGATTGAGGAGGCTCGCCTGCGCTGGTTTAGTCCCGTGTTGCGCGAAAATGCCAAGGGATTTGTGGGAAATAGATGCGATAACCTACCGGCCGGTACCAGGAACTATGTCAGGGCGACCCAAGATGTGATTGATTGACAATGCCGCGTCAGATGCAAAAGCCAACGGTTTGCGACGCCAGAATATCGAATATTTGGGAAAAAATACTTGGCATAGGCCGGCTTTTGCCAGGATTTACCGCTAGGATGATAATAATAAAATATATAGGCGCCATCTAAGCCCCAAAGTAAGCAAAGCTTGTGTTATGAGTGCTAGACAACTGATAAACTACTTAGATATTTTTTAATGAATCTTATTATACATATAACACAGACTCGTAACAGAAATTAGAATTCATCATTCCAATTTCTGCCCTCCCGAGAATCGAACTCGAGACTTCTGCGCCAACTGACCCACTCAGGTCGTCGTGATCGATATTTATTTCGATTTTTGACGACCTTTTTTATTTCGTTTGTGAGCGATCGATAGCCACGGTTGAATACAATAAACATGTGATACTTTGACAGTGGTTTTAGGTCGTGTTTCATCGCCAAAACTCTAAGTACCTACCTAAGTTGATCGATGCACTGTTGTTGAGTTCATCCACGACGAAAATTTTAATAAACTAGCGGATCCCCGCGGTTATCAGTCAGTTCCGCGTTCAGTCCGGAACTCTGCTAATATCCAACAATACGTATCATAACTTAAGTCACTCAGGTCAGGGAGAATGCTATTATGCTTCCTTCCTTCAAATAGCCGAGATAATCGACTAAGCCACAATCGTACAATGTGTCTGGGGCACAGAGTTCTAATGGTCAGGGGCCATCGTGTAAAAGCTTTGTAAAATACACGGCACACAAACAGGCAAGCGGGCCACCTGATGGAAAGTGGACGGAACACCCGGGGAGTTACCAATGCGTTTCCCGCCTCTGAAGAGATCTCGAATATACCTCCTGGACGATCCTATGTCATAGTCCAAAGGCAACACTGTGACTGGGAGCTCATTCCACATCCGAATCATACGAGCGAGAAACGAGAAACTAGGCACAATTTATTGAAACTTAATAATAAACGTTGTCCACAGCCCCTGTAAGTCGAGTGCGACGCGATGTTACAAATAGCACACGCGAGGGTAAACAGTTCCTGCTGCTGCGGCCTAGACAGGTAAGTAGGTATTAGTTATATACTTTATCATTATAGTCAGGACTTGATCCATCTTCGGCCGCATCGTCACTTACCATCGCTGAGATGGCAGTCAAATGCCTGGCTAATCTAATAAAAAAATCAAAGAATGCTTCCCCTCTAGTGATTTAACAACCGCTAGTCATTCGTTAAGTTAAAATCAAGCCGTCAAGAATAAAATTAAATGCTGTTAGTTGGTAAATGAACAGATGTTGCCATTTTCTTTAATATTCGTACGTACTCTGAATAAAATATAGTGGGGGAAATTGGAAAATTCGAGAACTGACAAATTTTTTTTGGAACGGATCAAAAGCTGTCATTTGTCAAGACTTCTAAATAAAACCCTCGTATCACGCGCAGCAATCAGACGAAGGCGCGTTCGGCGTGGACTGCGAAACAACGTTAGGGAAGCGGGGGACATGCAAGAGTTTCCGCGAGTGCTACCCGCTCATCAAGGTCGCGGACGTCTCTGGCTGGGATGGCTGGGTGATGGGCCACTATGACACCTGCAGCTACATCAGCGGGGACAATATGGAGGTAAGATTGGGAGTGCATCACTGCAATAAAATAACCTTTCGGTTCACAATGTCCACTATATCAAACTGCCCACTGTACCAAAACTTCCAGTCCACCATACAATGTCCGCTTTTACAAAGTGTCTCTACTCTACCTATACTAGACGGATCTCATGTGATGCTGATTTTCAATAGGGGTTGCTTTGGTGGGACCAGATGATGAGAAATAAAACTTTATCCGGTATTTATTTATTTATATACGAGTTTATTAGTCTGGTGTCCGGCAAAATAGAATAACATCAAACCCATTCCGTACACGAATGTCTATAAACCGACTATATTTTATTTTCTTGAAAGCAAACAACCTACTCCTTAGACCAGAAAATGGGTATCAGTGTTGTGTCTTCTGATTTAAACGTTTTGCCACACCTAATCAGAGAACACAACCACAAGACGTTCCAATTTTGGAGTAGACTCATATCCATCGATAGGTATCTACTGCCGTAAAATTATAAAATATTCGACGCCTAACCTTAACTATAAATACTTATAAAAGTAATTGTTACAACAACTAGTTCCGGCCGCTGAACTGAACTAGTTATTTTTAAAAAGAATCAGTCTTTAAATGAACTGTTAATTAGGATAAAACTAAATTGAAGTGCTTATATAAAACGATAAAATTACAGGTGTTCGGCGTATGCTGCACTGAGCCGGTGAATACTCCGCCCCAACAAGAGCCAGATGTCCAGCGGCTGGGCATTCTGCCTCCAGTCGTGCCGGCACAAGTTCCTCCTGCACAGTTAGGGTAAGCAAGAAAACACCGCAATTGATTTTGATGATTTATAATGAAAAAACTATATCTAATGCCCTTAATCAACGCAATACAACTTTCTTATTCTCTCTCATACATTTTCAACATGCCTGATTACTTAATACCAAAATTAGTTATTTTTCCGACCACGTCTGTTGCCTTATGCGACAGATTGGGACACTTTGATATGCATTTGAGGGCATGACAGAAGGTTTCTGGGTTTTAAAATAACTTGCGCGATCGCGAACGCGTAAATCGAAGACATCTTGAAGAAGTTGCCAGGCACCATAGAAAACTACGTTACTATTTAAAGTAATAGATGCGATACATCATCATCATATCAGCCAAAAGACGCCCACTGCTGGACATAGGCCTCCCCCAGAGATCTCCACAAAGGCCGATCCTGTGCCTTTCGCAGCCAGCTGGTACCTGCGATCTTTACCAGGTCGTCGGACTCGTCGGTCCACCTTGTGGGAAGCCTACCCACCTGCGTCTTCCGGTACGTGGTGGCGACACATTCTATCGCCGAATTATTTCCCCAGCTATAGTTTCCTGTCAGCACTATCGCCGCAATGGCCGTTCGAGGGCGTCAACCTGCGCCAGATCCCCGCGCAGTGGCCTCCCACGCTGCCCCCGCTGCCGACGCACCCGCCGGACCATACTGCGCCTACGCATCCACCATCTCTCAGTAAATAATTGCATTAGAATTCTATACATTTGAAGTAGCCCTTTTAGGGAACAAAGTTGATTTACAGTCGTATTCTTTACGTCGTGGGCCGGTCGCGAACTGCCCGGGCACATCGCGTCAATATAAGTTTCAATCCGTAGTGTTGTTCCAAAGTGCAGAGACTTCAACTAGGGGCAGTGACGAGGTGTCGCAAGGATATATCCGCGTAGAATCAGCCCACGACACGTAGACATAAATTAATAATTTATGAACACCGTTCATAACCAATTCCTCTACACCACATCAATCGCTTCCATTGTATTAATTTATAGTTTTACCTTAAAACACAGGTCCAATGTATCTGCAATTTGTAATTAGTTGCAGGTGTGACAAAACCACCAATGCATGACCAGCCAATGAAGCCGGGCACCACTTGGGCTACCAGGCCTCCTCCTGCTGCGACCACTAAACCTACTACCAAACAAGTATGTATTTCCTGTATCATGTGTATAATATAGCGTTCCGGCTCTGCCTGGCATTGTCGAGCACGGTTCGGTCGTGGTTGGCGAGGGATACGTTATCTACGGCCATAGGGCGGTCAGCGTGTCACTGTGTGTTTCCTTCCTACTTTCCTACCCCCCTCCTTTTTGACGATTGAAAGAGATATTTAATGTCCTAATCAATAAAGAAATTTTGAATTTTGAATTATCGATGTCCCTATCAAGTACCTAATTAAAGACCATAAATATGTAACTTCATTTAGTCAGGCTTCAGCATTGCTGACATCTAAGGTAGGTATATGTGTTATAGCACTTTCGGACGCGCCGCACTGAAGACTCGCGGTACTAAAATAACGTCATGCATTGTCACCCCTACCCACACCGTTTCCATAACGCAAGAACCTACTGAATGGTGCGTTAGATCCAGTTGTACTACAGACTCTCAAAATATCTAATTAATTATTCTACAGACATGGCCGCCAATGTATCCAACCCATTCGACTCAACCAAGCAAGCCCGTGTACCCGACTCAACCAAGCAAACCCATGCAACCTGCAGTCGACGGCTCTTGCGGAATGAAGAATGGGCCACAGGTAAAAAAATATTAAGAATCTACCTATAGCCCGTTCGGCAGGTACTTTCGACCTAATCACAATTTGATTTAACAACATTTTGGGAGTTTGTTCGGGAATAGTCTGGGTGTAGTTTAAGTTTTCGACTTCGAGGAGCCTGTGCTACCTTCATGCCCCCCATGAAGGTAGCACAGGCTCCTCGAAGTCGAAAACTTAAACTACACATCCCCGACTATTCCCGAACAAACTTTTACCTGCCGACCGGGTTACTGGACGAGCGAGCACAGAAATAAAATAAACATTAATGAACAGTCGTTCCGTTACATCGTCTTTTCAGACATACGAAAGCAATTATCAGGACGAAGAACGTATAGTCGGAGGTCAGAACGCGGACCTAAACGAATGGCCCTGGATGGTGGGCCTGTTCAACGGAGGCCGGCAGTTCTGCGGCGGTTCCCTCATAGACGACCGCCACGTCTTGTCAGCCGCACATTGCGTTGCACAGTAAGTCATATTACTTATAGAGAGTCATATTCTCAGAGAATATAAAAGCCTCCTAGAACATATAACATGTTGTTATATTTTTCAGTATGACGTCTTGGGACGTGGCGCGTCTCACGGCGAGACTAGGTGATTACAACATTCGAACAAATTCTGAAACTATGCACATCGAGAGGAAGATCAAACGAGTGGTCCGACATCGTGGTTTCGATATGCGCACATTGGTAAGCACGTGTTTTATAGCGATATAGCGATATAAGCAGTAGCCGTCAAAATTTACATAACTTACGCGTCACTGGGTTATATTGTTACAAAAACCCGTACAAACTATTACTATCATTAAACTGCTGGTAAAAAATCTAAACCTTCAAGAAATATAGTAATATCTCACAAAGCGGCTACGCATTTGCAACTTATAGAGGTTATAAAAAAATATTTGACCAATGGATTTTTGATCAACCTAAGTTACATTAGTTTGACGCGTCGCAGGCATTAAAAACTTCAATATTTTAGTCGTTCGATGCTATTTACAGAATGACCACCTTTTATTCATCTGTTTGTCGACCGCACACCATTTATCACTCATATGTCTATTTGCAGTACAACGACGTAGCAATATTGACTATCGACCAGCCTGTCGCGTTCTCGAAGCTCATCAGGCCCGTGTGCCTGCCGGGCGGAGGCCGCGCCTACACCGGCCTCGTCGCCACTGTCATAGGATGGGGGAGCTTACGAGAAAGTCAGTATAACAATATCTAATTAACACAATATTTTTACACATTAACTACACAACGTAATGGTATCGTGGTTATTTAGCTCTAACCCGAAAATTACTTACAAAATGTCCAATAATCACACATACTCGTATCACTCATCAGCAGTAGCAGCCCATAACAGTCCACTACTACACTTGTGCCTCCTTGCCATACTTGGCAGGCCAGTTGGAGATCGCAGTGTTGAAAAACACTGAAAACGTTTATGCCCATTTACTGGCGAACTGAGAATCTAGCTATGAACAGAAGGGCTTGGTTCTAGCTATTGTCAACTCTGTCAGACACCATGCGGCTATAGGTACCTAATCTCCACGCTCGGCTTGAGAAATTAAAAATATCTGGTACCTACTCAACAATAAATCCAGCTGCCAATTTTCTGGACTATGACTACGCTGCCTCTACGATATGCGTGATGTGATGATTTTAAATAAACACCAATAGAAGCCATTTATCTAAATCAATTTTCCCTTCAGGCGGACCACAGCCATCGATACTGCAGAAAGTGAAGATCCCAATTTGGTCGAATGCGGAATGTCGTCTGAAATACGGCGCCGCCGCCCCCGGTGGTATCGTTGAGCACATGCTGTGCGCCGGCAAAGCCAGCATGGATTCTTGCAGCGTAAGTAACATTGAGTTATTTTAATTGAACAGCCAACCCCTAACTACACCCTATAGGTACACAAATACACATAACATACCTACTTAGTGAGACCCTAGCTATCCCGGCCCATTTCGAGTGTTTGTTACCCAAAATAATGATCGACTAGGTACTTCGCGACGCATAATGTTCAATACGTAAAACATTCAATACGCAAAATGTTCAATTTCAATACGCAGAATCGTTAGATACACAGGTAGATCCAATAACATACCTACTTAGTGAAATATACCCTAGATATCACGGCTAAATACCCTATTTTATCTCCTATTACTTCCCCATTTCGAGTTTGTTACCCAAAATAATGATTATGTAACCGTAAACTACTAATTGGTATGTTTTGAGGGATAACGATTTGGTACCGAGATAAGCGGTCGGCTATTTGTGTCCCACAAATGGTAAATGATGTTCGTATTACGGACTATTACCTGTGCTATTACGGTCAGTTAATGAGCGACAATATTAAACTGTGGTACGGTGCCGTTATGAATAATTTCCGATTAAATTATGGGCAAATACGAAACGCAGTAACCCAAATAGACTGGTACTGGGTCGCGTAATTCTTATTAATTCTTTTAACGTGTAGCCCTCTAAACTGTGCCTACTAATTTATCATTTCTTTAACCGTTTGTTAGAAACAGTTTCTGAACAGATTTTCTTCTTAGAAAAAGACTTAGGCGTCGTCCTAATTGACAACGGTCGTGCGACGGGCGGTTTTGAGGTCTCCTATTGGTCGGGCGACGTCCGACCATGGTCGCATGACCGTTGCCAATTAGGAAAGCGCCTTACACTCTTGGTCACGTTAGGTAAGTTAGGACACGATACAGTCTGACCGTACACGATGAAAGACAGGACATTTTATGCCTAATGGTTGTACACCAGTGTAGTCGCAAGGGTGCCCCTCCTGGATGCTACATATTGATTACCAATATTAGCTTTCACTATAAACATTGCTTGACTTTTCCCAAAGATACTATACGCTATGTAATGTGATTTTGCAGGGAGACAGCGGCGGGCCGCTTATGGTACCAGAGGGCGGCAGGTGGACGCAGGTCGGAGTGGTATCGTGGGGCATTGGTTGCGGCAAGGGCCAGTACCCGGGCGTCTACACTCGAGTCACCGCCTTCTTGCCATGGATACAGAAGAACTCCAAGTGAAACACGACGCGACGAGTGTAACAATAAAGCTCGATAGTTCAAAATAGCGATGTTCTGTGTTCAAAAAATATCTAAATACGATTACTTAATTGAGAACGTACATCAAGGTGATGAACAGAACTTCAAAAAGGTTGTATGGAACTTCGAATTTCTCAATACAAAAGTTATTGAAGGTCCGTACATTGAGGTGATAAACATTCTCAATTAATTCGTACTCATATGCTTTCTAAACACAGTATATCGCTACTTTGAATTTCGAGATTCAGTCGACTCCGACGCGACACATGCTGCGTCACTATACTCAGGATACGTTGTCATTTTCACCGCCTCCATGTTCATTTTAGTCGACGAGTTTTCTTCAATAACTACTTCATCACTCTCATGTCGTATTCGCAAATCCAACAAATTATATGAATGGAACTTAGTCCGATTTTCTTGGCAATGTTGATAGGAATAAGTATCAATTGTTTTGAGAAAGACAACCGAAACTTGCCTTTCTTAATAAATTGACGTGTAAGCACACATTTGGAAACCTATTCTATTAGTTAAGTTATAAATGTAAAAGAACTAAAAAATTAAAAGCTTTATATAATTACTATGTTTTTATTTTAATCTAGTGAACAGCCCGTAACACTTGGTAACATGATTAATAACTTAACTATTAATGGCCATGAAATCGACTTTAAATATCGTAAATAAATTCATACTAGCAAACACAAATACATTATTACTAAAAATATATTATCATGATACATCAGAGTTAATAAATCAGTCTTGATATAGCTTAGCCTTGTAATTATAAAAATATTATAAAATAAATACAAGAATAAATATTTGAATCCTAATTCGAAATATCACTGTCATCAGTAGTCTGGAACGTAGTTGGACATTTGCAGTTGCTGGAGAACATTACGAGCTGAAACAATCAAACATCTTGTTTATCAATATTTTCTCCTTTTTTTAATAATTGGACTAGCCAGGTATATGACCGCCACCTTACCTGGTGGTTGAGGTATTTTATTCAATAAACTAAAAAATGTTTAATAGGTAAATATTTCTGCTCCTTTAATTTTTCAGGATCAAAGGCAGCCTATAATAGCGTATTTACCGTATTTAACATAATTACCGGAGGATTTATCCAGGATAAAGAGGTAGAGAGAGTCGGCAAAAAAATACAAAATACTATTCGGTTTCATACAAATAGTTCAGTTCAGACACGACGAATTATATGATGAAAATTATATCAGTTGCGTCGTTCGTTTTCAGATAGGTGTAGGCTGGCCGCTCGTTGACATACGAGTCAGGAAGTTTCGTGAAAATCATATTGTGCTCCACCGACACTCAAATTTTTATTTGCGGCCGGTAGTACCATAGTCGAAAAAGAAGTACGGTGATGAAATTCTGCAGCAGGTATCAGCCCGAATAATTCCTCAGAATACACCCCCCATGAGGGGTTAAAAGGTTTTTACGGGGTCGGCAACGCGTGGGTGATGCCCCTGGTATTGCAAACGTCCATAGGCTGCGGTGACTGCTTACCATCAGGCATGCAGCATGTTTGCCACCTTAGTGGTATAAAAAAAAACGATTTCTTTCCTCACCGGACAGACCCCGTGACCTGCATTGAACTATTATGGGCTGTGATGATGATCCGTACATAAACTCCCTTACCTTGAAAGTATCCAGTATCGTGTAAATCATCCGGGGCCGGCACGAAAGGCGGCGGCGCGTTCAGCTGATGGTCCCAGTCCACGGACGCGAAGAGCGGCATCGCTCGCACCGCCGCCGCCGCGGGCCGCGCCGCCGCGTCGGGATTCAGCAGCGCCTCGATGGCTGCCACGGCCTCCGAGGAGAGGGCCTCTTCGCCCTCAGGCCACTCTATGTCTGCAAAGTCGTAGTAGCGTGTGGGATTTGGAACGTTTGTATACTTCGACTGTCACAGATATTGCTCTCTGGATTGGCGCTTGGGCACTTCTCGGGTTTAATATAAGAAAACAATGAATTCATCATCGGTAGAAGTGTAGAGAAATAATGTTCAGAGTAGGTACTTAACTAAGTATACTTCACAGGAACAACACAGAGTTTATTAATTTAAAGGTTCAGAAATGGCCAAAATGGCAAATGTTCCATGTTCGAAACCAAACTTTAAATCATAGCAACCTCATAATGACAAAACCTGATCTTATTAATCTTGCAAAGGTTTGACTAAATCTAATTCAAGTAAGACTTACTTCTTGCCAAAATGTTCTTGAAGACAGCTTGTGGCGTCTCATCATTGAAAGGTGGCACGCCAGTCATGAACTCGTACAGACATACTCCCATAGCCCACCAGTCCACAGGAGAGCCATGACCTTGTCTGTAGAGTAGTGTATAACAAATTATTTTAAATCCTCTTAGTGTGTCAATGACAAAAAAATAATAATCATTGTGGTGTTAATGTCCCGGTTGTGCGGTTGTGCACGACGGCCCGGGGTCTGCCCTGACCATGATCAAGGATTTGGCAGATCAGGTAATTACAGTGGAGCGACTACCACTGACCTCCATGACATTACTACCAGGGGAACCTGACCAGATTTGATTATGTTTACACATTCAGTCGCCTGTGTACATATAATTCAGAAAAGAGTTATTGATACTTGGCGTCAGCGGGATTCAAACTCGGTACCTCTCGCTTACGAGTCGGAAACCCTAACCGCCCGGCCACCGACGCACTTAATGTGTCAACATTATATTGTTGTAGCCCAAACCTTAGCTACATTAACAGCGCTATCGGCGGCTGTCATGAGATCTTTCTGCGTGCAAATGTTTGGAGGGCGGGGTACGATATGAGGTGAGCCATCATTTGAATAGCGCCGCAGGCACACTGTTCACGTCGGAGTCACCCGAAAATCCCCACCAGGCCATGTTCTAACTCCGAACGGCCTATTTAATGACTTCCAAACCAGTGATGGTTATTCATGTCCAGGAAGAAGGCTCTGGGAGAGTGGGACAAAGGGAGTCGGTAAGGTGACACTCTCGCACCAAGGGTTGGACCTCGCTTGTTTGCAACATATTATTGTTCAAAAGTACACCAGATAAAATTTGTGAAAGTCAAACAAACCTCAGTAGCAATTCTGGTGCCAAATAGTCTGGAGTTCCCAAAATTCGCTGATCCGAAACTAGGGTGCCCCGGCGCACGCTCTTCGGTGTTCGATACGGCGTCTGGGCAGTCGAGCAAGGGGTCTTACATTGATCCTGGGGATAAGTTGGCGACTGATAGCCATCACCCTGTGGATGTATCAATTATTTACAATTAGTTACATAGAACACTTATTTTAATAATAATTTTAGGAAACTTTATATCACCATCTAAAATTAACTTTATTGCCATCTAAAAAATATCTTAAGCATCCCCCATGATGGGATAAGGACCATTGGACGGCACGGGAAATAAGAGGGGAGAAAAATCTCTTTGTGTTGTAATCATCTTGCCTCAGGTAACAAAAAGAGGTACAAATTATATACTTATTATGACATAACAATACTTCTACTTTATACTTCATCATCACAGTCCACTGCAGTACTTATGGCCTCTCCCACAAAAGGGAAGGTTATTCCCATAATCTCCACGCTTGGCAGGCCGGTTGGAGATCGCAGTGTTGTAAATGTAACAATGGAAAACGCTGCTGCCCATTTTCCAGCCTACGGAGACTCTAGATCTTTTGCCTCGCAAATATTAGTCGCCTTGTACGACACCCACAAGTCTAAGGGGTTGGTGCTATTCTACTCTGCACTTAGTTTTTAGTAATTTAAGTAGTAGGATATTTACCAGGCTCATTCTTCTTGTGGGAAATATTTCCAAACTTGTGGATATGTGTTTACTAAACATCAAACATTTATCTTTAGTATTATTAAAAAGTGAATTCTCGTCCTTGGGGAGGTCAAACCTAGTTTCCTTGAAAGTTTTCTTCTCAATTTTCCCTTTACTATTTGACACTGGCGTTGAAAAAATAACCCCAACATTAAAATGGTGGCTATCATCTTGGGAAGCCCATCTAAAAAGAAAGAGTTTATTACTTATAAAATATTATAACTGCGAAGTACTTTAATGTGTAAAGTATATTTTTGCTTTCACTTTTAGAAGTGATTTTTTACCTTTTCTTCAGTACTCCCTTTATAGGGTTCTTGCGACGATCAGGAGTTGGCTGTATGGCCATTCTCTTTGGAGTGTTCTGGCTCAACTCTAACGCCATAATTTCCTGAGTTAGACCACTATGATTTTCTTTAGATTCAGCCAAACTGACCACACCTGTTGGTGTATCACCATCACAGTCTAATATCCTTTTCCTCTTCTTAGCTCTGAAACTAAATTATTTACATCTTGATTAGCTCAAAAGTTTAATCATTTAGTGTAATGTGAATTTATGCAGTATTTTAAAGTTATAATTAAAATAGTAGTATTTTAAAACATCTCACCTAGGAATCCTTTTCAAAGAGTTACCTCTACATAAAGGTGAAGTTGAATGGTCATGGGCTGAATCAGTTGAAATTGTGGACTCTTCTATTGAATGGCCAGTATTACTGCTCAAATCAGTTGATTTTGTGCTCTTTGAATTGTTTGTGCTGTTTCTGGAGCTTTCACAAGTGTGGTAAGAGCTTAACGATTCTGACCCAGAATCCTGAAATCATTTATATAAAATGCTTGACACTTTAATTGTTTTAAGTTACCTATATATACATTTCACAATAATAGTATTTCATACATACTTTAGTATATTCCGAGTGAATACTGTCAGCACTCAAAAATGGCAGTACTCCAGAGACTGCTGCCTCATATTTAGGTGAACTAAACTTACCTGTAATAAATAAAATGTTATTTAGATTCAGAAGTCATTTTAAAAAGCAATGTTAATAAATTTCTGCATCAACCATTCAACCCACAATCTACAAATGCAATTAATGAATAAGCAGTAGTTTCAATTATCCCATAAACAGTATTTTAAAACCACTCACAAGATCCTATAGCTGACATGGAACATTGAGTACTGTCCCCACCACCAGAGCCAAACGACAGATGTGAAGTAAGTGACAAGAGCTGGCCTGGAGTTCGCATATTCATGCTTGGTGTACAATTTGCAAAATCTGATATCTCCAAATCTGTAATTAGAAATAACCACATACAATAAAGACTAGCACCACTAATATAATTAATAAAACTTATAAACATATGTGAAATAATTTGTATACATAATAAAATTAATATTACCTCTATGAATTTCAACTTTAGACAATCCAAAGTCTGTTAGTTTCAAATGTCCAGTCTTTGAAATCAGCATATTATCTGGTTTAAGATCTCTATGCACAATATTATGTTTGTGTAAATAGTCCAGTGCTAAAGTTACTTCAGCTATATAAAAAACAGCCATAGATTCTTCAAGAAATCCATGGACACCTAGCAGAGATTTCATATCTCCACCGACCATGTATTCCATTACCTGAGACAAATAAAAAAAAAATGTAAAGATCTCATTATCGGTTAGAGGATCCGAAAGGGGGCAATTTAAAAAACTTAGATAAATCAAGAAAAGGCACCTGGTGAGGGTTGTCTTTTACACTTCCATGTTCACAAGATCAGGCCAAATAAAATGTAAGCTGCCTTTTATTGCATAAACATTGGATTTTTTTCATTTAGAAATTACTGGTTAAAAGATGGTCACACAAAACTAGGAAACTGTGTGGTGATTCTTTTAAAGAAATATGTTTAGGTAGGTAACAACTGATATAATCTTACCAGAAAAATGGATGATGTGGTTTGTAAAGAGTAAAACAAGTGTACACAAAAAGGACTTCTTGACAGTGCTAGAGCATTCCTCTCAGATACAACTTGTGTAACCATGTTTTTGTTTATCATGTCCGATTTCTTCATCTCTTTGATAGCATACATTAACTCTTCATTATTCTTTTTATGAGCCAAAAATACTTTTCCAAATGCACCACGACTAATAGGCTTGATTATCTTAAAATCATTTATATCTGGAACCTGGAAATTACCACCCATAATAAAGGTAAGGTCTTCGTTTATTCATTACAATAAAATTATTAAAAGACATTATTCATTACCTTGGTAACCACACTGTCGTCTCTGGCATTGATTTTTTCAAAAATAGTGAGACATACAGACTCTTCAGACTTTGAGTCATTGGAATCCATGGTCAAAATAAATATGACTTGACTTTGTACCTAATTATAAAAACGCTTCACAAATAAAGTTATTATTTTACGTAGAATTTCTAAGAACAGTGCACACGTTCATCGCGCTATAAGGCTGGCGTCGTATATTTTAAGCAAATTCTGTTCAACAGAAGTAAATCACCACCTTATCACAATGTTGTAGATTATTCATTTAACTTTATATAATTCCCTGTTTCATCAAACTGATCACGAAATCAAATCAACACAAAATTATATTTGAAAATTACCCGTCTCTCCACCCTTGTCAAAATAAAACGAAAATATACCGTTTTATTTCCGTCCCAGTAGATTACGCAAAGGGATTTACATTTGTACAGCCAAGTACACATTTAGTTTATTTCAGTACAAAGTGACGCAAAATAGAGCCCGGGAGGTACAAAAAGACCATTAAATTGTCATTGGCGTATCTAGGGCTATATTCCAGGCCCCTGAGGTTGCCGATGAAGCCGAGTCGGTAGCCAATGTACAGTCAGTGAGCACGAATCAGCACGATTATAGCCACCATACAAGCCAAACCACAGGCATTCGTTTTACATAGTCGAGCTCTGTAATTCTTTTGGAATTTTTGATATATTGATTATTTTCATCTGAATTGATAATAATAATAATAAATAATTTATTGCCAAAATTACAACCTTACAGATTATTATGGTACAATTATAACAATCTTTAAGTTCAGACAGATCTCAAGTTATATATTAAAATACAATGCAGTTGTGTTCATATTAGGGCGGATTTCCTGACTCCTGCACTAGGATGACCTGTATTGCAGGGGACAGTAATTCCTCAATTTGGAATTTGGTTTTTGTTTTCAGCCATGAGCGGATATCCACAGAAACTTCTTACTTATTAGTTAGGTACATCTATTGTAATGAGGAGTTTTCCAGTAGGTATTGATAGTTCGTTTCAAAAAGCCACAATAGATGGCGCTCCTACAATTTTGGTAATCTTTATTTAATCTGTATGATGGTGGGAGTGATTTCATGCAGCCAACTAATAATAAACTTAGAAATAAAATGTTTATTAACATAAACATAACTATTAAAGGTTGAACGAAATGTAAATAGAAATAATTATAGAAGTTGGCACTATGTTCCATTATTATTACAACCTCTAAAATGGTTGAAAACAATTGACAAATACAATATTATCCAATACAACGTACCCAGTGTTTATATCCTGTTTGTTAAGAACCTATTTCAAGCGATTATCAATTACCAAAATTGTCGGGGCGCCATCTAGTGAATGGTTAGGAATGCTTTAGATACCTATTGGAAAACTGCTCATTAGGAATATGTGCATGTGTGTGTGTGTGTGTGGTGATGAGCGGTATGGGCGAATGAATGTTTTAAAAATGAGCGAATGTAGAGAGTTTGAAATTTTTTGAATCATGGCTCAAAAAAACTGGTGTAAACACATTTCATGAACGAGCTCACAATGATTGAGGCGTACGATTTAAAAAATTTAGTGAAATCAAAATAATTTGGATTTTATTCTTAGAACATCTGGGTGAATTTGATACAAGTAATAAACTAATTTTGGGTTTAAAAACGTGGTGGACAACAACGTGTGAGCGAGCGGAGCGAGCTCGAAATATATGACATTATGGGTCTTCAAAACTTGAGGTGATCATTGAATGAATGAGCGAGCGCAATTTTGGACATTTTTGTATTAAAAGCAGTTGGTGATCCTTATAATAGCAACTTAAGAGAAATAAATGAATAAGTGAAAGCAACGAACTAGGTTGATGATAAGAAAAGTACCTATCCGAAACCTATGAATGAGCGAGCTCGACATTTTTGACATCTTGGGTCGAAAAAGTTGGTGTGATCAATGAATGAATGAGCGAGCGGAGCAAACTCGAAATTATTGACATTTTGAGTCTTAACCGAAAAGAATTGATCTTATAATCCTGCAAAAAATCAATCAAGGTACAAATGATGATCGTACAAAAGTACCTTAGGGAAAATAATGAATGAGCAACCGCAACGAGCTAATTGAAAAGTAAGTGTAACTTATGAATGAGCGAGCGGAGCGAGCTCGAAATCTGTGATATTTGGGTTTTAAAGCTGAGGTGACCAATGAAAACCCGACTTTTGGAAAAATAAGTCTATCTAGATAGCTTTCATTGTAATGTAATTTACTTGTAATGTGGTTGTCCATTGAAATGGCAAGTGGTCGCCTTTCAGTATTCGACTTTTTGTTTAAAAAATGTGATACAAGTTGAAAAGATCAAAAGTCAGGCAACCTACTTAGAGTTGAGCTTTTAGTCCACCACTATACAATATATACCTAAACTCCTTAGCAAAAAAAAACAAGGTACCGGTACAATAGTAAGTTTGTCGAGTCCTCGGTTGTATTTCATTGAAATTATGTTTGTGTGAAAGTTTTTATGTGTCCAGCCCAGAATTTCGTATCGGTACATCCTGGGGTGGGCACCATACCATGCCAACCCCTTCCTACGCCTATGTAAATTGTTCTCTTTGAGGATGTGTAGTCATTTACATGCATTGTATTTGGTGTAGAAGAGCTCAAAGGACACTTTAACAAAAAAAATAAAAAATACCATCACGGGGCCGGGCCTTAAACTGTTTAACCAGTCTTAGGGTCCCCAGCGAATGACTTTGGCTAACCTCGTTTCGAAATCGGTATTAGGATAGGCACTCCTAACGAGTGGCGAACGCGTTTCAGTACCTACTTGCGGTGTAAAGCTCGACTAGCCTCAAAGTTAGTACCTAGATACTCTAGGGAATGCAGTTGCGAGATTTTGGCGATATTGGAAAATATGATTTTCTTATAATGACAAATTGTCACATTAATAGGATTTTTTATTAGCAATTTTATTAGATATACTTTGACGACAGGAGTCTTCCATTGGAGCCCCTGAACAAAGCTGTGACCTACAGTCCGCGAGCTTATGTAAGGCCCTTCACCGTGTTCACTCCTCTTTGGAATAGGTTAATATGGTTACTGAATCTTCAGTTCCGGTCGCTCACAGAAATTAAAGAAAAACAGAATCCCTTGTATACTAAAAAGATAGCGTGGTAGTATCTCGTTTGATGTACATGACATACATTCACCTAGGAAGCTGCCCCTTTTGTTCTTTATCCCTAAGTTGACTAAAGTTGAGTTAAGATACTCATTGACGACACATCACACAGCGGATCCTGGGGCAATGGGTGCAATTGCCCCCCCTTTCACAATAGCCCACGGTTTTATGAGTCAAAAGGCCAAACAAACTTCCAGGCTCGCTGCGCTCGCTCTATTATTTTATACATTTTATCAATTACTGATAAATATTTCGTGCGTGGTCCGATTGCTGATTCAATAATTTTAATTACTTTTGTTACGATCAGCATCACACATCATCACAGCACCTAAGCCAAAATGTAAAAAATTTCGAGATCGTTCTGCTCGCTCATTTATTCATTGGTCACGTTTTTAAGAACCAAAATATCAAATATTTCGTACTCGCTTCGCAGGCCCATTCATAAGTTTCAGTTACTTTTCTTACCTTTCACCAAGCTCATTGCGGTCGCTCATTCTACGATTTCCCTAAATTACTTTTATAAAGATCAGCCCTTGCTGTTAAGACCCAAAATGTCACAAATTCAAAATCGCTCCGCTCGCTCAGTCATTCCATTATCACTTAAGCTTTTAAGATCTCAAACATAAAAAATGTACAGCTCGCTCCGGTCGCTCATTCATTGATCACCCCAGCTTTGAAGACCCAGGCGGGCGGAAACTAACACAATTACACAGCTTTAATAGCTAACACAGCTTTATCTTCCGGTCAACCAGAAATCGATTAATATTTATAAAGTCCCAAGGAGCACTGACCTTCAAAAACTGTTAAATCATGATCAAATGAATTGAATCAAATAAATTTAATATCAATGCCGTACAACCAAGAGATTATGATAATGTCGTCAGTTGTTAGAGCGCGCCATCTATTATTATATGAGGGAAGCGACCTCTGAAAACGGCTTATTGACTAAGGCCATTCTTAAAGTTTCCTACTTAGTTAATGCCTAAATCGAGTTTAGTAAAAACTAAAATGTGCAAGTGGCTAAAAACACTGTAGTGAAACTCGTACTAATTTAAAGAACGAGAATTCAAATGTTGACTCGGTGACAGCGCCGCTGTTATTGGCGTGACATTTTCAAATGTTGACACTTAGTTCCAACTTTCGCCACTAGGTGAAATAAGTTTATGGCACTTTACGTGATTTCATTTTTCTACAATCGCAATTGATCGTTCGCGCCGTCCGCACTGACCGAGACGTCCACCGAGGAGTAGTAGTGTGATTACCAAAAAATATATTTTGTTTATAAAAGCACAGCAAAAAAATTAAAGTATTGAATTTTTTTATTACCTACAATTTTTCGTCTAAAACGGAGGCACAGAACAATGTTTTATTCACCAACTACGACATTACACTTTCTCGACATGCTGCAACGCTTTCATTGAAGTCGTGAACGATATTTGCACACATTAAAGGTTGATGCGGATTTTCTTCGTAACACTTTAATACCTAGAAATAAATAAAATATTTATAATACGTCTTCAACCGATACTAAAACTAAAACAGAGAGATAGCAGACACCCAATTATTTTTACATATATGTAAGAACCTATTAAATTGCAGCAACTTTTAGGGTTCTAAACCTCTAAAGGTAAAAATAATTGGGTGTCTGCTATCTCTCTGTTAAATTGTTTAATCCTGCCTGAAAGTCTAATGATTCGACTACTACGTAACTATATGAATAATATGTACCTAAATAATTATAACTCACTTTAGAACGTAAATCAAAGCATGGGTTTAAAAGAGCATTTTGTTCATTTGCTACGAGGGTCTCCTCAACTAAAACATTCGTCTTCTCAATCGTTTTTTCATATTCATCCTCTAATATTTTATTAATAATACGATGCTCTTTTTTTAAAACATCAATCCTGTGGTTCCAATAATCTGTTTCCATGTCATCATGAATTTCCATTGCAAGGTTTTTAGGTTCAGCAAAAAATAAATCATCTGTTTTTTCCTGTAATAAAAGACAATCTTTTTTTACATGTTTTATCATGTACGAGTATAGCTAGCTTTAAAGAAACCCGTCCTATTCCGTGTACCAGGATCGGCACCGCCGATATCCAATCATATGATACCACCCTCTGGAATGAGATCACAGAATACCCGAAATGTATGTTGTAATGTCATTCCAGAAAGGTGGTATCATGCACAGATTACTATAGATCAGATGGGAAGCGTCCATAGAGACACGGACGTCGTAGAGAAAACCGCCAGCATCGGTTTTGACGTATAGTTTGACATAACAATTTTGACAAGTGCTAGTGCTGCGGTCATATCAATTTTAAACCGCAGTTTTGTTATTGGCATTGCAACTTTAAATTCTACAATTATAACTAAATTTTATTGCTGTAAAACTGTTTGGAAATAAATAAATAAATAAATAAATAAATAACAATCTATCGATTGCGATTTGGCTAGGGATGCCACATCGATTACATTTTCTCGATTTTCATATTGTACTTTATTATTACTGAATTCTAATTCTTATATTAAAGAAAACACAAATGGCACATCATTAACATACATATAATTTGTCTAGAAATTAATTACAAAGTAATAGTAAAGCGCCTCTCTCGCCACCGCAGGATCACAGAATGTTCTCAAGTTGTGTTCGACACCACCTGAAAGTAAAAGTCAATAATGAAGCTTTAATGTCATCGTAGTACCAATGTATCAGTGCAAACCTGTGTAGATGTCCATTATCAAGAGGATGTGTACTATCAAAAGCAAAAATAAATTGATAACTCAAACAAATTATAGTGCACTTCAAATATAAGTTTGGCCACATAGAAGTCTTGTTTAGCCTTTGCTTATATTTACCTAATAGAAATTGATGTTTTAGTGCAGGTATAATATGTGGGTAGGTACTTATATCCAAATAAGTATTGCTTATTACAAGGGCCAATTAATTTTTCTGAGAGAAATAATTTAAATGTCAATAAATCTACAAAATTTTGGATGTATTCTATCAAATGCAAAAATAAATTGATGACTCGAACAAATAATAGTGCACTTCAAATATAAGTTTAGCCATATAGAAGTTTTGTTTAGCCTTTGCTTATATTTACCTAATAAAAATTCATGTTTTGGTACAGGTATAAATGTAGGTAGGTACTTATATCCAAATAAGTCTCGCTTATTACAAGGGCCAATTAATTTTTCTGTAAGAAATACTTTAAATGTCAACATGGTCAATAAATATACAAAACACACATAAAATAAATGCACTTAATACCAGTTAAGCTTGTTAGCCCAATATGAACAACCAATGGTGAATGCATAAAGCAAAATGCAATTTCATGCTTCACACATATAACCAACCAAAATAACTTTACAATAATATAGTATACTTTAAAACTATACAATTAAAACAATTACCATAGTAGGCCTCTGGGTATTCGTGGTCATAATCTTGATTGATCATTCCTCAAAACACCTGGAAAATGGAAACAGGAATGTTAAGTATTCATAGTTAAAGGGAGCGGCAAGGAAAGGTTTTGTCTAATAATTATATTCTATGAATGCTTACAATGAAACATTCGGTATAATTTTACGGTTATGTTCCGGGTTACCTATTGCATACCTTTGTTGACGAGTAGCCCGATATTTCGACACAGTTGCATGCATCATGGTCACGGGACGCGGTAGGAAACCCGGAACGGAACATAACCTTAAAATGTGTAATAATAACCGTGATAGTTTAAAACATTATATTAGGAATAATTTAAGTAAAACGGCAATTTACTGATATTCTCACTTTTGAACCACCAATGAAAAAATAGGGATGATGTAGAAGTCCTCCACTAATGTAGAAGTCCTATTGCTAATCCATGAAAAGTAAAGGTGAAAGGAAAAGGACAACATGGCACAATATGAACATTATACCCTTGTTAAAAACTTAAATTGTAATATACTACTTACTTTTATAAATAACAGAGTTTTCTTTGGCAGTGAAAACACTATGTTGGACTATGAGGTTTGAGTTATTTTAACTACCTATATATCGCAAGTGCTGGAGTTGGCCAATTTCACAATGTTTCTCTCAATGGGCATCCTCTCACGACACAGCGATATTGAAACATTGCTCAAAAATTCAAATAGAAGCCGATAGGAATCTATTATATTACAATAACAAATAAGAATTCACGAAAATACAAAAAAAAACGATTTCTGTCAAAAAGTAGTTTCTTTTTCTAGAAGTTCGGTTTGGCTTTGGATACAAGGTATCAGTAGTAAATGTTTATAAAAAAAGAACTTTCGCGTATTATTTATATAGGTATATTAATTTTATTCTGAAAATGTATAAACATAATTTAAAGATATTATAATATTTTTATTATCTGCACATATTGGTGATATTTTTGTATCCAACCGGGATGTCTAGTATGTAAAATTATATTTAAAAAGTTATTTGACAGCCACTCGATGCTGGCGGTCGCTTTTACTAAGTTTATGACTTTGGATACTGCGTTTCCACCCCGTGGTATCATGCGATTAGAGATCGGCGATACCGTTCCTGGAATGACGTTACATAATTCGTACCGCCGATCTCAGTATCCGTCAAAATAAATGAAACGAATGGGGAGTTGGAAGCATAGTAACGATCCGTTTCGCACTTTGATTTTGAAACATCATATTTTTTAAATTGAATAAAATGCTAGAAACGTACTTTATACTAGAATATTTTAAAATAATATTCTTAGTTTTTCATCATCGACGTCATTCTAGAGGGTGGTATCATGCTATTTAAGATCAGCGGTGCCGCTACAGACCCCCCAAAAAGGTATTTTATTAATTTTTGGAGGAACTAAATGAAAATTTTGTCATGTGTTTCCACATTGAGCAAAAATAACGGGGTGGTGCCTCATTTGGAGGTTGCTTTAAATTAAAGATGACAGCCATTCCAAATGACGGACGACGCATGCCATGTAACTCGCAGAACCGATGAGCGATGGAGCGAAAAAGTTTTGGAGTGGCGACCACGGGAGAAAAAGGGGGAAGTTTGGGTGGTGGGAGTTTGCTTACACAGTTAAAAATATGAAGAGAAGAGCAGGAAGACTCCCATCCCGATAGGCGACACGAAGCACTCTTCCTCGACGCTGAACCCCACATCGCCTGCTTTGAGTTTGAATTTCTTAGGTTGTACTGGTCCAATTTTGGATTTAATTTTAATCATTTTGTAGGTCAGATGTTTTGGCAACAGACATTTAGACGAAAATGAAAGCAGAAAAATACATAAGTTTTGAAGAAATTAAATCTAGTTTTAGTCCAATCAGTCCCTAGATAATTGAATTTGAAGATTTACGGTCGTCCGCCAATTTTATTAGCTATATACCTCCATATGAGGGCGCCCTCCCCCAAGACATTTTTGCTCAAAATGGTCCCACACAGAAACACATCGACATAATTTTCATTCAGAATAAACAACAAATAAAGACGCATGGGTCTGGCATAAGGACTATAAACTATGTTCATTGCGTACAACCTAACTGTGGTTCAATGTGGAATATCCAAAGACTTCTATATATCTATGTATATATCTATGGGAATATCCCATATTTTAATAACTAAACGTAAAATTACATAGGTAATGATATGAATATTAATAACAATAAAAGCTAGTTATCCATGTAACTGAGTACAATACAATATAAAAGTACACTGTGGTAAAAGTAAAGTAGAAGTTAATTTTTGACAAAATGTACCTAAAAACGACTTGAAGCTTATGACAAGCAAGTAGGAAGGTAGGTAGGTACCTACTTTATGTTCATTATATTTATCTTTACTATATTATTAACTATTGTTCAAGTAAAATGAAACAACTGTGAACGATGGTCTACCATGAAGTGGCGATTTATTCAGTCATTGTCAAAGACAAGCAGAGAGTGTATCATAGATAACACTGCACAGATATATAAAAAACCAACACCCCCACTATATCTAGCAATGTAGTAGTACAAAATGGTTAGACTAACTTTACAAGTTTTTATAAAAGATAGTCCTACCTATTACATTAAGGTAATGATACATTCTGAACACCTAACTGATTTAAGAAATTATAATGCTTTGCAGTACACAAACTCTTAGTGAGCAAATCAGCAGGCATTTCAGCTGTAGGCAAATATTTAACATTTACAATTTTATTCATTACACAATCTCTGCAAAAATGATATCTAATATCGATATGCTTAGTGCGCTTATGAAAAACTGGATTAGCAGACATCTTCTGCGCACTTTGATTATCATTAAACAGATCAACAGTGTACATATTTTGCGTTATTTCATATTGTAAATTACGTAAATAAACAGCCTCTTTACACGCTTCGGCCATTGCCATATACTCTGCTTCGCTACTAGACAGAGCAACAGTTTTCTGTTTTTTAGATTCCCATGAAATTACACAGCCAGACAATGTAAAACTATATCCAGTATATGACCTTCTATCAATAACGTTTGCAGCCCAATCTGCATCTACAAACCCTTCTAACAATGAATTACCATTAGCAGAATACTTTAAGCCATAATGTTTAGTATTTTTTAAATATCTTAATATTCTCTTAACATACGAACATTGTTCTTTTGTATAGCAATTATTAAATTGACTTAAATACGAAACAGAATAAGCAATGTCAGGCCTGGTGAGCACTGCTAAATACATGAGACAACCTATTATCTGCTGATAAGGAAATTTACCTACGCAGGTCTCATCATCATTAGATACATATAGCTTAGTTTCCATTGGAGTTTGAACAGCTTTACACTGACTCATATTAAACTTTAACAATAACTGATCAATGTAATCCTTCTGACTTAATGAAATTGTTTTCTCAGATTTATTAACAGTTACATTTACACCTAAACACTTCTTAATCTCACCCAAATCTTTAATCTTGAAGTGATGAGATAATATTTCTTTTAAGTATTTAGTTTCTTTATTGTCATTTGAAAAAATAAAGAAGTCGTCCACATATAGTGTGACAATTGTTTTCATATTATTATTTGTTTTTGAATACATACATGACTCTATCTTGGATTTAATGTATCCATTTTTCAATAATAAATCATCCACTTTCTTGTACCACGCTCTTGAGGATTGTTTAAGCCCATAAATTGCCTTTTTTAACCTGAGCACCTGACCACTTTCTGTCACTTCAGAGAAACCCTCTGGTATCTGCATATAAATTTCTTCCTCAAGCGTTCCGTTCAAGAAAGCAGTTGTCACATCAAGATGTGTTATTTCAAAATTGAGTTGAACTGACAATGCAAACAATAATCTCAAAGTAGTGTGTCTAACTACAGGAGAAAAAGTATCAGTGTAATCCACACCTTCAACTTGTGAAAAACCTTTAGCTACTAAACGTGCACGAAAACGTACCTTATTCTCACTGTCGTACTTCTTCCGCAGCACCCATTTACATTGCACAACTCTACTGTCATGCGGAGCTTTACTCAATTCCCACGCATTATTGTCCTTAAAACATTGAAACTCCTCACGCATAGCCGCTTTCCACTGTTCCTTTTCAGGTCCATTTAAAGCCTCATGCAGAGATAAGCCAGCCGCATCATCATAGGTGTCGTTGCCTATGCATAGATTTAATAATCCATATCTCTCTGGCTGCTTTCTAATTCTTGCAGGTCTGGGTGTGCATTGCGGAGTATCATTTGTTTCTTCATAATTTTCATCAGAAATATATGATGTGTCATTCTCATCTAGTAGAGTTTCACCCATGCTAATTGAACTTCTTTCTACATTGGGTTCTTCCACCTTGGCTTCATCCCCCACTGAATCAAAAATCTGATCTTGAACAGAGATTTGACATTCAGATTTTGATTCTGGTTCAATTATAATCACATCCCTACTAGTGAGCACAGTTCTTGTTTCTGCATTGTACAGTCTATATCCTTTTACATTCTCTGGATATCCGATAAGAATACATTTTTGTGACTTCTTATCCCATTTAGTCCTTTTTTCCTTTGCTATATGAGCCATCACAGTGCTGCCGAAGATCCTAATATGGCCTATATCAGGTTTGGAACCAGTCCATATCTCATATGAAGTTTTATTTCCCAACATCGGTGCAACTATTCTATTCTGCAGATACACTGCTGTATTAGCTGCCTCACCCCAAAATTCCTTGCCTAGCCTGGCATCAAAAAGGAGACATCTTGCTTTCTCAACGATTGTTCTGTTAAACCGCTCGCATAATCCATTTTGTTGTGGAGTGTAGGGATTAGTCTTCTGATGAATCACACCAGCACAGCTCAAATATTTGTCAAATTCCTTATTGCAGTATTCTAGCCCATTATCACTTCTTAACACTTTTATTGTGCATTTTGTTTGATTTTCCGCAAGCGCTTTAAATTGCTTGAAATACTTCAACGCCTCATTCTTGTGCTTGAGGAAATAAATGAAAACCATGCGGCTATAATCATCAACAAACAGTAAAAAATATCTGGAGCCTCCGATAGATGTAGTCTCCATAGGGCCACAAATATCAGTGTGCACTATATCCAGCAAGTTATTACTTCTCTTGCCCATGCTCTTAAATGGTAAGCGACACTGCTTTCCTTCACAGCATGCAGTACATGCAGATTTGCAGATATCTACTTTGTCATTCATGGACATACCAATCACAGCATCCTTCATCTGCTTTAAATAACTTTCATTGACATGTCCTAATCTGCGATGCCACGTTACTGCTGACACAACTGATGCAGCTAAATCTGTCCGATTTAGCAAGTTCATCTTGTACACTCCATTAACTAAATGCGCTGTAGCTACCAACTGACCATTCTTGTTGTATATTGTACAACAACTATCAGAAAAAATTACTTTGTTGCCTTTTCTAATAAGTTGGCTGACAGATATCAAGTTTGTTGTCAAACTCGGAACACAACACACTTGTTCTACTATGATGTCGTACTCGCAATCATCAGTTATAGTCGTAATCTTCACATCACCAGAACATTTTACTGCCAATACTTCGTTGTTAGCAACAACAATTTGTTTTCCTGGTTCACTGAAAGAATTCAAAATCCAGCCTTCATTTGCCGTCAGATGTACACTTGCACCTGAATCGATGTACCATTCATTTTTATTAAAATTTCCACTCAGGAACACTGCGCTAAACACATTAGACTGCATTCGAGTTTTATTTTTGGAGTTTGATGCATTATTATCATTATTTGTGCACTGGTTTTTGTAATGACCGGTTTGTTTACATCGGTAGCATTTCACCGACTTGACATTCGCGACATTCGTATTGTCAGTGCTACCAACAGAACCATTATTCTTAACCATCGATAATCTCGCTTTGTTTTTTCCAAATCGTGACGTCGTAGCGAAAGCGCCGCTAACTTCACTGTCATCGGTTTCACTCGCCGACTCCATATCCAATAACTTGGTTTTGATGGAATCTGCTGTTATTGCAATCCCTGAGTGCTCGATTGCCATGATCATAGGGGAGAATCGATCAGGCAATCCCGCCAACAACAATGATCCCGTCCACTGATCATTAATTTCAAATCCCGTTCCGCTTAGTTTTTGAGCTGTATCGATAATCTGAGTCACGTATGACGTCATCGAAGTACAATTTTCTAGGCGAATTGAAATTAATTTCCGCAGCAAACTAATTCTTAGCGAAAAACCACTATCATCAAATAGTTGCTTCAGTTTTTCCCACAGTTCTTGCGATGTTTTTACATTTTGTATGTGTACGTACAATGACGGATCGATTGTCATAATTAATTTTGCTTTGGTCTTTTTGTCGTCTGCAGCACCCGCATCCTTACCTTCTGGCCTGATGCAATGCTTCATGCCCTCGAGGATTAGGTAATTCTCCGCCGCGAAACACCATTGTGTGTAATTTTCTCGCCCCTTAAGTTTGGGCACATTGACGAGATAGTTGGCCGACATTTTGAATTAACGGTCACCAACGATTAGTCAAAAAATTACACAAGACTTCGACAAAAAAATAATTCTGCAGTGAAATCACGCTTCGAAACAACCTTTTATTACTGGTAATGTCCGAAAATTCTCGCGATTTGTTAGCGTTTTTTGCCCATAACCTATTGTTCAAGTAAAATGAAACAACTGTGAACGATGGTCTACCATGAAGTGGCGATTTATTCAGTCATTGTCAAAGACAAGCAGAGAGTGTATCATAGATAACACTGCACAGATATATAAAAAACCAACATTAACTAGTGGACCCGGCGCGACTTCGTTCGCGTGGCGTCCTACTCCTACCCTACCCCTACCCAACAACTACCCTACACCTACCCACAACTTCCCTACACCTACCCTGAACCTACCCTACACCTGCCCTACACCTACCCTACACCTACCCACAACTACCCTACACCTACTCTTTACCTACCCTAAACCTACCCTACACCTACCCTACACCTACCTTACACTTATCCTACACCTACCCTACAACTACCCTACACCTACCCTACAACTACCCTACACCTACCCTACACCTACCCTACACCTACCCCACAACTACCCTACAACTACCCTACACCTACCCTACACCTACCCTACACCTACCCTACACCTACCCTACACTTACCCTACACTTACCCTACACTTACCCTACAACTGCCCTACCCTACAACTACCCTACAACTCCCCATTAATTAAAAAAAAATGTAAAAAGTATGATATGTCTTTCTCCCGGTTTTAAGCTGCCTCCCCACCAGTTTTCAGCCAAATCGGTTCAGCCGTTCTTGAGTTATAAAAAGTCTAACACAAATAGTGAAACTAACACGACTTTCTTTTATATATAAAGGATATACGATTGTCTTACAAAGCCGGTCAGCATTAGCCATTCAACAATGCCATTAACACCACAGCTAAAGCAGAACAGATGCCCACCTAATATACTTAATCAGATAAAATATTTACCGCTGTAAGATTATCCAACGTCATCACATTATTTTCATCCATCAGCGATTTCAGCGGAGACGCGGTCAGCGGCGGACTTAAGGCAAAAGTGTTTACAAAACTGATTCGTCTTGTGTCTCTGCTCGTGATAGCCCCCATTATGTGCAATATTTAGATCTATTTTGGTAATTAACATTGAAAATTTTAGATTTCGATTTTTGACTTGCGGTATGAATGATGGCTTTGTACGACAGTTTGTCAGTCAAATAACTATTCCGCATGCCCGATCCACACTTCAGCAGGACAAGCACCAAAGAGAACATAATAACAATAATAAGACCACGCTAAGTCCAGTAAGTAGGCGGCGGTACGCAAGTACGTAAATAGGCACTTTCTATCAGGAGGTTTACAATGAACCTTTTAAAAATCATCCAAGTTCCGTGTAGTTTACAGGCAAGCCTAAAGCGCGCTCCACATGTGGACAGTTTCGCGGGAACACGAGAATGTAGAGGTAGTATTCGTGTAGTCCCGTGCATATTTGGCATGTCTCGTCTATTTCATAGACTAAGTAGAGATAGTTTGTTGTCGTATCGATTCGATCGATTTTATATTAATATTCCGAGCGCTTTTTCCCGTAACAGGTTCGGAGTACACTTGACCATGATCCAGGATATTAGTAGATCAAGTAATTACAGTAGAGCAGCTGCCATCACCTTTGTGACCCTGTTTACAGCAGATTACCGATATTACACCGATGAATCGATAAAATGTCGCGCGTTTTGACACCACCACATCCCTAATAGGCGAGAATGTAGAGGATCGACCAAAGTCCCGGCAAAAGTTTCGCCGGAAGTTTCGGCGAACATGTGGAGCGCGCTTAAAGCGCGTTCCACATGTGGACAGTTCTGCGGGAACACGAGAATGTAGAGGTAGTATTCGTGTAGTACCGTGCAAATTTGGCATGTCTCGCCTATTTCATAGACTAAGTAGAGATAGTTTGTTGTCGTCTCGATTCGATCGATTTTATATTTATATTCCTAGCGCTTTTTCCCGTAACAGGTTCGGGGTACTCCTGACCATGATCCAGGATATTAGTAGATCAAGTAATTACAGTAGAGAAGCTGCCGTCACCTCTGTGACCCTGTTTACAGTAGATTACCGATATTACACCGATGAATCGATAAAATGTCATGCGTTTTGACACCACCATATCCCTAATAGGCGAGAATGTAGAGGAACGACCAAAGTCCCGGCAAAAGTTTCGCCGGAAGTTTCGGCGAACATGTGGAGCGTGCTTTAAGCGCGGTGTAACATCGCTAATCGGCTGTAAACAGGGTCACAGAGGTGATAGCACCTGCTCTACTGTAATTACTTGATCTACTAATATCCTGGATCATGGTCAAGAGTACCCCGAACCTGTTACGGGAAAAAGCGCTAGGAATATAAATATAAAATCGATCGAATCGAGACGACAACAAACAATCTCTACTTAGTCTATGAAAGAGGCGAGACATGCCAAACATGGACGGGACTACACGAATACTCCCTCTACATTCTCGTGTTCCCGCGAAACTGTCCACATGTGGAGCGCGCTTAAGCGGCAAAAGTTTCGCCGGAAGTTTCGGCGAACATGTGGAGCGCGCTTTACAAGGATCTTTTGGATGTGGCGTGGTTGTCAAACATCAACTCTAGCTGCTGTCAAAAATGTCTGTTTACAAGATGGTAGCGTTAGTTCTGATTTCGGGCACGTGCAAAAATATCCTTGTGGTCTTTAGCTGTCAATTATGACGTACGTACGTTGTAGTTATGCGACATTATGATGATATCGATAATTGATGTCGATATTTCTTTTAACCACTTGTCCGTATCTTCCTCCTCACAATAATATTGTGTCATCTTCCGTCTCCATCATCAGATCAGCTCATTGACACCATAATATTGAATGGTAATCTGACTTAGACGCGTCAGCAACATTTAAATTCAATAAGATAATCAAACATCAATTCGACATAATTATTAACCTACAATTTCGTGTGACAACTGTCAAAGTTAAAACTTTAATAACTCTGAATACATTGGTTCTAGAGCACTAGTATCTAAAGAGAAATTATAGCACTCGTCGAGATCTACATTTCGCATGACAGCTGTCAAACTTATATATCTGAAACTATTAGTCCTAGAATGCTAGTTTCTAAAGAGAAATTATAGAACTCGTCGAGATCTACGTTTCAAGTGACAGCTGTCAAACTTAAAACTGTCATCTGAAATGTAGATCTCGACGAGTATTATAATTTATTTAGATACTAGTGCTCTAGAACCAATGGTTTACGAGTTATTAAAGTTTTAACTTTGACAGTTGTCACACGAAATGGTAGGTTAATAATTATGTCGACTCGTTGTTTGTCGAACAAACGTATAGATGGTGACTCTTGCTCGGCTCAATTTTTGTCGCAACAGCACGCAGTTCTTTTTGAGTCTAAGTCCATGGAAGCAATAGTGTTAAACATGTGTGAGATCATGTAAACATGTGCTGTCTTACCTATGTGAGGTATGTCACAATATGAGGAGGAAGATTCGGACAGGTGGTAAAAAGAAATATCGACATCGTTTAGGTACCTTCTTACCATGACCTAAACAGAATTGCCTTGCTTATTCGTACCATGAACAACATTTAGCAGGCTTGTCAGAAAAACAATTCTCTTCTTTGTATGAAAAATCCATGGACTTACTACCCAAAGGGACTGCGCACTCCTTTGACTAAAACCGGGCAGAGCGAGAGTCACCATCGATAGTCCTGTGTCCCTTTCTAGTGTTGCCACCATTGTTGATGCAAATTCCGAATTATTTTTATTACTTAGCGCGGACACCGACCTACCGATCAGGGCCAGGCAGAGTCGGACCGGGTGCAATCTGAAGGTCATATTTTCACCAGGGTCCAGCCCAAGGTTTCCCCGCTACATGGAACCCATTGGTCCTAAAATACTAATTTCTATAGAGAATTTATAGTACTTGTTGATCTACATTTCGAATGACAGCTGTCAAACTTAAAACTGCAATAACTCCTAAACTATTGGTGCTAGAACACTAGTTCTTATAGAGAAATGATAGTGCTCGTCGAGATCTACATTTCGGATGGCAGCTGTCAAACTTAGAACTGTTGTAACTCGGAAACGATTGGTCTTACAACACTAGTTCCAGGAGTAATATAATAGTACTCTTTGAGATCTACATTTCGGATGACAGTTTTAAGTTTGACTGCTGCCATCCGAAATGTAGATCTCGACGAGCTCTATCATTTCCTTTAGGAACTAGTGTTGTAGGATAAATAGTTACCGAACTCTTTTATCTGTTTTGTGGAACAAAAAGTCGTAGGTTAATAATTATGTCGACTCGACGTTCGTCGGAGAAACGTTCAGTAGATCAAAAGGTATTTTGACAATTACTTTTCGGATTGTACGGATTACCCCATAATAATACCAAATTCACGGTAAATATATTTCTTCAATAATGGCAACACCAAACATGACACTTGTCAATTTAGAATGACGGTGATTATGCCAATAACATTGTGTTTACACTGTTAGAAAGGGACAAAGGACTATCGATGGTGACTCTCGCTCTGCCCGGTTTTAGTCAAAGCAGTGCGCAGTCCCTTTGGGTAGTAAGTCCATGGAAAAATCGTACCATGACCATGTATTTGACAACAGAAATACGAATATTGCGCGGTTATAATGTCAAATAAACCAATAATTAAAAAGTTGCTTTTCTCTAAGCTGTTTCAACCTTTAGTATCTATGAAAAGTAGTTCCGCTGATAACTACGGGACCAAAGAGTAACACTTCGTTTACACGGCACTCTTTATAGATGAAACGCAGTCTACTATTGTTTTATCTATACTCTATACATATTTATATATACAGTAATGGTATTGTTGGTAAAGTATTAACTCAAAAACTACAAGGGATTTAAAAAATTATTTCACCCGTAGCCTACCTAAAGTATTCGTATTACAGTCAATGAAACTCGTGTCCTATAATAAATAGAACGTATGCGTGTTTAGGGATCCCCCGAATTAAAAAATGGGGGATAGCATTCGGGGGACAACGGGAATAATCCGTATTTAGCCACAAAGCGCGCATTGGGTCATGAAACATGACACAATCATGGAATTTAATGCCAAGATGATGATAATGAAGCATATTTTTTGTAAATATATTCATTCTACACTTGTCTACGGAGTTTAACTCACCTCCTACTAGATACCACCAAAGTGGTGACACCGAAGTGATTTAAACACGTAACCTTCTGATAAAAATATACTTATGAAAAGCTACATTATCAGCGAGTAACATAGGCTATATTTTGGGGGGTTATGGGGCCCAAGCCAACCTCACCTGCACGTGGTCCCCCTGCTGGCAGACGGACCAGGCTCTGGCGAATTCGCTTTTTACCCTAAAGGGCTGTGCGGGTCGAATGGGAGTCGACGCACGTAGAAAGTCAAAACCCCAAAAAAATAATGGAAAGTCGACAATGGAAACCAGACACAGTTAAGGCGTCGCCGCGTGTAGGGGGATCGCCTTACTCCTGTGTAAAGTTGGTTTGGGCTACCGGGTACAGGGCGGGCCCGGTTAAAGACGCAAGCCCACAGAAAGGATCGTTCCGTGTCGTGGAACCATGGCACGCTGACCCCATTAAGGATGCCGAAGACCGAGCGAGGTTTGCCAAGAATAGCAGGAAAGCGAACCCTGGGCCCTCGCGTGCTGCGCGGAGGCGCATAAAGCGATTAATGTTCTCGAGGCAAAGTATCTAGAGTCTCCGTGGGCTGGAATATAAGCAGCAGCATTTTCTATTGTTATAATTATAAAACTGCGATCTCCAACTCGCCTGCCAAGTTTGAAAATTATGACAAACTTATCTACAGCGTTAAGCACGCTCCACATGTGGACAGTTCCGCGGGAACACGAGAATGTAGAGGGAGTATTCGTGTAGTCCCGTGCATGTTTGGCATGTCTCGCCTATTTCATAGACTATGTAGAGATAGTTTGTTGTCGTCTCAATTCGATCGATTTTATATTTATATTTCTAGCGCTTTTTCCCGTAGCAGGTTCGGGGTACACTTGACCATGATCCAGGATATTAGTATATCAAGTAATTACAGTAGAGAAGCTGCCATCACCTCTGTGGCCCTGTTTACAGTAGATTACCGATATTACACCGATGAATCGATAAAATGTCATGCGTTTTGACACCACCATATCCCTAATAGGCGAGAATGTAGAGGATCGACCAAAGTCCCGGCAAAAGTTTCGCCGGAAGTTTCGGCGAACATGTGGAGCGCGCTTTATCAATAATAGGGCCTGACGGCGCATCGAGTTATTGGTCGTGATAAGATGTCTATCGGTTAGATACTCTTTAGCTGGTCCTTGTTTGTTTCTTTTGTCGGTGGTTAGTTAACAATGGCAGCGTGCGCACGCATTGTTGTGCGCTGTGGTGTTCTTGTTTTGATTGACACCAGAAATCAAGCACTCACGAGGAATTGCTATATAAGTCCATACCCTTACCATAGCCTTTAAACTAACGACGTTGTGAGTTTGTGTCGTGGTGGACCGCGGGCCCTCATGCGCCGCGCTGGAAAAGTCGGCCCTGATGTTAAAATGGTGATGATAGATCCAATTATAATGATGTCGGCTATCTAGACTCTAGGGCGCCGATAGGCCTATTCTGTGAAATGGACTGAAATGTCTATCGGGAGTGAATTTTCTGTTCCGTTCTACTAACTTAATTTTCAAGCTTTTTAGTTTTAATTTGATCTCGTTTCATAAACAAATTTAACATTGCAGAATTCTTAAGCGGATACTACACACACGATATATATCGTGATTCACGCAGGATCACGATATTGATCGAGTGTGTAGCCTAGAGTATCACGAATCGTGATACGGATCACAGGATTTCCGAAAATCCAGAAATCTACGATCCGTATCAACTATCGTGCGATATATATCGAGCGTCTAGTATCTAGTCGATATTTATCACAACATTTCTGTCAAACTGACAGATAAATAACGTAATTTCAAATTTATTTTAGTCTATTCAGCCATCAAAATGAATGAAAGAATGCACAGACTAATAAAAATATCGACGATTCTTATCGTGTGTGTAGGGTCGACTTGCGATCCAAAATATTACTCGATATGGATCACGATACGTATCACGATATATATCGTGTGTGTAGTATCCGCCTTAAGCGCGCTCCACATGTTCGCCGAAATTTCCGGGGAAACTTTTGCCGGGACTTTGGTCGACCCTCTACATTCTCGCCTATTAGGGATGTGGTGGTGTCAAAACGCGCGACATTTTATCGATTCATCAGTGTAATATCGGTAATCTACTGTAAACAGGGTCACAGAGGCGATGGCAGCTTCTCTACCGTAATTACTTGATCTACTAATATCCTGGATCATGGTCAAGTGTACCCCGAACCTGTTACGGGAAAAAGCGCTAGAAATATAAATATAAAATCGATTGAATTGAGACGACAACAAACTATCTCTACTTAGTCTATGAAATAGGCGAGACATGCCAAATATGCACGGGACTACACGAATACTCCCTCTACATGCTCGTGTTCCCGCGGAACTGTCCACATGTGGAGCGCGCTTTAGGATGCACTCAAAATAACAAATACAAAAATAATTTGCAAATATTCCTTTATAGGCAAACTATATTTTTCTAGCATTTTATTCAGATTAAGATTACGATGTTTCATAATCAAAATCTGAAACGAAACGTTACTGTATTCTCATCTATACCGATACTGAGTTCGACAGAATGAATTCTGTGACGAACGTCATTCCAGAGGGTGGGATGAAAATGGCGGCATGCTGTCGGAGATCAGCGGTACCGCTGCTGGTGTGCGGGGCGACCCCTTCCGCGCGTGCCTCATACCCCGGTTGCTACGTCGATTTGTGAACATTACGAGACAACGCTATCAGTTTTTCTCTTTCCCACCATTTTCTCTTTACATAGATAAGTCCCGTGGTTATCAGCGGAACTACTTTTCATAAATAGTAAATGTTGAAACAGCTAAGAGAATAATAATAGAATTTTTGACGCGTCGCTGGTGTATATTTACGATTTTTACGTATTTTTACCAAAATGACTAATAAAGCTTGCGTTCCTGTAGTATTAGCATTAGGATTGAAAAGACGCGTGAAGAGAAAAAAATGGGTAAAATTATGAGGATGATAATCTTGTTGACTTTTTATACTTTTATAGTAACTATCCAGGTCCACAGCGGCCTGAAAATAAACACAAACTATGAAAATAAATTTGAAATTACTTTATTTATCTGTCAGTTTGACAGAAATGTCGTGATAAATATCGACTAGATACTAGACGCTCGATATATATCGCACGATAGTTGATAGATTTCTGGATTTTCGGAAATCTTGTGATCCGTATTACGATTCGCGATACTCTAGGCTACACACTCGATAAATATCGTGATCCTGCGTGAATCACGATAAATATCGTGTGTGTAGTATCCGCCTATTTTAGACAAAGTATAAATAACTGAATGTTTACAATAAGGACTGACAAGGACAGATTATCCCCAGATTATTGCCATATCCACATTTTAACTTCTGTCAGTCAATACGAACTTCTCGTGGTCCTATTATATATTATACTATAGCATTCGCTCGGCGTTGTACATCGCCTTGCACATCGGGTGTAAACATGACCCGATTTCGGAAATCGATTTCTCAGTCAGACATTGTCCGAGTTACGCGTAGTGCGTGATATGTGGGCGCTATATACAACCAGATATTTTTTTCCTCTATGGCTACAACAGACAGACATAGCCAGATAAAAAGCCCAGACATAGATATATCTCTACCCTATATCCTTGAGGGTTGACTCACGATTACAGCAGATGTGGTGTAATTTTGGGGGGACCAATTTCGCGGAACTCACTCTGAAGACTAACTTTCTTTTTTGCCCAAAAAGACACACGGCAGACGACCCACCTGATGGATAGCGGCCAATGTCGTCTCTGAGGTACCTGTTCATATGCCTTTTAAAGTACCATAAGTTATAGTTTTTTTATACCACTAAGGTGGCAAACAAGCTTACGGCCTGCCTGTGGTAAGCAGTCACCGCAGCCTATGGACGTTTGCAATACCAGGGGCATCAACGACACAATTAAATTGTCCAACACGCCAATCTAGTCAGTACCCCACCCACACCACATAATGTTGATACGTGACAATATAATAAAATAGCATTTGACACCGGACCTGAACACCATAGTTACCACAATTACAAACCCTACACTTCGCTTTGTTGATCCCTTACACGATGTGATCACAATGAGGGGAACGTCACATTCCTTTCTCTTCTTCTCTTCCTTGTAGGCATGAGCCATTTGACAACAACATGATTTGCTGTCTGTTTCATTGTAGCGGGACTCGTATACATCGAATAAGAGAGGAATCAGACGTCCAGTGGCAACCAGTTGTCTGTTGGTAAGACTCACCCTCCATAGGAACGACCTCACCTTGGTGTGACTATCATATTCAGATTTTATTTCCTAAAGTGGGCGTCGTGTTGGATCCCACTTCTGAAATTGGCGCCCTGGAGTCTAGATAGCCAACATCACCACAACTGGATCCATCATCACCATTTTAACATCAGGGCCGACCCCTCCAGCGCGGCGCATGAGGGCCCTTGGTCCACCACGACACAAACCCACAACGTCGCTAGTTTAAAGGCTATGGTATTGGTATTCGTGACTTATATAGCAATTCCTTGTGGGTGCTTGATTTCTGGTGTCAATAAAAACAAGAACACCACAGCGCACAACAATGCGTGCGCACGCTGCCATTGTTAACTAACCGCCGACAAAACAAACAAACAAGGACCGGCTAAAGAGTATATAACCGATAGACATCTTATCACGACCAATAATTCGATGCGCCGTCATATTTATCAATCATTTCAACAATTTTAGAGGTTGTAATAAATTATTGCAAACAAATCAAACATCAATTTGACTAAGTCAGTTCGTTTTTAGTCAAGTCAGACGTAATTCAAATATAAAAGGTTTGTATTACAATTTTCTTTGTACATTTCGTTCAACCTTTAAAAGTTATGTTTATACTAATAAGGATTTTATTTTTAGGTTTAGTATTAGATGGCTGCATAATATCACTCGTTCCTAGTAAACTCGTAAACTCCTCATTCCCTAGCCTAGTATATATCCACAACTCTTTTCATACATCACCTTTTATTTTTACCACTTCGGACCCCAGCTTTTTTGAGAACATTAGTGATACCGGTAAGGGCCGGTTTTCCAGATTCGCACTATCTATATATACCTCTTTCGTCAATATTCTCTTTCTTCTACCGCTAGAAATGTTACAAAAATTCTACAGTGCCACAATCTTTTCTAACCCGGTGACCGTGTGGCCGTGGGATTCTGCTAAGTTATAATCGCCGGGTCCGCTGCACCATGTTAATAACAAAATATTTATGCTCGCATGTGTATCCATTGGTCTTCGCAAACATAAGTTTAATTTCAAGTTAAATAGTTAGGCCATGCTTCCATTCAGTTATAATAACACGTTATGTTATGTTAGCAAAACACGATGACATGCCGGAGCGGACCCGGCTCTAGTCTATTTTTGACTGGTGCATTTGATAATTGTCTCTTTACGTTACAAAATTCTGTCTGGTATTTTCTAGCAGATTGTCACAGTCGTTTTAGTAAATTTTTAGGTAAAACTTAGCATACTTTAGCTATATAATTTCAATCTGGTCCACACCACACAATCAGTTGTATGTAAAATTATGTCGTATTGCAGGGCCTGAATTTTACATTTGTTCGTGGTTTACCACAACGTAAATATGTGGCTGTGTAAGTTGTAGTTTCATTGCCTACTAAAACGACTGACAAAACTACCAACTTTGACTACGATTGAGTGATTGACAATGTTGACATTGACATTTTGCTTGTTCTCTCGTTTTTTTGCTGTTTGCCGCAGTGTGCAGCGTTGCCAGATCGTACCTTTTGGTACGATTTACGTACTATTTGGCCGACTGTCGTACCTTTGGCGTACTTTGTTCCATATCGTACTATTTAGTACGTTTTTACAAAATGCTAAATTTAGCTGAGGGGGTTGGTCACTTCACCTTTCCTATTTGGAAAATACTGTATTATAATGGAAGGAAGGGTTGAATTTGGCCACCGGCAACAAAATAACGTCATTTATTGACTAAAAATCCCCCCCCCCTACAAGGCCGATAAAATATAGAAGATAAGATAAGGTAAATCGTAACTTTTTAGCCATTTTCGTACTATTTTAAGAGCCCAGACGTACTTTTTTGGAAACTACTGCTGGTAACACTGGAAGTGTGGCCTATTTCCTTCCGCTACTGAAACCTGGAACTTTGCAATTTATTTATCTTAAAAACTCATGACTCTCAAGAAAATTAAGGAGACTGTGAATAGTAGAAGGAAGAGGAATACTTACTTATGATATAGTACGTGTATGTGAGGCTTCACTTTTCGTTATCATGTTATTTTTTGTTTGTAACTTGGAAGTGTAATCGCTGAATACTCCGATACTTTCTTTATAGGTATACCTAGTTTGATGTGGTTAATTTACTTATCGTACAGCAGTAAAGGTAATAAATTGTTAAAGCTGTGAACGTACGGTATTTTATAAATAAAGTTGTGCCAGTATGTCTCTTTACGACGATGTCGATACAATCAAAGCTCGAACGACGGAAAAAGTGGCCGGTTGGTCTTCTGGTATTAAATTGCTCCAATCACAACTACAACTCAAAAAAGCTGCTGTAACACAACCTAAAAGGGAAGCTCTACGTCGTTCTAACCAGGTAAAAACAAAATTCAGCAACAAAATTCTTCAGTTACGTTCTTAATTCATTCCTTTAAAAAAATTGATGTCTAACAAAGTAAAAATATTAATGTTATTTACAACATTGCTTATAAAAGATGTCCCTATGTAATAAGTGAGGCTGTAATGTATGTTATCATCAGTAATATATTTAATTTATTCCATAAATTTCAAGCAAGGCAATCTCTATTTTTGTAAATATTCTGCTAAGATAAAGCTCATATCTTTGTAGGTGCTAACACCAGTTATTGATTTGAAAAGCAAGCAAAGAGATGAGGATGATACAAATTCCAATAGCCCTCAGCGGCAGCCTAAAACACTAACAGCTTCCCTCAATGTACGTGATTTTGATTGGAATGTTGCCAATGAGTATGACCCAATGTGGCCCAATGATTATGAAAAAGTCTGCAAAGGTAAATACTTGCTCTGCAATATTTAATAAAAAGTCTAGTCTACTTGTACTATTTTGTGGAATGGTATATGATTAATTAAAAATCTTGTTTCTATTATGTATTACAGAACTCCAGGCTAAAAGATTACAAACTGATGGAGAGAGAGGAGATAAATTGGAAAGAAAAAGAAAGAGCAGGTTTGGTGATGATGAAGATATTATTCCAGAAAAGACTCTCATAGCCATGGTAAGAACTTTTTCTTTGTGGGAATTTCTAGATGCATAAACGTTCATATAAAGTTACTTTTACTAAAGGCTTGTAAACAATTTAAATATAAATATTTGCATGTATACAAAAATATATATTTCAGCAACCAGAAGAAGAAGAGGCGGAGGAAATTACGAAGCGTGCAGCGGGTGTGGCCATTGCCCCGCCACCATCGCTAACATCCGATGCAGCATCGCCACCTCCACCTATGCTGCCTTCCACTCCGCCCACACCTGCTGGTGGGGGTTTCTCAATAGGTGGATATGGTGCTAGCTCAATAGCTGCTAAGATAATGGCTAAATATGGTTTTAAGGTAAGTGAGATAGAGAAGAAAAAAGAGAGAAGGTTTATCAGGTAGTAGAACTCTGTCAAGACTGAGGAGTTGGACTGGGAGAGTATCACAGCCTTATTATTATTATTGTGTTTTGGTTTGAAGGATAAAGTAGCCAGCTCAATCACAATCACAGGGGCATTTAATCTTAGTCCTTACAGTGATAACACCTGTTTTGTGTTATGGGCAAAAGTTACTACTTACCATCAGGTGGGCTGTCTGCTCATTTGTCACTGTGTAGCATTGATTGTGCAGCAAGTATTGATTTTGTTCAAAATCAACTTGTGATAAACAGGAATATGATTCATTTTGGCTCAATGACACTTTCAGTTTTAAACCAAAATGTAGTGTTTTAAACCTGTATGTGGTGTGTGGTGCCGCCACCTCAAAGAATAGCACCACCCCATCTCTTCCCGTGGGTGTCGTAAGAGGCGACTAAGGGACAAATCCGAAAGGTGGGCAGCAGCATCTTTCTGGGTAGATTTACATCAACTGCACTGCGATCTCCAACCCGCCTGCCAAGCGTGGAGATTATGGCAATGACCTCCCCTTTCGTGGGAGAGGCCCAAAGTCCTGCAGTGGACTGTTATGGGCTGTGATGATGATGATGTATGAAGAAACTCCAATTCGAACAGTAGGGCATAGCGGGGTATCCCGTTCGAATTGGAGCCGCCCAACTGGGGAAGTACCTCCACCTTACAGAACACCGCAGCTAAACAATACTCTTTTCAATAGTGTTGTGTTTCTGCCGGTGAGTAAGGTTTCCAGTGCTCCATGGGGTGGAGATTTGGGGAACCGCCATGGCTTTGGCAGTGGAGGGGCATTTGTCTTTTTTCTGCCAGAGCAATGTGTTATAGAGGTGGGCAACGCATTGGCGACACTCTTGGTGTTGCTAATGTCTATAGGCAGTGGTGACCACTTTCCAGCAGGTGGCCCGCTTGCCTGTTTGCCTACTGTATGACATAAAAAAAATATATGAAAAGTGAATAATTATTTTATTCCATGTAACTACCATTATTTTTGTTTTGTATTTTTTAGGAAGGGCAAGGTCTGGGTAAAAAGGAACAAGGCATGTCAATGGCTCTTCAAGTTGAGAAGACTTCAAAACGTGGGGGTCGAATTATTCATGAAAAGGATGCTGTAATGCCTCCACCTGGGTTTACAATACCCTGTTTGCCTGGCCCAGGTTATTATTGCATATATTACTTATACATTACATATGTAACAACATTTCTGTAGACTTAATTTAATTATAATATTTGTTTTCTTAGACTCACCGAATGCCTCATCAAATTCACCACAAATGGCAAAATCAGAACCATCTATTACAGAAATAATGAAATCTCCAAGTAAAGTGGTACTGTTAAGAGTAAGTATTGATTATTTCCTGCCATGGTTTTATTTCTTGGATCACCTCTAAATAATTGAATTATCTTTTTTAGAACATGGTTGGTCCTGGAGATGTTGATGATGAACTTGAACCAGAAGTAAAAGATGAATGTAATACAAAGTATGGAGATGTAGTGAAAGTGCTTATATTTGAGATTCCTCAAGCTGCAGCTGATGAGGCAGTAAGAATATTCGTAGAGTTTAAACGCATTGAGAGTGCTATCAAAGCTGTAGTTGATCTTAATGGACGTTTCTTTGGAGGAAGACAAGTAAAAGCAGGTTTTTATGATGTACAAAAGTTTGCCTCGTTACAACTGAATGAATAATTATTAAATTAAGTATGATATTTTTGTATTACTGAATTCTACACCTATCCTATCCAATAAAGTAAATATAAGTACCCATTTAATGTTAATGATGTCTCTCATCAACATCATCATCCTAGCGTCAGTCCCGGTTGTGCTTTCGCGCGAGAGGTCCTGGGCCCATGGTCCGCCTTCGTGCTAATCTTTATCTACTGCGCGCAGTCTTTGGCGTCCTTGGTGATGAGTTGGACTCTAGCAGCTTATCTGCGAAGTCCCGGGCATTAAAACTACCACGAATGTAGGCATTTCGGACGCGGTCTTTACGTAGAACCCCACTCACCCACCGCAGTATTTTCGTGACGCTCTTGTTTATGCCGCTTTAGCTAGGGACCAAGCCTCGCTGCCATATTAGAAGAGAGTCTAATAATAGTTGTATAGACTTCCTTCAGCTCTACCGGCATTTCGGGGTCAAAAGTTGTCAAAAATGATACCCGTTACAACCCGCCATTTGGCCTAAGCCGCAGATATTCACGCTTTGGCGTCGCTGTCGATGTCCCTGCTTGCGCTAAGTACTGATCCCAGGTATCAGATCCTGATCTCTTCGCCTATGTGGACGAGTAGGGGATTTGTAGAATGCAGGCAGGCCATATACTCTGTCGTCGCCACGTTTTAGACCGTCGTTCTAAATTTCTTTCACATATTTACCCGTTGTACCAGTCGCCCTTTGTCAGAGTATGTCCGAGCCAGTCAGAATGATATCATCAGCGTATATGAGTAGCCAAGGAAGATTTACATGCCACTACCTATGTTATCGAGTTCATATGATCTGTAGGATTTTGTCAAGCTTAGTCCGCCTGGCATTAGCGTATCTAGGGCTATTTTCCAGGGGGGGCCTGGCCTCTGAGGTGGACGATAAAGCCGAGTCAATCGCCAATGTACAGCCAGTAAGCACCCCATCCTGGGGTGCCCCCCCCCCTTGCTACGCCTATGCCGCCTGGATGAAGGTTTGAAGGATAAGGTTGCCAGAACATTACAGACATGAGGCACCTCACAGTGAAAGACCTGCGGTTCTGCTTTTTTGTTATCTATAAAAGTTATGAAATCTAAATACGTAAGTGCATCAATCGAAGATATTATGTTACTGCCAAGGTTACCGCTTAAAACATCCAACAGCTTGAGTATCTGGCCACATTAAGGACCCTTTACCCCAAGGGCCTTAAACAAGTTGTTTCCCAAGCCATATAAAATGGCTTTTTGGCTATATGGTAAATGGTTTCTCGACTTCCTATCTAGCTTCCTACGGCGGACGTTACGCGCTCTATATTTATCGCGATACGTATCGTTGATACGGATCGTGGATTTCTGATTTTCTAGAAATCCTGTAATCACGATCCGTCAGACATACACAGATGAATATCGTGATCCAGGTATCCAGGTCATCCAGATAGCAATCCACGTTCACAATAAATATCGATTGTTTACTTTTTTAGTGGGAATTTGTGGAGTGAAGTTATGGCTCTTATTGAATTACTCTTTCATTATTTATTTCGGGTTTTGATTCACTGTAGTGATCGATAAATGAGTAGCAATTTACCTGGGAAAGTGTACACTGATGGAGAAATGCAATTAAAAGCACGGAACTGAGCTTTCGGAAGCAAGAAGTCGCATTAAAACCTGCAATATCTGAAATAAACGTAATTGGACTTTATTTTCCAGCAGAGTCCCTAAACTTGGGACATTAATGAAAACTGCTTTTGTAGTTTCGTTTTTGGCTGATGGCCCTAGATGCCAATGCCTATAGTATACACAGACTAACTATATATACGTGGTTTGACTTGACATTTGTAGACTAATGTAGACTTTGTAGTCCATGGACGGACAAGTGAAATAGAGCAAGCGAAGCAAGTGTTGTTTATTGTAAAAAGCAAGTGATTTTTGTATAAAATTATTATAATTTTCAGATAATACGGTATAAAAATTATCTATTAGTATTAGTACTAATATTATCGATTTCATTATTCATGTCCACGTTTAATTATTATTGTATAAAGAAATTTATATGAACATTATCATCACAGTTTTGGTTTTATAAAACACATTTTTTAACATAAATTATGGCCTTCTATACTTGTAATCGATATAGATTGGTTGTTTTAATATTGCTAATACTCATTATGTGGCAACTATTTCGATTACTTCCTACAAAGGAAATTGTAGAGCTATCAGCTCAGGTACGTACACTTCTTATCTGTATTTCTCGTATCATTCTTTTAACTTTATCTATGAATCTAGATTGATGATAGTTTAAAACTAGACAGATGATATGTTTGAACTCATCAATATTTAAGAACTTGGATATTAAAATTTTTGATTAGCTTCATTATTCAGAGTGGTAAAAGCTTATTTATTTAAAAAATCTAGGGATCCCTCGAGAGATTCACAGTATCAAACCCCTGGGTGAAGTATTATTAATTGATGCAATAAAATAATAAGCGTTGCATAGAAAATTGTTTAACTATTTCTTTTTTCATATTAGAGGCAGGCAACTGAGCTAGCAACTAACCAAAATATGAGCATTATTTCATTTCAGCATGGTATAGAAGAACTAGAAGATGACAAGTATAATAAACATAAAATTGACAAAGTAAAAGTTAAAGTATATTATGAGGCTCTCTGTCCAGATTCAAAGCACTTTTTTATCCGACATTTGGCTCCTGCAACTGAAAAATTAACAGAATTTTTGGATGTCACCTTAATACCTTATGGTAAAGCAACTGTAAGTTTACTCAACTATTAAATTTTTAGATGGATATTTCACATACTTTAAACCTTCTATTTATCTTACAGACTAAAGAAAAGGATGGAAAGTATTATTTTACATGTCAACATGGAGAGATGGAATGTTATGCAAACAGAATCCATGCTTGCTCAATTGAAGCTTTAGGTAATATGACTACATCTGTCATGTTTACATCGTGCATGATATCTGACAACATAGACCCTGATGAGGCCCTTTCAAGGGTATGTATGAAGTTATAGTATTTAATTAGAACCTGTGTTGTTTACACAATCTTACAAAAATCTCTGTTACAGTGTGCCAAACAAATGAAGGTTGATCCGGATCTAATATCCCGTTGTGCTAGTGACAACCAAGGTTCAGCATTACTGAAAAAGTATGGTGAAGCTACATATATTTTGAAACCTAGCTTTATTCCAACTGTTATTTTGAATGGATCTAAGAATAACCAGGCTGCAATATTGAAAAACTTCTTATTAGAAGTTTGTAAACTAATAGATATACCATTGCCTGCTCCATGTTTGTGATTAAGGATACACCGCTTATTTTGTTACAATGCAATTTATTAGGTACAGTATAAGAAATGTAGGTGTTTTCTTCTTCACAGAGCTCAAAAACAATTTTTATTTAGTAGTAAGTGATGCTCCCATGACTTCCAAATATAAGTTTTCTTTTAGATAGATCAAGAATTTTATAATATTTACAGTTACTAAGTCACAAAAACTATAATGTACGTAATATGAACAAAAATCAGTTTAATGTTAGTATTGCTTAATTTATTATTTTTTAGTATTCATATTTGGGTTGTGTTATTGTCATTGGTTGTACATTATAATAATTTACATTGTATTAAGTAATAATGAGCTGTGTGTGATACAAAATGGAATTACATTGAACTCCCGATATACATATCCCACTTAACTTATATTCTAATGTCACTGTTAAATAACATAATTTGAAAGCTCAACACAACCATTTTCGAGTTTAGTTCTATTGTGTTGATTTTGGTATTGTTTTCCTTGTAGTAATAAATTATTTAGAGGCTTTGCGAAATTGTGATAAATTATGTCTGTGTATAAGATACCTATTTATTCATTTATATAGTACATTTTATTAATTAATAGGTGCCCGGCGCGTGTTTGTTCGTCTAGTTTCAATTAATGAATTCTGCCCCTACCCTATCCTACCCCTTCCATCATACTCTTACCCTAAGTCTACCCTACCACTACCTAGGCAATTTATAAAATGTTTTCTCTTCATATAAACCTTCCTCGGACTTAATAGGTACTACTTTATTTTTTTCTGCTAAACTTAAAAAACAACATGTTAGCTGTTATTCTCTAACATTCCACAAGCGCCAATTTAATCCAATTGGTCAGAACAGTTTTGTGCTATGGTTGTGTATGTACCTAAGTTAACCAAGTTATTGTGATGAACCTATCGAATCTATTCCACTTAGAATGAAATGTTGGTATCTACACCTCCTGTTGTCAAGTATTTTAGTAAATACAAATACAGTAAAATGTTTGAAGTATTTTGATTATTCTATTTGTAATTTATGTTGTGGCAAATGAAATTCGTAAAAAAACTAATAAAATGTACATAACTTTTCACATGGTATGTTATTTATTTTATGTCAAGAAACAAACATAAATGTTGCTTAAATTCCGTGAAAAACACAAGTACTTCCTTTTGCCCGTGACTTCTTCCGCGTAAAATTCGGCAGACCCGTTCCCGCGTGAAACACATTGATTGACAATTATTGCCTGTCTTATTCTGAGCTCTTAGCTATATACGGAAGACGCAGCGTGGGTAGGCCTCCCACAAGGTGGACCAACGACCTGGTAAATATCGCAGGTACCTGGCTGGATGCGAAAGTCACAGGACCGGCCTTGTGTAGATCTCTGAGGAAGGCCTATGACCAGCAGTGGGCGTCTTTCGGCTGATATGATGATGATGTATCGCATCTATTAATTTAAACAGATATCTACGTAGTTTTCTATGGTGCCTGGCAACTTCTGTCTTCGATTATGCATTCGCGTGCGCGCAAGTAATTTTGAAACCCAGAAACCTGTCATGCCCTCAAATGCATATCAAAGTGTCCCAATCTGTCGCATAAGGCAACAGACGTGGTCGGAAATATAACTCTAGCTCTAAGCTATATACGGAAGACGCAGCGTGGGTAGGCCTCCCACAAGGTGGATCGACGATCTGGTAAAGATCGCAGGTACCTGGATGGATGCGAAAGTCACTGGACCGGCATTTGTGGAGATCTCTGGGGAAGGCCTGATATGATGATGGATGATGAAGCTATATTGCTGCCAAATTAAGCTGCCAAAAAAGTTGCTTTGAGAGTATCAAGTTGTATGACAGCTTTGATACTGTGACTTCTGGGGCCGTTGCCGATGACCTATACCTAATCATACAATTTAGCAAGAGTAAGGTCTTACGGCACACGTAAAGGAAAAAAACAAAATTGTTAATTTGTAGGTACATATATCACATAAAAGAACATATTTTTTCATACAATTTCCTAAGAAAAATATATTTTACCTACCACTACAACCGCAACTATTTTGCTCGTTAACGGAACGGGAATTTGAAAAATGGTAAAAAGTAAAAGTTGTAGAGGATTCTATGTAGATTACCTTTGTGTAAGAGTATTTTTGCTATAGGCCTGTTGTTTTCGAGTTATAAGCAAAAAATCTGACACGAGCCTAATCTTTCTTTGGCTGATCTGGCCAAAGATCAGAAGGATCTTTGTCATCCTCACGTCGTAAGCTGCGGACTTTCGCGTCCGACACGGCGTTGTCAGTCCATCGCTTTTTGGATCTCCCGCGGGACGTATCCCTGGGGGCTTACTCGATAAGTACGTGAATAAACCAGCACAGGCAGGCTTCTTCAATCTTATCCAACGCATAAAAGGATATTCCATTCGAATTTTAGCTGCCCGACTGGGGAAGTACCTACCAACACCTTACGGCTTACCGAATACAGCAGCCAAGAAATACTTTCTTTAACCGACTTCAAAAAAGAAGGTTCTCAATTCGACTGATGTCCATTTTTAACGGACTTCTAAAAAGTAGTACAAAAACTAAAAAACCTCGACTGCTATTAAAAAAACTGGAAAGTTAGAAACAAGCCGAATGGTGTAAGTAAAAAGGTGTATAAAGTGCAAACGTTAGGTTAATTTAAGTAGGTGGACAGGGATTTATAAAAATGTTATGGGTAATTAATTTTTCCCAAAATGACGGCTGGTGGTCTGTCTCCATATTGAATTTTGATCAATATCTTGTCTTTAGAGACACTCGCATGATTAGGTAGATCAATAAGAACCATCAAAATCGGCTCACGCGTTTGGTCTCTAGAGTGCCACAAAGGAACAAACATACATACATAGGCTGATAAACATATTACCCTCCTTTGCGTCGCGCAGTCGGGTAAAAAAGGAAGAGGTTCCCAATTCCTCAGAATAGTTTTTTTTATGTACCTATGTTCCCCGATTACTCGAAGACTGAATTGGAAAACGATTTTTTTGTTTGAAAGGGTAGGTAGGTACCTACACTTCTCAGGTGGTTCCAAACCCTTGAAAATTGTAGGCATTATGATTTAAGAATGAGGTGTTTGTTACGTTATCATATGCCAATTGCCGCCCCCAAATGCGACCGCCTTAGGCAGTTGCAACAAACAAGCAAACTGTCTATCTTTGAAATAGGTAGGTTTCATGTAATGGTGTATTTACTTACACCAAGAGAGCGAATGCTCATTCCCTTGGTGTGAATAGAGGTAGAGCATTCGCTTGCTTTGCCTAAATGCACCATAACAAAAATGCATAGGTAATCAGGTGCGTTGTAACTGTGAAGATTCACTAATAAGTAGGTAGTCTCACGTACAGAAATGTTGGATTTCTGAAGCCTCATGCCTGATATTTTATACTAACATATAATAGCAAGTTGTTGTTAGTTGGCGGCAGGAACAGAACTAATAATAATTGTAACTCGTACCAGTCCCGAAAAATCTTGGCGCTGTAGCTAGGCGAAAAACCGAAACGGCATGCTTCAAGACAAATAGGTATATAGGTATCATGATTTATATCGGTATATCGTAATATAATTATCTTGATTCAAATTTATCTTGGTTGTCTCACGTCAATGCGGTCAGTAGAAAGATGCACTTCTCGTTTCATTCTATCAAATGCCTTCAAAGTTACTAACCCCAAAAACAAAAATTGCACTTGTCCACACTCTTCTTGACTATGCAGACTCCTGCTACTTGGATGCCACTGAGGAACTCTTCAATAACTTGGAGAGCATACAAAACCTGTGTATCCGATGAATTTTTGGCCTGCGCAAATATGATCACATTTCTAACTATCCCAATTCGCTTGCGCAGGTATGCTCATATCCTATCCACCCTCTATAACATCCTTCATAATCCTTCGGCTCCCTCATACCTCCGTGACCGATTCCACTTTTCTCGTCCACAAGATAAACCTTGTCGTTCCAGTGTTAGATCGTCGCTGGACATCCCCATTCACCATTCCGACTTCTACTCCTACTTCTTCACTATTCATGCCGCAAGACATTGAAATTCTCTCCCGCACGAAGTGCGCGATTGTCAATCTATAGCAATCTTTAAAAAGCGTGTCTTTACACGCTTTTTACATTATCTTTCCTTATGCGCCTGAATGTTCTACAATACCTGTATATATTTTATATTTTATTATGTATATATGTATGTGTATGTATGTGTATTTTTATATATATATATATATATATATATATATATATATATATATATATATATATATATATATATATATATACTATTGTATGTATTTAGTATCTCATTTATAATTTATGTAGTTAATTAAATATATATTTTTTAAAACTATTGCGCACGTCTCATCCCCTTTAATCTATTATGTCTTTCTTCTATAGGCCTGCTGGAAGAGATTTCTTCTTAGAAATAAGTAGTGCCTGTTGTGTCTTTAATTTTGTAATTTCTGTATACTATATATTGTGTGCAATAAATTGTAAAATAAATATAATTATAATCCGTTGATTTAATAGCCCCTTGTACTCTGCTCCTAACTAATTGGCAACACAGGTATCTACCCGCGGCAGGGTTGTTGCCCACCACGCGACCGGCCGCCCGGTCATTAATCATGGCACTAATCCACTAGTCAGTAGTTGCGTCGTGGGCAGCCACACATCATGGACGCCCATTAAATTAGTCGCTACCTGCCCCTACCTCATTGGGCAGCGTTCGCAAACAAATGACCTTACTAACTCAATTCAATTTAAAACGCCCGACAACACCAATTTGCCCCCGTCCAAATGGCTACCTTTGCGCTGAATAACATTTCAAACACAACAATAAATCTTCACTGAAATCACGGTCTAATTTCGTAAAAGCCCCGTCTCGCTCTGCTAATTAATATGAATGGCATTTGCATCCGGCTTTTTCTCTCGTAGACCATTCCCAACTATTGTTTTGCAAAGATGCTCACAATTTATTCTCGTTTTTATCCAACTGCACCTCGCCGAGGAGGGTCGTATTGAAAACAACAAAAACATCTGGTTTATGTTACGATTCTCCTGAAATGAAATCTTTTGTTCTTGTTCACTTAAATTGAGGTCGTTAACAATTCTACCTACAGTAGGTACCTACCTACTAGTAGATACCTATCTAGGTACCTATTTTTAGACACTATGAAAACTAAGGACCTTATTAATTAACGTATATTAATTATTTTATTGAGAGCGAAGAATGATTGCGAGCACTTGTCAATGTCATTGGATCACAATAACGTGATTGTATAGATCAGCTGCTGTAGGGAACACTGAAAATAGTACATATAAGCGTAGCGTTTTGTAGTAAATAGGTAAACTAGAATCCTGTGTTTCGTCAAATCTGTCTGCTTAGCAGTACGGCTCTCTTACTTACTCTTACGGATTGACTTGGAAACTATTAGTAAGTAGGTATGTACATATAGAACACTGAAAGTTCTGCGCTCCTGGCTGTTCATAAATGTTTGCATTTCGAATGTTATATATTTCAACTCAATCATGGACATAAAAAATGGCAGCAAATTGTGCGTGTCTATTGTTTTTATCACAAGTTAAACTTCGTCCTTCGTAGCAAAAATGGAATTAACGCGAAAAGATTTTAGGGCGGTGAATTTTTATTATTTAAATAGTTCTCTGTCTCTGCAAGACTGCACTGCTCGTCTTTAAAATGCTTTTGGGAAGGAAGCAACTCATTTGAGCACCGTAACGCGTACCTACTTACCTAAGGCACCTAAGCAGAATTTGATCGTGGTCATGTTTCTCTCAATGATGAAATTCTTGATGAAAAAAAAAATGTTTCTTCCTACTGTCTGGCAACTAATTCAAGAAAACTGGCGTATCACCTATGAGGGGATTGGTATGAGCCAAGTACAAAAAATCTTACATCAACATTTAATGAAGTCACCCAAGAAAAAAAAGGTACTATCACGGACATTCAAATGCTGTATATGACATTTTGACAGGAGATGTAACATAGATATATATTGTTACATGCCGGAAAGAAAGCAACAGTCTTCTGTATGGGTGTTCGAAGGACAGGACAGCAAACCAACTAAATTGAGGTAGGCGAGAAAATATTGCCCTTTTTTTGTCACAGGCGGGTCCTGTCTGCATAATTCTATTTGGAGAAAAAAAAAACAGTTAATGCTGAGTGGTAGACCACCATTTGTTTACCCAGAATCTTTGATAAAGTTAGGGAAAGACGACCAAGAAGTCGCATCCTATTGCACCATGACAATGCTTCGGCGCACACCGCGAACAAGACAAAGTCATTTTTGACTTTTGAAAAGGTAGATCTAGTGACCCACCAGCATATACTAATATATGCTTAAACTAGTTTATTTTCCCAGAAATCAATGATTTGATGAGAGGTTCGACATTTACGGGGCAGGAAGAGCATGAGTAATTACTTTACATGTACCTAAATTGTTTTAATAATGAGTTACGCAAAACTTTCAGTTCCCCACGTAGTAGAGAGATGAAATTTGGTATGGTTATAATATTAATCATGCCAAAATCTGTATTTAGAGTATTTTCCCTCCCGAGCTACGTAAGCAGGTACCTACATTAGGTTAACACATTAGGTAAATTTCTAAAATGTTCAAATTCCACTGAGTGTGAACATTTTAGAAATCACTACTTTTAGAGTCACTACCTACTCACTGATTATAAAAAAGCATGAACCGCATTTGCATAATTATATAATTATTTACTAGTCATGTACATGCTGTTAGATTGTTCGAAACACGAAGGTAGCTTTTTTAAAATTTGTTTTTTGCAAAAATTCCGCGTAGCTAGGTGCTTGTATGTAGGGTCGATGGCGGAGCGAGCCGTGTACTCATTAAAACTTTCCTCGGCCTGGCTTGCACGTGTTTTTAATTTTTATCGAGAGCACTCGTCGTTAGCAGCGAGCGGCAGGCGCGCTGCGGCTTTCCCTGCTTTGATTGCGGTAATGACGTGCTCTCTCTCTCCACTCCTATCCACTCCACTCCACGCTCCTCGTACTCATCTTCTCACTATCTTCAAATAATTACGTGTCCGTAAAGTGTATGCCCAACGTTTTTAATTGCGACAGAAAGTGTTTTCCTTACTCTTATTTTTGAATAAAGTGGTTTGATTAATTAATATGTTATAAATGTCGTTAAATTGTTTGCGGATAAATAAAAGGGGTTTTAACCAAGAGCTTACGGCTTACGACGAGAGGATGCCGAAGACCGGGCGAAGTGGAGAAGATTGAGTAGGAAAGCGGACCCTAGCAGAGGCCGGGATAAGCGCTAGGAGGATGATGATGATTGAAAGCACTCACAAAATTTTATTAAATTTGGTGTGTTCAGATGCTTGGACTTCCCTTTGTAAATGTACCATTTAGGTATAGGCAGCGTACTTCTTAGTAGTTCGCTGGTTATGTACCTAATATTTTGATGCGGTCAGATTCCTTATTTTGACCCGTTTTTAACAATGTATGCAACTATTTGACCCCGGGACATCGCGCGCGAGAACACAGCAGCGTTATTGACGCTAAAATGATTATGACAGTAGCACAAAATAAAGAACGGCCCGCGCCAAGCAGAAGGTCCGCTGGAAACAATGCGCCATTTCCGTCACGCACACATTGTCGTTACGTTTACAGGCATTCTCACGCAGTTTCAAGCAGTGCTCGGACGCGATTTTTAACGCGAGAATTCGTTGTAGTGTCGACTTAAATTGAATATTATTTTATTAAACGATATTTTAATTGATAAAATAAAAGTACTTGTACGTAACTAAGGTTACTTAATAACATACAAGCAACGCACGCAGAGTCCAAAAACTGATGGGTGACCTTTTCAGACTTTGAGGCTAGTCGAACTTCAGCACCGCCACGAGTTCTAATGCCGATGGTAAAGCGAATTTGACCAAGGTCTTCCGCTAGAGACCCTAGAAATAATTGAACAGTTTCTGGCACCACGTGACAGTTTTTAACAGATTAAAGAAACCGTATGTATGTATGTAGGTATGTATGTAAACTCTTTATTGCAACAACGTAGTACATTTCAAAAGAAAACACTTACAAAGCAAAGGCGAACATATCCCACAACGGGATCTCTTCCAGCTAACCGTAATGGCCACCTTAATGGTTTCTAGTCTAGGAAACGCCTGTCTAGTCTAATATTCAAAATAGTCGCTGATCACCTCCCTTCTCCATCATCAGATCAACTGACTAATAACAATAATAATAATACTATAACAATAGTATAACATGATATAGCATTTTCATAAATTTACATGTGTATGAATTATCTGGAAGTGGGTCAGGGAAAGGTTATTCTCAGGGTCTGATGATATAAACATTAGATTATTATTACGCCTACTAAACGCATAATGTCTGAAGCTGGTATGGAAAATCTAATACACTTGAATACAATCTAAACAGCTAGGGAAGCAATTATGATCACATTAAGGCAAGGATTAGATATTGATCCATTGCAAGAGACATGTTATTGTGAACGATCTTTAAAATTCTATTCTTTCTTTTAAATACCCTTTTCAAAATTCAGAATAAATACAGTAGCAACCCTAGTGAGTCGGCAAGTTTAGGTAATAATTTTCGATGACGACGGGAGTAAACCTTCTGTTAGTTTTCTATTTTGTGACAGTAGGTACATTTCAAATCGTAGGTACCTACCTACGTAATAACTTGCTTTAAAAATAATCGTGAAAAACGTTTCCACATAAAATTTGAAAAAAAAATAGTCGATCCGGGAGAAATTTCCATCTAACCGTGTGCCTTCATAATCATTAAAAAATTTCAAACAAAACTGTTCAACTACAAAAAATTGCGTAGGTAACGTACACGAGAGTGAATCATACCCCTTGACATAAGACACCTACGATTTTTGGACGCCAATTTTTCTGTGCCACTCTGAATATAACGATCTATTCTTTCAAAATCATCTTGGCGTTAATATCCTGGTTGTGCTCTCGCGCACGCGAGTCCGGTGTCTACCTTGACCATGATCCAGGATTTGGCAGATCAGATAATTACAGTGGAGCGACTATCATCTGACATCCGTGACCCCGCTACCAGGGGAACCTGACCATATTAGTCAGGTTTTCAGTCGCCTGAATATCCAGGTTTCTTCATGAGGTTTGACCTCACCGTAAGAGCATCGGTTAGCATTCAACTAATGTACATAACTCAAAAAAACGTCATTGGTATCCCGTAACGGTACGATTTGAACCCGGTACCTCTCGCTTACGAGTCGGATACCTTAACTACTAGGGCACCGACGCTTTCCGATAACGATCTATCTAAATATAGGTGTATAAAAAGGCATGGCAGAGTTCAGCCGCGGCGCATGCTGGCTGCATCAGCTCCGGCTGCGAATCCGCTTAGCCACGGTCAGCGGCGCCGCCTAGGCCCCGCGCTCCGATGCAAACAAGTCTAATGGATTTTTCATGTCGATTGAACACGGCATAAGTCTGCGTGCAGGATAAATCCAGCGCCAACATAGAAACCTATTGCTATTTTAAACGGAAACAATGCGATAGTATTAAAATAACCTCTATGTAGGTAGCTTGCTGGGCCTTCGTGTTACATACGGTGCTCTATGTTTCGTTTGTACAGACAAAATTTCGTTGCTACTAAATTGAGTTTGATTGCAATTCTTCAATTGTTTAAACTATGTTCTAAGTAAACTACTTAAGGTACTGAATCAGTATAAAATGTAAATGTTAAAACAGCAGGTAGGTAGATGTTTGGAACTCATGAAAGCATTAACGTTGAAATGTTAATTTTAAAGATCACCGTCTTCTAGACTACCTACTCAGACCTTTCTCAAGCATCCAAGGGCTACGAACTTTATTAGCTTGGGTAAAACAAAATAACCTTTTTTTGTCGGAATTGCATAATTTAGGTACGTACCTACTTTTATTAGTATCGCACTAAGATATTATTGTAAGTAATTCATCATCATTATCTTGGCGTTAATGTCCCGGTTGTGTTCTCGCGCACGAAGGCCCGGGGTCCGCCTTGACCACGATCCAGGATTTGGCAGATCAGGTAATTACAGTGGAGCGACTGCCATCTGACCTCCATAACCCTACTACTAGGGGACCCTGACCAGATTAGATCATGGTTACACATTCAGTCGGTTGAATGTGAAGGTTTCATCACGATGTTTTCGCTCACCGTAAGAGCATCCGTTACTTAGTTCAACTAATGTACCTAACTCAGAAAAGAGTCTTTGGTACACGGCCGCAGCGGGATTCGAACATGAGAATTGAACATGTTCTTATGTAAGAATCCCGTACTTCTCGCTTACGAGTCGGATATCCTAACTAGAGATGTAACGGATATCCGGCCACTATCCGGTATCCGGCCTATCCGGCCATAATTGACTATCCGGTCGGATACCGGATAATGCGTTAATATCCGGCCGGATACCGGATAGTAAAAAATGTATAAAAGCCCCATAAAAATGATTTTGCTCATCGGAAATATGTTAATATATTCTGTAGCAGTCGAGTAAAAAGTCGTATCAAAACGTTTCAAAACCATAAAAATTAATCAATGAACTATTGACTATGTCGGCATCGGCACCTATTCCACTCGTATCGTTCATTTGGTAGGTAAGCAAAAGTTGGTAAAGCTCTTCTTTTTGCACTTTCCATTAGCTGGAGTCAACTCTCCTTGTCTGCTTCCTCCATTTCTTTCTATTTTGAGCAGTAGCAGCATCAATAATATTGTCCTTAAGGTCCTGTTGGTCCGCCGTCAGCCAGGTGGCGTGTGGGTGTCTTCCGCGTCAGCGAGTCGTCGTCGCCAATTTTAGGGCTACTTGCACTAAGGTGATCTTTGGGGCGGCGGAGCACATGCTCACACCATCGCATTGAGCGTTCTTAAGTTTTCTCGGGCATAGGTGTGACTTTGTAACTTCCACGAGTGTGGACATCACGTACTTTGCCCAACAGGGTGACGTCAGGATGGGTATTTATGCTGATCAGCATAAATACGCATTTTTGTCGTGTGTAGTTTTGACAAGTGCTGTTTAGTATTATAATGTACTTAGTGTAATAATTTAAAGTCAATCAAGATATATATTGATATTATAGATATGAAAAAATATTATCCTGGATTAAAAATATGAATTTCTTTATATTTAGAGGTAGTATACGATGTTGTTTATCCTCTACGATGCTGTGGGCTAATGTGTAAGCCCGTATTTTGAAACTATCAATCCGTATGAGGGCGGAAGAATTGTTCAGTTCAACGTTCAAATTATTCACATTAAACGAAAACTTTAAATTACATAAACACACGCAGTCGTATAAAGTCCCACGCCGCGATTACTGCTTGCACAAACTTGTTCAGAGACTATGACCTGTGAATATCCGGCCGCCGGATATCCGGCTAGGAGGCTGGCCGGATATCCGTTATCCGGTATCCGGCCAAACAACTATCCGTTTCATCTCTAATCCTAACCGCTCGGCCACCGATGCTCCCATAATAAAGTATAGAAGATAATTCGGCTTGCTGATATTACTTCACTTGTTGCTCTCAAGCATTAATTCATTCTCAATGTTTCGTGTCAAATTATGGCATTAATTTTGTAATTATCACAGTGGGGCACAAAAGAGGCGGTTTCTCGACAGCATGTAAGTCCCCTTTCATTGTTCGCTTCGAAAACTATGAATGCAAAATGGTGTTGGAAAATGACTCGGGGAAAAACTGTCACACCCTTCTTAAAGCTTTCTGGGGCGCGAGCGGAATAATGGCTTTCTAGGAATTCGCTTGCTTGTACGCTTGATTGCGCCGCACTTACTTTTCATTTTAAGATGCGGATTAAAAACGTTCTGCTATAATCGACAAAAACTATTACGGGTTCGGTTACATAAAGGTACACAGGGAAGCAAAATAATAGGGGCCAATGACTTCCGAAAGTTCTTAAGATAGATAGGCCGGAAAAACGTACTCCCCAATGACCTTACAACGAAAACACAGATAGGTATTACTTGCCTAAACCTATTTACAATCGACTTTACAAGCTTGGGGCGGGCGTTTTTTAGTTTGTGACCTAAGCGACAGATGTCTGAAAACCCCCTACAAAGTCTACCCAAATATATCCCAATCAGTGTACAGATTTAAAAGAATTTGTGCTAAGAAACTTTTCGATTAAACTGTTTTTAAATTAAAAGATTAGGGTATTTGTTGCCAGAGCGAAGTATACCGTGGTTTTACAGGTAAGATCATTTTAAGGTCATTGAATGAGGCTATGAGTCTGCGAAGATATATTTCCATCAGCTTGCCTTTTTATGTAGGGTATGACTAAAAAAGTAAACGGTATTGAAGAACGGTATTGGTAGATACATCGTCACACGTCACTTATAACACCTTTGTGCGTAGGTGATTGACAATAATTATAATCAACCAAACTATCACATCAATGAATGCATTATAATTATGGTAACCTACATTTTAAGGGACGAGTAGCCTGATATTTCGACACAGTTGCATGCATCATCCCGGTCATCAACCCGGAACATACCCTTAAAATGTGTGATAAGAACCGTGGTAGTTTAAAACATTATGTCATAATAACCTAGTTATTCTAATTTCGTAGTTGTGAAGAAGCAAATAATCAAGTATTAAAAACTTAAATGCCGAAGCACCAGGCGATTTGTAAATGGCCGCTCATTACGACAAACTGCCACTTTGATACAAAGTAGACGTTAGTTGTCTCTAGGAGCATGCCATCAGTCACCTGCTTACTCATTCATGCGCCGAAAGTTCTCGCCTCGTGATTACAGCTTGTTCCAAGACCGCGCTGCAGTCTAATTACCGGCTTCAAGTGGCTGCCGCGCTGTGCTATGTCATTGGGTGTCGCTGTAGAAGGCCCGTAGAAGTCGCAACATATGGAGGGACACGTAATTGGACTGGAGTGCTTGTACACGATGAATGAAAGAAAGTAGGGATGAATTTGCAGCCCAAGCTACCTATATATAATGCAAGGTGGTCAGTTAATTAGTTGAATAACAAGATTGTTATTCGCGTGCATCAGCTGCAATATTTACAAACGTACAGTGGAGATAATGATCAAACACGGAATATAAAAGAAACAGGCTTGTAACACGTAAAATATAGGTACCAGGTTCACTCCGATATTGGGCTCAAACAACACGGCCTGACTATAAGTGCATGCTGCTGATATTATAACAGTACAAACTTAAGGTTATAAAATATTTTATACAATAAGTATAATAAATATACTCAAAGGGCTCGCAAAACTCTAACAATGCACCCTCTTATTATGGAGTAGATTTCAACCACATCATCTAGATTTATTTATTTAACATTTATTGTGCACAATAAATAGTATACAAAATAGACATACAGAAAAAAATCACAACAGATTTCTGTTTACCAACTAACGATTGCCACCGCGGTTCTTTTTATCGCCCACTTGGAGGATTTCTTCTTTGTTACTCATGTCTTTCCTTTGCACTATAACATGGCTACTTCAAAGTCCGACACCGCATCAGTTCCTCTTAGGTTGTAGATGTCCTGATCGATTGTGGTCGCTTTCCATTAGGGCGACCTTATACATATATCCTTATATAGGCGAATAAAAAATCCTATATCTAACTACGAGCTCGTAGTTATGGCCTAGTCATCAAATGACAAACCCCTCCACTAATACTATGGAGCGAATCATATCCAAAAGTGAATTTCTTCAGACAGCCTTATTGCAGTTTTCATTCCGTGGTATTGTGGAATCTATGAGCTGTTTGGTCGTCATTGCCGAGTAATATAATGCTCGCGCGCAACCGCCGCTCACTGGCGCACTGCACAGCGCCATGTCCGCTGCTACGCTGCCAGCATGTCTCGTGCTGCTGCTGCTATCGGGCAGCCTGGCGGAGAAGCAGAAACCTGTACGTAGAAAATATTAAAATCGGTTGAGCGCCAAGTGCAGATTTACTACAGTTTTTCTATTGTTATAAACACTACTTACTTATTTTGTGTTTCCTAAACGCGCATCTTGCACTCAACGTTCTTATTTATGAATACTATCATAATTTGATGAAAGACTTCTATTCCGTCCATAATCGATAGAAAAGAAGAGTATCAGTGGATCCGAAAATAATAAATTTTGGATAATTGTGGACTTAGGTTAGGTTAGGTTAGGGACATCTCATCAGGATAAAATATAGTCCTGTGATTAGATGTCATTGGACTGTTACTAATCTGTAGAGATCATCTCGCCCTAGCATACCTTCAGAAATATTAGTAGTTATGAGACTCATCTGTACCTATTTACGCCTGTATCTGTAGCGGTTTCTCTTTTGGTTTATGGGACGGTGATGCATCGGCGAGAAAACTGAACGTTTATCAGTTTAATCGTCTTCTTAATTTGTTCGTTATTTCGAAAAAATATCGCTTATTAACTAACCACACGTCGCAAAATAGTAACAGACTTGCTAAATACCAAGTTTCCTCGACTATACCACCGGTAGCTCTGCGAGGTTTTAATCAGTCAGATAGTTATTCAACTGCATTTTTGACAACGATTATCATTTTCGCACGCATCACTTTATAAACATTAGAGTAAAAAACTAACGACCACTTCACACTTTGGCATAGTGCGCGTTAATTTGTCAAGGGCGCGTTATGAGCCATCGGTGTGGCGCGTGAGTGATAGCGCGCGCCGCGTGCCGCGAGTTGCGCGACGATCGCTCAACGTCTTCCGCGACGCATACGTAATGGGGCACGGCGGTGCCCCACGCGCGGGACGGGCGGAGTGCGCGGCTCCGTTCGACAGCTTAGGACGATTAGTGCAGTCAATGTTTTTTTAACAAAGATTGGATTAAATTCTTTGGAGAGGCAAAAACGTTTGTGATGGTTTTGTATGAGTGAAAAATCGAGTATAAAAGGAACATGCATTTACCACGGAAGGGGGTGAAAACTATTTATTAACGTAAATTGTAAAAAACTAACGACCACTTCCGGCGTGTCACATTTTAGCATAGTGCGTGTTAATTTGTCAAGGGCGCGTTGAACTGCATTTTTGACAACAATTATCATTTTCGCACGCATCCCTGCTCATCAAGACGACGGCACTTTATAAACATCAGTGTAAAAAACTAACGACCACTGCACACTTTGGCATAGTGCGCGTTAATTTGTCAAGGGCGCGTTATGAGCCGTCGGTGCGGCGCGTGAGTGATAGCGCGCGCCGCGTGCCGCGAGTCGCGCGATGATCGCTCAACGTCTTCCGCGGCGCATACGTAATGGGACACGGCGGTGCCCCGCGCGCGGGACATGGGTGGAGTGAGTGGCTCCGTTGGACGGCTAAGGACCATTTGGGGCCTAAATTTCGCACTGTGACATCTGGAATTCGTCATTTTTTCTAGTCACATATCTCCATTAATAATCACATTGAAATGTCTATTGCAGCCAAAAATATTTTATTTACTATCTTCGACAGTCGTGTATTATCAATTATCAATTTCAGTGACATTTAATGCCGTATTTTGGCTAGAAAAAATGTCGAATTTAAGATGTCACAACGCGAGAATCGCCCCCTTGGTCGTCTCACGGATAGTTTGATCTTGTTACTTGTGAAAAGACAAAGGTGGTTAGTAGATTAACCATCTTTGTCAAACTCATAACGCCGCCACCGCCTGGTAAATAAGAAACGTCTGACGCGTTTCTTGGGATGATGTATGATTGCCGGAGAAGGAAAGTTTAAATAAAATTGTTTGGCGGTTAAAAGGTTAAAGAAATGCTTATCTACCTATCCCGAGTCCGACATTATTACGTCAATTAAGTTGGATAACACAGATTGAATCAAAAACAACGCAGGGAAAGGGAAGGTTTGTCTAGCAGTGAGGTAGCAACGGAGTGGCATTGTTTATATTGTTGTTTACATTTCTTTATAATTACAATATATAGTTCAAATAGTCGATTGATTAACCGTAATTCTCAAAAACAAATCGATAACGAGCTTGTTAAAGGTGATAAAAAAGCAGACTTTTCATACTTCACACTTTTTGTCGGGAAAGATAGTAAACCTTTCTTTTCGCGAAATAAATTTTCAAGTAACTTCTGCTATTCGTTGTAAATGCTTAGGACACGATCTATAATTAAACTGGTTGTCAGAAAATAGGTTTTTTAATACTGCGATATCCATCCCGCCTGTCCGACTCGAAGAATAAATAGGTAAAACCTTGTGAAAATGTTAAGGACATTAGAACAAGACCAGCAAAACATGAGCCTATATTTATTTATTTGTATCAGGCTATAACAGCGATACTCAATTTCTTGCATCATCGACGGTACCCCGGCCGACCGTGCAGTGGAAACAAGCCCACACCACTTAAATTAATATTTAACTTTATGATACAAGTTGATGCGCATTGGGTCGCTCCCCGCGGAATCACGACTTAATAATTTTCTTTGAGAATGTTATCTCATTTTTAATATTAAAGCAGCTTATTCCCTCCACGGTGTTCACAAAGGTAAAGTAGCGAGTAGTATGCTCAGTGACTGAATAAATACATAATATCAAGTCGCAGATTATCAAAGTGGGCCTCTTTCGAATGGAACTCCCACTTCACCTACTGGACTGATTTGTTATTCCGACGACTGTTTGAGCTGGCTAACCACTTTAGAACTGCTTGCCTCCATTATATCATGGCTGCCAGTTTATGTATTTGTTGGAAAGTTGTTGAATTGAAAGTTACTATCTATGGATACCTACTTCGATTTTAAATGATAGTTCGAAATTTTTCATAGCTAAAATGTTAGAATAATCTATAAAAAATTCGATCAAAAATTCTCTTATGAAACTCCCTTAAATTCTTATAATTATACTTTGTATGACTTCCTCAAATTATATTTTCCGATATAATTTTACTGGTGGACCCGGCGCGACTTCGTTCGCGTACACCTACTTTACTCCTACTATCCTTTTTTTCTTGCTTATAAACCTTCCTTTTGAATTATTCTATCTATTGTTGGAAACAGTATTAAAATCCGTTACGTAGTTTAAAAGATCTAAGCGTACATTATCTACAGATACAGACGACGGAAAGCGACTTTGTTTTTTTATATAGGTTATCCTTAGAATACACTTATCACGTTAGAACATACATTGTCTCCTCCTATCAGCCTAAGTATCATGTCCAAACAGCTTGCAGCAAGGCAGTATTAACCAAACCAATCGTTCACTCGCAGGTGTTCAGCGATGAAATCAAGGAAATAATACAGCACGTTCACAACGAGTGCGTCGTCAAGACCGGGGTCGCCGAGGGTGAGTTCGCAAAAGAAATTTTAGCCTTTGTTCTTACGCATGGGAGTGACATAAAACACGCCGCGCTAAAGCTTGCGTCACACTGCTGTTGGCCAGCTGGAAATGACATATTTAGATTTGAATAGAAATCAAAATTGGGGGGTGTTGGCACGATTTTTTAAATAAATAATTTTAAATGTTTGGGTATGTTATAGTCGGGCAATTTCACGTGAAAATGTTGGGATTTTGTTCCTATCAAAACTAACCTAAGTACCTAACCATCACCTGAATTTTTTTTGTGCTTTTGTCCGGTGTGTCCACATGAACGTCGTTGACCAACAAGTTGTCCTATTATTATGTTGGTTAGTTAGATTAGATATGATGATGATATTTCTTTTATTTAGACAATGAAATTTATAATGATGCTTATTAGAGAGCAGGATCGCATGTAATAAAATAACTAGGTATTTCCCTTTTATCACAAGCATTGTTCGAAAAAATGTCTCATGTTTGCGTATAAAGAGTCTTTATTGTCACTTGTCCCCAGAGGATATACAGAATTGCGAAAACGGCATATTTAAGGAGGATCAAAAATTGAAGTGCTACATGTTTTGCCTGATGGAGGAAGCGAGTCTTGTAAGTTATATTTGTCTTTTCTTTTCTTTTACTTCTCTAAACAAAGCTATTTTAACCATGATTAATTTATCATTACTTTCTTAATTAATTATGTATACAGAATACCGCAGCCAAACAATACTACTTTAAATATAATTGTGTTCCTGCCTGTGAGTTAGGTTTCCAGTGCTCCATGGGGTGAGGTTTTGGGTAACCGTGCCTTTCGCGTTTGCCTTGTTGCTTCCAGATCAAAATGAGTTATGGAGATAGTGTTGCTAATGTCTATAGGCAGCGGTGACCACTTTCTATCTGGTTGCCCGCTTGCCTGTTTGCCAACCGTATGGCATTAAAAAATGTCGATAGAAAATAAGTCAGTTCGATTTCGTAGAGCGTCTCTGTCGCACGCGTGACAGTAAATCATCATCATCATACCATCATCATCATCTGACGGTCACGGCTACCCCCACGTCATCCACACCGATCGATTCTGTGCCACTTACATTCATCGGCTCCATACGACCTTCACGATGCCGCCCGAAAATCATGTAAGGGCCGTCCCACGCTGCGATTGCTGGTATAACTAGTGTCATGTAAGAAGAGACTTGGTGGGTCACGTGGTTCGACTTGCGCAGTAGACGATTACCTGCGCGAAATCCCCTCTACTGACATTTTACAAGTCTCTTCTTTCATGACGCGGATTATACGTGGTCGCCACTAGAATCTTTCCGTCCCATCGGCCATCGGTTCCGAGAGCTACGTGGCTTCCCCATTGCTTGTATAATGATTCTGACAGGTATATCGCGAGATGCGCTATAAAGTATGTGGTAGATGGGGATTTTCATAAGTAACACATTGTATCTCATAAACTGCAAATTGCTAATGGAGTAGTCATATATGAAAATTTCCATAAACATTGCATGGACACTTCGCTTTTTAGTACAGCCTCAGCTACGAATATAACAGATGAAGGAGGCTTATTTTTGAGACGTTGTCTTTTTGTTCATACGAACCTTATAATAAAGTAACGAAAATAATTCAACATTTCCTTCTCATTTCCGGATACTTAGAGCTTACTTACCGTAGAGCTTACTAGTTGCTACGCTACGCTACTCGTGTGTTCGAAGATATACCTATGTGTAGGTTTTCTTAGCCTTTGGACGACTTAGTAGGGCACATAAAACTGAAATGTATCGTAATTAGAGATGCCACGAATATTAGGCCACTATTCGGTATTCTGACTATTCGATCACTTTTTTAAATATTCGATATTCGTTAAATAGTTGGCGATATTCAGCCGAAAACAGAATACCAAAAAATTCAAAAAGAACACATACCAATTGTTCAAAGCAGTATTTATGTTAAGCACCAATCAACACATTATGGTGGAGTACAAAAACAAACCTTTCGATTTACTTAATGTCTGAGAGGTTAACTAGATTGGACCTCGGTAGACCAATAGAAAACAAATAGCAGTGTTTTCCGTTGTGTTTTCAAAACAGCGATCTTCAACCACGATGGAGCAGGCTTAAATCCGGCAGCTGACGGACTTACGGATGTGATAATGTAAATTTATCACTAATAAATTTATATAAAAACATCGGTAATGTCAAATAATCCTACGCCTGTTTTTGAAAATAGACTCTCACAGTTTCACTATATTCACTGCAACAGGAAGATAATGGATGTTCGGTATTTTATCCAATTTGATCTTGCAATCACTGTCGCGAAATTATTTAGTTTAGCCGAATATTCGGTATTCGGCCTAATCACTATTCGTGTCACCCTAATCGATATAATCTGAAGCAGTCTGTATGTAGTCTGATCGATATAATCTGAAGCAGTCAGTCTGCATGGTAATTGCATATTTAGGTTTTTTTTTTGTTTTATTTAAGAGAGATATATTATACGATATTTCTTAGGAGTACTTGCGTAGTGTGCAGGGCACATAGCTCGAAGAACAGATGGCCGACGCAGCGTGGATAGGCCTCTCATAAGGTGGACCGACGACCTGGTAAAGATCGCTAATACCAGTTGTATACGGAAGGCACAGGACCGGGCTTTATGGATATCTCTGGGGGAGGCCTATGCCCAGCAGTGGGCGTCCTTCGGCTGATATGATGATGACTTACGTACAGGGTTTCATTATTTATCCAGAGGCTGAGGACACCTTGTGTATCAGCGGATATAATTATATCGCTTGTTTGTATTTTTAAGGTCGACGACGACGATATGGTAGACTACGATATGTTGGTCAGTTTGATTCCCGATCAGTTCTCCGAAAGGGTAACCAAAATGATATTTGGCTGCAAACATCTTGGTAAGTCATACTTAAATAATGTTAACTTTAAATTCTAAGTAGATATAAATAAACTTTATATAAGTAGGTACATATATTGTATGCGACAGCACGTAAACAAACAAGATATCACTTCACCGTTATGTTTACATAGAGAAGAAAATACAAAGTTTCAATTGAAATAGTTTTCCCAATCCCTATTACAGACACACCCGACAAACAGAAATGTCAAAGAGCGTTTGATGTCCATAAATGTTCGTATGAGAAGGACCCGGACGTAAGTGCTGAAAGTGTTACATTTACATTTTTTGTATTATATTATAAATCAAAATAGTAACGAACTTTCTCTTTTTTTCAGATCTATTTCTTATTTTAAACACTTTAGGATAATACGCTGACGAGACTTAGAGGATATCTACTTCGTTAAATTAAAATATGTGAGCATTACGTTACTATGTTTCATTTTACTTTCGTAGCCTAAATAGCATGATTTCTTCAAATAACCTAAATATTTAGACTGTCCAAAATTAAAACGATGTTGCGACGTTAACATCAACAAATAAATCAGAAAAATTTCAAAGAACCAAGTTAATCGCAAAGAAAGAAAAATACTCACTCGGTCTTACTCGTAAATATATAAGGACGTAATTTGGCGCTGCCTCGGGCCTTTGACTCGTCTATTTTTTACGAAACCACGCTCAAGTTTATTCAGATTTTGAAACAAGTATAATACCGACGAATTAATTTGCCTCACGATTAATAATTTTGTTCGAGCAGAAATAAATGGCTCCGTATCTCGCGAAATGTGTAATTGTGATCTTTAATAAAATTAAATGCAAAAGAATTTAATTCCGTTAGATTAAATGAAGCAATTTGAGAAACTCCCTGTCTAAATAGCCACTCAATAAAAATGTTTTTGTTTCTGCTTCTGACATGCTACCAAAATAATATAATATCTTTATTACAATCTCGTGGATGTTCTGATTTTACTTACAAAAGAGATTCGTGATTTAGTAGATATGCACGAAATTAAATGTTAAGAATGTGAGGGTGTGAGTGACGAGTATTTATAGCACGACCATTCGTGTTTTCTGTAGAAATTTCGCAAACTGATAAATAGCCCTTTATCAGGTGGCAGGACTTTGTCAGGTCTGAGGAGTCTACCTGGGTAAGTACCCACCGCCTTTTCTATTTCTGCTGCCAAGCAACAATGCTTGCTTTGTTGTATTCCGGTTTGAAGGATAAGAAAGCCAGTGAAATTACAGGTATGAGGCGCTGTCATAATTGGAAACGATTGTGCGACCATAGACCAATCATCATATCAGCTGAAAGACGCCCACTGCTGGGCATAGGCTTCCCCCAGAGATCTCCACAAATGCCGGTCCTGTACCTTCCGCATCCAGCTGGTACCTGCGATCTTTACCAGGTCATCGGGCCTGCCCACGGTGCGTCTTCCGGTACGTGCTCGCGTTATAGGCGACATTTACCACTTACCATCAGGTGGGCTGTCTGCTCGTTTGTTACTTAAAATTTCATGGTCGTCTCTTAAGAGGTCGAAGGTTCGAAAGAACGTTTCTCGCTCGTACGATTCGGATGTGGAATGAGCTCCCAGCCACAGTGTTTCCTTTGGACTATGACATGGGATTGTTCAAGAGGTATATTAGAGGTCTCTTTAGAGGCGGGCAACGCATTGGTGACTCCCCTGGTGTTGCTGATGTCCATAGGCGGCGGTGACCACTTTCCATCAGGTGGCCCGCTTGCCTGTTTGTCTGCTAAGTAACATAAAAAAAAAAAAAAGAAGTGCTACATAAGTACTATAACCTATGTAACAATCCCGATTATTTAAAAAAGAACGAGTATCAATAAAGTGCGGCCGGCTGATCTCTGCGCGGAACAAACCCACCGTGACGACGACGATAATCCCCACTAATGTGAGGAAGCCAACTAAAAGTCCCAATTACAATAAAAACCACGTTATTTAACTGCAAAACGACATTCAAAAGACGGAAAAACCGGAGGGTCGGAACATCTGCACATAAAGAGGCAATTTGGAGATTGCCGGGGGCGCACCGCCGCCACCGTCAATTGTACTCAAATGTATTCAAAATTAAAAAGACCAAGAAAATATTGCACGGGAATTCACCGTGGTAACGCAGAACGGATGTGGACCGCAGACGTAGGCATGGAACTTGTTATATCTTTGTCATTATGAATGTTATTTGTTAATTATACATTGTTAACACAAAATTCTAAGTGCTTAGTGGTAAAACAAATGACTTTGAGGAAACCTGCGTGTCATGGACAAATTATAGGTGACGTGTAATGTTGATTTAAGAGGTAAAGTAATTAATTTACATATTTAAAACGTATATTTTAGAATCTGTATGTATAATTATGAATAATCGTGAACTTCACTCGAGCGCTGGACACGGTCTCCCCCAAATTATTCGCGCACTGAGTTTCTAATTCCGAATATTAATAGCTCGTCTGGGATCGGGCAGTGATTTGATAGTCAAAACAGGAGCAACATATTGACACAGTACAATGCAGACGGTATTAGGTTTATACTCGTATAGTCACACTACTGAGTAGCTATCATACCTATCCTTATCATCCAAGAAATAGATATCTAAAATTAAGTATTTCAAAAGTAATGAAAGAGTTGCTACATTATATTTGTCCCTTTGTAAAGGCACACCTTAGACAGATTATGGTGACAATATCCATTTATAGTAGCGAAAAGTGCACAAATTGAATCACTATTACCAGTAGGCGTGGAACAAGGCAATTACCCAGGTAAATTAAGTTAGGTTCGGCCCCTTCGACCGCCATAGTTCCCTCAAAGGAAACGCCGCGCCGTTCGGAAAGGCGTTTGTTTCGGAGGCGCGCCACGAAATGAATATTGATGAATATGACTTCATGGGGGCCGGAGATGATGCGCTGAAAAATTAGCTTCTTTTCATCGTTTTATTGCCCCGGCACCGCTTGGGAAGCGCCCCTGATGAAGACTAATACAACCGTTAATTTTGCTTAGTAACGATAAACAGATTTATTACGTGTGTTGAATTTAAACCGGACGCCTTTAATAGAGATTAATTTATCTATCGGTCTTGCATATGCAGGTAGCTGTTTACGTGTACGGGTTATTTCACGTAACTTTGATACACCTTGGCGTATTAAAGTCTGTAGCAGTAATTTTGGTATCACGTTTTAAGTTGTTTATTACACGACATATGGAAGTAAACAGGGGCATAAATATGCAGGGTGGGTTAAGGGCGGTCCCGCGGGCGGCGTGTCATCTTGGCTGGCTGACCGGAAGACACAATCTATATGCAAATGGCACACAAGATACAAGCCACTGATGTTGGGCGCTCCCAGACGCACCCGACTTGCATTAACGCTGCTCAAATTGCAATACCCTGTACCGCATCTGCCCAAAGTGCTACATGTATGTTTACGTACATTTTTTAGCCACAAATTTATTGTTTTAATTACTCTAATTAGTCACCTAGCAATTTATTGGTTTGTTTTATCATAGAGGCAGTTTAGAGGTTGTGTTGTGAGGTATGACTACTTCTTGAAATCTGGGTTAGTAAAGCCGCTGGCCGTGTGGTGTCTGGCAGAGTAGAATAGCACCAACCCCTTACACTCATGGGTGTCGTACAAGGCGACTAATGTTTTCGAGTCAAAAGATCAAGAGTCTCCGTAGTCTGAAAAATGGGCAGCAGCATTTTCCATTGTTATATTTAAACACTGCGATCTCCAACCCGCCTGCCAAGCGTGGAGATTATGGCAATAACCTCCCCTTTCGTAGGAGAGGCCCTAAGTCCTGCAGTGGACTGTTACGGGCTGTGATGTGAAAGCCGCTGGCGTAGACCAGGAAGAAAAATTCTATCTCTACATAGTATAGAACTGGTCTGTCCTTCAGTAGTATGTAAAGTATGTAGTGGGACAACACGTGAACAAAGTTACGCCGGATAAACTACTAGGAAATAAGTTAATAACAAGCACAACTCTGACCTGGAACAGAAATAAACTTTGTCACTGCACAGCTATGTGGTGTCGGGCAGGTGATTTTATTTTCAATCGCGGCAACAGCGTTTTTCGTTTTGGTAATTCAAAGCCCGCTTGCCGTGCATAGGAATATTGTCAAACTCAGTCATAGAGGATCCTCCGTTACTACTTATCAAATATTTTGTTTCTTCTCAAAGTAATATACCTTAGCGTCAATAACCCGGTTGTGCCCGGGGACCCGGGGTCCATTTTTGACCATGGTCCGGGATTTGGCACATCAGGTAAGCAGCAGGTAACAGTAGAGCGACTGCCATCTTGGCCGTATGGCGTCTGGTAGAGTAGAATAGCAACAACCCATTACACTCGTGGGTGTCATACAAGGCGACTAACTTTTAGAGGCAAAAGTTCTAAAGTCTCCATATGTCCCGTCCTCCATGGAGTCCCGACCGGGCAGAAATTGGAACGATGAATTTTAATTGTTACGGATCTGGGTGTCATATGTATAAAATAAGCATGTATTAAAAAAAATATAAGTATTTTTTCAGTTTTCTGGCACCCATAACACAAGCTTATGCTTATTACTTTGGGGCTAGATGGCGCTATGTGAATTGTACAAGCATATTTATTATTTATTTTATTTTTTAGGCCACCTACACTAAACTTGTGTTACTTCTCAGTGTCAACCATAAATTCGTGTTGCTATTATTATTATTCTATGGCTTAAGACAAGGTGCTCAGTGTTTACCGCGATGTTCCGCGAGCCCGCCGAGCCGCTTGTTTATTTAAAAATAATGATTTTTCTCCACTTTGCTTTCTCGAGGAAAAGGTAAATGATGTTGAAATAGCGCTAGCGGCTCCTCCAAAATTACGAGAAAGGTATCCTAAATGTTTGTATCTCATGATTACATCTTTTCATTTGCTTGGAAATTATTAGTTTGCTTTCCGTACTTTTAAATGGCTTGGGAATACACGATTGTTTTTATTAACAGGAACCTTAAAAGAGTTTTTGCACAAGTACATGATTGTACCTGATCTGGAAAACCGGCCCCTTAGAGGACGACCCAGAAAAACATTCACTGATCAGATCAGTAATGTTCTCAAAAAAGCTGGGGTCCGAAGTGGTAAGAATAAAAGAAGATGTATGAAAAGAGTTGTGGATATATGCGAGGCTAGGGAATTGTGTCAGGACAGAGCTAAGTGGCAGTCCATAGTCTCTGCCTACCCCACCTGTGGGATACAGGCGTGAGCTTTATGTATGTATGTATGTATAATGTACGTGAGAGTAGGTGCAAATGGTAATAAATATGAAACTTCATTTTCGCCTTGAAAACGTTATTAGATAGGTACTGTAGTTTAATAGTAAGTAACGTAGATATAGGTTCTATAATTTTTTTATAAAGCGCTTTAAATTGTTTTACATGCAAATAGATTGGTGGTTCTTGGCGATAATGTATTGGTTGTGCTCCCGCGCGCGATATTGTAAATAAATAAATTCTATTATTATTTAAAATATAAAAATAATGTACAATTACTTTGAAAACACAATACTTACAACACACCTGAGACTTGAGTTTTTGTTTCTACATGAAAATTATATTTCAGGACGTGGTAAACACGTGCTAGTATATCGGTCATCCAGAAGTCAAGGCGTTCCCACGATAACGATAATTAAGGTACGATAACAACGATAATAAAGGAAAATCAGTGTAGATTTTCCTTCATTGCTACGTTTCCTTAATAAGGGAAACTTTACTTCGTTCTCAGCAACTAAAATCTACGAAGTACATTCGTTACAGTTTGGTTTGTTTATGGCGGCGCGAGTAGCAAGGTCAAGTGAGAAGCTGCCAGAGGCCTGCGCCTTGTTACAGTGATTGCATCTTCATTCAGGAGTCACTCTGGCCAAATCGTGCTCGCGGCCAGACCTGCGAATGTCCAGGAGGGTTGGATGTGGCATGTTTTGATTTTAGTTAGTGGTTTTGGATCTGCATAGAAATAATAATTTGGCAACAACTATATTTTCAATAATAATCACATGTGTAGACGCATACTAAGGCTTAGTAAGAGGGCTTTCATAATTTGTAGCAGTACTACGGATCTGGGCAAGTAGCGCGTCTAGTAGTAGTAGTCTTGCACAGCGCGTAGCAGTACTACGGGTCGGAAAGTGAAGCGAGTTAAAGTCTTTTGCACCGCGTAGCAGTACTACGGATTGAAAAAAGTTGCGCGTTGAATTCTTTCATAACGTGTAGCAGTGCTACCGTTCAGAAAGTGCAGCGCGTTGAACTCTTTCAGAATGCATAGCGGTCTACGGATCGGAAAAAAATTGTGTAGGTTTATATTAGGTGTAGGGTAGGTGTGGGGTAGGCGTGGGGTAGACGTGGGGAAGGTGTAGGGTAGGGTAGGGGTAGGACAACACTCGAACAAAGTATCAGCGGGCCATGTAGTGTTATTTCTACAAAGTGTGATTAAATACGTAATAGCGTACCTGTACTATGTATCGCTATTACTATTACATTTAAATCTTTTATGACGTGTATCCAGTACTAAGTCTGTCCGTAGGTCTTTTTTTAGTTGCGAGCAAAGTTATCTTGCGCCCACCATAGAAGCCCAACGTCACCTTCTTACTTACCTACGCACGTAGGTGCACGTAGGCGGACAAATCATGTCAAGGCTCAGCTGCAAGAAAGTATCCTTAAAAAGCCGCATCCACACCGAGCGCGCTCAGCCTCGCTGGTGCGGCGGCGACCGCTGGCTAAGCCAATTAGTGTCCACTTGGGTAAACAGCGGCTCGTTAGCGGACTTGTGTGCGCTATTCAATTCAATTTGCAGCCACCACCGCCACTTATTGATACGACACACATTTCTTTGTGCTCTTTAATTTTCTGCCGGCTCGGGCGGAATCGGCCCGTTGGGTGCGTCAGCTGGGGATCGCTGCGGGTTTGTTTGCTGCGTGTTTTGTATGTTGTATTTTATCTACAACATATATGTTAGCTGTCGACTATGCACATTCAACTTCGCTATTGTTGTTAAGCGCTGTTCTAATTGGCAACAGCGGTTGCCAATTAGACTACGACTACGACTAAATTACGACTGGCGGTTTAGAGGTCTCCTATTAGACGGGCGACGTCCGTCGTATGACTATGGTCGCACGACCGCTGCCAATTAGGGCAGCGCCTTAGAGTTTCGGAAATATTTCAGTTTAAGGGAATTTTGGGTTGCTACAATATTTATCCAGCTTTATTTACCTCTACCACATCGAAATCATCTTTTATCTAATAAAAAATTCTGACATGTGTGCGTCGATTAATACGAGTATAAGCCATCTTTACATTTCTAGTGTTAGATAATTGTTGAAGTAAATTGTAGTTAAAGCTTTTAAAATGAGTCAACATTTGATTTTAAACAGCGTTACTGTTACCGAAATCTCGTTATCCGCAAAGTATGGACTCGGTTTCCATTGATGTCAGCGGTTTCAATTATGGGCCGCTTAACGCTTGTTTTGGACCCTTAAGGTAATTTCGGGCGAGCCGCAAGGAACGCTGCGGTCGGCGCGCCGACGGCTGAACAGTTTGCTGATTTCACGCACAAGCGTTCGCGTCATTCGGGGGGCGCCTAATTGAGATTAAATGTTTGTTTTGTTGCATAATTTCCTGTTTTACCCGTGAATGTGGACCGTACTTGTTGGGGTTATTCGCTCTAATGTCGGCCCGATTATGGCTATTGGTTTTGCGAAGTCAGTTTTGGATTTTTAATGTAGTGGAGTTTGCTGTTTTAGTTTGTTTTTATTAACAAAATAAGGTCCGATTTAGCAGTGTAACGAAATTCCTGTTTATTATATTTAGGTATAATAGTGAACTAATCGAATTACACTTTTTAAAATCTCTGCACAAAAGATTTTTTAAATTCGTGTTTTAATTGTTAGATGCCAAAAGGCACACAGCAGAATATGTTTTAATTTTCATCTACGTAGTTTTTTAAACTACTCAGTGACAAACAAGCAGACAACCCATCTGTTGGAAAGTAGTAACTACAGTACGAGTCATCTCGACGTCAGTAGTACAAAGTGATAAACTATGCACATCGGCTAGTTTCGGCTCGTATTTACTTACACATGTGCGTCAGACACCACGCTCTACGATAATTTACCGCCAAAATTGGTTCATCTAGACACAAAAGGCGTTTAGCCACTTACATACGCGACCATCTGCCGGTTCGTTTGCGCCCATTGATACGGTGTAACCATGAATGCGCTTAGCGCGACTGCTAGATAAGTAATCACGTCGGTCCGCGCCGATCGGCGGCGCATCGAAAGGATGTCGCGGTTGTCCCGCGGTAATCTAGTCCGTGACTTGCAAGTGGAATGCGTGGTTTTATTACGTGCACCCCCCGCGCCCTGCGCCCCCGCCCCGCCCGCCAGTCGTTAGCTGTACCGCATTGTGGCGGATATTGCCGCGCAGACCGAACGCGGGCTCCACACGGGAATTTCCTTCGGCTCCAATCTCGATGCTCTTCAGGCAAATGCTAATGCGACGCTTTTTGCATAGAGATTCTGATTAAGGCGGGGAGCGGTGGGGTTGGTATTGATATTATTTGATTTTTGCTGTTGTTTTGGCCGGTTAAATTGATCTATTAAGGTGCTTGACCATATGGTTGCCGGACAAGAACGGCACCAGTAGAATGGCATGGTGTGAGATCTCCATAGACCAGAACTAGAGGTCTACTATCTGAAAGTCTCCATGCCATGCAATGCATGACCAGATGCCAGCAACAGATTATGACACATCACGTTCTCTTTGAGGAGGCTCATGGCCAATGGGTACGGGTAGGTTGTATGTATGTACTTCAATACATGCAACTGTGCTATTCAATTTGTACTTCATTGTTTTATCGAAATTTAAAAACCGTAAGATAGTGTGATATCTTCAATATGGCACTATTCCCGAACGGGGTGGCAGAGACGTGCACAGAAGCACTATCCTGACGTAATAGGAGCAGGCCTACCACCGTAGTTTTATTTGCGGTGGCAGAAATGCGAGAGTTCCACCTTCCATTCGTGATCCAAGACCGAGGAATCCTACTTGGGACCCTGTAACAATGTTTTTTTAATGCGTATAACACTTACCCCACACTGTTATTACCGATAGACGCTGAATACTCCGTTTGCGACTTTGATGAATGAATGAACTGTCCATTATATATTACAAGTGCATACAAGTAAAATTCAACTCGTCGAAAATTTATACTCCGCTCGTTTAATTATGTACGTTTTTCACTTTTTAACCGTTTACGGCGTGTGTTTGCGCCAAAGGTCCATTGAGCGGAAAATTATATGCAGCATCACGGCGGAAGTCACGATCTGCCATAAAGGTTGGAGCGGGGAATAATTAATAATGAAGCTTTCAGAAGTTTTCTTTTTACCATAACATAATGGCGAAGTGAATTTCTTATAAAGCCGGTTATCCCAATTTTATGCAACAATATTGTAGTAGGGGATTAATTTGGCTCGGGGGCCGCACCGAACGAAGCCGTTTTAAAAACATGGCGCCCCCATAATGATTGCTTGATGAGAAGCGTCAGTTTGCTGCACCCGCCGCCTTTATTTGCGGATGCTACTACACCCATTTTTAATCAGGGAACGTTATCGTGATATTAATGACTGTTTGGGAATAAATAATGGTAATGTACGGTATTTTCCACAGAGCACCTCGCAGATCCAATGAGATATAAAAAAACAACAAGTTCGAGTCTGATACGTGAGCGGAGGGTTGCGTCCTTCTGTAATATAGAATCGTACCAGCTACGTGTGTAGTTGGTAAACTCACAGGCATGACATCTTTTTGCTGTAGATGTAAATACAAATTAAGAACATAAATACCTTTTTTTGTGTTTAGTAGACAAGACACTAATATATATTACTAGCGGACCCGGCACGACTTCGTTAGCGTACACTGACTTTATACCTATTTACTCATTTTACCTTCTTCTTGAATCACTCTATCTATTGTTGGAAACCGCAATTAATCCGATGCGTAGTTTAAAAAATCTAAGCGTACATTGATACATACAAAGGCACAGACGACGGGAAGCGACTTTGTTCTATACTATGTATAGATGTAATTTTTGCGCTTGTAAATTTCAGTAACTCTAGACATGTTTTGTTAGGATACCTTAGATATAAATAACAAGCCAATACTCAGTATACGGACACAAAGTTTGTAGTTCCCGAAGTTGTTTAGTCGTAAACTCGATCGTGGAGCGCAAGTTGAGAAGTCCAAGTGTGGATGCTAACATGTCCCTGAGTGAAAATTAGAGGGTAAGCGCATAAGTTTAATTCGTGAACATGTTAGCTGTCGGATGTGAGTTTTTGATGCAGTTTACAATATTACTAACAGTTATGTAGTTGTGGGTCGCAATTTTTTACATTGTTTGTTGTTATACTTTTCATATTCGAACACCTTTTTGAATTTGTCAAGAGTTATTTTTTGTATTTGTGGATATTCACAAAAACAACCCCTCTTTATTATATACCTTTACGTGCTATGCTATGCTCTGCTTATCACAATAATATGCTGCTAAAGCAGGAAAACGTTTTTAAAATATTAAAGTCAACAGGCACAGCTTAGTCAAGAGAGTTTGTAAATGATAATAACAAATATTAAAAAAGAAAATGAAACAACTACTTCGGAAATAATATGGAATTTACACATAAAGTTGATTAACTTTATTAGGTCATTAGTCGCATAATTTCAGAATCGCAAATCTTCGAATCGTTAATCTTCTAAATCTTCGAATCTTGACGTGAGTGACGAACATCGTTAAACGATATTTAAAAACCGGTAAAGGTAGTAACTTGTAATTTAGATATACGGTGTCTACTAAATTCAGACAGTTTCTTCAGTTCCCAAGAAAAATATAAAGAGCTCAAAAATGCGTTGAGTAGCTTTGAGAAAAGCTATGCTTGTCTGTTCGACTTGGCGGGGAGCACTACCGTGCCGCCTGATGTATGAACTACCAACGATAGAGGTAGACATCGCAAAGGGGTTGATACAATACATATTTATTTTTGCTTGAGAAATTTTCATACCAGTACAAGTTGGTCGGATGCGAGTTTTCCGAAACTTTTCTTCTTTACTTATTTGAGGACGGTCGGGGCGAGCGTTCGAACTCCTAACTCGTGTTATTGAATTTAATGTACCTACACGCTTGTACCTAGTTCCTTCCGATGTAGGTAAGACTTGTAAAGCTGTAATATTACGTTTGGGTAGATGTATAGCAATATTTTAAAGAGGAAATGTTTGTGAATTTGTACTTTGGGGTTAACGAAACTACTGAACCGATTTTGAAATTTTTTTTACTAATAGGAGGCTACATGAGTGACATAGGCTACTTTTATCCTGGAATATAATGTGGTTCAACTCAACTCTAACTCAACTCAAAATTTCTTTATTGAATAGGATATTCAATTATATCTTTCAATCGTCAAGACGACAATAGTTCCGCGGTATAGTTGAATGTTTACAGAGATCAACTTGCGCGCGGGTAAAACCGCGGGGGACTGCTAGTATAATACTTACCTACGTTCCCCGTACTTCAGTTAAATATTTGACCTCTTTATTTATTTATTTAGTGGCGTAAAAGCAAGGCTTTAACTGTTTATTTGCCGAGTAAATCCCGTTTGATGTATCTCGGGCCATCCCACGGTCGGGAAACACGTAAAAGACATACGAACGGGAGTTAGCGTGTAAATTTTTCTTTGGGTTGTGCCGCTAAAGGTTTCCTTAGGCCAACATTTACATTTGGCGTCTCTTCCTTTGGCGGCGGTGTTTGCGGGAACGCACTTTAATCAGGGAAAACAGGTGGCAAGGAAAGAGCCTCACAGCAATTTTCATATTGGAATTTCTTATAAAATCACCGAGTTTTAGCAAATACAATTTAAAAGGAAAATGTTTGATTGCTTTTTGCTGGAGCTATAAAGAGTGAGGTGGTTTTTTATCTTTCGCAGAAGATGTAAGGTTTCTTTGGTCAGTATAATGAGCAAGATAAGTCAGCAAAGTATCTAGTAAAAGTAAGTTTGCTTACCTACAGACAACAGGAAGAGCCGCTGAGTAGCACGAAAATTACCCCGGATATCTTCACGTATCCAATTTACTTGACAATATTTCACGCGACCGCGCTGCTTGTTTGAAGGGTGGCCGCAGGAATGACTGAAAACATATTTATCTGAGGAAATTGAATTACCAGGAGCACACGCGCCGCGTCTAAGGAACCGAGGCACGGTTCGCTATCATTACAAAAATAATATTAGTCAGCGCTTGTTTCGCATCAATATCCGGATTAGGTGGGATCGAATTTGGTTCGTGGGAGGATTTGTGCAGTTCTCAATTTCCTGCGACATCCGGCGTGCATGGGCCAGCCGTCTCGCCCGGCCGGAGAATGGAGAGCGCGGCCATTTGCATCCCGACACTCCGGCTTCGGCACGGCAAATTGTTGTCGCATCGATGACTCGATCAATACGCCATCTAGACTCGGACCATGTTTTGACTGTGAGTCATGCATCGGAGTATCGGACCGACTTCAGTGGTTGGTTAGTAAATTGTGGATCTGATACGAAATTGAAGTGGAGAACAAAATAAAATAAAATAGTAATATTTGTTGGGTTCTTTATTTATTTATTTGTAGGAGTACCAACAGCTGTATATTACAATGTATAAAGTTCTATTACACAACAGTAAGCCAATTATAGGTCTTTGCCAGTAAAGACAGCATATGTAAAAAGATACACAAGCGCACAAACACGGGGGGTAATATGGGACCCTACCCTAAGAGCGTCGGTGGCCGAGCGGTTAAGGTATCCGCTTCGTAAGCGAGAGGTACCGGGTTCGAATCCCGCTACGACCATGTACCAATGACTCTTTTCTGATCACGGAGGTCAGATGGCAGTAGCTCCACTGAAATTACCTGATCTGCTGAATCCTGGATCATAGTCAAGGCGGTCCCAGACTCAAATGCGCGAGAGCACAACCTGGACATTAACACCAAGTTTTTTTTTTTAGTAATATGGAACCCTACCCTACTACCATCTACTGGGCCCAAGCCAACCTAACTTGCGCGTGGTCACCCTTCTGACAGACTTACGAGGCTCTGGCGATACGGCTTTTCTCCGGGTTTTGCGAGACAGGTGGTAAGTAGTCGCCCCACGTAAAAAGCACTATAAATGTTTTCATAGAAAGTTCTCGTAAAACACTGGAAGAGCGAACCCTGGCAGAAGCCGGAATTGATATTGTACTTAAAATAAATATCTGTACCAACTGAAAAAACATAATATCCTGTAAAATACTCTAGTAACTTATCTAGTCTCGGCATTGTTATTTCGTCTCGAAAACTGCGCATACATAACAAATCCGGTGCGTTCGCCCGGGTCCGGGGTCGGTTTCGGTTCGTTTAAGTTCCATAACGCGGCTGTTTGCGTAGCCCGGCCCGCGCGTTGCACGATCACAGAATTTGCAATGAAAATTTACCTTGTCAACGTGCACTGCAGCTGAGACATCTGGCGCCGCCTCCGCGCCAGAAACAACAACGGCCTAAACGTTTGAATATTTGAAACAAAAACGCATAAAAATTGTACTTATGTTATCTGAGCCCGTAAAAAAGGGATTGTTTGCCGTCGCGTACGAAGATACTGTTGGGGGTTTAAATATTTTAAAATCGTATAATCCGTTATTCCTGGCGGAGTGACAGTGTTCGAGCTGCGGTCCTAAACAAATAGAGGGATTTAATGAGGCCAGACTGGGTGCCCGCAGCCGGCCCGGCCACTTTCGCATGTGAATAAAATACATGTGAACTATACCACAATCGCCCATCATTATAACTTAAAATGAGATTAATTAAAACTTGTTTCCGACAAACGCGATACTAAAGTTAATTATATCAGTTTTAAACAGTTTAACGATTCAGCGCATTATTTTAATGCACGTATTCGGATTTTATCGTAATGAAATGGCGAATGGAATGAAAGGATCAGCCACGAGTGGCACTTATAGAAACAGCAGATGTTGTGGGCTCGCCCGCCATCTTGAGACTCTATTGTCTAGAGCTGGTAAGGCCACCCAACTATTTCATTGCATTGGTACAATAATTTTGTACTACCCACTATGTCAATATTGGCATTATCACAAAAGAATTAGAATCGACGCATTATTGAAGCATTATTTTGCTTTTATATTTATTACATATGCAATCCATTCACACTGTATTGTGGTATTAATAGCAAGTGCATAATTTTAATAGTAAGAGAAAATGTTACTAAAGCTCTATATAGTTACTCACCCTGGAAGCTTTCATTAAAACCTTGCCTGTCCGGGTTGTATGGGAGTACACGCTGAATACAAATGCACGTAGGTAGAGCTGCACAAGTTTATATTAATTTACTTGAAGAGTTCTCCTCTGATTTATTGGTATTCATTACGAATGAAACCCTCACCGAGTTTATTCAAACAAACTTGAGTATTTGGTTGTGTCGAGAACCTATTAAATACATTTACGGTGCAAACGGTAAATGATAGGTTCGGATGAATATCACAGCAGTCTGGCACCTCGTTACGGTATGTTTAATTATTAGTTACTTAAAAAGCTGGGTCCGAAGTGTAAAAGGATAAAAGGTGATGTATCAAAACAGTTGAAGATATATGCAAGGCTAGTTAGTTCTGTCATTACTGAGCAAAGTGGTGGTCCATATAGTCTCTGCATACGTAGAGCGTGTTATACAGATTTGATTTGTAAAACATTGGCAACATTTTTACAGGGATATCTATGATTAAAGCAAACAACGGTTATTCTGCAAATTTGCTGAATTGGATAAAAAGTTACTTCCTCATATACAAATCAGATGGCTTGGTGCCATTTGTACGGGGAGTCAAGTTTTTTTTAATAGAGTTTGTCAAAATTGTAGAACAAAAATTGATTGTTTTAATCATAGGGTGGGTAGTACCCATTGTATTCTTTTGATTCTGCAATAATGCGTTATTCATTCATTCATTCATTCATAGGGATTCCGTGTTAAGAGGTAAAATTGTGTTTTACCAATCATCCTATAACTGATAATATTGCTTTAATGTAAATAAGTGCAAATGCGCGAAACAGTCTAATATTAAAATTACAGTAATCTACTTTATGATTATTTAGACGGAAAATATCAATAAAATGAAACGATTATTCACAAATATTTTTACACGTAATATCTCTTTATTCCTTGTCAAAAAACAATACCGTACGAGTACGGCAATTTTTATCACAAATCTCGCATGATTCATCGTCATCATCTTGGCGTTATGTCCCGTTCAGTATCGAACGTTGTCATGAAAGGAAATATTATAAGTCAATACTGCTGTATCCTTTTATCAGCTTATATGTAGTGATATGTTACCCTATAACTTAATTTTTCGATACCAAATTATTAAAACACTACTTTCCCAAAACCCTTCATAATCAAGCTTTACCACAGAATTATGACTAAACCACATCAACAGAGCGGCAGCAATTAAAACAGAGATCACCGTTGAACTTTTAATTAGTCGTCATGGCGAATGTTGTCTATTTTGCCGTGATAGCCCGGGCTACGGTCCTTTCAGCGGCGGAGATGCGTGTCCAATTATGGCGACTGCCGCCCTGCCTATTGAGAGGTGCAAAGTGTTTGCGGAACACCGCATTCTAAAACGCAGGGCTACGACTGACCCTTCCTTGGTGAAAAATTAAGGCGACTATATTGTAGAACTGAAGTGTATAACTGGAGTGTAGTCTTACGACGCGAGGATGCTGAAGACCGGGCGAAGTGGAGAAGAATGAGTAGCAAAGCGGACCCTGGCAAAGGTCGGGTTTGCGCTAGGACGAGGATGATTGTAGAACTGTAGTAATCTCAATTTTTTTGGCTTTTAAGCTATTAATAACATATATAAAGCTTAGCGTAATCTTTACAAATTCCAGGTGAATCATTAAAGCCTCTAGCTTTGCAGTAAATACGTAAAATTAGCTATCGACCTGATTGGGGTTTGTTGCTGCGACGCAGCTACGCCGCGCCGTAGGCAACAAATGATATATCGCATCAAAACAATCATATTGTGTTATGCTATGAATGCAACATAATATTTTGATTGGTGCAGTTTGTTACAATATTCTATGTTGTAACTATATTTTACGTAGGTTTCATAGTAAATTTTAGTATTCTAAGTACAATACAGAAATAAGTAAAAGTACAAGTCAGAAATTATTCCAAAATATGCAATGTTTTGAAACGTACTTTTCTTTCCTTCCAATATTTATTTATTTACTTGTTCAACACCCCTGTCGCTATTTGCGGCAATCGCGTTCATTTTTAATTCGATACAGTCAAAGTTTGGCGCAAAACGCGTGCGTCTGCGACGTGCGAGGAATACGCCGCCGCCCTCGTTACGTGGGAACGCTGAGAAATATTGAACCATTTCTAGGATTCCTTAGTAAGTGTAGTAAGTAAAATAAGGTGCCATAAGTAAATACTCAAACTCAAAATTTCTTTATTGATTAGGACATTAAATATCTATTTTAATCGTCAGAAAGGAGGAAGAAAGGAGGAGTAGGAAGCAAACACACAGTGACATGTTGGCCACCCCACGCCGACCACGGCCGGATCGTGCCCGGCAATACCAGACAGAGCCGGGCAGCCCCCGACAATGCTAGGCAGAGCCGGACCGCGCTCGACATTATATAGGTATGTCTAGTATACTTAATAAAATAATACAATAGTTTCGTCAACTCAGATAACATCGGTACCAGTGAACTGAAATTTGCTCGCACACAGTGTGACATCGTGGCGAGAATGTTTACTTCAGAAATTCGTGATAGTTGATAGCAACTTGAAATAAAATTGAGGACTTACCGTAGTTTTTTTTTAATAAGTGCTTGTTTATTTCTAGGAGATTTGTTCTAAAGTAGCTTAAAATACATTTTTTTATATATTTCCTGATTCGACTTAAACTTTACTGGACAGTTTTCTGAACAGTATTGCACGCCAAATATTTTTTTTCCTGATTGTTGCTGTTTGTGTTTGTTTATTTCTTGTTCGAAGCAAATAAACAAATAAATACGCGATTTAAATGCGATTCAACGCGGTAACAGAAATGACTCGCAGCTTAAATCTAGCAAAATTGAGGAAATTAAGGGTACAAAATTTTAAATATGAGTGTAAATATAATACTTTATGCAACTGCATATAATAAAGTATTATATGCGAGTAACATAAATTACCATTATAGTATCAAATTAGGTATCAAAATATATTTTTAAATTTATGACATGGAGCTACGAAACCCTGCAATGCATGTGCCCCAACACGTCTTGACAGTGTGTTTTACGTATGTAATAAGGTATCCTATTGTACGTATACCGCTTTCATTATTTTGAATACTCACATATAAGTATTTAGTAAGTACGGTATGGTTCGTTTCGAGGGGCAGAAATGTATGTGATGAATTTTTATTTTTGTTCTATCAGGCTGCTGTCTCCATAACGTCACGCACGCCCTATGACTTAAGAAATCTTAGGTGGAGAATGCTTGTGTTCTTTAGTTATTGATGTATTTCACGAAACAAAATTGAGTAATGTTCTATTCATTACTTGTCACCGTAGTTATTAACGACTTAAAATATGCAAAATGTTTTGTCAAGTCGGCAAAAAAATCTCAATCAACAATAATAAATTCGCAAACATCCCGGGGGACACGATTTGCGAATTTAGGGGGCAGGAATTTTGGCTTTTTGTCGTCGCCGCCGATTACTTGGAAGTGCCTGTCGGACGCGTAAATTTTCTTGCGCCAGTATTTCCCGGGTGGCGGCACCAATCGGGTCAGATGGGAGTCGATGAAAAGCGGTAAAGTGGCGCCGCTGCTGATTAAAGCCTGGAGCAATCGCCCCGGAAAGTATTTATAGTACACCTGTTCGTTAGCGGCGCGGGGCCCAGCCAACTCCTTGATTAGCTGCCGACGGGCGTTGCTTCTCTACAACAAGTAAAAAGAAATCCCCCTTTACCGGCAACAACAAGAATTCATGAAGAATCTAAACTTGGTCGAATGTGTTTGGCAGGTTCGATGAGATCTTTGTAATAGTATGAAGTAACAGTCAAAGCCTTGTCGACGGTTTCCTTTGCTGCTGCATTATTTCCTCTTTTGCTGACTTACAAAGCATGAATAACTTACACTAAACCAAGAACTTATATTTAGTGTTCGTCTGTTATAATAATAGTATTTATTAACAAAGAGAAAAATACGTTATATGATTCTAACGAACCCTTTATAAATAATCATAATTTTCAGAATTAGGAACCTATTAACCTACACAAAATTGGTTCAACATTTAAAATTTATTCAGAACCCTTTGGGCTCAAAAGACCCCTTACACTTTTAATATTTTTCCCAATCGAACTTGAAGCTCGAACCAATACAAGTACGACGACAGCCCCTTATTTTCATTCCATGAAAAATGAAGACCCTTTTTAAAGTAGGGATTTTGTAATAAAGTTGCATGCCAACCGCGAATCGAAAATGGTGGACCGATTTCAAGAAAAATAGCGCGGCTTAGTTATCCAGCAATCTAAATCGATTCTAGCATTCATTACTCAAGTCCGCGGAAAGAAATCCCGTTGGCAGCCGAGTATTGGCCGAAACTGGGGATTTATAGGGTGGTGTTCTTTTAGGTTTGGCCACACCAGGCCAGGTTAGCAGTCGCCTTACTGTATAACCCCTATAGCGCATTAGAATTGCGATGTAACTGCGGCCCTCGTTTTTTAATACAAAAAACAATATAGGCTGTACAACACCAAAAGCAGGTTTCTGGATTAATCAGACTCAAAATCGGTGGAGTACAGCAAAAAGTTCTCCAAGACGGTTGAAAAGTTGGCAACACGCAGTTGGTATTTCAATCCATAGACAACGATATCTTCTTATAATTATCACTTCAGATACAGATACGTTCGGCGGCAGAGCGGTAGCTGCGCGGTCTGGCAACTATTAATACTATTTATTGTTTTACGATTTTTCATGCTATTCAGCGACAAAAGAGCAGACTGTTGGTGGTATAAGATATAACTGTTGTTCATTACATCTACAATTCATACATTTAGGTTTCAGGTAACAAAAATGCAGAACCATTGTCAATGTGAGGACTAAGATGAAATGCCTCATGTCTGTAATATCGCGTGTTGCGCTGCTCCGCTGCTACCACCGCTACCGGTGTGCCGATGTCCTTAGAGCATGGCGCAGGATTTGGCAGGCAGTTGATTTTGCATGTGAATGCCGGCGTGCGGTATGCGGCGCACGCGTGGTGCGTGCGCGCCGCCATCGCCACGCCGGTCACGGAACCCCTTAATAACATCACGTTTGATGCGCCTCTATTATTATATTTTCATCTCCAGAAGGTCCCACGGCTGGGAGTTGCGGCGTGTTCGCAGTAGCTGCCGTATAGTACATTGTTTGGGGCTGTCGGCGCGCTTTGATTATAAGTATGAGGAGGTGTAGTCAAGGCCCGTAACTATAACGCTTATTTATAACAAACCCTGCAAGTCACAAAACTTATAAAAAAATGTAATTAATGGAAATCTAACAAACTTTAAATGCAGAACTTAATTTGTGGATATAAGGTTTTACTAGGACATACGTCTCATTTTAAAGTATCTTTATAGCTGGTTAAGCTAGGATAGGTTAAATAAATAAATATGAATACGCCCTCCGCCTCCGCCCGGGACCTCTGCGTGGCAGACCTAAACCAACTGAACCACATAAGGCATCGCTTAGTTTATACGTCTCATTTTCAAACTTATCTTCATAGCCTATTCTCATGATTAGCAAATGAGCACTAGCCAACGTACCGGGGTAGTCGGAGAAGTTGAGGCTCGGTAGTCGGCTGCATTAACCGGGCCGAATGGCGTCAGTTGTGTTAAGGGAAGCAGCACGATGCGTGCGAAGACTGGCGAGCGGCAAGCACCATCCCGCAAGCAGGTCACGTCCCACGAAAGAAGACGCTTACCTGAAACTTTCCTACCCCTTAGCACATTAACCGAGCGACGACGACTTTAACCGACGCGCCCGCCTAATATTAACTCCGCGTAACTTTTATTTAATCATATGATCGCGTTGTTTATGGATTCCGACGTCGTGTGTCGGCGTTGGGGTGTTCATTTTGTTTGAATAGTTAGTGGTTGAAACAAAAATACATAAATTACGTTTATTTTGTGATATGTTATACTTACAAGCCAAGAAGCATACAATCTACCTATACTTCTTTTTAAATTGATCAAATATTCAAATTGCCAAAGAAAAAACAAAGACGCAAAGTAGGGACGCTTATTGAAAAATGTTGATCACGTCTCCATTACTACAATGATAATATACTCATACAATAAGCTAACAGACAAATAACTTTCCTGTGGCTGAGTAGCATTAGGAAGTTTATGACACTATACGACACGACAAAATATGTCACGATGTCAGAAACTTATCTGACCCGGTGACAGCGTCGCTGCTGATGACATTAGTATGACATTTCGGACTATCCAAGGTAAGGTTAGCTGGAAGAAATCCCATTGTGGGATAAGCCCGCCTTTGCAATGTATATTTATTTTCTTTTGTTATTGTTCTTTATGTAGTTATACGCAATAAAGAGTTTACATACATACATACATACATACATACATACATACATACATACATACATTTCAGAATGGCGACAATTGGGTTCAGTTTTGGCCACCGGGTCAGATAAGTAGGCATCCATACTATAATGAATTTCAAATACGGTGGCTGCTAAAATTATCACTGAAAACTAATTATCTGGCCATGGTTATCTTAAAGGAATGAGGATCAAGTAGTCCGCTTGCCTGTTTGCCTACAAGGGGAATGCGAACGTACAAAATACCACCCGGCCATGCACGGCAGTCGGTGGTTTGGTTGTGCTTCATGATTTTAATTATTCTTTAGGAAGACCTTAGGAAGATGTGGTGCCTTATGATGCCTTAAAAAGATGTAGTGGACCTTAGGAAAGCGTGATGAGGTGCTAGAGCACACGAAGGAACGTTTTCATTACAACGAAGCCAGCGGTCTGCGGTGTATTTTTGCTATATGAGTCGCAGGTGTTATCATCGATTGATTCTGCTCATTTGTTTAAAAAAAAAAACTTTAAGAATTAGAAAATAAAATCGTTTCCAGCTCTCCTTATCGTGTTGTGTGAAGCGTCATCGACGATAGGTAGTCTATTGTTGCGTTCCCCGTGACAGAATCTCGTATTTGCGTCCGACCGTGGCGCAGCGAAAGGGAGAGGGGCGCAGCACGTTGATACGTAAAAGTAATTTTTCATAAGTATCCAGGTTGGTTTTCAATAACACGCCAACTGAGTGCCAACACAGGTAAGGATTCCGAACGCCCGTCTGGAATATCTGAATAGAATCTTGAGTTAATGTGCCATTTTAAAGTAAGTACATGTGAGGTTTCGTAATCATTCTTTTATTCGCGTGTTTGAAATACAGCTAGATACTCGTAATATAAATGTTTACGAGTATTATGAGAAATAATATCAGGAAACGTAGCTGTTATTTTTTTGCCCATCGCACGAGCTCTCGACCTTGATGTGTCGATCTCGGGCCATTAGGGATAGTACCGTGACGGTATACCTAATTACCTACCATTGTCAATCGGTACACAAGTAGGCTAGTGGGCCACCTGAAGGTTCGTGGTTACCACTGCCTACGGACATTAATAACACCCGGGGTTTGACTCTAAAACCCCGGAACACATCTTAAACCCCTCTACTACCTATGGAGCACTTGCCCATACTTGCTCACTGACAGAAACACAATTTAAAATATTATTGTTCGGCTGCGGTATTCTTTAGTTCTTCCCCAGTCAGGCGGCTCCATTTCGAACAGGATATCCCGCTACCCGTTATGCCTCTCTTAAAATGTACATTATCCAGTAGAATCCATGGAGTTCTTCAAGAAAGGGGTAAAAAGATTTTTACGGGGTCGGCAACGCATGAGTGATGCCCCTGGCATTGCAAACGTCCATAGGCTGTGGGGACTGCTTACCATCAGACAGGTCGTAAGCTTGTTTACCGCCTTAGAGGTAAAAAAAAATGAAGGAACAAACACTAAACTCATGACCACCTGAGTGGCACCCTGTGCGGAGTCAGTGTGCACTAGTCGTTACGCGCGCTCCGGCGGGTGTCGAGTGCGGCCCGCGGCCCGCACTCGACCGGCTCGGGCGCTCGTTTGCACCCGAGGGTCGGGACAAGTCGCTTTGATAACCAGTTATCCACCAATCCGAAGGAGCTAGCTCTCGACGACACCTTAATTTAAACATACCTATACGATTTTGAGAATTAAATTGTATCTATTTTTGTCAGCACTGTAAAACTCGCAAGTGATTATTTGTGTAACAATGTGTTAGTTTTTATATGCTTGATAAAATGCCAAATCCAATCTACAATTTCTCAGAATATAATTTTAAAACTGACGCAGTATACCCAGCAATTTGGAGAGTAACCAGGTGAATTTGTTGCTTTATGGTCAACTTTGCGATGTCTAACTCGCCTGTCAAGCACATTCATTATGGCAAAACCCTCTCAGTGGCCTATTATGGGATGATGACGTGATATCAGTAACTAATCAGAAACAGCAAATTAATATTAATATTCTGCGTCAAAACCATTTCTTTTAGGTAAGTACATCTTGGCGTTAATGTCCCGGTTGTGCTTTCGCGCCCTAGGGCTTGGGGTCCGCATTGACCATGATCCAGGATTCGTCAGATCAGGTCTTTACAGTAGAGCGACTGCTATCTGACCTTCGTTACCAGGGGAGCCTGACCAGATTGGATCATGATTACACATTTAGTCGCCTGATTTCATCACGATGTTTTACCTAACCATAAGCGCAATAGGTAAGTATGTATACCTATCGAATTTATAAAGAGATATTTAGAACCATAATCGATTCTGTGGAAATACCTAACCTACCTAATATTAAAAAGAATCATCTTAACGAATCTCCCGTTTGTGCTCCCGCGCACGAAGGGCCCAGGGTCCGCCTTGCGCCAGGATTTGACCGATCAGATAATTATAGTGGAGCGACTGCCATCTAACCTCCGTGACCGTGCTACCAAGGGGACCTGACCAGATTGGATCATGATTACACATTTAGTCGCCTGATTACGCAGGTTTCATCATGATGTTCTACCAGACCATAAGAGAATCAGTTAACAGTCAATGGTATATGGCCGCACTGGGATTCGAACCCGTTACCTCGCTTACAACCTTAACTATTCAGCCACAGACGCTCCCCACCTGCTTACCTACTTAAGTTATAACCTACTTAATCACCTACGTCGATAACATAATAGATACCAAATTACAAACATGCGCTATTTCTGCTCAGCGGGTATTTCCTGCCGCGCTCGTTACTCCCACGACGTCCGGACAGCGGGCACTTATCGCTAAATAAGCTGTCGGCCGCGGCCCCGATACCATCAACATTGATATTTAGCCTTCCGTCACGTCACGTCAGCTAATTCTCATTCCCAACAAAAACGCCAGGAAATTGGATATAAGGATCTGCGCACCCGGATCCGGCTACGTGACGTTTGTCGAACACATCACTACACTATGTGGTAATTTCCGTTCGCCGCTCGCGGAAAATTACTTTAGCCGCATGAAATTTCCGATGCCACGCCGAAATAAGACCAAAGAAAATGTTTGATAATATTTTCCCCTTGGATGTTTTGTGCAATTATTTTCGTGGCGTGCTCAAACATTTTTACGAGGTTGTGTGACGAATTTTTGTAAAAGGTATTTGTAGCTCACGTGGTTAACTTAGTTGTCATTTAGATTTTAATTTTAGATAGTAATGATGTTAAAACTTAATAATAACACTAATTGTAATATCTTTATTAAATATACTTTATTTATTTCAGACTCATAATTATAATTATAATAAAATAAAATGTACACATAGTAAAACAGTCGCTTCTCGGCATCGGTCCCCATGTTTGCTTAGATCTACGCAGCGGATTTTTATGCGGTTTTCAATAATAGGTAGAGTGAATGTTTATAAGCAAGAAAAAAGAGTAGGTAGGGATAAAGTAGGTAGTAGGTCACTAGTAACTTATTAAATTAATTAATATAATGAAACTGTCACATTATAACAACAATTAAGTGTCTACATGGCTTATTTTAATGCATGTTTCTAAAACTCTGTAATTGAAAATGATAAATATTGAATTTTCAGTTTTGCACAATAAAAAGACTGAAAACGAATGAGAACTAAACAGACATACCACGGTCGGTGCCACACGCGTGCATCACACCACACACCGTGTAACGTCACGTCACCGGAGCCTCGTACCACTCGCATCGGGCCGTGTCAATGAGCACACGTCATTCATGTAACATGACATCGGGAAATAGTATTGGTTTATTTAATTCAGCCACCTGTCAGAATGATTTTGTCCAAAAAGCGACGTCATAAATAGAAAAGTCATTTCATGCTTCAAACGGGATTCGTTTCTAAATTGCACCATTTATAATGATTGAGTTATCTAGCCCATATTGCTGTTATAATCAAAAATAATTTGTTGGGTTGATACTTAGATTAAAATTGAGTGTAAGAATAATTATTAATTTAATTTTGCTTAAATTTAAAACAATTCTAAAACCTTACACTTAAGTGTTGTGGTTGATGTGGTGCGTGAATGTATTATTTATTAAAGTCGCTTCCCACTGTCTGTATCACTGTTTCCAACAATAGGTAGAGTGATTTAAGAGGACGGTTTATAAGCAGAAAAAGAAGGTAGGTAGGGGTAAAGTAGGTGTATGTAGAGGTAGGATGCTATGCGTACGAAGTCGCGCCGGCTTCACTAGTTACGTAATGTAATATTGGTACCTTGTTTTATATTTTCAATTACTGCGTAATCCACGTTCATTTTTAAGGCAGTAAAAAGGAACGGGAAATACTCATCAATAACATTTAGTTATATTCCGTTATCATTTCGAATTGAGAGTAGTTCGTAGTACAAAGTTATATCAGTCGTCTGGTTTGACAAGCATCGATTTGTAAAGCTAGTGAAGCGGCGAGGGTGACGGATGGGCAGAGCACGGACGGAGGCATCGATGTTTGTGTATTAATATCAGTGAAACAGAGCAGGTTTCCCAGATTACCATAATTTGCTTCGATGCATTTGAATAATGAGGACGTGTTTCCCCTCTCCGCGCGCCCCTCGGGTAGCCCAGGAATTATTCACTTGTGAAATGTACTATCAAAATACCATCAGCTGCGTAATTTGTATAAGTTGAGCCAACAACAACCAATATTTGGCTTTGTAATCACGAATAACTTAATAGATATCTATACAAATATGAATGTTTGTGTTTCTATTTTTAGGTCAATTTTATGTTTTTGTGTACTTTTCTTTTTCCTTGATTGTTTGCCGGTCTTGGGATTAAAGGGCGAATATCCAATGACGTGGCTACCCACATTTAGCATTAGACGGCAGTCGTAGTGAGGCTAGTCTTGCCCTCTTCAGGCGATGCACGGTCTTGCTATCTACTGTTAGATTTATTGATGCATTCCCAGATATTTAACATGCTCTTGATGTGGCAAAGTGCATTATGAAGCTTCACTGGACGGTATTAACCATCCCGAAGTGTAAATGTTATGTGGCTGGACTTTGATGCACTTCCTTTGATTTGCCACTTATCAAGCCAGTGTTGATAATAATTAGACTTGCTATTGAAACCTGCATTAACTCAAGCATCTAGTTCGGTACACATTATGTACCTACCAGCTTTTACCCGCCACTGTGTCTGCGTCTAATTGAGTTGTTATATTAGGAATCTGGTACCACGGGAACCAATGCGTAAAATTAAAGTCGTTGTGCTGCTTTGCATTGTTATAAGCTATTTTACTGAAACATTTCATGCAAATATGTTCCGTAGTTTTAGCGTGAAGGAGTAACTAACATCCTAACATCCCTATGTAGCTGACTTTCTTATTTATATTGTTAGTAAGATTAGTAGGATACAATTTTTACCTGTATGTTAGGTATAATTTTCAAGCAAAACCCTTCTTACCATTCTTAGAGGAGTGGTCGGTTTACCAGTATGTTGTGGAAGCGAAAATTGTGTATGGCAGAGAAGCATGATAGTAAGATAAATATACAGTAGAAAGAGCTAGGAGTGATACTCCTGCAGAGATGATGAATAAAAGCAGATCAATTAAAAATATGCATATGGCAGGAGTAAATTGATACCGATATAGATTGAGGACCGAGACGTACGTATCACGATATAAACGTCGGCCTAAATCGACAAGCATATATGTTAAGGCTCAAGAAAGAAAGAATACGGTTACATAGCTGTCAGATCTAATGAAGAGCCAAACTCCTAACTCTACAAAGCCTACAAACCTTACATATTGGTTAGAAAGTATAGTTTAGGCGTGTCTTAGATTCAAACGTATAAAAGATCATTATCAACTGATGCTACATTACATATTATCTTTGTCCGATAGACGACATCAGCTCTCGTCGGTCGAGCACTGAATCCAGCCTATTATGTGTTGTGCAACAGTTCTAAGAAGTGGCCAAGACATACTTTCTGACCGTAATGTAGGGTGTGTAGAGTTAGGCTTTATAGGGTTAGAAGCTTGGCTCTTCATAAGATCTGATAACTTTTTCTCAATTAAACCATTAAAAGCTTTCGAGGCTTAGCCAACAAATTTTATATAAAATCTTTTTGGTAAGATTGCGTAGTTAAACTCGCCGCTTGTGGTAAATAAAAACAAATTCAATAACGCCATGTTCACCTTGGCGTGGTCAAATAGCGGTGGCGAGGTTTATCGTGCGTCCTTGGCTCATATTGCCGTGGAGATTTATGTGCTGTCTCGGCCGCAGCGCCGGCCCCGTATTGCACTATTGACCGCGTGAGGCCCCTCGGATGCTGGGAACCCATAATAATATATCATCTCGATGTTGTTATTCTTTCTAAGTAGCTTTTGGATCCGTTTCGGAGTCTTAATTACACGTATGTTTTTTGGTCGACATGGGAGGTATCAGTTTAAGTTTTATTAAATCAAATTAGGTAACTTTTTTCGACATGGAAAAAATTTGTCTTTGGTCTACATATCCAATATTTTACTGCAATTTAACACCTGGTTAAGTAATATTTGCGGCAATGGAAACGTTTAGAAGAAGTGTTCACTTCAGACTGTTAAGAAGGATTAGCGGGATTAGTTAATATAGAAATTAATGAAGAAGTTATATCCGTAATTTCAAGTGCAAGCAAGTAGAATACATTTAGGCAGCTATGGGCTCGTTTTACGTAATCAGCGAAGTTGCGTAGTAGGATTAAGCAGAATGAATACATAAGTTCCCTCCAGCTAACACGAAATGGAAGTTAGTTTGTCGCACACATAAAACAAAGTGCTATGCGCCCGAGAACGCGTCGAGTTGGCATCCGCCACCACTGTATAATGCAAACTAAAAACGCTATTTGAATTCCATGTAAACAAGCACGCGGATCCGCAAAACATATTCTCATAGAATCTCAATAAGCAAACTTTACCCTACAAAATCGGAATTAAAAAGCAATTTTATGAACTTTTTATTGCAAAGGATATGCTATCGGTTTTAGTGGTTGCTTCGGCGAACAGTTTTACTACTGTTTTCCAATGAATGTTATTCGGTTAGTGTAAATACTTTCAAAACTTTAAAACACCGTATGGGAGTTTTATTGAAATATTTTCGTAATCGATACTTATAATGCGTACTACAAAAATTTCTACGGACGTTACGTACGGACGAAAACATTGTTAATCTCAGTACGAGATAAGTTCAAACATCGCCTTCCAAACTCAAAATGGGTGACAATCCAGCGTTCGTTCGCACAACTTTGCCCAAGTTGGAGTCACGATAAGCAAAATATAGCCGGAGAACGGAGCTATATCGATTCCCGGAATAAAAGTTTAATTGCGAAAGTTGTTTATAGTAGTGCGCAGACGGCGGGACGCGGCGTGGCGCGACGCCCAGCTTCCCAGCGCTGGGCCTCGCCCGCTCGTGTGCAGTGCTACGTAAACAATCCGATAGAACAGTATTAGCTACGCGCTTAGCCTCTACGTCTGTTCTTGCTGCTTTTAAGCGAGAAATGGGAATTACACCTCTTGGTTAGTAGATGTATTCTCTACCTGCTAAAGTTAATGAGTTATACTACTTACTAAGTAACTCTTCCTACTCATAATAGGATTTCCCATGCTTGAAAACACCAAAATAGTCCAATAAAAGGACGAACTAGTGAAGGTTTCGATAGTGGTTTGCAAGATTTTGTCCACGACTTCATGCGCGTGAACCAGCTTTTTATCTTTCTGATCATCTAAATCTACTTCTTTAGGTGCTATCTCTTACCGAACATCCGAGAATAATATTTTGATCTCCATCCATTTAGTCTCATCTGGTATTGGAGTCCTCGTTAAGAGTTTAATTTTTTTATTATAAGGGTTCCTATGATCATTTTTCTACTGTATTGCGAATTTCTCTACAAGACAAATGAAACAAGCCCAAATTCAATAAAACATTTGGGACATCTGCATTGTTTTATTACAGAGCGATTGTAGCTACCTTCCATCTCCAACATTGGTTAGCTCGATGGTGGTATGACATTGTCATTTATATTGTCACCGGACTTAATTATAATATACTAGCTGACCCGGCAAACGTTGTTTTGCCATATAAATAATTAAATTCTTGTCTAAAAAATAAAAAATAAAGTTTAGGGGTGGACTACCTCTAACATTTAGGGGGATGAAAAATAGATGTTGGCCGATTCTCATAGATACCGGATAAGCACAAAAAATTTCATCAAAATCGGTCAAGCCGTTTCGGAGGAGTATGGCAACGAAAACTGTGACACGACAATTTTATATATTAGATAGGTAAACCTATGCTTAAGTAATCATAAATTAATCAACTTGGCGTTAATGTTCTAGTTGTGCTCTCCTGCACGAGGGATGGAGTCCGCCTTGACCATGGTAGATGGAGCGTCTGCGATCTGACCTCCATGACCCTGCTATCATCTGAACCTGACCAGATTGGATCATAGTTACACATTCAGTCGTCTGAATGTGCTGGTTTCATAACCATGTTTTATTTAACTTACCGTAAGAGCATTGGTTAGTGTTCAACTAATGAACATAACTCAGAAAAGAGTCAATGGTACATGGCGCCAGTAGGATTCAAACCCGGTACCTCTCGCTTGCGAGTCGGATACTGTTATCACTCGGCCACTGTCGCTCCTAACCTATCATGTGTTAGATAATTATAAACAGAGCTTTCAGGATTTGATGAGCTACAAAGCACACTAATAAGATAATAAAAAAGTTTAGTGTACAGTACTATAGCACAGACAGCTGCAGAGTATACGGACCCTCCTACTAGGTATACATTAAAATATGGTAAGGAGTCAGTTCACTCTGAAGACTGTACTTTAACATTGACCGTGCATCCACGTGAAATTCTTTAGAAAGGTATTTATTCGTCGACTTTGAAAATTATGTCGTTGTTCTGGAATCGGCTTCTTTCCTTATTTATATGTCATAATATAATATAACCATTTACATTAATTAGAATCTACCTACATTACTATATACCAAAAGTTGGTTTCATCTAAGACAAAATGTCAATATTTATATGGCGTTTCCACATTATTTTTTATTAGACACCTACTTTCGTCAGTAAACTTTGATCTTGTTCAGCACAAAATACACTACATAAAAACTGTTACGGTGGTGGTTTTAATTTGTATGTGAAGATAAACCGGCCATATCTCGAGGCGGGCTTACGGCCGACGCCTGCGCCCGACAAAGCCTGCCAAGCCGGCGAACCTATATAAATCGTGAAGCAAGACCTGGGTTTCATTACATTTGTATTACATACACAATACTGTTACGGATGATTTCTGTTAAGAAATCATAATGGAAACGTGGCTGATAGATAGTGGTATCTATTCATTTTAAAGGTATGTTCCGGGTTTCCAACCGCCTACCTTTGTCGAAGAGTAGCATCGACAAAGTTGCATGCATCATGGTCACGGGACGACTGTAGGAATCTCGGAATATACCTTTAAAATGTATGATAATAACCGCGATAGTTTAAAACATTATGGTAACTATTGATTTGACATAGATAGACACTCGAATATAACAAAATGCACGACTGCAGTAGATGCTTTGCCACTAAGGGAGCTTTATCGATAGCAATCTAGGGAATGCTAAAAACACATCATGCCATAATTTAAGTAACCATGGCCAGGAGGCCATAATGCATACATTATCATTCTTCATACTAATCTGAGATTAATAACTTTTTAATTGTTGGCATTTCTGGCCCAAATTTAAACAAAGTTTCTTAGCAAACAATGTTGTTAATGATCTACACCAACTAACAACTATGTACTAACTACGGCCTTAGAATAAATTTATTTAAGCTTTATGTAGCCTTAGTGAAATGAAAATGAAAATGAAAACTATTTATTGAATTAGGATTACGTTAATTAATCTCTTTTCAAAAGTCAAAAATCTAACGGAAAACAAAGGGAAGTTAAGCGAGCTCGTCCAGGTAGGGGGCGACGCATGCAGACCGATCAGCGCGTACGAGGGCTTACTCCGGCGAGACACCGGGCACCGATACGCGCCACGCACATAACCGCCTAGGCGAATCATGTGCGGCGCGCGCCCGGCCCCAGGCAGCCCGCCGGCGCTCACACCCGCACGCACCAGCCGGCCTACCCGCGTCGAATGTCGTCTGTCTGTCAGTATGCCGCTTCAGTTAGAAAAATGACCATCTGTGGGAAAAAGAAACGGCAAGAAACCCACAGGTACATTTAAATTGCATTGATACATTTGTCAATATAATTTGAGTGAGCCTGTCTTGATTGGAATATGATGTAAACCTCTACAAATCGGTCAAGATAACTAAAAAGAAAAACAAAAATGGCACAGCAAAAGCAGGCCAGTCCACCAAGGCAGTACCCGTTCACGAGCATGACGCAGGGCCCAGCCATCGTCCATCCGTATCGGATCTCTCCTCACCAACTGACCTATTAGTTTGCTCCCTATGCTCCCTATACCCTCAAATGCTGCTGTGAGAACTCAGATTATTGTTTAAACAGGAACACAAAATTGTCGTTGCTTGGTGGGAGCATAGGTGGTGATACCTGGCACCCAGTATTCAGGCAGACTCCTCAGGATGGATAGAATCCACCGGTGATATTATCCTGAAACAAAATTGATATCGTCGCGGTCTGTCAAAAATAAGTTAATAGATACGTTATTTATAATTTTTGTATGAGATGTGTCAATTGCATATTGACACACCCCATAGCCCCTCTCTCAAGCCTGAGGAGTCCGCCTGGCTGAGTACCACTGCCTTATCTATTCAACTTCTGCCACCAAACAACAATGTTGTGTTCCGGTTTGAAGGATAAGGTAGTCAGCGCAATCTCTCAAAGTAACAACGCATCTGCGGTTCAGCATTTTTGTTGCCTGCAACATAATGCATGAGCCGTAGATGTTATGGTGGACAGGTATCGCTTACCATCACGTTTGTCACTGCGTAGAATAAAATAATCATATTTTATACTCCTGTAGACAATATAACCTCAAGGACAACGGGGACATTAACGCCAAGTTGACACTTCCACGCCCTTATCCCACAGAGGTAGGCAGAGAACACCGGGTGCCAGAAACTACGATCCCTACCATGTCATTGATGATTTCTAATTAGAGTAACAAGCCTAGCTAGTTGAGATAAGGAAGCTGCTCGGTATCATTTTTTACATATCCAGCAATTAAGATACTATATATACTGGTCTAATATGCCGGCGCGACATAGATTTATAGTTGGCTGTTCCTAGACAGGCATCTTCGGCTGCATCGTCACTTACCATCAGCTGCGATGGCTATTCAAACAATACAGATAGAGGTAGACTTATCCAAATATGAACTTCGTTTTCTACATTAGTGGTATAGTTTATAGATAGATGTTACAAATCAAGCGTTACTGTTACTACTTGTTAATTACTACGATACTTACTACAAAATGATAATGCGATGACATTAATGTCCCGGATGTACTCTCGCGTACGAGAGCCCGAGGTCCGTTTTGACCATGATCCAGAATATAACAGATCAGTTCATTACAGTGGAGCGACTGCCATCTGACCTCCGTGACTCTGCTACCAGGGGAACCTCACTAGATTAGATCAGAATTACACATTCAGTCGTCTGAATTGCACGTTTCATCACGATGTTATCCCTCATAGTAAGAGCATCGCAGCCTTATAGCGCGATGAAAGTGTGCACTGTTCTTAGAAATTCTACGTAAAATAATAACTTTATTTGTGAAGCGTTTTCACAATTAGGTACAATTCAATTCAATTCAAGTCATATTTATTTTGACCATGGATTCCAATGACTCAAAGTCTGAAGACTACAGAGTCTACAGATGACAGAGACATACAGATGTCTCACTATTTTTGAAAAAAATTATGCCAGAGACGACAGTGTGGTTACCAAGGTAATGTCATAATGTAATAATGTCTTTTAATAATTCTATTGTAATGAATAAACGAAGACCTTACCTTTATTATGGGTAGTAATTTCCAGGTTCCAGATATAAATGATTTTAAGATAATCAAGCCTATTAGTCGTGGTGCATTTGGAAAAGAATTTTTGGCTCATAAAAAGAATAATGAAGAGTTAATGTATGTTATCAAAGAGATGAAGGAATCGGACATGATTAACAAAAACATGGTTACACAAGTTGTATCTGAGAAGAATGCTCTAGCACTGTCAAGAAGTCCTTTTTGTGTACACTTGTTTTACTCTTTACAAACCACATCATCCATTTTTCTGGTAAGATTATATCAGTTGTTACCTACCTAAACATATTTCTTTAAGGTTTGCTTCTTTCTTAGTTTTTTGTGACCGTCTTTTAACCAGTAACTTCTTAATTAAAAAAATTCCAATGTTTATGTAACAAAGTGCAGCTTACATTTTATTTGGCCTGATCTTGTGAACATGGAAGTGAAAAAGACAACCCTCGCTAGGTGCCTTTTCTTAATTTATTTCTTAACTTAAGTTTTTTAAATTGCCTGCTTTCGGATCCTCAAACCGATAATGAGATCTTTACATTTTATTTTGATTTGCCTCCTGAGGCAACCTCCCTGGCATTACCTGTAATGGAATACATGGTCGGTGGAGATATGAAATCTCTGCTAGGTGTCCATGGATTTCTTGAAGAATCTATTTTTTATATAGCTGAAGTAACTTTAGCACTGGACTATTTACACAAACATAATATTGTGCATAGAGATCTTAAACCAAATAATATGCTGATTTCAAAGACTGGACATTTGAAACTAACAGACTTTGGATTGTCTAAAGTTGAAATTCATAGAGGTAATATTAATTTTAATATGTATACAAATTATTTTACATATGTTTATAAGTTTTATTAATTATATTAGTGGTGCTAGTCTTTATTGTATGTGGTTATTTCTAATTACAGATTTGGAGATATCAGATTTTGCAAATATACTAACTCCGAATATGCGAACATGCGAATGCGAATATGCGAACTCCAGGCCAGCTCTTGTCACTTACTTCACATCTGTCGTTTGGCTCTGGTGGTGGGGACAGTACTCAATGTTCCATGTCAGCTATAGGATCTTGTAAGTGGTTTTAAAATACTGTTTACGGGATAATTGAAACTACTGCTTATTCATTAATTGCATTTGTAGATTGTGGTTCATTGGAATGGTTGATGCAGAAATTTATTAACATTGCTTTTTAAAATGACTTCTCAATCTAAATAACATTTTATTTATTATAGGTAAGTTTAGTTTACCTAAATATGAGGCAGCAGTCTCTGGAGTACCTACTGTCATTTTTGAGTGCTGACAATATTCACTCGGAATATACTAAAGTATGTATGAAATACTATTGATTTCAGGATTCTGGATCAGAATCGTTAAGCTCATACCACACTTGTGAAAGCTCCAGAAACAGCACAAACGATTCAAAGAGCACAAAATCAACTGATTTGAGCAGTAATACTGGCCATTCATACTTGGCCGTGTGGTGTCCGGCAGAGTAGAATAGCACCAACCCCTTACACTAATGGGTGTCGTACAAGGCGACTAATGTTTTCGAGACAAAAGATCAAGAGTCTCCGTATTCTGGAAAATGGGCAGCAGCATTTTCCATTGTTATAATTAAACACTGCGATCTCAAACCCGCCTGCTAAGCGTGGAGATTATGGCAGTAACCTCCCTTTTCGAGGGAGAGGCCCGAAGTCCTGCAGTGGACTGTTACGGGCTGTGATGTGATGTGTGTGACTGGCCATTCAATAGAAGAGTCCACAATTTCAACTGATTCAGCCCATGACCATTCAACTTCACCTTAATGTAGAGGTAACTCTTTGAAAAGGATACCTAGGTGAGATGTTTTAAAATACTAATACAGTGTTCAACTAATGTATATAACTCAGAAATGAGTCATTGGTACATGGCGGCACTGGTGATTGAACCCGGTACCTCATACTTACGAGGCGGACCCCTTAACCACCGACGCTGTCGATGATAATGCTGCTAAAATAGCAAAAAGAAACTCCAACAACGACATATGAGTTTAAGTTGCACTTTCGACCCCCAGTGTCATTTGTCTCAAGTTCGTTCAAAATTCTCACCGAGAACGCTAACTGCGCGCAGTTGGCCAGAAAAGTTGGGAACACCCTGTGACACGGGATGCTACATCATCACTATTGATTGTTCGTGAAGAGACTACGTGTTTTTTTAGTTAAAACCGGTTTTAGTCCCAGTTGTTGGGTGGAAGCCTAAATCCGGCAGTGAACTCTAGTCCATGATAATGATGATTATGTAGGTATCCAAAATGTGTTAAATAATTATATATTCTCTATCGAAAATTCTTAAATGTGTTTTAAGAATTCTCTGTAATGCATTTTGTGTACAATAAACAGTTTAATAATAAAGTAAAGTTAAATATTATAGAGCTTTTGTCCAATCCAAAAAGTTGTCGAATCTAATAAAATTTTGTAACATTGGATATGTTTGCTGACTATAATACGTATGATTTTGACGGATGAAGCTGGTATTCCATTTAATTTTATCAATATGTATCTTTGTCTAATGTACATTTGATCAAAGAAATTGGGCGACTTCATCATTATAGTTGATTCATATGATCTTTTATCAAATAAATTCGACAAATATACATACGTAGAATACCACCCTTAGATAAAAAGACAGAAAGAATATATTATTAGGTAACATTTTCCCACAGGATATTAGGTAGATTATTAAACAAATGTACTTGGCTAAAAGAAGAGCCTATTATCTGTCCTTTAAGCACCAACAACTCATTCTCAAACTGCAGGTTTTTATTTATTTAATAAATAATGAAAATTGCTGTAATTAATTATCATACTTTGTCTTATAAATAAAATTACCTACGCAATGCGGTGTTATGCCTTAGCAAACCTTTCTCCGTGGTTTTCCTTGTTTTTCTAAACCAGCACAGTTAGGTACAGTGTAACCGTAGAATATTCGAAAGACACGCAACTATTATTGTTTAGCAAAATACCGAATCAAAACTGCATCTGAAAACAAACAGGCATGTAACTTTATTCCTGGTGTCATTATTTCCGTTCCTGACGCACCCGCCCGTTAATGCGTTTGCGTTCACATAACGCTAATGTTTATCCCTAGCTTATCTAGTCTTCTCAAACGACACTAAAATTGTTGGCTGCAAGGTAGTTAACCCTTGCGGGGCCGAGGGCGCGGGCCGCTAAGCCCCGCAATAGATAAAACAGTGATAGAACATGCACCGCGCCACCGCTATGAATAATTCATTAGTTTCAGTTGCCACTTTTGCTGGTATCGGTAGGTTTTCAGCGCTTCGCACCGTCAAAAACGCGTGTTAAGGGGCTGCTTATTGTTGGCATCTCTTGCGCCATCTCTTTGGTTTTTAATTTGGGGTTATGTTTGGGGGCTATCGCACTGAATGTTGGATGAAGTATCGCGTGACAGTAAGCTAACAGAACAGTTTCGTAATGCAAAAATGAGGGGTTGTCTTTATTCATCATCACAGCCCATAACAGTTCACTGCAGGACTTAGGGCCTCTCCCACAAGAGGGGAGGTTATTACCATAAGCTCTACGCTTGGCAGGCGGGTTGGAGATCGCAATGTTGTAAATATAAGAATGGAAAACACTGCTGCCTCTGAGACTCTAGATACTTTGCCTCGAAAACATTAGTCGCCTTGTAGTTGTCGACCCACGGGTGTAAGGGGTTGGTGCTATTCTACTCTGCCGGACGCCACACAGCCCGTCTTCATTACGGGTGCATATTTCCCCTAGTTGGATAAGTGGCATTCTTACAATTCCTTATCGCAAGTGGTCTTGTCGACAAATCCCACCGTTTCCACAAAAGCCATTAGCCGCCTCGCCGCCGCGGCGCGCCGCGATCGCGCCGCCACCGCCACCCCTGCGAATCCCGTTATAATTTACGATTATCCCAAAAAATCCAAGGATTATTTTTATTTGATAACAATAAAGGTGCCGTGGGGTAACCTTTATTATCACTCACCGTAGGACAACTCTTTTACGGCTTAACACATGTTTTCCGCAATATTGAATCGCTGCTGAAGTGTTTTTTGTTTCTGATATGAAATTCTGCACTGAATTGCTTCATGCGATATTCGCCTTTGCCTTAAACTTAAATACTTGTAGTAGTACCCAAGCGACCGTCATGGTTTTATAGTATTTCCTATACCTAGTAGTTTGTAGGCACAAATGAGAGAATACCTTATGTACTTACAATTACTTATTAGTATGGTATCCCTCTCGTGTAGTGTCAAGCCGTAATATCAAGGAAATAATGTACCAGTATTAAATGAAAGTCACACTTCCTACAGTATCATTTTCAAGCTGTAGATTGGGGTATGAGTATGTAACAATTCCCATAGTTTGTAATCCGAACACGTGCCCGCTGATCAAGTCGAGGCGAGGTCGGCCGATGTGCACGTTGCGTTATATTTAGGAATACTTACAGCACCTACGTTGATTCACAGGAAAAAAGAAACTTCCGAATTGGCAGGGCAGTTGATTTTATACGTTTTTTACCTCTAAAATGTGACAGGTTTGTAAACCCTACGCAGTTGTTTTGCAAGTGCATTTCATGATTGGTAGGGTTTGTCCTACCAGCGTTACAGTGCATTTTTTATTTAATCTGACTACAGATCGCGCCAAACTTCTAGACGTCTCTGAAGTTGGCGCGAGCCGCGTCGCAGTAGCAAAAAATAGGTGTTCGCGGGGGCGCCACGGGTGGCGGTAGGAACTTCAGAGGCGTCTAGAAGTTTGGCGCGATCTGTACCTGCCTATCAAATTAAAAAAAGAAATTAGGAGGGAGATTTTTCCAGGCGTGTAGTCCTTTGTGACAATGTCCGTACTCCGTGACACCGGAGTCAGTACTCTGATAGTTTCCGACCTGCCTGACAAGATGGAGATTATGACTAATCCGTTCAATAATGTGGAGGAGGCTTAGTCTAGCAGTGACTTTATATATCCCAGAATTTAATAGATTCGAAAACCATGATACAGGTTTTGAGCGGGTTTCAAGGAGATGAGCTCCTGGTTACTTACCAGAGACGACTACAAACGTCTACAGTTGCAGCGTAAGAGTATTTAATTTAACATTATAAATGCCAAACTCTGTCTGTCTGTTACGCTGTCACGGCTAAGCCATTGCACCTGCACTGCCGATTTTGATGAAATTTGGTAAGGAGATAATACAGCACCTGAGGATAGACATGGCTATTTAATAGGAATAAATCCGCTCGCAAGCTAGCAACATATAGGTACAGTAGTCTACACGGGCGGAGCCGCGGGCGGAAAGCTAGTATTATATAGCTAGAATAATAACTGGATGAATAAAATTGTAATCTATAAAGAATGCTGAATCTAGAACCTGAAATAAGGCACTCGGCAGAATTTGTATTTCTTTTTGAAGATTTGCCAAATATAAAGTTAAGAAACATAAATTAGAAATAAAATTTCCTTTTCTTTTTCTGAAACCCAGGAGAGATCACGATTACAATCTGCAGTCACTGCCTTTTGAAAACCATAGTTTAGTGACTGGTGACTGTAGATTAGTATCCACCATTATTGTTTGAGTATTTGTGATTTAAAAAAAACTAAGTTTCTATTGTTCTTGCAGTAAAGTCGCCCGTCTCCCAAACAACACGAATTATTAAGCCTTTTATGTGATTACTGATAAAAAATTGTTTGATTAAATATAAAATTGGTAAGCGACAGTCCGAACCAGATGAGCAGATGCGTTGCTGGCCTTTGAGGTACCTGTAGACATGCCTTTTGAAGAACCTCATGTTGTAGTACAAAGAAAAGACTTCAGGATGGAGCCCTTTCCATATCAAATAGGCTCGCGATACCCGTGCGTTAGTTGGATGCAAGTTATCTAGTTGGTGTGGATGTAATCAATCCATTTGTTGTTCGGCGGCCAAAACAGATACCTAATAGATAAGTAACTAAATTTTGACGAAGACGCGTCGTGGGTAGGCCCCACACAAGGTGGACCGATGACCTGATTGGCTATCTCAGTGGACAGACAACTGAATATGATGTCAAAAATATTACACTAACTTTAATTTGGTAGACGCTATTGTCAGTGGCCTACGTAGATGACGTAGTGTAGAATTATCTAATGTCAAATTCAGTTAACCCATAGCCCCACTGGTAAAGTTCGCAGGTACCAGCTGGATGCGGAAAGCACAGGACCGGCCTTTGTGGAGAACTCTGTGGAAGACTTAAAGCAGTGGGCGTCTTATCCCAGTCAGAATGGATTGTTGGAAGACTCCAACAGCAGAGCAGACGCTTGCTCTTCCTACTCTACTTCGCCGGTGTTCGGCATTATACGGTGACAGCCTATCTCTTGATGCGTTCTCACAAGACCTTTATTTACATTCTTTTTATCCCGGGAATATAATGGGTTCACACGGGAAAGTTGATTGTTTACTGAGATCCGTGCAGCGCGCGGGTGGTAGTCGCGCGATTGGCTAGTCTTATAATAAATAATCATCGCGTCAACAACCCGGTTGTGCTCTTGCTCACGAGGGCCCGAAGTCTGCCTTGACCATGATCCAGAATTTGTAGACCATTTAGTACCAGTAGCGCGTCGGCCATCTGACCACCGTGACCCTGTTAACAGAGGAACCTAACCAGATTAGATCATGGTTTAATATTCAGTCGTCTGAATGTGCCCTATTTTTATACCCTATTTTCATCTTGAATCGAACGGTTATAAACAATGACACTTCATCACTGCATGAAAACTTCAATATTTTAAGTAACATTGGCAACACCGAAAAGGGACGGGAAAATCGGAATCATGCATCAAAATAACGAATTTTATTTTCCTGAAAATCAAATTGAAAACCGGTTAACACAAAGCAAGCGATATATGTATATATAGATAATAGGACCACGATAAGTCCGTATTGACTGATAGTAGTAAAAATTATAAAGTGTGGATATGGCAATAATATGGGGATAATCAGTCCTTGTCAGTCCATCTTGTAAACATTCAGTTATTTGGTCACTATTAGCTTGAACTTGTACTTTTACTATAGTTATCTAAATTATTAATCATGCTGAAAAATATCACCGCACTTTCTTTTTAATTGTTTTGCCCATTATTTAATAATATTTTTCATAACTCACGCAAATAAACATCATCATCATCATCATCATCTTGGCGTTATGTCCCGGTTGCGCCCCCGCGCTGCACGCGAGGGCCCAGGGTCCGCCTTCCTGCTATTCTTTGCCCATTTCGCTCGGTCTTCGGCATCCCTAGTGGTGACCTTATTGGCACGCATATCGTTCTTGACTACGTCAAGCCATCGCTTCTTGGGCCGGCCTCTCCTTCCCGTGTCCGGCGGGGGCGGCATGGTCAGACACTTGTTCCCCACATAACTTGCCGGTCTGCGCAAGACGTGGCCATACCATCGAAAGCGGCACTCTTGCACTTACGTCACGGACGCCAAGGCTGCCCCGAATGTGGGCGTTTCGAACCCGATCCTTCCGTGAAACTCCACACATCCACCGCAGCATCTTCATTTCCGTGACGCGCAGCTTCTGCTTGTGTCGCTCTAATAGGGGCCAAGTATCGCTACCGTAAAGGAGAGCAGGTCTAATGATGGTCTTATAGACCTGTCCCTTTAACTTTATCGGCATTTTAAGGTCACAAATGACACCTGTTACCTCCCGCCATTGCCGTCGTCGTGTCGCCATCGATGTCCCTGGTTGAGCTAAGCAAAGATCTCAAGTATCTGACCTGAACCGTGCACTTGACTTCCTCATCGCCTATATCCACGGGTAGGGGATCTGCACTATTGCAGGCCATGTACTCTGTCTTCGCCACATTTATCTTTAAACCGCCGTTCTCAAGTGCCTCCTTCCACTCTTTTACACGTTGGATTAATCGCCCCCTTGTCAGAGTCTGTCAGCGCGATATCGTCAGCATACATGAGCAGCCATGGAGGTACCTCATGATAATCTCGGATGCTGCCTGACAATATGTCTAATATCACGTTGAACAGAAATGGGCTGAGCACAGAGCCCTGGTGTACCCCAACGGTAATCGAGAACGGTTTGGTATCACCAACGGCAGTCCTTACTATGGAATCGGAATCGTGGTACATGTCTCGGATAATGTCAATATAGGCCTCAGGTATGGACTTGGACCGCAACGCCCACCATATCATCTCCCGAGGGATACAGTCAAAAGCCTTCTGCATGTCCAGAAACAGGAAATGCAGGGGTGTGTTCTTTGATCTGTATCCCTCCATGAGAGTTTTCAGGGCAAATACGGGGTCCATGGTCCCACAGCTCGGCCGAAACCCATACTGACACCCCGAGACTGTACACTCCCGTCGGATTCGAGAGTCCAAAATGCGTTCGAAGAGCTTCATGGTGTGAGACATCACCTTTATACCGATTTCCACGCCTCAATAGGGATTCCATCGGATCCGACGGCTTTCCGATTCTTCATGCGGCGATGAGCCGCCTCGACTTCCTCAGACGTTATCGGTGGCACGAGTCTTTGGTTCCGATGGAGGTCCGGTGGCTGCACCTCTTTGTGCTGCTTGTTGAGCAGCTCGTGGAAGTACGAGCGCCATCTCTCCTTCACCGCGTGGTCATCGCATAACAGGTTACCGCTAGGGTCATTACTCACGAAAATAAACAATCCTATAGAAATCAAATTGTTTGTTATGACTTTAATGAATGACGTTCTATGACGTTCTATGACGTTTAAAAACTTGCCCTACAGAGTTTTTTTTTAATAATTATTTCTTACTTAGCGAGGTATCTTATATGATAAGTATCCAATTAGTGGCGAAGCTCATAGATAGTGGTCCTACGGCTCATGCAACAAATGTTAAGGTTGGTGTCGGGGATCGGTACAAGAAGATTGCAACCTGCTTGCTTGTCTTTGACAAGGAGATTCTTTCTCTGACTCCTGTCACTTACGAATAATTATTATGCTATCTGTCTAAAAATCATGATTTAATAATTACATATCTAAATCAAAATAAGACTGTGTGTGTGTTAAAAAATCGAAATACGCGAGTGAAATTAAATATCTAATATTAGCATAGAAGTCATTGAATATTAGTTAGGTCAAATAAGAATAATTACCATAGGTATCACATTCAGACGCTTCACTACTCTTAAGGTAATATATTTTATTTTTAATAACAAATGCGTAGAAATAGTCACTGTGAGGACTAAGATATATCAACCTCGTGCCTGTTACTTTACCCTGTATAACAATGTAACCACACATAGAAGCGCAACTGTTGACACTCGTCCTCTGCAGCATTACCTGTCCACACTACACGAATCGCTTACCAATTGACGGGGCTGAGTGTATTCTTAGCTGGCCGCGCCGGCGGGGATTAGATGCGTGCCGGCCGAAAGTGATCCGTTATAATTTCGGGGGTGGACAGTGACGGCTGGCGCGCACAGATTAGCCCCTTCGATAAACAATAGCATTAGTATGCGAGGCTCGCTGACCGCCGCCGATCAGCCCAGCCGTGCTCGGATTAATTTGCCTCCTGAAAATGCCTCCTGAAAATTATGGAGGCTCTGTGTGTAGCGTAACGAAACGCGGCCCCGGGCGGGACGCTTTCGTACTCTCGGCCCCGATTGTGGCTGTCCCCCCAATCTATGATTGGATTTACGTAGCCTATTAATTTTAATTGCATTGTAACGGCTTCGATAAATAATATCTATAAACTAACAATTTTGGTCCGTGTTGCGCAAGTTTTATTTACCTTGGACTGCATTACGTGATTTTATAATATACCTACATACATATTACTGCAAGTTTTTGGTAATAGGTACGGCATACGGCATATACGATAATAATATGTACCAATTTTAATACTAAGAAATCCGGTTAGAGCTAATAACGGAACCAATTAATTAGATTGGAACTAACATTAACAGATAAAAAACCTCTGTAGACTAGAAGAAGCATCGTTTTCTGTTGAGTAATTTCAGGGATTGTGGCAAAGTCTTCTAATAATATGGCGGATGTTCAAATCCAGGAGTGGACTGTTATGAACGATTTAATGTATGCTAGAGATACAAAAGTAAATCATCCTCCTGCAGAGAAAACGGAAGCGTTAATAAAACGGTAACTTGCTTCTTGTACAGTTTTTGTACAAACTACCTACAACAGACATCAAAATAAGATACGTTTTTTAATTTCTGTGCCACCTAACGACTGCAAAATTTATAAAAACTAATTTTAAATTAAAGCGCCAACGAACGACACCCCAAACTACCTCCAACTCCCCTAAAACAAAGCTAAATGACCCCGTAACCCTTAATTTTAAGGCGCCACCGGCGACAAAGTGGCGGCCCATGAGCGTTAATTTTATTAGTGCCGCGTGTGATATCCGATTTCCCCGGAAACAGGCCTACGCCGCTAAGTAATGAAGCTAATGTTACGCCACTTACGTCGATCGGTTTAAACAACCACCTTAAAAATAAATCAGTTTACGTTTCGTTAATAAAGCTGAATGTAAATCGAAATTATTTCCCCATTCGTTTGTTAGACGAAATCAATAACCATTAATTTAAATTGCCATTATGACAAAATTACGCACATAATTGAAATGTGTGTTCGCATTGTGCGGCAAAATTATTAGTTTACAATTTAATGATGTTAAAGGACAATTAATTGAAAATATGTAAGCTATTTCTGCTTCAGATATAAGTTTGGGTGTGTCTTGTTAGATAGTGTCGTGTAGGGCTAGTAGTTATAAAGTGCTTACTAACTTACTCGTAATACACCCACGCAGAACACGCAACAAACTGAAAGCCTTATAAATCAAAAGCTAATTTACGTAAGATCGGTGAGTTCGGCGGCAATGCGTAGGTACTTAGTAACCGCGGCGTAATGTGTTCTTTACATCAAAAACACATTTAAAAGAAGTTAGATTGGCTTACTGGAGTTGGCGGGCGGCCATACGTAGTTGGAGCCTTTTCGGCGCCCGGAGCCTCTCCTAATCTTCGAAGATTCGCACAGATTGTTTGCGAGTCCGGACCGATCAAAATATGACGGCCACCAACTTCGCCCACATAAATTATTCGCTAACTTTCCCAGGCGAAAAATTTCAACACGGATCAATATTGGTAAATGGCTCAGCTTCGTAGAACAGAATCTCATTTTTGGCAAGTGGCAATTAGGTTCATTGAAAGATATATTTTCAAAACAAGCTTTATTTAGTTTCATAACTCACCCACTTGGCGCGGGCAATAAGTACACGTACATCGCCACATTTTCTGTGTTGTATACAATAGATGCCTCCGTTTAAAAGAATTCATTGCTTCAGCTTAAATTAGACAGTATAATATACGTATTTACAACATACCTATCTATATGTATCATTAACCTTATTATAGCAATTTGGCAACATTTTTAACGGTAACATTTATACATTTTATACGATAGTACTATAATTATGTATAAATTTAATTGACAGAAGAAATTTGGGTTCTCGATAATAAAATCCATGTTAAAAGTTAAAATTTCTCTGCATTTTCCAGTGTTATATTTTCCAATAGCAATGCTGTCAGCGTCAAAACATAATGATTATGAGTTCCGGCTATGAATTGCATTGTTTCAATTTGATTTATCACAGCAAACATGAGGTCTACAGAAGCACATAAAACAATGATTACCAAATCTCATTATCCTAAGGATTACTTCATTCAGTCTTACACTATTTTAAATTATGATAATAGTGCACTTTATAATATATTTAATAAGTGTGCATTGATTTTACTATTCCATTAATTTTACAAAATAGCAGAGTCTTATTAGACTGCATACAGTTTTTTAAACAAACCCTGATATTTTCTAAATTTGAAGTAATTACTTAATACAACTTACGACGAGGAACTGTTGTACATAATAAATATTCATTTTATATAGTCATATAATATAATTAACAACAACATTTATACATATAAAATACCGTTAATATGTTCAACATAAGAGTAATCTATTGTATTTTAAACTTTAGACAATACAGTTTCTACTACCTATCCAATACGTATTTAGTCTAAAGTACCTGTTTTCGAGGACAATCATACACAATACTTGCTTAACGTATTCCATTTTACTATTACCAAATCGCGACAATAATCAATTTCATACTCTAATGCTGATTTCCATTAAAACTTATTAAGCTCTATTAATTCTACAGAGTGTAAGTAATGAATTGATTTATTGAAATAATTTCTTCTTTATTATCTAATGAATGGATGTCAATTCACGTTTCACATTTGACACAGGATAGTATACTATCCGGTGTAAGTCATGATTGATGGCTCGTGTAAATGCAACTGATATGACTGTGCCCTTACTAACACGAAATGTGGTTATTTAAATAAGTGAGAACCTCTAAGTACATTTGTGCAATAACGTCGGCATTTTCATATACATCAATATTTTCTAAGTATTCCTCTAAAATCTATACAACGAAATAAATAAAATTATACATACCGCATATAACTTTGGGGCGTAAATTTTGAAGTAGCCATGTTTTCAGAAGTTTTGAAGAATATTTTAAATTAAGTATAGGTATGTGTTTGTTACATAACGCGTAATTGGTAACTGAATGATCAATCAAATACTTTGTATTAATAGTGTACGTTGCAATGCATACTAATTAATAGTAATGTGAAAGTAAAATGGGATTGACAATAAAAACAAAATACAAAAATTGCTTCTCCTCCAATCCGCGTCACCTGGAATGGAAACAAGTTTCTTAGCAAGATGATTTTTAACAGTAAAATCTATGAAAATATATCTTTAAAGTCGCTTTCCGCCGTCTGTATCTATGTACGCTTAGATCTTTTAAACTACGCAACGGTTTTAAAGCGGTTTTCAACAATAAATTGTTGATTTAAGAGGAAGGTTTATAGGCAAAAACAGGGTAGGTACGAATAGAACGCCACGCGAACGAAGTCGCGCCGTGTCCACTAGTTTATTATAAAACAAGATATTTTCCACGTCTAAGACAAGACGTAGGTATATTCAAGACTTCGCGAGTAAGTAGTTGCCGTCACAAATTTAAAACGAAGCTACCAAATTTAAGTTTTAAAGATCTCTTTTAGATATGGAAGACATAAATGCAGTTATCTGCCGGTAGATCAGCGGAGGTGATTTATGGCACCCGAAGAAGCTGTACTAACCTGTGACTTGCGACGCGCCACCCACCCAGTTGAGATGCGTTTTCCCACCACCCTCGTCTGTTTTCTGCTTCCCCTTATCGATTTCGTTTGGATTGGATTGGTATTTCGTGCCTGTAACAATAACAATTCGGTGACCACATTTCTGCAACCATAAATACCGCGTCAACATTGCAGATCTTAATTAAAAGGAAAGAAGAACAGGTATGTCTTTCTTGTACGTTATATAGTGGCAGTCATCGCCTAAAGGATTCAATATGGCGCAGTCGGGGCGGGCGGGCCCACGCGGGGCGGTTATTGAAAAGTTGCGCAATATTGTCCAGTGGCCGAGCGACCGTAAATTCGTAATGGGCGCAAAAAATAAAACAGTGGCAGCCCTGACGTCTGGCCCCGCCGCCACCGCGCGCAAAAACAGCCCTAGCCAAACTACGCGCCCGCGACGCGCCTGCCTAAATGGATTTTTCAAGTACATCGCTGCATTTCAGAACTAAAACATATCGAACGTTTCATCTTTATGAATATGTAACGACTCCATCAAAGGGGATTGAAATGAGATTAAAAAAATAATCTGCAAATACGTTAAAAGCTCACGGATAAAAGTGGTTCGCGTTTGCTTCGCTCTGCTCTGCCACTCTTATTGGATTAGTTATTGATGGACGTAATGTGTTTTTCAACATGTTTGCTCGTGAAGCGGTCATTTTAACGCTGTTTTTTATTAATATAATCTAGTTGTTAAACATGCGTACGCCTTTTCATTACTGTAGTATTATTCTAAAAAAATCTGGTTAAGAAAAACTACACACAACGGTTTTCTCTAGATCTCTAGATAGAGTCGCTCCACATAAATGCGTGCGCACAAACTCATGAGCGTTGGTAACTACGTAATTACGTACAAGTGCACAAGTATACACCAATCTAATTTGATTAGCTTACTCTGCCTACGGCTATACCTATTCATGACATTCCAATTTTTTAAGGTAAAGAGTAAGCAGTTAAAAACAAGCACCTAGTAGAACACAATGAATAATAGAATAACACAGTAGAACTTATGAAGGAAATGTGGCGGGGGTGGACATTTGGCAGTAATAGGTTGTCTCGCAAGATGTTGTCGGGGCGGGCCGGCCGGCGCCCAACTTCCCAATATCACGCGGTAATGACACCGCCGCACTACTAACGTAACTTCTCCGACTGGACCACATATTGTACGTCGATAACAGAAAATCGACTATCAGGCCAGTGGGCTCTACTACCTACTCGGATGGTGGTAGCGCATTGTAAAACTGATCTAAACAAGTATTTATTGGTCGGTGTTAAACTCAAATAGCGCCTTTAATACGGTCATAAAGATACTACTTATTAAAACTTAATCAATATGTTACAAAGACGAAAATAACATAAGAACCTATTCCGAAGCATTTAATAAGCATAACAGTATTTGTTTATAAATGATAATGTTAATATTTTACGGCGGCCATAATTTTCGTAGTCAGTTAACATACTGCGGACTGGCGACAAGCAGATCGTCGTAACAGGTTTATGATCAATAAACATATACGGTAACGGCCACTAATAATAACTGAAACAGCAACAAACAATGAAAATAAGCCGAGCGATCTCGGGGGATACGGCCCATAAAGGTACCATTATCTCTTAATAAACGGAATCACCGACGTAAAAATGTTGTTTCGATGCATTTTATCGATGGCGATATCAGAAATTAATGAACCCACTCGACCACGGAATTCGTTTCACTTATTTTGTTTATTTAATCAGTAGTAGGTACCTGTGAGTCGAATCGAAATGTGTGTGCAACGCTGATTATATTGCCATTTAAAACTTTTTTATGGCGATGCTAAAGCAGACATGGGCTATCAATTCGAGCACAATGTTTATTGTCTCGCTCAAGCGGTGGTAAAGGGAATGAACGGCTTGCCTGCCATGCGTGCAGATAGTATATCTATTCTGGCTGTAGACCACCTTATGCATTTTTCTTCATAAATGTTTATGATTCGAAGAAGGTAAATGGGAAAGGGAGAAATGTAAAAAGAAATTAAAAAATGTTTCGGCTCCACGTAGTTGGATAAAGGAAGGGTACGAATCATTATCATTATCATTGTCTATGGCTACCTATACTAATATTATAAAGAGGAAAGATTGGATGTTATGTTTGTTTGTTTGTAATGGATAAACTCCAAACTACTGAAGCGATTTTAGAAATCATTTCACCTATAGAAAGCTACATTATCAGAGAGTAATGTACCTAGGCCATATTTTGTCTTAAAAAAATAGAGATCCCTAAGTAAAATGGTAAAAATATACCGCAAAATATCAAAATGCAATGCATGTTCGCGCATAATTTTAGAAGGCGGCAACTATTGAACTAATTATTTTAGTGTTGGGTTGGTTATTTTCAGGACAAGGTTTGTATGCAATAAAAATAAATGTTTGTATATGTAAGTAGGGTAGGTATATGGTAGGTGTAGGGTAGGTGTGTGTAGGTTGGTGTAGGTTAGGGTAGGGTAGGGGTAGGACGCCATGCGCACGAAGTCTTGTCTATACATTGGAAAAAGAAAGGATTTGTATTTTGGTTGAAATAAATAAACTAATTTAACACCCATAACATTAACGATTCATGCATTTAGGTTGCAGGCAACAAAAATGCAGAACCTCAGGTGCATTGTCACTGTGAGGACTAAGATGAAATGCCTCATGCCTGTATCTATAATGAGCTCACCTTTGTCCGAGTGCGGGGTGTCGCGGCGCGGTGGCCGAGATGCGGGCGGCAGCGTCAGCGCGCGCGGGTCCGGCGTTGTGGTCGGCGGTGACGACGCTGTTGACAAAGGATAGTCGAATCAATACTTATAACTAGGCTGTTTCTAGACAGACATGCTCCCACCTTCGGCTGCGTCATCGCTTCGAGTTGGCGGCCAAATATCTGACTAATTTATAATTAAAAAGAAACCAACGACTTACGACGCGGGTTGCCGAAGACGGACTCTGGTAGGAGGCCGTTATTGACCGCTCGGATGTTTATGCTCATGATGAGTCCTATCATTACTTATCTGGCCAGCAAGGCCAACGAGAGTAGATAAATACTATTGTAAACTAAAGTTCGCGACTGTATACCTGTAATATCATACGAACTTGTCATGTTGGCAGTGTTGTGAACTTTGAGAAGGTGGTCGCCCATTAGATGTGTATTCGAACGAATTTTGCGAAATGAGAATCACTGACACGCGACACTATCGTAATTCGAACTTCGTGACATCTGTACAAATACACAAGTATATATGTATCCATTAAACACCTACAATACTAAATAAAATTAATACTATACTAAGTACTCACTATATAAACGTATCGTGCCATCCGATTCTCCCCTTGGATTTTTGGCTACGCATTTATAGGTACCATAGTCCTCAGTGATAATATGCCTGATCAATAATCTCATATGCGTTTTGTATGCAGGGACGCCGGCTCCGTTTTCCATGTGATATTTGGGACTTTCGTGTATCATGTGTCCATCGTCTCTGGTCCAGTAGTTGAGGGACGTAGGATGAGCTTCCGTGAAACACTCCAGCGTCACATTGTGGTATAGTGGAGCACCGACCAGTTGATGGGGGATCCATAGCATCGGGGGAACTGTGGAACAAATATTCTTACAGTATTCCTTGTAATCAAAATCGAAAAACAACCGGGAAAAGGCAGTCGAAACTTACAATCTACGCTGACTTTAACCCTTTTCGAAACCGTCGGTGGCACGCCATTGCTCGCTATGCAAAGGTATGCGCCCATATCCAGCCTCGATATTCTCGCCATCTCTAAAACTTCGCCTTCCCACTCGGATACTGTAACAAACATTTATACATTTACGCCCAAATAGATCAAGATCCCTGAATGTGTAGTAAAAACGACATTTATCTGTAGTGACGCGATGGATCTGGGTCGCTGAGTGTAATTATTTTTTTCGTAAAGCGATGGCTGGGTCCGTACCGACGTGTCCTTTGCTGATGGATATTTTAGAGTTGTCGTCTCTCTTCCATTTGATGGTGGGCTTAGGGGAGCCATTAGCGCGGCACGTCAACGTGACGTTGGCGCCCTCCCTCACGATCACGTCGCTGGAGCTGAGCGAATCGTCGATAGTGGGAGGCACTGCAAGCAAACACATTGAAGTTGCATCGTTATTGTAGGTGAGCTGAAGATTTTATAATTAAACGAAGAACGGTGTCTTAGTATTAATTATTAAACTAACCTAACCTAAATTTTACGTAATTAATTAAGCAAAATGGAAAAAAGTCAATCAAGGACATGGTCGCGTAACCGCGCTGGAAAGCTGGTTGCGTTACCCGTTGGATACGAATATAGTTCCTGCTTATCCTTTGCCTAAGTAACGAGCCAGCTCCCTGGTCACTAGTAATATCCGTTAGTTTATTCATCCCACCTCATTTCTTATTTATTGTAATTTATACAGAATAATTAGTTCTTCAAAGGCAAACACTTGTTATACCGCGACTTAATCAGGAAACTCGTACATTTATATGAATAAAATGTCAATAGTAACAAACAACGATGTAGGGTCAATTAATTTTCAGTCTGTGGTTTGCTTGGGGTCGCGTGAACAAAGCCGAGGGCACAGAATATCTATAGTACCGCCGAGGGTGTAATGCATATTCACACCAGAACTAGCGGCCAATGCAGCGTGAATGTCCCTTGCGTAAATAACGCGTTAACGCACGCATAAAGCTGCGTGCTATAACATTTTAAAAAAGCCGACGCCACCTAGTTTACAGAATGGCCCGCCATGTCTCTCGGTTTTTTAACTGAAATATGCGAGACCATCCATTTCAAAATATTTCGAAAAATGAACATTATCCCAACGTACGTTGAAAGTGAAAAAGCGGAGGTAATGTTTTCGCGAGTATACTACGCATAGTTATGTTTTATCTCTCTACGTACGTAAGGAAGTAGTTTTTCATTTCAGTTATTCAGTCAGGATAATAATGTCATTATAGCTACTTGTAATTACGAAACTGTACAAAAGAACACGCGTTGAATTTTTCGGATTTTTCAAACTAAAGCTCAATTCCGACCCCATGATTAATGCGCTTATTACATTTGACTAAATTCAGTAGCCTAAATTCAGAAGCAAAAAGCGTGAGAGCAAATCAAAGTGTTATGCATTGCTCATAAAATAATATCTATTTTTGTATCACGGCTATTGAAAAGTGGAGCGATGCGTAACATAATACAAGTGATACAAAAATGGACCTTATTCTATGAGCAATACATTCCACTTTGATTTGCTCGCACGCTTTTGCTTCTAAATTTAGGCTATTCAATTTTGTCAAATGTAATAAGCGCATAACCCAGCAACGGTGAACCAGCAAACTCATACGCACCAACCACATGCAGATACCCGAACTGGGTCTTCGCCGTGACCGTGTTGATCTGGCACATGTAGCGCCCTCTATCCTCCTCGCGTACGTCAGTGATGTGCAGGAACCAGGTGCGGTGTTTGTCATGCGTCACGCTGACGCGAGGGTTGCGTGTGATCACGTGGTTGTGAACAGTTAATATGGCAGACTGCTCGAAGTGCATCCACGCCACCTGGAACAATAATGTATCTGTTAGAAGTGCAAGAGAGGAAATCGTTCCTTTCTGATCAAAGTGACTAAAAATCATAATGTCTATGCAGTATAATGCTTATATTGCTCAATATGTGTGGGATAAGCTCCCAACCATAGTGTTTCCTTTGGCATAGGATCGTTCAAATGGTATATACTTAGAGCCGGGAAACGCATTGGTAGCGCCCCTGGTATTGCTGATGTCCATAGACGGCGGTGACCACATTTCCTTGCATGCCTGTTTGTCTGCCTTATAACATAAAAAAAAATTCTGTCGGGATCCGGTCGATGTCTGAATATAGATTATATATAACTTTCAATTCGGTTTTCGGCAGAGGACGTCAACTCGGGGCAGTGTCGACGTGTCGAAACGATATACATAGGCATATATCGAGCCCAATTCAACATTTATGGTCAATCTGTATGATTTGGCGTGTAACCTTATGATATTTCCGGAACCCTGTTCCACCACACACATTTAAATTGTATGTAAATCTATGTTTTGTTTCAATAAAAATGTGTCACAAAACTTCAACGAAAGCGCGTCTGCACATTGGAATTATATCTGAAAGAAATTGAGAAATACCTGCGGCTGGAATGAACTCCCAAGCAGCGAGCCGCGCGGGCGCCGCGCCGTCACGACTCGCAATAGCTCTCTCAATTTGACGAGTGACGTAACGGAAATTAAAGAAATCGCCGTCACTCGCGAAATAATATATTTTTAAGATTCTTTAATAAAAAAAACCTTGCGATAATGTGCTTTCGATCCAATCGTAGTTGATTTTGTGTTACCTCGAATTGTTAGGACTGCCGCGTTTCATCCGTAGCTTTACAGCTCGCATTGGTATGAGATAATAAAAGCGTAATAAATATATCCGGATCCTGGAAGTGCATGCACATTATCCCATTTTTATTAAAAGTAAATGTAAATGTAAGGTGGTGGATCTTTAACTTTTATTAGAACTCTGGTGTAGTATGACAGCACTATCTTCAGGCCCACGGGCATTGATTTATTTATTTATTTATTTATACTTCATGCACAAACAGTACATTGGCGGACTTAAAGCTAAAATAGCATTATCTACCAGTCTACTAGTCTTACTCGTCGAAAATGATTCGTAACACCGTGAAATAGCTTTTGAATTTGCTAATCTGTACTAATATTTGTGCCCCACGCTGCCTGAGACACAACAAACAGTGCAAGTTAAAAGTTCCCCCTCAGACAATGCTGGGTGTTGCAAAACGCGCGCAGCATCTGTGTAATTGCACGGAGCCGCCATAGGCAATCGGGTGCCCGCTTCACACCACTTTCCGCGGCATTAAGCGCGCAAAATGCATTTCATAGCAGTTGCGCCTCACCAGATTCGACGACCTGAGTGGTTCAGTTGGTTTACATGCCCGTCTGCCACGTACAGGTCTCGGGTTCGATTCCCGGCCGGGCAGAAATTTGAATGATGAATTTTGATTTCTGTTACGGGTCTGGGTGTTGTATATATAATAACTGTGTATTTATAAAAAAATATAATAAAAGTAGTTTATTATTTTTCTGGCACCCATAATACAAGCTTTGCTTACTTTGGGGCTAGACGGTGCAAAAAGCTGTAGCCTTAAAGTTGGTAGCAGTAACCATATACAAAAATTTAATGAAGAACAAAACACATAAACTTAAAAATCCTCCTATCAAAAAGCAAGTATACACGTGACTCTCATAGATTGGAATTTTAATCAAACGCTCTGCGAAACTTACTCTCATTATATTAACTTATTACGGCAAAAATTGAGCGGGGTTAATAGCAACTTGAAAAGTTGAACGTGCACACTTTACCTCTTAATCCGGCTTTAAGTTTGAATCATGGGTAGTTCTTTTCATCAAGATTGTGGGGGCAATATAAAGGAAGTTTGGAAGCTAAAACTCGTGCCGGGTCACATCTTACCTATCTTAAGTGATGCGGCTCTCAGCCGCTGTCTAATTTATAATGGACTTGAGGAAACTTCGGCCATTTTATTATGCAATGGGACGGTAACCCCTCTAATGACGGCGACCTGACTTGTCGACGTAACCTGGGGCTTCAGAGATATTAAACATGGCTTATATTACAAGTGATTTACATCCTAACGTTATGTTATGTTAACAATGTTGGAGAACGGGAAAGCGAGCCTCGGGTTAAAGTTAAAGCTATCATGACCCAAAATTTCATCAATCTTGATTTTATCAGAGCTATAGCTGGTTACTTACTAAGTAGGTAAAAAGTATTTTTTTAGAGACGAATTACTTTAAATTTATATAAAACAAAGAAAAAAGTATCAGTGAAACAAGCTTACAACAAAGAAAATGTTATGGCGTTTGTATTTTAATACAATTTCGGCAATGTGTCTGCCGTACATGGCCCAATTTGGATATCATTCACATTTTCATACACTTATTGCAACAATTATTGTATTGTTGTGTTCGATTGTCTCTGGTTTATTAGTGTACAAAAGTGACTTGACATATCTCAAGTCTGACAAAGAAAATAATGCAATGGAGTGAGGTCACACAATCTCGTTGAGAACGTGAAATTATCCGTTGATGTTCATTTCTTTCCCCATACAAAATTTGGTAATTCAATTACAACTTCCGCATCTGAAAAAACATACTTTACATGATCACTTAGTCATTTGTTTCCCTCTACCACAAAAAATGCTCACGAGAGCTATTTCCTTAATAAATATAGAACACTTACGTTGCTCACTTAACAATCCAGGCTATAAACAGCAATTCAATTATTGCAGTCGCCACTTGGAATGTCATTCGAAATAAATTCTGCGGTGCGCATTCTAGAGTGGCTCGTAATGAAGTGCCAATATTGCGCCGAGTGGAGTTATTTGGGGGGTGTGGAGGGGAGTGGGGGAGGCCGCCGGATGTAAATCTGATCTCCGTAATTGTGGCCGGCGTCTAATCTAATCACGGCGGTGTGTCCGTCTGCACCGCGCTCATCGAATTAGGAGCCTCCGCCAAGGCGGCGCCGGCACCTGCCCAGACGCGGTCACAACCCCTGGGGACGTTTTAAATGCAAAAATAATTATCGCCAATAAAATGGAGCGAGGATTAAGACCGGATACTTTTATTTAAAGCCTCTACCGCGGAAAATCTTGTAATTCCCGAAGGGGTTATCTGAATACTATAACACAAAAAGATATCCGTCAAACTTCCCTTTTACGGTCGGAACATTCGAGATAAAATTAAAGACGAATCAAAATTTTATTAGCGGTTAAGAGATAAGCGTCGAGTGTTTAACTTCGCAAAGTTCGCATTGCACCGCCCGGCCGACTCGGGCGGAGGGAAATATTACATCGCAGTCGGAATATTACTTGCCCAAACTAAATATTAATTGTGGACAGAAATATTTGCCTACCGAAGCATATTACGCAAAAATTGAAGTTATTTTTATTTTAACTCTAAAATCATGTCCAATTAGAGTAATCTAAACAGTTATGTTTTTTACGTACTTTCGCCTAACAAAATGTAGGTACATCCTATAACAAATTATACTGCGTAATATCTTCGAGCCTTAAGTACATTCAAAGATAAGATCTTATTTATTTTATATTTAACTATTTATAGCATTCAATAAAGAAATTCAGAGAGATAACATAGATATAACTAACACAACTTCTCACTTCTTATCTTCTACGTACTATCTTAGAGCCTACGTTTCCTGCTTAATTTTTTGTCATATGGAAAGACCTTAATAACATCAGTCTCTTCAACCCGTATCATTCACTGTGTTTAACACGAGCCTCCACCAAGATTAGAAAAGAACACACCAAACACAACATTGATTTTCAAGTACAAGACATATATGAAAACTTAACAATTTATCGAATCGCTTCGATACTCGTCAATGTAAAATATCAGCTAACCACTATCAGACAGCAGCAACGGATAATAAATAATTCTAGATGCAAATTTATATTTGAAATAGCTGCAACTGGTATCATTCGTCTGCGGATGCCAAACGAGTTAGAGGATTAAATCACCGGCGGCGGACTACGGATGCCGCCGCGCGATACTGGCACTGCACCCTATTACACTAATAACTCGCCTCGGTCGCCGTAATTCCATATTAATATCGAGCCCACCGTTCCGACTCCGAAATCACGCATTTCAACATTTCAATGGCAAAGTTAAAGGGGGCCTATTAACTCGTTATCTTCTAACCACCTTTAATTTAGGCCCTTCTTTCTTTTTATCTTAATTGTTGGGGCATTAAGCAGGCGAAGTTGAACTTTGGAGGCTCGGGAGACGTTCATCCCTCAGGACATGCCTGGGAGGCGTCGTTTGATTTATAATGGACTCGTTGCAAACTTTGGCCATTCCGCCGCGGCGCGCCGAACCTCTTTAACGACGGACCCTATCGCCGCAGGAGATGATCCGTAGACGTGTTTAATAATATTACGACAGATTTAATTACGGAACGTTTAAGAAGTTTGTCCTGCGACCGACCTCTTCCCACTCCGCGCTAATATGGGCCCGTATTCGCTCCTCATGTTTACAAATAGTCCCGAATAATAGTTTTCGTACAAAAGTCGAGTTTCACGGCATATTGCGTAGTGTTATTATGTTCGTGTCAGTATAAATATTGCCGCGAGACATATCTAAGCAAAGCTGTGAGAATGGAGTGAGGCAATATTGTTATTCTGGCTTTGTTCTCACTGTCCCCTTGAGGTGATTTATTCACTAAAGCACTGTAAACGAAATAACTCAGTACACGAGTTAGGATAAAGGGAACATAAAAATAATGTACGGTAGATTCAATCTCGGAAATAATACGGTCAATGTGTATACGTAGATATGTAGGTACTGCGCGAGGCTTACTTATGATTTCACGTAGATACACAATTGAATTCAATGTTCTTGTCTAAATTGTTTTTTACAAATGTCTTAAAGAAAAAGGAGAGGAATGAGAAACAGCCGAGGCTTTTGTAATTTCAATTATATTTTCATTCGCTGATATTGTTATCGTTCATTTCTCATTTCCTTTCTATGTAGATTCCTTTATAATTGCTCGTATTATTTCGGAACGAGATTTTACTCTTTTTTTCTTTATGAACAGCATAGGTCACATCAATTACAAAAATAAATGTTTTGGCTTCCTTTTGCAATAGGTACTCGTACAGTAAGTTACAATCCAAGCAAATACGTTGAAACTCTTACGCTCGAAGTTGTTGTGACATGAACTTAATTCGAAGATTTGCAGAAACATGGATCGCGACAACCCGTTCCCTTGTTCTGAGCATTAGGAGCGTTGCAATAAAGGCGAGCGCCGATTGTCGCCGAGCGGCCGCGACGCACTAATGCAGTGGCAGCAATGAGCGAGCATGGTGCGCAAGACGGCTTAGCTTACTTTTGCTAAAAGCCCACTTAGAGATCTCTCCGACTGCGGATTTGTGCGGAGGGCTCTCTAACTTTCCACGAAATCTTCGGCCAATAAGTTACTTTGGTGCTGACGTGGGTAGTGGCGTTCGGAAACATTTTATTTGGGAGCTCGTAAACTGGGGTCATTGCGATAACTTTTGCCCCATCAATTCGTTTCTGTTTTTATTCGTATCAAATAATGCTGACTGTTGCACCGGGAATTACATTAACAAGTTTACATAGGTAGTCAATCCAAAGCATAAATTGCTATCATAAAACCGACTATAATTACGTAGAGAAGCCCTCGCCGCAGACGTGTAGCAGACCCGCATTCTGCTGTTAGTATACACGTTATAGGCAAATATCTGGCCGGCTGTATTCGAATAACCGAGTGCGCGTTCAGCTGCGAGAGTAACATTGCTGCGAGCGAATACCGCGGCATGTTATTGCGAATGTGAACCCACATAGGCACGTGCCGACTGCCGGCCGCCGCGCCGACGGGCCCGTGCGCTGCCTACGGTACCTACTAGGGATAACAGACATTCAATCCCAAGCCACTCAGTTACAAACATTACTACATTATTTGTGATGCACATCTTACTTCCTCAATTTGATTTGGACGAAACTTTATACACACAAAACCTAGTTCTGAATAAGGTCTTAAGATAGGTATAGGTATTCTTTACCGTAATCTTCTTCGTCGTCATCATCTCGGCGTCAGTACCGGTTGTGCTCACGTGCGGGAAGGGGTCCGCCAATATTACGTAGAAAACGCGGAGAATAAATCAAAATGAAAACATCAGTTGTTGGACAATGTTCCACGCAAAATCTACTTCAATAAATTATTACTTACATGGTTTCAAAATGTTTTCTTTACCTCATGTGAACTTTTGTGGACGCTTTTTCATAACCACGAAACTTTAATATAAACAAACGGCAGCCCCAATGCAGGTGAAACATCGGAGCGGGGGATGAGTGTTTTGTCGTTTCATCGCAATATTTCGCAGAAGTCAATAATTCCGCAAAAAGCGGACGGAGAGGCAAATCTTTTTAACCGATGCGGGAAACTAATGGCAGAGGCGAGGCTTTCGGGAAAATCCGCTTCTTGTTGTCAATACAGGGCAACCGTGATGGCTCTCTCCGTTAAGCCTTTATTTCAGAAGTAACAGAACACTATCTTGGCTTTTATTTCGAGCGTAACGCAGACGGTTTCAGACATAAGTAAATGCAATAAAATGTGCGGAGTGCAGGCTTTTTATTCCACTGGAAGGGAATGGATTTTGGAAGGGTGAAAGAATTTGCTTCGATTGAGTTGTCGTAAAATACTGGCAGTATTGTGACACTAGATATTATGAAATAAGTACTCAGTGTCAGTAGTAAATACTCAGTGTCAGTAGTAAATACTCAGTGTCAGTAGAAAGACTAGCAACCGGACAAATACTTATAGCGCGTACGAACTATAAGGGTTCCGCCGCACTAACTTATAAAATGTTTAATCGGCTACTTAAATATTCACAGCAAGGCGATTTGAAAAACAAATTGTCTTAATAATGCAATGTACGAATAATATAGTTTAGTTTACAAACTACAAATAAAAAAGGTACTTGTTTATAATATTGACAACTGACAAATTCTTAATATAAATTCATTAATTACAATTTTGACAATCTTAATCGAATCAAATTATTTTGACTTAAATTGAAAGGCTGATATTCCTTACACTGAATTTTTGTTTACAATGTTAAAGATTCCTTTTAAATGTTGAAATCCAATTAAATGTTTTAGTGAACTGCAGTCAGCAGGGGAGTCGAACGTGGCGTGGCGGCTACGCGGGGAGCCGTGGTTGCGGCGTGTCACCTTGCGGCTTATCGGCCACCCGGCTACGAGAGTCACGACGTCCGCAATCCCTGCCAACCCCGCCATGCCCCGCCAAGCCCCGCCATGCCGCTATCCCAGATATCCCACTCGCAACATATGCTACTTTGGCATTAGTGTCCAGTTCGGTACGAGTAGATAAAACGGGATGAATATAATGGAAACGACATGAGCAAATTTTTATGAAAAGTACTTCATTTATGTTTTTTGCAGCGCACAAAAGTTATTATAACCCTCGTGTATGTCTCTTTACATAAGTAACATGAAGAACCTGATTGTATTTCCTTGTTATTGTCTTATACTAACATACTTCTCCGTAAAATATATTTACTCCTATTTTTATAAGAGACACAATTTATTTTCTACGTCTGATAAAGTGTACCCACCATTCTTAAAATTCCAATCACTGTTTTCCACGAAAACACGAATAAATAACGTGTCCTAAAATTTTTAAAGAAAAACGGGTCTTACGGTATGGTTGTAGGGCTGGTTTTAGTTTGTGTAGTATTATTTTAGTTTTTAAACCATCTAAGCTTCGCGAGAGGTGCAAACTCGGCGTAGGGGTGGTAAATCATATCTTCCTCCATTTATATGGACACTTTATTACGACGGCGCGTTCTAAATCAAATGATAAAATGCTTCTTATTTTATGTTTCCTTTCGCCGCGCCACGCATATTGTCGTCCCCCGTGCAGAGGCGAGAGTGCTGCCTGCCTTGCGAGGCGGCTCGTGCTTTCCTGTTCAAGATGGATTGTCGTGTTTTGGTATCAACATCTTCCATGTCAGTTATTTTTTCGTATATATGTAATCACATGAAATATGTCACATAGGTACAGTTAGTTAGATGAGATTGCTGCCTGTTATAAATTGTTGTATACCTATCGTAAGGGGTCAGCTAATTGCACGACTTCTCATGGCACGGGTAACGATACAAGACTATACTATATCGTCGTTACTGCTGTCTTTGTAGTTTATGATTATTTCCTTTTATTTATATAAATGAACCCGATATGCCATGTGTTTTAGTGTAATAAATGCTTTTTATTTATTTAATTGTTATAATTATGTTCTTTGTGTGTAATGTTTAACTTGTAAATAAAGGTGTTTAGTAAATAACCAACTGTACTATATTTATACATACCTTGTACGAGCCTAGATTTTTGACGGAGCAAGCGAGGCGTACGCTGCGCCCCGCAGGCACCGTCACGTTCTCGATGACATCCGTGAACTCGGGCTCTTCCACCACTGAAACAAACAAAATGCTTTGTTATGTATGAGTCAACATTTGCTTGCTGTACGGCCTCCTTCAAGGGTTGGTATGTAGGTAACTAAAGCTGCTGCCAACTCGTAGGTACCTCCTTGCTACGAGTTTCAACGGAGTACTCAGATATAAATTTAGATAAATTGAACGATCTCTCCCCTAACGTTATCAAGAGTCTAGCAAGATATTGGCCGTTATAAGGACATTTTTGTGTCAGAGGATACGATTTGTAATTCTCAAATTATCAAAGCAGAACGCTTTTAAACAAATTGAGTGGGCGATAAGGAATAATGTCGTCGTTTATCAAGCTTCAAGATAGATGGCTCGTGCTCTGCTCTGCCCATTTTAAATGCGTTTGTCTTCGACTTGCCAAATTGGCGTTCTTTGTTTTCTTCTCGGCTCCTTGGCGTTATATGGAGGCAATGAACGAAGAATAAGTGTCAGATGGCTGTTTGAATTGACGTAATAGTATCATGGAATAGGAAGTAGCAGCGGAGAGCAAAGGAAATACCTATAAAGGAAGATTTGTTCTGCGGACGGGAGGGTAAACATTAGTCTGGATCGCGGCGGCAGAGTCGCGGAGTACTGTAGCGTGTGTGCTCATGCAGGCCTTAGGTAAGGACGGGTTCTAGGACAGGTAGGTGTCGGAGGCCGTATGTTCGAACGGGCTCTAAGTTAGGTAGGCATTCGGGTTGGCCTGCTGCTCCTATAGGGTAACCGGGGCTCTAGTCGGTTAAGTAGGTTAGAGCAAATAGGATATAGGCGTGTAGGTTTAGATAGGTCGGAGCAAGTAGGACGCAAGCTATAAGCTTGCGTCTATGGGCACACATAGCACTGGCTAGGTGGTAATTCAAATGTATTCCATTTGAATTAGATCTAAGGTATTATATGTATTTTATATCATTCTTTAAACCAAACTGATCAATACAGTATCTATTAATCCTTTGCATTTTTATTTAAACTCAATATAGCAAACATTGCTACAGTGGTGGAGGCGCCGGGTACGAAGAAGTCGTACCTACAAAATATTTTGTTCAGAGAGAACTAGAAAAAAGTTCGAAACAAGAAATTTATGACAAAGTTGTCAGAACTAGTCAATTCTTTTCCGATTGTCAGAAAAGATATCGAAGATAAAAAGGGTCAAGAAAAGGCTAAAGAAAGTAAAGGAAAGGCTAACGGAAGAAGCCTATAAGAAAAGACGCACCAACGCTGGAAGTTAAAACAGTATCGTTGTGTAATTATTTACTAGAATTAAATAGAATGAATGGGGAAGAACTATTTTCCGGTATAAACGATGTCAATAGTTTTATTTCACGCATCAAGCGTTATTTTATTAGTAAACGCCTCACTGAAGAGGAAAAGATTGCAACGCTGCCGGCCTACCTATGCGGCCCGGCAGCGGCGTTTGTGAATGAATACGAAGGAATAAATGAAACTTTCTCGTTTGATGATATAATATCTGCCCTGTCAGAAGAATTTTTACCCACCGTCAATTATGCGGAACAATTTTACTCTCGCCAACATTTGCCGGGCGAGGATATCTTAACCTTCTATTACAACCTCTCAGAGATGGCTACAAGAGCGAAGATTGTTGACGAGAAAATATTTATTAGCTGCTTTCTTAAAAAAGCCAGAGGATTTTATGCACATAAAGTAAACTCCTCGCTAATAACATCAAAAGAGCAGTTAAAAGCGCTCATAAAGCAATTAATTATGGTTTACGGGAAACCCGTAGACACGAATCCCAAAGTAAAATCTTCGAGCCTTCCATACGCCATGGATACCCATCAAAGCGTTCCAGTTCATTCCAATGATCCAGTTCAGGGGTCACCAATCTTTCAAACCCCGCCTAATGTACATAGCGACACACCTCAAAGGCCGAGGGAACCAAGATATCCGCTAAGATCATATACACGCCAACAGCAGCTGCCTCAGCAGCCACAACAGCAGGGATACTTTGAGCGGCAACAACCGCATACACGCCAGCGGGCGCAACCTCAGCAGCCGCAGCAGCAGGGAGACTTTGTGCAGCATCATATCAGAGGTGCAATTGCCACGCAGAACGCACCTATGATGCCACAGCCTTCTTCGGCTAATTTTGATACGGTCAGACCATACATCTTATGTAGATTTGGAAGTAGCCAGGATATTCCTGCGTTAGTCGATACAGGAGCATCTATCTCTTGTGTATCGAAAAGTGTTGTGGATAGAATAGGCTTAAATATGATGAGCTGTGATGATATTTATGTCAAAGCCGTGAATGGCGCAAAAATTAACATTTTGGGAAAATGTAGCGAAATAATCGAGATAGATAGTAGGGAATATGTATTACCCCTAGTCGTAGTGGAACACCTAGGGTGTGAGGTCATAATTGGCCAAGATTTTTTATATCGCCACATGGCAAGTATAGATTTTTCTCAAAAGTGCGTGACATTGGGAAAGAACCATCACGTTAACTTTTTATTGAGGAGAAATATATCTAATGATAATGGGAATTTATACCAGGGTTCTCTAGATTCATTAGGGCACCAGGAGCAATTTGATTATATTTATTATGCGTCCTTAAACAAAAGGGCTGCGTCTCCAAAATTAATAAATACCGTTACCTCTCCACAGCTTCCAAAGGACAAGCAGTTGTCCTGGTTAAATGATGGTTGGCCTGGTCAGGATCGAGAGGAGTCAAGGAACCCATCGAATGAACTCTTGGATAGATTAGCATTTGATAGTTCTAATTTTAGTCGGTCAAACGTGGTGACTACGGACGTGGGAACGTGTGATAAGGTTCCTATTCGTAGTTTTCCAAGTCGTATTTCGCAGGTGCAGAGCGAGAGTCCAAACACCCAGGCAGCGGAGATATTGGAGTTAGACGTAGTTAGATTATGTAATGTAGAACAGGATTTTGATTTGGCTCATTGTGCAGGTCGTGAAAAGGTCATCACACATTTTCTTAGTAAAAATCGTTTAGCTGAAGATAATCCGGCTCCGATGATGAATACTATACCTCCAGATGGATTAGAATTGTTCACGAGGGCCGAGAGTCTAACTCATAGTAAAATTTTTACTAGGCGTACAGATGAAGTTTGTACTAGGTGTGCAGGTTGGGTTCGCGATATTAAACATGATAAGCTCTTGTGTAAACGGGCTCGTCGTAGAGTCATGCTACGTGATGAGTGCATTGCATTCCTTTTGATAATGTTCGCTTATAATAGTAGTATGAAGGTTTCCCCGTATATGATGGTTTTCGGCAGAGAGTCACTATCACCATATGACGCAGAGTTGCGGAGCAATTTAGGCAATGTTCGTGAAACTTTATCTCAGGAGATAAAAATGCGTCCTTTAACTAATACCGTGATTGCAAATATTTCCAGAGCACAATTGAAACAGAAGCAGCTGTATGATCGGAAGGCGAGTTCGGTGCGTTTCGAGGTTGATGACCTCGTATTACTATATACACCCAGACGTCTTTCCGGTAAAACGTTTAAGTTGTGTAGGTTATATAAGGGACCATATGTGGTGGTTAGGTGTATAAACAACAGAAATTATATAGTCAGAAAGTTGGGTAGAAGGCCAGCCAGACCGCAGGTGGTGCATGTCAACAGAATGAAGAAGTTCCATGTTCGCCCGAGGGTGGTATAGGCAGCGTCCGAGGATAAGCAGTGGATATTGCTTTTCTATTATTTCCTACCGGTCAGTAAGTTCTATGGTGGAAACTAGTCATAGGTATTGTATTGTTCATTGGTATAGTCCGAAGAGCTTGCAGTGTTTACAAGGAGAGTTTTCGTTCTTCTCTTCTTCCATGAGGAAAAATTTCATAACCCTCCTGATTTTCGTGGTAGGTTAATAAATATTTTTTCTTGACAGCGAGAGAATACAACTGGAGTAACTCTGTATACTGATGGTCTAGTGATGATTCTCAAATTCTATACAGGATCAGAGATTTTTATGCTTATCCATTAGGGTAAATTTTATCATTTTTGGTCAAGCACTTCAAAGGTTCATTTTTATCAATGAGGTAAAATAAATTGGATAGAGGTTAGGTGTTGTAAGATACGGATATTTTTTTAATTGGGTTTTGGTCATCATCAAGTTGGAGTCATGTTATATTGGGTCTGACGTTAGAAGTTCTAGAAGGATTTCCTATGGTTCCCAGTGTATGATCCACTTAGGTGGTCGGGAGGCTATTTAGTTTATGGAAAGGATAAGCCTTTAGATATTATAAACGAGTTATGGATAGTTCAGATTTATACTGGGAATAAAATGAAAAGATTTGTTTGAGTTGATCTCAAGGATATTTAATCGTGTATGGTGTATGTTTCTCTCCCTACCTTTTATTTAATGTATAATTTTTAATGTATGTCTTGTGTTTCCCATGTGGCGATTTCTTCACGATGTCGCGGTTGGTGAGCGGGCCACTACTGTGGTGCGCTACACCAATCGTAAACGAGAGCCAAATGCGAGATGTTCCGAACGTGACATCTCTTCGCTGGTCGTTCACCAGCTTTATTGTTATTCGGCTAAAAGAAAATCAGCAAGTTTAATATCAAATATTTAAGAGAATGATTTATAAATATTTAAGTTTCAATAAGAAATTTTTTATAATCAATATGAACAATAGGGAAAGTTCTTGGGGTTTATTTCTCCATTTAGAAAGAAAGGGGTATACTTGTATTCGTCTCTTTGGGTACAATTACTTTTTCAGTATATGGACGATCGCTTTGGATTTTTTATTTTTCAAAGGAAATAAATTCGCGGTCCATACCTGATGAAGTGAAGGGGTGATCCAACCGGTTCACTCGTTCACGAGTGCTTGTACGCATTTGTCCTAGGAATATGCTGACTTAGGGGCTTGATAGGTCACAATAATTTTGGCGGCAACCATACTAAATCCCATATGGGATATGGTGCGACATGTGTTGTGTCACAGCTGTCATTTATAGTCTGACCAGAGATTTGGATTGAGTAGGAGCATAGAGTTGGCATATGAATTTAAGGGACATATTTATAGTAAGCTCTTCTTGGGTTGACCATAGACTTACAATATCTCTTTGGTATCAATGGGGTCACAGATTCGGTCAGGGACCAATTACGAATTTAGGAAGGTTGTCAATGTCTCGTTTGACCACAGACCAATTAATCTTTTTGCTTATCTGTGTACCAGGTCGGTTCACAGACACGGTCGTGGACCAACCAGTTTTCTGAAATAGGTTATATAATATTAAAGTTGCGTGGGTTTGGTATATTAACCTGACATTGACATTATAAGTTATTTTATAGTAGGAATATTTCATTGAATGATTTGATATGGGAAGGTGTTCTTGGTTTGCAGATTGTAGGAAGTCGTAATGTGCAGTTTTACAGCAATTATTTTTTGCTCTAACTACAACTTGCTGATTTTCGTTCTGTTTGCATGGCTCGTACATATTGTTGTATTATTTCTTTTTATGGATTTCATATAAAGATGTTTAAAGATAAGTTACTATTAAGGATCGAAGGAAGGCCATATTGTTTAATTGATAATGGACAACTCAACTATAATATACAGATAGACTATGGTCATTATGACAATATTTGATTAATGTTAAAGTATTTATTTATGAAAATATGGCCATTCTGCGGTGAAAAATATTTTTCTTCATACATGTATAAGGTTAAGGCAGATTATGGTTAGAACTTTGCATTGTTAAAGGATTATTTGAATTTTGCTTTGAAGAAGTAAATAAGTAAAGACAGTTTTGTGATAAGGTTCTGTAGGCCTTGTGCAGATTGGCATGGTTTTTTACGGGGTTTTGCCCAGCCTTGCTTTTGGGAGATGGCTCCCAAAAGCAAAATCCGTAGCAGGGTTCTTCTGCACAATGCCGGTAGTTAGATTGATTCCCCGTTTAGGTAGAATAATTTAAGTCTTAGTAAGTAGTTATTAATCCGATATTAGGATTTAATCATTGTATTCGAGGGGATTAAGAACAGACTAAATTTTTTTTAAGAAATTACTACTTAATTTCTCTATTTGGGGCGGGGGTAGATGTAGCGTGTGTGCTCATGCAGGCCTTAGGTAAGGACGGGTTCTAGGACAGGTAGGTGTCGGAGGCCGTATGTTCGAACGGGCTCTAAGTTAGGTAGGCATTCGGGTTGGCCTGCTGCTCCTATAGGGTAACCGGGGCTCTAGTCGGTTAAGTAGGTTAGAGCAAATAGGATATAGGCGTGTAGGTTTAGATAGGTCGGAGCAAGTAGGACGCAAGCTATAAGCTTGCGTCTATGGGCACACATAGCACTGGCTAGGTGGTAATTCAAATGTATTCCATTTGAATTAGATCTAAGGTATTATATGTATTTTATATCATTCTTTAAACCAAACTGATCAATACAGTATCTATTAATCCTTTGCATTTTTATTTAAACTCAATATAGCAAACATTGCTACAGTACGGAGTCGCTCGGCTGCGGCGTGCATACGCCGCTGTTTGGAGAATAAACTTGCACAATGGCGATAGTTTGCCGGTTCGTGGTTGTTTACGTATCACAGACGCGCTCGCACGACATCAATGGATTTATTTTACTTCGAATTTGGACGACAAAATTTTCTGTTTAGAGCATGTTTATGTTTGGTGGACGGGCTTTCCAGTGCACTAACTTTGTGGAGCAAATGTTGACATCGCTGTTCGGATTTAATTTTGTATTTATATTTAACAAAACTATTCTAAATTTCTCCGGAAGGAATTACTTCAAACGGGTCTACTCTATTTCAGTCCGAAACTCTACTAACATTCGTCCATCCTACAGGATCCTGTTATTTTTTTCGAGACATACCAAACTAAAGAGTACCCCATGACACTCGGGAAGACTATATAGAGCTTCCTTGTGAAAGAGTTCTCGTTATTGGTTTAATAGTTTTAGGGATTAGCGAGTTCAAACAGACAAACTTTTCATTAGCTTTATATACTAGTATAGATGTTGTCAAAGATGTACGGGAAGCTGATTTGATACTGGACAAAACTCTCGAGACCCCGAATCCGTAATCATATTGTTGCAATAATTGAAATGGAAAGGTGTAGCGAGAACGCAGGCTTTGGCGCAGTATCGGGCGCGGTCGGGTCGCGGCCCGATTGAAGATGAAAGCTATGCTTGCGTGTTTGCTCACCTGATCGCGTTAGAGCCGAGCGCGACGCTCCATTTTCTGCCCCGGTGCTCCTGACTCGACTGATGTAAATCGCGCATTGCTACACCTACACCGACCTATTATCGGTGCTTGCTTACGCTGAGGTTTTGTCTTATTAAAATAAATAACTAACCTCTATTTTGATAGGTACAGAGGATTGTATGTGTAACCATGATCCAATCTGATCAGGTTACTCTAGTAGCAGGGTCACAGAGATCAGATGGCAGTCGCTCCACTGTAATTATCTGATCTGCCAAATCTTGGATCATGTTATAGGCGGATCTCGCGCCCTTGTGCGCGATAGCACAACAGGCACATTAACGTCAAGACGATGATTATTCTTACAATTTTGGTGGGTACAAGACACAATAGAAATAAGTAAAACGAATCTGCACAAGTTCAATGACTGCACTGAAAACTTTGGGTCTACCAAATCAGACATAACTTATCCTATGCCATAATATGCTAGTGGAATGGAACCCGACTGAATGGAAATTAAAACTTTTCTTAATAAATGCTATTATAAGACAAACCGTAGCCGACACAATAACCTGAATCTTGCATTAAGATATGAACAAAAACCTACATTCTACGAAAGTGCTACTTTTACAGTCTGAATATTAAATTTAATGTAATTGCTGTTCAAGCTATCAAACGTACCAATTGTCCTTTATACCTGTTCAGTCGAACGCGTTCAACAAGAAGAGTCCCCTGTGATGCTTTGTTTCAATAACACACAACATTAAAATTAACAAGGGTAACGTTGGCAATAATCTCGCGCCATACGAGCATACGAGGACGCTTGCATGGGTATTTAGGGGTTAATTAAAGAAACCGCAGACGGTGGGGGGAGGGGGGGAGCGGTAATCCCTTTGTCACCGAACGGCAAGACGCTGGCTCGGCACCGGCGCCCACTACATGTGTACCATTGTTATGAATTCAATCTAGCGTGTCATTGTCTACACGGCACACGGCGCGCGTGTGGGTATCATCCGTTTGGCGTAGGACGCCTAATATCGCTTCATTGTACGTTTGAGCGGCAATTAGTGGCGACGTAACTGCTAATTGTGTTGTAATAATTATAAAGGTCAAGGCGGGTTTATAATTAGAATAAAATAAAAGGTTAAAGAACAGATTTAACTATGACAGACCTATATTAAAAACAATTAGTTTCTTGTAAATATTGCCCGTGGTCCGGTCGCGAACTTGTTCTACTCCGGGTCTCATGGTAACAAATGAACTTTTATATTAATTTAGTTTAATTCTTATTAGCAAGATATATTATTTTAATTATTCGAGCGCCCAATCCCGAATTCTGCCAGTCTGCTTTCGCCTTTCCTGTTCTTTCTCCATCACTTCTGTTTGTCTTCAGCATTCTCACGTCATACACCTACTATTGGGTCTCGCATCCGACTCAGCGATGTAAAATTATCCGTCGCTTCTTGGACCTTCCACGGGATCTCTTTGCTGTTACGGGTAGATTTAGCCACCTTCTTCCCACGTATCTTTGCGGCTTACGTAGCACGTCGCCAAACCATTTTATGCGAGTCGCTACAATATAATCTTATTAGCAAAATAACATTAGATTTTTGGCCTTACCGCACCTGTACTTCGGTTTTAGTTGTACTTTACCGTCAACTTAACTTTGATTGCATATTCTATTAAAACAATAGAAAACTAAATTACCAAACAACTGGTTTCAAACAATCCGTCAGCAATCATGCTGAATACGGGTGGCAATTCTAATAATTATGTCCGGGGATTGGGCTGACTAAATATTCCAAAACTAATAATGAATGGGTCCGCTTTGGACGGTCCTAACCCGAGAATAATCTCATATTAAGGTTGGCCCTTATGCAAATCCGAGGCGGTCACTCGGAAGTCATCAGGGCGCCGCGGCCGCGCCACAAATTGACAGCAGCCGCGCCGCCAAATTGATTATGGCTGTAGCGGCACCTCGTTATAATGCCACTGTCACACGCCTGACAAATAATGTAGCACCCCACAAGTGTTTTGGCTGGTCGCCTCCACCCAAAACATATTTCTATTGTTTGTCTGACAATAACGTATGATTTTTATGCAACTCAAAATGGCGACGATGTATTAATTTTTTACATGGATGTGACCTTTTAATGTCTACAACGTTTGTTTTTAAAGATGCGGCATTTGTCTTTTCCTTACGAAAATGAAAAAGTTGACCATAATGCACTGTATAGTTATTTCATATCGTATAGATAGAGTTAACGAAGAGCTATAACGTTAAGTAAGTAAACTAAGTACCTACTATAAGTAAGATTAGAAAATGGCTCAGGTAATAGACATTGTCAACCTTGAGATGTCCACTTGGGTCTATGTTATTTATTTCTGTTAACACTGCTACTATTATCTCGTAATTGCAGTTCTTGAATTGTAGATGATCGATATTTGATCAAGTGACCTGTCAGCTGATAGCCCTTTATTGCGATAATCACAGTATGTAATTGTTTATTGTACAAAGTAGAATGACTGGCACTAACCCCTTCCACTGATAGGTTCCACGGCAAGCACTTTTGCTTTACAAGCAGAAGCTTGTAGGGCCTAGACGTTTCTACTCTAGGCCTCTATAGATATTGTTCTGTGTAACTGAACAGTTTAATGCATATTTGACAAGTTCTCTAATGCAAGCTTTTATCGCGAGTTCTATTTATAACCGGCTTCAAAAAGGAGGAGGTTATCAATTCGTCTTTTATTTATTTATGTATATTACCCGATTACTCGTACACTTCCGAGATGGTCCCATGGTCATCAGGTCAGGATCTGATCTGATGATAGGATCCTGGAGAAATTGTAGGCAATTATAGGGGTGCTTGTTACGTTATCATAGTCGAAGGTCGTGCGACCATGGTCGTATGGAGGACGTCGCCCGATCAATAGGAGACCTCAAAACCGCCCGTCGCACGACTGTTGCCAATTAGGGCAGCCTCTTACTCAATAAAGCATTAATTAAGTAACTACAGTTTTCCACTACTTTCAATTATAGCGCAATAACCGACTGGTTTCCATCATGTAATTAAACAAATGGACAATAAATCTGAAAATACTTTTACTGCAATGCTTGCCTGATCGAAAATTTCGGTAGCCAATCAATTAGTATCTCACTAATTTGTTTGTCCGTGCACAAGGCTCATTTCTTGCTAGAGTTATGTGTTTTCCGTTTTCCAGAACTAAAGGCGATGCTGGATACAGCCCAAATGCAAACGTTATTAGTTAATACCAGTCCAAAGCAAGTCCAAGCAGATATTTGAGGATCTATATAAAAAATAATCATCGAGGCGTTGGTTGTCCTGGTTGTGCTCTTGGGCACGAAGTCCCGGGGTCCGCCTTGACCTTGATCCAGGATTTGGCATAACAGGTAATTACGCTCCAATATAGCGACTGCTATATTGGAGCGTAATTGAGCTGACTTGGCCGTGTGGTGTCCGGCAGAGTAGAATAGCACCAACCCCTTACACTCATGGGTGTCGTACAAGGCGACTAATGTTTTCAAGCAAAAGATCAAGAGTCTCCGTAGTCTGGAAAATGGGCAGCAGCATTTTCCATTGTTATATTTAAACACTGCGATCTCCAACCCGCCTGCCAAGCGTGGAGATTATGGCAATAACCTCCCCTTTCGTGGGAGAGGCCCTAAGTCCTGCAGTGGACTGTTACGGGCTGTGATGATGATAGCGACTGCCATCTGACTTCCATGATCCTGCTACCAGGGGAACCTGACCAGATTGGATCATGGTTACACATTTATCTGAATCATTGGTCTGAATGTGCAGATTGATCACCATAAGAGCATCTGTTAGTGTTCAAATAATTACTTAACTCAGAAAAAAATTGGTACATGGCCGCAGCCGCATTCGAACCCGGTACCTCTCGCTTACGAATCGGATACCCTAACCGCTCGGCCACCGACGCTTGAAGAGGATCTGTATTAGATTTGATTTGTTCTTCAATACATTCAATCGATTTTGGATCCGCGCTTCGGCCGGACTTAGGATCGATTTTAACCGATTACCAAGGGCACCTAAACGGCTTTTGTAACGTAACCATTCAGTGAGATTGATAGATAATAACATAACGTTTCAGTGGTCATATATCCCGCGGTCCCTCAGTCAGATTTGGGATTTGCGCAAATATTTAAGTTTATACGTCCCTTGTCACAGATGTTGCTCGTAATATTCCCGTATGCGATCAAATTCCTTTTAAGATATCCGCAGATAAAGAACATGGCGGCGGGTGTTGTGCGGTCTCGGACTTCCACTTATTTGTATGCCCTACCCTTCGCGGGCCGGGGACGTGACTATTCGAGATACATAAACCCTGAGTGAATACAGAAAATAGAAATAAAGTAACATATTATCTTTTAGTGGACGGATTGCGAGGGAACAAATACGCGTTTTGTTTTATTGCCAACCACGTCACGCTTTCTTTTCAATGATTGATATCCTTTTTTGTTGTGAAACAAACGCATGTTACCTAGATGAATACCTATTTGTGGATTTGATTTTCTTTACATACTAAGTAGATTTCATTCAATTTAGGTTAAGTGATAATAAAAACAAATAATTATGTATATCACAATGTTTGAATTATAATGTGTTTAAATGGCATTGCTCGAATTCTGAATGAAGTTGACATCAAAGTAACCTAGAGCAGACATACTTATAAGGCGCTTTTCTAATTGGCAACGGTCGTGCGACCATGGCCGTGCCACATTTTTGAGAAAAAATGTTCTAAAATAAATTAAGTGAAGAATTGACACAGTCATTTCTCGTAGCAAACTACCTAATACAACAAACAAACAATGCTATTTATCTACGCAAATAAAAAAATTGGATTGTAACAGGGCATGAAGCAGTCTTCTATTAATAAGTATAAAATGTTATAACCAGGGGGTGTAATATAAAAACGTGTAGTAGTTGGTCGTTCAGGGCGGGTCAGTCCGCGGTCCGCTCGGGCACCCAGGAAGTGCGGGGCCAGATGTTGACATGCCCCCGCCCATGTTATCGCCTGTCCGCCTGTCACGCCGCTCGAGGACCGCCCGGAACACCCATTCAATTTTGCCGTACTAAAATACCAACTACTAAAGATTACTGTGTTCAGTATAAGGACACCAAAATGGTTGTTTGACTCGACTTGAATTGTATATGTGATTCGAATACGTATTTCATGGTATTTCTGTTTTAGAAAATATTATAAAAATACTTAAATTATCATGTACCTATATATAAATACTTCCATCATTATAAAAGGTTTTATCGTAGAAAGTATTAAATGGTATCTCGCTCCGCTAACTGAACAAGTGTTTGTTAGCTAGGGGCTTGCGCAGCGGGCGCGGTGTAGGCGGCGGGCGCGGTGGGCGCGGTGAGCGCGGCGCGTAAGTCGAGAGATCTAATTAAAGCACCTACCGCGGTGCGCCGCGGAACCCCAGTCGGAGCCTATTATCACCCCTGCCTCCTCTATTAGCATTGTCTCCTCGAGGGCGATACTTATCTTTATTTAAATTCACTTCTTGGTAATTGGGTTGACGAGTCGACAACGTGATTTGCATTGATGAAAATTGGCCGGTATATCTTTTCCCAGGACTTACTCGCCGACAAATTTGTTTTTATTGCATTTGGAAAACTGGATCGGTTTAACGAATGATGAGTAGTGACAGCGTTGTTGTTTAGCAAAATATAGGAATGATAAAACAATTGAAAGCTTATACAACTAAGCTAACTAAAATAGCAAAGTTTGTACAAAGACCCGCAGACAGTTTTGTGTATACTCAGACAGCTTCCAACGCAACTGTCGGGTCAGACAGTCTGTTCATTTGTCATTAAACTTCTTTAAAGCTAAATAACCAATTCTATAAGGACGGCTCAGTTTGCGAGCGCGCAGCCGCCGCACATGTATCATTTTTGATGGAACCCCGCGCCGTACGAGTGCAGTCAAAGGGGATGCGCTTGGTTATTTCTCATTACTGCACACGCGATAAAATCACACAGAGCCGGTGGAGTCGTTGCCTCATTAAAATCTTCTGGTGCGCGCATCTGTAAGCCTTTTGTGAAGGCTGGCGCGCCTCTCGACGCCTTTCACGTGTCATTTCGGGCACAATGCCGCGCGGAGCGGCGAGACGCGCCTGGCAATTTTTCCCCTGACACGCCGTCATGTGGCTTTATCAGTTTATCGATGTATATTTTGCCCTAACTTTAACATATATAAAATATATATGCCGTCATGAGGTGTCAATCGGCTCGCGACATTGTCCGACCAGTCTCAGGGTCCCCAGCGGAAGATCTTGGTCAACCTTGGTTATTGGTCGCCAACCACGCTGCCACTAGACCAAAGCCGCTTTCTATTTTTTATATGCTACTCAGTGACAAACGAGCAGACAAGTGGTAAGTGGTAACATCTACAATTCATACATTTAGGTTGCAGGTAACACAAATGCAGAACCGCAGATGCGTTGTCACTGTGAGGACTAAGATGAAATGCCTCATGCCTGTTTTACGCTGGCTACCTTATCCTTCAAACCGAAACACAACAATGCAAGAATTGTTGCTTGGCGGCAGAAATAGATAAAATTTAAGTGCCTAATTTCATAAAGTAAAAACTACCTCACATATTTAACTTTAAAGAGGTGATTAGAAATTCACCTCAACCACGACGTCAATAATGCGATGCTCATTCTGCTGGGGGCGCGTAATTAAGTATTCCCTTGCACCGCCACAGTTGCCTCAGTTTGTCGTGAGCTAGGTGCATGCTATGTCAACCAAATTACTTGCTTAAATACGCAAGGCCACGTCTTCTAACCGAGATGTATTAAAATGATAAAGGTTAGAACGGAGAATAAAAAAACAAAACCGTAGACAGAAAGCCAAAAGAGCTCCGCATTTTGCAAACATAGTTTTATTTGAAATTGTTTGGATAACAATACTGTTATTAATAAGGCTTCATGTAATTCTCGAAATGTTTAAAACATATTTTTCTAAGAAGACGAACAATCTATTGTTATTTTTTGTGGTAGGTAAATATGAAGCAGTCGATACGTTATTCTTCAGTCTGCTGCATAACACATCGACTGGCCCGTAAAAGTATGCTGCTGGACTTCAGACTATTCCATATTTGTCCCTCGGATTTGTCATAATCTCCACGCTTCACTAAACTTTGTTGCCCTTTTTCATAATATGCTGGTCTGCCTATATGACATTAGTCGTCGTCTACCTACGACACTCGGCAGTCAAAGAGGTTAGTGCTATAATCTACTTTATCTAAAATATAGTCTCTCTCTATCATAGTGTTGCTACAACTATTATTATCTGCCTATAATAGTCCACTGCTGGTCATAAGCCCAATGAGTTCTTATTCGTCTTCGGCTATCCACATTCAGCAGCCACATGCATCCTTTCGCAAATCGTCACTCCATCTGGCCGGAGGACGTCCTACACAACGCTTGCCGAGTCTTCGTTTCCACTCAAAAACTCGCTTGCCTCAGCGATTGTCGGTTCTTCGGCAGATAGGGCCAGCCCTCTGCCACCTCAGCCCAGAGACCAGTGCCAAAAAGCACCGCGCCGTATTGTTTCCATTAGAAACGTTTCAGTGACGACTCACCGTTGTTTTACGGGCACGGTGCAACTTCTATAAAACATGTACATTATTGTTAATAAAGACACATAAACACGTGGAACTATTTGCGGCTCGCCTAATAGCGCTAATAGCGTGTGGTGCGGCGCTTTATCGTTTGCGCAGTATTGCTGGCTGATTAGTCAAAATTTCCTGCATTGGGTGGTACGTTTATGTACGGCCCGGAGCTGCTCACTTTGCATATTCACAAGGCGGTCGGGCGGGCGGCTACTGAACTGACACAGAAAGGTAATTTCCCAGTTAGCAGTGCGCCGTGCCATGCTTCGATGCGCTGAAGCGGACGCTTCGATTTCATAGATCCCGTTCTCGGCGGGCAGTTGTCCAGCTTTAGTAAAAGGGGATTTGACTTATTCACTATTCATTTGTCTTTCTCTTTATAAAAATAAAGACAAGAAATCTGGCTAGACTAGAGAATCCATCAATGTAGATCTCTAAGCATTACACTGTCGAAAATATTCAATAGAAAAGAAGCCACTGAAAAGAATTGCGCCACTCATCCAATGGGACAACAAAATGAGTGAAGTGGAATATCATCCTGCGACGACAACACTGACTGAGCAATTTCTCCTTGCTCAGCAAGGAAATCAGTTGTATTAGATACCTTTGATGGCGAACTATCCTTCGCTAGTATGTAGATCTATACCTGGAGTGTAGTTACGTATTCTGTCGTCGGCACTGGATCGTTATCTGTTTCCACTAAAGGAAACTGGCTTTGCTACGAAAGAACCACCCCGTCGGTTTCGCCGCCCCCTCTCCCTGACTTACCTTTTTGCGTTATTTCATTTTTCTTTGCTAACGTGCACCTGCTAGTTAGCCGCCGCGGGCTCTCATTGCACCTACACTGTTAACTGGACGGTTTCTCGCATCATGAAAGGATATACGTTAATTGTATTTTTCTCCGAAGCAATTTATTTGCTCTTTATTCTTTATAATAAAGTGGTGCGAAGTGAACCAAAATAAATGTGTGTAGTTTTCTAGTGCGCTGAGATATTGGTCAACACCGCAAGCAAACGAGCGGCTATGAAGTTTAATGTTAGACTTCAGTTCAAAGGATGGTCTAAGAGAAGCGCTGGGACACAGTCCTCTGATACATTTGTATTCCTTACAGACGAGTAATCAATATCTGTTCCAGCAGTGAGCGCCGACAGCATTTCAGCTCTACGTGGAGACATTTTTATTGCAATATGCGGGCAGTAAATGCTTTTTTCGTGTAGCAGCTCTGTTAAATATTACGTGTGGTTTTAAAATTAGGTAGGCATGCTATTGTAAATTACATTACGGTACTAATTTAATTACATGAATTTGTTTTGGTACATGAATACTGATTTCTATACCCAATACATTGAGTACGTGCGTACTAATAAACGTAATCTGGAGTCTGCACAATGTACCGTGAAAAGGGGGACAATATGATATTCCGTATCGCAAAAAAATGAAGCTGGTGCGGCGTCACGCGTATGAAATAAAATAACAACGCAACATGGTGCGGATGGGGCTTGATACATATTTGAATACATTACCGAATACGTAGATAATGCCGGCGACACGCCATAGGTATTCATAACGGCTGCTCGAGTCGCTCGTGAATACAAATACGCGCTCGCTCCCTCACAAATTAAACGACTCACACCTTAATTATGACGTAATCCCCTTAATTATGTGATAATATGATCTCGGAACGATAGTAACGGGCGCTTTGTGGAGCCCATACTCGGTCGGATTTTGCAATAATATTTTCATAGCGGGAACGATCGCCATGCCGCACAACTCGTGAGATTTATAGAGAACCACTTGCAGCTAGCAATCATTTTACGTTGTCGAGACTGTCGCCGTGCCGTGGGGGCGTCTTCAATTACATTGCAGTGAATGAGTAGCTCCCTACTTTTGCTCCGAGTTCTGTACACTTTCCTGAGAGCCACGATTCGAAAAATAACATTGTAAAATATTACAAAATTATCAATAGGCATAATCAATCGTATAAAAAACTCGTTGTATTTTTATTTATCTAAATAGTTACTACAGTGTGGTAAATTGAACATTAAAATTGAGGGAGTCTGGGGCCCTACTGCCATCCTCTGGGCCCCCTGTTGCGGATGAGGCTCTGGCGAATGGGCTTTTCCATAACGGGTTGTGCTGTGGTCAAATAGCAGTCGCCACACGTAAAAAAATAAAACAATATACATTTTTAATTATAGATTCTGGTAGGAAACCACTTTCAGTAGAAGAAGAACGGACTCTGGCTGTCTGGTTCACCGCAAAGATGAATAAAATTCGTTTAAAAAATACGTGCAGGTAACCAATGGTGGGATTTTGATACCTAGTTTACGTTAGTATAGATATTCTATGATATAGTCAAAATTTATGAGAAAATAAAGTATCAAAAACTAGTGTACCCAATCTAGTTTGCTAGTAAGTTTTGAGACTTGAAATAGTGAATTTATCGAGCGTGACGTGAACATGTTTGGCCGATCCAACGTATCGGCCGAGGCGTTGCCCCGTAATCCTGTAAACAAGTTCTTTGTAGTTGCACACCTTCACAAATTTTATGTTTAGTCAATGTTTTAAACTGTCAAAATAAAGTATAAATGTTAGTAGGTATGAGTTATTATTTATAATGTTAATTATTACTACAATGAGTTATTAACGCTTAAGTACAGCAGTGCATTATGTGCAGTGCGGTGATGAGTTAATGAATAGAGAGTTGCCCTATTTCCAGAAATGGGCGTCCTGTGGCTAAACTTCTGACATAATTATTGTAGATCGTTATAAATTTTTTTACCGTTTGCGATTATATTCAGTTGAACGTAAAATTTACTTACTCGGACAGTGGATTTGCTATTCAACGATGTAACGCCAGCTTTCTGGGCACAATTTCGGGGGGGGGGCAACAGTGACGACTTTTAAATTTGTATATATTTTTGTCTCTGTAAATACTCTATGTGTACTTGTTTGTTATTATTAAACAACATTTCTTACTCGTTGTTTTACAATTTGTTTTTATTTCGTACTTTGACTTTAGCTGAAGACAGACAGACCTACAAGGATCATTTGGCGGATGACAATCATCCACTTTACAAGAAGGCAGCGTTAGTTCTGATTTCGGTCACGTGCCAAATGAACCTTGTACGCGGTATAGACCAATTTTCACACGGAAACAAACTGTAAATCACGCTGCATTAACGAGGGGTAAAACCTAATTATGCATGAATACCGAACAAACGAATTCATTGCTTACATAAAAACATTTCGATTCTTTCAAAAGTTACTACCATTCATTATTGCAATTGTGTTTCGCAATTAGTACAGTAACTGCTCGTTGTTAGTTTATTATTATTAAATAATTTGTACTGCAAATGATTTCAATCCTTTTATGATTAAATAGGAAGCGCCTTCCGCTGGATGAAAAATACATACTTTTATCTTTTATAATATAGCACCTTCAATACAGGGGGCTACAAAAACACCAGAGTTAAACAATTTAAAGGTATATTTCGGGTTTCCTACAAAAAAACATTATGTAACCAGAGTTAGAGTTAAACAAATCGATTACAAATCATGAGCACCAACCGGTGCTCAACACAATTGGTCCGAAATAGCTTCTGCCGAGATTAGACAGTGGCCGACACCTCGAGGGCGAGGGCCCTTTGCTGAGAGGCCCTGAGAGGCCCTCGAGACGAGCCCTCGCCGTGACATTTGCGTGTAAACACGACGCGACAGCGGAATGTGTGGGCGCGCTTCACGCAGCTTACGGGAACTGTGAGAGTACTTTGTGCCATTTTTCTGTCCCATTGTACTATCTGTGGCTGTCATCATTGGAATACGTTGCTGTTACCTGTTTAGAACTAGAATTCTAAGTTTCGGAACTGTGGGAACGTTAGTTATTTCCTCCTATTTTTTTAATAATTGGAATAGTGAGGCAATTGACCGCCATCTCACCTATAAGTGCGGCCGATGACATTTATAACCCTCTCTTCTTTATTTCCTAATACATTTTGTTATTATTGACATGTAGATATTTGACTAAGTACCTACCACCACAACTGATTACTATATTAGGCATACACCGCTACCCTCGTAAAGCGTCACCTCGCTGCAGGCGCGAGCGGGCCGTTGATAACAGTATTTGGGTGGCGGCGGTTGAAAGCAAGGCGAATAATTAGAAATGTTCTGGCGCAGCGTCCGCAAGTGATTGATGTAGTGGAAGCCGTGGAAGCCGCGCCGGCCCGCGCCCCGCAGCGGCAACTTGGAGACATTAAGAATATTTAAATTGTAAATTGCTCCCCTGTACTGAATACCTATTTGACGCAAATTTGGCCCCGCCACGACCGCCGCGGCCCCCGGGAGGAACTTTCGTGGCTGATGTTTTTTTAACACTCAATGACAGACAAACAGACAGTCCACCTGGATGGAGGGTAACATCTACGATTCACGAATTACACACTTAGATTTCATGTAAAAAAAATGCAGAATGCATATGCGTTAAGGACTAAGGACTAAGTATGTACTAGTCTGTATAGTAGCTATTACATACAAGTTAACTCACTGGTTCTAAATAACCTATTCACAAACATATTCACAAGGGGGAAGCTAACTGGCTCCATGAAAAACTTACAAAAATGCTGCGAGTCTACGACAATGGGGACTTATGGTAGTCCCGGCGCAGAGCGACTGTAACATGAATATAACAAACTAAAGAACTGTCCTGATTGAATCATCCGGCTGTTCTTTGTCATAAATCCGACAACGGCCGGCCGGCCAACAATGCGGCCTGAAATCGTTCCATTTCTCATTTTGTTACTCTCCCCTTTAATCTAACATCCGTAGAAAAGTGGATCAGTGTAGGAAAAGGCAATGCATCGCAGACGCTCTCTGATTAATGTATTGTGTAAGTATAAGCCTCTGTGAATTATGTATTACAGATATTAGATCGACTATGCAGAAATTGTATAGTAATAATAGTTTTTCCATAGTTAATGCTGAACATAGACAAGGCTTATTTTGTTTTTCTTAAAACTTAATTTGATGACGGCTTACGAGTCGGATATTGACTTTTCTGACAAATTTTGATGCAGTTGTTTGATTTCATTGATATCATTTGATATCAAAAATGTCACTGGATTACCTTTGAGCTTTATTATAATGTAGCTAGAAGTATGTGTTGCTAAAACCAAGAATGGAAAAGAATTCTAATAACTACACAAAATTCCCATGAATCTACATTTTTCGTAATTTTGTTCTTTTGAAATACACTGGCCAAGTAACCTTTACCCTTGATTGATGAATGATCTAAACACACAAAACAAAACAATAATGTACAAAGTTTGAATGTGTAACAACATAGAATATACAAGTATGTACAACATAGAAGTTACCTGTACGTAGTTCTATAAAAATAGTTTACATAATATAGATAAAAAGCAAACATTTTCCAACATAAATGAACAAAATCTAAAAGGCAGTGTGTCCTTTTTGAACAAATATTCCCGGCCGCATACGAAATGCGTGGTATGTGTCACCCGCCGCCCGCGCCGCCGCCCTTCCAATACTGGCTACGTGATCCAGTTCCGCTGACGCATCATCTTGAAAATCAAATTATTATACCACAGAACGTAAATATAACCATAAAGGAACGCTATATTTATCGGGACTCACAAAACCTTACATTTGTACAACAAAATAAGCATTGATGAGCGATCGGCTCTATTTTCCGAGTGGCCACTCGCACCCTCCAGTCACTGACCCGGGAAAAAAACCTTTAGGTTCTTCAGCTAATATGAAGTTATTCCATGTGCACTGTCCTTATGTAGGTCAAGGTTGCCTTTGTCCGGTAACCGCTTCTTTATCTTAACACTCATCTACTTACCTACTACCTTATCTTAATTAACTTTGTTATAGCTAGTTGTTCCCAAAACTCTATGATAATTAGACCTCTAAACATTCACGTTATGCTCTCACAAGGATAAAGCTAAGACAATAACCTACGATATAGGGTAGGTGAGCAAAGAAAAACGACAAGAATCCTCATAAACAACGCCGCCCGGAAGAAACATGCGAAAGCCCCATAATTGTATAATTCCTGCTTCCGACGACGGGAAATCCGAGGCGGCCGAGATTACAACCGTTAACCAACTGATCCCGGAACGGAAGAAAGCAGAATGTCTCGTGAGTTGGATAATGTTAAATTTATTGCAGCGCTAAAATGTTTACGGATATCGCGCGGGAACGGAACACCCTCAGGACGGCGAGCTCTGCTCACCCTTGTAAACACGTTTTATTGGCTTTATAATATGTTTTACGCGTGACGTTTTACAAACGATCCCAGAGGAGCGTCGAATTATTTTTACGGCACGTACTCGCGCGCCGCGCGAAAACATTGCAAAATTCGACACACGAGGGATTTTGTAATTACACATCTTCTTTAAAGAGTCTTTTGTGCTTTGTAATGAAAAGTAAACAATGGAAATGGGACGTACGAGAATAAACCTATTCACTTTAATGAGAAAATGTATTACCAACACATCATCATCATCGTCCTAACGCTTCTACCAGGGTATGCTTATCTACTCATTCCTCTTCACTCCTCTGAACCTTCTTTATATAAAATTCGTAACTACGTTTTTGTACTTAACCAAGAGTAAGAGTTTTGGTAAGAGTGCACTCAGCACTGTCGAGACTTGCCGTTCATCGCTACGTCAGAATACGGAATATAATAATCCATACCCTGTCGTATAACCGCGATAATAGTTTCAGCACAGAAAAGAAGCATGCCTCCTACCAAGGGCAGGACGAAAAGAAGTGATGCAACTCATCCCAATCTGCCGACTTGTATCGTCACACCCATCGGAGGTTACATGGGGTTTTCTCGGGTGGAGAATAATCGAATACAGATTTCACTAGACAGTGATCGGATGTATCCAGCGGTGCAGAAACCGATACTGAGTGCCTGTCCGGATCAGTTGTCAGCAGAAGGTCTAAGCAATTGGCGGTATGCGAGTCAACATCAGGTACCCTAGTGGCATACTTTACCAGCTGGGTGAGATTTTGCGACAGAGCTAGTTTACTCGCTTCTCTCCCAGCATGGTTAGTCACCTGATATGGGAAAAGCCACTCTTGGTGGTGGGCATTGAAATCCCCCAGGATGACGATGACGTTCGCCCACTTTGTCCACCACTTCTATGAGATGGTCACGTGCGCGTCTGTAGGTCTTCTACAGGTTACATTTCGGTGAGTATGCGATGAAATTTTATAAGCTAGACCCTTTCCGACATCGAGAGACGCGATCCGGGCGAACGCTTCATCCTTATGCCGTAGATCTTCCAGCTATCCACACGAGCCGCTTTGGTTCAACCTTTATAATGCGTACGGCTAAGAAATACGTTGCCTGCGAGTGTGTTCCCTGATCATTATAATGTGGACACCTTCAAGGCTATAGTTAATAGGCTGTTCCTATAGATAGGGTTGTTCCATCTTCGGCTGGATCGTTACTTTCCATCAATTAAGATGGCGGTTTAATGCTAGGCTAGTCTAATATAACAAAAATACATTTTACACATTTTTTCAACAAAATAATCCATCATGATCCTAGCGGTCAGACTCGACTTTTTTAATATAGTATTAGGTAGTAATAAGTACCAAGACATAGTAAATGTTTATGATTTCAAATTTTCTCGACCTTTTCTCGGAAGGGGTGCTAATTTGTGAAATCACAGAATGAAATATGTGTAGTAGGCGCACGGCGTAGGAATGTGCGGGGAACAATTGCAGGCCCTAATAGCAGTCAACCGCTTGATGAAGGTTCGCCGCACGCCGGCCGCCCGCCACTTGCTGTCACCATACACACACACACACACACTTCTATTAACACTTCACATTTATACGTTACAGCTGAAACAATTACAGCTGGAACTGACTGTAATTATATTCGATTGTTTTAGATTAACTTATCGGTGTACTGTATTTAAGTACAGATATCATGCTTTTACGGAGAAGGACTATCACAGAGTAAAAAAATACGTAGGTATTGAAAAGTTTTGAAAATCTGCTCCAATGTTGGATGAAAATATACTAACCGGACCCGGACCAAACACCAATTATTTTTAAATTCGGTGGAAGAATCGGATAAAGATTTTTTTTATAACTCTATAGTGGCAATCAAGCGCACGGAACACAATTATGATGGTAAGCAATTACTGTAGCTTATGGACGTTTACAAGAATTTTAACCCTTATCAACAAGAATTGAAAAGCTAAAATAATCATTTCAATCCTAGTTCAGTTGTCAGACACAGTGTTCCCAAAACTTACAACAACAAACCGCCTCCGTATTTTAAGAAAGTAAACGAAAAATACCGTAAGCGAAATAACTTCGGCGCACCAAAGTTATAAACTAGCAAAATATACTGGGAAAGAATGTAAATTCTTCATGTCGATCCCAACAGCTCGCGCGTCAGTCGTCGCGCCCAAGGAGCGTATATTAAAGGTAAGAGGTGTTTATATAAATGCAAAACAGATCGGCAGCTTGTCAGTTCGGCTCAGTGCAAATCCTTCTGATCGAATATGGATTTAGAGTCTTCCCCATTCCGTCCGCCGCGACGCACCCTCGTGCCCCGCAGACGCGGTCGGACAGCCGAAAAATAATCTCTTCTCAGGTAATATTAAACCGCAGTGGTTCGCCGGGCACGTGTACTTGGCTAGTAGTTACTACTTGGGTGCACTATGCGCTTGTTCAGAATGTTGTACTGAGGATTATTACGTACTCGCTTGTGTTGTTGAACTTGGTTGTGATTTGCGCGCGAGGGCCCGAGGTCCACCTCTTGACCATGATCCAGGATGTGGCAGATTAGGTTATTACAGTAGAGCGATTTGACGTCCTTGACCTTGTTAACAGGGGAACCTGATCGGATCATGGTTACACATTCTTTTGTCTGAATGTGCAGATTTCCTCACGATGTTTTCCCCTAACCGTAAGAGCATCAGTTAGTGTTCAACTAATGTATATAACTCAGGAAAAGTTATTGGCGGTACAATGATTCGAAGCCAGTACCTCTCGCTTACACGTCCGACATGCTAGCCATTACGCCACCGACGCTCCGTTAATTTCCATCTGTATCCAGCATGAATACTCTCAACCATACTTTATCTACAAAGTTAATAATAATATATTCCCTTACGAGGGGACCTTTCAACCGCTCGCAAAATGCAAAATATGCTACAGAAATCAACTCGCCTAATTCTACGGGAGTGGAGAAAGATGAATGAGATAAACGGGAGAGCTGCGGAGAGATTTGGTGCTTAGCCGGTTCCTTATCGGGCCGTAGCCGCATTCGAGTTCAATGGCGACGTTCCCTTCGATCCCTCGGCCCACCTCGTCCTGCGGCTGGGATCCAATTCGAGGGATATTAAAACTTTCCGCGCGCAGCCCGAGCCCTTTGTGCAGCAGAGCCCCTCGGATCTGGCAGCGTCTTTCTAGAGATGCACAAAACTTATTTGAATAAATAAAAAATCAGTAGTCAAAAAAATTTTTATTTACGAAATCTGATTTGTTTATCTTTATTTTATATTTTTAGGATCCGTCATTGTTCTACTGCAGGGCAAAGGCCTCTCTTCCATTCTTCCATTTAGACCTATTTGTAGCCAGAAACCATCATTAATCGTTAAGAATCATTTTTAACAAAACATTATTTTAATTAAAAATAAGGCTAGAATACATTTAAAATATATAAACACCACCAACCGTTTAACAAGATTTATTTATTCTAACCCCAGCTATTAAAATTATCTTAAAAGCATTATTTTTTTTACGTTTTATCTCGTTTCTTTTAATAATTTTGGCGCAGCGCTGCGCGAGCGGTGTTCCTTATTCAGCCTGCAGCGCATAAATAATTAAGAAGGCGTTCGGAACCCGCCCGCCTCAGCGCAAGTGAGTACTAATTAGAACTACGACTTTTCTTTTTCCAGTTTAAAATTCAAACGAGGGAGGCAATATGTTTTATTTACTTACTACAAATGCTAATGGAATGTTACAATCTGTTGGGATTGTTCGACACTGCAAAATTAACGTTTTCGAATGTGTTATGTTCGATAAATGCAAATGGTTAATTTTAATAAATAGTTAACAGGCATCGGTGGCCTAATGGATAAGGGGTCCGACTCGTAACCGACATTAGTTGAATACTAACCAATGCCCTTATGTTAAGGCAAACATCGAGATGAATCTTATACATTGAAGTGACTGAATGAACATGATTCAATCTGGTTAGCTTTCCCTATTATAGTCGCTCCACCAAATCCTTCAGGATTCAGCATCAAGGTGGTCAAAGCGGACCCCGGGCCTTCAACCGGGATATTGACGCCAAGATGATGATGATTCATTTTATGTAGGATCTCTGAAGTGAAATAATAATATTGCCCAGAAAACTTTGTTTTGGCTAAAAAGTATTTATGTCGGTGTGACCGTGGTCTAAATCAGATGGCCATTAAATGGCGGCTAAGCGAGTTCAACACGTAAGCGAGAGGTACAGAGTTCGATCCCAAGCCTCCATGTAGAGTCACAGACATGTCGGTGCAACCAATATGTAACTAGAAAAGTCACTAAACACAGAAGCTACTGATCGCGCTTTCATAAAAATAAGTCGAATGGGCCGTAAATACATTTCTCAGTTAAACAAACCAAGAGAAGTCGAAGAAAGTTAGGGGTTTGTGTGAAGTATCTCAAATCCAGACGTTTGCACACATTAACTAGTTGCCGTGGACTCCGGGCCGAGTCTGGTTAATTTGTATTCGACCCTCGGTGCGCTGGAGGCGCTCTCGCGTGCTTCTTTTGTAGCTTCAGAAACCAATTTGTATACTTACCTCTCCCAGTAAGGAAATTAAAAAGTTATCCGAATTTTGCACTTCCCTCGGCAATAGGGGCTTAGATTTGGGATGGTGTCGAGGAATAGGTAATGCGGTAAGTGCCTTCTAAAAATTACCTAATTTTGTTAGTTATCTAGTTCATCTAGTTACTGAGTTAATTCAGATTCTCATCAAGTTTACACGATCGCCCACACAAGTATAAAACTAGTTGCATTTACGGTCCAACGGAAAGTTAAGACCGCGCTGTAATACAGGCCGGAGGGGCAGAAATTGGTGGGGCGGAACATAAAAGCGGAAGAATTTCTGAATTAAATGCAAAGTGACATTAAGACAGATGTTAAGAGGCGGAACAATAATTAAGAGGCTGTCGGTTTGAAACCGCTCGTGTCGTGGGGATTTAATTAGTGGGAGAACAATTCCGGGCCCCGCCGCCGCGACTGGCGGCCAGCGGCCGGTGCAGAGAGGAGCGCTATCGTATCTACTAAAATCTCGCTCTACGAATTTTAAAATTGTTGCAGGTGTTTATTATAAAAATATGCCAAAGTTTTATTATTTTTATTGAGATACGTGTTTACGTACTTGCCTTTTTAGCTATTCATTGACGATGACGATGTATGACCACCTATAGTATTATCATCATCCTGGCTTTAATTCCGACTGTACTCCAGCGCGACGCGTGAAAGTATGCACTTTAACATAATATCTTTCTTGAAATTAGAAGTGTTTTTATGCCCGTCCGATGTAACGCGATATCTTTTATGTACTCTAAAATTATCTACTTACACCATGCATTTTGAGTGAGTAGGTCTATAGTTACATAACATAGCTATTAGTATAATATTTTACGAGAATATTGAAAAGAGAACAAACTTACGTTACCGGTTTTGTTATTAAAATGTGGCGTGTATCACAAAAAGAGTCCGATAATACTACACGTCTGGGACCACTGGCAAATCGGATTTCCCTATCTCCCCCATATTTGTATTCGAAGCCCGATCCGTCTAATATTTCCTTCCAACTCCGGCGCGCGCCGCTATCTGCGTTCCTTCCTGACACTGAATCTAATCGGAATAGATATTAAAACTTCTTACAACCGACTCTTTCTCCCACAGATATTACTGAATTATAATAAATTTGACCTTACTGAGGGTATCTGAAGTAGTGCAATGTCGTGAGCGTACCCAATTTAATATCGGTTGGGTCGGCAGCGGTTCGATTTACTTACCAATATGTAGGTAAGAATATGTAGATAAGTATTTTTTAGATAATGCGCTTATTACCTGGCTAAATTCAGGCAACTAAATTAAAAAGAAAAATGCGTAAGAGTAAGTCAAAATGGAATGTATTGCTTATGAAATAAGGCCCATTTTTGTATCACTTATATTAATTATGTTTCGCGTCTATGCTCTTTTGAAAAGGCATGAAACAAATGGACAATATTTTATAAGTTCTACATTTCATTTTGATTTGCTCTCACGCTTTATGCTTCTGAATTTAGACGACTGAATATAGCCAAATGTAATAAGCGCATTAGTTAAAGCTTCACTATACGTTAACGTCGTACCGTACGGTGAGTAGCCAAACGCGTTCCTAAATGGGGAATCCAGCTTATGCGAAATTGAAAACAAATTGAAAGAGTCTGCGGATACTCCAGTCAAATAAGCACAGAAAGAACGAGACCCTGATTAAATGAGGCGTCCGAGTTTTAAACCGAGGAAAGCAGACAATATTGTGGGCAGGCCGGCTTCCGCGCCTCCCGCGCCCGCCGCCCGCGCCGCCCGCCCGCCGCTTTGTAACACTCACCAGGAAGTGATAAAAAGAAAAATTGCTCTTTGATTTCCTGATTTATGTAAAGCAGATGCAAAGAAGTATCCACTCCTAGACTCGCATTAAAAGGACTAGCTTTATAATAATGTAGGTACATAAAACTAGAGAAGAGTTTTATGTGAATAACTGGTGGAACAGGTACATTTCTTTTGACAGAGAGACGTAATCTATACGGATCATGAGTAGTGAGTGGTTATATAACTAACTGTCTTTGTTATCATCGTGGAAAAAAGACTACGTTAGCTGATGCTATCAAATACCTATTTGGAGGTCAATACCACTTCGGGTTTCACTTCTGTTATCCTAAAGTAAATTCTCTGAGCTATGTCGATAATTAACTACTTTCTACTTTTAACCCTTATGAGTATGAGTGGGTTTTTGGTGATTGAACGGATGAAACCTGCGAGGGACAGCTAGTAGTACATATACTCGTAAAAGCGAATCAGGAGTACAACGTCAAGACACTGCACGAACATGGGCTTCTGTATAAGAAATAGTATGACCACGAGTACAAGCGTAGCTACTGCTACGCTTAATTATAATTAACCCGGTCACTTATAAGGACAAACATTATATCAGTTTGTGTATATCCAGTAGGTTGTTAGTTTTATAGTGGGGTTCTTATTAGTGACAGTGTAAACTATAGCCAGCACCACCGCGTTGAGTAGTATAGCATTTAAATTTTAATCTTAAAAATATTTATTGATTGATATATTCTTCCTTGCAGCTCGCAAGCGGCGCGCGAACCGTTACAGCAATTCGTGACATTTGAACTCACCCTAATTATATGACGTATTGTACGAATGCGATACGTCACATATATTTTAGCCCTGATTATATTATTACAGAGTACTACTGAATCACGTTCCTACTGCTCTGCATCGGTCCTACCATTGATGAATCCTTAATCCTATTTCATAGCCGCGAACTTACGGCATTCAAAGGCTGAGCAATCGCTCGAATCAACGTAATGGCGGGGGCCAATACACACACATAAAACTGTTGACAACGCAGAAAGTTGCTAAGTGCTACCGTCAGCGTGTATCCCGTCTTATCTAATTTATTTAACTGTTACTGGAGAGGCATCGAAAACAAGCGGCCCCCACTAGCCGTGCTCCAGCTCGCGTTATCCGATATTGTTATTAAGAGATTTTATCAGAAAACAAGGTGTTTTCGTACTGTTTTCACAAATGCAATTATGTGTGTTTGTTGCGTTTTGCAATAGCGAGCCTTTTATCAGTAAAAGAGGATAATAAAAACCTTCTTGAGATGTATCCAGTATTCAGCAGAATTATAGTACACTAGGTTTGACTTGATTTGGACTTTGATAGAAAACCATGGTCATCACATATTTTAGAAAGAAAAGTCATCATCATCATCTTGGCGTTAATGTCCCGGTTATGCTCTCGCGCACAAGGACCCGGGTCCACGTTGACCATGATCCAGGATTTGGCAGGTCAGGTAATTACAGTGGAGCGACTGCCATCTGACCCATGACCCTGCTACCAGGGGAACCTGACCAGATTGGATCATGGTTACACATCCAGTCGTTTCATCACGATGTTTTCCCTCAAGGTAAGAGCATCGGTTAGTATTCAACTAATGTGCATATCTCAGAAAAGGGATTCGAACCCGGGACCTCTGGCTTACGAGTCGGATACTCTAACCGCTCGGCTCCGACGCTCTCATTTTAGCAAGAAAAGTATCAGCAAATAAAGTATATATTTTTAAATAATAATACGAGTCGTGTCACGTGCAGTGTAGGGTTCAGTAGTTGACTACAAGTCGCGAAGTACTTGTGTCTAAAATCGAGAGTACTTTATCTAGAATCTCCGATTGGGGACGACTAAATCTAGTCCTAAACGACTAAATCTAGTCCAATTCAACCCCACTAAGACACAAGTATGCGCGTTCACCGCCATGACAACTCCATTCGTTGTAGCTCCTCAGTTCCAGGACGCACCGCTTGCCATCTCATAGAGCATACATATCCTAGGTGTCGACATCTCCAGTGACGTCCAGTTTCGCAGTCACCTGGAAGAAAAGGTTAAGCTCGCTTCTAAAAAGTTGGGTGTGCTTAACAGATCTAAGCAATTCTTCACGCCGGGGCAACGACTTCTCCTTTACAAGGCTCAAGTCAGACCCCATTTGGATTTTGCTCTCATCTATGGGCGGGAGCACCGGCATATCAGCTTGGTCCTTGTGACTCGATCCAAAAGCGCGCTGTGAGAAATGCTCACAAGTGGTATTGAGCCGTTGAGCCAGCGGAGGGATTTCGCCTCCCTTTGTGTGTTCTACCGCTTGTACAGCGGTGTTGTTCTGAAGAACTGTTTGACATGATGCCTACAGCTACGTTCTATACGTACGTACGAAAACAAGCTTACGGCCTGCCTGATGTTAAGCTGGCTATCATAATATGCCTGTAAGAAAGGGTTTTCTGATACTATAAACGCAATTCAAAGTTACAAATGCAGCTAGCCAAAATTTTTCCCCAACCTATTTGTATGAAATGTTTGCTTATCCTGGTACATTTCATAAGTTGATCTACACTATTACTATACTCGGTAACTTGAAAAGTCCACTAGGCTGTGAAATGTTTTCTTTCAACTTCATTATATATACTATTATATTAAATGTATCATATTACGATTTAGATGTTACAAAGGGGAGAAACGAGATGCTAACAAAAAAATTCAGTAACTTAATATATATAACTTAATCCAAAAACGTTCTGTACAAACAAAAGGAAAGACCGATGACAAGGAGCTCCTACATTAAGGTTTCATTACTATTAACTTCGTTGTAAAATAATATTGAAACCTTTGAGGTTCATTGACCTAAAGACAGTTCGGCTAAACTAATTCGTGGCTAAAACATTTCGATTATTTACCAAAATAAAGAAAAATGTTTTACATCTATCAGGTTATCAAAGCATTTAAATCATTTCACTAGCTATTTGACTCTGTCAAGGCAGAAAAATCTGTTTTACTCGTATTTCTCTTTTTAAATTGCTTTCGACACTGGCCCACCCTTTCTTTTCAAAACAAACACAAGGCTCTATCAAGCCGGATTACTGGAAGCTTCACTGGAAAACCAACTTCAATTTTAGACAGGGGGAAAATTATTTTAGTAGACGTCTAATCCTATAAGACAGTTACATGAAAACGAGAGAAAAGGAACAGTTTCTGTGACTCTTGTAAAATTACATAGTCAAGAGTATGTTTTAATTTGAAAGAGTTGACATTCTTATTCTCCGGCTTAAGAAAAATTTACGTTACATTAAACCGGAACTTTATTCCAAATTACAAAATTAAAAATTACCCACCTTTAAATCAAACCTATACAAATCTATGAGAATACTCAGATCATCTCAAAATATAATAGGTTAATTGTGTTTTGGGTATATTTGCCTCCGTTTGCACCGTGCATAAACAATGGTCCCATGTTTTTTAATTATCTTCAAACCCCAATTGCATTAATTATATCAGCTACCAGGATATTAATATATAATATGAATTATATAGACTTTCCACTGAAACACGTAGTCGAAAGACGAAGTCTACAAAGGGGTCTGGCCTACCTGTAAGAAGAAGAATAGTTGCCATGTACGATACCCACGTTTGTAAACGGTCCATTCTGCAGAACACTTCTAACTACCTTGCGGTTTCTGCTGGAAATTCCGGATTTGAGCTTTCAACCTTTCGCGGAATACTCGAATTAGTCTCGAGTTTTATCTCGAGAACAGTATAGTTTTCCGAAGCACCATTAGTGAAAGGATGAATTAAGTAGTTGCTTAAATACCTATTTCAAATACTAAGAACATACTATTGGTATAAATAGAAATTAGCTCGAGTACCATCCATATCGAGTTCAACGGAGAAGTGTCGAGTCAATTGCAGTTTTGTTAAGACGGAGTGCCCGAAGTAGACCGAATACAATTCTGGTTTCCATTAGCGCAGTTGGCCGGTGCGGAGTAACGAGACAGTCTTCGATTATTGTCGTTGAACTAATTAAAAAGTTCGCATCACCCCTCGCTGAAGTGGCACCGCTGCGCGAACAAAACAAGGACGCGACAATGCTGTGGCGGGAATATATCTTATGTTGCAATGCAAAAGCAACTTATTTTGCATATCTTTTACTACTTAATATTGTAAGTAGTAAAATATAGTAAAGTATCGTTTTTGTTACAAATGTTTTTTTTTATTTTAAATTGTAATTTTTGTATCAAGATACAGTTGTCGCGCTACGCCCGGTCAGCGACCTGGGTTTAGGCGGTTGTAAATAGCATTGACGCGGATAAAAACTGGTGGTGAAGCGGGTAAAATTAAATGCCAAAAAGTTATAAAAGGTTAAATTGAAATCACACTGATGTTATATAATAAATTAAAAATAAAACTGTTTCGATTGTAGACTGATTTGGTTGTACTTTATGAAGTTTATCAACTTTAAGTAAATGGTGCTTATATCGAAAGAGGCTTCGCCCATCGGTAATAGGTGTTCCTTATAATAATACTTGATATTCGAATTTTAAAATGTTTAAAATTAAGATTTAGAAGAATAACTTAGAATTTTTCACAGAAAGAGATGGTATATCAGAAGGAGGTTACATATCATCGTTACACAATGAAGCAGCTTCTTAATTTAATGTATAAGTTAACAAATGCTGAGCCTTGTTGGAAAAAATTATTTAATAGCTACTAAACAAACAAGTTAACTTGCCAATTGATGCCATCGATTGCCAAACGATGTAATCTAAACTGCCAAACAAATTGTTTGCGTTTTATTTTCGATCAACAAATACTGAAGTTTCATATTGGAGAAGGCTAAGAAATAGGTAACCTCCACGAACTTTCTTAGGTCCATGGTCCAGTCCGAACTGTAGACAGATGAGCATTGAGGCAAGAGGAAGCACTCCCCAACTAGCAACTTTGAAATATCGCATTATAAAAGTACAACAACTTCCTATTTCCGAGACCGTGGTACGTAGTAGACATTATTTAAAGGAACTTCTTTAATGCGGTTGCATTGAGTAAAAGTAAATACGATGTGTGGATACTACTTTAAGAACGGTTTGCATTAAATCCTTAAACACGTTTAACGTTTTTTAGTATGAAGTTTTTATGTTAGTATGAACTTAAATGCGTTTAAGATTTTGATGCAAGCCGCCCTTAGTGCGCTATTTGTCTGGATTAACTTACGTGATAAAAAGGTAAAATGATTGTATCTGCAGAAACGCCATGAGTGAGAATGTCGCATTGTCTAAGCAACCAGTTCCATCAATACACTACTTCAATCAACCAGGTACCTCACTATCAAGAATGAGGGTAGACAGAACTTTTGTCTACCCTATTTACAGTAACCTTGACCACGCATGTTGTCGTAGGTAAAGGTAGATAAATGTGGCACACCAACATGGCACAATAAACGTCCGGCCTGGAATTATTTTCAGTAGCAGACAAACAACGAAATAGGCGATTCAGTGAGGCAAACATGGCTACAAAGCAAAACAACGGCCATTGACCCGCTTCGCTGAGCGCGCTTCCACTTACCGACTTTTAAAATCCAACAAAGTCACACAACTCGGCCGGATTGCAGATTGGCTGGTATCGGCAATTAAAACAATTCATCTTTTTCCGCCTATCATCGCACAGTTTATCCATTATTTCTATACTAGTGGACTGGCGCGACCTCGTTCTCGTAACGTCCTCTTACATACCCTTATTTTTCTTGCACATAAACCTTCGTTTTGAATAAATCTATCTATTGTTCAAAATCGCATTAAAATCCGCAAAGTAGTTTAAAAGATCTAAGCGTACATATATACATAGGGACAGACAGCTGGAAGCGACTTTGTTTATAGTATACTATATATATGTATAGATCTAACACCCATAACACAAGCTCTGCTTACTTTGGGACTAGATGGCTCTGTGTGAATTTATTATTTGATCATTTGTTTCTAGATGTATGATTATTTCCTGCTGAATGGTTATGACACGAGTATCAGATGAACGATGAGCGATAACGATCGCCTGCAAGGCTGGAAGGTAATACGAATAGGATTATTGATGAATTAATTTCGTTAACACCCCCGACGAGTGGACGAGCGCACGAGTGAACTGGATCCACGTTACTGTTACCCAATTAGCGTAATTACACACAAACAATGGGTGCGCCGGATTTCATTTAAATTAAAAAATTAACACAATTTTCTCTTGGAACCCAATAACGGGAATGTATTTTATCAGTGTTGTGAAATTTTAATTTCGTTTTTTTTATTGAGTGCTTGTTTGTACGTTTACTTGTAGCATTAATATAATGTTTAATCATCTTGGCGTCAATATCCCGGTTGTGCTATAGCGCACTTGGGGTCCACATTGACCATGATCCAGGATTTGAAAGATCAGGTAATTACAGATAGAGCGACGCCTACGAGAAGGTATTTAAAAAATATTCTCACAGTAAAATCTATGGGGGCTAAATGACTTTCTGAAAATAGTTAACGATATTATATATTTATTTAAATTTTAGATTTACTTAAACAAAGTTGATAGAACTTAGATGGATACAGTCAGATACCGAACAATAGGTGTGACTCGGGCGCACGTCGCCGGGCTCGCTAAGCGCAGCCGCTCCCGCGGGACCGCCGCGCCCGGGACTCCTTTGATAAATATTTTATGCTCCTCGCGACTCCACAACACACACAGATATTTCTTCTAGTTTAGATTAAAATAGTTTCCCCCTACTTTCTCGTATGTGTCACATTGATATTCATCTTAGTTTCGCGCTACGTGCTCCTTTGAATAACCGTACTTACAGCCAAAAAGAACAATTCAAAATGTTTATTTATTTATTTATTTATTCTTAGGAAAATCAACAGCTGTTGTAACATGGATTAGAAGTAAACATGTTCGGTAAAGGTGCAAAAACGCCGATGTTTACAGTAATAAATTACGGTGTCGAACTCGGAACATAATAGAGAACACGTCCCCGCATTAGCGGCTTACTGGGTAATTGTTTTACAGATGAGCACACAGAAGTGATTCCATGAATTTATGTGTGGCGTTAGGAGCGGTCGGCGCGCGTGTGTCCGCGAATGAATGCCCATCGGAAAGTCATCAGTTATGTAGGGCGTATCGTCGCGCCATGTGCCCGGCGTCCCTCTGCGTAATTTTTCCGCGGGCAATTTTCCGCAATTTCCCAAACAACCATCAGCACCGCTTTGCCCTCGCCCCTTTATTTAACAACGCACAAAATGCAAACCCTTCAACTGGAACGAGTGCACGCACGAGCACGAAACATGCGGGATCCGCGGATTGTTTGATACCGGGTAAGGAATTAAGACTAATGTTCAGGATTTTTATGAAAAGTAACAGGTTTCTTCCCGTGACATTTTACTCGACTATTTTTCTTTGTATATAATCAAATTGAATCTACAGAAAACCAAACAAAATGAGTAAATAAACATTCCAACTTTGGTATTTATAAATAGAAAACCTATTTTCAGTTTGAAACTATTGGAAAATAAAATTAACTACAGAAACTGATAGCCAGTAAAAATATGCAAAACCTCTTTTCGTGGAACTACAATACATGCAAATTTAATCAAATATAATTGATAGCACTTTGAAATATTTTCCGTCCGAATCGAAATGCCTGGCGTTGCATGTCAGTATTGTTATTATTTTAGCAAGTTATATATGAGTCGTTATCGGGGCGCTCTGAATCTATACATGTTTTGAAGTTTTCATTTCTTGTATTTCATGTATTTTAGTTATAACGTTATGAGCTGATAACTTTAAGTTAGTTTTAAAGCAATCAGTGTATTCTACTTCCCAGACCCAGAAAACATTTTAAATCTGTTTTTTTTTCTAGAATATTAGCTCCTAAAGACTTAAGACTTAAATGGCAAGAAATAGCATAAAATATTTACAATTATAATAAAAATATACACTTATACCTACATCTAAAATACCGAAAATATATACGCTAATACATATAAAATAGACTTAACTAAAACCTTTCAAGTTATAAATATTTTATTATCTAACTAAATTTAATTAAAAAGATGTAAAAAACCAGGGCCCCGCGGTAAGGTGCCCATCATGGCGGCGACATTCCCGCGCTGGATGGCGATACTTATCCGCTGCGCGAGAAAGCTGCCGGCACGTGAGTCACCCGTCGCCTCCCTGAGCCGCTCCATGAAGAGCGAGTGTGCGCCCGGGCCCCACGGACCCAGTGTCTCGACACCAAATGCGACAAAGTCATATTGGGCGCCCAGACAACTGTACTTGCCCACCTTCGAGCGCTCACGTATCTCAGGCCCCGCGCCAGCCCGTTTAGCGGTTGCCGGAAGATAGGTCGCAGAGAGTGTGTCGGCGCACGTGGCGTCCCACACCAGCGGGCGACCCATCCTCCATGGTATCATAGACATCCCGTCAGAGGGCTTACCATGAACTCTTATAGCAGGACCTAAACAGAATTGCTTTCGGTTTGAACGAGACAAGCTTATGTGACATGTATATGTATAGCGCTGTCTCGTTATAAACAGGGCAGTTCTGTTTAGGTCCTGCTATAAGAGTTCATGGTAAGGCCCCAGGTCTCTTGCCATCGTCCCGTGCAATGTGTTGAGGTTCCAGGATTGCGGGGACGTTGGCGCTGACGAGAGACCGTCACAGGATGTCATTGATTCTACATCTATGATACCTTCACGGCAATATCTCTAAACAGGTTGCCCGTACACACAGAAGCATACAACTATATTTAGTTGCATATAACTAAACGAAAAAAACAATAATGTGAAATATCGTATTCATTGTTTTTGCGTACTAGCGTAGGTCGGTTCATAAAGCTACGAACACAGAAATATGAATGCTCTGAATTTTTGATGAGCTTTGCCAGGCCGAACAGGTAAACTTATATTAGAAGCACTCGAAACAAAAACCCTCATAAAAAGTTATGCCCCATTTAGTTCGAACAAGGCATGGTAGCATGATGCAACACATGGCACAGGAAAATTAATAAAATAATCCAATAAAAGTGTTCTCCTAATCCGAAGTTGTATCTAGTGGTAACCTATATTTGTTGACTCTACAAATATAAAAGTATACATGTCATAGGTATCAGGATACCATTGTTAACGAGTGTTCCTCAAGTGTTCACGATGAAGGGTATCGCGCGCGTAATAGCTATTGTCATGTAATTAATGTTAATAAATTAATCTCCAGTTACGGGAGACAAATTAGACGCAGGCTGCTCGACTAACGACGGACTATTTGGATTAAATGGAGGGTTGATGTTTATGATTTACGGAGGCCCGCGTAATCGCGGCGCCCGGCAGTCGCGGCCGCCGACACGACACATTAACACCACTACGCTAGGCGGCAATTATTCCCCGCTCAGCGCTTCATTACGACATTAAAGTATCACTTCCCATCTTAGGCTTCGCTGCTTCACTTTTTACACTACTCTAGGCGTAAGCGAGGAGGTGTCCCGTGTGATTCGCACTATGCCCAGCTGTGACACGTTGTAGATATATTAATGCTATCTGTATCTCAGGTTTCAGATTTTAATTGAAACCTCAACTAGATCCGCGGAATCGTTTTAGAAAAAACAAGTAAATTAAATAAATTTATTTATAATGTGGTTAAATAAATAAATAAATAGGCTACGATGCTTTTCTTTATTTTTAAAACTGTTGGTTATTGCCGAAATCGCAATAATTTTCATGTGAGGTTAGCGGCATATTCTTACGCCGTTTTGTATTTCTTTTTAATATTGCGGCTTGACAACTTTCTAGAGAATATTCCGATGACCACAAAATATAACAGGTAATTTTGTGTGTAAGATCCCAGGTTCAGTTGTTATCTTTTTTAGATCGGACAGAATTATTTACAATCTGTCTTACGACTGCCGGAACTTTACTTGCTTTACCGTAGAACTACGTAGGTGGAGTCCTCAAGCTTGCAAGAGCCTAGTTGGCGAGGTTGAAACCAGATTAGACCACCTAAGTGACATTTTTACCAAAAGTACTTAGATCAGTGTGGCATGGAAGAATTTATTTTTCTGTGTCTTGTGTATTGTATACTCAATATTACTAAAAATGACGCTTAGATCACTCTGGTTCCAACCTCCCTAGTTAACCCCATTATGTCGTATATTGTTATTTATGCTCAATACTGTTTTATTGTGCTGAAACATCTCCGCCTCGGACATAAGCAAGCGCCAATGTTGTTACAAAACGGAGAAAATTTTCCCAGCAATAATTTTTAGTAGTCCCCACTAAACGCCCGGCTGTCTGCGCGCCGGGGGCAAAACAACTATGATCAGGTTCACGGGGAACAATGCGTCGTAGCAAACCGGTGTTGACTATTCATTACAGCATCTCGCCGTAAGACAAACAATCCACTGTTATGTTATTAGATTTCATGCATAGCTCAGCTATTCCAGGCTGTGCACATACGCCCTGTTCATTCACACTGCGGTTGTAAATTTACTCAATTTGTAAAATTAATTATCACCGTTTAATTTTGCGCTATAAATCTTCTAGAACGAGGAAGGGCAAGTTATTCTATTCGGAGCAAGACAAGTACCAACATATGTATCGGACAAACTAAGACAGCTTGTTTGTCCTCGCAGACTAATTAAAAAGTTTGTTTCCGAAACTTCCGAGCAGAAGTGGCGTCGAAGTGGAGACGGTACGTATTTGATAGAGGAATAAATTTAGATCCCCGTTCGTGTAGAATTTCAGAGCAAGTGGCCTTATGATAATATGCTTGAGTCTAGATTTTATACTACAGAACAAGATTAGAATATTTTAATTTAATTGGGTTTCAAGCAAATCTGGCATGCCATTGTACTTGAATTTTATAGATATTAGAAACACATGGGTATTATATGCATTATTTTTACCACTATCTAAATATATAATGATTTGATGATAGGTACCTGAAGGTAAATTATCATAGCCGCCCATGCACTGCCGCAAGACAGTCGCGAATAATAACGTAAGTTTTTTTACATATTTTATAGTTAAAAATCTCTTCTATTCCGAAAATAGAACGAGACGCACCAATAAAACGCGTTGAACATCTACGCGTCCGCCATGCGCTCGGACATTTTAATCCAATAAATGCATGACGGGCGAGAATGAGTGTCGGCCGACATAGATTTAATCGGGCGGCGTCGAGCGTCGCCGCGGCATGAATATGTATGCGAGCAGCCGCGATCCAGCGCGTAATGGAATCAGCACACGGAAACGAATCCGATTACTCATCGCCACAATTCGTTCGCTTGCTGAACAAAGATTTGCAAAAAGACGCATGTGGCGGTGTTAACAATTAGCTTGGATCCGAACCACGCATTGGAGAATGGTCGTGTTTGCCGTTGCATTTACTTTTCCAATATTTCGGGGCGGTAGGTGGCTTCACGTAGATATCGTTCCCGATCGGTTAACAAAACCGCATGAGCAACTTGATATCAGCACACGGAAACGAATCCGATTACTCATCGCCACAATTCGCTTGCTTGCTGAACAAAGATTTGCTTAAAGACGCATGTAGCGGTGTTAACAATTAGCTTGGATCGCGACCACGCATTGGAGAATGGTCGTGTTTGCCGTTGCATTTACTTTTCCAATATTTATAAGTAGGCGGTAGGTGACCACATGTAGAATTTGATCTTGGTCGGTTCATGAGGAACCTTGATCTGCTATAAGTGACGACTCTTAATGTATTCGAATCGGCTGGCAATTAATAAAAAAAGTCATTTTTGTAGATTTTGTTTATGATTTTTGTCGAATCCTGATTTTCAGACTATTGATTCATCACTAAAGCGGAAAGCACAGGACCGGTCTTTGTGGAGATCTCTGGGGGAGGCCTATGCCCAGCAGTGGGCGTCTTCTGGCTGATGATGATGATGATGATTCATCACTAGGCTTTACTAGTCCACTGTTTGACATAGCCGCCAAATGCCGTCTCACCCTGATTCGAAGAAACGAAGACACTTGAACAATATTGATCTAATCACATACTTTAGCTTTCTCTTTATATCGTTCGCCTGTCATAAGTATTTATATTTAAGAGTACTTATTCTAGAAATTATATCTAAATAATATATTCTGTCTCAAACATCTTATGCGGATTTACTAATGGATAGAGTGATTCATGGGTCAGGTTAAAGACTTAGTTTGTTTCCTACCCAAAACTTTAACCATAAGTCAAGTAAAAAATAATCTTAGCGTTAATATTCCAGTTGTGCTCTCACGCACAAGGGCCCAGGGTCCGCCTTGACCATGATCCAGTATTAAGCAGATCAGATCATTACAGTGGAGAGACTGTTATCTGACCTCCTACTCCTACCTGCTACTAGAGGATCCCGACCAGATTAGATCATGGTTACACATTCAGAGGCCTGAATGTGCAGGTTTCGTCACGATGTTTTCCTCGCCGTAAGAGCGTCGGTTAGCATTCAACGAATGTACATACTCAGGAAAAAGTCATTGGTACATGGCCGCAGTGAGATTCGAACCCGGTACCTCTCGCTTACGAGTCGGATACCTTTACCACATCAGTCAAGTATCTACGTAATATTGAAAAATCGATAATAATAAAAATAGATTATGATAATATTTATTACTACACAAGTGACTGTTCTACCCGTACCTACCCCACTTTCCGATATCCATGTAATTCTTTTTATAATCATTGGCAGCTAGAATTTTGAACAAAACTGTGCAGGTATAATAAAACACCTAGCTGCGGTGTGACTGCGTTTGTTCAACCCGGGGGTAAGATAGTGCAGCGTGTGTGCGAGCACGCGCGCACACCGTTAAGGCGCGAGGGTTTACCCTCTGAATTCACTGTGCTTATACAACGCGGGGATGGAGAAAATTAGGTTACCTTCCAGAAAAGTGTAGGGATTGGCGTTAATACGCCGTCTCGTTCCGAATTCTTTCGATATTTTGCTAGTGCATTTCAGTGAATATTGAAATTCGTTTTCTAAAGGTTTGTAAAGAAAAATTGTTTATTAATGTTCTTTGTGTACTTGGAAGAAAAAGGTATAAATGCTGTCAGCGCGATTTTATACCATGAATCCTTTTTTTTATATACATTGTCTAGCCGTTCCCGGCGGTATTTACCCACGGGCACGGAGTTCGGATCTCTACAGACATTCAGTTATCCCGCGGAATTCTATTATTTTTGCACGATTAAAAGTGACACTGGGGTATAGATGTAATGAGGATGTCTTAAAATTTTTGTGAACTATCTTTTTCAGTAGATTATGATACCAAATTAATGTCTTAAACTAGAGAAGATATATGCGCTAGATGTTTGTTATTGTTATTGGCTAGAACGATGACGTCATATGGCCTCGGTAAACCTTATTATCGTACTAATAGTTGGGTGTAGATATAGATAGACACATAGATTGGAAAAATCATATTGGGAAAATCTGTAAAAAAATATCAAAATTTTCGTACGCGCTACGTGTAATAAAAACATCTACTAACTTAGATACTGCTACTTATTATGCATATGCTCATGCGTGGCTGAACTATGGAGTAATCCTGTGGGGATGCAGTACAGATGCACCTACACTCTTTATTTTGCAAAAAAAGCTGATTCGGATATTGGCAAAAATTAAACAAACTGAAACATGCAGACCACACTTTCAGAAACTGAAGATTCTTACACTTCCGAGTATGTATATTTTTGAAATGTGTAAGTTCGTAAGGAACCACCTACGCTCATATCCCAAACGTGAAGATTTGCCTACAAACATGAGTTTGCGCTACAAAAGCAAGTTAATGCTTCCAGTGTCTAGACTAAAGATCCACAATACAAGCACATATACCATGTCCATCAAAATATATAATAAATTACCTGAAACTTTGAAAAAAGAAACAGATGGCAAAGTTTTTATTAGGAAGCTTAAGAAGTTACTCTTAGCTAAGAGTTACTATAGTTTAAATGAATTTTTTAATGAGAAAAAGTGATATCAATGACTTATTTTGTATTAAGGCTCTATATCTGTACTTGTTATGACTTAGAATATAATTTAACTAATGATTTTTATCGGTTATTGACATTTAATTTATTGAGAATTGATTGTTGACAATGTACTTAAATTTGATAAGGTGAAATTTAACTTAATTTTATTTAAATACTTGACATATTTTCATTTTTGACGTATCGCTAATTGATTAATTAATTAATTTTTTATTAATGAACATGTAATAATGTATGCAATATGGAATCTAGATTTAATTGTTAAGATAATTTTGTTTTCTATATTTCTTATTATTTTTGCAGTGCCCTCACAGGGTCACATGAGATGCTTACCTATTTTTAAGATCTAATGTTATTATATTACCATGTGAAGCAATAAATAAATGACAAATGACTAATAAATCATATATTTTATTAAACTTGACATCTCCTTCTAACCTCTATAACTTCAGCATTTCAAAATGGATTACTAAAATTCTTTCACTGAGTTTCAATGCTATGACAATGCAAAATGCATTCACATTGTATTGACAAACTGATACAAAAATGTGTTTTTATAGATTATTAATGTAGGATGATAGATCGAACCGGTCTATCTAAATTACCATATGTGTAATTTATAATTGGGAGGAAACTGCAAACAGTGGGGCGCTGGCAAACGAGCTGTCGCGGTGGCCGCGGTCGCTATCCCTTCCCGCGGTACCATGGAACAAATGTACACAATATTTTATAGGAGTTACCTGTTTCCATCTCTTATGTGGGTGCCAAAGCGTTTGTACTATTCAAGACCATAAGTGCATTATCACTTTTAGAAACAACCCTTTGTAGCTATAGAAACATAAATTCCGATTGTACTAAACATTTAGCGACGCTTAAATAGATTTAAGATATTCGTAACAAGAAGAAGCATCGCACCAATACCAACTAAACTGGCCAAACTGGTCAAAACTAAACTGGCTACGTAATTCTTATCTTTAAGACACAGATTTTGTGACGCCTAAATGCTTATGAATATCTTAAAGCGCCAAGAGACGATCAGACCAAAGTCTACTTTATTCGCTTTCTACTAACGATATGCTACATGCTATAAAACTTTTTTACAATTACACACGTATTGATTCTTAAGTATGCACTTATTTTCTTGAACTGCACATATTGGAAATAATTTTGAACCTAGAATGTTGTAATTTACGGGTACTTTTGTCAACTATGTGAACTGTATTTAGATAATAATTCAAATGGTTGGACTACCTGCTCGTTTGTTACTTTGAAGAACTTGATATGTATAAAAATATAACAATATCGTAGATAACTTTACCTAACCAACGTCACACGTTTGCCTTCTCGTATAATTTTCTATACTACTACTGCCCACGTATACAAAATATTTGGGCTTGGGGTCCGTCATTAACCCGGTGATACGAAGTTCTAACCTAGAACTAAATTCCTATCTCCAAAGTGGTTTCAAAGTTCACTTTCATACACATAAGTTTTCATCCCTTGTCAGTTTTCATTCTTGTCCTTCACCATAAAATAAAAAAGGTTCTCTCTATTTCATCAAGTCCACAATAAGTTTATTGCTTTGCATAGCTTCACATTTTGTCACCTATTTTGCTACCTTGTTCTCAAGCTCGAGATCAACGATTGATCTTAAAAAACAACGACCTTAATGTCCAAAGTAATTAAATAAATCTAAACCTATTGAAACTAAAATCTATCACGTGGCACACGCGAAGGTCCGGCGGCGACGGCAACGCGGCGCGGGCGCAACCTACGCCACCTTAATAAATTGCGATTTAACTTGTCTCCCGGATAACGCCAAGTTTTCCGCGTTCGTTCCGCACCCGACACTTTTTTCCGCCTCTTCATTTCCTATCTCTTACTTTTGTATTTTCCGTTCTTTCCTTGCCGAGATAAACAGGCGAGAAACGCTGAAAGGGGCTTTACAAATTCAAATTGAACTTATCACACAACTTTTTACATTTGTTTCTGGTCTGGAGTTCGAGGGAAAGAGCGGAGAGGCATTTAATAGTACAATCTCGGGTAAGATTGATGATTTTGTATCACACCTCGCTTCGGGCGGCTCGTAACGAGTCGGAGCCTCTCGACGTGGGTCGTGCTGCGTCTTATCTGGAATGGGATGCCGCTTTATCTCAAATTACATATTTTACTTGAGACGTTCCCCGAATCGCACTCTTTTTTCCCGTATTAGTCTTAGATCGTGTTAAACGTCGTGTTCTTTTAATACGTCGAAAAAATCGTTACATTTGTCCTTACTTTCTCAAATAAAGAAGCTTGTTACAAAATTTGTTTAAAGACGTATCTGTAATTTGAAGGAAAACATCTCCATCTTTTAACGAGAGTTTAAATCTGCTGCCGTAAAACGTGTCCCTTACCCGCTCATTGTTGTTAATTTGATATGCAGACGACGCCACACCCGCGGCCGCCGGCAAACAGGCCGGCGCCGTGCGCGCCGCAGATATGCACATAAGTAAACACAATCTAGTTAATCAAGCGGGTAAGGAAGTTTCGCCGCGTGCAGTAAATGGCGCTCACTTAATTTGAAGGCCATGTGCGGGCACAGGCACATAACCGCACCATATTTATCCCATTATGCACGGCACGGCGGGCAGCCGCGGTGATGCGAGTCACGTCCCCTGAAACGAATCGCATGTGACATTATTTGTGAGATCGTGCTCTATCTTCGTCGGCGACATCGCAGGGACGTGGAGGGATTACTCACAAAGAAGTACGATTTCAACGGAACGATAAAGAAGCGAGAAAGTTATACACGGTGTACTCGTATATTCGCCTTGGGATTAACGCGCCCGGCCGCGTTGACTAGGAATTGGAGACTCCGCTTATGTAAACTAGTAGTGAGTTAGGTTTGGTTGGTCTAACACAGGGTTTCTCAAACTTATGGCTCAACGTATCCCTGTCAAAGTTTCTAGTTGACAGCGAACCATTCACTAAATTAAAGGGTCGTGAATTATGTCAATTTTAGAAGTAATTTGGGATAATTTGAACATTAATTCTGACTTAGCATCAAGTTAATTTCTGTATTTAGTTTTTATCATGCATGACCAGGTGTAAAAAAACACTTTACATAAGAATGTTGTAGCGAAGGGTAAAAAGGAATTTACCGCTTTGCGCCAACATACATGACGCACGCGCCTGCCAGTCATACAGCTAGATTACGTAAATGTTGTCCCCGCGAACCCCCTACTGTCGAACAGCGAATCCCTAGGGGTTCGCATACCCCACTTTGAGAAACGCTGGTCTAACATAAACATAGACAAAATATTCCTACTAACAGTGACCTAATTACGCAGAAGTTACGAGTTACACATGAATCATGTCGCGTCGTACGTCAGGGATGCAATAACATGCAACTCTGCGACGACATAACTACTCGTGTAGGTATTCACGCGCCCAGTGCGTGGAATTAGAGTCACATAATTTGAATATCCAAACACATTACATTCCATCAACAAATCACATCAATGCATGCGCATTGCAATTCAAATAAGTTGTAATGGTATGCAGACATTAGAGCAACGGATCGAATTATGCTATCAAAGCAAACAATATCATTTCGTGTATTTGTGAAATAAGCATATGGCGTAGGTATGTAATTATTAGATAATTTGTAGTTACATATTACATATATTATTTGAAACAGAAAATAATAGTCAACTTTGGAAATGAGCTTTACCTTCTCATTAGAAGAGGGTTCATGTATTCTTAAATAACAGTTGATGTCATCTCGACGTTCTTACGTATTCCTGTTTTTAATAAACTACTAGCCCACTCGATGGAAAGTTGTAACTACAACTATAATCTACAATTAAAAAAATTGTTAAGTCAGCTAGGCTTGTACCATATGATTTTACATGGAGCCTGTTGCCCAAGTCTGCTAATTTTATTTAACTCTCTATTGATATTCAATTGAGACTTTAAAATACACACAATTTTCAATTGAGACACAACATACTATTGATATTTAATTGAGACAAATTATCATATTGACCTCATCGTATATGTATACTGCGACATAATCACGGTGAGTATATCAAAAAGGTAATTACAAACCGATAATCAATTTCAGAGAAATGGACGCTGCACTACATCGCCCTATTGTGCCTTGATGAACCTGTCACTGTTTGGACAATTTGACATGCACAATACGCTATTATTAGTTGAGGATATGGTTAGATTAAACTGGATTGATTGGATTCTAGTTATTCAAAAATATAATATAATTCTTCAATACGTGTATTTGTCACATAACTCCTCTTAAACTACAGAACCAAGTTTGATGAAATTTTGTGTGCATATTTGAGTGGATCCCTGCATAGTTCGAAAATACAATTGGACCCGGTAGACGGCGTCGTGCTTGCATTTTCATGAAAACACTAATTTAATTCTTTTATACGTGTATTTGTCACCTAACTCCTCTTAAATGTCTGAACCGTTTTGGATGAAATGTTGTGTAGTTTTATAATACAGTTGGACCCGGTAGACGGTTTCGTGATTGCGTTTTCATGACAAAACTAATTTGCTGAATAATTGACAACATTATATAATATTGACCGGTACTTTTGTAGGGTATGTGGTAGGGCTCGTGTAACGCACAAGTATCTCACGTGTAGGGTACGTACAGAGGACGTGAAGTGCCCACGTAGGGCACGTGTAGGGTTTGTGTAGGGGCTTGAAGGGAACATGTAGGGGACGTATAGAGTAGGTGTAGGTAGGGGTAAGGGACGTATAGGGTACATGTAGAGGTAGGTACGTGTAGAGTACGTGTTAGGGACGTGTAGGGTACATGTAGGGGACGTGTAGAGTATGTATCGTGGGCGTATAGAATACGTGTAGGAGACGTAGAGGGTTGGTGTAGAGTAGATGTAGGGTAGGTGCAGAGTAGGTATAGAGAGGTGCCAAGTAGGTGTAGGTTACGTACCACACGAACAAAGTCGCGCCAGTTCAATAAATATTTTACTTTAGCTAGTGCTTGAGGCTCGGTTCGCCTAATAAAACACTGCATTACATCAAAATCCGTCCAAATGAATAATATTAATAAGAAGTAGGATAGTATAAAGATTGTGTCAATAAATGATCTAAGAAAGTTTGATAATTAATAATCTAGCGTCCTACCATATTGCACTGTTAGATTGTTACTGTATTTAGAGATTACACCAGCAGTTATATCCCTACCACCTCCGATCTAATAACAAAGGTAATGAAAAAAAGTTCGGCCAGTGACGTGAAAGGGGCGCGTTAGCTAGCAAGTCAGCGCGATATTAGCTGCGTCCTACGCTGCTTGGTATTCGGCCGGCGACTCGGGGCCGCGGCCGGCCGTATTGTGACGCGCGATCGTCCGACATGGACAAACTTCGCAATACCGCGATGCAGGGCTAGTTAATACGGTCGTTTTTGCCGTTTTGGGAAGGTTACTTACGTGTTTTTTGGCATTGCTAGTGACTCTAGCTTTGAACAGTAATATAATGAACCTAATGAATTGTTGTGACGCGCGATCGTCCGACATGGACAAACTTCGCAATACCTACCGCAATACTAGCCAGGGCTAGTTAATACGGTTGTTTTTGCCGTTTTTATAAGGTTGAGAGTCTTGGTTACCTTTTTTTTGTCGTTTCTAGTGTCTCCAGCTTTGCACATCATGAACCTTATGAATTGGTATAAAACTGGCTTGTATTTTAGTGATGAAAGCAACAAACGGGAATGTGAAATTATGTCTAAATATAATTTCCGATTACAGAGGTATTGTCCTCGTTAATTAGTACATAATTTGTAGAAACTTAATCCTGGGCGCCCTAGTTCCATTTCACACACACCCTAGTTCCAGTTCCAGGCACAAAGGCATAAATGCGAAGCGAGGCGTATATCGAACATTGTCCTTCGCATATAGCTCGCCGTGTTTAATAATACAAACCCCACAAAAACTGTGTACAATATCAATAAACGCAACGTGCATCCGGCCCGGGGGTTCCAATTATAGTGAAATGACCGTTCATTTTTGCGAACGCTCCGCGGCGCACTCAGCCGCCCGTGGTTTGCTTTTGAGCGTTTGTTCAGCGCCCGCGCCGCGAAATCTCCCCCCGCCCCCGCCCCGGCACCTTCCGCTCGCTTTTACTGTGGTTAGTACTATTTAAATGCAATGCTTCCATAAAATATTCCTTTTCGATATTATCTGTTATTGCACTCGTTTTCGTATCGTACATTTGGACGTGTTTAATGCGAATTGACTTTGTATTTATTTGGCACGGTTCGAACGGTTGCTGAGAACGTCTGCAGTAAGGCTGTGGTTTCGATATCGAACTATCCAGTTTCAAAGCCTAGATATTTATGAGCGTGTGATCCTTGTGTAGAGCTTTTAGGTTTCAGCTTTTAGTAATAGGATCAACGTTTACCTCCCATGTTCTTTCTACAAACAGACTTTTAATATTCACTAGGGGACAACCTGTCACGCAACACGTCGTGTCGAGCGACATGACGTTGTGAGACTGTCGTGCAACATTTTTTGCACGTCAAATTTTATCCTCAGTGGACTATACGAGGACTTTGGATACTTAACTAAAATATCTCTGTTACCCTTTTCAAGTACTCAAGCATAATGTTTTACTTTCATAATAATACAAAACCTCAACTCTACCAAACCGAAAAAGTCAACACGGTTAAGTGAACGTTCGGGGAATGCAGGCACGATGAAAAGATTGTACGATTCAATAGATACAATAGCCGGCTCCCAGAGCCCCAAATTAAATCATGAAACATCCCTGCACCTGCGGCAGCGACGGCGGCGACTTACCATTATTTTCCCACTGATTTAGCGAGACGCAGCGGTGTTTACCTTCCTATGCTATCCTTGGTAGCTACGTAAGGTCCAATAACCTTTAGGTACCAAAATGTTTATACGACACCGTCGACACCTGTCTTGATGCTATATTCTTATGTTGGTTACTGTAACTGATGTAAATTATTAGGTGGTAGAACTCTCTTTAAAGCCTGAGGAGTCCGCCTGGGTGAGTACCACCGTCTTATCTATTTTTTTGTCCAAGCAACAATGCTTGTATTGTTGTATTCCGGATTTAAGGATAAAGCAGCCAGCGAATTTACAGGCATGAGGCATTTCAAATTAGCAGTATTTCTGTTACCTGCAACCTAAATGTATAAATTGTAATGGACAACAGTTACCACTTACTATTAGGCGAGCTATCTACTCGTTTGTCATTGAGTATCATAAAAAAAATTGCTTTCTTTATTGGTTAATAAAATTTTACCAAAAATTCTCTACTTACATAAAAGCCTATTCTTCCAATTCATTCCAAGCATTTAATACAAATATTTGGGGGCCGAATAGAGGGAACGGGGATAGGAAGATCGAAGAGATGCGGCATCAACACCAAATAAAAGGGAAAGCCGCAAGTCACAGTTTGAGTGTTAAGGATTTAGCGGAGCTATTCGTCCGGGACCGCCACCGAGCACAGACCCCAGTAGAGGTGCAATTTGGAGCAACCACTTTAAATACCTTAGCGCAAAATCCCATACATAATGTCATAATTGACGACTCTAACTTACCAAACCGGTCCAAACGCACTCCACACGCACTTCTGCGCAACGCGGCAAATAGTTTATATGAGTTTGTATGGAGCTAGGTTCACTTGAACGACGCATACGCCATTCCATCCAAATTCATTTGCCGCCCATCGCTTGCATCGCTCAGCGCAGCGTAATTGATGTATATAACCTGCGTCATGAAAGAAGAGACTTGTCAAATGCGGGGATTTCGCGCAGGTAATCGTATACAGCGCAAGTCGAACCACGTGACCCGCCAAGTCTCTTCTTATTTGACACTAGTTGTACCTACTATTGCTGATTGCTGTACCTGTATTGCTGTGAATCTTTCATTATTTCATTTCTATTTCTTTGCACAGATTTAGACCACATCAACATAATATTCATACTAACCACAACGACAATTTACACGTAATTCCTCCTCAGCAATGTTCCTCTATTGCATCTGTGGTCGGTGGAGTCCGCTATCTCCATCTGTCCATCGAAAGTGAGAAAATAGCCGCGGCTTTGCGGACAAATTCCCGCCGATTCAGTCACGTAGGGCCGAGATAGGCCTCTTAGCAGATTTTGTGGGCGCATGTTTAGATTCCGGTAAACGGTTTATTGAAAGGGGATTGGGTGCTGCGTACTGGACGAATATGGTATTGATTCAGCAGCCAATAAAATTTCCTGCACATACGTAATGTTTAAAAGAATGACATAAGTTTTCGATTGAATTACTTACATCGCAATGTACTTGCTTTACATTACGGCATACGATGTGAGAATGCCGAAGATCTGACGAAGAGAAGACGAAAATGTAGGAAAGTGGATTCCGGCAGAAGCCGGGATTGACCGCTCGGATGAAGATAATGATATGTACTTGCTTTACATTATTATCATAATCAACAGCCTATGAGGCTACTGTTTATGACCGTGATTCCCATTCGTCCATGGCCCATTACAGTCCACTGCTAGACTTGAGCCTCATCTACATTACTAGAGAGAGAATCTCCACTTTTTGCAGGGTTAGAGACCGCAGCGGTGAAAATGATAATCTCTATTTTTTGGTTTAAGAGTACTATGTGGTCTGCATCTATGATTAGTCGAATTATTCACATCAAAGTGTAGATGAATATGATAAAATAAAATATAAACATCCATAGTTACAAATCATGGACATAGAAAATGGCTCCACTTCTTACTACTGGACCTATGAACAGTTTACTTTAAAAATAGAATAGGATGAACAGAATAAGTTTTAATAACTTCGCCAGTATGTGCAATATGCAGCCAAACAAGATTGCCAGTTGTACGTCATTTGGCATGTAATTGCGACGCACAGCTGACGCGCCGCGCCGGCACGTGCTACTCGTAGGTACAGCTACGAGCGGCTACGCGCGTAGCACGTAGGCTTCCGGCTACACCCGTAACGTTCTGACAATATTGCTATGGCCACGGACCGGCTAAATTGAATGAACCAGCCACTGCATTTAGACGTTCTATTTGTAAATGTCTACTCTGATTAAGTAAAAAATATTAGAAGTTAGGACCAATAATAATTATATTGAAAGTGATCTTTTCAAATCTTCCATTGAATGATAAGCGTTTGCAAATCTGGCATTTAGGTTACTTGGCCTATACCATTCTGTTTCTCTAGAACTAAGCAAAAATATTTGCCAAAGATCAGGCCAATTAACATCGTGAAGTAATATTTTTGGAGAAAATCAGCTTCATCTAGTCCCAAAATACATCGTTTATTTCGCACCAAGATAACAAAGTAACACATAAACCCAGGATAAAAATTAAAATCTATCATTACCTATAATTTCTACCCGGGACTTCCACGTGGCAGACCGGAGGCATGTTAACCACTGAACCACTTGTCATATGTTAAATGATAAAAGATTTACTTTGGAATAAAATAGTGGCATTGTTAATTAACAACGCATGCATTTTTTGCATTTTTTGCATGCAATGCATTTTTTACGAAAGGTACAATTATTTTATATATAAATATTTTGTACAGCTTTACCTCTTCATAACATCAGCTTAAATATTTTACCAAACACGGAAACATGCATTTCCTAATAAATCCCGAAAACCGTGTGAAACTTTCTGACAACGTACAAACACACATAATTAAGAACTGTGAAACCATTTTGAATATTTTATGAATGAGTATTTTCATATGTATGAGGACATGGCTACTAGACGAAAATTTGCATTCTTAATGAATATATTATGCGAATAATTTTAAAATACGGCATATTTTATTTGTTCTAACATAAGACGTGTGGAAATATCGGGGGAAGGCCTTTGCCCAGTAGTAGGATAATACAGGCTAATATAATAATAGTACATTGTGATACAAGTGTGATATATTAGTTATTACGTCGCAGCAGTATTAAGCGCATAGGTGAGTCGAGAGTGTAATGATCAATGCACTCGCAGTTTTTACCGACGTTTTTTAATTTCAATTTCTTTATTTCGCATTTTATGTTACATATAACTGTTATAATAATGAAGAATCAACATGGACCAGGATTGGGCACAGCAAATTGGTATAAAGGAGTTACTGGCTTGGCTTAGTTGATTCAAGAATAGCTTGTATGAAATACAAGGGTTCAAATTAAGTACCTACTTAGGTGCTTAATTTTAATATTATCATCACAATTACGAGGGAAAAAACAGACTTGTAAATTGTTATAATTACTAACACAGCAAAAACGTTAACAAAATATATATACGGAAAATTACGCGCATTTTCTTTTCCTTCGCGCACAAGCTAGGTAGGCACGGGCGCAAATAGAAAAAGAAGAATCAAAATAATTAATAAAGGAAGTACAATTTCTTTATTCATGAATACAATACATAATTGGTCCTAAAAATCTGTATAGATTTATGAGTATTACCTGAATAAATTAAAAATGCTTGGTCCACATATTAGTTACAGTGAGAATGGGGATATCATAAGTAAAAAGTACGCGTCGTAATATCTTGAATGATGTGCTTAAAAGCACATCATTCAAGATATATATGCATGGAGTGCATAGAGCGTTGGTGGCCGAGCAGTTAGAGTATGCAACTCGTAAGCCAGAGGTCCCGGGTTCGAATCCCGCTCTGGCCATGTACCAATGACTGTTTTCTGAGTTATGTACATTAGTTGAATACTAACCGATGCTCTTACGGTGAGGGAAAACATCATGATGAAACCTGCACATTCAGGCGACTGGATGTGTAACCATGATCCAATCTGGTCCGGTTCCCCTGGTAGCAGGGTCATGGAAGTCAGATGGCAATCGCTCCACTGTAATTACCTGACATGCTGAATCCTGGATCATGGTCAAGGCGAACCCCGGGCCCTCGTGCGCGATAGCACAACCGGGACATTAACGCCAAGATGATTATTTTATTTTTATGTGCTTAAAAGCACAAACATCCCGGTTACAAGCAAGTGTGATGAAAAAAAATTACATGGGTACGTTAATTCTAAAAAAATTACTATACTAAAGATTATTAACAATGTGCACATGCTTTCGATCGTATCATTAAATTTTTTAAAGTTATATTTTGTCGTAATTTACTAACCTATAAGAAGTACAGTCAAAGAAACGGTTTATCAGACTTTCTTATAAACACTACAATTCATTGTACCTAAAAATTGATTTGATGATCTATGTCAAATTATATCACATTGTAATTAATAACAACACTGGACGCGCCTCCTCTCACCCGCCTCCTGCTCTGCAATATATCGCCCGACAGCTGTTATTGTCTCAAATTAAATTGTTCTGCGTCTGACACTACCTACATCAATCCTATCTTCCCACTAATATACAAGTTTGTTATAATGTTTGCCCATCAATTACGCTAAAATATTTACTAATCCATATATCTATACATATAATGAAACAGTAAAAAAGTGTGTCATATTTACAAAAAAATAATTTAGGGCGATGAAGAAATAGTAACAAAATAACATATTTTTTTAATTTTTGTCTTTGTACACGCTAATCTTCGGAACTACAGAACGGATTTAAATGAAACTTTTTTGTATAGTTTGTTTTTTCTGACTGTTATTTGGTGAACAAACAATGCCCAAAATCACATCTTGCCGTATCAATCACGCCACGTATACTGTGTATAAATGTCTTGAATTATATAAGAAATACATCGATTGTGAATTTCAACGAATACTGCTTTCCACACGGACGAAGTCGCGGACAAAAGCTAGTATATTAATATTTGATTGTTCGCAGATAGACTCGGAATAGAACATATGCTTTTTCTCAAAACACAAACATTTTGACTTCTCCCATTCTGTGGTAACAATGATTAGCTTTTATTGTAACACAATGAATGTCAATAATCATATATCGTGCTAATGATATTACATTCAAATAAAATATGCATGTATTCATAATCCTCCGTAGCACCATTCCCAAGCGTGACGTCACATCACAACTGCATACTTTAGCAAATGCTCGGTACAGGTTTACTTGGCAAAGCAGCTATCACAAAACAACGGTGCAAATGGCCCAATACAGGATGCGAAATGCTGAGAATGCTGGCCGAATCCCAGGCAACCTATCCAGATAGTGAGGTAAAGTATTAAATAAACATGTAGGACAGGTGTCGAAGCGAACGTATGTGTATGTGCGAGCCAGTGGACCGGGCGGGCGGCGCGCCCGAGACAAATTCAATTTGCGCGGGCGCCGGCGACGGGCCAGTTTGCGCTGCTAACTAGCCGGGACGTGAACGCTGCCTCCTGCCTCATGCCGCGGCTCACGCCTCCCTTGTCTTTATATCATATCTGGCTAACGATTCCAGACTTTGTTTTATCTTGTCCGCGTGAAATGCCCCAGCAAACGTGAGACGCGCGCGGCAAAACAAATATACGGTTACGCTGTCGGTTTCGCTTCGTGTTTTCTTGTACGGGTGTAACGTAATTGCATTCTCGTGTCGAATACGTACTGTTTTTCTATATCTTTATTATAATTTTTGTCGATGGAATTACGGACGATTTGAAGAAGAGGCATATTGACGAGAAATATTTCCGGCAGACAAAGTAAAGCATCGCAAAGTAATCCGTACTTCGGATACTCATATATGTTAGAATAATATATGATCTTACAATCCATATGGCGCACCTTTGAAACCTCGCCGGGATTCAGAAAATGTATAGATGAGGAATATTAATGTTCTGGTGCCAGGAATGCTATATAGTGTGGGTTCTATGAATGAGGAGTGCGTTTTATGTTGTTTCACTACTCAAGTCTTTGTACGTAACTATGATGTAACGTAACTGCTATAAGTACTGCACTTTTAAAGCATATGACGACGAAGACAAAAAATTTGTAGACTGGGCACAGGCGGTCTATGAGTCAGCAGCATTATGAACTTGGCCCCCGTGAATTAGGGTGCTGCAGATACATTTTTGTTTAATATGAGATAAATGCTTCTCTTTGCTCGTTGTGTCGCGTAACCATCTCGCTGTTGGCCCAAAGAATGCGACACTTGAAAAAAAACAAATGAGACAAATTAATGATTTTTTCTCGAAATTGTCGGGACCGACTTTGATGACATGCAGCATATGGACATAGTTGAGGGTGCTCCGTAACCATGTCGCTGTTGATTTCAAGAATACAGCATTTGCCATACATATGTGACTAATTAATGCTTTTCTTTCGAAACAGCCGGGACCGATTTTTATGTCTATCTGTCATTAGTCATTAGTTCGTAGACGGCGTGTTAATAAGGCATTTCCCATACTATTTTCTCCATCCACATTATTAGAAATTGTTTCCTTTTTCACGCTTGGCAGGCAGCTTGGAGATCGTGAGTATTAAAAATACTCAACGGAAATATAGAAATATTGACAATAATTATAAATTAGAATAACAATTAAAATTTTAAGAATATTGCGTTTTACGCTGTTTGAGAGGCAAATACTAACAAGTAACAAGTATCAAAGCTAAACTACTGAAAAGTTGAAAACTCTATAAAACTTCACACTCAAATAATTCATTCAAGTGACAATAAATAAAGACCCACTTTCGCCGGCGAATTTAACAGAGTATCCAATAATAAGCTATTTTTCAATCAGGGGCGGGTATTGGCGCGCGCGAGGAGCGAGCGCTGAACGCGCCTAATAGCTACCGAGAGAAAGCACATTTGTCTTGTCCCGAGCCGTTAGCGTATATTACGGGCCGCCCGCGCCGCCCGCCCCCCGCACCCCGCCCGCTACGTCCACGCCGCCCGTGACGCCGCCGCTGCGATGTCACCGCACCGCCACCCGCTGCGGCCCGCGACTCTGCTCCTCCTAGTAAACCGCATTTTTTCTTTATTAAGACACCTAAGGTCAGACTCCCGACACAATATGGGGCAGGGTAACACGATATCCTCGCTCGGCTTGGCTATTGCGACAACAATATCTCTATTATTATGTTATGGTTACGTGTCCGTGAAATTGAAATTGCAGCTTTTTCAATGTACAATGTTGTACAGTTTTATACTTGGGATGAAGTAGTCAATGTGATTTTAGACAATAAGCATTATCAGTTTAGTCCCCATTGTTACAACACACCTTTTTATTTATACCACTAAGGTAAGGCACAACAAGCTTACGGCCTGCCTGATGGTAAGTAGTCACCGCGTTTGCAATATCAGGGGCATTACAGTCGGGGGTAGCGTTGCCGACTCCGTAAAAAGCTGGGTGTCATAACATAACATAAAACTCAAAATAGTCATATAGTCATATCAATATAATATCAGTCTTAAATAACTGATAACTTAAATAAATAAACCTGTTTTTACCTACTAACTTAATATTATAACTATTACGGAAATGTTTCAAAAAATGTTTATACACAAACAAGACGAGTGACATTCAACCATAATAGCCTCAAGACACGACAGGCTGAAAATTTACTAAAGTACCCAAACTACAAGTTCTTGAACAACATTGCGCGTCTTACGTAAGTAGCTCCGAACAAGAACAAATTTCACTAAAGCAAGGCACCATGTTGCGTGGTGGCTTATTAAAAGTTTATTTTTCAAATAAAAACACTTGTAACAACTTAGCCTATGATAATAAACTGCGTTGGGCTCAAGCTCATACCGACACTCTTCATTCCAAAAGACACGCGGTACTAAACCGTGAAACAAATACGCATCGGAGGAAATAAAGTGGCGAGACGAATGGTCGGTAGCGATTTTGATATCAGATATGACAAAGGTAACACACTAGTTACAACAGTGTTAGCCGTGACAAAGTAGGCGGCGGCTGGCGCCGGCGCGTCTGCCGCCCAGCCTCTAAATCTCGCGGCGCACGCCGCCGTCATAATGCAAGCGCGACACAAACATGTCTACGTGCGCCAACCTTGTTAAGTGGTTTGGAAGAAAAACATCACAGAAACTTTTTTATTGGCCCACGCCATTTAAGGCACCATATTCTTTTAGGTCCGCTTTCGGCTTTCTCGGTGCGTGCCGGCTGTGTTAACTGATAAGGTTTGTATGGGTTACCTATCTAGGTACTTTTTGCGAAAGTAGGTGCCTATTTATACAGTTGATAAATCTTTGTTGGATTATTTAAGACCTAACTAATATGAGTACATTATTAAATAAGGCCAAATAATATCCTTCTATAATTTTAATTTTAAATGACCTATCTATTATACTATTTATTATTTCATATACCAACTATCAAACTCTATATCTACTCAAATTCTACCTTTTATTTGAAAACCATAACGTAGTCCACCTGGGCTAATAAAACTGTACCTCCCACAATGAAATAACTCGCTTGGCCTCATTTTAATAAGCATTTCCGACGTCATATTTTAAATTTCAGAACAGAGGGTAAAGTGCGTCCGGCAGCACCCCTCAAGAAGTTGGCAAAACAACCTTCGTCCCGTCCCCTCACTTTTTTGTCGACGAGAGTTCGTAATAATAACCTTTGTAATTCTTCAAGTGAAACTTCACCAACTTTGTAAGGGTACCTCAAAGCAACTGTTCATATATTATGAAACAACCAAAACAATGGCTCTTCCCTCATAAGATTTGCTAAGATAGCGACAATATAAATTAGTTATTTATACTTACAATACCTACATTTTACAACTTGGATCATAAAGATTTAAAGTGCAACTCAGTTTTACCACGAAAACAAACCCAGTTCATGAAAACTCGCATATTTGCGGTTGTATGTAATAGCGACGCGGCAGCGAGCGTTTTGTCATATAAGAGCCGTATAAACTTTTATGGTTGTCAAATAGTCGTAAAAGGATCGACGGATAATAAAGACTGAATTTGAAAATCTTCAGACACGATACGAGTGTTTTAGTGTCTACTAGGCAATTTACATAATTTTATAGAAAATACAATTTTAACAATGTTTTTTTTCATAAACGCTCTTTCTGTGTTTCATTTGCATAGAGTTGGTTAGCTGACAATGCAGTTCCTCGTCTAACAAGAAGATAATATTGTTCCAAAGTTGGCTAACTGTCTGTCGGACTAAGATTTTACAAATATTTTAGGAAGCAGTTGCCGTCAAGCAAGTTCCGGGCGCGACGGGGCGCGCGCCTGGAGCGGCGGCCGGCGACTCCACTCGCAGCGGCCCTGCCCCCGCCGACCCTGGCAACCAACATTTTTTGCGGGGACATCATAATAATAGCTCTGTATTACTGCAGGAGAAATTCCAAGAAGTTTATAACTCGAGATGAGTTTCGTGTTCCTTGTCATAAATAATAAAGCGGTCGTCGACTACAACGTTGTACAGATTTTAAGTTAAGTATAAATTCCAGAAATAATTTTTCATTTCGGGTCGCGACAACGAGAGAAGTTTGGAAAGTTTTTTGATAAATTAATGAGCGGCTCATTGCTGTTAGAAATTTGGAAGCGGTTGACTGTACATTATACGTTTATTTAACAGTTACGTTGTAAGTTATTACACGCGCTTCGAAAGTCGCGTCATCCCGTAGGTGCGAGCGTACGCTGACACGTTCCGCGCGATCGAGCCCTTCATTGTAGCCGCATAATGCGGGGGTGACTCGCTCGCTGTCGCCGCCGCATTCCATTCATGCTGACTACATGATAAATGGCAAACAGTGGAATCGCAAATAAAATACGTGTTATTTTCAGTGCCGAGTTTCGGAGCCAAAACAACATGGGCTACGTATCAATCTAATATCATAAATTCCATTTAATGTTGAAACTAGAAGCGGCACTATTCTCCCCGTGCTGTCTACAGATTCTACTTAAGTTAATGGATAAGTTGCAAAGGCGCCGAGTTTACTTTGTGTTGTCAGGTAGACAGACTTGATCGAAAAGTTTCCTTTGTTAATTTGAACAACTCAAGAGCTTCACAAGTGTCACGATAGATACTTTGTTTTTTGAAATTAATTGAATGTGGTGGTGTTAAAAACTGAATAGTGCGGAATGGCATGAAACAATTCATTGAACTAAATGTAGGTATAATAAAATATCGTGCGACTCATAAGTCAACATTATTCTTAAAAGTTTTATTTTCTACAAAATACGATCTAATGACCTGTAAAAATCCTAAAGCAACGTGGTAAGCATTGTACTCATCATTCAACGTGGTAACAAATTACAAGAGAATTACGAGTTATTTCTAAAAAAGCAACTTGGCCCAACTTCACCCCCCGTAAATAATTATGAAGATTAGCATAACAAAGTAAGGTGGAACTGTGTTCAGGGAATGCGTTGCCGTCTTCTGCAACTCATAAATCTTTTGCCTTCTACATTTTAAGAACTTCCCAATGAACAGTTTCATGTTGATGTACATTTTTACCGCTGTACCTAACATTCGAAAATTTCACACAACTATCATATAATATACTCGAATCGGAATAAAGAAGTAGTGGTCATACAAAAATGCCGCAGGAAAGAATTTGTTTGTCCAACTAGCAGGCTCAGTAGTGGACTTGTCGGAGCGTACGGACGGACCTCTAGTAGGTACGGCTTTGGAGCCTCTCTGGCCTCGGTCACTCGCTCTATCAATTACACTAATGGAATTTATTTCATTTCGAACCCACGTCCTGCACTAGAACCACGCTGCGCGCTCCTAGTGCACTTATTTGTGAGTCACATGGACACATACATTCTTATCGTCTGGAAAATGTTATTGAACACACAGTAGGTACTGTTGCAGTGTCGTAAACTTGGAGTAGGAAAATATTGTTAGTAATATTTTAAGTTTTTTATTTGTTTACATCAAGTTCAGTTGAAATCAAAGATTTTGACGTGTATATAGAGGTTTAAATGATAACGTAACACTTGTGTAATTTTAATTTTATAACTGTGTCTACATTACAATGCGCTTGCTAAACATCAAGAATAAGTTAGCCACTTTCGTGAAAACTAAACAGACGATTGTTGATTAAGTGTGTTATGATAAAACATGTCCCAGTCTTGACAGCCTTTAAACTTTGTCAATATCGTAACGTTTCGCCGCGGCGAGGATTGACGCAAGTTTCGGTATTAAAAGTTAAAAAGTAGCCCTTGTGAGACTCGTACGTGTTCTTTGTCTCAAGTTTGCGCACACCTCTAAGGAAGTTCCCCCTCGCACAACTAATATTAGTCAATTAGGTATTCAGGGCGCGCGCGTTCCCCGCGGGCTGTCTGGCGACTGGCCGCGGCGCCCGCGCCGCTGCACCCGCCCGCTCCCCGCCGCCCGCACCCGCGCGCGTCCGCTCTGCCTGCAGTGCCGACTGCCGAGCCAACCCGACGAGTTTCATTTTTAATCAGTTCCTTCTTTTCTGTTCGTAAATCGAAACCCATTTACAATTACTCTAGTCTGAGTCATTTCAGGAAATTCCTGGATAGTAATTACAAACGTGTTCGCAAACACATCCTACAGTCATTGATAACCGCCTAAATAGGTTCTTATTAAACTTTAAAGTAGCTCAAATTCCTATCTCCTACGAAGAGTTATGGCTTAGGGGTGGATATACAGCGTTATCACAACCGAATACTTTTTAGAACACTCTTGGGCGCTACGACTTTTATCGCAGGAAATCTCTCTCCTCTCTGCATAATTCATCGCTATGAAGTTGAAACCGAAGTCGTAAAAGAAATCGCTCTATGATTTCATGTCTTTGGCGGGAAACTTTCTACTTGTCTTTCTTTTGAATCGACGGACGCCGCAGGCCGTGTTATATTATCCAGGATTGCACTTTCCGAACGGATCCCCACGGAACTGTGAGTGCTATTTTTAATTTCAATTACATAATTTTATTGCCTCCCTTCTGTAGGTGTATATATTGTTAACGCATTTAAACGAGAAATATGTTATATTAGCTACTGCTTATGTGAGATATTTACAGTAGATAGGTATAGGTACTAGGCAGACAGGTAAGTTTGGGGCTAGATAGCGCTGTATGAATTTGTTCAAGCATATTTTTTTTATTTAAGCGCTGAGAGATTATGTACCTAGTGGCAAGAATATAAATAAGGATGTTGAGATTATTCAGGCACGTAGAGCGGATGGATGAAATAAGATTGAAATCGCGAATTTGGAAAAAAGTCCTGATCCAGAAAAACATGAATTGAACAGATCAGTAACTTTCTTAAAAAATTGGGGTTGAAAGTAGCCAGACTAAAAGAAGGTAATGTATGAAAATAATATTGTAGATGTGGGCTAGTTAAGGAGGTGTCAGGACAGAGCAAAGTGGGGACCAAATTTAAATTTTTATGTTGTTATGTAGGGAGTAATTTCCAAAACAACTGCCAATGTCGGAAATTATTTCAAATGAAGCCACGTTACCCCCGATTGCCGTTGATAGAGTAGTTTTGTTTTAACCGGCTAGTTTCATAATATGTTTGTTGATGGTATTCTGGACTCCGTCATTTATTAGAACTTCATTACGAATTTTTCGTTTTGTTCTTCCTCTTTGTCTCCTACACGCAGAATTCTCAGGGGAATGGGGGATGGGGGGAGGGGGGGGTTGTTGGGGAAGTTCTATGGACATACACATACCTATCATAGTTAACCGGTTATAGTGTTGTGAGCCGTGAACAGGTGAAACAAAGCTTAATTTTCATAATAGACATCCAATATTATTCGGGACAAATTCACAACGCTATCTAGCCCCAACCTAAAAAAAAGTTAAGACCGCGGGATATGGCATGGCTAAAGTATATTATGATAATTTTACGAGATTACGTCGGCGATGTATACATAATCGAACAAAGTAAGCTTTGGGTACCTACTTAAATTTATAAATAATATATGTACGAGTAACAGTCCACTGTGCAGGACTTAGAGCATCTCTTACGAAATGGGAAGTAATTGCCATAATCTCCACGCTGGCCAAACGGGTTGGAGATCGCAGTGTTATAAATATAACAAGGGAAAAAGCTGCTGCCCATTTTCCAGCCTACAGAGACTCTAGATCTTTTGTCTCGAATGTATAAGCCACCTTGTACGACACCAACGAGTGTCAAGGGTTGGTGCTATTCTACTCTGCCGGACACTACACGGCCAAGCTATATATCTATATAACCTATGTATATTATAGCGATATTGTAAAAAGAGTCTCGGTCAAGAATAATTCAATCTAAGTAAAAACCCACGGCGGCAGTCAGAGCGCCTTGAGACCGCGGTTTACTTGTAGACTTATTTTATGTCTACTCTTTGCATTTTGTAGCAGTCTAACTGTGGCCAACGTCGGAAGCTTCTTTCCAAGAAATGCTTCAAAGTACATTCCAAAAATTTCCCCTCGACATCGCTATTCAGAGAATCAAACTTGTATTCAACTTGTATTAAAGTAATTTAAATTGCGATGCTGGTTATTCTTTGTCTGGCATTAGAAGTCGTGCTGTATTCTTTAGTATGTAAGTATTAGAATCGTAACAAAATATGAGTATTTTTTTGGGAGGATGGTAGACTCACCAGATAGACTATACCAAAATTATTTGGTTTGTTCATCTAGTAACTCTGGACTATAATACCATTGACATGGACCAATTGCCTTGACATTCGAAAAAATTGTTACTTTCTAACACGTTACCGGTTTTTTCTTGTAGATTTCTTGAGATACCATAATATACTGATTGAGGTACCTGACTCAACGTAACAGTAACTCAAAGTTAATTGTAACATTTCTGGACCCATTTTTATATAATCGCATAATTTGATCATGCCTAGCAACAACCGTCCATTGAAACAAGCTGCTGCCAATATTAAATTCTTAAATCTTCTAAGGAAGTAATGAGATTAAATTACTACTTTTAGAATACCACCCTAATTTGCGCAAAACTTTTATCATTTATCAAAGATAATAAGTAGGTATACTTGTACTACATGTTTTTAATTAAAATATAGATGTAGTATCTACTTATTACATTATAGTATAAGGGGGGTACTTCGAAAATTCCAGCTATGCTACATTGTCAACACCTAGTCAAATAATTTCACAAATAACTGCTATTTATATTCAACAAAGCTGATATCTTGCCGACCTAATGTGGCTATGGGTATTATAATATAAATGAAGGCAATCTCCCCACAAAATGTACAGTGTGGCCACCTAATCCCGTAATAAATCATCATTTAGAGCGAATAATCATCATAAAGCTTGCCGCGTGGCGTCGCGGCCGCCCGGGCCGGTCGCGCCGATCGCCCATACATCACGCCTCGATTACATACATGTATCAAATAAACATTACGCCGGACTCCCGTCCCGCCACCGCGCCGCGCCGCGAGTCGAGGGACGCACGCGCCTCCGCCAATAACGATATCCACATTTTTCCGCTCGGCGAAATTGATTTTCGATTAGATTCGTCAACGTCTTGTTGCAAAGCTGTTAAGAATGGACACGGAATAACAATCGGATACCAATTCCGGCGATATCATACCATTAATGAAATATACGACAGTCAGTGTTCTGAATGCAGCCGTTATCACAGATTACGATTCGATAGTAGCCAAAAAGAATGAAGTAATCTGCGGCGCATATATGATATGAATTTTAAATTTGGAGGGTGGTGTGCGCCACTGGGAGCGCCCCGGGCTCCTCGCAAACGACATCAAGCAGGCGACGCGATTAAAAATTCGACAGGGGGCCGCGCCCGCCCCGCCGCGTTGCCAATACCAAACAGTCTTCCCGCAGGCACATCTCAAACGCACTCAGCCTAATTTTGTAATAGCTGGATTTTGCATCTCAAACTTGTAGAACTTTTACGTCAATAAATTAGGACCACAGAAATTCACAGAATATTGGTGCTGTAATAAGGTGCAACTCAAACGACTCAAGGTGGTGAAATTGCCACTCAAAATTAGTGGAAACCAGACAAATATCAATCACGCATACAATAATACAAAGTTATTTGTTCTCAGTAGTATACATTAACTGCATTAAAAGTAAGTATATGGTATAGCTTACTTGTCACATGAATACATTACTTGTCATATGAATTACATGCGGGAAAATATACAACGAAACCGGGAAAAATGTAAACATTATTTAATTTACATGAGTCGTAGGGTGCGACATCTAGGTGAATGTCAAACGTTGGTTTGTTCTTTTACTTTTAGTTTTTTTTTTATAATATGCTATACAGGCATTTGACAGGCGTCTCTCTTAATGGGATGCGACGATGCGGCCGAAGGTTGAGCATACCTGTCTAGAAACAGCCTATTCACTGGCCTACAATACTGTACGGGAAACACATTAGCAGGCAAAGCGTCCGACCACCTCCACAGCTTTGTGTAGATTTCCTATTTAATCACCTTCATTGATTTACTTGAGTGTTTTTTGTTGTGACGGATAACAGTTACCGATTTCTACATCCTCGGTCATACGATTCTCACAGTCAATATAGGCTCCCTAGTAATCCTAAGTATACACAAAAATACTTAACATTTCAACTTGCTATCTAGTTATCTAACGCGCCTTGCCCCTACCTGCAACATAATCCCTAGCCATATTAATGAGAAATTACGTCAATCAAACAAAATAGCCCGCAAAATTCTAGTATTCACAATATCGTTTTTGTTTCGTTAAAGATCATAATAAAAGCCAAGGAAAAAGATAGATCATGTTTTGTGTAGGTAATTGTACAAAATACTAAAACAGTAGCATTTGGTTTCGAACTCGAATTCGCGAACATATGGGGTCCTCCGCCGTCAGGGGCACAATGGAACCGGGCGGTGTGCCTCATCATGAGTGGTAATTTAAAAATTTATTCTTGTAAAGACGACAACATGGGGCGCACCCCTAATGCTCGCAAATTAAAAGGCGCGACGGGCTCAGGGGAGGCCCACTCTGATTTTGAGCCGGTAAAGATTTGCGGGGGTTGTATTCTCCACGGTCGACAAGCTACAATCGAACATTAATTACGTTTAGTCACATTACCGCGCCACATGTCGTGGCCTGAGGCAAACTGTGTCCACATCATGGTGATCTGTGGTTTTTAAAGATTGTTTGCAATAGGAAACTGATCGGAAAAAAAAATGAAATTTTATAAAAAAAATAAGTTTTTGTTTTTATAATAAAATAAAATCACAAAATATCGATTATTTATATACCTATATCCTCTGAATGGCTATTGAAATAGACAAAATTTTAATATGCTTTTGTCTATGTCTCTGGCTACCTCATTTATTAGTTACTACTTTTTGCCCGCGACTTCTTCCTCGTAGAGTTCGGTTAATACATTTCAGGCACGTTCCCGCGGGAACCACATTTAATTTCAGGATAAATTACAAACCTTCTTTGTATAAACCTACTTGCTAAGCTGTACTTATTGCAAATTTCATCAAAATCGGTTCTGTAGTATTTGCATGAATGAATAACAAACATACATCCATCCATACAATCTCTCGCATTCGTAATAAGTATTAAAGTAGTAGTAAAGTAAAGGATAGTACCGTGACTGTCATCGTAAACATATATGAAATCCGCCAATACATGGAGTTCCTAGGAAATGTATATAATTCCTAAAATCGGCAGGAAACGTGTTAATTTTATTTTATTATAGGGTAAAAGCCGGATAGTTGTCCCACTTTTTAAAAAAGCTCTATTATTAAGAAATATTTAGATACTAAGAATTATGCAACAATATTATGGATGGACTCAAAAACCGATTTTAAAAATTGTTTCACCAATAGAAAGCTACAAGTCAGAGAGGAACATGCTATATTTTATTTCAAAAACATGTTCCGGGTGTCCTACGGTGCTTGTTTACGAGTAGCCCGATATTTCGACGCAGTTGCATGCGTCATGGTCACGGGACGACTGGAGAACTGTGAGCGCCGAGCGGCGTTGGTTAGCAATAAACAGGTAACAATAAACAAACGCGGTAGGAAACCCGGAACATACTTTTAAATTTATATGTGACAATGACCGCGATAGTTTAAAACAATATATTATATTTTATTTAAAAAATAATTAAATCTTGAACAAAATTGCAATAATAAGACCCAAGGTATCAAAATTATGCATTCCCAAATAATTTCAAAACGGCTGCACCAATTTCATTAATTATTTTTGTTGGAATAGTAAATAATTGTCAGAACTAAGTTTGTATGAAATAAAAACAAGGGTAGGTAGGTGTAGGGTATGTGTAGTGTAGGTGTAGAGTAGATGTAGGGTAGGCGTTGAGGTAGGGGTAGGGTAGGGTAGGAGTACAGTAAGGTAGAAGTAGAGTAGGGTAGTGGTACGGTGGGCTCGGTAGGGGTAGAATAGGTGTAGGGTAGATGTAGGGTATGTGTAACAGTAGGGATAGAGTAGGGTAAGTAGGGGTAGAGTAGGGCCAGCTAGTATTTGATAATAATAAATATAGTAAAGCCATAAAGTTTTTGACGGTGACTTTTGTTTGGTTTTCATTAGACACAGGACTTTGTTCTCCTATATACCACAGAAAAGTCCTGTTATAAGTATGGATGTAAAAATACCCTGTAAAAGTATTTACACATATAAATATAACATTATTATTATAATAGAATTGAGATTCACACCGGAGTGATTGCGGTGTTCAGACAGCCGCGTCTAACTCGGCATAAGAGTCAGAAGCGGCGTCGAGAGAGCTCATTCTCTAGCTCGGGTCAATACAGCCTACATTCGTGTATTCGCTGCCATCGGCACCGCTAGCAGCCCTGGACAAACGGCACCCTATGGCTATGAAATATCATAAAAACATCCATAGCCTAGTAACAGCTTACCATCAGGTGGACCGTACGCTTTTTTGGATATATATATTAGAGGTATATAACAAAAATTAAAAGGCCATATTGTACCTAGTTTATTTACCCAGATCAATACTCGTATAAGTAGATATAAGTAGTATATAAAAATTCAGTCAAAACGACAAAAATTACATTTTTAATTTCACATTACACAAAAACATTAGCCTTTTCGGTAAATTAATACAAATAGAAAATTTGTAGCGCGTTTCATTTTTGTGCGTATGTGTTCAGACTTTGGTACCGTCAAGCTTTTGGTACAATTTAAAATGTGATATTGGCAACAGTGACAACAGAAAGACATCTTGAAGGGAAGTGAGAATGGTTGCTAACTAACTTTAAACTGACATTCTAAATAAAAAATTGTAAAAGAAACCTAAAGATGATTTTGTAATACCTATTCAACGATACCCCACATGACATAGTTTATCGACTTCATAAAATATCGCCATATTGAGTTTTGTCTTCAGTAAAACTCGCAAGATTAAGACAAATCGATTGACATAAGAACCATCAAAATCGGCCTACAAGTTTGGTCTCTCGATTGCCATAAAGGAACAAACATACATACATTGGCTAATAAACACATTATTCTCCTTTGCGTCGCGCAGCTGGTTAAAAACGTTCGTTTCTAACAAATCATAAAGCATTACATACTGCAAATCTCAATAACAAGGTACCATGTCCATGCGTCCCTAATTGCAAGTCATTTCGGTCTCATAACAGGGAGGCCGGAGCGCTGGCGATAGTTGGCAGCAGCAAAATGTTGATAAAGGCATTGAGCGCGTGTGCAGATAAGCATCTGCCGAGTGGTCCCCTTCTGTTTCCCAATAGGCACGCTCTACTATTAATTCCTGAGCCGCCTCTAAGCCAACACACGCTTGGACATAATGTGATTGTATTTGCAAGTAAAATATATCCAGCAAAGTAATTTCGTACGGTCTTGACAATGTTTCTGGGGGGAATATTTGTTGCGTCTGTGTTAATTATATTGCTGCTGTGTTATAAGGTATCTATCTGTATGTTTGTTTCTATTAGTATCGATCGATAGTGTTTTTTGTAGACCAAGCACAATCCAGTTACAGATGTTTTCAATATTTTAATAGTGCTAATGGGGCTAATAGTGATTACCAACGTGTTTTTTAAGGATAATGATATTGAAACTGCAAATTATTTGAAATATCTGTTATTACATTCCAGACCTGTTCCCGTGGGAACCACATTGAATTTCGAGACATATGTGCTATTCTGGGCTATAACCTACATTACTACCACATAAAAATCCGGTCAGCATATTTTGCGTGAAGGACTAAGAAGTATTATACATCCATCATTACAAACTTACGCATAATAATATTAGGAGGAAGTAGGTACATGAAAAAATCCTGGGTATGTTCAACAGAAACATGGACGCGATAAAAACTTTCGCCTCACCTTACCAAGGCAGCGTTGGCCCCGTCCCTTGAAAATGTAAAATGAGGGGAGACGTTAATAAAAATTCCACGCTGAAACAACAAATTAAACGAAGCTGAGCCACTCGAAAAGCCATAAGTACTCATCTCAATTGCCGCCGATAAGAAATCCAAGCCTTGCCAATGTATTCCAGGCACGTTCGGGCGCACGGTTTTTTCTCGCTATGCCGCCGCGGCGTTTAAAACGAATTGACTCTTAAATTCTTCAGAATGAAATGTTGTCGGAGTTTTATTAAATCGAGTGTAACCATTCCTGACATTACGCAAATGGCGGAGTCTCCCCCACATCTGTCGCAGGGATGCACCCCTTAATAAGTGTTAACGCTCGCCGGCTGCGATGAACACTCCACTCGGCTAAATCTCTACAAATTCTTGATACAAATTAATGCCGCGGAGAGCGGCGCCGCCGCCTCGCTCTTTGTAATTCCATTTGGCGGCGCCTGCGACTCCGGCGACCTTGCCACCTCCGCGTTTACTGTAATGGCCACCGGTAATGGCCGACGCATACGTCTTGCCTTGTGTCTTCGTTGTTACGGCTCTCGATATCTGAAAACATTGTCTGTGGGAATCGTAATAATTGACGACGAGAATCGTTCAGTTGGTCAAAATGCCGGTCTGCCACGCAGAGGTCCCAGGTTCGATTTCCGGCCGAGCAGAAATTGAAATGATGAATTTCATTTGCGGGTAGAATGTAATGTAAAAACATTGTATATAAATTGTTTATCAGTTATCTAACACCCATAACCCAAGCTTTGTTTACTTTGGGGCTAGATGGCGTTGTGTTAAATTATCCAAGCATATTTATTTATTTAATATTATTTTATACTAATTTTCTCCATACAAACTGAGTGCCGTATGAGGACCTCTAGTAAGGTACAGAAGATTGTACCGCACACTTCTCAGTTTAGACACATTGACTCTAGCTCATTTTATATTGGTGGTGGGTAGGTAGATATACTGCCGTCTGTACTCCCAGAGAATAAAATAGTTATGCATTGGGTGACATTTTGAAATATGTGAACTCTTATTTATGATTAATAATTAATGAAGAAAATACAAGGCATGGGCTCTTTGATTTCTGTGGCATTAGCTTGTGAGGAATCCTTTACAAATTATTATAGGAATTTTTCGTACGAGTCTAGTCCATAATGAGGAGCATTTCTACGTAACAATATACTCGGTGATTCAGGAGACGTGAGCAGGATCAACCCTATGGATTCAATCTACACTAATATTATAAAGAGGAAAGATTTGTACCTATTTTTGTATGTTTGTATGTTTGTAATGAATAGGCTCAAAAAGTACTGGGCCGATTTAAAAAATTCTTTCACCAGTAGAATGCTACATTCTTCCAATTTGACATAGGCTACATTTCATTTCGAAAAAAATTAGGGATCCTTGGTAAAATTTGAACAATGTAATCGAAGGTGTAGAAAAATACCCAAAAAATTCCTTACATCGCGTGCGCTGCGAAAACTATTGATGATAGAACAAAATAATGTACTACGACTTTGCAGAACACATCATTATCTACAAAAAGTGTCGCGACAGTATATGTCTAACTATTATAGTTATGTCACAATAAGTGTTCTTTTATTTTGAAAAGTGTATAATTTTTTAAGGTTTACTACCCGTGCGAAGCCGGGGCGGGCCGCTAGTTAACTATAATCTACTCCCTCACATTTTTTTTGTTAAAAAAAACTAAGTTTTTAATTTAGCTTTTAAGATATGGCCCAACCTACCCCCTTGCAGTGCTAACGTAGTTTAGTAAAGAATTGTCTTTTTTATAATAAGGAAACAGTTTTTATTTATTTATTTATTTTATTTAACATTTATTGTGCACAATAAATAGTATACAAAATTGACATACAGATAAGATCACAACAGGTACAGCTTATTTCAAATGAATCTTCCAGCCGACCAACAGACCGTCTTTATTACATTTAAAACGATCATTTTGGTTTTTATTAATGTATATTTTTTCTTTTATTTTAGCTCTTCTTGTAATCTCAACTTTTTACATTTACGCCACCGCTATTGAGTCACTTTTACGTCACGGGAGCGTAAATTGTTGTGCGACTTTTTGTGTCACCGTCGCACAACATGTTGTGACACTATTGCGTCATTTGCACCAAAATTTTGGTTTTTACCCTTATTCTAATTTATACCACCCTTATGGGGACACGTGAAAGTAAATAAAAGCTAGACTAGACTAGCTAACCAAAAAGTAAGTATTACTAAAGTTATAAAATAATAGTAATTCCCAAACACTATTACAGACATATCCGCAAATAGCGTATTAATCAATCAAAAAGCAAATCAGCCAATAACTGTAACTCACAAACGTGCAACAGCAATAACATCATACAAATTGCAATTCATTTCTATTTTTCAGACCATTAACCGTGGACAATAGCCCAACGACGGCGCGGGCGAGAGCAAAATGAACGCGAGTGAAATAGTTCGGAACTGGTATCATCGTTGCAAATGTAAATGAACAATTAAAGCGCGCGCCGTGGCCAGGGACAATGATGATAATTATTTTAGTTCGCTGTCGGCGCGGCCGTCACTCGCCCGCCCGGAATGCTCCTCGGACCCCCATTTTCACCATTAAACAACGACACTTCTGCTGTTCGTAAATTATTATCAGCCAGCGCTTTCATTACTCGGCTCTGTAACAAAGGAACTCGCCGAATGTACGAACTGATTCAACTTGAGGAAGTTCGATTTTAGTGCGGCTCCGCGGCGGTGCTGGGCATTGTTCGCCTAAAATCACTGCTCATATTAGGCCCGGGGTGAAATTTTGATTAATTCGTTACTGTGCTCCCGGCACCGATAGCCTCCCGCCGCTTACACTAACTTCGATGAAAGGACAGTCATCTTCTGAATAATAGATATAATTGCACTGGCATCCTTTCAGTAACTACTATTGGACAAAGTTGGTCAAGTCGCGTGTAGCCGCACATCCACCGCAGCAATCTCATTTCCTTGGCGTAGAGTTCGTGCACGTTCTTCGTCACCGCTGGTCATAACTCGCAGTCATAGAGCATCACAAGCCTAATTATACTCTTGTATATGAGCCCCTTGAGCTTGACAGGGATTTAATGTTCGTTGATGAATGCCTTGAGCTCCGCCGTGGCCTAATTTTCACATAGTCGCCAACCATTTCTATGCACGTACTGTGACGAGGGATCATTTTTTAAGCCTAAGTCCAAAAGCTCTACAGCCAACTTCTTTGCCCACTTTTTCACCTTTTCTTCACTTCCTCTTTATATGAAAATATTTTCCCACCCTTAAGCAACATCAGGTAAGTAAACAGATAATAATCTGAAGGCACCAAGGCAGGAAAGGAGAATACGCGTGTCAGTCCAAAATATCCCTTCTGAATGACTCCAAAAGTAGCTTTGTTGTGTTGGTCGTGTGGGGTTCTGGCAATATCTCCCTTCTGCAGCAATCCCCTTCTCTTGATCTGAATTACCCTTCAAAATTTTTTGTATTGATGGTTTCACCCGGAGGTACAAATTGTTCAAAATGTTGGCTTTGTAATCCCAAAACACGGGATTTTTTGGGAGAAATCGTGGTTTTGAATTTTTTGCCATAGTGTTATGGGGTCTGACGCCATTGGGATGATTGTCTTTTGGTTTCAGAGGTATGGTGAGCAACACAAGTATCGTAACCTAGTAACTATATCTATAGCGCAGAAAACCATCACCTTTAGCACATAACGCTCCATAAAGTCTGCGAATTTAGCACTTGGCGACCGATTCGATCGACATGGTTCATGGGACACGTTGCTGTGATCCCAGTTTCGGTTGTACTGGCGCATCGTTATTGTCGTGTGAAATAATAGAGCTTGACTAAGTGTCACGAATTGAGAGAGCAGGTAATAGCAGTGGAGCGACTGCCACCTGACCTCCGTGACCCTGTTAACAGAGGAACCTGACGAGATCGAATCATGTTTACACATGTGCAAGTTTTATCAACATGTTTCACACATCATAACATCGCAAAAGCATCATTTAGTGTTTAGCTTATCTAGTACATAACTCAGAACAGAGGGGTCGGTACATGGCGGCAATGGCTCACGAACCCGGTACCTCGAGGTACGATTCGGACCTCTTAAGCATTATGTGCGTGCGCACTGAAAGATCACTTCGCAAATTCGTGAATACATTATTATACCTTTTAGTAGAAGTGGTGAACCAATTGTAAAATTGCGTCCTGGAATTTGTAAAGAAATAATTAAAATTACGGCTTGAACTCTCAGTTTCCTAAATCTAGGAAAATATGAAGGTTAAAGAAAATTGTTGCTTGAATCCACTATAAAACATGTTAAACAGCGCTAGGGTACTCAAAACTCACCTTTCACCGCTAGGCATAATATGAAAAACTATGGTCTAAGAAAATGAATATTTAAATTCATTGATTGTAGAATTTTTATTTCTTTAACCGAAATAAAGATCATTATGGCCCAAGTTAACTTCAAATTATGTGTACATAGGGTGTACCCTACATGGGCTATTTTTACAGAAAAAATCAAGTGGTTTGATTTGTTATTCACGCCATTAATTCGGAATAAGATATATGTGAAAGTATAACTTTTTTACTAAATATTGGATGACACAGCGTTATTATCATTGTTTTACAATATATTAGATATTTAGAAACGTGTGGATTGCGAGATCACAATGAAATATCAATTGCATGGAATAGCGACATATTTGTGAAGTCCTCTATAATTTACAAAGTTCCGTATAGTTTCTACTAAAATCTGAAAAAGCAACAACATGGATTTCGTTATTAAATTAATGTTTTTTATACCTTTATTGGACTACCCAGGCATTTGACTGCTTTCTCACCTGTTGGTAAGTGATGATGCGGCCGTAGATAGAGCATGCCCGTCTTGGAACAGCCTATTCACACTCAGGAAACACACTCGCAGGCAACGTATTCCATTCCTTAGCCGTACGCATTAATAAAGGTCGAACCAAAGCTGCTCGTGCGGATAGCTGGAAGATCCACGACATAAGGATAAAGCGTTCAACCGAATCGCGTCTCCCGATGGCGGAAAGGGACCGGAGGAATGAGGTCGTGCAACTGCTACGCACACTTTCCGAAATGTAATCTGTAGATGACCGACAGACGCGTAAACGTATACCGGATTTCTTTTGGCGGAACACAAACACGCCTGTGTTTTGGTGGCGTTGAACGCCACCAGATTTGGTTCGCCCCAATCAGAGACAGCCTTCAGAGCTTCATCCAAACGATCAACCATGGTCTCTCCACAAGACCTAATATCGTCCCTGTGGTTTTTGCCTCTGACATATATATATCCGTTACTGTGCTGTGACCGACACCAACCAAAGACAGGAAAAAATCGACCTCCGTATCCAAAACACCCTGAGATGCGCAGCAGCCCTCCATAAAATACTTGCGTCTAAGCTTCTCTGCAGAAGAACAAAGATACGTGTCTATAAGACAATCATAAGACCGATCTTGACGTATGCGTGTGAGGCTTGGACATCAACCCAGAAAGAGGAAAACAAGCTCTTAGTGGCGGAACGGAAGATTTTGCGTCGTACTCTGGGACCCACCAGGGGCGAAGATGGAACCTGGAGGACGAGAAAGAACATAGAAATAGAAGAGCTCGTGTCCGAGCCTAATATCATCGGAGAGATTAAAGCTGCTCGACTTCGATGGCTCGGACACATTGAGAGGATGGGAGAGGATCGTGCAGCCAAATGTGCCTACCTGGGACGAATAGCCGGCAAACGCCCGGTTGGACGGCCCAGGTATCGATGGATAGACGAGGTCCGGAAAGACCTGCGCGAACTCCAGATAACGAACTGGGAACAAGTGGCGCAGGATAGGGACCAATGGCGAGTTCTTGTGTCGGAGGCCAAGATCCACTTCGGGTCGCTGAGCCAGCGAAGTAAGTAAGTAAGTACTGTGCTGTCGTCTGCATACTCAAAGATACCTGATACAAACAGATTGTTAATATGCAGCAGGAATAAAGTCGCGGACAATACCGATCCCGGAGGAACTCCCGCGTCGATAGCCTGAATATTAGACGAGTAGCCATCAAGAACTGCACGGATTGAAGGTCCTCTCAGAAAATCTGATATCAAGGTGCAAATGCCGATAGGAATACCAAATGAAGGAAGCTTGCTTAGAAAGCCTGCATGCCAAACCCGGTCAAAGGCCTTGGAGATATCAAAGACACAGCAAGGGCTTAGCAATGTCTCTCAATAGCCTCACTCCATAAATGTGTGCCATTCACCAAAAGGTCCCCAGTCGACCAACAACGGCGGAATCTGTACTGGTAATCGCTGAGAAGATCGTTACTTTCAAGATGCGCAAGGAGTTTGTTGCTCAGTGCACGATCCATAATCTTACAGAGTATGGAAGTGATCGAAATAGGGCGGTAGTTGCCAGGTTAGTTGGTTAACTCATGGCCGACCCTTATCATGGACGTCCAGGTAAAGTGGACTCTGAGAAGCAAGAGCCAGAAATTCATAGAGGCTGCCAAAGGCCTCGATTGGAGCGCAAAGGACGAAACCGCCAATGAGCTTTGGTGTCATTACCAGAAATCCATCATCAAACTCGGACAAACAGTTTCTCAGACACGGGATGGTGAAATAAGGAGGTGCAGGAAGCAGAAAGGGACAAAAAGGCATTTTTCAAGAAACGGCAGCGCTGTAACTCTCTATCGGGAAAGGAGGTGTACTTGGAAGCAAAGCAACGATCTAAAATGACAATGACAAAAGCGCAGTCGACCCAGCTGGCTCCGCTCTACGATGCGTTGGATACTGTGGAGAGGCAAAACGCTCTGGATATGACAAAGTGTGTTGCATTAAAGGCACGGACGGCGTGTTGCGCACAAGTGCAAATTCCGTTGGTGCTATCATTTCATGGAACATGACATGAAAAGCCCAAATACTCCTGAAGTGGTGAAGAGGTCTCTGGCCTGTATGAAGAGCGGAAAAACTATTGGCATGGCAGAATACCCATACAACCTTGGAAAACAATTGGGACCCGGGACATACTCTTGCTCACTGAACTATTCAACAGGATCGTAGCTATGGGTCTTATACCTGGCGCGTGGCGTGTAAATATTATTACGCCAATCTATAAAAGAACGGGCATTGTGAGGAGTGCGACAACTATCAAGGTAACAAACTTATGAGCCACACAATGAAGCTATTCGAACGGATTGTTGACCAGAGACTTTGCTAGGAATGCTCCTTGTCGGAATGCCAATATGGCTCTAGGCTGAGCTGCACCATGCAATAAGGGTCCTCCAGGAGCCCCACTGCCGTAGGATTTGCATTTTGCATTCCTCGATCTGCAGAGGGCCTTCAACAGTGTCTCTCGGGATAATAAATAAACAATCATAAGCCATACTAAGCCCTTAGTTGTTTTGCATTGAGCTCGATGTTCTCTCAGTGGAAATACTGGACGCGCGCCTTTGGCTTATGAGTTACGCTGATAACATCGCACTGGTGAGCAAGCTTAGACAGGATCTTGAGACCAGGCAGTCTCAGTTACAATCAGTTCAGAAACTTAATATTTTTGACTTATTCAAGCTTAGACAGGATCTTGAGGCCAGGCAGTCCTGTGACCCTAAAATCCTGATCAAACTCTAAGGTCTTATAATCAAGAGCATAATTAGGCCTCTGAAGTTTTTATGGCAGCGAAACCTGGCCGGCGCTGATGAAGCTCGTTCGCAAACCCCACGCCACGAAATGAAAATGCTGCGGTGGATCGTGCGCGTAACGAGTACATCCGTAGCAGCTTTAGCGTGAGAGACATTGCGGAAAAGATCGAAGAGGCCACGCTGGTTAGGTTTCGTTTTCGTAAGCCCAAACGAAAGGTGGGAAATATATGCCTAAACCAGCCGGTAACAAAACAGAAATTGATATCGCTGAGTCGGACTCAAGCGCCAACGGCTTACGACGTGGTGATGCTCAGGCAAAGTGGAGAAGAAAGATTAACCACTCGGATAATGATGATTATTATCTTAGGCTTTGTTTAAATGACTAGATTCTGACGTTTTTTAAGCGATAGTTTTACAATTTTAATATTTTTTTAATCTGTCATCGCCTCAATCCATACAATATATGTATAACACTTATAGACAATCAACTAAGGTAGGTAGGTACTTTTACAGATAACCAATACACGTACCCCAGTAAAAACGTACCTATTTATAAGCATTTTTTGTACTCAAATTTTTAGGAAAATCCATGATTCTAAAATGGGCCTCATACTTTCTAAGAACAATTTGCTCTAACTTTTAGTAATTCTACAATTTCAGATTTCTTCTCACTAACCCATTTGGATTGCTCACCAAGTCAGTTCCTTACAAAATAGAAATACCTAAGTATATTGACAAGGTTTTGTAAGGGCGATTATGTTTTATTAACCCCAATACGTACTTATTTTATTAATCAGCGACAGCGGTACACAACGCATGTGTATCACGCAGCCAGACGTGGCGATGTCTGTAATTTGGCTAGTCATAAATTACACGTTTAACTGAATTACGCTCTGTGAGCGATGCCACTTCGCATAGCCGTTTCGCCGGCGGCCGCCGCGGCTGATATGGAGCCTCGCACTTCGCGAATGAGCTTTGAATCAATGATATCACATTAGCGACTCATTTGCTACCTACTGAAAATGAAAATGAATTTATTGAAATAGGATTACGTTAATTAATCTCTTTTCAAAAGTAAAAATCTAACGGAAAACAAAGGGAAAGTTAAGCGAGCTCATCCAGGTAGTAACATCTGAGTAACAAGTATTGCATAAAAGATAGTCATTACTGATTAAGCAGATGCAACGCAGGTGCAGTTTTGTGCCGTGTGGTGACCGGCAGAGTAGAATAGCACCAACCCCTTACGCTTATGGGTGTCGTACAAGGCGACTAATGTTTTCGAGGCAAAAGATCAAAAGTCTCCGTAGTCTGAAAAATGGGCAGCAGCATTTTCCATTGTTATATTTAAACACTGCGATCTCCAATCCGCCTGCCAAGCGTGGAGATTATGGCAATAACCTCCCCTTTCGTGGGAAAGGCCCTAAGCCCTGCAGTGGACTGTTACGGGCTGTGATGATCTATATGTTATTGTGCATAAATACTAATGTAGATCTCATGCTATAAATTCTATAGTTTTTTTATACAAACCTTAAAGGTTAACTTCTAAAATTGCGTCTTTTCTAGCTAGAGATTGCTTGGGTGCCTAATCGTAGTCATCGTACTTTTAATATAAAATTTGGAGGAATAAGATAGTGAAATGTTAACAATGATCTGAAATGCTCGTAAGGGAGAGGTACCGAATTCGGTCCTTATGCAGGGCCGCCACATATCAATGAATTAATGACGATGCTCTTATGGTGAGGGAATACATCGTGAGGAAACCTAACAGTGATGTCAAGATCCTCTGTTATCAGAGTCATGGAGGTCAGATGGCAATCGCTTTACTATAATTACCTAGACTGCCAATTCCTGGATCATACGCGAGGCGGACCCCGGACCCTTGCGCACGACAGCCCAACCAGGACATTGACGCCAAGAATTATTATTGAGTATATATTTAATTATCCGTTTCCATTTAAGGCAGGATACCCCTCGTCAGACTAGGCCACGCGGTAAAGGGTCAGGGCGGGAGAGGGAGAGAGAGGAACAAGTGGAACATCCTAATGTTATGTAGCAGGACCTGACGCCGGAGTTCCACCTACACGGACAACGACCTAATATTATAAGGATTAGATAACAGGTGATCCTTCCCAACCTAGCAGTGAATTCCGGTGTAGGGGCTAGCGGTGAATCGCCAGCCTGAGCCACTCTTCTACCAGGTGAGCGCTTTGAGATTTACTAAAGGTGGTTTAGTACCTGAACCCTTGTTTATTTCGGGTTATTCGTGCGGCGACTGCCATCTGACCCACAGAACCCGTTAAGGATAAGCTGGTGAGGTTCTCAAAAACCATCGGTGATGTGTGTGAATAATCAATAAATCCGCCTTGAATCATCCGCTCGCTTAGATATAGGCTACAAGATTCTAACCTGCATACTATTACAAGGAGGGCTAACCACTTGGCTCCCATGATTTTTAATATATGCCATGCGCTAAACAGCTATCATTACGCAAGAAACTGTAGATATTAGACACATATATGTAGACAAAAGATATTTTCTAATAAATTTAGGCTTTAATCATTTCAAGTTTACAAGAAAGTATGTAAAATAAGGAAAACGTTATTAAATAAATAATATGAAATACAACTACCCCACGCATTGTAGAACCTAGTAACATCTAGTTAAACAAAAATACTTTCTGCTCTACAATATTAAAATCACCATAATTATATTTTCAGCAACCGCTAAGGTATCCTGGCCGAATTGGAGACTGGGAAAGTACCGCCTACTTAACAAAATGTTATTTAATACTATTTTGAATAGTATTGTGTTCCTGTGGGTTTCCAGGTATAAGGTTTTCTGTGCTCCATGGGATGGGGATTTGGAGAACTGTGGCTTTGGCAATGGAGAGACATTTGCCTTTTTGCACATGTTATAGAGGTAGGCAACGCATTGGCGATACACCTGGTATTGCTAATATCTATAGGCAGCGGTGGCCTTGCACTTGCCTGTTTGCTTACCGTATGACAGAAGAAAATCATAATACAACCAGATAATTATCTTATTACTGTTTAGTCTAAGTACACAAGACCGGTACAAAAGGCATACGTATCCCTACACAAGACAACCAGATATCTTACGGCGAAAACTACACCGAATACCTTCGTCGGAACCGTGAAAATCCTTACGTAGTAAAGCTAGTTATATACAGCACGTTACGCAACCCAGTCGGAAAGCCGGGGCGGCCGCGGGTTGGGCCCGCAGCATTTTTCCGATAATGTTCCTTTGATTACGCACATAAGTAGGTAGGTGTTGTTCTGTTTCGTCACCGCCCACCCGTCGGTCTTACGCGAAATCAAGGAATGATAATGCGGGCCTTCCGACGCCACCCCCGCAGTGTGGAATGTTTTAATTAAAACCAGTCGCACAGTTAATAACACTATAATTTTATTTGGTTTCTGCGTTACAACGTTTGCTCGATTGTTTAAGCTTCTCGTAGAGTCAACGTACGATTTATAAAAAAAATTGACTGCAAAAATATCGCTATAGTTTAGTTTTAGAAATTATATGTTATAGTATTCATATTTTCGCGAAACCACAACCGGGATGCTGATGCCAAGATGCTTATTCATAATTTTAACGTTCTATCTAATGAACTTCAAATTGTTTCACGTTAAATATAAAGTAAAAGTTTATATCTGTATGTAATTTATTTATTTTACAACTTATAGCAACAAATACACATATTTAGATAGATAACTTAACAGGGATAGACAACATATGCATGATTATTAGGGTACCTATCATTCCGTGGGCACACCATTTTGAAATATTATTCGGGCATAGGATCTAAAGAACCATAACCATTTAACTATTTGAATATGTAGAACTTTTATCAAGGTACGCATTAGTCTAAACAAGATCTACCGATATGTCAAATATTCCTGAGATAAGTAGAGTTTAATGAGTACAAAAGAAAACTACGATATCTAAACCACCGCCCGTTCGTTTCCTTCACGCACTTTGTATCTCCCCAAAATCGACACAAAATCCAGTAAATGATCAAAAACTTTATTTATTTCTGAATGTCTTATTTGCTCACAATATTAAAGGTACATCGCACTATATTTTTGTTATTTTCTGTCATAATTACTATTGCAAAATGTACGGGAGAATCATAAACTATTCAATTTGATTAATTATTACTACAATGTATTGTATTAAATCAAGTGGAAAATTTAAAGAAAAATTTCAGATATCACCCTCTTAATACAGTATAACCAACCATTTATATTTTCTTTAAATCAATTTTGTAATATATAGGACTTACACTGTTTTAAGTACTCTTGTTTGTTACTAAAATTACAATAAATTACTGCAGACTTGCTCTATAGCCCGTTATTTAATATAATATCTTACTCATAATTTGAATTTTATGTATTTAGAGTTTTTTTTACAACGCATCGGATGGATTCCCGACCTCAGAGAGTAGAACCCTTACGAAATTAGGGCAAGCGGAAGTATTTTTTTTATAAACTGAATCTGCATCCGATCAGAATACGTGGTAATTCTGTCCAAGGTAACCATAGAACTATTTCTATAACCACTGAGCCATTCGAGTTTGACAGAATTATCATAAACACTAAATGTTCAGTCGTGTCCGTGTATCAAGAAAACGAAAAACGCCAACTTAAACTTTCCAGATTATTTTTTCGTAATTTTTAATTTAATAATTTATTTTGTTTTACACTATTGTTTAACGGTATTATTCGTAAAAAACAAAATGTTTACGAGCCATTATTTGTTGCAACTTAGATAATCCGTAGGATCCGTAAGATGACTGCATTATCTTACATTAGGTCAGAAGGTTATCGCAAGGTCTTGACATATTCATATTGTTTGCATCCAGTTAATATACCTAATAATAGCTATTTACTATTCACAATGTATTCCCAGAACTATTTGTTAGGTGATTTTCAAACTTTGAACGTTTATATTTATCCGGTCCTATTTTGCTAGGTCTACAAATGTGCTACGCCCAACATCTACGACGTAGGCTTCGACCGGCGTAGCGTCCTTTCGTAGCCTCGTAGCCTGTATAATGTTAAACTTGGGTAAGGTGACAACATACCTGTGTTGGGGAGGCTGTTGTCGCCCAGTCCCGTAGACGTGTCGACATCGGCGTGCGGCTCGGCGGCGGCGGCGGCGAGCGCGCACGCCCACGCGCAGCACAGCATCAGCCGCGCGCCGGCGCGCCGCCACCAGCCGCCCGCGCGAGACCCGCGAGGACCCATCTCACATCACCAACTGTACTCAGATCCCTTCCAATAACTTTTTTAATTTAAGCGACTGTTTCTAACACTATAGCTACGTAAGTATACAGTTTTTAGCTATTTCCTACAACTTTTGAAAAGTTTGCGAAAGTCCAGTTTCTACTTTAAAACTTTTTAATATCGATTTTCAGTACTGGCGAAGTGTTAAAAAGTTTGTTTTGTGAATTTCTCGAATTTATTCTGAGTTTGCTCGTCGCGCTTTCGAGTGTAGTGTTAGGCTTGTGTCAGCGGCGGTGCGGCGCGGGCTGCAGCGGCCGGTCGCGGTGGCACTGCCGGCGGAGCGCGGCCGGCGGTCGGGCTCGGCGCTCGGCCGTCGCGGCGGCTGAGGAGGGCCCTGCGCGCGCACCGCCCGCGCCCGCCAATCGCGGCCCGGGGGAGGGCCCGCGCGTAAGACGCACGGAAGTATATGCGGAGGCCTATGTACAGATGATAGCGGACAGGTGGTTCCGCGGCCGTAATTAGCTTCCTGATAACTTATTGCTACCTAAATATGCTTAACCGCTGGACGATTAAGATAGCGCCGCAAAGGGTCGCTCTTTCACCGAATTGCGGCTGACCCGCTTTCATTCACAGTTTCTCTAGTTCGCAAGCGAAGTAGGTTCGTCACGTACAGTCTCGTACCTTGACCTTGGCGGGAGTTTTGTCTAAGTTCCCTTTATTAACACAAACTCGACAACGTACCTATGTAGAATTAATGAATGCTTTTTTAAATACGTATTCTTTCATTCTCAACGGGCCATAGTATATTCCGATAAAAATGAAACGTCATAATATATAGATAGACTCTCCTACCATGTCAGTATCGCACCTTTTGGGAATAGCCTAGGAAGGAGCTTAATTTTTTTTCTTTTTTCCTATAAAGAACAGTATAGTAATAATAACATACTCGTACATGCTTAAAAATAGCCCAAAACACTTTGCACTTAATAAATAGAGTATCTAATAACAGAATGAAATCAGACAACTCCTACGGAACGACGTGCAGAGTTTGGGCTAATATGGGCTCGAAATATGTGAACATTTCAATAGTTACCTTTTTCTCGACATGAGATGACGACACGACGACTGGATTTGAATTAGCTAACAAAATACCTCCAACTTTTTACAACAACAGTGCTACAGTAACAGTACAGACCACACTTAGCAACAAAACGAGTAGCAGTAATAAACAAACAACTTAAACAAAAATCTATACAGATCAATTTTCTGAACAGAATGGATGAGCTTGATAACAATACTAGCGTAGGTATAGATGGAATTAATACTAAAGTAATGAAATGCATTAAACCATTCATAATTACAGAACTAACAAACTGTAATAGTAATAGCTTAGAAACAGGTTACTTCCCGGTTGAACTAAAAATCGCTAAAGTAACCCCAATATACAAACCGTGAGATAAAGCAGATCCAAGTATATTGTGAGGGTGCCGTAGGTTATCCTACGTCATCGAGTAAAAGAAAAATTATACTTTGTAGCGATAGTAGACGTTTAGGCGACCCACAAAACGTTAGTCTGCCAGTGCACAACCTGGCAAGATTTCTGTGACCCAAACTTCAACTTTCACTTCCCACTTCAAGTCACCAAAAAGCAAGGTGACTTAAATGTGGTCGAAAAGCGAAACAAGAGGATGTAAGGCACCTCGTTTTTCTTACTTCTAGAACCCACGCTAGAGGATATGTAACTACCATCGCTACTAAAAGTCGAGGTTTGGGTCTAATCTAACAGAAATATTTATTTATGACAAATCAATATGGTTTTCGGGCCAAATCGAATACTCTTTCTGCTACAATCGATCAAGATACTAAAATAAAGACAAAAAATTTGGCACTAAGTATTTTCATTGACCTACAAAAGGCATACGACACTGTCAGTCGTACTCTACTATAAAAAAACTATCCTTTATTGGCATTACTGATACTGTACTCAAGATATTCCATGCTTACTTATCGAATCGCCTCAAAATTGTCAAGATAGCTGAATCAAAGTACCACAAGGGTCGATATTGGGGCCACTTTTGTTCTTAATTTACATTAAAAACATTATGTTGTGTACGGACGTAATACAATATACGAATTACCATTGTTATCCTAGGAAATCAAGTTATTTATTAGTTCTAGTTGTATGTCTGTATCTGTACCTAACTGAATAACATAAAATTATAAATATTGGATCTCTCCAAATTGTTAAACAACCCTGTAAGCTGGTACTCAATAAAAGAGTTAATAAGACAAACGCATTCCGATCTAAACTTGCTGCATTAATGGTTCCAATGTAACTAATTACCTATAAATGTAAATAAAACGAGATTTAAAGGAAAAAATAAAAAAGAGGGAAGAGTAGACTCTTCCCTCATAATAATATAAAACTTATGGAAAAATCCGAAGAAAAATGTCTTGGTCTAACCCTTGACTGCGGTCAAACTTGGAAAAGTCATGAATTTTTTTTTCTAATTACTTACGGTAGGCAAACAGGCAAGCGGGCCACCTGATGGGAAGTAGTCACCACTGCCTGTAGACATTAGCAACACCAAGAGTATCGCCAATGCGTTGCTCACCTCTATAACACGTTGATCTGGCAGCAAAAAGGTGAAAAGAGAACCCAATCACGACTGTACTACGGGAATTCTTTAAAAAATACTTAGATTTTTATTTTATTATTTTTATTTGACCAAAGTTCGAACTTCTTACATAAACAAATTTAAAAAAATACGTAATTGGGATAAATTGAGACGCTTTATTATCTAGGTTGGCAAGACAGACGGGTCCACCAAATGGAAAGTGGTCACCACTATCCAGGACCCCCCACTGCCAAAGCCACGGTTTCCCAAATCCCCACCCCATGGAGCACTAGAGACATTACTCACCGGCAGAAACACAATAATACTATTTAAAAGATTATTGTTTAGCTGCGGTATTCTGTAAGGTGCAGGTACTTCCCCAGTCGGGCGGCTCTAATTCGAACGGGATTCCCCGCTATGCCCTACCTCTCTCTCTCTAAATTAAATCAACGCTGACTCCGTACTAGGCAGTCCATACGGATGTAGACGATGTCATCCACAACAAATGCCATACATAGTAGGCCAACATCATCTTGACTACCTCTTAGAAATATGGAGGTGAGCCTGTAATTCTGTTCTCCAACTTTACAAACTACATAAAACAAACTCATTAAATATAATGTATCTAAAAGTATGCAACTACTACAATGAGCAGTTTTCCAATAGGTATCTAAAGCATTTCTTATCACTCGCTAGATGGCGCCCCAACACATTTGGTAATCGAAGATCGCTTGAAATAGGTACTTATCAAAGAGGATTTAAACACTGGGTATCTTGTACTGGATCATATCAATACATTTCAACAATTTTAGAGGTTTTAATAAATTATTACAAAAAAAACAAACATCAATTTGATTTAGTCATTTCGTTTCATGGACGCTAGGATCAAGAATAAAAGGAATTCAAATATAAAAGGTTTGTATTAAAATGGAACATAGTGCCTACTTACATAAATATTTATTTTTACATTTCTTTCAACCTTCAAAAGCTATGTTTGTATTAATAAACATTTTATTTTTAAGTTTAGTATTAGTTGGCTGCATGAAATCACTGCCACCATCATACAGAATAAAAAAATATTACCAAAATTGGAGGAGCGCCATCTATTTATGCTTTTTGAAACCAACTGATAATACCTACTGGAAAACTATTCATTACATGCATACTAATCAAGAAAATTCTGAATAAAGCTATACATACAACACTAACTTTCTATTCAAAAAGGATGAAATCTAACTAAAGGAATTTAAATAGATAATAATCTTCGTAACGTAGCTTACATAGCTTTTAGAAAGAACGAAGTATGATAAAAAAAAAATATTTTATAATGGTTCGAAATAGCTAAAAAAAACCACTTACAACAACAAACCGGTTCCTAAAATATTTAAAAACAAAATAGAAACATATATCGTCGAAAAAATCGGAGTCCGACCCTGCTCTAACACTTACACCACACACACTAGAAGTCACGATACGAGCAATAATTTCAAATTATTGCCATAAATAATAAATAATTATTTTTTCGTCAAATCATACCACTGAAAGACAAGATAAATTTTTACTTTCGTACACAATTCATTTAAATTCTCATTAAGTGAAATGTATTTTCTTTATAGAATAAAGATCTTTAACCATAAGTCACGCCTTTTTCCCGTAGGGGTAGGCAGACAGAATTGTTCCACGTGTTACGCTCCTGACAAATCTCTCTCGCATCATCCACACTCATACACCTTTTCATACTAGCTGGTTGGTTTAAGGTACTCTTGACTTGACCTTTCTTTAAAATATTTCCGATTTAATAGTGATCTTTTTGGTCTTTCAATTATATCGTTTCCATCATCACTCCTGCCATATATATATTTTTGTTGTACTCCTCTCATTCATAATTTCTAGTAAAGTAAGTAAAGTAAAACACTTTTATTACACTCAAACACACAGCACAAAATTCTTAAAATTAAATTTAACAAATATAATCATACAGAGACATAAACAAAACAAGAAAAAGAAAAAAGATACTCTAATCTCGTTACCTGTGCCATTGGAGAGTGCAATGGGGCCACACTCAGCATATGCCACGACAGTTGCCGTGACGCTGGTTTTCAGTGGGCCCCCTAGTGAAGCACGGACAAAAGTGCCACAAGAAATTAATAAATAAATTGAAATAAATAAATATTATTTGTTTAAATACATAATACTATATATGAGTTTACATAGGTGATATATCGTGTGAAGTGTGAAAAAAATACGTTGCCTTTCATCGTAACGTAAGGGAGAGGGACTGAGTCGCACGACCGCGCTCCTGCCGTCCATTTCCCTCCATTCTCCGCGCGACACTGCACTGAGAGCACGCGTCGATAGCGCGCGGGTTAAATTAGAAATTTTACATTAATTATTTAGTTCGATAATTCTAAGCCAAACGATAATCCAATTGAAACACCACAATATTAATTAGTAATTCAAATACAGTCATGACAATTATAATTTCATTACATAATATTTTGATTAATTTTAATTTAACGGTTTCTACATGGCCTTACCAATTCCTTTCTCTATCCTAGTCTTTACATCTCGTTTCACTCCAACACACTTTCCTACAAGGAACGCCCTTATCACACTATGCCGTTTTCCATCATTCGTTGACAAACAGCCAAACATCTTAACGCTCTTCTGCAGTTATCCTAATTTCATGCTTCTTCTATAATACTTTTTATTTCGTTTTCGTAAATTAATGTTGGTGCGAACATTTAGTCCTCTATGCCCGAGCAACAGCAAGGTGGTCCTTTTGTAACACCTGGCTGTTCATAATTGTATGCAGTCCTCCATTCACCATATTTCCCGCATTCACACTTTTAGACAACACTAAATCCCGTAAAAAAAATCCCATTTTCCATCCGCGAACACTATAATACATTCAGTCATATTTTCACCTTTCGAAAATCAGTATCAAAACCTACCTGCATTCCTGATATTGAAGATCACGTACCTCTTTACTGGATCATCTACTAAGTTAATATCCGAAGTGCTACCAGGTGTCTGTGAGTGCACCCTTGGGTTCATCTGACTACTGCTTGGTGCACTCTGAGACGCCAATACATGCCGCGAGAGAATGGTTCCTCGGCGTCGCGTCAGACTGGGATGGACTGCGGAGATTTTACTTCTCGTACCCGTGGTACAGCTATGCTTGGCATCAGATAATCCTTCGCAATGCGCTTTAGCTGACGCGGATACGGATACTGTTGGGAATGAAATGCTTCACCCCAACAGTGCCGCACGTGTCGGTGGACAAAACCAGCCACGGTTCGGTAAGTCCTTTGGTGAGGCCTACAACGAGGAGCTTACAGAGCCTGGTCGGCAGCACAAGATGCGAAGGACTCGAATACTGCTACGCTAAAGAAGCGTTACAATGCTGTCTCCAGATCCAGTAAGAAGGAAATAGTTACGGCTAAGCTCAAACATATTCGCACACGTTGCACGCAACACGTTGATGAGAGACTACTAAGCCTCCGGGAGTCTTAAAAGCACCACACATTAACAGTCCGCCTGCAGTCTCTGGTCATATCGGGCGGCCCGCCGTTCTAGGCCAATAACGTCTACACACTAAAGCGATTATTGCCTGCCGGCAATGGCTTGCTGCGACGTCTGCAACTACACACTAGCAATTGTAAGTCGGCAGTTTTTGTAAAACTGAAGGCGCTCGACTGACGGTAGACAAGCCGCCGGCCGACTACCTCCTAATATGTGTTTATTTGGCCTCAAAGCCAAGGACTGTCCGACCGATATCTGTCAAGCGGCCTCTCAGTTCGTATTAGTCGTCAGTCCGAACTGACGATTAACTGACAGACTGATATCGTCCGGCGAACTGTTAATCTGTGGGGCCCTTTAGTGGTCTCCCACTAATCCCGCGGTGTAAACAAACTATGCTTGATGTGGGTATTACACAGCTACGGTGCGACGTGCATTGATTTTCATTGACGTTGGGAAATCCAGCTGGCCCAACAGTAATCCAGCAATTGTACTTAAAATTTATGCTCCTGAATTGGCTCCGGTTTGAAACACTTATTGGCGCTCTCTTGAGTAAGTTCTATCCTCATGGAAGATATCTTTGTCTTCCCAGTTCCTAAAAGGGATAACCGCACAGACCCGTCTAACTATCAACCTATTGCAATCGTAGTCTAGTCTCAAGACCTACTCTCCAAAGCCATGGAGCAAATAATAAATGCCCAGCATGTCGGTTACCTAGAGGGAAACCAGCTGATTAGCAACCGTCAATGTGGTTTCCGCAAAGGTCGCTATGCCGGTGACATTCTAGTATACCGGACTCACCGATGCGCAGTTGCCATTGTGAATAAGGGTGAAGCGTTGGCCGTCAGCCTGTACATCACAAAGGCATTTAATCGGGTCTGGCATAAGACACTTCTTTCGAAACTCCCAGCTTGCGGTCTCCCCGAGAAGTTATGCAAGTTTTTATACGGCAGACAAACAGGCAAGCGGGCCACCTGATGGAATCCTATGGACATCATATGTTGCTGGCGCCTATGGACATCAGCAACACCAGGGGAGTCACAAATGCGTTGCCGTCTGAAGAGACCTCTAATATACCTCTTGAACGATCCCATGTCATAGTCCAAAGGAAACACTGTTGCTGGGACCTCATTCCACATCCGAATCGTACGAGCGAGAAACATTATTTCGAACCTTCGCGTGGTGACCAACAGAGGGCCTACGTAGAGAAGTTGAATACCCAGCCCACGGCGGGCGATGTGATGGCGGAATTGTGCAGTAGGCACCAGATCGAAAAGTTCCTTCAAACACTCCCCATTGTACAGCCGATAGAACACACACAGGGAGCGAAAGTCCCTTCGGTTAGCCGGTGGTTCCAACTTGCTTGTTTGTATGGGATCATCGACAATTCGTACGGCGTGTCTCTGTACGGAGTCCAGAGGATTAAGCAGGTCGGCAGTTTCGCCGGCCCAAAGATAGGAACAATACTCCATATGATGTATCGCTTAGACCGGTTAAGCAATCCAAGCTCTTTGAAGCTAATTTGGCCTTACCTTCCAGGTGACTCCGGAATTGCACGCTATCCGATATGTCGACACCAAATATCCCGATACTAAAGATGGAAAGGGGTGTTCCTTGGAACTGCGGCACTATGTCGAAAGGATCTTTTTTGGCGGAAAATGCGCAGACCTGTGTCTTCGAGGGGCTGAGTTGGACCAGGTTTAGTCTGCCCCAACTCCTGATGCAGTTTTTTTTATGCTGATTCGAGCACCGCGGGCCCGCCCACAGTCTCTGCAGCGAACGGCACAAAGTCGTATGCTGCCTTCAACAGTATTTGCCCTGTTTAAGGCTCGTCGCCAATAATAAGCCAGTAAATAGAGCTATACCAGCGGTGCCCAGGCACAGGGCGCAGATCCCATGTAGCAAACAAGCCAATATATTTATCGCTTGTGCGAGTGTAGTGTAGATGCGCGGACACATACATCATAACAGCACCTCAGCCAAAATGTCTAAAATTTCGAGCTCGCTCCGCTCGGTCATTCATTCCTTGGTCACCCCAGCTTTTAAAACCCAAAATATCAAAGATTTCATGCTCGATTCGATCACTCATTCATAAGTTACAGATACTTTTCAATAAGCTCGTTCCGATCGCTCTTTCATTATTTTCCCTAAGGTACTTTTGTAAAGATAATCCCTTTTCTGTTAAGACACAAAATGATAAATATTACGAGCTTGTTCCGCTCGCTCATTAATTATACATATGATCGCCTCAGCCTTTTATAACTCAAAATGTCAAGAATTTCGAGTATGCTCCGCTCGCTCATTCATTAATTGATCACACCAACTTTTTCGACCCAAGATGTCAAAAATTTTGAGCTCGATTCGCTCGCTCATTCATAGCTTTCGGATACTTTTCTTATCATTAACCTAGCTCATTCACCCACTGCTGCTGCTGTAAGGGTCACCCACTGCTGTTAAGACAAAAAATAGCCAAAATTGCGAACTCGCTCGCTTCATCCAATGATCACCTCAAGCTTTTAAGACCCAAAATGTCATATAATTCGAGCTCGCTGCGCTCGCTTCTTCATTATTATTCGCCCAGGTCTTTAGCAAAAAATTCAAATCTCCAAACATTGTGAGCTCGTTCATTCAATGTGTTCACACCAGCTCTTTTGAACCATGATTCAAAAAATTTCGAACTCTACATTCGCTCATTTTTAAAACATTCACATCGCCCATACCGCCCGTCAATTTAGATTATAAGAACCAATATATCAAAAATTCAAAAAGAATCACAGAGCTCGACTATGCAAAATTAACGCTTGGCTTGTATGTTGGTTTTAATCGTGCTGATTCGTACTGATTCGTGCTCACTGATTGTACATTGGCGATCGACTCGGCTTCATCGGCCACCTCAGGGGCCAGGCCCCCCTGGAAAATAGCCTGCAAAGGGGCTGCAACATCAGACGCTAATACAGAGATACAGCACGTCGCTGGAATAAATAATAGATAAGATTTGTCCCAGCGATCCCTGAGGAACACCAGTCTTTATTTCGTAAAAATCAAATACTGCTTTATTAATTTTAACATAGTACCTATATAGTTATATTCACAGTAACAGGTAACAGGAATAGCAGGAAAGCGGACCCTGGGACCTCGCGTGACGCGCGGGGGTGCAACCGGGACATAACGTCAAGATGATGATGATGATGATGAGGTAACAGGAGCAATAAAGTTTCTTCGTAAGACCTTATCCAAAGAGTTCACATACTTAGTGTAGGTACTTGTTAAACCGTGCCATATTCTCTTCGAAATCCAAACTGGTGGTCCAGGGTGATCTCTCTGATCAGTTCATTGAGGCAACAAAATTTTCGAACACCTTTGACAGCAATGGGAGAAGACTGATTGGTCGATATGATGAGGTAAGGTGTGGTGATTTTCCTGATTTTGGAACCATAATTATCTGTGATGATTTCCAAGAACTAGGGTAGTAGCCAGTTCTCAGAATCAACAAGTAGCACAATACCTCAGCCGTTAAGAAATCAAATACTGTTTTTTTTCCTGATAGTTCGACGGATTTCTGCAGGTTATGCAGGGGTGGGCTGGTTATCACATGGGAGAAATACTTTTATGTCCAGTTAGTAGAAAAATAAAAAAACAATTTTCAGCACCTTTTGGTGCTGTAGGGTAGGACAGGCAGTCTACACGTTGAAACTATTTGCATCCCAAGATCCCAAGGGTTTGGAGAAGTAATTGAAGTCACTTTCAGTAGTTTCGTTTTTTAATTTTCTGGTACACCTTGTAGTTATCAAGATGATCTACTAAACATGATGCACACTTGTCAGATTCGGTCCTATATTTTTCTTCCTTTTGGGATCTTCAATTTCATAAGTTATAGTTCAGTTTGACGACCTAGGTTCAGTGGTCAACATCAACCGGTCTGCCACGCAAGAGGTCCCGGGTTCGATTCCCGGCCGGGCAGGAATTGATATGATGAATTTTAATTTCTGTTACGGGTCTGGGTGTTCTATGTATAATAAGTATGTATTTAAAAAGTATAAAAGTAGTTTATCAGTTATCTAGCACCCATAACACAAGCTTTGCTTACTTTGTGGCTAGATGGCGTAGTGTGAATTTGTCCACAATTATTTATTTATTTATTTATTTAGTTAATAAGTAATAAGATTAAAGTTTATATTGTGTTAAATACTATATATGCTATAGGTACTCGCGATACTATGAATTATATAGGTACTTACTGAATTTGAAGCTACTAATTATTTATTAATTAAATAAAAGTGTTAATTATTAATCAGTTATTTTTTATCTTAGGTAAAGTTATCAAGTAAGTTACGAACTCATGGTCACTCTAACCAAAAGTCTATATCTCCATCTATATCAAAACGGCTAAATAACGTTCTGCCAAGTAGCTAAACGTTACATTCGACTATTTGGCTAGTTGTCCTTTAGCCACTCAATTGAATGCAGGCGTTTAATTAACGGACTAGCCTTCTAATTAAATGGCTAATTTATCCAGATAGCTGCGACATATATAGATTGAGGTTAGGAAACTAGGTGAGTGCAACTCGTGATAGTTTTTACGCTACTTTTCATTTCGTTTTTCATAACAGAACAAAACAAAATTAATATTGAAAAAACTAATATAATGCAATTTACACAAAGAAAAAAGACCGACACGCTAAAAATTATACATAAAAATCAAACAATAGCCGAAACACAAACAGTTAAATTTCTAGGGCTCTATGTGGACAACAATATGACATGGGTAACACATTCACAGGACGTTTGTAAAAAATAATCTAAGTTCTCATTTGCCTTATATAAGTTATCCAAAGTAGCAGACCGGCAAACAGTCCTAACGTCATATCATGGATTTGTGATTGCAACTTTGCGATATGGCATAATTTTTTGGGGCAACTCTTCAGAGAGGGAAACTGTGTTTAGGGCTCAAAAAAGGTGTATGTATTAGGGCAATGTGTGGCATCAAACCTGTGGACTCCTGCCAGCCTCATTTTAAATCAATGAAACTATTAACCTTTCCGTGCCTGTACATTTTGGAGTGTTGCGTATTCGTGCATTGCAACCCAAACATATTTAAAAAGAAGCCTGTAGTTGATTCCATTAAGCTTAGACCCAGAAACATTATAATAGAGACACATTGCTGCAAAACAGCAATGATGAGTAAAAATATTACTGAAATGGGTCCCAAACTATACAACAAACTACCAGAATTTGCAATATCTCTGGATGTTAAAAATTTTAAAGTATTTTTAACTAATTTGCTAATTTATAAATGCTATTATAATATTAATGATTACCTTAGTGACATCAATTTAAGAAAACTTTGACATTTGGATATTTTAGCATTCTATTTGGTAGGAATACATTTTATTTTTATTTTTTTAAGGGCGATGACATTATTTTAATAATTCAGATTGACATTTTTTTTGTGGCACTTTATGAAATAACTATTAAATTTGAATTATTATTACTTGACATTTTATATTTTATTGACATTTTATGGAATAATTAGTACATTTGAATTATTATTATTTGTCATTATAATTTAATTATTTTAACTTAAGACATTCAATTTTAATTATTTGACATAATGAATTTTAGTGATTTGACATTTATTTAATTTACTTTTTAATTGTATTATAAACAATCAAGTTCATGTGAAACTTGTCATATTTAGTATGCTTTAAGGCGCATCATGGAGCCGCTACTATTATTATTTACCACCTTTATGTACCTGTGATGACTGAATAAATGATTATGATTATGAAAAAAAAAAAAAACAGTCACACATGTTTCACTATTGTAAATAACCACTTTAACTTTCTTTTTTGCACAAACTATGACTTATTTATCGCACAAATTAATTAATGTTCAAGAGCTGATTTACTTGTACCTATTGACAGAACTATTGAGTATTAATCTCTAAGGTTCAGCAAAATGGTTTTTTTTTATATTGTACAAGACAGGCATTTGACCACCATCTCACCTGTTGGTAAGTGACGATGCGGCCGAAGATGGAGCATGCCCATCTTGAAACAGCCTATTCACTCTAGCCTTGAAGGCAGCTAGATTATATTGATCAGGAAACACACTCGCAGGCAACGCGTTCCACTCCTTAGCCTTATAAAAGTCGAGCTAAAGCGGCTCGTGCAGGTAGCTGGAATATCCACGACATAAGATGAAGCGCTCGCCCGGATCGCGTCTCCCGATGGCGGAAAGGGGCCGGCGGAATGAGGTCGTGCAGCTGCTTCGCACACTCTCCGAAATGTAACCTGTAGAAAACTGACAGACGCACAACCCTACGCCGATGGTCGAGGCTCTGCAGCCTAGCTTCATTCAACTGCGGGTCACAAATTATCTTCTTTGCATGTTTTTCCACCGAATCCAAAGCCGCCAGTTGATATTTGGCTGATCCATCCCAGAGGTGACAGCAGTACTCCATGCAGGATCGGACTTGTGCTTGATATAACTGAAGCAACTGCTCTGAAGTGAAGTACCACCTAACCTTCGAGAGGACACCAAGTTTTTTTTGCTGCAGTCTTTGCCTTGGATTCGATGTACTGGCCGAAGTTGAGATTTGTAGATAGTTCAACCCCAAGAAGGTGTAGTCTAGCCGGTAATTTCCACAGGAATATCCCGAAAAGTTGGAGTTAGATGGAATGGACTCCTTTTGGCGGAAAACAAACACGACTGAGTTTTGATTGCGTTGAACGCAACCAAATTGGCTTCACCCCAATCAGAGACTGCCTTGAGAGCTTTGTCCAAATGATCAACCATGGCCTCTCGACAAGAGTGAATATCGTCCCTGGTGGCTTTTGCCTCTGACAGATATCTATTCGTTACTGTGCTGTCGTCTAAGTACCCAAAGGTACAGGCAGATTGTTAATATGCAGCAGGAATAAAGTCACGGACAGTACCGATCCCTGAGGAACTCCCGCATCGATAGCCTTAAGATTAGAAGAGTAGCAATCGATAACGACACGGATTGAACGTCCACTCAGAAAATCCGATATCCAGGACTGTCAAAGGCCTTGGAGATATCAAGAGACACAGCAAGAGCCTCGCCATGTCTCTCAATGGCCTCACTCCATAATTGTGTGGCACACACCAGAAGGTCCCCAGTAGACCGACCACGGCGGAATCCGTACTGGTGGTCGCTGAGGAGATCGCTACTTTCAAGATGCGCAAGAAGTTTGATGTTCAGTGCACGTTCCATACTCTTACTCTTACTCTTACAGAGTATAGAAGTGACTGAAATAGGGCGGTAGTTGGCAGGGTCGGCGCGGCTGCCTTTTTTGAGCACGGGCTGCACATTGGCAAGCTTCCACGACCTGGGTACAATGCCAGTTACAACTGAGAGGCGATACAGGCGTACCGATAGGTCATATGAACCTTTACGGAGCGATCTATGAAGCTAATTCTAAAGGTAGAGAGTCCAAGAAAGCAGAAGAAACGTTGATTAAAATGGGATATTACGGGGCCTACTGAAAACCAGCGTGGTTGTTCGCGGCAAGCGGCCATAACATTATGCTGAGGAGGGTCCATTTGCGCTGGACGGCCACGAAAAATGCCACTGGGAACCCTATAATTGTCTCCGTGTTTTATGTACTTTTTTTTGTTTTGTGTTAAATGTAAATTATCATGTCGTGGCGTCCTTTGTAATAAATATTTTCTTTCTTTATTTCTTTCTGAGGCAACTAGGTGATCACGTTAGGCGCAGCTAGATTCTGCATCGTTAGGTGTAAGGGAATGCTGTAGGATTATGGTTTGTAGTATAAATAATTGACGAACGGTAAGGACTTGAAGATATTCATACAGAGATTTAGTAGGGAATAGGAAGGGTTTGAATTTCACAACTTTGAGAAATGCTCTTGGTGGTCTTTCAAGTTGTAGTTGATTTATAATAGCGGCACCACCCCAAGCCGTTATACAGTATGTAATGAGGAATTGACAGAGAGTTTTTAAAACCATTTTAAGTAAAGCAGGGTCCGCTTCATGGCGTAGGGATTTAAAAATAAAAATAAATCGTAATCTGCTGGAAATAGTATCTAAGTATGTGAATTTTGAAGGCCAGATTGCTATCTAGGGTGACACCTAAGTTCTTAATGTGAGTAGCTGTGTTAATTTAATTCCATGCTAATGTCATCGAAGTTAGGATAATTTCAAAATTAGCCAATATAGACTAGCCAGTACGAGTTGGTAAAGTGGACAAAGTCGCCCTAGTTGGTGTTCTTAGGTACCATTACCTCTTTCATTATCATTCTTAGGTTACCACACTAGCTATAGCTAGTGCCAACATGCATAAAATTACGAGTTCGCTCCTTGATTTGTTTCTTTAATTAGGTAGGTAGACTCCATAATCTCAGCCTTTAATAGCTAATATTGAATTGCCTTAGTTTCTTTTATTGCGATCACTCCAGCTTAAATCAGCAGAAGAAGGCTGAAAATGACAATTTTAATTAAGTTCATTAAATTTTTATACGGAGCTGTCCTTGTTTAGCAATTATTTCTATCTAACATACTTAACTTAAGTATGTAAAGTAAAGTAAAGTAAAGTAAAACACATTTATTACACTCAAACACACAGCACAAAACACTTAAAACACTTATGTAAGATAAGTATGTAAGATAGAAATAATTGCTACGCCTATGCATGATATGATTTCAAGCACGCGTGTCTGCTTGTGTACCGGTACCTAATTTGTGCGTTTTTGACCAGGATCAGTGAAGTTTGAAAACCCCGAAACACCAAAGAGCACACAAACACTACCCAAACACTTTTCACTGCTTTCCTTTTTTAGGGGCTGGATCTGCGCCTGCTCCAACCCGTCTGGCTAACATGGAGATAATGGCACAACTCTTCTCTATAACAATGTGGAGAAGGCTGAAGTCGAGCAGAATAAGCTGTACCTGTTGTGATTTTTTCTGTATGTCTATTTTGTATACTATTTATTGTGCACAATAAATGTTAAATAAATAAATAAAATAAAATAATATGGATTTATAACTTTAGTTTTCTTTGCCTATCTCTTTAGTTATGAGATATACTGCTTACTGACGTTTTGTGTGACTCAGTGAGGTTGCCAGAATATCCCAAATAAAACAAATATGATGGAAAATATGTGGAGAATGGTTTGGAGAGAAAAAATATCACTACGAAATAAAATTTCTGTGGGGCTGCGTAGAAATCAAACCCACAAGAAATATTTCATTGAAATTCAAATACCTTCCTAACAAGTATAAAAAATTACACCTCCGGTAAATTATTTAGTGATTATTAGATTCAAAATTTATTTCAGTATAATAGGTTTTTGTATAAAAAAAGTTTTGACGAAAATAAATAGCCGTATAATGCAGAAAACAACTGAGACATCGACAGCGACGTCAAACCCCGAATATCCGCGGCTTTGTCCAAATGGCGGGAGGTGGCAGGTGTCATTTGTGACCCTAAAATGTCATTCATCATTAGACCTGCAGCGGTACCGATACGATAGCTCGCCGCCATTTTGATCCTACCTTGTGAAATGACAGTTTCAGATAGGCTCTACTCCAGGCCCTATCAATAGGACATATCCTGTGAAATGGACGGAAATGTACGATTTTGAATAGTAGTGAAAGTTGGTTATACTCCAACTTCATGGGAGTGAATTTTATATTCCGTTCTACTAACATAATTTACAAGCTTTTTAGTTTTAATTTGATTTCGATTTATAAATAAATTTAACATTCCAGAATACTTAGGATGCAATCAAAATAACAAAATACGAAAGTAATCTGAAAATATTCTATTATAAAGTAAAATTTTCAAACATTTTGTTCAATTTAAAATTACGATGTTTTAAAATCAATCGACTCAATGGCAATAATTTCGTTAATGCTGTCTGATACTGATTACGCAGTACAAATTCTGTGACGTCATTCCAGAGGGTGGGTGGGATCTATCGGAGATCGGCGGTACCGCTGCTGCTCTTCTTTACGCCAGTGAGACTGCCCCTACTTCAGCGACACAAGCAGGAGCAGCGCGTCACGTAAATGAAGATGCTGCTGGATGGTGGATGTGTTGAGTTTCACGTTGGAAAAGTGCCGCCTTCGATGGAATGGAATGGCCAGTATGGCTACGTCTTGCGCAGAACGGCAAATTGAACAAATGTCTGGCCATGCTACCCCCGCCAGGCGGGGATGGAAGGGAAGGAAAGGTCGGCCCAAGAAGCGATGACTTGACGTCGTCAAGAATGACATGCGTGCCAACATGCTCATTACCAAGACTGCGAAGACCGAACGAAGTAGGCCAGGAAGAATATAAAGGTGGATCCTGGGCCCTCGCATACCGCACGGGAGCGCAATCAGGATATAGCGCCAAGATGATGTTGATGATGATTACCTACTTTGCTAATGTTGTTTTTAAAGATGTGCAAACTTTTAGGAGATAGATTGCGTTTTGCTTCGGCCAATTTTCAAATATACCTAGTTAGAAATAAAAAATTGCATCTGGCAACTCTGATGGATTTGACATGACAGGTGTTTGACAGATTAATTTCGCTTTCGCAAAATCGTAAACGTCTATTATTTATTCTCTAAAGTAAACAGCCAAAAATTATGCTTATAAGATAAAAATTACTCAGGATATTACTATAAGATGGAACAGGACAATCGGCCTAGAAGAAATGATGATATTGATAGTTTTCGTAATGAAGAACCAGGTTTTGATAGAGCTCGCATGAGAAGGCAATCTGGTGGGTTCGTGGACCTGGGAAATGAATCACAATATGGTACTGGAGGACACCAAGCATCAGGAGCTAATGAAATTTTCGCTGATATACAGGTAATGTGGTTTAAATAAATAATAGGTCGAATACTGTTATAAAATCCGTAACAATATCCATAATGTTGTTAATAAAAAACTTATTTGAAATTTATTTAAAACACGTAACGAAAATAAAAGTTGGCGTGGGTAGATAGTACATATACACTGTATAGTCGACGTCACTAATAATTAATACCTGCTCATAGTATTAGCAAGAACAATAAAATAAATCATAAGATAAGATTAACTATGACATCATTATCTACTAACAATTTATATATAAACGTTGTTTCGCCTTTCAGGGAGATGTGCCTTGGTGGAAATCAAACTTTTTTATTTCACAACCAGTTTTATTTGGAACATGGGACGGGGTGTTTACTTCATGTTTGATAAACATATTTGGTGTTATTGTATTTTTAAGGTCAGGATGGCTTGTTGGCCAGGCTGGCTTAGTTAATGCTATATTTATAGTCTTTTTTACAGGTTGGTAAATAATATATTTTTTGTATAAATGCATTTACCTAAGTTACCATTCTACTTATTAAAACAATAAAATGTTTTTAGTGTTTGTTGCATTGATCTCAGTACTGTCAGCAGTTGGTATCTGTGAGAGATGTAGAATTGAGAGTGGTGGAGTATACTTCTTGCTTGCCCATACACTTGGCTCTAGAATGGGTGGAGCTTTGGGTATCATTTACTGTTTTGGACAGGTATGTAGAAATAATAAGATGTGTTTGCTTTTGCTGCAGCAATCACCATCTTTCATATTAAACAAAATTATTATGTTACAGGCAGTAGGATGTGCTTTAAATGTTTATGGGTTTGGAGAATCCATGGCAAGTTTAGTTAATCTGGACCCACACAACCCATGGCCAGCTCGTGGCTTTGCTATAGCCGCTTTGATTCTACTTGCAACAATAAATGTGGCTGGTGTGAAATGGGTTGTCAAATTGCAATTTGCCCTGCTATTAGTCATTTTGCTGGCTGCTCTTGACTTCTTTGTTGGCTCTTTCACTCTTACACCAGGTAAGGTATCTTAGGGCCCTTTTATATGGAGCCAATAGCTGGGCCAGCCCAGCAAGAACAAAGTTTCAAGGTTGGATTGTGCTCATCGCAAGCCAGTCCAATTGGCACAAGCCAATGGACTGGCCCAGCTATTGGCCCTGTGTGAAAGGTCCTTACATTTTATCTCATGTGTGATATAATATTATTAGGAGAAAAGAGAAAAGAGGAAAGCTTTGATTGTTTGTTTGTAATGGATAAGTTTAAAAACTATTGAACTGATTTAAAAAAAAAGTTTCACTGATAGGCAGTTATGTTAATCGCAAGTGACATAGGCCACTTTTTATCCCAGGAAAATAATAGTGTCCCATGGGAAAGTTCAATGTTTACAGAGTTCCGAACTGCATGCAGGTGAAAGCCATTGAAAAGGGCTAATCTGACATTTGTATTATTTAAAATTAGATATGTAAAGCCACTTAAATAATATTCAAAACATTTAGTTCCAGAGAAAGGTATTTTGGGATGGCTGGGTGGCACTATAGGAAATAATACTTGGTCCAATTATCAGCAAGATTATACTTGGTTCAAATGTTTTGGGGTTTTCTTCCCCACAATCACTGGAATATTAGCAGGGATCAATATGAGTGGAGATTTGAAGAATCCGTCTATTAACATACCTAATGGATCATTGGCTGCAATTGGCACTGGGTATAATTTTATTACTTATCTAATGATGACAAGCAAATTATTACAAAATAATATTAATAACACTATTACTTTTATTGTTTCAGGACTTTCTTATACCTCATGTTCATTATAACTCTAGCAGGAACTGTCACCCAAAAAGGTTTACTGGATAACTTATCAATCACAGCCGATATATCAGCATTGACGGTACTTCTACTGGCAGGCTTATATGTGAGCTCTATGAGTTCATGTCTTGGAGCTATGTATGGCACACCAAGAGTACTTCAAAGCATTGCTAATGAAAAAGTTATACCTGGATTAGAAATACTTGGCCATGGGGTAAATTTTTAGTTAGTTAATATTGCATGTTAGTATTGCATGTTTTTAATCATTATTGTTGTAATTTCTACTTTTATTCATTTATTCGCAGAGAGGCCCGAACAAGGTGCCAATTTACTCTATGGTGGTAGTAGCCGTAGTGACCATCACATTCATCTGTATTGGAGACATCAACAACTTAGCACCCATTGTTACCATGCCGTTCCTTATCACATACGCTAGCATTGATTACTCCTACTTTGCTCTTGCCCAAACTTTTGATTTGCAACATAGACGTGAAATGAGGTATGAACGCATTATGACTATATTTTCTTTATTATTTATTCAATACTGAGCCTAATATATATGTTTATTTTCATAAGGCATTTTTGTAGTAAAATATTCCAACAGGCATTTAATACAGAAAGTTACCAACTGAAAATGTGGTTTAGATTTCAGGGTAGCACACAGCGGGAGTCACAAGTGTATGGCGCGACAGGCAGTGATTTAGACCTTTTGTTCCCTGAGAGGATTAGACACAAAACTGTTGGAGTAAGTTGACAAGAATCGTTTTTTAAAGTGGCTTTGCTTGGTTTTAGTTGTAATTAGAAATTAGACAATATAGTGGAAAGCGATGGATAACTGTCGCCCATAAAATATGCGATTTTTTACACCAATTGTAATTTATACAATATTTTTAGCATTTTGGGGAGCCTCGTCCTACCATTTTGGTTTTTAGAGCGGCCGAGTCACTCGCCTAGCCCTACCGAAACCCGGCGCACCTATCGGGTATAAGATAAGTTTGTAAGGATCGTTGTTTCACACAACAACTACTGAACGGACTTTTTATGAGACTTGGCAGTGTCATAGCTTATATCCCAGAATAACACATAAGTGCCGAAATCTAATATGATTAACGCGGGAACACAGCATAATTGAGTTGATACTAAATATAGAAATTAACATTGCTGAATTTATTTTACAGGATTTCACACCATCTCCTACCGACCCAGCCATTATGAATGGCAGGGCGAATGGTGATGTTGTTGAGCGCCGGCCCAGCGGCAGCGTGCATTCCAAATACAAAAATTGGTACTCTCATCTTTGCAATCGCTGGCTATCTTTGTTTGGGGTATGTATATTGTATACCTAGATAGTGTATGCTTCCTCAGTTACAGTTACCTTATAACTGGCGCTAACGAGCGGTTTGCACCCGGGTTCAGTCAGGGACTCTGCTAACCTTCGACTATCTCGAGGTATCTTGCTTACCGGTACATAAAATATGAAACTTGGGAAGAACCTATGCCACTCGAGAAAAATGCAGTTTCCTATTAAACTGCGCGGTTGCGCGTAATAGAAAATGAACTTTATAATGCCGATAAAAGTGATTGAAGTGTTTTGAAGTGAAGTGAGTGAAGTTGATCACCTCTCAATGTGATCTCGACAACTTTAGTGAAAGAATTTTCGAAATCGGTTACGTAGTTTCGGAGATTAGGGCGTTCAACAAACTATACAGCTATTTAATTTATTTGTATAGATAAGATATCGGATATGCTATTTAGTATAAGTTTTACAATAAGATTGTAATTTTATTTGAAATCGATTCAAATAACCTATAGCGTGAAAGTCTCTTTGTTCAGATAGCTAATGTCCTTAATAAGCAATAAAATAACAAAAAATTGTAACTGATAACACAGTGTACTCTTATCATATCCGCGCGGATTAGTCACCAATATCGCGTTTATGAAATTCTAACGATTATCATTTTTCCCACGTCATCTTACAGGTAGCCATAAAGGTGTTGTTGATGTTCCTGGTGCACTGGGTGTACGCGTTGGGCTGTCTGTCCATACTGTGGTTGGTGTGGATGTACATCGGTGCCGCCAATCCGGCAGTGAAGCCGGGCCGCGCCTCCGAGTTCCGATTCTTCCATTGGCTGAAGATATCGTTCCTGCAAGCGATTGGGTATGTTCTGGAACATTATTCTAGATCATCATCTTCTGGGCCTTCAATCCAGGGTGAGAGAGCGCACCCGGGCACGGCACGCGAGGGTCCGGTGTCCGCCTAGGTTGTAGATACGAATTGCAAATTCATATTCTTGCAACGAAATTTTGCGAGTAACAGCACTTAGTGCATTACCGAATTTATATTTATAAAGATAAAATTAATTCATAGATTTGGTAATCTCCCTAATATACTGTAGTGCGATTACATATTTTCTGTTCGTCAACGGAACGGAATTGTTTCTTCTTATAACCATCGCAAGAGCGACAACTTGGTCGATTACAATAGAAAGTTGGTACTGTGACAATACCACGGAGAAACTTTTCGTTCGTAAATATGTCCGCAATACTACCACGACACGACCCATGCAGAACTTGTCCACGAAACGATCCCGTTCTTTACACTGCATTTTTTGCATTGTATTTGCATTTTATCCACATGTTCCATAACTCCGTAAGATTTCAACGACCTTTCAAAAAAAGAAAGACTAAATCACAATGTTTTCAACTATCGCGGTTATTATCACACATTTTAAACGTATGTTCCGGCTTTCCTACCGCGTACCTTTGTCTACGAGTACGATCACGGCACGACTGGAGAGCAACTGCAACCTGCGCTTCTGCATGCAGCTGCGTCGAAATATCGGCCTACTCGACAAAGGTACGCGGTGAAACTAAAACAGTACCAACAACCAAAACTCCCATTGCCCCCAGACGAAGGCCATTGGAGTACGAGCAACTCGTGGTGACGCCCGTGCACGCCGGCATCAGCGTAGAGCAGGAACGCCTCAATGACGACAACGAAGACTTCGCGTCGCGCCGCCGCTACCACCAGTCCACAGCACTGCAGAGCCATCTTGTCCACGTAGACACTTAAACACGCACAGACAATACGTTTTCATCATATCATATTTATATTTCACAATCAAATCGAGGCTTATTGTTTAAGGCTGACGACATTTAGAAATTAAGAGAAAAACTCGCTCTCGTAAGTATCAAAACCTCTTGTGATAAATTTTTGGCTTTCAAGTCTTCAGTTTACTGCAAATTCGTTTCTGAATGTCGACTCAACTCTTGGCTTATCTCAAACACGTGTTACTAACTTTTATTATCAAATGAGGGGGGTGGTACATGAGATTGTTCTCTAGTCTTCTCTGTTTCATTATCTTCATCTCTCTCTACACACAACCCCACGGAATTGTGCTCCTCATTTGACAAGATAAACTCGTGATTGAGTTAGGTTAGGAGGACAATATACCTCTTGGTGAAAGTTATTATATTGCTTAATTAGATGTTGCGGGTGTTAAGAGTGTACACCAAAGTGGTAACAGACACGATACTATAATAACTAATAAAGTAGACAGCGCTAGCGTAATTCTTAGCTTAAGTCAAGCCATGTCATACAGACATCGAATCGCGAGGAGCTGGTCGCGCTAGTAAAAATGTAAAGTGGGCAAAAACTGAAAAGGAACATTATATTTGATTTTGGGTAGCAATTCCATCGCCACAAGTATATACACCTAGGCCACGGACCTGAAAAAAATACAACGGACATAAACTAAAATCATGAGGGAGTCATAAAAACATGGCCGACCATGTGTGCCTGTTTTTACAGTCTCTGGCGTGACAGCGCGGTACAAAATTAAACAAAAGTTCGAGTGTGTAAGTATCCTACAACAAAATAAATTGTCAATAAATTCACTTATTTGGAGATGAAATTAAAGATCAAAAATGTAAACACACAACTGACAATGTCAAAGAGACTATCCAGGGGTATAAAACCTTTGGTTTGCATAACCAAATGGTTATGCATCATGCACACTTTTCAGTGTGCTTTACAATGGCTGGTAAACTTTCGAAAACGAAACAAATCGATTTACCCCCATTTATTCAATTGATTAAGAACATGTAACTCGAAAACGATTAGTCCAAGAACACTAGTTAGAAAAGTCCAATATTAGAGAAAATTGGCCGCCATTTTAAATCTTATATTATTTTTTGTATTATTATTTGAGAAATTAATTAAATATGTCTCGGCGTCGGTCAATCCCTTACTTTCCAAGCCTTTGCAATAATGTACGAACAACGAACCAAAAGTTAAGAATTTCTTACCATTACCAGTGGCATAAATGAAAACTGCCCATATTTTATTGAAACAGCACAAATATGTAACAAAAAAAAACATTTCCCTATTTAATTCAGTAAAATATTTTATAATATTCATATCATTTTATTTCATTTTGAATGTAATAATTTTAATCAACATTTTAATGATTTTTATAATCCACCATTTGGGTTATTTTTGTATAGTAGCAACCCATTTGCTTACATTTTTTATCTTCAATTCGATCTCATACTATACACATACTATCGGGGCTGTTGCCACGGTTCGAGAACTCGAAGTGAGGGTAATCGTCGAATCAGAAAGTGGGTGGACCGATATGTCTGTCCTTATAGGAGCGGTACCTGTTTACTAGAGAACATGACGCATTCAACTGCGTCGATAGGCATATCGAGTTAAAAACAATACTAACCGTGGTGAGAAACCCGGTAATATGTGTAGTGAAAGTGTATTGAATAACAACGAAAGTCTTAAAACCTATGTCAATGAATGGTCGTAGCTTGCACGCTTCATTTCTCTACACATTCGCTGTGGCCCACGCAACATGTATTTCGTAACTGGCGCTACGCGAGTGCGGGCGGACTCGTTTCGCTGTACAAAATGCCCCATCGCGCGGACAGGCATTGCGGCGCGGCTTTGCTTGACAAATAATTTTATTACATTTAATCATTTATTACGAGAGAGCCGATGAACGCCCTATCTCACAATAAAATTAGTATTCTGTGACAATATCTAACAGATTTTTTAGAACAAAATAACGGTCGGCAACACGGGATTGTTACCCCTATTATTGCAAACGTCCATGGGCTGGCCGAGTGGTTAAGGTATTCGATTCGGTAAGCGAGCGGTACCGGGTTCGAATTCCACTGCGGCCATGTACCAATGACTCTTTTCTGAGTTATACGTACATTTAGTTGAATGCTAACTGATGGTTTTACGGTGAGGCGACTGAATGTGTAAACATGATAATACCTATATAACATACTTAGGTGCCTAATACATATAGGTATCGCATGCGAATGGGGCCTATGATTTTACAATTATATTAGGCATACAATATTTGAATGTCGGAAAAAACATGATTCATGTTATTCACGTAGATAGTCAAAAGCAAACCTACCTGCAAAACAGGTAAGGTTTAAGATAAGGGATGAATTTTTTTCAGGTCCGTGAGCTAGACATGTAAGTTTCTGAAATACTACGGTACAACAACATATACCTCACCTGTGACTTTGTTGGAAGTTATAAGGGCGCGCATGGAAAGAGCCACTAGCAAGTAAGAGCGGAACCTCCGTGATTCGGTCAAACGCGGTCCGTATGAGCGAGAGGTCGGTACGACCCACACCTACAGGATTTATTTATTTATTCGTATGGCATTAATAGCCGAGTCGCTAATTATAACCTAGGTAATTAATTAACACTAAAACTACAAGTAAATATCTAAATTCTTCACCCATTCTGCACCCACAGGATAGAACCAAGGGATGGAAGTGGGTCAAGCACCTGAAGGAGGCGATTGTTTGTGTGTACAATTTTCTAACGACGATTCCGCGGTTTGCAACTAATTTGCAAATAACGTAACCGGCGGACTAACTTTGACAGATTGTCGTTGTAACAATAAATTGTACAGTGCTGTAAATAGACAATTTCTAAGCATATTTTTTTCAATAAAACTTCTTCATTAATTTATTTTCTACATAATCTTTCAATATCGTTACCGTACATAGTGAGAATGTTATATAAAAGGCTGTAAGGGCCAGGATTGCCAGGAAAATCGCCGAGTGACCCAGTGATTTTTTCATACCGCGCACAAACTACTGCCAGTGCTATACCTACACCTCACATTTTATGAAATGAATTCTATGATTTTATACATTTTCTAATTTATTTAGGAATGACATTGCAATGAACTGTACACATACTATTTATTTAAGTGTAAATCGTAGTTATTTAAACGTTTATGTAAGTAACTCATAATTTTAATTTACATGCTTACGCGGACCATAATGTAACCTGAGATTTAACAGTACCTACGGTATTTTTATACGTAATGTAATTAAAGCCCATTTGTATAATATTTCATTGTTTTCTTCAGTATGTATCTATACCAGCCACATGGGGTCTGTATACGTGATCTTGTCCCGGTTGTGCCCTAGCACGCGAGAGCCCAGAGACCGCCTTGACCATGATCTAGGATTTGGTAATTACAAAATGGAGCGACTAACATCTGGCCTCCGTGATCCTGGACTTATTTTTCTCAATCGCCGTATTCCTGAATCGATCGCGAGTGTCGTACTCACACTTCTACCTTTGAGACTCACACATAGATAAATGAGCGAACCAAACCTTCATACGTACATGACTAACATGGCAAACTCGTGATCAAAGCTTTACGGCGGTAACGTTGACTCCCCTTGTGGAAACGAGCGCTCGGAATCAATACGGGGAAACGAGTGAAATAAACAAATAAGGCAGCTAAATATATTACTTTATTCTAAAAAAATATAATAAAGTTTGGGTTGTTACGGCGTGCTATCTATAGCAATTGTTAGGAAGCCTTGAAAATGGCTCTAGCGGTTTTCAAGAGTAGCTTCTCAAAATTCACAGATGGCGCGTTTTTGGTTGATGCATAGACACAAAATTTTATCTACAGAAGCATAGAGAACATACCGAGTTTCAATTCGAGACAAAATGTCACACATCTCTATAACACACACTCTAATGCAAATGCAGGGACGGAACAAGGCAGCCCATCTGCAGATAAGTATATTTGCTACGAATTTCTACTAGTAATGAACACAAACAAATCTGATGAAGTCGTCCGGAGCAAAATACGCCCTTTTTTAACATTGTCCTTATAATTTAACTAGTGGACCCCGCGCGACTTCGTTCGCGTAGCGTTCTAACCCTACACCTACCCTACACCTACCCTACACCTACCCTACATCTACCCTACATCTACCCTACACCTACCTTACACCTACCCTACACCTACCCTACACCTACCCTACACCTACCTTACACCTACCCTACACCTACCCTACACCTACCTTACACCTACCCTACACCTACCTTACACCTACCCTACAACTACCCTACACCTACCCTACACCTACCTTACACCTACCTTACACCTACCCTACACCTACCCTACACCAAAGTTAATGATCCTAAAGTTAATGATCCGCGCAATAACATTTTATCCGAATCCAAAATTCTATTTACCATTTAAGTCTAAATACCATTTTGAATCTAATTGAATCTAATCAAAATTGTGAATCTAAACCATTCCCAGATCCCCTTGAACACACACAAAAAATTTCATCAAAATCGGTCCAGTCGTTTGAGAGAAGTTCAGTGACATACACACTCACAGAAGAATTATATATATAAAGATATATATATTTATTTATTTATTCAAGTAAGGTACACCTGCAGAACACATATTGTTACGTCATAGGTAAACAGTTTACATTAAAGTTATTCTAATACGAGTCCCATATTGGTGACACAACATTCTCGTTCAGTGTCATTTAAAACAAAATAAAATAGAGAAAAAGGAATTTAGTATAAACTAAACATAAAAAAATTAAATAATGATAAACAAAGCAACTTAAAACTATAAAAAATCATAAACAAACTTTTTGAAACTGCCAAGAGAATTGGAAAAGAGATCAATTTGTGACGATTTTTGTTGGAATCCGTTATAGGTTTGACATATGCGGGAGGCAGGAGAGTGAGATCCGATATTCGTCCTAGCTATTGAACTATTTGTTAAGATTCGAGGCATCGGTTTTCTAGGTAAGTTAAATGGTACGCTTAATGAGAAGTGTTCTAGAAGGTCACTGCAGCCAGTATGCCCATTGAGCACTTTAAACAGCAGTGACAGGTCATGCGCACTGCGGCGTTTCCGCAACGATACCATTCTAAAATGCAGACAGCGCTGCTCGTATGGACGTCGGTGTGAAATTTCTGACGATATGTAGGCGATGTGTCGGGTAAAGGACCTTTGTATACTTTCAATTCTTTGTGAATGAACTGCATAACTGGGATTCCAAACTGATGAAGCAAATTCTAGATGAGTGCGTACTAAGGTATTATACAAGTTAATTTTAGTGTTGATTTTAAAACTTTTTGTATTGCGTTTAATAAAACCTAGTGCTTGTGCAGATCGTTTAACTATGTTATTGATGTGACAGGTGAATTTCAGTTTAGTATCTAAAGTGACTCCGAGGTCTCTGATTTCGCTGACTTCATTCAGAATCTCGCCCCCAATATGGTAAACAGAAGGTATGTGTGTCTTTTTAGAAGTGAATTTAATATGAAAGCATTTTTTAGATAAAGATATTGTCATTATAATAAAAGGTAAGATGTCTAGTGAGTCAAACCCACGCCCTGACACCCACCACCGTCTTTTTGATTTCTCGATCCTACATACCGTGAATCGGCAGTGCTTGGTTTTACAAAACGGAGGGTTATGATTTTACCGGTATGAATGTTTATTTGTTGCTCATAACTTCTAAACTAAGAAGGCACCTACTTACTTATCGTTAGAAGTATCATCATTATCCACAGGTTGGCCTATGTGACTTCACATTCAATTAAATATAATGCGCTCTAGAGGACATAGTCGTAAAAAAACTAATAATAATGAAAAGGATAGGTACATTAATATATTAAAAAACAGCATATTCTTTATTATCAGAAGGGACTTGCATCTACTTATTATCTTGTTCTTCAAAATGTTTACAACGCAACACTTCCAATTTGCAACAAACCTAGTAAAACAAATAAATGTAAATACGCGATTAATCCGTTAAATTGTTTTATAAAATGTCAGAAAATTAAAAATGTCATTTAGATATATTTTTGGTATGAAACCCTAATTTATACATATGAAATTAAGGACCGCTGTTTACAAGATTTGAGTATTAAAATTTTATACAAATGATACTAAATCCGACCCTGTTAGCATCAAAATATTTTGGATCACTGAAATATTGCTCAATTTGACAATAATTTAAAATTTATCTTTAATGGCATGTTGTTTTAAGGTAAAGCATTTCAATTATTGCAAATTCACACTATTACGATGCATATTTTTGTCACACTTTCTAAAATTGATTCCCGATCGCCGTGACCACGAATGAAATTACTTACCGATGAAAAGATAATCCAGGTGTATTTCCATAATTTGCGCTTTCACATTAATGTCACTAAATTACGCCGTCTTTTAAATGGTTTGATTTAAATTTTAATAGGAAATTAAAAAATTTACACCGATGTTTCAAAAGAAACGTCAGGTCGTTGTTAGCTTGAGCAGAATTTTGAATGTTCAAAACATTGCGCGCGTCATTTTCTTAGAGCTTATATGAATAGACGAAAACACGGGATAGCAAGATTCATAATCATTGTACAGAACAGGGAATATTTGTGATTTGTGTTTAGTCTGTGGGCCCTAGATGCTGGTAACACCGCATGAAAAGAAAAATATTGTGATGAGACTCGAATAGAATCCGGTAAAAGTTCGAATCTTGATTTGAATTGATTATTTAAATCAATACGGATAGATGTAAATAAACAAAAATACGTCTTTAAATAGTAGTCTTGGATAGTAGATCAAATTGTTTACCACGCTTAGTCCGAATCAACTGACAGTGGTAGAAAATATAAAATGTGGATATGGCAATATCTATTGGATAATCTGTCCTTGTCAGTCATTGTCCATTATTATTTAGGCGATCCGCACACTGGAACGCAGCACCGTACAGTTGTGCGTGGCGTGCGTTAGTGCGGGACATAAAGTTATTTGAGCTGTCATCGGTTTCTATGGAAATTACTCATAGCCGAACACACTGAAAACGTATCCACGCGCGTTCGTGCGGATCCGTCGTTTTTTTTTCTTTGACACATTTGACACGGGCTGCGGGTCAGATAAGTTTTTGGCGCTGTACTTTCTACATAAAAAAGCGTCAAATAGGCCGCTGCTGTGAAGTGAGGTCTCCAGGATTGTCAAATAGGTATTCCGTTACTCAGTTCTCTAATTATTTTTCGCCTAAATTATCTAATTGAAATAATTATATGAAAAAATTATAACAATTTGGAGAATTAACAATTTTTTTATTGTATATAAAACAATGTAAAAATTACACATATTTCCAAATTTCGCCAGAATGAATGCTGCGCTCCAATGTGCCAATCGCCTCAACAATATTTTTCAAATCAGTCAAATTCTTTGTTATGACTTTTATGAATGACGTTCTATGACGGATAAAAGACATGGCATTAGTTGCCATACAGAGATTTTTTTTTTTTTAATTGATTCGGACTTAGCGTGGTCCTACTATAAACAAAATTATTTTCACGAAAACTTCTTTGTTTATAACGAAAAATACTTGAACGGTCTCGAATCAGATCGTAGATTCGAATAAAATCGACAATTCAAATCAAGCGATAATTCGAATCTACATAAAATCTCATTCGAATCGAGTTTTGACGGTCATCATTCGAATCAAATGTGATTTGTGTCCCATCTCTAGAAAAAATTCAACATGGTGGCTAATTGCCGATAGCGTATATTGCCATGGTGTATCATGTCTGTCATTAATTTATTTTGTGTGCGTTGGTGCGTTGCTTTCTCTCGGTGATCGCCGTTGTGTTGTGAAATGTGATTATTATTGAATATAGTTAGTTGATATTCACCACTCTACAGTACGTTGTAGTATTCTGAAATTGTAAAAGCATAGGTTATAGGATTCAGCGTTATTGTGTTCAATATTTTGAGTCGGAATCTGAACTCCCAATTGCGCCGTCTGTATTTTGTTGATGTTGTTATCGCCCATCATCGAAGTCTATCGTTAAAGAAATGGCTGAAGATCTACGAAATTACAAGCTGCAGTTACAGCAGGTACCCATATATTTAAAAAAATATTTACGTTTGTTGCATTTGTTCAAGAATATCAGCAGACTGATACATACTAAAAACTAACACTGTTTGTTTTAGGTAGAGGCTGCGCTACTCACTGATCCCCAAAATGAAGAACTACTGAAACTGAAGACGGATCTTGAAGAAGTAATAGAATTGACACAAGATCTAATTAAAACTCAAGAAGGTGATAACAGAGTATCTAATATTCATGGTACTAGTAATGATGATGATGTTGCAGCGTCCCAGCCGGCGGATGAAGATGGAGATGCACATGACAGTGGAAGGGCAAAGTGGACTGTTGGAGAAAAGTGCCTTGCAAAATGGAGAGCTGATAGCATGTAAGTCTATTTATTGTATCACATTTTAAAAATCATATTTCTTCACTTATCTCTTACTATTTCTCATGCTAGGTAAGTTTTACCTCGCAGTTTTTATAACCAAGTTGTCTTTTTTTTCTATCAGGTTCTATGAAGCTGTTATAGAAGAGGTTTTAGATACTACATTGAAAGTAAAATTTGATGGTTATACTACCACTGAAGTCATAAACATAGATGATACAAAACCATTGGGGTCCGGTGTTAAAAGGTCACACAGTGGTGATGAAAGCAAGTAAGTCATACTGATTATTAAATTGCATTGAACATTTACTATGAAGAAAATCACCACACACTTTGTGCCAATCTGAAAAACATTCAATTTGGGGGCCACTCACAAATATTATGCCTTTATTTGTGAGTGTTTATTAAACTTTATTATCTATCCATCACATTATATCTTATGAGATATTGCAAGTCAAAGATGTACATTAACTACTGACACATCTTGAACAAACTGCTACTCAATTAGTCTCTGGTTCCTAGTGGTAGACCTTGGTCAACCTCGCTTCGCGTAATACCGGCATTTGGCACAACAAACAAGTGGCAAGCTCGTGACGGTGCTAAAGTTCGACTAGCCTCAGAGTACGAAACGGTCTCCCATTCAGTTCCAGGACACTATGAACGTTACTTAACCTAACTTATGATTCTCGCAAGCTTTTTTATTTTATTGAATATGATAATTAATTGGGCGTAATTTAGATATAGTTTACTTCATTTACTACATAATTATTATACTTATGAAATCACATTTATTTATCAATAACCTGAATGAGAATGTCAAATAAATAAATGGTATTGTTTTTAATTAGCTGGTCAGAGAGAAAAATTGCTTAAAGTTATTTTGATAGCATATCATACACTCTCTAGCAAGCAAATCGATAATGATTTACATATATTTCTATATACGCTTATACATATCTGGTGTCCTAAATCAGTCTTTAAGTTCATAAATACCTAATAGATTTTAATTATATTTTTAATTTAGTATTATAAGCAGTAATTAGATTAGGATAATGGTTGATGATGAAGAACCTATGTATTTAAATAATTTCCTACAATAAAAAATAACTTGGCGTTTAAGGCCTGGTTGTGCTCTCGCACCCGGGGTCCGCCTTGACCCTGATCAAGGGTTTGGCAGATCAGGTAGTTACAGTGGACCGACTGCCATCTGACCTCTGTAACCCTGCTACAAGGGGAATCGGACCATATTGGATCATGGTTACACATTCAGTCGCCTGAATGCCCTTACCGCAATAGCATCGGTCAGTATTGAACTACTGTACATAACTCAAAAAAGAGTCATTGGCACATGGCGGCGACAGTGGGATTTGAACCCGGTACCTTTCGCATTGCGAGTCGGTAATTTACTTAGTTAAATAAGCTATATTAAAAAAAAAAGTATTTATCTAAAAACACAGAAATCGATTTCTTGCATCTGATCACATTATTAACCTGATGCCTCCGCCTTCTCCGCCTGCTGGGCATGGAAGTGTCATTTAAGCTCGACTTTGGTGGGTATATCGATTCCATAGCTAAAACTGCTGCCAAAAAACTAGGCATCCCCTAGGGCAAGGCGGTATTTCTCATCTGAGCAGAGTTTGCTACTACATAAAGCCCAAATTCAACTTTGCATGGAATACTGCAGTCACCTATGGAACGGATCTGCCAAGGTCTATCTGGCTCTGGACTTGGTAGATAGACGTGCCAAGAAACTGATAGACAATCCCCTGTTGGTGCAGGAAAATCTACAGGATCTGGATCACCACCGCAAAGTGGCATCTCTGGCGGTTTTCAACAGACTACACTTTGGGAAATGAGCGACGGAATTACACGAGTTAGTTCCACCAGCCTCATTCATGTTCGGGGCTCCAGGTGTAGGTCAGCGTACCATCCCTATATTGTCGATTTCCACCTATACGCACTTAGCGTTTTTCTAACTCTTTTCTGTTGCGAACGGCAAAGGACTGGAACTCGCTGCCTGCACATGTTTTCCCTGAGCTTTACAACTTAGGTATCTTTAAGACAAGAGTGAATAGGTATTTAAAAGACAGTTGAGACGGCAGTCAAATACCTGATTATTTTACTGAAAAAAATGCTTCATATGCATAGCAACGCCTAGTGCTACGCGGAGTTGCTAGCTGACTTAGAGTTCAGGAGCTTGCTCTTACAGTGTGGGCAGTGCATTATGCAACCTAACTTAATTATGTTATTCCATAAAATAAGGAAGCTTGCACGACCGATAACTTAGGTTAAGCAACGTTCGTAGCGTCCGGGACATGAGGGCCTATCGGCTATCTCAGTGGACAACTGAATTTGACATAAAAAAATCTGACACTACTCTAATTTGGTAGACGCTATTGCCAGTTTTCAACGTAGATGACGTGGTGTAGAATTATCTAGTGTCAAATACAGTTGTCAACTGAGTTAGCCAATAGCCCCGCTGGTTGGGTGACCGTTTCGTACTTTGAGGCTAGTCGAACTTCAGCTCTGCGCTGAGCTCGCCGCTCGTTAGGTGTATCAAATACCAAAGCGAGATTGACCAAGGTCTACCGCTGGGGACTGGGGACTAATTCAGGGACAATCTCATGAGCCGAGTGGGGCATCCCGTGCCGGTATACTATTATGAAATAAAGTATTTTAGGGTGGGTGTTCTATGTATAATAAGTATGTATTTAAAAGTATATAAGTAGTTTATCAGTTATCTAGCACCCATAACACAAGCTTTGCTTACTTTGGGGCTAGATGGCGCTGTGTGAATTTGTCCACGATTATTTATTTATTTATTTTATTTATTTTGGATGTTATTAAACATATTATCTTACAAAACACTTCATCATATCAGCCGAAAGACGTCCACTGCTGTACATAGGCCTCTCCCAGAGATCTCAACAAAGGCCGGTCTTGTACCTGCGATCTTTACCAGGTCGTCGGTCCTCCTTGTGGGAGGCCTACCCACGCTACGTCTTCCAATACCACCACCACTCGAGAACTTCACTGCCCCATCGGCCATCTGTTCTTCAAGCTATGTGCCCTGCCCACTGCCATTTCAGACTGGCTATCCTTAGGGTTATATCGGTAACCTTAGTTTTCTTGCGGATCTCCTCATTTCTGATTCGATCGCGGAACGAGACTCCGAGCGTAGCCCTTTCCATTGTCCTTTAGGTAACAGAGAGCTTTCTTATAAGGCCTATAGTGAGCGGCCACGTTTCTGTTCCGTAGGTCATCACTGGTAACACACATTGGGCAAAGACCTTCATCTTGAGACACTGCGGTAATTGGGACGAAAATAGATGGCGTAGCTCCCGAACGCTGCCCAACCGAGTTGGATTCGTCGCTTGACCTCTTTCTCGAAATTGGACCTACCCAGCTAGACTTATTTGTCCTAGGTATGTAAATTCGTCAACTTCAAGTGGAATGCCTCCAACTGTCACTGGAGTAGGCACAACATGGACATTTCACATAATTTTCGTCTTGTCCATGTTCATTTTAAGACATACTTGTTGAGAGCCACTACAGTGGTCATCGAGCATTTTGCCCAAGTCTTCTAGGGTTTCAGCCATGACTACGATATCATCAGCAAATCTGTGGTGAGTAAGGTACTCGCCGTTAATATTGATGCCAAGTCCGTTCCAATCCAGAAGTCTAAAGATATCCTCCAGTTCAGCGGTGAACAACTTCGGTGATATGACATCACCTTATCTAACATCTCGCAGCAGTTGAATTGGCTCTGTGGTCTTGTCCTGGAGACGAACTGACATAGTGGCGTTTTCGTACAAACACTTCAGTGCTTCGATATATCGATAGTCAATTTGGCACCGCTGGGGCACCACCCAGGCTTTGATCGAAGGCTTTCTCATAGTCCGCAAACGCCAAACATAATAGCCGGTTATACTTTTCAGTCTTATGTATAACCTGCCGCAGCGTATGTATGTGGTTTATGGTACTAAAGCCTTTTCGGAACCCGGTTTGTTCGGGAGGCTGGAACTCATCAAAACTGCATGCGAGACGATTCGTAATGACTCTCGAAAACAGTTTGTACACATGGGTCAGCAGCGATATTGGTCGGACGTTCTTCAAGAGAGCGTTATTACCTTTCTTGAAGAACAATAACACTATGCTTCTGTGCAATGCTTCCGGCGTTTTTCCTTCGAGGATGACGAAATTGAACAGCTTCTTCTTACAACCCGAACGGATGAACCAATTTCAATGCGGTTTTCTTTAGCCCCCTAAAGAATGTTTTGTTCGGGATGTGTCAGTAGTTAATGTACATCTTTAACTTGTAATATCTCGCAAGATATACCGCTTTCGACATTTTTGAACATAAAGTGATCGATAAATATTAAATTTTCCTATCGATTGGCATAAGTTTTATGAGTGGCCGCAAAATAGTTATTTTTTCAAAATAGCGGAAAGTAGGTGGTGACCGAAAGCTATTGCATAGTCCTTTTTACACAAAATTTGGTTTATTGTGTTATTTGCTTTTGTTTTATTACCAGTGCATTTGTTTCTTGAAATTCTATGTAGGTATATTTATATCATCATCACAGCCCGTAACAGTCCATTGCAGGACTTGGGCCTCTCCCATGAAAAGGGAGGTTATTGCCATAATCTCCAAGCTTGGCAGGCGGGTTGGAGATCTGACTGCGATATTTATATACCTACATAGAATTTTTTGGTATAGCTCTGCCTGAGTATCATACAGAAAGAGTAGTTAATATTTTGAATGGCATAAATTAATAAAATTATTTTTTTTACAGACCTGGTAAGGGATATAATAGAGAGTATCTTAAAAAAAAGAAACAGAAAAAGCAGCAAAGATTTAAGCAAATCGAAGAAGATAGAGAAAGTGAAAAGAATAAATGGCTTTCATTCCATACCAAAGCAGCGAAGAAGGCTGGTGTAAGAAACAAAAGTATATTTGCTTCGCCAGATAATCTTTCGGGGCGGGTCGGAATTGGCACCTGTGGCATCTCAGGACGACCCATGACTGAATACACACCTGGAGAGAAATGGAAGAAAGGAGGATAATACAGTCATAGATAGTATTAGTGTTCTTTGTATAATTTAGATCTTATTTTTTGTTTTAATACTTTGGTCACACAGCATGTACTGATGGCATTTCACTTGTAGCTAGCCATTCATATCATATCTTAATTTTGTAATTTTTGTAAAATACCACTTTATACTACACTAGGATGCCAATCTATACATTGTAAAACAAAGTCGCTTTCTGCCATCTGTCTCTCTGTATGTATATATGTATGATCTGTTTAAACAAGAGATGAAACGGGTAGTGGTTAGACCGGATCCCGGATATTCGGCTGAACTTAGTCTCTGAACAAGTTTGTGCAAGCTGCAATAGTGGGGTGGGACTTTAGACGACTGCATGTGTTTACGTGATTTCAAGTCTTCCTTCAAGAGAATAATTTGAACGTTGAACTGAACAATTCTTTCGACCTCGAAAGGTTTCGTAGTTTCAAAATACGGGCTTACACATGCCCCCAGCATATCGGAGGATAAACGACATCGTATATTACCTCTAAATATAGAGAAATTTGTATTTTTATACAGTTTTAACCTTGATTGACTTTGGAAAAAATGTTATACTGTGTAACGTGTGTTGTTATGACAACACTTGTCAAAACAACGACAGAAATGCGCATTTACTACGTTGGTCAGCGGGTGTCACCCTGTTCGTACGTATCCAATGTCCACACTTGTGGAAGTTACAAAGTCTCATATATCCCAGAGAAAATTCCAGAACGTCGAATGCGATGGTATGGGCATATTTGCTCTGTCACCCCAAAGACCACCGTGGTGCAAGTAGCCCTAAATTTGTTGACGACGTCGCGCTGCCGCGGAAGACCCCACACGCCACCTGACTGACGGCGGTCCAACAGGACCTGAAGGATAATATCATTGACACGGCTCAGAGAAATGAAGGAAGCGATGAGCAAAATCATTTTTATGGAATTTTCATACATTTATTACTATCCGACTAACGCGCTATCCGATATCCGGCCGCATAGTAAATTAAGGCCGGATACCGGATAGCAACCGGATATCCGTTTCATCTCTAGTTTAAACTGACTTGTATAAACTAAAGATGAAACGGATATTATACAAGAAATACATAGAATGTTAATTTCAACAAATACTGCTGCACATTATCCATTTAAATACATAATTTGCTGAACCAAACAGGACAAGTCAGTTTGGACAGATTATACGTATGTACGCTTAGATCACTCTGTTGTGTAGTTTAAAAGATCCAACGGCGTAAAGCGACTTTGTGTTATACTATGTATAGATATATATTCTATGTAATATAAATAGAGACAGTTGTTATTTTAAATTTGTTTTAAAACTTTTGAATAGTTACAAATTTCAACAAATGTGGCCTATGCTCATTTGTGCTATTTCCTGTACCTTCTCTCTGATTCTTACCTTATAGTAAATTGTATTGTATATAAAACTTAATAAACTATAAACGTAATGTGTATACTTTTTTACTAATAATAGTCGTTTTGGCCTCAACATCCCGGTTGTGCTCTCGACCATGTTCCAGGATTTGGCAGATCAAGTATTTACAGTGGAGCAACTACCATCTGATGAGATCATGGTTACAGATAGAGTCACTGAGTAGTACCTAAAACAATTAGAACACCCAAGGCTGTTAAACTGGACTATTAATAGTTTTTTTAACCTCGTGTATAAGTTACGAGACAAAGTTCTGGTACACAATTTATAAAGGTTTTACAGTGTCAGCAACACGCTGGTTATACCGCGTATACCCCAAATGTTCATAGGCAACGGTAACTGCCGGACTTACCGTAGCTTCGTAATTTTCATTTATATTAAAAGTTCCAATTTACGGCCATCTATATAAAAATTGGCGTGCGACTGGAATCTCACAGAAGCGTTAGTACTAACAAAATCTGCTATCCATAGCTTACCTATTTGTAGCTGTTATGACAGTAGAAATAAGGAACACAAGCCTTTCATTTTTGTGAAGTTCGTTCGCATGGAGTAAGTAGGTGGGCAAGCCAAATCGGTAATGTAATGTTCATGTCGAACATGCGCTCTGTTGAAAAATGTTTACAAACATTAGACTCAAATTAATGCCACTTACTCAGTGCAGATTGACGGCTAGACATAATCGCGGATGGATTTAGAAACGTTTCACAATTCAAGCGCCGTTCGCCGTGTTTAGAAAGAATTTCTACCAGATATAAGTAGGAACTATCCGCAACAACCCTACTCATTATTTCTTGTATACTTTTGGTATTCATTAAGTTGTAGGTATTAGCTGATACGGTAATTTTACTTAACAGGAGCTAAGTAAAAATAATAAGGGAGCTCGGAATTAAGCTGGGTGACCGGAATAAAAGTTATAAAAGCGAGTTCGAAATTTTTGACACTTTTTCCCTGTAAATGGCAGTGTGAACCTTTCGTGGGAGGGTATAGTGGGGGCTCTAATGGTCAGAACATTAAAAAAAATTATAGAGCTATGGGCTTCACCACATTTGGTTCTTAACTAATTCTAAGCATTTATAGAGCGGGCCCCAAGAAATAAAATGCTGCTGCCAGGGGCTGGGAGGTAAAAAGGACCCCTCTGCCCACCATATTTAAGAGAAATCTGTAAGTTTCCAGCTGGCTACTATAGCAAGTTTGGTATAATTTTCGTATAAAATGAAGTTGTAGAATTAATTGTCGGTATTTATTTTAATCATTTTCATTGTAATATTTGGAATAAATCGCATAAAAGTAAAAAGTTAACAAATTTTTTTCTTCTTTGAGAGCTAAAACTTTTAAACAACGGAAAAATAAAACACAAAAAATACTCTAATAAAGCGTATTTTATGCCGATTCTAACAATATAATGTTAAAGAACCTCTTAGTGTACGTTCTGTTACCTCGCCATGGTCACAATTCCCTCTGAGGCGATTTACTTATCTTACAAATGGGTCTGTGTTATTAAGCTGCTATGGTAAGTTTGGTATAATTTTTTTTTAAATTGTAGATGCAGATTCATTTCTGGTCATCATCATCATCATCTTGGCGTTAATGTCCAGGTTGTTCTCGCATACGAGGGCCCAGGGTCCACCTTGTCCATGATACACGATTTGGAAGAACGTTAATTACAGTAAAGCGAGTGCCTATCAGACCTACGTGACCCTGCTACCAGAGGAACCTGACCAGATTGGATCATCGTTACACATTGAGTCCCCTGAATGTGCAGGTTTCATCACGATGTTTTCCCTCACCGTAAGAGCATCGGTAAGCATTTAACTGATGTACATAACTCAGAAAAGACTGAATACTGGTACATGGACGTCGTGGAATTCAGACCCGGTACCTCTCGCGTACGAGTTACAGTTACAGTTTGATATACAAGGAGTTGGAAAAATGAAATCTTTAACCTAGCAGTTGTGGCGAGTCTCGCTAGGAAGCGGTGTACCTACCTCGTTCGACATCGGAGCTTTTGAGTACGATAATGCAGCCATTAACCATCATCATCGGGTTCGCTTTCTCACTTTTTCGGTCTCCTCGCAGCCCTTGCGTTCTTCGTCGTAAGCTCTCGCAACATTTTCATTTCGTTAGCGTTGTGTTCGCGGAAGTGCTTCGTGAACGTGGCAGCTATAAGGGCCTAAAATTACGTTCGTACATATTGCCTCTTTGCTTCAATAACGTGTTATCTCAAAAAAAAATGGAACATCAGCAAGTAACAAGAACTTGTTTTTTGTATGGCAATAGATTTCATCACCAACAATGTTGCATCCTAAGATAACACAGCAAAATTGAAATTATTTCGGCAACATGATGATTTGTCCCACTTCACACTTCACTCAAGTTTATCAACAACACTGTGTTAACATACAATATAATTTCATAAAATAAAATATTAAAACTGAATTTAAACATACCTTTGCAACCAAACCGTGAAAACGTGGTGAAGTAAGAAACAATGTGACATCGCGATATAACACAGTTGCGCTGTCTTTTTCCCTCATAACTTCGCCAATATATTAAAAGATACCGCGTTTTTAGAGAAAATAGAAACGGACACGGCGGTTTTAAATTAGAAATAAAGTTTTTTTTTCGAATTGGCACGTTATTGAAGCAAAGAGGCGATATACGCTCAAGGGAACTTGATCGAGATTTTAGTTTTAGTTTTCACAGAAGATTTGGCCAAAGTTTCGGGACGGCTCATACGGGACTTGACATCGGAGCCGGTGTCATTGGACTCGCGGAACACAGATGAATGATGAACCTCAATTTATCTGTTTTATTGACAGCTTCGATCCCGCTGAGATCTGCGCTGCAGTCAGCCATACATGCACGCTACTCGGTTTTTGCGACGTTCGGCTTCAATCCGTCGTTTTCCAGCACTTCCTTTGACATGTTTACCCTGGTCTCAAGATCCTGACTAAGCTTGCTTGCAAGTGCGATATCATCGCCATATTTCATGAGTCATAGAAGCGTGTCCGGAATTTGAGCTGAGAGAACATCGAGCATAACGCAATAGACGTACAGACAATGGACTGAGCTCTGGAGAATACCTACGGTAATCAGGGAGAGATACGGCCTCAGTATTGGCATACATGACCTGGATAACGTTTGCCTCCGGCACAGGCGTAGACGTCCTGGAGGGTTCTCGGGGCAAATATTGGATCAATGGTGCCACAGACCGGCCTAAACCTGTATTGGCATTCTGACAAGGAGCATTCCTGGCAAACTCTCTGCTCTCGACAATTATTTAAAGTTACTTTATATAGTTAGCTTAAAGTTTTCAGTCCATTGACATGAAAATGACTATCTAAACCGATGTCATCCCTATATGTGTATTGATTATTATTATCGTACTTTCAGAAGCTCCGATGGCTTATGAGCATTAGCGTATCTATTTTCCAGAGGGGCTTGGCCCCCTGAGGTGGCCGATGAAGCCGAGTCAATCACCAATATACAGGTAGTGATCCTGGGATGGGCACCAGCCCAATTCTTTTTACCAACTTTTAGTTGTAAGAGGTTCTTGAAATTTATATTATTAGAATTGGCATAAAATACGCTTTATTAGAGTATTTTTGGTTTGCTAAATTTTTCTGTTGTTTAAAAGTTATTAGCTCGTAAAGCAGAAAGAACTTGTAAACTTTTTACTTTTATGCGACTTATTCAAAATATTACTATAAAAATTATTAAAATAAATACCGGCAATGAATTCTACTTCTTCATTTTATACGAAAATGATACAAAATTTGAGGTAGTAGCCACCTGGAAACTTACAGGTTTTTGTCAAAATATGGTGGGCGGAGAGGTCCTTTTTAACCCCCCCCAGGCAGCAGCATTTTATTTCTTGGGGCCCGCGCTAGAAATGCTTAGAATTACTTAAGGAATAAATGTGGTGAAGCCCATACCTCTATAAAATTTTTAAAGGTTCTGTATGGGAGCGATCCAATAGAGCCTCTACTAGCGGGTATAGCGAAGGACTTCTGTTTTTTTTTTTTTTTTTGTATTCAATATTTATTGGGAACTTTTATACAAAATTGTACATGCCAGCTCCGTATTAAAACAATAACTGTATAAAAAGGCTAACTTATAAACTAAACATCTACACAATTATCCCCTAGTACAGACGAGCGAGTACGCATCGCCTGAAAGCAAAAAAAGAACAATTTCTCGGCTTGCTCAGTACATGGATACGCTAACAATGACTGGAAGGCCCCCACATCGTACGGATTTAATTTGAGCTCCCTCTTCAACTTACTCCTAGCACCCTCATACTGAACACACTCCGCCAATAAATGCTGCACATCCTCTATCACCCCACAAGTAACACAATTTGGGGATGAAACTTTCTTCATAAGATGCGCAAATTTATTCAACGGGACATGCCCAGTTCTTAATCTTAGTCCAATCACACTGGCCTTTCTACATAATTTAGTAGTACAAACCCATGAAATGCGAGAAGGTTGACACTGTATTGTATTATACCAAATTCCTTTAGTGCTTGATCTTAAAACAAAATACTCCTCCCACATATCAAAACACTTTTTGCGATACTTTGGCAATAATTCTGAATAATTTGGTGAAATGTCAACTGCAGTCCCCTCTGTTATTCCCTTCCTAGCCCTATCATCAGCCTCCTCGTTACCTCTGAGACCAATATGAGCCGGAACCCATTGTAGTCTAATTTGGATATCATCTAACATGAATTCATTAATCAATGTCAATACAGAGTACGCTACCGGAAAGCCAGTACGCCCCTTGACACAACTGACCAAATGCTGTAAGGCACTTTTACTATCGGTACAAACGACAATTCGTTGGACACCAAGTAATTTGGCATAAGTTAACGCTTTGAGAATAGCTAGAAGTTCAATGGACATAATACACAAGCTGGGAGAAATTTTAAAACAATGAAGGTCACTTGGATTACCAGGATCATAAAAAGCGGCACCTCCGCCCTCACTACTCCTTGAACCATCTGAATATAGGAATGACCAACCTCTATATTTAAACTGCAACTCAGCCCATATAGCAAATTTGACAACAGTAATATCCAAATTTTTCTTTGTGTCTTGTACAGAATCTAAGGACAATACAACTATATCACTTAGATCTATGTTAGAAGCCCATGTTTTCATAGAAAACATTTTTGAGATGGCCGATCCTTCCACCTCATCTTCTTCGGTCTTGTTAAAAGCTAATACTAACAATGGTAATTTCTTATTGCGCCAATAGGAACGTTCACAGAGAACACTGAGTTCACCTAGTTTCTCAATTACCCTATTATTCTCCCGAGATCGACTTTTTAAACAGAACTTATAAGCCAAAAACTCCCTCCTAATGTGCAGTGGAATAATACAAAGTTCGCTCTCCATAGTATGAATTGGTGTGCTCTTAATAAAACCACCAATGATTCTAAGCGCCTGATTTTGAATCAACTCTAATTTACGTAGATGAGTGTGCGCAGCATTGTCATAAAAAAAACAGCTATAATCCATCCTACTCCTAATAATTGCTATATAAATACGGCGTAAATGCTTTGGATGCAAGCCCCATCCCGACCCAGCCAACACTTTTAGTACATTTAAATACCTGTGACATTTATCTACTATTTCATCAATGTGTTTTCCCCAACGAAGACCTCTGTCCAATCTTAACCCCAAATATTTGCAACCATCCTCATATTGAATTAGATCATCATTCAGCCTTAAATTTACCCTTTGTCTATTATAACCCCTGCTAAAAATACAATACTTACACCCGGTTTCTGAAACGCTTGTCAAATCATTGATTAGCTAACAGACTGTCACATTTAACAAGCTGTTAAATCACCGTGGGTTTCTGAAAGGCCAATCAATCTATTGTTAGCTAATCAACCATTAACAAGAGATTAATTTTTTCGTCTGGCTACCCCTGCTAAAATCAGTCACATTCATTCACTCATATATGTTTTGTTTCTGTCTAACGCATTGATTTGTCTCTGTCCCTAGCGGCCTTTTGATAGCGGCGGGATATTCAACTTTTAGATGAAACTGATAACAATTGTATAGTTTTCGTGTAAATAAAAATCGAATATTATAAAAAAAAATATACAGAGCGAGAAAAGAGAAAATATAACAATATTTATGTTATAGGGTCACGGGTTCCAGTGGATCAAAAATCCCATCATCATCATCTTTAGGCAGTTAGGTGGGTCCCGGTCCACTGCTGAATATAGGCCTCCCACGGCTTGCACTCTGGTCGACTCTGTTATCTTGCATCCATCGGCTCCCTAGGACCTTAAAGAGGTCGTCAGTCCATCTCTTGGGAGGCCATCCAGAGGTCGCCACTCAACAACATTCGCCCCATTGGCTATCGATTCTGTGAGTTTCTCCCAATAATCCCATTAGTTAAATCCTGGTTCAAGTCCTGGACACGGGCCGGTTCGTGGTTCAGGTCCAGGTCCTGGCCCCGGATCAGGTCCTGGTTCAGGTCCAGGTCCTTGCTTCGGACCGGGTCCTGGTTCAGGTCTAGGTACTGGCCCCGGACCAGGTACTGGTACAGGTCCAGGTCCTGGCTTCGGACCAGATCCTGGTTCAAGTCCGTTCAGGTCCAGGTCCTGGCCCCGGATCAGGCCCTGGTTCAGGACCAGATCTTGGTACAGGTCCAGGTCCTGGCTTCGGACCAGGTCCTGGTTCAGGTTCAGGTACTGGTTCCGGACCAGGTACTGGTTCAGGTCCAGGTCCTGGACCCGGACCACTTCGTGGTTCAGGACCAGGTCCTGGCCCCGCACCAGGTCCTGGTTCAGGTTCAGGCCCTGGCCCAGGACCAGCTCCTAGTTCAGGTCCAGGTCCTGGGCCCTGATTTGTCCGTGGTTCAGGTCCTGGTCCTGGTTCAGGTCCATGTCCTAGCCCCGAACCAGGTCCTGGTCCAGCTAATGTTTATGGTCTATGTGCTGGCACTGGCCTAAGTCCTGGTTCTGGTACAAGCTCAAATTGTGATCAAAGTTGCAGTTTTGGTCATGATCCTGGACCAGAACCTGGACCCTAGACCTGGACTTTGCCTTAGACCAAAACTAGGACCTGGACCAGGGCCAGGACCAAGACCTAGACCAAGAAAATCGGATATAATTTCTTTTGACAATCGGTTAATTGGTCGATTTTCGCCAATTAAAATAACACGGCGATAACATACAGTTAACATGAGAAAAAGCTTTCCGGAAACCCAATATTAAATTAATCAGCCGTTAATTGGAGATTTGACAATCCGTTAACAAGCTGTTAACAAACTGTCAGTTGGCCCTTTCAGAAACCCAAACTGCATTTAATCAGTGTTTAACAAGCTGTTACGTAATTTTAGCGTTGACAAGCGTTTCAGAAACCGGGTGTTAGTCTTAGAAATACTGACACTTAAACCTATTTCGGATAACAGTGACTGAACAATATGCAATGTATTTTGAATACTATCACCCGGTTTCTGAAACGCTTGTCAAATCATTGATTAGCTAACAGACTGTCACATTTAACAAGCTGTTAAATCACTGTGGGTTGCTGAAAGGCCAATCAATCTATTGTTAGCTAATGGACCATTAACAAGAGATCAATTTTTTCGTCTGGCTACCCCTGCTAAAATCAGTCACATTCATTCACTCATATATGTTTTGTTTCTGTCTAACGCATTGATTTGTCTCTGTCCCTAGCGGCCTTTTGATAGCGGCGGGAAATTCAACTTTTAGATGAAACTGATTTTCGTGTAAAATCGAATATTATTAGTTAGGTGAGTCCCGGTCCACTGCTGAATACAGTCCTCCCACGGCGTCGGACCAGGTCCTGGTTCAGGTCTAGGTACTGGCCCCGGACCAGGTACTGGTTCAGGTCCAGGTCCTGGAACCGTACCACTTCGTGGTTCAGGTCTAGGTCCTGGCTTCGAACCAGGTCCTGGTTCAGGTTCAGGCCCTGGCCCCGGACCAGCTCCTAGTTCAGGTCCAGGTCCTGGACCTTGACATGTCCGTGGTTCAGGTCCTGGTCCTGGTTCAGGTCCATGTCCTGGCCCCAAACCAGGTCCTGGTCCAGCTAATATTTATGGTCTATGTGCTGGCACTGGTCTAGGTCCTGGTTCTGGTTCAAGCTCAAATTAAATAAATAAATAAATAATCGTGGACAAATTCACACAGCGCCATCTAGCCCCAAAGTAAGCAAAGCTTAATAAATTGTGATCAAGGTTGCAGTTTTGGTCATGATCCTGGACCATAACCTGGACCCTAGACCTGGACTTTGCCTTGGACCAAAACTAGGACTGGGACCAGGGCCAGGACCAAGACCTAGACCAAGAAAATCGGATATAATTTATTTTGACAATCGGTTAATTGGTCGATTTTCGCTAATTAAAATAACAAGGCGATAACATACAGTTAACACGAGAAAAAGCTTTCCGGAAACCCAAAATTACATTAATCAGCCGTTAATTGGAGATTTGACAATCCGTTGACAAGCTGTTAACAAGCCGTCAATTGGCCCTTTCAGAAACCCAAACTGCATTTAATCAGAGTTTAACAAGCTGTTACGTGATTTTTGCGTTGACAAGCGTTTCAGAAACCGGGTGTATCTCTACTGCAATTTATATCTTTATTCCTAATAAACAAAACAAAATCATCTGCATATTGGCCCAAATCAACCTCCCTGACAATTTTGCCTATCTTATATGTCACCAAATTAAATAAAAGAGGGGATAGGGGATCACCTTGCGCCAATCCTCTGAAAGCATGCCTAACTATAAACACATTCTCATCTACATCATCCTTAATTTTAAGCCTACGATCTATCAAGAAATTCCAAATATATTGACACATTTTCTTACCTACACCAATTTCATCCAAAACTTTAATCAAAGCATCAACCGTGACATTATTATACGCGTTCTCTACGTCCAAAAAACAAGCTACCGTTGGCGTACTCTCACTAAAGCCGATTTGTATTTCAGATACTAATTTAGCTAAACAATCATGAGCACTCTGTCCCCGTCTAAAGCCACTAGCACAACTTGGAAGGATTGAATTACTCTCAACATACCACTCTAGGCGCTTTCCTATCATCAGATGAAAAATTTTACATAAGCAAGATATTAATGAAATAGGTCTCAACTTTAACCGAGACTCTGGTGCGTTTCCACAGGATTTTGGAATTGGAACTATCAATATGTCTCTCCATTGTTCAGGAACTATCCCACTCACAAAGATTTTATTAAATAACTCCAATAACAATTTTTTTCCAACCTCAGAAAGATGATAAATCATTGAATAAGTCAAACCATCCATCCCTGGAGCTGTGTCCTTCTTTTTCAGACAATTATTCAATTCCTGTAACGAAAAATTACATTCTAAATGCGAGTTTACTAAACTCATTATTGGAACAACTGGAATACAATAATCTGGAGCTAAACTGCGTAAAAGCGCCTCTTTCTTCTCCAAAGGAACACAACTCCTAGTTGATCTAAAACCCTTTATCCATCGCATCTTTTTCCACATATCCGCAGACGATGTACACTCGTCTATATTATTACAACGCTCGCGCCAGCTAATGATAGAAGCTTTCTTTATACTTTCTTTAGCCTCCTTAACCCTATCTTCCAATAACTTTAAGTTATCGGGCGTAGAGTTCTTTCTAAATTGTTTTAGAGCTAGCCTACGCAAAGCTACTAATCTGGAAAGATATGGAGACCAGTAGGGTTTGGGACTAAACTTTGACGTTGGACTATCAGGCACCTTAATAATAGGGATATTTTTATCAGCCGCCGTATTAATTTCCTTAACCAAAAAATCATAAGTAGCTTGAACTGTATCAAGATCTGGATAAATTGACAAAGCTACCTCTAAATCATTTCTGTAACCATTCCAATCAGCCCCTTTGAGATTCCGACGATTGGAAAAACGAAATTTATCATAATAATTTATCTTAATCTTAATAAAACTATGATCACTACCTAAAATCTCATTCATAACATTCCAGTCACAGCTAACCGCAATATCATTAGATGCAAAAGTGATGTCAGGCGAAGTACTTTGCAGCTGTCCATCTACTAATGCAACCCTAGTAGCAATATCCTTATTAATTGAACTGAAATTAGATTCAATCAATGATTCATATAATTGCCTTCCCCTTGAATCATTTTTGCTAGACCAAATCCTATGGTGAGCATTAAAATCCCCAACAATTAAGCACTTAGCTCTAAAAGCTGAAAGAAGTCCGTCCCAATCAGATTGACAAGTTTGCACCCATTGAGCACAATAAATTGATACAATATATTCGACTTTCGAGCAGTTAAGCATTTGAGACAAAGGACCTCTATACCCGGATTAATGTTGCCGATGTAACACTCCTGCACCTTTAAAGACCTAAGGACAATTGCAGCGACCCCACCATGTGAATCCGATCTATCCCGGCGATAAATATTATAATTATTAATGGAAAAACTAATATCAGAATTTAACCAAGTTTCCGAAACCAAAGCAATGTGACATTTTTCTTGGCATAGCAAAGACTCGAATTCACGCAATTTGTATCTTAAACTTTGCGAGTTCCACTGCAATATAATCAACTGCGTAAATTTAACATCCATAATTAAACAATATTTTCAACAAACTAGAAAAAAAGTTACTTTTCCCTAATAAACCCATTATAAATTTCCTACCTTCTTCAATTATTAACTCAAACATCATACTTATCTTAACCTCTAAAGAACCCCTACTAAAGCAAATGTCTTTTATCTTTTTAAGCAATAACTTAATCAGAGACAATACACGAGGTGTGCCGGATTTTCCTTCTACTTCCTCTGTCACGACTTCCGAGGACTCTATTACAACATCTTCTAAAACTTGCTTGTCCCGTCTTCTCTTCTTCCTCTCCTTCTTTTTCAAAGCGCCACCATCGCCAAGCTCGATAATATCCTTCTCCGTATCGGTTTGACTCAGCACCTCCTCATCCTTTCCATTCATCGTTCCCACTAGCGCATCTCTATAAGACTGCTGTACACACTTCTTTTCTGCAGGATCGCATTCCACCTTTTTCACAGCCTCCACATGAGGTGACTTGGTTTTAATGAGGAAGGTAGAAAGAGCCTTCCTGTAGGTAAAGTTCTCCAACGACATTATGTTTCTAATCGCTTTCTCCTTCTTAAAAGTGGGACAACTCTTATCTATCGCCATATGGGCCCCGCCGCAGTTAACGCATTTATATTCATTGTTGGGTATCTCGCAATTCTCATGTTTGTCTCCGCACTTTGGACATATAACTTTAGGGCATGACCGTCTTAAATGCCCAAATTTCCAGCACCCAGAACATTGCGTAACTGGAAAAGTAAATGGTTCCACTCTGAAGCGACACCCGTACCCATAAACAAACGAGGGTAGGCGTGGACCCTTAAATGACACTCGGATCGTCTCACTGTCGAGCCACTCTCCATTCACCTGCCTTTTAAGGCGTCTAATGGCCAGGACTTCAATTTCGCTCTCAAGTATCTTAAATAAGTCTTTCTCCTCCAACTCCAGGTCTACTTGTCTAATAATTCCAAACGAAATACTAGTCTCATTGACCAATTGACAATTGAATTCCAGGTCCTTCAACTTATCATTGTATAATAGACGTAAGGCGTTATCTCTCGTGTCGAAGTCCACCAGTACTCGAAACGCACTCTTATACTGAACCTTTAAAATGCCCTCCACACCCTGCGCCTTCAACAATTTGGCTAAACCAAACTGCCTGGGCAACGCCTTCTGAGCCGACAATGACACAAGGAATCGGTTCAGATCTACTCCACTGCCATCCCCACTACCATGGAGTGGTTCCACATTGGTCCTACTTTTTATCCTTCGCTTCGCTTTTCTGGCTACCTTTATAAACTCTTGCTCTGCATTGTCATTATCTGCGCTACCCCCGGATTCTTCTCTCAATCTCTTCAGCCCTTTCTCCTCCCTCACCGCATGGCTCGTATCAAGTTCAGTCTGCCCCTCTACCTGAACATGCACCATTCCAGCCCTCCTTGGAATATCCTCTTCGTCCATCTCACTCCCCGAAAGAGTGGTATAAAAAACATTGCTCTCGTCGTCATCATCCATTATAAATATTTGAGATTACTTAAGTATGTTAGTTTATCACAAAGCGCAGACAATAAATGAAATAATATGTAATTACAAATTAAATTAAATTAAATTGCAAAAACCGTTTGTCAGCCTTGAACGTCACGCGTCGAATTGGACTTTTGTTTTCCGATGGGTTTCTCAAAGGGCATGGCTCAAAAGTCATAGACAAAAAACCCAGAATCGCCAGCAACGAAACGAATAAAAATGGGTTCACTATAGTAAACTCATTATATTTAAAAAAATCAGCCTCTTAAACCATGTAATGTAGAAATTATTGTACCTACTGTATGAGAATCGTAACTACAATACAATACAATACAACTCTTTATTGCACACCAGAGAACACAAGTACATTGAATTCTCTTGGTTTTATTTTATCACTATCACTTTATTAAATGATAATACTTTTATTAAAAAATGTAAAAAATATACCCTTTAATACATATTTTAATACTTCGTAATAAAATTTTCTTTCTAAGTATTACATATCTTTATATATATAATTCTTCTGTGAGTGTGTATGTCACTGAACTTCTCTCAAACGACTGGACCGATTTTGATGAAATTTTTTGTGTGTGTTCAAGGGGATCTGGGAATGGTTTAGATTTACAATTTTGTAAAAAAAGTTTGAAATTTTCAAATTAAAGACGTGTAGACAGGACAACGTCTGTCGGGTCCGCTAGTATCAATATATAAAAATTAATTGCAGTGCGTTAGTCTTGCTAAAACTCGAAAACGGCTAGACCGATTTGAATAATTCTTTTTTTGTTTTGGTCGCTATAATATTGGGATCGTTTAAACTCAAAGAAAAACAGAGTATGTAGGGGCGAAGTAGTAGGCTACTTTACCCCTATCTACCCTTTTTCTTTCGTACAAACCACCCCTTTTTATATTATATGGCAGACAAACAGGCAAGCGGGCCACCTGATGGAAAGTGGTCACCGCCGCCTATGGACATCAGCAACACCATGAGCTGGGTGCTCATCCCCACTACGTAGACCCACGGCGGGTGGTGCGATGGTGGAATTGTGCTGTGGGCACCAGATCAAAAAGCTCCTCGGAACACTCCCCATTGTACAGCCGATAGAACACACACAGGGAGCCAAAGTCCCTTTGATTAGCCAGTGGTTCTAACTTGCTTGTTTGTATAGGATCGTCGACAATTCGTACGGCGCGTCTCTGTACGGAGTCCAGAGTATTAAGCAGGTCGGCAGTTTCGCCGGCCCAAAGATGTGAACAATACTCCATATGAAACCGCACCTGGCAGGCGCTGCCTAATTCAATTCAATTCAATTCATTTTTTTTATAAACATAAATTTACACGTCCCTGGGGTGAAGTATCGCTTGGACCGGCACTCCAAGCTTTTTAGAAACCAGTTTGGCCTTACCTTCTAGGTGACTTCGGAATCGCACGCTATCCGATATGTCGACACTAAGGATCCCGATACTTTTTGAGATGAAAAGGGGTGTTCCTCAGAATTGTAGCACCATGACAAAAGGATCCTTTTTGGTGGAAAATGCGCAGACCTGTGTCTTTGAGGGGTTGAATTCCACTACGTTTAGTCTGCCCCAGTAAGCAACTTGCTCCAAGGAGTGTTCAATCTCTGACACAAGTCTTATTCGGCTTTCCGACACCACGGAACGAGGGATATTCGCACGGCCAGTATAACGATCATCTCCAGTACTGTCATCTACTGGGAATATTCAGCATATCATTGATATTCAGAAGAAACAGCGTGGGAGAACCTTGGGGTACTCCAGCATTAATAGTCTTGGTATCGGAGCAGCATCTATCGACAACGACTTGGATGCTCCATCCAGATAGAAAGCTGGATACCCAAATGCAGAATCCCTCGGGGATACCGTACTTCGGGAGTTTTGTTAGTAGTGCTCTGTGCCAGACCCGATCAAATGCCTTGGCTATATTAAGACTGACAGCCAGAGCCTCCCCCTTGCTCTCGACGGCCTCAGCCCACCGGTGTGTTAGGTACACCAGCTGAGCGACCATGACGGAAGCTATATTGACGGTCACTGATCAGCTGGTGATCCTCGAGGTATCCAAGGAGCTTGATATTGATGACCCGCTCCATCACTTTAGAGAGCAAGGAGGTTACCGGTATAGGCCTGTTATTTGATGGGTCTGAATTGTCACCTTTTTTTTTTTTTTTTTTTTATGTCATACGGTAGGCAAACAGGCAAGCGGGCCACCTGATGGAAAGTGGTCACCACTGCCTACAGACATTAGCAACACCAAGAGTATCGCTAATGCGTTGCCCACCTCTATAACACGTTGCTCTGGCAGCAAAAAGCAAATGCCACTCCACTGCCAAAGCCACGGTTCCCCAAATCCCCACCCCGTGGAGCCTTTCTTGGGTATCGGATGCACATGGGCTAGCTTTCACGAAGACGGCACTGTTCCAAAGGTGTAGGAAAGCTTGAATAGGCGCATTAACACGGGAGACAACTCGGGAGCACACTTTTTTAAAACGATAGCCGGAATGTCATCAGGTCCACTGGACTTCCGGATGTCTAGGGAGAGCAGCACACGTCTTATGATTTTTTTGGTGAAACGAATCTCGGGCATGATGCCCTCACACCGTGAGATGGTAGGCGGTGCAGCTCCCCCATCATCCAGAGTTGAGTTATGAGCGAAGAGATTACCCAAGAAATCGGCTTTCTCCTTTGCTGTGTGGGCCAATTGGTCATCCGGCTTACGCAAAAGTGGAAAGGTGGTCCGACAAAAGTTCCTCTCGACAGCTTTGGAGAGAGACCAAAAAGCACGGCTCCCAGAGGGGTAGCTGATTAGTTTCACCCCAATTCCGCCGATGAATTTATATTTTGCTCTGGCCTATTTGTAGACCTCGATACAGCATTGTACTTTTTCCTCAAAATGTGGGTGTTAGGGTCCTTTTGGGCCCGAGCGGTGGCTCGAAAAGCATCCTGCTTGCCTCAGCACTAGGCCTGTCGTACCAGGGCTGACTCTTGCCGACAAGACGGACTATAGAGGACGGAATAAAACACTCCATTCCTTGCAGTATGACATTAGCTACAGAAAAGCAATGCCATATCCACGGGTACGACGCGAAGAATTCTCGCAATCCATTCCAGTCTGCTGAACCATAATGCCATACCTTGCGTGACCCGCTGGGGCGAGCCCGTTCGGGTATAGCAAGAGGCGCCTCGGAACGGACCAGGCAGTGGTCTGATGTCCCAAGAGGGGCATCGACGGACACCTGATAACCGTCTGGGTGGGTGGTGAGCAGAAGGTCTAATAAAGAGGGATCACGGCCCACAACATCCGGTAAGTAGGTGAGTTCTGACACCGGTTGTGTGAGACCATGGGCCAGAGAAAATTCATGGGCGGTGACCGTTAAAGCCTCCTAGGACTACCAACTCGGCGGAAGGATACCGCTCGAAGACTTTGTCGGTAGTGCATTGTATGTGCTCGAAAAACCGATTTGTCTCACCTACGCCGTGACGGTTGTTGTATAGGCATGCGTAGACACGGGATAGACCCCCCTGTTCTACGCACACCCATACCACAGATTCGTCACTTAGTTATATGGCATTAAGACGTCGACAGCAGATATCACCACTGACGAATAGGCACAAACCATCGCGAGGTAAAAACCTGTGTTCCAACTTGTATCCAGGATAGTGGAGATACGAAGTGTCAGCCGGAGATGATATCTGTGTTTTCGCCAAGAAAAGTAAGGCGGGCTTCGCCGTCTCTAGGTGATGTACGGCGTTCAGATTTCAGTGTAGACCCTTGATGTTACAAAAGTCCACTCGAAGTTTGGAAAGAGGTGCGTGCCACTGAGAGAACCTAACTTTTATTTTTTCTTGCCATTTATGGTAATTAAATTAAAATTAAATTAAATATCATTTATTTCAAGTTTCACAGACTCATATTCTTATTACATTTCATTAATAATTATAGTTTATAATAATAAATACCTTCATCGTTAGCATTACAACGTCACTTTAGAATTAATTCATGTCATAATCATAAAACAAAAATAAACATCGGTATATATGTCAGATAAAGTTATACAAATGTCAGCCTTTAAATAATATGTATTGCATGTCAAAAATATGGAGATCAATTAATTTATAAGTAGGTACAGAATCAATAATAATGTCAAAATAAAATCAAATTATGGATATGAAAATGTCAGAACCAATCACAAACTGAAATGTACTAATTAATGCAATCATCATTTGTATTTTCTGTCAGGCATCTGTAAAGCGATATGTCTGGCACAGCATTTCTCAATTATGTGGCAGTCCAACCTAGCTGCAATCATCACCAGGACGGTGTTGGAGCTGGCCCGTACCCTGCGCACCAGAGACGCGGCACGTTTACGCATAGTTGCGTGGAAACAGTCGGTGTGCGCCTCCGCGAACATGCCCGATGCGCTGCAGAATCGGGGCAGCCCCATCACCGCCCTAAACGCGTTGTTATATTGAACGCGAAGGGCGCTGTAACTTTTGTCAGAATAATTAGCCCATAGGCTGCACGAATAGAGAGATGTACAGTACGCTCTAAAGAGGGTGACCCTCACTTCTCTCGAGCATCGGGCAAACCTACGCGCAATCATATTTGCCCTGACCGACAGCGCCCTTCGCTCCCGTTCCATATCAGCATGATCCCTGAGGTCGACGGTGAGTATATGCCCTAGGTATCGAAATTGTGGGACTCTTTCCAGATGTATACCATTTAATTTAACTTCAGGTATGTTAGCGGGGCATCTCGCACCAGCAGCCTCAAAGACCATGTATTGACTCTTCGTAACATTGTATGTTAGACCGTGGCCACACGCATATTCCTCACATATCCGCATCAGCTTTCGTAGGCCACAAACCGATGCGCTCAGCAGCACCATGTCGTCCGCGTAACTCAGGTTATTGACACAGACACCGTCAATATAGCAGCCGACATGCCGTCCACTAAGCGCAATAATTAGCCCGTTAATGTACAAATTAAACAGGGTTGGTGATGTTAATCCGCCCTGCCTCACACCACACTCCAGCTGATACGGATCCGACACTGCACCCGCCCACCTGACGCTATTAGACTGGTGTGCGTACCAGTACTGGAACACGCTGATGAGCTCCTGTGGCAAGTCGATAGTCCTCAACTTATCCCACAACAGTGTGTACTCCACCCGATCAAAGGCTTTGGACAAGTCGAGGAAGCACGCATACACTGGCGTCTTGCGATCCGTGTAGTATTTGACGGTATGCTTTAGACACAGTATTGCACTTTCAGTGGATAACCGAGGTCGAAATCCGAACTGGTTATCATGCAACACTACGTGTTTATTTAGCTGTGAGTTAAGCAAACCGTCAAACACTTTAGCTACAATAGTGGCGAGAGAAATCGGCCTATAGTTACTCTTATCGGTAAGATCGCCAGTCTTGTTTTTCACCACAGGCACCACCACCGTTTTCATGAAGTCCGCTGGCAGGTAGGAATGGCCCACGCACAACGAGTAGAACAACGCCAAGACCCTACCAAGGTGTGGTCCGGCGTGCTGCAGGTGCTCAATGCTGAGTCCATCGTGGCCAGGGGACTTGCCTCTCGACATAGATCTTATAGCGCTCGTTACATCTTTCGCTAGGAACATGGTTCCCACGTCTTTACTGTACATGTCAGCATTAAGCACCTCCACCCCCGGTTCCAGCAAGGACTTTACTGCAAAATGGTTCTTAAAAATATTTGCAATCTCCTTCGGATCGTTTACCCCGTCGACGCTCACAGGGAGGCCTGGCTTTACATTCACTTTATTGGTACCCTGCCAGAAACCGCGGAAATCCCCTTTACTGTGTTTCACCGCGAGGGCATCCATTCTTATTTGGTCCTGGTGATTTTGACACCATTTTAAACGAGATTTAAACTTTCTACGACTAACGTACATTTCCTTATACAGGACACCGGACCTGGGCTTACCACACAAAACCCAATCATGAAATTTGGACCTAGCCTCCCTGTGAGCGTCGCCAACGTATTTGTTCCACCCCGCTATACGTGAGCCACCACCTCCCCCCTCACGCTTCCCCGACTCACCGCCGCCGCGCCCCGGAGGGCGGTCACAATGTCAGAATACAGCGTATCCAGAACATACCTGTGGCCACGGTCCCCACAATATCGGTCAGCACAGGTCTTACACTGAGAAGGAAAGTCAATCAGCCTTAACCTATTATGACACTCTTTGGTATACATTGCGACTTGTTCCTTACTTCTAACACCCCAAACTATATCATAATTAATATTTATGATTTTAGGCGCCACCTTACTATTTATTAATTTGAGGTTACAGTTCACTATCAATGGGAAATGATCGGACCAATTAGTGTCATAACTAACAGCCACATCGACGACCGCCCGCTTAGCCGCGTGAGTCGCAATACAGTGATCCAGCCAGCTACTGGTCCCGTGCACATCACTTATAAAAGTAAAATTACCCGTACCCAGACCCAGCATGTCTGTGTCAACACATGACCAGTTCTGGTCTCTACAAATATTCATAAGCTCACTGTAAAACAACTCACCCGGATCCGCATTAAAATCGCCCAATATAAACACAGATTCGACACCATATTCATCGATTATAGCGCTCACCGCGCTCAGACAATCAGTGAAGTCCTGTAAATTATCCACAGAATTCGTTGGCAAATAAACACTCATTACGATCACTGGCCTATCACTCGTCGTAATTTTAATTGCACAGATTCGCACATTTTCACACGACAACACCGATACTTGGTGGAACGCTGCATATCGCCATAACAAAGCGACACCGCCATGCGGGCGCCCGCGCAGCACGCCCGCGGACGTATCCACCGCCGACGTCGCCGTGTAACCGAAGCCGTCGTCAATCGTTCCGATGTAGGGTATGTCGTGGGGCAGCAACCAAGTTTCCTGCAGGCATACCACGTCGCATGTACGACACAAGTCTCTTACATCATCTATGGACCGCTTCACATTTTTACAGTTGAACGTAGCAAATGTGTAAGTCCCACTATCCATTCTTCGCTTTGTATGTACCGTCGGTGTCTGTAGACAGGGCACCGTTCGTCAGTCTGTATTTAAAGTTGACAAAACGTCGAAATATTACACCTGCGGGCCATAGCGTTTCGTCCATATACTTCGGTAGATTTGCCTCCGATATGAAAAACTTATAGGCTTTATGTCCTCTGTCGAACTTCATATTTATTTTCTCTAACAGCACCGTTTCTTTAGTTTTGTTTTGAATATGCTTTACGATATCACTTTCCGACGTAGACATATGTACGTTCGTAATAAACATTACAATTTTCTTATCTGCTGCCCGGAATGTGCACTGCAAATCTTTCGCTACACCAGACTTGCCCGAATAACGATATTTCGTTGGTCTTTTACGACTTGTCACTGTCTGCCATCGTTCGTTATTAATATTTATACTGGGCATATTTTCTTGCACATTCACCAGTCGCTTATCAGTCAGCTGATTCATCGTTTGAGCGTCTGACGTCACCGCGGCAGTCTCCGCAGACTCGGTCCGAGCGCTCGGCTCCTGCCGGCTTGCCTCGGGTGGCGTCGGCGCCCGATCGCCCCCCATTCCACATTCTACCCCCGCGCTCGTCTGGCCGCAACCTATCGGCCATTGACACTCACATGACTCACTTTCGATAACGGATTGTTTATGTTCCGATACCCTCACTTCTCTATATTGCGACAATGGGGATTTCGAAGGAGTTATACCATCGTTGTTTACATAAAACTCACTGCTTTGTATATTAAAGTCACGTGAAAGACCCTGGGGTCCACTGTCAAGCCAAGCACCTCGTTTTTTGTTCACTTTAAACACCGATGCCGGCGGCGAAAATGAGTCCTTTTGTATGCACAGAACTGCCTTTTTAATTTCGTTCACACTTTCCTGTGTAGCATAAATCGTCTTCATTGTTTCAATTTCTGATTTCAATGCTAAAATGTCCTTTAATAATTTTGAACAATCCAAATGATCGATTAGAATCGGTGGCAGTTTGTCCAGCTCTCTGGCCACAAAAACTGGAATGATATCGGGCTCTGTCGATTTAAATAGATGTATTATATCTGTTACATCGCGTTCCTCCTTTCCCTTGTTTTTTCGCAATATTTTCCTGGCGTCCGTCGGGATGGATTCGTACAAAAGTGTCTTCGATTTCTTAATTTCACCACTTGAAAATGTCGATGTGCAGATACGAACTAACGTTTCCTCGTCCACTACAGACACCTTATTTTGTATGTATGATAACAACTCGTCAATTACGATATTACACACATTGCACTTTATAACGTCCGTCATTTTTTTTATTTTTATTTTCAACTCTCGATTGTCAACGCTAAGAATACAAACACGCCCACCGCTTGCGGGTACGCGCGCGCGACTGAATTTAGATACGACTAATATTAGATAAAAGTGGGGATGTAAAGGAGTGCTAAAACATCTGCATCCAGTAGGGCAAGGTTTGCTACTGAACGCTGCAGAGGGATACATAACCCATGTTATGTGAAAAGCTGGCACGGGGGATGGAAGAGCCCCCGATCCTCCCTGAATATGTCTGCCGGGTCCACTCCGGTCTCCTACCCCGGCACGACAGACACATTCAGGATTTTTCGCACAGTTGGCGGGACAGCCTCCCGGGCCGGAGATTAAAAGTGATGCCCGGGTTCGGGTCCCCTACTAACTGGTGGACGGCCAGCGACGAGCCGTTTCATCTCGCCGGTACCTGGCATATAGGTACGAGTATAAAATGTCTGGCGACTCTGGGTTTTTTTTAGCCAAGACCTTTATTGATAGTTTATTACCTACCCTATTAATTGATAAGATAAGCCGTCCAAGAGATGACATTCATCGGTGCAAATAATATTTCTTCGGCATTTATGCATTTGTGTACTAAACGGCTTAATTAGTCGAATTGAAAATAATGGTAAAAATATTATTTGCGAGTGTTGTTTTATTGCACTCTTATCTCGAACCCAATAGGTACATTGAAAACAATGTACAATACTTCTAGGGCTCTATGGTCACCTTTTACCTGCTTCACGCAAAGTAATTGAATATATCTACCTTATATCTACCCTTATCACAGCCCTTATCTATAATCTTATCTGCTTTGCAGGTGGCTTTCCTCTTGACTATCTGTATGAATGACATGACTCGTGTTCTCATGACTTCAAATATTATATCCCAAATATAATTTTAAAATCATAGGCCCCATTCGCGTGCGATACCTATAGGTATTAGGCATTTAGGTAGGTAATGTAGGTATCTCATGGAATAAATTAGAATGCCTACACTGTTCTAATTGTTATGTTTTAAAAATATCAATAAGTTATATAGAAATAGGTAGGAAAGTACAGTAGCTCAGTCATTCACTGAACTGCATTTTTATGATCTTTTTCTTGTTAATTTATATTCCGTTCAACCAAATATGAGTATGACCACACTATTATTGTTCGCGTCGTCTCGGGCAGTGACTGAAAATCGGCGCGTCTGGCGGCGCATGCTCAGCCTTTCGCACTGCCGAGTCACTTCCTTTTCGACAAACGATGCGGCAGCGCAGTTTTGTTTTTGTTTATATTTTGGTCCAGGTACTGCTGGATCTGGACTAACATTTTGTATCAAATGGGAACATGTAAGAACGTCTATGTAATATCGTTTCGTCGAATAAAGATATTTTCAATTTTTTCTAGCTACATAACCTACAATATAAATTAAAGCCGAGCCGAGTATGTAGGGCGTTCATCGGCACTCTTGGTAATAAATTACAGAATATTAAAACAAAAAAGGCCTTGCGGCGCTAGGCTTTGCTTGGCAAATAATTGCGCCCGCATTGCCCGCATTCGCGTAGCGCCGATTTTGTACGGACCGGCGCGGGCGTTACGACCCAATAAAAAATTAAATAGTCGAACAGTTTTGGAAGCCGATTGGCAACCCGTGATGGTATTTATTATTTTTAATTTTAGGAGAAAGAAAGCAATCCTTTTTCATCCTGTATACGTCAAAACTCATGTTATACTTATATTTGTATGTGAGGTATTTATGTCTGTTTCCTTGTGTCTCGTATGACCATTAGGTATACCTGATTTTCATTTATTACCCACCTCTGCGAAGCCAAAGGGGAGGATTATGTCATTTGGCCTGACAGAAGCCGGAATTGACCACTCGGATGATGATGATAAAAACGAATAGTACATACCTAAGTTAGATACATCATCATCTTAGCGTTGATTTCCCGGTTGTGCTCTCGCGCACAACCAGGATTCGGCGGGTCAGATTATTACAGTGAAACGCATGGGATCTGACCTCTTTGCTACCAGTGGAACCTGACCTTATTGGATCATGATTATTGGATTTCCTCATTGGATAGGGCGGACAGTTTTTTATAACCGCGTAATTGAAGCTTCCGTTGGGCAATGTCACCTCAAGGACGGGCGGCGCACGCGCGGTCAGCGTTGTCGCTCTCAGGTTAGCAAGCGGACGTTGAGCCGAACCGAGCGGCAAAATGATCAACTGAGCTCGAGAGCGCGAAGGTGCCGGGTGTCGGCACAGCCACAAGCGTTGCCTAAACTAATAACTCGGAATTCGAGCCAGAGGTCCACGTTAGCACCGTCACGTACGATGATGTTGTTACTTATTCATTGGCGTAGCTTCAGCAGGTGATCTACTTGCAGTTATTGAGTTGCGACAAGTGGAACCTTCTTCATGCCCACCATAACGGCGTCTCCACATCTGAACTTTCTGAATCTGAATCTCGACTTTTAGGGGCAGGATGTCAGGTGACAAGCGAGAGCACAGCGAAAGTCCCGGTACTGTGATTATAGTTATACTGTAGTATATATGTCGCAGCCATCTGGTTAAATAAGCCATTTAATTGGAAAGCTAGTCCGTTAATTAAACGCCGGCATTCAATAGAATGTCTAAAGGACAACTAGCCAAGTAGTTGAATATAACGTGTAGCTACTTGGCTGAACGTTATTTAGCCATTTAGTTAATAGAATATATATGTTTGGTTTGAGTGACCATTCGTAAATTATATGATAACTTTACTTAAGATAAAAAATACGAATTATTAAATATAATTTTTATTTAGAAACAAAAATATTAGTGGCAACAAATTCAATTAGTAATTGCATTGCGAGTACCTATAAAATTTATAGTATTTACCACAATAATAACTTTAAACATATAACTTATTAACTATTTGCAACAATGTAGTATAGGAAGAATGCACTTTCTTATTTTATAATATTAAATATAAAATGGCACGAAACTGTCTTAGACATTTGTTTCTAATTGTAAGTATGAAAAGAAAATGAACAAATTAAGTTATCCTTATTGTTACTTAAAACATCTAGGTACCACATTTTAAATTTAGTTAAAACGATTAAAATACAAAAACATTGCTTGCTGTGCGAGCTGTCTGACGCCATATTTGTTTTAATGACTACCAGTGCTGCAGTGGATAAAATTTGAACTAAATTTAAATCACCTGCCTGATTTTACGTCAGCCGTCTTCAAAGGGCTGGCTTACAATAAGCCAACTAGTTAAACGTTAAGCGTTGGAAGTTTTATCAACTATGGGCCTAGGAATTCAATTGAGTGCCGGCGTTTAATTAACAGGCTAGCCTACTCATTAAATGGCTGATTTAACCAGATGGCTGCGACATATACTTGACGTGCCTCCCCATCTGCAAGTTACCATCCTCTCTTTGATAATAAGTGACGTGTAGAGGTGTAGCTTTGATAAATCGCCGTTTGTGAAATTGGGCGCACTTCGTTAAACGCATCCAGCTTTTATTGCAGGAATGCGAGGAATTTATTGACTGCAATGTTGTTACTTATTGTAATCAAGTCACAAATGAATGACTAATGACCGCCGCGGCGCCATTCCAGTAACGCTATAATGATTTATTACATATTGGTCAAGACACGAGTGGCGTGCATAGCCACAGAATAATGAAACTAACATGCATAGCGTACAGTGTAAGACCTCTTCTAAGTTCCTATATAAAAATATTGAGGCATAAAGAAAATAACTCTACTAGAGTTTTCACTTAACGACCACTAGCGTCAAAATTCGTGACACGTGTGCGTCACAATATATTAGTGCGTGCGTTCTTTGTGCGATACACGTGCGTCGGTGTGCGATGCATACATATTTATCTATTTGGTTTCACATTTGAAATCTAAATAATGATAATAGTTTCGAGAAACAATTCAGAAAACCGCATATCAGGAAATTTTATTTATTTATTTTACAATTTATTGTACGCAAAAGAAACTTATCAGAAAGTACAGATTAGTTACGACACAACAGTCACTTCTATTATAAATTATTTTATTTATTATAAATTAGTATAAAAACACAACGGTAATAGTAACTTTGTGGTACAAACTAACAAACTCACTAGTGATAAAAAAAAACTGGAATTGTAGTCACTACATATATGAGTTTATCCTTATACACAGAAATGAAACAAAAAGTATAAAATAAACGCATTCCGCGTCTGTCATATATCTGCTAAATCTGACCTTAAATCACAGAACTAATTTTAATGTGGTTTTCACTGTTATTTAGAGAATTTCTCCCAAAAACCAGAGAACACCCGTACACGCCGGGGCGGGTCGCTAGTAGTTATAATGTCAAGTTTTTGGGAATACCCCTACAATGTTACCTAAGTAGGTAATTTTACTTAAAACAAATTATTTTGAAAACTGGTTTTTGTTAGATAGGTAAGTAAGAAGGTATTATCCTTTATCGTCTACACCAAACTATTGTCTAGTGACTTACGCACCCTTTGAACGCAGAATTCTGTTCGTTCTCTTTGATCACTAACTCTTATAGGTACAACTGTCGGATTAAAGAGGAGGACGGGGCCAAGTGGACTTAAGCGAGGCAGATGGCCCGGAAACGTAGTACCTACTATTTCTTACATACAAACCCTTTGTCTGCAATCAGAATTCTCTTTAGGCACCTTTAACCTCGAAATACTTAGTCGTATTGTATGTCTGTGATAGGTACGTTTCTTTCTATACCTACTAACTAATATTCCGAAGGGGAACAGTTTGTATTAGGTTTGTAAGCTTTGATGTTCGGAGAAGGTAATCATCCCCAACCCCAGTGATATGAATTTGGAACGTTAAAATTCGTATGAACATTTTTAGCCTACGGGCATTTAGAGACATTATGTGAAAATCGAACTGTCCACTGTAAGCTGAACTCAAAAAAAGCGATTGCAACGAGAGTAAAACAAATAAACGGTATTTTCTGTAATTTTAACACAAAATCAGATACATTTTGATCCTTAACTGGACTAATGTATCCAATAATTTAAAACCTGGCTTTATTGTTTCACGGGTGGTGTAAAAACTGGAGTATTCGCACCTGGGATAAAACCCTCGCTTCACTCGTTTCTCCACATCTCAAAGTGGGGTTCGCGAACCCCTAAGTGTTCGCTATTCGACGGTAGGGTGTTCGCGGCAAGATTTAAGTAATGCTGACTGTATGACTGGCACGCGCGTGCGCGCCCTCACCGCCACCTCACCTGGTGGGAATGACGATGCGGCCGATGCATGACTTGGTGTGCAATCCCAATCCACATAACGTCAGCTACGTTGCGTCAGCGAAATGTAAACGTATGTTGTCGCGAAACATAAAAGGAAATTCACCGCTTGTCGCCAATATGCATGGCGCACGCGCGTGCCAGTCATACAGTCAGCATTACTTAAATCTTGCCGCTAACACCCTACCGTCGAATAGCGAACCGCCACCTCATCTGGTGGGAATGACGATGCGGCCGATGCATGACTTGGTGTGCAATCCCAATCCACATAACGTCGTCAGCTACGTTGCGTCAGCGAAATGCTTGGCTAGTCAAATAATAAAAAAATTATACTTAAACGAAATACAGAAATGTTGAGTCAGAATTAAGGGTAAAATTGTCCAAAGTTATTTGCGACATGAAATAACCCATTACATTAATATTAAAAAGACATTTCTTTCTGGCAGTTTAATTGTTGTCTTTTATTGATATAAACGTGGAGCCATAAGGTTGAGAAACCCTGCTCTACATAACTCCTGAGCGAAAACGTAACTCTGGAGTCATTCCCTACGCTGAGGATCCAATACGTAAGACACTGCTTTATCTCCTTGGTATGTAATCTACTATTGAACTGCATGTATTCCTAAATAACTAATTATTTATGTAGATTGTTGAAACTGTTGAAACATTGAAATTGGCACATCAGCCAAGGTTTAAGAGAAAGTGTCGTATCTAAACGCAAAACAGACAATAACGCGAATGAAGTCGCCGTAAAACAGCCTGTTTATTTGGGGGCACCGAAGTAACCCCGTCAAGAAGAACAGGAAAAAGTAGAGGGCACATACCTACCTTTTCTCGAAGCGATTCCTGGAATTTTCAGACCTTCGGTCTGGATAATGCTAGAAAGCCCAAACTTTCAGGATAAGATTAATATGGCAGGTTTATATAACACACAAACTTTTATTTGTATAGCTTTTGTATTTTAGATATTATGAACATCTATTGGCCGATTTTGACACTGACTGATGAGCTAATCAAAACGTCTAGTCTAGCTAGGTCATTTCCCGAAGACCTAGGAAACTGAAATCCAAAAGAATTTAGATGCAGGATAGGTACTAGGTATTCATACTACAAAAAGGTGGTAGAACTCTGTCAAGCCTGAGCAGTCCGTCTGGGTGAGTACCACCGCCTAATCTATTTCTGCCACCAAGCAACAATGCTTGCATTGTTGTGTTCCGGTTTGAAGGATGAGGTAGCCAGCGCAATAACCATTTCATCTTAGTGGTCACAGTGATAACGCACCTGCGGATCTGCATGATTGTTGCCAGCAACCAAATTGCATGAATCGTAGATGTTATGGGCGACAGTTACCGCATACCATCAGATGGGCGTCTGCTAGTTTGTCACTGCGTAGTATAAAAAGAAATAGGGAAAATCAGCTACATGCATCAAAATAGTAAACTTTTCATGCCGAAATTAAAAAAACCGATCGACTCAAGGCGAGCAGTTCGAAAATAGAGCCACTGGTTTGAATTTTTTAGTCTGCTAGAATGCGCGCGAGTAGGTCGAAGGTAGAAAGATTGGACAAGCAATAGGTATTTTTTGCGAAATCAAAACAAATCCGTAAACACTTTACGGTACCTTAGTGGCCCTAGGTCTGTTAGGAAGCAGAGGTCAGAATCTACGGCTTAAATTTAAATATTACATCAGTATTTATCTAAGCACAAGGGAGAGTTAGGTATTGATCCAAAACTATCTACGGAACCAACGTGATCTCGGCGGAAATTGCGTGTACCTCGGGAGCATCCACAAACTGAGATCGCTCGAAACCTCGGATGTTGGGTAGTGAGGGCCTGAAAGATAATGAATATTTATTCATTAATCAAACTTAAAGATAGTTATATCGTAGTACTTAGTGGTTAGAACAAAAATATTCCAAATGAACTTCTTGAATAATAATAAGTAGTATATCTATACTTTTATCTAAATTATGAATTAAATCACCTTTTGTACACTAGTTACACTTTATTAGATATACAAATTTTATTCAATTGCAACCGGTTTCGAATTACTCATTTTCGGGCAATGATGCATTATGCCCGAAGATGAATAATTCGAAACCTTATAAAGTGAAACTAGTGTACAAAAAGTGATTTAATTCATAATAATGGAGTTCCATCGTGAAGCACAACACAAAGTGTTAAATATTTATACCTAAATATATTTTTCTAATTATTGAAATATCGTTCGTCGAACAATTTCGAGCCCGCTACGCTCGCTGAATTTTTAAACATTCACACCATCCGCGCTGCGTAGGTAATCAACTCGGATTAATAGGTGCCTATCAAAAATTCCGCACTCAGTCTTTGGTTTATGTTACATTTATGAGGTTCACAGTTCACCCCTGGTCTTTTGAGCTAAAACTCGAAGCAGTTTTCATGCCCATTTCATTAATTATTTTCTTGACTCACCCCCAAACTCGTGAAATTCCATGGGACCATGAATACCATTCATGAATAATCAGGATCATGGACATTGTTAGTTAAAGGCATCTACGCGTCTTCAGCGGTTCTCTGATTAATTGCTACTCTACCCAAAGGGTCCGCAATAATCAAAGATTTAAGATCTTTAGTTAACAGATATATTGAGTTTACAGTTTACTTTTAGGAAAATAACAAAATCCATGCCTTTCCCGATACATTTTTCATGTTGTGAAATTTAAGTTGACCTTTTAAGTAACACCTTATCTATTTTTGCTGCAAAGCAATATTTTTGTACTAAAAACCCTTGTTGGCAAATATCTATTTGGGACAAGGAAATTATACACAAACGCTTACTGATAATACCAGCAATAAGAAAAAAATATTCCTTGAAATGAATAACCTTATCTCTCCATATCTATATTAATGAGCTCTTTTCTCAGGACGTTAAGACTTTTATGTTGGGTTTTTTATGTTGATATCTCAACAATTGAAGTGCCGCTACTTACTTTTCAGTTTAAATGTAGACAATTACAAAATTAACAACAAGCCTGTCTCTGACATGCATGTACGCTCCGCAGAACTAAAACTGGGCAACTTATTCAAAACAGCAAATTAAAAAGTTGGTAATTATGTTTTTTTTGTGAGACATGATGACGGTATGTCGAGGTTGAACGATTTTCGGATATTTTTGCTGGGGTTGTAGAACATCGCTTTTTGCCAAACCTTATTCTGTTTCAACGTGAAGCATCCTCTTGGTTTTGATGAGTTGCTATTAAACTGACTTTTACCTTTATTTAAGTACCTGTAGATCATCGGCCTTGATAGATGTGTTGGTATCAACTTTAACTTGCAGACTAACTTAAACGCGGACATATAGGTACACATACACTTACGACAGGTAGAGTGAGCGATATAACTAACTCCGCTCGGCTAGGCTGAAAATGAAACTAAACTTGACAGACAACCTACAAGAAAAACTCGTGACAACTCCCATCAAAAATAATGACATAACCATAACCTAAGTGCAGAGTTATTTTGCGCGTAATCTACAGTCAAGCATACCAGTGCGATTCGGGCCGCCGCAGTAGATGGCGATCTCTAACCCGCGTGTAAATCGCCAATGTTATGATAATGTCGTCCCCGTCCACTAATGTCGAAGAGCCTCAAATCCACAAATGGACTTTTATGGGATGTTGATATGATGGTGTGAAGTAGTAGTAAGCAGCTCATCGCTATATCTCTATAGTAGATCAACAGAAAGTACTTCCGATAATAGTCGTAAGGCAGTGCAAATCGCGGCAAAAAGCTTGGCATCCTTTTTTAGGGTGCGACGCTACTTCAAACCGGAATAGCCTCTCCTTTTATACCGAGCTCAAGTACCCTCGTGTACGGAGTACTGCTTTCACCCCTCAGCCACTTAGAAAACCAAGTTTTCTTATGGGTCGACTCTGCAAAGTACCAGTCGGAAAGTTTGTTGTTGACCGTAGAGCCAAAGCATGCGGTTATACAATCTAAGTTGTAAAGCTTGAAAACATCAGCGTAAAGTGTCAGTTTATCGGCAGGTGTATTATCTAAGTTGTGCGAGTTATGAGTGTGCCGTGAACTTTACAGTGTGACCCCGCCCACTCCCGTCAGACTCATGAGCTATATATCTACTTAACTGAGAATTCGCATGTGCGATGGTTAACTGTTTCTTCTACCCGATCTGTACTGTGAACGTACAGAACACCTTCCATGTATCTGTTCTGATAGATAAATTGTGTTTTTTTTGTTTTAAATGCTATTGTGGCTAGGTTTATGGCAAGTCGATTGTTCGTATAAAGAGAGCTTATGAGTAGAACAATTACAATCTTATTGATAAGAATGATATAGATATAGGTCGCGTGGTGTACCTACGGTAGAGCAGATTTGCATCAACACTTTCCATTGGGCGCCGTAACAGGCGGCTACTTAAGCCTAAGCCTGCGACTTCGGTGGCAATTTTTTTTTCGTATTTTTATGTTTCTCATTGAAAACTCAAATAATTTATAAGAGTGGCTTACCTGTGCCTTAAAAAAGAAGGAGTTTGTGGGATTAAGGCCACCGAAATGAGAATCAATTTTAAGGTATTAAAGGATTTTGGGAAGCGAACACGCCACTGATGTCAGAGCTCTTTGTTGCTCTTGGTGATTTTTTTAAACTACTTTATAAGTACTTATAATTTTGATGATGATGATGATACTTATAATTTTGTGTGCAATCTTAAAAGACTCACATAAAAACAAATGTATATTTTTTCATACAATTTCCTAAGAAAAGGATATTTTACCTACGACCACAACCGAAACTGTTGTTGCTCGTAAACAGTTGAGAATTTGAAAAAGTGTTTAAAGCAAAAGTTGTAGAGAATTTCATGTAGGTCACCGTTTTTGAGTAACAAGCAAAAAACTGGAAAAAGTAAAAAAAAACGAGGTTTTTTGGCCATCCTCAGGGAAGCACAGGCTCCTCGAGGTCGAAAACTTAAAATACACACCCCAAACTATTCTCCAACAAACTCTCAAAATTTCAATAAAATCTGAATTATGTCCAGGTAAGGCCAACAATTTTGCCGCCGGCCCTGCCGACCTGCCGATCGGATTAAAAAGGGGCAACAGCGTATTGTGTTGTATGTTTTAATCGTTGCGATATCCAACCCGCATGCTAAGCCTTGAGATATTTTATTTACCACCAAGATGGCAAACAAGTTTATGGCCTGCCTGATGGTAAGCAGTCAACACAGCCTATGGACGTTTGCAATACCAGGAGCGTCACTCACGCGTTGCCGACCCCGTAAAAGATTATGGCATAGCCCTCCATTTATGTGGAGGAGGCTCAAGTGCAGCAGGGGACTGTTATTTACTGTTGCTGTGATAATAATGATATTGATCGCTCGGATGCATTGCAAGGAAAAACTTAGATATAATAGACTTAGATCGAAAAAAAGATTTTCCCTTCAGGGATTGCTTACCATCAGGTGGCTAGCTAGCTTGTTTGCCTCCCTTTGTTACAAACATGATTCTGGGCACAATAAAAATGAGTGTCCAAGCAAAATATCTCCAGCTAAATAAAATCACGTATTCGCTGGCTCGGACACGTAGTAGAGAGCTTGAAATTGGAGCACGCCGTGAAAAAGAATAAACAGGATGATAGCCTGTTAGCGCCAAGTTGTATATAATAGCGATATCTGGGATAACGATTCTATGAAAGTTTATGTAGGTACGTTCATTCTCGTTTAAATCTTTTTATTTTCTGTAATATCGTTTATGCAAGTTGGTAGAGGTATGAATTAGCGCGTTTGTTTATAATTTAGTAACAAGGTTTTTGTAATCATAAGTGACTTCATTTGTTCGTCAGGCTTACTCAGTTCTCATAGCATCTTGCACACGTTATTTTTCATTTAAATCCTAATCGTCTTATTCGTAAAACATAATTGTATTAAACCTAATTTAGCTATTTAGAATGTGTTTAGTCACTTTCATTCAAATTCAATCGTTTTAATGGCAGAGAAAAACAAAACATATTTTAGCTAAAATATATAGGTATACATTTAACTCGAACTCCTTTTGCCTATTCTTTTTAACAAATTTTTTCCATGTAAATACCCTCTCAATTCTGTTCCGTGTTTATCTCAAGTCTCGGTATGCTGAGTTTTAAAAGAATTATAAAAAATGAGTACCTACCTACTTAACAGGCAAGAGGCATTTCCCACAAATTTTTTTCCGTTTATAATTAAAGAAATATTGAATATTGAATTCCAAAGTAACTAACGTAAACGTAACTAAACTTTGCCCGCAGCTTCGTCCGCGTGGATTCACATTTTACGTGTTCCCGATAATTTTTTATGCAATACCTATTCAACCCGTTTTAAGCCAACCCCTTTTTAAATTAAAACTGAAAAGTTTAAAACACGACAAAAATAGAAGGTGGATATTGGTACGAAACTTTTCTTGTTTACAAACTTTCACCCCTTATTTCACCCACTCGAGGGCGAATATCCAAAAATTAATTCTTAGTGCCTCATTTACGTCATAAAAGAAACCTCCATGCAAAATTTTAAGCTCCTATTTCCAGCGGTTCTACGTTGAGCTTGCACAAGTGTTTGTTTTGGACAAGTGAGCTTTTTGTTTCTAGGGGCAAAAAACTTTGGAGAACCATTTAATGGAATGGAACGAGAAATGCATCTTTTGACCCGCCGCATTGACGTGAGACACCCAAAAAAATTGGAATCAAGAGCCAAACCAAGCTTCATTGCAGTTTTACTCAGAGGTACTGGAATATCATCGTAAACAATTTGGGGGATAGGAGAGACAGTACCGCGCCCGTTACACATATATGAGTAGCCAATGATAAACCCTGAGATTTCTTCGGATTTTCTAACAGGCCCAACAATTTTGCCCAAGATGATATTTTATTTAAACTAGCATTAATAGACACAGACTAATTATACAATAGATATGTAATCTCAGAAATGAAATAAAAACAGAATCATGTCTCCTTAATCATAAATGAAGCATACAAATGGCCGCCATTTTATATGTGTGCGTGTTTTAGGGGTTGCCATACACGTAATCCATTTTGCCCTCTTTACTAATTTATGTATTAGGCTAGCAACGATATAAATGAATAAAATTTATATAATATAATTTTTTCAACTTTGCTGGAAATCCTTTCTGTGGCCGCGTCGAGGATATCATGCGGCGTAAAATTCACATTACTACTTTCACATTTATCTATTATTTTGCTTCGAAGAACAAGAAAAAAACATTCACAAACATAAATTACAACGATTAGAAAAAATATTTTGTTTAGCGGGAAAATAATTCCATACAGCGCAGTTCACTGACCCTCCATCCACAGTTGGCATAATGGCATAGTTTGGTATTCAGCCAACTAAAAGAGCCCGACACGAAATTAAAAAAAAAAAGTGTTGCATAATGATTAAAAACTATTCACAAAATACTTTTTTAAAATTTTATAGACTGTCTTGAAAAAAGTTCATCCTTAGACGACTATTTTCGAGTATGTAATTGTAACATTGATTTATTACTAACCGTAGATAGCACATGAACGCTTGAAAAGTGGGCCGGTGAAGGACTGCTTAATCGCTAGTCAAGCAGTCCTTTTCCGTAGTCCGTCATTAGCCGTCGGCTCGTAAGCATGCCCAAGTGCGCGTTGAAAAATTGTTGAAACAATGGCCTTAAACGACGAAAAATGGATGGGATTTCATATTTTGCGTGAATAAACACATTATACATCGTATCATGCATAAATATAGCGATTTACACATAAAAAACCATCAAAAATAATTATTTTAATCATAGACATATTGTCAGTGTCGGACATCACGTCAGTTGTCTCAATCATGCGCATGCGTTAAAGCGAAAACAATGATTGCTCACTAAAAGAAATGGAGTCGCAGCATTCATTATCCACAGCGCGAAAAGCAATTTTGAGCTTTATAAGTATGAAAAAAAGTTGATATTTGGTAAATACGATACTGTACGTAATGGCATTTTGATTCGGGCGTGTCAATCAAAAGTCAAAAGTCAATTAGGCGACAGATTTCAAGCGCATTTTTGTATGAAGTGCTTTATCTACGGTTGGTAGTAAATCAATGAATTGGAACATTAAGCTATGAGTGAGTGTAGATCAATTTAATTAAAGACGAGGAGGCCCAAGAATCAAAATCCATTTTGCACCGATAGATCAAAGTGGAATATGTTTCTCAAAGAATAAGGGAAAATTTATTGTATTATGGCTATTTTTGAAATACGCATTTTGGAATGCGGTGTGGCATGACAATAATATGCTAGACCCTGCCAATTTTAGACTTGATCACGCCCATTATGTATGTTCATACAAACTCCCCACACTGACCTCGTAAAATCAAAAACGTGATTTTGATAGCATAAATAGCAATAATAAAATACATAGGAAAAATATTTTTTAAAATTTAAAATGTTCTTCAGATTCGGTTATTTTGACAACCATTGAGCAAAGTCGTGCTACCGCCCTAGTCGGATTAAAAAAATGATGTTGTCTTATGATTTGGATTTGGAGTCCTGATTTCGGATTCCGAATTTACGTTAGAGTGGGTCATGTCCCATATTTTATCATCATCATCATCGTAGCGTTTATTCCGGGTTACGCCTGGGTCCGCTTTCCGACTTAAACTTGACGAAGTTTCAAGCGACAGAAGCGTCGTGCTTACATGTGGCATAAAATGATTTTTTTTCGGTAAGTTCTTTTGAAATACGGATCGCTATAAACTTCGGAACCTGATTCGACTGACTGAGTCACAAATGCAACTAATAACGAGTTCTCCACTTTTAGGGAAATTTTCCCGTAAAAAACCTAAATTGTTTGTTCGAAATTTACACCAAAGTTAAAAAAACATAATTCCGAGAAATTAGCACGAATCATCATTACTTATGCGTCGTAGGTAATTAATTCATCCTGAGTTTAAAAAAAATTCACATAATCTTTACAACATTTCACCACGCATGAATTTATAAATAATTTTCTTCAACGAAAAATATGTTTTGTCGCTACGAAATGGCTGCGCATTGTAAGACTCGACGACAGTAAGTGTATGTCATGTACAACAAAGGAGATTGTCACACCTTGTATGCACCGTATCTCTTTAAGGTACCAGGGATTCTGCTTTTGTTTGATTTCTGCGCATGTGATCTTCATTCATCTTTCCTGCTTTGAAAAGAGTTCCAGTTCCACATTCAAACTTTAATTTGGTTCACTTGTTTCACTGCATTGGCAACATCGCCGGGGACATAGATTATTTTTACAACACTGTTGAACAGAATGGACATTTGTAAGGAGCAAAGCACCTAGTAAAGTAGGTAGGTAACAAATAGAAATAAAACATCTAGTATTAAAATAATAAAGATATTTATGCTTATTACAATTAAAATAAATGCCATGAAATAGTGTAAATAATTTTATGGCGTCTTTTTTTTAATTAGTTACAAAAACAGGAAGAAATTATGTTTTGTAACTGGTTGCGTAAAACAATTACAATCATGGTTTCATTATTCTTGTTTGATAACCAGTTACAAAAATATGAATGAAAAATGTTGTTTTGTAACTGGTTAAAAACAAGTTACTATAAGTTTTTGCCTGCGACTACGTCTGCGTGAAAATAGTTTTATGGTAATTTTGTTTTTGACCGCGCGACCATTATATGACCGCATACACATGCACAAATACATACTGATATCTTCACTACCCTTCCTTTGCGTCGCCGTAGTCGGGTAATAATAATTCGAACTAGTACCTAAGCGGTTAATATGTATCTACTATCATCCGCTCAGCTATTTTGCTACAAATCAATGTCGCATCTGATCTTCTATCATGTTAATGTGTGGTATGTCGTCATCCTTTTCACACGCGTGATTTAATAAATGGCTACTCTTTTCTTTACTAAAAACGTTTTCTTCACGAAAAATTCTAAATTAATGTACGAAGTAAACCTTTGATATTTTATAAAGTTAAGCATGATAAGAGACCCCTAGAGTTTCATTTGATTTTAATTGACAGTTTGTGTACTTCCGAAACATATACGACATCATATTCATTGACTTGTTTGGAGTGAACTGAGAACAAGGCCGTGCAAATGGTTGATTTTATAAATCTGCCTCTATATATATGTCAAAATCTTTGTCTATAGGTATCACATAATTTAAAGTCGTCGGCATAGAGATGGAATTTTGAAGAGATAACAGAAGTAACAGTATTGATGAAGATAGTGAATAGAAGAGGGGACAGGGTGCCACCCTACGGTACTCCTGATACCAGGACATGCCAATCCTAGATGTCTTTTACGCTTTCGCGGCTAAAACACTGGACCAATTTTGATGAAATTCGGTATGGAGATAGTTTACCATCTGAATATTTACATATGTGAGGATATAGACTACATTTTATTCCCATCGATTCGCATGCTCGCAAGATATAGCTACAATAGGTACTCCACGCGGGCGGAAAGCTGTACGTACCTATAGTTCTATCATTAGTTTTGAATTGTAAGTATCTATTTACCTACTTCGTACCTTACTAATAATCGGTAACCGTTTACGCTAGGTATGTCAAACATTTTATTTTTTCAATGATAATTACGTAGGTACATTACGTTCTACAACATATAAAGGTATCCCCAAGCAGCATCACAAGCTGTATAACAGCTCTATTAAAGTTCGTTTATACTCTTAATGCTGTATTTCTTGGCCGCATAAAGGCTGTATAAGTGCTTATACAGCCCTTATACCCCTGAAATTGGCACAAATTATACAGCGTTTTGCGTTATATTTGCTGTACAGTAGCTGTATAAGCATACAATAGGCTGCATAATAGCTGTTTTGCGGCTGTACTGTGGTGTACGAGGAAACCAATACACTCCAATTACTACATTGTAACTCACTTGTTAAGCTTTACGTTGTAAAAAGTCAGTTGAACAGAGTTATAAAAGAATTAAAACGAAACAGAAGATATATTTTAATGATGGCGTTTAATTATAATCGGTATTGATCAAAGTGACATTTATTATAAACGCTTTGTGTTTAAAGATTTGGAGATTCGATAGGCGCAGGATACAGTGCATTATCGTGCAAAAATAAATGTATTGTGGACATATATATGTTTTGTGATAAAAAATAAACGCGCCAGCAAAATAACCAAGGAAGAGATATTAAATAAGGTAAGTAAATATGGTTTTTATAGGTTAGAATTTCAAAATGTTTGAATTAATGGACGTAGAGCCTCATTGGTGCATAGTAGGTTATTGGACAAACTGAAAATATTGATAAACATAAAAACATTAGTCAAATTTTTATGTACTCATGTTCGTAATCTTCGATTTGTAATTGATAGAATGGCGACAATTTGCTAAGCAGCCTAAATTCTATTTTGATGGTCTTATAGCATTAATAGCTGTACTCTGTAGGTAATGGATACTAGTATTCAGCTTTTAGCGGTTGATGGGCTGTATAAACGAATAAATTTACTATTATTGTTGCATAGCAGTGTTTCGAACATAACCTGTAACTCTTTTTAGGGATACGTAATATTAAGTGAAAAACCAAAATGCACTGAGAGATCACATCACGTTTTCGAAAATAAAGTATTAAAGTAATTTTTTAGAAATTTCAAAGCAATTATTGTAGATTTGCGTCCTAGAATTTGTAAAGAAATAAATAAAGTGATGCAGTCCAAAACATATGCAATTCATCAATTCATCAATTCTCACAATGCACCTTCTACATCTGGGAAATTATAAGTTTAGGTTTATGAATATTATAATAACACGAATCCACTATGAAACATTAAACAGCGTCTTCTACAAAACCCTAAAATCTTTGTTTACGAATCTATCTCTCAGTGCACACACACACATTGAAATCATATCGTTTATTTGACTCTTTAAAGTAAACAAAAGCGAAGTCCTTACAGTATTATCGGTATCTCTTTCTTTCATAAAATAAAATATTTTACGTTTCACTCTGCCTTACTCGTAAGGTATGGATATGTATTGCTGAGTTGCAAGTGGCTGAGGTAGGTACACAGAGTACTCTTATGTGTGTGTATAATATTTTGTTTTGTTTAGTAGCGGTCAAGAGCGCACGCTGCGTACCGTTTTTAGATTTTCGCTAGCGGTATCATACTTGTGCACAAACATACTAGGTACAACAAAACTAAAACAATTAGATATTTTATTTTAAAGCTCGTGTAAATTAATTGAATTCGGCAGTAATAATATTTCAGAGTGTATCCTAAAACTTTTTACAAGCGTTTATTTGTGAAAGTCAGGTGAGCGGGTAAATGAGCTTCAATTGTGAGCAGATGTGCATGAGAGGAATGTGCGAGCAATGTGGGGAATGTGCTTTATATTAAATGCAATTATGTGGCTATCGTAGAATAACCGCTATAAAAAAATTAAGTGAGCCGCTAGCCTGATATCAGGGCTGGCGAGTGTATTCTGAATTACTAACTATTCAAGGCTCACTTAATTTTTTTATATAGTTTTTAGCCACACAACTAATAACCTGTTATCGATCTGTCTGAAATAGAAACTACCTTCATGTTGTTTGATTGAACTAAATAGATTTTTTATATAGACTTGTAAATTACATAATAATGTTAGGCCATAGAGTCAAAAATAAGAGCTTGTTTTAAAAAAAACCCTTTTATAATATAAGTACTTACATATTTATTTATTTTTTAGGAAAATGGTGTTCAAGATTGTGGAGACAGTGGAGAAAGGGAAAAGTTTACTTTTCATTGTACCCAGTTTATGAGAAACAAATGGCATTTTGAAATGGCCAAAAAAATGCTTAGATGTGCGCAAATTGGTCATGAATGAAAATTGCTTACCTGCAACTGGATGGTCAGCCTCAAGGTGTCGAGTAAAAAGACACTCAATACCGTCCTTTTCAGAAGCAGAGAGAGAATTAAGGCTTATGCTTGAAAGAAGCGATACGGATGACACCGACAGAGAAATACAAAACAGTAAAATGCAATGTCAAAAAGAAAACGTGAACTATAATGCTTTAGCAGAGCAGTTGGTTTGTATATTTTTCTTTTTACATTATTTTGATTAGTAGTGTGGTATATCTCAGCAAGTAAGCAGACGTACTCAAATTTTCAAAATCCACACCCAATTGCATTTACACTTTAAATTTTATATGTTCACTAGACGAACCTCCCCGTCATTGCACGGTTAGAATAAGTAGTTTTTATTGAGGATTTTCTTAAAACTTGCGAGGTCTTTTAGACCCCCTTAATGCCAGCTCATCGCAAAATCCTTACTTTTTCCGCGAATGTCTACTAACTGTTAACTAAATTAAATTAACTTAAACTAAATTATGGGTCTAGCAGTTTTAGAGGTTTCGTGATGAGTTAACAAATAAGGCACAGAGCCATATTTGATATTTGACGATCGTTCAGCGACTCAGGCTCGTTGACAAGCGGCGCGTGGTTCGGCACCGGCGCGCTTTATACCTATTCAATATGAATATTTTGTTTGAAATGTTTACATTCCGTATTAAACTTATAAATATTTTGCAGTTTTGATAACATTTCATGATGTTTTTGATAATATTTATTTTATGTTGTTTATGGTTGGTTTCAGATTTTTAAGAACCAACAAACCAATTTTAAACCAACTCTACCATCCACTTCATCAGCTTCAACCAAAATATTCGAACCCTTACATCCCGATCTGGACGCTTCAACTGCAACGGAATATATTGTTCAATACGTCGTGAATGAACCAGATGTAGAAACAAATTCGGGCAGCATGGTAACCTTGCACAATGAGTTTGAAACTCAAATTCCTATTCAAACCCAGCAAAATAATGATGGTAATCAGACTATTCAGTATCTACAAAAAATCTTGCAAAATCAATATAATATGGAACAAAAATAAACATTCTGGAAAGTAATAAAAAAAAAAAATTTCATAAATTGGCAAGCTTATCGGTACAATTAGACGATGGATTTTCCAAGCAGGATCTGAACAAAAAAGCAGATGTGGTTTCATTGGCCGAATCCAAACTTAGATTTGATAGTGAAGCTTTCATCATAAAACCTATTGACTGTATTTCAGACCTAGAGAAGATGGAGTCATTTCTATTGGACAAAAAAAATAAAATTAAACTTTTAACACAATATTCTTTTGTATGTCCAAAATCAGAGGGCAAAGGGGCAACATGCGCCTATAAAATACTAGACATGTTTCTAACTCGGGAATTTTTGTGTAAATGCTCTTGGACAGGGGGGAGCAGGAAGAGCGAGGAGACCAAATTTGGTTTGAAAAAATATAAAAACTTGCTTAATTTTTTCTTTGAACTTGTAAGGTCCTGGGATGACACTTACACCCTGATGGATAACGAATATTTTTAAGTCTGTGTTAAAAAACTCTTGCAAGAGGAAACTAAATAAGAACGAAAGAGCCTCTACAAAAAGAATAAGGACAAAAAAAACTGGACCACGACAAGAAAACCAAAATTCCGAAAATCAGGAAAATCAAAAAACTGGAGATCAAGAAAACCAAAACGCCGGAAATCAAGAGGAAATACAAAATGATATGGAAACGAACGAAGAAAGCTCTGAAAATATAGCAAATGACGCAGAACCTATTGAACAAGAGGAGGATGAAGAATCACTTTGTTAATAGGTAATAAAATTGTTTAGCTATCTAAATCGGTTCAAAAAGCGTAGAGTTAAGTTATTTTAAAAACACACGTAATCTCGTGACTGTGATTTTCTTATGAGACAAAGTAGTAATTAAACTATTATAAATTAGTATGTTATAAGACTGACGGAATGGAAAAAAAACATTTTGTTAAGCTAACCTATTTATTAATTAAGAAGATACATAATCTTGTGACTGTGATTGTCCTTAAGACAAAACATATACCATTTAATAGTCTTTTACTTAGTATGTTAGTTTAATACTTACCAAAAACACATAAGTAACTACTAAAACTTCTTTTTATAGCCTGTAATTTAAATATTTAGCTAATTAAAAATGAAAACTAAACAATTTTCCCCTGAAACATACGTAAAATTCAGGAAGTCAAGTTTTTTTATTTGACTTATGTTCCTCGAGAGGAAAACAATCTCCATAAGTTTCTACACTCTTTTTTACACCCTGTATAAACCGTGAAGTTTTAGTTATTAGTTATTAGGTTCCCTTAGTGAAGCGATTTATATTCATGATTAAGAAAATCTTTTACTTTGGGACTAACTCTAGCTCATATTCAAAAGCCAGCTGTACGATTACAATAAATGTCATTCTTACTTATATCAATACTTATTCGACTAATTTGTATGAAACAGCTATTTTTTTTTCAAGATAGTACGTAAGCCCCTTAGTGAAAGTTGTTTATATTCATGGTTCTCCTGACAAACGTAACCTAATACTTAAATTTCACGGTTTATAGATAATATGTAGAAAATTACTTTGCAATGATTATTGCAATTGTATTTGTATGACTCTATTAGCGAAAACTGATAAAAAATAAAAAATCTATATAAATTAGAATGAATTTTATTTCTCTATCAAACTGTGTGCAAAAGGGGTATAAAATATAATTGATTTTTATGTTCTATACATACTAGTTTCATTTTTACATCTTCAGGATTAACAATGGTCTCAATTTGCCCAGAGCCATGCAATTTGGCTTTAAATATATTCAAATATGACGATTTTATTGGTGATTCAAAAACTTCTGCTATGTCTGTAATTATAAGAGCGCATATTTTTAATTTTTTCTCAAGCATATATATTTTCTTTACCTCGAGAACCTGACCATCGTTGCATAAAAAATATTTATCTTTCGATTTTGGTGACAGTTTATAGTCTTTGAAATGTAGTGCAGTTAGTTTTTTATTGTTAGTACTTACAAAGGGTTCATTAAATACGATTTTTTTTCTGCTCTGTACGATTTCTGAAGCTACTAAATCTTCGCTAAATCTTTTCGCCACTTGAGCAAGAGGTTTGTGTCCGTGCCTAAGCATCCTTTTAATTAAATAAAGCTTGTTCTCAAAAGGATATGCGCTGAAAGTATGAAGCGAACCGAACCGTTGTACTTCATCCACGACGTGTGCCACATTGTGAACGTTACTTGTAATATAATCTACTCCGTAAAAGTCTTTAAAATGTTCAACAAAATACTGTAGGAACTCTTTTGCCAACGGAAGTAAATGAACATAGTTTTTACTAGTACATTTTGTTATACCGCAAAAAAACGTCAAAAAATGGCATAACGCGTCATGTGACATCACATGTGGAAGTATAACAATGCTTAAATAAAGCAAGAATGATCGATATTCAGATGCTTTCCAATGGGAAAGACAATCTAGTCCTCTCACTGACCGATGAATTTAAGATGGCAATTTACATTCAGAAAGAAAATTAGAAACTGTTTCAATATCTTTGGCACACCATTTAGTTATGTACTTTCCAAAATTACCATTGCGCCAACCAACTAGTAACCGTTTCATTATGCCCAAGTCGACTAGATGCAAAGAATCTGCTACCGGGAAGTCTTCAATCATATCGATTCCTAATCGTAGTAAAGGTGAGTCTTTTTTATGGTGAGGTCCATACTTCTTGTCACGAAATTCTTGGTCAGTCCTCGGACGGCAGTTTATTTCAGGAAAAATTACTGTATGGGATGTATGTGAATATTCTCCTACGGTCACACATTTTAAGCATCCATGCTTTCCATTAAAATTGCATACACCTGAAAAATAAATGAATATACCATTATCAAAGAGACTTGTATTTATATTATTCATATTTATTCTCATAGTTCATTACTTAAGTGAAAGAAAAGTAGTAGCATTACTTAAGTGAATTTCAATCTTTTTATATTTATGCATAATGATTTACTTATATTCTACTGTTACATTCTGTATTACCTTTAATGTAAGCTCTCGCAGGAGAATCGCATATAAAACATCTTATTCCTATAGATACTTTACTCTTGATTTGTTCAACGTACATTCCATTTTTAATTAGGTTGTCAATTTCGTTTACAAAATCATTTAAATATTCGTCAATTTGCTTTGGTTTTCCAACACCAAAATAAATACCAATCACCAACGGTTCTACATCAGGTCTTTCAAATATCGTACATAAAATCGGCCAAAACTCTTTATTAGAACTATTAAATATTGAAAGACCGTCAAAATTGAAATTCAAACAAATTTTACTCGGAACATCAACCCATTTTTCTAATATATTTTTTAAAGATTTAGTTAGGCCGTTATGCCAATATTCACCTCCTTGAATCGGTTTGATTTGTATCTGCTTTGCAGTACCTAAAATTGTTCTGGCATCACATGGTAAAATTCCTGGCAATCTTAAGTTTATGATAGTAGCTAAATCATTCAATGCTACTTGAGCTATGTTTCTTTCTCTGGCCCAATTCTGTATTTGTTGGCGAAATAATAAATTTTTTTCATATTCACTTTCGTCGTCACTTGAACTGCTGCATGATAAAATGTCGTCATCAGTTGCAGAAGGTAAAGCTAATAAGTTACTCCTGATATAACTATGATCATTCACAATATTTTTTACGGAACCCCTTTCATTAGATGTCGACGGTATTGACGCTTGTTGTGTGGTGATCTGATCTGTTGCAATATCTCCATGTTCCTCGGCAGTAATTTCATTTTGTTGATGATTTGTAATATTTAAATATTCCTGTTCAATCTTTCTTCTAATAGCACCAGATCTTTTTCGTTGTTTCCACATATTTATAAAACAATCACAAAATACAGCATACAATGCACAATAATTCAAAATGGCGACTCTGTCACTTATACAGATTAAGGCTGTACTATAGGCGTCATTTATTTTTATTGCTGTTTATTACTCTCAAAGACAGAAATTAGACAGCTATCGTCTGTAAAAGGGTGTACAATTACACCATAAAAAGAAGCTGTAGAAGAGAGTTTGCCTACTTCATAATACAGAAATAAGATTTGAGGACCACCATAATACAGCTCTAAGCTGTATTAAGTAAGTGACGGTATGCAAAATGCAGCTATTGTACAGCTTTAATACTAAAATGAGATTAAAGCGTTACAGGAAACTTAAAGCTGTACATGACAGTTATCATACACTGATTTAGAACTTTAAGCGTACTTTGACTCCTTAATACAGACTTAATACAGTTAGAGCTGAATAATTACTCCTAAACCAACATTATAACACTACAATGTCTTTTCAACGTTCTTATACAGCTGTAAAACAGCGTTCAGTGCTATATTGGCTGATTTTTAGGTGTAATTTTTGCCACAACATTATTTGCACCCAGTTATTAATAAATTTAAAATTCGATAGTGTGGCGGGTTTGGTGGATGACATGGATAGTTTTGAGATATCAAAATCAATAAACTGCTGTCCGGAGGATTGCTCCTTGTACATGTCATCAATGAATAATAACCTAAACATATTGCAACAAAATATACGTAGTATAAATCGTAATTTTACGGAACTTACGGCCTTGATAACAAGAATTAAAATAAAAAGTGAACTAATTGTGCTGTCCGAGTGTTGGCTTTCATGCGTAGACAGTTTGCCTGCTTTGCAGGGCTACAATATACATAAAACCTCTCGCAACATAAACCAAAATGACGGGATTGTGATATACTCCAGCAATTCATTAAATTGTATAGTTGAGGAGCCTAGTTTTGGGGAGGCAAACTGTCTCATCATAAAAATTGGGGCGGATACAGTTGTGATTTCCATTTACAGACCACCCAGTTTCCAAAGCTTGGATAGCTTCTTATGTTCACTCGATGAAACTCTTGCCTCCCTTTCATCATATAAAAACATAATATTGGTTGGTGATGTGAATATTAATCTACTGGAAAACTGTAGAAATACAAATGACTATCTGGATTTGCTTTCTTTCCATGGCCTGCTACCTGCTACACGGTCTCCTACCAGGGGAAACAACTGTCTGGACCATGTAATCCTAAAAACCAAATTAAAATCATACACATTTAACTTTGGTACAAGCCTAACAGATCATAGTTCCATTCTATTTTGCATGGAAATGAAGCAATTTTCTAAATCTAATGTTGCTAGGTATCATTCTAAATTGGACATCGAATTATTAAAAACTAAATGTAGCAACATTGACTTTGAACCAGTATATTCCCAACCTGATTTAAACCTGGCCACTGCTAAATTTATTGATCTATTAAAAAACGTTATAATAACTAGTTCAAAGTCTATAAAAATATCTAGAAACAAATCCACACTTAAACCCTGGATCACAGCAGGAATCTTAAGATGTCTGAAAAATAGGGACAATTTGCACTCTAAAGTGCGTAAAAATATCGAAAATATAGTTCTGTTGACAACATATAAAAGATATCGTAATTATTGCAGCAAATTAATTAAAAACTTAAAACTACAATATGAGAGGGAACAGTTATTGGTAAAAAAAAATAATCCTAGGAAGCTCTGGCATACCATAAGATCGGCAACAAATATGAACACACAGAAATCAAGTCCTTCAAATCTTTTAACTATTGCAGAGGACCCTCAGGCGTCGAGTGATCTCGTAAACCACTATTTTGCAAACGTAGGCAGAAATTTGGCTAAGCAAATACCCACAAATGTTCCTCCCTTAAGGCCTAAGCACGGGATGGGCGATCAAAACTCGTCCTCGCTAGTTTTGCTCGATACAGATTGTGAGGAAGTGGAGCGGACCATTCGGCGGCTGAAAAGTAACTGTGCCCCAGGATGGGACTTGATTTGTGCAGGGGCCCTTCAGGCTGTCTCTCATGTTATAGCTCCAGTAATAACGAATATTTTAAACCGCTGCTTACAAGCTGGTATCTTCCCCTCACCATTAAAAAAGGCTATTGTTATTCCTATTCACAAGGCTGGGGACAGAGGCTGTGTCAGCAATTATAGACCTATTTCAATATTGACTACATTGTCCAAAATCTTTGAGCGCATCATAAACTCAAGGCTTATTAAATATCTGGAACATAATAAAATACTTGCAGATGGCCAATATGGTTTCAGAAGTGGTTTATCTACAAATGATGCGGTCATGAAGCTCGTGGATTTAGTAGTGGAAAAATTAGATGCAAAAAAGAAGTGTTTAACTATCTTTTTAGACCTAGCAAAAGCATTTGACACAGTCGCTGTTCCAAACCTTCTTGTTAAGTTGGAAAGCATGGGAGTTAGAGGTACTCAGCTGTCTTTATTTGCGGATTATCTGGAAAATCGTACACAGTGTACTAAAATTGAAGAACACGTTAGTACTGAGCTTCCCATCGCGTTTGGGGTGCCACAGGGAAGCATAATGGGTCCTACGCTGTTTCTCTGCTATATTAATGAGTTGTGCCTATTAAACATAAAAAGCTGTAGGATTACATCTTATGCAGATGACACGGCTTTGACCTTTTATGCAGATTCTTGGGATGAACTGCTTGAGTTGGCTCAGCGTGGGTTCGATACGGTTTGTCAGTGGCTCGCGTTGAACTCGCTTACTTTAAATGCCAATAAAACAAAATATATATTGTACAGTATACATAACCGTAATGTGCCTAGCTCAAAAATCTATGCTCATAAGTGTGGTTTCCCCCCTGCGATGGAATGTGACTGTCCCACTATTGAAAACACACGAAACATTAAGTATCTAGGAGTAATAATAGATAACAACCTCTCCTTTAAGAGCCATATTCACGCAGTATCACAAAAGGTAAGAAAACTAGTTTACATATTTAAGTACTTGAGACACATTGCTGACAAAAGTCTCTTTAAAACCGTGTATTTAGCATTGGCTCAGTCTGTGGTTTCTTATTGCATTGTATCGTGGGGTGGGGCAGGTAAAACCAAGCTTCTAGAGCTGGAAAGAGCACAAAGACTGTTACTAAAAGTCAGTTTCTTTAAGCCTCGTTTGTTCCCCACAGAGGATCTTTATGGGGAGACCAGTTTTCTTACCATTAGGCAGCTATACATTTTAGCCACTGTCTTACGTCAGCATAAAGAACTGCCCACATCAATATTGGTGCCCTCCAGGAGACAGTACGCTGTCTGCAGACAACCAGCACGAGGGTTTAGAACTTTTTTCGCCCAGCGTTTCTTTTGTTTTAGGGGTAGGCGACTGTACAATGATATCAATAGACTATTAAACATATACGAAGGTAGCACCAGAGAAGCTAAAGGTAAGATAACGAACTGGTTGGGATCGCTGAATTACAATGACACTGAAAAACTATTGGAAGTGGTAAAATGACAAATATAACTATTTTAAGAGAGGGCATAGCGGGGTATCTAAGAGAGGTAGGGCATAGCGGGGTATCTCGTTCGAATTGGAGCCGCCCGACAGGGGAAGTACCTCCACCTTATAGAATATCGCAGCTAAATAATACTCTTTTAAATAGTATTGTGTTTCTGCCGGTGAGTAAGGTTTCCAGTGCTCCATGGGGTAGGGATTTGGGGAACCGTGGCTTTGGCAGTGGAGTGGCATTTGCTTTTTGCTGCCAGAGCAACGTGTTATAGAGGTGGGCAACGCATTAGCGATACTCTTGGTTTTGCTAATGTCTATAGGCAGTGGTGACCACTTTACATCAGGTGGCCCGCTTGCCTGTTTGCCTACCGTATAAAAAAAAAAAAAAAAAAAAAAAAAAAATATTACAAAAATAACAATATACATACATACATATATATGATATGGGGCACCACGAGATTTACACACCTAGATGAGAATACAATCACGCGCACATACAACTCACACACACACACACACACACACACACACATGCACACATAGACACAAGCATTTGCTAGAATTGCAAGAGCGCACGCTACTGTTACTATTATTGTTTGCTTTTGTTTTATTTAATTTGTATTATGTTTATTTTCTCCATGTTGGCCATTCTGATGGACTCAAATGTAAACTAGAACTGATCAATTCCTTGAGGTTTGGGACCTGGAGACCTAAGATACAGGCGAAAGTCTAGTTTAGGCTCCAGTCTCACAATCTTGAACTGAAAACTGAAAATTGTAACCTTAAACACTGTATGTGAGAAAATAATTTTTTTATTATTATTTATTATTTGAAGCTGCCAATCAATCACTAGTGATGGGAATTCTGTTTCAAATGTTGAATCTCCATAAACGGAAACCTAATTTAATTACTTAATACAAACAAAAAAATCATGATATGAAACACTATCGTATCGTATATCGAAAAAAAGTTTAGGAAAATTCCCGACCTCTGAAATCTATCGAATATGGAATGTATCGATTACCTGAATTTTTATTCGCCATACCAGATGGCTCTGCGTACTTACTGCGCTGATTCAGCAACAAAAAGAAGATCTTTAGACACCAAATAAGGCTACTAATATCAATCCTGAACGGTGTTCTTCCATCTAGCTTCAGAGCAGGGGCGTAGCTACTGCCTTAGCAGCCGTATCAACGATACGGAGCCCGAAACGTGTGTAAGCAAACATTCGTAAATTCTTATCAACGATTTCAGTTTTACTCTTAGGCCGTACCTACTTCCCGGGATAACAATTGATTCAAGAGAGAATTTAAGACCAGGCTCGGAGTCGCCCTTCGCCAAAGAAGCAATTAAATTATGTGATACAATCCATTTTTATTCCCCTTTCGATTAACAGACAATTAACATTTTAAATGAAGAAGAAATAACTGCTTAGGACGCTCCACGCGCACTCATCTTCCTTATTAGTGGGGTCAGGATAGACCTAGCTCATAATAAATTCGTCTTGGTCCACACGCCCTCACAATCTTTGAATTTGTCTATTTTCTAGTCAATTCAAGTTAATCATGGAAGCTTTTGATAGCGAAAACTGCGCTCGCTCATTGGTTGTTCGCGAAGATAATTTTATTAAACAATATCGGAATATTTCGTAAAATATCCGCAAAATTTCGAGATCGCCGCTATCATAAATCAATCAATCACTCATTTATTTGTGGTCGACAAATAAATATCATCATCATTCATCATCCAATCATCCATTTGCTTTACGTTATTTTTATTAAAATCGCTCAAGGTAACAAAAATTTCGAGCTCGCTTTGCTCGCTCATTCAACACGTTTGTCATTTTTTTATTAATCACGCTAGGTTTCAGTATAGCCAAGCCAAAGGCCAAAAATTCCGAGCTCGCCTCGTGGACCACCCCGGTGTTTAACGAGTCACGCAAGGTTTAAAATGAGTTCGCCACTATCGTCCATTTATTGATTGTACCTTATTTTATTAAAAACGTGCTCGGTTTTATTATGGAATAAATAACAAAATCCCCTAGACAACAATTGATACGGGCAAATTATTAGGCAAGCTACGCCACTGCTTGAGAGGCCGAGATGGAATGCTCTCCTTACTAAAAGTTAGTTAAATTAACCTTCTCTTAATGTCCCTTAAACAAAAAATACATAAACATACGTAATTAATCGTTATTTTGACTTCGATTTTTTTAATACCATGTTAATAGCCAATTTCACTAAAATTACCTAGATTTATAAAACTTGAACTTAAAGAAGCTGAAAATAAGGTTTTAAATATTCAAGATTAAAATCTTAATCGTTAAGTGAACGATTAAGATTTTGATCTTGAATATTTAAAACCTTATTTTCAGCTTCTTTCAGTTCAAGTTTTATAATTGTTACACTTTATATTGCAATTCTTCCAGAAAAATCACTTCGTATCTGGCAATCAGTTAAAATATGTTGTTTTAATAGCCCCAGTTACGGGGTACTAGCACGTTGGACAGCAATATATTTTTAGTTTTAATAAATAAAGTCTTTGTGTTGCTCTATTAGAGATGTTATTAATAAACATTTGATATAACCACAAATTCATGATAGAATAAAAAAAATTTTAATCGAATTTACGCTGATAACAAGAAATTCATACAAAAAGTCATTCTGAAACGTGTTTAAGAATTTGGTGCAAGCTGAGTGATTTTCCCATTTTTATTTTAATCAAGATATTCTGTTTTTCGCTTACAATAGCCCCGTTGGACATTAAACAAGTGCCTGTAGCAGGAAAAAGACCCCGCGGGAGACCTAGAAAGTGATGGATTTACACAGCGAGCCGGATGCTAGAGCCAACGGCCTACGGGTGCAGAAAACCGAACGGAATGGAGGACGATAAGTCCGCTTTCTGACACTAGCTTAGCATAAGCCAAGGTAAACGCATAGTTCTTTGGTTATATATGTAGTAGATTTAATTGTACCTAATATAGTCTTTATTTTTATATTAATATGCCATACGAATAAATTAATAAATAGATGTAGTGAATACTAGGTTTAATCTTCTTTAAAATAGGTAGAAATTTTAAACCTCAATCACAACAAGCAAGTAAGCAAGTCGATACTTCTGCTCCAGACTTTGGAATCCGCTTGCTCGCTAAATATATAATATTCTATCTCCCTTATTAGCCAGTTAGATTTCATGATATTTTCCATAATAAACGTAACAGAAGATGAAGAGGGGATATTAAATATTCAAATCATAACCTGTTTTTTCTTTTCACTTCAAAAGCGAATGCAGGTACGATGACCTGAATAGTCGGAGGTGGCTAACAATTACGATTAGGCTGCGGTAACAGAAACAGGAGTAGCGAATTTGTCTGCCAAATTGAGAATGTATATTTTATGAAGTTACAGATACATACTTTTACCTAGATTAATTAATTAATTTCCTACAACTATTTTCAAATCAAGTACCCATTGGTACTGTGACAGTATTAAAGCTCGAATTTGTCTACGTTTTATATAATATTATTTACAGGTTTTAAGACTTAAGTTGTTATTCACAACACTTTCATCGTACATGTTATCGGATTTATTGCCACGGTTACTATTGTTTTGACCTCGATATTTTGACGCAGTTGCATGCGTCTTAAACTATTTTGATATAACAACTATTTTGTAGGTAAACACAGTTCGAATATTAATCCATTAACGTAACCATTTCAATAACACTTACAAAGGGTACATTGAATAAGCCGCCGCGCCGTCAGCACCGTGTGACTGTTGTAGAGGCGCTACGCGGCGGCTACGCGGTGCCCGCAGGCTGGGCGGCGGGCTGCGGCGGGCGGCGGACTGCGGCGGGCGGGGGTGCCGCCGCCGGCCGCCGCGGCGCGTCAGTCGAGCACAGCGCGCCGCCGAGTGCCCGCCGCGTCGCTGTTATGCCGGCGCGCCGGGGCCGCGCTGCACGTGCCGCGAGCCGAGCTGGCCGCGCCGCCGCCGCCGCGCGCCGCCTGCGCCGCGCGCGCCGTTCGCCCGTGCCCGCGCTCTCTGCCGCACGCGATTACCCATCTCACGTCTAAAGGAATGTAAATATTTATGGATGTCAGTTTTCAGTTGTTTAGATTGGCTGTGAATTTTAAGGTACGTAACTAATGTCTGATGTTTCCATTTTTGCACGACGTTTTAGACTAGACGATATTTACGTGTCGATTTCAATGAGAGTCTCGATCAAAGTACGATACCTACCCGTAAACTGTAGCATGCCTTTTCGATATCGCAATGTGCTTTGTGCCTTTGTACATAATTGCTCACGATGACTTCAGTTAATGGCGTTCGAAGTACCCGCTATATTTGGATCGATAGTTTACTATTTAACGTGGGTAACGTTGGGTCGAACAGATTTTTCGCATTACATTAAGTGATTAAATGTTATGACGGCAGCGAGGCAACACGAACGCGCCGCCGCGCCAAAATTTACTTTCCATGGTCACGACTATAAACATAAGTACCACAATAAATATTAATTGGGCACCCAGAAAATGTAACAAGACGTATTTATTCAGCCACACATACTTACAAAGTTTAAACGTGTTTTGAGATACGATTGTTTCTAAAACACGCGCAGCATGCGTCTGCGACTAGGAACACCTTAATGCAAATTTAACACAATTGTTTAGGTATTTTACTTCCCACTCTACAATTACTGAGGCCCTGTATTATTTTGCCACCAACGTGTCCCAACTATTAGGAGTCGACCTAAATTGTTTTCAAATAAATAAATTGCGAAACGTATCTATCCAATGCAGGATTTTATACGAAAGTACATATTGTGTCATGTCATAACATTCATTGGCATAAAATGTTTAGGTGAAAATGAAATCGGCAAGGCGTGTGCGAGTACATGAAGATGCAATACGACATAGGTAATATTTTATACATATAATTTGTTCTTACTTCCTTTATCTGTAGAAGAACGTAGTAAATCTTTTTCTTTTCTTTGCTAAACAAAACATCTAATTTTAAAAAACTACTAAATTTAGTTGCTATCAGTTTCTTAGATAGCTTGTAAATATGATTTATAACTAATCATCTAATTTCAATCTCCAAAACTTAAAGAAATTAATTATTGGTCGTGAACAAAAAGAAAGATCTTTGTTGTTAAGAATATGTCTATTGTTGTACTACCAGTTCGAAAATTATGTAAATCTAGGTACAATAATAAAATAGGTAGGTATATAAATAACACATTAACCCTATCGGTAAGTGTTACGTGTAAAACTGTTTTATTCGTCGTGCGAGTAAATATCACAACGAGCATCTTTGACGCGGATATATTTTCAAATGATTTGCCCAAGTTTAAAAAGTATGTCAAAGAAGTCATCTCCGTGTAATTGATACCTATCTAATTATTATACTTTATTTTTATGATATTTTATGTAGATATTAATGTAGATCGTTTGATTTGCTGTTATAGTATGTATCAATTCAGGAAACTATAGGTCTTATTATTTGGTAAATGCTTTTAAAATGTTACTCTGTAAAAGACTGTTTGTGTCTCATGAATACAGAAAAAAGAAAAATATTGAAATTCAAATATCAAGTAGGTTGACACAGTAAAGAAGTAGTCATATACGGTAATTGATGATTTTCCAAATGAATTATTTGAAAACAGTATGAATAAAGCATTCCGTCCAATTTAATCTCCATTTCGAATTTCTTTCGCTCCTTTCGGCGCCCTAAGCCGGCTTATTCGGGTAATGTGTTTCATTCGAGGAGTATTTCAGTTATTTTAGCCGCCATTTTAACCAATAAAATTGTGAACAGTGTCTTTGTTCGTTTATTCTCTTTGTTCCGTTGAAGACACGACACAGGCGCCTGCAACATGCTCACCTCACACAGCCCCAGCGTTACCTGACCCACATAAACTAACCCCGTTTAGGGACCAACCACTCATTTCTTATGCGAAACAATCTACGTAATAGTTTATCTATGTAAACTATACTATTGCGTTCATGAAAATTAATAACTCACTCATAACATGAGCGCCGCTGAAGTCGGAATACTAAGTAGATACATTTCTTTGTTTATATGTTTATAAGCTCGTTCTTCACCGCTCCGCTGGGTCAATGAGAAAACGCCGCATCTCAAATAACTTATTTTTATGAGCACGTAGACGAGCACGTTACGACTTGGAAGATTGATTTAAATTTATATCGTTAAATCAATATGTTTATTCAATTCAATTTATATTGCTTATTCATGTAGTACCTACCTAATCATGAATCACTCATATCAGGCATAACATAAATTTAATTTGTTCAAAGCGAAATGGTAAACACGCATGAGAATTACTCATAAATATTTAAATGTAGATGTTGCATGTACCTACCCATTTGTAGTTTCGTATGATTCATTATTTCTAAGAGATAAATACCTAGTAGGATTATCTCGTAAAATGTAATAATTTAGCTGACAATACTAAGATTTCCTATAAGGAATGAAGCAGAGAAGTTAACTTTGTACCACGTTTAAACAATGTAGTGACACCTTATCCAGCGCTAGTATGAGCCGTCAATATTCCCTTTCTAGGTGGAAGTAGTATAGAGTACAAATATTTATTTAAACAAACAACCTATTGCATTAACCAGAGCCCGCTGTAAGGAACCTAACACTTAATTGCAATTTTACTTTCGGATCAATTAAATTACAAGTTATATGAAGTCATATCAGAAGTGAGAGAATAATTTAAAGGGTAAACTTTGAGAGCTCCCGCGTGCCCCAATTTACGAGTACAAGCCTGGCTGGAGCATGTTGACGCGGCGGTGGATCCGCGCCGCTTAACTCCACCTCAATCAAAATTCTACCTGCTGTCTAGAAACTTCTGCTGTCTTATTGATAAATGAAAGATATACTTACATGTTTGTAAAGTGAGAATGATTATGTTAATTGAAGATAAATGGTTTGAAATTCATTACAACCTGCTTGGAATTATTACACTTAGGCCGTGTGGTCTCCGGCAGAGTAGAATAGCACCAACCCCTTACACACGTTAGTGTCGTACAAGACGACTAATGTTTTCGAGTCAAAGATCTAGAGTCTCCGTAGGCTAGAAAATGGGCAGCAGCTTTTTCCATTGTTATATTTATAATACTGCGATGTCCAACGCGCCCGACAAGCGTTGAGATTTTGGCAATAACCTGCCATTGCAGCCAAGTCCTGCAGTGGATTGTTATGGGCTGTAATAAATGTTGAATTACAACCTACAACAACATATAATATACAAACGCTAAAATATATATAGCCTGTATATAGCAAATGTTGATATATGTTTATATAGTTAGATAGGTATATACAAGAACCTTTAGCAAGCTTTCGGCTCGATCTTCAAAGTAGTGTGCCTAAATGAATAAAATGAATACCTCTTATTCCCTTCCACGCGAGTGAAGCCGCAAGCGGTCTTATCGAAAACAGACGCATAGTTTTGCAGGATGCTTGTTAACATCGCCAGCTCAGTAAAAGGGAAGCATTCGAAAGTTCTTAAAGCTGTAGGAAATGATAATATAATTATGTAGAATAATATATTCTATTGTTTTGTTATCCCAAACACCAAAGTTGATCTAGACTAAAGTCTAAGGTGAAAAACACGCGCGAACTAGTGTCGTAAAAAACTTGAATCCGGGAGTCTGAAATTATAAATTCTACTCAATTTTGAAGGGCTCAGTGACCTAAACACTCACCGAGTCTAGAGTCGAGTCGAGCACGAGTCATCAGAGCACGAACTCGGGTCTTAAAAGAACTCGAGTCGTAAACGTAACTCTAATCCTAAAACTTGACTTGAAGCGACTACTGACAAAGGCCTAATATAAAACACCATAGCAAATTATACTACCGTTTAAACACCACGTCACCGCTCAGTAGATACTGAAAGAGTCGAGCGAGATTCGTTACATGAACAGATTCGAGCGCACAATAGACTCGAGCACTTATAGAACTCTAGTCTATTCGGAAGTTCGACACGCTTACCATAAATCAGCAGCAAGCAGTTTAACACAAACAATATAAGTTGTTTCGGGCATAACAAAACAATCATGCAAAAAAGATGAAACTGAACTGTTATTATTTACATAGTTGGCTTTCATTAAACAGTAGGTATAGAACTGGATGTGTTTTGCTTCATACACGTGGCCTGGTTTTGAGAAGGCGTAAAACTAACAATTCTATAATAGAATTCTGTCTAAAAATGATTGAGAATCAATTTAATCCACTATCATTTTTTGCCCGTTGTGCGGCGATGGGAAATGTCAGTTGTACAAAACCGGGCGGCCAGTCAAAAGGAATAGAAATACTTAGTAGGAAAGCTCGAAAATATCTTTTTCTGTTTCTGTGGAAACGGAGCTTTTTTTGTGAAGATCTGATATTCACTGAAAAATAAATGTAAGTCGTACAAAATCTTGTCACCTTGTCTTGTCTTACGCATATGTACTTGTAATTAGTAATTGACCATCACGAAATCATTCACATTTATCTGCACATCATTTTCTCATTTTTACATCTTCTGTCTTTCAATTATTTCTTTTTTATATGTTGTTACATTGATAGGCCCATTTTAATGTATGTTTTGTGATTGCATTGATCAATTGAACTATAAATCTTGCGAAAAAGTGCGCCACTATCCTGGCGTTTCGCAACACCTACGCTCTCGTAACAATTATTTAGAGAACTAATATAATAATATACAACTGTAATGCGCGTAACAGTATCTATCTTGGTACGAGCGCATCGTAATCGACGAGAGATGGATGTATTACTCATCTACTGTATCTGTTTAGCTTCTCCAGCGACACAGTGAAAACTGGGACTTCTATAAATAAATAAATCATCGGAATTAAGTTAGCTGACCATCTAAAAATAAGATAATATTCATACTAGGTGGTCATCTAATTCGATGAATGACTGTGCAATGCAGAATCTTAATATCTGGTGTCACCGAGTCAAAGCTATGAATGATGTGGTGTGGTAGTTAGTATTAGTGGTGTTAGAGCGTGCCGAGTGGGACGTGCTGAGGTGCTGAGGTGCCGGTTGTCCGCAGCGAGTGTAAGCGTGGCGGCGCGGGCGACCGGCTGGCGACGCCGCGGATGTCGCTGCTGGGCAAGCCGCTCAGCTACCGCGCCACGCGCCGCGACGCGCGCTACCGCCGCCTGCAGTCCAAGTTCTACAATTTCCTCGAACGGCCGAGGGGAGTGAAGGCCGTCCTCTATCATATGATTGTGTAAGTCAACACCCAGACATTAACCCACTTTCCGGCATTCGTAAACAAGCCCATCCATATTTTTTTATTTGACCGTCACCAGATTACACTGGCAATACAATAAAATAGGGTACCGAATCTCAAAAGGAAAAACATGAAAATTGATCCACTTTTTTTTCTATCTGCCTGTCGGCTGTCGGTCTCAAAATTAATTTTCAATTCAAATTCTAGTTTTTATTACAAAAGCCAATCGGCAAAATAACTATAGAACCTACGTCGTCTAACATATTTAGTTGTAAGTAAGAGTGAAGGCATTTCGCTGCGATTATTTGTTATTAACACATTTATCGTTAACTAATGGCTGAATGTTTGCGAACTAACGATGTTTTTGTTCAACCTAATAACAATATTGTGCTTATAGCGTAGGTAGTAAACGATTCAATGTTACAGCAACATAAGCAAACACATTCCGTTTTGAAGTATTAATGGAGTATTCACTGGCGCAACATAAGCACCAAAACTTAATTACGAGGGATTCGTTACTCATATTTGACATCCCTCGTATGTGCTCCCACTTGAGCAGTTTTGAGCAGACAGATGGAAATTACACAGACGTTTTCGAAGAGTAGTACCCACTTCACAAAGTATCCACGACGACGTTTTACAAATAAACATAATCCTCTAGGATTATGTTTATTTGTAAAACGTACAGTATATCCACGAAACCGATTTTCAATTTCTATATGGGATCATTTCTAAAATTACTAGGAATATATTTTTCGATACATGTTTCATAAAAGATCGGACGGTACAAGACGTAACAACGGTGGCCTAATGAGTACCGATGTCGATCCTCAGTGTCGCCATGTACCAATGACTTTTTCTGAGTTATAGGTATACAATATACACTGACCGATGCTCTAGAAGGAAAACATCGTTATGAAAACAGCACATTCAGGCGATTGAATGTGTAACCATGATCCAATCTGGGCATTTCCTGCCAAATCCTGGATCATGTTCCTAGCGGACCCCGGGCCCTCGCGCGCGAAATTACAACTGAGATATTGAGGCCAAGATGGTAATTATTGTTTTTATTCGGTTTGATCGTATTATGCTGTAGCCCGTATTCAGTTGCCGGCTTATATAAAAAGGCAGGTATTATTGGTTGTAAGGTGTTACAGGTCGTATTCGTTCACTAGTGACAACAAATCGATCTGGCCGTAATCGGTAACGGTGCCGTCGCCCTGCCACCAGCCTATGATTTGAACAATCTGAAAACATATACCTACAACGGGCCGCTACTATTCTCATTAACGCACCACTTTTGATAAACAATCTTCATCTGATAACAAAAACAGTCGAATATGAAACGACAACGTTCCAATTATAATACAGTTATTTATCCTACCACACACTACATTTCTCGTGTAAAATAAATTATAATTCTCCACAATCTAGCCTAGGCCTGGTGTCAAACCGTTTGTTTGTTTGTTGCACTTTGATACGTCGATACTACGTAGTGATTGACCTGTTGTTTGTTTTACGATATTTTGAAGTCAAATCGATAGTTCATTAGCATTACTTTCATGGTTAATTTGAAACCAATTTAAAAAACATGTATGTGTGTACTTTATATGAAAAAACCGATAAGTGCGAGTGAGACTTGCGCCTTACGGGTTCAGAACTAACATACCTAAATGCAACAAGGCATTAAGTTCAGCTGCTGCATTAATATCTGCGGTTGGTATTAAGAACTTGTATGTAACGACAATGGCCGTGTAGTTTCCGGCATAATAGCACCAATCCCTTACACTCGTGGATGTCGTACAAGGCGAGTAATGTTTTCGAAGCAAAGTTATGGAGTGTTCGTAGGCTAGAAAATGACAGCACCGTTTTCCATTTCTATATTTACAGCACTGTGATCTCCAACCCACCTGCCAAGCTTGGTGATTATGGCAATAACCTCTTCTCTCATTGTAGAGGCCCTAAGGACTGTTATGGGCTGTGATGATAATGATGATAAACAACTTTTCTTAGAAATTATATAAAAAGTGCAATTCACCAACCGTAATGAGAGATACACATACACACTCATATGATCCTTGTTTTGGTCCAAGACCAAGTTTACACCCAAATTCAGCTCCAAGTCGAAAAACAATATCAGATCGGATCTTTAATTTAGTCCATTCCCAAGCCCAGTCCAGGTTCAGGACCTGGACCATGACCAAAACTGGGATCGGTATCTGGAGCAAGGTCAGGACCAGAACGAGCACCTGGAGCATATTGGACATGAACCAGAACCAAAACCTGGTCTTGGTCTTGGACCTGAGCCAGGATCTTGATCACAACTAGGACTTGAACCAGAACAAGGATGTGGACCAGGACCAGGACCAGTACGTGGACCAGGACTATTATCTGGACCAGGACCTGGACGACGACCTGGTCTGGAGACCAAAACCTGGATCGGTATCTGGACCTGTACCTATACCTGGACGTACCCGCCCCGTGGACCTGAATCTGACCTGGACCTGGATCTCGTGCTGGACCTGAACCTGGAAGTTGACTTCAACGTGAACTTGGAATAGAACTAGAACCTGAACCAGGTCTTGCTCTTGCAGGATTTAACTAATGAGATTATCGGGAGTAGCTCGCAGAATCGCTTGTCGATGGGTCGGATGTTATTGAGTGGTGAACAGGATGACCTTTTAAGAAATGGACCACGTCATATGGAGTTCCTCAAGCTCTCTTTTCTCAATAGTTTTTTCGTAACATAATTTTCAAGTTTTCGTGAAAACTTTATAATCGCAATCAGTTTTATCTAAAAGTGGAATCTCACATTCGATTTTCTCTTCAAAAGGCAGAGAGAGTGAGAGATAAATTTACGCGTTAGACATGAACAAAACATAATGAGTGAATAAATGTGACTGATTTTAGCTGGGGTAGCCAGACGAAAAAATTAATCACCTGTTAACGGTAGATTAGTTAATTTTACAGTAAATGGCTTTTCAGAAAGCCAGAGTTGTTTAACAGATTGTTAAATGTGACAGACTGTTATCTAATTAGACATTTGACAAGCGTTTCAAAAACCGGGCGACATTTCGGGTCGACCGGGTTAATCGGGTTTCGGGATACATTTTGGTTACAAAACTTTGGATAAGATTGAAGAGGCTCGCCGGCGTTGGTTTGGTCGCATGCTGTGTAAGCTCCTGCCGATATCATGAAAGAGATCCCACGGGTCGCCCAAGAAGCGATGGTTTGACATCACTGAAGACTCAAACAAGTTATATTAGACGTCTCTTCAGAGGCGGGCAACGTATTGGTGGCTCCCCTGGTGTTGCTGATGTCCATGGGCGGCGGTGACCACTTTCCATCAGGTGGCCCGCATGCCTGCTTGTCTGCCGGATAACATAAAAAAAGTTGCCAAGAGGCAAACGGCCTTTGATGTGATGATACTGTAGATGCTGACGAAATGGGTCGGAAACCTGTTAGAAGCCGGGATTGACCGCTTGGACTAAAAGACCATATTTTAGTTTCCTAATATAAGATTGATCTCTGTGATAGACAGTCTGCTCGTTTATGTATATTTCTACTTTCCATATCCATCCATCTTTATAAGTCCATGTTGTTGACTTGCCTGTGTATCAAGCGGTTCTTTACACAAAGGTTATCGCTAACAGCGATAAGGCCGCCTTTGCCCCCAACTAGTTATGGTTTTTTGTCGGAACTTTTTAATGTAATTATTCTTGTGTGAGCAATAAAGAATTTATCTATCTATCTATGTCGTTTCGAAATATCGAAATAAAAATTCAGGTTCCGTTTTTACCTTAGAGGTTTGAAACTCTAAAAACGAATAATTATTGGAGCAATCTTTTCCGCTTACAATGGGCTTGATTTTAATTGTTTTATATAGGTACTGAGGATTTATGTATCTATTTATGCCGAAAAGAAAAAGTATGAAACGCATAAGTTATATTTTCCTTCCTACAATCTTTACACTCCATTTACTGGTTTTATGGTGATGTCCTGTTTCAAATTATTTATTTAATGTTCTAACGGTAGAGGTATTTATTATTAGTCAGCACAGCACGCCTACTGGACTCCCTACGACTTTATCACAAGGTCGTCCACCCATCTCGTGGGGGACTGTCCCACGTTGCGATTAGGTGTACGTGGTTGCCACTCGAGAACCTGCCTGCCCCATCGGCCACTTCAGTTTTGCTTCACTCTTGAACCAATACCGAAGACCTTAATTTTGCTACGTATATCTTTATTTGTGATCCTATTAAGTAGATACTGCGAGCGTAGCTATTCCCATCGCTCACTGAGTGATTTTGAGCGTTCTTATGAGGTTCTAAGTTATTAAACGGAGACTGCGTAATTGGAAATCTGAACTTAGCGGCAGCTATTTTTTCATGTTCATTACTTATTTAGTATAGACTGCGTTTCCCTGCGGGTCGCCGGCGTATTAGGTTTCGATCCTTCTGAATCGGTCTGCGAGATCCTTATGCGTTTCCAGGGCCGAAAGTACCTAACCTGCATAACTAGCTATGGTTAATAGATCCTATTGCTTCCTATCAATGTATGATTGCTGTTGTTACTTGTGTTGCTGATGTCCATAGGCGGCGGTGACAACTTCCCATCAGGTGGCCCGCATGCCTGTTTGTCTGCCGCAAGTACATTAACAAAAATGAATTTAGCGGAGTAGTTCATTTGGGTATTTAATGAGATTCCAACTATCACACTGATATACTTACTTACCAAAATATTTCTCTCTCTCTCTCTTATCGTGTTTGATATTTTGTGAAGGACATATAATATAATAGATAAATAGTAATTGGTGTGCCTAAGTTACTACTATGCCTCAACTTCAGGATGTATATCATTTAAATAGTAATTTATCTTGTCCTCCATTACGTATAATCGTATTTTAATTGATAATTAATAGACATTCACGCAAACAAATTATAAAGTTTGTATTTCGTGCATAATTTAAATAAATTCACCGGGCCTGAATCAATTCGTCCAATAATTAGAATGTAAATACTATGTTATTTTTGTTACACGATATATTCATGCTTGTAATCAATTAAAGAGATAAAGATTTGTTTAAATGTTATAGTGGTCCTTTAATAATTACCGGCAATTGTTTGCATTTTCGTGAAACTGAAACTAACTAAGTACTAAATAACGCTAAGCTAGCATGACATCCGGGATACCGAAAGCTCTCCACTAATCTCACCACAATCCGAATTTGCGTATGAATTCGCGGAACTTCCAAATTCGTAAATAGATTTAATACGATTTTCTTCCAAATCTAGGTCAACTCACAAAGGAACGGAGGTGTCGTGAATTTAATAAAAGTGTGAAGCGATCACTACTCCTTCAATTATACGAAAAGTTTTAACACTTAGTTAGTATTTGAAACAGGTCTCATCTACAAAGCTATAAAAATTTACTTTGTATGTTTCAGTACTTACTTACCTACGACTTTATGTCCATTGTGGTGCCAAGTTTGGTATTGAATCTCTCTGAACGGAATTGTTAACGCTAAACCGCAATGTATATTGATTCTACACATTAAATTCGATGTTAGCTTCATTAACCATGTCCCACGGTACAGGTTCCTGATGGTGTTCATGTGCCTGTCGCTGTCGGTGTTCTCCACCATCGAGGAGTACGAAGTAAAGGCCGGCCTCGTGCTGTTCTACATGGAGACCGTGGTCGTGGTCTGGTTCGCCATCGAATTCTTCCTAAGGTACGTCTAACCCCAGAGCTAGCTCGCCAACGCGCGGTCCGAAATAGCATCATAAACATGGACCTATTTGTACGTTCTCATATACACGTCCCTCCCTATTACACACATGCACAATGTACACTCGAAGCCGGCCGAAGAATGGCGGGAACCAAAATTCCCGTCTCTCGAACATACAATACACTAAATACACTCTCAGCCACAATGGTCGTTATTTTGTTACAATTTAATTTCTTGCCACGGGTCTCTGCGCCTTTTCATCAGAAAATGTGAAATAGTAAGCACAAACAAAGTCCTCGACAGGGCTTGTTCTGATAAGCTCCGAGGGCTTTCCACGCGTTGAGTAATTTCTCTCTCTATGTGGACGTATTACTCGACTTCCGTGGATTTATATCGGCCGTATTTTCGTTTCCTTTATCTCGGCTGTTTTTCTTATACGTTTATAGATATTTTTATAAGATTTACACGTTTCCTATCCTATCTAAGTACATGTTTTATCTATCATCAAGCCTGTAAACGGCTCATGCACAACCGAGTAGAAGTTTCCAAGTGATAAATGAGAAAAATTATTCACTCTGCCTTTCATTCGGAAAGGTCACTCTGTCTTATGTGGTAAACGGGTAAACGTTATACATATGTAAAGTCTTTATATAGCTAACTTTTGTCAAATCAATGTTACCATCAAAGTCTTTCTGTCTACCAAAGTATCACTTTTATGTAGTTTTAGTAATGATTAGGTAGACAAAGACTGGCTAAATTGTTTCTTTCTTTTTTAATATAAATCCTATAATTTGACGATGTTCTTGGAGTACAGTCGATTCCTTTGTTCTGTGAAGGTTGTGGTCGTCAGGATGTCGGTCCCGCTATCAAGGCTCAATGGGCCGCCTCAAATTTCTAAGGCGGCCCTTCTGCATAATAGGTAAGTAAGGTTATTCCATTACGTAATATGTAACTGTATACACAGCTATGTTTAATCCACTTGCAATCACGCACGGTACTCAAGTTATTAATACAAAGCATTACTTAGCCTACCCTTAAGGCAAAGAGGCGTAATTGTATCTATGTATTTTGTGTGAGATTAATCAATCGATATTTGGGATTTTGTATATTCTTTTTAATTCAAACTGACTGTGACTAAAAATCTTGTCATTATTATACCCATGAAACTATATTGCCGTGTAAAGAAAATTGCATTTGCTAAGTAAACCTAGAATCACCCAAGTAACAAGTAAGGTTACTTTTATTGATACGAGTTCACGGAGGGCTCGTCCCACCCATCATTGTAAACAACTATCGCTGGAACTAACGGCGAAATCTGTCCCATATATTTTGTCGAACGAAAAAATCACGGAGCCAGCTGCGAGCGCAGATTTGCACGTGTTGTAAGCTTAATGTTACGAACTCTTTGAAATAACATTTCTTTTTATAAAGGACAGCTTTCCTTTTCACACAGATTTGTTAGAAAGGGGACTGTGAGGGGTGATTATAGAATAGAATAGGATAGAACTTTATTGCATAAACCGTGTAGGTATCTACATTGTTGCAGATGGTTTTGCAATATAAGAAGAACAATAGCTCACCCATAGCGGGTGGAATTACAATGCAAATTCGTAGTATATAGATAGAACAGCTGCAATTTATCTTTTAAAATCGAGTTTGGGCAATATACGAACTCAATGTAGAGTCTACATGACACAATATATTTCCCATTAGACAATAAATGCCTTGTTATTTTCTCTCACATTCTCTCGACACGAACGTTCCGGAAGGGTGATCGTTCATAAATTTGTCACGTTACTAACCAACTTCCGAAATATGGGAGTTGGCTGCTTTATTTCGGCACATTTCACACGCGCAATGCCCGCATAACAAAACTCTTAACCCGTGACGTTACAAATTCAACCTAGTAAACGGTTCCGTTGTTTTTTGTTTGCTCGCGTGAGTCAACACTACCCGCAACTTTCCGCCCATCATAATATTCTTTCTCTAGAAAGTTTTATTTAAGGCTCGCGATGGTAGATAAGGAAACTAAAAATGGACTGTTATTTATATTTGTTTCAAAGTGAATATACGGAGTATAATTTAAATGATATTGCAGAATCGCTATAATATTTGAGAACAATAACCTTCATCATTAAAAGAAAATGTCTTGAGTGAATCCTAATTTACTTCGACATCTTGTTGTGAATCAGTATAAATATTGCAATCCGGAATTAGGGGCTGAAACGGCGCAATCTAATGGCGATCGATACGATAATGGAAATGGGACCCATTTTGACCCTCGTATTTTTCTTTAACAGCGAAAGCGAGAACTCAATTAAACAATCACTTCCATTGACATTTTGTTAACCATTCACTACAGACCAGTTTGCTAATGCTTGTACGTGAAACACACGTACGCAGTAGCCTAATTTGAGTCGATCTTTAGAAATATTGATATAAACTGTGAACGCGTACCATTTAGTTAAATGATATTGTCCAAGCCTCCGGTGAAAACCATGCGGTGATTGTTTGCAATAAGCAAGTTTTTGAGAGCATTTATAGTTTACTTCAAGACTTTGCCTTAAAAATAGCTTTTTGAATCTACTATCTATAGTATAATGAAAACAATACAGAACAGTTATAGGCAAATAAAAGCCTATTCATAAAACTAATAAAAGACGAATCTTGGACATGTTATCTGAACGTAACAACCTCGCATACACTGGACAAATATCATAAAGCAATATGAATCTTGGAAATATAGTCAGCAGCTGCCACTGGCGGAGACATTTCATCCTCAACATTTCCGAGTAAAAGTCACGTCCCGTCTATAAACCGTGACGAAGTGACCCTATTTCAGGTGCGACCAATCTGCCGTGACCTTCGCATTTTAGCCCTCTTTCCCCTGGCACTAGTTTCGTGCGACCGCCATGGCCCTCGAGGGAGCGCCCCGCGCGGGACCGCCGCCGCGCCGGCGAGCAATCCTAAAACATACCCTACCAAATTATTCAATTGCTACTCTATATAATATTGATGTCTTAATTTTTTCTTACTATGAACCGAGCTTGAGGCCGATTGTTTTATTCCAATTTCTTAATGGCAAAACTCGTTACTGAAGTCGAACCGATTAACCGCTAATTGGGCCGCTAACGGGCCGCTGAAATTATATATTCAATTAAAAAGTGTGTGGCTAGTTACGAGTATAAACGCCCTTTATTTTTAGACTGACCATGTCAGTGCAATTCGACCAAACAATTAATATGAACGTGATGCCGCAAATAGTTGCCGTTTAGTTTGAATTTGTAACATTGCACATCAATCATTGTATCCTACTCGTTTATCTTTAATTATTTATCTGTCTGCAATGAGTTGTGGTTTGGACATTGATGTAATGCTTTCGCGTCCCGGTGGAGATGTGACGACGATCCTGGCATCGCTGGTGGTGCTGGGCATGGGCTCGTCGGGGCAGGTGTTCGCGGCGTCGGCGCTGCGCGGACTGCGGTTCTTCCAGATCCTGCGCATGGTGCGCATGGACCGGCGCGGCGGCACCTGGAAACTGCTCGGCTCCGTCGTCTACGCGCACCGACAGGTGACCTCAGAACTCACAGATACACCGAAAGGCATTTTTAAATTTACTTTAATGTGTAGTTTAACGACGATCTGGCTGGCCGTAAAATCGCACCTATTTTCCGATATAAGAACTCCATTCAGTTCTAATAGACTTCATAAAATGTGATTGGAAAACTTAACGTAAAGGTGAATCCATAGGAGTCGTCCTTATTGTGATAGCGAAACAGCTTGGTAGAGCATTGACGATGACCTTTTGCCTTTTGGCCAATATCATTACGGCGGGGCGCCTTCGCCACTCGCCGCGGTAGTTCGGTTGCCTGAAACCTCGGTATTGCCAACGGTATTAAATTAGAATGTAACCTCGTAAAATATTAATGAATTTTAAATGGTTCACCTGTATATAGGTAGTTGCAGTTAATTCTATTTTAAGCATTATAATCATGAACGTCTTGTAGCTAGATGTATCGCGTTGAACATTATGATCTACCTCTATATGTATGTCTCATATATTTAGATCGAGGTTAGTGACTCTGAAACTGTAATATACATGTACAAAGCTTGTCCACTGAGATGGTACGTATGAGCATCGCTGAATAGCTATACCTACAAGATGGATTTAGCATAGAGAGAATTCAGTCAGGATGACTTAACCTTGTTTTGCGATTTGTCAGTGAGTGTATTGGGAAACGCGAGCCGCTGGCGTCCCGTTGCTATCTTAATCATATACAGAGCGCGGCGTCGGCAATACGCCACGCGCCATACGCGAGGACGGCTTGATAAATGTATGAGGAAGCGAGACGTTTTTCATGAAATTTGCATATCTGGGGCAACAACAGGGCAAATGACGGAAACTACTGCGGTAAACGCCATGAATATATTCAAGAAGTTTGGATTATAAATTAACATTGTAGACCAAATGTAGCTGTATATTTTTCACAAAAAGCAGCCATAATAATAAAAACCGTACAGGTATCGGCCATAAATATTGCACATCGGCTAGTTTCGGCTTCGTATTTACTCACACGCGTGCGACAGAGACGCTCTACGAAACCGAAGTAGCCGATGTGCATTATTTACGGCCGATACCCTACCTACAACAACCAGGACTTACACAGATTATGATGTTTTTGCCTATCTACATATGTGATACTTTAAATAGATTTACATCGAGCACGCCAATTTGTAATAAATACTCAACCCCTTAGAAACGGCAAACATTCGATTAAACTTTCTGGCATCTGAATGCTTAACACGCTATTAATAAAGATGTAAAATATTATTATAAAAAATAATATTAATAGGGCAATGTTATTCCTGAACCATAAAACGGTTATTCAATGGCTTATTAATAAAACAGATGCGTGTGGATGACTGATTAACGAGCGGACTAACGCAAACAATCCGCGCGATATTTACCTGCACTCCGCAGCGCGGCCCGTCTCACCGTCCGCCCCCACACACTATTAATTTAAATAGCTACTCGCCCAAAATTAATTACTAACATGGAATCCGAAGCATTTTAAATCTCTTAATTAAAATTAAACTTGCTGAATTCATTAAAAGTTACAAACCTTAATTATCTAACAACTTACTTAGCTTAATTTGGAAAGAACGCGTCCCCCATAATGTTGATAAGCGGCCGTGCCAAAAGAATAATTATACGATTCGCCACCGCGGGGGCGGGGGCGGCGGGCGGCGCAGGGCGCTTCTTGCGCAGCCATGCTGAGTAAGCACGCCATCGCACTGGCCGCAATTTCCTTTCGCGGCAAAGTAGGAGGTTAGATACGGACGCAACACAAGGCGAGTGGGAGGCAATATCTAGTCACCGCCGGCTCAGGTTAAAGTTGCATGATCACAATGCAAAGCAAATAAAGCGGGGCTCGAGCCGCACTTCGCGCTACTTCTGCAATATTGACTAAGCAAACAGTTCGACCCGAACAATAACGCGCCGATGCAGATGAACTCGCCTCCGGAACCAGACAACGCTAAGTGACGCCTCGGCCCCGGGGGCGCCGTGTCTAACGCCCACTGAAAATGAACATCATATTTCAATTTCATTAATTTACACTGAACTTCCAGTTTATGGCTCAATATCATGATCTTTTTACAACAAGGCGTAAAAGAAACATTATATTAAATCAACAAAGCCATTGTTTGCTCTCTTCGCCGCCGCGAACCGTCTCAATTTCGTGAATCACAACTTTTATTATATCCAACTTGTCTAATGTACCAGAAAAATCCCTTACTAACAAATTACCGCAGATTACACTTGATAAAAATGACATTTGTTCCGTTTGTCGACGCATTGGGTTATTAACATACCAGTGACTATTTTCTCGTAATTAGACCAATCTTACGAGATATAGAACTTATAGAAAACTTTGATTTGAACCTTAATATATAAATTAATTTGAAAACTAAAAATTGTTTTTTTCTTTTCAGGAACTAATTACAACCTTGTACATAGGATTTCTCGGGTTGATATTCGCATCATTTTTAGTTTACCTAGCAGAAAAAGATGTCGCTGATACAAAGTTCAAAAACTTTGCTGAAGCTTTATGGTGGGGAGTGGTAAGTTTAGAATTACTGGTTCACTATATCACTTTAATTTAAGAGATTTTCAGAAAGTTTAAGTCCATTTGCTCTGGATTACGCTACAACTATTTTCTATGTGCATTTTACCAGTATCTGTAGGTCTTCAATATGGTGCAAGTGAGTGAAATTTGTCATTATCTTTACATAGTTTAAAAGTAAATCGCTTCCCGCCGTCTGTCCCTATCTATATATGAGTATGTATGTACGGTTAGATCTTTTAAACTACGCACCGCATTTTAATGTGGTTTTCTACAATAGATAGTGATTCAATAGGTAGGTTTATACACAAGAAAAAAAGGGTAGGTAGGGATAAAGTAGGTTTAAGGTAAATGTAGGGTAGGTGTAGGATATGTGTAGGGTAGGGGTAGGAGGTAGGATGCCACACGAACGAAGTCGTGCCGGGTCCGCTACTCATTTATATGAAGAAAGTAAAGATGCCACGAATATTCGGTATGTAACCTATTCTGCCACTTTTACTGACATTCGGCATTCGACCGAAAAGTAATTTTTCAACACACTTGCCACAAAATTAAATAATAAAAAGAACGCTATCGGAAAAATAACGCGAGTATTTTCTTTTTCCGCGCGCCCTTGTACTTGGAATTTGAATTACCTACCTGAAGGAAAAACGAACGAAAATGTTACACAGCCTTTCAATTTATTACATTTTTATATTCCAAATTTAAATGTAATGAACTGAATATTTTTATTTGGTGGTCAATCACAAAAATAATTTTATTTTTTCTATTTTATAATAAAGACTACGTATGTGGTATCAGGGTGACATTAGTCTTTTATTTCCTATACTAGCGACCCGGCCCGGCCCGGTATTGTTTAAAAAAGAAATTATCTAACTGATGGTGAAAACCGCATAAAAATCCGTTGCATGGTTAAACGGTTTAGGGGGAGTTAGCGGAAAGACATACATACAGACAGACACGGAAATCGATTTTAATTTATATGTATAGACTAGACCAATACGTTTGAATTTAGAACACGTGTCGCGGCGTTCCACGACAAAAGAAAGGTACAAAAAATACCTATAACTCTGCCAGGTTATGGCTACCGACCGAATTGAAAAACAAAACAATAGGTATACAAGAAAATCGCGCCTACATTCCGACCCCGGTTCATTCACGGGTTGTAAGCAATTAGGAAAGGTAATTAAAATTATTACGAAAAATGTTCATCAAGCAGTGAGGGTGAAACATAGACACCTGAAAATGTTAGAACCGACGCAAAAATGTGTAAAATATAACGGAGCGAATATATCGATCACGGTATCTAAGCGTAATAATATAAAATAAAACTTAAAGACTACTTTACAAGCAGAGCATTGAAAAATGTTGTATTGTACGTCTATAATTCTATCCAAAGTCAGGCGCAACAATTGAAAACAAATCAATAAAAATGTTTCAAAGAAGTCAAGCGCTATTGTGCCAGTAGGGAATCAATCAAATAGTATCTTACATCGACCTATGAACGGGAGCCTTTTGTCTGGGCGGCCTGTTGTTTTCGTGTATCTACATTGGCACGTTCGACGTATAAAGGGGCAGATTTGATTGTTCCTTTTATACTGTACAGGGCAGTCAGAAGAAAATTCCTTTGCATTTCCGTGACAATTGTAATTGTAAGTGATATCTACCTATCATGTTCAACGTCCATATAGATTTGTTTATGTTATACTACCGCATAACATAAACAAATCTATATGGACTCATGGTTCAGTATCTACCGATAAATAGGCAAGCGTGCCACCTGATGGATAGTAAAATTGATTGAAATTACGAAATGATAGAAATTACGAATCTGACGTATATCGACAACCCTATTTTCTATGAGTGAAGTAATCACTTAATGGGACAATGAAATCGTTTCTGTAAATCGCTGCCAGCGCGTACAGTCGGGTATGTGTAGTGTTTAGTAAGAGCTCTTAAGAACTGCATTTTATTGTCCTAGTCCTATCTATTGTATCTAGTCCGTTAGAACGCCATTACATACGAAACACTTCGTTTGATTACGAAATACAGTATTATGGCAATTAGTTCATTTTCTTACCGCACAACAACTTATTCTTGACGAACTACAGAAAACTCGGACAGAACTGTGATATCTTGTGCGTAAGATGCCTCAGCAGCTATAGTTAGCTACTGTGGCTACCCCGTTTTCTCGGACTTCAACCGCATGCACTGTTTTAAGACACTAACTTATCTATATAAGCGACTGTTTATGTATAGATAAAGGACTCCCATTTTCCGTACTTGGACTCAAAGTCGGTTCTTTATACGTGATTGAAAATAGTAACCAGCCCAGCTCCTTCCAGAATTCTCTTGTGTCTTAAGACGTTGGCAGGCTATAAGCGACTGTACAAGGGTCGGTTCTGAGCAAATGCCCCCCGCAGATCACGCTGTGCACGGTGGGGTACGGCGACATGGTGCCGCAGACCTGGCAGGGGAAGTTCATCGCGTCCTTCTGCGCACTTCTCGGCATATCCTTCTTCGCGCTGCCCGCTGTGAGTGACTACCCTTGACACTTACCTACTTAATCTTATTGTGCGGGTTGGATGTGTAATAAATGCACAGATCATCTTTCCTTATATTGAACATAGTTTGTTGTAGTTCCATTGACTGCCGTAAGTGCTTGCAATCAGGCAGGCCGCAAGCTTGCTTGCCACCTTAGTGGTATACAGAAATATAGTTAGAGCATCTAGCTAGAACCTCAAAAGACTGCAGTGGTCCAGGAAGCTGCATTGGTCGATAAATTCGCTGAAGACGAGTGCTAAAAAATGGATCGTTTCTTCAAAGCCCCACAGGAATATTTGATGGTTTAAGCCACGCTTGCACCAAATTCTTAAACACGTTTAACAATGACTTCTTTTTTGTATGAAGTTGTTTGTTGAAGTATCAGATTTAATGCGTTTAAGAATTTGATGCAAGTTGCCCTTAGTGTTACTGTGCATATTAAGAAATTGATCAATTTCCATGAGGATTATTTCAACGTGCTAAAAATTTAAGTAGAGTAACTTACCTACTATTTTCTGATAAAGATTTAAAATTCGTTTGCGATGAACAGCGATATTTCAAAGATGCTGCTCTAAGCACTGGCAGGTACGAGTCGGTTAGTCGATTACTGCATCGTGCACGTAGACAGCTAATAATTTAGCGGCGCGCCTGCCGCAATCGAGAAATATGGTGCAGTTGGTACCCCGCTGTTGCTTTTCGCTGAAACAAAATCTTCAATATTGTAGTACTCCATTAGGTTCTATTTTCCTTTCTTTAATATTTTTGTAGATTATAAATACTTTGCCCTTTTGGCGAAGCAGACCGTTTTATATTGAAAAGTACATTTAGAGGAACGTCATGTGACAGCTAGAGTCGTGATAAAGCGGGAAAATGCATATCGTGGCATATCTTGGATTTATGAGTTTTAAATTTTTTTATCATTTGTGGTCAAAGTTAACGCATAACAAAGTTTGTACACTTTTTTAATGATACTAGTGTATGTTATTGACTCTACAGTAATATCAACAACATCACCACAAAAGAAGATCCAATTTTATTGGTATCTGCCGAGGAGGACATACTTTCTAAGGGCGGCCAACTTTATTGCTCGCGAGCAGAGTGTAAATACACATAAGGAAAAAATAAATGTCACCGACTCTCCTTTCCTGTCCTTTCTTTCTGCGCAAATAAAATAAATACGTATAGACGGGGGTAGTATTATTATGAGGACCTGCTCACTTGATGCACGTTTCCAGGGTATATTAGGTTCGGGGTTCGCATTGAAAGTGCAGCAGCAGCAGCGGCAGAAGCACATGATCAGAAGGAGGCAGCCCGCTGCGTCGCTCATCCAGGCATTGTGGCGGTGCTACGCGGCCGACGAGCATTCCATGAGCGTGGCCACCTGGAAGATTCACCAGATTCCTCTACCCAGCCCGCAAACGAGGTACCAGGCATTTCGCTTGACACACATATGCCTCTAGTCAACTCTAATGCCCAATGGGCAATGATGTCGTAAAATGTTATCTCACGAAAAAATAACTTAATATTCCGTACACAACAAAGCAATAAATGTCTGCCAGAGTTATATCTTTAATTATAATAAATCGAAATCGCCATAGTATCTATGTTGTGTGTGAATGAAACTGAGTTTACGTTCTCGGCACCGTGGGTGTTTACATGGAATGGAACCGTAGGGAATATTAGAAAAAAGTACTTCCGGTGTGGGGCCACTTTATTCATAGTTATTTCATGTTACGCGCTCGTTAACTAGAACCTATATTATTAAATCGATTGCACTATACTACGCACACAAAGCATTAGCGGACTGCACCACATAAAGGGGTTGGGATAGCGCGTAGCACGATAGGTTATAAATATAGGTAACATTATTCCTTCCTCGAGGGGTGACAATTAACATGAGAATTAACGTTAGGAAAAACACACAACCAGTAATCATCCTTAATATTATTGAAGAAATATCCCAATATCCATTGGATCAATGTGGCTTAGTAAGTAATTGTAAGAATTACTTACTAAGCCATATTAATCCAATGTTTCGCACCGCCGAAGACTTCAAAAAAGATGGAGGTTATTTGTTCGACTGTTATCTTTTTTATTTACTTATGTTCACCGATTACTCTAGTATCAATCAGGTAATACCTATAACCAAATGTCTACGCTTACGAACCGCGTACGCCCAGCAACCGCCTTCGATGCATTTGGGACAACCCGCGCAGAAAACGAGTATGTCTGTATGGGCTTTATGGCGCCTAAGGCACTGTCCTAATTGGCAACGGTCGTGCGACCATAGTCGTACGACGGACGTCACCCGATCAATGGGAGACCTCAAAGACGCTGTCCTAATTGCAGCGGTCGTGCGACCATGAGCGTACGACGGACGACGACCAACTAATAGGAAACCTCAAAATCGCCCGTCGCACGACCATGGCCGGATTGCCGTTGCCAATTCGGATAGCGCCTCAGGACGGGGCCTAAAAGCTCTAGTTAATTCCGGCAGTCGGGTGATGAGCGCGTCGTTCAAGAACAACGCGTCGTTCGTGTCGCGGCTGCCGACGATCCGGCGGCACAAGAGCACGTCGCTGCATTCGCCCGCGCCGCATTCGAAGCCTGCGCACCATCGCTACGACGTCAACGCCAGCGCAGAGAACCTCGGTAAGAGCAGATGACACAACAACTATAACTTACTCCTCCAACTCGATACATCTTTACTCACATAACTACTCATCTTTCTATATACGTATATGTGTAGATTCATTATTATTTCTAAAACTAAGCTTCAACATTCTCCTTTTTTTAATGTGACTATTTAAACAACAATTACCTACAAAACAACATTATCCGTGAAAGTATAGTCTGTTTCGCATATTTAATTAACCTAAGGGTGTTTCTATAATAGTATGTAATCTTTTTTATACTTAAGTATATATAGATGTTACATAATTATTCCATAAAATACATACGTTTGCACCACCACACATTTATGTAATTCATTCATATAGGTACAACGCCACTACGATTTTCAGTCATATACGTAATCTTTAATTTACTCCTACATGTTTATATCGACTTTATCAAATAAGTATCTTGTAAAGCTCAAAAATTGGGTTGCATGGCATTTTATTATACGTAACAAGGCCAATATTTCCGTCTTGGGATAGGATGGAAACGGAATTTTCACGTAGATAGGTATGTATTTGTGTATGTGTTTTGTGAGATATTTATAATTATGGATTACTTTAAAATTCTTAAGTAGGTACTCTTGAATTTGATTTCACCTGATGTCATCAGACTCTCACCACTCATTGGTATTCAAATTCCGTTATAATATCGTATAGAAACATACTAACCGAACACTTATCTTATTTATAAAAGTAACAACATTTCTATTCTGTCTGTAAAGGTCTAATCTAATTTAATAATGCACTTCTGCAGTGCAGGTCTGCGCGACGCTGCGATATTTTTAAATAATTATCTTTAGAAAACGAGTAGAGCATATATACAGACATTACTGACACTAGGTATTTTGTATTGCCGCGCAGCGCAGCGCCTGCCACGTCGCGCGTCGCTGCATAATGTGTTTAGTTTAGACCTCTATAGCTCCTTCCTGCATAAGTTAATATCATTTGATTGAGTGTTGTTCATATTTATTTTGTGTTTATGCAGTTACCAATATTAGTTTACTCTTACCTATTTATTTCATTGCAAAATTAACCGGACAAATTAAGACAATTCTAAAGCTGCTTCGTTTAAATAAAGCAAAATTGGCTGATTTAGGTTTATACTAAATTTCTAACACTAAACACAAAGTAGAGAAAATAATACCACCGAAATGCTTTGATGATATATTTTGATGGAAGCCTAATCGTGTAGGCCGGCACACCAAAATTACATTAATTTTTAATCAAAACGAACTGTCTCTATCACAGAGTGATCTTTTGGCTGAAAGACAATAACATGGAATTATATTCGGATATTAAAGGTAACGTTAGGGAAAGAAACGCCAGAGACAAGAACCGACTATGAACTGTATCACTCCACGCAAACGTTCTACTCCACCGACACAAATCCGCACATTGTCATTTCCAAAAATTTACAAAGTTTGATTTGGTAATGGAGTGTGACATAAGTGTTGCCCTGTTTCGTAGATAATCATACGTCGGGCGGAGACCGTGCGTGTTGTCTACTCCATTGTTGGAAAAGCTGCTTTAAAGGTTCTATTCTTCATCTTTTAGACGGCACATGGCATGTCAATTACAATTGATAAATTTCTGCTGCGTTTCTTAATCCTTATTAGTAAACTTTCCAGAACCATGTGAATACACAAAGCGAGTATGTTGCCGAGGGGCCATGCGCCGCACGCGCGCCTTCGGCGGTAATGGCTACGTTCTAGTCTGCCGAGTCACTATTGCTGACCAGTCATACCTATCTTCTCCTTTTTTCTATTTTTTCACTTTTTGAAGTAAAATGCACCCGCGTAGTTAAAATATTCGCTTTCGTATTATTCTGATTTTGATCAGATGCTTTCCAAAGATTGAGTGAAATTAGCTTCTCAAACAATGACAGCTTGTGCGAATCCTCAACGCTAAGGTAGACGGCTAGACGCGTGTAAATTGACGCCCTCGCGGCGGTCGGTAGCCCGTCGCGGTCGGCCCGGCGCGGCCGGCGCGGTCGGCGCGGTCGGCGCGGTTGGCGCGGTCGCCGCCTGCGCCACTGGGCCCACTAGCTTGGTTTTAAAGGCTTGTATTTTCATTTCGGTTCATACCTGAAACTGTTGGTAACTGACTTTACACCGCTTTGCATTATTTTACTATGCATGCCAGTTAGCTACTTAGGAGGACTGAAATTTTACTCGAGGTTACTAACGAGTTCATATCCACCCATACTAACGACAGGTATGAACTATTGTAGTGAGTTATTTAAGGAGTGCCTTGCCGAAAACAGTATGAAGTACCTACCTACACTTGTTACTAATTTGTTGACACTGTCTACCGATATAGAGATTTAATGATGAAAATTTAAAAATATCCGCCTGTCTTTGCTTTGTCTTTCTCCAATGACAAAATATACTGGTACTTACCGTAATGGGTAATCGTAATACGAAATTTATGCTGTCAATGATGTAAGTGCCACGAAACCTACGAACGAACTAGCTAAATCCGTGCAAATATATTTATTGGTATTATTGGTACCTTCAAGATAGTAGTGATAATATCAAGCCATCTGGTCCCTTAAAAGAGATTATTTTTAGGTACTTAAAGTTAATAGTTAAAGATTTAGTTTCATAATTAGGTTGTTCAGACTGAAAAATTAATTAATGAAACTGCTGGATAGTACATTTTTAATGTCCAATTTTAATACGAAATGAACTCTATAAAATATATCTCAGGTTCTCTCAAAACTGCTATGAATAAATCGTTCGAGTAACAAGAAAAATAACTTTATCAATTTCCCTTTGTTCTAGCAATGAAATAAAACATGTTGATAGGTAAACTCAGTTTTGTTATTCTTGTTCGATACCCTCCTTTCCAATAAACCTTGTTTGTTTTGAGAAATGTTATTACCTACTATACTTTGAATGAATTTCCTATGTTACCCTTCACTTTTTACCCGACTTTCAAGAAATGGATATGTTTTTCGCGCGTGTTTAAATATCTACTAACCATTAAAACACTACTTTTTTAAACTTTTATTAACAAATTATCATGAAAATTTAGGCAAACATTACAATCGATATTTAGGTATTTTACTTTAAATTCTTATCAAGCAACGTTCTCTTATAAAGTTCCATTTAATTAAAAATCCGGGTATAGATTCGTACATGATTCCTCCCTCCACCCAGAGCCAATTTATCTTATCACTAGGTATTGAATAAACCTTATATTAAAAAAAATGTTAAAGGGCTTTGAAACGTGCAGCTTATTAAATTGTACCGGACAAACGATGGATGCATTCTTGAACATCATTTGTGCCTAAGCAAGAAAGAGATAACAAATCGATCGATAGTTTGCTCAGACATTAAATGGCAACTGCTGCATTGACCTCATTATTTAGGTGTTTCTTTAATGCGTCGCGTAGCTAAATCATTATAATACTTGCGTAATATTTTGACGAATACTAAAGATATTGAACAAGTTGGATACCTAGGTAGGACTTCGCGTATAAGATTTAGCTTAAAAATTTAACTAGGTATTAGTACTTAGCGGTACCTATTTCCTATATCTGTGTTTTAACAATTGAATCAGTTTTTTTCCTAAAGGAATACAATAATTTTAAACAAACGAATAATCATAGTTATAGAGATATATCTAAACTTATACCATGGATTGTGGCGAAATTTGAGGCAGGTAGTTTAAAAGGTGCAATACGAACCACGGATATTATTATTTTATGGAGTTGTTTAAGAAGGGTGTGAAAAGGATATATGGGGTCAGCCACTCGGGATTAATACGTAATAGCCCTAATATCTATGGGATACTGCAAAGGCGATTACGTACGATTGTGTGCCACCTCAGTGGTATAAAAAATCATTTTGCTAAACATTTACTCCAATATAAAGTTAATGATACGATCGTGTAGGTTTCGGTTTAAAGTATTCCCGCTTTTTCACTGTTGCTTCAAAAAGATTAATTGAATTCGAATTAAAGCAGCAATTTTATTTTAAAATTAAAGCCAAAATCCAGAAGATGAAACACTAATCATAAAATCCAAGTACTAACCTAAACTTTGTAACAGGTTTTAGGATTTAATAGAATATATTTAAAGCCATAAAACAAATTTAAAGAAGTGTATGTTTTAATCACGCGGAAAATTAAATCCTAATAATAATAGAATATTTTTATTTTTGATAGCACCTTCTAGCCCAAAACTAAGTAAATATAATAAATGTCATCCGTTTTTATACTCTACGTATAAAAAAATTGTTACGTTAGATACTTTCAAGCACACTGAGCTCGTAGCTTCCTAATAGTGAAAATATTTTAAAACCGGTTCTGTAAGTCCATAGGAATGATTTACAAAAAACAAATCATATTCTTTTCAATATTTGATTTATGAATTACAAAAAAGGTCCAACCATGTACAAATTATGGAAAACGAAACTGTAGAAACACGGCTAAAATAATAACACAGCAATGTCTCGATGATGTGTTTTGTTTGTTTGACACAGTCACGAACCTTGCTTCGCCACTTCGTCCACGAATATTTACTAATATACTGGGTAGTATAAATGTGAAACATGGTGTGCAGTCAAAGAGTTTGCAGTGTTAAGCTGCTCGTGGCGAAACTATGCTAACTAGTCTGTGTTTGAGTGTAGAGAAGATTGTTTTGATAGGGATGAATATCCATCCACTAACGTAGATACTGTTTGAAAATTAAACGTTTTGACTTCAAAAATACTGTCGACCCTTGTTACTAACCCTGCGACTGTTATAGGAGCTAAACGTAAAACTAAGTTTGTTCTCTGTTCAATTTCTGTAGAATTTCTGTAGTTACAGAGTCAGTAAAATTAGAAATGCTTGCGTCGTTGTGCTCCGGTACAATAACAAGAAATGTCACCTATAAACAATTATTATTTGTGGACAAATTCACGCAGCGCCATCTAGCCCCAAACTAAGCAAAGCTTGTACTATGGGTGCTAGATGAGATTATTATAGATAGAGATTATTATTTTTGTAAACACCCCAAATACATAAAGCGTGCTTGGATAACATTCAATTTAATCAAAATTTCATATCAGTAGCTTAATGAATTTCAGTGCAAAACGACAGGATTAGTCATCAAGAAACGTGTAAAGTATAAAAATCTAAACAAGTCTTGAAAGGAATCAAATATCAAAGATATGTTTTATAAAAACAACATCCTGTACTTACTTATATTTTAAGTTAGCAGCCATATCCAATTTCAAACCAAACTATAGTTTGTCCTGACAACTTCAGGCCAAATTAGTTTGGCCTAGACCGTACTGACTGCATTATTATTCAAGTAAATGAATAGTTCAAATTTGCTTAATTTGGTATTGATTCAGATTAAGCAGGTTGTATTTAGGTTCCAAATTCCGGGACATTAACGCCAAGATGATGATGATGCCGATTTAGGTTCTGAAGCATCCATGCACTAAATGAAAGTTTTTAAGAGTTTATTAGAGATAAAGTTAAAGAAGTAATTGAGGAAATACACATAAAATATTTACAGTTACAGTAAAAATATACAGTAACCTATATAGTATAGGTAGGTACCTACTACACCTAAAATAAATAAAAATATAGGCTATTACAGGGGGAAACATTCGTGGACATAAACTCAGCCAGGCTTTTTTAACATACGAGTATGTGCAACAAGGACTGTCAATAAAACTTGGGTGTGGTTTTGCTGAATAAACTTTCGGTGCTACGGACAGATGATAATAAAGCCGGGAGAGAAACACTTGAAATTTTGCGTACTCCGATTTCGTCTAAACGAACTGATAGCCAAGCTTGGGGCAATGCTTGTGAATTGAGATCAAAATTTAGAATTTTGAAGATTATTGTTCGAATATAATTATCAAACGGTATCAAATTTCGAAATCTGCATCGTAAGTAAATTGCAGAGCGAAAAGGCAGAAACGGAGTAAAAAAGGGTTATGTGTGATTTTATTATTAGTAGTTCTTCACAATAAATTTAAAATTTTGATTGTTTTTCCTGGTTTTCTCTCTCGTTGTCTCTCTGTTGACACTATACTTCTGAGTTTAAATAATTGCTTTTATATTATGAAGGGGAATTATAGCAATAGACATTGAGGGGATAATAGTAGATTACCTATACACCAAGGGAATAATTCAGTGACTTACGTCATGGGTGGTATATGTACTCCTAAGCGAAGCGAGAGAGTTATGTGTAAAGCGAGGGGTTCAACCTGCCCAAGACTAAGATAGCATTATTCCAAAGAGTGAATACTTTTCACATCACCTGTGAGACAATTGATTTAGCAAACAACGGAGTTTAATCAGTATCGCTTCACGACATTTTCTTGTCAATATAAAAATATAATTTGGAACGCTAAATAGAAGAGGCACGGTTGCGCTAACTTGGTCGCGTGTTGCGTAAGCCCCAGGGATACGTGGGAACCTGCCTGTATCAGGAAGGAGGTCCCGCAGGAGACCTAAGAAGCGATGGATTGACATCGCCGCATCGGACACGAGAGCCAACGGCTTACGACGTGAGGATGCCGAAGATCTGGCAAATTGGAGAAAACAAAGCAGGAAAGCGGACCCTGGCAGGAGCCGGGATGGACCGCCCGGATGATGACGATGATCAATTTGGAACCCAAAATTTATTTTTACAAATTACACTTTTTCCATATACAGTCTAAGGTCCTGCAATCATACTGTCTACTCTTTAGTCAAAGTTTTTGTAATCGCGAGTTTTTCTTTTCTTTTATTGGTTGAAAGTCAAAGCCCGTTTGCTAAGAGTTTTCATACAAATTTTAACATTCCAAATTCAAATCACCAAGATAATAAATCTTAGGAAGATTCATACAATAATATTTCCCTACGAGTAATAAGGCCATGCTTCACAGTGGCATTTCATGATACATAATTGGACGTTGTCGAGCAGGAGTTGTGAAAAGTTACTTATAAACATTTAAAAATATTGCTTAGAAACGGCAAACTCGACGGGGCCCCGTCGCGGGGCTCCTCGTTGCTTTGTCACAACAACACCGGAGCCAACTTTTAACCATTCGCTTACTTGAATAATTATTCAAAATGGCCTGGCCTAAAGTTATAGGTAGGCCAAATAACAGAAGAAAAGTTTTTATAATGACACTCTTAAGATGAATGGCCTGAATTCGAGTTTGGCTATTCATATTCCTTCTAGGTATGCAAAGAATCACATTGCAGCCCAAAACATAATAGTACCTAGGTAGGCATTAAAAACAAACTTATTAACTACCTACTAATTATTAGCTTGTAACATAATTGTTCACTGGTTGTATCCATCCAAGCATTAGGTAAATAATAACCTCGTTTATTTAATGGTTTCACGCATGGTATCACGGGGGATTTAATGTAACGCATTACGAAAGGAATCAGTCTTTGATATTTATTCGACGGCACCCTGTAATCTTGAAGAAGATAAAACGGAATTTCCACTTAGCATAAGCTATGAAGTTCGCTGCAAAGAAAATTACATTTATAACGTTGATCCCCTATTATTCAACTAGGTACATAAAGAGTTTATTTTCAAAGGAAGTTTTATGGTGTAGATACTTATTTAATAAGGCTTATTTTATTATGAATAACCTACCTAAATGAGTATTATAAAGACTTCCACAAATATTTTTTGGTTATGCACAACCCCGTATTGTTCTTACGATATTGATAAATGTCTACCCACCACGAGTTTAGCAGTTCCCGTCGATCATATTTTTCCGTGATCGAAATAAATAAACTGTAAACCAATTACTTATTAGCCTACTTTATATTGCTCTTTAATAGTGAAACGGACACATCACATCTACTGTTCCTTGCAAGATAAATTCGAGATGAAAAAATAAAATAGGAAATGTAAAGGATATGAAAGGAAGGGTTGATTTACACACACATATCTATACGAGTATAGCTGCAAGACTCAACACATTTACATAACAAAAACGGAGCGGACTGACAGGCGGACAGGCGGATTCGTATTTCTGATTGGGGTGAAGCTTGTGAACTTTTTATTTCGGTAAATTCAATTTTCAGCACGTACCCGAAGTTTTAAAAATGTATCGACAACGTCAGACTTTTGAATTTAGGTTCGTTAGTACTGTGTGAGGGGAATATGAAGTGAATTTTTGGGTGAGAAGTTTTGATAGGCTGAGAGTGTGGTCTCAAGTAGGGTAGGTTGGAGGCAAGCAGTGAGCTCGCTGAGCGTGTCTGTTGCGCTTGGCAGGCGTAGGCGCGAGCAACGGGCGTACCGCGCGCGCGCGCCCCTTCCACCCTTCCTTCAGCGAGGACTCGGTGCTGGAGACGGCGCTCTCCAAGAAAAACTCCGATGGTAAGCCGCACGCCGCCGACCTGGCTAATAGTCAGTGTTTCGTTCTAGACGTATTCGTTCGTTTGTCGACTTCCTCTAACTCACTTCTGACTCTAACATTACCTACATATCTGTGTCTGGCATTCATGTATGTTCTTTCAATAGACGTGTTTGTGGTGCCTGTATGTTTATAGTCGTTTCATGCAAAGACACTCCTTATCACTATTCATCACGTTACATTAAAAATATAACTAATAAATAACCGTTGACTAAATAGATTGTAGTATCTAAATAGACTGCGCCTTTGTGGGAACTTCGAATTTTTGTGTTGTAAACTATCTGTATATTTATTTCACACGCTTAGTTTAGCCGTGCCACATCACGTACTGTGTTATATAATACTGACTTAAATCTTTATTATTGCATTTACACTTGAGTAGATTAAATTAGAATATATTTACATAAACTAAAACTGTCTTAACTAAATACATTCTGTAAAGTGAAAACTGTATATATTTTTGTTAATATCTTGTATCATACGGAGCTGTATGCAGACCTACAAGCAACTAATTGAACAGCTATCGTGTCCGGTTATCAGCCTAATTAGGCGACAGTTTGACAGCAAGACAGGGCTGCATGCAGTACGTGATCTGCGAATTATCCCTAGGATAAACACTAACCCAATAAAAAATTAAGAGTGACATTTCCTATACGGAGACCTTTCGTAACATTGACAATAAAATCACAGAAACTCACCCAGTTGGCCACTATCACCAGAATAAATTTTTCTAACAACATATACCCACTACATTAACAGCATAGTAGTAACCGTGTGTGTTATAAAAAAGATGTAGTCCATATCATTCCACAAGTTCACCCTCAATATTTTACCCTTGTGATAGTGAAAGTGACAGCAAATCAATAAGATTGTTTTATAGAGGTCAAGTTATAGGAGACATTAATATTCGTCGCAATGACATTTGTATATTTTATTTTATAATTTATACACCTTAAAAATTCACCTTATAGATGTTTGATTACCTAGTTAACTAAAACTACAATAGAATTCGAGACACTTTATAAACAAATTAATTAGATAAAGTGAAAGAGCTCAATGGACGCTTATCATGCTACACCAAGACCCCATTGTCACGTTATTCACAATGAAACTATTACGAGTACCAATACTTATGTAACTGTGATACTTTGGGATTATATTTACGTACGACGTTATCTAGCGAACATTAAAGAAAAATACTACAATGACCGGGCTGAATGTAACTGTGTGCTACTCTTAATATGTGCGTTGGACAGTTCAATTGAACCCTCCAAACATGTTTGTCGAGGATCGGGAGGCATCTACCCGCCCTACCCTACATTCCTTCCTCTTAGGACTTATTCCAACAATTCAATTGACGGTAGTCTACAATAATATATAAACCAGAGATAGTTATTTCAATAGAATACTTGTAACAATAAATGTCTAAATAATGTTCCTTTATAGTACAAATTTATAGTATTAGATACTTCACCAGTTAAAAATTCTTTTAATTTTCTTAATTAAAGACTTGTGTGATAAATGTTTTATTTATGACTATCTCACGACTAGGAATTTATAAGGGGTTTAAATATTGTGTATTTTGCGCACCAACAAATTAGGTAATTCCTCATTTATTATATCAAAAGAAAATCATTCATAATTATCATGATAAACATACCTGGGCCTCTTGCTGGGCTCTGGTATATACAAAGAAGTACGATACTAAAACAGGTCCCCTCAGCTTGCCTTACCCATTTACCGTCAGACGCATTTCGCAGATCGTCGCCCAACTCGCCGAAGGGTATGCCGTACTACGCCCACCTATCTAGATGTGGTGCTCTAACTAAACAACAATTTTCGGCTCTTTACTAGATATGGCCGGCTAGCCCGCTGTTAGTTCAGCTTGCGAGCCCTCTTGAGTTATATCGATCACCATTGTTCTCAGTCGTAAGCTCTGCTATCGGCTGATATCCTTGATCACAGATACCATGGATATTTGTGTCCTTGATAGTTATATACTAGAACTACTGAACTTAACTCCAAACGTCGAATAGAGGTCGAAGCGATGGTGGTAGTATGGCCCAGTCGCGGGCGGAGAGCCATTGGTTGTGAAGCGCAAGAAGGCTCGTTGTCAGAAAATGATAAAGTTTGTAATATGCAATGGGAAATGTGATTTAGCGTTATCTTATCTGCTACTTCAATATTAATAAGTACTATCTCAAACAGAGAAATATTGTCGAAGCGTAACCTCACCATGGGTTCTTTATGGCAGCTCGAGAATACATACAATTTTGCGTAAAATCAAGTTCCCGAAATAAAATATAAAATAAAAACTTACAACAAGGCAGCTCGTAAGATCTTTAAATAAAATAGACCATATTAGTTTTATTTTATTTTTAGTTGCTTCTATAAACACAAAATAAATTTGTTTTTCTAGTAATATATTTGCTCTATTTGCAATGCTTTAGAACATATTTCAATTTAGCAATATTGAAACTTTTAAAAGAAGTCTCCTGCAGACTTTTCAACGTTCTTCTTTAAAGACGGCTTCAGAATAATCATAAACGTACCTATCCTTGTTAAAAGCGTTTTTGTACATCAAAGGCATCGATCGGGAGTAATGAAAAAATATTTGAACGAATTGGAGGGAGATTGCAAAAGTCAATAAAGACATATTACCATGGACGTATTAAGATAATAATAAGTCCATGCATATTACAGCTTAGAATAATAGAAAGTTATTTCATTGGGCATTTCAATACTGCATAAATCTCCATAGAGGTTCTTCGTGATGGCATAGATAAGGTATACTATAATGCAGATGTACTTTGTTATGTTTACGCAGATGACGACGAGGAGCCGCGCTGCGTGACGCTCACTCTGCGCCACAAAGCCGCCATTCGATTCATAAGAAAGGTTCGTACCGCTAACACTACAATGGTTCATCAACACACCTATACAACCCCCAAAATAGCTAACAACAATATTACAAATTAGATTCTTTACACTTCAATATAGCCTGTGTATATTTAATTAGATTAGGTACTTCATTTAATTTGTTTTTGCCTAATTATCGGTGTTTTTATCTATTTACACCAACACCAAAATGCGACTGGTCAGAGCTCTAGTGTTTCCAATATTTTTATATGGAGTAGAAATAAAAGCATGAGAAAGGCAGAGAATTTAAACGTTCGATATTTGATGTTGGAGGAGAATGCTAAGGATCCCCTGGAGCGTCAAGAGCACAGACATATCAATTCTCAATCAGATGAAGATCAAAACGAGGCTGTCAACCATCTGCCACCAACGGATCCTTGCATATTTCGGTCATTTAATGAGGCGAAGTAATGGAGTCTGGAATAACTTGTCATAGTAAGCAATGTAAGTGGCAAAGAGGTTGAGAGGACGGTCACCAACTAGATGCCGATCAGTTGAAGGTTGCGCCATGCGCTATCCAACAAATTCTGCGACGCTGTGAGGCTCGCGTTGAATAGAAGCGGTTGGAGGCATTTTGGCGCTCTAAAATGTACTCATTAGACCACGATCCTCAGTCAGGAGCAACCGACTACAGAGAGTGAGAGATCTATTTATTGAGAAAATGTTTATTTATTTATTTTATTAAATAGTTTATTGCACACAAAAATGGTAACACAGATATGGCAAATATATACATGACACAATGCGAATGTTGTTGGCCAGGTTTTATTATACTATTTCTAGTAGATTTTATCTCAGATCACTTGATTTTAGGTACCTATGCGATTTTGTGAAAATAAATACGTGCGCAATTACACAGCAAAACGTTAATTAAAAACGTACGGCCCAGAAAACATTTCCGCGACACTGGAGTTTTTACTTAGCTTCTGAGTTGCCCTATTTTGTCAAGTACAATCTAAAAACTTGACAAAATATTATTATACTTTGACGCAGAAACAGGTCAAAATATATTTTGGAGAAGGGTTTTAGCGGAAATTCAAAGAACTTGAATACGGCCCTTTCTACGAGATATTGTTTTCTCGAAATTCATACAAAGAACAGTATAAAGATCACGGAACAGGATGCTGAACCCACGATCACATAATAAATGAAGACCAATAAACCAATATACCAATGCTGTTATATCAAATAGAGTGTAAAGTAGCACCGAGTGACCGGACGCACTTAATGTGACATATACGAATGCCTACGGCGGCGGCCTACGGACGTAGCGTCGTGCTACGCGGTTACGCAAGGACAATTTGTATACAGACTGTTTTGCAAACGGCCCTGTTTGACGGCAGGTTAAATTATAATGATATATAATCTCATTATAGCGTTCCCATATTAGAGCATTTTAAGTTTCTCTGGGATTTGGATTTTTTTTAAATAAAATTTTCTTTTGCGCGGCACCCCACCCCCCAGAGCTTTCGAAGCCTAGACATGAGAAAATTCGCCTTTACCAAAGGCCATATCCATATATAACATTTCGGTGCAATCTTTTAGAAATGCTAGTAGATGTAAACATCTTCTAGATGTTGCATCAAAATATTTGCGCTATCAGCTACAGGAGGAGAAACTTATTTAGTATCTACGTTGGTAATCTAACCAACTTTACATACTGCACCCTCGCGACTTGTAAACATTTTACTACTAACAGCATACTGGAACAATGTAAACGCCGCGCGGCAATATTATGAAATTCATACCACAGGCATAGTATGAAATAAAGTCTGTTTCCGCGTCTGTCTGCCTCTATCCGCTAACTCCTATACCACGCAGTGGAATTTTATATCATTTAGAGAATTGCTACCGAAATGTTATATGTATAACACATACATATTATAATAGAGAAACCCCGACAACACCAGTAAGAAGCCGGGGCGGGTCGCTAGTATCACATAAGCGGAGTAGGAATGAAGGTAATATTATGAATATTTTTCTCATTCAACAGTCCATGAGGACACATTTATCAGCACATTAATTTGTTATGCAGCTGAGTGGGCAGCGGACACGACATTGTTGACCGACAAAAGAACTGTAATGTTGATGTTTCATCAGAGAACAAACAAACGTTACTATTTTTGTACTTAACACACGCAATGTCATGAATGCATGTGCCTGCGTGCAAATGTATGTAGTATATATTTAAGTAGTTATTTAAAAAAAACATTAAATATGTTTCAAGGCTACTAAAATAGTGTTTCAATAATAGTTAGTAGTTATATCAAAATGACCTGATTTGTGTGCGTCATCTGAGAAGTTAGATTGAACCCGTACAATGAAATCGCGACAATATACCACACACATAGACCACATAGCAGCCCCTGACTCACCCTCGAGTCTCAAAGTCACTCCACTCCAACGCGGCCTTGTAATAAATACATATGTATTAGGTCGGACTGCGAATGACTTAACGTAAACCGAGGGGTTGCCAGACATCTTTTTTCTTTGTTCGACATAAATTAGATGGGAAATTAGGCCAACCGACAGGAACTCGTGTAGTTTGGGCTGTATAAATTGTAACGTAAATGCTTCATCAGATCTTTTATAAAGTTTTCGGTTCACCACTAGAGCAGCTGTGAGTGAGCTGCGAATATATTTTATTTTTATTGTTCAATCTAAGTTTTAGTTTAGTTTGACTTTTTTCTAGTTTCACAGTATTATGTAACCAAATGGAGTCACCGTGTTGCGACTCGCAAAATATTTTCACACCTCATCTAGTGGAACAAAATTTGATCTGTGAATATATGAAAATATACAGAATACCAAATTATTCAAATGTATGACTGTGTAGTATACGTACACCTACTTACAAATTACAATTACGGCAAGGAATCAGACCCTTCTAAGATTGGCCAAGATTGAAACAAAAAGTTAATAAAATCCGCCTACCCTTCGTTACATAATTGATCTGCAGGGTAAAGGAGCGACTTAGTAATCGCAGGCCCACTGAATTATTGAGCCTGTTTGTAATGCTCTAACTCCATGGCTCGGGGTGTCCTGCAGCCTTGGTTCTCTGTTTACTCTCACAACAAGTACCTGCTTCAAAGGGAAACTAACTTCAATCGTTGTGAACCCCTGGATAATTGGTGAAACTTGTTCATTAGACAAGCATAGGTACCTAGTTATATATCTAATTCTACTGCAATACCAATCTCCACAAGCTGCACTACTCTACGTCAATAGATAGGGCAGATAGCAATTTGTTCACGGTGATTACAATAACTACCTAAGTAGTCAAGTACTTTCACCTACAGCTACATTTTACAATAATAGCACCTGACACTAAACTTCAATATATATTATGTTGTAAATCTTAACAGATGAAGTATTTTGTGGCCCGTCGTAAATTTAAAGAAGCTCTAAAGCCGTACGACGTAAAGGACGTTATCGAACAGTATTCTGCGGGCCACGTGGACCTCCTGGGGCGAGTCAAAAACGTCCAGACTAGGTACTCCAGCCCGCTTACCCTACTGCCTTGCACTTTACTTTCTACATTCAACATTATTTGTATTTTGCTCTTGTCTGAATTATGCCCAACTGTGTCTTTATGTGATCTGTGTAGTCGAAGGCATCAACTTGACATGTCTACTTGTAGCTAGTGTGTGCATTGCTATTCATAATTACCAACCTTTGTAACTCATATACCTACTTACTTTTATTCTTATAACATTGGAAAATTCACTTTGACACTACTTATCTATGTGATTAATCGTATTTTTACATACAGAGCTACGAGTACATACTTTTTCACTGGAATTTTGACTTAGGAAGAGAATTTTTCAATGAATACTACAACTGAAACTTACTTAGTATCTAGTTCTTTGCAACAAAGTAATCCTACATAGGTACTTAGATAGGTTTTATGAACTTTGATTGGTATGCAATGTTTAGGTACGTATGCATGGCTGCCTTTTGGTGACTTTGTGTACTGGCGTATGTTAGACAATTCTCTTGCAAGTTACTTATGTTCTTTTCTACCCTCTTGGATTGATGAACCTTTACGTTAAACGCTGCCTTACTACTTTACTCATGAATGGCATGTAAATCATCGTCATAAACAAATCACATGATAACTAATTCCCAATTTCAGTAACAGCGCAACGGGTGGTTGTACAAAATATTCGCCAACAAATAATATACAAACATTATTGACTAAATTATTTCTCTGTAAATTATCTTATAAGTGTGCAATCAAGCCCATCAGGACTATGTTTTGTTTCCGTGTAGCTCAAGTATTTTGTCGCACGCAAGAGATTTAGAGAAGCATTGAAACCTTACGACGTGAAAGACGTGATAGAACAATACTCCTCGGGGCATGCTGACCTGCTAAATCGAACCAAGAACCTGCAGTACAGGTGAGGGCCGCCCGCGCGGGGCCGGGCCGGCCGCCGCGCCGCCGCTTCTCATCAACCAACCATCATTAGTCTCCTCTCATGCTCAGTACAAGCAAACCATTCATATTCAATAGTTATCCACATAATAGGGACCAATATCATAGCCAGGGTACAAAAACCAAATCAACAGGTAGCACAGAAATACGATACCGTAATGTTATTAATGGCTTCTTCATTCTATAGATATCGGTAAATAAAGAGGACTAACGATACATCGTGTGATTAAACCGCTTGAGGCTTCACATTGATTCCGACGTACTGTTGTCCTACCTCATTTTGAATGACTGGTAATGACATCAGCAAACAATAAGCTTTTGTCCATAGCAAATTTGCTTACAAATTACAACAATTACTGGAATAATAGTAAAGTAGTTACAGTAATTAAATACGCACTATACAGCTTTTGTTCGCTTTCCAGAGAGTTAATTATAGATATTTGTGCTTTTCTATTCTCACTTATCATCATTATCATCACATTTCCATCATGTATATAGTTGTCACTGCTTAGTGCTATTTCACCTAATTTTCTTACTTAATCAGTGTCTTTCTTGATGAATTTTTATATACCTACCAACTTATATACGAGTAATATACTATTTAAGTACCTATTCGTTTTATCATGTACATATTTGCATGGTCATTATTTACTTAGTAGATTTATTTAGATATCAACTAGAAATGAGCGAGTATAGGCCTAAGAGTTAGACTAACGCACATATTGAGGGAATAAATAGACGAGATGGCTATATGTTTAAAACTACACGGTTTTGTAGTTTTGTAATAAGACTGGTGCACCTGAAAGCTACTTACAGATCAGTATTACTCGAGTGTAAAAACCGCATAATCTAGGAGTGTGCTAGAGCACTTAGGTACATGTGATAAACGCCTGTTGAAGTAGGTACTATAAACCTATCTATTTCTGAGCTGTGTATGTGTGGTGTTTATAAGAGGCGCTACAAATCATCTCGTGCCGGTCCCACGGCGTCCAGGCTCTTGAATTAACCGATTTTCTTTGAGGTTTACTTACAAAACTTGTGTAGTTTTATCTATTTTAATGTTACTCCAATTTAATATAACTATGTCAGCGCTGGTCTATCAGTTATTTTTGAACAACCACTTAAATAGGTTTAGCAAACGACAAAAATTAAAAGTAGGCTGAAGACATGAGAATAACCACACATTTCGGCGTTAGGTGATAAATCCTTCGACATAGTCTAGAATAAGGATGAACAATTCCTTGTCACAATCAGTAATCATCTTATCATCGATAAAATTACGTCATCATAACATCAAAAACTTGAATAGTTGACGCACGTTTAAAATATTAGTTAAAAATTACAAATATACGTGCCTTCACTCCTATATAGGTATATTGGGTCGTTTATGTAAAGACTTGAAAGACATAGAATTAGATAAAACGAGCAACTGAACTGAACATAGTACTTATTCCACTAACACGAAAACTCAAAGAAAAAGAAAAATCTTTTGGAGTGGAAAGACACCGTATCCAACATAAACGGCGATAACCCCACTCAATAGATTAACAGAGTTTAGGTTACGTATTACAACTTCCGTAGACTTTTCAATACTTACAAGGTCACTTACAAACAAAACTAATTTTTACGTGAGTAATACTGAAAGTTTATAGAAAGTCAAGCAGCTCGTGGTAGCCTATTTTCTTCTTAACAACAAAAGGCTACGCCTGCGGGCCAATACTTATTTACATATCTCTTCTAAGAGCATTGCAACTACTAGGTTCAGGTGCCTGGTACCAAGTCATGTTTATGTGGTTAGTGGCTCTACATCTTAGTTAACTATTTGTATGACCATCTGACTGAATACCCTGGACAGTTGCCATGGTGAACAGAAATCCTGCACCGAGGGTACCATATATTATACCTTCCAGCACAACTGTCGGTTAGTTGGCTAAAATTAAAATATATATTTTTCTCTCTCCCAAGCCTCTGTCGTCTGCTATACTCACGCAAATCATCAGTGAGTTTGCTACGTCCAAGCATAAACTTATAAGCCAGTTGCAAACAGAACTTATTAATGAAATGCCAATCAATTTCTATTACAACTTTGTTGTTTACTATGTCAACAACGAACGCTTTAATTAGTTATTGGGTCGAGTATCTGCTTGAGTTATGCTCGTAGAAAGGCTCAGAGTCTACCGGGAGCGATAAACTCGTCCGTCATACAAAGAGCCTTTATACTTTTATAAATTCAAAAACTAAAAATTTCATTTTTATGGTCACCTATTTATTAAGTGGCCAGCCCTAGAAACTTTCAGTGTTACTCTGGAATCGCCCATTTTATACATATTATAGTACAAATGTTGAAATGTCTCCGCTAGAAGTTGCCGACAATTATAGGACACTTAGGACAAATCGTCCAGTCCAGTTAAGTATGTTCATCCAACTTCGGAAAGAGGTCAATCGTCGTAAACTCCAAGTCTCTAAAGTAGTACAGCACTAAAGTGGTCAGCGTAATTAGAGGCAAGAAGCATATTATGGGCATGCGCTGCATTGAGCGGGCATGCAGTGCATGCACTAAGGGTTCCAATTCACGGGATCTACTCTCTAAGCTCATAATTCGATACGACTAATCCATCTGATCTTAAAATGACTGTCACATTCATATAAAATCAAAATTATGAACTAGGCCAGTAAATCAATGTCGATGTTGAAGACTACTTTTTTCGGGACAAAATTGCGGATGCTTTTATCCCAACTCAACGGTTCTGTACCTATAATTTTTGGGGCGCTGAATTTGAATTTCACGTTTTCTGCCTTTCTGGGTCGGGTACATAAAAAATCGCGAAGGATGTCAGTTTCTGGCTTATAAATCAAACAGTGTGTCGTACAAAATCTACTAAATTAAAGCTCATAAACTTCTCTAAATTTTTTACTATGCACACTTTTTCTTAATTCCTAACCGTTTACGAGCTACAGCTTGATTATGACGGTAAAACACCCTATTCTTCGATAATTGTATGAATCATAAGAGACACTTATTTTTGGGTGATACATCCACAAATTAGCGCCCTAAAAAGCATATAGGTATAAGAACCGCTGAAAAAAATAAGTACATACAATTTTGTCCCTGAAATAATTTTTATTGGATTAACCAGGCTTAAGAGAGATTTATCTTTTCGAAACCACAAATGTTAAATGACGGGCTTAGAGAGAAGACCGGCTGTTATGAAATGCGGTCTGAGTAGTATTTTTATTACACATGAACAAAGTTATAATACTTACAAATAAGGTTCGGACATATTTCGAACTATCGCTACCGCTTTCTGTCAGATGGACTAATTCGCGATTGACATGAAACATACCACTATCATCATTGATGAAACCTAGCTTTTTATTTTTGGAATAAAGGTATATACTTGAATCGTTATTACAATAAATTAATCGGAAAATGACTAATTAGATAGATAGTGGGGAAAATGCTTCCACTATCTTAGTTAATGGGAATTCGCAATGGCGATAGTGGGATGGCACGCGAGTCAGCACAGGCGGGACCGCAATTAGCTTTTAGTGGTTAATGATGATGGTTGCCTTGCCGCAGTCACTAGCCTGCAGATATAGAAATAGGTAGCAAGTAGAAGTTTTAATGTTCGTCTAGATTCCTTCATAAATTTATTCGTTCATGCATGCTAAGTAGAACTCTGTAGAACAGGATCACTCTTTCTTCCTTACGATAATTTATAAAAAATTACTCGTAATACTCAAAGGGTATACCGGTGGCTCAACAGTACTAGCCCTAATGTATTTAACTAAATGTTTTTTCTCGTAGCAAACTACATATTAATATTTTTTGTCTCAACTCTTCTGGCGATTTTTCTTTAAGTTGCGGGAATCTGTGGCTGGTTCACATAAGTACATGTTGTACCAGTTACTTTAAATAAACTTAAAGTTAAAGTTCTGGCTGGACGATCAGATCGGGCGATACTGGGCCAAGACAAATTTCTTAAACGGAAGATTAATAAACAATCTCGATATAATTCCTCACTAAATCGATAGTCATTCTACATTTTGGAGAAGTAAACGGTCTGTTGTTAATGCAGTATTTTATCACCATCATAGAAATCGACAATTTCCCTATTTTTATGTTAGCAATTTAATAGTGCTGGCACTTTTGCGCCACCGGCTACATATTACATCTGAAGGAAGTAGGAAAGTCGTTGGATTCAGATTGCACATGATGAATGATAGGTAGCTGTTGTGGTTTTAGATATAGGGTGTCTTTGAAATTGTAATAATAACGTATACCTTTTTATAATCTGTTGCATAGTCGTTAGTGTTGATATTAATTGTATATGTTGCATTAAACCTGCAGGTTAGACCAAATACTTGGAAAGCAAGGATCGAAAGCCAAAGATGTGTATGCATCTAAAATCAGCCTCGCTTCCAGAGTAGTTAAAATTGAAAGACAAGTAAGTACTTAATTTATTGTTTTGACCTCTGTCGCAAAAAGAAACACTTATAACACTATAAGTGACGAGTGTATCTGTCTCTGTCCTACGTACATATGACGTATAACGATTGCGGCGCGGTCTTTTATATAAAAACCCTATTTCATTTATATGGCTGCTACGTAGATTAGTTTCATTAAAATCAAGTTCAACAGTTTGGGTAATATTTTATCAGGGGTTATGTTATGCTCAATTGGGCTTTCGCGAATCAAAATTTCAAACTATAAATGTCTGTGTTTCACATGATGTACTAGTACGGTATGTGCTACGAAGCGTTGTCGTAACAAAGGGTTACACGTTAACGTTAAGTCGGTAACAGGATTATGTCACTACAGACTTATTGAGCATCTACGTGTGTGAATAGCGTATTAATTGACCATTTCCTGATCGATTTTAGGTAGTTGATATTTGGTCGAGGTGATGAAATTCGTAATAATGAAGTGTATAACAGAAATCGTGAACTTTTCAGGTAGACGATATAGAGAGTAAGTTGGATCACTTATTAGAGTTGTATGAAGAGGATAGACGTGGCCCGCGGCGGCTGGGCATCGGGGCTGGTGGGGAGGGCGGGGGGACCGGCAGCGCGGGGGGAGCGGGGGGCGCGGGGGCTTTGCGGCCTCGGCCTGCGCTGCCGGACAAGCAGTGCTCGGAGCCCAACTCGCCGGTGTCCCGCACCTTCGACCAGCCGCAGCACGCCGTCGCGGCGCCGCCCCAGAAGCGCCCTATGAATAGGGGCTACTCGGACCTAGGCACCAGGTTCATGAGGAAAAAAGTTATAGTAAAGTAAGTGTCTAATTTAAAAGTTGTTCTCAATAACCTATAAGATTTGACTTCATTTTTGAAAGGCTATAAGTGTCCACTGATGGTCTTGAAACCTTGAGCCCCCAGTAGGCTTGATGGATGGGTAATTTGTCCCGTAGTATTGAATTAAGTTCTTTTTATACATATACTAAGGTTGGTAGGTCAGTTTTAAGGTCTTATATGGGCGTTTGCAATACCAGGAGTTATCATCCACGGGCTGCCTACTCCTACTCCGTAAAAACATTTTCACCCCTTTCTTGAAAAACTCCATGTTGTACTAAAGTATAAAGTATGTACACAACAGAAGATGCTGTTGCCTATTGTCTGGTCGTTGGGGATCCAAGTTGTAACTACTGACAAAGTGATTACACTACTAGGATTTTTGAAAGTCGACACCCATGTGGAAAGGGTGTTGCATTACCTTACTCGGAGTCTGCCAATCACCATAATTTACTATTTTCTGTTCGTCAACTATCTACGTTATTTGGTAGCTAGGTCCTAATGTTATATAATTCTACTTTAGAACGTCAACAAGCAGAAACTGTGAGTCGCCGCGGGACGACGAGGTGGTAATCGTAGTGCCCGCGGATCGAGACGACATGCCACATCGAATGACTACAGACAGTTCAGGTTAACATTTTCGATATACATTTTTCTAATTATTTTTAAGTTTCAAATGTGATATAAGAAACAACGATACAATTACATCGTAAAGGCTTCGGCGCTTTCGGTAGTCGTGTTTCAAGTTGTGTCTTTTGTTTCACCTCCAAGTTGCATGATAAAAGTTAAAACCATTTTGCTTCAGTGTTGCTGCTGGCCCGTAAACGGAGCCGAAGCCTTTATTATCGATAAGTTCGATGGTGATGCAAGCGCGAAGATACAGTTATTTAGGAAGAGCCTGTTTAAAATAATGTCAACTTACCCATCCACCTATACATGTAACGTCGTTGCCATAGGTATAAATGTGCGAATATTACAAACTTGCAGCATCTTATGAAGACTATTCGTCGTCAACCTCTCTCTGACCAGCGGCTTGGGAGGGCCCCATGTTCCGCGGGCGGCGCGCGCGGCTGCGTGAGTGCCGCTCCCTCTCGATGTGTGGAATGTGTATGCCGCTAGAGTCCCCGTCCTCCCCCTCCCGCTCCCCGAATGGACCCACGACGGTGTTGCATCTTGATCTGTATATCTCGTTTCATTTTGTCTTTCAAATTGTTTATTGGAGTTTTTGTACTTTCTTTACTTTACCTCTACATGTCTAGCCATTTCTACGGTGTAACGCTTTGTATGGGTATTCATACATCTCTATTTATTGATACACTTTGTAAATAACTAGAATTATCTGCCTATCTACTTGGGTAGCCAGATCAAATTGTCAAAATTTGAAGAGGAGCAAAAAACAACAACATACATTAAGTCATGTCATAATTAACTATATGTACATTATAGAGAAAAGTGAACCAGACTAATTGGTCATAATTACGGCTTTTAACTTTATGTACCTGTCTTTGATATTTTAAAGGTATTGCACACTACTTGGTTTTGATATTTGTCAATAGGAAGTATTAAGAAGGACCTTACCTACTGAAATGACAAAACCTTTAGAACTTGGTAAGTTAAATAATCCTGTTTAAATATAACAGGTATCCTACAGAAAGTAGGTGCCAGGTTTGTTTGTTAACCAGGCGGTTAGCCTCGGATCAAATATCCACGACATTCAAAGGTACTCAAATTTATAAAGTAAACCGGAATTATTCGAATATACTTTGATGAAACAAATACTTTGTTATCATAGACATGTCTACGACTTCAACACGCTCACGGCCACTAAGCCCGCTAAGCTAATATGTAGCCTGTCTGAAATTAAAATTTTACCAAATAGTCTGGCTGCTCATTTGTAATGTATTTCAAAAATTCCACCCTGAATAATATATCTGAAGTATGAGTTGGGTTACACCGTAGAAAGGCTCATTTGTGTGTTTATCAACCCTTGTTACCTGACATTAGTAGTAGGTAGTACCTTTACATTTATGTTAGGCTACTTCATCTGAAATATCAACAATCATTTTTCTCAAAGGACAGGAACAAAGTTCCTCAATTAAGGTCCAAAAATGTTGAAAGTTTGCGGGGATGGGCCCCGCCGCCAAACTTCCATCATTCGTGACTTCGGTCCAAAGGACCGACGGGGTCCCTTATTACTATGCAATGTTTTTATTTTACCTTTCATCTCTATACGTTATGTACCTAAACAAATATTAAGCATGTTTATGTGGTGTAGAAATCTGTGAAGTAGATTATGATATTTAATGCAATTATAGTTTACCTACATCAAAATCGTTAATAATTTATTGTTCTTTCAGAATTTGTAGACATATGTTAAAACTGACTACTTACTTATATTTAAAGCGAAGAGAGAATATCATCTGTTTTATTATAATTCCTCCTCCCAAACTGGCTGTAGGTCACAGATTCATCGGCTGCTATTACCTAATTAATATAGGTACAACCCTGAGACTATTGGTCTATTAATAATTGGAATATTTACGGTCAATTCCAATAATAAAATTTTAAAAAGTTCTAACCCATGATTTTCTAATCCGACAACGAGTTCCATCATTTATAATCTCATTTTTCATTATTTATGGACCTTATTATGTTAAGGATATCCCTTAGTTAGTTAAACATTGTTAGCCCTGTAAAAATTGTTGGACTTTCTCATGGGTGACTTCTCGATATTAACGACCGAGTCTACTCTGCTATCTACGGGGCGCGAGAGAGGCGAGGCGGCTGCCCACAGCAGAACGTCCAGTGTATCAGAACACCCACTATATCAGAACGTCCAACTTCATCAGAAAGTAGGGGTAGGGTAGAGTAGTATGGATTTTGGGGAGAATTAATTTCGAAAGGAAAGGAGTTTAGGAAATATTAAAGTTGGTATATGTCTATTTTGGTATATGTATATGTCTATGGTACTTGGTCGGGGGCTGTCCGTCTTTTTCTGTAGGTTTAGGTTATATACATTTTAAAAGACATCATTTTAATGGTTTTAGGTATGTGTGTTTATATGTGAGTATGTATAATAATAACCCTTTAACCACGTTATAGAAAATAGGAAACTGGTATTTAAACAAATTTTAATTACATTCATTTAAAAGACATCAACGGAGACGTCGCTCGCGTTGAACTCTTTTTTATGAAAAACTCAACATTTACTTGAAATACATTGACAAATTGACATGTGGACGATTGGCAGCTGGCATCCGAAACTATGAATGTTAAACTGTTGAAGCTCTTTCAATTATTTATGCGTCTCACAGACCCTAATTTTTTTTAAATGACGGTCTTTACATTCCATTTTCATTTCTGTATCATGGTTGACGACCAATCCAACGTATTTTGTTCATGCTACTCATATACCTATAGTACTAATAAGAGTTTGCCCGTGACTTATGGAAGTAGGTACTTTGCGTGAAAGAGGGGTAAAGGGCAACCTACATCCTTTTCCGCCCCTTAAAATAGTTTAAGGGGCCAATTAAATATCTGTGCCAAAGATCAGGCCAATACGCTGCTCAATTTCAACGTTAGTTAAGGACTTTCGGTTCACTTCCTCTAGTTTCCTGTTTGTTTTACCAATTCGCCAAACGGTTTAACGGCTTCAGACGAACGATAAGAAGTACTTACAGTATCCATAGATCGGTAATCTACCAAATTAATCTGGGTAGCTACTTACTTATTATGATAGATATGAACCTGGATTAATGGCCTCTGGGACCCTATTTTTGAAACCGCTCGCATCCACGCGAGCGCTCGCGTGTTCTACCTCTTCTATCTCTTTCACACTCATGGTAAATTGCTAGAGATAGAAAAGACACGCGTTAGAAGGCGAGCGCTCGTGTGGATGCGAGCGGTCTCAAAAATAGGACCCCTAGATTTCAACCGTACACCGTAGTAAGTATAAATAAATTGCTTACACCGTACCCTAGATTAGTTTACTGATCTTTCCGTCAATATCCCGGCTGTGCTCCGCGTGGACGCAGGGTCCGCCTTAACCATGATGCAGGATTTAGCCGATAAGGTAATTACAGTAGAGCGACTGCCATCCGTCCTGACCTCCGTGATCCTGTTAACAGATCACGATGGTTACACATTCAGTCGCCTCAATATGCAGGTTTCCTGGCGAAGTTTTTCTGACCGTAAAAGCATCGGTCGGGTGTACAACGTATATAAACAGCTTAGAAAAAGTCATTGATACATTGCAGAACTGGGGGCCAAACTTGGTATGTCTCGCTTACGAGACCGACCACCATTAGCCATTAAGCCACCGATGCTCGTAAGGCATAGGAAAGGTACCTACTTAACCTTAAAATACATTATTTTCGACAGTAGGTACATATTAGTCATTATTTCGTTACATAAATCACCTTCGATCGAAAATGAGTAAACAACACTTACAGAAAGAAAAAGAAAATAGTAGGTATTTACTTTCAAATAAAAATGTTTTCGATTCTTGCCGGCATTAACGAGACGGTAGTAAATAATGGCGCCTTATGAGATTTCGTGTTTCCTTCTACCTTGTTGTAATTTTGTACCTTACCCCCAAGGAATCCCCAGCGCCGATCGATGGATGTTTATCGCTTCGGTGTAGATAGGTACGCAATGGTCATGCCGGTAGCGAATCCAGATAGCGACGAGTGAGTACCTGTACTATCTCAACCAAAGTAAACAAACCCTCCAGTTATAGCACAGTTTGTTGAGCACCGCAAAATTTAGTTTTCGCATCGCTTTTATTAGTCTTTTATAGGGAATTCGCAGGATGAATGCGGGCTTCTATTCCACATTAAATTCCAGTGTTCCGACGTGTATCGCATTCACGTGCCATAACGTAACCGAGTGGCCACAGCGACCGACCTTTGTTGACATTTCTTAGGTAATTAAATTTTTTGGTCCAGTGGTTAAATAATACTTGTTCATTTATCCGGCTTTCATCGTAAATTTATTTTTGTCCAAATTATATGCTAGACGAGGTAATTCCTCTTTTATTTATGCCTTTTATGCTTGTGGAAGCGTTGGTGGCTTAGTAGTTGAGAACTCGTAAGCGAGAGGTAACGGGTTCGAATCTCACTGCCGCCAAGTACCAATGACTATTTACTCATGTACTCGTACATAAACTTAGTGTAACCATGGCTGGTCAGGATCGCCTGGTTGCCACGGAGGTCAGATTGCTGTCTCCACTGTAATTAAGTACCTGATCTGCCAAACCCTAGATTATGATCAAGGCGGACCACCCAGGGCCCTTGACCGCGAGAGTACATCCGGAACATTAACACCAAAATGATACATGCTCGTTCGTAAGACAACTCAAAAAGTTACGTTCGTGCGGCGTCAGCTTTGAAAGACTCGTAGGACTCTCGTAGATACTTATCAGATTACTTATAATTTTAATCAATGTATTGGTTTAAGATAATAAAATAAAGATGTTAATAGGTGAATTCGGGAAACTAAAGCATTAATTGAAGAACCATAAAAGACTGCTGTACAAGCCAAAATATCCGAGGCACGTTAACTAAAGCTGGCAAAAGCAGCTTTGTTAGCTAAGTTGTCGATTTATGTAGGTACTTAAGTACTTACCTACCTAAAAATTACACTAAATTACTACTCTCCTACTCGCATACGTAAAAAATTTAGTAATCGTGAATTACTCCCCAAATAGACTTTTCACATTCACTTATATTTTTAAAGGTCAGGTGTAATCCGCGCTCGTCAAATTTCTTTGATCCGCGAGCAATCAGAATGGGGAGGAACCGTTAACAAAATCTAAATGTATATGAATTTACCGAATTTACATACAGCAGGTACAGGCTATTAGTTGTTGAACTGCCTGCCTGATTGAAGATAATAATCATAATTTACTTCGACAAACTTTCATCCTCAGGTACTGTCATTCTATTTACTTTGACAAGGTTTCATCCAGTTCTGATTGCCCGAGGTAATAAATAAATAATTTCTTAACCAAGCCATATCCGTAACCAAATCCGAAATATAAAGGTCTATACTATATCCAACTTACATAAATGGCTTACCTACCTACAAGACACGATCAAACAAGTAGTATTACTCTTGTACTTTACTTAAATATTAAATTGTCATCCTTTCCTGTTTCAAAAAATATAAATCGAAACCGGTAAAATATTCTTCATAAAACGCGCATCCACATCCTTATCAAAGATCTTTTCCCTAATCACCCCTCAATCATGTCGCCTCAGTACCTAACCAAATGTTCAATTGATTCCAGAGGTGTGCGCGAGTTGTTCGGTGGACGTAGAGACCGAGGCCGAGGCCGGGGGTTCCAGGTCCGCGAGCTCTGGTTCCGCGTCCTGGTGCGAGGGGGAGGCGGAGGGGGGTGAGGAGCGGGGGTACGGCTCCGGCGACTCGCTGGCTGAAGACGCAGCCCTACTGGGAGACGCCGGCGCCGCCGCTCAGCGACCGCGAACTCACCGCGCCCAACGCCGCGACGTTGCCGTTGACCTGCACCTACTACGCCCCGACGTGTAGCCTCCAACACATAAAGCCCTGCCATCGCACTGCTTCTTTTTAATTTCAAAATGCGAATCAAGGATTATTTAAAAAAGACCCTGAGATGATCCGGCCTAACAATTTTCCTTTCTTTCAGTGTCGCACAATATTTGGTTGCCTAAATTAGGGTTTAATTTTACATAGATAGGCATTTTAATGTATTTAATGAAACTCTAAACATATTTCTATTGAACAAGCTAAAGATGTACCTATAGATGACCTTGCAATGTACCTAATGTAAAAATATATTCAACGAGCGTGTAGGGGAAAAATTGTGGCTAACATAGTACCTATACATTTTAAAATTACCTATATAATAAGCGTCATCGAATACCAATTGTTTTTAAAGAAAGACCAAATCGAAGTAGTAATAAAATAGTTAAGTACCTTAATTAAAGTTATTGTTACTAATAGTTGTTACGCTTTTTTTAATTTATTTTTTCTTGTGGCTTTACACGAATTTATACCTACCTAGATAGAGGCTTCTAAATTTAAAAACTTAAATTAGTTAAAGTAATGTTAAGATAAGCTGTAAATATTTTAATAAGACCATAGTATAGGTACAGATACAGACAATTAAATTAGTAGCATCGAATTCTCTATTCAAAATTATATAAGTACCTACCTACGTACCAACTACTTTGAACAATAATTATTTGATATGATTATGAATTGCATTTGCAAAAATATTATAATAAAGCTTAACTAGTTAAAAATACAATTAATATTATCTACATTTTATATTTGAACTTTCTAATTTATGAACTATTTGAAATTGTATTGAGAAAAAGTAACAAAACGAAAATGAAGTACCTACTTTACCTACTGTGATAGTTTGCTTATTTTATGTATCGAATTAAAGAATATTCAGAGGGCCCATTTGAATAAAATAAAATTTATTATCTAGTACTTACTTACCTACTATGAATTTATTGCATACCCACTTACTCCAACTTTAGATTAGTCACATTTTTTTTAACTGATACCTAGTCCTTTTCTGCCATCACACCGGATGTGTAGTAAAGATGCAGTCTACGATGGGGCTGTTGATGAGGCCCTGAAATGTTCGTCCGATCGACGATGTCGATTTCTATTTCTATTCAACGCCAGTTGCGCGCTCAGACAGCCATACCGAAGTCGCAGAATAAGTGCTCGGTTTTGGTTCTTTGCTGATCTTCAGTCCGACACTCTCCAGTTTTGCCCAGCGAGTGCAAATAGCATACATCAGGGTGCCTCCTGTAGGTACCTATGTCCGATGTTAGTGGATCCATAATCAAATGTGAACAAATGTGGACTTAAGCTTATCTCTGCTGTGGACCTACCGCCACATCCTGTCAATAAATCCTAGTACCTACTTATAATTAATTACCTAATTCCTATTCGTTAAGGAGTTCATTCTCATCCCAGCAGCATGAGATGATAACTCTGAAGCAAAAACGTTAGTAAGTATGAAAACGTGTCAACCATACAATACGTGCTGATAATTTTCGACAGGTTAACGCGATTTCACAGGGTTTCCATCATCAGATCCTGACCTGACGAAACGAAAAAGAAATTACAAAATCGGATCGACTTTGTGTATGGAAAGTAACCTGTCGGTGAACATGCGTACGTACATATAGGTAACCTAACCGACAGAAAAACGTCGGAAAACCCCCGACCAAGTTTACATCTACATATATCTAAGTATATCAGTTTGACTGTCGAGAAAAATTTCTATTTCGAGTTCCTTGCCGACAAAACACTGAATATGTTGGTGAACATATCCGAAGCGTAGCAGTAACATCAAAGAGATATAAGCAATCGACAAAAAGCAGTGTAGGTGGATGCCGAACCTGATGGCAAGTGGTCATCACTGCCTATAGATATTGAGCAACGTAGCCAACGTATTATTGAAGTTAGCAACGCATTGGCGAGGGGTATCGCCAGACTGTCATCTCTGTTTACAGGGGAACCAGGTCCGGTTATTATAATGTTTCCCTATCCTGACCCACCACAAGCTTTTACCCTCCTAGTGCACATACGGAAAATAAAAATATTTCAATGTCCTCATTTATTTATGCTTGCCAACAAGAATGTGGCCTCCCTGATGGTAAACAGTTACCGAAGCTTCCAATACCAGAACCCAATAGCAGTTACCGAAGCTAGCAATACCGAATGTTTGCAATACTTGGGGTACTTAGCACTCTCCTGTGCCGACTGTAAATAACTTAACACCGTGTCGGAGGCCAAAATCCACTTTGGGTTGCTGAGCCAGTGCAGTAAGTAGTAGGTACTTAGATACGAAGAGGGCTGACGAATTGAATACAATTTGGTAATTTTTACTACACTTTAATCGAGAAGGCAACTACATATAATTTAAGATGAGGTATATCTACTACTACTAATAATACAAAGAACAAGCACACATAAGTACAATATAACATATAAGGTATCAATAACAAGAAGGTACTAAATAATAAAAATAATAAAGTTATCAATTCTTAGCTTAATATTCTATTTTATGATTATTTTCGTTTATAGATCTTTATTGACTTGAAAATTGCACCCAGGGGAAGCAGGAACAGCTAATGGAATTGCTAAGGACTTTATATTTTTCCGCAAACCAGACCAATAGCTACGCCAACGAAAAAGGATGCCAAGAATGTAGAGTTTACATTTAGTGGAAGGCTTTCGTCGCCTACTATATTTTTATTATACCAACTCTTAGCTTTAGCTTCTTTTTTCTTCAGTAAATCTTCTGCCTTGTCTAATTTACGATCCACAAACCTTTCCATCTGAAACAAATCACATTTTTCAATTATTATATTGCTTTCGTGACATTATGTAGACTCTTTAAAGTATATTGTCCATTTATTGTAGTAATAGTTTTGAAAAGCAAAAATTATTGCGACAGTGACACGTACAATTTATCATACACCAGAAGCAATTTCAATTAAGTATTAGAAAGATTATTTTCAATCGCGTTGTTGATATATTGTTAGAAAAACAAATAAAACACAAAAATTATAAAGGGTTTTCGATATTCTACGGTAAAAATTGTTCAATGGTAATTCGTATTACTCAGGCGGAAAAATAAGGTTTTATTGCTTAAATCAAAATGGGTAAACTTTTCAATGTAGAGTTGATAGATGTGGCCTGATGTGGGTACCTACAGATACCACATCAAATCATATAGTAATTTATTAATTAATTAAATAATATATCCACTCGAGACCTAGTCAGTTGTCTTACCACTAGGCACGAGGTCATTTACACTTACATAATAAGTTTAATACTGGACTGGTTCAATGCATAAAATTAATGTTAGTAACTCACATATAAAAAGAAAATTTTGTAACTCATGAAGACCCAATGCCAAAAAATAATCCTCCTGTGAACCCTGCTGAGAAATATGAATTATCTTTGACAAAAACTAATACCTGAAACAAAATAAATTAGTGATTGTAAATTTTCAGGTATTTTTAAATATTTATTCTATTTAAGTATGTATTTGATTTTTCAAATTATATAAGAACTGATCCACTATAAAAAAAAGGAAATAAAATATAACTCAGGTACATGTTTTTAGAATTTCTGGAATGCACTTAAAATAATATTATTTCGTTTTAATCTCATATAACAGCATTGTGCGTATTAAGAAGCACCCATTGAATATTTTATGATTGTAATATTTCCCTGCATTATTTTGTTCAATAAATAAATGTAAATATTATTTTTCAACAAAAAAGTTTAAGTTTGGCCATAAACAACAGTGTTTATGTATGGTTCTAATTCCAAAATGACGTTCATTCATATGTACAGTAATATTCGGCAACACAAAAGAAAATAAAAATATTGGGGTGTTTGTCTACAGAAACACATAAGTACTGTAGTTTCATAAATCTGCTTCTGAATACCTCCGGTGTATAGTGAGCTCTGGTAGTTGTTCCTAAATATGCGATTTGAGAAATAAAAAAGCCTGCTGAATATGATTCTGAAGTGACTGATAACTGTGTGTAATTGTTCAGTAGCTAATATAAATAAGTTATATGTTTATATTATAAAGAAGTTAAAAAAAAACTCTGCTGGTTTTTTATCACCAAGTCATAGAAACTCACTCCGTAGTGTTGTTTCATGAACAGGCAAGTTAAGTAATTAAAAATAGTAGGGGCACGTCACGGGGCATATCTAACTTTCAAACTGGGTTCGATTCCCACTGCCACCATGTACCATGACTCTTTTCTGAGTTATGTACATTAGTTGAACACTAATCAATGCTGTCATGGTGAGGGAAAACATTGTGATGAAACCTGCACATTCAGGTGACTGAATGTGTAACCATGATCCAACCTGGTCAGGTTTATCTTGTAGCAGGGTCATGGAGGTCAGATGGCAGATTTTCCAAATCCTGGATCATGGTCAAAGGACCCGGACCAGGGTCTTCGAGCGTGAGACACAACCGGGACAATAATGCTAAGATGATTATTATTATTAGTCCTGAAAATAGTGCATGCATTAATCTTTTGGGAAATCATGTTAACCACTAGTTGTGAACTATTGGTATAAAGAAATCAATGATGATAGAAAAAAACTTCAACTTCTTACTCCAATAGAAGGGGGAGAGTTACATTACGTTACGTTACGTTTCCATGTCACAATTACTATATTAGTTTTATTAGATGATAGTGAAAATATAATAATTGAATAGGTGTCCTTACCAGTTAATCATTTACAGTTAAAACAGGTAATCATTTACAGTTTGGACAGTCAAGATGTGTACATTAATGCCCTTAAAGTAGAAGAGCCAAGTTTCTGTTAGGTTGCAAGTAGAAGTTTCAAAATCAGGAAACTAATATACCTTTGTAAGTTTTAAGTTTACTAATAAACCAATATAAGCTTTTTTTTTGTTTTTATTACATTTTATAAAGCAGACATTTGATTGCCATCTCACTTAGTGGTATGTGATGATGCAGCCACAGAAACAAATGCCTAAAGTGATCCAACCATTGTTTGTTTTGCCTGCCTGTTTGAAGCAAAGTATCAATCAGGGTTACTTTGCTTTGTAGATTACATATTAGGTATTTGTTTTGTGTGTCCTGCTTCTGATGTTTTTATCAGCCAGAGGTAAAACAAAAACAGTAGAACTGTTTAAAAAATCACTAAATCCAGTGAGTCTATACAACCCTAAAATGATAACACTCTTGATTAAATGGTAATGACAGAACATTAACTGTAAGGGTGTTACTTCGCCTAAAGGCATTAAAGTACACCTCTCCTACATTTGTCAATACTTACTTTTTCCATCCAATCTGGGGATCTTCCTGTAGTTTCTTTTTCAATTTTGTCGCTTATTTTGTCCACATTCTTATTGATTTTGTCCCAATTGATATCAATATAGCCTTTTTGGCTAGCAATATGCAGAAGTATGATGCCGCCTCCTAAGCCAACTGCAGCGACTTTTCCAATTTTCATAGTAATGAAACCTGTAACCCTAAAAAAGAAGATGATGTCACGATAACGAAATAAGCTGATTACACACCGCCACTTACCTAAGGTATTTGGCACACTATGGCTATGGTATTCATAATTGGTATTATAGTTATGGTATTTATTAAAGTAAAATTCAAATTAAAATACGTGCGTAGTTACCATCCTGACGCAGCTCCCATAAGTAGTTGCTTTGTATTCGACCCTTTACCCATATCTGCAATTGCCTTTTCGATAAAATTTTTTGCATCGTCGACTATTTTCTTGTTGTCTCCGGAAGATTCTTCGCGTTTAGGCTTAGCCATTGTGTCTTAATTAGCACATTCAGCTTTTTCTGCAAATAGAACACAAAGAAAGTCTTTCCGTACTATTTCGTTCACAACAGCAGCAGCACAAACAGAATGACGTAAAAATGACAGACAAACAATGACATGACATTGACAGTACAGTAACAGACTGGGTACGTTCCACTTAACGCCCGCAACGCCATCAACCACGACCGCTAAAATTGCCGTTCCACTAACGTAAAAAGGCCGCGGGCGTTGTAGGCGAATGTTATAGGTGGAACGCACATCTTGAGCGCTGTGTGCTCGCAATATGGCGGCACGCTGAAAACGTGCAGCTGTGGGGGTTGTGAGTAAATATTTCGCATGGATTGGAGTAAAATTTAATACTGGTTGAATGAATTTCTGGTTGCGTTTTTGACAAATCGAATGAGAGATAATAAAAAATAAATTAATACAACCTCTAATAACCTTTTATTAAACACATCATATTTACAGTTACAATACAAATATATCTATATACATATACCTATTAAAAACGTTTAGTTTTGAATTTAATTTTTAAAAAATATTTCCGTCGAACCATGACTCCGTTGCCGTTTGCCCCTGTCTTCTCCTGTGTTGGTGCACTAGTGCGTGTGTGCGGAGTGTTGAGCATGCGCCCTGTTTTTAGCTGGACCTCAGGGGAGCCGTCCGTTTACTGGTATCTGAGGACTCCTTCGCACAACATGGACCGGATACCTTAGCAGCACTTAAGCGCAAGCATCCGAAGCCTTCGCGGCCACTGGAGTTTCCTTCTCCGCCAGACCCTTCAATAGAACCGGTTACGGTCTCGGCGGAGGAGGTATCTCAAGCACTGGGGTCTTTCTATAATGGTTCGGCGGCGGGTATCGATGGACTTCGCCCCGGTCACCACAAAGAGCTCACGTCCGGGTCGGCAGAGGAAAACGGTCCCCGACTATTGGAATGCCGACTAAACTGTGCAATTTTTTACTCAGTGGTCGGGTTAACCCGGAGGTGTGCCCGTACCTATATGGAGCGCCACTTTGCGCTTTGACTAAAAAGGACGGTGGAGTGAGACCTATCGCTATCGGTAGTGTCTTCAGACGTTTAGCGGCCAAGCTGGCCTGCCGATTCATTAAGGAAGAGATTGCAGGGTACTTGCAGCCACATCACAGGGTACATGCTTTCCTCGGCCAATCCTTAGAAAAGGTGTCTAACTCGTCCCGCCATCTCCGATACTCATCATAGATATTTTTGCCCAGTCCCACTTCAGGTTGGCAGCTTTTTAATCCCTATCGGCGAATTGATATTTGGAGCGCAATACACTGTTTCTTATACGGTCCGACAATTTGACTCTCAAGATACTGCGCTTCATGGCTCGCTGGCCTCGAGTGCGGACTTCTGATGATCCGTCAAAAACCATCCGTCAATAACATCAGTAGACTAAATTAATTAAAGTAATTGGTGAACTCTTTCAATGACAAAATTGCCGTCAAGTATCAAATACAGTGACATGAGTGATAATTAGATCACGCTTCTGCTATAATCATGTCATCCAAGATATTTATAGCACAACAAAGTACCTATGCAGGTACAACTCTCAAAGCTGCGGTAAGTAGATAACGTACATATCTAATCTACATTAACAACAAATACTTACTCGTTAGTAAGTAACTAACGATCACTTTTTCCTGACTATCTTGAAAAACGAGGATGATCTATCACATCCTAACCTACCATACAAAATACTGTCAGTGTGTACTCCCTCTCCAAAGCCTAGTTCCCTTTCTCTCGAGAGAGGATTCTAACTAGGAAGCGCTTATCCAAATGGATACGTTGTTAATTGATGGAAAGCTTTGCACCTAAATTCGAACATGTTTGTTGTGACCTAAACCAAAATCTGAGAAGTACTCAAAAAGACATGTCAAGCTCCTAGAGTAAGATAAGTAATAATTATTATTATTGACATTTCTTGCTAAACCGAGTAGTGAATGTCTGTAACTACATATGTTGCATTGCTGAGGCTCAACCGCGCTTGCTCAGTGTTGACTTGATTGGTTGGTATCTGTGTCTTCTGGGTCTATGAGTTACGAACAAAATACAGATCAAGACTTCCCAGCCTACTTTTATCACGCGACAATTGATTTCTTTGTATCATTATAATAGCATAACATTAACTATCCAATGAAACACACTAAAAGAGTCGACAACTATGTCGTGCAGGTATCCGAAGAGTTGGAAACTCCAGTCAGCGCTACACTGTACCAAGCGACGGAACGCAGCCAATTTAAGCAGTTAGTTGATAAAGGTAGGAGTTACGACACTTTGCATCAAATGACCGACCAAGAGGAAAGCCTATGCCGCAACTGTAACTAAGTCTAAACTGACTTTCAACAAGTACGTGCTCCTCTCATTCTACTTCTTACTTCACACGCTTTGACCAAAGATAATATGATATAAAATCAGTATCTTTAACCAAACTATGTCATACTGTCAATTAAGATTTTCTCATGAGGCTTGAAACAACTCGCCGAAACACCACCGAAGCCCCCATACGACCACTAGGCACATAGCTAATAAAACTTACCCGTCTGGTACGTGAGCCATTAGTTAACTTTAAGAAAATAAACAATAACACACATATTGATTGATATAACCTTCCTCGACAATCACCATGTTCTCACTTTGTATCATCAATTTCGTCCTGTCGAGTTACCACGTCAATCAATCTAGTTCCCCTAAGCATGTAAAATTAAGACTTTCTTTTATAGCATTTCATTTATAAGATTGGGTAATATTTATTACCTATTATGAAATTAAGTCACACAAAGTATCTACTACAGCCTTAGCATGATCAATTAAAACATAATTATTTTTCACAAGTTCCACTATCATCAAAATATACTCTACACATTGCGACCGGTTTCTAATAAATCATGATCAGTATCTTCGTTATCATCAATAATATATTATCATGTGTCACAAACTGGCCAAAGCAAGTGTCACAATCTGGCTCCAGAACCTCTTCTATGAAACTGTTGAGTGCCCAATTCGTCCTCCAAATTAGTTACCTGCTATCCTACGTTTTACCAAATACATAACACAATGCAATACACAATACACATACATTAGTATAAAATAATGCTATAGAATGCAATAGCATTAACTAACTAAGCTAATAAGCTTGTAAGTCTAATGTTCTTTTCAAAAGTACTGTTTGGCAAAATGAACATTATTTCCGCTAGCTGGTGGTATAGCACAGGCTGCCACCTATTTTACCTACAGCTTGATCAATTGTGTATGACTCAGTACTTGCTCAATAAATATTTTATTATCAGCATGAAATTCCATTAAGAATACCTACACTACACAAATAATTATCTAAACCTAAGTAGATCTATTTAAAACTTGAAATAGTGAGCCTTGACTTCACCTTTAGTGTAAAATCACTAAACACCCAAATCATCATCGTCCACCTGCTCCATCTCAAAAACCTAAATATCTTAAGGCTCTTGACAAAATGTTGATAGAGATGCACAAAAGTATTAAATAATTATTTCACACTTTACCATTATGCTCCTACATCCAATTCAATGTTTGTATGCCTCCAATAAGTCTAAACATGGAGGGGTGATACAAAACAACTTTCTGTTTCCAACAAAGACTACTATGGACCACTTGGGCAGGAAGAATCCGCGCAGCAGCAGGGTCATAATTTAACTGACACAGTGGTCCCAACATTATTATGGATTTATGATAATACCAGCATTATATTAAAGAGTGTAAGTAGGCAAGTACATCCCAAATGGTTCAAATCAGTACTTAAATTCAATATAGGTAGGTATGCACCTTCAATTAAATTCAATTTGAAACTTCTTCATCATATTTTTTTGTAAATAATTTACTTGCTGCTACAATATCAATTGTTTGTATTAAGCTCTGCACAAATAGCTATGGGTGCCATGGTATTGACACAACCAGAGAGTTTCGTTTGGAATAGAAATAAGCTCCATGGCAATCTAAGAATTAGAATTGCTTATTTATTCTATAGGTTACTTAATGACAAGAAAACTTGAAACATGAAGTTAAATGTAATCATGACTAACTATGTAAATCAGTATTACATTATAGTATCTGCATACATACACCACACATATTCCAAATAATGAATTGAATAAAAACACAAATAACAACCCGTACAATAACATTTCAAATCAGTCTCCTCAAACCGTTCCAACATGGGAACGATGGGATTCCAACCCAAATCCATTGGCATAGCCTCTTAGAAACATAATTATACTATTCGGCTCTGACAGGGCCTATCCCAACAATCAATAGGTAGGTCTCAACATCTTAATCTTCAACTTATTACACCATTCTGCTATTATGAAATTAAATTCAAAGTATAAAATTCTCTTGGATATTTACTGAAATAATCAAATCATTATAGGTACCATGACTGGGTATATTGAATGGTTAGGGAGCACATTCAAAAGGAGCACAATTTATGATGGTAGGTTCTGTACCTGTACGGCAGGATTTATAAAAATGGGACCAATTAAACTGTTGATACGGGACAATATAATAAAATAGCATTTGACACCGGACCTGAATACCATAGTTACCACAATTACAAACCTTATACTTTGTTTTGTTGATCTCTTACACGGTGTGATCACAATGAGGGGAACCTCACATTCCTTTCTCTTCCTTGTAGGCATGAGCCATTTGACAACAACATGATTTGCTCTCTGTTTTATTGTAGCGGGACTCGTATACATCGAATAAGAGAGGAGTCAGACGTCCAGTGGTAACCAGTTGTCTGTTGGTAAGACTTACCTTCCATAGGAACGACCTCACCTTGGTGTGATTATCATATTCAGATTTCATCTCCTAAAGTGGGCGTCGTGTTGGATCCCACTTCTGATATCGGCGCCCTAGAGTCTAGATAGCCGACATCATTATAATTGGATCCATCATCACCATTTTAACATCAGGGCCGACCCCTCCAGCACGGTGCATGAGGGCCCGCAGTCCACCACGACACAAACTTACAACGATGCTAGTTTAAAGGCTATGGTATTGGTATTCGTGACTTATACAGCAATTCCTTGTGGGTGCTTGATTTCTGGTGTTAATCAAAACAAAAACATCACAGCGCACAACAATGCGTGCGCGCGCTGCCATTGTTAACTAACCACCGACCAACAAACAAACAAGGACCAGCTAAAGAGTATCTAACCGATAGACATCTTATCACGACCAATAACTCGATGCGCCGTCATATTTATGATCATGGACTTATCATATCTAACAGGACAGAAATCTCTCCAAAATTACAATTGCGAAAAGCTACCCTATGTTTATAAACTATCGTCTATTTTGCTATGTCATGGGGTACAGAGGCTAACCCGAGCTGAGGGACAGCGAGAAAGGCGGCGTGTCCCGCTCTTTTATCTTACCAGAATAAAAATTTGTGGTTCATTAAAAGTTTGTCCTGTAATAACTCCATGAAATCTTGCCCTTCCTTTGTTTTGTAAAATTGTACTTGGTCATACCTGTATTTATTTATTATTCAATAAAAAATTTACTTACTAGATTTTAAGACTATATTTTTTTTATTTCTACTTGTAACTCTTTGAAATCATTATGGTGGCACGACAGCTATATTCCCATTAATATTTTCGCAATCATTGAAAATAGTGAAAAAGTGTTGTGTTCGATCTTGTCGAAGTGAATCGTTTGGTGGTTGCGGTATATATTACGATTTCAAAGCGTCCATTACGCCACCATTACGATTTCAAAGCGTCATGGGGTACGTTCCACTTAACGCCCGCAACGCTATCGACCACGACCGCTAAAATTGCCGTTCCACTAACGTAAAAAGGCCGCGGGCGTCGTAGGCGAATGTTATAGGTGGAACGCACATCTTGAGCGCTGTGTGCTCGCAATATGGCGGCATGGTGAAAACGTGCAGCTGTGAGGGTTGTGAGTAAATATTTCGCATGGATTGGAGTAAAATTTATTTCTATATGGATTCCCGGTTGAATGAATTTATGGTTGCGTTTTTGACAAAACGAATGCGAGATAATGAAAAAATAAATTGAAAAATTTCAACAATATTTTTTATTTTATTTTCAAGTTCCAACAAAAACATTCCAAATTTTGAACTTGTGAGTTTCAATAAAAAAAGAAGTTTTCTGTTTTCTCGTATAAATAGTTTAATAAATAGCCCTTGATTGGAAAATCGTGTCCATTTTCTACAAAGGAAGCATATGATTTAATGCAAGAATGAAAATAAGTTTAGAAAACAAATATAAAAACATATAGTTTTTATTAAAAATAAAATCTTCATTAAACAGCCATGTTCGCCTGTCATTGCCACTTTTATTGTTATGGTCTTTGTCACTTTTGTACGTTTTTTTTAAACTACTCATCTTGGTTGCACACTAAGGTCCAGTGATCAGTGGGATTTTGCTTCTCATAGCTTCCGCAAAGTCTTCCCAAATTTTTTTATGCTAAAACTTCCCGCTGTAGAATTTCTCCTCTCTCTCTCTACATAAGTATCGAGGAGGAAGAGCACCATCTCCGTAGTCCAACGATATAATCCTAGAATGCGAATAGAAGAAGAAATTATTGTTTGCATTTACCAATCTGGATTATATGCTCTAGATAACACGGATAGATTTACGTACCACTCTCTTCGCTGGTAACGGCATCACCCTGCTGCGCTGACCCTCTATATTTGCTGAATCAAAAATAAAGAAAATGTAATTATCATTTCATTTTAGACTCTTATAAAAGACGCCATAAAAACTTTTACAGATTTTTTATGAGTTTAAACCTTTTGTATATAAGCATATTCAAATTGTTTAATAGAAAATAGAGCTTGCATACCACTATCAGTATTGTCAGCATCTCCCTGCTGCGATTCCACAGTTGTTGCGGCCATTTCTTTTAGTGAATTATTCATTAGTGCCGTTGCAAATTGTAAATCTGGATAAATAACTCAGTTCGTTAGAAAATGTATTAGAAACGATGAAAATACATGAACGTTCATGAACACAACTATCGCAAGAAACTATTGGAATTGAATGGAACAAAATCTTAAATAATTATTTATATTGATATTTAGAAAATATGATGATTTGTTCCATTTTTTTCAATAAATATTAGGATCTTGGTCTTCAAAAAGACCTCACGCACACAACAAAAAGTTTATTTTGAGGTTAGGTTAAGAAAAATATTTTTTTTTCCCCAACTAAAGTTATTCGATTGAATATGTTATTTATTCTATAAAATTAAAGGACCGCTTACAATTTTCGGCACGTCTAGCATCCTCCTCGGACAATATCACTTCCACTGCAATGTCAGTTTCAGGATTGTATAAAGTTATTTGTTTAGTCGCCATTGTTGCTTTTTTGAATTCCCGCTACGTTTTGGTGAAAGCCCACTCAGACCCATCAATATTTTGTGGGCGAAGTGGGCGCGATGTGGTCGCGAACAGTGACGTCATCTATGACGTCGAGCGATCGCTCGCGACGACCACGGGCCTTAGGTGGAACGATACAGAGGGTGTTACAATCGTTGCGGGCGTTAAGTGGAACGTACCCATGGTGGCGTGACAGCTATATTCAAATACAAACAGGCGCGGATCCAGGGGGGAGGCAATGTGTGCAATTGCCCCCCCCCCCCCCCCCCCCCCCTAAGCCCCGACTCTGACTCACAATCGCCTACGGTTTTATGACCCAAAAGGTCAAAAGTTCGAAGCTCGCTGCGCTCGCTCATTCATTGCCTTCAGTTTTGTCAAACTATTCACCAATATTTTAAAACCTGAAATTCCGAGCTGGCTACGCTCGCTCAAATATTCATTTTAAGAATCACTCCATCTTTTAAGAACCACAATCTTTAAAGTTTCGTGCGTGTTCCGATTGCTCATTCAATCATTTTAATTTCCTTTATTGTCTTTTATTACGATCAACATCACACATCATTACAGCACCTAGGCCAAAATGTAAAAATTCCGAGCTCGCTTTACACGCGATTTTCATTCATAGGTTTCAGTTGCTTTTCTTACCTTTCACCAAGCTCGTTGCGGTTACTCATTCATTGATTTCCTTAAATTACTATTGTGAGGATCACCCATTATTGTTGAGACCAAAAATATCTAAAATGCTCGGGTCGCACATTAATTGAGCACCGCAGCTTTAAAGACACAAATTGTCAAAAATTTCGAGCTCGCTCATTCATTTCTTGTTCACCCACACCACACACACCACAAGGGCAATTTTTTTACTCAGGGCAGCGCTCGCTCATTGAGTAGAGAATACCTATAATTAGAAGATACCTATAATTTTGACATTTGCCCCCCCCTCAACTAAATCCTGGATCCGCGCCTGAATACATATATTAGAAAGAAACAAACAGAATCTATCCTCGCTGTCCCTCTCGGCTCGGGTTAGTTTCTGTCTGTACCCATGCACAAAGCAACATAAAACTATATGAACATAAGGTTGCTATTCGCAATTGTAATTTTGGAGAGTTTTTTGTCCTGTTAATATGAAAAGTCCATGAACCCACTATCCTGATGCCATGGACTTACTACCCAAAGGGACTGCGCACTGCTTTGACTATACCTTGTCTAAAATAGGATGATAATTTTGACAGACCACAGTAGGGATGGGTTGTGTAAAATCGTTAATGAATCTATTCGATTATCGATTATCATTCTCATGGAACTTGGAATCGATAGTTGCATGGTTATGCTATACGTATTATACAAAATAAACTATTTATTTTCATCTGTTATTAATAATTTATTAATACGACATTAAAAACCCTTCTACAACGACGATTATGACACGTGCATATTTCTATTCGGTCAGTCATCCTATTACGTAGAATACGCGAGACTCGAAATTGTTGTTGTGAAAGGTCTCTTAAGGTGAAATCCAAACAAAGAATAAGAGTTTAGTTACAAAAAATAATAAGGTTACCTAAATTGTTAATTTTAAATATTCGATTATATTATATCAATATAGATTTTCGATTGTCTATTGTTATTCGTTATTCGTGGCACTTTACTAAAGGGGCGGGGCCTGTCTATGAAGTACGATATTTTGCGTAGTACATTTTACCGAAATAAAACACAAAACTTCATAGGCGTACGCCAAAGACCAACAATTAATGAGCTGTCAAAATTATCATCCTATTTTAGACAAAGCATAAAACCGGGCAGAGCGAGAGTCACCATCGATAGTCCTGTGTCCCTTTCTAATGTTGCCACCATTGTTGATGCAAATTCCGAATTACTTTTATTATTTGGCGCGGACACCGACCTCAGGGCCAGGCAGAGCTGCGGGGCTATTGGCTAACTCAGTTGACAACTGTATTTGACACTAGATAATTCTACACCACGTCATCTACGTTGAAAACTGGCAATAGCGTCTACCAAATTAGTACCAAATTAGAGTAGTGTCAGATTTTTTTATGTCAAATTCAGTTGTACACTGAGATAGCCGATAGGCCCTCTGGACCGGGTGCAATCTGAAGGTCATGTTTTCACCAGGGTCCGGCCCAAGCTTACCCTGCTACTCGGAAACTATTGGCCCTAGAACACTACTTCCTAGAGTAAAATGATAGCACTCCTCGAGATCATCATTTCGTATTACAGCTGTCAAAGTTAAATTTTTTATAACTCGGTACCCATTGGTCCTAAAACACTAGTTTCTAGAGAGAAATGATAGTACTTGTTGAGATCTACATTTCGAATGACAGCTGTCAAACTTTGAACTGAAATAACTCCTAAACTATTGGTGCTATAACACTCGTTCCTAAAGAAAAATTATAGTGTTCGTCGAGATCTACATTTTGCATGACAGCTGTCAAACTTAGAACTGTTGTAATCGGAAACGATTGGCCCTAGAACACTAGTTCCTGGAGTGAAATGATAGTACTCATCGAGATCTACATTTCGGATGACAGTTCTAAGTTTGACAGCTGTCATACGAAATGTAGATCTCGACGAGTACTATCATATCTCTTTAGAGACTAGTGTTCTAGAACCAATGGATTCCGAGTTATAACACATTTAAGTTTGACAGCTTTCACCCGAAATATAGATATCGTCGAGTACTATCACTTCTCTTTAGAAACTAGTGTTGTAGGATAAATCGTTACCGAACTCTTTTATCTGTTTTGTGGAACAAAAAGTCGTAGCTTAATAATTATGTCGACTCGACGTTTGTCGGAGAAACGTTCAGTAGATCAAAAGGTATTTTGACAACTACTTTTCGGATTGTACGGATTACCTCATAATAATACCAAATTAACGGTAAATATATTTCTCCAATAATGGCAACACCAAACATGACACTTGTCAATTTAGAATGACGGTGATTATGCCAATAACATTGTGTTTACACTGTTAGAAAGGGACAAAGGACTATCGATGGTGACTCTCGCTCTGCCCGGTTTTAGTCAAAGCAGTGCGCAGTCCCTTTGGGTAGTAAGTCCATGCCTGATGCTTACCAACCCTGGTGTCTCGTGTGCACTGTCATTTGATTTTGACAGTTTGTGAGGCATGCACATGCATGTTTTGTTGCGTGCGTTTTGTTTGCGTTGTGTCAGTGTGTATCCGATTCGCAGAATATTCGTCAGAGAATAGTTTATTCTGTGTTTAGTTACAGCTGTAAATATTAATTTTCAACGAGTTTCTAACTTTCTACGGCTGGGAAATCCACTTCCAAGTTGGAAGTTAGATTGAATTGTATCTTCCATAACCTCTCTGATTTTCGGAAATTATAGGCCACACTCTCTGCCTGTATCCTGAAAAGCAAACACCCGGACAAATCCAACAAGAAGAGATTTATTGAGAACATATAAGAAGATAACAATTTACAAGTTTTTCATAATGGAACTGAAGGCAGATAAACTTCCTACAACAGGTTATGCGCTTTACATTAAAATGTATTGTAAAATGAAAAGAGCTACATGTAACAAAAAGGTGGGTTTTATTTTTCATTGTTTGTAAGTAAATAAACTGAATGACAACAAAGCGAAGTTCTAATTCTAAGTGATATTTTTACTATAATGTTGCAGTGTGATCATGGAGTGCTGGAAATAGCAAAAGCGTGGATGTGTCTGAGTCCTGATGAAAAGCAACACTTTTGTGATAAACTTAAAGAATGTCAAAAAGAGTACAAAAAACTATTTGCCAAATATTTGAAAAATTCTAACCCTTACATGAAAGAAAAGAAAAAAATAAGAAAAAGGTAAGTAAACCACATGAAGGCTCAACTGTACAATATTAACAGTTGAATTGAGAATTAAAATTTTTGCTCGGAAGTGACAGTTACAAAGATATTTTTTTTTATATATTTAAGTTTTCAAGAGTGTTATTTTGTCTTGACGCTAGGGTTGCCAACCCTACTATACAATAGATAGATAGATGTATCCAGGCCATTTTCCGCATTCTATTCTTCTTGCCTTTCTGCCTTCTATTGTTCTTGCCATCCCAACTCCTCCAGGAAACGCAGCAACCCTTTGAGTTTTACAAGAGGCTCTGCACATGGGGCTCTCGGTAAGACCTATGGTGAAGAGGTGTTTATTAAATGGACCGTGTCCCATTATAGCTCCGGTTACCAGACGGAGTTGCTTTTTGGTTAGTTTGAAGACCCTTTCAGACAGGGAAGGGTTAATTTTCGGTAGAGCCTCCTTGGCTTGTCTGCATTCCTCTAGTGATGACCAGAAAGAAGAATGTTGTGATGTTGTTGTTTTCAAGGGCCATGAGTACTGCCCTGCTGTCTGATAAAATCCTAATAGTAGTAGTTCCACTGTAATTACCTGATCGCCAAATCCTGGATTATGGTCAAGGATATCGGGCCCTCGTTCTCGAGAGCACAACTGGGATATTATTGATGAATATATTATACACCAACTTTATTATTGTGTATGAACATTATTGTACATATTGTGGTTAAGACAGACTACATGGCCTGCTACAGTTTAGATCTCGTACCCTTGCGCATAGGCGAAGATGAAGTCAAGCGCATGGATCAGGCCAGGTACATGGGATCTGTACTTAGCGCAACCAGGGACATCAACAGTGATGTCAAAACCTGAATATCTGTGGCTTGGGGGCCAAATGGCGGGAGGTAACAATTGACACCTGCTGCAGCTCTCCTATACGGCAGCGAGACTCAGCCCTAACTAGAGATCAGATTTGACCTAAACAAACATAGGCTTTCTGAGAATTTGTTTCAGCACCTTTACACAGACTTATTTTTGCAGTCCCCCTGACAATGAAGAGCAATTAAATGATAAATTAAAAGAAATTGTTGATGATAATGTCGATATATCTCAACCAAATTTGGAAACTTCTATGAATAACGAAGATCTAACAGTACAGGACAATGACAATAATGATCAAAGGTAAGGTTAATATAACATTTTATGCATAAAATAACAAAAGTATCACAATTGTTCTACAAATATGTATATTCCTATACTCGTAGTAGGTATTCTATGTCGTTGGAGATTGCCGCTTATGTAATTTTTTAAAATCATGGAAAACTACATAAAAATATATTATATCTTGTACGTACATAGGGCAAGGTACAGGGGCCGTGTGGTGTCCGACAGAGTAGAATAGCACCAACCCCTTACACTCGTGGGTGTGGTACAAGGCAACTAATTTTGTCGAGGCAAAAGATCTAAGCGTCTCCGTAGACTGAAAAATAGGCAGCAGCGTTTTCTATTGTTATATTATAACACTGCGATCTCCAACCCGCCTGACTAGCGAGGAGATTATGGCTATAACCTACCCTCTCGCGGGAGAGGCCCAAAGTCCTGCAGTGGACTGTTATGGGCTGTGATGATGAGGTACAGAAGGCAGCACATCAATCTACCCAAAACCGATATAAAAGGAGTTAACATTGATATACGCATCCATAGAAATGATACTTTATCTTATACTACTTTTGGGTAGGTTGATGTGCTGCCTTCTATACTTTAAAACGTAACGCACTAGCCTTCCCCGCGGTTTACACCCACGCTTTGGATCTCTGTAAACTACTATCCCGCGAGATCCTCTATTTTTCCGTGATCAAAAAGAACAAACGACAATAGTGTAGCTTCTTGTTAGTGAAATAATTTTCGAAATCGGTTCAGTGGTGTCGGAGATTTGCGCCAACAACCAAATTTACAAACATACAAACTTTTCCTCTTTATAATATTAGCTAGTATTACTATCGTACACTCACTGTAGTCGAGTGAAAAGTAAGGGCGATGGTGACCTAATGGTCCGACTCTTACCTCGAGGTACCGAGTTCGAACCGGCGCGCGCCCCACTGAACTTTATGTCGTGGACTTAAGAAAATGGTGATACCTGTCAAATTGGGCATCTTAGATCTTGAAAACTTCAGATCTATATTCACACACATAAACACAGTCTATATTTAAAATGACATTTTATCATTTGTCTTATTTGTACTTATAATTATTTCTTTTAATTTTCAGGACAGAAAATGTCATGGAGGACATAAAAGATGATGAGAATGATAATCTTGAGCTTCCTACTACACATGAACATTATGTTGTACTTCCGGAACCCACACCACCTATGGTCAAGTCAGTATAATAAGTACTTACAATAAATAGCTACTTTTAATCGCACTGTGTGCCATTTTAAATTTTGATAAGACCACCGTAAGAGCGTTTAAACGCTGTAAAGGCGACTCACGTGTTGGCTAATTTGTATTGCCTAGACCTTCGCTTGTCGACATTCGTCTACCTACAGGGCGAAAGGAGCCAAGCGCCAATGCAATAGGGTTCATTTTTAAACTGCAGCAGTCTCTTGCTCTTTGTCTTCACTCGCGTTGGCCACGACTCGGCCAACATATTGTATACTCGGTTTATCAAAGATATTGAAATATTGGGTGACACGTACTTAAAAGGTTGGTTATGTATATTGTAAATTAAGTCCCAGTCAACCAGGGATTAAAAGTAGACAATATTTTTTCGGCTATAACGAAGTTAGAAAAATTCTTTTACCAAAAACAAAATATGATTTATGGCTTACCTCCGAGTTGTACCTCATCCAGTCAAAATAGGCCTTTTTTTCAAATCCACGAGGTCCACTTAATCGAATTGTTTTGGTGGGTGGTCGCAATAAAATGAGGTACATTATTAGGGTTCCGTACCCGAAGAGTAGGTAAATAAAAAGGAACCCTATCACTAAACCTCCGTTGCCTGTCCTGGCCTGTATCTTTGAACTGTGAAGGCCAGGTACTTGAAATTTTCACAGAAGATGTGTTTCTATAACAACAAATAATAAATGTTGAAAATTAAGAGTCCCCATACAATAAACATGCTTTTTCAGAGGTTTTTCTAAAATACTAAAACCCGGTCAATCGTGAGACGGACTCGCGCATCAAGGTTTCGAATTTAATAGAATTTGACGAATCACATGTTACTCATCATCATCATCATCATCTCGGCGTTAAATCCCGGTTGCGCCCCCGCGCTACACGCGGGTGCCCGGGGTCCGCCTTCCTGCTATGTCTAGTCCACTTTGCTCGGTCTTCGGCATCCTTCATAGTGAGTCCGTTGGCACGCATGTCACTCTTAACGACGTCCAGCCATCGCTTCTTGGGCCGGCCTCTCCTTCTCGTGCCTGGTGGGGGCGGCATGGCCAGACATTTGTTCCCCACATTATTTGCCGGTCTGCGCAAGACGTGGCCATACCATCGAAGGCGACACTCCTGTAGCTTATCTGCGATGTCACGGACACGAAGGCTACCGCGGATGTGGGCGCTCCGCACGCGATCTTTGCGGGAAACCCCACACATCCACCGCAGCATCTTCATTTCCGTGACTCGCAACTCCTGCTTGTGTCGCTCTAGTAGAGGCCAAGTCTCGCTGCCGTATAAGAGAACAGGTCTAATAATGGACTTGTAGACCTGTCCCTTCAGTTTCATCGGCATCTTGGGGTCACAAATGACAGCCGTCACCTCCCGCCACTTTGCCCAAGCCGCGGATATTCGGGCTTTGACGTCGCTGTCGATGTCACCAGTTGCGCTTAGTACTGACCCCAGGTATCTGGCCTGATCCGTTCGTTTGACCTCCTCTTCACTGGGGGGTATGGGGCCCAAACACCATCTTATGGGCCCAAGCCAACCTCACCTGCCCGCGGTCCCCCTGCTGGCAGACGGACGAGGCTCTGGCGAACCGGCTTTTCCTTAACGGGTTGTGTGGGTCGGATGGTAGTCGCCGCACATAAAAAGCCAAACACCAAAAAAAATATGGAAAGGCAAGCACGGAAACCCGACATAGATAGGGCGTCGCCGCAAAACGAATCACATGTTACTCTGACCTCAAAATGTTGTTGTTAGCCTAGAATTATTTGCGGTAATGGTACGAAACCCCTGTATACGAGTTCAACTCGCACTTGGCCGGTTTTGAATAGATTGCTATCTGAATATGATTAATAATTACTTTTGTATTTACAGAAATAGCAGAGAATTGTTTGAATTGCTAAAGTCAAGCAATAATAGTGACAGGACTTGGGATCAATTAACTTCAAATGAAAAAAGAAGACATCGAACCGCAGTTAGTAAATTAAAACAGGACTACATTAAAAAATATGTAAAATATTTGGAGAGCTTACCGCCAGAACAGCTATTTAATCATTACATTAAAAAAATATGAATGAAATATCCAGATTTTCCTTCTCTACAATGAAATAACAGAAAATAAAACCGTTAGTTCATAATCTACTGGATTATTAACTATCGTAAAATTGTAAGCTAAAACAAAATTCACCCAATCATTTCAATTCCAAATAAATCGGTTTAACACATTTTGTTCCGGGGACGAATCGTCCCGAGACCATGATGTGCAACTGCGTCGAAATATCTGGCTACTCGTCAATAAAGGTACGTGGTAGGAAACCCGTAAAATACCCTTAAATATTAACCGTTATAGTTTAAAACATTAGTTAGCGGCACCAAGTATTGAATCTTAAAAATTCATATTGTCGGATTTATTGCAACTGTTGTTGCAAATAACTGGCGCGTACTGTCATATTCCAAAGGAAACATGTCATAGTCCAAAGGAAACACTGTAGCTGGGAGCTCATTCCACATCCAAATCGTACGAGCGAGAAACGTTCTTTCGAACCTCCGCGTCGTGACCAACAGAGGGCCTAGTGTGAGTTCCGCTTCGATTTTACTTTACTATCGCGTTTGCGTTTACGTGGAAATTAGTATGAAAACATATATAGCGCCGCCTAGTGGTACGTAAATGAAGTTTTTTTCTTCATACTAATTTCGACGTAAACGCAAACGCGATAGTTAAGTAAAATCGAAGCGGAACTCACACTAGGCCCTCAGAGGGTCTAAGTAGTGAGGAGCCCACGGCGGGTGGTGCGATGGTGGAATTGTGCTGTGGGCACCAGATCGAAAAGTTCCTCGGAACACTCCCCATTGCAATTCTCCAAAACGATGCGTCGTTGAGATAAGTGTTTTTCTACTATGTTTTTCTTTTCTTTGTAGGTGGCAAACAAGCTTACGGCCTGCCTGATGGTAAGCAGTCACCGCAGCCTATGTACATTTGCAATATGTTAACCTACTTACTCACTTCTATTAACGTGTACCTGATATACCTACGGTTGAAACTTTTATCGCATTACTTGTTTTTTTCTAAATTATTCCCCCTCGTGAAAGTACTAAAATTTTCATGTCTTGTACACAAAGAAATTTGACATATTGCTATGTCCAATATCTTTGGACCGCCGCTACCGTTACCAACTGACGACCTAACCTCACCTATTTTCGGCATACGTGCTCGCGGGCGACTCGGCTGGGTTTCCCCCTCAGTAATCGCCGGCTGGATTGTGAAAGGATAACGCGAATGAAAGGATAACAACGAATTATTATTATAAACATAAAAGACCAATGGACACTCCGGACACGCCGGGCTCGCCGGAGCTGCAGCAGTCACTTACCCCGTCGCAGCCCTGACGGAGCCGCATTCCGCAGAGAACACGGGACTTGTACCTACCAGCCGGGATAATCGCAGCCTAGTGGACGTGAGCCGACCCGTCGCCGCGCCGCAGCCTACCCACGTGGCGACGCCTGCTCATGCCGCTAGACTGTCTCTAATGTGCCACCCACGCAAGCCCATCGTGTATCGCTAGCGACACCCGCAATACCGGCCGCGCTGCCTGCTCGCCCTTATCTCGCTGTCACTCGTGTAACCACTGGAGCTTCAGCCGCGACCGCCACGCGGCAACTTACTTTTGCCATACCCGCCACGCCAACCACGCTCGCTCACGCTGCCAGCACGCAGCACGGTCGCTGCAGCGTCGACTGTACCAACTGATGCTCTCACTTCAGCTTCCCTTGAAATCATGAACGCGATTCGTTCACGCCCGACTCGGACGAGTCATTGGCAGAAGAAAACAAACGGCAGTGTACAGGGGCTTCACTGAAGCTGTAACGTTGCACATACCATGACACGTTATACGACGATCCCTTGCTTTTTTTTTCTTTTTTTAATTACGCCTCCCAGCGCGTCAAACCTTAAAATTTAAAAAAATTTCGTTTTATTTTTCACATTTGTAATCTTCTCTATAATTGATTGCAATTAAACATAATAAGACAGTTTGCTCTGGGGTGGAGACCTGTAGCCGTATTCACAATGATTCGAAACTGTTTCCGAACGATTCGACACGAAATTCGTGAGTGGCGAATCCGTGTCGATCGATTTGAAAACTGTTATTCAGAATCCCGATAGATTTCACGGAAACTCTACTCTCTACAACATATGAAAATTTCATCAAAATTAACTTAAACCACATTTTCCTAAGAACTTTTGAGGGGTCCTTTGTCGATTCCGTATCCGAATCCGATTTCCGAGCCATTGTGAATACGGCTACTGGTGACCTGAGGGCCTAGTGTGAGTTCCGCTTCGATTTTACTTTACTATCGCGTTTGCGTTTACGTGAAAATTAGTATGGAAAACTATATAGCGCCGCCTAGTGGTACGTAAATGAAGTTTTTTTCTTCATACTAATTTCGACGTAAACGCAAACGCGATAGTAAAGTAAAATCGAAGCGGAACTCACACTAGGCCCTCTGTAGCACCGGTTTCCCTAGTTCAGGCACCAGTCGCCATAAATATGTATACATATCCAACATGTAAAAATGCACCTAGTGTCATAAAACATAAAAATATTATGTATACGTTGTTGTGGAGAAATAAATGGATTATTTATTTATTCTCTATTCTTTTTCATCTGATCTAGTTTCGCGGTAGACGCCAAAAAGGACGCCGCTCGCTCTATTTTGGCGCGATTAAAGCTTGCGCAGGCGCGAGCAGTGTTGCCCCTATTAACCATTTCTCAGGCATTATGCCAAAGTTTAGACATAATGTCTGGGTATTTAATAATATATCTATTTTTCTTTATTTATTTCATATGTATTCTTGTAACATGGTACAATATTTCCCATGTTATCAGACCCTAATTCTATAGTTTATGTATTGTATTTTCTCGATTATCTTAACATTTAGGCAAACTTTTCGGGGTAAATGATTTTGACGTCTTGTGGACACTTTTTGCCACTTTTCGAGCGCGTATGAAGTTTTAAGACTTTTCACTTGAAACTATTTGTTTTTCGAGTTGATCTTTTGAATTTGCTTGCATAGGTATATGAGATAGTTTGCATGTTTGCGAACGTTTAAAGTGAGCAAGTGTATCAAGTGTGCTAATCCCAGGTGAGTAACTCATAATTCCTGTGCTACGTTTGCAACTGTCGTCTGGACCTGCTTTACTCCTGTTTCCCTTCATTTTCCTAACCCGTTCCTATCCTTTCCATTTTCCTCAGACACGGCAGAGGGTAGGAGTGCTCAACTTCTGGAGCCGTGTGTCTTTTTCTTGTATCTTTGCTGTTGGTGGTGATAGACTACCTACACGCAGGTATCGCGTATTTTACCCCGCATCGCGGCCTGCCTGAGCCGCTGCAAGCCAGGTCATCCCCAAGCTCTATCCAGTACCTGTATCACCAGCTTTTTGTATTCTACCTACTTACTTAACCCTGTGTAAGAAGTTCACCATCCATCCACCTAGCTAAACTAATCCTAATTCTGTACCAACCTGCTTCCATAAAGTTTTGTAGAGGTCTGAGCCCCTGCTTTACGCCGCATGTTTTTCTTACAATGGGGTAATATGTAGTTTTAAGTTACGTGAGAACAAGGAACATGTAATTTCTTAACGTTGATAGTATTCCTTAGTCTATTGTTGCTGTAACTGTATTCCAAGTTTGTTTGTTTTATGTTTTACTTACTTTTTTATATTTTTTACCTTTACACCAAAGCCTAGTTTCCTTTTCTACCCGTCTCACTAAGTTTTATGATTAGAATCTAGTCTGTCAAAGCCTCGCTGCGAGCGATCGTGGGAGCCGGTCGATACGTGACGAACGACGTAATCGCGCGAGACCTCCGTATCCCGGCCGTCGACGAGTTCGTCCATAAATTGTCACGTCGAATGTTCAACCGCGCCGACCACGGGCGACACCTCCACTTGCAGAACATATCTCCTTACCAAGCCCGACCGCCAGAGGGACGCCCATTACACCGCGAGTAGCTGCGCTCCCCGTCCCCACGGACGGGTTGTCCGACCCCCTACTCGCCGTATAAAGCGTACTCCACATGTTCGTCATTCCGCGGGATCACGAGAATGTAGAGGGAGTATTCGCCTATTATAATTCGTGTAGTCCCGTGCATGTTTGGCATGTCTCGCCTATTTCATAGACTAAGTAGAGATGTATCGATTTTATATTTATCTTTCTAGCGCTTTTTCCCGTAATAGATTCGAGGTACACTTGACCATGATCCAGGATACTACTAGATCAGGTAATGACAGTAGAGCAGCTGCCATCACCTCTGTGGCCCTGTTAACAGCAGAAGGTACCAGATTAGCGATATTACACCGATGAATCGATATAATGTCGACGCATTTTACATCCACCACATCCCTAATAGGCGAGAATGTAGAGAATCGACCAAATTCCCGGCAAAAGTTTCGGCGAACATGTGAGGTACGCTTTTGGCATGCCTCGTCTATTTCATAGACTAAGTAGAAATTATCATTCGACTATTTGTTGTCGGCTTGCCAGTGACTCAATGGAAAAAGCCATATCAAAAATTCAAAATTTATTGATTGATTAGGACATTAAATATCTCTTTCAATCGTCAAAAAGGAGGGGGGTAGGAAAGTAGGAAGGAAGCACACAGTGACACGCTGGCAGCAGCAAACTTACCCCACGCCAGTCACGACCGGACCGTGCCCGGCAATGAGAGGCAAAGCCGGACCGCGCTCAATATATTATATAAATATGTCTAAATTAAGAAAATCCACTTAAAACTACAGCAAGAGTAAGCCAGTCTACCAAGGCAGCACCCGTTCACGAGTATAACGCAGGGCCCAGCCATCGTCCAATTCAACCATATTTGAGGAAAAAGAGCGACCCGGCCCCCACGCCACCGGAATGAATCCGACATCAGCCCCTGGGCCGTATCAAATTCCAAGCTGTATTCTTAAAAACTGTATTAGGACGTTGTCACCGGTATTGTCAGTGCTGATAAATGAATCGTTCCGCAGTGGCTGTGTACCTCAAGACTGGAAGCACGCTATTGTTACGCCAATTTATAAAAAGTTGGATAAAACTCTGCCAGAAAACTTTAGACCAGTCAGCCTTACAAGTAATCCGGTGAAAGTTATGGAGAGAATAATCGGTGAACAGCTGTCATTATTCATCAGTCAAGAGTGCATATTATCCACCAAACAACATGGTTTTGTTAGGAAAAGGTTAACTGTTACTAATCTGCTGTCCTGTGTACATTAGTGGTCAACAGAAATAGATGATAGGAATCCAGTGGATGTCATATACCTGGACTTTCAGCGCGCCTTCGACAGGGTGCCGCACCAACGGCTGTTGATGAAACTACTAGATTACTTCGGAATAAGAGGTCCCTTGCTCGCTTGAATTAAAAACTTCCTCAAAGATAGAACGTTCCAAGTACGAATTGGTAGCTCCCTATCCCAGCGAAGGCAGGTGCCGATAAATACGCATTTTTGTCGTGTGTAGTTTAGAAAAGTGCTGTTTAGTATTATAATGTACTAAGTGTAATAATTTAAAGTCAATCAAGTTATATATTGATATTATAGATATGAAAAAATATTATCCAGGATTAAAATATGTTTTTTTTTTATATTTAGAGGTAATATACGATGTCGTTTATCCTCTACGATGCTGTGGGCTAATGTCTATGCTCGTATTTTGAAACTATCAATCCGTATGAGGGCGGAAGAATTGTACAGTTCAACGTTCAAATTATTCACATTAAACGAAAACTTTAAATTACATAAACACATGCAGTCGTATAAAGTCCCACGCCGCGATTACAGCTTGTACAAAGTTGAGACTATGACCTGTAAATATCCGGCCGCCGGATATCCGGCTATCCGGCTAGAAGGCTGGCCGGATATCCGGTATCTGGCCAAACAACTATCCGTTTCATCTCTAGTAATAATTCAATATAAATATCAAGTCAGAATAAAAATGTCTTTAAAAATAATTAGTTCTCAACATGAGTTATAAATTCATTAACGGAATAAAATACATTATCCAATAAGAAGTTTTTCAGTCGGCGGGCAAACGCTTCGTCAGTCTTTTCGTTTTTAATAGACGCGGGTAGATGTTCATATAGTTTCGGCCCTATTATACGTGGGTTTTTATCCGCGAGGGCTGTTCGATGGTGGACCCCCGCCAATCGCCCCGCGCCTCTCAGGCCGTGCCCTCCGTCCGTGCGACGATCAAAACTTGAAAGATTTGCCCTCACGTACATAACTACATTATAAATATATAATGAGTATAACGTCATTATACGGTTCTTCTTAAACAGTGGTCGACATGTGTCCCTTTGTTTGGCGTTCTCTATAATCCTCACGACTCGCTTCTGCAGGATGAGTACACGACCGGAATCTGTGGAATCACCCCACAGAATCGTTCCGTACGACAGCAACGAATGGAAGTACGCAAAGTACGCTTGCCGCAGCGCGCTGGTTGACACTAGAGGACGAAGCTTACGTAGCGCATAAGCAGCACTGCTGAGTCGATCGCACAGAGACTCAACATGCGCCTTCCAATTCAGTTTGGAGCAGTGGCGTAGCGTGCCCTTCGGGGGCCTCGTATCAATAGTTGTGTAGGGGCCCCCTGGCAGATACCCTCAACTACGGGGGGGTACTAATGAGTAACTTAAATCCAAGTCTCAGCTTAAGTCAATAAATGGACTAGCATAGCCAGCTCTACATTTGTGTGACAATAGACTCTTAACAGTCAGGTTCGCGAGGCTAGGTAGGGCAAAACTTCAAATGAATTTTTGATATTGATTGCCTTTGGCTTGGCTATATTAATACCTTATGCGATTATAACTTATATCATTGAATAAGCGAGCGCAGCGAGCTCGAAATTTTTGTAATTTATCCATTAAAACCTTGCGCGATTTTAATAAAAAATACAGTAAAATCAGCAATATGACGATAGCGCCGGGATATCTCGAAATTTTAGATGAGATTGTATAATAAAATCAACTTCGCGAACAGTTAATGAGCGAGCGTAAAAACTCGAAATTTCTTGATATTTTGGCTATTAAAACGTTCCATTATTAACTTGAAAACAGACAAATTCAAAGATTGATTGCGTGTGAGCCAAGACCAGTTGGCCAAGATTATTATGAACCATGTTCATGTGACCCGTTTAGGAAAGAACGGAGTAAGGAGTTTCTTAAGCCTTTGGTGCTACCGATAGTGCTGAAAATATAAAAATCAAAATTGTTGTCATTTTTGCCATCTGATAGGCGCACATTTTACACAAAGTTCAATGAAGTAATAAATGAGTGGGCGTGAAGGGCACTACGTTGTCTTGTTTTTTTTTCAATAAAAATAATAAATATCTCTTTAACGAAAGGTCAATGAAAACGGATTGTATCACTTGATTTCAATTGCCTTTTTTGCGGAGGGGGCCCCCAACCCTGGTCTGAAATTCTCTATAAAACTATTATTTTTTTCGGGAAATAGGGAAAGTTTAACTGAAATAATGGAAAACGAATTTTTGTTTACACACGTTCGGGGGCCTCTATGGCCCGGGGGCCCCGTATAATTGATACGGCAGATACGGCGGTAGCTACGCCCCTGGTTTGGAGTCTAACGTCAGACAAAGGAATTTACATATGTTGCAGCTGGGTACTGGCGCTATTATATTCATCGTAGATACTGCTCTCCCGGTAAACAGGATTACGTGGGATTTGGACTCATTCAGTATGAGTCCATTACACGAGAACCACTGCTTTAGTTTGGCGCAGAGGGCATTTATCTTATAGTTAAGCTCGTCGCGCGAACGCGCGCATACCACCGCCGTCGTGTCATCAGCGAACAAGGTTATTAGACCATCTGTGATGGCTGATGGGAGGTCGTTAACAAAGGCCAGGAACAAAGTATTCCCAAGCGCTGATCCTTGCGGGATACCTATAGTGACAACACCCTCACCGGACCTGTGCTTACGACCATTTGACGAAACTTCAACCGATTGTTTCCTATTTAAGAGAAACGTTTTAATTAGGTCATTGGACATGCCTGTGATACCGTATACTTTCAATTTTGCCAGTAGCAATTCATGTTGGATGACGTCGAACCCACGTTTCTTTTAGTAACCCACTAGTCAGCCCTGGGCAGCTACAGCATGACCTCGATCGCATTCCTTGGACAAAAGATTGGATCATCAGCCTTAATCGAAGTGCAGTGTTCATTGGTGCAAATAACCCTGGTATGAGGACTACGGTGCAACCAGTTACATCCCAGGAGGACTTGGGTGTCACAGTGGCACGTAATCTGAAATGGGGGGATCACATATCCAGCATATAGAGCATATAGTGAAGAAGGCCAACTCATTTGTTTACATCAGGGATTCCCAAAGTGGTCGATATCGACCCCAAGGGGTCGATATCGACCACCTATATCGACCGATACCGACCCCTTGGGGTCGATATCGGTTTCCTAGGGGTCGACATAAACGAAAACTGATTTTGGGGGTCGACGAGGTCTAAAAATCGACCCCTATTAAATTAACACAAGTTCTTATTTAAAACTTTCAAGATAGGTAGGTACTGTATTGTTTATGTTGTGTTACGTGTACTAAGAATAATTAATATTTTTGTAGGAAATAACATTGTTGTAGTAATGTAAAGTCTCAAGTTCGTACAAGATGAAAAACTCGGCAAGTCTGTGTGGACAAGTTTGTGCAAGATAATGAGTTCGAGCGTACGTCTTTCAGGCGCGTTTTGACTTGCTCTCTATTTGACGCTTACGCGATTTAACACGAACGAATTCATGATCAAGTCCAAACATGTTCCTGATATTTTACTATTTAACGAGCTTGCACTTAGGTTAAAAGTTCATTTGCGTTTTGAAATTCGTTGGAGCTTGAACGATAATAACTCATATAAGTACTCATTTATTTCAAGAGATTACAAAGTTATTACATAGCTAAATTAAGTGAAGTGAAGTGACTGAAAAGTTTTATGATGGCGGACACGAAACAAAAATGCAGACAATACAGTTTGGACTACTTGAAGTTCGGATTTATTGCATCTCCATCAAATCAACACTTGCCGATGTGTCTCATATGTGAAAAAGTATTCAGTAACGATGCCATGAAGCCTTCAAAAATGGATGACCACTTATCAAGAGTACATGCTGACAAAAAAAGTAAGCCATTGTAATTTTTTTAAGCACTTAAAGAAAAACTAGACAAAAGCCCATCCATAAGATCGATGTTTGCGTCATCATCTATTAAAGACGATTATGGTTTACGAGCGTCCTATAATATATCTTTACTAATAGCGAAGGCGGGGAAACCCCACACAATTGGAGAGCAGCTTATCTTACCAGCCATTGCGGAGGTCCTTAACAATGTATTGCACAAACCCGCACAAGATATTTTAAAGCGAATACCTTTAAGCAATAACACCGTTCAGAGACGCATAGACGAGATGGGACGCGATGTGGAAAACCATTTTATGCAAGTTCTTACAGACCAACAGATTCTCTCTCCAGTTGGACGAGTCTACATTACCCGGCAATGAAGCTCTGTTGTTAGGATATGTTCGATTTATCAAAGATGAAAATATGTGCCAAGAACTGCTTTTTGCTACATATTTAGAGACTGATACCGGAGGAGAATCGACTTTTCAGGCCGTGGAACATTTTTTTACTGACAAAGCTATTCCATGAAAGAACATTGTTTCTGTTGCGACTGATGGTGCACCGTCTATGGTTGGGCGTCATCGTGGTCTTATAGTTCACTTAAAGCGACAACTGCCTGATGTACTGGTCATTCACTGCGTGATTCACAGGCAGAATTTAGTAGCAAAAAGGGCTGAGTCCTAGATTGCATAAGTCTTTACAATATGTAATAAATGCTATCAACAAGATTCGAAGCAATTCTTTGAACTCTCGGTTATTTGCTCAGCTATATGAGGAAAACGACGAAGTCTTTACTCGATTATTTCTGCACACTGAAGTTCGCTGGCTATCAAGAGGCTCTTGCTTAGAAAGATTTGCAGCCAGTGTTGGAGTTTTTACTTATACTTATTTTTTGAAAGAAAATCTGAACAATTGTAAAACAGATATTTATTGCTTGACTGATATCTTTGGTATGTTCAACAAAGTTAATTTGCAACTGCAGGGTGACGATCTTAACTTGATTAAAACAAAATCAATAATATCGGCCTTCGTGGGTAAACTAATCCTTTATAAACAAAATTTAGGCAGAAAAGAATATTCGCAGTTTCCGCATTTGTCAAAATTACCAATAATGCTTCAAGATGATGACATTTTATTATATGTCACCCACTTGGACGCATTACACAAGGATTTTACGGAGAGGTTTGAGGATCTTTTAAATTTACAAATTCCTCAATGGATAATAAATCCGTACAATACCACAGTCATAGAAGAAGCCAACGTGATAATGCAAGAATCGTGATAATAAAGAAAGAAGATAAAGAAGAATGCAAAGATTACCATCAGCACAGACGAGAGCTTAAGCAGAAGTTCAACCAAGGCTATCAGAAAATCTGGTTGCAACGCAACATTGAAACACAGTATCCTACATTGTGGAACATTGCTGAAAATACCTTATTGCTTTTCCATCATCATACCTAGTTGAAAAAAGCTTCAGTATGGTAACAAACATTTTGACGAAACAAAGAAACCGTTTGAAAATCAACGAACGTGGAGATTTAAGGCTGCAACTCACCAATATTGAACCGGATGTAGCTAGATTGGTAGATAGTCACCAGGTTCATCCATCACACTGAATGTTTTATTTTCTCTTTGCGTATTATTACTTTTTTAAATATAATTTCCTACCTACTTAAGATTCTTTAAGTACTTTATTTGTAATAATCATTATAAATTAAACTTGATATTTACTAAATAGTTTGTCTTTTTATTTTGTAAAATTTTGATGAGAAAATGATGTCAACTTTACTCACTTAACCAAGTGCAAAGTTTTCCAATTGGTACCTTAGTACCTAGGTATTTAGTATCAATAGGAAAAAACTAAAGATAGGGCCCTCTTATTTATAATAGTCTGCTAACTAAAAGCATTGCTAATTCTTCTATTGACCTAAGTCAGAATGAAAAATAACATTCTGTAGCAGCTGTTTTAAGTTAGCGGACCATTATGAATAAGGGGGTTGATCTTAAAAGTAGGTAATTTGACCATGGGGGTCTGAGGTAACAGTTCATTTTGGAAAAGGGGTCACTTGTCCAAAATAGTTTGGGGATCCCTGGTTTACATGATAACAAGATCATTCCAAACAATCACAATAGATATGTTCCTCAAAATATACAAGACCTACATAAGACCGCTTCTGGACTATATATTCTTAGTGTGGAGCCCGTACTTTCGAAAGGATATCAACCTTCTAGAAAGTGTTCACAGAAGAGCTTCTAAAATACCGACTGCCGTACGTCGCAAATCCTATGAAGACTTCGCATACTACGCCTCACTACTCTGTAAGAAAGACGCAAGCGTGGTGATCTCATTAAAACATAAGATTTTATCACACCAATACAATCTCAAAATGTTTATTACGTAAAGGGCTGCAAGTCGTACAGAGGTCACGAAATGCAATTTGAGCGCGCACCATCCAATACCAATACAGCACATCACTTCTTCTCTAACAGAGTGGTATCAAACTGGAACAAATTAGCATAAAATATTGTGACAGCCATGTCAGTGAATTCCTTCAAGAACAGATTGGATAAGTAGTTGAAGTCAAACAAACTGTCTCTACTTAATTTAAAATCTTGATTATAAAAAAATCTACACTAAAATAAACTTGTATAATACCTTAGTACGCACTCATCTAGAATTTGCTTCATCAGTTTGGAATCCCAGTTATGCAGTTCATTCACAAAGAATTGAAAGTATACAAAGGTCCTTTACCCGACACATCGCCTACATATCGCCAGAAATTTCACACCGACGTCCATACGAGCAGCGCTGTCTGCATTTTAGAATGGTATCGTTGTGGAAACGCCGCACTGCGCACGATCTGTCACTGCTCTTTAAAGTTCTCAATAGGCATACTGGCTGCAGCGACCTTCTAGAACACTTCTCATTAAGTGTACCATTTAACTTACCTAGAAAACCGATGCCTCGAATCTTAACAAGTAGTTCAATAGCCAGGACGAATATTGGATCTCACTCTCCTGCCTCCCGCATATGCCAAACATATAACGGATTCCAACAAAAATCGTCACAAATTGATTTTTTTTCCAATTCTCTTGGCAGTTTCAAAAATATTGTTTATGATTTTTTATAGTTTAAGTTCCTTTGTTTAACATTATTTAATTTTTTAATGTTTAGTTTATACTAAATTCCTTTCTCTTTATTTTATTTTGTTTTAAATGACACTGAACGAGAATGTTGTGTCACCAATATGGGACTCGTAATAGAATAACTTTAATGTAAACTGTTTATGACGTAACAATATGTGTTCTGCAGGTGTATCTTACTTAAATAAATGGTGCGGACCATGGACGCAACTAGGTGCGGATTCAGGATTTGTTTGAGGGGGGGGCAGTGAGCTCAACATTTTTTACATTTGATGTCTTAAAAGCTGGAGTGGTAATTGAATGTATGAGCGAGCAGAGTGAGCTTGTAACTTGTGATATTTTGGGTTATAAAAGCTTTAGGTGGTAATTAAATTAATGAGCGAGCGAAGCGAGCTCGCTATTTTGGACATTTTTGGTCTTAACAGCAATGGGTGATCCTCACAATAGTAATTTAAGGAAATAAATGAATGAGTAACCGCAACGAGCTAGGTGAATGATAAGAAAAGTATCTGAAACTTATGAAAGAACGAGCGAAGTGACCTCGAGATTTTTTACATTTGGGTCGAAATTTTAAATATTTTGGATTTTAACAGCAATCGGAGCGCGCACGAAACTTTTAACATTTTTCTTAAAAGCTGGGGTGATTGTTAAAACGAATATTTGAGCGAGCGTAGCGAGCTCGGAATGTTAGGTTTTGAAAGGCGAGAAGTATGACAAAACTAAAGGCAATGAATGAGCGAGCGACGCGAGCTCGCAATTTTTGACATTCCTGTGCTAAAAAGTTGGAGCTATCGATAAAATCAATAAAAGAATTGAGCGAGCGCAGCGAGCTTTGAATTTTGGGCTTTTGGCTCATAAAACCGTAGGCGATTGTGAGTCAGAATCGGGGCTGAAGGGGGGGTAATTACACCCATTGCTCCACTGGATCCTCTCCTGCTTTCAACACTATCCGCTCATGGCTGGAATCAAAAACCAAATTCTAAATTGAGGAATTACTGTCCCCTGCAATACAGGTCATCCTAGTGCAGGAGTCAGGAAATCCGCCCTAATATAAACACAACTGCATTGTATTTTAATATACTACTTGAGATCTGCCTGAACTTAAAGATTGATATAACTGTACTAAATATAATACTCTGTAAGGTTGTAATTTTGGCAATAAATTATTTATTATTATTATACAGGGTGTTACTTAATACATGTATAAAGCCGAAAGGGTGTTAAAGTATAGCTATAGTAAAGAGTACACTGGCGACTTCCTATTATCCAGACATTGAATTTTAATTTTCATAAAAAATCTTCGTTTTTAAAGAAAAATAACCATATTGACTACGTTGAAGCGCAGCTCTATTTCAAGTTGATGATCCTAGAAGGAGAAGTTCAATAACCCCTATGAAAGTAGAGCAACCTCCTTAAGCCTAGTACCAGGAGCCTAATGCTACGTACACACGCACCGGTTTCGGCCAACGATTGTCCGTTGGCGTGTGACCGGTTGGCCGGTTGGCCGGCGATCCGCAGCGCAGCGTGGCGGTAACATCAAACGGATAGAAGCAATTGACCAAACGCAGATTGGGCGGATACCGAAGGCCAACGAACAAACGTGCGATTACGAGCCCGAATAGGTTCCCAAAATTCCCATAGATCGTTTGCTTGACCACGAAATGCAATTACCTATTGGACCTTAGAAGTCCAAAGAACGTACTATAACCAACGGCGAATTCGGCCGACAACCCTTCGTTGGCGTAAGTTGAGTGTGTACACACCATAAAGAGGAGTTTAATAACCTCGTGCCATTCATAACAAAACAAACAAACCTCCTACATCTTGCTATCCGGCGCCGAACTAAATGTTACCTACTTATCTACATGAATAAACTCTACCAAATTAACTAGGAACTTACCTACACTAATTATTTTCAATAGGTAGGTATGCATAAATAGTTGGAGCGTCGTCGGTGGCCTAAGGTTACGGTATCCGAGTCGTACGCGAGAGGTACCGGGTTCGACACCCGCTGCCGCCACGTACCAGTGACCTTTTCTGACGGAAAACATCGTGATGAAACCTGCACATTTAGGCGACTGATTAGGCCATGATTCAATCTGGTCAGGTAATCAGGTTCCCCTGGTAGCAGGGTCAGGCAGGATTCAGGACTGTCAGACGTAATGACCAGAAATGCGTAATCCTGGATCATGGTCAAGGCGGACCCCAGGCCCTCGTGCGCGAGAGCAAAACCAGGTCATTAACACCGAGATGATTTTTACTAGGTAGGTACCTAACAGAACAAACCACCCCAGCACAACAAAGGTAAAATAAGAATTAAATTCATAATACTTAGGTACTTATTAACTAAAGGCATAAAAACAGTATCTAAGTAGGTTAGGTAGGTAGAAACCTACGTAAATAAAAAACAAAACATGTTAATCAGTCTGGAAGACAGCCGGACCCGCGGTGTGGACTGCCGCAGGACTTAAACTAAATAAAAATAAACATAGTCAGCTACGTACTAAAGTAGATATCTGCTACACTAAAACGGGATTAGGTAAGTAGGTAAGTACTAGGTACCTACTAACGCGGTTCCCTCATCTAAGTACCTACGTACCTAGGGAACCACATATAAATCTAGTTTTGGTGAAACACATTACAGACAGGTTCCACTAAATACCTACATGTTTTTATGAAAAGATAAAAGCGTTGTCTTTTCTACCTATTTCCCGTCGGAAAAGAACCGAGCGCGGCGGTTGCGCTTCTAACGTCACTATTAAGTGGTAGGTAGCGTCTCCTAGTCTAGCTAGCACCTAGACCTTTAAAGCATGTAGGTACGTACCTTTTAAACGTTATTTTACGGAAACAAACAGTGTCAGGTGCCAGCGCGGTTAACCACACTTTCTTGCTTTGTTGTGGCTCGATGACTGATAGGTAGATACACTCATACACACAGATACACAACACTACAGCATGCACTGGTTGCTATGCAATACGTAAGTAGGTAGGTAACATGGTCTTTGGCCTACTGCTTGGTTGCACTCATGCACAGAATAATGATTATCACAATACTTAAACTATTGAACATTGTACACAAACAAGACTACGTTAATATTGGTACCTGAAGCAATAAATCATTCATTCATTCATATCGTTTACAGTCTTATCACAGTTATTTTCACAGTACTTAGGTATCCTATACATACAACGCAACAAACAATCACACCGATCACGCGAAAAGCTAAAAACCGAATAAACGAACACGACTCGAAAATAGGTACATTTGAACCCAAGAAGCCACGCTGTCGGCGTCAGCGTCGGTTCAATCAAAGGACACACCCAAGTGTGCAGCACGCACACTGCCAAAACTCCGGCGTGTCGACACATGGGCCTCGTGGCGGGGTATTTCCCGCGCCTTTCGGCGCGGCGCACGGGGCGGCGGGTGGCGGGAGACGTGACGGGAGGCGTGGCAGCAGGCAGCGCTTTAGGGATCCGCGTGTTAGGGGTCGTGCTTATTTCGCCTCTTATGTTCTCCTGGTAGATGCACCGTAATGTTGATTGTGTTTATTTAATAAAGTGAGGCTCAAACAAGTCCAACAGTGGACTAATAATAATCCTTATGATGTCGGTGATGGATGCTTACCACTATTTTATCGGGTAATTTGTACAGACAGTAATTTCTAAAATTGTGTTTGGACCCGTGTTTCACCTAGGTAACCTAGGTTCAGTGGCGTAGCTTGCCCTCCAGGGGCCCCGTATCAATAGCTGTCTGGGGTCCCCCCTTAGTTAGAACCCCTAACTACAAGGGATGCTAATGAGTAACATAAATCCAAGCCATTCGCGTGTTAAGGCGGTACGATTTTCATACAATTTTTATGTAACGTTTGTGCAATTGGCTATTAGAAAATATGTTCAATTGTGCGCGAAATAGATTTCTACATGTTAATAAAAAGAAAAATAATGAAATCACAAAACAACGCCATCAAGCGGCGATTTGTGCTTTTTTCGATTTAACTGCTTTTGAAAAGAAACCCATTTTGCGCGCCATTGAATACATTTACTAAGAGTAGAAATCATAATACAATCATTAAACAATCAAACAAATTAAAGAATATCGGGAGAAATTATTATGGGCGTTGAATCATCTTAATAGTAAGAATAACATATGAAAGAAAGTTCCACACCGCGTCTGTCTGCTTGTTCGCGATAAACTCAAAAACTACTGAACGGATTTTCATGCGGTCTTCACCAATTGACAAAGTGGAATCACTTTGTCTAATGAGGAAGATTTAGGTGTATAATTTGTTAATGTTTTATGTTGGTAGTTTGTATGACAAGAATCTCCTTAAAGGCCGGGGTGGACGTCGGAATTTTTGTAAATTGGCCCTTGACTTTGGTATATTAAAACCTTGCGTGATAAATATAAAAATGTCATAATTTGTTGAATAAGCGAGCGTAGCGAGCTCGATAGTTTCGCAAATTACCCCTTCAGAATACTTGCGCGAATAACATAAAATCAGTAAATGGACTATACGATGTAGACATTTTTGACATCTGGTTTATAATAAAATTAACTTCGCAAACAATTAAACAATTAATTAATGAGCGAGCGAGCTCTATTTCTGACATTTTGGCTATAAAGTTTTCACGATTAACTTAAAAACAGTCAAATTCGAAAATCGTGTGGGCCAGAACGATTTTATTATGAGCCAGGTCCATCTGACCCGTTGAACAATGAACAGTGTAAGGAGTTTCTTAAATCTTATGATTTCACCGATAGTGCTGAATATGTTGTACATGAGATCAAGATTTTTCTCATTTTTGCTATAGGTGCATGTTTACACAATTTCAATGAAGTAATGAGTGAGTGCGCGTGAGGGGCTCTAAGTTGTTGTTTTTTATTAAAAATGTTCATTTTCTCTAAGCGAAAGGGGAACGAAAACGAATTGTATCACTTAATTCATTTGCATCTTTGGCGGAGGGGGCCCCGACCCTGGTCTGAAAATCACTAAAGAATATTTTTTTGCCGTTTAACTGAAATTTAGGATAACAGTACGTATTTTTGCTTACAAACGATTTGGGACCCCGTATCATTGATACGGCTGATACGGCGGTTGTTACGCCCCTGCCTAGGTTCTCCAACTGGGTGAAGCATGGGATATTTACAGGTATAGCTCCGTCAACTAAGATTCATTTAGTCTATTTTTGTTGATGAGAAATGTTCGTGAAATCGTACGGATATTAACAGTTATTAATAGCCGATAACAGTCCTCTGAGAATTTAAGCCTTCCCACATTAGTGGAGAGTTCTGTCTTAAGGTACGCGTCGACTAGCCCGCACCGCACGAGCCGCACGCACCGCACGCATCGCATTTCGGGTTGCTTTGTATGAGTTTGTATAGGAGTGCGTTCACTACCCGCACTGGCCGCGCCGCACAGCCGCACCGCATTGTCAGTAGTTAGTGATACCAGCACAAAATGCGGGCGATGCGGACAGGGATACAAGAAAAAAAGGGGTTATTTGCCTGAAATGGGAGACTAAGTCCTAAAATATTTACCCATAAATATAAGAAAAAAATTGTAAGTTTAAATTGTAACTGCACTTCAGTATTTAAGCCTGCTATAAACTAGTGGGGGGGTTTGTCACAAACTCCACGCTTGGCACGTAAATCAAAAAACAGGAAACGCTGCTGACCAATTTTATAACAAAAGAAATGTCCTGAGCTGGCCTCTAAGACATTAATCTCCTTCCTTGTACGCGTACAACATCTGTGAACTTAATGTGTTAAACTCTGTCTAAGAAGTTTAGCAACCAGCGAAATTATAAGGTCGATTGAAATCAACAAGTAGATACCTAAGCATAACTGATTGAATAATGAGGACCGTCTGTATACAACATGATAGGAGCTAAAAGATGGACGTCTTCATTATTCTAAATCAGGTTGATTACTTGTTGATGTCAATCAATCTTATAATTTCCTAAGTCGCTTCACTTTTTAGCCAGCGTCTAAAGCTATATTCTAATCTGCCTTAATAATTTTATGTAAAATTAAATATAAACAAAGTACCTAAGCCACTAAATATACCCCAACAATATGAACATTATCTAAATTATCTAATCCCACATACCCCTTAATTTGTGGAAGAAATCGCTGGGTTGGGATTCCTGAGGGCCGGCCCGTGACGGACACGGATATTAAACTATAGAATTTACTGCAAATATTTTCGACTTTAGAGCCTACTTACAGCTTGAGTCACAATCTATATTTTGTTTCCTTTTTTAATGGTGCATATGACATGTCTGATAGAGAAGGATATAAGTTGTTAAGTACCCATTCGAACCTTCTGCTATTGCCAATCGTTACTTTTTTTAAATTTGTGACTGAGAGTTCTAGATTATTGCTCAAAACCAAAGATTTTGGAGCATAGAGCAATAGAAAATATAATCTTCTCTTTTGAAGAAATAAATTCTCGTTGACAGTGTTGCCACATTGGATAATTTTTTCGTCATACTGGCGAAATTGGGAGATAGCGTGGAGAAATTTTTTAATGTGTTTTTTGACTTTGGCGAAAAATAAATTAAGAAGCGTTATTTTTATAAAACTGTTTTCATACAATAGGCAATATTATATTTAAAATAAATATTTTGACGAAGAATAAATTGAGAACTGGTTGTCATGGAACCATCGCCAATAATTAAACTGTTTGTTGCTTTTTGAACAGAAGATCTATGGAGTAACTTCAATAATACTTTATTTAACGACCTATAAATGGCCGGGTATATAGAAACTAGACCTCTGTGATTATTACATATTTATCTTTTGGTACTTGGATGAGGACGTGATTGTCAACACCAATTTATTTATTTATTTATTTAACTGTTTATTGTACACAATAATGATATACAGAAAAATATAATAGAACAACAGACACAACAGGCGCTGCTTATTTCTAAAAAGAAATTTCTTCCAGCAGGCCTACAGAAGAGAGATGTTAGACTAAAGTAACGCAGATACGACGTGCACAATAATTGAATATTTAAATACATAAATATATTATATTATAATATATAGGTATATAAAGCTAATATAAACGTATTATTAAAACAAGCGATATAAAATACATAAATATATAAGTTATGGACTAGACAGGGAAAGATAATATTCCTTGACTCTCTTTTTTCCAACCTCGTCTCGTCAAAAAGACGGGGGTAGTTTTCCAATCGACCAACTTCATCTGTTTGTCAAAAGTGACACTTTACTAGAAGGCGACGTTAGTTCTGATTTCGGCCACGTCCAAAATATTCATGAAGGGCTATAATACATACATATAGCTTGTCAAAAAGATGATGCTGCTGATGTTGCTCTATGCCCTCCCATTGAAATTCTGAACGCGTCTCCTTGATTGATAACACACCTCTCCTTGGGAGATACAAAAATGAATGGGTTGACATCGCTGAGTCGGACATGAGAGCCAACCGAGGCTTACGACGTGAGGATACCGAACATCAGGCGAATTGGAGGAGAGAAGAAGCAGGATAGGGGTTCCTGGCAGAAGCCAGGATTGACTGTTTGGCTGATGGTCAAGATTATGAATGTTGTATCATTTAGATTTCACCCGATTTCTTAGTGGTAAACACTAGATATTATCAATAATTAATTTCAATATCTTTGATCGTTGGCGACTCCATAGTCGTCTTGTTTTGATATTTTTATAGTGTATTAGTGCCAAAAAATGTCTGCCCCATTTACTGCGTCATTTTCTAGTTCTATTAATATTTGGAGAGATAACCGTATATTTTTGTTTCTCTTTTTCACTTTGAGAGAGGATAATCCTATAACCGACATACAGCAAAGTTATTATATACTTATATTATATACTTAATTTTATTTTTGAGAGCACAGAGAACGAGTAATCAGGGTTACCATCTAAGCATTTTTTGAGATGTCATTATTAGTACCAAATCATGACACACAGTTGGCAACCCTGCCCGCAATTGCGGTTCGTGCGGTGCGGCCAGTGTGGCCATGCCATCAGCAACGTCAGCAATATCTCAATGCGATGCGTGCGGCGCGTGCGGCGCGTGCGGCTCTTGCGGTGCGGGCTAGTCGACGCGTAGCTTAAAGCTACGCGTCGACTAGCCCGCACCGCACGAGCCGCACGCGCCGCACGCATCGCATTTCGGGTTGCTTTGTATGAGTTTGTATAGGAGTGCGTTCACTACCCGCACTGGCCGCGCCGCACAGCCGCACCGCATTGTCAGTAGTTAGGGATACCAGCATAAAATGCGGGCGATGCGGACAGGGATACAAGAAAAAAAGGCGTTATTTGCCTGAAATGGGAGAGTAAGTCCTAAAATATTTACCCATAAATATAAGAAAAAAATTGTAAGTTTAAATTATAACTGCACTTCAGTATTTAAGCCTGCTATAAACTAGTGGGGGGTTTTGTCACAAACTCCACGCTTGGCACGTAAATCAAAAAACAGGAAACGCTGCTGACCAATTTTACAACAAAAGAAATGTCCTGAGCTGGCCTCTAAGACATTAATCTCTTTCCTTGTACGCGTACAACATCTGTGAACTTAATGTGTTAAACTCTGTCTAAGAAGTTTAGCAACCAGCGAAATTATAAGATTGATTGAAATCAACAAGTAGATACCTAAGCATAACTGATTGAATAATGAGGACCGTCTGTATACAACAAGATAGGAGCTAAAAGATGGACGTCTTCATTATTCTAAATCAGGTTGATTACTTGTTGATGTCAATCATTCTTATAATTTCCTAAGTCGCTTCACTTTTTAGACAGCGTCTAAAGCTATAATATAATCTGCCCTAATAATTTTATGTAAAATTAAATATAAACAAAGTACCTAAGCCACTAAATATACCCCAACAATATGAACATTATCTAAAATATCTAATCCCACATACCCCTAAATTTGTGGAAGAAATCGCTGGGTGGGAACCCTGAGGGCCGGCCCGTGACGTCACACGGATATTAAACTATAGAATTTGCCGCAAATATATTCGACTTTAGAGCCTACATATAGCTGGAGTCACAATCTATATTTTGTTTCCTTTTTTAATGATGCATATGACATGTCTGATAGAGAAGGATATAAGTTGTTAAGTACCCATTCGAACCTACTGCTATTATCAACTGTTAGTATTTTTTAATTTGTGACTGAGAGTTCTAGATAATTGCTCGAAACCAAAGATTTTGGATCATACAGCAATCGAAACTATAGACTTCTCTTTTTAGAAAGAAATTCTCGTTGACAGCGTTGCCACATTGGATTATTTTTTCGCTATACTGGCGAAGTTTGGAGACAGCGTGGCGAAATTTTATAGTGTTTTACTTTGGCGAAAAATAAATTAGGAACTGGTAAATTTTTAAATGCTATTTTTATACAATAAGTTATATTATAAGTAATAGTCAAATTGAAGAAAAACAAATTTAGTTCTGGTTGACTTGGAAACATTGCCAATATTTGGCCCAATGTTTGTTGTTCCTAGAACAGAGCATCTATGGAGTAGCTTCAATAATACTTATTTTGATGACCTATAAAATAACGGGTGGTGCAGAAGCCACACTGTTGAGATTATTACATATTGAAGTTTGTATAATTTTTTTTATACGGCTGAGAAACAGGCAAGCGGGCCACCTGATGGAAAGTGGTCACCGCCGCCTATGGACATCAGCAACACTAGGGGATATACGGATCAAATACAGGTATTATATACAGATCTACTGTGGTTTGAAGCTTAACGTCGCCAAAAGAAGACCTATATGGCTAGCTGCAGCGCGGATCTTGAAAGCATTCGTATAAACAGCGTAAATGGCAATAGAACATAGAAGTTCAATTATTTTGGATCCGTGCTGCATGAGTCCGGCGAGTAGGGTCTAGTCCTGAATCCTGATTTACTACTCGAATTACTGTTGTTAAGTTTCATTAAGTTAAACAAACGTTCAGCTTGTTGTATTGACTTATTTCCATTTCAATTACAATATTCGCATCTTCCATATTATGCACATTGTTGAACGTATTTTAACATCACACTGTTTTAGTCATACATTTTATAAAAAGCAAAGTGCAAAGCCAGTAACTGTATGTTCTGTATTATTATATTTATCTACACAGTTATGGGCAATGGTTGTCCATGCTATTTTATTACTTTTTTCGTTTATTTTACATCTGATTTTGTTTACAAGTGTTTGGTTAAGTCTTTCATTTAATCCATTAGAAAAAGGAGCATTTACTGCAGTGAAGACTATTGGTATTGATTTTTCATTTAAATATGTTTTAAATTCTTTTGAATTGATTCCCGGGTATTGATCACAGAGAAGTATGCCTATTGTATCCGAATCGGTAACGTTATTGATTAATTTTACAAAGTCATTAGCACTTTGTGTTTTTGAGGTAACAATATAAGCGAACCGAGTAAAATGGTCTACTAGCAGATGCAAATATCTTTTAGTTGATCGTGAACCTCCAAACCCTCCAATTGTGTCTATTGAGACAATTTCAAAAGGTTTTGTAGCTGGACCTAAATGTGACATTAGACCATACTTATTTTGTCCTCTTGTTTTATTTTTTATGCATATCTCACAGCTTTTACAATGTTTTTGAATATTTATAGTTAAATGTTTTGCTGTATATACTGTACTAATTTTGTTTTGCATTTGTTTTACACCTAAATGACACATATTTTCATGTACATCTTTAATAAGTTTTTTACTGAAATTTTCAGATAACACAATTTTCTCCTTTTTTTTTATTGTTTTGTAATAAACATTATGTCTTGATATTAATTTTGATTTATTGTTTTGAATTTCTGTATTGTTTTTCTGATCTGTAACGATATCATTAAGTTTTAGCATGTTTACAATTTTTAATTGTTCATCCGTATCTTCATTTGCTGCTAACACCGGATTCCTACTTAAACAGTCTGCTTCTATATTTTCTTTTCCCGGAGTGTATTTGATTTTAAAATCATATTGTGATAAGTAATATGTTAAATCCCCTAATTCATCATCTGTTCTAGATTTTATATTTAAATTTTCTAATGGTTTGTGATCAGAATATACTGTAAAAGTCTTACCTATTAGCCAGTACTGCCAGTATTTTATTGCTTCTTTAATAGCTAAACATTCTAAAAAAACGGCTTTTTTTGTCCTTTGTACTTAATTTAACTTTTTTGAAAAATATGCCACTGGCTTGTCCTTTCCATTTGCTTGTGTTTGCTTTAACACGGCCCCTATACCTTCTAAAGATGCGTCTGTATGGATAATTATCGGCAAATTCTGGTCAAATATTTCTAAGATTGGCTGTGAACACAACAATTTTTTTACATTTTCAAAAGATCTTTGACAATCTGCTGTCCAAATAAATTTTTGATTTTTTCTAAGTAAATTATGCAAGGATTCCAAAATTATCGCACTTCTTGGGATGTATTCATGATAGAAGTTAATTTTACCAAGAAATTGTCGAACATTTTTTTGAGTCTTTGGTATTGGAAATTCTTTTATTGAAACTAAATTATCTCTTATGGGCCGCACTGTATTATTATTTATTAAATGTTACCTAGTATCCTTTGGAAAATTGCCGGTGAAGTCTTCAAACCAAATGGCAAACAGGTCCACTGAAAATGTCCTTCCTGTGTTACAAAAGCAGTTTTCTTTCTATCTTCTATTCTAAGCGGGATTGACCAGAAGGCTGAATTTATGTCCAAAGTCGTGAAATATGTTGAGTCTCTTGTTTTTATCACTAGGTCGTCGATCAGTGGAAAAGGTTGAGCTTGAGGTACCACTATTTTATTTAGATCTCTAAAGTCTATACACAATCTTGATTTTCTATTGTCTTCTTTTTTGAAAGCCAAAGTTACCGGCGCCGCAAATGGACTATAAGATTCTTCAATAAGATTTTTATCTAGTAGCTTAGCTACTTGTCCTTCAATTTCCTTTTTATATTACAACCACTACATCACGGTGAGGTTATGACAGCCATCTTTTTGCGTCGTTATTAATACTGTCGGCCGCCATTACTTGTGGCGCCATCTACAAGGTATATGCTCACATAGTGACTCTTTACCGACCGAGGCTGCTATACAGTACAACTTAAAGAAAATAATATATTATTTTCTTTATATATAGTTCCGCTTGATGTCACTAGATGGCGCTGCCTACCTTTTACATCGCGGTAGTGATATGTACCGTGTATAATTTGTGATGTGAATTTGTAATATACCTTTTTTGAATCTGGACTTCGACTGGTTTCATTGTTAACCCGTTCCTAGTTCACCTACCCTTGGGAACACCCTAGAGTACTGAGCCCGCAAAATTGCTGAGCTTGTTTACACATGTTAGATGTATGGTTTATGTGGTGTGAGACATCGCGGATAATATCGAAGGCTTAGTCACGATTGTTGGTACCTAAACCTGCCTGTATCAGGAAAGAGGTCCGTTTTTATTTCTTAGTGTTATTACACGTTTTATTACTCAATTTATTAAACGTGTAAATTAACATAACACCCGATTTCTTAGTGCTACACACTAAATATTAAGAATTAATAAATTCAGTAACTTTTTCTAGTTGGTCACTCCATAGTCGCCTTGTTCTGAAATTTTCGAATTTACGTCTTTTTATGTAAACCCGGCCAAAGAATTTTATCTACACGCAGTTCGCCAGATCCATTCGTATGGCCGGTATGCATAGGCATACCGCTGTAAAGAGTTATATAGTGCCACAAACACAGACAATCAGATAGACCCGGTGTCAGCGGCGGCGACGGCGATGACATACACTTACCAGCACAAAAAGTGTCTGCTTTGTAAAGCCAAGAAGCAAAGCATGAACATTGATAATTCAATATATCTTTCTGTAATTTGTAGATCTACATATCAGGACTCAGCTAACTTTCGTGCGCAATACTAGTATAAGAGTGGGTATAGTACAGAATACTATACCTACTCTTACAATGCTATTACAATTCGAAGTTCAGGCTGAGACGTACTCAATAGTAGGAGATGCCTATCTTTCAGCAATAGAATGACATGGCTGTTGGGAGACAATTTCAAAACCGTTAATAATGTAGCTATTGAATAAAAATTCGATATTTAAAATAAAACATTTACTCAAAAATATTGTAGTGTGGTCATTATTTTGACAACCTTCTTAGTAAGAAAAATTCAAATCCTAAGTACCTCAAAAATTCAAAACCCAAAAGTAACTAAGTAGATATTGAATAATAATATTATAAAGAGGAAAGGTTCGATTTTTTGTTTGTTTGTATTGAATAGGCTTCGAAACTACAGGACCGATTTCAAAAATTCTTTCACCGTTGGGAAGCTACACTATCCCCGGGTGACATAAGCTATATTATATTTTCTAAAAAATTATGGATCATTACTAAAACTCCAATAATGTAATCCAAGGTGTAAAACATACCCAAAAAATTCCTTACAACGCGTGTGCTGCGAAAACTATTGATGATAGAACAAAATAATGTACTACGACTTTGCAGAACACATCATTATCTACAAAAAGTGTTGCGACAGTATATGTCTAACTATTATAGTTATGTCACAATAATGGTCTTTTATTTTTAAAATTTAATTGAAATGCCGCCGCTAAAAAACGTTCTTTATTTGTACCTTAGCTATAATCCTTATCAAAATCAATTACTTTATATTCACGACTGCTTCAATACCTTTATAAACCTTTTTGAATTATTCAATTCAGACATTCCATTCGAAAGATATCACGAGTTTAAAAATGTGAATATTAGAAAAAGTCGCGTGTTCGCCGCTCAGTCCGCTCGACTATCTAGGCAGCACGGGGTACGTGGAGGGGAGTCAATGTCAAGAAATAAAGTGCCGGGCGGCTTACTCACGCGGTCGGCTCCCTACGCAGCGGTCGTGTGATGAATCGAATAATTTTCGCTTGAAAGTAAACCGTGTACCCGTAGTGGCACTCGTGCGAAGCCGCGGCTGCTAGTATTGAATAAAACTTAAATGTATACAGTAAACCATTTAGGTCCTAAAAATTATTGTAATTTGATTGTAATTGACGACCTTTTAAGTTAGATGAGCTCGTAGATCCTAGATGTTACTCTTTATTGTATTTATTTATTTAACAATTTATTGCACACAATATAAAAAATTATAATTTTTGCATACAATATAGTATACAGAAATTACAAAATTAAAGACGACACAACAGGCACTACTTATTTCTAAGAAGAACTCTCTTCCAGCAGGCCTATAGAAGAGGGACATTATAGATTATAGGGGATGAGACGTGCGCATTAGTTTAAAAACATATCTATATTTAATAAACTACATAAATTATAAATGAGAACTAAACATTAAGAATAAACTAAAAATACACTTTGCCCGAGAACTCGAAACGCTAAAAGTATGATTAGAAATGCAGTCACGAGGTTCTTAACCTGGGAATCAGCCTACTACAACAAACTTATGAAATTTTAATACGTACTTTTTTTGCTTATTTACATTTTGTCGTAGTTACGTCAGTTTTACTCAAAGACTAACTTAGACCTAGATATAATGACCTAGAAATAATAATGTTGCCACAACACATTTATGTTATTAAGATAAGACTCATTGCTATGTTACGGGTACAAACCTCCTTGGTTTTTACGTAATTGTAGTAGTATAAGTGTTTATAGAAAATGTAAAAAAAATAAAAAATAAAAATACACACAATATAGTATATTTATAAATACACATACATATATACATAATAAAATAAATACAGGTATTGTATAACATTCAGGCACATAATGTTCCTTTACACGCTTTTTAAAGATGCATTTTGATTTTGTATGTATCAGCAACTCGTGGCCCCTCGTAGGTATAGTTGCTCTGCTCAATCCGACTCGTGCAGACGGTTTGAATGCTTGTACAAATTTGTACAAACAGTAATATATCTGAAATAAGTAAGTAATAATGTTATGATATAAAGATGTTTTTGAGGTTTGGTTTTGAAATTGAAATAGAACAAAGAAAAGTATTTTTAAGATCAATAAAACTGGAAATATATTTTGACCAGCTTTTGCCCGCAAGCACGCCCGCGTAGAAATCGTTTTTATGACAGTTTAGCTTTTGCCCGCGTTACCATTTTAAATGGCCTTCGAAGGATTGTATGAAAGTTGACCTATTCGTCCGTTTTTTTGCAACGGAGTGTAAATAACTAATAGTACCTAATAATAATGTAGGAAATATGTAAATACGTACCAATTAATAATATATGCTTACCTTAAACAAACTACCAGTCTTTTTCTGGCACTACAGCCCTTCTAAACTTTGTGTGTTGTTTTGTCAAATAGAGCTTGAGAATATCTCGGAAACTATGAAACTAGATTTTTAACATACGAATGTAATCAAGAAATATTGGTCTCTCATATTTATTTTATGAACCCATGCTTGACGTTATTTCGGTTTACGTTCCTCTTCATCTGCCAACAAACAACATCTCTTCATCAATATCCATTACAAGAAATTAAATGATACTTTAATGAACTAATATTATAAATATAGAGGGATAACCCGTACCTACAGTCAGCAAAGACTTTAATTTTTTTTAGAGCAAAGAGAAAGAGCAATCGGGGTTACCATCTAAGCGTTATTTTGAAGTGTCATTTATTAGACCAAACCATGATACACAGTTGGCATCCCTGCCCGCAATTGCGGTGCGTGCGGTGCGGCCAGTGTGGCCATGCCATCAGCAACGTCAGCAATATCTCAATGCGATGCGTGCGGCGCGTGCGGCGCGTGCGGCTCTTGCGGTGCGGACTAGTCGACGCGTAGCTTTAAACTCCACTCTCTATTGTCTTTGTTTTATTTATGTTTCATTCATTACACTAAGGTATTTTATTTGTCTATTTAATACAAAAATATGTGTGTGTAGTTACTGAAAAATTTCATAGCAGATAGGTACGATTACCTATGCGACACTGAAACATGACTGACAGGCATGACATGAGAAAGCAAACTTGTAAAGACAAATATGCTACATTAATTATAGTTTGCTACATTAATATGCTACAGTAATTTGAATTAGACAACTTTGCTATTAGTTAGGTGGTGGTGCAAAGGAACCTTTTAAATTAAAATCATAATTGATTACAATATTTTTTTGTACAGAACCCTCAAACCAAAAAATATAAAACGGCTAATTTAGATCTCCTTAATATCCCATTGCGCCTAGTACTATGAACTTGAGTGACCTTTTACAACTGATTTCTAGATGCGGTCTTCCGTTTTCAAAATGTCGATGATCGACATTGAAAAAGAAAAAGTTCGATAGTCATTTTCTCGCTTACTATTCCACGCACGAAAAAAATAATTGTACCTATCGTTTTAATACGTTTAGCACTCCATCCTGTTCACGGCTTTATACATGTATTATGAAACACCCTGTATAGACGCATCGGCAACAATGCTGCTCGTCTATAACCTAAATAAATAAATGGTAGTAAGCGGGAACTCTCTCCCGCATGTGGTGCGTGACAGTCAGCCTATATTCAAAAAGCGAGTAAAAGACCACTACCTGTCCCTGTCTAGTCCATAAATTTTATTTATTTGTATTGATATGTAGTAGTATTTAAGTGTATAGTATGTATGTATTTATTGATATAGTATATAAAAATTAGTCATATTCATATGTATTTTATAATTATTCATTAATTGTGCGCGTCGTATCTGCATTTCTTAGCTAAACATTTCCTTTCTGTAGGCCTGCTGGAAGAAATTTCTTTTAGAAATAAGTAGTGCCTGTTGTGTCAGTTATATCTATGTTATATCTCTGTATTTATTTATTGTGTGCAATAAATTGTTAAATCAATAAATAAATCTACGATTAATGCATTTAGATTACAGGCAACAAAAATGCAGAATCGCAGGTGCGTTGTCACTGTGAGGACTGAGATAAAATGTCACTTGCCCGTAATTGCGCTAGCTACCTTCAAACTGCAACACAACAATGCAAGCATTGTTACTTGGCGGCAGAAATAGATAAGGCGGTGGTACTCACCAGGCGGACTCCTCAAGCTTGACAGAGTCCTACCACCTGACGAAAATCTACAAGGTCAATGCAAAAATGCATACAATTAACAGAAGTAAATTCACTCACTACAAACACAATATGCATACGAGTAGACAGACTGCTCTGCTACACACAAAAAATATTAATGTGTACGATGACCGATGTATCGCTTTTTTATTATTTTCTTCCTAACGCTTTTTCTCGTAACAGGTTCGGGGTACACTTGACCACGATCCAGGATTTTACTAGATCAGGTAATTACAGTAGAGCAGCTGCCATCATCTCTATGACCCTTTTATAGCAGAACCTACCAGATAAGCGACGAATCGATATAATATCAATCGATGCATTTTGACACCTACCACATCCCTAATAGGCGAGAATGTTGGGATCTACTCAAGTCCCGGCAAGTTTTGCCGAAAGATTCGGCGAACATGTAGAGAGTGCTTTATACATACTTACTTCCTCCCATTAGACGAGGAGATTGATAAGCATTGTGTCTGTGGTTTGCTTGATCCTCTTTGGTTGACTTGACACTGATAGGTCAGTCATAGTAATAGTCATGGACTTAGTAATAGTACCATGGACTTACTACCCAAAGGGACTGCGCACTGCTTTGACTAAAACCGGGCAGAGCGAGAGTCACCATCGATAGTCCTTTGTCTCTTTCTAACAGTTTAAACATAATGTTACTGGCATAATCACCGTCATTCTAAATTGACAAGTGTCATGTTTGGTGTTGCCATTATTGGAGAAATATATTTACCGTGAATTTGGTATTATTATGGGGTAATCCGTACAATCCGAAAAGTAGTTGTCAAAATACCTTTTGATCTACTGAACGTTTCTCCGACAAACGTCGAGTCGACATAATTATCAACCTACGACTTTTTGTTCCACAAAACAGATTAAAGAGTTCGGTAACGATTTATCCTAAAACACTAGTTCCTAAAGAGAAGTGATAGTACTCATCGATATCTACATTTCGGGTGACAGCTGTCAAACTTATAACTGTCATTCGAAATGTAGATCTCGATGAGTACTATTATATTACTCTAGGAACTAGTGTTGTAAGACCAATCGTTTCAGAGTTACAACAGTTCTAAGTTTGACAGCTGCCATCCGAAATGTAGATTTCGACGAGCACTATCATTTCTCTTTAGGAACTAGTGTTCTAGCACCAATAGTTTAGGAGTTATTGCAGTTTTAAGTTTGACAGCTGTCATTCGAAATGTAGATCAACAAGTACTATAATTTCTCTCTAGAAACTAGTATTTTAGGACCAATGGGTTCCGAGTAGTAGGGAATCCTTGGGCTGGACCCTGGTGAAAATATAACCTTCAGATTGCACCCGGTCCGACTCTGCCTGGCCCTGATCGGTAGGTCGGTGTCCGCGCTAATTAATAAAAGTAATTCGGAATTTGCATCAACAATGGTGGCAACACTAGAAAGGGACACAGGACTATCGATGGTGACTCTCGCTCTGCCCGGTTTTAGTCAAAACAGTGCGCAGTCCCTTTGGGTAGTAAGTCCATGAATAGTACTCATAGTTCGTTCATAGTTTGTGGTTCAGTCTGTGACACAGACTAAGTAGAGATGGTCTGTGACCATCTGTGACAGTCGATATCGACGAGAACCCGCTGGAATCTTTATTTAGTTCAATAAATAACAATTAGTTAGCTTTATTTTCCTAAAATTAAATATACTGTAGAAGTGTAATAATAAAAAATATTTGTCGTAGATGAAAACAGTGTCCAACAAAAATGTCCAGCAGCAAAAAGTAAGTATGTAATTCTAATAATGTGTCGTGTCTGCAAACTTTTATAACCCTAGATAGGTAACCCTAATAAATATTACTCTAGCGCATAACTACCTATGTAAGAAATTTCTGAATCAGAGTTTAGGAAGACTTAGAGAAAAGTGCTTGATGTGTGGTATTTTTTTTTAAGCTAGTGTTAAGCCACAGGTGAATTTAGCTTGCACTAAAGACTTAAGATTTTATCCATTTTTTAAATAATAGAGAGTAGCAATTGAGCAAATGGGTCACCTGATCACAGCCGCCCATGAAAAACCACACATGCACAACACTTGTGTCACAAATGCGTGCAATTCAAAAGAACTTTAAAAAAATGAGAAAAGACACCTGGGACTTTTTTCCTTAGCGCCCCCTTTGCTACACTCCAACTTTACTTTAATTTAGAATTTTGTTTCCTATTTCTCTGCAGATATGGACTTATTTTGCCCGAGAAAGGAAAACAACCATCATTTCAGGCCTCCCATAATGTTTTTGGCAATGATGATGATTCTGATGAAGAATCCAGCAAACGGCCTGTGCTTCTTCGACCAAGTGGCAACATTAATAGACAGTCTAAAGTTACTCAGGAGAAAGCATTATCAGAGGATCCAACTGTATATCAATATGATGAGATATATGATTCAATGACAACTACAAAAGAAGAAAAAAAAACAAAAAGCAAAGAAGAAAAAAAACCAAGATACATTGAAAACTTGCTAAAAACAGCGAATAAACGAAAAATTGAAAATGAAAGGCGAATTGAAAGACAGGTAAGGGGAGAATTAGTTTTTGATATTTTATATTATAATTGTCTAACATTATTTCATCAACACAGCCCGCAACAGTCCACTGCAGGACCCAGGGCCTCTCCCACGAAAGGGGAGGTTATTGCCATAATCTCCATGCTTGGCAGGCGGGTTGGAGATCACAGTGTTTTAACATAACAATGAAAATGCTGCTGCCCATTTTCCAGACTATGGAGACTCTTGATCTTTTGTCTCGAACACATTAGTCGCCTTGTATGACACTCATAAGTGTAAGGGGTTGGTGCTATTCTACTCTGCCGGACACCACACGGCCGACATTTATTTATTTATTAATTATTTATTATTATACTTACATTGTGTTGTTTTATGTTCCAGATACATAAAGAGAGAGAAAAGGAAGGTGATGAATTTGCAGATAAGGAGGTATTTGTAACATCAGCTTATAAAAAGAAACTTGAAGAAATGGAAAAAGAAGAGGAAAAAGAACGACGAGAAGAATACCTAGAAAATATAGGAGATGTCACTAAACAAAAGGATTTAGGTAATATTTTAAAACAATTTCTATATAAGTACCCAAAAACAAAAATTTATTAACACTTTTGCTGCAAACCGGACAATCTGAACTGGACTGAACTGTTTTAAAAATAGACTGGATAGACATTACAAGAACTAAATATTGTGTTATACACGCATCAGCTTGCAGCTGCTAGTGTATAATAAATAATAATAATAATAATCAAATAATCAGGTGCGGTGCTACCAAACGCAGCCAGATGAGTCGTCTGCACAGCTATATGGCCACTGAAATATACCATACGCGTGTGCGGACGCCAGGCCAGCTGAGCCCGCGATGGCGCGACGCGAGTGCGCTGGCTTACGCCAATCGAGTCCAATTGTGTTTATGACCGTAACGCCAATTACTACTTAAATGTTGTGACAACCACAGCAAACGAATTAAAATGTGTTATGAGTCGACATATCTTCTTTTCCGCTCATTCCATTATTTTTAAGGACATTTGATTGCTTATGTACTGTTTTTAAATACTTATTTCTTTATAGGTGGATTCTATAGGCATCTGTATGAGCAAAAATTGGGTGTTGATAAAAAAGATGAAAATAAAGTAGCTGAAAATGCAGAAACAAAAATACCAGTTAAAGATGTGGAAGTATTTGAAAAGAAAGAGAAAAAAGATGTGGAAATGAGAAAAAGAAACTACAGAAAGAGAAAATCGTCATCCGAATACAATAATAAGCTATCTGAAGGTGAAATAGAAGATTCAGATGATGAAATAAATCATGTAAACTTAAAAGACATTAAACTTGCTAGAAAGCATAAAAAGACTGACGAAAATATTGATGCTGATTCAGATTTCTCTATAGACGAGTCTAGTGATGAAGAGAACACAGATCAGAAAAAAGACGCTGGCAAAGTCAATATATTAAATCAGGATATCACAATTAAACAAATAGATAAAGAAGTAATAGGATCAGAGGGCAAAGAAACAAAGGATCAAAAGGATAATAAGGACAAACCTGTTCTTACCAAAGTTGATGAAAATGAAGAACCTAAGAAAATAGACATTTGGAAGAAAAGGACTGTGGGAGAAATTTTTGAGCAGGCTTTGAAAAGATATTATGAAAGAAAATCTACAAGGGGTTTCTAGTAGGAAACACGTCATTTACTTCATGGTAAAAATATGTATATAAATTACATTTCATCCTTATAATATTATTTTATTAGTAATTTGTTTTTCATGTGACATAGTGTGCTTTGCAATGAACTGAAACAAAAAAAATTGAGGTTATGGTTACAAGTTATATGTAATTTATTAATAGGTAATTAATAATAAATAAGCTTTGCAAATACTGTATATTGTTTTTTTTATTATAATACTGAGGTTTGTGTTGGGAGCAATAACAATAATCATCTTGGCGTTAATGACCCGGTTGTGTTCGCGAGGAGCGAATGAGAGCCCGGATTCCGCCTAACGGTCCGGGAACAATAACAATCAAAGCATTGTAATTCCCTTTTTACGGAGATCGCACACACACTACGACTTTTTTTGCGATGAAGTCGCGACGCGGGTTGTATCAATGCAGTCGCAGGTCGTCTAACATCGCACACTTGTTGTACGACTGTATCGATTCAGTCACACGTTTGTAACGATACTTACAGTCAGTCGCGAGTTTGTATCCGAAAGAGTTTGTAGAGAATATGGACGCAGTCGAAATAACCAAGACTAGAACAAGTACAAGAGCCTTTGATTGCTTTCATAACAGCAAAGCCATTTACCAAAACCTGCTCATGAACCTGGACCTGGTGTCGATCTTGGTACTACGTCTTGGTCCAGGACCCAGACCTTGTCTTAACAATGTGCGACCTCCCTAGAGGTCTACTTGAATCGCATGATAATACCGGCGGCCGGTACTGTTCTATCGGTAAATCCCGGTTCACCGGCTAGCGGTAAATTTGCCAGCCAGACTGCGGAACCCCAACTGCGCAAGTGGTGGCTTTTACTAGTAAAACTCTATGGTGTTTTGCCATCTGACCCGCACAACCCGTTTCTGAGAACCCCTCAATTTCCCTCATTGTTTTAATTACGAGATTCCCTCTCGTCTCCTAGGACCGTATATGAAGGGACATTATTATGATAAAACCTGACATAGATGTGTTACCTATTATTCTGTATATCTCATAACAGCAAAAAGAAAAGAAAATACCTATAAATTCAGAAACAGGATCATTTTCTCCTTCTGCTCTCATTGTCCCGGTAATTTCTTCATTTTCAACCATCGGCAACACTAATTGAACAAATTCTGGAGTATATGGAGGAGCTATAGCATCCAATACCTGCAACATTGGTTGTCCAAATTAATACAAAACCTAAGCTTTTAATTATAAATATTTTATAGGTATTGCTAAATATAATAACTGAAAGTTTCAGAGTACAATAGCACCAACCCCTTACACACGTGGGTGTCGTACAAGGCGACTAATGTTTAACGGGAAAATACATTTTTTTATGGCTGAGATGGGATAAGAAATGTACCTCCGTAATAAAGTATCTGATGAGAGAGATGTCTGTATCTCCACGTTGCCAGCACTGCTTGATGTACCGGAGAACTGGCACCACACAACCACGACTCAATAGATTTACCATGCGATCCAGAAGCATTTTCTTCAGTTCCAACTGTAAAAGAAATATTCTGTCTGCATCCTTGCATTCAAAAATGTAATCGCACAGCGAAAGAATAATTTGTTTTTATTACTTGAACAAGTATCTCCAATTCATCTTGTGGAGATTCAAACAGCTGCACTAGCAGTCTTAAGAGTCTGTGGTGTAGGAGTGGATGGCAGGAGGCAACCTCGTCCAATAGAGCCAGGTGGACAGGACAGTGTTCAGTGCACAACTTGAAGTACGACGGCTCAGTAACCACGCATTCTACCCACACTAACACGCCCATGCCAACTACGGGGAATCTGAAAAGGATGTTATTTGAGACTAAATATCAATTAACTATACTTTTTATCATAAAGCTTGTATGCTTTAAAATAGTGACAATGCACCTGTGGTTTTCTGTTGGCTAATTACGTAACTCCGATGCCAACAATTATCTGATTTCAATTATTGAAACTGTTACTTTTGCGATTACGTTTTATTGATTTAATAGTTTCAGTTTATTGCAATGAAACTTTTTTAGAACCCATGAAATTGATTATACAGAATCGCATAAGTAACAATTTCAATCATCCAATTTAGAGAATTGTTAGCAACAGAGTTACGTAATCAGCCTACTGATGCATTTTGCCACATGTAGCATAAGTGCATAGAGGAGTCATGTGTCACTGAGTGGGATAAAAAACTAATCGATGCTTACCGAATACAATGGTACAATGTAGGCAACTCTGCAATAAGTTCACTTGAGCTGGCTGAACTTGAGCAAACTGCATGTACTTTCTCAATGGCTTGCACTGTTGACTTCAGTTCGTCTTTGATAGGTCGTCCAGGAGTGTGCCCTTCACATACGCTGGCAGCATAAGCCAACAGGTACATGTACTTTGATTTATGCTCTGGGTTCAATTTGCTGCCTGATTTGAATAAAGAGTCGACAAGTAATTCTGCAAATAATTATTAAATATTACTTACATTGATAAAATTACGAATTTAATAAATGCCTATTTGTCTGAGACTATGTTAACTGTATCAGCCTATTGGCATCTGATTGACAGTTTTTGGTTTGAAACGCCAAAACTGTCGCTCTAGCGCCATACACAAGTAAAGTACTAACTAATGTATTTTGGTAAACGCAGAAGGGGCCGATGATGGCTTGCACCCAAAGGTCCGTGAATTCGAGTATTAAGGTTGCGAACAAGAGATTAAAATACCCAAAAACCCAGCACCCTCAACCTGCATAAACGTATAAGAAGACGTATCAACGTGGAGGTGTGCCAGGATCGCAGCTTGAGGCAATCGATAGTCTCTGTCTATGCATATCCTCACGGGATACGAGTGTGTTATTATTGTTTATTGCCCCGGTCTGCCGGATGGAAAGCGGCTATCGTCAACAACATCTGCAACCTAAAGGTAGCGGAATCGGTACCGGCCTTTGAGATGCCCAGACTAGACATGCTTTTTGAAGATCCCCATGAAGCAATTGCACGACCTTATTCCGCCGGCCCCTTACCGCCACCGCGAAACGCGATCCGGGCGAGCGCTTCATCCTACGCTGTGGATCTTCCAGGTATCCGCACGAGCCGCTTTAGTTACATCTTTATAATGCGTTCGGCTAAGGAATGAAACGCGTTGCCTGCGAGTGTCTTTCCTGATCATTATAATTACGGCGCCTTCAAGGCTAGAGTGAATACGCTGTTCCTAGACCGGCCATACTCCATCATCGGCCGCATCGTCACTTACCACCAGGTGAGATGGCGGTCAAATGCATGGCTAGAATAAAAAAAACTACATTGCATTTGAATATTACCCAAAAACTGCGGTATCCGTAATAAGTGCACCGGCGGCGGCTCGGGCTGCGTGTAGGCGCGGAACAGCACGGTGATGTCGGCCGGGTTGAGCGCGCCGCGCGACAGCATCGCCGCCAGCGCCGTGCGCGCGTTCCGCCACGACTCGCCCTGCGTGAGCGCCAGCGTTATCGGGGTCACGTCGTGACCGCTGGAAACGTTTTGGCTATGTTACACCTATTTACATTAGGGTGTTGACATAACGCTAAGGATTGCCAGGCTGAAGTGGCAGTGGGCAGGGCATATAGCTCGAAGAACAGATGGCCGATGGGGCAAAGTTCTCGAGTGGCGACCACGTCCCGAAAGACGCAACGTGGGTAGACCTCCCGCAAAACGGTCCGACGACCTGGTAAAGATCGCAGGTACCAGCTGGATGTGGAAGGAACAGGACCAGCCCTTGTGGAAATCTCTGAGGGGAGGACTAAAAAATCTACTCCCGTTGCCCGGCTTTTAAAAAGTAATTCAATCAAAATATGGTTTTCATTTGAAAGGCCTGAGGCGCTGTCCAAATTGGCAACGGTCGTGCGACGGGCGGTTTAGAGGTCTACTAATTGGTCGGGTGACGTCCGTCATACGACCATGGTCGCACGACCGTTGCCAATTAGGACAGACTACAGAGCCTAAGTGTCCTCCTTTCAGCATATGACTTTTTGTTAAAAAAAAATCGACATTCATCAGATAAGATTTCAAGCTGAATAAAAAGGTTTTATATCAGGCTACCTATGGTCTACCACTATACACAGGGAACATGGATTAGTTGTAGTTAAAAATAGTATTTTTTTCATTATCTATATTTTTATATTACTCAGGTTCGTCATTTCCTAGAGCTAGAAAGATGCTGTGAATTGTGACGTGATGAAGCAGCACTCTATCGCGCTAATCGGCGCCGAAAGTTGACTATATGCATCATACGCATGGAGAAGGTTAACTTAGCCATGTGCATACCTTTGTTGAGCACATCGCGTAATTTCTTGACTGAGTCTCTTCATAATAGCTCCACCTCTTGGTTCTTGAGATAATATATGCACTATTACTTGACTGTAAACATATGTGTGTGCTCCATGACATACCATTTTCTGGAAACATACATAACATATAATTATAAACAATAGTCGTGCATAGTCAACAAGTAGTAACTTTTTATGTTATATAAAACACGGTTGTGAGGATCAGTCACGATTTTTGTTTAGTGACTTTTCCATTAGCATATGATACCACATCATGTATGACATTAGATAAATTTTCACAATTTCTCTTAAAATAGAGAAGATATATTGGGTAGAACACTGTGATTTTGGCATATCTAATGACATCATTCATCACAAGGGTAACCTTACGTCGTACGAAATGAAGCTCATATTCCATTGCTATTGACATTTCCTTGAAAACCCTTAACACTTAGGCATTTCAAAAATTCTTTTACTGGGTTTCATTGCTATGACAATGCGTTCAGAAATTATCAACAAACGTATAAAATTCCACCATGTGCCTGTTCCTCATTCTTAACGATGAGTTGGCGAGGCAGACGCATAACTGCCGTATTACTGACATATCTACTGGAGTTACAGTAGTTCATACTCATTGAACCAACCACAACAGAGATTGTTGGTGCTGACACTGATATTACCAAACACAAGTTAATATTGTAAACATAGGCATCTAAAATACTCACAGCACATTCATTCACACTGTTCTGCCAATCGTCAGAGCTTTGTAAGAAACCAACAATGGCAGACTTTAGAACTCTTGAGAATACTTCAATTTGCTGTGCAGCTGTCGATATGCTTGTAATTTCCCCTTGAAACCCAGCGTCCGAAATTAACTGAAAGATTTAGATTTATTTATTATCCCAAAGTAAATACAATTTCATTATGATCATAATTATGCCGCGATCCGGCGGCCCGCGGCGCGGTGGCGGCACCGTGTACAAGAGCACTTACTTACTGGAGATTTTAGACTGGAATTTAGGCAGTGGAAATAAATAATATAATAGGTTGGGGAGAAAGTTTCTTCGCATTATATATGAAAATTCAAAACATTTTTTAATATAGTTTATTTACATTTAACTAAAGTATGTAGGTACCATTTTGTTCGATAACTTTTTGCCATCTTATAGGTAGGGACATAATCCCATTGCTATAGAAATTTTGGGGCTTCTGATCAAAAAACTGCGTCAAGTAGTTTTGGCAGTCCTCTTGTGATGTTAACCTGACACTGCCTAAAGAATTCTGAAGAGAGCGAAACAGGTGGAAATCTGAAGGTGCAAGGTCAGGACTATACGACGGATGCATTAACACCTCCCAGCCAAACTCTCTTAATTTTTGATGAGTGGTTAAAGATGTGTGAGGTCTAGCGTTATCATGATGAAAAACCACACCCCTTCTGTTGATTAATTTCGGCCGCTTAATCTCAACTTTTTGCTTTAATCTTATCAGTTGTTCGCAGTAGAGTTCTGAATCGATGGTCCAGTCTGGTGGTAACAGCTCATAATGATTAATGCCCTTCCAATCCCAACACACACACAGCATCACCTTGTTGCGAGTTAACCCGGGTTTCGCCACAGTCTGTGAAGCCTGACCGGCCTTTGACCATGACCTTTTTCGCACGTTCTTATCGTACGTGATCCACTTTTCATCACCAGTTATCAATTTCTTCAAAAATGGTTCGGTTTCATTACGTCGTAATAAAGAAACACAAATGAGTACACGGTTCATTAGGATTCTTTCAGAGAGCTCGTGAGGTACCCAAATATTGAGCTTTTTTGTGTACCCATTTTTTTTCAAATGCGCAAAAACTGTTTTGTGGTCAATTCCCAGTTCTTCAGCTACGTCGTAACTACTGATATGTCGATCTAGATCCACTTTTTCAAAAATAGCATCCATTTTATCCGTAACAGGGCGACCAGAGCGACGTGCATCTTTGACATCAAAATTTCCGGATTGAAAACGCTTAAACCAAATTTGTGCTACTCTCACAGACACTGCATTAGGTTCATAAACATCGCAAATTTTTTTCGCGGCTTGCATTGTATTTTTACCTTTTTTGTAGTAAATTGTTAAAATGTATCTAATTTCTTCATTAGATTCACTAATCTTAACGGTAAGAAAAACAAATGAAAATCACGCATTTTCATAATTTGAATTTGGAATTATCTTCTTTAAAATTTAAACTTTTAAAGATACCAAAACCAGCCAGGTACAAATTTATTTATTTATTTATTTAGGAATAATGTTTACATTACAGCTTAAGCCTAAATTATGTAAACAATAAACATATAAAAATAAGATTAACAAAAATAAGAATAAGTACAAGCATAGCCTAATATTGTAGGTATATTATTGTAATAAAATATACTTAATTTGTACAGTTTTCTGAGAAACTTAGGGTCTTTCGCATAATTTCGCCCCATGAATCGGCGAAAACATCAAGACTTGGTGTTGCTGTCAGTAGGGCCTGGAGTCTCGATAGCGCGAGCGGTATCGGGGAGCGGCGATGCGCGATAGTATAGCCAAATAGGTTTTATTACAAGTTCATACATACTATATGCGGAAAGACTTTTTCCCCAACCTAATATTATATTTATTCTAACTTCTTTTTTTTAAAGACCCCAAGAAAGAGAGAAAAGAATCTTGAGAATTCTCGAGAATATGAATTGCTTTAAAGACCGAAGTTCTGGCCGATTTGCTAATTTGTAGTAACACTCTATTAGGCATGTTGCTACTTAGACATTTTGATCTGGAAAGAATTCCGTATTAACCGTAAAATTTGCCGCTAATTTTACGTACACTCCCCTAAAGTTCGTGCGTAAAATGGCCGCAACTGGGTCTTTAGCTAGTATCCCGCTTGACTCTCGCGCAACACGCGCATGATGCGATTTACGCACGTAATTTAAATTAACGCGGTGCTTGTGGACCAGTACCTCGCCAACGAGCAAACGGATTTTGATGTGGTTTTCACCATCAGTTAGAGAAGAAATGTTTAAATAGGTATAGATACAGAAATGTTTAAAAATATTACCTTGATAGTAAAGTTAAGCATAAGACAATCTGGATATTCTTCAGCTAGTCTATATATGAGAGATCTCCATGTTGGATGTTCAATCATTTCTGTAAGCCATGCTGGAGTCTGAAATAATATTTTAATTTGCCTCAATACATTCATTTCATTCAGAAACTTTTGTAAAGACACCACCGAAATATTCAGTGTGAGAGCAGTAAAAATAAAGTTCTGAAATGTTTCAGATACTTTATGAACATAAGTAACTTTTTGCATCATTTGTAAACATTGGTGTGGTAGCACCTCAAGATAAAGCAAATTTTTAATGTACCAAATCACATATTTTAAGAGGGTTGAATATCAGTATAGCTGTAGTAAAAGCTGCAGGTGTTGTGAGTGTCTATGGGTTGCAGTGATCACTTTCCATCTTGCTAGTTTACCTTCCTCTATTATAAAAAAACAACAACAGAAAGTTATAGTACTTGCTGCAAATATATTACAAAACATCATTACTTACTTCACCTTCTTCTGTAAATATAGTATCAGCTTTTTTAGGATCAAATGTTTTTAAAATCATATCTTTCAAATGATTTTCAACCATGGCTTGTACTTCTGTCACCTTTACACCTGTATGAAATGTGCAGTGGTATAACTTTACAGTAATGCAAACTATATATGTATATAAAAACCAATTGCTGTGCGAGTCTCGCTAAAACTCGAAAATCACTGGAGCAATTTGAATATTTATTTTTTGTTGTAATACGGGGGTGGTTTAAACGCAAAGAAAAAGAGGATAGGTAGGGGTAAAGTAGGTATAGGATAGAGTAGGGATATGACAACATGCGAATGAAGTCGTGCGATTAAACTAGTTACAAATAATTTTATAGAATAGGGTTTACACTATGTAAGTTTGATCTTGATTTCATTTAGGCTATAATTTAATCAGCCAGTTAGGCAACCTTAAAATTGATATTGTAGTCAATGATATACATCTACAGCAGTAATAATAATAGAGGAGCAAATCATGGGGCTTAATTTAACTACCTAGCAACAAAAATATAATTTTCCTTTTTATATTTTGGATCAGTTGTTACCAATCAGGGTATGCATTTGCATGAAGGAGGATTTTATACTACCATTAATTGGTTTAACATTACCATTGAAAGTGACTTTACATACAAAAACATTTGTCTGTACCTGCTAGTATTAACCACTCCGCTAATAAATTTGCCATTTGTGCCACAGCACTATAATTAATAGACAGCTGTTCTATCACTTGTTCGGGATTGCCCCCAGCTTGGAAATATCGTTTGAGTTGACCAAATATACCGGGTTCCATAATGTAATCTGGAGTTTTAAATTTTTCCAAGCACTCTTGTAATACTTCCTCAGGATTTTCAATAACATCTTCAGCACCTTCGTCCTAAAAAAATCAATGGGTATAGGTTATTCTTAAGTATTTAATGCAATAATATAGCCAATATGTAAACTCCTAAAGCGATGTGTTTTGGTATGCTATAGGCTCAATGGAAATGGAATTTCGATTGATTTAAGGTAGTAGAGGCTCAGGTTTGGACCTATGTGGTAGAAGCCATTCGATCTAGCATAGTGTTGCCTCTTAAAGCAACCCGAAAACTCAATTAGGTCAAGATAAATTAATAGGATAGGTAATCAAAACACAATACAAACCTCATAGTGATTATGATTAGACCCTTCCCAAATTCGTTCTTCTTCATATTGACTTGGCATGTTGAGTTTTGAAGCCTTGTTATTTTATAAACAACGTCCAGAATATAAAACCAATCAAGCGAACAATCTCACCAAAGGATCAAAACAAATCAAAATAATAACCACAAAACGAAAATTTGACGACTAAACCAGTGACCATAAAGCCACAACCAGTGTTACCAGCAGTATATTCCAAAAAAGTACGTCCGGGCTCTTAAAATAGTACGAAAATGACTAAAAAGTTACGATTTCCCTTATCTTCTGTATATTACCTATATTTTACCGGCCTTGGGGGGGAGGGGCGAGACGATTTTTAGTCAATAAAATGGTGCTGGTAGCCAAAATCAACCCTTCCTTCCATTACTTTACGGTATTTCGCGGACAGGAAAGGCGAAGTGACCACCCCCCTCAGCTACATTTAGCATTTTGTAAAAACGTACTAAATAGTACGATGTGGAGCAAAGTACGCCAAAGGTACGACAGTCGGCCAAATAGTACGTAAATCGTACCAAAAGGTACGATCTGGCAACGCTGGCCACAACACAACACATCAACACAAAACCAAAGAGGATACAAACACTACACTAAATAACAGACCAGTAAGTAAGAATCAAACCTCATATTGACAGTTTGTATAGTGTGCAAGATCTAAACAGCACATGGTGGATATTGAAATTGAACGTCTCGAACCTTTGTTTATCTACATACGAATTAAGCGCACTCCACATGTGGACAGTTCCGCGGGAACACGAGAATGTAGAGGAGTATTCGTGTAGTCCCGTGCATGTTTGGCATGTCTCGCCTATTTCATAGACTAAATAGAGATAGTTTGTTGTCGTCTCGATTCGATCGTATTTATATTTATATTCCTAGCGCTTTTTCCCGGAACAGGTTCGGGGTACTCTTGACCATGATCCAGGATATTAGTAGATCAAGAAATTATAGTAGAGCAGGTGATATCACCTCTGTGACCCTGTTTACAGCAGATTAGCGATATTACACCGATGAATCGATATAATGTCGACGCGTTTTTACATCCACCACATCCCTAATAGGCGAGAATGTAGAGGCCGACCAAAGTCCCGGCAAAAATTTCGCCGGAAGTTTCAGCGAACATGTGGAGCGCACTTTATCCTTTTGTTTTGAGCGAAGCGAATTTTTTCTTTATGTCTCGAAGCCGAATAAAATTACTTTGTCCTTGGTCGATGCCATCGTGACAGTGAAAAGTGACACTGACTGTCACTGACTGACATGAAATTTTTGAGGTTATGTTTTCGTTCGAACGAAGCACAGACAGAATACTATACTCCAAATAGAAAAATAAATATACGAGGAACTATACTCTCTACCGAGAACTCTGATTCGAAGCAATACTAAACTTAAATAAATATTGAATATAATCCAGTTTTATACTCTCTTCCAGTATCTTAACTTTACATGAGTTCTAGTCTCAGATATAATTTATCAAATTTTACATTTGTTAAATGAATTGGAGACTATTTATTAATTATATCCAAGTGATAATAAGATAATATTAACAATGATGAACATGAAACGAAACATCGTTATGTTACGTTTGCTAAGTTATAGAAATAAAAGTGGGTTATCATTATGGGTAAGAATAAAAATAAATATTTTCTGTACCTAGTGTCATACTGCTTACTATTCTAATTATTCACATTGTGGTATGTATTCCAGCATGAAGATTTAAATAAAGATATTAAATTAAGTATTGAGAAACATTGGTCAAAGGAAGTCATGTCATGTTCTGTAAAGTCAGATGAAAATGAGCAATTTTATGTGTTGCCTATGTTCCCATATCCATCAGGTAATCTGCACATGGGTCATGTAAGAGTATACTCTATTTCAGATACCATAGCTAGATTTCAGAAGCTTTGTGGCAAGAATGTTATTCATCCGATTGGTTGGGATGCATTTGGACTCCCAGCAGAGAATGCAGCTATAGAGCGTAATATTCCACCTAGCACCTGGACACAATCAAATATCCAATCAATGAAAACGCAACTGTTACAACTTGGAATAGGATTTGATTGGGATAGAGAAATATCAACATGTAATCCAAATTATTATAAATGGACTCAATATATATTTCTGAAATTATTAGAATCTGATCTGGCTTATCAAAAGAAGGTTAGTGAGATATTGCCTTGTTAGAGAAGTTACTGTATTTTAGTGTTTTTATTCACTTGCATAATTAAATTTATTCCTGAAGTGCCTATTATCATCAGTTATCATTTTAAAAGGATTAAGTATCAATTTTTATATTTAGCGCTATACATTTGTGTACCACTTTCTTTTCCTCTCATATCAATTAAGTTTTAACTTTAATAATTTTGATAACTTAATTTTAGTATTTAATTATTGTTATTGTATATTGTGTACTTATACAATTTTTTGAGGATTTATCAGTAACATATTGTTGACAGGCAACAGTAAATTGGGACCCTGTAGATCAAACTGTTTTGGCTGATGAGCAAGTAGATGAACTTGGGTGTTCTTGGAGATCTGGGGCTAAAGTTGAAAAAAAATCTCTTATACAATGGTTTATAAAAACTACAAAGTTTGCAAAAAAATTACATGATGGACTAGATAGTAAATCTTTAGAAAATTGGCAAGACATTATCAATTTACAAAAGCACTGGATTGGGGAATGTAATGGTATTGTTGTAAAATTCCAAATGAAAGTAGGTGATAACACAACAGACTTTGATGTGTGGACACCTAATCCTTACAAACTTATACATGGTCAGTTTTTGACCATTAGTCCAAATAATATACTTGTTCAAGGTTTAGAGAATGTACCACAAATTTTAAAAAGCATCAATCCTATTACAAATTCCGAAATGCCTGTATATGTGACTGATAAAGTGGAATATGCTGAGGGACAAGAAGTTTATATAGCATGCCCACAATGGGATGAAAAAGACTTTGAAATAGCTGAATCTCTGAACATACTTGTAAAAGACAACAATAGAAATATAAATAAAGAAAATGAAAATGTACTTGCAATAAATACAGCACAAAAGAAAAATGTGGGCGGATATTTTGTTAGTTCTAAATTGAAAGATTGGCTTATATCTAGACAAAGATATTGGGGCACACCAATACCTATTATACACTGCAATCAATGTGGAATAGTACCGGTGCCCTATGAAGACCTTCCAGTGTGCTTGCCACAGACTGATACTATGCAAAAAGGTATCCAAACATTATCTACTATTGAAGATTGGGTGAATTGCAAATGTCCTAAATGCCAGGCTAATGCCAAGAGAGAAACTGACACAATGGACACTTTTGTTGATTCATCATGGTACTATTATCGATTCTTGGACTCTGAGAATGATAAGGCACCATTCGAAAAGCAGAAGCTTATTGGTAAAATACCAGTACATATTTATATTGGAGGAAAGGAACATGCTGTCCTACACTTATACTATGCGCGATTTATGAGTTATTTTTTGCATTCCCTTGGTTGGACAACATCAGAAGAGCCATTTAAAAAATTGCTTGTTCAAGGAATGGTTATGGGAAAGTCTTTTAAACTGAAGTCATCTGGAAAGTATATCCCTCCAGAAAGTGTAGAAAAAGATGGAAAGAAATTTAAAGATAAAACCACCGGAGAGCCTGTAGTGGCTCAATGGGAAAAAATGAGCAAATCCAAACATAATGGCGAAAATCCTGAAAATCTGTTATTAACTTTGGGATGTGACACTACTCGGCTGTTAATGCTTTCTGATGTTCCACCTGCAACAAGCAGGCATTGGTCAGATGCAAGTATGTGTAGTTATTAATTTTTTGGTAATAATGTGTTTGAGATATTAATGAAGCAACCCACCCTGGGTTTGCACAGGTCCAAAGCAAATTTTTAACCATGGGTTGCATCAGTTATTACAGTTATCGTCGAGGTCCGTAATTTAAAAAAATAAAATACAGCCCATGTTACTCACAGATAAATCTTGGCGCCCGAAAACACTTTATAAGGCTGGTGTCACTCAAGTTAGCTCATCATCAGCCAATTGCAGACCACAGATGGACGTAGGCCACCCGCAAGGCGCGCCAATTAGCCCGGTCCGTTGTTACGGGCACCCAGTCCACCATTTCAACCACTACCGACAGCCATTTTTTGCGCTAGCTTCGGAACTGGTTATCACAGATATCGAAATAAGTATACTATTAGGTTTTGACAAAAATATTTGTGGGACAATTTGTCCCAGGACATACATTTTTACGTAAGAAGTAAGGGCCCTTACTTCACGAAGTAAGGGCCAATCAGACAGAAAGCGTTCACGTTCCGCTTTCCATACAGCTTGTGTCTCGTACAGTAGGGAACGTTCGATCGCTCGAACGTCTGATAAATCCGTTGAACATTGATTTCTATGTACGATTGTTAGGGTCAACGGTAATTCGGGCATGCACCCTGGACTCTCCCTAAGTATTGTTATTTACTAAGGTTGACTATATGACCTGGTGGTCATCTTGACGTTAATATCCCAGTTGTGCTCTCGCGCGCGAGCCATCCGACTTGGCCATGACAGTGGAGCGACTGCCACCTGACCTCTGTGACCCTGTTAACGGGGGACCTAACCGATCGACAATGTTTTCCCTTAACGTAAGGCCTTTCAAGCCAGGCAATCTTTCGTGTTATGTCGGTAACCTTGGATTTCCTCAATTATCGTATTTACGCCTAAATACGAAGGGTCTTTAGTCGTTTCGCACCGCGACCGGTTCGGACCGCGGTGCGAATCAACCAAAGACTGTTTCTGAATGGGGCCATTCGCACCGCGTGGTTGGAGCGGTGCGAATGGCCCAAGGTATCTTTTGGAATGGGTCGATTCATACCACCAATGTTCTTTTCGTAGGTCCGATTTGGACTCATATCAAAAGTTTGTTAATTTCAATTATTTATTTGTACAGATGAACAGAAAAGTGGTTAGTGAAAATGCAATATAATAGATACTTAAATTTTGTTTTAATATAGATTTTAAACGTGGCATAATCACAGATTGAGTACTAACTGTCTTTCTACAACAAGATAAACATCTGTTGGGAAAAAATGGTTCCGAAATAATACACACTTGTTTTAGCACTTACCTATAACAAGTGTATATTATAATTGGTATCATTTTTGTTCAACAGATGTTTATCTTGTTTGGTGTAACATGGTAGTGGTTTTAAATCACAGCTTATTATATACTTATAACTAGGTAATCATTGAAATTCACAGGCGTAAAATTTTTAAAATCAACAATGTTAAAATACTTGTAAACAATAATTTTATATTGGACGAAAAATTTAGGTAGTGGGCTTATTACTTAATGTAACTTATAAATTATTTAGTGTTTCCTGTTATTTTGTGCCTGGTTGTACTATAGTGACGTGCAATAAAACTACATATCTCCTCTGTCCGAATTCACCTATCCCAAAAGAGAACTGTTTTGTTCTCCATTGCGGTCCGAATCGACCCATTACAAAAAGTTCTTGGGCGATTTGCATCGCGGTGCGAAAGGACCCATTCTGAAAGAGCTCTTGGGCGATTCGCACCGCGGTCCGAACCGCTCGCGGTGTGAATCGACTAAAGACCCAATACGAAAAACGCGTAAAGACTAGTTTGACCTAGGACCCTAAACCATCGTATGAGTATTAAACAGGTACGGAGTCGTATGTATACCTAATTATCATTGCATTTTTTCAGCTCTCCCGGGTGTTTTGAATTGGCAACATCGATTATGGCTAACTATTAGAGACTTTTTGAAACATAGAACAAATTCCCCACCCAAACAAATTAGTGAAAAGGAATTTAAAGAATTCGAACACAAAATATGGGAGTCCAGAAATTATTTCACAGCTACTGCAACTTATCAATTCAAACACACGCAAAAACTCAGCGTCGGCATTTCAAGATTGCAAGGTTTAACTAACACATTGCGGGTAAGTTGTCTCTCAATTTCATCTTTCAGATCTTATTTAGAATTTGCGAAAGTCATTCAAAGGGCCTTCTCCAATTCGCCCGGCCGTCAGTATCCTCGCGTCGTAAACCGTTGGCTCTCGTATGCGATTCAGCAATGTCAATCCCATCGCTTCTTGGGACTCCCTCGAGCAGGACCTGTATCCTGATATCGACAGGTTTAGGCATCTATCTTCCACGTATCCCTAGAACTCTACGCTAAACGAATTTGGAAAGCTACTTAAATTTAAAAATCATCTTCGCGTTTATGTCCCGGCTGTGCTCTCGCGCACGTATGGCCATACATAAATCAGAAAAGAGTCATTGTTACAGGGCGGCACTAGGATTCGAACCCGGTACATCTCGCTTATGAGTCATATACCATAACCATTAGGGAAACACTAGGATAGGAAAGTACTTATTTCGTGCTAAAAACAGCATTTTGCCAAGAGCAGAGTCTGCTACTATTTTATGCTTCTTCCCTTGATAAACACTGACATACGGGCTATCAGTCTAGCTAGATGGAAAGTAGTAACTGTCATCCAAACCACCTACGATTCATGGAGACAACACAAAATGCTGAATGAACACGCATGGCGAGAGCAAAATTTTTAAGACGGGGAGCACTAAATTTTAGGCACGCTTGAGGTGATTCCTAACAAGAAAAAGCCCCTGCTTGGACAATTCACTCAGCGCCATCTAGCCCCAAAGGAAGCAAAGCTTGTGTATGGTTGCCAGAAAACTGATAAACTAGTTTTATATTCTTTAAATACATACTTATTATACATTCAACACTCAGACCTGTAACACAAATTAAAATTCAACATTTAAATTTCTGCCTGACCGGGAATCAAACCCGGGACCTCTGTGTGGCAGACGTTAACCAACTGAACCACTCAGATCGACACTATAACTGGTTATCAGCCAACACCAACCTGAAGTGAATACTAAACTCGCTAAGTCTTTTCTAATTTTATGACATTTTGTAACTCCTAAATGCATAGGCCGCCAGTTAAGAGTTTTTTAAGAGTCGACTAAGTTTAGTGCAATCGGGCAGAGGACTTTTTCAAACTCCACACGTTCTAAAGAATGTTACTGATCTGAATTCGAAATTATTGTTTCAGAACCAAGTGCCTTCAGAAATTATCGCAAATAGCCCACAATTTGAATTGGCTCTTGCTCATTTAATTATCATGTTATCGCCTGTAACACCACACTTTTGCTCAGAGCTTTGGGCAGGTATTGTATCAGCTCCTCAGAGAATATGCGATGAAAGCACTATAAAGTGGGGCAAGAATGTTCTGGAACAAAAATGGCCCGAAGTAGATGAAAATTACGAACTATCTTATCTGTGTAAAGTAAGTACTTCTACTTCAAATATGTGACCTAATACCATTGTAATCTCGATCTAATTAACCTATCCATTAGGTTCGCGTCTTATGCAAAGTCCGTTTCGTTGAAATACGTCCGATGGCCTGGTTGACAGGTTGATGAAATTAAGATAAACTGGTGTAATGAGCTGGAAGTTCTGGAGATGTAATTTAATTATGCTAACATTTTTTCCAGATTGATGGCGCAGATAGATGTGAACTTAAAATTAAAGCCAAGGATTTAAAAGATCTAAGCGAAGAAGAAGCTGTTCGACTTATGGTTAATGAAGAAGCAGTTGCAAAAAGAATAACCAAGGGCATAAATAAAATAAAATTTGAGTTATATCCAGGTTGTCGTGCTATATTGCATATATTTACAAACAGACCATTGCAAGTAAAAAAAGAAAAAGCCAAAGATTGTATTTAAGAAGCTATGAATAAGTTATACATAATATATTAACAAACTTAGATTAAACTTGTTTTCTTGTATGTATTCTTGGCTGACTAGGAAACGTGCTAAGCTGAAAGTAATCAACCTTGGTTTTTATTCTTTACTGTCGTGTTGTCCGCCGAAAAGGAACCTTTAATCATATTGACGCTGTTCCAATGAGCCCTATTCTGCCATATCCATCTCACAAAGTACCAACTATTGAGATTCTCAATATCGGGCGGGCGTCTGGTTTCGGAGTCACGAGTATCGAATACGTACCGAATGCGTGTCAGAGTGTAAACGTTCATAGAATTACTAGGACGGCCAAACTGTATCAGGAACGGATATGATTCAAATTCCAACCGAATATATGAGGGCGTTACTTTACCCTTGTAAAGTAAGCAGATATTCCAACCATCTTTGCAAGGAGCGTCGGTGACCGAATGGTTACGGTATCCGTAAGCAAGAGGTACTGGGTTCGAATCCCACACAAATGACTCTTGTCTGAGTAGTTATGTATGTTACTGGAAATGTGTGAAACCTAGAAATTGTAAACATTTCCTAGGAAATGGCGAGCCAATTTAGGACATGTGTAAAACGATTTGTTCGTTCGTTCGAAGGTTGATGTATGTATTTCCTAGGCATTGTACACAATTCCTAAATGGTAGCCGGAAATTATTTTTTCAAGTTATGTTAAAATATAACACAGAAAAATTCCACTGCTCCGACGCTCAATAGACACACGACTCGTAGCCGCAAGAGTCATTTCACAAACGCGCTCCAGTTTTTAAAATGCAACTCCGAAAATTTTTGTTATTTGACCAATTGGTTATTTGGCCGACCGCTGCCGCGGCACGCTCATTTCGCTCGCCCGGCTCGTGTGATAAATTTGGTTATTTGACCAATTTTCAAATATAACAGTGAAATGAACACATTTTCGACACCGTTTTAGCATTCGATACAGGAGTCGATTTAATGTCTAAGTCGACTCCTGTATCGAATGCTAAAACGGTGGTTTATACATTACGTAGGAATTGTATATAATGACAGATTACGTACATTTTCGCTAACATTTACTTTAGTTAAATACTAACCGATGCTCTTACGGTATGGGAAAACGTGATTAAACCTGAACATTCTGGCAACTGAATGTATAACCATGATCCGAGGTATTGGTCATGATGGAGGTCAGATAGGTATATTTAAATATGATCCGTCCAGGCTAACTTGTTTTATTTGGTGAACAAACGATACCCAAAATCACGATTTTGCCGTATCAATGTATATTTAAAACTAGATTTAAATGCATAATTTCCCCAATAAAGACAAGTCAGTCTTGATAGATTTGAGATAGACATACTAAAAAATAAAAAATAACAAAGGCTCTGTGGGTTTCTTGTCGTTTCTTTCCCCCACGGCGAACCACTGAAAGCGGTGGAAACTTTCCTTCCCTTCCCACATACGGTGTCTTTTGGTCGTTTTGGGGCGGGGGGTGCCTGCTGTGCGTAGGCGGTAGCGTAGGGTGCTATTACATACAGCATTTGTAATGCACGCTCGCTTAAGTCTGCCTGGCGGTGGTGTGGGGGCCGTGTCCCTCTTTTCCCTCAAATATGGTTGAATTGGTCGAAGGCCCCTGACTCCGTCACGACCACAAACGGAGACCACACACTTGACCCGGTGGCCAAAAATTGAACTAAGTGTCGCCATTTCTAAATGTCACTTTATTGTCAACAACGGCGACGCCGCAGTGGTATTTCGTGTCGGTATATTGTTATAAAGTATGTTGTAACTGTAACATAAAGTGATCGAAAGATAGAATAGTAGACTGGCACAAGTTAGTGCAATGGCCGCAAAATCGGAATATTTTACAAAATGGCCGACAGATGTGTGGTGCTTTTCTCCTCACAAAATGTTCAATGTTCTTTGCAAGAAAATCCTAAATAAGATTTGGCTTAACTTGGCCTGGTTTCCAGGCCATTAAATATTACAAAAAAATGTCAATGTCAGTGTTTCCACCTTAGTGCCTTTTTTAATTTAACTGGTGGTTTCGGACGCCCTGTTAGAAAAATGTTGAGCATCTTTATCTCGTTTCATTGGCAGATTTTAGCAGCAACCATAACTTCGTTACAATGAGTTGGTTTTATAAAAATAGATATTAACGTAAAAAAAAAGTATTTTCGACTGACGTTAAGCCGTTAAGATTAGGGTTTTAGTAAGATCATAACTCAAACACTCGTCGAGAGCAAGTAAATCGATTAACCACATATGTTTTCCCCATACGCTCATACATTTCTGGCGTTGCAAATCAGTCTATAACTTCATAAATACCTAATTAATTTTAATCGGGTTTTCATGGTTTGATAGCCAATAAGACAATGATTACTTCTGTCTGTATTTAAATAATTTCTTACGTATATTTATGAAGTTATAGACCGAAATGTAACGTCAGAAAATATGTATGAGCGTACCTATTTGGAAAAATATGGGGTGAATCGATGTGCTTGCCCGTGAGTGTCGAGCCGTGAGACACGAGAGCCAAAAGTATTATACGTCAGCGCTAAGAATACATGCTTAAGGATACAAGAAACAAGTAGCGCCACTTTATTATGTAACTCCGAAGTTTTTACCAGCTCGTAATTTAGACCTCTTTAAATATCCAATTATCCTGTGAACTTAATATTTTTTCGTGTGAAAGAAGAAGAATTTTCAAAGACGTTTAATTGTATTTTGATATTATTATCCCTCTAACTTATAAACTTCAACACAAAACAAATATGAAAAATACATGCCTCGTAAAAAATATAGTGGATTTTTTGGTGTCCAAGTATGGACAAAATATTAATCTGAGATCCAACTAGCCAACATCAGCAAACATCTCAGTAGAAAGTATTCGCTTCGCTCCAATATATAATAATAATAATAATAATAAATAATCGTGGACAAATTCACACAGCGCCATCTAGCCCCAAAGTAAGCAAAGCTTGTGTTATGGGTGCTAGATAGCTGATAAACTACTTATATACTTTTAAATACATACTTATTATACATAGAACACCCAGACCCGTAACAGAAATTAAAATTCATCATTTCAATTTCTGCCCGGCCGGGAATCGAACCCGGGACCTCTTGCGTGGCAGACCAGCATGTTGACCACTGAACCACTCAGGTCGTCAATTAATTACTATATATATATAGTAATCTGCTTCGCTCAAAAGCAAACATGCTGTTGGCTACACTGGCGGTTTGTTTTGTTTGCTCTCTGTCATTCATTTGTATGAATATGAATTGAAATGTAAACTGTAAATACATAATTGATAAAATGCAGGCAAAAAAACGTTATATCTTATTAGTATTTACAATTTTACTGCTTGTTTATTTTTATTTCCGTGAACATATTAGATCCAAGAAAAGCAAAAGTAGTCGCCGTGATCAGCTCCCTTCGTATGCTAGTCTGGAAGAATTGTCTGAATTGAACTTGCAGCCACAAACACAAAGTGAGATTCCGTCTATAAGAAAATCGTGTCGTATGGAAACATGTTTTGATTTTTCTAAATGCGGTAGTGATCCTAAGATCTATGTGTATCCATCTGACGGCCCTGTAAGTGCATCATATAGAAAAGTTTTATCAGTGATACGGGAATCAAGATACGCAACTAGAGACCCTAATGAAGCCTGTTTATTTGTCCCAGCTGTGGACACTCTAGATGCTGACCCATTATCTTCAGAACATGTTCCAGATATAGGGTCACGGTTATCTCATCTGCCATATTGGAAAAATGGAAAAAATCATTTAATATTCAATCTTTATGCTGGTACTTGGCCTGACTATGCTGAAGATGCATTAGGTTTTGACCCAGGTGATGCTATATTGGCACGTGCCAGTGCCTCTGAAACCATATTTCGTGATGGGTTTGATGTGTCCTTGCCATTATTCCATAAAGAACACCCAGAACGAGGTGGAGTGCCACCAGCAGCTACAGCAAATCCATTTCCCGCACCAAAACGCCATTTGCTTGCCTTCAAAGGAAAACGTTACGTACATGGAATTGGAAGTGAAACTCGTAATTCCCTTTGGCATTTACATGACGGAAATAATCTGATTTTAGTAACTACTTGTAGACATGGAAAATCTTGGAAACATTTAAGAGATGAAAGATGTGATGAAGACAACCGGGAATATGACAAGTATGTAATTATATTTTAGTTCCATTACTTAAATAAGATTAATTAAATATTCTTACAGAAGAAAATGCTACTGCTTACTTACCAACACTACTTTATGGAAACTTTTTATTTTCAGATTTGATTATGAGCAGTTATTAGCCAACTCAACCTTTTGCCTGGTAGCTAGAGGAAGGAGGCTTGGTTCATACCGCTTTTTAGAGGCATTGGCGGCTGGCTGTATACCAGTATTACTTAGTAATGGCTGGAGATTACCTTTTGATGAACATATAGATTGGCGACGTGCTGTGATTTGGGCAGATGAACGTCTTTTACTGCAGGTTTGTATGTTGTGTAATCTAAATTATATAAAAAATGCCGGGTTATGATTGCAGAAAGAGATTTTGTTCATTTATTGTCACCTGGACAAATTACATTTTTAATGTATTTATTTATACAATGATGTGTCCAATAATGTGCGCTCAGATTCTAAAACGCCTGTCAATGTTAATCATCGATTATACTCTTTCTGTCTCTGTCTACAACTCACCTTAGATAAGGATGGCGAATTTTAATTGTGATGGTGTATAACAATAGATTAACATACGGAAAACTGGCCAATAGTGTTGGCTTTGGTTTGATTACAGTGTGATGTTCACCAGAGTAGAATTTAGCCCCAACGCTCACACATAATCGATTGATCGATGTAGTAATTATTATATTATTAGTGTTTTTGTTTTTTGCCTTTTCAGGTACCAGAGCTTGTTCGCTCAGTGACACCTGAGCGCATACTTGCTCTACGCCAACAAACACAATTTCTATGGGAACAATACTTCTCATCCATAGAAAAAATTGTTTTTACTACAATTGAGGTATGATGTAGTTATATGGGAACAAAACAATCAATTGATAATAGAAGTGGGTATAACTCTATTTGAAAGTAAACTAACTTTATTATAAAAGGTGTGACAATATGTATGTATGTATGTTAAGGTACCTACGGGCTTGAGGCAGCCTCGCCATATACTGCGTCGGTAGAAGAATTTAACAACAGGCTGAGGCAACGTGCCTCAGGCCTGCTTGGCTGGGGGTTTACAATGAACTGCACTGCTTAGAGCGAGACAGCTGTTATACATGTCACATAAGCTGGACAAGCTTACAGCTCTCGTTCTAAGCAGGGCAGTTCTGTTTAGGTCCTGCAGAAGAGCTCATGGTAAGCCGCCTGATTTATTGTGAGCATATTGAATTTTTTTTTCTGACATTTTCGGTATCTATCAGTCTGTCTGCCATTTATTATATTGCAACAAAACAAACCATGAACCATGGCGTCCAATTTAGCAGCTTTTACTGACGTTTAATATTATTTAAATTGTATTGTTTGTTTAATTTTATTATTCTATAAGGTCTGGCAATGAGTCTGAGTGATGAATCTAGTTTTAAAACTGGTTTTGGGTCGAAGTTTTATTCCAGAAGGCAACTTAAAACGAGATTCAGAACTTAAAGTTAACTGGAGTTAAGCAAGCGAGGGGTGGATGGATGACCACGATAACAAAAGTTAAGCAAGGATGGGTGACCGTTTCGTACTTTGGAGATCTAGAGCGCAAGCGTCTGCCGCTTGTGCGCGACGACGGGCCGCGGCCGCCCAGTCGCCGGGGTGGAATAACCGAAGTTAAGCAAGAATGAGTGACCGTACTTTAAGGCTAGTTGAATTTCAGCTTCGCCACTCGTTACATGAGGCCGATCCTTGCTATGAGGCTCTAGGGAACGGCTCCACTCCTGTAACTATGTGCGAGCCTCATTAAAACCTGGCTAAATTTTTGTCCACACTTGCGAGTCACGCATGTCGAGGCGCCTTTGAGCACAGTCAAAAAGCAGACATTCTTGTTAATTTTCTCTTTTTGTGCAATAAATAGTTTACCTATCTATTCATTCACCACAGATACTCCTGGAGCGCGTATACGCTCACAGGACGTCGCGGCAACGTGACGCGCTGCTATGGAACGCTTCTCCCGGTGCGTTGGGCACGCTGATGTCGTACGGGGACTCCCGCGCACACTTCCCAGTAGGGTCGGGGGCCGTGGCTCCTTGCCCGCCGCCCGCGCCGGCCTCGCCCCCCGCGCCCCTCGCGCCACCATCGCCCGCGCAGCCCCCGCCGCCACCGACACCCGGCGACAACTTCACGGCTCTAATATACGCGCAAGCCACGTCGCCCGCGCTACACAAACTGCTCGCTAATATAGCCAGCACGGAGTATTGCGAGAAGGTAACGTATTTGCCTGTTGCAATAGTCTTTTACTCGTATATTCAATTTGGTATAAAGGGCAGTGCTGTACACCCTTGTCACCCTTAGCATGAGAGATCTCGCTTGCGCTGGTTTGGACACGTGCTGGGTAAGCCCCAGGGATACGTAGGAAATATTGTAATGTATTTGGCTCAAGAAGCCGAGAGCCGAGGCTTACGACACAAGGATGCCCAAGAAATATACCGAAAAGTGCCCAGAAAAGCGGACCTCCGATGATAGAGGGCTGGTCTACGCATCTCTCTTTGGCAGTAGGTACTGTTAATACGCGCAAAACGTAACGTTGTTGGTGAAAGTTTGCTAAGTATATGTCGCAGCCATCTGGTTAAATTAGCCATTTAATTAGAAGGCTAGTCCGTTAATTAATCGCCGGCATTCAATTGAACGGCTAAAGGACAACTAGCCAAGTAGTTGAATGTAACGTGCAGCTACTTGGCTGAACGTTGTTTAGCCATTTTGTTAATAGAATATATATGTTTGGTTTGAGTGACCATTCATAAATTATATGATAACCTTACTTAAGATAAATAAATACGAATTAATAAATATAATTTTTAGTTATAACGAAAATATTAGCAACGGCAACAAATTCAATTAGTAAATGCATTGCGAGTACCTATAAAATTTATAGTATTTACCACAATAATAACTTTAAACTTATAACTTATTAACTATTTGCAAGTATAGTTTAGGATTGTATCCCACTTTCTTATTTTATAATATTATGCCATATTATAAAATAAGAATAAGAAATATAATATTGTGCCATAAAATGGCACGAAACTTTCTCAGACATTTGTTTCTAATTGTAAGTATGAAAAGAAAATGAACAAATTAAGTTATCCTTATTCTAACTTAAAAACATCTAGGTACCACACTTTAAATTTAGTTAATACGATAAAAATACAAAAACATTGCTTGTTGTGCGAGCTGTCTGACGCCATATTTGTTTTAATGACTACCAGTGCTGCAGTGGATAAAATTTGAACTAAATTTAAATCACCTGCCTGATCTTACGTCAGCCGTTTTCAAAGGGCTGGCTTACAATAAGCCAACTAGTTAAACGTCAAGCGTTGATTGACCTATCGACTATCGGCCTAGGTATTCTATTGAATGCCGGCGTTTAGTTAACAGGCTAGCCTACTCATTAAATGGCTGATTTAACCAGATGGCTGCGACATATACACCAGAGTGGCAGCGTAGCGGCCTGCAGCTCCACCGCCACACCATTCCAAGCCTTATCTCCTTTAGGAAATATGTAGTAGTGCTTGAAAAATATCGGACGTCGCGCGGCGCTTCTGAAAGCCTCACGCCTGCCGCTTGGATCATTTAAAGTTTATAATGAAGATAAAGGTCAAAATTGCGCGTTAGAGTAACCGCTTGTCGCTACGGTGCTGACCGTTCCACTAGGGGCAGACTACACTGTACTTTTGCCTTACTAACTAAAATTCATAGCCACTATGGACAAAATCACCACACCTTTCAGCTATTATGAAACAATTATGTTTTTGGCCACTCATAAAACTTGGCCAATCGATAGGTAACTTTACTATCTATCGATCACTTCGAAAGCGGTATATCTTGAGAGATATCGTAGGTCAAAGATAAAATATTTTTAGTGAGCAAACTTCGACTCTTTGTCGAGCGTCGGTGGCCGAGCGGTTACAGTTTCCGACTCGTAAGCCAGAGGTCCCGGGTTCGAATCCCGCTCCGGCCATGTACCAATGACTGTTTTCTGAGTTATGTACATTAGTTGAATACTAACCGATGCTCTTACGGTGAGGGAAAACATCGTGATGAAACCTACACATTCAGGCCACTGGATGTGTAACCATGATCTAATCTGGTCAGGCTCCCCTGGTAGCAGGGTCATAGAGGTCAAATGGCAGTCGCTCCACTGTAATTACCTGACCTGCCAAATCCTGGATCATGGTCAAGGCGGACCCCGGGCCCTCGTGCGCGAGAGCACAACCGGGACATTAACGCCAAGATGATTATTTTATTATTATAAACTTCGACTCTTTGTAGCGATAGTACTTACATTTCCTCTTCTACCTTTTCAGCCAAGTTAAACTCACCAAAAAGAAAATTGTGCGAGGGAAACCTCTACTATCGCTACAAAGTGGAATTTTTCTTATACTCGATGACGTAGTATATATAAGCTACGGCGCCCTCACTGTCTCTTATGTTGTTATAGCAAATTCCTGGTCGAGTTCACTACTTGTTTTGTTGGTTTATAGGTGGTGTTGGTGTGGGACAGCGAGCGCGCGGCGCCGTCGCTGAAGTCGCTGGCGCGCTCGGCCGGGGACTCCCGCGACGCCTTGCCGGTGGTCGTGGTGGACGCGACCACGCATTACCCTGGGTATGAAAATGAACCTTTGATTATTATTATGAACTTTCCATTTAATGAACCTTAGCGTTACTCTGCCTCTTATCTACCTCTATTCCACCACTACTATACCTCTACCCTAGCCCTACCAGAATAACAATCCTATCAGAAATTTGAATCAATTGAAAAATAACTTAATATGATTAATTTATAAATACTAGTTGTTGCGACAGATCGAAGGTTCTTCCATACCGAAAGTAAGTCAGGAGCAGCGCTGTTTGAAGGCATTTTATAAAAAATACAATACGTTTCAAAATTCACACGGTCGCGTTTAAACCGCAGCGTTACCGCTATGCCCCTGACCTGCCTCCTAATTGGTATTTCTCAATCACCACTCGTCGTCAGGTTCAAATGACAAATCTTATTGTAATTTATTTGGAAATACGTAATGTATTTGCTTTAGCGGCCGGTCCCAAACGACAGAGAGAAAGGGAAAGGTCTGGTGGTCAGGCCCTCTTTTTCTAACATGATATTTTGTAGGTATTTGACTCAACCTTTCTCCCCCTCCAACATCCTCATGGCCGATAGCGCGAAAAATTTCTCGAGTGGCGACCACGCATAGCCAACCACAGCGTGGTACAGCCCTGTACGAGATACTCGTAGACGGACGACCTCGGAACCCATGCAAGCAAAAGGCACAAAGTCGATCGGTATGGAAGGCGTGAGGAGAGGCCTATACATATTCAGTAGTGGACGTCCTACGGCTGGGATAATAATGATTTGACTCAAGCTCTTGTTCGAAGTGCTCTCTTCATCTTTATGTAAACCTTGTGGTATTGCCTGGGCCTGGCAGCGAAGGCGTGTGGGCGCGGTGGCGGCCGCTGTGGGCGGTGGGCACAGCGGGCGTGTTCTCCCTGGACGCGGACGCTCCCCTGCTGGCTGAGGAGCTGGACTTCGCGTTCCGCGTCTGGAGACACTTCCCCGACCGGCTGGTGGGCTATCCGGCGCGCACGCACTACTGGGACGAGGCGAAGGTTAGTACGCCTGGACGAGTCTATGGTATGGAGAAGTTGGGGAGCGATTCTCGCGTTGTGACATCTCGAATTCGACAATAACGTGTGAAATGCCCATCGAGTTTATGCAGTCTCCTAGTTGGCATCGACTTAGTGAGTGCACAGTGCACTCTGCACAGTGTTGTAGTCCACGCGACGAAGTCGTCCAGGCAGCTGGTTTATTCATATATAAATAATACATAGAGCCTTAAGATGATAACAGTTGATGTATCCGTTATAAACAAACGTGTATTAAATGTAAAATCCAGTACCTACCGGGTCGCTGCTGCCCAGCCGGCCCATACATTGTCACACAGACATAATATCACCCGGAGCTGGGCAACTGGTCTATTTCGTAACCGCGCATAGCCGCGCCGACAACCGACTCTGGCGCGGGCGGGCGCGGCCGGCACTGGCTGCGAAACAACTTCATATAAGCAAACCCCCAATTTAAAAAGAGAGAAAAAGGTACTAAAGGTACTATAAATTCGTAATCTGACCGAAGATATTAGGCGAACACGCAGGATATAGGATGGGGTTAAAAAGCATTTAATAATCACTACATCAAATTTTATACAAAGAAAACTGAACTGGTCATTTACTTATAAATAACTTAGTAGGGCTTAAGTGTCAATTAACCGACAATTACGTCACACGGTTAACTATTAGATACTTATCATAAATACGTGACCTTCGCTCGCTGACGCTAGTCATAATATTGATTTCGAAAGTTGTAATGGCTAGTAGCAAATAAAACGATATTAGATCACTGCGTGTGTACTGTAATAGTTGATGGTGGTGTGGTGGTGATGGCCATTCACATATTAATTGAAGTATACGATGTTTAACCTAAATCTCTGTAGACCAGAAAATGAGAACAGAACAGTTTCTGAAAGATTTTTTTTCGAGTGCAATCTCTAACCCTTCTCTAGATGTAGAGCATTTCTCTCCTCTCTTCCTCCACACTTAGACGAGATCCACGTCCGGAATTCCACTTTTGGACATGTAATGCACTAATTTAATTAGTACAATAGCTAAGACATCCGTTTAGTTATAGCAGCAAGTTCGTTAATCCGAATGTGTTCCAGGTTAGCAAAACTACTGGTCACTGGTCGATACATCATCATTATCAATCTATCGGTCAAACGCAAATTTACCAGGGTCTGATTTCCTACTCTTCCTGGTCTTCAGCATCTTCGCGTCGTAAGCCTTTAGCTCTGGAATCTGACTCAGCGATATCAATTCATCGCTTCTTGGGCTCCCGCGGGATCTCTTTTCTGATGTCGGCAAGTTTAAGCATATATTTCCCACGTATCCTGGGGCTTGCGCAGCACGTGACCAAACCAGCACAGGCGAGCTTCTTCAATTTCATCTGCGATGTCTCTTACGCCTCTTGTGTTTTTTTATTCTTTGATGACCTTCGAAATGCATGCTATGCATACCCATGAATAAAAAAAATACTGGCCGATGCAATACGCTGGTAATATACCATATACGCTGGTATAACTGTGAAATAAATAAATGAGTGGTTCAGTTGGTTAACATGCCACAGGGCAGAGGTTCCAGTGTCGATTCCCGACCGATAATCAATTTTAATTTCTCTTACTCGTCTGGGTGTTAAATGTATAATAAATATTTAAAATCAAGTTCATGTTCACAATCAAGTTCATGTGAAACATGTAATATTTAGTATGCTTTAAGGCGCATCATGGAGCCGCTACCATTTTTATATTACCACCTTTATGTACCTGTGATGACTGAATAAATGATTATGATTATGAAAATAAAAATTTCTCTGGCACCCAAAACTAGGTTTCCGTACTTTGGGGCTAGACGGCGCTGTGTGAATGGCGCAATCATATTTATTATTGATTTAACATTGGTGTCCAGGGCGCCTGGGGCTACAGCAGCAAGTGGGGCGGGTCGTACTCGATGGTGCTGGCGGGGGCGGCGCTGGCGCACCGCGGCACGCTGGCGGCGGCCGGCGCGCTGCCGCCCGCGCTCCGGGCCGCCGTGCGCCGCGCCGCCAACTGCGAGGACATACTGCTCAACTGCCTCAGCGCGCATCTGACCCGGCGGCCGCCGCTCAAGCTGGCGCAGCGGCGGCGGTACAAGACGCCGCACCACAGGTTCAAGTGAGTCGCTGAGTTGTAGGCTAATTACGTAACGCCGTTGACAACATGATTGAAATTGTTGCTTTTACGATTCCGTTTGGCGGTTTCATTGGCTCAGTTCCTAACAAAGTTCCGTTGCGATAAACTTGCAACTATTAAATCGATCGTACGTAATTTTAAAAGTAACTTTCAATAATTGAAATCAGACATTTGTTAGCAACAGACTTACGTAATTAACCTACTGAGCCTGGACATGTCCTGACGCGTAAAAGAAACGTTTAACGTTTTCTTTTTTTAAATATGATGGAAAAATATAAAAGAAATTGATGCGGAATGGAGAAAACCCTTCCACTGTCGCTGTGTTTCTTTTTTTTTACGTGACGGGACTTTCATACGGCTAAAATAATTCGAATGTGTACGCTTTCGGCGGCAGCTATTGGCATTATATTAACACACTTGTTGTCGAAATAGATTCCCAGCTGACGAAATAGTTAGCCAGCTATCTCCTTTTGTTAATTCACATATATACGCGCGGTTCGTTGATTCCGTAAGTTTAATTAACTGGAATTTGAATCCAGGGTCTAGTAAGCTAATAGACCAAAGCGCACGAAAAATAATTTTAAAATTACAAGATATGGATGTATTTAATTCCATTATTCAAAATAAAATAATAATTTAAATAAAAATGCCTTATTGGATTAGTTTCAAGGTCAAGTCCTTGGTTAAGGTCAAGCTCACCAGAAGTAACAGAATGAAGTACCAGAGTAGAGCTCGTCTAATCTAAAATGCCGCGCCCCACTATCGCATTAACGCACACAAGCAAGTTTAAAATATGGACGCAATACATATACAAATGCCGTTGTAATTGGTCATTCAGTTGCCGGTGAGATTCAAACGTAGCAGCACGCGTCGTTCATTGGCTCCCACACAGATGAAGTGTCGTTATCAATATTTGCACTCATACATCGAAATCAACTAACTAAGTAATGGGGCGCGTCATTTTAGACTAGACGAGCTCTACCTAGATAGACATTTATCGTGTATCAAGCTTGTTGGTCACTAAATAATGTTCGACAAATTTATTACATTTTAATAGGTAACTAATTCATTCTTTACTTAGTAAATTTACAAATTGTTCTGTATTTCTTATGAACATTACAATCATGAAGCACTTTAACCAATGGAGAGAGAATCAGCACGTTTTTGCTAAACACTTTAAGGTGGATGCTTCACGCTCAATACGTAGATCCAGGATCACAATATTTATCTAATGTGTAGTATTCATGGGTCGGATCGCAGGATTTTGAGAAATTCTGAAATCTACGATCCGTATCAACGATCCGTATTGCAATAAATAGCGAGCGTGTTGCATCCGCCTAATCGATTTGCGACGTGCGTGCACCGAAGCGCGGTTGAGGCAGAAGTCGAGAAGTTGCGGCGTATGATGACTACTATTAACGAAAAGTCCTTCTCATATATTAAAAATAGTATGTGATTAAAGTGTTGCCCCACCACTAGCTTTACCTCGATCTTTAGATCGATTTACCTTCTTTTTTTTAAACTAGATTACTTTTTGTGTTGTGTCGTGGGGACTCTGTTATTATAAAGCTTTTCTATTCCTTCCTTTCTCCACTGGTTAAATTGCTTCACGATTACAATCGATCGCATCCTCACATCGCCAACCGCCACCTGCAGGTCCGCATGGAACGATCCAGAGCACTTCGTGCAGCGGCAATCGTGCCTGAACACGTTCGCTGCGGCGTGGGGATACATGCCCCTCATGCGGTCCGTGCTCAGGCTCGACCCCATACTCTTCAAGGACCCCGTCTCCACACTCAGAAAGAAGTATAGGAAGATGGAACTGGTCGCCTCTTAATCCAAATATTAGTTTTAGTCTTATAATCTAGTCGTACGATCAAAGTGTTTAACGTGACTTCGCGATTCCAAAATCCATTGACGATACTGAAACGTGAGGTTTGTTGTCAAAATAAAGTCCAATCATTGGCTGGAGTGGATCCATTGGACTGAATGTGTAACTAGGACTGAATTTCATGGCATGCATGATCTAATCTAATCAGGTCCCCCTGTTAACAGAGTCACGGAGGTCAGACGGAGTGACTCCACTATAATTATCTGATCTGTCAAATCCTGGATGGTCACGGCGGACCCCGGACCGTCGCGTGTGACAGCACAACCGGGGCATTAACGCCAGATGATTATTTTTATTTTATTCCTAACGACCAGCTCCGGCTTCGCCAGGGTAGTACCTGAAAATGTACCGACTAGTCACCGACCACACAATTCACAGAGGACTGCAAGAGATTGTGTCTGAAAATCGCAATGAATGTCTCAGTGCAATCGAGTGTTAAATTCACAAAATGCAGACGTGTTTTTGTTTTCCATCAAACAGAGCCCATTCTATTTTGCTTAATCCTGTGTATTGTGACCATTTTCATACCGCATAATTCAGTCAATACCGTTAACGGCAACCAGTACTATGGATTTAAAAAGTGCTTAGGGAATGTAAGGTCTACTTTATATAGCTCTTTAGCGTACGTTGCTAAGGAACTGTTGGTAAGGAACAGTTGAATTATGAAATGAGTTTAAAGAAGTACGCGGGATGGGTGAGGGCTCCCAAAAACGTCGCAGTGGTCACGACGATGTGGAAGGATTCATGTTATTTTACAAAATGAATATTATTTGAAGAAAGTTATCCCAGCCTTTCGAACTAGAAGGTGGATCAGTATTGTAACGCAGCAAAGCTATTTTTTCAAACTTAAACAGTCGCCTGCAAACGGTACTTTTCGGCTTGCTTAAACGAAATTCAAGTGAATTCAGTGATCCTGTCTGGACTAAGGTTATGAGGGAGTAGACTCATTTTGGAACTTTTGTGCTTTACTAAGATTATTTTTTAAACTTCATTTTACGTAGCTATTTTCCGGACTGAAAGAATTAGAACCCATTACCCTGAATATTTGTGTTTTCTTTATTAACTGAACCTGGCACTGTACGTGAGACAGTGTTACGTTACAGTACTTCAAAACCAAGCCAAAAGTGTAGCAAAATAATCCGCATCCTATTAAAGGTAACTAAGCACAAATTCGGTCTTGTATAGAGTACTGCAGCCAGTTTAGAGATCGAACAGCCAAATATCAAGTGGCTGCTTAGGATTTGGTAAAGAAAAGTGCTAAGAAATTTATTCGTAATCTAGATAATATAGATAGACTCTAACCTACAAAGCCTTGAACATCGGTGTATTAAGCAAGACTGAATGTGACAGTTGGAAGGAAACCTAGATCTGGACCTGAACGTACATTTCATGATCTAATCGAGAACATTTAGTTAGGTCAAATCAAGAGTAGGAGGTACCCTTAACCGAAACCAAAAGTTGATGTATGTGGAAAAAGCGGCAGAATTTTGTTATAGCAGGTAGAACAAGTGGTTATGCTAATTACGTAACTTTGTTGCTAACAATTCTCTTGTTTCAATGATTGAAATTGTTACTTTTGGGATAAGTTCAGTTCGGTTCAGTTGCCAATTAAGTACCATGCAATAAACTGAAACTAATAAATTGATCATACGTAATCGCAAATGTAACAAGTTCAATAATTGAAATCAGATAATTGTTAGCAACAGAGTTACCTAATTAGCCTACCGAACTTCGCCTAAAATAATGATTGGCTTGGCCGACTAGTCAACTTTTGTCGGCCAAGGCCATAGCCGACCCATCTCTAGAAGTAACCTTAACAAATTATACGCCTAAACCTTCCGCTATTGGTCAAAACCGCATGAAAATCCGTTCAATAGTTTTTGAGTTTATCGCGAACACAGACAGACAGACGCGGCGTGGGACTTTGTTTTATAATACGTAGTGATAGTGATTGGTTGAAATGCATGCGCTATTTCACAACTGTTGTTTCTGTCTAACACCGCGGCTGTGTTTTAACAACTGACATCACATACGTCTCGGTACCGTCGTTCACTCTGGGTATCGGCAACTGGTGGATTTTGAAATCGCGGTAACCCTAATTTTAAGCATCTCTGCACTAGCAATATGCATACGCAAATAGTGTTTTCATGTGCCTACAATTATTTAGTCGTTTCTTACTCATACAGGTATTGCAATCAAAAATGAGATGTTTTTGTATGTAATTGTAGTTTTTTTAAATAACGACACTTGATCTTGTATGTATGTGAATTTTAGTTATGTATTTGTGCAATGTAGATGTATACCGCCCAAACGAACCGAATCCTCTGTATAAAATGTAAAAAAGCCTTTATTGTCCATAATGTATAGATAAGCAATAACTTAACACATCATATCAATAAAAGTGTTCGAAATATTTATTTTATAAAAAGTAAAACGACTCCCATTCATTGTAAAACAACAGAGTCTGGTTGCAACCATATTTATTATGACTATAATAATTATATCGCAACTCAGCAACGCGCGACTAATAGCCATCAGTAGTGAGTCCCAGGTATTGCAATGGCCCATCGGCTACGGTACTTTACCATCAGGCGGGCCGCACGCTTGTTTGCCATTCTACTAACAAACAGCCTACTAAAAAAATATTATAAAAAATAATTACCTATGTATAAAAATTACATTCCTGCTGGTTATTTGTACTGAGCAAAACTTCATGGTTATACGTAATTATTCTAATTTTGAAGTTGAGTCATATTACGTTTTAGTAATGTGCAGCATTTTTACCAGTTTTAAATCGTACACTTTGAATCGGTTGCTATTTCGTTACTAAGTATTTAACTGCGACGTAATTATGCTAATTAATTATAATTAGCTAAGTATTATCTATAAAGTGTAGAAAATGCTGTTATTACAATTATTGTTACAATTAGAGTTTATTTTGTACTTGCAATAAATTGTTTTTTCAACTTGTTTGTTTTGCTGATATTCTATGATTGAACTAGTGGGAAAGAAAATACCACCTGTTCTGTTGTTAAAAGGCACACGGCTTTATGCTCTCTTTCATTCATACACAATATCCATAAAAAATGGCCAGCTGACATCCCACTCACGAACACAACATGATAAATTACCAAATTGGATATTCCCAATGATGCGACACTCCCAGATTCGAATCCTGTTTGGTATTTGCAAAGCAATGTAATAAAAGGCTGGCATTGTATCCGCGTGAAGGCATCGCTATGCCGTAGATATCGAGGGCAGCACTAAATATATGTATACCTATTAACATGTCAATATTAGTTACACATTTAAATTGAGAAACTATATCATTGGTTAATTTACGTTATAGCACTATGAGTGGGCCATCGAACTGCATTGAATTGGTAAGCGTTGCATAAGTAGAACGCGGGCTGACATAACGATGGCTTCGCAACCGTCAGTGGTTCAGCTGCGGCCTTGGCCCCGATGGCGGCGCGGGCGGCGACCGCGGGCCGACTGCAATCCGCGGATGCCGCAACGTAAACACCGCGCCCGCCATCGCGCCGCGCCGCCGCCGCATGCGCACGCACCTACCAGTGCAGTAGGCAACTCAACGCGCGTCGCTGGTGCGCAAACGCATCCAATCTGATTGCCGCCAAATTCAAACCGTAGGTTGAACTTGACAGTTTATTTACTTTTAGCAAATAAAAATGTGTTACGCTTAAATTTATTTGTGTAATATCAAATTGCGATTCGAAGACCGAAAAAATAAATTGATATTGTTTCCGTTATGTGGTTGAATTTATACGTATATTATAACCGTTGTGATTGAAATAATAAATTATAGTGTGTGAAGGTGAAATATTTATTAACGTATTGTACGTAAATATTATTTACCCAAAGTACTGCCGTGCGCTTGGACCACAAAGTTGTTGAAGGTTTTTCCTGGATACTCGCACGCTAGTGAAAGTCACAATACATAACATTATCTACCATTAGGTAAGAAATAATACTTGTTTTAATTAACAAATGCTACTATTTTGTCACAATTAACATTAGCTAAGTTTGCTTAGGTATAGGCATCGGTTCTCTACATTAGATAAACAAATACAAAGGGCAACCAATACCATCTTTGTTGTAGGTAAGATATTAATTAAACACATATTAACGTTAATAACGTGGAATATGTTGTACGAGTTCTTTTGCTCGATTCTAAGTTCCTGGAACATATTATTGTACCGTAATCTACATACTTGCAACTACTAGCTTCCATCAACGAAGAAAGCGAATGCAAGTTATTGCAAGTGAGAGCTGTTAATTTCATACTAACTACACTATAATGTTCGAGTTTATATCGTTTGCGTACATGAGATGAATACATTATTAAGTCTGTATCCGCAAGGGATAGGAATCGATGGGAAATAACGACATAGGCAAATGACAAGAAAAGGCTACACACGAGCGGACCCAGAACGTCCATTTTTCTTTTATCCCCTGTGTAAGTAGTATTCTGATGGTTCGACAATATGCAGTATACTTATATTAAATGAAAAATATTTATCTCTGAGAATATGGAGGAAGTCACTGTGCATGCCTCTAACTGGTGGAACTAGGTAGACAAGTACATTGCAACTTATTGAGTAATTGGCTTAATGAAAAAGGCAGTTCAGCTAGTTCATAATATTGCATCAAAATTCGACATTATGTTACCACACCACTAAGATTCATTATGTGTCCGTGTTGCAAGCAGTAGGAGGTGTACGAATGCGAAGCGGGTCTATATTGAAATCCATAATTCAAAATCCATTTATTGAAAGAAAACGCATAAGTAGGTATAGGTACCGCTTAAAACGCTTATGCATGAAAGTGTAAATTAAAAAATACAAATATGAAATCATAATTTCTTTATATCGTAAGACAATAAACAACTCTTTCGATTCGAAAACTTCTGAGATCTCAGGAAGATTTCAGAGTTGGTGCCATAATAAAAGTTGTTTATTATCAAGGCCGTTTGGTATCGATAATTAATTTATACTTAGTCGCACTGTAAACTGCGAATACCCCATCTGTAAGAGATCAGTTTACTCTACTGGGGGAAGCGGGTATGTAAGTTCAGATACGTTGATAACAGTCCTTGTTACAACTTAAATCAGGGATATGAAGATGCCTCTACAGAAACTGGAGACAGAGAATCTGGAACTTTGCCTGGCGATCATTCATATCATAGGAGAAAAACATTGTTCGATATTGAGAACATCGTTCAAAACTATTATCTATCTAGACTTAACAGATCTATAATTATATCAGTTGCGTAACAGAAAAACAGACGCATTTCTATAGCCTAAGATGGCCCGGCCTAATGATTTATGGAAGAACAGAGGTATCACAAAAAATGTGTCTAAAAAGTAAGGGCAGTGATCTTGCCAATATTTCTGTACGGTGTACAAAACTTGGACCATTAAGGCGAGAGAGCGGCAGAGTTTTTATGCATTTGAAAGGTAAAAGATTATCTTTAATCAATGTTCATTTAATGAGGCATGGGGATGACAGTCTCGACGAGCTGATCATCGGCGGCAACACAGAAGCTTACAAGTCGCCCACCAACTTTATCCAACTACCAACTAAAAGATGCGCAAACACAAACTTTCTAATAAGTTGCCAAAATTGCCACAGGCAGCTATCGAAGGAGACAATTTATTCATTCCCGATTACATTATCTCTCCATCGCCACTGCTCAAACTCCTTTGTAAAAGCACTTTGAAGAAGATTTGATAATATGTTCAATATGTAGACAGACATGGTCAGCAACATAAATAGCGAGCATTTCTTACGGTTGCTGGTGATCTAGTCCCACTGACCAGAGGAGCTACATCAGCCTCTTCGCTACAAGTAGTTGTCCGCATGAATTTGGACAAAACGTGTCGTTGTGAATAGCATTCACCTTGAAATATTGGCTCTAATACACTTACCTACCTTGGGCAAATATTGGCACTTAGGTATAAGCAAATTTGAGAGGGAGGCCAAGAGGAAACTTCATTGGGACTTCTTCTAACCCACAATACTTGAAAACGAAAGTTTTGAAGAAGTGTACTAAGTGGGTCCTACCGTCGTGCCGGGACGTGGACACCTACCTACAGTGCGGCTGGTTCACGAGTTCAAGGTCGCTAAGCGTGCTATGTAACGCGCTATGCTCGTGGTCTCGCAACGAAGTAATCCGACAGAGAACCGAAGTTATACGTAGGTACAAATACCTATCTACCCAATTCCCTGTGGTAGGTGTGTATACATAAAAGGCATGTATTATAAGTAGGTAGGTGCCCTATCTCGAAATTTGAGAGGATGGATGGATGTTTGGTACAATTACCTTTGCAAAAATGAATGCATTGATCTTGATGAAACATAATAGTTTAAGTTGATGAAACTTAGTAATAGGGTAATGCCTAAGTAGGTACCTATGCTGCGTACATAATGGAAATGGTGCCCCTCAAACAGATTGAGACTAATATTAAAGTAGGTACCTACTTCAATACTCAATGAGTACCTAAGCAGTATTTTGTTCTAAATAAACATGTTTCAATAAAACAGATACAACACCAGCCAGTCTTCAAACTGCGGAGATGTTGCAACCGTCGTCTAGCGCTACCGCGACCCTCGCAACTCTCGTGGTGGTGGCTGTCCTTGCCACTTACTTGACAGCAAATGCGCAACCAGTTAGTAAAGAGCATGTTTTAATGTGATGTATTTGGTGGAGGGTTATTTAGAATGTTAATAAGTTATATGTAGGGACTAGGACTAGACTTATCTATTTTTTTTAATAATGGTAAAAACGACAAACAGAATAGATAGGTAAACATGTAAACTTTGTTACGCAAAGACTACTCATGGATTTAGTAAACTTAAACGCAAAAGACAATTCAAAGTTTACGCGGAAAAGAGTAATACAATATTAAAAGAGACTATTCACGGCCCATAGCTTTCATACACACAAAAAGTACTAACGTTTGAAAGCGCTGGCCAACAAATTTAATTTCGACAGCATGCGTTAATCCGAACATTTTCTAGATTTTCAAGCTTCAATAACAACTATAGTAGCTAATGGTCGTAGTATATATGTCTGAGGGAATCAATACGTTCGGAATGAAACATTCAATTATAATTTTTTTTGGTACTTTTTGGATGATATCTTATGAAAGTCTTAAATATATATAACGATTCATTAAATGATATTTGATACCTAAGTCTATTTTAGTTATACTTATTACAAATTGTCTTTTCAGCCTACAGCCTCCGATTCTATTGCCCGGGATCGCACATTTAGACAAGCAGCCATTAGAGCTGGGAAAAATGTTGCGTCTACACCAAAACTGGGTTTTTTTGGTACTATATTCCACCTTATTCTCGAGGTAAAACCAATTTTTTATTAATTCACTCATCATAGCATAAACAATGCCAGCACAGGGTAGATATAAGTAAGTACCTACTTATAAATCGTAGTCAATATAACAAGACAAAACCACCAACGATGATAAATGACCGTGAGGGGTCATAGTAGATAATGTTACCAATAAGTACCTAAATAGAATTTAATGTGAGTTTTCATTTAAATTGATGCTCTAGGTAAACGATGAGCATACTTAAACGTTTCTGGGCTTGCCAATTTAAAGGATCTAATCGCTAATTAGTTTCGAATACTTGACGAAAATGAAAATAATTGAAGTGTGAAACGGCCGTCCATCCAGTTCCTACTTTTCAAGCATATTGGAATTCCACCCAGGACTCCCAGACTGGGTTTAGCCACCTTCCTAAACGCCGCCGCCCAACCATGTTGTATGCAGCGGTTGCTCGCGGTATCTGCTTCAACTGTCCATATTTTCCGTAGATGCACATATCCTTGGACTCATTTGAGTTTGTGACTGCACTACGATTAATGTGCATGTGTGGGCTTGAAAAGTGCATTCGGGTTAGAGTAAAATTAAGAAAAGTTTCATTAACTGGTTTTTAAGGCCGGGGGTAGATGTCCAGAGTATGTGCCTCCTTTGGTGCTCAACGGCACTGAACTAAAACGTGTGCATGCCTTTAAATACCTGGGACACATTGTTACCGACGACCTTAAGGACCAGGAAGACATTGATCGGGAGCGCAGGGCACTGGCAGTGCGTTGCAATATGTTGGCCCGCAGGTTCGCTCGGTGTAGTCGTGAAACAAAAATTACTCTTTTTAAAGCTTACTGCCAAAGTTTCTACACCGGCAACCTGTGGACCAGCTACTCGCAGAGGGCGCTGAGCGCCTTGCGCGTCCAATACAATAATGGTTTCAGGATGCTGATGGGACTCCCCCGTTTCTGCAGCGCCTCGACGATGTTCTCGGACGCAAGGGTAGACGGGTTTCAGGCCATACTGCGTAAAAAGACGGCGTCTTTACTGTGTAGAATTCGGGACAGCTCTAACAGTATCCTGAAATCTATAGGCGAAAGGTTTGATTCGCCCATCGTTGAACACTTCGTCCTGCGAGTAATTGGGCACTCCGTATAAATGTGCTTTCTTGTCTGATCTCAGCCTGGCGGAGTGTTTGATGATGAGGGTTTCAACCTGTGCCTAAGTATACTTACTTAATTTTTATAAATTTGTATTACTAACATAGTGGTATAAGATAATATTGATACTAACATTTTGGATTACATAATCATCTGATAAATAAATATATTGAATATTGAATTGAATTAACCTTTTCAACGCCAAACTCACATACCTATATGTGACATCTCATTTCCATGCCCATGACGCCAAAGACTGATATATCAGACAACAAAATAAGTTATAATCAACCATTATTTTAATTGCACAAACGAACATTAACATTGAGTTTATTATTTAATACATCGATATGTATTATGTTCACAATACTACCTAAACAACATATTTTTGGGCCGTGGCGTAAAAATCGTAAAAATCCGTGTCGTGGAAAGGGTTAATAATATCTATGTCTATACTACACAGAAGACTTTTCTTCTCCCTGCGTACGTACACACATTTTACCTATAACTTCAAGGTTCCACACTGACGACACTGAATAATAATGTTATATTCTATTGTTACTTTGGGTTTATGTGCTTGGTGGAAATGAGTACGAGTGTTGGGCAATGTCCATATAAAATACTAGTGTGCCCGGTGCGACTTCGTTCGCGTGGCGTTCTACTCCTACCCCTACTCTACACCTACCCTACCCTACAGGATGTGTATGTACGAAAAAAGGGTAGGTAGGGGCCAGTATGAAAAAAGGGCAGGTAGTGGCCTACCCCCTTTTTTCATACATACAAAACTTGCCAACCAACAACAAAAAAGAATTAGTTTAATTTGGTGTAGCCGTTTTGAAATTATACTCGAACATAACGGATACCTTGGGTTCTATTAATGCAACTTGGGGAACTCTTATTTTTCTTAAGATATAATTTAGCTTTTTACCTTTTGTTCTATTAATGAAATTCACTTAGGGAATTCTTATATCTTATATTTGCTGATAGGTGAAAGAATTTTAAAATGGGTCTGTACTTTTTGAGTTTATCCATTACAAACACAAACAAACCGACAAACAATCAAATCTTTCCTCTTTATAAGTATAAATAATGTCATAAAGGCGCTCCCACAGCGTTGTTTCCAATGTTCCCGATGTCCAAAGTGTGTACTTCAGACATCGTGGACATCGTACCACTTAATCTGTGGACTTTGTAATATTAATACAACACTTATTTCCTTTCAGCAAGTCAACGATACCAAAAGTGCGTACAACCAGGTCACGGATTTAGTAAATGGTCAATTTACTGACGACAACGTAAGATAATTAATTTTACACTATCTGATATAAGGCTTACATATTATGCCATGGACCAAGTGATTAATCCGGGCACTATTTATGATGCCCGGGTAATATGAATAATGTAATGACAAGTCAAATCTTATTAAATATTTATCACATTGCCCGGTCATTATAAATGCTGCCACGCAACTATTGGGTAACATGATAATTAAGATACATTACAACAATTTGACATGGCTGCACTCCAAGTTGCTGGGATAGCTTAGGTTAGGGTTGTGGCCATCAAAAGACAAGCGAGCGAGGCTTTTGCTTTTGACCCCTCAACAACCTTTATATAGACACATGGACATAAGGCCCCTCCCACGCAAGGGGAGGTTGTTGCCATAATCTCCACCTTAACTAAGCAGGCGGGTTGAAAATCGCAGTGTTATAAATATAACAATGGAAAACGCTGCTGCCCATTTCCCAGCCTACGGAGACCTTAAATATTTTTCGCCACGAAAACATTAGTCGCCTTATACGACACTCACAAGTATAAGGGGTCGGTGCTATTCTACTCTGCCGGACACCACGCAGCCATACAATGTACGAAAGCATTTGACCACCATCTTAGCTGATGCCAAGTGACTCAACAAAGAAGCTTTATTTACCCATAAAGCAGTGATTCGAGACTTGCTGCCTTAGTAAAAGTTGTAGAATATAAGAAAACCTTTCCAACGACACAGGACTTAACTTTATGGGTCATATAGGCTAGGATCATTAAATACCAAAATTTTTGGCGGTCCTCTTTTACATCATCATCATCATCATATCAGCCAGAAGACGCCCCCTGCTGGGCATAGGCCTCCCCCAGAGATCTCAACAAAGACCGGTCCTGTGCTTTCCGCATCCAGCTGGTACCTGCGATCCTTACTAGGTCGTCGGTCCACCTTGTAGGAGGCCTACCCACGCTGCGTCTACCGGTACGTGGTCGCCACTCGAGAACTTTACTGCCCCATCGGCCATCTGTTCTTCGAGCTATGTGCCCTGCCCACTGCCACTTCAGTCTGGCAATCCTTAAAGCTATGTCAGTGACCTTGGTTCGCTTGCGGATCTCCTCATTTCTGACTCGATCGCGCAAAGAAATTCCGAGCATAGCTCTTTCCATTGCCCTTTGGGTAACAGTGAGCTTTCTTATAAGGCCCATAGTGAGTGGCCACGTTTCAGATCCGTAAGTCATCACTGGCAACACACATTGGTCAAAGACCTTCGTCTTGAGACACTGCGGTAATTGGGACGAAAATATGTGGCGTAGCTTTCCGAACGCTGCCCAACCGAGTTGGATTCGTCGATTGACCTCTTTCTCGAAATTGGACCTACCTAGCCGGACTTTTTGTCCTAGGTATGTATAGTCGTCAACAACTTCAAGTGGAGTGCCTCCAACTGTCACTGGAGTAGGCACAACATGGACATTCGACATAATTTTCGTCTTGTCCATGTTCATTTTAAGTCCTACTTGTTGAGAGGCACTACAGAGGTCATTGAGCATTTTGCCCAAGTCTTCCAGGGTTTCAGCCATGACTACGATATCGTCAGCAAATCTGAGGTGCGAGAGGTACTCGCCGTTAATATTGATGCCAAGTCCGTCCCAGTCCAGAAGCCTAAAGATATTCTCCAGTGCAGCGGTAAACAACTTCGGAGATATGACATCACCTTGTCTAACACCTCGCTGCAGCTGAATAGGTTCTGTGGTCTTGTCCTGGAGACGAACTGACATAGTGGCGTTTTTGCTTCAATGCTTCGATATATCGATAGTCAATTTGGCACCGCTGTAGAGACTGGAGCACCGCCCAAGTTTCGATCGAATCGAAGGCTTTCTCATAGTCCACAAACGCCAAGCATAATGGCCGGTTATACTCTTCGGTCTTCTTTACAACCTGCCGCAGCGTATGTATGTGGTCTATGGTACTAAAACCTTTTCGGAATCCGGCTTGTTCGGGAGGCTGGAAGTCATCAAACCTGCGTGCGAGACGATTCGTAATGACTCTCGAAAACAGCTTATAGACATGGGTCAGTAGCGATATTGGTCTGAAGTTCTTCAAGAGAGCCTTATCACCTTTCTTGAAGAACAATATCACTACGCTTCTGTGCCATGCTTCCGGCGTTTTGCCCTCGAGGATGACGGAATTGAACAGCTTCTGAAGGGTCTTAAGCACAGGTTTGCCACCAGCTTTCAGAAGCTCAGCCGTAATTCCATCATCACCCGGCGCCTTGTTGTTCTTAAGCTGTTTGAGAGCCATACTAATCTCGTACAGGCTGATGTCCGGGTTATCTTCGGTGTAGTGTCGGGTCAACTTGGCTCTGGGGTCTTTTGCCATACTGGTAACAGGTGCCCGTGTTGTCGTGTATAACTGTCCATAGAACCTCTCGACTTCCCTCAAAACCTCGTACTTGGTCGAAACAACTCTGCCGTCATCCGTTTTCAGTCTCGTCAACTGGCTCTGTCCAATCGACAGATCTCTCGCAAAGACTTTAGAGCCTTTGTTCCGCTCGATCGCCGCCTCAATATTGGTAGTATTGAAGCGGCGTATGTCGCGGGTCAGAGACTTGGAGATCTGTCGATTAAGTCGCCTAAATTGAGAGACATCATCAGGGGATTGCAGAGTCATTCCGCGTCTTTTACAATATGTAGTTAATAATGATAGAAAAGTAAAAATTAAATTGTGGGATATTTGAGTATTTTCAGGACTACGGTCTGTGATTGAGAGACATCATCAGGGGATTGCAGAGTCATTCCGCCTCTTTTACAATATGTAGTTAATAATGATAGAAAAGTAAAAATTAAATTGTGGGATATTTGAGTATTTTCAGGACTACGGTCTGTGATTTTCAAACCGCCTGGCAAGCGTGGAGATTATGGCTAATCTTCCACTGACGTGGAAGAGGCATTTGCACTGTTACGGGATGTTATAGATTAGTAGTAAGAATTATGGGACAGTCAGCTGAAGAGTGAAATGTTCCCCTAGCATAATAAATTGCTAAGTATTATGTTTGTGTTTGACTTCTATAGGCGGTAACAGTGGCACCCACACCGGATGCTGCAAATAACGGATCTACCGAGGCTCCGAAGATATCGAGAGCAGAATTTCTTAAAATACTTGATCGAAATCTTAAAGGGTTAGCGCGTCTTCGCAACCTCGAGTGGCGAGAAGCTCGAAAGGTAAGATTAGTCGGTTTCAATTTACTGTATTTACATAAATTAAGAAGGTAAGTATAAGGAAGTATGTATAGGTACCTATGCTATGTCACAGTAAAATTGTAAAACCGTTGTACATTATTCGAGCTATCGATCTTATAATATAAACTATCGAAATATTGTGAACTGCAACAAAATTCACCAAACCATTTACAATAAAACTCTATTTTTTTTTTCGAAAAATAGCTTAAGAGAATATATGGAATACTTTAGATAGGATTTAAATGAGTTATTAATTGTAACCGAGTCGTGAATTAGGTACTTTGTTGTTTTGCAAACCGTACGCACCGTAGAGAATTACGACTACGTATACCTAGAGACTCGATAGTTAATATCACATACTTTAAGGGTATGTTCCGGATTTCCTAGCGCGTACCTTTGTTGGCGAGTAGCCTGATATTTCGACGCGGTTGCGTGCATCATGGTCACGGGACGATAGTCGTCAACAAAGGTACGCGGTTGGAAAACCGGAACAGTATAACCCTTTAAATGTGTGATAATAACCGCGACAGTTTCAAACATTAAGTTGTTATTAGTACTACAAATATTCTAAAGTAGATATTTTATTTTCCAGGACTCCTGGGCAAACATACAGGGATATAAAAATGAAATCTTCGCAGGGAAAAGAAATCGGAAAAGAAGATAAGAAACAAAACTAAATGCCGCAAATAAGGCATGAAGCACAGTTGAAAAGCTTTAGCCTATACTACCTAATAATATTACGCATGAAAAAGACGTATCATATAATATTGTGACAGTGACATGCCTACTGCTAAGCTTTTTAGATATAACTTGCTTTTTACGTTACTGCATTTAATAGTACAGTCGTCGAGTAAACTAAAATTTCTTTTTATACCACTAATGTGGCAAACAAGCTTGCGGTCTGCCTGATGGTAAGCAGTCACCGCAGCCTAAGGACGTTTGCAATACCAGGGGCATCACCTACGCGTTGCCGACCCCGTAAAAACCTTTTAACCCCTTTCTTGAAGAACTCCATGTTGTAATCTCCAGGGAAAACCTCTCCAGGTAGTTCATTCCACAACCTTAGTGTACGTGGGAGAAATTTTCTTTGGAACCGGACAGTTCGCGAAAAATTTGGCTCCATGGTGTGAGGATGAACTCCCTGTCGATGGCTAACGGTGCGGTGGTGGAGTAGAAGTTGACATAATAGTGTCAATATACGATCCGATTTGGCTAGAACCGACAATAATCCTAATAATATAAAATTAAGTTGCTTTCGGATGAGCGGGTGGGCCGACCACGCCCGACCAAGGTCGGCTCGCCCGCGCATATAAAAGCGGCTTTATTTTACGCTAGGCAAGGATTAGTATCAACTGCAACTGACGATTGGTCGGCTCCAGCGAAATCGGGGCATCTATTGACACTTTCAGTCTGATATTGGCCGTGTTCGAGAGCTGCAAGATAACTTGGCACGCGGGTGAGAGTGGAACTAAAATTGACGGACACCCAACTCCATCGAAACTCAAATCCCTTTTAAATATTAAATATTCATGGACAAATTCACACAGCGCCATCTAGCCCCAAAATAAGCAAAGCTTGTGCTATGGGTGCTAAATAACTGATAAACTACTTAAATACTTTTTAAATACATACTTATTATACATAGAACACCCAGACCCGTAACAGAAATAAAAATTCATCATTTCAATTTCTGCCCGGCCGGGAATCGAACCCGGGACCTCTTGCGTGGCAGACACTGACCGCTGACCGGCATGTTGACCACTGAACCACTCAGGACGTCAAAATCTTTGTTACTATGGAGTTGACTATCTGGTTGTCTGTTAATTTGAGTTCCATTATCAGCCGCGCGCCAAGTCAAAAAGCCTTATTTCTTGTAATAATATGAACAAATTAAGAAGAAGATTAAACATGACATTCAGTTTCCTCGGCTGTAGGTACCTAGCAGTGACAACAGTCAGATACATAGGTAGTATTTATGGATAAATTTAAAATAAATTATTGAAAGTTGGAAGACACAAGTACCTACTTTCCTCTTCTTTCTTTAGAGTAGTTGGCCATCACATCCTACTAGGTACAGTTAGCTGCAGAGTGAACAGTTCCTCCTACTAACATACCGTTCACTATGCATCTCACTATACCTACCAGTACTGAAACAGACTAATCATAATAGATTATCTCTGACGCTGTTAAGTCACATCCAAAAGTTATTCGTATTTTTATTTATTAATTACATAAATAGGTAATAAGTACAGGCCATGGTAAAAATAAATTATAAGTACTATAATTAAAGACAGAAGTTGTTTGTTTCATTATCCCAAAGATCGAGTTTGACTAGAAATCTGACCAGGATTGAAAAGTGGCTGATGTATTTTTATTCATTAGTTGGCGCCACCGGCAAGGTAATTCCTTACATTGGAAACAGCAATGAAGTTCAAGTAACAAAAACTGTAGATTCCTCTTGCAATAACCAGCCGAACAACATAGGCACCAACTTTATGAGCAAGGGAATCCATCCACTCGCTCATCAAGTTGGTGCACACAGAGTTTGCGCGCAAAATCTAACTACGGAGTGTTTTGACCAATCCGAGATCACTATCGAAACTCCGTAGATTTTACCCCCGGGGTTACCAACGCGACACCCAGCCTGCGGATGGCCTAAGTGTTTAGTACAATTATTGGGTAGTTTAAATATTTTTTGAAAGAAAGAAAAAGAAGTAAGAAAGAAAATACATTTATTACACATAGCACACCACGACACAATAACAGTTACAATTACAGACAACGGAAACATTAACATTTAAAATATCTTAATAAGACAATATAATGTAGTCTCCCATGACACTGTCGGTGCCGCAGCGGCTAGCGCAAATGATACCCACTCAGCATGTGCTGTGAGGCGCATGAAACGACTCACAGCGCTGGTATTCTGTGGGCCCATTGTTTGGGTACGTCACGGGCGTTATACTAACTAAATAAAATAAATAAATACATAAAAATAAATAAAACATGTAGGTATGGTAGATAAATAAATATTATTTTAAACATCACGGCACATCTGCTGGCCGTTGCGCAATCCACACGTTCCTGCGGCCTCGCTATGTATGCCATGGTGCAGGCGGCGGGGCAGGCCGGGAGGGGATGCCGTCTCGCCCCACACCCCACCCATTTTCGTTTTAAGTTTTAAAATTTATTATTTTTGTCCATTAGTCCTACTCCAGTGACAGTTGGAGGCACTCCACTTGAAGTTGTTGACGACTATACATACCTAGGACAAATAGTCCGGCTAGGTAGGTCCAATTTCGAGAAAGAGGTCAATCGACGAATCCAACTCGGTTGGGCAGCGTTCGGGAAGCTACGCCACATATTTTCGTCCCAATTACCGCAGTGTCTCAAGACGAAGGTCTTTGACCAATGTGTGTTGCCAGTGATGACTTACGGAGCTGAAACGTGGCCACTCACTATGGGCCTTATAAGAAAGCTCACTGTTACCCAAAGGGCAATGGAAAGAGCTATGCTCGGAGTTTCTTTGCGCGATCGAGTCAGAAATGAGGAGATCCGCAAGCGAACCAAGGTCACCGACATAGCTCTAAGGATTGCCAGACTGAAGTGGCAGTGGGCAGGGCACATAGCTCGAAGAACAGATGGCCGATGGGGCAGTAAAGTTCTCGAGTGGCGACCACGTACCGGTAGACGCAGCGTGGGTAGGCCTCCTACAAGGTGGACCGACGACCTGGTAAGGATCGCAGGTACCAGCTGGATGCGGAAAGCACAGGACCGGTCTTTGTGGAGATCTCTGGGGGATGCCTATGCCCAGCAGTGGGCGTCTACTGGCTGATGATGATGATGATGATGATGTTCATTAGTCTGGTTATAAAAGGTATTAGGTTATTATATGTAGGGAATGCAATACCGGGATCCCGCATACATTTTGCGGGACTAATCCCGGTCGAAAATTTTGCGGGACTAATCCCGGTCGAAAATTTTGCGGGATCCCGCTGGACTGGCGGGATTACAGAGAAGCATGGTTTATACGTGATAATGTGCGCGAGGCAGCTCGTGGGCCGAGGCATGGCCGGCTGGGCACTGGCTAAGCGATGTGATGAATACTAAGCGATGAGAAGCTATACTTGCGAGCTTAACTATCGAACAAACCCCATATTTTTTCCTTTAAGCTCCTACCCATTTTTTTTGTTCCGATCGCTAGCTAACTTCATCCGCTTGGCTAACCTGAAAATTAACTGAAAATATCGAGATCGGCCCAGCCGTATCAGGTTCATTGGAAACACATCGATTTTAAATGTGTAGGTAGATAGATTTACAGGAAATGTTGTCTGGAAATGAAATTTCATTCATCCGATCGCTTTTAAACTTTAGAGGATCGCTTAATTGCTGGGTGAAGATTCCGTGAAATTTTTATCAAAATCGGTGCAATCGCTTCGAAGATATGTCAAATTACGCCAATCCCTTCTTTCACTTCTACCTACATTTCCGTCGCTTCCGTCCGTGCTTCGTCGGACACACACTAAAAATGAATGAGATGGGGTTCGTTCAGTAAGTTCAAGTCGTAAACAGGATTTTAGTTATTTTCAACTCAAGCCTCCCCCGTTGTCAGCGAGGAGGATAACTGCTGCTGCGATTACACACCCTAATCTAGCACGACTACATGGCTGGATGTTAGCTACGCGTCGACTAATCCGCACCGCACGAGCCGTACGCGCCGCACGTATCGCATTTTGGATTGCTTTGTATGAGTTTGTATAGGAGTGCGCTCACTGTCCGCACTGGCCGCACCGCATTGTCAATTGTTAGGGATACCAGCATATGCGGACAGAGATACCAGTAAGAAATGCGTTACCTGCCTGAAATGGAAGACCAAGTCCTAAAATATTTACCCATAAATCTAAGAAAAAATAAAGGTTTAAATTGTAACTGCACTTCTGTACTTGAGCCTGCTATGAACTAGTGGGGGGGGGGGGGGGGGGGGGGGGTTCACAATCTCCACGCTTGGCACGTAAAACAAAAAACAGGAAACGTGCGACAGAATTACACGAGTTAGTTCCACCAACCCCATTCCATCTTCGGGGCTCCAGGTGTAGGTCAGCGTACCATCTTTATATTGTCGACATTCCACCTATACGCACTCAGCGGTTTTCTAACTCTTTTCTGTTGTGAACGGCAAGGGAATGGAACTCGCTGCCTGCACAAGTTTTCCCTGAGCGCTACAACTTGGGTCTCTTTAAGACAAGAGTGAATAGGTACTTAATAGACAGGTATGCACCATCGTAGACTGCATCTGCACTTAACATTAGGTGAGATGACAGCCAAATACAGGTATTTGGCTGTCATCTCATGTCACCTATTCCACATAAAAAAAAGAATGATAATCTCATAGAGAAAAAATTTTATCTACGTTCACACAGCCCTTAAGGGCTTAGCATGAGCTCTTATAGCAGGACCTAAACAGAATTGCCTTGGTTATTCGTCATGAGCAACATTTAGCAGGCTTGCCGACTTGTCAGAAAAACAATTCTGTTCTTAAATCGTTCACCGAAATTTTATATGAAGAACCGTACCATGACGATGAATTTGACAACAGCAAAACGAATATTGCGCGGTTGTAAGTCGCTATTCTCTTAGCTGTTTCAACATTTAATATTTATGAAAAGTAGTTCCGCTGATAACCACGGGACTTATCTATGGAAAGAGAAAATGGTAGGAAAGACAAAAACTGATAGCGTTGTCTCGTATTGTTAACAAATCGACGTGGCAATCGGGGTATGAGGCACGCGCGAAAGGGAGGAAGCCCCGCACACCAGCAGCGGTACCGCTGATCTCCGACAGCATGCCGCCAGTTTGATCCCACCCTCTGGAAATGTCTGGAATGACGTTCGTCCATGGACATACTACCCAAAGGGACTGCGCACTGCTTTGACTAAAACCGGGCAGAGCGAGAGTCACCATCGATAGTCCTTTGTCCCTTTCTAACAGTGTAAACACAATGTTAAGGTACGCGTCGACTAGCCCGCACCGCACGAGCCGCACGCGCCGCACGCATCGCATTTCGGGTTGCTTTGTATGAGTTTGTATAGGAGTGCGTTCACTACCCGCACTGGCCGCGCCGCACAGCCGCACCGCATTGTCAGTAGTTAGGGATACCAGCATAAAATGCGGGCGATGCGGACAGGGATACAAGAAAAAAAGGCGTTATTTGCCTGAAATGGGAGAGTAAGTCCTAAAATATTTACCCATAAATATAAGAAAAAAATTGTAAGTTAAAATTATAACTGCACTTCAGTATTTAAGCCTGCTATAAACTAGTGGGGGGGTTTGTCACAAACTCCACGCTTGGCACGTAAATCAAAAAACAGGAAACGCTGCTGACCAATTTTACAACAAAAGAAATGTCCTGAGCTGGCCTCTAAGACATTAATCTCCTTCCTTGTACGCGTACAACATCTGTGAACTTAATGTGTTAAACTCTGTCTAAGAAGTTTAGCAACCAGCGAAATTATAAGATTGATTGAAATCAACAAGTAGATACCTAAGCATAACTGATTGAATAATGAGGACAGTCTGTATACAACAAGATAGGAGCTAAAAGATGGACGTCTTCATTATTCTAAATCAGGTTGATTACTTGTTGATGTCAATCATTCTTATAATTTCCTAAGTCGCTTCACTTTTTAGACAGCGTCTAAAGCTATAATCTAATCTGCCTTAATAATTTTATGTAAAATTAAATATAAACAAAGTACCTAAGCCTTAGTGGCTTCATATAATGTTCATATACCCCAACAATATGAACATTATCTAAAATATCTAATCCCACATACCCCTAAATTTGTGGAAGAAATCGCTGGGTTGGGAACCCTGAGGGCCGGCCCGTGACGTCACACGGATATTAAACTATAGAATTTGCCGCAAATATATTCGACTTTAGAGCCTACTTATAGCTGGAGTCACAATCTATATTTTGTTTCCTTTTTTAATGGTGCATATGACATGTCTGATAGAGAAGGATATAAGTTGTTAAGTACCCATTCGAACCTACTGCTATTATCAACTGTTAAGCGCGCTCCACATGTGGACAGTTCCGCGGGAACACGAGAATGTAGAGGGAGTATTCGTGTAGTCCCGTGCATGTTTGGCATGTCTCGCCTATTTCATAGACTAAGTAGAGATAGTTTGTTGTCGTCTCGATTCGATCGATTTTATATTTATATTTCTAGCGTTTTTTCCCATAACAGATTCGGGGTACACTTGACCATGATCCAGGATATTAGTATGTCAAGTAATTACAGTAGAGCAGGTGCTATCACCTCTGTGACCCTGTTTACAGCACATTAGCGATATTACACCGATGAATCGATATAATGTCGACGCGTTTTGGCACCACCACATCCCTAATAGGCGAGAATGTAGAGGGTCGACCAAAGTCCCGGCAAAAGTTTCGCCGGAAGTTTCGGCGAACATGTGGAGCGCGCTTTAGTATTTTTTAATTTGTGACTGAGAGTTCTAGATAATTGCTCGAAACCAAAGATTTTGGATCATAGAGCAATCGAAACTATAGACTTCTCTTTTTAGAAAGAAATTCTCGTTGACAGTGTTGCCACATTGGACTATTTTTTCGCTATACTGGCGAAATTTGGAGACAGCGTGGCGAAATTTTATAGTGATTTACTTTGGCGAAAAATAAATTAGGAACTGGTAAATTTTTAAATGCTATTTTCATACAATAAGTTATATTATAAGTAATAGTCAAATTGAAAAAAAATAAATTTAGTTCTGGTTGACTTGGAGACATTGCCAATATTTGGCCCATTGTTTGTTGTTACTAGAACAGAGCATCTATGGAGTAGCTTCAATAATACTTATTTTGATGACCTATAAAATAACGGGTGGTGTAGAAGCCACACTGTTGAGATTATTACATATTGACGGTTGTATAATTTTATTTATACGGCTGAGAAACAGGCAAGCGGGTCACCTGATGGAAAGTGGTCACCACCGCCTATGGACATCAGCAACACTAGGGGATATACGGATCAAATACAGGGGCTAGGTATTATATACAGATCTACTGTGGTTTGAAGCTGAACGTCGCGCGTCGCCAAAAGAAGACCTATATGGCTAGCTGCAGCGCGGATCTTGAAACCAATCGTATAAACAGCGTAAATGGCAATAGAACATAGAAGTTCAATTATTTTGGATCCGTGCTGCATGAGTCCGGCGAGTAGGGTCTAGCCCTGAATCCTGATTTACTACTCGAATTACTGTTGTTAAGTTTCATTAAGTTAAACAAACGTTCAGCTTGTTGTATTGACTTATTTCCATTTCAATTACAATATTCGCATCTTCCATATTATGCACATTGTTGAACGTATTTTAACATCACACTGTTTTAGTCATACATTTTATATATAATTCCGCTTGATGTCACTAGATGGCGCTGCCTACCTTTTACATCGCGGTAGTGATATGTACCGTGTATAATTTATGATATGAATTTTTAATATACCTTTTTTGAATCTGGACTTCGACTGGTTTCATTGATAACCCGTTCCTAGTTCACCTACCCTTGGGAACACCCTAGAGTACTGAGCCCGCAAAATTGCTGAGCTTGTTTATGTGGTGTGAGACATCGCGGATAATATCGAAGACTTAGTCACGATTGTTGGTACCTAAACCTGCCTGTATCAGGAAAGAGGCTTTTATTTCTTAGTGTTATTACACGTTTTATTACTCAATTTATTAAACGTGTAAATTAACATAACACCCGATTTCTTAGTGCTACACACTAAATATTAAGAATTAATAAATTCAGTAACTTTTTCTAGTTGGTCACTCCATAGTTGCCTTGTTCTGAAATTTTCGAATTTACGTCTTTTTATGTAAACCCGGCCAAAGAATTTTATAATCTAAACGCAGTTTGCCAGATCCATTCGTATGGCCGGTATGCATAGGCATACCGCTGTAAAGAGTTAAATAGTGCCACAAACTCAGACAATCAGATAGACCCACCCGGTGTCAGCGGCGGCGACGGCGATGACATACACTTACCAGCACAAAAAGTGTCTGCTTTGTAAAGCCAAGAAGCAAAGAATGAACATTGATAATTCAATGTATCTTTCTGTAATTTGTAGATCTACATATCAGGACTCAGCTAACTTTTGTGCGCAATACTAGTATAAGAGTGGGTATAGTACAGAATACTATACCTACTCTTATAATGCTATTACAATTCGAAGTTCAGGCTGAGACGTACTCAATAGTAGGAGATACCTATCTTTCAGCAATAGAATGCTGGGAGACAATTTCAAAACCGTTAATAATGTAGCTATTGAATAAAAATTCGATATTTAAAATAAAACATTTACTCAAAAATATTGTAGTGTGGTCATTATTTTGACAACCTTCTTAGTAAGAAAAATTCAAATCCTAAGTACCTCAAAAATTCAAAACCCAAAAGTAACTAAGTAGATATTGAATAATAATATTATAAAGAGGAAAGGTTTGATTTTTTGTTTGTTTGTATTGAATAGGCTTCGAAACTACAGGACCGATTTCAAAAATTCTTTCACCGTTGGGAAGCTACACTATCCCCGGGTGACATAAGCTATATTATATTTTCTAAAAAATTATGGATCATTACTAAAACTCCAATAATGTAATCCAAGGTGTAAAAAAATACCCAAAAAATTCCTTACAACGCGTGTGCTGCGAAAACTATTGATGATAGAACAAAATAATGTACTACGACTTTGCAGAACACATCATTATCTACAAAAAGTGTTGCGACAGTATATGTCTAACTATTATAGTTATGTCACAATAATGGTCTTTTATTTTTAAAATTTAATTGAAATGCCGCCGCTAAATAACGCTCTTTATTTGTACCTTAGCTATAATCCTTATCAAAATCAATAACTTTATGTTTACGACTGCTTCAATACCTTTATATAACTTTTTGAATTATTCAATTCAGACATTCCATTCGAAAAATATCACGAGTTTAAAAATGTGAATATTAGAAAAAAGTCGCGTGTTCGCCGCTCAGTCCGCTCGACTATCTAGGCAGCACGGGGTACGTGGAGGGGAGTCAATGTCAAGAAATAAAGTGCCGCGCGGCTTACTCACGCGGTCGGCTCCCTACGCAGCGGTCGTGTGAGGAATCGAATAATTTTCGCTTGAAAGTAAACCGTGTACCCGTAGTGGTACTCGTGCGAAGCCGGGGCGGCTGCTAGTATTGAATAAAACTTAAATGTTTACAGTAAACCATTTAGGTCCTAAAAATTATTGTAATTTGATTGTAATTGACGACCTTTTAAGTTAGATGAGCTCGTAGATCCTAGATGTTACTCTTTGTTGTATTTATTTATTTAACAATTTATTGCACACAATATAAAAAATAATAGTTTTTGCATACAATATAGTATACAGAAATTACAAAATTAAAGACGACACAACAGGCACTACTTATTTCTAAGAAGAACTCTCTTCCAGCAGGCCTATAGAAGAGGGACATTATAGATTATAGGGGATGAGACGTGCGCATTAGTTTAAAAACATATCTATATTTAATAAACTACATAAATTATAAATGAGATACTAAATACACACAATATAGTATATTTTAAATACACATACATATATACATAATAAAATAAATACAGGTATTGTATAACATTCAGGCACATAACGTTCCTTTACACGCTTTTTAAATATGCATTTTGATTTTGTATGTATCAGCAACTCGTGGCCCCTCGTAGGTATAGTTGCTCTGCTCAATCCGACTCGTGCAGACGGTTTGAATGCTTGTACAAATTTGAACAGTAATATATCTGAAATAAGTAAGTAATAATGTTATGATATAAAGATGTTTTTGAGGTTTGGTTTTGAAATTGAAATAGAACAAAGAAAAGTATTTTTAAAATCAATAAAACTGGAAATATATTTTGACCAGCTTTTGCCCGCAAGCACGCCCGCGTAGAAATCGTTTTTATGACAGTTTAGCCTTTGCCCGCGTTACCATTTTAAATGGCCTTCGAAGGATTGTATGAAAGTTGACCTATTTGTCCGTTTTTTTGCAACGGAGTGTAAATAATTAATAGTACCTAATAATAATGTAGGAAATATGTAAATACGTACCAATTAATAATATATGCTTACCTTAAACAAACTACCAGTCTTTTTGTTGGCACTACAGCCCTTCTAAACTTTGTATGTTGTTTTGTCAAATAAGGCTTGAGAATATCTCGGAAACTATGATACTAGATTTTTAACATACGAATGTAATCAAAAAATATTGGTCTCTTCATATTTATTTTATGAACCCATGCTTGACGTTATTTCGGTTTACGTTCCTCTTCATCTGCCAACAAACAACATGTCTTCATCAATATCCATTACAAGAAATTAAATGATACTTTAATGAACTAATATTATAAATATAGAGGGATAACCCGTACCGACAGTCAGCAAAGACTTTAATTTTTTTTAGAGCAAAGAGAAAGAGCAATCGGGGTTACCATCTAAGCGTTATTTTGAAGTGTCATTTATTAGACCAAACCATGATACACAGTTGGCATCCCTGCCCGCAATTGCGGTGCGTGCGGTGCGGCCAGTGTGGCCAAGCCATCAGCAACGTCAGCAATATCTCAATGCGATGCGTGCGGCGCGTGCGGCGCGTGCGGCTCTTGCGGTGCGGCCTAGTCGACGCGTAGCTTTATTGGCATAATCACCGTCATTCTAAATTGACAAGTGTCATGTTTGGTGTTGCCATTATTGGAGAAATATATATACCGTGAATTTGGTATTATTATGAGGTAATCCGTACAATCCGAAAAGTAGTTGTCAAAATACATTTTGATCTACTGAACGTTTCTCCAACAAATGTCGATTCGACATAATTATTAACTTTTTGTTCCACAAAACAGATAAAAGAGTTCGGTAACGATTTATCCTACAACACTAGTTTCTAAAGAGAAGTGATAGTACTCGTCGATATCTACAATTCGGGTGACAGCTGTCAAACTTAAATGTGTTATAACTCGAAACCCATTGGTTCTAGAACACTAGTTTCTAAAGAGATATGATAGTACTCGTCGAGATCTACATTTCGTATAACTCGGAACCCATTGGTCCTAAAACACTAGTTTCTGTAGAGAAATGATAGTACTTGTCGAGATCTACATTTCGTATGACAGCTGTCAAACTTAGAACTGTGTAGATCTCGATGAGGACTGTAGGAACTAGTGTTCTAAGACCAATCGTTTCCGAGTTACAACAGTTCTAAGTTTGACAGTTGTCATGCGAAATGTAGATCTCCACGAACACTATCATTTTTCTTTAGGAACGAGTGTTACAGCACCAATAGTTTAGGAGTTATTTCAGTTCAAATTTTGACAGCTGTCAAATGTAGATCTCAACAAGTACTATCATTTCTCTCTAGAAACTAGTGTTTTAGGACCAATGGGTTAACTTTGACAATGATGATCTCGAGGAGTGCTATCATTTCACCCTAGGAACTAGTGTTCTAGGGCCAATAGTTTCCGAGTAGCAGGGTAAGCTTGGGCTGGACCCTGGTGAAAACATGACCTTCAGATTGCACCCGGTCCGGCTCTGCCTGGCCCTGAGATCGGTGTCCGCGCCAAATAATAAAAGTAATTGTGGCAATAAATTACAATGGTGGCAACACTAGAAATATCGATGGTGACTCTCGCTCTGCCCGGTTTTAGTCAAAGCAGTGCGCAGTCCCTTTGGGTAGTAAGTCCATGCGTTCGTCACAGAATTCATTCTGTCGAACTCAGTATCGGTATAGATGAGAATACAGTAACGTTTCGTTTCACATTTTGATTATGAAACATCGTAATTTTAAACTGAATAAAATGCTAGAAAAATGTACCTTACCTATAAAGGAATATTTGCAGATTATTTTTGTATTTTGTTATTTTGAGTGCATCCTAAGTATTCTGCAATGTTAAATTTGTTTATGAAACGAGATCAAATGAAACTAAAACTCTTGAAAATTAAGTTATTAGAACGGAACAGAAAATTCACTCCCGTGAAGAAGGAGTATAATCAACTTCATGTCATTCAAAATCGTACATTTCAGTCCATTTCACAGGATAGGCCCTATTATTGAGCTAAGCGTGGAGCCTATCCGAAATGTTGTGACGTCATTTCGCAGGGTGGGATCACAATTGCGGATACTACACACACGATATATATCGTGATTCACGCAGGATCACGATATTTATCGAGTGTGTAGCCTAGAGTATCACGAATCGTGATACGGATCACAGGATTTCCGAAAATCCAGAAATCTACGATCCGTATCAAGTATCGTGCGATATATATCGAGCGTCTAGTACCTAGTCGATATTTATCACGACATTTCTGTCAAACTGACAGATAAATAACGTAATTTCAAATTTATTTTCATTGTTTGTGTTTATTTTCAAGCTGCTGTGGCCACTATGGACCTGGACAGTTACTATAAAAGTATAAAAAGTCAACAAGATCCTCATCCTCATAATTTTTCTCATTTTTTTCTCTTCACGCGTCCTTTTAATCCTAATGCTAATACTATAGTAACGCTAGCTTTATCAGTCATTTTGGTAAAAATACGTAAAAATCGTAAATATACACCAGCGACGCGTCAAAAATGAATTTTTTTTAGGCTAGGCATTGGCAACTTAGTCTATTCAGCCATCAAAATGAATGAAAGAATGCATAGACTAATGAAAATATCGACGATTCTTATCGTGTGTGTAGGGTCGACTTGCGATCCAAAATATTACTCGATATAGATCACGATACGTATCACGATAAATATCGTGTGTGTAGTATTCGCCTATGACAGCATACTATCGGAGATCGGTGGTACCGCTGTTGAAGGCAAGCCTTAAGCGCGCTCCACATGTGGACAGTTCCGCGGGAACACGAGAATGTAGAGGGAGTATTCGTGTAGTCCCGTGCATGTTTGGCATGTCTCGCCTATTTCATAGACTAAGTAGAGATAGTTTGTTGTCGTCTCAATTCGATCGATTTTATATTTATATTTCTAGCGTTTTTTCCCGTAACAGGTTCGGGGTACACTTGACCATGATCCAGGATATAAGTAGATCAAGTAATTACAGTAGAGAAGCTGCCATCACCTCTGTGACCCTGTTTACAGTAGATTACCGATATTACACCGATGAATCGATAAAATGTCGCGCGTTTTGACCTTAGATCATATAGTTAAGGATAAGACTTACAGGCGCTTTCCCCTCTGCCGAGGTATAAGATTAACGAACTCCAAAAAATCTAATGCTTTCATAAAAACCATTTGCGTAATCGATTACAAACAGTCGCGCATCGGTAAATCATCGTAAGGACGTCTGCGAGTGCTCCGCTAAAATGCCGTTTTGTGCTGTTAACTCGTGCAAAAACAAGTCCAACACATTAAACATTAAAAAAGATGGAATAACCTTTCATTTGTGAGTATTTTTTTATTTTATTTACGTATATTTCTATTTAAATGTAATTTCTAATAATCGTAATGATGTATCGATTAGATAGTGAGCAATATGAATAATCGAGTCATGTTACTCATGTTTGTGCGACACGAGACTACATGCACTCCCCACGAGACTACATGCACTCCCCACGAGACTCCATGCACTCCCCACGAGACTAGTGTTTTAAGAAATACAACTTAAGACTCTATGTTCTAAGCAATAGAGATTAATCGTGGTTGAATTTAAGTCAATCAAAAAATTTTGAAAAAATTTCCGACTTTTTGAGTGACGTGACTTTACTTCTTAACTATCGATGTCGATAAAAATTTATACTTAGTATAATTTTAATGAGACGAAACATAAATCCGATTGTTTTGAACTTTTACACGACTGCACAAACAAGTAGTTTAATGTGTATTATGTAAGTATGTATGTGATATTTATTTAAATGTGAAAAAAATCAAAATGTGATAATAATTACGTGTTTGTTATCAAATGACGTAGTCGGGGTATAGTTTTTAGGGTTCCGGAGCCAAATGGCAAAAATCGAACTCTTATGTGTGAACTGCATTAAGATTTTCATACAAAAATAGAAAATAATAATAATAAATTTTGGGGGTCCCCATACATAGAACTGAAATTTAAATTTTTTTTAGGCGATACTGGCGCGTGAGAATAGGAGACAACTCGGGGGCACAACTACGCAGGACTATTGCTGGTATACCATCTGGTCCACTAGCCTTGTTCACGTCTAGACTCCGCAGGATTTCTAAAATCTCTTTCTGATGTATACGCACCTCTGCCATAGTGCAGTCAGCGCGAGGTGAGATAGGTGGAGTTTTACTTGCAGTATCCAAACGTGAATTCGCCGCGAATTGAGAAGCAAGTAAATTTGCTTTCTCTTCCGCAGCATGCGCCAGTGTCCCATCCGGTTTCAGCAATGGTGGTAACGAAGATTGACTAAAGTTGGATTCGACCGCTTTTGCCAAAGACCAAAACGCCTTACTCCCAGGAGGGTAAGAGGCAAGTTTGATGCCAATCCGACTTATGTGGTCGAATCGAGCCCTGCGTAGCGTCTTTTTGCAAGACTTGGCGGCGAGGTTAAAGGCTTTCTTCAGTTTGCGAGTATCCGGAGACATATGCGCTCGAGCCTCAGCCCAGACAGAGTATGCCGCTTGCTTCAGCGCTTCAGCGCGACTGCAGTCAGCAATAAACCATGGACGAGACTTGCCATTCATCGCTACGTCAGAATATGGAATAAAGTATTCCATTACCTGCCGTATAACCGCGGTAACGGCTTCAGCACAACTCGACGGATCGCCCGAAGAATAGCATGCCTCCCGCCAAGGATAGGACGAAAAAAAGTGACGCATCTCATCCCAATCTGCTGATTTGTATCGCCACACCCGTCGGGGGTTGCATGGGTATTTTTGGGGAGTGTGAGGAAAAAAGCTTGATATACTACAAAACAAAAGGCTATTTAAAATATTCTTCAAAATATGTAATAATGTTGTGTCGACTTTGCGAAAAAATCATAAGACAAAATCTTGATGAAAATAAAAAATTACTACTACGTGTACCACGACATATATTGTGGCAAAATGTCTACGTCAGGTTATGAATGATAATTTGTTTCCTGATGTGGAACAACATGATGGTGACATTTTAGTAAATCATAAAATAGAATTAACTAAAACAGTATTATCAAAGTACGCAAACACTAGGATTGCATATCTTACAAAAAAAAGTGACCCTAAAAAATGTATACGGCACATTTATACTAAATTGATTCATTTTAAAAATCAATAAATGTCATTTTTTTCATTATTTTGGTTGACTTAAGTTTTTTTTTTAATTTTGTTGTTCTGTTTGTCATTCAATTGGGTATTTTCTTCTATTTTTTTTTATTGTCCATTTATGAAACTTCTCTGTGTCCAAATAAATATGATGAACGAAATGGATTTTTCTTGTGTTTTTTATTCCATACTAGCTTCTGCCTGCGACTTCGTCTGCGTGGACTCAACTTAATGCTTAGCACGTAAAAAATTTTCCCTCGGGCACTAATTAAGGAATCGGGATAAAAGGTAGCCTATGTTCTTTTCCATGTCAAAGTCTACATCCATGCCAAATTTCACCCAAATCTGTTTAGCCGTTTCTGCGTGATTGAGTAACAAACATCCAAATATCCAAACATTTCTAACATACATACAGTACGTGCTGAAAACATTAGTCTCCCTTCTTGGCAGTATGGTTAAATATGTCTGTTTACTATTTTTTATTAAATTAATATGTATGTATTTTCGAATTTCAACAAATTTATTAATTTTGTAATATCGATAATTATGTCGATACGATTTTTAATTGGTTACCTCCCTTTAGAGCGAGTGTATTATTACGTATACGTACACAGATTTTTCTGTGTGATACATATTTGTGTGCAAAAACAAGCTAGTGTGTCAATTTTGAAATAGTGTGAGTTTGTAAAGACAAACATTATTTTTGTGAATGTGTGATTTTGTTTCATAGTGTGATTTACCCTCCCCGCACCAAAATCGGCAGAAAGTTTTGTTAGAAGATTTGTCCACAAATCTTATCCTTAACTATATGATCTAAGGTTTTGACACCACCACATCCCTAATAGGCGAGAATGTTGAGGATCGACCAAAGTCCCGGCAAAAGTTTCGCCGGAAATTTCGGCGAACATGTGGAGCGCGCTTTAAAACATAATTGTTTAGAATCGTACCATGAGCGCTTTTTGGTAAACTGCTACTGCACGGCGCCTCGGTTAACAGTTATTGTCTTTGGCCAACTACAGACCAACGAGGATCTTTTGGATCTTTTGGATGAGGCGTTGTTGTTAAACATCAACTTTAGCTGTTTGTCAAAAGTGACTGTTTACCAGATGGTGGTTAGTTCTAATTCCGGCCACGTGTAAAAAGATAATTATCATCTTTAGCTGTCAATGTCTATAAACGAGACAGCACTATCAGTTTTTCTCTTTCCCACCGTGACGTTCAAAAGTTTCACATTACAACTTTTTACTAGATATCCTTAGATCATATAGTAAAGGATAAGACTTACAGGCGCTTTCCCCTCTGCCGAGGTATAAGATTAACGAACTCCAAAAAATCTAATGCTTTCATAAAAACCATTTGCGTAATCGATTACAAACAGTCGCGCATCGGTAAATCATCGTAAGGACGTCTGCGAGTGCTCCGCTAAAATGCCGTTTTGTGCTGTTAACTCGTGCAAAAACAAGTCCAACACATCAAACATTAAAAAAGATGGAATAACCTTTCATTTGTGAGTATTTTTTTATTTTATTTACGTATATTTCTATTTAAATGTAATTTCTAATAATCGTAATGATGTTTCGATTAGATAGTGAGCAATATGAATAATCGAGTCATGTTACTCATGTTTGTGCGACACGAGACTACACGTACTCCCCACGAGACTCCATGCACTCCCCACGAGACTAGTGTTTTAAGAAATACAACTTAAGACTCTATGTTCTAAGCAATAGAGATTAATCGTGGTTGAATTTAAGTCAATCAAAAAATTTTGAAAAAATTTCCGACTTTTTGAGTGACGTGACTTTACTTCTTAACTATCGATGTCGATAAAAATTTATACTTAGTATAATTTTAATGAGACGAAACATAAATCCGATTGTTTTGAACTTTTACACGACTGCACAAACAAGTAGTTTAATGTGTATTATGTAAGTATGTATGTGATATTTATTTAAATGTGAAAAAAATCAAAATGTGATAATAATCACGTGTTTGTTATCAAATGACGTAGTCGGGGTATAGTTTTTAGGGTTCCGGAGCCAAATGGCAAAAATCGAACTCTTATGTGTGAACTGTATTAAGATTTTCATACAAAAATAGAAAATAATAATAATAAATTTTGGGGGTCCCCATACATAGAACTGAAATTTATATTTTTTTAGGCGATACTGGCGCGTGAGAATAGGAGACAACTCGGGGGCACAACTACGCAGGACTATTGCTGGTATACCATCTGGTCCACTAGCCTTGTTCACGTCTAGACTCCGCAGGATTTCTAAAATCTCTTTCTGATGTATACGCACCTCTGCCATAGTGCAGTCAGCGCGAGGTGAGATAGGTGGAGTTTTACTTGCAGTATCCAAACGTGAATTCGCCGCGAATTGAGAAGCAAGTAAATTTGCTTTCTCTTCCGCAGCATGCGCCAGTGTCCCATCCGGTTTCAGCAATGGTGGTAACGAAGATTGACTAAAGTTGGATTCGACCGCTTTTGCCAAAGACCAAAACGCCTTACTCCCAGGAGGGTAAGAGGCAAGTTTGATGCCAATCCGACTTATGTGGTCGAATCGAGCCCTGCGTAGCGTCTTTTTGCAAGACTTGGCGGCGAGGTTAAAGGCTTTCTTCAGTTTGCGAGTATCCGGAGACATATGCGCTCGAGCCTCAGCCCAGACAGAGTATGCCGCTTGCTTCAGCGCTTCAGCGCGACTGCAGTCAGCACTAAACCATGGACGAGACTTACCATTCATCGCTACGTCAGAATATGGAATAAAGTATTCCATTCCCTGCCGTATAACCGCGGTAACGGCTTCAGCACAACTCGACGGATCGCCCGAAGAGAAGCATGCCTCCCGCCAAGGATAGGACGAAAAAAAGTGACGCATCTCATCCCAATCTGCTGATTTGTATCGCCACACCAGTCGGGGGTTGCATGGGCTTTGCTCGGGTGGGGAATAGACGTATACAGATTTCACCAGACAGTGGTCGGATGTACCCAGTGGTGCGGAAACCGATACTGAGTGCCTGTCCGGATCAGTTGTCAGCAGAAGGTCTAAGCAATTGGCGGAATGGGAGTCGACATCCGGTACCCACGTGGCGCAGTTTACTAGCTGGGTGAGATCTAGCGACAGAGCTAGTTTACGCGCCTCTCTCCCAGCATGATTGGTCACCTGGTATGGGAAAAGCCACTCTTGGTGGTGGGCATTGAAATCCCCAAGAATGACCAGCTGCGCCACGGCGTTACATTCCAGTCGTCTCCTGGTCCCCGCTGTGGGATCGATAAACGCAGGCAAACAGGATTTGCACTTAACCAGTATCCACTAGAAGCCACAAAATAGACAAACCAGCCCCTTCAAAGCATCTGAGACGCCGAATGCAGATGTCGTCGCGAGCGTACACACAGACTCCGGCACGAGGTACGAACCTGTGCTCGAGAGTATACTCTGGGTAACTGAGGTACGCCGCGTCAGCCGGACTTCTGATCTGCGTCTCATTGAGGAACAGCAGCTGCGGCTTATCAGTCTCGAGGTGGTGGTGGACTGCATTGAGATTTGAGTGCAGGCCTCGGATGTTAGTGAGGTGCACTTTGAGTGGGAGGGGGGACTTACATATGTTCCATTTCACAAGGTCAGTCAAGACCATATAGAAATATTATTTTCTAAAATTCTAAGCCATGGTGGATTTTTTGACAATCCTACAGCGCGACAATTCGAGTCAATTTATAAAAAGCTTTGATCCACAATGAACTGTCAGTAACAAGCGTAGGGGCCAACCGATTCCATTGGAAAACATTGGTATTCTAAATTGTTCTTCAATAGATAAAATTAATAACACTTCTTGTTCCCGTACAACAATTGAAGAAACTTACAGTAAGGATGAAGATGACGCGGATGATATAGATTTAGAATCACAACTTTATCTCTCACTATTCTATTTCAAAGCAAATTAAATGTGATGCATGCTTAAAGGGTATCTTTGGGGAGTGTGAGGAAAAAAGCTTGATATACTACAAAACAAAAGGCTATTTAAAATATGCTTCAAAATATGTAATAATGTTGTGTCGACTTTGCGAAAAAATCATAAGACAAAATCTTGATGAAAATAAAAAATTACTACTACGTGTACCACGACATATATTGTGGCAAAATGTCTACGTCAGGTTATTAATGATAATTTGTTTCCTGATGTGGAACAACATGATGGTGACGTTTTAGTAAATCATAAAATAGAATTAACTAGCACAGTATTATCAAAGTACGCAAACACTAGGATTGCATATCTTACAAAAAAAAGTGACCCTAAAAAATGTATACGGCACATTTATACTAAATTGATTCATTTTAAAAATCAATGAATGTAATTTTGTTCATTATTTTGGTTGACTAAAGTTTTTTTTTTAATTTTGTTGTTCTGTTTGTCATTCAATTCTTCTATTTTTTTTTTAATGTCCATTTATAAAACTTCTCTGTGTCCAAATAAATATGATGAACGAAATGGATTTTTCTTGTGTTTTTTATTCCATACTAGCTTCTGCCTGCGACTTCGTCTGCGTGGACTCAACTTAATGCTTAGCACGTAAAAAATTTTCCCTCGGGAACTACTTAAGGGATCGGGATAAAAGGTAGCCTATGTTCTTTTCCATGTCAAAGTCTACATCCATGCCAAATTTCACCCAAATCTGTTTAGCCGTTTCTGCGTGATTGAGTAACAAACATCCAAATATCCAAACATTTCTAACATACATACAGTACGTGCTGAAAACATTAGTCTCCCTTCTTGGCAGTACGGTTAAATATATTATTATATTAGACGGGACTTGGACGCGACGTACTTTTACGATTTGTCGCGTCCAAGTCCCGTCTAATATAATAATATGTGTAAAGAACGCGAGTTTAGTTTGAAACGGTTAAATATGTCTGTTTACTACTTTTTATTAAATTAATATGTATGTATTTTCGAATTTCAACAAATTTATTAATTTTGTAATATCGATAATTATGTCGATACGATTTTTAATTGGTTACCTCCCTTTAGAGCGAGTGTATTATTACGTATACGTACACAGATTTTTCTGTGTGATACATATTTGTGTGCAAAAACAAGCTAGTGTGTCAATTTTGAAATAGTGTGAGTTTGTAAAGACAAACATTATTTTTGTGTATGTGTGATTTTGTTTCATAGTGTGATTTACCCTTAGATCATATAGTTAAGGATAAGACTTACAGGCGCTTTCCCCTCTGCCGAGGTATAAGATTGATGAACTTCAAAAAATCTAATGCTTTCATAAAAACCATTTGCGTAATCGATTACAAACAGTCGCGCATCGGTAAATCATCGTAAGGACGTCTGCGAGTGCTCCGCTAAAATGCCGTTTTGTGCTGTTAACTCGTGCAAAAACAAGTCCAACACATCAAACATTAAAAAAGATGGAATAACCTTTCATTTGTGAGTATTTTTTTATTTTATTTACGTATATTTCTATTTAAATGTAATTTCTAATAATCGTAATGACGTATCGATTAGATAGTGAGCAATATGAATAATCGAGTCATGTTACTCATGTTTGTGCGACACGAGACTACATGCACTCCCCACGAGACTACATGCACTCCCCACGAGACTCCATGCACTCCCCACGAGACTAGTGTTTTAAGAAATACAACTTAAGACTCTATGTTCTAAGCAATAGAGATTAATCGTGGTTGAATTTAAGTCAATCAAAAAATTTCGAAAAAATTTCCGAAGTTTTGTGTGACGTGACTTTACTTCTTAACTATCGATGTCGATAAAAATTTATACTTAGTATAATTTTAATGAGACGAAACATAAATCCGATTGTTTTGAACTTTTACACGACTGCACAAACAAGTAGTTTAATGTGTTTTATGTAAGTATGTATGTGATATTTTTTTAAATGTGAAAAATCAAAATGTGATAATAATCACGTGTTTGTTATCAAATGACGTAGTCGGGGTATAGTTTTTAGGGTTCCGGAGCCAAATGGCAAAAACCGAACTCTTATGTGTGAACTGCATTAAGATTTTCATACAAAAATAGAAAATAATAATAATAAATTTTGGGGGTCCCCATACATAGAACTGAATTTAAATTTTTTTTAGGCGATACAGGCGCGTGAGAATAGGAGACAACTCGGGGGCACAACTACGCAGGACTATTGGTATACGATCTGGTCCACTAGCCTTGTTCACGTCTAGACTCCGCAGGATTTTTAAAATCTCTTTCTGATGTATACGCACCTCTGCCATAGTGCACTCAGCGCGGGGTGAGATAGGTGGAGTTTTACTTGCAGTATCCAAACCTGAATTCGCCGCGAATTGAGAAGCAAGTAAATTTGCTTTCTCTTCCGCAGCATGCGCCAGTGTCCCATCCGGTTTCAGCAATGGTGGTAACGAAGATTGACTAAAGTTGGATTCGACCGCTTTTGCCAAAGACCAAAACGCCTTACTCCCAGGAGGGTAAGAGGCAAGTTTGATGCCAATCCGACTTATGTGGTCGAATCGAGCCCTGTGTAGCGTCTTTTTGCAAGACTTGGCGGCGAGGTTAAAGGCTTTCTTCAGTTTGCGAGTATCCGGAGACATATGCGCTCGAGCCTCAGCCCAGACAGAGTATGCCGCTTGCTTCAGCGCTTCAGCGCGACTGCAGTCAGCACTAAACCATGGACGAGACTTGCCATTCATCGCTACGTTAGAATATGGAATAAAGTATTCCATTTCCTGCCGTATAACCGCGGTAACGGCTTCAGCACAACTCGACGGATCGCCCGAAGAATAGCATGCCTCCCGCCAAGGATAGGACGAAAAAAAGTGACGCATCTCATCCCAATCTGCTGATTTGTATCGCCACACCAGTCGGGGGTTGCATGGGCTTTGCTCGGGTGGGGAATAGACGGATACAGATTTCACCAGACAGTGGTCGGATGTACCCAGCGGTGCGGAAACCGATACTGAGTGCCTGTCCGGATCAGTTGTCAGCAGAAGGTCTAAGCAATTGGCGGAATGGGAGTCGATATCCGGTACCCTCGTGGCGCAGTTTACTAGCTGGGTGAGATCTAGCGACAGAGCTAGTTTACGCGCCTCTCTCCCAGCATGATTGGTCACCTGGTATGGGAAAAGCCACTCTTCGTGGTGGGCATTGAAATCCCCCAGAATGACCAGCTGCGCCACGGGGTAACATTCCTTCGCTTCATCCGCCGCGTCAATGAGATGTTCACATAAACGAGTCGTCTCCTGGTCCCCGCTGTGGGATCGATAAACGCAGGAAAACAGAAGAAGCCACAAAATGGACAAACCAGCCCCTTCAAAGCATCTGAGACGCCGAATGCAGATGTCGTCGCGAGCGTACACACAGACTCCGGCACGAGGTACGAACCTGTGCTCGAGAGTATACCGTGGGTAACTGAGGTACGCCGCGTCAGCCGGACTTCTGATCTGCGTCTCAGTGAGGAACAGCAGCTGCGGCTTTTCAGTCTCGAGGTGGTGGTGGACTGCATTGAGATTTGAGTGCAGGCCTCGGATGTTAGTAAGGTGCACTTTGAGTGGGAGGGGGGACTTACATATGTTCCATTTCACAAGGTCAGTCAAGACCATATAGAAATATTATTTTCTAAAATTCGAAGCCATGGTGGATTTTCTGACAATCCTACAGCGCGACAATTCGAGTCAATTTATAAAAAGCTTTGATCCACAATGAACTGTCAGTAACAAGCGTAGGGACCAACTGCATTCCATTGGTATTCTAAATTGTTCTTCAATAGATAAAATTAATAACACTTCTTGTTCCCGTATTAACAATTGAAGAAACTTACAGTAAGGATGAAGATGACGCGGATGATATAGATTTAGAATCACAACTTTATCTCTCACGTTGTGTATTCTATTTCAAAGCAAATTAAATGTGATGCATACTTAAAGGGTATTTTTGGGGAGTGTGAGGAAAAAAGCTTAATATACTTCAAAACAAAAGGCTATTTAAAATATGCTTCAAAATATGTAATAATGTTGTGTCGACTTTGCGAAAAAATCATAAGACAAAATCTTGATGAAAATAAAAAAATTACTACTACGTGTACCACGACATATATTGTGGCAAAATGTCTACGTCATGTTATGAATGATAATTTGTTTCCTGATGTGGAACAACATGATGGTGACATTTTAGTAAATCATAAAATAGAATTAACTAAAACAGTATTATCAAAGTACGCAAACACTAGGATTGCATATCTTACAAAAAAAGTGACCCTTAAAAATTTATACGGCACATTTATACTAAATTGATTCATTTTAAAAATCAATCAATGTCACTTTTTTCATTATTTTGGTTGACTAAAGTTTTTTTTTTTTAAATTTGTTTTGTTTGTCATTCAATTGGGTATTTTCTTCTATTTTTTTAATGTCCATTTATGAAACTTCTCTGTGTTCAAATAAATATGATGAACGAAATGGATTTTTCTTGTTGCTTCTGCCCGCGACTTCGTCTGCGTGGACTCAACTTAATGCTTAGCACGTAAAAATTTTTCCCTCGGGAACTACTTAAGGGATCGGGATAAAAGGTAGCCTATGTTCTTTTCCATGTCAAATTCTACATCCATGCCAAATTTCACCCAAATCTGTTTAGCCGTTTCTGCGTGATTGAGTAACAAACATCCAAATATCCAAATTTTTCTAACATACATGCAGTACGTGCTGAAAACATTAGTCTCCCTTCTTGGCAGTACGGTTAAATATGTCTGTTTACTATTTTTTATTAAATTAATATGTATGTATTTTCGAATTTTAACAAATTTATTAATTTTATAATATCGATAATTATGTCGATACGATTTTTAATTGGTTACCTCCCTTTAGAGCGAGTGTATTATTACGTATACGTACACTGATTTTTCTGTGTGATGCATATTTGTGTGCAAAAACAAGCTAGTGTGTAAATTTTGAAATAGTGTGAGTTTGTAAAGACAAACATTATTTTTGTGAATGTGTGATTTTGTTTCATAGTGTGATTTACCCTCCCCGCACCAAAATCGGCAGAAAGTTTTGTTAGAAGATTTGTCCACAAATCTTATCCTTAACTATATGATCTAAGGATTTACCCTCCCCGCACCAAAATCGGCAGAAAGTTTTGTTAGAAGATTTGTCCACAAATCTTATCCTTAACTAAGGTGCGTTGGGGTAAGACCGTGAATGGGGTAAGAACGTATATGTTAAATATCTACCGATTCTGTGATAATTTTTTTATACTGGCAACATAGCGCAAGACGCCATTTTGTTTTGCTACTCCCTTCAGTCCGCATCGGTGATTTCGTATTGTCGGTCGTCTGTTATGGCTGTTTCACCACATGTTACGCATCTCGGAAAGATTTTTGTGATCCGGACTTATCCCAGACGACATCTCATTGATTTTTTGATGAGTATTTGCACTCTTTTGAAAGTTATTTGGCTTTATGTTGTTAAAAAATCAATTCTTTCTCGATAGGTATGTTTAAAATAGCCTAAATGTGGCTACAAGTCGAGATCCGAACTTTCCCCATGTAAATATCTAAGGGTGAAGTACGGAGTAAAAATATCCGATCTTGACCTTAATTGAAAATGCATGTGGTTGTCAAACTTTAGCTTAGTCCGAACTTTAACCACTGATATTTTTGTGGCTAAAAATGTTGTATATGTAATATGTAATGCTTTCTCACTGCAACTTTATATTAATTATATAGTTGCAGTGAGAAATATATTATACATACTAAAAAATATATTATACATAAAGTACAGGGCGTCCCACGGCTGTGCCACATAGAGGGAAAGTGCCTTAAATATTGAAGACATGATTGAAAAAAAAAAACTTCATTTTGAGATAAGCTTTTCGGTCGTATCTTAGTATAACGGGTGTTTTTTGTTTGACGGGTTCGATTCCCGGTTCAGACAAACGATTATTTATAATATACATACATACCTACCTATTACATAATATCCAGCCTCCTTCATACCAATAATAACTCAGAAACGTCTGTTTTTGATAGAAAGAAAATTTTATAGGTGGGTCGGATTTGAGAAGGTCGTCTCAAATTTTTATTTTAGATTTTCGGCTTGGCTATCGAGACTCGCATAGGTTCGTTAGGTATGGCGAACACAACGCCAGAAGAGCGCGTCAAATCTTTGCTTTGTATCAACCAGTAATCAGGCCAAAAATTATAAAAAAGTGCGAGATTTACCCTGGTAGGTACGTAGGTTACCTACCTATTGAAACATTTGAGACACAAAAGTTTGAGAACTACAGCGACTTGAAATTTACTCGGGCGGGGTAAGATCGGACGCTCAAAACAAAAAAAAGGTAAAATGTTCTGTTCCTGCTATGTTTTTAAACATAATTAAATTTTACAAGAAGAATGCTGTAGCGAGTATAAGATCGGATATTTTCTTTTTATGAACCTTGTGTTCTAAGCCACACGAGGAATTTTAGGAATTTTTCCCATGAATTTTTAAATCTATGTCTATACTTTAAACTCCCGTAACACAGCAGTCGTTAAATCTATGCAAACATGAAAATATTTTTCTGATAGGTTGTTTATTGATTATCAGTTTCTACTTTATTTTATTACGCTAGCTGATATAGATTTTGAGGAAAAAATAAATTGCCAACTTCTTATGAATGCAGCTAAAAACCATCCGAACTTACCCCAACGCACCTTATATGATCTAAGTAGATATCACGTTTTAATAAAATTTAAAATCAACTAAAGATTTTGTTGTTAAAAATCCATTTCCAAAATTCCAAGGATAATCGAAACATTTAACTGTAGTAAACAACATGGCGTAGATTCTAAACGTATAAAATTATACATTTTTAGTTAATGAGGAGGTTTCCAGTAGGTATTGATAGTTGGTTTCAAAAAGCATAAATATATGGCGCTCCTACAATTTTGGTAATCTTTTTATTATCTGTATGATGATGGCAGTGATTTCATGCAGCCAACTAATACTAAACTTAAAAATAAAATGTTTATTAATATAAACATAATTGTTAGAGGTTGAACGAAGTATAAAAATAAATATTTATAGAAGTTGGCACTATGTTGCATTATTATTACAACCTCTAAAATGGTTGAAAACTATTCTAGATTTTTCTATCATCTCTAGATGTTTGACAACCACGCCCATCCAAAAGATCCAAAAGATCCTTGTAGGTCTGTAGTTGGCCAAAGACAATAACTGTTAATCGAGGCATTCTAGCCGTGCAGTAGAAGTTCACCGAAAAGCGCTCATGATACGATTCTAAACAATGAGGAGTTTTCCAATAGGTATCTAAAGCATTCCTAACCACTCACTAGATGGCGCCCCGACAATTTTGGTAATTGATAATCGCTTGAAATAGGTTCTTAGCAAACAGGATATAAACACTGGGTACGTTGTATTGGATAATATTGTATTTGTCAATAGTTTTCAACCATTTTAGAGGTTGTAATAATAATTAGAGATGAAACGGATAGTTGTTTGGCCGGATACCGGATACCGGATATCCGGCCAGCCTCCTAGCCGGATAGCCGGATATCCGGCGGCCGGATATTCAGCAGGACATAGTCTCTAAACAATCTTGTGCAAGTTGTGATCGCGGCGTGCTAGATAACTGATTAACTACTTATATACTTTTAAATACATACTTAGAACACCCAGACCCGTAACAGGAATCAAATTCATCTTTCAATTTCTGCCCGGCTAGGAATCGAACCCGGGACCTCTTGCGTGACAAACCGGCATGTTGACCACTGAACCACTCAGGTCATCAATAATTTGAACGTTGAAATTAACAATTCTTCCGCCCTTCCCCACATTAGCCTACAGCATCGTAGAGGATAAACGACATCGTATACTACCTCTAAATATAAAGAAATTCATATTTTTATTACAGGATAATATGTTTTTAATATCTTTATTATTACATAATATATGTATGAAGCCGTGAACTAGATGGAGTGCTAAACGTATTAAAACGATAGGTACAATTATAACACATGCTTTGCTTACTTTGGGGCTAGATGGCGCTGTGTGAATTTGTCCACGATTATTTATTATTATTATTTCTGTCGTACGTGAAATAGTTGTACCTATCGTTGTAATACGATTAGCAATCCATCCAGTTCACGGCTTCATACATATATTATGTAACAGCCTGTATATCTTGATTGACTTTGGAAAAAATATTACACTAAATACATTATTAAACTAAACAGCACTTGTCAAAACTACACACGACAAAAATGCGCATTTATGCTGATCAGCAGGTGTCACCCTGTTGGGCAAAGTACGTAATGTCCACACTCGTGGAAGTCATAAAGTCACACTATGCCCGAGAAAATTTGAGAACGCTCAATGTGATGGTGTTGGCAGAGCAACGGGACCTGAAGGACAATATTGTTGACGCTCCTACTGCTCAGAATAGAGAAAAATTGAGGAAACAGACAAGGAGAGCTGACTCTAGCTAATGGGAAAGGCATAGTGCAAAAAGAAGAGACCAGAAAACTATTAAATTTTTTTGCTAACCTACCAAATGAACGATACGAGTAGAATAGGCGCCGATGCCGAATCAATAGTGTTTTGATTAATATTTATGGTTTTGAACGTTTTAAGACGACTTTTTACTCGACTGCTACTGAAGGGCATATATTTCCGATGAGCAAAATAACTTTTATGGACTTTTCATATATTTTTTACTATCCGGTATCCGGCCGGATATTAACGCATTATCCGGTATCCGGCCGGATAGTAAATTATGGCCGGATAGGCCGGATACCGGATAGTGGCCGGATATCCGTTTCATCTCTAATAATAATGCAACATAGTGCCAACTTCATAAATATTTATTTTTACATTTCGTTCAACCTTTAACAGTTATGTTTATATTAATGAACATTTTATTTTTAAGTTTAGTATTAGTTGGTTGCATGAAATCACTGCCACCATCATACAGATTAAAAAAAGATTACCAAAATTGTAGGAGCGCCATCTATTGATGCTTTTCCATTTGAAAAGATTGAAACCAACTATCAATACCTACTGGAAAACTCCTCATTCTGTTTAAGGCTTGCCTGTAAACATGAAGTTATAGATAAAAGGTATTGAGACCACACTTCGAATACCTACTTGAAGCATATCTATGAGTTTCCATTTCGCTCTCTGTGCGCAGGCCCTCTCTTTCTATCCTTCATTTTAATTTACAAACACGGCAATACATGGCAATACACTAAAAAGAGAAGTCCGACCACAGAGAGTAAGATAGAGTTATGTAGGTATTTGACTCAAGCGGTTGTTCCTAGTGTGGACTCCATTTTTATCGATACCTTCATGCCTGTAAACTACACGGAACTTTAACTATATGATCTAAGCGGAACTTGGATGGTTTTTAAAAAGTTAATGGTAAGCCTCCAGATTGTGTCGTATGGCAAGGCCATTTAGGGGCTATTTTTTCTAAAGCGTTTGGCAACACTGGCGCCGCCGGCCGCTACTGCCGCCGCGCGCCATTTTGTCATCTATTTTCTGTTCACGTCGTGGTTTGCGTGTCTCGTTTTTCATTGAATTTGTAATTCCTTAGCCTTGCACATTATTTTTTAATCCTAATTATTGTACAAGTTAATCTTAAGCTATTAAATTACCATTTAGTTGGTTGGTTCAGTGGCAATTACGAAAGGCTTGTGCCGTTAAGGTTAGTACAATCGAATCTCATTTATCATAATTTACACACCGAGCGGTATGTGAAACAGTTATCGCATTCTATTTCCCTAAATGTGACAAAAGTACTAAAAGTACTCCGATCGTATGTGATGTTAGAGGCAGTAATTTACGAGATGACGGACGCCATTGCCACTGTTCATGCCACAATCGGCCACAAATTTTGCTTAGGCTGCGATCTTCCTGTTCTTTTTCACACGAAAAGAACATAACGAGTGTTCAACGACTCATCTACAAAATATAAATGATGCCCTTACTAAACGATCGTAGTCGATGTTTGTATGATACTAATAAATTATTACTCATTTAACTTATGTTTTAGATGACATCACGTGGGCGAGGATATGGTGGCTACAGTTTTCGTGGCAATAACTACAGCGGCCGCGGCGGTGGATACCGTGGCTCTTACCGTGGCAGTAGCAGCCGTGGTTCGTATGAACCCCGTGGTGGACGTGGAGGAAGTTACTCTTACAATAATGAGTCTCGCTATAATAGCAGCAGTGGAAACAGATATTCCTCTCATGATAGAATTGATGACTCCTACAAAAAGTCTTATAGATCGGTAAGATAATTTTCATATATTCTAGATGCACAACTGTAGCTGTATTATAATAGAAAACAATCTTTGGTATATCCGCGTCTTCTAAGAAGAGACTTGTCAAATGGCAGTAGAGGGGATTTCGCGCAGGTTGTCGCCTACTAAGCAAGTCGAACCACATAACCCACCAAGTCTCTTCTTATTTGAGACTAGTTGTATCACAATGTGTGTACTAGATCAACTAGGGGATTTCCCCAGGGGACTCCCCAGAAGTTGCAAAACATTTGCCATAAACATATTAGACTATTTCCAGTGTGTATTGTCTTGTCTGTCAGTAAATTGGTCAATTGGCATATTAAAAGTCAATAATAATAAAAAAATATGCTTGGACTAATCCATCTAGCCCCAAAGTAAGCGAAGCTTGTGTTATGTAACTGATACAGTCAAGGTTTGATATTACTAACATAATTATTTTCATAGATTAGGTAATCAGGTAGGTCATCTTTTAGTAATTCTTTTTGTGTACAGTCTTGTCTATAGCTTGTTTCTTTATGTATACTGTATGAAAGTAATTGACCTTATTTTTACATGAACCTTTTCTTCACTATTAACTTGCAAACTTCTTTTGCAGAAGCCATATACAGTAATTCACCCTAATTAATTATGTATTTTAAGATATTAAAAACTTTGCTTAAAAACTTTACGATTCTGCTAAATATGGTTAGTGTGGTTCATTATCATGTTGAACGCCAGGTTCATCTAAAGTATACACAACCAAACTTTTTTCCATTGTTGTAAATTTCTTGGGCCTCAACTGATTTATAAAGTATTTTAGGATCAAATTATCAATATGGAAATAGTCATTATGGAAAAAAATTACAAATCACAAAGTAGAGCTGCGGAAGTTGAGTTTGTGTTTTACAGCAAATATTTATGCTCTGATGTAATTTTCAGGAAGGTTCGGCGAATTATTCCACTCGCGATTATGGTGGCAGATCTGGATCACCTGAGCGTAAAAGAATGAGGATGGAGGTTTGTGTATTAGATATTAGAATGACCTTTTTTAATTTGCCTTTAAATATTAATGTTGATATTCAGACAATGTAGCATACAATACACACAGTATTGGGAAACTTAAGCTAAAGGAAAATATTGAACAGAGGTACAAAGTTGAAACCTATTTGAAAAATCTGCACTGCATTGTCAAGAAAAGAAAGAGCTAAGAATGTGCAACAAGTACTTGTACAGTCAGGCCAAGAAAGTGGTTTATCAGTTTTGACAAAACTTCCTGTGTTACCAAAATATTGTTGAAGTTAAGACCATTGACCGTCAGAATATAATTGCAAGGGAAAATTGACCTTGTTGCTTTATGATGTGCAACTGAACTTCAACCTTAGGGTGATAAAGCAATTTCCTGGTCGAGTTTACATTCAGTACATTTGAAATCATTTATAGTTGGAAGTAATATAATGTAGAATATTACTTGTCAGGATCTCTCTTAAGCTGGTACATGGACATTGTTATTTTATACAGCTAAATTGCTATTGTTAATGTGAGGTCTTCACAACAAAATTGAGAGAGCACATAAACAAAGACTTATGCACAAAATGAATGAACATGATATTGAGGTCTTGTAAACCATGAGCCCATTGCAGAGTTTAAACATGTGAGGAAATGATACACACATCAGTGTTCGTCTACAGTATTATCTGACTGAGGTTGATTGAAGTGATCTTTGTAGTCTGACTACCCTTTCATGCAACTAAATGCATCACATGCAGAATGTACCATTGTGTGGTTTATCCTTCATTTTAGAATTTCACACCATGAACATGCAATGCCACCTGGAATATATTTTTAACTTCCATGTACACAGCCCTGATTGAAACGCAGCAGATGTTTATTTAGTTGCAAATGCAACACTGTCCATACAATACAACACATGTAAATATTCAAAATCATACAGGGATGTTTGGATGATCCACTCCAAAAGTAATTAGATTCGAATGGCAGTGGCCAAAAGAGGATCACTCATTAATGTTTCTGTGTCTCCTAATTATTTATATAATTTGATTTGTAAAGCATGAAAGAAGAACCATACAGAATTATGTACAGGGATCCTCGAGTGATAGACGTAGCCACGATGGCGGTGGCCACTATGGCGGGTCGTACAGCAGTAGACAAGAGAGTTACAGCAGCGAGAGAAGGTCATTCGGCGAGGACCGCAGAAGGTCGCCGCCGCGAGAAAGCTACCGCAAGCCGAGCGGCATGGGCCCCCCGCGGGAGCCGTTGCGCAGCTCGCTGCGGCCGCGCGCGCCGCGCCGCTCGTTCCGCGGCCGCCCCATGCGCTCGCGCGGGCCCTTCCGCGGCGCGCCGCGCTCCCGCGGAACCTTCGCCTCTAGGCGGTTCGGCGAACGCTCGCTCGGTTACACCCGCGCTTTCAGAACTATCAAGGGGCGAAGGTAATTCAACGAATTCATTGAGTAATCTTTAAATTAGTTGTTGAGATCGATCGAAACTAACGCATTCCGAAGCTACAATGAGCTCGAATAATGGAGTTGATATTGTTCCCTATGCGTACACGATCTACTGTTACTAGAGAATACGTACCTACAGTTGTGTAGGTTACTGATAGATGTTTAGATGGAATTGGGAAAATAATGTTGGATGATGGATGCTGTTGATGCACGACAACTGAATGTACAATGCTGGGATCATATTATGGTTATTCAGTGTGCTCAAGTGCAGAAAATGAAAGATGAAAGAGAATATCTTCAAAGACAAATGAACAACATTACACCATTTTCTTAAAACTTACAATACTGAATAATGTAAATTGCGAAAAGTAAGTATTTATAATTATGTTACTTGATTTCTAATGCATTTCTTATTTCGTAGCAGCTCCATAAAATCCAAAGAAGATGATGCTTCTTCAACTGAAGAGGATTGGGATGCTGATGAGAAGGAGGAAGTTATGGAAGAAAAGAAAGAATCTAAAATAAAATCACCAAAGGTAAATGTATAAAAGTTGTTCGACATTGCCTAATATTGCCTTAACTTTAAGTTATAACGAAAATACCAAAATTTCCCGGGAAATTAATTCTTAGTACCAGTTAAAAGTCAATCTCTCAGGAAATACTGGGAATAATTGCTGCCGGTATGTCCCTAGAGCATGCCCTAGTACCTTCTCGTTAAATATTAATGTATAATCGTGATCAGCCGGAGCAAGAAGGCTCCGAAGGCGAAGAGGGCGGCGAGGGTGGAGACGAGACGGACAAGGAGCCCGACGCGACGTCGGACGCGCCGCCGCCGCGTACGCGCCCCTACGTCCATCTCGCGTGCGTGCACTGCAAGGAGAAGTGTGCTACTTTCGCCGTGAGTATCGTTTACGTTGACAATTACACGTGTAATACGTTTTTAAATAATTAGATGGACCTTGTTTTTTTTTAGAATGTATTTTACTCAAGTAGGTGCGTTTTTTACTTGATGTATTTTATTGATGATTTAGTCTTGTTCATAATTAATAATACTTGTTTAGTGAAAAATTTAAACTAAAACTGTTTCAGCACCATTAAAACATGCAAATCAACAATTGCTAAGCATGAACTTGAGCAGTTTTTTTAAATTACTGGAATAATTTAAACTTACGAAAAAAACCCGAATCTTCCGCCATTTTCCACCCTACCCATACACTTTTATTACGGCGATCATCTGACTGCTCAGCTCGGCAGCAACTCGTAACAGCACACCACACCCCCCAGATGTACACGAAGCACCTGATGTCGACGCGTCACCGCGCGGCCATGAGCGGCGTGGCGCGCCGGCACAAGGCGCAGCTGCTCCGCATGCGGGTGGCCCAGCGCGGCGCGCAGCGGGAACTCGAGGCGGCCGGCGGCGCCGAGCTGGCCGCAAGGACCACCTTCTGCCTCGTCTGCCGACTCAACCACCGCACCACCCGCCTCGCCCACAACCAGACGGACACGCACCGCGCCATGAAGCGGTTCCTGATGCCGTACTGCCGCACCTGCAGCCTCGCCTTCCGCTCGCCCATGATCTACGAGCACCACATCTGCTCGATCGATCACATCAAGGTATGACTGGCCTGATTGGCCGCGTTTCCGGCAGAGTAGAATAACACCAACCCCTTGTACTCTTGGGTGTCGTACACGAGGCGTGGGTGTCTAGAGTCTCCGTAAGCTGGATAATGGGCAGCAGCGTTTTCCATTGTTATCTTTTAACACTGCGATCTCCGACCCGCCTATCAAGCGTGGAGATTAAGAGAATTACCTGCCCTATCGTGGGAGAGGTCCTAAGTCCTGCAGTGGACTGTTTCGGGCTGTGATTATGGTCCCGATGTTAACTCGGAGTTATGTGTCGTGCTCGTGTGCTGACGTGTGTTTGATTTACAGGCTAAGGCCGCTATGGCGGCGCAGCGCGCCAGGAGCCCCAAGCGCGAGGGCAGCGGAGACGAGGGCATGGACGTCGACTTGGATAACTTCATGACTCTCGATTCTGTCGGTGATGTTGATGGTTAGTTCATAAACTACTTTGTATTAAATTAAATGTTGTCAATGTTTATTCATAAAAAGATCAGAATTTCAAATTTTTCTTCAATTTCAGAAGTCGAAGACGACGACTCCGGTGGTGAAAAGAAGGATGAAACTGTGGCTAAAAAGCCTAAAGTTGAAATTAATATCGGGAGTGAGCACATTAAAAAGTTGGAGGTAAGTAAAAATAATAACTTGCTATTTGCTAACGTTCGAATTGTACAAGATACTAATTAGGAATCTGTCACGTGGTGCGTAAGCCTTGGGGATAGCATAGATATTGCTATCTCCTTCATTCTAGCACTGAGATAAGGAAACAAACGCTCTCTCGCGGCACGATCTGCTCGATAGCCGCGCAGAATGCGACACTTGCATGAATAAACACTCAATAAAAACTAGCATAACGGTTGTGTTCGTTGCATCGCCCCCAGGTGTGGTGGTGCGAGCTCTGCCGCATCTACCTGCCGCGCGGCGAGGCGGGCGCGGAAGCGGACGCGCTGCGGCGGCACTGCCGGCTGCGGCCGCATCTCAGCCGCTACGTGCAGCACCGCGACACGCGCACGCTGCGGAAGCAGGCCGAGCGGATACACAGGCAGCTGCATCAGCAGAAGGGTAGGACGGTGTTGATTGCTAGTATTTTAATAGGTTATATTTTACTTGCACTGTTCGTGTGTAAGTCGTCCCCGCTACGTGCAGCACCGCGACACGCGCACGCTGCGGAAGCAGGCCTAGCGGATACACAGGCAGCTGTATTAGCAGAAGGGTAGGACGTTGGATAAAGATAGACGTTTTAAAAGGTTATATTTTACTTGCACTGTTCGTGTGTGCGGCCTCATATGGAGTATTGTTCCCATCTTTGGGCCGGCGAAACTGCCGACCTGCTTAATCCTTTGGACTCCGTACAGAGACGCGCCGTACGAATTGTCGACGATCCCATACAAACAAGCAAGTTAGAACCACTGGCTAACCGAAGGGACTTTGGCTCCCTGTGTGTGTTCTATCGGCTGTACAATGGGGAGTGTTCCGAGGAACTTTTCGATCTGGTGCCCACAGCACAATTCCGCCATCGCACCACCCGCCGTGGGCTGGGTACTCATCCCCACTACGTAGACCCTCTGTTGGTCACTACGCGAAGGTTCGAAAGAACGTTTCTCGCTCGTACGATTCGGATGTGGAATGAGCTCCCAGCCACAGTGTTTCCTTTGGACTATGACATGGGATCGTTCAAGAGGTATATTAGAGGTCTCTTTAGAGGCGGGCAACGCATTGGTGACTCCCCTGGTGTTGCTGATGTCCATAGGCGGCGGTGACCACTTTCCATCAGGTGGCCCGCTTGCCTGTTTGTCTGCTAAGTAACATAAAAAAAAAAAAAAAAAAAAAGTTGCTGTGAAAATTTGCAAAGTAATATTCGACCATTTGTTGGTGTCTGATTGAGCTGAAATTTAGTATACCTTTGTATTTTGGATGACAATGCATTGTATGTATGTATGTTAATTCTTTATTGCGACAATATAGTAGGTCACAAAAGAAAACTAACCTAACGATCTTAATGTCTGATGATGGAGTCGGAAGGTGGTCATAGGAACTAATTAACGCAATAAGATAACACGATCGTGTTTAGGCTCTTTGGAATGGTCTTGATGAGTAGGTCCTATAACGCTTTTTTTGAGAAATTATTGTAAAGCGTTAGCCGCAGGCGGCTGCGACCGGCCGCGTTGCACGGCATGGTGTACCTTAGAGCGACATTTTATCATGTTCAAGGTGTATTCGAGAATTATCAATTAATATTATCTCTATTCTCTTCAGAAGATGAAAATGCTGGAGATACGGATGAAGGTGCTGAAAAAGTTAAACAAGAAAAACCTGAAACAACTGAAGAAGAAAAAAAGAAATTGGAGAATGGCACGGAGGTTGCTAACGCATCAGGTTTGTAACAGTTACTTACCTACTTCATTAACTATCACATTTTCATGTAGATTCATTCAGAACCAGAATGGGATGGAACCTTGTCACAAAAATAATCAATCGAATTGGGAATCATCGTCATAACAGAGAGGTAATTTTCACGCCTAAAACGCTGAACAGATTTACCAGGTCGTCGGTTCATGTTGCGGATTAGTAGCAACTCATCACCCATATGCAACTTGTCGACGGACTACGTCTCCGTTCCGTAGGTCATCGTCTTCACTGACAACTTTGATCACTTTAGTGTTGGGATTTTCCGCTTTATGTACAGACCTGTATGGAGCTCCATACATTACTGGCACCAGCCTGACGCTGCTAGGAACCGTTTCATTGCACCTGTTGTTTGACACTACCAACATCTCTTAAAGTGTTGATTTGGTTGATTTGATATCAATATGGCGATTTCCCCACAGGTAACGAAGACAAGATGTGGGCTGATGTCGACAAGGACATAGGAGATTTGTTACGTGAGGTGGACCCACAAGGCAATGAAGCTAGTGACGATGATGAAGACCTTGACAGGTAATCCTTATTATTTCTTTCACAGAGGGTTTAGGATAAATCTCAATGGGTTATTTAATGCCAATGTTTAAAATTCACGATTTTTAACCAATCTTTAATAGGCAAATATCGATTATTTTAATACGAAAAAAATTAATGTTGGAGTTAAACATATGAACTATGGAAATGGATGGATTAGGAAAATGATTGGTTGAAATTTTCATATTTTTGATAAATTCTATAAAAAAAATTGGAAAACGTGTCTAACTCTTTCGTTTGTTTTTCCGGTTTTATTCCCAATCTAACAAAGATTATGTTAATTTTTTAACACATTAGGGAACACAGGAGGGAAATTATTGGACAGATTTTAAAATAAATGCTTTAATTATTTTTAAACAAGGAGAGGCAAGCGAGGGAGCGTGATCTATATAGAAAGCGGTCTGCGCGCATTCACATTCGTTCAATTATAATTAAGTCTATCAAGTTTCCCTACTCCGTTGCCTTTTTTTTATTGCATACGGTACGCAAACAGGCAAGCGGGCCACCTGATGAGAAGTGGTCACCACTGCCTATAGACATTAGCAACACAAATATAGACACTGCCTACAATACAATATAGACTGCCTATAGACATTAGCAATATTTAGCCCATACTGCGAAGCGCGGCTTTTCGAATCTAACCAATCGGAGTCCAGCGAGTCAAGTGCGCTCCGCCAGTGCGATTTTTTTACGCCAGGTTTGAGGCAGCGCTAAATGCCTACTGCGCCAGGTGAAGACGGCCTTAATGTTTTAATGATAAAAAGTTTTTTCCCATACAGCTTATAACAAGTTCATTTTGTTTACGAACTTTTGCCACTTGATCCCCTTGACTGCCATATTTATTTTATTTATTTATTGTACACAGTAAAACATACATGTAAAACACAATTATAAATGACACAACAAGCACAACTTATTTCTAAAAAGAAATTTCTTCCAGCAGGCCTACAGAAGTAACTTGTTGATTGATAATTTTTTTTATTTCACAGATATGAGAAGTTTCGCAAGAGTGATAAGAAATCCAACAAAAATGGTGATGCTGAAGAAACTACTGAGACTGTCGCAGATATCACCAATGAGAGCACTAATCCCGAAGTTAATTCAGCACCTTAGAAATGTAGTTTATATTTAAGACTACTCTTAGTATAATCCAACGATTTCAGATTTCTATAATTGTTATATTTAGTGTTACATAAATTACGTCAGTAATACACACTTCAATAAATATGCCATTAAATAATGAAATATAAAATGTACGCTCATGCTGAAATACATCAGAGTTTTATTCTTATACTTATTTATATTATATTATTAACCTTCCTCATGAATCACTGTCTATTGGTAAAGACCTCATGAAAATCGGTTCAGTAGTTTTTACAGAGAGATGCGGCGTGGGACTTTGTTTTATAATATGTAGCGATATTAGAAAAGCCGTCGTCAAAACCATCGTACGCCATACTAATCACTTCTCGATTGCTGTAGGGTTCAGTGCTGTGGACTTGTTTTGCATTGTGCTCTATGCCCTCTCAGCGGAAAGTCAGAGCATGCCTCCTTGGCTCATGAAATACGCTGGCGACATTGTACTGATGAACCAGCTTAGGCTGAATCTTGAGACTGGTAAACATGAATATGTTAAAAAACTGTGGTTGAAAGTTGTATGTCGCCAAAACAGTATATGGTAATACACTCTGGCTGCAGCTGCAGGGCGGATCCCAAAACCATCGTATAGATAATGAAGCTGTTGCTAACAATTCTATGATTTCAGTTATTGAAATTGTCATTCTTGCGATTCCGACTCATTAATTTCATGGGTTCAGTTGCTAACAAAGTTCCATTGCAAAAAAGGAAACTATTAAATCTATTATACGTAATTGCATAAGTAACAATTTCCAACATTGAAAAAGAGAATTGTTGGCAACAGACTTACGTAATTAGCCTATCATCCAAATACCTCGGATCCGTGATGCACGCGTAGGAAGGGGGGGGAGACATGCCCAGCCGATGGGGTTTAGGTTAAGGGGCTCCTTTTTCCACACTTGAACTCAAACTTGGTCCCTTGTACGTAGTTAAGGCATGCTAATTTAGCCAGCCCAGCTCCCTCCAGAAGTCCAGCAGTCTCTTCGGACGCTCGCAGATCTCTCGGAGGGACCCCGTTCCTAATGTGACTTTTACCCTGTGGCCGCTGTTTCCTCGTCTACTAGGCATCCCCTGCATAAAGGGCTGTCTGTAGCTACTATCGTGAACAGTAGTTTGTTCAGGAGGAGGTGTCCTGTTATTGTACCAACTACTGTCCTGAGTTCTGTCCGTTTGAGATCTAGCAGTTTATTAGTTAGTCTTGGTGATCGTTCGGTCACCACCAACTTCGACTGTCTACATCCTATTGTGTTTTGCCAACGCTTATTGTGCTGGTACGTCGTGTGTTTGCTTACCCATGCTCGCAGTGTGTTAAAAGAGAGGGATAGGAACGGAGGAGGACCAGCAATTTCCATTCCTGATCCCTTTCTTGCCAGCTCATCGGCGGCATCGTTCCCCATCGAATTGCTGTGACCCTTAATCCATTGTATCGTAACCCTGTTCGTCAGGGAGATATCTTCCGGTGACTGGTGGCACTCCAGGACTAGGGCAGACTTTATGCTGTTCTTTCCCAATGCCTTGAAGACCGACAAGGTGTTTCGCGATTCGGTCACACTTGCCCTCAAACATAGAGTTACTCTGAACCATTGTTTCCCATAAGGTTTGATGGGAGCCAAGTTTATTGTTCCATTGTCTTGTTATTTAAAGTCTTAGAATTGCCATCTTTGCCTCCTGCTGTATATGCAGATCAAGAGGTGGCAGTCCCAGTAGTACTTCAAGCTGTTGGTGTCGAGCGCATGCAACCTGCATTGGCTGGCCGATGAAATAGAAATAGAAATAGAAATATTTTTTATTGTGTGACACTGACAATAATTTCTTATTAAGTAGTGTTGTCCATTTCGGACGTACAATATTCTACATGATAGTATAGTACCTATTATAAATAAGCTGATACTAAAATAGACAAGTAGCTGTCATTTTAACATTTTTAAAGCACATAGAAGTTTTAACATAAAAACAATCTAAATCTAAAACAAAGCCTAAATTTTTTAGAAATTAACAATATAGGTATCATTTCTATAATTATTGAATTCAGATCAGATAGACTGTAGAATGACTTTTGTAACAGCCAATCTTTAAGTGTCGATTTAAATTTGATACCATCCAACTTTTTTAATTCATAAGGTAAATGATTAAATATTTTAATACCACTCACGTATGTGCTTTTAAGAAATAAGTTGTTATTAGTTTGGGGTATAACTATATTATGTTCATAGTTCGGTCTAAGTAATCTGCTGGTATTCGAAGGAATGTGTTGTGGTTTGACTTTACAAAGAGACTTATTTCTAAGATATAAATACCAGTTACAGTAAGTATATTCTTTTCTTTAAATTTGTTACGCAATGTTTCCATTTGGCTCATTTTAAATATATTCCTTAAACATCTTTTTTGAGCTACAAAAATTGATTGAACATTTACAGAGTTGCCCCAGAAAATGATGCCGTAACTTAGATGAGGATAAACGTAACCATAATAGGCATTTATAGCAATCGATTCAGATGTTATTACCGAAAGTATTGAGAGAGCATAACAAAAGCTGGAAATTTTGTTAGTTAGATTAGTTATATGAGGTTTCCAGTTCAAATGGGTATCAATAGTTATGCCCAAAAATTTAGTTTCGTTTATATCTTCAATGACTTGCCCAGAGTTAATGATTATAAGTTTTTGAGGTGATTTTTTGTTTTTAAACTGTACAACTTTGGTTTTATCCAGGTTTACTGTGAGATTTATAGAATGAAGCCAGTTTTTAACTTTGTCTAGTGTCTTATTTATTTCATTTGGAAAGTCTATTTCAGAGTCGTGGGATATGAAGATTGTGGCATCATCTGCGAACATGACACATGTATGATCGACGAGAGTAGGTAGTTCATTTACGTAAATTAAAAATAGAAGGGGACCTAATATGCTACCTTGGGGAACTCCCTGACTGACTTTTTCACTTTTTGAATAAACTAGTTCTATAGTTTTTGTCTCTTTATTATAGGATTCTATCGCTGTGTTTTGTTCCCTGTTTGACAAATACGAGTTAAGTAATTTATACACATTGCCTCTTATACCTATGTGGTCTAACTGTTTTAGAAGTATGTCATGTTGGACACAGTCAAAGGCTTTTGACAGGTCTAAAAATAAGCCAGCGCAGTATTTTTTGTTGTTGTTCACTTCCTCCCAAACTTGTTTCAAAATTTTAAAGATTGCTGACGTTGTATTTTTACCCTTTTGGAACCCGTATTGGTGACTGTTTAAGATATTATTTTTTTCTAGGAATGAGATTAATTTTATGTGTATGACTTTTTCGAATAGTTTTGAGAAGTTCGGAAGTAAGGCTATGGGTCTATAATTGTTAACGTCAGTTTTTTTACCTTTTTTATATAATGGTTTGATTATAGCCTTTTTTAAGTCATTTGGAAAGCAACCGGTTTCTATTGTCAAATTTATTATGTGTGTGAGAGGGCCTACAATATACTTTATGGATGATTTGATTAGCTCTATAGGTATATGATCATGACCAGTACTTTTTTTATTTTTGAGCTGCTTAATTATATTTGTTAATTCGAGTTCATTAATAGGCGTCATAAACATGCTTTTACAGTTTTTACTAAATGATGGTTCATATTTTGAGGGTTGTTGTTGTTTATTTTGGTTTTCATTTATGTAAAAGTTGTTGAATATTTCTGCTAGCTTATACGGATCAGTCACTTTGTTATTACCTTCAGTTAGACATTCTACTGTAGTTTTTATGTTATTTCCGGATGTATTGTGTTTTATAATGCCCCATGTTGCTTTACTTTTGTTCGTACTCTTATTTATGTAATTTATATTCGCCTTTCTTTTAGAATATTTAATGACTTTCTTTAATATATTACAATATTTTTTATATTTATTTGAAGTTTCACGGCAATTGCTTTTTTGAGTTTTTAAATGCATTTTTCGTTTTTCCCTGCACGCTACTATAATGCCTTTTGTTTTCCAAATTGGATTTTTTCTATATGTTAGTTTAACTTTTTGGACTGGTACACAAAGGTCATAAACAAGGCTAAATTTTTCAATAAAAATATTATATGCTGTGTTGGCATCAGTTTGGCAATAAACATCAGAGAAGTCGATTTGGCTGAGATATTTCATAAATATTTCAAGGTAAGGAGTAACATTTCTTCTGTAAATGTACCAGTACCGTTCAGTAAAGCTTAGGTTACAAGGAACTTTTATGGACTGCGCTGTATGATCTGATAATCCAATATTTAACACCTCTGATTCATATTTGTTTGAATTTAAATTAGTCACTATATTATCAATGCAGGTTTCTGAATTATTTGTGATCCTAGTAGGCATCGATATAGTAGGATGTAAATTATAAGCCTTAAGTGTATTTAAAAATGTTTCAGTTTTATTGTTTTTATCTAGTAAATTAATGTTGAAATCTCCTACTACAAATACTTTTTTATTATTATTGTTTCTACATTTTAGCGTTAACTTGTGGCATAAGTGTTCAAGGCAATTTATAAATAACTCAAAATTGCTATCCGGAGTTCGATATATACCTATAACGACGTAGTTTAGCTCGGGTATCTTTATACCACAACATTCAAAATGTCTTTCTATTGACAGCTTAGATATCCATTCCAAATTATGAAATCTAATAGAATTTTTTACGTAAATACAAACTCCTCCTCTTGACTGTGATTTTCTTGAATAGTTTGCACCATTTTGATATCCATCTATGTGTAAGTTGTGCACATGATTTGAATTTAGAAAAGTTTCTGTGAAACATAGGACATCAAAATTATGATCCGATGAAATTATGAAATATGATGAAGCCGAGTCGATCGATCGCCAATGTACAGCCATTGAGCCAGGCGCGGATCCAGGATTTGGCTGGGTCAAAAGTCAAAATTATAGGTATTCTATTCAACTCGTGGGCGGGCTGAGTAAAAAAAAATGGCCGTTTTAGTGGGGTGAACGAGCGGATAAACAAATGAGCGGAGCGAGCTTGGATATTTTAGGTTTTAAAACCTGAGGGAGAACAACGAATGTGTGAGCGAGCTCGAAATTTTTGACATTTTGTATCTTAAAAGCTGCGGTGATCAATGAATGAGCGACCGGAGTGAGCTCCACATTTTTTACGTTTGAGGTCTTAAAAGCTGGAGTAATAATTGAATGAATGAGCGGGCGGAGTGAGCTTGTAATTTGTGATATTTTGGGTTACAAAAGCTTGAGGTAACCCTTAAATTAATGAGCGAGCTGGCAATTTTAAACAATTTTAGTCTTAACAGCAATGGGTGATCCTCATAATAGTAATTTAAGGAAATTAAAATGAGTGGCAAGCAAGCGAACCAAGGTCACCGACATAGCTCTAAGGATTGCCAGACTGAAGTGGCAGTGGGCAGGGCACATAGCTCGAAGAACAGATGGCCGATGGGGCAGTACCTACAGTTCTCGAGTGGCGACCACGTACCGATAGACGCAGCGTGGGTAGGCCTCCTACAAGGTGGACCGACGACGAATTGCACAAAATGAAATCATTACTTGGAGAGAAGCTACCTCTGAAATGGTCAAATTGTCGAATGAAAACACGGACATGATCGAACGACTGATGACTGCCAAATAAGAGGAATGTGAGTGTGTCGCTTCGCAGCTTCAGCGCCCCGCGCCCCGGCCGCAAAACATTGTCGTCGCCCCCGAGGCGCACGCTGCGAGCACCGCGGCTCCTGCGGTGAACGTCGAGCCCGCGGTCGCCGGGTGTAAGGTGTTGGCCGCCCCGGCCGTCGCGACCACCTCTGCCACCGCGGCCCAAATCGTACCTGCTGTCGGCGGGCCCCACAAAGCCTCAGCCGCCCCGGCCACCTCTTATGCCGCCGCTGCGAGGAGAACGACGCGCTCTACAGCCCACGCGGCCTACATCTAGCGGTCGATGAGCCATTCAAGGCCACAGACGCACCGGCCATTGCGGCCACCTCCTATGCCACCATAGCAAGGAGATCGACGCGCCCCCGCGACCCACATCCAGCCCGCGCTCGTCAGGCCCCACAAGACCCCAGCCGCCCCGGCCGTCGTGGCGACAACGCAACGGCGTTCAATACGCACCATAATATATTCCGATTCGCTTGGCAAAGGCATGGGCATATTAATAAGTAATGATGTCAATAAATCTGTTTGTAATAATTGTTTGCCAAACCAATCATTTAATGAGATATTAAATGTAGCTAGTCAACAATGTAATGAAGACCGTACCAATATTATAGTAATGGTCGGAAATAGCATGGGAATAACTAGAAATGATATCGTAGAGAGTTTTGAAAAAATTCAGTCCCATAATTTTAATAAAATTACTTTGTGTGCTTTCCCATACACAAATAATGACCCTAAATTAAATAGACGTATTCATAGACTGAATACATGTTTATATAATTTGACTCGTTATAGTAACGCATTTTCATTTTTTGACATCAACAAATTTGTTGGCAATATTATTTGTACAAATGATACATTGTATCTCAAGGAAAAGGACAAAAAGTATATTGCTACATTGTTAGCTTATAATATTAATTGTTATAACAATATTAGCGTAAGTATTGACCAGGGCTTCTGCATGTTATCATCTAAGGACAAAGGATGCTCTATAAACTAGATTTTAAGACAAAAGAAAAACCCAAGAATTGTTTACGATTAATTCATCAAAATATACAAGGTTTTTCTGGCAAACAACATGAAATATAATTATATTTAAAGAAAACTCCTGTCGAAGTTTTATGTTTAACTGAGCACTGGCTGAGAGAATCTGAGATGTCATTTAATTTATCTAACTATAATATAATTAGGTAGTTGTTTTAATCGGAAATCTATTTCCCGTGGTGGTTCATTAATTGCAGTACGGCAAAACATTAAATCGAAAGACCGGAAAGATGTTTCTGGCCTCTCAGTTGAACAAAAGATTGAGTTATCCTGCGTAGAGCTAGAAAAGTGCATCATACTTTGTGTGTATAGGCCACCATACAATGAAAACTTTGAGATTTTTGAAAAAACGATGGAACAAGTTTTAGAAAGACTTTGTACGTGTAAAAAAAAAGGTAATCGTTTGTGGAGACTTTAATGTTAATTTACTAGAAAAAACAACGTTTAGTAAGAAAATAATAAGCTTATTTCGTAGTTTTAATCTTAATTATGTATTTTTAGAGCCGACACGATGCACAGAATCATCAGCGACTTGCATCAACAATGTGTTCTGCTGTTGCGAGGTCAACGAAAAGGCTATTATAAATTTTACAAGATCTGACCATAGTGGACAATTCGTTGTTTTTGATTTTACGGAACAATGTAATATCGATGAAATAATTACGAGCCCAATTACTGAAAGGAGAATTGAACACTTCAAAAAAGTCTTATCGGAGACCATTGCCTTTCTCTTGATTCTCATGACCCAAACATTCTATTTTCTGATATGTTCAATTCTGTCAATAATGTTTATCAAAGTGTTTTTACGCATAAAAGAATAAAAAGTAACTGTAAATCTAAATTTAGTGATTGGGCTACTTTAGGTATCCGCAGAAGCAGAGATAGAATGTTTGAACTATACGGTCAGCGAGCTTATTGTCATGATAAAGATTTTGTAGGATATGTCAAAAAATATTCAAAAACGTTTAAGAAAGTTTGTCTAATGGCAAAATCACAGCATTATAAGAAAATTATAAGTTCATCTTCAAACAAGGCTAAGACTGTGTGGAATGTAATAAATAAGGAGGCAGGGAAAACAAAGCCTCGTGATACAAGTTATAAAATCAAAACAGAAACCGGAACTAGTACCGCAAATAAAGAAGTGGCAGAGTTGTTCCAAACATTTTTTACCGAAATACCGATTAAAACTACCTCACTGCTAAACTCGTGCCCAATTAGTGCAGAAAACTTGTTAAAAGAAAATCCTGGTTCCTGTGAAAATGACTTTTGTTATTCCGAAGTAGATGCTAAAACTATCATTAAAGCTTTTAAAAGCATTAAGTTGAAAAATACGGAAGATATTTGGGGAATGTCAGATAGAGTTATAAGTACCGTATTTAGCTTACATTTTTAATGCTTGCGTCGAAGTAAGGGTTTTCCCCGACCTCATGAAAATCAGTAAAGTGGTGCCATTATTCAAATCAGGTTGTAAAAATAGTTTGAATAATTTTAGACCGGTGTCCATCCTGCCCGTTTTCAGTAAAATCTTTGAAAAAATCATGTTAAGTCAAATGATTGTGCACATTAACAGTAATAAGTTATTTCATCAACAACAATATGGCTTCACGAAAGGCCGCAATACTACCGAAGCTGGTATTAGCCTCATTCAACAAATTTTTGGCGCATGGGAAGAACATCATAATGCAGAAGGTGTTTTGCGATTTGTCTAAAGCATTTGATGGTGTAAATCATTTAACACTATTACTAAAATTAAAACATTACGGTTTTACGCATGATAGTCTTGAAATGATGAAATCATACTTAGAAGGTAGAGTTCAAAAAGTAAATGTAAATGGCGAGTTATCTGCGGGTGGGGAAGTGAGCATTGGAGTGCCACAAGGATTTATATTGGGGCCGTTTATCTTTCTTGTATATATAAATGACCTTCCATACATAGTGCAGAACATTGCTGGTATAGTCTTGTTTGCTGACGACACTTCACTGATATTTAAAATTCTGTGTTCTTCAGAATGTGCTTCATTGGTTTACGATTAATAACTTAGTCTTAAACTCTAAAAAATCAAAATGCGTTCATTTTTGCCTCCCTAATGTACAAAGTAATAAATGTAATGTTATATTAGATAAAACGCAACTTGAGTTGGTAGAGAAAACTACTTTCTTAGGCGTTAATATAGATTCAAAAATTCAATGTGGCTCACATATTGAATCATTGGCTAGTTTAAGTTGGTAGGTTAAGTTCGGCTGCATTTGCCTTGTGGCGAATAAGGAGGCTAACGGATGTGAATACAGCTAGATTAGTTTATTATAGTTATTTTCATAGTATTATGTCATACGGCATCATACTATGGGGCAAGTGTGCTGATAGTGAAATCATTTTCAAACTACAAAAGCGAGCTGTAAGAGCAGTATATGGATTACGTCGACGTGATTCGCTCAAAGAATTGTTTAAAGAAACTGATTTATTGACTTTCTCAAGTCAATATATGTATATTATGTATGTTAGAAAGCATATTACCCAATTTTCTAAAAATACTGATATTCATAATGTCAATTTAAGAAACAAAAATAAACTGGTAACACCGTTGTTCAGACTTAGTAAAGTAAATTCATCTTTCATGGGTAACTGTATAAGATTTTATAATCATATTCCTGAATGTATTATTAATTTGCCTGAGTCACAATTTAAAGAAAAGGTGAAAACAACTTTAATGAAAAAAGCCTATTATAAAATTGATGAATATATCAATGACAAAAATGTATGGTGTACTATTAGCTCTTCGAAATAGGAAGTTATTTATAAATTTACAATTTTGTAAATTGGGTGAGGATGATTTGATGTGGAATAGTCATTGAATAACAAATATTTTTTAAATGTGTACGGCATTGGCAGCGCATACTCACCTAAGTCTGCCTGGTGGTGGCGTGGGGGTCGGGTCGTTCTCTTCCCTCAAATATGGTTGAATTGGACGATGGCTGGGCCCTGCGTCATGCTCGTGAACGGGTGCTGCCTTGGTGGACGGCCTGCTTTTGCTGTGCCATTTTTTATTTTATTTTTATTTTTAGTTATTTATAGTTCACATCATATTCCAATCAAGACAGGCTCACTCAAATTAAATTGACAAATGTATCAATGCAATGCAATCATATTTAAATGTACCTGTGGGTTTCTTGCCGTTTCTTTTTCCCACAGATGGTCATTTTCCTAACTGAAACAGCATACTGACAGACAGACGACATTCTTTTTACTTATTTGTTCCGAGCTCAGGACGCGACGCGGGTAGGCCGGCTGGTGCGTGCGGGTGTGAGCGCCGGCGGGCTGCCTGGGGCCGGGCGCGCGCCGCACATGATTCGCCTAGGCGGTTATGTGCGTGGCGCGTATCGGTGCCAGGTGTCTCGCCGGAGTAAGCCCTCGTACGCGCTGATCGGTCTGCATGCGTCGCCCCCTACCTGGATGAGCTCGCTTAACTTCCCTTTGCTTTCCGTTAGATTTTTGACTTTTGAAAAGAGATTAATTAACGTAATCCTAATTCAATAAATACTTTTTCATTTTTCATTTTCGACCTGGTAAGGATCGCAGGTACCAGCTAGATGCGGAAAGCACAGGACCGGTCTTTGTGGAGATCTCTAGGGGAGGCCTATGCCCAGCAGTGGGCGTCTTCTGGCTGATATGATGATGATGAATATGAGTGGATATAAATATGAGTGACCGCAACGAGCTAGGTGAATGATAAGAAAAGTATTTGAAACTTATGAATGAGCGAGCGAAGACATCTCGAAATTTTTTCATTTTAAGTCGTAAAAGTTGGTGTGATTAATGCATTTTTGGCATTAGCTAAAGCTTAGGTGCTGTGATGATGTGTGATGCTGATCGTAATAAAAGTAATATAAATTATTGAATAAGCAATCGGAGCGTGCACAAAACATTATGGTTTTTATAAGCTGTGGTGATTGTTAAAATGAATATTTGAGCCAGCGCAGCGAGCTCGGAATTTTAGGTTTGGAAAGAAAAACCTGAAGCAAATGAATGAGCGAGAGACGCGAGCTCATAATTTTTGACATTTTTGTTATAAAAACCGTGGGCGATTGTGAGTCAGAGTCAGGGCTCAAGGAGGGGCAAATGCACCCATGCATGCCGTCGATCGGGGGAACATTTGACTATATTATTCACTGATGGACTGAAAAATTTTCTCTTAAGTTTGCTCCTGGTGCAGCCAAAATTGGCGCAGGAGCTGCTGGTGTTCTTGATATCGACCCTGTACAGGCTGCGGCTGTTGGCGCATTAAGGGATGCTGCCAAATGGTTTGGGTTGGTATTGAGTTTAATATCCACAAAAAGATCGTTCAAAAATTCATCTCTGGCGGCGTTCCACCCTACTTGGAGCCCGCAAAGTGGGGACAGCACGCGAAAAGTTCACGCACCGCCAGAACTACCCTAGAGATGTAGGTCCCTTTTTGCAGAGAGTCTCGAGCCGGAACTGGTCAGGTGCCCCGACGCGACTACCGCAGTGAAACCGCAGCTGTCGCAAAGAGCGCCCATCCGTCCGTCCCTTACAAACCGGTGACCTAGCCTAGCGGCCCTCTTACGGGATGCCTCAGCCGATTGATCATAGGTGGCTAGCTTACAACCGCCCGTTTAAGGAGAAATCCAGGCCGAAGAGGAGTGTTGCGTTTGGGCGGGAACTAAAACCAACGACCGGCCCACCTAACGCTCAGCCTCCAGGATCCCTTCATCCCCCCGTACGGGTCTCCACGCACGGCACAAACACGTGGGCGGCACAAGTTGCCCTACCTGCTGTCTAGCTGGATGACGCGACAGAAGGCCCCCGACTGTTGTGCCACATGCCAGTCGGGGTAAGGACGTGTTGGGGGGGACCGGTTATGGCACCGGTTGTTCGCCTGCGCCACATCACATGTCCGCTACTACGGCTCCGAGCGGAGTTTGAATCTCCAGGTGTGGACTCGTTATGAGCCGCAGCATTATCAGGATGGACGACGCGGACGTCATGTGAGGACTTGATGATAGGTGCCATTGCCCGGGTCCACTTCCCGGGCATGCACTGGGTAAGATGTTGTTTCCTGGTGCTTACTGGTGGCTCTCCCCCCAACTGGATTACCAGCCCAGGGCCCAGACCATCACCCCCACCCCCAGCCGATGGGGTGCTCATTGGCTGTACATTGGCGATCGACTCGGTTTCATCAGCCACTTCAGGAAAATAGTCCTAGATACGCTAATGGATGCACGTCCCGAATCTCTGCAGCTTGGGCCAAATGGCGGGAACTCACGGCAAGTTTAATAAACTAAGTTTATTAATGTTTATTATACAATAAAATCTCCGTGAAGCTCAAAGGGCATATATCGAAGAGTATAGTTAGACCGGTGATGCTCAATGGCTGCGAGAAATGGCCAGCGCTGACGAAACACGTTCGCAAACTCTACGCCAACGAAATAAAAATGCTGCGGTGGATGTGCGGAGTTACGCGACTCGATCGAGTACATCCTAGGCCTTCGCGTAAGGGATATCGCAGATAAGATCGAGGAGGCTCGCCTGCGCTGGTTTGGTCACGTGTTGACCCAGGGTTAAGACTCAGGGATACGTGGGAAATAGATGCCTGAACGAAGAGTAAAGAGGAATAAAGAGGCCCCGTGGGCGACTCAAGAAGCGATGGATTGACACGAGTATGCCGAAGACCGGGCGAAGTGGAAAAGTGGACCCTAGCAGAGGCCGGGATAAGCGCTAGGACGATGATGATTAGAAAAACCACTCGAGTTCACAGTTTGCAAGTGTCGTTGTCGACTTTGAAAGAGTTTTTAACTTAGGCCCTAAAATCGAATCAGTGACAGGTCGTCATTTTCTTAAACAATACTTCTCATTTAACAAGGCCCGAAAGGCCTTTTGTCAACTATTCTGGCCACGTGGTCTTATGACGCGAGGATGCCCAAGACCGGGCGAAATGAAGGAAAATGAGTCTGGTAGAAGCCAGGACTGACCGCTCTTTTGATGATGATGATTCTAGTCACGTGGTCAGACTTCTTTGTCCTCACAAAATAATTCGTAGACAGAGAAAACTAGAAATAAAATGACGAACACGTTTTTCCCACCGAAAATGTGATATGTGGACTGTCGGTTAATTTTCAAATTCTTATACAAAGTGCAGAATTTCTCAATGTTTATCTACATATACATAGTATATTGCAGTCGCCTCTCTTAAACTACGCAACGGATTTCAATGCGATTTACAACTACAAAATTTAGTGATTCAAGAGGTAGGTTTATAGGGTAGGACAACACGCGAACGAAGTCTCAGCCTGCCAGCTAGTAGAAGTTATACAGGGTGTTTCATAATACATGTATAAAGCCGAAAGGGTGTTAAAGTAGAGCTTTCAAAGAGTGCACTGGCGACTTCATTTTATCCGGACATTGAATTTTAATTTTAATAAAAAAAATTAATTTTTATACATAAATAACCATATCGACTACGTTGAAGCGCAGCTCTATTTCAAGTTGATGATCATATAAAAAACAGGTTAATAACCTCGTGCGACCCCTATCGAAACAAAGCAACCTCCTCAAGCCTACTACCAGGAGCCTAATGCTGCGTACACACCGGGCGATGTGTGACGCGCACCCGCTTCAGGCGTCGTACTAAATGTTACCTACTTATCTACATGAATAGGCTCTACCAAATTAACTAGGAACTTGCCTACACTAATTATTTTCGATAGGTAGGTATGCTTAAATAGTCGGAGCGTCGGTGGCCTAAGGTTGCGGTATCCGACTCGTACGCGTGAGGTACCGGGTTCGAATCCCACTGCCGCCATGTACCACTAACTCTTTTCTAAGTTATGCACAGTAGCTGAATACTAACCGATGCTTTTACGGTGAGGGAAATCATCGTGATGAAACTTACACATTCAGTTCAGACGACTGAATGTGTAAGTAACCATGATCCAATCTGGTCAGGTTCCCTTGGTAGCAGGGTTAGGAGCCAGGAATGTCAGATGGCAGTCGCTCCACTGCAATTAATTACCTAATCTGCCAAATCCTAGATCATGGACCATAGTCTAATAATTTTGTGGAGAGAAAAGAATTTGTTACAGTGGAGCGACTACCATCTGACCTCCATGACCCTGCTACCAGGGGAACCTGACTCGATTGGATCATGGTTACAATTTCAGTTGCCAGAATTTGCAGATTTCATCATGATGTTTCCCTCACCATAGGAGCATCGGTTAATTTCAACTAATGTACATAACTCAGAAAAGAGTCATTGGTACATTGCCACAGCGGGATTCGAACCCGGCACCTCTCTCGCTTACGAGTCTGATACTCAACCGCCCAGCCACCAACGTTCTTGAAAAACATACTTAAGATAGCTACATAACTAAAACAGAATTCGTTCAATTGATAAATCGTTCTACACAAATAAGTAGGTACTATGTCCTACTAAAATGGTTCACTCATCTAGGGACCTACGTAGCGTAGGGAACCACTTATGAGACTAGTTTTGTTGAAACAGATTACAGACAGGTTTTACTAAATACCTACATGTTTTCATGAACAGATAAAAGCGTTGTCTTTTCTGCCTATTTCCCGTCGGAAAAGAACCTCCTAACGTTACGATTAGGTACTAGCTAGGTAGCATATCTTAAAGTCTAGCTAGAACCTAGACCTTTAAAGCATGTAGGTACGTACCTTTTTAAAGTTATTTTATGAAAACAAACAGCGTCAGGTGCCATACTTTCTTGCTTTCTTGTGGCTCGGATGACTGATAGGTATTAACTATCAAGTAAGCTTGCACTCGTATCGTAGCGTAGCTAGGTAGGTACACTCCATACACACAGATACACAACACTACGCAGGCTCTGGTTGCTATGCAATACGTAAATAGGTAGGTACCATGGTGTTTGGCCTACTGCTAGCTTGCATTCATACACAGAATAATGATTTTCACAATACTTAAACGTTGAACGCTGAACACAGACAAGACTACGTTAATACTGGTACCTGAAGCTATAAATCATTCGTTCACATCGTTAACACTCTTATCACAGTTATCTTCACAATAGGTACTTAGGTATCCTACAACTACAACGCAACAATCATTTCGGTCACGCGAAAAGCTAAAAACTGAATGAACGAATACGACGCGAAAGTAGGCAAATTTCGTCAATGGAAGTCGCGCCGTGGGTCAAACCACAAAATAAAGAACGGCCCGCCAAAGTATTCTATTTTTAGATTTTGTAGTTTTCAGTTTCTATTTTGATGTCAAAAGCGCCGCCACAGCTCCGGCGCCGGCCTTGACCTTGACGGCACGTGCAAAAGGACTCGTACTTAGGGATCCGTGTTTTAGGGGTCTAACTTATTTCGCCTTTTATGTTCTCTCGTTTTATGTTCTCCTGGTAGTTGCACCATAATGTTGATTTTTTTTTTATTTGTTAAAGTGAGTCTCAAGCGAATCCAACTGTGGGCTTAATAATAATCCTTATGGCGATGGCCTACATTTGCTTATCACGATTTTATCGGGTAGTTTGGTACAATGACAGTAACCTAGACAGTAATTTCTAAAATTGTGTTTGGGTCCGTGCTCCACCTAGGTGACTTAGGTTCTCCAATTAGGTGAAGCATGGGATATTTACAGGTAAAGCTCTATCAACTAAGAATCATTAAGTTAATTTTAGTTGATAAGAAATGTTCGTGAAAACGATAGGTACGATTACCTACGCGACACTGAAACATGACTGACAGACATGACATGAGAAAGCAAACTCGTAAAAAGACAAAGATGTTACATTAATTAGAGTTTGCTACATTAATATGCTACAGTAATTTGAATAAGACTACTTTGCTATTAGTTAGGTGGTGGTGCACTTTCGTAAAAACTATGAATGAACCTTTTGAATTAAAATCATAATTGATTAAGTACAATATTTTTTTGTACAGAACCCTCGAAACCAAAAAATACAAAACGGATAATTTAGACCTCCTTAATATTGCGCCTAGTACGTGGGGTGTCCATAAAATAAGCCAGTGCAAATACAGGCATGACGCATTTCATCTTAGTCCTCACAGTGACAACGCATCTGCTGTTCTGTATGTTTGTTGCCTGCAACCTAAATGCTTAAATCCTAGTACGTAAATAGTGTTGCTAGGTATTTTTTCAGGTATTCAAATTTAATATTCACCTTCTTGAATTCAAACATGAGTAGAATTTAATAATTACTATTAGATAGGTACTAAAATGACATCTATCCTTATTTCGGAGCTGGCGGAAAAGTTCAACGAGAAATGCATAAACTTGTGCCAAGACTCACCACATGCATTCAACAGGATGTAAACTGAGTGATAAAATAGACAATAAAGTATAACAACAATATCGTGTAGTTTTGCTGCACTTTCCAAAAATATTAAAATCTAGTGAATGTACTTTATGGACACCCTGTGATATCAGTATCCCGTACATAGTCCACCTGCTTCAGTCATGACTGCCTAGTACAATAGAAGATATGGCGCAGACGCGAAATCAAGCTGTAACTTTTTTGCCTATTAATGTTTATTGTGTTTTCGCAATGAGGAGTTTTCCAATAGGTATCTAAAGCATTCCTAACCACTCACTAGATGGCGCCCCGACAATTTTGGTAATTGATAATCTCTTGAAATAGGTTCTTAGCAAACAGGATATAACACTGGGTACGTTGTATTGGATAATATTGTATTTGTCAATAGTTTTCAACCATTTTAGAGGTTGTAATAATAATGGAACATAGTGCCAACTTCTATAAATATTTCTTTTTACATTTCGTTCAACCTTTAACAGCTATTTTTATATTAATAAACATTTTATTTTTAAGTTTAGTATTAATTGGTTGCATGAAATCACTGCCACCATCATACAGATTAAAAAAAGATTACCAAAATTGTAGGAGCGCCATCTATTGATGCTTTTTGAAACCAACTATCAATACCTACTGGAAAACTCCTCATTAGTTTGAAGACTATGTACCTAGGTGCAACATTGTGTTGAAGGCAACAAAAAACAAATAAATTAAAGTAGAAACAAACATCGAAATGTCTTGTTTTTGTGCCGGACTGCTCACGAGCTGCTTGTAATAATAATTTTATTAACCAGCCACTTGAGGTATTGATCGTAGTGATCTTTAGATTGAATTTTAAAACTCATATGAAACGGTAGGTAGAAAAGACTTAAAGGCACAAAACCTATATCCTATCTGTAACTGGTAAAATTGTATTATTCAGTTGATTGACCTGATTATGAACTTGAGTGATCTATTACAAATGATTTCTAGAGATGCGGTCTTTCGTTTTCAAAATGTGATTATCGACATTGAAAAAGAAAAAGTTCGATAGTCATTTTCTCGGTAACTATTCCACGCACGAAAAAAAGAATTGTACCTATCGTTTTAATACGTTTAGCACTCCATCCAGTTCACGGCTTTATACATGTATTATGAAACACCCTGTATATCGACCAATAATTGTATCCGTTTTAGGTCTGAAGTAGTTTATGTTAGGTTCCTGTCAACTGCGAACGCACCCCGCCCGCGAAGTGGAGCTACGTCAAACGAGCATTAGGGCGTTTGTTAGGCCTATGAGCGGGCGAGCTGACAAAGGGCGGCTCGCCCGCGCATCCGAAAGCAAACTACGTGAGAATTAGTACCATGTTACGTGGCATGGCATCTCATCATACGAATGTGGCGCTGCCTTTAGGCTTAATGATCTTGTGAAATTAGGTCTAAAGGTTTGAATTCAGATCGACAGTGGCGTTCCTGTTTAGGTTTCAATCTATGAAGTCAAACGCATCGAAGGTTTTCTCGTAGACCATCGAAGGTTATCTCAATAAACAAACACGCTAAGCATAGTAGCCGATGTATTACCTTTATTTGATCGTGATGTCTTGAAAACAACTTTAAAGATGTGGCTAAGAACCGCGATGGGTCTGTAGTTCAACAACACCACCACGCTTCTGCCCTGCGCCTGTGGTGTTCTTTTTGTCCTCGATCAAAATCAAAGAGCTTCTGAAGGACTTAAGCATCTGTTTAACAGGCTATATCTTTTAATTAAAAGATCGACAAATTCCACAAGCTTGTATTTAAATTCGACAAATAACCGACATTTGTTTCCAACAATCAGATCTTCGCTACATGGCGGGGTTCAATTATTTCCATGGTGGGCTAGCCAAAATAAGCTTATTTGTATCAATTAATAGTATACCGATTGTACAACATAACAAATCCCCTGCCACAGAGAAACACTATCCTGGGCAAGGATAATATAACATGAACAATCAATACAGCACCAAACCTCTATTAAAGGCAGACCAGCTACTATAGTAGAGCTCGTCTAATCTAAAATGACGCGCCCCACTATCGCATTAACGCACACAAGCAAGTTTAAAATATGGACGCATACATATACAAATGCCGTTGTAATTGGTCATTCAGTTGCCGGTAAGATTCAAACGTAGGAGCACGCGTCGTTCATTGGCTCCCACACAGATGAAGTGTCGTATCAATATTTGCACTCACACATCGAAATCAACTAACTAAGTAGTGGGGCTCGTCATTTTAGACTAGACGAGCTCTACCTTTGTACTAGAGATGAAACGGATATCCGGCCACTATCCGGTATCCGGCCTATCCGGCCATAATTTACTATCCGGCCGGATACCGGATAATGCGTTAATATCCGGCCGGATACCGGATAGTAAAAAATTTATGAAAAGTCCATAAAAGTGATTTTGCTCATCGGAAATATATGCCCTTCTGTAGCAGTAGAGTAAAAAGTCGTCTCAAAACGTTCAAAAACCATAAATATTAATCAAAACACTATTGATTATGTCGGCATAGTCGCCTATTCTACTCGTATCGTTCATTTGGTAGGTTAGCAAAAACATTTAATAGTTTTCTGGTCTCTTCTTTTTGCACTATGCCTTTCCCATTAGCTGGACTCAGCTCTCCTTGTCTGCTTCCTCCATTTCTCTCGTAGGAGCGTCAACAATATTGTCCTTCAGGTCCCGTTGGTCCGCCGTCAGCCAGGTGGCGCGTGAGTGTCTTTCGCGTCAGCGAGTCGTCGACGCCAAATTTAGGGCTACTTGCACTATGGTGATCTTTGGGGCGGCGGAGCACATCCCCCCCCCCATCGCATTGAGCGTTCTCAAATTTTCTCGGGCATAGGTGTGACTTGGACATTACGTACTTTTCCTAACAGGGTGACGCCCGCTGATCAGCATAAACGCGCATTTTTGTCGTGTGTAGTTTTGACAAGTGCTGTTTAATATAATAATGTATTTAGTGTAATCTTTTTTCCAAAATCAATCAAGATATACAGGCTGTTACATAATATATGTATGAAGCCGTGAACTGGATGGATTGCTAAACGTATTACAACGATAGGTACAACTATTTCACGCACGACAGAAATAATATTATTAAATAATCGTGGACAAATTCACACAGCGCCATCTAGCCCCAAAGTAGGCAAAGCTTGTGTTATAATCGGCTTCATACATATATTATGTAACAGCCTGTATATTGATAATAAAGATATTAATAAAATATTATCCTGGAATAAAAATATAAATTTCTTTATATTTAGAGGCTAATGTGGGGAAGGGTGGAAGAATTGTTCAGTTCAACGTTCAAATTATTGACGTGGTTCGGTGGTCAACATCAAGCCGGTCTGCCACGCAAGAGGTCCCGGGTTCGATTCCTGGCCGAGCAGAAATTGAAAGATGAATTTTAATTTCTGTTACGGGTGTTCTAAGTATATATTTAAAAGTATATAAGTAGTTAATCAGTTATCTAGCACTCATAACACAAGCTTTGCTTACTTTGCGGCTAGATGGCGCTGTGTGAATTTGTCCACGATTTTTTTTATTTACATTAAACGAAGACTTGAAATTACATAAACACATGCAGTCGTATAAAGTCCCACGCTGCGATCACAAATTACACAAACTTGTTCAGAGACTACGTCCTGCCGAATATCCGGCTAGGAGGCTGGCCGGATATCCGGTATCCGGTATCCGGCCAAACAACTATCCGTTACATCTCTACTTTGTACTATCGCACCTCCTGGAATAACGTCACAGAATATCCTAAATGCATGTTGTCACGTCATTCCAGAGGGGAGGTGTCATGGAGATCGGCGGTATCGTTCCAGGAACTAGTACCTCTGTAGGTCTGAAAATGGATATCAGCATTTTCACCACTGCAATATTCAACCTGACAAGTACTCAAGGTCTCCATTATCTTGAGGGCTGTCTATGCCTCTGGGGTTCTTGAATAAAATAATGTCTAGTTTAGTAATATTTAATTGTCAATTACTTCTTAGCCTTAGGATCTTTTACAGCTGTTGGTGCCTTAGTGACATCATCAGGGTTTTCTGCGGCATCCTTCAACCTCTTAGCACGAATACCAACAAGCTTGGCAATAGAGCGGGCCTGGAAAATAAATAAAAGGTGTTGTATACAATTTATGTACAGACTTTCTTTTTCTTTTATAAAATTGTCTTTATCGTAAATAAATTTTATTTCATAAGAAATTATGTAAAAGTTGAATAGTATTTATTTTGTTCATTAATATGAACAAAATTGTGAACTACATTCCTTTTCTTACATACATACATACATAAAAGCTCGCACCTGTGTCCCACAGGTGGGGTAGGCAGAGACTATGGACCGCCACTTTGCTCTGTCCTGACACAATTCCCTAGCCTCGCATATATCCACAACTCTTTTCATACATCTTTTTTTATTCTTACCACTTCAGACCCCAGCTTTTTTGAGAACATTACTGATCTGATCAGTGAATATTTTCCTTTTCTTACAAATTGGTCATTAATATGATACTAGCTTTAAACACTTGCATAAATTTTTGTTTATGCCATGCTCTCAAGGGACTCAATTATAGCCTTGTCTTAATAAAATCCACAGTTCAAACGTTGTATGTATTGTCGAATACTGGGCGAATAAAGTGTAAGTCTGAGTTTAATCCATCGACACAATAACAAGAAAAAAATCTACAACACTGCAAAATTTCTACAAAATGCTTTCAGAATTTTTTTTGCGGTAAGAAACTCGCCATATAGTACCAGACTGATCATAAGATAGGATTTAGTATTCTTTAATTTATTTATCTTACCCCTCTGAGATATTGATAAGCTTTGAAGTCTTTCTCCTCATCAGTAATGGCGCGAGCGATAGACTTGGGTGCAGGCTGCTGAACTGGCATGAGCGGGCCACGAAGCTGAGTAGCCAGTTTACGTTCTTCCTCATTGGCTTCTCCCTTAAGCACCTGTAATAAACAACGTACATTATACACACGTACATATACATAATTTCATGTGTAAAAATCAAAGATCAGTATACTGCTGTAACTACCGTTTAGCAAATACGCCTGAACGACCCCAAAACAGCTTTAGTTTAATATTAAACAAGCTAATAATTATTATGTTGGTATCAACAATTAAATTCATGCATAAATAGCAGGAATAGTTGTCCCCTATTCTCTTCAGATAGCTTGGGTATGGTTACACTCCAATGGCGCAAGCCAATGCATTGTTCTTACTGGACTGGCCTGGCTATTGGCCTTGTATAATATGGCACTTATATACATTACAATTATTATTTAAAAAATATGAATAAGTTTATCTTTTCATACAAAGGTATAAAATATGAACAAATTATAAAACTCTTTTCATGTTGTGTAATTCAGAACATTTAGGAACTAAAGATTGACATATAATCAATAAGAAATCTACAGGTAATCACAAACATTGTCAGTTGCCTTGTGTCACAATACCAAAGGCATCTGATAATTATAGTTCTTAAATATTGCAATTGTATTGTATTGTATTAAATAAGCTAATGCCATGTTCCAGATTATTTATATTGCCTACTTGATGCTTACACTCCCATTCCCATAGTGTGTAATGGAAAATAGGTGTATAAAAATAGTATTAACTCGTTCCCTGCAGCCTCAACATTTAGGTTGTAATTGGCGTTACGCGATACACCGTTTACGACTCATTTCACCGGTCAATATAAAATAGGCGCTACGCTAGTGCGCGCAGACTCATTTGGTTGGTCTATACAAACTCAATCGGATTCAATCAGTGTAGGACCGCCCACTGTCGCACCAGTGCATACTCAGCTGGGCTGGCGTCCGCACACGCGTATGGTATATTTCGGCGGCCATACAGCTGTGCACACGACTCAGCTGGCCACCTTTGTTAGCACCACGCCTGACTCTTTGATATGAATAAATTTGGGTGCCCAACAAAAATGTTAAAAATCTTAACGAGTGTAATTGTAAATAGAGCTAAATCCCTCATCCTATTGTGGATTGTGTATGTGTGATTGTAGCATATCATTATTATTATTATTTATTATACACTAGCAGCTGTAAGCTGATGCGTTTATTATGATACATAAACTTATTCATACTTTGAGATAGATATTAATTATCTAGGTAGATGTACTGCCACTGCCAGCAATTTGATACATAACAAATAACTATCCTGGCTCTTAATTTAGGCTAGGGTGATAAAGAAATATATAACTAAATAAAATCAAAAACATACCTTCTTGCCCTTAGGGAACAGAATGAGTTTGGCACGGTACTCTTTCAATCTCTGCACATTCACTTGCAATGACTCAACAGACTTGTTACGACGACGAGGATCCACAGCAATGCCAATAGTCCTGGCAAATGCAGGGTTTAGTCCAGATGCCTAAATGAAAATGTTTACCATTATAAATAAGTTCCGAACAATAAAAGTTCCCATTAACTAAACTGCATTACACTCACTCTAATTTCACGGAGGGTAAATCCACGACCAGCCCGGACCTTAGTGTGATATCTAATCGTAGGACAACGAACAACAGGGCGCAGAGGACCAGCAGCAGGACGAGGGGCAATAGCCTTAGCTTTCTTGACTCGGTTCTGTTTTCTACGATGTCTCCTAGCAGGTTGATTAAACCAAGTTTTTACGAATCTTTGCCAATCTTTATGGAAATGCCCATTGGGAATCATGTTATTTCCTTTCCCCATGTTTGGAACCTACACGATACCTATAACACAAAATAAGGTTATACACAAATACAGTAGCATTCGCAGAGTACAATACAATGAAAAACTATCAAAATTATTTAATTTTCACACGAATATATTAAGATTAGAATGCACTAACCGGCTGACGAATAATCAAGAAATTTCAAAAGGCAAACAAGAAACTTGACATTTAAGAGTTGATCAAGGACCAAAGAGAAATAACCAAGGACCACAAGTATTTAAGAATGTCAAGTTTTACTTCTTTTTTATAAGATTTGAACACAGACCACATATAAGTTAAGGCCCTGCTATACGATACAATCTGATGGCGTAATCCGGGGTGGTACCGCCGATCGCCAACATCTTGATCCCACCTGTAGAACAACATCACAGAATCGGTACCGCCTAAGGCCCGCCATACCATGTTGCCGATCTCAGTATCAAAATGAAATGAATGAGGAGTAACGATCCGTTTCGTACTTTGATTTTGAAACATCGTATTTTCTTTAATTGAATAAAATGCTAGAATTATACTTTATAATAGAACTAGAGGACACGGCGCGACTTAGTTCGTGTATCGTTCTAACCCTACACCACCCTACCCCTAGTTTAAAAAAGAAGGATAAAAAGTAAAATAAAATTCACATTATTTCTATTTAACTTTCTTCAATACAACCGGTTCCCGATTCACGAACTCAGCACAAGTTTTTATTTATCTATGTAGGTACAGTCGAGTTCATTAATATGTGAGCATTACCAAGGCTTCAAATATAAATGTACATGGAAGGGATCAACAAATATATGTAAGTTTGCTCAGATATATAAGTACCCTTCCATGTACATTTATATTTGAAGCCTTGGCAATGCTCACATATTAATGAACTCGACTGTACCTATGCAGTTTTTCTTGTCAGTAAATCAACAACACTTTCTTCCAGAAAAGACCTAAACAACTCATCTCCTATCAAAGTGGCTAGCACCAATCACAGATCGATTATCTGCTGATCCAAAGACGTGACATTGGCTACGTATCCAAGTGCAAGATCATCCAGGGGGAATGCCTCACTACACAGTACCGAAATAGAAATAGAAATAGAAATATTTTTTATTGTGTGACACTGACAATAATTTCTTATTAAGTAGTGTTGTCCATTTCGGACGTACAATATTCTACATGATAGTATAGTACCTATTATAAATAAGCTGAGACTAAAATAGACAAGTAGCTGTCATTTTAACATTTTTAAAAGCACGTAGAAGTTTTAACATAAAAACAATCTAAATCCATGGACGATCCAATTTGCCGTCGGGTATTCGAACACCTTTCTGAGACCTGCCCGTCACCGATCGAGAGGGCTAGGTTACTTGCAGTATCGGAAAGGGAGTCTGGATATTGGCTGCAGGCATACCCATCTATAAACTATGGAAACCTTTTAGACAATAATAGTTTTAGGTTGGCGGTTGGGCTACGTCTGGGCTGCAACTTAGTTGAACCCCATCGCTGCCCCGAATCCTTGTCATGGACGTCTGGGTAGTAGACGGCTTACGGCAGAACGCTGCGTACCATCTATTAAGTGGTGGACTCTGAGCAGCAAAAACCAGGAGTTCACGAAGGCAGCCGAAGGCCTCGATTGGAGCGCAAAGGGCTAAACCTCCAATGAGCTCTGGTGTCATTAATAGAAATCCATCCTCAAACTCGGACGAACAGTACTCGGTACGTCGAAGGCCGACGAATTGACAAGGATACGGATTGGTGGAATAGTGAGGTACAGGAAGCAGTTCAGGACAAAAAAGGAGGTTTCAAGAAATGGCAGCACAGTAATTCACTATCGGATAAGGAAATGTACTTGAGAGCAAAGCGGCGATCTACAATGGCGGTGGCAAAAGCGCGGTCGGCCCAGCTGGCTCCGCTCTACGATGCGTTGGATTCTGTGGAGGGGCACAAGCTCGTCCACAAGCTGGCAAAATCGCGGAGCCGAGCCAGTCTGGATAAAAGGTACGGACGGCATTTTGCTCACAAGCGCAAACTCTATTAAATACCGGTGGTGCTGTCATTTTAAGGAACTGTCTAACACGACCAATAACTACATGCGACCACCACAGCTTCCTGCAAACCTTAGCATGATAAGCCCGATTACCCCTGATGAGGTGGAGAGGTCTCTGGTACGTATGAAGAACGGAAAAGCTATTGGCCATGACAGAAAACCCATAAAAACCTGGAAAACAATGGGGACCCGGGGCGTACTCTTGCTCACTGAACTTTTCAACAGGGCTACGGGGCTTATACCTCACGCGTGGCGCGTAAATATTATCACGCCAATCTATAAAGGAAAAGGCAGTGTGCAAGAGTGCGGCAGCTATCGAGGTATCAAACTTAAGAGCCACACAATGAAGTTATTCAAACGAATTATTGACCAGAGACTTCGCCAGGAATGCGCCTTGTCGGAATGACAATACGGCTTCAGGCCAGGCTACAGCACCATGGATCCAATCTTTGCTCTCAGAGTCCTCCAGGAGTCCCATTGCAGTACTTACCTATGTATAATTTATTATTTAAAATAATAAATCATTTATGTGAATTGTGCTATTTTTTATTTCATCTTGATATTCATCTAATAATTAATATAATAAAATTAATATAAAAATACTAAAAATTATAGATGAATAATTCATAATAATATTTGTATGACGATGTATATAAGTAAATGAATGTGAATCAGACCGTCTCGGAGTCCCATTAGCGCCCTCTCTGTTCAATCCGGTCGAACTGTAAATTTGGTAGTGCGTGGGATCCTTTCAAAGAAGAACATTCATAGACAATTCGAGACAGCCATAGATATTTCAGAAAAAATACTAAAGTTGATTCAACATTGGCGGCGCCACTTTACTATTTAAAAGATTTTTACTATGTCGAGTTAACGTTTCATCGTTCAGACACATGTGTCTTAGATACTAACGGGCGCCATTTTGCAAAAGCCTCTTTGGTTAGCGTTGAGTTGGGAGATGGAAGCCATATTGCTTTTTTGTCTTTCCTAGTCAAACGTCACCTTTTCCTTTGGTGAGCAAGGTGTATTCACGTGAGGTTGTGTGTTTCCTCAATTTAGGTCACACAATCCTCAGAATTTCGTGAAATATTCTTGTAAAATATAAAAAAAAATCATAAAAATTATAAAATCCAAAAAAATAGTAAAATAACGAAAATAAACGGGAATCACTCGATTTTAAGTTAGTGTACGTAAGCGTGCAACGTGGTCTAAGGAATGCGATAGTCATTGTAAAGAGAAAGTGAACTTATATCTTTGCTAACGATAAGTAAAATTTGATGTTCTCTTTAAAGTTGATACAGTGATATTTTAACAATGAATCCTGCTCCACCAAATTATCCCATGGCGTCTCTGTACGTCGGGGATTTGCATTCTGATATTACCGAGGCCATGTTGTTTGAAAAATTCTCAACTGCTGGTCCGGTTCTCTCTATCCGCGTTTGCCGTGATATGATTACCCGTAGATCCCTCGGGTACGCTTATGTTAATTTTCAGCAGCCTGCGGATGGTGAGTACCTAGTTTCTTTTTTCTGAGTAAATTGCATGATCCATTTTGACAAGGCCGTATGCCTAAATGGTCTATTGGCGATATGTGAAGCAATAGCAATACGTGTCATGTGATTTCATCAGTTGTTATATTCTACCTGAAACTCGGTTATTTTTTGTCGGTATATTGTCGGATTTATAAAATTCCATAAAATCTTGCATAGGTTAGTTTTGACTCACGCTTACAAATATGTGGGGCTTTTCGCCAAAATAATAACCTAAATGAAGTTGATAATGTTCTTCTAACAAAATAACCAGTGTGGCATTAAACTGAACACCCCCGAGTACACAAAATGAGGAATTTGCTATACCCCAAACATGGCTTTGGATATTTATGCGATGGATAGATTCCAACAATAAATTTGTATAGTTACACTTTTGTAGGTTTAGTTAATGACATGATTGTAAGTTAATGATATGATTCAATGTTAATTTTTAAGGAATGTAATGCTTGAATTACTAATAGTTTAACCTTTTCCATAATGGTTATTGTAATTACAAATTAGCTCATTAAATAGCTATAAGGTACTTTGTCCCATCTAATGGCACCTAGGAACAAGTTACCAGAGCAAGTTATATCAGCACCGAGTTCCAACACCGAGTAAGAATCGATTGGATGAACATTTAAATAAAACCAAAATTAATTAATTGAGAATGTCAATGGGTTGAGGATAATGAGATACAGACATATCAGTTGTTCCAACTGCCTGTCTGTTCAGGAATAATAATAATAATAATATATATTACATATTTATCATCTGGAAGGTATAACAATACAATCATAATTCCTTAACATGCCTACCCCAAAAACATTTGCAGTTGATGATTCTTAGTATAAAAGTTCCTACCCGCATTAAAAAATATTAGTAAAATAATTTAATGTTGGTTTTGATGAAATATATTCAATAATTCCGTATCGACTATCTGTTATCACAATATTCGCCCAATATCTCTCTTACACAACGCCGCAAACTGCAAGTGCGTATGGTATGGAGCGAATGTTATTATCAAATGCACACATGGTTTGAGTTTGAGGTAATGTACGTGTAAGAGAGGAAAAGGTTATGTTTGTAGTTTTTGATGTTACTTATCATTACTAACTTCTAGTTGCTTAAAACCAATGATGGTTACTTAGTTTTGTTTTGTTTTTTGCAGTATATTTAATAATTGTTATAATTGATATTAAAATGAAATATCAGTTGCACAACCGATACCAGGCCTAGATTTCACATTTTACAAGCAACCTTTTTAAAAAAAATTAACCCCATTTACCAAGGGGCCTCAAACTAACTAGTGTCTGACCAAAGCTTTGGCTTAGGCCAAAAAAACCACCTTCAGTGAAACCTTTGGCTTGTGCCAGGTTTGGGGCCAAAGCTGATGGTGTTATTTTTTTTTTTTGACAAATAGATTGCAAGGTACTTTATTATCATCTCTAGACCAACTTAAGGGATCTTGAACAAAATTTCTTAGAGCTTTCAAGCCTTTGGCTTTGTTCTTTGGTTTTTTTTGGTTTAAGGTTAGGCGATAAACTTTTAATTGACTATAGCCAGAAATTGACCTTTGGTTGGTCATCACTATTTACAAAAATGTGAAACAATAGTGTCCAGACAGTAGTAACTGACATTTATATTGTAATGGATTTACATTCATAAGAATGTTCTGAAAGATAAAGCAAAAACCATGTTTGATCCATGAGGTTACTGTTAGGTATAGGTACTAGAATTATATTATACAGGGTAAGCAATCTAAATGGCTCAGTGATTAGAAATATGAAGCTTATAAGAGATAGTGTAATTTGTTCTTAGGAACCATTAGGCCAATTTTAGAATTATGGGTAAGACGTAAATTTTTTTTGTATATGTTTTAATAAGTTCTTCAAGATTTTTGTTATTAATTAATAAAGTGATAAAGTTACCTACAAGTTTTATCGGGTTATGTGATTAGGATACCTATATGTCTCATTCATATTGGAAAGGCCTGTTATACAAGCAGTCCATTAATTTACTAATAACTAGATTGAATTGTAATTGAATCTCATTAGCAGCTCTATGGCAGTTTGACACTTTTTGGTATTCTGCTACAATTAAAACTGCCATTAAGCTGCTACTGACCCATTAGAGACCCAGTAGAGGTGATCAAGCCTTGACACTTTCTGAACAAAGTAAAAGATTTGGATGATGAAAATTTATATAAAATTTACAAACAGTAATTTGTTAAATAATAATTTATTTTTGTTACAGCTGAAAGAGCACTAGACTCAATGAACTTTGATATGATCAAAGGAAGACCTATCAGAATCATGTGGTCCCAGCGTGATCCATCCCTGCGCAAATCGGGCGTAGGAAATGTTTTCATTAAAAATCTTGACAAGACAATTGATAACAAGGCTATGTATGACACTTTTTCTGCCTTTGGCAACATCTTAAGTTGCAAAGTTGCTCAGGATGAAACAGGGGCATCAAAAGGTTACGGTTTTGTTCATTTTGAAACAGAAGAAGCAGCCAACAAATCTATTGAAAAAGTAAATGGTATGCTGTTAAATGGCAAAAAAGTATACGTTGGCAGATTCATTCCACGTAAAGAACGTGAAAAGGAGTTAGGAGAAAAGGCTAAATTGTTCACCAATGTATATGTAAAGAATTTTGGTGAAGATTTTGCAGATGAATTGTTGAAAGACATGTTTGAAAAGTATGGACGCATAACAAGCCACAAAGTTATGTATAAAGACGATGGATCTTCCAGAGGATTTGGATTTGTAGCGTTTGAAGATCCTGATGCAGCTGAAAGAGCTTGCATTGAATTAAATGGCAAAGAACTTGTAGAAGGCAAACCACTTTATGTTGGCCGAGCTCAAAAGAAAGCAGAGCGCCAAAAGGAGTTGAAACGAAAGTTTGAACAACTTAAATCTGAACGTCTCACACGTTATCAAGGTGTAAATCTTTATGTAAAGAATTTGGATGATACAATTGATGATGAGAGACTGCGCAAAGAATTTGCTCCTTTTGGAACTATAACATCGGCCAAGGTATATAATTCTTGCTGAATGAAATTAACTTATTACTATAGTATAGGCGGCGGCTGCAAGACTCGTGCTGCAGTTGCAACTTGTCTTGTTTCTTTCTGTACCAAAATGGGATTATATATTTTGATAAAAATATTGGTAAATGTGTACTAACTTTTGTTTAACTTTTCCATAGGTGATGCTTGAAGATGGCCGCAGCAAGGGATTCGGATTTGTATGTTTCTCGTCGCCTGAAGAAGCCACAAAGGCTGTTACTGAAATGAATGGTCGTATTGTTGGGACAAAGCCACTATATGTTGCTCTGGCACAGCGTAAAGAAGACAGAAAAGCACATTTAACCTCTCAATACATGCAGCGCATGGCAAGTATGCGCATGCAACAGATGGGTCAAATCTTCCAACCAGGAGGCGCAGGAGGATACTTTGTGCCAACAATACCGCCAGCACAACGTTTCTATGGCCCTGCACAAATGACCCAGATAAGACCTTCTCCACGCTGGACTGCACAGCCCCCAGTCAGACCCAATGCACAAACTGCAGCATCTGGTTATCCGAATATGCAAGCTCCATTCCGGCCAACACCAAGAGGACCCGCTCAAACTGCCTTACGCACTTCATTGGGGGCTAGGCCCATTACAGGCCAGCAGGGTGTGGCTACAGCTGCATCTATTCGTGCCCCTCTTGTCACAAGTGGTCGTCCAGCTGGTTATAAGTATACAGCTAATATGCGTAATCCACCAGCTCCTCAGCAAGCTGTTCATATTCAAGGTCAAGAACCTTTGACGGCCACCATGTTGGCTGCTGCTCCTCTTCAAGAACAGAAGCAGATGCTTGGAGAGCGTCTGTTCCCGTTGATCCAAAGAATGCATCCTGATCTGGCAGGAAAAATAACTGGAATGCTTCTAGAAATTGACAATTCTGAGCTTCTCCATATGTTGGAGCATGGAGAATCACTCAAAGCAAAGGTGGACGAGGCGGTTGCTGTTTTGCAGGCTCACCAGGCCAAACAGCAAGCCACTAAGAAAGAGTAAGGCTTTTGTAATGATGCTGGTAAAAGAATACTACAAACCAGCTTAAAGTATACAAGAACTTATAATATGCAATGTTCTTGTACATTATATTGCTTTCAACATTACTGAAGTCCCGCTATTAAAAAAATATTACATAAAAATTGAAAAAAAAAAAGAAAAAGTGGACTGCACCCTTTCATGAAGCTAAGTGCTTTTCCACAAACAAAAATATCGCAACTATAAACATTTCTTTTCTATATTTGAAGAGTTGTAATTCTGAACTCTTGACTTTTACATTGACTTAGAAGTTTGGTTTAAGTTCGTTTAAGTAATATTTTTCTTTTCTTTATTAAAAATGGAGTTGGCTTTTGTTCTCGCAATTATCTTTTCTTTTCTTTTAGTCGGTTTAACATTGGAATCTACCATGTATTGAAAGCTTGGTCGCCATTGTAACTGATTATTTGTATTTGTTATATATATTCTGTGAATTATTCACTTAAATGGTCTTTTATTTCACACACTATTTACACATCTGGACTAACTGTACTTGAGTGATGGTACATTGTATGAAAAGTCAATATAGTTATTTAACTTCTCGTACAATGAACTATCACTTGCACAGTTACAAGTGCTGTACTCCACTAAATGACGTGGCAGAATCGGGTCTGGGTGGGGTCCACTTTCTAGCCTGGGGAAATTATCTTGGTAGGTATCTCTTTGCTTGGTACTCATAAAATTTGTATGAAACTGAGGTGGATCAGCCACATTGAAGCTAGGCTCAACAAAGAACTAACATTCTGGCAATATAAAATGGTGGCTTGTTCCGTTTATCCACCCTACTAATACAGGCACCTTAAGGTGGATACTCTAAAACGCTTGTCCATCTATCTACTCTGAACGGGGTGGATAACCGGAATTTACATCTGATTGTACTTCCGACTTTTTACCCCAAGTACAGTTTGAATAAAATTATCTATTAAATAAAAACTTGCATCCCGTATTTCTCCAAATAACTTCACTACGTCTACTCAATAATGAAATAAGTGTTGGTCATTTTCTGGCCATATTGCAAAATTTATAAAATACTACCAGCCCTGGCTCGGCTTCGTATGGGTGTTCTCATTTTTATTTATTTTTAGTTAGTAGAGAAGTAATCATTTTAGTGAAAAAGTTAATTAAGAAATACAGGATGCCAGTTTTTATTTAATAGTTAGTTTTATTTAAACTGTACTTGGAGTAAAAAGTCGGAAGAACAATCAGATGTGTATTCCGTTTATCCACCGCGTTCAGGGTGGATTGATGGACACGCGTTTCCGAGTATCCACCTTAGGGTGGATACTCAGAACAAGCCAAAAATTGTAAGCTAATTCGGATTTAACCCCCAAAATAACGATATGGTAGGGCCATTAGTATGGTCGGGGCAAAACAAGCAATTCGAATAGTATTATCTAGCCTTTATTCTCTATAAGCGAGCGGCCACACAGAAAAGACGCAGACACGTCGCGGACAAGGCACATACGGGACGCGGACGCGACTTAAAACATACAGAAAAGACGGCACGGAGGCGGCGCCGTCGCGAACCAGTCAAGAGCGTAGGCAAAATAAGGACAGCAAGCGCTGCGGGCGAGGACCGGCTCCCGCACCCCCTGCCTCGCCCGTGCCCCGTCCTTTATGTATGTTTTAAGTCGTGTCTGCGACGCGACCACGCCCTGTCTTTGCTGTATGTTTTACGTCGTGACTTTTCTAAACATTTTATATGAAAGTAAATTGAACGGGCGACGTGTCTGCGTCTAACGTCTTTTCTGTGTGGCCGCTCGCTAAGCTAAGGTATGTTTATACATAGGTACGGAACACACCACCACCAAAGATGCCGAAGACCGAATGAAATGGATAAGGAAAGCAGGAAGTCTGCTCCTGGGGGCCCCTCGTAGAAGCTCGTCTAAGCTGAAATGACGCGCCCCACTGTCGCATTAACGCATACCAGCAAAAAAATATGGGCGCAATACATATACAAATGCCGTTGTAATTGGTCATTCAGTTGCCGGTGAGACTCAACGTAGGCACGCGTCGTTCGATTGGAGCAGTAGACGCTCCCACACAGATGAAGTGTCGTTATTAATATTTGCACTCACACATCGAAATCAACTAATTAAGTAGTGGGGCGCGTCATTTCAGCTTAGACAAGCTTCTACTCGGATATGACGCCAAATGTAAAAGCAATCCTTAGTTCCAGTGTAACTATTATTGCGTGGAACCCGTCATCATTGGCGCATAGGCTATTTACCACGGGGGCCTGGCTCCTGAGGTGGCCGATGAAGCCGAGTCGATCGCTAATGTACAGTCAGTAAGCACGAATCAGAACGATTAAAGCCACCATACAAGCCAAGCCACAGGTGTTAGTTTTACATAGTCGAGCTCTGTAAATATTTTTGATATATTGGTTCTTATAATCTAAATTTATGGGAGATGTGATTGTTTTTAAAAAAATTAAAGAATTTTTTGAATCATGGCTCGTAAGGAGCTGGTGCGAACACATTAAATGAACGAGCTTATAATATTTGGAGATTTAGATTTTATTCACAAAAGACCTGGGCGAATAATAACGAAGGAGCGAGTGAAGAGAGCGACGGAAATTTTGGGTTTAAAAACGCGGTGAACAACAACGAATGTGTGAGCGAGCTCGAAATATATGACATTTTGGGTCTTAAAAGCTTGAGGGGATCATTGGAGGAATGAGCGAGTTCGCAATTTTGGCTATTTTTTGTCTTAACAGCCGTGGGTGCTCAATTAATAAGTAAAAGGGGTGATCTTTACAAAAGTACCTTATGGCAAATAAATGTATGAGCGACCGCAACCAGCTTATTGAAAAGTAACTGTAATTTATGAATGAGCAAGCGGGGGGGCAACTGCAATATGATAGACTGAACAATTTTCTCTTGGGTTTTATTACCCTCGTCATCATCATCACCGCCCGTAACAGTCCACTGCAGGACTTAGGGCCTCTCCCACGAAAGGGGAGGTTATTGCCATAATCTCCACTCTTGGCAGGCGGGTTGGAGATTGCAGTGTTTAAATATAACAATGGAAAATGCTGCTGCCCTTTTTCCAGACTATCAAGAATCTCCGACTCTTGATTTTAGCCTCGAAAACATTAGTCGCCTTATACAACACCCATAAGTGTAAGGGGTTGGTGCTATTCTACTCTGCCGGACACCACATGACCAATTACCCCACTTTTGGAAAAATAACTCAATCTAGGTAGCTTTAATTGTAATTTAATTTAATTGTAATGAAATGTGGTTGTCCATTGAAAGCGCTAAAGGCCTTTCAGTGTTCGACTTGTTGTTTAAAAAATGCGATACAAGCTGAAAAGACGAAAAGTCAGGGAACCAAACTAGAGTCAAAGTTTTACTCCACCACTATACAATAAATACGTCTCAATCTCAATAATACACTCCTTTGCAAAAAAAAGTAGATATCCAATAGTAAGTTTGTGGATTCCTCGGTTGTATTTCATTGAAATTATGTTTATGTAACCCCCCCCCCCCCCCTTCCTACACCTATGCCCGTCATGGACAATACAAAGGTAAACCACAAGCGAGGGCAGCCCAGAAAAGTACCATTCTAACCCGTAGAGTCTGGGGTAAACTCAGAGTATTAGCAGTATGAAGGTTCCGTTACTGGGGCCCCATGCGTAGCGTTGTTAGCTTCGGCATTTATTACAGCTCCGCCGGAGCTCTATTTTTCAACCTAAATTGGCAACACAGTATACGGTTCAAAATAACAGAAACAATCGAGTAGGTAAATACGTAATCCCGATAAACAAAATATAGATAAATGCTAAAATTGCAATGCACGTTACTGCGAAAGATCTTCACTGTGAAGCCACCACATTGCGGTGTACGTTACAGCGAAAAACCTTCACTGCGTAGCCAGGAGAGTAAAAGACCATCAAGTTTCCATCGCTGGTACCTCGTAATCTATTCCGTTTCATCTATTTCTTCATTCTTCGGTTAGCAATACTTTCTTCTTTATTGCCTTACTCGGCGCGCTGACGGCTAGGCGCTCAATATAATAATCACAGCTCAGTATAACCGCATCCTCATACCTTATAGGTCTATTGCGATACCTCCAAATTCTAGTGGCTTCGCAGTGAAGGTCTACCGCCGTAACCTGCATGTGGCTTCGCAGTGAAGATCTTTCGCGGAACCTACCTAGCGTGCATCGAAATATGGTGGTTTGTCTGTCAAGATCTTTCGCGTTCACGTGCTTCGCATGTTTTTTTGTTATTCTATTCAGTGACAAACGATCAGGCAACCCACAGGATGGTAAGTGGTATCTGTGACCCATAACTACGACGATTTGGTTATCGAGGTTACTCCGGAAAATTAGCGTCATGCCTATCTATATCTGTATTCATACCCAAAATTTAAAACCGTTCGACTACATTTTAACCGGATACATTATGTCCGTAGTGGACAGCACGTGTGTGGACGCGTCATGGACGTAATATGATGGGCACGCGTACGCATGAGTCACGTCACAACGTTTACGACTGCGTCAGCGTATTTTTAACAATGGTGTGGCCATTCCTTTTATCCTACTAATAATTTTTATAAGTGCGATAGTTTTTGTGTGTGCGCGTTTGTTACCCCTTCACGCCAAAACGGATTCGGGTGAAAGGTACGGTCATAAATAACACATAGGCTACCTTTTATCCCCCCACCCCCATTTGCGCAATTTAGCGTGTAGGTAGTCAACGCAGGTGCAAAGCTAGTAACTGAAGTCTGCTGCTGGACATAGCCATATGAAGGTACCTAGGTATGGCATAATTTCGCAAGTGGACCGTCATTCCTCCTATACTCTGTTTACTAAACGAAACGTTGCCTGACAGGTCTTACAGATGGTTGCACCCTAGGTACCTACTAGTGGAGTTGGACGTAAAACTGGACTGCAGATATGATTGTACGTAAGTACCTACTAAATAATCCTTGATCGAATCTACCTGAGGTCAACCGCACGGCTGTTTTGTGCGATCACTAACGTGGAGAACGCGTCACGGTAACCGCGAGCGATTCACATGCATACGTACCTATTCCGCAACTCGACGAACCCGTAGGTACAATAGGCGCTATTGTATTTAGTTATGAGGTTGGAGGTCAGTTACTAATAAAGTTCCATTGCAATTAATTGTAACTATGAAAACGATCATACGTAATCGCAAACGTATCAATTTCAATAATTGAAATCAGAGAATTGTTGGCAACAGAGTTACCTAAGAAGCCTACTGAATAAAACTCCGAAGGGACCAGCGTTACTTAGTAATTAGTTAGGTACTTAGTAACTACTACCAGAGATACCGAAACTCAATATTTTTGGTATTTGAATGTACAGTAATAGTTACTATAACGACTCATTCCAATTAGTACTTTCAGAGTTATACGGTCGGTCGGGCACCACGTCCTTTCGTAGTATTAAACAAGTATAACTCCGAAAATACAATTAATTGGAACATCGGGAACGGCTATAAGCTATAATACCCATACGCTGTGGGTGGGACAGCGGGGTGGAGGTGGTGCTCTCTGTGGAATTTCGGGACTGCGTCTTGGACGTAAAGCGTGTAAGTGACCGCCTCATAGTTGTGGAGGTGCTTAATTAAGCAATTTGATAAGGAGAAGGCGCTGTTCTGGGAGACTGGTCATGTTGGTGAAAAGTGTGAGGAGTTTGGGCACTCTCTCACAAATAAAACGAAACATTTCTGACGGAACTAAAACTATAATTTCCAATCAATAAAAAACACTTTACATTAAGTGACAAAAACACCACTGGCTAATAATTAATTTAACATGTATGTAGGTATGTGTATAACATTATTGAAGAACTAAACCAATTTTATTTGCAGTCATACTAGGGCACCGCCAATTATACAAATAGTATTGCAAATTACCATCACCAATACCAAATTTTAAAGGCTCCAAAAACTCTTTATTTTCCATCAAATCTAAAGCATTAAAAACATCAAATCCTGAATTTTTAGCAGTAATTAATGCATCAAGCATTAAATCAATCCAAGGGGTTTTTGTAGAAACATTATAAAATGAATATGCTGCTTTTAATGTTTTATGTACAGGATGGTACACCACAGTTGAAGGCAAAGTGTAGTAGCTAACAAAGTCTGTAATGCTACCATCATTAGCTTCAACAACAAAGCTATCAATAATACCAGCCTGTGGTATAAACCAATGTTTGAATTCTTCTTCAGTGTATACAGGAGCCAAATCAAATTTTTTCAAATAATCATTTAATAATTTAACAGCTTTTTCACAATCTTGAGGCTCCATTTTTCTAAAACCAGATGTTTTTGGTGAATCAGGCAGCTTAAATAACTTAAGTGTTCTTTGCATAGTCATATTCCTTGACAAATGACTGAATTTAATGTCAATTAGTTTTTTGGGATTCAATGATCTATGCCAATACCGACATGTAGCGATAGGTTTAGGTAATACAATCCCAGCTGTATAAACCCCTTGGAAAATTCCAGTTAAATTAACTCTACGAGTAATTTCCCTTATCAATACTGGGGCTACACGTTTAGATCGTAATTTTTTATGAACACACAAGAAGTTTATCTCAACAACAGTCTGTAAGTGGTCATATATTCTCAAGTTAGCAGGAACAGCAGATATAAATCCAACCAGTTTTCCTGACTTAGCCACCCTGACACCACAATGCCAGTCCATTCTCCAGCCAGGTGGTTGAAGTGCCCACTTTAGAAAATCGGTCTGATAATCAAAACGAAACATGCAATCATCATCTTCTACATAGTTCTCGTTTAGTAAATAGTACAATTCAGTCAACACTAATGGTTCATTTAGATTTAAAGTATCCCATTGAAAACCATCTGGGAGCGTGTAAGGCTCACTACGGATCTCTTCAGGAGTTTTAGGGGGTTCTATGGGTTCATTAGAAACAATTTTCTCGTCCATTTTAGGAACTGGTTGTGTAGACCAAAATTGATAGGACTTATGAAGAGCCTCTTCAGTAGTCTTGGCTGGTTTTTGCTGTAAATTTAATACCTCCATTGCCATTTTTAAATCCTTTAGTGAAATATTTTGATGGACATCACCTGAGTTGGGAACTGATACTAGCCCATCAGCCGATGCTGTACCACCGTGGTCGCCATCACCACCGCTGCGCTTTTTCTTGTTTTTATTTTTCTTTTTAGAATGTTTTTCTTCATTTTCTTTTTCATGTTCATTAGATTGGGCTGCTTTGTCATCTTCCATAACGCTGATAATTAATAATTATGATTACGAGGTAATTTAGTGAGGAAGGAAATTGAAAATTGAAGTTTTTTTTTCTTACGCTGTCAGCAGTGTTGCCGCAACTGAGTTCCCAAAACGTACATAATGTACATATTAAATCGAGCGCTGAAAAGGTATATTTTGGAGTAAAATAGACACGTTTTTTTTACAGAAACTAGTAACAGACGCTTCGACCTTGGTCGAACGTCCGACCACGTCCCGTGCAGCCAAAAGCAACATTATTTTATACTGCTATATATCATCAAAAATATAAAATAAAGTCGATAAGGATTAAGTAGTATTAACTGCAACTACCGGTTGGTTGACTCCAGCCAAAACAGAGTTTTCCTAGTTGTCCCTACAGCTTCTCTCGCTTAAGTTCAAAAGGTAATTATTATAAAATGGACACTATTACACATGGCAAAATAATATAGGAGGCTAAAAACGTACGTCAAATGTATAAAGTGTACGCTAACGGCAACACCGACTCAGTCAGTGTTGCTCACTGCTAAAAAAAAGGATATTTGTGGGTAAATTGTGATCGATTCAGTGCCACATTAAAGCATGTGCTACACGTCTGTTTGTTGTCTGTTACTGGACTGTCTGTTTGTTGGTCTATGACAAGTGTCTTGGCAGTGTGATCAGATTTTGCCGAATTCTGAGGTTTTAGCAGAATTAGATTTTCAATTTAAAGTGAATCTAGCAGATTGTGTCGCAGATATGAAAAAATAGCAGAAAATTAGCAGGCTTAGAAATATTTTAAAAATTATTTCTATTTTCCACCGTCTTTCTATTAACCTTTGAGGGCAATTTAGGGAAACTGACTATAAATAGACATTTATTAAAAATAAAATTAGCAGACTTCATCAGAATTATCAATCATATAACAAAAAAAATTTGCAGACAGCTGAATTTGGGCGAGTAGATGGCATAATCTTTAATTTAAATCTGGTCACACATCTTGAATTGATGTCTTGTTTTCTCGTTCTCTCTGTTTCGTCTGTTTGCTGCAGTTGCGATTTTGTGATTTTCGCTATTTTGATTTGATAAGAAATAATTTAGTTCTTGAGTTTGAGGTTTTCAGAATAAAACGCTGAATACTTTGTTAAAATAACCTTGAATTCCAAAAAGTTTTTGGCTGTAATAACATAAACAGAAGAAATCTGTTTCATTCATTTTACGGTTACACGTCATTATAAAAGTTGTGAACTTAAAATGATCTAATTTGATAGTTACATGCAGTTATGTGAGAAGTAAATTATCAACACCGCAACTGGTGTTTTAACACCGGATTGTTAGAAAGGCGTTGCAAGTTGCAAGACTAAAGGTATATGGTATTTTATTTGGTACATACCTACACAGATTTGTAACAAAATCGTAGTCTAATAATGTGGGGGGGTTCTAATTTATCCCTATTTTAATGTGAGTACAAATCTCACACTAGAGAATTGTTAGGTAGCTACATATTTTATAGCTACCTACTTCTTGTAAGTGGTTTAATTTCCTCTTAATTCCATAGCAATTGTCTTTTGTAGGTATAAATAATTTTGTGTTCAATATTATATTGCAGTGGACTGGTTAAGCAGTACTATTTCACCTATATTTATTAATCTGGGTATTATTTATCTGGGTTATATTTTAATTGACAAGTCAAATCAGGCAATGTTTTGCCTTATTATGTCAGATTAGCAGAATGCCAGATGAGCAGAATGTCCGACTTCAATTAGTTATTTATCACATTGCCTGGTCATTATAGATACTGCTACGTAACTGTTGGAATAAACTGATGAGTAAGATACATTAGGCTATTAAGTGACCTGGTTGCATTCCAAATTGCTGGGTTTGCTACACCAGTTTTTAAAATTCCACTCCACAAATTTTCATTCCCAATTAGTCGGCAATAAGTGATGGAAGTTATTCATAATGCCCAGTCAATTTAATTGTTTCAATAGTTTTTCACAATGCCCACTCATATTGGGAATTATAAATATTGCCCCATTAATTACATTGTCCATAACATACACAAACAATGTGTTTTAAGTGGTTATTTGCTTTCAAAACTGAAGCAAAATATTGACCCAGGGAGTTAATTCACATCCATTCTTTTGTTTTGGGGGATTGATGAGGTAGGTATGTAAAAGTGGTTTGTTTAGAATAATGAAAAATTTCACTTCGATAAAGTATAGTGACTAGTTAAGAGTTTTAATTTAGGAAGGGAAATCCTATTTTTTGTTAAGATTCCTTTAAATTAGTTATTTATTTATTTGTATCCATTATTTGAAATACTTTTTAGTAAGGACCGACCAAAATCTCAGTGTTTTTCTCAGTTTAAGTTAAATTCATCTATGATCTCAGTCTCGGTTCTTTGAGACCAAGGTACACAATGCATTGGCCAACTTCGAATTTGCTAATTGTTTGATTGAGTAGCAACTGTACAATAACTTTTTATTAAATCTGGACAGTTAAAAGATAACAGACTACTGTCTAGTGTGATTGCCAAGTATTCCATAAATATTTGTCAGTGTGACAATAACTTTATTCTTATTTTTGGTCTCAGCCCTAGTCAAGAAATACAGTCTTGATCGGTCCTTACTTTTTAGTGGTAACTCACTTAAACATAAAGATATAAAATAGTGTTACACATGTGATTGCAACAAGTATCTATATTGTTACAGATAAACATGACTGAGAAAGATCAAGTCATACAAGCACTCCGTGCTACATTAATTTCTGTAAAGGGAGCTCTGACCCTCAAGCAATGTAATCGTAAGTTTGTTTAGGGATTCATTCCTCTACGTACTTTAATGCCCACGAAAAGATGGTTTGGGAGGAGAATTTTAGGAGTACAAGGAAAATTATAACTGAAAAACGAATTGATAACAAGAAACTGACAGAGGCACTAAACAAAGGCAGGTTATTCCCCATAGCACAAATTGTAGCAGAGAGCAAAATCTCCGAAGGCCTAAGATTTTTTCGTATCATTTTTTCGTGTCGTATCATTGTATTGTAGCAAAATTTAAGGTTTATTATGTGTGGAAATCAGTGGCGAGCTGGTGCCGACCAAACCACATTGCACCGGTGAACAGGGTTAAGGTGTTTACGGACTTGAGACAACCTCAGGCGAGGCAGCATCACGACGAGCCGTGCAAGGTAGAAGAATTCTACACTTAAAGAGCTAACTGATCTGCTATAACGGCAGGCGCATCCAAGTGGCCTTTGTACAGGAGCTCAGGTGGCAGGGCTCGAAGACGAGACATAGTGCAACGATACAAGTTAATGTACACGGGTTCGGCGGAAGGAAGGAATGGGTTCGGCATAGTGATGTGCGACGAATTGCGGAATGGCATACTGGAGGTGAGCAGAGTCAGCCATCAACTCATATTGGTCAAAGTGGTGATAGACGGATCAACAACTAACAGCTGGCTGCGCCTTCTACGAAAAGACTGCAGCATATTTCCGTACAGGCTTGTGCCGCTATGTCTAATGATAGTCATAGACCTGTATCTTAAACTTTACCTATACCCCAAGGTCACAAATGACGCTCGTCACCTACTGTCGCTGTCGATATCCCTGGTTGTACTAAGTACAGATCTCAAGTAGGTATCGGACCTGATCCGTCTGTGCGCTTGACCACGGACAGGCCGGAGATCTGTACTGTTGCTATCTTCTGTGTCTCCGCCACATTTAATTTCAGACGGCCGTTCTCAACCGACTCCTTCCTATTAAAACGTTGTATGACCAATCGTTACTGGTCAGTCTGTCAGCGCGATATTATCAGAATACATGAGCAGCTTGCTTATGATAGCCTCAGTTGCTGGTTGACAGTACGTCTAATACCACGCTGAACAGAAATGCGCTGAGAACGGAGCCCTGGCTTACCCCTACTATGGATTCTTTTTTCCTCTAAGAATCTCATTCCACAACCTTAGTCTGCATGGGAGAAAGTTCCTTTGGAACCGCACTGTTTGGAGGCGACCAATTTCGTTCCAAGGAGTGAAGATGAACATTGGAATCGCGGTTCATGTCCCGGATAATGTCTTGATTTGGACCGCAACGCTTACAAGATCATCTCAAAAGAGACACCGTGAAAATCATTCTGCAGCAGGAAATTCAAAGGCGTGTTCTTTTGATCTGCATCCCTCCAGAAAAGTTCTCATGGCAAATACGGGGCCCATGGCCGAAACCCATACTGACACCCAAGACTGTACGCTCTTGTCGGATCCGAAAGTTGATAATGTGTTCAAAATCTTTATGGCGTGAGAGACATCACCTTTATACCGCGATAGTAACGGTATTCCCGCGTCGAGCTCTTACCCTGTGACCTGTGATGTTCTATCTGCGGTGCAATGTGTGGTTTTACACGGCTTGACTCCTTAATGAGTAGGTACCTACTGCGGTTTCCATGGAGCCGTACCGATCTCCGATAGTAAGCCGTCATCTTGATCCAATTGAGTAGAGACCAATCGCAGCAAGGCAGCTCCAGCAAGGCAGCTCAGGCTTGCTGTGATTGGTCTCTAATGGATCAAGATGGCGGCGTATTTTCGGTGATCGTCGGTACAGCCGCTGGTGAGAAATGTCGCCGATGAGATCGAAGAAACTCGGGTGCGCTGGTTTGGCAAATTATGCGTAAGTCCCTATGGTAAATTTTCGGGAAATCCCCCTTATCCACGCCACTCCCCTGGGTGACGTGGTATCTTTTAAAGATTTTCCCTTTTACAAAAGGGTTACACAGGAAATAGGCGCCCAAACCCGGGGGCAGAGTTTGCTAAATCGCCGTGTTCCCGAATCGATCGCGGATAGACAATTTTGGAGCCCGATCGCGAGTGACGTACTCATACTTCTACCTTTATGACTCACACACACACACAAATGACTGGCAGTACCAGGAAAGACATTCAGCGAAAGCAACGTATTGGCGTCGCTGAGTAGGACGCCGGAAAAAACTCTTACTAATTACTCGAGAATGGTAATATAAAAAAGATCGTGTCAAAAACGGGGACACTGCTCGCAAGACAAGAATATGTTTATTTTAGGATAAAAAAAAGCAATTATGAATGAATTAAATAAACGTTCTATCTAAGCATTTAATACGTACCTATATCATTTACATGAAACCTGGATTGACGCCAAGATGATGATCATATTACCTACCTGAAAAGGGGGAAGGGAGAACCAAACTTTCCAACCAAAACAAACCAAGGTTCAAACTAGACCTCCCTGATTATGTCTTGCACCGAAACTTTAAAGAAAGCAATCAAGACAATCAGCAACTTTCTAATAAATACGACATTTAGAGGCCGCTCCCAAACTTTGATAGTTTTGTCCAGGTATTCTTCATAAGAATGGATAAATACGAGCGATACGCCGCTCGAGCCTTTGTTTCCTTCTGTAAATTTTAAGATTGAAAGAGACAGCAGTATCGTGCTGGTGGTGCAGATAGGCAAATAGGTGACTTGTTTGCTTCCCTGTTATATAATAATTAAAAAACCCACTATTTCCGCCATAAGGAAAATGTGGGGGCGGATCCTTAAAATACACCGAAGTTTAGGTTTAATTTAATAAAATTACAGTGAATATAATGAAAATATATTTATAATTATGAAAAATATTTTTACACAGGCGATTATCGAGAGCTGCAAGGAGAATGGATACCTTTCAAAAAATTGGGATATCCATCATTAGAAAAGGTATTTTTGGATGTCCCAGGATTCAAAGTTACTCAGATAAATGGAGAGTGGTATGTGGATGCAATAGCCAGTCATGAGACCCAACATATCGCGTCAATGGTTTCCAGACAAAAATCCAGCAAAAAGGCATCATTGAAAAATGTGCCAGTAAGTATAATGTCTATGTTTTAAACCAAACCAACTATGTGTGGCAATTGTACTCTGTTTATGAACGAACTGTTCCGTAATTCATTTCAGAACCGATTTCCTAAAAAGCAAAGCTCTTGGCGTAAACCAGCTCCATCTTCGAGTTATCCCGTTAACTACAATAACCAGTATTCCAATCAGTACTATAGGGCCAAAGGGGGGACACCATTCCAGAACAATAATTATAATAATAAGGTACACACAGTTTATGATCCGTTTAAACTGACTTGTCTTATTTGGTGAACAAACAATGCCCAAAATCACGATTTGCCGTATTAATAATGCCGTGCCGTAATGACGACCTGTGTGGTTCAGTGGTCAACATGCCGGTCTGCCACGCAAGAGGTCCCGGGTTCGATTCCCGGCCGGGCAGAAATTGAAATTATGAATTTTAATTTCTGTTAAGGGTCTGGGTGTTCTATGTATAATAAGTATGTATTTAAAAGTATTTAAGTAGTTTATCAGTTATCTAGCACCCATAGCACAAGCTTTGCTTAGTTTGCGCTGTGTGAATTTGTCCACGAATATTTTTTTTATTTAATAACGCTACGTATATTGTGTATCAATGTCGAGAATTATACAAGAAACACATAGAATGTGAATTTCAACGAATACTGCTGCACATTATCCATTTAAATACATAATTTCCTTAACCAAATAAGACAAGTCAGTCTGGACAGATTATATAGCACTTTATCACTAGGATGCATGATTTTGCATCGCTGCAAAAAACCATACTTTAAGGATAACATTATAACCAGTGACCGGAACCAGAGGGCTAACTTTATCAAAAGTATGAATGTACTTTGTAAAATTGTATTTATCATTAACTTTAGAAAAAGAAACATAAAAGAAAACAAATTTTAATCGCATTTTTTTAACCATTACTATATTGTAAACGATACTGTATTAACTGACTGAATTTCCTTTTATGTTTCCTTTTTCCATAGTAAAGAGGAAAACAAAATAATAATTAAAAACCGGAACCGGTACCGTTAGTTTAAGAGCATATCTATAGTTTTAATAACGTTAGCCTCCGTCATTCCGATCACTGATTATAAAAAATCTATTGCACAATTTATTTATATTAAAATAATTAAATGCATGTCATTTCTTACTTGCAGCCATATTATAACAAATACTCTAAAGCAAATGACTCACGACCAGTAATACAAGCGCAGCAAAACCAAACGACGAAAGAGCCAACAAGGCCACCGATCGAAAATAACGAGAAGACAGTGACAGTAAAACCGACCCCGATGACATTACGTGAAGTTAATACGATTACAGAGGAGGTAGGTAACATATTTATTTTACATACATTGTAGTAGGTAGTTAAAAACTAGGTTTGTGGCTCAATACGTCAATTCTATGTCTGCTAAAACTTCCTTCGCAATAATTAATTTTATAATTTTCCGAACAGTATCTAGTAATGAAATGAGATTTGAAGGATGTTCCTTTGTTTGTTTAACCTAATTTTAAATACTTAACCAGAACCGAGAGGTTTAATGCGGACTATAATTTTTTCGTTGTTATTTTTTTGGGGGACAGAATATGGAGCGGAAGAAGCTCCGGAGAAATGCAGCCTGGTTTAGTCTTGAAAATCCAAAAGACAGTGGAGGGGTAATACAATTCTATGACTATGATACTAATCGCTTCCGTGGGTCCCTTCGTTTAATTACCCCACAACACGTCAAGTAATCCGTGTGGCGGTGCCAAACGAATAGTTCTCGTCCGATGGTAGGATTCGGCCGTGGCTTGTCATCACCCTCTTAAGCCCCATTGAATAACCGCCAAACGGCTTGTGCCGTGTTCCGGAGCGAAATCTGGGGAAGCCGTTCTAGGGGTTTCGGTCTGGCCAGCTGTGGTTAAACGTCATTGTCAATCAGACGAACGTTTCATCGCTTTTCCATTTGCTTACCCTTCACCTATGCTATTAAGCTCCACAGCCAAGGCGCTACTGCGTCTGAGGTCTTATAAGAAAATAAAAGCCTCATGTTTCTAGCACCACCTGGTGGAAGATTTTGTAGCTTGAATAACACTTGTTAGGTAATTGCTCCCTCGTTTGGATTGCAAGGAATGGTGGATGTTTTTTGTTTGGAGCTTGGCCTGATAATCAATAGAGTTCTAATGTCTCTTTCTGTCAGTTCATCTCATGAATCCACCGGGAACTTTAACCTACCCAAACCTGTATAAGATGAGCATCTCTATGGCGGATACTACACACACGATATTTATCGTGATACACGCAGGATCACGATATTTATCGAGTGTGTAGCCTAGAGTATTACGAATCGTGATACGGATCACAGGATTTCTAAAAATCCAGAAATCTACGATCCGTATCAACTATCGTGCGATATATATCGAGCGTCTAGTATCTAGTCGATATTTATCACGACATTTCTGTCAAACTGACACATAAATAACGTAATTTCAAATTTATTTTCATAGTTTGTGTTTATGTTCAAGCCACTGTGGCCACTATGGACCTGGACAGTTACTATAATAGTAGTTTATGCAACTGTCATATAAAATGGGGTATTAAAACATGAGTGTCTGTTTATCATACGAGGCGTAGCCGAGTATGATAATAGTTTGACACTCATGTTTTAATACCTAATTATATGCAGTTGCATACTCTACTTTATCTACACTCATATTTTTATGTTAAAATATCGTACCAATAATTTTCTCAACTTTGCTGGAAGTAAGCTGCGAGTCAGTTCTGTTGTATCTACGCGTCGAGGACATTCACATAAAGCGCCGCGAAATTCACTATACTACTTTTACATTTATCTATTTATTTGCTTCAAATAAGGAAAAACATTCACAAACACAAATTACAACTATTAGAATAAATATTCTGTTTAGCGGGAAAATAATTACACAGAAATATAAACAGGAAAATTTAAATTTTGAATTTGTTAAAGACATCTTCGGTATTCAGCCTACATTTGGCCGTATACATTTTAGGTATTCAGCCGTGTCCGCGCGTCCGACAAGAATTTAAAAAATATAAGTGTTGCATAATGATTAAAAAGTTATTTTACGTTACAGCTGTAATGAAAATAGTATGGGAAATGCTGTATCATAAAGTAATTTTATCTACATTCATAGTGTAATGTTCCAATTACATATTCGGAAACAGTCGTTTAAGGGTACACTTTTTTCACGCCAGACTATAAAATTTTAAAAAATTACTTTATGATACAGCATTTCCCATACTATTTTCATTACAGCTGTAACGTAAAATAACTTTTTGATCATTATGCAACACTTTTATTTTTTATTTTTTTGTCGGGCGCCGGGACACGGCGTAATGTAGGCTGAATACTTAGATGTCTTTAACAAATTCAAATTCAAAATTTAAATTTTCATGTTTATATTCTGTGTAATTATTTTCCCGCTAAACAGAATATTTTTTGTAAGTGTTGTAATTTGTGTTTGTGAATGTTTTTTCTTATTTTATGAAAATAAATAGATAAATGTGAAAGTAGTAAAGTGAATTTCCCGCCGCTTGATATCCCCGACACGCGTAGATACAACAGAACTGACTCGCAGCTTACTTCCAGCTAAGTTGAGAAAATTATAGGTACGATATTTTAACGTAAAAATATGAGTGTAGATAAAGTAGTGTATGCAACTGCATATAATTAGGTATTAAAACACTCGTGTCAAACTATTATCATACTCGGCTACGCCTCGTATGATAAACAGACACTCATGTTTTAATACCGCCTTTTATATGACAGTTGCATAAACTACTATTTTAAAATTTTATAGACTGGCGTGAAAAAAGTGTATACTTAAACGACTGTTTTCGAATATGTAATTGGAACATTACGATATGAGTGTAGATAAAAGTATAAAAAGTCAACAAGATCCTCATCCTCATAATTTTACCCATTTTTTTTTCATCACGCGTCTTTCAATCCTAATGCTAATACTATAGCAACGCAAGCTTTATTAGTCATTTTGGTAAAAATACGTAAAAATCGTAAATATACACCAGCGACGCGTCAAAAATGCTTTTTTTTTAGGCTAGGCATTGGCAACTAACACCCGGTTTCTGAAACGCTTGTCAACGCAAAAATTACGTAACAGCTTGTTAAACACTGATTAAATGCAGTTTGGGTTTCTGAAAGGGCCAATTGACGGCTTGTTAACAGCTTGTTAACGGATTGTCAAATCTCCAATTAACGGCTGATTAATGTAATTTTGGGTTTCCGGAAAGCTTTTTCTCATGTTAACTGTATGTTGTCGCCGTGTTATTTTAATTGGCGAAAATCGACCAATTAACCGATTGTCAAAAGAAATTATATCCGATATTCTTGGTCTAGGTCTTGGTCCTGGCCCTGGTCCAGGTCCTAGTTTTGGTCCAAGGCAAAGTCCAGGTCTAGGGTCCAGGTTCTGGTCCAGGATCATGACCAAAACTGCAACCTTGATCACAATTTGAGCTTGAACCAGAACCACGACCTCGACCAGTGCCAGCACGTAGACCATAAACATTAGCTGGACCAGGACCTGGTTCGGGGCCAGGACATGGACCTGAACCAGGACCAGGACCTGAACCACGGACATGTCAGGGTCCGGGACCTAGACCTGAACTAGAAGCTGGTCCGTGGCCAGGGCCTGAACCTGATCCAGGACCTGGTGCGGGGCCAGGACCTAGTCCGAAGCCAGGACCTGGACCTGAACCATGAAGTGGTCCGGGTCCAGGACCTGGACCTGAACCAGTGCCTGGTCCTGGGCCAGTACCTGGACCTGGTCCGAAGCCAGGACCTGGACCTGAACCAGGACTTGATCCGGGGCCAGGACCTGGACCTGAACCACGAACCGGCCCGTGTCCAGGAATTGAACCATGATTTAACTAATGGGATTACTGGGAGAAACTCACAGAATCGATAGCCGATAGGGCGGATGTTGTTGAGTGGCTTTCTCTGGATGGCCTCCCAAGAGATGGACGTACGACCTCTTTAAGGTCCTAGGGAGCCGATGGATGCAAGATAACAGAGTCGACCAGAGTGCAAGCCGTGGGAGGCCTGTATTCAGTTGTGGACCGGGACCCACCTAACTGCCTAAAGATGATGATGATGGGATTACTGATCCACTGGAACCCGTGACCCTATAACATAAATATTGTTATATTTTCTCTTTTCTCGCTCTGCATATTTTTTTTGATAATATTAAATTTTTATTTACACGAGAACTATACAACCGCTATCAGTTTCATCTAAAAGTTGAATATCCCGCCGCTATCAAAAGGCCGCTAGGGACAGAGACAAATTAATGCGTTAGACAGAAACAAAACATGTATGAGTGAATGGCGAATACTACACACACGATATTTATCGTGATTCACGCAGGATCACGATATTTATCGAGTGTGTAGCCTAGAGTATCGCGAATCGTGATACGGATCACAAGATTTCCGAAAATCCAGAAAATTACGATCCGTATCAACTATCGTGCGATATATATCGAGCGTCTAGTATCTAGTCGATATTTATCACGACATTTCTGTCAAACTGACAGATAAATAACGTAATTTCAAATTTATTTTCATTGTTTGTGTTTATTTTCAAGCCGCTGTGGCCACTATGGACCTGGACAGTTACTATAAAAGTATAAAAAGACAACAAGATCCTCATCCTCATAATTTTACCCATTTTTTTCCCATCACGCGACTTTTTAATCCTAATGCTAATACAATAGCAACGCAAGCTTTATCAGTCATTTTGGTAAAAATACGTAAAAATCGAAAATATACACCAGCGACGCGTCAAAAATGCTTTTTTTTAGGCTAGGCATTGGCAACTTTGTCTATTCAGCCATCAAAATGAATGAAAGAATTCATAGACTAATGAAAATATCGACGATTCTTATCGTGTGTGTAGGGTCGACTTGTGATCCAAAATATTACTCGATATGGATCACGATACGTATCACGATATATATCGTGTGTGTAGTATCCGCTAATGAATGTGACTGATTTTAGCAGGGGTAGCCAGACGAAAAAATTGATCTCTTGTTAATGGTCGATTAGCTAACAATAGATTGATTGGCCTTTTAGAAACCCACGGTGATTTAACAGCTTGTTAAATGTGACAGTCTGTTAGCTAATCAATGATTTGACAAGCGTTTCAGAAACCGGGTGTTAGTCTATTCAGCCATCAAAATGAATGAAAGAATGCACAGAGTAATTAAAATATCGACGATTCTTATCGTGTGTGTAGGGTCGACTTGCGATCCAAAATATTACTCGATATTGATCACGATACGTATCACGATATATATCGTGTGTGTAGTAGTAGGGGCGGATGCCTATGGACGCGTAAAACAATGTTAGCTCCTTCTCAACTGGTTATTAAGTAGTTGATACGCTGTCTTCTGTACATAAAACGTTCTGTGTTCTTTGTTCTGGTTGACCGACGCCTTCTGAACGTTTGCTGAGTCGGTAGTAGTAGAACGCCCGCAAAATTTTAACGCGGTATGGCTTGCCGCGTGACCGCTCATTGGCTGAAAGATCCCTTAGGGGTAGGGTAGGGTTATAACGAATACCTACTAGCAAAAGTTCACGTGATTTTGGTACATGCAGGGGTGATATATAAGAATACGGATAAAACTAAACGAAACCGTTTATCTATACTCATACCTACCTTAATGTTCGTTTAAGGATGAACTTTTTTCACGCCGCTTGATATTCTCGACGCGGCAACAGAATTGACTCGTAGCTTACTTTCAGCAAAGTCGAGCAAATTATAGGTACGAAATCTTAACATTAAAATATGAGTGTAGATAAATCGTCTTCGCAAGTATTAAAGTATAGGTATTGTAGGTATTAAAACACTCGTGATAAACAGACACTCATAGACCCCATGTGATATGCGAGTTGCATAATCTACTATTTAAAAAAGCGACCAGCGTTTTGAATCGTGACGTGTTGCTTCTATTTATGTGTCCCTTTTTAGGATAGCAAAGCAATAATGAAAGATAATTATTTGTACAACTTAATATTATTTAATTTTATACCTATTTTAGTTGAAACATACCTTGCGGCCTTATACTGAAACTGAGGTAAAGCCTTCAGGCAAGGTAACAGCTTCGCAACGTTTATCCAACTTTCGAGATCGTCTGAGTACCGTGGATTTAATTCCATTACAAATGCCGGCATCGAACACTGAAACTGTGGTGAGTTTTTTTATGAATCTACCTACTGTGCGTGCGTACTACATATATTATTTATAATATTTAATGTTTGGCGCGTTACCTCTCGCTTACGAGTCCGCCTCGCTAGCCATTAGGCCACCAACGCTCAAATTATTGATTTATTTTATTATTGTGCAGGTAAACAGTAGTCCAGTTACACACGTGGCTCTAGCTCACAACCTGGAACCTCCGCCTGACTCCACTTCCGCAGCTGTGAAGCTGGAATGGACTTGTAGGAAGTTAGGACTATCTATGCCAGTTTACAAGGTTCACGAAATACGCCCGAAACGAGGACCAGCGAGTTACGATTGTACTTGTAAGGTAAGTTTTTTACACTTTGAAAATGATTTGGTACACCATCTACCCATTTATTCAGAAATTCAGAATATTTATTATAAGTTATCCCGAAAAATAACATAGTTTTATCAAATAGATACGGTTTCAAATGAGTGTGCAGCAGTAGAATACGTGATATAATATTAAGATAAATAATTCATAATAATGATCTAATTACATTGCTCTATAATTAATAATTATAATTATATTGTCCTGGTATTGCAAATTTCCATAGGCTGCGGTGACTGCTTACCATCAGGCAGGCCGTAAGCTTGTTTGCCATCTTGGAGGTATAAAAAAAATTACATATGGGCTTCCGTCGCACATTATCTGAACTTCAACTCTCCGTTCAATGTAACCGAGCCTAATTCATAATTTAAATCCTCATTCATAATTTAAATTTTGAAAATATTATACAATGTACTACATATAAGTAATTTAGTTTGAGTCATGTGTTAAAATCTGCTTCTTTCTTATCGTGCGCCTCATACAGCGTAACGTAAGACAGAATATATGCAATTTGAAGCTAGAAGCGGATAATATGATCTTGTATTCTGCCTGTCTTTTTGGCAAAGGCTAACCCACTCACCATTCGGCCATCCTACCAAACCGTCAAAGGAAGAGGTTATGCGGATCTAAACACAACGGTCTTCTTCTTAGCGTGTCAGTGACAATCACTATAATGTAGCGGACCAAAACTTAGATAATGTGACAGCACTGTCAGTAGCTGTCATCAGATCTTCCTGCGTGCAGATATTTGGATAGGACAAGACAGAAAATGGGCCATCGTTTGGACGGCACCGCAGGCACAGTTGACGCCGGGGCCACCCGAAAGTCCCCACCTGACCGTGTTCATTACAGCGGTGATAGATGTCATTTGAATCCAGGTTGGCACGACGTACTCGGCGTCATCGTACCCCGACTCCTCGCCGTCCGAAGACCTGGCCAAGGAAGTGGTGGCCGTGAAGCTGATGTCCGTGATCGAGAGCTCGGAGGCGGGCGGGCTGCCGACGTCTTCCAGCGGCAAGGCCATCGCGGGGCTCGCCGACCTCGTCTCCGAGCACGACGCCGGCCTCTGGGCCAACACGGTGCCGCATCTCTACAGGTCAGCTTCAGAAAACTATACAAATCGCATGTTTTCATATCGCAATATACGATTTTGCTATGATTATAGCGAATATTGAAGTTTATATAACATACTTACTATCTAGTCTACTTATGAGTATATATAGTATCTATCAAATATTTTTACTATAGGTAAAACAAAATTTGTCTCACAAATTAGCTCGATTGATGATACGTCCACGTAATTGAAGGCTAGCAGCCTACTACAGCTGGGAACAACTAGGTATAAGTTAAACGTTATGCGTTTTTAATCAAATCATTTTAGACGATGGATTTAAATATACTCGTATATTGTATACCCACCAAGCGAAATCACATACCTATCAAAAAAAATAATTTGAATATATGCATTTGTTGCCTTTATTAGAACATTGTTTACTTTTTTTAGAGAAAAATATGGCGAAAACTTACCGAGTAACTGGCAAGAACTGGTGGAAAATTGTCCTAGAATAAAAAAGGACAAAGTTGTTAATGGGCTTTTAGTGCTCCTTCCCAATGATGAGGTATGTTAGTTTACATGATGGAAAAATATCTTAATGTTATTACATAATTCGCTTTAGGACTTTGTTGTTGTGTATATTATTATGCAGATAATATTGGAGCCGGTTGATACCCTTTGAGTGCGTTTCAAACAACTTGATCCAAGATTTGTCGAGATTTTTCTTGCAGCTATCTTATTCATCATCACAGCCCGTAACAGTCCACTGCAGGACTTGCCATAATCTCCACGCTTGGCAGGCGGGTTTAAATATAACAATGGAAAATGCTGCTGCCCATTTTCCAGACTACGGAGACTCTTGATCTTTTGCCTCGAAAACATTAGTCGCCTTGTACGACACCCATGAGTGTAAGGGGTTGGTGCCATTCTACTCTGCCGGACACCACACGACTGTCTTATTAATGTTTCAAAATTTATGCTCTGTAACCGTTAGTACTTGAAGATGTAACACATAAAATCGACTACGGGTTCAAATTGTTTAAAACGCATTATATTCAGATATCTATTTATAATATTTTAAATCATCAATTCAACCATTGTTTGCAAATACATACTATTAAAAAATTAACAGCACGTACAGTTGCAAAACATATTCTATATCAATTTGTATTGTACATAGCATAAAAAATTTTGCTTGCATGGTTTATCAAACAAATTATGATTGTATATATCTAAATATGTGGTCGTCCGTGCCTTTACTCATATTAGAGTTCTCAAAACTGATCTGCATATAAATACACCAATCGCAAAGACGTTAAGAAATAGGTTTTTTAGGTTAAGTTTATTCTACGACTGTTATTTAAGGTTTTCGCGGTACAAATTGCACCAGATGGCGCTACTGAGAAGTAAAGTCCGTTGACAAAATCTGCCATGCTATTTAACAGAAACAACTGCTGTAAAATGACGAATCCATTTCAGCTGATAGCCCAGACCAGACCAAGTGAGATGGCGGTCAAATGCCTGGCTAGTCTAATGATATAAAAAAACTGATATTTATTTAAACATCAGACCTCACGTCTCGTTAGCACTCTAAGGTGGATTTGGAAATCGCGAAAACCTATCGCAAAGTTACCTACTGTAAATATTCTTCAACAATAATTTATTAATTTTTTTCTATGCGTGAAATCAAATCAATCGTAATTTATTCAGATATAACGTCATTTTATCGCACAGTATGTCTCTATTCTGAAATTCATTCGTATTCATCTCGTACTTTACTTTGCCAGGACGCTCTCCCGTCGTACTTGGACAGTACGATTTTGCAGGACGATACCATAGACAGCGATTTGCCGCCGCTGCAATTCCCCGAAGACGATTTCTGGAACGTTTTTGTCACTGTCGCCAATTCGACGCTAGAGATATGGCTAAGGATCATCGGGCCGCAATATAGCGTGAGTATCTTTTGAGACGACGGATCAGCTAGACGGACGATCATTTCAGGCTACGGAGGACTTCTATGTCTAGTAGTGCACGTCCTACGACTAAGGCTCAATCAACACCGGATTGGTAGCGGTCGGCAGACTGCAGTTTCACTGTAACACCATTTTTTTTTACTTTTATCTTTATCTCCGTATCGCTTGAAAGACCGTCACCGCCCGACCGCTAGTGCACGCGCACGAATTCAGTCTACGAATGTAGACTGCATTGATATCAGCCAAATAACGGGTTCTCAGAAGTTCAGAACTAGCTGAGTAAACCGCAGCTGACAGTTTTCGACTCTACTTCTGTGGGAATTGAGCCTAAGATGATAGACTGTGAGGGCGCCGAAGGATATTTTACGTCATCGAGTACAAGAAAAATTTCACTTTGTAGCGATAGTATACGTTGAAAACGTCGACTTTTTTTTACTTATAGAAACCACACAAGGGAATATGTAAGTAATATCGCTACAAAAAGTCGAAGTTTGGGTATATAAAAAAAAAATTGTCATGGTGGTCACGGGGAGACCAACGTTTAGTGGGTCTCCTAAATATCTACTATCGCTACATAGTGGAGTTTTTCTGGTACTCAATGACGTAGGATAATCTACGTCACCCTCACAGCCTATGATGGCGCCTATTTCAACACCAGATCTTTGAAAATTGTTTTGAAGAGTGATTGTTCATGTTTCTGCAACTGATGAATAAAAGAGCTCGCCTTCTATTTTATTGTTAAATAAGTGTGAATTTTATTTATTCTCTATGATCATTCTCTTTTGAGACTTCATAGACATTTATGTAATTAATTTGAAGGTAGTTTACTGTTTTCACCTTTCGTTCATATATGTTTTCAGGATGTATTTGAAGTTCTGTTAGCGGATATGGCGAGTTACTACGAACGCGCCGGAACGACAGTTGACAAGGCTATGATCATAAATGACGCTTGGTGAGTAATGAACACTACCTAATTTATGTGTTGTATATTTTGAGTACCTGTGAGTAATAAAACGAGATCGTCATTAATTGAATTTTGTAGGTATGCCGTGAATTTAGACGACGGGGGTTGGCAACGCGCCAAAATCCTCGAGATAGACGACGAAACCGCGACCGTGTTCCTGGGAGACCATGGAGACGACGATGTTGTTCCTTTAGAAAACATAAAAATTCTTGAGCCTCAGTTTAGGAGGTTACCAGCACAGGTGAGGATATAATATCGATGAAGTTTTAATGTCAGCGTTTTATAGTTTTAATTTCATTGCCTACCAAGCATATGGGCAAAACCATCCAGTCTTCGATGTCAACATTCCCAGTGGAAACTGATGAAGGGAGGAATTTCAATGGGGCCACTCAACAAAAAATGGATAATTGTTGTCAAATTAAATTAACGTGGCGGTACTTGTCTGTAATGTATCAATGTTCACGCCAGTTAAGGTCACACAGACAGAATTAATAACAAATAGCCATTGAATTAACACGTCAGCGAAGCGTCACCTAAAAGTTATTGTATATAGAATGAGGGCTATCGCGATCTAAAAATCCACTAGATGGCGCTACTGAGAAGTAAGGTCCGTTGTCAAAATACTGCACTGCTATTGGACGACAATAACTGCTGTAAAGTGGAGTATCCTCAGCTCTCTCGTGTGTGGTGAGGTTGCCAAGCAACGCGCAAACTATTTATTTATTAAACAGTTTATTGTGCACAATAACATTTATACAATATTGACATAAGGAAAACAACACAACCGGTACAGCTTATTTCATAAGAAATATCTTACAGCAGACCTACGGAAGAGACAGGGCATAATCAGAAAGGCAGACGGCGTGCACCTTAAAATACCTAACCTACATAACACTACAAAAAAAAATATACTACAATGAAATTATAATACCTAATTAAATACAAAGTTACATACAACAAACATACTTAAATACATACATATATACATACATACATACATATACAGGGTGTTACATAATATATGTATGAAGCCGTGAACCAGATGGAGTGCTAAATGTATGAAAACGATAGGTACAAAAATTCCACGTACGACAGAAATAATTGTACCTATCGTTTTAATATGTTTAGCACTCCATCCAGTTCACGGCTTCATACATATATTATGTAACACCCTGTATACTATGGATAACAAATTGAAAGATAATACTTTTTAACTCGCTTTTTAAAGGTTTCAAGTGAAGGACTGATACGTACATTAAATGGCAATGAATTCCACAATCTAACCGCATGAACAGAGAAGGAATTAGAATAACACTCAGATTGATGAGGGGGAATGGAGAGGAGTGCCTTGACGCTAGAGCGACAAGGCATGTCCTGGGGGCGAGAAAAACTGAAACGGTCACGGAGGTAGGAAGGGGCTCGAGGATTATATAGATTATATATATAGGACATTATAGAGGACACAAAGAATATGAACATTCCTACGAAGGCGAATTGGAAGCCACTTGAGTTGAGCCCGAAAATGAGACATGGTCATATTTACGTAATCCAAATATGAAACGTATACCAACATTTTGGAGCCGCTCAAGCTTATTCAATAGCTCCTCGGTAGCGTCAAGGTAACAAGTGTCAGCATAATCTATGATGGGAAGAATAAGGGTTTGGACAATAGAGATTTTAGCGTTCAAGGGCAAAAAGTATTGGAGACACTTGAGAGAGTGCACCGTGTGGTGAACTTTTTTGCTCACATTGTTGACATGGGCGATCCACGACAGATTCGAGTCTAGAACCACCCCCAAATTTTTGGCAGTAAACGTATAAGGAATAATAGTACCATCATAAGTGATCGAAGGTAATGTAGACATGTTCAAACGTTTACACATATAGGTACTGCCGACTATCATCACCTTAGACTATTGTAAGTTATCATCCGACAGCACATCCTACATTTTATCGTTACGATCAAGGATGTGTCTTAGAGAATTATATTTCGTCGCTTCATTCTTCAGATATAAGGTAATTCACAATGTAGTCCCTTTAGCCTACAAGGTTAGAAACGCAGCGCCGAAAACAAGATTCGGTATTTTAAAAGTAAAAGCAAAAAACCTACGATGTCACAAAGTGGCGATATTCTCGGATTCCACTTCAGATTCCGATAAAAATTCATGTAAGTACCTACAATATTTTCGCCGAATGTAGTTACTTTTATAATTTATGCATTGAGTGTATTAATACAAAACCTGGGGGTTGGCCGTGAGTCAACACGACGGTGATTTGACTTTAATGTATATGCAATAAAAAATGTAGAATATAATTAAAATTTCATCTGGAGGTTGATCGAGAATCAACACGATGCTATCAAATAACTACGCATATACACCGCCTGGGGGTTGGTCGTGAATCAACACGAAGGCAATATGCAATAATCTAGTGTCTCAACCTGCTGATGATCGAGGTTTTTAGATACTTTAGATTCCGATTAAAACTCAAGTAAGTACCAATGTTACGCGATTTTCGCTTAATGTGATACGTGTAATTTATGCATCGAGTGTTTCAATGTAAAACTTGGGGGTTGGCCGTGAGTCAACACGATGGTAAAAACCTGGATGTTGGTCGAGAATCAACGCGACGGTAAAATTATACACCTGGATGTTGGTCGAGAACCAACACGACGGTATCGACACAAAGCCTGGAGGTTGGTCGTGAACCATCACGAAGGCAATGTGCATATTCACCTAGATGTTGGTCGAGAACCAACACGACGGTATCGACACAGAGCCTGGAGGTTGGTCGTGAACCATCACGAAGGCAATGTGCAATAATCCCAAGTGTCTCAACCTGCTGATGACCAAGGATCATTTAGAGGTCTATGACATCTACCTACCCGCCACCGTCGATGGAGAATCGGCAGCGTGCGGGAAACTTTTATTTTGTGGATATACCCACATTCTTCACATATCCGTGGTTTTATCTTCGGAATGGTTTTTAGTTGATCGGGGATCAATACAAACACCTTAATATATTATAAACACTCGATGAACGATGAGAATAATACTTTAAACAGTGGGGCATTAAGTACCTACTAGTAAAGTAGGGGGTGTAATCGACCACTCGTTTGTAAACTCGTTTGTTCTAAAACGGACATAATATGAATTTGTATGTGGTTTTAGACATCGACACACCTTCGAATGCAATTACTGAGAGGTATTACTTGCTACTGAGGCGTCAACAGACCTGCCCCAGGTCGCCGTCGCCGCTAGAGTAGCGAAAGAGCCTTCGTCGGTGCCGTCCGATGCGCCCGCGCACAGTTAGCGCAAATACATAAAAATATGAGTCTATTGTTACTCCCTTACAAGGAAAAGATCCTTAAGAGTTATTTAGTGCTGGAAAACATAAAGTTACCCCAGGCTCAAAAATAAAATTTCGTAGTAAAAAAGTTTAGGCTCGATAACCGAGAGCGCCCGCGGCCGCGACAAGAAAGCGGCGACGGCGCAGCGGTAACTCGGCGCCTTCGTTGCGGTCATCCGCGCCGCAACACGTACTCCAACGAGGAGAATACCATATTCATCGCCGTCAAATATCTGAGTGACGCCCGCCGCATACTCTTGCGATCTATATTTTATGGACTTGAAATCGAGAATAAAACTGATAATAATAACGCCTAACAATAAGGCGTCCTTGAATGTCGTCCGTAACACTCACCGAAACGAAACGCTATTCGGAAGTACTGTGTGCGAATTGGCTCCATCGACATACCCCTTGCTCGCCCACGCAAACCCGGGAAAATGGCCGGCTCCCCCCGCGGCATCCGCAGCGAACGTCGGCCAAACAGCCTCCCCGCGCCGCGGAAGCCGCCGGCCGCCGCAGCCGCGCCTACATAGCCACCTAAGTGACTCAGGTGCGCCAGGTTGGTCGCGAACAATTATTTTTTAATTAATTGTTGGCATTGATTCGAGACGGTTTAGAAGTCCCATTCTATAAGTCCGTGGCACAATATCTATGTTGCCCCTGGTATACACAAGTTTTCTGTCTCCTGACCAAACTTTTTACTCCTGAAGAAAAGAAGGATATAACCTAGTCCATTAAAATATTAGTAGATTTGGGTGCGATTTCAGAGTGTTCAGCCGAACACCTTGCATCGGGCAGGCGGCAGCCCCACATACCTGATAAATTTTTATCCAAAATATTCCCGGCACCTACACCGAATGGGAAAAGAGATTCACCATAAATCTAAAATCACATAATAAATTTATACCGACCACCTATATCGGACCACAGAACCATTTCAAAATAAATTCCAAGAAACACATTTTAAAATATGATAAATTTAAGATTGTGAACCATAAAAGCTTTAATTCGATGGCAGAATTTACAAATTTTCAACCTTACCGTATTAGTCTCTCGGTTGCCCCGCGAGGGTTTACTAAAGTGACGACTAAGGTCTTCACCGTCTTAAGGTCTCAAGGCTCAAAATCCGTGCTATACTTAGACGATATCATTTGTATTGGCAATGACTTCGAGGAATGTCTAAGAAATGTTAACGAGTTCAATATCTCAGATTCATAGTCAACGTTAACAAAAGCAACTTGCAACCTAAAAATATGTGTAAAATTCTAGTGTTTATATGTTTTAATTTTGAGAATTTCATTTAATTTTTTTTTTTAACTGGAGCAAAGCGACATTATAGCACAATCAAGTGTATATATTTTCGTCTCTTCCCCGTTGCACAATATAAGTTCGCTCAACTAATTGCGCTGTCAGTAGCAGCTTGTCCAGCGCTACAATACAGCTGATTGCACACAAAACTTTGGAGACCAATTTTTATCTATTGTAAAAATGTATTTAAAAATATAATAGCTACTTAAACTTTAGCATAAATATCCCCCCGTTCTACGTTCTTTGAGGATCTTAATTGATGGGCGCAAAACATTGGCCCTTTATTGTCCCTCTGGACTTCATTATGTAAACGAGAACTTCATTTATGCCTCTCGTACTGACTGGGGAACCGTCTATGGCGACGATTGGGTCAACGGGTGTTGGAAGCAATGTGAACTCAAGTATCCCATTAACTGGATTTACTAAATCTAAAAATGTTGCATCATACGATAATAATTGTGATATATTGGTACGAGTAGATAACACTACAGCTATCAGCTATGTAAATTGCCAAGAAAGTATTGAATACCTTCATGCAAAGGCATATTTCGTTATGTGATATTAAGGTTGACGAGGACTCAAGAGAGTAAAGGACTTAGAGTGGAAACTCTCTGACTCTGCTTACCGATAGATAGTCCACACTGTTAGACAGACTATGATTGAGGTATCGGTAGATTACCGATTTCATGTCTCGCGTCAATGCCGACTGTGAGCGCTATTTATCCTGCGAACAGGACTCGGAGGCTATCTATCGCAGTAGATGCGATTAATCTCATGCATTTTCACATGCCGCACTTCTCTCGATTTTCAATTTTGTGTGCAGAATAATACTGATTCATATGAAGATTCTAACGAATTTGTGATAACATTTTAAGTAATTGTTTTAATATGAATGCTTCGTATGACACTTTGAACAATCATTGTTCAGCTCTGTATCCCAATTTGGTCCCAGTTAGGATGTTCGAATTAAACGATCACTAAAAGGAGCTTTCAAATTCAATCCCAGCTTGCCTAGGTATACTACCACTTGGAACCCACGAGAGTGTATTGGATAACATTTCAAATTCGGTCCCGTCCGAATAAATAAAACATAATAAAAAGTTAACCAGAACATTAGGAATATTACTGGCCCTGTGTACCACACACACACAGGGTACAAACGCTATCACTTTTAAGGATGATAATATGAATACCACCTCAAATAGCATTAAAATCAGTTATTATAATCATTAGTTACAACATTAAGGTCAGGTCGCTAGTATCCAGGGCTCTTTCGTACCTAATTTACGCATAACCCCTGCCATCACACTCGAGGAGTATCTGATTAGAATCGAGCAACTCAGTACTGGCACATACTAAGTATCTCTTTCTGTCGTGCAAACCACACCATAAACAAGTCACGGCCCAAACAATTAGCCAATGGATTGGCATTGGTGATGACAGAGAGCAGTGTGTCATGGGTCCATGTGCTGTGGCTCGGTGTGCCCGGCGTCCGGTGTCCGGCGCTGGGGCAGCGGCGTCTCCGCGGCGGGGCCCGCAATGCGCTGGCCGCAAGGACCAGCACATCGCGTTTTCGCCAGATATTATATCAGGCCGATCGCTGATGTTGGCCGATTTGTTAAACCCGTTTGCTTTCTTAATAATGAATTAACCACAGTGTCCATTATGTAATATGTTTCATTTACGGTTGATACCGTATAATTAATACATTGTTTAAAATGTACGAATAATTAATATTTTGTTTAAAATTTGCAAAACTTCCCTCTCCAAACATCTACGTTGTGAATTACCTTATATCTGAAGAATGAAGCGACGAAATATAATATATGATCAAACGAACTTCGCGAAGTTCGATCGATATTATATGAGTCGCTTCATTCGAAGATATAACACCTGCATGCCCATATTCCCAGGCGTGGGGAAGTTTCGCATAGCATCTCTAAAAAGAATGACGTAAAAATGGCGGCTGACTGTATCGATACGTAGAATCGAAAAAAAAAATATGATCGATTGAAAAGAAATCGATTTTACTTTAAATAAACGTGCGAAGCTACCTTGTAGGCTAAAGGGACTATGTTGTGAATTATCTTATATCTTCGAATGAAGCGACTCATATAATATCGATCGAACTTCGCGAAGTTCGTTTGATCATATATAATACTGCTTCAGGCGATCTTGCAGGTCTACCACAATTTATTTATATTTATATTGTCCCGATTTACCAGCGTTGGCCGAACGTAGCCGAAAAGTTCTGATCGACTGTCGCTATGTAATCGTTCGAAGCGACTGATATGTCCCGTCTGGAGGGCGCAGAGCAGTCGTTGGTCCTGGTTAAGCCCGGTCTCGTTTTGTCATATACCGATTCGAACACGCGAAGCTCCCGGGCGTGTTTGATGGTACACCATCGGGTCTGTGTCAGGCGATCCTGTGCCGGCTGGAGTACGCAGAGTAGCCGTTGGCCCGTGCTAAGCCAGGTGTCACGTGGTTCTATACCGATTCGAATACGCGAAGCTCCCGGGCGCGTTTGAAGGCACACCGTCTGGTCGCAGGCGATCCTGTGCCGGCTAGAGGACTCGGAGGAGCCGTTGGCCCGTGTTAAGCCCGGTCTCGCTTTGTCCTATACCGATTCGAACACGCGAAGCTCCCGAGCGCGTTTGAAGGCACACCGTCTGGTCGCAGGCGATCCTGTGCCGGCTAGAGGACTCGGAGGAGCCGTTGGCCCGTGTTAAGCCCGGTCTCGCTTTGTCCTATACCGATTCGAACACGCGAAGCTCCCGGGCGCGTTTGAAGGCACACCGTCTGGTCGCAGGCGATCCTGTGCCGGCTGGAGGGCGCAGAGCAGCCGTTGGCCCGTGCTAAGCCAGGTGTCACGTGGTCCTATACCGATTCGAACCCGCGGCGAAGCTCCCGGGCGCGTTTAAAGGTACATCGTCTGGTCGAAGGCGATCCTGTCCCATCTAGAGGGCGCAGAGCAGCCGTTGGCCCGTGTTAAGCCAGGTCCGCGTGATCCAATACCGGTTCGAACACGCGAAGCTCCCGGGCGCGTTACATAATCGCGAAGGTACATGGTGTGATCGTCTGGTCGCAGGCGATCCTGTGCCGGCTAGAGGTCGCAGAGCAGCCGTTAACTCGTGTTAAGCCAGGTGTCGCTTTGTCCTGTACCGATTCGAACACGCGAGGCTCCCGGGCGCGTTCCATAATCGCGAAGGTACATGGTGTGATCGTCTGGTCGCAGGCGATCCTGTCCCGTCTAGAGGGCGCAGAGCAGCCGTTGGCCCGTGTTAAGCCCGGTCTCGCTTTGTTCTTACCGGTTCGAACACGCGAGGCTCTCGGGCGCGTTACATAATCGCGAAAGTACATGGTAGGTGTGATCGTCTGGTCGCAGGCGATCCTGTGCCGGCTAGAGGTCGCAGAGCAGCCGTTAACTCGTGTTAAGCCAGGTGTCGCTTTGTCCTGTACCGATTCGAACACGCGAGGCTCCCGGGCGCGTTCCATAATCGCGAAGGTACATGGTGTGATCGTCTGGTCGCAGGCGATCCTGTCCCGTCTAGAGGGCGCAGAGCAGCCGTTGGCCCGTGTTAAGCCCGGTCTCGCTTTGTTCTTACCGGTTCGAACACGCGAGGCTCTCGGGCGCGTTACATAATCGCGAAAGTACATGGTAGGTGTGATCGTCTGGTCGCAGGCGATCCTGTGCCGGCTAGAGGTCGCAGAGCAGCCGTGAACTCGTGTTAAGCCAGGTGTCGCTTTGTCCTGTACCGATTCGAACACGCGAGGCTCCCGGGCGCGTTCCAAAATCGCGATGGTACATGGTGTGATCGTCTGGTCGCAGGCGATCCTGTCCCGTCTAGAGGGCGCAGAGCAGCCGTTGGCCCGTGTTAAGCCCGGTCTCGCTTTGTTCTTACCGGTTCGAACACGCGAGGCTCTCGGGCGCGTTACATAATCGCGAAAGTACATGGTAGGTGTGATAGTCTGGTCGCAGGCGATCCTGTGCCGGCTAGAGGTCGCAGAGCAGCCGTTAACTCGTGTTAAGCCAGGTGTCGCTTTGTCCTGTACCGATTCGAACACGCGAGGCTCCCGGGCGCGTTACACAATCGCGAAAGTACATGGTAGGTGTGATCGTCTGGTCGCAGGCGATCCTGTGCCGGCTAGAGGTCGCAGAGCAGCCGTTAACTCGTGTTAAGCCAGGTGTCGCTTTGTCCTGTACCGATTCGAACACGCGAGGCTCCCGGGCGCGTTACACAATCGCGAAAGTACATGGTAGGTGTGATCGTCTGGTCGCAGGCGATCCTGTGCCGGCTAGAGGTCGCAGAGCAGCCGTTAACTCGTGTTAAGCCAGGTGTCGCTTTGTCCTGTACCGATTCGAACACGCGAGGCTCCCGGGCGCGTTACATAATCGCGAAGGTACATGGTGTGACCGTCTGGTCGCAGGCGATCCTGTGCCGGCTGGAGGGCGCGGAGGAGCTGTCGGCGTGCGCGGCGGGCGCGGCGCTGGTGCGGCAGCGGCTGCCGGGGGAGGTGCTGGTGGCGGCGCCGGGCCCGCGCACCGACCCCGCCGACCCCAGCGTGGCGCTCGTGCTCTACGACACCTCCACGCAGCGCGACCTCAACCTCAACAAGGAGATCGTGCACGACTTCTGCATCGCGGCCGCTTTCACTGTTACGCAGGTGAGTGGTTTTGAGACTCCGTTTCGGTGGTTGGTTTCATGTTTGTTTACTCGCAATGAAACATTTTTTTTACTTACAAAGGCTGTATTTTTTTTTATGGATTATGTTCACTGATATTTCCATCAAATGTGAAACATTTTGATATTTTTTTTATATAAAAGGGTTGACTTAAGGTTGGGAAAATATGATATCTTCATGGGCAGAAAAATAGGGCATGACATAACCATGTTTACCCATGTTGTTGACATATTCATGGCTTTGTTACGCGATTTCGTTTATAATGAAAATATCAGAAAGAAAAGGTATTATTATTTATTTTATTTTATTTTATTTTATTGGTTTACCAACAGATGTACACTACATCTAACATTCAAATCTATGGTATTACATTCTTTTTGTTAGTGCCTATCCAATTACAGGTAAACACATCATTTACAAAAAATAGTTACATTATTGCTGGTTCCGCAGAACAATAACATTTATTTTAACATTAGTTGTAAGTACATGTTTTATAACATTTTAAGATACCATGCAAAGATTACTTAGGTACTATATTTACTAAAAATGTGTCTGTATAAAAGGGCCTTAAATCTATTAACATTTCCACCACTAAACAAATCCACCTCCTCCACCTTGCAAAGTTCATTATGCTGATGACAAATACGGGAAATTATACTGTGACGGCCTAAGTTCGTTCTATAGTATTTCTTGGCGAACGTGTTGGTGTTAACTATACGGCAATTAATTTTAGGAACATTTAAATTTAACTGCGCCAACAAGTAAGGTGAATCTCTAAGGTTGTTAATGATTTTAAAAACAAAGACTTCGTCAGCAACCCATCGACGCTCCTCCAATGTTGTCATCTTGAAGAAGGTTAGTCGGTTTGAGTAGGAAGTCAACGAGTGTAGTTATTACCGAAGAGGACCCGTGGAAGGATCAAGAAGCGATGGTTTGGCATTGTCCGTCCAGTCGGATGCAATAGCCAATGTACTTTCGACACGAGGACGCTCAAGACGGGGTGGAAAAGAAAGACCAGGAAAACGGAAACTGGCAGAAATCGGGAATGCTTGGATTCGCTTGACTTATAGTGTACCACCGATGTCCATAATTCTTTTTTTAGTTGCATAGATTAATTCAATAAAATTTTAAGAACATGTATCTTCTGCGCAAACAAATACATAACTTCTCACGGGTTACAAAATAGTAAGAGCTCGGTCGGGACCTCTCGCATTCGGCCCGTTTCGCAAACTGTGCGAAAGTCGACGCGTAACATTTCCCGACTCATACTATACCGGTATCCACGTTCGCCCCCTAGAAACCTTGCGAAGTGGAGGTCGGGTGCGTGACGGAGGAGGGTCTGGTGTGGGTGTCGGCGGCGGGCGGCGCCGCGGCCGTGCGCGCCGCGTTGGCGCTGCTGACGGCGCCCGCGGGGCCCTACCGCCGCCCGCTGCCCGCCGCGCCGCGCGCGCCCGCGCCCAACCCCCACACGCTGTACATCGTGCGCACGCTCGCCGGCGACTGGTACGTATACGCGACTACAGGGTGAGGCGCTGCTGACGGCGCCCGCGGGGCCCTACCGCCGCCCGCTGCCCGCCGCGCCGCGCGCGCCCGCGCCCAACCCCCACACGCTGTACATCGTGCGCACGCTCGCCGGCGACTGGTACGTATACGCGACTACAGGGTGATGTGTGGCGGGACGGGTTAAGATGGTATTGGAGGCAGGCGGCTTACAAGCGAGGCACGCCCAGTTCGGCTCGAGGCTGCGATGACGTATCTCCTGACTGTGTTCAAACGCGCCTCGTGGAGACTCGCATAATTTGGGCGTGAACCGAGCGTCCTTTGACTTTTGCAAAATGGCGGCGGCAGACTGACCGGCCGCGCGCGTAAGCGTTGTAATCGACACCGATTCTAACAAAAGTTGAATTGCAACATTTTTCAGTGTCAATTACATGGATCATTCCCGTTGTGTATCTCTCCCCTCCCCCACTCGGGAGATAGCATTCGGGGGACAACGAGATTATCCAATTACATCACGTACGGACCACCTGATGGAAAGTGGTCACCGCTGCCTATGGATATTAGCAACACGACGCGTATCCGCAATGCGTAGCCCGCCTCTAAACCCCCGGGCATGTTGCTCTGGCAGCGAATAGGCATTTGCAACACCCCCACTGCCAAAACCACGGTTCCCTATGGAGCATTGACAAGCTCTATCCTCCCTACGACACACTGGTGCCCTGGGACCTCACTAGCTAAATGTCTCTCGTGTCCAGGGTGCGATGTGTGATAATCAGCGGTCTGGACGGCGAGGGCACGGTGCGCACGCAGCTCGTAGACAGCGGGCTGATCCTGCGGGCACCCATCTCCTCGCTCGTGCCGCTGGCCAACTTCTCGCCGGCGCTCAACGCGTACCCTAATCAGGTATGGCGTTTGATATTTCGTTGTGTGAGCCCGATGGGGATTGAAATAATCGAAGATATGCTGTAGACTAGAGTTATATTGATAAGAGAGAGCTTTGTGAAAATTTGGTAAATTAATGGGCCTCGTCCTCTTTAATTTCTACGATTACTGTCCCAAGTATAAAACTAGTGAACATGAGTTTACTTGGAATCAAAATATTCTCATACTCAAATGGATATTATTTTTAAAATTGTTTCTGTTTTGGATTAATTTCTTTTTTATCAACTCAAAATAATAACTTTTGTGATCAACATAACTGCTGTGCCATCACATACTTGAAGAAGGCTCAGCTGCAATTTGATGACAGTGTCATTTTAAAGCAAGTTATTAGCAAAAAAACAGCCCAGCCCGATCCTTTCATCATCACAGCCCATAACAGTCCACTGCAGGACCCTAGGCCCTCTCCCACAAAAGGAGGAGGTTATTGCCATAATCTCATGCTCAGCAGGCGGGTTGGGCATCGCAATGTTATAGTTATATCAATAGAAAAAGCAATCCCACTTTTCAGCTTACGGAGATTGGATGTTTTGCCTCGAAAACATTAGTCGTCTTGTACGACACGCACGAGTGTAAGGGGTTAGAGTTATTCTTCTCTGCCGGACACCACACTGCCAGTGGTACCCCTTGTATGGAGTAGCCCGATCCATTACGCTAGCCAAAAATCCGTTGAAGACGTATTCATCCCTTATCCCTTCGCTCACCTTATCTTATAGTTTTTCTCGCACCTCCTACCTTTTTTGACCACATTTTTTCATGGTTGACTGGTAGATAAGGCTACTTTAGCTTTAACTCCGCCAATGTATCTTTAGTACTTAAAGTTTTGATAATATATTTTTTTGAATATTTTACTAGACAGGCCTTGACCGCCATCTCACTAGTTGATAAAATAAAAAAAATACATTGGCGACATTTTTGGTGTTGCTAATGTCTATAGGCAGCGGTGACTGCTTCCCATCAGGTGGCAAGCCTGTTTGCCTACCGTATGTCATAAAAAAATAGTACATCGCCGTTTTCCCCCCCAGGCGCTGCAAGTCCGCCTAGGCGCGGCCGAGCGCGCAGCAGGCGATATGGTGCCGCGGCTTCGCGAGCTCTTACTTGGGGCCAGGGTGGTGTGCCGAGCCCTGCCCGACCCCCCCGCGTCGGCCCCGGCCTCAAACGCCCCCACCGCGCCCAATGTGGAGCTGTTCGTGCGCACCGGCCCGCAGAACATACTCGCGTCGGTTAATAATGCGATACTGATGGAGTACGACTTTATTAGTCAGTGAGTTGTTGTTTTTATTTATTTATTTATTTGCCAACAGATTTAACAAATGTAAAGCCAATAACAGACAAACCTTATGCGCACTATATAAATCGCGCTTATAACGTAACGTACGTTTATATATATGAGTCAGTGACAAACGAGCGGACAGCCCACCTGATGGTAAGTAACTGTCGTCCATAACATCTGCAATTCATACGTTTAGGTTGCAGGTTACAAAAATACAGAACCGCAGGTGCGTTGTCACTGTGAGGACTAAGATGAAATGCCCCATGCCTGTAATGTCACTGGCTACCATATCCGTCAAACCGGAACACAACAATGCGAGCATTGTTGCTTAGTGGCAGAAATAGATAAGGCGGTGGTACTCACCCAGGCGGACTCCTCAGGCTTGACAGAGTCCTACCACCTGATTTTGTGTGCATAACAGACAGGCGAAGCAAGCGGGGATAGAACCAAGGGATGAAGAGTGATTACCGCTGCCTATGGATCAGCAGAACCAGCGCAAACAATGGGTTGACTTTAATACCTCTTGATGTGTGCGCTCGCTTGAGTGTGCACCGGAGCATTCCGCCAGGTTCTCATAGGTCGGTTTTCGAATTGGGCGTGTAATTAAAAAGTAAATTGGCCGCAGACGATCGCTGTCGCCATATTTTTGCCGTGCGACGCTGTCATCGTGACGATGTATGAACAAAATGCGAACCGTGTAAATTCAGGAATAAGTTCTGTTTCTGAACCAGTGACCAACATTTTGACCCTCTCCAAGTTGCACAGTCCTTACCAACCGTGGCCGTTCCAGGGGCAAAGTGAAGGACTCGGAGGCGGCCAACGAGCCCTCGGACCATGTGGAGGCGCTCACCCGCAAGAAGGAGCGCATCTTCCGCAGCAGCTCCCTGGCGGGCGCGGCGGCGGCGGCCGCGGCTGCGGACGACCGCGGCGACCGTGACCGCGCCGACCGTGACCGCGCCGACCGTGACCGCGCCGCGTCCGCGCTGCCGCCGCCCGCGCTGCCCGCGCCCGGGAAGTGCTTCGATGTCTACATCGCGATGGCGGCCAATCCGTGGAACTTTGTGGTTAGTTGGGATGTGTTATTGCTATGTAGGTTGTGCGCTTGTGCCAACAAGGTGCGTGTGCAACGCTGTGGCGTTTCAATTCTCGACGCAAAATGAAGAGTGTTGTTGGTTATAGCATAATCTCAGGATCGTCGTGAACATTAAATTAATGGCTTTTGTATTTTATATTTTTTGGCTTGAGATAGATGGATAACTATGGGACTAATATTAAGGAGGCTTCAGGTCAAAATAGGACTAATACGGTTCTGTTGACGATGAGAACACAATTTTCACTAAGAGTAATCAGACTTCTTACGATTATATTTCGTCGCTTCATTCTTCAGATATAAGATAATTCACAACGTAGTCCCTTTAGCCTACAAGGTAGCTTCGCACGTTTATTTAAAGTAAAATCGATTTGTTTTCAATCGATCATTTTTTTCGATCCTACGTATCGATACAGCCAGCCGCCATTTTTACGTCATTCCTTTTTCGTGCGAGGTAGCGAGCACATCGTGCACACGTGGTGCACAACAAATTGTTAAAATTTTATTTCAAAAGTAGAAACGCAGCGCCGAAACAAGATTCGGTATTTTAAAAGAAAAAGCAAAAACCTACGATGTCACAAAGTGGCGATATTCTCGGATTCCACTTCAGATTCCGATAAAAATTCATGTAAGTACCTACAATATTTTCGCCGAATGTAGTTACTTTTATAATTTATGCATTGAGTGTATTAATACAAAACCGGGGGGTTGGCCGTGAGTCAACACGACGGTGATTTAGCTTTAATGTATATACAATAAAAATGAAGAATATAATTAAAATTTCATCTGGAGGTTGGTCGAGAATCAACACGACGATATCAAATAACTACGCATACACCGCCTGGGGGTTGGTCGTGAATCATCACAAAGGCAATATGCAATAATCTAGTTTCTCAACCTGGTGATGATCGAGGTTTTTAGATACTTTAGATTCCGATTAAAACTAAGTAACTTTCTATTTTACGCGATTTTCGCTTAATGTGATACGTGTAATTTATGCATCGAGTGTTTCAATGTAAAACCTGGGGGTTGGCCGTGAGTCAACACGATGGTAAAAACCTGGACGTTGGTCGAGAATCAACGCGACGGTAAAATTATACACCTGGATGTTGGTCGAGAACCAACACGACGGTATCGACACAAAGCCCGGAGGTTGGTCGTGAACCATCACGAAGGCAATGTGCATATTCACCTGGATGTTGGTCGAGAACCAACACGACGGTATCGACACAGAGCCTGGAGGTTGGTCGTGAACCATCACGAAGGCAATGTGCATATTCACCTGGATGTTGGTCGAGAACCAACACGACGGTATCGACACAGAGCCTGGAGGTTGGTCGTGAACCATCACGAAGGCAATGTGCATATTCACCTGGATGTTGGTCGAGAACCAACACGACGGTATCGACACAGAGCCTGGAGGTTGGTCGTGAACCATCACGAAGGCAATGTGCATATTCACCTGGATGTTGGTCGAGAACCAACACGACGGTATCGACACAGAGCCTGGAGGTTGGTCGTGAACCATCACGAAGGCAATGTGCAATAATCCCAAGTGTCTCAACCTGCTGATGATCAAGAATCATTTAGAGGTCTATGACATCTACCTACCCGCCACCGTCGATCGAGAATCGGCAGTGCGGATTTATTTTGTGGATATACCCACATTATTCACATATCCGTGGTTTTATCTTCGGAATGGTTTTTAGTTGATCGGGGATCAATACAAACACCTTAATATATTATGAACACTCGATGAACGATGAGAATAATACTTTAAACAGTGGGGCATTAAGTACCTACTAGTAAAGTAGGGGGTGTAATCGACCACTCGTTCGTAAACTCGTTTGTTCTAAAACGGACATAATATGAATTTGTCTGCGGTTTTAGACATCGACACACCTCCGAATGTAATTACTGAGAGGTATTACTTGCTACTGAGGCGTCAACAGACCTGCCCCAGGTCGCCGTCGCCGCTAGAGTAGCGAAAGAGCCTTCGTCGGTGCCGTCCGATGCGCCCGCGCACAGTTAGACCCACAGCTGGTGCGGGCCCTCGAAGCCAATATCCACAACGGACCCGAGCACGGGAACAAAATACATAACAATATGAGTCTATTGTGACTCCCTTACAAGGAAAAGATCCTTAAGAGTTATTTAGTGCCGGAAAACATAAAGTTACCCCAGGCTACAAAATAAAATTTCGTAATAATAAAGTTTAGGCTCGATAACCAAGAGCGCCCGCGGCCGCGGCAAGAAAGCGGCGACGGCGCGGCGGCGACTCGGCGCCTTCGTTGCGGTCATCCGCGCCGCAACACGTACTCCAACGAGGAGAATACCATATTCATCGCCGTCAAATATCTGAGTGACGCCCGCCGCATACTCTTGCGATCTTTATTTTATGGACTCGAACGATAAGGCGTTCTTGAATGTCGTCCGTAACACTCACCGAAACGAAACGCTATTCGGAAGTACTGTGTGCGAATTGGTTCCATCGACATACCCCTTGCTCGGCCACGCGAGCCCGGGGAAATGGCCGGCCCCCCCGCGCCGGCCATCACCGGGCCGCAGCGACCGCCGGCCAAGCAGCCTCCCCGCGCCGCGGAAGCCGCCGGCCGCCGCAGCCGCGCCTACATAGTCACCTAAGTGACTCAGGTGCGCCACGTTGCTCGCATACAATTATTTTATAAATAATTGTTGGCATTGATTCGGGACGGTTTAGAAGTCCCATTCTATAAGTCCGTGGTACAATATCTATGTTGCCCCTGGTATAGACAAGTATTCTGTCTCCTGACCAATACCAAACCTTTTGCTCCTGACAAAAAGAAGGAGTCCCCTAGTCCATTAAAATCTTAGTAGATTTGGGTGCGATTTTAGAGTGTTCAGCCGAACACCTTGCATTGGGCAGGCGGCAGCCCCCACATACCTAATCAATTTTTATCTAAAATATTCCCGGCACCTAAACCGAATGGGAAAAAAGATTTACCATAAATCTAAAATCACAAATAAATTTATACCGACCACGTATATCGGACCACAGAACCATTTCAAAATAAATTCAAAGAAACACATTTTTAAATATGATAAATTTAAAATTGTGAATCATAAAAGCTTTAATTCGATGGCAGAATTTACAACTTTTCAGCCTTACCGTATTAGTATCTCGGTTGCCCCGCGAGGGTTTACTAAAGTGATGACTAAGGTCTTCACCTTCTTAAGGTCTCAAGGCTCAAAATCCGTGCTATACTTAGACGATATCATTTGCATTGGCAATGACTTCGAGGAATGTCTAAGCAATGTTAACAAGGCCCAGATTACTTCAATGTCTCCGATTCATAGTCAAAGTTAACAAAAGCAACTTGCAACCTAAAAATATGTGTAAAATTCTAGTGTTTATATATTTTAATTTTGAAAATTTCACTAAATTTTTTTTTTTAACTGGAGATAAGCGACTTTATAGCACAATCAGTGTATATATTTTCGTCTCTTCCCCGTTGAACAATATAAGTTCGCTCAACTTATTGCGCTGTCAGTAGCAGCTTGTCCAGCGCTACAATACAGCTGATTGCACACAAAAATTATTATCTATTGTTATTATGTATTTAAAAATATAATAGCTACTTAAACTTTAGCATAAATATCCCCCCGTTCTACGTTCTTTGAGGATCTTAATTGATGGGCGCAAAACATTGGCCCTTTATTGTCCCTCAGGACTTCATTTTGTAAACGAGAACTTCACTTATGCCTCTCGTGCTGACTGGGGAACCATCTATGGCGACTTTTGGGTCAACTGGTGTTGGAAGCAATGTGAACTCAAGTATCCCATTAACTGGATAAACTAAACCTAAAAATGTTGCATCATACGATAATAATTGTGCTATATTGGTACGAGTAGATAACACCACAGCTATCAGCTATGTAAATTGTCAAGGAAGTATTGAATACCTTCATGCAAAGAATCTAGCGCGGCATATTTCGTTATGTGATATTAAGGTTGACGGAGATAGAGTGGAAACTCTCTGACTCGGTTTACCGATAGATAGTCCACACTGTTAGACAGACTATGATTGAGGTATCGGTAGATTACCGATTTCATGTCTCGCGTCAATACCGACTATAAGCGCTATTTATCCGGCAGACAGGACTCGGAGGCTATCGCAGTAAATGCGATTAATCTCATGCATTCTCACTTGCCGCACTTCTCTCGATTTGCAATTTTGATTGCAGAATAATACTGATCCAAATAAAGATTCTAACGAATTTGTGATAACATTTTAGGTAATTGTTTTAATACGAATGCTTCATATGACACTTTGAACAATCATCGTTCAGCTCCGTATCCCATTTTGGTTCCAGTTAGGATCTTCGAATTAAACGATCACTAAAAGGAGCTTTTAAATTCAATCCAAATTGCCTATGTATACTGCCACTTGGAATCCACGAGAGTGTATTGGATAACATTTCAAATTCGGTCCCGTCCGAATAAATAAAACATAATAAAAAGTTAACCAGAACATTAGGAATATTTCTGGCCCTGTGTACCACACACACACACAGGGTACAAACGCTATCACTTTTAAGGATGATAATATTAATACCACCTCAAATAGCATTAAAATCATAATTATTTACAACATTTGGGTCAGGTCGCTAGTATCGCTAGGCTCTTTCGTAACAAATTTACGCATAAACCCTTCCATCACACTCGAGGAGTATCTGATTAGAATCGAGCAACTCAGTACTGGCACATACTAAGTATCTCTTTCTGTCGTTCAATCCACACCATAAACAAGTCACGGACAAACCATTAGCCAATGGATTGGCAGGGTGATGACAGAGAGCAGTGTGTCATGGGTCCATGTGCTGTGGCTCGGTGTGACCGGCGTCCGGTGTCCGGCGCTGGGGCCGGCGGCGTCTCCGCAGCGGAGCGCCCGCAATGCGCTGGCCGCATGGACCAGCTCATCGCGTTTTCGCCAGATATTATATCAGGCCGATCGCTAATGTCGGCCGATTTGTTAAACCCGTTTGCTTACTTAATAATGAATTAACCACAGTGTCCATTATGTAATATGTTTAATTTACGGTTGATACCGTATCATTAATACATTGTTCAAAATGTATGAATAATTAATATTTTGTTTAAAATTTGCAAAACTTAACTCTCCAAACATCTACGTTGTGAATTATCTTATATCTGAAGAATGAAGCGACGAAATATAATATATGATCAAACGAACTTCGCGAAGTTCGATCGATATTATATGAGTCGCTTCATTCGAAGATATAACACCCGCCCGCCCATATTCCCAGGCGTGGGGAAGTTTCGCATAGTATCTCTAAAAAGAATGACGTAAAAATGGCGGCTGGCTGTATCGATACGTAGGATCGAAAAAAATGATCGATTGAAAACAAATCGATTTTACTTTAAATAAACGTGCGAAGCTACCTTGTAGGCTAAAGGGACTACGTTGTGAATTATCTTATATCTTCGAATGAAGCGACTCATATAATATCGATCGAACTTCGCGAAGTTCGTTTGATCATATATAATTTATGTTATTCTGTACAAACTGTAATCCTACTTCTAGTATCCCGTATCATTTAAATAACTATCTGCGAGCACCTGTTAATGGATTCGCTGTTATATATGTTTGTAAGTATTACTTGTAACTTGCTGTTGGTGTTCTGAATAAAGTAAAGTAAAATAAAATAAGAAATAGTTGAAAAGTGATAAAGCTCCATATTTAAAATATAGAGAATCACTTTATTTTTGTTAACCGAATGTATTCCTGTTGTTATTTATAAGCACCAATGTCGTGTATGTGTGAGTTGGTGATGCCAATAAATAATCTTAAATTTTTCACCTGAACAGGTACAGCCGAACAGCACCAGGCATACACTCCAAACAATGATGGCGACTTTGCAAAAAGAATGTCCGAAAATGACTGAGGCTGATGCTCCAGTGAAGCCGGCCAATGGAGAGTTGTACACGGTGTATTATGACAAGGATTCTACTTGGTATAGGTGAGCTCTACTAATATTATAAATATGAAAGTTAATGCAGATGCTTGGTTGGATGTTTGTGACTCAATTACATGTTAAAGGATTTGGACGAATCTTGTCACACACAGGGTAGACCATGTCCTAAATTAGGTCCTAGGATACTTTTTGTGCATGCTGTATGGAAAATTAGCGGTAAACGCAAAAACTGGTCAGTGCAGGACAAGTCTGTTTATTTCTTATGAATAAAAAAACGGTGTTGCCATGTTGTCCATGGGCGGCCGACCCCTCCCAAACGTCTATTCCCCTTAACCCCTTAGCCAACTGAACCACTCAGGGGTCCTATTTTGGAATCGCTCGCTTAGAGTCGAACGGTTTTCAATTTTTATTTTCGGCATGAAAAATTCGTTATTTTGATGCATGATGCTGATTTTTCCTATTTTTCAATCATACTCTTTAGGTATTGCCAATGTGATTTTATAAATATTGCATCATTCATGCTAAAAATCAAAATTGAAAACCGTTCGATTCGAAGTGAGCGATTCAAAAATAGAGCCCCAGACGGCTATTGTCTAACATAGTTAGCAACTGTACTTTGACGTAAGATAATTCTTCTGAAAATCTACGTACATCTACGTAAAGTAAAATAACTTTATGTCAAATTCAGTTGTCCACTGAGAAAGCCCACAACCCCGTAGGTCGTCAATACCTATAGCCGAATAACGACTATCCCCCTTGCAGGGTGACGGTGGCCGGGACCGTGTCCGCGGAGACGGTGTCGGTGTACTTCTGCGACTACGGCGACCTGGCGCTGTTCGAGGCGCGGCACCTGCGGCCCGTGCCCGCCGCCGCGCCGCTCGCGCGCACGCTGCCGCCGCAGGCGCTCAAGGCGAGGCTCTACGGTACGGACGCGGATCGTAACCTAGCACACACACAGCTGGGGCCAGCTGCGGCCCGTGCCCGCCGCCGCGCCGCTCGCGCGCACGCTGCCGCCGCAGGCGCTCAAGGCGAGGCTCTACGGTACGGACGCGGATCGTAACCTAGCACACACACAGCTGGGGCCAGCTGCGGCCCGTGCCCGCCGCCGCGCCGCTCGCGCGCACGCTGCCGCCGCAGGCGCTCAAGGCGAGGCTCTACGGTACGGACGCGGATCGTAACCTAGCACACACACAGCTGGGGCCAGCTGCGGCCCGTGCCCGCCGCCGCGCCGCTCGCGCGCCCAACCTAACCTAACCCAACTTGTGGACCCGGCACGACTCCGTTCGCGTACACCTACTTTACCCCTACCCTTTCTTTATGTTATACGGCAGATAACAGGCAAGCACAAACAGACAAACAGGGCAGCTGATGGAAAGTGGTCACCACCGCCATCAGCAACACCAGGGGCGCTACTTATCCCCCTATCCTTACCTACCCCTTTTTTCTTCTTCTTGAATCATTCTATCGATTGTTAAAAACGTAATGAAAGTTCTTTGCGTAGTTTAAAAAAAGATCTAAACGTACAGTCGAGTTCATTAATATGTGAGCATTTCCAAGGCTTCAAATATAAATGTACATGGAAGGGTACTTATATATCTGAGCAGATGTACATATGCTCAGATATATAAGCTTTGATTGATGAATCTGCTCAGATATATAAGCACCCTTCCATGAAACATTTATATTTGAATCCTTGGCAATGCTTACATATTAATGAACTCGACTGTACATACATAGGGACAGGCGGCAAGAAGCGACTTTGTTTTATACTATGTGTTTCTGGTTTTTTTTTCCTTTTCTTAGGTGTAAGTAGGAATGTCTACCCTCAATTTCGACGAAGCATTTTGTGAATTCGTTTATCATCACACTTATAAATTATAAGTTTAGGTGTGTATGTGTATGAAGAATCTTAATAACCTAACCGACAGAAAAAGTCAGATAATCCACAACCATGTTAACATAAGTACATATACTAAAATACTTTCTCTACTTCTAAACCGATTTTAAAAAGAAGGCATACTATGTATAGATACATACACAGTACACACCCTCATCGCTCACGCCCGTATCCTACGGGTAGCCAGAGACTGTCGAGTGCCACGAGCTAAGATTCTGACCCACCTGTTTTGCCTCTTCCACATTCATACTTCTTTTCATACATTTACGTCGGTTGAGGATATTCTTTACCTACCCTTTTTGGAAAAGGTCATTTATTTCATCAGTGTATGTCATTGTCAGTCGTCCTCTGCCGACCCTTCTATTCACACCTTTCTTGGCATACTACATCATCAACCTGGCAAGACACAAGAGGCATCGCGGTTTAGATTGTCCTGAGGATCTACTTCCGGGGTCACAGGAAGACATGGGAAATAAGTGCCTAAATCTGCCGGTATCAGGGAAGAGGTCCCGAGGGAGGCCGAAGATGCGATGGATTGACATCGCTTAATCGGATGCTTGAGGCTTCCGAAGACCGGGTAAAGTAGAGAAGAAGAGTAGGATAGCGGACCCTGATAGAAGTCGGGATTAACCGCTAGGATAATTATGATGAGTACAGAATCACCAATCTTGGTCTGGCAAATTTCCCTACGTCCTAGAAGAAGCCTAGAAGTCTTTCAACGTAAGAGTTGTAAACTCTCTCAGGAAATTGCTTTATCACATGGTTTGCAGGTTGTATGTAGTTCAGTTGTATATTTATTTATTCGTATGGCAAAAATACAATATACGAGAAACACATTCAGTTGTATATAATAAAGCATCACGGTCGATTTTTACTTGCAGCTGGCCGACATGCGAAGATTTCCTTTCGAAGTCTTTCGTCAGAACACATGGCATGACCTGACACTTAACCAAGACTTGTGTTTACTATTTGGCATATAGACTTCTTCAATCGCCCCCAAAGCGAAGCCCAAAGACCGTAAAGAATAGTGTCATATAAACTTTTCACTTCCAGACATATGGCCTCTTCACCAAGACTGGACTGTAGAAGACTGCATTAGATTCCAAGAGTTGTGCGTGGAGCAGCAGTTCGTGGGCATCTGCAAGGACGTCGGCAAAGACCCGCTGAACCCCAGCGAGCCGCTGCTGACTCTGGACCTGATCGACACGTCCACGGAGGAGGACGTGTACCTGAACAAACAGCTGGTGGCCGAGGGCCGCGCGAGACTCGCCTCCGTCGCCGCCAACCAGACGGCCACCCTCACATAAATTCCAACCCTATCACTATAAGCTACGTAACGCATTTTAAAATAAACAAAAATAAAAGGTGTAAAACGATTAAACCGACCTCTGCTAGATAAGTTATTAGAGGTTTAATTCTTTTACTACCTGCAAAAAAATGTTCCATGTTATCCTTTGTTTATGTTTTTATTCCTTTTAAAATGTTATAAGTCATTGTAATACTCTTGTTATGTTATAAAGACATGATTTTATATTTAAGCATATTCTGTTGGTAAGTGCTTGGGGAAGTATAGAACATTTCCAGCACAGTGTTTGAGTAAACTTGAAATTGATATAAAAGTTTTTAAATCTTACATTTAGTAGGGAGTAGGAGCATGTAATTCCATTTAATCGCATAACTATAGCTGTTATACCAAGTATTACCTAACGTTTTTAAAAAAGACTCCTTAGCGCAGTTAGTGCGATTGTAGCTGTGAATAGGAATTTGTAGTATTAATACCTGGCCAATACTACAAAATCCTATTATCTATTTTTTATTGTACAATTGCAACTCGCACACATTAAAAATGAAGTAATAAAATCTTGTTTAAACAACACTTTTGGGTGAATATGACTGTATTCTCACAATAACATAGTTATTATTATTAATAAAAACGCTTAACAGTAGCGTGCGTTTTTAAGGCTCAAGTTGTATTCGGCGGCTCGGTCGCGAGGATGAGCTGCTTCGCCGTGAAGTTACAAGCAACTGTATACCTTAGCTCTACGGTCTAAGCTGTAGATCAAGTTATGACACAATTTGGTCAATTGTCAATTTGCAGAGGATTTGTACTATTTGTTATGCCATAGAGCTAATGTATACAGTTTCTTGGGCTCAATTTATATTCGGCCCATCGCACGGAGGAACCTCTTCGCCGCGAAGTTACAGGCAACTGTATGTCTTTGCTCTTATGGATACAAGGATAACAAGTGCCGACAATTTATTCTGTATCTGTTCTGTGTTATGCCATAGCGCTAAGGTACACAGTTGCTTGGAACTTCGCGCGACCGAGCCGCTAATATAACTTGAGCATAATTACCCAAACGGAATTTGACTTCAACTCTACGTAGACCTACCTTATTCAACATTTCTTTATCAAAAACAGAAATTGTATAATTGGATTTCATTATTTATACTTTACACAAGTGAAGCATACGATGCTCATTAACAACGTATTGCTTATTTTCTAGGGAGTACCTAACTTTAATCACGATAAACCTCTCACATATGAATATACCGAGTAAAGATAAAATATATCAATCTTCATATAACCTGTTTAATTTCACACTACCAGCCAGACAGACGTTTACCGACTTATACCTAGACGGCGTTTGCGTGCATTTCGCCTTAAACATTTCATTTCTTATCCCGCGGGAACCAATTATTTTTACGGGATCAAAAGTATGCCTAAGTGTATGGATAAACCTTAGGGATAAACCCAGCAGCCATTTTGATTTTGGCCTTTATAATCGATTGAGAGGACGAGACGGCGGTCACATGTTTTTAGAAAAAAGCAATTTTTAGACCAATGCGCCAGGCAATTTTGCAATGAAAGTGCTTGGGTCCAGCTGCGGTTCCGCCATTATCTGATAGTACTGAAAATACTCTATTATAAAGTCTATTTTTTTATAATATTATTATTTCATTTCATACTACATCATCGGCTTATGTAACCATTGTAGCACAACTTTTTTACATTACATTATGTTCAAATGTAAAAATAAAATGTTTCAAAATTAGGTAGGAATGTATGTTATTTCATTAATGCTCTCGGGATCCCGAAAGGCTCAACCATACGCTTGATACGAGTATTTGCCGATTTAACTATGAAGGTCGCTAACTTTCCAATCTCTTTGGTATTACCCCTAGGGTGGAATGCCGCCATCTTGATCCCACCCTGTGGAATATTGTCACAACATCCAATTCGAATAGGTTCTATTCAAATAGATTGGAAATATATCTACCTACCTTCATGGTTAGCGACCAAAGGCTCGGCAAAAGTTTTGCCAAACGTTTCAAGGAACTTTTGCCGGGACTTCGGTACATTCTCGCCTATTAGGGATGTGATAGGTGTCAAAATGTAGATTCATCGGTGTCATATCGCTAATTTGGTACCTTCTGCTGTAAACAGGGTCACAGAGGTGATGGCAGCTGCTCTACTGTAATTACCTAATCTGTGGTACCTGGAACCTGTTACGAGAAAAAGCGCTAGGAAGAAAAATATAAATACTATACATCGGTCATCGGATACGTTAATATTTTTTCTGCGTAGCACAGCTGTCTATGCATATTGTACATTTCGTTTGTAGTGAGTGAAGTTACTTCTCTGTAAATTTTGTACTATTTTAAGTTATTGCATAGCTTTTATCGCGGGCTTTGAGCGCGGCGACCGAATCAAGAAATTCCGTAACGAAAAAATCCTAACACCCCCCACTCCGACCGGCGGCACAGCGGTGCGGCGTTGAAAGCCGTGCATCGTCACACTTCGCCACGGTGTTTGTGTGCGTGCGACTAGACGTATGTGTGTAGACTAGCTGCTAACTGCTCATAACTGATTCTATCTCTTTTAGACACAATGCTAGGTGAGACAGTGTGCTTTTTGGCCGCGTCCACGAGTGAGTTCCAGCCCGCGACTAGTTGAACCTTAACGTGTTTGTATATAATTGCAGAAGTTGATAAAAAATGCTATGCAATAGCTTTACCGCAGCAGTCCCCGAGTGCCACACGCATTTTTTTAATTGACTTAGTAGATTTTCGACTAGAAAGAACCGAAGTGATGTGATTCAGCACAAGGCGAGACGACAACAAATAATCGTATGACAATCTCTGCTTAGTCTATGGCGGATACTACACACACGATATATATCGTGATCCATATCGAGTAATATTTTGGATCGCAAGTCGACCCTACACACACGATAAGAATCGTCGATATTTTCATTAGTCTGTGCATTCTTTCATTCATTTTGATGGCTGAATAGACTAAGTTGCCAATGCCTAGCCTAAAAAAAAAGCATTTTTGACGCGACGCTGGTGTATATTTACGATTTTTACGTATTTTTACCAAAATGACTGATAAACCTAGCGTTGCTATAGTATTAGCATTAGGATTAAAAAGACGCGTGAAGAGAAAAATATGAGAAAAATTATGAGGATGAGGATTTTGTTGACTTTTTATACTTTTATAGTAACTGTCCAGGTCCATAGTGGCCACAGCAGCTTGAAAATAAACAAACAATGAAAATAAATTTGAAATTACGTTATTTATCTGTCAGTTTGACAGAAATGTCGTGATAAATATCGACTAGATACTAGACGCTCGATATATATCGCACGATAGTTGATACGGATCGTAGATTTCTGGATTTTCGGAAATCCTGTGATCCGTATCACGATTCGTGATACTCTAGGCTACACGCTCGATAAATATCGTGATCCTGCGTGAATCACGATATAAATCGTGTGTAGTATCCGCTTATGAAATAGACGAGACATGGCAAACATACACGGGACTTCACTAATATATATAGACAAATATTTCCTCTACATTCTCGTAATCCCGCGGATTGACAAAAATGTGGAGTACACTTTACTTTTGAATATCGGCCACTGGCAACTGCTCTTAACAGTGACTAATATAAATTACTAGCTGACCAGGCAAACGTTGTTTTGCTCCCCCCCTAACATTTAGGGGGATGAAAAATAGATGTTGGCCGATTCTCATAGATACCGGATAAGCACAAAAAATTTCATCAAAATCGGTCAAGCCGTTTCGGAGGAGTATGGCAACGAAAACTGTGACACGAGAATTTTATATATTAGAGATAGATAATAAATAAACAAAATCGTCAATCATTTAGCGCAAAGTTCTAAGTCCTCCAATGTAGTTCTTCGTTGTACTAAGCGACAAAGACAGCATCGAAATCAGCTCAACGCAAGAGATAGTAAGAGTGTATGCTTGAGACGTAAAGACTTTTAAAACTGGATATGTCTGTAGTGAAAGTAAATTAAATATTCAAGATATATTTCTAAAAGCAAAAGAAGGTTTCGTTTTAGTAAAATTTGGAATGCTTTTCCTCCATGTATGGTTCAGATATTCACATCAACGACTCATAGCAGTACTTTATTGTTAGAGTTGGCGTTCTCCACATTAGTGGATAGTTTTCCCATAATATCCACGCTTGGTAAGCTGGTTAGAGAACGCCGTATCGTAAACACACAGCAGAAAACCCCTTTTTTTATTCTATGGAGGTCCTAGCTAGGTAGAGCTTGTCTAGTCTAAAATGACGCGCCCAACTACTTAGTTGATTTCGATGTGTGAGTGCAAATATTGATAACGACACTTCATCTGTGTGGGAGCCAATGAACGACGCGTGCTCCTACGTTTGAATTTCACCGCCAACTGAATGACCAATTACAACGGCATTTGTATATGTATTGCGTCCATATTTTAAACTTGCTTGTGAAGTAAACAACATGATGGGTGGTCACAGACTGCTTTATTTATAAATAAATTCCACCTACCCACATTACAACATATACTACATCTCTTCCCTTAATAAACAAAGTTCTTACAAAGAAATAAAGTTAAGGCAATAACAATAAAAGTCATTATAAAACGTTGCTAGTAAACATAAACTGTAAACTTAACTAAATTAGACACGTAATTAACCCGCCACCTATACAGCATCATTACAAATAAGTATTTCCAATTTGTACTAACAGTTAATAACATGTAGGTATTGACGTACCTCCGTACAAGTACAATTGTAACAGATATATTTATATTATACCTATCCAAATATGTTTAACAAACCTCGTATACATTTTACTTATCCTACATCAGATAATAGGCATAACTGTCTACTAACTTATCTCATACTTATCAATAGAATTACTTAAATGTTAATATAAAATGTAAACAAAGTAGTAATTATAAGTTTTTTAGTCAATATATCATTTGAATAGCTCTGCGAGTCTATTTCTAGCCACTCGAGCAGCTGCTCGCCTAGGTGGACTACTGTAGTTTACTGTATTGGACTCAGGAGGGCCTCGAGTAACAGGCGTATCACACTCAGCCCCCTGCGACGGCTCCTCGTACAGACTGCCGTCACTTTCGTCATCACCAGACATTATCTCGTGAGATAATGCGGGAGACGTGTCTCGCGACGACGGCAGCTTGATCAGGTGCCTCCTATTCCGCCGGTAGCGCTTGCCGCGCTCGTCCGTCACGAAATAGGAGCGCGGAGCGGGCGCGCGGGCCGCCGCGCGCCGCTGTTGTCCACCGCGATCACGTCGTCGCCTACCTGTAGCTCGGGCAGGTCGCGCGCTCGCTTATCGTACCTATTTTTGCTGTTGTTTACATTAGTCATTATTCTAGAGTAATCACCGCTATTATCCCTCGCAGGTTCTAATTTACCTAAATGTGTAGGTAGCCGTGTACTCAATCTTCGTCCCATCATGAGTTCCGCCGGGCTGGCTAGTCCATCCCTAGGGGATGACCGATAATTAAGCAAACCCAAATAGAAGTCTGAATTGGATGCTATTGCCTTTTTCAATAATTCCTTAATAGATCGCACCACCCGTTCGCTGCGTCCATTTGACTGCGGATAATTTGGTGACGATGTTTTATGAGTGAATCCCCACTTTTGAACAAAACAGGCAAACTCTTTAGAGCTATAGCAGGGTCCGTTGTCTGTTATTAATTCGGATGGAATTCCATGCCGCGCAAATTGATCTTTCATGGCTGTTATGACCATCTTGGAGGCTATAGAAGTATAAGGGGCATACTTCTATAAAATTTGAAAAATAGTCAACTAGAACTAAAAAGTATTTGCCATTGAGTTCGAAGACGTCCGAACCTACCTTGAGCCACGGCAAGGACGGGATCTCGTGCGGGCGCGCGGGTTCGGCGCGCGGCCTAGCCGCCAGCGCTCCACGTCGCCGGCCATGCCCGGCCAGAACATCACCTCCCGCGCACGCCGCTTGCACCGGTCTATGCCGAGGTGACCCTCATGCACCCGCGACACCATCTCACCTCGAAGGTTACTTGGCACATAAACCAAATTATCTTTGAATATCAACCCGTCGATATATTCGAAACATTCCCTATAATCCCAAGCGAACCGTACGGATGTCTCCATTTGATATTTATTTCGAGGCCAACCACTGTTAATATATTCGATTAATTTTTGACACTCTGCGTCGGTTTTTACACCCTGCTTAATTAAATCCAACTTACTATTGCTGAACCTTACTTGTTCAATTAGAAAACAACTCTGGCTTTCTACCTCTTCTGACAGCTTCTCGCTCAGCTGCTCCGGTAGCGCCGCCCTTGACAGTGTGTCAGCTACGTGCATGTGCTTGCCTGGCATATAAAAAACTGTGAAATCGTACCTTTGAACACGCAACATGATTCGTTGGAGTCTCGCCGGAACTGAGTCCAAGGGCTTTTTAAACAGAGATTCCAATGGTTTGTGGTCCGATTCGACAACTACATTCGTATTTCCAAATATATATTGGTGAAACCTCTCCAAGGCGAACACTATTGCCAGCATCTCCTTCTCGATCTGCGCATACCTCTGCTGTGTATCGGTGAGGGTGAGCGAGGCGAACTCGACTGGGCGGCCGGCCTGCAGCAGGCACGCGCCCAGGGCGTGGCTGCTCGCGTCGACGGAGACCACGGCGGGCTGGCCCGGCGCGTACAGCGCCAGCACGGGCGCTTCGCAAAGCTCGCGCTTTAGCTGTCGCACCACCTTGTCCTCGGTGTCACCCCATATCCATTCATTATCTTTTTTTAAAAGATTTCGAAGTGGAGTTACCTTCTCTGAATAGTTTGCTATAAACTTACACAAGTAATTAACCATGCCCAGGAAACGCTCCAATGCCGACCTGTCATTTGGTGTGGGCATATCCAACACGGCTTTAAGTTTGTTTTCACCAGTCCGAAAGGGCGTGGGTTCGAATCCCACCGCTGTCACCATGAAGTAAACAACATGATGGGTGGTCACAGACTGCTTTATTTATAAATAAATTCCACCTACCCACATTACAACATATACTACAGCTTGTGTGCGTTCATGCGATAGTGGGGCGCGTCATTTTAAAATGAGACGAGCTCTACCACGTAACACTTTCACTGCGCGCCAAAATATGAAAGAGTCAGGCGCGGTGCTAACAAACGCGGCCTGATGAGTCGTGCGCGCAGCTATATAAATAAATAATAAATAATTTATTATCAACTGGACGCCACAACACAACATTTAAACAAAGAATTACATACATATTTCAACACACACTTACAATCAAACAACAAAAATCAAAATATCAAAAATAAAATTACATAATTCTTACAATAAACAACTTGGCCATGCCGTTCTGTGGCCCTCCCGGTCGATAAAAGGACCTCACTCAGCATGAGCCGTGGCCAAAGCCGCGGGGCTGGTCTTCCGCGGGTCCCGCGGAGTGAGGTCCGGACCGCTACCCTTACCTACTACGTGCGTTTTTGCTTGTGTAACAGTAGCTTTTTAAAGATAAAATAGTAGTATATGATAATAATACATAATAGATAAATGATTTATGAAAATGTGGTGTGTAGTGAAATTATTAAACGACATAAACTTCCGTTCCGTGTCTGCCAGTCACTTGCTCGCTACTCGCCATTCAGTTACGTCCGCCAACATAAAGAAGTCGATCCGAGTGTTGTAAAAAAATAAAATAATATTATAAATAGATGTAGGTAATGTCCAAGTAAATTATATGTGTGATGCAATATTACCCTATGTCACAATAACATAAGTAATATAATGTCCAATAGATAACTATTTTGAAATTAGGAATTAAAATTTACAAATTAATATATATGGTCGCCGCATTAAATCATACGCATGTGCGCGGCCCTACGCCGATTGAGTCCTATATGGCGCGACCGGAGTGTGCGTTTTGCTTTTCAATAGGTAGATTATATTATTCGTAAAGTTAATTAAGTACCTACCCAAGGAATTTAAAGTTTTTTCGCGTCTTTGCTTTTCGCAAAAGTTTTATTACCTAGGTACCCTATTGAAATAGAAAAGATATACCGCCCAAGAGATAACATTCTTTGGTGCAAATAATATTTCTTCGACTTTGATGTACCCATTTTGTGAAGTAAACCCCTTATCTTAAAACGAATTAGTGCAATGGAAACTAATTGTACAAAAATATTCTTTGTTGTTTTATTGTACCTACTCTTATCTCGAACCCAACACATTGAAAACAAAAGAACAATACTGAAAGGCCAAGGGTCCCCTTTTACCTGCTTTTCGGAAAATAATTGAATGGGTAGTACTTACCTACTCCTTATCACAGCCCTTATCTTAAACCTTATCTGCTATTCAGGTGGAATGGCTCCTGACTACCTATGTGAATAACATGACTCATGTGTTTTTCCACCTACAAATATTGTATCCTAAATCTAATATATAAAATTCTCGTGTCACAGTTTTCGTTGCCATACTCCTTCAAAACGGCTTGACCGATTTTGATGAAATTTGTGCTTATCCGGTATCTATGAGAATCAGCCAACATCTGTTTTTCATCCCCCTAAATGTTAGGGGTAGTCCACCCCTAAATTTTTTTATTTATTTTTTAGACAAAATTTTTAATTAGGGTAGGTGTAGGGTAGGTGTAGGGTAGGTGTAGGGTAGGTGTAGGGTAGGTGTAGGGTAGGTGTAGGGTAGGTGTAGGGTAGGTGTAGGGTAGGTGTAGGGTAAGTGTAGGGTTAGAACGCTACGCGAACGAAGTCGCGCCGGGTCCACTAGTATGATTGTAAAATCATAGACCCTAGGCCCTAGGTTCTAGGTAGGTAATATAGGTGGAATAAATTAGAACGCGGGTGTAGCCAGGTTTTGGTTTGATGGTGGGGGGGAGGGTTCAAGATCAAAACATATAAATATCGATCCGTACCCGGGGTAATCGTAATTTAAGTAACTGAAAATGAAAAATAAGCGAGCGTAGTGAGCTCGGATCGGACTTTTTGGTATATGAGTACCTACCTACATAGTTACTCTTAACTCTAAAATCCGAATTAATGATGAGCGATTAATAAATGAGCGAGCGCAGCGAGTTCGAAATTTTTAAATTTTTGGTTAAAAAGAGCTGGTGCAAACTTATTAAAGAAAACTAATGAATTAGCGTAGAGAGCTCGGAAATTTTGGTATTTTGGCTGTAAAAATCTGGATTGATCACGCGGCGCAGGGGGTTTGAACCCCTGAACCCCCCCCTCGCTACGCCTATGAATTAGAATGCCAAACCCTTATCAAATTTTTATGTTTTAAAAATATCAATAAGGTATGTATAGAAATAGGTAGGTTAGTATTTACAGATTGTACATAATCTACAATAGAAACTAAAGCCGAGCCGAGTCGGTAGGGCGTTTATCGGCACTCTCATTCATTAGTTTTCTTTTATAAATTATAGAATAAAATAAAATTATTTACCAGGCAAAGCCGGGCCGTAATGCCTGTCCGCGCCTTGGAGCATTTTGTATGACCGAACGATTCCGCCCGCACTCGCGTAGCGCCGATTTTGTATAGACCGGCGAACCGAGTCGTGCTTACTAGCTTACTAGATAACGCCAGTTACGACCCAAAGTTTGAGTCGGCCGCACATCCTCGAATATGCGATATGCGAAGATTTCCTCTCGAATTCATTCGTCAGAACACATGGTATGACTTACCCAAGACACTTAGCCAAGACTCGTATTTACTATTTGGCATAAAAGCTTCTTCAATCAACGCCCCCAAAGCGAAGCTTAAAGCCCCTAAGGAATAGTTTCTGGTAAACTTTTGTCTTACAGATATATGGCCTCTTCGCCAAGACTGGACTGTAGAAGACTGCATTAGATTCCAAGAGCTGTGCGTGAAGTAGCAGTTCGTGGGCATCTTAAAGGACGTCGGCAGAGACCCGCTAAACCCCAGCGAGCCGCTACTGACGCTGGACCTGATCAACACGTCCACGGAGGAGGACGTGCACCTGAACAAGCAGCTGGTGGCCGAGGGCCGCGCGGGACTTGCCTCCGTCGCCGCCAACCAGACGGCCACCCTCCAATAAATTCCATCTCTATTACTATAAGCTACGTAACGCATTTTAAAATAAACAAACATAATAGTGTATAACTATAAAATAATTTTTTACTACCTTCAAAAAATTATGTTTTCATTCCCATTAAAATGTTATAAGTCATTTTATTACTCCTGTTATGTTATAAAGACATGATTTATAGTTAAGCATATTCTGTTGGTAAGTTCGAGGAGGCTCGTCTGCGCTGGATTGGTCACGTGTTGCGTAAGCCTCAGGGATATGTGCGAAATAGGTGCCTGAATCGGCCGGTATCAGGAACAAGAAGCGATGGATGGACATCGCTGAGTCGAATGCGAGACCCAACGGCTTACGACGAGAGGATGTCGAAGACTGGGCGAAGTAGAGAAGATTGAGTAGGAAAGCGGACCCTGGCAGATGCTGAGATAAGCGCTAGGACGACGACGACGATATTCTGTTAGTAAGTGCTTGGGAAAGCATAGAACATTTCCAGCACGGTTTTAAGTAAACTTGAAACTGACAAAAAGTTTTTAAATCTTTCATTTAGTGGGAGTAGGAGCATTTAATTCCATTTATTCGCATAACTTTAGCTATACCAAGTATTACGTAACGTATTTAGAAAAAACACCTTACTTAACGCAGTAAGTGCGATCGTTGCTGTTAATAGGATTTGTAATATTAATACCTAGTCAATACTACAAAATCCTATTATTTATTTTTCATTGTACATTGGGCAACTCGACCCAGCAGCCACTTTGATTTTGATCTTTATAATCGATGGAGAGGACAAGAGACGACGGTCACATTTTTTCAAAAACAGGCTATTCTGCGATCAAATTGCTAGGGTCCAGCTGCGGTACCCCCGATATATAAAGTATAATCAAATATTCTATTATAAAATACATTTTTCTAGAATATTATTCCATTTAAAAGTTCGATGTTTCAAAATCAAAATGCGTAGAGAATCGTTACTATATACTCCTCGAATCGTCACGATACTCAGTTCGGCGTTACGAATTCTGTGACGTCATTCCACGGTGAGATCAAGATGGCGGCATTCAATTGGAGGTAGACGGTATCACCCTGTGGAATATTGTCACAACATCCAATTCGAATAGGTTCTACTCAAAAAGACTGGACTGGATTTTCGACTAGAAAGAACCGAAGTGATCTGATTCAGCACAAGGCGAGACGACAACAAATAATCGTATGACAATCTCTGCTTAGTCTATGAAATAGACGAGACTTCACGAATATAGGCAAATACTTCCTCTACATTCTCGTAATCCCGCGGATTGACAAAAATGTGGAGTACACTTTACTTTTGAATATCGGCCACTGGCAACACTGCTCTTAACAGTGACTAACGTACTCCACATGTCCATCGAAACTTTTGGCGAAACTTTTGCCGGGACTTCGGTTGACCTCTACATTGTCGCCTATTAGGAATGTGGTGGATATCGAGACGACAACATACTATCTCTACTTAATACACGACTACACGAACATAGGCTAATACTTCCTCTACATTCTCGTGCTCCTGCGGATCTGTCCACATGCGCTTTAGTGATGGGACTCGAAGCGAAACATAATATTCCAATCCTCCGGCAAAAGTTCGAATCATGATTCGATTAAACCCTTAAAACCCGAATAGATTTAAATAAATAAAAATACGTCTTTGGATACTTAGATAGATCTAACTGTGAATTTACTATACATACTACTAAAAACGTTTTACGAGAACAACATTGTTGAAAACGAAAAATACCTGAAGGAATTCCTATTGTCCACTCTCATCTATATGGTAAGTTTGCCGCGCAATGAAAGATTTGAATCAAAGACATTGATTCGAATCAGCTCGCGGATTTGAATCAGATCGTGGATTCCAATCAACTCGACAGTTCGACTCAAGCGATGATTCGAATCAACATAAAATCTCATTCGAATCGAGTTTTGACCGTCATCATTCGAATCATTCGAATCAAATGTTATTCGAGTAGCATCTTTACAGTGGAGTATTTCCAAGTGCACCGTAATGAGCAGTTTTCCAATAGGTATCTAAAGCATTCCTAACCACTCACTAGATGGCGCTCCGACAATTTTGGTAATTGATAATCGCTTGAAATAGGTTCTTAGCAAACAGGATATAAACACTGGGTACGTTGTATTGGATAATATTGTATTTGTTAATAGTTTTCAACCATTTTAGAGGTTGTAATAATAATGGAACATAGTGCCAACTTCTATAAATATTTCTTTTTACATTTCGTTCAACCTTTAAAAGTTATGTTTATATTAATAAACATTTTAGTTTTAAGTTTTAATTAGTTGTCAGCATGAAATCACTGCCACCATCATAAAGATTTAAAAAAGACTACCAAAATTGTAGGAGCGCCATCTATTGATGCTTTTTGAAACCAACTATCAATACCTACAGGAAAACTCCTCATTACAGTAGATTTACCGTAATTATAATTTTTTTTCTAGTTCGGCAGAACTGTAAGGTAGGTGGCAACCCACCGTAGTCATAGATTACCTACTGTGTACGAAAGTTACCGTATTTTTGACAATGCCCCACTCTAACGAAGAATGAAAGAATCAAAACAAAACAGAGAAATAAACTGATAACTGACACAATTAACGGAAACCTATTGGCAAAACAAGCCATTTAAATTAACAACAAAACATGTGATCAGTTTGAACCCAATAAAGCTAAGTTAATGTATCTATGTACAACAAAACTAAATCAACTATAACTATTGAAAGTGATTATGAAGTATGAATATATAAAATAAACTAGGTAAGTAATTTGTTCTTTAATTTTACCTTCACGACTATATCACTCATAAATATTATAAAAAACACAGTAAAACGTAAGCTTTTTCTTGTTGTTGATGTGCAATAAAGTATTTATCTATCTATAATATAAAATTTTATCACCATAATTCTACCGTATTTTTGTTTATTTGAAACACCGTAATTTTCCCAAAAGTGTGTTAATTTTGACCCACTGCGCTCCGTAATGTTGATTATTCAACCTGGCAACATTGCCACAGTGTGACTCATACATAAACTTTAATCAAACTACGCCAAGCGTAGTACCCTGTGCGCCAGCAAGCAAGTCGGTCGCCTGTATGTGTATTTATTTCGCGATTTACTCGTGCTCGTTTTTTAATTGTATTTCCTTGTTGTATTAGTGATTTCAAGATACTCATTCAAATACTACACCGTTTCTTGAATAAGCAAGTCAGAAAAAGTGGTGTAGTTGGTACTACAGTATTTGGCTTATCTAAAATGTCTTCCGCATTACAGAGACGTGCAAATGTAAGTAGAACCCTATTTTCTATATTATAAGCCTATATATCTTGGATCTGTTGATTTAGGGTCACAAGCTGCTGCTGTGACGCACTCTTTTGACTCTGTCACAGAATATACCTACGAAAGCGAACAATTCCAGCCCACAACATCTGGTGGGAACTCATTTTGACCTAGGCTACACCTGTACCAAGTTTTATGCTTCGGTCACAATCTGTAAGGGTCATGTCACTAACACCCCAGCTATTATAATTAAAGTATGATCATGGAAAAAAATAATTTATGTTTTACGACTAATTGTTATAAAAATATTGGTTTTATTTCAGGTCCGTTTGCCTCCCGAAGTAAACAGGATTCTTTACATAAGAAACTTGCCCTACAAAATATCTGTAAAAGATATGTATGATATATTTGGAAAGTATGGTGCTATCAGAAAAATTCGTATGTAAGTATTATTAAATCATATTTTTTTAAGACGGGTGGGTCTGGGACCGGGAGAGTACCTAACGTAAAATAATGAAATTTGACAATGCTGCATTTTTGCAGTTTCACACCTCTTAAGGCCTTAAATCTTCGATAGATTTCCAAGACAGGCCACACATGAGGCTGACCTGATTAGATTAGTAATATTTTTAGATTTTTTGTATTATTTGCTGCTCACCACTCGGTGTTCACTGAAAAATGTTCATGTTCTGTGAGTTTCTGTATGCAAACCTAACCACTACATATTTTGTTTTAGGGGGAATACGCCAGAAACACGAGGTACAGCATTTGTAATCTACGAGGACATATTTGATGCTAAAAACGCTTGTGATCATTTGTCCGGCCTCAACGTCTGCAACAGATACTTAGTGGTGCTCTATTATAGATCAAATAAAGCATTCAAGAGTATTGACATTGAAAAGAAACAAGAAGAAATAGATACATTAAAAAAGAAGTATGGAATATCCTCAAGATCAAGAAGAAATACGAAAATGAATCTAGGTTGTAATATGTAATTAAAGTGAGTTGCTTATAAAATATATTTCATTAAACATTAGGTTACATGTATTTACAAATGTGATTCTTCAGCGTCCGTACATTGCGTTCGTTGTTTATGTAGTAAGATTTCATTCACACTACAACAGTAGTGTCAACTATAAAGAATAATAATGTCCCGGTTGTGCGCTCGTGCACGAGGGCGCGGGGTCCGCGTTGACCATGATCCAGGATTTGGCAGATCAGGTAATTACAGTGGAGCGACTGCCATCTGACCTCCATGACCCTGCTACTAGGGGAACCTGACCAGATTAGATCATGGTTACTCATGCAGTCGCCTGAATGTGCAGATTTCATCACGATGTTTTCCCTCACCGTAAGAGCATCGGTTAGTATTCAACTAATGTATATAACTCAGAAAAGAGTCATTGGTACAAGGCCGGAGCGTGATTCGAACCCGGTACCTCTCGCTTACGAGTCGAATACCCTTACCGCTCGGCGACCGACTCTCCTAGCGTCAACTATAAAGAACATAATAACATAAAAAATATTCACATACAAAATTATAATAAATAAACAAAATCGTCAATCATTTAGCGCAAAGTTCTAAGTCCTCCGATGTAGTTCTTCGTTGTACTAAGCGACAAAGACAGCATCGAAATCAGCTCAACGCAAGAGATAGTAAGAATGTATGCTTGAGACGTAAAGACTTTTAAAACTGGATATGTCTGTAGTGAAAGTAAATTAAATATTCAAGATATATTTCTAAAAGCAAAAGGTTTCGTTTTAGTAAAATTTGGAATGCTTTTCCTCCAGGTATGGTTCAGATATTCACATCAACGACTCATAGCAGTACTTTATTGTTAGAGTTGGCGTTCTCCACATTAGTGGATAGTTTTCCCATAATATCCACGCTTGGTAAGCTGGTTAGAGAACGCCGTATCGTAAACACACAGCAGAAAACCCCTTTTTTATTCTATGGAGGTCCTAGCTAGGTACCACGTAACACTTTCACTGCGCGCCAAAATATGAAAGAGTCAGGCGCGGTGCTAACAAACGCGGCCTGATGAGTCGTGCGCGCAGCTATATAAATAAATAATAAATAATTTATTATCAACTGGACGCCACAACACAACATTTAAACAAAGAATTACATACATATTTCAACACACACTTACAATCAAACAACAAAAATCAAAATATCAAAAATAAAATTACATAATTCTTACAATAAACAACTTGGCCATGCCGTTCTGTGGCCCTCCCGGTCGATAAAAGGACCTCACTCAGCATGAGCCGTGGCCAAAGCCGCGGGGCTGGTCTTCCGCGGGTCCCGCGGAGTGAGGTCCGGACCGCTACCCTTACCTACTACGTGCGTTTTTGCTTGTGTAACAGTAGCTTTTTAAAGATAAAATAGTAGTAAATGATAATAATACATAATAGATAAATGATTTATGAAAATGTGGTGTGTAGTGAAATTATTAAACGACATAAACTTCCGTTCCGTGTCTGCCCGCCTCTCGCTCGCGACTTGCTCGCTACTCGCCATTCAGTTACGTCCGCTAACATAAAGAAGTCGATCCGAGTGTTGTAAAAAAATAAAATAATATTATAAATAGATGTAGGTACTGTCCAAGTAAATTATACGTGTGATGCAATATTACCCTAGTATGTCACAATAACATAAGTAATATAATGTCCAATAGATAACTATTTTGAAATTAGGAATTAAAATTTACAAATTAATATATATGGTCGCCGCATTAAATCATACGCATGTGCGCGGCCCTACGCCGATTGAGTCCTATATGTCGCGACGCGAGTGTGCGTTTTGCTTTTCAATAGGAAGATTATATTATTCGTAAAGTTAATTAAGTACCTACCCAAGGAATTTAAAGTTTTTTCGCGTTTTTGCTTTTCGCAAAAGTTTTATTCCCTAGGTACCCTATTGAAATAGAAAAGATATACCGCCCAAGAGATAACATTCTTTGGTGCAAATAATATTTCTTCGACTTTGATGTACCCATTTTGTGAAGTAAACCCCTTATCTTAAAACGAATTAGCGCAATGGAAACTAATTGTACAAAAATGTTCTTTGTTGTTTTATTGTACCTACTCTTATCTCGAACCCAACAAGATCTCAAGATCAAAACATATAAATATCGATCCGTACCCGGGGTAATCGTAATTTAAGTAACTGAAAATGAAAAATAAGCGAGCGTAGTGAGCTCGGCTCGGACTTTTTGGTATATGAGTACCTACCTACATAGTTACTCTTAACTCTAAAATCCGAATTAATGATGAGCGATTAATAAATGAGCGAGCGCAGCGAGTTCGAAATTTTTAAATTTTTGGTTAAAAAGAGCTGGTGCAAACTTATTAAAGAAAACTAATGAATTAGCGTAGAGAGCTCGGAAATTTTGGTATTTTGGCTGTAAAAATCTGGATTGATCACGCGGCGCAGGGGGTTTGAACCCCTGAACCCCCCCCTCGCTACGCCTATGAATTAGAATGCCAAACCCTTATCAAATTTTTATGTTTTAAAAATATCAATAAGGTATATATAGAAATAGGTAGGTTAGTATTTACAGATTGTACATAATCTACAATAGAAACTAAAGCCGAGCCGAGTCGGTAGGGCGTTTATCGGCACTCTCATTCATTAGTTTTCTTTTATAAATTATAGAATAAAATAAAATTATTTACCAGGCAAAGCCGGGCCGTAATGCCTGTCCGCGCCTTGGAGCATTTTGTATGACCGAACGATTGCGCCCGCACTCGCGTAGCGCCGATTTTGTATAGACCGGCGAACCGAGTCGTGCTTACTAGCTTACTAGATAACGCCAGTTACGACCCAAAGTTTGAGTCGGCCGCACATCCTCGAATATGCGATATGCGAAGATTTCCTCTCGAATTCATTCGTCAGAACACATGGTATGACTTACCCAAGACACTTAGCCAAGACTCGTATTTACTATTTGGCATAAAAGCTTCTTCAATCAACACCCCCAAAGCGAAGCTTAAAGCCCCTAAGGAATAGTTTCTGGTAAACTTTTGTCTTACAGATATATGGCCTCTTCGCCAAGACTGGACTGTAGAAGACTGCATTAGATTCCAAGAGCTGTGCGTGAAGTAGCAGTTCGTGGGCATCTTAAAGGACGTCGGCAGAGACCCGCTAAACCCCAGCGAGCCGCTACTGACGCTGGACCTGATCAACACGTCCACGGAGGAGGACGTGCACCTGAACAAGCAGCTGGTGGCCGAGGGCCGCGCGGGACTTGCCTCCGTCGCCGCCAACCAGACGGCCACCCTCACATAAATTCCAACTCTATCAATATAAGCTACGGAACGCATTTTAAAATAAACAAAAATAAAAGGTGTAAAACGATTAAACCGACCTCTGCTAGATAAGTTATTAGAGGTTTAATTCTTTTGCTACCTGCAAAAAAATGTTCCATGTTATCCTTTGTTTATGTTTATATTCCTTTTAAAATGTTATAAGTCATTGTAATACTCTTGTTATGTTATAAAGACATGATTTTATATTTAAGCATATTCTGTTGGTAAGTGCTTGGGGAAGTATATAACATTTCCAGCACAGTGTTTGAGTAAACTTGAAATTGATATAAAAGTTTTTAAATCTTACATTTAGTAGGGAGTAGGAGCATGTTATTCCATTTAATCGCATAACTATAGCTGTTATACCAAGTATTACCTAACGTTTTTAAAAAAGACTCCTTAGCGCAATTAGTGCGATTGTAGCTGTGAATAGGAATTTGTAGTATTAATACCTGGCCAATACTACAAAATCCTATCATATATTTTTTATTGTACAATTGCAACTCGCACACATTAAAAATGAAGTAATAAAATCTTGTTTAAACAACACTTTTGGGTGAATATGACTGTATTCTCACAATAACATAGTTATTATTATTAATAAAAACGCTTAACAGTAGCGTGCGTTTTTAAGGCTCAAGTTGTATTCGGCGGCTGGGTCGCGAGGATGAGCTGCTTCGCCGTGAAGTTACAAGCAACTGTATACCTTAGCTATACGGTCTAAGCGGTAGATCAAGTTATGACACAATTTGGTCAATTGTCAATTTGCAGAGGATTTGTACTATTTGTTATGCCATAGAGCTAATGTATACAGTTTCTTGGGCTCAATTTATATTCGGCAACCCATCGCACGGAGGAACCTCTTCGCCGCGAAGTTACAGGCAACTGTATGTCTTTGCTCTTATGGATACAAGGATAACAAGTGCCGACAATTTATTCTGTATCTGTTCTGTGTTATGCCATAACGCTAAGGTACACAGTTGCTTGGAACTTCGCGCGACCGAGCCGCTAATATAACTTGAGCATAATTACCCAAACGGAATTTGACTTCAACTCTACGTAGACCTACCTTATTCAACATTTCTTTATCAAAAACAGAAATTGTATAATTGGATTTCATTATTTATACTTTACACAAGTGAAGCATACGATGCTCATTAACAACGTATTGCTTATTTTCTAGGGAGTACCTAACTTTAATCACGATAAACCTCTCACATATGAATATACCGAGTAAAGATAAAATATATCGATCTTCATATAACCTGTTTAATTTCACACTACCAGCCAGACAGACGTTTACCGACTTATACCTAGACGGCGGTTGCGTGCATTTCGCCTTAAACATTTCATTTCTTATCCCGCGGGAACCAATTATTTTTACGGGATCAAAAGTATGCCTAAGTGTATGGATAAACCCAGCAGCCATTTTGATTTTGGCCTTTATAATCGATTGAGAGGACGAGACGGCGGTCATATGTTTTTAGAAAAAAGCAATTTTTAGACCAATGTGCCAGGCAATTTTGCAATTAAAGTGCTTGGGTCCAGCGGCGGTTCCGCCATTATCTGATAGTACTGAAAATACTCTATTATAAAGTCTATTTTTTTAAAATATTTTTATTTCATTTCATACTACATCATCGGCTTATGTAACCCGTGTGGACTCCGTACAGAGACGCGCCGTACGAATTGTCGATGATCCCATACAAACACGCAAGTTGGAACCACTGGCAAACCGAAGGGACTTTGGCTCCCTGTGTGTGTTCTATCGGCTGTACAATGGGGAGTGTTCCGAGGAACTTTTCGATCTGCGGGGCTATATGCTTACTCAGTTGACAACTGTATTTGACACTAGATAATTCTACACCACGTCATCTACGTTGAAAACTGGCAATAGTTCTACCAAATTAGAGTAGTGTCCGATTTTTTTATGTCAAATTCAGTTGTCCACTGAGATAGCCGATAGGCCCTCTGGTGCCCACACAACAATTCCGCCATCGCACCACCCGCCGTGGGCTTGGTACTCATCCTCACTACGTAGACCCTCTGTTGGTCACGACGCGAAGGTTCGAAAGAACGTTTCTCGCTCGTACGATTCGGATGTGGAATGAGCTCCCAGCCACAGTGTTTCCTTTGGACTATGACATGGGATCGTTCAAGAGGTATATTAGAGGTCTCTTCAGAGGCGGGCAACGCATCAGTGACTCCCCTGGTGTTGCTGATGTCCATAGGCGGCGGTGACCACTTTCCATCAGGTGGCCTGTTTGTCTGCCGTATAACATAAAAAAAAAAACAGCACAACTTTTTTACATTACATTATGTTCAAATGTAAAAATAAAATGTTTCAACATTAGGTAGGAATGTATGTTATTTCGTTAATGCTCTCGGGATCCCGCAAAGCTCAACCATACGCTTGATACGAGTATTTGCCGATTTAACTATGAAGGTCGCTAACTTTCCAATCTCTTTGGTATTACCCCTAGGGTGGAATGCCGCCATCTTGATCCCACCCTGTGGAATATTGTCACAACATCCAATTCGAATAGGTTCTATTCAAATAGATTGGAAATATATCTACCTACCTTCATGGTTAGCGACCAAAGGCTCGGCAAAAGTTTCAAGAAAATGTTGCCGGGACTTCGGTACATTCTCTACATTCTCGCCTATTAGGGATGTGGTAGGTGTCAAAATGTAGATTCATCGGTGTCATATCGCTAATTTGGTAGAGCTCGTCTAATCTAAAATGACGCGCCCCACTATTGCATTAACGCACACAAGCAAGTTTAAAATATGGACGCAACACATATACAAATGCCGTTGTAATGAGCAGTTCTCCAATAGGTATCTAAAGCATTCCTAACCACTCACTAGATGGCGCTCCGACAATTTTGGTAATTGATAATCGCTTGAAATAGGTTCTTAGCAAACAGGATATAAACACTGGGTACGTTGTATTGGATAATATTGTATTTGTTAATAGTTTTCAACCATTTTAGAGGTTGTAATAATAATGGAACATAGTGCCGACTTCTATAAATATTTCTTTTTACATTTCGTTCAACCTTTAAAAGTTATGTTTGTATTAATAAACATTTTATTTTTAAGTTTAGTATTAGTTGTCAGCATGAAATCACTGCCACCATCATAAAGATTAAAAAAGATTACCAAAATTGTAGTAGCGCCATCTATTGATGCTTTTTGAAACCAACTATCAATACCTACTGGAAAACTCCTCATTACAGTAGATTTACCGTAATTATATATTTTTTTCTAGTTCGGCAGAACTGTACGGTAGGTGGCAACCCACCGTAGTCATAGATTACCTACTGTGTACGAAAGTTACCGTATTTTTGACAATGCCCCACTCTAACGAAGAATGAAAGAATCAAAACAAAACAGAGAAATAGACTGATAACTGACACAATTAACGGAAACCTATTGGCAAAACAAGCCATTTAAATTAACAACAAAACATGTGATCAGTTTGAACCCAATAAAGCTAAGTTAATGTATCTATGTACAACAAAACTAAATCAACTATAACTATTGAAAGTGATTATGAAGTATGAATATATAAAATAAACTAGGTAAGTAATTTGTTCTTTAATTTTACCTTCACGACTATATCACTCATAAATATTATAAAAAACACAGTAAAACGTAAGCTTTTTCTTGTTGTTGATGTGCAATAAAGTATTTATCTATCTATAATATAAAATTTTATCACCATAATTCTACCGTATTTTTGTTTATTTGAAACACCGTAATTTTCCCAAAAGTGTGTTAACTTTGACCCACTGCGCTCCGTAATATTGATTATTTAACCTGGCAACATTGCCACAGTATGACTCATATACAGCGTTCTAACCCTACACCTGCCCTACACCTACCGTACACCTACCCTACACCTACCCTACACCTACCCTACACCTACCCTACACCTACCCTACACCTACCCTACACCTACCCTACACCTACCCTACACCTACCTTACACCTACCCTACATCTACCCTACACCTACCCTAAACCTACCTTACACTTACCCTACACCTACCCTACACCTACCCTACACCTACCCTACACCTACCCTACACCTACCCTACACCTACCTTACACCTACCCTACATCTACCCTACACCTACCCTACACCTACCTTACACTTACCCTACACCTACCCTACACCTACCCTACACCTACCTTACACTTACCCTACACCTACCCTACACCTACCCTACACCTACCCTACACTACACCTACCTTACACTTACCCTACACCTACCCTACACCTACCCTACACCTACCCTACACCTACCCTACACCTACCCTACACCTACCCTACACCTACCCTACACCTACCCTACACCTACCCTACACCTACCCTACACCTTAGGTGTGAATCTAAACCATTCCCAGATCCCCTTGAACACACACAAAAAATTTCATCAAAATCGGTCCAGTCGTTTGAGAGTAGTTCAGTGACATACACACTCACAGAAGAATTATATATATAAAGACTAGGTAAGTAATTTGTTCTTTAATTTTCCCTTCACGACTATATCACTCATAAATATTATAAAAAACACAGTAAAACGTAAGCTTTTTCTTGTTGTTGATGTGCAATAAAGTATTTATCTATCTATAATATAAAATTTTATCACCATAATTCTACCGTATTTTTGTTTATTTGAAACACCGTAATTTTCCCAAAAGTGTGTTAATTTTGACCCACTGCGCTCCGTAATATTGATTATTCAACCTGGCAACATTGCCACAGTATGACTCATACATAAACTTTAATCAAACTACGCCAAGCGTAGTACCCTGTGCGCCATCAAGCAAGTCGGTCGCCTGTATGTGTATTTATTTCGCGATTTTCTCGTGCTCGTCTTTTAATTGTATTTCCTTGTTGTATTAGTGATTTCAAGATACTCATTCAAATACTACACCGTTTCTTGAATAAGCAAGTCAGAAAAAGTGGTGTAGTTGGTACTACAGTATTTGGCTTATCTAAAATGTCTTCAACATTACAGAGACGTGCAAATGTAAGTAGAACCCTATTTTCTATATTTAGTGTCACAAGCTGCTGCTGTGACGCACTCTTTTGACTCTGTCACAGAATATACCTACGAAAGCGAACAATTCCAGCCCACAACATCTGGTGGGAACTCATTTTGACCTAGGCTACACCTAGCGCACCTGTACCAAGTTTTATGCTTTGGTCACAATCTGTAGGGGTCATGTCACTAACACCCCAGCTATTATAATTAAAGTATGATCATGGACAAAAATAATTTATGTTTTACAACTAATTGTTATAAAAATATTTCTTTTTATTTCAGGTCCGTTTGCCTCCCGAAGTAAACAGGATTCTTTACATAAGAAACTTGCCCTACAAGATATCTGTAAAAGATATGTATGATATATTTGGAAAGTATGGTGCTATCAGAAAAATTCGTATGTAAGTATATATTTAATCTTTTTTTTTTTAAGAGGGGGTGGGTCTGGGACCGGGAGAGTACCTAACGTAAAATAATGAAAATTGGCAATGCTGCATTTTTGCAGTTTCACACCTCTTAAGGCCTTAAATCTTCGATAGATTTCCAAAACAGGCCACACATGAGGCTGACCTGATTAGATTAGTAATATTTTTAGATTTTTTGTATTATATGCTGCTCACCACTCGGTGTTTACTGAAAAATGTTCATGTTCTGTGAGTTTCTGTATGCAAACTTAACCACTACATATTTTGTTTTAGGGGGAATACGCCAGAAACACGAGGTACAGTATTTGTAATCTACGAAGACATATTTGATGCTAAAAACGCTTGTGATCATTTGTCCGGACTCAACGTCTGCAACAGATACTTAGTGGTGCTCTATTATAGATCAAATAAAGCATTCAAGAGTATTGACATTGAAAAGAAACAAGAAGAAATAGATACATTAAAAAAGAAGTATGGAATATCCTCAAGATCAAGAAGAAATACGAAAATGAATCTAGGTTGTAATATGTAATTAAAGTGAGTTGCTTATAAAATATATTTCATTAAACATTAGGTTACATGTATTTACAAATGTGATTCTTCAGCGTCCGTACGTTGCGTTCGTTGTTTATGTAGTAAGATTTCATTCACACTACAACAGTAGTGTCAACTATAAAGAATAATAATGTCCCGGTTGTGCGCTCGTGCACGAGGGCGCGGGGTCCGCGTTGACCATGATCCAGGATTTGGCAGATCAGGTAATTACAGTGGAGCGACTGCCATCTGACCTCCATGACCCTGCTACTAGGGGAACCTGACCAGATTGGATCATGGTTACTCATGCAGTCGCCTGAATGTGCAGATTTCATCACGATGTTTTCCCTCACCGTAAGAGCATCGGTTAGTATTCAACTAATGTATATAACTCAGAAAAGAGTCATTGGTACATGGCCGGAGCGTGATTCGAACCCGGTACCTCTCGCTTACGAGTCGAATACCCTTACCGCTCGGCGACCGACTCTCCTAGCGTCAACTATAAAGAACATAATAACATAAAAAATATTCACATAGAAAATTATAATAAATAAACAAAATCGTCAATCATTTAGCGCAAAGTTCTAAGTCCTCCGATGTAGTTTATTTATTTATTTATTTGCCAACAGATTTACACTTTTTGGTACATTAAATATTACATGAAAAATAGTAAACACTTAAATGTAAATCCAATAACAGGCAAACTTACGTTCACAGTAGAATCGATCGGTCTTAATTAAAAAATAAATCTATATCTACCACCACTAAAATTCAACAACCAAATAATGATTGTTAGTGTAAATGGCAAGAAGACGTATTTAGTATATAATACAAATATTTTTTATATTGTAATAAAGAACAGTGTAGTATGTCAGCACAATTTTCGAAGTTACATAGTTTGTTATGTTCCCTGCACAGTCTACAAACTATTTCATTACTACCTACATTCGTTCCGATACTTTTAAGTGCGAACGGTCTAACATTAATCAATCTGGCATTGCGTCTAGGCACAGAGAAAGATACCATGTTCAACAAGTATGGGCAGTCGATTAACCCCCTTACAATTTTAAAAAGAAATATTTGGTCTGACATCCATCGACGATCCCGGAGTGTGAACATTTTATAGTGGGACAATCGCTTCTTGTACGAGGTAAGCTGTGACAATTTCCCCTGGTGGACCGTTAAGAAGAACATGAAACGTTTCTGTATTCTCTCAATTCTGGATATATGGTTTTCGTATTGTGGATTCCAGACACAAGAACAATATTCCAAGATGCTACGTACCAACGCGTTGTAGACATATATAAGCGCTGTACTAAGCTGTTCTTCGTTGTACTAAGCGACAAAGACAGCATCGAAATCAGCTCAACGCAAGAGATAGTAAGAATGTATGCTTGAGACGTAAAGACTTTTAAAACTGGATATGTCTGGATATGAAAGTAAATTAAATATTCAAGATATATTTCTAAAAGCAAAAGAAGGTTTCGTTTTAGTAAAATTTGGAATGCTTTTCCTCCAGGTATGGTTCAGATATTCACATCAACGACTCATAGCAGTACTTTATTGTTAGAGTTGGCGTTCTCCACATTAGTGGATAGATTTCCCATAATATCCACGCTTGGTAAGCTGGTTAGAGAACGCCGTATCGTAAACACACAGCAGAAAACCCCTTTTTTATTCTATGGAGGTCCTAGCTAGGTACCACGTAACACTTTTACTGCGCGCCAAAATATGAAAGAGTCAGGCGCGGTGCTAACAAACGCGGCCTGATGAGTCGTGCGCGCAGCTATATAAATAAATAAATAATTTATTATCAACTGGACGCCACAACACAACATTTAAACAAAGAATTACATACATATTTCAACACACACTTACAATCAAACAACAAAAAATAAATTCAAAAATCAAAATATCAAAAAAAGAATTACATAATTCTTACAATAAACAACTTGGCCATGCCGTTCTGTGGCCCTCCCGGTCGATAAAAGGACCTCACTCAGCATGAGCCGTGGCCAAAGCCGCGGCGCTGGTCTTCCGCGGGTCCCGCGGAGTGAGGTCCGGACCGCTACCCTTACCTACTACGTGCGTTTTTTCTTGTGTAACAGTAGCTTTTTAAAGATAAAATAGTAGTAAATGATAATAATACATAATAGAAAAATGTGGTGTGTAGTGAAATTATTATACGATATAAACTTCCGCTCCGTGTCTGCCAGTCACTTGCTCGCTACTCGCCATTCAGTTACGTCCGCCAACATAAAGAAGTCGATCCGAGTGTTGTAAAAAAATAAAATAATATTATAAATAGATGTAGGTAATGTCCAAGTAAATTATATGTGTGATGCAATATTACCCTAGTATGTCACAATAACATAAGTAATATAATGTCCGATAGATAAATATTTTGAAATTAGGAATTAAAATTTACAAATTAATATATATGGTCGCCGCATTAAATCATACGCATGTGCGCGGCCCTACGCCGATTGAGTTCTATATGGCGCGACGCGAGTGTGCGTTTTGCTTTTCAATAGGTAGATTATTCGTAAAGTTAATTAAATACCTACCCAAGGAATTTAAAGTCTTTTCGCGTTTTTGCTTTTTGCAAAAGTTTTATTACCTAGGTACCCTATTGAAATAGAAAAGATATACCGCCCAAGAGATAACATTCTTTGGTGTAAATAATATTTCTTCGACTTTGATGTAACCATTTTGTGAAGTAAACCCCTTATCTTAAAACGAGGTAGTGCAATGGAAACTAATTGTACAAAAATGTTCTTTGTTGTTTTATTGTACCTACTCTTATCTCGAACCCAACACATTGAAAACAAAAGAACAATACTGAAAGGCCAAGGGTCCCCTTTTACCTGCTTTTCGGAAAATAATTGAATGGGTAGTACTTACCTACACCTTATCACAGCCCTTATCTTAAACCTTATCTGCTATTCGGGTGGAATGGCTCCTGACTACCTATGTGAATAACATGACTTATGTTTTTTTCGACCTTCAAATATTGTATCCTAAATATGATTGTAAAATCATAGGCCCTAGGCCCTAGGTTCTAGGTAGGTAATATAGGTGGAATAAATTAGAACACGGGCGTAGCCAGGTTTTGGTTTGGGGGTGGGGGGGGGGGGGGTTCAAGATCAAACATACAGGGTGTTTCACAATACATGTATAAAGCCGAAAGGGTGTTAAAGTAGAACTTTCAAAGAGTGCACTGGCGCCTTCATTTTATCCGGACATGGAATTTTAATTTTAATAAAAAAAATTAATTTTTAAAGATAAATAACCATATCGACTACGTTGAAGCGCAGGTCTATTTCAAGTTGATGATCATATAAAAAACAGGTTAATAACCTCGTGCGACCCCTATCGAAACAAAGCAACCTCCTCAAGCCTACTACCAGGAGACTAATGCTGCGTACACACCGGGCGATGTGTGACGCGCACCCGTTTCGGCTAACGATTGTCCGTTGGCGTGTGCCAGCCGGCAATCCGCAGTGCAGCGTGGCGGTAACATCAAACGGATAGAAGTAATCATCCAATCGCAGTTTGGGCGGATACCGAAAGGCAACAAACAAACGTGCAAATACGAGCCCGAATCGGTTCCCAAAACTCCCAAAGATCGTTTGCTTGACCACGAAATGCAAGTATTAGACCTTAGAAGTCCAAATAATTCGGCCGACAGCCCTTCGTTGGCGTACGTTGAGTGTGTACACACCATAAGGACGAGTAATAACCTCGTGCCATTCATATCAAAACAAACCAACCTCCTTCATCTTACTACCAGGCGTCGTACTAAATGTTACCTACTTATGAATAGGCTCTACCAAATTAACTAGGAACTTGCCTACACTAATTATTATCGATAGGTAGGTATGCTTAAATAGTCGGAGCGTCGGTGGCCTAAGGTTGCGGTATCCGACTCGTACGCGTGAGGTACCGGGTTCGAATCCCACTGCCGCCATGTACCACTAACTCTTTTCTAAGTTATGCACAGTAGCTGAATACTAACCGATGCTTTTACGGTGAGGGAAATCATCGTGATGAAACTTACACATTCAGTTCAGACGACTGAATGTGTAAGTAACCATGATCCAATCTGGTCAGGTTCCCTTGGTAGCAGGGTTAGGAGCCAGGAATGTCAGATGGCAGTCGCTCCACTGCAATTAATTACCTAATCTGCCAAATCCTAGATCATGGACCATAGTCTAATAATTTTGTGGAGAGAAAAGAATTTGTTACAGTGGAGCGACTACCATCTGACATCCATGACCCTGCTACCAGGGGAACCTGACTCGATTGGATCATGGTTACAATTTCAGTTGCCAGAATTTGCAGATTTCATCATGATGTTTCCCTCACCATAGGAGCATCGGTTAATTTCAACTAATGTACATAACTCAGAAAAGAGTCATTGGTACATTGCCACAGCGGGATTCGAACCCGGCACCTCTCTCGCTTACGTCGGATACTCAACCGCCCAGCCACCAACGTTCTTGAAAAACATACTTAAGATAGCTACATAACTAAAACAGAATTCGTTCAATTGATAAATCGTTCTACACAAATAAGTAGGTACTATGTCCTACTAAAATGGTTCACTCATCTAGGGACCTACGTAGCGTAGGGAACCACTTATGAGACTAGTTTTGTTGAAACAGATTACAGACAGGTTTTACTAAATACCTACATGTTTTCATGAACAGATAAAAGCGTTGTCTTTTCTGCCTATTTCCCGTCGGAAAAGAACCTCCTAACGTTACGATTAGGTACTAGCTAGGTAGCATATCTTAAAGTCTAGCTAGAACCTAGACCTTTAAAGCATGTAGGTACGTACCTTTTTAAAGTTATTTTATGAAAACAAACAGCGTCAGGTGCCATACTTTCTTGCTTTCTTGTGGCTCGGATGACTGATAGGTATTAACTATCAAGTAAGCTTGCACTCGTATCGTAGCGTAGCTAGGTAGGTACACTCCATACACACAGATACACAACACTACGCAGGCTCTGGTTGCTATGCAATACGTAAATAGGTAGGTACCATGGTGTTTGGCCTACTGCTAGCTTGCATTCATACACAGAATAATGATTATCACAATACTTAAACGTTGAACGCTGAACACAGACAAGACTACGTTAATACTGGTACCTGAAGCTATAAATCATTCGTTCACATCGTTAACACTCTTATCACAGTTATCTTCACAATAGGTACTTAGGTATCCTACAACTACAACGCAACAATCATTTCGGTCACGCGAAAAGCTAAAAACTGAATGAACGAATACGACGCGAAAGTAGGCAAATTTCGTCAATGCAAGTCGCGCCGTGGGTCAAACCACAAAATAAAGAACGGCCCGCCAAAGTATTCTATTTTTAGATTTTGTAGTTTTCAGTTTCTATTTTGATGTCAAAAGCGCCGCCACAGCTCCGGCGCCGGCCTTGACCTTGACGGCACGTGCAAAAGGATTCGTACTTAGGGATCCGTGTTTTAGGGGTCTAACTTATTTCGCCTTTTATGTTCTCTCGTTTTATGTTCTCCTGGTAGGTGCACCATAATGTTGATTTTTTTTTATTTGTTAAAGTGAGTCTCAAGCGAATCCAACTGTGGGCTTAATAATAATCCTTATGGCGATGGCCTACATTTGCTTATCACGATTTTATCGGGTAGTTTGGTACAATGACAGTAACCTAGACAGTAATTTCTAAAATTGTGTTTGGGTCCGTGCTCCACCTAGGTGACCTAGGTTCTCCAATTGGGTGAAGCATGGGATATTTACAGGTAAAGCTCCATCAACTAAGAATCATTAAGTTAATTTTAGTTGATAAGAAATGTTCGTGAAAACGATAGGTACGATTACCTACGCGACACTAAAACATGACTGATAGACATGACATGAGAAAGCAAACTCGTAAAAAGACAAAGATGTTACATTAATTAGAGTTTGCTACATTAATATGCTACAGTAATTTGAATAAGACTACTTTGCTATTAGTTAGGTGGTGGTGCACTTTCGTAAAAACTATGAATGAACCTTTTGAATTAAAATCATAATTGATTACAATATTTTTTTGTACAGAACCCTCGAAACCAAAAAATACAAAACGGATAATTTAGACCTCCTTAATATTGCGCCTAGTACGTGGGGTGTCCATAAAATAAGCCAGTGCAAATACAGGCATGACGCATTTCATCTTAGTCCTCACAGTGACAACGCATCTGCTGTTCTGCATGTTTGTTGCCTGCAACCTAAATGCTTAAATCCTAGTACGTAAATAGTGTTGCTAGGTATTTTTTCAGCTATTCAAATTTAATATTCACCTTCTTGAATTCAAACATAAGTAGAATTCATTAATTACTATTAGATAGGTACTAAAATGACATCTTTCCTTATTTCGGAGCTGGCGGAAAAGTTCAACGAGAAATGCATAAACTTGTGCCAAGACTCACCACATGCATTCAACAGGATGTAAACTGAGTGAAAAAATAGACAAAAAAGTATAACAACAATATCGTGTAGTTTTGCTGCACTTTCCAAAAATATTAAAATCTAGTGAATGTACTTTATGGACACCCTGTGATATCAGTATCCCGTACATAGTCCACCTGCTTCAGTCATGACTGCCTAGTACAATAGAAGATATGGCGCAGACGCGAAATCAAGCTGGTAACTTTTTTGCCTATTAATGTTTATTGTGTTTTCGCAATTAGTTTGAAGACTATGTACCTAGGTGCAACATTGTGTTGAAGGCAACAAAAAACAAATAAATTAAAGTAGAAACAAACATCGAAATGTCTTGTTTTTGTGCCGGACTAATCACGAGCTGCTTGTAATAATAATTTTATTAACCAGCCACTTGAGGTATTGATCGTAGTGATCTTTAGATTGAATTTTAAAACTCATATGAAACGGTAGGTAGAAAAGACTTAAAGGCACAAAACCTATATCCTATCTGTAACTGGTAAAATTGTATTATTCAGTTGATTGACCTGATTATGAACTTGAGTGATCTATTACAACTGATTTCTAGAGATGCGGTCTTTCGTTTTCAAAATGTGATTATCGACATTGAAAAAGAAAAAGTTCGATAGTCATTTTCTCGGTAACTATTCCACGCACGAAAATAATAATTGTACCTATCGTTTTAATACGTTTAGCACTCCATCCAGTTCACGGCTTTATACATGTATTATGAAACACCCTGTATAAATATCGATCCGTACCCGGGGTAATCGTAATTTAAGTAACTGAAAATGATAAATAAGCGAGCGTAGTGAGCTCGGCTCGGACTTTTTGGTATATGAGTACCTACCTACATATTTACTCTTAACTCTAAAATCCGAATTAATGATGAGCGATTAATAAATGAGCGAGCGCAGCGAGTACGAAATTTTTCAATTTTTGGTTAAAGAGAGCTGGTGCAAATTTATTAAAGAAAACTAATGAATTAGCGTAGAGAGCTCGGAAATTTTGGTATTTTGGCTGTAAAAACCTGGATTGATCACGCGGCGCAGGCGGTGTGAAATAATTTCGGGGGGGTTTGAACCCCTGAACCCCTGACCCCCCCCCCCCCTCGCTAAGCCTATGAATTAGAATGCCAAACCCTAATCAAATTTTTATGTTTTAAAAATATCAATAAAGTATGTAGAAATAGGTAGGTTAGTATTTACAGATTGTACATAATCTACAATAGAAACTAAAGCCGAGCCGAGTCGGTAGGGCGTTCATCGGCACTCTCGTTATAAATTATAGAATAAAATAAAATTATTTACCAGGCAAAGCCGGGCCGTAATGCCTGTCCGCGCCTTGGAGCATTTTGTATGACCAAACGATTCCGCCCGTACTCGCGTAGCGCCGATTTTGTATAGACCGGCGAACCGAGTCGTGCTTACTAGATAACGCCAGTTACGACCCAAAGTTTGAGTCGGCCGCACATCCTCGAATATGCGATATGCGAAGATTTCCTCTCGAATTCATTCGTCAGAACACATGGTATGACTTACCCAAGACACTTAGCCAAGACTCGTGTTGACTATTTGGCATAAAAGCTTCTTCAATCAACGCCCCCAAAGCGAAGCTTAAAGCCCCTAAGGAATAGTTTCTGGTAAACTTTTGTCTTACAGATTTATGGCCTCTTCGCCAAGACTGGACTGTAGAAGACTGCATTAGATTCCAAGAGCTGTGCGTAAAGCAGCAGTTCGTGGGCATCTTAAAGGACGTCGGCAGAGATCCGCTAAACCCCAGCGAGCCGCTACTGACGCTGGACCTGATCAACAGGTCCACGGAGGAGGACGTGCACCTGAACAAGCAGCTGGTGGCCGAGGGCCGCGCGGGACTTGCCTCCGTCGCCGCCAACCAGACGGCCACTCTCCAATAAATTCCATCTCTATTACTATAAGCTACGTAACGCATTTTAAAATAAACAAACATAATAGTGTATAAATATAATATAGAATTGTGTTTTTCAACAGCCAGTCTATTGACTTATGCAGATGATATGAAGATATATGCTACCATAGGTTCATTTGCTGACGCTGAGGCCCTACAAGCAGATCTCGAGCGTCTTGATGACTACTGTCTAACAAACAAATTGGATCTCAATCCTGCTAAGTGTTCAATTGTGACTTATGGTCGCAAGCGAAACTTTATATTTTTCGATTATGTTCTTAAAGGACAAAAGCTTCAAAGAGTCTCAGTGGTGCGTGATTTGGGCGTTCTGCACGACTCAAAACTTATATTTGATTCACATATCAACGCTATAGTAGCTAAAGCATATAAGGTGCTTGGTTTCATAATGCGATGCTCTAAAGAATTCAATTCCATTAAAACTATGAAGATATTGTATTGTACGTTTGTCAGGAGTATTCTGGAATACGCATCTCAGGTTTGGAGTCCGTGCTATACTGTTTACAAGTCACGTATCGAGGCTATACAAAAAAAGTTTATGCGTTATTTATGCTATCGAGCGGGTCAGCATTATGAATCCGACAATTATTTACGCCTATGCAAGAAACACCACCTTCCTCCACTTCTCAAACGAAGAGAAATAGCAGACCTGAGATTACTTATCAGAATTGCATCTGGTACTGTTAATTGCCCGGAACTTCTCTCTCGTATTTTTATTAAAGCGCCTGTAAGATCCTTTAGACACCACTACCCTCTTTATGTTCCCGAAGCTACCACCAACTATAGGAGGAATACCTTTCTGTTACGAGCAGCTCAAAATTTTAACGTCTTGTCCAAAGTTGTTGACATTGACCTGTTTAATATAAGTTGTGAATCGGCGGGAAATCGTGTTCTTAAGTATTACTTTGACACACTGTAACGTAAGTAATTTGATAAATCGAGTCGAGCAAAGATAATTTTTAGGCTTAAGTTGTTGTGTTTCCTCAACGGTTGTACTTCTTTTTGTCTATTGTATTTTTATCAGTGGAGGCCTATAATTGGCTATGTAATGTTATTATTGATTTTATTGTAATAACTGCTGTTGGCTTTCCTTAAGTAAATAAAATAAAATAAAAATAAATAAAATAATTTTTTCACTACCTTCAAAAAAATGTTACATGTTATCATTTGTTTATGTTTTCATTCCCATTAAAATGTTATAAGTCATTGTAATACTCCTGTTATGTTATAAAGACATGATTTATAGTTAAGCATATTCTGTTGGTAAGTTCGAGGAGGCTCGTCTGCGCTGGTTTGGTCACGTGTTGCGTAAGCCTCAGGGATATGTGCGAAATAGGTGCCTGAATCGGCCGGTATCAGGAACAAGAAGCGATGGATTGACATCGCTGAGTCGAATGCGAGACCCAACGGCTTACGACGAGAGGATGTCGAAGACTGGGCGAAGTGGAGAAGATTGAGTAGGAAAGCGGACCCTGGCAGAGGCTGGGATAAGCGCTAGGACGACGACGACGGAAAGTATAGAACATTTCCAGCACGGTTTTAAGTAAACTTGAAATTGACAAAAAAGTTTTTAAATCTACATTTAGTGGGAGTAGGAGCATTTAATTCCATTTATTCGCATAACTATAGCTATACCAAGTATTACGTAACGTATTTAGAAAAGACACCTTACTTAACGCAGTAAGTGCGATCGTTGCTGTTAATAGGATTTGTAATATTAATACCTAGTCAATACTACAAAATCCTATTATTTATTTTTCATTGTACATTGGGCAACTCGACCCAGCAGCCACTTTGATTTTGATCTTTATAATCGATGGAGAGGACAAGAGACGACGGTCACATTTTTTCAAAAACAGGCTATTCTGCGATCAAATTGCTAGGGTCCAGCTGCGGTACCCCCGATATATAAAGTATAATCAAATATTCTATTATAAAATACATTTTTCTAGAATATTATTCCATTTATAAGTTCGATGTTTCAAAATCAAAATGCGTAAAGAATCGTTACTATATACTCCTCGAATCGTTACGATACTCAGTTCGGCGTTAAGAATTCTGTGACGTCATTCCACGGTGAGATCAAGATGGCGGCATTCAATTGGAGGTAGACGGTATCACCCTGTGGAATATTGTCACAACATCCAATTCGAATAGGTTCTACTCAAAAATATTGGAAAGTTATCTACCTACCTTCATGGTTAAGCGACCAAAGGCTTGGCAAAAGTATTGCCAAAAGTTTCAGGGAACATGTGGCGTGTGTTACTTTTGGCAAAAAGGTTTGCCGTGACTTTGGTAGACCCTCTACATTCTCGCCCATTAGGGATGTGGTAGGTGTCAAAATGCGTCGATATGATATCGATTCATCGGTGTCATATCGCTAATTTGGTACCTTCTGCTCAGGGTTAACAGGGTCACAGAGGTGATGGCAGCTGCTCTACTGTAATTACCTAATCTGTGGTACCTGGAACCTGTTACGAGAAAAAGCGCTAGGAAGAACAATATAAATACTATACATCGGTCATCGGATACATCAATATTTTTTCTGCGTAGCACAGCTGTCTATGCATATTGTACATTTCGTGTGTAGTGAGTGAAGTTACTTCTCTGTAAATTTTGTACATTTTTAAGTTATTGCATAGCTTTTTTCGCGGGCTTTGAGCGCGGCGACCGAATCAAGAAATTCCGTAACGAAAAAAACCTAACACCCCCCACTCCGACCGGCAGCACAGCGGTGCGGCGTTGAAAGCCGTGCATCGTCACACTTCGCCACGGTGTTTGTGTGCGTGCGACTAGACGTATGTGTGTAGACTAGCTGCTAACTGCTCATAACTGATTCTATCTCTTTTAGACACAATGCTAGGTGAGACAGTGTGCTTTTTGGCCGCGTCCACTAGTAAGTTCCAGCCCGCGACTAGTTGAACCTTAACGTGTTTGTATATAATTGCAGAAGTTGATAAAAAATGCTATGCAATAGCTTTACCGCGGCAGTCCCCGAGTGCCACACGTATTTTTTTAATTGACTTAGTAGATTTTCGACTAGAAAGAACCGAAGTGATGTGATTCAGCACAAGGCGAGACGACAACAAATAATCGTATGACAATCTCTGCTTAGTCTATGAAATAGGCGAGACATGCCAAACATGCACGGGACTACACGAACATAGGCGAATACTTCCTCTACATTCTCGTGTTCCTGCGGAACTGTCCACATGTGGAGTGCGCTTTAGTGATGGCACTTGAAGCGAAACATAATATTCCAATCCTCCGGCAAAAGTTCGAATCATGATTCGATTTAACCCTTAAAACCCGAATAGATTTAAATAATTAAAAATACGTCTTTGGATACTTAGATAGATCTAACTGTGAATTTACTATACATACTACTAAAAACGTTTTACGAGAACAACATTGTTGAAAACGAAAAATACCTGAAGGAATTCCTATTGTCCACTCTCATCTATATGGTAAGTTTGCCGCGCAATGAAAGATTTGAATCAAAGACATTGATTCGAATCAGCTCGCGGATTTGAATCAGATCGTGGATTCCAAACAACTCGACAGTTCGAATCAAGCGATGATTCGAATCAACATAAAATCTCATTCGAATCGAGTTTTGACCGTCATCATTCGAATCATTCGAATCAAATGTTATTCGAGTAACATCTTTACAGTGGAGTATTTCCAAGTGCACCGTAATGAGCAGTTCTCCAATAGGTATCTAAAGCATTCCTAACCACTCACTAGATGGCGCTCCGACAATTTTGGTAATTGATAATCGCTTGAAATAGGTTCTTAGCAAACAGGATACAAACACTGGGTACGTTGTATTGGATAATATTGTATTTGTTAATAGTTTTCAACCATTTTAGAGGTTGTAATAATAATGGAACATAGTGCCGACTTCTATAAATATTTCCTTTTACATTTCGTTCAACCTTTAAAAGTTATGTTTGTATTAATAAACATTTTATTTTTAAGTTTAGTATTAGTTGTCAGCATGAAATCACTGCCACCATCATAAAGATTAAAAAAGATTACCAAAATTGTAGTAGCGCCATCTATTGATGCTTTTTGAAACCAACTATCAATACCTACTGGAAAACTCCTCATTACAGTAGATTTACCGTAATTATATATTTTTTTCTAGTTCGGCAGAACTGTACGGTAGGTGGCAACCCACCGTAGTCATAGATTACCTACTGTGTACGAAAGTTACCGTATTTTTGACAATGCCCCACTCTAACGAAGAATGAAAGAATCAAAACAAAACAGAGAAATAGACTGATAACTGACACAATTAACGGAAACCTATTGGCAAAACAAGCCATTTAAATTAACAACAAAACATGTGATCAGTTTGAACCCAATAAAGCTAAGTTAATGTATCTATGTACAACAAAACTAAATCAACTATAACTATTGAAAGTGATTATGAAGTATGAATATATAAAATAAACTAGGTAAGTAATTTGTTCTTTAATTTTACCTTCACGACTATATCACTCATAAATATTATAAAAAACACAGAAAAACGTAAGCTTTTTCTTGTTGTTGATGTGCAATAAAGTATTTATCTATCTATAATATAAAATTTTATCACCATAATTCTACCGTATTTTTGTTTATTTGAAACACCGTAATTTTCCCAAAAGTGTGTTAATTTTGACCCACTGCGCTCCGTAATATTGATTATTCAACCTGGCAACATTGCCACAGTATGACTCATACATAAACTTTAATCAAACTACGCCAAGCGTAGTACCCTGTGCGCCATCAAGCAAGTCGGTCGCCTGTATGTGTATTTATTTCGCGATTTTCTCGTGCTCGTCTTTTAATTGTATTTCCTTGTTGTATTAGTGATTTCAAGATACTCATTCAAATACTACACCGTTTCTTGAATAAGCAAGTCAGAAAAAGTGGTGTAGTTGGTACTACAGTATTTGGCTTATCTAAAATGTCTTCAACATTACAGAGACGTGCAAATGTAAGTAGAACCCTATTTTCTATATTTAGTGTCACAAGCTGCTGCTGTGACGCACTCTTTTGACTCTGTCACAGAATATACCTACGAAAGCGAACAATTCCAGCCCACAACATCTGGTGGGAACTCATTTTGACCTAGGCTACACCTAGCGCACCTGTACCAAGTTTTATGCTTTGGTCACAATCTGTAGGGGTCATGTCACTAACACCCCAGCTATTATAATTAAAGTATGATCATGGACAAAAATAATTTATGTTTTACAACTAATTGTTATAAAAATATTTCTTTTTATTTCAGGTCCGTTTGCCTCCCGAAGTAAATAGGATTCTTTACATAAGAAACTTGCCCTACAAGATATCTGTAAAAGATATGTATGATATATTTGGAAAGTATGGTGCTATCAGAAAAATCCGTATGTAAGTATTATTTAATCTTTTTTTTTTAAGAGGGGGTGGGTCTGGGACCGGGAGAGTACCTAACGTAAAATAATGAAAATTGGCAATGCTGCATTTTTGCAGTTTCACACCTCTTAAGGCCTTAAATCTTCGATAGATTTCCAAAACAGGCCACACGTGAGGCTGACCTGATTAGATTAGTAATATTTTTAGATTTTTTGTATTATATGCTGCTCACCACTCGGTGTTCACTGAAAAATGTTCATGTTCTGTGAGTTTCTGTATGCAAACCTAACCACTACATATTTTGTTTTAGGGGGAATACGCCAGAAACACGAGGTACAGCATTTGTAATCTACGAGGACATATTTGATGCTAAAAACGCTTGTGATCATTTGTCCGGACTCAACGTCTGCAACAGATACTTAGTGGTGCTCTATTATAGATCAAATAAAGCATTCAAGAGTATTGACATTGAAAAGAAACAAGAAGAAATAGATACATTAAAAAAGAAGTATGGAATATCCTCAAGATCAAGAAGAAATACGAAAATGAATCTAGGTTGTAATATGTAATTAAAGTGAGTTGCTTATAAAATATATTTCATTAAACATTAGGTTACATGTATTTACAAATGTGATTCTTCAGCGTCCGTACGTTGCGTTCGTTGTTTATGTAGTAAGATTTCATTCACACTACAACAGTAGTGTCAACTATAAAGAATAATAATGTCCCGGTTGTGCGCTCGTGCACGAGGGCGCGGGGTCCGCGTTGACCATGATCCAGGATTTGGCAGATCAGGTAATTACAGTGGAGCGACTGCCATCTGACCTCCATGACCCTGCTACTAGGGGAACCTGACCAGATTGGATCATGGTTACTCATGCAGTCGCCTGAATGTGCAGATTTCATCACGATGTTTTCCCTCACCGTAAGAGCATCGGTTAGTATTCAACTAATGTATATAACTCAGAAAAGAGTCATTGGTACATGGCCGGAGCGTGATTCGAACCCGGTACCTCTCGCTTACGAGTCGAATACCCTTACCGCTCGGCGACCGACTCTCCTAGCGTCAACTATAAAGAACATAATAACATAAAAAATATTCACATAGAAAATTATAATAAATAAACAAAATCGTCAATCATTTAGCGCAAAGTTCTAAGTCCTCCGATGTAGTTTATTTATTTATTTATTTGCCAACAGATTTACACTTTTTGGTACATTAAATATTACATGAAAAATAGTAAACACTTAAATGTAAATCCAATAACAGGCAAACTTACGTTCACAGTAGAATCGATCGGTCTTAATTAAAAAATAAATCTATATCTACCACCACTAAAATTCAACAACCAAATAATGATTGTTAGTGTAAATGGCAAGAAGACGTATTTAGTATATAATACAAATATTTTTTATATTGTAATAAAGAACAGTGTAGTATGTCAGCACAATTTTCGAAGTTACATAGTTTGTTATGTTCCCTGCACAGTCTATAAACTATTTCATTACTACCTACATTCGTTCCGATACTTTTAAGTGCGAACGGTCTAACATTAATCAATCTGGCATTGCGTCTAGGCACAGAGAAAGATACCATGTTCAACAAGTATGGGCAGTCGATTAACCCCCTTACAATTTTAAAAAGAAATATTTGGTCTGACATCCATCGACGATCCCGGAGTGTGAACATTTTATAGTGGGACAATCGCTTCTTGTACGAGGTAAGCTGTGACAATTTCCCCTGGTGGACCGTTAAGAAGAACATGAAACGTTTCTGTATTCTCTCAATTCTGGATATATGGTTTTCGTATTGTGGATTCCAGACACAAGAACAATATTCCAAGATGCTACGTACCAACGCGTTGTAGACATATATAAGCGCTGTACTAAGCTGTTCTTCGTTGTACTAAGCGACAAAGACAGCATCGAAATCAGCTCAACGCAAGAGATAGTAAGAATGTATGCTTGAGACGTAAAGACTTTTAAAACTGGATATGTCTGGATATGAAAGTAAATTAAATATTCAAGATATATTTCTAAAAGCAAAAGAAGGTTTCGTTTTAGTAAAATTTGGAATGCTTTTCCTCCAGGTATGGTTCAGATATTCACATCAACGACTCATAGCAGTACTTTATTGTTAGAGTTGGCGTTCTCCACATTAGTGGATAGATTTCCCATAATTTCCACGCTTGGTAAGCTGGTTAGAGAACGCCGTATCGTAAACACACAGCAGAAAACCCCTTTTTTATTCTATGGAGGTCCTAGCTAGGTACCACGTAACACTTTTACTGCGCGCCAAAATATGAAAGAGTCAGGCGCGGTGCTAACAAACGCGGCCTGATGAGTCGTGCGCGCAGCTATATAAATAAATAAATAATTTATTATCAACTGGACGCCACAACACAACATTTAAACAAAGAATTACATACATATTTCAACACACACTTACAATCAAACAACAAAAAATAAATTCAAAAATCAAAATATCAAAAAAAGAATTACATAATTCTTACAATAAACAACTTGGCCATGCCGTTCTGTGGCCCTCCCGGTCGATAAAAGGACCTCACTCAGCATGAGCCGTGGCCAAAGCCGCGGCGCTGGTCTTCCGCGGGTCCCGCGGAGTGAGGTCCGGACCGCTACCCTTACCTACTACGTGCGTTTTTTCTTGTGTAACAGTAGCTTTTTAAAGATAAAATAGTAGTAAATGATAATAATACATAATAGAAAAATGTGGTGTGTAGTGAAATTATTATACGATATAAACTTCCGCTCCGTGTCTGCCAGTCACTTGCTCGCTACTCGCCATTCAGTTACGTCCGCCAACATAAAGAAGTCGATCCGAGTGTTGTAAAAAAATAAAATAATATTATAAATAGATGTAGGTAATGTCCAAGTAAATTATATGTGTGATGCAATATTACCCTAGTATGTCACAATAACATAAGTAATATAATGTCCGATAGATAAATATTTTGAAATTAGGAATTAAAATTTACAAATTAATATATATGGTCGCCGCATTAAATCATACGCATGTGCGCGGCCCTACGCCGATTGAGTTCTATATGGCGCGACGCGAGTGTGCGTTTTGCTTTTCAATAGGTAGATTATTCGTAAAGTTAATTAAATACCTACCCAAGGAATTTAAAGTCTTTTCGCGTTTTTGCTTTTTGCAAAAGTTTTATTACCTAGGTACCCTATTGAAATAGAAAAGATATACCGCCCAAGAGATAACATTCTTTGGTGTAAATAATATTTCTTCGACTTTGATGTAACCATTTTGTGAAGTAAACCCCTTATCTTAAAACGAGGTAGTGCAATGGAAACTAATTGTACAAAAATGTTCTTTGTTGTTTTATTGTACCTACTCTTATCTCGAACCCAACACATTGAAAACAAAAGAACAATACTGAAAGGCCAAGGGTCCCCTTTTACCTGCTTTTCGGAAAATAATTGAATGGGTAGTACTTACCTACACCTTATCACAGCCCTTATCTTAAACCTTATCTGCTATTCGGGTGGAATGGCTCCTGACTACCTATGTGAATAACATGACTTATGTTTTTTTCGACCTTCAAATATTGTATCCTAAATATGATTGTAAAATCATAGGCCCTAGGCCCTAGGTTCTAGGTAGGTAATATAGGTGGAATAAATTAGAACACGGGCGTAGCCAGGTTTTGGTTTGGGGGTGGGGGGGGGGGGGGTTCAAGATCAAACATACAGGGTGTTTCACAATACATGTATAAAGCCGAAAGGGTGTTAAAGTAGAACTTTCAAAGAGTGCACTGGCGCCTTCATTTTATCCGGACATGGAATTTTAATTTTAATAAAAAAAATTAATTTTTAAAGATAAATAACCATATCGACTACGTTGAAGCGCAGGTCTATTTCAAGTTGATGATCATATAAAAAACAGGTTAATAACCTCGTGCGACCCCTATCGAAACAAAGCAACCTCCTCAAGCCTACTACCAGGAGACTAATGCTGCGTACACACCGGGCGATGTGTGACGCGCACCCGTTTCGGCTAACGATTGTCCGTTGGCGTGTGCCAGCCGGCAATCCGCAGTGCAGCGTGGCGGTAACATCAAACGGATAGAAGTAATCATCCAATCGCAGTTTGGGCGGATACCGAAAGGCAACAAACAAACGTGCAAATACGAGCCCGAATCGGTTCCCAAAACTCCCAAAGATCGTTTGCTTGACCACGAAATGCAAGTATTAGACCTTAGAAGTCCAAATAATTCGGCCGACAGCCCTTCGTTGGCGTACGTTGAGTGTGTACACACCATAAGGACGAGTAATAACCTCGTGCCATTCATATCAAAACAAACCAACCTCCTTCATCTTACTACCAGGCGTCGTACTAAATGTTACCTACTTATGAATAGGCTCTACCAAATTAACTAGGAACTTGCCTACACTAATTATTTTCGATAGGTAGGTATGCTTAAATAGTCGGAGCGTCGGTGGCCTAAGGTTGCGGTATCCGACTCGTACGCGTGAGGTACCGGGTTCGAATCCCACTGCCGCCATGTACCACTAACTCTTTTCTAAGTTATGCACAGTAGCTGAATACTAACCGATGCTTTTACGGTGAGGGAAATCATCGTGATGAAACTTACACATTCAGTTCAGACGACTGAATGTGTAAGTAACCATGATCCAATCTGGTCAGGTTCCCTTGGTAGCAGGGTTAGGAGCCAGGAATGTCAGATGGCAGTCGCTCCACTGCAATTAATTACCTAATCTGCCAAATCCTAGATCATGGACCATAGTCTAATAATTTTGTGGAGAGAAAAGAATTTGTTACAGTGGAGCGACTACCATCTGACATCCATGACCCTGCTACCAGGGGAACCTGACTCGATTGGATCATGGTTACAATTTCAGTTGCCAGAATTTGCAGATTTCATCATGATGTTTCCCTCACCATAGGAGCATCGGTTAATTTCAACTAATGTACATAACTCAGAAAAGAGTCATTGGTACATTGCCACAGCGGGATTCGAACCCGGCACCTCTCTCGCTTACGTCGGATACTCAACCGCCCAGCCACCAACGTTCTTGAAAAACATACTTAAGATAGCTACATAACTAAAACAGAATTCGTTCAATTGATAAATCGTTTTACACAAATAAGTAGGTACTATGTCCTACTAAAATGGTTCACTCATCTAGGGACCTACGTAGCTACTATCTACATACTAGATTTAGAGTTAAGAGTAAATATGTAGGTAGGTACTCATATACCAAAAAGTCCGAGCCGAGCTCACTACGCTCGCTTATTTATCATTTTCAGTTACTTAAATTACGATTACCCCGGGTACGGATCGATATTTATACAGGGTGTTTCATAATACATGTATAAAGCCGTGAACTGGATGGAGTGCTAAACGTATTAAAACGATAGGTACAATTATTATTTTCGTGCGTGGAATAGTTACCGAGAAAATGACTATCGAACTTTTTCTTTTTCAATGTCGATAGTACGTGCACCTGAACAAGCAGCTGGTGGCCGAGGGCCGCGCGGGACTTGCCTCCGTCGCCGCCAACCAGACGGCCACTCTCCAATAAATTCCATCTCTATTACTATAAGCTACGTAACGCATTTTAAAATAAACAAACATAATAGTGTATAAATATAATATAGAATTGTGTTTTTCAACAGCCAGTCTATTGACTTATGCAGATGATATGAAGATATATGCTACCATAGGTTCATTTGCTGACGCTGAGGCCCTACAAGCAGATCTCGAGCGTCTTGATGACTACTGTCTAACAAACAAATTGGATCTCAATCCTGCTAAGTGTTCAATTGTGACTTATGGTCGCAAGCGAAACTTTATATTTTTCGATTATGTTCTTAAAGGACAAAAGCTTCAAAGAGTCTCAGTGGTGCGTGATTTGGGCGTTCTGCACGACTCAAAACTTATATTTGATTCACATATCAACGCTATAGTAGCTAAAGCATATAAGGTGCTTGGTTTCATAATGCGATGCTCTAAAGAATTCAATTCCATTAAAACTATGAAGATATTGTATTGTACGTTTGTCAGGAGTATTCTGGAATACGCATCTCAGGTTTGGAGTCCGTGCTATACTGTTTACAAGTCACGTATCGAGGCTATACAAAAAAAGTTTATGCGTTATTTATGCTATCGAGCGGGTCAGCATTATGAATCCGACAATTATTTACGCCTATGCAAGAAACACCACCTTCCTCCACTTCTCAAACGAAGAGAAATAGCAGACCTGAGATTACTTATCAGAATTGCATCTGGTACTGTTAATTGCCCGGAACTTCTCTCTCGTATTTTTATTAAAGCGCCTGTAAGATCCTTTAGACACCACTACCCTCTTTATGTTCCCGAAGCTACCACCAACTATAGGAGGAATACCTTTCTGTTACGAGCAGCTCAAAATTTTAACGTCTTGTCCAAAGTTGTTGACATTGACCTGTTTAATATAAGTTGTGAATCGGCGGGAAATCGTGTTCTTAAGTATTACTTTGACACACTGTAACGTAAGTAATTTGATAAATCGAGTCGAGCAAAGATAATTTTTAGGCTTAAGTTGTTGTGTTTCCTCAACGGTTGTACTTCTTTTTGTCTATTGTATTTTTATCAGTGGAGGCCTATAATTGGCTATGTAATGTTATTATTGCTTTTATTGTAATAACTGCTGTTGGCTTTCCTTAAGTAAATAAAATAAAATAAAAATAAATAAAATAATTTTTTCACTACCTTCAAAAAAATGTTACATGTTATCATTTGTTTATGTTTTCATTCCCATTAAAATGTTATAAGTCATTGTAATACTCCTGTTATGTTATAAAGACATGATTTATAGTTAAGCATATTCTGTTGGTAAGTTCGAGGAGGCTCGTCTGCGCTGGTTTGGTCACGTGTTGCGTAAGCCTCAGGGATATGTGCGAAATAGGTGCCTGAATCGGCCGGTATCAGGAACAAGAAGCGATGGATTGACATCGCTGAGTCGAATGCGAGACCCAACGGCTTACGACGAGAGGATGTCGAAGACTGGGCGAAGTGGAGAAGATTGAGTAGGAAAGCGGACCCTGGCAGAGGCTGGGATAAGCGCTAGGACGACGACGACGGAAAGTATAGAACATTTCCAGCACGGTTTTAAGTAAACTTGAAATTGACAAAAAAGTTTTTAAATCTACATTTAGTGGGAGTAGGAGCATTTAATTCCATTTATTCGCATAACTATAGCTATACCAAGTATTACGTAACGTATTTAGAAAAGACACCTTACTTAACGCAGTAAGTGCGATCGTTGCTGTTAATAGGATTTGTAATATTAATACCTAGTCAATACTACAAAATCCTATTATTTATTTTTCATTGTACATTGGGCAACTCGACCCAGCAGCCACTTTGATTTTGATCTTTATAATCGATGGAGAGGACAAGAGACGACGGTCACATTTTTTCAAAAACAGGCTATTCTGCGATCAAATTGCTAGGGTCCAGCTGCGGTACCCCCGATATATAAAGTATAATCAAATATTCTATTATAAAATACATTTTTCTAGAATATTATTCCATTTATAAGTTCGATGTTTCAAAATCAAAATGCGTAAAGAATCGTTACTATATACTCCTCGAATCGTTACGATACTCAGTTCGGCGTTAAGAATTCTGTGACGTCATTCCACGGTGAGATCAAGATGGCGGCATTCAATTGGAGGTAGACGGTATCACCCTGTGGAATATTGTCACAACATCCAATTCGAATAGGTTCTACTCAAAAATATTGGAAAGTTATCTACCTACCTTCATGGTTAAGCGACCAAAGGCTTGGCAAAAGTATTGCCAAAAGTTTCAGGGAACATGTGGCGTGTGTTACTTTTGGCAAAAAGGTTTGCCGTGACTTTGGTAGACCCTCTACATTCTCGCCCATTAGGGATGTGGTAGGTGTCAAAATGCGTCGATATGATATCGATTCATCGGTGTCATATCGCTAATTTGGTACCTTCTGCTCAGGGTTAACAGGGTCACAGAGGTGATGGCAGCTGCTCTACTGTAATTACCTAATCTGTGGTACCTGGAACCTGTTACGAGAAAAAGCGCTAGGAAGAACAATATAAATACTATACATCGGTCATCGGATACATCAATATTTTTTCTGCGTAGCACAGCTGTCTATGCATATTGTACATTTCGTGTGTAGTGAGTGAAGTTACTTCTCTGTAAATTTTGTACATTTTTAAGTTATTGCATAGCTTTTTTCGCGAGCTTTGAGCGCGGCGACCGAATCAAGAAATTCCGTAACGAAAAAAACCTAACACCCCCCACTCCGACCGGCAGCACAGCGGTGCGGCGTTGAAGGCCGTGCATCGTCACACTTCGCCACGGTGTTTGTGTGCGTGCGACTAGACGTATGTGTGTAGACTAGCTGCTAACTGCTCATAACTGATTCTATCTCTTTTAGACACAATGCTAGGTGAGACAGTGTGCTTTTTGGCCGCGTCCACTAGTGAGTTCCAGCCCGCGACTAGTTGAACCTTAACGTGTTTGTATATAATTGCAGAAGTTGATAAAAAATGCTATGCAATAGCTTTACCGCGGCAGTCCCCGAGTGCCACACGTATTTTTTTAATTGACTTAGTAGATTTTCGACTAGAAAGAACCGAAGTGATGTGATTCAGCACAAGGCGAGACGACAACAAATAATCGTATGACAATCTCTGCTTAGTCTATGAAATAGGCGAGACATGCCAAACATGCACGGGACTACACGAACATAGGCGAATACTTCCTCTACATTCTCGTGTTCCTGCGGAACTGTCCACATGTGGAGTGCGCTTTAGTGATGGCACTTGAAGCGAAACATAATATTCCAATCCTCCGGCAAAAGTTCGAATCATGATTCGATTTAACCCTTAAAACCCGAATAGATTTAAATAATTAAAAATACGTCTTTGGATACTTAGATAGATCTAACTGTGAATTTACTATACATACTACTAAAAACGTTTTACGAGAACAACATTGTTGAAAACGAAAAATACCTGAAGGAATTCCTATTGTCCACTCTCATCTATATGGTAAGTTTGCCGCGCAATGAAAGATTTGAATCAAAGACATTGATTCGAATCAGCTCGCGGATTTGAATCAGATCGTGGATTCCAAACAACTCGACAGTTCGAATCAAGCGATGATTCGAATCAACATAAAATCTCATTCGAATCGAGTTTTGACCGTCATCATTCGAATCATTCGAATCAAATGTTATTCGAGTAACATCTTTACAGTGGAGTATTTCCAAGTGCACCGTAATGAGCAGTTCTCCAATAGGTATCTAAAGCATTCCTAACCACTCACTAGATGGCGCTCCGACAATTTTGGTAATTGATAATCGCTTGAAATAGGTTCTTAGCAAACAGGATATAAACACTGGGTACGTTGTATTGGATAATATTGTATTTGTTAATAGTTTTCAACCATTTTAGAGGTTGTAATAATAATGGAACATAGTGCCGCCTTCTATAAATATTTCTTTTTACATTTCGTTCAACCTTTAAAAGTTATGTTTGTATTAATAAACATTTTATTTTTAAGTTTAGTATTAGTTGTCAGCATGAAATCACTGCCACCATCATAAAGATTAAAAAAGATTACCAAAATTGTAGTAGCGCCATCTATTGATGCTTTTTGAAACCAACTATCAATACCTACTGGAAAACTCCTCATTACAGTAGATTTACCGTAATTATATATTTTTTTCTAGTTCGGCAGAACTGTACGGTAGGTGGCAACCCACCGTAGTCATAGATTACCTACTGTGTACGAAAGTTACCGTATTTTTGACAATGCCCCACTCTAACGAAGAATGAAAGAATCAAAACAAAACAGAGAAATAGACTGATAACTGACACAATTAACGGAAACCTATTGGCAAAACAAGCCATTTAAATTAACAACAAAACATGTGATCAGTTTGAACCCAATAAAGCTAAGTTAATGTATCTATGTACAACAAAACTAAATCAACTATAACTATTGAAAGTGATTATGAAGTATGAATATATAAAATAAACTAGGTAAGTAATTTGTTCTTTAATTTTACCTTCACGACTATATCACTCATAAATATTATAAAAAACACAGTAAAACGTAAGCTTTTTCTTGTTGTTGATGTGCAATAAAGTATTTATCTATCTATAATATAAAATTTTATCACCATAATTCTACCGTATTTTTGTTTATTTGAAACACCGTAATTTTCCCAAAAGTGTGTTAATTTTGACCCACTGCGCTCCGTAATATTGATTATTCAACCTGGCAACATTGCCACAGTATGACTCATACATAAACTTTAATCAAACTACGCCAAGCGTAGTACCCTGTGCGCCATCAAGCAAGTCGGTCGCCTGTATGTGTATTTATTTCGCGATTTTCTCGTGCTCGTCTTTTAATTGTATTTCCTTGTTGTATTAGTGATTTCAAGATACTCATTCAAATACTACACCGTTTCTTGAATAAGCAAGTCAGAAAAAGTGGTGTAGTTGGTACTACAGTATTTGGCTTATCTAAAATGTCTTCAACATTACAGAGACGTGCAAATGTAAGTAGAACCCTATTTTCTATATTTAGTGTCACAAGCTGCTCCTGTGACGCACTCTTTTGACTCTGTCACAGAATATACCTACGAAAGCGAACAATTCCAGCCCACAACATCTGGTGGGAACTCATTTTGACCTAGGCTACACCTAGCGCACCTGTACCAAGTTTTATGCTTTGGTCACAATCTGTAGGGGTCATGTCACTAACACCCCAGCTATTATAATTAAAGTATGATCATGGACAAAAATAATTTATGTTTTACAACTAATTGTTATAAAAATATTTCTTTTTATTTCAGGTCCGTTTGCCTCCCGAAGTAAATAGGATTCTTTACATAAGAAACTTGCCCTACAAGATATCTGTAAAAGATATGTATGATATATTTGGAAAGTATGGTGCTATCAGAAAAATTCGTATGTAAGTATTATTTAATCTTTTTTTTTTAAGAGGGGGTGGGTCTGGGACCGGGAGAGTACCTAACGTAAAATAATGAAAATTGGCAATGCTGCATTTTTGCAGTTTCACACCTCTTAAGGCCTTAAATCTTCGATAGATTTCCAAAACAGGCCACACGTGAGGCTGACCTGATTAGATTAGTAATATTTTTAGATTTTTTGTATTATATGCTGCTCACCACTCGGTGTTCACTGAAAAATGTTCATGTTCTGTGAGTTTCTGTATGCAAACCTAACCACTACATATTTTGTTTTAGGGGGAATACGCCAGAAACACGAGGTACAGCATTTGTAATCTACGAGGACATATTTGATGCTAAAAACGCTTGTGATCATTTGTCCGGACTCAACGTCTGCAACAGATACTTAGTGGTGCTCTATTATAGATCAAATAAAGCATTCAAGAGTATTGACATTGAAAAGAAACAAGAAGAAATAGATACATTAAAAAAGAAGTATGGAATATCCTCAAGATCAAGAAGAAATACGAAAATGAATCTAGGTTGTAATATGTAATTAAAGTGAGTTGCTTATAAAATATATTTCATTAAACATTAGGTTACATGTATTTACAAATGTGATTCTTCAGCGTCCGTACGTTGCGTTCGTTGTTTATGTAGTAAGATTTCATTCACACTACAACAGTAGTGTCAACTATAAAGAATAATAATGTCCCGGTTGTGCGCTCGTGCACGAGGGCGCGGGGTCCGCGTTGACCATGATCCAGGATTTGGCAGATCAGGTAATTACAGTGGAGCGACTGCCATCTGACCTCCATGACCCTGCTACTAGGGGAACCTGACCAGATTGGATCATGGTTACTCATGCAGTCGCCTGAATGTGCAGATTTCATCACGATGTTTTCCCTCACCGTAAGAGCATCGGTTAGTATTCAACTAATGTATATAACTCAGAAAAGAGTCATTGGTACATGGCCGGAGCGTGATTCGAACCCGGTACCTCTCGCTTACGAGTCGAATACCCTTACCGCTCGGCGACCGACTCTCCTAGCGTCAACTATAAAGAACATAATAACATAAAAAATATTCACATAGAAAATTATAATAAATAAACAAAATCGTCAATCATTTAGCGCAAAGTTCTAAGTCCTCCGATGTAGTTTATTTATTTATTTATTTGCCAACAGATTTACACTTTTTGGTACATTAAATATTACATGAAAAATAGTAAACACTTAAATGTAAATCCAATAACAGGCAAACTTACGTTCACAGTAGAATCGATCGGTCTTAATTAAAAAATAAATCTATATCTACCACCACTAAAATTCAACAACCAAATAATGATTGTTAGTGTAAATGGCAAGAAGACGTATTTAGTATATAATACAAATATTTTTTATATTGTAATAAAGAACAGTGTAGTATGTCAGCACAATTTTCGAAGTTACATAGTTTGTTATGTTCCCTGCACAGTCTATAAACTATTTCATTACTACCTACATTCGTTCCGATACTTTTAAGTGCGAACGGTCTAACATTAATCAATCTGGCATTGCGTCTAGGCACAGAGAAAGATACCATGTTCAACAAGTATGGGCAGTCGATTAACCCCCTTACAATTTTAAAAAGAAATATTTGGTCTGACATCCATCGACGATCCCGGAGTGTGAACATTTTATAGTGGGACAATCGCTTCTTGTACGAGGTAAGCTGTGACAATTTCCCCTGGTGGACCGTTAAGAAGAACATGAAACGTTTCTGTATTCTCTCAATTCTGGATATATGGTTTTCGTATTGTGGATTCCAGACACAAGAACAATATTCCAAGATGCTACGTACCAACGCGTTGTAGACATATATAAGCGCTGTACTAAGCTGTTCTTCGTTGTACTAAGCGACAAAGACAGCATCGAAATCAGCTCAACGCAAGAGATAGTAAGAATGTATGCTTGAGACGTAAAGACTTTTAAAACTGGATATGTCTGGATATGAAAGTAAATTAAATATTCAAGATATATTTCTAAAAGCAAAAGAAGGTTTCGTTTTAGTAAAATTTGGAATGCTTTTCCTCCAGGTATGGTTCAGATATTCACATCAACGACTCATAGCAGTACTTTATTGTTAGAGTTGGCGTTCTCCACATTAGTGGATAGATTTCCCATAATATCCACGCTTGGTAAGCTGGTTAGAGAACGCCGTATCGTAAACACACAGCAGAAAACCCCTTTTTTATTCTATGGAGGTCCTAGCTAGGTACCACGTAACACTTTTACTGCGCGCCAAAATATGAAAGAGTCAGGCGCGGTGCTAACAAACGCGGCCTGATGAGTCGTGCGCGCAGCTATATAAATAAATAAATAATTTATTATCAACTGGACGCCACAACACAACATTTAAACAAAGAATTACATACATATTTCAACACACACTTACAATCAAACAACAAAAAATAAATTCAAAAATCAAAATATCAAAAAAAGAATTACATAATTCTTACAATAAACAACTTGGCCATGCCGTTCTGTGGCCCTCCCGGTCGATAAAAGGACCTCACTCAGCATGAGCCGTGGCCAAAGCCGCGGCGCTGGTCTTCCGCGGGTCCCGCGGAGTGAGGTCCGGACCGCTACCCTTACCTACTACGTGCGTTTTTTCTTGTGTAACAGTAGCTTTTTAAAGATAAAATAGTAGTAAATGATAATAATACATAATAGAAAAATGTGGTGTGTAGTGAAATTATTATACGATATAAACTTCCGCTCCGTGTCTGCCAGTCACTTGCTCGCTACTCGCCATTCAGTTACGTCCGCCAACATAAAGAAGTCGATCCGAGTGTTGTAAAAAAATAAAATAATATTATAAATAGATGTAGGTAATGTCCAAGTAAATTATATGTGTGATGCAATATTACCCTAGTATGTCACAATAACATAAGTAATATAATGTCCGATAGATAAATATTTTGAAATTAGGAATTAAAATTTACAAATTAATATATATGGTCGCCGCATTAAATCATACGCATGTGCGCGGCCCTACGCCGATTGAGTTCTATATGGCGCGACGCGAGTGTGCGTTTTGCTTTTCAATAGGTAGATTATTCGTAAAGTTAATTAAATACCTACCCAAGGAATTTAAAGTCTTTTCGCGTTTTTGCTTTTTGCAAAAGTTTTATTACCTAGGTACCCTATTGAAATAGAAAAGATATACCGCCCAAGAGATAACATTCTTTGGTGTAAATAATATTTCTTCGACTTTGATGTAACCATTTTGTGAAGTAAACCCCTTATCTTAAAACGAGGTAGTGCAATGGAAACTAATTGTACAAAAATGTTCTTTGTTGTTTTATTGTACCTACTCTTATCTCGAACCCAACACATTGAAAACAAAAGAACAATACTGAAAGGCCAAGGGTCCCCTTTTACCTGCTTTTCGGAAAATAATTGAATGGGTAGTACTTACCTACACCTTATCACAGCCCTTATCTTAAACCTTATCTGCTATTCGGGTGGAATGGCTCCTGACTACCTATGTGAATAACATGACTTATGTTTTTTTCGACCTTCAAATATTGTATCCTAAATATGATTGTAAAATCATAGGCCCTAGGCCCTAGGTTCTAGGTAGGTAATATAGGTGGAATAAATTAGAACACGGGCGTAGCCAGGTTTTGGTTTGGGGGTGGGGGGGGGGGGGGGTTCAAGATCAAACATACAGGGTGTTTCACAATACATGTATAAAGCCGAAAGGGTGTTAAAGTAGAACTTTCAAAGAGTGCACTGGCGCCTTCATTTTATCCGGACATGGAATTTTAATTTTAATAAAAAAAATTAATTTTTAAAGATAAATAACCATATCGACTACGTTGAAGCGCAGGTCTATTTCAAGTTGATGATCATATAAAAAACAGGTTAATAACCTCGTGCGACCCCTATCGAAACAAAGCAACCTCCTCAAGCCTACTACCAGGAGACTAATGCTGCGTACACACCGGGCGATGTGTGACGCGCACCCGTTTCGGCTAACGATTGTCCGTTGGCGTGTGCCAGCCGGCAATCCGCAGTGCAGCGTGGCGGTAACATCAAACGGATAGAAGTAATCATCCAATCGCAGTTTGGGCGGATACCGAAAGGCAACAAACAAACGTGCAAATACGAGCCCGAATCGGTTCCCAAAACTCCCAAAGATCGTTTGCTTGACCACGAAATGCAAGTATTAGACCTTAGAAGTCCAAATAATTCGGCCGACAGCCCTTCGTTGGCGTACGTTGAGTGTGTACACACCATAAGGACGAGTAATAACCTCGTGCCATTCATATCAAAACAAACCAACCTCCTTCATCTTACTACCAGGCGTCGTACTAAATGTTACCTACTTATGAATAGGCTCTACCAAATTAACTAGGAACTTGCCTACACTAATTATTTTCGATAGGTAGGTATGCTTAAATAGTCGGAGCGTCGGTGGCCTAAGGTTGCGGTATCCGACTCGTACGCGTGAGGTACCGGGTTCGAATCCCACTGCCGCCATGTACCACTAACTCTTTTCTAAGTTATGCACAGTAGCTGAATACTAACCGATGCTTTTACGGTGAGGGAAATCATCGTGATGAAACTTACACATTCAGTTCAGACGACTGAATGTGTAAGTAACCATGATCCAATCTGGTCAGGTTCCCTTGGTAGCAGGGTTAGGAGCCAGGAATGTCAGATGGCAGTCGCTCCACTGCAATTAATTACCTAATCTGCCAAATCCTAGATCATGGACCATAGTCTAATAATTTTGTGGAGAGAAAAGAATTTGTTACAGTGGAGCGACTACCATCTGACATCCATGACCCTGCTACCAGGGGAACCTGACTCGATTGGATCATGGTTACAATTTCAGTTGCCAGAATTTGCAGATTTCATCATGATGTTTCCCTCACCATAGGAGCATCGGTTAATTTCAACTAATGTACATAACTCAGAAAAGAGTCATTGGTACATTGCCACAGCGGGATTCGAACCCGGCACCTCTCTCGCTTACGTCGGATACTCAACCGCCCAGCCACCAACGTTCTTGAAAAACATACTTAAGATAGCTACATAACTAAAACAGAATTCGTTCAATTGATAAATCGTTCTACACAAATAAGTAGGTACTATGTCCTACTAAAATGGTTCACTCATCTAGGGACCTACGTAGCGTAGGGAACCACTTATGAGACTAGTTTTGTTGAAACAGATTACAGACAGGTTTTACTAAATACCTACATGTTTTCATGAACAGATAAAAGCGTTGTCTTTTCTGCCTATTTCCCGTCGGAAAAGAACCTCCTAACGTTACGATTAGGTACTAGCTAGGTAGCATATCTTAAAGTCTAGCTAGAACCTAGACCTTTAAAGCATGTAGGTACGTACCTTTTTAAAGTTATTTTATGAAAACAAACAGCGTCAGGTGCCATACTTTCTTGCTTTCTTGTGGCTCGGATGACTGATAGGTATTAACTATCAAGTAAGCTTGCACTCGTATCGTAGCGTAGCTAGGTAGGTACACTCCATACACACAGATACACAACACTACGCAGGCTCTGGTTGCTATGCAATACGTAAATAGGTAGGTACCATGGTGTTTGGCCTACTGCTAGCTTGCATTCATACACAGAATAATGATTATCACAATACTTAAACGTTGAACGCTGAACACAGACAAGACTACGTTAATACTGGTACCTGAAGCTATAAATCATTCGTTCACATCGTTAACACTCTTATCACAGTTATCTTCACAATAGGTACTTAGGTATCCTACAACTACAACGCAACAATCATTTCGGTCACGCGAAAAGCTAAAAACTGAATGAACGAATACGACGCGAAAGTAGGCAAATTTCGTCAATGGAAGTCGCGCCGTGGGTCAAACCACAAAATAAAGAACGGCCCGCCAAAGTATTCTATTTTTAGATTTTGTAGTTTTCAGTTTCTATTTTGATGTCAAAAGCGCCGCCACAGCTCCGGCGCCGGCCTTGACCTTGACGGCACGTGCAAAAGGATTCGTACTTAGGGATCCGTGTTTTAGGGGTCTAACTTATTTCGCCTTTTATGTTCTCTCGTTTTATGTTCTCCTGGTAGGTGCACCATAATGTTGATTTTTTTTTATTTGTTAAAGTGAGTCTCAAGCGAATCCAACTGTGGGCTTAATAATAATCCTTATGGCGATGGCCTACATTTGCTTATCACGATTTTATCGGGTAGTTTGGTACAATGACAGTAACCTAGACAGTAATTTCTAAAATTGTGTTTGGGTCCGTGCTCCACCTAGGTGACCTAGGTTCTCCAATTGGGTGAAGCATGGGATATTTACAGGTAAAGCTCCATCAACTAAGAATCATTAAGTTAATTTTAGTTGATAAGAAATGTTCGTGAAAACGATAGGTACGATTACCTACGCGACACTAAAACATGACTGACAGACATGACATGAGAAAGCAAACTCGTAAAAAGACAAAGATGTTACATTAATTAGAGTTTGCTACATTAATATGCTACAGTAATTTGAATAAGACTACTTTGCTATTAGTTAGGTGGTGGTGCACTTTCGTAAAAACTATGAATGAACCTTTTGAATTAAAATCATAATTGATTACAATATTTTTTTGTACAGAACCCTCGAAACCAAAAAATACAAAACGGATAATTTAGACCTCCTTAATATTGCGCCTAGTACGTGGGGTGTCCATAAAATAAGCCAGTGCAAATACAGGCATGACGCATTTCATCTTAGTCCTCACAGTGACAACGCATCTGCTGTTCTGCATGTTTGTTGCCTGCAACCTAAATGCTTAAATCCTAGTACGTAAATAGTGTTGCTAGGTATTTTTTCAGCTATTCAAATTTAATATTCACCTTCTTGAATTCAAACATAAGTAGAATTCATTAATTACTATTAGATAGGTACTAAAATGACATCTTTCCTTATTTCGGAGCTGGCGGAAAAGTTCAACGAGAAATGCATAAACTTGTGCCAAGACTCACCACATGCATTCAACAGGATGTAAACTGAGTGAAAAAATTAGACAAAAAAGTATAACAACAATATCGTGTAGTTTTGCTGCACTTTCCAAAAATATTAAAATCTAGTGAATGTACTTTATGGACACCCTGTGATATCAGTATCCCGTACATAGTCCACCTGCTTCAGTCATGACTGCCTAGTACAATAGAAGATATGGCGCAGACGCGAAATCAAGCTGGTAACTTTTTTGCCTATTAATGTTTATTGTGTTTTCGCAATTAGTTTGAAGACTATGTACCTAGGTGCAACATTGTGTTGAAGGCAACAAAAAACAAATAAATTAAAGTAGAAACAAACATCGAAATGTCTTGTTTTTGTGCCGGACTAATCACGAGCTGCTTGTAATAATAATTTTATTAACCAGCCACTTGAGGTATTGATCGTAGTGATCTTTAGATTGAATTTTAAAACTCATATGAAACGGTAGGTAGAAAAGACTTAAAGGCACAAAACCTATATCCTATCTGTAACTGGTAAAATTGTATTATTCAGTTGATTGACCTGATTATGAACTTGAGTGATCTATTACAACTGATTTCTAGAGATGCGGTCTTTCGTTTTCAAAATGTGATTATCGACATTGAAAAAGAAAAAGTTCGATAGTCATTTTCTCGGTAACTATTCCACGCACGAAAATAATAATTGTACCTATCGTTTTAATACGTTTAGCACTCCATCCAGTTCACGGCTTTATACATGTATTATGAAACACCCTGTATAAATATCGATCCGTACCCGGGGTAATCGTAATTTAAGTAACTGAAAATGATAAATAAGCGAGCGTAGTGAGCTCGGCTCGGACTTTTTGGTATATGAGTACCTACCTACATATTTACTCTTAACTCTAAAATCCGAATTAATGATGAGCGATTAATAAATGAGCGAGCGCAGCGAGTTCGAAATTTTTCAATTTTTGGTTAAAGAGAGCTGGTGCAAATTTATTAAAGAAAACTAATGAATTAGCGTAGAGAGCTCGGAAATTTTGGTATTTTGGCTGTAAAAATCTGGATTGATCACGCGGCGCAGGCGGTGTGAAATAATTTCGGGGGGGTTTGAACCCCTCGCTACGCCTATGAATTAGAATGCCAAACCCTAATCAAATTTTTATGTTTTAAAAATATTAATAAAGTATGTAGAAATAGGTAGGTTAGTATTTACAGATTGTACATAATCTACAATAGAAACTAAAGCCGAGCCGAGTCGGTAGGGCGTTCATCGGCACTCTCGTTATAAATTATAGAATAAAATAAAATTATTTACCAGGCAAAGCCGGGCCGTAATGCCTGTCCGCGCCTTGGAGCATTTTGTATGACCAAACGATTCCGCCCGTACTCGCGTAGCGCCGATTTTGTATAGACCGGCGAACCGAGTCGTGCTTACTAGATAACGCCAGTTACGACCCAAAGTTTGAGTCGGCCGCACATCCTCGAATATGCGATATGCGAAGATTTCCTCTCGAATTCATTCGTCAGAACACATGGTATGACTTACCCAAGACACTTAGCCAAGACTCGTGTTGACTATTTGGCATAAAAGCTTCTTCAATCAACGCCCCCAAAGCGAAGCTTAAAGCCCCTAAGGAATAGTTTCTGGTAAACTTTTGTCTTACAGATTTATGGCCTCTTCGCCAAGACTGGACTGTAGAAGACTGCATTAGATTCCAAGAGCTGTGCGTAAAGCAGCAGTTCGTGGGCATCTTAAAGGACGTCGGCAGAGATCCGCTAAACCCCAGCGAGCCGCTACTGACGCTGGACCTGATCAACAGGTCCACGGAGGAGGACGTGCACCTGAACAAGCAGCTGGTGGCCGAGGGCCGCGCGGGACTTGCCTCCGTCGCCGCCAACCAGACGGCCACTCTCCAATAAATTCCATCTCTATTACTATAAGCTACGTAACGCATTTTAAAATAAACAAACATAATAGTGTATAAATATAATATAGAATTGTGTTTTTCAACAGCCAGTCTATTGACTTATGCAGATGATATGAAGATATATGCTACCATAGGTTCATTTGCTGACGCTGAGGCCCTACAAGCAGATCTCGAGCGTCTTGATGACTACTGTCTAACAAACAAATTGGATTTCAATCCTGCTAAGTGTTCAATTGTGACTTATGGTCGCAAGCGAAACTTTATATTTTTCGATTATGTTCTTAAAGGACAAAAGCTTCAAAGAGTCTCAGTGGTGCGTGATTTGGGCGTTCTGCACGACTCAAAACTTATATTTGATTCACATATCAACGCTATAGTAGCTAAAGCATATAAGGTGCTTGGTTTCATAATGCGATGCTCTAAAGAATTCAATTCCATTAAAACTATGAAGATATTGTATTGTACGTTTGTCAGGAGTATTCTGGAATACGCATCTCAGGTTTGGAGTCCGTGCTATACTGTTTACAAGTCACGTATCGAGGCTATACAAAAAAAGTTTATGCGTTATTTATGCTATCGAGCGGGTCAGCATTATGAATCCGACAATTATTTACGCCTATGCAAGAAACACCACCTTCCTCCACTTCTCAAACGAAGAGAAATAGCAGACCTGAGATTACTTATCAGAATTGCATCTGGTACTGTTAATTGCCCGGAACTTCTCTCTCGTATTTTTATTAAAGCGCCTGTAAGATCCTTTAGACACCACTACCCTCTTTATGTTCCCGAAGCTACCACCAACTATAGGAGGAATACCTTTCTGTTACGAGCAGCTCAAAATTTTAACGTCTTGTCCAAAGTTGTTGACATTGACCTGTTTAATATAAGTTGTGAATCGGCGGGAAATCGTGTTCTTAAGTATTACTTTGACACACTGTAACGTAAGTAATTTGATAAATCGAGTCGAGCAAAGATAATTTTTAGGCTTAAGTTGTTGTGTTTCCTCAACGGTTGTACTTCTTTTTGTCTATTGTATTTTTATCAGTGGAGGCCTATAATTGGCTATGTAATGTTATTATTGCTTTTATTGTAATAACTGCTGTTGGCTTTCCTTAAGTAAATAAAATAAAATAAAAATAAATAAAATAATTTTTTCACTACCTTCAAAAAAATGTTACATGTTATCATTTGTTTATGTTTTCATTCCCATTAAAATGTTATAAGTCATTGTAATACTCCTGTTATGTTATAAAGACATGATTTATAGTTAAGCATATTCTGTTGGTAAGTTCGAGGAGGCTCGTCTGCGCTGGTTTGGTCACGTGTTGCGTAAGCCTCAGGGATATGTGCGAAATAGGTGCCTGAATCGGCCGGTATCAGGAACAAGAAGCGATGGATTGACATCGCTGAGTCGAATGCGAGACCCAACGGCTTACGACGAGAGGATGTCGAAGACTGGGCGAAGTGGAGAAGATTGAGTAGGAAAGCGGACCCTGGCAGAGGCTGGGATAAGCGCTAGGACGACGACGACGATATTCTGTTAGTAAGTGCTTGGGAAAGTATAGAACATTTCCAGCACGGTTTTAAGTAAACTTGAAATTGACAAAAAAGTTTTTAAATCTACATTTAGTGGGAGTAGGAGCATTTAATTCCATTTATTCGCATAACTATAGCTATACCAAGTATTACGTAACGTATTTAGAAAAGACACCTTACTTAACGCAGTAAGTGCGATCGTTGCTGTTAATAGGATTTGTAATATTAATACCTAGTCAATACTACAAAATCCTATTATTTATTTTTCATTGTACATTGGGCAACTCGACCCAGCAGCCACTTTGATTTTGATCTTTATAATCAATGGAGAGGACAAGAGACGACGGTCACATTTTTTCAAAAACAGGCTATTCTGCGATCAAATTGCTAGGGTCCAGCTGCGGTACCCCCGATATATAAAGTATAATCAAATATTCTATTATAAAATACATTTTTCTAGAATATTATTCCATTTATAAGTTCGATGTTTCAAAATCAAAATGCGCAAAGAATCGTTACTATATACTCCTCGAATCGTTACGATACTCAGTTCGGCGTTAAGAATTCTGTGACGTCATTCCACGGTGAGATCAAGATGGCGGCATTCAATTGGAGGTAGACGGTATCACCCTGTGGAATATTGTCACAACATCCAATTCGAATAGGTTCTACTCAAAAATATTGGAAAGTTATCTACCTACCTTCATGGTTAAGCGACCAAAGGCTTGGCAAAAGTATTGCCAAAAGTTTCAGGGAACATGTGGCGTGTGTTACTTTTGGCAAAAAGGTTTGCCGTGACTTTGGTAGACCCTCTACATTCTCGCCCATTAGGGATGTGGTAGGTGTCAAAATGCGTCGATATGATATCGATTCATCGGTGTCATATCGCTAATTTGGTACCTTCTGCTCAGGGTTAACAGGGTCACAGAGGTGATGGCAGCTGCTCTACTGTAATTACCTAATCTGTGGTACCTGGAACCTGTTACGAGAAAAAGCGCTAGGAAGAACAATATAAATACTATACATCGGTCATCGGATACATCAATATTTTTTCTGCGTAGCACAGCTGTCTATGCATATTGTACATTTCGTGTGTAGTGAGTGAAGTTACTTCTCTGTAAATTTTGTACATTTTTAAGTTATTGCATAGCTTTTTTCGCGGGCTTTGAGCGCGGCGACCGAATCAAGAAATTCCGTAACGAAAAAAACCTAACACCCCCCACTCCGACCGGCAGCACAGCGGTGCGGCGTTGAAGGCCGTGCATCGTCACACTTCGCCACGGTGTTTGTGTGCGTGCGACTAGACGTATGTGTGTAGACTAGCTGCTAACTGCTCATAACTGATTCTATCTCTTTTAGACACAATGCTAGGTGAGACAGTGTGCTTTTTGGCCGCGTCCACTAGTGAGTTCCAGCCCGCGACTAGTTGAACCTTAACGTGTTTGTATATAATTGCAGAAGTTGATAAAAAATGCTATGCAATAGCTTTACCGCGGCAGTCCCCGAGTGCCACACGTATTTTTTTAATTGACTTAGTAGATTTTCGACTAGAAAGAACCGAAGTGATGTGATTCAGCACAAGGCGAGACGACAACAAATAATCGTATGACAATCTCTGCTTAGTCTATGAAATAGGCGAGACATGCCAAACATGCACGGGACTACACGAACATAGGCGAATACTTCCTCTACATTCTCGTGTTCCTGCGGAACTGTCCACATGTGGAGTGCGCTTTAGTGATGGCACTTGAAGCGAAACATAATATTCCAATCCTCCGGCAAAAGTTCGAATCATGATTCGATTTAACCCTTAAAACCCGAATAGATTTAAATAATTAAAAATACGTCTTTGGATACTTAGATAGATCTAACTGTGAATTTACTATACATACTACTAAAAACGTTTTACGAGAACAACATTGTTGAAAACGAAAAATACCTGAAGGAATTCCTATTGTCCACTCTCATCTATATGGTAAGTTTGCCGCGCAATGAAAGATTTGAATCAAAGACATTGATTCGAATCAGCTCGCGGATTTGAATCAGATCGTGGATTCCAAACAACTCGACAGTTCGAATCAAGCGATGATTCGAATCAACATAAAATCTCATTCGAATCGAGTTTTGACCGTCATCATTCGAATCATTCGAATCAAATGTTATTCGAGTAACATCTTTACAGTGGAGTATTTCCAAGTGCACCGTAATGAGCAGTTCTCCAATAGGTATCTAAAGCATTCCTAACCACTCACTAGATGGCGCTCCGACAATTTTGGTAATTGATAATCGCTTGAAATAGGTTCTTAGCAAACAGGATATAAACACTGGGTACGTTGTATTGGATAATATTGTATTTGTTAATAGTTTTCAACCATTTTAGAGGTTGTAATAATAATGGAACATAGTGCCGCCTTCTATAAATATTTCTTTTTACATTTCGTTCAACCTTTAAAAGTTATGTTTGTATTAATAAACATTTTATTTTTAAGTTTAGTATTAGTTGTCAGCATGAAATCACTGCCACCATCATAAAGATTAAAAAAGATTACCAAAATTGTAGTAGCGCCATCTATTGATGCTTTTTGAAACCAACTATCAATACCTACTGGAAAACTCCTCATTACAGTAGATTTACCGTAATTATATATTTTTTTCTAGTTCGGCAGAACTGTACGGTAGGTGGCAACCCACCGTAGTCATAGATTACCTACTGTGTACGAAAGTTACCGTATTTTTGACAATGCCCCACTCTAACGAAGAATGAAAGAATCAAAACAAAACAGAGAAATAGACTGATAACTGACACAATTAACGGAAACCTATTGGCAAAACAAGCCATTTAAATTAACAACAAAACATGTGATCAGTTTGAACCCAATAAAGCTAAGTTAATGTATCTATGTACAACAAAACTAAATCAACTATAACTATTGAAAGTGATTATGAAGTATGAATATATAAAATAAACTAGGTAAGTAATTTGTTCTTTAATTTTACCTTCACGACTATATCACTCATAAATATTATAAAAAACACAGTAAAACGTAAGCTTTTTCTTGTTGTTGATGTGCAATAAAGTATTTATCTATCTATAATATAAAATTTTATCACCATAATTCTACCGTATTTTTGTTTATTTGAAACACCGTAATTTTCCCAAAAGTGTGTTAATTTTGACCCACTGCGCTCCGTAATATTGATTATTCAACCTGGCAACATTGCCACAGTATGACTCATACATAAACTTTAATCAAACTACGCCAAGCGTAGTACCCTGTGCGCCATCAAGCAAGTCGGTCGCCTGTATGTGTATTTATTTCGCGATTTTCTCGTGCTCGTCTTTTAATTGTATTTCCTTGTTGTATTAGTGATTTCAAGATACTCATTCAAATACTACACCGTTTCTTGAATAAGCAAGTCAGAAAAAGTGGTGTAGTTGGTACTACAGTATTTGGCTTATCTAAAATGTCTTCAACATTACAGAGACGTGCAAATGTAAGTAGAACCCTATTTTCTATATTTAGTGTCACAAGCTGCTGCTGTGACGCACTCTTTTGACTCTGTCACAGAATATACCTACGAAAGCGAACAATTCCAGCCCACAACATCTGGTGGGAACTCATTTTGACCTAGGCTACACCTAGCGCACCTGTACCAAGTTTTATGCTTTGGTCACAATCTGTAGGGGTCATGTCACTAACACCCCAGCTATTATAATTAAAGTATGATCATGGACAAAAATAATTTACGTTTTACAACTAATTGTTATAAAAATATTTCTTTTTTTTTCAGGTCCGTTTGCCTCCCGAAGTAAACAGGATTCTTTACATAAGAAACTTGCCCTACAAGATATCTGTAAAAGATATGTATGATATATTTGGAAAGTATGGTGCTATCAGAAAAATTCGTATGTAAGTATTATTTAATCTTTTTTTTTTAAGAGGGGGTGGGTCTGGGACCGGGAGAGTACCTTACGTAAAATAATGAAAATTGGCAATGCTGCATTTTTGCAGTTTCACACCTCTTAAGGCCTTAAATCTTCGATAGATTTCCAAAACAGGCCACACATGAGGCTGACCTGATTAGATTAGTAATATTTTTAGATTTTTTGTATTATATGCTGCTCACCACTCGGTGTTCACTGAAAAATGTTCATGTTCTGTGAGTTTCTGTATGCAAACCTAACCACTACATATTTTGTTTTAGGGGGAATACGCCAGAAACACGAGGTACAGCATTTGTAATCTACGAGGACATATTTGATGCTAAAAACGCTTGTGATCATTTGTCCGGACTCAACGTCTGCAACAGATACTTAGTGGTGCTCTATTATAGATCAAATAAAGCATTCAAGAGTATTGACATTGAAAAGAAACAAGAAGAAATAGATACATTAAAAAAGAAGTATGGAATATCCTCAAGATCAAGAAGAAATACGAAAATGAATCTAGGTTGTAATATGTAATTAAAGTGAGTTGCTTATAAAATATATTTCATTAAACATTAGGTTACATGTATTTACAAATGTGATTCTTCAGCGTCCGTACATTGCGTTCGTTGTTTATGTAGTAAGATTTCATTCACACTACAACAGTAGTGTCAACTATAAAGAATAATAATGTCCCGGTTGTGCGCTCGTGCACGAGGGCGCGGGGTCCGCGTTGACCATGATCCAGGATTTGGCAGATCAGGTAATTACAGTGGAGCGACTGCCATCTGACCTCCATGACCCTGCTACTAGGGGAACCTGACCAGATTAGATCATGGTTACTCATGCAGTCGCCTGAATGTGCAGATTTCATCACGATGTTTTCCCTCACCGTAAGAGCATCGGTTAGTATTCAACTAATGTATATAACTCAGAAAAGAGTCATTGGTACAAGGCCGGAGCGTGATTCGAACCCGGTACCTCTCGCTTACGAGTCGAATACCCTTACCGCTCGGCGACCGACTCTCCTAGCGTCAACTATAAAGAACATAATAACATAAAAAATATTCACATACAAAATTATAATAAATAAACAAAATCGTCAATCATTTAGCGCAAAGTTCTAAGTCCTCCGATGTAGTTCTTCGTTGTACTAAGCGACAAAGACAGCATCGAAATCAGCTCAACGCAAGAGATAGTAAGAATGTATGCTTGAGACGTAAAGACTTTTAAAACTGGATATGTCTGTAGTGAAAGTAAATTAAATATTCAAGATATATTTCTAAAAGCAAAAGGTTTCGTTTTAGTAAAATTTGGAATGCTTTTCCTCCAGGTATGGTTCAGATATTCACATCAACGACTCATAGCAGTACTTTATTGTTAGAGTTGGCGTTCTCCACATTAGTGGATAGTTTTCCCATAATATCCACGCTTGGTAAGCTGGTTAGAGAACGCCGTATCGTAAACACAGCAGAAAACCCTTTTTTTTATTCTATGGAGGTCCTAGCTAGGTACCACGTAACACTTTTACTGCGCGCCAAAATATGAAAGAGTCGTGCGCGCAGCTATATAAATAAATAATAAATAATAATAAATAAGATTTGAAAATAAATTACCAAAATTCTATTGAAACTTCATTCAAAATCTTGATTCATTTAGAATGATCTACTTCTAAATGTACGACCAAACCACAGTTCAAATTACGCTGTCGCTGTATATATAACATATGCACGTACATTTTATTAGAAAGATAATGTATTATAGATTATTTTTTATAAAATAAAAATATATGGTCACTCTATTAGAAAGAAACAAACAGCATCTGTTCTAGACCTCTTGCTCGGCTCGTTTTTACCCAAAGAGTGCTCAGTCCTGTTAAATATGTTAAGTCCATGATAAAGCTACGCGTCGACTAGTCCGCACCGCAAGAGCCGCACGCGCCGCACGCGCCGCACGCATCGCATTGAGATATTGCTGACGTTGCTGATGGCATGGCCACACTGGCCGCACCGCACGCACCGCAATTGCGGGCAGGGATGCCAACTGTGTATCATGGTTTGGTCTAATAAATGACACTTCAAAATAACGCTTAGATGGTAACCCCGATTGCTCTTTCTCTTTGCTCTAAAAAAAATTAAAGTCTTTGCTGACTGTCGGTACGGGTTATCCCTCTATATTTATAATATTAGTTCATTAAAGTATCATTTAATTTATTGTAATGGATATTGATGAAGAGATGTTGTTTGTTGGCAGATGAAGAGGAACGTAAACCGAAATAACGTCAAGCATGGGTTCATAAAATAAATATGAGAGACCAATATTTTTTGATTACATTCGTATGTTAAAAATCTAGTTTCATAGTTTCCGAGATATTCTCAAGCCCTATTTGACAAAACAACATACAAAGTTTAGAAGGGCTGTAGTGCCAGAAAAAGACTGGTAGTTTGTTTAAGGTAAGCATATATTATTAATTGGTACGTATTTACATATTTCCTACATTATTATTAGGTACTATTAATTATTTACACTCCGTTGCAAAAAAACGGACAAATAGGTCAACTTTCATACAATCCTTCGAAGGCCATTTAAAATGGTAATGCGGGAAAAAGCTAAACTGTCATAAAAACGATTTCTACGCGGGCGTGCTTGCGGGCAAAAGCTGGTCAAAATATATTTCCAGTTTTATTGATCTTAAAAATACTTTTCTTTGTTCTATTTCAATTTCAAAACCAAACCTCAAAAACATCTTTATATCATAACATTATTACTTACTTATTTCAGATATATTACTGTTTGTACAAATTTGTACAAGCATTCAAACCGTCTGCACGAGTCGGATTGAGCAGAGCAACTATACCTACGAGGGGCCACGAGTTGCTGATACATACAAAATCAAAATGCATATTTAAAAAGCGTGTAAAGGAACATTATGTGCCTGAATGTTATACAATACCTGTATTTATTTTATTATGTATATATGTATGTGTATTTATAAATATACTATATTGTGTGTATTTAGTATCTCATTTATAATTTATGTAGTTTATTAAATATAGATATGTTTTTAAACTAATGCGCACGTCTCATCCCCTATATACTATAATGTCCCTCTTCTATAGGCCTGCTGGAAGAGAGTTCTTCTTAGAAATAAGTAGTGCCTGTTGTGTCGTCTTTAATTTTGTAATTTCTGTATACTATATTGTATGCAAAAATTATTATTTTTTATATTGTGTGCAATAAAGTGTTAAATAAATAAATACAACAAAGAGTAACATCTAGGATCTACGAGCTCATCTAACTTAAAAAGTCGTCAATTACAATCAAATTACAATAATTTTTAGGACCTAAATGGTTTACTGTAAACATTTAAGTTTTATTCAATACTAGCAGCAGCGGCTTCGCACGAGTGCCACTACGGGTACACGGTTTACTTTCAAGCGAAAATTATTCGATTCCTCACACGACCGCTGCGTAGGGAGCCGACCGCGTGAGTAAGCCGCGCGGCACTTTATTTCTTGACATTGACTCCCCTCCACGTACCCCGTGCTGCCTAGATAGTCGAGCGGACTGAGCGGCGAACACGCGACTTTTTTCTAATTTTCACATTTTTAAACTCGTGATATCTTTCGAATGGAATGTCTGAATTGAATAATTCAAAAAGTTATATAAAGGTATTGAAGCAGTCGTGAATATAAAGTAATTGATTTTGATAAGGATTATAGCTAAGGTACAAATAAAGAACGTTTTTTAACGGCGGCATTTCAATTAAATTTTAAAAATAAAAGACCATTATTGTGACATAACTATAATAGTTAGACATATACTGTTGCAACACTTTTTGTAGATAATGATTTGTTCTGCAAAGTCGTAGTACATTATTTTGTTCTATCATCAATAGTTTTCGCAGCACACGCGTAGTAAGGAATTTTTTGGGTATTTTTTACATCTTGGATTACATTATTGGAGTTTTAGTAATGATCCATAAATTTTTAGAAAATATAATATAGCTTATGTCACCCGGGGATAGTGTAGCTTCCCAACGAATTTTTGAAATCGGTCCTGTAGTTTCGAAGCCTATTCAATACAAACAAACAAAAAATCAAACCTTTCCTCTTTATAATATTATTATTCAATATCTACTTAGTTACTTTTGGGTTTTGAAGTTTTGAGGTACTTAGGATTTGAATTTTTCTTACTAAGAAGGTTGTCAAAATAATGACCACACTACAATATTTTTGAGTAAATGTTTTATTTTAAATATCGAATTTTTATTCAATAGCTACATTATTAACGGTTTTGAAATTGTCTCCCAACAGCCGTGTCATTCTATTGCTGAAAGATAGGTATCTCCTACTATTGAGTACGTCTCAGCCTGAACTTCGAATTGTAATAGCATTATAAGAGTAGGTATAGTATTCTGTACTATACCCACTCTTATACTAGTATTGCGCACGAAAGTTAGCTGAGTCCTGATATGTAGATCTACAAATTACAGAAAGATATATTGAATTATCAATGTTCATGCTTTGCTTCTTGGCTTTACAAAGCAGACACTTTTTGTGCTGGTAAGTGTATGTCATCGCCGTCGCCGCCGCTGACACCGGGTCTATCTGATTGTCTGTGTTTGTGGCACTATATAACTCTTTACAGCGGTATGCCTATGCATACCGGCCATACGAATGGATCTGGCAAACTGCGTTTAGATTATAAAATTCTTTGGCCGGGTTTACATAAAAAGACGTAAATTCGAAAATTTCAGAACAAGGCGACTATGGAGTGACCAACTAGAAAAAGTTACTGAATTTATTAATTCTTAATATTTAGTGTGTAGCACTAAGAAATCGGGTGTTATGTTAATTTACACGTTTAATAAATTGAGTAATAAAACGTGTAATAACACTAAGAAATAAAAACGGACCTCTTTCCTGATACAGGCAGGTTTAGGTACCAACAATCGTGACTAAGCCTTCGATATTATCCGCGATGTCTCACACCACATAAACCATACATCTAACATGTGTAAACAAGCTCAGCAATTTTGCGGGCTCAGTACTCTTGGGTGTTCCCAAGGGTAGGTGAACTAGGAACGGGTTAACAATGAAACCAGTCGAAGTCCAGATTCAAAAAAGGTATATTAAAAATTCACATCACAAATTATACACGGTACATATCACTACCGCGATGTAAAAGGTAGGCAGCGCCATCTAGTGACATCAAGCGGAACTATATATAAAATGTATGACTAAAACAGTGTGATGTTAAAATACGTTCAACAATGTGCATAATATGGAAGATGCGAATATTGTAATTGAAATGGAAATAAGTCAATACAACAAGCTGAACGTTTGTTTAACTTGATGAAACTTAACACTCAGGATTCAGGACTAGACCCTACTCGCCGGACTCATGCAGCACGGATCCAAAAAAATTGAACTTCTATGTTCTATTGCCATTTACGCTGTTTATACGAATGGTTTCAAGATCCGCGCTGCAGCTAGCCATATAGGTCTTCTTTTGGCGAAGTTAAGCTTCAAACCACAGTAGATCTGTATATAATACCTGTATTTGATCCGTATATCCCCTAGTGTTGCTGATGTCCATAGGCGGCGGTGACCACTTTCCATCAGGTGGCCCGCTTGCCTGTTTCTCAGCCGTATAAAAAAAATTATACAACTTCAATATGTAATAATCTCAACAGTGTGGCTTCTGCACCACCCGTTATTTTATAGGTAATCAAAATAAGTATTATTGAAGCTACTCCATAGATGCTCTGTTCTAGGAACAACAAACATTGGGCCAAATATTGGCAATGTTTCCAAGTCAACCAGAACTAAATTTATTTTTCTTCAATTTGACTATTACTTATAATATAACTTATTGTATGAAAATAGCATTTAAAAATTTACCAGTTCCTAATTTATTTTTCGCCAAAGTAAAACACTATAAAATTTCGCCACGCTGTCTCCAAACTTCGCCAGTATTGCGAAAAAATAATCCAATGTGGCAACACTGTCAACGAGAATTTTTTTCTAAAAAGAGAAGTCTATAGTTTCGATTGCTGTATGATCCAAAATCTTTGGTTTCGAGCAATTATCTAGAACTCTCAGTCACAAATTAAAAAATACTAACAGTTGATAATAGCAGTAGGTTCGAATGGGTACTTAACAACTTATATCCTTCTCTATCAGACATGTCATATGCACCATTAAAAAAGGAAACAAAATATAGATTGTGACTCCAGCTATAAGTAGGCTCTAAAGTCGAATATATTTGCGGCAAATTCTATAGTTTAATATCCGTGTGACGTCACGGGCCGGCCCTCAGGGTTCCCAACCCAGCGATTTCTTCCACAAATTTAGGGGTATGTGGGATTAGATATTTTAGATAATGTTCATATTGTTGGGGTATATTTAGTGGCTTAGGTACTTTGTTTATATTTAATTTTACATAAAATTATTAAGGCAGATTATATTATAGCTTTAGACGCTGTCTAAAAAGTGAAGCGACTTAGGAAATTATAAGAATGATTGACATCAACAAGTAATCAACCTGATTTAGAATAATGAAGACGTCCATCTTTTAGCTCCTATCTTGTTGTATACAGACGGTCCTCATTATTCAATCAGTTATGCTTAGGTATCTACTTGTTGATTTCAATCAATCTTATCATTTCGCTGGTTGCTAAACTTCTTAGACAGAGTTTAACACATTAAGTTCACAGATATTGTACGCGTACAAGGAAGGAGATTAATGTCTTAGAGGCCAGGTCAGGACATTTCTTTTGTTATAAAATTGGTCAGCAGCGTTTCCTGTTTTTTGATTTACGTGCCAAGCGTGGAGTTTGTGACAAACCCCCCCACTAGTTTATAGCAGGCTTAAATACTGAAGTGCAGTTACAATTTAAACATACAATTTTTTTGTTATATTTATGGGTAAATATTTTAGGACTTAGTCTCCCATTTCAGGCAAATAACGCCTTTTTTTCTTGTATCCCTGTCCGCATCGCCCGCATTTTATGCTGGTATCCCTAACTACTGACAATGCGGTGCGGCTGTGCGGCGCGGCCAGTGCGGGTAGTGAACGCACTCCTATACAAACTCATACAAAGCAACCCGAAATGCGATGCGTGCGGCGCGTGCGGCTCGTGCGGTGCGGGCTAGTCGACGCGTAGCTTTAGACCTCATTCTAATCGAGTTTTGACGGTCATCATTCGAATGAAATGTGATTCAAGTCCCATCTCTATGCTTTGTCTAAAATAGAATGATAATTTTGACAGCTCACTAATTGTTGGTCTTTGGCGCACGCCTATGAAGTTTTGTGTTTTTATTTCGGTAATATGTACTACGGAAAATGTCGTACTTCATAGACAGGCCCCGCCCTTTTAGTGAAGTGCCACGAATAACGAATAACAACAGACAATCGAAAATCGATATTGATATAATATTATCGAATATTTAAAATTAACATTTAGGTAACCTTATTATTTTTTGGAACTAAACTTTTATTTCTTGTTTGGATTTTACCTTAAGAGACCTTTCACAACAACGATTTCGAGTCGCGCGTATGAGGAGTTTTCCAGTAGGTATTGATAGTTGGTTTCAAAAAGCATCAAAAGATGGCGCTCCTACAATTTTGGTAATCTTTTTTAAATCTGTATGATGGTAGCAGTGATTTCATGCAGCCAACTAATACTAAACTTAAAAATAAAATGTTTGTTAATATAAACATAACTGCTAAAGGTTAAACGAAATGTAAAAAGAAATATTTATAGAAGTTGGCACTATGTTCCATTATTATTACAACCTCTAAAATGGTTGAAAACTATTGGCAAATACAATATTATCCAATACAACGTACCCAGTGTTTATATCCTGTTTGCTAAGAACCTATTTCAAGCGATTATCAATTACCTAAATTGTCGGGGCGCCATCTAGTGAGTGGTTAGGAATGCTTTAGATACCTATTGGAAAACTGCTCATTAAACCAAATCAAGTTTGGGGGTTTTTTCTGAATAATGTATCATTTTGGGAAAAAATTATTATGAATCTGGGGAAATATGAGAAACACATCTGGCAACCCTGAACCAAGCATAGTTTGTCTGTGTGCCAAGAAGCGAGTAAAGCTACGCGTCGACTAGCCCGCACCGCACGAGCCGCACGCGCCGCACGCATCGCATTTCGGGTTGCTTTGTATGAGTTTGTATAGGAGTGCGTTCACTACCCGCACTGGCCGCGCCGCACAGCCGCACCGCATTGTCAGTAGTTAGGGATACCAGCATAAAATGCGGGCGATGCGGACAGGGATACAAGAAAAAAAGGCGTTATTTGCCTGAAATGGGAGACTAAGTCCTAAAATATTTACCCATAAATATAACAAAAAAATTGTATGTTTAAATTGTAACTGCACTTCAGTATTTAAGCCTGCTATAAACTAGTGGGGGGGTTTGTCACAAACTCCACGCTTGGCACGTAAATCAAAAAACAGGAAACGCTGCTGACCAATTTTATAACAAAAGAAATGTCCTGACCTGGCCTCTAAGACATTAATCTCCTTCCTTGTACGCGTACAATATCTGTGAACTTAATGTGTTAAACTCTGTCTAAGAAGTTTAGCAACCAGCGAAATGATAAGATTGATTGAAATCAACAAGTAGATACCTAAGCATAACTGATTGAATAATGAGGACCGTCTGTATACAACAAGATAGGAGCTAAAAGATGGACGTCTTCATTATTCTAAATCAGGTTGATTACTTGTTGATGTCAATCATTCTTATAATTTCCTAAGTCGCTTCACTTTTTAGACAGCGTCTAAAGCTATAATATAATCTGCCTTAATAATTTTATGTAAAATTAAATATAAACAAAGTACCTAAGCCACTAAATATACCCCAACAATATGAACATTATCTAAAATATCTAATCCCACATACCCCTAAATTTGTGGAAGAAATCGCTGGGTTGGGAACCCTGAGGGCCGGCCCGTGACGTCACACGGATATTAAACTATAGAATTTGCCGCAAATATATTCGACTTTAGAGCCTACTTATAGCTGGAGTCACAATCTATATTTTGTTTCCTTTTTTAATGGTGCATATGACATGTCTGATAGAGAAGGATATAAGTTGTTAAGTACCCATTCGAACCTACTGCTATTATCAACTGTTAGTATTTTTTAATTTGTGACTGAGAGTTCTAGATAATTGCTCGAAACCAAAGATTTTGGATCATACAGCAATCGAAACTATAGACTTCTCTTTTTAGAAAAAAATTCTCGTTGACAGTGTTGCCACATTGGATTATTTTTTCGCAATACTGGCGAAGTTTGGAGACAGCGTGGCGAAATTTTATAGTGTTTTACTTTGGCGAAAAATAAATTAGGAACTGGTAAATTTTTAAATGCTATTTTCATACAATAAGTTATATTATAAGTAATAGTCAAATTGAAGAAAAATAAATTTAGTTCTGGTTGACTTGGAAACATTGCCAATATTTGGCCCAATGTTTGTTGTTCCTAGAACAGAGCATCTATGGAGTAGCTTCAATAATACTTATTTTGATTACCTATAAAATAACGGGTGGTGCAGAAGCCACACTGTTGAGATTATTACATATTGAAGTTGTATAATTTTTTTTATACGGCTGAGAAACAGGCAAGCGGGCCACCTGATGGAAAGTGGTCACCGCCGCCTATGGACATCAGCAACACTAGGGGATATACGGATCAAATACAGGTATTATATACAGATCTACTGTGGTTTGAAGCTTAACTTCGCCAAAAGAAGACCTATATGGCTAGCTGCAGCGCGGATCTTGAAACCATTCGTATAAACAGCGTAAATGGCAATAGAACATAGAAGTTCAATTTTTTTGGATCCGTGCTGCATGAGTCCGGCGAGTAGGGTCTAGTCCTGAATCCTGAGTGTTAAGTTTCATCAAGTTAAACAAACGTTCAGCTTGTTGTATTGACTTATTTCCATTTCAATTACAATATTCGCATCTTCCATATTATGCACATTGTTGAACGTATTTTAACATCACACTGTTTTAGTCATACATTTTATATATAGTTCCGCTTGATGTCACTAGATGGCGCTGCCTACCTTTTACATCGCGGTAGTGATATGTACCGTGTATAATTTGTGATGTGAATTTTTAATATACCTTTTTTGAATCTGGACTTCGACTGGTTTCATTGTTAACCCGTTCCTAGTTCACCTACCCTTGGGAACACCCAAGAGTACTGAGCCCGCAAAATTGCTGAGCTTGTTTACACATGTTAGATGTATGGTTTATGTGGTGTGAGACATCGCGGATAATATCGAAGGCTTAGTCACGATTGTTGGTACCTAAACCTGCCTGTATCAGGAAAGAGGTCCGTTTTTATTTCTTAGTGTTATTACACGTTTTATTACTCAATTTATTAAACGTGTAAATTAACATAACACCCGATTTCTTAGTGCTACACACTAAATATTAAGAATTAATAAATTCAGTAACTTTTTCTAGTTGGTCACTCCATAGTCGCCTTGTTCTGAAATTTTCGAATTTACGTCTTTTTATGTAAACCCGGCCAAAGAATTTTATAATCTAAACGCAGTTTGCCAGATCCATTCGTATGGCCGGTATGCATAGGCATACCGCTGTAAAGAGTTATATAGTGCCACAAACACAGACAATCAGATAGACCCGGTGTCAGCGGCGGCGACGGCGATGACATACACTTACCAGCACAAAAAGTGTCTGCTTTGTAAAGCCAAGAAGCAAAGCATGAACATTGATAATTCAATATATCTTTCTGTAATTTGTAGATCTACATATCAGGACTCAGCTAACTTTCGTGCGCAATACTAGTATAAGAGTGGGTATAGTACAGAATACTATACCTACTCTTATAATGCTATTACAATTCGAAGTTCAGGCTGAGACGTACTCAATAGTAGGAGATACCTATCTTTCAGCAATAGAATGACACGGCTGTTGGGAGACAATTTCAAAACCGTTAATAATGTAGCTATTGAATAAAAATTCGATATTTAAAATAAAACATTTACTCAAAAATATTGTAGTGTGGTCATTATTTTGACAACCTTCTTAGTAAGAAAAATTCAAATCCTAAGTACCTCAAAACTTCAAAACCCAAAAGTAACTAAGTAGATATTGAATAATAATATTATAAAGAGGAAAGGTTTGATTTTTTGTTTGTTTGTATTGAATAGGCTTCGAAACTACAGGACCGATTTCAAAAATTCGTTGGGAAGCTACACTATCCCCGGGTGACATAAGCTATATTATATTTTCTAAAAATTTATGGATCATTACTAAAACTCCAATAATGTAATCCAAGATGTAAAAAATACCCAAAAAATTCCTTACTACGCGTGTGCTGCGAAAACTATTGATGATAGAACAAAATAATGTACTACGACTTTGCAGAACAAATCATTATCTACAAAAAGTGTTGCAACAGTATATGTCTAACTATTATAGTTATGTCACAATAATGGTCTTTTATTTTTAAAATTTAATTGAAATGCCGCCGTTAAAAAACGTTCTTTATTTGTACCTTAGCTATAATCCTTATCAAAATCAATTACTTTATATTCACGACTGCTTCAATACCTTTATATAACTTTTTGAATTATTCAATTCAGACATTCCATTCGAAAGATATCACGAGTTTAAAAATGTGAAAATTAGAAAAAAGTCGCGTGTTCGCCGCTCAGTCCGCTCGACTATCTAGGCAGCACGGGGTACGTGGAGGGGAGTCAATGTCAAGAAATAAAGTGCCGCGCGGCTTACTCACGCGGTCGGCTCCCTACGCAGCGGTCGTGTGAGGAATCGAATAATTTTCGCTTGAAAGTAAACCGTGTACCCGTAGTGGCACTCGTGCGAAGCCGCTGCTGCTAGTATTGAATAAAACTTAAATGTTTACAGTAAACCATTTAGGTCCTAAAAATTATTGTAATTTGATTGTAATTGACGACTTTTTAAGTTAGATGAGCTCGTAGATCCTAGATGTTACTCTTTGTTGTATTTATTTATTTAACACTTTATTGCACACAATATAAAAAATAATAATTTTTGCATACAATATAGTATACAGAAATTACAAAATTAAAGACGACACAACAGGCACTACTTATTTCTAAGAAGAACTCTCTTCCAGCAGGCCTATAGAAGAGGGACATTATAGTATATAGGGGATGAGACGTGCGCATTAGTTTAAAAACATATCTATATTTAATAAACTACATAAATTATAAATGAGATACTAAATACACACAATATAGTATATTTATAAATACACATACATATATACATAATAAAATAAATACAGGTATTGTATAACATTCAGGCACATAATGTTCCTTTACACGCTTTTTAAATATGCATTTTGATTTTGTATGTATCAGCAACTCGTGGCCCCTCGTAGGTATAGTTGCTCTGCTCAATCCGACTCGTGCAGACGGTTTGAATGCTTGTACAAATTTGTACAAACAGTAATATATCTGAAATAAGTAAGTAATAATGTTATGATATAAAGATGTTTTTGAGGTTTGGTTTTGAAATTGAAATAGAACAAAGAAAAGTATTTTTAAGATCAATAAAACTGGAAATATATTTTGACCAGCTTTTGCCCGCAAGCACGCCCGCGTAGAAATCGTTTTTATGACAGTTTAGCTTTTTCCCGCATTACCATTTTAAATGGCCTTCGAAGGATTGTATGAAAGTTGACCTATTTGTCCGTTTTTTTGCAACGGAGTGTAAATAATTAATAGTACCTAATAATAATGTAGGAAATATGTAAATACGTACCAATTAATAATATATGCTTACCTTAAACAAACTACCAGTCTTTTTCTGGCACTACAGCCCTTCTAAACTTTGTATGTTGTTTTGTCAAATAGGGCTTGAGAATATCTCGGAAACTATGAAACTAGATTTTTAACATACGAATGTAATCAAAAAATATTGGTCTCTCATATTTATTTTATGAACCCATGCTTGACGTTATTTCGGTTTACGTTCCTCTTCATCTGCCAACAAACAACATCTCTTCATCAATATCCATTACAATAAATTAAATGATACTTTAATGAACTAATATTATAAATATAGAGGGATAACCCGTACCGACAGTCAGCAAAGACTTTAATTTTTTTTAGAGCAAAGAGAAAGAGCAATCGGGGTTACCATCTAAGCGTTATTTTGAAGTGTCATTTATTAGACCAAACCATGATACACAGTTGGCATCCCTGCCCGCAATTGCGGTGCGTGCGGTGCGGCCAGTGTGGCCATGCCATCAGCAACGTCAGCAATATCTCAATGCGATGCGTGCGGCGCGTGCGGCTCTTGCGGTGCGGACTAGTCGACGCGTAGCTTTAGTTGTCGAGTTGTCGATCTATAGTAATCTGTGGTGTGGTTGTCGGTCTGTGTATTTCACGGGGTGGAAACGCAGTATCCAGAGTCATAAACTTAGTAAAAGCGACCGCCAGCATTGAGTCGCTGTCAAATAACTTTTTAAATATAATTTTACATACTAGACATCCCGGTTGTATACAAAAATATCACCAATATGTGCAGATAATAAAAAATATTATAATATCTTTAAATTATGTTTATACATTTTTAGAATAAAAGTAATATACCTATATAAATAATACGCGAAAGTTCTTTTTTTATAAACATTCACTACTGATACCTTGTATCCAAAGCCAAACCGAACTTCTAGAAAAAGAAACTACTTTTTGACAGAAATCGTTTTTTTGTATTTTCGTGAATTCTAATTTGTTATTGTAATATAAATATAATAGATTCCTATCGGCTTCTATTTGAATTTTTGAGCAATGTTTCAATATCGCTGTGTCGTGAGAGGATGCCCATTGAGAGAAACATTGTGAAATTGGCCAACTCCAGAACTTGCGAAATATAGTTAAAATTACTCAAACCTCATAGTCCAACATAGTGTTTTCACTGCCAAAGAAAACTCTGTTATTTATAAAAGTAAGTAGTATATTACAATTTAAGTTTTTAACAACGGTATAATGTTCATATTTGTGCCATGTTGTCCTTTTCCTTTCCATTTCATGGATTAGCAATAGGACTTCTACATTAGTGGAGGACTTCTACATCATCCCTATTTTTTCGTTGGTGGTTCCAAAGTGAAAATATTAGCAAATTGCCGTTTTACATAAATTATACCTAATATAATGTTTTAAACTATTGCGGTTATTATTACACATTTTAAGGTTATGTTCCGTTCCGGGTTTCCTACCGCGTCGCGTGACCATGATGCATGCAACTGCGTCGAAATATCGGGCTACTCGTCAACAAAGGTATGCGATAGGTAACCCGGAACATAACCTTAAAATTATACCGAATGTTTCATTGTAAGCATTCATAGAATATAATTATTAGACTAAACCTTTCCTTGCCGCTCCCTTTAACTATGAATACTTAACATTCCTGTTTCCATTTTCCAGGTGTTTTGAGGATGATTGATATCAAGTTTATGACCACGAATACCCAGAGGCCTACTATGGTAATTGTTTTAATTGAAAAGTATACTATATTATTGTAAACTTATTTTGTTTGGTTATATGTGTGAAGCATGAAATTGCATTTTGCTTTATGCATTTAACATTGGTTGTTCATATTGGGCTAACAAGCTTAACTGGTATTAAGTGCATTTATTTCATGTGTAAACACTTCTTAAAAATTTTGTATATTTATTGACCGTGTTGACATTTAAAGTATTTCTTGCAGAAAAATTAATTGGCCCTTGTAATAAGCGAGACTTATTTGGATATAAGTACCTACCTACATTTATACCTGTACCAAAACATGAATTTTTATTAAGTAAATATAAGCAAAGGCTAAACAAAACTTCTATATGGCTAAACTTATATTTGAAGTGCACTATTATTTGTTCAAGCCATCAATTTATTTTTGCATTTGATAGAACACATCCAAAATTTTGTATATTTATTGACATTTAAATTATTTCACTCAGAAAAATTAATTGGCCCTTGTAATAAGCAATACTTATTTGGATATAAGTACCTACCTTCATATTATACCTGCACTAAAACATGAATTTCTATTAGGTAAATATAAGCAAAGGCTAAACAAGACTTCTATATGGCCAAACTTATATTTGAAGTGCACTATAATTTGTTCGAGTCATCAATTTATTTTTGCTTTTGATAGTACACATCCTCTTGATAATGGACATCTACAGGTGTACACAGGTTTGCACTGGTACATTGGTACTACGATGACATTAAAGCTTCATTATTGACTTTTACTTTCAGGTAGATGGTGTCGAACACAACTTGAGAACATTCTGTGATCCTGCGGTGATTATTTTAAATTGAGAGGCGCTTTACTATTACTTTGTAATTAATTTCTAGACAAATTATATGTATGTTAATTATGTGCCATTTGTGTTTTCTTTAATATATGAATTAGAAATCAGTAATAATAAAGTACAATATGAAAATCGAGAAAATGTAATCGATGTGGCATCCCTAGCCAAATCGCAATCGATAGATTGTTATGTTGATATGACCGCAGCACTAGCACTTGTCAAAATTGTTATGTCAAACTATACGTCAAAACCGATGCTGGCGGTTTTCTCTACGACGTCCGTGTCTCTATGGACGTTTCCCATCTGATCTATAGTAATCTGTGGTGTATTTATTTCGCGAGTTTCGCGTGCTCGTCTTTTAATTGTATTTCGTTGTTGTATTAGTGGTTTTAAGATACTCATTCAAATACTACACAGTTTCGTGAATAAGCAAGTCAACAAACAACATCAAGAAATATAAAAACAAGAAAAAGTCGTGTAGTTTTACTACAGTATTTGGATTATTTAAAATGGCTTTAGCATTACAGAGACGTGCAAATGTAAGTAGAACTCTCTTTTCTATATTATATGCCTATATCCCTTGGATCTGTTGATTGAGTGTCACAAGCTGCTGCTGTGACGCGCACTCTTTTGCCTGTCTCAGAATTTACCTACGAAAGCGAACAATTTCTGCCCATAACATTGTATATACTATTAAAATACAATATGAATATTGTATAATCTAACCAAAACAATACTTGTTCTTGAAGGTTCAATGAAAAAAATTTTTCCTTAACAAGAATCTCTAAATTATTTGTTTTTCGTTAACTATTCATTGAAAATTTTCATTGTAGTTTGGCGTTAATGCACGCTATTGTATGGAGACCCTGCAGATTGTGACCGAAGCATGAATCTTGGTACAGGTGTAGGCTAACTTTAACCCGGGGTTATCGCTAGGCAATTATGAACACAAACGGTTAACGGGTTAAAATTACCACATTATACACAATGTCGTAATTTTTCCCTCTAATTTTTTAAACATGTGGATATATTTATATATATTTTTTTAATTTTATACTTTTCGTCACTCTAGATTAAAGTGTGACACTAATATTAAAACAGGTATTTTTAATATTTCACCACTCACTCAAAAGAGAGCTAAGAACATAATTTTTAAGATTACAAAGAAAATTTTATTATTATTGTTCTTTGAAAACATGCAACATGAGTTCAAATAGTATAGTATAGTATCAAAGTAGTGTCTGCTTTAGCGCAAACATATGATGATGATTGTTATAGCCAATCATTTGGATGGGGGTACGTAGTGGCATGCAGACATATAGTGATATCCGATGTCATTTTAAGCAATATGTTTACACAGGTATTGGGCCCGGAACTTCTCATTAGAGTCACTCTTAAAATTAGAGTCGCTCCTCACACTCAAGGACCATGTGAGCAGTTGTTTCCTCAGCTACTAAACATCCCCTGCACAGGGGGCTGTGTGTAGCTCCGATGGTATGCAGTAGTTTGTTTAGGGGTAGGTGCTCTGTAATTGTACCACTGTCTAAAGTTCTCTTGTTATAGATTCAGTAGTCTTTTAGTTAGCTTAGGGGATCTTTCGCTCACCACTAACTTAAGACTGCCTACATCCGGGTGTGCTTTCCCAGTGCTTGTTGTGCGGGTCATTTGTATATTTGCTCTCCCACGAGCGTAGCGTATTGAAAGAAAGGGGTAGAAATGGGGCGGGACCGGCAATCCTCATCCCTGATCCCTGATTCTAGCTAGCTCATCGGCGGCATTGTTGCCCATTGAGTTGCTATGACCTTTAATCCATTGTAGAGTGACCCTGTTCACCAAGGAGATGTCCTCTAGTGCATGGTGACACTCCAGGATCAAGGAACTGTTAATGCTTTTGCCCATTAGAGTTTTCAGTACATGCTATCTGTTAGTATTCTGATGCCTTGGTCGCATAAGCCAAGGCGCTGTACTAGCTGGGTGGCTTGCGTAATTGCTACACATTAGCACTGAAAGATCTAGTGAGAAAATACCTGCTCCTGTGCCCTGGTCAGTCTTTGATCCATCAGTGTTTATACGGATTTCTTGTAGCCCAGACGGGTCTGTCTCCGCCTTAGCAGTTTGGATATGGTATTTTTTTCCAAATTTGAACTGCTTCAGAGCTCTGTCACACTTGGCCTCAAATAGTGGATTATTCGACACCATTGTTTTCCACAAGGTGTGGTGGGAACCAAGTTTGTTGCACCATAGATTTGAAACATTGAGTCTTGAGTGTAGCCATTATTGCCTCCTGTTGTATATGTAGGTCAAGCGGTGACAATCCCAGTAGTACCTCAAGGGCTGCTGATGGTGTTGAGCTTTAAGTTGGAATCGCTGTAACTTGTTAATTGACGTGGCCAGCTTGGTTCTAGTCCACCAGGTGATTGCCCCATATAGTGGTCGAGCTACGTAAAAAAAACCGCAAATCGATGTACAGGATAGCCGTTTGGTACACGGGTACTTTAGGTTAAAACAATCATTTTGACCGGTAGTTCCTAAAAATATTCCCAGGGGGGGGTCAGTAATATTGACATTAATTTGAATATGGGATTCGAAATTTTTTTTTTCGGAATCCTATCGTGTTTGGTATCAAATGAAAGGGCATCATAAGCCGGTTCTAAAAATATACTACATCAATAACTTTCAGCCACCTGTTCTCTTAAAATCCAAGAAATATTTTCAAAACATACCAAGTTTGGACTCCTCCAGGTAGGAGACGGATTAGTAAATTTTTATAAAATATACGCCAAATGACTCTTAATATGCCCATATCCAAAGACAAAAAGGCGATTTAAAAAAGATTTTAATTTACTAATTTTAAAATATTTTTTTCTTTATTAAAAAGTTGAGATTTAGTATTTTTTGAATCATATCGAACTGTACTGCACTTTACTATTGTTAATCTATGTTAAATTGATATTAATACGCTTGCCCCCCCCCCCCCCCCCCCTTCTCCTTCTGCACCTGAGAGGATTTTCCTGCACCTGAGAGGAAATCAAATTCGCTTAGGTGCAGAGTGAGGAGTGCGGAGGGAGAGAGGAAAGGGGAACGGGGAGATAGAAACCGTAAGAGCATTATTTTACATAGTTAATAGCATAAAAAACAATAATAATAGTACAGTACAGTAGAGTTCGATAAGTTTAAAAAAATACAAAATCTCAACTTTTTAATAAAGAAAAAACTATTTTAAAATTAGTAAATTAAAATATTTTTTAAATCGCCTTTTTGTCGTTGGATATGGGTATATTTAGAGACATTTGGCGTATGTTATACAAAAATTTACTAATCCGTCTCCTACCTGGAGGAGTCCAAGCTTGGTATGTTTTGAAAATATTTCGTGGATTTTTAGAAAACAGGTGGCCGAATGGTATTGGTGTAGTACATTTTTAGAACCGGCTCATGATGCCCTTTCATTTGATATCAAACACGATAGGAATCTGAGAAAAAAAAATTCAAATCCCATATAAAAAATTAATATCGATATTACTGCTCCCCCCCTGGGAATATTTTTAGGAACTACCAGTCAAAATGATTGTTTAAACCTAAAGTACTCGTATACCAAACGGCTATCCTGTACATCGATTTGCGGTTTTTTGCCAATATTTGCTGTGTACACCGTCCACTAATATGTTACAAATGGTTTCACTACTGCAGTATACAGCCACTTGGCGATTTTTGGGGAGATACCCCAGGTGTTGCCCAGGAGTCTGTTACACTGCCATAGGGAGATGCTAGCTATGGCCAGCTTATGATCCAAGTGTTTGTTCCATAACATTTTGCTGTCAAATGTAACCCCGAGATATTTGACTTCGTTAGTTAGGGATAGGGTCGTTTCGAACAGTTTGAGTTATCTGAGTTGCCCCAGATTCCTCTTGTGTGTGAACATAAACATTTATGTTTTGGTTGGGTTCCTGGAGTGTTCCTGTTCATGACACCAGTCTTCAACTATTCTTAAAGCAGACCTCATGAGATCACATAAGATGTTTTGAAAGGGTCCGCTGATTAGTATTGCTATGTCATCAGGATAGCCTACTGTATTAAGGTTGTGGTTGTTTAATAAGACCGTTGACCACTATGTTCCATAAGAGCGGGGATAGGACCCCCACCTTGAGGACATCCTCTAGCAACCACTACTCTTGTTGTGTTATTTATTCATAGTGAGTCGCACGGCCCTGTATCTCAGCATGGAGTCTATCCACCCGGCAATGGTATCCTTTACTCCGTGCTTCTTTAGGGCATTGCTTTTGACTGCCAAAGTGTGTTTTATCAAACGCACCTTTAATGTTTATGAAGACCCCTAGGGTATAAATTATTATTCAAAAAGGTTACATTATTAAGTTGTAATGCCAATTACAAAACTGCAATTTAAAATTTTGGTAATTGATATAGCCAGTAAGTACACCATATAAGATACAAAAAGAAAAATAAAAACAACAATCAAAATTCTAAAACTAAGTATAAACTTCTCTCTAGAATATAATTTAAGATTCTCTCTCTGTATGTGTGTGTGTGTTTGTGTGTGTGCGTGTGTTTGTGTGAGTGTTCGTGTTTTTGTTTAATGTATGCGTGTGTTATCTTTCACGCGACTGGAAGTACTGGATAACCCTTTTTGTAAATTGTGCTCGGCTAAGATGGAAGACATCAGCACTGTCGGAGAGGCACTTCTCATACCCGTCTATAGCCCTATTGAGCGGAGAGCCCAGGGCGTAGCCGCTGCGCGCGCGGCGGTGGTCAAGTAAAGTTAGATGCCATAGCGTGCTCTATATGAGCTGTAACGCTATGTAGTACCGATTCAGTGCCCTTGCCCTTGCATGGAGTAGGTGTGTTGATTTTTAAAAACTCTAACAGTTGTGTTATATACTAGTATTTTATTTTGATGAGCTTCTTAAAGTTTCATTTATCCAAACAGAAAAATAATACTTGTGACCTTTACTTTTCATTCAGATAAATAATTTTATTGTACAAAAAGTTATTATGAAAACTTCAAATATGAAAATCGTATTAAAGTGTGATAATGGAAAAAAACATTTTATGTTTTACAACTAATGGTTTTGAAAATATTTATTTTTATTTCAGGTCCGTTTGCCTCCTGAAGTAAACAGGATTCTTTACATAAGAAACTTGCCCTACAAAATATCAGCAGAAGAAATGTATGACATATTTGGAAAGTATGGTGCTATCAGACAAATTCGTGTGTAAGTATGATTGAATCATATAATTTAGAACATAGGGTCAGTAAGGAGTGAATAACGTAAAATAATGAAATTTGACAATAAACAAGATCTTAAATCACAAGTAAAGGAAACAAAATCTTTAATTTGTACACATATCATATGAAAATAGATGTATATTTTATATAGCGACCCTCCCCGGCTACACATCTTAACAAATTATACACCTAAACCTTGCTCATGCATCATTGTCTATTGGTTTAAATCCGTTCAGAAGTTTTTAATACCAACCAAAAAAACAGGTGTGTTATAAGTTTGACATGTATATCTGTTATGTCTGTTGCATCGTAGCTCCCGGACGTCTGGACCGATTTGAATGCGGTTTCTCTATTTGAAAGCCAATTTAATCGAGATGGTTAAAAGCTTTGTTTCATTAAAATCGGTTCAGAAACTATTTGAAAATATGTAAACTTGGTGGTTGGGGTTATCAGACTTCTGTTGGTTAGAATAGAATAGAATCTGTATTGTAAAAAACACTGACAATAATTGCTTATGCAACGCTATCCATTACAGCGCGGACGTACAATAGTAGAATAATTAAAATAAAATAAAAAACAGGTAGGAAATAATTCTAACATACGTACGAAACTTTAAAAATTTACCATGTAACCTACAGTCTTATATTTTAAATAACTATAATATTCAGCTAGGTTATAAAATGTTTTCTAGTAGCTGGTTTTCAATATTTAACTTAAGTAAATTGAGTTCCTATAAATTTTTTGATTTCGCTAGGTAAATTTTCAAAATTTTAAACCAATTACATATGGACTTTTATAGAATAAATTATTGCAAGTTTGCAGTATACAACTCATAATATATTCGTAATTCGGTCTGTGTAATCTACTGGTATTCCTAAAAAATGTGTCGTCGTTAGCTTTTACAAACGTACTTATTTCAATTATAGAAATACCAGTTACAGACAATATTTTATCTTTTTTTGAACTTATTCCGTAACGTTTCAGTTTGTTTCATTTTTAAAATATTTCGTAAACATTTCTTTTGCGCTATAAATATCGATTGGACATTTACAGAATTACCCCAGAAAATGATACCGTAACTTAATTGAGGATAAACATAACCGTAATAGGCAATTATAGCTATGGATTCAGGTGTAATGACAGATAGAATGAGTAGAGCGTAACAGAAGCTAGAGAGTTCCTTGATTAGATTTTCAGTATGAGCTTTCCAGTTTTAGATTTTTATTAATTTATCGTGAACAGACAGTCAGATAGACAGACGCAGCGTAGGACTTTGTTTTATTATATGTAGCAAATTTAGTAAAAGATCATATTCCCGTATGAAGAATTGTTTTCTAAATATTTACCTAAAACCAAAAAATTTGACCTTTCGGGCCCTCCTTACATGAAAAGCACCAAAGGTATAAAAGTAGATTTTGAGTATGTTGATTAGAAGCGTACAAATCGGTAATCATTTCATTTACAATTAGTTACACCTCAAGCTATATTTTCGGTTAATTCTACTCCACTACACACTTGTTACGACCATAGCGCCGAATACATCCCGCAAAAAAAAATTACCGTTTTGTATCGGGAGACTATAGGTACACCCTCTGGTTCCCCTGTCGTGGTGCTCTAACTAGGGTCTTTTCCATACAACCCTAGTCCAGTGACAAACAAACATATTGACGATATGATGATTGATAATGGAAAAGAAAAGTTTTTGTGCAGTGGCAAAATTAGAGCATTTTCGGAGTTTCATACGGCCTTAAAACCTGGATGATTTTGTAAAACTACCAAAGTTAAGCTGCCTAACGTAATTTTGTCACATAATTTCTTTCTTCGAATTCTTTGTCTTTCAGTTGCCACTAACACCTAACAACTAACCTAACACTGCATTTTTGTTTTAGGGGGAATACGCCAGAAACACGAGGTACAGCATTTGTAGTCTACGAGGACATATTTGATGCTAAAAATGCTTGTGATCATTTGTCCGGCTTCAACGTCTGCAACAGATACTTAGTGGTGCTCTATTATAGATCCAATAAAGCCTTCAAGGGTATTGATATTGAGAAGAAACAAGAAGAAATAGATACATTAAAAAAGAAGTATGGAATATCCTCAGAAGACTTACGAAAATGAATCTAGGTTAAGAAGTAGTATGTAATTAAAGTAAGTTGCTTTTAAAGTATCTTTTATTAAACATTTGGTTACAAGTATTCACAAATGTGATTCTTCAGTGTCCGTACGTTGCGTTCGTTGCTTATGTAGTAAAATTGCACACAACAACAGTAGTGCCAACAGTACAACAGAGACGCCACACATAGCAAACACTCCTCCACGTAAACGGTTGTCACCTATAAAAAATATTATCATCAATAACACAAAAAATATCCACATGCAAAATTTTATTTTTATACCGCTAAGGTGGCAAACAAGCTTGCGGCCTGCCTGATGGTAAGCAGTCACCGCAGCCTATGGACGTTTGCAATACCAGGGTCATCACCCACGCGTTGCCGACCCCGTAAACACCTTTTAACCCCTTTCTTGAAGAACTCCATGTTGTACTCTCCAGGGAAAACCTCTCCAGGTAGATAATAAAAAAAACAAAATCGTCAATCATTTAGCGCAAAGTTCTAAGTCCTCCAATGTAATTCTTCGTTGTACTAAGCAACAGAGACAGCATCGAAATCAGCTCAAGTCAAGAGATAGTAAGTATGTATGCTTGAAACGTCCAGACTTAAAACTGGATATGTAGATATGAAGATAAAATTTCTAAAAATCAATGAGAATTCTTTTTAGTTAAATTTGCTATTATATTGGAATGCTTTTCCTCCAGGTATGGTTCAGATATTCACATCAATGCCACATAGCAGTACTTTATTGGTAGACTTGGCGTTCTCCACGTTGGTGGATAGTTTGCCATAATATCAACGCTTGGTAAGCGGGTTGGAGAACGCCGTATCGTAACAGTAGAAAACGCGTTTTCTATTATATCGAGGTTCTAGCTGGGTACCACTTAAGACATTAGTCACACCCGTAAATATAAGGGATTGGCGCTACATTCTACTCAGCCGGACCACACGACATAAATATTACAGCCTGTATACAAAGTGTAAAGCGGTGTAAATAAGTGAAGTCAATGGATGCGACCATAATAATATCATTTTATGCCGACATTTCGATCAGTTTTCAGTTATCATGGTCACGGGTTGACTAATTGGTGGCCACTCACTATCATGCCGCTTGATCCAAGGGTATGATAATATAGGCTTGATCATATTAAGCCAAACTGACCGTATGTGGGGAGAAATTGTGCCATTTGAAGGATTCTACCCACACACAGTCAGTTTGGCTTGATCATGTGATTGGATCACATGGGATGGTGAGTGGCCACCGTAAGGTGACATAATGTCTTTAAAAGTAATAAAGAATATTGTTTTAACCCCTCAAGCGCACGAGGTCTACTAATCAAATAGACCATTTCTCATTTTGACTAATTCTCTAGGTGACTACTTCGCTATCGGCCCACTTGCCAAACCGCCTATTACGCATTCTGTCTAATTCTCAATGTGTCTACTTCGCACACCGTCTCCTTTTTTCTTTAACGTTATTTTCGGACATTAGCATCAAAATGGATTTCCTTCCCTTTCCTAGTGCCCAGTCCCAGTTTTCTAGTGTGTCGCCTTTATTAATTTAAGGTTGTGCTCTCGCGCACGAGGGTCCAGGGTCCGCCTTGACCATTATCCAGGATTTGGCTGATCAGGTGATTACAGTAGAGCGGCTGCCATCTAACCTCCGTGTACCAGGGGAACTGACCAGATTAGATCATAGTTACAAATTCAGTCGCCTGAATGTGCAGGTTTCATCACGATGTTTCTCTCACCGTAAGAGCATCAGTTAGCATTCAACTAATGTACATAACTCAGAAAAGAGTCATTGGTACATGGCCGTAGTGCGATTCGAATCCAATACCTTTCGCTTACGAGTCGGATATCTTAACCATTCGGACGCCGACGCTCCATACCTCAATACCTGACTATTCATAATTATATAAAAAGGCTTACCACTTTCGTTCATAAGATGTTCAGTATGCTGACCGGACACCAACATATTCGATAAATTTGGAAGATACTGAAGCCAGAAAGCAGCATCTTTTCGCGCCCCTTGTGTATAAGGGCTGACGTTGTCTTCGAATCGAAGGTCGTTCACGTAAGCTTCTCCAGCTCTATAGCGCTGCCATTCCTCATCTCTCGCTGGAGCTCTGAAACAGTTAAAATGTTTTCATTATAGGATCGCGGCAGGAAGGAAAAAATTTAGTAGATAAACAAACCGTACTAACCCAAACTTAATAAAATTAGTAATGTATCCTCTAAACTGCATTGATTCCCGTTTCTCCTCTTCGGTTTGATGCCTCCTTGCAATATGAAGCATTTGTGCATCTCCTAGTAGTGCGACTAAATCGGTGCCGTGTACCGCTCCTGAAATGCGTCTTTTATTGTTTTTATTCCGTATAGTACCTATATCTGCGGAGAGTTTCACCTCTGGGTGCTTTCAACCGTTGTTTCTAAATGATAGGATGTTTTGATGAATTCGTACTGCCGCCGTATTGCTGCTTCACCAACAGCAATCAGCGTTAACAACTCCCCTAGTACTAGGCGAGTGTAACCGTCTCACTGAGACGTTCTCAGTGGCACGCTTCATAGCCTAAAAAATATACGTACAATGCGTTTACTACGTTCCCACGGAAGCCACATTTAATTTCGGGAAAAACTGTAGCCTACTTTACTCGCTGATAATGTAGTTTTACTATATGTGAAATAATTTTTAAAATTGTCATGTAGTTTGTGAGTTTATTCATTACAAACAATCAAATTTTTTCTCTTTATAAACAACGCATAAAATTGAAATCACTAGTTTTCAACTCTCTTAATTGGCATAACAATTAGAATCAATGAGATAAAAATGTAGGTATACATTTTATAGATAAGATGACCCTGATGACAATGAATTAATACTTCGCGTGGGTAAAAGACAAAACAGCTATTGTCATCTGCACTAGGGCACCAGTCTGGTATTGAACACTGGATCTGGGCGTGCACGGATAGTGTTGAACCTGTAAAGTTGTGTTGTCTGCCGCGCAAGTCTGCGCCCGCGGCGCGCGCGTAGCGGTACACGTAGAGGCGGGCCACGCGCCGCGCCAGCCGCGCCGCCAGCAGCGCGCCGGCCGCGCCCCACCGCGCCGCCGACTGCATGCGCCCCAGCGCCTCCACCGCGGCGGCCACGTCCCGGGCGCCCCCGTTGCGGGATATACTGCCCCAGTACTCCCAGCGGACGGCTTGGATCAGCTGCAAGCGGAAGTGAAACTGATACGCGACGCTTCGCAACGAGTTTCTTGAGAAGCTAATGTTTTTTTTTCTATTCTATTCTATTGTCCACGAATATTTATTATTTATTCTAATGTGCACAGATCAAAGATGGTCTCCAACAAAACAAGCATACCATGGGTAGAGCTTCTGGTGATTTATTGAATTCGAACATTTGTAACATCTCGGGTATTGCTCTTGAAGTAATATATTCCGAGATATAAGGCAATCCACGTTTAGCCACGTCCTCGAAATTTTGTTCTGAAAAATTTGCGAGAAATTAATATTTAAAGGGGTGTTATAAGTTTGACGTGTGTATCAGTGTGTCTGTCTGTGGCATCGATTCCCAAACGAATGAACAGATATAGATGATTTACTCTATTTTGAAACCAGTTTAATCGAGATGGATAAAATCTACATAAATTACAAGTTGGTCGAATATTATCCGATTTTTTCTGTCGGTTAGGTTATTTAATCAACCCAAGCCATGATCCATCGAATACATTCTATGAATACTAGGTACTCAGATATTTTATAAATATGTATATACAGGTAGAGCAAGATAATTCCTTCCAAGATAGCTTTACATTTTAATTAGCAAACAAACCATAGCTGTTAATTGCTTCGAGGCTAGCTGTGCCGAAAAGCAAATCAAGTGGCATTGGCTGCTTTCCTCCAGTTAGAGCTGGCAATGTTCCTGGCAGATATTGTTCATTATCTGGCAAAAAGGTGTCGGGTATTGGTTGCATATCTTGTGTCCAGTTCGTATTCTGAAAAATATAAATTTAATGTTTAAAAAAAATACATCCTTAACTAGATTTAAGATTTAATCGGTTGTGCATCAGGAGATTTATAACAAAAGAAATATTTTTGTTTTTGTTTCCAAAAGGATACACACGGTAGGTATAATATTTTTTACCGAAAATAGAGTCATAATTTCGGTTAGCGTCTTAGTCCTTAGGCAATTTAGGATTTCCTGGTCGATATTGCTGTAGCACCTGAGGGCCTGTGCCATTTCCCGTGATATTCGTTCTGTAGCATTTCCGTTTATAAGATTCTTATCTAACGTTTTCCAAATATATTGTGGAGACATCAAAATTGCTCGACGAAAGAGACCTGTAAAATCCAAAAATAAGTCAATTATTAACTCCTCCATCAATTAACTGACGCAATATGCAGATAAAATGATAATTACCACTTACCTACAGATCGAGGTGAAGCTATATGATATAATACGCTATCAGCGCCAGCAGAGTGTCCAACGAGGGTGATTGCGGTTGGATCACCACCAAACGCAGAAATATTGACCCTCAGCCAGAGCAAAGCCAAATATTGATCCAGTAGCGCCAGGTTACCGCGAGCAGTCATAGACCTCAGCGTGAAGAAAGATAGCATATGCAATCTATAGGCCACGGTGACCACTACAATGCCTTCAGCTGCGAGCTCTTGGCAATGCAAATGCACACCTCCTTTCGTCCAAGATTCACTGTACAGTATGACTGCGACAGGCAACGAATTTCCGTCTGCACGCTAGCTGAAAAAAATTTATCAGTAACTACAAGTACGGCGTTTCCTTCGTTCGCAAAATGAATTGAACAATTTGTATTAACCCGAGGCGTCCATATATTAAGGAAAAGACAGTCTTCACTGATGTTCAGATTGTCTCCGTCATCATGGAGCTGCGGACACTGCGGCGGCACTCGATGGGCAAAGAAAGTTCGCCTCCAACCGGAATGACGCTCGGGGGCCTTAAAATATTTTAAATTCATTATTAAATTATCTTACTTTAGGTACAATAGTAGGAAGAGCGTCAGTGGCCTAATGGTTAAGAGGTCTGACTTATATTCCGTGGTACCGACGCCATTAAATGTCTTCCATAGCTTCACTAGCTACCGAACAGATAAGTTGGTGCCACTGTATCGTAATTCCCGCCTACTGTTGGACATCATATGATAATCGATACCTATAAGCTACTATATCTGTTTGTTCTTATTTTATGCGCTGTCATACCGTTCATCCGACTACGATAAAACTTTGTCAACTTATTGCTTGTATTTACGCGAAGGTAGACATAGGGTAGAAGGGTAAACTAAATTAGGGTAGGGATAGGACACCACACGAACGTCGCACTTTGCCAGCTAGTAATAAATTAAATAACCCATAGCTACAGGGTGTGTTGGACATAAATATGCAAAAACCAGCATACAAATAAATTATGTACTTCAATTTCCGGGAATCGAACCCGGGAATATTTGTATTTATACTGCGTTATTGAAATTTACGTTACCTATTATGTAAGATTTAGAATTTGTGCTAATCAGACGCTAGGCCGTTTTAGGTGACAAACTTACCGAAAATCTGTATCGGCCTGTCGGTGGCGTAGCATATGGAATCCCAAAAAACACTTCTACTATCGAGTTGTCGGTGTAAACTTTTGTCTGTAATTTTTTAAATTAGGAATTTATCTGCCCTGTATAAATATAAAAAAAAACATTCCAAATCATAATTAAGTAGATAAAACATACCCCAACAATCCGGCCCTGAGGCAAATTAGTTGATGGGTCTTGTGCAAACACATACGTTAACAACAAAAACAAAATCCACCGACTAAATGTAGCTTTCAGACTCATTCTTAGGAGTCAAATAAGAAAGACTAAATTTAATCATAACTTTTATGTAACTGATAATTTTAAGGCAAATGGGTGGTGGTGATGGTGACTCTATGGAAAAATTAGTGCACCTAATGCTCTCGAGTTCAGTCGAGCAGTTTCCGTTACCGTGGACGATATGCGACTGATATGTTTTGTTTTGTTAACAAATGTTTGGGTGGACATCGGGCGGACAATACAGGCGAGATCGCACAGTGATTGCGCTCCAGGCCGTGACGAGAGCACCATAACGCGTACCCACCATTGTTCTAAACTCACCTGCAATACTTTTTGTGACAACGTTTCTATTTCAACATTTTATCAACGATATGGCATTAGTAACGATTACACAATTTATTAGTCAGTTACATCAGGTAAGCAAGTACATGACAAAATATAATCTACTTCAAAAAGTTTCTTAATTTGATAACCATAAACATTGTAAACAAACAAAAAACAAATACGCTAGTTTGTAAGCGTAAAGCGAATGGGAGACTTCCAATTTGAAATTGTTGGTTGTGCTTGCAATGGGGGAACTAAGTTGTGTAAGTTACATTTTTCCAACGTTATAAGCAAGGTCCAATTTTTTTAGTAATATTTTATAATAGTAATGGATGGGTTGATTGTTTGCGAAGCCAATCGTAGCTAGCATCAAGCCGTAACCAAGCAAAATTGAAAATAATTTGTGTCTTGCAAACCACTGCCGTACTCCACCAACTGAAAATTCATATCCATTAGTAAAGGCTCTACAAAGAAACCTAATGATTCTTAAAAATTATGCTAAGTCTGTCTGTGGGAAAGAGAAAACCGGTAGTGGTATCACGCTACGATTATTTCTGTTAACAAATAATACGTAGGGGAACTAACGGCCACAATCGTAATAAATTATCCTTTAACTATCAAAGCTTTAGAGCCCACTTTTGTAAAAAAAATAATACATAATAAGTAAGTATATTTACCATTTCTGCTGGCACTGGGTGTAGGAAAACGCATAGACGCTGGTTGTTTGGCGTACACCATGAGATATCGAACACGAACTAAATCGTAATTGGTCACGAGATAATGAGATAATACTTGGTTTTCACCGTTTGTTTGATCTATCTTTGATCTATCATCTTCATACATCCCGTCACCTGAAACTGTATATCTAAGTAGATGGATATTGATACAAATCACCACTATTCTAGCGGGCAATCCCGACTTCTAAAAATAAACCACTCCATCACACTTACTTGTAATTAGCCTTAGTTTAAAAATTAGTAATACCTTCATTCGAAACGGGTTTTTGGTAGTTGATTCCTTCGGGAGCGTCGATAACCTCACACACAGCTACGCATGATAAATGACCACCGATACAGCTGGCGCCCCAACCAAAGCCTCCGTGGCTATGTGGCAGACTTACGCTTAACTCTGACGACAAATATACGCCGTTGCCCAGTGTCGTGTTCTAAAAAATAACAATTATGCAGTTATCATCATCATAATTATCAGCTGTAAGTCGTCCACTGTCGAACACAGGCCTCCTCCATGCCTTCCACAGCAGTCGACTCTTATCTGTACCTCCTGCCGCATTGCTGGTACGTATCGCCTCTCGAGAATTTGCCGCCCCATGGCCTTCGGTTTCGCGCACGTTGTGGACTGCCGATTGACGCTTGTCGGTGGCCTTAGTTGTGTTAGTGTCATTTCTGATTGTAACATATAGCCAAATTCGAAATATTGGGGTATTTTGGACGAGCAGAGTATTTTCCGCAGTTTCCCGAACGTTGCCCAACTGACTTAGATCCCTTTCTCTCTTTCTCGAAGTAGGGTCTACCTACTTAACTGGACCCCTTGTGGACACCAGGTTGAATATATGAGGTTATCTGTTCGCAATAACTTCGAGAAAAGTAGAGCTGAGATGGGTGCGTGATGAGAATCCATACTGGTGGTGTGCATATTCGACACCAACTTCGTCTTCCTTATTGTAAGTTTAACTTCTAAGTTCTTAAACAGAGCCAGGCTTATCACAGATCCTATTGGCTTTGCAACTACCTATCAGACCAGGATACCTAGTCAGAATTAATCTTCACAGCTTGTTAGATACAATTTACAAGATCTAGACACTTAACTTGTTTGCCTACCTTATTTAAATTTTGTTGAAGACCAAAATTTAATATCGAATAGAAATTTTCCAAGCGGTTTCCATGACAAGCAAAGAATATGTGGTGATTTTTAGATAAATCCTTCCACTTCATCTCGGCAGTTGACTTGCAAGAACTGACTACTTGGAAAATGTATTGAGGCTTCGGCGCCGGTTGTGAACAGCGAGTTATGGCCATTATACTGTCATACTACAATCATAAATGAAAATAAGTGGTATTATTACACACATCCAAAGTACTGAAGCTACTGTTAAGTGGGTACCTATCAACGATGAACGTCTTTACCGTATCCATTGGAAGACTTTTCAGACTTGGCTCTTTTAATCTCACCAACACATAGAACAATAAATCCAAGATATCGCCGATATTGCCCAGACTGTCCAAGTTATCTAATTGTTGTAATACCAAATCCAATGCAGGAACGTCCGTAATCACGCTAAGCTAAAGGATAAAACAAGAATTATGTAGTTTCACTATTAGGTATTTACGTCCTAGCTAGGTACTACTAAAAATAATTAATTGCATTTTTTACTAAAGTACAGAAAACTTATGTGAAAGCTGTGTCCACGCAAAACGTATAAATAATAAGTGCATACCAGCTCATCCATGTCCTTTATTCCATTCTTCATAAACGCTGGAGGAAAAGGCCGAAGACAACTTTCATATCGAAAACTAAAAGCAGCTGCTACGAATAAGCTCCATTTTAAATCTGCTGCTTTAAAATCCTTCTCTAATATTAACCTGATAAAATGAAAATTGGAGTTTAGGAATTGTTGATAACTTCACCTAATCTTCACACATTCGTTACAAATGCGAATGTTTGAACGATGTGGATGTTTGTTATTCTATCCCGCAAAAACTAGGAAGGTACCGAACGAAATTTGATAAAATTTTAGAGTGTATTAGCTTATATCCCAGAACAACAAAGGCTTATTTAATGTAGTTCCCACAAGATTACGACATAACCGAGATAAGCTGACAAGTTTTAGCCGGTAAAAGCTAAAAGATATGTTATTATAAAACCTGACGTATCTATACAATACCTAAGACTTTTAAAATATTTTGTGTTCAAGTACTTACCTTAAATGGACAGCTTTTTTCTCTAGTGAGTCTAGTTTGGCTTGATTGTAATCTGATATTTCGGAGGCGACCGTTATATTACAATTGGTAGCAGTATCAGATAATGCTTCCGGCTCACCGTCCATACTTTTTATTTTGTTCCCTTTCGTTTTATATTTGTATTATATCATATATTAGGCATAATTTTGGATTCTTTGAATTGGTATGTAGACATTATTTTATTACGTAAGTCAAGACACTTGTCAATTTACATACATCATAAAACAACCGAAAATTCAGTAGCCAGTTACCCTGGAACTTTTATTTACGTATCGCTGTAGTTTCAGGCATGTGTGGCATTTCCGCTTCCGAATACCTACCACCGGAAAGCCCGCTATTACAATTATCTGCCAAATATCTGGACGTTGGTGTATTAAACATAGAAATATAACCGATTGTGGATAACCTACGTAGGTAGTAGGTACCCATAATTACATTAGTATTAATATTCTGTGCCATAATTGAAAATTACGAAAATCTGCTAAGCCATGGCACTATATAGTTATATCGACAATGCCGACAACAATAGTACCTACGTACACATGATAATCGTTTAATGGTACTAAGTACCCACTGTAAATTGAAATGCGCGTGTTAGCTTTGTGTACATTTTGATTATAATGCGGACAGGAGGATGTAGCTTCCAGCTATTCCTATGTAGGCTGAATATGGCGACGTTCAAATAGAGTTAAGCGGTAAATCCCCAGGACACCCATAGATTTGCTGTTTGAGCTAGATTGAGCTGTTTCTAGATAGACATGCTACATCTTCTAGCTAGCTAGACGAAGAGGCGAGCGACATAAAAATGCAATAATTTTCGAAAGACTGGTTTTTTTTATGTTGTTCTCATCATATCAGCCAGAAGACGCCCACTGCTGGGCATAGGCCTCCCCCAGAGATCTCCACAAAGACCGGTCCTGTGCTTTCCGCATCCAGCTGGTACCTGCGATCCTTACCAGGTCGTCGGTCCACCTTGTAGGAGGCCTACCCACGCTGCGTCTACCGGTACGTGGTCGCCACTCGAGAACTTTACTGCCCCATCGGCCATCTGTTCTTCGAGCTATGTGCCCTGCCCACTGCCACTTCAGTCTGGCAATCCTTAGAGCTATGTCGGTGACCTTGGTTCGCTTGCGGATCTCCTCATTTCTGACTCGATCGCGCAAAGAAACTCCGAGCATAGCTCTTTCCATTGCCCTTTGGGCAACAGTGAGCTTTCTTATAAGGCCCATAGTGAGTGGCCACGTTTCAGATCCGTAAGTCATCACTGGCAACACACATTGGTCAAAGACCTTAGTCTTGAGACACTGCGGTAATTGGGACGAAAATATGTGGCGTAGCTTCCCGAACGCTGCCCAACCGAGTTGGATTCGTCGATTGACCTCTTTCTCGAAATTGGACCTACCTAGCCGGACTATTTGTCCTAGGTATGTATAGTCGTCAACAACTTCAAGTGGAGTGCCTCCAACTGTCACTGGAGTAGGCACAACATGGACATTCGACATAATTTTCGGCTTGTCCATGTTCATTTTAAGACCTACTTGTTGAGAGGCACTACAGAGGTCATCGAGCATTTTGCCCAAGTCTTCCAGGGTTTCAGCCATGACTACGATATCGTCAGCAAATCTGAGGTGCGTGAGGTACTCGCCGTTAATATTGATGCCAAGTCCGTCCCAGTCCAGAAGCCTAAAGATATCCTCCAGTGCAGCGGTGAACAACTTCGGTGATATGACATCACCTTGTCTAACACCTCGCTGCAGCTGAATAGGTTCTGTGGTCTTGTCCTGGAGACGAACTGACATAGTGGCGTTTTCGTACAAACACTTCAGTGCTTCGATATATCGATAGTCAATTTGGCACCGCTGTAGAGACTGGAGCACCGCCCAAGTTTCGATCGAATCGAAGGCTTTCTCATAGTCCACAAACGCCAAGCATAATGGCCGGTTATACTCTTCGGTCTTCTGTACAACCTGCCGCAGCGTATGTATGTGGTCTATGGTACTAAAACCTTTTCGGAATCCGGCTTGTTCGGGAGGCTGGAAGTCATCAAACCTGCGTGCGAGACGATTCGTAATGACTCTCGAAAACAGCTTATAGACATGGGTCAGCAGCGATATTGGTCTGAAGTTCTTCAAGAGAGCCTTATCACCTTTCTTGAAGAACAATATGACTATGCTTCTGTGCCATGCTTCCGGCGTTTTGCCCTCGAGGATGACGGAATTGAACAGCTTCTGAAGGGTCTTAAGCACAGGTTTGCCACCAGCTTTCAGAAGCTCAGCCGTAATTCCATCATCACCCGGCGCCTTGTTGTTCTTAAGCTGTTTGAGAGCCATACTAATCTCGTACAGGCTGATGTCCGGGATATCTTCGGTGTAGTGTCGGGTCAACTTGGCTCTGGGGTCTTTTGCCATACTGGTAACAGGTGCCCGTGTTGTCGTGTATAACTGTCCATAGAACCTCTCGACTTCCCTCAAAACCTCGGACTTGGTCGAAACAACTCTGCCGTCATCCGTTTTCAGTCTCGTCAACTGGCTCTGTCCAATCGACAGATCTCTCGCAAAGACTTTAGAGCCTTTGTTCCGCTCGATCGCCGCCTCAATATTGGTAGTATTGAAGCGGCGTATGTCGCGAGTCAGAGACTTGGAGATCTGTCGATTAAGTCGCCTAAATTGAGAGACATCATCAGGGGATTGCAGAGTCATTCCGCGTCTTTCTTCGATGAGTTTGAGGGTATCGTCAGAGATTTTGTTTGTTCTGTTTGTACGGCAGGCCTTATAAAACTTTGACCCAACCGTATAGACAGTTTCCACGAACCTGTTATTATAGTCGTCCACGTCGACGCACTCTCCTAGGCACTCGAAGCGATTTTGTAATTCGAGTTGAAAGCTCTCGGGGTTTTGGATTTGGATGGGTATAGGCCGGAGCGTGGACCTCATCAATCTCGATCTTTCCAGCTGGGGATTAATATTCAATGTGCCTCTTACCAAGCGGTGATCACTGCCAATTTTAACGCTATTGATCACCGAGACATCATTGAATATATGCCGTTTCGTAGATAGGATGAAGTCAATCTCATTTTTTGTGACACCATCGGGACTAACCCACGTCCATCTGCGATGATCCGGCTTCCTGAAAAATGAGTTCATCATAAAGAGTCCCTCCTTCTCCATAAAGCCGGCCAGCATCCGGCCACGGGCGTTCCGACTTCCAATTCCAAATTGCCCCACTCTCAACTCGTCTCCGCCTCGTTTGCCCAGTTTCGCGTTGAAATCCCCCATGACAACGGTATAGTGTGTCTTGGAGGTATGCATGGCTGTAGAAATATCCTCATACATAGCCTCCACCTCATCGTCGGAGTGAGTCGAAGTCGGTGCGTAGACCTGTATGACCTTCAACGAATACCGCTTGGTAATTCTGAGTATAAGGTACGCTACCCTAGACGACACACTCTCGATTTTGACTATGTTGTTCACGAGGGATTTGTGGACGAGGAACCCGACACCACCTAGGGACAGTTGGTCGCCCTCCCGGAAGTAAAGCAGATTTCCGGACTTTAGGATTATCGAGTCCTCCCCCTTTCTTCGGACTTCAGATAACCCTATAATATCCCAATTTAATCTGCTTACCACTTCCTCCAGTTCCACGAGCTTTTCGTCGGTCCGCAGTGTCTGGACATTGTATGTAGCCAGGGCCAGTGGTCGTGCTTTGTGGTAGCCTGGTCGCATCCGGTGATTCTTCGCACCCCCTGCCCCGCCGTTACCGTGACCGCTACCATAGTCCGGAATAGCGGGGCCGCCGGGTACTGGGGGCCGTGGCCGGTGTGTGCTTGTCATCAGGGGGGGGTTGCCATAATCGCCACGCTTGGCAGGCGGGTTGGCGATCGCAGTGAAGTAGATGTAAATGTACCCGAAAGATGCTGCTGCCCATCTTCCGGGTTATTCCCTTAGTCGCCTCTTACGACACCCACGGGAAGAGATGGGGTGGTGCTATTCTTTTAAGTGGCGGCACCACACACCAGATTTATGTTGTTCTCAAAGTAAATAAAATTTTGATGTAGTTATAGGCTGTACCCTCAGCAGCCGATGATAGACTGGTTTTTTCTTTCCATGGATAGAGCGCACTGCGAGTTTCTCGATTGCTGACATCTATTGTTACCTACTATGTGTTACTAGGTACAGCTTCCTACGTTGGTGCATAACCAAGGCACCCAGCACGGCTATCACAAGTGTGTCCGCGACACAGCTCGGGCCGCGAGAGAGTGTTTGTTTCCTTCTCTCAATACTAAAATGAAAGAGATAGCAGTATCTTTGTGGCGCCTTTACTTGCTTATCGCGCGTGAGAGCAGCTTGTGCTAGCCGTACAGGCAAGGCATCCTGATAAGAAATCTCTCCCATCGTCGGCGGAAAAGAGACGGCGACACCAAACTAAAGATTTCTTCGAAGCATTTCCCCAAGTACAGACGGCAGAAAATCGGTGGGAACGGAGGCCTAAGGGATCCAATGCAAACCGCCAATATGCAAAGGATTGGGAAGTTTGGGAACCAAATTGAATTTTGGGGCAAATATAGAGATGCCACCAATAGTGATTTGGCCGAATACCGAATATTCGGCCTGGTTCTCGGCCGAAGCACCGAATACTCGGTTAATATATATCCATTTCTCGGGAATGATTGGTAGATCAAATTGATTAAAATACCGAATATCTATCATCTTGTCGCACTGAATATAGTGAAACTATGAGAGGCTATTTTCAGAAGCAGGCAATTTTTAAGAGAGGTAGGGCTATACCTTACAGAATACAGCAGTCAAACAACACTATTTTAATAGTGTTGTGTTTCTGCCGGTGAGTAAGGTTTCCAGTGCTCCATGGGGAACAGTGGCTTTGGCAGTGGAGTGGCCTAGCTGTCATATTCGCTGTTACATGGCTGATGTGTTGGGGGCGGTGTGTTGTCGCGGCGGTCAGGGAGACCTAGTGAAACGGCTGTCCGCTGGCCGCCCGCAGGCTGAACGGGCTTCCGAACCCAGGGAATACATTATTTCCGCCCTGGGAGGCTGAGCTGCCAGTCTCACGAAAAGTCCCTGGCGTGCCGGAGCAGGAAACCGGAGTGGACTCGAATTGTGACTCCCCCCCCCCAACCATGGCCAAGAAAAGAAGAAAAATTGTTTTAACAACGGCAACCCCATCCACTCTGAGGATGGACTTTTGCAAAATTGGAGGTCTTCATAGCAATGTCAACGCAGTCCATGAACACCTTGAGTCTGCGCAGCCGGCCCTTCTTTTCCTGACGGAGACACAGATATCCTGCCCGGCTGATACATACAAGCTTGAACATAATTTTGTGCGTCGTGCCGGGGTGTGTATGTTCATTCGGGAAGATATATGTTGCCGCCGTTTACACGGCTTTGAAGACAGGAGCAGTATCCTACCGCTGAGTTAATGGTTTTAGGAGATTTTAATGCCCACTACGGAGTGGCTCGGTTCTCGGTCTACTAACTATGTGGGAAGGTCTGCTCACGAATTTTCTCTGGTCTATGGTCTCTAACAACTAGAATCCCAGATGTTGAGGACCATACAAGCTCCTTGCTGACTACGCGCCCCAGTGGGTACTCCATCTCCGTGTATGCGCCTCTCGGCTCGTCGGATCATTGCCTTGTGCGCACACAAGTACCTTGTACACTATCCGACTCTCCCGGGCCCACTGGATGGCGTCGTGTCTGGCATTATAAGTCAGCAGACTGGGATGGATTGCGTGAATTTTACGCGTGGAGGCAGCTCGGCTTTGCATCGGATGATTCTGATACCAGTGCCACCGCAGTCGCCGAGACCATCTTAGTGGGTATGGACTGCTTCATTCCTAACCCGCTAGTGGCTGCTGGGGCACGGAGACGACCGGCCATGCAGATAGGCTCGACGAGCGAAGCAATCTGCGTACGAAGCTTGGACCACTGCTCGTCTCAATCGGGACCCGAATATTGCTAATGCAAAGCGGAAGTTAAATGCTGCCTCGAGGAACAGCAAGAGAGCGATCGCTAGAGCAAAGTTCGCCTTCGTTAGCAGAATTGGCATGCGACTCACGAGCTACCCCTCTGGTAGCTGGGTTTTCTGGTCGCTCGCCAAAGCTGCCGAAGGAAACTTTAGTCAGTCATCCTTTTCACACCACTGCGTAAACCTGGCGGTACCCTGGCCCACAGTGCAATAGAGAAAGCCAATTTACCGGGTGCTCTCTTTGCCTCAAACTCGACACTGAATGGCAGAGACGCCGACCCGCCTACCATCCCGTGGTGCGGCAAATCAATGCCGGAAATATCCTTTTCTCAGCGAAAGGTACGGCGGGCTGTCGGCGGGTCTATATTGTAACGGGCGAGTGGGCCTGATGGTATTCCGGCGGTGATTCTAAGTGCTCCCGAATTGTGTCCGGTACTAACGCGCCTCTTTGCACTCACATACTCCACCGTGATAGTCAGGTCTTCATGGAAGACTAACCACGTGCACCCTTTGCCCAAAAAGGGCCACAGATCAGACCCATCGAATTACAGACCTATCGCTATTACCTCCCTTCTCTCTAAGGTGATGGAGCGAGTTATAAACGCACAGCTCCTTGGTTACCTAGAAGAACACGATCTTTTGAGCGACCGTTAGTATGGTCTCCGACATTGTCGCTCAACGGGTGATCTTCTAGTGTACCTAACACACCGTTGGGCTTTAGCTGTTAAGAGTCAAGGTGAGGCACTGGCTGTTGCCCTAGATACAGCGAAGGCGTTCCATTGGGTCTGGCATAGGTGTCTTCTATCGAAGTTACCATCATACGGGCTTCCCGAGGGATTGTGCAAGTGAGTAACTAGCTTTTTGTCCAGCAGATGCATCAAAGCCGTAGTTAACGGCTGTTACTCCGATAGCTTGGACATTTACGGTGGTGTCTTGCAGGGCTCGGTGCTGTCTCCAACTCTGTTCCCACTCCATATTAATGATATGCTGTCATTGCTATGCGGATGACAGTACTGGAGACGCCTTTTATACGGGTCGTGCGTATATCCTTCGTGCCATAGTGGAGGAAAGTCGCGAAGTACTTGTGTCTAAAATCAAGAGTACCTAGCTTATCTAGAATCTCCGATTGGGGACGACTAAATCTAGTCCAATTTAACCCCACTAAGATAGTTCCAGGATACACCGCTTGCCATCTCTAAGAGTATATCTAACCTAGGTGTCGACATCTCCAGTGACGTCCAGTTTCGCAGACATTTGGAAGAAAAGGTCTAAAATGCTGGGTGTGCTTAACATATCAAAGCAATTCTTCACGCCGGGGCAACGACTTCTACTATACTAGGCTCAAGTCAGACCCCATTTGGAGTATTGCTCCGATCTATGGGCGGGAGCACCGGCATATCAGCTTGATTCTTGTGACTCGATCCAAAAGCGCGCTGTGAGAATTGTCGATGATACCATGCTCACAAGTGGTATTGAGCCGCTGAGCCAGCGGAGGGATTTCGCCTCCCTTTGTGTGTTCTACAGCTTGTACAACGGTGTTTGTTCTAAAGAACTGTTTGACATGATGGCTACAGCTACATTCTATCATCGCACCGTTCGCCGCCGACAGGGAGTTCATCCTCAAACCTTAGAGCCAAATTGGACGTGAACTGTGCGGTTTCAAAGGAACTTTCTCCCACGTATACTAAGGTTGTGGAGTGAACTACCTGGAGAGGTTTTCCCTGGAGAGTACAACATGGAATTCTTCAAGAAAGGGGTTAAAAGGCAGGAAACATAGTTTTTATTCATCACAATTTACAACAGCTAGATTCACATCATAACATCCGTAATTCCACTGCTGGACCTGTGCCTGCTCCAACCTGGTTGAACGATCTTCAACTTCATTGTCGAAAATACTTAACGGAAATACTGTTTTCGTCTGGTCTACGGAGGTCATGCATAATAATATCTGGTTAGTCTTTCAGACATTAGCCGCCTTGTACGATACCCGTAGTGGTATTATATATATTTTACTCTACCTGATACCAAATTTAATGTGCTGAATTTTGCTTAAAATAAATCCAGCTTTGAATAATATTTGTTCTTTTTTCATAGTCAGTATTCGGCGAAATAACGCCTACTATTCGGCCGAATACCAAATATTTAACGAAGCGGCCGAATATGGAATAGTGCCCGAATATTCGTGTCATCTACAAATTATAGCCTACTAGCTCAGGTGCTAAACTGTCTCTAAAACTAGAATTTCATCAAAATCGGTGCAGTGGTTTAGGTGTAAAAGAGTAACAGACAAGAGTTACTTTTGCGTTTATAATATTTATTAGCTCTGCGTCTTATTCTACCTACCAAATTTCATCCACATTCGTTTAGGCTTGAAGAGGTAACAAAGGTTTAAGGGTAAGGACGTTTTCATTTAGTATTAGTGGGATTAGGGATATGCTGTTTTTCTAGGCTATTCGATTATGGCGGTAGGGCCCCTGGCTGCTCTAGACCTTGCAGTACCAGCTGCCCCTTTGTCAGCTCCCATAATTCAGGTACTACTACCCATCCGATTTAATTGTTCATAGTACACCTGGCGCTGTGACGTCACTGACAGTTATCATCATCTTCCGAGTGGCCCTTCGGCTTGCCTGTGGGTTTAGCCAAGAGGTTGCGTTAATCTAGAATCGTTAATCGTTAATCGTTTGTGGTAGAAAAAATGTATGGGATTTGACATAAGCTAACGTTATCTGACATAAGCTAACGTTTGTGGTAGAAATTCTTGGTCCATAGACAATTCACGAACTTTCGATGTACAAAGGAGGCGGATTGGCGGATAATTCGACCAATTTCTGATTTTCTAAAAATCCTGTGATCCGTATCACGATCCGTTGTCCTACACACTCGATAATCGTGATCCAGGATCGTAATCCATGTATCACGATAAATATCGTGAGTGTAGATCCGCCATTTGGTTGTGACTTTTGGCGGGATTTTCGTAAAAATTGGCGCTAAGACCGCCATCGTTCTTAAGCCAATTCCAATCGATCCATCAATTCCAGTTGATTGCCAATTTGCTCTTTAATTTATAAGTCGAATTAATATTAACAATGCATGCTTTGAACATGCTAGTGGAGGCTCAAAATGAGTATAAATATCAATTACGGGTGCGAAGAAGCGAAGATCGGGCATTTCTTGGTGAATGCTATGAAATGTCCGACTTCGAGTTTCATCAAAATTTCCGGCTAGATAAAATCACATTTAAAGCGCTTTGCGCAGAATTAAATGAGGAAACTGACCTAGCCGGAACAAACGAAATAAGTTTGGAAACTAAGGTAAGAAAATTTATGTTTTATTGTACCTATTTGTTAGCTATATTCTTGTTCACATTCCAACAAATATTCATTTCATTTCTTTTTGTAGGTGCTGTGTGCCCTTACTTTTTTTGCTACCGGCTCCTATCAAGCCATTGTGGGTGTCGCTCGGCACCTTGCCCAACGCACTGTTAGCCGGTGCTTAAGGCAAGTTGTCGACGCACTAAACCACCGCACCATAACGAGCCGGTGGATACAGTTCCCAAGAACTAGGCAAGAACGGAACTTTATCCAACAAAAGTAAGTGAGGATCTAATACATTATTTTAACAGTAGGTTTAATATACTTTTACCCTTTACATCGTCAACGCAGAGTTCTAAAAGGTAACCTATGGCTTATGTGGAGACCACTACTTAGGTCCAAACTATTTCCGAACAAAATTTCACTTTAAATCCGCGCGCGTTTACAGGTGGGCACAAACTTATTGAAATAAGTTTTTATTGACAAGTTATACGATTGACATTTACAAAAAGTCAAAATTTGTACGGTCTTTGGCGTCATTGCATCTACAAACATAATAATAATTGCAATGAAAGTTCGTGGTCTTTCAATAATTAATGTTTTTACTAAATAAAACTATGTTGAAATAAAAGGGACACAATCACAAAGTTGAAATAGTATAAATAATGTGCACTAAACATTAAAAATTGTGCAAGGTTTGTAACATTTCTTTAAGAATCAATTGGTTTAGTCATTTAATTCTACATTATTTTCAGATTCCAAAGGGAGTTTGGCTTGCCAGGCGTAATAGGGTGCATTGATTGCACCCATGTTGCCTTGGTCAAGCCAAGTGAATCGGAGCACCTATTCTATAACAGAAAGGGATATCACAGCATTAATGTCCAGATGGTATGTAAACTAGTTCATTAAGCATGTGTTGCATGCTGTCCACTGATTGAAAGTGTTTAAAGCAATACCTAATGTTTATTGTTATAGGTGTGTGATAGTAATTTGAGGATCACGAATTGCAACCCCAGATATGGGGGTGCAACTCATGATTCCTTTATATTGGCGAATAGCAAAGTGGACACATTTTTGCGCCGTCTGCATCAAAGTGGGGAACAAGTTTGGCTACTAGGTAATTATATTCTTCACTAAAATGTATCATATCAAAGAATGTAAAGAAATATTTTAAATCAAAGTAAATAATAACTGTATATTCAGTAACAATGACTTTGTCAATGTGATCTTTGCTCATCTTTTTTTAGCTAAATATAAGTTTCTGTCTATTTACTTTGATTTAAAAATAAAGTGCCTTATAAATCTAACAACCCCGTCTGCTGATTATAAACTGTTGTAAGTTAATGAGTACTCATTCTTCTTATTGAGCCTGTGAACTAAAGTGTAACTTACACTTTCACCCAGTATTTGGTGGTTTGGATTAGTTGAATGCTAATCAATGCTCTTATGATGAGGGAAAACGTCATGATGAAACCTGCACATTCAGGCGACTGAATGTATAACCGTAATCCTATATGGTCAGGTTCCCCTGGTCACAGGGTCACAGAAAACAGATGGCAGTTTGTTGCTCCACAGTAACTACCTGATCTGCCAAGCCCTCGATGATGGCACGGTGAACCCCGGGCCCTCATGCGACTGGTCTCAAACAAGACCTCCATAATCAGTCCCCATACTTAAACAAGAATGGGTCCTTCTTGCTTTCAAGATTTTTTCAGTTACAATTAGACATCAACACAACAACTTACAACAATTTGCTTGTCAGAAGCAAGAGAAAAGATGTGTTCTGCCTAGCCCTATGGGAAAAAGGCACAACAATGTGCAGTTTTTAAAGCAGTCTTGTACTGTATGTAGTATTATATTAAAGATATGAATGTATCTTGCTATCATATTAAATAATATGTTTTGTTTCAGGTGACTCTGGGTATCCATTACGGCCTTGGATAATGACACCTATAGTCAATGCTCCACAAGGTTCCAGGGAGGAAGAATACACTAAGCTGCATATTAAAGCCAGAAATTGTGTGGAGCGCTGTTTCGGATTGCTCAAGTCACGGTGGCGATTCTTATTGAAGGACCGGACTTTACATTATCACCCTGAAATGGCCAGCAAAATAATAATTGCATGTTGTGTTTTACACAACATTGCCCTTAGCGCAAATGCTCCACTGCCCAATGAGATGCTGGCCTTTGAGGATGATAATGAAAATTCTGGTCCGCATCCCGGCTCATCTGCAGACAGTGAGTTAATCCGAGGCAGAGCAACACGCAATGCATTAATAAACCGTTTGGCTTAGTTAGTGTATTCTTCAACCATGTTACTTCCTTTAGGGAGGTCTTTGTCGCAAAGTAGACGGCTAGAAACTCCTTAGGGGGAAGCCTTTGTCCTAACTTTCATGAGCCCCACAGGGTATTGTGGCCGATGAAGTCTTGAAAGCCTTCTTGGCTAATGGCAACTACGCCAACTCTTTGAGTTGCAGAGAATGATAGGGTATATCTAATCTAATCTAACATTTGTTGGTTAATTATGGCCACCATTAACCCGTACTTTTAATACGAATACTAACAAAATATTGGCTTTGATTACTTTGTCCTACTTTGTACACATTCTACCTGAAATAAATATAATATTCTATTATTGGCCTGTCTGGCTATGGATGTCCTGTGATAATTTGTCATCATTTTAAGTGTTTTTGATATGGTTTCAATTAAAATTGTGATTGTCCGTGTCATAAAAAATTATTTTGTGTGAAAACAAATCATCATCATCATCTCGGAGTCAAAACAAATACTATGTTTATAATAAGAACTGTGTTTATAAGAATTTGGTTTTTTTTAACCGAAAATAGTACGAAAAGAGGGGTCCCGAACCGATTTCAATGCAATTATCTTTGTTTAAAAACCAGTTTAATGCAAATGGTTAATAGCTTGTTTCATTAAAATGGGTTTATTAGTTTAAAAAATAATTTGAGTATGTATTTAGTCTGGAGTATTCCGACGTTTTACTGTCCGTTAGGTAAGTAAATTAACTAGGTTAAGTGAGTTTATTTATATTTTTTATTTTTATTATATACCTACTGACTTTGTTTATTTTGTTTTATTTTAAATTAATCTCTCAAACCTCTATGACGTTCATTTTGAAAGCATAGGTAATCTATTAAATACTTAAGTTATGCTAAACAGTCCTATTTGATGGATTGTTTGTTCCGACTAAGAATTCTTTCACTTAGACTTCATTAACAGAGACTAGAAGTATGTAACAAGGTCTGTATTTTGTTTGCAAAAAGTTTAGTCAAGTTTAGTTTAGTTAATCCCTGCGATTATTGCAATCATGTTAAAAAAGCCTTTACATCTTTAAGTTGCACCCTTGCAAAGGCGGGTAGGCTCGTTGGAGCTTGGGAATAGCATTCACACTAGTTGATTAAAACAAAGATCAAAGTATAAGTATGTTTTTAATTACAAATATAAAATTCATATAAAAAAATAAACTAAAGTAAAGAGTACCCTAAAAAAAGGTTAATATATGAAAAGGTTAATTCATGTGGAACATGTGAGAGATCTCAGGACCTAGCAAGTGGAACGACGTGGTCTCTGCCTACCCCTACGAAAAAAACAGCAACAATTTGAATATTCGTGTCGCATATTTAGTTATTTGAGTAGATATGTATACTTGGCACATCCACTTGTGACAATTGTAGAAATAACAATGCCTGTTTGAAGGATCATGACAACCTAATCTGCGGTTCTGCATTTTTGCTAATATGAAACATAAGCAAGTGTAGGTACAAATCTGGACGACAGTTACCGCTTTCCGTCAGGTGGGCTGTCTGCTCGAACAAAAATTAAAACAAATGAGCTATTTTAAACTTGTGTCGGTAGCTAATTAGAATTCTCATGAAAGAACAAACGACACAAGTTCAAAAGAAGCTCGTCGTGCGTGGCTTGTTGAGACAGCCTCTGCCTATCAAGCTCCAGGCGCTGCGCATCCAACGTCAACCTTTGCCTCTCAATTTCCTGCCTCTGTGCCTCCAGCTCCATCTGCCTAAGCTCTCGCTCATGCAGCCTCCTGTCTCTCTCCTCTTCTAGCTGCAATCTTCGCTGCTCGACGGCCACAAACTGACTTGTCGAACGGTCGAAAGGTGTTTGTATCCGTCTTACACGTCTTCTTACAAGCTGTCGAGGAGAGTTGGCTGCAGAGGAGTGCGGCGATGGCGCTGGGGCGAGGCGTGGAGGCGCCGGCGTGGGCGGAGGCCGGAGCGTGCGCGGGGGCGGTAGTGGGCGCGGGGACGGCGGGTGCGGCTGCGGCAGAGGACGCGGCTGCGGGGACTGGGGCGAAGGCAAGGCGTCCTGGCGGCCGTCATAAGCATGTGCTTGTAATGGTGGAGTTGGAGCAGCTGTAAACAATGGTTAAAAAATTTAAAGCACGTAGTAAAATTGTCCTAGATGCTAGTAATATACCTATACCCAAAAATTGTTCATGTACTTAAGTAACCGTAGTCGAAGTGCCTACCTTCTTGACGCCTATGTGAAGGACCCGGATCCTCGTGAGCATATCCGTCCAACTCCATGCCATCAGGAACAACCGCCACTTCCACTTCAATGTTAAACTATAAATAATAAACAGGTACCTAAGTAACATAATTCAGTAAATACCTACTCAGATAGGTAGTTAGATACCTACATAATAAAAAAGCTTGGTAATCTACATGTACAAACCTATAAAAAATAGGGTAAAACGTTAAGTGCTTAAATCTTTTTCATATACATATACAATACAAGTAAATATATCTTTGGGTATACTAACGTCTAAACCCATTTCTTGAATATTTTGTTGCCCGCTTACTGCCGTTTCTCCCATCACTACCAGCACCCGCTCTTCTAAATGGCTTAGGGAAACCCTATTATTGGGTCCCCCACCAGTGCCCTGGTTTCCGCGGGTTATGGTGGCAGCTTTTTTTTTTGTGCGCGTCTTCAAATCAGCCCAAACCTAATAATAAATAGCATAATTAATAGGGGTAAGTTAAGTACCTACCCAATTTCAGTGCCTTTATCTGTTGTAATTGTAGATTTGCATACTTTTTTCCACTTTGCTACTGGCTTACTCATTCCACCGTTAATGTTAGTTAATGTGGACTCCAGCTCCAACCACATTCGGTTTTGCCGTAAACGGCCTTGGGCACACTTTTGTGGCCGTCCGATGTCACCATTTCTATAAAAAATAAGCAACGTTACGTCGATGATCTATTTATAGAGCACTAGATTTGTTGATATTCACAAATAACATACAAAAAATTAGTAAGTAAACATCTACCTTTCCATAAAATCCACTAAAGTTTCAATTTGTGCCTGGCTCGCACGTAGCCTGTCCATTTTTTTAAATAAACTTTGAAACTCCAAAGTATTGGAGTTGAAATACTTAAATATTGGCGGGATATTTTTTCACGAACGACCAATGGTACCAACATTAATGACAGGTATTCTGGCGGGAAAGTCCGTGGCAAACTGCCCGAGTGTAGGCCGAGAATTCCTTCTCTTATCAATAAACCTTCCTTGCATCCAATATTTATTACTTATTAGCTTTAGTTATTAAAAAAATTATATTAACCTTTACTACATTTATGTATTTTGTTTCTTATTTACTTTCTATAATAATAAACCTGCTTTGACCCTTTCAAATTTTGTTTCACATGGAGAAATAAAAGAATTCCTTAGCCTTTCATGCTTACATTCTCAAATATTTAATAGTTGTTGACTATATTTATTATAAAAAATTATATTAAAATGTTAAATTATGTTAACAAATGTGTATTTGGTTTCCTATTTCCTATTTAAATCCGCATTTGACCCTTCCAAAGTCCATTTCTTTCCGGAGGGAAATACTCTTTGTGAACACTACAAGCCCAAGGTAGAAGTAAAATTTTATTACCTCTCTGGCCCAAGGTCCAAGAAAAAAAAGTAGAGGAATGCCACCCACGCCCGCAATGCTACAATGTACGTTGTAAAGCGTACTCCACATGTTCGCCGAAACTTTCGGCAAATGTTTTGCGGAGACTGATCGACCCTCTGTGCATTCTCACATATTAGGGGATGTGGTAAGTGTCTAAATGCATTAACATTAAATCGATTTATTGGTGTAATATCGCTAATCTGGTAGATTCCGCTGTAAACAGGGTCACAAAGGTAATGGCAACCGCTATACTGTAATAACCTGATCCGCCAAATTCCTGGATCATGGTCTAGTGTACCCCGAACCTGTTATGGAAAAAACACTCGGAAGAAAAATATAAAATCTCTACATCGGTCGTTGGATACATCAATATTTTTTAAAAATAAATGAACTTTGGCCGTGTGGTGTCCGGCAGAGTAGAATAGCACCAACCCCTTACACTCATGGGTGTCGTACAAGGCGACTAATGTTTTCGAGGCAAAAGATCAAGAGTCTCCGTAGTCTGGAAAATGGGCAGCTGCATTTTCCATTGTTATATTTAAACACTGCGATCTCCAACCCGCCTGCCAAGCGTGGAGCTTTTTGCAATAACCTCCCCTTTCGTGGGAGAGGCCCTAAGTCCTGCAGTGGACTGTTACGGGCTGTGATGATGAAATGTACTTTGTAATAGAATATTTTAAGATTATTTTCGTATTTTGTTACTTCGAGTGCATCCTAAGTATTCTGCAATGATAAATTTATTTATGAAACGAGGTCAAATTAAAACTAAAAAGCTTGAAAATTATGTTAGTAGAACTAGACCATGATCCAGGAATTTGGCAGATCAGGTAATGAGCAGTTTTCCAGTAGGTATTGTCATTTGGTTTCAAAAAGCATCAATATTTGGCGCTCCCACAATTTTGATACTTTCTTTTATAATCTGTATGATTGTGGCAGTAATGTCATGTAGCCAACTAATACTATACTTAAGAATTAAAAGTTATTAATAGAAACATAACTTTAAAAGGTTGAAAGAAGTGTAAATAAATATTTATATAAGTAGGTACTATGTTCCATTTTAATACAAACCTTTAATTCCTGAATTACGTCCATTCTTGATTCTGGCGTCCATGAAACGAACTGACCTAGTCAAATTAATGTTTGTTTTGTTTGCAATAATTTATTAAAACTGTTAAAAACAATAGATAAATACAATATTATCCAGTGCAACGTACCCAGTGTTTACATCCTCTTTGCTAAGTACCTATTTCAAGCGATCTTCAATCATTAAAATATTCAGGGCGCCATCTAACGAGTTGTTCGGAATGCTCTTGGAAAACTGATCATTACAGTAGAGCGGTTGCCATCACCTTTGTGACCCTGTTTACAGCAGAATCTATCAGATTACACCGCAGTGGCGTTACTGTCATACAAGCCCATAAGCCGGGCTTATTATATATTATAACTGCTGGGCAAAGTCCTCCCTCCGATTCTTCCACTCTTCACGATGAAGTGCCAATGTCGGCCAGTCACTTTCGAAGGCCCGCATCTCATCTGCCCACCTTTTATTGGGTCTGCCACGACGTCATTTCCGAGATTGGGTGTCCAAACTGTAACGGTTTTAGCCCATAACTTTTATAAAGCCGGGCTTGCCATATAATAATAATTATCGATCAAAATCAAAGGGTATGCGAGCGCGAACTATTTAAAGTTCGCGCTCCTAATACTTTTCAAACTACGTGCACACCGCCGCGCTGCGAAGCAGCGCCATCGTGCGCCTAGGTTACGAAACACGATCCGAACGCACACGCAAGTTGAGACTGAGTTGAATTGAGACGCGGCCAGTCATCTCGCTCGTAAAGTTTTTAAACATCGCTCAGAAAATAATAAATTATTTCCTCGCTAACACCTACGCCGGATTTACGTATCTATTTCTTAGATTAGTAAATCGCTTATAAGACAATTTCATAGATCGGTGTACCGAACTTATTGGATTGTTGATTGTTCTCTCTCACAAGTTATTATACTGGAATAAAACTGAGAGTGATAAGTGAGGATTGATCAGTAATGTGGCAAAAATATGGATTTATTTTTAATAACCGTAAAAACTACCAAAACTTCATCTCTCGGCTTGCCTTACTCTGAAACCCTAGGCACGCCACTGACACCAATATATCGATATAATATCGATGCATTGTGACACCTACCTCATCCCTAATAGGCGAGAATGTAGAGGGTCGTTTAATTCCCAGCAAAACTTTTGCCAAAAGTTTCGGCACACATGTGGAGTATGCTTAATATATCCACTAGAAATTTTTTCTCTATGTTAATATCACTCGTCCACAGCTACCTTTTATGTTGTTATGTCTATGTTCTTTGGTTTGTTTGTTGATTGTGTATGTTGGACTTCATCTCTTTATGTTGATTTGTTATTTTATTTGTTTGTTTTTCGCCAGGTAGAGTAACTTTATAGTTGGTTTGGTTCTCAGTATGGTTACGTAAAAATCTATTTCTCATTCGTAAAATAAAACGCCAAATAACGGTGGTTTATACATAATAATGAAAAGTAAGTACACAAATCTATCCCAAAAAAACATTTAGCAGTAGGTACCCCTCTATCTACCAAAAACCGAATATTTTATACTAGCGACCTGCGCGGTCAGTAACTTTGACAAATTATACACCTAAACCGCTCTTGTGTATCACTGTATATTGGTGAATACCGCATGAAAATCGTTAAGTAGTTTTTGAGTTTATCGCGAGCAGGCAGCCAGACGCGGCGTGGGGCATTATTTTATAATAATACTAGTGGACCCGGCGCGACTTCGTTCACGTACACCTACCCACCCTCTACCCATTTTTCTTGCTTATAAACCTTCCTCTTGAATCACTCTATCTATTAAAAAAAACCGCATCAAAATCCGTTGCGTAGTTTCAAAGATTTAAGCATACAAAGGGACATAGGGACAGAGAAAGCGACTTTGTTTTATACTATGTAGTGATAGTGATGTACCTAGTGATTTCTACCAGTTTATTTGATAGGTACTTCTGTTATAAGTAAGATGTATAGAACCCAAGTACCTAGTAGTTAAATATCATCATCATCATCATTTCTGCCATGTTAACAGCTGAACATTGGCCTCCCCTACGCCTTCCACAGCGAATTTCAAGAATACACAAGAACAATGGTATTTTCCAACTTTCATTTATTTACTTAGCCAATATTTACCTAATGTGTTACAGGCCAAGTCTAATTCATTAACATTGTATTTTCCAGGCAAACATGAAAATAGAATATCATAATTACAAATCACATACCTACATCCTTCTCCCTAAAATAGTGCATTTTTTATTAGAGCCACCGCCAGACCTACTTTGAAAAGTTTTTTATGTAAGAACCTACCTACTTATTTTAAGATATTTTAACATCATTGTCATTCATTACAAACAGCCCCATAACCGTAAACTAGTAAGACATAGCCTTGCTCTAATTATTATAAATTAGAATTTTTATATTTTGTATTTACATCTTAAAATTAATACAAATCAACCTCTTCCACTTGAGTGCAATTTTGCATTAATCATTAAAAGGTTTAGTGGCAGTCTTGTCTATGGAGTGCCAAAATATGTATGATGTTTCTCTATGTATTTTACTGTGTGCAATAAAATGTAAAATAAAAAAATAAAATAATATATTGAAATGCCTACTTGTATGGATCCGTTTGTGGAAGGGGTTGGTTATATTCTACTACTCTGCCACATGCATTGCAAACATAATACAAATATTAGCAGTGTGAATTGTGATACCTAAATGTAAAACTTTATTTTTTCAGAATATACAGTGATCTGAATAAGTCAAATATTAAACCCGAGGAATCCCTGTGGGTTGTAATTATTTTGCATTGAAAAGTACTTTACTGTTTAATAATTTTCTAGACAAATTAAAATTATTTGTACATTATCATGTATTATTTGTGTTTACATCAAACAATAAATTGAAAATCATTAATGAGGTACATTATGGACATTGGTTGTGTAATAGAGATATTACATTCCTATTTCCATAAATTATCTTCCAATAGATACAATGGCTAACTGACGTCATGCCCGCAGCATTAGCAATAATAAATATGTATTAGTAGATCAAACATGCTGCCCTTGGTCTCACAATGACGGTAGTGGCTGTATGGACGCTTCCAATCTGTTCTTGGACAAAAAATATTAATCTGTACATTGTGTTGAAATAAGGGTACCTACCTAAACAAAAAATAAATAGGTATTTTTCCTGTCCTGGCTAGAGACTAAATGTACAGGCAGGCGACTTTATCCTGCTGGTGTGAGGGAAGCGGGATTGTCATAGATATACTTGAAAACAATCTTAGAAGTTATACAAAGATATTAGCAACTTACTGATCTGATTAATAAATCTTTAAGTAGGTTGGGTAGATTGGCTTAGCTTTGAAATGTAATAAAGTTTTATTATGTGGATATCAAAAAACAACTATACAGACTTCGTAATCAGTGAATTTAATTAAAGTAAATAGGTAAGTAACAATAACAACATGGTCAGAACACATTACAATTTTACAATAGGTATTGCCATGTAATCATAATTCTTCAGAAGAAAGTATCAAAGTAATAACAAATCTAAACAACAACTAGCAATCTAAATAATAATGTGAGCTATTTGGTCAGAAAATGTGAAAATTCAGTATCACAGGTACCACGGAATTCTTTTTATACTTATTCATTACTTACTGCAATATTTTATTAGCTACAGTTGTCTTGCTAATCCCATCAGTTGTGTGCTCTCATATGACTCATAATCCTTTAGAGAGTACAATTGTCTAGTTTCCAATCACCTAGTTTCTGTTAGTATCTACAGTGTTCATATCAACATCTTCCTAACGAAATCCTAAATTCTATGGTGGTAGCGGTGGTGACAATTGCTGTGATAAATCTGTAAAAATTAAAACTTTATTGTGAAAGTTCCTACTTAAACTGTTCCTAATTACCTGCAGCAGATAATTTAAATGTAAATATTATTTGGGTAACTTTAAACTACATGTCTATAAGTGGATAAGTGATACAAGGTGGGAATGAAATTTGAAATCAGAACTGAGTAAGAGGCCATTAACATCATCATATCAGCTAGAAGATGCACACTGGTGAGCATAGGCCTCCCCCAGAGATCTTCACAAAGGCCGGCCCTGTGCCATCTGCATTCAGAAAGTACCTGCAATCTTTAGCACATTGTCTGTCCACCTTGTGGGCCTACCTACGCGGCGTTTTCCGGTATGTGGTCGCCACTGAATTACTTCAAAGTATGTTATTACACTCATGAAAATACGCGCACTATAGGTACATTTCTTCAATGCGGATGTAAGGAGTAACGTTGATTTCTCTAGTAAATCTATGCGGGATGGTCTTTAATGGGTAAAAGTACTAAATATATAATTTACTGATGTACCAATTACCCAACGTTCTCAATTACCCCAGTAGGTAGTATTCCAACATGGAACTAGAAAAACCGGCAAGCGTTTGGCAACCATACCACAACGGATATGTTACTGATAGAAAAAATATTGTTTTTATTGGAAAAACAGAATTAAACAGAAAGTTACGGTGAAAAGAACAGGTAAAAATCACATAAAAATATTGATCATATGACATTACTCGGCCCTTTTGAGAATATTCAATGAAATTTACCTTTAAGCACCATGATGAGAATTGCGGCGACTGGCGAACATTTGTTTTCACTGTAGGCGTATTTTTTCTTCAATATTCTTGAATATTAATTTAAATACCTAATCGAAAAATAGGCGGACAGGTTTGTTTACAACATGTTACAGCATTCAGCATTGACAGTGGTAGAAAATTAGAAAAATCAGAGTCAATGTAGATGTAGTCGAACTTCGAGCTGTCAATTTTCTACCATACACGCATCACGCAAGCGGAGCTGTCAAAGTTGGCTAAACGCACTATCTGCCAAATGAAGGTCTGCCTAGGTGTACCCCGGGCCCTAGCGCGCGAGAGCACTACCGGTATATTGACGCCAAGAGTTTTATAGAGTGTCGACCCATAGGAAAGTATAGTGCTCACCGGTGACATAACTACGATAATAAATAACTACTTTCATAACTGCCACATCAAAATCCGTTCAGTAGTTTTTGCTTGGTTTTTGAATGTAGGTGGAAGACACATCCATCCTTGCAAATTTTCGTATCTATAATCCTTATCTTTACAACAATAAAGTCGCTTTCCGTTTCTGTCCGTCTGATTATCCGCGTTTTTGTCTTCCGTTTTCTTTTGCTTGCTGTTCTGCGGGTCTACGAGACGTGGTCTCGTGCCTGCTTCTCCGTTGGGTTACAACCCTACGTCGGGTCAATAAACTCGTCATAATCCACACAACGGATTTTGTTGCGGTTTTCTGTTTTAACAGCGCATCCAGATGTGCCTGTACCTTTATACAACAAAACGTGGCAATAACTTGGAAGATAGAAAGAAATGAAATAACCAGCAGCAAGCGAGAGCGAGCGAGAGCGAATATATGTAGAAGTGGGTTGCCATAACTTTATTTTATTTCCATCTGTGGTAGATTTTTCTTCAAGTGTTAAAGCTAGCTACACATTAGAATTTTTCTGTGTGTGCTTTAACCGGCTATACACAATGGCTGAGCCTAGGCCAACGCTTGCGCTGATGTGGTAAGTCAGTGCTGCCGTATAAAGTGAACCCCTATGCAATGAAAGAAAACATTTATTGCACATAGACACAATACGACAATGAGCTGTTTTAAAGGCTCGCTTCCCTCAAATAATAATAGATGGCTCATTAGGTATAACAAAAAAAGAACTGAATAAGAAAAAACGCGAATAAAATAAAAATTATGTTCAATTATGGTAATTTATTCCCAGTGGCATTGTTTAAACACAGTGTCGCGGTTTCCAGTGCAACTGGACTCCCTCAGCATAATGTTGTGACCGCTTGACGCGAACCACAACGCTGGTTTTCTGTGGGCTCACTAAGCACCCGGCATTGGCGCTTGATTCCTTTCGGACTGATTCGAGCGTAGGCGAGGCATTACAAATCAGCCACACGTTGTCGCTTGCCGTCACTCGTGATCGATCGATCAACATATACCCATGTGTGTGGCTTTAGGACAAATTTCAATTGACTAGATAGACGGGAATGGATTTGGCAGGATGTGACTTTTGAATGGCGGATACATTGTTAATCATCTAAACCTAACTGGTACCTAGCGAAACATGCAACGCCTAATGAAAAAATAATTGCAGTACATGACAAAAAAGAAAACAATTTACTTAAAGATGCACGGAAAATACCTAATTAAAAACATTATACACAGGCAGATGGTATTAACCACCACTAAAAAGTTGTGCCATCTGCCCCGGTGGCGCTGGCTTCGGCGTTCACCAGGGCAAATGGGACAGAACAAGTTTCATTTGCCCCGGTATTATGTTTAATTGAGAGAATATTCTACGTTTTCAAAGAGAATATCCTTAAATAAAATGGTTTCAATTTAATAATCATCTTAGCGTTAATGTCCCGGTTGTGCTCTCGAACACGAGGGCTCGGGGTCCGCCTTGACCATGATCCAGGATTTGGCGATCAGGTAATTACAGTGGAGCGACTACCATCTGACCTCCGTGACCCTGCTACCAGGGGAACCTGACCGAATTGGATCATGGTTTCACATTCAGTCGCCTGAATGTGCAGGTTTCATCACGATGTTTTTCCTCACCGTATGAGCATCGGTTAGAATTTAACTAATGTACATAACTCAGAAAAGAGTTATTGGTACCTCTCGCTTACGAGTTGGATCGTCAACCGCCCGGCTAACGACGCTCGACGCTGGTTGCACAGTCTACAGTATTGAATCCCAGGATTTAACAAAAACTAACAGCGTCTGTAGAAACCTAAATATTTTAGTATGGTAGAATTTTAGTAGATGATACAGGCAACACAGAAACGTAAATGTAAAAAATTGTAAATTAAATATGGCGTCCATGTTGTGCTGAAGAGTTTACAGTAAACATAGTTCTTTTGTGTTTTACATGTGTATTTTCTGAGTTTCTAAAAACAAACTATTATAAATTTAGGTAGCGATATTTCAAAGAGAACTGATGAGTTTGTTGACCGATGTCTGCCGTGGCTCCCACTATCCCCGGTTAGTAAACTGCTTCCTTTCAAAAGAATTTCTACTCTTTATTTTATTTCCTGGCGAATTCATGTGTGAAATGTTTTAGTAAATGGGCTTACTTTGCTCTATTTGTGTTGTTAATTACAGAAAGCATTAAATATTGGCGACCTATTTATTAGTTGACGTTGCTCCGCGTGACGCGTTGCTAAACGAAAACGACGCAAGGAAGGAATAATAAACTACAACCTATCATAAATTAATTCAAAAATGTATCATTGATTTTAGAAATGGAAATACATCTAGGGCCAATTGTGTTGCATTGCACCTTTGATAAATAAAACATAAAATCTCTAAAAGTTTAAACATGTCATTGAAATGGAAATAAACTGTTCTATACAAATTAGAGCCTGTCAGCATATTATCAGAAGTCGCAGTAATTGCCCCAGAAGTTGATTTATTTATTAGAACGCAAATCCAATTAATATATTGATAATATAAGGTGTAAATATTATTATAGTATCATTAACAACAAGCATTTCCATATTCAACACTATTATCCTACACCAGGAACATAAATTCATAAAAGCTATAATTTCGTTTTGAATAATTAAATTTGGTCTGGTAATCTAATACAGGCTTTTCTTGTAAATATTACTCATAAGTACCTACAAATGAAATACACATATTATTTTTATAGGGGCTGATCCAGCAAAGGATTTACAAAAGCGCCGTGCTGGCAGTATTGGGTGAGTCATTGAATGTATGTCAGCAAAACATCTTTGCCCAGAATATTGCATAAAAACTACTAACATAAGTTACATTGTTAATTGTAACTGCTTCTATTATTTTTATTTTGTGACTTATTTCTATTTCAATAAGTGTAGGTAATTGGTTTTTATCAAAGGTGCGAGCTGAAGACAATTATTATTAATGAGAAACATTGGTAATACAGAATACTTTGTAACACTATATCATGCAGTTAGGTATTCAATTCTGATTTTTTTTATCCGATGTAGGTCCGATGAAGACGACGCAAGTGGTGGCAAATACACCAGGATGGAGGAGGATAATATTCAAGATAAAGAGAGATTCGCCAGGTAATGTATGAAAATAGTTTTACCCTCTATCACAGATAGGAAATAGACTCTCAATCATACTCCATACGTAAACATGTACCAGTTAAAAGTCACAGCCCCTGCTTTCTTGGTTTTGTAGTTTTTCATTATTTAGGTACCTATAATGCTTCAATCAAACTGATGAACATGGTGGAGACTTGACAGTGAGTGATCAACTATCAATGATCAACCGTTTTACTTCTTATCAGCTTTGTCATTTCATTGATCCATTAAGATATAAATAAATTAACTATTTCGGTAAGTAGGCATAATATTAAAAAGTCATATAGCTAAAATTGGCTACAAAGATTCTTGGTTTACTTCAACAATGAGATACATTTAAGCATTCATTCTGATCAACGGAAATCAAGGGGACAGAAGGACAATTAGAGCCCTTGTGCCAAGGTTATAGAAAGTTGGAACCAACTGAATATTTGGTATTAAAAGGCATAGTGACAAATCTATACCATTTTGAGGTTAAAGCGTGTATCTGATAGTCCAAACCAATCACCCGATTTTTTAAATTCTTTCATGAGTAGGAAGCTACATGAGTCAGACGTGACATAAGGCAGGAAGCTGAAATAACCAATATCAACCTAAAGCCTAAAGAGCTGCACTCAAAATCTCTCACCAAGTAATGTTTCGGCGCCACACCGCATTTTTGCTTCGTCGGACGTGAGGGCGCCCGTTCACATTTCTGGCACCAATAAATGTGAAGACAGCTACTGCGGCGCCAAAGAGATCAAGATTACCACTATTTTCCAAGTGTGGAAGTTTCGGCTTATTGCGTCGACGCCCCCGATTTCTGCTGCTTAGGGTATTCTTACTATTTTCGACCTTTCCGCGAATGGAAATTCGCGACAAAGATCGCCTCGTCATGTAAAAACCTTTTGATCCACTTTGATTTATGGGCGCTTGTCTTATTTCGGCGCTCCTAGTGGACGCCAAAGTCTGGAGTCGTAGCGACTTTGACTTGACGGACAGCGAAAACTCTAGGATTCGGAAAGCTCCGAATAGTATTCATTGCCCGATATCCCGTACCCTCGAAGCCCAGTGCTCTGTCGCCCTGTAGTACGCTTGCATGATATTTTCGTTTTAATTGGTTTGAAGTGGACCAAGAGGAGTAGTAGGAAGGCGTGCCAGAATTGTAGGCCAAGATGATGATGATGATGTACCTTGCCAAATTTCATCTTTTTTGTATATACTCAGTCATATGTGTATGTTTTTCACCCCGAACGCAGTGATTTCTCAGAGCACTGGTTTTATTTTGGTCTGCCTAAACTTTGTATGTAATTAAATAGTGCCTTAAAACAACAAATTTTAATAGTTTTTATTATTTGTTGTTATAAGTAAAGTTGTTGCTCTGACTTCTTCTTGCTTGTTATATTTATGGATCCATTCGTAAAATTCCAAACGTGTGACTAGGTATTTTATTTTACAATTTTATGTGTGAAAAAATGTAAAGGGCATTGTACAAAAAGTTGATAAATTGATTAGCAATATATTGTAATGCTGATTGAAGGTTGAGAGATTTTCCCATAACTGCGCCATCCATTGTTAAGTTGCCGTATGATGATTGAAAACGTGTCTTATCACGCGCCACCGGCAACTTCGTTTAGAATACACATAATAATGATATTACTTTGCTTAAATCTATTTTATAGACACTTGTAACAGGATATTTATTGGCCCGCTGTGCTGCCTCGTTTTATTTTATTCTGAAAATGCTTGTATAGTCTGACCTCCGACGAAAAAAGAAGGGTGTTAAAAGTTTGATGTGTGTATCTGTCTATCTGTCTGTGGCTCGTAGTTCCCGAACGGATAGACCTATTTCGATGCGGTTTTCTTTTTTGAAAGTCAGTTTAATCGAGAAGGTTCTGGTCGTGAGCTTTGTTTCATTAAAATCGGTTCAGTTGTTTAGGAAATATTTGCGTATAAGTATACTTTTCTAATCGGGAGCGTCGGAGGTCGAGTGTCTAAGGTATGCGAGTCGTAAGCGAGGGATACGGTTCGAATCCCACTGCGGTCATGTACCCATGACTCTTTTCTGAGTTATGTACGTTAGTTGAATGCTAACCGATGCTCTTACTGCAAATCTGCATATTCAGGCGGCTGAATGAGTAACCGTGATCCAATCTGGTGACCCTTGGTAGCAGGGTCACGGTGGACAAAGCCTAGAAAGTCAATAAATCTAGTGTGTTACACACGGTTGTAGCAGAGAGCTGATTGAGAGGGGTCAAGCAAGATTTTGAAGAAATATTATTTAAGTATAATTTCCATTTCAGTCGTGAGAACCATTGTGAAATCGAGCGCCGCAGAAGAAACAAGATGACGGCGTACATAACGGAACTGTCTGATATGGTTCCAACATGTTCAGCGTTGGCACGCAAACCCGACAAGCTGACCATACTTCGTATGGCAGTGGCGCACATGAAGGCTTTGAGGGGTAACTACTAAATATTGGTTATGTTATGAACTTACGACGTATGTAATTCGATGGGGCGGAATATTACATAATCGAACCATTTTCAGGTACAGGGAATACATCCACTGATGGCACATATAAGCCGTCATTCCTAACGGACCAAGAATTAAAACACCTTATTCTCGAAGCTGCTGATGGTTTTCTCTTCGTTGTTAGCTGTGACACCGGACGTATCATTTACGTTAGCGACAGTATAGCCCCAGTGCTTAACTACTCCCAGGTAAATAATAATCCATGTACCGAGGTACATTGTTTATAATTAATTATAAATTGTAGGCCTATATTATAGTTTATGATCAACATTTTAGGGTGAATGGTATTCGTCATGCTTATTCGACCAAGTTCATCCCGATGACCTTGAAAAAGTTCGGGAACAATTGAGCACACAAGAGCCTCAAAATACCGGACGAATTTTGGATCTAAAAACTGGAACCGTAAAGAAAGAAGGTCATCAGTGTAAGTGTTTATATTTCTTATATATTGTTTGTGTTATCGCTTAATTTTAAAATTGGATGCAAGGCCTTTGAAAGGGGGAAAATAATGTAGACCAAAATTCGCGATATGTAATTGGTTCAATCATATGATTGTGACACATCAACATTGTCATGTTTGTAGGAAATGACAGGTGTTGCGAACTTTTTTTTATTTCCTACTGACTAGCCAGGCATTTGACCGTTATTTCACCTGGTAAGAAAGTAAGTGACGATGCCGCTGAAGATGAAGGATGCCTGTTGAAGGCGTCCAGATTATAATGACCAGGGGCTTATTTAATAAACGTGACAATCTGTCAATTTTGTCACTTTTTGACAAATAAGTCGAATTGCCGCAACAAATGCCGTTTTTACAACACAGGGGTGGCATTGTACGGGCTCTACGCGTAGCAGGTCCTGTACGGAACAATTCACGTCGCCATAAAACGATGTTCTAGCGCCTTACTGTCTCCGCTCTGGGAGCCCGGACGGGTCTCCCGTACATCTTAATGTCCTAATCTTTAACCTTTTAATGTTCTAATCTATAAATACATTTTGAATCTAAGCTTTAGTAATTAGACTCTGCTCCTATCCATAGCGTCGATGCGGCAAGTGATGGGCTCGCGGCGCGGGTTCATCTGCCGGATGCGCGTGGGCGGCACCGCGGAGGGCGCGCACCTCGGCCGCCTGCGCGCGAGGAACTCCCTCGGACCCTCGCACGACGGACACAACTACGCGGTGGTGCATTGCACGGGATACATTAAAAACTGGCCCCCCACAGGTAACATTGTACTCGAAGGACATTGTGATGTTTACGGTTTCGTGACGTGACCCCTAAGACAGTATTGCGAAGCACCGCGGTTATTATCAGACGTTTTGTAATGGCATTTGTATTTACTATTTTGGTGACCACGGTACATACAGACACGAGTGCGTCGACACACCGATCTGTCCTATAAAACCAATGTAGGAGATCCATAATCCGTTCAATAATTACAAAATGTATGTAATACGTAGTTAAGTCTGTCAGAGTTGCAATGTTCTTGTAAGATATTTAACAGAACGAAGTTATATGTGGTTGGGATATCAGATCTGCTTCCAGGTATGCAGATGGATCGTCCCGTCGACGATGAATTGCACGCGTCGCATTGTTGTCTGGTTGCCATCGGACGACTTCAGGTAAGAGCTGCTTTACTTATTTGTTTTGTTGTTATGTATATCGAATGCTTTATTTAACACTTAACTACCTAATTGTTCCAGTGTTATCAAATTCTGTTCTTGATACTTCATTTGAAAAAATGTAATTAAAATTATTGGTTTCACACTATTTAGAAATACATTGATAACAATAACATAATAACACAAAATTGTCCGTCTCTACATACATATCTACTCCAACCGTTAACCATAGCCACTCCAAAGGCTGTCTGGAGGAGATCGCTTAGGGCAACAATCCTATTATGTGCTTTACCCATATTATTACATTTATCGAGACTCCACGCGACGTTCAGCGGCCGCCAATAATGCATGCACAGCTCATAAATCAATAGATTGAATGGCAAGTGAACATACGACATTTTATTCTAAGTAACCTGTGTGTAATAACCCACACATCCAAACCACAATCCTTATGCGCTTTAACCAATATTACTAATACCTTAATAGCAGCAATTAAGAAGAAGTGTTGAATGACATTAAATCGTCTGTATTTAGTGAGATTAATTTTAGTGCCATAGTGTTTATTGTTATATTTTTCCAAGAGTGGTGTAAAGTAGGTATTGAATAGGTTGAGGGTTAGTTTTAATTCTCTTTTCGTCAAGAAAACAAATACTTAAACTATTATCTTAACACTTAAATTGTAACGTAAATATACAAATAAACGCAGTAGATGTCAGATGTGAATAGATCATTATTGTCGTAATCTTTCGTATTGTTATAAAAACTTTGCCAAACAATTTATTTATGCCGAGTACCTGGCCTAGAGTCTAGTGTGATGTCACTCACGAGGTAACCGAAGGCGGTGATGTGCGGGTAGACTTACTACCCTCACATGGATTCAGGCAGGCATCCCACCCTCACATAGAATTATCAGTTTGTGGTGATTCGGATTTCACGACACAACACTCACGATTTCAAAGGTACGTCGCGTGTGAGTCCCGATAAATGTAATAACCCACTATGCGAAATTGAGTTTTTTATACCACTAAGATGGTAAACAAGCTTACGGCTCTGATGGCCTGATGGTAAACAGCCACCGATGCACGTTTGCAATACCAGGGTACACAAAATCCTTACCTATCATGTTTTTATTGTATGCAATAGAGTATGTACTTCCACCCAGGTGACGTCAACCCCGAACGCGGCCGAGGGCAGTCTCTGCGGCGGCGGCGTGGAGTTCGTGTCGCGGCATTCCGTGGATGGCCGCTTCACGTTCGCGGACCAGCGCGCCTCGCAAGTGGTGGGCTACGCACCCGCCGACCTGCTGGGGAAGATGTGCTACGAGTTCTACCATCCGGAGGACCAGCAGCATATGAGGGATAACTTTGACCAAGGTGCGTGTTTTTTTCTTAGTAGTGTAATTAGCCAAAAGCCTAATTCTCTCGCTGACATTCGACATTTTTTCTAGCCACATAACTCCATTAATAATGCCATTGAAATGTCTATTGCAGCCAAATATTTTCTCAACTATCTTAGACAGTCGCATGCTGTCGAAGATGAATTTCAGTGACGGTTTAATACAGTATTTTGGCTAGAGAACATTTTGAATATGAGATGTCACAATCGAATCGCCCCCAGGCATTTGACCGCCAACTCACCTGATGGGAAGCTGGCATGGAGTAGTTTTCACGCATCTTTACGCTAGGGGTAGGCAGAAAATCGTCAAGTGGTTTGAGAATTTGAGATGTACGGTCGACTTTAACTTTTACAGTATTGTTATTTGTGCATATAAGTATATAGCAGACAAGGAGAGCCGACTCCAGATAGTGGGAAGACCAGCTCATCACATGTGTAATAAAACCGCAGAATCGCAATCAAGAACCTTCAGTTTTAGGAGGCTCAGGTCTTACTTATATAATATTACTTTATATTGTTAAGGTTGTACTAATAAATATGTTTTTGTTGCAGTGCTAAAACTAAAAGGACAGATCATATCTCTCATGTACAGATTTCGTACAAAAAGTAGAGAGTGGGTGTGGTTAAGAACGTCCGCCTTCGCTTTCTTAAACCCATTCAACGACGATGTAGAGTACGTCGTTTGTACCAACACGTTGGCCAAGTGAGTCCTGCAATTTCTTTCAACGTTTTCTCATTATTTAGGTTTTACTATGTCATAGTTGTGTTATGTTGTAATTGTTATCTTGGTTGTGTTCTCGCGTGCAGAGTTCTTGCACTCGATGACGTAGGATAACCTACTACGCCCTCACAGTGGAAGTAGAGCGACTGCCATTTGACCTCCATGACCTAATCCTCCAAACCTGACCAGATTGGATCATGATTACACATTCAGCTACCTGAAGTTTTCCTTTACGAGGCCAGTCGCTAGCCATTACGCCACCTACTTCCGTAGGCGTCTATGTGTAAATCACAACCACAACAATTACTAATTTCCCACATGCCAGGCAAGTTACTCATAAGGTTGCCAGGAAAGTATTTGTTTTTGCCAATTCTTACTGTACTGTTAATGTACAATAAAGTGTTAAATAAATAATAGTTCCTTCTTCGCGAGTAGCACCTTTTTGGCTCGTGTTAGCCCCAATTGTTGCATACTATCTAGAGTAATCTAGACTAATGCGCTTATTACACCTGGCTAAATTCAGAAGCAAAAAGCCTGAGAGCAAGTTAAAGTAGAATATATTGCTCACAGAATAAGGTCCATTTTTATGTCACGTCTTATGTAAAGCGGATCGACGCGTAACAAATACACAAGTGATACAAAAATTAACCGTATTCTATGAGCAATACATACATTCTTTGACTTGCTCTCACCATTTTTGCTTCTGAATTTAGTCAAATGTAATAAGCGCATATGCGCGCTTATTACACATTCCTAAATTCAGTTACTAAATTCAGAAACAAAAAGCGTGAGAGCAAATCAAAGTGGAATGTATTATTGCTCATAGAATAAGGTCCATTTTTGTATCACTTATATTATGTCACGTGTCGCTCCGCTTTTCATAAATCCGTGATATACAATGGACCTTATTCTATGAGCAATACATGCCACTTTTATTTGCTCTTACGCTTTCTTCTGAATTTAGGAATGTGTAATAAGCGCAATAAGCCTAGCTAGACTGTATTACAATGGCGTCCTCCCCCAGTCGTTCGCTGAACAGCGCGGCGGCGGGCGAGGCGGCGCCCGAGGAGTACGACTACCACATCCGGCACCGCGACGTGTACCAGCCGCAAGCCGCCATACACCAGCAGCACCACGCGCCGCCCGGTACGCACATGCTACATTTTTATACTCGCTTCCTCCCTTGCATATGGTCTGTCTGTGTTTCCGATAGCTCCTCAAAAAAGGCATATGTTTTGATGCGTTTTACATCATCAGTTGGATAATTTTTTGCGGAAAGTTTATATGTATTTCACTACATATAAAATAAAGTCCCAGGCCGCGTCTTTCGATAGCGCTCCTCAAAAAAGGCAACATATTTTGATGCGTTTTTCATCATCAGTTGGATAATTTTTTGCGGAAAGTTTATATGTATATCACTACATATAAAATAAAGTCCCGGGCCGCGTCTGCCTGTCTGTCTGTTAGCGATAAACTCAAAAAGTACGGAACGTATTTTCATGCGGTTTCACCAATAGACTGAGTGATTCATGAGGATTGTTTAGGTGCATAATTTGTTACGGTTACTACCCGTGCGAAGGCAGGACGGATTGCTAATGCATGCATATTATCATGCTCACACCTTCGTCCCACAGGAGGGGTAGGCCAACAGATTTACACTTTTTGTTACATTGAAATATTACATGAAAGATCTTTAACACTTAAATGTGAATCCAATAACAGACAAACTGACGTTGGCGCTAATTTGAATAAAATAAATTTAAATCTAATTCTATCTAAACGGCAAGAGGATTGAAAATGAGAAAACCTTACTAGAAACCCTATTCACGAGGTAAAATGAAGATTCAATACAATACAAAAACTCTTTATTTGCACACTAGATACATATATGGGATAAAATATATAATAGTGAGCAGTACAAAGGGCGGTCGTATCACTATAGTGATCTCTTCCAGACAAACTTGGTATGGAAAGAAAAAAAGCATTTAGCAAAATCTATACAAAAGTTTACAAAGAAAACACAAAAAACAATTAGAAATCTAGTGCTCCAGCTCCCCCAATCACCCCACTAGAGACAAGTCGTTTTACTATTTCTTAAAACTATACAGCGATTCTGCACGCTTAATATATTTCATTCCACTATCATTTACTCTTTACTTTATGGCCCAGGCAACAACGGCAACGGCGGGCACGCGCGCTCCCCCGGCGAGGCCGGCGCGGGCGCGGTCGCGGCGGCGCCGGCGTACGCGCCGCACTACGCGCCAGAGTACTCGCCGCACCGCCCCGCGCATACGCCGCCGCATACTACGTGGACTACGCTGCGTCCGGTGAGTACGGCTTGTTGTAAGAGAACTAGTTTATTTGTTGTCGGTTGTCCCGCGCGCACCCTCTCGCACACCACGTGGCCCACGCTGCGCCCGGTGAGTACGCCTTGCTATTAGAAATTGTAGTTTTCCTTTTTTGTTATTGTCAATAGGCCTGCGTTTGACCTCAACTCACCTGATGGAAAGCGACGATGGGGTCGAAGATAGCACGCGTCCCTAGAAGTTACCTATTGGGTGCTTTTATAATTTTTAACGTGACGATATTATCGTGGACATCTACGGGGGTAGAGGGGGCATTATTAATGTGACAGTAGTGTGACATTTTCGGTGCGAATGGTTGTGCTTCGGGGTTGCCACTGAACAAAAATGTTGTCTCGAGACGTTTCTTATTTTACCGATTATTTGACTTATCCCTTTCTTACGTGTCCCTTTCATGCCATATCTCCCCTATATCGTAGACGTCCACGATAATATCGTCACGTTACAAATTATTAAAGCACCCATTCACGCTTGACTTGAATACCCCAAGGTTAATACTTATCGGGGAACAGTGACTCAGGCAGAGAGTTCCAGTCTTTTGCAGGGCGCATAAGAAAAGTGAAAGTTTTACTTGAAAGCTCGATTTGTACGTGTAGCGACATCTGCATCTACATGTGTAGCTCTTATAGGGAAACTCGACAATACTCACATTACAAGTACACGAACACAAGGAACATGGCGCTGACCGTTCGTATATTGCGCTAGAGAAGTGAATTAAATTTATCTAGTAATTTCAAAATGGACTGTACGTTTTCTAAAAGTCTATATCATCATCACAGCCCATAATAGGCCACCGCAGGACTTAGGACCTTTCCCATGCCAGGGGAGGTTATTGCCATTATCTCCACGCTTGGCAGGAGTGTTGGAGATCATTGGATCATCAGCCTTAAAGATATTTATTTATTTCCATACAGTTTTACAGCAATATAATTTAGTTATAATTGTAGATTGGAAAGTTAGCTACCTTCTTGCCAGTCTATAGAGAGGGCTCTGACAGCTTTTTCATTTAAAATATGTGTGCCAGGTCAGTGACAAAAAATAATGAAAACTCCTTCATTTTCTGTCAGCAGACAATAAAAAGGGTGTCCTCTTCGTCGATATTTTCTTTCGATGTAAGTGATATTATCGATATCGATGTAATAAGAATTATTCTTAAGTCATCACCATCCCGGCTTAAATAGGTACTTGGCATAATAAGGTACTTTCCCTTAAAGTATACAATGTTTCCTTGCACTTTTTGCCTTGTTCCTTTGTGTACTTTATTTGTTAATTAGCAATTATAAAATCTTTAATAAAATATCGTTTATTAGGTACAGCATGTGTGCTATGTCAGTACCTACTTCAGAAGTCCTTCCGACTTATTTATTACCGCGTTACATACAATCGTTAGGTAATCAATAGATACTAATGTTGTGAAGAAAAATATTTGCATTTTTGTTTGCTTGTAATAAATAAGTACTGGACCGTTTTTAAAAATCACTTCCATTATTAGGAAGCTACATTATTCCCAGTGCCATAGGTCACTTTCATCCCATGAAAGTTATAAGTTCCCGCGGGAATGTTGATTGTTTACAGAGATCTGAACTGCGCGTAGGTTAAAGCCGCTGACGACTAGTAATAATGGAAAACTAGGTAGAATATGAGAGATAAATAGGGAAAACTCATCAACTCAAAATCAGATCAACTTACTTACAAATTTCAAAGCTCAACTATTATTTTAGTGAACGATCTCCTCCAATTTTTCCACTCCTCGTGATCAATAGGTATTTTTGTTTACATCGACACTGGGGAAAAGCAACGAACACATCACTATCACACGCCCGACCCAAATTAATTTTACATATATCTTGGGATTAAATAGGTAATTATGAATTTGTTTCAAACTAAACTCGCGTTCTTTACACATATTATTATATTAGACGGGACTTGGACGCGACATCTAGATAATTATGAATTGTCGATGTTTTCACACTATATATTACAGAGTTTGTCGTATTACTTAAGTCAAGAAATTACTGAAACCTCGAAATATTTCAAATAAAAAAGCTCATGAAACAAGAATCTTCAACACATATTCTGTACACCTCTACACACATTATACGAGCGATAACCAGCTACTTACAATATACTTAAGGTAGTGGTCTAATGCACTTCACTAATATAATAAAATAACAAACGGTTTAACACAAAATATTAAATTATTTTGCCAATACATAAACTGAATCGTTTGTTTACAAATTTGTGTCTGACAATCAAATTACTTGTCACGCTGACAGCATGGCATGCATTTTATCCCTGAGGGCCACTCTACATAAGCATGAAGGTAGCTAACTTTCCAATGTCTATGATCAGCATAGGCTAGTATAGACTAGTCCACTGCTGGACATAGGCCTTCCCCAATGAGCGCCAATGCACCCGCATGCCGCATCCAGTATCCACCCACAGCCTTTCGCAAATTGTCACTCCATCTGGCCGTAGGACGTCCTACACTACGCTTGCCGAGTTGCGGTCTCCACTCAAGAACTCGTTTACCCCAGCGGTTGTCGGTTCGTCGGCAGATATGGCCAGCCCACTGCCACTTCAGCATACTAATTCTTGCGCTATGTCAGTCACTTTGGTTCTCTGTCAGATTACTTCGTCGCGAATTTTGTCCTTCAGGGTAACTCCGAGCATAGCACGTTCACGTCATGTCAGGTAGAACGCACTGGTTGAAAAGCTTGGTTTTTAAACATTGTGGTATGGGTGACGTGAAGACTCGGCGAAGTTTTCCGAAAGCCGCTGCCAGCCAAGCGAAAGCCAGCTGAATCCGCCTCTTGGCCTCTTTCTCAAAATTGCCTTTCCCTAACTGCAACGTTTGCCTCAGATACGTATATTATGTTCACATATATTAACATACCGTCCAATGCATTTGTGAACAGTTTCCTCCTCCGTGCCTCACTCCTCTTTGCAATTGGATGGCCCTGTACTTGAACAATCATGTTGGCGTCTTCATACAAGCTTTTCAGCACTTCGATGTAACGTTAGTCCACTTGGCATCGCTGTAGGGATTCCAGAACAGCCCAGGTATCGACGTAGTCGAAAGGCTTCCTCATACTCCACAAAAGCTAGACACAGGGGCTTATTATACTCCTCGGACTTCTGTATAACCTGCCTCACTGTGTGAATGTGGTTTATGGTGCTATATCCTCCTCGAAACCCGGCCTGCTTTGGTGGTTGAAACTCGTCGAGTCCCCGAGCGAGGCGATTCGTGATGACTCTGGAAAACAGCTTATAGACGTGACTGAAAACGTGAAATGCACCTGTAATTTTTTAGTAGTGTTCTATTTCCTATTTAAAAAAAGATAATTACCAAGCTCCTGTTCCACTCCTTAGGAGTTCTCCCGCAGTGTAAGACGGAGTTGAAGAGCGTTCGTAACTCCTGTATTACAGGAGCTCCTCCCGCCTTTAGAAGTTCGGATGTAATTCCTTTTTCACCGGGGGCTTTTCCATTTTTAAGCTGCCTCAGAGCCAACACGATCTCTTCTTGACTGATGTCTGGCAGTTCGTCGGTATAGTGACGCGTCAGGATGGCTCTACGATCGTGGTTGTCTCGCCGGGAACAAGGAGCATGTGCAGTATATAGCCGGTTGTAAAAGTCTCACTCAATCTCAGAGAAGATCTCAGACTTTGACATTACGGTTCTGCCGTCATGTGTGATGAACCTGGTTAGGTGAATTTTTTGAAGTTGCCGCATGAATACTTTGGACCCTCGGTTTCGCTCTATAGTCTCATTATTCAGGCGTGTATTGGAGCCCTGAACGTCACGCCGTACTATCTTTGTAATCTGCTTGTTAAGGTCTGACGTCTCTGACGAAGTGGCCCGAGTGGCTTCCTGTCTTTGTGCCATTAGTCGTAGGGTCTCCTCCGAGAGTTTTGGACTTCATACCCCCACCCTGTTTGATTTGGAGGTTGATACTGATTGGACACTTAAATGACAAGAACACGTATTTAGTACATTATATAAATATTTTTTATATTGTAATAAAGAACAATCTGTAAACTATTTCATTACTACCTACATTCGTTCTGATACTTTTAAGTGCGTAAGGTCTAAAATTAAGTAATCTGGCATTGCGTCAAGGCACTGAGAAATATACCATATTTAACAAGTATGGGCAGTCGATTAATCCCTTACAATTTTAAAAAGAAATATTTGATCTGACATCCATCGACGATCCCGGAGTGTGTTATTGTGGGACAATCGTTCCTTGTCGGCTTTGACTATTTCCTCTGGTGGACCGTTAAGAAGAACATGAAACGTTTCTGTTTTCTCTCAATTCTGGATATATGGTTTTAATATTGTGGATTCCAGACACAAGAACAATATTCCAAGATGCTAGAAGATGGTGTATGTGTATATACTATTGTCATCATCATCATCAACATATCAGCCGTATGACGCCCATTGCTGGGCATAGGCCTCCCCCATAGATCTCCACAAAGCCGGTCCTGTGCCTTCCGCATCCAGCTGGTACCTGCGATCTTTACCGGGTCGTCAGTTATATACTATATTGACCGTTGGTATCCTCCCCCAGGGCGGCGGCGCCGGCACCGAGACGTACGCGTACAGCGGTGATGGCGGCCCCGCGGGCGCGGCCGACGGCAGCCCGGCGCGCTCGCCGCCCGCGCCCGCCTATCTGCCGCCCGCCGCGCACTACCACCACCCGCACCCCACGCACCCCACGCATGGTGAGACACGTTGATACACTAGTCATAGACGCTCCGTCGGAGCCGGAGAGCCGAGAGAACACTAGCATCCCACGCACGGTGAGACACGTTGATACACTAGTCATAGACGCTCCGTCGGAGCCGGAGAGCCGAGAGAACACTAGCATCCCACGCACGGTGAGACACGTTGATACACTAGTCATAGACGCTCCGTCGGAGCCGGAGAGCCGAGAGAACACTAGCATCCCACGCACGGTGAGACACGTTGATACACTAGTCATAGACGCTGCGTCGGTGCCGGAGAGGCGAGAGAATACTATCACCCCACGCACGGTGAGATACGTAGATACACTAGTCATAGACGCTGCGTCGGTGCCGGAGAGGCGAGAGAATACTAGTAACAGGTGCCCGTCGGTGGCCGAGTGGGTACGGTATCGATTCGTAAGCGAGAGGTACCGGACTCGAATCCCACTGCGGCCGTGTAATGCAACTACTCTTTTTTGAGTTATTTACATTAGTTGAACACACCATTGTACGTAACAGCGAGTGAAGTTTTAAATAAATAAATACCGCACTACCACCATCCGCACCCCACGCACGGTAAGACTGACTTGTCTTTGTATCAATCTGTATGTATAATTCATGTACAGGTAACACTCAATGTGTTTGTAACCATAAAAAACATATTTGGCTTTACGGTAGAACTCTGATCTCCAAGATACTCCAAGAAGAGCTTTGGCCTAGTTTGGATATAATCAGGGTTCAATAATTAATTTCTAATAATGTAAAAAAATTACACTAGTATCAGGCGCCCCGTCTGCGGCCGTGTACCAACTACTCTTTTCTGACTTATGTACATTAGTTGAATACTTACCGATGCTCTTACGGTGAGGGAAAACATTGTTATGAAACCTGCACATTCAGGATGTGTAAAATTTGACCATGTGAAACTTGTCAATTATTGCCTTATTTTTTATTATCTCTCAGTAATATTCGAGTAATTGCGGATCTGTTTTGCGGAAATGTTTATGTTTTAACTAATAACCAATTCTTCTGTCCAGGCATGTGGTCATGGGGCGGCGGCGTGGGCGGTGTGGGCGGCGTGGGCGGCGTGAGCGGCGTGGGCGGCGCGGGTGCACCGGGCGTGCCGGCGGAGGGCGGCCACGCGCCGCACGAACTCTCCGACATGCTGCAAATCCTGGACCAGAGCGGCAACGCCACGTTTGAGGACCTCAACATCAACATGTTCAACTCCAACTTTGAATAGTACAACTTGCAAGGGTCTCCGCATGCGAACGTTCCACGCGCGATCCGGGCTTTCGTGACACCGAAAATTTTCTGATGGACCCACCATGGAGCCGAGGTCTGATGTTGTAGGGAATATTCGTATTGTACAAAAACAGTTGACAGATCCGGCCTTGCCCGTGACACGAGTTCCCTATAACAGCGGACCTCGTGCGTCTGTAGATAACGTTTCATCTTTAAAGTGCCGTGGTTTTAAGCGGAACTACAAACATTAGCTAAGTTATAGCTAGTCAAGAAACAACAGCGCTACTCTTCGTAGGTACTTAATGTTGAAATACAATATATAAAGTCATCTAAGAATTTTCGATGCCACAAAAGTGTCAGGTTCAATGTAGCCCGAGTCCCATTTACCAATCACCAAAACGCGCGAAACATTTGCTGTATGCAAAGACCCCTTGTTTGTACGCAAATATACATTGTAAATTTTTTTCAGCCTGCCATGGTGGTGGACCGTCAACATCTTTGTAGAATCATCAGATATCTCTAATAATCAATACTTAGAACCCATTTCTGAAGTGTATCGAGTTTTGTACCGATAAAACGCTTTGGTTCATATTCGTAAATAATTTGTACATACAACAAATAATACAAATAAACTTTTTGGCAGCTGCATCCCAAAATTTAATGCAGTTGCGTATTTCGTCGGTTCGGTCGTCTATTAAGCAAAACACGACTGCTTCAATAACCCAAGACACATCTGTAAATGTTTAAAGAACTTGTTCTTGGAAACAACATTTACAATATTAAACAAATATTTTTTTATTATTATTATTAAGTTTATGATCAATTATGACACCATTGACTCGAATATATCAACGATATGGTTGGAGAAAATATAAAAAAATAATTAGTAATATTTGTCTCTATTTGAGATTATTTCAATTATGAGTTACTTTGTCTTCTTTTAGGCACAAACTTAGATAAAGTAAAACAAAGTTAAAAAGAAATGTTAGCATATGGCCTTATGATTAAATTTAAGGAAATTCCTTCGAATGTTCATAGCTCTGTACGCAACTGGGGTCAACTTTTAAATGTTTTATACAGGGTGATTTTCTGTTTTATTACTTTATAACAGGGGTGGCCAAGAGGTCGATCGCGGTCTACCGGTCGACTGCGAAGGCGATATAGGTAGCCCGCGAGAGTTAACTCTAATATTTATAAAATCCACTTACTTTTTAATAGGACAGGACAAGGTTTTAATCTGAATTATTGTACCAACAAATCCCACTGCTGCCGGTTGTAAATACATACATGTCTCTGCGCTGACAATCCATCGCTTCTTGAGCCTCTGACCGGCATGTTTAGGTATCTGTTGATCACGTATCTCTGGAACATACGCAACACGTGACCAATCAAGCGCAGACGAGCCTCGTCAAACTTATCCGCCATTAACAATACTTATGAATATCACAAAAATGTTTAATATCTCTCTTGTAAACTTTAGACGACCACAACAAATATTTTTGGCCATCCCTGCTTTATAACATCTGGCAAAGCGACTACTTTGAATTTCGGTTTACATGATGTTATAACTTAAACGATCTGTAATTTTGAAGCTCGTCTCTAAACATGTTATAATTATTTTATTATACTTGTTTTACCAAGACTTGCTGTCTAAATAATGACACTTGGTGCATTGACTCATAATTCCTCTCAAATAATTGTTTATTTGTTTCTAAATTTTAGAAACACAAATAATTCAGTATTCTTATAGTAAAATAATAAGCCTAAGAATATATTATGTTACGTCAATATTGGAACTGTAAATCTATAAACAGTTCCATAGAGATTCCATTACTTCTGTAAATATTTTAGTAAAAAGAAAATATTGTTTTGTACAATATGATAGATATTATTACCGTAATGTCAATCGGTGAGATTAAGCGAGTGAAAATGTAATAAAGGAATTGCGTTTACGTACGTAAATAATTAAATATTGTCAGAAAAAAAATCAAACAAAGTACACCGGGTTAAGTTACCGGGTGTTCGATTTTGTCCGATTTGTAACTAATAATTAGACTTGCAGGTTGCAGCCGAACTGTATAACACCTTGTCCAGATGGGGCGAATTTGCGGTTAGTCTCTGTTCGCCCGTGTCTTTTATTCGCGCATTGCTGTGTACGCAATATATTGCTGCTCAGTACTTCGCCAACGTGCGAAACGAATCGCGGCGAATTCGCCCCGCCTGGACAAGGTCTAAGAGGTCACACAGAGAACGGAGAAACCTCTCAGATATCTTTCTAAAAATCTAATTATTAGCTGTTGATTTTGTTTTATCAATTATGAGAGTTAGAGAACATGCATATTCTACAGTTTGGTTGCAATTGTCTTTTCTGAATGGATTGTTATTATACTTTTTGATCCTATAAATAGGTGCAGGCTAAACAAACGGTGCCAATTTTTTACTGCAATATATAGCTGCAATATCTTCTCTTTGTTATGTTCATTGTCTTGACGAGGACATGTAAATTAACAATATTGATTTGTCGCAGTCCCCCGTCCCCGGATTCAAATCAATGCGGAAGATAGATATTGCTGGCTTGTAACATACATATTGCAGTAACATATTGCCTATTTAGAATTTCCCGTTGAGTGGTTTATCATAACAAGGCGGTTCTGTAACACTCCAATTGTAAATGTCCATGCCACAACTGATGGCGTTGTTATGAGAAACCGATCTAACGGCCTGATTATGTTAATATTTTTTTATTATTATATAGCTACATTTAAGTGTTAGAAGAATTTTACTTGTCTCCAAAATAGGTTAGTACAGACTTTTACTAAGAAAACAGTTTAAAGAGGAGCTGCGCTGCAACACAGCGTCAAAGATAAAGGAAGAACACTGAATATCATTTGTAATATATTTCTGCATACCTACTAAATATTTAATTGATCCATATTATAATTTGTTTTATATTCATTAAATCCAATATTTGATTTTATTTGAAATAAATTTAGTGGTTAGATCTATTATGTAAGTAGTGCATTTACTTTATGGATATGAATTATACCAACCTACAGTTCAGAAATATATTAATTTAATTAGTTTGTATCAAAATTTTGTAAAACGAATTTTTCAGCAAAATATAAATTCTATAAAATCAAGGTGCTTTTTGTTGTAAACTAGTGCAACATGACCGGGCTTTGTTGCGCGAGATAAAGGATATTTTACGCTATACCGAGCCGGGTCCGAGCCGAGTCTTGGTCGTTGCACTCTATAATATCCCATATATTTTGAATGGACACAATCATACAAATTACAATATCTCTGTCCGTGCTGCACAACACAGAGATATCGTCTCCGATATCAAGCCTCATACATATCTCAGCAGCTTGGGCCAAACTTACTAAAATCCGTTGTCTTGGGCCAAACTTACTAAGCTCAAGTTGCTATACATAACAAGAGCTATGGTGGTCTACTATCGCTGCGAAACTTGGCCGATGCTGCTGAAGCCCGTCCGTGAACCTATCGCCATCGAAATGAAAATGCGGTGGATGTGCGGCGACAGAGTTCGTAAGTAATGCGTGGGAAATGGGTGCCTAAACATGGCTGGTAGGTATCTATCAGGAAAGAGGTTTTACGGCACGGGCCCCTTCAGGCCTAGTATCAAGAATCAAATGTATATGACAAACGCGTATACCCAAAAGGGACAGACTCAAAGTACCTACGTCACTAGTGTTGCAACCTCTACAAAAAATACCCTAATTTTTTTTATGCCCTATCGTGACTAGATATGAGCTATAATATCAGAGGCCTTACTATGAACTCTTATAGCAGGACCAAAACAGAACTGCCCTGCTTAGAACGAGACAGCGATATACGAGTCACATAAGCTGGTCTCATTCAAACCGAAAGCAATTCTGTTTAGGTCCTGCTATAAGAGTTCATGGTAAACCCTCTTACCCTTTATTCCCACTAGTTCTGTTGCGTAGTTCTGTCGGCAGAACTACTGGGATTTTTGCGAATCAATTTACTAATAACAAATAAATAAATGACTTAAGAAACTCTTTACTCCATAAAGATTTACAGACTATCAAATTTAGTTCCATTTTCAGCCGCGCGCAAAGTTATCACTCGATACTTCGAATTTTAATTAATACAAAATCATTTTATTACAATACGTTTAGCCATTTACGATAAGTGTTCATAACAGAGTACAAATTCTTGTTATTACCCACTTACCTTAGAGCACGAGAGAAGGTAACGCTTTCAAAGGAACTTATAATCTAGATAATCGAAAATAAAATAGGCACCATAGGGTAAAAATACTATTTTGTATGTTGTGATCTCGTTCATGCATGGTATTATTATTAGCTTGTCATCTCTATGTTATACTCCCTCTACGCTTGAGGCTATGGATTGACATAGCTGAGTCGGATGCGAGAGCAAACGGGCTACAACATGAGGATGCTGAAGACGAAGACAACGTTAAGCTTGAGCAGCAGAATGTCGAACGTTCGAAACATTGTGCGCGTTATTTCTTAAGAGCTTATATGAATAGACGAAAAAACGGGATAGCAAGATTCATAATCATTGTAGAGTGAGCGAACAGGGAATATTTGTGATTTGTGTTTAGTCTGGTATGTCTGTGGGGGTAATTCGAAAATTACATGACAGCCCGGTACAGAGCAATCTGTGGTACAAAGTGATTTTTGGTTGTGATAAAATGCCACGGACTATGCTTTGTCCATGGACTTACTACCCAAAGGGACTGCGCACTGCTTTGACTAAAACCGGGCAGAGCGAGAGTCACCATCGATAGTCCTGTGTCCCTTTCTAGTGTTGCCACCATGATTGATGCAAATTCCGAATTACTTTTATTACTTAGCGCGGACACCGACCTACCGATCAGGGCCAGGCAGAGTCGGACCGGGTGCAATCTGAAGGTCATATTTTCACCAGCGTCCAGCCCAAGGTTTCCCTGCTACATGGAACCCATTGGTCCTAAAATACTAGTTTCAATAGATAATTTATAGTACTTGTTGATCTTCATTTCGAATGACAGCTGTCAAACTTAAAACTGCAATTACTCCTAAACTATTGGTGCTAGAACACTAGTTCCTAAAGAGAAATGATAGTACTCATTGAGATCTACATTTCGGATCACAGTTTTAAGTTTGACAGCTGTCACCCGAAATGTAGATGTCGACGAGTACTATCACTTCTCTTTAGGAACTAGTGTTGTAGGATAAATCGTTACCGAACTCTTTTATCTGTTCTGTGGAACAAAAAGTCGTAGGTTGATAATTATGTCGACTCGACGTTTGTCGGAGAAACGTTCAGTAGATCAAAAGGTATTTTGACAACTACTTTTCGGATTGTACGGATTACCCCATAATAATACCAAATTCACGGTAAACATATTTCTCCAATAATGGCAACACCGAACATGACACTTGTCAATTTAGAATGACGGTGATTATGCCAATAACATTGTGTTTACACTGTTAGAAAGGGACAAAGGACTATCGATGGTGACTCTCGCTCTGCCCGGTTTTAGTCAAAGCAGTGCGTAGTACCTTTGGGTAGTAAGTCCATGGCTTTGTCTAATTTAGGATGAATATAGGTGATAATTTTGACAGCTGTTTAATTGTTGGTCCTTGGCGCACGCCCATAAAGTTTCATGTTTTATTTCGGTAAAATGCATGGACTTACTACCCCAAGGGACTGCGCACTGCTTTGACTAAAACCGGGCAGAGCGAGAGTCACCATCGATAGTCCTTTGTCCCTTTCTAACAGTGTAAACACAATGTTATTGGCATAATCACCGTCATTCTAAATTGACAAGTGTCATGTTTGGTGTTGCCATTATTGGAGAAATATAATAATAAATATAAAAAAAATATAATAATATAATAATAATATAATATAAGAAATATAATCATTTATTTCAGGTATTTTACACCCATATTAAAACAATAATAATAATAATACAAAATTATATAGGTACAATAGTACGACTGTCAATAAAAACATAATTAATACCTACGTACAATAGTACGACCGTCAATAGGAACAGTACAATAATAAAATAAAAACGAAAATACAAATTAACTACATACTTACATAAAAGACATGCTTAACGAATGTTCGGTGTGTTGTGCACGGATATCCAGTGCCTAAAAATAGGACTGTTCACATTTTCTACCAGCGTCTGTAAAATACTGTTACTGCTGGATCGCAGTCGGTTCCAGAAGGCTATAATACGGGACCTCAATATCGCGTAGAAGTCAGGGACTCTTGCCTCAGCGAACATGCTCGAAGTGCTGCAGTAGGGCGGATGTCTCAATAAAATTCGGAAGGCGTTATTATATTGCACCCTTAGTTTGTTGTAACTTTGCTTGGTATAGTGAGTACATAAGTGTCTTGTGTAAAAGCTTTGACAATAAGCTTTAAACAAAGTTACCTTCACCTGTTCCGTGCAGCGTGAGAATCTGCGCGCGAGCATGTTACACCGCGTAGCAAGAGCCCTACGCTCACGTTCCATGTCCTCCTCATCCCGAAGATATTCATTCAGCATATGACCCAGGTATCTAAATTTGCTTACAACCTGCACTGACGAACCATTTAAATAAACTGAGGGAACGTTCTCCGGACCTGCCCCAGACCTGAATATCAACATTTCAGATTTTTTAACTTTGTATGATAAACCATGTTGATCAGCGTATGCTACGCATACACTGATCAGCTTTCTTAACCCTCTAATCGAGGGGCTGAGAAGCACCATGTCGTCGGCATAACTGATATTATTAAGACAAACATCGCCGATGTGACAACCGACACCGGTGCTCCTCAGCTCCACGATCAAGTCTTTGATATACAGGTTGAAGAGATCCGGAGAAGTCAACCCACCTTGGCGTACACCACAGTTTAGCCTATATTCGCTAGACTGTGTGTCGCCCCATCTTACGTAATTAGTTTGGTTCTCATACCAGTATCTCAATATATTTACCGTGAATTTGCTATTATTATGAGGTAATCCGTACAATCCGAAAAGTAGTTGTCAAAATACCTTTTGATCTACTGAACGTTTCTCCGACAAACGTCGAGTCGACATAATTATTAACCTACGACTTTTTGTTCCACAAAACAGATAAAAGAGTTCGGTAACGATTTATCCTACAACACTAGTTTCTAAAGAGAAGTGATAGTACTCGTCGATATCTACATTTCAGGTGACAGCTGTCAAACTTAAATGTGTTATAACTCTAAACCCATTGGTTCTAGAACACTAGTTTCTAAAGAGATATGATAGTACTCGTCGAGATCTACATTTCGTATGACAGCTGTCAAACTTAGAACTGTCATCCGAAATGTAGATCTCCATGAGTACTATCATTTCACTCTAGGAACTAGTGTTCTAGGGCCAATCGTTTCCGAGTTACAACAGTTCTAAGTTTGACAGCTGTCATGCAAAATGTAGATCTCGACGAACACTATAATTAGAAGATAAAGAAGAACGAGTGTTATAGCACCAATAGTTTAGGAGTTATTTCAGTTCAAAGTTTGATAGCTGTCATTCGAAATGTAGATCACAATAAGTATTATCATTTCTCTCTAGAAACTAGTGTTTTAGGACCAGTGGGTACCGAGTTATAAAAGATTTAACTTTGACAGCTGTCATACGAAATGATGATCTCGAGGAGTGCTATCATTTCACTCTAGGAACTAGGGTTCTAGGGCCAATAGTTTCCGAGTAGCAGGGTAAGCTTGGGCTAGACCCTGGTGAAAACATGACCTTCAGATTGCACCCGGTCCAGCTCTGCCTGGCCCTGAAGTCGGTGTCCGCGCCAAATAATAAAAGTAATTCGGAATTTGCATCAACAATGGTGGCAACACTAGAAAGGGACACAGGACTATTGATGGTGACTCTCACTCTGCCCGGTTTTAGTCAAAGCAGTGCGCAGTCCCTTTGGGTAGTAAGTCCATGGTAAAATGTACTACGGATAGCGGATACTACACACACGATATATATCGTCATTCACGCAGGATCACGATATTTATCGAGTGTGTAGCCTAGAGTATCACGAATCGTGATACGGATCACAGGATTTCCGAAAATCCAGAAATCTACGATCCGTATCAAGTATCGTGCGATATATATCGAGCGTCTAGTACCTAGTCGATATTTATCACGACATTTCTGTCAAACTGACAGATAAATAACGTAATTTCAAATTTATTTTCATTGTTTGTGTTTATTTTCAAGCTGCTGTGGCCACTATGGACCTGGACAGTTACTATAAAAGTATAAAAAGTCAACAAGATCCTCATCCTCATAATTTTTCTCATTTTTTTCTCTTCACGCGTCCTTTTAATCCTAATGCTAATACTATAGCAACGCTAGCTTTATCAGTCATTTTGGTAAAAATACGTAAAAATCGTAAATATACACCAGCGACGCGTCAAAAATGCATTTTTTTTAGGCTAGGCATTGGCAACTTAGTCTATTCAGCCATCAAAATGAATGAAAGAATGCATAGACTAATGAAAATATCGACGATTCTTATCGTGTGTGTAGGGTCGACTTGCGATCCAAAATATTACTCGATATGGATCACGATACGTATCACGATAAATATCGTGTGTGTAGTATTCGCCATAGGCAGGCCCCGCCCCTTTAGTGAAGTGCCACGAATAACGAATAACAACAGACAATCGAAAATTGGTATTCAAATAAAATAATCGAACATTTAAAATTACATTAAGATATATATTTTTTTCAAAATCAAAAGTCTTTATTTACCATAAATTTACAGCTAAACATATTATAATAATGATATAAATAACTATAGACTACTAATTACAATTTTACAACTAATTAAATAAACAAAGTAAAAAAAAACTTACAGATAAAAAATTTGTCCCAGGTCCACGGTATTAGGAATGCAGCCCAGAAGGCTGGCCGCATTGCCCCGCTGGATGGCGAGGCTAATTCGCTGTCCGAGGTAGAGGCCAGCTTTCTGCTCTTTAGTAAGATCGACCAGGCGCTTAGATAGCTCCCGAAACAAATGTTGTGTTGTGGCGTCCAGTTGATAATAAATGATTTATTTATTTATTTAAACAGAGAGTGTGCGCCTGGTCCCCACGGTCCAAGTGTTTCCACGCCAAATGGCGCAAATATGTGGTCCTCACCAAGACTCGCGTATTTGCGCCGCTTGGCGTTTTCAGCTGCGGAGGCACCGGCTCCAGCATGACACGCGGTTACTGGAAGATGGGACTGTGCGAGGGTATCGACACACGTGGCGTCCCATACCAATGGTCGTCCCAGCTTCCAGGGCGTGAGTGTCATCCCGTCAGGCCTTCTACCATCACTACGGACTAAACCGCTGGGCTCCAGCACCGCGGGTGCTCCAGCGGAGGTGAAGGCCCGGCGGATGATATCATTTAGGTCCGCGTGCCGAGGAAAGCGCCCAGCACTCCTGCTGCACGACAGGCCATGGTGGCCAAGATGGTCAACAAGGTGACCACAATGGCACTGGTGCGGAGCACTGCAGGGCGCGCCAAGGCGTAGGGCCGTGGCAATCCTAAACGTGGTGCGGTCGAGAAGTGTGCCAATATTTTTGGAGGGCATTGCCTGAAGCCAGAGACCCGATTCCCACTCACCAGCAGCTAACAGACGGGCACGCTCTGCAGAGTTGGTTGATGCGCTTAAAAGGTTGTTTCGCACCAACCTGCAGAGAGGCTCGTCCCACAGCCGCTGGGAACAGGAATTTCTCGGGAGGTCGGCCTCTGGACAAGCCACCTGCCAAGCGTTTTTGGCCTCGGTAGAATACGCGGTAGTAAAATTCCCTAGTTTAGATAGTATTTTCTGCACTAGGGGCTGTGAACTATGCACCGAGGACAGAAAAGCTGGCAGGGACACACCTGAAATTTTCCTGACTCCTAGACCTCCATACCGGATAGGCAACAATGCCTGATTCCAAGATGAATTGTCGAGATTGATGTTAAGAATTGAAATAAGGGTATGTTTCACGGTGTTGTCAAGGTCTTCCAGAAGGACAGGATGTTTCCAAAGCTGACAACACCGCAAAACATACGTGAATTTTGGTACAAAAAGGCAAAACCGAATTGCGGCATAGGCCATGTGGCTATTAATTTGGAGTAGGCGATCCGAAACCGAATTGAAATTTTAAATTTTTTCTTTAACGAAGTCCGAGAGGGACTCATCAAAAATAGGTGACCCTAGGAGATGAAGCGACGTCTTGTCGACGACAGAGATGTTTGGTGCAATGGCGTCAAAAGCTGCAGAAACAGCACCAGCCATCGGACAAGACTCCGAGATATACAGCTCACACTTCGAGAGATTCAGATCTAAACCAATGGCCTTAAACTCTCGCATGAGGAGCTGCAGATCTAGTAAAACCGTGTTCGCATCCCCTCCTAGGGTCCCGTCGTCTAAATACCATACGTTAAATTTTGAATTTAGCTTCTCGAGTATGGTGTAAATCGCGAGGCTAAAAATGGCCGGCCCCAGAGGGTCGCCTTACTGGCAGCCAACCGCTGATTGTAAAAGGTGGCCCTTGTAGATAAGATTACTAGATTCTTTGTAGCATTGCCACAGAAACTTATAGGCGGACGGCAGCTTGGACCGAATTTGAGCCAGCAAAGCGCCTCTATCGACGGAGTTGAATGCATTTTTTACGTCAACCTTCAATAGGACTTCACCGCTATTACTTTCGAGGAAAGTTCTAAGTGCGTGGACAGCGGCTTCGCAGCCACCTTTTGACCCAAAGCCGAGCTGGATAGGCTGGAAGTAATCGGCTAGACTGGGGGCGGAGAACCTGCAACACAACTTAGCCGTCAGGCGGCGGTAGGTAGTCCCAACCGCAATGGGACGAATGCCACCGTCCTTTTTTTTTTTAACGCGATCAAGTTGGCCCCATAGAGGGTACTGACTATGGACTGCTCTACCGAGCCTGACAACATTAAGTTCACCAGCCCCGTAATTGCAACTAGAAGATTATTTCCAGCCTCTCCACCACAGCATAACAGGTCTTTTAGGTGCTGCGGAGTCAGGCCGTCGATGCCTCCAGCCGAGCCGTTTGGATAGGCGAAAACAGCTTGGCGGACGGCATCGGCGGAAACCTGAAAAGTTGAATCCGCAGCATCGGGTGCGTCAGGTAAAAGAAGGCCTACCGAAGGTTGAGGATGCTTATTACGGAGGCCGACCAGAGTCTCGGGTGTGTCGGGGGCGAAAGAGTCGTTACAAAATAGGATTCGGGCTGCCCCTTTAATATCGCAGTCATTAATTTTGTTCTCTACATGTTTAAAGATAGAATTATGGTGAAAATTATGTGGACGGCTTGAAAAGTTGTCTGAATCAAAGGAGAGGGGGTTTGCACAGTTGTCTTTTATACATGAAGTGAGCGATTTTTTGCAACTTGCATTGTTGGAATCTACAACATGTAGAATTCTGAAACCGAAAGTAAGTAGATGCTCCCAGCTCTGCTGATCATTTTTGGAGTTAACGCTTACAATGTCTTGTGCGAGGGTTTGGGCAACGGAAACCCTCGCACCATGGGGAATTCTGTTGACAATTGGAACCCAAAGTTTGAGGTCCGACACCCGCTCCCAGAAAGGTTTTGTAGAAGGTACACCGAGAACTAAGGGGACGGGTGTCGAAGAAGGGACAGAGGAGGTAGTAACTTCGCCACGCACTTTATGTGACTTACCCAAATGAATATTAAGACCCCTCTGTCCCTTACAGAAATGGGGCTGGGGGCATCTGGGGCACCGAATCCAATCGACCGGTGGAGGCACACTTCTCGACCCATCGGAAACCGGTGTGTCCTGGGACATACGAGTATGCTTATGTTATACGGTAAAAAAAAATTAATTCACAATTAAAGATAAAAATGCTAGAAAAACACAGTCACAATCACAATCACTACAACATTGTACAAGATCACAAAAATAGAACTGACGTCTTGACTGATGGCTTGATGTTTGGCCATACTTCGTGCAGTTTTGCCTTACTCTTTTCTGCGCGCGCAATGACGCAGCGCGATTCCCCAGCAACTCTGTGGCGTTGCTTGGGCGTTGCTAAGTAGCGTCCCTGTCAAACTCTGATGGTTTATAAATACGCTTCGCAAGAAAATATTTTTTCGCTCTTGGTTTACAACGCGCACGCCCAGTGACGCCAACACGCACGCCCAGTGACGCCAACACGCACGCCGGCGCACTACCACATTGGAAGACCGGGGGCGAAGCCCAAAGGTGGCTTTGCGTAACGCAGCTATTTAAAATAAATTAAATTAGCCAAGGACGTCTGTCACTGTCCGCTCTCTCTCTCTCTCTCTCTCTCAAGATAATTAAATTATTTTTTGCAACTATAACTCTTATTCCTTGTTTGGATTTCACCCTAAGAGACCTTTTACAACAATGATCTCGACTCGCGCGTGTTCTACAGAATAGGATGACTGACCGAATAAAAATACGCACGTGTCGAAATCGTCGTTGTGGAAGGGTCGTATAAAGAAATCATTAATTCTAAAGAAAATAAATAGTTTATTTTGTATAACACGTACTGAATAACCATGCAACTATCGATTCCATGTTCTATGAGAATGAAAATCGAATAGATTAATTAACGATTTTACACTACCCCATCCCTAATGTGAATTGTCAAAATTATCATCCTTAAGCGCGCTCCACATGTTCGCCGAAACTTCCGGCGAAACTTTTGCCGGGACTTTGGTCGACCCTCTACATTCTCGCCTATTAGGGATGTGGTGGTGTCAAAACGCGCGACATTTTATCGATTCATCGGTGTAATATCGCTAATCTACTGTAAACAGGGTCACAGAGGTGATGGCAGCTTCTCTACTGTAATCACTTGATCTACTAATATCCTGGATCATGGTCAAGTGTACCCCGAACACAAGATAAATATAAAATCGATCGAATTGAGACGACAACAAACTATCTCTACTTAGTCTATGAAATAGGCGAGACATGCCAAACATGCACGGGACTACACGAATACTCCCTCTACATTCTCGTGTTCCCGCGGAACTGTCCACATGTGGAGCGCGCTTTATATTTGACAAAGTATAGTCGCCACTAACTTTTGACGTTTATCGAAAAATCAACAATCAAATATTGATGGGAGTTTTTTCTTTACTGCTGTAATATTTTCTATTGCGATTGATTATTCATTTGTGTATAATCGTATAATGGTTAAACGATAGGAAACAATTTTACTTGTACTTTTAATATATTATATGTTGTGTTAATTATATTAATAAACCAGGATACAATGGCTCGGTCAGGCAAAACTGCACAAGAATTTATACAAAGTTCTTTCTCGCCCATAATTGCTGTGTTGTGTAGTCCTAAAGTTGAAAATGTAATGTCAAAAAATAATTTATCCTTTACGGAATTGCTGCAACCATTTACCAGCATGGATTGGGAAGGTAAAATTAGTGTGTGCCTAATCTTAGCTGCTAGGTACTCAATATGCATATGTATGTATCCTAATTAAGTAAATTCGAAACTTTTATATGTACAGGACAATTTCGAGAGCCAGGAGGCACTGTGTGTACAATAAAAAATATGAAATTAATTATAAGAGATGTGAACTGGAAGCCATTGCAACCAACTGAAGCTAGGAGGCAGTTAAATAATGCTGTTTTACACAACTATAATGAAAACACAGTAACAATGGATCTAGGCAAGTTGCAATATCTAGTTTGTTATTTTACATTTGGTCAATGTTGAAACTTATATTATTATTCAGTGCTTTTAATTATGCTATTTTAATGTTATGGTTTGCAGATGGTCGTAAATTTGATATACCTCAATCTACACCATGGTTTGATGCTTGGCGAGAAACATACTTAGAAGTACAGTTCCCATCTGATCATGAGTTTACAAAACATTTTGTGGCTTGTATTATTGTTGGCACTACACATGATGACAACATTATTGATGTATTCAATGGATTAAATCAGCAATATGCGCAGTTGCAAAATGTTACTCCACCAAAATTACCAAAATGGTTTAACAATGAAGTATTGAAGTCTTACCTATTACTAAATGATGTGTCATCTGTGCCGAAAGAGAAGTATGTATCCTTAGAATTATAACTTACTGCATCCTCATTCATCCTATAAACACAATACTGATAGAGTTAACAGTATAGTCATAATAAAACCAGGATATGAGAGGTATGAAATCTTGTCTAGTGAATTATATATAAAACGAGCCATTCCTAGCGGCTTACACCTGCACTCAGTTGAGATCTCTGTAAACATTCAACTTACCTTACCCTAACTACTTAATGTAGCATTCTCGTGGTAAAAGAATTTTTAATATTGGCCCAGTAGGTTTTGAATTTATTCATTACAAACAAAAATACAAATCTTTTCTTTTTATAATATTAGTATAGTATAATAGACTAAAGAAACAACAACCACCACCTGAAATGTTAATATTAATTTGTTTTTACAGGTCTGCTGCTATGTTTGATTCATTAAAACAAAATTTTGGAGCTCCCAACTGCTACATGCTATCAATAAATTCGAAAAATACTACAGATGCTTGTTTACCAAATGATTATTGGGCTAAGTACATCAAAAGAGCGATGGATACAAATGTAACTTACTTTGTATAAATTGTAAATTTTTAAAAGTTTATCACATTCAATGTGTTCTAAATTGCCGATTGTTTTTTAGAGTGAATCTTTATCGACAACGTCAACACCAATGGAACCTCAGTCAGGACTTTCACCTAATAATCATCCTTTGGGTAAGTAATTTGCAAGATCTATGTAATCAGTATTTAAAGAAAATGTATATTGACATTTATTTTATTTTGTAGAGGATAGTAATACATTATCTACCTCTACAAATCCAGATGCTATGCACCCTCTGACAACCAATGAAAATGATATTTATGATAATGCCAACAGTCTGCAAGTGAGTATACCTTCAACACTCAATAAGTGATAAACTCAAATGTGTTTCTTATACTATTTTTAATTTTGTTTTAGACTCATTCTTTCTCAGGCAGTTCAGAAAGTGTTAGTGTATCTGGTAAATTAGACTACTCAACTGAAGTGCATGGATCTGCATTAAATGCAAATGACATAGAAGCTATAAAAAGGTTCTTAATGGAATACTCATCAAAGGCACTATTACCTCATTTAGAGAAACAGATTTCTCAACTTTCTGAAGGAGTAAGTTATGTTATATATTTTCTTTATCATATAGCATTAGTCCAGTAGTGGCCTGTTATGGGCTGTTGATGTGGTAGCTTTATTTACGTTGAGCAGACAATTCGGAAAATTTGTAACTTTTATCAATATCGTTGCTCGGTTTTGGTCTGGGAAAATATACGTACTTACTAATAAATAAATAATTTTATACTTAACCTATTGATTATTGAAATGATAAGTAGTGATGGTACAGTATGTGATTTGGATGAAAATAATTGTGAAAAAATTGTCTAAATCAAAGAGCTTCCGTAAAACTGGCCTTCAGAACAGTACATCAGTCCACAGTCCATAACAGTTAACTGCTGGGCAAGTGCAGCTCCTCTACATCAGTGAAGGGTGTTATGATAAAATCTGTTTTCACAACTCATAATTAAATAAATAAACCATTGCTGTTGTTATTTGAAGGCAAATATCAAATTCAAATTTAATTTAATTGTTCTGTATAAAAATATACAACTCTGCGGTCCTGTAAAACTGTACAATAAGTCTTATACCTTAACTATGTAATAAAATTTTCAGGTTGCAACTAGGAAAGGAGTTAGCAGATCACTAATATCCGCAACAAAACGGTGGTTTGGCACTGGAAAGTCGGGAAATACTACAGTCAACAACACTGTGATGTAAGTTTAAATGCTTAGTTAAAATTATAAAAAAGTATTGGTAAATACTATAGGAAGAAAATTCATTACAGATATTCGGGAGATTGTCAAGAGCTCCAGTTGCGTCGGTTGGGCGATCTATGGTTTCTATGCGGACAGTGGCAGCGTGCTTTCGATGTATATCACACTGCCAAAAGAGAGTTCTATGCGGACAGCGCTTGGCTGTGCTATGCGGGTGCGCTGGAAATGGCAGCTCTCAGCGCTTTCATGGCCGGAGAGGCCAACCGCAAAACTCACGGCTATATGGAAGAAAGTATCGTGACTTACTTGAACAATTGCCGGTATAAACCTTTATAATAATAATAAACTATTTAATTCCTCGTAATATTAAACGCATTAAGCGCTAGAATCCAATCGTCTCGAAAATACGAACGGATTTCGATTATTTGTTAAAGCTTTTAGTTTATTTATCTATATGTTTAACATCCAGACTCAGTTATAAACCTATTTATCATATTATTATTTGTATTTGTGTAAGTAGTTTATCAGCTATCAAACACCCATAAAAGAAGGTTCGCTTACTTTCGGCCTAGATGGCGCTATGTGATTTTTTCGAAGCATATTTATTTTATTTATTTATTTATATTCTAGCATGGTGCAATATGCTGTGAGAGCGACATTGCTATCCGTGCTGTGCTCAAGCAGCTGCGGGCTCCACGGTGACGCGGCCAAACAGCTGATCCGCATGACGTCCGAGGACAGCGACCTCCGCAGTGCCATGCTCTTAGAACAGGCGGCACTTTGCTTCCTCTCCGGCCCGGTTAATAAGGCCATGTGTAGAAAGTACGCTTTCCACATGGTGCTCGCGGGACACAGGTTCTCGAAAGCCGGACAAAAGAAGCATGGCTACAGATGTTATAAACAAGCTTATCAGGTAAAGGGTGCCGTAAAAAAATAACAATACAATACAATACAAAAACTCTTTATATGCACACTGTATACATCATCATCACAGCCCATAACAATCCACTGCAGGACTTAGGACCTCTCCCACGAAAGGGGAGGTCATTGCCATAATCTCCACGCTTGGCAGGCGGGTTGGAGATCGCAGTGCAGTTGATGTAAATCTACCCAGAAAGATGCTGCTGCCCATCTTTCGGATTCCCTTAGTCGCCTCTTACGACACCCACGGGAAGAGATGGGGTGGTGCTATTCTTTGAGCACTGTATACATATATGGGATAAAATACAATAAAAAGCAGTACAAAGGGCGGTCTTATCACTAGCGTGATCTCTTCCAGACAACCTTGGTATGGAAAGTAAAAGAAAAGTATTTTAGTCATACACATTTACAATCCCTACACATTCATGCCTCACCCACAGCCCACAGTAGAACGTTGACTCGTTTTTCGACTCGTGAAAGTTGTATTGACTAGCCACGTGCGTTTCTTACCCATGGCACAACCGCCAGACAGTACCAGTAGTGCCTTGGGAAAATGCTATTACATTACTTATTACCATTAGTTTTAACGTGATACGTGTCCCCAGGTGTACGGCTCAAGCGGCTGGCGTCTAGCCACGGACCACGTGCAGTTCGCTTTGGGGCGGCTGGCGGGCGCGCTGCGGGCGCCGCGGGACGCCGTGCGCTGGCTGCGGGCGCCGCTCGCGCCCCGCGCCCCGCACCCCGCGCTCAATACCCACCCCACGCACCCCGCGCACCCCGCGTCGCAGCAGGCTGCCTTCCTGCGCGAGTACATGTTGGCGCATCAGGTATGGTGATTTGTGGAATGTCCTTAAATTGTATTGTGATGTTACACATAACAATAACATGTTGTCCGCGTTTTATAAAATGTCGGACGTTGTGTAAAGATGCGTTTTTTTTGCTTATTAGTGTTGCAGATACATTTGGGGGTCTTAATTAGGTTATTTTAGCTCTTTCTCGTCATCGTAATCGAATAAAAATAACATCTTTTACCTTCTATCGAGCACAACCGGGACATGGTGATTATTTATTACCTTCTATACTTACGATTTTACCTCTCACCCAATTCAAAACTTTGTAGCCACCCCAATAATTCACAGCAATGGATCGAGAGTTCCGAAGAGTTCAAGGAGTGCCTGCCAGTGTTGCCGTTACCTCTGGTAGAAGGCGGCGCGACCAGCATTCTATGCGTGGGCCCCGCGCCCCTGTCGTCGCCGGGCCGCGCGCCCGCCACCTCCCTAAGCCTCGCGGACGACCTCACACGGCCCGAAGCGAAGTATTGGAGCAAAATGGAGGAAATGGTCCTGCAAGTCGCGCAGGGCGGCCTGCCCATGATATTCAAGCCCACCGTCGATCTCTACACGGTGACAACTGATGCCTATCCGGTTGTGCCGCAAGGAGGTAAGTGTTGGAAAATTGTTTTAATAGCAGTTGCAGTTTTCACTCGCTAGGGGTTTTCGCAGGTTGAGCTGAGGCCTCTTGTGCTCAACCACCTTGGCAGAAATCACGTGTTGTTCTCATCTCATAAATAGCAGCCTACTACAGCAGACTCACGTTTCAATAGCTTCTTCTCATCGACTTGCAAACTGAATATTAACAATGAATGAAAGCAAAACCATTCTGGACTCCATTACATTTCACATTACTAGCAAGCAAACATCCCATTACGTTTCAGAGCCCATCCAAATATCGGTCACGTTGCACAACCCGCTCCAAATCCTGTTGCTGTTGAAAGACGTGGAAGTGCTATGGAAGTTCGTCTCTCAGCCGGACGGCGAGACTTTGAACAACGAGCCGGCGACTGCCGCGGGCGCCGCCCTCGACGCAGCCATCATATGTGGACAGAAGATCAAGACCGTGCTTCTAGAAGGAGAGTGCAACAAAGTCCTGAACTTTACGATCACACCGTTGCGAGTTGGCTCGTTATATATTCAAGGCTTGGCTTTCAAGTAAGTCCTACCTTTTTGGGGGTAATTTCTTGCGAGCGATTTACGTTAATGAAACAGACTTCCACTGAAATGCCTCAAATTTGCAGTATTTCTAACAAGCAGTCACGACTAAGTAGTATGAAATACATGGGAAATACCAGAACTAGTTATGACGTTTCATTTAATTCCTTTCCAGGCTTATAAACGTCGGCGAGGGTGGCAATGAGAGCGGAAGTTTAATTATATCTGGGAAGGCCGATCTGTCTGGAGCGATCGTCAATGACAAACTTCTTCAGATACAGGTCATACCACACGCCCCATGTTTGCAGGTGAGTGTTACAAATCCATGACTGAATGACACCAATCTCGTAGCTATTGTTGTGCGTAGCAGCATATCAAGTTTATCAGTTTAGACCACCCTAATGACCTGGATTCAGATTGATGGCGATTCTGAAAGATTCTCAAGTGGGACCGACATAGACGTGTAGTGTAGGGCAAACTCATAGTGTAGGATGGCCCCATGTGAGGTGGATGGACAACCTTGTTAAAGTCGTTGGGAACCGGTGGATGCTGGAAGCACAAAGCAGAAAGGTATGGAAGTCTCGGGGGCAGGCCTGTCCTGTAGTATGAAATAATTGACTGATAACTACTTACATAAATTTAAATGTAACTGCGCATGATTAACAGTCTGCGAACGCGCAACTTTATGCGCTGATACAGTAAATTGCTTCTCGAACTTCTAAATCAACATCCGTGATCGCAATGGTCTAGCATTGTGTTGTCGGCTGTGAATTATTATTTCAATAAAAATTTGCGCGTTGCTATAGCAACTTCGCCACGATCTGTCACATGGATCGATGCGATGAAGGATGTTGTCTTATAGAATCACACACCTAAGCTCGAGTCTCTCCCTAGATGACGTTCTCGGAGTCGAAGCCCGACGCGATCAGCGGCGAGATTCGTGCCGTCGACGTGGAGTTCCGCAACGTGGGGCCTATTGACATGAAGAATTTACACGTCGCCGTCTCCCATCCGGATTGTATGAGCTTCGTGGCACCGGACGCTGAGGGAGACCCGTTCAAGCAGCTTTATTTGGAGAAGTACCAGGAGACTCCCACTTTTGCAGGTGATTGAAGGTTACTCTGACCCTGTTATAGATTGTTAGAATAAGCGCCACCAAATAAAATAAGCTTTCGGGCAACTTCAAGTCCTTTACTTGGGCGCAAAAATCGACAACAATCGGAAGTTGTCCGAGGCGAGGTAAAGTTGAAATAAGACGAAGTGCCTCCCCACATTCTCGTATTCGCCTAACCTCGGTCAATTTCGCGAGTAATGTAGAGGTAGCATTACAGATTACATTACATTAGTTCGCACTGATGCCAATTATTGGCCGTGTGGTGTCCGGCAGAGTAGTATACCACCAACCCCTTAAACTCGTGGGTGTCGTACAAGGCGACTCATGTTTTTAAGGCGAAAGATCTAGATTCTCCGCAGGCTGGAAAATGGGCAACAGCGTTTTCCATTGGTAGCGTCTGCCAAGCATGGAGATTATGGCAATAACCTCCTCTTACGTAGAAGAGGCCCTAAGTTCTGCAGTAGACTGGATGGTAAGTAGTCACCGCAGCCTATGGACGTTTGCACGCGTTGCCGACCCTGTAAAAACCTTTTCACCCCTTTCAAGTTTTCACATAATTTGCGGCATTTCGATCTTCGTCCGGTCCGCTCCTAACTTACTCATGTAATAACATCACCAGATGAGCGCGCGGCGCGTGCGTGGGCGTGGCGAGCCACGGCGGCCAGGCACGCCGGCCCGGCGGGGGGCTCCGCCGCGGTCCCGGCGGGGGGCACGGCCCGCGGCCGGCTGCGGCTCAGGCCCCGCGGCGCGGCGCCCGCGCTGTGCCTGCTGGCCTACTACGAGACGGGGAACGCGGCGAGGCCATACAGACTGCTGAGACACGTCTTCCGATTCACCACCACGGTCAGTCGTATTTCACTTTTTATATCGAGAGGTGATGATCTAATCTGGTCAGGTAGCAGGTAGCAGGGTCACGGAGCTGTGATGGTAGTCGCTCCACTGTAATTACCTGATCGAAAAATCGTGGATCATGGTCAAGGCGGACCCCGAGCCCTCGTTCTGGAAAGCACAATGGGGACATTAACGCCAAGTTTTTTTTTATTATATCGAGAGGTGGTAGGATTCTGTCGAGCCTGAGGAGTCCGCCAAGCTGAGTCATCATCATCATCGTCTTAGCGCTTATCCCGGCCTCTGCCAGGGTCCGCTTTCCTACTAACTCTTCTTCTCCACTTCGCCCGGTCTTCGGTATCCTCAGTCGCCGCACGTAAAAAGCTAAAATATCGCATTCAAAATTTAAAATGGAAATGTCAGTCCGCCTAGGTGAGTACCACCGCCTTATAAATTTCTGCCGCTAAACAACATCGCTTGCATTGTTGTATTCCGGTTTGAAGGATAAGGTAGCGAAATTACAGGCGTGAGGCATTTTTTGTGCGTTATCTGCAACCTAAATGGGGCAATTGTAGATGTTATGGGCGACAGTTACCACTTACCATTTACCATCTGGTGGGCTGTCTGCTCGTTGTCACTGAGAAGCATAAAAAAGGAAGGCAAGCCTGGGCGACCTGAAATAAAGCGATTACCGTCGCCACACCCGGGGCTCTATTTTTAAATCGCTCGCCTCGACTCGCACGGTTTTCAACTTTGATTTTTGACACGACAAATTTAACATTTTTATACATGCGTTCGCTTTCAGTGTTGGTGATGTAATTTTAAAAATAATGAATCTTTAATCCCGGAAATAGAATTTGAAAACCGTTCGTCTCGAGGCGAGCTGTTAAAAAATAGGGCCTTCGAATTGGTTGCGGTGCCGGCATTGAGATAAGGGAAAGCTTGTTTTGCCGATACAATGGGAGTAAGAGCGCAACGAGTTTAACGACGTGCGTGACGACACGCGCGTTTGTTTGACTTACGTATACATATTACGTTATTTCTGTACATTGCTTTCTGTTCCTAGGGAAGCTCTCCAATCAATCAAGCGCTTTCTATCGAATGGTATATATATTGAATTGCAGAGGATGATTCTCAAAAACAAAGGCTTTGCTCACATCTAGAAACAAAGCCATTATTTGTGTTCGCACTAGATCGAAACATGCATGAATTGTGGTCACTTCTTCTGAAGTCCATATGTTCTTGATTTTCACAGATGTAACAATATAGTACAAACTTATTGATTTTATGTTGCTTCCGTTATTTACAGGAGGTAGTAGAAATGAGTATCACGCCGCGACGTAGTTTGAGGACAGTCGATAAACAATTAATGGAAAGTATGAACTTAGCCGTGGAGTTGAAAAATGTCAGCAATGATAAGAACGGAGAACTATCAGTTGAAGTATTGGAAGCATCGTTAATTAGTAGGCAGTGGAAATTGACTGATCTCACTGCGGCTAGAACTAAGACCGAGCCGCTTATGGCGCATGAGAAACACCATCTTATATTTAAAGCCCGAAGGATTCTAGACGCGCTGCCGGACGGAAAAGTGGATCATACCTGTCTTAAGATTGTCCCAGACAATCCTTTGAACCCAGACTTGAATAACCTTCCGTGCAGCGAGTTTCTGACGGAATTCAAACCAACAGTTTTCGAGAATACAGACTTGATTGTGCGAAATGACACAAAAACTGCGGGGTTAATACAGTCGATGTTCGTTATAAAATGGAAAGTTCAGCATAAAACTAAGAATGTGACTGCGTTTGGGCAGCATTGCCTGTGGTTGGATTGCTTTACGAAAGCGGACTCGAAGGAGCGGCTTTACAACCCTTTAGATGTTCCGGCTTTGCAACTGGATGAATTTGATAACATTTCTGATTTGAGTGATGCAAAGAGTAAGAACAAGGATAATGTAGTAGTCTTCAAACTAGAACATTCGAGTTATATCACTCATGATTTCAAAGCTCGAAAACTTTGTCTGGTACCGATAACGATAAATATAGTCAATTGTTACGGCGTACCAGTCAGAGTCTTCATTGATATGTCGAAGAAACAAACCAGGTACGTACAATTATTTTGAGATTTTGTACATAGTAGCGGAGTTTTAGATTTTCATTCATTCATTTTACTGTCAGTATCAGCATCTGTCGACCTTGCCCAAATGGAAAGCCGTCTTTCAGCCACTGGTAGCAACGAGGGCGGAAGTTTATAATGCTTTTTGACGCTACTATACTTATTTATTTAACAACTAATTTTTGTTTCTGTCATGATTATTATCTTGCTCGCTGCCCTTTTACTTTGGGTGGGATCGAGTTCATACGTCTCCTCCTTATTCATATTACATTCATATTTGTTAGATAGATATTGATAGATACACTCTTTATTGCACACAAAAATTGTGATGTGGTTGTTTTATTTTTTATATAATAAAGGAAGACGAACGAGAAAGCGTGTTACCTGATGGAAAGTGATCACCAGAGCACCCAGAGAGTAGCGAATTAATAACTATGCATTCATAGATTTTATATCATTAATTTGGATAAAAAAATACAAGTAAATCGTTTAAAAGCATCAGTAAAATGTAAAACGTCTAAAGGTCCCCCATATACTGGTATATTAAGTTTAGGTTAAATTTGGCAGAAAAGTTTGTGATGTGATGAAAAGTTATTATTATCCTAGCCTAAGCATTGTATGGTTTGACTAGGATGACACTTGGCCATGGCAGAATAACAGCGGCTGTTGATCTCACTGGCATAGCTGAGCCATGGACCATTTTGTTTTGGATAGCTAGTTTATTTTTGGTCGACAACAGTCGAATTAATTTAAATTGTATTTTTTCTATACAAATCAAACAAATATTTTCATTTCATTTCATATTTATTTATTCGTATGGCATTAATAACCGAGTCGCTATTTGTAACCTAGGTATTATTAGTGAACACCAAAACTACAGGTAAATATCTAGACTCTTCACCCATTAGGCTGCGTTTTCATTAGGAGAGAACAAGTCCAAAGCGTCTCCAGTGTATTTCCGCTTTGAGCATTCGTGGATGATGTCATTAATACTATTCAAATCGTAACAGGGAGACGTTCAACTTGGTGGGCTGGACCGGGGCCCTGAGCGAGGGCGCGTCCGGCGAAGACAGCTCAGCGGTTGGCGCGGTGGGCGCGGTGGGCGTGTCCGTGGAGGTGGGCGGGTGGTCGTCGCGGCGCGTGGCGGTGCGCGCGGCGTGCGCGGCGCCCGGGGCGTACCCGGTGGGCGCGGCGTTCGCGGTCACCTCGCGGCGACTCGACGAGCCCGACGCCCGCGCACACACGCACGCCCCGAACAACACATCGCTTCTCGTCGTGCAAAACGCTTAGTTTAGTTTCGATGCAGTGCCACCAACTTATCTGCGGGGATATTGTCTAACTCGGTTGGCAACTTAATTTGACATTGAGAATTCTACACTACGTCATCTACGTTGGCCACTGGCCATAGCGTGTACCAAATTAGAGTAGTGTAATATTATTATATGTCAAATTTAGTTGTCCACTAAGATAGCCAATAGCGGGGCTATTGGCCTACGCAGATGATGTAGAGCAGAATTATTTAATGTCAAATTTAGTTGCCAACTGAGTTAGACAATAGCCCCGCTGATCAGCCGGCTTTCTGCCGGACTACAGTGAGTCTAGTGGAATGACATACCAGCGGCCTTAGCCAAGAGGTTTCGTTAATCTACAATCGTTTGTGGTAGAAAAAATGTATGGGATTTGACATAAGCTAACGTTATCTGACATAAGTTGTTTGTGGTAGAAATTCTTGGTCCATAGATAATTCTTACTACGTACTACGTACTATCGCTGTACAACGGAGGCGGATTGGCGGATTATCCTACACAATCAGAGTCAATGTAGATATTGGTAGAAATAGTCGAACTTAGACCTGTCAATTTTCTACCATAAACGCATCACGCAAGCGGAGCTGTCAAAGATGGCTAGACCGGCTGGCGTCTGTAATCCTGGTTTTGTCTTCCGAACAGATAAGTTTATGGCACTTTTCAAATGTTGTTTAAATTGTGATCTAAACACTGTTATTAATTATGTTATGGAATTTATATTTATGAATAGATTATATTATTTGAAATAAATATCAGTGCAATCGGTAAGTGTGAATGCTGTATAAAAACATAGTTGTGTTAATTTATATATTCTAACGAAGTCCTAGTCAGAATGGCTGCGGTTGTGTTACTGAAAAACTGATAGCGAAACCACAGAGAAAAATACTACGGTCAAACATAGTTTACTGTACAAAATGCATTCTGATTATGATACGCCAAGCGTCTCTTCGCCAAAATGTGTAGCTCCACAAATGTCTTCAATCAAACATAGAAGTTTATGTATATGCTAAAGCCTCGGTGAAACCAACGTCCTTCTGCTGACAACTGATCCGGACAGGCACTCAGTATCGGTTTCTGCACCGCTGGGTACATCCGATCACTGTCTGGTGAAATCTGTATCCGTTTATTCCCCACCCGAGCAAACCCCATGCAACCCCCGACGGGTGTGGCGATACAAGTCAGCAGATTGGGATGAGATGCGCCACTTCTTTTCGTCCTATCCTTGGCGGGAGGCATGCTTCTCTTCGGGCGATCCGTCGAATTGTGCCGAAGCCGTTACCGCGGTTATACGGCAGGGTATGGAGTACTTTATTCCGTATTCTGACGTAGCGATGAACGGCAGGTCTCGTCCATGGTTTGGAGCTGAGTGTAGTCGCGCTGAAGTGCTGAAGCGGGCGGCATACTCTGCCTGGGCTGAGGCTCGAGCGCATATGTCTCCGGATACTCGCAAACTGAAGAGAGCCTTTAACCTCGCCGCCAAGTCTTGCAAAAGGACGCTACGCAGGGCTCGATTCGATCACATAAGCCGGATTGGCGCCAAACTGGCCTCTTACCCTCCTGGGAGTAAGGCGTTTTGGTCTTTGGCAAAAGCGGTCGAATCAAATTTCAGCCAATCTTCGTTGCCTCCGTTGCTAAAACCAGACGGAACATTGGCCCATGCTGCTGAAGAGAAAGCAAATTTGCTTGTTTCTCTTTTCGCGGCGAATTCGCGTTTGGATACTGCAGGAAAAACACCACCTATCTCACCCCGTGCTGACTGCGCTATGGCAGAGGTGCGAATACATCAGAAAGAGATATTGAAAATCCTGCGGAGTCTGGACGTGAACAAGGCTAGTGGACCAGATGGTATACCGGCAATAGTCCTACGTAGTTGTGCCCCCGAGCTGTCTCCTGTTCTCACGCGCCTGTATCGCCTCTCACTTGAGACTGGTATTGTACCTAAGTCGTGGAAGCTTGCCAATGTGCAGCCCGTGCCAAAAAAAGGCAGCCGTGCCGACCCTTCCAATTACCGCCCTATTTCGGTCACTTCCATACTCTGTAAGATTATGGAACGTGCGCTGAACAATAAACTCCTTGCGCATCTTGAAGGTAACGATCTCCTCAGCGATCACCAGTACGGATTCCGCCGTGGTCGGTCTACTGGGGACCTTCTGGTGTATGCCACACAATTATGGAGTGAGGCCATTGAGAGACATGGCGAGGCTCTTGCTGTGTCTCTTGATATTTCTAAGGCCTTTGACAGGGTTTGGCATGCTTGCCTTCTAAGCAAGCTTCCTTCATTTGGTATTCCTGTTGGCTTTTGCACCTGGATATCAGATTTTTTGAGTGAACGTTCAATCCGTGTAGTTATCGATGGCTACTCGTCTAATCTCCAGGCTATCGACGCGGGAGTTCCTCAGGGATCTGTACTGTCCGCGACTTTATTCCTGCTGCATATTAACAATCTGCTTGTACCAGGTACGTTTGGGTATGCAGATGACAGCACGGTAACGGATAGATATCTGTCAGAGGCAAAAGCCAACAGGGACGATATTCAGTCTTGTCGAGAGGCCATGGTTGATCGTTTGGACATAGCTCTCAAGGCAGTTTCTGATTGGGGCGATGCCAATCTGGTGGCGTTCAACGCAACCAAAACTCAGGCGTGTTTGTTTTCCGCCAAAAGGAGTCCATTCCATCTTACTCCAACTTTTCGGGATGTTTCTGTGGAAATTACCGACAACCTACAGCTTCTTGGTGTTGAGTTATCTTCAAATCTCAACTTCGGTCAGTACATCGAATCCAAGGCAAAGACTGCAGCAAAAAAACTTGGTATCCTCTCGAAGGTTAGGCGGTACTTCACTTCTAGGCAGTTGCTTCAGTTATATCAAGCACAAGTGCGGTCCTGCATGGAGTACTGCTGCCACCTTTGGGATGGATCAGCTAAATATCAACTGGCGGCTTTGGATTCGGTGGAAAAACGTGCAAAGAAGATAATTTGTGACCCGCGGTTGATTAAGGCTAGGCTGCAGAGCCTCGAACATCGGCGTAGGGTTGCGCGTCTGTCGGTCTTCTACAGATTACATTTCGGAGAGTGTGCGAAGCAGCTGCACGACCTCATTCCGCCGGCCCCTTTCCGCCATCGGGAAACGCGATCCGGGCGAGCGCTTCATCCTTATGTCGTGGATCTTCCAGCCATCCGCACGAACCGCTTTGGCTCGACCTTTTTAATGCGTACGGCTAAGGAATGGAACGCTTTGCCTGCGGGTGTGTTCCCTGATCAATATAATCTGGATGCCTTTAAGGCTAGAGTGAATAGGCTGTTCCAAGACGGGCATGCTTCATCTTCGGCCGCATCGTCACTTACCAACAGGTGAGATGGCGGTCAAATGCCCGACTTGTTTGTCATAAAAAAAAAAAAAAAAAACGTGTTCATCCTGTGTCCGCGGCCGTGGCGATCACTGAATAGTACTGACCACCTGCTGTTTGAATCGTCACATACATTGCAAGCGAATACAACAGATCAACGCGACTGGCAACGAACAACACGTTTGTTTAACCGAAGCTTAACACAAACATCTTTACATAAATATTAACTAATTAGTACCTATCACCTCAAGTCAACTCAACAATTCGAAAAATATCAAGCACAAGCAGGACCGTGTCCAGAACTTGTACTACTTCTTCATATTAATCATTGCGTGTGGATCCCACTCGTTCTTTTAAACTGGTCTTTTTATTTTGCGATAGGTATACCACGTTACAGGGAGTGTCGGTGGCCGAGTGGTTAAGGTATCCGACTCAAACGCGATCCCACTGTGGCACACAGCCGGGTCCACACGACACCAAACATAGCTTAAACTTAACCAAGCTAGTGTCGTGTAGACCCGGCTTAACCGTTGCTCTTATGCTCACAAACAATGTGATGAAACCTGCACATTGCGACTGAATGTGTAATCATAATCCAATCTGGTCAGGTGCCCCTGGTAGCAGGGTCACTGAGGTCGGATGGCAGTTGCTCCACTGTAATTAACAAATCCTGGTCCATGGTTAAGGCGGATCCCGGGACCTCGTGCGCCACAGCACAACCGGGACATTAACGCAAAGATGATTATTTTATACCGTTGTTACATACCGAAGTAACTTTATTAAGTCGTCCGATTCCGACAACTTTCTGTTATTTTTGGTAAACCCCTACAGCCACAGCCGTAAGTCCTGTTTATTTAGTTGATTTTTAACATTAGGTTCTACATCCTATTCTTATTGTTCCACATTATTTTTATTCTATGAACTAGGTACCCATAAAACACATAAGAAAAATATTTTATTTGTAACTATAATAAAATATTTTATTACTGTACATGGTGAAACGACTTTGATTTCTCTGCATATTATTTTTATTTATAAATAATTTGGTAACATCAGATATGTGAAAGCTGAATAAACGTGCTTGTATTTTTATATAATACCTATATAATTATGGGACATTTTCTGACTTTTTCAAATGTTTATTACATGGCACTGGGTGAGATTCCTTACTTATTTAACCTTTGATAAGGTAGGTCGGCCCTTCATTTTTTAATACTTATGTAAGTAATACTATTTTAAATAGCAAAGAACAAAAGTTATTTTGATTTTCTACGCACGGTCCGTTTTGTTTTATAACAATCAGAATTTAAAACCCGACTCGATACAATGTATTCCAGACATATTTATCATGCTCTTGACCACATTGATAAGATACCCATGTTGGTATGGTATGGTGAATTGGTGAGTAAGTTATATTTTATACGTATACGTAAACGCCACTATAGTTTATGCGTCTGTTTTAGTTTTCTATGTAAAGCGTTATGTGGCGTCTGTAAGGTCATTGCGGTGCTTGGGGGATGCGGTTATGTCACTTTATAACGCAAGAACTTGTCGATCATTTTAGTATTATGTGGTCGCTCTGTCATACGTGCGCGATAGTGTTGTTGCGTCATATTTTATGATTATATCACCCTCACCGCTACCGCCGCAGCCTACTGAGAACGATAAAGCGATAATAGCATAGGTAGATCGTTTGTTATTCTTCTGTTAACATTGGTGCTCTATGTAACAGTAATACTTTCGCGGGAAGCTTGCGGTGCATTTGAATTTTGGATCAAGGAACAGTACAATCATTCTGTTCCTAACGAGACATTAACGTGTTGATCGATGATCGTGTGATATTTTAGTCCATCACACTCTAGCTAGAACCACATGGGCCGCTGTTTGCTCACCTACCAGACATTCCCTGCAGCTAGAGCAATCTGTAGCTCCGACCGTGAACAGTAGTTAGAGGTTTCCCGTAATTATTCTACCTACTTTCCTGAGTTCCTTCTGTTTAGGACCTAGCAGTCTGTTGGTTAGTTTTCGGGACCGTTCTGTCACCAGTAACTTTGACTGTCTACATATGGGTGTGCTATATGTACGCATGTTATGCTTGGTGTATTTATAATGTGTTAAAGGATAGGGATAGGAATGGAGCAGGACCAGCAGGTCCTATCCCTAAGCCCTGATCCCTTTCTTGCTAGCTCATCGGCAGCATCTTTCCTATTCAATCAAGGCGGGGTTTATTACTGTTACTTTCCAGTGCTTTTAGTATCTACCGACATGCTCTCTGTTAATATTCGGAACCTTGGTCATGTATAAAAAGTAGAGATCAAACGGATTTGTTGTTTTACTGTATACCGGATACCGGGTATCCGGCCACCCATAAGCCGAATATCCGGCGGCCGGATATTTGGCATCATAGTCTCTGAACAAGCCTGTGCAAGCTATGAGCGTGGTAGGAAATTAGACAACTGCATGTGTTTACGTGTTTTCAAGTCTTCGTTGAATACAAATAATTTGAACTTTATTCTGAACAATTCTTCCGACCTCGGGTACCTTCGATTCGAAATACGGGTAATTAGCCCCAGCATCGTGGACCAGAGTGTAATGAAAGATTATCTTAAGCTCACATAAGAAGACACACGAAACCGCAGGCTACCTCTTAACGTAGGAGCTATTCGTATTTTAACCCAATTTATAATAATTTACTTTTGATAGGTTAACTTTGCAAAAAATATTTTTTTTGCTAAACTACCTACTATACTGAACAACGGGTAGGTACCTAATCAACAGTGATAAAGGAATACTATTTACAATTTTTGGGATCACTTTTTCCCTATGAATACAATAACTGATATGTATTTTTCATACATTGTTTGCTATCCGGCCGGATAGTAAATTAACGCCGGATACCGGATAGAAACCAGATATCCGTTTCATCTCTAATAAAAAGACGTCACACCTGCAGGTCGCCCTTTATGATTCGCATTTTAATATGGTGATAGTAGTAGAAAAACTAATCCGCTTATTGATGGATAGCGGAGCAGTAGGTACTAATGGCGCTAGGAAGCAACAACATTACCCCGGGACTTAATCTCGATTACCACCGATGTTTGAATGAGGTATGTAAAAGCAATCGCATTACTCTACAATGGATAAAGGGACACAACGGCGCCCGTGGGAACGACTCGGTTTACGAGTTGGCTAGACGAGGATCTGACACAAAACCTGTGGAACCGGAGCCCAACGTGCCAGTACCACAAGTGTGGACCCGTATGCACCTAAAGCCACCGGGGGCAAAACACAAGCATCACAGGAGGACTGCTGACAAGCAAGGGAGGCCCTTACTAAGACTCGGCAGCTTACTAGGTGTAGGTCTGACGGATAGCCCTGACGAACATGCCTAGAGGGAGAAGAACCCGCTGCCAACGTCTCGCTGATATGCGGCGGTGTAACTCCATATAGGTCATAATATCAGGACAGCCAACTACCCTCCCTATTATGGTATCATGACATTACATTATCACCGAACTTACATGAGTCTGCATAATTTCTGCTGAACCGGAAACCGGGTCATAAGTCAAATTTTACTTGTAAGATTGTATTACAAACTAACATGGGGATATGTAAAAAGGCGTTAACGGGCTTTGCCCCACTGCTGCAAGTCCTGTGTAGCTAGGATCTCCAGCGGTGACCACACACATATCCTGAGTTATGACACTTAGGCGCACCCGAGGACAAGCTTATACTGTCTTTGAACCCGCAGTTATATACCCTAGGTAGGTAATTAAGTTATGTCTAGCATTATGTTGCCAAACTACAGTGGATCTTTGAACAATTTTACTCATTTTAGGCCGATCTCGTGGACATGCAAAATAAGGGTTGTGATTTTCCGCGATGCATAGTAGTTAGCAGCCCGTCGCTGCATCTCCGGGTCACTGGGAAGTCATACTCCCGATAACACCAGTAAGGTATCGGTATAGTCATTCATCAAATTAGTTGACCCCCCTACCATATGATAATCCATTTGACAATATGGAGTAAGTGGGTCAGCTGACTACTGACCGCGCGGTACCTACGCCTTACATAGGAATAAAAGGCACTAGTCTTCGAGTTACGGAGAATGCCCGGGTACCTATACCAAATCTAAATCTAAGGGTGATGTGTTCTCTTTCCTGATATTGAGGTTTAAATGTTCCAGATCTGGCGAGATGATTCCTGCACCGGTGCTTTGGTCGGTCCGGTCCGATGATCTGTCCGTGTAAATTCGGATTTCTTTTATCTCTGACTTGGATGCCATTGTTTCCGCAATTTGTACCTAATAGGTTGGACTTACGGAGCTGCAGTCGTACCGCCGATCTCCGATTGTACGCCGCCATTTTGATGCAATTGAGTTTAAACCAATCGCAGCAAGACAGCTCTGGCTCTGGCTTGCTGCGATTGGTTTAAACTCAATTGCATCAAAATGGCGGTGTACAAGTAGTAGGTACTACAGTGGCGGATTTAAAGCTAAAATAGGCAACGTGTATCAGTCTACCAGTAGAATCTAACTCTGAGAAAGCCGCAGGAAAATGTTAAATCCGGTACCACGCTTGTGCGGTAAAAATTACTGGTATTTTGGGGTACAAACATTATTTTTCATCTGTCAAGTCTGTTTTGGGCGTCCATGGTTTTGGCTCGGGTTAGCTAAAACGCAGTGATTATTTGCTCAGTGGGTTTTTAGACCCCATTTACACTTTGCATAGTCGCCCCTATTCGGTCTGTCAGCGCGATATCATCAGGGGTTTACCATGAACTCTTATAGCAGGACCTAAACAGAACTGCGGCCTTAGCCAAGAGTTTTCGTTAATCTACAATCGTTTGTGGTAGAAAATATGTATGGGATTTGACATAAGCTAACGTTATCTGACATAAGCGGTTTGTGGTAGAAATTCTTGGTCCATAGACAATTCACGTACTTTCGGTATACAAAGGAGGCGGATTGGCGGATGATCCTACACAATCAGAGTCAATGTAGATGTTGGTAGAAATAGTTTCTACCAACATCTACATTTTGCACATGAGGACCCAGAATTTCTACCACAAACGTTAGCTTATGTCAAATTCCATACATATTTTCTACCACAAACGGTTGCAGATTAACGAAACCTCTTGGCTAAGGTGCTGCCCTGCTTAGAACGAGACAGCGCTATACGTGTCACATAAGCTTGTCTCATTACCTGTAAGCAGGCGGTTCTGGGGGCTTACCATGAACTCTTTAGCAGGACCTAAACAAAATTGCTTTCGTTTTGAACTAGACAAGCTTATGTGGCACGTATAGCGCTGTCTCGTTCTAAGCAGGGCAGTTCTGTTTAGGTCCTGCTATAAGAGTTCATGGTAAGGCCCCTTTTTAGGACCTGCTTTAAGAACTCATGGTGAGCCCTCAGCATTCATGAGCAGCGAGCTGCTGCAGTCTCGGATGCTGACTAACCAGTATAGGATGAACTAGCGTCTCTGCGGACGCGCATGTCCATGTTAGCGCCTTTTATACTGGTTTAGTGTAGATTGATGTTCTATAATGCGCAATCCTAGGAACATCGGGTACCATATTATTAATGACTGAATATCGTGGTGGTGGTTGTGGTGTATCGAAAAATATAATAAGTCACGGCCAGTCTGGAATCTATAAGCGAATGAATTCCCTTCACTAGATGTTCCTGTAAACACACTTCACTAGATGTCCTTGTAAACACACCTTATAGGGAATGTAATAAATATCGATTATAATTTCGATTCTCGGATCGATTTACCGATAGGTATTTAGTTCAAAAAATCGCAAAATTACTATTAAAAAGAAAGGAATTTTACGATTTTTGAAACAGGGTTGGTGGTATAATAAAAAGCAAAGACAGTGAAAGAACGGGAAAGCAGAATAATCGTATAAATTAAATTAGTCTCTTGCCATTACCTACTCATCTTCAAAAGTTTTTCTTGTCCTCAAACCGAAAAGTTTGGTTGGCTACCTTTCAATATTTTCTCTATCTACAGTCCATATTATTTAAGATAAAGTTTTAGTATTACAATGTTGTATTTAATAGGGTACAGGTAGTGTTCGTTGAGTGGCAATAAAATAAATTGAATATTATTATGCATTAGAGATCTCTTGATGTCATGTAATTGCTATCTATTTGACTAAACGAGGGCACTGCTTTCGCAAACTAACACTCTTGCTAACACTCGTCATAAAGTGGTATTTAGCGGAGTAAATTAGTTCCATTTCAAGCCACATTATTTTATAATAAGGACTAAGTCACTTTTTAGCAAGTAATTCTATATTAGAACGATAATCAATAATTGAAATGTGATTTATCAGTCACATTTAAATATAAATATTGAATTATAGTTATTTTTCATGATAACATTCTCGATTCAAATCGGTGGAAAATCGATATTATTTACAAATGGTGGATGGCATGGCGGTAAGGTAGTGGCGGGCGGGAGGAGAGAAAAAAGTAAAGTAGTGGATGGGCGGGCGTCCATCTTGAATTTTGCTGAATTTGAGCCGGTTTACTTGTGATAAAAGTGCATTCTCGGGCTCGAATTTAGCGTTGCTGTTATTACTAAAGAAGATTTATGTGCAGTAGTTAATTGTTAAATTAATTAAGATTATTATGCAGTAATGTGTTAGGTATGAAATTCTGGTAAAATTACTCTATCATTTGACGAGCAATGGCGTGCATTTTTCGCTCGGAAGACACTTTCAAATTTTATTTCTCGTTGATCACGAAACGAGGATTTTGTTTTACGATATAGTTTCAGTTAAATTATTATAAAGTGATATTTGTGAGAAGTACTGATGGTTTTGTTGAATTAGGGGTACAATGTAGGACGTTGTGACTTGTGAGCTGGATGTCGTTTTTAGGTTATGGACATTACAATACTAATTGAACAGTGACTCGTAATCACAACCGCTGATTCAGAGTATAAGTGATTATATATTTTGTGTGGGATCTAACATTGGCATTGAGTTAAATTTTTGTTCACAGTATCGTTACTCAAGACATATGCGATTTCCGGAAAGAGTGTCGCCGTGAAAACCCTAGGTTGGCAGAAGTATAGTACGATGGCAGTACCTAGTAGAGCTCGGGTATATGCCGATGTTAACTCACAGAAGCCAAGAGAGTATTGGGATTATGAAAGCTATGCTGTTGATTGGGGTAATCAAGAAGATTACCAGTTGGTCCGAAAATTGGGCCGTGGGAAATACAGTGAAGTATTTGAGGCAATAAATATCACAAATAATGAGAAATGTGTAGTAAAAATATTGAAGGTGCGTGACAAGTTTTAAAAATATTGTGCTTTTCCAAAAATAGTATGATACACTGATAATTTTACAAGTTATGTGACTTTGCATTCAAGTGTACCATTACACTATTAACTTTCTTGTTTTTGCCTGTAATTAAATTTGTAAACTGCCCAGATGAATATAGTAAGAGACCTTTAATAAGTCTCATCTTGATAATTTACAATTAATGTATATTTAAAATTGGCGGTTCCTAATTAACACATGGAACACCAGATGTGCTTGTAGATTGCATGACCAATAACTTTACTATTATAAAATTCTTTCTGTTCATCCTTACAATAGCCAATTGAAAAATACATAAACCATTTATTGTCAGTTCAACTGTGATTAAATTTTCTGTTGAATGTTTTGTTGTAGCCTGTTAAAAAGAAGAAGATAAAAAGAGAAATAAAAATTCTAGAAAACTTAAGGGGAGGCACAAATATTATAACATTGCAAGCTGTAGTTAAAGATCCAGTATCACGAACTCCAGCGCTTATTTTTGAACATGTGAACAATACTGATTTTAAACAACTGTATCAAACTCTGTCAGATTATGATATAAGGTAATGAATGACTTATTAATTTTTTGAGATTTATTTCAAATTATATCAAGATTATAAATTTATAATATTAAAACATTAATTCCAGGTACTATTTATATGAACTTCTGAAGGCTCTAGATTATTGCCATAGTATGGGTATCATGCATCGAGATGTCAAACCTCACAATGTGATGATTGATCATGACAACCGAAAGCTGCGTCTTATAGACTGGGGGCTAGCTGAATTCTACCACCCGGGTCAAGAATATAATGTTCGTGTTGCGTCTAGATACTTCAAGGTTAGTCACTCACATAATATATTATCTAAATAGGATAACTCCGAGTCACTTGATTGAGTCTATTTTTAGTCACTTACTTGTCTATGTAATGACAGTCTGTTAAATAACAAGGAATGTATAATTATTCTGTTAAACTTACAGGGCCCAGAACTGCTGGTGGATTATCAAATGTATGATTACTCATTAGACATGTGGTCATTGGGGTGCATGTTGGCATCCATGATCTTCCGTAAAGAGCCATTCTTCCATGGTCATGACAATTATGACCAGCTTGTACGTATTGCAAAAGTACTTGGTACCGAAGAGCTGTTTGAATACCTGGACAAGTACCATATAGAACTGGATCCTCGGTTTAATGATATTCTTGGAAGGTGAATATCATAATTGTTATAAAACTATGTGATTTTTAATAATTGAAGACTGCATTTAAACAAGTGTTATATATCTTTTTAGACATTCACGTAAAAGATGGGAAAGATTTGTGCATTCTGAAAACCAGCACCTGGTGTCCCCTGAAGCTTTAGACTTCCTTGATCGTCTCCTACGCTATGATCACTATGAGCGCTACACTGCTAGGGAGGCGATGGATCATCCATACTTCTGTAAGTAATAATATTTATTTAAAGACATATTTAGTGTAGTAATTGGCAGCTGTTTTCCTGGGCAACCAAGTTTTTTTTGAAAAAGAGATACTTTGTCAAAGTTTATTATAAAACAATTGCTTAATGTTTATAATTTCTAATGGGCAGTTTTGTAACAGCTAGTTTAAAAAGAATGTGTCTAACTAGATGGCTTACCTTAGAGGCTATTCTTAATTTATGTATATTTATATAAAAATCAATTTGCTAAAGATATGATAGTAGGCAACTTAGAACGGCTACACCAAATATTTGGCTTTTTGTTGAGTTTGTATTTGTCTTACTACCAATTTTTTTGCTAATATGATGGCCTCTCAGGAACTTAACTCTGAATAAGTACTAAAGATGGGTGGTAAATAACATCATGGTAGTATCACTGACTTTTCTCAAAGGAACTGAGTTACAAAATCACATCATAACATATAGGACACATGATAAAAAGGATCATGAGAGTGATTCAGCTGCTTTTCATCAGTAGTTTCGGCGGCATGCTAGGACAATAATGAATGTGGCGTAAAAATGCTGCCGATACTCATGACGTTATTTGTCACCCACCTTGAGCACTTTATTGGCAGTCCTATTAGCAAATAAATCAGGTAGTACATTGTTTATTCTCTCTTTTAATGATAATGTTATTTATATTACATTATTGAATTATTGTTTTAGATCCAATTGTGAAGGAACAAGGTCGAATGGTATCATCTAACTCACCAACTCCGAATCCATTGCAAGGACCAATAAATTCAGCAGAATAATGGTTACAAAGATTCAGTAATGTTCTTTAATGGTAATATGTATTGAATATATACTTGTATGAGATTGCAGATGAGACACTGAAACAAATTTATAATTAAAAAAAGAACACCAAGAAGATGCGACTTGTGGTGTAAATAACCTAAGAAGAGGACAGTGAACCAACAACTCTAAATGTAATTCCAAGTTTGATAATACAAATATAATTTGCAAAGACAATATGATTTAGTGTTTAATATTAGTAAATCTGGTTTATCCATTGTTTTAAAAGTGTTTTGTCTCTGATTAAACTGATAAACGGTACAGGTCCATGACGTGAACATGTACTATTGTTGAACTACTCTTGCTGTATTAAGAGTATCTGATTGTGGGTATGAAATTGTCATAGAAAAACTTTTTTTTTCATAAATTCAATATTAATTTATTGATATAAATGAATCGTTCGAGTTTCATTGCACTTGAATCTTTTGCATTTATTAACCTTGTATTGTATAGTAATTTGGTAACACCTGCATACCATTTGCAAGTACTGGTTAGCAGCTTTTCGTTGGTAAACTATTTAAAATTTTGTATTTATGTAATAGAAGTAAAATGTAGATATATGTGATATAAATACAAAATTTTAATGATTAATTAATCGTTTTCTTTTTAATTATACATAATTTAATGTTTTTATTAAAGACCAGTAACTTCTTAGAAAATGTCTTATCTGAAAAATTGTTACTCTATGGTTAAGGTATTGATTTTAGGCTGGTTCCTATGGCTACGGCAGGCACTTTGTAGTATTGTGGGTAAAAAATAATTTTTAAATACTTCAAAAGTGCTAGCAAAGAACACAACGCCGCGTTACACTTAGTGTCGGCTCACACCTGCGGCGCGACATGACCCGACCGATGCTTCAGTGTTACTCCGTGCGTGTAGGAACCACCTGCGCCGCAGACGCCAATTGGCGCTGCAATTATGTTGTCACCTATAAAACCATGTTTACGGGCATGTGCATCATATCTGTTGCATAGTTACCTATCGATTCTAATCCACTAATTGTCTCGTCTCGTCGCGCCGCATTATGAATGACCTTGGTTCAATGCCAATTTATACATATAGCTAATAAAATCAAGTCTTATTTCTTTAATTAAACAGGTAAAGCTCATTGATTTCATGAATTATAATTTATTTTAAAGTGATAACTATCGGTTATTGCTACAAAATTTTCTTAATAAACAATACTAACTTTGCCTGGACATGAATTTCATTTAAATGTAATATTTGTGAAGACCAAGACGTGTTTCGATCCCTATTTGGTGATTAGGGAAACCTTTCAGAGGAGCGGTCGTCGAATGAACGTCTTCAATAAAAATAATCAAAGTAATATTTATCATGAATTGAATAACAAAAGTAAATCATGCAATTAGCAAATTCTCATTGCGCAGATGTCGTTTTCTTACTTAGTTAATTGTTTACTATCTGTCTACCTCAAACAAAATGTATTGTTCTTGAATCTACCCTCTATTGATTTGTATTGTCAATAAAAACATTAATATTGCATGCACACAGAATTGTCACTCTGTCTCTTTCTGACACGCATACAATAATAGTGGTTGAAAGTAACCGACAAAATCGACCCGTCTTCTAAGCGTCTCGGTAGCCTGGTAGAGACTGTCTCGGAATACCGATTAGACTGTGGGTAACGCAGGTTATCCTACAAGAAAGATTCCACATTATTGCGATTTGTGGGTTTACGTTTTATTAGTCTCCTTAACGTCTACGTTTAGGAGACCCATAAAACGTTAATCGGACCGTGTATATTTGTATAAAAAAAAAATATTTTTAGTGGCCTTAGACTTTTCGATATTAGATTTAGCGATAGTGCTTACATATCGTCTTTTGTGGGTTCTATAAGTAAAAAAACACAGATCTGCCGTATATCCTCTGGGCAGGTTCGCTAGTCCGCCAAATAGTCACAAAAAGTGACTTAAATGTAGTAAGCCGACTAGCGAAACTGTCGAAAGGATATTTAAGGCAGAACGGTTTATTTACTTCTGTAAGTAAATAAGTACTATCGCTTCGAAAAGTCAAATGTTCAGGCCGCCTATAAATATATATTTTTTGCTGAACGTGCCAGGTTGTGCACGGGCAGACCAACATTTTGTGGGTCTCCTAAACCTCTACTAAAGTGGATTTTTTCTTGTACTTGGTGACCTACTGGGCTCACAGTCTATTATGTTCTATTGATAGTACTTTTTCTAGTACCTCCTTCCATTTGATGTCTTTTGCGCGTGGTATGATGATCGGTTGGACCACGTGGCTTAAGAAAACTATGATTTCTATAGTCCGATTATTTCATCGAAGTCGAACAAAGCGGAAAACAAAAGTCCACGCAGTTCGATGGTGGGACTACGTGATTTTCTTTATTGCCTAGTTACACGGCACCATAGTTACTAGGCACACGGACTGACGGTTGGCCGAGAGACCACCTGATGGAAGATGGCCACCGTCGTCCAGGACATCTGCAACCTAAGGGGAGCGAATGCGGTGCCGGCTTTTGAGGTACCTTTAGACATGTTTTTTAAAGAAACCCATGTTATATCAAAGGAAAGACTTTGGGAAGGAGCTTATTTCACACCTTGCATGTGCGCAGAAAAAAGGCTCGCGATGCCCTTACGATAGTTATTTATTATCAATTTGCTTGCATTTGACCTCAACTCACTTGATGGAAAGCCTGATGGATACCCGACATCTAGAGTGTGGATGAAATCTATATCATCGTCGGAGGCTGTGGTGGTGGAAAAGTGACGGTGGCACAAAGTCGAACAGTTCTTCGGAACATTCCCCGTTGTACAGACGGTAGAGAACACCCAGAGAGCTAACGTTTCTCCGGATGCCAACAGGATCTAAACCATCTGTGAGAAGGGGATCATCGACAATACGTATATCCTGGCATTGAATGGTATCATGTGCATCAGGGACCAACCTGTGCTTTGTATAGCAAAATCGATACCCCATTTTGAAGCACTTTTTGGCATTAATAAGCACTCCAAGATTTTTTAAAACCAGTTTGGCTTTCCCCTCCAATTGGTCTCTACATTGGGCTTCATTCGATATATCGACGCTAAGGATCCCGATGCTCTGCGACATGGAAAGGGGATCGCTCTGGAACTGCGGCACTACATCAAATGTTATTTTTGTCTCCCTGAATGCCCCTCCCCGAAATAATGACACACCGCCTGCGCCGCGTGATCAATCCAGATTTTTACAGCCAAAATATAAAAATTTCGTAGCTCGCTACGCTCGCTAATTATTTTGTTCTCTTTATTAAGTTTGCTCCAGCTCTTTTTAACCAAAAATTTCAAGCTTGCTACGCTCGCTCATTTTTGAAATACTCGCATTAATCAGTTCATTCGGATTTAAAGAGTAAATATGTAGGTATACCAAAAAGTCCGAGCTGAGTTTGCTGCGCACACTCAGTCATTGGTTTTTGTTATATTTAGGTATCATGTTCACCCCGAGTCAATTGAGACAAAATTGGAAAAGTTTCGAACTCGTGCGCTCGCTTATTTTTCATTTTCAGTCACTTTTCTTACGATTACCCCATATTTTAAGAGAGGGAGGGGGGTGGGGGGGGGGGGGGCAAGGATAGATATTTATATGTTTTGATCTTGAACCCCCCCCAAAACCAAAACCTGGCTACGCCCGTGTGGGCGACAGCACAGAGCCTTGGGGAATTCCTGCATTTATAGGCAGTGTATCCGAGCATGATCCATCTCCGACGTTTGAATACTCCCCTCTGACAACAACCTCGCGAATCACTTGCATAACCCCTCGGAAAGCCTGGGAGCTTCGACAGAAGTGCCTTATGCCATACCCGATCAAATGCCTTTGCGATGTCCTGGCTGACAGCCAACGCTGCCCTACTTTAAATGGCAGCTGCCCATCGCTGCCCGGCGCAGCGACCTTTGCGGAAACCGTTAATCAGCTAGTTTTCCTTTCGGTGGGGGAAAGTGGGGTAATTGGGAACACCTTACTTTAATCCATCAAAGATAGTCACAAATGCAATAAAGAGCATTGAACATTTAGTATGGAGAAAATCACCACCCACATTCCGCCATTTTGAAAAAATATCGATTTTGCGGCCACTCATAAAACTTATGCTAATCGATAGGAAACTTTAATATCTATAGATCACTATGTTTAAAAATGTTGAAAACGGTATACCTTGCGAGATATCGCAAGTCAAAGATGTATATTATCTACCGACACACGGGGAACAAATACCTCCTACTAAGTTTACTCATAGTCAAATGTCTTTTAAACTACTTAACTGATTTCGATTAAATAAAGTTAGAAATAATTTAGATTAAAAGACCTTTCAAATACAGAAAACCGCATTGAAATTGGTTCATCCGTTCGGGAGCTACAGATAGACGGATACAAGCGTTAAACTTACAACAAAAATTAAACTAAAATAAAGTGTATTGTAAGATTATGTGTTCACCAACACACAAAATACTTTATTTCATAATAACATGCCATTCGGCTCCCGAGACTGTTCAATTAGTCCCCGGTCCCCAGAGGTAGACCATGGTCAACCTCGCTTCGCCACATACCGTTGGCATTTGACACACCTAACGAGTGGCGAGCTCGTGGCGGTCCTGAAGTTTGACTAGTCTCAAAGTACAAAACGGTCACCCATTCAGTTAAAGGACGCTATGAACATTGCTTAACCTAGGTTATCGGTCTGGCAAGTTTCTTTATTTTATGGAATAAGATAATTAAGTTAAGTTGCATAATGCACTGATTACACTGTAAGAGCAAGCTCCTCAACTCTAACTCAGCTAGCAACTCCGCATAGCACTTGGCGTTGTACCTACATCTCCTAGCCATGCATATGACGTTAATAATGTGACCAGATCCCAGAAATCGATTTCTGTGTTTTTAGACAACTTTTTTTTGGGATGGGACATATTAACAAAAGTAAATTACCGACTTGCAATGCGAGAGTACTGGGTTCAAATCTCACTGCCGCCATGTATCAATGACGGGCGGATGGTAGTCGCCGCGTGTTGATAGCCAAAACACCGCAAAAAATATAATGAAAAGGTTCTCTGTTGGAAGTAAACACCATGCTAGGGCGTCGCCGCTGAACGACGCGCAGGCATATTGCCCTACACCTGCGATAAGTGGGCTAGGGCTACCCTGTCACGCGCGGGCAGGGTTAAAGAAGTTAGCGCCTAACAGTAGGAAGCTCCGCTTCGCCACCTTAAACGTCGGTCTCTGACCGGCCGGTCTCGAGAGCTGGCTGCACAGGCGCCGCGTTCAGGTCGCATTCCTGCAAGAGACGAGGTGGCGTGGCTCCAAGTCTAGATAAATTAGGCAGGGATACAAGCTGTTGTACACTGGATCGGCAGAAGGGAGGAATGGGGTCGCTATTGTGGTGGGCGACGAGTTCCGGAACGGCATTCTGGAGGTGAACAGAGTGAGCGATCGACTCATGGTGATCAAGGCGCAAACTGAGGGTATAATAACCAACCTCATTAGCGCCTATGCTCCCCAGTCCGGCTGCGCCGACACCGAAAAGACTGCCTTCTGTAACAGTTTCGAAAATACCCTGCCACGTATACTATCCTCCGAACAGATTGTGGTTGGGGCGGACCTCAACGGTCATGTGGGCCAGAGGAGCGAGGAGTTCGGTCGGGTGCACGATGGATTTGGTTATGGCCAGCGAAACAGTGAGGGAGAAGATATTCTCCAACCTCACTGGCCGCCGACTTAACCGTAGTCAACACCTTCCAGAAAAGACCAGAACACCTCCAAACCCAACGACCTACAAAAGTGGCCCGCACCAATCACAGATCGATTATCTGCTGATCCGAAGACGTGACATTGGTCACGTATCCCAGTGCAAGATCATCCAAGGGGAATGCCTCACTGCTCGGCACCGACAGAGTCCTTGTCATGTTCGTCCGGGGGAGTAATAGATGGCCTACGGCAGAAAGCTGCGTGCCGTCTATTAAGTGGCGGAATCTGAGCAGCACGAGCCAGGAGTTCATGGAGGCAGCCGAAAGCCTCGATTGGAGCGCAAAGGGTGAAACCTTCAATGAGCTCTGGTGTCACTATTAGAAATCCATCCTCAAACTCGGACGAACAGTACTCGGCACGTCAAAAACGTCCGACGAATTGACAAGGATACGGGGTGGTGGAATGGTGAGGTGCAGAAAGCGGTTAGGGACAAAAAGGCATGTTTCAAGAAATTGCAGCACAGTAACTCACTATCGGATAAGGAAGTGTACTTGGGAGCAAAGCGGTGATCTAAAATGGCGGTGGCTGACTCCGCTCTACGATGCGTTGGATTCTGTGGAGGGGCACGAGCTCGTCTACAAGCTGGCGAAAAACGTGGAGTCGAGCCAGTCTGGATGTAACAAAGTGTGTTGCCATAAAAGGTACGGATGGCGTTTGCTTACAAGTTTAAACTCTATTAAAGACCGGTGGTGCTGTCATTTCAAGGAACTGTCTAACGATGCCAACAACTACGTACCACCACAGCTTCCTGCAAACCTTAACATGATAAGCCCGATCACCCCTGATGAGATGGAGAGGTCTCTGGTACGTATGAAGAACGGAAAAGCTATTGGACATGACGGAATACCCATACAAACCTGGAAAACAAGAGCTGAGAGCAAAGTCTGTGCCCGAGGCGTACATTTCTATTATACAGGACATGTATGCCAATACTGGAGCTGTTGTCAAAACCATCGTAGGCCATACTAACCCTTCCCGATTACTGTAGGTGTCCACCAGGGTTCTGTGTTAAGTCCTTACTTGTTTTGCATAGTGCTTGATGCCCTCTCTGCGGGAATTCAGGACATACCTCCTTGGCTTATGAAGTAGGTACGCTGACGACATTGTACTGGTGAGCAAGCTTAGGCAAGATCTTGAGACCAGAGTAAACACGTGGAAGGATGCGCTAGAAAACGGTGGTTTAAAGATGAATATCGCCATAACAGAGTATATGGCCAGCTGCAGCGCGGATCCCGACACCATCCGTATAGGTAACGAAGCTGTCAATAGAACAGATAAATTCAAATACCTCGGATCCGTGATGCACGAGTCCGGCGATATCGGCCACGATGCCAAATCCTGAATCTCTGCGGCTTGGGCCAAATGACGGGAACTCAAGGCAGTCATATGTGACCCTTTAATCTCTGTAAAGCTCAAAAGGCTTATATACAAGAGTATAATTAGACCGGTGATGCTCTATGGCTGCGAGACATAGCCAGCGCTGACGAAACACGTTCGCGAACTCCACGCCAACGAAATGAAAATGCTGCGCTGGATGTGCGGAGTTACGTGACTCGATCGAGTACGTAACGAGTACATCCGCTACAGCCTTGGTGTGAGGGATATCGCAGATAAGATCGAGGAGGCTCGTCTGCGCTGGTTTGGTCACGTGTTGCGTAAGCCTCAGTGATACGTGGGAAATAGGTGCCTGAATCTGCCGGTATCAGGAAAGAGGCCCCGTGGGCGGCATAAGAAGCGATGGATTGACATCGCTGAGTCCAATGCGAGAGCCAACGGCTTACGACAAGGGGATGCCGAAGACCGGGCGAAGTGGAGCAGATTGAGTAGGAAAGCGGACCCTGGCAGAGGCCGGGATAAGTGCTAGGACGATGATGATCCGTCTATCTGTAGCTCCCGAACGGATAAACCAATTTTAATGCAATTTTCTGTATTTGATAGGTCTTTTAATCGAAATTATTCTTAATATTATTTAATCGAAATCGGTTCAGTAGTTTAGAAGATATTTGACATTTTTAAACATTGTGATTGATAGATATTAAATTTTCCTATCGATTGGCATAAGTTTTATGAGTAGCCGCAAAATCGATATTTTTTCAAAATGGCGGAAATTGGGTGGTGACCGAAATGTACTATGCTATTTTATTACAGCAATAACTTTGATAATTTTGTTTCATCACTACATAGTATAAAACAAAGTCGCTTTCTCTGTCCCTATGTCCCTTTGTATGCTTAAATCTTTGAAACTACGCAACGGATTTTGATGTCACTACATAGTATAAAACAAAGTCGCTTTCTCTGTCCCTATGTCCCTTTGTATGCTTAAATCTTTGAAACTACGCAACGGATTTTGATGCGGTTTTTTTTAATAGATAGAGTGATTCAAGAGGAAGGTTTATGAGCAAGAAAAATGGGTAGAGGGTGGGTGGGTGTACGTGAACGAAGTCGCGCCGGGTCCACTACTTAATAATAATTATAACAAAATTATTAATAACTATGGCATGACATATGCACGAAAAAAAGAGTCAAATATGCATAGGTATTTATAATATGCACTATGAAAATCCCTGTCCTATTATAATTATTCTTCCACAGCCACAGTTGTGGCTTCTATAAAACCTTTTTGGGAACGTGTCTCCGAACTTAGTATCGTAGTGGCCGCATCATTAGAGGATTCCCCGCAGAGCGAGGATGTATGTAGCCCAAGCCCCCGCGCAGAATATCTTGCTGGTTACTGCTAACAACGACCTGCTTCACTGCTGCCAACCATCTTTACTGCTATAAAAAACAACTGTTTAAACCCTCTTCCTCTAGAACCCTCCACTCGCAATAGATTACTCCAATTTAGTAACTGGTTTCAACATGTAGGGAGCAAACTGAGTGAATAGGTTGTTCCTAGACTGGCAAGGTCCATCTTCAGCCGCATCGTCAATTACCACGAGGGGTCGTAGTGGTCGTACTGCCTAACTCTGATGGAGTAGAGACTATTGGTCCGTACCCCTGCTGGTGAGATGGCGGTCAAATGCATGGCTAACCTATATAATAAGAAAAAAAGTAAGTGATAGTGACATTAAAAGGGCTGCCGTACCCTTTTCTTTAGTGATACGATCGCCCTCGATATACCCGAGACGCTGGCGGCTCTCCATGGCAAACATCCATAATCTTCAGCAGAGTTTCAATGGGGGATTTTGAGACCATTACTTTAAAAAGTAAAAAGTGTAGTTCGGCGTACCACGTGCCTCTATAGATGGTGCTGCTAAGACAGGATTATCAAGTATTGAATTTGGTTACCGAAATTCCTCGATGTTTTCTGAAAATATATTAAGTTTTAGTACCTTTAATACAGCTATTAGATAGATTAATATTTCTAACAGTCTCGTTTGATATATTTTTGAGAATCGTGTCTAATCAACGCCATCTATTCAATACAAATAGTATAATAGTAGTTTATGCAACTGTCATATAATACCTAATTATATGCAGTTGCATACACTACTTTATCTACACTCATATTTTTATGTTAAAATATCGTAGGTACCTATAATTTTCTCAACTTAGCTGGAAGTATGCTGCAAGTCCATTCTGTTGTATCTACGCGTCGAGGATATCAAGCGGCGGGAAATTCACTTGACTATTTTCACATTTATCTATTTATTTGCTTCAAACAAGAAAAAACATTCACAAACACAAATTACAACAATTAGAAAAAATATTCTGTTTAGCGGGAAAATAATAACACAGAATATATACAGGAAAATTTGAATTTGGAATTTGAATTTGTCAAAGACATTTAGGTATTCAGCCTACATTTCGCCGTGTCCCGGCGCCCGACAAATAATTAAAAAATATTAGTGTTTCATAATGATTAAAAAGTTATTTTACGATACAACTGTAATGAAAATAGTATGGGAAATGCTGTATCGAAAAGTAATTTTTTTAAATTTTAAAGATTGGCGTAAAAAAAGTGTAGGTACCATTTGTAAGATATTGATAATAACCGTAGATTGTTTTGGTCATAGTCTGTGGTACTCTAATCGGACACCTGTCACTTTTGGCGCGATCTGGACAACAAACGTATTCCGCGGCCATTACGAAAATAGACGTCGTTAGCACCTAAGGCTACTTACCTAATTTGTGTAAAATATCCAAGTAAACATTGTCTGGCATTATTAAAAGTGAGTTGTGTCCTATCAACTGAGTTTTATTAAGGAGGAATCTAACAAATCAGAAGACGGGACGCCCCAAAAACCCACGACAAAAGTGGACTATGCGAGTCGTGAGTGCTGAATCGGCGATTCTGCATTGAAGGTCAGTGTGCAACATCGTTTTTAAAAGTACATTTTCGTCAAGTGAACTCAACGAGATCTAGTGTTTTCATGAATAACTACAACTACCTACATAATATGAAACCCAGTATTTGTTGCTGGTGACTATATAATTTTGATCCGGAAAATTAATAGCTACGTTAATAAGACTACTTAGTCTGTTATTTATGTACTTACATAAATGAAGCTGCATAAAAGAAGCTAATTTTGAAGAAGTAGACAAAGTATCTACCTACCCTATTTTCTGTTCCTGTTCAATTTTATTTTCTCTTTGTTCTTTGTTCATAAATCTTTGTTGTTATTTTGTATCTACCCTCTTTGTATAAATTTTTTTGGGTAATCTAATGTTTTAGTGTACTGTATTAATATTAGTACTAAGTATTTTGTGGAGTTACTCATAAGTATCTATGAAGCCATAATCGTATGATTTTAATAAGACGTGTTTCAGATTTATATATTATTTGAATAGTATTTTATAATCAACTAATTTTCTCGGTCTATTAAAATGCCATCTAATAGGAAATCTCGATCTCGAACTAGACGACAATCAAGTCGTACTTCGTATACGAGTACTAGCAGTTCGGAGTCGGATGATTCAGAAAGGAATTGTAGGCGTAGTTACAAGGCGCGTCAGCGTCGGACCAAGCGAACACGATCACGTTCGAAACATAGTCGTACCAGACGCAGTCGTCGTGATCGTAGTTCATCGTCAAGTTCTGATTACAATCGCGAACGACGCTCTCGCCGTCGTCGTCGCAGTAGATCGTTCAGGTCTAGTCGATCTCTTCGTAGTAGGCAGGGAAGGCCCTTGTCTCGAGTGAGCCATCGTAGTAAAAAGCGCGGTCATCATAATGGCCGGGATCGACACAAACAAACTGACGTAGCACTAGCGGCAACACCACGGATGAGCGAATCACGTATGACTCCCCCGCTCCTTTGCTCATCTAGCAAAGATCGTGTTAGTTGCATAGAACCCATAACAACCCCACCTATTACGTCTGCTGGGCCTCATGTACCTAGTACATCTACGTTAACATCAAATAGGCTTTCGAGCTGGCACTATAATATGAGTAACGTTAACGTAGTCTCAGAATATGACCCTGCTGACAACACACAGAGTGTTGAATGGTGGATTCATAAAGTTGATGAATGTGCCAAAATCTATTCCTGGGATGATCGTCAAACATGTCATTATGCGTTGCCCAAGCTGGCAGGTCTGGCAAAGCGCTGGTACCAAGGATTACCTTCAGTACTATTTTCATGGGTCGAATGGGCGGCAAAATTGAAATCTGCATTTCCTTCAAATGAAAACTACGGAGATTTATTAAGTAAAATGTTGAGGATTCGCTGTAAATTAGGTCAGGCACTTGATGTTTACTATTACGATAAATTGGCTTTACTACATAAGTGTGAAATAAGTGGATCCAAAGCGGTAGCGTGTCTCATCCATGGAATAGATGATAAATTCGTTCGTATGGGTGCTAATGCTTGTATGTTTGATGAACCTGAGAAATTGCTGTCGTATTTACGAACCATTGGCCAAAACGAATTTCTGACTCCAAGAAATAGGCCGCCATTTACGCATCCACAGGCTCGTAATAATAGACCGGTTACAAATACGACTACGTCACATGAATTATTTAAAGGTCCAGATTCACTTCCACGGTGCTTTAATTGCGGTGAAACAGGTCACATTAGTGTGAGATGCACAAAACCAATTAAGAAATGCGGATTTTGTCACATGTTGGGACATATTACTAAAGATTGTCGTAAAAGAGACTTGTCTACGGCAAACGCTGGGAATAAGCCTGATCAGAATGAGTCAGAACCAGTCAAGAAGGTTATGTGTATAGCAGAACCTGACACTGGACCCAACAGTAAATACTATAAAAACATAAAAGTTAATGATATAGATCGTCTTGCCTACGTCGACCTAGGTAGCAGCTGCACATTGATGCGTTATTCTGATGCAAAAAGCATATTTTCCAGTTGGTTGCCAAATCACAATTTACCTAATCTTCGTGGCTTTGGGAACTCGTTGGTACAGGCGTTAGGAACTACGAAGGCTAAAATAGCTGTTGGTAATATCGAAGCATGTATCGATATTTTGATAGTCCCAGATCAGTATATGCAGGTTCCAGTTATTTTAGGGCAAACATTCACGGAATTACCTAATGTAATAATTTATAAAACTTGTGACGAGCTCACTTTCTCCGAATTGCCCTTAATGGAAATTTGTGATAAAACCGTCAAAGTGAAAATCCTAAGTGATGATATATTTACGCTAACTGCCAGTTGCACTGCACCAGTCGTTGTTCACACGGAGTCCACGTATACGGGGCATCTTTTTGTGTCAGGTGGTAGTATTCGAGTTGGTATCGCAGAGTGTTTTATATTACCTGGTTTATATAACTTTGTTGATGGTAAGGGTTACATTATGATAACAAATATTAGTAAATCGGAAGTTATAATAAACCGAAACCATGTTATTGCCCGAGGCTGCTCGTATGAAGAAGTTGATGATTTGTATGTAGGATGTGTAGATTTTTCAAAATCATTTGAACCATTACCTATGGATAAAGTTAATATTGGAACTAAGTTAAATGACGTTCAGATAAATAAGTTTACAGATTTATTAAAGAGATATAGAGATTGTTTCGCGTTGAACCTGTCGGAATTAGGCAAAACTTCGTTGACCGAAATGACTATAAGATTAAGTGACGATACGCCGGTAGTCTACAACCCATATAGGATGTCAATAAAAGAAAGAGAGCAACTAGCCACGATCGTTAACGACTTATTGTGTCATGGGATAATACGAGAGAGCACCTCATCTTACGCTAGTCCTGTTATTTTAGTTAATAAGAAAAATGGAGAGAAACGCCTTTGCGTTGACTTTAGGGCCCTTAACCGAAAAACTCTAAAGGACAAGTACCCTCTTCCTAGAATAGAGGATCAGCTGGATAGTCTTGGAGGAAATAGCTATTTCACTAGCCTGGATTTAGCTTCGGGCTACTATCAAGTACCGATGGCCGAGTCCAGCAAGTCACTGACCGCGTTTGTCACACCCGATGGGTTATATGAATATAACAGAATGCCGTTCGGGTTGGCAAATGCGCCTAGTGTTTTCCAGAGGACAATAAATACTATGTTGAAAGGTTCAGGAAAACGCTTAGCTCTAGCATACATGGACGATTTGCTGGTCGCTTCCAAGGATATCGAGGAGGGTATGGAAAAACTAGAGCATGTGTTTATGTTGTTACGTTCAGCGAATTTGACTTTAAAGCTGGAAAAATGCCACTTCTTCCAGACCCACATCGATTACTTAGGATACGAGATCTCAGCAAAAGGCCTCAAGCCAGGTAGTCACAAAATCCATGCTGTCCAACATTTCCCACAACCAAAAAACGTGCACGAGGTTAGGCAATTTATAGGTCTTACTAGTTACTTTCGAAGGTTCGTTAAAGATTTCTCAATTATAGCACGGCCTTTGACGAACCTTACTAAAAAGGATGTTCCGTGGCATTTTGATGAAGCACAACAACGAGCTTTCAATGAATTAAAGTCTAAACTAGTTAACCGACCAATATTAGCTCTTTATGACCCTTCAGCAAGTATGGAGGTACATACCGATGCTAGCAAATTTGGAGTTGCGGCGATTTTGATGCAGAGAAAAGGGTCTGATTTGCAACCTGTGGCTTACTATAGTAGGCAGACATCGCCGGAGGAGCAACGATTTCACTCTTACGAGCTCGAGACGCTCGCATTAGTAACTGCCCTCCAAAAGTTTAGAGTGTATCTTTTAGGTACACCCTTTAAAGTGGTTACTGATTGTAGTGCCATTCGCAATACTATGACTAAACGCGATCTTGTGCCACGAGTTGCCAGGTGGTGGATAGGTATGCAGGAGTACGAGTTTACAATCGAGTATAGGCCGGGCGCGCGAATGGCGCATGTCGACGCGCTAAGTCGAAATCCTGCTAGAAAGGACGAGGTGACAACCGATGTCATGGACATTTTAGTCGTTCAGGATGAGGCAGCCTGGTTACAAACGGTCCAGTCAGCTGACCCCGAACTAAAACGCATGATTGAAATACTTCAAGATCCGAATAGCGAAACAGTAGTGGAGGTGAAAAATAACTTCACATATAAAAATGACAGGCTGTACAGAGTGGTTAAAAAGGACGATAAAGTATCTCTATTATGGGTAGTTCCGAAATCAGTTAGGTGGCAAATACTGAAGATGAAACATGATGACAACGGTCATTTTAGTTTTGAAAAGACTTACGATCGCGTCAAAAACGTCTATTGGTTTAAAGGAATGAGAAAATTTATAAGGAAATATTGTAAAGCGTGTCTCCATTGTGCACATAATAAAGTGCCTGCAGGTGCAAAGGAAGGCATGTTGCATCCAATTGAAAAACCGAATAAGCCCTTTGACACCTTGCACGCAGACCATTGTGGTCCTTTTCCCTTAAGTAAGAAGAAAAATTCACGAAATATATATATTTGAAAGCGGTCAAAGACTGTAAGTCTAAAACGACAATTCAGGTATTTGAAGAGTATTTTGCTTTATTCGGAGTGCCTCGAAGGCTTATAACCGATCGAGGAACAAGTTTTACGAGTCATAGTTTTCAAAGGTTTGTTCACGAGAAAGGCATGAAGCATATTTTGAATGCTGTCGCTACACCACGAGCGAATGGACAGATCGAACGCTACAACCGAACTCTGGTAGATTCGTTGACAGCAGCAAACCATGATAAGCCCGACGATCAGTGGGACCTCTCAATTTTAAAGGTACAATGGTCTTTAAATAATACCCTTAATAAGGGTACAGGTAAGACTCCAGCAGAGGCTTTGTTCGGCGTCGCGCCAACTGGTAGTTGTGATAGTATCATGAACCCCGTGGTATCCGAGGCAAGTGAACGCCAGGACGTAATACAAGTTAGATCAGAAGTTGAAGAGAAAATAAGTTCCGAACAACAAAAGCAAAAAGAGAGATTTGATCGAACCCGTAAGGAAGCTCACAAGTATCAGGTCGGTGACCTGGTTAGGGTAGAAAGGGAAGTTGCCACAATTCCTGGACAAAGTCGTAAATTGGTTCCAAAATGTTTTGGGCCTTACAAAATTACTAAGATCCTAGGCAATGATCGCTATGAGGTCCAAGACACGCCAATCACACGTAAAGACGGTAAAGCGATTTATACTGGAGTATATTCAGTTGATAAAATGTACCCATGGTTGGTCTTTAGCAATGATCCTGTAGCAAGTGATTCCGATTAGGTACACCAGATATGCATACGGTCTGTTTGTTTCTTTTTGGAAATGGTTGTTTCTTTTTGGAAATGGTTGAACGTAGTATTTGTAAGTTATTTGTTGAACGTAAGGCGCAGTTAATTTTGAAATATTTGTTATAAATGAAATTGTAGCTACAATTTGGTGAGGCTGAGAAAGAAAGAATTATTATGAGTTTTGATTTGAGAGATTTATTGATAAATAAGTATAACAAGTACAAGTGATAAAACATAAGTTAAATAAAACAAGGTATTCAATACACACTAATGGCAATCGTTATTTTGAGTATGTTTTTAAAGTGAACTATTACCGAACGGTAATATTCTGGACCATCCTGTAGGATGGCAATCGTTATTTTGAGTATGTTTTTAAAGTGAACTATTACCGAATGGTAATAGTCTGGACCATCCTGTGCGATGGCAATCGTTATGTTGAGTATGTTTTTAAAGTGAACTATTACCGAATGGTAATAGTCTGGACCATCCTGTGCGATGGCAATCGTTATGTTGAGTATGTTTTTAAAGTGAACTATTACCGAATGGTAATAGTCTGGACCATCCTGTGCGATGGCAATCGTTATTTTGAGTATGTTTTTAAAGTGAACTATTACCGAATGGTAATAGCCTGGACCATCCTGTGCGATGGCAATCGTTATTTTGAGTATGTTTTTAAAGTGAACTATTACCGAATGGTAATAGTCTGGACCATCCTGTGCGATGGCAATCGTTATTTTGAGTATGCTAGTAAAGTGAACTATTACCGAATGGTAATAGTGTGGACCATCCTACGCGATGGCAATAGTTTTATTTGATTATGGGTTGTTAAAGTGAAATAATATTGAAAGGAAATGAAGAAATAACTTAAGTTATTTATGATAAATTAATACTCATTTATACTTGGGTATTTAGAATGTACTTAGTGCTTTTATATTCTTGAAATGTTAGTTGTAGGTACTCAATATACATCTCTGTAAATACGACGCGGGACGCGTTCGTTGTCAGAATTGGCCGAGTGTAAGATATTGATAATAACCGTAGATTGTTTTGGTCATAGTCTGTGGTACTCTAATCGGACACCTGTCACTTTTGGCGCGATCTGGACAACAAACGTATTCCGCGGCCATTACGAAAATAGACGTCGTTAGCACCTAAGGCTACTTACCTAATTCGTGTAAAATATCCAAGTAAACATTGTCTGGCATTATTAAAAGTGAGTTGTGTCCTATCAACTGAGTTTTATTAAGGAGGAATCTAACACATTAAACGACTGTTTTCGAATATGAAATTGGAACATTACGCTATGAGTGTAGATAAAGTTGTTTTACGTTACAGCTGTAATGAAATTAGTATAGGAAATGCTGTATCGAAAAGTAATTTTTTTAAATTTTATAGACTGGCGTGAAAAAAGTGTATCCTTAAACAACTGTTTTCTAATATGAAATTGGAACATTACGTTATGAGTGTAGATAAAGTTATTTTACGGTACAGCTGTAATGAAAATAGTATAGGAAATGCTGTATCGAAAAGTAATTTTTTAATATTTTATAGTCTGGCGTGAAAAAAGTGTAGGGTGAGATGTCGAACAGTGAACCAGTAGTACACAGTTAGCCACCATTAGTATCACCATAAAACAACGTTGCCAGATCGTGCAGTAAGCGTAATCGTACTTGGTTTTTACCGCTTTTCTTGCTTTCCAGTTGGTAGCGAGCTCCAGTGCAGAACGCTTGCGACTCAAGGCATTTTGTGATTTTCGGCGTAAAAACACGGAAAATCCTAAGTAGTAATTTTTAGGTTTTCAACCGTATACTGCATCTTTTAAAAGTAATGCTTTTTTCTATTTCTGTACTGAATATCTTTGCATTGTTTCGTCGTACATTCATGGATTCTCCTTTGATGATTAATTTTTTGATGAATTTAATACCAGTAGGGGTGTGTGTGGTACATAGTGACCCACTACACCGGCACGAACAGTAAGCCACCGCTTCACTGTGTACAACATCAAAATTCTGATTTTCTTAATTATTTTACCTTTAATATTCATATAAATCAGCTACCGGTTATTTTTTAGAGTGATTCCATTTAAAAAATGCGAGTAGGCAATATCAGGCTACTGCCGTCAGACTTCTTAAATAGGTACATGAATTGGCTGGACGGCGCGTCTTGGTTCGCGTGGTTTTAATTTAATGAACTGTACCTCTATCCCACTCCTACATGTACCCTACCCCTATCCGCGCCCTAACCGTACTCTATCCGTACCCAATCCCCCTCAAGTCACTAATATCCACTGCAAGGCTCCACCAGTGGATCGAATCCCTACTCCATCACTTACTTTTTTCTACATCAATTTTTGTAGGGGATACCCCTACCCTACTATGCCACCACTGTCGGTAGACGCCTAAAATATAATAGGACCACGATAAGTCCATATTGACTGACGGTAATTAACAAACAGTAAACATTATAAAGTGTGGATATGGCAATAATCTGGGGATAATCTTTCCTTGTTACTCCTTCTCAGTCCTTCTTGTAAACATTCAGTTATTTGGTTGCTATTAGCTTGAACTTTTGTCTAAATTATTAATCATGCTAAAAATTAATTTCCACACTTCCTTTTTAATTGTTTGCAAAGAATTCAAAAATATTTTTCATAACTCACGAAAATAAACATACCTCCAGAAATCGTTTGTTATGACTTTTAAGAATGACGTTCTATGACGGATAAAAAACTTGCCATACAAAGATTTAATTTTTTTTTAAATAAGCAATTCAGTCTTATTATAGATGTTAAGAACTCTAGTGTAACTAGTTGACTATTTATTATAATACAACTTAAAAATATATCATCAATGACTGTAATTAGAAAATAGGTTAAGTTATGTTGTTCACTAAGCCAACTACATCACGATCGCATCCACCTAAGATCAATGGCAGCCCGGAAATATCTGATTCCACAAAGAATAAACTATTACGGATCGCGTACTGCTAACTTCGTATTACCCACATTACTTAATAAATTGCCTTATGAACTTAGAATTATGTACGGTAATAAACAGTTTCCCAAAAAAATTAAAAACAACTACAAAAACCAACTACAATAAAAATATATATTTAAATAAATATTCGTTAACAAATTCGCACAGCGCCATGTAGCCCCAACTAAGCAACGCTTGTACTATGGGTGTTAGATGGCTGATATACTTTGTGAATACATACTTATTATACATAGAACACTCAGACCCGTAAGGACGGTAATCGAACCCGGGACCTCCTGCGTGGCGGACCGGTATGTTGACCACTGAGCCACTCAGGTCGTCCTAAAAACATCACACTATACATGCACCAGTACACTTCACTTCGCTTCTTGCATTGTGTTCGATAACCGGTTTCTTTGTATCGCAGTGATAAGATACTCGGGTGCGGCGAATGTCGTCACTCCTGCCGTCAGATAAATAAACGACAAAACGTAGAACCAACGATTAAATAACTATTGTTACCTATCGTTGTGTCGTTTGTTGGCGGGTGGGTCGGTGGTCGCCGCGCGCGGGTTTATGTACCTATAAACCTATTGTTATACTAAAGTGAACATACTCGCCAGGCTTGGCACATTACAAATCTTTAGTAGATTTAAGTGCCTGAACTAATTGATTTGTCATATTTGTTGTTATGTCTAAATTAAATAAATAAAATAAAAAAAATAAAAAAATAATAAAATGTTATTGATTTATGTTAATTTATAGTCTTTACAGTTATTTTGGTAAATAAAACTAACTGTTTACGCATTTATAAAGAATGTATTATTATCTGATTTATCTAGTATGCTATAACTACAACGAGGAAACGTTAATAATAGTGATCTCATTCGTCGGGCTCACTGTGTACTCCCCGGTTTGCTGTAGACCAACCCCCTGGTTCAATGTGTGCCACGAGGTGGACACAATGAGCCATTTCCCATCTTTAAAAAAATCTGCTTTATCATTTTATCTATAAATCTTTTTCCATTAACTTATATACAAAATGAGAGTCAGATATATTACGCAATGACTAGACCACAAAACATTTCATGATATTGACAAACTTATGAGTTATGATTGTTTAACTTTTTTGTGGGTCACTGTTCGACACTTCACCCTACCCTTAAACGACTGTTTTCGAATATGTAATTGGAACATGATGCTATGAGTGTAGACAAAGTATTTTTATTTTATATGTATGTATGTTTAGTATTTATTATAATATAATACAGGTTGGCCGAACCTTTGACGTCTTAAAATTTAAAATAAGGTCCCTCGTGTCGTGGGGTATCTGAATCACCCCCATATATGTTATCCGATTGTTCATAGTTTTCGAGTTATGAATTTTTTTCTGAATTATTCAGAACGACTTAAAAAAAATGTAAAAAAAGATGTAGAAGACTTTTTATTTATTATGAATTATGATTATGAAAATTGCGCGGGCAATATTTTGAACGTTCGACATGCTGCTCAAGCCACGCTCACTCAAGCTAACAACGATCTGACGTTTCTTTTGCAACATTGGTGTATATAATTTCTTAATAAAATTTAAATCAAACCATTTAAAAGATGGTGTTATTTAGTGCACATTAATTTGAAAGTGCAAATTATGGAATATAACTGGATTATCTTTTCACCGGTAAGTAATTTCATTCGTAGTGGCGGCGATCGGGAATCAATTTTAGAAATTGTGACAATAATATGCATCCAGAAGTCATTGATCGTAATAGTGTGACTTTGAAATAATTGTAATGCTTTACCTTAAAACAATATGTCATTAAAGATAGATTTAAAATATTGGCAAATTGAGAAATATTTCGGTGCACAGAAATGAAACAATCATTTCTGTTTCGGTGATCGAAAATATTTTGATGCTAACAGGGTTAGATTTAGTATTAATTGTATAAAATTTTAATACTCAAATCTTGTAAATAGCGGTCCTTAATTTTATATGTATAAATTAGGGTTTTATACAAAAAATGTACCTAAATGACATTTTTAATAGAATAGAATAGAAATCTTTAATTGTAGGACACTGACAATAATTTCTTATTAAGTACAGTGTTGCCCATTACGGACGTACAATATTCTAGATGATAGTATAGTACCTATTATAACAGGAAACGTCCTGAAATCAAAACTTAGCGATTCCAGACTTATTGATTTTGTTTCATAAAAGTCGCTGCAGATTGCTCTTTCAAAAAACTTATACTAGTATTGATGCTCTCGCAGCACACAAATTGTTTCGTCCTTCCGTTTTCTTTGAAGTGAACCTTTAAGTTAGATATAAACTAGTAGAGAACATCAGCAAATGTGTGACGTAATACAACAATGTAATTTTCTAGAAATAACTTTATTTCGGTAAATAAATTTTGTAATTCTCTTGAAAACATGAGAAGCTATGGAAATTATACGTAGTATAATGTTACAATGTTTCAATTTAAGTAAATTTGTAGAATGTCTAAGAATAATTTAGATGCAACTGGATTCAAAAAGTGTCAGTAAGATGCTATAGATTTTCTCTAAGAACTTGTAATAGATATCAATGTGTTTGAAGTAAATAAATTTGTTTTGTCCAATCATTAACTCCAAACAAACTGATAAAGGACCAGCGAATGTGTGATACAATAAAACAGTGTAATTTCGCAGAAACTAATTTATTTGAAATTTATTTAGTTTTAAAAGTATGAACAATTGTTATTAAAGTTTGACAAAAAATCTATAACAATTGGTATTGATATTCCAAAAATGGTATTGAGATTTCAGTAACTAATCATTAGTTTGGATAACCCTTGAAACCGAGAGTTCTCCATTCTTCTTTATGTTCATCCGTGGTCTCATATCCGCCGGGGATTTGTCTTGTAGTGTGTTTATGAACAGGTTTTTGGAAGCACACCCAGTCATAAGAGTTATAATATTGACCCCGAATTTCTTTCCAAAGAAGATAGCCGTCAGAACATGTTGGAGATTGAGCGTTTTTATAACACCTCCAGCCCTCAAAGTTCAGATGTGAAACAGATTCCCAGCGAATCCGTCCATCGGGACAGAATGGAGCGCTTTGATAAACTTCTCGATTTTGAGCTGATGCTAGACCAGTGCTGCCGGAAAACCCTGAAGAAGAAACAACTGTTCACGGTACTGTTACAATCAAAACGTATTTCATAGCAAAACCAGTAAATACTCACATGAGGTTCCAATGAGCGCTACGAGCGCAACTACGACTATTTTTCCCAACATGATTCCAGAGATCCAGAATCGTTACTGAATAATTCGCTCTTGAAGCGGCTTTTATATCATTTGCGGGGAGCGTAATCTCTTATCAGCTGGCTGGCCCGAATAACAGCTCTGACGGACCTTAGAATTGAATGATAAGAACCATAAGACGGAAAGTTACTTTTTGAAGAGGTGCCATCTATGGTAGAGTAGATCAACTCTGTCTCAAAATCTAGAGCCTTAGTCCAGAACTTCCCTTGGAAGTTTTGTTCAGGATCTCTGACACGTGATCGAGTTCTGGAATGACGATAGTTTTAATCAGTCACGTAGCCGTTTGACGGATGTTCAGCACAATACCGATAACATTGTAACCTCAATGTTGTGACAATTCAGTGGAAATTTCCTCCAACAATACATTTATTAAAATAAATGGCTATTATTCTACAGCGCTCCATAGATACCTACAGGAATTACCATGGACGATAACAGTAACAATGACGAATTATTCCTTCTATTTACGTATTGATCATATCGCAAGCTCCATAAGGAAAACCACACGTTTGACGTATTAATTTAATAATATGATGAAATATTATTGTATAATAAGGACACGAGTTGTAAATTATTTTCAGTTATAATCCAGGAGCTCTGGAATCATAACCGGGAAAATAGTCATAGTGCTCGCTATTCTTGTCGCGATTTCAACTTCATGTGAGTATTGTCTTTTATTCTTTACTGTGATATGCCTCGACTCACTTTGACCACGAATAATTAATTTATTTAATTACAAACTCTGACGAAACTGTTGTTCAGCTATAGATTATAAGAAGTTTTCTACCACAGGGATCGAAGCGGCGCCAGCTAATAACTACGATTCCTACCTGAGCGACGAAGATCCTACCTCTTGCGAAAGAAATGAATACTACACCCATAGCGCGGCAGCTAGCCAACCAACTTGTCAAGATCCAGAGCTTTACTTGACTATCAGAGTAAGAAACATATTTCGCGTGTTATTGCACGCCTCATAAGCGGAGCGTTGAGGTAGTGCTCTACTCTCACCTTACAAAAATCAAGTGATTTTTTCAAGTAAAAGTGTCTCTACTTATTTTTTATCGTACTTATATAATAATATTTACCCACGAATATCAAGGAAAATGACTAGTTTCAACACTTATGACATTTTTAAAAGACCTTTTGCTTTTTAAATTAATAAAAACAATGTCTACCAAAATTATTCCGTGGGTGTCCGTTTGTCTGTATGTAGCCAAAACCGCGTGGTCACGTGCACTTTTGGATTTTCCAAACTTTTTTTGTATTTCTCTGTATAACTTCATGAGGTTAATCATTGCTTTTTGTATTTCAGATTGGTATGCCTGGCTGCGTTTGTAAAGAAGGCTACGTCAGGGATTCTGAGTGGGAGTGCATTAAAAAAGAAGATTGTTTCTCCGTATAGCTGCAAATAGCGCGACCAATAGAACAAAAGAAGATTAAGGCTGATCAAAAAAGGATTTTGAACTGTTGAGAAACTTCGTAGGACGTGAATTAACGCGAAGTTTTTTTGCATTGATTGCATCATGTATAATAAAAAATAAATGGATTGACAATTGTTTTTAATATTTATTTATGGTTGATATACACGGACTATTGAATTATAGGTATTTGTTAAATAATTAGCACTCTATGGAACTAGTTTTAGCAATAGAATTTCAATAAAAAGAATTGATTGATTTAAAGTCATATAAAAAGTTTTCATTGAAAATCCTTGCATCCTTTTCCTCGCTAGGAAATCCTTTGGAATTATTTGAATAATTTGGAATATTTTTTGTGCTGAAAACAAAACTTGGTATCGTTCTAGCAACTATAATTGGTATTTTCTGATAGCAATACGTATTTTTACTAGAACAAACAAAGCAACTGACAATAACAGCGTGTATGTTTTGGTGGTTATTCTTAGTAATTGTTTGCTTATTAATTTATAACTTCTAAATATTTATGCTAAGAATTTTTAAAAGAAAGTATTATTATTGACAATTGTGAAATGGTTTTTAACTATGACTATTGTATGTATTCTATGAATGTCAGACGTAATATTTTGTATCAGGATGTTTTTTTTTATATTTCAAAGTTGCCTGATGATGTCTGAATCATACGGACGAAACGTCGCATAATGAAATAAATAATAAAAAAACATTAGAAAATTGCTCATTGAACTGAATTCCGATTTCAAAAACTTCGAATCTTGAAAAAGTTTTTCAATTAGATTCACTTAGATCTAAATTATTTTTAGAAATTGTTATATCCAGCGGAACCATTTCTAAGTTTTTAATTTCAAGTCGCTTGGAATTTCTAGAAGCAAATTTTTTAAGCGTCATGGTAAAAAACATAGCTTTTGAATTTTCAGGGAGATTTCAGTTATTGATGTGTGATTTTTAGTGATGTATTAATTGCTTCTAGAACATGAATTTTTAATGATTCAGGTCGTGATTAATGTGAGTTTCTTATAGCTTTTTGATAAATGAATCAAAAGAGTGAACTACTATTGCCAACATAATTTCTATGACTGAATGTCAATCTCTTGCTGGAGATCAAGTAAAACAATTATTTAACGGAACATTTTATAAATTTGTTTGTACAAGCATAACAAACTAATTTTTCAAAATTTGACGCGCCAATTGTTGGATCTCTATCTGTAAAATAAAATTTAGTGAAAGAGTATTGTCTTCTATTAATACAAAACTTCTAGAAGTAGAACCATATTTTCTTATTAATTACATTGGCATTGTTTATTGTGACGTTGTGGTTATGATAGTGACGATGACTTCATTAATTTGAACAAAAACAAGTTTATCAATGGCCTGCTTGTTTCAACTAGGTAACGGAACGTTAAAACCATTTTTCGTTGAATTGTTTACTCAAATAACAAATTCTGATTTTTTTCTTATTCTCTCGTTTTTTAAATGCTCTGATAAGCTTTGTACAAACTGAATTTATTTAAAATTGGAATTCGTGCACACCATTCTCTTCGTTATTAAGAAAGGAAAAAATGGTCTATAATAAAGTGTGACTATCAATCATAGAAACGAATTATCATCTTTGGTCGCGTCACGGTCGTTAAAGAGAGCTCGGCGTGGTCGAGTGAATTAGAGTTATCTGGGATTGGTTCACCGTCACCGGCAGATTGTAGTCCTGCGCTGACGTCAAAAGACCCTGCAGAAGGAAAAACAGTTTGAGTGGTCGATAACAAGATCTAGATAAACAATTATAGATAGATAGATAGATAGATAAACAATTTATTTGATTCTCGAGCCAAGGCTTCCTCAGAATCATCAAAAATACAATCTAATAAGTAACTAACCACCCGCAGTCACTATGTGACTACCGAGAATTAAGACCTTTCCAACAATACCAAATTTAACCATAAAAACCCATTTTCTCATATAAATACAGTAGTAAATACAAAATTTCGCTTATTCTCTTAATAATATAGATGTCTAGTGAGTACTAAGTACAGTGGTTATAAGGATAATGCGTTGAATAATAACAACGTAGTTAATTGTACTTACATATGGATCCAATGATCGCCAGGAAAACAAATGTTTGTCCGGAAAACATCTCGAGGTGACTTCTGCGACAGAATTGTGGTAATAACGCGCGCTCGGCCATATATAGTCGCGCTTGTCCCTAAAGTTGAAAGGTCTTACGTACTCGCTGGGCTATTCATGGGAATAATTACTCATTAAAATGTATTTATTCCACTAGAACCGTGATTTGTTCAAGTGGGGGTGTAACGTTTCAATAGAATAAATTTTCAAGATTGAAAAACAAGTTTATCACTCGTTTCGTCTAGTTAATTTGACCTATGCAACCTTTTTTCAAGTGAACAATGTCACAAGGTCCCGGGCTGATTGACGGCATTCCGATTGTTATTTAGAACGAATTTTGATGGTCCAATTTACTGAAAAACAAAGTGATCAGGGACCTTTTGATCCTTGCAGGTTAATCAACAGGAAAATCAGACCGTTTTTGACTCGAATTTCTGTTGAATGACCAATTATTAGTTGACCAATAGGAAACTAACATCTGCATAACCGACAAGGTGTCAGCTGTTGAAGTCTAAGCAGTAGAGTTTACGGCGTAAATCTGGCATCTAGATCAAATTGAGTGTAACATTTTAAGGTTAAGTTTTCGATTGTTTGATCAGGAGTCCAATTTTTGTGCAGGCGCACCAATTTATTTAGATAAATATTGCTGTAAATTCAGTGATGTTGAATGAAATCAAACAATATAATTATACTGAAAGTACTTTGTTTAATTAAGATAGGCATGGAAGTTCTACATCTGATGGATAAGTCAAAAGAAAAAAAAGTCATAAGGTTCATAAGAAACCTCAAAATTAATTAATATTAATTTTGGATTGCATGAGTGTTACAAATTTATTAAAATTTGGCTTTTTTATATTTTTCTCTGCTCTAATTTCAAATAAATTGATTTTCAATTATTCAATATTGAATTTCTTCATAGTAAATAATAATATATATATATATATATATATATATATATATATATATACTCCCTCTTTTCTATTACTAATAGAAGAGAAAATAAATGGAAATATTTCTTCGTACAGAAATGTAATTTCGCAGAAACTACTTTATTTGAAATTTATTTAGTTCTTAAAGTATGAACAATTGTTATTGAAGTTTGACAAACAATCTGTAACTATTGATCTTAAAAAAAAATATTGAGGATTTAGGAACTTATCGATATGGTCGATAGTTAGTACGCTTCGTATATCTTTTTCCAGATGTTACTTTGTCAGATCTCGAATATCCGTTGTCAGTCTTTCCTTCAGAGTGTGTCTTTGTAGGTGGTATATCGCAGACCCAGTCATAATCGTACTGATCCGGAATTTGTTGCCAAAGAAGATATCCTTCAGGACATGTCGGAATTTGAGTGTTTTCATAACACCTCCAGCCGTTAAAGTTCAGTTGTGGAACAAATTCCCAGCGAATCCGATCATTGGGGCAAAGTGGAGAGTTAGGATCAATATCAATATTTCTTGAAGTCTGTGTATCGGCAGGTTTTTGGAAGCACACCCAGTTATAATAGTTATAGTATTGACCCGGAATTTCTTTCCAAAGAAGATATCCGTCAGAACATGTTTGAAATTGAGTGTTTTCATAACACCTCCAGCCGTTAAAGTTCAAATGTGGAACAGATTCCCAGCGAATCCATTCATTGGGACAGAATGGAGCGCTTTGATAAACTTCTCGATTTTGAGCTGATGCTAGACCAGTGCTGCCGGAAAACCCTGAAGAAGAAACAACTGTTCACGGTACTGTTACAATCAAAAAGTATTTCATAGCAAAGCCAGTAAATACTCACATGAGGTTCCAATGAGCGCTACGAGCGCAACTACGACTATTTTTCCCAACATGATTCCAGAGATCCAGAATCGTTACTGAATAATTCGCTCGTTGGAGCGGCTTTTATATTATTTGCGGGGAGCGTAATCTCTTATCAGCTGGCTGGCCCGAATAACAGCTCTGACGGACCTTAGAATTGAATGATGAGAACCATAAGACGGAAAGTTACTTTTTGAAGAGGTGCCATCTATGGTAGAGTAGATCAACTCTGTCTCAAAATCTGGAGCCTTAGTCCAGAGCTTCCCTTGGAAGTTTTGTTCAGGATCTCTGACACGTGATCGAGTTCTGGAGTGACGACAGTTTTAATCAGTCACGTAGCCGTTTGACGAATGTTCAGCACAATACCGATAACATTGTAACCTCAATGTTCCTCCAACAATACATTTATTAAAATAAATTAAATGGCTATTATTCTACAGCGCTCCACAGATACCTACAGGAATTACAATGGACGATAATTATAGCAATGACTAACTGTTCCAACGCATATAGTTCCATGACATCATGGGACAAAATGGTATATAAAAGATACGAGCTGTAACCAATTCACAGTAGAACTTCAGGAGCTCTGGAATCATGCTCAGTAAAATCGTACTAGTCTTCGCTATCCTTGCCGTGTCTTCGACTTCATGTAAGTATTGTCTTAGTGACTGAAGAAGTATAAAAATAAAATGTTTTGCTCAACTGCAGATTGTTATAAGAAATTTTCTATTACAGGGATCGAAGCGGCACCAACTGACTACGACGATTCCTTTAGTTTAGATCCCTATACCACAAAGCCTCCCAAATGCGGAATAAATGAGTTCTGGATCAGAGATGGTTCATCCTGCCAGCCGACTTGCCAAGAACCAGTGATATTCTTTTGTGTCAAAGTAAAAAACTTATTACGCAGACTATTTTTGGATTTCTTTGTATTATTTGATGAGTTTAATCATTATTTTGTATATTTCAGATGGCTGTGTCAGACTGCGTGTGCAAAGAAGGCTACATTAGGAGGACTTCTGACTCGGAATGCATCGAAATAAAAAATTGTCCCTCCAAAAATGAGATCAATGCCGAAGACAAGAAAAAAGATGATGATGACCTGCTATTGATTTTTAAGGATTGAGAAACTATGGAGCTTTAATCAACGTGGAAGTTACTCTGCTTCAGTTGCATTATTTTATTAGATTCTATTTTCCTCTTGATTATTACATTTAAGTTTATATTGGATCTTATAATGGATTGTAATATTATATAGTTGCATTATTGTCACAAATTTATTGGAATTATTCTATACTCAAAAATAAATGGATTTATAATAAATGTTTTTTATATTTATTTATAGTTTCTAATAAGCTGAGCAAACGAATGATTTTATATAATTTTGAAGTGAATTAACTAAAATATACTAATTTTTCAAAATTTGACGCCACAATTGTTCGATTTCTATCCCCTGAAAAAACAAAAGGATTTCTCATATACTGAACTTCCATAAGAGGCAGTATTTGAAAGGATTTGAAACATTGAAAATTAAATACTTTTTATTCCTTTTTGATACTTTTAATCCTTTTGTTTAATCAGGGTCTTTAAAGTAAAATTTAGTGAAAGAGTATTGTCTTCTATTAATACAAAGCTTCTAGAAGTAAAACCATATTTTCTTATTAATTGGCATTGTTTATTTTGACTTTGTGGTAATGATAGTGACGATGACTTCATTAATTTGAACAAAAACAAGTTTATCAATGGCCTGTTTGTTTCAACGGGGTATCGGAACTTTAAAACCATTTTTCGTTGAATTGTTTATAATTGCGTCAGAAAGTTTAAAAATATTATATTTGAAATAATTAGAGTCGGTTAACCGATAGTATTATCAATTTTCGAACGTCATTATCCTCATCGATATGTCACATGACAGCAAACTGACCAATCAGTGGATGACCCCCCTGCTCCGACTATGAAACCCAGTAGTCTCTGAGATTGCTCAGTCTTGCTCAAAACGAGCTTGCAGCATGAGGTCCAAAGCAAAATTAGTTGTGGTGCTCCTAGCAGTCATCAGTGTAGAATGTAAGTAGAATTGGTACCGATTTACAATTTAAACTTGCCATAAATTAAGGAAAAATTAGTGAGATATTCATTGAAGCGTTTCTTTCAGGGGTCCAAGCAAAACCATACCGATCGCAATGTAATGACTGTGAAAACAATTTGAGAGGTAACCAGATTGGTGTTATTACCGATCAGCACGATGTTGTCGCTGAAGGTGATGAGATTACAGGGATAAAAGTAAACCAAGAAGACGTCACATTGAAAGGAGGTAGTCATGGTGATGAGATTGTTGGAGCTAAAATAAATCAAAGAGATGTGCATATTCATGGTGGTTCAGGGAAGACAATTGGAATAGACTTAAATCAAAAGAATATAACTATTGCTGGTGACGGGAATAATGCCAGTGGTTTGGAAGAAATTCGTGGTTCTGATGAATCTGATGGTTCCGATGGCTCTGATGGTTCTGATAGATGTGGAACTCATGGATCTCGTGGAGCTAATGGTTGCTCAAGACCATCAGGACCAAATACCAACCAAGGTCCAACGAACACCCAACAGGGAAGCATCCCATCTGATACCACTGGTGTTACTGACGGCAGACGCTTCAGATCACCGAATCCTCCAAAGATTCAACTACCATTGTGTGCTGATAGTCCACTGATCTACTGTGGAATGTTTGATGGAACTCCTGTTTATGCACGTGACTGTAATAATCCCTACCAGAGATGTTTACCATCCCACACCATGCCGACAGGTTCAAGGAATTCGCGATTCCCTAGTGGCGGAAACGGACCGATGCGTTAACCAAACAGGAATGGTGGACCTGCTCCGGGTCAACGATTTAACGGCGACTACACAGGTGGATCTGAGAACGGATGGGACTCTACTAGTACCAATGATGGTTCATTCAGGACAGAACGTCATCCTTCTGACACTGGGAAACCTCCAAGGGCTCAACAACCATCGTGCGCTGGTCGTCAAATGGTCGTCTGTAAATTCTGGGATGGACTTCCTGTTTTCGCATATGACTGTGATAATCCCTTCCAGAGATGTCAACCATCAAACACTAGACCAACGGGTTTGAGAATTCCACAATTTCCTTACGGTAATCACGGACTGAATCGTCAACCAACCGGCAATGGTGTACCTGCTCCCGGTCGACAATTCAACGACGGCTACACACAGGGATCTGAGGACGGGCGGGACTCTACATATCATCGCGAGACTAACACTCATTATCGTGATCAACAGTACAATAGTGAAGGAAACGGCAACGATTGCCAGGAGGAGCCTCCTCGGCAAGGAAATGGCAACCGTAACACTCATGATGCTGATCAACATTACAATTGTCAGTCAAACGGCAACAATTGTCAGCAGCCTCCGAATAGACCGCAGAACTCTCATGATAAAGACGATAGATTTGGAGAATCTCCTGAATCTTTCTTGGATGAGATTTTTCAGCGTCGGCAGAGACTACGACCTAGGTCCTCATTTAGACAAGGAGTTTATGATGATGGAGAGAATCTGATGGCCTCCAATGGCCCTGGTCAGTTTGCTATCATAACACCCGATGGAATAATTACTAGTAATAATTAAAGATTAGAATAGTTCAATCCACCCACTGGCATTCTTGTCACCATTAGATTATTAACTTCCATAGGTTCTAATTAACATACCAACTAGAAACTAATACTGTATCATTGTAACCAAAATAAAAAATCATAGACAACAAATTGTTTCAATCCTGCAATCCTGAATCCAACTGATCACAGAAAATTAAGCTGATGCATGCGCGTCAATTTATTTCGAGAAATATTGCGGTAAATTCTGTGATATTAGGTCAAATCAAACAATATAATTATACTAAAACAACTATTTAATTAAAATTATGACAATCTTAAGGAGTTCTACATGTGACTGTGGTATCATAATCTATGGTAGAGTAGATCAACTCTGTCTCAAAATCTAGAGCCTTAGTCCAGAGCTTCCCTTGGAAGTTTTATTCAGGATCTCTGACACGTGATCGAGTTCTGGAATGACGACAGTTTTAATCAGTCACGTGGCCGTTTGACGGATGGTCAGCACAATACCGATAACATTGTAACCTCAATGTTATGACAGTTCAGTGGAAATTTCCCCCAACAATACATTTATTAAAATAAACTAAATGGCTATTATTCTACAGCGCTCCACAGATACCTACGGGAATTTGCATGTACGATAACAATACCAATGACTAATTATTGTTTCTGTGTATTTACTTATCGACCATACCGCAAGCGTCATAAGGGAAACCACACGTTTGACCCATCAACTGAACAACATTATAAAAAAATCGTATATAAAGGCTTGCATCGGTAAACACTTCACAGTTGAACTTCAGGAACTCTGGAATCATGGCCGGGAAAAGTCTACTACTGTTCGCTATTGTTGCCGCTACTTTAACTTCATGTGAGTATTGTCTTTTACTGTCTGATTGAAGAAGTACTCACAGAAGTAGTGAAAAATAAAATAGTATGTCTTGTTTTTTTTATAGTCTGCTGTTCATCAAGACAAATCCATACACCAAACGTTGAAGAACTTTCTCCAAGCAAGCAAGCAAGTTTTGGGATTACCCAAAGAAACGTGTATGCTACCGTAGGTGATACTGTCGAACTGAATTGCTATGGAGCTAGAGATTTTATCTACCAGTTACAATGGTTCAAATGGGGCCGCAAGATTGGAAATTACGGTAAGTTTATCAAATTATTTTCCCTTAATAACAAGTTCTTTAAGATAATTTAATAATTGTTAAATGTTTTCAGGAAAAATATCCTTCCAGAATACATCAACTGATGGCTATCACCAATCGAAAATTACTATAAAAAATATTACCAAAAAGTGGGCAGGTCAATACGTTTGCAAAGTAACTTCTATTCCTGGAGATATTGCAGAAAATGAAGTTTATCTTCATGTAAAAGGTAAATTGGTTTTTTATTGATTCCATTGAATTGAATTCACAAGAGTTCATTCTCAGATGTCTGAAATTATTCAGTAGATTTAATTGCAAGCTCAAAAAATGCCAGGCGACATATAATTTATATTTTATTTTTCAGATAGACCATCTCATTAAGTGACGCTGGTATTGAGGACAAATTTACAAAATCTTTAAACTTTTATTGCCATCCGAAAAATGCAATCAGAAATAACATAGCAGATAAGATTTTAAATTTTACAATGGCCCGGAGAATTTGTTGTCATAACAGATGACGGAATAATTACTAGAAATAATTAAGATTAGAATAGTTCAATCCACCCTCTGGCATTCTTGTCACCATTAGATTGTTAACTTCCATAGGTTCTAATTAACATACCAACTAGAAACTAACAGTGTATCATGATAACCAAAATAAAAAACTATAGACAATAAATTGTTTCAATCCTGCAATCCTGAATCCAACTGATCACAGAAAATGAATCAATGCGATATAAGTATTTAAATATGAAATCAGTTTGCATATGACACTACACTGAGGGAAATAAGTTACGTGTGTTCTAGTGTACACATGGAAGTAAAACTTGTTTATGATAAATCAAAGTAAATTCCAATACTTTTTAAACTAGTTTAGTCTTAAACAGAATGAAGAAATGAAATTACAAAGAATTTTACTGTCTTTCGTGACTATACACACCTAGGACTAATAGAAGACGTATCTGTATTACCAACAAAGAGTCAGCTGTTGAAGAAGTCATGCGCAGTAAAGTTCATGGCGTAAATCTGGCATCTAGATCAAATTGAGTGTAACATTTTAAGGTTGAGTTTTCGATTGTTTGATCAGGAGTCCAATTTTTGTGCAGGCGCACCAATTTATTTAGATAAATATTGCTGTAAATTCAGTGATGTTGAATGCAATCAAACAATATAATTATACTGAAAGTACTTTATTTAATTAAGATAGGCATGGAAATTCTACATCTGATGGATAAGTCAAAGGAAAAAAAAGTCATATGGTTCATAAGAAACCTCAAAATTAATTAATATTAATTTTGGATTGCATGAGTGTTACAAATTTATTAAAATTTGGCTTTTTTATATTTTTCTCTGCTCTAATTTCAAATAAATTGATTTTCAATTATTCAATATTGAGTTTTTTCATAGTAAATAATAATATATATATATATATACTCCCTCTTTTCTATTACTAATAGAAGACAAAATAAATGGAAATGTTTCTTCACACAAATTTACAAACATTTCTTATCACTACAAACTTCTGCGCCAAGATAGCGAATGGCGGATTTGTGTTTGCCAACCTTTAACCTTTGGGCGGAGTTTGTTCCAACGAATTTACATTGGATTGGCTTGTTTTTGACACTATCACAGTAACTTCTGATTGGTAGTGAATATTGAAGGAAACAAAAATGAGTTTATTATCGTTTCTGTTCCCGAATTTCTACAACGAATACTTTCCTAGATAAATAAGCTAAGACTAAAACAGACAAGTAGCTGCCATTTTAACACTTTTAAAAGTAGGTAAAAGTTTTTAACATAATAATAATCTAAAACAAAGACTTTTTTTTTGGAATTTACCAATGTTCTGACATTTTATGAAACAACTTAACGGATTAATCGCGTATTTACGTTTATTTACATTTATTTGTTTTTCTAGGTTTCCTAAAGACCAGATATGGTGATGTCTGGGTTGCAAATTGGAAGCGTTGCGCTGTAAACATTTTGAAGCACAAGATAATAAGTAAATGCAAGTCCCTTCAGTCCCGGTGTATCATTATATGAATTTTTACTGAATATGCTTTTCATTTTTTTTTATGACTATGTCCTCTAGAGAGCATCATATTCAATTTATTGTGAAGTCACAAAGGCCAATCTGTGGATAATGAAGATACTTCTAACAATAAGTAAGTAGGTACCTACTTAGTTAAGAAGTTATGAGAAAACAAATAAACATTTATACCGATCAAGATCCTCAAAACCCTCCTTCATGCAAAAGCAAGCACTGCCGCTTCACGGTATATAGGATCGAGAGATCAAAAAGACGGTGGTAGGTATCAGGGCGTGGGTTTGATTCACTAGACACCTTACCTTTTATTATAATATCAATATAAAATTATAAAGACAAGTTTAAAAAAATGACAATCATCCGGAGCGAAATATACTAACAAGTCAGATTTGTTTATATTCGTTACGAGTGGAAATTCGTAGTAAGATATAATATTGCAGATGGGCTACCTTGTTCCGTCCCTGCATTTGCATTAGTGTGTGTGTTTTAGAGATGTGTGACATTTTGTCTCGAATTGAAACTCGGTATGTTCTCTCTGCTTCTGTAGATAATTTTTTTTCTCTATGGTTGCAAACTGGTTGATTGCATAGAGATTAGAAATTTAGCTACCTTCATGCTTAGACTGGCAAGAAGGTAGCTAACTTTTCAATCTCTTTGGTTGAATGAGATGTTGCAGGCTTTACGTAATCGCCGCGAGGCACTTATTGCGATGGTAGGAACCGATCTTTCGCTCCCGGTCGCTTCTGTGAGCTGGTAATGTCACAAAAGGAGGCGGTGGAGAGGGAGAGAGAGGACGACGCACTAGCTCTCCCAATTCGTCGTCGGAGAGTCAGTCCCAGGAGGCGTGATTATGCACGCCACCTTCCCCCCTAACGGGAGCTTGAGCGGTGGGTGTGGGGATCACCTGACGCTCGTTAAACAGATCCCGTGATGGTTGGCGTGCCGGGACACACGGCACGCCAACAATACAATCAAAACAATCATAACAAGCTGTTTAGAGTGAGCCCAAAGCTAAATCCCCGTACAACAACTCACTCTACGCGAGGTCCGCTGGCGGAGTCATCGGGGTATGCGTAGAGCTCCTCTGCGCAAGTACCGTGGTTTCGTGGCCGATATGCGGTGAGACGGGCACCGTCAGGTTTTAGTGGGTAGGACCTTTGGTGAGTCCCACAAAACCATCTGCTTCCCTGGCAGGTGGTATCTGTAACAAGGACTTCCTGACGAAAAAAAAAGGCTTTACGTAATCGCAAATCGTCGATAGAGATTTTTCCTAGTCCGCAACAAAATATTGGTCGCCGTTATGTAATCGGGCCACAGGGCTCAGCCTACTTGTGTTCAACGTACTGTCAGACAGCATCCGAGACAATCATGAGGTACTGTACCATAGCCTCCTTCGTAAGATGAAGGAGGCTATGACTGTACGCGTACGCGATGACAGACTCTGACAAGAGGCGTCTTGTCCAACTGGTGGGAAAGTGGAAGGAGTCGCTTGACCACGGCGGTCTGAACATAAATGTGGCGAAGACAGAGTACATGGCTTATAACAGTATAGACCCTCTTCCCATCCGCATAGGGGAAGAGGAGGTCAAACGAACTGATCAGGCCAGGTACTAAGCCCAACCAGTGATATCGACAACGATGTCAAAGCCCGAATATCCGCGGCTTGGGCCGAATGGCGGGAGGTGGCGGCTGTCATTTGTGACCCCCAGATGCCGATGAAAATGAATGGACAGGTCTACAAGACCATTAGTAGACCTGTTCTCTTATACGGCAGCGAAACTTGGCCTCTACTAGAGCGGCACAAGCAGGAGTTGCGAGTCATGTAAATGAAGATGCTGCGGTGGAACTTTCCTGCAAAGATCGCGTGCGGAACGCCCACATCCGCGGTAGCCTTCATGTTCATGACATCGCAGATAAGCTACAAGAGTGTCGCCTTCGATGGTACGGCCACGTCTTACGCAGACCAGCAAATTATGTGGGGAACAGATGTCTAGCCATGCCGCCTCTGTCACGCACGGGAAGGAGAGGCCCAAGAAGCGATGGTTTGACGTCGTTAAGAGTGACATGCGTGCCAACGTACTCACTACTAAGAATGCCGAAGACCGAGCAAAGTGGACTAAGAATAGCAGGAAGGCTGTACCCAGGCACCCGCGTATTGCGCAGGGGCGCAATCGGGATTTAACGCAAAGATGATAATGCTTGGCTGTGTGGGCTAGATCCCTTTGCCTTTCCCGTATGAAAAATGAATAAAAAAACCTCTTTGATCAGCGTTGCCAGATCGTACCTTTTGGTACGATTTACGTACTATTTGGCCGACTGTCGTACATTTTGCGTACGTATCGTACTATTTAGTACGTTTTTACAAAATGCTAAATTTTGCTGAGGGGGTTGGTCACTTTGCCTTTTCTGTCCGCAAAATACCGTAAAATAATGAAAGAAAGGGTTAATTTTGACGGTTTTTGGCTCACTGGCACCACCACCGAGTAAATAAGGTCTTGTCTTGTCAAAATAACGCCGTTTTATTGGCGACACCCCCCCCCGAAGGCCGATAAAATATAAGAGTAGGTAAACCGTACCTTTTTAGTCATTTTCGTACTATTTTAGTAGCCCGGACGTACTTTTTTTGGAAATTACTGCTGGTAACACTGTCTTTGATACATGTCATGTCCCACAACAACATAACCTATAATATAAAACGGACATGGGTTATAATATAATAAATAAATAAAAATTGCAGTTGAATACTTTTGTGCAATAACACTATCTAAGACATTATGGAGTGCAAAAAGTGCAAAGGACTTGCGACGTTAATTATTCGCCAAAAAGATTCCTATTGTGTAAACTGTTTTACAGAAAACATTAACCATAAGTTCCGTGCTTGTATTGGGAAAAATAAAGTAATCTCTGCAAATGATAAAGTTTTAGTTTGTTTATCTGATGGAATTGGATCCACAGTTCTGTTAGATCTGTTGGAGCGAGGAATTAGAATGAATGACAATAAAAAGCTGCGCATTATTCCTTATTTTTTCCATTTAGTTGGTAAGTATCTACTTACACAGTAACTCAATTCCATGAATTTCTGTTCTTTATAAATAAAATAAAAAATTTTTAAATCTTGAGACGCCCTTTATAATTTTTTTGTCTTATAGATGGTTCCGGTAAAGATAATGGGAATGAAGCAACAAGTCTGCTTGAAAAATGTGCGAAATATAAGTTTGATGTTTACATGGCCCACATATCAGAATATATGAACACAGTTAGCATACTTCCTGACCCTAATATAATTCCACCTCAAGATACAAAACTGGATAATGAATTCCAGAGTATGAAGGAACGTCTGACACAAACCACTAAAAACGACTTTTTGCAGAAAATAAAGAGACATTTGTTTATAAGATTTGCTAAGCTTGTTCAATGTCAATATATTTTTACTGCAGAAACTACAACAACTTTGGCCATAAATTTACTTTCACACATTACATTGGGACGAGGATCTCAAATTGAGAAAGATGTGGTAAGTTTTAAAGCAGTATTAAAACAACATAAAGTACAGTCAAAATGCTAATAACGACATTGGTTTTAACTACAGATTGGTTATAAATACATATAATTTTATAAACTGTAACTTAACTGCATTATATCTATTAATGTTTGATTGTAATAGGGATTCTGTGATGCTGGAGATGATGAGGTGAAAATATTACGCCCCATGCGTGATATTACAAATGAAGAACTAATTCATTACGCAACCTTAAGAGGACTCACAGCTACTCCTCAGTGCAATGTACCAGCACCAAATAGTCTGCAGTCAGTAATACAATCATTTGTAATAGATCTGCAGGAAACATTTCCAGCCACTATATCAACAGTTTGTAAGACTGCAAATAAAATTGGTTCCAACTACAATACTTCCAGCAATAAATGCATAATTTGTGAGGTTGGTAAATATTATTTATTAAGTATTTTTATATTTATTATATTGAAGTATGCAAGACTTGTACTGTAGGGCAGACTTGCAGCCTGCTTGCAAGTAATAGATGTCTGTCTGTATTGGTTGAGCTTATAGTGTAAGGTTGTTTTCATTTGCAAAAATATGAATGTTAGAATATTCTGCATAATATGCATAGCTATTATGCTGAAATTCATATATTGCCATTAGCCATTGAATTATAGATAGTAGAGTGGAATATATGTCCCGGGTCTAATAATTTGTTAATAATCTTCTAATCTTCTTAAAATTTCGATAGGAACTTTTCGTCTCATAAAATTAGTAGTACAGTTTGGGCATTGTTAGCCCCAATTGTTAGTGGTTACGGTATCCAAGTCAGAAGAGAGAGGTACTGGGTTTGAATCTAATAATAATAAATTTAATTTTAATTTTAATTAAATTTCTTGGTAGTGTACCTTAAGAATTTCAAAAGTGGAAACAATATATTTATTTATTGTATGGTGATGGACTGTCTGATCATATATGGTGATATGTTTATTCATAAAATGAATTATTTTGTATTATTTTCAGAGTAAACTGCAGCCTGATTCGTCTAAGCTAACTGCTTTAGAAGCAACCAACTTTTCTAGAATGGTTTCATTAGAACCAAGAGAAAATATTTTAAATCAAATTTGTAATGATGATCAAAAAGTATATGAAGATATGTTTCCTTTTGTTGATAAGCTGTGTTATGGTTGTAGCAAAAATCATTCAGAAATGATGAATTGTACCTTACCTGAACATTTAATGAATTCATTACAGATGACTTAATAAATAGCATGGATATATATTTTTGTTTTATCTTTTTCTCATTGTAGAATTTTTCAGTTTCATAAAGCTCATCTTCATCAACAGGTTGTGTTAGTTTATTGCTGAAATAAGGCCTCATTCAATGTGCTGGCAGTGGATAAGCCATTCCACAAACCTGTAGTTAATCCTTAATTTATGCACAGAGCTACACTATGATCGCCAACTAAGACGCGTTCTCTACTCGAGAACTTTCTGCTTTGACGATTATGAATCATCATCATCTTAGCGTTAATGTCCCGGTTGTGCTCTCGCGCACGAGGGCCCGGGGTCCGCCTTGACCATGATCTAGGATTTTGCAGGTCAGGTAATTACAGTGGAGCGACTGCCATCTGATCTCCATGACCCTGCTACCAGGGGAACCTGACCAGATTGGATCATGGTTACACACCGTAAGAGCATCGGTTAGTATTCAACTAATGTACATAATTCAGAAAACAGTTATTGGTACTTGGCCGGAGCGGGATTCGAACCAGGGACCTCTGGCGTACGAGTCGGATATTGTAACCGCTTTGACGATTGTGAATAGTGGGCTTAAACCCGCTCGTATACCGGGGGTCAAACAAACAACAAACTACCTACAGTTATCATCATTTTCTGTCATCCGAGCGGTCAATCCCGGCTTCTGCCAGGGTCTGCTTTCTGACTCATTTTCCTCCATTTCGCCCGGTCTTGGTCATCCTCGCGTCGTAAACCATTGGATCTCGCATCAGACTCGGCGATGTCAATCCATCGCTTCTTGGGCCTTCCGCGGGGCCTCTTTCCTGATACCGGAAGGTTTAGGCACCTATTTCCCACGTACCCTTTGGGCTTACGCAATACGGGACCAAACCAGCGAAGGCGAGCCTCTTCGATCTTATCCGTGATATCTCTCACGCCAAGCCTGCCACGGATATACTCGCTACGCACTCGATTATTCATTATTGATGATTATGTTTATTTCGTTGGCGTGGAGTTCGTGGACCTGCTTCGTCAGCGCCGGCCAGACTATGCAACCGTAAAGCATCACAGGCCTAATTATACTCTTGTATATTAGCCTTTTGAGTTTAACAAGAATTTTAGGGTCACAGATGACTTGTGAGATCCAAGTTATTTGAATTTATATGTTCTATTGATAGCTTCATTCCCTATACGGATGGTCTTAATGTCCGCGCCGCAGTTAGCCAAATACTCTGTTTTGGCGACGTTCAGCTTCAAACCACCGTGTTGTAGCACTACCTTCCACGTGTTAACCCTAATTTCAAGGTCCTGCCTAAGCTTGCTCACCAGTACAATGTCATCAGCGTACTTCATAAGCCAAGGAAGCATGTCCTAAATTTCCGCTGAGAGGGCATCGAGCACAATGCAAAACAAGTAAGGGCTCAGCACTGAACACTGAACACCTACGGTAATCGAAAAGGGATTAGTATGGCCTACGATGGTTTTGACGACGGCTTCAGTGTTACCGTACATATACCACTAAGGTGGCAAACAAGCTTACGGTCCGCCTGATGGAAAGCAGTCACCGCAGCCTATAGACGTTATAGTCTAAGAGCCAGCTTAAATCTGACAACACATATTTTACGGTATCTGAAATTTCGTCCAGTGAGACTTCTATACCCAGTAAACAAGCAATGGGTACTAGCTAAGCCCGGCCGCGGTAGGTTTGGGGTCCCTCAGGTGAGTCAGGTATGAAAATCAAGTATATTTTTAAAGTATTTTACGGCGTCTGCCGTTTTAATATGTTATAATATACCTCTAGAAAAATTAAAAAATAATTATGGCTGCTGATTTTAAAGGTTGGAATATCCTGGCAGCCACTTTTCAAAATTCGAATAAAAAAATATTTTTAAAGTATTTTACGGCGTCTGCCATTTTAATATGTTATTTATTGAACTATTTTAAGCTAATATTGAAAATGGCTGACATTTTTTCCGGTTGTAACTATCCGGTTTACAGCGAAACATTACCTGCAGTCCGTGCATACGTATGTCCACAGTTGTAATTTTTACATTCGTAAAATTTATATAACATTAAAATTATATTAGTAAAAATAAAAAAAATTTGAAATATACAATTAAACGAACACATCTACTACTTTAAATGTGCATAATAAGGAAAAAAGGTCCATTATAAGGCTGTAACAAATATAAAATTATTATAAAGATGTAAAAAAATCAAACATTAATTAGATATATTCATTATTCATATCAGAATATATTTATTTTTGGAAATAATCTATAATGATGAAATAATGATAAAATATTTTATAATTAATTTTCATCTTCGGAATCATCTCTAGAAAGTGACAAGTCATCTTCATCCAACAAGACAGATTCTGTAAAAATAAAATACAAATTTTAAATAAGCCGTTGTGTGGCTTTATATAGAGCATAATGAAAAACAAAAATATTTGCTAATGTCATCAACTGAAAAATCTTAGTTCTTATATGTAAAATATATAAAACAAGCCAGTGAGTAACTTATCTTGTAAATTTCACTTTTCAAACATTTTATTATTATTATTAGGTGTTATAGGTTAATAGACAAGTAGCATTTCTTCTGATATGTCTATACAACATTGCAGTGCTGATAATAGCTTTCACTTCCATAACACATACTACAGTTTAGTTCACTGAATAATTTTATTAATTTTGCTCCAAATGTCCATTTCGTTTTTAAAAGAAGATTACCTATGAGAGGCTATTGTCCCATGTCTGAGAACCAATTCCAACTATTCACAATTTACAACCTTATGGTATAGCAAGTGATAAACAATATTAGTCTTAGATGGTGTGCAATTTATCCTTGTGCTGTGTCCACACAATGCTTCAGCACCTTTCATATTAAACATTCGACGAAAGTTAAGCTTGTAAGTCTCATTGATGCCACCCTGTATCCTTATTTCTTCCAGTGTGGTGAGGTTCAATTCTTGTAGTCTTTCCTCATATGACTTCTGTTTCAGGGCAGCCAACGAGTAACTTATCTTATAAATTTCACTTTTCAGACATTTTATTATTATTATTAGGTGTTATAGGTTAATAGACAAGTAGCATTTCTGCTGATATGACTATACAACATTGCAGTGCTAATAATAGCTTTCACTTCCATAACACATCTACATTTTAGTTCACTGAATAATTTTATTAATTTTTCACCAAATGTCCACCTTGTTTTTAACAGAAGGGGCGGTTACCTATGATAGCCTATAGCCCCATGTCTGAGAACCAATTCCAACTATTCACAATTTACAACCTTATGGTATGGCAAGTGATAAACAATATTAGTCTTAGATGGTGTGCGATTAATCCTTGTGCTGTGTCCACGCAATGCTTCAGCACCTTTCATATTAAACATTCGATGTAAGTAAAGCTTGTAAGTATCCTTATTTCTTCCAGTGTGGTGAGGTTCGATTCTTGTAGTCTTTCCTCATATGACTTTTTCAGTGCTGCCGGTATCTTGGTGGCTCTTCCCTGCACACTCTTGAGAACAACAATGTCTTGTAGAGAGTTTTAACACTTCTCACCTTAGAAAAAACAGTAAGAGACGTAATCACAGTGTGTGTATTAAATTATTCATTTGTTTTTGCATTTGGACTTCATGTTGGCGATAAAACGTATTTTCATCAGCCGCATGGACTTCGGCGAACATCCTCCAAGCAAAATATCGCCTTCCAGACATTTTTGGCACGAAAACAATAACTATCTCCAAACGAAAAATACTTCTCACATTAAAAAATTTTGGGAGTGCTGTAACCACAGTCATCCGCCAGGCCTCCCCCAGAGGGGGGGGGGGGGGGGGGGTTGTCGTAATCGCCACGCTTGGCAGGCGAGTGGTAAAGTCAATTAACCAATAGAAACTCACGGTACGCTACTGCCCGATAGAGGCGCTGTACGAATTTTCATAGAAACTTTTTTACGTTTACTGTACTGTAAACGGGAAAACAAACTCATGGTAGGCCTACAGGTGTGCCTTTGTTGTGTTCGTAAAAGGAACGAAATCCCCACCACTCAGCCCTAACATAAAAGGAGAAAATTTTTGACTAAAGAGATAGAGAGAGAGAGAGAGAGCATAAACTACTACTCTTACTTTACCACATACCACAACTGTGGACATACGTATGCACGGACTGCAGGTAATGTTTCGCTGTAAACCGGATAGTTACAACCGGAAAAAATTTCAGCCATTTTCAATATTAGCTTAAAATAGTTCAATAAATAACATATTAAAATGGCAGACGCCGTAAAATACTTTAAAAATTTATTTATTTTCGAATTTTGAATAGTGGCTGCCAGGATGTTGCAACCTTTAAAATCAGCAGCCATAATTGTTTTTCAATTTTTCTAGAGGTATATTATAACATATTAAAACGGCAGACGCCGTAAAATACTTTAAAAATTTACTTAATTTTCATACCTGACTCACCTGAGGGACCCCAAACCTACCGCGGCCGGGCTTAGCTAGTACCCATTGCTTGTTTACTGGGTATAGAAGGCTCACTGGACGAAATTTCAAATACCGTAAAATATGTGTTGTCAGATTTAAGCTGGCTCTTAGCAATACCAGGGGCATCACCCACGCGTTGCCAACCTCGTAAAAACCTTTTTACCCCTTTCTTAAAGTACTCCATGTTGTACTCTCCAGGTAGCTCATTCCACAACCTTAGTGTGCGTGGAAGAAAGTTTCTTTGGAACCGCACAGTTTACTTTAGATCTGCTAGTTCAACGGTTTTTAGATTTAAGTGCTCCTCGGGGCTCAACTTTATGTATGTATGGTAGCACTTTAGCAAATAATAACTGACGTTTTATTGTCGTTTCAGTAACAAAAACAATAAAGTATAGAATAAAGTAAAGTATAGAATTTTATGTATGTATTTAGTATGTATAGTATTAAAATTATAGTCATTATCTGCGCTTAATTTTCGCATATTTCTTATCTGCGCTTAATTTTCACATATTTCTTTTGCAGGCCTACTGGAAGAGATTTCTTTTAGAGATAAGTAGTGCCTGTTGTGTCATAACTAATCTGTACTTTATGTATTTGTTATATTGTGTACAATAAACTGTTAAATAATAAATTAATAAACAGTCACATTTATTTATTATTCATATGGTTGACCATGGGTCATATAGTTCACCATACAACAACAATAATAGCCCCATATAGACAAGAAATAATAATGTTTTGGTCGTTCGATCGCGCCATCTATAGAAATGAGGGCTTACGCGATTTCATAATCCAACAGATGGCGCTCGTGAGAAGTAGGGTCCGTTGTCAAAACACTGCCTTGCTATTGGACAGAAACAACTGAATTACGGATAAATTCTAGCCAATGACAGGGCTTTATTTTGATCTCAGACCTCACGTCGCAGTAGCGCCATCTGGAATCGTGAAAACCCTCATTGTTAGGAAGCTAGGTTTGAAAACGGCTTAACGGCTTGCATGTATGTGGTGGCGCGGCGACGCGAAAACGCGCCGAACTTACACGGACAAGTGTCACGAGCCCAGCAGATGGTGGTCCACAGCGTATTTTAAATGTATTATTTCTCAAATGCTTAACCTATCTATAATATTTGATTGAGCGTCAACTGCTGATTGTGTTTCTATGAAGAGATTTTAATAAGACTACTTACAAAGTGAATTTAATAACTTTTATTTCAAAATAATGAAAGAAGGATGAACACTTTCTAAACTTTGTTAAAGGCAGCAATATCAACACTTTGCACCTGAAAAGAAAAATGGGATTTTAATGGTATTCGTATTCATAAAGTTTATATTTTAAATATTATTTGATTAAGAGTAATTTATTTTATTGACAACAATCTAAATAAGACAAAAGTAAATAGCTCATGAATAAATTATAAATATTCTAAAATTTTTATTGACCTTTTCGGGTTAAAGTTATGTATGTATTTCATTTATGTAAAATTCAACTAGGTTGATCAATAAGTCTTTTAATAGGACAATTATGAGTTACTTTCGTATTTGTATGAATTGTGCCCTCCTTCCCCACCACACTACTAAGCCGCACTACTGGTCCGGTAATGTCGTAGGTATTTGTAAAATACATATATATATACATTCCCCATTGCACTACCTAATTTATTTCGCAACTTTGTAAGGGCAACTAAAAATCAAAATTCCTATTTTATCCGCTTATTTAACATAATTAACTTAATACATATAGGTATAACGCAAAACTTAAAACGCACCCTATCTAGTGTATCCATTTGGTCAAAAAAAAGCGGCACAAGGAGGAGCTGCGGTGAATGTGTGGAGTTTCACGGAGGGATCGCGTTCGAAATTCCCACATTCGAGGTAGCTTTGGCGTCTGTGACATCGCAGAAAAGCTGCAAGAGTGCCGCCTTCGACCGGCAAGTTATGTGGGTAACAAGTGTCTGGCCATGCCGCCCCCGCCGGGCACGGGAAGAAGTGGCCGGCCCAAGAAGCGACGGTTTGACATAGTCACGACTGATATGCGTGCCAATAAGCTCACCACTAATGATGCCGAAGATCGAGCGATGTGGGCCAAGAGTAGCAGGAAGGCGGACCCTGGGCCCTCGCGTGATGATGATGATGATGAGATTTTATGTAAATGCTTTGAATCTATGTTAAATAAACCCATGAATTTTGTTTTTACGGGTAACTAACCCGTATCAAGTTGCGAAAGTAAAGATAAAAGCAATGGGGAATGTATATATATGTATTTTACAAATACCTACGACACTACCAGACCAGTAGTGCAGAAGGGAAATAAAAATACGCACGACACTACCAGTAGCGCGGCTTAGTAGTGTGGTGGGGAAGGAGGGAATTTGTGCTATTTTTTCGACTCTTAAAGATAAGATAAACAACTTACAAAGTCCTCGTTCTTCTCAATTTCTTCAGTTAACCAGTCTACAGAAACTTTGTCATCTTCGACAACACACGATATTTGAAGTTTGTGAATGCCAAATGCGAGGGGCACAAGTTTTGCTGCACCCCATAATAGGCCATCGGTGTTGATTGCTCGCACAGACTTTTCCATAGCCGCCATATCAGTTTCATCATCCCAAGGTTTTACATCTAATATGATATTTGATTTTGCTATGAGAACTGGTTCTGAAAATAAAACATCAACAGTATAGTTTAAAAAAATTATGGTAATATTTTTAATTTAAGTAAACTGACATTTTCTGTCATGCAATATTCCAACAGTAGGTAGGTATAGTTATAATAGTAAGTACAGAAGCCAGCATATCAATGCTGGGTTGATGTGCTGCCTTTTGTATTTACATTATGTTACTGAATCTTCTTGTGTCGCGTCACGGAAATGAAGATGCTGCGGTGGATGTGTGAGGTTTCCAGCAATGATCGCGTGCGGAACGCCCAAATCCATGGTAGTGTTCATGTCCGTGACAACGTAGATAAGCTACAAGAGTGTCGCCTTCGATGGTACGGCCACGTCTTGCGCAGACCGGCAAATTATGTGGGGAACAGATGTCTGGCCATGCCGCCCCTGCCAGGCACGGGAAGGAGAGGCCGCCGGCCCAAGAAGCGATGGCTGGACGTCGTTAAGAGTGACATGCGTGCCAACGGACTTACTACTAAGAATAGCAGGAAGGCGGACCCCGGGCACCCGCGTGTTGCGCGGGGGCGCAACCGGGATTTAACGCCAAGATGATGATGATGACTGAATTTGTTTTAGAACATTGATAATTTTTAGGGTACATTGTTAGTCAGAATGGCTGGACATCATGATCACCTTGTGGAGTTTGTCTGTGAGAGATAGTTTTTTTCGTCAATAAAAATATAATAAGTAATAAGTATACATAGTATAAAACAAAGTAATTTCCGTCTGTCCCTATGTATGTAACTATGTACGCGTAGATCTTTTAAACTACGCATCGGTTTTTTAAATGCGGATTCATGACGAAGGTATATAAGCAAGAAAAATCTGGGTAGGTACGGGTAAAGTAAGTGTACGCGAATGAAGTCGCCGGAACCACTAGTATATCAATATAATAGTATCTTATTTTGCTGGCCGGCCGCGGCATGTATGTGGAGTGGTGAACGTAACGCGGAGGGGATAGCATGTGAACAGTTGCGCACGCAATTATTATCTTCACGACCCGGTGACTCGGTATAGGGTCGCCAGAATAATCTATTTTGTTTTCTGATAACAATTATGAACGCGACAAAAGTCCGCGGGGCGTCGTATCGGTGCGGGAGACAAAGTGCAACTGGGGAGCCAATCAGCGCTCACGCATGATGCGTCCGGACGCCCCGCGCCCCGCTTCCTCCCCCGTAATACCTTATTTTGTACTTATTAACGGGGCGACTTTCGTGCCGCGACCTTTAGCAACTACCTGAATATTACTTTAAAATGAAAAAGAAAAAAGAAAATTATAGTAAAACACTGTGCCCTAGAATAAAAAGCTGACATGGGATTTCAATGAAAACTTTTTGTGCTAAATAAGAAACATCTACTAAGTGCAGTCCATCTTTAAATATGGGATATTCTTACTTTTAGACTTTTTAGCATTGTATGCAGCTAAACGTTCTTCTCTTAGTTTTGCTGCATCAGCACTTTCTTCTTCATCATCAGAACCAAACAGATCTACACCATCATCTGAATCCTCTGCTGCGGCTGCGGGGGCTGGAGCTTTCTGCTGAAATAAAGAAACATTTATTAATTAATTCCAGGCTTGTATTAAATTTTTTTGTAATATTTTGTAATAAAAAAAGTTCAAGTGTAACAAATACTCTTTTTTTGTCAAAATCTGCATCGGCTTTTATATATTTGTTTTTACTATTTTTTATTACATTAGGCAAACTCATTTCAATATTAAAGTCTTAGGTCTACTAAGTACATAATTTTATAGGGGCTATGGAATTAAGTCCTAAGGGGTAGACCCCTACAGGACTATCTGTGACTTCATGTATTATATTAAAGGCAAAAGGTATTTAAATGAGGTTACTTACCTTAGGAGCTTCAATTTTAGCACCACCTTGTGACTCAAGAGACTCTACTCTGGCTTGTAGGCTGATAACTAAGTTACGTAGACCATCAATTGCCTTTTTCAGATCAGAGTTTTCTTTCTCAAGATTTTGTACTTTATTGGTGAGTTCAGTGTTAGGTACACCAACTAGTGATGCCACACTGTCCATCTGTAAATTTCACATTGTAACAGTTAGGTAGCCATAACTATGCAAAGAAATAATAAAAATACATTTTAAACAACTACAAGACTAAAGCACATCAATGAATCAACAAGCTTATGGATTTGTTATTTAACTACATTATTAATACATACACAGATTATAAAGTACATTATTTTTACGAATGACGTGCATACAAAAGACATGTGTGAATTAAAGATTATTCAATTACTCACACATTCTAAAGAGTTTTTGATGTGCGCTCTAGCTTTTGCCACTTCATTGGCCAAAGACGACTGAGTTAATCCTAGTGGAGTAACTCGGACCTACAACATTTAGGTATACGAAACGTAACTCTATTTTTTAAACAGTGGAAAGTCATTGAACTATTTTAAACAAATACTTTTTAATATTACTGAAATCATTATCACAATAATAGACATTTATATCCATTTATGAAATATAAAATGTCAATGCTTTTTAGTAGAGTAAATAAAGTAAACAGTAGGATCAATTATCAAGAAGTCTGTGATTCCAGTGAACAAACCTTAGACAATGATTCGTAGTATTTCTTTTCAGCATCATCGTATACAGTTTTGTCTAACCATACTTTTTCATGGACTAACGCAGACATTATCTGAAAAGTAAAGTCTTGATTTAATATACATATTACTTAGAAAATTATTCGTAACTAGTGAATCGGTTTATTGAGTTATACAATATAAGGCTAATCTCTGTCACTCATTGAATATTGAGGTTAGGAACTTAAAAATACATTGGAGTTGTTTCTGTAGAATTTTACTTACGTTTACAATATTATTTAATTCGTATAAATGAAAAAGACAATGAAGGCACTAACCGGAAAATGAGGGTAAAACTCTAACTGAATCAACAAAATAACCTAACCGTACTTCGTCGGTTTTTGGTTGGTAAAGGAAAGAAAGAAAGAAAGAGAGAATAAAAGAGAACAACAAGTCGAGAGAAATGTCATCCAATTAGTGTTGCTATAACGTGCATTTAAATTTCGACGGTTCGAGATGTTTATAGGAGCGACATACTTTATTTCTTAAAGTAGGGAGGTATGTTACACAGGCTTGTCATACTTATACTTATAATAGAAAAAATCATAGTTATTACTACACATCTTACATCTTATATTACATCTTTCCAATATGGGCAGGTTCCCCTGGTAGCAGGGTCATGGAGATCAGATCCAGAGGCAGTCACTCCACTGGATTACTTGATCTGCCAAATCCTTGATCATGTTCATCGCGGACCCCGGGCCCTCGTTCGCGAGAGCACAGCCAGGACCTTAACGCCTAGATGATGATCATGTGAAGTATTGTCCACTGCTTGCTTGATGACATTAAGTTGCATAAGAAATGAAGGTCCTACTTTGTCATTCTACTCTTTCTATTTAGTATCGATAATACCCAATATAGCTGGAAAGCAGTTTTTCTGGTTATATCTGGCAACTTTGGGCGTTATGTGATAGACGCGCAACGTCAGTCGTGACGTGTCATCAAGCCACCATCCAAGCCCTGTCAAGTTGTGTTTTTTTCTGTTTCAAGGATGGATGAGGTTAGACATTAAACTGCCAAATCGTTACCGTATATTTTTGTCTAAATATAAGGGTAGAGGCTCGTCAGCGATCGTACTAGAAAGCCGCTTCGCTGCAAACCTACAAGCTTAGATGAACTGTATGTAGGGTGAGATGTCGAACAGTGAACCAGTAGTACACAGTTAGCCACCATTAGTATTACCATAAAACAACGGTGCCAGATCGCGCACTAAGCGTAATCGTACTTGGTTTTTACCGCTCTTCTTGCTTTCCAGTTGGTAGCGAGCTCCAGTGCAGAACGCCTGCGACTCGGGGCTTTTTGTGATTTTTGTCGTAAAAATACGAAAAATCCTAAGTAGTAATTGTTAGGTTTTTAACCTTATACTGCATTTTTTAAAAGTAATCTTTTTTCTATTTCTGTACTGAATATCTATGCATTGTTTGGTCGTACATTCATGAATCCTACTTTGATGACAAATTTTTTGTTGAATTTAATATCAGTAGAGGTGCTAACAGTGAGCCACCGCTTCACTGTGTACAACATCAAAATTCTGATTTTCTTAATTATTTTACCATTAATATTCATATAAATCAGCTACCGGTTATTTATTAGATTGATTCCATTTAAAAAAAGCGGGTAGACAATATCAGGCTACTGCCGTCAGTCTTCGTGAATAGTGATGGCGCGTCTTGGTTCGCGTGGTTTCAATTTAATGAACTCTACCTCTACACCACTTCTACATGTACCCTACCCGTACCCAACCCCCCTTAAGTCACTAAGATCCACTGCAAGAATCGAATCCCTACTCCAACACATACATTTTTCTACATCAATTTTTGTAGGGAAAACCCCTACCCTACCACACCACCACTGTTGGTAGACGCCTAAAATATAATAGGACCACAATAAGTTCGTATTGTCTGACAGTAGAAAAATTATAAAGTGTTGATATGGCAATAATCTGGTGATACTCTGTCCTTGTTACTCCTTCTCTGCCCTTCTTGTAAACATTCAGTTATTTGGTCACTATTAGCTTGAATTTTTGTCTAAATTATTAATCATGCTAAAAATTATCTGCCGCTCTTCCTTTTTAATTGTTTGCCCAGTATTTAAAAATATTTTTCGTAACTCACGAAAATAAATATACCTCCAGAAATCAAATTGTTTGTTATGACTTTTAAGAATGACGTTCTATGACGGATATAAAACTTGGCTATTTAGTCTTATTATATATCTCAAGAACTCTAGTGTAGCTAGTTGATTATTTATTATTATACAACTTTAAAATATATCATCAATGACTGTAATTAGAAAATAGGTTAAGTTATGTTGTTATTGATTTATGTTGATTTATAGTCTTCACAGTTATATTGGTAAATAAAACTCATTGTGTACACATTTATAAAGAATGTATTATTTTCTAATTTATCTACTATGCTAATAACTACAAAGAGGAAACGTTAATAATAGTGATCTCATTCGTCGGGCTCACTGTGTACTCCCCGGTTTGCTGTAGACCAACCCCCTGGTTCAATGTGTGCCACGAGGTGGACACAATGAGTCATTTCCCATCTTTCAAAACACCTGCATTATCATTTTTTCTATAAATCTTTTTCCATTAACTTATATACAAAGTGAGAGTCAGATATATTACGCAATGACTAGACCACAAAACATTTCATGATATTGACAAACTTATGAGTTATGATTGTTTAACTTTTTTGTGGGTCACTGTTCGACACCTCACCCTACGCGTCATAAGAATTGTCGACGATCCCATACTAATAAGCAAGTTGGGAATTATACAGCAGCCCCACCACTACGTAGACCATCTGTTGATGTTCGAAAGAGCGTTTCTCGTTCGTACCTACGATTTGGATGTAGAATGAGTTACCAACCAAAGTGTTTCCTTTGGACTATAGACATAGACATAGAATCGTTTAAGAGGTATATTAGAGGTCTTGTTAGAGGCGGGAAACGCATATACATATAGCGTTCCTATTTTTTTTTTTTTTATATCATACGTTAGGCAAACAGGCAAGCGGGCCACCTGATGGAAAGTGGTCACCACTGCCTATAGACATTAGCAACACCAAGAGTATCGCTAATGCGTTGCCCACCTCTATAACACGTTGCTCTGGCAGCAAAAAGCAAATGCCACTCCACTGCCAAAGCCACGGTTCCCCAAATCCCCACCCCATGGAGCAGTGGAAACCTTACTCACCGGCAGAAACACAATACTATTTAAAAGAGTATTATTTAGCTGCGATATTCTGTAAGGTGGAGGTACTTCCCCAGTCGGGCGGCTCCAATTCGAACGAGATACCCCGCTATGCCCTACCTCTCTTAAATTCTCTCTCCTAGTATTGCTGATGTCCATAGGCGGCGGTGACCACTTTCCATCAGGTGGCCAGGTTGTCTGCCGTATTACAAAAAAAAGGCTGTAATAGAAGGATCAACATATAACCTTATCAGCGCCTATTCTCATGAGAAAAATAAGTCTCTCTCGTGGTTCCATCGGTGCGCGGTGGGACAAATTAGTGGGGCCATGACTGGGGAAATGACTGCCTTCTGGAACAGCTTCGAAGATACCCTGCAACGTATACCATCCTCCAAACAGTTTGTGGTTGATGCCGACCGTAACGACCACGAGGGCGGGAGGAGCGAGGAGTTTAGACGGGTGCACGGAGGTTTTGGCTACGGTCAACCAAACAGCGAAGAAGAAGAAATTCTCCGAACCACACTGGCCGCCGACTCGTCTGCGGTTAACACATTTTTTTCAGGAAGAGCCCCAACCCCTTATCACGTACAAAAATGGACCACTTTTCAATCACAGAGCGCTACCTATCCGAAGACGTGTTATCAATCATGTAGCAAACTGTAAGGTAATTCAAGGTCCTTATCATGGACGTCCTAGTAGAGGGCCTACTGCAGAACGTCGAGTGGCGGACTTTGAGAAGTAAAAGCCTGGAGTTCGTACACGCAGCCGAAGTCCTCGATTGCAGCGCAATGGGCGAAACCTTAAATGATCTCCGGTGTCATTATCGGAAATTTATTCTCATAGTTGGACGCACAGTACTCGGTACGTCAAAAGGCGGCCGAAGAATTGATAATGACATGGGATTTTAGAATAATAAGGTGCAGGTAGTAGTTAGGGTAAAAACTACATACTTCAAGAAATGGCAGCACAGTAACTCATCTTCGCGTTGGTACCGTGGAGGGGCAGAATGGGCTCATCTACAAGCTAGTAAAGTCAAACTAAACCCGCGTTCTTTACACATAATATTATACATATAAGACGGCACGCGACATACCTTTTCGATTTGTTTTTCGAGTCGTCTTGTGACCACGGTGGGTGTAACCCTACCGAAACGTCGGGAAGGTATGTCACGTGCAAGTCCCGTCTTATATAATAATATGTAGTAAAGTCAAGTTTAGACGTGACGAAGTGTGTTGCTAGACATGGCCCGTTTTACTCTATTCCGTCATGGCAAATAGCTTTTCCGTTTTTCATACGGGACAGAGACCTCTCCACCTAGAGAGCCTAAATAATCGGGCTTATCAAACCAAGGTTTGCAGGAAGCTATGGTGGAGAGTTTGTTGACCTTGTATAGATAGCTCCTTGAAATTACAGCACCAACGGTCTTTGGTTATGGTCTGCTAACCTAGGTTATTCCAGGTTACACGTGGAAGTAAATGCTAGACAACGGTAGTGGTGGTTGAAGAGGATGAAAAGTTTGTGAGAAATGATGTTTAGATGTATGAGATGTATATGGATGGATGTTTCTTTTTCGTAGGTACTCAAAGGAGCGTCGGTTGCCTAGTACGCTACTTGCAAGCGAGAGGTACCGGCTTCGAGTCCCACTGCCGCCATGTATCATGACTCTTTTCTGAGTTATGTATCTACATTATTTGAATACTAACCGATGCTCTTTCGGTGAGGGAAAACATCGTGACGAAACCTGCACATACAGGTGACTGATTGTTTAACCATGATCAAGTCAGGTCAGGTGCCCTTGGTAGCAGGGTCACGGAGGTCAGTTGGTAGTTGCTCCATTATAATTAACTGATCTGCCACATCCTGGATCATGGACAAGGCGGCCCTTGTACACAAGAGCGCAACTGGGACAATAATACAAGATGATTATTATTATAGTAGGTAGGTACTTAACTTAAATGTAACTAAAAAAATTCAAAAGCTCCTATACCTACCGACCATATTGAGTCTGTTGCTGACCACCAACCAGTTGGGAACCACTGGGATACCTACTATGAGTACCTACAACTATGTGTACGTACCTATACGTACTGACTGTAATAAACGTTGTGGTTGTGTTAGAACGGTTCATGGTATTGTCAAAGTCGGATATTTTCAGCGAGATCGTGGATTTTTATGGTGCACAGTTGGCTGCATAATAATGTTTGTCTTTAATGATGAAAATGCCGTTTTGGATGGCGAAAATGACGGAATTTGTAATTTTCATACAAACTAATTTCTTAATTGTTTGCAAATCACAAATCCGATTACATTGAAACTTCGTAGGCATACCAATCAAATGACATTAAGGTAACTGGTGCCATGGATATATAAGTATAAAGATATGCTTTACCGAACAAATAACTCCTCATCGTTACTATATTAAATACTAGCGGCCCGCCCCGGCTTCGCACGGGTACCACTATGGGTACAAGGGTTACACACTCCATTCTCCATACTCCATTCTTGTTTTTGGTTACTGTTTATCGGAATTAGTGCATGTGTTTCCGACGCAACTCGGCATTCTTAGATTGTAAAGTAACGACCATTCGTAGACGTGGCCAAAACGTCACTGAGACGACGTTGGAGCGCCATTGCAGTTTTAGCTCCAATAAAGTGGTGTCATTGTCTTTGTACAATGAACCGGTCCATTATGTAAAAGTCTTTGACTGGTGCATATTATTTTGTTTTGATAACTAACTTCTTTATAAATTTACATATGGTTAAATGGGCAATACTGACGACAAATAAAAAGGCGTATTTACAGAAATCTTAAAATAAAATGCTTATATGGTAATGCTTTTTATTTCATTTAAGGTTCTACTGGCATCTAACCATACTATATTTTCGAAATTAACTGTTAATTTTGACTAAAAATATTTGAGTAAGAATATTAGAGTAATGGAGTAGAGCTCGTCTAGTCTAAAATGACGCGCCACACTACTTAGTTAGTTGATTTCGATGAGTGAATGCAAATATTAATAACGACACTTCATCTGTGTGGGAGCGTCGACTGCTCCAATCGAACGACGCGTGCAACGTGAACGAGTCTCACCGGCAACTGAATGACCAATTACAACGGCATTTGTATATGTATTGCGTCCATATTTTAAACTTGCTTGTGTGCGTTAATGCGATAGTGGGGCGCGTCATTTTAGATTAGACGAGCTCTACCTACCTATACTTTCAAAGAAATTACATTAGTAAAAAAAGACCTAATGTTCTTGCTTCTTGTCCATAACGGGACAGCCATGATTTTAGACCTACCCTGACGTGCGACCTACATCGAATTGCTTTGACATCAGCCAAGGTGTAGATGAATTCATTTCAGAGTTTCTGAAGGCTAAACGAGCTCCTATACCTACTTAATACAGGAGCTGCAAACATTCGCCAACTTCGTCATACAATGCGGGAGGATCCCAAAGACATGGAACTGGAGTTTTGTAAGCAATTCTTTTTTTAGAGAGAGAAGAGAGTTATATTGCTTCTTAAAAATACAGGCCTATTTCTCTCCTGAGCCACATCCTCCTCCCACTTACGGATCCCACTTTACCGTTAATGTCATCAGATGATGTTACGGGTAATGCTAGAAGATTGTGTAAACCTAAGTTTACCCGGGTTTACTCAGAACTCCCAAGGATTTTGCCCGACTAATAATTGAATTAAATTTTAATTCGGGATTCAAAATTTTATCCATACTCACCTAGGTCTTCCCAATGCTGGCTCATTGGCACAGATGTTTATAAGCAAGACAAACTGCTGTGACACATATTTTCCCGCAGCTTTGCATGTACTTACATGTCTTAGTAGTATATTTAGTTTTGCAATTAAACCTTTCATTGCATTGGCCTTCTGAAAGGGACTGTTCATTTTCAAGTTGTCATAAGCTTTTTTCTTGAGATGTACTTTCAGTATCAAGTGGTAAGTACTTATTAGTTGGTAGGAGTCTGTCAAGTCTGAGGAGTCCGCCTGGGTGAGTACCACAGCCTTATCTAATTTTGCCACCAAGCAACAATGCTTGCATTGTTGTGTTTCGGTTTGAAGGATAAGGCAGCTAGCGTACTTACTGGCATGAGGCATTTAATCTTAGTCCTCACAGTGACAACGCATCTGCGTTTCTACATTTTAGTTGAATTGTAGATGTTATGAGCGACAGTTACCACTGTCCATCAGGTGGACTGTCTGCTCAATTGTCACTGAGTAAAAAAAAATCAAATGCTGCGTTGGTTGTGTGAAGTTACGCAATTCGACCGAGTACAGAGTACAGAACAAGTACATTTGTGGCAGCCTTGGTATAAGAGATATCGCGTATATGATCGAGTAGTGTCGTCTGCTCCAGCCCCAAGCCCAGCGATAAGTGGGAAATAGGTCCCTGAACGTACCCGGTATCAGAAAAGGGGCCCCGTGGGCGGTCTGAGAAGAGATGGATTGACATCGCTGAGTCGAATGTGAGAGCCAAAGGATTACGACTCCAGGATGCCGAAGACCGGGCGAAGTGGGGAAGAATGAGTAGGAAAACGAACCCTGGTGAAGACAGGAATAAGCGCTAGGACGATGATGATAATATACAATTAAAATGAGTGAAAACTAATCTAACACATTTAAATACATATAAGGTGAACACTGTTAACGGTAAGCGTAATATAAAAATGTTTCGTAAAATGGTACCGCATCAACCCATATCGACGACGATGTGTTACACACCTGTTTTGTTGGCTTTCACCGGTCATTCACGCATTTCTGGGAAGTTAAGTAAGTGAGGCCTGCGTCGCAGCTACAATGTCCGAGATTCGTATTAAGATTATCTATAATTGAAGGAGTAACGCAGCGGATGAGGCACATTCCTAGCGAGTATGTATCGCTGCCTTCACTTGGTGTTAGACCTAGGGTGGAGCTTTATTAGCGTTGTTTCTCTTCACGCATATGTATATACGTAATTATGTAGTATTTAGAAATACCCTAAGTACCATTTATTTTCACAGATACAATTTAAGAAGTATAGTAATAGTTTTAGTTGGCTTTTGAATGGCGGCGCTTCTTACGAAAAACTTTGTCCGCATACGAAAACCAAGAAGGTACCTACTACATTTTTTTTACTTGTATTAAACAATACGTGGTCGATTCATACTGCGTGGCTGAATACTATATCTATCTATCGGAGTGGGACATTTACTTAGTAGTAAGCTTTAGTCATAGTAAAAGATTTGTCTCTGTTAAACGACAATAAAGTTTAATTTCAATAAAAAGTCGTCATCATCAATAGTCGTTGGTTAAAAATACACAACTGTAAACGGCGCTGCCCATTTTTGCCCAATGAAAGAGTAACATACAGTTATCAAAATATATGAGCTATAATATAAGTAGGGAAGGATAGAAACAGCCCACCCGCCAAGGCTTTGCATAGACAATTATTAGGTACTAGTGAACCCAGCGCAACTTCCTTCGTATATACCTACTTTACCCCTGCCTACCCTTTTCTCTTACTTATAAACCTTTCTCTTGAATCACTCTATCTATTGATGAAAATCGCATTAAAATTCGTTGCGCAGTTTAAAAGATCCAAGCGTCCATATATACATACATAGGTACATAGGGACAGACGGCCAGGGGTCTAATTCTCGCGCTTTTTTTGACATTTTTTTAGCCACGTATCTATTCACAATTACATTGAAATGTCTACTGCACACAACAAATATTTTCTCAACTATCTTCGACAGTCGTATATTATCGAAGATAAATTTCAGTGACGTTTTAATACAGTTTTTTAGGTAGAGAAAATGTCGAATTTGTGTTGTCACAGCGCGAGAATCGCCCCCCTGAAGCGACTTTGTTTTATACTATGTATGGATTGTATAATAGCAGATGATTCACCAAGGTAATAAAGCAGTGTGTTCCGTCATGGGCGGCATGTTGGATTCTGAGCGTAGCGAAGGACTGTAGAGTTAAAACTTAACTTCTGAGCGAAGCGAGAGAGTTACGTAGAGAGTGAAGCGAGGGGTTCAGACCGCCCATACTAAGACAGCTTCCATAGGTGAATACTCTACTTTTCACGCCATCTGTGAGATAATAAATTAAACAATTAAAAAGTCTGATTTAGCAAACTCTGGAGTTCAAGTTCAGGTTGTATCGCCTCACGACATTTTCGTTACGAAACACATATTTTGTTTCACACTTTTTCCGTTTGCACAATTTGAGCAGACTAAGGTCCAGCAACGATACTGCTTAGTCTTTAGTCATTCAAATTATTTTGATTGTATTTTGCAGATTGCAAAAATCGCACATCGCATCTTTTTTTTGAACAAAAAAAAAGAAAAATTGTGCTGTTTTCGACTAAAGTCTCTTTGTAAGTTTTCATACAAATTTTAACATTCCAAATTCAAATTAAGTACTTTATTCCCTTGTGAAGTTTAATACAATAATTTCTGCGGGTAAGATTTCATTCTACAGGCCATTGTGACATTTCGTGATACAGAATGAGCAGGAGGTCTGAAAAACATACAACAACTTCGTAGTCCGTAAATTACTTACATTTGTTGGTGGTGAAAACGCATGAAACATTTTAAATGAAAGTAAAAATAATTTTCAAAACAGTCTTTTGGGCCCCTCCAGATAGAATATAGCTAAATTATTCTTTATAAATTACACCTTAAATCTATACTATTATAAAACTGTAAGTGTTTGTGGGCTATGAAAAAGCCTTCGATTTCATTCGTTGTTCTCCCCCAGGTTTTAAAACCTAAAATTTCCGAGCTCGCTCCGCTCGCTCATTCATTTATTGTTCACCCCACTAAAAAGGGTAAATTTTTTTTTACTCCGTGCTTTCGCTCATTGAGTAGAGAATACCTATAATTAGAAGATACCTATAATTTTGACTTTTGCCCCCCCTCAACCAAATCCTGGATCCGCGACTGTATGGACAAAACCTGTATGGACTTATCATATTAACAGGACAGAAAACATTTCAAAATTACAATTGCGAAAAGCAACCTTATGTTCAAAAATTATTGTCTATTTTGCGTTGTGCATGGGTACAGACAGAGGCTAACCCGAGCCATGAGGGACAGCGAGAACAGAGGCGGTTGGTTCCGCTTTTTTATCTTGCCAGACTAAAAAAATGTCGTTTATTGAAAGTTTGTGCTCCAACTCCAACTCCATGAAATCTTGCCCTTGTTACACCTTTGTTTTGTAAAATTGTACTTTTGTCATTCCTGTGTTTATTTATTATGAAATAAAAAATTACTTATGAGATTTAAAAACCATCTTCTTTTAAAACCATTAAATCAATTCTACTGGTAACTTTTTGAAATCGTCATGGTGGTGGCGTGACAGCTATATTCGAATTTATAGTTTCGCAATAATTGAAAATGGTGAAAAAGTGTTGTGTTCGATCTTGTCGAAGTGAATCGTATGGTGGTGGCGGTATATATTTTCATAGATAAGGTAAAAATAACATTAGTCATTAAGGTTATAATAATGAGCAGTTTTCCAATAGGTATCTAAAGCATTCCTAACCACTCACTAGATGGCGCCCCGACAATTTTGGTAATTGATAATCGCTTGAAATAGGTTCTTAGCAAACAGGATATAAACACTGGGTACGTTGTATTGGATAATATTATATTTGTCAATAGTTTCAACCATTTTAGAGGTTGGAATAATAATGGAACATAGTGCCAACTTCTATAAATATTTCTTTTTACACGTCGTTCAACCTTTAACAGTTATGTTTATATTAATAAACACTTTATTTTCAAGTTTAGTATTACTTGGCTGCATGAAATCACTGCCACCATCATACAGATTTAAAGAAGATTACCAAAATTGTAGGAGCGCCATCTATTGATGCTTTTTGAAACAAACTATCAATACCTACTGGAAAACTCCTCATTGACGACACGGTTCACCATGAATTCATGATGGAATGAAACACGAGAAAACTTGATCCATTTAGAATGATCTACTTCTAAAGGTGCGACCAAACCACAGTTCAAAATACGCTTTCGCTGTGTAAGTATATAACATATGCACGTAGGTTTCATTAGACAGATAATGTATTATAGATAGATATTTATCCATGGATATTCCATAAAATATCTCCAACCCGCCTGCCAAGCGTGGAGATTATGGCAATAACCTCCTCTAGCGGCCCTAAGTCCTGCAGTGGACTGTTACGGGCAATGATGAATGATGATTTCATAAAATAAAAATAGATGGTCACAATATTAGAAAGAAACAAACAGCATCTGTTCTACACCTCTTGCTCGGCTCGGTTTTACCCGAAGAGTGCTCAGTCCTGTTAAATATGATAAGTCCATGGCAACACCTTTATTTTTTTTAAATTTTGTCGGAAGCGGGAACACGGCGAAATGTAGGCTGAATATCTAAATGTCTTTAACAAATTCAAAATTCAAACTTTTCTGTTTATTTTTGTGAGTCAACTATTTTCCCGCTAAACAAATGTTTTTGTAATTGTTGTAATTTCTGTATGTGAATGTTTTTTCTTGTTTGTAGCAAATAAACAGAAAAATGTGAAAGTAGTGAAGTGAAATTCCTGCTGCTTGATATCCTCTACGCGTAAGTACAACATAACTGACTCGCAGCTTACTTCCGGCAAAGTTGAGAAAATTATAGATACGAAATTTTAAAATAAAAATATGAGTGTAGATGACAGACAAACAGACACTCATGTTTTAATACCCCCTTTTATATGCCAGTTGCATAAACTACTATAATGTACAGACACACCCTCTTACGGTTAAGGGTACCCTGACCTTTAATTAAATTTTCTCGAGTAGATAATGAAATGAACGTTCTCCTTCAACTCTCATATTCAGTTTTGCCATATATCTAGGCCGATATTCAAAGATTTCTAGCTTAGCGTCAATATCCTATGGATTATGAATAATTCTCATAGCAATGTTCTTTACTGAATCCAAATTTGCCATTTGGCTATTCCATCTTAACTGTGGCAGCATAAACGCGGCTCCCGCACCGCACCGCGGTGGGGTGGGGTGCTCCATACAAGACCAAACATGTGCTTGGTAAAATAAGCTCCTGCCTAATCTTTGAGATGATGCAGCTCTTGCTTTGAAGTACCGGCCTAAATCTCAATGATTGGACCTTAGCTTAACAGCTGGATGGAGGATAACGATTAGAACAGGCGCACCCTGAAAAGTTTATACCTACAAGATGAAATGGCTCCGTTTGGTGGAGAGGCTTGCTAGAGCAGAGTTTTTATTGAGTGAAACACTCAACGGCTCGAATTTGCATTGAAACTTCTTCGCAAAAACAACAATCGCAATTTTCAAGCAGTCCTCTATGAACGGGTTTGGACCCTAACAAAATAAAAAGCCACAGAAATAGATAAGATAGTTTAGAGCGAAAGGATTGCATGTAAACTACGTTTCTATAGAAAAAGACAAAAGTAGAGCACGACAATGATAGGTAAGTAAATATAAATAAATTTAGTTATATCGTTGTATTCCATTAATAAGTCTATTTATTTATATTTCTGTGGATATTACTTACCTATAATTGCTCTACTTTTGTCTTTTTCTATTCAAACGTACTTTAAATAAAATATGATTTTGATTTTACCCTACCTAAATAAAATAACCGATTCAACTGGTTTTGTCGACTAGTCGACAAATACAAAAAATTATGTCGTCATAACCACAAAAACTTTATAAGAACTGCGGGTCAAAATGACTGTTTGGACATCTAGTACACGTATACCAAACGGCTATCCTGTACAAAATTCTTTTGCATGCACCTTAGACTATCAGTGACAAACGAACAGACAGCCATATCGTAACTGTCCCCCATAGTATAGGTTACCTATGTATATGATTCATACTTATACGCCCTAAATGAAACCCTAGGTTTTGTGAGGACTAAGGGTTCCTGCCTACCTGATTATACCTGAGATTGTCACTTACAAATATCAAATGTTGTTTACCCTTGCTCTGCTCATCTATGACTGTACAGTTATGACAGGGATTTTACCATCTAAGTATGCTCTGAAACTCGGAGGGACGTTAACACATTCGACATCTCAGCGCACTACGGACGAAATGGAACGGAGGTGGTATACGCGTTTAGGGTTAGAGGTTGTTCGTGTGTGTGTATGTATGTCTGTTACTATTTTTCTAGAAAACTACTGTGCCGATTTTGATGCCGTTTTCTGCATTTAAAAGGTATCATTTCTGAGCAGGTTCTATGGCAGCACATCATCAGAGGGGCTGCAGCAGCCGGATAAGACGGAATTTGATGAGTTCCAATAAACTAATACTCTAAATAATACTCTTTTAAATAGTATTGTGTTTCTGCCGGTGAGTAAGGTTTCCAGTGCTCCATGGGGTGGGGATTTGGGGAACCGTGGCTTTGGCAGTGGAGTGGCATTTGCTTTTTGCTGCCAGAGCAACGTGTTATAGAGGTGGGCAATGCATTAGCGATACTCTTGGTGTTGCTAATGTCTATAGGCAGTGGTGACCACTTTCCATCAGGTGGCCCGCTTGCCTGTTTGCCTACCGTATGAAAAAAAAAAAAAAAAAAAAAAAACTACTAATCCGATTTCGACATTCAAAAGCTGTTATTTCAGAGCAATTTCGTGTTAACATTGCAATCGAAATATATTAGAATAAAAACTAAAACAAATTTTCCTGTGGAATTAATATGGCCTTAGTACTAGATAAAATTTTGGATTTTCCTAAGTTTGACATTAGTTGAAATTATGTAGGAACTAGGAATAGAATATGGCAATGGCAGCCCCTGACGGACTTTTTGAGCGATCTGCTAGTTGGAGGGTTAAAATATTATTTCATCCTTTTTATTTTACAACAATTTTCAATATGATATTACATACCTTTTGAAAGGAATTTGCAAGGGATTATTGGTCGTTATTGGTCCTTGGCAGGGAACAACGGACAATGAACGATGTAAGACAAAAGATTTCATATCAATACGATGTTACATATAAAAGACATCAACGCGGTTTACCACTGCAAATGTCCGTGCTACACTACAAAGAATGTCTGGAATGACCAAGAACGAAAATCATTATTCTACAAATTACAAAAAGGAAACAAAAATGAAATATGTTACAAAGATGATCACTGTTACAAAATGGAACTTAGGAGCCGTTCCTTTACGAGATAATAAAACAGTAAAAAACGTGTCTTTATACATTGAGTATATTTACAAAAAAATAATTTAGGGCTATGAAGAAATAGTAATAGAACAAGACTTTTAAAAATTTTGTCTGTCTATTTGTGCACGCTAATCTCCGGAATTACTGGACGTATCTGAATGAAACATATTTTGTTGTATAACTATAGTCTGGGCAACATATAGGGTATAATTTATTTTGGAAACTGGATCACCTGATGTAGAACCTTAATAGATCAGCTAAACTGCAATAAATATTACTGAATGGATTTTGATAGTTTGGTAGTTTGGGGTCCAACTTAAAATCTAGGCCATGTTTCATCTAATTCGGTAGGGGAGAACCAGATATACGGCTTGAGCTCCCTAATGTATCAAACATTAGGGAGGTCATTCAAAATTGTCGCTCGGGAAAAAGATAAACTGCCCTCAAAACGATTTCCACGCGGACAAAGTCGCGGACAAAACCTAATCTATAATAAAGAGAAAAAGTTTGTATGTTAGACATCAGACATATTAATTTACATAAAAAACCTTTAAAATGTTACCAAAAAAGCCGATAAGTGGAAGTCTATCTGCTGACTCGCGAACGGAGGTTCCGACACAGGTTCCGATAGTGTAGTAAGCCAAAACTACCTAAGGAGTAGTTGAGGTCTTGTAACTATAGCAGTAAGAGCAATTTCCGAACCAGCATAACATCACATTGTTTGTAACGGTTTTTTTACAAATATCTTAAAAAGTAGAATCGTAAGATATATCTAATAATTTTAATTTAGGAGCGACGGTGGCTAAGGTATCCGACTCGTAAGCGAGAGGTACCGGGTTTGAATCCCACGCAATTTTCGTCTACTTTCTTAAATAACTTGAAAAACATTCATGTAAAGATTTAAAAATATATATCGGAGGTCCTCATTACAAGACCTTTGGATTGTGGATATGTCACTTACGATGCAGTTTGCGTTTTTTTTCTTTTGCTGTTTGCTCCCCAAAAGTTTCGAAGTTTCTCATATTCGAAATTTATCTATATCGTTACACGTCCGCGTTTGGGTCACAAAAATTTCCACGTTATAGGTTCAGTAATTTCGGAGAAAATTGGCTGTGACAAGGACACACGAGTGATCCTATAATAAATGCATTCTTCATTGATATTCCTTTAATAAACTTTATTTTGTTGCCCCACTCGATTGGTTTTAGTGAATAAAAGATTTTCGAAAACAATATGGCACTTAAAACCTGTCATTTTCAATTTAAACAAATTGAATGAACCCAGTGTCACCGCTCGACAAAGACGAATCTTACTATTCTCATGTATTATGTTAAAATGCATTGAGCTTTTGGCGCTGCAGCCCATGTCAAAAAAATAAACATACATACACATTAAACATAACCCTGCTTCTGTCGCAGTCGTGTAAAAAGTAAGAAATCATTACAAAAAGGATCAAAATTGATGAGTCAAATTTAAACTTAAATATAAAAAAAATTAAAAGGTTTACTATCTTTTTACACAATATTTTACATTCCGATTAAGACAAAGTAATTCTTCGCTAGTTTATTTTATAGATACTTGATGTTTCACTTACCGTTAGCTTTAAATAAAATTAACAAAACCGACGACGACCTGGTAAAATTCACAGGTACCAGCTGGATGCGGAAGGCACAGGACCTGCCTTTAGGAGATCTACGGGGGAGGTCGATTCCTAGCAGTGGGCGTCTCTCGGCTGATATGATAATGATGAACGAAAATTTAGTATAAACAATATAGAAAAAATGTAAAAGAACCGACAACGAAAACTAAAAGCTATCGAAAGACGAAAATATTGTACCTAATACCTAAGTCTGTATTAATTACATTATTTGTAACGTGTCCTGAGGGACAGAATTTCTTCTATGGGAGCAATTTATTATTTAGAGTGGGTTCGTTATTTAGAGTAAAACACTGATTACTGTTTCCGAAGGTTTATTGTCTTCCAAGGTTTCCACGTCAAGCTGATCTTCCACAATCGCAAATCTCTCGTAGTCCGTAGGTATCGCCGAGGTCGTAGGATGGCACAGGTACTCGCAGGTTATCGCTCGGTATTCGCTCCGAAGTTACAAGTCTGGATACGAACCCGCGACAATATTTCGTTTCTTCATATATTTTGCCATCGAAGGTCTTTCAATCATGTAATTTATCCTGAATATATATTTTTCTTACAACACAAGTTGTTTAATAGGTTTTAAAAATACGGTTAGCCTATATGGACTTTTATGTTTACCTACATAAAAATCAATATAGTTCGTTTATTTAAAATTATAAAATGGCTTGACTAATTTAATTTTTTTTGTTGTGTTGGGTTTGTGGTCAGGAGTTATTTGCATACCAGAAAAGGGTAGGTAGGTGTAGACTAGGTGTAGGGTAGGTGTAGAGTAGGCGTAGGGTATTTGTAGGGTGGGCGTAGAATAAGCGTAGGGTAGGTGTAGAGTAGGTGAGGGTAGGCGAAGGGAAGGTTTAGGGTAGGAGTAGCGTAAGGTAGGGTAGGGGTAGGGTATGGTAGGGGTAGGACACCACTCGAACGAAGTCGCGCCGGGCTAGTCAGTGTACTGTAACTTTGATTTTGACCTAACATTACATATTATAAAAGGAGCGTCGGTGGCCGAGCGGTTAGAGTATACGACTCGTAAGCCCGGACCGGAGGTCCTGGGTTCGAATCCCGCTCCGGCCATGTACCAATGACAGTTTTCTGAGTTATGTACATTAGTTGAATACTAATCGGTGCTCTTACGGTGAGGGAAAACATCGTGATGAAACCTGCATATTCAGGCGACTGGATGTGTAACCATGATCCAAATTGGTCAGGTTCCTCTGGTAGCAGGGTCATGGAGGTCAGATGGCAGTCGCTCCACTGTAATTACCTGACCTGCCAAATCATGGTCAAGGCGGACCCCGGGCTCTCGTGCGCGAGAGCACAACCGGGACCTTAACGCTAAGATTATTGGATTACATATTATAAAAAAAGTCACACGCCGCGTCTGTCTGTTCGCGATAAACTCAAAAACTACCGAACGGATTTTCATGCGGTTGTCAGCAATACATAGAGTGATTCAAAAGGAAGTTTTATAGGGTAGGATAACACGCGAGCGAAGTCGCGGCGCGCCAGCTAGTACAGTATAAATTGGGAGAAACACGAGGGGAATGGGCGGTTTCGTCCCCACCTGTGCACTTTGCAACCTATATTATTTCCAAAGTTACAAAACGAGCTTGCTTAATGGCAGTTCTGTACCCATAGCTTTGAGCGGTTAAGTCACCCTTAAAACTTTTTGTGATTAGCGACCTATGTCGTTTGCAAGGTTACAAAATGAGATTTTAGTGTTTGTGCCCCACTCGTAACACATGCAAGAAAAACAAAAGTGCCCATAACCTTTTCTGCCTGAAATACAAGTTCGCGCCCATACAAACATTGAAAGCTCTTTTGTAACCTTACAATTGCTACATAAGTCTCAGTGTCACAAAGTGTGTTTGTGAGGGGACAAAACCATTTAAAGTTATGGGTACAAAAGTGCACAAACCTGCAAAAGCTTTGCCTGGAAAGGCCTTAGAGAGACAAAACTACCCGGGGAACTAAATGTCTAGCCTTACCATCTCCGCCAGGTACGGGAAAATGATGCCGGCACATATGAGCCAAGAAACTCACCATATTGTATCCCAAAGATCGCGCGAAGCAGACATAGATAGAATGTAGGAAGGTGGACACCGGGTTATTTTTTCTGGAATAGGCAGACACACGGTCAGACGGTCCCTGATGGAAAGCGGTCGCCATCGTCCAAGACATCAGCAACCTAAGGAGAGCGGAAGCGGTGCTGGCCTTCGAGTGTGTCTACTCTAGAGCCATTGTATTGGGCTCGATTCAATGTTTCTGCATTATTATCATCATAGGCTAGTTAACTGCTGGACATAGGCTTCCCCCAATGAGCACCAATACCCACTCTCCTCGGGTTTTCGCATCCAGCATCCATCAGCAGCCTTATCCCACTGAGGCCGTGTGTGTACCAATGACTCTTTTCTGAATTCTGTACATTAGTTGAATGGTAACATATACTCTTGCGGTGAGGGAAAACATCGTGATAAGATGACTGCATGTGTAACCATGATCGAATCTGTTCAGTTTCCCCTGGTAGCAGGGTCACGGAGGTCGGATGACTCATAATAATAATAATACTGACCCAAATTCTACTATCCATTTGTTATATTTATTAAAGAGTTGTAGATTTGAAAGTATATAGCTTAATGTTCTGATCATTATATGGAAGTGTCTCGCAAAACTGAATTTTGTTTTGAAAATCCGATCATGTGACCAGATACTAATAACGGAGTACTCGTCATGGCAAATTAAACGAGCCCAAAATCGATGTGATTGCATGATTTTATTGCAGAGTTCTTGTGACCATTTTCGGGTCTCATCATCAGAACCTGGTCAACACCTACTATCAGAGTGCTGGATTAGGAAAATCAAACGAGTCCAAACTCGATAAGGTTACGTAGTTTCGTTATAGAGTTGCTATCGGTATCGGTACCTTTCGGCTCCATCAACAGTCCCTGGATGGATGAATACCATCTACGATCAGAGTATTCGTAAAGACAAAAATATCGAGTTGAAACTCGATATTGCTGTAGTGTTTTATTATTTACTAGCCGTTCTCGTAAATAATGTAAATAATAAATTCTCCCGCGTAAACCTAATATTTTCCATGGATAAAAAGTAGCCATGTTGCTCAGTGATAATGTAGCATTCTATTAATGAATTTTTAAAATCTGTCCTGTAATTTTTGAGTTTATTCATTTCAAACACGAACCTGTTCTCTAAAATTTTATTATTAATTATTTCCTGTGGCCACCTTCCGACTATATTATCAGATCAGGTTGTTGGTACCAAAATCATTGTCACCGAGTTTAAACATGTGTGTGAATTGGGTGTTTACATACGAACATTACAAACTAATACAGCGTGTAAAATAGTTACACATACACACGCACATATTCCTACTTCCTCCGCACTAGCACAGAATTTGTAAAGGGGTGTCAGCCTGAAAAAATATTTTTTGGAGCAGTTTTTGGGAACTTTCTTTGTAATTCCTTGCAGTAGCACGGTTATGCGGCGAACCGCGTTGATGTCTTTTATACGTAACTCGGAATTGATACCTACCAAGGGGCATACATGCATGTGCTTTTACTTTTTTAACTTTTACTATAGCTCCAACTCTCTTATCGCGAATCAGCCTAAGCATGCGTTCAAGAACTGTATAAGTTAAATGGTATAAATATAGACTAGGGCTAACTATGTTAGATGTCAGTTCGTCTACACGTCGCTGGTTTCTTAAATATGATTCAATTTTGTACATTTATAATATATAACATGGAGTTGTCGTTATTTTCCTCTTTTATACGATATCGCGTTGCAAGAAATACCAATATGGGAAGTTGCGTAAACTTGGGCAATTCCACGTCGCGGTTCGCAGATTTTGTAACTGATCGGTGCGCGAGCGGCTGCGGCTGCCGCCTCGGGCTTTGTGCTGGTCCAGCTGACTTTGCCGCCGTCGCTTATTGACTGCTAGCTTTTTTGTTGTAAAATATAATATTAAATAAAATTAATATAATTAATATATTTATTTATTTTATTGTAAATACAATAAGAAACATACAGTTTACCTCAATCTACAGCTAGATATGCCTCAAACCGCAAATGCAACCTATACGTGGTCGTGCTCACACCATAGATACAAAGTTCGCCGTGAGCCACCCTGGGCAACGTCCTCAAGGAGAAGGGCCAGCATGCGCGGAAGATAAATTCGTCGTTTTGGTTTGGCTCGCGCGGCGCGCGGGCGGCGCGGGGGGCGGGCGAGCGCGCGGCGCGCGGAGGCTGCTGCGCTCAGAGCACCTGCGCCCGCGCTCCGTAGCGCCGCTCGCCCGCGCCGCGTGCTCAGTTCCGCGCCCGCGCCGCCCGCGCCGCGCCCGCGCCAGCGCCGAGACGCCGCCCACGGTACGTGAACTCCGGTGGCGCGTCGGGGTCGGGCGGCAGCGCGGCCGCCACTGCGCGCGGCGCCGCCCGCCGCCCGCCGCGGCCGAACCAGCCGCCGCGGCCTGCGCAGCGCCGGCACGGCCGGTTTTGTGAATTTGCCGGCCCGGCCGTGACGTCACGATACTAGTTTGACGTGCGTGACGGTTTGCGCCAGGACGCCCGCGCTGCCGCCGCCCCCGACCTTAGTACCGGTGCAATGAAATGACGTGCTCGTCTACTCTTTCTCATTGGAAGTGTATTCTGGTGAACCACCAAGCGTTGTGCGTTATGAATCGAATCGTGTTATTCCGTCAGTTCTCATACTACTCGCTATGTGTAACGTACCTAGTCTATCTTCTACGTTGACTAGTTCCAGTAGGTAATAATTTTCTGCTCAATCGAAAAAGAAAACACGACAAGGCATTTAATTCGTGTTAACTTATACATATACGTTGTACAGTCAGTCGACAGCGAGCGGGTACACTGACACACGGAGGAAGCTTGGTTGTGTGTGCGTCCGAGTGTAATACGTGGGCTTTATTTTTGTACGAGGCTGTTGTATGTGTTCGATCGGCGCGGCGCCGCGCCCGCGCCCGGCCGGCCGCGCGTCCGTGTGTGCACCGCACACTTGGGCAGCGCGCCGCTATCGGCATCTCGGCAGAGCCTTTTTTGTAATTTTATTTTTCCTCCCGCAGCGAGGCTGTGCCGGCCGGGCTATGGCGCTCGGGCAGGCATGTGATATCGACAAAGACAACCTCTATAAAATCGAACTGGATTCTACTTGGATTGTTACTTGTCAAAGATTGTTACTTATACCTTTAGTCTTGTAGCTTAGATGGTTTTTAAGACTTCGATGTTTTGCATAACCGTTAAGCAGATAGGTATTACGTTTTACATTGAATTTAATAGGAAAACTTATACTGAGCGAAATGCCTAACAAGAATAGCGCAATGTTTGCGTGCTTTTAAACATGTAGGTACCCTCTATAGATATAGCCTTACTTGAATTCAACCACGAATGGTGATGGAGGTTTCATTGTCTTAGCCATTTGTCATCTGTAACTAACTGACTTACCAATATGTGTTATAAGAACTAATAATAAAGTAGTTAAATATATCGAGTAGCATGGAAAATATGTACAAATGCCCCATTCTCTGGATTTGCAAATATGTTAACAGCTCGACTAGCTCGCAAATAGTATCCAGTTACCGCATTAGGCGTTTGTTTGGTCAAATCATAGTGTGATGTTGTTGTTTAGTGACAAGTTTGACTACCACGTGGGTACAATGATGCTTGTTACCAGTTTGTACCGTACGGCGTGCATCGGAGCAGGACGGTTCTGAACAAGTTCGGGCGCTTCTCGGCGATCAGGTGCGGCCCGCTGTTGCCACATGATACTCGTTCTTCCTAACTGGACTGCGATCAGCTGTTGCAGTGATGTTACTTCACTATTGCGTACTTATGTCCAATTAGATTTTTTTATACCTACGCCTGGTCGTACCTGGTGGTGATGGTTTTTGCACTGACATACTTTCTCTAGTTTCAAGTTAGGATCACTTACTATGTAGAGACGAGCACGTCATCCGGTTGCGTTATTGGAACGGTATCGATATCGGTTGATCGATCAATGGATGTTTCCTTATTCCAGAATAGTGAATCGAGGGAGTCTCGTGGAGAGTGTGTGGCGCTCGGTCGGTAGCGAGACCTCTCGTAGCGTGGGAGTGGGGCTGGGCGCGATGTCGTCGCCGTCGCCGGCCGCGGAGGAGCGCGCGCGCACCCCCCGCGCCGCCGCGTCGCCCGCCTCCGCGCCGCGCTCGCCCGCGCCCGCGCACGCCGTGCTCGCCACCATGACGCCCGTGCAGCCGGCGCACGACTACTACCCGCACAAGGTCGAGATGGACTCCGACGACGGCTACCCCTCGGACGCGCACTCCTACCGACACTCGCCGCACGAGCTGGCCGCCTACGCGCCCGACAACAAGGCCGTCCAGCCCGACGTTTACGACCAGGGCATGGAGTCCATCGACGAGAAGACACCGATAGATCTCATATACGAGGACGACAAGCAGACCGTAATATACACCACCACCCCGGACCAGAAGCGCGTGGAGATGATCAGCGGGCAGCTGGAAGACGGGCAGCTGGTGGGCGGCGGGGGCCCGCTGGACGGCGGCGTGTCCGTGGTGGTGGGCGCCTCGGGGCAGGGCACCGTGCTCGTGCTGGCCGACCACGTCGTCGACGAGCTCGGACAAGTCATCACACTGCCCAGGTAACTTACACCCAATTAAATCAGAAATTATTTAAATTTTAATAATACTTATACTAACTAACTTTACCCGGATGTGGTGGAGTTCAATAACGACGGATTTATTAAACAGTAAACTTTGTGACTATTTTTATTAGTCTCATAATTTATAAGATGCGGTGTTTACATTAATTTGCCAGATGTCTTTCGAAATACAGATAGCGGGAAATTCCATAATAGAGGTTGACCAACGAAATGTGTAGTCGATAACGCCAACAGGAAAATATACATACGTAGTTTTATATTGTAGCAATACGTACGTTAGATACACATATTGAATTATATCGTGACGTTAATTAACTTACGCTATGTCTATGTCTATGCTTGGACGGTGAACTCGTCGCGTGTGTTGCGTCGAGGCGCGACATTTGGTGGCTATACCTATTGATTAGTAGTAGATATATGGAGGTGTTTACAAGGCGTCGGTCAGTTAGGCGCGGAGTGTTCGGCGTTGTCACCAATGAGAGGTCCCGCGCGTGTAACGGTCGGCCGGGAGCGCGCGTAGGCGGAGGCGGCCTCACCTTGAACTTGCCGAGTCGCCGCCGCCGCCTCCCGATCACATTTCGATGCTGCGATGTAGCCAACCGTCACGTTACTGCTATGTCATCCAACACGGATCTGTTATTATTAATAATACTCGTGTGCCTATAGCCGCACAAATTTATCATCTCACAATGTGCGCAATGGAGCTCCAAAGTATTTGTGTTGTGCCGATTCATTATTTCATTGAACATATTTTTGAAGTAGTAAGTAATATTAAGATTTAAGAATATTAAGTATTGAAGTTAGCATAGTGGTCGGTTACTGTGTACGAAATTCCTGACCACAGACCAAATAATCACTTTTTAATGTAGGGATATATGAAGATGAAACGGTAATTTTTTTTTAAAGTTATGTTTTAGCTTCATATTTTTAACCTAAACTTTACTTGATAAATTCCTTAGAACGAATAGATTCCTTTGTTTTGTTTATTGCAATAAAGTGAAATAATATTTTTATTACCCAGTAGTTCCATTGTTATTAAGGCACTAACAAAGTCCGTTCTTATACAATAGCAACAGTAGAAGCATGAAGAACCGTAGTTTCACCATGCAATGGTTCTCTTATTTTTTGTTGTCATTTAAATCACCCAAGCCCTACAGAAGAAATTTCTTCCAGCAGGCCTTTTCTTAATTTATGTCGATCACCTATCACCCATATCAGCCCATTAATTACCATGCGTCGTGCTGTCGACGTAATGTACATTTAATATAGATAATTAATAACGTATGACGTAAAAAGATGCGTCTAATATGTTTATGGACAATGACTTAACAATGATAAGTTAGTCTCAAAAGAAAGGCGTTGAGTTAGCATCCTCTAATTATTTACTGAGTCACTTAAATAAGTACTCAGAAAATCATATAGTACAGAGATATCAACACACATATGATATACTTATTGCATATATATTATATAAGTATAAACAGCAGGTTCTTCTTTGTAAATATCACAGTATAACATAACATTTTAGTCATATAAGACTCCAAACTAAATTATACGCGCGTTGAAGTCTTTTATATGATAAAAATGATTTTATATGCCACGTTTAATCAAATGCAATGAAATTAATAGGAAAGTCATATAAATTTACTTGAAAGACATAGTAGGTAAAATATTACTTAAGCGTCGTTAGAATCTGTTCAATATATGTATATGTCAGATCTAACCGTCTGAACAAATCAGATACCTACTCTAAAAATAAGTTTCTGTAGAATTATGCTCTTAATATTATTGGGTTTAGTCAGACGGAGAGGAATTTGGCATCACGCTGATTCTGATGTCATTACCGTAAATTCGTATTCTAATGCCCGTATTCAGAAATGTTACTATGAGGTATCATAGTGCCCGGGTACGCACAGGGTTCTAACTGACCATGTTGTAGTGGTGATCAGCATTATGCGTCCGTCAAAATGAACGCATATCCACAGTAAAGTCGTTCTCTGTGGCGTAACTAATGCGTTTATTACATTTGGCTAAATAGAGACGCAAAAAACGTGAGAGCAAATTAAAGTGGAATGTATTACTTATAAAATAAGGTCCATTTTTGGATCACTTATATTATGTTATGCGTCGCCCCGTTTGTCAAAAGACGTGATACCAAAATGGACCATATTTTGTAGGCAATACATTCCACTTTGATTTGCTCTGACGCTTTTTGCTTCTGAATATAGACGACGGAATTTAGTTAAATGTAATAAGTGCAAGTTACCGAGCAAAATTTACCAATCATAGAGTATTGTTTGTGAATACGCGTCTTAGTTTCTTAATTCCATAGATAGATTGTCTTGTCGAGAAGACATCGTTGATCGGCGAGAGAGCATCAGCCTTTGCTGACAATTCCTCATGAGATGAACGACCACAAGTAAGCTAGTATGCTGTGATTATGAACTTTGCCTTACCTATATTATGTTGATGGGAGGAAAACTAGAAATTATGACTAGTAGGAAGTAAGGAAAGTCACAGGTATCGGTCGCAAATAATGCACAGCGGCTAGTTCGACGTCTCTATCGCATGTGTGTAAGTAAATACGGAGTCGAAACTAGCCGATGAAGATTATTTATGGCCAATACAGGTATTGAGGGCCCTTAAAGATAACCACAAACGACGACGAGCCTTTTATTTACCAGGCAAATTCAAAACAATGTGGTTCCATTTCTCTGAACGATTGGAGTAATAAACACGTGACGCGGTAGCCGAGTGGGAAGCGCTGTCACGCTAACCATCGTGCAGCACCACCAATTTATCTGTTCGGTAGACAAAATGGGTACTAACCCGTTATTGTACTGAACTGACAGTTTGATCCGACCACTTCTTTGCCACTGGCGCCGCCGTCAACTGAACAGATAAGTTGGTGGCACGGTAACGTGCCGGACACTGTCGCTGCGGTACTCTCGGCGTGAAACAGTCCACAAACACCCGGCCCTAAACTTCCATGGCTTTTTCGCACCTTTTTCTAGTTTTTGATTTGTACACCGGCTATCAATTAACGCGTCAGCTCCGAAGAGAGATATACCCGTAGTAATAATAGTAATGGAGGAGCGTAAATTTTTAAGAGTGCTAATGTAATTATCCACTTATACTCGTATGCATGCGTCTTACTTACAACATTAGAGCTCATGAAATTAATTTTCAAACAACCTTTTTAATTTAATTAATTTACGTGAACTTTATTTATATAGGTAATTATAGTATTCTTAGTAGGAATCTACATAAAGATATATAATATCAGAGTATATTTCGAAATTAAGAAGGTAACCAAAATTTAATTAATAATAAATATTCCGCTGTCTGAACAACATTGGTACCTAAATAAAAAAATCTCAAGTATCTACGTATTCGCCCAGCACTAATCTATAATTTATGAGTAGATAATGTTATCTCATCTGCGGCCACGACAGGTTCTGGAATTTATGTAGTTTATAAAAACCCAAGTCGATATCGAATGGACGAACCATTTCCATACGAATATTAATGAAGTTTCGATTTTATTGGTTTCAATCACTGGTCGCCATTCCACTAAGTATGGTGTATTTAAACAATTACAAGCTGAAGAATGTAAGTACATGTATTTAAAAAAAAGTAATAACTTAAGCCTGACTAGAAAATAACGCGTGCTTGTAGGTACTAATTGCATTACAGGACCTTAAGGATTTTATCTCCTATTCATTATAGAGTCCACTTTAAGAGTAGAAGGTAATAAATGTTGATAAGAGAATTGAAAGCGGGAGAGCTTTTAGTAGGAATGAATAAAATGACCCCGATATGGATTGGTGCGGTGGCGGCGGTAAAAAGTCGGGCGTTCGTTAAGGATGCGGACGAAACTCGCGCCAGCTCGCCGCGTACGCCGCGCGCACCGCGCCCGCCGCGCACACCGCGCCCGCCGCGCCCTCCGCGCACACCGCGCCCGCCTCGCCGCCTCGCCGCCGCGCCTCCGACACTTTAATGATGATTTTTTGTTGCCCTGTGGTACATGGTACGAGAGGAACATTTCTCCAGTGATAATACTTTATCATAGATCTTGCTTGACAATGTATTGACGGCTAAATAGTATTACCACAATTTCTAAAAGAAATAGGTTTCAAATGTAACTTTTTTACTGTTATTATTAGTGGACCTAGAGCGACAGCGTTCGCATACACCTATTTTACCCATACCTACCCTTGTTTTGTTGCATATATACCTTCCTCTTCAATCATCTTATCTATTGTTGAAAACCGCATTAAAATCCGTTGTGTAGTTTAAAAGATGTAAGCGTACTTAGATACGTAGGGACAGACCGCGGGAAGCGACTGCTATGTATAGATTTATATTAATTGCACCTATAAAATATTCGTTTTTTGTGGGTGAAATCTTCCAATTCCGCACATGTATGGAACAGCTTAGCATTTTTTTCCTATTGCGAAACAAGAGTGGGTCTGGAATTGATCAGTCGGGAGACTTTACAATGCCTTTGAAGACTAAGGTACGCCAGCTTACCTAGTGATATTATGCGGTCGCCCGCTGGGTGCCGTGGCTCGGACCGCGAGCCTCCCCGCGCTCGCTTCTCAATAGCCTTATTTTACCGGCTCCCCCCGCGCCGCGCCCCCCGCCAGCCCTGAGATGAGTTTACCATCACCTGAGCTCGAATCTCGCCCCAATCATTATTTAATGTAATTATTTGGTCGACAAACTACTTTTTTGGAAACCATAACAGTTATGTTCACTTTTTATCTGTCGGGTCAAACGCGACATTTCGGATATTATGCCATATTGTTTTAGTTTAGGCTTGGCGAATTTGATTGTGGTGCAGGAATTTCCCCTTAGAGCAACTCTTTCAGTGATATGTAAAAGTGGAAATATAGTCTCACGTTAGTTAGCAAACCGTCGTGATAAAACTAATGTGTCTCATCATCATCTGCCCTCAGAAAAGAACAGAACTGTTCAACTGTCCCTCTAGGTGTATGGGGTTGTACGACCAGTCGCCTGCCTGACGTCAATCATCCTACGGAAATAGCAGTGTTCAAAGCACATAACAGACAAAGCTGCTGCCCAATTTCCGGTCCACGGAGATCCTAGCTGGTTATCTCGACATTGATTGCCTTTTACGATACCCTTTCCAGGCGGTTGGTGCAACTTTACTGTGCCGGACACCACTAGAACCAGAGTGCAAATTGAGACGAAATAGATGGACCTACTTATATAACTGTCATCAGTAATATCAATAATATAGGGCTTCGAATGGTGATAAGGGTATAATGAATTCAAAAAGCAAAGAGAATGTTGCGAAATCGGCGGGAGATAGGGTCAATAAACTCGTGAAAGCGGGAGGCATTAAGCTCTTAGGGAAAGACATCAACGAGCGCTCTCGCGGCGCTCCTGCGCCCGGCCGGCCGCGGTGACGTCAGCGCGCGCCGGCGACTCGACTAACCACACATTTTACTCCTTTCTCATTCAATAAAATGCCTATTCTTAGTTTACCACCAGGAAATGATAGCATTTGCCTAAAACAATTGTTATTTATAGCCGGTTTTAACTATCAGTATATACAATAAGTACCTATCAATAACGGCCATCGTCGTCGTGAGTTCGTGCAGGTACGTCATACGGGTATGTCATACCAAATCTACTTAGAATACAGTTTGTTTTGTCACTTGATAACAACCTATTTAGTAGACAACATTCCTAGACAGTATGGCTGGTTTTGATATTTAGGCAAGCAGAGACATATTACACATCCGAAAATGTCGGTCAAAGTGACCACAAGTATTGGAGGAGTTCAGTGTGTCCTTAAAAAACTAACGATCATCCTTTCTACCTGATGCCGCTGTCCGAGTGCAAATAAAAAACGGTTTCCCCGCGTAAAGGGTTCACTTCACTTCCCATCTCGGAGGCTGCGCGTGCACACACGCGCGGCGCGGGCGCACACTCGCGCGCGGCGGCGGCCCGCTGCCGGCACACAGAATTCTCAGCGGGGGATAACATTTCTTTCAGTCGTTAGGTTAATATGGACATAACTATGATTATTGGGATTGGGTATAGACAGTCTATACGTAGTACATGTAATTATGTAAGTACATACTCTCCAGCAATAATTATTTGAAGCAACATTCTAGTTATATTTTAAAACGTATGATTATTCTGGTTTATGCAAGCGATTTTGTTTACCTAGAATGCAATACGTATCTTCGATAACAATGAAATCATCATGTATTCATACATTTTAGCATTACTTGTTGGACTAAATTATTATTAAAGTTAACCTATTTAACATTTTTATTTGATCAGTTTTTGAAAATTTTTGTTATTTCCTCAATAATATTCAGCAAAAAAAAAACAAAATAACAAAACAACTTGCTACGCAAGTCGTATCCATCCATATATAGACGTACTTTGAATTTTTTCTTATATTTCGTTACGTCGAAACCACAGCCAAGAGCAAATCCATTATGAGGTTTTATTATCTTACATCAAGGTTTGGAATCGTAAGGCATAATTCTATATGGTTAGGCTAACGCGGCTATGTTTATTTGAAAACATATTCTACAGCACGTGTGATTAGGTTCGAGAATGGGCGGCCGCGGTGTAGGGGAAGCCAGCGTTCACAAAGATACGTGAGATTTTTTGTGGTCTTCGGGGATCCCTTTGTGGCTGGATGTTGAATCGAGTAGGAAACCGACGGTCCCGTTTTATCCTTTGTTTGTGGCTCGGCTTCTCCGATAAATTTACATACGAGCAAGTGCACGTCGCAGGTGGACATGTAGGTGTATGAGTTTGTCATTTTCGCTTTGTCACGCATGACTTACACCTCGCTGTAATTTTGCCACCCGTGGCGCGAATAAAGCCTTTGATTTTGAATCTGATCGACGTACTCGATATGATCAAAATACAATACAGAGATAATATTCTTGGAACGGTTTGTAATTATGTGAACTAAAATCCTTACTATGTCCAATGATGTGAAATTTTTCGGAACTACCTAAAGGGGGTGTATTTTTACTATGGTAGGTACTACGTTCAATCTATAAAACATTCATTGTATAAAACTAAGTCGCTTCTCGTCGTCTGTCTCTACGTATCTAGCTCAGATCGCTTAGATCTTTTAAACTACGCAACAGATTTTAATGCGGTTTTCGACGGTTGGTAGGGGTAAAGTAGATGATCGAAGTCGCGCCGGGTCCATTAATTCGTTACAACAACTATTTCAATATCCTTCATTTTTGTAAGACATTAATAAATTGTTTATATTAGTGTTTGCAATATAAAGTGTTAATTGCGCAGATATATCTGAGTGGTATTTTTGTTCAATTCACCAAGCATTAGCATTAAAACATTTCAAAATCATTAAGCAACTTTGCATAGATAGGTATCTTTTAATCATTGAGTCGTAAAATCGGAGAAACTGTTTATTCATCACATTGACAGAGCCGACGCGCACAGATACAGTTCCGCGTGTGTGCGTCATATGAACACGTATAGTTGCTTATTAGTGTGATAAAGACAGAAACACTGTGGTGACCTGTGCGACAGAGAAGAACAGAGATCAACAAGGCTAGCTTTACCTTATATGTATATGAATGTACGTTTTTATTAACTCGATTCGTTATACGACTGCATATTATAGTAATGTATGGGTGCGTATAATCACCATCTCGGCCAATTTTAAGACTCTGTACTTATTTCAAAAGAAAAAAAAGAAAAACGTGTTTCCTACCAAACGAATTCACGGTGTAAGTATATAGGAAAATATCCTTGAAGTTACAAGTTACCGTGTTAATGATATATTTACCTGTTTACAATTCGTTTTTGTTGAGTATTTTAATTAGTATATGTATATGGATAGGTCAGTTATTAGCTAGATGGATGTTATTTACATCCATTAAAACTCGACTAGGTACCTGTTCTGACTACCACCCTAAGATTTGCAAAAGTTATAGTGACACTGAACTGTATACACTCATGAGGTAGTGGAAAAATTAAAGTGCATCTTTGATCGCGATAACCGATTTGTCATCTTAGAAGTGTTGAGAAATCGCTTCCTGACCAAAGTTTAGTTCAGACAGAGGCTTCAAGTAGCACATATTATCATTGTTAATGAACGGACCATCAGCATGGAGTCAAAAAAAGCACGAGAGCCAGAACTCGAGAGACGTCATAGAATTGCAGTATTAAGCTTTGTTCTTGAACACGTGAATTGGACCTTCAACCAATGGAGCAAGGTCTTGTTTGCATATTAGCATTGCCTTAGAGCCTTAAGAGCACCAGATGGTTATAGGCTCCGTAGAAAACGGTATCTTCCCATCACGATACGCCAGACGTCAGTTAGCAAGGTAGATCTGTTATGGTGAGGGGAGGTGTGTGTTTGGAGGGCGTGTGGATAAGTTCTCAAATGAAAAATATTTTTTATAACAAGCTTTCATCGTGCGGTACGATAAAACCGCACAATAAAAGCCTCCTTTGGACCGGTCTTTGGATCGGTCTTGATAAATAGTACCCTCACGGTGGGGTTATCTCGTTGCGTTCAGGTTCTATGACTACCTTCCGACTCTTTTATCAGACTAGCTCCATTGTACCATTGCATTGTCATCTAAGTTATATTGGAATACCAAATTTCAGCTCAATGGAACGCCGGGAAGTGGGTCAAATTAGGCTTACAAGATTCCAGGACATACAAGTTGAGTTATATAAAAGCTTCCCTCATCCTTCGCTTTATGATCCATTCTCTTAAAAATATACCAAAACGCCTCGCGGAGCTTCTGCCTGATCTCAACTGCGTTCAGGAAGCATTTTCTCAATACTTCCAAGAAAACAAATGAATCAGCGCGAGTAGAGATACACCTTATTCTTCCACTACCTGATTGCCTGGTATTAGTTATACCGTCGAGTCTAACGAATCTCACGATACCACTAGTGAAAATTTGTTTGATTTACCGATTGGGATCAATCGGTACATTAAGAATGAAATTCGTTACAAAAATATTGTAGTCATGGTTTGTTGATAAAGATAAATACGATTTTTTTAAATATTAGATAATATAACAAATATGAAATGGTTTGTATGTGTTCTCATTCTATTCTGATATGTTAGAATGAGAACACATACAAACCATTTGATATTTGTCATATTATCTAATACACAAGTTCTTACAATATAATAACAATTATGGCAAAGAGTTGTATAAAAACCACATAACTATCACATAATTAATATTCGGCCTTCCATAATCACACCCGTCGCTCACCAATGACATCTGTGAAGGGATTATTGAAATATTGAAATGCCTAAGTTATATCTTATCAGGTGTAAGGGATATTGTGAAAGTTTCTTCATTAATTCACTTTACGTAGAGCTGTTTTTACATATAACAGTTTCAATCGAAAACAACTACATTAGTTAAAAACTGTGTCGCAGTTGGCTAACAAGATTATTTAACAAGATCGGCTAATCAACGTAAGGTGCTGTAAGTGGCATAGCTTGCAATCTTGTCTGGGATCTGAATAGATCAGAAATAAACAAAACGTAAAAAATTGTTTTTGCAGACCCAACATTTAAAAAAGGGTTTACCATTGAAAACAGTTCTGGCAAACATAGTTTGATAAAGTGAATCATGGTATATAAAATATTATCCTCTTAAATAAATTTAACATGTCATTGTCAGTTAAAAACATCCTTAAAGTTGTATAGTACAATACAAGAGTATAAGTGCATGATCACTTTAAAAATCATATTTCTATGCAGTTGTTAGAAGATATTTATAGTAGTCATGAAATAATTTAGTATTAATTTATAAGAATAACAAAACAGTAAAAATGGTGTCTGTACATTGAATATATTTACAAAGAAATAGAATAATAATTTTTAAAATATTAGTCCGTCTGTCTGATTTGAATGAATCTTTTTGTGTTGTCTAGCTAGTAAGCCTGGACAACATATAGAGTATAATTGATCTTAGAAACTGGAACACCTAATGTAGAACCATAATAGACCAGCTTAACTATAAGAAATATGGAGATGTGGCTGAATGGATTTTGATGGGGTTTTCACAATTTGATAGTTTGGGGTCCAACTTAAAATCTAGGTCATGTTTCATCTAATTCGGTTGGGTAGAACCAAAGATACAGCTTGACCTCTCCGTAGCTTTCATAATTAGGGAAATCATTTAAAATGGACGTGTAAAAGATAAACTGCCCTAAAGACCTCAAGCCCTGGGGCTCAAGGACGAGGTCTTTGGGCATAAGGGACAGCTGATACCGCATTCTTTTAGCAAACTGATTTTGCTTATAGGTACACCAAGTACCCTTGTTTATTGCTGTAGTTGCAAAGGAAAATTTTCTTGAACTTGTAACACTTACGCTCTTGTACTGTACAAGAGTACTGCACAACTTATATATTAATTTGTAATTATTTATTTCCTTTCATGTATTCAGTTCCTTATTAATTATACAAGTATGATTCTCTTGTATAACAAATAACTATAAATATCTAATTATTTAATAACATTAGTACTTTTTTATAAATTTGCGATAAGCACTTGGACCACTTTTTTTGCCACTGTTTGAATTAGAATAGTCTAAATATTTTGTGTTGGACAGAGTATTTGGCAATGAGTTAGGTTTGTGATTTATTCAAACAGGATACCTGTAAATCATATTTAAATCTTCTAAATAGCCTTCAAAATATGTTTTAAATCTAACCTATTTACAGTAATAAATGGTCGGATAACTGTGAATATCAAGTCTGTAAATAGTTAGACGACATTCCAACAGCATGTTTTGTTCGGTTGGCTCTATTAATTTCTTAGCTCGATAACTTATTATTACGAAAACAGGGGCTTTGATAATGGAATATTTGTTTCATTTAGTGCAACGATTAAAATAGTTGACTGTATGTAAAGTATTACAAATTGCTAGCGGCAACTATAAAGTTCAGTAAAATAGTACCTATATTTGCTTAAAATAGTAGTAAGTTGGTATTAAAAATATAAAATAGTGAAAAGTAACAAGCAGGAGAATATAATTGGATTGGTCTGTAAGTTTGCATTTATTTTCCACAAATAAATAATACCAACTAATACAACCAATAATTACCTCCAATATCAACCAATAATTATCGCTTATTCAGTGTGAAACAAAAAGCTTGCTACATACTTTAAATGTTTTCGCAATAAGCTGCATGTTTTGATAATATATAAAAAATAATATTTATGCGCAGTAAATCATGGCTCGACATAAAAAAAAACAGTTCCAATCCAATATTGTTTGGTAAAGGGCAGTTTTTAAAATATCGAACGTTGTTTTGATAAAGCGTGTGCCATATACGGTAGAAGAATGCGCGGAGTCTGTTCTCCATTCGTTAGCAGGCTGGTGCTGGAGGCTGGACATTCTCTCGGCCGGGGTGCTGCCGCGATGACATTGCGCCCGCGCAAGGGCGCGCCTCTCACTCACGCCACTTTGTTTTCGGATCCAAACGTAATTAGGCCTTATTGGTTATTAAATTGCTACTCGAATACGTGGACGGAGACGAGAGAAACTCGAATTTAGAGTTGCTCATTGTCAATAGACAACCATTTTAACATTAGCCCTGGCCTTAGTAACCGTAACTACGCGTGAGTGCAGTTTGATGTATTATAGTGGTACCTATAGCTAGGTCTCGATCTGCTTAAGGTCGTACTAGATATTTCAATTACAATAAATATCGGTGAATATTTTCGGTTATCTGCGTGTGACATTAAATTAAATAATTTATCAAGAAAAAAAAAACTGGCTAAGTGCGAGACGGACTCGCCTACGAAGAATTCCGTACCATTAACACAAATAATAATATTCTGAAATTGGCAATAACATTTTGATGCTATGCACAGGTATATCCATGTGTTCGAAACCTTGGTTCGCGGAACGGCCTCACACTTAAACTAATTTTAACCGCCGACGAAAAAAGAGGGGTTTTATAAGTTTGTATCTGTGAATCTATCTGTCAGTCTATGGCACGGTAACTCCCGAATGGAAAGCCAGTTTAATCGAGATGGTTCTTAGCTATCTTTCAGTAGTTTTTGAGTAATAAGTGTACTTCGTCGGTCGGAGGTTTTCCGTAATTTTTTGTCGGTTAGGTTATTATTTAAGTACTAATTTTATTTTTTGTATGCCTATACAATGTTCGGTCATTCTTTGTTCGTTCACCGCATTGGTATACCACTGGTGTTGCTAATGACCATAGACGGCAGTGACCACTTTCAATCAGGTGGTGCTTGCCGGTTTATCTGCCGTATATGGCATTTTTAAAATAATACAACATAAGAAGTACCTTTATTATGATAGATACATAATAAAATAACTCTAAAAGACGAATAAAATCTAAAAGACGCCAAACATGTAGGCATTTTGTATACGGGCCCTCTTTATTTTCAACTTTATTTTATTATTTGTTGTTATAGGCAGCGGTCACAGTAACACATATTCTGTAAAAATTTCTCTATAAAAACAGGCAAACAGATGGACAGAGGCTTAGTATTAAGGTTCCTTTTTACCTTTGAAGATGGGGACAGCACTCTAAAAATAATTTTATTTTATTATTCCAAGGATGCCAAATAAAGGAATGATTTAATTATTTCTTACTTGTTATATTAACAATTTGTTCAGTTGATTCATTTTAAAGTACGCTGCTTATATTACTTGCGGAGTTAACCACCACAATTAACGTTTAATTAGTACGCGCCTAATTAGTAAACCATTCGCCTATTTGGCTATAATTGGAGATGAATTGAACTGTTGGTCGGTTTCTCGTTCTTGTCTCCTGAATTCAATACGTGGTCTATGGACATTGTCCGCGGTCATTAAATGGATGCCGAGGGTGAATTAAAAAGAAGAAGCTCGTAGGAGCGAGTTGGAGGGTTTTTTGCGGGCGACCGCCGCGGCGCGCACGTACAAGGAGTCGGCGTCGCCGCTTCGCGATGTAAATGATCCGCTTGAATAATGTATCCCATTCTCGGGCATCCACGCGCATATAAGGCACACGACGACCGACCGTTACTTTACTTCTAACCAATCACTCCGTACCCAACGTTTATACGTGTAAACGCCATTTGTGTACCACCGAGACTTTCCATCCCCTTTAACGAGAGTGATTTACTAACTAGTGAACTAGTTGGCCGTTTTTACGTGGAGGAGACAAATTATTATTTTTGCGAAACTCAGCATAATTTACGTCACATCAACGAAACTAGTTTAAACAAACTTGTTTCCTTAACGACGCCATGGTAACGCAATGTGCTCATGTAATTGTCTTAGATCAGGAAAGGAAGACTTGCGAGTGTAGTATTCGCCTAAGACTTCCGCTAGTCAGGGTCATCGGAAGACATTGAAGATTATCTCACAGAGCGCTGTGTGCCCGGAGTATGAATAAGGCAAAATATGTACGTGTTATGTTCAATTTGGGCATTGTCTACGCGCGCGGCGTGCGAAGAGTTCACGGCTGCGCGAGCGCCGCGGTCGGCGGCCCTCCGCGTCGGTGCGTGGTTACAACACAATAGATAATACCTCGATACTACAGTTCCGTTTGCTTATCTTCCGGTATTTGCTGCGACAACTATTGCCGAAGACCATGTGACGTGAAGATGAAAGAGCAGGAAAGCGGACCCTGGTAGAGGCTGGGAGGTATCGCTCGGATGGTGATGATGATTCACTATTAGACAACAAAGTAATTACACTGCCGAAGATAATTGCAAAAATACACTTAGTGTTGTAGGAAAATATTGATCGATAAAAAAAACTCCTTTTCGTGACTTCAGCGACTATTATGGGTATTAATGTGGCAAACAAAAAAAAGGTTTTATTATTTTACCAAATTAGCAGGTAGGTAGCAATTTCAATAAAAAATGAAAATAAAACATCAAAAAATGGAATTGATTAGCATTCTGTTTGTGTTTCGGCGTCCTTCAGCCGGCGTTCTTAAATAATGCTGTATTAGATAGTATTTTTAGTTAAAATACGATTGCGTCCATAGTAACAAACGGTTAGTAAGTATAATTGTGTATTATTTAAAATACAACAGCGAATGCAATTAGATTCCCTATTTATAGCCCAAACAAAAAATAGCATTAGATAACTCCAATAAATATCCACGGCTCTTAGTAAGTTCTAAAATCAAATCCGCTCATGATGTCAGCCGGCCGGTATTCCATAACAATCTAATGTTGTCGATTTAAAGCAGCCTGCCTACGTATTAGGTATTCATTTAAAATCAAATTGCTGAGATATGCCCTAGGACTAGCGGTCTTGAATACCACAATGCATTAGGGCTATAGTGCAAGGTTGCTACAAACGATCTTTTGATATGTTTTTATAGTCATAAAGATAACGTTACTATCATAATTCGTTGTGTAATTAGTGTAGGTAGCATGTGCGATTCGCAATTCTAATACTCTACCGATTAGGATTTAAAAGAAGTAGTGGTTAGTGAGCAAACAAATAGGTTGTCGTGATGACAAACCGTATGTAAATTAAATTAATTCTACCAAATCCAATTCAATAACGCCCATTAAAGACTCGATATTAGAATATTCTCCGAGTTGTACCGCGTCTCGTCTGTCGATAGTTCGTTGGCAACCCTATAATAAATACCTCAAGACGTCGTGGCGAGAGAAAATGTTGTCTAATGATAGTGAACTTTAGTGTGCGGTGTTTAGTTTGAGAATGGCTTGTGGAGCTTGCAGACGCGCGAGCGGGTCACGACTGAGCCGCACGCGCGTTCGTGACCTTGCCGCGCGGCGCGCAGAGGTCACACTCTTGTGTTGATGCGCTGCGCCTTCGCCGCACCACAGACCACACTTTCCTGACCCTATGCGCATTTATGTCGGGCCAAGAGTTCACATATGGCCGCACTATTGTATCCGATAATTGGTCTTTGTCATGCAGACTTGTAATTGAATTCTGTGAGCTGAGTAAACATAAATATCGTAGTCATATGCATAAATGACGGCTTCCAGCTAATTGTAGTAGGCGCTTAACTATTTTACAGTTTGTCTGGGTTGTTCTCTGTTGAAAATAGCTTCTACAGACATGAGCCAGGCATGTGAACTATTTCCCTACCAGGCAATCGAAAAGCGCACGCGTTGATGTCTTTTATATGGGCGTTCCTATTGGATGAGAACTCCAACCGATCCCGAGGTAATAACATGTCCAAAATGGCTAAATAATAGCTCTTTCGTCTACTCGTAACATTGGCTGGCCTTTGTTTTTAAGTAAGTAAATATAATTGAAGATTGTGGTTAGTTCTGCATTCACTATAGTTGCGGCTAAATGACTTGTTTACGTTAATATAATTACGGAAATGGTCGCTACTAATTTGATGACTCAACATTTTGCGCTAATTAAAGCTATGAAAAATTCCATATCTCCAAATATGTCAGTTTTAGTCGTAGTAATGTGGTTATATTGTGCGTGTATTGTGTTAATTCAACCGCATTCACAATGAGGCAGACAGCTTGGCTTTGAGTCGCCGCGGCTGATGTGCGCGGCACGTATTACGTGACGATTCGGTTACGTGATTGCAATGCATATGTTTTAAAGTAACACGAGTGGATAATGTAGGTGGATTATTATCTTTATAGCTTTAATCAACGGTCAACATATATTTTATAGGAACAAGTAGTTAAGTATGTAACATACTGCTTAGCTACAATAATTATTAACATTGTTGATTACGTCATTGTACCAGACAATTGCTCTGTCCGTACCTTGCGATCCGGGATGCAACTGTGCCTATTCCGCTCGCTGTATTTAGTAAAGGTCCGTTGGAGAGAAACTGTGAATGGCACCGGGTACATATTTATAACTGCAAAGAGACAGATTTACGCGAGTAATGGGGAAAAGGCCGTGGAATGAGAAATTCCGCCATAACAGGGCGTCGGTGACTTTCTCCGCGGGCGCGCGGTGGAGGCTCTCACTCGGCGCCCGCGCAGCCCCCGGCGGCGACGCGCCAGACGCAGGGCCTAGTTGCCGTATAACACATCCATTCGTCCCCAGTTCATGGTTTAAGTTATGCCCACTTAATGTGGTACTATATATGACGACATTGAAAAGAACGGAGCTTTATCATTAACGACAAAATTGATATACGATTTTGATTATCATTTACCCTTGGCCTTTGGACCATATTTGTTGGACCGCCTTTGTTACTATTTTTTAAACGTGAAGGTAATGTATTAACGATTTTACCTAAACACTTCTTACGGATTTCTATGGACGCGATTATAGATTTTCGTAAATCGATCACGTAGAGTCGTTGCGATTCTTTTTTCGAAAACACGCGCCATAAATCATGTGGAAAGGTCCTCACCGGCGAGTCCTTACTTGGGCAAAAGTTGTAATGAACGCCACAGATGGTATCGCCACGCGGCGCGGTCGCAGCGCTCCCGCTAATGTCCCTCATTAAACGACGCACCAACAATTTGTATCTTCGCCACGTAGCCAGACAATACACCAGTTCGGTTCGCATGGTCCCGAGTGGCCTATGAGACAAATGCCTTATCCGATTTCAATTTTAATTATTCAAATGGAACCCATTAAAAAGCTTTGATTAATGACCGAATAAAATTTATTACGTGCTCAAGGATTTCGCTAGCGTGAACATATTTTGCTAATCGTTAAGGACTAAAATGTGTCCTGTTTCAAATTAGGTAGTATTATTATTTGTTCATTTACAATTTTGTATTTGTATAACGTGATTAATACCTATGAGTATGGCGATAAGTTTATGTGTTTATATTTGAGGTTAGTCGAAGGTTTGTACGTGAGTGACTCGCGTTGCGTAGTGGAGACGGTTTACTGTTTGATCAGTATTTTCCATCCATCGGCAATTTAGCACCGATTAGCGCCCATCACCGCAAATTGCCGGTGACTCGGTGACGACGCGTCATAGCGACGCGGGCGCAGCCATCACTCGGTCTGGCTGCATTCACCGCTGGCGAACACACTTAGAAGCAATAATTGTTACACTCTTACTTGCTTACTCTCTTTTTTATTGTTTACAGGTACATTTACTTAAATAATGCTGTATTGTTTTCACTCGAAGCCGTGGTGGCGAAATGGTTAATGCCCCTGCCTTGATAGTTTTTAAACACATTCTGAGTCATGCTTCTGACATGTCAAATAATATGTGTTTATACATATTGTTGCCAAATTATCGTTTATACCAAAACATGATTTTTATTGAATTTCTTTTCAAATATCGGGTTTATTATTATTCAGATTTATTACTGCAGATGAAAAAATTTCTATTTCTTTCACTGATTCACATCGATATCATAGAATTCTTCGATATTTTTAAAACTTTATTTAATACATGTTTGTTTATTAGCATAACGTTAGGGTACCACTAACTGTGAATGGTAAATAGGTAACATAGAGTAACACAAACAGCTTTAGAATTTAGTTAAATATTAAAAATGTTAAATAGTATGGGTTATAAGTAAACTTAGAAAGGTTATTGCGAAGGTGTCCTCTGTCCAAGAGTCAATCACTTGGCCGTGCGGTGTCCGGCAGAGTAGAATATTGCTCCAACAACTTGAATTGGGGCCCGTTTATACGTCGCCGCTTACAAACCGGACCGTAAACGCATACGCATATTCATCGCGTAGCAACCGCATACAAAACGTGCAGTCTACCCTATTAGCGCACACACGACGCAGTGACGATGCGGGTTTGGCACGACGACTATGTAGGTGCGACACGATTACTGTGCGGTGATTATGCGGGCGCTGTGCGTTTGTTTACAAATAATAAAACAAGCTTTCTGTCATATAGTAACTAAAATTGTATAAACATTTTAGACAAATCTTTCAGAAATAGTGTAAGTACGTATGTACGGGCTTTTACGGGTATCATAAAAGGCAACTTAGGTATTCGAGGCCAACCGGCGAGGACTTCCATAGACCAGAAAATGAGCAGCCGCGGTTTCGGTTCTGTTAGGTGTTTAAACACTTCCCACTTACAAACTTAACTCCCACGCACTTTCTCCCATGCACACTAAGGTTGTGGAATGAACTACCTGGAAAGGTTTTCCCTGGAGAGTACAACATGAAGTTCTTCAAGAAAAGTCATAGGTTGCGGTGACTGCTTACCATCAGGCAAGCCGTAAGCTTGTTGGCGACTACTGTGTATAAAGAAAAAAAACACTGCCATTTCCAACACACCTACCCGGCGCGATGGCGTGGAAATTACAGCAAAAGTTTCCGCTGAAGTAAAGGAGGCTCAAGTTCAGTTGTGGACTGTTAGCAGCTCATGATGTGACTCCCCAAAGACTGATGATAAATGTGTTTGAAATCGACAGTCGATTTTAGCGACCTTTTTTGTTTAGCAAATATATTTCTAGCGTTTAATACCAATTAAATTACCCACATATTCATTTTGAGTACGCTTTTAATGGTTTTTTAATGGTATCTAATAAAATTAAATTGTCACTCATCAATCACTCGCATGTAATTGAATCGTCAATAGATTTATTTATTGCAAATTTTAAAATAAACTACTTAGTTAAATTAAAAATCGTACCAAGATATACATCTTATATTATCACAAATAAATACTTATTTGCTTTTAATACGTGTGACGTTTGAAGTGTTGGATATCGTTATGCCGTTTATTTTAAACTCACGTCATAAATGTGATTATTACTTGTAATAAAGTCGGCACTCAAAGTAAGTGCACTATAATTGTAGTTAGTGCATGTAGATAATGGAAGAAACTATATCAACAGTAATTTTTATGATGTCAGTCTTTTGATAATTTTGGTTCTTTGTATTTGCGATACATCACAATCATAATATTCTGTTAATACTCAATGTAATTTCATTTTATAAATGTACAGAGTGACATGAAAGTTACAAACTAGAAACGCCATGTTAATTATTTAGATTAATTAATTTGACACTTAATTTATTCCACCTCTACAGTTAACCTTGTCGTTGCGTCATGAAATGAAAAAGGTATTTTAAATCTCGCCCATTTCTATATCAGACACAAATTGATCGGCAGACAGAAACCATAGTCGGTTCACGCCTTATGGCGAGGCAAGTCATTTTCTTGAAAAGTTAATTTAGAGGAACGTTCCTAATACATGTTCGTTGCAAGTATATTTCGAAGGATGTCACGCCGTGTGCATTTTCGCACTCGGTAATGTAGGACAGATACTCAGGACGACAGATTCAAAGGAAGTCATTTTCGTTTTTAGCCAGAATCGGACTTTAGCCTGAGTACGTTTCAATAGAAAAAGACAACGACAAGTATAATCCGCATATATAGTATATAAAATACATTTTCTACGATTTGTGGGTACTGAGGAGGACAAGATGAAATTAGAGTGCTGACTTCTAAAGAAAAAAAAAAGAATACCTCGTTGCATAGAGCGGATGGCTGGTGCTATTAAATCTAATTGGCTTCTAATTTGAAATTCAAATATGATTAGCCGCCGAGGAGGGTTCTTAAGAAAAGGGGATTCCGGCGAGGAGTTGCCATTATGGGAACACTGATTGAGTGCGCGTTCTTGTCATTTTGATCGCGCGCTGCATGTACGGGCGCCTACGACTTTATAAGGATAATGGATTCTAGCAAAACTTGTCATTTCCTTAGCATAATGAACAATATTAAGAGGGCCGCTAAGTGTAATTGGGGCTTGGCGGCGGCGGTGCTCGGCTTATGCGGCCGCATAATTGCGTATAATAGGCGACTTTTGCAACGCACGCGTACTCAGAATGTTTAACTCCCTGAGACAGAAGTTTTGAAACACTCTGCAATTATGAGATAAAGGTATGCATTACACGATTAAGTTAAATATCGTTATTGTGTTTTTCCCGTTGAACGACTACGGTTGTAGGTATGTTAAAAATTACATCGAAACGGCCAAAAACTTCTCACATATTCCAAAAGCTATGTAGCGCCAGCGACAAAATGGAAATTAATGACTGTTATTTTTAAGGTTGGTCGCTGCATGTTGTGCCGCAGACTGCGAATAAGCCATCTTAAAACATATTTGAATTTCGTAAAATCAAAATATAGCCTATCAAATTCTGAATTGAATTTAAAAGCATCAGTGAGTTTTTGACTTTAAGTGTTAGTTATTATCAGATTATTAAATAGCGAAGACGTGTAACGTTTTGATCGAGGTAGCCATATTTATCAAAATAAATATGATCGTTGTATTTTTTGCGCATGCCGTTCAATAATGCTTTAATTAACTGTAATGTAATCTTTATTTCTGTTAACTTAATCGGAATATTGGAGAGCTAACGAGGTGGTGGGCGGTGCACGTCAATTCCCTCTTTTTACAGGGCTCGCATTTTATTTAAAACAATGGCGGACGTGGCCGGCATACGCTGTCCCGGCTGCGCCTGCGCCGCGTCGCTGTCTACATTGCCAATCAATAGCCGCCCTTATAATTCCTACAACTTTACTATATATAAAAATACTTCATTGTATTTTGAGCTACTCGCGGCATACCCACGATCGTTTTCCATCACTTTTGTATACTACAAGACCACTTATGTGAGCTTATACGTGATTATAACCTTGTTTGAACTGTCCGATTGCGACTAACGAGTGTAACTGCCAAGTTCCGGTCCAATTCGATTGATATATGTTAACTGTCTCACTTTAATCGATGATTCGAATTTATATCGTATGACTTGAGTTCGTTAAATGTAACGTCTCAAAATGGTGTTTAGGTTTACTCTCGGATACCTGCCGAGTGGAGCGTCGGTAAACTAGTGGTATCCGACTTGTAAGCAAGAGGTAACGGGTTCGGATCCCGCTGCCGTCATGTACCAATAACTCTTTTCTGAGTGAGGGAAACCGTCGTGATGAAATCTGCATATTCAGGTATCTGAATGTGAAACGATGACTCAATCTGCCCTGGTTCCCCTGGTAGCAGGGTCACAGAGGACACACAGCAGTTGCTTTACTGCAATTTCCTGATCTGCTAAATCCTGGATCATGGTCAAGGCGAACCACATGCCCTCGTGCGCGAGAGCACAACCGGGACATAACGCCAATATGTTTTTTTTACCTGCCTACAAACTTGGCAGTCCTACGTTAAAGCCTAATGAAATTTATTACTATGTAGATTTGCTTAAAAACTTACATTTATAACCGATAGGATTTCAAAATATTAAAGTTGGACGTACTAACCTACGTAACACGCGCCAAAGTAACGGTCACCCTGTGGCCCAGCCACCTGTGTCACCTGTGTGACCAGAGAGCTTGGCTCGTTCCTTGGGCAAAGGATTAGCATTGTTATCCAACGATGCAACGCAGCCAGTTTTCCAGCTATCTGGATACAATCCCGGGGCGGCGAGCGTATGGACGTTTTTATTACCTAAGTAGGTATTTATTTTGTTCAATGAATAAGGTTAAAATTAGGTCTCCATAATGTTGTCATTATATACTACTACTTATTTTTAAGTATATATAAAAGTATTATTATAACTCGAATAGTTTGCAACGTTTACATAACATAATACATAAGTAGGTACGTAATAAAAAACTATCATGTCAGTTTAACTTACTGTGGAAATAACTATTTATCATTATCAGTTTGTGAGATCACATCATTAGTTGACCAAGTGTTGTGCTTGGTTGTGAGTAGATGTCACCACTAAACAAGTTTGCTCGTGTTAATATGTGAGTTGGCTGATAGATGCCGCTACTTGTTACAAAGCTGAATCTCGTTCGTAGTATAATTTTCTATGGATTTTGTTTCTAGTTATCATTGTTTTAAAAGAGTTTAGGTAAGTGGGTGGTTAAAGTGGTCGAATAACAAGATTGGTCAAACGTATTACTTATATTAATATACCTTATATTAATACTATTTTGTAATACGTCAAAGTTACTTACGTTATAAGCGCGATTTATGTAGTGCACGTAAGGTTTGCCTGTTATTGGCTTTACATTTATATAAATTGTTATTGACACTATAGTTTAAGAGCATTGTAAAAAAAAATTTAATCTGTTGGCAAATTAAATAAATAAATAAAAGTTACTAATTGTTAGTAACTAGGTAATTCGGGTTGGTATTTAATTAATGACGTTTATAAATTAATTATGAATTAGATAATATACCTGTAGCATTCTGAGTATATTCATAATTCTCAATATTATGAATATTTAAAATGAAATAGGTAACAGGAGCGTCGGTGGCTGAGTGGTTAAGGTATTCGACTCGTATGCGAGAAGTACCGGGTTCGAATCCCAGTGCGGCTATGCACCTTTGACTTTACGGTGACGGAAAACATCGTGACGAAACCTGCACATTCAGGCGACTGAAAGTGTAACTATGATCCAATCTGGTCAGGTTCCCTTGGTAGCAGGGTGACGGAGGCACTACGTCCAGATGATTTTATTAGAATGAATTAGGTAACTAATAAATTCCTATAGGTAAATGCATATTTTAAATAAATAGCAGTTGTAGTTATTAAAAATAGTTTCATTTTCTTAGCATTACCGACCTTAATCTTCACAATTTATGGTCATTTAGTACACAACTGCCATAAACGTTTTATTGACAGTCGTTACTTGAATCCGTGCATAAGGCGGTTTTATTGCGATTTGCTGTTGGATTTTATTCGCGACCGGCCTGCGCGGGCGCAGCATCGCGCGCGGTGACTCTTCGCGCACTTCTCACTTTAAAATGTATCAGAGTGCTTCAATAACAGAAGAAATGCCCTTTACGACACAAGAGGAAGTCCATTTCACTGCTAAGAAAAGAATTCGGTATTTCGATTTCGCAAGTAGGTATGTATTCATTGGTATGATGACTTAAAATTTATATGGAGTCGGCATTTACAAACAAGAGAGCGTTGTGCAAAAATTTGCAACGTCAATTTATGGGAACCTTTCGAAGTCTTAAAAACGATATAAAATAACAAGGTGTTTTAGGTGCTACGGCGGGTGGCTTGTATTTTTATATTCCGCTGGCGGCGAAATAATAACTTATAAACAAAATTGTTATGCGACTGTGATTTCACTCGTTGATATTTTAAAGAGCACCATGTTGAAATATCGAGTTTCAATATGGGTAGGTACTTTTTTTTACAAAATTACTGCTTTGGCCTATAATCTTTGGTATATTTACTGATACTAATGCAATGAGTCACAAAGAGGGAGTGAATTTATCGTAACCCGGTTTGGAATCTGTGTCCAGGGAGGACAAAGTGGTAGTTGTAATAACATACCTTCGGGTATCAAGATCGCCAGTGCAGTCACGTTTCCATTGTTCGTGGGCGGCAGATAAAAAGTTCACCGAGAGCTACTCGTAATAATTACTTTCAGGATCGGGAGTGGGATCGCGGAACAAGAAGCTTAATTACCTAGTGCTCATAAAGTACGGCGCGCCGCGGAGGCGGGGGTCGCAGAGACCGACGACTCGCTTACAGACCTTCGAGCCTTTGATCACAGCCGATTGTCGTGGCCGTCTAGCAAATCATAGCCGGTTAAACATTTCTTGTTATCTACATTTTAGTATCTAATACTTAAACAAATCGAGACCGACAATGAAAGGAGGTACTAGGTGCTTATAGTTGATTAAGAACGGATTTATAATTAACTAAGGGCCACGTACCGCGCGAGGGATCCTGCCAAGGTGATGATGATGAGACACCCACCCCGGCTTCGCACAGGTTTTCTTAGGGTCTCTGTATGCATGTGTTACACCTACATATAAAGGTTTCGGGATATTCTCTAAATGATAGTTGAAACCGCATCAAAATCCGTTGCGTGGTTTAGCGTATATACAGGCAGACATACCAGTAAAGCTACTTTATTTTATAAATACGTAAGAAATTAATGATAAATAGGGGAATTGATAAATCATTGAACACGGTATTTGCAGATATTGTGTTATCTTATTTGCAATAAAATAGTGGATGTATGCGTTATGATTTATTATATTACGATTAGCGTATGACAGTAATAAAGTATTTAAAAAGTTTATTATGTAATTTTATTAAAAATATACATTTCTAATTGTATTTAATGCTTGTATGATGTTTCACTGCTTGTTTGATGGTCGCGTCGTCCAAACAAAACTTGCCGAAAAAGTTTTCTGAGGTTATTAAGTCACAAGTTAGGCCATGTAGGGTATTCATCCGTAGTGAGTTAAAAAATAAAACAAAATAGCTGTAATTTTTCGTTACGCCCTTCTAAATAAGATCCCTGCCTGTGGGTGTAACAGACATTATCGAACCGAGACTATTAGTTTGCTTTTTAAAATAATACTAAGGTTGTAGAATGAGCTCTCTGGGGAGTACAATATTGAGTTCTTCAAGAAAGGGGTGAAAAGGTTTTTGCGGGGTGATGCACCTGCAATCACTATGCTGCAAACGTCAATAGGCTGCGGTGACTGCTTTGCTTACCATCAGGCAGACCGTAAGCTTGTTTGCTACCTTAGTTGTAGCTATATAAAAAAAGAAAAAGTCGCTAGCATTTTGATGGTCTCAGGATGGTGTACCACAATGCGTCACGGCATCGCGACGCACAGTTTGGGAACCTCTGTATTTACATAATATAAATATTGCAGACCAAAACTCCTGCACCGACATACTAATAAAAAAATATAGTCCATGCGGGCCTCGGGCGGAAAGCTAGTCGTAACTAAATTAAACATTTTTGAGTTTAAATCTGTGTTTTTGAGTTCAACCCAATAACTTTGGAAGACTCTTCCGTTCAACTGGTGTACGGGTACACCGGTATAATACCGACCGACCGAATAATGGCACGTGAAAATCTGTTTCTATGTAACTTTTGTCATGTGTACGAGAGCATTCAATAGCATTGAGTCCACCTCTAGTTTAAACTTAAACCATGACACGGATTTGTTGCTTGCCTGATAGGATCATGCATGGACTCGTTGTAAACGTGGCATTTGCTTGCTATGTTATTCATTGTAGGTATGTGTGACGCAATCACCATTGCAACTGGGTTAGATATTTACCATTGGTTAGGTAGGATCATTCATTTTTTACTAGATAACATGTATTTACATGCATAAAATATTATCTTCCTCACGTTTTTTCTTTCAAAAACCGTTGCGTTGAAGTTAGCGAAGAAATCGGAATGGCGAGGATAGAGGCGGATAGCAACTTTGTTAGCTTTATTTTACTAATTCCAGTTATAAGTTTATATAAATTATGAATGCTAAACTTACGTCAACTATTAAGTACCTACATCTACAGAGTTGAAGTACTGCCTACTGATCATCTAAAAGGAGCAACAACAATCAAAGAGTAGTGCGAGGCCGCTTGCCGTGCCTATTTGATTGTGTCACATTGTGGGAGGTGCCATTTGTAATGTGGAGCTTTTAAGTGTTAGCGCGCGCATGTAGCGTATCGCAAGATCGGCGCGGCGATAGGCGCAGCACGCGAGCTGCGCCGGCGCATGCTGCGGTCTTTCGGCGTCCTTCGAGCCCAGGCATAAATCTCGTAGGAGCGAGAGCCGTGCCTTGTCGCCATTCGTCACCGTTGTACGCCGCGGCCGGCTGAAAAACGAACGTGATTCGGTTATTACAACGCAATATACGCAACGCTTAGACGCCTCATTAAATAAATTTATCCCATTCGACCACGATTCGCTACGAGTGCAATTCAGCTCAGGAGTGTAGACAACGTTAAATTAATAGCTATCGTGTCGAACGCGTTTTTTATGTACACGTATTTTACTCGTGTCTACATATGTAGTTCATTGTTGTAGGCGTCCATCGATTATATGCAAATTATTTGGAGAGTAATAGAAATCGAAAGATTGGAACATCGTCGGGTCGCTTCGGCCCGTCGGAATAATTGCGTGACTAAACCGCGAGTCGTAGGCTCTGTATCAGGCTCGCAATTCATTCATGTCGAGCCAACTTTGTAATTAATGACACGATATATTAGAATCGAATTCGTTTAGGGTCGCTAAGAAATGTTCTTGGCATAAATCTTTGGCTTTTCGTTGTTAATTTTGTTTATTAATTAAAGTAATGCAACGTGTCTGAAATATTATACACATTTCTTTGAAGTCGAGAGAGTATTCTTGAATAATTTTGTCATTTGTTACATAAAAATAACATATGAGATACATTTAGATAGTATCTCATATATTATTTTTATGTAACAAATAACAATAACATGAGTGTTAAAGATAAGATTCGATGGGATGGCGGCACTTTTGTGTGTGCAGTAGGTATCTATGCTATGTCATCTATCTATTATTCATTCGATATTTAGGATTAAGCTTATTTATCTAAGCTGTAAATTGAGTAGAAATAAGAATAGAAGCCATTAAAAGTGACCATTAGAATAGAATTTTTTACTAATTATAGTATATTGCCTAAATTACATCTCCAGTTTGAAGTTTTATCACTCTCTCACGCTCGAACTTTTCTAACGGCCATCACTATCTTTAATTAGCTTCCAAAATAGAGCCCCCATAAATTTTATAGCAACATGGAGGTGTAATGTGACGTCGATAGAACCGAGCGCGCCGATCTCGCCCGCGGCATTCATTTGGGTATCACAATTTTACGATAGCATTTATGATTGATTAATCAGTGAGCCTAAAGTTGATCGCTTCCGCACTTAGTCTTCTGATTGCAAAAGAGAGAATCGCATCCATTCTATCTTCGTTTGTAACGATGATGAATTCCACTACAATTGTATGTGCGGATTGAGTTGTAATTAGGTGTCATTGCACTCCCACACAGCAGTTTACAGCCCGTAACTGTCCATTGCTGGTCGTGAGCCTCCTCCACATTAGTGTAGGGCTTTGCCATAATCTCCAGTTTGGCAGGCTTAAGATCGCAGTGATTTGAAACAATAGAAAACGCTGTTGCCTATTTCTTGATCTGCGGAGGCCTTAGTTGTTAGCCTCTAAGATATTAGTCGCCTTTTACGATACCCAGTCGAAAAATGCCATGGTGAATTCTACTCTGCCGGACACACATTATATGATTGGCTAATTCTTTTTGTACTTGTTTTACAATTAACAAAAGAGGACGTTGGGGTAGGTAATTTCCAAAACTACTGTACCGGTTTAAAAAAATCTTCCTCGGTGAAAGGCGTTGCCCGTGGGTGGACACCATCTTTAATTCTAAGCCGTACCGCTAAACGGCTTTTGACGTTTTCCCGAGTCTGGGAAAGCCGTTCATGCGGTTATAGGTCTCGGCAACGTTATCGTCGATCAAAAGAATGTTTCCGTGCCTCTTCCAACTGCCATATCCCTTTCCCAATAGGCGGGTATGCTCCTTCGTAGACTGCATGTACACTTTAATGGCAGTCACATACGACTATCAATTATAAACAAGCTACATGTTTCCCGAGTGGCATAGGGTATACATAGGGCACTGGTCTCGGCAAAGTAATAGGATTCTGAGGGACATTTGAAGGTGATAAAGGTGAGATGTTGCAAGTATGCAAATGAAGTGCACTTTTACATAATATTAGGTATATAAATACTTGCTACCTAATCTACATATCGCAACAAAGTAAGACCTACTCAATGCATTTACATATACAATATGACATGTAATAGTTCTGTAATGAGATTGATAGCTCGTGACACGGTAGTTTATCATTAAGCACGGCCAGTGCGTGTGATTAAAATTACGCGGGTAGCCGATTGCACGATTTCTACTTCCATAGTGCAACCGGCAGGCTTAGAGCTACTCATAAATAATTGAGTTCAAACATAGCTGCCACGATAAGATCAGAGTTTGAGGAGTAGCCTGAATGTGAGCGCGGTAACGGCTTCTTTCGAACGAGAGTGATGGCTACCATCTGGAGTTTATTGAGGTTTTGACCCGAGCCGCGTTCTCGCAGGCAACCACTAAACGAACGGATAAACGCTGGGCATTCACTACCATACTAAATCATACTCTAAAGGAAACGTGTAATTTATAACACATTGCTTACGTAGATACGGGTGAAAAGGTAAGTTACCATATTAAGGACACAGGTAATTAGCTCTATAACGAGTCTTGAATTCACTGCTGCTTTTGCAGCATTTTATTTATAAAGTAACTAGAGATTTTTATATTAGAGGATATTTAAATGATGCAATAAGATTCAATGTTGAATATTTAATAAAACTGTCTTATGTTTATGTACTGTATTGTTACTCTATTTTACGCAGACGATCAAGTTAGGTATCTCCAACCGCAACCAGTGTATTTACGTAGTCATTGTCCGCAATCCAGGCTTATCTCCAAAAGTTCTCGGGAAACTAACAACCAGCTATAACGCACTTCTAGACAAACACATAAATGCCGACGTTGTCGACCGACATGTCTCGTTACAGTAAAATTACACTTCTCGTTTCCTAAGAAAGCTGAGATGTCCGGCTGATACGCGGCAAATGTCAGGCATCACATTGTGGAGCCTGCAATTTCGTTTGACCCTGAACACGGCATGTTTCATGAACAAAAATTACACAGTAGAAGACGTTGATATCACTTGGAAAATCTGACCGTGTAATATTGCTGTAGCTATTACGGACACCGTAGCATCTTCAAAGTGCCTCGTAAACGCGCAGCGCAGCTACTAGAAATGTAATTTAGCGGTACTGAGAAGACACGATGTCTATCGCCAGATGAATGAAGCAGTGTGATACCGCAACACATTTTTTCTGGTAAAGGTGTTCTAGATACGTATCTCTCAATCACGTCGCCCGATGGCAGTAACTGTGAACGAAGGTATTTTTCAGACACTCGCTTGTATTTGCAGGATCTTGCAGTACAACAAACTTTATAAAACTTTTCTCTGTTTATTGTAATTGTATAATATAAGAGCATGAGTGCATGACCACCTGCATCATGTTCTAGTGCGATAGTGTTGTCAATTTGGCTATGATTTTGTCCACTAAGTTAAGAGGTTTTTAGTAAAAAAAAACCTGATAATCAAGAATGACTTCCTGGGGGGGGACTTCCTTCTTCTAGTCAATTCAATTTGGCTAACGATGCACCAGCACTAATCACCCACCACCCAGTATGTTGTTGAAGCTGCAAATGTTTTTTTTAAATTGGTAATGCCATTAACCATCTCACCTTATTGGCAATACAGAGCATACCGTAGTATACAGAGTAGTGTTTCCAATAAGAAACAAACTTGTTATAGATAAAAAAATATCGACACTCAAACATGGCGCCATCGAGATCCAAACATCGGATAGTATTAAATAAATGTCACCCATTCCTAAAAACGAGGAGTGCGACAAAAACTACATATAGATACTTTAATTTTAATTTAATTGGTCCGAGCGAGAGTGACATTCGAGGCTGTCAGATTTAAGTCGTGTTCAAGGTGATAGTCTCTCTCACGTCGAACCAAAATGGCGACCGAGTTGGCATTTAAATGCCATGCATTTTTAAATTCATGCGACGTATGCAATTAACAATTCGACTTCGATTACTTTGTCATAAACGGCGTGTGTTTATCGCTGGTGTCCGTTAGGAAGCTAGTTAAACATTCATGACACTATCAGTGTGGAATTAACTTTACGATTCCAGAGAACATTAAGAATATTAGCACAGGCATAACCTGCATTATTTACGAGTGGGATGACTATTACTATTCTCATTACCTCCGTACATATGTACACATTAAGTTTGTACATATTATGCTATGCAATAAAACGGGATATTCGCCTATTCTCGAAATGCCTCATGCTGCCTTATTAAAACTCATTTAAAATCAGCTATGTATCTAAAATATTCTTATTGAGCCCCTTATTAGAAAATGAACTATGATATTTAGTTTCGTTTAATTCATTATACAACAGTCTATTCGATTCTCGCATGAAAATGTAAAAAATAAGTGCTGAATATGAGAAGATAACTGCAAAATCTCATACTATCAATAATGTATAAGAGTGCGAATACACATATAAGGATCGCTGGCTGGTCTCTAGTTAGATCGGGACAATTTATCAACGCTGTCAAAGTTTTGATTTACTGAACCCCAGCATCTACTGCATGGGATAGCTGTAGAAAATTATATGCTTGGTACTGTTAATAAACTTGAGTAACTAAAGGCTTTTCGATTTGTGATATCAGCACAAAAGTCGTGGAAAAATCAACCTACTCGCAAAAACAATAAGCGGTATTTAGTATTGCCATAAACTACAAATTAGTATGAAGCTGCTCCGCGAACTAGCTCTACTTCTTGCAGTAGAAGAACGCCGCGACACTTCACTGCGACAGACAATCAATTATCCACAATCCATAATCACGAACAATTAATTTTTTCTCGGTGCATTTAATAGGACTGCGCTTTCGTATGTTATTTTCTCGATAAGGGTCAAATTGACCCGCCCGCGGCCTATGTGAACAAAACAAGCAATTTACGGCACTCGATACATTACGGTTTTTATTATTATTCAACTCCGTTGGTTATCTCGTTACAGCAGGCCCGCCGTGGTAATAACAGTGCCCGTCGTAATACTTAGAGGTACATTCTGGAATTATGTAGCTCAAAAGTCGCTATCGACATCGATTCGGTCGAGCACAGGTCATGAATTTTGTATTTATTTATAAGGCGTATTCGTATTTCTCGCCATCTACCCTTAAAGTTATGAGAAAGCTCACATGAACAATGGCACGTTTTATGATCACTTGACCTGTTTATGACACCGGGCGAGACAAACATAGAGCATCACGCCGCCGCACAAAGGGGGGTTTTTGATAAATCGTCGAAAAGAAACAAAGGGCGCATAAATTTATCGCCGACGACCTGCTTATCATGATCGGCCGGACTTTCTCCGAGTGTCGATATCGCGCGGTCAGCGGCGGCCCGCGTTGCGCCACGCCGCCGCCCTTCGGCCACCTTCGGCTGCGCTGCCCCATGCGCAGGCGCATCACCAACCATCGTATACCGTATATGTATTTTTATCTACAGAGTTAGGTTTTAATTAAGTTTAACTCAGGGTGGTTAATGGCCCTTAATTAAATCCCAAAATGTAACTGAATGACACTACGAAATTCAACGTACATTTCTTAAACCGCTAAGTGGCGACCGCGCAATCAAAATAATTACGCTCAACTGTGCATCATGTAATAAATCCAAATTTAAAAATTACTGCAATTGCATCACCTTAATTTTTTATGACACAAACAGTGGGGACACTACCTGCAGCGGCGGCTCTCACGATGCTCGCGACTCATTGAAAGGGTGCGCGGATCTAAGCGCTTCTATGAAATGCGAATGAAAAGAAAAGGGCTGCGTTTTATGGGGAGACAATGACCAAACAAAACATTCGATGACCACCGATGACCAGTACCCATGATGACCGGTGTGGGAAGAAACGTTGGCCGCTTTGTTGGGCTTGACCCTTTCATTGTATCACTTCAGTTTGCGTGCCACTGTTTCATACCTACAGTTAAACGAAGAGGGTCAATTCAAAAGATATACCGGTATCCTATTGTGAATGTTTATTTTTTGCACGCCTTAATTTGTCAGGTAAAGTAAAAAGAAAGATAAAAATCGTTGAGAGCGCGCTTCCCATGCGAGCGTACATTTTCCACCTATAATTACGTACACTCGGCATGGCTCCCCGAGATATTTTCGTGTGCACGACGTGAAGGGCTTACACAAGAACTGTTCGGCAAATTCGGAGAACAGAAATGTGATAAATCGGACCCTCCAATTATTGCATTCGGTACGCGAAAGGTACCTACTATACTTATGGCGATTATTGGCCAAAATCGGTACCTGTGCTCGTTACGCCAATCATACACTGCCCGCCGTGCCGCTGCACGCCGAAAAGTTAACATAATGCACACTTCGTATTTTGAATACAAATTTTCATAATATTAAAATTAATATTTAATCAAGTTGATGTTTTATTTTTTCATAAGTACTTTTTCATGAGTTTCTCATAAACATCTAATTATATTTTCTTCAAAAGAAATATAATCAAAATCTTTGATTTTCCACCATGAACGACGGTACTATTACCGAACAGAAGAAGCTGTTTGAACGGATAGTAAGAATCTAATTTGACGCGACATACCCTGCAGTCTTATTGGAAAGTTAGTGCTCGCATAATTTTTTTGGCTCATAGATAGTGAATCGTATCAGACGGCCCATTAGCTATTTGCTTGACTAGTTAATGTTATTTGGCTACTTAAAAAACGTCCACGACAGTGTGGCATTATCAGCGGCCATCCATCTCCGCGTCCGAGTCCGCGTCCGCAGCCCGCGAGCCGCGAGTGGGCGCGCCGCATGTACCAACTCTCAAATATAAGGCATAATTTTGTAATTATGTAAAACGGTTAAAAACCAAGTCTTAAATTGTTTGCTATCTGTAACGCAATATAAATTAATGGCCGTCATAATAAAACTCAGCGACGGCAAATCTCTTAAAACCGTTTCGGTCTCAATCAATTGACGCAAGTGTTCTACTTTTATTACTTATTCAATTAAGTTTATACGAAATCGATGTTAGCGGCTAAGGTGAATGATTAGATTTATAAGGAAATATTTTTTCTCGATAGATAACGGCTCTATTACATCTAGATGATTAACGACTCCTGAATGAGTGTTAATGGTTTTAGCTTTCATTAAATTTGCCTTTTTTGTTTGTAATAACGAGGGTCTGATTAACTCAAGTGTGGTGATCGGTTAGGGTTATTTGCGGGGCGAATATAGTAGTAAACGTGTAAAGTCCGTGGCAGGGCAGCTGACCCACGGGCGCGCGCCTCGGCGGTCCACGCCTCCTCGCGCTCAAATTCGACGTCTAATTACCCACCGCCCGCGCCACCGCCGACAGTTTATGTTTCCTTAGCCCATTATTTTAATTCCTATGTGGCCGAGTTTTTCTCACGCTGCAATATCATGGTTTAATAATGTAAATTTTTACTTATTAAGATGTTTTATGATTGCCAAGGTGCTCATGCAGTTGGAGCCATGTACCCATGGTATTATCTGTAATAAGGTACGACGTATTATCTTAAGTAGGTATATTTCTCCAATTAATATAATTATCTCTATATATCTCTATTTAGTAGTCGGGAAATTCAGAACTACATTCAATAGTCGCGATGTAACGAATTCTGCAGTGGTCATGCTCATACATACATATTCTATTTCGTTCGCACCGCTGCAACGACTTATAGACAAAAAATAAGACAACAGTCCCTTGCATTACGACGGGCCACCCTTGGCGAGTGTTCTGCCCGAGAGCACGATGTCACCCTTCTCCGCGCGTGTGGAGCGAGGAGCGAGCGGCGCGAGCTAGCGGCCGCAGTAGCGAGCCGCGTCGCACCCGGACCGCACCGCCGCCGGCCGCTCACTGCCGCTCACTGAGCCACCGACACCCCGCCGGACGCGCTGACCCCCGCCGGACTGCACTGACCCCCGCCGGACCGCACTGACCCCCTCGCACCTCTGGACACCTGACCGCGGCATGCGAAGCGCCCCCGGACGCTGAGCGGGGTTGCCCTGCTGCCCCCACCGCGACCAGTTCTCGACCCGTTCCTCAGGTATTTTCGAATATTGTCTCACCTTACCTGTTCTTCTTTGGTTTTATCGCGTATTCAATGAATCGTGTTCTAGTCAATGGACTACTCGTTTTTTTTTTTACAAAAACTGTACTTGTTTCACCCGCTCATTGCAAACCCCCGAATGCTGTTGTTTAATTAATTTGGGTGATTCCTATTTTAATCAAAATTGTTACTTACATTTAAAAGAACACTGAATAAAAAAGACTGTCAGACGTTATTGCAATTAATATAGGCAATCGTAATTTAAGTTTATTGGCTGTAATTAATGGGTAAATACAAAATACCCGCAAAAAGTTTTAGGTGTAATTGAGGATAAACAATATGAATGCTAGATTTCCGGTGCGGTGGGATAATCCGCGGGCGATCCCCACGCGGGCGGCAGCGGCGGCGGGCGCTGACGCGGCTAATAACTAGGCAGCGCGTTTCCGCGTTGTGGCGGCCGCGGCCTGCGTCAACACATTTTATTGCGAGTGTGGCCATGAGACCTGAAGCATGGCTGTTTTTTGCTTAATGACTTATTTATTAAAATTCAACTGTAATAAAAAACAGAGTTAATACTTAAAGTGGGTATCTATGTCAAAACTTCAAACAAAATACATAAATAGCAGTGTCTAATAGATGTTTAATGAATATGTATCGAGAATCCACCATCGAGATAAATCTACTTGATTATTCCTCTGTCACGAGGCCTCGATTTACTGATTACGAATCGGATACGAGTAAAGGTTGGTTATATAAACTCGAGTTGCCTCGTGCACATGGTTTAATTTGAAAATATTTTTTTACTAAATAACGGTAAAAGCACAGGCTATACGCAAAGAGAATTTTAATGTTAATGCAAATAGGCACTTAATTCGCCAACAGGTCAAGAGCTTCGCCAATAAAACTTGTACACAATTTAAAATACTCCATGAATGGCTCTAAATAACAAATTGCGCTGTTACGGAATTCGGAATGGCGATTATGTTGGACTGTAAACATCGGATGTTTCGAGCTCGTTAACGACCTCGGGGAGAGAGGGAGCTCTAGAAAAAATAAAAAGAAATGATAGGTATGTCTAAACACTTGAAATGTTGGTATTATGATGTCACGTATAGGGACGAGCAAAGCGCCGCAAAGCGGCCCGCGCCACGACACACATTAGAATAGTATTTTCGAATATCAAATATTGATCATGGCAGCGGTCGCTGTGCACACAGTTAATGTTTATTTCTCTAAAAACGTCCACGTCGGCCCGCGACGCTCACATTTTTGTGCAGCTAATAATTGATTTTTTGTTTGCCCACGAGTGTTGCTGTACAAAGCCAACTGCAAATAGATTTAGGAAAATTTTCTCACGGTTTGCGAAATATAATATAGGTACTCGTTATAAAATAACTCTAATGTAAAACACTTATGAAGCTTTGATGCTTGTTGCTTGTAGTCATTATCAGCGACTCATCAAAATTGTTTTTATCAACCTGTAGTCAAACGCATGCCAATCGCACCTGATGTAAAGTGATCACCGCTATCTGTGGACATCATCAATAAGGGACCTCCACCCCCAACCATCAAAACACAAACAACAAAATAATGCGTATCAAAACTCTCTAAAAAGTTGAAGTACCTAACTAATGTGATTCTACTAGGATTCGCTACGTCGATAGCGACGCGAGCGCGGCGACCGACGCCGCCGCGGCGCTGCGCCGCTCGTGTGTCATACGTCAGATCGAATACGAGAGATAAAATTAAAACTAATGTACACTCAGAGCTTTTCACAATCACCGGTGTGGGCAATAAATAAGGCTTCACCGAAGAACGGGAGCAATTAATATGGGCGCGGCGACTCGCGTGAAAGTCGCAGACACCGGCCACATGTGGCTCGCGGGGCGCGGGGCGCGGGCGGCGGGCGCGTCACACGTGCTCATAAATTATACGTGCACACCCAGGAGCGGTGCAAAATCGCACCTTAATTGAAATCACACTAGCAAGCGGCTACTTTTACTACTCGCCAAATACCCCACTCAACAACACACGATATCACTTCATTTACTTTAATATTCGCTTAGAGGCTTATTGTAGCATGTAGGTACGTAGAATGCTCTAAGCAGTTCATTTCCAAGGATTTATCTCAATTATGGTTTAAAATCCCGCAGTATGCGTTTCCGCATTCCCGCGGGATTCCGCTTGCTATTGACGCTTGCGGAATAATCCACTCGAAAAATTATGGCCCACCATTACTCGTAGATCATTACCCCATTACTCGAGAACGTCTACTGATTTTATGAAAAATAGGTATTACAAGCCAGAACTGCCACCTCAGCTTACAGATTCTTTGAGCTATGTCGATTATTAGATCTCCGTCGAATAATTTATTTAATAACATTTATCTTTTGATATTTGAGTTTATGTAAACTTGGTCGGCGGTTATCTGACATTTTTGTCGGTGCAGTTATCGTGAATAAGAAGTACATACTTGCGACATCCGCACGGAAAGAAAGATTACATGCAAATTTCCCGTGTGCGGGATCGCAAACCTCTCAATGTAAGTACAATGTACTTTGCTTAGCCATTTATCGTTCATACCTATCGTATGTATCTGTTATATAGCTACATAATATATACTACCAAGTGCGAAATTACTTCTTAGTCACATTAGAAAATAACGTTTCACGTGAGCATTTATAGCTTGCCAAATTGCGAGCCCATAAATAATAAATCATTTAAAAAGTTTAACGTAATCACAGGCTGTAGTAAACGTAAACATAAATGCTTCAACATCGGTGTACAATTATCTGCGTGTTCAATGATTGGATATTTGGCTGACCTACATCGAGAGTGTTTTGCGATAGTGCCTCCTACGCGGCGGACGACATATCGAAATTGGCGTATCTGCCATTTGGAGCGGCGGCGGCGGTGTCCGCTCGCGTATGCTAATGCGGGCCTCGGACGCCTCGGGCGCGCTGCCGCTGCCGCTAGCCCATCGTGCACGTTACTCAATTTCTTATTAACCACTCCATTTACCAGTTTTTCGTAATAACAATGAGTAAATTATAAGATAAGTGGACACACTATCTAGCAAAATAAATTCTGGTAGATAGCTTAGTCTGTGACAAATTTTGATTCTGCGGAAGACGTAGAATATACTTTATCGAAGGCTGCACGAACGAAGCCATAGAAAAATAGAAGTACACTTTATTAGTGATTTCAAAAATGCCAACCGACAATTATAGTCACCGGACAGTTTTTACATAGACCGTCTTCATCGTAATGCGGCGTAAGAAAAACTTTGAAGATGTAATTACGTTAGGTTTCATTGTGTCCTTTCTTAGAGCAACGTTTTTGTGTTTGCTCCGAGTCTTCCCGAGAATCCCACGCGCGCCGTGTACGTTTTTCTAGGTACGAAGCGTGAGCACCGCCGGGAATGCGGCCCGCATGCTCGCTATGGCGCGCGCTGGCTTACTGACCAGCCAGCGCCAAAATAAGAACACAGCTACCAACATTTTGTGTGGTAATCATCGCAAACCGTACAATCCAAGGACGATTCATCTTGCAATTGCAAATACTCCAAGCTTATTCGTTATCACAACAGCATTAGCAATTGAAACCTGGCCACAATTTATCTTCCATTAGGATGTACCGGTGGTATGCAAAGATTCAGTCGCTGCGCGGCACGACACTACTGGACGCATTGTGGCTACGGGCTACGCGCCGTAGATCATAATCGGACGAGTATTTATTGGTGCGCACGCTTTCTAAAGGCTCGCTCGCTGCGCCTGCGCTGGGCTGGCCACTCACGACAGTCAAGTGCCGCTTGACGTCGCGTCGCACCAAACTCATGGGTTATACGAGTATACGTATTCCAATAGGCGGTTTAAAGCTGTATTTCATTGAAATGTTGATTCATCCATATTTTATTTAGAGATTTGTTTCTTTTAGGCACCAACTGCCGTGTGGTATTCCACACAGGACAATGAACAACCACGTCGTAAGAGGCGACTATTATCTAACTTTAAAACCAGACAGTTCCTTTGTATACCAGAAAATTAGCAACAGCTTTTTCTGTTGAGCTTTATGAATTGAGATTTTTCATCACTGCGATCCCTAAGCGTCTACTAAGCGTGGAGATCATGGCAAATCCCTCCATGTACCTCCACGGAGGAGGAGGATCATATCCAATAGAGAAAGACCCTCTTCTACTTACCAACGAACTACCTACACTTATAAAGAAAGTATAATGTTGTAAACTAAACCTAATTATCTTTTTGTTTATAGCTACCATAATTTATAAGAGTTGCGTAAACGACAATAATAAAGCTCTCATTCAAAACAAATAAAACTCAAGTCTATTTTCATAGAATATATGTCTTAAAACGTCTTGTATAACGGGCCGGAATCCAAATTTATTGCGTTCTGTTAAGTTTTCTAAATGAGTTTCGGTTCCGAAACACGACAAGGCGGCATGAGAGCAAAGTCTCTAAACATATTACACCTTGCGTTTAAGTTGTTAAAAGCTCCGTCGTTGTGGTTATACTCAGGGCCGGATTCAGACAGTTTAATATAAACCATAATTTTGGAACACAAATATAGTCTTTTGGGTTCCAAAATTAAGTAATTAATGCAATTTGATAATACCTTACTAACACAGTTTTTATATTTAATGGTATTGAAATGAATGTTGATCCAACTATTACTGAAACTACAGGTTAATGGAGATTTTTTTAGCTTTTAGGAGATTATTTGCTAGCGTATGAATTAATTGAATAATTTTATCGTGATCGGGATGAACAGTCATCATCATAAACATTGATCAACATTGACATACATTTCCCTATTTGGTTTACATTTTTGTGTGTACTTTATATTCATATTAGATACTTGCTACACGGTTCGAGTCCGCGGCTGGCGGCGGCCGGCGCCGATCAACCGCTACACACAATAATTAACGGTATTAAATAAACGTAGATAGTACTTGGAAATCATAAAATTAGGAACATTATATTAATTGGTATTTTTTACATTACAACAATCGGATGTTGTGGTCGGAGCGTATTATGGTCTTTTTGTATTGTGTCCTTAATTTTTGTGGCTGTCCGTAGCTTCATTCATCGTACTCTTTCAGTCGATTCTTGCTAACTAATACCATAAATGTATGGTTCTGATTTTTGTTCTTCACGTATTGATGGAACATACTTTTGGCCTGATTTTTGTCACAAATTGTTCAAGGGCTATATGAGAACTACATTTTATCTTGACTACGATCGATTAAAGGCTTGCTTTTTATATTTTGTCAAAATAAATATAATATAGTTATTAAGTACTTGTATCAAATATTAATGTATACATACTTCATCATCACGGCCCCTAACAGTCCACTGCAGAAATTAGAGCCTCTCCCAGGAAAGGGAATATTATTGCCATTATCACCACGCTTGGCAGGCGGGTTAGAGATGGCAGTGTTGTAAATATAAAAATGAAAAACGCTGCTGCCCATTTTCGAGTCTACGAAGACTCTAGATCTTTGCCTCGAAAATATTAGTCGCCTTGTACGACATCCACGAGTGTAAGGGGTTGGTGCCATTCTACTATGCCGGACACCACACCGCCGTACGTACTCAATTGTAATATCCGTATCCAAAAATAATTGTACCAAGAAACTGTATCGCACTATCGCACGTTATTCAAAGCAATCGTTTATTGAAATTAGTCTTCAATTTGCGTCCATGGCATAATAGAGCGACGTAATAATAATTGTATTATTAGCAATTACAGCGCTAACAAAGGCACGTCCATCATATAGCGCGGCCGACCGCACTCGATGCTCGCGCCGCACACTACAACCGCGTTATGTGATTCTTTCTTTTTTGTTCAAGCCAAATCGAAACTATTTATGTTCGAATACATCAAAAAGTCAGACATGCGGAAAGCCGGCATAATTACAGTTAATGCGCTGCGCCGAAGCTTGTGAGTTTATTTGCTAAATAAACTGACGATAATCCATCATCATACGCAAGTGTTAGGTTATATTTAGGTATAAGCATGTTTTGAAATTCTCACACGAGTATAAATTTTCAATGTTAAGTTTGGAGTAAATTGATGGAGTAACTGCTAAAAAATTCGAAAGTCATTTAAGTGTCCATGGTGTAAACCTGTTATGTTATAAATTGTTTTGTTACTTTAAGGGCCTATTTCACAACTTACTGAATTTTTCAGTAAGTTATAAACCAGGCCTTTATTCAGATATATTACTTGACATAGGTATGCCTGTGATGCCGTCTCTTTCTTGTTAGTACAAATTGAAATATACGTGTCCATATAGAGACGTATCTACGCGATTTCTGCGCGATATTTTTACGCAAGTTTGGTTTCTATACCAATGAGAGAAAGCTTATTTTATTATTTGTAAACAAATAAGTCGTCGCGTTGCGCCCGCTTAGTCACCGTGTCTAAGTCCGCGCCAATATGATAAGCTGCGCGATTTAGGCGCATTTCCTATGCGGTTACTTGGCGAACGCGATGCGTAGGCGACGCGTTCGCGATTTGTAAGCGGCGACGTACAAATTTGGCATCACAGAAATCTGTCAAATAAGATAAATAATAAAACATTAACAATAAATCATTTATTCAAGAAACTTCGTCTAAAATTACATCGTACTGTGGTTAACTTTAAAAGTACCTACCTAAGATAGAATAATTTCAAGTCATTTACAACAAAAGTTATTCAAGCTAAGTAAATTAAGTAGATACATGCTATGTTTATCATTAACTAGATATCGGGAACTCATCGGTAGTTGATGAAACAGGCCCTTAGTAGCGTTACTTCGCAAGTATCAAGACAGCTCTGTCCGCCACGCCACGGGGCGAGGGTAGTGCGATACCTCCGAGCGTGTGAAGTCCGGCGCACCGGCGCCGGGGTGCCATTCAGTTTGCGCTCCTGGACGCGGCTCGCATGAATTACCATTACCCTATGACCATATTATTTTTAACACACGAAGATAATGGCTCATCGGGGCTATTCTTTCTTAATTTTTTGTCGCTTTCTTTTACTCGACCCTTTATTGGGGCCCGCAACGCTTCGGGCTCTTTGTGCAACGGCTGTTATGTCATTAATTGAAATTTTTTATTTATTATTCTCACTGGGCTTAAGTATTTGTGTTGGTAGGAAAACGCATACGTTGAAATTGTAAGTAATAACGTGTACATTAATGTGAGTAAGATACACAGAATGCTAATCAATAATAATTTTTGGTGCTAATTAAAACTGATTCCAGCCGTTAAGGTACCTACCCAGTTTAGCGGTTTACCCTCAGCAATTATCACAGTCAGCGATCCCTCATTGTTGCACTGGCTCAGCGTTAGATGCGGATCGCTGCGGTAAACAACAATAAATGAATAAACATTCACCGGTCGCAGAACCTGTACTTATGACACTTTACCCTGTAATTTGGCAATCAGTTTCATACGCGCCGGTCCCGCACTATTGTGCGCTTCCACGGCGCAGCGCCCGCCGCCGGGAGCCTGTAATTTTGCGGTCACTCGCAGGTGTTTTATTACATTACAATAATGACATAGGCTTAATATAATATTGAGAATGACAAGTTTACCATGCTAATTAAAAAAACGACGTCGACCACGTAGATTAAGGCCGCATCTGACAAAGTACAGTGACGGCTCGGGGTAATTTATGCAGTCTCTCAATAAAACCCGCATGCACGGCGATGCATTAAATAATAATATTAATGGAATGTCACACGGGGAGTATCCATACTTGACCGTATTGTCTGCTTTTTGATTAAGCAGAAATATTCGCAACCCCTTCGGCCGTTGTCCCGGCACCCCTCGCCTGTCCAGGGGTGGCGGCCGAGATAACGTCTCACAGGTAGCACAATCGCTATATAGGGAGATCTCATTGTTTCTCAGCATCCGAGGGTCCCGCCGAGAATTTATGCTCGCCTGTCATAACAGAATGAATTTACGCATTGTGAATCAATACAGTGATTTGATCTATGAGCAGCTTTTGTTTCTGGGTGTTGAGCTTACGTAACGGCATAGGATATGCCTGTAAACAGTACATTGTAATAGTATATTTTAAGCTGAGACAATGGAGAGTCGTTTATTTGTGTCAATACTTCGATAGCACCGCAGATTGGGAGCGTTATATAAAACTTTTTTAATATGCTTACAAAAGACATCAACGCGCGCGCATGTTGTGTGTTTAATTATACAGGGTGTTACATAATATATGTATAAAGCCGTGAACTGGTTAGAGTGTTAAACATAATAAAACGATAGGTACAATTATTTCTGTTGTACGTGGAATTTTTGTACCTATCGTTTTCATACATTTAGCACTCTATACGGTTCACGGCTTCATACATATGTTATATAAAAAAAATTCACGTACGACAGAAATAATTGTACCTATCGTTTTATTATGTTTAACACTCCATCCAGTTCACGGCTTTATACATATATTATGTAACACCCTGTATAAATATTTCTTGAATATTTTTATTTATCTGTTGATCTGTAATTTAACACTGTCGTTGTATCAAAGAAATGTTTTAATGATCGTATCCAGGGCCGAATTTTAAAACGTTGCGCAAGATTAATCACGGCGCAATCGATCGATCGCCGCCGCATTTTGCCAAACTGAGTTACGCCTCCCACCGGCTCTTGTTTACACTCAATACTGTAATTTCATAATTTAAGCGTTTAAATGCATAGCTTTTCGCGAGCGTTCGCAAAAAACGCAGAGCCTCGCTGCGGCGGCCATTACGGCCCTTAAAATAACATCGTACGTTTAAGTTAATGACAGACACACCGACAAAATGCGCTTATAATTGCATATACAAAGAGTTTTGGTGAAAAATTATCATGTATATAGCCTTGCAATGGCGTGCTCTCCGTACGCTCCCAGGGCAGCGGAATGAGGCCCCCTGCCCCCCGCCCCGCCGTCCCGCGCCCTCCGTCAGATTGCGAATTAACGGTATTGCTTATTAATAATTTTAAGCCATTCCAGTTCAAGTTTACTTAAAACATTCATCTACTTAACAGAGAAAAAACTTGTAGATTAAAATTTTATACGCATGTTTTTTCATAGAAGTTAGTTATTTTCAGTCTACCCATTAGCAGCCCATCCAGGAGCCCACAGATACAGCCGCGGCGAGCTCAGCGATAAATTCTTGTAACTAGTCGGTGGTTACTAGGCAATAATCGACGGCACATATTTGCATAATTGTGCACACTAAGTGTCCATATCTACATAAAATTGCATCTTTTTCATGACTGCACTATACTTAAGCATGATGAAAATCGCTTCAATCAAAATTTCCCTTGCAAAACTGAGGTTCTTAATTCATGTTTATTTAGCGATATCGGCACAATGACGTCCTTAAGAATAATTACGAAATTCCTGTAAATCTAATAGGTACTCGTAATTCTTATTAGAAGTTGAATGTGGTATTTTTGTCATATTATGTTTACTTTATCTAAACACACACATAAATAAAGCACTCATCGTCTTAAAGCTCGATTATTACCACTCACTAATAAAACACCTATCCGAAGTTTTACTTTCGCAAGTAGGTAAATACATTTAGCATTGCCTTATTAGACCTTATTAAACAATCCCTCATCATATTATTTCTTGTTTGAGTACTTATTACTTACCATCAGGTATAATTTTTCGATAGGACGTTTCACGAGAATTCGTATAAAAATGTTTTGCTCCTAGGAACTTAGTTTGTTTTACCTTTTTTTTTGTTACCGTTACAAATTGAGCAAAATAACATTGATGTTTCGAATTTTAAGCACGTAGACTTTAATAATACCTATCGAAATACTGTACCCTTCGTGATAAAATAAGGTTTTTGTCGACTGACCATTAACGTTTTAATTTACCGACGGTAATTGGAGTTATTTTTTATTCATTCAAGGTTAAGAAGTGGAAATATTTCGGAAGAAATAAACGTTCCAAAGATTTATTTAATATATTGTTTATCAAACATTTTATCCTTTACTTTACACCATTACCGACAATGATGAAGCGGGCAGAGTATAAATATTAATAATTTACAGAATTAAGATGTTAATAAATGTATATAGGATCCATTAACTCGACCTATTTCATACTAGAATATAATTTATTTATACCAGACATGTTATTTCATGTCGCTTTAACAGGGTCTTGCAAAATTGCACCAAGTTGGTACAAAAAATGAGAACTCGCTATACCTACTTCACGTGTTACTTCTATTGTATTAATAATATTCATACAAGTAATTCAAAAGTACCTTTTAAAATAACATATTTTATTTACATATTACATTATTTTGCCAAGTTGGGTTTTAATTGCATAGAGAATGACTTTGATACAACTATTTATTAAATGACGTCGTAAAAATAGACGCAATCAATGGGAGCGGAAGATGAAGAAAAAAATGTAACAGAAAACAATTTTATTACAACGACATTTCCGTTCGAATCGATTGGAGATAATTTTTAATCGCGAGAGTTGGGCTCGACTAATCTAATTAGATTCCAGCCAGTTGGACAGGTTTGGAAAAAATGTTGTGAAGCGATACATATGTTGGACCAGACGACAATAGCCTCTATGTGCTTTATTTACCGCATTTAATACAATCCCAAAAATACCGTGAGATGAGTATTATTATTTGTTACCATTATGTAGTTGTTTTTGTGATTCTTGTCTAATAAGAATTTCTTATTAGCATGCGAATTTAATGGTTTCATTTTAGAAACTGTCTTCACCAATAAACATCTTAAGTAGGTAAATATTTATTTTATTAATGCAAACAAGGGAATATCGAACAGAATTAGTCATGTCATGCAGTATAGATGTTAATTATCCATTCAACGTGTACACTTGCAATTTATTACTCTATCGTCCAACTACGCTTGCAACTATAAATGTTTAAACTTAACAGCTATTAGTCACGTCTAGTTTTACAGGTGTGTAGGTACAGTGTAAGTACGCTAGCGCCCACTGCGGCTGGCGGATACGCATTGCCCGGTGTCCGTCGAGGCTTGTACCGCTCTATTGATAAATTGTTCTAGCGAAAGGGTTGCCGTAATTGCCGTTTAGATTTGCCACAGAGAGCGGTCAACATTTGTCCCTAGACCGTTGTTTCCATAAGTGTATCGTGACGATTCTGTGCATGAAGTATGTGGCAAGCCGGCGGGCGCAGGCGCGGGCCGGGTAACGGTGCGCGGGCGCGGCGCTGCTGATTTATCGCGCGCATCCACCGAACCTATCCGATTTGCATTTAGATAGCGCGGGCTGCGGGCGGCCGCCGGACGCGACCGTCTTACTCTATCGCACGTAAATTAACTACAAAATTATATCCCTGCAAAAAAGTCAAGATACCTTTACAACCCAATAATGAGAGATTTAATCGACCAATCACCGGCCCATGTCTTAGTTTTCTGTGCGTGTCTGCGTCTAGTGACTACGCGTAGGCAGCAATTTTGTTAATAGCCGATGATGTGAGAGGAAAGTTTGTGTTACACTAATCGCGGGTAGATTGATCTAGAAACGTTTTGATAGGTCTACGATCTGGAAGTAGATGTATGTTTTGATAATATTCATGCACTATTAAAGCGAATACAGACAAAACGGCAGGTCGGTTTTCCGGCTGACAGATTTGGCACCACTTGCTGTATTTCACCAATCGAATTCAACTCAATTCGTACGATATTAGTTCAGTTCCCGTGTGACAGTTTAAAACATTTATGATAAACTATTTCTTTTTAAATTGTGAATGATGAATACCACTTATCTTTCACATCACTGATTGTAAGTAATGTCCTCTACATTACTCCTCCATATGCCTCGTGATTTCTAAAAGTTTAGTGTGTGGACGACGGGGACCGGATTGCGGCCGGTAGTCTAGTGGTCGCGTTTAACTAAATGTGTTAGTAGCAAACCTTAGGTCACTAACTACCGCGTATGCAAATTTTATAATGTAGCAATTCGTCTAGGGCGTCAACCGCGTTATAGCGGGAGGCTGACGGCGGCGGCGCGCGCGCAGTTATTCAGGCTGCTCGTAAATTATCAACCTCCGCAATTAGCAGGCGCCGATTTGGCGCATTATACGTTTCCTACCGGCGCGCGCCCTCGCTCCCGCGATCACTGCGCACGTTCACCGCCATTATCGAATTACCCAGTTGTGACACTAACTAACAAACAGTCTTTATGTCCCATTTCAATATTATTTGGCATTGGCATTTTGTACCTGTATACGGCCGTTCGGCACAAAATGTCTTTTGATATTTCAAGTAAAATATACCGTGTGAAGATTTTTAATTAAAGTGAAAAAACGAACGTTCAAATTCAATTAGATTGCTTCCTCGATTATTTATTAACGATTTGATTGCCTTTTTAATTGTAAAAGACCCGAAGCGTTGAAAATTACAGTAAAACTTATTTTTTTTTGCATATACTGGTGATATTGTAAATATTCTCCGCGAGAGCGTTTAATCTTTCCGTCAAACTGATGTTATCCAATCCAACAAACTCAACCACTCCGAGGCGTAAAAGGAAGACGCAGACGCCCCTAATTGCAAGATATTCCCCGGTATCTCCTACAATATGTAAATAGGCGTCAGAGGTAATTAAAAGCTTATCTCCCGCCCTGCCGAGTGGCATCGTTCCCGCTGATTGCCGCGTAAAATGATTGACGTGCTATTTTAACAGCGAATCGATAATGAAAACGTTCCTGTACAGTTATTTCGTCCTGTACTTATTGTTGACAATTACTATTTGCACGGGATAATTGATCGCGTTCTCACAATTGTCAGGTGGCTGACGAGTTGTTCGCGATTTTTGTGCCATTAAAGATTGCAATGTGGCAGCGCCGCGGGCACCCGGCCTGGACGTCGCTCGTTTCTACCTAAATGGAATGATTTTAATCGAGTGCAGACAACTGTTCCCAAACAAAACCATTAAGACTAGATGTGGCAAGCAATTTGTGGACTAGGCAAACATAGTAAATCTGTACCGTTATTTTATCTTATAAAACTGTTTGCTATGTAAGAGAATATACATTATTTACTTGTGAAGATAACTGTAAAATAGTATGGTCGGTCAACGCCATTTTCATAACGGGCGCTTTGGAATAATCTTGAGTATGACAAATATATTTGCATAATCATTCCTATTGCAATGATAAATACTTATCCAAAGCAGGATTTTTCGTTTCGCTGAGTCAGTCTATTGTTTGTGGACTCGAGGCTGGGTGATACAATGGAATATCACAGCTGAGTGCATTAAATCAAAATGCAGTCTATTTCCGTGGGCAGTGTCGCAGCGTAGATCTTTTGGCTATAATAGCTTTGCGATTTAATTATAGTCATAGGAGTACAACATAATCGGACATAAATCACGTTATATAGATACCTGCCAGCCGCAACCTGTTCCGATTCGCACGGCACAATACGCGCGCCGCGGCCGGGACGCATTGTGCCGTCCCTCCTAATTTATACCTTCATGCTTGTTTAACCTTCGCACCCGAAAACATCCAGCACGGTATCGCGCCGCATGTTTTGCTATTCCCACTAGCCAACTTTATTTGTGTTATCGTTACCTATAGATACACTTTTTTAATCCTGTCAAATCGAATTTATAGCATAGCGTCCCTTTGTTCAAGTTTCACTTAAGTAGGTACCTTGCTTAGCACACAATTGAGAGGATTAACATTTCCATTGATGCAGCCGAGCCGACGTTGATTAGGCATATCGCTGTCATTTTGGTTTTGGGCGATGGAAATCGTAGACTACTTATGTATTCTTACTGAGATAACTTTTATCACTTTAATTCATTACCTTCTATGGCATTATATTAAATCAAGTCGTAAAAAGATTGCTTTACAATTACATCACATGTGGTAGTCGTGTACAATATTCATGTGTCTGATTTATTGCACAGCCACAATAAGCTATTAGGTAACGCCTTCTCGATAAACACGGACCACACACGGACATTCGAATTAGAAAAGTCAAACAAAACGGAAATGATGCATTTATTCCGGCTTTAGTGTGTGGCGGGCGGCGCGGGCGCCGCGGGCGTCCCTTCTTTCAAAGCTCGTAACTCTTCTAATAAGACACTTTACGCGAGCTTAAATAGAACTTAATGCGTGAAACATCGATCAAATATTTCATTTTGATTTGTGGTGAAACCGAAACAGTCATCCATTCCGAGTTTCGCCCGTTAAGACGATTAGTGTAATAACTTTCTGAGACTATTCAAAGCTCGATTTTATTTACGTAGATTCGGAGATAGCTTTACATTTGTGGTTTATTTAGTATAACCGAGTGGGATTTTTATAAATTAACGTTAGCGGCTTATTTATTGTGTTTAAAATGTAGTTAAAGAAATTATGGTTGATAAATGGAGTTGGTTGTGCTGTTTTTGTGGCGGTTGGCACTGCGTCTGCGCACGTAATTGCGGCGGGACCGTTCCGTGGCTGCCTTCGGTGCGGTCTCCAGTTCCGCACTTCCACGCGCTTATCAGGACCATTCGCTAACGGTAAATAATCAAAATACACGTCGGGGGCTCTTAGGCGGCTTGGACCTCTTAGCATCAGAGAACAGCGTTGCATGATAAGAAATAAAATGACGTAAGATACTATCTGTAACGTAATGTACCTAGTTGGTAGGTAGTGAGGCGAGATATGTAGTTTAAAGCTCATTTTAATACTTAAATAATATTAAACTAATGCGAGTATTTTTTACAAAGAAACGACAGAAGTCAGTCCCACAAAATCCTGTCAATTGGGAAGACAAGAGTGTCATACGTTCGACCACATCTATACAATATCCACGCAATCGCAAGTAACGTGTTCATTTGAACTCAACGGATCCTGTCACTCAACGGTCAACCAACGGTTGTATTAGGAAAAAAAACTGAAAAGGGATTCTAGTGGCCTTTACAACATTTTACAACCATGTCAAATGCAATCTTCAAATATTATTTATGAAACGTTGTCAATCACGTAACATAAAGACGTCGTTAGCATTCCTGAAATTAAATGTATAATAATGAAATCTCTTTGTAATAATAAGCGTGTAAAACCGTTAAGCATTATCCACTTTACACCTTAAACAATAAACAAAAAGTAACGTACAATATTTATAACATCGTGAGTTAAAGATAATAAAGAAGAGAGCCCCAAACAGCCGGTTAATCGAACGCCGCGGTATGAGTAACACCACTTTTATTTATAAACCGTGAGCATAACTTTAAGCGTTTACAATACGCATAAGCCCTACAATTTTGAGTACTCATTGAGTTACTGTCCTATGCGTGTTGTTATTCTTTAGCAGATGTTTTTATCTGGTTGCAATATTAATTACTCGACGTGCACCGCCAACGTGGGCAAACAATTTCAACGTAGCTACGCGGACAGGAGACATGACTTATTTAGAGCCCATGCAGCGTTTCCATCTTTAATCTGCGTGGGTGCATATTTCTGCGAAAACATTTCTTGTTGACTTATAATGCTGCCAAGAAAACAGAAGTAATAATGTTAGCCATACTTATACGGCAACGAGATCCGTAAATGAATCATCGCATATGCGTTCCTCGTCAGGGGCAAAAAGAGGTTTGTCGAAAATGCTCTTCGTTTAGTTAGCGCTGCGCTGAGCGTCGCCCGCGGGCTGTTGTCTGCACTCATCCCTTATTTATTTATACTGGTATGAAGAATGTACATTTTTTGCGAGCTCATAACCGCGCGGGCGCAGCGCTCCGCGGGACCGCGGGGGTGCGGGGCGCGCGGGCGGGGGCACTGCGTGCTTCGGTTGACGAAATGCAGCGCCCCCGCATTCCGCTGCAGATCGTTAGCTTTAATGTGAGAACACCAAATGGATTAATAATGACACATTTTCATTGTTGCAAAAGACTGATAATTACCATTTATAAAGTGTGATAATGTAATTACATGACAGCGCTGACGATGTCCATTGCCTTATTGGGATTTCCAGCTCTACATCCGACTCGTTAATTCAATACGTGTTTTTAACACTTATTAATAAAGTCCGAATGAAACAATACATCGATTTGCATTGTTTTTCTATAATGAATTCCATAAATACCTAGGCATTGATAATTTCTTGGAACGTCATGGGTCAGAATCGTACACTAAGTTTATCAAAATATGATTTTGCAGTGCCTCCCACCGAGTCAAGCCAGTTTATCATAATTTTCCTGTGTCTAGAAAAATACATAATCATTAGAGCGCCTTATATGACATAAATGTTACTTTTGTACGTGGCTGCCATAGTAATTTCAGGGCTATTACCGTTTTATGTAGAAAAATAACCGTTTATGGCGTAGACGGTCTAATATAGGGTCTACTTAATGAGTTCTACGTTCGAGCGCGATCGGTACTAGACGCTTTGCAGTTTCTCTTATCAGAGATGATAAAACATGCGTGGATTGGAGCCGCACCCTGCACTTTCCCTCGCGGGCACCTGCCGACCCGCCACAGTGAACCTGCGCAGCCTGTTCCTCCTCCATTCCGTACGTGCGGTCTATTACCGCTGCGACGCTTAAGGTTATCTCCATAGCGTACTGTTACAATGATTGGGACAATGTGAAAGTTTCTCGATGCAGTAAACATGTTCAAGGGATTTTTTCTCATTCAAATCGTGGCCGTTTGGTTAACAACTGAATTAATTACAGCATTCCTTTATATCGTGTCTTGGATTTAATTAAGAGATTGAATTGGAGCGCGGGAGGGCCGCGGCGGGCGCGGGCGGAGGGCGGCCCTACATGACGTGCGTGCCGCTCCGTTACGACACCTACACCAAATTTTTCCACATGGCTGGGCAGCCAAGATAAGCGGCAAACGACACCGACGTGTTATTTATTAACGAACCGAATGATCGATAGCTGGACGCGACACCGGACGCGGAGACGTGGACGAGCCTTTCGAAATTCACCGCCGCGGCGCGACGTCGTCGGCCGTGATACCATGTGGCATGTCGTGGCCGCACTAGATCACGTTATCCCTAATATTCTATAGGTATCTATAATGTACACCTTGATTTTAGGTTCATGATCTCGTTTCAATTTTCTTTTTTAAGAGGCTGCTAAATTCTTGAATTTTATCAAAAAATTATTATTCCATGTAGAAAATAAATAATTATAATTTTTATTTTAGTAATATGTAGGTAGTATTTGCAAAATTTCGATACCTGCTTACCTTCTACATTTAAAACATGCTTACGAATGGATCTTAAGACCTTGATACACAATGGACAGTAAAGTATAGTTTCACTTTCATGGCAGACATAAGTGTCGTGCGTATCAAGGGTACGAACGAGCAGTGTCTGAGAAACGGTCGTGCTCCGCCGCGGCCGTGTCGAATGCTTTGTTTGCGTAGCGAGGCTCCTGCAACCCTTCGCTCGGAGCCATCCGTTCCGCTCCAGCATACGTCACGTCCCGTGACAGCTGTGCGCGATACTTTCTAATCGCTCTATTCAATAGCAGACATCAAACAAACACTCAACGAGTAGGCAACTTGCGAAACTTTAAATGGCCCGAACAATTGACAGCGAAGAAAAGACTGATAAATTAATTATTTATAGAGGTGTAGTCAATACAATGTTTCGTGAAATTGATTGCATAAATGGCGACGCCACGAACCGTCGAGGCTGTAGGTATTGTGTTCGAGCGCAATGTAAACATAAGCTTGTGTGTTGCCCACATGAATCAGGTTAGCGCGAACTTGATAGGAAACGGTCGGAAATTGGAGGTTCAGCGCGGCAGGGCAGGTTAGACCAGTCCCGGTGGCCTCGCAAGGACCCCAGCAAACCTGTTAGATTCGTTGCACGATTTTTACGTGCGCACCTACCGGAATCTCATTCACGAGCTGCAGCGCGAGCCGCCCCGCCCGCCCGCGCCGCGTCGCGGCCGCATTACTCACGCATAACTCACTAGATTTTGACTATATTTTTAATGGTTAGACAATAAAAAAATTATTATGATGTTGGTACTGCTAATTTAAGAAGCATCTGTTATAATTTAAGAAGCGTAAGCTCCACTCTAAATGTTTTGTGGTTGTTATATATTGTTGAAATAATAGAATCTAAACATTTCGTTACAACCTGATAACCCTCCATCACCTGAAATTTTGAAATTCAGTAGATAACGTGTGACTTAACAACAGTTACAGTTATTATTGGCATTTTTTACTATGGGTTCCTGTAATATGAGCACGCGACCAGGAACAGGAATCAGGTAGAACTACGATCCGGTCAAACCCGTCCGACGCGTGCTTCCAACATTTTTTATTTATTTGTCTGCATCGTCGGGTACCGCTGGGTGTGACGTCAGACGACCTAAACTGGTTAGCGAGGGAGCAGGGATTTGCCTCGTATCCTTCCGGTTCTGCAAGTGGTCCGGACCTGTTCTACGGCAGGCCAGCAGCCGCGGCCCGCGGAGGTCGGCCGGTCAGCGCCGAAATAGAGCCTGCGCGCGCCCCGCCGCACTCCCGCGCATCGCATTTCACTCTCGAACCGGCCACTCGGCCTGCTGACTCACCCGACGCAACAATTAGCACACGCAGCGGCAGATTATTCGGACGACCGCGGTTGGTACATCAAAGGTCAGTATCCGTACCAAAATGGTCACGCCTAATAACTGGTTCGTAAGTTGTACTCGACCCGGTCGTAAAACTACAGGCTTGGGATACCAGTATTTTACGCTGTGTTTACTCGATCCGATAGACTGAATGAAAAACGATCTCTACATGACGGTGACGTACTTATCGGAACTATTTGTGTAATGCGAATTCATACTTAGCGGTACTTGTGACAGCATGCTAGGCAACTCGTTTTAGTACCTACTAACATTGTATAATACTACAGTCACACTGCCTAGATAAACGTACCGCATAGAATAACAAGCAGGTGCCTAAGCATTTTAATAAACTGTATTGGTTTGTTTGTCACCAGGAGGCGCAAGGAGATGATGGAGGTGAGCGGCGAATCGTGGCGGGCGTACTACCCCTCGGGGGCGGAGCACACGGCCGTGCTCGGGGTCCCCGACGACTCGCAGCCGCAGTCCCTGGTCACGGAGTACTACAAGCTGCCCCCGCTCGGTCAGGAGACGCACCTCAGCCTGCACAAGGACGCCAAGATCGTGGACTGCTGGCCGTGAGTGACAACATCAACACAAACACAATTGAACTACGGCCAACGAAAGGAGAGGCTTATTAAAGTCTGCGACTGTACACCTATAATTTCATAATCCTATAAACTTCATTTGCGCGACTGTACTTTACAGTTTAGTATGAAATGACAAATGACAAGTAGGTACCTATACAGTCGCTTACTTTTATTTACAATATTTATCTTCTTTCGTTAGCTGCACCTTATATTGTCACGTGGTGGAAATGCCTACTGTAATAATGTTGTACTAATATGTTGGTAGGCAACCAAACGATAAATCAACATATAATAATAGCTAGATGACATACATCTCAAGTTGCAACGAAAAATCAATCGATTCTCACGACCGTACATCATCGAACATTCGTGCTTCGCTGCAATTACCATTATAATCGACGAATTTCAGATGCATCGAATACATAATGAATTCGCGTAAAATTTATATGTAAACTATGATAATATGCGATTTTTTTTGTAGTGTAGGTAGGTGCTTTTTGTGTATCGAGTTTGGTCGGGTGGAGTGTTGTGCCGAGTCTCACGGCCGAGCACACTGAGACAGAGGCCGCGTGGCTTCCGGCCCCCAAGAATGGTGTAAGAATAACAAATAATAAAAATGTTAATGTTCCACTCAATAAATCACGAGTCCTTATTTGAATACCTATGCAGGGATTAAAGAAATAAGAGTTTGCAACAGCTTCGGGCGGCGCACCCCTCGTCTCGTTCATTTGCAGATTATCATATTTTTGCTATTTCACTACGTTTTTCCATGGTTACTCTAATGTCTAAGGTTTTATGTTATTTTCATATTTATTTTTATTTCAAACCTAATTCTGAGAATTGTGATTGCTAAGTACGTATTTAGGAACAAGCAATCAATATTCATTACAGTAAATAAGTAGTTATAGGTACTGAAATTACTTTTATTCCAAGTCATCATTTTTTTTCGTTTCTTTATATATTTATGAAATAATTTAAGTAACAGAAAATCAAAGGAACATTTATATATTAATGAATGCTATGCCAAGAAAAAGTTGATAACAGTAGTGCATTCAGTGTATTCCCATAGAAATGTGACCCCGATCAAATTATGCTCGCTCTTTGAAAGAGGTTGTTAACAGCATCCTTTGAATAGCGGCGCAGAAATGAGCAAACGCCGTGTCACATTCTTAATACAGAGAGTGCATAATGTTAACTTGACCCTACGAACCGTTTACTCTTTTATAAAAGTTTTATTGTATTCCATAAAAACATTATAGTTATAATGGAAACAAGTTTTAAAACCATGAAAATGTTAACATAATGAATACTGTTTAGATTTATTACCTCTACATCGAAAGAAAGAAGTCAAAAGCTATGAAAAATTTTAAAAGTTAGAGACGTTTGTGCAGATAAGTATTATATGTGAATTAGTGTATACGTCAGAGTATATCACGTCAATTGTATGATGATAGTGTACCACCGACGTGTGTGGTGCGGCGGTTACGTAGGCCCAGGGCGGCTTCGCGGCGGCGGCGCGTAGGCCCGCGCGGCGGGCGGCAGGCGGCGGGCACTCGCGGGCTCCGGAATGCGCGCTGCCCGTCATCCTCGTCACTGTTTACGGGAGTGCATAAATACAAATAATGACAATAGACGGATGTGGCGGGAAGCGGCTCACATTGACAAGGACGCCCAGCCGGGGCCGGAGGCCGCATTGTCGCGCGCGCGGCCCACGCGCCGGCTCAGCGCGGTTATTGCTCATTCATACATTCAAAATCATAACGAATGCTGGAGCTCGCCCGCACCCATCGCGCGCTCGTCGCCGTGCGTTTGTATGCTAATCCGTTAGCTCAGCGCCAGTGCATCGTCAGGTTCGGCCGCTGTATTTGTTGTCTAAATCGCTCGTATTATTTGAATTGAATGCAAGATAGATATAGAAATGAACTAGTTCCGTCTATATATTCACTTCAGATTCGTCGTAGGCGGGAGTGTTTCGTAACGCAATGCTTGTGCGCGGGCGCACGGCGCGGCTCGCCTTCTCTATCCAGGACCACGGATATTGTAGGCATTAATACGGCGGCCATAACCATTAATAGTTGTCTATGGCCGCTGAATGTAACTGCTTAGATTAGCATAGAAACGCAACGCGGGAAGTCACCCGCGGCGGGGAGGGCCGCGCCCTTTGGCCCTGTCACTGTTCACACTTACGACTAACGGGAATTCAGTTTCTCCAAGAGATTACCTCTTAGCTACATGCACACGCCCTCTAATAGAATTAATATTCCATGAGCGCAAAACATAGGCCGGTACGATACGTGAACTAAGAATATTCTACATTTTTAGGTAAATTGCTCTTTTGAAAAATCTTCACGTGTACCTAAGAGTTATCTTTAAATGATATTGACATAAGATTAAAACTTGTTTAAAAAATTTGCTGAATTACATTGATCACTTAGCAAATACATGATTATTTTCAAAACATACGCATAAAAAATATTAGGCAAAGGTTTAAGTACTAGTATTTGGCTGAACTGTTTTGAATATCGCATAACTGTGTCGCAATAGTGCACACATGTGGATACAAAAAACTCATGGAGCTGGAACCGTGTGACCCATTTAGACTAGAACCGGTTTCCTCTTGAGGATACGTCTTATTGTCAGTGGCAAAGCAGTTAATAGCATTGAATCCCCATGGAAACACCCGACCCTCTTACAAAGATAATGTATAAAAAGATACTAGCATCGTTATGTCCCTGTCGTGGTCATCACGAATCGAAATATAAAGTTGGGGTTTGACCATTCTTCTTGCTTGACCATTCTTTATCATGCGAACATTCGCATTCAAACGGCTGCCCAACGAAATTCAATTATCGTCGTTAAGCTGGTCTGCCAATTATTATTAGCAGCTTACTGCTTCAGCTTGCCGATTGCGCATCGCGTTATCGTCTGCTTCGCTGTATGGATATTTAATTTTATTTCGGGAAACCTTTAACGGGAAATTAATAACCTACCTATAATTGAGCATGCGTAATCAAACGGTCGTTTTAACGACACAGACAAATGGCGAAATCGTTTTCAATTAAATTTTTGGATAATGTATTAGTTCCGTGAGAAAAGTAGCAATAAACCTACATTTAGTCGAATGATATATTCAAATAGAATGGAATTACGTTGCTCGCATCCGCTGCAAGCGCCTCGTCTCGTTTTATCGCTCGATAGATTCTAATCTATTCGTCAAACGATGGATAAACTGTCGCCGCCTCAGATTTTAATTGCGATAGCGCCGCCCGTGTGTGCGTGATACTATATTTATGCTCGAGCTTCTCCGCTATATTTTATTATTCCTTAAGTCATAAGTGTACATCAAAATAGATAGATGTTTTTGCATATTGTATAAATGAGTACTGGGAACTTACATACCATTAAAGCGTTAAACTCTGATGCTTATGCATGCCTGACGTTTATCTTCAGTGTAACTCTATAATTTGTGAATATTAAATAAAGTCACCTAACAGAGTACTACAAAAAATATTAAAAGTGCTCTTTTGTGTAATGTTTTCCGTTTACCCATAAATGTAACGTACACATAGTATATCTAATTATTTGTATCCAATAAATTTAATTATTTATGTCGTCACAGAATTGATGAGTAGGTACCAAATCTAGACGAAACGGTTGGTCACACGTATCAATAGTAAAATCACGGCGGATGATCTCCTTTGTGATTCATGATGGTGCTTCTGCGCAGGAGGGCGCGCACCCCAGCCGGCGCTTTGTCGAGGCCTAGTCATGTGTGAAAGGGTGTTAAGTAAACATTGCAAATAATTATAATGGCAATTGCATCCGGGCGCCTGTACCGATTTCCCTTGATAAGAAATTTCACATTTGCATGTAAAACGCCGTGCACTGTAGCTAGAGAAGGTGTTCATTCCTGTCTTTTATTACGACCAATGTTATGCTAATCGTATGCAACATGACACTGATATCAGATTATGAGTTTAAGAATCTCGATTTTTACTACCTGACTGGGCGAGAAACGGTAATATTTATAGTGGTATGCGGAGAATTGGCCGGGTTTGTCGTCTGGTAAATAGTTCGTTCAACTAATACTTGCTATGTTCAATAGCAACTCTTATTGGCATCGTTTAATATAAAAATACCCAGCAAGTCCAGCTAAAAACAAAACATAGTTTTACGTAAACAAATTACAATACAAATACTACATGCTTTTAACAATTTAGGAATGCTACTGTTTAATCTCTTTAATTTAGACAATTTTAGTGACAGGTAAATATTATGGTGGTGTTATAATTTTTAATATACATAAGCGAACTTTTTAAATAGGGCGGCTACCACTGGCGGCAACAGTATCCTAGCGTCGTGCGGTTAAAATCAATGGTTTTCTTGATTCAAAAGTGATCAATCAAATGACTATCGGTTAATATATTTAGGAACCAATATTAGCTATACAAACTTTTACGTAACGTAATCTAAATTTAGCCTAATTAATTCTACCCAAGTAAAAATAATTACAAAAAAAACAGTAGGCATTACACATAAAAGAATGACTCCAGATCGCTACCAATTGGGAGTGTTCCTAGGAGGCTGGTTCCGAGGTAGGCACCAGCCGCGGGTAGCCAGTCGTCTCAATCAGGCGGGCAGATAGGTACCGGAAGATTTTTCGGGCTCTCGACCCCCAGGACCTCATTGTCGCTACCCCAAATGGCACAAATAAGTAACCCTGGCCAAAGGATCCAAGGCGTCATGCCGTCAGGCCTCTTACTATCGTCTCGGGCCAGCCGGGATAATCTACAGAAATCTAAAGAATAATTTCTTTTTATTTATATATAAATAAAATATGAATCAGTCAATTTATTTATATTTCTGGGGATAATACTTATCGTTATCGTGCTCTACTTTTGTCTTTTTATATTGAAACATGCTTTGCAAGTAAGTTTAATAATTCTTAAGAAGTATCTAGTGTCTAAATCTGCGGTCGGCAACATGCGGTCTACCACTGATCATAAATCTCAAAATTTTAATGGTCAGGAAAGCTTTAAGAAGTCGTAAAATGTCAAAAATATCGAGCTTGCTACGCTCGCCCATTAGATGATTTTTGTTTAGGTACCTTTTGTCCAGTTAAGTACATAAGTTTAAGATTCCGAGCTCGCTATACTCGATCATTCATACGTGGCACTGATGCCAGCTTCCCGGGTGTCAGTTGTGGAGCGGATTTCCACGATGGGGACCACTGTTGCACTTATTCCCTGGGGTGTAAAGGCTTTCCCTTGGCTACGGTGCGCTTACTCATTGATTTATTTATGTTACTTACCGAGCTCACTACGCTTGCTTATGAAGTTATTTACGTTTATAACAATATTTTTAGACATGCCTCCGTCCCACAGGTAGGGTAGGCAGGCTTAGTATATAACTAATTATTTTAAAAAGTATTAGGAACTTTGGCAATGAAATAAGTCCAAAGTTACAATAAGTAATTCCAACTTTGTTTTCATTAAATTTGGTAGGTAGGTACTTGCCTACGTGCAAAAATATATATTTATCTGAGCTATCAAATAAAGAGACATACTACTACAAGTTAATTCGAGTAGTAAAAGCTTCTTCTTTACAAAGTCAACGTTGTTGACTTTGATTACACAATAGCAAAAAAGTAGTCCTAAAGGCATGCAGAAACATATTTATATGCAAGTTGAGGTGATAGCCAGCAACGCAGTCGCGCTGCTGTCTCTGCGCGGCGCGATCAGCTGTCAGCGAGTGCGCTTTGTGCCGCGTTTTTGCGGGCGAGGCGCCAACAATGCTCGACAAGCAAACACCGCTTTGTGCGCACACGCATGAATAACGATAGGCATCGGCAGCCCCCGCGCCGCAGCGCTCGGATTAAGGCAAATTCAATTTGCATGCCCGCAAAAAGTTGCCTCGCGAACCGGAACGATGTCATAATATATACGTTTGCGGTAAATTTCAAAACATCGGTGGAAACGTCTCTGTTTGACCGGTTAGGTGATTAGTAAGTGATGTAAGTGATGTAAATTGAATAATTTGTAAGTCAGAAAGGTACAGATGCCGGTAACCTTACAAACGTACTTACGAACTATTACACATACAAATACTACTACTATAACTAGCTTAAACTTTTCAAGTTTCACAACAACGTCACCCAATGTTCAAGAAGTTTGCGGCATCTGTATTCACTGCCACCACCTGGGTCAGAAGTACTTACCTAGCCCGATGAGTGGCCAGCTCACGGGAGGTCGCTCCTCCTAGCCAATTCGGACGCATGAAATAGTATCGCCCGACCTTTATCTAAAATAAACATCTGAGCGCCAATGAAACATGTCTTCAATTATCATAAATCGGCGCGCACTGACAACGGCTGGCGAGGCCGCGCCTGCGCCGTAATGCATGCGAACAAATCTACCAATGCTCGTTCTACCTCTAGTTGTGTTCGTACTCCATGTTTGCATAAAGACCTCTCTTATCTCGAAGAATCGTTACGCAGTTTACTGCAAAACGAAAGGAGGAGGACCAATCACGGGTAAAATGTTGTATTGATATTAATTTGATCTATCCTGAATCTAAAATATCGTACGACCTGAGGAGTCTGCAGGTACCTATCAATTACCATACCCTTATCTATTAAACCTAAATGCATGAATCGTAGGTCTTATCGCTTTCTATCAGGGGTCTATTTTTGTACCGCTTGTCACGAGTGGAATGGTTTTCAATTTTGATTGTTGTCATGAAAAATCCAATATTTTTTATTAATAATACGGAAGGCAAACGGTTTAAAAATAAGGAAAATTAGCGTTTACTGTTCGACTCGAGGCGAGCGGTTCAAAAATAGACCCTCCGATATATATAATATCTACCCAAAATTAAAACTAGTGTAAGGGGTTGGGGCTATTCTACACTTCCGGACACCAAACGGTTAAAAATACACTACCCAACGAATATTTTGATTTTGAGAGTTTATGAAAGTATCACTTGCATAAAGCAGGAAGCACAGCGTTTGTTCCGCTTGCAGCAACTATATACGCATCATATAATTAACTGAAACACGTTAAATATCTTCCTCTTTTTCTTTTTGATTTGATTACTTGGTAAGATTTATACATTATAAATTTTGTAATCTTTTAAGTACTTTATGTGCATATTTTGCGTAATAAGATTCAACATGTTATTTGTGGCTATGGTGAGGCAAATACTAGGCACAATGGAGCAATTATTTGGCTTACCAAAACAATATTTTTTTCTCAGATATGCGGTAAAGCAAACACGAAAAAGAAGCAAAATATTATAAGTCATTGTTATCGTGTTAGGTGCATGGAGGGCCAATCGAAAACGGCAGATAGGTGCGTGCCATGGTCCTATTCACCATAGCAACACCGGTGCTCAGCCTTGATGAGATTAAATTTGTTATCTGTATGAAAATTTTAGTTTGCAGTTTACTTATATCTAATATTAAAAAAATTTAAGCTCTTACTGACGATAATGACGAGTAATGACGTGCTGAATGTCTAACAAATATCATCCTTTGCAAATACAAAACTCAGCTGTAGAGACCGAAGAGAAAACTTATAGGAGCACATTTGGATAATAATACTTTCAAAAATTTAATACTCATCATTACTTTCTCTATAAATATTTATATACATTAAAATTATGTTTTAGTATTTTTTATTCGATTTTGAAAATATACATCTACAGCCAGACATTCTGTAGGTACATGACTTTTTGTTATTTAAGAGACGTGCATTGTGCAAAAAATTCCTAATCGTTTTTTTATTCAGACACAATACTGAGTTTTTAGAGTTTTCGAGAATAATGATTAAATAATGAGAACAAATGTTGAATAATAAAAAAGATACATGGTACCTACATCCAGCACATCATTAGAAAGAGCAATAACTTCTCCAAATAAAACAAAGTTTTTTCACGGCAATCTTTTATCGCGTGTTCTATTTCTACTATTATCTACGATCGTAGCATACCATTTACGATCAGTCACAGTATTTGTCAAAACCAATAAACGAGCCCAAATTCGATGGGATCATCATGCGTAGTTTAGGAGTTATTATGACTACCTTCTGGCTTCTTCATCAGGTTAGTTAAACGGTCATTCATTACAGTCATTCAATGAATGTGTTGACTACCAATTACGTAAAAAATCCTCGACAACCAAAAACAACCAAAAATAAATAATCAATTTTTAAATTTTATGCTGTTATTGTAGCCACGGTTTCTCAACAATTGTTTATTTCTTAAAAGAATAATAGGTAATGAAGTCATTTGGGTAATTAAGTCATTTGAGTCAGTCAACGGTTTTCTCCTCAATGACTAATTTAGACTGCTCACCTGTTTATGTAACACATTCTAGAATAGGGATATATCCTATGTTACGTCTTATGATATTATGTGTGTGTAAGATATGTTATTCCCATACGCCTGTGAAGCACAGGGTCTAGCTAAAATTACCAAACTTACAAAAGATTATTATCATTTTGCCTTTATGGCTTACCGTTACATATAGATAACAGAATAAAGAATGATTAAATAGATGATAAATGACAAAATTAAAAAATTAATCTGTAGCTGTTGACGAGGCATGCAAGTTAGATTTTTTTACTTATAATGTGGTACCTACAATTATCATACATCTTGTCTCAGATAAATTTTCCATTGATGTAAACAACCACAGCATTTTAATTCAAAATTTAACTAATTATATAGAGATGCATTTAATTGTGGATTTTGGCACATGCTGTGAATTTAAGTCCTGGAGTCTGACGGATTGACTAGGTATGTAAAAGTAATTTGTTTACATACAGGAGAAATTGATCTGTGATAAGGTATACGAGTATACAGGATGCCCTTACGCTCTGGACAAAGACGAATACTACTAGTTTTGTATAGGTACCTATATCGTATAACATTTTATCACAAAATCGATGCATGCATAATAATATTATTGAAATGAGAACAGGTAGGTAAACACCACGTGACAATATGACAGTAGTGACACGTAGAGCGAGAATGGCGCTGTCGCGCTGCGATAGTGCGCTGGGTCCGGCGCGGGCGCTCCGGCGCTGCGGCGCCGCGGCACGGCCAATCACGACGTTCTCCCCTCCGCAGGGCCGGCGGCGCGCTGAAGGCGGCCAATGGCGCGCACGGGGCGGAGCTGGGCGAGCTGTCGGGGCTGCTGCACGCGGGGCTCGTGAAGCGCGAGCCCGAGGACCTGAGCCGCAAGGTGGTCGACGAGCCCGAGCCGCACGCGCTCAAGCCGCCGCGACACAAGGTGCGTCACACGTCCGCACGCCGCCGCCGCGCGCGCACGCACTCACACACTTTAGAACCGGTCACTCATGTTTTATTTATCGCGGTTAGCGTACGATGCGCCGAGCGTCGCGCTCGCGATGCACTAGCCGCGCCCGCCCGCGCCCCCGACCGGCCGGCCCGCGCCGCCCGCCCGCAGTCCTCCCGTGCAGGCCCTCAGGATCATTGACTCATCCCGGGATCGCCTCCGGCTCGTGAACGTGTAAACATTGACCATACTTGTGTACGTGAAGCTGTGAACTGTGTGTAGACGCGGCATGTACGCGTCGACGACGTTGCGGAGCGGCCAGTTGTCGTGGGATAACGCGTGTAACCGGCGCGTGTGTCCGCAGGTGGCGGTGGGCGAGCCCGGCGAAGCGGCGTCGCCGTCGCCGGTGCCGTCGCGTGCCTCCTCGGCAGGCTCGCTGCTGCCGGACGCGGCCATGTACGCCGCGCAGATGTTCGCGCCCCCGGGCACCCCCAGTCCCACACCCTACGGGGAGCAGTACTCGCGCCAGCCGGCCGCCTTCGCCGGCGAGCCCTACTATAGAGAATACTTCGTGGGTGATGGCTACCAGCAGCGAGCGGCGCCGCCGTACGGAGACGCGGAGTCGACGCCGTCCTCGGCGTTCGGGGATCGATACGCCGCCCCTCGTTATCACAGCAAGAGCGTGATCGCGGCCGCTGGACTCACTGTGGACTTGCCGTCGCCGGATAGTGGCATTGGGGCGGACGCCGTCACCCCCCGGGACCACACCACCGTGCAGCAGGTCGGTGCTCCGCGGGACATGGGCGCGGGCGGGCGGGCTTCACTCACACCACACTGTCTTTACACTCACTAAAACTACACCTCAATTACATTGCGGCCTATTTTCCTGGTGATAATTGTAACATATTTAGATCATTAATATGTATTTTTTTAATGCTCGAATGACGCGATAATGCAATTATTACTCTGAAATTGGCGGGTAATTACCTATTATTAAACCGTTATATTATTTAAGTACATTCACTATCACGAAGCCCACCCGCGCTTATGACTTCCTAGATGTATTTAGTTCTTAGTTTTATCCACGGTTACGCAATCAACAGACAATCGATTGTAAATTGAATTAAATCATTGTTATGTTTACACTGTTTAGGTAACTACTTGCTATTGCTACTCATAACATGGAATCATATTAGAATCTAATTAGAATCAGATAAGACTCATACAGAAAAACTACTTGTTTGGTCTTTGATTTTACAAATACTGTACCAATAGCGAGTACACACGTTTGAGTAGGAAACTAATGGGTGTAATAAGTGGGTTCCATTAATTGCAGCTGCATTGATGAACAGACAATAGCGCGCCACCACGCAAAGCCTTTGCGGATAATATATCCATGGACGCCTTATTGACATCAAAATGCATTAAAATACAAAATTACAAATGTAGCCAACGTCGCATAACAAATTGTTTCGTCTCAAGCAATCTTATTTAAGGCGAATGCTTCCCAAGCGTACAAACGTAGTTCGAAAATATTTTTAACATTGCGCTATCAAAGCCAATGTGATTTGGTAGATGTGATCCAGAAACCAATATCTATGCTTGTAGTCAGTGCCAAGTTAAAGTGTCAAAAATTGTATGGAAATCTTAAATCTCGTGTAACCTTGAAACGATATATTTTAACGAAAATCTGCGAACCACAAGTATAGATATTGGTTTCTGAATTACGTGTACAAAATTTCATTTGCTTTGATAGCGTGATATTGAAAATGTGATCAAATGACGTTTATATGGAGCTCGATCGGGAAACACTCCTCTTAATAAAGTAGTTTAGAAGGATAAAGGTTCTAGGGTGCGGCAATCACGCGGTGACTTGATACGCCTAACAGCATCCATAGCATTTATAAATTTATCTTTTGTTATCTCGACTCATAGAAACTAGACTGACACTATAAATTGCACTACTGCAACCGTTTGATAAGAACAAGTAATTGGATTCAATGGACATAGATTTACAATGGACAATCAACGTTTCTATTAGCAAAAACATATCTCTAGTTATTTACAACGTATCGAGTATCTACAAGGTAGATCTCTCGTATAAAATTGGCTCATGTCATTGTCATGTCACTAGTGAATCATAATTGTTGACATGGTTGTCAACACACCTGAATTTATTTTCCTCAAAATGTAATTGGATGTATATTTTACTGTAACAATTGTAAATTATATTTAATTCACGTCACTGTACCTAAACATTTAGAAACCCCGTCAACTATGCATTATTAAAGTTATTCACTATAAAAGGTGCAAACAAGGCATGGTAGGCAATGTGGTAGAGATTCAGTAGTAAGTACCTTCGATGACTAAGTATCACGTTCAGTTAGTAACAAAGGTTCCTATTAAAATCAGCTAAATATGACATTTAGATAATGGCAGTGATATTACCATAATACATACAAATTATTTTCATTGACATAATTACAAGTCAGAAGTCTCTTTTTGTGACAAAATAAGTCCATAAAGAATCACAATTATTAGTGATCTCATCTTACATCAGAATTATGGGATTATATTAATTGAATAAAACACCCAAAAATTTACCACAGCACATCTAAAACGTTAAAATCGTGCGCACAATGAAGTTTTAATGAATGATCGTTATCATAAATTAGTAGTTAATTATACTTAATTTATGGAAGATTGCGACATAAAAAAATCTCTTTACCAGGCTACTTCATGCTAGGAAGCAGACAAACAATAAACTAAAAAAACAGTTTTTTATGCTGTTCGTTATCATTTTTAATATTTGTAGAAAAGAGTAAATAAATCACGAGGAAGAAAGCAAACGAGTAAATGACCCTATCTTCTTCGATACTCAATCACTTCCACGCCTCCATCCTTATTATAATCCAATGCGTATTTTAGCAAAAACGTAATAAGCTAAATTAAAGGTTTAATTCTAACTAATTCGGAGTCATATAATCATAAAGAGCGTAGACTACATAGCCTTAAGGGGCAGATCCTACATACCGGCAAACATTCGCTTTGCAAACTTTATAGCATCAAGCATTTTTTGCGACAACAATCAGTCTTTTCGCAAGCAAGGTACTAAATTTCGTACTAAACTCGATGATGGGTATAAGCCCTTATAACAGACAGATCCCAGATCTGAACTGCTCCGTGTGCTTGACCATATCTTCACATATGCGAGCAGATAGGGGTATTGTAGGGATATATGTATTGTTACAGACCAAATATTCTATTTTCGCTATATTGAGTTTCAGACTCTGACAAATGACTCTTCCAACATATTTACGTTGTAAATGTCACCCCTTGTCAAAATCTTGTCAGATATCATCAGCATACATGAGCAGCCAGGGAGGCTTTTCATTATAGTCGCGGATACTAGCTGATATTACATCTAATATCCCGTCTAACAGCAACGGGCAGGGTCCATAAGCCCAAACCCTGGCCGAAACTCATACTGACTTAATGCTTTCGAAGAGTTTGATGGCATAAGATATCATCTTTGTACCATGGTAATTGCTGCACGCCGGCGCCGAGCCCTTACTTTTGAAAACTGGAGTGATAATACTCATCTTCCTTTTGGTTGGTTGAGTATCTTTCCGGGATGCTCACACCACGAAAACCCATAGACTTCCACGCCTCAATAGAGTATCTATCGAGTCTGAAAGCTTTCCGATTCTACAAGCGGCGAAGGGCCGTCTCCACTTCTTTATTCGTTACTCTTGTCACCAATGCTTGCTGGACCGCTTTATGCTGGTTGCTCAGCAGCTCGTGGAAATAAGAGCTCCATCTCTTCTTTACCGCGCGATCGTCTCATAACAATAGAAATGTCTTGCCACTTTGACCCTCGATCGTGCCAAATGGTAAATGGTTTCTGCCCTTCAGACGATTCGAACTATTCGTTCAAAGGACGTAAGTGGTATCGTCTGGCTCTGGTTAAAGTTTGTTTAGTGGCACTTTTGGCATTACTGTAGGCATAATGCACTTCAAGAAATGTAGGTGCTTGCCACTTTTTAAGGACTTTTTTTTCTTCACCCTACATAGTCTCCCTCTGGACTGTGTTGTTCCACCACCAAGTCACAGAAAAGAAGTAAAGTAACTAACCTATCCTGATCTTATTGGAAATTGCTGATGTGATGTAAGTTTCTACATAATCAATCACCAACTTATGACAACGTGATAGTTCGTAATAGCGTCTAGGTTTATTAGTACTTAAATACCTACTTGGTCCTTTTTTGTCTGTATCCCCTTTACATGACGTACGCAGGTACTAAAAACTAACAAAATCGCGTTTTAGAAGCTGTAAAACTTTTAACAATAAATAATTATAATACAACAAATTATTTATGAAGTGAAAGTACCTTATGAACAACATAAAAACGAACTTAAACTGCATTAGTGGAACCCAGACTATCGTAGATGTTATGTCTTGTCGCGATCCAAATACGTATCAGCTGTCCGTGCCTGCTGATCTGAAGGTTGTGGGTTCGATCCCCACATAACACAAATATTTGCCCACTAATAATATTTGAGAGTATTCATTACATTTACAAAGTATTTACCCATAGTCCACACGGTTATAACAGATGGCGTTGTATGATACATGCATGGCACCCATCCACATTTGAGAGGGGGCTAGGTAACTATTAATATGCAGCATAAGCTTTGTTTATCTAAAAAATCGACTTTGTACGTCTGCATCCCAAAAATCCTAAAGTCGTCTCGTATCTCGTCATCTCTGTAAGCTATATGTTAAGGAAAACAACAAACAGGTGCAGCAGGACTTCCATGTCTAATATTGTTCAACTCCATACTATTATCACTTATCTATAAATGCATCCCATATTGATTGTAGACTAAGGATGTTGGTGTTGTCCCGCAGTCGTTCGACTACACGGTGATATGCCAGCAGTCGAGCGTGGGCGAGGACGGGCGCGGGACGCCGTCGGCGCACCACTCGCCGGCGCAGGCGCCGCGCACGCGACCCTGGCACGACTTCGGCAGACAGAACGATGCGGACAAAATACAAATTGCCAAACTGTAAGTAGTAGACTAGCATTGAAACCTACTCTCACTGAAGGAAGAAATCTCTCTCTTCTCTCATTTGACAGACAACCAAAGTTACCGACAAAGCGTATTAGAAAGTTGAAGAGGCAGTGGTCTGGCCATATCTGCCGAATAGGGTGGTATACCCTTCGTCCAGATGGAGTAACGATTTGCAAAAGGGCGTATGCAGGATGGGCACCAGTGCATGGTGCATTATGGGGATGTCTATCCAGCAGTGGACTGCTATAGGCAGAGGCTGATGACGATTAATGATTCATACATCATATCTACGTCCCTTAACAGCCTATTGCTGGATTGAGCCTCTCATCCGCACAATAATATGTCGGTGAAGCGTTTTGTCATATTCTCCAGGCTCAACAGGCGTGTTGGAGACCGCAGTATTGGAAATACGCAATAAAAACGCTACTGTAAATTTTCTGGACTACGGATGTCCTAGTTGGTCTACCTCTAAGACTAAATACAGGTGCTTCTAAACGGGCAATATTGTTACTGTTATATGGCTGCAATACGAGTACTGTCATTTCGTCACTTACAGTAGAATTCATGTCGAGTTGAAAAGGACGTACTATACCACAACAATACCACAATAAGCGAGTGCGACTGAAACAACTGTCACTGTGTTCCAGCGACGAATTGCTGCAAAAAATTTGCCCGAAATAGAAATAGAAGGCTCTTATTACATATTCATGTTAACTATATCCATAAAATTATTTAAATGAAGAAACTGTTCATAAAATTTCTTCTAACTGTATATAATTATAGAAAACATAATTTTGTATTGAATCTTCTGTGATTTCAATTTCGTTTTGTTGAAAAGTGTATCGAAGTAAAAGTTGACAGTGAAATTATTTTACTTATTACTTATTAAATTGGTCTATGAAATAGCCAAGGCATACCTTCTGACCAAAATGTAGGGATTGCAGAGTTAGGCTTTGTAGAGTTAGGAGCTTGGCTCTTCATGAGATATGATAACTTTTTCTCAGCTTACAAGGCTTAGCTAACCAATTTTAACTTTTTAGGGGATTAACTTGTCAACGTAAATGATTAGATTTAAAATATCGATACATTTAAAAGGAAGATTCTTAAATCACCTAATTAAATGTCATACTTAGATCAAAATGTTAATCCGGTGGCAACATAGCCAAAAGTCTACCGTTATACCTCAATGTCGTAGATTTTGCATAACTAATCATCTCTAAACTTTGATTAGGTGGAGCTTAATAGGTTAGTATGTACATAAATTACATAAATCTTGTAGATATCCTTTAACATCCGTTATCGAATCATGCATTATCACACATAATTAGGACAAATGGGCACGATAGTAAACAAGAGCGGCGATGCCCATCTCAATTTATTATGTTTGTGTACGAGATGGGGTAAACTAAAAAGGCGCGGTTAGTGGGATTGATGTTAAATTGTCGTGTAAACATGGGAAAAGTTCTGATTAAACCTTTTCCGCGCTGGGCAACGCGCCGCATGAATCGGGCTACGGGTCAGTGTTGACCCAACACTTCGCACCTGCCTGTGCGGCGCGTTCTAGGAACACGCGTCTATTCCTCAACTGAAAATCATAATGCCATATGAATAAACTACGCGTGTATGCTGCTGTTAGCCCACATACAACAGTAAATTTTAGGTACCAAACACGTATTGCTTGCTTGTTTTGTAGATTGGTGGTAACAAGAAAATTGTTCAATGCGCAATAGACTTCCTTCACAGTAGGTATTTATTTGTATACGGATTGTCACCTATAAAAGAGGCAAAAAATAAATAAAAAATGTAGGTCAGACGACTCACGGATGTAGACACTACTGAAAATGAAAAAGTAAGCTCGTTGATGTCTTTTATATTAGAGAGCAAAAAGTATCAGAAATTTGAAAAGTGCGCTCGCTGATGTCTTTTAATGGGAGACTGAAAAGTATAAGGAAATAAAAAAGTGTGCTCGCTGATGTCTTTTAATGGGAGACTGAAAAGTATAAGGAAATAAAAAAGTGTGCGCGTTGATGTTTTTACATGGAAGACCGAAAAGTATCAGAAAATTGAAAAGTGAGCTCGTTGATGGCTTCAATATAGGAGACCGAATGGTATCAGATGAAATTATTATTCAGGAAATATTTTCAGATTAGAAACATTTACGTAATATCATAGTTACAAGTAATGTAAATTTACAATGATGACTCGATTTATAAATTGGCGTAATTTCTCTAAATATACAAAATGTCCATGACTCAACACGTTAACTGTACTTCCGGCGGTTTTAAATCTCAATCCAAAAACGTTTGGTTCCAAAATGAAAGAACAACGAAAACACTATCACTTTACTTGTTACTACGTAGCTTTTTATGAGGACGTCTTTCATTTACTTTGTTATTTCAACGGGAACCCACAAAGAGGTGCTAAATTGAATATCGTGAGGTTCAAGTTCCCAGTGCTACGTGAATTGAATGTCTCTTTAATTTGATCACACTGTCAATTAAACCGAGTTTTCCAAATATGTCATTGACTCCAACACCGTTGGATTATCTCGCTGATCTCGAGCGAAGGAACGAAATAAGGACACTATTAGAAAAATGTTGTTGATTTCTACACCTTTTTTGCGCAACTTTTATGCAGTCAATGAATCATTAGATATGAAGTCAGCGATAATTACTAATTGCTCGTAATTAAATTAATCGTAAATGGATTTAGTGAGCCAAGTCAGACTGTTGGAATTCCTATTCTATGTCGTATTGCCATTTATTTTCAATAATGGTGTGATTGCGAAAGAAAACTGGGAATAATTGAATGAATTATGCTCGTCGAGTCTGATTTTAATTTAATTGAGTTATAGAGAGTACATTTTAATTATGATTGTACATTAAGATTTTATTTTTATTTCAAATTGGGCATTATTACTGTAAGTACCTATGGAAGAAAATATAAACAACCAAAATGATGAAATTTGTTTACAACATTTGTTAGTGGCGGCGTAACGCTAGTAGTCGCCTGCACGCGCTGTGTTGAGCAACGCATTGGATAATAATGTAAATATCTTTGCTTACACGCTAACTATTACATGGATGCAGACAAAAATACGTAAGTATTATATTAAGTCATTCAATCGTCTTTTTTGTTAATAAATGATTCGAGAGTATGTTAGATTGGTTGTGTGTAGTTTCGTTATTTATGGTCTTATTAACAAAAAAGAAATGTATAAAGTCGAGTCGTATCAGTGACGTGACTGCGACGGAAGCAGTCGACGACACGATAAACGCATTAGCATTATTATCTCAATAATTACTTACTTGCATTTGGCCCAAATAGCTGGGCCGCGTCTACCGGCTTCAATTACCGTCGAAGGCGATACGCGGCCGCCGCCAACCGCCGCCCGCCGCCCGCGCCGCTGTTTGGACTGCCACTTACCGCCCGGTTAAGTACCCGACGGAGACGGGCCACGGCTTCATATGGACTCCATGTTTACCTACTCCACGAAAACTCAACATGAGAATAGGCACTTAAAAGGCAGTAACTTAATCAACTAGCGTATACAGAGTCATTAGCGCTTCACATCCGTACTTCGTACACGATACGCAGAGAGATAAAATGTGTTTCCATTTCTCATAAGATGCAAACGCTGGCAAATAATTATGCCCCATTCGGCCCTATTAAGTCGTCGCCATTACAGCCGCCCGTAATGCCGATTATCAGTGCTTCGACACTCATACTCGGGGTGGCTCGCAACACGCGAACCTAACATCTGTTAACTTTTAAGTCACTTGGATATACACCGAGCTGCATTCCCCGGCCACAGTTAAGTCTAAGTATCCAGTTACATTTTCATTCCAGCGGTCGATTAGTTGGAAAGCGGCAATCCAATTATGTGTTTTATCACCTGAGTGAATTTTATTTTCTCCCAGCACCATCGTTACGGCTTTAATCAGAACTTAATAAGCGGAGGGGCCGTTCAAAAGTCGGTGCTCGAATGTGATGGTATCCGGTAGTTGCGAGGAATTTCCTCCAGGAGGCTGGTGTATAGTAGCGGCAACTAATTGTAGGAGAGGGATCGATGAGATGGTCGGGAGTGCGTGCTGGAGTGCACCCGGCAATCAGAAGCCGCGCGCCGCCATTACGCGGCTAAGCGCTCTCATTACCCGCCGCGGCCGGCGCGGCGGCGGCGCCGGCACCACCCCCTGGACACGCCATCGCAGCGACAAGCCAACGCGCCAACGCCATACCATCTACGGGACTCTCGATCTTCGTTACGCCAACAATCATCCTTTTAGAAATAACATATACGGAAATGGTCGGAATTGATAGAATACTTTCTCCGTTTACCTATATATCTACCCAGGCTCGATCAACCCGATTAAACGGTTTTGGCTGACAAAAAGAAACTAAAGAAACGTTTCGTTGTAACATCACGTCATGTCCTTTGCAATTACTTAAATTGTGGTGTAGACAGTTTACGTTTCATCCGTAGTTTGATTGGAGACGGACACTTCTCCGCGATTGTTTGTGATGGAAACAAAATGAAGCCGGATTTATGCGCATCTAATTTGGCTCGGAGCCGGGCGCGGCGGGCGCGGCGGGGCCTCGCCGCGCCGGCTCTTATCTGGTCGTGCGTTTTTATTGCGAACGCAGCCACTTTGTTGTCGCAACGATGCGAGACTTTTTGCGCACTCATCAATTTCCGCGCCTCAGCGATTGATTTATTCATGAAAGCCCTTCGCCTTCACGGAGGAAGTGCCTTTTTTCGGTGACTGTATCACTGAAATTTGCAATGAAGCTCATTCGAAAACAATGTGTTATTTATTACTGGAATACAAAAGTGGTGTCCATGTGATTTTATGTGCTTATTTTACCAAGTACCAATCCGAGATATTTGCAATTACATCTGCCTATAGAAGCAGCGGTAGCATACGTAAGTGCAGTTCTCGAGATAATAAGTTTACATTTATGCTAACGAAACAAAGGATAACGATAATAGAAATCACAATAGAGAGCCACATTGCAAATGGAAACTATGGCTGGAATCACTTAGAGAGCATCAGATAGGAGAGCGCGCCGCCGCCGATCCGTCACTGTCGGCTCGGGTTTACGTTGCAGGGCCTTTATCTGCGCGGCCAGGGTAAATCGCAAGCATCAGCGGAGCTGTTTACCAAATTGTTTTCAATAAGCTCTAACGAATAGTGTTACAGCGGCTCGCAACACAAATAGATGTACGCGATAAACCTGCATTCCTAATGATTGGGGCTTGAAGTATTTTATAGCGATTTATAGCGGTTATCGTTTTACATAAGTTACCTAAGTAGAGATACAATAGAGGTTGCTGATAAAGGAGTAGTGTTTTCCTCGTGGGGCACCGGCCGGCCGGGCGGCGGGGCTGCGGCGTGGGCCGCCGCGCGCCGCCGATCGCCGCGACAAGCGCGGCGCGCGGGCGTCGCGCCGCGAGCGTCGCTAACGAGCCGCGGCACGCGATCGCGAACATGAGCGGGGTTTTCCTTCCGTCCAGTGGCGCGCAGGAAATCACGAGAAAACACACTTTTTCATTACGCGACACGAACTGGATCTCTACGCCTTTATGTAACGACGGCATCGCAGACAAGCTTTACTGGAGCCGCAATTAAGATTTCCACTTTTTGCACACTTTTATTGCTTCACTTCATGGAAACTTTATTGTCGAGAACGTGTATCTTTAGATAGTTATCGCAGAGAAGAAATCGCACTTTTTCTAAATGTTTCAGAACCAGCTCTTATTGTGTCTTTTATTTTCCAGAAACATTTACAACATCTCGTACCTACTGTGCTACTTGCCGTTACGGTCGTTACGGTTTTATCTCCGATCTGGGGAGGCCGTAAGGTGTCGTAGCGGCACTACTGTGCTTGGACCGCGCTCATTCGGTTTTCTGCCGGCAGGTTCTCGCCGTACGGGTTCAAGTACCACCTGGAGACGGCGAGCAGCAGCTCGCAGCGGCGCGAGGACGACCGCATCACCTACATCAACAAGGGCCAGTTCTACGGCATCACGCTCGAGTATCTGCACGATCCAGACAAACCACTCAAAAACCAGACCGTTAAGGTAAGTTTTATATAAATAAGGCTAGGTAAAACTGAGATGTAACATTTCATTATTGTTTTGTAGGCTAGGTTGAAGTAGGTAATAATATGTACTCGTATCCATAAATCTGCAACTTCCTTTGTCTTGTTAATTAAGACCGAAGATAAATAGAGGTAATCAACTTAACTGTAGTCAATTATTTACACTTTCGATAGGAGAAAATAATTTTATTTTTAGCACATGCTGCGACGTTTTGCAACTCGGTAGAACGAATCTTCTCAAACACTCGCATGTACGTAAATTATGATCATACGTGACTCGGTAATTAGACGACTGTGGAACTTTTATTATTATTGAAATTAATTGCACTTATCGGCTTTTAACGGTTGGTTGACCGGATGTTTACCTCTAGCGGACCTTAGAAAGCTGTGTCGACGCACTTTAGAGGCGCGAGCGGTCGTAAAGTGCGGCCGCGTCGTCGTCTCCGGGGAACATCTCAATTTATAATTCAACTCGGTGGGAATAAAGTGTGTAAAATTATAGCTCCTGTGCGGAAATGTAATCGATGTTGGTTCAATATTTACGAGGTAAATGCAAGGCGTATAATTTTATTGGGTTGCCCACGCGCACCCACTCGCGCCGGCACCCGCGCCCCGCTGGCGACACTTGCTGCGATCACGACGTGTAGCGCTGATCAGGGAGCGACACTCACCTGCTGCTTTATGCGGCTACCGCCTGCCGATTTGTATGGATATTACCGAAAAGGTGTGAAACCCAGAAATTGTATGCATTTCCTAGGAAATGTACAAAATGGCGAGCCAATTTAGCAAATGTGTTAATTGATTTGTCGAAGGTTCACATTTCCAAGGAAATGTATGTATTTGCTAGGCATTGTATTAAATTCCTAAATGGTAGTCGGATGTGACAGACCGACGTTGTTGGTAGATTCGGCTTTTATACAAATTTTAAAATAAAACAGTAGAATTAACACATTTCTGATTCCTGTTTAGGAATATTAGAATTTACTTCACACATTTTCGGTCGATTTTAGGCATTTTATTGATTGTTTCCTAGGAATTCGTACTGACGTATCACATACATTTCCTGTATATCGCTAATAGACAGACTGAGAAAGAAACATAGTTGAATACAAGGTTCTCAAAAATACCTACTTACCAGACTACATTAAGCAGTGATGGGTGTAGCCACTTGCGCACCGAATGCGTTCACGTGGCGACCGCAACGGCGGCGCGAGGAAGCCCGACCGCAGCGGTTCGGTTACACCGGCTCCGTGATCGCAGTCTTCCATGTTTTACTTTCGTTGCGAGAATAAGAATAACTTTACTTAAATTAGTCTACATAGTTACGTATTAGTAAAAATAATATAAACTCAATTAATAATGCAATAAGATTGTGTAAATGGCGCTGTCAGAGAGACTGTAGGACACCACGGCGTTTTTTTATATACAAGCGGGAGGCAAACGTGCAAGCAGGTCATGTTGGTCTCGAGTCGAACGGTTTTCAACAATTATTTTCGGCAAGAAAATTCAATATTTTGATGAATTACGCCGATTTACTCTGTTTTTGAACTATCCGCTTTCGGTGTTGCCAATGTGATTAAAAAAATATAGTCTTTTTCATGCCGAAAATCAAAATTGAACCTTTCTACAGCCGCCCATGGACATTTACAACTATTTTGTTTTATATACTGCATTATATAAAGGTAAAACATGAGGGTCCTCTAAAATATCTACTCGTATATGTTGACACACAACACCAGTCTACGTAAGCCAGTGAGGGTCTATCCTCTTGCTTACCGAGAGCGTTCACGTGGCGACCGCAGAGGCTCGGTTACACCGGCCGCTGCTCGCCTGCGCTCTTTTACTTTCATTGCCAGGACAACATTACTCAAATTTCTTTAAAAAACAAAACTTTTAAGGCATCCCGTCACTGCATGTAAATAAAAAAAAACATCGATAGTTTTGTCAACAAAAAATTACTGCTTTATATTGGCACACAATAAACGTTATTAATATAAAGATAATTATCAAATGTCAAAAGCAATATCTTATAAAGCAATGAATTATAAAGCTTAATAAAGCTAAATAATATGGTGGCCACCAACATGAAATTGTTCCTGCGTTGTCTCGTTGGCCTGTTGAATTACGATGTAATCTATCTTGAAGAATGACACATCAATAGCGTGACTCGTTAAACCATTATATTGCATGAGAAAATTGTATTACCCAGACAAAAGATAAACCCGCATTGACAACCACGTGCTCAATTTCCCATGGAAATCGGAAATCCCATCGCATTACAGTTTCCCGACATTTCCTTGGAAAGATAAAGTAAACCGATCACAATTAACTTGCTTCATTTCGCAAAGTGTAAGTAAATCTACTTGACTAACCGGAAAATCAAGACTCGCCACTAGCAAATCTCGTTTAGGATTAATTATTTTTTAATTTACACCGGTTGAGCCTTTAATTCCAAGTATGAACAAGCTATTGTTTGCGAAGAAAATAATATGTAACCGCCAATCCATTGTATCGGCGTACCGGGGTTGCATATGAAACTCGGGGACTATTCAATAGGTGCGTTTTCATTTGTTTTTCTTTGGTTAAGTATAACATATTCAAACACGTTTTATCTGTATTGAATGGGCTTAGATCGGAATAATCAGAGATACAATGCGACATACGTTTGAGGTTATTATTAAGGCAGTAAGTGGGCCGCGTCCGGCGGCAGGGCGGCGGGCGCGGGCGGCGGGCGGCGGCGCGGGCGCAGCGCCGGGAGCCGCGCTTATCGCGTCGCAATCGAGTCCGCATTGTGCGCTCGGCTGATAATTAAGACGACGCTTTTGACATTCGCCATATAGGAATACAATGACCGCCGCGGGAGTCCCGCGTCCGGCCCGCTCGGATAATATCGCTACGGTTTAAACAATAACCCGACCCGTATTATGATAAAATAATTTCAATGAGCAAACATCGTGTTCTCTTAACGAGCATTCTTTCTCTTCCAATATAACAAGGTATGCTACGCCATTGGAATGTTATAAGCCCGGGTACATTGCGCTAATTGCCACTTAGCGTTCTTCTGTACGGATCGTCGACGTATACAATATCCCCTTACGAATTTAATATTGTAGGTACGTAACCTACCTTAATAGTCACCATACAGCATTTACTAAAATAATAAACAAAATTATAGCGCTATCATTACGTTAAAAACAAATTTAATTGACGCAAAAAATAATTAATTACCTACCAATCTCTGCGGTTTAACTTGTTGTTTTTTATAAACGAGCAAAATTTAATAGGTGTGACGTTAACAAGAAACGCTGATTGTTTGTTAGTTATCAACCATGGCTGACAATTTAAATTCACACGCGATTCGTACACATTTTGCGTGTCAGGTGGCGGTTACAAGACAAACTTATTCGATATTTTAGCAAACCGAGATTTAGGTGTCGGGGCGGCGGGCGCGGGGCGGGCCGGGGCCGTGCGTGGCGGGGCCGCAATTACAAGCGCGGCGATACCATCGCCCGTCCCCGGACCCGCCGCGCACGCAGCCACTGTACACCACAAATCTCACGAAATACAACATTTTCACCTCAATTGTTCTAATTACCAATTCTGGCACCGCTCCTTCGTTAACCCCACGGAAGTTCACACGCAATACACACAATATTTGCATATCAATTTGAAATGACAAATCGCATTTTAAAATGATATGTAAAGAGACATTAGTAGGGTTGAATAGATTGTCTCGGCAGCGTACGTAGGTTCTTATAAGCAAAAAGTATTGTGAGAGACAGTCGATCAATCACACATTGTAGAGGCAATTAATCATCCCGCTAGTGGCGCAATGTCGTTTCTGATATTCCGCGGTACTCGAAGGGTTGCTGCTGCCCTATATGCGGCGAACAAAGTGGCTTTCATTAATCACTGCGAACGTACTACTTACTTCCTTGATTCGGTTTTTATTCTGAGAGATATTATGTAAGCCCTTCTTTAAAAGGTTGAACAGCCGGTACACATAAAAGATTTCGATAAAAATTTATAATTTAATTCGCGAATGTTTCCGGATTTTTAATAAAATATTGTTCATTCGGTGTCACTTACCAGATGAACCAATAACAGTTAATGTTTTGACGAATAACGATAAATTGTCCAATTGTCTATATATCTTTATCACATACGATGCGCATCGCACATAGCACGATACCACAATTACTCATTCAGAGCAGTTTTTACACCCGTTTTTATCGCTACTCTAACTCTGACATCATTGTATTCACTTTCGTAGCAACGGAAACTCGCGTAATGAGACACGTCTTGCTTTTATATTGCTTTTACAATATTTTGCGATTTTAATGATTGCTCCGGATATCTTTTTATGGCAATCGTTAATGACGCCTTTTACACTGAACATGACTGTTACGCTTGATGAGGGATTATAACGGTCGCCCGGTCAGCTCCTGCGCTCCGAGTGAAGGGCTGTCATACGAGACAGCGCGGGTATTTCTCACAGGGCATGTGCGTGTAATCGAGTTTCGGTGCGCTCCGAGGAATATGGGCCATTGTGCGACTGTACAAAAACACGAAATTAGCATGCACGTTGATAGTTGCAAGTTGCCAATCACGCTCGCAATCAATCACGCGCCGAGATGGCTCAATCCCGCACCCCCGGCGCACTGCGCCCCGCTCCCCACGCCGCTCCCCGCGCTCCCAGCCGTGGGCACCAGAAAAACTATAATGATTATAAACTGCAGAATTATTCAACAGATACGTCGGTGTAACGGTATTTTTTAAATGACTTCAAACACTCAAAGATAACGCCGGCGATGTGAAACATTTTAACAGATAGGTAGGTTTAAAGTTACACGCATTAATGTAGGCGGTGTAAAAGAAAATGATAATAAATAAATAAGTTAATATGCACTCGGAATGTGTAGGTATATATAAAGTGAAATTGCTACAAAAATGTTCTCGAAATTGTTCAATAACTTTATTAACATAATAAGTGCTAAGGTTATTTATCAACATTGGTCGGACAGAACATTACAGTAATGTACTTTTTATGCCTTTCCTTGTTTTTAAGTCGTACGTAATTTATGCGATTTTAATGTTATATCTTTTTGGACATTTTTGTTTGATCATAAAAAATCAACGCCAACGCGTACGTAATTACGGTGTGCGTACTGATGAAAATTGCGTAATCTTCAAAATATGATATATGTTTTTGTTAAACTCATTAGTTCATTGTGTTATAAATTTTATTAACAATAAATAAATTAGATTTGGTTAAAAGTCGGTAGGTGCATTCCATCGGCTGCGATCGGCCACGGCAGGATGCGCGCGCGCCGCTCGACTGAGCGTGAATTTTCCACCTTCGGTTTCAGGATCACATAACGCCACTCGATAGCTATTACGTTTGCGAAATATTACGTACTACCCTGTAATAGTCACGTAACCACTGAAAGTGCATAACCTTCCATTAACTAATCCTGCCCGCAGACAGGTTACTGCACGCAATAGATTCGTTGGTCGGCGAAACGGTCATCCCTTTTAGAGCACAATCATTTTTGCGCAATGATACGGCTTATGTTACTCTAACAACAATACGATCAACTTTCACTCAGTTTTAATTCCGTTTAGGTACGGTCAAATTGGGTGACGGAGACGCTGGACGCAAATGGTGTTACGTAATTGGAGGTCTGTCATTGTCTCGCTATTGGAAGTGTCACGGCGCGCGCGTATTTAGCGTCAATCCTTGATAGCATCGGCCGACAGCCGGCTGCCCGCAATCAGCGACATTAGGTGGCCTAAGAACCAATTACGCAACTCTATCGTGCGCAGGAGCTTAACCCACCTCCGACGGCATTCAACAAGCAAAATATTTACTCTTCATTCATTTATTATAAATAAAACATACATTTATGAGATCCTCATGTTATTACTGTCATTATTACCTACATATTGTCTACAATTATTTAGGTTGCACAATATCATACTGCGACAGAGAAAAGCGTGATTGAAAGCGGCTCTAAGCGGGAGGTACGTCATCTTAAGCCGCATCACGCTTCGTCCAGAGCCCTGCACTTTACGATCTGACATTTCCTTTCGACATTTAAGCAGATTAGTGTTACGACGCGACTTCGAATGGTAATCCGACGCTGGACGGAACGCGGGAATCGCTCCGGTTCAATCGAGGTGTAGCGGTCACTAGGCGCTGCTTACTATCGTGCCTGCAACTATTGACTGATATATTAATATAGGAAGCAACTGGCATCTTAATAAATAAACTTAATACTACCTGTATTATGAATATGCATACTGTAACCCTTATTCATACTTTATTAACACGTGCAAATTCTATAAAAAGGAACAAAAGCTCGTACTTATACATACACTTCATAGAAAGTATTTCGATAGATTGATAGACTACTATTACAGGCACGATTGTAATTTCAGCCCCATGGTGCAATATTGAAACTAATATTGGCGTACGTGCTTAATATTCAATTAGAGGCGAGCGTAGCGGCCGGATGCGCAGGAGTGGCGCGCGCAGGGCAATTTGTCCGGCAGCGGAAACTGCGCATCTCTAGCAATCTCCCGGGCCCGCGGCGCGTCCGACCGCTTAGAACCCAAGTGTATACAATTTACCATCGTATAGTACTTTTATTTTTACTTAGAAACGATATCAACTTTAAAAGTATAATTTGACGCCTTCAACTGTCGAAATAAATATTGGCGCAGTTAAAATGTAGGTACTCGAAGGTATCGTATCGTATACTTCGGTTACACCCACAGTTCCGCGGAGAATTTATGTCGAAACTGACATTCACTGCGGAGAACATTCGCAACAAATAACCAAGGCGTTAAAACAACTAACTGAAACAACTGGCGCACTTAACAAACAGACGTATCCGTATCAGATACAGCGTATCGCGAAGGCAGGACATTACTTTTGCTCTATCGATAAAGCTCAACGGTAAGCGAAATAGTTTTGCCACGCAGTGAACATAAATAATTGTCATAAAGTAGATAGGGCCTGATGGATGGAAGCCGCACCCAGCTGCTAACGAGGAAGGCTTCGCCAGCGAGAGACCTAGGTATGAAAGTCCTCACGGTCGCGCACTCGACGTAGCTCGCTTCATTAGCATAGATAAAACAATGTTCTGACGTAAACTCCTTGGCATTACTTAACGATTGCACGCATTCCTTATGAACAGATGATGCGATGCTCCGTACTACCGCTACGATATGCACTAATAACTAATTTACCAAAGCGTGACGATGAAAAATATGGTATCCTGATTTATATAAATACTTTACGTAATTGCTAGGAGAACTTTCGTATGTCATGTAGAACATGTGATATTGGTATCTCGAACAACCACTAAACTATATACATGGCGGCAAAAGTCCCAATGACAAATAGCTATCGATAAAGGGATAAAGTGTGTACACGTTCAAGCACCATTCTTAATTAGACCATTTATTTATCTGGAGTCCAGCGCTCAAGAGCCATCATGTTGCACGAAAAAGATCATTCATTTTACTAAATCTCCCCGTAAATTCTATACAAGATTTCTATATGAATTGTTAACTAGTTCATTTGACAGCATTTTAATGGACTGGTTACTGCGCTAGCTACTTGTATGTGGAAGTAATAAACAAAATATTAGAAAGTCTGTTTCCTTAACGTAAATAGAAAACAAATTACCTACTTGGGTTACCAAATAGTTCATTTCTTTGCTGAGAGATTAATGATTGTTCTAAGACTGTCACACATGGGCAAAGATATAGATCAGATGATTGCGTTAGTTATATGTGAAATAAGTATATGCAAATGCTTATTTATTCAAATAGAGTGATGAAATTAATGTGTAGCGGTTGTCAGAGCTTTATCGGCCGGCGATGTATACGTATAATCGCCAGCATTTATATTATCTTTAAAAATGGCGTGCTCAAGCCGTTTTGGTCCTTAAGATGTGGTCGTTGTCGTCCACAGTCGCGTGGCTAATTGCGAGCGGTGGTGTAACGAGCAGTGTTGGCGGGTTGTACAACAGTCTCCGGGCATGTGTCACACACGGTGCGAGAGAAAGCGTGCTTAATCAGATAACTCAGATTGTCAACCGAGCTCCTGAAATCGGGTCGAATGTCGATACACTCGATTAATTAATTGACGGTCCGAAAAGTTGGAGGTAACTGGTCCACCGAACAAAAACTGTTCTTGTGAAACGCACGCCGGCAAAACGTTTCAACTTCACAGAAACGGAGCAGCCTGCGCGGTGCCGTGCCGCGGAGCGTTCTGATAAGATAACACCGACTTTTAAATAAATACCTTTTGAATTTAGAAGGCTCTTAATTAAACTTCAATCGACTCACGTATATCGAGTTCGTGGTTACTCGATCGCTTCGTAAATACAATTAATACGGGCACCTAGATGGTACCACCTAAGTGATTTCAATATTAAAAGTAAGTATGTGATAAATGATTAGTCAATTTTGTGTTTTTGATACTAATCTATAACCATTAAGGAAGATAACATATTTACAGTTTTTTGTTTAATAAGTGGCGTGAGTCACGTCCATAAATTGCGACGGCCTTCGGTGGCCCGGCCGCCAGCAACAGCTACATATGTAAATACAACCAACAACAAAATGCTATCAATGAATATTAATTTTTGCGTCGATCATCTATAAAATTGGTTGAGAGGTACCTTTGATCCCTCATATTATAGGTATACACGATATATAGATCGATAATTACCTACTTATGTAAAGTCGGTCGTGGTCATTATATAAAAATCGCCACCATTTTGATTAAATTCTCCGATATTACCTACTCTATCACGCTTATTTGTATCGTATTACGCGTGAATATTTTTTTCAGTCAGTAATTGGTATTTATATTTATTACATCAGCTGATCAAGGCAATTTAATTGTAAGCGAATTTGTAGATATTACTATAGATTTTACGTCAATAGAGTCCGGTATCCTTTGTACAAATTTATAACTGGCTCTTTAAATTATCAGCAATTTAAGGGCCCAATAAACAAGGCTGCAAGTTGAAGTTGTAAATGAAATCAAAGTAAATCTTGTGCTGATAAATTGCGCAATTTTAAACATTTAACTCTGTTGATTACTAGCTGCAATGTATCTTTGTCGTGCTACAATAGCCAAACAACACAGCTTTAACATTGTTCGCTATCAATTGCAACTTCAAAATAGATACTAAATTCTCTAGACCATTACCAGCAACAAATACATTAATTACGTAAAGTAGAAGACTACAATGTTGTAACCTACATCAATAGAAACTTATATGACAACTAAATGAAAACGATTATCTTTATTTCATCTGTTGTAATAAACCTAATCATTTTAATTTGGAGTTATAATTCACGTAGCTCTTAACTAATCAGTTTACAGTTAGATAGATAGGAGATATGCATAATGTATTTTCTCTAATACCTATCCACAAATATTTAGAATACGAATAAAGCAGTAAATGTTTATATTTATTAATGTGACACGATCAGGTGAGGCGAGCACCGTTACAATTTTATACGTAGCCTACACATTAGTATGCGCAGTTCCGTTCAGTTTACACGGCGAGGCCGCTCCGAACTTCGGACCAGAGAAAGCCCATTTAGTAAAACGCAAAACCGATCGAAACCGGTAAAAATTGCTCATAAACTCTACGTGTTTACTCTAATAATCGTGCCGATTATCGCTCTTCGAGTTACACGTGTAAGTGCTGTTGCGTATTTTAAATGCTATTAGTACAGTTGACGGTTTAGAATCTGAAAAGATAAGGGGTTCTATTTTTGAATAGCTGTTTCGATTCGAACGGTTTTCAATTTTGATTTTCGGCATGAAAAATTCAATATTTTTTCAATCACATTAGCAACACCGAAAGAGTTTAATTCAAAAATCGACATCATGCATAAAAAAAATATGGAATTTTTCATGCCAAAAATAAAAATTTAAAAACCGTTCGAATCGAGGCGAGCGATTCAAAAATAAGGCCCCTGGTTACTGTTGCATTTACTTGCTGCATATAAATACACGATATTATAATATGTTCAAGCGGGCAGCATTAGAATGCAGCGGCGGTGGCAGCGGCGGCGGCGGGAGGTGTCGCGCGCGCGCTCCATCAATCAGAGGCGACGATCGGAGGTGCTTTCTCGTCGTTAGCCCTATATGGCCGGCCCGGCACCACGCCTCGCCTCACCAACTTCTTTTTCACTTCATTTTCTAACTCGTTCATAGAAATCTCCCAACAGCATATTTCACTTTTTCAACTGAACGGAAATGGTCGAAAGATTTCACGTGAGTTTTAAATGAGTATGAAATTAAGATGCCCGCCGCGACGACGTAATCGCACTCGTTTAACGTAATAGCTGAGAAATGCGCGACGGTAATCGCGTTTTGCGTATTCGCAAAATGCTCTCGGCGCTGGCTGCTTCGGCCGGTGCTTTCGCCATTAAAAGTTGGCAATAAATATCAAGACACGCGGCTCCTTGGCCCCGGCTAGGTGTTTCTAATGACTACCCTCTGAGGCGATTTATCTAGCATAAAGAATCATCTTCCATTCAAACCTATCTACCTATCTACTCACCTGTAGCAGTACTTGCCTTTGAATTATGTTTGACGAAGATCGTATCGTACTGTGTGCCCAATATCTTTCCCGCGTTATATTAATATGATCAGCGTAATAATTGGTCTTTCTTTTTTGTTTCAGAGCGTTGTAATGCTAATGTTCCGAGAAGAAAAGTCACCTGAAGATGAAATCAAGGCCTGGCAGTTTTGGCACGGCAGACAACATTCTGTGAAACAAAGAATATTAGATGCAGGTTGGTGTTAATTTTGCTTTTACGATACCTACATCACATCAACAATCCACTGTTGGGCTTTAGCTTCACCATAACTTCTTCCAAACTTACACTGTAGCCTAACCAATGCTTGCGCGTCCGATGATTCTGTAAGTCATGTAAGACACGTTTAACACAAAAACATAGTAGCGCTCGCGGCGACACCGACCGCGGCGCGTTGCGTGCGGCGGCGGCGGGCCGGGGCGGGCGCGGGCGGGGCGCGGGGCGCGGGGCGGCCGCAGGACCTAATTACCGAGCTGCAGGCGGATAGCCGAGGCTCCCGCGCACCCCGCACTGCCATTACATCTCGTTAGGACATTTGCATAAATAAAGCGCGTCCCACACTCCATGTCCACCTGCAAACCTATCAATCGCCCTCTAAAAATAAATTCCCCCGGGCTCCCATCGCATAGAAATCCCTAGTACACCAAGCTCACATAATACTTCCACATACTGTCGTTTCATACTATTTAGATTGAGATAAAAGGTTTCGATGAGATGCTTAAATAAATTAAGAGATGAACACGATGAAGCTCGCCATGACGTGGTTACAGGAAATCATAAAAATTCGTGAGAAGACTTTATCACTTTATAGCTACGGCTATTGCTACGCAGGCATTTAGATGGCGTACAATGTCTGAATATAACGTAGGCAGTTAATTTGTGCTAAGTAGTGGACGTAGCTGATAAAGATTTATTTATTTTATGTTTTATTATAAACATAAATATACCGGTGTATCTTTACTAATTAGGGTATCTCGAAAGACTTTAGCCAGGGCGTGTAGCTATCTCAAATGTATGTGGGCGCTGCGGTATGCGCAAAGATATCGCAAATTTGTGACTAAATATGCGTGTCTCGTTGTGTTTAGTCGCTGAGAGGCGATATAAGGTGCGGTACAATATCGCCGGGCGCGGACATAATTACCAGCGATAATATCGCGCCCTTCATTTGCATGTTAATTGTGAGGCGACGCGCGTCTTCTGCCTTCTACTTGTAAACAGCGTTTCTAAACCATGCAGTTTGTAGGACTCCTCTAGGTATTAATTTTAATACATTTATTTTTATTATTTTCCTTTTAAAGTTTAGTCAAATTCGGAAAAAGCAATTTTACATAGCGTAAAACAAAGTCACTTCTGGCGTCTGTCCCTATGTAAGTATGTATATATGGACGCTTAGATCTTTTAAACTACGCAACGGATTTTAAGATAAAGTGACTCAAGTGGAAGGTTTACAAGAAAAAAAAGGGTAGGTTGTAGAAGGTGTAGGGTGGGTGTACGGTAGGTGGAGGGTGTAGATGTAGGGTACTGTAGGTGTAGGGTAGCGCAGGAGCCGGGTAAGGGTAGTATAGAAGTAGGGGTAGGGTTGCGAAGCCGCGTTGGGTCCACTAGTATTGATATGTAACCTTTTAATAACTTGATGTAGGTACCCAGCGATTTTTTCCAAGTAATCTTATTATTCATATAATGGCAATTTATGTGGAAAACACATGGCTATTTTATGGTCGAACCAAGGGACCCGAATGGGGCTTGCGTCATCGATGGAATGCTTGCTTATTAATCGCTCGAGGAGAAGTAAACACCGCTGATATATGACACTTTACGCATTCTAACATTACTTAACTGGGGTCTGTAGCATTAGTAATGAGTGACGCCGCGGCCACAAGCGGTGTCTATAAATTAAATCTCAAGGAAAATAAAAACATGGAAGCCATTAATTCGCGCGGCCGGGCCAAGTTTAATGTCAAGGTTTTTTAGCTTATCGCGATGTTAGTTATGTTTTATTTTATTTACTTTGTTAACGTAATTTCGTAAAACAGAATAACACATCTATATAGATAATATTCAGATTTTTAAAAGTACCTAAACAACAGATATGATACAGTTGAATAACTACAGAGATATCAAAGCAAGAGTACCTAATGGATTTATAAAAAACTACGCAACCTTTACGTAGGGGCACAGAAAGAGGAAATTGACTACTAACTGGTTGTTTAATAGCGGTGTGTGCGGCATAATACGTACCTATTGCGCCGGTGTTTTTATTATGAACAATTTCTTGGACGTGATTGATCGTTTTCAATTAAACGTATAGGCACAAGCCTACGTGAGCGTGCGAGTAGGGAATGTGCGCAGTGTAGGTCGCGCTCAATGGAAATGCAGTGTAAGTACACTGCATGGTGCATGGGGCGCACTTGGTCCGCGTCAAGGGCGATACCAGACACCTGTGCGCAGGCGTGTGAAAGCGCGGCGGGGCGCGGCGGGGACGCGGCGCGGTCGCAACGCCCCGCGCCTCCTCACAATGCGTTCTCCGATTACATACACGTCTCCTTGGATCGCGTGTCCACCATCGCTGCAGCATCCTTGCGCCCACGGTTATCCCTCTTGACAGTTTTCGCTACATTGCAACGCATCACTGATTCACACGCCGGCTGACGGATTAATCTTGTCTTTTGACTTGTTGTGATGGAGATAAATTGTTGCTATGTTACTTCAAGGCCTTGTAAATAAAAATTGAATTTGAAAATGTGCTTAATTTATAGGTAACTACTTAGCAGTGGTGCTTATGTAGGTGCTACAAACGTTGTTACTTTGTTGGATTGCTTATTGGATAGCACGAAACCGCTTCTGAGCGGTGGTGGGCGCGGCGATACGTTACGGAGCCCGCAGGAAGTTACCCACTTAAACTCGTAAATCTGTAAGGCCTGTTAAAACAATAAGGCGCGTGAGGGCGGGCGGCGGCGTCCCTCCGCGGCTCATAAACACGTCAGCGCGCGCGCGGCCGCACAGATCGCGCCCCGGCTGATACCACACGCGCCCACGCCGCGTCGCCAACGAGTCCACGCTGCACTCACAGGGCTGATACCAAACACAACACTTTACATTCTAAAATCATTTCGCCAGCCCCCCGACTGCGAACCGCGACACCGTTAATCCTCGTCTGGAACCAGCCAGAACAAGTAGGTGGTACACAAATCAGAAAACCATTGGCATTAATTCCACTCAATTATACTTAAAGAAACACGTCATGAAAATAAATTTATTGCCGTTCAAGAAATGTGTCCTATTGCAATCTGTCCGGTATTTCAATGGTAAGCCGACAACCCTAGCGCGGCGTTCGCGTCGATTACTCACTAACAACCTCCCGCGCCTGTCTGCTAATGCAGGCTTATTGCTCCGAATGCAATAAACAACTGCATCGAAATAAACAACCAGACGTTACATAATAAGCGATACGCGTGTCAGCGTCGCCGGTTAGGCCGTTCGATTCCGTCGTCCAATTTTTATTATCTTAACAATGTTGCTTTTGAGAGTAACAATAATGTAACTCACGCTCGTAAGATAAAAAATAGTAATATGAGTGGTAGTGTCGCAGGCGGACTGCGTTGAATATGTATGTAAATAAAGCGGTCTTACGAATGGAAATGTTGGAATTAACATAGACTTGAGCGTATAAAGAGTTGCGTTGGAAAATTTGCAATCGCTGATAAATAGTTACTATCACGTTGTTATTCACGCCCAGCAAATAAATTTCCGTCGTCGATGACGTATTGTGCGTTGATATCTTAATCGAAATCTCTTGCGCCATTACCGCACCGTTGCTTGAGGACAAGATAAATGAGTGTCGGTCGTTTTGTTGCAGACACCAAGAACAGCATTGGGCTGGCCGGCTGCATCGAGGAGGTGGCGCACAACGCCATTGCCATCTACTGGAACCCGCTCGAGAGCGTCGCCAAGGTAAGGGAACCAACACAGACATGCATGATTCTAGACAAGCGAGCTCCATGTTTGGCTTCATCGTCGCGTCCCATCTGGTGAGATGGCGGTAAAATACCGGCCTAGTAAGTAGTAAAAAAAACCAACACAAACTTCTGTCGGAGTCATAGAGCATTTTGCGATTCCGACTGAACTCAAATATGAGTTGCTTGATTCATTTCTCTTTCTTGTATACGTTAGTAACAAGTTAGTAATTAGTAAGTTAATTAGCAGTCGTTAATAAAAAGTTGCTCGGTTTCACGAAGTTGATATGTTCTCATTGACTGAGCATTATTTGTTTACAACATGATAGTTGTTTATGAATGTAGTATCTCGGGTAAATCCCGCCATAGATACCTATGTCAAACGGAATTACTCATCAACATACAATGCGAACATAAACCAAATGTAATTAAATATCATATCATATGCAATAGTTTCATCTTTGTAGTAACTACACACGTTTTTGTATGAAACGTCGAAGTAAACATGTAATTAATTATCGTTCTCACGATTTATAAAGTTAAGCGCGAACTAAAAAAACGTTGTACAGAATAAGCTATTAAATTTAGTAAATACCTACTTATGTGAGTATTATGAATTACAGACATACTAAACTTTATTCTAGAGATGACGTGTTATTTGAAATCCTTTACTTTAAGATGATCTTTATATTTTGAACCTTATTATATAATTTATTATGTTTTGGCATTTAAATGTTGACATTTAGGTAGATATAGTAGGCCTAGTAGTAGTAGTAGTGATGATGACGATGAGTAATTTCGCTGTTTACGTTGCAACTGTATTTGACATAAATTTATGGTTTGTTATATAGCTCTTCTGTCGTTTCGTGATCCTCTAATGATTCTAATGAATGAATATTTTAATAATTGAAACAATAAAAAACTATGGTAGCCTGCGAATATGGTTATTGCTGTAGTAGTAAATATCATGCCACAAAGTCGTGTCAAACTGCGGTTCCCACTGCGTCATGGAAAATAATGTGCTTGTATTTTAAGCTAGTCGACGAAAAAACTGCATAAGATGCTCATTACTCAGTTGAATTGGAACCCAGATCATGATTGTACTGCACTTATTACGGGGTAATTAAATAGGGCCCTGTTGCCGTATTTGGCAGTGGCTTTAGTAAACGAAGCAAAAAAAGCTCCAAGCCTTCGATGTGACGGTAGCCTCCCATACCTGGGATGTCTCCGCTCACACTCATTAAATTATAAAATGATAAAACGCACTATGCATTTTAATTGGTTACATTTTAATAAAACCATTTAACCATTAAAGACTAATATTGGAATTATGTATACATAGGATAAAGACAACAAGCGTCATAAATATTCATGAAACAATTAAAACTCCGTGAAACAGCCTCGCGTAGGTAGCCTAGGTAGTCTAAGCAGAACGATAAATAGGTATATGGATGAAGTTAATCGTTATTAGACTTATCCTATGAAACACAGTCGTAATCGTTAACTTAATTCGTAAGCAACTCCAAAGACAAAACAAAGTAACACCGAAATTATCACTTGCATCCGAGAAACTCTGCTACTGCGCTTTAATAACAAGTTGAGCACATTCGTATTGGTTGGCCCATTTTCTTTTATTGCTATAAATTACTGGGATGCTGCTAGTCAGTTATCGATACACGTAATTATTTATTGTTAGCTTGTAGCGGATGCGAGCCGTTTGCGACAGATAATATGTGTTCGGCGGCGGGGTGGTGCGCGGCAAAAACGCGAGGGGGTCATTTGCATAGACCGCGGTAATGAGCGGGCGCCGGCCCCCGGCCCCCGGCCCCTGCCCGCTAAACACACCCCGCGCAATTACACGCTCCAGTACCGGATCTTCAATGGGTTCCATTCAAACGCTGCTCATCAGGCCGATTTAGACCTCGCGCCGACCTGCCGCGCCACCGCAGGCCGGCGCCGGCGCAGCGGACGCGATACACCCCTTATTGCCCGGGCCCACGCAACATCTAGCAATTACGTTTTATTTTATAAGTGTGCAAATGTGTTATTAATTTCTACTTGTTTGCCCTATTCCAGATCAACATTGCAGTGCAGTGTCTTAGTACAGATTTTAGCAGTCAAAAAGGAGTGAAGGTCAGTATTTGTTAAAATAAATAAATCCCTACAGTTAGAACCAATTTATTGTGAAGCAAACGTAATATTGTTGTAAAGTAAGAACACAATGAAGATACGACGATAAAATAGTCACATGCTAAACTGTCCAGTGTCCAGAAGTCATTGATATATCATTGAGATATTACAGTTTATATGGGACATAAAATAGTGATTTTACGAGCGTGAGAGAGATCAAACAGTTTCCACGAGCATAGGTACGCAGTGAAGTCGGCATTAAATGTAGTTTGTAGTGGTAAATGTTAATGAAATGTTGAAGTATGCAAATGTGCGTGATGCGGCGTCGCGGGGTCGGCAACCGCGAGCGGCGCTAGCGGCCGCCGGGTCTCAACAGATACATTAAAACTTTATTTGTATCCTTTATTGACTTCTCTAGCAAAGCCAAGCTTCAATATTAGGGTAGTATTTTTACGTACTAATGAACTGTTATAAACAAGCTGCTTTTTCGCTGCGTCGCGAGTGAAGGCCTGTGCGGTCGAAGTCACGGATATTACCTGCTTAATGTAATATGTTTACGCACTTTCCTTCAAACAAGCGGACAAATATCTTGTTACAAATAATCACGAAAGAATAATCCTACTAATGGAAACTTATCTTTTAGCGTTTCTTTCCGAAATTAGAATATAAAATGGAGTACAAATGGATTTCTATACAAGATCAAATGAAAAAAATATGCCAATTAAAATTCTTGTATCAAAACATTTACGTAAAAAGCTTCAATGCCAACGTTTTCAGTGTCCTTCGTATAGTTCATAGAAAAGACATCAACGCGCTCCCTTTTCGCTCTCGATTTTTATTTGCTTAAACCAATCTTTAGCCGGTATAAAATATTGTGTACGCTAATCGCCCATGACTCGCGGCAAGCCTCATGCTGATACGGCCCGAGTCGCTATCAGCTTCTCAATTACCTAGCGACCACGCCGCCGTCGCCTGTGTGCGCTCAACCTAGTATTAACAGTAAATCAACTTCGATCGTCACTTAGGTACTCCATCTATTTATAACCTCACTGGCAGCTATTTCCATTAATATGATAACTTGGCAACCCGCCCTGGCATCGCATGGCTCTAAATTATTATAAACCCTGAGTGACACAAAATATCCAATCAAACACACCCAGGAGAAATCGGGCACAGAGGCAGATTGTAGTATCCGGAGGACATTCTGTTATAATAATAATAATGTAGTAATAGTCACTAGATTACAGCAATACGCTTATAAATCAATATAACGATAAGTAGATATGTAGATGGACACTTATTATTAGGTACCACGCAAGGCATGAATTACAACGTCGCCAATCTTAACCTACGAACCAATTTCAATTTATTAATGAATACTAAACAGCCGGATATTACTCAGATAGTTGAGTAACTGTTTCCATGTATTGGCTGTGACATCGGCCTCGAACCGCCGCAATTAAGACGTTTCAACGCGATTCGACGCAGACACGTGCATATTTTCCTTATTCGTGAATTTATCGCAATTATCCCTTATGGATGTTTATTAAAACAGTTTTTGCCAATTCATATGTAACCACTGACACGAACCGTGAAATTACACGAGACAAAAACTAAATTGACTAATTGTTTGTGTTGTGCGTTAGACATTATTGTTGGTAATTTGTATGTAGTTGTTACCTTAATAACCACAGAGTACAGAGGAGAAATCGTATAAATAACGACTAATTGTATATTTATATCTTACTTCCAGGGATTACCACTACACATCCAGATTGACACGTTTGAAGACCCTAGAGATACACAAGTATTCCACAGAGGATATTGTCAAATCAAAGTCTTCTGTGATAAGGTAAAGTATCACAAGCAATTCAATCGCAATGCTATTATAATTTATGTTATTTGCTATGCTAAACCATTTTCTTATACATTCAGGGTGCAGAAAGAAAGACAAGGGACGAAGAGAGAAGAGCAGCGAAAAGGAAAATGTCTGCGACGAATAGGAAGAAGCTGGATGAGATTTACCATCCTGTGACGGAGAGGAGCGAGTTCTATACAATGGCGGACCTTGCGAAGCCGCCGGTGCTGTTCAGTCCTGCTGAAGACATAGACAAGCTAGCAGGGATGGATATTCAGGGCTTCTACGGGCACGACGACGCCGCCCTGGCCGAAGCCCACCTCAAGGGCGCTTCGCCCTTCCTCCTGCATGCGGCCAAGCCTCAGGCGCCCGCGCTCAAATTCCACAACCACTTCCCACCAGACGCGCCGGCGTAAGTGCTCCTAATTATTTTTAAACTGTGAATAGTCTTTAGTCGTTGTAACTTGTCAATGTATTCATAATTGTTATATAAGTCTGTATATTGCTGATAGTGTCTGAATGCGCAAAAATGAGATATACTGTCTCGGCACTATCCCTTAACGGGATGGCTAGAGATTTACGCAAGTCATACCTTCACAAACAAAAATGAGGACTTGTCTAAATAAAGGCAAGCCTTGAGGGATGCCTATGCAGGGGCAGTATTTGGCTGATAACTATTTAATCCGTTCATTCTAAACGATCCACCAATACACAACCCAACAACTACAACATGTCACAAAATACGATTCCAGGTACAGATCGGACGTCGGCGGTCTATCACCATACAGCGACCGCAAGGACGCGTTGGAGCTAGAAGGCGTTCTAGGCAAGCGCGCGCGCACGGCCACGCCGCCGCTGAGCGAGCGCGTGATGCTGTACGTGCGCCAGGACACCGACGACGTGTACACGCCGCTGCACGTCGCGCCACCCACCACGCAGGGGCTGCTGCACGCGGTAAGTACCCCCACACCCGCCCCGCTGCCGCCCCCGCCCCGGTACGACACCTCGATATCAGTACCCTGGAATCAAGGTGGCGTGCCGGGGCGCCCGCCGCGCCCGCGGCTGCACCACAATAACCCGGTGATGTCGGCTAACCGCAGAGCACGAGGGAGCGAGGACGTCCCGGCTTTCTCGGTTCCTCGGCGCATCGACGTCCCCTGTTCTAAATTAGCTCTGCGAGCGATAGGAATCGAGACGCTTCGTTGCCGCCGCGGGCGTCGCGCCCCCCCGGAGCCGACGCCCGCGGCGCCGCCGTAACCGATGTGGCGCTTCATAACCCCGTCTAATACGACACGATCATCATAACCGCATGTTGTAATTAACCCCGCGGCCGGCGGCCGCACCGACCACTCGCAGGCTCGCGCGCGACTCGCTCTCCCTGTGAAACCACTAGACCGGTTACTGAAATTACGAGACGTCTCGGTTTTTTTTTTTTTCAAAGAAAAAATATACGAAAAGTCCGATTGTAATTTTTATTTTTTGCTTATTTTCAGATTGAGAATAAGTACAAAATTTCAAGTTCGGCAATAAATAACCTTTATCGAAAGAACAAGAAAGGGTAAGTGGTTTTCATTGGCCTCAGATAGTATCTACTAGTTTTGTACCGGCCGCCTCGCGTTAACGGAGCACCGCTTATCCGAAGGGCGCGCCACTAACTATGCAACGCTTGTCTTACGACGTACCCCCGTAACGGCCCCCTTGATTACTAAACATTAAATATTACATCATTACTATATACCTAAACACAAAGCTGACACTATTAATGGATTACTGGACTAGCATTACCCCGTCACTGGATGAAACTGCACAATATTAACGAAAACTGTTTATGGTCTAATCTACGCTCAATTATTTGTGTTCATAATAAATTTCTGTTCCGTCCTCCTATTTGAAATATTAGAGTCGCATAACGTGTAGTGAGGGGTTGGGGCTGACCGTTCCGCGGCTGTTGCAGGATTACAGCCAAAATTGACGACGAAATGCTGGCGTACTACTGCAACGAGGACCTGTTCCTGCTGGAGGTGCGTCCGGCGGGCGCGGCCGAGGACGAGCCGCTGTACGACATCACCTTCGTGGAGCTGCCCCTCAGCCACTAGCGGCCGCGTCCGCACGCCTGCGGATAGTGCACGACTTCATATGTGGCGAAACAACTAACATTTGGACATTATTTCTTTTAATTATAACTATACATTCCCTTTTACACTCACTATCTATATAAAATAATATTTATAAATGGGATAATTGTCTCAAAAGTGTCGATCTCAGATTGAAATTAACTTATAAGCGATCGCCGCCATTTACTGCGCAACTAGAAGTAGCGCCACACTGGGCTTGCGTGGTCCACGTACGTGACGTTTCGCCCATCATGTGATCTTGTGCCATCAGCTTTCATTGTATATGTACGAAAAATCGCAATTAAAAACACACTTGACTTATGTGACGTCGCTGATGCGACCAAATCCCACTGCGTATGCGTATGTGTAAAGTGTATACTTGATATCTAGGTACTGTACACATCGACACTACTATATAATGCGAAACATGCCGTGGCATCACGTAAGTCTAGTGTGTTTCTGTCTCTGACGGAGATCTGCCGTCTCATGGCGTGGCGTAAGTCTAGTTAGTATGGCTCTAATGTAACGTCACGTAACGTGGCGTAGCATAACGTAAGCCCAGTCTGGCGGCACCTTAATCGTCACAAACCGCCGCCGGCCCGCCCGCGCCGGCCGACGGACCTTGTAAATATTTTCAAAAGTTAAGTGCCTTAGCGAATCGCAAAGTAGAGTAGCGATTCGGTATGTGGTGATGGCAAGTATGAAATACGATGGCTTTTATGGGGATGATTTCCTCTCTTGGAGATTTTATATTGTAAATGATCAATGATCTGATGCGGAATAAACGTGTGTGCCATTAGCTCGGTTATCATACTAGATGTATGTATTATAATGTAGTTATTGTTTCAACAGGTACCTTTTAATCTTGCCATGATGATAAAGTAAGAAATTCTTGTCACAAATCATAATAATACGTCGAATTTTTATTTGCAGTGAGTAAAACGTATGTGCCTTCGTCATAATAATTATGTTATTATCTCTTAATATAAGTGAGTTAAGTCAAATTAAATGCCATCCACTTTGTTAAGTTTTCTTTATGTAAGTTTGTTCATAAGCTCGCTCAATTCATTCATGTAGTAAAGTTGATTTTAGTTTTAGTAAAATCAAGTCCATTGCTTCCATATTTTTAAGGGATACTTGTTTGTTGTAACTACGGGCCCCTTTAGAGTTGAAAACTGTTTGAACTTAACTATTGTCAGTATAGGCAACAAATCTATTCTGTTTTACGGATACAAGTATGATTTGATCTGAACCTCCTAACTTCGCTTTAAGCCGCCGTTCACTCAACAATTTGAGTTACCGTCGTTCCAACTGTCAAAACTGTCGTTCCCTTTTTTACAAGCTTTTCTATTCATCAACCATATCTGTTGTATAATTTACCTTAAACTTTTTAACCTTCAAATTAATATATCGCAATTAATTAGTTGAATTTTGAGATTAATTAAAAGGGAGCAATGGACACCAATTACAATTTTAAATAAGGCAGTCACAGATTACATCATAGTCATTTTATTCATAGTCACAAAGTCGTCCACCCGTAGAACATTAACATTAGCATCGATGGGAGTGGTTTGTGTTTAATTTAAGATTTTATCTATAAATAGAGCTTAATATTTTATATAATTCGATACGTAGGTTATCGAGCCATGACAACACTTAGAGAATATGAAAGTATTTTGTGTCCAAGACTTATATGTATAAGATTTTATAATTCTTAATAGAACCATGACTGGAGCATCTCTTTAATAATTTGACGAATAAATATTACCTTTCTAACCAATTTGCACTTCACACAATAGTAGGCTCGCCTGTACAGTTTACTTACATTTAAGAGTTCTCCACCGATATACCTTCAAAATTGCGAGCGAGGTGCGCCCGCGCCGCCGCAGGGTACGGTTCGATTAACTGCCATATTATGACATAATTTAGTACGTAATGACCTTAGATTTAGAGTAGAACCTTAAATACGTTTTTATTTGTCTTGCAGATAGGAATCGAATTTTAATTAAGATAATTGTATCGGTATTTACGTATTATCTTTTTATATGTTATGTTATAGCTACTTACAATTTGTGAAACGACAAATATTGTATCTGTCGCGATATTATTAATTCTCGAAACGAATTCTTCCTTTTTTAAATTATTATCTAAAATATCTACACTTGTTAATGTATGTTCACAACTCGACGTTTAAAAATTCTTATTGTTTGATTTGCTCAAAGTCTGCGTATCGCCATCTCAGTGGGCGGACTCTAATGATATTGTTATTATGTAATACCTACTTAATACGTATTCAACTTAATATTTATTTATGTACTTACTTATTTAGTAAATTGTGCAGCTTTAATGTTTATTTTGAAGTTAGGTCGTGATTCAGAATCTCGTCATAAGTCACAACGTCAGTAGCAATACGGCGGGCGGCCGCCGCGCCGCCCGCGCTAGTTAGGCACAACCCCGAAAGTGGTAGCACATTTTCGTTATTAAATTCCACATTAATTAAGTATAAATCGAATAGATGTTACGTTATTCTTTTATATGAATATTTGTAAGTTGTCATAAAAATATTATTAATATAATTATTTTTATCAAAGTTTATAATCTAAATAAAAATGTTTTTCTTCAAAACCTTTGTTGTTTCTGTTCCTTTGTTGTCGTATTAAAAATGTCAAAAAATGAAACACGGATGTTAAACATACAGGGTTTTATTAAAACTCATTATGGCAACAGGTATTTCACATTATAATTTATTTACACCCAGAAGCTTAGTCGCGATATCTAGTTGAACCTAAAGACTCTTCAAAAATATAATAGAGTAGGATAAGGAAAAAGCCCATTGAAATTACTCACAGACATCTAAAGCCAGCTAGGATAGATTTGGAAAACTCTACATTGAAGATCAGTCAACTTGTTATAACTACGTTTACAAATAAAATGAAGTAACAATTTTATTGAGTAAACCGCTTGAGTAAATACATGAGTTTCTATTAAATTAAGAAAGCGTTTACACTTACTAATCGGATAATTAAATAAGAAGTCAGTTTGCTTCAGGTGGCACCTTCGAGAAAACCATCTAACTTAAAACCTTTCGTACTTAGGTTTTATCTGGAGAGGTAACCCCTTAACTATTAGAAAAGAAAATTTAGTTTAACAGTATTTCTTGACTTCTTTTCTTGCTACGTCACATTTGGCATTTCAAACCTAACTATTATACAACTATATCGTATTACAATAAAATAATTTGCCTACGTCTAGAATAATTTATAAATATCTAGAAGGGAAGATAGAGTAACTGGAAAGATAATAACAACAAAGAAGGCGGCACATTCATCCCCACTGCTCATCTCGGCAACATCGATCGCGACATATCTAACAAGTTCACTTATACTATCTTCTGTTTCACATAGATCACACTTAAGTCGATACATTTTTTATCAAACAATTGAGGGATTTTATTATAATTCAATTTTTTTTTTAAAAGATCATTTTTAAATTTCAAACCGTTTTATTAAGCATCCCATTAAAAAGACCCTACAAGCATAAGTATATGCAAAGTAGGTACCCGCAACAACTTGTACTTATTATCAAATTATGATAATAATTTCTATCAGGCGCGTAAACCTGTTTGCCACCTTTGTGGTATAAAAAAAAATACAAAAATGGTAATCAATGGAGAATACTCAACGTAAGGTATTATCATACATATAGACGCCAATTAATATTTATTTAATATAAATAGCTATATACGAAAAGCTCGAATCTAAATTAATCCGTCTTAGAACAGTTGCAAAATTCTAAATATAAATATTTTTTTAAATTAACAATATTTTTTACAGCCGCTACCTACAAATTAAATCCAATATAAATAACAACAAATGCAACAACACCTCGTCTCGTACTTAGCTTTTTGCAATGTCCAAGTAAATCACAATTTTTGATAAAATAATCAGCAACAGCCTTCCCAATCGACGCGACGGTGGATCGCAGACGCCAAAACGAAACAAAAAACAAAAAAGCTCCATACCTTCTAAATTTGAATCTTGAACCGTTCCCCATCGGAGCAGTTCACGAGTGATGGCTATTGTATGAGGGGGGAGCTCTGGCTGTCGCTGAAGTCGAGTGTGTAGTACATGTCGGTGGTGTCCAGGGCCGGGGGGTGTTGGGGCAGTGTGGGGTGGGGGGAATGGGTTGGGTAGGATCTCTTGTCGTCTAGCCAGTGGTGTGGGGGGCTAGTTCCGGAGCCGCGCCGCGCCCGCCACGCGCCACGCGCCCGCGCCGCCACACGGGAATAGGTTTTGTTCACGCGGCAATGGCAGGCCGTCACCTGGCAAATATATTGTGGGTTTCAATAATGCGCTGGGAATCCTCATCGACTGCTCATAGTAATATTCTGCTGGATTTTGGGCAGCTCTACATTTAATTGAATAAATTAAATAAATACATTCTTTATTCAGGAATGATTTGCACAAACAGTATTACAGTAGGTTCAGTTAGTGTAGGTTGCTAATTATATTTGCACAAATTAGTTGTTAAACCGTGAGATCCGAACTGGGGAATAAATAGCCTGTATCTTGGATGTCAGTATACTGCCGTGGAAGCTATATAATACATACCATTTAATTATTTTACCAATTCACAGTTAGGGTCTAAAATACTTAGACACAATGGAATATTCATCGCACCTGCATCGCATCGCATCATACCTGCAAACGGTTGAGCGCTTTCATCACTGAACTACTGGCACGCGGTTTCCTGTCACTGAGACACCATGATGGCGCAACCAGTTGTCAAATGTGTGACATGTGACAGTTGCGTTACGCGACAAGCGGATGTAAGTTGAAAAAAAAATAGTGTTGACAACGCAGTCGTGGTTTCGCCACCGTTAACGTTTGAGAACTGATACAAATTATTTTACTCATGTTATGTAGACTATGTAGTGTCTGTCAGCTTCATGGGTGTCGTGCGTACAATGCTATAAATGTTAGAACCACCGCAGACATTGAAAAGAACAACAGCGGTTTTTCTTGTGAATTTTCATCGCATCTCACTCGGGTGTCAAGCGTGGTAATCACCGTAAGACCATCCAAACTTGGAGGAGGCTGAAGTCCAACAGCGGACGGTTAACACGGACTTCCCACTGTCACCCAGTGAATCTGAATCTACCGCGGACGCACGGGAAAGAGCGCTTGAAATTTGCACCCTTCTCCTCGGAATCCCAGCGCTCCTGCCAGGCGTCGGAATACGGAATTACTAAGACAGGAACTAAAGACTTGTGGTTTCCAGCAGATCAGAATAGCACAAAACCCTTACACTCATGGGTGTCGTACAAGGCGACTAATGTTTTCGAGGGAAAAGATCAAGAGTCTCCGTAGTCTGGAAAATGGGCAGCAGCATTTTCCATTGTTATTTTTAAACACTGCGATCTCCAACCCGCCTGCCAAGCGTGGAGATTATGGCAATAAACTCCCCTTTTGTGGGAGAGGCCCTAAGTCCACCAGTGGACTGTTACGGGCTGTGATGATGATTGCGACCATGGTCGTACGAAGGACGTGGCTCGAGGAATAGGAGACCTCAAAACCGCCCGCCTACAGCCCGATTGCAGTAGTGTAAACATGGAATAACGGAGTCTACAGCTCGATCGCTGTAGTGTAAGTGAAGGTACTCACGACAACGCCGACGATTGCAATGGCGGCGCCGAGGGTACCAGCGGCGATGTAGACATTGTGGAGCCTGTCGTGGTAGAGCCCTAACGGCAGCCGCACCTCCCGCACGGAGCCGCCGCCGCCCGCTAGCGCTTCGCCCTCGCCCATCACTGACTCCAAGTAGAAGTCCTCTGCGAAGTTAGATGATATTATGTGTTAGGAAGATAGGAGCTATAAGAGTAATTGAGGGAAAAGAATAACTGATGTAAGTAGCATCTGCTGTTAATATTTTTACAGCTCATAAAAATGGACAACTTATGCTTTTTTAAAAACAGTTGACTATTCTCAATCACCACATATTATAAAACAAGGTCCCACGCCGCGTCTGTCTGTCTGTCTGTTCGTGAATTTAAACTCAATTCATGCGGGTTTCACCGATAGACAGAGTGATTCATGAGGAAGGTTTGGGTGTATAATTTGTTAAGGTTGCTACCCGTGCAAATTCGCTAGTTTAATATCAACAAATACCGTCACGGTGCTTAAAACTGTTCAACCAGTCTCCGAGTCCCCAGCGGAAGACCTTGGTCAACCTCGCTTCGCCAACTGTACCTATTCAATTCAATTCAATTCGATTTATTATTTTCAGACAACAGAGATCCATTTTTGTTATTAGTACAGGTATCTTACAAACTATGTTAGTAAAACACTTTTAAATTCTGGAATATGAAATATGATTCACCTATATGACAACCTTTACAAATGCCTGCTAAATATCAAGTGAATCATACCTATAGCCCCAACAGCATCCTGATGGTCTTGTTATATTGCACACGTAAGACGTTGAGCGATTTCAGGGTATGACTAACCCATAGGCTGCTCGTGTAAAAACTTTGGCAGTAGGCTCTAAATAATGTAATTTTAGCCTCCTCACTGCAACGAGTAAACCTACGGGCAATCATATTACCTCTCACCGCCATTAGCGTATCTAAGGCTATTTTTCAGGGGGGGCCTGGCTCCTGAGGTGGCCGTTGAATCCGAGTCAATCGCCAATGTACTCAATGTACAGCTAGAGAGCACCCCATCCAGGGGTGGGCACCAGACCATTCTGGAGTGGGCCCGGCCCACCCGCCCCCCTCCCCCTTTCCTACGCCTATGCTCACCGCCAACGCCATCTGGTCCTTAAGATCGCTGGTGACGATGCACACCCAACGAGTGGTGAGCTCGTTGCGATGCTGAAATCCGACTAGCCTCAAAGTACAAAACGGTCACCCATTAAGTTCCTGGACATTACGAGCATTGCTTAATCTTGGTTACAGGTCTTGCAAACACGCTTCCACTAGACCAGTGCCGCCGTAGTTCTAAATTTATTTTTACAGAAAAAGAGCTAATTAGTGTTCTAGAACAATACTGTAGGTAAAAGTATGTAATTTTTAATGGACTTTAGCTAGACTTACCTTCACAGAGTTTCCCGGTATAGTCAGGCCGACACGAGCAGTAGAAAGAGTCCACGCCACTCCAGCACGTCCCGCCGTGGGCGCACGGGTTATTGTCGCACGGCTGTCGATAGAAAATCGACATTCAGAAGTGACATAACGATTTTTTTTCTATAATAAAAAAATGTATATTTGTAACTTAAAAAATCAAGTAGTTAATAGTTTGTATAGCGCATTGTTGATGAACTCCATATATGATAGAATTAAAACACATTTTTACACAATTTCCACTGTAATTAAAATAAACTTAATATATTGCGACCGGTTTCGAATGAATCATCGTCAAGCAATTAACATTATCAGGCAATTGTCTAATGATAATGATTGCTTGATGATGATTCATCGTCCTACAGGCCTCCTACAGAAATATGAATGTGCACTACTCTTGCATATTACTCATTACTTTGTTGTGAGTTCCAAGACAGTATTAGTCTGGCATTGTCTGTATTCTGGATTCTATGCCTGAGTGTCAAAACTCGGTCTCTCTTTGGATCGCCGCTGTTGGTCCTGGCTGACAGGAGTTGCTGCGTTGGGAATGATTGGGCTTGCCCGCCTGCCATGCGTGGAGATCGTGGCATACCCCTACACTAATGTGGAGGAGGTTCGAATCTAGCAATGAACTGGATGATGTCGGTGTTGACGCGTTTTGAAAAGCGGAGCGATGCGTAACATAATATAAAGTGGTTCAAAAATGGACCTTATTTTTAAACAATATATTCCACTTCGATTTGCTCTCTTTTTGCTTTTCAATTTAGACGACTTCATTTAGCCAAATGTAAAGTATACTTCTCGTGAAATAAGTAAACACGAACCATTTCACTAAACATTCATCCACCTCACTTCCGGGAAAAGGCACGGCTCTATCCGATACCTTTATCAGTAAACAAAGAAAACACTAATAGAATTTGAATTTCATTTAGAATTGCGTGAAAACACGCACTCTGATACGAGGGTAGTGCGCGGTTCAGGGTGACTGACCGTCTTCGTTCCGTTTTGTGCGTTACGTCATCAATACCAACCTCAGGTTTTACTACTTCGAAGCTATAAAAGAAATGTGATTACCACCATTCATTTCCACTAACTAAATAGCTGAGTTATTGAACTTGCTCTGTAATAAATAACGAATGACCATTCCAAATATACATTAATATTTTTATTAACATTCCTAATATTAGTACGACACGAAAACAAAGACGTCAAGTTACGATTTACATTCCACGCCGGTTTTTTAATAAATTTTTAATATTTATCACAACTAGTGACCTCCAAGATAACCACACCGAAGGTATCGTTTCATTATCCACAGTTCCCAGTACCCTTACTGAATAGTGTAAATAATCTTACCAGTTTTTCTACTGGGAAGTTACGGAAACTCTATATGAACAAATTTCAAAACTTATTTGATAATATAGGAGGTTCCTTATATTTTTTTGTCGACCTGATTGGTTTAGTGGTCAGCATGCCAGTCAGCCACGTAAGAGGTCCCGGGTTCGATTCCCGGTTGGGCAGAAATTTTAATGATGAATTTTAATTTCTGTTACGGGTCTGGGTGTTCTATGTATAATAAGTATGTATTTAAAAGTATTTAAGTAGGTAGTATTACAGTTAGCTAGCACCCACAGTACAAGCTTTGCTTAGTTTGGCGCTGTGTGAATTTGTCCACGATTATTAACGATTATTATTCTCGAAAGACATTTGTTATATTTAATAGTAGTATGGTATTTTGGTTTCGTAATAGTAGAAAAATCTCGTAGGATAATTAAAATTAACATTTTCTCAAATTCCACGCACTGCGGAAATCGTTATGGAACTTACCACGTTATACAATTGTAATAAGTATTTAACATACTCATTCTATTATACATCATCAAAGTCCAATGTTGAGTGCTGAAACCTCAGCAGGAGACGATAATTTTTCGTTTGTCTGTGCGTTTATGCCAATCCCTGAAACGCGAAGATACGGTTTTCGCGGTAAAAAAATAATGTTGGCGTTAATGTCCCGGTTGTGAGCTCGCGCACGAGAACCCGGGGTCCGCTTTGACCATGCTCCAGGATTTGGCAGATCAGGTACACAGTGGAGCGACTGCCATCTGACATCCATGACCCTGCTACCAGGGGAATCTGATCAGATTGAATGATGGTTACAAATTCAGTCGCCTGACGTCTGACGTCAGCTTTATAAAATGTATGCGAGGGGATCTGTTCACTCTACAGGTGAATGTACGATCAATGAGAGTATAATTCATAATACGCACCGATCTAGCCGGCAGGCTGCACTCGTCGCCAACATAGCCGTGCGGGCACTCACACGAGTAGGAGTTGCCGCGGTCCACGCAGTAGCGCCTTTCGGGGCACGGGTCCGGGGTGCAGAGGTCCACCTGCCAGGAGTGATACATACAAACGTTTCAATAAAAAATATGTTCTCCAGTGAAAAAACATTTCATAACAAGCTTTTATACCCAAAGAGCCCAAACACGAGGACGTTATCTTATTGCGTTCATTAGTTCCTATGACCACATTCCGACTCCATCATCGGACCAGCTCCATGGTACCATATTAATGCATAGTCATGCAAGTTACATAGGTAGACCAAATTCAGCTCAATGGATACCAACAAGAGGGCGAAAAATTGTTTGCAAATTTTGACGGACAGCTTACAAACATACATACGAACAGTGCAAGTTAAATCAAGGTTGTAAAAAATGTTTTTTTAAAGACGCTTCATTCTGGTGACAAATGTTACACAGATATCGGTTGTGTGACCTTTTATTTATTTATTTAATTATTTAAAACTTCATGCACATTACAGTACAATGGCGGACTTAAAGCTACGTAGCTACGTACCTTTTCGTACTTTGAGGCTAATCGAATCAGCAACGCAACGAGCTCACCACTGATTAGGTTTGCCTCCTAATAAATACACTTGGCGAAGCGAGGATGACCAAGATCTTCCGCGGGGACCCTGCGACTGTTTGAACAGACGAGGTCCCAATTGGCACCACGTTACTAGTATTATATGTTGGAATAAAGACAATTCCTCTTTAAAAACCAATCTCCCACTGGCAACACTCACACAGCCTGTCTGGTCTGGATCAATCTTTACTTTCTTCCGTGTCCTTCGATGAAATACAAGCTATCGAGCTAAGTATAAAACTGACCTTGCATTATTATTGATCTGCCTCGTAATCCTTTATTGAACATTATATTTCTTTTTAATCATAGTCAGTCGAACAGTAAGCAAGTCCTTTGGGAGAAGATAGAAAAATCAACCTCAACTCACAGATCGACTAAAACGCAGTCGTCTGAAACGCAAACCGTCAGTTCCAGCCTAGTGCCTTCAACGCCTTAACCGCCGCATTTCCTTTGATGGTTGAAGAGTTATTCCCGTGGAAACTACTACAGTTTTATAGAGTTGGCAATATACGTGTTAGTTATGGTCGTGAAACCTGCTAAAACTTTATGTTCCAGGTACCTAGATTATGCAATCTACCGCGTAGTTTAAATATCCAACTGCTTGCCAACAGGCGATCCTTGTGTAAGAGTACCTAGCATTTTAGTAAAGTTAATTAGATAACTCCAAAAAATAAGGTACTTATTACGAAATTATCATCCGACACCACACAAAATTGTGAAACACAGTAAACGTCAATATTTGTATACGAAATTAGCTTTTGCCCACGACTTCGTCCGCCGGATTTCCGGCAAAAGGATTCCGGAAATCCGGACCCGTTCCCGAGTTAACCACATTGAAATTCGGGATAAATTATAGCCTATGTGCTAATCTGGGCCAAATTTCATCAAAACCTGTTCAGTAGTTTTTGTGTGAAGAAGCAACAAACATCCAAACATCCTTACAAACTTTCGCATTAACGAAATTAAAAAACTAATGTCCTATCGTCAATCTTCAGGACCTGCTTAATAATTTGCCTCAATTTATTACCATAAAAAATCTTCCCTGATCATCAAACAGTAACTACGTACAGATATTGTCACCGTACCTTCCGCTGACAAGTGTTGCCGGTGTAGCCGCGACCGCAGGCGCACTCGAATCCGCCAACGCGGTCGGTGCAGGTCCCGCCGTGCGCGCAAGGCGAGGACTCGCACTCGTTGTACTCCAGCTGGCAGCGGTCTCCCGTATAGCCTGCCGATCGCGTCATAACCATGAATAGTCTGGGTTACACTGTTGGGATTGAATCACGTGAGTGGAGGGTGTCGTAGGCAGCTTGGAGGTCTTCATCATAGTCTCAGTATAGACTATGAGGGCGCCGTGGTCAACTTCAAAAAGTCACTTTTCTTTTTGTTGACTATAATATGTCTAAAAAGCGAAACTGCCAAGAGGATGAGAGACCGAATGTTTTTTTTTAATTCTAGAACCCACACAAGAGGATACGTAAGTAGTATCGCTACGAAAAGCCGAAGTTAGCGTCATTAAAAATAATGTTTTTGTTCCAGGTTGTGCATAGACCAACGTTTTGTGGGTTTCCTGTAGGTAGGATAACCGACAGCGTCCTCACAGTCTAGTAGACACTCGTAGCGAACTCAGTGTAAAGAGACTGCGCCGGGTATCGCAGTATTGAAAATAGACGGCCAATTGAAAACGCTGCTGCTCTTTCTAATCTATAGATAGCTTCAGAAAACGCTGCTGCTCTTTCTAATCTATAGATAGCTTAGATGCAGACTAGCTAGATAGAACCTAAGACGTTTTTCCCGTACGATACACACCCATGTATAGAAAGGGTTGGTGCTATTTTTTACTTTGCTGGGCACAAGCAGGCCTAATACATACACAACACACACACAACTCACGCCTTTATCGCATAGAAGGGCAGAGACGAAGAGTTATAGTATTCTCTATTCTGACATACTCTTCGCCCAGAGATTATTGTATACTAATCCTACGACTTATATTGCAAACGTGAAAGGAACAATCCGTCTGCCCTCAATTTACAGCGCAGTGGATTAAGGGCTAATTCCCTCTCAACAGGATTTTGAGGAGGCCTGTGCTCAACAATAGGCGATTGTGGACTGATCATGATAAATGGCAGTTAACTTTTTTGTTTGTTTTGGTATGAACCGTCAATCATACAGAGTTGGGCGAATTTTGTATGGAATTGCGCTAGCTGTCTGTGTGCTTCACAGAACATGAATTAGGATGTTGGTTACTTAATAGAAGTCTCCATCGTGTCGTCGCGTGTTCACTACCTATTCTCTAGTAACACGCCACGACTTAATAACGACTGACGTAGGACGTATTTTTCTAGAGTTTGCAGCTATCATAAACAGCTATCGCTAATCCACAACCAAGATTTAGAGAATATATGACTTACTGACCTTGACGGTGCCCGTACAGCAACCTGTACGTGATCAGGATGAACATAACAATCGCGAAATATCGGGCGAACAGTTACATAAAATAACGTGGTAAGAATTAGTAAAGGATTTTGCCAGTATCTCAACGCTTGTCAGGCGGGTTGGAGTTTGCAGTAGAAAAATATGTGGGGTAACCAAAGACATCTAAATACCTGCGTACATCGCATATACTATATCAATGGGGGTAACAGAAAAGGCGGGTATCTATTTTCTGGTCTAAAGAGGTCTAGCTAGCTTCGCCAGCCTCTAAAACATAAGTCCGTAAGTGATATTTGCAATATTATATAAATAAGTAAAGCCCGACGCAATTGTTACCGGTATCTGTTTGTTTTTCATTAGGTAGGTAGATACCCTGGTGAGTGTAGGTATGTTTCATTATAAGCCGATTTACAAGGTTTGCAAAACAGCTTAATTGCCCCCCTTATTATGATGAAGTAGGGTAAAGAAGGCACATTTCACGTGATATTGATATTTCGTATATGTAACTGAGAATCAAAATAACTGGCTAAAGAATTATTTTTTCTGATAGGCCGGCGACGCACTCGCAACACCTCTGGTGTTGCCAATGTCCATGAGCGGTGGTGATCACTTACCATCAGGCGACTTGCTTGATTTGCCACCCTCTCATAAAAAAAACTTAAGCGTAAATTAACGCACGCAGGCATTCCTTTAACAACCATTGCTGTAATATCGACAGCAGGTCCCCTAAATAAGTTTCTCAACTCATCATTATGGACTGTCTAGTTTTTCCGTGCAATTTTTATACTAACTATTCCAAATACTTACTATAGCTTTAACCTTTTATAAAATAATTGTACTGTACGCAAAGACTTCCATATATGGACCGGTTCATTGTTCAAAGGCAATACCGCCACTTTATTGGAGCTAAAAGTGTAATGAAGCACCAAAGTCGTCTCAGTGACGTTTTGGCCATGTGTACGAATGGTCGTTACTTTACAATCTAAGAATGCGGTGTTGCGTAGGAAACAAATGCACTAATTCCGATAAATAGTAACCAAAAACAAAGATGGAGTATATTTTTTTCGTCTTTACGAAAAAAAGATACTCCATCTTTGTTTTATAACAAACATCATGTTTTACTTGTGAAACTTATGTTTTTAGCATTTACGATAAATATTTCAGTGTTTATTTCTAAATTATTAACCGACCATGATTAGTAGGTATGCTCAATCAAATTCAAATATCTGCTTGTTTTTTATTTGGGCGTCGTACATATATGCGCACGATGTGACTTTGCACCGGCGGCATAATGCCGTTGATTTTGTTTTCGCAGAACTGACATAATTATAGATAAAAATAGATAATAGATTAGTATACATATTAATCAAAAACATTAATATCGTTATGTAATGTAGCTTCAAAGCAGTCAACATATCAATAAAAACTTGTTGTAAATGTGTTAAATCGTTAAAGAATTCTACAACAACAAAAGTGGCATGATTTTAAAGGAGATATAATGACAAAGATTAAAGGTTGGAATTGAAGGTTGTATTTGTAATTGACGAATCCCAATTATTATACTGTTTAGAAATTTATATTTTAGGTATTACGTTACAACAATTTTGTACGCTTTTACAATGTTATATTTGGCACCTTGACGACATTGATGATTGACGTCTATTTCAGTGCTACAAAATAGGTGGCCAAAACTGGAACACTTAGTGTGTTGCCATATTGAAGTGTTATGTCAATGCCAACAATAGCGACGCTGTCACCGGGTCAAATAAGTTTGTGGCACAAGACACTGCGCCATTTTATTTAATATGGTAACGGTGAGAATTATTTATTCAGTCAAGCATATCTTAATACTTATATATCAATGACTGTACGGAGTTTTATAAAGTACGTACCTTAGCATCCACTAACGGTCGGTATTATATTTTTAGCCGCAACCGTTAAAGGAAAACGGTGGTTAGGGTAGATAAGTAAATGGCTTTCTGACCGCAGCTGTGACGTCATAGCTTCGATTTTATGCAAAGGTTGATAAATTGCAAATGTGGTTTTGAATACGACCTTGTCAGTTACAACGATTAATTATATTTAAAAATAGGTAGAGCTACTCGTTATTTGGGTAATTCGTAAAAAATGTAGCTTCTCCATCATACACGAATGAAACAACAATAATTCACAAACTATACAGCGTTATACCAAAAACATTTTTTTAATATGTAGTTTTATAACAATACAGAATAATCTGAATAGAAATCTCAGCCATTAATTCGTTTCATACTAAAAATAAATGCAAAAAGAGCAAGTGGTATAGTAAAGATTAAACCGTGGCTGGCTGATAACTTCGCTCTTGGAGATATTTCCTTTTCAGTAAGCACGGACGAGTGGCCGGCTTTTCAGTGGGCGTACACTCCATTTATATTCTGTTACGATAGTGAATAGGCAGCGCGGGCTTTGATCGCTCTCTCGAGAGATTTCACCACTATAACGATGATGATTTTCGCGTATAGCATACGAATATAAAAAACCTACGCTGCATTTATTTTTAACAGGGCCCTCGCGCGCGAGCACTGTCGGGCAAGGATAGACTACGCTACATTTTAGCGAATTTCAATGCCTACAAGTACGGTAGATTTCGCCAATATGCTTATCTAAATTTCTGAAATATTAGGCAGGTTCCTAAGATAAAAAGTCTTAAGTACATGTTTTTAATTTATATACAGAGTGAAATTATCAAATGACAACTCGTGCTTACTAGTACCGCATAGTAAAGTGCATTTCAGCCATATTTATGAAGATGACTTTCTGTTAGTTATCTATTTTGTGCTTATTCCTAGTAAGTAGAGTTTAATAGTCGATTGCAATAAAGTTGACTTTTAAATGGGCGCCTTAAGATATTCTTAAGCATTTAGAAGTCACAATCATCATATCAGCCGGAAAACACCCACTGCAGGGCATAGGCTTCACCCATAGATCTCTACAAAGGCCGGTCTTGTGCCATCCGCAGGTGGATGGTACCTGCGATATTTACCAGATCGTCGGTACACCTAGTGGGACGCCTACCCACACTGCGTCTGTTCTGTAAGCTATGTGCCTTGCCCAGTGCCACTGAAGCTTGGCAATCCTTCGGACTATGTCGATGACTTTAGTTCGCTTGCGGATCTCATCATTCCTGATTCGAACGCGCAATATGACTCCGAGCATAGCCTTTTCCATCGCCCTTTGGGTGACGTGACAGTCACAAATCGGACTGTGAGGAGTCACAAATCGGTGTAATAAAGTTAAGAGTAACTTAGCGCAATGTTGGTGCAATGCTCTTTCTTGTTAGGAATATTTTAAATAAACTATCAGTCGCCTAAACTTTAGTGCAATCGAGCATAAAACTTGTTATTATTAAACAACTTTTAACGAGTCTGAACAACAGAGGGAAATATCATAAATTATGTTATTTGTGATGGTCGAAAAACGAATGGGAGTATTAAATCTAAACAAAAACGAGGCGGCGTGATACAAAGTTTATCCTAACCCATAAAATATGTGGGAAGTCAGTTAATCTCCACGGAAAACTTTCCAGACCCTTTGGCAGAAAAGCAATCTGGCTTTAGGGTACGTTTGTTTACATTCATCTTGAATTTCCTTTGCTGTCGGAAAAACAAGCCTTGATTAATTCACCCCGGTTTGTCTGCAACCCACGGAAAACAAAGATATTGCAGAGCCGGCGCGCTATTGGCGCTATCTAGTGCATACGTCAAGATCTTTACAAGATTGAGGGCAAATTGGATTAGCCCTTATACATTATGGCGAGCCGAACTGAAAGATAAGATTCCAGTTGTTTATTATTTACGCGTGGTGGCTTTTTTTTATTTCTCTTGCACTTGTATGTTGGTTGTACTTTTTCAACATTGTGTGTCTTGTTTATACGTAATTGGAACTCTAAAGTCTATTGTTGAACTGTTGTTTATAAATAGGTATCTAATAGAAACTGCGACTGTTGGTTTCCAAAATATATGACTATTTACGTACTATTAAACCAATATTTATTACTTTTATTATTTTATGAGAGGGAAGCAACCGAACAAGCAGGTCACCTTATGGTTAGTGACCACCGTCGCTCATTGACATTTGAACCACCTGCACGGCTAGCACAAGCGTGTCCGCTACACAGCTCGCGCTGCGAGAGATCGTTTTTTTTCCTTCTCTCAATGCTAAGATGAAAGAGATAGCAGTTTTCATTTCGCGCCTGTTCTCGCTTATCACGCGCGAGAGCAACTTGTGCTAGTTGTGCAGGGGTGTTTAAGAATCTCATACGGTAGGCAAACAGGAAATTGGGCCACCTGATGGGAAGTGGTCATCGCTGTATATAGAAATTAGACACACCAGGGAATCGCCAATTCGTTGCCCGCCTCTAAAATACCGGGACACGTTGCGCTGGCAGCAAAACAGCAAATGCCTCTTCAATGCCAACGCCGCGGTTATTATTTAACTGTTCGTTGGCTTACAATACTGTAGCCCATAAAACAGGCGTGCTTTTTGTTTACATTAGCGCACTTGTGTGTTAATTACTAATGCACATGAATGGCATGCGACGTAGCACACATTACATACATTCATAATGTCACATCTTTTCCACATTTTTCCCTATAGATACCCAAGTTTTATAACTTAAGTATATATTTAAAAACACCCGGGCATAAGTATCAACTACCCGCTACAAAGTACCCGCGCGTAACCGTCAATACGTCAGATCTCCCGCAAGCTATTAGGTAAGTAACGTTGTTTCCGCAACAAATAAGAACGCGCTCGCGGCGCGTGTAAAGTGAAGCGAAGAAGCGGTCGCGGGCAACCTTCCAACTGCGCTCCAAATAAATCACCCCAGCAATTTCCCGTCGCCAAACATTCACAAACAAGATTAACCATTATTAAATTGACTAACTTCAAAACGATTTATTACAATAACGACTCTAAACTCTGGCAGTTCAGCTGTAACAGCTAATACGTCTTCAACGACTCTTCCCCTCTAGTTATGTTGTTTTAGCCCTAATTGTAAGCAATTACGTCTGACAAAGTAATTTTACAGCGTTTCATCACAGCGAGACTTAGTGTAGACCTTGAACTAATTATTCTGCTATCTGAATACCAGCGGGTGCGTATTTATGAAACAACTGCCCAATTTGAAAACCTCCAAAAAAATTACCCCACTCGGCGGGGTGCCAAAAAGGAGGCAAGATTTCCTAAAAATGGAAGATCGTGGAACTGACCTGGAGACCTGACAGGGGTGGAAGATGGTGTAGACAGGTTCATATTCATTATACATATTTATATTCATATTCATTATGCATATTTAGTAGACATATTATTTCAAGCTTTAAGAAAATAATCTAACTCGTGAACCTAAAGCACTTCGGTTTATCTTAGATTTTTTCACTTCTGTCCGACTGGGCGAAGCCTAAAAGGCGACATGGTAACCTATTTCAAAATAAGAAAATTTTCAAAATTTTTGCACTTACCAGGTTGACAGAAGCATCGATATTTTACTCCAGCGATATCGTTGTCCGTCTGCTCTATGCAGATCCCGTTCACGCAGGGGTTGGATGCGCACACGCCGCCGGTAGCGAACAGCTCGCAGTTGGCGCCGGTCCAGCCCTCGGCGCAGGCGCAGTGGAAAGTAGTGGTTCCATTCATAGCCATGCTCATACACGACCCGCCGTTCAAACAAGGAGCAGAGGAGCAAGGGTCCTTTTCGCATTTGCGACCGGTGAAACCTGACAACGGAACTTTGTTAGAAGACTCTTGACGGCAGTATCAATATTAAAGTTTCGAAAGGCTTTCACATGTGTCGGCAAGTGTTTCAAACAATTTCCATTTTCCAGCAGGTTATATAAATTTTAAAATAACATAGCTCTACTTATAACGTTGAATGAATTTTCAGAATCGGTTCATAAATTGCAATTTTTCGACTAAACTTATTAACAGTATTTACTTACTACATACACAAACAACATTTACTATTTACGTATTTTTATACTAAGCACTCAGTGTCAAACGAGTAAACATACTCTTCATTTATGCATGTAGATATAATAAAAGTCAGTTTACAAGCGGTTTTAATGTTAAAATTGAGAGTGTAGTATAATTACGCAACCCGCTCAAAGCAGAATGCGACACATTGGGGGTTAATTGCCCGAAAAACAGATGTTATCACGAAAGCTCGCATACAGGTTACAGATAATTAATTATTTGGATGGAATGTGATACCTATATTGAAAGTACCGTGCATGGATAGACTCTTTATATAATTAAGTTTACTTTTTTTGGTTATTTTTTTATTTAGATCTAATTAGTTTATAACAGGACCTGGAACACAGATATATGTATGTAATGCAGACGATAATTTTTTTATGTAGGAGACAAGTTATCTCTGGAACTAAATATATAGTAAATACTCATATCGAAAGCCACATGACGTGTGAACAATGTTAGTTCGTTAGTAAGTAAGTAATAAACTGCTAGACAAGTTAATTAACGGTACTATTAATTAAATTAATTACATGGTTGCCTCTTTAGCTAAGTCGTTACGGAGGCAACACGGCCACCTTTTCGCGCTAAATGTCTGTCTGTAGCAGTTAAGTAATGTGGGTAGTTACCGTAAGGGCACAGACAATGGTAGTTGCCTTCGGCGGTCGCGCGCAGGGGCTGCGTGAGGTCGACACATATGCCGTTATTCAGGCAGGGTGATGGATTGCAGGAGTCCCTTTCCTCGCAGTGCGGGGCCGCGAACCCGGGGCAACACTGGCATTCGTAGCCCTCCTACAAGCAACAACATTAATAACGCTGTCACCGACCGCGAGACGACTAATGACTTATCACCAACTATTCCAATAATTTATGGACATACCATTGAAACGTTCGTGTAACAGACGCCCTTCCCAGAACAGTCTTGGGACTCGCCGCAATTATCCGACTTCACTGTCACTTTTAGGCGGACGCATTGCGAACCCCAGTTTTTGGATACAACTGGAAATTTCAATATTATATAGTAAAACAAATACGTATAACAAAAATGCAAACAAAAACTGTATATAAAGTAGAATAAAAATATACGTGTCTTTTAAATCTTGCGATTCACAACATTATTGTCACAAGAATGAAAAGGACAAGCACAAAGGAAATCCTCAGTAGTGAAACGCTTTGTGAGATCAATTGGGAAATCCTGGATTAGCGTTTGCTAATATGCTAGCAAGTTCATATTTGATACGAACACTGCACATTTCCTAGAATAATATCAAAATCATTATGTGCATGAAAATGTGTGTGCACGACGCACAGCGGCGCTCTGCAGATGGGGAGAATTCCGAGCGTAGCTATTGTTTGACGTCAGTAAACTGTCGCCGCTGCGGATTTTCCTCGGCGCTTCCTTCCGGCTCACACACACCAATATTATCTTTCGCCATTTCCCGCATGGTTTAGCTTCGAAGCGTTGATGGCACAAAAATATACATAAGTAGCGGAAAGAGAAATGTGAGGATAATATTTCTTGCTGCTGGGCTCCTTATTAATTAATGAAGTCTGTGAGCTACGTGAGCGGAGTTCCGATGCTTAAGGGCCGCAAAGGTATTCCGCGTAGTCTGCACGTGAGCTGCAATATTTAACGCGGCTCGTCACGAAGATTTCCTCCCGACCAGTTTTTCTTACCTATGTACAAGTTTACGCCCTCACTGAGATCCTTGTCGTAGAGAGTAAAAAGTTTAGCTCCGTTCTCGTCTAGGGGAGTGATATCCAATAACATTCCTTCAGTGATGTCGCAATGTTCATGACCCTGTCTAGTTACTTGATACACTGCCGGTTGTAAAGGCGTATGGTGCACTCTGAAATATAAACATGGTATCAACTTACTGAACGTCAAATCAATGTAGACAAACCGGTCCATTGTGTTGCAGTTTGTGACTATAATGCCTTGTTTGTATAAACGAGTAGGTATCTGTATTACTGATAGCATTCAGCGTGATTGCACAATGAAAATTTATCACCCCTGGATGGGCATTACAGCCAGGTACACCGACATTTTCAGGTCAGTGCCTAACGCATTGGCGATATAGGTCATGTGTATAACAATGCGGGTCTAAAAATAATGTTCTAACCTGTCCTCCACGGCACGCGTGGTGTTCGTGACCCTAGTGGAATTTTCCTTTTTGACGTCGTGCTGTCCGAAAGATTCTAGCAGGAGGGAGTCGGCGATGCGGACGATGAGTATGTCGCCGCTCTGGATGTCGACGAAGCCTTCCCAGGAGACGATGACCGGCGGGCAGTCGTCGTCGGGAGCGGCCGTGGAGCCGCCCCGCCCCGCGCCGCCGGCACCCGCGCACTCCTCCGCCAACCGTACCACAAAACCCACACACATTAATCACCTAACCAAATCAACATTAATAGCCCAGACCGAAATATCATTTATTTTATCCAAGGCACGGGTAAACCTCAAAGGATCAAAGTTATAAAGGCGAGTATTCTATTACGGATTCGCTACCAATTTATTTTACCTTTGAAGTTCAAAGGTCAACGGATAACAGTTTAGACAATTTCATTGCTCTGGGATAAGAGTAGGTTTCATACTTCGATTTATTTTTTAAATAATGTTTTTAGAGAAACATTTGTATATGCTTTGTGTTTCTACTTACTTTTTTTTTCTGTTGTACTACTACAAATTTCAAATTGCGGTAATCATGGCATAACCTTTACCTACTAAATACGTCACTACCTAATATTATGTGGGTATACCAATTTTATTCCTTTCATTAAAAAATATTAACTACAATGATTAAATGTTTACATTTTAAAGGTTAAGCAAATAAAATAAAACTCAGCAAAGGAAAAGAACTATAATTACCTATCGTGACAGCCGCATTTCAGTACAAAAGCAAACGCCAAGTCCACACAAAATCTCGGGGAAATGCCACTCTCAACGTATATCGCATTAAAGAAAAGCGGTTTTCCTTTAACAGGAGTAATAAGCAGACGCTAGCCAGTGAAGCAAAAAATCTCTCCCCCTTTCTCTCTGAACTAAGGCGATTTATGGTTTATGTATTTGACCTCGTCTTACCAAGTGCTGCTGTCACGATCAAACTTGCGAACAAGAATATTATATCTGAAATATTGTGCGGGGAAAAAAAGAACTTGGAAAAGACATTCTGTAAATTGCTTTCAGGGATTATGTTTAATGCTCTTACGTCGGGTGGCTTATTTTTATTTGCCGTTATTTAAGATGTTTACGTCAACGTAAGGCTGGTTCGTTAATTGTAATTTACCCACGAAAGCCTTAAATAATAGGGAGAGTCCGTGGACTACGGCGACATGGCTATTATAGGGGTTGGGTGTGGGCGTTATAGCGAACACAAAAGTAGCCTTTCATAATGTTTCACCAGTGGCAGGTTTATTGAAAACTCTTTTTAATGATATGGTAAAAGGAATTGTAGCTCTCCCCAGTGTAGGTAGTTTATTAATAGTTTTTAAATGAGACTAAAAATCGACACGGGCATTGGTAACTTACAACAAAGGATGAACCCAAAGTCCTGTCCAAACATACCTCACATATAGGTACGGATCAGAAAAATTAATTGTATATTATCATAAGTAATGTAAACAGTAGTAGGTAAGTATAAGATCACGCTAAGTCCGAATCACTTATTTAAAAAAACTCTGTATGGCAAACTTATGCCAAGTTTTTATCCGTCATAGAACGTCATTTATAATAGTAATTTATCTACACTCAATGTACCTACACTTTTTTCACGTTAGTCTATAAAATTAAAAAAAAATACTTTATCTAGATTCGTATTCGTATCTAGATAGCGTAATGTTCCAATTTCATATTCGAAAACAGTTGTTTTAAGGATACACTTTTTTCACGCAATTTTTTGTCGGGCGCCGAGACACGGCGAAATGTAGGCTGAATACCTAAATTTCTTTGACAAATTCAAAATTCAAATTTTCTTGTTTATATTTGTGTGTAATTATTTTCCCGCTAAACAGAATATTTTTTCTAATTGTTGTAATTTGTGTTTGTGAATGTTTTTTCTTGTTTGAAGCAAATAAATAGATAAATGTGAAAGTAGTGAAGTGAATTTTTCGCCGCTTGATATCCTCGACGCGTAGAACCATGTAGAACACAAACTTCCAGCAAAGTTGTGAAAATTATAGGTACGATATTTTAACATAAAAATATGAGTGTAGATAAAGTAGTGTATGCAACTGCATATAATTAGGTATTAAATGACAGTTGCATAATAGTAGTATAAAAGTAATTTTTTAAAATTTTATAGACTGGCGTGAAAAAAGTGTATCCTTAAACAACTGTTTTCGAATATGAAATTGGAACATTACGCTATGAGTGTAGATAAACTACTATTTCGATACAGCATTACCCATAGGTTTTAATTTGTATTTGTGAATGTTTTAAAGTGTAAATAGTAAAGTAGTAAAGTGCTTTTCCCGCCGCTTGATATCCTCCACGCGTAGATACATTAGAACTGACTCGCAGCTTACTTCCAGCAAACTTGAGAAAACTATAGGTAGAGCTTGTCTAATTTAAAATGACGCGCCCCACTATCGCATTAACGCACACAAGCAAGTTTAAAATATGGACGCAATACATATACACATGCCGTTGTAATTGGTCATTCAGTTGGCGGTGAAATTCAAACGTAGGAGCACGCGTCGTTCATTGGCTCCCACACAGATGAAGTGTCGTTATCAATATTTGCACTCACACATCGAAATCAACTAACTAAGTAGTGGGGCGCGTCATCTTAGACTAGACGAGCTCTACGATATTTTAACATTAAAATATGAGTGTAGATAAAGTAGTGTATGCAACTGCATATAAGTAAGTATAAGTAATTATATAAGTAATTTATTAAAATTTTATAAACTGGCGTGAAAAAATTGTACCCTTAAACGACTGTTTTCGAATATTTAATTGAAACATTACGCTATGAGTGTAGATAAAAATCATGACAAACAATTTGATTTCTGTAGGATTATTATTTATTTTCGTAAGTTATGAAAAATATGATTAAATAATGGGCCAAACAATTAAAAAGGAAATCCAGGAGATAATTTTCAGCATGATTAATAATTTAGACAAAAGTTCAAGCTAATCGTGGCCAAATAACTGAATGTTTACAAGAACGACTGACAAGGACTGACAAGGACATATTATTTCCAGAGTATTGCCATATCCACATTTTATAATTTTTACTACTGGCAGTCAATACGGACTTATCGTGGTCCTATTATATATTCTGTAAGCCGTGGAACGATGCGGCGCTGCTGTGACATAAATTTATTTGACGGCAACGTAAATTTGCACATCACGTCAACGTGTCACGATGCCGTCGCACGTTTTCATGCTAACGATGCGTCGCGTCGCGGTGAAGTGGCCGAGCCATAGCGCCTTGTGTATTGAAGACACATCGATAACGGATTTCATAGTAAATAGAAATGTTTAAATTTTAGATAAATATTTTGTTGTTATTTTACATTCCACCAGATGGCCGGCTTGCTTGTTTGTAGTTAAAGTATAAAACTAAAAACTAAAATTAATATTTTACTACTTAGCATAAAATACTTATCGAACCATTGTTTCTGTATTGTTAGCCATAATAATTATAAATTATAAGTATTTTTTTTATGTCATACTATAGGCAAACAGGCAAGAGGGCCACCTGATCGCTAATGCGTTGCCCACCTCTATAACACGTTCTGGCAGCAAAAAGGCAAATGCCCTTCCACTGCCAAAGCCACGGTTCCCCAAATCCCCACCCCATGGAGCACTGGAAACCTTACTCACCGGCAGAAACTCAATACTATTTAAAAGAGTATTGTTTAGCTGCAGTATTCTGTAGGATGGAGGTACTTCCCCAGTCGGGCGGCTCCTATTCGAACGGGATACCCCGCTATGCCCTACCTCTCCTAAAATAAGTACAATAATGAATGTAATAGCGTGAGCCGCTTTTTAATATCCAATAAAAAATGTGTGACAATTGGACTCGAGTCTCATCCACAATAGTGGACGTTTTGGCACAATTTCCACACATTTTACGCATTTAACATCATTTGTTATTTTTTTTACTTTTAAGTAACTTAACAGGAATTTCTACGCTATCTCACCCGATAGACATCGACGAAATGCAGCTTGTAAAATACCGACAAACGCCGATGTTCAAGGCTTTGCAGCTTATCGTCTATCCGTTCTGCAGTAGCATGCTAATAATCCACTTAGCATGCTTCTCCACCGAATCCAAAGCAGCCAGTTGATATTTAGCTGTTCCATCCCAAAGGTAGCAGCAGTGCTGAATATAGGACCGAACTTGTGATTGATGTAGCTTAAGCAGCTGTTCCGAAGTATCGCCTAAGCCTTGGGAGGATGCTGAGCTTTATTGTTGCAGTTTTTGCTTCATATTCTTCATACCGGCCAAAGTTGAGATTGGACATTAAGCTGACCGTAGATCACTGGGACCGTAGATCAAAGGCGCACACCAGAAAGTCGAAACAAGATGAAATTGACTCCTTTTGGCGGAGAACAAACACGTCTGTATTTTGGTAGTGTTAAACGTCACCAAATAATAATTGGCATCTCCTCAATCGAAGACCGCCCTAAGAACTTCGTTCAAACGACTAAACATGGCCTCTCGACAAGATTGAATTTCTATTGTGTTGGGTCTTGCATCCGACAGATGTCTGTTCGTTACTGTATTGTTTGCGTACCCAAAGTTACCGGGTACAAGCAGATCATTAATGTGCAGCAGAAAGAAAGACGCGGACAGAACCGATCCCTGAGGAACGCCAGCATCATTTGCCTGAAAATTAGACGAGTTTCCATCAAGAAGTATGCGGCTTGATTCCACTCAGAAAGTTCGATATTCAGTTGCATACTCCAACAAGAATACCAAAAGAGGGAAGCTGGCTGAAAAGGACAGCATGCCAAACCCTGTTAAAGGCCTTGTAGATATCGAGAGAGAGGCAAAGGCCTCTCGCCATGCGTCTCAATGGTCTCACTCCATGAGCATATCATACACCAGGATTATAAGGAGACGGCTAGTCCTCTGTAAACAAGAGACTTGTCGTATAGTTGACCAGTTTTAGTTGCTCAGCGGTTATTATGCACTGCTATTCATAGTTGAGCAATTACCAGTTGAGCCGTTGGTATTACCCACTGTTCAACTTTAGTTGGACAATCTAGTTGAACAGTAGGGAACAAGGGCATGGTCGTCTTATTCGCCACTCGTGAGATACTCACGACCAAACAATAGTTTCACCAATTTGAGACACTAACGCCAGTATGGTAAGGAGCCACAGAAATTTCCTTCGACGGCTTGGGCGAGAGACCAAAAAGCACGACTCCCAGATGGGAGGCTTAGTAGTCTCTCACCAACGTCAAGAATGTGTTTGAGCTTAGCCCTGGCTATTTCCTTCTGACTGGATTGTATTGTAACGCTTCACGTTGTAAACGTAGTAGTATTCGGATCTTTCGCATCTCGTGCTGCTCATCCCAGGCTCGGTAAGCTGCCTGTTTTAGGCTGGAAGCCTCGGCACAGGACTTGTCGAACCATGGTTGGTTTTGTCCACCGACACATACAGCACTGTTGGGGATGAAGCAACGACGCATTGCAAAGGTTCTGTATCAAAAAGACGAAACTTGACAGATAGAGATTTAAGGTAGTATTAATTTTAAAGATTGTTCCTGCAACTGGCAGTAATTTGTTATATTTAAAGAACCCTACGCTTTCACACCCGTTATAATGCTTTATTTTGTTTTTTTATAATGGCTAACAATGGTGCCTAAATATAGGGAACCTAATATTGGATTGTTATTTGGGCGTAGGTATCTAATATTTTTGACGCAGTTAACGAAGTAAATTATAAAGTAGGCGATTACCAATTAGCTATCGTTTGATAATAAAAAAACTGAATAGATACAGAATAAACTATCAGCCGGCTGAAAGTACCAGAACTTTTTCAGAAGTACCTACCCCCATTCGCGTGGCAATTTGGCAATGTAAGAGAATCTGTTTCCTTTATATTTATAATATTGTGTTTCTTATAACCTACTTAAAACATCGTTTGATTGAATACCCCACGTGATAGGTCACGATAAAAAGCCACCTAGCGCCAAAACACAATCGCGGAAAAGGGGCCAAGTTGGCTACTACACCCGCCGCTAGGGATTGCTGGCTTCGCCGATAAAAAGGTCTATTTGGAAGGGGAGTTACGTAAACAATTCTTAAATAATAGCTACAAATATAGTCATTTAAGGTATTTCTCAATTGCTGGAGCATGGCTCAATTAAGTCTATTTTAATTGTTTTTGTTACTTTACTTTTAGCGAAACGTAGGTCTAAATGTTACGTCCAATACATGTTATGTCGGTGTTTTTCGGTGCTTAACTCTTTTTTCGATTTCAATATCATGATTCTAGATTGTCACATACCTATAGGTGTGTGACAAACTAAACCAAGAAAAGGTACTTACGTTAGATGCCAACTACAAATTTCTTAAACAGTGCAGTGAACGTAATGATTCCAGTAGTAGAAATTGTTGACCTTACCTCCGATTTATCAAACATACGTTTATAGTTAAAGCGTCTTTATACAAAAAATAAGCTAAAAATAGACACGGAGATATTCACCATATTTCCAGGTCTATCATAGCGATGTAAACTCACCGTGACTGGCAGGTTGAGCTCGTGCGTCTCGTTCCCGCGCCATAGCCGGGAGCCGTTGGGCAGCAGCGGCAGATCGCAATCTATCGCCCCCAGTCGCTCTTGAAACCGTGCCGGTGAATGCGGCGGGGCCCCGAGGGCACTAGAACTAGTGTTTAACTTTTGCTTCCTTGCACTTTTCACAACGCCTTTTCCTCCCGTATACACTTTAGTGGCTGAATGCGGAGACCCGGTCGGACTCGCGTTCGTCACACGCGCCTTTGTTATCTCAGTGCTTCCCTTTGTGACTGAAGTTGCAGTATTCGTCGCTACAGTGGACGCTAATGGTTTTACTCTCCGCTCCGTGGAGTGGCTAAAAGCCGTAGTCTGCGGCGCTGGCGAACTTGATACAGCTTTAATCTCATCCTTGAGAGTTACGGTCGTCGCGCAAAAACCGTCGCCGGCTAATGAGAGGATTAGCACCATCCACGCCGACGGCAAAAACCATGTCGCCCTCGTTCGAACTTTCATCTTGCTCAGTGGTAAACTCATCTCTACTTTTTGTACACATCCAACTTAATACTTAATAGTCAATGTGTGCGTAGTTGGCACAGTTTCAATGTCAATGCTGCGGATCGATCCTGGCGAATAGTAGATGGTTATAGATTTTGTACAGCTTACAGTTATTATCAAGTGTGCTTGTTACGAAAATAGGGAGAAACAAAAGAGCACTTGTTGACATCAGCGACCCGTCTAGCCGTTGTTGCTAATTTGGTTACACCCGATGTCAACGACCTGACAACGTAAACTCAAGACACTCGCCCTGGAGGTCCTTATTGCCTCCGCTATAAGGGCCGGTACCTCTTGGTCAAATACGTCTATAATTGGACAGCTGTAGAGCCCTTAGACCGAGTGGGGACCCTCTTCAAATCACGAGTACGAGGCCCGGATAAACCTCGGCTTCATTTGCATTTAAAATCTACTTTTACTCGGCTTTGACTAAAATGTGAACTTTATCAACTGTTATTGAGATCAATATTCTAAATGATCCATAAAGTATAACATATAATAAGATGTTTATTTATTCTGAAAACTTAACTCGAATCAGATAAGAAATCGCATGCCAAAAAAACAGCAACAAAAACCTAGGCTATGGGTATGTACTTACGTAAGATTCCGCGATTGCTATTTTCCCACGATCTTCCACGGATCAAATATTATACTCTACTAATACAAATCCACAAAACAAATGCTAAGCATAGATACTTATTCACGTTTCCAATATGAACTAAATTATGTTATGAGTAACTTTTACGACGTTGATAAGTTTAACAAGCATCACTCGATTACGACATCACGTAGCGCCACGGTGTAATTTAGTGAAAAGAATAAACATGTTGTGGTTTATTTTTATGAGTATGAGCAATGTTTTGATGGGCTGAGGCGCAGTGCAGGGCGGCGGGGCGAGCCGCAGCCTCCGCGACACTGAGGGCGGCCGCCCGCCGCCGCGCCGCCCGCCCTCGCGCCCCGCGCCCCCCTCCGCCGCCCGCGCCCTCGCTCACCCCTCTATCTCTACTTTATTCTACCATTCTACTCTATGCTCGCATTGCTCGCAATACCAACGATTTCCTTACGTGCTGAAAGTTGTAGCCACAACCAAGTTTCACGTAAAATAAAAGCGTGCGAATTTAGTTTAACCACTACCTCAACGGTGTTTATAGTAAATTGGAGCGTATCGAAAGAGCGTAAGAGTATTTCTAAAGTATTTTTTCCAGTCGAAAGTTATTTTTATTTATGCTGTAACCATGCTTACATTATTTTATTCATTAACATATTTATTATGTAAGCAACAGGCTTAGGTACTTTAACTAAACTTGATGTAATTTTAAGTAAGTATTCCTAACTAAATTAGACATAATGAAGCAGTGGAGGGATGCCGGCAATATTTAAAATATTTAATCGTTATGGTGATAATAATGGGTCCTGTATTTGGCGATTATATTTTGTTTATTTATCTGTTTACATTTTGAAGAAGTTGGCAATTATTATTAATGTGTTTGTTTTTATATTTTTTATTTATTATTAAATTTATTAATTCCTATATTAGTTTAAGTGTGTGTATACTATTTTCATCATAGCCTAGCTACTATGTGGTTAGACTAGGATGCCACACGGCCATGGCAGAATAACAGCGGCTGCTGGTTTCACTAGCAGCTATAGCTGAGCCTTGGACCAATTTGTTTTGATTTGGTATGTTAAATATGTTTTCTTACAAATGTATTTTATCTTTGTATAACCTAAGCAAAGCAAATAAACATTTTCATTTTTTTTTTTAAATTGTCTCAGGTCCCCAGTACGCGGAAACGTGCCCTAGGATAGGATAGCGAGGCTTATAGGCTGACCTAAGTAGAGGGCAACCTTCTAGTCATTACTAAGTGGGGCCTTGGCTAGTTTCCGATATAAGGAATGTGCGTCTGGTCCCCACGCATAAGGATTTTCACGTCAAATAGCACAAACAAATATGTAGTCGCCACCGAAATCGGCGTTTTCGGCAGCGCCGCCCTCAGCCTGATATGCGGTGACTGGAAGACGGAATGTGAATGTGATTTCGTCGGTCTTTGTTTTTATTAATTAATGTACAATATGCATGTAGAGCGACGTAGGGAGCAGCCACGCTACATGTGCCGATTACTAAGTCAACATTTTCCATATTCTATTTACACTAATATTGTAAAGAGGAAAAGTTTGCATGTAGAGGGTAATTAGGTACAAATTTCATAAACCACTGGACCGTTTTGGAAAAACTATTCCCGAGTGTCATAAGGGGCTTCGGATCCCGCGGGATACTTGAATTGCTCCAGATATCCGAACTGCGCGCGCTGTGTTTGTGTGTAATAAATGTTAGTTTCTCACAGATAGATACAGACAGGCAATTTGCTCACATGAAAAAATCGCTGAGAAGCTTTAGTTAAATTAAATCATATTATTCTTTAAATGCAATTCCACATCAAGCATTGGTTAATTCACGTTCCTTTCGGCAATAGCGAAGATCTAGTAACTCTACAACTAACATTCCTTCTGTCAGTATTTCGTGCCTCCAATTACGTGGTTTCTTTTCATCGCAGCAATTCTCCTTCACAAGAGAATCGTTATTAGCTGTCTGTATTAGGTCGAGGATGGAGCGATCCCGCGGGGCACGTCTGATTAATGAGCGACAGCGTGTCCGCGCAGTCCCGGCCGACCACCAGCATTTATTACGCACATTCCGCAACCTCCATCCCGGACCACCCTGCTTACACAGCCCGATAAGGGCAGATTGCAAACATTTTATTTCACCCACCTCTAAAAAAGCTCCCAATTACCTCCGCGCTCGTGTCGGCGTCGTAAATTTAATCTAAAATGGAAATTTTGTTTATCACGTGGCGGTTTAAAATAAAAATTTCGATGCGGTTCAATTATGAAACTGGAAACGCGAATTAACAGCTTATTGAACTGCTAGCCTGAGGTTAACTCAGAGGTCTAAGTATCACGACTTTTGAAAAGCATGGCGACGCGTAACAAATATATACGCGATACAAAAATTTACTTTATTCTACGTGCAATACATTCCACTATAATTTCTTTCTTTCTAATTTCCCTCACGGTTTTTGCTTCTGAATTTATAATACAAAATTTAGCAAAATGTAATAAGCGCATTAGCTGGGCTTAGCGGTACCTACACGTTAGGAAGATACTATACTGAACCAGTTTTTGTTTCCCTTATGTTTCCCATACAATGTTCCTAACCCCGTTTCACCCCTTCCCGTGGGAAATTCCGGGATCAAAGTATCCAAACTTACACAAACTATGTTCCATCATCACATTTCAAAAACACGAAGTTTCATACAAAAGGTAGACAGATCGAAATAAATTCAAGGGAAGTGTACAACAATGTCCTGGCTACGTAACGCAACATTATGTATTCGGTGACGTAATGCACATAAATCACGAAAGCCGAAATATACTTTTGCATTTGTAAAATTCACGTTTGTGGCAATATTTCATTGCTCGTTCAGTCATAGAATGGGACAAAGCCTCGTTCAAAAAATATTGGATACAATAAAATGACTCAACATACGTATGATAATTTGATTGTTTTATAATTATTGGTGATATATTGTTTTATCTAGTTAAATATCTAGTAGCGATCAGGGCTACACGCTATCCCCAAGCGAAAACAATATGAAAATGTATTTTGTTGTATAATAAGTTTAGCTAGTGGACCCGACGCGGCTCGCTCGCGTGGCGTCCTACCCCTGCCCTACACCTATCCTTTTTATCTTGCTACAAACCTTCCTTTTGAAAAACTCTATCTATTGATGAAAACGGCATTTAAATCCGTTACGTAGTTTAAAATATGTAAGCGTACATAGATACAGACGGCGAAAAGCGACTTCGTTTTATACTATTTATAGATTGGCTAATAAACTTATAGCGGTGCAGATTGCGACAGCGATCACTACCTTCTAGGTATAAAAATCAGAGTTCGAATTAAGTCGGAACGTAGATTTGGCAAGCCTAAATTATGTCTCCTGAATACAGAACGACTCAAGGCAAAACAACACTTGAGACCTTTCAGGTTGAACTGAATAACCGGTTTAGCTGCTTGCAGCTGCAGGACTGTATGGATAAAGCATGGGAGACAGTAAGGGACACCGTCATGGACGTGGGACTTAAGACTCTAGGAAGAAAAAAGAAGCCTAAAAGACATAAATGGTGGAATGAGAGCTGTGAACAGGCAATTAACGAAAGAAGAAAGTTAAAGTTACACTCTGAGCAGGACCCCGATAGGTGGCTGGAAAAATATAAGGATTCACAGAAGAAGAGTAGGAACATGATCCGACAGCTAAAGAGACAGCAATTATCCAATCAATTGCAGCAGATGGAAACTTTGATAAAGGCCAATGCGACTAGGAAGTTTTACCAGGAGGTTAGGACAGTTAAGAAAGGGTTTCAGCCGACCGCCCAGATTCTTGAGGATGACGAAGGAAATCTTATCACTGACCCCGCTGAAATTAGAAACGAGTGGCGAAAGTACTTTGAGGACCTGCTTAACTGCCCCGCTGTCGAGAACCGAATCGAGGAACCTGATTCAGTATACTCTCCAGACGTTGAACAACCAACTTTTGACGAAGTCAGGAAAGCCATCATGAGGTTGAAAAATAACAAGTGCCCGGGAATTGACAGTATACCTGGAGAAGTATGGAAGTGTGGTAGAGGTGCAGTGCAATCAAAACTGTATGAAATAATTGGGAAGATCTGGAATGAAGAGCGTCAGCCAAAAGAGTGGAATACGGGTGTTATATATCCTATACACAAGAAAGGCTCTAAGAAAAAGTGTTCCAACTACAGAGGAATTGCGTTGCTACCAACGGCATACAAAATTTTTTCTTACATTCTTCTGGGCCGACTGGAACCGTATTCAGAACAAATCCTGGGGGACTACCAGTGCGGCTTTCGCAAAAACCGTAGTACTCTGGATTAAATCTTCTTTCTAAAACAGCTAATGGAGAAGAAATGGGAGTACGCGCAGGACATACACCTTCTGTTCGTGGATTTCAGTAAAGCCTATGATAGTGTCGATAAGGAAGCCCTCTTTCGGATTTTAAGATCTTTCGGAATACCCGATAAGCTAGTCAGGCTGACAGAAGTCGCCACAAGAGTGAGTAAGCTAAGGGTAGTTAAGCTAGGGCTAAGTTAGGGTAGGAGGAGAACTCACCGATGAGTTCGAAGTTGCCACGAGCCTAAAACAAGGAGACGCACTATCGCCCATGCTATTTAATTTAGTACTTGAACACGTCATGCGGAAAGTTCTGGCTCTAAACATAAAATCATAGGTTACGCTGACGATCTGGGGTTAGTGGGGCGATGTGCGGCGGATGTAGAGGCTATGGCTGGAACTCTAGAGGAGGAGGGGCGGAAGGTGGGTCTTAGAATCAACTGCGAGAAAACGGAATACTTCCATATACGCCGATATAAGGATACGAGAGCAGCAAGGAAAGACCTATCTGTCAATGGGACTATCTATAGGGGCACTGATAAGTTTAAATATCTCGGCGGCACAGTGACCGACACCAACCAAAGACAGGAAGAAATCGACCTCCGTATCCAAAACACCCTGAGATGCGCAGCTGCCCTCCATAAAATACTTGCGTCTAAGCTTCTCTGCAGAAGAATAAAGATACGTGTCTATAAGACAATCATAAGACCGATCTTGACGTATGCGTGTGAGGCTTGAACGTTAACCCAGAAAGAGGAAAACAAGCTCTTAGTGGCGGAATGGAAGATTTTGCGTCGTACTCTGGGACCCACCAGGGGCGAAGATGGAACCTGGAGGACGAGAAATAACATAGAAATAGAAGAGCTCGTATCCGAGCCTAATATCATCGGAGAGATTAAAGCTGCTCGACTTCGCTGGCTCGGACACATTGAGAGAATGGGAGAGGATCGTGCAGCCTACCTGGGACGAATAGCCGGCAAACGCCCGGTTGGACGGCCCAGGTATCGATGGATAGACGAAGTCCGCAAAGACCTGCGCGAACTCCAGATAACGAACTGGGAACAAGTGGCGCAGGATAGGGACCAATGGCGAGTTCTTGTGTCGGAGGCCAAGATCCACTTCGGGTCGATGAGCCAGCGAAGTAAGTAAGTAAGTAGTAATAAACTTATAACATACTTCACATTTCCAACTATCTGAGCAAATGTTGTAAGTACCGAGTATGTGATAAGGTGGAAACGAAAGAATATTGTCATCTTGGCGTAAATCCCGGTTGTGCACTCGCCGCGCGACGACCCGAGGTCCGCCTTGACCATGATCCAGGATATGGCCGATCAGTAATAAAAGTGGAGCGATTCCCATCTGACGTTCGAGACTATATTAACAAGAGAACCTGACCAGATTGGATTATGGTTACACATTCAATCGCCTGAATGTGCAGGTTTCATCACGATGTTTTCCCTCACCGTAAGAGGCACAGAACACATAATTTCTGTTTTCCATGGTAAGAATGCAAAGAAAATGTGTCTTCCTAATAATCAGCGAAACAGTACCCACTGAAAACCGAGTTCAAATGACAATAAAAGTTAGTAACAGCTATAACAATTAAGTACTCTGAAATATCCTACGTTTATTTCGTAACCCTTTACTGGCTAACTTTCAAAATAGTTACATTAAGTAAAGTGGCGGCACCTTCCGTAGCTCGTATAATGTCTTTTTATGTAAATTCGTGCTCATTTCCAGCATATGAAAGTTCAAATATTCATAGCGAGTTACGAGGCTGGGATATGGGTAATATTATGTGCGTTTTATCTTACGGCTCAGTGCCCGCCCACCGTTCGACTGAGCATACATACATCGATCTTTATCACGCCCTATATACGCTCCATTTAAAATCTACTGCTATTGCGGGTCTCGATACCGTTTTACTAGTTTCTAAGGTCAATCCTTAGAACATCATATACATAAAAAAAACTTATTTATATTTATATCTCTGGTATCGGCTTTGGCTTGGCTCGCTGAGCCAGCGCAGAAAGTAAGTATTTATATTTAAGATACTCTTGTCGGTGGAGCAATCGCCACTCCCCTCTCCTGTCTGCCAACCTCTTCATCTTATAATCCCCGGCGCTCACTTCAATCCTTATTCTTCTCTTTTATACTATGTATAAAATAAAGTCGCTTGCCGCGTCTGTCTATCCTAATTTCCCTTGGTCATGCCATAACTTGAGAACTGCTTGACCGATATAAATATATTATTTTGTTCTCTTGACATACAGAAATAGATATTATAGAAAAAAGGGTCGGATAGGTGTAGGGTAGGTATGGGGTAGGTGTAGGCATAGAGGAGGGTGGGGGTAGAGTTAAATAGGGTATAGCAGGGATAGGACAAGAAGTCGCGCGAGCCAGCCAGTATAATTATAATAGTGAACAGTATAATTATAATAATAGTAAGATTAGGTACCGATTTTGTAAAACCAAAAATCGAGCCGGTCTGGAACAGATGTCCAACACCTACTCTATTAGACTGTGAGGGCACCGCAGGTTATCCTACGTCATCGAGTACAAGACTTCCACTTTGTAGTATACGTTGAGGAGACCCAAAAACGTTAGGTTGCCCGCGCAGTCTGGCACAAACAATTTTTTAGTGACCCTTTCTACTTTTCGTTGCGATAATACTTATATATCCTCTTGTGTAGGTTCTATAAGTAAAAAAAACCGGGGTGCCTCACATGCTCTTGGCAGTTATGCTTTTCAGCCACTTTCAGTCAAAAATGTTTTGTGGGTGAAAAGCGAACGAATGGCGACCTCACAGATTACATTGGAGGGGAGTTCAGGTTGAGGTATTTCAAACGTGCCAACATCATCAAGATAGACGGTGTCGCAATTCTAGCTGTCCAGCAGGTCAAGGTACTGGGGTGTCGTGATCAACGAGACGTGATTTTCTTCGCCACCTATTTTTTTTTGGTATCGTCTTTTTATGTTGTGCGAAGCACGCTCATGCGATTACAAAAGCAAGCACTAGTTCTTTTGGTGACGGCTTACAGGTCTTAAAGGTCTTCGGCATTGCCGGTGCTTGCCGGGGTATAACTTCGGATCTGAAAGTAGGTACTTCGAGCAGGATGCTTCAAGCAGGATGCTTCGAGGAGGAGGCTATGAGTCGTGTGGGTGCGCATTAAGGAGAGGGTAAGCGGGGAGGTCGTTTCCCAGTGGCAGAAGCAATAGGCAACTGTAGCATGCCGTTTCAGCAGCCTTCAGAACGCGTATACAACCTTCGATTTTAAAGTGCAACAAACTTATTTGACCCGGTGATAACGTCGCTGTTGTTGGAATTGAATGGCGATATTTAGTTCTAGCTATAGCCACCGGGTTAGATATGTTTGTAGCACTGTACAATATTACCCAGATATAAGTACCTACAGTTCCATCAACTTTCTGTTCAGTAGACAAAAATAAGCAGTTATAGTACTTATGACAGTTCATTATTGTTGACCAGCTTTTACCCGCACCTTCGTCCGTGTAGACTTCGAAATATGTAGCTGATATTTTTTCACGTGGCCGTGTGGTGTCCGGCAGGGTAGAATAGCACCAACCCCTTACACTCATGGGTGTCGTACAAGGCGACTAATGTTTTCGAGGCAAAAGATCAAGAGTCTCCGTAGTCTGGAAAATGGGCAGCAGCATTTTCCATTGTTATATTTAAACACTGCGATCTCCAACCCGTCTGCCAAGCGTGGAGATTATGGCAACAACCTCCCCTTTCGTAGGAGAGGCCAAACATACATCCTTACAAACTTTCATATTATATAATTAGATAGGATTGTTAAGTTCTGATTTTGTCTACTGAACAGATTAGTTGGTGACACTTTATGCGCGTTAGTACTGAGGTTGTTTCTACTTTGCCATTGATAAAGCTCATATAAGCTACGTTCCCGTCGCGCCAGTCTTTACTACACCTGCTAATTTAAAAAAATCGATTATTTATAAATTAACTCATGAACCGAATTAGATGAAAGGTCAGAAGGCAGCTTGAACTCTCAACAAGACACGAATAACTCGTTAGGTTACATTACATAATTAAAACACCTGCCTGAAACAAACGTTCTCCGTCTGGTTAATACATTTGTCTTAATTAGGTCTCCAGATTAAACTGTTACGTCTGATAGTGTACGTTGGCATCACAGTATAATCTGGGGAGCATTACGCTCAGTGAGCTCAGCTAGATAAGATTTAGTCGGCGAGCTCTGACGCAGGTAACTCCAGACTGCGGGTTGATTACGCCGTCACCATTTGTGGAATGAACAAAGGAAATCAAGACGTGTTATAATATGTTATAACGCTATTCGCTTTTAATTAAACGGTATTTATCCGTGATACTGCTGTTGCTTGATGTAGATACAATCTTGTACGGAATTATGGAACCTCGCGTAATAGGAGCTTTCATAGGTAGAGGCTTTCGAAACTACAGTTTTTAGGTTAGTAACCATTAAAACTTTATTTTCATTTTACGCTTAAAACTTAATGATACCTGCCTACATCAAACTAGATAGTACCTAATTCCGAACTAAGCCGGATTTGCACAAGTACGTAAATAAACTTATAGTAGGTATTATATGATTGGTTAAATTGTGAAAACATCAACGAACAAACAATGAAAATCCTCACATTTGTTTTTGCAACTATCGCATTGATTATACAGACACAACAAAATCACAAATCACACTGCAGTGTTTCTTTTCAACTCTCTTTACAGACATTAGGTACCTATCTCTTTAAAATAGGAACACTGTTTTATTTTCTGTACTCTTTTTTTGTACTTCTACTTTCTTTCTGTACACTACAAAATATGTCTGTTGGGTCGTGATAACAAGCTTTCGCTCTAAAGTAGTAGGCACTTAGTCAAAATACCTAATCTATACCTACATTTAAGCAAAATGACGGAGAGATGCTAACATAACAATTTCGGAGAATTCCTCTCATTCCCATAATCCGTCTAATTTGTGCGTGGGTTCAAAGGCAAAGTAGCTTAAGTACGTAATCTGAATAATGGTGTTTTGCTTATTTGCAAATGGCTGCGGCTATGAATATTATTAACTCTGTATGTATAATGTAATGAACAGATAGCGTTTGTGGCAGTACGGCATCGGCATCTGAATTAAATGCTAACATTACGTTGACTGAAGGTTAATAGAATTATCAATTGGATGTACTTACCTTACTCGGTGGTATTAACTTACCTATTTGTACACAAAGTTCGCTCATCATTGCTTGATGACGTGAGTGGTTCAGTAGTTAACATTTAGCCGTTCTGCCACGCAGAGGTTCCAGATTCAATTTCTGGCCGGGCCGAAATTGAAATAATGAAATTAATTTCTGTTACGGTTCTGGGTTGTTAGTTGGTGTGGGTGGTGGTTGTCTAGTACCCATAACACAAGCTTTGCTTACTTTATTGCTATATGACACTGTGTAAATAGTCCAAGCATTTATTTATTTAATTTACTTTTCTTACAAGAGCACCAATCTTTAAAGCGCTAAAATTCTAAAAATTTTGATCTCATTGTTCATTGTTCATTTATTGCATAAATTAAAAATTTACATGTCCACTTTGTTAAATTCAATTTTTTATGTGTTATTTTAACATATAACTTAAATTATATACACTACACAGGTTATTAAATACACAGTATTTAATACCTATACTACAAATTGTATAGTATAGGTATCAAACACAGTATAGGTATTAAATATTGACACTTGTAATTATAATGTTAATTGTGTGAGCATGTTTGGGTCAATGACATTGTTTTATTCCTTTGTAGAAATCATCTATGTTGTAGCAAGCTATGCCAACCAAAACATTTTTTAATTTATTAGTGAATGTGTCGACATTTGATGCATCCCTTACATCCGACGGTAATGCATTATATAGCTTAGGGCCTACGACATCCAGCATCTTGCGCGCCTTGGCGCGGCGCCGCGGCGGCACGGCCAGCAGGTGCCGGTTGCGGGTGTTTACATTGTGTTTACATTGTCATTGCAATGTCTCATTTATTGATTTCTCTAAAATACTTTCATGGAAACCCTTTACAATTAGGAACCAATAAATTTGTGCACACTTCGATCGCTCATTAATTAATTAAAGGGTTTTATTACGATTAGAATTACCCGTGATCACAGCATCTAAGACCTAAAATGTCAAAAATTTAAATTAAAGCTTATGAAAACCAATAATTAATTGTTCGTAATTTTTATATTCTGCCGTAATAAATAGAAATGGACACATTATTTTTAAAAAGCCCCTACCCTACTTCTTTTCAAAAATAATCAAACAGTGACATCGGGGTGATAGTCCGAGACAATGTCTGGCGTACGTACGAAAGCCAGATTCATCCTTCATGCGACATTCACTTTCCCTAACAGGCTGAACGAGCCTGGCTGCCCCGGCTGCTCCATTTGCGACTTTGAACGGGTTACGTAAGTGGGTAGATGCGGGGACGCCACGCCGGCGGTTGGCGGGCGGCCAGCCGCCGCGGCCCCTGCCTATCTGAGCTGCGATCCGCGCCGCTCCAATACCGACCTATCGCGTGGCCACTTTCACAGGGTCGCTTCCCGTGGTTTTTAAGTAAATAGGTGTGCAAAAGTGTTTTTAAGTAAAGCACATGAACTAAAAATAGGGTTTTTACATGGGGTACACTGAAAGTTTTGCATAACACATTCATAAAACAATTTAAGTACATGTAAAGTTATATATTTACTACTTTTAGTATTCTCCATTACATTTTAAACACTTTTTCAATTGGTCAAACCATTTTTTAAAACATGAGGACCATTGGTCTGAAGGCATGTTTTTCACGTGCTGGTTGAAAGCTATCACGGCCTCTTCCGGCCTCGTAAATGTCAAACCCCTCATTAAATCTTTGATTTTTGGGAAAATAAAGAAATCGCATGGTCTGGACTATATGCGGTATGGGTCACTAGCCCTACCTTATCAGAAGCGATAAATGACTTGTCTTGTTCGCGGTGTGCGCCAAAGCATTGTCATGGTGCAATAGGAGCGACTTCTTGGTCGATTTCCCCTAACTTTTTCAAAGACTGGCAATTAAATTGTAATGTACTTACCACTCAGCATTATCTGTCTTTTATTTTTCAAGCGGAATTGCGTAAACTGGACCCGTCCGGAAGAAAAAAACGCAATAAGTTTTTGCCTACGCTTTTCGCCTGCCTCAATATGATTGGTTTGCTGTGGCCTTCGAACACCCATACAGAAGATTGCTGCTGTCTTTCTTGCATGTTACAATAAATCGCTTAATTACCTGTCACAATGTCACACAGCATTTGAACGTCCGTGGTCGTACTTTACCAAAAAAATTACAGAGTCCGTTTTTGTTCTGGGGCTTTTAAAAGTTTTCTAACTTCTAAATGTTGACGTCAGGTTTTTTGAATTTGGCTCATACCTATCCCATAATATCCTCGAATCTCCTCATAGACGATACGCCGATTTTCTACAATTAATTACCAGACAGCAGCCACATTTTCCTGTGATCGACGTTGAGGGCCAACCATCACGAACTTCATCAAATCAAATCAAATTCTGCGTACCAACATCTTACGATGGTCAAATTAGGTGCTTCCCTCCCATAAGCACTTTGAGAACGGACGGAGACAGTGAACTTTTCATGAATCGTAAAATCCGTTCTCATTAATTCCGTTTAAGTTCTGGCGACGAACTTCAACTTGTGATAAAAACAATTGACAGACATAATCGCGCAACATTTTGTTAAAATCAATTATTGAGTTTATTTGATATTACATTTGAAATTCAAACATTTATGAGCGCAGCCAGGAGCCGATATCTTTCAGTGTGCTTTATGTAATTATAAGCTACTCCAATTGAGATGGTCCTTAATTTATTTCATTAAAATAGGTTCAGCAGTATTTAAGTATTATGTTGACTTTGGCTGGGTTTTTCCGATATCCGTCGGTTAGATTAATTATGCCCGATTACACTAAACGTTAGGCGACTAACGGAAAAAAAACCAGGCAAGAAACAAACATGTCAAACAAATTTCTCGGTTTATACATACGTACATCATAAAAAATTCTGCGACAACCGCGACATTATGATATCGTATCCCCTCGTCGTCGCACAAAAACTAAACACACACCTGTCTCAACGTATAGGTATAAATACAAGGTACCTGCCGGAAGCCAGTCGCCCCCCATGCTATGCGTGTCGTTCGCTACGCCCATTATTAAGTCGCAAGCGGCGACCGACTTTACACATCCCTGTTCCAATTCGCACGAAATAGACACCCTCACGCGAGCGAACGCCGCCGCCACCACGAATGCATGAAATATGTTTTGGCAAACCGAATTCGATTTACGGATTCCGCCTATTATGGTGACTGCGCGATTTCACCAATTGAAATTCACTTGCCAAAAGAACAGCCGACGACCATTTCGCATCTTGTATAATAAATTGGTCTGTTACAGATACAAGTAAAATACCAACGAATACGCCAATACTTATAATGTTTTTGTTACATAACGTAAATGAAGATACATAAAATATTACAACTGAACCTGCATCCGCAGAGAAATATTGTCGAGCGAGATTATTTTAAAGGTCGAAATTAATAACCCGTGGATGAAATACGCCGATTCGGCCGTACGTTCGTGTGCAATATTTTACCACTAAACCCGCCAGTGAGGCAGATGAACAAAAAAAAATACTACTCAAATCTACAACAGCTAACTTATCTACGAATATAAAACAAACTAGGATGTAAAATTATAATCTTTATTTACATAGTACTACATAACTAACATTTTTTAGCTTAGAAGGTAGTAAAAGTTGTAAAATATTGATTCCTAATATTTGTAATTATTGCATGTGTAAGTACATAATATTCTCTTACTTGTATATTTATTACAAAGCTTCCATTTCCACTTCATTCTTCGCAACATTCATCGCCGCTAAGTCGTTCTTGATGTAGTTCTGCAACAATATTTCTTGTATTAGCTAAGGAGGCAGCTGACAGTCTCGAATTTCATGCAGGTAAAACCATCCCATACACTGATGGCGCAGTCTCTTTGCTAGGGGTCTGTACCTATTGGATATTTTCCAATAACATAAGAGGGTTACTCCAATGAAAGCATCATGATAACATCTAGGCATATCATAAGATCATAAAGAGGAAAGATTTGATTGTTTGTCGGTTTTTTTGGTGTGTTGTAATGGATAAACTCAAAAACAACTTAAACGATTTTTAAAATTAATTCACCTTTTTAAAGCTACTTTATCAGCAAGACTGAAAAACATAGGCTATACTTTATATACAAAAAGATTGAGATCCCTAGGTAAATTGCAATAATATAACCCAAGTTATGCATGTTCACGTATATTTCAGAACGGTTGCAACAATTTAACTAATTAATTAATAAATAAGGTTTGTGGGCGGTAATAATTGGGTGAAGGGCCTACCCTACACCTATGTAGGATAGGTGTCGAGTAGGTATACGGTAGGTGTACGCGAGCGGCCACACAGAAAAGACGTAAGACGCAAACACGTCGCGGACGGGACGCGGACCCTATGACCCTGTCGCTATGGTAGACATAGGGTAGGTGTAGGGTAGGGAAGAGAAAGGTAGGGGTAGTCGCGCCGGGCCCACTAATTCAATTCCTAATTCCCCCTAATAATGTGGCGGTCCCCGGCTGAATGTTTAACATTAACCCAAATGACATAAAAAAGAAGTAAATTTTTTCGAAGCAGCCGCGGCTAATTCCCGACCTATGATCTGTTTATTCTGACTTGTCTTATTTGGTGAACAAACCATGCCCAAAATCACGACTTGCCGTATTAATCACGCTCCGTATATTGTGTATAAATGTCTTGAATTATACAAGACATACATAGAATGTGAATTTCAACGAATACTGCTGCACATTATCCATTTAAATACATAATTTCCTGAACCAAATAAGACAAGTCAGTTTAGACAGATTATACCTACACACTCATCGCAATAATATTACAGTTTACAGGTTGACGAGTTTAACCCGTGGTATTGATATGCGGGAATGTTTGTTTACCTATTTGTTACAAGGAAAGTCCGAACCCACCCGCACCCGAACACATAAAATTAAATGAAACTTTGTGGACGTGCAGAGTATGCTATTCTGAACACAATACTTCATTCGTGTTCAATGCCAACCTAGGGCTAGATAATCACATTTGAAAAATCTATGTCGACGTTTTTTCTTTGTATTACAAGTACTATTATATGACTATTACAATCATTTTATGTTACTATTTGTCAAAGATGAAAGATGCTGAAATATTATACTTAAGTATTATTTTTGGTATGATAGACACATAAGAAATGACAACTAATCGGCCTTTGATCTGGCTGTAACAATGGCAGGAAAATGAAACTTATTATTTGTCACGTTATTTTATATTTATTTATATAATATCAAATAACTATTTCGTGCCACTTGAATAATATAATTCTTTCAATTTTCTAATTCTAGGGAAACCGGAATATATGCGATGAAATCTACAACACGACTTGCATCGTAGTCCTTCTATAACTATAGGTATATTATCTGTGATTATCAAGTCCTTGGTCGTATGGTGTCCGGCTAAGCAGAATAGCACCAACCCCTTACACTCGTGGGTGTCGTACAAGGCGACTAATGTTTTCGAGGCGAAAGTTCTAGTCTCCGTTGGCTGGAAAATGGGCAGAGTGTATTTAAACACTGCGATCTCCAACCCGCCTGCCAAGCGTGGAGATTATGGTAATAACCTTTCGTGGGAGAGGTCTTAAATCCTGCAGTGAACTGTTATGGACTGTGATGATGATCTAGCCCTAGGTTGAGATTAAGCATGAATGCCGTATATGGTTGTGTTCAGAATAGCATATTCTATACGCCCACAAAGTTTCATTCAATTTAGTGTGTTCGGGTGTGTAGACTTCGCTTGTTAGTGTTTTAGTGTAAGTATGTACCAATTTAAATTATTATTGTTCACTGCACCTACTGACGTGTCGTGGTATTCACTATTGAGTGTAATACATGTTTCTTTCTGTGTTTCTTATCTTTCGTATATGCACATATGTGCTTCTCTATCGTTTCATTTATATCGCCGTTCGCATGTGAGCCAAATAAAACCAGAAAAATAAATGCCAGAAAAAATAATGCCTGATTGATAAATATTAGGGACTAACACGTCAACTTTTGCTAGACAAGTTCGGGAGTTAGCGAATAAGGTTCACCAGTTCCAGAGTTCATCGACTCCAAAAAATAACATATCTCGCCTTTATCATTTTAACATTAATTCTATTCGCGTGCAGGGCCGTGCCTGGCGCGACAGATCATTTTCGCGACATAAAGAGTGGGCGATTATCCACTTAAATCAAATAAACCTTTCGTTTCCTTTTTGGGCTGTTTTCAGAAATAATATCGTAAATCAAAGGAGATTATGCGGTTTACTTTCCCTTGGTATGGAATAAGGATACAGCATACTAATGCGAAAGTATGAATGTTTGTTAGTATTTGTTATTTTTTTTATCTTAAACTACATTTACTGAATTTAGAATTTTAGATGACATAATAAAGGTACTGACGAAACACATCCGCGAAGTAAGGTGGATTAAGCATTTGTTTTCGCGTGCATCTCGTTGAAATTGGCATTGTGTACGATAAGTTCTAGATAGTTCTAATGAAAAAATGAGAAGGTGTTGTCCAACGAAATCTTTATTACAATATTTTGCAGAAACCATTTTCAACGAGACAGTTTGGCGAAAAGCTCGATAATTTTTTATTTAGTAGTTTTTTGGAACATCAGGAAAGCAGACCGACAGCGCATCGACGCGTTTGAAATGTGGTGCTGGAGAAGGATGCTTGGAATCAATTGGACAGAACACCGAACCAACGAATCTATTCTAGCCGAACTGAAGTTACCGATGAGGTTCAGCTCCACATGTCTGCGGAGGAGTTTCGAGTTCTTCGGCCACGTTGCCAGAAAAAGAGGCGACAATTTAGAAAAGCTGCTGATAACGAGCAAGATGAGCGGGAAGAGGCCTAGAGGTAGAAGCCCAATGCGCTGGTCAGACCAGATCCGCTCTACTCTGGCCACCTCGGTGTGCGATGCCATCCATACTGCAGATAGAGTGAGCTGGCGCAAAATAGTCAACGAAAAAGTCATCCGAAGAGGCCACGACCCTCAGCATTGAGGATAAACGACGCAAGGAAGGAAGTCGTTTTTTGGGAAAAATGGAACCATACCCTTATAATGGAACCTCGCGCCAACACATGACTACACAACAGGAATCGCCACTGACCCTGGCAGAAACAAGGATAAGCGACGACGACGACGAGATGACATAATGACATTTGTCAATCCTGAATTACCCCAAAGGATATAGCGCCCACTGTGGATTTACCTAAGCTACGTCATTAGATACCGAAATGAGATCGGCGCTTTCTAAGGAAAGTCCTCTCGAGAGTTTGACCTTGGGAAGTGAAATATTGGCGTTTTATATATTTTATCGTTTTGACAAGCGAATCTACAGGTTAAGTGCCACAGATTTTATCTGCCAAACTGAAGTCGGGAGAAACTGGGTATAAAATGTGGTACTTTCGGTAGGATTTTATCGACATCGTATACCGAAACGCGAGTTACACCATTAGTTGACCGTCCCTTTGTAGAGATAAAACCATCAAATCAATGCCAATTCCTACTTGACCGGAAGTGATGATAGACACTCCAGAAGGCGAACATCCGGACCCCCGAAACTACGTGACAGGTTCCCGCGATCAAAGTAAAGTCAATTGAGAGATTCTTTTGTACTCTTCACGAACATTTTATTATCATATCAGTAACCAAGGTAGTTGAATATAATCTCCTTATATTTCGTGATTGCCAAATAAAGTTCTAGACAACAAAGATGAATAAAATATAGACTATAAGTTTAAGTATTATTATTTACTCAGTATGTTTAAAAGAGAACTACGGTGCATTTGCAAAATATTTATTTTAAAAAGTACTATCAGTCTTGGCTCCACATTATATCTCATATATTTTTTATATGAAAGAGTCACAACTCACGAGACTTGGCGAATTTTTACATAAAAATGTTTTTAATGGGATATTGTGTCTGCCAATGATTATAAGGACGAAACACCTCGGCAGACAAAAAACAAAACAAATAACAAAACATTTATTTAAGACAGCAAAGTCGTTAATTTTTTCTTTATGGACGTCAACACAGAAGGACGGTGGAGGGGGTTCGGAAATCACCCCTGACCCCCACCACAGAGGAGCGTGCGCAACAAAAACGTTTCTGCAAATTAATCATATAAGTCATCAGATACCACGACCACTTTTTTCCCAGTTCCGGACAAATTCAGTTCGGAAGAATGGTATCTAGTAAAAACATCGGTAACACATCTTCTTCGTGTCATGAAACCTAATGACGTAGGTAAACCGGCAGTGGGCGCTTACGATGATATTTTTTCTTGGTTACGTAGCGGACAACGTCGCGGCGGAAAATTATATTCAATACAATTTCTTATCGAATAGGGGTGTAAATGTATGGAATAGGGTATATGAACTACCTGAATTAATGGCTGTTGCTCCTGTTAATTTTCTTTATGATTGAAATCGACATTAATCATGAACTCTTGTAGTCATGATATAGGTAAAGTACGTTTTAATAGAAAGACAAAACAATTGATCGAAACAACGATTATACCAAATGTGGCGTAAAAAGGAATTATCCTGCTGCCAAAAGGTAAATACTGAAGAAAAGGCAGTTGGCGCACCCCTCTGTCGCGGTTAATGACGACTTTCGCGTTCCAGATAGCGCCACATGAGATGTGATGTCTGATGTCAACATAAAGCTCTGACATTGGCTAGAATTTATCCTTTAATTTACAGCACTTGTTTCTGTATGACAGTATTCTGATAAAATAAACATCTTGGCGTGTCCCGGTTGTACTCTCGCGCACGGGGGCTAGGGGTCCGCCTTGTCCATGATCCATGGTTTGGCAGGTCAGATAATTACAGTGGAGAAACAGCCATCTGACCTCCGTGACCCTGCTAGGAAACCTGACCAGATTGGAAGAATGTGCAGGTTTCATCACGATGCTATCCCTCACCGCAATAGTATCGGTTAGCATTCAACGAACGTAGATATATAACCCAGAAAAGTGTCATTGATACATGGCCGCAGCGGGATTCGAACCCGGTTACCGTTTAGTCTCAAAATGTCCCAGTTGCAAAATGTCCACTGGTAAAAAAATGTCCAAGTCGCAAAATGTCCAAGTCGCAAAATGTCCAAGTTGCAAAATGTCCAAGTTGCAAAATGTCCAGGTCGCAAAATGTCCCGGTTGCAAAATGTCCAGGTCGCAAAATGTCCATATTGTAAAATATCACTATATAAGTCGCTAAATGTTGTACACACTTACTACTCATGAGTTGCCGCTTATATTTATATATTTCACGATATATTACGTTTTTTTTTTTTTTTTTAATCTTTGGAATCGCACAGTTCGCGACCAATTTAGCTCCAAGGTGTGAGGATGAACTCCCTGTCGGTGGCGAGCGGTGCGATGATATATTTATTTATCAACGATATCAAACTATACGAAAACAGCAGGTATATTGCTGACTGTGCGGTGTTTCCGGGTGGTTGGTGGGCCCACTGGAAACCAGCGTTGTAGTACACGTCAAGCGACCACAACATTATGCTGAGGGGGTCCAGTTGCACTAAAAGCCGCGACGCGAAATTTAAACAATGCCACTGGGAATAGATAAACTGTAGGTAGGTACATTTATTATTATTCTTCTTTCTTTTTCTTGTGTTCCTAACTTTATTTGTATTTTATGTACGCTTTGCTTTTTTTTTTGTTATATTAGGTATCTTATCGTGTCGTGGTTTTATATGAGACATTTATAGATTTGTCAGCATTAAAGGATAAGAACATACTACAATTTTCATTAAAATATCCTGTTTATTCAATTAAATAAACTTATTAAAAAATTAACAAATAACGCCAGTTATTCCAAATATCCCACCCCTGACCGCTCCCGGCGCAAAGGTGCCCATCACACTCGCTGCATTACCGCGCTTAATCGCAATCTCTCGAAAGTTTCAAAATCAAAATGCGAAACAGATCGTCTCTATCTACGTTCATTTCATGGACTTATCATATTTAACTGATAAGTCCATGGTTCATTCTGACCGATACTTTTTCACCATTTTCAATGAGTGTGTACAACATTTAGCGACTTATATAGTAATATTTTACAATGTGGACATTTTGCGACCTGGACATTTTGCAACCGGGACATTTTGCGACCTGGACATTTTGCAACTTGGACATTTTGCAACTTGGACATTTTGCGACTTGGACATTTTGCGACTTGGACATTTTTTTACCAGTGGACATTTTGCAACTGGGACATTTTGAGACTAAACGCCGGTTACCTCTCGTTTACGAGTCGGATACCTTAACCACTCCGCCATCAACGCACCTCGGACAGTATTTTGATAATAGACCTCACTTCTCAGTAGTGCCACGTGATGGATTTTGAAATCACCAAAACCCTCATTGTATTGTATTTTGCATCGAAACACACTTTACAGGCGTCAATGTATAGCTGTTATACTTTGACGCCTGTAAAGGGAAGTAAGAAAAGCAGGAAGGCGAACCCCGGGCCCCCGCGAGCGCAACCGAAATTTAATTTAGTATTTACCTCCTGCGACGACACAAGGTGGTTGAAAGTGTAATTGTGGTGCGGCTGCGTGGCGTGCGTGGCGTGCGCGGCGTGCGTCGGTCCCGCGGCCGCCATCTTGTCCGGGTGGCATCGCAGCCGGTGCGAACGGAGCGTGGACGCGTATGAGAACCGCTCGTCGCACCACTTGCACGATAGGGGCTTGTCCCCTGTGTGCGTGTAGAGGTGGACCTGGAGAGGTTTTGGGTGTTAAACTTGCTCGAAAACCGGACAGTTTTGAACCGATTTTTGGCTGGTAATGTAGGTTGCTTTTTAATTTTGGCTGGTTTATAGCTCTTTCTATAGTACCAGAGGAAGTAAGGGCAAAGATGCCACCCACACGCTTTGAATTTTACGCCTTACTAGAATTTCGCCGTCTCTATAAACTTTATTTCAACAGACTATGGTCTGTAGGCAAATTACGTAACTCTGTTGCTAACATTTCTGTCATTTCAATTATTAAAATTGTTACTTTTGCTATTATGTATCATCGGTCATGGGTTTAGTTGCTAAGAAAGCTGAAGACAAACTGACAGCAACTGAAACTATTAAATCGATCATACGTAATCGCACAAGTATAAATTTCAATCATTGGAAATTGTTAGCAACAGAGTTACGTAATTTGCCTACTGATCGATCCGTATTTCTCTCTACCATTGAAAGAGTTTGAGAGTTAGAAGTTTATGTTACAGACATATCTATCCACTGAAAATATGAAAGAAGAAAAGGGGGCGAATGTTGATTAAAAATTTACTACGTTAAGTAATCCTCGAAAGCTGGATATCCGATACCTTGAGCGTCTGCCGTCGCTTGAAAGCCTTGTTGCAGTAGGAGCAAACGTGCCTACACTTCTCCTCGTGGACGAGCAAATGCTTCCGAAGCGTACGCCGGCTGTTGAGCACGCGGCCGCACACGTAGCACGCGTACGAGGTCTGGTCGTGGATGTCCATGTGGGTCTTCAGGTTGGCGTACGTCTTGAAGCTGGGCGGAAAATTATTAATAAGCAATAGAAAGAAAGAACGAAAACATTTATTAGACATGGACGCCACGACACGATAATTTAGCAATACAGTAACATTTTAAAAAAATTGGTTCAGAAAACACTGAAACAATTATTGGGTTTCCAGTGGCATATAGGTGTAGACTAAAACATTTTTAACTATGGACACGACGACCGTACATTCAACAATGTAGTTGAAGAATATAATTTAAAAAACGGACCAGCGGGGCTATTAGCTATCTCAGTGGACGACTGAACACTAACATTTGATAATCCTACACCGTGTGGTGACCGGCAGAATAGAATAGCACCAACCCCTCACACTCGTGCTTGTAGTACGAGGCGATTAATCTTTTCGAGGGTAAAGATCTAGAGTCTCTGTAGAGAGGAAAATGGGCAGCAGCGTTTTCCATTGTTATACTTACAACACTGGAGATCTCCAACCAGCCTGCCAAGTATGGAGTTTATGGCCGTAACTTCCCCTTTCGTGGGAGAGGCCCCAAGTACTGCAGTAGACTGTTATAGACTGTGACGATTTATTTATTTATTCATACTTTTGTACAACATTACAGCTTAAAACTAATGCGTTGCACAAAAACGATGATTCTGATGATAAATCCTATACTACTCCAATTTGGTATTGCTATATAGCTATGGCCAGTAGCCAACGTAAATGACGTAGGATTACACTGAGATAACCAATAGCCCCGCTGAATAATTGTGCATAGCATAATAAGCAAATAACATAAACGTAACATACGGTTTGTTGCAAGTGCTGCAAACGAAAGGCTTGTCGTCGCTGTGTATGGCGCGGTGCTGTCGCAGCTCGCCGTTGGTGGCGCAAGCGTACCCGCACAGGTCGCACACGTAACTCTTTATCTTGTCGTGCACTATCCGCTTGTGGGACTTCGCCGATGACTGGGACGTGAATCTACCGTACAATTATGGGTCTTATATTTATAATGCGAATGTTTGTATGCGGTTGGTTGTGTGTTGTTCCTTCACGGTGAAACGGTTGGACGGGTTTGAATTTGAACGAAATTTACTAAACAAAGAAAACTGTGCAATGACCAGGCTATATTGTATCTCGAAATTCAAACCACCACACCACTTATAACCGAATTTCACCCAATAAAGTTGACCTACTAATTTCTTAGCTTTCAGAATACATTAAGCACTATACATTACTGACAACTATATAGTTACTGGCCAAACCCGATTACAGGTCAAAGGTAAGATAAGTAAAGGAATGGCCAAAAGTTGACTTAACTGGCGATAGGTTAAGTTTGTGTTGTGACAATAGCAACGAGGAGCATATGTGGGGCTGCAAAACTTACTTCATGTGGCAATAATCGCAATCATATATTTTTCTCTCCTCTATAGGTACATGGGTCTTCATATGTGACCTAAGTAAATCCTGTGAATTACACACTTTATCACATGTGGGACAAACAAACTTTCTCTCTGATTTTGGTACATGTTTCAATTTATGTTTATTTAATGCTTCCATTGACTTCAAAACTTTTGAACATTGATTACATCTGAAAAATAAATAATTATTTTAATTTTGACACTAGCTAGAGAGCCAATGGCTTACGACGCGAGGATGCCCAAGACCGGGCGTAATGGAGAAGAATGAAACGGAAAGCAGACCCTGGCAAAAGCCAGGACTAACCGCTCGGAAGATGATGATGATGAATAGCTAGAGCATGCATGTGTATAATATGGACTATAGTGTTTTAGGTTAGATTAAAATTAGCAATAGACTTGAGCCTGGCTTAGGATCACTCAATGACTAATCTACGAAGGTAGCAGAACGCTGACACCCTCGTGCTACAGTCGCTTCCGCAGTTGAAGTTGGTGGGGTACACATGGAGTCATGAATTGTGAAGTCACGTAATTATCAAATACGCTTTAAATGATGTATGAATTGTCCGAATTTATTACACATATAATATAAAAACCTTTACTAAAGTTGTGGTTACATGTTATCTCATGTCCTCTAACGTGCAAAACATGCCATCCATTCCAGTGTTAAAATTAATAACAATATATACAGTAATGTAAGAGACCTAAATGTAACAATTTTTTTTATACCACTAAGGTGGCAAACAAGCTGCCTGATGGTAAGCACTCACCGCAGCCTATGAACGAATTGACTTAATTTATTTATATTATATAAAAACAAAAACACTTACGATAGTTCCGTAGGATTGTTATGATCTTGAATATGTTTATACATACAGGATTTGGATTTCATGACAAGGCCACATATACATTTAACAGTAGCAATAGTTTTATGAATTTTATCACAGTGTGCCTTGAGATCATACCAACTTGCACGCTGCTCACCACAAATTGTGCATATAAAACTGTAAAATATATCATACATTACCAAAGTATAAAGAATTTACTACCACACAAATAATAAATCGAGACTTACTCTATGTAATCTTTAACATTAAACGGTTTCTTAACACTGTTGGGATACATTTCTTTTCTTATGGATCTGGATTCTTTTTTGTGTTGTGACATATGTTTATAAAGAATACTTTTAGATCTAATCATGAAGCCACATTTACAGTATAAAACCACTTTCTTTTTATGAGTTTTATAGTGATGCATGCTCAACGTAAGCCATGACTGGAATGAGGTATAACATATGGGACAAGTAAATCTGTAATAATACAAAATTAAAATTAGAAAAGAGTACTTGAATTTGTCTACTTAAATAAGAAATTATTATTATTATTATTCCTGAACAGACAGGCAGTTGAAACAACTGATATGTCTGTATCTCATTATCCTCAACCCATTGACATTCTTAATTCATTAATTAATTAATTTAACATTCATTAATTTAATTACTTTTTGTATTCATGTAATCATATTCTAATTACTTACTGCACAAGGTCACTCATTTTTAAATGGGGTTTACTTAGAATTTCATTTAATTCAGTAGCATCTTGTTCTGTTATTTCTTTAACTTTGTCTATACTTTTTTGTTTCCTGTCCTTCAATGGCACTGCCAGAAATTCACCTAATTCAGTATCCTCTTCAGTCAATACACTATCCTTTTTTTTCCTATTCTTTAGTGACGCTATTGTGAGATCTTCCGAACCAATCGAATCATTATCATCGGTGATTTGGATATCATTTTCTAAATAGTCCTGTTCATCTTCATCTGAAAATTTTATTACATTATCTATACCACACATATAACAAAACAGTAAAAAAGTGTGACTGTAAGTACATTAAATATATTTACAAAAAATAATTTAATGTACCTAAAATAGTTTAGGATGATGTAGAAATACTAATACAATAAGAATTTTCAAAATTGTTGTTACTTTATTTGCACATGCTAATTGTGTAGCTATTAAGCCTGGTCAACATACAGGGTACACATAGGGAATAATTGATTTTGGAAACTGGAACACCTGATGTAAACTATAAGAAATATGGAAAGGCAATGAATGGATTTTGATGGGGTTTTTACAGTTTGGTACATTTAGGAGTCCAAGTTAAAATATAGGTCAAATGTCATCTAATTCAGTTGGGTAGAGACCAGAGAAACAGCTTGACTTCTCCATAGTGCTACCTTTCATACATTTAGTGAGGTCATTTAAAATGCACAATTAGGAAAAAGATAAACTGCCCTAAATAAACATTCCACATGGACGAAGTTACAGGCAAAATATAGATGTAGACAGAAATGAGTCTAAAACCACTGTACCTTTTTTAAATGGAAACAAATAAATAGAAAAATTCAATCTAACACTGTATTATAACTTTTATAACATAACGTAATTATTGTTTTACTTACCAACATCTTCCTGGTCTTCTGTTCGTTCATTTTTAACCTGATAACAGTACTAATAATTAATAACATCAAATAAATAATATCCAAATAATTATTTTGCAAGTATACACATTAACTACTTAAGCCCTTTTGTAATTTTTATTTTATATGAACTAGACACAAGGTCCTGCTACTGATAAAAACACATCAGCTTCAAGCAGCTGGTGCATCAACAAATAATAATGCTTTTCAGTAGTGACTGGCAAACAAACAACAAATGGTCAGTCCACAACAACCCATTAACTATGTAGTTGATGATAGAGGCTATATTCTGGGAATTACAAATGTGTATGCACATCTCTATTTAGTAATTTATTATGAATCTATGATTGCAATTATCTATTAAACAACAACATATCAATTTACCATATTATTTGTTTTGACTGGTTTGTACTAAATATTCCCACTAAAAATAAACAGATATTAGAAAAGACAATAATGCTAAACATTTTATAATACACACCGTATTGGAAAACTCTGACTTGATTACAGGATCACCATAATTATACAATTTGTCCTCAAGTTTCACATCATAACTCCCTTTCAACATCTGGCGCATATACTCTTGAGCTTTTGAACATTCTAGTATAAATAGTTGAAATGTTACAAATCTTTCTTCACAGTCCAAGCAAATTCTTGTTGATAAACTGTCGGATTCGTGTATCTAAAATATAGGTTATTAAAATTATTTGTGATCTATGAAACTAATTAACTCATGAACGATAAAGAAAGGACTGAACTGTAATTATATTTGTACTTACAACAATCTGTGTATATTGTTGAATTAGATCCATAATATTTTTATTGCTTGCATCTAATAAATCTTTACTAAATTCATTTTTTGTAGCGCACACTCTACATAGATCTTTCACATTTAAAGCCATTTTACAGGTTTATAATTAAACTAATATTTAAACATAAAGATATGTAATTAGAAACTTCATAACTTCATGAAATAATAAACATCAAAAGAAAACTAGGTATCCATCCATCCAAAAAAGAAAATTGCGCCAACAACAAACAACAAGCAAATGGAGAAGAAAAGCAAAAGCAACAACAAATTTGACAGTCACACACATACAAAACAGAGCAAGCAACCACAAAGCCAACAATTTTATTTTTTATTGAAACATGATAAATGTTGCCAACGGAATATCGAAGTAAAGGGCCCTTTACACGAGAATCGCTGCGACACGCCAACCAAAGAGTGGCGACGATTATAATAGGACCACGATAAGTCCGAATGAGGAAGATGAGTGTGATTATTTTATAATATATAAAAATTAAATATAAAAGCTAAAAAATATTAATGAAACATTTTTTTCGATATCTCAAAAACTGAATTTTCTATGAATTTTTAAAGTTAGATGTTTTAAAAATAGCGTGACGTCACAGCACCCCCGGTACGTCCGCCGATATGTCATTGCTCGTTCACGCGCTAACGAACTCTTGGAGTAATTTTTAGATCTGATCTTGATATTTTTGGAATTACGCAGAAGAAAATACCATACAGAAATTGTATAGTACCTACCTTTAAGTCCTACAACCGTTGTTAAAAATAAAAAAATAAAATAAATCGTGTCCCCAACGACAAAAAATTGAGTAATCAGTGGTGTAAATGAGGAGTTTTCCAGTAGGTATTGTCATTTGGTTTCAAAAAGCATCAATAGATGGCGCTCATGCCATTTTGGTACCATTTTTTTTACTTTTATAGTTGTGGCAGTGATGTCATGCAGCCAACTAATATTAACTTAAAAATAAAAAGTTTATTAATGTAAACATCGCTTTTAAAGGTTAAAAGAAATGTAAAAAAATAGATTTATGTTAGTAGGCACTATGTTCCTTTTATATTTGACTTATGTTTATTTTTTATCCTAGCGTCCATGAAACGAACTGACTCAGTCCAATGAGGAGTTTTCCAGTAGGTATTGATAGTTGGTTTAAAAAAGCATCAATAGATGGCGCCCCTACAATTTTGGTAATCTTTTTATAATCTGTATGATGGTGGCAGTGATTTCATGCAGCCAACTTATACTCAACTTAAAAATAAAATGTTTATTAACATAAACATAACTGTTAAAGGTTGAACGAAGTGTAAAAAGAAATATTTATAGAAGTTGGCACTATGTTCCATTATTATTACAACATCTAAAATGGTTGAAAACGATTGACAAATACAATATTATCCAATGCAACTTACCCAGTGTTTATATCCTGTTTGCTAAGATCCTATTTCAAGCGATTATCAATTACCAAAATTGTCGGGGCGCCATCTAGTGAGTGGTTAGGAATGCTTTCGATACCTATTGGAAAACTGCTTATTGATGTTTGTATGTTTTGCAATAATTTATTAAAAGTAACAAAAATTTGTTAAAACCTGGGTTAAAGGAAAAAAAATTTTTTGTCAACGATAGCAGCTACAATTTACCAAGCATCATACCATCCTGGAATCCTTACTAAATGCGCCAACTTTTGACATAACTTGCCAAACTCGCGTAGTACTTTTTTTGTCAATACAGTCAGTTAAACTTAGGCGATTTTTTATTTTGAAATTTTTTGTAAGAGGTAAGTCCTTTTTTATGCAAGCTTAAGCAGCTGTTTTTAAAATTTTGATAACAGTTTAGAGAAGCATTATACAGGGTAACACAGCAAAAAAAAATGGGAAAAAGTAAAGATTTGTGGCAACAGGACTGAAAAGTCTGTCGCAGGGACCTCCGTGAAGTTGGCCCCCCAAAGTAATTATTTTTGAATTTAATTAATGCAAATTGTTTGAGAATCGTTTGAGAAGATTTGAGAGTAAAGAAAAATCGTTTGAGAGTTAATAGTTTTTCCAGAAAATTGATTTTAATTATGGGTGTGAAATTGGCCCCCATATTCTCTATCTCGTCGAAAAATTGACTTAGACGTTCAATTTTTTTTAATCGTTTAAAAATCGTTTGAGAGGACTTGAGAGTTCAAAAAAACGGTTGGAGAGTTAATATTTTAATTGATATTACTTCATTATTGCGTGAGTAATTTCCCCGTAATTTCCTCTAGTTTCTCAGGACTTCCGGTCCGCGCAATGCAAATGCGCGGCATACATGCGCAGACTGTATGCGCAGTGTATCTGAAATCAGCAGCTCGAGGCTCAAGGTCGAGCGACTAGCACCCGAACCTTCGAAAGTTGTCGATCCGTTGGACGAATAAGGGCTGCTGCCAGGGTTTGTGTTGATTTCGTCCTTCGGCGATGGAATAATTATGCCCGCTTCCTGTCGTGCAAGGGAGAGGATACCTCGGCGATCTTGGACCACGTTGTTATAAACGTTGTGATGGCTCCACTTGCAATTCAAATCTTTGGAGATTTCTCCCCATATTTTATCGGAATAATTGGGCAATTCCGATGTTGCGAAGCATGAAATAAATCTTTTCAAGCTTTGCACAGCTTCTTCCACTGTCACAGCATCTTTCCGTGGCATATTGCGAATAAAATATCGTCCAATACGCGAGTCATAGACCAAAAATAAAATCACCGAAAACGTTATAAGAAATCATAAACACTTAGGAACTATATATATACACAGCACAAAAAAAACACCAACGAAAAGTACGTGCATAAAATATTTGCTAAATAAAAAATTGTGCCGGAAAACAGAAAGTCACACTGAAATAAGATTTAGTTTTTTTTTTAAATGTTATACGGCAGACAAACAGGCAAGCGGGCCACCTGATGGAAAGAAGTCACCGCCGCCTATGGACATCAGCAACACCAGGGGAGTCACTGATGCGTTGCCCGCCTCTGAAGAGACCTCTAATATACCTCTTGAACGATACCATGTCATAGTCCAAAGGAAACACTGTGGCTGGGAGCTCATTCCACATCCGAATCGTACGAGCGAGAAACGTTCTTTCGAACCTTCGCGTCGTGACCAACAGAGGGTCTACGTAGTGAGGATTAGTACCAAGCCCACGGCGGGTGGTGCGATGGCGGAATTGTGCTGTGGGCACCAGATCGAAAAGTTCCTCGGAACACTCCCCATTGTACAGCCGATAGAACACACACAGGGAGCCAAAGTCCCTTCGGTTTGCCAGTGGTTCCAACTTGCGTGTTAGTATGGGATCATCGACAATTCGTACGGCGCGTCTCTGTACGGAGTCCAGAGGATTAAGCAGGTCGGCAGTTTCGCCGGCCCAAAGATGGGAACAATACTCCATATGTGGCCGCACTTGTGCCTTGTACAGCAGCAGGCGCTGCCCTGGGGTGAAGTATCGCTTGGACCGGTTAAGCACTCCAAGCTTTTTCGAAGCCAGTTTGGCCTTGCCTTCCAGGTGACTCCGGAATCGCACGCTATCCGATATGTCGACACCGAGGATCCCAATACTTTTTGAGATGGAAAGGGGTGTTCCTTTAAACTGCGGCACTATGTCAAAGGAATCATTTTTGGCGGAAAATGCGCAGACCTGTTGCTGTTATCGAAAACTGAAAATATGAAGAAACTCGAGGCAGTTTTATGTTTACCGTGTCGGGTAAGAAACAAGACTGAGCTCGGCGACGAAGATCGCATGGTGCACCTTACAATGTATCATCGGACTAAAATATTGTTTAGGACTTTGCATCGTATTGAATGAAAAATTACATCGAATCTCATCTTTTCCGAACATGTATAACTTGGGTAACGGTTAACGGTAACGGATACATATAACTTTGGAAAACGGTTGGGATAGTACAATGTTGCACTTATAGGATTGGGAGAGTACATCGAATCTTGCATCTTTGTCGTTCGTTTATTCAATTACAGTTTCGTTATTTAGTTATTTAAGTTGAGTTATTTAATTTACAGTTCGTTTATTTAATTTATGTTTCTGTAGATAATACTTATTCGTGACTGTCAACGAAAAAATTATATTTCAAACGAGAACCAACTTGAAGGGTTGAATTGATTTCTTTTTTTACTATTTCGGATCTTTCAGTTAAATTAACTAGGCTTTTCCTCCCAGACGGTCCGCCCTGAATGTCTGCGCATGTACGCCGCGCATTTGCATTGCGCGGGCCGGAAGTCCTGAGAAACTAGGGCAAATTACGGGGAAATGAATCACGCAATAATGAAGTAATATCAATTAAAATATTAACTCTCCAACAGTTTTTTTGAACTCTCAAATCCTCTCAAACGATTCTTAAACGATTAAAAAAAAAATTTAACGTCTAAGTCAATTTTTCGACGAGATAGAGAATATGGGGGCCAATTTTACCCTCAAAATTAAAATCAATTTTCTGAAAAAACTATTAACTTTTAAATGATTTTTCTTTAATCTCAAATCTTCTCAAACGATTTGCATTAATTAAATTCAAAAATAATTACTTTTGGGGGCCAACTTCACGGACTTGTCGCAGGGTGTGCAATATTGCGTATTTTTTTAAATGCCTATAATTTTGAAATCATACAACTAAGATTTTTTTAAATATTTTTCTGCCAACCAGCATGACTTGCCTTTTCACTCGATTCCGGGTTGACGTCGAGTTTTGGGACGACCTGTATATATTCAATTTTTTTTGTACACGTGGTACATGGTGTACCTACATTTTGTTTGTGTACTATAAATCGGTCAGTATGGGCAAGTCTGAAACTATAAGTCATACAAAGATCTGTTTTTAGGAACTATGTCATCGAATTTACTGACAAGAAATACTGCATAGGTAAAGTCGAGTTCATTAATATGTGAGCATTACCAAGGCTGCAAATATAAATGTACATGGAAGGATACTTATATATCTGAGCAGATTCATCAATAAAACATATGTACATATGCTCAGATATATAAGTACCCTTCCATGTACATTTATATTTGAAGCCCTAGCAATGTTCACATATTAATGAACTCGACTGTACCTACATAGATTAAAAAAAAACTTGTGCTGAGTTCGGGAATCGGGAACCGGTTGTATTGAAGAAAGTTAAATAGAAATAATGTAAATTTTATTTTTCAATACTACTGGGTTTGATTTCCGAACTGAGTACATATTTTATTGAAATCTATGAATATCTACAGTATTTCTTGTCACTAAAATGGATGACATGGTTTGTAAGAATAGATCTTTGTATGTCTTATAGTTTCAGACGTGCCTATACTGACCGATCTGAAGGGACCACCCTGTATTTTGGCAAACTACGTGTTTACTTATGCTCCCTTTACAAAATTGTTCATTGCAGAAATTATATAAGCCCATTCAAAATTAGCTACATCAAATATCAGAGTTTTTATTTCAGATTGAATCAGACACGGAAAATCTTATATAATGGAAATTGTGTAGTGGAACTTTAAAAATGAAACAAAGCGCAGTACTAACAAAATTTGAATGCCAAACAATTCAACGATCGGCTCCGGCCCCCCCCCCCCCGCCTTGGGTATGACAAAAGACAAAGAATAGACGTTGGTTGGATTTCGGAACGATTTACTAGTCTTAAAAGACTTATTTAAAGTAACAAACTTATCTGAATAAAAGAAAGTACCTAAGTTAACAGAGCGCGTGTCACTCACATACTGCCGCTGAGCTAAGCTACATCACCCCGGCCCCCCACGCCCGCCTGTTGTACAACCGGCGCGAGTGCTGTGACGCCATTACTCGACGGGTGCAATACGTTTTCGCGCGTTCCCATATTGATTTGTTTATTAAAAGCTCAGTTATCGCGATATCGACATAATTTTTTCAGTTAGTTTTATAATCTCTTAAAGTTTGTGTTAGGGCTAAAAAAAGTAAATAAATGTTCATTTACATCTTCCTCATTGATTGACAGTAGTAAAAATTATTAAATGTGGATATGGCAATAATCTGGGGATAATCTGTCCTTGTCAGTCCTTTTTGTAAACATTTAGATATTTGACTTGAACTTGTAGTTTTAGTTTGATTTAATTATTAATCATGCTGAAAATTATCACTCTCACTTCCTTTTTAATTGTTTTGCCCATTATTTAATAATATTTTTCATAACTCACGAAAATAAACAATCCTGCAGAAATCAAATTGTTTGTTATGACCTTTATGAATGATGTTCTATTACTTTTAAAAAACTTGTCATAAGTTACCATAAAAGTTTTTTATTTTAATAAGTGATACGGACTTGCGTGGTCTTATTATAGCAAATAATGGAAGATTTTCCGAGAGCCGATTAAAAAAGAAAAAATAATATAAAATAATTGTAATGCTTCTTCATTATGTCGTGGGTATTCAAGCTATCCTTACGAGCCGATTTGGTTCAACCTTTATAATGCGTACGGCGAAGCGCACTCCACATGTGGACAGTTCCGTGGGAACACGATAATGTAGAGGGAGTATTCGCCTTTATTCGAGAATGGGCGCAATACATATATGAAAGGTTTGTATTAAAATACATTTCGTTGAACCTTTTGGTAAAAAATTACCAAAATTGTAGGCGCCATCTATTGATGCTTTTTGAAACCAATTGACAATACCTACTGGAAAACTCATTACAGTAGAGCAGCTGCCATCACCTCTGTGACCTTGTTTACAGCAGATTAGCGCTATTACACCGATGAATCGATATAATGTCGACGCGTTTTGACACCCACTACATCCCTAATAGGCGAGAATGTAGAGGATCGACCAAAGTCTCGGCGGACATGTGGAGTACGCTTTACAATAAAAAAAAATTGTCAGCTTGGCAAGCCGACTGTGAAAAGACGTGGCTGTATAACCTTTCGTCTATTTGCCATAATTCTTTAGAATTAAAAAGTATAGTACGCTAAAATTGTTTGTCAAACATACCGAATTGTCAAAAGAAACGAAAAATTCGGAACAATCATTCAGATTTTTACAGAAATTGTGTAATACTCTCGTGATTATAGTTATTTTTCATTTCATTATCAAGAGAAATGGAAAGAAGATTATGGTTTTAATTCATGGAGAACGACTGAGAAAGAGTTGTGTTGTATTAGTCCAGTGCATCATTTTAACACCGATGCGAGCAAATTAGAATCTACAAACTGGAAATGTTTGGCGCAAAAACATTACGATTGTATAGTTTGTTGTTCTTTTAGATGTGGCCTAAAACAGTTTTGAAATATGGAAGACTGTTCGCATTCATTTGAAGCTTTTACACCTGGTGTAACAACCTACACTTCTGCAAGCTTTAGAAAATGCGAAGATAGTGGTTACCACACATCCTTTACTCCTGGATCAGTGGATTGTTCGGGAGTACTGTCTGAAAATTTCGATCAAAGTAACTATAACATTACACTTGAAGACCAAATTGAGAGAAAGTACAAACCGAAATGCAGCCTCTCAGTTACTGAAAGTCCCTTCAGTTCACCTGTAAAGCGTAGAGGTGTCAAGCGTCCTTACCACGATGTGGGAAATGAGAATTTCTTACCAACACCAACCACTGCTATAGCAGGTGGTATTCAGAAATTAACTGTTACTGACTCTTCAGTGAGTACTAGTCATTCCTCATTATGTATTGAATATTTGGAAGTTGAAGAATTTCCACAGACTCCGATTAAAAAACAATGTAGGAGCAGCTGTAAACTCACTCCTTTGAGAAAATCATCCAAAAAAGCAAGCTTTGCAATTCACTCATTAACATGTGCCAATAGTGGATTGCAACGAAATAAGGAACAAAGGCAGAGACCCCACTCCAAAGTCGTGAGAACTATTCAGTTTAATCCAGAACAAAAAATAGACATAGTTAAAAAACTGTTTGAAATGAAATTTTTGCCCCCATTAGAAAAGATTATAGGGTATTTATCTAATGAAGATATAAGTATCTTCAGTACTGTTAGTCATGATTGGCAAAACATATGGAACCAAGTCAGCTATAACAAGGTGAAGGTGGAATATAACAAATATTTAAAAAATGTAAAAGAAAACCAAGAAAACAGAGATGTATTTTTACCGATAAAATCTGCTGAGACTCAACAGATACGATCTCTAAAGGAAGTACATAATGTGTTGAATGCTAATAAAACTGTGAATACATGTCAAAGGAGCCCTCCAAGCACACCAAGAACTAACAAATTTAAGAAGTTTACTAAGGTGACTGTTATGCTAATGTTATACCAATTAATTTTATTTGCCCATTCATTTACTGGGTAAACTTTAAGTGTTATATTTTTTTGCTCATACCTCAGGAAATTTGAATCAATGAACTTGTAAGCAAAAGCTAGTTTTAAACCATTTCTTTTCTTTTTTAAAATCATAACTATATTTTTTTCAGTCTGCATCTTTGGATTCTCGCCTACAATTGTTGTGTGTACGCTGTGGTCAACCTGCTAAGGTAACAAAAGAGCCAACGGGGGAGGAATGGGCTGAATGCACCAGCATTACTTGCTCATATTGTTTCTGCCGATTTTGTAGCTGCAACCGTCATCCAGGTAAGACTTGTGCTAATTATGGCCTAGATGGTCCGAGTCCTTCAAAGCGGAAGAAAAATTTGTGTGGAATCTCATCCACAAAAAGTAGGCGTATTCTAAGAAGACTACTTCTGTAATTTCACATAAATTCTTTGAAATTATATTCCAATACCAGTGTTTTACATTCCAGTTTGACATTATTTTATTATGTAGTTATTACTCTGAAAACTATTTTTCCCATTCTAATTTCAACTTACCAAAAATTTTAATCTGATTTGTTTGATAAGGTTATTGTGCCATCTTATTAAAGCATCCCACACGAATAACTTAATGGTAAAGCATAGTGATCACAATTATATGTTGCCAGTGTTTTAATTTTTTTAATAAGAATACTCACAAAATATTGGTAATACATTAATTCCTTTTAAGTGAAAATGTGTATTACCAATTTATCATTATGACTGATTTTTGCCATATTCTATTAAGATTTAGTTGTATCATTTTTATTTGAAATTCACATGTGGTCGACCAAATGTTTTAAAATAGTTTTGCTTTAAAAAAGTTTTTCTGTGTGTGTATTATATTTCAATTTAAACTAATTAAATATTTTGAGTCAAGATTTAATTAAGAATTAGGTTAGTCATACATTTTAATTTCTGATTCACTTTTAATTATTTTTAATTTGTAATTTGAATATCAATTCAACACTGACAATTTTCTCAAATAATTATTTAATACATTCTATTCATAAATGTTATTTGATGTTTATTAAATCTATTTAATTTAGCTAAAATATGTTTAGCTAAATACTATGTTTTATATTCCATAATTTCATTGATAGGTAAAGACAAAAGATACTTATGCAAAAATAGGTTTAATAAACATCAAAGAACTTTTATGAATAAGACGGTGAGTATGTAATTTGACATAGAAATATGTAATTTCATTTTTGTTAAAACATGTACTTGTGTTTAAATAACTAGGGAAAGTAAACTGTGATAGTAATATAAATTTAACATTATTTTTTAACCATGTGTGGGACCAATTATCATTATATTTCAAAGCGAAAATAGACCAATTAAACCAATTACTTGGCTGCTCCAAACATCACTAATGGATTTCATTAATAATAAACATTTTACTAAAATTTTATAATTGAAACATTGTAAAATACATAATGTGTAATTATATTTTACTTGATTCCAATATTTTTACAAGACTTGTAAGTGGGTCAATTGTACCATTATTCTTACTCAATTCTCTTCACAGTTACGTAAACATATTTCATAAACTGTATGTAGGTATGCTATAGGTATTATGGGGGAAGAGGTCTAGTATAGACAATTCTCAATAGTAGTAAATGCGCTCGACATATTAAACGTTTCTAACCCCTAAGCGACGCACTCGCGCTCCACCGCCTCGTAAGTCCATTCATACATATTTGGCAAATTACATGCTGATTACGTTTTCCCGAGGGGTGGTGGGTCACACAGCGGTCACTCTCCTCCGCGTGGCAGAGCGTGGTGCCCCGCGCTGTACTCTGAACCTGCATTATCGCACGGGACCGTGCTTGTCGGAATGGCGGTGATCGACTGTCTCAGGTACAAATCAAATACAACAAATACGCGACCCAACGCAGACAATTATCCATTCTGTGCCGGCTTGCTTGCGCTTGCGCTTGTCTTGGTACAGTATAATACCCCGTGTGCCAGCCATGTATTGTCGCATACTCCTGACAGCTTATCTAGTCCAGTGATCCCCGCGACACGCGACGGGGCGCAGCAGCACAGAGAGAAGTTCGCCTGTTCTTTGATCATTCTTTGGCTAAACTTAAGAAAAGTTGTAAAATACTCAAAATGTAACTTTTTAAGATATAACTGTCGGATCGCCGTACATGACAGACTATATTTTAAGGTAGGTTTACATGGTCGGCAACACAAGACTAGTCTCTTGGTATTGCAAACATCTATAGGCTGCGGTAACTGTAACTGCTTACCACCAGACAAACATTTAGTGGTATAAAAAAGTAGCTTAGCTACTAATTCGACTTAGTTGGTGCTTCGTGCGCTCGTCATCTATATTAGTATTAGGTATGGCTACCAAGTATTGCAAATGTCCATAGGCGTTGGTGACTGATTACTATCAGGCAGGCGGTAAGTTTATTTACCAAGTTTAAATAAGTATTGGTATGAGAATCGTGAAATGGGTCATGCTTATAATATCTTAGGCATTCAAAATATAGAGTCTGAAAGCGACTCGGCCTGCTCGAATTTTTCCGACAAGACTCGTCGATCACAACTCATTTTGAAAGGTGAGTTCCCTTTCAAAATGAGTTCCACTGTCAGTTTCCATAATTAAATTAGCATAGTACAGTCACGTAGATAAGCTGATCTGATCTGGGAACATTTCGATCAATTTATTGCGTTTTATTATTTGTTGACCCCGTGGGATAGGACCACCGTTTGGGAAACAATAACGTAAACCATCGATGTCGTCAATAACATAAACGATCTTTCGAAATAATTTGTTTATGTTTTCTATGTCGTGCCTAAATAAATAGTAGCCCTAAAACGAAATACCTATAGCTTTTAGCTATACCTCCAGATCTATGTTTACAGAGCTGTGAAGATAAATTTACTTTAATTTTAACTACCCACAGTGGCCATTAAGTCAAGGGTATTGTATTAGTATTTAGAAGTCTTTGATTGTAATAAAGTTTGTGTGTTTGTTTTTACAAGGCCGAAGAAGATGAGCCGATTTTTTAAAACTGTTGTGCAGTGTGTTAGCTGATAAGTATTTAGTTTAATGTATAAGGCTTTAAGCTCTCTGCATTTTTAATTTAATAAAATATCCTTTTTTTAAAACTCTGTTATCATTTAATTAAAACCCTGTTATAATTTAATTAAAACCACAATTTCATTATAGTAAATTTTATTAAAATTACACATTTACACTTTTTCTATATTTACAATTTTAAAGAACATGTTTATAATAGATATAAAATTGAACTTTTGACTATGATACAACAAACTGATTGTCAATTAGCCGCGACAAACTAGATCATGATTTATCGCCGGCCTTAAAGTGCCAATTAATAATAAATAAATTGTAAATAGTAATGTTGATCTGTTAAAATAGGTAGGTACCAAAAACAACGTCGCTTCAACATCAACAATTTTTAAAATTGACATGTATACATTAGATACAGATTTTTCAATATCATTTAGTTGTGAAAATATAATAATTTATCTAAAAAATACTTAAAAAGTAAGGTCTGTCTTTGAAGTTTCCAAGACTTGTCGATGGATAAATAGCTATATTCACAATATTTCAGTTTTCCATAATCTTATTTTCAGCCGAGACCCATGACAAATTTGGGTATTTGGTACGCCACTTGAGGTATTTGCATAATCATTGACATACTGGAAAAAATAAAATACGTTAATATTTAAGTACATTTATTTGAAAAGACCGCGAAGTAGTCATGACCACATCTACAAATTAAATAACATAAGTGCATGACCACTTTGAGAATTATATTCCTTTGCGCTACTGTGCAGTTGTTAAACGGTTATTATAGCATTCATGAATTAAATTTTTATTTATTATATAAAAAGTAAAGGGGTAAATGACGAGTCCTTTGGGCATAAGGGACAGCTAATACTCCCTTCTTTTAGTAAACTAATTTTGGCTAAAGATGCACAAAAAGGCCGTGAATGTTTCTGTAGCGGCAAAGGAAAATTTTCTTGAAGTGGTAATGAACTTATTCTCTTGTACTGTACGTCCAGCCAATTTGTGGATTGGATACCGTAGGGCGCAACATAAAGTTCAAAGTTGCGACCTACGTTGCGCCCACAGTACCCACATATTTCAAATAGGTAAGACCGAGATTCAAATATGACGACAGACTTTTAATAAATCTGAGCCATAGCTTGAACGAACATTTTTGATATTTAAATGTACAGTTAGCTGAGGGATGCATTCTCTCTGCAGCTAACTGTGCTATGCTCAGTTTGAGGTTTGTTTCTGAATCTCAGCCTAAAGGCAAGAAAAATAAAGGAAAGAGATACATTATATATCGAATTGGTACCTATATTTAAAGAGGTTCCTGTTATTTGAATAGAAGATAAATCAATATAAGTAACCAACCAGAAATCAAACAAAGGTATAGGATATTTATACAATAAGTATAGTGCATGCATTTAGGTGTGCAATAGAAATTGAACGAATATTTCGTACAATTTCAAGGAATCTTTGTACAATTGTAGAAATCAGGCGGCGATTCTCGCTCTGTGACATCTCAATTTCGATATTCTTTAAACTGTATTAAAATGTCACTCAAACGACAATATATGACTGTCGAAGATAGCTGAGAAAGCTTTTTGGCTGCAATGGAAATTAAAATTTCATTATTAATTTAGATATGTGTCTAGAAAAGATGTCTAATTAGAGATGTCCAAGCGCGAGTATTAGGCTCCGTCTTTTGTTGCTATTGACGGCAAAAGAATTCATTAGTCTTAACATTATGTACAATATATTTCTTAATACGAACCTTCAACACCACTTCGACCAAGAAGCTGTAAATTAATTCCACCACCTTATACTTGCTCTACTGTAGGAGGATTATCGCTACAAAAAAAGTATTGCACATTAGTAGGTACAGTAGGTTTAAAGGTAAGATCTTACGGTGTGGGAAAACAACGTGACGAAACCTACACGGCTACTGCAACCATGATCGAATATCAGGTTCCCCTGGTAGCAGGGTAACGGAGGTCAGATGGCAGTTCCTCCACTGTAATTATTTGATCTGCTAAATCCTGGATAATGGTCAAGGCGGACCCTGGGTCTTTAACAACCGCACAACCGGGACATTAACGCGATTGTGCGGTTAAAATAATTTTAGTAGGTTTAAAGGTATAAATACATTCAATAAACAGTGAAGGAAAATTAACAATGTAGATTCTGCATTGTAGAACAACATTATTTTGATTTGGTTTAAAAAGATACATGCCAAAAAGTTGTGCAAATGACTGAATGAATATATGCCATGACGACTTTAATCTTAAAGCACTTCTTTGAATGTGAAATAGCCTCCCTGGAATTTGTTTTGAGCTTCCTTGGGGCCACCGAGTTGGCTTTATGAATCGAGTTATGACAGGTATCCTATGTCTCATGTTATTCAACGTAGGTACCAAAGCAGTTGAAAAAGCAAGAAAGTGATAAAACAGAGATTGATTAAGAAGCAGATGTATGTACAGCGTGTTCTTTAATTGTTAAGTGCCTTTTACCTTTATTATATAGTCCACATCACGTAAAAGAACGCTGAGCGACAGTGCAGGAGGATATTATGTCTGTCTTCATACAATAAATTTGTTATATTTTTTGTCCGGTACTTAAAAATCCGACCAGTGTTCTTTTTAAGTGACGAGACCTATAAGTTATGTGCGAGTCATTGGATGAATTGATACCATGAGCCATCTGACCAGGTTCCCCGGTTAACAGGGTCATCGAGGTCTGCCTAATCTAGGATCGTGGTCGTCAAGGCGGACCCCGAGCCCTCGTGCGCGAGAGCTCAACCGGGACATTAACGCCAAGATAACAATTTTTTTTATTGGATGAATTGATTTGTTTAGTGTACATAAAAGAATTGTTCCCTTGATGACAATACGTTTATGACGTACCTTATCGGACCTGAGGCTCAATTAGTCCAACAAGACTGTTATGGGGTATTGAGGATGAGGATGGTGTTACTAATGTTTTAATTATTTTGGTAAGGTGAGTATTAAGCGTGTGGTGCATACCTACAACTGTATACACACAGTATAGGTACCTAAACCCAGTCAGGTACTTACGAGACAGAGATCCCATTGTAGAACCAAGCACGCCAGGTCTGCGGAGCAGGTGTGGCGCCGTCTATCCGCGCTTCTATGTGTCCACAGAGCGCGCGTCGGTCGTGCGAGCGGCCTGAGCGCGCGTCGCACACCAACCGTTTGCGACACTCGCTGTTGCATGTGCCTCGGCGGGGACTGTTCTTCCAGTAATGTCTAGAGCGGGTGAGTAGGTATTTTCAGTATGTTAGGGCTGAGGTAAGGAGTAGCAGGCCGCCTAACGTGATTAAAGACATGCCTATAGAGTTTTTTTTAGTAAAAAGAGGGTTACTAAATATTTTAAAGCTCGTATAATTCTCGTATCAACTGTAGCTAGCGTCTAGGGTCACATACAGCTTGTATATCTTATCTGTATAAATTAAAATTGGGTCGATAGATATTGACATTCGCTGGGGCTAAAATTCTACTTTTTTTTTTTATGTTACTTAACAGACAAACAGGCAAGCGGGCCACCTGATGGAAAGTGGTCACCGCCGCCTATGGACATCAGCAACACCAGGGGAGTCACCAATGCGTTGCCTGCCTCTAAAGAGACCTCTAATATACCTCTTGAACAATCCCATGTCATAGTCCAAAGGAAACACTGTGGCTGGGAGCCAAATAAAAAAAAATTATTGTGATCGAATTACGAATTTACACACTTACCTATAGCGAAATAAATGAAAAGATGTTTGCTGGTGTACATTACAAACAATATTTTCCCCAACGAAACTAAAATAGAATCAATTATCCGTCTAATTTGACCAATTCAATTTACTTTAAATCTCATTTGCTGTGGGCCTCCAGTTCAGTTTAGCTTAAACTTATTCTTAAACACAATAAATAGCGTTGCTAATCGATTGCATCGCCACTCAACTCACTTGTAATACATGTTGAAAATGTCATCTTTAGCTGTCATGTCATCAATGAATTTGTCCCAGTCTTGCGGTCGCAGCGCCGGCATCAAATACGCCGACCGCGCTGAATACAGCTTGTACCATATAGGGTATCCGAACAGATTAGCCTCCTTCAAATTCATTATCCAAGTCTCGTGGTCGACCACTAACTGGAAAATAATTATGCTTTTAAAATGTGCGATTTGCATAGTTATGTCAAAGACCCGTATGGTATTTAAATGAATTTGTTACCCGTGTCGTGGCCTCGTGGTCTCCATCCACATAATAGATTCTGTAACCCAGATTCAAATCATAGTAGGGCGATACTGATGGTCCCACGTATGCTATACTCGTCGCTCTTCCTATAACAATTTATAATAATGTCAGCTGTGAATCACATCAGAAGTGCTTAATGAGATTGACGCTGATATTCTTGGTCTCCAAGCGTATCTGGAACTCACCAAGATCGTTAGGATCGTAGAAAACTTCGAACTCATCGAAATGCGTGTGGCCGAAGAACTGTGCCGCGATAGTGGCTTCGTATCTGTTGATGATGGCGTAATAATTTCTGCTCCATACTTTGATGCAGTCCGAGTGGCCGGGCGGTATGTGCCCTATTATGTGGACCTTTTCCCCGTTGAATTCGGCCGACTGGAGCTCGTAGATGAACCATTGGAGTTCAGTGGCGGGGTCCGTGCTGTTTAGCAGAAGCCACCTGCAAGATTTAAGTGTAGGCACTTTAAATAAAGGTAGAGGTGCTAAATGCTCTCCCTTATTGGATTGTAAGTATTTTCTAGAGTTAGTTCCACAGCACAAAACAAACAGTATTAGGTAACTTGACGTCATTCATTAGTATTATTAAATACACCTGGCTGACCCTGTTCGAAAATTAAAGATTTGGTGTAAGTAGGTACACATTTTTTGTTTCGCATCCAGCCAACCATGAAAGTCGTTCATTGCCTGGATTACGTATTTTGGTGTAGGTAAGTTTACGTTACTTTATCTAGCCCCGAGATTAACATAGACCTCCGTACTTTCAGTCCTCTCACTCTTACTCTCTTCTCTTACATCTCCACATGCTAGGCCGCAGCCTTGTTAGAGCTTGTTAAAGACGGTCCACCTGATGGAAAGTGGTTAAGTGGTAAGGGGAGCGGAGCTATTATTACACATTATCATAAATAGCTATCTCCAAAGTTGGTCATCGTTTGAGCCGCTGCCGCCGCTGGAGCTCTACTGCTAAAAATACACCTCATAAAAACACATTTACCAAACAAACAACTACCTACCAGTTCTTATTATTGCAGTAGTTCATATTGAGCGATATGATCCGAAAGCCGGGCCGCACGAGTACCGAGTAGAAGGCCCCGCGGCGCACCGTGTGGGAGACCCCGGCGGGGAGCCAGCGCCGCCACTGCGCGTCCAACTCGTCGTACAGCCACGCGATGTTGGACTCCGGGGACGATATGTATGGAGGCGGGAAACTGCAGAAGACGGAAGGCGTTAGGTATGTGTTGCACTTGTATTGTACCATGCACAGATACACCTTACATAGAATATAGGCCGTATATATAAGTATGCCGAGACGACCCCACGAGCAGTCGCAGACTTCCGAGGAACCGACTGAGGAAGTGTCCAGCCCACCAACGGAGCCCAGCGTGGTCCCGACGCCACCACCTAAGATCCCAGTGATTACGATTTCGACAGGATATTACTGGGATTGTAATAAAAGGAAAATAAAGAAACTAAAATAAGGACTAACGTTTAGTTTTTAAGATTTTACTAACAAAATATGGGCTTGTTAACATTGTTTTAAACTTTGTAGTACTTAATACCTGAAATAAATGGTTTATTATTAATTACCCAGACGAAAAAAGATATGTGTATCCCTATGTGGCATCGTAGCTGCCGAGTGAATGGACCAATTTCGATGGGGTTTTCTTTATTTGAAAACCGGTTTAATCCAGATGGTTCTTGGCTTTGTTTCATTAAAATCATTCAGTAGGTAGTTTAGGAAATATTTGAGTAAATATTTGAGTCGAGTGTTTTCCGTCATCTGGCGGTAGGGTTAGGTCATTACCAGAATAGTCTTTACTAACAGGAAGTAGGTATAAACATGTTACCCTGTTTGAATTTTAGCACGAAGTTGAACGATCGTACCTATGACTATCGTTGTTAGGATTAAAATGTGTTTGTGGCTTGAAGCGCTGTCGTCCCCTCTTTTTATGAGGATTAGGATGTTCAAAACGTGCTTACCTATATTACCGTCTATCATCGGTTTATAGTCGGCCGCAATAAATCCATAAGATTTGTGTTTGACAATGTACCATAAGATATTTAAATATGGATAAACACGGTCAAAAACTTTCATTTTCCTATTGAATTAATTGTTTTTTAACATTGACATCAACGATTAGTACTTAATTCTATTCATGAAACTATTTTAAATGACGATGTATGATTATTACTACGAATAAATGAATATGAATATGAATATTGTTATTCCACAGACATTCTACCGAGATGGTTAATATTGTCCTTGATAAAAATAAAACTGACCACGAATTAATCAACTGCGTACAAGGATAATTAAAACATAATGCGTGTTTATTTATTCCTTAGTTTCAGCAGAACGGTCACGCTAACACGAATAGATTTCCATTGTTCTCAAGCAGAGCTATCTGTTAAGTACGTAGACCTTCCACAAAACCGGAGTCTTCCTAGAATTAGACATGTACCAGATAGGTATCTATACTGTACTGTGGACACCACCACAAGGAGTTCCGCCCAGCGTTAACCATTACATGATTGCAGTGTTTTTTTCCTAAAGAAAAGCAGAACCCTTCTAGATGAAGTGTGTTGAAGTTAACAGTTATTGGTACAAAGTATCCAATTGTTTTTTGTTTAAAAATTGTAATCACGATAGCCAATGAATTCCAAATTGATATCTCTATCAATTCCGTAAAAAAGGTCTTGAGAAAAAATAATATTCTTGCTTTGTACGCACATTTCATCACATACATAATTATAGTGATCGATACTTGACTATCGATACTACGATAAGTCAGAATTATACCAACCTACTCAAAGTGCGAGTCTTAAATACTTATAAACTGTCTCCGTGTAAGACCACGATAGTTTTAAATATTCAAGAAAATGAAGTCACCATTTAAAATAATTTTAATTACCTACCTATTAACCGGCGAAGACTCATGATTCCCCAATGCAGGAAATATTGGCACGCCCGGGAACATGTCTGACATTTGGGCTACTGTCTCTTGAAGCACCTTCAGGTTCTCTTCCTTGGTTTGGTTCCAGACGTCATGCGGCGGCAGGTCGCCCGTCCATAAGATGTAATCTATGTCCTGGAAAGAATTATCTGTTCCATATAATATCATATGAGTGTGTTGTTCAGAAAATAAATTATTAAAACGGCACTCTTTTTCGGTGCCGATACGCTAAGTAATTAAAGTTGGGGTTTCAAGAGAGGGCCAGATATTTTGTTTTTGTATAGAAGTTTCCCATGAAGAGCCACGAGTCGAGTTATCGTGTTCTCTGGCCACCGCCACATGCCATAGGCCGGATCACACGATATCGTGTAGTTGGCAAGTAATGTTACGATAGTATTTCACAAATTCAGAAAGTAAAAGACAAGCAACCAAATTTTTTTTAATTCGTCGTGTAACTAACAAATATATTGTAAGACCTGAACAAAAGCTGTATAAACATTGTTCACGATGATAACGTACCTACAAACGAACTCGTAAAGTAGGTATTTGATTTTTGTTGTTTAAAAACGATGATTTCATTTAAACATATCTCCCCTATTCTCATACCGAAGCGTATTATATTAATGGTGATTATGTTCCATTTTGTATGTAAGTATTCGTTATGGTGCAACAGCATGCGGGGCGCACGGGTCACCCTCAACGCGGTCATACTCTTATTATGATTTCTACATAATACATATCGCGATAAAAGCAGCAACATAGTATAATTTCATGATTGAATAACCAAACAAGAATATATTTATATTCTACTCAACTACGATGCCCTTGGATGTAGATTGGGTGTCGATGTTGGTGGAGTTTAATAACTACACAATATTTAATATATTCAAAGTTAATGAACTTGTGCACCGAACTACCTCTCTGTGTAAAAGTTTCGTTATCTTACGTTGTTGTTGAATGGCCAAGGGTCACCATATTATCCATATCCAGGGGCATCGACTGCTTTTCATGCATGTCGCGATTTTCGTGAACGTCAACACTCATATTATATATCTACATATCAATATCTAAAATACTATTATTATTTTTTGACTAGCCCGGCATTTGACCGCCATCTCACCTGTTGGTAAGTGACGATGCGGCCGATGATGGAGCATGCCAGTCTAGGAACAGCCTATTCACTCTATACTAGCCTTGAAGGCGTCTAGATTATAATGATCGTGGAAGACACTCGCAGGCAACGCGTTCCATTCCTGAGCCGTACGCATTATAAAGGTTGAACTAAAGTGGCTCGTGTCCATAGCTAAAAGATCCACAACATAATGATAGTTTGGTTACTAACTGTGTGCGTCTCGGCGATGTGTTTGAGCATGTTGTCGATGGTGCGTTTAGGCGTGTCGCACTTGCGGTAGTCGCCCCAGTGGCCCGCGCCGCCGCCCGGCGTCAGCGCGGGACCGCTCGACACGCGGCAACAGAGCGGCTCGTTGCATTCCGCGTTCGCACCTGGAACCAAGGTTACGCGGTTCGATTGTCTTCGGTTTTTGATTCATAGTCGCTGGTTTATAGTTTGATCTTTCGAGCTATATAATAAACAGCTCGAAGGACCAGAATGTGAGGTCGTAATTCCCACATATAACTTTTTAGTTCTTGTTGAGTAATGATTGGTGCGATGTTCCGTTTGATCGTTATTTATTTGTCAATAAAAATAATCATCAATACAAGGTATCAGCGTAAATAATGCAAGAACTCGGAATACTGTCAAACGTTTGAAACTTGGGGGAGCCAATTGTACGTATTGGTGGTATGAATCACACTAGGATGCCCGTCTGGGTGGGTAGATACTGCCAGTGCTTGCGTTGTCGTCTTTCGGTTTTAAGGATATCTAAGGTTGTCAGTACAGTTATTGATATTTGTTGATACGTTCGTAGCACATCCAATAATCCAATATCCTTACCTTCCGCGTAGTACGGATCGAAGTGTGTGTCAGATATCTGAAGAACTTTGAAACTTGGTGCCTTTTCTATGGGTGCCTCGAGCGCACGCACGGGCGGCTTCTGAACTGGCGGGAACGACACCTCCCACTCATGGTACGGGTTGTATACGTCGTCACAGCCGTCCCCTATCACGAAACTACAGATTTCGTCCGGTCCAATCGTAACCCGTTTCAATACGTATATCACCTCGGTCTAAAACAAAAATTTATTAGTTTACCTGTTGTTTTTATACATATTAATAACATTACAGATTATGCCAGTATCGGTGGCGAATGACTTAAATAGTAGAGCTCGTCTAATCTAAAATGACGCGCCCCACTATCGCATTAACGCACACAAGCAAGTTTAAAATATGGACGCAATACATATACAAATGCCGTTGTAATTGGTCATTCAATTGCCGGTGAAATTCAAACGTAGGAGCACGCATCGTTCATTGGCTCCCACACAGATGAAGTGTCGTTATCAATATTTGCACTCACACATGGAAATCAACTTACTAAGTAGTGAGGCGCGTCATTATAGACTAGACGAGCTCTACTTATTAATTACTTTTTTTACTTACACCAAATAATCTTGTGATTCCCTCACACACCCTAGCGGACTGTATTTTCAATGATACACAGAATTGGTAGATCATCTTGTTGATCTCCTCTTTGCTCTTTCCGAGCCTGATATAATGCTGCAGCAGCCCCGCGCCGGCCTTGCAAGCCGTGCACGAGACCTTGGACATGACTGAGTGCTCCACTTCATAGTAGACTTGCTTCAGATTGAGTAGCTTCAAGGCTTTCTCGACAAATAGCGGGAGATTGGTGCTCTTTTCACTGTCCCATAGCAGCCGTGAGTAGTTCCTTTTCAGAGCGGTCATATGTCTGAGGACTTCGGTCTCGTTAGCAGAGGGAGGCAGTTTGTGTGTGAAGTTGAATGGCTGGAACACAGGCTCCTCGAGCCTCGGCGCAGAGGTGACGTTCCACGTATCCATCGGTGGGTTCCATCTTATCACGGGTTCCGTTGATCTGCCCGTCCCACTCGACGCAAGAAATAACGGATTACCTGCAAATATGCAAATAAGAAACTAAAACTTTGAATGTGGACTCTTTACCCATTTAAAATTGTACCAAAGACTCACCTAATATCACGGTTATAATAAACAAAAAATGAAGAAGCCATGCTATCCTTAAAATCATAGCTAAGGAGCCTAGGTGAAGGAGAAGATCTGTAACAAAAGAAAGAATTTATTGTAGTTGGGTGTTTAAGTTCTGCAGACTTAACCTTAGACCTATATCCTTAATATCGTGTATTATGTGACATCCTATAACGGTTGACTAACAAATGTCACCCATGAAAGTCGTAAACCGATCTCCCTTAAAAATGTCCGGTTGCGTGAGGACCATAAATTAATTTTCATTATAAATTAAACGTAGTCTCTGGACTGCATCATAAATGCATCCTTAATCCAGCTTCATGCCTCATAAAAAATCTCCCAAACTTTCTAGTACATACGTAAAAATCACAGTGAAAGTAGGTTAATAGACCGATGACTTATTTAACTTTATGGGTCTTAACATATATTTCGTTTGACACCATCGTTACTGGGGTTAATCGTTAAAATCTTTACTATCATATAAATTTGGTTATAGGCCTATGACCTGAAAGTTGGGTAATATGTTTTTTCTTGCTTTCGACAGTAATAATAATATTTGATACTTAAGACTCGCAGACTGTGTAGGTACGCTATCTATGCATTGTTGTGATATAACAAAGCAGTGAAGTAACTCCACTCGGAATCGTCACAAAACGTAATAGAAAACTTAGTAACAAAGACAAAGTCGCACTTTAACCAGTAAAAACAAAAGGCCCAAGCTGTTTTGTTGAGTTCAATTCAGTGGTAATTAACAATAAGCAACGATTAAGTGCGCTAATTATGTCTAATCATTTTGTGAGAAAATGCTATCGTGAACATCAGAACTAAACGTCAGGATGAAAATGATTAATACTTATAAAACCGCGGTTACGGATTAATTATTTTAACTGGATTCGGATTAAACCCCGCTTGCGTCAAATTCTTACACACGTTTAAGAATGACGTTTAACGTTCTTTTGTGTAATGTTTTTGTGTAAGTATCAGCTTTTAAGAATTTTGTGCAAGCCGGCCTAAAAGTTGTTTCATTTGGATGTCGCAAAGCGAGGAGAACAATGTGTTATCTTCACTTTTCTTTACTCTCTACATATTGACACGTTTAAATTTTAATTTGTTGTTTTATTAGTTGGCATATGTTGGTATGCATAATTTAAATGTAAGATTAATGAGTCAACTTTAAGTAATAATAGGTAAAAATATGTAGGTAAACCTACACATTTTCTCTTTATGTTTTGTTTCCAGTTTGTTTTGGTAGTGGTAGTCGATATCTGCTGCTGAACACAAATATTAGGCGTGGGACTTTGTTTTATATTCACATTATAAAACAAAGTCCCACGCCGCATCTGTCTGTCTGTTCGCGATAATCTCAAAAACTACTGAACACATTTTCATGCGGTTTTACCAATAGACAGAGTGATTCATGAAGAAGGTTTAGGATTATAAGTTGTTAAGGATATTATTACTATAGTATTCTATACCGTAAGTAACAAAATAACATTGACACACTTAATCAATTCCCACTAATTAATCGATTTGCTCTTGAATAGCATTTTCTGCGTAGTATTAAATTATTGATGCTATTGTGCAGCTAACTTACCTAGTCTTACTTTGTACTATTTAAGAGATCTACGTCTGCTGTAATAACCATATTTGATGTACCTAAATAGCTTTTGCCCGCGACTTTGTTCGCGTGGAAATAGTTTTCGACAGTTTAGCTTTTGCCCGAGTTACCATTTTCAATGAGGTCAAGCTTTATCTATGGTTCTACCTAACCGAATTATCGTTGACTTCAAGCTACAAAACTATCAAAACCGAATCAAAATCCTTTCAGTAGTTTTTGCATGATATACGAACAGACAAGCAGACAGACAAAAATTAAAAAACATTTTTTGGGCATAGTTATGTCCGAGAATCCTATCACACAGGCACGGCTTTCTACAGTTTTATATCAGTTAAAATATAGGTTATACATTTATACATTACGTCATGCTTTTTTCCCGTAGGGGTTGGCAGACCCGATCAGAGATTGCATTATTCTACTGTGCTACAGTATGACAAACATCTAGCTTCCTGCTCACTTCTTACAAATTCATCAACCACTTCATACATAGTTAGGACACTCTTTACTTAATTATGGGCACCAGTACCTCGTTAGATATAGGTTATTGATACTGCATTCTATGTCTAATACATACAACAAAAATGGCGTAACAAGACCCGGCTGATTTCTCAAAAATGAAGCAACGAAAATTCGCGCGAAGCGAAACTCCAGCTTGGCGCCGAGATAATGTGAACATGAAAATTTGGTAAAAAGGTGTTATGTTTGTATGAGTCAGCGGATTTTACAGACGGCGGCATATACGGACGTTGAGGTCGTCACTTTCTCCGCGCATCATTGAGTTTGTTGGAAGGAAAGTGACTGCAGGCGGTGCACGCCGCGCCCCGCCGCCCCGCACCCCGCGCGCTACTAATACTGCACCGACATAGGTGCAAACGTAATTAGATCAACTTCTCGCCTCGTTTTGCCTCGTTTTCCTGCTACTGTTAAACTTTTCCACGCCATTTTGTAGGTAAAGGAGATCCGTGTTGCATACGTTTACTCGTTTGTAATTGCTTTAAAAATTCTTAACTCGCAATTGGTTGCGAATCGTAGATGCGAATACGGAGAGGTTATGACGTATTCTAAAATAAAACGATTAACTTGACGTCATTTGAAGTTAAGGCAGTCTGTCGCTGTTTTACCGGGAAGCGCTGACGTGTTCCACACCTTCAAGGACAAGGACAAGGACTTCCACTCTACGAATCCCTAATAATAACAACCAGCCAAGTTAGGCTATACATTGAGAGGATATCATTAATAAAGTGACGGTGACTACACTTATATTAAATATGAAACTAAACTACCTACATAGTCGCAGTGGCATCGGGCCAAGGATTGTCTGTCTAGTCAGCTTTCTTTCCACAATCGTCAGGTGATCTTTACCTTATAACTTTCTCTTCCACGTAATTTAATAGGGTTATTTGTATGATATCCACGAGTGTCAGTGGCCTAATGGTTAAGGGATCCGACCCGTAAGCGAGAGGTACCGAGCCGCCATGTAACAATTATTTTTTCTGAGTTTTGTACACTAACCGATGCTCTTACGGTGAGATGAAACCTGCACATCCACTTCAGGCAACTGAATGTATGTGTAACCATGATCCAATCTGGACAGCTTCCTCTGTTAACAGGGTCACGGGGGTCAGATGGCAGTTGCTCCATTGTAATTACCTAATCTGCCAAATCCTGCGTCATAATCAAGAAGGACGCCTGGCCCTTGCACATGTGAACTTAACCGGTATATTGATGTTAACATGATTATTTGAGTGACATCCACCAAAAAACTATATTTATCCTATTCATTCACAAAACAAAGTCGAATAACGCTGTTTTATTACTCTTAATCATGTCAAACTCCGAACTGGTTTCATTGATATTTAGTCAATAGGTAGAGTATGTTTATTTAACACTTATGAATTTATGATTCGTTTTATCACTGCAAAAGCGTGCGGTAAATTTTAGAACCAGATCGACGAGCAAGGTCACACTATGGTTAGGTAACTAAATTTTTTTAAAGATTCACATTATTATATGGCCTTATGGCGGGACAGAGCTATTATAGCGTCAAGAGTGGATTCGTTCTAGACTGTGAGGGCAGCTTAAGTTATCCTACGTAATCGAGTACAAAAAAAAACCACGTTGTAGCGATAGTAAAGGTTTAAGAGACCCACAAAACGTGAGCGTTCCCCTTCATAACTTCGCACTCGGTAAAGTAAAAAAAAAAATTTTGCGGCACAAACTTTTGACTTTTCGTAGCGATAGGACTTAATTGTAGAAATAAAAAAACCGGTCTGCCTTATATCCTTTTGACAGTTTCGCTAGTCAGCCACATTAAAGTCATTTTTTGTACACGATCAGACCAACTTTTTGTGGGTCTCCTAAACCTTTACTATCGCTACAAATTTGAATTTTGGTTGTACTCGATGACGAAGGAAAACCTATGGTGTACTCATAGTCTTTTTGTTGTAATACGTTCAAATCGTACAGGATATAGCAAAACGACTTTTATTTAAGGAAGTTTATATTAACGTTTCATACAAACCTGTTGTAAGATGTAGCATTCAAAATGTTGTGTTCTTTCATAAACATTAAATATCGACTGTAGAGCTATATAAATTATCTTTGCTTATACCTAAGTTTCTCTAGCTAGAATTTTTTGTGGTGTAGATTTCTAGAAAATGCATGTTAGAGAACCAGTTCACGTGTGCTTGTTAGTCGTTTATAGGAAAGATATCTGTTATTAAACAAAATTGTTATTAAACCCTTGAAATCTGTTATTAAACAGTTTCAATTCTAAAAAGAAAAGTGCTTTCTAAGCTATAGATAAGTAAAATATCATTTATCTATGGTAGAGTTAGATATCTGTTTTAATAATACGAATAACAAACCAGCAGTCATTTGAGCGAGACTGCAATTATCCCACACAAACATGGTAGATAGAACGTAATGATTTGATAGCAATCGCCCAAATGAATAAAATACCCATTTATGTTTGTGGTACTAACATATTTTCCAAAGTTAACAATAGAGTTTCAGCGTAGTAGTAATGCAGAATAGTTTAAAAATAACTACGCACTTGGTGCCTATGGCTTTTTAAAATTTTAGCTGCACTGAACAACTAACTACCCTTCTATAAAAAAGGTCTTCACGTACCTAGATACTCTCACCTTGGGACCACACTCTTGACGATAAGATGAGTCGACCTTTTTCCCTATCACACCCAGTCCCTTGTTCCCATAAATAATAATATCTAATTACACCGTGGATGGTCCCAGCGGTGTCGGCGTTGATAATAGCTGCGCCGTGGCGTGTTGCGTAGAAAGTGTTGCGGCGCGCGGCTGCGCTGTGGAACTTATGCAAGTGTTTCTCGGCAAATTGCTTGGCACTGCGCTGCGTATAATTGTCGCCGGTAGTCCGCCCGCGCAGCGCTGACAGTCATTAGAATTACGTCTCGTTAGCTTCCTTGGCTACGTTATGTAACAATTGGTTAAAACTGTAAGTGTTTACGCCTGCTGTGTGACCGTGAAAGAATGGGCCGATGCTAACGATGATGGTTTTGGTTTTGAAGCAATTCAAAAGTTTTTGGGGGCAGTAAGATCATAGAAACTAGGGATTTGGATACAATCTTACGATTCAATTAAAGTTGACCGAAATGACCAATATCGAATTAAAAACGAATATTCATAAGTTTAAAGTGAAATACTTCAGAAAATGCAAGTTCATCCGCCATATTACGTCTCGACAAGATTACAACATCACGATGACTGTTGAGAAACCACCTTTTACTTTCCTGGAGCAAGGCGTTGCACGCACCCAACTACCCTTTGTTATTATAAACTTTCGTTTAGTTCATCGAACTTACTTTCTCCGCCCAATAATCCTCATTGTGCGGCTCGTTCTCATCGGAATGCATTTCTATTGTATGCAGCTTCCACGTGTGAAGGAAGCCTTCGGTTGCACTCTCTATGCGTCGAGTCACAGGCGACACTCTCCTCACCTTTACTTGTATTGTCTTGTATAATGATTAATTCACGAAAGATAACGTTGTACAGACAATGGCTTGCCATGCAGCCATGCCAACTTGAGACCACCCTCGGGAGTTTTGCGATTGCACGGTCTCGCACCGCTGGGTGCATCTAGAATGGTCGGTATCATGCAAATACGCACGTTAGTGAAATTCCTAATGGTGGATAGTGGACAGCGGACACGCAACACTCGTGATGTTATACTTTCGGTCTTAAATCTATCAAATTACACGTGATTGAATTGTGTAAATTCGTTTTCATATTGACACTTGCACAAAGCGCATTAGTGACGTTTGCTAATAAAAAAGTGTTAATATTGAATTTGTATCGATATAGGTAGATAGGACAAGTAGGCAGCCAAAGTTGATTCCATCAGTTTTCTTACCCATTCTCATGCACTTAATCCTCATATTTATAGCAAACATTCGAGTCAGGTCTCAAAATAAACTCTAAAAAACACAATCTACAAATAACGCGCTGTTAGAATACCACGATTTGTTTTCGAATATTTGCTTCGACAACGTGACGGATGATTTAGTGTCAATGATCTTACTTCTAAGATATATATGAGCAAAGTATGAATGATTATGTGGAGTTCGGTCGTTCACTGAACGTGGGATGATTTTTCTCATTTGCCATTCGGAGCCCGGATTGCATTGAACGCGCGATTGCTATCTATAACGAGTATCTCGCGTATTAATAGTGTAGTTGTGGACCTCGACACACCGGGAAAACGCAACAACAACCATAAAATACAAGCTTCACAACACTGATGTTCCGCACGCAAACAGATATTTATATAAACTGTTTTACAAGTCAATGGTGCAAAGTATACAGAGGTGAGCGATGTTTTTGTAATAATTATCTTTATATCACCCTGTATGATTCCACTGTTGGGCAAAGGCTTCCCCCCGATTCGCGGGAGTTCCAAACAAGATGGATAGCTGAGTTGTGGGTCTTCGGAGACTGGCAGCCAATAGCAGTTGTTCCCTGAGTATTTTTACAATATGTTTATTTATTTATTCACCCACTTACACGCAATCGACAATTATTTATTATGAGGGTAATAATTTTATTTATTTATTTTATTTATAACTCTTTATTGTACATACAAAGACAGTAAAACATAATAACAGTAAGACAATATAGTACAAAGGCGGTCTTATCGCTTAAAGCGATCTCTTCCAGACAACCATTTTTACGGACATCGTAGAAGGTTCCTAGATAAAGCAGGCATGTACAGAGAGTAAACTTAAACACTATTTACACTAAATGACGAACAAAGGTTTCTACTACAAATTATGAAAAGAAAAGAAAACACAAAATTTGCTATTCCATATATCATGAACACAGGCGATGGACTTCAGTTATTCGTTGTTAGGAGATGTACTTTCAGTTTCCTTTTAAATGTGAGCGGTGACTCTGAGCATCTCACATCGCGGGGCAGAGCATTCCACAAGCGCACTGACTGAACAGTGAACGACTTGTCGTAGAAGCCTGTGACATGTTTAGGCATTATCAATGTTAGGTCGCGAGAGGATCGGAGGGATCGACTTTGAACGTCCGAGTCATACCGGAAACGCTCTTTTAGGTATTGCGGCGAGCAACGGTCGAAGAGCACTCGGTACAGTAGCGAAAGACAGTGACTGTTTCGCCGCTGCCGAATAGGGAGCCACCCAAGCCGAGCGCGGAACTCGGAAACGTGGTCGAACTTGCGGAGACCAAAAATGAATCTAATACAATAATTTTGTAGTCGTTCGAGTTTATTAAGTTGTTCTTCAGTCAAGTCAGTCAAACATGAGTCAGCGTAATCAAGAATCGACAGTAACTAATAATTTGCGTCAATGATCCCTAACTCCTCACTAAGACATACTTACCATTCTACTTGTGTTTAGAGATAAAGACTGTAGCGTACGGCGTCATGATAATATGTTATTGATAAACAATTAAGCGTACTATTAATACATAATATTATTCATTTATTGTTAATCATTTATTAAACAAGCAATTTAGTCTTAAATGCAACATTAAATAAACTGATATATTATACCTATACCTACTGAGCTCTGCCGCACTAAATTAGGTACCTACAGAGCCTACAGTTTTTTTCTGAAATGTGGCTGGCTCTTGATCAAAAATTCTAAATACACTGAACCTTAATGACTTTAATACTTACTGAAACTTTAGACACAAAAATACTAAACTTAATATTTGTGTAATCGAGGGGGGTAAACGTGAAAGCGTGTAGGTGCCTAACAAAAAAAAAGAACAATAAGACAATGACTTAACCACAACAAAGCTTGTAAAATGCGTTTGTCATCTATCACACTGATAATATAATAAATCAGGCTACAATTGACCTCATTACGCGCATCATACGATACAAGACCTTACTAATAGAACTAGCTACCTACACTTATCAAATGTACCTATTAAAACTTGCCATTTAAGTACAAAAACTATCTGGAAAACCCTGCAAGTAATTAGGCAAATTTTAATACTATTTGTAGAATAATTAGTAATACCTGTTTGTAGCTTTTTTATTTTCCTCTTTGTTTTCCTATTTATAGAGTATACAGTTAATTGTATTTCTAGAGGGATTAGAAAAGAAAATATGGCATTACAAATAACTAACTCTACATCTGCAATAATAGCATTACCTATACCGAAATTTTATGTTTAGTTATTTCACTGTGTTATGTTAAATTTTATATGCATAAATTAAAAAATTGCATAAAAACTATGAGTTGCTGCGGAGATTAAATATTTTAACTTGATATTTTAATAATGATAAATTAGGTACTTCATTAATGATTGAATGATAACGATAAATAGCTCAGCTTGCCCTGATACGGAAATGCCGATATCCAGGTTATCAACGATGGTCCTCCAGGCTTCAGTAACTGTTTCTGAAGTGATGGTCCTTACCAGGGGAGGTAAAGCTTTTGTCATTAAGGGTCCTTGAGTAAGTTTTCTGTTTTTAATCAGAACGGAGTCACATATCAGCTGAGAACGGTTTCATATTTTTGAAGAAATATATAAACGTTATTCCTAATAATCTTGAGACTTATTTAAATAAAAGCTCACCCACATATATCTACAATAGTTGACAACTATTTTACCGGAATATATTTAACGCATCAGTAAAATTTTGTAATAGAAATCACAGGCACAGGGGTAATGGACACTTAAACTTAACTTTTCATTGTTAAAATTAAGACTAGGGTATTTACAAGATTAGTAACTAAACGAACCGGTACGCTCCAAACTGAGGTGCCTGCATTTTGATTTTTTATTTAGCGTCGCTTAAAGAAATCTTTAACGAAAACCTTCATCATGATCATGGAGCGCTTATCCCGGCCACTGCTAGGGTCCGCTTTCCGTCTTATTCTACTCCACTTCGCCCGGTCTTCGGCATCCTCGCGTCGTAAGCCGTTGGTTCTCGCATCCGACTCAGCGATGTCAACGAAACCTTTAATTTTTTTTTTTCAACGAAAACTTAAATTAATTACGATTAAAGAAGAAAAACTCAGCAAACTCGTCTGAATAGTTATTCTTTTGTCTTTAGACGAATACAAAAGATACTACCGATTAAACAATGACCGCTACCATTGATCTCATTGACCTAATTTATCTATCTCAATGATGAAACGGTCCTCGTGTTAGTTTTATAACGGAAATTAATACGGCCAGATGCTATTAGACTTCCTCGTCTGGTAAATACGTATTTAAATTATCTGCCTTTCGGCGATTTGGCATTAATTAATTAGTAGGAAGTAACCAAATATTGTCCCATGTGTTGGATTATGTGCGAATGGATCATGTGCCAAAACTTTTTACAGCATGGCTCCGACAGACATGTTGTGCCGACCCCACCTAGTGAGATAAGCGATAATTAGTAGGGGGATGGATGGTGATGATGTGACTTCGAAGTCGGATACCAAACTAAAGTTATTATTTAATGTATTTTTTTTTACTCAGTGGCCAATGCCTAGCGGTTAAAGGGTCCAGCTCGTTAGTGAGAGGTCCCGGGTTCGAATACCAGTGTCCCCATGTACCAATGACTCTTATCTGAGTTATGTACATTAATTGAACACTAACCGAAAGTCTCACGGTGACGGAAAACATCGCGATGAAACCTTCACATTTAGGCGACTGAATCTGTAACCAAGATCTAATTTGTACAGGATCCTCTTAGGCAGTTAGCCAAAATGTAGAGTTAAAAGCAGGTTTCTAACAAGGACGACGCTTTTTGCGCACAGTTTTAAGATAGTCGTACTTCGCTGGCTCAGCGATCCGAAGTGTATCTTGGCCTCCGACACAAAGATTAGAGATTTATTATTTTATATTTTTTATCACTTAGATAGTGATTAAATTAACCTCTGCTGGTAATAAACTTACCTGTATAAGTTACTGTCTACACATACGCGTTCGATTTATCGCTTGACCTCTGGCACGCTTTCTTTTGCGTCCGACTTGTGACATAATGAATTGAACATCTCTAGAAGCACTTGTTTGTGTAGTTAGTGGCACGTTCTGTTATCTAATACTTGCATCATGTAAATGAAGCCAATTTAATTTTCCGGATGTTTTTAATTCATTTTATCTACATCAGCAACAATTACATTATTTCAGTACCTACTTTATAGACGAAGAAGTAACAAACATCCATCCAAATACAAACTTTTCCATTTATAGTATTGGTAGGACTAGTACAATAGGGATTAATAATTGATTAACAAAAATGGATCATTTAATCCTAACACGTATTTTGAATAACCAGTTTGTCGAGAACACCTCGTCGTAATGCCATATTTAGACGTTAAATTACCTACAAGGTTTTACCTTCGCTATATTTAACTTGAGTGTTGAAATGACCAAATAGCTAACTAACTCATGATCATTCGACTTTTATGCACATCAGCGACCTACTTTCAAAATGTCCTAGTGTCCTGTAGTCGCTGCAATTGAATTGCACATTTTAGATAAACGTCGAATTTGTATGTGTCCGTTGTTCATGGTAAATGTCAAATCGCAAATTGTTACGCTATTGATATGCGCGGTGGGAGGGAGCGCGCCACCGCCGGCCACTTGGGATTCACAACGCAAACTCCGACGTTAACCTCCTTTGGGCCGCCAGAAAGAAAGTTGACATCCAGCGAATACCAGAATTATGACTCAACAATAACTTTGATATCAAAAAAAAGAACATAAAGATGAGGCTACTTATTTCGACGATATTCACAGAAAACCTAAAATCCTTTTGTGTCAGTGACTATGTCAGAAGACAGGGTTGTGAACTTTATTGTTATGTTATACTAGGTACTATGTTATTATTAACACATTATTATTGCACTATCATCAATGCCATATATGAGTATCTAACTAGAACAAATAAGAAGAACAAATAGTCGTTTTATAGACGTTGATAACATTTAATGATTCTTCGTTTACGTCGCACTAACTAAAAATAAACACATTGCTCGTATGTTGTTTTATGAATTTTATCTAGAGTTAATCGTAGATACTACCGTAAAATCTTTACCACAACAAAATCTCGATTAACGACAAGACTGCGAATCCGAGCCGGCACCTTACTATTTTAAACATGCGGATTTCACTTTTTCGACATTCAACCAAACAGTTACATTCGCGCAAGCTGAAAGCTTTGTCGATTCATTTTAACGAATGTAAGCTCTCACTTGCAAACCACTTCCTTTGCTGTTTGTTTTTGCAAAGTTCTCGCATGCTGGCAATATATACATACCAAAGCTTAGTACTAATATTTATACTCAATATCGTTGGCGTCTTTTTCCTTTGTTTGTTAGTCGTAACACGGATGAATTTGTTGCTCTACATAATGCTACACCATATGCGTAACCTTTATTTATGCTGAGAATTGTACTACTAAACCTATATAAACTTACTCCGAACAGAGTGCAATATTTTTACAAGTCATGGCTGACCCGTTGTTCAAGTTCAGTTACATTTTATGCTGAGAAGGGCAGGTCAATATCAAGTCTGACTGAGTAATCGATGAGTCGCTTTGAGCGTCGGAGGTGCTTGGTACCCGTGCCTTTGTTGAGCACTTGATATATATGTGGATATGCAATTGTGTATAAATTGATTTAAATTACTCATAAGAATGCTTTGTAAGTGTCAGCTGCAGGGCTTTTATGGTTATTTACTGCGTATTAGATAGTTGTAGTTATATTTGTTTTCTTTTGATGTAGTTACTGGCTAAAACAAAATATCCAAATGGCCAAGGCTCGCAGTATTTCCGCGATGAAAGGCGACTAGAGTCTAGAGTCAACTACACAAGACGTAGGTTACTAGTAATAAGTGGAACCGACGTGATTCTGCGTAGTGCTCGACTACATACTACAATATTTATGACCCGTACTTGTTCTAGAACTTCAAAACAATAATATGCTTAAGAAAATAAACTTCACTGTAGAGTGAATAAGATCTTTCCCAGGCAACATTTTCTAACAAGTCTCTTTAAGTTTTTCATATAGATATTACCATTTAGTTACAGTAAACTAGAACACCTGCTAAAATCGCAACCAATAAAGCGGCACAAACTAACAGTCCGTCACTTTGTGATTCGATGTCGACTCGCTGAGAACTGGGACAGCTGACTTTCTGGCCTACCTACACAGTACACCATGTTCTGTTTTTATCACAGTATATTTTTATAAAAGCTTCAAAGTATTCTAAAAGTTTTTTAACACCAACCAATTATGCGTACCAATATCATAATTACTCATTAGAACATTTTAAACTTAATTAGGTACAGCTCACCTCAGCTCAAATAAGTGTCCAGTTCCTCATGAAGTATCCAAGCGTAGAGAGTAGCGGACGCGTGCTGATCAGTGTGTGAACAATAACATTTCACTCGTTTTCGTTGTGAGCATGTAAAATCGCTGCATTCACATACTAATCGTGATTTTCGAGAGAAACTACGCGAGCGGCGGTGCGGCGGCGGCTAGCGGCGCGCTTACAGATCGCTAGGTGGCAGAGTACTGAGGCGCGGGCGAGCGGGGCCTGTTCCACACACCACGGGCGCAGTCGGCGCGCGCAGTGAGAGTTGTGCCTTCCTCCGTGCGTGCGGCGGGTGCCCGCGAGCAGCGAAGGCCGCGGTCGGATCCTCGATCCTCGAGGCCGGGATGAGGGAGGCCAGCACCAGCGCGTGGCAAGATCGCGCGCTCGCTGCGGCAGCCCCGCACTGCGCTAAACACCACAGACGCTGCGTCACTGCCGCAACGCGACATGATCGGTGATCATCGGTGTCATCCTTAGTTTCATGTCTTACAAAATCCAGTATTTCTTGTACAAGTATTGGTGTAATATGAGTAAACTAAATATGTACTAAACCTACCTACTATAGTATAGGTTAAATTATGATTGTGGAAGTTTAAACTGCTTACAAATTATTTTCTCACAAGAGAGATATGCGAGAAGCAGGCGGGATTGTAGGGTTGTAAAGAATTTTGTTATTCGTACATACTCAACATTATACGGACACCTGCAAATTAAGTTTTAACCCCAAACGAAACTTATCTTGGGATAAAATGATAAAGAATGTCAGTGTCGGGCTATGAGTGTCAAATATTACTTTATCTACACTCATAGTTTAATGTTCTAATTACATATTTGATGTCATTCAACAGTCGCATAAGGATAAAATTGCAACACGACGGTCTAAATTTTTTATTAAATACAGCATTTCCCGTACTATTTTAATTTCGTAGTTACCTGAAAATCAGTACATTTCTGTCATTTTTCAAACACTGTACCGTCTGTATACTTCATTTTAGTATTGATCTTTGTTGTTTGTTTGTCTGTTTTAAAGCTCTACTACCTGTAGAATGTTGTACTTCAAGAGAAATTTAAAGATTTGTTAAATTAGTCGTCATACTGCGCGTACATGTCCATGTACAGACCAGTAATATATAAGCATAAAAGTGTAAAGATTTATGCAGTGTTATGCTCCAAATGCAACGCCTTAATTAGGCGGTTTGTATGCTAAGTTCATCGCTTTTTTACCAATTTCGTATGGAATCATATGGAAATTTGTTTTTATTACAAACCACTTCACCTATCATAAACATGGCTGTACCACAAAATAAAGAACGGCCCGCCCTAAACAGAAGGTCCACTGGATACAATGCGCCATTTCCTTCACGTACACATTGACGTTACGTTTACAGGCATTCTCAAGCAGTTTCTAGCAGTGCTCGGTCTCGATTGTTAACGCGAGAATTCGTTGTAGTGTCGACTTAAATTGAATATTATTTAATTAAACGATATTAATCATCATCTTGGCGTTAATGTCCCGGTTGTGCTCTCGCGCACGAGTGCCCGGGGTACGCCTTGACCATGATCCAGGATTTGGCAGGTCAGGTAATTATAGTGGAGCGACTGCCATCTGACCTCCATGACCCTGCTACCAGGGGAACCTGACCAGATTGGATCATGGTTACACATCCAGTCGCCTGAATGTGCAGGTTTCATCACGATGTTTTCCCTCACCTTAGAGCATCGGTTAGTATTCAACTAATGTACATAACTCAGAAAACAGTCATTGGTACATGGCCGGAGCGGGATTCGAACCCGGGTTCTCTGGCTTACGAGTCGTATACTCTAACCGCTCGGCCACCGACTTCAATATTATTTAATTAAACGATATTATTATTGATTTAATAAAAGTACTTGTACGTAACTAAGATTTCTTAATATCATACAAGCAACGCACGCAGAGTCCAAAAACATATGGGTGACCATTTCAGACTTAAAGGCTAGTCGAACTTCAGCACCGCTACGAGTTCTAAAGCTGATGGTGAAGCGAGGTTGACCAAGGTCTTTCGCTAGAGATCCTAGGACTAGTTGAACAGTTTCAGGCACCACGTGACAGTTTTTAGCAGAATAAGAAACCATTACCTTAATGGTTTCTAGTCGGAAATGCGTGTCTAGTCTAATATAAAAAAATCGCTGACCACCTTTCTTCTCAATCATCAGATCAACTGACTAAATACCATAATATTGCATTTTCATCAATTTAAATATGTTTCAATTCAATTGATTACCGGAAAGTGGGTCAAATCCCAGGTCAGGGCACTACTAAAGGCATAATGTCTAAAGCTGGTATTTAAAATCCAATATACTTGAACACAATCTGAACAGCATGGGAAGCAATTATGATAATGTTATGGCAAGGATTAGATATTGGTTCTTTGCAAGGGACATATTATTGTAAACGATCATTAAAATTCTATTCGATCTTTTAAATACTCTTTTCAAAATTCAGAATAAATACAGTAGTAACCCTACTGAATCGGCAAGTTTAGGTAATAATTTTCGAAGACGACGGGAGTGGACCTTCTGTTAGTTTTCTATTTTGTGGCTGTACTTTGTGGAATATTTATTTACTTAAATTAAAGTATTTTATTTTAAGTTCATTAAAGACAACATGAGACTTAGTTAATTGTTAGGTGGAGTTAGATAAAAATGTCGGACTCTACATCACCAAATTCTACTGTATTTTTGATCGGACCCATTATTTTTTAAACACTAGCAACCCGAGCCGGCTTCACACGTAACCTGAACAAATTATACACCTAAACCTCAATTAAGACTCCTAAACCTCAATAGTCACCTCATGAATTACTCAGTCTATTGTATGAAAACCGCATGTATGCAAAATCCATACAGCAGTTTTTGAGTTTATCGCGAACAGACAGATAGACAGACGTGGCGTTGACTTGGTTTTTATAACATGTAGTGATATAGGTACGGGAATAAGGTTTAAATTTACATATCGATGACAGTGAACTGACCTGCCATGACAAGTGAGGTAAAGGTAACATATGGCCAGTAGGCGACGTTACTCTTGGCTGAGCACAGGCAACTAGTGCACCATGCACAGCATGGTTATTTTGCGTCCTTTACTAACATTAGCTTTGGCATATCATTTTCCCTTCTTGCACGAACACTCAAATATCAAGGGTGTATACGGGGTGTTTGTGTTAAAGTTGTTTAGTCGTTGTCCTGGCAACAGTGGCCAGACACACGGCGCACCGCTCGCAGTATCCGCACGCCGCGCTACGTAGCTTCCATTTCAGACAATATATTTTAAATTATTTAAGTACACTATTCTTAACAAGATCGCCGCCTACTAAGAGGTCAATGCCTATCGTCGCAGCTAAACGTAAGTTATCACCTTTGCACATGGTTGCGACATCAGCTGATTACAACGGTCACTGACAGTTGACTGTCTTTAATTAGTTGACCTCGAAATCGTTATATTTCTGTTTAATATTTCTTCAATAACTAATGGAGTTTATTTGAGATTGTTAATAGACAATGCGGATCTGTTCAAATGTATCTAAGATTTATAATTAAATGTATATGCCTGTAAACGAAGTTGATTATCCACTTCTTCATAATAGCACAATCATCATCGCATAGGTCCACTTGAGCCTCCACCTATTATTATCAGTATGGGTATACTGAAACTAATAGGTGGAGGAGGCTTATTCAACTTACAACTAGAGCATTCTCCACGTAATATGGTAGCACATTTCAATTATGGTAATATAAACGATGTTGCGTACTGTTATCGCCTTCCTTAGTTACCTACCACTTATAAGTCGAACCCCTTTTTTAGATTAGCACCCTTGTACGACACGTAGCGATCAAATATCTATCGAATTACACACTTAAATGCGTTGAAAAAAACTGCCGAACCGATCATGTGCAAGTCTTTCGTGACAACCTTTATAAAGGGTCGAACCACCGTAGACTGTCGACGACTGCTTTATTACCTACTCGTATTTAATTTATATACTTATTTGCTCCTGTTAAATAAACTAGAAAAAGGAATAACTTGCCAATTTTTTTTTTATTTGAGATAAAAAAAAAATTAACGGATAAATGGTTCAATTAAGTTTTCAAACCAATGAAGTGAAAATAATGTATGGAAGCATTCCTATTGGTTTCATTTCGTATGACCGGAACAAAACCACACAAACTTTCCTAATGTTAGCTGGCCAGTGTCAAATTAATATTTATGAGCTTCCTTGTTACAGGTGAAGAGTGTTAGAATGTTACGAGAATGCAACACTCGCCAACATGTTACCAGGTGAATTGGTTATTTTATTAAATGTAGTAAGTAGGGTAAAGGTAGACTAAACTTAACTATTAATAATAATTGTTAATTTTTTTTATGTATACAAACAGGCAAGCCGGCCACCTGATGGAAGGTGGTCACCGCCCCGCACTATAGACATCAGCAATACCTGTGAACATGAACTTAAATCGTGTGTTACAATTAATTAGAGTAAATTACTTATTAAATAACTAATTATAGTACAGAGTCCCTAATATACATACGCTCAAACATATATAGGTACAGATTCAAACTCGTTCTAAAACATTTCAGGTAATAAAGTAAGAAGATATTGCCAAGGAAATGAAAGAGACTATGATTATAAACTACCAAGAAAAGTATTTGTTCCTAACGGCAAGAGCAGTATTGAAATGTCAACAAATGAGACATACGAGAATCTAGAAACATATCAGAGTATCCCATCGATATCTCGTCAAATCGATTCTAGCTTTCGCCAAAAATTTACGTCATATGAAATGCGTCCAAACGAAATCAATCGTAGAAGACTGAGAAAAAGCTTAAAAGGCTTTGGCTGTGTTGTAAATTACGCACTGACTGACGGCCCTATTAAAAAACTGACTCAAATCCAAGCATGCTCAATAAGTGTTATGATTGTTGCTATTGTTGTCATTTGTTTTGTGTTAGTTAACTCGACTTCTCCTTCTTTTACGCAAACTACTAACGTCGCTAGTACAATTGTGGTGCCAACTAAAGATATAAATTTAAGTAATAATTCTTCGCCTACGGAAATAGTTGTCCAGGATTATATTTCACCACTGACAGAAATAAATAAATCAACTGAGATTCCTGTTACTAAAAAAGAATCAAACCATGTTGCGAATAATATTGTTCACAAAGTAATTTCCAATTTAATGAAGGTCTACTTGTACGTAGGAAGTATTTTTAATAAATCCAATCAAACTGAACATTTACCGAAGAGGCATGTCTTGGTAAATAGCACTGGTGCGTTGGAGACTTTTTGCTTGTGCCAAACAAATGAGATTTGTATGTTGGAGGAGGAAACGGGAACATCAATATGTAAACAAGCAGTTGACATCACAGACCCCACGGGTATGTACACACCACACTAACACAGGGAGGTTTTGGATCACAGTGGTTTGGATAAAGCAGTCATCATCATCATTGGCCTCAGACATATATTATAGATGATTTAAACAGCGTCGCTGTTAATGGTACGGCACTTTCTTTGATGGCTGTAGAGACAACAACACGGGAAAGACAGATTCGGTCACACAGTGAATAGACAAGATAATTCGCCCCGGGAGGATTGTCAGAGCATTGGTGTCATTTCGCGCGTTTATCGTCTATATCTTTAAACTAGGCATTGTCGTGAATGGTCACACCGTTTGTGATAGTCTTCCGCCAAACAGGGCGGTTGACAGCTAGGCGCTTTCAGCTCTTATAAATTAATATTAAATATGACCATGTCATGCTTTACGCAGTCCTTATAAAGGATAAAGCAGTAGGACACCCGTTAAAACCTTGATACCTATTTCAGGTTGTGGAGGATTGTGCGCTATGGTGACGGAGGCATGTCAGCTAGTGGACAAGGCCCGCGGAGTGAGGACTTGCCGTCAGCTACAGACGTTGGGTCGGCCGTGTTCGCCGCAAGAGTGGCGCTGCCACAACGGCCTCTGCGTGCCGGCCGATTTCCGTTGCGACGGTCTCATGCAATGTTATGATCGCTCTGACGAAATGTATTGTGGTAAGACATCATTAGACTGAAGTAATAAAGCAAGATACATACTCTAAAGTAAAAAGTCCGAAGTAATAATCCGAAATGCCGCCATGGAGATACCAATGACTTTTTCTGAGTTATGTTATGAATATTTACCTAGATATCGACGCCAAGATGATGATTTTAACTTTACCAGATAGATTATATGTATAGGTACTTAAGTAGTTCACTGTTCATTATATTGATTTGTTATGTTTACAGAGTGTGATTTATCGAAGCAGTTTCAATGTGGCCATAACCTATCTTGTTTCTCCAACATAAAGCTCTGCAACGGCATTGTCGATTGTTGGGATGGCACTGACGAAGTGAACTGCTTTTTCTCAAGTAAGTATATAAAGTTTTTCCTTGAATAATTACGGGCAAATTATTAAGATCTAGAGATTACCCGACTGCCAATGAATTGGTTTGATTTACGCGCGTATCTTGTTTTTATGTTTGTAAATTTTTTTATTACCTACCTCGTATCTTCTAAACGGCTGGATGGATTTTGACAGTTAAGGTATCCTTAGAACAAAAGTAAAGTTTTTACAAATACCTAGTCTCTTTGTTAAAATTGGTACCATCATTAAACTAAAAAGCAGAATATAATAAAAGTAGTTCAACAACTAAAAACTCCAACTGCTATTAAAGAAAATGAATAGTTAAAAACAAGCCGAATGTTAGAAGTAAATGGGAATATACATATAGTGCAAAATAATGTTAGTTAAACTTGAAAGGCGGGGACCCATTCTAAATTTCTATAAATATTAAGTATCCGTGTCCACGTATACGATGTTTTTTAATGTTGTACTACTTTTGTATCCCTAAGCCACTAGGTTGCAGACAAGCCTACGGCCCGCCTGATGGTAACATGAAATTTAACATATAAGTAGTTTAATGATACGAGTCATTTTACGTATATGTGTTAATGACATGGTTTAGGTAAGATTGAAAGTATGTATTCCTACGTGACGTAGGAGCGCATAAAATTGAACTCACTTATACCGTTCAGCATCTCGCAAATCTAGGCCATGATGTGCTCGGCTCGACTAGCAGGCCTAACGGCACTTCCTATAGTAAACACCTGTCTGCTTAAAAACTATGAACGTAAATCCTAGCCGCTGTCACTTTCATTCGTTACATAAACCAAAAGTTGTGAATAGGTAAATAAAACGTACACCATTACGGGACTGACCAGTAAAATCTGGAGAAAATAACTCTCTCCTATAGGTACCTACAAAATACTTTAGTGTGTTGTAACGATTAAAGCCTTACTGAAATATTTTCTTGGCTGTTCTCGTTTTCAGATTGCACAGAACATCAGTTTCCGTGTAGCGAAAGTCACTGCATACCTAATTCTTATTTCTGTGACGGCCGGGCGGATTGTAAGGACGGGAGCGACGAGCCTGTCGGCTGCGGGCAGTGCCAGCGGCATGAGATGCGATGCGACAACGGGCGTTGCGTGCCGCGCACCGTCGTCTGCGATCGCCACGACGACTGCGGCGACGGCAGCGATGAGCGGACCTGCCTTGGTCCACATAAACAGAATAGAAGCAAGACTATAATCTCCCATGGTACAATGTGATAGCGGTATCTACCGTTGAAGCTATGTGATCTCTAGGAACCTGCGATCAATGATAATAAAAATCCCTTATTAAATGACATTCTTTTGTTTTTTAAGAGTAGCTACATAAAAATGAATGTGGCTTTTGTAGTCATCCGAAATACCTAACTAAAATGTCTAGGTACTTATGTAGGTTTTAAGATTATCGTGGTTATTTACTACACTTTCACCACACATATTACCTGGTTTGTTACCACGGTTACCTACTATTGTTTTTATCTCAATATTTCTACGCTATTGCGTGTAGGTATATTCCGTTCATCGTCATTATTATATCAGCCGTTGGTCATCCATCGGCTCCCTACGACCTCTATGTGGTCGCCACTCGACCACCTTTCCGCCTCGTCGGTATCGGTCATTGGTTCTGCGAGCAACGAGGCATACCCATTGCCCTAACTGCTTCCTGCACCTCACTATTCCACCATCCCGTGTCCTTGTCAATTCTTCGGCCGCTTCTCGTGCCGAGTACTGATGGATTTCTAATAATGACACCGTAGCTCATAAGAGGTAGCCCCCTTCGAGCTCCAAGAGAGGCCTTCGGCTACTTCCATGAACTCCTGGCTCTTATTTTTCAGAGTCCATCACATAAAAGACGGTTCGCAGCGTACTGCCGTAGACCGTCGTCTACTTACCCAGACGTAGATGACAAGGATTCGGTGCTGTGTAGTGAGGCATCCCCCCTGGATGATCTAGCACTGGCATACATATCCGATGTCACGTCTTCGGATCAGTAGATAATAGAAATGTGATTGGTGCGGGGCACTTTTGTAGGTGATGAGTCTTTTCTGGACGAAGGTGTTGATCACGGGCAAGTCGGCGGCCAGTGAGGTTCGGTGAATATCTCACAGTTTCGCTGGCTATAACCAACCTGTAATCTTCTCAGTACTTAATTTGAAAGTCCACGGGGACTGTACAGCTTTTTATAATTTTCGTTTTATTTTGAACCTCATTCGTGTTCCAAAAACATTTTAAACATTTAAAATATTATACAAAAGACATGGCCGTTACGGTCATCTACCTTTGCCCCTGTTCTTTAAAAATTTTAAAAAGTGCAAAATGTGTGACCACATTTACAGATTTCTGCGATATATGCAAAATTACAAAATTATACTAACAGGTGTTCTATTATTGTAATATCTAAGCACGAAAACGTTTTTATTGTTGGGTAAACACTCGCAGTAAAAGCGTTATTCGCTGCGAGTTTTTAGTCACTAAAAGCTCCATGTTGTGCCTACTCCAGTGACAGTTGGAGGCAGCTCCACTTGAAGTTGTTGACGACTATACATACCTAGGACAAATAGTCCAGCTAGGTATTTGCAATTCCGAGAAAAAGATCAATCGACGAATCCTACTCGGTTGGGCAGCGTTCGGGAAGCTACGCCACATATTTTCGTCTCAATGAGAAGTTTTCCAGTAGGTATTGAAAGTTGGTTTCAAAAAGCATCGATAGATGGCGCTCCTACAATTTTGGTAATCTTTTTATAATCTGTATGATGGTAGCAGTGATTTTATGCAACCAACTAATACTAAACTTAAAAATAAAAATTTTAATAATTTAAACATAACTGGTAAAGGTTGAACGAAGTGTAAAAAGATACATTTATAGAAGTTGGCACTGTGTTCCATTATTATTACCTTTAAATTGGTTGAAAACTATTGACAAATACAATATTATCCAATAATGTTAATATCCTGTTTGCTAAGAACCTATTTCAAGCGATTATCATTTACCAAAATTGTCGGGGCGCCATCTAGTGAGTGGGTAGGAATGCTTTAGATACATATTGGAAAACTGCTCATTACCGCAGTGTCTCAAGACGAAGGTTGTTGCCCGACCAATGTGTGTTGCCAGTGATGACTTACGGAACTGAAACGTGGCCTCACTGTGGGCCTTATAAGAAAGATCACTGTTACCCAAAGGGCAATGGAAAGAGCTATGCTCGGAGTTTCTTTGCGCGATCGAATCAGAAATGAGGAGATCCGCAAGTGAACCAAGACCACCGACATAGCTCTAAGGATTGCCAGACTGAAGTGGCAGTGGGCAGGGCACATAGCTCGAAGAACAGATGGCCGATGGGGCAGTAAAGTTCTCGAGTGGCGACCACGTACTGGAAGACGCAGCGTGGGTAGGCCTCCTACAAGATGGACCGACGACCTGGTAAGGATCGCAGGTATCAGCTGGATGCGGAAAGCACAGGACCGGTCTTTGTGGAGATCTCTAGGGGACGCCTATGCCCAGCAGTGGGCGTCTTCTGGCTGATATGATGATGATGGATGATGATGAAAAGCTCCTTGGAGAGGTGACAATTTTTATGTTTAATGCTGTGTATACACTAGGCACAACAAACGCAAACGAATGAGTTCGGCATGTTAGTTGGCGTATGCTGGCTATCCGAAGTGTGGCGGTAACATTAAGGTGTTAGCAATGAGAAGTTTTCCAGAAGGTATTGTCAGTTGGTTTCAAAAAGCATCAATACATGGCGCTGGTACAATTTGGGTAATCATTTTTCAACCTGTATGATGGTGGCAGTGATGTGAAATGGCGCACCTACAACTTTGGTATTTTTTTTGGTATGATTGTGGCAGTGATATCATGCAGCTATCTAATACTAAACCTAAAAATAAAATGTTTATTAATATAAACATAACTTTTAAAGGTTGAACGAAATGTACACAGAAATATTTATATGAATAGGCACTATGTTCCATACAAACCTTTCATTTTTGAATTACGTCTATTCTTGATCCTAGCGTCCATGAAACGAATTGAAAGATTCGTCAAAGTGATGTTTGATTTGTTTGCAATAATTTATTACAACCTCTAAAGTGGTTATAGAAATAGAAATAGAAATAGAAATATTTTTTATTGTGTGACACTGACAATAATTTCTTATTAAGTAGTGTTGTCCATTTCGGACGTACAATATTGTACATGATAGTATAGTACCTATTATAAATAAGCTGAGACTAAAATAGACAAGTAGCTGTCATTTTAACATTTTTAAAAGCACGTAGAAGTTTTAACATAAAAACAATCTAAATCTAAAACAAAGCCTAAATTTTTTAGAAATTAACAATATAGGTTTCATTTCTATAATTATAGAATTCAGATAGACTGTAAAACGACTTTTGTAACAGCCAATCTGTAAGTGTCGATTTAAATTTGATACCATCCAACTTTTTTATTTCATAAGGTAAATGATTAAATATTTTAGTACCACTCACGTATGTGCTTTTAAGAAATAAGTTGTTATTAGTTTGGGGTATAACTATATTATGTTCGGTCTAAGTAATCTGCTGGTATTTCGAAGGAATGTGTTGTGGTTTGACTTTACAAAGAGACTTATTTCTAAGATATAAATACCAGTTACAGTAAGTATATTCTTTTCTTTAAATTTGTTACGCAATGTTTCCATTTGGCTCATTTTAAATATATTCCTTAAACATCTTTTTTGAGCTACAAAAATTGATTGAACATTTACAGAGTTGCCCCAGAAAATGATGCCGTAACTTAGATGAGGATAAACGTAACCATAATAGGCATTTATAGCAATCGATTCAGATGTTATTACCGAAAGTATTGAGAGAGCATAACAAAAGCTGGAAATTTTGTTAGTTAGATTTGTTATATGAGGCTTCCAGTTTAAATGGGTATTAATAGTTATGCCCAAAAATTTAGTTTCGTTTATATCTTCAATGACTTGCCCAGAGTTAATGACTATAAGTTTTTGAGGTGATTTTTTGTTTTTAAACTGTACAACTTTGGTTTTATCCAGGTTTACTGTGAGATTTATAGAATGAAGCCAGTTTTTAACTTTGTCTAGTGTCTTATTTATTTCATTTGGAAAGTCTATTTCAGAGTCGTGGGATATGAATATTGTGGCATCATCTGCGAACATGACACATGTATGATCGACGAGAGTAGGTAGTTCATTTACGTAAATTAAAAATAGAAGGGGACCTAATATGCTACCTTGGGGAACTCCCTGACTGACTTTTTCACTTTTTGAATAAACTAGTTCTATAGTTTTTGTCTCTTTATTATAGGATTCTATCGCTGTGTTTTGTTCCCTGTTTGACAAATACGAGTTAAGTAATTTATACACATTGCCTCTTATACCTATGTGGTCTAACTGTTTTAGAAGTATGTCATGTTGGACACAGTCAAAGGCTTTTGACAGGTCTAAAAATAAGCCAGCGCAGTATTTTTTGTTGTTGTTCACTTCCTCCCAAACTTGTTTCAAAATTTTAAAGATTGCTGACGTTGTATTTTTACCCTTTTGGAATCCGTATTGGTGACTGTTTAAGATATTATTTTTTTCTAGGAATGAGATTAATTTTATGTGTATGACTTTTTCGAATAGTTTTGAGAAGTTCGGAAGTAAGGCTATGGGTCTATAATTGTTAACGTCAGTTTTTTTACCTTTTTTATATAATGGTTTGATTATAGCCTTTTTTAAGTCATTTGGAAAGCAACCGGTTTCTATTGTCAAATTTATTATGTGTGTGAGAGGGCCTACAATATACTTTTTGGATGATTTGATTAGCTCTATAGGTATATGATCATGACCAGTACTTTTTTTTATTTTTGAGCTGCTTAATTATATTTGTTAATTCGAGTTCATCAATAGGCGTCATAAACATGCTTTTACAGTTTTTACTAAATGATGGTTCATATTTTGAGGGTTGTTGATGTTTATTTTGGTTTTCATTTATGTAAAAGTTGTTGAATATTTCTGCTAGCTTATACGGATCAGTCACTTTGTTATCACCTTCAGTTAGACATTCTACTGTAGTTTTTATGTTATTTCCGGATGTATTGTGTTTTGTAATGCCCCATGTTGCTTTACTTTTGTTCGTACTCTTATTTATGTAATTTATATTCGCCTTTCTTTTGGAACATTTAATGACTTTCTTTAATATATTACAATATTTTTTATATTTATTTGAAGTTTCACGGCAATTGCTTTTTTGAGTTTTTAAATGCATTTTTCGTTTTTCCCTGCAAGCTACCTTTGTTGCTTTGCCTTTGCCTTGCCTTTTGTTTTCCAAATTGGATTTTTTCTAAGTATATGTTAATTTAACTTTTTGGACTGGTACACAAAGGTCATAAACAAGGCAAAACTTTTCAATAAAAATATTATATGCTGTGTTGGCATCAGTTTGGCAATAAACATCAGAGAAGTCGATTTGGCTGAGATATTTCATAAATATTTCAAGGTAAGGAGTAACATTTCTTCTGTAAATGTACCAGTACCGTTCAGTAAAGCTTAGGTTACAAGGAACTTTTATGGACTGCGCTGTATGATCTGATAATCCAATATTTAACACCTCTGATTCATATTTGTTTGAGTTTAAATTAGTCACTGTATTATCAACTAGTGGACCCGGCGCGACTTCGTACGCGTACACCTATTTTACCCTTACCTACCCTTTTTTTCTTACTTAAAAACCTTCCTCTTGAATCACTCTATCTATTAAAAAAAACCGCATCAAAATCCGTTGCGTAGTTTCAAAGTTTTAAGCATACAAAGGGACATAGGGACAGAGAAAGCGACTTTGTTTTATACTATGTAGTGATGCAGGTTTCTGAATTATTTGTGATCCTAGTAGGCATCGATATAGTAGGATGTAAATTATAAGCCTTAAGTGTATTTAAAAATGTTTCAGTTTTATTGTTTTTTTCTAGTAAATTAATGTTGAAATCGTTTACTACAAATACTTTTTTATTATTATTGTTTCTACATTTTAGCGTTAACTTGTGGCATAAGTGTTCAAGGCATTTTATAAATAACTCAAAATTGCTATCCGGAGTTCGATACATACCTATAACGACGTAGTTTAGCTCGGGTATCTTTATACCACAACATTCAAAATGTCTTTCTATTGACAGCTTAGATATCCATTCCAAATTATGAAATCTAATAGAATTTTTTACGTAAATACAAACTCCTCCTCTTGACTGTGATTTTCTTGAATAGTTTGCACCATTTTGATATCCATCTATGTGTAAGTTGTGCACATGATTTGAATTTAGAAAAGTTTCTGTGAAACATAGGACATCAAAATTATGATCGTCAGCTATAACTTCTATAAGATCTACTTTAGGTTTGAGACTTTGAATGTTTTGGTGCATAATACTAAACGAGTTTTTGTATTTATATGCGAAAAAACTTGTTGCTTTTAGGCGAGGTGTCAGGATTTTCGCTTTCATTAGAATTTGGTGAACTTACCACATTTGTTTTAAAGTAATAGGGTATAGTCCCAGGTTTGAAAGAGTGTGTTTTATTTTTGTTTACATCGACGACATTACTTTCGCGGTCATTGTTTTGTTTATTTTTTTCAAAATAGTAGTAAGGAATAGTGCCTCGAAATATATGCTTCGGGTTTTTAGGTAATGTTGTATTGTTATTTTCGGTAGGATAGTAAGAGCTGGTAGAGTCATGTTGATTTAGAATGTAGTCAGTTTTTGCTCCATTTAACGTAGTGCCGGTAATGCGGTAATCTTTTAGATCTTTTTCGCCGGATCTAGGGCTTGTTGATCGCCTACTATAAATATTTTCGGTTTATTGTCCTGTTTAGGTGTATCGATTTTAGACTTTTTGTACAATTGACTATTTCTTCTCCTTTTCTCAGTTTTATTTGAAGTATGTTCTAAAGGTATTTCTTGATTCGTATAACATTTTGTGATGGAAGATGTGCTCAATTTTTTTATCTTAATGTTTTGCGCTTCAATCGTTTCCTTTAATTTCATGTTGTCCGTCAATAGATTATTTATTTCCATTTTCGCTTGTATTAACTGCGTAGTTAAATCATTTATTTCTTGCTGATATTGTGTTTCATCGGCCGGAGAAAAATTTGAAGGAGAATTAATTATCGTTGAGTGGTGGAAACCATTTTCTTCGTTGAGTGTGGTATTTGATAATAAATCATCAATAGAGTTTGACTTGGTCACTTTTGTCTTTGTCTTTTCAGCTGTTTTGATGCGAGTGCCTTGTTTACTCAAAGTTACATCTGGATCAGAAGTTCTAGAGGACATACAGAGGTGTCCAGATTTGGTGGGTGACTTGTTATCGGTACTACAACCTGGTTTTGTAGGCGATGGTTTATTTTTCTTTGCCTTGCATGGACGACATGTCCATGCTAATTTGTTTTCATTTGTCATCAATAGGAATCTTTTAATTGAAACTATGGCACATGAAAGATCATACGTTACATTGCAGGATGCGCATTTCACATACTCTCGTCTTGTAATTGGTTTTTGACAAATGTCACACATTTTCTTGCAGTTTGCCATTTTCGCAGTATTTATTCAGGTGTATGTAGGTATACCTACTTCTAAGACTACAGTTTATTTTCGTTAGTAAAATAATACAAAAAACAAGTCACGAACAGATTTACACCCGGTTTCTGAAACGCTTGTCAAATCACTGATTAGCTAACAGACTGTCACATTTAACAAGCTGTTAAATCACCGTGGGTTTCTGAAAGGCCAATCAATCTATTGTTAGCTAATCGACCATTAACAAGAGATCAATTTTTTCGTCTGGCTACCCCTGCTAAAATCAGTCACATTCATTCACTCATACATGTTTTGTTTCTTTCTAACGCATTAATTTGTCTCTGTCCCTACCGGCCTTTTGATAGCAGCGGGATATTCAACTTTTAGATGAAACTGATAGCGATTGTATAGTTTTCGTGTAAATAAAAATCGAATATTATAAAAAAAATATATACAGAGCGAGAAAAGAGAAAATATAACAATATTTATGTTAAAGGGTCACGGGTTCCAGTGGATCAGTAATCCCATCATCATCATCTTTAGGCAGTTAGGTGGGTCCCGGTCCACTGTTGAATACAGGCCTCCCACGGCTTACACTCTGGTCGACTCTGTTATATTGCATCCATCGGCTCCCTAGGACCTTAAAGAGGTCGTCCGTCCATCTCTTGGGAGGCCATCCAGAGAAAGCCACTCAACAACATCCGCCCCATCGGCTATCGATTCTGTGAGTTTCTCCCAATAATCCCATTAGTTAAATCCTGGTTCAAGTCCTGGACACGGGCCGGTTCGTGGTTCAGGTCCAGGTCCTGGCCCCGGATCAGGTCCTGGTTCAGGTCCAGGTCCTGGCTTCAGACCAGGTCCTGGTTCAGGTCCAGGTACTGGCCCAGGACCAGGTACTGGTTCAGCTCTAGGTCCTGGACCCAGACCAGTTCGTGGTTCAGGTCCAGGTCCTGGCTTCGGACCAGGTCCTGGTTCAGGTCTAGGTACTGGCCCCGAACCAGGTACTGGTTCAGGTCCAGGTCCTGGCTTCGGACCAGGTCCTGGCGCCGCACCAGGTCCTGGATCAGGTTCAGGCCCTGGCCCCGGACCAGCTTCTAGTTCAGGTCCAGGTCCTGGACCCTGACATGTCCGTGGTTCAGGTCCTGGTCCTGGTTCAGGTCCATGTCCTGAACCCGAACCAGGTCCTGGTCCAGCTAATGTTTATGGTCTACGTGCTGGCACTGGTCTAGGTCCTGGTTCTGGTTCAAGCTCAAATTGTGATCAAGGTTGCAGTTTTGGTCATTATCCTGGACCAGAACCTGGACCCTAGACCTGAATTTTGCCTTGGACCAAAACTAGGACCTGGACCAGGGCCAGGACCAAGACCTAGACCAAGAAAATCGGATATAATTTCTTTTGACAATCGGTTAATTGGTCGATTTTCGCCAATTAAAATAACACGGCGATAACATACAGTTAACATGAGAAAAAGCTTTCCGGAAACCCAAAATTACAATAATCAGCCGTTAATTGGAGATTTGACAATCCGTCAACAAGCTGTTAACAAGCCGTCAATTGGCCCTTTCAGAAACCCAAACTGCATTTAATCAGTGTTTAACAAGCTGTTACGTAATTTTTGCGTTGACAAGCGTTTCAGAAACCGGGTGTTAGTTTTCTGAACGTATTTAGCACGTAACGTCTAGATTCCTGTATCACAGAAATATATACCTACTTAATATAGTTTTATTTACATAGTTTCCTACTAGGAAAATAGTATATTATATGAATACTTATTTATTTATTGCCTGTATATACAGTATACACTTCGAAATTACAACTAGGTATGTATCGGGTGTCTAGCGACATCTATTAACGAATAGATAAACTATGGCTTTTCACAGCTTACATCAATATTCACGACGCTGACGTCAACAGAATTTAAATCTGTATGTTTTTACAAAATAAGGAAAGAATAAGATCGCCTTCCCTGAAATTTTCACACACACACACGAAATCAATACTAATACTAGGTAAACCAACGTTAATGGCTGATAGTAGAAAACACAATTTGGTATTCTCAACAGTAGTTATAGGTATAATACTTATGGCGAATTGAAAATAATAACAAATACTAAAAAACAACAAAATCGCCTAGTTTTTATACAAAGTTCGGGAATAATCGGGAATTTAGCGACATCTAGTCACGAAGAGACGAACTTTTCATACATACAAGTTCCTGAATCACAGGATACAAATTAACACATTTTTAGGTAATTTATTTACTAAAAGAAGAGAAGAATCTAAAACTATACCCAAATTTCCTACATATACAACAATAAATCTTGAAGAATGTTTTAAGTATGTCACAAGTTCTTGAACAGACACGCACAGAGGACAAAGACAGTTAATTATATCGTTTTTATGAGTTAGAAAGAAAAAAAATAAAAATACAATATTTGTGGGTTTTGTGAAATAAACAAAAGAAAAAATTTTATGTAATCTGCACGGTCGAGTTTCGAACCCTCACTTGGAGGACAAATCCCTTTTGCCCAAAACTACGACTTGAAACCTCTCGGCTACTGCATCCATTCGCGCCAATGCGAAATTTAAGGTCTCTTATTTTTGAAAGCAGAGAAAATGAAAATCAACCAATTTCAAATTCGGCGTCCTTTTTAAAAACCGTTGAAAATTTTTCACGATTTTCACTTGTTTTTCACTATTACACGTTAGTTCTGGATATTTATGCATAAAAGTATCACCAAATTAAGTATTATACTAGTATTCAAAATCAGGGTTTGTAATATAGGTAGGTATTCAAAGTTTTTGGCGCGAAATGTTGATGTTAGTTTTGAACTCTTTCTGATTGTTATTATATCACTATAGAGTTTATGAGTTTAGGTAGGTATAAATGTTATAGTAATGCTGACACTGCACCACTTGTTTTTCTTGTTATAATAATTGGAAATCAATAATAGATTGTTATTAATCAAGCCGAGATTTACCAACTGTCCAGGCTTATAATTTCATGTATAAATGTGGCACATTTTGTCGTTGATATGTTTGGATAACACTTTACACTTGTAATTTAAGTTATTATAATTACATTTAATGGAATTTAATCACTTTAAAGCTTAATTTACTATTTAAAATGAATTTATTTACGGGAGCTACTTGTTTACATGACGCGAGCGCCATCTGTTCCCTGAAAACTATTGATAAATAGTATACAACGTACGTATATCCTCTTTGCTAATAACCTATTTTAAGCGATTATCAATTTCCAAAATATTCGGGACGCCATCTAGCGAGTTTTAAGTGCGCTCTACATGTTCGCTGAAACTTCCGGCGAAACTTTTGCCGGGACTTTGGTCGACCCTCTACATTCTCGCCTATTAGGGATGTGTTGGGTGTCAAAACGCGCAACATTATATCGATTCATCGGTGTAATATCGCTAATCTGCTGTAAACAGGGTCACAGAGGTGATGGCAGTTGCTCTACTGTAACTACTTGATCTACTAATATCCTGGATCATGGTCAAGTGTACCCCGAACCTGTTACGGAAAAAAGCGCTAGGAATATAAATATAAAATCGATCGAATCGAGACGACAACAAACTATCTCTAATTTGTCTATGAAATAGGCGAGACATGCCAAACATGCACGGGACTACACGAATACTCCCTCTACATTCTCGTGTTCCCGCGGAACTGTCCACGTGTAGGTGCGCTCCACATGTTTGCCGAAACTTCCGGCGAAACTTTTGCCGGGACTTTGGTCGACCCTCTACATTCCCGCCTATTAGGGATGTGGTGGTGTCAAAACGCGCGACATTTTATCGATTCATCGGTGTAATATCGGTAATCTACTGTAAACAGGGTCACAGAGGTGATGGCAGCTTCTCTACTGTAATTACTTGATCTACTAATATCCTGGATCATGGTCAAGTGTACTCCGAACCTGCTACGGGAAAAAGCGCTAGGAATATAAATATAAAATCGATCGAATCGAGACGACAACAAACTATCTCTAATTTGTCTATGAAATAGGCGAGACATGCCAAACATGCACGGGACTACACGAATACTCCCTCTACATTCTCGTGTTCCCGCGAAACTGTCCACATGTGGAGCGCGCTTTAGGAATGCTTTAGATACCTATTCGAAAACTGCTCATTGACATATTTTGTAGGATCTATAATTTAAATCTGGTAACACCATCTAGCTTGCTTTGTTGATTGATGCATTTAATTCTTTCTAATTTATGGTGTGCGTGAATCTTGTCATGTGCGAGCTTGCCAAATTGCATTTTTATGTTTTCTCCTGCTTAATAGCTTGTTTTGCCACGAATACTGATTAATTATTGCGTGCGTAGTAATTGTATTTGTTGGGCTGTAGATTCTGGATCCCTGTAATTAGTTATGGCTGATAGTGATGATGAATATGACCGCAAGAGACGCGATAAGTTCCGCGGAGAAAGGGGAACCGCTGAAGGTAGTAATTACAGAAGCAGTGATCGCAGAGAAGAAAGAACTAGAGGCAGGGAAGAGTGGTCTGAAAGGTACGTTTTGCATGTACTTTGTTTGTTGTTCAGACAACAATTTATTCCCATAACCTTATTTTACTATGCTAACTATTTCTTCCAGATCCCAACCCCAATTTTCCGAGCCTATCAAAGTCCTTAACCAAAAAATCCTAAAGCGTTATTCCTCTGTAGTGATAAGGTACTTATAAGTCGATTTTGTACACAAAGAAAAGTCATTACAAATTTAGAAGTAGCATTAGATTTAGAAATATGAAGTACTTACGAATTAAAGTTGCATGTTCTGTATAAATAGATTACTGTAAGTAAACCAAATGTATTGCATTCATTGATATTCAATGGTAGAATTTAAGTTGTTTGTTTACTATCTCTCAGTGTTATATAACATTATGTAACAGTGACCAAATAAAAACATAATAATTGTATTTGATAGATCTCGTGGAGGTCGTTCTGGCCCTGACTACAGAGATTACCGAGGTGGAGCAAGTGCAAGTCGTGGCTACTCGCCTGTAAGAGGTGAAGGTCCTCCCAGCAAAAGAATCAGGCCTGACTGGCCGATTGACGAGAGAAGATATGGTGGTATGCCACATGACTCTTATGGATCCTATGGGTGGGCACATGACCACTTTGGTCCACATCCAGCACACCAAGGCTATGGTCAGCCTATGCCTCCAGTGCCAGCCAGGTTAGCTTAAAATATATAATATTGTTTTATTTCAATTTGATAAATGCAATTGCTTATTTATTGATATTTCTTGTGTTAGAGATGCAGTGCTGCCAATGGGTGCTGTGGATGGCCCGCCCACTATGATGTCATTCAAGGCATTTCTAGCAGCCCAGGATGACTCCATCACAGTGGATGACGCGATTCAGAAGTATAATGAATACAAGCTCGAATATAGAAGACAGCAACTTAATGAATTTTTCGTTGCACACAAAGATGAGGAATGGTAGGTTTAACTTAGTATTCTTTTGAAGGTTTAGAAAACCTTTTTAACTTAAAGAGCTAAAGACTATTTTACATAGTTTAAAATTGACTCTACTGATCTCTCGTTTACTACTTTGTTAAAGCTTTGTTGACTTGATACTTGAAAATATTCATCCTGTGAGTGAGTCAGTAAAACACATATTTGCTTTCATTATTTTGCTGGTGGTTGAAAAATTCTGAGCACTAACTTTTCCTCATTTGGAATTCTATAAATAATACATTGGACAAGTTAGTGTGAGAATTTTTTAAGGACCAAGCAAATCTTAACTGTAATCTTTTTTCCCCAACAGTCTACAGCGTATTCACATGGACTTGCCGGACTTCGTAAAGAAAACTATAGAAATATTATTGTACAAATGTTTTAAAGCTGTGTGTAGCTAGTTGATATCGCGTTGACCTGTAGCGCGCAATGCTACAGGTTTCGTTACTGTTAGGGGTAGGGTTATAAAATTCCACAAGTGTGGAACAGGTGAGACTATGAAGATTTTTTTACATTTATACTAAGCCATTTTAGTTTCCATCTCATCGTATTGGATATGTTACGGTGTTTTATTTATTACTCGTAAGGTAAATTGGAGATGTCAATTATACATTGTTTAGTTTTATTGGGCTTTTTAGTTACTTTTGTGTATAGCAAATTATATTTTCACAACAAATATATGTTTTTGTGATTTAAAATGGGATTAGTAACAATAAACCCCAACACACGAGTATTGCGATAAAATTGTCAACAATATTGTCAATTTTAGTGTTGTATCTCTCCCAAAAGAGAATAATTATAATCATGCCTTCCAATATTTCCATTGCTTAGGTTCAAGATCAAATATCATCCTGAAGAATCTGTCAAAAGAAAGGAAGAGCAACTTGCAGCATTGAAGGTGAATTTTAAAATCAATTAAAAATTAAATACTAACTAAAATTCCATTAAAAATATAAAATCATTTACTTTTTTTAACTATTTTGTTACAGAACCGTCTCAATGTATTTTTGGACTTATTGGAACAAGGTGAATTAGACAAGGTATCTGTGGATGTTGACAAGTCAGATAAATTGATACGGTTACTCGACACTGTAGTTATCAAGCTTGAAGGTGGCACCGAAGAGGATCTGAAGGCATTGGATGAACCACCGCCTAAGGAGACAACTGCTAACAATACAGAAAAGTCAAGTAAGTGATATATTTTAAGGCTTCATATTCATATAAAATATCCCTATTTAAATTACATTAATAATTTTTAAATTTACAGATGAGGCTGAGGAACCGGTGATTATAGAAATCGACCCAGTGATTGTTAAAGAAGAAAAGGACACTGATGAAACTGATGGAAAGGACAAGGTTTGTGAAGTACCCAATTAATCATTTCATAATGTTGAAAACCGTTTGTAGAAATAATTATGTAATGTCCCGCTTTATGCGAAGGATGCTTTTTGGGCAAAATTGCGTTAAGCTAATTTGTGTATAATTAATAAGTTTAGTTTTATTGCCAAAAACATGTAATCAAGTCTTTGCACATATTTTTGTATTTAAAATTATATTTAGCTATGAAAAAAGTTCGAAAGTACCAACCTTAATGCATCCGCCTAAAGCGAGAAATTTTTACGCGAAATTTGAAATTCGCGTAAAAACGAGTGATGTTTACAATAGTCACAAAATTCTATGGTTAACACATTCCCTGTTAAATTGTATTTGCAGAATAAGGACGACTCCCCTAAGAAATCTGATAAGAAATCTGATACACCACTGACCATGGAAATTGACCCTCACCTGCAACAACTTCAGGAGCAAGCGAAACTGTTCTCGCGATTCAATGCCACAGAAGGTGAATCCGAACCCAAGCCTCAAGAGAAACAACCTCGTAAGTAATATGATTGTACTGTACCTTGTAATCTTTTTAATTTTGTGATTTCAAAATGCACCAGATGGTGGTGAGAAATAAGATCCGTTGTCAAAATATGCCGTGTTATTGGATAGAAACAACTGCTGTTAAATTATTTTCTATTCCAGCCAATGACATGGCTTTATTTTAATATCAGACCTTACATCTTAGAACAATCATTGTGATATACTACATCCTACCTTTTAAACATACTGTTTTCTAATAGTAACTTTTGTTTCAGCACCACCAGGCTCTTCTTCGAGCTCATCGTCATCAAGCTCTTCCTCTTCCAGTTCAGAAGAAGAGGGGGAGACTTCTAGTCGACGCAAGTCCAAGTCTAAATCAAAGTCCAAGACACCAGACAAATCTCCGAAGCGTAAGGAGAAGTCCAAATCGCCAATTGTTGAACAAATTGACGGCACACCTGAGAAAGAGGTAGAAAAGGTGGCCGATAGCAACGGCGTGGAAAAGGCTGAATCCGTGACTGACGTCGTCGTCGTCGAGAAGAAAGAATTACGTGCTTTGCATAAAACGACGTCCATATTCTTGAGAAATTTAGCGCCGACCATTACAAAAGCGGAAGTTGAAGCGGTTAGTAACTTTGTAGATAAATGGTATTAAAAACTTTATTGACAGTGATGTGCAATGCAATGTTGTATTAGATACCGTGGTACAGATTAGCATGGTTTCTGGCTTTGATTGTGATGATTTTTTGATGATGAGATTTACTCTATTGATTCTGTTAGGTTACCCAACGATATGGAGTGGGTTAAAATTGACTGAGGATATGCATCGTAGCTTTCGGAACTCGATAGTCTGCCTACCCCTGTGGGACACGGGCGTGTGTATGTAGGATGATAGATGATTAAATACTGTGAATTTGTTTTGTCAGATGTGCAAACGCTACGGGGGTTTCCTGCGCGTGGCGTTGGCTGACCCGTTGCCGGAGCGGCGCTGGTTCCGCCGCGGCTGGGTCACTTTCCGGCGGGAAGTGAATATCAAAGATATCTGTTGGAACCTCAACAACATACGCGTAAGGAATCATATTGAAATAAAATACATGTGACTTGCTGAAATAAGACAACATTTAGAAATACATTTTTAACAATTTATTTACTCATCATTTTATCCGGAAGTTTTGATCATGTACATGGGTAGACTAAGACGGCATTGGTCTTTAAAAGTATAATATTGTGTTAAACTGCCAGGGATGTTAGATTTATTTCTGGAATAACTCGCTCATTCCATTTCGAAACTCCGGATATATTCATTTTCGTTTTATTGGTAATTATTAAATTACATGTCATTACTTATTACCTTCACGGAATTCCAAATATAAATTACAGTAGATGTCAAGTTTCAAAATAACATAAGAGCTAAAATAGGTGACTAATATAATGATTAATACTCGTATAGGTGATAGAATGAAATATTGTGTTAAACTGGCGGGGAATTGGTATTGGCGATTTCTTTAATAACTCACTCATTCCATTTCTAAAAACACCTGATAGAATGGACCATGGCTCACCACCACCCATGGTCCTACCGACCTCTCGGTCATACGGACCGCGTCAGGCCGAATCACAGGAGGTGCGCGCAGTACTTGCCAGTGGCTGTTTTCCACACGCGCACTGCCTGACTCCCTACAAGTCTTTCCTAAGATCTATTTGTATCCACTCTCCACGGCTCGGACAGCACAAATAACATTGTCACCGTCGTCAGATAGACCAGTCTATGACTATTTCCCGTTCTTTCCAGTTGCGCGAATGTGAGATGGGCGCGATAGTGAACCGGGACCTGCAGCGGCGCATCCGCGCAGTGGGCGGCGTCACTCTCGAGAAACCTGTACTGCGAGCCGACGCAAGACTCGCGGCGCGACTCGCACACCTCCTGGACACACGCACCAGCCTCTGGGAGCCTCCTGCTGCGAGTAGTGATGCCACGGCCGGCGGGGAACCGGACCCGGCTGGGGCGCCGGATGTCAGTGTAAGTCCACAATATTTGTTACGCTCAAGCTACGCGATGCTCGCGGCGTGACTCGCACACCTCCTGGACACACGCACCAACCTATGGGACCCTCCTGCAGCCAGTAGTAATGCCACGGTCGGCAGGGACCAGGATCCGGCTGATGCGCCGGATGTCAGTGTTAGTCGACAGTTTACAATACCCACATACTTGTTACGCTCGAACGGCCTGTGCTGAGAGCCGCCAGGTCTCCAGGCATGCATAAACACCGGACTTTGCGTAGAAAATAAATAAATAAATAAAGATATAAGGTTTTATTCATAAGAAGTTATAGGAGATTTATAAATTTGCTAAAATATGGTTCTTGAAAAACATTCATAACGCATATTAGTGCTAAAACGCTCAATAACGGCTTCATAATTTAAAGAAGGCTGATCCCTTCTAGAAACCTCTGATAAACCTATATTAGTGACAAATATGTTAGCCGTCACACAAATAGCTGCTTTTATTGTGATTGATTGTGATTGTCTTGTGACTCCATTCTTGACATTTATCCTGAAGAGGATAGACAAAAGTGATGCATCCATAAAGCCATGACTTCTATTATTTTCCTTGGAACTCTGTTTTGATTTCAGCACATAAAACATTTTTTAGACATGGCTTTAACAAGCGATTATTTGTTTTTAAATATAAATTTATCAAAGCGACAACATGATGATGCCAATCTGTATTTTATCAGATCTTTAGCTAATAGAGGTTAATGGAAAGTTTGTGAATAAGGAATTTTAAAATACGTTTTAAAGGCCTAATGCGTGTTTTAGCTAATGAACATTTTAACCTTAATAAATAATAATAAGGTATATGGTATTTTAATTAATAAGGCCGTTAATTAATAACAATATTACAAATGTTATTAATTAACGGTTATGTACATTAGTTGAATTCTAACCAATGCTCTTATGGTGAGGGAAAACATCGTGATGAAACCTGCAAATTCAGGCAACTGAATTTGTAACCATGATCCAATCTAGTCAGGTTCCCCTGGTGGCAGGGTCACGGTAGTCAGATATATAGTCAGATAAGTCAGATGGTAGTCACTCCACTGTAATTATCTGATCGCAAAATCCTGGATCATGGTCAACCCCGGGTCCTCGTCCTCGAGAGCACAACCGGGGACATTAACGCTACGATGATTATTATTACAAAAGGTGGCACGATAGTTTAATTGAACTCAATACAGAGACAAAGACCATGCTCAATCATCTCATTCTATCACCAACACCTCTCTCATTTTATCACCAACATATTCAGCTAAAACCCCCAACTCATTGACACTCTCATCCCAACAGAACTTCAGCCTGAACTCCCGCAATCCAGTTCTGCATAAGATAACGGAACACCTAATCGAGGAAGCGTCCACCGAGGAAGAGGAACTCCTTGGTCTCACTGCGGGCGAAGGCGACGGCACTTCAGAGCCCGAACCTCCGGAGCCCGAGCTGATTAGAGTCCTAGACCGCCTAGTCTTGTACTTACGTGTAGTGCACTCGGTGGACTATTACAACCACTGCGAGTATCCCTACGAGGACGAGATGCCCAACCGCTGCGGGATTATGCATGCTCGGTCGACGCCGCCAGCCAACAGGGTACGTAGTTACTGGGATATGCTTATTGCGTCGTATTAGTAAAGTTATTCTACTTCTGTCTAAAATTAACTGAATTTAATTCAGTTAATTAGACACAATAAAGTTGTACGTTCAACAATATAGCAAAGTTATTTTTTTGCTGCGACTGCTGACTTTAAATCATGAACTAGCGAAGTAGTCTAGAGTTGAATCACGTAGCGAGTAATTCGAATATATCCTACTGAGCACAGTGAATGATTAAAGGCACAAGACATTTTTCACCTCTGACGTTCTGTTTTCGATGCGTTAGAACTCGGAGCAACTGCAGCAGAAGTTACCTATATGAAATAACTTTTCCTCTCGCTGCCTAAAAACGCGAAATTGCGAGTTTTTAGGCACCAAAAGCGTTAACTTTTTTCAACTAGAGAGCAAAGTAATTTTTTGCTGCGAGCGCTGAAGCACTAACTAGCGAAGTAGTCTAGAATTGAATCAATAGCGCAGTAAAGCGTAGTAAGCGGGACATGGAGTTTTTTAATGTAGAGTACTATATTTATTGTGATTCAATATTGTAATAACTAGTTTTACTTTTTACAGCCGACACAGCAAGAAATACAAGATTACATAAAATCTTTTGAAGGTAAAATGTCAGCTTTCCTGCAAGATGTGAAACCGCTCACCGACGACGAACTGCAGAAACTTGGGATAAAGGTAACTCAATCAATTCAAGATTTTCCTTTGTATAGTTATAATTTACCATTTCTAATCAATAATATTTATGCATACATAGGATCCAGAGGCTGAAGTGGAGAAGTTCATACAAGCTAACACCCAAGAGCTCTCCAAAGACAAATGGCTTTGTCCTCTCAGTGGCAAGAAGTTCAAGGGCCCCGACTTCATCAGAAAACATATATTTAATAAGCATGGAGAGAAGGTAGGACTTACTCTTTATTCTTATGTCTGGTACTTGATCAAATACTTAATTCTCATAAGATCCAACATTTAAGTCTCAAAAGAAGCTTTTGCGTTACTCCGAAAACATCAAATATTATAACTTTTATAGTTAAAAGGCATATACTCTGAGTCTACAGTACCACAGCAGCGTCCAAAATATTGTGCCAACAGATTAAAAATAAAATAAAGAAATAAATAATTTATTCAAGAAACTTAAGTCTAAAATTACATCGTTAAATTTTAAAAGTACCTACTTATGTTAAAATTTAAGTAAAACAATTTCAAATTATTTATTACCCTTGTTATTTAAGCTAAGTTAATTACGTAGATACATGCTATATTTATCATTAACTAGATGCCTAAACTAAGTAAGTAGTTTAGCTGTGTCTTATTCATCGATGTTAGTAGGTCAATTTAATGTAGGTTAGTGCTTATGACTATATTTATTTTTATAACATTAAAGTATTGGTTACATATAGTTTAAAATGAATATATTTTTTGTTACATTCTAAACTAAGCGACCACTTCGAGTAGTTTTTCCATTTCCTCGTACGATTTACCTTTCAACCAGATTAATCAAACTACGTAATAAAATTAACTTTACCTCAACGGCGCAAGGTCACAGTAGGTCAGGATTAGTAAAAAGAACACTGGCAATTTTTTGAGGTTTGAGATAAAAAATATAACAGATGGGTAGTGTGAAGGGGACATACTTATCCGTCCACTGTCGCTCAGCATTCTTTTACGTGAGGAAAACCATACATGTTAAATGTCATCGCCGAATGCTACACGCTCAATATTTATCGTAATACCTGGATTACTATCCTGGCTCACGAATATGATCAAATATATAAGTGTAGCGCGGGTAGGGGAGGCCTGACAAGGCCGGAGGCTGAACAAGATGAACGGACGACCTGGTAAAGTTTGCAAGTCCTAGCTGGATGCGGAAGGTGCAGGACCGGCATTTGTGGAGATCACTGGGGCAGGCCTATGTCCAGCAGCGGGCGTCTTTCGGCTGATATGATGATTTGTAGTATTCACAAATCGTGATATTAGGACTTCCAGAAATCCAGAAATCTACTATTGATGGTGTATTTGATACCCACACCTACCCTACACCAAGCCCACCCATACCCAACATTTACAGTCTATACCTACCCTACTCTACATCTACCCTATACCTACTCCACCCCTTACCTACCCTTTCTTTTTCTTGCGTACAAACTACCACATATTATAGCCGTATATGTTTTTAAATTAACGTGTCTCGACAAATATTGAGCGTGTAACACATAATCGGCTATTATTTATCTTTACTATTCTCTCTTTTGGTCAACTGCTTCATTGCTGAAGTTCGTGTCTAGTCTGAAATGCTGGCCACTCGCTTCACTATTCTAGAGATAAATATGAACCGTGTGTAGGTGGACGAGGTGCGCCGCGAGGTGGCGTACTTCAACGCGTACGTCCGCGACGTGCGGCGGCCGCAGCAGCCCGAGCCCGCTGCGCGCGCCGCGCCGCCGCAGCACCACCCGCCCCCGCCCGCACCGTGAGTACGCACTGCATGACACCACACCACGCCATGACACGCTACATCACGCCACACCACACCACCCCACGCTACATTCCACCACACACCAATCGCAATAATTAATACTAGCTGTAGCCGTTCGTCGCAGTTTTCACCCGTGCGCGGTTCAGGTAAAAAAGAAATCACACACCAATCGCAACATTTAATACTCATTTAAACTGTTCGTCGCAGTTTTGTCCAGCGCGCGGTTCGGATAAAAGGAAACTTAATTTTTATTGTTGAAATATTATTAATTAATCTTTTAACAAACAACAACAAAAAAATAGGGGTACAAGGGGATCGTTTAAAGAGCTCATACAGGTAGAGGGTGACGCAAGTAGGCCGGCTAGCGTTAACAAAATGAATAGCGAGGCGCCGAATACCGATACGCTCCCTGTACAGTCAGCCAAAGAATGAACGGGCCCCTCTAGCACTTATTTAATGTATGCTGAGAGAGTCCGCCCACCCTGTAGCCTCGTGCTCATAAGCGCACTAGCATAACACGGTTACAGCACGCACGGGCCCCGGCACCTGGCCGAGTCGCGCACCCGCACCACCCGCGTCGCCCCCTGAGCTCGGAACAAATAAGGCACAAGAATGTCTGTCTATCAGTTTTGAAGTTACCACCGCTTGCGAAGGCACCATCTGTGGGAAAAAGAAACCGCAAGAAACCCACTGGTACATTTAAATATGTTCACATTGCATTTATTTGTCAATCTCTGACAATCTCTATAAACATTCAACTATACTTTCCCGAGATGAAATGTACCCTATGACACTCAGGAATAATGTAGCTTGCAATTAGTTAAAATGTTTTCAAAATCGGTTCAGTAGTTTCGGACATAATCCCCACATACAAACAAACTTATAGCTGCAGCCCATTTGCTCGTTTACAGAGGTCCTAGCTGGTGAGTGTCGAAGACATTAGGCCTTTACGACACCTGCAAGTCGAAGGGGTTGGTGTGATTCTATTCTGCCGGACACCACATGGCTTTTTTACTTTGGAAAGAGGCAAATCGGTCACTTGATTGAAAGTGGTACTAAAGTAGCACTCGGGGAGTAGCCAGTACGCTGTCGATGTTTCAGAGTGCATTGTCGTTTATTGAAGGAAAATGTTTCAATTCATTATTTGTGGGTATCATCACAGGTATTTCTGCTGTCAATCCCCAAGCAGTGCTTGTGTTACTGTATTAAAGGTTACGTTGCCAATGTAACTGCCAAACACGGGGCCATGCGATAATGCTACTGCGGTTCCGAAATAAATTGTTACAAAAAACCAAGCTTTATTTAAAAATACTAAAACCCATCATTGAGTTCATCATCAAGCTACATTTACGCACTGACACGTATTCGGTTCGTATTCGATACGTCATAACACAGACGGGAAATTCATATATACGATTCGTATTCGAAAATAAGTTGAGGTAGATAGTAACTCATATAACCTCGTTATATGAGTATTTTTTTCGATTTTCATCTCGTCTTCCATCTTTATCTTCATGCTGCCGCGTGCAGTCTGCTACCAATTTGCACCTTGCGTACGAACAATTTGTACAGCGGCCGATTCGACTCGGTTTTCATCGGTGACGGTTTTTTATGCTACTCAGAGACAAACGAGCAGACAGTCCACCTGATGGAAAGCGGTAACTGTCTCCCGTAGCATCTACGGTTAATGCATTCAAGTTACATGTAACAAAAAATGCAGGACCGCCGTTGCGTTGTCACTGTCTGGACTATGATGAAATGCATCTTGTCTGTAATTGCTCTGGCTCCTCCATGGCTATTATTGAGCCACCCTGGTAAATCTTAAACTCCACCTGGGTACCTCGAGCACGGTTATAACGGTACTGCCCCCCCCAGCAGGTACGGCGGCGGCGGGCCGGCGGGCGGCGGACCTCCCGCGGGTCGCGGATGGGGCTGGGGCGGATGGGCGCCCCCCACGCCCTACGCCCCGCGTCATCCGCGCTTCAACAGGCCCAGGTAAGCCCCCACCACTCGCATACACCCCCGCACCACGCACCTACCGCATACGCATCGCATCAACCCGCTTTAAACCATTCGCCCCGCACCCACTTTTTGAATTGAAATTTGAAATGCATGTGTTGAGTTTAGAATAGTGTTGTTGCAATTTCAAAATCGTACGGATGGTGGATTTTGGAATTGTTTCACAATTCCCTTATTATAATAAATCCAAATGAAGGCTATTAGTAAAAATGTAAACAATATTTTTATATCTGTGATATTGATCTAAAAAAGATTTACTACCTATAAGGTATAAATAACACTTAAATTGAAGACGATGGAAGAAAATTATAAATTAAAGTTTTAAATTCTCAATTTAATTGTTAAAGAAATAATAAAATTTCACCAATCATGGGAGTAAGGCTTTTAAGTTTTAAAAATCTACTAAATAAATATCATTGCATGATTTTACGTGATTGAAATTTTGGCGCATGGCTTGTCGTATATCAGTTCCGTGTCCGTTGAGCTTTGATGCTGAGTGCATCCGCATAACCTGCGCTCTCGAGACTCCGAACTGTTCATATCCATTGTTTGACGACCTTAACATTTCGCATTAGACAGGTACTGTACTACTTGTTCAATGAGTCACAAACGCTTATAATTCGTGCATAACATACGCTATCTACATCAGCTTGCTTGATATCGATAGTGAACTGAGAACATGTCTATAGTAAAGGGAATAATTTACAGGGAAAATGTGGACCGCTCCCGGCCTATTATTGCTTACAACGATCTTGACTTCCCGGACGGTGGCGACATATTTTAAGTTTAATATACCCATAATGTTTCTTTGTAACAGTTATTTTTGTATCATTCCGACTGTTTTTTTCAATGTAATTACATTTGCTTTATTTCCTGTTTTCTCTTGTTTCACAATTATGTGTCTAACTATTGGAACTAATATTTGTGATATGTATAGTATATACCTCTAAATTATGTTTTCTGTGTATGAATAATATTTTGACCATATTTTTTTGTAAATCAGATTTAATTTGAACATTTTGTGTACGTAGTTGTATCTAATATTGGGGTTGTAATGTCAAGAATTTGCCATTCTAAATGATTGGACCTCGTCGAAATAAAACAAAATGAGTGCTTTAAATAAGCAAATGTAATTATGTGCTATAATATAGGTTTTCCTTTGATATATTCATCATGGTACTCACTGTACCATACTTAGATAAATATTGTTATCGATAAAGTATAATAATGTTATAAGTAAAGTAAGGAAATGTTAATGAATTACAATGCTATACATATAGCAGAACTTGACATATTTATTGTACTCCGACTTTTTCCATTTTTTGCAAACCGTGAGGTATAATTTAATATCGACAATCAAATCATTATTTTCCTAATCACTGTATTAAAGTTGCAATAAACTGTCCAAGAAAAATATACGTTTCTATCTCTTCTCAATCCTTAGTAATAAGGTAAACCTTTTGTGTTGTTTATGTGTTTGTGACCCTACTATAAGTATCGTCTAATGTGTTGGTATAAAAGTGCGCGTCAGCCTTACTTATGGTGAGATAGGATTGGACGACAGACTAACAACTAACATTTGTTTGTTAGCATATCACTCAAACTAATTCCATTTTATACGGGTGGCGATGACTACATTGACGTCTGTAATCCATTCAGAATCTCAAAATCAGAGCAAGATACTTCAATAAAGCCACGAAATCAGCCGAAAGTTCGAAAATTATTTTTTTTATTCCTGAACAGTGAACTAACACCACAAATAAGGCTGAGCTGACTTCGCACATTAGTATATTGTCCCAGAAGTGGGTAATGTACACCTATGACTGCCCGGGAAGCCGAGATCCGGAGAGTGTAGGCGCCCTGCACATGCGCTTTATGGTCGCTGTGCCGAAAGCATTTGAGGAGTGGTTTTGTTTGTGCCGCGTGCCGTAGTTTGTGCGTAGACGTTGCCGCCGATTTAACTAAGATGTGGTTACTTGTTAAAGGGGCGGCGGTGCGGACTTTCGCCCGGTGATTCACTATCGGGACTTGGACGCGCCTCGCGAGCCCGATGAGTTCGTATGATTCCACAGAGGACTCGCCCCGGACGGTACACTAGACACGTAGATTCCATTTGTGTCAGATGGACTTCAGTATTCCTGTCACAAATGTAAATAGATCTAATTGTTACACACTGCTGACTAGTGGCATTCAGTTTTATTAAGGGTATAATTACAATTTTAATGTATTTTGAATACATTGTAATGAATATTAAGGCATGGATGTTTTGATTAGTAAACCGTAGAACCTAGCTCCGTGATTTAATATTGAATGTCCTTTACGCAGTAGCCTTGACCTCCATAAATATAATAACACTTTAACCTTGCAATCTGTGGGTTTTCGTCGAATTGGGGTCTCCAACCAGGAAAGTAGTAAATATATCAGAATTAGAGGATATGAGGTAATACTTTTAGAATATTTGATTCTTCGAAATACAACCTAGGTCCCTCGCGTGCGAGAGCACTACCGGGACATTATCGCCAAGATTCTTCGAAATACAAGTAATATTTTAAAATATAAAAATACTTAGGATGGTGCAATAATACGAGTTTGCTGAAGTGGCTGGCTAAATAGAGAAAGGAATTCCTGTTTGTTTGGGTCTTGAAGAGATGATGAATGAAAGGAGATTGACGATATGACATTTAGTGTATCACGATCTAATTCAAAATCAAGGTCAAAAAAAGGTTAATGAATGTAGAAGAAGCTTTGCAGGACGGACAGTAGCAAATGGATCAATGTAATAAAGTATACCTACTACGTGCAGAACACAAAGTAATAATTCTATAAAAATATGTACTATTATACACGACATTACATTGAATGTAGATTAGGCGCCATAAAAGCACAGATGTCATGCTTTGTTTGTAGCTTAGTAGCCTCCTTATTAGTCGAGTTCATGACTGATGTATCTGCAAGTTATACGAATCTAGCTCGGTATGTGTTGAAAATTCTTAGTAAGTATGTAGGTATGTTATGTGTGGGTGGGAGCCTCTGCCTAACCCGGATCTGCGAGATGCCTGTGGATGCCGCGCGGTCACGCTCGTGCGGTTAGCAGGTCTGTATTCCCCGCAGCCATCTTCAAGATGGATTGCCCACGACCGGTATGCCACACGTGACTTTAACAATTCCCTGTGTTCGTTGGGTAATGAATGAATAAATCAGCAATGATTAGTAATGTCAACGTAGTCCACGATTGTTTAATAGTAACTACTTATCTTATGTAATGATAACATCTCTTGAAATCAAATTCACAGCGTAATAATGCTATTATTCATTGATAATTCACTTACTTTTTTACTCTTGAGAGGGCGTTGACTCTGTAGATATGAATCTTTTAAATCTCAAACATCTTCAATTGATGGAAGGGACAAAAAATTAAGTAAATCATACATAAAGCGGCCAAGGAACTTAGTTACTGAATAAATTTGACAACTGGTAAGTTCAAACTGTGATATCACTTACTTAGTATTGTAATCACATCACCAAACGTAATCATAATGAATGAATAATGGAGCCGAGCTTTGGATAGCGGATAAAGCAGCGTGTTTTCCAGTACCTATAATGTAAGTGAACTTAAGTGGTGATGACGTAAGTATAATAAATTTTGAGCATCTACATTTTACATCTCGATTATCATGCGCCGTAGCACTTCTAATGAATGCGGGAAACAACAGCCGCCCAAGTAGGTACACGAAGCGCCTTGTAGGATTCGCGGTAAACGTCGTCGCGCCGACCGACAGGTTTTTTGTTGTGTATAATATACATACGAGTCACTATTTGTGTTTCGCTTTATAAAGCCCGGCGGCGGCGGATAAACAACATTGTGGTACTGAAGCTCCATTATGATGGAGCTCACGTGTGGACTAGTGTTAATGTTCGTGAGCTTAGTGGCGGCCACTCCCCACGGATATGGAGTTAAAGGAGGTGCTCTTGCTAAAGGTTAGTAAAGTTATTGTACTTGCAATATTCATATTTGTAGTCTAACTAAAGCATTGACTATTTTTGTAAGTTACGTACCTTCGCGTAGTTAGCATGTCTAGGTAGGTAAAATAACGAGGAAACCTTTTTACAACCTCTTAATTGTGGAGTAGACAAATGTTAAAGGTAAAGGCCTTGCGGTATATGACGATAAAAACTGGTGCTAATTGTACTATTTTATTTTATTCTAGCAGACGCAACCGCCATAGCCGGCGGATATGGCGGAGTGCCGCTGGCCATTCCAAGTAGCGCTGGATACTCGGGCAGCTACTCCAAATCTTCCGCATCAAGTTTCGCAGCATCTAGTGCAAGTTCTAGTTCTAGTTCATTTAGTTTTTCTGGAAATGGACCGACAGGATATGGAGCTAATGGATTACCAGTTGCGAGTGGATGTGCGTCTGGGAACTGCGCGGGGAATGGAGCAAGCAACATTCCTGATGTTCACGGTGCTGGCAGCACTGGGGGCTCTCAAGCTGGAAGTGGAGCCAAGGCTGCAGCTGCATCTGGCGCCGTAGCTGGTGTTGGCTACTCTGCTTTTTCTGATAATAATAATCAAGTGCCCTGCAGCAGTGGATCCTGTGCGAATAAGGAGACATCTTCATGTGTAGGATCTAGCTGCAACGATGGATCCAATAGTGAAAAATGCACTGGAGGACAGTGTGGGCCGGTTGCGCCGCCTAACCAGTTTCCCAATGATCAGAACAAGTGTTCATCAGGACAATGTGGATCGTCAGCCCCGGCTTATGGATCCAATGATATACATGTAAATATTGCGGGAAGTTCATCCCCTAACTCAAACACCGATGGTTCTAGTTACGATAGACCTCCTGGATATGCTAATGCTGGTGGTTCAACGGGAACGGGTAGTGGTTATAACAAACCATCTACTTATTTAACAGTGCCGAAAGATGAAACTCCTTGTACTTCACCTGGCTGCTCAGGAACTGGTGTTGCGTACGACAAAGATTTGCCTTCCAGTTACAATGTGCCTATTCATGGTGGTAGTTACCAAGGTGAAAACGTTGCCTGTGCTTCTGGAAATTGTGGAAATACTCAAAAAGGTATTCCTGAATCACCTCTTGCACCTACGGCACCCGCTAATTGTGTATCAGGAAACTGTGCTGGTAATTCTCCTGTGTATGAAAATTCCAGACCAACCTCTACAATTCCTAACTCTGTTGGATCTACCTCATCTTATGCTACATCAGGATGTAGCACACCAAATTGCGCTGGAGCTCCGATCCGTCCTTCTGTATCTTCTCCAACGTCGAAGTTTCCCAGCTATGCTCAGGCAGGAGCTCAGACAAATGCGGGTGCAACCGCTGGAGTAAATACAGCCTCAACTTTTGCCGTACCTAAACCAACAACTGCTTCCAATGAAAAATACCCATATACTGGGGGATTCGGTGGCCCTGCTGGTATATTAAAACCGAGTGACTTTAGTATTCCGAAACCAGTACCTACAGGGCACAGCCCTTCACCAAGCAGTCCATTGTGCAAATCTGGAAATTGTGCACCCAAACCTCAATATCCTCAAACAGGACCAGCGGCAAATATACCTTATCAACCTGCTGTGCCATCTGGCACATATAGCCCAACTTTGTGCTCTTCTGGTAATTGTGCTCTGCAGACTGCGGCGCCGTCACCCCAATACAATCCTAGCAGTGCACCAACAACACCAACCAGTGGGCCAGGTGGCATATTGAAACCAAATGATTATATTAATCCCGCCAGTGTTGGGACGACAAATTATAAACCGATAGTGTCTGGTTCTGCAGGGACTTGCACATCAGGTAATTGCGGAGCATCTCAGTCACCAGCCACTTCTCAGGTCCAAAGTACATCGAGTGGCTCTCAATATAACCCAACATCAAATACCGGATCTGTTGCACCGTCTTCATGTTCTACTGGCAACTGTGGCCAACCTTCTTCTGGATATAACCCAAGTGGGCCTTCAAAACCAATTGGTGGATTCGGTGCACCAGCAGGATTTTTGAAACCAAATGATTTCAACACGGGAACCAAACCCGTTTCGCCAGAATATAGTCCTAAACCTACAGTAACAGGTTCTGGAGGGAGTTGCACATCAGGTAACTGCGGAGCAGCTCAGTCAACGGCCACTTCTCACAGCGAAAATACATCAGGTGGTTCTCAATATAACCCTACATCAAATCCCGGATCTTATGCACCGTCTTCATGTTCTACAGGAAACTGTGGCCAACCTTCTGGATATAACCCAACTGGGCCATCAAAACCAATTGGTGGATTTGGTGCACCAGCAGGATTTTTGAAACCAAATGATCACAACACAGGAGTTAAACCTCTTTCGCCAGAATATAGTCCTAAACCTGCAGTAACAGGTTCTGGAGGGAGTTGCACATCAGGTAATTGCGGAACAGCTCAGTCAACGGCCACTTCTCACAGCGACAGTACATCAGGTGGTTCTCAATATAACCCTACATCTAATCCCGGATCTCATGCACCGTCTTCATGTTCTACAGGGAACTGTGGCCAAGCTTCTTCTGGATATAACCCAACTGGGCCTTCAAAACCAATTGGTGGATTTGGTGCACCTGCAGGGTTTTTAAAACCAAATGATTACAATACAGGAGTAAAACCTCTTTCGCCAGAATATAGTCCTAAACCTGCAGTAACAGGTTCTGGAGGGAGTTGCACATCAGGTAATTGCGGAGCAACTCAGTCAACGGCCACTTCTCACAGCGAAAGTACATCAGGTGGTTCGCAATATAACCCCACATCAAATACCGGATCTTATGCGCCGACAGCATGCTCTACAGGAAACTGTGGCCAACCGTCTTCTGGCTATAATCCAACTGGACCTTCAAAACCATTTGGTGGATTCGGCGCACCAGCAGGATTTTTGAAACCAAATGATTTTAATACGGGAACAAAACCCCTTTCGCCAGAATATAGTCCTAAACCAACAACAGGCAGCTCTACGCCAATTATCCATAGTACTCCAAATTTACCTCAACAAAAGCCTACATATGAGACGGTTGCTAATTCTCCACAACAAAATCCTTCTTATGGGCAAAATACATTACCTAGACCTACGGGAGCTTATAATCCTTGTTCATCTGGAAACTGCGCATCTTCGCCCGATAATGCCCAAAATAACTCTCCTTCAATTCAGCAGCCTACTAGTCCTGCAATATGCACTTCAGGTAATTGTCCAGGCCAGCAATCTAGTTACCCGTCGTCGTCACAATATGGATATAATGGAGCTAGTAGCTCATCTCAATCTCAAAATTCTGCTGTCTCCTCCGGTAACGTTGGGACGTATAACCCAGCTGCTTGTTCATCAGGAAATTGTGTTTCGAAACCAAGTTATTCTACACTTAGTAATGGTGCACAAATAATACCTTCTAACCCAACGCCATGCTCTTCTGGTAACTGCGGATCTGGATCCTCTCTTCCTCATTACGGTCAAGCTGGTTTTGTAAATGGCGCCCAAATCGCTGTTGGAGCTGCAGCTGGTGCTAAAGCTGTAGCTTATACGGGTGGATTCGGTGGGCCGCCAGGTTTACTGAAGCCATATGACGATGGAAAGATTGACAGTAACAGTATCATTGGCAAACAGTTAGCAGGATATAGTGGGATAAATCATATTGGAATAGCAGGCAATGTTCCTGCGTCATCTTATGATAAAAAATTTGCTGGAGCTGGTTTTGCTTCACAAGCAGGAGCGGGAGCGCAAGCTGCCGCTGTGGCTGGAGCGTCGGCTGGTGGCTACAGTGGTATTAATCACCCGGGTGTTTATAATAATAATGGAAACCAAGTAGGTGGATGCAAAGGCGGCTGTGGAACTAATGGAAATGGTGCGTTTAATTACGGCGCGACTGGTGGTCACTTGGACGGGTTTAACGTAGCCGGTGCCTCAGCAAAGAGCGCGGCTACTGCAGGCGCGGGAAGCTATGGCCTCGCTGGAGGCTTCGCCAGCAGTTCAGCATCAGCTCATGCATCCGCCGGCGCTGTCGCTAAAGCAGGTAAACATTGGTATTAGTCATTTGATTTTGAGACGAATAGAAATTCAATATTGTTAAGTCTTATTTTAAAGCATATAATTATTTAATATAACCACATAATACCTACCTAATATTTCCCACAATAACTAGTTTTGTTTCGCGTTGTTAAGCGGGTACTTAATCTCAAACTTTAATAATTTTACGTTTCTTTAAATTTTTCGAAAAAAATATATTCTGAGGGCGGTGCGGGGCATACATCTATCATTTCAAATATTATATATATTGAGTAGTGAGTAGATAACTAGTATCCCAACTCTTCTAAACCCATCGAACCCTTAATCGATGGGTTTAGAAGAGAAGTATGGATGTAAATTTAAAAAATAGTTGACACGGGACCAACGCGTGCGATGCTGCGGTAGAAAGATTGTTTATTTGTAATCTCTTTATTACACAAGTATTATAAAACATTCATAAATGTACTTCGTAGAGGTTTCAGAGGTCCTCCGAACGTAACTGACTAACCTCTATATTATTTAGTTAGCATAGCGGTAGAATGATAATGGTATTGAACAAACGTCTAACTCGCAATTAACACTACTTAGCGAATCTCAGCTCTTGGTAGTCGGAATATTAACTAGACTGTAAGGTACGCTGCGCTAAGTATTTAACTTCCTACTCAATTAGGGACATAATGCAGTTTGTTTTACTACTGTGAGGACCTTGCTCATTTATATACTTCATTGTTTCAGGTTATGGCCGAAGATAAGAGGACCTTTTAATTACAAATACAATTTTAAGACTTATTAAATGAATTAACGTGTGGATCAATTGTTTTTGTGATAGTAATAGATAATAACTAATTTAGTTTAAATTAAAGCCATATTAATATAAGTACCTAAGTCAGCATCGAAGTTTATTTAAGGTTCAAACCTAATCGATAATGTACTTAATATGATATTGAGACAATACAAGAAATGTCCTGATTATTATTGAATTTAATTTATCTATCCCAATATAATGACAAAATAATTTAAAGTATCGTGTGACCAAGTGAGGAGGTGACCAAGGAAGTACCAAATGAGGATTGCAGTTTCTTCTAATTCGGTTCACTTCTCTGACTCTGTCGTGGTTGTCATGAAGTATGTATTTTGCTGTCTCTTCTTTGATAGCTCTTTCTCGGTGAACTCGTATCCACTCCTTCCCGGCTACTTTGTCAATACAGACTATCTCGAAATTGGATCTCGGTCACCACACAGTACATTTTTGGCTCCAGCATACATCCGAGGGTATCGGGAGACGACCAGCCCACTGCCACTTCAACCTGGCAAGACGATTTAATAAGAATACCAGTCCGTCGACGTATCTCGGTGTTCCTAATATGATCCATTTTAACATAGCCCTTTCTTAGGTACACATCACCAGTTAATCAAGTTTTACATCTTGTTCATAAATCTATCAGTATTTATTTGTCATTTATCGATACTTATTCGTATGGGTATCGTAATTCACATATTTGATTACGAACATCCACAAGAGCTATGACAAGGTAACCGCGTTTGTAATGTAGTCTTCATTAGGCCATTACTATGATTGCGGCTATTAAACGGGTCCTCGTCGGACCTCGCAAGGATCACGGCGGCAATAAATCAGAACCTGTATCATATATCTTCCGATACAATCATTCTTGGCACCCATTGTTCATAAATAAGTGCGGAGTCGGACACGCGTATGATACATAAAATGTTCGGATTACCTACATGATAGATTTGTCAAGTTCGTACGCGACTCCATTGTCTTTTTCATTCAATTTACAATACTTATTTTATTTTATTTGTTTATTAACAGAACACAGCGACATAAAAAAATATCATAAAAATACATTACAAAATAAGCATGTGCCAATTATGATCTGCAAATTAAAGAAGAGTAACAGAAGTTAACCATTAACTTAAATATAGGTGAAATTATTATTTAGCAGGTATTAGTTCCAACCGTTATATTTGTGACTGACATTAGATAGGGGTAGTCGAACTCCTAATGTGGGCTGGATCATCGTTATCGGGAAAACGTCCACATTTAGATAAAGACTGATAATAATAGAAAATGCTTTATAGTGTTAACCTTTCGTTTTTCATCTTGACTGTTAAAGCTCCTTGACTTCTACAGTTCAACGGTGGGTTGAAGCATCATTAAAGTCATAGGTCAAAGTTTATTTGTGTGTTTTAGAAATGTTTGTCAATACATTAGCATAATAATAAATATGTATCATCATCTTGGCGTCGGGGCCCGGGGTCCGCCATGATCTAGGATTTGGTAGGTCAGGTAATTACTGTGGAACAGGTTAATATGTAGAGTGACTGCCATCTGGCCTCCGTGACGTTTGTTACCAGGGGAACCTGACCAGATTTAATCATGGTTACATATTCAGTCGCCTGAATGTGCAGTCTTCCTTACGATGTTTTCCCTCACTGTAAAAGCATCGGTCAGTATTCAACTAAGGTCTTGGTACAAGACGGCTCTGGGAATCGAACCCGGTACCTCTCACTTACGAGTCAGACCCCCTAGCCATTAGGTGCGATGCTAAGGCATAATAATTACCATGGCAATATGTAGAGAGTAAACTGCAGAGCTTTGGATTTGAACCGTCTATTCCTAACCGACAAACCACTTTGTCCACCAGGTTGGATGGTTTGTAGTTTTATTTTTTAACCAACAACCCGCCGTTGACCGTGTGGTGTCCGGCAGAGTAGAATAGCACCAACCCCTTACACTCGTGGATGTCGTACAAGGCGATTAATGTTTTCGAGGCAAAAGATCTAGTCCCCGTAGTCTGGGAAATGGGCAGCAGGGTTTTCCATTGTTATATTTATAACTGCGATCTCCAACCCGCCTGCCAGGCGTGGAGATTATGGCAATAACCTCCCCTTTCGTGGGAGAGGCCCTTAGTCCAGCAGTGGACTGTTACGGGCTGTGATGATGACCCCGCCTAGTTTGTCGGTTAGTAATATAAATTTTTAGTAGTAACCAAACAATTTTTTACAGATTAATTTATGGTTTATGGGTTGGTAATCGCGTCTATTACTAACCGAGAAACCGCCTGACATACAGCGGAAAGAACCAAGCGTCAGACAGTAGGTATAAACTGTTTAGTTATACAAAAAGTAATTTTTTACACAAAGTTGAATAAAAAAATGCTTACTTTGTGTAAAAAATTACCGACACAAATCTCACCATGACAAAGTTGCATTTGACATCATACGCATCATTTTTTGTTGGGGCTTTTGCCATCATTCGTCTACTTACTGCATACCATATAATATATATTGCCGTATCCCGTTGCACAAATTTAGTAATTGAAAAATGTGCAGCCTTCTACTTCTGGCGAATGATCTTATTGTCTTTTTTTATCTTAATTTTCATGATGATACTGATGATCAATGACGAGTTGCGCTAGCATGATGAGTTTGCTTTTATGATCACTGGCTACTAATCCGATGATACATTTCTTAATAGAGAACTTTTTGGTGTTATCAACTTATTACCTACAAAATTATTATGGTTAAAATTACTATGGTATGATATTAACAATGTTCCACCGATCATTCGATATCTCCACATGATTGTATATTCACAAAAAATCGCCACGTAATCCGAGTAAGATGTTTATAAATAACGACTTATGCATAATTCATATGTTCTTATTGAATAGCTTTGTTTGGTAGCAACAAAATACCTATGACTAACGTATGACTGTAACTGAAGTAGGCAAGCGTAAGCATCGGCCTTCAAGCAACGTCAGGCGAAATCACTCGTTAAAATCTCGCAGTAGATTATAGTTTTTGTATGAGAGTTTTTCTGTTACATCCGGTGTATGTTAGCGGTAAATATTTTATACGTCATTGATTGCCGCTATCATTGAAAAGGATGTAATGTAATGTTCATTTGGGTGACGAAAACCACCTAATAATATTCCTGTTGCAGAATTATTGGTGGTGGTTTCTTGTTTATTTTAAAAGACCTAGGTAGGTAAATACATAGTTTTAAGACATTTTTCCGTTTTTATGCCACTCAGTGACAAACGAGCAGACAGTCCGCCTGACGGTTTACTGTAACTGTCGCCCATAACATTTACGGTTTGTGCATTTAGGTTGCAGCATGCAGGCAAGGTTGGTAATAAAACAAAAATGCATAACCGCACGTCCGCGTTGTCAGTGTGAGGACTAAGATGAAATGCCTCATGCCTGTAATTGCACTGACTATCCTTATCAGAAATAGATAATGCTATGCAGCTCATCCTAGCGGACTCCTCAGGCTTGACAGAATCCTCGTCTTCATCATCTCAGCTGTAGGATATCCACTGCTGTACATAGGCCTCCCTCCCTCCTGCGCCTCTCGGCCCATCTGCCCCCTACGACCTTTACGAGGTCGTCCGTTTATCTCGTGGGGGCCGTCCCACACTGCTACCTGCAAGATACACACTTAAATCCACAGTGGAAACCTTTCGGAATACCAATGATATTCTCAGAACTGTTATTTCGTAAGATAGTCGTTTACAAGCCTATCTATAGGAATAAAGGCACTTACGAATGCAATTTCCTGTATTTTGACAGTTTTATATGGATATGTGATAGGAGGTAGCACATAGGTACGTCATAAGCATTTTAAGCATTTATTTATTTAAATAACACAATTGCACAATAACATAAATGGCGGACTTTCAGAGAGGTATATTTCCACAATGGATGTATGTGTGCTTCTTAGCCCCAATATAATTTTAATTAAGTAGATACCTTTACAGAAGTAGCAATAGGGCGGATCTTGAAACCAACCATTCATATAGGGAACGAAGCTGTCAAATAAATTCGAAAACATCGAATCCGTGCTGCGCGAGTCCGGCGATATCGGCCTCGATGTCAAGTCCCGAATCTCTGCAGCTAGCGTTACGCGACTTGATCGAGTGCGTAATGAGTACATCCGTGGCAGCATTGGCGTGAGAGTTTGTCACGCTGTGCTGGTTTGGTCACGTATTGCGTAACCCCCAAGGATACGTGAGAAATAGGTGCCTAAAAGTGCCGGTATCATTAAGAGGTCCCGCGGGAGACCGATACCGAGAAGCGATAGAATGACTTCGCCTAGTCGGACACGAGAGCCAACGGCTTAAGACGTGAGGAGAGTGGAGAAGAAAGAATGGAAAAGCGGACCCTAGTAGATGCCGGGTGAGCTTACGGCCGGACCATAATGCTGGCCGTAAGCTTGTTTGTCACCTTTAGTGGAATAAAAAAGCGTATTGAGTAACAGTCAGATGGACGGACAACAAAGGTATTCTGTAGGTAAGGGTTTCAATTTTAGTACGGTTCAAAACCCCGAAAAAGAATAGAAAAGATAATCTCACATTGGCTTAGTTATACCATAGCAGATTGCAAAGTTCCACAACTAAATAAATCAACGTTAAATTGTATATATTTTTTTATTTCGTAATCACTGTTTGAAACAGGTTTTAAAGCAGTCAGTGGTTTTTACACGAAGTAAAAAAAAGTGAACAGAGATAATGACGCAGCCTTTTTTTTGACTGGCAGAGATAGGTACATTAATATTCTCTACAATATACAAAAGATAAATGATGTAATACTTAATTTATATGCCTGATTTTACTGGAAATTCCAATGATTTTTTTGTCACACCGTTCCCGTAGAATTTCGTAAAAGGATACATAGGTCTTTCATCAAGGTTCACTATATTTAACAAACAACAACAACATCCAGTTGGATGAATTCGATTTTAAGCTTGTTCATAATTAAGATTTTGTATTTACGTTTGCTAGCTGGCCAGGCGCTAATTCGTTCGCGTGGTGTCCAACCCCTACCATACTCTACCCCTCCCTGCTCTACTCTACCCTACCCCTACTCCCTAACCTAACGGACAAAAAACAGTTCTAAACTACAAAACCGATTTTATTGAAACAAATCTAAGAACTAACTCGATTAAACTGTTTTTCAAATAGAGGAAACCGCATCCAAATCGGTCCATCCGTTCGGGAGTTACGATGCCACAGAGATATACACAAAGCCACAGAAACACACATCAAACTTATTACACCACTCTTTTTTCGTCGGGAGTAAATCACAGACTCGTCGGAGATACTTAGGTATCAGAATTTATAATCTAAGTGTTATTGGCTTATGGTAAGCTTATTTGAAAGATATTATTTATGGAGAAAGTAGGTAAGCAATGAAACTACTTACTTTAATTAGTACTTACACGAAAAAGAGTCAACAAGGATTGACTAATATCCCAAGTTTGTCACTTTCTCGCCTACTCACAGTCCTAACAAAGGCTCGTCAGGGCCGTCAGTTATCGTATTTGCTTCTATTACTAGATACCACCTACCACCTGCGTATAAGGTGTTCGACAATTATATACTTACGGATACTTTTACAATATTTTTTTGCGGTTAAACAGCGGTTTTGCATTATTGTTACCTGGAACCTAAATTTAAGAGGCGAGAGTTACAGACCCGTTGTATCTAAGCACACTGGTTGGAAATGGTTGAAATTTATTCTCGTTGGCTAACAGGCTAGGTGCCCCGTAAATCAGAAAATAGGTAAAAGTGTGATCTCCAGGTCGCCTGCAAAGCGTCGACATTATGGTAAATTATCTGCTGATGTTGCCTGTTATGGGGTTGTAGATTAATGATGATAACAATAAACGTCAAAAACTTAACATTTTTGGTGTCTATGTATGTCCCAGATCAATAATTTTCAATATAAACTAATTAGTGATTTTTTATGTTATACCGTTACTATCAATATTTTGTGTTTTTACGGCAGACTAAACAGGCAAGCGGGCCACCTGATGAAAATAAACTTCAGGGACGTTACCAATGCGTTGCCCACCCCTAACTACGGTTCTATGGTGTGAGTTCATATCATATCTGTTCTTTTGTTTTTGCGGATTCACGTGGTATCTGAAATTGGTGTGTTACATCAATGGAAAATTTATGAGACAAAGTATACATAAGACCGAGGTTACACTGCCAACGCGATACGACGCGACGCGACGGCGATTTTGTGAAAACGAACATATGTGAAACGTGGCCGCACTGCAGGGCGATTTCCTACGGTTCAAAATCGACGCAGTTGCCTGAGCAGTGCGGTATAAAACTAATATAAATAAATATATATGCTTGGACAATTCACATAGCGCTCACTAACCGCAAAGTAAGCAAAGCTTGCGTTATGGGTGCCAGAAAACTGATATATTAATATATTTTTTAATACATAGTTTTTTACACATAACACCCAGACTCGTAACAGAAATTAAAATTCATCATTTCAAATTCTGCCCGGCCGGGAATCGAACCCGGGACCTCTGCGTTACAGTCCGGCTGTTAACCAACTGAACCAGTCAGATCGTCAAACATTTAGCATTTAGTACTACATTTAGCGTGTAGCCATCACACCTTGTACCTAATTTCGGAGCACCTATTACGACCGTCGTACGATTCGAATGTGGAATGAGCTCCCAGCCACAGTGTTTCCTTTGGACTATGATATGGAATTGTTCAAGATGTATCTAGTATACATCGGTATAGGCATTGGTAACTCCCCTGGTGTCTATGGACATCAGCAACACCACAGCAGCGGTGACCACTTTCCACCGGTGACCAGTGGCCCGCTTGCCCATTGGTCTGCCGTTTAACATAAAAAAGCATCCTGTATGAGTGTGTAATAAAAAATACTGTCTTGGGAACGACGATTAAAAGTATAATTAACAATTTAACGTCCACTTGTTGAATTGCTTATTTTTTGCAACGCTTGCCGACACTGGCTGCCAGCATTGCAATTTTCCTTAATATTTTATTGCAAATTGTGTTTGACTGTTTAGTTATTTATAGATGAAATTTACGGATAGGTACTTTTTGTAACTAACACAGGTTACACGTTTAAATACAACTGTAGTAGGGTTGGAAGCACTTACATTAACATATTATTGCATACCTACTACTAATGTTAGAAATGTGGAAGTTTATAAGGATGAATAGCTGTTTGTTACTCCTTCAAGAAAAAACTACTGAACGGATTTTGATGTAATTTTTCATATAAACCAGAATTATACATCTATCGCTCATAAATTCAGAATGTTGTTCATATTTAGCTATATTTTTGTTGGGCATGTAATTGTCAGGACAAGGTTTGTATGAAAGGAAAAAGGGTAGGTAGGGGTGAAGTATCGTAAAACACGGTAGGGGTAGAGAAGGGTAGGGTAGGGGTAGAGCTGGGGTAGGCTGAGGTAGAGTAGGAGTAGGGTAGGGGTAGGACACCACACGTACGGCTAGCTAGCAGGCTGTAATTTATCCCAAAATTCAGTGTGATTCCCGCGGGAACGGGTCGCCACTGTAAATCCCGGCTATATATTCATATTCATTTATTCATAGTATTAAATATACATCGTCATTTAATTTTACCAATTAATAGAATAAAATTAAGTTAACTAGTAAATTACAATATTGGAAATACAATAGAACAGTAGTCAAAATATTAATAGAATTATTTAATTAATTAATTTTTTATAATAATGTTACAAAATAATAAAATATCCATAATATAACAACTCATTCAAAAATGTCAGTTCATTTCAAATTAATAAATATAATTAACAATAGTTAATTTCAGTATCAAAATAATAATATAAGTCAATACTTTAATTTGTATAAAACTAAGTGTTCATCAATCAAGGAACTCCCTCAATTTCAGCTTACGCTAAAATCTACCTAATGACTTTTGCAGTATACAGGAGTTGCAAAGGTTAAGCTACTTATTAGTATGTTTGAACTCACATTACCTACATTCATAAATTCTATATTACGCTCTATCTATACCTATTGTTCTCACTTAGTAATATGAGCTCTTTACTACACATCTATCACAGCCCGTGATTCCGTCTAACCGGATCTTTATACAATTACAAATGATCAATTGTAGGCACCAAAGGGATGACAGACCGTAATAAACGTTTATTCAAACAAATAGTCCCCCGAAGCATTATAGGTGAACGAATCGTTGTAAATTGTGCAATTTGCGTACGTTCGTCATAAGGTGCCGTAGGGCGATAACCTGGCTATGACCTTCAACATACGGCTAAGCACAGCAATGTGTTTGTAACAATGGGGTGGTTAAGCAGCTTTGTAGTTGTATTGAGTCTCTCTCTACTGTGTAAGTTTAAGTTGTACGTATGTAAGTCTTGTACCTAGTATATGTTGTCTGCTCACTAATGTTGCATTAAGGATTGTAACTCGAAACTAACATTAAATTTTCTATCTATACTAATATTTCACTTACTGAGGCAACACATCGTGATGAAACTTGCAAATTCAGGCGAATGAATATGTAACCACGATCCAATCTGGTCAGGTTCTGCTGGTAGCAGGGTCACGGAGCTCAAATGGATGTCGTTCCACTATAATTATCTGATCTGCCAAATCCTGGATCATGGTCAAGGCGGACCCCGTAGATGGATGGACTATGGATGGAAAGCTACATTAGCAGCGAATAACATAGGCTAAATTTTATTTTCAAAAATTTTAAGTCCTTAGGAAAATTGCAATAACATATCCCAAGGTATCAAAATGTTGCATGTTCGCGCATAATTCTACACCTATTGTACTATTTTTATTTTGTTAGATTTGTGATTGTTCAGGACAAGGTCTGTACGTAACAAAAAAAGGGTGAAGTAGGTGTAGAGGTAGCTGAGGATAGAGTAGAGTAAGGTAGTGGTTGGGTAGGGGTAGAGTTGAGTATGAGCAGAGTCGTTTTTTGTTGATTGCACAACCTAAATGCAGGAATCGTAGACCGGGCCCGGGGTCCGCCTTCCTGCTTTTCGTAGTCCACTAACCGCCCCGGTTTCGCACGAGAACCTTAACAAATTATACACATAAACCTTCCCAATGAATCACTCTATCTATAGGTAAAAACCGCATGACAATCCGTTCAGTACTTTTGAGTTTATAGAGAACAGACAGACGCGGCTTGGGACATAGTTTTATAATATGTGGAAGTCATGAATGGCAAGGATTATTTACGTTATATAGGTTATTTACGTAGATAAACCTTACAACAAGAACTGAAACTGTGTGAGGTACCTACTCGCTTCCATCGGTTTAACACTATAACTTATATCTAGGAGGTATAGAGGTCAAACGAGTTGTTTGCTTCCGGTAACTCTTATTAGCAAACACCACCCTGCAAATAAATTCACAGTGAAGTGGCAGCGCAGCAGCCGGCAATTACTGTCACACAATTTTAAGCTTTAAAATACATACGCTTAAAAGACTCGGCTGGAAACTCGACGTAGTGCCTCGCATAAAGCCCAAAGCGTCCCGTCAAAGCGGCGGCTCTTGTTAAGTGTAGAATTTAGACTGTGTTGGCTCGAAACCAGGAACGGGCTTTCATAGACGCTGGCGGCCACCAGGTGTCGTCGTGCTGCCTCGCGGTGCCGATGTAGACGCTGTGATGTGATGTGCCACCTCGATGTGATAAGCCTAAGGTATGATTAACATCACCATCTGAGCGGTCAATCCCGGCTGTGATAAGCCTAAGTTATCAGTAGCATCATCATCTGAGCGCTAAATCCCGGCTGCTGTCAGGGTGCGCTTCCTAACTCTTTCTTCTCCACTTTGCCATCCGCACATCGTAAACTCTCAATCAATCCGTCAACCAATCTGATGTCAATTCATCGCTTCTTGAGGCTCCCGCGGGACGTCTTTCCTGATACCGGCAGGCACCTATTGTCCACGTATCCCTAAGCCCCTTCAGTCATGAATTATAAATTGAGGCCGGGTGGCATATGGTTTTGCTGGGTTGTTACGCTGAATAATACTACATCGTCGATTGAACAAAACATTTCAGCGCCTCGTCTCACTGACTATCAATTAAATATATAAATAAATAATTTATTGTCAACTGGACGCCACAACACAACATTTAAACTAAGAATTACATGCATATTTCAACATACACTTACAGTAATAAATAAAATAATAATCATCTTGGCGTTGATGTCCTAGTTGTGCACTCAGATCAGATAATTACAGTGGAGCGACTACCATCTGACCTCCGTGACCTCCTGACCCTGCTACCAGGGGCACCTGACCAGATTGGATCATAGTTAGGTACACATTAAGTTTCCTGAATGTGCAGGTTTCACGATGTTTTCCCTCACCGTAAGAGCATCGGTTAGCATTTAACTAATGTACATAACTCAGAAAAGTCATTCATTGGTACATGGCCGCAGTGGGATTCAAACCCGGTACCTCTTACTTACTAGTCGGATACCATAACCACTAGGCCACCAACGCTCCTTACCGGCTTACATTTACTTATTATTGCATACCAACTCAACATAGTTGGAATAATATCAAAATCCTATCCTACTGCTGATGTTATAAATGCGAAATCTTTTAAGGTTGGATAGCTGTTTGTTACTCCTTCAAGCAAGAACATCACACCGTAAGAACATCGCGGTTAGCAGTCAACTAATGTACATAACTCAGAAAAGAGACATTGGTCCATGGCCGCAGTGGGATTCGAGCCCGATACCTTTCGCTTACAAGTCGGATACCGTAACCACTCGGCCACCAGCGCTACCTATAAAAAATCACACGATCTCAATCAATCGAAAATCGACAAACTAGATTAGAAATTATTTAAAATTATGGTAACAAACAATCTGACACCTGTGGAAAGCCGGTAACTGTTTCCCGAAATTCCTACAATCCCTACTCAATATTATAAATGCCAAAGTAAATCTGCCTGTAAAGTAAATCTGTCTGTTCCGATTTCACAGCCAAACCACTGCATCGATGTCATAATCTCCACGATTTGCAGGCAGGTTGTAGATAGTGGTCTAGAATACACAACTGAATACGCTGCTCTAGGGACAGCTTGCTCAGCTGGCCTGCACTCTTACTAATTACAAAGAATTGATGGTTATTGTAGTATGACTTAGTCTCCCTTTGTAGTAGGACTATGACTTTGGCTCCCTGTGTGTGTTCTATGGGCAGTACAATGGGGAGCGTTCTGAGGAACTTTTCTATGTGGTGGCCACAGCGGAATTCCGCCATTGCACTACCCGCCGTAAGTTGGGTACTCATCCTCACTACGTATACCCTCTCTTGGTCACCACGCGAAGGTTCGGAGGAATGTTTCTCGCTCGTACGATTCGGATGTGGAATGAGCTCCCAGCCACAGTGTTTCCTTTGGACTATGACATGTGAACGTTCAAGAGGTAATTTAGAGGTCTCTTCAGAGGCGGACAACGCATTGGTAACTCCCTGGTGTTTGCAGATGTCCATAGGCGGCGGTGTTTGCAGATGACCACTTCCCATCAGGTGCCCCGCTTGCCTGTTTGTCTGCCGTACAACATAAAAAATGTAACTCTGTGGTCATATTTTTATGTCCTAAGTACTACAGTTATTAATTGCGTAGCTAAAAGGTGGTGTACAAAGACACATGGATATCCTTGGAATTTTAAACGTGTAAAGAAAAAGAGTGATTCACTGTTGAAGTGAGATGTATGGGGTATTGTTATGGATTTTTCGTTATTACAAGCCATGCCGTAACGAAATGTACTTTTGTCCTGCCAGCCTTTAATTCGACCTACTGACCTATGGGTCTTCTTACCCATAAATTGCGCTTTCAGTTTGAGTAGCTTCATTATGTTCTGCCTACAACAATGTCGTAAGAATTTATTTATAACTTACTAAAGGCTCTTCGAATGTTAAAGTCTAAAATTTATGTTTATAAGTACATATTATAGGTGTAAATAAACTGCAATATTTCCACATAAGAATTTTCAATTTAAAATGAAATTGATATCGAATGTGTGTACAACCATTGGTTATCGGCCAGTATTGTACGAGGGAATATCGGAAAACTGACATTTAAACTTGAAGTTTATTCCATACTGTTATTAAATTGCATTATAAAATTGAATTGGATTGTTGAAAAATAATGTAGGTATGTACCATATCACCTTACATTACATTGCTTTGCATCCATGACCTCCATCATTCATAGGCGTAGTGACTATATAGGTACTGATATTATTTAAAACAGGTCAATAATTATATTCATAACAAACAAACAAACTTTACCTCTAGAAAATAATATTGCCAAATAAAAACGGTTAGGATATGATAAAATACTTATAATTTTAAATCAAATGTATGTTTACACACTGTATAATTACACGGCTTTAAGAGAGTTGTTAACATGAAGATTCCAATGTCTTCACCGTAATTTACTTACCAGATTACGTGTTGGATGGTCAAATAAATATTGCGTTGGCCTCAACCAAATGTCGCGCCGGTTATCGCAATACGCTGCAACAAGGTCCACGATGCACCTCTGTCTGGCGGGCATGCAGATCACATCACGCAAGGCGCCGCATTGTTGATAGAAATCACATCAAAATTAGACTAAGGATTTTTCCACACAGCTACATCATCAAACTATACCCGAACCAACGAACTAACGTCACATACTTCCGTTGCCTACTGTACACGCCAAACCGCATAATGTAGAGTCTAAAACAAAAAATCGTGCTCTGAATAAAACATGATGTTGGTAATTTTATTGCTTGAAAATAATCAGCCTTGTGGTTATCGAGGTTAGGTTTAGATCAAATTCTGAATACCTACTTTTATTATCCTTACCCAATACTTATTTTGGTGCATTCGCGAAGTGGAATTTTTCTTTATACATGTAAGTTTTACAAATGCTACAAGTATATACTATTCGAATTATACTTAGTGGAAACATAGTTCTTCAAATATCATTTGTGAAAAATGTAAATGTAAACTAATACATTTTCCTAAGCAGACGCAGTGTTTCTTAGAATAGAGTTCAACGAGGGTGAATATTTCTTGAGACATGGTGGATGCCACTGTAAGTTTTGTTTGCAACATTATATGGTATGCCGCTGCATCGTATGTGCCCGAAATGTGTTTTGCTCAAAGTTTATTTATATATTCGTATGACATTAATAGCCGAGTCGCTTTACTCAAAGTAAGACTCAACAGACAAATTCGAGCTGAGATTGAGAGGGACGTAGTTACTACACAACGTCTTTTCTATCAAAATTAATATATATAACAAAATCACATACTTACTTAATAACCTAACCAAATTTACTTAAACTCAAATATTTTCTAAATTACGGAACCAATTTTAATAAAACAAAGCTAAAGACCTTCGCAGTTCTCACTGCTGTAGCCTTTCTGGCATTTGAGTTAGCAAGGGATATGTTAAACTGGATTTCAAATAGAGAAAATCTTTCAACATTCAAATTGGTCTATAATGCCACAGACAGATACACCAACCCACAGATACACATGTCAAACTTATATCACCCCGCTTTTTTTTGTCAGGGGTTAAAAATAACAACTCAACGGTATACTTGATTATTGCAGTAAGTAATAAAAATGCCTTCCATGTTCCAATATTTTATGTAATAGAGTTAAATGTTTGTAAAAGTATTGTTCCGTGTAATCGCCCACATATCCACGGAATAACCAAGTTTTTCTTCTGTGAGCCCCAGTGTCGCAAATGCTGTATCACAAATGTAATGCAAAGAAAACAAAAGGACTGACAGAATTAATGAGATGGGAAATTCTTCCAATGTTATTCAACCATAACAAAAAACCATTATGATAATCACAACAAAATATCGGTAATTTTTTTATTTTTAATAGAAAAGAGTTCAACGCGCCACCTGTTACGGCGCAAGATTTCATCTTAAAAGAGTTCGAGGGGTCAAGCCTATTTTCGTGACCTATTTTATAAGCAGTTAGGTCCCCAGTGGACCTAGGCCGATACATACCGTACAATAATCAGTTCATCATCATTATTCCACATTCGACTTTTCTCACAGTTTTAATTGCCATGATGAGATAATAATATATTAAAGGTCAAGCACGTAAGAAGTGCTGCAGCGTTGGTATCTAGAAAGGCAAAGTCATCCTGCAACAAACACATGCAAATTCTCTGGGGGTATCTGACACACCTACCCCGGTACGGTAGATATCTCTAGGACTTTTCGCACAGCTGGCAAGACAGCTTCCTGAGCCTGAGGTCGAAAGTGTTGTTATGATTCGGATTCCCTACTAATTAGCGGGCGGCCAGCAACAAGCCATTTCATCGGGTTCCTTAGTCTCTGCATCAACCTGTCACACCCAACTCTCTAAAATGACTTATACACAAGGGGACCTCCAGGTTATCAATATTACAGCACTCGGACGTGAGGGAATGAGCCACGGAGCAAACTGAGGGATTACAGCTTTAATGCTTAGCGCCAACTAGACTCAGCTCCGTGGGTGGGCTGAAGCCATAGCACCAAGTAATTTCGGCTGGTCCCTTCGCATCACCCTGGGGTCACGTATAGGTTAACTAGGTAATACCTACGGATGTGGTGCAATACCTCCAAAGCTAGGTCTTATAAACGTTACTAACATTTTGTAAATATTACTTAACATAAATATCTTGTAAGTGTTGCTGAACTGTATCTACTGGTAATATCAGTTTTTCTGATTTTAGTACAGAATACAATCCCAGGGTAGGACAAAAATTACCTTTCGTTTAATTTTGCGGAGGCAATGTCGCAGGCAGAAGCTAGTGTATATTCACGCTAATTAATTCCCTACTTACACAATAATTCCTGTCCGTGTAATATTTGTTTATAAATTCATATTTTTTGACATATCATCCATTTAAACATATGTGAATTACCATATAATACAGAAGCTGTTTGTCTTTGTCGTGTAGACCGCACGGGCGGCCGCGGCCCGTGACCTGCGGCTGACCGCTTTCCCTATCGCTAATCAATTAAACATTAAGCTGGTCAGATTGAAAGATAAGCTAATGTACAATTGAAATACGAATGTTATAGACAGGGCAATTTAATGTTAAACGTAATTAGCTTGCGTGAGTTATGCTGTAGAAAAACAATAATCATAAATTGACGTTGTAAATTGTTGACAAGCATCACGAGCCCTGCATTGCCAAATATGTATGTAAATCTTGACGGCGGAACCAGTGAAAATTCAAACCGAGTTTCGGGTGCAATGACATACACAACTTCTTTACGGCTAGACGGCGTTTCCAAACAGCAGCAGGTTGTGATGGGAATTCTAAATTAACACTTACGTAATTGAGGAGCTGACTACCGATTGATTTGCGAAAAACTTCATCGAGAACTACTAAACAGGCAAAAATCAAACTGCCTAGCTGAATACCAGTCTCACTGACGAATGTGGAGACTACTTAATATGAGTACCTAGCATTTGGTGTGTACTTAAGGAAACACAAATTTAAATTGATAAGATATTCGCTTCAATGACCCCGTTATGGGGAAAATTCGTAGACTGCTCCATTTTAGTGATAATTGTAATCGGAAAAGCGTACTTGAACAAATAACGTTATCTTGTCCGGTGCGAGGTCTATCGCGGCGAAGCTCGCGTTGAGTAACGTTTCGCAAAACGCTTCTGCGACAATACCGTGACAACTGGTGAAGACAAATACACGTTATCTTATGAATAATGCCGATTATGTTGGGTAAACAAGCTCGCTTACGAGTGCATTTTTTCACAAAATGTTATCGTTTCTACAGGGTGTTCTCCTCGATCAGGTGAGTGATGTGATGGATGACGCGCAAGACAGAAGCTGCATTGTACTCATTTACAATTTATACCACCAACATAATAGCAACTCTTCGTTTCTGGTAAAAAGTAAGTTTAGTATATAGTTAAAAGTTATGTAAATTACGACAAGTGCTGTGTTATTTTTTAGTTTTTATTCTAGCTTGAGGTACGTCGTCAAAGATATAGTCACATTTTAATAAAATGTTTGCAATTTACACCGTGAAAAATGCTTTTTTTTTTTAAAAAAGGATGTGTTCATTCAATATGAAAATAAGAATAGCTTTCACCAGCAATTAGTTCGTACAGGCTTCGGTCTGAGTTATCAATGTGCCTCTTCCCAATCTTATAAACTATGCGATCATATATATCATAAGTATGTTGCCCTTTTGCTGCGAGAACAAACAAATGTTCTTTTGAACTAATAATTTATTTGGAGATTAAAAATATAAATTGTAAGAATTCTCTTAGATAGTCTCCCTCCCACACCGAACCAACTGTGACTCAAGATCCGTCTAGGTAAAAAGTTTCAGCTCGTACGTTGTCATGAATTTGTACATAATGTATGCCAAGTTTCAGTAATAAGTAATTTGCATGGTTGTTAAAGTGGTGAGCGTCCACAGTGTTTCGGGCACGTCCTGTGCGTGCGGCTTGGCCGGCGCGGGCGCACGACTCACCTAGATGTCGCGCCTATTGTCCGCGCGGCTGGGTGAGCCACCATTACCTCACACTACCAATATTGGGTTACGAGAATTTTACTTCAAGGCCCTCTTTTAGGAGCAAATAGAGGTGGTATAAATGGAAAGACGAGTGACAATGATGCGCAGTCGAAGTTCAACCCGCCCCGAAATGAATGCTCTCGCCGGTCTCCTGTGGTGCGGTCTCGTGGGTACGTAGTGCCTCGGCCGCTCCTTCATAATCGGATTATAGTGATTTATTGTGCAGTGCTTAAAGAGATTACGTTACAATATTTGTCGAGCTTAAAGCAAATGTGTATTCAATAATAGCTTATCCTTGTTGTGTTTGAAAAAGCTGAGTGTCACATTACATGGATTGTATTTGCATAACCATTTCTTTTTTCTTTTAGGTAGCGCGTTAGGGTATTACCCGCAAGCGCAACAGCAGTACAATGTCGCCCCTAACACTCAGTACAACGTGGGTGCCAACCCCAACTACCTGACGGAGCAGTCGCAGCGGCTGTTCTGGGGTAACCAGGGCAGCAACCAGGTCGGCGGCACCGGCCTGTGGGCGACACTCAGCAACAAATTCCCGTTCCTGGCTAATATGTTCGGCCGGATGGAACTACCTGCCGAGTACGGGGTTCCGAATCAGCTAAGCTCCCAGTACGGCGCGCCCCAGCAACAGTACCAGCAGTACTACCAGGCGCCCCAATACCAGCAAATGCAATACCAACAACAATACCCCCAGCAGTACCAACAGCAACAGTATCAACAGCAGCAATATCAACCGCAGCAATACTACCAGCAGGTGCCGTCTTCCAATCAATTTGTGCGTTCGTTTGGCCGTGACGTAGGCTTCACGGACGATGCAGTGATTGTGACTCCTCCGCAGGTTCCGATCGCGGCGCCCGCGCCGGCGCCCGCGCAGCCGCCGGTGCCCGCCGACGGCTACCGATACAACAAACCCCAGAACAGACTGGAGCTTCCTCCAAAGTAATTAGAATAGCGATTATTTTAGTGATATTTTTAGTATAACTGATGCCCTCTAACTACGTCTTGGTATGCTCCTGTTACCTATTATAAATGAACTATCGTTAAATGATTTTAATAAAGTTGAGGCTAAACCAGAGGCGTGACGGTATCATTAACAATGTATTTAATAAGAAATAATACGGGTTTACTTACAATTTATGTAAGTATTTATATCTAATAGTTGATTACGTTTGCAACTAAATTTTATATCTAATATTATTATTGTATTACACTATCAGAAGTTAACAATTGCAATATTTGCAACTGGACAAGAACTGTTGTAATTGAATTTATATATAAACTAAGAAAAATTCATGTAACGTTAATAAATAAAATTACTAGAATTCCAATAAATATATATGTTTTATAATATATTTTTACTTATATGTTATTTATTTAATTTTTTATCCATTCTGTTTTAATGAAACAAAATCTTAACAAGAAACAGCTCCTATTTGACGACCTGAGTGGTTCAGTGGTCAACATGCCGGTCTGCCACGCTAGAGGTCCCGGGTTCGATTCCCGGCCGGGCAGAAATTGATATGATTAATTTTAATTTCTGTTACGGGTCTGGGTGTTATATGTATAATAAGTATGTATTTGAAAGTATTTAAGTAGTTTATCAGTTATCTAGCACCCATAGCACAAGCTTTGCTTAGTTTGGGGCTAGATGGCGCTGTGTGAATTTGTCCATTAATTTTATTATATTTATTTATATGTCAAAAAGTCGTAACTAGGAAATCGAGACGAAACCGAAGAAGAATGATCATCTATTTAAATACGTATTTGTTTCCAGAAACCATCCATTCAAATTTCTGTTTAGGTAACACTAAAATTTTACGCTTACGCTTCGAATATAAGTAGGGAGTCCTTTCTAATAATCGTTTTATGAATACGCTAATGTGGTGTCCAAAATACTGTAGAATCCGTTGTTTTATAAGACAGCCGCGGTTCGGCGCGAGATCGGAGTAGGTAAATAGATTAAGTAGTTCAAATATTATAGCGAAGTTTACGAGGAAAGTAAAACAAGTGGTAGGTACTGACCTATATATCAGTGGGAGAAATCTAGCTCGGGACGCCTTTTATTTCGGTTCGATTCTAACTTTATTACACAATAACAAAACTAAATAAAACCCTAATCTAAAAACCCATATGTACATATGTCACCCATATTGCTGCCATTGAGGGGGATAATGCTGGCTGCATACTCCCGCTGGATGGCTATCCCTACGCATGGGTCGAGAAACGGAATTTTAATTTTAGTCAATAACTTTTTGCTTCAGATCCCACAGCCCCAAAGTATAAACGGCAAACGCCGCAAATATACGACTGTCAGGGAGCGAAACAATTACTATATGAATAATATAACGTCAATCTACTTTCATCGTCATCATCATCTGAACGGTCATTCTTACCAGATTGATTTTCCTGGTCTTTATCCTCTTTTCCCGAGCTTCGGTCTCCTCGAATCGTAAGCCGTCGGCTCTTCGACTCGGCGATGATAGTCAACTTATTTTCTACGTGTCCCAGGGGCTTACAGCACGTCACCAAACCAGCGCAGGCGAGCCTATTCTATCTTATACGCGCTATTTCATTACACACTAAATCAAGTCGCATTACCACCGTACATACATCACAGCATTTTTATTTCGTTGGCGTGAAGTTCGTGGCCGCGCTTGCTCATGTCTCGCAGCTGTAGAGCATCACAGGGTTAATTATGCTCTTGTATACAAGCCCCTCGAGCTTGACAGGAAATGTAAAGTCTCAGGTGACAGCCGTGAGCTCCCGCCATATGGCCTAAGCTGCTGAGATACGAGACTTCGGAGCGTACTTGTGCATCACGAAATCGGATCAAGTTCCCTGTGTCAATGGTTTCAAAATCGCTAAGGTGGCAAACATGCTTACGGTAAGTAGTCACCGCAGCCTATGCATATTTGCAGTAAGGGCATCACCCACGCGCTGCCGACCCCGTAAAAACCTTTATCCACACTCATAGTGTAATGTTCCAATTACATATTCGAAAACAGTCGTTTAAGGGTACACTTTTTTCACGCCAGTCTATATAATTAAAAAAATATACTTTTCGATACAGCATTTCCCATACTATTTTCATTACAACTGTATCGAAAAATAACTTTATCTACACTCATAGCGTAATGTTCCAATTACATATTCGAAAACAGTCGTTTAAGGGTACACTTTTTTCACGCCAGACTATAAAATTTTAAAAAATTACTTTTCGATACAGCATTTCCCATACTATTTTCATGACAGCTGTATCGTAAAATAACTTTTTAATCATTATGCAACACTTATATTTTTTAAATTCTCGTCGGGCGCCCGGACACGGTCAAATGTAGGCTGAATACATAGATGTCTTTAACAAATTCAAATTCAAAATTTAAATTTTCCTGTTTATATTCTGTGTAATTATTTTCCCGCTAAACAAAATATTTTTTGTAATTGTTGTAATTTGTGTTTGTGAATGTTTTTTCTTATTTTAAGCAAATAAATAGATAAATGTAAAAGTAGTTAAGTGAATTTCCCGCCGCTTGATATCCTCGACGCGTAGATACAACAGAACTGACTCGCAGCTTACTACCAGCAAAGTTGAGAAAATTATAGGTACGATATTTTAACATAAAAATACGAGTGTAGATAAAGTAGTGTATGCAACTGCATATAATTAGGTATTAAAACACTCGTGTCAAACTATTATCATACTCGGCTACGCCTCGTATGATAAACAGACACTCATGTTTTAATACCCCCTTTTATATGACAGTTGCATAAACTACTATTATCTACACTCATATCATAATGTTCCAATTACATATTCGAAAACAGTCGTTTAAGGATACACTTTTTTCACGCCAGTCTATAAAATAAAAAAAAATTACTTTAATAACTTTTTCTACACTCATATCGTAATGTTCCAATTACATATTCGAAAACAGTCGTTTAAGGATACACTTTATTCACGCCAGTCTACAAAATTTAAAAAAATTACTTTATCTACACTCATATTTTCATGTTAAAATTTCGTTCCTATAATTTTCTCAACTTAGCTGGAAGTAAGCTGCGAGTCAGTTCTGTTGTACCTACGCGTCGAGGATATCAAGCAGCGGGATTAGGTTTTAAAACACTAGTGTTAAACTATTGTCATGTTTTAATACCCCCTTTTATATGCCAGTTGCATAAATTAAGTACTATTTCACTTCTCGAAGAATCAATCTACTTTGCTTTACTTTTTGATAATGTGGTTTCAATAAACTCGTACTAAATATTTAACATGCAAATACAAAATGGCCTTAAATCTAATTATTCCTTGCAAATTAAAACTTTAAATATCGTTAAATACCGATTTACCTACACTTATACCCCACTACGGCGCGTGTTCTTCACGCTATAGTTTATTTGAAGAATCTACTCATCATATTTTATGGGAATGTGAATAAAATGGGAGCAGAACAAAGTTGTATTTATTACTCGTGTGAAGTATTATTAGGCTACAATAGACAACTTTAAAGCTAAGCGCTATTGTCTTTTGTTATTATTATAATTGGCAACATAATAAATAAAATAATTTATTTACTTGTCCGTGGTGCGCCTTCACCGCCTTTCCTATTTTTTTTTACGCTGTCTTCACTTTTTGAGGCGGAAAGTTGGCACCAATATATTTCCTGCTCCTACCTGTTACCTAGGAATTAAACTTGTCCTCGGGCGTACGTTAGTTTTGTAAAACGACGGATTCCACATTTCGACCGTGGTAATATGGGTAGGTACCTACCCTTATCCATACGTACACCCCTCAGATGAACTGCCAACTTATTTGTCATCAACTTGAGTCACATCCACATCAGTGGAAGGTTTTATAAGATTGGCAGGCGAGTTGAAAATCGCAGTGCTGAAAGCTTACAGAAAACGCTGCTGCTATTTGGTTTTTCACTAAGATCAATATCTTCACCTTGTACCACACTAGTAACTGGAGCGGTACCTGAACGATCCGACTGATGGAACAACTCCAACTACCTAACTATGAGCGAGTCCTACCGATAATTTGTCAAATTAAAAGATATATCGGTAAAGTTTTCGATTTAGAATGTACCTATTAATTAAATATAAATAAACCTATTAGATACAGTAAGAATTTAAAGTCGGGCAGTGGAAACAAAGTACTTACACATAATAAAAATGTCAAAGGTTTCCATTATTTTATACATCTTATGTTAAAACCGTTAAAAGATTTTTGAAAAGGGGCTTACGTCACTAGGCAATCTAACTTCATTCTTCGGCAATCGAATTATACTTACAATATCACTTTTAATTTGGCGAAATAATCCACGTTGCCACCAGGTATATATCAGATAAGAGTATTGCAGGACGCGTCGCAGCGGCGATCCTGGAGCAACCAAGGAAGAAATCAGGGCAGCAACCAGGGGAGCAGCAGCGGCCTATTGGCGACGGTCACCATTCAATACCCAGTCTTAGCTAAAATGCTCCAACGTACGAATGTGCGTGCTGGCTACGGAGTACTGAACCCCCAGTATGGCGTACCACAGTACTACCAGCCGACTCAGTACTCACCGATCCAGTATCCACAGCCGATGATCCCATCACAGCCGTACCAACCGCTGCAGTTTCAACCGCAAGCGTATCAATTAAACCAGTTGCCGGCACTCAATCCGTCAACGACTGCTCCTGAAACGAAAGCGCCGGAGCGGCCGCAGCGGCTGCACCGACCGCAGCGGCCGCCGAAGCCTACGATTGGATATCCGTCCAAAATGCCACATAAGTTAAAATTGGAAACCGTACACACGTTCCCGCCAGCGCTTGTTTCCGCGCAAGCACCCATACATCCAGCACTCATACATCCAGCACTCATACATCCACCACTCATACATCCACCACCCATACATCCGTCAGCGCCAGCACCCATATTTCCGTCCGTGCCCCCGATGATGGACGAGCCTCCAATAGAGATGGATGAGCACCCAGTTGTGATGGATGAGCACCCAATTGGGATGGGTGATCACCCAGTTGTGATGGATGAGCACCCAGTTGTGATGGATGAGCACCCAGTTGTGATGGATGAGCACCCAGTTGGGATGGATGAGCACCCAGTTGTGATGGATGAGCACCCAGTTGGGATGGATGAGCACCCAATGGCGATGGATAGGCTCGTGCCGGCAATTGTATCCACACCCTCTCCTAAGTCCGGGTTTGCAGCCGGGTTTGGGTCCGCGGTGGCGTCTGCACTTACACCCGTGCTTGCGATCGCATCTGACCATACGAATCCGCGCGCACCCGTAACTCCGCGCACCTCTAGCTCGTATAAGTTCGGGCTTGGGTCCGCGCTTGCGTCCGCACTTACACCTGTGCTTGCGACCGCAACCGCGCGCTCATAAGTAATGTTCATAGTACTTATAATATTTGATTTAGTGTGTAGCTATTGTAAATAACTCATGTCCTCCGCTTTGAGCTGGTACACACGACGCGTTGCGGCACCGGCGAGACGACTGACGTCCTGCACGGCTAGCACAAGTGTGTTCTTGCGCGTGATAAGCTAGAAATGGCGCGACATAAATACTGCTATCTTTTTCATCTCGAGAGAAGTATTTTGTATTGAGAGAAGGAAACATAGGCTCTCTCGCGGCGCGAAACATATCGCGGCCACACTTGTGCTAGCCCTGCACACGGCTAGCTCACGACACGAGAGAGCGTTTGTTTCCTTCTCTAAATACCAACATGAAAGAGACAGCAGTATCTATGTGGCACCCTTTCTCGATTATCGCGCGCGAGAACTTGTGCTAGCTGTGCTGGTAACGGCGACGTGTCTAATCTTGCCCACCTCATCGCGTCGTACAGGCTCAGCTATTTTCTATGAACGATAGTTCAAGCTTAAAAAATGCGCAATTTAGGCTCTATGATAGATTGAATAAACGATATCCTTTAATATATTTATTATAGAACAGGTTTACATACAATTTGTATGTAACCGTTGTTTGCACCATTTGCAACTCAATTTTATTGTATTTGAATTGCATACATTCCGAACAACATTGTATGTAATATAGGTACTTTAATCTAGGCTATTATCTATTATCTCATTATTAATTTTGTATAAATTTTCTTTTAATTTTTCTTATTTTAACGATAATGTTCCAAATCATTTAATATAAATAGAACGACCGTACTTATGATTATCGGTCGTACAATGTACAATTTCGAACGACAGGTAGGGGTAGGTATAACAAAAGTAAATAATTACTCTGTATTGTAATCTACGTAGGTGTTATTCCAATATGTTTTATTAATAGATATTATATTTCTACTACATAGTAAACCCTTTTTTATTTGACAACCTTGTACATAATTCATTTCAATTATAATCTACCAGCGGAGGAGAGGCTTACCTGCCAGAAATATATTATTAACATCGCAATGTCTAAAATAAGTAAATAGATAGTATTTATTTCTTTAGGCACTACAAAACTTCATTTCGTACCGCCGAAATCAAGTCCATAAGTATACTTATGTGTATCCCAGTACAATATTCTTAGAAATTAAGCATAAATTATAATATAGGTAATTCTTTAAATAATTAATCGGGTGCCTAATTAAGCACTCGATTGTGAATTTGTTACGTTAGATTTCCTAGGCAATTCTGAGCTTGTAGTGAAGACACCATTGCCTACCGTAAAAGCTCTTAGTCTATCTTTAGTTGGAGACCCCCGCGTAGTTGTCATAGTACCCTTGGCCGTCGGCACCGAGCCCTACCGAAGAGCTGGCGACGACGCTCCGGGCCCCAAGCACAGGACCATACTGGTGCGTGAACTGCCCATCCCTGTAAATTAGGTAATAATTATATAAAAACTAGGAAGAAATTGATTCACTTGGTACTGTCCTGACAAACCTCAATCATGTATAGGTTAATGTTTTTGTCTTGATGGCTCCCATGGTACAATACCAGAATACCAGAATACTTACTGCTGCTGCAAATTCCTCAGGCGATCTTGTTTGCCTACCAACCCACACTTGAAATACATTGTGAGACTGGACTGTACACATGGCGACTATCATCATCATTATATCAGCCAAAAGGCGCCCACTGTTGGACATAGGCCTCCCCCACAGATTTCGACAAGGACAGGTCCTGTTCCTTCCGCATTCAACTGGTACATGCGATCTTTACCAGGTCTTCGGTCCACCTTGTAGGAGGCCTACCCACGCTGCGTCTTTCGGTACGTAGTCGCCACTCGAGAACTTTACTGCCCCATCAGCCATATTTTCTTCGAGATATGTTCACTGCACACTGCCACTTTAGCTTGGCAATCCGGCGACTATAATGAAATAATAAGGTGTACCTCCGTCTGCGATGACCAATTTATCATCTTCAAAGTTTAGAGAATCGCGAGATCTTTAAGCCCAGCCGTGGGCGTAACATAGAAGCGATTACAGTTTGATAAGCATGTCAATTAGGAGTTTGTTATGGCTGCTCTCAGTTAAATTTCGGACCAAAACGGACAAAAAACGGAATAATTTGACTGTGATACTTAGAACGAAACGCAACCTAAACTATGTTTTAAATACTTAGACACTCAATCCAATTAAATTATTGAAACCTAAAGAGTTTGCATGTTTGTCCGTTTTAAAGCGCTAAACTTCCAACCGAGTTGACAAATACTTGGACTAATAGGAAGCTCGTGTGTGTCTTAGGGTACGTCATGTAAAGTAACAGGATCCGTGGGGTAGCAGTAACCAGAGTTTCGACATGAAAACGAGGAGCGATCGCTATTGTATTATTTAGCAATGTTGATATATCAAATAGGACAAGTATAAATAGTGGTCTACTTCTGCTGTCTCCACTTTTAGGGGCGGGCTGGAACCAATAAATAGATAACTAGGCATGTTCTGGGCTGAGCACCTGATGCCCCTCTGTATAGGGGCTCTAGGCTAGGGGGTTGCCATGCTCTGCTTTTCCCATATGCAACCTACTACATATGAAATAGTCCCTCTCCGACTATTCTATTTTTATGTTGAGGCACTACTATTTCATTTTGAAGCTACTAGCTCGCATTGTTGTAAACGACTGCACGGTTTCCATACCAAATATACACACAAATGGGTTAAATGAAAAACCACAAGGCATAGTATGACATTGCGTGTATTAAATAATACATATTAAATAGTTAAATTATAATAATGATAGTCTTCCGGCAGTTGCACAGAAGGGCGCGCGGCGCGGGGGGCCGACGGCGCGCGCGAACGTGCAACTGGTGGAAAATGGTAAGCCCTCACCCCTCGTAAGTACGCATGAGCTCGCTTCAGCCGTCGACGATGATTAGGGATTAATTCACGATCCTATGAACATAGAAATTAAAAATAGTTAGTAACAAAATGTATGTGCATCTATAGAAAGAAATGGGAAAATCTAAGTGAAAAAAATGGACCAAAGCAGTAGGCTAATTACATAATTCTATTGCTAATAATTCTCCGATTTAAATGATTGAAATTGTTACTTTTGCGATTACGTATGATCGATTTAATAGTTTTAGTTTAATGCAACGGAACCTTGTTAGCAATTGAACCCATGAAATCAATGATACGTGATCGCAAAATTAACAATTTCAAACATTAAAATCAGAGAATCGTGAGCAACAGAGTTTCGCAAATAGCCTACAGATATATTAAGGTAGCTCACCATCTATACGAATCAAAATATAACACAATGTATACAACAAAATTATTCCAAAAAGCGAAATTAATTCTACTCATTGGTCATATATTTTTATTATTATAGACTCAAATATACAATGTCAAGCAAAAATGTCACTTATACACGACGATATTTCTTAAACTAGAAAATATAGCTTCATGGGACAAAGTGTTACCGGAATGTATGTGATCCCTCTTTATATATAATTCCTAGGAAATGTATATAATGCCTAAAATTGACAGTCACATTACACATTTGCTAGAAATTTCATATATTTCCTAAACACGAATCAGAAATGTGTTACGCACGCCTAACCTCTCGGTTAGCAATAAATATTAATGTCCTTTATCGCCCATTTATATCATCATCATCATCATCATCATCAGCCGATATTAGTCCACTGCTGGACATACACAGGGTGGATTGGCGCTCTCCCTATGAGCGCCAATGCACCCTGTCCTCAGCTTGCCGCATCCAGCATCCACCCGCAGCCTTTCGCAAATCGTCACTCCATATGGCCGGAGGGCGTCCTGCACTACGCTTGCCGAGTGTATTTATAAAATAAGTCGCTTTCTGCGTCTGTCTGTATATCCGCTAGCTTCTCCTAAACCACGCAACAGATTTTGATGCGATTTTTACTATAATTTAGAGCATTTCTCCCGGAAGGTTTATATTATGTATCATCATCGCCATCTTATCAGCAGCAGGACGTCCACTGCTGAACATAGGCTTAGACCCCACGTCTTCCACATCGATCGACTCATACGTCTGCGACCTACGTCCGTCCATCTCGAGGGGGCCGACCCACGTCACGATTTTCGGTACACCACGCCTCACCGAAACCTCTCCGCCCCATACCTGTCGCCCCCTACCTGGATGAGCTCGCTTAACTTCCCTTTGTTTTCCGTTAGATTTTTGACTTTTGAAAAGAGATTAATTAACGTAATCCTAATTCAATAAATACTTTTTCATTTTCATTTTCATTTTCCATCGGCCATCGGTTCTGCTAGCTACGTGGCTGCCAATTTGCCACTTAAGTTTTGCGACTCTGGAGCCTACGTCGTTGACCTTAGTTCTACAACAGATATCTTCATTTTTTATCCTATCACGTAGAGAAACTATGAGCATAGCTCTATCACTCGCTGCGTGATCTTGAGCCTTTTTACAAGGCCTTTCGTGAGACACCAAGTCTCTGATCTGTAACTTATAGCTGGAAACAGACAGTGATCATAGACTTACGTCTTGAGACACTGCGGTATTTTGGGCGAGAAGATTCCTTGCCCACTCGAGCTAGATTCCTTGATAGACCTCTATATCAAAGTTGGATCTACCTGACTGGCCTGTCTGTACCAGGTTACCTAACTGGCCTATTTGTCGTTAACTTCGAGAATAGCGCCCTTAACCATTACTGACCTAACCTTCGTCTTGTCCCTGTTAATTTTATCACCCACCTCCTCCAGAGGCACTTCAAGACTTCATAGAGCTATCATAAGTTGTTCAGGAAATATCGTCGTTTTAAGTGAACTAGTTACTTTTGCTCGTCAGTGAATTGTCTTTATTTAGCGTCACAATAAAGATATTTGATAACATACCCGCGGCTCCCCAGTGATCTCGGATTGCCACTACCAACGCAGCCCGGGCCGCTGCAGGGGCGGTAGCCGCCGCCGCCGCCGCCGCCGCCACCGCGCCCATAGTCGCCGTATGCATTAGCATTGGCTTCTGCGTTCGCATGTGCATCTCCCCCTGAAATATTACATACATGTTATAGAAAATTAGCGGCTCACCTCAGCTTCGTCTTTTAGATATCATAATCTCTCTTCGAGAGAATGTGTATGAGAATGTCTCCCTCCTATTTCGAAATCTCATCCATTATTTTGGTACTCACTATTCATTTCGAAAATATGTATGTAACAATTAACACGGTTTAGTTTAGGTTGCCAATATGTACTGGCCGACCAGCAAGGTACGTACCGGTACAACTTTTCTCTGCTTAGTACTTAAATCTTCCATACAAAGCGCTCTATCTACGGTTTATGAACCGTATTAAAATACGATGTCAATTTTAGAGTAGACATACCTACCAACAGACAAACGCGAATATAGACTTTGTTTCGTTCGAAAACAGCAACACTCTGTCTTACCATTCGATCCGATGATACAAAGACAATCCTTTTACCTTGCCTATAAGTGGTGTGGGCCTAAGACCTACGCACAGTGAGTGGCACTAAACTAACACAACTGCAACAAAGCACGTACGACCCAAAGTCTAAAAAAATATAGGTACCATATTTGCAAGTAACAAAATAAGAGCGTCGGTGGCCGTATATGGCGGCTGAGTATTCGACTCGTAAGCGAGAGGTACCGGGTTCGAATCCCGCTGCGGCCATGTACCAATGACTCTTTTCTGAGTTATGTACATTAGGTGAATTCTAACCGATGCTCTTACGGTGAGGGAAAACATCGTGATGAAACCTGCAAATTCAGGCAACTAAATTTATAACCATGATCCAATCTAGTCAGGTTCCCCTCATCGCAAGGTCACGGAGGTCAGTAGGTAGTCCCTCCATTGTAATTAAAACCTGATCGCCAAATCCGGGATCATGGTCAAGGCGGACCCCGGGCCCTCGTCCTCGAGAGCACAACCGGGACATTAACGCTAAGATGATTATTTTTTTATTATTATTTGCAAGCAACAAAATCAACACACAGCTACCTTTACACAGTACTAGTATATATTGTAGAATACCCATAGGTACTCATATTAGTACCTTGGAACGTAAGTTTTAATTATTAAACATGACCAACAACAATGCCCCATTCGGTGTATTTTTATCGATATAATAATTCATTTCTTTCTACGTACCTAGTTTTATTGATTTTTATGGGACATTGTCTTGCCCAATGCATGTTAGTTATATTTAAACGAGTTAGGTACATTTATGTTTTCTATTTACACAAAGCGGTCAATCCCGGCTAATGCCTGGGTCCGTTTTGCAGCTATCCAATTACACAATACCTAAGAATATCACCAGTAGTTTTATAGCAGAAACTCCGTATAATAATTTTACTCCTGCACGTATATTTTCCCGTACATTTTGACATTCTACAACTCTCCGTATTCACAATTTCTTTATTTGTCGACAAAATTAACCTTTTTACCGTTGCGATCAAATGAACCGAGCGACTAGTTGTGCCCATTAAAACCCAGTATTTATTTACCCACCCAAAACATTTCATGTAAAATTGATTGGCTCTTATGAGGTGATAATGATTATGAGGTGAAAAAGTTATCAGATCTCATGTAGAGCCAAGTTCCTAACTTTACAATTTTATGGCATCACCTTAAGAGTCGCCTAAGTTTAGTGCAACCAGGCATTAGAGTCACAAAATCGGTGTCATAAAACTATGAGTGGCTTAACCAGTTTAGTTTCCACTTAAGATTAGTGGTGGTGCAATGCTTTTTCTTGTTAGGAATATCTTAAATCAACTAAAGCGACTCCTAACATTTAGAGCCTAATGGTTTTTAGCACCTAAAGAATCATCATCGTGGCGTTAATGTCCCGGTTGCGTTCTCGCGCACGAAGGCCCGGGGTCCAGTTTTTAGCACTTAAAGGTGCTAATAAAATGCAAAGTATAAAAGCCAAATAAATGAAAATTTCTTTGCTTTATAAGTCTGCTGCATACATCGTAATCTAAAAATCTGAGCTTTCAGGCATTGTCTAGACCGACAATAAAAGAGTCTGTAAATTGGCCAAACACTTCAAGATATGTAGTGAAACTTACACCCCCAACTTAAACCTCCTACTTTGCTAGCTAATCCTTACTTTTTGCTCGGCTTGGCAGGGGCACTTCCGTGCCCCTATATTTCTAAGTTATCTACGGTACGAAGAAAGACGTGCTCTATATTTCAGCGCCATTGGAAAGTAGTTATCGATAGTCTCGATAGATCATTTTTTGCGGATGCCGCCCACCGGCCGGCGGTGCGGTGACCGTTAGGCGAGTGCGCCGGCGCCGGTCCGGCCAATTAAACTGTTCCCAAGCAAACGTATCTACCTTAGAACCATGTTAGAACACATAAGTTGCCGCTGTCACGGTACCACATACCAGTGGTGTTCCAGATTGGACGTGCTATGCTTACTAATTTCGTGTAGTGTAGAGCTGTATTATTGAATGCAAATTATTGTAGAGGTACTCTGTATTTAGGAAGTTTAAGTTGGTCATTATAGGGCGGCCTTTCCTAATAAAGTAGGTTAGGTAGTTAGGCTTTATTATATATTTTATTTTACTGTGAGTTAATTTTATTGTAACTTATTAAAGAACAAATGCGTCGGTAAAATATAGTACATACTAGTACCTGAAAGTTCTGTTTTGAACTTAAAAATTATTTACTATTTTATTTTATAATCTTATTATATTTAGTAAGGCATAAAATTTGCGTGTCATCTAAACTACATACCAACTTATATTAAGTACAATAACGGTACTTTTCGTACCAGATACGTCTCATTTATTGATTTGACTACTTCCGTCTATGAGTGTCTAGCACTCGCTCATGCCTCGTGAAAGAAGTTACCTACTGGTAGCCTTATTTCGGAATGCGATGCGGCGATGTACATACCTATACCGGTAATGCAGTTTAGTTCCCACATACGCATTTGTGTTCCCAGAGTTATGTATTCATTCATGTCATTGAACTATATATTTAAGTAAATTTGACACATCTATACATAGTATAAAACAAAGTCGCTTCCCGCCATCTCTCCCTATGTATCTATGTACGCTTAGATCTTTGAAACTTCGTAACGGATCTTAATGCGGTTTCCAACAATAGGTAGACTAAGTCAAGAGGAAGGTTTAAAAGCAAGAAAAAAGGGTAGATTGGGGTAAAGACCCAATTTGATTGACTTGTAATGAGGATAAATGTGTACAAAAAGGTGACTTTAACGAATATCTATCGATATTCTGTAGTAATGTGCAGTTTACATAAATACAGAATTTTTATTATACTTAAGTAACTAAACAAAATGGATAACATTTTTTACAACCGATGACGTGCCTTAATAGGGAAGCGATTACTTGCAAAACATGGTAAACTAATCGTGAGTCGTGACTGATTACTTAAGGGGCACCGCATCAAGGTGTTCATCATTTAATTAAAAGTATATGCATGAGAAATGATTATTTTACTAGCTTCTAAAATTGTTCTGGATTTTTCAGTCAAAAGACGCCTTTATCGCGCTATGACATCTCAAATTCGACATTTCTCTCGCCATAAATCACGTATTAAAACGTCACTGAATTTATTGATTTCGATTGTCGAAGATAGTTGATAAAATTGTTTTTCGGCTGCAATAGACATTTAAATGTCATTATTAAAGGATATTTGTGGAAAAAAATAAACACGAATTGGAGATGTCATGGCGCGAGAATAGCTCCCCAGGGCGTTGACTGCTCGAAATCAGTCATCCGAGGAGGTGTAAATTGGCAGTTCAAATTCAAACAGAGAAAAAACTACGGTCTCTGACTGTTAAAAGTCAATTGACCGTTATATATCTACTGAGCATCGACTTAAAAAATATTCGCTGTTTAAGTTATATTTTTCCTCATTACCTATTATTATTTTTACTCTACCGGACAAAGTTTCCGTGTGATATCCGAAGACCCGGAACTACTCGACTACGTAAAAGGTGAGTAATATATCTTGTGTAAGGGTAACGAGTAACATATTAGGACCACTATAGCCTTGAGAAATGGTCACAGCGTTTTCTATGGTTTTCAACACTGCGATATCCAACCCGCCTGCTGCTACAATGGACGGGGTAGGGTCAAAACCATTCAATTTGTAAAGGATGCTCGAGACTATGTATGATGTATAAAAGGGGCCTTATCATACACGGTAACTACGGATACGGTCTGAATTTATACTAAATTTGTTAATTAGGGCCACAATCCGCATGCCAGTTGGTCTGCCGTACATTACATTACATTAAAAATACATATTGCCACGGGTTTTGTTATGCTCATGCAACCCGCACGGTGGCCACCTACTCGACCACCGTCGCGCGCGCAGCAGTTACCTATGTCTTAGGTTCTCCAATGAATAGGCCATAAACCTATATGAGAATCACGTCTCCAATACTGTTCATATTTTCCATCTCATCATCAGACTTCAGTTTTGTTATTAGTATTGCAACTTTGTATTGTATTCTTACAATAGAGAGATTATTTACATCTGAAATCAGATGATAGTCGCTCTGCCTATTGTAATTACCTGATCTGGCAAAATCAGGATCATGGTCAAGGCGCACCCCAGGCCTTCGTGGCACAACCGGGACATTAACGCCAAGATGATTATTATTGTTATAATTATATTTCATTGCTGTAAAACTGAAAATGAAAATAAGAATAAATAAATAAATAATGGAAACCCACCGTAAGCGTTGGCGTTGGCGTTGGCGTTGGCGCTGGCCCCCGACTGGTTGGGGTAGTAAGGCCCGACCGACCGGCGCAGTCGGCGCAGCGGCACCGGGGCCGACTCGTGCCCCGCCGAGTCAATGAAGTAGTATGACCGCGGCACGTAGTACTGGCCGACTGGAATTTAGTAATTTTCTTTTTTTTATATCTCTACACAACTACAAAACATGGGCCCTATTTTTGAACCGCTCGCATCCACGCGAGCGCTTGCCTTCTAATGCCTATCTCTAGCAACTTACCACGAATGTGAAAGAGGCAGGTAGCGCACGCGAACACTCGTGTCGAGGCGAGCGGTTCAAAAATAGGGCCCCTGGACATAGGGGACAAATCATCCACAAAAAAAACCTTGAAAAGTTGCCCTTTGGATATTCTTAGAGGACGAATCATCCGCAAATTAGTCGTTATCGGAAGAGTATTCATCTACTCAATTGTGTTGGTATAAGCGTGCGCGCAAGATTAGTGCAGTGACGTTATGGCGACCCTGTCATTATTTTTGTAAGAGTTGTTCTTCTTGGCTGTCTGTCAAATTTAGTTCCATTTTCAGGCAAAGATTGACGTCAGAGGCAGACCAGGGTGTACCTATAGATCCCGTCACGTAAAAGACGCGTCGGCCGTTTTTTAGTAAGCGACAAAAATATATATGAATTAAAATATGTAGGTAGACAAATAATAGGTACTCATTTTAAACAACCATATGAAAGGGAAAACAAATTCCCTACCGCTGTCGCTCAGCGTTCTCTTACGTGAAGGGTATTACACACCAGCCAGCCAATTCCAATAATCCTGTTGCATGACGGATGCAGATAAATTTGAGGCATGGTAATTACCATGCCTCAAATTTATCTGACCCGGTGACGGTGTCGCTGTTGTTATTGACAACGACATGGCATTTAAAAATAGCGAGACTTAGTTCCAATTTACGCCGGCGGGTCAGATAAACTTGAAACGTTGGATTCGTTATCAGTCAAACATTAGGTTATCCGTTAGCCTGTGGCAAAACTGATAGCAAAACCTAACGTGTATATATCTTACTAACTTAGGACCAGCTACGTATGCAGAAAAGAACAAGAGTAGCGGTGTTTTCTGTTGTATGGATAATTATTAACACTGCGATGTCCAATCCGCCTGCTGAGGATTGAATATATGTATGACATCCCCTGGAGTCTAATAGTTGACTCAAATGTGTTTTAGACGATGATGTCATATCCTGACGTATAACGAATTATTTACTAACAAAAATAAATAATTCATAGTTATCTGTAAGGATTACCCAGATGCGTTTACTAGCTGCCCGGTGCGGGCTTCGTTCACGTACCTCCTACCCTACCCTTACCAACTCTACCTCTACCATACCCTAACCTACCCTACCCCTACCATACCCTGACCTACCCTCCCCTACCTCTGCGCCCACCATACCCTAACCTACCCTAACCCTCCCATACCCTACCTTACCCTACCACTACCATATTATTTTATTCTTTTATTTGATTCGCTATCATACAGCGGTGGTTAAAAAGAGATAAAAAGATATATATGTAAGATTGTATCGTTCAACAGTCATTCTGGCGTGCAATCTGGACTCAACTAGGGTAGGGGCTGGGTAGGAGTATTTTGAAGGGGTTGGGTTAGGGTAGAGTATGAGAAAGTTGAAATTCCTATTGTTATAAATATCAATAATATAAATCTGAATCCAAAAAGTATCGATAACAAATTAGAACACAGTTTTGATATGCAAAGTGCATGTTTGTATAAAATCGATTATAAAGTACAAGTAAGCACATGCTTACCTAAATATACCTAAGCAATACCTAAGTATTAACTGGCAATGACAATAACGGTTTGTAGAAAACAAACTACATACGAAATAGTTGCAATAATACGAATTATTAACGCTCAATAGTTAGACACATTACGATTATTATCTACTTTGCGAAAAGATAATGAGTAGCAGAGTGACGCCTCCCCTGCCATACAATCTCTTCTCTTTACAGCTGACGGTACCTACATATTACAAAGCGCACAAAACCTTCGGATATTCTGATATTTTTTGTTACTTGTACGCACTAGCACCTATAGTAAGAAAAAATCGGCTCAAGGAAGACTATAGTTAGTCAGACAAGGTTGAGATCATCACTAATAAGAGGATACTAGGTAACTAAGCTTTAAAGTTTTGTGAATTGTGTGGCCTTACGTACAGAAAGTCGTGACCACGAGATGGCCAATGAATCAATGTTCAACGATGATCCTCACCCATTATGATACATAAGGTTAAATATTGCCTATTTAACCAGATACAATTGATGACACATAGAAGGGACCTATTTTCAAATAAGTTTATAAACTAATGAAATTTTTTTTTTGTGACAGGTTCAATATACACCTAATTATACTCTATTTTCGAAATCAGTAATTAAATTTTTTTACATACCATGGGTATTGAGTGAATAGGTTATTTCTTGTGTTTTGACATACGTATACTATTATTGACTTGTAATTTAACAATTCGCAATAAAACATGAATTAATGAATGAAAATAAAAAACATGTAAGCATATAGTTAAACGGACGAAAAAAACGACAATTTAATTTAAACCTTCTACGGTAAGTTAAACACTAACAGGCAGGTACAAATGCTCTCCCTAGATGGCAACTTCTTGTTTACATAATAAAAAGGCGAAAGGTCCAAATGCAGGCACCGGGAGCGGGGACTGCGTTAGTAAAAACATGGGGGCACTAACCTGCGAGGGCCATGGTCACCACCGTCGCTAAAAATATGAGTGTGACGGACTGCATTGTAGCGCGTCGTGCCACTTCCAATGCTGGGAAAGAACTGGCCACGAAGCGCACACGCTCAGTTTTTATATTCCATATACTGCGTGGACGCGGTGTGCGCGCGCAGCATCTCAAGCGCACTCCACACACCCGAAATAACGGTCGTCTATGTCCAAAACCAATCATCGTGAAGTGAATAGCCAACACATGATCGATTTGCCGGTCTAAAAATAAAGTAAGCGAACATGAGCGAAAGTAGATCGAATAATTGAATTTTAATTATTTTATTGGCAATTTTTTTTTTACTAAATTGCTGCGTCAGTTATTTATGGACAGTTTGAAAATCTTGGTGTTAATGTCCCGATTGTGCTCTTGCGCGCGAGGGCAAAGGGTCCGCCTTGACCATAATCCAGAATTTGGAAGATAAGGCAATTAAATGGAGCGACTGCTTTCTGACCTCTGGCCCTGTTAACAGCGAAACCTTTCCAGATTGGATCATGAATTAATGAATGAATTAACACTTTATAGTTACACATTCAGATTTTTTCCCTTACCGTAAGAACATCGATCAGTTTTCAACTAATGTACGTACATAACTCAGAAAAGAGTCATTGGCACATGGCAGCACTGGGATTTGAACCCGGTTCCTCGGGGTACGACTTGGACCCCTTAAACATTAGCCCACTGACGCTCTCAAATAAAATCTAAATAAGTATCTATACATAATTAACTGTTATTGCAATGCACCCATTTAGTTTTTCCACTTAGGTAGGTAATCAAACTTTATATTTATGCATAAGTATTTTAGCACAGCCTTGAGAAAAGTACCTGCTAAACACTTGTGATAAATCTTTTTACGGAAAACCCATGTAACTTAGGTAGTGGGTAGTGGGTGTTAGATCATCCCAAGAAAACAATTGAAAATTATTGTTGTTAACGTAGGTACAGCAGACATAAAATACAGAGTAGATAATTCAAGTCAACGTCAAGGGTACCTACTTACCGAAGAAGGAAATAATTATTACTTAGGCGAATCCATTTATTTAATTAGATACCTACCAAGACAATAGTTGTTATGCATTTCTGAAAATCATACATACATACACAGAACACACAAAGTAGGTATCTACGTTTTTTTCAATAGAAAAAGACAACAGTAGAGCACGACGACAACAATTAGAATTATTCACAGAAATCTAAATATATCGACTTATTTATTTAAATAAATGAGGCAACTTATTTGGACTTATGTAAATAATACATTAAATAAGTCAATATAATTATTTAATTAAGACTTATATAACTTTATTTATCTAAGCTAATATACACATAAGATGTAACATAATAAATAATATGTACAATAAAAAGAAAAAGAAATTAATTAACAATATAATTAGATTTCCGGTTTTGTCTTTTTCCCGTGAAACATACTTACCCCTGCCCCTGTCTTTTATGTCTTTCTGCTTCGCTTCATTCATCCTCTCTACATGTTCAAACTGGGTAAGCAATCGTTTTTACTGGATCTTCTTTAACAGTTTTGAAATTTATGAGGGCCTAGACGATCGGCAGAGGCAAAACTGGTACATCTTAACTACACTCGATATGGAATACAAAAAATGTGTGCAACAAAATCAACATGCCGATATTCATTGTATGATGTATCGATAAATAGGTAAATATATTAATTTTACATAAGTACAGTCGCGCTCATAAGTGCATTACCACTTTTAGAAAAATATATTTTGTAGCTACTGCCACATACAGGTTTTTGGTAAAAGTCCGGAAAAAACAATAGGAATTGGCTAAAAGAAGAGCCTATTAGCTGTCCCTTAGGCACCAATAACTAATTCTTAAACAGCAGGTTTTTTATTTATTAAATGACAATTCCTTTAATGATTTTCCATACTTTGCTTATAAATTAAAATTAAAATATGTTTTGATAATAATCATGTATAGTTACTTTAAATTAAAAAATATGTAACATAGAGTTAACTTTTTTATTTAAGTCAAGAAACCACTTTTAAAAGGAAAGCTGACAAAGTGATTTTGAATTGTAATAAAAAAATATAGATTTGAAATTAATTTTATTTTGAAAGGTTTTCTAAATTATTCCCTTTAATAGTATGTTATTCGCTAATCGCTGACAGAGTGACCATTCAAGTCAATGCATAGTTTAAAGATCTAGCCGACAAACGCGCGAAACGACACCAACGCGCTGACAATCCCTATTATCCAGGGCGAATTATCTTGTCTGTTCACTATGTGACCGAATCTGTCTTTCCCGACCGAATCAAAAAAAATGCCGTACCATTGACAGTGACGCTGTTCAAATCGTTAATAATAGATGTCTAAGGCCAATGATGATGATACGCTAATTTACCTTTTAACAGCTGCAGGCACAGAAATATGAATTTTTAGGTGGACTTATGCACTTATGAACGCGACCGTACCTATACATTACATAACATATTACAGGTAAATTAATTCAGAAGATAAGCAAACATATTCTTACCAAAAGTAATCTAACAATGCAATTACAGCCATTCATAGGTAAAATCACACTAACCAGAATTTCGATATCATTTGGCAGTGTTCTCAGGTGGCTGGTGGCGTTACTTCTTTGGATGACTAGACTTAAGCGAGTCTCTATCAGGCGAGCAGACCGATGTGTCCCAGAAGATCTTTCGAGCACTATAAATAAGTATCTAAGGCAAAAGATTTCATTTATTGAACAGGCTTCCCCGGGGGACCTTAAACAAATGAGTACAATATAAAACCCCAGTACATGTATCATCCTGACGACTGTAATGTAACACTGTCTCACGTACAGTGCCAGGTCCAGTTAATAAAGAAAACGCAAAGATTCAGGGTAATGGGTTATAATCTTTCAGTCCGGAAAACTTACAAGAAATTTATAAAATAAAAAAATGGGTAAAGCACAAAAGTTCCTAAAAGAGTCTATTGCACGTAACCTTATTTCTGACAGGATCACAGGGAAGAATCACAGGGTTCACTTTTCATCGATTGAAAATTTCAAATTATAGATGCAAACTTGTGCATTTTTGTACCGGTCATTTGTTATTATATTTAGTTTGAGATAATAGCTTCTGCTGAGCAATAATACTAGTTATTTTAAAAGAATATTCCTTTTCGTCAAATAGCATCAAAAATCCTTCATCTTATTTCACTTCCCAACTTCAAACTCAATTTCTTTCTCTGGCCGTCAATCAATTTCAAATTTATGATAACCACCGTCTTTTTCATGGCCAACAAGTAGGAATAAAATCTTCGCCATCATGGCATCGAGCTATAATTTGTCTTGTAAATAGATATTATAAATATTGTCCCCAAAGCCAAAAGAAAACAAATTCACAATTTAACAAAACAAGTACGTCTAGAAAATAATTCATAGACCATTTAAAAATGGTCGCATTCAAATAAACATAGTATCTTCTCTTTTTCAGAACATAATATAATTAATTGGAGAGCCATTAAAGCCTGAAGGAAACCAACCAAGCCCCAAGGAAATACCAACAAAAACCATAAAAACTATTACATTTAAATTGAAAATAAATGTTTCTACGAGCTTAACAGTTGTTTATAAAGAAATCCAAATCCATAGTGTAAGTACACATATAACCATTCATCAGGGCAAGACCCTACACGACCTGTTTTGCAGTGGTTGGGCTACCAGGCTCGCAGAATTTGAATTTGAATCCCAGACGGATAGTAGAATTGACGGCCTAGTATAAAAATATCGGCAATAAATAATGCACATCAGCTAGTTTCGGCTTCATATTTACTTACATGCATACCTGTATGTAGTAGGAATTTAATGAATTTAGATTTTGGGATCGAGTATTGACTTATGTTTGTACTTGTCCTATCCCAATAGGTTCCTATACCCTTTCAAGCATCAGCATTACCCTACATACTACTAAGTCATCATCATCATTATCATATCAGCCGAAAACCGCCCAATATTATGCGAAGGCCTCCCCCAGAGATCTCCACAAAGGCCGGTCCTGTGCCTTCCGCATCCAGCTGGTACCTGCGATATTTACCAGGTCGTCGGTCTACCTTGTGGGGTCTACCTACTCTGCGTCTTCCGCAGTACTATCCCCCAACTCCTAATCGTTAAAGATTTCTATGGCTGCATCATCAGCACAGCAGCATCATATGATGATAACCTAGAGCGAAAATCTGAGTTAGACATGATAACGCACACCATTTTGTTATATCATAACATTGCATTGTCACCAAACTTAGATATGTCTGCAAACAGCTCAATCGGCAACCGGGAAATAGGTCTTAACTTGCAAATTTTTTTTACGAACAAACGAGGACAGTAAATAAAAACTCCTAAAAATGCCTGGTCTGTTCTTGAGGCCGTTTTTTACTTTGAGTCTTGGGGTTCTGGGTTAGCATCTCGATCGATTGTGACGAGCTGCCTCGCCCCACGTCACTAATAACTATCGGGGGCACTTTCTGAAGCACGGCTCCAGCTACCGAGCGCATAAACAAAATAAAAAAAGTGCACTGGATCTTGATTTTTGGGGCAATAGGGACGCAGCGCGATAGTCACCGGAGCAGCACGTGAGAGCACGTTACTATCGCAATGCTGGAATCCTATCTAATACAGAAATCTAAATAGATACCTATAGTGAGTAACTTTGGTTCACAAGGTCCACTGTAGAAAAATGTAAATATAACCTTCAAAATAACCATGGGAACATTTGATAACTTCAGGTGCCAAAGATGTTGCCCCGTGACAGACAGGCAGACAGCGGAGGCGTTGTAACAGGTTGTACCTTTTCCACCATTTGTGTACGGAGCCCTAAAAAGTACTTTTTACTTTTTGGATTTACTTTTTTACACCTTCACATAATTTTAAATTACATCCATATAAAAGACATTAACGGGTGCTTCTCTCGAATTGAACAACATTTGAAAAGTCATCATTTTAATAACTATTTATGTGTGTATAACAATAGCACTAATCTAATGTACCCGTAACCCGTGTTTAACCGTGCTCTAAATTAAAGCAATAGAAAATTGATATATACAAATCATAATTACGTTCATTTAAAAGACTTCAACGGGGGCGTCCTCGCGTTGAACTCTTTTGTATGAAAGTCGCCATATTCTGGAAGTACATTTATGATGAATTTATGACTATCATGTGGTTAGAAGATTGGTCCGAAAATATGAATGTTGGAGTGTTCAAGGTCCTTTATGCCCTTTATACTCACAGTCCTAGTATATTATTTTTTAAATTACACTTATTTTGATACCATTTTTATTTCTGTATCTGATGCTAGTATAGGCTACCACTGTACCGAACTGTCCGCCACCTGTCTGTTATCGAAAAGACTATGTCCAATGACCCATGAATGGTCCATGCTCAAGTGAAAAGTCTATAAAACCAACACAAAAACGACCCTCAAAAGACTGAGGAACCGTGCGGGGGACCAAAGTTAAAGTAGCGGTTGAACGCCATCGTATACAGCGAACCCGCGGTGCCAGCAAGCACTGACAGCGGTGGGTGCAAGGGACCTTGAATGGGTAGTTTTTTATTTTGTGGTTGTAGCAACAGAAGAGGAGAAAGACTGCAGCTAACGTAACAAGTGTGTCCAGTGAAGAATAAATTAAAGCAGTTACGACTATTAAGGCATACATACATTTATTATTTCTGAGTTCATTATACAATGATTTCCTGGACGTGACTGGACTCCAAATATTTTTGCAACAGAATACGTTAGTATAAATATTCTGTTAGAGAATATAGATCTTATAGTAGAGACGCAAGGCCCACTTTCCAGCTACTTCCCACTCTTGTAAAAGTGTTCCGAATGCGTTAGATATAGAGCGTACAATTATTTTTTGTTTGCATGGTTGCCGGCGGCTGGCAGGCTGATCATACATTGGAACACGAAAAAATATCATTCATTTTGGACCAAACCCCAGAAATTCCCAGCCTTTCTGGCTGACCCAAAAAACGTCGTAGTTTTGCGTTTTATGGACATTGCTAAGTCCACGGCAGCACCCCGAGGTCGAAAACTTGGATTTTTCATGAAGACTACTCTCTCTACCTGTATAACATATCCAATAATTATTGCAAGGTATGATGTACGATTTGAATGGACTATCATATTCATCACCTTCCTTGTCTCATGATTTTCATCCACTCCGCATTTATTGCTCATGTTTTCCGTCACTGGCGCCACTTTCTTCCCCATATATACTCATTTTTTATTTTGTCCATTCGCGTCACTCCGCTCATCCATCTTAACATTCGCATTTATGCCACAAGCACTCGTCTTTCATCCGTCCCTTTGGAGGCCCGGCAATCAGATCCAAACAATACGAAAAACATTCCTTTCGTATCCGGCATCCGCTGATCATATATTGTTGCCGTGACCAGCCTACCTATACATATCACACCGAAATCACTTATTTTTGCTTGGGTAAACTAAATAAAATAATTCAATGCAAAAAGCTAGTTTATTCAACTAAGTTTGGCTGCAATGAAATAAAAGAAAACAACCATATTCTTACAAAATTTATTTTGAAATAAAAATAGCATCAAGCTTTTTTAAAATTGACAATCATCATGAAAATTATAATTTATGAGCACATTTTCATTTCAGCATGTATAATTTAATTCACATACGAGTATAAACGACGAATATGGATAAAAATCTCAATGTAGCATTCAATTCTATCGCGACAATGTCCTAAAAATATCATTAAACTTAAAAATGCAACGGATTTTAAATAATAATGGAAGAAGGTCGAAGAAGGTAGAAGACGGAAGAAGATGGAAGAATGGTAAGTAATCACATCGTCGCGACACAATCCACCTCATTGTATAGTGACACGATCACTGTTGTTTTTCATTACATTTACTCGCTAACACTTAATGTAACATTCGGCAATTAACACACAAAGTTAATTCCTGAGAGCACCTAACAATTTCAAAATATAACTCCAAAATATTATAAACAAGTCGTTACGAAAGCATGCCATCGCAGAAACTGTCATGTATTAAAATATATTTGTCATATAAAAATAAAAGTTTTAAAATAATTTAAAGAATGTACATGGAATCTATTGTCAAGAAAATAACTATTGCAATACAAACACAAAATGGAATTTTCATCGTTTAATGTGAATGAACACACATTACTCAATAATCTTATCCATATATAAACAACATTTTTAGCCTACTTTTATTTTTTACACCAGAATAGATATTTTTACAACCCTGTATCCACTATACGTTTAATGACAGTATGTTTCGCAGTCTAACGGAAGTAGGTTTCATATATAACATCGACACCACATTTACCTTACACATAAAATTTGTCATTGGGCTGTTACACTGAATATCAAGTACGTACGCAGAGATTATAGTAGCTCTTACATAGTCACAATCGAAATCTTAAAAATTTAAACGTAAATGCTGTCTAAAAGTCTGAATGGTTTGTGCTTCGACAGGATATCAGTTCGTCAGTGGTGTAAAGGAACTCGGTATTGGGAAAATTCACTATTGTTGGAGACTTGGAGAGACTAAGGGGCATCCTCTGTTCGGGCGCTCACTTGGCCTTGGCGACGGCGGCGGCTCGCTGCCGCAGCGTCTTGTTCGTGTTCTGGTCCACCTCCGGCAGGTCCGACTCTTCCACAGGCGCTTTCTTCACTGTAACGCGACAGACATTTCAGGCATTTTACTTACTGATATTTTATTGGAAATAATATGGGTTAGATTATACAGATTTGGATGAGGGAGACTTCACCTGATCTACAGTCAGGATGGAAGAAATTGGGGGAGTCATATGTCCAAAGTTGGACAGAGAAATTAATGCTGATGAAGAAGAATATGGGGTAACGCGAATGTAAGCTCTAATAGGTGGCGCTACTGGAGCGTGAGGTTCTATTGGTCAGAATCAAACACTCAAAGATGACAGTGGTCTTTAGCCAATAAAATGGGGAGCCGTTTTATCAGAGACAGTGACAGTACATTCAAAGAACTCGGCATTCTCCGTTACAAAATGTACAATATGATCACCATGCGCTATGGAGGGCACGTTGAGCCGCCAGTCTCGGTTGCAATTGATTGATAGCAATCGTCGTAAGCCACTTCGTAGGAGGCCCTTATGTTGCTCGTAACTCTGATACCAGAGGACGAATTAGTTCCATTTCGACTTTCGAACTCTTAATAAAAAATCCTTACCTTTTTCTTTTTTAGGCTTTTCTTTCTTCTCCTTCTTAGGCTTGCTCTGGGCAAGCTGGCGAGCCTCTTGTCGCTTTTTGATAGCTTCATTGATGTAGTTGAACATCAGATAAACCTGTGTAGAAAACAGTCAGTGATTAAGACTGAATTGACGTCATATTATGTTATCGCAATATCAGCTTCAGAACTGGTAATATAATACCTTGGTAAGTAAATGTGTCTTTTCTTGCTTGCTGAGCTTGCCATTCACTGTTTCCCGGCGATAGGCAGTGCAACTTAGCAAAAATTTGTGCAGTTTTGAAACATGAATACAACAAAACACTACAAATGTTATTTTCTGGACCATAACATTCAACATAATAAAGCGCCATCGTGACTAAAATTCCTGTCACCTACACGCATCCATTACAGTTTTCCAGATATTCAGTGTTTCCAGAACCCTGAAACTGGTACAGTCATCTATCTCCTTGCCAAAATTCATCCAAATCTCTAATTTTTTTTCGTATTTATTATAACATTAAGAGGCATATATTCAGAAGTCTAGACAGATCAGCAACAGTATTTTACAGGACATCCTACGGCTTGGATGATGGTGAGCATAGAAATCAACAGAGAAATAAATGGAAATGCCATGTGGGATGTCGAACTATCGAGAACCCTTGTAGCCACCTCGGCCACTACTGCGTTATAACAGTCAGGTGCCATAACGATGGGCAAAAGATTGCTATCGGATCATCTGCATGGCGACAAAGTCACACGCGCATAAGTCTTATTTTAATTTCTGTGATGATGAGCGTCGTCCACCCATACCTGGAAGGAGACGGCCAGCGCCAGCACGGCGACTCGGAGCACGAGCGGCGCCGCCTCAGCGAGCCGGAAGTACGTCAGCCAGCTCAGCACCAGCGAGCAGAGCCGCACCAGCACGAACACCGTGCCGTTCACCAGCCCCAGGACTGTGGGGACCAATTCGTGTTATCCAGCTGTGTATATTGTGTGTATAGTATGTAGTTCGTTTTTCCCATCCTATTCACAAACAATACTCAAGCATTGTCAGTTGAAACCGTTTAAGTTCAGAATGTCCAATTCCCAAAATGTTCATTTCCCGAAATGTCCAATTCCCACAAAGTCCATTTCTTAAGAATATGAGTTATCAATAATATGGCCTCATATCCTTTACAATATAATAATCACACCCACAGCCCATAACAGTTCACTACTTGACTTCATCCTCCTCCACATTAGGAAAGGGTTGTTACCACAATCTCCACGCTTGACAGACGGGTTTGGAGATGGGTTTTCTGTTGGTATTTACAGTGATGTAAATATACTCAACAGAAAACAATACTGGCCATTTTCTTCTTTGATCTACGGAACGGAGTTCAAGCTGGTTAACCTCTCAAACATTAGTATGGAATTTTGTTACTCCTTCACGTACGAACTACTAAACAGATTTTGATGAAACTTGACTTGAAATATACTTCTTTTAAATTTCTGTCATACATGAAATAGTTGTACCTATCGTTTTATTGGAGATTGTGGTAACAACCCTTTACTAATGTGGAGGAGAATCAAGTGAACTGTTATGGGCTGTTGGTGTGATTAAAGGCCGCATTATAGATAAACCACATTTTTTTTAAATGGTCATTTTTGGAAATGAACTTTGTTTGAGTTGGACATTTCGGGAATTGGACATTGTGAACTTAAACGGTTGAAACCTGTGCGTTTGTGCGGACTATGAGACCTCATAGTAATGTTTCTGGATACAGGTCGAATATCGTTTTAGAAGACGTCCTTCAGGGTGTTAATGGATGAATTAATAAATTCTGAATTAAAAATTTACTTTTCCATTACATTGGTCCAAACATATGGTTGTTTTGTTTCTCTTCTATTATATTTTCCATACAATATTTCCCACCTTCTCCCAAAGAAAAGTGTAGCTTCCCATTAAAGGAATTTTTATAATTATCAGTAATGGTAATTTTAAAGTGCAGGTTTGGAGCTAACCTCAGTTAAAACATGTAGCTTTATTTCAAATAAAACAAATATTTCCAGTATCAAGGCAATGAATGTGGAATGAATGTACAATATTTGCAAAATGTGAAATGTATTTAGTTTATAGGGGTTAAATGAGGTTTTCAGCTTACTTACATTTGTCTAAGAAGTCCTCTCGCTCTCCCCTGAGGATGGTATTGAGCCGGTAGCTGTGAGCGATGAACTCAGCCAATGAGTGCAGCACTATAAGGCAGACACCTACTCTCTGGAACCTGTAAGATAAATAAGATTAGATCAAGTAAGATAAATAATGGACATACACCACCAACCTTGAGACGACTGCAAACTGGAGGTACTAGGTAATATATAGTACCTACCTGCTTTTTTTCTTGAACAATTTAAAAAGTGGGAGACCTAAAAAGCCATGGATTAACATGACATGCTGAATCAGATGCAAAGCTAACAGCTTATGACTCAAAATAGAAGAAGACTAGAAAGCCGACTCAAATGTAAGGATTAACCACTAGGATGATTATCTAAATTCCAATCTATGTAATCTACATCTATCATAATCTCAAACTTATCAGTATATATTTTACAGATACTAAAGTTGCTTTGCAAACTTAATTCACAAGTAACAAGGCAATCGCCATACCTGAAGCCATACGCGGCGGCGATAAACGCAAATGCAACAGCTGCATGTCTGATGCGGCCAGCCCACTCGTCCTTCTTGATACGTTGGAAGTACAGTTCAGGGATTGTGTGCACCCAATATGCAGCCTGGACGATCCACCACAGTTTCAGCAAGAAGCTCATTGAGTGGTTAGGGTACCCTATGAAACAAACAATACAAATTTTATACAAGAATCAAAATGTATATAGTATACCACGGTGCACAGTTAGTATAATGTCCTGGCATAGAACAGAGGCCAATCCCTTGTCACTGGCGGCAACTTTGGCGCTGGTAGGCAGCTATTATTTTAAATGTCTGCTACTGGCAGTTTACTACCAATGTTTCCCAATGGTGACATTTTTGGGTGCAGGCATTATCAGTCAAATCAATCATCACATACAACATTCTCAATAATAATGTTATTATCAAATATTAATATAAAAAAAAATTATCATCTTGGCGTTAATGTCCCGGTTATGCTCTCGCGCTCGAGGGCCCGGGGTCCGCCTTGACCATGATCCACGATTTGGCAGGTCAGGTAATTACAGTGGACCGACTGCTATCTGACCTCCATGACCCTGCTACCAGGGGAACCTGACCAGATTGGATCATGGTTACACATCCAGTCGCCTGAATGTGCAGGTTTCATCATGATGTTTTCCCTCACCGTAAGAGCATAGGTTAGTATTCAACTAATGTACATAACTCAGAAAACAGTCATTGGTACATGGCTGGAGCGGGATTCGAACTCGGGACTATATGGGATATTTATTGATACTTTTGGATTATTAAGCCAGGAATATATGTACTAATTAGTAAGTCTACCTATTCAGTACTACTGTTGATTATTGTCTTTATGTACTTCTTATTGATTATTGTTCCTTACCAAAATTAACCAAATAAACATACATGAAAGTCAATCATTTATAATGTTACTTGAGTTTGAGAATACTGAAATTTAAATATTTTGTCTTGTTTTAAGACTGATAATTCCAATATTTTACAGATTTTATTATTAATCTGCAATGCTAATGTGTACCAGCTATAACAACATTACGTCAATAACTTATTATTCAACACTTGTTCAAACTATTGTTGCTACACTATTGGAACAGAGTAAGAGAAATATAGTATTATCACACATACATATGTTATAAAGCAGATAACAGCTATGTTGCATAATAAGACTTAACCCTCTACCCTCGGAAAAAACCAGATGTGATTAGATTTAGTTGTTTATAGTTATAATGTATAAGCCCTACAGCCATGAAATCAATAATGTACTCACCATCCCACAAAGACAAGATGTTGAATAGGAATCCTTCACGAAGAATAGCATCTCCGCCCCACAGGACAGTCACTAAATGAAACACAACCAGCTGGCCAGACTCATTAAGTGCACTCAATCGGGACTTAGAGAGATGGAACTTCTTTGAGATTTTCTGTTAAGAACCACAGAATCCAATTAGAAAAAATTTTGACTTATTTTAAAAGATTATAGTGCTTAAATGATAATTTAACAATACTTACATCTAGGAAGTATTCTTGGAGTATAGCATGCATGACAATACAGACGAGCGCATAGAAAAACACAGCACAGGCGTCTTTCCAGCCGGCTTCATAGAGGAAAGGTTCTCCTTTCGGTAGTTCTCTGGAAGGTTCAACACCACTGACATTGTGGTGTAAACTGATGAATAAACTTGCTAATGGACTTGTCGACTACAATAAAAGAAAATATATATGTAATTGAATACACTAATAAGTCATTAAATCAAAAATTTCGGCATACGTGGCATCTATCTCATGCATACCTGTACCATCAATCCCACCAAGAATACCATAACAACACATGAGACAATATCTGCATGATTTTGGATAACAAATTCATGACTAAAGAAGGGTGGGTTCTTGTTAGATTTTCTTCCAATAGCAGGTTTTACACCCATTTTTCCCGGTAGTAACCTAGATCTGAAAATTTTTAACAGATTTAAAATTACTTATATGAAACCATTGAAATGTATTTAAAATACTGAATGAATTATTTAATTTTTATGTAAAGTTATTTGAAAATCATACCAATTAGCAGCCAATAACTAGAAAACAACAATAATTCCTGACAATAATTCTACAGACGTGACAACTTTCACTTGAAATCACTTGCTACGCGGTGAAACGTCAACCAACGTCAACCATTTGTTTGGTTGTGTTGGCATAAAAAAAGGTCAGTTCAGTGTCCCATTAAATTTTAACCAAAAAAGAGTAACAGTTATTTGAAAGAATACTCAGAATATAAGATATTAATATAATAAACTTATTTGGTTTTATGTGATCTTAATAATAAACTACCTGCACTATAATTAAACACTGTACCGGAAATGTGAGGATGTATGTCATACTTAATATTTTTTAAAGTTTACGGCATAGCATCCAAAGACAACGATTGATTATTCGAATAAAATCGATAACGGGTAAAGGTGAACCTATATCGACGTAGAGGTCTACTTACACAGTCTACCTACACCATTTGTCATATACAGCCTTAAAAAAGTACCTACAATAATACTGCCACACAAAATTAAAACGCAGTAAGTGCATTTTCCTAGTTTTGAGAAAAACGCGTTTGCAGTACAGGTTTTTATTTTTGATGTTACAAGTTTTGTTTTGACAAAAAGCTCGGTTGAAATTACTTTTCTGGTAGAAAAAAACGAGCAGATTATGATTTTAACATCAAAATAGAAGATTTTTAATTATTTACGGGAGATATAACCGCAAAACAATTAGAGTATTGGAATCGTCAAAAAAAATGTACATAACCCATAAACGCAGTGAGTTCTGTTACTTACTGCGGTTATGCTAAGGAAACAGCCAATAGCCGCGGCAAAGCGCTGCAGTGGGATCACTTACTGCATTATTAGTAAGGAACCAACGTAAATTATGCTATTTAACCTGAAATTTAGTATGGTATTTAAGAAAAATATATGCATTTTATTACAGCAGCTGTTTTTACTATAAACAAATGAATTTTTGCCAAACTCTTCCAGGAAATGAATAAATAATATCGTCCGGTTTATTGAATCAATAGATTTATGAGATTAAAACAAACTTTGGGCTTTAAAAATAATGTACTTAGGTTTGTACTTATTACAAACAATCATCACATTGAAAAGAACAATTTAAATTATTTGAGATCAATACAGAAGACCCCGCAGTCTTTCAAATCAAATATACTACCTATACTTATAAGTACCTAACTATTTTTAACAAACAAACGAAAAGTTTCGAGAATTAAAAACTACGGTAAGCAATTTTAACTTCTGTATTTGTTTTGAGCATTTCAGTCTTTATTTCTTTCATGAGTTTACATGAAAGGAATAAAAATTAAAATGCTGGACACAAATACAATAGTTATAGTGTTACATTATGTTTAACAAAGCAACAAGTAAGTTTAAAGTAATTAAAAGTAGTTTTAAAAGTAGTCTATAAAAAATACATAGTCTTTAATAGGCTTAATTTTACTTCATCAAGGAACGTTTTTTATACCACTACGATGGCAAACAAGCTTGCGGCCTGCCTGGTGGTAAACAGTTACCGTAGCCTTTGGACGTTTGCACTCACGTACTTCTTACCCTGTAAAAACCTTACATCTCTAAAAGGGAAGATACAGTTACTTAAGAATTGAGAACCTAACTATTGTAAACAAACAAACGAGTTGTTTAGAAAAATAGCAACTGCGGTAATATATTTTAACTTCTGTAATTGTTTTGAGCATTTTAATCTTTACTTTTAACCATTTTAACTTTTAACCTGATCTGACAAATGCTGGATCATGATCAAGACGGACCCTGGGTACTCGCGCGCGAGAGCATAACAGGGACATTAACTTTAACGCCAAGGTGACCAATGTTAGTATGGTAATATAGATTTAAATAAGCGCGTCGGTGGCCGAGCGGTTTGGGTATCCGACTCGTAAGTAAGATACCGGGTTCGAAACAATTCGGGCTCAATCAGTTCGGGCCATAAACCAATGACTCCTTTCTGAGTTATGTACATTAGTTGAATACTAACCGATGCTCTTACGGTTAGGGAAAACATCGTGATGAAACCTGCATATTCAGGCGACTGGATGTGTAACCATGATCCAATCTGGTCAGGTTCCCTTGGTAGCAGGGTCATGGAGATCAGATGGTAGTCGCTCCACTGTTATTACCTGATCTGCTAAATCCTGGATCATGGTCAAGGCGGACCCCGGGCCCTCGTGCGCGAGAGCACAACCGGGACATTAACGACAAGATGATTATTATAATATAGATTTAAATAGCAGAAAAGCGGACCCAGAAAAGAAGCTGAACGCCGAAGTCGGGATTAACCGCTTTGATGATAATGATAAACTATGCTACGTAAATCTTAAAAAGAACTTACATTTCAAGAACGTTCATTTTCAAGTATTGAACATTGCTTGAAGTACTTAATAACACATTGGCCCGTTCAAGGTCACGCCGAAAAATAAAAACGCAAGGAAAATTTATTAGTTGTCTCTTAACAGATGGAATTCTAAATAATCCCTTCCCGTTTCTTTAATTTTACTTTGTGTCTACGATTTATTCCTTTTTGTGTGAGTATTCCTTAGCATTCACGCAGTAGGTGGTTTTCACCGCGTTTATAGTATGGAATCAGCCAAGTCAATTTGTTGCGCGCTTATGGATTTATGCATTAATATGTACTCACTGCGTTTATTGGATATGACAATGTAATATACCTAAATGAGTCCTTAATAACAACACAGTAAGTGCCACTGATTGCATTTATATTATGCATCAGTTTGATTTCTTAAATCGGACTGTTAAATAAAATGCAGCTGATGTTCATACTGCGTTTATACTAAGGATTTCTTTCAAAAGTTATTTTCTCACTTACGTAAAAAATGTCTTAGTTGCACCTACTGCGTTTATGCTAAGCTTATCGTAAATTTGGGTTATGATTTTATTTATTAGTTTGCAGTATCATCACTCACTGCGTTAATGTTATGCACTTGCGACTCATTAATGCACTTACTGCGTTTATAGCTTAATTTTTTTTTGTTTCCAGAGTAGGTTTCAAAAAACGGGTCTTTGATTCGAGTAGATCTTGTTTCCCTGATTCCGAAAATATAATAAACCCAAAAGTGAAAAAATGCACTTACTGTATTTTAAATTTGTGCGGCAGAATAAAAGAACGCAGGGCCTAAGTTTTCTGTGGTTTTGGGTTCGACCTCTAAAGAATTTTCAAATGTAAAATTCAAATTACAGGCGATGTTAGTTTCAGATAATGGACATTGCAGTTTTAGTACATCCAGTAGGCCTAGCACAAGTTGCTTTCGCGCGCGATAAGCGAGCAAAAGCGCGACATAGGTATTGCTATCTCTTTCGTCTTAGTATTGAGAGAAAGAGACAAATGCTCTCTCGCGGCGCGAGCTTTGTCGTGGACACACTTGTGCTAGCCGTGCAGCACAACTAGCAGACGTGTGCTCTCGCGCGCGATAAGTGAGAAAATGCGCGATATAGAGACTGCTATCCCTTTACTCTCTCATGGCGCGAGCTGTCACGGGCCCACTTATGCGAGCTGTGCACGAGCAATCCTGTAAAATGTTTGTTCAATAGCCTGACTATTTCAATATTCAAAATAATATTTAGTAGGTTCAATATAAAAAGACTAATTGATCACGACAATGATAATGTGAGATGTAAATGTGTGAGAGTGCGCGCAAGATAACTTCATCGGTCGATCGGGAAAGAGAGGGCTTATGACGTTCGGGTGCGGTTGCGTTTAGCCTGTATATAGATATTCTGATATTATATAGTATAGATATTCTGTGGTTTAGCTTAAAATGTTGGTGGTTAGGGCCCCAGCAGCCGTACCGCCGAACTCATTTAAACCAATTGCAGCAAGCCAGAACCAGAGCTGTCTTGCTGCGATTGGTTTAAACTCAATCAGTTTTCCAATAGGTATCTAAAGCATTCCTAACTACTCCCTAGATGGCGCTCCGACAATTTGGGTAATTGATAATCGCTTGAAATAGGTTCTTAGCAAAGAGGATATAAACACTGGGTACGTTGTATTGGATAATATTGTATTTATCAATAGTTTTTAACCATTTTAGAGGTTGTCATAAATTATTACAACAAAACAAACATCAATTTGCCTGAGTGAATTCGTTTTCGTCAATACGAAAAACATGAAATATGAAAGATTTGTATTAAAATAATTTCGTTTAACCTTTTGGTAAAAAATTATCAAAATTGTAGGAGCAACATCTATTGCGGCTTTTTGAAACCAATTGACAATACCTACTGGAAAACTCCTCATTGCATCAAAATGGCGGCATACATATCACTGCAGTGTAACCCGCGTCACGAAAGAAGAGATTTGTCAAATGGCAGTGGAGGGAATTTCGCGCAGGTAATCGTATGCAGCGCAAGTCGAACCACGTGACCCGCCAAGACAAGTCTCTTCTTATTTGACACTAAGTATAACATGCATAAGAAAGGGACCTAATTAAAACAATTATACTTACACTACATTTGTTTTATTTATGTCCGCATAGATTAATTTTAAAATATTTATTTCACCATATTATATAAAATATGTTTTAACAATCTGATATACGTAATATTTCAATAATCTCAATATGATATTACGGTCTCACATAATACTAATACAAAAACTTATGTAGACGCATACATGATTTTGATAAGTTGTACCGTTTGCATTGTTTGTAACATTCTAGAAATAAATCAACAAACAACTGTTATAAATAATTACAAACTTTAGGAGCACTTTCACTTAATAATAACATTATTTCAAAAGAAAAGTTGTCTCAAAAATAAATTAGAAATGTCTCTATGTAGTTACAACGATCACGTGTAAATAAAAAAATATTATTTTCACTGCAAATCACGATATTGTACATAAAGTACATCCACACAGCCTCCAGTTCGCGTTTCTCGGTAGAGGTAATAAATTATACATTATCTTAATAATATCACTGATTCGTCTGCTATGGGTCAAGCTAAAACTAAACTCATTTACTTTCCAAAACTAACCTGTATTCAGCGTAACAAAATAAATAATAACTAATATCGCTAAGTCTGCCGTAACATTTCTTTACTTATTTACTGATTTCCGAGACAATTTGTCACAGAAAGATATTATATCTTGAATATATTCTACTACAACTCTGCTAAAAGAGCCAGCTTTGGGTGGGCCAATCGACTCGTGGGATCGACACCCCGCTGGCAATATCGAAGCCAAAAAGAAAAAGATCTAATTTCTCCGCTGTCATGTCACGCGACATGTCGGATGGCGCGTGGTTTAAATGACGTGCTCGGAATCCAGTTCTCCTGCCTCCACGGTCATATACATCCCCTCCTCTTCGTAGGTGGAGTCGTGCTTGGCCAGGATACGCAGCAGCGGCCGCAACTTCATCCACCATTGCTGTTTCGGTATTCTTTGGCTACGGACATATAATTTCTTTATTAGTTTTGCTGATAACGCTCTTTATATACACGTTTACAACGTTATTTGGTTGGTAAGGTATTAATAATTTTTAAAATTCTTTTACTAATAGGAAGCTACATTATTCCCGAGTACCATAGGTTACCTTTCATCCGGGAAAAATAATACGGTCCAGCGGGACAGTTAACAGAGATCCTAACTGCGTGCGGGTGATTTTATGCCACTAAGGTGGCCAACAACGGCCCGCCTGATGGTAAGCAGTCACCGCAGCCTATGGACGTTTGCTATACCAGAGTCCACACACACATTGCCGGCCCCGTAAAAACCTTAGCTAGTTATTATAATGATTACACAAATCACAAGTCAGTCTTTCCTTTAGACTATGACATGGGATCGTTCAAGACATTAGAGGTCTCATTAGTGGCGGGCAACGCATTGGTAGCGTCCCTGGTCCCCATGAAAACTTTCCATCAGGTTGTCCGCATGCCTGATTATCTGTAGTACTACATAATAAAATGAACGTACGCGAAGTTGGTCTGCGCTTTGAGGTCCTCTAGCGGCGTGAACCGGTACTGGCGCTTGACGATGCCAAGTAGGCAGGCAGAGTCGGGCTGGTTGGCCGGGCCCTTCTGGATGGCCTCGATCAGCCAGTTCAGGCACTTGGCCGCCATCTTGGTGCCCATGTTGCGGTCGAACGGCGTCGGGGAGCCGCCCTGCTGCATGTGGCCTGGGGAAATTGTTTATAGCATTACAGTAAGTGGCAAGAAATGCGAAAATGTATAGTATTGTCTTTTTTATAGCGCTAGAAGCGAAGAGGGAAGGGGAAGCTTCGGTGGCCGAGTGGAGCTTAGGTTGCCGAGTGGTTAAGGTATCCGACTCGTAAGCGAGAGGTACGGGGTTCGAATCCCACTGCAGCCATGTAAAAATTACTCTTTTCTGAATTACGTACATTAATTTAATGCTAACCGATGCTCTTACGGTGAGAGAAACATTATGATGAAACCTGTACATTCAGGCGACTGAATGTGTAATAATGATCAAATCTGGTCAGGTTCCCTTGGTAGCAGGGTCCCGAAGGGAAATGGCAGTCATTCCACTGTAATTACTTGATTCGCCAAATCCTGAATCATGGTCAAGGCGGACCCCGAGAGCGGGAAAGCACAACCGGGACATTATCGCTAAGATGAAGATTATTATTGTCTTTTTTTATAAACAAGCAAGCGGGTCGCCTGATGGTATGTGATCACCGCTGCCCATGGACACCGTTAACACCTAGGGATTCGCGAATGAAATAGGTGTAGGCTCGTTTCTTTTTAATGCGCCCGGGCGCTTTACTTTATTATTATTAATATTCATGGAAAAATCCATACAGCCGTCGTTACAGATTATGACTCCTCCACTGTTAATGTAAAAAATATTTTTAGTTAGACTCACCCAGCACATTCATCCTGGCGGTGAACAAACCCTTGCCCTCCTCCGAATACAGGCGGTAAATGAAGTCAGTATTGTAATTGTCGTTGGCCTTCTCGTTACGGAGTATCAACCCTCTTTGGATGCCGCCCGTCATCTTTGACGCCATGTGGTACACATCTTGTTGGAGATCCTTGATGGAGAACTTCTCCTCGTAAATGTATGCTGCATCCGCGCCACCAGCCAGTCCTGTGGCAACAAAAATTGTTTTTATTATCATAGATAAAAAACCGGCAAAGTGCTTGTCGGGCTTCGCACGTTTAAGGTTTTGTACCGGCTCTATTTTTAAATTGCTCGCAACCACGCGAGCGCTCGCGTGAGCTATAGTAGGACCACGATAAGTCCAAATCCCTTTAAAAAAAAATCTCTGTATGGCAACTAATGCCATGCCTTTCATCTGTCATAGAACGTCATTCATAAAAGTCATAACAAAATATTTGACTGACTTGAAAAATATTGTTCAGGTGATTGGCACATTGGAGCGCAGCATTCATTCTGGCGACATTTGGAAATATGTATGTGTAATTTTTATATTGCTTTATATACATTTAAAAAATTAGGAATTTCCAAATTGTAATAATCTTTTCATAAAATTATAATATTTAGGCGAAAAATAATTTGAGAACTGAGTAACGGAATACTGGAGACCTCACTTCACAGCAGCGGCCTATTTGACGCCTTTTTATGTAGAAAGTACAGCGCCAAAAACTTATCTGAGCCGCAGCCCGTGTCAAATGTTGCAAAGAAAAAAAACGACGGATCCGCACGAACGCGCGTGGATGCGTTGTCAGTGTGTTCGACTATGAGTATTTTCCATAGAAACCGATGACAGCTCATATAACTGTATGTCACGCACGTCACGCACAACTGTACGGTGCTGCGTTCCAGTGTGCGGATCGCCTAAATAATAATGGACAATGACTGACAAGGACAGATTATTCAATAGATATTGCCATATCCACATTTTATATTTTCTACCACTGTCAGTTGATTCGGACTAAGTGTGGTCCTATTATACCTATCTTCTTCACACTGTTGGTAAGTTGCTAGAGATAGAAAAGGCCATTAGAAGGCGTGGATGCAAGGCGTGTGCTACGCTTTTGGCCGTAACAAGAAGTTGGTTTGTAATAGGAAAAAAGAAGAATTCGGATTTATCAGCATATTTCACAATCATGCTTTGTACAAAATGAGGGTAATCAATAAACGTCAAGAAAATGGTAAAAGAAACTAGCAATATAATTAGAATCTGCTATGATAAGACCTCATTAAATAAAAACTATAACTATTCGAATAGTCCTCCCCAAGTAGCGCCACGTAAGAGTGCCCATTATTGAAGCATTATTGATTGTCTATAGTCATCTACACCACGCCCTTTTATAAAGTACTAATAAACTTTGTTTTATTATAATCGGTGAAATAGCTTGGAAGATATTTGATGAGCTTGTAGCGACATCTATCGCTCCACTAGGGAAACTCAACGATACTCACATTACGAGTACACGAACACAAGGTTGGCAAGCATCCGCACATAGATGGCGCTAACAATCCTACATCGCGCTAGAGAAATGTGCCAACTTCCACGGCATATATACAACTTCCGACGATCAACTGTCGGGCCCTTGGTCCCCTGGTCACAACACCCGGCCAGGTGGGTAATTACCCTTTTCTACCTTCCCTCCATTTTCGCTTGGCAACATTATCCTGCACCGCCAAAGTGGTGACCCCGACGTGATCCTTACGTCTTCCCTACCTGACTCCCGCACACAGCAGTCACAGCCTTGACCATAGTCGGCACAACGCGTGCTTCCTGGTCGTTCACCTGCGGCATCTCACTGTCCCCACCCAGTCTCGACTCACTGCAGACTTGGGAACAGCATCGCTTCGGCACAGCTCACAGCGCAACCTCACGCTAGAGCTACGCCATTGCTCACCGCATCGCCAGACTGATTACGCTTCATACGTCAGCTTCAGCGTTTCTCGCTTCGGTATCGACCTCCAGTCTCCGGGGGGAGTACTGTAGCGACATCTATCGCTCCACTAGGGAAACTCAACGATACTCACATTACGACTACACGAACACAAGGTTGGCAAGCATCCGCACATAGATGGCGCTAACAATCCTACATCGCGCTAGAGAAATGTGCCAACTTCCACGGCTTATATACAACTTCCGACGATCAACTGTCGGGCCCTTGGTCCCCTGGTCACAACACCCGGCCAGGTGGGTAATTACCCTTTTCTACCTTCCCTCCATTTTCGCTTGCCAACATTGGCGGCAACATTATCCTGCACCGCCAAAAGCTCTTAGTAGTCTGTGATATGAGTAAATTAAGTGATTGCGTTTCGTAATTATCTTGCTTCTCTTATTGCTTATCTTGCTTTACTTCGATGGAATATTCTTGCTTTCTTGTCACTAATTAGTTAAGTAAATTAGTTGACATATCAATTCGAGTTTAGTAATCAGTTACGATAGTTTTGCCAATTACTAATGAACTGATAAAGGTTCAGAACGGGGGAAAATTTATTTGCAGTAATTAGACTAAAATTCTTTGTAAACAAATCATCAATGAACTCTGTTTACTAAGGTCAATTATTTTAGTTAATGTCAAAGTGACCGATGATTTCAGTTATTATATCTTTGAGATTCAAAGTACGTTTCTGTTCCTACTTTTCCCTCGTTCTCAATAGTGACTATCAGTTGTGCAAAAGCTAACGGAAAATACCTCTAGCTCATTAAGAAACCCAATTATCGGAAGGCTCGAAATTCTTCTTCAATAATTGATTGGTTACAAAATTGCGAAAATAATCAGTCTCATGTAGCTTATCACGAAACGAAACTACTCTAATACTGAATGAATATTGACGCAGTTAGGCAATTTAAGACTTTGGAAATAGAATAGGTACAATTTCTACCATTTGCCTTGCTCGTTTATGGCTCTATCAATAAAAATAAAGACGGCCTGTAACCTGCAAGTTTCTCAGATAAATATTCACCTGCAACAGTGGCCAGATAGCCGCAATACCCGCCCATGGTCTCAATCACGAACACACGGCGTTTGGTGCCCTGGAACACAAATAAGTTGGGTGAGTTGGGTTGGGTAGGTTGAGTGTTTCTCTCAACAGCTAACTGTTGATAGAAACATATATCACAAATACAACCGGTAAATGACACTGCGCAATTAAAACCCACAAAAGGTGGTGGAATCCGAGTCGGTCATTTACACAATGCGCGTAAATAAAATTATTTCGTCTAATGACCTGATTTCTAACATTCTTTCTGTATATGATAAATTGCCACCTGGGGAAATACATACATTCATGGCTACTTATGATCTCCAAAAATAAATCGGAAGGAGGCAAAAAGTTTGTAGATGTTGGGGATAATCCCCGAAATTTCTGAAATGTAGATGTAGATGGCAATCTGTGGAAGGACATAGGAAAAAAATATATTCAAAATATTCTGAAGGAGTTGAAATTGGGGAGGAAAGTTTGCATGGGGAATCTTTTGAATTTCTTGGTCGTCTTCTACCGTGTTACAACAACCAGGCTGCGCTATCTATTCTCTGCGCTACGTATCTACATAGACATAATTACTCAATTCTCATACTTTATACAACTAACATACTTATGATTATACAATAGGCATAATTACTCAATTTAGGGATATGAAGTTAGTCCATGCAGACGAAGTTGTGGACAAAATCTACTTCCCGTTCAATATTTTAACCGCCACACTTTTTTCTGTTAACGTGCCCTCACCGCCACGTAAAAAAACCAAACCATATGAAGGTATTTGTCTTATTTTATCAGACTGCAGCTCAACATTGTCTCTTATAATTCAGACCACGGCAGTCAAAAGGTTAAATTTACTCGTTTGCTAATACTGACTACTAAATCTTTACTAAATTAATATTGAAGACTAATGTAATACTTATAATAATCATAATATTACATTATGAACATGAATCGTCATCATACTGGAGGTCGGTCTCGGCTTCTGCTAGGATCCGCTTTGCTAATTTTACTCCTCCAATTCGCTCGGTCTTCAGCGTACTAAACAAGTATTATACCCTATATTTACATGTACAGAGTACTAATCTAATATTCTATAAATATAATTCTCAAAGTATTATTATTGTATATTAAAACAAGTGCCTCCTCTCTACCAGTGCGCCAAGCACGAGTGTGCCCGCGACACAGTTCGCGCCGCGAGAGAGCGTTAGTTTCCTTCTGTCAATACTAAGATGAAAGAGACGCCTTTTCTCGCTTGTCCCACACATTGCACCCAGGTCCATGTTGATAGTCATTATATAATTTTGTATTATATGAAATTCCTACCTTTGTAAATAAAACACATGGAATGCTAAATAAATTGAAATGGACTTGGAGTCGCATAATACCTGCGCGGACTGCCGAATGCGGTCGCAGATCTCTGTGATCTCGTTGAGGGCGGTATCGGCTCCCAGCGAGAAGTCGGTCCCGGGCACGTTGTTGCTGATCGTGGACGGGATCACCACCATCGGGATGCAGAACTCCGGGAATTGGGCGCGGGACTCGTAGAGTTCCATACCGGCTTGGTAGGCCTGGGTGGTCAGAGTTGGACAATTACTTGATTGAAATAAAACTAAAAGTAATGAGAGGAAAGCGTTAATATATTTCGATGATGTAGCTGTACGCTTCCTCCCAATTTAGATGCTGTTCATTGTTGTGTCACCATACATCATCATCATATCAGCCGAAGGACGCCCACTGCGGGCATAGGCCTGCCAAAGAGGTCACAAAGGCCGGTCCTGTGCCTTCGGCATCCAGCTGGTACCTGCGATCTTTATCGGGTCGTCGGTCCACCTATATGGAAGGTCTACCCACTCTGCGTCTATGAGTACGTGTTCGCCACTCGAGGACTTTACTGCCCCATCGGCCATCTGTTCTTCGAGCTATGTGCCCTGCCCACTGCCACTTTAGCCTGGCAACCCTTAGGGCTATGTCGGTGACCTTGGTTCGCTTGCGGATCTCCTTATTTCTGATTCTATCGCGCAATGTGAGTTGCTTATGTTGTGAAATGAATATGATATAATGTAATTTTCTAATCTAATGAGACTCCGAGCATAGCCCTTTGCTTTGCTAGTAAACTTTGCGTTAATAAATTGTACGGTGTGGCTGTACGCTTCCGTCCATTGCTGTATCACAATACACTCACCTCGAAGCCGCCGATCATGAGCAGGCCCTGGATGTTGAACTGCTTGATGCGCGCGGCGATCTCGCGCTTCTTGTCGCCGGGCAGAGTGCGCTTGGTACCGAGGAATGCGCCGCCCTGCCCCACCCACCCGGTCACGTCGGACCTAAGGGCAATCACCATGAGATTTTCATAAAAGTCGGGGGTCAACTCGGCCCGCGGGAATTTCCGCCCGCGGGACAGCCTATTCTTCCCGCACTTACATTTAAAAACATATCTAATGTTTGAAGCTAGATGGCGTTGTGTGAATTGTTAAAGCATAATTTTATTTATTTATTTTATCTGTTTGCGCAGTCGAGTGCATAATTTTGTTCTGTCAAACGATCATAAAACGCAAAAAATTACACGAAACGAAAAGGAGAGCATTTTATTGTTGTGACTGTACCAATTACGGAATGTAGCAGCGTGACGAGTTGACCCCTTCACACAATGAGCCGTGGTCGACTTGTCCCGCCGGAAAAGTTTAGGCCGTAATTCCCCCTCATATCAGCAAGAAGACGCCCACTGCTGGGCATAGGCCTCCCCCAGAGATCTCCACAATGACCGGTCCTGTGCTTTCCGCATCCAGCTGGTACCTGCGATCCTTACCAGGTCCTCGGTCAACCTTGTAGGAGGCCTACCCACGCTGCGTCTACCGGTACGTGGTCGCCACTCGAGAACTTTACTGCCCCATCGGCCATCTGTTCTTCGAGCTATGTGCCCTGCCCACTGCCACTTCAGTCTAGCAATCCTTAGAGCTATATCGGTGACCTTGGTTCGCTTGCGGATCTCCTCATTTCTGACTCGATCGCGCAAAGAAACTCCGAGCATAGCTCTTTCCATTGCCCTTTGGGTAACAGTGAGCTTTCTTATAAGGCCCATAGTGAGTGGCCACGTTTCAGCTCCGTAAGTCATCACTGGCAACACACATTGGTCCGTCCGTCCCAGTCCAGAAGCCTAAAGATATCCTCCAGTGCAGCGGTAAACAACTTCGGAGATATGACATCACCTTGTCTAACACCTCGCTGCAGCTGAATAGGTTCTGTGGTCTTGTCCTGGAGACGAACTGACAAACAAACACTTCAATGCTTCGATATATCGATAGTCAATTTGGCACCGCTGTAGAGACTGGAGCACCGCCCAAGTTTCGATCGAATCGAAGGCTTTCTCATAGTCCACAAACGCCAAGCATAATGGTCTTCGGTTTTCTGTACAACCTGCCGCAGCGTATGTATGTGGTCTATGGTACTAAAACCTTTTCGGAATCCGGCTTGTTCGGGAGGCTGGAAGTCATCAAACCTGCGTGCGAGACGATTCGTAATGACTCTCGAAAACAGCTTATAGACATGGGTCAGTAGCGATATTGGTCTGAAGTTCTTCAAGAGAGCCTTATCACCTTTCTTGAAGAACAATATCACTATGCTTCTGTGCCATGCTTCCGGCGTTTTGCCCTCGAGGATGACGGAATTGAACAGCTTCGAAGGGTCTTAAGCACAGGTTTGCCACCAGCTTTCAGAAGCTCAGCCGTAATTCCATCATCACCCGGCGCCTTGTTGTTCTTAAGCTGTTTGAGAGCCATACTAATCTCGTACAGGCTGATGTCCGGAATATCTTCGGTGTAGTGTCGGGTCAACTTGGCTCTGGGGTCTTTTGCCATACTGGTAACAGGTGCCCGTGTTGTCGTGTATAACTGTCCATAGAACCTCTCGACTTCCCACAAAACCTCGGACTTGGTCGAAACAACTCTGCCATCATCCGTTTTCAGTCTCGTCAACTGGCTCTGTCCAATCGACAGATATCTCGCAAAGACTTTAGAGCCTTTGTTCCGCTCGATCGCCGCCACAATATTGGTAGTATTGAAGCGGCGTATGTCGCGAGTCAGAGACTTGGAGATCTAAATTGAGAGACATCATCAGGGGATTTCAGAGTCATTCCGCGTCTTTCTTCGATGAGTTTGAGGGTATCGTCAGAGATTTTGTTTGTTCTATTTGTACGGCAGGCCTTATAAAACTTTGACCCAACCGTATAGACAGTTTCCACGAACCTGTTATTATAGTCGTCCACGTCGACGCACTCTCCTAGGCACTCGAAGCGATTTTGTAATTCGAGTTGAAAGCTCTCGGGGTTTTGAATTTTGATGAGTATAGGCCGGAGCGTAATTCCCACTCATCAATAACAAGAATCATAAAATACTCCTCATCCTTATTTTCGTGCGTTCCGTTACCTTCGTAGACCAGAAAAGGTAAGCGCGTTTTCTCTACTGCGATCTCTGACCCACGTGCCAAGCGTGCACGGAGATTATAGCAAACCTCTCCACAAATGGGCGGAGGTTCACGTCCAGCAGTGGACTGATATCAGTTGTTGCGCTGCATTGGTATGGTGTCTGGGTTATTGGGTTGTGTGCCCCTGAGTTTTAACATGAAATATCATTTTCCATTGGGAGCAATTGTAGATGGGGAATTGTGAACTTTGTCTGCGGGTGACATTGATAACAAACGGAATTCCATTTATAATATAAAAAATTGCAATTATCATCACTTTTACTAAAAACAACCAATCTGTGACCTTAGATAAAGAATTATAATTATGACCGCATTCCTAATTAATACTATTTGCATTACCTAATGAAAAAATAAAAACAACTCGGACATGGTTTAATTAGCTGAAACAGTCTACAGAAAGTCGAGATAATTTTATGTTAGTAAACACTAACAAAACATTAAGTACTTTCTGTGTACTTTTGCGCCACCCAGTACCTATATAGGTATCGCTTCCCTCGCCAACTCACCACTCCATCTTCACGATGTTCCCGCTGATGAAGCCCTCGACGCCATCATGGATCCCCAGCACGGTGTCGCCGCGGTAGATGCAGTTGCGCACGAACGACCGCACCGCCGCGTTCATGCCGCACGCGGGCGCGCCCACGTGCATCACCGCGAGGGTGTAGCCCTCCTGCGGGTAATAGGTTACGGTCACGGTTATGGTTACGGTCGCCATTCAGACAAATCTGGCAAAGGCAAGCGGGTAGTGTCCGACCGACGCTTCGGCTTCGGCCACATTCGGCACAAAAAAGACATCTTCGGCGAAACCTTCGGCTTCGGCCGGTTTTCGGACCGTATTGCCGAAGGTCGTTTCTAATATTGTTGACAAATAAATTGCAAGGTATTTTTTTATCATGTCTAGATCAACTTTTAAAGATTATTTAAATTACCTTTCTATCAAGCAATATAAGTTCAATATGAAGTGTTAAATTAATTTATATTATTAATTGTAAGCAATCTTTAACAATACTTCTTAGATCTGTTAAGCCTGCCGATTCGAGCAAAGGTTGTGGCGTTAGCCGATTAATTAGCTTCGGCTTCGGCCAGAAATTGACCTTCGGTCGGATACTAGGTCACTGCTTCCTATGGATATTAGGAACACCTGCGGCACTAGAGATAATGCGTTGTCCACCTCTGAAGCCCAGGAATACGTTGCTTTGGCAGCAAATATGGTAGACATTGCCAAAGCCACAGTTCAGAGCACTGGCGTTGTCTGTCCTTATCGGTCGTCAGCGTGTAGGGCGCTGTATGTGATCTGGGGCTTTACAGCGCTCCTGGTGGTGACGAAATAAAGTTCGCCTTACAAACTTTTTACGCGTTCGTTAGCGACTATCAAATAGAATCGTCGCTGAAACTAAGCCGTCGGGTGTTCGGTCGACCGTCATTAGCGTAGTCGTCAGCTTATAAGTGCTATTTCACAAAACTTAACGTGTAACCAAAACGTTTACAATGAAAACATTGTTATTTTATGAAGTGCAAATTACTTCAATCTAGGCGTGAGATGGATATAGCTAATCTCAAGGGAAATGTCAGTAGAACCCAGCATTCCATGTCAAAAAGTGCAAGGTCGTTATCTTGCACCTTGTCTGAGAAGAATCTGTCGATTGACAGCAACCACCCTTCACATGTCCGACTACAAAATAAACTTGTCCCTACGAAAAACAACTCACCGACGGCTTGCCAGCCTCGTTGAATGCTTCCTTGGGCGGCTTCAGGCGGGTCAGCATCTTGTACGTCTCCAGGTTGCGGAAGAAGCTGCGCCCGCGCAGCTGGACGGCTAGGTCCCAGTTCTTGTCCGCCATTGCCTAGTAAACAAACATTGATAAAGTTATATATCGCCTATCTATATGCAATATCGAACCAGCTGAATCGTGACGAACATTTCACAGAAAATATTATTGTGACATCGCATTACCTGACAAGGAAAATCATTGTGACACTGACTGAAAAGGTTCTACAGTGGGTCAGTTCGATTAAACATTCTACAAAACAAATGATGATGAAAGCGATAAACTCCAACAAAGAACGATAATAACTAGAGACGACAACGAAAGATCTGTGTTATCGGTCGTGGTTCGTGACATGACTCAAACCTAACGTAGATTGTCTTTATTTACAGAAGTTACACCGGCGTAAATGCATTAAAAGTATGAATATCTATGTATTTGTCGCAGGATCGTAGCTTGTGGTATTCTATAGTCTCTGCCTGACCCTATGGGATGCGGACTTGATATGTAGGTATCTTCAAGTTCAAATGCACATCAAGGTGTGCAATGCTAGATGGATGAGTTAAACAGGCAAAATACTGTTTTGTTTACGCTTTTATCAGAATGAATGAATCAGATACATTAAAATAAAGTAATGATACTGGAATGGGGATATTGAGACAGAGGTCCTCTCGTCTTATCAAAGGTTAGCTGGAAGAGATCCCGTTGTAGGATAAGCTCTCCTTTGCATTATAAACTGTTTTTTTGTGTGTATTTTGTGTAATTTTTTATGCAATAAAGAGAATACAAACAAACAAACAAACGCTTCATAAGAATGTGGACCATAAAGGCAGACTATGAGAATATGTACCAACACCAATGCCGTATTATAATTAAATTAAGTTATTTAGTTGTTAATTGCCGCTGACATAGACCTTTCCACTCTATATATACAGCAATTGAAATTCCTATTTATCTATTTGGTAATTAACAGTGGCGGGGAAATAAACCAGTATTTTAAATGTTGTTGTTTACTTTATTATTTAACAAACATGTGAGCCATGCGATAATCACAGTGATTGATCACAATAGGAACTCGTGATCAATTACAAATACGGAGTATCCATGTGACTTAGGTAATACCTGCGTCGAGCGAGACCATCACATATTGATTGATTCTGTGATAATGTATTTACGCGATAGCAGCTACGATATTCGTATAGAATGTAAATAGCCGTTAACCATTGAACAACAAGCAGTCAAATCATTAAAGCCAGTTCCAGAAAAACAATGCTCCATTCACCAAACTAATGCAATGATAAAGACATACGGTCTCTTTCTCTCTACAGAGAGGTTCTTAATTATGTAGTCTGTGATATTGGGGGCTGACCACAGAAACCTGAATAACAAATCTAAATAGGCTGGGCTGATGTATTTTGTCCTCCACATGGCGCCACTGGCGCCTAAGATCTTGTGTCACTGTCAAAATAACGACGTTTTATTGGCTGAACTCCTGAAACACCCCTCATCCCCGCGTATCTGTGCCACGGCCTTGTTTACCTGTGCTACGGCCTTGTTTACCTGTGCTACGGCCCTGTTTACCTGTGCTAGGACCATCTTTATCTATGCTACGGTCTTGGTTACCTGTGCTACGGCCCTGTTTACCTGTGCTACGGCCCTGTTTACCTGTGCTAGGACCATGTTTATCTGTGCTACGACCATCTTTATCTATGCTACGGTCTTGGTTACCTGTGCTACGGCCCTGTTTATCTGCGCTCTGGCCTTGCTTACCTGTGCTACGGCCTTGGTGCGTCGCACGCATTCCATCAGCGGGAGTCGCACGGCCTGGTTGCCATCAAGAGTGACCACACACGACTCCGTCTCGGGCGTCGCCTCCATCAAAGCCATCACGGCTTCCGCGCCCATACGGCAGCCCTGTAGGGGTACGGTAGATCGTATAGCTTATATTATTTAAATTTTACACGGAGGAAAATTTTTAAAATAGAAGATAAAGTAGGTACCTACTAATAAATTATCTCATTTTATTTGTGAAACACAGCAACATTAAAATTAGGTACAATAGTAAAGACCGTTGTGATCCGCCGACAGTTATCTACATTTCGGGCATTAAAGAGAAAAGCTATATTGAAGTTAAATCGAAAAGCAATATCATATTAATTATGTCATGTCATTAATGTATATATTTGAGTAAAATTATTTATTAACCAGATAAATCAACTAATTTATTTTTAAATGTCTTAATGTCAGTGCAATTTATAATGTTAGAGGGGATTTTATTGGGCAAAGCTGATGGCATTCCAAAAACAGAACCCGCAGATATGTATGGATCTCAGCCTATATGATCAATAACGTTGAGCGATATGCCATTAGAAAAGATATTTAATTTTCTAAAACTTTTACTATGGCGATAATTCTCGAATCGCTGTGAGAAAAACGTTATGGTCAATTAAAATAAACTTTATTTTGTACTGGAAAATTGGGCCATTCGCCAATAACCTTGAGCAATATGTCGTTGAAAAATATTCTTCATCTTCTACAACTTATACTATGCCGACAACTCTCGAATCATGGGAAATAAGGCATGGTAAATTAATGTAAACTTCGATTTGTACTGGAAAATTCAGCCTATTTGACCAATAACGTCAAGCGATATGTCAATGGAAAGGAATTTACATTTTCTACAACTTTACTTTTCTATTTCTAGTACAAATCGAAGTTTACATTAATTTACCATACCTTATTTCCCACAACGATTCGAGAGTTATCGTCGTAGTAAAAGTTGTAGAAAATGAAAAATCTTTTCCATCGACATATCGCTCGACGTTATTGGTCATGTAGGCCGACCTTTCCAGTACAAAATGAAGTTTTTTTAAATTGACCGTAACTTTATTCTCACAGCGATTCGAGAAAGGTCGCCATAGTACAAGTTTTAGGAAATAAAAAATCCTTTCTAATGAGATATCGCTCTTCAGTATTGGTCATATAGGCTGGGTTGCCCGAACCTTATTTCTTTTTTATTCGAATGGTTTGTCGTGATTGATCGTGTACGGTATGAAATGGGACTGCGAGGCTAATCAGTCATTAATAATTTATTTATTGCTGCATTAATTAAGACGGATTAAGTAATGCAGGACTCTCGGGAAACCTGACCAGATTGTATCATAGTTACAGATTCAGTCGCCTAAATGTGCAACTTTCATCTCGATGTTTTCCCTGGTTAGTGTTCAACTAATGTACGATAACTCAGAAGAAGTCACCGGTACATAGAGGCGCTGGGGATCGAACACGGTACCTCTCGTTTAGAAGTCGGACCCTTAACCTTAGGTCACCGACGCGCTCATGTCTACTACTAGATCTTGGCAATTCCCGACGAGAGACCACTTAACTTAGTCCACTAGGTGACCCCTGCAACCAGAACTTACCAGCACCCTGTCGAAAGCCGAGGGCGAGCCACCCCGCTGCACATGACCCAGCACAGTGATTCGCGTATCCTGCTGCAGTTTGTCCACAACCACCTTCTTCACCAGTTCTGCTGTGATGGGCTGACCTTCGCGATCGATCGCACCCTCAGCCACTATTATAATGTTCAGACGCTGACCGGACTTCCTTTCCTGTGTTATACAGTGGGGGTTTTAACGAGGTCTTATATGTATAACTAGGTGAACGTTATAAGCAATGTGTGTGCAAGTAACGACGTTCTTGCTATAAGCGAGTTTGATAACATCGAACTATTGTGGAAAAGTACTACTGTTCTGTTTCGCACATTCAAAGCTACGACACAAGCATTGTATTATTACTTAGAACTTTAAAATATTCGAGTATTTCATTCATGTAAGTATTGAATACGTTGTTGGTAAGTAGATACTCAACGTGGAGTTCAATTCCCTTATCAACGTCGTAACCACGGCTTTCGTTTTCGATTAGATTAGACAGTCACCCATGCAAAATAGATTATGATTTTATCTAAATGGAATACCAAATGCAATCAGTCGTAAATAAACAAAGATAAGTATTTGGATGGATGAGATATAAACAGAGGATTGTGCAGTGAATTAAAATTATTAGTATGTACAGTAGAGGAAGCAATAAACTTAGAGGTAGAGTTAATGAAGCGAATGTAATAGACTGACAACACACAATCGAAGGCGTGGGCAAGTGAAGAGTGTCCGGCACTGCGATCAACTTCTGCAAATTACTCAAAGCACCACCGTCCATTAGAATCTATTAAACATGATTTCGTAACTACGTATGCGTATACTGGTATTGAAATAGAGTACGAATAATTACTTTCAATTTGCTGTACAATTGTCGGTTGGTAGTTTAGCGTACATTCAGCGTAGGCAAGGCGTGATACTATTTAAGAGATTGTGTGTTATGAGTACCTATACAGCACAGTGCCACTCAATTTTAAGCCAGCGTACCTGTTGCAATCGTTTGCAAAGCTTTTCAACCCAATTATTTGGAACAGGATCCTCGGGAATGAATACTTGATCTGCTTCACTGGCCAGAGCGGCCACTAGTGCCAGATAACTGCAACAAGCCGTCCCTGCGTGATGGATCATGCATCCGAAACCCGTCGTGAAGCGACTCCCAAAGATATACATATACAACGACAATGACAATTTCGATCACTTTAGAAACAAAATTTGAAGTAACAAAACTCTCTGCCAATGGTATCTGCCAATTCAAAACAATGAGACGGTACATCATATTCATATGTATAAATAGGGAAATAACGTATTAATGGTAAGTAAGTGATCCTGCTCCCACATGAATAAAAATAGTTAGGAAGTGCTTGCCTCTGCTATTTTTGCACACAACTTATATTCCCAATTGAGAGGCGCTGGGTCTTCGCAAATAAAGCTATAAGTAGCGTCCGTACATAGGGCGGTGTATACTGCAAGAAAACTAAAAGGGTATATAATGAGTACAAGGGTAAACATAAACATTGGAAATGACAGTGTTGCTCATGACACTTTGGGTTCATCAAGATATCAAACACAGACTGGGTAGTTGTGAGAAAAGGTTGAACTGTCAGCCTTGCCTGTTCTAATTTATCACAAAGTTTTTCTCTCCAACCAACTGACGGCGGCGACTCGGGGATAAAGACAAAATCTGCTTCAGACGCTAAGGCCGTAACCAAAGCAAGATATCTGGATCAACAAACTTTCATTAACAATTATACAAATACATTATGAATTGTTATCCATTTCACTATTCTGCAATGATGAAAATATTCAGCAATAGATAAAACAGGAACAACATCTGTGTCTTTAACTGATAAAATCAAAGTCACCTATAGGGGTCAATAGCATGTCATGAGTAATTTGTATAACATTCCAAATAAAGAAATGGCCAATGACTTGCATAGATACTAAACAAAAAAGATACATTTTAAGGGCAGATATATCAGACAGAGGTCTTTCCTAAATCTACCTAATAATGTCTCAACAAATAGAACAAACTTACAGAGATTTGCTTTAAATAATTTAAACTAATAGTACTGCAGCAATTGAACTACAGACAACAGGGCCATCATTTACTATTCAGAGAAGAGTGAAACAAGGAGACTTAATAATAAAGGTAGTTAAAACAAGTTCACGTTACATTTTACATATATGGTTTTTGTAATGGGGAAGTTTATACTATTATAATAGATAAATTAGCAATAAAAATAATTGCTTTAAAAAGAATTTGACTTGCTCATTTGTGATTGAATCTGATGACTACTGCACAATTACAAATACCACCCAAGGAATATTACACTAACAATTTTTGTCACAAAAGAATAAACTGTTAAATCCAAGTTAACTATCTGGCAAGAATTATTGATAACATCAGTTTTGTTTCTTATAAAAATCTATGTCATTGTCACAATGGAACCTATAAGGCTACTTAAATTTTATTTAGCTATCTGACAACAAAAACTATTGAAAACACAATAGTTCTATTTCTTAAAAATCTATGTCATTGTCACAATAAAATGTTGTCAAATAAAGTTTGTTTAAATATTTTATGTATGTATATTCAAATATCTCCAACTTACCCACAGTGCCTGCCCATGACCTCCATAATAAAAGTTCTCTGATGGGAGTATGCAGTGCTCACAATTGCATCAATGGCCTCTATAATGCGATGCAATGCAGAATCTGTACCTATGGTCATATCAGTACCACAGAAGTCATTATCAATAGAACCCACCTAAAACATAGTAATAATAATAAAAAACGATTTTAAGGTTTGACCATTCAAATAAGCCATGTTCAATATAGATATTACCATGCCAGCAATATGCAAATGCTTATATTTCTCCCTTTGGTCTTTAGTAATTTTATTGTTTTCCAATAGCTCATCCAGGAGAGCAGACCATTCCTGACGGAAAAGATTGGCTCCAGTCAATGAGCCATCACCACCGATCACAACCAAGTTGGTTATACCACGAGTGACCAAGTTATAAGCCGCCTTCAAACGGCCTTCCTTCTGGCTGAAATAAGTGCAGTTTATGTAAATAAAAAATTAATAACCTATTTTACACAAACATTTTGCTGATTTTAGTTTGATATATTACCAACATTGTGAAGTTGATCATGTGGGTAAGGTTATTATAATAATTTTTTTATAGAGTCAATTATTATAAATGATTTATAAGGAGCAAAAAAAATTTCAGTTTGTTTACAAAGTTTAAAATATAAACAACATACACAAAGTCCATGCATCGAGCAGATCCAATGATAGTACCACCCTTGTGGATAATAGAGCTAACTGAGGACCAAGTTGCTTCTTCAATATTGTCCCCTCCATCCACCATCCCTTGGTAGCCTTCGCGAATAAAGTAAACCTTGCAGCCTAAGTAAATGCCCATCCGCACCACTGATCGCACAGCAGCATTCATGCCCTGGGAGTCGCCACCACTGGTGAAGACAGCCAGCCCCTTCCCTTTATGGGAGCCTCGCTCGATAAACTTCTGAGTGGATGTCCCGTCCATGACGTCCATCGCCGAGGATTTAAATGTTCTTCGGTACTAAAACTGTAATAATTAAAAATATTAAATCAAAACTTGTGAAAAGCCGCACTAATTATCTTTGTAAAATTATTTATCATTGTTCTTGTTAACACAGTCACAAGTTTATTTGATTTTTGTAAATTGTGTACGCACCAGAACAAATTACACAAAATTTATAGAATTTGAATCTGACCCCCACTCTATACCCAAGGTGACCTTTCTTTTGACATTTTACCTTTTCACGGTTTTTACAGCTATAGAGCTGAACGTTAACTATCATACGCGAAAGGCTTGATGGAATGAATACTCGCCAAGTGCGGAGGAATCTTACAATTTTTTCGATCATCACTCGACCGACTGACTCGCGTCTTTCTATTTATTTTGTCACTTCTCCTCTTGTCTTCATTGTCTATGTATAATTTTATGTCATCTAACATCGTTGCATTGCATTGATCATTATTTTTATTTACGAAACAAGTAAATTTCGTTTTTCTACAGTAGTGATGGTACTTTATATTAGATAAGTAGTAAATATTATTTCTTCAACTTCTTCTATACGTTTATTTCAGTGGGTTTGATGTATTCATTTCTACTCGATTGATTTTCAAAACAATCGATCACAAAATGTCTGCGGAATCTGATATGGAGTATTCAGATAATGAAGGAGATGACTACGATTATTATGGAGGGCAAGACGACTGTGATATGGAATCAGTGGATCGTGTGAAAGCTGACCCCGAATATTTTTTGTATTCATGTCTAAAAGTCGAAGAAGTAGAGAAATTGTTAAATGAATCCATTGAGTTGCTCAGCAATAGCCTTCAATTAACACCGTCCCTCGCCAAGGTTTGCCTGTGTATTACTTAAAGCATAACTTGTCATTTTTTTACATTTTATAGATTTTAAACAACAATTGTTAAATGTTGAGAAGTAATAAATTTTTTTTTCAGGTTATGTTACATGCATATGAATGGAATGCTCAAGATATAATTAATAAGTACAAAGATAACGCGAATGAAGTGCTTGTTTATAGTCGCGTGAAGCCTCGTGTGCCCTCGGCCCAGGCTGGTTCAAGTCGACTGGTCTGTGCAGTCTGTGCTAACACACCTTCACTACAGAAGTACAGTGCTCTTGCTTGTGGACATTATTTTTGCAATGAGTGTTGGGGCATGCATTTTGAAGTACAAATAATGCAAGGTAAGATATTTAAGAGATTTCAGTACAATAATATAACCAGAAAAATAATTTTTATTGGGTTCTTTCAATTCACAAGTTACACTTTTATCATTTACATGCTGAGCTATACCAACCTGAATAGCTTTCCTAATTCCTGATTTGTAACAAAGTAAAATAATTGTATCACAATTATTGATTGGCCGATTCATGAGTTCAGAGAGAGAGAGAGAGAGTCAAAAGAAACAAAAAACATAAACTCATGAATAGGCCAACAATTTTATCCATATTGAATCTTATAAGTTGTCTTTTGTCTTTAGGTGTTTCAAATACAATACGGTGTATGGCTCAAGAGTGTGAAGTAAGGGCCCCTGAAGATTTTGTTTTATCACATGTAGCCAAACCAACTATAAGGGACCGCTACCAACAATTTATGTTCAAGGATCATGTCAAGTCTCATCCTCAACTTAGATTTTGCCCTGGACCAAATTGTCAGGTATTTTATGTTTAATTTTTTAATTATTTAATTTGTTTATATTATTTGTATTAATATAAGTACAGCAGTGTTGTGCAAAAAATTTTCAGCATCATCTTGTCCTCAATATCCTGGTGCAGGTTTCATCATGATGTTTTCTCTCACCATGAGATCATCAGTTCTCCTTTTTAGGTTGTGGCTTCCGCTTTGTAGCGATTTTGCCAAAGACTATTTGACACCAACACATCATAAGAAATATAGCCGGTAATATATAAAGAGATGTCTATTGAGCTGAGAGCATCAGTTAGTGTTCTCTAACTCAACTAATATACATAACTCAGAAAAAAGTCATTGGTACATAGTGGCACTGGGGATAGAACCCGTTACCTCTCTCGTACAAGTCGGGTCCCGTAACCATTAGGCCACTCTTCTTTCTGTACCATTCAATATGTATTTTTGTGTGTATTACATATGAGTAGAAAATTAATTGTTTGTTTTTGTAGTGGATATTTCGGGCTTGGAACCGTGAAGGCGCACGTCGTGTGGAGTGCCGTGGCTGTGAACTACTCACTTGTTTCTCATGCGGAGCGCCACATCATGCGCCTACTGACTGTCCAACTATCCGTCGGTGGCTCACCAAGTGTGCTGATGATTCAGAGACGGCTAATTACATTAGTGCTCATACTAAGGTATGTTAAGAAAACAATGATCTCAATCTTTTAACTTAATTAACTTTTAATTACCTGTCTTTCTTATTGTCATATTAATGTTTTGATTATTTCTGTCTTTTAATTTATATTGTTTTGTATTTCCAGGATTGCCCTAAATGTCAGATATGTATAGAGAAAAATGGTGGATGCAACCATATGCAGTGTGGTGCATGTAGACATGATTTTTGTTGGGTTTGCTTAGGGGACTGGAAAAGTCATGGCTCAGAATATTATGAATGTAGTCGATATAAGGAAGATCCTAACTTAGCAAATGATAGTCAACATGCTCAGGTGAGATATACAATATCATGCAAATTATTGGATAGTTTCTATTCAGTTATTTACTTTTTCCCTTTTCAATTTCAGGCAAGAGAAGCTTTGAAGAAATATTTACATTATTATGAAAGATGGGAAAACCATGCACGATCTCTGAAACTTGAAGAACAAACTTTAGCTAATCTTAAAACTCGAATTAACCAGAAGGTAGGCATTAAATACCAATCTTCATTACATAATTATGATTTAGTTATAAGTGGGTACTAGACCCAAAGTTCAATGCATTTAATTAACAAATAAGTAACAATTCATAGAGCTTTTTACACATAAAATAATATTTTAGGTGATGGCTGGTGCTGGAACTTGGATTGATTGGCAATATCTCTGGGATTCTGCAAAATTATTAAAACGATGCAGATATACTCTCCAATACACATACCCTTATGCCTACTATATGGAAGTTGGCCCAAGGAAAGAGCTGTTTGAATATCAGCAAGTAAGTCTATCTGTATTTATAAAGTAAATATTTATAATTAGATTATATCCATTGTACATTGTATCTGAACTTAACCTATGTGTGCTATTTTTGGTCAGGTCACCCTTTTGACATGTAAATAAAGATGAATAGAAGGAAGGTCACCAAAATAGATATATAGAATGGAAGTGTAGGAAGGGGAATACTTTTACAATTAGGTCTTTTTACGATGGCGTCTTTTGCGTTCTGCTTATATTCTAGTCAAGAGTGTTAGAGTGAGTTAGCAGCGTCGTAAGCGATTCTGTCAGAAACTTGTTCAGAATGCTTGCTTGAGAAGTGAACATGCTAAAAGTCCTGACATCTAGAGGGAGGGAGGAAGAAAGCCGGAATACACTAAAAGTTTCGATAGTCGGCGTTGGTGACTATCAATTATGTGTGAGTCGTAATCGATAGGGAATTAAAGATTGTAAAGTTGTAGAGAATTTAATGGCTTTAACTTAGTTATCGATCATTTTTCGATATATAAGCGAAATTTAAAAATATATGGGCCATTCGTTTAACTATTTAGGGTACCAATCCGATTTTTCGATTAAAGTTTCTTTACAGTGCCAAATATCTATAACCCCTTAGGAGTTTCGTACAACGTACTCTCTTTACATATAATGACTTGCATTACATTACATATCATGAAATCATGACATTATAATTGGACATCTTACGACGTGAGGATGCCGCAGATCGGGCAAAGTGGAGAAAGCGGATCCTGGCAGAAGCCGGGGTTGACCGCTCGGATGATGATGATGATGATGACATTATAATTGGATATTGTGGAACAGAAAAAAACAATTCACCTAGAAACTTATCGTTAAAGGCCATTTTTAGCCCCCGACCCAAAAATAGGGGTGTTATAAGTTTGACGTCTCTGTCGATCTGAGTGTCTGTCTGTGGCATCGTAGCTCCCGAACGGATAGACCAAATTGGATGCGGTTTTCTCTATGTGAAAGCCAATTTAATCGAGATGGTTCTTAGCTGTGTTTCATTAAAATCGGTTTACTGGTTTACAAAATGTATTACTATGTGTAAACTTGTTGGGGGTATCCATCTTATTCTGTCAGTCAGGTTATAAGTTTAATCATCATCATCACAGCCCGTAACAGTCCACTGCAGGACTTAGGGCCTCTCCCACGAAAGGGGAGGTTATTGCCATAATCTCCACGCTTGGCAAGCGGGTTGGAGATCGCAGTGTTTAAATAATACAATGGAAAATGCTGCTGCCCATTTTCCAGACTACGGAGACTCTTGATCTTTTGCCTCGAAAACATTAGTCGCCTTGTACGACACCCATGTGTGTAAGGGGTTGGTGCTATTCTACTCTGCCGGACACCACACGACCAAGTTTAATGTCTCTATTTAATGTTTATATTAATGTGGTGCAACCATGAAACTCGCTCGTGATCTTTTTGATAACATTACGCTAAAGTATCGTCGTTAGCGGGTCTTCTTCCTCTTTCATGGGAGGGGAGGTTTGCGGGCCTGTGAGGCGGACCCTGTACCTGTACGTAGCCGCGACGTGTCCGTGGTATGGCATCGCTCTATCTCCCTGAGAGACAGAGATAACGAAATAACAGAGGCGCGCCTATCTGAATGATTGTGATCGCGCCAAGTTATTACTTGGACGAACTTTTGTAAACGACGAAGTTGTCATTCTCCCGATGGTCGTACGATTATCGTAAGAACGAGCGGAATTTCGAAATCGCGCTACAGGTCGCACTGCATGTGAAACAAAAATGCTACGGATGAATTAATCGTTCGTAAGCAATAGCGTAATGAAAACGTCCGGATATCTATCCGATACCGACCGGTTCATTATCACCTCGTCTGTCTATTACTGAACGTAGATTAAACCACGTCTTCCACACCGATCGTCTTTGTGCATCCAACTCCAATGGCTACAACGACCTCTCCCACCGACCTCTGCGAGGTCGTCCGTCCATCTCGTGCCGGGGCAGACCTACACTGCGATTGCCGTCGACACTCGATACCTTCAGAGACATCACATGCACAGCTCATTGCGGGCAACACACTCTGGTCTTTGTCTTGAAATATTGAGGGATTTTGAGTTAGAAGACATCGTTAAATTTCCGAACTGCCGAAATGTGTTGCCTAATTGAATTGATTTATTGTCAATGTTTCTAGACGGGCATATGTAATTATACAGTGGAGCGACCATGAATAAAAGTAATCCTTATCTGCCAATTCCTGAATAATGGTTAAGGCGCACCCCGGGCCCTCGTGTATTTTATATCTCTGAATCTATGATTTTAAACCCAATATTCATAAGCCTATTAATAAGCCACCGCATAAATATTCAAACTCAATTTTATGAATTCTTTTACAGGCGCAGTTGGAAGCAGAAATTGAAAATCTGTCATGGAAAGTAGAAAGAGCCGAAACTACAGACCGAGGTGAACTAGAAAATCAAATGGATATTGCCGAAAAGAGGCGCCTGACCCTGCTTAAGGATTTTTTAGAGTTCACCATAAGCAATGCCTCTAGTAGCTCTAAAGTGTAATAAATATGTACCTCAAACGCATTTTATTTACCATAATAAGTACCTACCGTAATAGTTGGTAATATTATAACAATATTTGCACATATTTATAAATGCTAGATTTTTGTTCTGCCAAAGTATATTTATTAAACTTGAATTTGCAATAAAATAGATTAATATGTCTACATATTTTATTTCATGTTTCCGCCGCATTTTTCACTTCTCTGTGAAGTTTAAAATGTACCATGAAAGAATGCAGAAATTCTAGTTTAGCATGGTCCTGTGGAAAGTCGAATGTAAGGACCCCATTTGAAAGACGCGAGTTCCTCCGGCGCCTAAAATATTGCCACATTGTGTGCTCATTTACACGAGCCCTCCTAACAATAGTCATAGATGACGCTCTCTTGACCATAGCTATTCAAAGATATTCGTGACTTTATGTCAATTTCTTTGGGGCTGTTGTTGTTGTTCGGCAAACCCAGAGTTTGTTCATTGGTTCAGAACGAATTAAACATGCTATTTGCAACATGTATTATTTGCTAAAGTGCTACCATACTAACGTTGTTCCCCGAGGAATTAACAGATCTAAAGACCGATTTACATGTCGGTATGTACAGGAGCCAGTTACCTTGCGTCTTTGGCGAGTTAAGTTGCTTTCTTCGTTTGGCTGCCGGACCGCGCCGTGTGGAACTGCTCTTAGTACGTGGCGTGCCTGACGGAACGCAAATGCCACAATAAAGGCAGGAGTCCATTTTCAATATCGTTGTGTCCATCTAAACGGGGCGCGAAGGTTCTCCTGGGTGGATTTTTACTATCAGACGTATTCGACTGCTCTGACTTCGCGTGTGAACGTACGCTCCAATGTTAAGCTTCGATGAAGAGTTATAATTGCTTCAAATCCTTCTTGAAGAAGATCAATTACAAGTAATAAAACACAACGTTTACCGGCGCAGTACTAATTCTATCATCGGCATCATTAGTTTACTACAAATAAATATAATATTAGGTACAATGAAATGTGTAGGTAACAGCACCAGAACAAACAGTAATAAAAATAAAGAAATGTCATCATCTTGGTGTTAATGTTCCGGTTGTGCTCCCAGAGGGCCCAGGGTCCGTCTTGAAAAATGAAGAAATGATATTTGATTTGATAATGATATAGCTGGGCCTAATAAAATATCGTAAAACTATAATAAAAATATTGCAACATTCGCGTTGCAGATAAGCTAGCTCTAAAGTATTTGTACAAAATCCTTTAAATACTAGCTAATATACGTAGGTACCTTTTTTTCTTTGCGCCCAACGCAATGGAAATGCGCGCCCTCCGGTAGCGGTTGGGAGGAAGGTGGTGAACTCTCATCAGTACCAGCCGGCCGGCCGGATTGATTATGCACGACTCGCCAAAAAGGGACCCCCTGGGAGCACCTGTAGCCGGGAAGGCTTTCCAGGTTTCATCGGATGCGACACCCTGTAGGGACGGGGTGCGCACAGCGTCACTCCTTACGGAGCATACGCTGGTGAAATTATAGCGAGACCCCAGAAGGGGGTCCCACTGCTATAGATTGGGATTGGGGGCCGCTGAAACGGCAGAGAGGGGCTTCGTCGGGTCGTCCTGAGCCTCCAGGAGGAGATTCAGAGCGCTCGACAGTTCGTCGAGGGGGTCCATGAGGACATGTCTCAGTGCGCTTCCGCCTACTGTACCTGCATGCACTACAGGCGGACAGGGCGGATCGCAGCGCTAAGCCAACCAAAGTACGCCTGGCGACCGAAGCAACAATGCGTTGCGGCCCGTCTCGCCTCGACCCACCCTTAATGGACGTTATTTCATACAAATTTTAGGCACGTGGGTATGCGTTGCGATGCCGTCCGACCATTCATAGTGACGCTAGCTCATTTTATACTGGTGTAGATAGATTGCTGTGCTAAATACAGCGTTGCCAGATCGTACCTTTTGGTACGATTTACGTACTATTTGGCCGACTGTCGTACCTTTGGCGTACTTTGCTCCACATCGTACTATTTAGTACGTTTTTACAAAATGCTAAATTTAGCTGAGGGGGGTGGTCACTTCGCCTTTCCTGTCCGCGAAATACCGTAAATTAATGGAAGGAAGGGTTGATTTTGGCCACCGGCACCATTTTATTGACTAAAAATCGTCTCCCCCTCCCCCCCCAAGGCCGGTGAAATATAGAAGATAAGGTGAATCGTAACTGACTAAAAAGTCATTTCCGTACTAGACAAAATGTCACACATCTCTATAACACACACTAATGCAAATGCAGAGACGGACAAGGCAGTCCATCTGCAGATAAGTTATATTTTGCTACGAATTTCTACAAACACAAACAAATCTGACGAAGCCGTCCGGAGCGAAATACGCCCTTTTTTTAACCTTCTCCTTATAATTTAATATTGTCATTATAATAAAAGGTAAGATGTCTAGTGAATCAAACCCACCCCCTGTTACCTACCACCGTCTTTTTGATACCTCGATCCTACATACCGTGAATCGGCAGTGCTTGGTGTTGCAAAAAGGAGGGTTAGTATTTTGACCGGTATGAATGTTTACTTGTTGCTCATAACTTCTAAACTGTAGGTATCTACTTGATTATCGTTAGAAGTATTTTTATTATCCACAGGTTGGCCTATGTGACTTTACAATAAATTGAATATGATGCCCTCTAGAGGACATAGTCATAAAAAAAAAATGAAAAGGATAGGTACATTAATATATTAAACAGGCAGCATATTTTTTATTTTCAGTAAAAATTAATATAATCATGATGCACCAGGACTGAAGGGACTTGCATCTACTTATTATCTTGTTCTTCAAAATGTTTACAACGCAACACTTCCAATTTGCAACCCAGACATCGCCATGTCTGGTCTTTAGGAAATCTAGATAAATAAATAAATGTAAATAAACGCAAAATACGCGATTAATCCGTTGTTGCTTCATATAATGTAAGAACATTAAAAATGTCATTTAGGTACATGTTTGGTATGAAACCCTAATTTATACAAATAAAATTGAGGACCGCTATTTACAAGATTTGAGTATTAAAATTATATACAATTAATACTAAATCGGACCCTGAGGGCCTAGTGTGAGTTCCGCTTCGATTTAACTTAACTATTGCGTTTGCGTTTACGTGGAAATTAGTATGAAAAAATATATAGCGCCGCCTAGTGGTACGTAAATGAAGTTTTTTTCTTCATACTAATTTCGACGTAAACGCAAACGCGATAGTTAAGTAAAATCGAAGCGGAACTCACACTAGGCCCTCTGTTAGCATCAAAATATTTTCGATCACAGAACTGTTGCTCAATTTGCCAATAATTTTAAATCTATCTTTAATGACATCTTATTTTAAGGTAAAGCATTTCAATTATTGCAAATTCACATTATTACGATGAAAATTATTTACAATTTCTAAAATTGATCCCCGATCGCCGCGACAACGAATGAAATTACTCACCGATGAAAAGATAAACCAGGTGTATTTCCATAATTTGCGCTTTAACATTAATGTATACAAAATTACACCGTCTTTTAAAGATATAAACTACCTACCTACATCAATTTTATAATACTTTTAAATAACATTTCAATACATTTATAATAACAATATACACTAAACTAAACATCCGTATCAAAAAGCACTTCGTCTAAACTTCTGCTCCACTCCTGGCCACTCCCGATGCAAAGGTGCCCATAACACTAGCAGCGTTGCCACGCTGGATAGCAATGGACAGCCTCTGCAGCAAGAATGACCCAGAGCGAGGATCGCCGCCTCTCTCCCTCATTCGACGGCCCACCTCTTTAAAGAAAATCCTCGCATCCTTACACCAGCAACCTGTTGTTTCTGCGGCGAGTGGGATGAATAAATACTGGCCTTGCAACTCCGAATATTTGTCCCTTTTTCTTAGGGCCGCAAACTCCGCCGACGCTCCCGCCACCCTGACTGTGCGACTGAGGTGTGAGGGCGCAAAGGTGCTGACGCATGTGGCGTCCCACAACAGACATTTTTCCCTCTGCCATAGTACCAATGTCAAACCATCAGGCCTCTTCCCATCGGTCCGACTCAGTCCAGGAGGCTCCAGGGCGCAAGGGATATTAGCCGAAACCAGCGCTCTACGGACGATATCATTAAGAGCGTGGTGTCGCGGGAATCTACCAGAGCACCGACAACAACTTAAAGCGTGGTGACCATTGGCTTCCACCATGGAACCGCATGCATTGATGACGTTCACAAACATCGCAGCCCAGGCGAAGAGCCACCGCCACCCGCAATGAGTCGCCGTCTAGTAGAGTGCCCAGATGTGGTGACGGCAAAGCATGCAACCATGCACCTGACTCAGGCTGTGACACCGCCCTAAGCCTCGCAAGGTCCACACCCTCAGCCCCACCTTCGAGCTGGTTTCGCACCCTCTCGATCCCACAATCGTCCCACGATCGCTGAATCTCCGGACAATCAGGAACGAGCAAGGTCGGATCGAGAGCCCCCCAGGCCGTCAGTGCATCGCCGACGTAGGGAATGTTCACCCTGCCACCATCTACTGTAAGAATATTAGTGACAAGGCTCACAACCCCATATGACGACGCAAGAAAGGCCGGCAGGCTCACGTCCCGAGCACGCCGCACTTCCAAGCCCCCGCACCGGATAGGCAAGGATGCCTGGCTCCACTGCAACGCGCTGAGAGAAACGTTCAAAATCGTCTTTTAAATGGTTTGATTTAAGTTTTATTATTAAATTATAAAATTTACACCGATGTTTCAAAAGAAGCGTCAGGTCGTTGTTAGCTTGAGCAACATGTCGAACGTTCAAAACATTGCGCGCGTCATTTTCTTAGAGCTTATTTGAATAGACGAAAAAACGGGATAGCAAGACTCATAATCATTGTAGAGTGAGCGAACAGGGAATATTTGTTATTTGTGTTTAGTCTGTTGTCTGTGGATTTTGTCAATAAAAAGTGGGCAATCCTATACGTGATCAGACGAGTAATCAGTCGAGTAGCGCTAGTCCGTGTCATGCTAGTACTTCATAGAGTAGGATTCCAAAGCCACGAAAAAAAAGAAAATCTTGGTACTTTTTCTCTTGCTTGACAACAAATTGCTCATAGCCATTCAAAATGGCTACTACGAATGATTCAAAGGCGCCTTTGCGCCAAGTAAAACGAGTGCAGTTTGGTATAATATCCCCAGATGAAATCGTAAGTAATGTTAACGTTATTTAGTGATATATTTCTGCAATATCAAATATTTTTTAAAGTGTTTTTGTTGTGTTTAAAGTGCATAAGTGCGATTTAAGTTAAGTGTTTGTGCAGTGGTCTCGTGTTAGTCACATAAATAATATGTAATGTAAATGTTACAAGCTCGTTCAAGTAAATAATAATGTTTACAACACATTGTTTTGTGCACTGTTTGATTAAATCAAACTGCATAAGTAAGTGTTTTTTTACAAATTATTTCTTATGATTTCGCAATGAATTTTCAGCGTCGTATGTCAGTCACGGAAGGGGGCATTCGCTTCCCCGAAACCATGGAAGGGGGAAGACCCAAACTTGGAGGCCTCATGGACCCTCGACAAGGGGTGATCGACAGAAGTTCTCGTTGTCAGACTTGCGCTGGTAACATGACAGAATGCCCTGGTCACTTTGGACATATTGACCTGGCTAAACCAGTTTTCCACATCGGCTTTATCACAAAAACAATTAAAGTTCTACGATGTGTCTGTTTTTATTGCTCCAAGCTTTTAGTAAGCCCGGTAAGTTGAAGGAAAGAGTATATATTATTAATAATTAAAGGTCGCAACTTTGGTTAACTTTATCTGGAGAAAAGGACTGCTTTTATCATATTATCAATATAAATGTATTACGCAGAAACATAAAGCAGGATTTCTTGTTTACTTCCTAGCTATGAATTGTCTTGGTTTGAAATAGTTATGAATCTTATATTCCAAGATGCTTCCATTGATAATTATCAGAGATGAGATGGATAGTTGTTAGGCCTGCTCAAATGCAGTGGTGTGGCTCCATATAGGTCTAAGTATCTAGGACAACCAACCACCCTTGTCGTTCATAATATCAGCTATAACCTAAGATCTTAAGATTATATGCCTTATGTCTGTAATTGCTCCGATTACCTAATCAAATCAAAAAACAATGCAAGCATTGTTGCTTGGTGACTCGAATAAACTTGCATTTGTATGTATAATTGTTGTGTTCAAGTAAGGAAGCTAGTGTAATTATAGGCATGATTTCTCATAGTGATAACATACTACAGTTCTGAATTTTTGAAACATGGATCTAGACACATTCTTGTAGATGTTGTTGGCGACAATTACCACTTTCATTTAGCTGTCTGCGTATTTGACACTATTTATTTTATGTTGTATTCTTATTTCAGACAAATCCAAAAATCAAAGAAGTAGTCATGAAATCAAAAGGACAACCAAGGAAAAGATTGACTTATGTATATGATTTGTGTAAGGGTAAGAATATTTGTGAAGGTGGAGAAGACATGGATATTGGGAAGGAAGGAGAGGAAGGCAAGAGGGGCTCTGGCCATGGTGGTTGTGGTCATTACCAACCTACAATTCGTCGCCAAGGTTTAGATCTCACTGCTGAATGGAAACATGCTAATGAAGATACCCAAGAAAAGAAAATAATTATCACAGCAGAAAGAGTGTGGGAAATATTAAAACATATTACAGGTATGTAAAAAAAAAGTTATAGTAGTTTTAGTGTGAATAGCAATTTCATGTTTCAACACATTTTAAAGGTATGTTTCGTGTAACATACCTTAAACCCGGGGTTCATCGCTAGGCAATTACGAACATAAACTGTCGCTACTGGGTATAAATTATCACATTATACTTAGCTCCCGTTTTAAACATGTGGATATATTTAATTTTATTCTGTTCTTTGTACTTTAATTTTTATATGTATTTATTAATATTTAATCCACATACACTAAAGAGAGCCAAATACATAAAATTTTTCTTTAAATTCTTGAAGTCTTGGAAACATGCAAAATCAGATCTGATAGTATAACAATAATACACTATGCTGTTATAAACTATGAAAAGTAAATTTTACTTTTATTATAAAAAATCTTATGGTAAATGGAGATGCAAAATCGCGAAAATTCACTTCTCAAAAATGAAGAGATTTTGTGTTTAAAATTAATAGCAATTACTCTCTTTTACATTTTGACAATTAATACCACAATTAGGTATTGTATGCTCTCGATATATGTTTTTATGGCACATTTCATAAGCTGTCTTTGTTTTTCGGGCTTTCCTCCTGTTACAATCTTCACATTAAGACACGCATGGATATGATAGAGACCTGTAGAAGCTTGGAATATTGTATTTTACTTCTAAACCCAAAAAAAATGTATATAATGGACTGTGGAAAATTAGCAACTTGTACAAGTCGCTAGATTATGCAGAAAAAGAGATATATGTGCTTTTATTACCTTTGTGGTATTTTTTACATGGTAGCAATGAACGCTGGGTTAAAATGTGTGATAATAATAGTTTAAAACATGTTAATATTTTAAATTTAATGAAATCCTTTTTTTGCAGATGAAGAATCTTTTATCTTGGGGATGGATCCTAAATTTGCTCGACCTGACTGGATGATAGTCACAGTACTTCCTGTACCACCCTTGTCAGTTAGACCAGCAGTAGTAATGTTTGGTGCCGCAAAAAATCAGGATGATTTGACTCACAAATTAGCTGATATAATAAAAGCAAATAATGAGTTAATGCGAAATGAACAATCTGGTGCTGCAGCACATGTCCTAGCAGAAAATATAAGAATGCTACAATTCCATGTTGCTACCTTTGTAGACAATGATATGCCTGGTATGCCAAAGTAAGTAGATGACAAGATATTACAGAATGATATTAAATGTTTTTTGAATATATTATTATGTTATTAACATTAATTCTTCCTGTGTTTTTAGGGCTATGCAGAAATCTGGAAAGCCACTTAAAGCTATCAAGGCTCGTCTAAAAGGAAAAGAAGGCAGAATTAGAGGCAACCTTATGGGAAAACGTGTAGATTTCTCCGCACGTACTGTTATTACCCCTGACCCAAATTTGCGTATTGATCAAGTAGGAGTTCCAAGATCTATTGCTCAAAACTTAACATTCCCTGAGTTGGTCACACCATTCAATATCGATAGGATGCAAGAACTGGTACGACGTGGTAATGCCCAATATCCTGGCGCCAAATATATTGTTCGTGACAATGGCGAAAGGATTGATTTGAGATTCCATCCTAAACCATCCGACTTACATTTACAATATGGTTACAAGGTCGAACGCCATCTTAGAGATGATGACTTGGTTATATTCAACCGTCAGCCTACACTGCATAAAATGAGTATGATGGGTCACAGAGTCAAAGTATTGCCATGGTCAACTTTCCGAATGAATTTGAGTTGCACCTCTCCGTATAACGCCGATTTTGATGGTGATGAAATGAATTTACATGTGCCTCAATCTATGGAAACAAGAGCTGAAGTGGAAAACATACATATCACGCCTAGACAGATTATTACACCTCAAGCTAATAAGCCTGTCATGGGTATTGTACAGGATACCCTAACAGCTGTGAGAAAAATGACAAAGAGAGATGTTTTTCTAACAAAAGAGCAGGTAATGAATTTACTTATGTTCTTGCCAACGTGGGATGGAAAAATTCCACAGCCTTGTATTTTAAAACCTCAACCACTTTGGACTGGCAAACAAATTTTCACTCTGATCATTCCTGGAAATGTAAATATGGTTCGAACTCATTCCACACATCCTGATGAAGAGGATGATGGCCCATATAAATGGATATCGCCTGGTGATACTAAAGTAGTAGTTGAACATGGAGAGCTGCTAATGGGTATTCTATGTAAAAAATCACTTGGTGCTTCAGCTGGTTCTTTGCTGCATATTTGCATGTTGGAGTTAGGCCACGAAACAGCTGGCCGCTTTTATGGTAACATTCAAACAGTGATCAATAATTGGCTTCTCTTGGAAGGCCATTCCATTGGTATTGGCGACACAATCGCTGATCCTCAGACATATGCAGAGATTCAGCGTGCCATTGTCAAAGCCAAAGACGACGTGATAGAAGTAATTCAAAAAGCCCACAATATGGAGTTGGAACCTACTCCTGGTAATACACTCAGACAAACATTCGAAAATCAAGTAAATCGTATTCTGAACGACGCTCGTGACAAGACTGGTGGGTCTGCTAAAAAGTCTCTAACTGAGTACAATAACCTCAAAGCTATGGTGGTAGCAGGCTCAAAAGGTTCCAATATTAACATTTCTCAGGTTATTGCTTGTGTAGGCCAACAAAACGTAGAAGGTAAACGAATTCCTTTTGGTTTTCGTAAGAGAACATTGCCACACTTCATCAAAGACGATTACGGTCCAGAATCTCGTGGTTTTGTAGAAAATTCATACCTTGCCGGTTTGACGCCTTCAGAGTTTTATTTCCACGCTATGGGTGGTCGTGAAGGTCTTATCGATACTGCCGTAAAAACTGCCGAGACTGGGTATATTCAGCGTCGTTTGATAAAGGCTATGGAGTCTGTAATGGTTCACTATGACGGCACTGTACGTAATTCGGTCGGACAGCTAATTCAGTTGAGATACGGAGAAGACGGTTTAGCAGGAGAAACAGTAGAATTCCAGAATATGCCTACAGTAAAGCTGTCTAATAAAGCATTTGAAAAGAAGTTCAAATTTGATCCATCCAATGAAAGGTATTTGAAGAGGATATTCAATGAAGACATTATCAAAGAACTAACTGAATCCGGATATGTTATTGGGGACCTTGAAAGTGAATGGGAACAGCTATGTAAAGATCGGGAGGTTTTGCGACAGATCTTCCCTAGTGGCGAATCCAAAGTGGTATTGCCATGCAACTTCAAGAGAATGATATGGAATGTTCAAAAGATTTTCCACATTGACATGAGAATGCCTACCGATCTCAGTCCAATAAAAGTTATTCAAGGCGTAAAAGACCTTCTCAAGAAATGTGTCATTGTAGCGGGCGAAGATCGTTTATCAAAACAAGCCAATGAAAATGCCACACTGCTGTTCCAATGTTTAGTGCGGTCTACGCTATGCACTAAATTTGTTTCGGAAGAATACCGGTTGTCGAGTGAAGCATTTGAATGGTTGATAGGAGAAATCGAAACTCGATTCCAACAAGCGCAAGTCAACCCCGGTGAGATGGTGGGCGCGTTGGCTGCTCAGTCTCTTGGAGAGCCTGCAACCCAGATGACACTGAACACTTTCCATTTCGCTGGTGTGTCATCGAAAAACGTAACACTCGGTGTGCCACGTCTAAAAGAAATTATCAACATATCCAAGAAACCCAAAGCCCCTTCCCTCACCGTGTTTTTGACCGGAGGTGCTGCAAGAGATGCCGAAAAGGCTAAAAACGTTCTGTGCCGATTGGAACACACTACTTTGCGTAAGGTTACTGCGAATACGGCTATTTATTATGACCCAGACCCGCAAAACACAGTTATAGCTGAAGATCAAGAATTCGTTAACGTGTATTATGAAATGCCTGATTTTGATCCTACGAAAATTTCCCCGTGGTTGCTGCGTATTGAACTTGATCGCAAGAGAATGACAGATAAGAAGTTGACTATGGAACAAATTGCTGAAAAGATTAATGCTGGATTTGGAGATGACTTGAATTGTATTTTCAATGACGATAATGCGGAAAAGTTGGTTCTCCGTATTAGAATTATGAACAATGAGGAAAGTAAATTCCAAGATAATGATGAAGAAACTGTGGATAAGATGGAAGATGACATGTTCCTCAGGTGTATAGAAGCAAATATGCTCTCAGACATGACTTTACAGGGTATTGAGGCCATTGCGAAAGTGTACATGCATTTACCACAGACTGAAGCTAAGAAGCGTATTGTCATCACTGAACAGGGAGAGTTTAAGGCTATCGCTGAGTGGTTATTGGAAACTGACGGTACTTCACTGATGAAGGTACTGTCTGAGCGAGATGTTGACCCTATAAGGACGTTCAGTAACGATATTTGTGAAATATTCCAAGTACTGGGCATCGAGGCTGTGCGTAAATCTGTAGAGAAGGAAATGAACGCAGTGTTGCAGTTCTACGGTCTATACGTGAACTACCGACATCTTGCGTTGCTGTGTGACGTAATGACTGCAAAGGGCCATCTTATGGCTATCACTCGTCACGGAATCAACAGACAGGATACTGGAGCGCTCATGAGATGCTCCTTCGAAGAAACCGTAGATGTATTGTTGGATGCGGCCAGTCACGCTGAAGTAGATCCAATGAGAGGAGTATCAGAAAATATAATTATGGGCCAGTTGCCGAGAATGGGAACAGGTAGATTATTTTTTAAATTTTAATTATAAATAGACAATGTGTTTCTATAAGACCTATAAGATTTTATAATAATCAAGTTATTGGTACTTATAATAATTTTGTTTTTAGGTTGTTTCGATCTGTTACTTGACGCTGAGAAATGCAAATACGGAATGGAAATGGGAGGTCTTGGAGTCGGAATGGGAGTAGGAGGAGGCATGTACTTCGGCGTTGGGACGCCGTCGATGACACCGCTTATGACACCATGGTCTAACCAGAATACGCCTGGATACGGCAGCAGCGTCTGGTCTCCTGGTCAAGGTAAAGTATTATATTTTATGGATTTTTATTTATTTATTGCACACAATAAAGAAAGACAGAGAGATAACATAGATATAACTGACACAACCGGCACTACTTATTTGTTTTACACAATTTCCTTTTTAATGGAATTTTAATACACAGCAATATCATGTACGATTACTCAATCGGCTATTATTGTGTTTACAGTGGGTAGCAGTATGACACCCGGCGGGCCATCATTCTCGCCGTCAGGCGCGTCCGATGCATCAGGCCTGTCGCCGGCATACAGCGCATGGTCACCGCAGCCCGGGTCCCCGGGGTCGCCTGGTCCCCCGTTATCGCCTTATGCTTCCCCAGCCGGGGCTTCCCCTTCATACTCTCCAACCAGTCCCGTATACGCGCCAGCCTCACCCAGTCTCACTCCAACTTCGCCTCATTACTCTCCTACAAGTCCCTCATATTCGCCTACTTCCCCAAATTACTCTCCGACTTCCCCTATATACTCGCCTACTTCTCCCAGTTACTCGCCCACTTCGCCGGGCTACTCGCCAACTTCGCCGTCTTATTCGCCGACGTCTCCAAGCTACTCTCCGACATCCCCGAGTTATTCGCCAACAAGCCCAGCGTACTCGCCTACGTCCCCGAGTTACTCACCGACTTCTCCGAGTTACTCGCCAACGAGCCCGTCGTACTCGCCGACTAGCCCGTCGTATTCACCCACAAGTCCAGTGTATTCTCCTTCATCTCCCGGCTACTCCCCATCGTCACCCAGTTACTCGCCAACCAGCCCTGTCTACAGCCCTGCTTCTCCTAGCTACTCACCTTCGTCGCCGAATTACACACCCGCATCCCCAGCGTACTCGCCAACTAGTCCTTCGTATTCACCAACATCACCGACTTACTCGCCCACTTCTCCGAGCTACTCGCCGTCGTCGCCCAAATACTCGCCGACTTCGCCGAATTATTCGCCGACTTCGCCGTCCATCGCCGGAGGAAGTCCGACATACTCACCGACCAGTCCACAGTATTCGCCGACAAGTCCGCAGTATTCGCCGAGCCCTGCGTATTCCCCTTCTTCCCCCCAACACCCGGGAAGCACTCACTATTCACCGTCTTCGCCGAATTATTCGCCGTCGTCACCGAATTACTCCCAGTCGTCGCCGGGCTACTCGCCGTCCTCTACCAAGTACTCTCCGACGTCGCCGACCTACACTCCCACGTCAAACAATTACTCCCCGTCTTCCCCGGCCTACTCTCCCTCCTCGGCTGGACCTACAACGTACTCTCCGACTTCCCCTACCTACTCACCAACTTCACCTACTTATGAAGACAGCGATGATTAAGGCTGTCAAGTACAATTTTTTAAAGTTTTATATTAGTATGATAATGATTATTATGTATTTGTTATGGGGCTAATGAAATTAGTAAGTAAGTAAACAAAAAAATACCATAGATTTAACCAACCGTCTTATACGGCATTATTATTTAAGAACACTATAATTAATGTATATTTATCACAAGCTGATATATGGAAAATAAAGGAAATAAAAATGAAATTTTAAATTTACTATAGATTAACATTATTATAACCTAAAGATCTTTTCCCATGTTTTATCGGCTTTTCAGTTATTATGTTTAAGTGTTTCTTACTTAATAAATGGTAATATAAAATAATAAAGTGGTATTAATCGTAATTTTCCTATGCTTTCTGTTTCTATGAAGTGGCAATGGATAGTTCACCTATTACATCATCATGCATGCCTGATTAAGCGGTATATGAGAGTTGGAGGTGTCCCATATTTACAGTATGCAAAGGAGACTGGGTAATTATGTAGGGGAAGTGGACTATGGCCAAATGACAACATCGGTATAGTATTTATAGGTCGACCAGGGAGTTAGGTTACTTTGACAGGTTGCGGAAAACTGTATATACTAACGTTAATTAAATGGCAATAATAGACGAAAAAAAGGAAATTAACATCTCCATTATTAAATGGCCTAAAGCCTTTACCACCGTCTTCGTCATTGTATACCTTCTAAAACTAGTCGGTTAAACAGGAAACGGAAGGAATCATATTGTGACAATGTCACTACCAAAGCGTCAAACTAAGTTCATAGGGATTTAAAGAGTAAAAAAAGTATTGATATCGATCGATTCAATGTGATTTTAATATTTTTGTCGAAAACTAGAAAAGGAAGAGTTTACTGTTTCATGTCGAAAGGCCCGATGGCTGGTACCCCAAATTCTATAGCACCGATGTACCTACACAATTTCGACAACTTAATTTCTTGCGGCTGGTATCAAATTGTTTTCAGGTAAAGTAATAAAGCATTATCGGTAGCTGTACATTTTAAACACACCTTTTTTTAAACAAAATTTTACCTTTTTCGTAGTAAGTTACACCAGAAGTTAAGAAATAGAAAATAAATATGAAAATTATGGGTCAATTGAAAAATAAATTGACAAATTAATTATTACGGACGTTGGCGATGAAAGTACATCCGAGGACCATTTAGACATTAGTGATGATGACGATATATTCGAAGACTTTGAATGTTCAGAAACAGATTTTGTAACCAGATAAGAACATAAATAGGTAATATGTATTATTTACTCAAACGTTTTATTCAATAAAAAAATATATCGATATGTAAAAATGAACGATCACATCACTTGCCATTTAACATTCTTATAGCGTCAAGACAGTTTCTGATTGGGGAGAAAACAACGTTACGAAGCGAACGTGACGTTCAACGCAACCAAAACTCAAGCGTGTTTGTTTTCCACCAAAAGGAGTCCATTCCATCTAACTCCAACTTTTCGGGATGTTCCTGTGAAAATTACCGACAACCTACAGCTTCTTGGTGTTGAGCTATCTTCAAGTCTCAACTTCGGTCAGTACATCGAATCCAAAGCAAAGACTGCAGCAAAAAACTTGGTATCCTCTCGAAAGTTAGGCGGTACTTCACTTCAAATCAATCAAATCAAATCAAATCAAATAGTTTATTTGCAAGAATACAGTAGTTGATAATACAGTTCTTAAGATTAATACAGTGGTAAGTATTCAACTTGCATGCAAGTGTGCAAACATTGGGAATCTAAATAATTTGTCGTTCAAACTTTAAATTCTAGGTACTCTTTAACACTATAGAAACAATGGTGGAGCAACCAAGCAGTCAATTTAGACTTGAATGACTTACCAGTCAACAACTTCAAGTCTTCAGGAAGATGGTTAAATAGAGCTACACACATGTGGCCAATATTCCTCTTATATATATCTTTGTAAGCAGTGGGCTGATATAACAAATTCATAATTTTCGGCCTAGTTTCTCTCTGTCTAACTTCCCGTAATGTCTTCCAGTTATCAGGGTTTGATGCAACAAAAACACAAACATCTCTGATGTACATACATGGAAGTGGTAAAATATTATATTTTTTAAAAAGAGGTTTGCAACTATCGTCAAATTTGGCACCACAAATAGCCCGTATGCACTTTTTTTGCACTTTAAAAGCTTTTTCCACGTCAACTGAGTTGCCCCAAAGAATCAATCCGTAACTCAGAACCGAAGACACGTAACCGTGGTAGGCTGTTAGTGCCGCCTCAGTAGAGATTGTCTGTCTTAATCTTTTAAGGGCAAACACAAAGCGGTTCAGCTTAGTACATACTAAATAGATGTGCTGTTTCCAATTTAGATGCTTGTCCATCATAAGACCTAGGAACTTTATACCGTCTGCATTTTCCGCTATCTCATTGTCATGTCTTAACTGTATTATAATTTGATTAGAATTATACGATAAAAATTGAATTAATCAATTTGGGGACGAATTGGAAAAAAATATCTATCTTAAATAATGGTATCGATGGAACCATTCATTCAGACCCAAAGATTTTGACATTTCAGCCGCTACTCTGATTCTCACTTACTTTAGGTTCATATGGGTCCACTCATAAAGAAAAAAAAATTTAAACAGGAGGGTCCACTATCTTAAAATGTCTACTGTATTAGAATGTAGTTTGAATGTTCTTGGGGATAATCTACAAATTTATTATTTCGATTTTCAGTTTAACAGCCGTCGCCGGAAATGTCGACGAGTACCTAGTACCTTTGATCTTTAGGAACTCCTGCTGGTGCTCTAGGAGCAATAGTTTCTTGGACAAATTGCTAATCTACTCTTCATTACACTTTTTACTTTTCTTCTCTTTGTGTGCAAGCGTAACTCGAGTGTATCAGTCCCTTGGTGGCTGTTGAAATAGTTCCAATTGAGCTGAATATTTGCATATTTATGTAAGTTTGGTGGCAATGCAATGGTACAGTCGAGTTCATTAATATGTGAGCATTGCCAAGGAAGTACCCTTCTATGTACATTTATATTTGAAGCCTTGGTAATGCTCACATATTAATGAACTCGACTGTACCATCGAGCTGATCTGATCATGGAGACGGAAGGTGGGGAAGAGAAGGAAGATTAACTCCGGCACACCTTCTAGAGGAGAGGACCTTTAGGTATATACTTTCTAAGTATCCTAAACAAGTTTCTGAAGGAATCGCTTAGTTACTAGGTTGATACTACTACGTCAAAGACAGTTTTTGTGCTTACATTCTACGTTTTATATAAATTCCTAATGCAGTCAAGATCTGGAGTTGTTAATCGTAACCGTATGCCATGGTGGCGCTCCGCAGTGTAAGCTGTTCATTTGTGGTATTGTTCAGTTCATCATATTAATTAGACAAATGCCTTCATCCCTAAATTTTATTTGGTGTCCTATTTTGGTTCCAAATATATTGTCCGCGACAGCCAATCACACAGACAGTGAAGGCTTACAGAATTCCTTGTCCACCTCACCGTTCAAGCACAAGTTATTTATTTTGTGCTTCAGGCACCGAACCCCAAAAAGTATTCAACCTTCAACCATGCTCAAAATTAGAGCAAATAGAAACTGGTATTTATTTAAACATTGCTCATCGCTCGGATTGGACTCTTTTACATGAATGATAGAAATGTCAACATTTTTTAATGTTACATTTATAGCAACTTCGTTCGCGTGTTGTCCTAGCCTATAAACCTTCCTCTTTAGGCACAATGCCTTAAGTTACTTAATTAGGCAATCGGTTTAGGCGCTACTCTTTACTGTACAGTCAGTCTTATGCCCCTGGTGCTACTGGTCCTGGCTTCGGGTTCGCTGTAAACAAAGCGACAGCGTCAAACCGCCTTTCCAACGAACTCTGGCCCTCAAAGCTTTTGAGCATAGTTTTTTTGTGGGTCTTATGTCCGTTTCGATGGGCTAGTAGAGTTTGCTTGGCGCACAGTTCAGTACAGTACATACGTACAGCACAGTGGACATAGCGGTAGAGTGATTATTTTGATAAAGTGTACTTTTCTGTTGGGTAGACGTATCGGTAGAGTGGACATTTTCTGGCAGTGGACATTTTGACACAGTGGACCATGTGAAGCAATGTACTGTTTGTGCATGAAGTATAAATAAATAAATAAATAAAGGAGAAAACGGGCGACCTCTCTTTGTATCTCTTGATACAAAGTCGTTGATGTGGAAGGAGAGGCCTATGAAGACGATGATAAGAAATCTCGCATCGCAAGTTGTAGGGAATAAAATAATGTTTTTATACTTATTTTAATTCGTTAAAAAAATTTATTAGCTGCGCAAGTAAACAAAGTATGAAAAAATTAACTAGTTTTAACTAATCTAAAATAATTTAACAGTAATAAATTATATGTATACTTAATTAATAACGAACCTATTTCTAATTGATAGACAATATACTTGATTGAAATATGTGAATAATAATTATAATCTTGTCAAACAGAATTAAATTCAAACGATCGAGGTAAAATGACAACTTTTTACATGCTAAAGTTTTTGAAGTCTATTCAATTCAATAGGTACTAATTCATACTAATTTAGAGAATAACCACGTACTGATAAAATACAAACTTACAACGAATTGTTATCGGTACCTATTGTGGTTTTATTTTTATAAACTTCGAACACAGCCATTTTAAATTCTATTATAAATTATTGTTTATAAATTATGCTACTCCTTACACGTAACCGGGTGAGTCAGCGATTCGCTTTCCACATTCGATTTAAATGAGCGTCCTAATCTATCACGAATACTGTGCTATAATTCTTATTTTAAAACATACACGACAATAATACAGGTTGTTTATGGAAGCTACTTTGACGTAAGGAAGTCCGATTGTAGCGACGAGCAATAATGTTTTTACAGCAAAGTGTTTGTGTGTTGATACGTTACAGGAAATGCATAATACCTATTAAATATTTATTTCCCTCGATATATTTCGATTATGCGATCCTGATCGACATATTCGAAGATATGAGGAGCGTCCATCAATATGCCGACCGTCCCCGCCGTGGTGACGATGAAGAATATGTACAGCTGCAGCCTGTCGATCACCATGGCCACGTACTTCCAGTCTTCGCGCGTCTAGAATAAGACAATACATCACAACACAGCTCACTTAAAATTTGTTAATTGAACAGGAAAAACACATTTGTGTTGATTATGAGTGGTATTTGAACCGGCGATAACCACATAGCCATGCCTTGTCCGTATTCAATGCTGTTCGACCGATATTTGGCGCGAACGTCGATCACGTAGCGTGCCAACCAAATTGTATGGGTAACGTATCTATGTGCATTGACGTGCGTCAGCGTCAAACTGAAGTTGTACATTATGTAGGTGTCGCTACACGACCGATGCGACGTACCCCCCTGCCGTCGATCGAGCACTGAATACGGTCAGGAAGGAAATATTAGGTTGAAGATACTTTACCATTTTAAAAACATGTAAAAGATAGACTTAAATATACCTGTATGTAAAGGTCTTCGTTGCGCAAGTGTTCTGCTATAAACTCGACCGCCTCAGTCGCCTTGGCGGCTTCGGGCGACAACAACAGCGAGTCTGAGCTCTCGGATTCGCGGCGCTCGCCGCCCAGCCCGAGCCCGCCCAGCGCGCCCAGTCCGCCCAGCGCGCCCACTTCCCCGCCCCCGGCCGCGCGGTTGATCTTGCAGTTCGGGTGATGCAGATCAGACAGCTCCATCGCCTCCATTTTACTTTGTTTCCCATCGATCGAGCTGCAAGTCAGACGAAACGTTCACTCCCCAAACTCGAGTTTGATTCTTATCAGCTGACAATATCTTTCTTTACCTGATGTGCTTAGGTAGGTCGTGCGGCGCGGCGGCGTGCGGCGGGGCCCCCATCCCCGGCATCTCCATCATCCAGCGCAGACGCGTTTTCCTTGGGCGGCGCATCAGCAGCGCGGCCGGCAGGTAGTGAAGGAACACGCTGCGGATCCACAGAGGCATCCTACAAAGAAAATGATAACGTGAGTACCTACTTTAGGGTAGTGTTAACGGGGTAATGCTAATTGATATTTACCTGTGCGTCCTTGGGCCTCTGAAATTCCAATTGATGATAATGACTGTAACGAGAATACTGACGGTGTTCATAATAAATGTGAAGAGTAGATATTTCGCAATAAGCGGTAACACCAGCGAGGTCGGCGGGAGGATTTTCGACACCAGCAACAGGAACACGACCAGTGACAGCAAAATACTAATACCCAATGTGACCTGGAACAAAAGTAACCATCATTAGATGAATAGACGTAAACTAAATTGATGTTATTGTATGATATTTATTATCTCATCGGCTACTTACCTTTTCTCCAGCCTCTGCAGGCAAGTAGAACACCAAAACACAGAGGAACGAAATCAGCACGGTTGGTAGAATCAAGTTGACTGTGTAGAATAGAGTTTTCCTTCTGATTATGATGTAGAATGTAATATCAGTTTCAGTTGGATGAGTTGTTCCTTCATAGATATTCAAATAGGCGGGCACTTCAATGATGTCCCATGTTCCAGACTTCCAATAATCCGAGAGATCCACGAAGTTTTTGTTATTGTATAAGGCAAGGGATACTTGATCTCCGTTGAAAGTCCAAGAACCAAATTTCATGATACACGTTTGTTGATCAAAGGGGAAGTAAGTTACGTCGATGGTGCAAGAACTCTGAAAAAGTATACTCGGTATAAGTAATGAAACATAATCTTAGATTCTAAAAAATAAACACAAGCTAAATAGCTCAATGATATCGCACCTGGTAAATAGCTGGAGGCACCCACAGTACCTCTCCGTTTGGATAGATAAGAACGTTGGATTTGTATCGTACTTCGTAATTACCATCGGCGCTGGAACAAGACATTAACTCAATGAAACTCCATTGCACGAACTATTACCAAACTCCTGCTGAGCTTAATCTTGTAGTAGATTATATCTATAAGAATCTAAATAGTAGGTAGTAATGGCGTCAAATATGTTTATTCTAGTTTAGTCCTGTCTTTATTAACATAAGCTTCGGTGTTGTGTCTAAACGCAGTATCGTTTTGGATGCCACTATACAGCGAATGGTGGTGAATTTACAAAAGGTATATAATTTAACCAACTTGTTGAAAAGTACGATGTCCGGCTTCCAGACTTTGTCCGGCGGCAGTCGCAGCACGCCGATGCCGCCGTAGTCGGCTTCGTCCCACATCAGCTGGTAGTCCATCCACACCAGTCTAAGCCACACGTTCGATTTCATTATCTGGTTCTTTTCGTTCTGCAAAATGGAATTTGCGCATATAAATTACTTATTAGTGTGAAATTGCGTCGTGCCTACTTTCCGTTTTTTTATTATTAATAAGAAATCCTCATTACAGACTCTCTTCGGTCAGTAACGGTCTTCTTGTTGTTTACTACTATTTAATTTAAAGTTTTTTAGTACCACGGAAGACTTCTTCCGTAATTAGCACTTATCGTCATCTTATCAATGTACAAGCCAAAAAAGTACTTACGACGTTTATGAGCTGAACGAACGCCAGCCCGAAGCGCACGTCCACCTTCTGCGTCATGTTCTGGACGGGCCGGATGAGCTTGTTGTACCCGCGGAAGAGGTCGCGCACCAGGCGCTCCTCGTCCTCCGAACACCATCCTGGAAACGCGAATAACGTTAAGTAACAAATAAATTTCTACCCAGCGCCCTCTAGACCTAAACTGCAATGACTAGGTTCCTAAAAAGTAGCAGACTTTACATATTAAAACTATGTAAATACTAGGTCAAAATAGGTATCTGTATAGTATGGATATCGAAGCTACAATATTCAGATCAGCTAAGAGTGATATTGGCAGGTATCAAGTTAGCTATAGCACCAGTCTGTTATGGAGTAACAAAAAATTTTGAGACATTAGAAGTAGGCAAGCAGACCTAGGATTTGAGTGTTTCATAACGAAAGAGACGGATGAAATACGAATATGGAGTGACGTGAAAGGACAAAATAAGAAATGGGGATATCTGGGGAAGTATAAAAGTAGCGCTAGTGAAGTGACAGAAAGATGAGGAGGCTTTATATTAGCGTGGGCATGTAATGCCAAGGGATGAAATTTATGCTGAGGGATGAAAAACATATTACGAGGAAGATGCTGAATATGAATGTGGATGGATCAACGAGAAAGCTCTACAGAGAGAGAGAGAGAGATGTTGTGCTACCATTGTGCCTACTCTACCTAGATAAGGAAGAGAAGCAGCTCATGAGCAGTAATGGTGGCAGTCGGGGTCGCAATTTATTATATAATAATGAAAAACCAAAAGTAAACTACAAATAAACAGTTCAATTTTTTTTTTGTTTCAACTGCACTACTTCAGGTTTGAATTATTTAAAGTATGGGGATATACTCGGTAAATCACTCCTTAAATGTAGTTTTTTACGGTAGTATTAATGATTGCTGTTATAGGTATTATCTTATCAGTATCACACATTTACATTTTTGTAATCAGGTCGCTCGATTTTGAAATATATTATTTAGATGCAATTGTAAGTACACTGTATGCCACGGGAGAACTGACCATTCTATTATGTTCAATTAAAATGACAGCAGAACTGGTATGTTTTTGTGAAAACTGATATCCAAATGAGTCAGCTGTTTTTCGTCGAGCGTGAACAAAATATTAAACATGAATTTCTACCCGTTTTATCGTTTCTGCTGGATATAACCTGCGTATGTCATATTTATGTTCTTAATTGTACCTATATAACATGTCTATGTATATGGATAAGCATATTGTTTATGGAAACGTAGATTCCTAATCACCGCACTACACAATAAAATGGTAATAATTAGAGCAGGATACACATAAAGAGAGACATTAAATACCTAATGTAATAAGAAATTCATAGTCAGATAAAAGCCACAACCGTACAGCTGCTCTCTACAGAGCCATCTCAAAAACATAACATTCATTCTATGTGATGCTGCAGCGGCGACAGATCAATAAGATGAGGGCCGCGAGATAAATGTCGAAGACCTGCATCTTTTATAATGACATCTTTTATAATAACCAGCTGATAAATACTATATTTATGACAAGTTATTAAAATTCACAAATGTTAATTTAATTAATTTCACAAATTAATCTACCTATAGATATTCATAAGCCGGCCGATTTCTGTCGAAACGAGATACAAAGGTGAATTAATAACTCATTTAGCGCAATAACTCTTCTTCAGCACTTGATTGTCGGAATCTTTAATTTGGCCATTAATTTCTTCAATTTCAAAAAAGTATTTAGCGATCACAAGATATAAATTGAAAATTTGACAAAAGTGGTCCAGATAATCGCGTAGTATACGTCTCGGCGGTTTCTTTCTGCTCCATATCTGCGGTCGGGATGTACTTAGTGTTAGTTTTTCTGTTAGCAATAAGGTGTTAGCGTTGTACCTGAGTAGAGGATGGTTAGCAGCGCGGCTGCGAGCAAGCAGGCGCGCGATCCGCCCGACATGGCGGCGCGCACTGCCGCACGCAGCCCCGCCCCCCGCGGCCCCCGCGCCCCCGCCGCCCTGCACCGCCCGCCCAGCATCATGCGCCCCGCGCTCCGGACCTATGCATCTAACCCCCGGTACCACTATCCTACCCCACATTCTAGGTAGGTTGACGCTCTGGGTAGGTATGCGGTTGCGGGAGCAGCGGTTTTCAGGCGTACATATATTGTTATGTTGCTTTGGAAACTGAGATATGACTGCTTTCCCATCTTCTCATAATGAATAAATGCATAATTACGGAGAGTAAATAATAAGGAAATATATTTTCTCATAAAAATTGTGTTGTCTGAGAGCCCTAGCCTCTACTTATGGAAAAGAGTCTATCAAGATATACTTAGTTATATTATTTTTCCTGGGGAGAGCGGGATTTTCTGATAGTACCAAGTGGGTTTTCGCCAATTTGCATTGCAATGAGGGCCGGCAGGCACGGCGCGCATGTGCGGCTATCCCGCGGGAGAGCATCGATTGCGCGCCCGCCCCCGCCCTTCCTTGCGATTCACTGAATGTGGGTCAGGGTCAACTTAATCCATTTTATACATACTGCCAATTGTTCCAGGCGAGATAATGAACCAGCCTTACGTGTGCGATCTTATTTCGTCGGAATTTACAGAATTCCGGTTCATTTTCTTCCTCGGCATAGCTTGATGCAATATATTCCTTTACTTTCATTTAAAATGGTCAGATATGTTCCTTTGGAATGTTTCGTATAAGAGGGTAAAATAAAATATCGTAGAGTAAATTGAATAAAACATTGTCAGGGAATTGTTTCATTTGTTTATATTAATAATAATTAACTTAAATTCAGTGAATTAATCCTAACAATTGAACAAATGGGATGAATAGGTCGTCCCAGTGAGTGACGGCGGAGACACGCAGCGTCCCACCGATTCGTAGGTTACCTTAGCGGTGAGGTGGTGGTCCGAGACTCCGCCGTCAGTGCCCGGGCAACCACAAAGTGGCTGCCGAGACACAATATACATATAACAATAAATAAACAGACGTCGGAAAACATCGTCTCATAGCAATAGGCGTTCGCAACTTCCTCTAAAAGGAACACCTATTTAAATTCTCTCAGCTATATCTCAGAGAAGGAAAACATAATGAAACTGCATGGATACGTCCTCTTCCATTTTACAGTATCCATACATTGGCTTCGACACTAGGGACGTTTTCCTTCTAAGAGCGGTTCAACAATGTTTTCAAGAAAACGTTGAAATAAATTACTTTCGAATTATGAATAATATGAATAAGGACTGGGTCGATACCTAAGTTGGTAGACATTATGCAAAGTAATAAAATAATGTGTGAGGGATGACGCGACGCGGGAGAGTGGCGGCGAGCGCAGACTCCTCGGCTGCCCGGTGACTGTAGGCACCTCTCGACTATTTCCTCTATGTCCAATAACAGGTAACAGGATCTTTACAATTATATTTACAAATATTGTATGCATGGCACGAACAAATAATACGAATCGTTTTCAAGAATAGGTATGATGATTAACAATTGTAAAGATTTACAGAAAAGACGACTGCTCAAGAGTTAACATTATTGCAGCAGACAATGTGTTGAATGAATACTCATGAATGTGATTATGACCACGTAATTAATTTATTATTTGTATAAGTCATTCCGAAAGACCCAGATATGATTTTAATAAAATAACGCTTTGAATAACTACAACTTTAACGAACGTTTATTACAAGTAAGCTATAGTAATCCGTGGTTTTATTACCATTTATAACAATATCGACCCGTTCACAACGAGGCATATCACAACCTGTACCAATTGAATCAACATTGTTTGTAAAGTTCTACACTAGCTACCGACACAAACACGTCTGAAAATAAAATAGGGAACCACGATTCACGGAATCGAACATGAAGAAAATAAAGGGCCATCGCTTAGTCACTGCCCAGGTACTAAACTGTACAATAGATTTTAAGATTCGAGAAAGATCTAACAAAGCTTAAATTTTAATTGCGAATCAGGTCGTTCAACGGTATGAAGGAAGACTTTTTTGTGCTAATTTTTGAACTGGTCATCAGTAGAATTAGCCGCGACCATTTGAACGGTGCCTAATCTAGCGAGGGCTGCAGCCTGGCCAGGGCTGGGCCGGCACCAACTACTGCCGCGTCGGGCCCGCGGTGGCGGGGGCCGAGCTTCGCTCTGTCGGGACTGGATCGGACTCCCCGTACCATCGTACAGTGCTTGGAAGGAGGTATAGGATGCGAGTCGCGCGCAGGGGAGCTTACAGAGGTCTCAGGATAGGATATCAGTTGGATAGGCAGTATTTGCAGGAATGGCAGTCATCTGTACTTATACTATAGGGAGGCGCGCGCAACGAGGCCAGCGGCAGCAACTTTACCGTGGCGTCGACGCACGCGCCATATCGCACATCACAACTTAACAAGTATTCGCTTTATCACAGATTGTTACAATACAGATCCGCAAGCGGGCTGGTCGCTACGACACCATGATGTGTGGCGCGGACAGTAGCACGGCTAGCGTGGCAATGATTGTGAACAGGGTAAAGATAATAAGGCACAGTCTGTCCACGACCATGGCGGCGAACTTCCAGTCGCGCGAAATGTCCGCATCTTCATCATCCTTGCGCATCTGGAATTAAAAAAATAACATATTACAGGATATCTCCCATTTAATTATCCAGCGGTTTCGATACGCGATAGCACTATGGCATGTACCTGATCTGTGATGACTCGAAGCTCTTTGAGAATGAGCGAGAGTTCGTAGTCGACACCGAAGCAGCTGTGCGCCGCCCCCAGCCCCGCGCCGTTCTCCTCGGCCCCCCTGCAACAGAGCGGCCGTGAGCGCGGCTCCACAGCGTGCCCTAACTACGGGTTTGAGCCGAGGAACAGAGGGCACTACTGGATTTATGCTCGTCATGATAAAAAGGACTCCAGAATTCAAGTGGAAGACTAAGTGAAAAGTGAAAGTAATGAATTTAAGTATAATATCCATTCGAAAATGATAATGTTGTTTAGCTATATCGGTCGGGTCTATATACTGCGGAACGTTCGAGGCGGGGTGTAATATCGTATCCGTGCTATTTACGGCGAGTAGTGTTCGTGTAGATCGTCGAGGGACCTGTAGTATCGGCAGCACGGCGGCTGCTGTGTTTGCGTATGGCGGAAATCGTCGTCGATGTCGAGCACGTTCGCTAACAGCGACTTGGAGGAGCGCTCGCGCAGCTCCAGGTCCGGCGGCGGCGGCGCGCGCGTCGGTGGCGGGGTCGCCGCCGAGCCCGGCCGCGACATGCGCAAGATCCATGGCAACCAATACAGGAATACGCAGCGGATCTGCGCATACAAACATAACACACACGTTAATTTGCAGTACGAAGAAAACGATCGATTTCATTACGCTCACGATTGGAATAAAATGCATATTCACCCAATCACTCATTTCGTGTGTGTCTGAGTGCCGATGGTGGTAGTTGAGGATGAGTATGGTGGAGACGACCGAGGAGGCCACCATGAACATGATGCAGTTGAAGTAGGTCCCCAGTAGCGGTACCGCGTCCGAGGTCGCCGGCATCGTCTCCGCAACCATGTTAAGGAACACCGTCAGCGACAGCAGGATCGTGACACCTGGTAAATGGGGGATATGTTGATTTACTTACTCCAGACTATTGGAAACTTGCTCACAAGCCAGTTTTATACAACCCCAGAAAAAATGAGCAGTCAGCTCGACGAAAACGGTTACCCGTTCGGGTTCGCCTGATGGAAAGCGGCAATTGTCGCCTGTAAATTCTATTGATTCATTTTATCTTTAATTTTCTTTGCGTAGGGATGTACACGGTTCGACAGTCCGCCTGATGGAAAGCGACCGCCACGACCAGGACATCTGCAATCTAAGAGGAGCTGATGCGGTGCCGACCTTTGAGGTAGATATGCCTTTTGAAGAACCCCAAGTTATACTGCAAAGGAAAGAAACCGAGAGGGATCTTATTCCACACCACATTATCACATCGATTCATCAGATATAATACAGAGCCGTGAGTTTTTGCCACGGTGAGTGTAAATGTGGATCTCTAATAATTACACTGGCTATTATAAAATCAGAACACAACTACGCACAATATTCTTTGATGGTAGGTGTACAGGCTAATCCCATCCAAGCGGAATAATGAGGCTGGACAATGTCCTACCTTGGGTAACTCGGCCTAACAGCTTACCTAAGGAAAGCTTCTCGCCGGAGTCGGGCGGCAAGGTGAAGCCAAGGAGAGCCATGGATGCGATGAGCACGCAGGGCACGATCAGATTGAAGAAATAGTACAGAGTCTTCCGTCGAATCACCACCGCGAACGTGATGTCGATGTACGGCTCGGGGCAGCAGTTGTAGTAGATCTCGTTGCGCTTGCCTGGCACGCCTGCGTTCGTACAGTTTAGTTAGTCGCCATCATTAATAGGCCAGCATTTTTCTATACATTATTTTTGGAAAATGGTGATTTAAAACATTGGCACTCACCGATGAGTTCCCATTCTCCGTTCGTGACAAAACTGCTGATATCTCCACCCGATTCGTCTTGTAACTGAACATCCAACTGTAAAGAAGTTGTTAGTGGTAAAGTACTTATATAATGGGATTTCCTGCATATTATTATTCGATTCATAGTAAATTTTAGAAAACAAGTTTCAGAATCGCGGCGGTTAGCAACTAATTTCCGCTCCTAATAATTATCGTTGGTTCAATAATAAATAAATCAATAATATTGAATATGCTTGGACAATTTCACACATCATATAGTCCCAAAGTAAGCAAAGCTTGTAGTATAGGTGTAAGATAATTGATAAACTACTTACGTACTTTTGTTCAATGTGTTCAAAATTATTATTCAATTAGAAAAACAAGCATATATTGACTTTCGGATGTGTCTCAAATGAAGCAAGCTTAGATATGTATATTGGTATAGGCTAGAGTATGTGCGGAATGAGAGTCGTCATACGTAAGGGGTGAAGGTACTAAATCACCACTAATAACATTGTCGTAAATCAGAATGTAAGGTTCACTTTCCGCACAGATTCTATATTAATTTACTTGATGTCCATCATAAGTCCAGCTGCCAAACTTCATCTCGCAGCGCTGGTCGTCGAAGGGGAACCAGGTGATGTCGATTTTGCAGGTGCTCTTGAAGATGCCGGGGGGCACGTAGAGGCACGAGCCGTTGTTCCGCACCACCACGTTGGTAGGGTACGTGCTGTCGAACCCTTCGTCCGCACTATAGGGGAATTAGACGATTAACGATGTAGGTCACGTGGTACGTGAACCAGCAAAGGGGTACTCGGAAAACGGCATAGCAAAGACATCCCTGGCTGTATTTATAAGGGTGTATGCATTACAGGCAATATTTCAAAATTTAAAAATGCAATTTTGTCGTTGACATTTCAACCATAATGTACTTATTTTTTTTTAATGTATTTATCTGCTGTAAAACTGTGAAATGAACTAATGAATAAATAAATCCCGCGATCGATTTAAATATGGATTTCCATCGGTATGTGAGACTCGAAAGCTAAAGGGTCACTACGCGAAGATATCAAAATCGAATGAAATGGAGGAAATAGTTCAAGAAAGTAAACCCTGCCAGAAGCGTTCGGATGATGATGATGAAGGTAGCAATTTACACAATCAACGGTGTAGTTAGGTACCTGCGCTACTTTAATTAATGAGTACAAACACTTAGATGTTCTGTTAAAACAAATGTCAAATGATTTATATCAAATACGCAACGGTTCATAGGCGAGAGATAAATACCGTTGTATTATGTTTTATTAAATTGAATGGCGTTATTTTTCAATATGATATATCTAAACGGCACTTGTCAGAGAAACATAACATACTGTTTAACGGTAAGTATTGGAACTCTACTAGTATTGTGTTGGCTCTACTGTATTCGTAAAGTAGGTTAGCTTTTTAATAAGGCAAACGGCCTGCCTGATGGTAAGCAGTCATCGCAGCCTATGGACGTTTGCAATACCAGGGGCATCGTTGCCGACCCCCAAAATTTTCACCAAAGCCAGCCAGAAAAGATGAAACCAGTTTGGAGTTGAGTTTAGTGAAGATGAGCCAGTGTAGATGGAACGCCATCTTTCGTTTACAAACATATAAATAAATGATTTTGCATTGTAGATACCTGTTGTACATGAGGACATCTGGTTTCCATAGCCTATGCGGTGGTACCCGCAAATCCTTCACGCCACCAAAATCCGATGTGTTCCATCTCAAATTCATGTCATTCCACTCCTGTGTGAGAAAGTTCCGGTTTTATTACATTAGATAATCACTTTACAATTAATGCGATGTGTTCTAAGATGTTGCCAAGTTATTCACATAAACCCGGCCCATGTAGAATGTCAATCAGCAAACAAAGGGGCTAATGGATTAACGTAATTGCTTGGCAAACATAATATCAGTTAACGTCGTTGAACACTTGTGCATCAGCTTAATTTGAATAATGTTTATACTCACTAGTTTTAGCCAGATGTTTGTTATTAAGAGCTGGTTCTTCTCATCCTGGGGAATAGAAAATATAGGTTTGAAGCTGTAGGTACTACTGATCCAGCCCGTAATATAATTAAATCTATACACACTATAAAACAAAGTCGCTTCTCGCTGCCTGTCCCTATGTATGTATTGATATACGCAAAAATCTTTTAAACTACGCGATTTTTTAAATTTTAATGCAGTTTTCAACAATAGATAGAGTGATTCAAGGGGAAGGTTTATAAGCAAGAAAAAGAAAGGGTAGGTAAAGGTAAAGTAGGAGTACGCGAACGTAGTCGCGCCGGGTCCAAACATCAATAAAATAAAGAATAATGGAGTCGTAGTTTATATTATTTGTACGCTCATGTACAAGGCAGTGAGTACTTTGATAGAGATCTGAAATAAAGTGATTACCATAGGTTACGTGGTAAAGGCAAAGGCTCACGAAAAATGGCCAGAGCACTACCATGAGTAATAATTGGATGGAGGCCTAGCACTCATTCCCACAGCTGCAACTTCTGTTTAGCCATGATCTACAACGGTAACCCAAACGAGCTACTGAGTTATACCCAGGTCAAATCTTGAACGATACAATAAAAGCCGCAACAAGTTATTAAGAAGTTAAATTTCCCCAAAGCGGAGAAAGTGCAAAAATTCAGTTGACAAAGTATAGATACTAACAAAAAGTAAACACTTCAGTACCTACAGTCAACCAAAATTGGCTAGATGCAAATCGCACCACGGACTCTGACTAAACGAATAAAATAAATAATAACTCGGCTCTGAAGTTACCTAATGTTGCCACAAGATCCCTGTAATAAACATCGCCCTGACTACAAGTAAATGTGTTTAATATTATATTCCTCTCATGTTTCCATAGTTCCCACTCCCATAATTGTGCAGTATGTTGCGCAGTTTATTCGACCAAGGAATCATATTATGCACTTATAGGATGGCAAAGGAGGAGCTCATATGGATCCAGCTTTGCTTTTATGTAAAGTTTAGTACTACGACCGGTCAAGAAGTAGCCAACACAATGATAATCTCGAACCACTTTTTATTAACTCTATCACGAAACGAAGGAAAGAATTTCAGTTAGTGGCGTCCTTTACTAGATTTATTTCATTTGTGCTGCCATTCATTCAACAAGCTCTCGTATACTTAGAGATAGAGGGTTGAAAGAGTTCACTGAAAGTGGGAGTTTTAATAAATCGTGACGCAGTATCTCTAGACGTAGGATCTGAAAATACAGCATATTTTCAGATTCACAGGAAGTAGTCCCGCCGACACAGGCATGGCATATGTGCCTATCGTACTGTACTAACAAAAATATTTATAGCAAACACTAACTTTGGAGAAGGATCCAACGATCGGCTCTGTTGTGCATTGTTAATACTTGGTGATTTCATGCAAATGCTCAAGTCATGTAAGAGTATGATTCCCAGCTTACGTACCACGTCTATAATCTGCATAAGCGTGAGGCCGAAGGAGAGCTGCAATGGGTCGCTCTCGTTGATCACGGGCCTCTCCAGCACGTTGTAATGGTCCAGCAGGTGGTGCAGCAACTGCTTCTCGTGGTAGCCCCCGGACGCTCCTGTGTACGGGGAAAAGTTATTTTAAAATACACCCTAGTGGTTAGTGCAACAAGGCAGTGTGGTCCAGTGGAATAATATATCACTAAAACATTTGTTGTAATTTGTTTGTCAAGTTTATAACGACTGCTAAAATTTATGAAGAGCCAAGCACCGAAATCTACAAGCTTTATCTCTATAAACCCTGAATGTTCGTCAAAGCCCTTGGTCAGAAAGTAAGGCTTGGCCTATAGGATGAAAGTTACGTTCCTGTTTGTGTTAATTTTCTTGTCATTCGTGTGCACATTTAGTAGTAATTTGATATAAATTTCATTAGTGCTCAGATGGCAGTCGCTCCGCTGTAATTACTAGATCTGTGACTGCCAGGCGTGGAGATTATGGCAAAATCTTCTACAATTCCAAGTACCAACCAGCGCAATGAAGCCTTTATCATTACATACCAGCGTATAACCTCACGATTTCTAAATTCAAGTTTAATGTTTTTAACAAGATTGCAGAACCGCATGTGCACTGTCCCTGTGAGGTTAATTGTTATGTCTGTAATTATACTGGCCACCTTATCCTTCTGGAACGAACCATCGCAAGCATTGTTGTTCGGCGGCAGAAACAAATAAGGCTGGCTTGACAGAATCCTGCCACTGGTAAGTGTTAACCATTGGGTACTACTTGGTATGTAGTACTACTATTACTACATACTACATAATACCGCAATGCCATTTCCATCTATTCCCCTGCTGTTTTCAACTACCTACATATTATAAATACATAGATTCACGTCGTGAATAGTCGAGAAAGAGGTTAAAATCCTTGAAATTGCATTCTGAAGCATTAGTTTTTTTATATTTAGAGGGCGAGTGTCGTCTCTCTGGTACTATTTTCTCTACAATAACAGATCGAATAAACGCCAAATACTCATCTCCAAGGATAAGACTGAGCGCTGTGAACACGAGAATTAGGAAGGCGAACCCTGTGCCCTTGCATGCCGCGCGAGAGTTTAACCAGGATAAACGCCAGGAAGATGATGACCATATCCACATATCAGCCATGACAGATTCAAATCTAGTACATACTTGTAAATGGTATCCATATCAACCACATGAAACGAACGTTTGTTTACTCGTATACCTACACTAAAATTTGGAAGATGTTTGGATAGATGTTTTTGATATGTGTTTCTGACGTATCACGTAAAAACTATTGAACGGATTTGATGAAATTTTGCAATGTTGTAGCGCCCAGAAAAATACAGACTATAATATATTGTGCAATGCATATTTAATTTAATTTTAAAACAAAATTTTCAAGTGAAAAATATTCACACCATGTCAGCCAACAAACGTACATTGCTGGGCATAGGCCTCTCTAAATGAGCTCCACAACTACCAGTCCTCTTCTTTCTGGTGTAACATCAAGTATAACTAAAAGATGTGGAATTCTTTTCTATTTTCTTTTCTTTGCCCGGAGGACGCTTCTCGACTGTAAATAATTATGATGGTTCCAAAAACGTAACCGACAGAAAAATGGCGGAAATCACACAACAATAGTAAACTACTCAAGTTACTCAAATATTTGCGATTAAACTACTAAAATAAAAGGTTCCCGCAGAAAAGCTGATTCAATTGTTTACAGATATCCGAACTGCACACGGGTGAAAGCCGCTGAGAACGGCTAGTCGTGTATATGATTGTTAAGGCGATAGGACTCAAATCTTTAGAAGAGCTTCCTAATTTATCTTCTGCTTACGATACGTTTTTTTTAATAAACAAACTTTTAGCGATCAAGACAACTTTGGGAAGAATCACAGCTGGCAGGACTCCGCCTGGAAGTCTGACGCATCCACCTGCATGGGTACTACCCCTGATCAATTTCACCGCCAAGTATCAAAGTTTGCATTGTCGTGTTCGTATTTGAAGGATAAGGTAGCCAGCACAATCATAGGCAAGAGACATACTACATTTTTGTTGTAGCTTGCCTTTTACTATACGCATAAATCGTAGATGTTATGAGCGACCTTTACCCAAACGATGGGAAAGTTAGTTACCTTAATCTGGTAATTTTTTTTACTCTACCGTTATCCGTTACCGTATTCCATTACACCTACCCTACCATACCCTGCACCTACCCTACCATACCCTACCATACCCTACACTTGCCCTACACTTACCCTACTTTACATCTACCCCATCATACATTTCACCCACCCTATCCAACTCTAAACCTACCCACCATTTTTGTTACATACAAACCTTGCCCAACAATTACAACACAATAAAAATAATTAGTTAAATTGGTGCAGCTGTTCTGAAATTAGGTAAATGAGAATAGGGATATATTATTGGGTAATATTCTTGCAATTTTGCTATTGAACTAAAATGATTTGAAGATAATATATAGCCTATACTACTCGCTGATAAAGTAGCTTTTTATAGGTGAAAGAATTTTGAAAATCGGTTTCTGAGTTTATCCATTACATGCAAACCGACAAACAATTAAATCTTTCCTATATGTATCTTTATATTATTAGTATAGACTACACAAGTTTTTCAACTATCACTCATTACTGGACGAACCTATTGTATTGTATTATTTTTAACTATGAAGGACTGGGATAATGTTTTCCATTCTTATTGGTTACAAGCCGACGTTTCTAAAACATTAACGTCAAGATTATTTATTGATCGTTTAATTTATCTTATCCCTTGCCGAGGACCAATAATTTCTTGAAATTTTTTTTACTACTAAGGTGGCAAACAAGCTTACGGCCTGCCAGATGGTAAGCAGTTACCGCAGCCTATGGACGTTTGCAAGACTAGGGGCATGACCACCGCGTTGCCGACCCCGTAAAAACCTTTTACCCCTTTCTTGAAGAACTCAATGAACTCCATTTTGTTGTCATCGTTGCTTTCCAAGCTTTCTTTAACAGGTTAAAAAATAATTTACATCTTTCTTAATTCTTCCCCAACCGATTACATCATCAGATCCCATCAGGTGATACTCTTATCACCTGAGATTAGAGACCTTGGAGTCTCTTTGAGATACATCAAACGAGCCCAAACACATTAGAGTTGCATTGTAAATTTCAATGGTCATGGTCGCTGTGGCCACCTTCCATCTCCATCATCAGATCAGTTCCCTGATCCCATAATATTGAATTGCCATCTGACTTACATACGTAGGCAAAATATCAATCCAATCGAATACCAGGAATTAGGTGAAAAACTGTATTGATGGTGTGGACCACACACCATAGTACAGTGGTGTATAGTGGTTTAGAGTGCCAAGCCAAGTGCCTTGCAAATATGATATGCACGGTATTTGACCCACTTCCTTCTCATGTAAGTAAGTTGATGACAATACAATATTATGCCACTCTCTTTATAATATTATAGATACCTAAGATTTTCTTTTGTAGTGAGACAAAAGAAAATCGTACCTAATTTGAATGAACCAATGAGCATGTGGTATTCAGCCTCAGTACTTCAGTTTAAGCAAATATTTTGGCAACGGATCGCTAAATCTTAAAATGATCTTTGCACACCCTCAATGTTTTTAAAAGACCTCTATCCAAAGACACCCCACACAATCAGCTATACGCTAAAATAGAATTTCACCCCTGCTTTTTAAATATTTTATTTTGCCTACTTTAAGCCCGGCTTGCACCAAATTCTTAAACAAGTTTAACGTTTTTTTGTGTGAAGTTTTTTGTTTAAGTATCAGCTTAAATGCGATTAAGAATATAGTGCAAGCCGCTATAACTATTATAAATACATTTTATAAAAAAAAATTGTCGGTATGTATAAGTATAATACTAGTATGTTATAAGTATAATAATATATACCAAATGTCCGTTATCTAGTACCAATAGTTATAGTATATAGTTTGTGTTAAACCGCGGCCAGACAGACATGCCGAAACATTAAGGGTTCTTGGTTGTCTAAAACCTCAAATTTTGAATTAGGAAAACTAGCACGCGTTGATGTCTTTTATAAGGTCGATGCGGATACCAATATTTGCCATGTCTTAAGTTCTATATTTTAGTTGTTTTCTAAAGTAAATTGAGTATTCTCATTTTTTTTAATGGTGTTGACGTAAATTTGTGAAATAGCTGTGATTTAATTACTGGTAATTAATTCAGATATTTTGCTTAGCACATAGCATAAGCTTTGCTTAGTTTGGGGCTAGATGGCGCTGTGTGAATTTGTTCACTAATATTTATTTATTTATTTGCTGGGTTTGTCAAATTCTGTCTGTTCTGGTGGATGAATTGTAAAAATATCTATAATAAAATTAGTTAAGCTGAATGTCGCTCAGGTAACAGGCAAAAAAGGTAAAAGGTGTATAATATTTATCTCACCGACTTTACTAGCTATTTAGTTAAGTCGTATAAAAACATATATCTTATCTAAAAACGTGATCTAAACCAAATGGCGATATCAGAGCGCTAACTTTCCAACCTACCACGTTTTATTAGACAAAAGGTTATTAGTCCGCGTAGTAGCGTAGTATGGCCGTGCCTACTACAATGTAATACGGCTCTCCCTTTGATTTCAATCAGCCCACTAGACGCGGCGAAGCCGTTCGTTATCCCCTCTCATCGGGCACTCGGGAGCTGTCTGAGCTTGTTACGCCATCTCGAGTTAACCCTCCAGCCTCGAGGTTTATTCAATCAAGTGCCACTGGTAAAAGGCAGTTTTGCGCTGCGGATGGCAGTATAGCCAGTAGGCAGCCATATTTTCCGTGCAACCGATGCGGAGAGAACAAAGTCTTTGATGTTTTGTGCGTGACTAGCGGAACGGGGCGAAACGGCGGGCGCGGACGTGGCCGCACATAATCGCCGGGCAAATGAGCTGAGCTGGGACGTTTATTGATGGCTACGTAACTTTAAGATAGGCAGATAGGCTAATGCAGATGGCTCGGCTTGTGCTCGGAGCGAGAGTCGCGTCGTAAAATTTTATGCGTAGATCTTTGTTTCAGTTTGGTACCCAATAGATATCGAGTTTCCAGGCGTATCGGAAACGGACTTGGAAATAGATTATGCGACTAACATTTGAATTTCATAAATTTTTGGGTGAAGTCGTAGATTGTTTAACAGCATTTAATGAATGACCTAATTTTGGATTGGTCTGATCAAACGTTCAAGAGACAAGCGAGTAATTTCAATCAATGCATCAAAAGCAAAGAAGAAAGGAAATGCAGGAGATTTTTGTGATAAACCTTTTATTTAGCTGAAAATACTAGGTACGTGTCATTGCGTATTTCATTTCATGACATAAAATATGCCATAAAATTAGGGTACGCTTTCCTGGGCCCAAAGCGGGGTGGGATGCTTGGGCTGAAGGTGAAGTCGACACGCTGGTGACTCACCCCTCGGCCACATGAGGCCCAGCAGCAGCAGCAGGCCCGCGGGCGCCGCCAGCAGCGCGCGGCGCGCCCGCCCGCCGCCCATGTCAGCGCCGCGCCGCAGCCGCGCCGCGCGCCGCCGCGCCGCCGCGCCGCGCCATGCCGCCCGCCCCCCGCCCGCCGCGCGAGACCACACCCCCGCCCCGGCAGCCCTGCACCGAGCGCGACCGTCTCTACCCCGATCTATCCGATACCCGAGATTTTAAATACAATTTTACTATGGTTTTCATATATCGAACTTTATTCACGACCGCTCGCCGACGGCCACGCGTGCCGCCCGATCCTCGAGCATCGCCGATCGCGACTCGGTGAGGTTTGTCTGTCACGGCGTGTTCCTGGGCATTGTTGTTGAGCGGAGTGCGGCCGACCGTGGGGCAGCGGAGCCGCCGGTGTGCGGACTGGCGGAGCGGCGGCCGCCGCGCCGGAGCGCAGCCGCGCCGCCGCCCGCTGCCGCCCATTCAAGCGCCGCCGCCCGCCCCGCGCCCGCCGCCCGCCGCCCGCAGCCCGCCGCTCGCCGCCCGCGCCAGCGACCTTGTCATCTCATCTCGTCTCATCTCCCTCGCAGCTCGAAACGCGCCGCGGCTCTGCGCACCACACCTTCACGTGTCACTGTCGCAGTACTGTTTTATTTTATTGCCCCTACACAGCCCCTTTAACGTAATTGTCGTCATTGTAACACCACGAGATCTACATTCTAGTATAATTTATTTAAAAAAAATATTTTATTAAATTCTATAAAGTATAAAAATTATGACATGTGTGTGTACATATGTGTATTAGCACACAAGTTATATTCTGTCTGCACTCATAATAGGTGTGCTGTCTACCACATTATTTAATTTTATGCATGTAAACAATAATTTATCGAATACAAAATATATGCTAACTAGCTACACTTAATTACTAAACTGGGAGAAGCTGTGTGATTGTCAAAATGATGCAATTAGAGGTTCGATTGTAATGTGTGCTTGCGGAGGCTGCGGGGCTGCGGCGGCTGGGCGCGCCGCGGCGATCAATGAGGGCGCCCGCCCCTCCCGCCTCCCCGACAACCACGAATTTTCGTCTCCCAACTCGAACATTGACTTGCAACATGATCGCTGACTAGCCACTGCACACTTTCACGCGCCGAGCGAGAACAGACTCCAAATAGAGCCTGTGGTAGGAGACCGAGCCCTATCTCCGCCTATCATTTTATCACTTGCTGTCAATTCAGCTTGATCCCCTATTTCATTTCATATTTTCACTCAACGCGCCTCGAGCCGCCCACAGGCAGCTTATACGGGGTGTAGCGGAATGAAAGTACGGCTATCGATCATTTACAGGGGCATTAACGTCAATAACAGTAACTTTACGGACACATTTTTCAAAAGATTCGTGCTTTTTATCACCCGAGACCCAACGTTAGAACCTATTAGAGGTCAATGAGGATTATTATTTTCCAGAACTGTCTCCTTTGTCATTTCATCTTTTGTTGTTCCATAAGAATTTGAATTTGTGCTTTCTATTACTTTTAGCTATATGTATCACACAAAATATATAGCATAAACTTAGACAGAAAGCGAATTAGCTTTATCGTGGGCCATGCTTTATTGCCTCCTATAAAGTTTATCGTATTTTCGCAATTTACAAACATGCGGCAGAAACTATATGATGCACGTTTAATTAAGCCAAGTGAGGTCATTAATTATACCATACAGTAATGAAACGGCACGTTCCTATTCTCGGCACTCACGATCCAGTTACGCCTTTATTCGGCGTTGGCAATCTATTTGGTAAATGCCAAATGTGTTTCGAACCAGGAAGTTAGCAAACTCGGAGAAAGCGCGCAAGGAGCAACAGAACGCGGCGCCAAGAACAAAAGCAGTTCATTTGCTAGAAACCAGGCGAAATAATGACCGTCCTGTGCCTTGCGAAAGGTTAAAAGTTACGAGTGCACAGCGCTCTATGGAGCCTCGTTTGTTTGCCCGCCTCGCCTGCCACACGCCACCGCGTGCGTCGACGGACTAACTGCAACAGACAATTAGGTTTGCGCTCAAATAAAATCGAATCGAATTACCCTCTATAGCGATTACTTAAAATAAATGCTTAAAAATTATTCAAAACAGAAGGGTATGGGGTCCCGTTACGTGCACTTTTGTGCATTTCCAGTGAGAGCCGCGGTAATCGATGGTCCATTGGGCACCTTTATCGTGCTGCCGGGCGTCGCGTGACCGCTGGATGGCTGCCTGCAAATTGCACATTACACGGCGCGCGGTCTGCAACCGGCCATTAGTGCATTCCCACAGATTACCTCATAGCGAAACCGACCATAGAAACTGTTACACTTTTTGCTTTCAGTTAAACGAATACGCCTTAAAAAATGATTTCATGAAATCGCCACTAATCAGTCGGATCACGTATCTGTGAACACGATCGTACAATTCGATTAATTATAGTATGATAGCTGTCCCCCTTTTGAAGTAATTTTATACGTATCCATATTTAATTTAAATTACAAATTACGCATTAGATAATCAACTAAATTTACTTAAATGAAATTTCGCAGGATAGTTATCGCCATTACAGCCGCTGCATCAATATCGTAATTGCGCCGTTAGAAAAAGATGTCATCAAGGATAGGGCGTTATCTCGAGTGAATTGATGGGCAGACCCTTAAGAGTCTACTGGGAGAAACTTAACAGGCTCGCTCATAGTGAAGCACGTTCGCTGTGTTGTTTGGCCGTAAAATTTTCCGAGTGTTAGGTTTTGCCGGCAGAGTCACGCTGATTACTTATTGATGACCGCGGCCGTACCCCGCCGGCCATGATAAATTTGGCCCAAACTGTGTCATTGATCCGAAAAATGTGATCGCGCCGATACTCGCCGCTGCCGCTCCAGTGCACTGATAAAATATTCAAATGAATCTCGGCACTGGCGAGAATTATTTAAGAGTGCAGACGTGGATACGATCGGACTAGGTTTATGTGCGAGTGGGGCACAAACGGCTCTTACGAACTTTGCCGGCGATTTTAGGATGATTGAAAAATTGCATGATTTTTCAGGTTTTTGTTTATCTAATTAGAATTTTGTCCAATTTCCGGTGTTCGATTGAGCTGTGTATGAAATTTGGCACACGTATGTAAACTTGGTGACTAATGGTATCGACCATAGATGGTATCCAAGGTCTGTTGATTTATCTTGACAAGTAAGTTGGTCTCGGAAGGTAGCGATAGGAGCTCTGTAATAAAACAAAGCACACCTATCGATTATGGACACCTTTGATTTGTTTTGACGAGGACGGTATGTTCCAGTTTGGTATGTTTGAGTGGGAAGGTGGCTACAGAAACTCATTATCAAGAAAACAACGCATATCACCATCGAGTTTGGATTCGCTTGATTCTATTTGCTGAGTCTGATCCTAAATAGTACCCCGTGTCTAATATTGGAGACGGAAGATTATTAGAGGAGCTTCGTAATAAAACAATGTATATTCAAGTTTGTGCTCGTTTTATTTGTTTTGACGAGGAATTTATTCCTAGTCCATGCCCAGGGTCTATTGATGACAATAGAAGATATACACAAAGAAGGTCGGTAATAAAGAATCTCTTCGAGTTTATCGAGTTTGGACTCTTTTCATATGTCTTAGCGATAATTTGAGTCTGATGATGGAGGCGGAAAGTATACACTGGAGGTCTATAATAAAACAATGCTTCCCAATTCCTTGACGACCTGGGTGGTTCAGTTGGTTAACATGCCGGTCGCCACGCAGAGGTCTCGGGTTCGATTCCCGGCCTCGCAGAAATTGAAATTAAAATGTATAAAATGTAGTATGTAAACTGTAGAAATGTAGTATGTAAAATGTAGAAATGTAGTATGTATAAAAAGTATGTATTTAAAAACAAGTTATTTTGGTGTTTATCAGTTATCTAATACCCTTAACAAAAGCTTTGCTTACTTTGGATTTGAATTTGTCCAAGCATATATTATTTATTTCCCATTGATTTGTGGCTCGTCTGATCTGTCTTAACGAGAACTTTATTACTAGTACGTGTCTGATGATGGAGGCGGAAGATATATACAGGAGCTCCGTAATAAATCAATGTAAACTCCCATTGAATTTGTGTTCGTTTGTATTTGTCTTGGAGGGTATAATTATAAAATTATCCACGTTGTGAACTTGTATGTCAAAACTATAATTTCATATATTCCTGCATTTCGTTCCAATTTAAATTGATACGTAGACACAGAAGTATTGATATGTGAATCACGTGTACGAGATCTGTATGCGGCTGTTCCGATAAGTCATTTAAATCGAGATGTAGTGATCGTGACCAATCACGAGATAACTATCGCAAGACTATCTCTTCTGTTTGACGATCCCTCATTGCCGAATGAAACTTTCCATTGACATTTGACTTGAGTTAAGTACGCACAATCGAACGCATTTACGAAACCCCATTTCCGTTATTCCGTGGAAAGAATCTTGCCGACGGCTTTATACGAGTGAATATGTTTAATTAAAATTATACGGGACTTCTATTATACGGGAAAGCGCAAAAGGCTGAAAACAATTCAAGCATTCTAAACTTAGCATTTACGTCAAGTGTCTTTCCGTACCTCCACACTCAAAGGGGGGTTCGATCTCAAAATATTTTTTATTACTTATCGAGGAGGAGGTCTCCTGATGGAAAGCGGCCACTGTAGTCCAGAAAACCTGTAATATTCAGGATTGAGTAGAGGAAAGACTTAGCTTATCCCACATCTTGCGCGTGTTATGCTTGTACTTTAGCGATACGTTCGGGCTCGCGGTGCCAGTTTGTTACTTGGATGCCGGGCATCTAGAGGATGTGCGGGAAGGGATCGGTGGCGGGAAAGTGACGGACTAAATAGTTCCTCAAAATATATATTCCCCAATCTTCAACAGTTTCTAATACCCCAGCGTCAGAACGAATGAAGTTGAAGGAGTTGGTCTTGGGTGCTCAACACCAGTCATGGGTGGTGGGAGCAGCGTTTCAATCTTCAACTTACAAAAACTCTATTGCCTTCAAAAATGATTAAGGTAAGTATTTATTTCATATGTGGCTGTCTACAGTGTCTACATACCCCTCTTGTAGGACAAACAAGGGCGCCAGCTTTATGTTTCTAAATTTCATATCGTAAAACTAGGGTACGAGTAAGTATATAAGAATAAGTATCTATCAATATAAGTTACTATATCATTAAGTAATACTGATTGCACAGTTCTCCACTCCGCGCATGGTACCAACCTACGGCGAGCAGTAAGTACTCGCCGTGTCCCATAACCGGGTGGATTTCTTGCCGGCCCGGAATGGGCGAAGGCGCCGCGCCGATTTTCATTAACCTGAAATGAGAAAAATGCCGTTATCGGTGCGTTCGCTCCTTACTCAGAAGCATAGTTCATTCAACAACATGTTTTGATACCTGCGCTCCCTGTCTCTAAGACGCAGGTACACATGTAATATAACATCATGTGAAATTTCCTACTACCACTTTGTTAAAGAAATCAGAAGCTTTCTCGAATCGCTTTATGCTGCCACGAGTTTTCAAATGTTTAATTAATCGAAGACGGCGGCCTTTTAATAGTCAATTATGGGTCTGTACCATTAGGTACTGATGATGAAATATGCTAGTCATTATTAATTACGTATGTGTAGATATGTTTACAGTTAGAAACTAATTAATTAAATTACAGTTGAGCAGTAATTGTAAATTGTTTCGGTATCTCCCTATGCTTAGTCTTAATATAATCTAGTCAGGGATTTCTTATTTTTTAATTCGAAAAAGATGCACTTGAACATATATGATATGTATATTTTAATTTTAATGCCTGCTACCTGTGCGCGGTCATTAAAATTTGTAGCAGTTACACCAGTGACAAAATGTAAAAACATTCTGTGAAGAGAAAATTGGCAAGCAACTCGTACTTTCACTACCTTTCAGTTGCCTACGAAGTCAGTAGGGCCCGCTCGAAAGTAGTGTGATCGATAAAAAAATTTCTTGGACAGATTAGCACAACATGTAGTGCCCTGTTAGTTATACATTAAACAGAAACGCCTACAACGAAGCCAACCCAATAGGGATAAATAATACGGAATCATCTAATTCAATTAGGTGCCGAGCGGCTCGGCTTCTTGGACGCGGCGTCAGTGCGGCCGTGTCACCGGAAAATGAAAGTGCCTTCAGAATTCGGAAAATCGCACACGAGCGCGCAGGTGATAAGTGAATTTTCTAGTTCCGATGAAATGTGAAACTTTGTTGGAGATCGCGTGGCGCGGCGCGGTGTCAAGTGCGATTATAGGCGAGCGGTGCGGCCGCGGCACCGCGGTGAGAGCGCGCCCCGGTTGCGACCGGTCGGCCCCACCGCCGGCGCGCGCACACGCCGCTCTGCGCCGCCGACGTCGCGACGCTCGCTCGTGTTGCGCCCGCGCCCGCGCCCGCGCCGCAGCCTCTCCGCGAATCGACACCCGACTTTCCCGAAATACCCGCAGTCACCACCGCAACCACCGACTCACCCAAACTAAAGTGCCCCGGACGATGTTTTGAACAGAACGGATCAGTGCTATCGGACAGAACAAGTGTTTCCAAATTTGAAAGTATCGCCGACGGTTTTGCGACCCTCGGGCGCTCTTCGGGGATCGAGGCGAGGGTAAGTCGAGAAGTTTACGAGTATGTCCGACCTTGCGTATACATGTCACGTCGTAAGGCGCGATGTAAACAATGGTGGGTGCGTAATGTACAATTATGCGGGTTCCCATGTCGGGAAGCGGGCTAAGGTCAGCGGGGCGGCCGTGCGTTGTAATGAGATTAGGGCGGCCGCGAGGCTGCGGGTGCGGACTGCGATCCCGCGCGCCCCGCGCCCCCGCCCCGCCGCCGCCGCGCACCCTCTCCCGCCCGCCTAGCCGGTCCCGTGGCACACGTGCCGCTCCTTATGACCGCATTATTTTTTATTTTATTAGTTTATTTTAATTTCGAGCGAAATTCAGCAGAGTTATATAAATAATTCATTTACTCATAGTTAAATTCAATAGAATTTAATAAAGTGTGTTAGAGCCGCACAGGCACTAATAAGTTTCAGTCCACACTAATTAATAAAATGATTAAATTAGTTTTTGTATAAACAAGATTTACAGGGTTTTCGAAAAATCGTCGCTGAAGATACACTATTCCCTATTGATTTTATCTTAGAAATATCGCGCAATCTCGAAATATATATCCGGGAAAACCACGTAAAAGAGCTAGCTCAAAATATAATAACAACAGAATAAGTCATTGGCTATTGAATGTATCTAGTTTAAAATATTTCGCATGCATTGACGTTAAACGGGCAGCCGCATTGTACAACATCACGAACTACATTTCAATTGTCACGAACACAAATGTAATTGGCCAAAGATATAGGAATGGTAACGGCAAAACAGTTTAAGTAAGTACCTACATACGATGAAATCATCGCTCATTTATTTCACATTGTCTGAGTTTAGATCTTATGAAGATGAGTTTATTTGTCTTCGCTTCCTGGTATGGCAATCAATTAAGTGCTATTCTGTTATTGTGATGATGATATTTCTCACGAGATAATCCTTATCACGCAGTTCATCAAGTTTTAGACGAAGAAGTGAAAGCATCAAAACAAATACTAGGCTATACGACCATATCGTGCTGCATGTTCCGGCAGTTACAAAAATTAAGTAAGATAATAAGGCGAAAGAAAACTGTCCGCACGCGACGCTTCGTCATATTTCAAACGTTTTTTGAAGAGCGCGGCTTGAATAGGTTGAATTTTACTATGTTGATTGCTTTTTAACTCTTCATTTTGAATTAAAAGACATATTAACTCAAAGAATCAAAGGTATTAAAAAATTAATTAACTTTTGAAAGCATTCAGCTTTTGAGATTTATCGCTCGAGTTTCCAGCTTGGTTTTGAGTAGGTGAGTAATTTAAAAACTTTCAAACACCCTTTCTTCGGCTTTGAATACAGAACTTGAATGGAGGGAGAATGGAATTAAAATAAATTTCAATAATAATCTTTCTTTTTCACCCTAGTTGATGAGCGATTGACTTGGCAATATAAGTAGACATGAATGTATTCATAGGTTAGGTTCCCATGTCAACAGATTCATCATCTGATCTGCCAAGTCCTGGATCATGGTCAAGGCGACCCCGAGCCCCCGCTCGCGAGAGCTCAACTGGGATATTGACGCCAAGATGATTATTAAAAAATGTATTCACAGTACTATAATTAAAATAAATAAATAGAACGATATAAACCAATAACATTTCATTTCATTCATAAGCCAGTAGTGTCACAGTATAAAAACCAGTGACTTTAACTTCGCACGTCATTCACAAATTTCTTAAGGCGTGCGATAAAAACTATGTTGTAGCTTATAGCTGTTTATGAGTTGGCTGACAGCTGAGTGTTTTGGTCCCAAGTGGCTCGGAGCCGCCTCATTGGCACGGCCGTGGTAGGATGTTCACCTCCGCGCCGGTTAAACTCTGATGTCATTCCGCGACGCCCACCTGCGTGCTCTCTATCGGTTGATTATATCGTTTCTTGTGGTTTCTTGTGGCGGTCAATGGACCTACTCACCGTAAGATTAAACCTACCTAAATTTCTCACGCTCTGCATTCAGCACAAAAAGTGTCTACAGTTTGTCGTCTTTCTAGAAAGGAGAATTATTGATCCTATTTTAATTTAAGGACCAAATAATACGTTCAGGCTTATACTTGCAGCGCAGAATTGATTTAAACAAAGTTCACGTCACCCAGTTGTCACATTGCATCACGGAGATTCCTAAGAAGCCAATTTAGAAAATGACTGAAAATAAATTCAGAAAAGATGCCACTTAAATTAAATTGAGCGTCCTTCCATTTATCACAGAGAGGAGGGACATTTTTCGTAATTTACAGCGACGGTTTAATCGAATTTGAAATACTGGATTTTTCTTGAAAATAATGTTACCTACCTATATAAGGCAGAAACTCTACTTTATCTTCAGGATGAGGTGACGTTAATCTTAAACGCTATTAAATGTAATCTATTGTGGTTCAATTTTGTGTTTTTGTAGTTTAATAATTCACTTCCTTCTGAGGTCGTGGGCGATACTGTCTCGCGCGGCGGGAGGCCACCTTATTAAGTTTCTAGTTTTGCATCTCTCTAGTAACCGCACGTTCACCTTTTTTGTGAATGTTTCTGATTATGTTCGGTCTTGCTTTTATTGTTATTTTATTTTTCTTGCTGACTTTCAAATATTATATGCTCGAGCTTGTGCTGCGAGATTTATTAAATTCTGTTAGGCTATCGCGTTTCTCGATCTGGCGGAGTCGCCGGCGCCGCCCCCTCGCGTGGGCTGTTTTTGGTGGCACTTGCCGCGATAGCGTCGGGAACACTGCCTTTCCCAGCGGCCGCATCTCCAAAAGCAGATTTTATCCGCATTTGGTATTTCAACGACGTGCGAGATAACTAGCAACGAGGGCGCTGCATGATGATTTCTAGAACGCGCAGATAGATCTGTCTGTGCATGGACATTGTATTCGAGTCGGCGGCGGCTTACCGGGCCGCTATGCAAATGCCGCGTGCCGATGGAGTCATAGTTCGAAAGCCAATATATAATATAAATTGCGAAATTGTTTAGAAAACGTCGATTTTACATAATAACGGGTATTAGAAAGACGTGGAAATCTTTTCGCGCGTCGTAGTGAATATAAATGGGATTTTTGAACTTTACACACGTGAGGGTTTGCCGACCGATTATAATTATAGTGGCTCGCAACGAGAGCCAGCTTACTTATCTTGACGGATTGCAGACGTTATGATGTTTCTTATAATATTTTCCTGTTTAGTTTCTGATGTGATTTTCAGGTCAGTCAGTCGGGTCTATTAAAGTAAACAGATAAAGCAATTAGGAACGTTAGCGTTAAAAAATAGCAACAGACGTTCCAGTTCGCTCTGTAGTATATTGCAAGTTGCGAGCTGCTACTGTCAGAGCCATAAATAAGCGGAGCAATCACCTAGCCAGGCTTCGTGTTCCAAATAGTTACCATACTGCGCTTGCACAAGCGAGGATCCTAATTAGATGGACGTAGCGATTGGCCACTGGTTCACTAGGAATTATTGCATACTATTAGTTACATGCCTCGCCGTTTTTACTTTTATGCACCAACTTACGTGAATATGCATGGCCAGGGGTGTTGCGTAGTAACCGGTCGCCGATATCTTACTACTAAATGCTGTTTTAGAAAGTGGCCGAGTAGGGAGATAGTTCTGCATGGAGGTGTTCCTCTATAAGTTATGGTGGGTAACGTAATTACCAATACTAGAAACGGGATACTACGGTACTAGGCTTGTGTTTATAGATGTAAACATGTTTTGGCTGTAATTCAGCTATCGATGTACGACAAGTATATTCGTACACAGAACCGCATGAAGGAACATAGTATCTAATTTATGATCGTTAGAATATTTATTCAGATTACCTATATTATGACATGGAGAAGAGAAAAGGCCCTTTAGATTGGGATTGATAACGATATTTGCGTAGCTGATATGATACTGATAAGCAGTGCACGTAACAGTGTACAATGAACTTATGTTTCTGTTATTGCCGCATCACAAAATGAGCATAATATCTCAGACACAAGGAAGAAAGTTGAACGAATGTTTTTCATAATACATCCTACCATTGTTGTATATGTATAAGAGTACTATTTTCACTTATGCATATTGACGTGCAGTTTTGTAGCTCATATCAAGTAAGTGGAATAGGTGTTTAGTGTGCATTCAAACGGATTTAATATTGTTTAAGACGCACCATATATGCAGTTTCTCAATCACATGTAGAGTTTCACCAATTATATTATTTCATCTCACACACCTTTATTTTTCGTTTAGTCGATTTCTGTATTTCAAGTAATGTACTTGTTCTTTTATATCTTAAATGCAGCCGTATAAGTAGGTCTAGGTCTTATTTAATTTTAAATTTGTTCTTAACCGAGAGCCGCCAGTAAACAATGGACGTTGCATTTCACCCAGTTGGGCAGTGTCTGTATAATTGCCAATGCTCATACGGCTGGTTTTTAAACAACGCACTTACACCAGATTGCCCTCTGAATATTCATGGCTCCATAATGTGAATGAGTTTAACATATTTATGAATTTTATGATATGCCTACGCGCAACCGACCTAACATAGCAACGGTATCGGTTATTTAGAGTGTCTTTTAAACTTTAATGCAAATCATTGGATTTAAAGACCACATTATCTTATTATAAAGCGAAATAATCCAATAAACATGACCTCTATATTGTGATACTGTTACACCGTGAAGATTCAATTATGAGATATCGCTGAACAATACAAACAATGCCATAAGAAACGATATATGGGGAACAGTTTCTTTGTTCGGCCAACATCAGATGTGTGTAAAGAAAACGCTGACTCTAGATTTGTTCCCATTTCGGCAAGCACCTATAACATGTGCAGCGAGGCTTCGCGGATCGTGTTGTCATTGCATTCTGTGAATCATTTGTGTAACCTACATATCCATATTTGTAAATTTATAACGTACAGGTTGATTCGAGAGGGCACGGTGCGATGAAATGTAAAACTGACATGCGCAGAAAAAATGTTCTAACGAATTACGGTGCTTTCGATGGAGATTTGAGAAGAAATAAAGATCGATTTAATTGTAGTGAAAAAACGAATAGATTGACCACCTGTGGCAATTGTCACCCATAACATCGACGACTCATATATTAGGTTTCACATAATAAAAATGCAAAGTCGTGGGTTGACGAGATGTTGTTATTCTTTACAAAAATGAACTTTACGCGAGTAGAAATCGAACGCGGTCATCTAAATGCAGCACTTTCTTTTCAATGTGTATGCAAGTTTACGTTATTGGTATATTTGTAATTATTTTTCACGTTGTAAAGATAGGCTTCAGTTCCATAATCACGTAGAGCTTTATAATGCATTCTATGAATGCTGTTCTTCATAACTCTTTACTTTTATGACATAAGATAGTTCAAGCAGTTTATAAAGAATCATCTTGGCGTTAATGTCCAGCGGGGTGATTTTGGTAAACGAGCTGCGTTTCCGAATTGATCGATGAAATGTCGAATAGCAATGTCGCGAGTTATTCTGTGGCTTCGTATAGGCCTCTCAACCGTGTCATATCTCTTTCTCTCTCTTGCGTATGAGACCCATCGACAATACCACGGACGTACTTGCGAAATTATAAGTACATGGTATTTGACACTTAACAAAATAGGGGGGCCGGTTTTGCTTTTGCGCACGAGGACTCAGGGTCTGCCTTGACCATGATCCGGTATTTGGCAGAACAGTTAATTAAAGTGGAGCAACTGCCACCTGACCTCCGTGAACCTATTACCTGATTAGATTGGATCATGGTTACACATTCATACGCCTGAGTGTGCAGATTTATCGCGATGTTTTCCCCCACCGTAAAAGCATCGGTTAGTATTCAACTAATGTACTAACTCAGAAAAGAGTCATTGATACACGGCAGCAGTGGGATTCGAACTTACGAGCCGGACACCTTAAGAATTAGGCCACCGACGCTCCTAGCAGTTTACTCTAAACATTGTCAGACTCTATAACACAGACACGACTCAAGAAATCACCCTGTAGGTGTAACCACTTAATTGACGACTACAAAGTTGACTAAACCGCCGTAAATATAAAGACTATTAGTTCCCGGTAAAGCATGGGAAACCGCTGAAGAAATTGCCGAGAGCCGTGAGAATGAGTGGCCCTTCAGAACGGGACCCTAGCATCAGGAGTAACGGGCCAGCAGCCCCGGGCGATATGCTAATGCGTCTCTCCGTAGCCCGCCCTGCGCGCGCGCACCGCCAGTGCCACTAACCTACATCTCCCAGGCACTGATGCGTCTGCTTGTGGTCAACGCGTTCCCAAACATGCTCGTTACACTTTCATATCGATCAACGAAAGTTCTTAATGGTCTTAAGTAGGAAGTATGTCTATTAAACGGTGAGAACGCTGATGTTTGCGTTGGCTCGTAGCTACGCGTTTGTTTGATCAACGGTACCTAGGCGGGTTAAGTGTTTCTGTGATTTTATAAATAGGTACTTGTTATGTTTGAGCAAACATGTTTATCCCTAATTTGTTAATATATTTTTTTCAGGTACTGATAGGTTCAAATTCAATTAAATATTTATTTTGTTTTACCAGAAATTTTTGCACAGGAACTATGTATTAGGTTTCTAAATATGTTTTGCAAGTTTGTTAGAGTTCTATAGATTATACTTGTAAATAAAAAAAAACTGGATTTGCCAGTAATATGCATGCAATTTTAAATAAATAAATATAAATAAAACTACATAGCCCTTTATACATAGATAAAAATGTTGTCTAAGCTATCAAAATTTGTCCAACAGTTAACCGTGAAAGCGAAACAAACAATAGAGGCACGACACATTTTCGCATTTCCGTAAATAATTTTAAGGAAGGATTAAGAATTTTCATGTTAATATTATAACGTTAATTTTTGTAGTAAACAATCTTGAATGAATACATACGAAGTTGTACTAAAAGAGAAAGTCTAAACGATTACCGTTAGCTGTGACTGTTAGATCCAAGACGCTATAGTTATGCAAGCCTAATAATGGTGTTTTGTTGGCAGGTAAGCCTGAACGCGGTCGCATACCGCGCAGGCGACATTACATGCGGCATGGCGACGGACGCTCTCGTCGAAGAGTTCATCACTATCGTGCCGGTGGGAGAGAACCGGCCGGCCGGAGTTCCCATCAGTGACTCGGCCTTCGTGACAGTGCTGACGGTGGGCGCCGCGGCCGGCGCCGCCGAGGTGGTGGTGCGCAGGCCGCGGGGAGCTCGGCTCGGACTTGGACTCAAATTCGAAGGGGGATCCGCAGCTGCTGAGAAAGTAAGAAAACTTCTCGTTCAGTCTTGTGCGGAAGACAGCCCAGCGGCAAATGCCTGCGCGCCATGGGGAAAACTTATTCCAGGAGACGAAATACTAGCCATCGATGGCGTATCAGTTTCAGAATTAACTAGAATAGACTGCGTTCGACGATTAAAAGATTCCGATGAGACTTTGAAGCTCTTAGTACGACACTTGGATTCCAACAATAAAATAGACGACAAAGAAATAGAAGGCTATGAAGAAGGATCTATCCTAAAACTTATGGAGCTATCTAAACCTGTAACTTTGCCCCCACCAGTTCCACCACGGAAACTTGGGAAGAAAAATTCATTCAAAGACAAGCAGACACTCCAAACGGTTGGTGAACAAAATACATACGTAAACACAGATCATCATCAACTGTTAAATGGTAAAGAGTCTAATATAAATGGACAACCTAATGGGATTTCAACTTTGACCAAGTTATCAAGAAAGTCGTCATTTGACAGTCACCTTCTACGGCAAACTAAAGAAAGCATTGCTTGTTTAAGAAAAGGCTCTCCTGAAGAGGTTCGACGATTGGCACGTCGGTTATCAGATGGTAAAACGATGCCTCCAGAAGCTGAGGTTTACATAGACTTATTGTCATCAGAATGGGAGAGATGTCTGCTTCTTGCTGATGCAGAATCTGACGATACAGGCAGTTCTATTTCAACAGTGGTAGATAGGTTAAGTTCCATGGCAAGCTCAGTAGAGAGCAGCATTCCGTCAACGCCAGTCATGCAGCCGAAAACTATTGATATTCAAAAGGTATTAAATTGTATCGAGAACATTGACTCTAATATTTTAAGAGACATGACCAACGCAAAATACTTGGAGAAGAAACCGGACTTTAACTCTGAATTTAAGTTCGAAAAAATGACTACGGTAGATAATCTATCTTCGAAAAAGTCAGAACATAATGACAAAAATAATAACACTACGTTTACACAAAACACGACTATATTTGAGATTAATAAAAAATCAGATGTTACTGAAAAAGTAGATTTGAAACCTGATGCACCTCCTGAAAAGCCCAAACCCATGCCAAGAAATACAAGAGTTGAGCGTTCTTTGAGTGAAAAGAAGCCTAGGCCGGTTGCTGCACCTGAAACACCTCCGCCACCGATTCCGGAGCCATTGCTGACGCCCACCAAAAAGAATTGCATCGAAACGTGGTTACAGCGGTCCGAGGCCGAAATGAATAACAAATCAATCGAAAAGTTGGAAGATAACGCGGTTCCAGAAGTGCTTCCGCGTCTCATCGACTTTGTGCCTAAGCCGCAGTTCAAAGAGTGTGTGAGCGAGCCGAGTGCTATGCCGCGGCCGTCCGTGGCGCCGCCGCCGCCGCCCGACGCGCGCGAGGACGGCTCCGGCGCCTCGCTCGACACCATCGGCGAGCTGGACGAGACCATCGACGTCACTGATAACGGGTGAGTCTCCCAAAATACATTTCTCCTCGAGCAGATTTGATATTCTAATTTATTTATAAGTATTCACGTATGCTTTACTCGTATATATTTTTATACTTAACTGAGCGCATTATGCAAATCGCTGAGAGGTATTATTGCGTAACAAACAAGAATCTTAAGCGTCTTTATTTTCATTCACTATGTTATCTTTTAAATGCCGAGTTAGAATAGATTCCGAATCGTAATGCTTATGTCAATATTTTCAAAGTTGTTGTAGATAAATTACCTTTTACAAAATAGAGGTACGCATGTATATTTGTTGGGGTCGGTCAGAGAGTGTCTGTCGGAGCCGCTCGCGGCCGAGTGCAGGCTAATTCCTTCGTCCGTTACTCCCCGCCACTTTCCACTAATTATCCATAGTGTTGTGAGCAAAGGGGTTTGCGGGTCGGTGCTCTTCGGCTTGACTCCCTAATGTGAAGTTTTTACAAATTTACAGTATACTCACTTTTTAGAATAATAATAAGATAGGCGTATTTTTTAAAGTGAAATAAGTGCAGTTACTGTTTACTCTGAGGCGTAGAAACGGCTTAATTGTTGTTTCATACGAGAAGGTATTATTTTTCGTGTTGAAATTAAGTACCTGAGCATTATTTAAGGTTTGTTCAAAGTGCTGAATAAAATATAATTTGTTAGTCATTATCCCTGCAGAAGCTACCTAGGGCATATAATTTTATTATGATAGCTAGCTTCGTCATAATACAATAAAGAGACGAAGCTGAGACAAATAAAAAGAGGAATTTCCAACCGGTTCAACCATTCCTACAATTTTTAGGATTTTTTAAAGAATATGGGCAGCATCGTAGAATTTAAATTAAATTGTTACATGTTAGGTACGTAAGTGTTTATTTACTTAATAAAACTTTATGCACAAAATGGTACAATGGCGGCCTTAAAGCTAAAATTGTCTTATTTACGGTGCAGGAAAAGCTACATGAGTAAAAATGGAAGTATTTCTAACGATTGTGGAAAGTATCTGCTTTCTTTTGCTTTTATGACTGATTTTCTCTGAATGTGAATGCTAATCACTAGGCGCAATTGAAAGTGTGTACTTAGCACCGACTCATTAACACAATCGCTTATTAAGAACGGAAGTCATTTGTTCGTTAGATTTATATCGATCATGATTTGCTACGTATCCCTATTTTGAAGATGTAAATTTTAGGTTAAATATTATGTCAACAAATTCTTAGCAGCTTGAATAAGTTTATGAAGGAATAGTTTATGATCCTGCTCAGGCACTCTAAAACTCCTCTATTGACTGTTGTAGTTCTAATTCATATCGTAAATATAATTATTGAGTCAATTCTACTTAAAAATGTATTTAAAAAGTATGTTACGCGTTTCCTACTACGTACCATTGCTTACGAGTAGCCCGAAATCCGAACACCTGGAACAGAGTTTTTAAATATGTGATAATGACCGCGATAGTTTATTAAGAATATGAATGAAGATATTCTCTACTACGTAAATAAATCAATACGTTGTTATTAATACACAGGCGACGTTACAATAGGTATGGGTACAGTTATTTCCACTTCGCGCGACTTTGAAAGCACCCTTTACTTGACAATTAGAAAAGCTGCGAAATACTGATAAGTCCTTGCAAACTTCAGTTCCATTGAAACGTGTCAGATGAAGGCGCGTGGCTCATTGTGAGCGCCGTCGCAACTCCGATGGAACAAAGGCTCTGCCACACGTTCCTGTTTTTCGATGTTCGACGCCTCGCAGCGCCTGTCAACAACCTTATACCTACCTTACTCGCCTACAGTAATGCCTTCGCTTTCATAACAAGCAACATGTAAAGGTAGAGTAATATGGCGTCGTCGCCTCAAATATCCAGGGAAATAAACTTCACGAATTGCGATAAATCCTTTTTGATTACACGGAAGCCGCGCGTTTTATGGTTTTGCCTCCGTTTCATAGCTGTATGGTATTCTACTTTCAGCTGTACATTATTGTTAGGTAGGCAGGTAGTTCCAGGCAGGGACATACAATGTTACTGTATTTGTATGAGTATAGTTTGTGTTAAGTGTATTCAGACTTTAATAAGGCACTAGCTTTTACTGTAAGGAAACACCGTGCATCTATAAGTATATGGCAGCTCATGCACTAGATATCCGTCCGATATCCGAATACCGTCCGAATACCTATAGTTTTGTTATTATGATTGTACTGTATTTCGAATGCAGATAAAGTTTCGTATGTAGGAGGCGACGAAATTGGAATGCCAACTAAAGTTTGACAGAATAAAAATCTTATTTTTACGAATTCTCTGCCCCAGAATGTGCGTGAAATCCGCTATTTTTCTGTAAGTATGCCAGTGGATAAGCCTAATTCTATCTCGGAGACTACAGCGAACTGTGAGCTGTCATTGAAGTACTTCTTTACACTAATCAATGAACAGCAAAGAATTCACGATTTCTATGACAATGCGAAGCAACAAAAACGCGTCCAGAGCAATGTTTACATAACCTGGCAAAATAACTGCACAACAAAAGATGTGGAATGTTTTCATTGTCTTTATTTTTCGCAAACAATAGTTTTACCATTTGCGCAGGAATAACGGTCGCAAAGAAAGAAAAGAATATTTTATTCGGAACGGGTGACACACATGGAAAGTTTTTTTTTTCTATTTTCATGCAAACTAGCGGGGAACAATGGCGGCGGGCGCGGGGTGCACTAGCCATCTGCAGCCCTGCGCGCTGGAAATGCACCCAGCCTATTATGCCACCAGCCTTTGTGCCGCGTACTCGATACACGGCGTGCTTTTGCTTTCAGGCGAAACTAAGGGAATCAATGTAGCACCAAGTGACCAAATGGTCAACCGTTTAGGTGATTATTTGTTGAATTTTTATTTTGTTATTTGTGGTATTAAACAGTTTTTGTGTAAATTTTATTTAAATAATAAATTTGGAGGCAAAAAAGAAAGAAATTTTTAAATTAAATACTGATATTAGGTTATAATCACGTAAGAACGGCTGCTGGGCCAATACGTTGAATTTTATTTTTAAAACTTTAATTGTGTATTGCTAAACTTGTCAAGACCATAACTTTTAATCATAGTAAAAAAGTGTTTCTGTACATACATTTAATGCCGACCACACCGAGAGTAGGATAAGAGCAGGGGGCTGAAGATGAGAATATAAAATATAAAATAATTGGAACTACTTACTAATCTTTCACATAAAGAAAGCAGCACTAACGTAGGTTATATTTGATATTCAGTAAATTTTCCCCAAACGACGTAGCCGGCTAAAGATAATTGTGGGTTTACAGGTATTACATCATGACAAGATTGTATTCCGATCACACGAACATAAGTAAGTGTTTAACATCGTTTCGTTTCAACAAAGTTCTCGGTATATATTAATTATTTATTAGGCAGAAAAAACGTCACGGCTTTTGAACGCGAAATAGAAAGTCAATAAACGCGTTAGTCGTTCGATAGATCGACGAAATGCGTCTGTCGGTACGATTGTTACGGCCAGAGGACACGCATCGATGTATTGTACCATTAGTAATGAGATAGCAAACACAATAAGCTGTTATGAAGATTCATTGCTGTAAAATATTCGGTGCAAGACGTATCCTCACGTCTCAGCGTATGATTGATGAGTTAATATGATATCACTCTCATTTCATCGTGCACTCAGTAATATTTTGGAGAGGGTCTTAGACATACTTAGAAAGTACAGATAGTTGAGTGTGTCGAAGCCAATATTTATTTGTGTACACTGTGAACGAAAAATCATGAGAATTTCATGGAGTGTAGAACGAATATTCTCATTAGTGTAGACTTTACCTAAAAACTAAAGCGACTTAGGAAATTACAAAATTGATCAAAATCAACAAGTTGGCGACCTGATTTTGAATAATAAAGACGTCCATCTTTTAGCTCCTATTTTGTTGTTTACAGACGGAGTTCTTCATTATTGAAGCAATTTTACTTTTTTGTTGATTTCGATCAATCAATTTCCCAAGTCGCTTTACTCTTTAGACAGAGTCTAGTAGAGGATCTCCAACCAACCACTTTTATTTTCATGGCTCAAAACATGTAGAGGAACAATAACAAGTTGCTTGGACAAATTCACATGAATGTACACATGTATAATCTGACACAACAAACCGAGATGTTCTTATAGTACAAATTCTAATATCTCATCGACAAGTCAAAATGATGTCCACACGAACACATTTTCGACACACTTTTGTGCTGACTTGAAAAAACTCCACGGTTTGCTGCCTGATTAACTTAAGCAAGGTTGGTAAGTGGTTAACTGGCCGTTAACATGTGGTATTTCCTGCTGAATTATTTAGCCTAATGACGGAACAACGTACTGGTTTGGAATGACAGACTAAAATAACTTCCATACCCAGTATTCAGAACTTCAAACGGAATCTTATCTATGTCGCAAATCAATGCTTTATTTGGATACAGTCTATAAACTTTAGGTAGGAAATGTGCCAGAAATCTCAAATTTCCAATAAACACTAACATTACACCTACGTCCTCTAATGTAACTGTACATTCCCGTATTGGCTGCGGAAAGATGATCGAAATGTTGGTTTGTACCACATACCTACATTCCGCAGATGTATTTCAAATTGTAGGTACAGCGTTCTCTGAATGTAATTGAGTTTTCGATGGCCCAACAAGTAATCATTGGGTATAACTGTGTCTGCATTAGTGAGATTAGAAAACAGGTATTGAGGTTTTTACAATATTGTCTAGTACTAGAGCTCGATGTGGTTGATAACGGTTAAGTAGGTCACCCACACTCGATTCAGTATAATTACAGGTAGCCTAGTGGCTGCCTTTGTGGCCACTACATAATCTATGCAATAGTGCTTAGTGCAATCAGAAGGTGCCAAGAATTTTATTCATGTAACTGTTCCTCGCTTAAGAGAAAAGTATGTGTTGTCTATGCTTTTTTGTCTTTGTTATTTGCTCAAGATTGATTTATTTTTGTTTATCACTATTATAATTCTTATAATACTTATTTTCGGTACTGCTTTGGTGCCCAAGTAGGTACCTACTGATTATGTTATTGACTCTGTAGATGGCTTAACAGTTGCATATATGGGAATTAGTGGTGAGCCTTCGCCCGCTAAAAGTAGTCATCATCACTTCCACTACCCATATTATCGGCTTTTTTACCTCGGTTAGTATTGTAACCAGTCTACTCGTGGCCATGACGCATGCAACTGCGTCGAAATATCGAGGTGTAACCAACACTATTGGTTGTGACAGTGTAGTAAATACCCACGAAAGTCAAACCCTATATTCGTCATAAACTAATTCACTCCTAGACACTTCCTCGGCTTCCCGCATCCAACCTGCAGTCTCCCGCAAATCGTTTTAAGTACAAATTACAGGCATGAGGCATTTCATCTTAGTCCTCACAGTGACAACGCACCTGTGATTCTTTCTGCATTTTTGTTATCTGCACCTAAATGTATGAATTGTAGATGTTATGGGCGACAGTTACCACTTACCATCAGGTGGGCTGTCTACTCGTTTGTCACTAAGTAGCATAAGTAGCATAAAAAAAGTAATCATGTTGAAAGAAGACGTTGCAATTAAAGTACCTACTCCTGTTAATTGTCATGCAATTATTCCTGACGCAATACTCTCAATATCGCAATATTTGCACGAACTTCATACAATCTACCTATCTAACTTCGTCGTCGGGTGTTGTTGAACCGTACGTGTTGTATCTATAGGCTAGGGTGTTGGGGCTGCCTGCATTAATTACCGCACTGCGCTTGCTTTCGCACCGCTCGGGGCGGCCGCTTGTTCTGTTAACCATCTTTATAGCCTGCTGGTGACCCGCTTCAAACGGATACGAATTAGTTATTGTGGGTAGCCTATATAGAACTACGTAGGTAATGTAGCGATAGTGGGAACGGTCTATACTGCAATCTCAATGAAGGGATCGTTCAAGAGGTATATTAGAGGTAGAGACATCTAAAATACCGAAGAGCATAGGCGGGCAGTGCATTAGTAACCCCCCTGGTATTGCTGATGTCCATGGGCGGCGGTGACCACTTTGGCCCGCTTGCCTGTTTGTCTGCCGGCCGTATGACATAAAAAAAAAAACGAACGATTGTCAGTCAGTTTCTACTAAACTATAGTGACGTTGTATTATAGGAATTTATGTATGTGAGTTAAAGGTAATTTGTTTAATTGCGTCACTGAAAGTCATAATATGACGTATACGCCTTTTCAAAAATTTAACTTAAATTGTTATAAACGAACCAACCCACCCTCAATTCGCGCAGGTTCATGCGAGACCCACATAAAGCAGGTACTCTACAGACCTTTAGTATACGTTGTCTGCTACATAGCGCCTAATTAATGGTCGTTTCTGAGATAACAGTTTCTCTTGCGCATCTAGTTCATCGCTCATTTAAATATTCAAAGAAAAAGGAGTAAAATGTCTCATAACCGACATCTTTAACCACTTCCCTAATTATGTGCAGACAGTATCGTTATCACGTAGGAAGTAATACATCATCATCATCATCAATACGTTTTCACTTCCTCGTGGCGATCTGTATCGAATACGGCCGCAGTAAATGCCAGGTCGTAAAGAAATCCAACTCCCAGGTCGCTTTCCTTGTACAAATTTACGAGCTCGCAAACCTCTAATCTAATATGCATACGCACATAGATTCAAATTATTCAGATTGTCACGGCTTTAATCCTGTCAGGGAGTTTCCTGGCCCGTACCATAAATATTAACTGCATGTTGTGGGGATAAATAACTAGTTGGGAGTTTGGATAAGGCGATGTGTTTGGTGTTCAGAAGATCGCTTTTCGTTCACTCGCATGGCGCCTGCGCCTCGCCGCCGTCCAAAACAAACGTGCACAAATTACTCAGCGACAAAAAACGAAAATCGGCTACTAGGTAACATTCCGGTGACGGCGTGTGTGAAAAGTAGGCTGCTGACGAAGGTGACGTCGAGTCACTTTTTACTCGCATGACTGGCAGTAACTTCGTTCGGGTAAATGCGAGTTCGCCTTTTAAAACGTCGCGTTACAATTTATTTTGCATATAAAAATATCTAATCGGCAAGAGCGTAGGGAGCGTGCGTAATGGAAGATGAGTTGCCGACGTAAATAAAATGTGCATGAAATGTTACAGTAAGTAAATGTAATTTCGAAAGCTGTTTCGCATTCCATGATATGTTGTAAATAAGTAATGCTGAAAGGAAGAATGCGTGGGGGAAGAGAAATTTAAATTGGTTTTCCTGATTCGTGTTGGGAACCTTTGTACTTATTACGCATTTCTTCTTGAAATGTACCAAAAATATTTTGTGCCAATCGTGGCAATATTTTGGACGGTAGGGTAGGAAATTCCACCAGGTACAAGTACAGTTACACCTTTTAAAAAGGTGCTTAAAGTATAAACATCGGCCAAGAGTGTCGGGCCAAGTGCAGTGTAGGGTTCTGTAGTTGCCTGTCAATATGCATGCTTGAAAGAGGGCTTTCTGATACTATAAACACTGCTTCAAGTATAAAAACTGGCCAAGACGTGTCGGGCCACGTGCAGTGTAGGGGTCTGTAGTTATTAGATCATCATCATATCAGCCAGAAGACGCCCACTGCTGGGCATAGGCCTCTCCCAGAGATCTCTACAAACGCTGGTCCTGTGCTTTCCGCATCCAGCTGGTACCTGCGATCCTTACCAGGTCGTCGGTCCACCTTGTAAGAGGCCTACCCACACTGCGTCTACCGGTACGTGGTCGCCACTCGAGAACTTTACTGCCCCATCGGCCGTCTGTTCTTCGAGCTATGTGCCCTGCCCACTGCCACTTCAGTCTGGCAATCCTTAGAGCTATGTATGTTATTTGATACTAACATATTACAAAGTTACAAATACACCTAGCTCCTTTACAACTTGTATCAAATATTTGTTAATCCAAGAACACTTTATAAGTGGATTGTCAATTTTTGTGGTTTTCGGATTTTATTTCCTTTACTTGTACCACATGGCATTGTTTCTTGTCAAATTTCATAATTTTAGATTAACGGGAAGTACCCAAGGTATTGATTCCCTTGCAAGCGTCAAAATATGCGGTATGAACGGATCATAAACGGCCGTATCTTTTGATTGCGTTGACTTACAAGTTTGATTTTGTCACTGCTCTACGGGCTTGCAGACCTGAGTATTTCATATTAATTTCAGCTTGACACCTCTAAGCGTTCCTGAGAAAAAGGGTCTAAACAGACGGACGGGCGGACGTACAACAAAATGAACCTATATGGGATTAGTCTTTTACTTTGGAGGTACGGATCCCTAAAAACGGCAAACATTTTTTTAAAGTAAGTATCTACACAGGAGTAAAATGTTGATGAATATAAACATTGTGACTGATGCAACATACTTCGTAAAAAAAAAACTAACGAACCACATTATTTTCAAGTTAGCTTTATGTCTCTGCAGATTATAGATCACTGTTGGGACGATATCTAATGAAAAGTACCTACCTACCAAACACACGACGTGACCCACATCTCGGCTGCGAAAGAGAAATTGTTTAATATAGGACTGAACCTTTGCTGATACAAACTTCAGCGCCTCCATCGATCGCATGGTAATGGATAGGTATAGTGTAATTGATCGTTAGTGTATACAATGTTGACTTGTCCCAGAATGCGGGCGGGCGTGGCGCCGCGTGTAGTATATTGGAACGCGGTTTTGTTTCATATCAAAGTGCAAGTCACCGGGCGACGGGCGTTGCGTTCGAGGTCACATACTCATGCTCCGTAACGGACCATCTTCTAAGCTAGTCGAGACGTGCCAATGTTTACGCTTATTAAACGCAGCGTCCTCCCACAAAGAGGTGTGAACGTTTTGCTATCGGCACAATGCATTTCGTAAAACGTACATAGTGTTTCGCAAAACGAGCGATGGACCTCTAGTTGAAATGAGTCTAGGTTTTGTCTTTGGCGAGTGGCGATGCAATCTATTGCTGGCGTGCAATTGATTCGCTTTCAGTTGGGTTTCGTCAAACGGCCGCGGGCTGGTGTCGTCGCAGCGCGGCTTCTGCATCATCCCGCTGGCCACTAAATTATGCGCTCTAAGTGGGTTGAGGCGTCTGAGCTCGCGGGCTCGCTGGTAGCCGCGGCAGGCTAACGGTATCCACGCGCCGCGCCGGCCGGCCCTGCAGCGCTGTCTCTGCTATCCAATACATCTAATACTGTTATTAAATTTATGTGTATATCTCGCCATACTTTCTCTCGTGTTTGACGATAATCGCCGGCATCGATCACGGCGATACTATCGATATTCCCTTTCTTATATGCTTAGCGTATTTTAACACCCACGTCTAGAGTCGCAGCGCGCCGTTCTCTCAAAATTAGAATAAAATGATTGGCTCAGTTATTTTACTTTACGTTTTACTAACAGTGGTTACGTAAACTGCATGTTGCGGGTACTTTAAGCAATCAAGACTGCCCTCTACGGATAATCGATATGCCGCATCAAACATTTTTCGTCGGACTGAATGAGATTTTCTGTCTAAACATATCCCTGTTTTATGTAAAGGATAGCATTTCTTTGTTTATTTATTTTACAACATTACAGTTAAAAATACGCGTTGCGTAAATTAGTTATTAAATTTTAGCTATAAAAGCTACCCATTACCTAAGTAATTTCTTTTTTTATCGCTTCAGCAATATTTAGGTACAGCAATTCACAGTAGCGTAGTAGGTACCCTATATTATGAGCCAATAGCACCTGATTGATAATTGGACTCGCATACTTGTAATTGGACTAGATATTTTATCTATTAAGTTGGTTGATAGCATATATTGCTGGAACGCAATCTCCATACAGACAGGCTCCTCAGGCATGACAGGATCGTAACCTAAAATACCTTAAATAGTTCCAAGCTGTCATACTTTCTTTAGTTCTCAATTAAATCGGCATGGCGGTATCTAGGTATGATTCGAGTGGTAATTGCAGAATGAGCTTGGGCAGAATGCGGCTGTGGATAACGAAGTAAGTGCCCGGAGTCTGGTACTTACCGTATAATTGCGAGCATCGACGCTCGCTGGTTCAATGTAAGTAGGTATGGTATGGAATTCTGACATGAGAGGCGGAAGTGGCGCGGCGCCTTGATCTTGCAGTATGTGCTGCGTTTGAGCCACACACGCGAGGGACATTCGACTCTATTCACAACGAAATAAAGGCATAACTTTAATACTGCAATATTTCGAAATGTCCAACAAATTAATTTGCTTCAGATTACGATGAATTGGATAAACGATTTTAAGCTTTCCCCATTTTCTCGACGCAGAATTTAATGAAACGTGAATGCCTAAAACACTACCGTCAACGCCTTCACTACTAAAATCCAGTAGGTACGGAGTGTCATCCGTGTTTTATGAACTGTCAAGTCAACTTTATCTTTATCTTATCTTTTGACGACCTGAGTGGTGAAGTTGGTTAACATGTCGGTCGCCACGCAGAGGTCCCGGGTTCGATTCCCGGCCGAGTAAAAAATGAAATGATGGATTTTAATTTCAATTACGGTTCTGAAAGTATCAAAAAAAACCTATATACCTATCTTATATAGTTTATCAGTTACCTACACCCATAAAACAAGTTTTGCTTACTTTGGGGCTAGCTTGTGTGAATATGTCCAAGCTTATTTATTTATTTTATTATATATCGGAGGTTAGATTTTATTTAAGCTATTGTGGTGAACATAGCAGTTTATTTGGAACCCAGTCTTTCGTAAATGTACGCAGGCAGGCAGACGATTATCAAGATTCATCAGACCCGTAAATGTATTGCTAAGTGTGTGTAACGCGGCGGCGGCACGTTCGACCCTGTTCGCACGCCCGCGCCATCTCACCACTTTTCCAACAGGGATGGACTCTGTATTTGTGGAATTGGACCCCCCTGTTTTAATGTGGCTCTTTGATTTGAATTTGCATGCATATCCGCTATTTGCACTTTGCACGCAAATTCGCACGCCCGCGCCATTTCACCAGTTTTCCGCCAGGGATGGACTCCGGTCCGTAGACCTGGACCCCCTGTTTTATTGTTGATTTTTGATTTTACTTTGCGTGCGTGCCGATGTAGGGGTAGGCAAATACTGTCACATAGAGAGCTACTCTACCACATATTTTAAACATCGTCCGATACACTTAAGCTGGACGTAAATAGAAAGAACGAAAGTTTGTATATTTATTCGACGACATGCCGATACAAATATGGTCATGAATTAAATCACTTTTTGTACACTAGTTCCACTTTATTATATAATTTTTATTAAATTGCAACCGGTTTCGAATTACTCATCTTCAGGCAATTACTTTATATTTTGATTACAAGCTATATGTAGGTACCGACAAATAATAATTTAAAGTTGATGTGGGTACCGACAGTATACAATAATGTTAGGATGTCACAGTGCAGAGAAATGTACAGTATGTCAACATAATACAAATTACAAGTAGTCAAAATTTTTTAAGGTATGTCAATTGTTATACATTTAAGTAAATGGCAAAAAATATAAATTATATCGAAGGTATGTCATTTAAAATAATTTAAAATAGGTGATGTCGATAAGGAAATTTGGTCATTAATTATATTATCTTTCTTCATTCTGTTCACTTCTATAGCTTCTAGTCCATCTAGTCTACGTCCTTTCCCAGCTATATGAAGGTATTTTATGCCATTATCTGGGTTAAAAATATGGTTTTCTTTATTAAGGTGTTCCGCAAAGGTCGAGGTTTGTGTATTTTTTCTCCAGCTAGCTATATGTTCTTTGATTCTTGTTTTAAACTTCCTTCCTGTTTGACCTATGTATATTTTAGCACACGTGTCACATGTCAGACTATAAATTCCACTTTGATTTTCAATGGGTATTTTATCCTTATTGTTGCAAATCAAGGACCCCAGCGATTTTATGCTATAAAATGCAGTCCGAAACCTGGTAACTTCCACCGAAAGCATTCTCAATGCATTCAGAGCACCATACTTGACAGAGATGAACCCCAGGCCTCCTCGTTTACATGGATATTATAAACTGCATAAAGAAAACCAACCAATTCGACCAGTAGTTTCATACACAGGCGCTCCAGCATATAAACTAGCAAAAACAGTAAATAAACTATACAAAAGCTTGACATCGTATAAACCTACACACACAATTAAAAATAGTGTAGATTTAATAGAAAAAATAAGCCATATTAAAGTTTCACAACAGGCGAAATTAGTGTCCTTCGATGTAAAGAATTTGTTCACAAGTGTACCAGTCAAAGAATGCCTTCAAATAATAAATGAAAACCTATGCCAATCCAAACTTGAAGCACAAAAAATAATAGACTTAGAGGCAGCCATCAAAATTTGTCTAGATCAAAATTATTTTATATGGAACAAACAAACATATAAGCAAATGGAAGGTTTAGCAATGGGTAGCCCTTTGTCTCCTCTATGCGCTGACATTTACATGGACAATTTTGAAAAAGAAATTTTAAATTCGAGATTCCGTGAACACATACAATATTGGTACAGATATGTCGATGATATATTGTGTCTGTGGACTGGAAATGATAACGACCTAAACAGTGTATTAGATTTTATGAATTCCTTGAACCCTAATATTCAACTGACGATGGAAATTGGTGGAAAAACCATTAATTTTCTTGACATTACAATAGACATCACGAACGATCAACATGAATATAAAATATATCGTAAAGAGACATATAGCGATAATATTATACACGCCACATCCCGGCATCCAGACAGTCATAAACATGCGGCTTTCTACGCGTTTATCCATAGATTATTAAGTGTACCAATGAGTCGAGAAAACTTTACTAAGGAGTTGAAAACTATAGAACGGATAGCAATAAACAATGGCTACTCCAAAAAACTAATAAACAATATTCTCATACGCAAGCAAAGAGTAATAACTAGGAAAATGTTGGCACCCGCGGCTTTAGAAATTAACAAACCTACAAAAAGATGGGCAACAATTCCCTATGTTGGACCTATCACACACAAATTGAGGAAAATTTGCAATAGCGATCAGCAAAACACTGCATTTTATAGCATAAAATCGCTGGGGTCCTTGATTTGCAACAATAAGGATAAAATACCCATTGAAAATCAAAGTGGAATTTATAGTCTGACATGTGACACGTGTGCTAAAATATACATAGGTCAAACAGGAAGGAAGTTTAAAACAAGAATCAAAGAACATATAGCTAGCTGGAGAAAAAATACACAAACCTCGACCTTTGCGGAACACCTTAATAAAGAAAACCATATTTTTAACCCAGATAATGGCATAAAATACCTTCATATAGCTGGGAAAGGACGTAGACTAGATGGACTAGAAGCTATAGAAGTGAACAGAATGAAGAAAGATAATATAATTAATGACCAAATTTCCTTATCGACATCACCTATTTTAAATTATTTTAAATGACATACCTTCGATATAATTTATATTTTTTGCCATTTACTTAAATGTATAACAATTGACATACCTTAAAAAATTTTGACTACTTGTAATTTGTATTATGTTGACATACTGTACATTTCTCTGCACTGTGACATCCTAACATTATTGTATACTGTCGGTACCCACATCAACTTTAAATTATTATTTGTCGGTACCTACATATAGCTTGTAATCAAAATATAAAGTAATTGCCTGAAGATGAGTAATTCGAAACCGGTTGCAATTTAATAAAAATTATATAATAAAGTGGAACTAGTGTACAAAAAGTGATTTAATTCATAATAATGGAGTTCCATCATGAAGTGACAACACAAAGTGTTAAATAAATATGGTCATCATTAAATTTAACCCTATTAAACAAATTTACATTTAATACAAAATAAATATTAGAAATCTATACTAAATGCCAAATGGCCATATTTTTTCAATGTGCTGACAGAACCTTGATATTTTACAGCTTCGACCTTAGTACGAATTATATGAATTTCAACCTTTATCTGCGTGACAGTCAGATAGACGGGAATATAGTGATCCTATAAATAAGGGTTCCGTTTGTAAGTTATGGTTTGGAACTTAAAAAAAAAAATTGTGATGCTGATAATAAATATTTCTTGACTTTAAGTATAATAAAGAAACAATAATGAAACCCAAAATTAAATAAAGCTTAAAACCATAATCTAATACCTTAATCAAGTTATTCTTGTACATAAATTCCCGATGGATAATACCTCCTTTATAGGCTTAAACATAAAATGGGATATCTCAAAAGCTTGCTAATATAATTATATCCTTCGGGCGCTAAATGCTCACAGCATCGACTCTGTCTTCTATCAACTACCTAGTCGATTGACCCGTTTCCGAAGGGTCTATTTACTTTTTTAAGTACAGTCGATATAAGACCCAAAGCCCAACTTTATTTACAGAGGGGCTATAAAATTGTCGTTAAACCAATTCATGTACCTACATAATTTGATGGATGAATCAAAGTTTATTACGACAAAAGGAGTGTCCTGAAGTAGCATTGTGTGAAAGAAAGAAATAAAACCTTTATTATACATACACACGCATTTTTAGACACATATCTAACTAGTAATTCTACTCGTTACTACTTAATTAGGTAGTTTAACTAAAAACTAGTACCCGTATCGTCTTCGTAGCTCTACATAAATATAAATCTTCTTCATTTTAAGGGTATGTTCCGGGAACATACCCTTAAAATGTGTAATAATAACCGCGATAGTTAAAAACATTATAATCTTCTTCATGTTCTAATTACTCTACATAGTTTTAGAAATATTCTGCCAGAATGCATAAAAATAAAAAGATCTACAAATATCCGAGCCATTTTTTTAAAACCGTAACAAATAAATTCGTAACATGATAAAATTATTTCACATTCGCGAGCGACATGTAGTTAAATCTGCAAAGTTCCGGTTCCCTCGGAATGTTTGTGCACAAAGTTGGGGCATACTCATTTAAAGTAGCATTACTAATTCTAGACGGCTGATGAGATGGGGTCCCGTATAATGTATCGCGCACTAATGAAGGTAGTTCTGCAGTCATGCGGCGCGTGGGCGCAGTGTGAGCTTTCACAGCTCGTTACGACGGAAAAGCTGGTAAAGCACGCGAAAGCGCCCACTGGAAAACATTGCGCTTCCACAGCAGCAATTTAACCTTTCAACGTAAAAGGATGAATTTAAAAGGCATGCAGGTGCACGTGAGGCATGGAAAAGGGAACCTGGTTTTGAAGCCGAGTGGTGGTTCTTTTGTTGTTATAGGTTGTAGAGTCTATGTTTGTTTTCTGTGCTTGCCGAATCCTATCCGGCTATCGTATCGTATCGAGATGATTCGTTTCATTTATTTACCTTTATTTAGAACACCAACAGCAAGTTACAAGTAATACTTATTAACATTTGAACGTACTATTAAAATCAGGACAATTTGTATAGTTGATAATAGAATTAAATAGAGTTGGTTATTACAAGCATACACATTACATTACCATTACAATTTACAGAAATAAATTCATTCAATTCAATTCAAAAGCTTTTATTTTTAACTTCACCTCTTCTGGTGTGTTCGTAATAAAATTTTGCAAGTTTTTGGCCTATTTCTAGGTTTCCAGTTGAGCTTAAATATTACATACGTAAGTTCTGTGACAATGTAATGTTATTATACCATCGAGCGGATCTGATGTTGGAGACGGAAGGTGGCTATAGGTACTCCTAATCTATATATAATAAAATCACCGAGTTTGGGCTCGCTTAATTAGTCTTGACAAAAATCGTATCTTTTTTTTATTTTATTTATTTATTTATTTAACCATTTATTGTACACAAGATTGTTACAAAAAGTTTTATGTCATACGGTAGGCAAACAGGCAAGCGGGCCACCTGATGGAAAGTGGTCACCACTGCCTATAGACATTAGAAACACCGAGAGTATCGCCAATGCATTGCACACCTCTATAACACGTCACTCTGGCAGCAAAAAGGCAAATGTCCCTCCACTGCCAAAGCCACGGCTCCCCGAATTCCCACCCCATGGAGCACTGGAAACCTTACTCACCAGCAGAAACACTATTAAAAAGAGTATTGTTTAACTGCGGTATTCTGTAAGGTGGGGAGGTACTTCCCAAGTCGGGCGGCTCCAATTCGAACGGTATACCCCGCTATGCCCTACCTCTCTTAAAATGTATCTTTCATTAAGTGATCGTCAAATATAACATGTAAATAAAAAAGTTTTTTCATTTGCAAACTTGTTTAAAATAACTTCGTGGTTCTTCAACTTATACGTTAAAAAATTCCATGAAAAATATTTTCTTTATACCGGGATCGATTTACTATATTTCATGGTGTTGCTGTATTTTTTAGGAATTTTCAAGACCCTATCACTTTATCCTAATGTAAATAGATCCCCAGACAAGCATTTCTATTAGGAGGATAGGATTGAAATTGTAAAACCTCTTTTCACCGTGTTAAACTTCTACAGAAATATATCACTGTGAAAAGCCGATACTTTCCCTAACATGTAAATGATGTAATAAAAATTTCACCATTTGGTGATTTAATATTAGGTATTGTATTATAATTCTATCTATATTTCATTCTAGAATAAGACTCACTTTTCTCTTTCACTTTTATTTGCATAGCCTGAGAATTGAAGGTGGAGCTTGTTTGTTGTTTAAATTTCATATTTTAGACAGGAACAAAAGATTAAAACTATCTACTAATTTGTTAGAGAACGTGCGGGATCTGTCTAGATCTGGAAAGCGTGGTGTTGTAGGTATTTTTGATCCTCAATCAAGTATCAATGGAGTGTATGAACCATCAGCGTCTACAATTATTGATAAATTTCCTATTTATTTGTTTAAAAAAAAGTTACACCTTAACAAGGCGGGCAACGCATTGGGGTTGCTGATGTCCATAGGCGGCGGTGATCGATTTCCATGCCCGCACCCTACATGCCTATTTGTCGGCCGTATTACTTAAAAAAATGTGCCCATATTCCTGAACCACCACTCTAAACGCGCCAATCACCTCGCATCCACCCACAGAGAACAAACAAAAATCACTTCGAAATCTTAACAAGACTGCGAAGGCTGCATAGCCGCGGCGGTGTCGCGGCGCTGCTAACGGTACCCTCCCCCCACCCCGCTCTCCCGACGACACTCCTACATTTTATTATCTCGTTATTTTTAACGATCCCACGCAATTCTTGATCGATGCTTTATTTATAGTCCGAACTTAATCAGTAAGCAGTTTACATAGCCTGTTAAGCTGGCCCAAGTAGTTGCACCACTATAGCTTGAAGACCGCGGCGAATAAAGTGATTTCGGCAACAACTTCTCAAACCGAAGAAGTTTTCGTACAGATCATAGCATTATTTATTATTATTATAATCAGTACGTAAAATATCAACGAAATTCTGTGTGGTTTAAATCAGTGGATAGATTGATTTACGATGATGTTTACGATGGTATATGGAAGGCAATATATACCTAAAACTTGTGACTTTGTGAGGCCGGTGTGGGTCCTAATCTATACAAAATGATCTCACATTATTTGTTTAAAATCTCGCAGGCCAATTATACACGGCTAAAAAATGGTTGACACAATATCATGCATTCAGAATTCAGTTTTTATAACAACAATCTGGTTTTTTGGAAACGTCTTTACTTTGTGTGGGATAAAGTACCCACGTTTTTGTCTAAAGTAATGGAATTCCCATACTTAATATTCAATGGTACGCGAATACCAATCTCATTTGACGATTTTCTGGTATTTTATAAACTAGTAAAAATCGCAATAAATTTTAAAACCTACTTTATTTCGAATAATTTTTAACCTACATCACGGACCTACATACCAAACATGCTATAATTTTACCTTCACTGAAATAAATCACGATCTTGACGGTTTTCAATAGTATTTCACTTTCTGTTTTATAGCTAACGAGTTTGTCTCATGAGAAGGAGAGCGAATATCTTTTGATAAACACCGCAAAAACATCGACACACATTTTTGGCCATTATATTTAATTTCAGCAGCATTCATTAATATTCTAAGGCGTAATTATTTTTAAATGTATGACAACTGACATTTTCTTTTAGCCTAGTTTCCAATTCTTGTATTCTACCTCTGATATGAAGTGAGTTATCGTTTACAGTTTATATATGCAGATAATAATATAATGCATTAGGTCTCAGTCACTCGTGGACCCTGACATTTCGATAAAGGCACCGACTTGTTTCCGAAGCCGGCTGTCGATGTCAAATACATTCCATATTTTACAGATACTGTAGCGGTCGAATGCCAAAGGGGTCCCTAAGTTGTATTTAGTGAGTAGGTATCGACATCGTTGCTTACAGAGGGATAAGTTTAAACTCTAAAACTAAGAAAAAATACTGTTATGATCGAGTAGGGTTCATATACTTATAAGTTTTAAGACTTTCGTGGTTATTCACTATATTTTAATCGCACATGTTATTGGATATTTCGACGCAAAAACCTAAAGAAATATGGAGGTAAAAACAATAGTTACCGTGGTAATAAACCCGATAACATGTGCGATGAAAGTGGATTCATATATATAGGGAAGACTCTTTACAGATTTTATTAAAGTTATAGTCACAAGTTTTTGTGGGAAACAATTTATCTTTATTATTCAAGATACGTCACCTCGTACAGAGCAGACATTGGCACTTTGTGCAAGGAACCCAACTTGTGAAATACCTTCATTTCGCGCACAACTGTGAATTACGCAATCGGACACTTGGTATGCGTAAAAACAATGATGTAAAAATTAGTCACCCATCGGTCGTGCCTGCGGGGCTAAGGTTAAGCGTCGAGATCCTCGATTAGGTAATGAAATAAGAACGTGCTGATAATCGAATGGCGCGGAGACAACAAAGAGAACACGTACGCCGTGCGATGACTCCGCCCGATTAATTCCATTTAGTTTTATTGCCCGCCTCTTGTTTAGCGGCGTTCACAGTGTCCACATGTTACGCTTTGGCTTTTATTGAATAGTTTCTATATTTATAACCAGGTATTTATTAATATAATACTTTCTAATGGGGCTATAATTTACACGTGATGCAAAAATGTGCTAGGTGCACGATTAAAATGCACTGGCAAAAAGGATTATTGGCACACGCACCAATGAAATGTTCAAGTAAAACACTCAATTATGCACGCAGTTATGCAAGGCTGAAGTTTAAATGAACCTAAAACAGGTCCATGCCACGAAGTGACTCTATCCTGACCTCTAACAGGTTATAGGTATATTACGTATATTTAGACTCAATACAATAGTGCCAAGTCGGTACCTATACACATACCAGTTGTTGTTTGATATCCTTTGTTCGAGTTTGCATTTCTCTGTGCTTGGCTCCAGTAACGTGTTTCGCTAAGTTTCCTTTCCTGTAAACTTTCGTAATAGTAGGTTGGATAGAATTTAATTTTGGCACGATGAAAGTCGACGGTTGTGAAAAATGTGGGTTCTATGAAGCACTAATAAGTGTGTTTAGTGGAAGTGGCGGCCGGCGAGCAATGGGGCCGCGAGCCGGCGCGAGGGACTGGAAGAATAGTTTTCTTTTACTTTTCTCTATTCGCTATTTCTGATTACTATACTATGTTTGCCTAAATAATTAGCCAGTTTATCGGCCTAGGCATTCAATTTAACGCATATTGACGGTTCCTAGGCTCGATGCGTTAACAATTTGTCACATTAAAACACTAACGCAAGCCGAGTTCAAATCTAATGTTTATGTGTTGTTTATTGTCGGTAGCGTGGTCCGGCAACCCCTTCAACCCCTCTAACATCCAATCCCCGCCGGAATCATCCACTATAAAAGTTGAAGTTAGGTAGGTGCTAGGAAAGAGATTTGTATTGAACGACTTGGGGCTTTCTAGAGAGTTCACTGTTGGTCGTGCACAGCAGTAGACTAGTACGTTGTTAGTGGTACCTATACATACATTGACCTGCCCTGCCTAGAAGCGGGCCTGGCGCGGTGTGCGCAGGGGCGGGGCGAGGTAGCGCCGCCCGCCCGCCACTAATTGTTGCTATTACAGAAATTGGTCACTTAAGCTGAATTACGATAAATCACTACCCGTGCACCTAAAAGCGCGCGCCGGTGACGTTTACACTATTAGACACTCGTTTAATAAATAAATAGACGGTTTCTCGTCTACGTAACGGGAAGAAACATTACCGGGTGACGACCTAAAACGAAGTCTGGACGCTCGGCTTTTCTAGTTACGTATAAAAGCATTTGAATACCTTTGAAGTGTTTATCACCGTTTAACGGTGCCCCTTTGATTGTTATACCACTTTTGCAATATATATTGTTTGTATTAGACTAGACAGGCATTTGAACGCCATCTCACCTGTTGGTAACTGACGATGCGGCTGAAGATGGAGCATCTAGATATTCGCTCTAGCCTTGAAGGCGTCCAGATTATAATGATCAGGGAACACACTGGCAGGCAACGTGGTGACAACGTAACGTAACGTGGTGGTGACGTGTTTTTAAGTGATATAACGACTGTTGATATAACTTTCGCCTTCGGGACCAGCTTCCACCGATACGGCTCGCATGGCCGCCTGTATTTTGTTACGGCGGGTGGGAGCTGCCCTCCCTTCGCGTCTTCGGCTCTCTAAACACTCTAGAGTTGTAGCGACAAGACTAGGTGAAGTCAGAGTTGACAGACTTCGAGGTTGGCAGCAATTTATTAAATTGAATGCCTCGCCCATATCATACCCTTTAATTACACCAAACAACCATTATTTAGAATAATAGTAAATGAAACAAGAAATATACGAAATAACTATTATATTTGATAATTATTATACCAAATGCCTCTTAGATCAAATATTGTTAGCACAAATAACTATTGTAGTAATTTAACATATATGAAAATTGAAATTACACCAATGTAATAAATAGTAATAATCTTTAGAGTAAACGTTCTTATTTCAAAAGTTGTTATAATAATCGAAGGGAACACAGGGCCTCAAACCCGCTAATTTATAAATGATCGATTGAATTGTAATTAGATTGCCATAGCAGCTCAATGGCAGTTTGACTCGTTTTTGGTATTCTGCTACATTGAAAATAGCAATTGTGGTGCTATTGCGATCCAATTACTATTCAATCGAATGTAGCAGGTAACGGATTTAAATGGCATTTAAATGATTTTATATGTAGGTCTACTTATCAGTAATTGTAAAAAAATCTGATAGTATCAATTTATCACAATTAACGATTCCCTTTCTACTTTTCCAGGAAAGCAGCCGTCATTGAGAACGAAACGACCGATCGAAAATCGTACGAAAGGAGCTTCTGGGAAGGTGAGGAAATAATTAGTAGAATTAACATAGTTAAGGCCAATTACATACATTAGCGTTGCAAATCAAGTGCAATTATTATGATGCCTATGAGGCTTCCGATACGCGGATCGCGCGCACACGCCTCTTACGCATACTGAATGAATACTTACTCCACAACCTTCGTAAGTATACCTTGATATTCAAAGACCCGTTCTTTTATCTAAATAAGGTATTCTATAGAATTATGATGAATTATGATTTCTGACTATGATAATGATATACTAACTAAGGACGTGTGGCAACAGAGTAGATTAGCACAAACCCTGCGACTAATCATTCCGAGGCAAAAAATCTAATAGTCTCCGTAGACTGGAAATGGGCAGCAGCGTTTTCCATTGTAACATATATTATTAACACTGCGATCTCCAACCCACCTGCCAAGCGTGGAGATTATGGCAACAACCTCTCCTTTCGTGGAAGAGGCCCTAATGCGCTTATTACACATGCCTAAATTCAGAAACAAAAAGCGTGAGAGCAAATCAAAGCGGAATGTATTGCTCATAGAATAAGGTCCATTTTTGTATCACTTATATTATGTCACGTGTAGCTCCGCTTTTCAAAAAACCGTGATACAAAAATGGACCTTATTTTATGAGCAATACATTCCACTTTGATTTGCTCTCACGCTTTTTGTTTCTGAATTTAGGCATGTGTAATAAGCGCATAAGTCCTATGTGGACTGTTATGGGCTGTGATGATGATGATTTTCGGACTTTTTGTATTTTTATCGGAAGTTGACAAAAATATGAGATTGTAGTTTATAAAACGGGATTGATTTAATAAATACTGTTTATCATAAACCTATTAAAAAAAGATTAATATATCATACTAGTGGACCCAGCGCGACTTCGTTTACGTACACCTACTTCACACATACCTACCTTTTTTTTATCACTCATAAACCTTACTCCTGAATCACTATCTATTGTTGAAAACCCAATTAAATTCTGTTGCGTAGTTTAAAAGATCGAAGCGTACATATTATACACATAGGGACAGACGGCGGGAATCGTCTTTGTTTTATACTGTGTATAGATTTATAACACATCATGTAAGCAAAAAGGCAAGAAATAATAGTCAACTATCAAGAAACATGCTGGTAATTTTTAAATAGGTGATTCGCGTGATGATAGTCTATTGTGTTAACGTAAGTACCTACCGTCTATTAGAGATTGTTATAGTCAAGCGTTAACTTTTTACATGTATGAGACTTACAAGTAATTTAAAGTATTTCGATCTGATATAGCTTGTATTGCTTCTTAGAGTAAAATATAAACGCGAAATTAATAATTATCTTGGATGTCCTGGTTGTGCTCGCGCGCACGAGGGCCCGGGGTCCACCTTGTCCATGATTCAGGATTTGGCAGATCAGATAATTACAGTGGCGCGACTGCCATCTGACCTCCGGGACCCTGCTACTAGGGGAACCTGACCAGATTGGATAATGGTTAGATATTTAGTCCTCTGAATGTGCAGGTTTCATCACGACATTTTCCCTCACCGAGCGTAAGTTAGCATTCAACTAATGTACATAACTCAGAGAAGAGGCATTGGTACATGACCGCAGTGGGATTCGAACCCGGTACCTCTCGCTCACGAGTCGGATACCTTAACAGCTCGGCCACCAACGTTCCCGCGAAATTAATATTAATTCTCTAATGAATTTTTATCTTATTGAACACGAATTATGCGCCCGTCTTGTAGGTAGGAATGGGGTCGCTATAGTGGTGTACGATAAACTCCGGAACAGACTCTACAAGGTGAACACTCATGTCGATCAAAGCACAGATTGAGGGAAAAACTAATGAATCTCATCAGCGGCTACCCTATGCCCTGGGTCTAGATTACGAAATCGACAATTACGTGGGCTAGATGAGCGAGGAGTTTTGAACAGGTACACGAAAGATTTGGCTACGGCCAGCCCAAATAGTAAGAAAGAAGAAATTTTGCAAATATCACTGTCACGTCATCTGGTCATTGTCGTTGTTTGGTTGTTGTTGTTTAAGTTATTTTTTTTACTACTAAGGCGGCAGACAAGCTTACGGCCTGCCTGATGGTCACCGTAGCATATGGACATGATATGTGTATGTTTCTAGATTTTTACTGTGTTGGACATTTATTTTCGCAATAAATGCAAATATCACTGCTTACTGCCAATCTGGTCAACACCTTGCAGAAAACACCCGAACACTTAATTACCGACAAATGTGGCCCGTACCGATTACAGATCGACACCAAGCTCAACCAAGGGTTTAAGCTACCTATATCTGTAATTAAGGGCCGTTAGGCCGACGATGCTAATATCTTGAACTCTTGTTGGTAAACATTGCCTACCCTAGATCGAAACGTGCTTTAGTTGCACTAAGACAACTTTTGAAAAGCGATATTTGTATTTCTTTCGAATGATCAGCAAACACGTTGAATTTGCTTAATGAATTTGAGAACTTACGTACTGCACCCAATCTGCGAACAACAGCTACTCGTACACTCCGCCAAATGTGAGTTTGCGTTCCAGTGGCGAGGTCTCGCAACATAATAATTCATCTAAATACAAAATACAGTACTATCAAAATTAGTCCGTTGTCCCGAACTAGGATTTCGTAGAATACCCGAAAAGAATTCAGACGTTATACATATTGTCGTTCTTAGATAAGAGAAGGACAAAGGGTTGCTATACTATGACTTTATAATAGTTGTAAACATAATTAAATTAGGATGAATTTTACTTGCAGAAAATTTTGTTTTATAATGAAATTAGCGAAAACTATAAAATAGAAATAAATATTAATCTAGCCTTATATTACGACTCGTAAGCCAGAGGACCCGGGTTCGAATTCCGCTCCGGCCATGTACCAATGACTGTTTTCTGAGTTATGTACATTAGTTGAATACTAACTGATGTTCTTACGGTGAGGGAAAACATCGTGATGAAACCTGCACATTCAGGCGACTGGATGTGTAACCATGATCCAATCTGGTCAGGTTCCCCTGGTAGCAGGGTCATGGAGGTCAGATGGCAGTCGCTCCACTGTAATTACCTGACCTGCCAAATCCTGGATCATGGTCAAGGCGGACCCCGGGCCCTCGTACGCGAGAGCCCATCCGGGACATTAACGCCAAGTTGATTATTTTATTATTATTATCTAGCCTTATACTTACCTAAAAAAGATGATTTCGTTGGATTTACATAATATAATTGTTTTTCTCTTGACAGTACAAACCCGCCCTTTTGTCAAAATGCTTTTCTCTTGAGATTTCAAATTGAAACAAGGAAAAAATAATATTAGAATAAACTATCTGCAGTGAATCGTTGAAAAATACCAAGGAGACGAATACGCAGCAGCAGAGTACGCTACACTGCACCAATGCAATGCATAAGCGTAGTCTATTGATATATTTAGAACTCCGTGATCATTTTACTTATTTATACTTCTTTCTTTTTCCCATTAAAGATGCCTCCGTAAACAGTTAGCCGCTTCCACTAATCCGTTGAATTTGTAACGTGTAGAACGGGTTTCCAGCGAGACAGTGCTGCGCCCCGTGAAACCCGTTCCGATTGCTAACACTAAACATATAACTCGCAAAGTTGCTGTTATATAAATTACTTAATCTCACCTGTGTTAATGAACTTTTTGGCTGAATTTAGAATTAAATGGTCATTTCACGAAAGTTTCCAATGTTAGGATGTAATGGGAATATTCCTTCATGATACTCTAAAATGGTACTGTCTGTATCACCACTATTTCTTCTTATCAATTATACTAACTTTGGCTGCAACTTTGTACACGCAGAATTGTTTAAAAAGTTTTGTTCGTCATATTTAAGCTACAAAGAGTGCTCTGGTATAAAGCCAGTCTTAGCCTTGGGCGGCTTGAAGCCTTACACCCGGTTTCTGAAACGCTTGTCAACGCAAAAATTACGTAACAGCTTGTTAAACACTGATTAAATGCAGTTTGGGTTTCTGAAAGGGCCAATTGACGGCTTGTTAACAACTTGTTGACGGATTGTCAAATCTCCAATTAACGGCTGATTATTGAAATTTTGGGTTTCCGGAAAGCTTTTTCTCATGTTAACTGTATGTTATCGCCGTGTTATTTTAATTGGCGAAAATCGACCAATTAACCGATTGTCAAAAGAAATTATATCCGATTTTCTTGGTCTAGGTCTTGGTCCTGGCCCTGGTCCAGGTCCTAGTTTTGGTCCAAGGCAAAATTCAGGTCTAGGGTCCAGGTTCTGGTCCAGGATAATGACCAAAACTGCAACCTTGATCACAATTTGAGCTTGAACCAGAACCAGGACCTAGACCAGTGCCAGCACGTAGACCATAAACATTAGCTGGACCAGGACCTGGTTCGGGTTCAGGACATGGACCTGAACCAGGACCAGGACCTGAACCACGGACATGTCAGGGTCCAGGACCTGGACCTGAACTAGAAGCTGGTCCGGGGCCAGGGCCTGAACCTGATCCAGGACCTGGTGCGGCGCCAGGACCTGGTGCGGCGCCAGGACCTGGTCCGAAGCCAGGACCTGGACCTGAACCAGTACCTGGTTCGGGGCCAGTACCTAGACCTGAACCAGGACCTGGACCTGAACCACGAACTGGTCTGGGTCCAGGACCTGGAGCTGAACCAGTACCTGGTCCTGGGCCAGTACCTGGACCTGAACCACGAACCGGCCCGTGTCCAGGACTTGAACCAGGATTTAACTAATGGGATTATTGGGAGAAACTCACAGAATCGATAGCCGATGGGGCGGATGTTGTTGAGTGGCTTTCTCTGGATGGCCTCCCAAGAGATGGACGGACGACCTCTTTAAGGTCCTAGGGAGCCGATGGATGCAATATAACAGAGTCGACCAGAGTGTAAGCCGTGGGAGGCCTGTATTCAACAGTGGACCGGGACCCACCTAACTGCCTAAAGATGATGATGATGGGATTACTGATCCACTGGAACCCGTGACCCTTTAACATAAATATTGTTATATTTTCTCTATTCTCGCTCTGTATATATTTTTTTTTATAATATTCGGTTTTTATTTACACGAAAACTATACAATCGCTATCAGTTTCATCTAAAAGTTGAATATCCCGCTGCTATCAAAAGGCCGCTAGGGACAGAGACAAATTAATGCGTTAGAAAGAAACAAAACATGTATGAGTGAATGAATGTGACTGATTTTAGCAGGGGTAGCCAGACGAAAAAATTGATCTCTTGTTAATGGTCGATTAGCTAACAATAGATTGATTGGCCTTTCAGAAACCCACGGTGATTTAACAGCTTGTTAAATGTGACAGTCTGTTAGCTAATCAGTGATTTGACAAGCGTTTCAGAAACCGGGTGTTAGCTTCTTCTTAGACAGGACTCTTCGCTTCGCTCAGGGATTAAGTTTAAACTTCCTCGCTGCGCTTGGGAGTTAGCTCGCGAGCCCTTCGCTACGTTTCGGTTTCAATATGCCCATGGCACATGGACACTACTTTATCCCCTTGGACCTATAATCTAGTATTATACTCCATACAAAATTGGTACATAATATGTTTGTTGTAGTAACACATTCTCATTTAACAAATTTGAAAAGAATGAATGAAAATTCTTTATTGCTCATACACAAATATAACAAAACCAAAGGAAGCGGCCTTATCGCTTAAACCGATTTCTTTCAGACAATGTCAGTGGTTCGATACATTATCGGACGTGGAAAACAGTTTCGCGTCTGACTCGGTTAGATAGAGTCTTTTATACATATTGCGGTCCTTTTGCCTGAATGGGAATTTAAAAAGTATGCAGATAATAAGCCGCCTAGAGATAAGGAGCCTGGCAAGTCTCTGGCTCTGAAATCAGACTAAACTTGGTAATCTTCCTTTTTTCCATTCGCTCGATAAGATAAAATTTTACCTATGTACTATGCAGCCTCATATTCAGCACCAATTACAGAAAAATTACATATAATAAAGAAGATAAAGACAATGCGACAAAGAATATTCGATCCCTCGGCCAAGACATTTGCCCGTATTGTAGTAGGCTTTACGCGACCCCACAGTGTCTAAAAGCAGGATAGAATCCTAGTGTGCCGGCCGTGAAAGTGCACCTTGCGCTATGTATGCAGTCTCATATTCGGTACCAATTAAAGGTAAATTACATTTTTAAAGTTTCTGTTCAATAAAGAAGATTTGATACACCAGCCAAGACATTCGCCCTCGTATTGTAGTAGGCTTTACGCGACCCCACGGTGTCTAGAAGCAGGATGGAATCCTAGCGTGCCGGCCGTGAAAGTGCACCTTGCGCGCGCGCCGCACCTGCCATTCCGACCACATGGCGTAATGCACTTTTGGCGCAGCACAGCTTGGACTGCATTGCGCAAATGCCACGTACCTTGTGTGCTAAAATAAATTAATTAAGGGACGCAGGTTTAATTGAATTCGACTGTATCTTAATGGTTTATCGAGTTGAAGATACGCGTAGCTATCTTTTTATACTTTTTATTATTCCTGTATTTATTAAGCAATAATAAGAGTTTCCATACATTCATATACAGGACTACTCAGGTATAAACAAAATATTTACAGAGACCATATTTAAATGGTATAAAACAATGTCGCTTCCCGCCGTCTGTATCTTTGTACGCTTAGATCTTTTAAACTATGCAACAGATTTTAATGCGGTTTTCCACAATAGATAGAGTGCTTCAAGAGAAAGGAGAAAGGAGAAGAAAGACGTAGGTAGTGGTAAAGCAGGTGTACGCGAACGAAGTCGCGCCGGGTCCACTTGTAAGAAATAAACACTAATTAAAATTGAAAATATCAAAAAGTCATAACACCGCTGCCCCCCCCGGAACGATGCCCAGTAAGCTGGCTGCGTTGCTTATTGGACCCTCTCTCCGAGGAATGAGCCAGCTCTCCAGTCACCTGTGGCGTCTATTGGATTTTTACCTAGGTAATTCTTCATAAAACTTTAAAGCGTCGGGGCCCCATGGTCCTAACGTTTCGTCCCCAAACGGCTGAAAAATGAATTCGTGGGCTACTTATGTTGTCTACTCGGCTGTTATGCTGTTGCTCAGACCAAATAAGAAATGGGCTGTTGGTGTACATTTTGGAGGACAACGGCGATACCTCAACTAATAAAATACTTAATAAAGTTAATTAAATAAGTATCATATAAATATTTCCACCTTGACACACAAGGCAAACATAATAATACCACTATTCTTACCTTATAGTAAGGTCGACGAAGAAAGGTAGAGTACTATTGTACATTGTACTGTGTTGTGCATTGTAAAGGGAGTATTTTCCCGCAGATCGTGAGGATGGTGTAGAAGCTAACTACCAAAATGAATGGTCACAAAATGTTCCTAAAACAAAACCTAGTCAGTTAAAGTAGTTGTAACTCAAAAGAAAACAATCCCTATAAAATAAAGCACCCACATTCTAGCGGCTAGTCTTTATACGTAGGTACGTACGCATTACAGTGGCGTGTTTGCAGCGAGCGGATGGACGGTTGAGTTCCCCGTCTCGCTTGAAACGAAAAGTTCCAATCATAAAGGGTACTTTCAAATGAATTCCCCCGTGGAAAGTAAGGTGGGCTGGAATCCCGCCGCGAGCGAGCGCGCGGCCGCGACCTGCCCGTCAGCTTTCATTGTTCCACCGCCGCTTTGCATGCCACCACTTTAATTCCTTTCAATACTTTCAAACACCCATTTCGCGATTGAAACTTAAAGGGCATCATAGAACTAAAACCATTACCAGTATTGGCATTAACGGCAAAATTCTTGAGTTAATTATTTCGACCACTCCGCAATTTGAGAGGCACTCCGCGACAAAAACTGCAAGACGCCGCCGTATTCCGTTTCCGACTCAAAAACTTTGATGGGACCTATCCGGTTGCCTTTTAAATTGGATGTCTCGGAATTTCCTCGGCGGACGTAACAAAAACCTTTCAACGTCGTCCTCGCGATGTGAGCTAAAACGTGCAAGACTTAAAGTCGTTATTGACGGCGCGCTGTGAGAGGCGAGGATGTTGTAACGTTTGGCGAATTCCAGGGCGTGCCTGCGACTCGCCGCGCCGCAGCGAGCCTGCTCACATACAATCACAGAAGCATTTTTATTCGATCTCCACAAGTCTATACCTACATCTCGGCACAGCGCAGGCCATTCACTGAGTGCGACGCGAGCAAAAAGTGGTTTTTGAAACATTGGTTGTTTTCCCGACAGCCATATCGAGTTCAACGCTCAGGTGGTACCTATCCGGCGATGTTTTGAGTTAATGAACCAACTCACGTGTATTTTTTCTAACCACAACAACAATTGAAGAACACGTCTGTTTAATAAACAAAATTGTTTTTTAAAACTGAAAAAAAGCATGTTGAGCAATATTGATAAATTCCCTGAAATTTATGATTAGGTTCTAGTCTCAAGAGGTCTACTTCCTGCGGTCCATTTGTACTTCTGGGAATTCCTACACCAGAGGCTCTACTTTTTAACCGTTCGTCTTGAGTCGAACGATTTTCAATTTTGGTTTTTCGGCATGAAAAATTCAATATTTTGATTTTTTCTATTGTTGAGCCGTCCGCTTTCGGGTTGCCAATGTAATTTAAATAATATTGAATTTTTAATGCCAAAAATCTAAATTGAAGCGAGGCAAGCGGTTCAAGAATAGAACCCATGTAAGACGTATTTATAAGTAATTATTTTCAACCAACTCCGTGTAGCAACAGTTTGGAAGATTGGAAGAAGCAATCTCTGAAACTTTTGACCGTTACCGAATTATTCAGTAATAGATAAGCGAGTGTAATAAACCTTTGGGAAACAGGTGTCACATCGCTGAATCGGCTGCGAGAGCCGGAGCTGGAGGATAAAATGTCAGAAAGCGGAACCTGGCATAAGCCGGGTTAGACGCTAAGATGATGAGTGTAATAAGTCATTTTCGTTAGCAAAGATACAAAAGCAACAATTAAATTCTATAGTTATGTTCTGGGGGGCCGAATATCGCATATGTGTGTCTGCGAATGGGCCAAATAATAATTTCAATAACATATAAGTTAGATATAAATAGAGAGAAAATTTCATTCGACAATGTTAGATGAAACAAGCGGAACTTAGTGATAAAAGAAACATAATCACTGTGAGATAAAATTATTTACAATGGGTCACAGTCGATATATTACTTACGTATTTCATTTATAATAATCGACAGGTTAGAATAGAAGCCTGCGAGGCCTGGCACACGTAATCAAAATATTGAAACATTATGATTATGAATTAATAAAAGCTGCCCGACGACCTTTGTAAGATACAAATGTTGCGGTTATGAGTATCTTGTCTTGTCCAGATTGCGTAAGACATGTCACTGGAGAAAGTTAATTTAGTTTTGAAAGTGAAATCGATTGCACTTTCTTTTACTTATCCATATCATAGTAACGCTATTAAAATTCAAACTGAAGTACCAAATAGGTAGTGCACCTGCCGAGGTGATTGAAACCAAAATATGATTGTAAGTAGGTATATTTGTTTATACCATGAGGTCACCGCGCCATCAGACATGCTAAAAACGTAGGTACATGCGTAGGTATGTAACAATTAGTAAAGATGGTGGTCCACTAAGATTAAGATACCTATACCTGTTATGCCGCACCAGCCACAGCAAAGATCACTTGATAAAATGTTAATATAATGGAGAAACATAAATAAAATCCTCGGTACATCTCTTCCTCAGTTTAATGATTTATAGGCATATGTTGTGGCTGTTATAAAGGTCTTAATAAGAAGACGGGAATGTAAAAAAATGTGCAAACAACTCTGCAAACACGTCGGAGCGGTTTAAAGGCCGCGTCCGGCGAGGGGCGGCGAGGGCCGCGAGGGCGGCGGGGGGCGGGCGGCATTCCAGCATCCCGGCCGTGGCGACGTCACATCTGTACGCCGCAGCCCGCACTGCCTCCTACGTGCAGTGCGCCTGAGTGCCGCATTCCGCCATCATTCGGTCTTTCACCGCGAAAACTCGAAGAAAGTGCACTCAATGCATCGCCGCAGCGATGGTGCGTTTCGACGCGGACGTATCGAGAAAAGCAAGTTTTTGTCAAAAGTAGGGCGCGGGAGCAGAGCGGCGCCGGCGCGTCCCCGACATCTGCGCAGCCGCCGCTAAGGACCGCCTGCGCCGTTCGGTGGCGGTCGCCGCCCTCTAGCGCTTGCTCGCTAAAAATAAACTTATATTTACTGATCACGTCAGTCATTACGAGACCGAATTGGTATCCGGTCGATATACCCATTGGAAGTGTAGTAAGTCCCCATAACTTTTGCTTGAGTCAGTTCGGTTTTGTAAAATATTATCCAGGTACACTATGTATGGTCAGGGTTAAGAAAATGTAGAGTCGAGTAGGTCGGGAGCGACGGGCTGTGGACGCGGACGCGGGCGCGGGCGGCGCGGGCGTCCCTGGCTCGGAGCAACGCCCCCGTCAAGGGCGGCGACGCTGCAAAATTCTGCAAGTCGTCCGCGACTCAGTGCACCGCGCCCCGCCGCGCGGCCTGCGCACGCGCACTCGCCGCGCGACTCACGCGCTGCATCGCGCACGCACCGCCCCAACTTAAATAACTGTTATTTCGGTCGTTAATGGACACGTTCCGCATTCTTAACGCGATACTCCTCCTTTAGTCAATGAGATCCGCGACATTGTTTAGCTGTTACTGAATTGAACGTTTTGTGCTGCAATTTCGGTCCAGTTTAAGAGCCGGCGAGCTCTTGTGGACAATAGTGCTGTGGAGCAATATGAGAATAGTGATCTGTATTGTGATCTATAATTAATTCCTGAAAAATATTGTGATAATTTTCAAGATGTTGGAGACGCGGAAATTACCGCGACGCTCCATGTCTCTCTATGGTTTGTGTATTATCTATATTATTTCTCAATAAAACCCTGAAATTTTGAACTATTGATTTCCGAAAATAACATTTAAACAATTCAGTTTGGATAAAATATTTTGGTAGTTCACATTGTGGGTAGGTCCGGAGTACCTAGGTATTCGGGATCCATTTCAGGTTCGTACAATTAAAATCTGTTGTTAGTTGCAGACTGAACTGCAGCTGACGTACATATCTAAACTATTCCTGAATTACCTACTGTTGTACTATTTTGGGTAAGGTACTATTTGACCCATTACATTTCTGTCTGACATAGGTAGGTACTGACTGTTACGGCAGTAGACTTTTCATATCCTGTCGCAAATAGAGGTTTTAAAAATTTAGGTATTGTGAACGATACATTTTTCCGGTATTTGTTAGTAAACCTCTAAATGTAAATATAAAAATATCCTTATGTCTACAAGTAGGTATCAGAAGTAAAAGACTTTGAATATTATTTTTGTATCTTTATCTCGTGGTATTTCGGGTGTATTTAGGTTGTTTTTATAAATACTTACTGAAACGTCAGTGTTCGTGATTCTGCACCTGAACAAACAACTTCAATGTCTTTGTTCCCATTTATGACGAAATACTCCAAATAGTACCGAAGGCAAAACCTATAAAGATGTTTATATTATATGAGAATACTGAATTTCAGTAAGACACTTGTCTAAATAAATTGACGCGTGCCTTGGCCACATAATAAATAATTCCATTGCTGGTTACGTTCATAAAACGTATTTGCGCGCTTTAAATCCCTCAGTATTGTAGTGAACACTATACTTAATCGTGTAAAATACAATTAAAACTATTAGTGCGTTTTTAAAACCTTAATGGACATTGATAGTGCATATAATGTACACCTCCAGAGTTTTAGTGCTTGAATCACAAACTTATAGCGTTGTTAAAATTCGTCATTCCAGATGTTTACACACTATAGAAGAAGAAAAGGAAGGTCGAATATTGTTTTGAATTAACCTCATCAATCAAACGGTTATATTCAAATTAAACTTTTTGACTATTTGCATTGTGATCTTTAAATTGAAATATAATAGTATGTTTCATGATATGTTAAGTAAGTGGAATCGGTGACTAAGTAATAAGTGTATGTGACGACAGGCGTGACGCATCATTGGCTAACCTTGTGGTCATGTTTAAATGACATCTCATGATTCATAATTTATCTTAGATCATATACAACATAATTAGACTCTTATCGTCAATCAAATAAGCAACTGAACATTACCTTATTTATGTTAGGATATTTAAAATTTTGGCGATTAGTTAAGTACCGACTTTATCGCTTCAAATCAGCTGATACCCCAGACACGGCGCAGACGAGTTTGCGTGTCGATAATAGCAGACGATCGGTAGCGGAACAAGTAGGCTCTCCTGTGGGCAGAGCAGTTGAGAATGTGCAAACGTAAACAAGCTCCAAGAATGTTTGTATTTGCATGTTGATTTGAGGTTTAACTTATTGAAATTTTATTTCAGATCGTGTGAACAAAAGCGATGCCGAAGATAAGAGCCTGTCGAATGACGAGACGCCCCCGCCCACGTGTCCCAGGCAGCCGCCGGACGGAGTGGAGGCGCCATTCGAGGCGGTGGAGAAGGCTCCGGAGCTGCCGAGCCAGTTGCCCCCGCGCCTGCCACCTGCCTGGCCTGCGCCGAGATCCCGCTTCTCTTACACTTCCAGAACTCAAGATGCTAGGAGCGAAGCCAGTGTTAAAGATAAAATCGCTATGTTTTCCACCGACCACGCAATTTCCTCTGACCGCTTGGATAAATGTGGCACATTGCCTAACAGAAACTCAAGTACAAAGAAAAATACGCCTTACATGAATAACTATTCAGAAGTTACATCTTTAGACAGACGATTAACGAAATCTCAGGACAATCTTGATGATCTGCCACGTTACAAAAGGCATATGGACAGACCGGAAGTTTTAGGATCATTAGATAGCACGTCAAATAATGCTAATATAACAACCATAACAAGTAACAAGTTACAGCAGGTAGAAAGCAAGCCTCTGTTTTATGGCAGCACAACCACCTTGCCGTCTAATGTAGATTCGTCTTTTGCTCCATCTATATACCACACCAGAAGTGTTAGTGACGATAACGGAAACAAAAAAGTGCATAAATCTAATTTAGAATATTTGATAGAGCAAAGAAAAAAGTCAATGTCTAAGTTAAGGGGTTTAGTAATTCCAGAAATACCGGGGCCAATTATTGATTTGCCAGAAATCAAGATTCAAGATTCTCTGACGAAGTCTTTCCTTATCAAACCAACTCCAAAGAAGAACACCGTAAAAGAAAATAAAACACCTATACTGAAACCAACTATTTTGGATGACTCAAAGTGGAAAACTAATATTCTGCCAAATAACATTCCAAAATATTCACCTGCTTTCAAACGAAAGTCACTGCAGGTCTATACGCCATCATCACTTTCAAAGGAATCTACTCCAGAGCGAAAATTCCATGACAAATCCGATACCATGAAAAATAATTCAAATTTATTGAGAAGCTCAATTGATTATAAAGCTAATCTACCGGATCGAAAACTGATATCAGCTTTACAATCAAAACCATTAATAAGTACTTTGTCTAAATTACCAAATAGAGATGTAAGCAATATCAGGGACTACAGTAACGTAGAAATTAAAATTTGTACTGCTACAGATATTATTGATAGCGATAATGATTCTGCTATGAGCTCAACACAATCTAGCTATCGTTCATCAGCTTCTTCACCAATGCATAATTTAGACACCATGGAGTCGGATAGCTCCCGTTTGTCACCAAAAATATCTCACTTCGCTACATATTCCACCCTCAAATCGGACACGGCGAAATATGCAGGAAATGATAAAAATACTCATCAATTCCAGAAGCGCGAAGTTTGTCGCTCAATCTCGTCAGATACGAATGTGTCGCTCAGTTCTTCTGCTGGTTCAGCCGCTACATCTGGTTCTCAAGCAAGTTGCAGTTCTCTTGAGAGTTCGGTGGCTGACTCTGATAAGAAAAAAGTAACTAAAACTTATAATATTGATACAATAAACAGAAGGAATATTCTTGCATCAGCCAAATGCAGAAGTGGCCGAGACGCAAAAGTAAAGTCTCCTGTACTTGAAAATAAATTTTCTCACGAGTCACCCACTAGATCTCCAAGTCCGACACGCAAGCCGTCTGACCGTCTTTCTACACTCACGTCTTCGGTGAGTGCTGTACTGAATAAAGGCGAGAACAGACGAAGAAACAAAGTTATTGCTGAGTCAGATTCTGACAGCGACGAACTCAATATTAGGCAAAGAAAGACTGATTTTAAAAATACAAGGCTGAAGAGGAACTTGAGTTCTGGAAACAAAAATAAACAAAATGGGATAATTATTGAAACAACAAAAGTAGAAGAAGCACCAAAACTTGTTGCAGAAAAAATAACAACGGAAGTTAAAAAGGCTGATTTTGATAATTATACAAACAATAAGACCTCTTTGAATCGAGAAAAAAATATAAACGGTGTTCAAAAAGGTGAAATAAAAAGTAAAAGTAGGAATGAGAGAGACTTTATAACTAATGATTTAAATTCTTTGCATAATATTCTGAACAAACAAGTAAGCAAAAGCAATGGTATAGTTAAACCTAATAACATTTTCACTGAAGATTCAAAAGTTCCTACTCAAATAATACGACTTAAACGAGGAACCGCCACTGGTGTTGGTTTAATTTTGGCTGGAGGAATAGATTGTGAAGCCAAAGACGTAACGGTGAGTTGAAACAAGAATAACGTATTGCTTTGATTCGAATTATTAATAATACAACTTCAATAATCGAATAATATATTTTTACAGGTACATCGCGTTTTAGCTGACAGCGTGGCAGCGAAAGCTGGGTTAAAACGAGGCGTAAAAGTCCGAAGTATTAATGACTGCTCTATGTCAGGACTAACGCATGCTCAATCTGTCACTATCCTGAAGGTACATACATATAAACTTTGACATGAATACAGTTTAACACATACACTATAATTAACAACATCATCACCATCATCTCAACCGTTGTACGTCCACTGCTGAACAATAGATACTCGAAGTTAATTAATAATCACCTCTATGTGTCTACCGTCGGACATAGTCCTCCGTCCAAAGCTTCTATTCTTCTTCAAATGACTTTGTACCATTTGCATTAATAGGCTTCCTTCCCTACTTTTACGACTCTTACAACAATACATTATAGCGCAATAAAATGAAAATTACTAAAAAGTAATCTAATATGTCTAGGTTTACGCTTTGTATTAATGATTTATTTTTCTAATTTCAGGAACAACGTTCAGAAGTAGTCATCGAAATCGAGCATGAAACCCGAAAAAATAGAGACGGTGCTCAAGGCGGCTCTGAAAATGGTAATATTTTAACTTTTTGTTAAGTTTCATAATATTGATTAACTCCGTATCATAGCAGTTAGGGCTGCGTTGAACGTGAGCACGTCGCTGGGACCCGCAGAGTCAATTTTTTCAAGCATTTCGTCCCGCAAGCCACGTACTAAACTCGCATTGAATTAGTCCGCACCATGCTCCCGCTCAACACAGCGTCCGCCCTTACTGTTTCTATATCTAGATAGCTATTACAAAGTTTAACTTCTTATCCCAGCTTTAAAACTATGGAAAAGGTAGTGTTTAATACTGGATTTCTTAGTTATTACTTAAAGATTAGTATGTTATTATTTACTTTTCTTATGTTATTTATGTACTTGTTATGTTTTTAAAGCGGAGTCGATGCTTCGAGACAAAGAGCAGGAAATAAAAACAAGCCCCGTGAAAGCAGCAGGCTCACTCGTAACCGTGATACTAGAGAAGGCTGGTGGCGGCGCGGGACTCGGCTTCGGACTCGACGGAGGTCGCGACTCACCTCAAGGTGATCGTCCTCTTACCGTCAAGAAACTTTTCGCAGGTACGTATCCGCATCCATTGTTCACATTTATGATAAGTAAACAATATAAAATTGAGAATATGATCAAGTAATTCGTTTATGTGATTTCAGGTGGCGCAGCTGCTCAATGTGGCAAAATTTTGGTGGGCGCTGAACTGGTCTCTGCAGGAGGTCAATCTATGGAAGGTTTCACTCGGACACAAGCGTGGGCAGCGTTGAAAGCCCTACCTACTGGACCTGTAGCTTTAGTGCTCAAGAACCCAAAAAACGGTGCCACCTCGTGATGTTTATGATCTCTAATAAAATGTACTTAGCTATTTATATCGTCATCGACACGACGATTGACATGACGCTATTAGGCGTGTATTTGACATGGGTAGGTCTGTGGTCAGGGGAGAAGATTGTATGAGTTGCCTTGAGCTAGATTAATCCGGTGATGCGTGAACGCCTCTCAGATCCGGTTAGCACTCAGTCTAACGAACTCTCCTAAATTTTCTGCGACTGTTTGCAGACGCGATGAGATGAAAGGTTTTTTACTGTCACCTTTTAGGTATAAAGGATTTTATTTTCCATTTCAACATGTTTATTCCTTTCGTTAGTCAGTATCTATATAATTTAATATTATGTATATAATTTTATTTTTACAATTCGTCTTTGTTTGACAAAAAGGCGCACTGTTGTAGGTTATAGGCATGTTGTAAGACTGTGTTATGTTGAAATTGTTATTAATATTAATTTGATTAATTGAGCTAGTCTTATCAAAAATGATGAAGCCAGACCGTGGAGATTCAGTTATCCGGGTCGTTCAGGGCAATGTGGAGAAGTAGGTCGTAATGAACTGTCGTGTTCATATGTCAAACTGTTGCGTGTGCCATTCGCTGTTTCCGGAGTCACATTCCATATAATTTTCTGTCGTAACTATATTCATTTCATAATAATTTCCATTAGACTTAATAATAATCTACTCTAAATAAAATACGCATCAAATTCATTTAGATTTACTAACTAATGACTACAAATACCTACGCGTAAGTTTAAAGAAATATTTAATGTGCTAACTTGCCGTTTCGTCTGTTGATAGCCTTCTCTTACCATTATTCGTTAGATTTAATTTAATGATTGTAAATACTGATATTTTCAATCGTTTCAATTCTGTATTTTATTTAGGTATTTAATACTTTAATTAATTTGTTCACTAATATATACTATAAAGTGATCGGCTTTAGAGTAAGAAACACCTTATTATTCTTGTATGTTTTTATAAAATAAATACTATTTAAATAATAACGTTTTATTGAATTTTAAATTATTATGCTCACTTTAATAGGGTTCATATACCTACAGAAGTACAGTAATGACAAGAGGGAGCAAAGATTTTGACATACCTATTTATGTAGTCTTGAATTGCTTGAGGGAAAGAAATAAGGACAATATTTTCTCTTAATATTTTTACTTGATATATTACAATGCTATTTTTAATAAAATATATAAGTAGGTACTTACGTAATAATATCCTACATTATTCTACCTCTATAAAATCTTGGTTTTCTTTTTATCCATTCTATTGTTTGTATTATACGTTTGTACCTACCAAGATCAATAAGTAATTAAATATAGGGCAGATAAATATATAACGTAATTTACAAAACGTATGCTTATTCAAGCTGTAATCTAAACTACAGAACTTATGAACTTGCTGAAGTCTTAGTATGAAAAGTTGAGTAAGAAAGGAAATTCTATACTAGCTAGACTACAGCTTTGTAAAATAACAGTAAAATGTTAGTTAATGATAACATTTGTAGATGGCGTTAGGTAGCATACTCCTTTTAATAGAGTACAACTTTACCAACTATGTCAGGGAAAATCTAAAGGAAAATGACATAACTAGCGACATCTGGTTAACACTTTATATATGCGCCGGTTATGTGGCACTACGGATGCGTTTCGCGCGTATCGTACGTTTAAGTCGCTTCGGAGGACGGAATAATAGACTGTCTAAAACAAAGCGTTTTGGGAAATGAGAAGATTGATTGAAATCAACAAGTAAGCAACCTGATTTTGAATAATGAAGACGTCCACTTTTAGCGTCCATGTTGTTGTAGGACAGATGGATGGCTTCATTATTCAATCAGTTTGGCTTTTTTGTTATTTCGATCAATCTTATAATTTTCCAATTCGCTTGACATTTACACAGAGTCTACCATTGAATTCCATCACATAACTCTATGGAACCTCACACACTAGATACTTCTATACAAATTTCATTCGTACGAGACGCACGAAACGTAAGACAAGTGCGACCGTAGTATGGATTGTGTCCATCCTACACATCTAGTGTGCGAGTTTCCTTATAGCTCTACGTGTTGGAACTTGGAACGAACGCAGACCCCAAGTCGACCTTCCTTCCACACCCTTCCACGCAACCAACTTAAACCTTTCACAGAGCTACATGCATTTTGCGCCACCACTGATACCTAGTGAGAGCCTTAGAGAAGGCCCTTGTAGTGTAAAAATACATATAATATAAAAATACATTATCTAAATTATCAAATAGGTACCTCTTTGTGTGATCAGCTTTGATTTTTTTCATATCACAGATAATTTTGATAAACCGTTACAATATATTTCGGTAAAAAGCTTACTTACTAAAGTTGTGATCATATTTTACTGCTAGGATTAACTGATCCATTTTAGCCTGCATCATCTAGTAATAGAATGTTTTAGATTTTATTATGTTAACTTTGAACCTTGTGTTGTACATTGGAAAGCTCATTTTTAAATTTCCCAGAAACAGCATTATTATTTCTCACATTATCTGCATATTATTATTGTGTATACGTTTATAAAAATTTATGCATTTCCCAATTTTATTTAGAAGCCCAATTACACTATCAGCTACAACTTACATGTTATAGTAAAATTATACAACAGTCATAAGTTAGTTAATTCCATTTTATATTCTTGAATATTTACATTAGATACAAATTAGATACAGGTAAGTTAAGTATGTGATGTAAAGTAGTTTTCGATGTAAAATTAATTGCTATCATTTCAGGCCTTTATACATTACAATAATAATTTTTCAGGCTTCTATAGGCACATTATAATTCCAAAAGAAATAAAAGAAAGGCATACCTCGGAATATCAAGTCAAGGGAGTTAACGACATCACTACAGTGCATATATTTAGGCGGAAACATATTCGATAAAACTCATATTCCACATAACATATAAATTTGTATTATTTCATGAATAAAGTCAGAAAAAGTCACAAACATTGCAATAAATGAAGTAAGTTAACGACGTCCATTTTATGATGAATTTTGCTATAGTTCAAAGAAACTTTATTAGCAATCTTAACAGCAGTAAAAGTGTTTTACAAATTGAACCTCATCGTGTAATCTTTACAACAACGAGTTATCATTTAGTAGGTTATAACAGTTAGTAGGTAATTGAGACCTACACCAAAACTCTTAATTATTTGTGTGATTACTTGTGTCTTCATGGAAAATGTACAGTATTTGTATAATATTACCGATAAAATATTAATATATTGTGATATTATTATTTCGGCGTTTCAATTCTCCAGATGCTAGTCTTGCGATTGACTGACTATTTCTGTAAAACACTACAATGTCAAAATCGGTGCGGACCGAGAGCCTGCAACCCGATGACTTTGTCTTCTAAATTGTAGCGTTGATTGTCCACGTACATTTACTGTACACTTCTACAATGTGGCGTACAAGTCGGTGCGGTGGAGCGCCTGGTGCGGGGCCGTGGGCTCGCAACAGGCGCACGGTAGTCAGCGAGCTGGCGCGCGCCTCGCCACCCTCAGCAGCACTGGGCCGGCCCGCACGTCCTTAAACAGCCTGATGGCCTCGCCGTGCGTCAGCCCAGCAGTGCCGCGCCCGTTCACTGACATTATCTCGTCACCTGGAATTGGGAGTGGAAGAACTTTAGTAACGTGTTTATTTGCCGTTTTCACTAAATTTAGGAATAGAGTAAGTTTTTTCTTATCTCAATTTGGCCGTTTCTGAGTAGGTAAAGCTAGTTAAGACGGAACTTAGGTGATTTCTACGTTTAGTGACAACGGCCATTAGTAAGTTAATTCATTTTAATTTATTTGTAGTCGTTCTGTAGCGGTATGAGAGGCAGAATTTAGATATGAACTTAAAGAAGGCGTGATGGTTGTATAGAAGTGATATTTTGACTTAGGTACCTAAATTAGGTACTGAACTACGAAGTAAGCCCTTTGCCCGGAAGCCCGGAAGAGCTTTGGCGCGGAGATATGTTATGCTTATGCCGATCGATGTTGGAGACTGTACTGACTGTACGTTTCTTGTGGGGACTGTACGTTCCCACGGCGTCGGCTCCGAATTGTTACACAGTTCGCACTCATAATAAATAAAGACTATACTATACAACACTGGTTAGGTGAGTCAGCATTATGCTCTGGCATGAGCACTGGTTTTCTGTGGGACCTGCTGAGTGAGGTATGGACGAATATGCAAATGTACAAATAAACAAAGGGTGAAGTGGTGTGAAGTGTGATATGAGTAGTGTCGAATCAAGTATGCACGGAATTAAAAGCTATTCAGAATACATTCTGATCCTCTACGCTCGCGCCCGCCTGCTCCTCAACTTGGCACAAAGCTGCCAGCTGGCTTTGCACGTGATAATTGGAATAGCACAGCATCATCAGCAAATGTACCCATTTTAACACCGTAGAAAATCAGTACGCAAAGCGTAGGGCCCAGAAGATTGCCCTTAGAGACAAAAGCATGCAATTATTGAATATTCGAAATCATGGCACCTTACCATAAGAATAAATGCGGTTTATTTAAATATTCTTCATGACAATAGACCCTTGTAATACACTCGGTCAAAGGCCTTGGATATATCTGCAGAGCAATACTCACCAGCACAGTACAGTATACCTGCAGAGTAGTATTCTCTAAGTACAACAAGCCTGTAAATAAGCTCTATGTCAACAATTCGACATAGAGCTTTTTTGCTTGGAAATTATAGACGCGTACAAATCTATACTATTATTATAGAGGAAAAGTTTGTACGTTTATATTTTGGTGGTATCATGTCTCAGAAACAGCTGTACCGATTTTGAAAATTCTATCACTAATAGGAAGCTACATTATTTCCGAGTGTGATAGGATACATTTGAAAATTAACCCGCGGGTTGGTAGAATGTTTACAGAGATCCGAACTGCGCCCCGTGCGTGGGAAATCCGCGGTGAACGGCGACAATAAAAATTGCTTAAATTTGCGTGACACCTTAGAACATGACAACGTGACAACATAGAATTGTTTGGCTGCGATACTCTGTAAGGTAGAGGTAATTCCCTGGGAGGCTGCAATTTAAACGGGATACCCCGCTATATCCTATCTCTACTCTATATTAGTAGAGTAAAGAGAATAGGTACAAACACTCATGACACATACGACATGACGAAGAATTTATTAGCGAATAAATTGATTACTGAAGTGTTTAAGTTTTATATAGTTTCAAAACATACCAAGTAATTTATTTGTACTTCATAGCAATCATACATAAGCATATCAAATCAATCTTTTCGGTTTCCGATATGCAGCCACGGTAATTTTATTTTCCACGTGACACTTATGAACGTGTAAAACCTAGATACCTACCAAAATAACCGCGTGATTATTTCTACATTTTCTTTCTGATGGCATTCCTGCCATTAGACTAATCCAACTTTTTTGACGTGAAATGTCTTTAAAATCACACTGAGTTCCAAGGTAGAAAACTAGACCGTAACGATAAGGTCTATATCGTCTTACCGTAATAACTGGAAAACTATTAGAGAAACACAAATCTAGTGTTATTTTTTAGCGTATATAGCTCGCTGTTATAACCCGCGTCACGAAAGAAGAGACTTGTCAAATGGCAGTTGAGGGGATTTCGCGCAGGTAATCGTATGCAGCGCAAGTCGAACCACGTGACCCGCCAAATCTCTTCTTATTTGACACTAGCTATACTGGTACTAATATTAAATTAAAGCAAATGTTTATTAGGACCATAGACTTACTACCCAAAAGGACTGCGCACTGCTTTGACTAAAACCAGGCAGAGCGAGAGTCACCATCGATAGTCCTGTGTCCCTTTCTAGTGTTGCCACCATTGTTGATGCAAATTCCGAATTACTTTTATTACTTAGCGCGGACACCGACCTACCGATCAGGGCCAGGCAGAGTCGGACCGGGTGCAATCTGAAGGCCATATCTTCACCAGGGTCCAGCCCAAGGTTTCCCTGCTACTCGGATAATATTGGTCCTAGAACACTAGTTCCTAGAGTGAAATGATAGCACTCCTCGCATTTACTATGACAGCTGTCAAAGTTCAAGATTTTATAACTCGGAACCCATTGGTCCTAAAACACTAGTTTCTAGAGAGAAATTATAGTACTTGTTGATCTACATTTCGAATGACAGCTGTCAAACTTAGAACTACAATAACTCCTAAACTATTGGTGCTAGAGCACTAGTTCCTAAAGAAAAATTATAGTGCTCATCGAGATCTACATTTCGGATGACAGCTGTATAACTTAAAACTATAATAACTCGTAAACAATTGGTCCTAGAACACTAGTTCCTAAAGAGAAATGATAGTGCTCGTCGAGATCTATATTTCGGATGGCAGTTTCAAGTTTGACAGCTGTTATACGAAATGTAGATCTCAACAAGTACTATCATTTCTCTCTAGAAACTAGTGTTTTAGGACCAATGAGTTCCGAGTTATAAAAGATTTAACTTTGACAGCTGTCATACAAAATGTAGATCTCGACGAGTACTATCATCTCTCTCTTGAAACTAGTGTTCTAGAACCAATGGGTTCCGAATTATAACACATTTAAGTTTGACAGCTCTCACCCGAAATGTAGATATCGACGAGTACTATCACTTCTCTTTAGGAACTAGTGTTGTAGGATAAATCGTTACCGAACTCTTTTGTCTCTTTTGTGGAACAAAAAGTCGTAGTTTGATAATTATGTTGACTCGAGGTTTTTCGGAGGAACGTTCAGTAGATCAAAAGGTATTTTGACAACTACTTTTCGGATTGTACGGATTACCCCATAATAATACCAAATTCGCGGTAAATATATTTCTCCAATAACGGCAACACCAAACATGACACTTGTCAATTTAGCATGACGGTGATTATGCGAATAACATTGTGTTTACACTGTTAGAAAGGGACAAAGGACTATCGATGGTGACTCTCGCTCTGCCCGGTTTTATTCAAAGCAATGCGCAGTCCCTTTGGGTAGTAAGTCCATGATTAGGACAGATAGATGGATGTTTGTTACTCCTTCACGCAAAAAGATTGAGTGGATTTTGCCGAATGTTGGCAGTAATGCAAATCAAATTCACGGACTGAATACTGACTGAAGCGGTTTAAAACATTATTTATTTCACTAGTAGCAAAATATTGAGTAGATTTTGCTGAATGTTGGCAGTAATGCAAATCAAATTGACGGACTGAATACTGACTGAAGCGGTTAAAAACATTATTTATTTCACTAGTAGCAAACTTTTTTTTTCCATGCTACAATACTACGCTAGGTAATTTATTTTATGTATCTCGAAACCGCGAAAAATAATTACTCTAATCGTACTGAAGGGAGTACTTGGACCCTTTAACGACTCAGGATAGTATCCTGGCGAAAGGCGATTGGGAGAGCCGACCCCAAATAAAAATGGGAAAAGGCCGGAGAAAGAAGAAGAAGAAGAAGCACTAAAAGGAGTACAAGATAAGTATTTTTATACCTTTTAAAGTATTAATTGAATCTTATTAGGAATATAATTCATCCGGGAACTTTAGATGTCCGATTAACAGCAATTCTTTACACGCAGGATTAACCATTTAATGTTGTGGAGTATTGTACAAAAAATTGGGATTTTAGGATTTATTTTTGGAGTAAGTACAATGGAAGAGCATAAGTGCATGACCACCTTAACAATTATATTCCATTGCACTACTGTGCAGTTGTTACACGGTTTATATATTATTCATGAATTAAATGTTTATTTATTATACAAAAAATACCCTGGAGGTAAAGGACGAGTCCTTTGGGCATAAGGGACAGTTAATTCTTCCTTCTTTCAGCAAACCGATTTTGGCTAAAGATGCACCAAGTGCCGTACAAGTTGCTGTAGCGGCAAAGGAAATTGTTGTGGAGTGCCTGTTGTGATATTTTATTGATAATTTTGTATTTTTCCTTAAACTTTCATGTGTACAATTAACTGTAAAATAAATAAATAAATAAACTTTCCTTGAATTGGATTGCTCTTTGGGTGAGACCCGTGACAACCACTGGGCTAGGTTGCTCAAAATACAAGTACAGACGACGGAACCACCGATGATGGCGACGCCGTACCCAGTTCTTGCTGATATGATCTACATACAACCTTGCAGAAGCATTTCTGGCTGGTGTTGTACCTGAACGGAACGGAAATAAACTTTCCTTGAAGTGGCAAAGCACTTATGCACTTGTACTATACATGTATATAGGTCTGTATTAAAAAGTAAGACGGCTCGCTGTATTGTGTAGGTACGTGTTGTTGACAAGTTTATTACAGTGTAGAAATAATGAGTCAGTGTCGTGTCTATTGTACCCTACTCGTAGAATCACAGTTTGCTCCCATTCGATCGAGTTATATTTCTATCAATATTATTAGTCTACCACTACATTGATGGTGTCATAGAAAGCTGATGTAACCTTTATTTATATTCGCTATAACAAGCGACAGGTGCGCGTAATAATGCTTGCGAAGCGAGTGCGGGTGGCGACGTAATACGCATACAGCTGCCGGCCAACGGTTTCTGAGGAATTTATCAACTATCGACCACCTTTCGAGCATGAACACTCTAATTAGAGATACCATGAACATTGTATTGGTTGTATAGAGCAATAACAGTTATATGGTAGTTGAGTATTTACATGTCTGCGCCATACCGAACCGCGAAATCGTGATTTGGTGATAAACGTGCGTGTTGGTTTTCTATTAATTAATAACGAAATTGTTTTTAATTGTCGGCCGTCTCGGAATTCGACCTCGATACTGGGGAAAAGTGAAATTGAATCAGCAGCATCTGGTCACTAATAAACCTAGATAGAGTGAAGTAAAGTAGGTAGATAGTGTTATAACTTATCAACTGAAAGTAAAATAGTGTCATTTTTTAAACATCGATAAGTAAATGAGATTCGCTTAAAAATTTAATTATGCGAATAGGTACCTTCTCGAAGTAATCCTGACTCGGCGGCTTGCCCGTTGTTGAATATCGTTTTGACGAAAATTCCCATGTCTCCTCTGGGCGAATCCCGGCCGCCTACTATGCTGAATCCGAGACCTTTGCCGCCTGCAGACTTGGTGAAACGCACCTATAACACATATTTTTTAAATGTTACCTCAAAACATACTTAGTATTGTTATAAAATGTTATGCTGCTCAGTTATGATTCCTACCTCGAAAGTGTGAGAATCCCGTGGCTCTGGCGGCGGCGGGCGCTTGGCCTGCGGCGCGGAGGGCGCGGGGGGCGCGGGCGGCGGGCGCGCGCCGCGCGGCGTGTTGCTCACGCGCAGCTCCGACACCCCATTGCGCAACTGCTGCATGAGCTCGGGCCGGTCGTGCCGCACTTGGACGCGAGGCAACCGATAAGGTTCTTCCCATATTCTCTGAGGGTCCGGTGATAGTCGACTGTAACCGTTTCTATAAACTGGGACATTCAATTCCACGTTTTCACTACAAGGACGCCGACTTCGGTTTTCAATGTTATTGTTCTTCCCCCTCTCCGGCATATATGCGAGGTCTACTACGTCTCTGCTTTCATCGTCATCTTGGGCCAGAAGGGGCTTTCGGTCTCGCGGTTTCGGCGAGGGATTTGCGCGATAGACGTTTGGTGAGCTACATCTTCGTCGCAGAGTTGCACTCTTCCGCGGTGGCGAAGGTGAAGGAGGGTGGCGCACCGCAGTCGGACTAGGGACGTAGAATGTAGCGGGCCGTTGCGGAGGAGGTGGAGACAGCACGTCGTGAGCGGACAACGCCCGGCGGCGCAGGCCACCGCCGAGTTTACCCAACGCTTTCAGCAGATCAGGCGCGCCGTTAGTCACGCGTAGAGAAGCGGTCGTGTAGACCTTGCCCCGATGCCTGAACGACAGCTTGGTCGGCGGGGCGGGGGAGCAGTGCGGGGGTGGGCGCGGCGGCGACGGCGAGCAGCGCACGGGGCTGGGCTCGCGCGGCGCGCCGGGCCGCAGCCGCGAGCAGCGCCGCCGCAGCTTCCGCCATCTTTGCGACAGGTTCGCGTTCCAGCTCTCCTCTGAAAGAATGTTAGTTAACGAGGGTGAGCGAGTGTGAATGATTTAGCGGTCGCTCTATAATTTTAACGGTAAACATTAGCCGGAAGCGTTGTTCCACACGAGGAAGCTACCTTTCTTATTAGTGTCTGCGTCCGAGGCGTAGTCGTGTGTGCGCGGGGGTGGCGCGGGCGGCGAGGCGGGCGCGGCGAAGCTGTGCCGCAGCGGGGTCATGCGCAGCAGCCGCGGCCGGTCGCTGCCGCGCGAGCCCCACGCCGGCGCACCCATCGCATGCAACCACTACGCACCTGGAAATCGAATTGGGAGGGATTGTTACAAAATGGTAAAGGTTCTCGTAATAGTTAGTGTAGGGTCCGGCAGAATAAAATATTCAACCATTTCAGTGACGGATGTTACCCAAGGCCATTAACGTGACAGAGGGGCTACCACCAGAAAATTGAAAGCTTTTTTGGCAAGTATTTTCAAATACTTTGATCTCTTGCGACTAATCTAGAGGAGGCTTAAGTCCAGTAGTGGACTTTTATGGAATGTTGATGCGATTTGTAGTATGTGTGAAATAGTTAGTTGGATTTTGGTGATTCTCAATAGGTATAATTTCTTTTTTAATTTTAAGGTTTATAAAGTTATACTTTAATAGAGAGAAGTTGATCTAATTATGTTCAATCTTTCTGCTCGATAAAAAAGTCCATAATTATCTCTGAAGAACAAAGGCATAGCGTGCTTCCCGGCATCAGTGTTAGCTGTCTGAGTTTAATAACCCAACTCATCACGCATCGCTAAATATAGGAACCACTTGTGCCCATAAGAAGCTCGATGATATAATTAGATATAACTTTATTACCACTTAAGTTTATATGTTTACAGTAGCTGCCTTTCCCTTGAATGTAACTAGTATATGTAAACGGAGCGAGTTCAAACCACGTTCAGAGGCGTAAACATTGACCACGGTGTCTGGTATGACGCCCACATAGCGTGGGCTTACGGCAAACAACTAACGTCCGGTGATCAACTCTAAATATGTAGTATACACAGTAGCTTTGCTATCTAGGGCTAAATGTGTCCCACTTTAACAAGTCGCAAGGCAAATATGGCCGACCGGTCGGAGGTATCTACTAATTAGGTGTATCTAAAGAAGAACTTGAATGGACATAGTGTGTCGGGAACATTATAAATTAAATATAGTTAATGTATAGGAAATGATGGTGTATTTTGATCGTTGATGGAATCTGAAGTAGACGGCGCGTGTCCTGCGCCGACGCCGCACATACAGTATACCGTTGCGGATATCCGCCCGAGCGCCAACAAACTTCACATCGAGTACCTGCTCACCTATCTAAAATTTTATTATAATGGCGACCTGATTTAGATCATCATAAATTTCGCCGTATCTAACCACTAAATCTACTTCAAACATGTGCAAGGTGAGGTTTTATGAATGGCATTGAACGTAAATTACGGTGCTTTGTTTTGTCTCTACGCTGCCTCAATACACCTATCTAGTTAAAATTAGGAAACAATTTGGTGCGAGAGGCGACGAAGGGAAGATAACGAATGGTCACTAATTCTGCCGACCGAATAGGAGATGCCGACCGCAGACCCATTAATCTGTTTGGGACGACCCCTGTGTGGACATTTTGGTGTAATTAAATTCCTAGCCCTAGCCGGGGGTGATCTTTATTGCTGATAGCGATCCTCTATCTCATCAAAAACTTTACGTAGGCTTATTGTCGGACGGGATAAGTTAATCGTGCAAGAAAACTTTGTTCATTTAAAAGGCGATAAACTGTCTAATCTTATGCACATCTTACACCACAGGTTGTTAGTATAGTTTAGGAAGAATTCCTGCGGTAGGAGGATGAAATGGTGACCAGAATATTGACTTGAACACTAGTAAATAAGTCTAATTGACGCGGACGAAGTCGTGGCGAAGAGCTTGTAATGCTTGAAATGTTTACTGCACCGTCATAATAAAACTATATCAGCTAGCGACGGTCGTGCTCGTGTTCCCTATAAACGGAGTAATTACTTATATCTGTGTTAGCGTTACGGCCTGGCTGCTTTATTTTTACAGTTAAAAAGAATAGTTTCACAAAGTGCGCAGCCGCACAAAGCAGGCTGTTTGCGATTGTGCACAGCTATTCACTGCGCCGGATAGGAAACTAGCATTAATTTGCTGGCGCAGTACCGTTCGCGCCGAATTCGGCCACCGATGGTCACTGATCTTCCGGCGCGAGTCGCGACCCATGCAACTCAACGGTTCCAGCCGAAACCAGAATTTTATGGCCGCACTATCATGCTATTACCCCAGTTTAATGCATACCTACGGTCACGTTCAAACACAATTTATGTAAGCTAGGTACTCGTAAATTAAAATAGTAAACGAGTAGTTTACATACAATGGATAATAAATAATAAGAGCTAAAATTCTAAATTGGTGGGTACATTTATGTATAAATAACGGTGTTAACGGTATAAGTTGTCGAATTTGTAATTGAAAATCATTAATGTATAATTAATTTGTACCTTTGGCTTTTACACGACGTACTTTCGTGTGAATTAGGTAGATTGTAGAGGTACCTGCCTATTTAGACCTTTTACAACTTACATTAATTACAAACTTTAAACATATTAAGCAGAATAAAATAAAATTCTCGATAAAAGACGAGTTTTACATACCTACCTACTTATGTAGTATGTATTGGTGGTATGGATGGATGGTATCTGAGAGCGCCTTCAGCCATTTCGAGCATTTAAAAAGTATTTTCGGGCAAGAAATTGATATAGCATTTGACTCTAAATTTTGGAACCATCCTGAGATAGTAATAATTCCAAATAAAATTTATGATTATGTTAGATTTAAGCCGTGTTTATTTGTATGCCGTATAACATAAAAAGCCCATGTTTACACATAATATAGATACTTACAAGTAGTTATGTTACCCTAGTCTATAATTGAGATTTTATTTTATTTTACATAATGTGTCTATTACAACAAAACTTTGTAGGTAATTATCGTACGTACAATTGTTGTAAACATTATACTTAGGTACCTACCACAGTGTGCAAGATTTATGAACGTCTATCATAACATAACTTCACGAAGCAACAAATTATTATCGATTTTCCTTCCCTATCCCATGCGTTGGGGTCACAAGTAATCGTATTTCCGCCAATATGCTTCGTTGTCAGAGTCAGAATTTATATCGGTTGAGGGTTCCAATCGGTCCGATAGTTCTACCCCGCGGCACCGCTTTGAGCTCAAGTGGCACTTCGGCGACCATTACACTTGGAAACCATTAGTTGTCCATTCTTGGGAATCTGGGAATAGTACGCCAAGTGGTCGGCCCTTACAATGGGATGCGCCCACAAAAACTGTAGGACGCGTCCGTTACCGACCTGCCCATTAGCAACGCTCAGTATTCTCGTGAGAAATTAGCACCCTGCCTGCATCGGTTTCCGATTCCTATGTCGAGGATTGACATCCGCGTAAACACATGGTTATGAAATCCGAATCATAAGATGTCTAGTTACCCACTTCCATAGTCGGCTCGTGTCTTGGACACGGAATAAAGTTAAGGGAATTTATTGCGTATCGCATGTAACGGGTCCGTGCCCATGTTGCGCCCACGCCGATAATGAAATGAGATTTATGCGTAGCGGCGAGAGCAATAGTAGCACAATGGACCCACGGAATGCGCCTGAATCATTCATTCATTCATTACAAAGACAATGGTGTTTATTTGGAATGTGTTATGTATGATATAGTAGTGATGAAATACGCTTCTATTACTTCTTACATACTATCGTCATCCGACCATTATTTGGCAAACAAACGGCGTTGTAACGTAGTAAACAGATGAATTGTTACATGTTATTGATCTATGCGCTGTGACAAGTAGGACGGTTACGGTATCCGGTCTCAGCGTCAGCCTTGCCGTTCATAACTCTGTATAGGTACTACAGAATTAACAAAGCATCGACATCGTTCTGGATCTAATCTCATCGAACGAAACTGGGAAATTACTTCTCTCTTTTTACCATTATCTTATTCAGACGGCTTTATTAGGTTTTTTCTCATGAGAAATCGGTGTGCTGGTTTCGTTATTGTGCACAAGTAACTCCTCTTGTTATATCACAATGGTATTGGCACGAAGCGAGGGACGGTTTTTCAATGCTATCCTACTTTCTTGAAGCGTCAGTGCAAAGTAGATACGAGTATGACTTTAGGACGTAGTCTACGATGAAAATTATTAACTTATTTATTTTCGGAAGACTTACAGCTATTACATTACAATGGACATCTTATGTTGCTAACAGGAAGCCAATTACAAGACTCCTCTACATTTAATGATGAAAGAATGAATGAATGATTCTCCTCTATAAATAAATAAATAACACAGCGCCATCTAGCCCCAAAGTAAGAAAAGCTTATATGTATAAGAAAACTGATAAATTACTTACACATTTTTTAAATACATATTTTTTATACATACAACACGCATACCCGTAACAGAAATTAAACTTCACCATTTCAATTTCTGCCTGGCCGGGGATAGCACCAGGGACCTCTGCGTGGCAGACCGGCACGTAAACCAACTGAACCACTCAGTTCGTCATTAAAGGCTCCTACAATGAACTCTTCTATGATTAGGTACATAATATGGTTGGTAGTCGTACCCATACGTAGCCGATGGCGGGTCTCTAGTAGCTATTCAGTGTATACAGTAAGTGAACACATAAATGAAACTACAGAAAAAAGTAATTGTCTTAAATTCATAGAAATTGTTGCTCATATTAGCAGAACATAAATTATTCCTATGGACAATGGTTAAAGACGTCCGTGCGAAAATGTATAATGGCCATTTTTAATGACGTCATTTTCATTCAGGTCAAAGCTGTTGTGTATTTTAAGTACTAGGATGAAAATTTAAGCGATATGTTACACTAATTTTATTGAAATACTAAGATTACGTAGGTTGTAACTATCATAATAACACTAAATAGTATATTTTCTGGTTTTATTTAGTGTAAATAATAAGTATACGTATAGCAGCGCAATTCGACGGATGTCGTTTAACGGTTGGGTGGCCAGAAACAACGAGTTACCACTGCCGACTGCCACAGTCAAAGAATATGTTACAATAAAATGTAACGTCTGAAAGTTTATATTGCAAAATGTAAGTCTAGTAAATGTAGAGATTGTTACTTACCTGTGACACTTGTAAGTGGCTTTATCTATAAACTCATTATATGAGTCTTTCTTCATCGAACAGTCTCTGCTTATATACGAGTAAGTCGATAAAAAATAGACTTTACTTTTTTTATGTTATCCGGCAGACAAACAGGCATGCGGCAAACTTAAATCTACAGGTGATATTTTTTCCAATTATAAACTTTTACTGGATATGGTTTGTAGGCGTCGCATCTCACAATTAATATTTAACATAATTGTTATCATTATTTTGTAGTTTTATTCGACTATTTAATTAAAATTCTACATAACGTCACATTTCTACGAAATTTATTTTTATCCCCAGTAGACATCCAAAGCCCCAAGCAATGTCGGTAGACATGATAAATGTGACGTTGCCAAACGTATCTTCAAAGCATAAAAATGACGTACGAGACAAGCAATACGATCTCGTGCGAGAATCTGGCACAAGACGTTTGCGAGAGTAAAAGTACAGGTCAATTTAATGCATGCTGAATTTTGTAAAAGAAAGCCGAAGCAATTTTGAGGCTAAATGTCATCCATCATTTACGTAATGTATTTATGCATAAACATGAGTGAAAATGCGCAATTTGATTGAGGAATGTACCTACCCAGTACTACCTTTTTCCAGAGACTTTGTGAGTGAGTACTTTATTGAACTTCGGAATATGTTATAGCATATTATTATTGTTATTTTGTGATATACGAGGAAGTTACCACACCGCAAAAATTTCATAAAAGTTCGTACAGTAGGTATTTCGTGAAAAAGTAACAAACCCTTCCTAATATCCATCCTACACACTTTTGCATTCCTATTATTATTAGTAGAAAGGATAGGATAGCAGTAATATCTGTAGAATATTATATAATATCTAATGGGTGGGGTAGTATAAATGTAATCTAGAAACAACTCTATCTCGCTCTTTCCGTATGTCAAACATCTTGAAACGTTCTCAGGGGGCTTATCTGATGTTGCACAAGGATTGTATTGTGGCTTAATATTGGAGAAGTATTCCAAGCTATTCACTGCTGGCTGTGGGTTCTTATAGTTCGCTCTACAAGAGCTCCTTATGTCAAAGCGGCTTTTGTTACAGCCTCATTATGTAGCGTGGGAGACCCGGAATACGTGATGTTCTGCTGACATATTGATATGAACACCGTTTTAGTCATTATATGAATATCTAGTTACTTAGCTTTTGAGCGCGACTTCGTCCGCTAAACATTCGACAAATGTGTTATTATATCACCTATGCGTTATTCTGCGATGGTCTGGGATATAACTACACTGCCAAATTTTGCGTCACAAAGTGACAATGATCCAAACATCCTTACAAACTTTCGCATTTAATAATATTAGTAAGAAGAATTAATCGTTTTCAAATTCTCGAGGGAACTCTACGTAGAGTCCCACCCAAAACATTCATTTAAAAGTTCGTCTACATCTTGCTGGCTTTAAATTTAACAAAAGGGAAGAATGAGCCCGCATATTAAGATTGTTATTTAACAATGCCGGATCAGTTCTTTGCTAACTACCTGACGGTTACTCAGACTCAGAGTATTTACTAGCTCTTCGAATCGGTAGATTTTTAAAATATACTCTTCAAGTCATCTTCTGTTACCTATTGACCGACGCAGTACATCAAAATTTATATAAGAGCTTAGTGTGATCGCTTGCAATTACGCCAACGTGAAAGGTTGCATTGCAAACAGACATAGTCGGATAGTCGTAAAATGCCTCCCAATGATCGCTATAGATCAAGGACCGCGAAATATCCGTGCATGTTATTAGAACGTAACAATGAAGTGAACAAGATTCGTTACGACACGCATTGAACTTTATCATTGTTTTCTACAGCCTTCGAGATAAAATTATAAAATGGCTACGGTTACATTCTAAACTGCTTTAAAACGTTTAATTATTTTTAGTAAATACTTAGTTATTTATACGAAGCACGCGTAACTCATCACCACAAATGAAATAGGTACCTAGTCGTTTCCTGTCTTAAATTAGCTGACTCAGAGCGACGTTTACCTACACTTTATTTTATACCTATGTAAGTCTAAAACACAGCATAACAAATAAAATATACCGGTCTAATAAACATAGAATTTAGTTTTAAAGTGTAACACAATAATGTTCCGCGTTTAGAGTTAGTTGCCTTTAGAGGTAACTCGTTATTAATCTTTAGCCCACACTTGTTGCCCATAATTAGAGGATCTCACTTGTATGCGTCCGCGTTAATGACCCTGCGGCCATATTTGGCAGAACAAGGAGAAACCCGAAACCTCGGCTGTACCTCTTCAACTGTGAAGTGAATCAGCAATACCAGATTTATACACCAGGTCCATTCCGAACTTGAAGTAACGGTTGTTATGATTGCCTCCATTGTTCTTTTTTAGATAAAATTTGTTTTCGCGGACAGTTGTTAGCTAGCGCAAACGTTTTCAGCTCATCCGTTATTTCCATAACAATGTATGTTATAACAATAAGAGGGATTAATCGTCTAATGGATTGCAAGTCACAATAGGCACCGCAACACGCATACCGTATAGGTAATAAACTGAGGGTGCCGAATGAATGCAGGGAGATGGCTAGTGCAACGTTAATTTTGCCCCGGTGACGATCAAATATGGACTCTAATGTGTAGGTGTTACGTTCCACGTTGGCCGTCTGTGAGGTCTGGTGCAGCAGTGTGCTGGAGTGTGGCAACGGCGAGGGTCCGACGCGCGAGGGGCCAAAAACCCTCAGCGATGCAACGCAGCAAACAAAGCTTTTTCAACATTTCTTTATCACCTTTACAGCTGACTAAGCTGGATAGTCGATCATCGTTTTATTTAAGTACTTTTTAATTGAACATATACATAAAAATGAGATCTCAGTATTTAAAAACATGTACAATAAATATCATAATATGGTCTAGTAATCTCATCGGATAATAACTAACAATGTCATAAATAATTTTTTTTTTAAATAATATACTAGTCTAATTAATATCGAATAAATCTGGGTTACACAATCGAACAGTAGTCACTTTAATAACCCAAAGTAAATACGAATTACCTGAGTTGATATTTATTAGTTACTCTCAAAAGCTTAACAGAAATCAAAAGACAACTGCCACAAAACAATTTCAAATATCTCACCGTTAATACCGGAGACTCAAACAAACAAATCCAAGTCGGGTGTGATCGGTGTACACTTTAATTGTAAAGCCGCGATCATATCGGTAATTTCAGTTCTCGCATACGAAATTCAATCACTTATTATGCACACACCAGGCGACTGTATGCAAGCTGCACTCAAGTACAGCCAGCTATCGATCGCAACAACGAGCGCACACGCGATCCACAGACTACAGGGCGCGCAGCCGGCACGTTCGTCTCAAGCGAGCGTCGAAATAATACTAACATAACCTCAAAATGACGAATACGACCCGCCACCGCCGTCGCCCTACGCTTTAGATATTGTTTATGCCTGCCTGTCTGGCTGTGTTCGCCGGCGAATAGGGTTCAAACTGGAAATATGTAATTGTGGTAAAAAGGATAACGCCGCGTACAATATCTAAATATTAAAATAATTTGACGAATTTAAAGCAGCGACTGATTTCGACACCTTTTTTCACACAACCCAAATCTGTACTGTATTTGAGCTGATAATGGTGGTGAACGTTACATATTTCAAAACAACGGATAACCATAGGTACCTACTCGGAATTTTTTGAAGCGATAATGTAAACAGTAGATACGGCAATGTTTCTTAAAAGTTACCGCACCTTGTTGATAAAACTGAACTGTGCGATGCTCCAGTTTACTGTGCTCGCACTTTAAAACTGTTTATCACATCTTGCGAAATTTACCTACATACTCATATGAAAAATTCGAAATGTTTGTTCATTTACTGTTCCATTGTGTGATCAAATGGAAATTTAAATTTAAATGCCGTTACTATTTACGAAGAATCCACTTGAACACGCAGGACAAGTTGGGAAAGAAAAAAAAACACTTTATCGCGACAGCATTTGTGTACCTGCGCAACGTCTCCCTGGGGTCCCATTCCTCCCATACAAGAGCCGCTCAACCATGAAGAATGAATGATTCTAAGCAGCCGCTAACAAAAACTTGCTTTGAATTCTCGCCACTCGGTATATTCTCTAGTGGCTTTTATATAGTTTCAATAGCCGTTGTTATGTGGTGGTTTGTCTTTGTACTCCAATAGTACCGCTTAACCTGACGGTAATTATCGTTGGCAGATGGCATTGTTGCTATTTTAAGCATCGCCCGTTTAGACATTACGGATGAGGTACCTAGCTATTTATTGAATATAATATCACTCTCGCTCTTGCTGATTAGCTTTTAGGAGTGACTGTTAAACCAAGGTCTTAGAGTGGGAGGAGCTCCCACACTGTTGGACCCGATAGTAGCGTCTATAAGCAAGGTTATTGGTAACACTGTCATTTTACCTAATGGTCTTCGGAAATGTGCATCTTCTAAATTAATAATTTCTGACACATTACAAGATACTTTACCACCTATTATTACATACTTATATTATTTTACTTTCATGAATAGATTAGCGAGCTACTAGGCTAGTCACTTATTTAAATCCTTACCTTGACCTGATTGAACCCAGTAAGGTATTTGTCGCGTCCGTGGAGGCAAGGGGCATAACGTTCGTGGGTCGACTAGCGGCGCGTGCTTCCTGCGGGCTATTCTCCATTCTCCCATTAAGAACGGCGGCGTGCCGCAAGGATGCGTTCTTGGTCCAGAATTATCAGCTAATATTTTTAAAAATTATACTTGCAACAATATTTACAGACGAAAGTATGATCGTAACCTGGAGACAATAGATCTCTTAGCCCATTAGTAAAATAATGAAACAATCCACTTTTATCCAATATCTTTATGCAGCCATTAAATTGCGAAGTTCTTAGTTAGGCCAAATGGCATGCATCAGATCTCTGTGATATTTATCTTAAACGTTATCCTTATACGGAACCTGTTTTCCTTGTGTTTTTTACCTACAAGCTACTTGTAACTATTTAATTACTATTAGTAAGTAGTTATGGCCTGTTTCTCACAATCAAAGCTAGTTAAGTACACTTTTAGACCATTTTTTATTTTGAATTCAGTATTAGCAAAGCATTGTAAGTTGCTACCTACTCTTTAATCAACTTGCGGTGGTTAAACCTCTTTAAACCTTGTTTTGAACATAACTAACAATTTTCAATTTGAATTCAGTATTAACGAAAAGTTTTCGGAGTGCGAATGGGAATGTGACATGTCTACGTGCTCGGCATCGTGGCTTGTTGGGCTTTTGGGCGGCGCGCGCGCACGACTCCCCGAATGCGTGTCGAAAACGCCGGCCTAACTATGCTGCTAGCGTATACAGCATGTGCGGAATATATATCGTTTCATATCTTAACTTGATACTGGTTAAAGATATTCGCTTATAATATTGAGCTTGTAAAATAAAAACCCTTTTCATTGTGACTCTACCTTTATTTTTAAAGGAGCTATAAAAATACGTTCGGAACTAATTGTTTGTTTTGGAACCTATGACTTAAATACAGATCAAAACAAAAATTAACTGTGTTTTTGTGTAAAGAACAGCGGCAGATTTAATAATTACTTATATAAGTGTCTAGAATTACTTATATATTCAGGACGTGAGACGTAATAATTATCAAACGATATTCACTACACAATTAGCAGGAAGGCGGACACTGGGCCCTCGCGTGCCGTGCGGGGGCTCAACCGGGACATAACGTCAAGATAATGATGATGATGATGATGATGATTCACTACACAATTAATAAAGAATAACAAATTGCACAAAATTTGAGTTGTAAATGGCATTTGAATGGCAAACACATCAATGAATGATTATTCTCATTTTAATGAAACGAAGTGCTTATCCATATTGATTGGAAAACCATCGAAATAACCTTGTGTTAATTTTATTATGAATATTTGGAAGCGAAGACGTTATAACCAGTAACCAATTAAACGCACACCGCTAATGGTTCAATTAAAAGTAGTACTTACCTATATCTACATAGTATAACACAAAATCGCTTCCCGCCATCTGTCCCTATGTTATGTACGCTTAGATCTTTTAAACTACGCAACAGATTGTAATGCGGTTTATGCGGTTTTCAACAATAGATAAGAGTGATTCTAGAGGAAGGTTAAAAACCAAAAAAGGGTAGATAGGGGTAAAGTAGGTGTACGTGAACGAAATCGCGCCGGGTTCATTGGTATAATTATAATCAAAATTTTCGACCGCGTAATTTTTTTTAATCTAAATTTTATAAAAACATGATTCGGTGGAGAGCGTCGGTGGCCGACCGGTTAGAGTATCTGACTCGTAAGCCAGAGGTCCCGGCTTCGAATTCCGCTCCGGCCATGTACCAATGATTGTTTTCTGAGTTATGTGTATTAGTTGAATACTAACCGATGCTCTTACGGTGAGGGAAAACATCGTGATGAAACCTGCACATTCAGGCGACTGGATGTGTAGCCATGATCCAATCTGGTCAGGTTCCCCTGGTAGCAGGGTCATGGAGGTTAGATGGCAGTCCTTCTACTGTAATTAACTGACATGCCAAATCCTGGATCATGGTCACAGCGAACCCCAGGCCATCGTGCGCGCGAGCACAACTGGGACATTAACGCCAAGATGATTGAAAAAAATGTAAATACATGATCTAATATACATAGGTAATATCCAATATAGAGCGGACCTCGATAAGCAGGACTTTCAAATTCTTGATACAGGATGCAGTTTGAACTACAAAGCACTTACATATAATGGATTAACAAAATCAGTTTATAATTAATACGACTGATTTGAATGTAAATTAAATATTACCTGATATAATACTGCATGACTAAATGTTAGTTATTGTAGCATATTATTTTTATTATGATAGTAAATGACACATAAGTACAATTAAATACCATTCTATTATTTTCCTCGTTTTATTCATAAGAAGTGGCATGATCAATAATAATAAATAAAAGAAAATGTGTCATAAAGGTACATTATATTGTTTATTATAAAATATAATATTATTATTTATTACAATTAAGAACTACTTCTAAGCCAGTACGAGGGGCGGTTGATAAGTTATCTTATACTTATGAAAGAAAATATTTAAATGTTTGTTATTTATTATTATTATATATTAATCGGCAACTGCAACGCACTCAATTATGAAGAAAAATGTACCCATCCTTTGAGTAGTTCCAAAAAGATAGAGACCGTCATTATTTTGCAATGTGGTACACATTAACAACCCTGTCCGCTGCTGCAATTCCTCCTCCGCGCTTGGCAGGCAAGTTGCATTGCAGAACGCAGTGTTGCAGACAACGTTGCTGCCCATTCTGCTGTTTTAATATAGGTATAATGCATAAAATTATTTGCTGCCCATTTACTGGTTTTCGGCCATAAATTCTGTGTTGTAAATGTAAATGTTCTGCCCCTATAATATTAGTTTCCTTTTACGATACCCGGATACCAATGGATAGGGTTGGAACTGCATTCTACTCTGCCGGACCCCATACGGGATAATAGAGATTTTTATTTTCAAATGACTTAGTATGTATAGCTTTTTTATCCGCGACTTCGTCCGCGTAAAATTCGGTTATTACGTTCCGGATCCGTTCCCGTGAGAACCGCATTCAATTCCTGGAAAGCTTACAAAAAACTATAGCCTATGTTACTCGCTTTAATATAGCTTTCTTAAAGGTCGTATTTGAGTGTATCCATTACAAACAAACAACAAAATCTTTACTTTTTATAATATTAGTATACATAATTATAAAAACGTATAGGTTTCCAACAGTCTATATGTTCCAAAGTGTCACAATTACCTACTATTTGTCTCCTTTTGCAAAAACCCTTTAGTTAGGCTACGATACGAACTGAGTAAGTACAAGAGCCACAACAGTCACTATTTTTGTCTTGTGGTCATTGCACTTATTGTAAATTGTAAGTAAGGCGAATAAACATTACTCAAACGAGTGCCTATTCTTGATAGTTGTCGACATTCCGAGGCGGGAGTGGCGGGAGCGGTGCGCCCGCGCCGGCGGTTCTCCGAACGACTTCACAGATGGGAGATGTTTGTTGATGCACCTTTGTCCGACGCCGTGAGTGGGCGTTTCACTGTCTTTAGTTGGACGACCGTTCTTTTCTTTTTCCACACTGTTAAACTGGTACTATTATGTTACAATGTGTGCCGTGAGGAAGGTTTGAAGTGGAGGTAATAAATTATATTTATTTACTGCAACGACGTAGAAAAGTTCTGTCGTATTGGGACATTTTTTCACCAGGCTTGATATAATATTAACTAAGCTAAATAGCATGCTTTCTACCGAGCCTTACTACCATAACAATCAAATAACAAAAGTCATTCAAAATTCCACATTAAGCCCCCAAGAACAAACAGTGAGCAATACGGTGTAACCGTCAAACGTGACCCACGTGCATGTAATATGGCCGTGATTAGGATAACTTTATATAGGTAGCCGTGCTGTCATTCAGTTCCATTTAGTCCTTATTACCACCACTGAAAGTACAAGTTTGGTTAACCCAACATGCAGCCCAGTAGTACGAACGGCGGCTTCCGTGCAACCCACCCGCCCGGAACCAAAACAACGAACTTAAAACAAAGCTCACATTACGTTTAGCTTAAATACTAGTGTGGAAAAAACAAAAATTCCCCACGGGTATTAAGTATGTTTATTTTATGGGTATCTGAGGTCGTTGACGCTGTATTTTAATATTATTTATACAGGTACAATTGCTGACTAGCAACTGGAACGTTTTAAAAATGTTCATATGTATCGCATCAACAGCTCATACTGCTGAACTTTCGCCTAATGTACATTAGTGCCTACGCTTGGCAGGCGGGTCGGAGATCGCAGCATACACAATAAAGGAAAATGCTACTGCCCAGTTTCAGGTCTATGGAAGCCCTAGCTAGAGCCTGTCTCCAAAACATTCACCTCTTCGTCGGTTAAAAATCTACCTCTCAGTTTTGAGAAAAAATGTCTTCAAGTGTTTTTTTGTATACACATGTAAAGAGTTCTTATATGGCAAGACTCTTTAAATTTATTTTTCTTCAGCTGTCTTGTCTAGACATGACAGCTGAATAACAAGATGGCGTATGTAATGTGTGTATTGTATCGACTATAGAACTAACATGTAGATAATAAAATGAATAGTGTAAGAAATGGACTTTAAATGTTGTTTCTTTAATTTACAGGTAGGAAGTGTTATGTATTTTGGTTAATTTAGAACTAATGTTATTATGTGAATAAGTGTAAAATATAATCTTTAATTTGCAGAGAAACACATTTTAGTTTCATTGGAATAGAAACATATATTATTATACACATTAAAGAAAAATTAAGTGGACACCGATTTTTGGCCGACGAAGAGATGAAGGCCGCTGTAATGATCATTTCAATGAGGAATCTAAATAATACTTATTAATGGTTTAATTGCACTAAACTACTGATAAATGTGGATAGATACAGTAATTGACGAGGTACACCTAGGTACACCTAAGAGGTATTTTGTGTCTGCGCAAGGTCTGATTGGATCGTTAGGCTAAAATCTACCTACATATACCTATCTAATATTGCACAAAACAACATCCTCATCCTCACCGAACCTCACTCCCTCCGTTTTACTTAATCCCTCCAAGCTGCCGAAGCGCATTAACAAGTGGCGGTAATTGGCGCAAATGACGTCATTAATCCGTCGGCTGCTCGGATTACAGACGGCCGGACAAATTAGACTGTCCACAAGCGCGACCGCGGCCCGCCCGCTTTGTACCTTTTGTAACCACAATATGTATATTTAAAAGCTGTTCGATGTAGGTACAGCCATCACACGACGCCATGATTCAAGGCCGGCCATTGTTGTACTCGACCTTTGTCTAGTGGAACTCATGGTTCTAGTTTTTGTCGCACCCAAACATTCGGCTGTTTCATTAGGCTCACATGTCTGCTTTTAAAAATGATGACCGGCGTTGTTGAACTTTTTACGCAAAGTTGTTTCGTAGGTGTTATCTACATGGTACAATTTCAGATTAAGATTTGGCAATAATTTCACATGGGCTAAATAAATGACGAGGTGTTTAAGCACGTATATTAGCGTTAATTGTCTAAAACGTTATAATGACAATGTGAATTAACATAAGATGCCCAGGTCCCACGGCGCCTGCGCCGCTGTGAAATGTAATCTACGCGCCGATCTGGATGATATCACACTCGTGATCCGGGTCGCATTGGCAGTTAGACGTGGAGCGGTTGAGCGTCTATTATTGTTAATAGTAATATTTTACTGCGCCCTTAATCTGTCTGTTTAGAGGTTTTTATTATTATGTGTTTAGACATGGACATAGAAAAACGTCAATTTACATGGACTAACATTGTAGCTGTGTGGAACGTCGGTGGCCGTGTGGTTAAGAAATGCCATTGCGACCATGTACCAATGACTCTTTTCTGAGTTATGTACATTAGTTGAATACTAAGCGATGCACTTACTGTGAGGGAAACATCGTGATGAAACCTGCACACTCAGGCAGCTGAATGTGTAACCATGATCCAGTCTGGTCAGGTCAGATGGCAGTCGCTTCACTGTAATTACTTCTACCAAATCCTGAGTTATATTCAAAGTAGGGCCAAGATGATTTATTTTTACTACATGCATATACTGTACCATGCATAGGTAATCTACAAACACTCTACAATGTTTTAAAGTACGAGTTAGTGTTTAGTCCATCGATGTAATGAAGGACAAAACTATGTTTTGTGGTACTGATAAAAGCTTTACACATGTCATTGTTTGTATCACATGTCTACGATTAGTGTCATGTAATCATACAACGACTTATGACCTAACTCAAACAAATGTTGATGTAACTTCAGCTTAATAGTTTAGCTTGAAATTAACATTTTACATAAAAGAAAAATCCTCCAAAATAAAGCGCGCTAATTTAAACAATTTCATCATAAATACCTATTGTAAAATTGAATACCTGCATTGTAGGATAATTTATACTACGTACGGACAATGAGTAAAAGATATGTCTGTAACTGTTTTTAAAATTTTCGCTAAACTTGGTATGCTTTTCTCTACCGTAATAAGTGTTCGATACTGTAAAGACAAGGATTGTCAGATTTTGTACAGTATAATATGAACCCTCCCAATATCTTTGTCTCACGACGTTTACGTGTGGCCTTTATGCCTAATGGGCTATAGGAAAGCTGCCAAGTAATGCATGATGTCGGTACACGAGTTTTCCATTACCAAGGCAGGTCCAACATTCACACCGAACGGTAACGTGCGAAAGGGGACACAGAACAAGCACGGGAAATGTCAATGGTTTCACACCCCTATGAGAAACGCGCCAACAATATCAAAAGCAATAGGCAAGCAGACGATAATTTACTTTTTAATAATTTAAGGGGCGATAGCATTCTTAAGTACTTACATGCTAAAATCATTTTGGCTTTAATGTCCCGGTTGGGCTCTCGCGCACAAGTGCCCGGGGTCAGCTTTGACCATGATTCAGGATTTGGCAGATCAGATAATTACAGTGGAGCGACTGCCATCTGACCTCCGTTATCCTGCTATAAGGGGAACCCGACCAGATCAGATCATGGCTGGAATGCGAAGGTTTCATCACGATGCAGTAGGAACTTAAAAGCCATACGATAAATAAATAAATAAATCACGATGTTTTCCCTCACAGTAAGATCATCGTTTATCATCCAAGTAATGTACATAAATCAGAAAAGAGTCATTTTTACAAGGCCGCAGTGGGCGTCGAACCCAGTACCTCTCGCTTACGAGTCGGATACCTTAACCACTCGGCCACCGACGCTCCTTACATGCTAATAACTAACAATCCGTAGGCAGCACCTATAAATATTTGCAAACCACAATAACTCCAATGCCGATTTATGACATCTGTGTCGAAAACTTTTATTATAAAAGTAACCTAAATACATAAACGAGCTGCAAAGGTGACCACAAATCCTTAGACTACCTACCCACAAACATTGTTTGTTAATAATGTAACGTACTATGACAGCATCTTCCAATATAACTCAGTAAAATAGCCTGCGCGTTTGCTTTATGTACCTACAAGAAAGTCCTCGGTTGAATGTACACTCGGGTGCAGTTGTATCAATTCAGAATCAATTGATAGGACCCTTGCGAAGCGGCAAGGTTATTCAAAGTTCAAGTGAGTGCGGCAATCAGCACGATGGCTGCTTCGACAATGGTGTACGGTTTCAGCCTGGGAACGCGCGTCGGTTCCACTTGGTCGGCCGCGCTGTGTACCTATACGCTGTCAACTCGCAGCGTTGTCACCGTTATGAGCAGATAACATTTCAATAGCGGTTGGGTATACAGAAGCAGTAGGTATCTAATATTAAGTAGGTTATTATTTGTTTAAACTATCGCGGGAACATACCTTTAAAATGCAATACCCTTTACAGGCATAGAAACTGTCTAAGTTTTGATGTCTGATCATAGTTTAAATTGTCTCAGGAGGACTTGAAGGTACCTTTATAAATAGTTGCTCTATACGGCCAGAGCAGGCATGACTTTTATTTAGAACTATGCTCTTACTTTTTATTGAATTTTTCGTCCATTCTTGACACTACATTTTCCATGACACTATCACAAAATAAAGAACGGCCCGTCCCAAGCAGAAGGTTCACTGGAAACAATGCGTCATTTCCGTCACGCACACATTGACGTTACGTTTACAGGCATTCTCAAGCAGTTTCAAGCAGTGCTCGGTCGCGATTGTTAACGCGAGAATTCGTTGTAGTGTCGATTTAAATTTAATATTATTAATTTAAACGATATTATTATTGATAAAATAAAATTACTTGTACGCAACTAAGATTACTTAAAAACATACAAGCAACGCACGCAGAGTCCAAGAAATGATGGGTGACCATTTCAGACTTTGAGGCTACTCGAACTTCAGCACCGCTACGAGTTCTAATGCCGATTGTGAAGCGAGGTTGACCAAGGTCTTCCGCTACAGACCCTAGGACTAGTTGAACAGTTTCAGGCACCACATGACAGTTTTTAACAGAATAAAAAACCGTAATGGCCACCTTAATGGTTTCTAGTCGGAAATGCCTGTCTAGTCTAGTATAAAAAAATCACTGACCAACTTCCTTCTCCATCATCAGATCAACTTTCGTGCGCGCTCCGATTGCTCATTCAATAATTTATATTACTTTTATTGTCTTTTATTACGATCAGCATCACACATCATCACAGCAACTAAGCTAAAATGTAAAAAATTTCGAGATCGCTCCACTAGCTCATTCATTCATTGATCACACCAACTTATACCACTTAAAACGTACAAAATGTCGAGCTCGCTTCGCTCGCTCATTTATAACTTTCAGGTATTTCCTTATCATTCATCTAGCTCGTTGCGGTTACTCATTCATTGTTTTCCTTAATTTAGTATTGTGAAGATCACCCGTTGCTGTTAAGACCAAATATGTCTAAAATTGCAAGCTGGCTCCGCTTGCTCATCCATTCAATGATCACTTCAGGCTTTTATAACTAAGAATGTCACAAAAATCAACCTCACTCCTTCATTTTCACGAATCTCACTTCATTTTTAAGACCTGAAACTTCCTAATACCACTAAAAAGGAAAAAAAATGTAACTCAGGGCGCTGGCTCATGCAATTTTTTACACCATTAATCAAATCGTTTAAAATCATAAAGTTCAAAAGAAATTTAATAATTAATTAGCGAATAAAGCCTGTTAATTGGTTCTGAAACTTGCTGGAACTAACAAAATACAAACGACGTTTTTGATAGATTCGATTTTGTGACATATAAATTAATAATTACTGATCTAGATTTATATCCGGCGACTTCTGGATCATACTCTCTAACCAATAGATTAACGAAGGGAAATAAAATAGTGTGGAGGAAATAATTTGTGATTATATGATTTGATTAGGGATGATTTGGTATTTTAAAACATCTTACAACTTTTAGTCAGATGTCCTTTTGATGAAACTGACTAAAAACTTTGATAAATAAAACATTTTGTCTTTTAAATTTTGTTACTTTATAAGTTGTCCTTTCAAAATTTACTCAATGAAGTTTTAATTATGTAACCGTCGTATAAAATCGCAAGCTCGTGGAGCTCGCTCATTCATTAGTTCTTTTATTATGTTCATTCCAGCACGGTAGAGCAAAAATTCAAAAAATTTCGAGCTTGCTACGCTCGCTCATTTCTTTGTACATTAATGCTGCCCGCATAATCAACCCGAATTTTAAGAGCCAATGTACCAAAATATCTGAATTCGCTACGCTCGCTCAGGTCTTTTGTAAAAAAATTTCGTTTCATTTTTTAAATCAAATAGGTACGCCTCTCCAAACATTGTGAGCTCGTTCATTCATTAGTTTGTGTTACACCAGTTTTTCTAAGCCAAGATTCAAACCATTTCGAACTCGCTACAATCGCTCATTTTTAAAATATTCATATCGCCTACACCGCTTATCAATTCAGATTTTAAGAACAAACATATCGAAAATTCAAAAAGAATTACAGAGCTCGATTATGTCATGTGAAAACTGAAAACTGGATCCGCGGTGGGTGGCTTAAATTGTGCTGATTCATCGACTCGGCTTCATCGGCCACCTCAGGGGCCAGCCCCCCCCTAGAAAATAGGCCTAGATACGCCAATGAGTCTGATGATATAATCAGGTGGCGATGAATTTTTAAAAAGTTAATAAAAAGTACATTATTATTACTCCTACTAAAAGCATCATGTCTGAAGCTGGTATGGAAACTCTAATACACTTGAACACAATCTGAACAGCTTGGGAAGCAATTATGATTACATTATGGCAAGGATTAGATATTGGTCCTTTGCAAAAGACATGTTTGAAAGATCTTTAAAATTCTGTTCGATATTTTAAAAACTCTTTTCAAAATTCAGAATAAATACAGTAGCAACCCTAGTGAGTCGGCAAGTTAAGGTAAGTATTTTCGAAGACGACGGGAGTGGATCTTCTGTTATTTTTCTACTCGTATTTTGTGACACTATATAGGGCCGTCACGTGCCGCGCAAGAGAGTAACCGGGATTTAACTGCAGGGTCTACCTATGTTAAGATTTGAAATTATGTTATAGTTTTAATTGTGCATAATATCACTGATTTAAAAACGGAAATCACTTACCATAAGGTCAGATAGCGGCCAAGTCCGATAAAAAAGTTTCATACCTCTGAAAAAAATATGCTTTTTATTTACAAAAATTACAGTAATTACATTTGCTACTGAAATAATTATACAGCTGCCATATTATTTTACGTTAGGTACCCATATAAATTCCATTGTTGCGATAACGACGCGTTGCGCGACGCTGTGTCGTTTAGTCACATTTTCAGCAATTCTGTTCGTGACGAAATAGAAGTCATATATACCGTTCAAAAGGTAATTTTCTGCCGAAAAGTACTGGACACATTTCAGCTACATGTAACGGATTCCAAGTAATTTACCAAAATGTTTCGAAAACGTAAAAATACAAACAATAATTTAAAAAAGTTACTAATATTTATGGTATAATAAACCTAATCTATATTATCTAATACACTGTTAGAAAGAGCATTTTCTTCTAATTAATTGCTACTAATCATATAGGTAGGTTACTTGTTTTAAAGAAAAATGTGGAAAACGTGTCACGAAACTTTGGCGGCCATATTGATGACGTGCAGGCGTCACGTAGCGTGCCAGAAAAAATGGTGTCTTGGGCTTTTCAGTATCGTTTACACATGTACTATCTGAACCTAAAAGAGCGCATTGGTTACCAGATCTCAAATAGGTATTTCAGGGTAACTTTCAACGTACACACCTACCAAACCCTGCACCATATTACGTAACTTGGTGTCTGTAATGTATATTTGTCTATTAGCCATACAATGACAATGGCCGGCTTTCGCCGTCCGTCGGAGCGAGTATGTAGGCCGGACGCAGTTTCTGGACCAGAAAGGATATTACCTCGGCAACTCCCATTGTTCGCGGACTTTCGCCTCTCGGTTGATCTTACGCAAACACTCAACGGCTTATCTGGTCGAATTAATCTCTTGCATTGCTTTTCGTAATCCCTTTAATACGGTGGGAGAGCTGTGACATACATAGACATAAAATAACTTCCTGGCAAATGGGCAAACATATTGGCAGCTGGAGTGGCAAATGAAATGAAATGGAATAATATTTTAATCGATTAATTTAACACATAGCGTATCACAAATGTATTGTGAGAAACAAAAACAATTTTGTTTTTCAACGGTAGATCCTATGGTAAGTTTAATGCATCCTTTCCTACCTTTCTTTCACTCATGGTTTAACAGGTAATTATCATAAATTTGGATAAGCTTTGACCCTCATTTCAGCTATGTAGACGGTACATTTTCTTTAAGACCTCCCTTAAGATAAATGCTATCCACAATGCAGTGCACCCTTTCAATAATGAAAAATATTGATTGTTAATAAACGTCGTCTCGTCGTCTCGTCTCGTCTACGCTTTAGTGGAGTCCGGGCGTTATGCCAGAACTCCCCAATACAACACAAGGCAGCGTTTAGCTGACGGTGCATCTTTCCATACGGGTAATAACTAGTGGTACGGGTGCGCATAATTAATGATAGCTAGAGAAAAGCTTGAAATAGCACCGATTTAAATCGACGCCCTTGGTCCGTTGTTTGCAGAGAGTAGGAAATGTCTTAGGAACTTCTTCCACAGTCATAGCCACAGGCCAAGCTTCTATTCACCCTGTCAATTGTATATTCTTGTGAGCCTCTATCGAACTTTGTAGGTTGAAACATCGGAGATGAAGGCATACTCGCGTATTGTGGATGAGCTGGTTACCCGCTGAAATTCAGAGCATCCTCATCGTGCAGAACTAAGGACATGGACTTGTAAAAAGTTAGTAAATTCGCCTTCTGCACTGCCATTTGCTAGTATTAATTCCGCTACTGCTCGTATACCCACCTCTAGCGCCCACTAGCGCCTCCATAGACCTTTAAAAACATTAAAAGAGCTTTCAAGGACCGCCATCTCATCATCTATAAAATAGTAGTTCATATAAAATAGTGATTCCCATGCAGTTGACGGGGTTGCTAAGGCAAATAAGTAGCAAATTAATGACACAACCTGTTCCCCACTTCGTTTGGACAGCATGCATTTATTTCAGTAGAAAATGCAACAAAACAATAGTTCAAAGCACAAATCACTGAATTTGGCATAGAAAGGAAGTAACATGTCGCCAATAGGGAAACTCTATCTATCATAAATCCCCTAAACTTCGTCTGTTACTGAAGAAAGTTGTTGCGCCCATTTGTAGTCTTATTCTATTGAAACTTAGACAAATCAGTCACAGTTTTAAAATATTGCCTCCCCCAACAGTATGGCATCTCAGCCATATGCTCGAAATTGTGCAAATTAATGTCGTTGATGTCACAAATCGATGGTAACAACGACATCTGGAAAATCACTGAAAAATGAAAATACTCTTTTTAGTCCGCCGCGGATATACATTTTTTTCTCGACTACATATCCACTAAGTTTAAGATATTTTGGAATCTCCCGATTGCCATTGTTCCTTTTGAAATTTTGAATGTATCCAAAACTAATACAAACAAACGAAGATGAAAGGGTTCATAGTATTTCGGCTATTTAAATATTTGTGCTTTACGTTATTATTGAGGTAGGTAAGGTAGCATAACTCTCAAAACAAAATAACTCGAAATTATTCATTTGGCACAATTCCTATTCGAAATTAGTTTATCGTAACAATAACTGAGTCATAAGTATGGGTTTTGTTTTACTGCATTAAATTCTATCACGTCGTGGAGTTGTCAACTTGGTATGAGTCATCTATGGCAAAGTTAAAGACGACCGTTGGAATATTAAAATAGACCTGTATGACTGTCGCTTTGTGACTAATTCTATGGGCTATATGTACCCTGAGTTAGTAATGTTTGCTAGTTTTCAATACAGTAGAATTATTTTGTTAACTGACATGACCGAGTGGTACAAGTCACGTAGACAAGGAGGTTTTCTTGTACTTATTATTACAAGCTTTTATTTAACTTGCAATGTTTGTAACGATGTATGTATGTTTGGTATATATGTGATGGTATCGACGACCGGACGGTAGTGGTTCAATGGTGAACTGCCACGCAAAAGGTCCCGGGTTCGATTTCCGCCCGGGCAGAAATTGAAATGATGCATTTAAATTTCTGTTACGGGTCTGGGTGTTCGATGTATAATAAGTATGAATTTAAAAGTATTTAGGTATTATATCAGTTACGTAGCACTAGCACCCATAGTACAAGCATTGCTTAGCTTAAGGCTAGATGGCGCTGTGTGAATTTGTCTACATGATTATTTATTTATTGGGGGCAAAAATCTTGCAAGTCTAATTTGACCCTTTTCCCGGTGTTCAATTGAACTGAAATTTTGTATACCTATGTAACTTGAATGACTATACCCCTAGGTGATATTTCTAGGTTTGATAATAATGACGGAAGGTGGCCATAAGGAACTAGGTACTGGGGCCTAATTCTCGCACTATGACATCTGGGCATTTTTTCTAGCCAGTACATTACATCCGTATCAAAAAAATATTTTTTCAACTATTTTCGAATGTCGTATATTGTCAAAAATAAATCAGTGACGAAAACGTCAATTATATATTATTATTATTATTATAATTATTATTGATTAAAAAATACAGATTTTTGGCTAGGGAAAATATCGATTTTGTGATGTAAATAAATAAATAAATAAAAATCGTTTATTACATCTATCTTACACATGGCACAGTACATTAGATGTCACAGTGCGAAAATGGCCTTCCAGAACGCAACAAGAGAAACCTACCGTGTTTGGGCTCTTGATGAGTACTATATATACCGCGTGATAAAAGCTTGTTATAAAAAATGTTTTTCATTTGAGAATTTATTTTATACAGTGCAAAACATTTAAAACCAAATTAAAGTCTTGTGAAATAGTAGGTGCCAATGTGAATGGTATAGGCGTAGGAAGGGGGGGAGCCGGCTGGGTCGTGCCCACCCCAGAATGGTCTGGTGCCCACCCCAGGATAGGGTGCTCACTGGCCGTACATTGGCGATTGACTCGGCTTCATCGGCCACCTCAGGGGCCAGGCCCTCCCTAGAAAATAGCCGTAGATACGCTAATGGTAGATGGTCTTATCTCCACTAAACCTGTCAATATACCAATGTTTATTTTATTACAATTAGAAGTACCTTAACTTTACTTTAAGTACCTACTTATTTTGTACACGGCTACCAAGAAAACGGGCAGTAGAGTCACAATTTTTTTGTAGTCAATACAGTACAGTAGTGTTTGGTGGAGTGTTATTTACAAACCACCTGCCAAGGCCTGATTATGGCTTATAGCAAAATCGTCCATTTTAAATATATGGTGACTAAATGACAGCATAGCATTGTCACATTATGCATTTAACATTCATTCCAAAATTAGGAACGGGTTTCTTTTCATATTTTTCGATACTTTCTTTTTGTACCATCATGAATGTGTATCTATTATACTTACGTCTAGTAATTAATGGTACTTGACAGTGGATAAATTGTCCCATTTGTCACAAAAATGTCGCAAAATGCTCAATGACTTTTCTTAATGTAGGTATCTACAAACGACTGATGGTTTACAGATACCGGCTCTCGAATGCGAGTGTTAGTGGTAAATTAGATTAACTAATAAAAGTTGGTAGCTAACAAGTATTAGAAGTTACAAAAATAAAAATAAACTTCATTATCATATCCTTTACAAGCAAACAAACATTCATCATCATCATATCAGCCAGGAGACGCCCGCTGCTGGGCATAGGCCTCCCCCAGAGATCTCAACAAAGGCCGGTCCTGTGCTTCCGCATCCAGCTGGTACCTGCGATCCTTATCAGGTCGTCGGTCCACCTTATGGGAGGCCTACCTACGCTGCGTCTTGCGGTACGTGGTCGCCACTTGAGAACTTTACTGCCCCATCGGCCATCTGTTCTTCGAGCTATGTGCCCTGCCCACTGCCACATCAGTCTGGCAATCCTTAGAGCTATATCGGTGACCTTGGTTCGCTTGCGGATCTCCTCATTTCTGATTCGATCGCGCACAGAGACTCTGAGCATAGCTCTTTAACAGTGTAACAGTGAGCTTACTTATAAGTACGTCAGTTTTACTCAAAGACTAACTTAGACCTAGATATAATGACCTAGAAATAATAATGTTGCCACAACACATTTATGTTATTAAGATAAGACTCATTGCTATGTTACGGGTACAAACCTCCTTGGTTTTTACGTAATTGTAGTAGTATAAGTGTTTATAGAAAATGTAAAAATAATAATAAAAAAAAAAAAAAAAAAAAAAGTACATAAACAGTGAATAAACAAACTCAAAAATAAACTTATTTTTCGACAATTTATTTACAGAGAGGTAGAGATTGGTGCTTATTTTTAGCTTACCGTAAATCGTATTTATAATCTAGATACCGACTCTATAACAAAGAAGCATTGTACTAATATCTGTCTAAGCTGACTTGTCTTATTTAGTGAACAAATAATTCCCAAAATCATGACTTGCCGTCTTGAATTTTATATGAAACACATAGAATGTGAATTCCAACTAATACTGCTGCACATTATCCATTTAAATACATAATCCCCTAAAAAATAAGACAAATCAGAATGGACAGATTATAGGGGAGAGTACGCTAATTTGTACCGGCAACTAAATCGTACCGCTGCCTTATTTTCTACCAGTTGGTTTATTTTAATATTCTGGCAACACTAATTTATTGCTGGAAACACTAAAAACCCACTGACAAAATGGCGCTTGCCTGTGTCTACTTTGTCGTACGCAAAAACTAAAAGAAGATATTTCATTGGTAAAAAGCTATTTTTTCGTGAAAAAACTTAAGGATTATTGAGGAAACGGTAAGTGAATAACAAAATCTAAAGTAATATCGTAAATAATAAGTTATTTAGCTTGATATTCGACCAAAACCATCGAGCCGGTGATTTAAGGTTATGAAAATATTCCGTTTTTTCTCTGTTTGTTAGGTGTTTGACAAATTGTACCAGTTGCTCGTTTTAAAATTGTACCGGTACGAATTATCGATCGGGTCTATAAATCGTACTGGTGCGAATTGGAAACCATATTTGATATGTACAACTAGAAATGTTAGATATTAATTTACTTGGCTGTAATCAATATTTGTGTAGGTACAAGTAATTCATTCGGTTTTATTATATTTTAGATGTCTGAGAATAAAAGAAAATACTATGCATGGACACAAAATGATTTAGAGGCAGCACTGGTGGCATTAAAAGCTAAAACTGTCGGACTGAATGAATGCTCACGCCGATATCACATACCGAAACCAACACTAAAGCGGCATTTACTGCGCAGAAACAAAATTTCAAACGATGGGAAAATCCACAAAGGAAGGCCTTGTGTCTTTTCAGCTTCTATAGAAAAAGAATTAGCCCAACATCTTTTGTACATGGAAAGCTGTATGTTTGGCTTGACCATTACTGATGTAAGACGCTTAGCTTACCAGATTGCGGAACAGAATAAAATAAAACATAGCTTCAATAAAGAAAAGCAGATGGCTGGCAAATCGTGGTTTTATAAATTCATGCGTCGACATCGTGCGTTGAGTGTTCGTCAACCGGAATCCACGTCTATCAACCGAGCGAAAGGGTTCAACAAAGATAATATTTATCATTTTTTTGATAAATTAGAGAAGATTGTTGAGGAGAAAAAGTTTAACCCCAACAACATATTCAACGTAGATGAGACTGGATTCTCGACCGTTCAGAAAAAATCTCAAAAAGTAATTGGTCAGAGAGGTAAGAAGCAAGTTGGAACAATCTCAAGTGGTGAACGTGGCGTTAATACGACAGCTGTATGCGCTACTAGTGCTTCAGGCCAGTATATTCCACCAATGCTCATATTTAAAAGAAAGAGGATGAGCCCTTTGTTGGAAAATGGAGCACCACCCGGCAGTATTGTCACAGTATCTGAAACGGGCTACATAAACAGCGAACTATTCGTGCAATGGATGAAACATTTTATTAATATTGTTAAACCATCTCAAGATAAAAATGTCCTACTCTTACTAGATGGACACACAACACATTCCAGAAATTTGGAAGCAATTAAATTAGCACGAGAACATAACATAGTTTTGCTGCAATTGCCCGGACACACTACCCACAGGCTCCAACCATTAGACGTCTCAATTTTTGGACCTATGAGCAAGTACTATATACAAGCGGTAGAGACATGGTTAAGGTCGAATCCAGGCAAAGCCGTAACTCAGTACGAAGTCACTGAACTATTTAATCAAGCGTATATGAGAGCTGCGACCGTGGGGAATGCAGTAAGCGGATTTAAAGCAACTGGGATCTGGCCAGTTAATCGTAACGTCTTCAAAGATCACGATTTTCTTCCATCTGAGACATTAGCGGTCAATAACGAAGATGTAAGTATTTTCAGTCCAACAACTCCGCGCCAGGCTGAGCTGAATACATCAAAACCTGAGCGATTAGAAGCACACAATTCACCTGATAACACGGATGTTGAAACTCCGTCCCAGTCACCATCAATTATTGCAGATCCCACTGACTTGAATCCTAATATTTATATGAATGATGTCGACGAAAAAATACACTATAATCCTGCAACATTGCTATCCCTAGTCATAAATTGTTTAAACCCCGATGTAATGGGTCATGCAAAGCAAATTTCAGTGGATAAGCAAAAGCCAGAAAATGCAAGTTTAAAACCTTCTGGCCGACCAGATTCAAAATACATTGATGACAAACAGTCTATTGAGATGAGTGGTGGGAATGTTGTTTTGAATACCAACTCATATGAAGCTGGCAACATGGGCGTAGCTGATACGAATATTACATCTAGAGAAAAACTTATTATTCCTATAAGTGATCTTTCACCCGCACCACAAAATAAATCGATGAGCAAGAGGAAAAGAGGTATTCAAAAAACAATAGAATTGACATCAAGCCCATATAAGTCTGAACTAGAAGAATCCATTCAAAAAAGAGCCGCTAAAATTCCGAAAATGAAAATCTCTGAAAATCAGACTATTGAAAAACAAAAGAAGACAGAAACGAAACAAATACCGAGCACATCAAAAGATTTAAAAGCAACAAAAAAAACCACTAGAAACAGTTCAAGAAAAAAAACACTACGAAGCGAACCGAACAAGGGAGCGTCCACTTCTGGAACTAAAAACAAGATAAAACCAAAGAGTAAAATTACAAACAAGAAGGCATCATCAAAAAAGAAGTTTACGCAACGCATAAGAGATAGCTCTGAAAGTTCAATTGAACAAATATCATTATGTGATGATTCCGATGATGACGTAAAGGACGACGACGATGATTATTGTGTTATTTGCAATGGCTATTATTACGACAAAAAAGGTCCAAATGTTGAATGGATTCAATGTGTGAGATGCCACAGGTGGCTTCATGACACTTGTAGTGAGCTACCTGATATGTGCCCTAAGTGCCTTAAGTAATTACTTCTATACATTGATCTCAAATCAGAAGCTGTGATTGTTTTTTAACTTAACTTTATATTTAACTATTAATAAGAAAAAATAGGTCGTAACTTATAAAACAATGACAAGTAAGTAGATACAGTAACATGGTATGAATGTGATTTAGTGTTTAAGCCATAGATACGTAGAAAAAAAGAAAATAAAAGGTTTATAGTTGGTTTATGATACGAAGAATCTCAAATCTGAGGACTGATTATGTTTAAGAGATAATTTTTTGATTTTTGAAGAGCATATTTCTTTTTATTCAATTTGTTACATTCTTATTATAAATGTATAAGTAGATTATGTTTAAGAGAGTAAATTTTTTAAAAATTTTGTTTTAAAAATTCTTAGGTCACAAATACAAAATAGTTAATTACCTAACTATATTTTAGATTTATTTTTACTTATTCGTACAATTAGGTAAGTTAGTCACCATTCTTTAAAAGCATTTTTATTTTAATACTGTTTTTCTTTGATATGTTTATTGGTGCCATTTGAATAAAAATCATTAAAAAAATCATAAGATTTTATTTCATTAAATATAAATACATCGATCTACTCATTAAAAACATTATGCAGGCAGGTACAATTTAGGAATCACAGATTTTCGTACTTTTAATTCGTACTTCTAGATTTTACAAAAATAGTTTTTTTTTTGTTGTAATATGGATTTACCGTTTAATTAATACCAGTAGTTTTAATTTAATATCTTTTCTGATGACACAAATACGGAAAAGTTAAACAATGAAGTTAAATTTAGTTTTTTTAACTTTATATTTTGTATATAGAAAAAATCAAAGTACGATTTAAAGACCGAGTGGTACGATTTATAATGCCATTCACCTAAATCGTACCATTTGACGTTAAAATAAAAATAAAAGTTTGGCCACAAATAAGCATTATACTGTACAATCCTGCTTACTGTCATAGAGAATAAACCATTAAGGTTCTTATAGTCAATGGTCCAAATTTCTGCCTATTACAAAATTTGTATAAATAAAGATTATAGTTAGGGGGTACAATATAGCGTACTCTCCCCTACATGGTTTAACTGACCCCGGTAAATAACAAAGTTTGGCCTAACATTAGCTTCCAGCAAACTATCATTGTGCAAGTTAATGTTTTTCCATCAAACATTAGTATGAGGCGACAGCCAGCGGAAGCTATCGCAACTATTGCCGTCGCTGCCTTCAAACAATTTAGTTAACCCTGTGTGATCTGCCCTGTACTGAACGACGAACCGTTTTGTACAGGTAGCTTTGTAAAATTAACTTTGATACCGTGCCGCTCCTAAAGATGGCACTTTACAGCTTCCTCACTCCGCCACTAGAGCGCACCACTGTAGTAATAAACTTGGCAGTGAGCTTTTTCGCTTGAGAAGGAACAAGTTTCAATAAGACTGTATCAACGCTGTGCCGTACATTGCGTAGAGAATGGTCTGTATTACGCAGTGTGGATGGGAAAGCAGCAGTGTAACGAGGGCGGGATATTGTTTCCTCTTCGTTGTGAGAGCTGTGGCGTGAGTCGGCGGGCGGAGTGGGCCCGGTGGTGCCGGCAGTAGAGACGTGTTAGCCGCTGTGACAGGTGGCACCGACGCCCCCGCAAGCAGAACCGCGCTCGCGATTCTACCCCATTGTTTATTAACACTTGTTATGTTTACTTGGACTAACACTTTGAAAAAGTAAATGGTATTTAAAAAAATATGGACTCAAAAAGTGTTGTGCAGTGTCAAAAAAGTACCTGTTGTGCTACCAAGAACAGATTAAGTGCGAAAAAAGCCTTACTCACTGACGATGTACAACACTAAGTTTGCACCCGCATGGATTTCACTAGTGTGAAACTTAGTTGGATCTCGCTCTTAGCTAATTACTTGTAAGTAGCTCCAAGTTTGTTCTCAGGAGTTTATCTTTGTTCGGCTCTTTCATTGAATAGATGTGAGATTATGATAACGGCACCGTTAATTATTAAAAGTTGGTGAGAAAGAACGCTGTAACATTTTACCCACGAGTATTGTTGGAGGCTGTTGCCGTGTTATTGTAGGCTTTATGTTCTCGTAAGCTTCAAAGAGTGTGTTAACTTTAGATTGTAGGGAAAATCTGATGTATTGAATATCGATATTGATGTATCGATGTGCGGAGCTTCATGGCTGGATAGACAATTGATCTGTTTGCGTAGGGCTCCGCGGGTCCGCGGGACGTGCGCTGGCGCCGCGGTGCGCCGGAGTTGAATGCCCGCGCCGCGCCGTGCATTCGAGCACTCACTTACCTCACCTTGGCAATAATCTAATTCTGTGTTTACGGAACTCTTTATTATTCAACAGCATCACAGTTGAATTGGTAACTATGAGAGTCGATGTATATAAGCTGATAGTGATAAAAATGAAGCAGATTTAATACGTAGGTACCTACATTAGAAAGGAGATAATTCACGGCCCATACAACAAGTACAACAATTTTAAAGAGTCGGCCAACAAAATTATGGTAGCAATTTCGACAGCATATGCACGAACATTTTTTGTCAAGATAATTAAGTTAGACGACAATTATTTAATACCTTAGTTTTTAGCAATTTAATCACGTGGACCACAAATTTACAAGCCTCATTAACAACTCTAGTAACGGTCGTTTATTATATAATTATTTTAGTCGTAGCTGCCATAAAAAAGTGTTCTATGAAAATAATTTCTAATAGTATTTTTTGGATTATGTCCTTTCTTTAATATACTAACTGACAGAGATCGTATATATCATTTTTCAAACGGTCCTCAACGGTAAGGTTTAGGGAGGTAGACAATGCAAAAATCGCAATTCGATAACATCCTTTACTTTCATCGTCTAAACAATAACTTAACCAATGTCGGACTTAATTGGACTCAAGTCCGTGTGCGTAAGTGCGCTCAAGTACACTTTCAAGTTGATGTTATTTTAAGCTAATAATTAAACTTTAAAATACGTTAATATGAAAATTTCATGTCAAATAACATCACAACTAGCCGTGTGGTAGCAGAATGGCCTAACCCGCCTGCCAATCGTGGAGATTATGGCAATACTCTGCGGATGAGCCCTGCCCAGCAGCGAACTGTTATGAACTGTTCATGTTAAATGAATCAAAAAACAGAAATACGTCAAAAGAGCCACCAGAATGGTCTCTAGCTGGATTGAAAGCCATAATAAAATCAAACAATATTTAGTAAAAAACGGAAGTAACAAGTACCTTCTGTTCAATCACACAACTTACTGCCTCGGGTTAACCACGACGGTAACAATAACGTTCCATATTGTTTGAAACGTTCATAATTCATATTTAGTGGGTACCGCCGCCATCATTGCTGTCTTGCATATAATGTAATACACAGCCGCCATCATTGGTGTAATTGCTCAGTAGTCACGGTCAGCAGCAACTAAACTTCGACGAGCATAATAATATATTGAATCTATCCAAGGATTTATATAAAATAAATATTGCTAGAAAAATACTCCCTTCTCTATGACAAATAAGATCAAAGGGTTCCACAAACATTGCCCGTATAGATAAAATATATGCGTTGGTATCGGCAGGCGTGTATTTATATGAGATTCTTGTAAGATTCTTTTCGGTTCGGGACGGTCTCCCTGGAGACTGCGATCTTTCTTCCTCGCGATCTGCCGCTGTCAGTGATAACGAGGTCGATCTCATTTATTAGCCCTCGACTGGAATGAAGCCTGCGACTGTGAACACTTCTTTGTATTGATGTAACAAGGACGGCTTTACGTCCGTCGCCTATAAGGAGACAACAAACAAACATAAACAGTTCTAGCAAAATTCCCATTGGATAAAGAAGTCCAATTAGAATTTTAATAGTGTGTTTCATTGTCTCGTTTCACAGCGATTATTCAGTATCGGGGTAAAGAACTATTTATGAAATATATAACGTGATTGTTAGGTATCTAAAGGGTAGTGCGTATGTCGAATCCTTCTCAATATTGTATTGTGTAAGTATAAATGTATGTACTGTTTACTACTCGTAGATTACGTTTTTACGACAAACACAGCAAAGAGTAGTAACGTGGACTTTAGAGTCCGCTTGTTTGGTAGAAGAACTTTGTAGGTATCGAAGTCTTGCGAATTTATTTTGGTTTGCGAAACTAAGGTAGATAAATCATACAAACCTCTTAATTATGTAATACCGGTATACAAGTAGAAGAGGGTTTAAGTATCGGTAACTGTAGCCTACAATTTTAATAGTAATATTGGGCATTGGAAATCGGGCAACTGATTTCATTGTTTATTAGAGAGTGGTTCTAAAACAATTGTTGTTTACTAGAAGGTGGACCGAATTGTAGTATAAACATAGCCGAAAAATATTTGTTTTGATATTTATCCACAAACAAAGCCCTTTCGTAATTTTTGAATAGACTTTAACGAGGTTTAGCGTCAATAATACACCGATCTATCCTTATTTTTTATTATTGGGTATATTTATTTGAAATGTTACCTTCCTGACCCATAAACTTTAATAAAGTACCTATTAAAGTTTATGTCTCAGGAAAGTATCTATAGCGTCTGTAAGTAACTAGATCATATTTTACATTATTTATTAATTTACAGTGTTTTTGAATTACAACTAAACAAGAGCGGAGAGCTTTCTTCGAATTCAATAACACTAAGATTATAATAGTTATTTTCAGTTCAATCTAGAGATTGAACAATTTGTTATTCATCATTCATAGTTTTTTTGCTACTATGGTAATTCAGTTATTTTCCATTTATTTCCGTAGGGACAACGTTATCTGACAGTTGCTGTCTGATAGAGCTGTTGCCTGCGACTTTGTCAGCGTGGCCAATAAGTTTAATAATTTGAGTTAATGACAATAAAATGGTCTAGGTTTTTCCTAAGCTTTGAATGTTAACAACATCTTACCAATATTATATCTCAGGTTTAACGTCGTATTGAATGGGTCTGTGCTATGTGGCTACCACACAAACCTAACTCTTAACATCGAGTTAGATTTGTCGAATCTAACTCGATGTTAAAACCGTGCCATAAGCTTAGTACTTACTTACTTACTAGTATAAAATTTTAGTCCCGTTTAGACAAAGTTGAAATCAGGAGCGATACGGTCACCGTGGAGAGGGTCAAGTGGCCCCTTGTCCCCGATAGAGATTTGTAAATCGCGGTCCACTCTGCCCACAGAAGGCCCCATCTCAAGTCCCCTGCCTTCTTTTGTGCTTCTAAAGTTAAATAAGATATTTCAAGAGTCTCCATTTCCACGCTAAGCTCTTCAGATTACACCCGATATCGCGAAATATATTTACGTTTCGAAGCATATTTTGGGAGGCATTGGAGCCATTAAAATTCAAACCTCGAAAATCCGAAATTAATATAAATTGCTGTGGGTTAATCTGCGCGCTTTCTCCTGAAATCGGTTTAGCTGCTAATTGAATATTTTAATTAGAGGGCGTCACTTTAAATAAAGAACATGAAACCTATGTAGATATTTGTTGGCTGAGGCTTCGTGCGTTTCGTATGTCTCCATACACTGAATTGTGAAGTGAATTCATGTAATTTGTCAATAGGTAGGCATGCCTGACTGTGACGGTCTGATGGACATTCGGAATCTGTATGCGCGATGTATCATCAGTATGAATATTCGAGGAGAGGCGGGCGCGCGGCCGCTCTACAATAGAGCCTTTGTTGCACAATGCCCATTTCCGATTACCAGATTGAATCGTATCCGTCAAAGCGGTGCTGTCGTCCCGATAATCGTCTGCACACAATGGATGCCATTTTTAGGGATTCCATTTGTCGTTTCTCAAATATATGTTGCTATTTATACAAGAGGGTATGTTAAAACCCCTGAAATGATAAAAAATGTAGGTACTTAAGTCGATGTATATCATATTTCTATTTCGCGTACACATTGATTCGTCTTCTATAAAATCGCAAGCATGTGTATCAAGGATCTTATCCACGACTTAATTAGTGAACAATGTTTCAGCAGTGTTCCAGCAATGGTTGATTTGACAGTTATTTGTACTTGACAATATTTCAGTCCCGTTGACGTTGGGTAAGTAGATACTAAAGAATAAATGGGGAAGTCGCAACACGTCAGCCTATTTGATATAGAGTTAAGGCTCAAATATTAAACAAGATAATTTTCTCTGAAATAATAATAACAGCAAAGCTAGTCAGCGTTTGTGCGACCAAGACACGGCAGCCCATTATGAGAAGTTTTGCGGTCAGGAAGTTCCAATAAGAATCGAAATACAGCTTTTGCTTCCCAGCATCGACACTGAGATTCCCAAAGTTTGGTTGTTATTTAATTTAACCTCTCGTTATGCGGGCGGCTGGGTAGGACGCAGGCTGCGAAGCGACGCCTGGCGTTCTGCTCATTGTTGCGGAAATTTAGACGAATTTGCGACGATCTCGATTCATTATGGGGCGTTTTAGTGCGAAAGGAGCGCCGCTTTTAATTCACAAAGCGGGTGCGCAGCGGCGCAGGAGAAACAAACTTTCGGAGGGGCTCTTCGTTAGTTACCCATCCACAGGTGTAGGCGGCCTGAAATGGCGGATATGCTAATCGCGATGTTCAACTCCATTCTTGGTATACAAAAGTTTAGGGGTTTTAAAGTTTCTTACTTCCTGTGTGTTAAGTTGTGAAATCCTGTGCGCCGGGGGTGTGGTGCAAGGCGGTGCGTTTGCACCACCCCGACATTAAAAAGAATAAATATTTTATACTATAATATAGAGTGTGCACCCCATGAAAATAATCCTGGCGTCGCGTGGCGTCCATAACTTGCTCATTACTTTCCCGCTGCAGCGTTGCAATGAAATTGTGAACATGGAAAGTGAAAAGATTAAGCTCTATTCCATACGAGGCTGAAGAGCCAGTTCTCCACGCCACGGGTTATGTTATCTTAATGCGCTCAGCACGGAGCGCCGGGTATTATTAAAATCCTATTTAGCGGCGCTGCCGTCGCCGGCTAAGCGCCGCCGTCCTCGCGTGATAACTGCAACTTTTTAATTAACCTGATATTGAAAGTATCACAAAAAGCAACCACTCTCTCTTCCTGCATATGGCTTCGTCGAGAGGAAGCGAGCGGTATTTATGCGGATTCAATCTTAAGTCGACTGTTAAAAACTGCGCGTGGTTGCTGGTTCGTACTAAACACATTAGGCCCTACATCATCAATGGGAGCGAAGTCTGGGTCCGTATAAACCGAAAATAATGATTCCAGTATAATTAGTGGTGCTCTGTGGCCTATAATAAACAATACAATGAACTAGCATTAATCCCCGGGCGGGTTGAAAAATGTTAAACGGTGGGCGGGACGGGCGCAGAGGTGTACAGAGGTGAGCGGTCTCGTGACCGCGCAGCCGCCGGCCGGCCGCGGGCTACCTGCCGTAATTTGAGAGCCAAGAAATCACTCATAATAATGAATGTACCTACTAATTTTAAACAAAAAGTAAACTTCGCCAGAGCGCTGCTTCGAACAGATTATCTGAGTCAGAGCTGTTGAGATTATTACCGACCAGCCTCCACGATGTAGATACCAATCCACAATTTCAGAGGAAGTCAGTGTTTTCTTAATTCTGGGACTTTCATCTTGTATTTTCATAGGTAACAATGTATCTTTCCAACTTCCTTCTACATATTATGTTTACTTTTTATGCCATTCGTAACTCGCGAGCAATTCGCTAGTCTTCATAGTTTGGCTCGAATCCAACAAGTGCAAATGAACCATGGTATAAGGATGAAGTACTGAGGCAATACCGATGTCAAGTGCTTAGTTTTGATTGTCCGATCACATCATTTAGACTAGACTCTAGAATAATTTAGAAAGAATCGACGATTTTGACAATATAATTGTAAGATGTAAGGTATATAGGTTGGGTATACAAAACATAGAGGTAGATGAGATGGGTTTGTACCGATACCAAGTTGAGATTATAAGGTTTTGCTCTCTGCTCACTCCAAACAAGTCGACCAATATGACGTCTTGACTGTCAAGCCAAGAATAAGAAAAATGCCGTCGTGTGTGTTTCGGAAGTGCACGAACTACAATTTAAAAGTAAATAAAGATCAAGGGGTCTCATATTATGCGCAACTATATAAAATACTAAATTTTTAAAAAGTATTTTACACATTTCGAAATTTTGATATAGAATACACAATAAAGAAAAGAGATAGCAATTTTATTGTACCACGCGTGTGACGAGGATGGCGACATAGATTAAAAGATCCAGATGTTATATGTAGGTATATTAGCCGGGCGCATTATAGTACACACTAACCGCGTTGTTTAAATTATTATTACGGTGACTACGGCAGACCCAAGGAAATGTAATGAAGATATCAGCAGTATGTATGTTCGGGATGCTTGTGTGTGTAGCGTAGGACGTAGTCGCAAGCAAAAACTTCTATTAACAGAAAAACTCCTTTCCAGTCGATGTTCGAACCAGTTGCGAAACAGCATTTTTCTTCTATTTCCGTGACTGGCTACTAAATAAAAATGTAGTCTTATTTTAATTGTAAAAAGAGATTTTAATACTAGATATTTTATTTATATTTGTTACCTACATACTTTACTAGGTACTTCACTCCTTACAAATGTCCGTTCCGTTCAACAATGCTTTAAATCATAATCTACATCTCCGGTGATACTGTCAATTTAATTAAACGAGTGAGTAAAATTAAAGTTTTAATATGGAACAGGCACTCTTTTAAAAGCAATAAACTATGAAGATTACATGTCTATTTATGTTATGTCAATGGAAAGAACCAAAACCCCATCATTAAGGTACCAGCAAAACTCGTAAAACATACGGAGGCTAGGTCGTACCCACTATGCAATTTCCACATCTCCCTGGGGAGGTAAATCGACGCGTACCTACCTTTTGAGGAGGGCAGAATCTTGATGGCTTTCTTTATCGAGGTAATTCTGCTACGTGATCGAGGTAAGTTGGTTTTGATGTACTTGAAGCGCGAAAAGTGCGGTCTGTGTTGTGCAAACTTACGACGTCCGTCCGCCGAGATATGGCCTCTCGGATCAATTTATCCCAGCCTTCAGCTCAGAGGCGACGCTCCCGCTCGCGCTCTCGTGCGCCGGGCACCCTGCGTGCGAGTTATAGCCATATAAAATTCGAGCTGGGTCATTTGGCTTAATAGGGAAACGTATAGCCGAGCTCGTGCAATTCGGTAATGCGACTCGATAATAAACACCCAAATTTGCTCCAGTTTGATACTATTGCAACATGTACTTAGGTACATTTTAAGTCCACAAGACACAATCTCTGCGACGGAAGCGGCATCTGGTTTATCCCCTTATTGTTTTCGGTAATGTACTTAATCGCTTACCCAAAAACGCAAGCATTGTTGCCTTTAAACCTTCTTGGAACTCCTTTTCTTTTGTCTCTAAAGGGATTCAGTATTCACTGAGTCGTCTTTGAAACAAAGCTTATTGTTTTAATGTAAGTACCCAAGTGCTTTGTCAATAATTGCGACAGCGGAATTAAGAATTACTTCCAGAAAAATTATACCGATTTCTATGTATATTACTGTCCGTTTTCTATGTAGATACTTACCACCTACTAACTTGGTACTAACCTACCCACCTACCTTATTTAAAATGAACCGTTTGCTTCTTTAGGCATTTACCACACTATTTTCCTATTTTCTAAACACACTAACGATACACTTCTAAGAAGCGACAGATTTCTAAGGAGAATGTTTACCGACTCGCACAACATAGCGCTAATTAGCGGTGATACATAATTACCGTTACATTCTATCTAGACTAGCCAAATGGGTAGCACTGACTTATATATTTCTGCTGTGTTGTCGTCTTTCGGTTTGAAGGCTAGTTTGAAGGAGCCGTGTACTACTACTACTATTTCTCACTAGGCTAGCATAGTGTTAATTTTTTTATTATAATCTTCATTCAATTTAAGTATTACAAAGAAATGCTAGATGACTTAACATAAAACTAAACTATAGAACTATAGAAATAAGTTGGCCTATTGTGTCTGATATATTATGTCACATACTTTTGTAACAATCTTGTGTACAATAAATGATTAAATTAAATAAATAAATAAAACTAAAACCTAAATTTACATGTTATGTCCCCTATCGCTACCACTGCCCATAAGGCTGCCTGTATTCCCCGACTGAAAGGCAATCCCTATACGTTGGAAAAGGAATGAGCCAGCCTTGTGCCGTATAAAACATTTTCTATGAAAATATAGTCCAGGATAACATCTTATCACAAAGGTTTTAACCCTTTAACCGCCACGCTTAGAATCAGTTGGCGTGCCCTCAGCGCCACGCACAGTAAAACGAAAAATAAATACCTACAACAAATAGTGATGTTCAATAGTATATCGATATGGGTAATTCCCCTTCAAACGCTTACAATTTCATCTAAATATCGTAACAGACAGTAGATAGAAAACGTTACTTTGTAATTTTATTTCTAATATTAGCAGGTATTTTGGTAACACAATGAAACAAAAAGCGTTTACAGATATTGAAAGATTTATTGATTTCCGCACAATAAAATTGGTCATGAAAAGAATTTTGTTATTCTTATTTTTCAATGCAGTCCTATAGAGTATTCTTTATCTAAATGCAATAGTTAACAAACAACATTGGTCAGTTTTTTAACAATCATGATTATACTTATTTCAACAATATTAATATCAGTTTACCGAATCGAACCTTGACAGATTCTAATGATATTTAACTACAGATCACCTTCCAGAATACGTATTAATTCTTCAGCTGTAATCATGTTTAATCACATTAATCGATAACACGAACATAATAATAACACGCATAAGCACAACACCAATGGAAAAATCCAGAAGGCGGCACTCGTTTATGACGTCAGAAGCGGTCGTCTTTTTCCGTCCGTGGCGCTGGGTGTACTAGCAACATTAGTTTCTAAACATGCAGACTAGGGATGGGAATTGTCGATTCAGTCACTGACATTTTTAAGCTTTATTTATTATAAATTAAACAAAATAAACACATTTAATTATAGAAATAAATGTGTTTACTATAGAGTAACATTTGCTTTATTTGTTTTATAATAAATTAGTAAGTATAAACAGAAATAATTTAATTTATGTGGATTTTTCTACCAGTAAATCATTGCTTATGTCCCATCCTTATTGTCGGATTTTTCCGTCACTGGCGCTGGACACCAATACACTTTTCGAATAATACTATCAGTAATTTATTCAACTTTAGACATTATTTTTAAGTCTTCTAATTAAGAAACTAAAGTGTAAGCAATTGTATATGATTACTTCATCAACTATTTACCAAATTATGAACATAATTTTAATATAATACAGTGCTATCAAACAAAAAGGCAGATTAACCGAGTAGTGGTATTTGGTCGTAAATATCCGTCCTTGGCGAAATGAGCACGAAAATTTTTGTCGGATATATCCGACCTTGGCGGTTAAAGGGTTAAATTATCATCTATTTTACTGGTAATACCTGTTAGTTGATTGGTTGGATGTAGTGTACTAGATGTTAGAGGTGTGTCAAGATCGTAGCTTGAGGCACTCGATAGTCTCTGCCTACCCTTATGGGGTACGGGTGTGAGAGTGTATGTTACGGGTAAATGCATTGGTCAAAATGGATTACACACTGAATGATTGGATTATGGTTGAATACATTAAATCATCTTGGCGTATATATACCAGGCTGTGCTCTCACGCGCGAGGGTCCAAGATTCAGGACCATGATAAAGTATTTGGCAGATCAGGTATTTACAGTAGAGTGACTGCCCTCGAACCTCCGTAAGCTGTTAACAGAGGAACCTATAGATTGGATCGCAATGTTTTCCCTCACCGTATGAGCACCGGTTAGTGTTCAACTAATATACATAACTTAGAAAAATTCAATAAAACACAATACGACAATGGCTGCGTGGTGTCCAGCAGAGTAGAATAGCAGCAATCCCTTACACTCGTGGGTGTCGTACAAGGCGCCTCCCATGCGTGGTGATTATGGTAATAACCGCCCCTTTCGTGGCTGAGGCCCTGTGTCCTGCAATAGAGTGTATCTGCTGTGATGATGGTGATGACACGATACATTATATTACATTCTGACTCTTAATGTAAACGAATTTACATTGTTAGGCGTAGATATGGATACAAATATTAATTGTAAAGCACATATCTGTAAAATCAGAAAGAAACTGTCGAAATTCTCATACGCCCTCCACGAAGTAAAAACATCCACAAACTACGAAACAGCACTAGTGACATACTATGCCTATGCGCATTCGTGGCTCAGCTACGGCATAATACTGTGGGGAAATAGCACCGACGCGCCATCTCTGTTTATCTCACAAAAGAAGCTAATTCGCATACTTATGAACATAAACCAACCGATAGTTGCAAACCTCACTTCATACAACATAAAATACTCACCATCCCATGCTTATATATACTAGAAGTTTGTAAATTCGTCCGCAACCATCCTGAGTTCTTACAGAAACGGGAGGATGTACCTGTGAAATACAGCCTGCGCGACGAAAGCAAACTAATGTTACCCACCTCACGCCTCACAATCCATTCAACTAGCCTATTGATCATGCCCATAAAGATATATAACAAATTACCTGGAAAACTCCGAAATGAAACGAATAATAAAAAAATTACCCAATACTTAAAATAACTACTTCAGACTAAAAGTTATTACAGTGTAAAAGAATATTTCGAAGATAAATGAAAGTAATTCAATGCAATAAACATATAATTTTACTATTTAACATACTATTTACATATGTATATGTATTGTATTAAAAATTATTATTATTTACGTATGTAAGGTATACCTACCTATTCAACTTCTCTATTTTAGATTTATAAACTTTTATATAATAAATAGAAAATAGGGCATTAGGTTAGATATTACAATATCGTAAATTATACTTACATATATACTTATTACAGATAGGTACAGTTTTTGTCTGCCTATGTAAACTTAACCTAAAGTAAAACAACTTTTACTTATATTGTTTAAAATTAAGCTTATTAAAGATTGCCTTGTTAATAGCCATAGTAGGTAAATAATATAACGACACTGTTATTAAAATTAGAAAATAATATCACACTAGTATTTTTAAGTTTTTAATATTGTAGTGCCCGTCAGGGTCATAATTGTAAATTACTTTTATGAAGCAATAAACATTTGAGTATTGAGTATTAAGATACAGAATTTATTCCTAGTTTAGGAGGCAGGGTTGTAAATTTTTGCCATACTACTGTCACTTTGTAAACCTACATATTATCAAAATGTTATAATTCGTGTCAATAAATTATTTTTTTTATTTTTTTATTAATACATTTACTGTTCAGGCGTTTCGGCCCGGTCTGGTTTTGCCCCGCAGGCCGAAACGTCTGAATTTATGACATAACGACCGTATATCGTGTTACACTATAGACTTGGGGCGGGCTGTTTTATTTTTAATAGTGTTTTTATTGTTATTTCGAGACCTCGTTTGACTACGTAAAATGTATGGATGATTGAAGCCGTCCGATACCCATTACCGGGTGCAACGCGCAGCGAATCGGTCCAAATGTTCACGTTTCAGTAGTCAAACGTTGGAATGCTAATAAAACAGTTACCTGCTAGCCTAAAATATGTATATCTTTCAGTGTATATACTGCCTTAAAAGGTAGATTTTAGAAGGTATATTAGAAGGAGATAAACACTGCGATCTCCAACCGTCCTGTTAGATGTTCTCATTCACGGATGTGAAGGAGGCCAGTGGACTGTTTTAGGGTGACTCAGACCATAACAAATGAAGACAGAATCCTGCAAACAACATACGTCAGCACCCAAAACTCCACCATGCTGTATGTACGTACACGGTCACAATGGCACCCATTGGCCACCAACTATTGGTTACTATTGACAACCAAACTACGCCATGTCACTGTTGATCTTTAGTGCTTATTTGTTGAATATCAACTCTGTGATCGCCGACACGCATGCCAAGCGTGAATATCATGGCAATATAATATGTCTTATCGAAGACTCGTATTTACTGCCCATATATCCACATGATCCTTGTTGACGTTGTTAATATTTCTTATTGAAAATGTACCGCAACAAAATAATCTACAAAGACGAGTAAATGGTGTTCAAAATAGAGTGTGTGCGCTTTGATATGGTCGTAACATAACTCGATATCGTCATTCAACGTACGTTCAGGTGTCGCGATCATTATGCGCGGGTGGCGCGTGTCGGCATGCGCGGCGTCCGCCCGCCGGCGGCGCCCGCGTCGCCCGTATGCTAATCGGTTTGTAGCTCGGCCAGCGCTGTCTATCGGGTACCCAGTGTATGAGGTTGAGTTGACAATTGTCAATGTTAGTGGTAGAATAGCTGTGTTAAAAGAGTCAAATTAATGGCGTCGTCGTCATCTCTTCATTGTAAATCCTTCTTCTTCCTGTCATGGAGTCTAGTTATTTTTTTGGCAGATACTTATTGTACTGAATGACGGTTATCATTTTCCATCACCGTCCACTTTCAGTAACCGCGTCTATAGGCAAAGATAAAAATTCCCACAGAAAATACAGTAATTTGTATTCTTTTAATTTTATTTTTGATGCCATGCAATAATGCTTGCGTTGTCGTATTCTGGTTTGAAGATACTCCAAATATAGGGTATGGATATGGTATCAAGCGTATTTATACGCGTAAGATATATCATATCAGCTTTGCCCTCACAACAGAGCTCACCTGGGGTTCGACATTTTTACATGGCACCTACGAGTTATAGGGTTACCACTTTCCGTCTACTTTCTCTGAGCTGGGCTGTCGTCTTGTTTTGAGTTAGTTAGTACCTATGTTAATAATAAATTCCAATTTTCTAAAATTCAACATTTCAGATTGTTAACAACATATACAAAGAAATGTAACTTTAGAGCAGTATAATTTTATTTGTGATGAAATAATAATACTTAAGCATGCTTTGATCGAGACCTCGGTTCGGCGTAACCACAAAATGGATTCACGCCTCGAACGCAAGTGTAAATCATCCTGTAGGCTCACCACTAACAACACCATAATAGTCGACGTCTGGTCTTTCCCCGTATGCGCACCACAAATGTACGCCGTTCGTAGAAAGCCGGGCTTAAATTATTTTTTATTTTATTATCTTGATGACACCGAACGGGCTTCTGTGTGAACTATAACGACCAAGTTTATGATCCTTAAAAATATCATTATTTTTCTACTTATTTCATGATAAGAGTCTGAGACGGTAGCGCTATAAATATACACTCTTTAAAGTCAACAGTGAACGGTATCTGGCACAAAGTGCAGTGAGCACCTTCAAAGAAAAGTAGTAAGCTTCCATTGTTTTGCGACTTCTCACTGTTCCAGCGCATACGGGAAACGGCAAATGTGAGAACATTGAGTGATTACCGCGAACGGGGTTATCGAGTGCCGGCTGGGGCGGGTGTCGCGTTCGCCGCATTCCAGTTTTCTGTTCCGTGTACTTCATCTACTAGACTAGAGTATACAAAAGGAAAAATTCGCACGAGTCGAGATGAAGCGGGCCGCGTCCGCTGGCGTCGCGGGGCCCGATGTCAATCGCGGCTCCTCTTTTTGCTTCCTGCACAGACAATGGCGGGAAAATGTTTTCTACGTGTGGGGAGCGGCGGGGGCGCGGGGTCAATAGCTGGAGCACTAATCTCTGTCGGGATCGTTCGGATTAATGGCTCGTATTGCCGTCTCCGTTGTTTGTTTCCGAAAAGTTTCTGGTTGCCCCGCTTGTTAAAAGTTCTCTGATGCGCTACATTACTGGTGTTGGTCGTTGGGCGCGCTCACATTGCTGTAGATGCAATCGGTGCTACACAGCGCAGTTTCGAATTGTCGTAACTGTTTATTATGCTTTTGTCCCATTTCGGCGCTAGCAACATAATAAATTTACGCTTCTATTTACCTACATAATATAATTCTGCATAGCGTGAAAGCATATAAAGACAAAATTGGATAAATATTACTCTTGCATAGATTGATCAGACTATCTGATATTCTTCGGTTGTGAATACGAGTATCTATCTATACAAAAACCGGCCAAGACGTGCAGTGTAGGGTTCTGTAATTGCCTATCCATATGCATGCTTAAAAGAAGGCTTTTTGTTACTATAAACACAGATGCACCTAGCTCCTACACAACTTGTATGAAATATTTGATTTTTCTATGTTCCAAGGTATTGCAAACCTAAGTATTTGATATTTCGGCCTCCATGCGTTCCTGAGAAAAAAGGTCTTGACAGACGGTCGGTCGGACGGACGGACAACAATGTGATCCTAAAAGAGTTCCACTTTTTTTCTTTTGAGATACGGAACCCTAAAAAATTGCTACATACGCGCTACATACCTCTACGCGAATAACAAACAAAACTTTATTCAATTTAGTTGGAATTGAAAAATAGAAAAATTGGAAAGTCATCGAGCTCCAAGTGCAGCGATCGCGGGCTGGGATTGAACGGAATGTGAAAATTGTTCGTCCCGGAGCAATGGCCGTAGAAACATAACCCTTCTGCAGTCCCGCAGTTGGATAAACAAAAATATTTCATAGAGTTCTATGCTCTCTACTGCTATTTTGTTTTGGGGTAGATACCATACCTAACTTACAATCTATCCCAGTGTGCAATTCGGTATCTTGTTTACTTATGTAGTTTGTACTGTGTAGATACATTTTCCAATACAACATTTTGTTCGGCGATGTGGCTCACTTTGTGTGTGGTGGCGATGTGGTTGAATGATTAAGTTAATGAATACCCGACGGCCACATGACCGAAGTCATATTCGGACATGAGCGCCATGGAATGGTCTTTCCGAAAGGGCTGGTTTTGGTGATTGCTTTTTCTTTGTTTTATAACGGTTTGGGATCCTCCGCCTCCAAAAAAACAACCTATGTTTGTATTTTGACTTCCATCTGGATCTAGATTCATATACTACTTCCTTTTTTTCTATTTACTGTACAAACTAACATTTATATAAGTAGGTATATTTTCTTACCTCATCTTTTCAATTTCAGCAATGTTAATTTCTACAAGTGACAAACTGTTTTGTAGGACAGTACCTATACTTTGGGCGCCTTCGGTTTTGTTCATATTGGGTACCTATAAAAATAGTTGACAATCTGTTGAACGCTATCTGAAAATGCATTATATTCCACTTTCCCGGCAATTGTTCGAGAACGCCGGCCAAGTTTTCCATAACGCATTTTAATTGCGCAGTCCGGCCGCGCGACGCTGAAATTGTTTCCGCGCGCCGCAGCCGCCAAATAAAAAGCCCGACCAATCCGCCTATTAGGGAGTGCGCCGGGCTAATTAAAATAAAATTGTTAAAACAGACCAGCCACGTTCGCTCCCCGGTCTAACTTTTAACGAGGATATATTTGGTTTTCGCCAACCCTTTGGTGATTTTACTATTGAGTCTGACTGCAAATAACTTCGTAATTGACTTCAAACAACTTCCAGCTTTGTGGATAGAATACAGAGGTTTCCACGTTTTAGGATACCTGAATAATTGAGCGGCGGCCGAGACGCCGCCGGCGGCCCGCTGCGGCCCGGGAAACTTTGCAGCGTAAACGTTTAATTAAGCCCCATGTATCGGGCGCATTTATTTTGGGGTATGAGATACCTATGATTGCGGTACAATTGACTTTTTGATTTAACTAGAATTCTCTAGCGATACACCTGAGTCTCATTCTAGTGTGCATAGTTTTAGCTTTAGCATTGTATTAGTTCAGTCATTCTATGTTTTCAGACAAACAAAATATTAAAGTGTTGAAACTTTTGATGTGATGATCAAAACTCAAAACTGCCCCTCCTCCTCCTCCTGACGCTTCAACCGCTCACTGTTAAATTTGTCCCAAATAACCGGTTTTTGACTTTTTTTGCGAAAACAGTGCGGCTTACGGAAATATGATTTACTACTAAATTAAAGCCTATAAAATTATCTACAACTTTTACCTTCCTCACTATTTCAAATTCCCAACCGTTTGCGAGAAACTTTACATTCACATGTCTCCAGCAGGTAGTCCGTCCTCCCTGCATAGCATGACGAGTTTTGTCAATGAGAGAGCTAAATAACTCTAGCTGGCTCTTTCGATTGGCGTTGAAGTCAGCCAAACACAAAGTGAGACGCGACAGAGCTCGTTATTCTACGCGGGCTGTACCTACTACCTTCGTCTGTTATGAAGATAGAATTTTGTATAAATGAGACTAAAAGTATTGTGGTTCCGCAGGGCGCAGAGGGCGGCGCCAGCAGCACCATGATGGACTGCCTCTGTCCCGCGCCGCGCACGCTCGCCTGCCGCGTGGTGCTGCTCGACGATCGGGAGCTGATGCACGAGATACAGGTAACGATTTACTACCTATTACACTTTTAATAAGAACGGGCTGGGGTTTGTGATGATGTTGTAGGCGTCACCTGGGCAACAAATCTACAAATCTGCAACGCATCTGCACTGTACTATGTATAACAGATATTTTATAAACTAGATAATTCAGTAAAATCGCTACGGATCTATGCATGAGACAATTTCGTAGAACACATTCCGAATGTAAATAAGGCAGGTGCCTACCTAAGCATAAAAATCTCATTGTAAATTCATTTCGTGACGTACATATTTTCAATATAACTTTGATATTTCCTATGCGCACGAAATTGACAAGGGATTATTCTGAAAAATCAACATTTGCCGCGGCGGACGTCCCGATGGACGCTGACAGAATTTTTCAATTTTCTCGTACAGAACAAACGCGTGGCTTTTTTTCTTCGCTTCCCATTTCCCACCCCTTACCGTGGAGCTGCACCTATTCTGAGACGAATTATTTGAAGTACGGAGAGGGACTCGAAGGTCTTTTATATGCGAGACTCGGGTCTAAGGTGCGGGCGGTGAATTCACTGAATCGTACGTCGACTCTATGAATATTAAAATCTATTTGCCTGTATTGTACCAGCGGCGGCGAGCGCGAGAGGCCCGCTCCTGCATGGGCCTGTATTTGCACTGACCAGTATAGTCAAAATAAATTAATAAGAATTGTGATTAATAATTGAGTATACAGACATATATAAAAATAAAATATTAGTGGAGAAACAGTTTGATTTTCAAGAGCACAAGTCCACGATTTTGGCAGGGTATAACTTGATTAATAAAATTTTAGAAAATATAGATGATAAGAGATTAACGACCGTTTTAGATATGTCAAAGGCTTTTGATTGTGTTTCACACCGATTGCTTTTACAGAAATTGGAGCAATATGGCTTCAGAGGTACTGCTTTGGGGTGGCTGAAATCATATTTGGATAACAGATCACAATGTGCTGAAACTGTAGCCATAAATCAACAAAATACACTGAAGTATTACAGATCAAGGTTTAGAATAAGCAAATACGGGGTTCCACAAGGAAGCGTGCTCGGACCGCTCTTATTTTTGTTATACCCTAATGATTTTGCACGTATAACCAGACACCCGTGTACTATTTACGCTAATGACATTTCCATAATATTGACATCAAAAAATTATAAAACTCATATTGACGATTACATTCTTGACATTAATAATAAAATTAATCATTGACTGGCTTCATAATAATAATTTACAAATTAATATTAATAAAACGACAAATATTCACTTTTGCAATTATAATAGTATTCAATATAAACTTGACATAAAATATAATAATGAAATAATTAAAGAAGTAGACAACACAACATTCCTAGGTTTAATTCTTGATGAAACATGTAACTGGAAGGCCCACGTTGATAAAATATATGACAAACTTAATAAATATATTTATGTGTTATACCGACTACTAAAAACATCAATGCTTAGTACTTTACTGGCTGCATACCACGGCTACGTTGATGCGACTCTGAGGTATGGTCTCATTCTATGGGGAAATTATACTGATTTCCAAAGAGCCTTCATAGCTCAAAAGAAATGTGTGCGTGCAATGTGTGGATTGCCGATTGGGAGTCTTGCAAAACGGTGTTCAAACAACCAAATATATTAACTCTCCCATGTCTCTATATTCTCGAAATAGCTAAGTTCGTCAAAACTAATCCAAACTTATTCACTACTGCTAAAAGTATTTACCCAAGATGTACTAGGAATAAGATAAAGCTAGTTTATTCTAAAGTGCCAAAAACAACGCACTACTGTAAAAATTGTCTAGCTATGTGTGTAAAAATATGTAATGCATTGCCTGATAGTCTAAAAAGTTTACCTATTCAATTTTTTCAGAAAAAACTAAAACGTTGGTTAATATCTATGACATTTTACTCTGTAACACTAGATATTGTTAATGGATATAATGTTTGTGTACCTACTAAATATTTTCATATCCGAAAGGATTAAGTGTTCTTGGGACGAGATTATATTTTTATTAACACCATTTATTGTACCAACACTTACTTAAAATAAATATCTTTATCTATAGATTTATGTTCATTTTTGACAAGGTAATCTAGTGCAAAAAACTGAAAAGATTAAAAGAGGTCAAATAAAGATCACACTCCATTTCGTTGCGGGTCTGGTGTGACTGTAGCACTCCACTCCGCCGAAGAATAATGGCCGCCGCCGACCTCACACACAATCTCTATTATCTCGCAAACTCTCGCAAAGTTGAAAACACGCGGGTGTAAGTCCACTGGCTCCGAACGAATCCGGAGTTATTCAGATATACTTACTTACAAACTCTGCGTCATAACCGTAAACAACGAGGGAATTTGTCCCGCGCCCTGTTTGCTCCGCATCCCCGCAACTTATACGTCACACAAAGTCCCGAGATATATTGGCCTAGAATGGTCCAATTTGGGTAAAGTAGACGCGACGAGAGTTCGACATTTCTCGCTAAATTGTATGGATATTTTAGATAAATCGCCGCCCTTCCTCACAGTTTCCCTATCTACAAAGGGCCATTTGTCTTGAACGAATCTAGCGACAAGTTTTCTCCCTTCGTATTTCGAAAATGTCGACATTTATTATCTCACCACTTGCATTTCTTTTTAACAAAATCTTAGAGGCACCTTGGATACACAAGGATCTTATAACAAGGATGCCTTGAAAATAAGTCACGTAGCTTTATTACATTATGGTTAAGTATTGCACAGATCCCTTTAAATATTTTCTAGAAAAACCACATCCATTTTTGTAAGCTACGTTTCCAAGTATTACGATCCGAGACAGGAAATTCGGAATTGCTACTAAATGATCCATCACAGATTACAGGTGATGTTCGATTTTGAGGGTCGGAACTCGTAATTGGCTGAGCTTGTGCTTTTATTATGTTTATTACAGAAGATTATAGGTAGGTGTCTCGCTCATCTCGCTCGACCGATTTCCTTACGTGACTGACAATGAGTCATAGAATGACTGTAATGATGAACACTTTTATTATTGAATAGACATTGCAAACAATTTAAGATAGACATCCAAACAGTTTGCACAAGAGTTTTACTGTGTCATGCAAGCAAAATAACACGCGTGCTTCAGCGGGAAGCGTTTTGCCACCATTTTCGTCGCTCGGGCACCATTTTATTTGGCGCAAATACTAGAAAGAAAGGGGAAGGCGAGGAATTGCTCAGCAATTTATAGAGCGAGGCTAGTGTTGGGTTGTCATTGTGTCGCGGAGTGTCGCGGCGGCAAATTGAGTCGACAGCATTTCACGGTCTACTGCGCGCCTAGATGCACCTCGGGCGTCGTTCTGTTTATTGATGGTCGTTCCATGGCCTGCCTGAGTAACTACGCACCGTACGTATCGCCTTACTGCAGAGATTAATACTAGTGCTCGCGTACAATGTTTCATACGAGGTATTATTAAGATTCTGTGTAAGTGCCGAATTCAGTAGGAGATATTCAGTACTCATTAATCTTAACATTTTTTCCTATTAAAAGCATGTTAAAAATCGGCGGTTTCATATATTATCGTCTTTTTATAGCATACTTAAACTTTGAATAGAACTGTGACTTTTCTCGGTTTCTATGTAAATCGCAGGGTACTTAGGTAGAATGTGATCGCGCTATCAGTTGCGGGTCCAATCCAACAGTAAACGACTTTTCAACTAATTAAATATCACAATAGTAGTTACAGCAGCAGCAGCATATCTCACTTTATAATAATACCTATGTCCAATTACTTTTTATGATTGGTCTGTCATGTGTCGGTGGGACCGAAGCGCCGTGGCCGACAATGGCCGGCGATGGCCGGCGGCGGCGAGCGCTACGGATCGCGTGCACGGACCTACGGCCACGGCCAGATTTTGAAATCGTTTGTTATTTTTTGAACCGAACACACGCCGTTGGGAGCAAACGCGGTCTGTTATTAAATCATTTATTATTCAGTCCAACGAACTGTTTCGCAATTTTCCCACCGGCGGCAGAGGCACCGGCGAATTAAATGTACACTTACTACCAGTGATATGTTGTTGTGAAGGCACGTAGTACCTCAATTACGACTTATCTCTGGATACTTTGTTACTCGCCTCACATCATTATCTGCGATTTAGTAGCGCGAATTGTAAGGCGATTAACTTGGAGTAGGTATATGTAGACGGTAATTGGAATTAATTACGTGATACGATGAGCTTTGTAGCTATAATCTATTTGAGATTGATATCGACCGTTATTAATAGGGTAGAAGGCGGTTCACTTAGCTTTAAGTTAGATAAGACCGGTATAACCATTATGAAGACAGTATCTAGTTAAATTACTTCCGCAAAAGGCTCGGAACAAATAACACCTTTGCTACTAAATCACTATTTCGGTATTGTATCTCGAATAAATTTGGATCCGAACCTATATTTATGACGTCACCCGCGGCCCAGTCACACGCGAGCCCGATACGGGTGCGCGTGAGAGCCGCGCCGGCGCACACCCGCTCATTACTATGCCAATACCATATCACCAGCGACTACTGGTATTACAGGCCGGCCATCGCGTGCGAATTACCCTAATTGTGGAAAGCATCGAGAAATGCTAATTGGAGATAGCCCTGTGGCGGCACCGTGGGAGATTAGCCCACTCCCGCACTCCTATTCTTTTTAAAAAACGTAATTTCGACCCATTTCAAAACAGAGTTACATTTTTGAGCAGGCTTTTCTCTGAAATGATAATTAGGTAGGTAGACTAAATGTACCAGAAAAAAAATGTATTTACCTTAACAAAAATATGTTTTTGTCGGCTTCTAGCCTCAGGGATAACGTCTACTACAATGAATTACCGGCTCTTTTAAAACAACGTTTACAAAGCTTCTTGTTGCTTTCTGGCCCATGTTACAGCCTGGAGATATTAATTTAATTTGCTTTTGTAAATGGGATCGTTTATTTTATATCATGTACTTAGGTATATATAAATATTATCTATAGGTGTATATATAGGTCCAAAACAGCTAAACGCAGCTACAGTTTGCGTAGTCAATTGAAACAGGGGTCGTATTCAGTCGGTGTCAAGCCTCGCGCCATTACCGGGACAATGAGCTGCGTGATGATTGCGTCATTGTCCCGATGACGGTGTCACTGACCTGGCTGCGTGTTGCAGGACAACAGCACGGGGCAGGCGCTGCTGGATGTGGTATTCCGGCACTTGGATCTCTTGGAAACGGCGTACTTCGGCCTGCGATACCTCGACCAGGATAATCAGACGGTAAGTACTTTCATTTAATTAGAAATAATTATATTAACAAACACAATATCGATGTCACGTATAACGGAATATGTAAGCACCGTCATCGCCTGATATCAAATTTATTCATAAATGAATTCATGTGCATAATCTTTAATTAGCTATCAATTGATCTCTTTTAGTAAATATGCTATATGTATAAACTTGTTAGTGCTGTGATATTCGTAATGAGGTCCAAATATCTATGCATACTTTCACCTTTGGTCATGTCTAAGTTTCATTCATGTAGATACGTACTCGTATTACTATCTACTTCGGATCTACATACATTTCTTCTGAGAATTATGTAAAAGTTGCGAGACAACTCTCAGATCAACTTCGCGACTTGCGACTTTCTTGTTTTCTGCTAAATGCAAACTTTTCTCTGTCACCTACGAGCAGTCTTCTTTCTTTTAAGTGCCTACTGTGCTATAAACTTGTCTGTTAGACTTGGAGCTAGTGAGGCTAGTGGAATGACATTTACTAAATGGTGTATACCGTAGAGGGAGTATAACATAGAGATGACAAGCTATAATACCATGCATGAACGAGATCACAACATACAAAATCTGCTAAGAACGAAAAGGACGAAGACATCATTTGTTATCCTTGTCGGAATATAAGATTTTTCGCTATTCGACCAAATTGGGAATAAGTCAAGCTTCAGTCCGGCATTTTATGGTACTTTTTATTTGTCCGGGTTTCAAGCGTATCCCTATACCAGCTGTGGTACTGATAAATAATCTTAGTTGAGGGGTATTAATTTTTTATGTGGACCCTAAATTTATCTAGTGCTTTACGTCCAGTGATACATGCAGTGATATATAGTGTTGGTTTACGTACCTACAGATTTGACGCCAAAGTATAAAATGTTAGTAAGTATAGAGTGCAAAGACCTTTCGCAGTACCTACAGAGTTTATTTTATCATTGATTTATACGTTATGACGCGCACTCTAGTAAATTTATTCGCATGTTGTACGTCTGATACGTACTGTATCATATCTAGCGTATTAAATGATAGGGAATTTTTAAACATTTTGGGGCTAAATTTTGGTAGAGAACAGAACAGTTTAAGTTGGTGGCATCATATTCAAATATTATATACAGAATGATCTAGGCTGTAAAATCTGTCCTGATTCTAATTCTCTCTAGGAAATCTATTATCTCTATGATTCTCTACTTCATACAATACTCCAACCCAATAAATTGCCTTTAAAAAAACAAGACAAGACAGTTTGACAGATTTTTGAAATTTCGAACAAATTAAATCGCAAGTGGATGATTCCAAACCTTTAACGATTTCTTATTATTTTACACTGGAAGAATAGACTAGACTTTGCTCCGGGATCGCTGCGGTCAAAAAGATGGCCTATAACCTTATCCGGGCTATATATCGGTGCTTATAACATTAGGAAACTTCGCCTTAACCATACAAAGTATGTAATTTATGTTCTTTTTGTCTTTAATAACAGCATTGGCTCGATGCCGGGAAACGGCTGAAGCGCCAACTCCGGAGCGCGGACTCGCATACGTTCTACTTTGGAGTCAAGTTTTATGCTGCAGACCCATGCAAGCTCCTGGAAGAAATTACGAGGTACGTAAAGTGCTGCTTTTAGTTTATTTTAAACTAAAAAGTAGGCATGAGTTTCATGTAAAAAGTAGAGGTTTAAAAAAGGGTTTTCTCTTAAATATCTGGTTGGGCAAAGTACGATTTATTTTTAAATAAAACCAATTTTAACGGATTTATTGAGGTTTTATATTTATCACGTAAATAGAAGTCAATACTAGAGTGATATCTTTTTCGATAATCTCATAATTTGGCTAAAATACATTTTTTTATGATTATATTCTAAGCTTAGCACTTACAAGTACTTATTGAAAAACGAATTTTTACTAAGCATTTTATGAAACTTTTATTATTATGTAGGCCATCGTAGCGTTAAGTTGACTTGGTGAAACAAAATATAAATTAAAGTTATTTTGTGAGTTATAAATAATAATTTTAAACAAAAACACAGCTCACTGACACAAATAAGAATTAAATCGAACCGTGTGCATACCATCAACTGGAATCCAGTTATAAGCGCTGCCAAATTCTGAAATTTGTTATTATAATGAGTTCCAGTAAAACCGCTAACTGCACGTGAAAATTAAATTAATCGGTAGGCACGTATAGGTATACGTTAAAATTTCATATCGTTTGTTTGTACGATTATTTATCGGTGTGGTTTCCATCAAAGCTTTGAACGTGGACCTATAAATAGCACGTGCCGACATGGTGGCAATGTATGTAATGCTGGCGGAGGATCTCATATAACATTAATATGCCCGGTGGCGGCGGATGGGAAGTGATAATAAAACACATCTGCGCTGCACGCGTCTATCCAGCCGCGCTCAGCGCTTCGTCAGCCTCACTCACCTACATCGTACTGTCCCACCTCATTTCGTGCTCGCCTATTCCATATTCCGGCTCATAAATTATTTATAACTTCATTATTATTAATCGAAATCGTCTTTCTCGGCCATAATTCATTCATTTTTATATCACTCTTCTTTAGATATTACTTAGAGCTTTATACCTTAATTAATCATCGCATGGCGACTGAGACCAAAATTTTAACATGAGTACCTACCCACTTACTAGTGTATTTATGGAATTTCACAATTCCCACACTTGACTCGGTAGCAACGTTATGGGAAGCGACGTCACATGACGCCTAGTGGCAATCACACACTGTACCATAACAATAATAAACAGTGCCGTCATTATGTTACCACATGCCAGGCGCAGACAACGCTCATCGTCACCACGTGTTGCCTTACTTTGGCTAAATTAATTAAAACCATGATTAATAGTTTAGCTATGCGTATAAATAATATATCATAGATATAAAAGAAAATAAGCGTAGTACAGATTTTAGTTTCCACACCTATTCATTTCTATCGAATTTGGATAACTAAGTACTACAGAAGTGCATTCCATTAAGAGCGTTTTAACTTTATTACGATCTGTTAAAATTTCATGTCCATAAAACGAAAAGAAGTCGGCCAAGGGAACAAAGAAAGTCTAGTGCTCTCGTAGTAAACTCGGTGAGCTCGTAAACAGCGACGCGGCCCTGAATGGCCGCTGCCAGAGTGCCGGGTTTATCCTGCGCAGACACTTTTAATTGGACACCATTTATGAAATAGGATTTAAAATTTTAAAACCTCTCCGCGCAGGTACTTATATATTTCAAAAACGCGACTAATTTCGCTTTTCATCCACGTCTCTATTGCTATTCTTTTATTTCGATGTCCCAAAAAGTTTGAGCTATAATCCAACGTTTGAACAATAGCTTCAATCATAGCCAGTTAAGTGGAATATTCCAAAAGTTCTGCATTATTCTTTACGAGAAATTCTTTTGAAATTGCTAGGCGAGTAGGGGAAAATAAGGGAGATGTTTTATGAAAATTTTATTATTACGGTCCCGTAGCAGTCGCTTGCTCGCAAGCAGCCAAGTCGGTTACAACACGGCGGGCGCGCCGTGGACTCTTCTTATCTTACTCGTAGTCTTTAAAATCTTTACCGTGATAGACTTTTAATATTTAATTTCCTTTTAAAAGAATTCGCTAGCGTTTGTTCGCTTCTCGCATCAAAGAGAAACAAAAACTATACCCGCCGTAGGTACTGCCAGAGTGGAGATACTGCGCAGTGTTAATATTATTTGAATGCCTTTCACGTAGCTTCGATCGTACTTTAAGGATGTTCATGACGACTTTGGATTATAGACTCTTTGATATTAGCTCTGTAATATTATTATGACTCTACTTCATATAAAAATCGAGTTACCTTTCTTTTGCAGTCATCTTTCACGTAAAATTACATTACTTGTGTTTTAAATAATGCATTTGTAATAAAGCATCCCAAGTAATATAATTTTCTTCATTGAACATGCTATTTTCTATTCATTTTTTAATAATAATATACCGTATCGGTTCCTAAGACTCCATATCTACAATATCAAGTTTGTTACAGGTACCAGGTATTCCTGCAGCTGAAGCAGGACGTGCTCCGCGGGCGGCTGCCGGTCGGGTTCGACCTCGCTGCGGAGCTCGCGGCATTTGTACTGCAATGTGAGTCTCCTTACATAACACAGACAATTATTAGCCGTATGGTGTCCAGTAGAGTAGAATAGCACCAGTTCCACCTCTTCGACTTACGGATGTCATACAAGTGACTATTGTCTGAGAGGTTTAGCAGCGGATCTTCATAGACCAAGAAAATGGACAGTGTTATCTTTTGAGTATTCTCCACACGATCTTCAAGCCGTCCGCCTAGCGTGGCGGTTATGGCGAAACCCACTACTAATGAAAAGCAGGCTTATATGGGTGCAAATCTCCACTGATGTCAGTAAAGAGATTAGCTAAGATCTATATCATACGATCTTGGCTACAAGACGTTGTCTTTGTCCTTTATAAAAGACTTTAGTACTTAGATAGAAACACTGGTAGGTTACCTGTAAATTGATGATTCGGTTTATAAAAAGGTTTTTGAAAACTAATATTAAACTTCGCGTTTACAAATATTAATCACATTTCAGAATTGGAAACTCGTAAATTATTCGACTAATTTCAGAGACTTTCTCGAAATTCTATTGATGCCAATAAGCTTGTTGAATTTTATAAATACTTCTCAACTTTAATACAAAATGATACCCTATTAAATATTCCCTTTAAATTGGAAATTACGAGGCAGATAGTGTAACAAAATTGGGGAAGCCGTTCAACTCTATAAATTTGATTCCGTGAAATATCTCGGAGCGGAGATCAATAAGTAATAACTCGGTACGCAATCTTTGTCCAATATTGGAGAGAATACTGAAAGGGAAAAGTGCTTACTGGTGGAGTGTTATTGTAGTAATGTAACGGTGAGCAAGTTAAATTCCCTGTATCGCATATATTGGTGCGAGCGGCGGCTCCGTGCTCCGTTTACAAAGTGCCTGGGCGGCCACTAACCTCCATCCTCTACTTCCCACTCAGCGCTGCCACTCATCGCATCTAGTGTTGCCAGGTGCGTCGATTTTTATGGCCGACCTGACCCATATGCGAAACCACGACGGTTTACGTTGAAACAGATACGAATAAAACTGAAAGCGCCGAGCGTTAATACGTGAGCTCGAGCGGTGCTGCGTTTTTCATACATCTGGCAAAATAGTAATTACAATATTAGTGCTAGCAGTAAACCCCAGAATTCAGGAATTGCTGCAAAAGGTCTTAAAAGCATGAAAATCAGAGATCTCAGAAAAAATGAGAGGATACCTCACTCAATATTTTTTCCCATATACAAGAAAAATGTGCCGTCGTTACTCTTCTCCTATTAAATATTTTTTAGGTGCTACGGGTCAAATTAACGATCATTCGTTCCGATTTTCATGCTTTCAACACTATTTGCATCGTTTTTATACGTACCGCTAACACTATATAATCAGTAGTTTGGATGAGTTCGTACCATTATGACCTCATTTCCAACCTGAAATTGCATCGGCATTGAAAATATAGCCTGTCAATAGAAAAAGAAGATACCTACCTGTTTTCTAAGACAAGTAGGTACCTAGGTACTGTGTCCAATATTTTCCATGATACTTCATACCAATAATATAGCAATGCTACCGTCAGGGTTGCGCCCTTGCTCGCAGTTTACTATTTCACGTATTTTATTAACCTGATTGAGCACTTCACGCGCCTCCCGGGAAACGACTGTTTTACGATCCACTTTGTGAAATATGATCTTTCAGTGCCGACCGTTACCGTGCTTTGTGTTTATGGCTCTTATTTGTGTTAACTGTTTTAGACATATATGGTTATAAAAATGGGCGTTCTATAGAAATAGCTTGTATACCGTACCGCTATTTCAATAGCATGTAATTGTAGGAGAGTCACGCACAATTCAGCGTCTCACTAATATAATTCCGGCTACCACTCAAATTCCACACACAATAATGTTGATTATGTATTTAGCCGAAGCTTCGCCTAATTGTCGTAACAATCGACTCGGCATTCCATAACGAAATTGTACACGCAAGGGAATAATTTGGAGTCGACAAGTGTCTGGCGGTTGAGGGCGATGACTCCTTGCTAGAGGCGGTATGAAATTACCCAGCGTAAAGATTGTTTCCCTTTAAAAGTAAGGAAAATATGAAGCAGCGCGTATGATTAAAATACCAAGAAACAACCACCCCACGTTTTACTTTACAACTCAAGTGTGCTATATGAACATTACTCGTACATATTTATACTGTACAGTGTACAGCTATTGTGTACAGAATTTATAATGATTCCTTATTTGTAAAGTATCCAGCAACCAGCGAAGCGTTGGCAAATATTGAATTGAATCCGCACTCCCTGCAAAGGAAAAGCCCGCGTTGCTTCGTCAGTCTCTCTTCTTTTCTAATTTGTACAATTGGTTCAATAGTGCATCGAATGGGCACGGTCGCCGATCCGCCGGCAGCAATCGTTAGAGCCATTCTTCTCGGGGGAATACTGCAGTGGCGAGTGAGCGCCCGCGCCGCTGTCCGCCACAAACGCAGGCAAATTAACGCGCTCTCCTATTTTCTTGTTATTTCCACGAATTTAATACCTCGCTTTGTACAACCCTCGGCGCTCTAATAAATACCGACTGATTTTTATATTGCCCGGGGAAATTAAGGATTCTCCCTCACCTTTGAAGTTTCATATAGTTAATTACCTCCCGAGTCATATTCGAATCAATATTTGTAATTAGCTCCGTTGAGCGTAAGTAATTAAATTTCGTTTAGCCGGTGTTTGAATTTTCCGTTTATTTATTGACGCGCAGTATTAATTATTTTGTCAAATGTTTTTATTTCAACTATGTTTCTATACATGATATAACGTTGAGAGCTGTTGAGAGTAATTAAATTGAGTTAATGTTGTCTTTTAATGAAATACCGTTACTCTTGTCCAACTCGTTTCCAACTTCTAGGGTGTCGTATCGATTAGTCTAAATTCAGTCTCAGAGTAAGTACTTCAATTGAGATAGTCGTAAGTTTCATACATATAACAGGTTATACAAACACATAATTATGTCTGTCTGATTACCCATATAATTTATCATAAATAATTACGTATATCTATGTGAGTACCGCAAACGACGTGCACTCAGAAATAAAAATGAAAGAATCATTTATCTTTGATCACTGTTACACGGCGCAGCTACCTCGCCGTAGACCGGCGAAGGTCTGATATCAATGCGTTATTCAAGAGGTAAATGAGCCATCAGCGGGCGGGCATCGTTTGCATCTAATCTCGACTCCATCAGAGACCCTTCCGTGCGCCAGATACATGTACACCTAGGGGTTCGTAATGCCGCCAACTGAATCAACGAGCAAAAATTGATGGTTTCGACTTTCGATCAATACCGTAAAGTGCTAGGTGTAAAATGAAAATGAAAATTGATATGGATAGACTCGAGGGTGGAATTAGTACGACAATGTAGAAAAGTGATGTTTGTGTGTGGCAGTGTCGGGATCGGAGTTTTTGCACAGGCCTAGTAGTCAGTGAGGGTGACGTAGGTTATCCTACGTTGTTAAGTACAAGAAAATGTCCACTTTGTAGCAATAGTAGACGTTTAGGTGACCAACAAAACGTAGGTCAGCCTGTGTACAAAATCGCACAAAAAAAAAATTGTGACATAATCTTCGTCTTTTCGTAGCGATAGTACTTAAATATCCTCTTGTGTGGGGTCTATAAGTAAAAAAACCGGTCGGCCTCACATTCTCCTGACAGTTTCGCTTTTCAGCCACATTAAAGTCACTTTTCATTTTGGTGACTATAACATGGCTGAAAAGCTAAACTCACAGTCTATAGGGATGACGCTAAGGATTCTAGATCTGTGAGCTTTTGTCTCTTTACGTAACTAATATTATGGAATGACGAATCGTATTGTATCCTGCATACGAGAAGCTCCTTTCTGAAATAACGACAAAATCTGTGCGACATAAAAAGAGGGCCATTTAGAATGAAGGATGGTGAACTATTAATCACCAGTGGATCTATTTTGGATGGCCCCCGCGCGTCCGACGGCGTTAGTTTGGGAGTATCGCAATCGCACAATCCGTCTCGGTCGCCTCGCAACAAGTTACGCTAGGGTGGTGGCCGGTTTTGGTCATATTTGCGCATATTGCATTTAGTTTAGGCAAGTAGGATTGTCTCATCTATATGAATACTAATGAGGGTCATCTTAGCGTTAATGACCCGGTTGTGCTCTCGCGTACGAAGGACCAGGGTCCGCCTTGACCATGATCCAGGATTTGGCAGATCAGATAATTACAGTGAAGTAACCGCCATCTGACCTCCGTGACAATGCTACTAGGGGAACCTGGCCAGATTGGATCATGGTTACACATTCAGGCGACTGAATGTGCAGGTTTCATCACGCTGTTTTCCCTCACCGTACCTCATGAGTACTAATGAGGGTGTATTCATAAAAATCGGATTAGCTTTTTAAATGTGCGAAATATATAGTGAATAGTGAAAATAAAAACAAAATATAACTGTTTGTTTGAATAAGTACAAATACCTATTTATGGAAGTATCGGATTAATATCAGTGATAGAAAACTAAATTTCCAAATCACAAACTACTTGGTGTTGTAAAAAATGTGCAGGCATATTGCCCAATACGTATGTAAGTTATACACATAAAGTCTTTAATTCCGCCCGAAACAAACCACGTAAAACTATCTACTCTAAAACAGATTGTCAAAACCACAAATATTATAACGGCGTACCGCACCCAATAAAAATTAAAAATAATAACACAAGGCTGCGTACAAGAAAAAATATGTCGATGACAAATAGGTAATTTGGTTTCTGGCAAAAAACTGCTAGGCCTGTTACTTAGAAACGCTACGGTCCCCCTCCCATTAATCAGTGGGATGGATTGTCCATCAGGCCCGGGCGAAAATGAGACGCTGTGTCCACTATAGGCGCATTTACCTTGCGGCGTACAGTTTAATTAATAAGCTTCTCGGAGATTGAGATGTGAAATGGGCGACTAATTTGACCGATAGTTCTAGTATTAGGTACAAGATTTGATAATTAAGAATTTGATAAGTAAGAATCATGAAGTAAAGACACGGAAAGTACCCGAGATATTTAAAATCTAATTAATTACACACACTGTTGTGCTTATTTAGAAATCTCCTTGGCATATGGTTTGGTACGGGTTGAAAATCGTAGTGTTGAAAATAGAGTGACTTTTTCCTACGTTTCCTTTAATTTTGGTCTACAGATATCTTATTCGCCTTACGTAAGTAATACTCCGGAATCGAAGTGCTTGTTTACAAAGCGAACTATAAATATTATTTTCTAAGGTCAAAGTGGAATAAAAAGGTAGCATTTAGGTACCGTTATAACAAATTAAGATCCGTCTAAAAATAATATTTTTTAACAATATACCCCCGATAGAGCGACTCTATTTGGATGACTTACTCTTCTAACCATTACTGTATTTCACTTTTTCCTGAAAGGGAATTAGTCCTCCCAAAAAATCCAATTCAATCCACTGGGAAAAGTATAAAATGTTTAGTGGTGACGGCGCGCGAGCAATAAAACTAATGTTGTTTATGTTGGGGTAAGTGCGTGTAATCCCGGCTGGGTGGCGTTAGCTCGAATACCATACACGTTGCGCACCAATGACTGACGTATTCCCACAGACCACTAACGCGAAACACATTCTGCCGACCAGCTTGCCCTGTCAGAATATCCGACGCTAACCACCGCTCACAATTCTTTGATCTCTCCAACAACACACGAATCCATGTTTACAAGATTCGAAGAGATTTTTCAGTGCTAAAACCGTTTCCGTAAATCACTGAAAAAGCAAGTCCACAAAGCATATGGGAGATCTCTTTTATTCTCATTGTGTATCGTTGGAATAAATAGGGCTGTTTAAGTGTGATCAAAAGTGGATATACACAAAAATATCTCACGTTTGTGACGGAAGACACGTTTCGTAATACAAAATGTTCATCTTTTATCGATTGTGCTTCAGAGTGAGTTTCTCTTAAAGAAACTTTTAGTTGCCTGTGATCAAAAAGAAGATATAAATACAAATTTAATTCTACGATAGATAAAAAACAATATAATAGTAATTTCATTTCTTTTGTAGTCCTGAATAGGATTCCAAGAAGAGCTTGATTATACATGTCTACTTATAATTTGTTATTTCAATGGACGTGCTTGTAATAAATTAAACACAGTACCAACCAACGCCCATGAACCTCGTTTTCTCACCAAATAGGACCAGATGTTGCGATTTCCGAGACGACAAAAAAAGATAGACGACGGGAAATTACTGTCAGTCTCGTTTACTTGCTGTTTTTCTAAATTCAGAGTATTATGTGTGAACTTTTTCCTGTCTATCTGCACACATAATGTTCTACACATTATGTTTTAATGCTGTGGTTTCAAAAAAAATTACATTGTACGTTTATTGATGGCTGGTAATAGCGAGAAGCGAGAAGTAATTCTATGTAGGTTAGTATTGAAACATTTGGGCAAAGGCCGGCTTTAACCTCAATTTTATTGCGTACTATCAGTCTGTCGAGTCGCTTCGTTTATTTGCATTTGCATATATCATCATGTTTGTTTAGGACGCGTATCTCACCCCGCACTGAATTAATTACAATTGTTAGAGATCGCTGTCATAACATCTCTAAACATACCTATTCGTATATTTTGAGTTTATTTCGTATCCCCTAAACAAGGCATTTGTTCTAAAAATGGAGACGCGGTGACGACGGGTTCGCTCTCGGTTTATTTCTATCTACTGTTTGAAGTACGCCATCAGTTAAATGGGACTACACGACAAAATGTTGTTGTGTTATTTTTTAGCTTTATGGCGTTGTCTCGGGTTTTTGTCACAATATTTTAAGGCGAGCTTGTTTAGTTCAGAGTAAAAGTAAACAGGCTATAGGTATATAACTAAGCATTGTGTAATTTTATCGTTAATGTCCCGGTAGTGCTATAGCGCGCGAGAGCCCGCCTTGACCATGATCCAGAATTTGGCAGCTCAGGTAATTACAGTGAAGCGACTACCATCTGACCTCACCCTGTTAACCTGACCAGATTACACATAAAGTCACATATACTTTGTATAGGTACATGACGTATATTCTGTTATGCAGCGGAACTGGGTGACTACGACCCGCGGAGGCACGCGACCGGCTACGTGGCGGAGTTCCGGCTGCTGACGCACCAGACGCCTGAGCTGGAGGCGCGCGCCGCGGAGATACACCGCACCCTCACGTAATATACCACCACCTGGCAGCTGCAAAGCCCTTCGACCCTACTTACAGTTTACAACAAAAGGAAGAGTGCCGGAACGCCAGCAGACGGCTACTTACACTAAGCTCTCATGAGCACGTCCAAAGAAGCAACTTTGTAGAAATTAAGATTTCAGAGCGAGCAGTTTCACGCCCGCCGAAAGCGCGCCGCCCGCGCCGGAAATTAAACTTCGCCGCCTTTCCCGGACTAATTGAATGAATTTTTAACTGTGCAAAGATGCAGCCTGCGACCGCCGGCGACGAGTCACAGAGCCGCAATTACATGCAAATTATGTGTACTGACTGTAGCGGCGAGCGGCAAGTGAGCCGCGGCTTAGGGCGCCGCCCGCCCCCGCCCGCGCCCTCCCGCGCCTGACTACTCATTGTGACGCGCCCTTTGTTCACCTTCTCGCCTATTAATTAAGCGTCACAATTACTTTAATTGTCTGCTTTTATTTCTGATTCCTATTTAATTTCCCCTTACATTTGCCTTTTCGATTGCAGAGGCATTTCCCCGGCACAAGCTGAACTCAGTTACCTGGACAAAGTGAAATGGCTCGACATGTACGGTGTCGATCTACATCCGGTTCTGGTAATTACTTACACATACATACCTATTTTACATAACTTGTATTTTTTAATCCCGTATTCCAGTTTTTAGACAGCGCTATTTCCTCTATTCAAAATTTTCATTTGAACTACAAATTATTGACCGTTTTATTTCTTTTTTTCACGCGTTACATTAACAAAACCCTCGTGTTGTTTAATCGGAACCATGAACCGTGTCCACTATCTACCAGGGCGAAGACAGTGTGGAGTACTTCCTGGGGCTGGCGCCGAGCGGACTGCTGCTCCTCCGCGGGAAACACACCGTCGCCAACTACTACTGGCCGCGCGTCTCCAAACTTTACTACAAAGGACGCTACTTCATGCTCCGTGTAGCGGACAAAAATGTAAGAGACAAGTTCGTAACTACTTAGGCACTCCACTCCCACCCATTCTGTTGGATTCGCAACGATGTTGCGCTCTTCGGTCCATGTTATTATGTTTGTCGTGACTTGTTTACGTATGAATGCGAGATAATTATTATGAATGCCGATTCAAGGGATGTCGTAGGTGATTGTGAATTAGCTGACCACCTGATCATAGAAGAATATGAACTAAGTAAGCACGCCACTTTCCTTTAAATAAATGTGTACAATATGTGTATCAACTCTGACTGCCCTCTCGTACATATTTAAATAATGTGCCATCCCGCATAGACACTTGTAATAAGGTCAGAGAGTATTGCGTGCTCAGACCTCCTCAGACCGGAAAATTATTGCTCTTTTTGTTGTTTCCTTTACACTGTGATGTTTAAGTCTAACCCGCCTGCAAATGACGAACAAATTATCCAAGCGTGAAAATTGTGGAAACATTTTCTACTCTTAGAGCATGCTCATGCATAGCAGTATGAATGGTTGCTGACTCATCACATCATAAATGAAATAGGCAGTAGGTTCCTAAACTGAAAATAAGCCTGCCATTATGAATAAAAAGGACGTATGTTTTATGAAATTGGTTACAATCCTCGCAGTAGGTACTGAAAAAACAGACCTGTGCTCATTCAAATGTTCGGTGGCCACTTGACCTGGTTGCGGACTGTATCTCCCCGCTGATAAGGCTGTGAATGCAAAGCAAGATGGAGCCAGAGTCGTGAGGTTTCCTTGAAAGACGTTCGCAGGCAGGCAATTATAGATAAGTCAGTGCTCTGAGCATCGTATTTGCAGTGGCCTCGTCGGCTGCGCTCGTGGCACTAGCGTCCCCTCTGACATACTTCCGCTGAAATCTGTTAACGACCCCATCGCATTACCGTTTGCATATTACATCAATTGATAAACACACTGTGTGTGTAGTATCCAACCGTACTCGATGTATCGCCACAATTTGCAAATACACAGACCATAAAAGCGTCCGAGTACGTAATTCAACAAATCACAAATGAATGAAACAGATAATTTCAAACCTTTTCAGAGCTGTCACATAAATATTACAAACAAAGGTATTCGTACATATTCGTATATGATAAAATGTGACTTTCATGACAGGATGGAAGAGATATAAACTTCGCTGACACATTTGAATAACAGCGCTTTGAGAGCCAAAGGGTGCTTTGTACCGTGAATTTAGTTTTGGACACCGTTATTCGTGTTTGCGTTTACAGATCTAGCTCGGGGTGCTGATTCCTCTTTGAGTTTGGTGTCGGCACATTTTGGACGGTTTGATTCTAATTATAGGTCATGATTATCTTTAGCTCATTTATTTTATTTAGCCTAATTTTTACATACATTCACACTCACTTTACTTTGTACACAACTTTTGAGCCTTAAAAGAAAGAAAAACTATCCAGTCCACTGTTCTAAATTCTTTTCTAAAAGATTTTCTTCTTCCCAGAACGAAACGACCACCTACGGCTTTGAGTCCCCTACGCGCGCCGCCTGCCGGCACCTCTGGCGATGCTGCTCGGACCATCACGCGTTCTTCCGGCTTCAGCAGACCGCGCCAGCTTCAGCAGACATCTTCGCCATGGGCACCAGGCTCAGGAATAGGTACTGTGGCTTTTGGTAGTTAGTACACCTCCCGAACGAAACAACCACATACAGCATATTATTATTATTGTACAGTAAAAAAGCATTATCACTTAAAGAAAATTTTTATTTGCCGCTACAGCAACATTCACGGCATTTGCATCTTTAACCAAAATCAGTTTACTAAAAGAAGGGAGAAACTGCTGTCCCTTATGCCCAAAGGACTCGTCCTTTAGCCCCAGGGTATATTTTATATAATTAATAAAAATTCAATTCATGAATGCTATAAAACCGTTAAACAACTGCACAGTAGTGCAAAGGAATATGATTCTTGCGTTGATACAACTTTTTATGATACTGAGACTGTCCATTGTCCTAGCAGCAGCCGCGCGTCGCGCCCACGGCCGCCGCCCGCGTTCACGCGTACGCCGTCGCGCCGGCTGTCGCGCCCGCAGCACGTCTCGCACACCTCACTGCATGATGGTGAGATAATAGTAATGGTCTTAGCGTCAATATAAAAGGGTCCGTCTTGACTATAATCCAGGATTTGGCAGATCAGGTAGGTAATTAGAGTAGAATGACTGCCGTCTGAACTCCGTGACCAGATTGGATCATGGTCGTTGGTGTACCTCATCGTGTTAGTGTTTCACTTATGTACATACATAACTAAGAAAAAGTAATTGGGAAGTAAGATGAGTACTCCCTCTTTAACAGTGTCACAAACTTAACTGTCCTGTAGACAAAATCTGAACTATAGACCCCCAATGTCATTCCACTAGCCTCACTAGCTCCGCCATCTATTGAACAGCTGTTCCTTTTGCTGGGATTGTGACAGCTAGTATAAAGCTGATCGTAATCAGCCGCATCGTAACTTATATACCTGCCGGTATATAAGTTACGATGCGGCTGAAGTGTTTCGGTGTAGGAATAGAAACGAATATGCAGCTAGCATAAACTGATTTATTTGCTAAAAAACTAGTAAGGTGTCACGTCATGTGACCTACAGAAATTCATCAAAATGTTTTGTTGCAGTTCCGAAACTAGAAGACTTGAGAATAAAAGACTGCCTTCCTGAAATGAAACAACCTACCTCAGTTCATCGACCAAATTCGTAAGTTTATCATTATATGTGCTGAACCTGTAACCACCGACCAACTAGGTACAAAGCTAATTTTTTGTTATTTTGGTATTCTTTAGAACTTTAAATTTTGTCCTATACGTTAATGTAACTACCTACTATTACTTATAATATAAGTATGTAAAAAAAAATATTAGCGGCACTATTGGCCAATAGCCCCGCAGCACTGTTTGCTCGATTATTACTAAGTAACTATGTATCTCTACTCTACGCTGCGTAAAGCGGAATCCGCGCGGGGTTAGCCGCGTGGGGGGTCTGTTTCTAATAGGAAAGTTGCACCATCCATCGTTTGCGCCTGTCAATACCTTATGCCAATGCGCCCGCGCGCGGGGCCCGTCTCAGTCAACCGCTCAAAGACCGGCCCTGAAATGTCCTTTAACCATTGGTGGCACCTCTGGTGTTGCAAATGTACATAGGCAGCGGCCCCATCAGTAGGCTAATTACATAACGCTGTTTCCAACAGTTATCTGATTTTAATTATTGAAATTGTTACTTTTGCGATTTCGTATAATCGATTTCAAGGTTTAAGTTGCTAACAAAGTTCCATTGCAATAAACTGAAACTATTCAATAGATCATATGTAATCGCAAAAGTATCAATTTAAAGCAATGAAATCAGCGAATTGTTGGCTACAGAGTTACGTAATTAGGCTACAGGTGTCGCGTTTGCCATATTCTCTGTCATTTCACATATAAAAAACCCAATAGCATAAGTGGTGAGATGGCGCCCGAGCCTGCGCACGGCGGCTCCCCGCGTTCGACGCGGTCGGCGCCGGCGCGCCGCGGGCTCTACGCCGCGTCGCCGACGGGCGCGCGCCCGCCGCCCGCGCCGCGCCACCGCGACCGCTCGGCCTCCGTGGACTCGCAGAGCTCCAACGACTCGCGGTCGAATCGCAAGTGAGTACTATGCGCCAATATATACGCTACCATAGTACAGCGGTTCACTACGCTTGACCAGGTCAGCGCGGGCGCGTGGTGGAGTCACATTAGGGTGCACGCAAACCTCCATGCCGCGCGACCGCGATTCTCAGGGCTCCAACCCTTTTTGAACCGCTCGCTTCCATGCGAACGCTCTCCTTGTAATACCTGTTTCTTCTGCTTTTAGCATTTTACTACGAGTGTGAAAGAGTTAAGTAGCGCACGCTAGCGCTCACGTGGATGTGAAAGGTAAAAAAATAGAGTCCCTGACTCCTGGTTCAACCACAAGTAAATGCAAACCCCTACAAACCTATCCAAGCAAATACCTATCTGCTGTGGCTCCTATGCACCAAGTTCTTCACGCCTCGCGTGACTCACAGACTTCGTTGACTCACAGAGCTCCAATACAGAGTAATGTTTTTACTTTGAACAAGTCAGAGTCTTTAATGTAATTAGGATCCAAAATCAAACTGGAAAACTTTAAAATGCGGGATGAGGGCAACGAAGTCTTGCAGCAGTGTTAGATAAATTATCGCTAGACATCTTTAAAATCGCGGGTTAAATATTGATACACAATTTCTTTATATTTTATTTAAGACTTTATGCACAAAATAGTGCAAACAATAGTATAAACATAGTATAAACATAGTACAAAATAGTACAAAAAGTAGCTTTAAGTGAACTTTATCTACCAGCCTACCCCGAAATCTGGTAATAAAAATTGCAGGCGGTGCATAAAAATTTACAACAACATTACACGTAAAAAGTCAGTTCAAAAATTATTTTTTAAATTTTCACAATACATTAAAAATACAATTCTACCCACTAGTATTCACATACCGAAACTCAAATTTTCTGTGCAATACTAAAAACCAATAACAACAAGATAGCAGAACGTACTTGAATACCACTTTTAATCAAGTGCCTACCTACCAAGCTCACTCGTAAAAGTAACAGATGAAAAATCTTACAATCTCACCCTTAACGTAAGACCCCCGTAAAATAGGCACAGGTTCATCGAACGCCCAGGCATATCTAATTCTTCATGCTCTCCACCGCAAGTTGATCGAGTTGCGCCTGGTATATCTAATTCTGCATACCCACCCAGGCACAAGCACCGTTCGCGGCGGCAGCAGTCGGACGCGGAGAGCGAGATGTCGCGCGGCTCCGGCCGCTCGGGGCGCCGCCACCGCCGCCACCGCTCGCGGCACAAGCACGAGTCCGGCTCGGAGAGGGACGACGGCAGGGAGGCCAAGTTAGTCACTTTCTTTTTAAGCATCGACGAAAAAAGAGGGTTGTAAGTTTGATATGTGTATCTGTGGATCTGTCTATCTGTGTTTCTGTTTATGGCATCGTAGCTACGGAACGGTGAACCGATTTGGGTGCGGCTTTCTTTATTTGATAGGTAGTATAAGCGAGATGGTTCTTAGTTTTGTTTTATTATAATCGGTTAAGCAGTTTAGGAAATATTAAAGAATATGTATCAAGCATAGAGAAAATATCTACTAAAGTAATAGAGGATTTTCTTTGAACCACGCTTTGCGGTCCATGGACAACAGTGGCCGCAGTCAGTTCTGAGACATTGCGCGACGCGGACCAATCTGACAGTGGCTTGGATATTCAAAAAAACGCCATCTTGTGCATTAAAAACTGTACGAACCATTCGAGGGCCAAAATAAAGAAAATTATAACATTTCATCGGTCATTCTATGACTGAGCAGCCTCCCCCCGCACCTCCCGCACAATATTTTTGTTTGTGATGGCTGCTCTATTACTTTAGTAAATATTTTCTCTATGGTATCAAGTATACATATTCTTTTAGGTTGTTACTTACTGTGAATCAAACATTTACTGCCGCCTAACATCAAAACAATATCTTACCATTAAATTCTTTTGTCATTGAAAATATTTAGCAAACTTTAAGCCACCGATTTTCTTACAGAGAATACGAATTGGTTGAGTCAGAATCGCAGTGGAAAGAAGTACTGAGGCAAACAAATACGGGTAGCGGCGTTCAAGTAAGTCTATTGCCAGCTATTTCCCTTTCTGTGTTTCTCCCAGCCGCGTAAAGGTTGACTCATCAATCGTTTTGTATCTCTAGGTTGCGAACGTGCGCCGTTCGCAAATGGAACCTGAGACTGGTACTCATCGATCCTCTCACAGGCATCGCAGGCACAGGAAACATCGGTAAACATTCATTTCATCGGCCTTTCTCCAACAGGATCCTTTTCAAACAGAATAACTTACGATACGTGATTTATCAGGTCCCGATCTGGTTCGCCGAACGACAAAAAGTGGTTGCCAAGTGAACTGAAACAACATCTGGAGTTCTCGTTAGTTGATACTACGGGTATGACTGAAGAACAGCTGAAGGAAATCCCATACACTGTGGTCCAAACCAGCCATGCGAGGCAGACAAAACTCCGAACATCTTCAAAACACAGACAGTGAGTCTCAACTTAATTTTTTCCTAAAAGCTTTTTTCTGAGCTCAACTTTAAATGAATCTTTTTTTGCATAGGACTGAACATGGATCTTTAGCTCGACGAGATAAAAGTGCATTGTCACACGGAAAAATTCCTCATGAAACTCATCTCCAAGGATCTCTAAGATCGAGTTCTAGTACTCTCAGTACCCATAAAATCAACAACGATAAACATGGCAGGTAAGTAACAACTTACAGACACCTGCTTAAACCACTTTATAATCGTGATACTATCTACGCTTTTGTAATTTTAGGCGAATATACCCCGCCTACGATGAAACTGTAGGTCGAAATGGCGACGATTTCTTGACAAACAATGGTTACAAAGGCAACGTGACACCGGTATCCAACAACAACAACAATCCGTACAGTCCGGTTACAAACAGCAACAGTAACAGCTCTAGTGGAGAGCTTATCTCCGGCAGCGCGAGGGTGTCGCACGAACACACAGACTCTGGACTTGGCGCTGATCAGGACTACGCGTATTCGTCAGAGAGGTAATTTTAGTTCATGTATGAAAAGGTTAAGCAAATGCGGAAGAATGGAGAGAGATTTGTTAGGAGTTTAACAAGTGGAACAATTTGGTCGCTGCCTAGCCCTACGGGGAAAAGGTGTGACGTTATGTATGTATGTATGTGTCTGTGTAATTTATTTTACTCTGTTCTATAGGTGCTGTAATTCTAAATCTCGACTACTAGCGTAGTTTTAGCTTACTTTTTACGAAGCATTCAAATAAATTTAGTTGTGATCCTGAAAACGGATATTATTATTTTTGGACATTCGGATGACTTGATAAATTTTCTTTACCTTTAAAGCCTTCTTTTCAAAGTTCCACATTACACAATTTTTTTATGCCGTTAAGGTGCCTGATGGTAAGCGACTACCACAGTCTATGGACGTTTGCAATATCGGGTACCGCTCCCGTTTGCCGACGCTGTAAAAACCTTTTCTTGAAGAACTCCATGTTGCTCCATAGCTCTTTCCACAAATAAGTTACCGTGTTGCTAAAATAAAACGATAAATACCTCGGTGACTGGTGAAGCAGCTCGGCTTGCCTGTACGCAGGTCGAGCGACAGCGCGAAGTGCGGCGCGGGCGGGTGCACGGCGCCAGTGAGTAGGCAGTGGGGCTTCGGCGCGGGCGCGGGCGCGGCGCTGCAGCGGCGGCCGCCCGCGGGCCCGGGCCGCGCGCGCGCCGTCACGGGCTCGCAGCGCTCCCTGCTGTCAGTGGCCAGCGACAGCGCCGCCGCCCGCCGCACCCGCGACCTGCCGCCCCCCCACTACCCCCACCCTGCGGACTCCGGCTTTTCTCTCTTCGTGAGTGGGCGCTTCGCTTCTAACATACTTCCGCGCTCCGGTGACCCTCGATGCGTCCCCGGTTGTGTGAGCGAATTTGGTGTTCGGCATTGACGAATAAGTTACAGGCCACCGATTTTTTGAAAATAAATAATTAAGTCGCTTCGAAAAGAAAACAGTGACGTCGTCAACAAGGAATTTGTAAAATAAGAAAATATTTGTGGCGAAAATATTTGTGAACACGAGCGAAAGTGCTTTACTAACATTTCGCTCTCGAGCACCGGGGGCCGCAGACTTTTTTATATTTAAGTGAGGGTTTTTATATTCCTCTCAACGGACTTAATACCTGAGCTCGAGAAGGGGCTCGTTAAAAAAGAAAAAATGAATTATAAGCTTACGAGGGTCGCCGGAGTAATCCGCAGCTCCTGTTTCTGGCTCGCTGAAAAGCTAACAGTGTACAGGCTGCTGTAAACGGTGGAACATATCTCCCATAGGTTGTGTAATTATGCAATATTGAAATAGAGAGAATAAATGATTATAGTCTGAGTCTTTACTTAACTATTGTAAATTCAGCTCATATTAAATATGTAGGTAGATTAACTCTAATACATTGAGGGTATAGGTATATAGAAAACTACATACTCTATCCCTATGCTTTGAGGGCTTTCCAATTTTCTATGATTCACAAAGTACTTCAGTGGGTAGGATATCGAACTAATTGAGCGTAGCTCGAACGCACAACGCGAGCGGGATTACCTACCCTTTGCCTTCCACTCTGGTACTTTGCTCCTTGCCTCTCACGCGGGGCTTTGATATCACATATATGTGTACACGGTTCCTATTACAATATTTATTGCCTTATTTATTATGTCTAGTTTTTTGTACAAAGTTGTATGTAGCGCACCGGTAGAGTGTTTGTTGAGCGTGTGATGTGTTGGGATACGCAGAGACATGCTAGCAACAACAACATATTGGTGGGCGAGAGCGGAGGGTCGCTGGCGCGGCGGGTCGCGCGCGCCGGCCGGGACCCCAACGCGAACCCTGCGCGCACGCACCAGCGCCGCCCGCACCAGCGCCACGACAACACTCTCGACATTATCCTAAAACCTCTTATAGAAAGCACCCAGTAAGTAAGGCAGCACCCCGGACCCTGCTTTTGTGTCAGTGTCTCACCTCGTAGCGGAATGCGTAGCACGGCGGCCTAGTGGCGGCGCCCGGGTTGTCGTTCCGCCCTTTCGTGTTGTCTTGGGTTGTGTTGTGCACGTGCATGTTGTAGTTAGCGGTAGAGGTGAATGTATAAAGTACAAACTAACCGAATGACTAACAAGGGTTTCTAACATTCACTGACTTTTTTTTCATTGTTTTTGTACCCTGTCCCTAATATTTTGTGTATAAAATTTTTAATGTTTTCTATTTGTGCATTTGTAGAGAATTTTTCCCTATACGTTTTAGTACATGTTGTATGTGTGATCGCAGGCTGCCGAGCAACTGAGCGCGGGTGAGCCAGCCGCCGTCGCCGGCGCAGCGCCGCCCGCGCAGCCCCCCACGGCGGAAATGAGCACAGAACTTTAAATTGTAAATAAGATAAGTCTTTATGTATTTCAAAGTTATTTATATTTAATGTTTTTTTTATTAGATATAACTCATTACTTAATCTAAGTATCATAGAATTTAGTTAACATCTATTTATGTTCTGTAACTTTAGAATAGTTAAAAGTTTCTTGAATTACAAAATTAGCCACGGACGAACGTCCTGTGATACCGCTAGCGTAGACACAGATACATGTAGACTCGTATGTTGAGATGATGCCAAAATCTAATGGAAACTTATATTTTGCTTGTGTACTGTACAGAGATATTAATGGAGTGAATGTTATAAATGGATGCTTCGTAAACGAAATAAATAATACTTCATCACTTGTCACTAGTCCGACTGAGAGAGCTGTTACTATGAAGTAATATAATATAAAGTATTTCGTGTAAATACTCTTCTTATAAAGTGTAAGTATGTAGTGTCGATGTAAATAATAAAAGATTTATACATATTTAACTCAAAACTTGCGGAAAGGTACGAATGTCTTACTTTTCTCTGAATAAATGAAAGGTATTTTTGCCAAAGATGTTTCATATTTAAAACAGTGAAATCATATTATTTTCGTAGCGTCTATTTTATTTTCCAATTGAACGGAGAGTATCGTTGTAGCGATATCTGTATAATATTATTGTTTCTCCCATATTAGTCTATCTCGCCCGCCCGCTAGTAACGCTCATGTATTATTTATTCCATAATAATAACGGGTATTAATGTATGTTTTACCATTCTATTATTAACTGTGTTAGGACTTGGGGAGATGCGTAGGTACAGTATGCTGAGTGGCAGTTTTGTGAAGAAAGTTAACGTTTCAAGTTGAAAGCTGACACAATGTCATCATCTAATTTAAGCAATGGTTTTTGTACCAGCTTTCATGTGTTAAGCGTCTTGAATAAACGTTTTATCTATCTATCAGTGTAGCGCCGCAGCCTTAATGTTTATCTTCCATGTTCATGGGAACTTTGTAGCAATGAGGTGATATTGGCGGCGGTAAATAATACTTTTAAGCTAGGTCAGCTTCGTTGATCGACGTCTGTCACAGTCGTGAGGGTAAATACGTAGCTGATTACACTTATTTACTGCTGACTATATAGTATACTTGCACTGAACATACCGCGGCGACAAATATGTAAATAATTATTCAAAGTGGCATTCTCAATTCGCACACTATAGTGTCTATTTTGTAACATTGATGTTTCTTATTCGAAATACTTGTTTAAGTGATATAAATAAAATAACTCGTAAGCTCATAAAGTTAGTCGGTCAATTTGTACTGTGGCAAGACTGATTAACATTTTCAATCGTGTATTTTACAATTCCGGATATTTGTAACCGATTACATTTGTAAGTATTTTTTCAATTGTTTTCATTGTTCACATTAAACGACATTATTGAAAATCAATATCTTGTTCTCACTAAAACCTCTGCCACCCTGACCTCGCTCCACATTTAGGATTGAGCCTGTTAATAACAAAGAGCAAAAGGTGAAATCAGTGACTACGTAAACATAGGAAATCGTATTTACCGCCACTGATCCCACCGAAACGATTCTGCGGAAAACAGCCATAATCTGCGATTATTATTCTGGTACAGTGGCGATATCGTAAAAACGGCATATTGATCAACTCGTAATTAATGAAAGCCATACAATATCTGTGTGGCTATCGATTATCTGACAAAGGGCCCATGTCTGGTATTAATTAAAGCGCTCTGTCTCAGATATCGCTTGCACCGACCGCCATTAACACTAATGAGGACGAGTCGAGTCGAGTCGTCACACTTTACGCTTTTCCTGTGAGTATTATCTCTCTTTGTAACAACTTTTAATATCACCGTCTAGGCTCGCTGTCAAGTTTGTCCTCACATGTTTTGCATTAATTGAAGCGTGAAGTAGGTATTTGTCTTTTCATGTGGGGACGGTTCCGACTGTGCCTAATGTGGAATTTATGCGAGTTACTAGTATGCTATTTAATAGGTACGTTACAATGTTTACCTTTCCAAATAAAGTATATCTACATAGTAGTAGGCATACGTGTGGCACTCGGGGACTGCCGCGGTAAAGCTATTGCATAGCAGTTTTTATCAACTTAGGCAATTATAATTATTTATTTATTTTATTTATGCAGTATTTTTTTTCTTTGATATTAATTCGAGCTAATTAATGCGAGCTTCGTACAGTCGTACCATATACATACACGTTAAGGTTCAACTAGTCGCGGGCTCGAATTCACTCGTGGACGCGGCCAAAAAGCACGCTGTCTGACCTAGCATTGTGTCTAAAAGAGATCAGTTATGAGCAGTTAGCAGCTAATCTACACGCATACGTCTAGTCGCACGCACACAAACACCGTGACGAAGTCTGCCGAACTGAAACGACGTTAGACGATGCACGGCTTTTAACGCCGCACCGCTGTGCCGGTCGGAGTGGGGGGTGTTAGGTTTTTTTCGTTACGGAATTTCTTGATTCAGTCGCCGCGCTCAAAGCCCTCGATAAAAGCTATGCAATAGCTTAAAAATGTCCATCGTCATCATTAATTGCTGATACAAATTTTTTTGTCTACTGAAGGGTATGCCGAACATCATGCATCCAAATAAAATCACCGATATAGTCCCAAACATAAAGTGCCTATTACTTACATACTATGAAAACGGCTGTTGATAATCTAATAGCTGTTGCGTATGCGTGTAAAAGCGAATCACGGCGTGACTTTGCAGGGCGGTCACATCCGCCGCAGCACCGAGGCGTCTAATTCACTCGCCTAATTGCTTGGGCGCCGCGTCAAAGCCAATTTGCAAAGCTACAGGTAAAAGACAAAACAAGGTGCACGGAGTCTATCAAGGCTCCGATGTCCACTACTCGGCGAAGGGTGAAAACTCATTACCAATGTTTAATGAAAGGGCTCCCGGGCCGTGTATGATTACAGTTAATTGAAACGCCGGAAATCAGAGGGCGAGACAATAGTGGGTGGGGAATTGGGAGCAGAATTCGGCAACGCAATCAGGTGATATGTAGGTGTTATGGCGCGAAAACTGTTAGAGTAGTTAGTACAAAGTAAACAATTTAGCCTCGAATCATCATCATCATAATCTTGGCGTTATGTCCCGGATGCACGCAGCACGCGAGGACCAGGGTCCGCATATACTTTAATCTCGAATAGGTAATGAAAATATATAATAATAGGTAATGTAATGATAAAATAGGTAATGATAATATTCAATCATTAGATTCTTAAACTTTTTTGAATTATTTATAAGTATAAATTAATTGAAGAAGTAACTGCAGCACTATCCATTAGTTTCAGTAGGTCTATTTATATTTCCACTACGAAATAATTCTTACACGAAGCTACCAAACGTGTAAGATTGGTAACAAAGTTTGTATTAGGATTTCAAGCTTTCAGCATTCTCTTGTACCTATATCTAACTCACCCGAAGTTTATTCAAAGACAAGGCACTGCCAAGGTAAACTTCGTTCTCGGTAACTTCGCCGTGTTTTACGTACACTTGCTCGCAGACGCCGTTAATCATCATATCGCCCTAACAGATTCCAGATTTAATTAAACTTTAGCTACATGTCCATAAACTTCATTTGAAGTCAACTCTAATAAAGGCAGAACGACACTGATTGCTACAACTAATACAATATAGCAACGTTACAATCCTAGGGGCTTAATATCCAAATAAATAAGTACCTAAATTCCTTTATCTGTAATCAGGCGGAGTGCTTGTCGCCATATATTAAGTTCAGGCGGGGTTTACCGCGCACCCGACTTATTTAGAACATTTGCACAATCCCAGCAATGAACTTCCAGATTAAAATTTATTTTATCCGATTCCGAGTCAACAGAATGTACTTAAAAGATTTTTATACAGAGACAAGCAACACGTTGACTAACGGTGCAATTAGTATTTTCAGAATGAGAGATAGTATACAAAACATTGCGGGATTGATCAATTAGCCTTTGATAGAGCTCGTCGCTAAATCATATTTGCTTGCGTTTCCTCTGTTAAAGGCAATTTAGTCTGACATATTGGAACGGAAATGGAATTTACTTTGTGCGAGTTTTCGATACACTTCATCCAGCCAAACGTTTAATCGTATGTTTGTACTTTAAACATGTGTATTTACTGAACGTACATTTTACGCTTTTTAATGGAAACAGAAATTATGCATGAGGCAGGGGGAAATTTACAAGTGTTTGAAATAAAATTTCCAACAGAGAGCAAAGTTTTTCTCGAAAACACTGTATAAATAAACTGTGAATGATACTACGCAAAGTATTGCGAAGCAAAGCTAAGAGGCAAAAGAATTTAAAGTAATGTAAACACGAAAAGTTTGCTTTCGAGTTGAGGCACCTCAAGCCGGAAACGCATTCGGACTCAACTGCCTGGAAAAAATAATTCGAAGCTTGTGGCGAGGCGGGGCGCCCATACGCCCCGGCCGCGCACCGTGGCGCCTTCGCGCTCCAGGATCACTCCGGCTCTTCATAAACGGAATAAACGTAGACTCCAAAATATTATATTTAAGCCCCTTTGTGAGTGGAAAATTCTGTAATATTCTGCCAGAGAGTTCGTACAAATATTTTGATATTTCTCATTAAAATTTTAATCAAAATAGCTGGGCTAATTGTGTTGGGTGGTTATCCGAAATGGTGAATTGCATTCGACGCTGAACGTATTGTTAATGTTGCGATGTTGGGGGTGGCCCCACGCGGCAGGGCGGCGTGGGCCGTGTGCTCTCCAGCAATTAGCACGGTGACAATGACATTCAAAACGTGTGCAAATAGAGGCGGACGCAGTGCGAGCCCCGCGGCGCATCGCCGCCGCCGTGTTTCGACAGGATTGTATATTTAACTGTCTACATGCGCTCTTCTGCTGTCACAATGTCTACGATCCTATAGGTATAGGATCGTACCCTCTCAATCGTACACAATAACAAGTTTTCCATAACAATTTTCTTTTGACAGACTTAATTAAATTTCGAGTTAACGTTTCGTAATAATTCTCCCATTTGTCAAAACAAATCAAAAATCAATATCGCCAGCGCCAAGAAGTGCTAAAATTTTAATCCAATTAGCGCGCGCTTTGACTTCCGTTATATTTTACCGTCAAAAATAATTTAACAATAAATTAATCCCCTTCCGAGACTTTACGAATGCGGTACCATCAACAAAGTAAGTGGTTAACCACTTCTTAGGGGCTTTGGCGGACCGGAGTATATGCGGGTTCGTTGTATGGTGGATAATACATACATATAATTAAATGATTTGATTATTCCAGTATATAAGTTACAAAAATTACGTACCGAAACGTATGATTCCATAATTGTTTTTTATGGAATGACACGCTTCACGCTGAAATACAATATAAGTAGGTACAAGTTATTTAAGAGAAAAACACGATGCTGTATCTCTTAATCTCGATAAGAATGCCGGAACGGAAACACCTCAGCGCTATAATACCTACGAAACTACATTGTCAACCCAATCTACTTATTTCACTTTACGAGGGATCGTAAATTCGACACGTGACATTGTGTATTCCTAGCTCTAATGTAACCAATATCACGTTTCTAAAAATAACTATAGCTTGATACCGTGAAAACATCAGAAACGCTAAGAAAAGCCACCAATCACTAACATTGGCTTGATTGGCTACTCGTAATTCGAACGTAACAATTACACCATTTGCCGCCGAGCAGTAATGGTTGCCTCGTGTTTCGGTTCGAAGGCTAGCGTAGCCAATCCAATTTGGTACGGGAATGAAGCATATCAGATTGACAACTTGTCCTCACAGTGACAAACATACCTGTAGTTCTGAGAAATAATTATACTGATTTTACATAATTAAGCGCTAGGCTTTGTACTGTACCTTCATGCTCAATGATCCACAACAGTTCACTACTGGACTCGAGCCTCTACCACATTAATGGAGTACATTGACATAATCTTTACTAATGGAATTCGCAGTGCTGAAAATACTCAACAGAAAACTGCTGCCCATTTTCTGCTTTTCGGAGGTATTAACTGATCTCCCTCTGTAGGAATAACTGCAATGAGGATTTCAAACCCGTCTAGTCCTCATTGCAGATATGTAGGTATAGAGTCTTATCATCGTATGTTTTATTTTATTTGTTTTGATTTCATAATGAAAAAATGACACTAGTTCCCATTTTCTAACCACCTACTTTCCTAGAATATTGCTAACCGGTAACTGCCAACCATCACACGACCCGTACGCTTGTTTGCCACTATTGCTAAAAATACAGCTTAATATAATACTGCAGTATTTGGTACAGATCTATACGATACAACATTCAGTGCGAATTCAGTTTATAGCTAAGCCGGCGAATGTAAGACGAGAGCGCTGTACGCCCCCGTAGCTCTTGAATGCGTTTCACCTCGACACTCGGTCGCAAGCTCAGTTTATCAAAGGCTGTAGGGTGATTAAGGGCTTCACTGGAAATGACGTTTGATTTAGCTTTGTAGCAACCATAGCAACATTCATTACCTATGTAGGCTATGGTACACTAAGATATACGCGGGCTATGTACCACGATGGATGGCGAGGTGAAACCATTTCATCTAAGTAGACAAGTAATATATTACGCCGTAGACGTAGGTGGGCAAACGGGGGTAGTTTAGTCGCCAATTTTAGGGGTTGGAGCTATTAGTTTTTCAGTAAAATGAAGCTCTCCTACGCCTACTAAGTAAGCGTAGATAAATGAATATATACTCTAATGTTTATTTACTGTAAGTATATTAGATAAGAAGGTACTTAACGTACATCACAAATAATTATTCTAATAATACTCTCTCAACGGGTTTGTGAATGCTACGTGAAACGTAATATATTCGTCACTTCCGAGTGGGTGAGTGGCCCACAATCGGGCCCTTGCCGATTTCCCATAACAATATTACCGGGCAGCGGGCGTATCCTGCTGTAACTTTATTACAATTTCCTTGTTTCGGAAATAACAAGCGGCAGGGGTCCCGATCCTTGCGCCTAATACCTATCTGTTTTGTTATTAATGTCCTTATACGGTTCCCCAATTATCTCATAACGGGGCACCTCCTCGCCCCAATAAGCGGCGCAGACTACAATGTTTGTTATCACACAAACGTAATTGATATCAAACCTGCGCAAGGGGAACTCGCCCGCTTCAACCTTATGTGATGTCACAGGTTTAATACACAAACACGACAAGGGGAAACGTTTTGTGTTGAGAAATTATTTGCTTGCAATGTATACTAATATGATAAGGGGTTGAACCGTTGAACCGATAGATCCTCGAATTATATAAATCATATCATCTAACTGTATCAACAGACAATCCTTGCTACTGTATGGTTGCCCAACTTAGATAAACACTAGGTAAGTATTGTCCCGAAACAAACAGAACAAGTAAACGCTATCTTTTGCAACAGCAACGGGTATCACGGCAAGCGTGCAGCGACTGGCAAGCAAGAATTAAATCGACAGCGAGCTCCGAAACCTTTACGTATATATACATCAGCCTTTCGGATAGCAAGCAGTTTACTAAAGCGTGTAGCCGACCCTGTGAAAAGCTTCTCACACCCATCTTGAAGAACCCCTGCTTGTACTCACTTGGGAAAGCCTCTGGCAAGTAAACGTATCCGACGGCAATAAGTATCGTTTATTCTGTCTCCGTTGTGAGTATCACGGCTGAGAAGCACGTGTACAGCGCCTGGCAAGCGAGAAGTGCGCCGAGTGCCGACAGCGAGCACCGAAACGTTGTGTACGTAACCAAGTCGTCTGCAATTTGTCTCGCGGCCCCGGCGGCATCTTCGGCGGTGATTGAAATTCTTACCGCTCCCTCAGCCATGCCGGGACGTGCCGGCGACACGCCGCCTCCAGGACACCTACTCCTATTAAATCGGTGAACAAATCGTCCCGCTTTCCGATTCTGCGCTGTGCATGGAAAAGATAACGATGCTGAGCGGACTCCTTCGAGAACAAGGCAGTATGATATTCGAAATCGCGGCTTATTCTTTGTAGTACCTGTACGTAACTCACCTATTTGTTCGCCAGAAAAACAATAATAGCTTCAGTGATCAGAGAAATCAAAATAAGATAACAAATTGTAGGAGGAATAAATTGTAAAATTTATAATGAACACAATGGATACAAAAGCTTAGAAAAACGACTTTGTGATGTACCTACCTAGGTCACGTTAAGTTGTTAAGGGTTGATCAAAAAGTAATGAGAATCAATTATTTAAATAGTAAACCAGAAAAATGGAAAATATTGTGGTCGCTACTATACAGTTATGGGTCATTAAGTTAGATACAACTAGCTTTTCCCGCGACTACGTTCGCGAATAATTCGGGTATTTTATTACAATCCAAACCAGCGCCACTAGAACCGTAATGAAATTTAAAATAAATTATAGCCTATATTCTATTCTGGGCTACAAGCTATATTACTGCCAAATTTCATGAAAATCCGTTCATTAGTCTTTGCGTGAAGGAGTAGCAAACCATCCTATTCAACTTTCGCAGGTCTGACATTTTAATTAGAGTCTACCAAAATGCCCCTAAAATATCACCTCGTGTCTTGTTATTGTCTTTCTTCAGCTGTTTTGGCTAAATCTGGCTGGATAGTAAGTGTTCAAACAATTCGAAACCGTTTTCAGTAATCGCAACTGTGGCTGTGAGTACTGGTGCTTTGTTTAACTTACCTATCTACCAGACTTTTTGATACCATGTTATTATTCACGAAAAGTTCATAGTTAAGCTTGCTCTCGTGACCTAACATTGGTAATGCCTGATTATGTCACGGGCTTTTACGACAAGTCATTCACTGTACAGTCAGTGTGCTTGTGGAATGCTCTGCGCCGCGAAGTGAGATGCTCCGAGTCTTCCGTCACATTTAAAAGGAAACTGAAACTACATCTCCTAACAACGAAGAACTGAAATCCATCGCCTGTGTTTAGAGTAGCAATATTTGTGATTTTTTATTTTTTTGGTTGTAGAAACCTTTGTTCATTATTTATGAATATAGTGTTTAAGTTGACTCCTTCCACGATGTCCGTGAAAATGGTTGTCTGGAAGAGATCGCTTTTAGCGATAAGACCGCCTTTGTACTATATTGTTTTGCTGTAGCAATTATCTACTGTCCTTGTATGTACAATAAAGAGTAATAAGTAAATAAATAAACAAACTTAAATTAATACCACTAAAACCTGTATCCTAAAAATATATCAACCATCTGTAATAACTAATGAAACAATTACACCTACTTAAGTACACGACACCTACATTGATTCCCACCCTGTCATTGTCGCGGCGGCCATTGCAAAAGGATCCTACTCAGCTTATGCTGTGAACCGCGTTCTGCGGGCCTTGGGACAGCATGGGCGCTGTACTATTTTATACTTTCTATATTTTGTTTTCTCTATTCTCGTGTTATAGCTCTGACTGTTGTGTTCGTAGTTTCTATTGTTAAAACTTTTTAATTTTATACCATATCTAGTGATTATGCTTTCACAAGATACCATAGTTTTTTCAAATTTTTGGTACAATGAATTAAATCACCTTTTGTACACTAGTTCCACTTTATTATATAATTTTTATTAAATTGCAACCGGTTTCGAATTACTCATCTTCAGGCAATTACTTTATATTTTGATTACAAGCTATATGTAGGTACCGACAAATAATACATACATATAGCTTGTAATCAAAATATAAAGTAATTGCCTGAAGATGAGTAATTCGAAACCGGTTGCAATTTAATAAAAATTATATAATAAAGTGGAACTAGTGTACAAAAAGTGATTTAATTCATAATAATGGAGTTCCATCATGAAGTGACAACACAAAGTGTTAAATATTTTGGTACAATGTTTCCCTATCTAAGGTACTTTCCATGATATCTAATAAAATTTGCAAAAATTTATATATTAGAGGCAGACCCCGGGCCCTCGGTGTCTCGAGAGCACAACCGGGACATTAACGCCAAGATAATGATGATGATGACCTATATTCCGTCCCGGGGTGCCAATCGGCTTCCGAGACTGTTCCTGAGGCTGATTGGCAAAAATAATATAAAAATTAATTCAAATTAAGCACATAATTCACCTGAACTTTTGCTTACTAATGGATTAATTAACCCGCGTATAGGAGCGAAAATTAAAATAAAAGAGAGGCAAAAGTAAACAAGTCGATAAATACCGAAAATAATCCCGGTGCGTAGGTACATAGCACAGAAATGGGACAAAGGTTATTTCCATTTGCGACTGAGTATTTCCACGGAAACAAAGCGAACTTTGGAGCTGGCCAAACAGTAATAAATAATTTACAAAAGCGGTCATGTGAAAGAGGATCCCCTCTTCGGTGGGGGTAACCGTGCGGTGGTTAGGTATTTGAATTGCTAATGATTTCCCCGGCCGAATAACTTGGAGCGCCGCTAACTGGGCCCGGAGACACTGGCAACATCGAGTGGTGATGTTCTGCGGCTGTTCGGAACCCATTCACCCGCCGATAGACCGCACGTTTCGCAGCACTCGCCGCCAACGATATTAACCGTATTCAGCAAAGAAACCTCCCTCCCGCGCATACAAAATTAATTTTAAACACACAAGTGACGAGTACTAAGTCCGTTAAGCTGGTTAACCGCAAATTTTATGTGGCTCGTTAATGATATCCAAATAAATGTTTGCGCAGGCTGCTTTTACGGCGACACAATTAGCAGAACATGAAAATTTCGAAATTAATTTAATTGTTACATAAATCAACGTAGTTTTCGGTGAAATACGCTTGTTAATTTATGACGGGGCAAACAAGGCAGGCGGCGGTGGGCAGCTGAGGTCGGCGGGTGCAATGTCGGCGGTAATTAATCGCAAATAACGCCGAGGTACCTGCAGTTGCGAGTTGTAGCTCACTAAGGGTGTTTTTGTATATACAGACAGTGTACTAACAAAATTGGCAATTCGTACATTTATATAAAAATACATGTACATTTTTTCATACAATTACTTAAGTAAGACTATTTTACCTACCTTAATAACCGAGACTGTTTTGCTCGTAAAGGGTATTGGAATTTGAAAAAGTGTTGTAAGCGAAAGTTGTAGAGAATTTTATGTAAATTATCTTAATATAAGAGCACTTTTTGCTAGGTCGCCGTTTTCGAGTTATACGCAAAAAACTGGAAAATGTCCAAGGTTTTGTGCCCCCCTGGGCTATTAGACTACTTATTCTCAATTTATTTAGACGTAAACACAATTTACTCTGAAGAAAAGACTACTTTACAAAATTAACATTACAACTTTCTCAATTTCTGTGACCATAAAGAAAAAATGTAGGGCAATTACAGCGTTAATACAAGCTAACAGACTATTACGGGGGAAAGTTCAGCCGTTGACGGCAATTTGCACCGTGATAAAACGAGGGAACCTAAGATAGACACAATGACGACATAGTAGTAATAGACGCCGTTACAAACATAGTAATTGATGCTCAATCGGCTGAACTATGCTAAAGCTATTTCGACACAAAGTGGAACTTTATGACAAAGACATATTACCGTAGCTAAAGTAAAATACATTGTCAGAAACGGGAGCCTGCACATAGTTACACCTAAAGGCGGGTTTCCATTAATTAGTGCATGCAGTTTGGTTTCAATTAGGTACAGTCAACACGGGCACAGCGCCGCACAGTACCTCCTTAATTGGTTTTCTTACGGTCACTCGGGAAATTCGATACGCCCAGCTGCAAAAGAAAAGTAAAATAAGTTACAAAAAATTGATGAAAATTGGTCTTCATTAAATACATTTCTCGAAAGTTTGTCGAGTGTTCGATGAGTAATCAAACTGCGAAATATTACGTATGTATTAAAAATTTTGAAGCTTTCGTGTTTTATAAGTATATAGCGTTTATTTATAAAAGAATTAGCTCCACCATTAGTATTCCGCAGCGTTAGTTTCGACAATAAGGCACCTACTCGTATTGTAGTAATATAAATGAGGTACTGGTGATTTGTGGCGGGCGGCCCGGAGTTGGAGGCAAGTTAAATTGCCTGTGCTTGGGCCGCGGAACCATTTCACGGATTTAACCCACTACATTACACTATCGTGGATTTAATGGGGCTTTTGTTTTCACATAGATTCCAGTAGTACCACCTTAATCTCATTTCACCGGTTGGTGCACAAAACTATTATGGGACGCTACAATACGATAATCGGTTGTTCGCCGGGAAGCGACCGTCAGCGGCGTATGTTGAGCCTCTCGGCTTAGAGGACTCCTAACGAATTAAAGGATGTTTCTCATAATCCAGAAGCTTTGAAAGAAATCGAGTATAATACACCGGAAGACGTCTGGGATAAGTAGATTCATGTAGAAAATTGGGATCGCAGACAATGAGAAATCGTGAGTAACCCCTCTTTATCGGGTCGCGGGCGGCCGGCGGATCAGCGCGAGAGTGAAAACCCCTTTCGCAGCCGCCGCGACTCTAGCGGAAAATTGAATTGTAACCTTTGCGGCGCGCGGACTTATCCCGCCGTTTCGACTTGTCGACGCCCGGCGCTCGCCCGCTCGGCACGCGCGCGAATTTAAAGGTGCGCATATTATTAAATTCTAACTCTCCACTAGACCATGAGGAATTCAAATAGACGCTTTCGTTTTTCTATAACAAGTTTTACCATCGCTGGGGTTTATTTTTGAAGCGGTCGCATGCTCTACCTGTCCTTTCACATTCGTGGTAGGTCGTTAGAGATAGAAAAGACAGGCTTTAGAAGCGAGCAGTTCAAATATAGGGTCCTTGGTATCATCATCATCGTCCTAGCGCTTATCCCGGCGTCTGCCATGGTCCTCTTTCCTACCCATTCTTCTCCACTTCGCCCGGTCTTCGACATCCTCTCGTCGTAAGCCGTTGGCTCTCGCATAAGACTCAACGATGTCAGTCCATCGCTTTTTGGATCGCCCACGGGGCCTCTTTCCTGATAACGGCAGGTTCAGGCACCTATTTCCCACGTATCCCACCTTTCCCACGGGCCCTTGGTACCACGCTAGTAATACATCGGTAGTGGCAAAAATGATCCCCTTACTAGAAAACTAAAACGATGTGAATATTTATATTAGGAAGATATATTTTTTTCTGCAAGATTAGATCGAGGAAGACGTGTGGCACACGCAGAGGGAAACCAAAGTCAGATATCGCTATCTATCAGGGGCAGTGAACCGCCCCCTTCCGGTGTCGTGGCTCCACGCAGGATTGTCTATATCGTGCCCGTTTCCCTGTACTAAAACATTTACCCATGAGTAAGTCAATGGAAAACAAATAGTTGCAATGTTTATACAATAAAATAGGTAAGGACTTAAATTAATGTTTCTGGATATTGTGATCCCACTAATTCTAATCCTACTAGTTATAAAAGTATGAATGTTATGATCTTTGTTGAATTTCACAAATACGACTGAATGGATTTAGACGTCAACCATTATGTAGTTTAGAACCGGAAAGTGTTAACACATAGGATAACAAGTACTTCTACTTCAACCATATAACAACTTTCTCTGACCGGCTTGATCATTGGATAAAACGATTTACAGAGAAGATTTTGCATACATTGTATATTTGCAGAACCGAAAGATAACCGAATATTTTACTTCGTGATACAAAATCAAAGTATGTCATATAGACATATATACTAGTGGCCCAGGCGCGATTTCGTCCGTTTACGCCTACCTACCCTTTTTTCTTGCTTATAAACCTTCCTCTTGAATCAGTCTTCCATTGTTCAAAACCGCATTAAAATCCGTTGCGTAGGTTAAAATATCTAAGCGTACATTAATACATAGGGACAAACAGCAACTTTGTTTTATACTATATAAAGATAGATTTAACTGCCATTTTCTACACCATTTCATTATACTGTCTGCGAAAAAATATGCTTACTTTCATTAGGATACTAAAAGAACCCCTTGATCACGAATAATCGAATAAAAGGACGTAAATTAAAAACTCATCTGTGTTTAGCAACTCGGGCCGGCTGTAATGGCGTTTGGCGGGACTAGTTACGACTACAATTTGTTCTCAAATTTAAATCTGTTGAAATAATAAATTGGGCGACTGTGCTAGTGGACAACCGTATCTAAAATGTTCTAAACCTCAAATCTGTACCGAAGTATTCTCTCTCACTACTTTCTTTTAAATGTAAAAATAGTGGCCTTTTGCTAAAAGTTATGTTTGAGAATTAATAATTAAATAAATTAAACCAAAGACTTAAATTAAAACAGGAGACTTCTCTACACCTACTGCCCATATTAGTGTGAAAACAGCCCAGAATGTGGAGGAGGCCCAGCAGTGGACTGTTGGTCAATATGATTGGAAACCAAATAGCAAACTTCGGACCATACCTGTACTTAGCTTCGAACGCTAGAACTACCCAAACAAAAACAATAGATATTTTAATGAAAAACATGCATAATTTTGCTTTATTACACTTTAAATTAAACTTTTATTGTTCGAAACCACCACAATTCGACTATACCCGCTTGCAATTTCCCTCGCAACTTTGGACCCGCCGTCAAGTTTGACTCGGGCTTACGTAAACCGTACCTCAACTATCATCGTAAGCTGGAAAAGTCAGCGCAACTCAGCAACTCTGCACCTCAGCAGCTAGAGAAGACGTCAGTGCTCCGTAACTTATTGCAACTTGTTTACCCTACCCGCCCCCGTCAGCCCATTGTTCCGCCATACAACTTCCCAGACGCTCGAAGACAGATGCACCCTATAAATACAATTTACATTCATTATCAACACTTTGATTAAGGAATGGCTATCTTCCGCGGCGGGTTGATAAGTTTTATTCATGTTGCATAATATTTTATTATTTTATACGAGCTTACTGTTGTTAAGTTAGTTAACTAGGAGTTGAGTTAGGATAATCTACAGATACTAGTAATAAACGAGAACGGGGGTTTGTGTGGACACACACACAAACTGCCGCATCCCACTAATATTATATGTGCGAAAGTTTGTGAGTGTGTGTGTTTGTTACCTCTTCACGCCTAAACGGATGAACGGATTTGGATGAAATTTGGTAGGTTATCACATTAGTGTGATTCTGTTGTGCTTTCATGCATACCTACTCTAGTACCTACACAATATACTAATACCGTATATATTAAATTACAAACTAATTCAACCACCAAATAAACCTCACGATAGCTTCCTTCCTTAACATTATGTAGTAAAAAGTTATTTACTTTTAGGGAATTCCTTCCGCAATAAAGGAGCATTTGACTTGCGCGAGGATGTGGTCGTAAAAAGCGGCTATTTCGCCGTTCAACATAACGTTTACTCCCCACACAGCGGACGGCGACGCATAACGTTTTATCTATTTTAACAGCAAATATAAGGAAGGTTACATTATTCTACTAAGCAACGATAAAGATATCAAATCTGCTTACATACCCTTATGGACCCTTTTAAAGTCAATGAAACCTATTATAAAATTGGAATATCGCACTCCGTTAAAGCACTCAGAAGACGATACCGATAACAATAAGTGAAATGCCGTCGCTAATGTGTATCAATAAAGTAAATGAAACGGCTCGACAGCCATGGGGTGGATTTATTGTTGGCTATAAAGCTAAATCAATCGTATTCGGAGAGGGATCTCAATCGGCCCCATCGGTCAGGGCTCTTAGCAAAGCTAAGGCTCGGTAACGGGTCTAATTCGCATTTGCTAGCTGAACGGACGGCCTCCTCGGATCTGCACTTAGCATAGCAAACCCGAGGCTAATCGGAATTCGCACAGATGAGAATCACCGAATTGGTTAGAATATTATTTACCTATATGAGACTAAACTATGCCAGTGACTTCGTCCGAGTAAAATTCAGGTATAAAGATCCGGACCCATTTCCGCGGGAACTACACAGAATTTCAGGGTAAATAAGTCCATGTATTATCCTGGGCTATAAGCTGAATTATAGTAAAAATAAGACAAAGTAGTCTTAACGTGAATCAGTGACAAACATCCAAACATCCTTATTTATTCCTCCTTTTGAGAGATGTGAGCGTTTGAGTATTAATTATGCAATGTTTTTAAACATTATAAAGCTGTAGAGCAACTTGTAATGCATACAGCGTTCTCGATAACACGAACCGCGCGAATAGCACAAGTATTCGCGATTAAAATTCAGCAGCTGCGTTAGCTCAAAGAGCCCCATCAAATTAAACAACTTTTGCTTTTAAGTTTCCGCACTCGGCACGGCGCGTGAGCTTTAAAGTGACCTTGCCGGCCCAACGATGCCTATATTTTTGCGTCAAAGTGCAAAGGAAAATATTTGTTGAAAAGGAAGACATTCGCTGCGGTAATGGCGTGGCTGTTTCCCCGAGGCCCCCAGCGGCGCGTGAGATGTGGTCTCGGGAGTGAGGTATTGAGTTTTCAGCGCTATCTGGAGATAGTCACACACAAAAGCGGACATTACCGGGGGAGTAAATCTTGGCGAGAGCACATTTCGCGGCCGAGCGCGCCCGGATATCGACTTAATGAAGAACACTCCGCGCCATCGCGCCGCGTGCTGGCTGCGGCGGTGGACCACGAGACGGGTCTACGGCGTCAATGTTGTTGTTTATTTCATTGTTATTTGGAAAATATTATAGCGTCTGTTAGTTCACCTGGATCATCAAGCTAAGTTTATCAATTTTGGTTGACGTCATCTTGACGTACATAGCCGCAGTGGGATTCGAACCCGGTACCTTTCGCTTAAGAGTCGGATACCTTAACCACTCGGCCACCGGCGCTCCACTTTCGATTCACATGCGCATGCCAAAGTAAGACGAACATGCATCTTATCATCTCTACAGTATCGCACCGTGAATTAATCAAGGAATGGAATACAACTTCTTGTTAAGGCTAAGTACACTGACAACTGAAAACTCTACTACTGTTAGATTTCACAAATAATTAATTCACTTTGCACTTGTATGATGTATGCTTATTAAATCATACTTGGCTATTCACAATTCTATACTGCGCCTTGCTTGCTTCCCACATCATAGCCTGCGCCTATGCCATCAAGCACTAAGCTAAATCAAGTGCACTTGGGAGTGACGGTCCATTACCTTAACATATTGGGGCTGCCATCACGTGGCTACGCCGTAACTAAGTCAATGCCATAATACTAAACCATGCTACACCCTTTAGGTACAGGACAATAGAGCTCAAATACGTATAAATTAAATATATTAGACAAAGGTGATATTTTATTTTATGTAGGTATAGGTACATATATGTTGTAAAATTAATTATAATAAATAATATTTATTAGCCAAATAATACAACAAACATAACAGTACAATGAATGGCAATAAATCTCTTAATTACTATGTATGTACGAAAGAATCCAGGCACTAAAAATGTATTAGCGACATTTTTATTTCCTGCCTCCTAAACTAGGTTACCCTGTACTATAGGAGACAGTAATCCCTCTTTCCAGCATTTCAAAAGTATGATTTGTAGCCATGAACGGTTTGAATTTCTGCACACTGCCGAGACATAGAATGAAAAATGTTTACGTACATAAATAAAAAGAAAATGTAGCCTTAACAGTCACTAACTACCAATATAGTAAGTACAGGTCTTCCCCTAGGTAACCTGAGACTGGTTGAACAGTCTCGTAGAGCCGATTCGCACCCCGTGACTGTACATTATTATGATTATACGAAATATTAAACCTTTGAAAAATATTTTTATTACCTTTTTTATGGACTCGGATAACCAATTATAGTAAAAATGTAATAAAGTTTTTAGGACGAAGATCAATTAAAGCAAAAATATTAAAATTAAACACAGGTAACGTATCAGTGTCAAATTAATAACAAATTAAGTAGTCTCGTTACACGGCGAGAGATATCTACTTCACTCGTAATTAAATTTGACGAGAGCCTATTTCCATGTAAATAATATTCAGTGTAGCGAATTTTACGCTAATTATGAACGGTTCAGTTGCCTAACAATATAATGAATTTCTCGATTCGTAGAAGCTAATGGCAGATTCTATAGATATGTATCTTTACAACTTGTCGCACTAGCTAGACTGGGGTTATGTACCTCCTTTGCTGTACAGAAAATCTGGATATTAAATTCAATGTTAGATACTGCCGCAAATCTAGATGTCTGTCAAGTTCTAATATAAGAAACTATAGATAATACCTTTCACTAGAGATATTAGAGGTCGAACGTAACGGACAGCGTCGGTCACAGCGTTTGAAGCAAAATTGATTATACAGCAAAAAGGAGCCGCAATAATTCTGAGAATACGTACCTACGTATATTAAATTTAGTCAGATACAAAATATATATTCAGATTCCATTCTCAGATTTTTATGTTGAAATAAATTTGAAACCTTACGTGTTTAATAACGAATAAGCGCTTGTGAAACGAGAGTGCGGGCGGGTACAAAGACATGCCATTCCGTTTACACATCTATGACTCCTTATTTAACTTCAAAAGAATTCAATTAATACCGGCCATAAACCTTGGAAAAAAGGAAAATATTTTGGCGGGCCCTGTCGCGGTCTGCGCGGGCGGCGGGCGGCGAGCGGGGGGCGGATAGCGGGCGGCGGGCGGCGGGGCGGCCGAGAGATAGCATTCGCAAATTAATTCCGGTAGCGGTCTTTGATCTCGGCCGCATTGTTGGCTTGTAGTACAAATAAGCAGGCAGGGCTCGTCTCCTCCGTGCTTTCATAATTCCCTCCCGAGGGTCTCGGCGACGGTACGCTGGAATCGTCACAATCCGCAAGGTAAGTAGGTACTAAGCCCCGGCTAATAAAGCCTTTACAAGAGATACGCACCTTTTATGACTGCAAAATGGCGGCGGTTTGCTAAGACGGAATGCTACAATGTTATTAGGTACAATATTTCTTGGTAATTAATACATTCACAGTGCTATTGTTTCCTGTAACTAACACATAGTTGCGTTACAATTAGTTCTTATGACAATATAGCCAATATCTACAATGACAACGATTTGCTGTTTCTATTAAAATGACAATAGTATGTACTAGCGACCCACCCCGGCTTCGCACGGGTTTTCTTGGCTTTCTTTAAACAACACGAAACACTCAAGATCATCAAACTTTCCTTAAGAAATTCTCGCGATTGTAAAAACTGCATCAAAATCTGTTACGTGGTTTAGGAGGAGTTTGCGGAAATATATACAAACAGACAGACAGATGCGTAAAACGACTTTCATTTATGCAATGTATAGATGTACAATATTAGTATTCTGAGACAATATTAAGATCGAAACATTGAAATTCACATTATATTGTCCTCAGTAGGTAGTAAGTATTAGATCACACACTTAGATACCTACCTATACTTCCGTTTCAGAGATTTAGATTTAGATTTAGATTTATTTATTTCATAAATTAGAAATTTACATGTCAATATTAATACATTATCTTTCATTCAATACAATCTTTCAAGTACCTTAACTATTTCATACAATTATATAAATAGATTTCAAATAGACCAGCCATTCAATATAAATTAATTACATTATTAATGTCAAATTATTCAAAAATATTTTCAATGTCAATGCGCATGTCAAATTAATAAATTAATGTCAAAATTATACAATTTACAATTACATTATACATATATAGGTCATATCACCGAAGAAAAATACCAATGTCAATATGATGTTAATAACGGATGTCAATTCATTAAATGAATCAAGTATTTTATTATAATTATAATGTTCTGACATATCTTACAGCTTATGGATTTTGGGTTAAAGATACCTTCACGCCCTTATAAAAGTCGTCAATCTTGTAACATGCCAACCTGATTAACATTTTTTTAAATCTTTTATTGAAGGCACTTAGGCTCGGTGCATCCTTCACGTCCTGCGGCAGGGCGTTATACAGGTTCGGGCCCGCGACCGCGAGCAGCCGCCGCGCTTTGGTGCGACGGCACCGCGGCGCGCTCAGCAGCTCACGGTTGCGAGTGCTGCGACTGTGACTGTCACCCAGCGTAGGGAACTCGTCAATGTTGCGTTTGACTTGGTTACACATGTCCAGTACATATGCACTTGGCAGAGTCAAAATGCCTAACTCTCGGAACAACTCCTGAGCTGGAAAGTCATGGGGCTTATCAGCAATAATCCGTACAGCACGCTTTTGCAGTTTGAACGCGCGTTCGCAGTCCGCAGCTACGCCCCACAGGTCTATCCCATAGGTTAGGAGGGAATGGAAATATCCGTAGTACGCCTTTTTCAAATTTTCCGCTGACAGGGTTTGGCGCAGTCTGGATAGCGCATAGCAAGCAGATGCCAGTTTATCGCACAGCGACTCGATATTCGCTGACCACGTCAGGCCCGCATCAAGGACTAGACCCAAGTACTTCACCGTATCGACTTGCGGCACTAGAGAATTATTTAAGGTTATATTTAAGTGTTCTGTATTCGACTTTCGTAGTTTAAAGTGGATTATGTTGGTTTTTTCAATATTGAGGGACAGGCCATTGGCAGTAAACCACTGTACAATTTGTTGCATAGCTCTGTCTAATTTAAGCTTGAGTTCATCGAATGTGGCGGCCGACACTATGACGCATGTGTCATCAGCAAAAATGTCATACTCAACATCCTCGCAAGCCATCGAGATATCATTAACTAAAAACAAGAACATGATATTTCCCATGACCGAACCCTGGGGCACAGCACACCCACCGATGCACTCAAGGTCGGATCCCGATCCGTTTACATAGGTTGCCTGTTTCCGGTTCGTCAAGAATGATGACAATGTGTCATAGAATGACCCGCGGAAACCATACCGATAGAGTTTACTCAACAGCAGTTGGTGGTCCACCATCTCGAAGGCGCGCGACAGATCACAGAATATCGCTGCGACCTGTCGCCCGCCCTCGAGGTGGCCAGTCACGCGCGTCACCACGTCGCGCACGGCCTCACCCGTGGACCGCCCTCGCTGATATGCGAACTGTTGTGTGTTTAACAGACTATTTTCGGTTAAGAAACCCATAATCCTATCACTCAGCAGCCCTTCGAATATTTTCGATGCTAATGGGATCATAGACACCGGTCGGTACGATTTAAGCGCATGCATTTCACCTTTCCCCTTATATATCGGCTGAATTTTAATAATTTTTAACGAATCAGGATACGTCCCAGAGTTGACACATTCGTTAAATAACATTTGAAACAGTGAGATTATAACTGGAGGCAAATAGTCAAGGACGTATGTTGACATATTATTAATATCTTTTGATTGTTTTCGTTTTATTTTCTTTATAGTTTTAATAACCTCATCCAAAGTGAATGGGTGAAACACAAAGGTGGGTGGAGCTGTAGAAAGGTATCGATCAACATACACAGAAGCCTGACTGAGATGTGGCTTCGATGCGTCATTGTTGTTTGCCTGAATGTAGTAGTGGTTGAGCCCAGCGGAAATAACGAACAAAGAAAATCTCAGCATCCAGTACCGTAGGCGCTGTGTGTGTGGGTGCATTATAGATATACTCCAGTGCAGTGTAAACTTTCACAAAGCTAAACATTTCTCAGACAGAGACATTACAGTATAAAATATCATCTAACCATTGCACTGGTGGGTGTTATTTTTCCGTCTCAACATTGCAACAAGCTCTTACAGTAATGGTGACTCTCTGGTTAAACTGTTTACTCTATTTACAGTACACTGTAAGGAGTTCAGCGCTCACTTCAATGAAATGGCTAACTCAATTTCTCTTGCCCACTAAAATTTGCACTTTGTTGAAATTTTCAGCATTCCTAAGTTAAACTAAAGAGGAAAGCTGTCAGGACAGGCAAATAGGTACCTGGTAAATACCTTGTTTCATACTTAAAAGGTAATAAAGTACCTAACACGAATTTATGCGCAACTGATTCAAATATACTTAACTAACTTAACTAAATATACTAACTACTTAAACATCTACAGAGCGATTTTTTTTACAAAACGCTATCATAAGCAGAGTGTGTAAACAAGATGATTTATAAGTAGCGCACAGCCGACTGCGAAAGGGGTTGGTCGGAAAACAGCGTTATCACTGAGCCAGTGCGTCGTAGGGGCGAATAAAAAATAACAAAGTATCTGTTACACGGAGATAAGCCAGTAGCTGGGCGGCATTCAATTCGCGACCACTATCTGAGGCCGCAAACAGCCCGCAAACAGGCTACCCTAAGCTGAACGCCGCGCGCCTTGCGTCCGGTTATACTCGTATACTGTTTTTCCTCGCTTACCCCCATTTAGATAAAGATCTCCATTGAAGTACACGCCGTTGTGAGAATTTTTGTAACTGTTTACGAATTACAAATGCTTTAAGACTGTTTAAGAATTGCCTACCTATAAAAGTGAAAGTCAGAGTTTAGTCCATCGACTCGATAAGAAGAAGAATATCTAAGCGTAGCAGTTCGTCTATGATCCTAATCATTGTCTTAGCCTACATATCATCAGGAATGTATTTGTTTTACATCATCATGTAAAAGCTATAACAGTCTTTATTTAATGACTTAACTAGGAAAGTATTCACAAACACGGATAACGATAATGATACGATAAAATGTACTGAATAAAGTTTACGCTAAATTCGCCTCCTTAGGTGAAGCATTTCATCAGCACCGTGTCTGACGCTGAAGTTGAAACATGTTCAAATTTAGAAGTGGCTCGGCGCGAAGCGAGCGTATTTCCGACGTATCAGAAACACACACGCTCAAGCTCCTCTATTTACGGTAGCGTGTTATGTGGATGCATAAAAAAGCGAGTGTTTCCCAAATCTCTGGGAGTCCGCACTATAATAACCGGAGCGATCTTATTTGGGGAGTACGAGCGGCAATAGAAGTTTGCCGCCAGGCAGGCGCGCTCCGAGCGCTCATTCCGGCCTATTGGTAACTTGCAAAGACATTCTAGTACAGGATGTACTACATACGAGCTCTTTGTTTTTATGTGAAATATATCCTTAAAAGTATCGTTATGTTTTTAGATGTTTACGGTTATTGACTACACTAGAAGTGTTAAAATATCGGGTTCATCACCATGATTTTGATAACATTATCTCGATATATCGATCGAAGCTGTTTAATGCCATCGTTTAACCGCTTACATCCCAAGTATCCGCTAATCTATTGTTATCAATTGTTTTCGCGACCCACTATTGTGTCGCCGGGACGTGACAGATTAATGCTCACGTGCAGACTGTCAGTCTGCTCTAATCAAACCTGTGTATGATAAACCCAACAAGAGCCAATAAGATTTAACTGTCCACTAAAAACGAACTGCACACGAAAAATTATAAACGCGCACCAAAAAGTATGAAAATATCACTTACCTTTTTAGTAAGTTTTTGAATATATATGTAACTATATAATTGATCAGCGTAGAGTTGTTAAGTAGGGATTTCTAAAAAAGCTCGACACACCATTACGTTAAAAGTAGAGTAATTTATTTGAAATAATTTTAAAATTATATCGTAGAGACTAGTTGATTCCTCGATTTCTCAATTGAGTATATTTCGTTTTTAATTATGGTAGAACCTCTCGAAAGGCACTCGAGTATAGGTTGTGTATTTTCCTTTTAATATCAGTTTTTTTATATAGTTTTAGATTGGTAGATGTTACCATAAACAAATAAAATAATCCTTATTACCTTTTTGATATAGGTCTATAAATAAATATATTTGGTCAATTAACACAGCGCCATCTAGCCAGAAAGTAAGCAAAGTTTGTGTTATGGGTGCTAAATAACTGAAATTATTTTTATTAATATTAGTTGACAAGCAACATGCTGTATCTATTCATATTATATCTACGCAATAACAAAATAGATTGTACCCAGCGGTCAATTGTTGATAGCGTCGTGATCCGGCATCTGATTACGAGATCTAAATCAAATCTAAATGCGAGTAAATAAAATGCCTTACATGTTTATTTCAGTCTTCATAACTAATATAACCAGATAAGTAGAAATAGATATCGATAAACCCTGATGACAGGTCCATCACAACAAATAACCTATATATAGAGGTATACATCGATACAGAACTGACGATAAAGGAAATCTCGACGCAATAATATAACGTCAACAAAGCCTTCCGTCGTTCCCACTTAATCTGATAATAATTGAACTCAATTTCGGTGTTATTATATAACATGAAACGAGTCTCCGCGCCCCGCGCCCCGCCCGCCCGGGCCAACCGGGAGTCGTGTTATCAACCGGCCCTATTGTGCCTCTAAACTACACGTATGAGGTAAAAACACACCTCTCGACACCACTTTTTGAGGCAAAAACGTATAAAGAACACCTCGCGTTGATATAATTAAACATTACTCAGAAATAAAGGAGGGAAACAGGATTTATTGACTCACCCCAAAATTGAGTTTATGAGTCTGTGTATACATTTATTTTGACATTATTCATGCGTACGTAAGCTCCTACATTTAATACAATGCAGATTCTTAGAAAATACTTACCTACAAACTTGTAGAATCTAAAAAAAAACAAAGAAAAGCGTAAACAATTCATTGGTAATTTCCCAGTAGGCGGCAAAGTTGGGCAACTTGCGAATTTTTCATTAAGAAAGAATCCTCACAGATAGAGTTCCGAGGTAAATTGTGAAATAAATTGGTGAATGTTTCATTTACAAATAATGAGGAAGGGTGAAACGTGAGCCGGTGATCCGAGAACAGGAACTGCGGGGTGCGGGGGCGCGGGAAGTATTCGCAGGAAGCGGATGTGCGCCGCTGCTCGATACGCCGCGACTCCACTGGAATCCACCATATTATGAGAGCTAATGAAGAAAACTACCTATGAATTTGTCCAACTTTATTAAAAAAAACATATTAAATATATATTGGACAGAAAAGAGGGCTAGCGGGTTGGAGTACATCGTACCTTGGAAATATTAACGGAAAATGCTGCTGGCCGTTCTCTGGGTTACCTCTGGGCTCCTGTGGATTGGCTTCCATGCAATTAGTCGCCTTTACGACCTTATGCCAGAATTCATCATCTTCCTCTAAGTTTTAAGGAGGGTTTTAAAAGTGCTTTAGGAGTAACCTGAAATAGTGATCGCGAAATCGGACATCTGAATAATATAGTCTCTTTTCAATACGTAATATCCATAGTGTTTGACGTGGAGTTTTCGGGAGTAAGGCATAATCATAGACAAATCTCTAAATGACTCACACGAGTGCAGTGCGCCAGCGAATACGTAAGCACTGAAATGAAGTAGGTTAGGTGCACAAAGTAATACATAATTCCTATATGTATGATCAAAGGAGCATTAACTTGTAAAACGAGGATTTCCCGAAAATGTACCCAGCGTGAGGTCACGGCTCACCGGGCGCGAGCACTGTCCGTCATGCATTCAATTTGCTCTCTTCCTTTGATGCATATTTCAGCGAATCGCAGCAACGGACAAACCGCAGACACTGGAATTTAACTGTAATTAAAAGCAATTCAAAGTCGATAGAGTTGTAGTTTGTTTGATACGTCACGAAACTATTTAAAATATTTAGTGATTGCTCTTTTGCTCGGGATTTCGTCGCAGATAATTATTATTATGGAGGTTACACTTGACATGTCCAAAATCTTTGCACTTATACCTCCAATATAGGATGAGGTTTCAGTAACCCTCACTCTATCTATAGTAGGTACAGCAGAATCAGAATCTACTGTAGGTTGTGATACCAACCATATTGTAACATGCCATAAACCACCATCAGTTACATCTATTCCTGGCAACTTATTACTGCATTTAAGCTGGAAAACGAAAAGGAGATAGAAACTGTCTTTATAGCTGCCAGTAGTAAATCATATTTTTCAGAAAAATATAACATTTTCCACTAGGTACTGGTCCATTAGCTAAGCTGGTGAGAGAACTCGGTAAGCGGATCAGAGAATAGGCTTATGCGGTGGATAAGACGCCGAAATGGGGTTGCAAAATTTAATGGAACGTTCATTTATAAATTAATATACTTAAATCGCCGGTGGAAAGCATTTGTGACTTAAAAACTTCTGAGAAAGTAGCTGGCACTACTATAGAAATTTTTATCCAATTATTTTAACTATATCGAGCTCGAAACGATTACTTTTTGTGACGTATTTAAATAAATTCATGGTTTTCGGACTTTTCCTTTCCTTGTGCAATATGATCTCGCTTCTCGTATTAAAAGGTTCTAGGCCCACGAAAAGTGGGTTGGTGGAAGGTGGGTAGAAGTGAGTTTAGGAGAATCTAAATATATAACACTATCTTTTGTCCGCGACCACGGCTGCGTAAAATTGGACCCGTTCCCGCGGGACTAACAAACATCGAAACAGTCTTACAATCTTTCGCATTTTTCATATAATTATTTCACATCCTTGGTTTTTGATTTATCAAATACTAAAGTCAGCTAATATATATACAGACAACAAAATGATTCTATAACAGCCCCGATTTTGCCTTTATAGAAGTTCGGTACCCCAGAAGGAAATAATTAAGTACCTTCTTATTAAATAATAAAATCAAACAAGGACAACCTTGACAGTGCGACAAAGACGTTCAAAGAGACCCGAGTTAATGAAGGAGCACGCAATAAACTTCGTAAGCGACAGGTGTGGCAGAGACACGAGTTCCGTTTTCAATTTCACAAGTGCAGAGCCGTGTTTGTGTGCGGTGGCTGTGGCGGGGGCTGGCGTGGCAAGAGCGTGGCGGGGGCGTGGTGGATGCGTGGCGGCTGTGTGACAGATTTGTGATAAGACCCACGCTCGACGAACATATACGTCAGCGAACGGTTTGTAGCCTCCTCTCTAGATATTTATAACTCAATACATTGAGCGATCTGACATCCTGGTATTTTTCATTGCGATTTCTATAGAATCCAGTAAAAGCTCGCCCCTTACTCATATTACTTACATATCAACAAAATGAAGCAAAAGTATTATTGATACCTACCTGAATCAAATCCCTCACGATCTCGGTATATTCTATAACCGGCTACGAGGGGGATCTTTTTAAAAAGAAACATTTAAGTTATTGGAAAATTGCAGCTGAAAGTTAAGAATATTGAATAACAGGCGAGGCGGCCGGCGCGGGCCGGGTCGTTTATTGAAACTTGTTTCTTTGTTATTTATTTTTAAGCCGACCGCACTGAGGGCTAAGAGGCTTCTCGTTTCGTTATTTACGGGAGTTTTAACGTTGGTGCACGTGACTGACGGTACAGTAGGTACAGACACGTGGGAATCATCCCTGCTTCTTAATTTCAAGCCTGAAATCATAAACTATATTTCAAAAAAGTTCTACACATCCCATAACAGTCCACTGCAGGACTTTGGGCCTCTACCACGAGAGGGGAAGGATCGCAGTGTTGTAAATATAAAAATGGAAAATGCTAAGTAGATTAAAATATCTTATAATATAACACGTGCGAGAGTTCATGTAAAAAATTTGGTAGTTGAATAATTTGACAAACTCGGTGAGGCGTTTTGTTTCTTGTTTCAAATATGGTTTAGATAAGAACCTATATATTATTAACTAGTTACATGTACTGCAGCAGTACATAACATACGCGACACAGTCGATAAGCAATGATTCGCTCTGCAACCTAGTTAGATTTAGGGTCGCGTGCATCCGAAACAGAATAGCTATTGTCCCGGCCGCCTCCCCGCCCACAACATCATGAAAATTGTGTTGCGCGGTGACGCCCGACGCACGTAATAAATCCACATACAAATACAAACCGCTGCGCCGGTACGTCATTTGTATGCGAGTATAGAGAATGTAACGCTCATTCACAAGAATTGCATTTGCGTACGTTTATAGAAACTGAATTGTTGCGCTAACGTATGGATATTTGGAAAGTTAAATCGTTGCGTGTTGGTTTTTTTCAGTACATTCAGATACTGGTTGATTGGTTTTGGGTTTCCGTACAGATAGTTTGAGTTAGAAGGTTTTTTTTATCAGAAATTAGTGTTTTGATAGTACTTATTCACATATTATCAGTGTCAGTTATATCTATGTTATATCTCTGTATTTCTCTATTGTGTGCAATGAATAGTTAAATAAATAAATGGTTCAAGTACAGGGTATTTTTAAACCGCTTAAAAGTATTAAATTTAATTTCGCTTTGCCAATGTAAATAGAAAGATATTGAACTTTTAACGCCGATAATCGAACCGAGGCGAGCGATTAAAAATAGGGCGGGTCCCAAGTAATAAGATCAAAAGACACCTTCGCATTCCTAATATAGGTAAGGATGTTGATCAGAACTCAAAATTTGGTACTAGTAGTTATAAGGTTCCTATTACATCCTATGTGTCGAAAACATAGGTATGAAGCCGAATGAATCGTCGAAAGTATTATTTATTCTTCAGTCCTCTCCCAGCTAACTCGGGCCATTAGCTATTCCGCGCAGGGACTGGTGCAATGGCAATATACAAGGATTAGGGGCGCGCTTTTCAGCAGAGCAGCGCTGTAAAAGCTGACTGGTCATTAGCGCTCCCCGCTAGTCGCGGATCAAGCGGCCAAATCCCGGCACAGTTACCTGTAACGCTCTTAGCTGCAGTTTTAACAACATGTTTGCCTAGAGACTACGGCTTGTTACAATTGTATTAACCGTCCATTTTCAGCGGCAACGTAACTTACCATTAGCTAAGATAATGGGCCTGCATCGTCCACATGATAGGGTTATAGTAGGGTGACCTGTTCAACAGTAAACCACTCTTATTTGGCAATCGTGACGTCGCTATTTCGTCCAACCGCGTGGTTTAGATGTCAAAGGAGAGGAAGTGTCTACATTTTGCAGCGGGGTAGTGCGAGCGTCAGTTGTGTGACATCAAATTTTGTGATTTTTATAGATAACGTTTGAAAAATAACGTGAGTAATTTTCTCTTTACTGAAATGATTACGTTAATTTTATACTAATAATATGTCGCTGGCCGAATGGTTAAGGTATCCGACTCGTAAACGAGAGGTATCGGGTTCGAATTCCACTGCGGTCATGTACCAATGACTCATTTCAGAGTTATGTACATTATTGAATGCTAACCGATGCTCGTACGGTAAGGATACATCGTGATAAAACCTATACATTCAGGCTACTGAATGATCCAATTTGGTCAGGTTTCCCTGACAGCAGGGTCAAGGAGGTCAGATGGCAGTCGCTCCACTGTAATTATCTGATCTGCTAAATCCTGGATCATACTCAAGGCAGACCCCGGGCCCTCGTGAGAGCACAATCGCCAAAATTATTAATATTATAATGCTTTTAAAGCCAAGCAAAGCTTTAAATGCTTTGTTAATAATTTTTATAAGAAAACATATATTTTGTCTGAATGACGTTATATGTATATTTATACCAATTGTATTTGTTATTGACATAATAGGTATATGGTGTTATTATATCGAAATTAAAAGTTTTCATATTTAGTGATTAATTGTGTACCACATGGTTAACTATTGCCAACAGGCCCGGTTAATAGTGTACTATAGTGTGGACATAGTTAACCAATTCTGATTTGATAAAACATTATTTTCTCAAAAATCTTTAGGATAATAAACAGATCTATAATGCCAATGAACGTGCCTTTCGACGTTATGAGTTATGGTGGTTTGAATTTAATGTGGTTAACTGTTAACAGGTCACCTTACGTGATATTATTCTAATTAAAGGGAAAGAGGGAGGATCTATTAATGAAACAGGCATTAAGTTACGTAAGTATAATTTACAAAAAGTCAACTTAAGTTTATATTTACGTAAATTTTTTTTTTTTACTTATTAAAGGAACGTTGGTTAAATTATACCTATAAGTATCACATATAAACGACATACTTATCTCACACATCTTAGAGAGTAGTCTTTCCAATACAGTAATTACTTGGCTCTGACATCCGAAGTTCACAATCTTAGACAAAAGGAGACTAATTCCAGTCGCCTTTTCACGCTCCACGCTTCGACACAAAGCGGCACAATGCGCCATTTCTCGCTCAGTTGACAGAGAAATTAAGCTTAGACAAACGTCATGAATAGAGCCCCAGACGTCTGCAAACTCGGCATCGCGAGTTGCCTCCGCTGATTACCAGCCCCGGGCAGCGACGTCGCTAACTACTTGTTATGCCAACAATTGACGCCTACTACTCTACCTGCGTACGGGGCCCAAATTACATGCATGCACCCCGATACATTGTGGAGAGCAATCTTCTCAAAAGATTCCCACGTAACGAGCGCGCTTGCCAAAGCTGCGTTTAAATATATGTAGACCTATGGTATTACTGACGTTCGGAATATGAAACTGAATGGACGCTAAGAACATGTTGTTGTTCTACTTAGTACGAAAACAAATTTTAATAGGATGGTGATACGATTAAAACCAAAACCGAACAGAAAAGCGGACAGAGTAAATATAAACTTAACAAAGAAGACAGTTAATCAATCACTATCAATAACGACTGTCATCATTGATATTAATAACAGATTACAGTCACAGAAGGCAACATTCGACAGAAGGAAAACAAAGAACATTTGCTATGTTCCGGAAAGTTTGGTCCCATCTGACCTGGCCGGCCAAGTTGCGAGCTCGCGAGTGATGCCTGGCTCATGAGTCCCTGAGAACTAATCGATTCACTATCATTGCCGGCAATAAATCCTTCTCCTTTGTACTGTCTACGTTTAGAGTACTGTATCTGGGTGTCAGTAGATTGGACGACACAATTCCGGGTTGTTCCACTTCTGTGACTAACGAACAATTTTCGCTCAATTCACATTAAGTAGACAGACAATATTTTGTACTTTAGGTTATTGACATCCTACTAATATTAGAAATGTGAATAGATTTTGAATGTTGTTACTTCTTTACGCAAACTTTTATGAAGCTTTTACCTGTTTCAAGCAGCTTGTTACCTAGATAGGTACAGACTTGAATACTTATATATCTAACAAGTAGTCTCGAGCGGCAACAACTGTGAAAATGTGCTAATTATGTTACATACGATATTGGTAATGTTACCTTGTTTGCTGTGTTCAAATTGGTCACTATGAATAGGCAGGCATATTTTGTAGGTAAATATTCAATCAATCATCATAATCTCTATTTAAATGTATATATTAAGTCAGTAACACGATAACAACAAAATCATCTGAATATTGTCACGATTTGTCTTCATTTTATTTAAAAAGCAAACCGAATCGCCACAGTTCTATTGTGGCGGACCGCGGCGGAGGCGGCGCAGGCCCTCGCGGCGCGGCGCCCCGCGACGCCCACCGATCCAATCAACCGCAAAGGAAATTAAATTGTTGAATTATTAACGTAACGGTTCTAAGGAAATAACCGCCCTTTCTAACTGCTCCCAATATTACACTCAATTTTCTGTAGATCTTTAACAACGCTTTACGTTCAGTCCATAGAAATTTGAACATTCCTTCCGGCCGAGCATTCACTCACAGCGACCTGCCTGCCTTTCTAATTCAAAATTTATCAATTAACAACCAATAAAAGTTATTTACTTGTACCTTTAACCCTTCGGACCATTTATCAGGAGCTGTTACAAAAGTTTAGCAGACAGAGTTGAGAGTGGACCCCTGCGTCGTCCCTCTCCAAGATTGATGACTGCCCTCCTCAGTCAACTGGCTCGCCGTTGTTCACTCGTTCCCATTCTTTCCTGCCCTTTGTTTTTCATTATTGTTGTGTGTTTACCATGCTCATTAAGATCCTTGTCGCACCGCCTTTCAGTCGGGCTCATCAGACAACTTTACAACTCAATTTATTACATACCTCTACTTATTTAAGTCGGAAAACTCATTTCAAAGATAATTTTGCGAGACATAAGCGAGTCATACAAAAGACTTTTGTATGTTGTATCTACGACTCAAGACGTTAACAGTTACCCGACATTTTATATACGCTGCTCGATTTCATTGATATATGCCTTCCATATGAATAATTCAAGCCGAGTGAGAAGTGAAATACCCTCAAAGGCAAGTCGAGCTTCATAGTTTAAAATTGACGTTTGAATCGAGGATTTGCTCGCAGACGAACATAAGTAGATATCCATAGCCTTATCAGTGTATTATGTCAAACTGAAAGACGAAACTTATCCAATTCTTCTAAGATCGAACGCTTGAAACTGTTGAAATGAAAGTGATTTTCGTGTAGATATGTAAACATTACATTTGCATGACATATTAAAATATACAAACTACAACACGTATCAATTTGGCATTATATCTTATTTTACATGCTTCCCTTATTATTTAGTTTACGGGTTTATACCGTGCACCTTGGTTAACGCATCATAATCACGCATCGTATTCCAATAAAGTAATACCTGCCCGCAACTTTTGACAATTTCCAGAGCGAAAATTAACATGGTTCTATCCAAATGTTACCACTCTTACCGGAAAACGTTCAAAGGGAATATATTACGTGAGACGTAGGTACTTATATTTTACTTTGTGTAAGTAGATTAATAATTAGTTAATGTTAAAATAATTTAATTAAAATTAACGTTGGATAAGGTCGACGTTTACATTCTTGTGACTTTAATGTTTCTAACTTCGATCGCAGTTTTATTTATCGTTTCTTTCAGAGACCTTATAATTTTAAATTACTGCCAATAAACATAGATACTTACTAGTGACCTTGTAAATGCGTTATTACGTACTTATGTGTACCTATTTCTATGCTACTCATGTAAAATCAATGAGCAGACATTCCTCCTGGTGGAGTTTCCTATACTAATAAAGCACAAAGAAAGGTAAGGTTAACAGCCTACCTGGATGAGCTCGCTTAACTTCCCTTTGTTTTCCGTTAGATTTTTGACTTTTGAAAAGAGATTAATTAACGTAATCCTAATTCAATAAATACTTTTTCATTTTCATTTTCATTTTCATTTACAGCAAGAAGAACGTCGATGGAAGCTATATTATTATTTTCGTGGTTCGCTTGACTAGATAAACCGAACCGTACCACGGATAAAGAATCGTCATCCACATAGTTTGCAATTCACTCCCTACACACAATATCATTAAGTGCGAGTCTGAAATTACCTTAATTGAGCATAATTCATACGAAGTGTACCACGGCACAAATATTCACTTTACATGGGCTTTTGAAGGGGTTTGCTGCCAAGGGACCTTCATAATGGACACATTCAATTATTAAAATTTACCATCGCAATACTGTATAAAAATTAATTCCTATTAGTGCTTTGCTTCATTAAAAGTAATGTGTGTAGTTTTTACTCTAATTGTGGCGAAACCCAAAAGGAGTGCTTATAGTATTTGGCTGTTAAACCTACATGTATCTAGGAATGTTTGTGTTTCTATGTTCCCTCTGCCTGGGCCGTAAATATTCTAGTTATTCCTTGGTTTCAGATTTATTCATTCATTTGTTATTCCAATCTTTCCGTTTGTTAGGACCTATCGTCATATCAATACTAGGTATGTGTAAACACAGACTACATATTACAGTCGTATTATGCTGCATGTCTGATTTACAATCTAAATATATCTAATCCATACATTAACTTTTACTTGCTTGGCTGGTTATCTATTTTTAAAACAGAACCTTATGTCAATATTGTATACCTGTTATTGTGCACAATAAACTGTTAAATAAAATAAAATAAAATAAACCTTGCTTGAAACTACCAGTCACCCTACACTGATTACTCTCCTCTCTCCCTCTTTTGCAATATCGATGACTAAAGGAGATTCAAATAGGCGTAGGTAAGTATCAGAATTTGATTTTCCGGTTGGTGCTAACGAGTGATATTGAAGAGCCTCGACGCTGCCTATGATCAAACCCACTGAATTATGTCGTGTTTAATAATTTACGAGCTCGGGCACGGCGGGCGGGCGGCATCCGTCACCCAGCACATTCGTCACTTGAACTCTGCATAAATCTCGACAATAATGTCACACATGTTTTATTCAGAACTGACCAACCCTTAAACCCATTCCACGTCTGTTTTGCCCAATAAATTAGAAATTGATTACAACATGACGTTACCTACGTTGTACAACTTCCCACACTTGTTATTCACAACGGAAATCTAGCAAACGTCCCAAATATTTGTGACATAAATAAAACATTTGACAAATACTTTGTGCTTGGATCCGTAACCTACTTGCCAAAGTTATTCTTATATTTTATGTAAGATTTATACAGCACGGAACTTCCTAACGTTCTCTTATTCTATTAGACCCCATTTCCTAAATAGCCTTCTGGTTAGACCCGTAAAATGTGAAATGTGTTATTGCTCGTCTTATAACCCTAAAATGCAAATCGAATCTATATTCGTATGGGAAATGTTTGCGTGCGGGAAGTATGAAATAAGCTTAGCGGAAAGTACGAAATTGGCTCGGATATGTCGATATTATTTAATGTACCGTACCCGCGGGCTTGTTTGTCGACTGGAAAATATTTATTACCCGCCCAGTAGGACCGCCACGGGAGGTGGGATAGATGAAATCGTGCTCTTTGCGTTAGGCTTAGACAATTACGCAGCCTTATTCGTGATCAATAATACTAGTACCTACCAAATACGTAATTATATGAGTACTAGATTTAAAGTTCAAGCATATCATTCGATTACCTAAGAAACCTATAATAAGCCACAGTATCCTAAAACAGGTATTCCAGGAGAGGGGTGAACCATAAGCTTCAAAAAGTTTATTTGTATATAATGAAGAGTTGTTGTGTTGAAACTCTGAGTCAATTTGCATAAAAGGCGCGGAAACGAATAATATCGTTGATATTGGAAAACTTGGGGAAGATGTTTTCAGCCGCGTACATAGCTAATAAACCCGCAAGACGTTCGATATTTGCTGAGCGGTAACAGGGCTGGCTCCATTTTCGCGTTACACCCAAATTATTTAAGCAGATTCCTTCGCTTTGTGGCGCTCAAAGTGAGGATGTTAAATTCTTGGAATCGTCTCGCTCGACATGCCTCTTGTAACTAGCTACTATTAGGGCCATACAAAAGACGGCAACGCGGCGCCAGGTGGCAACGTTTTGACGGAAAACAGGCTATTTACTGAAACTGTAATTTAATTACTTTCGAAGTTTTGCATACTATTTGCTAAGTACATGAAATGTATAAGAGCATTTTATATCATCATCACAACCAGTAACAGTCTCTTGCAGATCTTAGGATCTGTCCGACGAAAGGGGAGGTTATTGCCATAATATCCACGCTTGGCTATTTGGTTATGATAATAACAATGGAAAAAGCTGCTGCCCATTTTCCAGCCGACGGAGACTAGATCTTTTGTCTCGAAAACATTAGTCGCTTTATACGATACCCACGAGTGTAAGGGTTTGGTGCTATTCTACGCTGCCGAACACCACACGGCTCATTTTATATAAAGGAAACTAAAGCCTTCTACATTTATTTCTCAAGATCCATCTCAAAATATCCCATTTACGGATTTCCATTGCTATGCGTTATTATTACATTTTATTTTTGCGCAATTTCTCTACGTTAACCATATTATAAAAAAACTTATAAAACTTTATTGCACATAAAATACAAATGGCGGACTTACAGCCATTAATGCTTTATCTTCCAGTCCTATATGCTGTATGTAAAAACCCTGTCCGAAGATATTGTTAGGTTTTAGTGTTCAAGACATAGTAAAGAGAACTTAAGCACATGACCAAATAAGAGGCCACCCGCGACCAAATAAGTGCATACCGCAACATAAGACAGCCCTCTCGAGATGGACTGACGACCTTGTAAGGTCAACGGGCGGATTGATGTAAGAGCCATAAAGACAAACGATATGGAAGCCTCGGTCATAGTATTAATATTCTGTACCTCTGTGGAAGACTCGTATCTAATACGTCCATATATATGTCCAGTAATATTGTTATTGGACATACATTTGTTAGGTAGGTACCTATAGATTGCACAGGTGTCTAACAACCGTTTACTCCGTCTAGTAAGCAGTTACCGTACCATGCGGACTTCCATCGCTGGACTTCTGGGGGGGCTGGGCTGGCTAAATTAGCATACCTTAACTACGTACAAGGGACCAAGTTTGAGTTCAAGTGCGGAAAAACGAGCCCATTAACCTATACCTATACCTAGCAAACACTTAATAATCAAGGTTAATTGGAGGTGATAGATTAACTGCAGTATTTTGTCTATTTGGTACACTGATCAAAATCCGTATATTATTCATTAAAAATACACTAGCTTATACTCAAATTAACATTCCAAACTTTACATAAAATAACAATACAATATCATCTACGTACTTCATGTACGTAATAAGATCTAGTGTGACGTCACGACAATGGCAACCCTGAAGCTCGACTAGGAGCAATAGATACGACTTCACTGTTTACTAAAGACATAGAACTTCTTATAGTAATGTATGTACTACGATGCAGCTTGCATCGATACCCCATACCGATGCATATAAAAGCCCACCTACATTCATACCTATGTATAATATATTAACGTCGATTCTTACTACTTTTTTAATAAAAATCAGACTTTTTAATCATATTTTTTCCTGCTTTGTAGTATTGACAAAGAAGCAGATGTCTGTTTGATTGTAAGTAGTAACTAGGCATCTATTTATATCACTTATAAAACTAAAAATAAGTAGTGATACTTAAGTAAGCAAGATTTCTCGATTGTTTGAATAAAAAAAGACATACATACATAAAGTCACGTCTTTGTTCAATTGGGATAGACAGAGATCACATAACGTACTATAATAACTACAACAAAATCGTTTTCCAATAAAATGTTCACAGCTAGACGAAAACGGTACCCCTATATAAATGAGGTAGAAGAGTGCACCTATTTCCAATAAAGCCTTTGAGTCGCTACTGTCACAAAGTGAATGCCTTTGCACCGGTGAAAGCTGAGTCTAGCGCGGTCTACAGTAGCAGCACCGCGCCCGCGCCCCGAGCCTACACATCACATTTCACAACCTAGCCTAAGTAATCCCGTTGCGCTTCAATTTGTTTTGCGTAACATTCCCGGGGTAATTCCACTGAATATAAATGAAGTTTCCCTTGTTCTATGAATAACATTTACTAAGAGCTCAATTTGCATTTGTTTAACAGTGCCCTCGAACGCATACTGTATTCTAATCGCTCCCTTTTTCCCTATTAAAAATCACGTAGGTAGGTATTGAAGCGAGTAATAAGCAGCAAACAATAACACCTGAGGTCATAACTCTGAGCCGTTGTCGAGGGCCTAATATTACTTGTCTGAGTAATGCTTCCTTTTTATTAACAGCTGAAAATATTGTTGGTGAGAGAAAACGGCTGTGATGAGACCAACGAGATTACCTGCGACGTTTTTCAGGGGAGAGATAAGAATACATTTATCTTAGTTACGGGGGAAGATGGCTTTTGCCAAATCAAAGTACTTCGGCTGTCTCTCATAATAAGCATCCGGGTTGGCGAGCAAGGATAAATTTTAAGTGGAATTTAATCCGTGACATTGTTAAAATTTGTTTCATTTGTTTTGGAGGGACGATCATGGAAGCTCTCAGCTTTTATTGTATCGTGATACTTCTGGGATGTACAGACACTTTTTTTATTATTCGTAGTTTCTTAGCCATTTCAATTACGTACTACGAGAAATAATACTTACCTACGAGAAAATAATCATCGTCAACTTTGATCAATCATTTTCGGAGTATAAGATTCCTTTGAATTTTCTTTACCATAATAATACTAATAAATCGTGTAGGAAGATCTAGTCGTTTACAGTCGAAATATTGCGTATTGAATAAGTAAAATCCTGGGTGACGAGATCGATCCTTTATTAACAGAGTGATCGTATTTTGGTCGCGAGGGCGGCGGGGCGGCGATCCTTTCCACGTAATAAGTTTTAACGATGCCTCCAAGTTCTCCCCAGGTGATCACCTGCATGCAAATTATGGCCGCCGTTACTTAGCAACTGAACATCTTTTACAGACCTACAACATTTTCTCAAATTATTCCTTTCAACGGGGGCACTCAAATTTCTTTAAGGAAAGACGAAGTTAAAAATGTTTTTTGCTAGGGAATAAATTAATTTTTTTTACACTCACCCACGTCGAGGAGACGCTCAGTTTTCTGAGCAACAGACGTGTTTGTTGACTTTATTTAATATAGGTACTTTAGTACCTTTTCCAAAGTAGTTTCCCTGAACAAAATAATAACAAGGAAAGAGCAAATCGCTACACATTCCAAGAATCGCTACTTATAACCAGGAAGGTAATAGCATTTCGTGTAACACAATCAAGTTTGTACGTGAGCATTCATAGGAATGCTGAATAATGCTTAGATAAGTGAGGCTTATAAGTAAACAAGCCACCAAATCACGTCGGAGATAGTAATATCGAGGCGCCCGGCGCAGATGGGGCTAATTTACACCCGGGCATACGTAACGCCACGTATTTATTGCGTACCACTCCACTCGGCGGGTTCTAGTTATTAGCTGGAATTACACTTCATCCGTGCCGTTTGGCATATAGATGAGCCAAGTTGCTCCTATTGGTGAGTTTATCCGGAAGCCGAGGTACGGATTCGGTAAAACAAAATTTCATTGCGGCGCTGAGTTAGGTAAACGGTCTACACTATAGGTTGCGCCTTTTGCAAACAAGTGCTTTGCTTACTCTTGTAAAGTTGGATTTTATTCTAGTAACTTGATAAATGTGTAGTTTCGAAGTTTTAACCTTTTTTTATGGTACCCATTTTATTCTTTGTTTATAATAAAAAACACCCTTGTAACTTTTCGTTATCCACTTGAATAAAGCCCTAGAGAGATATCCAGGAGACACCATTTGAAAATATTTAAAACAGTTCTAAATTAACTTAGTTCTAAATTAATTTTAAAGCCTGCGTTCGAAACAAATGTTATTTTGAAGTTCCAGACTATGAATTAATTATTCACGTGGGAGTTTGTACGGCTAACGCCCAACTGTAACAACCAATGATGCCTATACTTATTAAACAATAACAAAAACTTTTGTACGCGTTGCCGGTAAATTGTCTGTTCCATCACGCCATCAAACCTCATTGGCGAACCCCAGAGGAGATCTTAACGACTTTATTTATGGCGTCACAGCCCTGGAGCCAAGTGAAAGAAGTAGCGTAAGAATTTATGAATAAGTAAATTCTGGAACTTTTTCCAAGTGCATGCCAATATTATAAAGAGAGTAAAATTTGAAAGTTTGTTGGTATGTAGTTAGGATAGAAGGTGCAATTATCTCCAAAAACTACGGGACCGATTTCGTAGATAGACTAACAGGAAGCGGACCTTTGATTACGTAAAAACCAGGGTGTCAATAGAGAAACCATAGCAAATAAAAAATATTAATTACTATTTTATAAGACTTTAGTACGCGGGGTGATTGCCAACTAACCATCCAATCACGACATGGAAGCGGAGTGCGAGTTACCTGGGAGGTAAGTAATAATGAGAGTAGCTTCTGTGTATATCCGTTCTCAAAGAGAACTGTTGCCTGTTAGGGCTACCCCGCACCAGTGCATTTGGTAATACAATTAAACTTAAATTACACTAAATTAATTATCACCCTTTGCATGGTCTGCTGACTGCTAGACAAAGCTTCAATGGCTTTAAGTCCGCCAATTACTGTAATTTGTGCAATAAAGGATATTTACTCCATAAACGAACACAATAAAAGATATATCTTGAAGAAGATATTTCTGGTCTAATGTGGACGCGGACGTGCCGTGTGCCTCTGCGTTCATTATAGGAGCAATATTATTCATATTCATTTATTCGTAGTAATACTTAAACATCATCATTTAAAATATTTTCATGAATAGAATACGGGGTAAAGCTATTATTTCCAACGATGAATCTGTCTTAACCAGAACCGGTCCTGCCCCAAAAAACGTCTATTGAACAAAACAATAAATTCAAATAGACATAAGTGTACATATTATTAAATATTTTCCATGACGCATGCAACTGCGTCGAAATATCGAGGTAAAAGCATTCTAACCGTGGTAACAAACCCGATAATATGTGTAGCGGAAATATTTTCTAATCTACTTAACCTATTTTCCGAACACTATCTCGATTTCATTCTAGTCTTTTGTAACTAGAATAAAAAATAAAAGTTACCGCTTCGAACTTCGTCCACCAACGATGCCACACGTAGCCACATGCCATGCCATGCCATATCAAGTTTAACTTACAAATAGTTCACAACACGAACATCCAAAGCATAGCGAGATAACCCTATCTCGTCAAGCAGGTAGTTCCGACAATCGGAGCAGCAAGTGCTCTATCACAACTGGCGCGCTTTGTTCAGGCGGCGACTGACGAGTTTTTAGAATTGTTATCGGCTCCATTGTGGGTGTTAATGAACGACGTTTCACGGGGTGCCGCCTGAAGAGAGATAAATGGGGGTGAGGGGATTGACGGTAATGATTGCGCTGCAGCCGAGGGGTGCGTGTGGGTACGTGGACTTTTTCTAGGCCCAGTCCTGATGATTATGTTAATGGAGAGCACCTGTTCTGTTTGCAGTAGTTCGAGTAGGTATTGAGATGTTGTAATAAATTCAAGAGCGAGAAATTACTGATAGAGGATTGGACTGAGTACCCTCCACATTATGGCAGAGTATTGCCGCTTTCGTGGGGAGCGTGACCTACACGTTTAGCAGGTGTTGAAGTTATTGAACAGAAACACTGCTGCCCATTGTATGGTCAATGGAGGTCCGGCAGCTGGTTAGCCTCTCAGACATTAGCCGCTATGTGCGCGATCCAAGTCCAAGGGGTTGGTAAAACATAGAGTTAGATAACTGATAAACGGCTTATACTTTTTTTTTAACACTCAGACCCGTTACAGAAAATAAAATACATCATTTAAATTTTTGTTTAGCCGGGAATCGAACCCGATCCCTTTGCGTGGCGACCGGCATGTTAACCAACTAAACCACTCAGGTCGTCGATACCCTGCCGGATACCTAGCTAATTATTAATAATGCAAGAGCAATTAATAACATAAAATAACATTTAGAATATAGTGCTGTAACTCCTTAAAACTAGACAAATAAACGACATACCTTCAGAACTAATTTATCAAAGCGCTGCGGCCTCTACCTTCAACTCGTTTTGTTTAATCTACAAAGTCGTGCGCGCAACAAAAACAAAGTTTTACCTTTCCGCGGTAGTAAGTGCTCGTAAATTGTGACCAGTCCGTTTGGGCAAGGGCTCCGGCATTGTTACAAACCATATCTCACTCGGAGGGCAGATCGCCCGCCGCAAACACACAACACCCAAACTACCTCGACCTACCCTTCTACCACACGATTCTCTACTAAGTATCTACCCAGCCCAGGTAATTACGCGCAATTTTTTTTGCTATTTCGCACCCATAAATAAATTCACAGTCGTCTCGTGGCCATGATTCATGCAAGTGCGTCGAAATATCGGGCTACTCGTCAACAAAGGTACACGCGGTAGTAAACCCGGAAAATGTGCAAAAATATATTAGCTACGAAATATTCCATTCCATCAAAACAATTAATAATAACTTCTTTGCACATACTTCATTAAAATTCCCTAAAAGTTACACAATAGTCGAGGATTGGCACGAAGTTCAAGATTGAAGAAACCAAACAAGTTAATAAGGAAAGTCGGAATAACGTGTAGCAATTCCTAGAACTTTGGATAAAGCGTGGCGATATTTCCTCTGAAATTGCCAAATATACAGTTTTGTTTGTTCGTATAAATGTGACCAAAATGGAGTTGCCATTTATAAACTCAACTAGTGGATCCAGCGCGACTTCGTTCGCGTACACCTACTTTACCCCTATCTACCCTTTTCTCTTGCATATAAACCTTACTATTGAATCATTCTATCTACTGTGGAAAACTGCATTAAAATTCGTTGCGTAATTTAAAAGATCTAAGCGTACATAGATACATAGGGATAGACGGCGGGAAGCGACTTTGTTTCATACTATGTATAGCTGACATATTTCGACCTTTTATTCTATATTTAGATTTCGACAAGCAAATTGGGCTATTGAAACCGTATACCTGCTTAGTATATGATACAAAGTAGCGAGCGTTTGTTGCTACGAGCGGGAGTAACACTCGGGAACAATCTTACGAGGCGGAACTTACGCGATTGGACTCTCAGTCGCTGCCGCCGCGACTGGCAGACTTGAGACCGTGTAATAGCTATGTAACATGAGCACTGTGTACGTGTAAACTTTACTGTGTATAGGATAGTACTACGGCCTGTCTTCAAATATTGTGCTTTGTAATCCCTTGTGTCGTGAATAGGAATTGTGACACAACAGCTATGATTATCAAAAACCGTATCTTGTCCTAATGAATGTAATTTACTAGAAACAAACTATTCATCCATTTTCATTTCATACCCAACAAAAATGCCATACACAAAAAACATAAAAATTCTTCACCCTAAACAATGCCGCTGCCAGTGCAGCAGCGTAGCACGTCTACGAAAGTGCTACGAAAGCGTAGCGCTCAGAAAACATAACGAGCACGTAAGCTAGACGCGCTAAAACATATTACACTTCACAGCTTTCACGTAACTCCCGTAGACAAGTTCGACAAGTCTGTACAACAATTTTCATCTATTCCGCACCTGTCCAGTGGCTTCTTTGAGAGCGGATTAGTTCCAGACGCCTTTGCCTTTTCACGGTCGCCATCGGAGGAAGTTCGGCCGGGAGCGGACCGGGTGGCCACCGCATGCGAGCGCTAACTTCTACTCCCAAGTTTGTGAAACAATTGTCAATTGTAGGAGTCAAATAGTTTAACATAATTTAAGCCCTTTGAACTTCAAAACCTCAAACGCAATCGTAGCTCGACAGCGAAAAACTCTATCGTTATGTTATACGGCAGACAAACAGGCAAGTCACCTGATGAAACTGCTGGCCTGGTGTTGCTATAGATATCAGCAACACCAGGGGAGTTACCAATGCGTTGGCTGCCTCTGAAGAGACCTCCAATATAAAATCCAAAGGAAACATTGTGGCTGGGAGCTCACATTCCACATCCAAATCGTACGAGCGAGAAACGTTCGAACCTTCGCGTGGTGACCAACAGAACTCTATTCATTTAGGTCATGTACAGTGAACTGCTGAATTTAACTAGCACAGTCCACCGTTCCGCTGTTTGCGCTTTACGTTACGAGTGCCCTCGACAATTTTATACGTTGACGTCACAAAGGATTTAAAAAAACACGGCGCACAATAAAACGGCGGGTATACTACTGTCGACGTAGGTAATACAAAGTTGGCGAATAAAGGGGGTAGTCGCAGTGGGGGTAGTTGCAGCCCGTTCATTGTGTATTCCAGATGCGTAAGGCGCACCGGCGGCACCTAATTAAATCTTCATAACACCTCAAGCATTCTGACGTAACTGGCTCGACGCGCGCACGACAACTTGCCGACATTCAATTAGACAACTAATTGAACAGATTTATATAATGTTGCCGCTGCTCTCTTAGTTAGGAGAATTAAATATAAATTATAGGGAAAAATGAAAATGTAATTCGAGCCTCCCATAGGTCCTTCCCTACAATGGTTAACACAAATTTGAGCTATGTCCAGTTTCTGAAACGTTTTGTCAATGTTAATCATGGCTTTAAATAAAAGGCAATTTTCGTTTCTGTCTATAACTCAACAATTGATGATTAACATTAGATTAACGTACGAGAAACTGGCCGTTAGTCTTATGGTAAGCATGGTACTTTATTACACTACAGGTATACTGCAAATATTAGTAATTCGTGTTGTTTTGATTTTATATGAGTAAGTATATAGGTGACATTTGCCTAAAAAGTAATATTAAAAAGTAAATAGGTACAAGTATTTCCCAGACGCTTCGGCGACGTGATCCAATTTCTAATATATACATATTACCCTACCTCATTACAAAGAACAGATATAATGAACACAATGAAACTCTTAACGCACTGACTTACCAAAGTAGACAGCAAGTATGAATATTGGGACGAGAGAACTCCCGATCAAACCGCAGCGACGCTACACCGCCGCTGGATATTACACGCCGGACCAATTTTCAAGTCTAGTTGGGTCGTCAGTTAGCTGCTGTAATCTGTAGATACAAGTTTGATCAATGGAGTCCCTCTGAATATGAAGTAGTTTGCCGCCCATCGATCGAGCTCCGGCAACCACTTGCTCCAACAAACTTCACGCCGAGATGGCGGTTTATTACTTTTAGTTTCAATATTAAATCGGACGACCATTGTAATCCGTCCCCGGGGTACCTCCTGAATAACCTTATAGACATAAAAAATGCATCATTGTGATATAAACAAAGCAATAAAATCACCGTAACGCTGAAGGCGAAATATGTTTGAGCCATCATTCTTGCAAAGTGGACAGTTACATAAGCGTCATGGAGGCCCATATAAAAATATCGTTTCGCGTTGAGATAAGCTTATTTTATAGCGGACCCTTTCAAATACCCCTCAAAGTGGCCGTTCTGTTTAGCGTCGGCCGGCGAGGAGGTTCAAATTGATTTTGGTGATTTATAGACGGTCTGCTGTCATTTCAATACGATCCCGACTTCAGAAGATTGTCTGATGAATACGAAACTACTCGAGAACTCATACCTGGCCATAGCGTTTTAACTTATTTTCATTTGGGTTTCTTTTTGATAACTAGCCGTGTGGTATCCGGCAAAGTAGGTTTTAGCACAGCATTAAGACTGACCTACTAGGACCTCCTTGTCCTAGACTAACTAAAATCGGAAGCAACGTTTTCCGTTGTTTTAATTTTAAACACAGATCTCCAACCCGCCTGCCAAACGTGGAGATTATGACGAAACCCTCAATTTCTCATCTGGAGGAGGTTCAGGCCAGCAATGGACTGTTACGTGCTGTAATGTGATTTTGAAAACTTGTCTTTATATAAGTCTTATAATGTCTAAGTAATTGCAATAAATTCTCCTACCTATCTAAAGAATTTATACAGTATCACTCGTTTGCGAATATCTCAAAAGTTATATCTACTTACTTAAGGAATTCCTTTTGAAAAGGAAACAGGGGTAGGTTCAATCAAAGGGTTCAAAATGAAAGGAAATACAACGCCGGCCTCTTCTTCTGGCCTTTTTTATCGAAACTTCAACGATGTCCCATAATACTCGTAGGACCCGGGGTTGAATGGAATGCTCCTCGGCGTCGATACAAATTTGTATCGATACAGTATGCAGTCTAATTGTATTGGTGTTCGTCTATAGCAGCCTTCGACGTTTCTACGATAAAATCGCATTTTAAGCCATAATAACCACTAGGCTTCACAATACGATATCGCCCTTCAAACCGTTCAACTGATATATTCACGATATTTTACATCAATTCTTATAACGAAGGATATGACTTATTCATAGTCTCCAGACGCAATAAGTTCAACAGATCAGAGACGGAGTCAGAGATCCGTGAATAAATTCACACGATGAAATCTTCACTTCCAAAATGAAATTATCCGCCTGGAATTGTTTATGTACCTAGCTACATAGTCTATCTATATCAGCCTTGTTATCTGAAAATATTCAACTAAAACTCTAAATACATCCCTGTAACGTTTCAATTCCCCTGTCGTATAATAACGAGACAATAACGAACGCAGGAGGGTCTGCGAGAAACCTTTACTGTCTACTCTAGGACTTGTTTTCTTTCTCTTCAACGTAGTAATTATAGGACATGAATATAATTCAAAAACAGATTTAATACTTATGTATAATGAAAAAAAATACAATTTATAAAAGATTACATTCAGGTTTGTCTAGATTTGAATTTACATAATTATTATAACAAGCTTATAAGGCTTTTACTGGGTGTGCAGCATAGGAGTGATACGACTGGTATTATAAACGTAAGATCCATTGCCATCTTATTTGGCATAAATATTGGTAACGGATGTCATTATTTATCTAAGGGCACATAAAATTGCCAAATAGTGCACGGCAGATCTCGTCCGTATGTATCCAGGCATGTCCTGACTTTAGGAGCACATATCTGAATCAATCAGAAACATATTTATAATGTACATTACCGATTTCATAGCTAAATTCTTAATTTTTATAATTTGACTTACTTTTCCGTAGAACCCGACGGACCAGTGACTAGTTTCCAAACCCAAGTTCTTATTCGTTGAGCAATGATTAACTACAATGTCTGTGTTTATCTGAAAATTTCAATTCCTCGTATTAAATTACGATAATAAGGTTGAACTTGATTGTCGTACATTTGAGTTAGGTACATTCTTAGATATTGTGGCGGAAAGGTTATGGAGTGGCGACCACGTAAGTACCTGTAATTACAGTTAACCTGCTGCTTCTAAAGCTGTACCTGTTGTGTTGTCTGTTAAATAAATAAATATAGCGTAGGATGGCCTCTCACGAGATGGACGGACGACATCGTGAAGGTTGTGGGAAGCGGATGGATGCAAGACGCACAGCATCAATCGGTGTGGAAGATCGCGGAGGCTTATGTTCAGGCAAGTCCATGCGGCTGAGATGATGACGATGATGACATACTTTCTTAGCTACTCGTTGCCATGCCATGTCGCCAACTGGCGCCGGAATCAAATAGGTACAAGTATTTTATATCAAACATTGTATGTATTAATTATATTTTAAGTTTTCTATTAAAAAGAAGCCGCCATGCAAATTATAGGTACAAATTTATCTGATTTTTTATTGAAATTCTGATAAAGACCATATTATATCATGCAATGTAAGATTTAAAAATAAAATATCGCACATTATTATCAAATTATCATAAAAATGTTTATTAATCGATATTATCATCATAAATCAAGAAATATCAAAATTCCATTGTTTTAAAAATAAGGGTTCATGAATACCTACATAATGTTAGGACGAAACTTACAATGACGTCAGTTCCTTCCCGCTCGAATCTCGTGATGTCCGACCTCTGGGCGGGCAGCACGCGCCATCTAGTGTGCGAGACGGGATTCTCGCTCAAGTACACCGGGTAAGAGCCGAAGTAACCCGGTATCGGGTTCAGGTCGTGTCGTAAATATAGCGGCTAAAATAAAACCCCTCATGAATACTTCGGCAAGCAAAAGGGAAAAGGTTTATCGACGACATGAAAAGAATTGTTGTCCGCATAGGTATTCATCCCTTGGCGACATTAAATTTTTTACAGCGGCCTCCGATGTCGATACCTTTCGCCTGTTACTCATTGTTACTAGGGATGTTTGAATGAATTATGTATCAACGTGTGTGGGTTGGCGGCTTTGCTCCTCTTTACCTACTTACTACAATACAAACATCTGCAGGAATACTTCAATAAATAAATCTATCCCATCTCATTTCAAAGGCGGTCCACGGCCCTGGGTATATAATACCAATCTCCAATATATAAATAGGGCTATTTTAATATTTATAATTATAACAGTAGGTATCTGATGAGACTTGTCCCGAATATATAGATGTACACCATTGTTATCCACCGTAACATAAATTTGTATGAAAACAGTCCAACGCCCCTAGCGGAAGTGTCAGGTATCTATTTTCCGTAGAGATATTACAAGTATTCCGCCTAAACGCGTTCAGGTAGCGCGAACGTTTTACGAGATTGCATTTTTACTCAGCATATTATCATGTACCTGAGTACTACTAGTTTCTAAGTTATTTTGCAGGAGATTTAACAGTGTTAGATGCATGAATGCCCGGAATGGCGGATGTGTTACGGTTATTATCTCACTATGGCTCTTAAATTAAATTTCATCAAATTATTTATAAAAGAGAAAACATGTTATTTATGAATGTATGTATAATTTATTGTCTACCTATATTTTGTTGCAAATAATAAATAGAAAGAAATTAGGTACATCCTCTAAATTTCTTCAATTTATGCAAAGAGTTTTTGTATACTATACGAATATATCAGCAAATGTACTAGTATTTAAGTACATTGACTGAAAGCGGTTTAACGTAGACAGACCGAAGCCCCATTTGGCGTCTGGCCATTCTAAATTTACCTAACCGTAGTCTCCACTAGAGAACAATTTTCACTTCAACTTGCAAGTTCAAAAGCAACTTCGTCCTGGATCATGTCCCTTAACGCATCGAGCATAGCCCGCTCCACCATTCGTATAATTCTTCATAAGTACGTTTTTATTATTTTTATTTTTTGAATTATCTATACTAATATTATAGAGGATCAAGATTTGATTGTTTGTCGGTATGTTTGTTTGTTTGTAATGGATAAACTCAAATGATTTCACTTATTATAGAAAGCTATATTATTATATAACATTTTAAATTATCGCGGTTATTATCATCATGGGTACGCGGTAGGAAACCCGGAACAGACCCTTAAAATTAGCTATATTATTAGCGAGAAACATAAGCCATATCTTCATAAAAATTAGAGATCCCTAGAAAAGAGCAATAATATAACTCAAGGTATCAAAATGTTGCATGTTCGCACGTAAATTTCGAACAGCTGCACCTATTTAACTAATACTTTTTTGTTGGATTTGTAATTGTCAGAACAAGGTAAAAGATAAAAAGGATAGATAGGTGTAGTGTAAGGTAGATGTAGGGCAGGATAGGTTAAAGTAGGATAGGGTAGGGCCGCCCCGCGGTCAAAGTCACGTAGGGCCAACTAGTTATTATTAATTTCGTATTTTCCTTTTTAAACCTCGGGTCACAAAGTGAATCGGTTCGGACCAAATCCATGTAACAGCCATGTTAAGTTTTGTTGTAATCTTCCTGCTTATACCGCAGGTGTTTAACACCACCGCCTTTTGTAACTATTTACACGTGTATCGTGGGAGATCAAGCATTGGTAAGGATTTGTGTAAATGTGTGGGTATGACGCGTGTAGTAGATAACACTATACTATTATCACTGTGTGTAAGTTCCATAATAAAATACAGTACCATTTTAAACAACGACCCTTGTGCGCGCCTTACGTCTAACCACACGTTGACGCGTCTGTACGATAAAAAGGTCATGCAAATGTGTCGGTCGCTGTTGAAAGAGATTACCAGAGTATCGCTTAATATTGGAAGATACTTGTTCTTCCATAGTTAAATCTTTACAGTAGTTTACAATCACGAACCTTGTTCCTTGCCACAGATTTGGAGTTGGCAAGCAAGAACTCCTGGTTGTATTTCAGGTTCTCCCCGTCACGGTTGGTGCCGTCAGCGCTGCAGATCACCCAGCATGTTCTCTCCATGGGATTCGTTTCAGGCAGGCCGCAGACTAAGCAACCGTTCTCCAGCTCTTGTGAGTACGCTATGTCGTTCGAGGATATACGACCCGCGAGGGTGACGCCAATCTTGCCTTCCTCCGCGGCTGTCGGGCAAGTCAGAGTTATTTATAAGTTACCTTCGTGTAGGTATACTGTTTAATAGTGTTAGTGTTTACGGGTAGTCGAAGCATCGATGGCCGAGTGGTTAGGGTATCTAGCTTGTAAACGAGAAGTACCGGGTTAATCTCACTGCGGCCATGTACCTCCTCCTCTTTTCTGAGTAATGTAAATACATTAGTTGAACACTAATCGATGCTCTTATAGTGAGGGAAAACATCGTGATGAAACTTACACATTCAGGCTGAATGAATGTGTAGCCATGATACAATCTGATCAGGTCCCTCGGGTAGCAGGGTCACGGAGCTCAGGTGGCAGTCGCTCCATTGTTATTACCTGATCTGCAAATTTCTACGCAAGAGCACAACTGGGACTTTAACGCCAAGATGATTATTATAATTAATGTTTACGTTTATTACTACAATAATTAGTAGAGGCTTACCCGGGTCAAAAGAAAAAATTCATTTTTACTAATGGCCCAGTCTGCACCGCCCGCGGCAGTCTGTACTCCACTGACACACGGAGTGCCTATACGCTTTGTCACAGCACTAACCCCAGTCATGCTACGAGGTTCTACGGCAAATCTTTTACTGTCCAGTCGGTGTGTCTGTGGAATGCTCTGCCCCGTGAGGTGAGGTGTTCTGATACACCTGGTGTATTCCGGGGGAGATTGAAGCAACATCTCCTTGACTTACAAAAATAAGGTCCTTTGTAGTCTAGATATGGAACAGATTGTTATTTATTGTATTATTAAGTTATTTGTTATGCATTGTATATGTTATTGGATATGTATCTAAGTAGTTGCTATTGTTTATGTTAGTATTATATTTTGTACATTGCCTAAAATGTTAATATTCTGTGATTAGTTTATGTGTAAATGGTTGCCTGGAAGAGATCGCTCTCAGCGATAAGGCCGCTCTTGTACCTATATTGTTTTAAACTGTATTTTTACGATCTCCTTTAATGTACAATAAAGTGTTATAAAAAAATAAAAATAAAAAAATAAATCCTACTCATTCTTGCAGTCTTTGAATATTGGTTTTAGACTTATAGCGAGATAACCCAATGAGGTTAGATAAATAAATAAGTACACGTTATTATTGTACTATCCTAAGCTATGAAGGACGCTAATAATCAACTAAAGAATCAAAAAACTATTTGGTACAGGCAACTACTTTTCCTATAGTAGGAAGAAAGCGATGATCTACGCACATTTTATCTATAGCGACGTTATTACAACGCCAAAATGAACCTAGAGCTACGAATGAATATATATATATTCGTAGATCTAGAGTCCTTGCATCAGCACTGACAGAAATACATGCAGAGGGGCCGTCAACGGGACACAAGCAGCGTATAAGAGACCTATCTTTCTCAGTGTGCCTAGATGTACTTATTACAATGCCTGTATATTACGTATGGTATTATAATTATTGTGCACGTTATATCTGCGTTACCACATCTCTAGCCTACTGTGATAGATTTCTTTTTATAGGTACCTAGTAGGTACTACGGTATTGTGGTCTATTTATTTTTGATGAGTACTACAAGTTTTTTCGTGTAGGAACAATAAATTGTAAAATAAAATAAATAAATCCAACAAGCTACGGCTGATAAAGTCTATCTACCAAGGTTTATAGCCACCATACAATAATAACTTATGTGGTAAAAATACAAAGGTAAACTCACATGGAATATGAGGGGCTAGTAAACAAACCCTAGAGCCGAAGTGCGTGCTGCCGGTGGACTTCGTGACGGTGGCCGGCGCCATAAGGTTCTCCGTCATCTTCCGAAACCTCGCCAGCATCAGATTTCCGTTTTTCATTTGTTCTCGGAATAGATTGTGCTTGAACTTTAAACGAATAGCATTTTAAGTAACATGCTCTCTAGGTTACCCACCGTTTTGAAACAGATTTTACTCTATACAAGGAGGATTTTTGGATTTGGAGTTATTGAGATACCATTTGCGATCATATGAATTAATCAAATGGCGAAAGACCTTGCGACGGATTACATAATTATAATTCATCATATTTGTAATGTATCCTTTTGAGTTTTGAAACTACACACTGTACCTATAGGTACAGTCATCACTTGCTATAGCAAGTGATGACTCTCATACCTCTAACACCTATCAATAATTTCAACTGATTACTCCAGAAATACCATGATCCAATCTGGTCAGATTCCCCTGTTAACAGGGCCACGGAGGTCAAATGGCAGTCGCTCCACTGTAACTACCTGATTCTGGATATCTGTCAAGGCGGACCCCGGGCTCACACGTGCGAGAGCACTAAACTTAAAACTATTGAACCAACTATTGAAAGGTGTGAACCATCAAAGTTTTCTCAATCAACCTCCATATCAATTCACATTGCGGTAAGTACTTATTAGCAAGTACCTGTTACTTACGTGCCACTTCTTCACTCTTAGCACTGCTTCCACTGTATGAGATTCCAATATAAAATCTTTAAAAAAAGACGAGCAAGACATCCCGGGAGTGTTACACTGTCCCGATTTAGATTTTTTGTGTGTGACCGTTCAGCATCAGGTATCTATCTACAAAACCTCCCAAAATCTATTCCAACCAAAAAAGAGTCCCGTGGTAATAACTGGAACTTTTTACATCCCATTACTCTAGATACGTACTACCATTAAATCGAATTGACAGCGCCCCTCTTCATGGTACTTATTTCATGACACACAAATACATATACCTACATAAGTACATAACGTCATACCTTTTCCCGTAAGGGCTGGCAGAGACCACTTGTTCCACTTGCTAGGTAGGTACTTATCGTGAAACGGAAGCTCCTTCCGGGTTGGATTTAGAAATCGGTCGCCTGAATTTGAGGATTTTGGATGTAGGTTAGGGGGCTATAGGGACCGCCGTGGCAACGGCCGGCGAGTGCCAGATCCAAATCTGCAATTTTTCGGGATGGCATTTTACCTGGCGCGCTTTTATAAAATGACTCTTGCGGCTACGGCTACGACTCGAGAAGTGCTTTTTGAGCGCCAGAGCAGTGAGATTTACCCGTATTATTTATACAAAATAATACGGGTAAATATACTTTGGGGGCACCCAAAGGCGTCCGATTTTTAAATTTTTACCCGAATGTTTACCAAAGTTATTCTTACCTCCTCGAGTTGGCTGCAATCATACCAGTTATTAACATGCACTCGATTCGAATAAACTATTCCTTTATCACGCTCATAGTCCTTACGAGCACTCATATTTGGGCAATTGTAATGTGTCAATCGACGGCAGAACAAATCCAATTTGGTCAATATTTATTATATAGCTGTCTACCTAATGAATTATATTTTAGTAAACTTATTAATGACCAATAAATGATTGTATTTAACTCTTTTCTTTAGATTTTAACTTTAGTCCAAGTTTTTCCATTCAATGCAATTTTTGTTTTAACTTTTTCCCAACGACTTCAATTGACTTCAATGACAAATCTTGCCATTATCTTGTCACAAATCTACGTCACAAACTATAACCTATGCCTCTGTCAAAATACACTCAGCGGCATAAAAAGTTGTCTAAATGCTTATCGCAAAAACAAATAAATATATATGTAAATCAAATATTTTATTGTAATGTAAACAAACTAAAAGCAAAGTATTTTTTATATATAATTTTATTGAGATGTTTTCAAAACCGATCCGTAGTCACACCAAATTGGTTTCAACGTTTAAGTGTGAGTCTACAACAACGATTTTTAATGTAATTTATAATATAATTAATAATGGCCTATTTCAATTCCAGAAAAGGCTAAAATATGCCACTTAACTCAGGCGATCTTATTAGCCAACTAGGGGCAATCTGCCGCAATCTCTACCTGAGATGACTGCTATACGGAAGCTGATCACCCTAAGTGATTGCAGGGTTGTGGAAGTTGCTCTTGATTTGTGAGCGCTATGCAAGTGCCTACGGATTAAGGTACAACACTTCCAAGACCCAAATGATGGTGTTTAAGGCGGGGAGAGGCCCGGATAGTGTACCTGAGCTGGTATTGAACGGTTCATCAGTACTGAGAGTGCAGCAGTTTAAATACTTGGGCCATGTTCTCACGGACAGCCTCAAGGATGACCACGACATTGAGCGGGAGCGGAGGGCTCTGTGCGCCCGCAGTAACATGCTCGCTCGCCGTTTCGCAAAGTGCAGTGTGCCCGTCAAGGTGACCTTGTTCAGGGCTTATTGCCAGTGCCTCTACACATGTCAGCTCTGGACCAGTTTCACCAGGAATTCTTTCAGTACTCTGCGGGTTCAATATAATGACGCGTTTCGCATCCTGGTGAGACTGCCCAGATACTGCAGTGCGTCGAGCATGTTTGCGGATGCGCGGGTTCCGGATTTCTTCGCGGTAATGCGGGCGCGTGTAGCATCGTTTCGGGATCGGGTGCTCGCGTCTGGAAATGGAATTCTCGAGGCAATGTGCAAAACGTCCTACAACAGTCCCATATTTGAACATTGGCGGTCTATCCACCAGGACGCAAACCGAAAATGAAAAAAAAAAAAAAATTGTTTTTGTACGATTATTGTAAAGACTTGTCAACTTTTAATGTATATTATTATTTTTTTTTTTTTAATTATCATTTTATTATTATTGTATTGTATTGTATTGAATGTATTTTATGGGTATTTTGCCTGAATAAAGAAATTTTATTATTATTATTATTATTATTGCAATTCAGAGGTGAACCTGACTGGATTGGTTAACCAGAAGTCTGTGACATATACAAATCGACCAGATATTTTTATTTATTTCATTTTTACCAAACTTTTACCCAAGGTAGTGAAACATTAAAAACCAAAGAGACCTAAGAATTAGATATCTACTAAATTACTGAATTAGAACTTGGTCTAATTACCGAGCAGCGGTGTGGTATCGTGTCATTACTCTCGCCCCGTCTCCCCATCATAAATAACTTTTCACATTTTCGACTCCAAAAAATGTAACACTAATAAAAGTTAAATAACTGAATGAAAAGGGGAAAAGGAAAAAGGCGTGACATTATCAACGTATGTATTATAATTTCATATTGGTGATGTTGGTGATGGTCGCACCAACTAATTCTAAAATTCTCTTATTTCACCAGGTAACTACTACTAAACTACTTACTTACCTATAGGGGCATTGAATCGAGTAACCTTGGCATGGAAGAAGTGTCATTTGGGAGGTAAAGTTTCAAAGTTGTTTGCAAGTTTATTTCTCATTTAAGAAAACAATTTTTATACACCCTTTACGCTAAAGCACGGGGACCTGACCTGGGAATATAACTGACCTGCAGTGGCTGCTTGTCTGGACTTATTCTGTTACTATTTTATAGTCGTATAAAATGCACCTGAAGTTTTGGTCGATAAGCATGGCCATACCGATTACCTTTTTAACCGCCTCTCATAGTTTTTATGTGGTGTGATTTTTGACGTGGCGGTCGGGACAAGTCCAAAGAAAAAAAAATGTTGGCGGTTAAAAGGTTACGTAAGTACATACCAACAGCACATTGACTTTTCGGAGGACGGTTATTTAGAAGCGGGGTATGGTGGGAAAATCGGCTGCATGTATACGAGTCATCATCATCATCATCATCAGCCAGAAGACGCCCACTGCTGGGCATAGGCCTCCCCCAGAGATCTCCACAAAGACCGGTCCTGTGCTTTCCGCATCCAGCTGGTACCTGCGATCCTTACCAGGTCGTCGGTCCACCTTGTAGGAGGCCTACCCACGCTGCGTCTACCGGTACGTGGTCGCCACTCAAGAACTTTACTGCCCCATCGGCCATCTGTTCTTCGAGCTATGTGCCCTGCCCACTGCCACTTCAGTCTGGCAATCCTTAGAGCTATGTCGGTGACCTTGGTTCGCTTGCGGATCTCCTCATTTCTGACTCGATCGCGCAAAGAAACTCCGAGCATAGCTCTTTCCATTGCCCTTTGGGTAACAGTGAGCTTTCTTATAAGGCCCATAGTGAGTGGCCACGTTTCAGCTCCGTAAGTCATCACTGGCAACACACATTGGTCAAAGACCTTCGTCTTGAGACACTGCGGTAATTGGGACGAAAATATGTGGCGTAGCTTCCCGAACGCTGCCCAACCGAGTTGGATTCGTCGATTGACCTCTTTCTCGAAATTGGACCTACCTAGCCGGACTATTTGTCCTAGGTATATATAGTCGTCAACAACTTCATACTTGTATACGAGTAGGTACTTCTAATTTGGCAGTGGAAGTTTGTGCCTGACAAAACAAACACTATTAAAAATGGCGTGAACATAAAAATAATCAAGTTTTATGTTATAAGTATGATGACCCTGTGCATCGTAGGGCGTGCAGCTCTATTCGCTGGTAGATTTGCTTTTCAAATGTGTGATGTAGGAAATTTGTTGTCTATAATCTCCTGATATATGACCTGACGACCTGAGTGGTTCAGTGGTCAACTTCGGTCTGCCACGCAAGAGGTCTCGGGTTCGATTCCCGGCCGGGCACAAATTGAAACGATGAATTTTAATTTCTGTTACGGGTCTGGTTGTTCTATGTATAATAAGTATGTATTTAAAAGTATTTAAGTAGTTTATCAGTTATCTAGGATCCATAACACAAGCTTTGCTTACTTTGGTGCTAGATGGCGCTGTGTGAATTTGTCCACGATTAGATATTAGATATTATTATGTTTATTAGGTTTTTAGCTATAAATTAATATATACAATAAATTACAGAAAGTCATAAGTTTACAATGCCCGAAATTCCTTATTGAAATTACGAACATAAATGCTTTTAATTTTAAAATTTCATACAAAGTTTGCATCTTTCAAAACATATTTTCTCTAAAATAGTCTAGTATATAGTTAACGTATAAAAACAGTAAGTATGGAAAAAATAACTAAAATAACTATTTTCAATGTATCTTCTCTTTAATCTTGACTTGTGGTCTCAACATCGCTGATTAAACTAAAAATACACTCAGCCGTATATCTTTTATGACGGTCCTTCATTTCGCCGCACATCACGCCGCATTCCTGGTGAAAAGAAATTTAAAATACCTTTTAGTTAGTGCCGCGCTCATAAGTTGTGTGTTTTGATGATTATGTATGTGTATCCTCCAGTATCAAAACCAGATGGTTTTGGTCTGCCGTAGACATAATCTTATTACCTACTAGATAAGGACATTATCTTATAACGCTAGCCAAGCGTGGAGATTATGACAATAACCTCCCCTTTTATGGGAGAGGTGCAGTGGACTGGGCTGGCTATAATTACTAGGTACTACGTAAAAATGAATGTTTGTATGTACCTGTACGATTTCGCTGCGAAACTTTAGTTATTTGTAGAAATTTGAGATAAAAGGTTACATGAACCATTTGGTGGTAAACTGTCCCAACCTTTATTTTCAAGCGAATTTAAGAAGCAACAACATAGCCTTTTTTATCGGATAACAAAATAATTAAATACTATCCAGAAGAAAGTTAGGTAGATCGCGTTAACACAACCTACCTATTTCGGACCTAAAATCCTTTTGCGGTAGGTACTTTACCATCATACGACGTAGATTTTTCCAGATTTTACAACTGTAAGTTTACCTACCTACTATACCAACTTACAGAATACATACCTACTCATATTCTAGAATTTAAAACAAGCTTACAGGCCCAAAAAAGGTTTGAATCCAACAATGATTCATCACACATAGACTCATGTCAGCAACACAATTCTTAATTATCAATCTCTCTGCAGTCTGAAAATGAAAACATCAAATACAACAAAAACATTTTTTACATCAACTATGGTTAATCAGATTTAAGAACAAATATCAATATTGTGTCCAATTGTTTCTATTAATAACAATTGTAATAGTGAAAATGGGATATAAATGTCTCACTCAACGAAGTGTTTAGTAAGTGCACTCTCCTAACCCCGCCTTACAATATTTAATATAACTGTAGAGCTTGTCCAAGCTGAAATGACGCGCCCCACTACAATAAGTTGATTTCGATGTGTGAGTGCAAATATTAATAACGACACTTCATCTGTGTGGGAGCGTCGACTGCTCCAATCGAACAACGCGTGCTCCTACGTTTGAGTCTCACCGGTAACTGAATGACCAATTACATTACAACGGCATTTGTATATGTATTGCGTTCATATTTTAAATATGCTTGTGTGCTTTAATGCGATAGTGGGGCGCATCATTTCAGCTTAGACGAGCTCTAACTGCACTTGTAATATGACCCGTCAAACATCTGAACGCAGTACTATATGTTTTATTTATTTTGCAGTCACATCACATCACATCATTGCAGTTTGTTTCTCCTGCTAAAGAATAAAAATTCTGCTTTCGAAACTAAAGAAACATCATCATCATCCTAGCGGTCAATTCTACCTTCTGCCAGGGTCCGCTTCGTTCGGAAGCCGTTGGCTGTCACTTGTCACTGAATGACTTCAGTTGTTCTCAATGGGAACAAACGTAGTGGTGAAGTCTGAGCCGTGGAAACCGAAGACCGAGCGAAGTGAAGAAGGATTAGACGGAAAGCGAACCCTGGCAGAGGCCGGGATAAGCGCTAAGACGATGATAATGGTGAAGTTGTGAAGTTTGAGAACATTTACTAACAAGCCCTAGAAACCTGTTGACTTCCGACAGACCCACCTTTACAGGTTCTCCCAACAATCCCTCCAAGCGGTCGCGTGCCCTCAACGGCATGGTGCTCCATCTACAGTTGCTGTCTTTGGTAGCACTTAGGGTGATTGGCATTCGGTCCTTGGGGCTTGGCACTTCTGCAGCACTGTATCGCACGTACAACGGGGGTGCCTGCATTGCATAAATAACAGATAATCCAAGTAGGTAAATGCGACTTACCAAGAATGTATGAATTATTCCAAATGAAGCAACTTTTGACAGAGTGATCGTGGTTTTATAATTATTATGATTTTAAGCGAACGTTTTGATCATCTAGGGCCCGGAGCCTTCGACAGGACAGATGGGCTGCCATCTGACCTCCCGACCCTTTTAACATGGGAATCTGCCCAGTGGAGCTATTGTCTATCTCAGTGGACAACTGAATTTGCATTTAATAATCCTACACTGCTCTATTTTGGGTATTCGCTATGGCCAGTGATCGACGTAGATGACGTAGTGTAGAATTATTGAATATGAATTCAGTTACCCACTGAGTTAGCTGATAGCCCTGTAGATTGGATCAGTTATATGGTTACACATTCCATCGCCAGAACGTGCAGGTTTCATCAGTTCTATGAATAAAATATATTCACATCAGGGTCTCCGTAGTTCTCAGCTTTCAGCAAGAATTCATCGCCATAGTTCATTTTTTCTGTTGAGTTTTCATCCGCAGCGCTGAAATCATCATAAGTAATGGTTACTTTTTTTTACATTCGATAAGGTTTGAGGACCCCTCAGGCCAGGTGGAATGACGAGGAGCAGCATATATGTCCAGCAATGGACCAATAGAAAAAAACAGAGGCAGACGAAGGGGAGAGGGGGGAGGATTGACGAAGGTTTTCTTGATTCCGTGGGTCGTTTCCGTAGCACGTACGACATAGATATGGACAAGATAGGAATAACCACGACTTTCAATCATATTTATGACCGGAAGCTAACCCTGAGAAACCGTCTTGTTTGAGTCTGAAAGTCTTTGCTGAATGTAGAGACACTGAACTAAAAAGTTTTTGATAGCCACCCGTCAACCCGTGTCGCATGTGCCCTAACGTAGGTACTATCTATCTATTTGCTGAACCGAATTTAATTGTTTTTTTTTTCACTAATAATACTGCAAGCTGCGCCAATATCGTTTGACATAGTTGACTCCAGTCCAACAGTAGATTGATGCCAGGTGTTGTTGATAATTATTATAATGATGATAGTGAAGACCTTCAAACGGAAATGGAGTAAAAGGGGTGGTAGTAATTTGGTAGGTATTGGCATTATTGCCATGTACGCCGCGCCCTCACGCGCCACGAGAGAGCACAACCAGGATTAACGCCAAGTTTATGAAAATGGTATACGATGCAGGAAAGTCGTGGAGCAAATGTAGTAGATTAAGATAAAGGCTACGTATATTTTTGTATTACGTATAATGCCGGCAGAGTAGAATATTGCGCTACCCTTTTCTATTTACGAGTAAAGTACAAGGCGACTAATGTATTTGAGGCGAACTAGCAAGGACCTCCATAGATCAGAAAACGGGCAGCAGCGTTTTCGATTACAGTTTTAGCACTGCGATCTCCAACCCGCCTGCAAAGAGTGGAGATTATGGCAAGACCCTCTTCTAATGTGGAGGAGGGTCAAAGCCCAGCAATGGCAGTCCAGTTACAGGCTATTGATTTCGTATAATTCAATGGTTCTATTGTTAGCAGAAATAAATCAAAGGCAATCTACACAGCAATAAAATATAGAAACCAGTTCAATGCATATTTCCGCCCAAAAGTTTGACCATAGAATTAAAGACTAAAATGAAACATTCGTACCTCAGAATAACAAATGTATTACGGCAACAAGGCGTCGTTATAGGCGAGAGCGTCATCAGGCAGCCGTCGGCGATGTTCTGAATGTAATCCACCTGCCGGTCGGTCACCAGGATGGACAGAGCAAGTCCTCCTTGCGGCTTAGAAGACGCCTTAGCTAGCATTATACAATAAAATGAGTGATTAAACTGTTCGATAGACAACGCTGAGTCATCATCATATTAGCCGAAAGACGCTCACTGCTGGGTATAGGCCTCCCCCAGAGATCTCCACAAAGGCCGGTCCTGTTCCTTCGCCTCCAGCTGGTACCTGCGATCTTTACCAGGTCGTCGGTCCACCTTGTGGGAGGCTTACGCTGCGCTGTGTCGTTGGATGGTATTGATGATGATGAGAACGTGAGGATGCCGAAGAACGAGCGAAGTGGACTGGCTGGAGCCGGCATTGTCCGCTCCGGTAATGATAATGATGATCATTTAAATGTCGTAAAATACTGTCGATAGATTTGTAGCTCAGTAGGTTCTTGCTGTAGGATATATGTAGTTGCATAGGCAGGGAAATACTATCTTATCCTACTAACATCATAAATGCATAAATTTGTACAAATGGATTATGAAGAAATTTTAAAGCGTCGTAACTTATATCCCAGAATAACATGCAAAAATAAAATGTAGTTTCGGCGCGAATAAGCGGTATTACGTAGCAGTATGTTCACCACGCGCTCACCATACTGGGATTTTATACTCATATGAAGGTCGCTTTGGAGGGCACGTGCCACCATCGAGCAGCCCTTAGGCAGGTTACCAGAGGTGATACGTCACGCAAAGGAAAACTTCTTGAAGGTGCTTCCATCGGATAGAAATAAAAAGTTCCGTAAAGGATGAAGGAGGAAACACATTGCAGTAAACCCATTATGATCATCATAGATAGATAGATAGAGAGATTAACACTTTCTTGCTCATAAAACATAACAATACCAATCACTTACAGTAACAATGAACACATATGAGCATAGGCGGCCTTATAGCTACAAGCGATACAGTTCAACTTAAAAAACTTCGATACATAAATTTACAAATATTATGAAAATAGGATTAATGAATCTCTTAGAATACCATAAGTAAAAAAAAAACTACGGAGAAAACACAGGGATTGTTCAACGAGTTAATCCAGGTAGGTGACGCAAGTACGCCGACCAGCGCGCAAGAAAAGATCGCGCCCGCGACGTACGCAGTAACGATACGCACCATGTACGTACAGTCAGCCGCGGAATGAACGTACAACGTAGCGCAACACGGTTACAGCACACATGGCCCCTCGGCACCGCACCCGCAAGCACCCGTCCCACATCGGAACAAATAAGGATGTATGTATGTCAGTATTGAACCATCAGTATTGTAATCATGTGGATTAAGAATTAAAACTGAAGGAATTCTAATAAATAGGTATACCTCACTAAACAAATAAATAGGTACCTGGCATATCCGTAGTTACCAACTGCACGTTATATCCAAACATTACGTGACTTCCACTTATAGCAAGTGGTTTCTATGTACAGAAATAACACAAACATTAACCTCTTCACTTTGGCAGTAAGTTACCCGTATAATAAATTACTTTACCTCCATTAGTAAATTACTGAATAACGTTCTCGATTTTTGCAGTAAAAGCTCTTTACGATCACGTTTGCGTAGAAATACCATGAATTCATGCTGCAACAAACAATACATATAAGTAGTGGAAACTAATCGTAAGCGTGGAATAAGAGCGTCGGTGACCCAATGGCTAACGAGTTCGACTCGTAAGCGAAAGGTACCGAGTTCAAACCCATGTAGAGCTCGTCTAATCTAAAATGACGCGCCCCACTATCGCATCAACGCACACAGGCAAGTTTAAAATATGGACGCAATACATATACAAATGCCGTTGTAATTGGTCATTCAGTTGCCGGTGAGACACCAACGTAGGAGCTCGCGTCGTTTGATTGGAGCAGTCGACGCTCCCACACAGATGAAGTGTCGTTATTAATATTTGCACTTACACATCGAAATCAACTAACTAAGTAGTGGGGCGCGTCATTTTAGACAAGACGAGCTCTACCAACCAATGACTTTCTACCTGACTGCCAAGGAAGGGATATGTTTTTCACGCGTATCTTGTATGTTTGTTTGTCAATTTCTTTATGACCTTGTATATTCTTAATGTATCGTTAAATCATCATCATTATCATATCAGCCGAAAGACGCCCACTACAGGGCATAGGCCACCCCCAGAGATCTCCACAAAGGCCGGCTCTGTGCCTTCCGCATCCAGCTGGTACCTGCGATCTTTACCAGGTCGTCACAAATAAGTGTCCTTAGATAGAACTGTCCTTAGATTTTTAATCTAGATAGTCGATTTTGGGACGATTTCTTTTGGTTTTCCAAAACAAATCTTGAGTGGGGTTTCATAAAAGGGGATTAATAAGCAGATTTAAAAAAATATGTAACATCATAATTCTTTTAGTTTACTGCAGTTCATTTTGTAAACGCGATGAGGTAGGTAGTCTTTGGGTGAACGAAGCAACTTTCTTATTTTGCTGAAGGGAGTATAAACCCGCTAATACGTAAGAAAGTAAGGCTGTATTGCCCTTGCAGCAAGCACTCGCGTCTTTGTTTTGTTGGTATGTTAGGGCAAGTTAACTTTTTTTGGAATGTATTCGAGATTTCTCAAAATTAGCGAGGTTGGCGCCGCCAAACGAAAATGGACACATTTGTTAAATTACTTTATCTAAATTCATTAAAGTTTATACGTTAAGCAAACTAACATACAATTTATTAGTATGTTATTTAATCATTTTAATAACCACCAAAATCCATTTCAGTCGTCCGCGCTGCATTCCTCGTTCCCGCGCTCGTTTCACGCGGGTAGTTGACGCTTTGAAAAGACCAAATTACCCCAAGACTACACACCAGGAACTATTCCTGTAATTGTCCTATCGGTAAATCGGAGGAGAGCGCTTTCAGATTTATTAAAAACAGTTCTTTGCCAGAATCCTTAATTAAAATTTAAGGTAGGTTTGACTTTTACGATCTGCGACTGCGATCTGACCCACACATTCCGTTTTTCCGTTATTCTGATTTGCCAGAGCCTCGTCCGAATGCCAGCAGAGCGGCCGCGTGCAGGCGAGCTAGGTTGACAGGTCAGATAACTTACCTCATTTTGCAGCCTTCTTTCACTCCAATCTCCTATAAGAACCGAATTATTGTAACTCATGGTTATTAATATATTGAAATTCCACTTTCTGTTCTGGTTAATAAATTGGATGTGATTAAATTAATAAGCCAAATAAAATTGAATGCGCAAAACCAACAAAACTTTATCACATCATATGAGTTGTCGACTTACTTGACACTAAAGAGAATATATACAAAACGTAATAATGAAGTCTCTTTATAATTTCAGGCCTCACCTTCGTTGTGATGAGGGCGATATAAAGATAAGACGAGAATTTTTTGGTGTTCAGATTTTAAATATCATAGTGGGAGAGCTCATCCGCCCTATGATTTCACCAAGGCTTCCGCGACAGACTTCTGAGAAGTATCTTTAAACTTAGAGAACGATGGCAATATCGAGCATAGTCAGTAGCTTTAAGAAATCATGTACCGTTCAATTTTCTTCCCGGCTTAGCGGGAGGTATCGAACAATGCTGCTGCAAGGGACTTCCATGCCTCACAGAGAAACTCATTGATCAGACGCCGAGCGAGAGACAAGTTTTCGCCACCAAGCTAAAAGCTTGAAACTTCTCCACGCCAAGAAGACGCTGTGCTAATTAATCAGCAACGCTGGTGGGTACATAAAGATGGGACGCCACAAAACAAGCTGAAACATAGCCGAACCTCACCTCTGGCCTTCATTTCACCCAAGGAGCAAGAAAAGGCTCCGCCTACTTAAGCGGAAAGCGCCGGGTGGGAAGTAATAACAACCGAGGCGCTGAAAAGATTTCCCCGCTTGCTCACTTGTATAACTGCGTGCTCAGAATGGCCCCTTCTCATCAATCTGGAAGACCAGGAGAGGAGGATCATCGTAATGCCTAAGCCAGGAAAAGACCGACGCCTGCCATCATCCCAACATCCGATCACCCTGCTGCCCAACCCCGCCAATATGTGCGACGACTACTATGGAGACAGCTGCTCCATATCCAGCTGAGTGAAAAACAGTTCATTCTTGAAGGGGCACCACCACACCACCAACGACGCTCAGGGTGATCGCCTCTTAGGTAGGAGGACTTTCTACGTGACTATTGAAGAGAATCTCAGCTACCCAGGGCACTTTCGAGTACAGGTTCGTACCTCGTGCCAGAGTGTGTGTGTAAATGTAAGCATAACTTTAGAAATTGAATGAAATGTACAAAGACATATTTTTATGAATAAGCACTACGTTCCATTTTATTACAACCTCTAAAATTGTTTAAAGAAAACTATTGATAAATACAATATTATCCAATACAACGTACCCAGTGTTTTTATCCCCTTTGCTAAGAACCTTTTTAAGCGATTATCATTTACCAAAATTGTCGGGCCGCCATCTAGTGAGTGGTTAAGAATGCTTTAGATAGGTATTGGAAAACTCCTTAAGTGGATACTACACACACGATATATATCGTGATTCACGCAGGATCACCATATTTATCGAGTGTGTAGCCTAGAGTATCACGAATCGTGATACGGATCACAGGATTTCCGAAAATCCAGAAATCTACGATCCGTATCAACTATCGTGCGATATATATCGAGCGTCTAGTATCTAGTCGATATTTATCACGACATTTCTGTCAAACTGACAGATAAATAACGTAATTACAAATTTATTTTCATTGTTTGTGTTTCTTTTCAAGCCGCTGTGGCCACTATGGACCTGGACAGTTACTATAAAAGTATAAAAAGTTAACAAGATCCTCATCCTCATAATTTTTCACATTTTTTTCTCTTCACGCGTCTTTTTAATCCTAATGCTAATACTATAGCAACGCTAGCTTTATCAGTCATTTTGGTAAAAATACGTAAAAATCGTAAATATACACCAGCGACGCGTCAAAAATGCTTTTTTTTAAGGCTAGGCATTGGCAACTTAGTCTATTCAGCCATCAAAATGAATGAAAGAATGCACAGACTAATGAAAATATCGACGATTCTTATCGTGTGTGTAGGGTCGACTTGCGATCCAAAATATTACTCGATATGGATCACGATACGTATCACGATATAATATATCGTGTGTGTAGTATCCGCCTTAGGTTTTCATAGATAGTCTAATGCGCCTATTACACATACCTAAATTCTGTAGTCTAAATTGCATGAAGTAAGTATAAATAAATAAATTCAGAAGCAACTAGCTTCTAAATTTAGAAGCTTCTAATTACACTGTTCTAAATTCAGTTACTAAATTCGTTTACTGGTTGAAGCGTCACGAAGTCAGACGTGTTGTGTAAAGCGCGCTCCACATGTGGACAGTTCCGCGGGAACACGAGAATGTAGAGGTAGTATTCGTGTAGTCCCGTGCATATTTGGCATGTCTCGCCTATTTCATAGACTAAGTAGAGATAGTTTGTTGTCGTCTCGATTCGATCGATTTTATATTTATATTCCTAGCGCTTTTTCCCGTAACAGGTTCGGGATACTCTTGACCATGATCCAGGATATTAGTAGATCAAGTAATTACAGTAGAGCAGGTGCTATCACCTCTGTGACCCTGTTTACAGTAGATTACTGATATTACACCGATGAATCGATAAAATGTTGCGCGTTTTTACACCACCACATCCCTAATAGGCGAGAATGTAGAGGGTCGACCAAAGTCCCGGCAAAAGTTTCGCCGGAAGTTTCGGCGAACATGTGGAGCGCGCTTAATGTGTACGGGGCTATTGGCTAACTCAGTGTTCAACTAAATTTGACATAAGATGTCCACTAAACCCTAATTTGGTATTCGCTATGGCTAGTGTTCAACTGAGATGACGTCATATAACAGTTGTACACTGTAGATGTCAAAGGCATATATTTTTGTATCGATAATTCAATAATTGGTATTGCGTATGGTGGTGATTATCACTCAGTACGTCAAATCCATAGCCACTTTGATTGTCAAACACATTTCGAATGTAAACTTGTATGAGCGGTGACGGCGTCGCTGTTCTTGGCATCGACATGTCATTTTAATCACATTTCAGAATGAAGTTTCCATAGTTTCAGTTTTGGCCACCGGGTCAAATAAGTTTGTGGCCATAGAGCAGCAATGTAGACTAGAACTATTTAGGCATTCGCTATTTCCAGTGTTCAACTGAGATGACGTCATTTAATTAATGTACACCATAAAAATGTTTGACAGATGTTTTTGTATCGATAGTTCAATAATTGGTATTGCGTATCGTGGTGATGATCACCCGGTACGTCAAATCCATAGCCACTTCGATTGTCAAACACTTTTTCAAAGTAACTGCTAGAGAGTAGTGTTTTATAGGAATCCGGTGATGGCCACTATTATCCGGCTGAGTTGAAAAGGTAAGAATAAGTAATACGCAATGAACTACCATTTAGGCTTGGAGTTTTAGAAGGTTTATATGATAAATTCAAAGAGACTGTCTCTTTAATACTTTGGTCCTTGCTCTCTTTATAAATTGAAATAGATAATCTGTACTATAATATTTAGTATGAAGAGTGGCGCTGTTCTCTGTAGCCTGACTATATACTTATAATAATGTTTATAGTTCCGCTGATAATCTCGGGACTTTAAAGATGAAACTCTATTTAACTTTGCGTGCAGCTGAAAATGGAACTAAATTTGATAGAACAGTGATCAACAAAAATAGTGACAGGGACGCTATACCTAAGTGCAGACTGGTCTTTCGCGCACTGTGCCTAACCAAATAAATAAATAATCTAATAGAAAATGTAACTTTTTCGGTATAGGGTAAGTTGGTGTAAGAATACAAGAAATGCTATGCTGAAATGTATTTTCACAACACCTAAATTTAACCCTAAACTCTCGGTCATACGGACATATTGAGACCTAAACCTAATCGTGTGTATGCTTACTTGCTGGTGACAATAATACTATACGGCGAATGACTACATGCCCACATATCCCGGCACATTATTTTTGAGAGAATTATAGACTTTTCTGGTGTAATCGGGTGCATCGATGGCGCTTACGTAGCCGTAATTCGGCTAAAGGATGACGAGGAGGATTTTCATAACAGAAAATATCTTTGATATAGTATATAAATGATTTATAACTTTATACAAAACATGAGTTATACAATGACAATCAATACGACGCTATTTTAAATTGTAAACTAAAAGTGGTGATCACATTAACAACCCACCTATTTACGCTTCGAACTAATGCGATATCAAGGCATAGGTACAGTACAAAAGCATAAGCGCATTACCTTCTCAAGAAAATGTTCTTTTACCGCTACAATAAAATTCACGGCATTTGGTGCAACTTTATCCAAAATCAGTTTACTAAAAGAAGGAAGAATTAGCTGTCCTCTGTGCCTAAAGAACTCGTCCTTTACTCCCGGAGTATTTTTTTTAAAACAGTAAAAAAGTGCGTGAATATATTTACAAAAAAATATTTAGAGCGATGAAGAAATAGTAATAGAATAAAACGATATCAACGCGGTCGAAGTCGCGTCCAAAAGCTAGCTAATAAATAAATAAATAGTTCCTGAATGCTATAAACACCGTTTAACAACTGCACTATAGTACAAAGGAATATGATTCTTAAGGTGGTTATGCATTTATACTCCTGCATTGAACATGGAGGGTGTACAATGGAATGGAGAGGCTTGTTGGCTAGATATTATTCTTGTTTGGAATGCTGATGGTTGAGATGCTGCTGGTACAAAGACTTTTCAGTGGTAACCGTTGAAGGAAGACACGCGATGCTGCGAACATGACGATCCGTTGCGAACTGTAATTAAATTTAATACACACAATTAGGCTTTTATTTTCATTTTAATCCTACTACTCATATTCACGAATTTGATCGTATCAATATAAAGAATGTTATGTTGTAGGTACCATTTTCTGTGACACTGAATTCAAACATAGTGCTAGCCGACTGCTTCCATGTATATCTTAAGGCTTAGGCAGGTAGAGCTCAGCCTGTAAACCGGACCACAGCCACCTTTTTCCCGACCTACTACATTGGTATTTTCATCCACTGAATGGCCAAATTTCAACGGCCCGGCAGGCGGCATTCTGAAATTTGATAAAACAATTCAAATTGCAAATTCAGTTAATAGATAAGTAAGCGCATATCCTTTACTATTACCGAAAATTTCTTCTACATTTACAAACTATTACTTATGCCAAAGAATAGATATATATAAAGTTACTATGCACTTACTCTTAAGAAATATTGAATACTTACTGTTGCAAACTATATTGCATGCTCTTTGGATTCCAGAGAGTTCTTGTGCTGTGTCACTTGTGTCTTTGTCAATGTCTTATAAACATTATATTTTTGCAATAATTATAAATATGCTTATTTATAACAGTGGCGACGAGGATTTAAACCGATAGAAAATGAACAGTGAACAATTTGACAAATTCCTTGCATTGCAAGCTACACAACAAAAACAAATTTCTGACATTTTACAATTATTGCTGACACAAAAGCAAACCGCAACTGCTGCGACTCCCACACCAACAACGTCAAACGGCACGGAGTCAGCCAGCTCTTCGCACACTAACGGCAACAGAAACAGTATTTACAACTGCTTTAAAAGCGACAAATTCAACCCTGATGATACTGCGGTTGAGAACTTTGTCGACTACTTTGAGACTAAATGCGAGCTTTGGGGAGAGGAAGCACGAATCATACAGAAAGAGCTTTTATTTACCTGCCTCTCACCTGAAACTTTTCACGACATAAAAGTTGCCCTGACACCAAATTTCGAAAACAGTACGTATGCAAATATTCGAACTAAGCTGCTCGATCTGTTCAGAATCAAACGCACAAGATACAGAGCATTAACTGACTTTTGGAACTGCATTCGAACAGACAATGAGTCGATGGAACACTACGCTAACAGGCTAAAAGAAATCAGCAAAGATTGCGGCTACAACAATGAACAGCTAGAACGACAATTACGTGACCGCTTCGCAACCGGTCTCAACCACGAACAGTTACAAATTGACCTAAAACAAAAATGGCCAGATTTACAAGAGTTTCAAGACGGAAAAATTAACGAAGTATCATTTTCTCAGATCTTCAGTGTTGCACAATCGCGAGAGCGTGCAGAAAGCGATACAGACACACACATTAAAGTCAATAAGATTAAAAGAAATAGCGGATCTTACTTGGACGCGTCTCCGCGAAGATTACGGACACATCAATGCCTCAGGTGCGGTGGACCCGAAAGACATCCGTTAATTCAATGTGCAGCAAAAGCCCACACTTGTAAAGAATGCAATATTGAGGGCCATTTCGAGGACTGCTGTATCAAATCGGGCAAAGCTTGCCTGCCCAACCGGAACGACCATAAACTAAGAACAGTTACAAAGAGAAACAAATTACACAAACTAAAACATGATGAAGTCAGCAACCATTCTTCACAAGCATCTTACTCAGATGTTAGCCATGATGAATCAGACACCGTTTGTCAAATTAATAAAAGAAAAAGTAAAGACAGCAAGAAAATAGATGTTGTAATCAATGATATACAATGTACGTTGGACTGGGATCCCGGTTCCGTATTTTCAATTATCAGTACGAAGTTCTGGAGGTGCATTGGGGCACCCCCTCTTACGAAAGCTCCAGGTTTGCGTGCCTACGGAGACATAAGGCTTAGGCCAAAAGGTCTGACAGACGTAACAGTTCGGATTCAAGATAAGGAAAAGCTACTACCTGTTGTCGTCATGCAGGGCGCTGACCCCATGTTGTTCGGCCTACAGTGGAGCGAGTCGTTTGGCATGGAGTTCCCAAAACCAGTCTATTCCATTAAGAGCACGGAACGTAGACGTACGGCCATCACTCTTAAACAAGTTCTAGACAACCATACTACGCTTTTCGACGGTAAACTTGGCAAAGTCAAAAATTATCTAGTCAATATACATGTCAAACCTCATGCTCAACCAAAACACATTCCCGCAAGGTCCATCAAATTTTCAATGAAGAAAAACATAGAAGTTGAACTAGACCGTTTAGTTCAAGAGGGTATCATAACGGAAGTAGACCCAAACATTACGCCAATACAGTGGGCCACACCGACAGTCAACGTAATCAAAAGCAACGGTCAGGTCAGAATCTGTGGTGATTACCGCAGCACGATTAACCCTGTCTTATTAACACACTCACACCCAGTCCCTTTGTTTGACCAATTGCGCCAGAGCCTTGCAAATGGAGAAAAATTTTCAAAAATTGACTTAAAAGATGCGTACCTTCAATTTGAGATTGCACCTGAGTCCAAGCATTTATTAACACTATCAACGCACAAAGGGTATTATATGTACCACCGTATGCCTTTTGGCATCTCAACGGCGCCATCAGTCTTTCAGCATTATCTGGACAAGCTACTAGAAGGCATACCGAATGTAGCAGTTTACTTCGATGATATTGCGGTTACGGGAAAAAACGACAAGGACCATCTAGAAAGTCTACGCACCGTATTTGAGAGACTCTATTAAGCAGGATTAAAAGTAAACTTGAAGAAATGTGCGTTCTTACAACCGGAAGTCGAGTATCTAGGACACACGATTGACAAAAACGGTGTACGTCCAACGAAGTCCAAGATAGAAGATAATTATGATGTTTCGGTTTCACAAAAACCTATTATTGGTATTTATTTCTAATAATATTTACCTAAAACTATAGATGTGCGATACTATGTAAACAAACAACATGTCAGTCAGTGACATATAACCGTTCAATTTGAAAATATACATTAAACCCTACTTAGCAAAGGTCATAAAGAGATATCTAATTTGTTCGCCTAAATTCGATAAAAAATAGAGAGGTCATGTGCTCTACGTGATGGTCACCGTAACGGCACCGTATTCAAGGTTGCACCGAAGCGATAGGGATACCAATTCATGACATCGCCACTGCTAAGCAAATATTAGTGCTTAGAAATCCGGCGATGGTCACTATTAACCAGCTGAGTTGGAAAGGTAAGAAAATATTATGTATTATATTACGATTTGGGCTTTCAGTTTTATTAGGTTTATATTGTAAAAGATAGGGGTAATATATTTTATCCCGTCTTTGTGTAAATTGAAATAATTAATCTGTGATAAATCTTTCTAATCACTTGTGCTTGTCAAGCAGGTACAATACCTTATCAATTTATTTAAATCAACAACTTTAAATATACTATAAATTATGGCGCGTGATTATCCTTTCCCGAGACGCAGTATGATGATGCTGACAGTGGCCAACCGCACCGAAGCCTCCGTGACAGCCCTGACGGAGAGGAGGTTTCAGAAGGTACGAGGGAGGCGCTTGTACACAGGCTATGGAGCGCAAGGCATTAAAGAAGGTGCTGGTTTTACAGCGCTATAAGGAACTAACAAGTACTCCGGCCCATCTAATATGAGGGTGGCGCAGCTCAAGCTTATAAATACCGACGCAAATAACACTGACTCCACTTCCTTCCATTCTTTCTCTTCTATCATATCCTTTTAGAGTGGGAGACGCTGAAAGAGCTGTTGGTGTCACGGTGCCACCCATGCTATGTATGAGGAATTAACGAGGAATCCGGCCTACATAATGCCTATTGTAGTATCGTATCGTAGGTGCTCATATTGGCTCGGCCGGAGCATCGCGTGACTCGGCGCTCGCGCCCCGCCTCCCAGCCCGCGCAAACTACTGGCAAGGGCTCGAACCACCCGCCAGCCTGCACCCGCAGCGCCCAGCCAGCTGTCCGCGCATCGACACTGCGCAAATATCTCACGAGGACTTCCACCTAGAAACAATCTGCACCTCGTGTTGCCACTGAGAATGAAGAGGGCTTCATTAAGGCCCAAAGAAAGAAGAGTACACGTCGCGGTACGCAGAATCAGTGCGGCACTGCAGAAACCGGGTCCAACCACCGGCAACGACGGTACTCTACTTGTCTCGTCTGCACTACACCGTGTCGGCGAAAGATGTGCTCAAGCTTATAAATTTTGAACATTGCGCGTCTACTTTATTACACTCTTTCATTTCTTATACATCTTGAAACTACGCGTGACCACTTTCCATCACGTAGCCCGCTTGTCTGTTTGTCTTGCGTATAACATAAAATAATAATATAAAATAATATCTTGCTGTGTAACTTGCTCTATGTGAGAAATAAATATTCAAGCAAATTTTAAATAAACCAATTTATTGTAAATACTTATATTGCTAAAGATTAAATAATATTTTCCTGCACGAACGTTGCGATCTGTAAACAAATCATATACTTACATTAAGATTTATTAGTTTTACATTTAATCCCTAATAAGTAACTAGGTACTTAGTAAATGTAACTGAAGACAGTTCGAATGAGAGGAAATCTAGTAGGAATACGGACTCTGGCATAAGCCGCGGTAGACGCTAAGATGATGAAGATTGTAAATGATAAAAGCTTGACATCGTAGTTCCCGAACGGATGGACCAATTTCGCTACTGTTTTTTATTTGCAAGTAAGCCAATTTAATAGAAATCGTTCATAGCCTCGCTTCATTGAAATCCGTTTAGCAGTTAGAGTAATATTTAAGTACCTTCGTGTCGAAGGTTTCCGACATCTGACTATAAGGTTAGTTACGACACTCATGCAGCAAGGCATTGTGCTGATACCCACCATCAGGTTTGTGTTTGGTGATGAAAATAGAGATGAAAATCTAAATAAAAGACCTAGTGTTACCGCCTGATGCCGTTTCGCAGTTCCGCTAATATGAGGACCGTGTCCTCCTGCGCAGCGGCTTTTCGCTCCATTAAATCACCATGTTGCTGATGCGATGCAACAAGCTGATGCATGGCAGCAGCTTACTGCTCCTGCGCAGCAGCATGCCGCCCCATCGCAGCCGCCATCCTCTACTCAGCCGCAATATGCCTCTCCTCAAGAAGAACAGCCCACTGAAGACGACCAGCATCACGGACTGCAATTATAAAAATTCATCTTATTAACGCAAAACATTTTTGGAGTTGCATATTAAAACATACTGACTACATGAGTTAATAAAAATGGCAAGTGTCATAGATAGTATGATGATGAGCTATGTAATAGGTAACATTTACTTACAGCGCCTTGGCGGCCTTTGCGGTCTCGCCTGTCTCGGTTCTTGTTCATTTGGAGGAGCTGAAAATAAAACAAAATAATTAGCATTTTGTTAATTATCCCTACACTTAAAGAATTCTAAAATATTACTATATGACCGCACCGGGCATCGGCTGAGAAGAGCCTGGTGGAGTTGCCCGAGGTGTGATGGCTTGTTCTGGCCGGGGGCTTGCCCGCTCGTGCTCGGAAGAGGGCGGTGGTATCAGCGAGCAGTCCTCCTCTTCCAGCCACTCCTTGTCCATCTCCACTTCTGAAGGAGTGGCTGAAGGAACAGACACAGCAAGAGAAGGAGCTGTTGATGGTATCTGCACAAAATGTAAGGAATTGTAAAAGAAAAATTAAGTAAAGACTTACATTAATAGGTATTCTTACACCACGTAAGCCCTCTACCGCCACCCGGCCGATCACGGCCAGCACCCGGTCCTCGAACTCGCTCAGTGGCGCAACTCTTGACGGTTCTGCACCAGTGGCGGATGCACTCCGTCTAGAGTCCGCAGCCTTAGACATCGTCATGGCCTTGAACTCTATCCAGTACTTCACAAGCAAAATGTTAAAGTTAGAATTAGAAAAACATGCAATGGGATGGTTAGGGATTAATATTAGGTATCAAATTAGATTTTAAAATCGTATTAGCATTTACATGCGCTCAAAGCAAAAAAAACATGTAATCGAATATAGTATACTACTAAGTACTTACTCTCCGCCACTGGTCCACCGACTTCGAAGCGCCTTGCGCCACTAAGTTGAGGCGTAGCGCCAACTGCTCCCAAGCCTGCCTAACCGTTTGGGCAGCTAGAGCTCCGCCTGTGAACCGGCCCAATGCCACTATTCTGTTCTCCTCGGTCCACTCCACCAGTAATTCTATCTGCCGTGCAGAAGTTCAACAACCCGGCATTCTAAAATTTGTCAAATTAATTTACATTCGCAGATTCAAATGCTTTGTAAATATGCTTTATTATTAACCAAAATCTTCTTCAATAATAGTTATATATGTAGTCACTACGCACTTACACTTAAGCAATGGTATATTGAATACTTACGTGTAATAATAAAAAACACAAAATTTATTTAATTTATTTGTTGCTATGGAATTTCAAAATTCGTGCCAAAACAAGATGTCGGTGACATATCTCCCTTCAATTTGAAAAGTCGATAAAAAATAGAGATGTCATAATGGCTACTTGATAGCCACGTAGTATATCTACTTAGTCTATGGTAGCACCGTGAATGAGGAGTTTTCCAGTAGGTATTGATAGTTGGTTTCAAAAAGCATCAACAGATGGCGCTCCTACAATTTTGATAATCTTTTTATAAAGCGCGCTCCACATGTTCGCCGAAACTTTTGCCAGGACTTTGGTTGACCCTCTACATTCTCGCCTATTAGGGATGTGGTGGTGTCAAAACGCGCGACATTTTATCGATTCATCGGTGTAATATCGGTAATCTACTGTAAACAGGGTCACAGAGGTGATGGCAGCTTCTCTACTGTAATTACTTGATCTACTAATATCCTGGATCATGGTCAAGTGTACCCCGAACCTGTTACGGGAAAAAACGCTAGAAATATAAATATAAAATCGATCGAATTGAGACGACAACAAACTATCTCTAGTTAGTCTATGAAATAGGTGAGACATGCTAAACATGCACGGGACTACACGAATACTCCCTTTACATTCTCGTGTTCCCGCGGAACTGTCCACATGTGGAGCGCACTTAATCTGTATGATGGTGGCAGTGATTTCATGCAGTCAACTAATAATAAACTTAAAAATAAAATGTTTATTAATATAAACATAACTGTTAAAGTTTGAACGAAGTGTAAAAAGAAATATTTATAGAAGTTGGCACTCTGTTCCATTATTATTACAACCTCTAAAATGGTTGAAAACTATTGACAAATACAATATTAACCAATACAACGTAACCAGTGTTTATATCCTGTTTGCTAAGAACCTATTACAAGCAATTATCAATTACCAAAATTGTCGGGGCGCCATCTAGTGAGTGGTCAGGAATGCTTTAGATACCTATTGGAAAACTGCTCATTGCAGTGGATCCACTATGAATAGTTGTACACTGAAGAGATAGACAATACCAATTTTATGACAGTGCCAGTGTTCAACTAATGTGAGTGTACAACTCATTTGAGTGGACAACTGAGATAGCCAATAGCCCTGTTTTTTTTTTTTTTTTACAATCGGCCAGTAAGCTATAATTAAATTTGTTGACATCATAAGCGACATTGGAGATTTAGCACATCCTATGATGTGACATCTCACTCAGTATTAGCTAATTTCAGATTGAAGCTAGTCTATTCTTTAATCGGAATACACTATTATCAGTTTCCAAGAGCGCTGAAGCCAATTTGTTCTTATGACATTCCAATCTGTCTTTGTAGGCTTTACAGGATCTGTCTATCTGCTCTTTTATAGTGGGCATTTCTAGATATATTTAGAGCTTGTTTTCAAGACTGAGTGAGGACTGGCTGCCGATTAACCAGTACATATCTCGAAATTTGTTATTCGCCTGTTCTCTTTTAGCTTTGATATGATCCTTCCAGGTGAGCTTCCTATCCAGATGCATCCCCAGATATTTGACTGCAGTGTGCTGAGGTAGAACAGTTCCATCTAGTTTCACAGGTGGGCAATCTCCTCTTTTTAATGTGAATGTTACATGGGTGGATTTTGCAGCACTCGCTTTTATTCGCCATTTTTAAGCCATGTTTCAACTTCGTCCAGATGTTCTTAAAGTTTTGCAGACGCTGTGTTAAGATTTTCATGGCATGACAGTACTGCCGTGTCGTCGGCGTAGGTCAGAATTGGGTAAGTCAGCTGTGTATACTGTATACAGAATTGGGCCCAGTACTGACCCCTGAAGAACTCCAGCTTATATGTGGTAGAAAGACGAAAACGAGTCTCCAATCTTTACCTGAAATATTCGGTCCTGTAGATACGATTTAAGGAGTAGGTAAGCGGTATTCGGTAGGCACATTTTTAGTTTACACAGGAGGCCCTTGTGTCACACACGATCAAACGCTTGTTGTACGTCCAAAAATACTGCAGAACAGTATTCCTTTCTTTCCAGTGATTGGCGGATGGTGTGTGCCACACGATGTATCTGCTCTATGGTCCCGTGGTGAGCTCGGAACCCAAACTGATGATTCGGAACCACTTTTTGTTCCTCGAGTATAGGATGGAGTCGTTGCACAAGAAGCTTCAATAATGTTAAGTAATATTTAAAAAGCAGTAGTATGATATCTATACTTAATTGCATTAATAAACATAAAATCGTGTGCCTAATGTTACAAGATTAAACTCACACAGTTAAATTACCAGGCAAAAATGAGTTTCTGAACGTCCATCTGAATTAAGTAAGTTACTAAATGCTATTACACCTTCCTAAATGCGTTTTTAATTAGTCTTCTAAATTTAGAAACCATATGTTATTCTAAATTTAGCATCCTAACTTGCTTTAGCAAGAAACTCCTCATTGTATTTATACAATGAGTAGTTTTCCAGTAGGTATTGTCAATTAGTTTCAAAAAGCATCAATAGATGGCGCTCCTACAATTTTAGTAATTTTTTAACAAAAGGTTCAACGAAATGTATTTTAATACAAACCTTTCATATTATCTCTGATTTGTATTGCGTCCATTCTTGATCCTAGTATCCATAAAACGAATTGACTCAGTCAAATTTATGTTTCTATGTGGTATATCATATTTTATTTATTACCATATCTTGTTTTATTAGTTAATTAAATATACTTGCTCTCTGTTCCGCTTTTGGCACTTACTCTTTCGCTTTACGCATGGCCTACTGGTTGACTGGTAGATAAAGCCTTGATGGCTTTAAGTCCGCCAATTGTATTATTTTTAGTGCAATAAAGTTTTTAAATAAAAATAAATAAATAAATAAAAATAAATGTTTGTTCTGTTTGTAATAATTTATTACCTCTAAAATGGTTAAAAACTATTGATAAATACAATATTATCCAATACAACGTACCCGGTGTTTATATGCTCTTTGCTAAGAACATATTTCAAGCGATTATCAATGAGCAGTTTTCCAATAGGTATCTAAAGTATTCCTAACGACTCACTAGATGGCGCTCCGACAATTTTGGTAATGAGGAGTTTTCCAGTAGGTATTGTCAATTGGTTTCAAAAAGCATCAATAGATGGCGTTCCTACAATTTTGGTAAATTTTTATTAAAAGGTTCAACGAAATGTATTTTAATACATAACTTTCATATTTGTATTGCGTCCATTCTTGATCCTAGTGTCTATGAAACGAATTGACTCAGTCAAATCGATGTTTGTTTTGATTGTAATAATTTATTACAACCTTTAAAATGGTTGAAAACTATTGATATATACAATATTATCCAATACAACATACCCAGTGTTTATATCCTCTTTGCTAAGAACCTATTTTAAGCGATTATCAATTACCAAAATTGTCGGGGCGCCATTTAGTTTAGTGGGTAGGAATGCTTTAGATACCTATTGGAAAACTGTTCATTGATAATCACTTGAAATAGTTTCTTAGCAAAGAGGATATAAACACTAGGTACGAAGTATTGGATAATATTGTATTTGTCAATAGTTTTCAACCATTTTAGAGGTTGTAATAATAATAGAACATAGTGCCAAGTTATATAAATATTTCTTTTTACATTTTGTTCAACCTTCAACAGTTATGTTTATATTAATAAACAATTTATTTTTAAGTTTAGTAGTAGTTGGCTGCATGAAATTACTGCCACTATCATACAGACTAAAAAAAGATTACCAAAATTGTAAGATAGCCATCTATTGATGCTTTTTGAAACCAACTGACAATACCTACTGGAAAACTCCTCATTACCAAAATTGTCGGGGCGCCATCTAGGGAATGGTTAGGAATGCTTTAGATACCTATTGGAAAACTGCTCATTACATTTGACTGAATTTAGTAACTGAATCATTTACTCTACTGAATTTAGGCGTGTGTAATGAGGAGTTTTCCAGTAGGTATTGATAGTTTGTTTCAAAAAGCATCAATAGATGGCGCTCCTACAATTTTGGTAATCTTCTTTAAATCTGTATGATGGTGGCAGTGATTTCATGCAGCCAAGTAATACTAAAATTGAAAATAAAGTGTTTATTACTAGAAAGATAACTGTTAAAGGTTGAACGAAGTGTAAAAATAAATATTTATAGAAGTTGGCACTATGTTCCATTATTATTACAACCTCTAAAATGGTTGAAAACTATTGACAAATATAATATTATCCAATACAACGTACCCAGGGTTTATATCCTGTTTGCTAAGAACCTATTTCAAGCGATTATCAATTACCAAAATTGTCGGGGCGCCTTCTAGTGAGTGGTTAGGAATGCCTTAAATACCTATTGGAAAACTCCTCATTAGCGCATAAGCCATAACGAAAAACGATGATACAATAATATATCCGCCCACAGGTATCCACAGCAGGTTTCCGCCCTTCGATTATTATGGCGGGTACATTAATTTTAGCTTGAACTTTAAAACGCATTAGGTACTAATTATTGCTGTAGAGGTACTAAATATTAGACTATCTTTCTATTAAATCGGGCGATTTTACCCGCCAAAGGGATACACTATTGTTCGGAATGTAACGAGAACTTGCATCCAGATTCCAGGCCAGAAAAAACATTGAAGGCTATAAAAAAGAACTGTCAAACAATACTGCCATTTGCATTTTTTTTATAAAAATACGTTAGCAAGCAAACAAAATACGAAATACTTTTATCTTCTGATAAGCAAATTATTTTTTATGTTCAATATAGAAATAATAATTGTAAAAAGTGACAATGTTACTTCAGCTGTATTTATTTACTATTGCTGTAACCTATTCAAGAAGTCAACGAATGTCCTCAGTAACGAGCTCTTACAAGAAAGGAGTGGAAGCTTACAACGGAGAGAGATGGTCTGAATGTATATCGCAATTTGAAGGTTCATTACATTTATATAAACTCTACAGAACTATTATCATCAACTGCAGATTCCAATGCAGTTCTAAAGTTGATGATCCACAACACCAAGACATTGAAGACCTAAAAATGTACGAGCAGTTCTTTAAAACCAAAAACTGTCTAAATAAATGTGAATCACAAGGCTTACAACATGTTCATCTAACGGATGACTTGGAAGATTCCATGATAAAAAACATGCAATTGAGAAAACCATACGAATTTTTACATATTTGTTATTATCAAATGAATGCCTTGCCAAAAGCTGCTTCAGCAGCTTACACATATTTTGTAGGTAACCAAGAAGATGAAGCCATGAAGAATAATATTCAATACTATGTTAAGCAACCGGAAGTAGATATTAAGGAAATAGTTGATTTATTAGGTGAAGATTTCGAAGTTATGTACAAGTTGGGGCATGAAGCATATGGCAAGAGTAACTGGGCTGAAACTGTGGCAAGTATGGAAGCGGTGTTAACAGACTATATATCCTGGGAAAATACTTGCCGTGTAGAGTGTGAAAGGCAACCTCAGCAAGATTGGTCTCCAGAGATTACTATAACAATATCAAATACACTTGCATCTCTTTTGTACTGTAAACAACAGTGTCAAGATAGAGTTGCTAAGTTAGGATATAACTCTGGTCCAGAATTTCTGGCAGACGTGCTTAATTATATCCAAATATCATATTACCATCTGGATAGGATCAGAGATGCAGCTAAGGCTCTAACTAGTTATTTGTTATTAATCCCTGATGATGAACATATGCTAGAAAATAAAGCAATGTATGAAACACTCGCTACCAATGATGCATTCAATGTGAGATCTGATATTGATTATTATTATAAGAGAGACAATTATGAAAAAGAGCTACTAAAGCTTTTTCATGGGAAAAGTAGCAGTCATCACATTGATTCTAACACCATTTAGACTACCATATGCAAGTTACATACAATAAATACCAAAGATATTGATTTTATAATAATATAAGTTAGGAAGTTATTTTTAATTGTCATGATTAATAATTTAAGTTTAGGTGAAATAACTATGCACACTGCATGTGCTACTAATATTCTAATATTCATTTCAAAGCTATGAGTGAAAAAGAAAGATAGGTGCTGTGTATGAAATAATGTGCTGTTTTTATACTTCTGCATACCTAACTATAATATCAACGTTAACATTTTAGTAACAACAGGTACTTTATACATACCTTTATAATATTAATAGGTACAACTTGCCATGTTAAAATTACTTTATAATAATATTGTATAGTCATATAAAGTAGTCAATACTAAATTACTAAATATATGTGCCATTATATTACCTAGTCATATAGACTCAATAAAAGCTCATAGCATGTACTTCGGTTCTCATGTTATTTTTCTCACTGTTCTGTTACAACCTAGAGGTGTTATTTTTAAAAATAAGATGACAATTGTTGTGTAAGTTCATATATCTTGATAGTGCCTTTATTTTGTAACCTTTTTTAAATCTTAATAAAATTTGTTATTGTATATGATGCTGTTTGTATCCCTTAAAATTATTGGACTAGGACTAGAACTTTCTTTTTTTACTTAGGCTTGACATTGCATGCACTACGTAAACACTATAAGTATTCGAATTTTACCAGTGCAAATACAACCCTCCTGTAGATTTCCTGGACGTAGTCATATTGCCAATGGAACAGAGCTTATTTAAAAATTTGCAAGTAAATAAAAAATTCGATTTAGCATAGTAAGCAGTAGTTTGTGAAGTAACCACTCACATTTTGAACATAATATTGGCAAGGAAAAAGAAAATCCAGATAGGTTTACGAATTTTTGGTTGGCTAGCCTAGCATCACAGGAAGTTCCTGCAATCATTGCCAGCCTCCCATGTACAAAGTAAAGTACCAAATCATTAGGTTTTCATAAGATTCATACTGATCTGTATCACAAATTCTCGATATCCAATCATTTACACCATATAATTTAATTACTAAAATATAAAAACTACGTATTTTAATAAATTGAAATGTCAAGTATGTAGCTATTAAATGGCAATACTAACCGAATTAATTGCAATGGCGACACTTACGATAGGTGTTGCGCACGGTTTGCCGCCAGAGGGCAGTTCAATTTTCGTTCTGTCACAGTTGTAAGGTGTTGGATTTTTCGTAGCTATAACATTTCCTAAAAAACAATTAGGGATTTACTTATTTGTACAGAGATGGTGCCACAGTATCAGGTAATGTTATTTTTGTACATATCTAATAAAGGTTCAGCATTTCCAATACAATAGTGGTCCAACAATATTGTCACGCATGAAATGGGTGTTAGAGAATAGGGTTGCCATGTAAGTGAAATTTCCCTAATATCGTGTTTCATTAATATTTCGTTCCTTTTGATTTAGATAGGTAATAAATTAGATAAGCGTTTGCACAGAATGAAATTACGGACTATTTTACGACAAGTAAAGAATAATTCATTCTTTACATATGATTAAAATATCAGATGGGCGTACTTTTACATTAAAATATAACAAATTATTATTTTTCAGGTACAACACTAAGACATAAGTGGTGAACTATAAACTATAAACAGAATCTTCAAGATGGAATCATTGAATGAAAAACTAAGCATTAAAAATTTGCTGTTTTCTAAAGCGATTCCAAATTATATTGTTCCTGTTCCAGTAAATGGCCACAAACTCTACATTTGCACCGATTGTGGCGACAAGTATGTTACTATATTAATATATTCCTACATATTTATTTTATTTAGCCGTATGGTGCCTGGCGAGTAAAATAAATCGCCCCTTCCATTAACAGGAATCAGTCGTACAAGGCGAATAATGTCATAGCATAAAGGATAGAGGTAGCCCAGGGATCCGAATGCCTTTTTCAAATTGATTGAAATCGCTCTCGTGTCATTCCTGAGCGAGTGAGATGGCATGAGTGGAAAATTGTAGTGCTTTTTGAAGGTTTATGCAGTAACTTCAAAGTAGCAACAAATCATTAATTTAAAGTGCTAGGAATGCAAAATTATGCATGCTTGTCAAAAATACGTTTTTGCAATGTACTTAAAGCACTCGCAGCTAACTTCCGAACCGCCGTAAAAGTTGGCGAAAAATGTACCTCCATAAACAAGAAACTGGGGCCGCAGCGTTTCCTTCGGCACACAATACCAGATTCGCAACGGCGGCATCTTGATGCAAAATGTATTTTTTCTCAAAATGTCATACCTACAGCAAAATAAATCTCATATTATTATTGGTGTTATTTGCAAGAATAACTAAGAATTTTCGATGTGTCTTTTCATTTTGAGAATCTGGTATACTTTCAACGCTACGCCACGCAAGCTTCGAGATTATGGAAGTACCGTGGAGGCTCAAGTCCAGCAGTAAATACTGTATAGCCTGATTGGTAATTATTATTGTTAGGCGACAACAAGGATAAATTTGTTCTGCTGCTAATTTTATGTCACCCAGAACATTGAATACCTGCGACCTAAATAGTGGCTTTAAACAATAGCAAGAGTAGTACACTTTTCTGTCATATCTTGAAAATTTACCATAGCAACACTGCTACACATTACTAATACTAAACCAAACGGTGCCTACATTGGCTGACCTTTACTTTGATCATTCTCTAATAGGAATTCTTGTTTTATTGTCCACCAAATTGAAAAATGAAATGGTAATAATGGGAAACCAATTTTTAAATTGAAATATTTTTGTTATGAAAACTCAAGTGCTGTATATGACATACGTACATGGTTTGGCTATAGCTAAGGAATTTCAAGCGACCATTATCTTGCTTATTTTCAAAGTTACTTGTGTTGATATGCTAAGAAGCCATAAAAAATATCAATATATTCTGAAGATGGTGAAATTTTGAATATAATTTATGATTAAATTTGTCTCATATAAAGGTCTTGGCTAAAAAAAACACAGAGTCGCCAGAAATTTTATATATGCCGTTATTATATTCATAATATGTATCAAACATATATAATAATTTACTGCAAGATATATGTGGTATACTAGATATTTTGTTTATAAATGATACCATCTCTATTATATCTAATAAGCATGCTTATTTCAAGCAAAGTGTACGTGTACACAAGTAACAATACACTAACGTTATGCTACTGCGTAATGCATGCTACTACCATGATTTTGTGCTTGAAATAAGTATGTGTCTTGTATGTACCTTTATTCTAATCTATGTACTACTTCACATCTAAGTACTTACTTAATACTTTCAGGTTTATCTTGGAATCGAGCCTCGAAGACCATGTTCAGCGAAAATCCATCCAAATCACATATCAATGTAAACATTGCCCGCTTGCTCAATTATTTTACAATAGATGTAACTTTCTGGCTCATATAAGGTCACATTCCTTTAAAACAGCAACAATAAACGTAACAGATATAAAAGTAGAGCCATTACCATTGGAGTTTTTTAAAATGGAAATACTCAACAAGGAAGATTCTCCGCAAAAATCACAATCGGAAACTCTTAATAAGAAAACAACTGCGAAATGTATTTGCTCCGAGTGCAAACAAGATATAACAAATACTGGAGTCATTTATAAAGATCGAGCCAAACACTTTATGCAGTATACGAATCAAACTCATTCCTGTCCAGTATGCATGTTTACTTTACCAACCAGCTGCGCTCTTAAAGCCCACTTGCGTATTCATCTAAAGTGTCCGCCGTATTTTTGTTCTGAATGTGGAATACATCTCCCTACTAAAAGTATATCCTATCCCTACGGTCATGACTGCCAAGGTTTCAACATGATGCGAGCAACAGCTAGATTATTGTGCCCTTCGCCTAAGTGCTCTCTGTTTCATCCAAATGGATTTCAAGAGCATTTCAAAGATAATCACTTGAAAACCGTGTACAAATGTCCCTATTGTTATGTAGGATGTTTCAGCGATTCCATAATGAAGAAACATCTAAAAGCTCACAAGTTGGAGGGTAAACCTGGCTTACTATATTTTCAATGTGAAATATGTCCCGCAAAATTGATGGTACAAAGTCACGCGGAGACACATATAAAACACCACCAGAATAATGTAATCTTTCCTTGTTGGGGTTGTGGTACCATATTCAAAGACATATTAGGTCTAATTGATCATAAGCGGCAAATACATAACCTAAGTGGCGAAATTTTCTATTGGACCAATTCATTAACAAAAACAACCACGAAGTCGAAAAAAATATACCGAGTTGTTAAAATGTGCGATAAGTGCAAAAGAAGTTTCACATACAAATGTGATTTCGATCAGATCGCTAATCTTCCTAAAGAATGTCCCTATCAATGTTCTCTTCAATCTCAAATTATTTGTCACATGTGCAAACAGAAAGTTTCCCAAGATTGGGAAGAAATTAAAAAGCATTATGCTAAACATCACAAAAAATATCGTTGTCTTGATATCAAAGTTGTCATAGAAAAGATGGACATTGAAGAGCAGTTAAAAAAACAACCAATTCGCATAGGTTCGCGAATGGTGACGGGTGTCAAAAGACTATTAAAAAAGAAGAACAAAAACCCTCAGAAAAAGAAGAGCCTTTCACTTTCTAATGTTATACATGATGACACAGGAGCGTCTGTATCCAGTCCTTCAAGATTTAAATGCAAATATTGTGAATCTCAATTTCAAAACAAAGTAATATTAGAAAAACACATCTTGTGCCATAGAGATCCGTGTATGGCATATCAGTGCATGGAATGTGGTCAATCTTTTGTGGTTAAACCATCATTTTCTACTCACCTACTATTGGAACATGGGATTGCAGATGTTGAAGATTATATTTCAAAAAAGGAATGTTATAACGAAAATGCTTTAATGAAATATGGCTCTAGTAGTGTCGAACCACTTCGTAAAAATCAATGTCGAATATGCAGGGAACAGTTTAGTAACGCTGATGATCTCGAGAAGCACTTCAGAGTTCATGGAATGGCTTTCCTAATGCAGAACAATAACAAGTCCAATAGTCCGTAGCCAAAAGTAGCTTTACCTAGGTACCTACACATATAATCTAGATTATAATTTAAACTATTGTTAACTGTTGTACAACTCGATTAGAGGGATTTAACCCCCGACGAAAACAGGAATATTATAAGTTTGACGTGTGTGTCTGTGGCTTTGTGTGTCTGCCTGTGGCATCGTAGCTCTCGAACGGATGGACCGATTTGGATGTGGTTTTCTCTATTTTAAAGCTTTAAGATTAGGCGTAGTCTATAAAATATTTGAGTTTCAATATAGTTGGTCGGGGGTTATCCGACTTTTTCTGTCGGTTAGGTTATTTATTAGTTAATTTTGTCATCAGACTGTATGTACATCTGTCTGTACTTCTCTTGGGGCTGAATTTTCAATCCTCAGTTAAAATTTATCTCCCCAATAAAGTAATACACTACCCGATTAAAACAATCTGCAATCCTTTACTTATATATGAAGTAATTATACCACTTTATTCGAGTCGCTTAATAACTTATCATACTGATAAGTTTTATCTGAGGATTGAAAAATCGGCCCTTAATATCAAAATTAAAAATTGAAACCTACATAGGTGCTGTTTTTTACTTTTTGCACTTTTAAAACTGGGTCTCCCGCTAATGTAGAATTCTCTCAATTTCTCATAATATTTTAGTTGCACTAGATAAGCATTTACTAAGGAATTTAAAACCGATGGTTCTGAAAACCGTGTTGACGGGTTTTTCACGACCGGGATAACCAGGGTTAAGCAACGTTCGCGGAGTACGGGAGCTGGATGGGTAATCGTTTCATACTTTGAGACTAGTCGAACTTCAGCACCGCCACGAACTCGCCATTCATAAGGTGTGCTTTCCAATGCCGTGCCCTGAGACTGGTTGAACGGTCTCGGGAACCGATTGGCACCCTGTGACTGTATTATACGGTTAAACTAAAACTAAAAGTCATCATCATCACAGCCCATAACAGTCCACTGCAGGCCTTAGGGCTTATTCCACGAGAGGGGAGGTTGTTGCCATAATATCCACGCTTGGCAGGCGGGTTGGAGATTGCAGTGTTGTAAATATAAAAATGGAAAACGCTGCTGCCCATTTTTCAGCCTACGGAGACTAGAACTTTTGCCTCGAAAACATTAGTCCCCTTATACCATACCTGCGAGAGTAACGGATTGGTGCCATTCTACTCTGCTGGACACCACAAGGCTGTCTGCCAAAATAAAAATACATTATTTTCTAGTATATCATATCTAGTGTTATCTAAATAAATTATACGTATTGCCAATTTGTCACATAAATTCATCATAGTTCAGTGTAAATATATACGTGTCAAAGGTCAATATGTCGTAAGTATGTTTTGTTTATTAGTCTCGGTGGTTAGAGTGGTACCGGATTCGAATCCCACTGCGGCCACGTACCAATTACTCTTCCGAGTTTTATATGTCGCAGCCATCTGGTTAAATCAGCCATTTAATTAGAAGTCTATTAAACGCCAGCATTCAATTGAGTGGCTAAAGGACAACAAGCCAAGTAGTTGAATGTAACGTTCAGCTACTTGGCTGAACGTTATTTAGCCGATTTGATATAGATGTTTGGTTAGAATGACCATGAACTCCAGATAAAAAGAAGTAATTAATTAAGATCACTTTTATTTAATAAAGCCATTATTAGTGGCTTCAAATTCAGTACATAAGTAACCTATTAATTGTATTGCGAGTACTTATAACATTTTTTTTTATTAACATTAAACTTATAACTTATTTACTACTTGTAATTATGCAGTAGGAACAATAGGAACAATGCACTTTCTTGTTTTATAATATTAAATATAAAATGGCGCGAAACTTTGGCAGACATTCATATTTCTAATTATAAGTATAATAAGAAAATGAACAAATTAATAAACAATTTAAATTACCTGTCTGAAGATACATCAGCTGTCTTCAAAGGGCTAGCTTACCATAAGCCAAATAGTTAAACGTTGAGTGTTGCTAGTTCAATAACGGTCGGCCTAGGCCGTCAATGGAATGCCGGCGTTTGACTAAAGGACTAGCCTTCTCATTAAATGGCTGATATAATTAGATGGCTGCGACATATACATTAGTTGAACACTAACCGATGCTCTTACGGTGAGGGAAAACATAGTGATGGAACCCGCACATTCAGGCGTCTGAATGTATAACCATGATCCAATCTGGTCCGGCACCCATGGTAGCAGGGTCACGGAGGTCAGATGGCAGTCGCTCCACTGTAACTACCTGATCTGCCAAATCCTGGATCATGGTCAAGGCGGACCCTGGGCCCTCGTATGCGGGAGCACAACCGGGACTTTAAAGCCAAGATGATTATTGTATAATGTTTTGTTTATTAGTGCAACTATGGCCAAATGCTTTAGTTATTGCATCATATCGTTGTTAGATACAATAGAGATATAGATATTTTTATTCCACTGAACAAACTTAATCAATGACTCACCTGATTATAAGTAGGCACCGTAGCCTATAACGGTTGTAATACCAAGGTTGGCGTGTTATCGACCCTGTTAAACCTTTTCAGACATAATAATCATATTGGCATTAATGTCAATATCCCGATTTTGGTCGTGCGCGAGAGTCCGGTGTTTACCCTTTTCACCCTGATTTAGGAATTAGCTGATCACGTAATTACAGTGAAAAGACTGCCTATTATTAATATAAAGATTTAATAAAATAGTTTTATAGCTGGTGAAAACAGAGTAAGAATAGGTACTGCCGGTTATCTGGATAACCGGTTGGCATGTCCTAGTAACTAAACTTAATCGTTATTACTTTAAACTTATATATTCATTAATAATATTTTTATAATATACTTAAGTATTTGATTCAAATAAAACAACGTACACGACGTTGTTTTATTTGAATCAAATACTTTTAATTACATTTATTATTAAGTAATCCTAAGGCTGATTTCAGATCTGTCCGGGAAATCCTGGGATCACCCGGAGCGTGTTCTAGAAATATTTTGTCTACGCTCCGGGATCGCCTGTACGGCTCCCCGCAAAGCTGTGAAATCGGCCTAACTATATAGCCTACCTATGTACAATACAACACAATCTAAAATATAGTCAATGAGTACAAGGACTGTCGTCAACCGTCACATCGTTATTACATACAAATTTCTATGGTAGGTACCTTATTTTTATGCAAGGTAATCAAAATTTTTGCTTAAATCCAGTAAGTCAATCTGTCAATAATTGATTAAATCAATTAATGAATTCGTGACAGAAGGATCCATATTTTAAAAATATTTTTTTTTCTGCTTTATGACAGGAAATTATTCTGCCATACAATCAATTTATATGTATAAAGGATGATAAGATGTAGATCCTCTCAGAATACATCTGCAAATTGGGCACCTCCTTTCCTGCTTAAGTGACATTTCCAAACAACTCATGCAATATACGTGACCACATTTTGTTGAAGCCAAAGGTTTCTTTCCTAACTCATCCCAGCAAATCGCACATTCTCCAAGGTTTCGATTAGTTTCCTTCGCGTTTGTTTTTTTTAAACGTGGTTCAGAGTTATAGACCTGAAAATCAAAGGTAATAAGGTAAGTGTTTATTTAACTTATAAAGCATAAAACACCAAATACTTACGGCGAAGAAAATTTTGTATTTTTTACCTTGTCATTATTTGAAGAACCTTTTGATTTTCGTCGCTTATTATTTTTGCTTACACAAGAATTTATTTGTGAGTCATCTAAATCAATAACATCATCTAAATCGTCTATTATGAAAGTAAAAGACTCAGTTAAGTCAATAACGTCATTTAAAATATGATTGCTCATTTTTATTTGTAGCAGTTTAAAATGCTTGCTTGATCCTGAAGATTAAAATTCCTTATTTATCTTTTTCAAGTGCTTATTCTTTTGAAATATGTTGATGTACGGTGTACCTTTCAACAATTTTAGATCCTTTCTAAGGAAGTCTACCCTCTCTTTTTTTCAATATGTGTAATAGTGTTGTTTACCCTTGATATTTATTGTACTTCAATCAGAACACCAATAGCAAGTTACATAATATTGTAATAGTTACAAACATTTATAACAGCTAACAATCTAGCTATCGAAAATAATAATACTATACCACGACTTCAGGTAACTTTGATATATTGTGGAAAAATGAGCATTATTATACTGGCAATAATAAACTATATAGAGGAAATATAACTTGACGCTATTGAGTAGTCTATTATACTGTATTTTGGATCGCAAGTCGACCCTACACACACGATAAGAATCGTCGATATTTTCATTAGTCTGTGCATTATTTCATTCATTTTGATGGCTTAATAGACTAAGTTGCCAATGCCTAGCCTAAAAAAAAACAATTTTAACGCGTCGCTGGTGTAGGTATATTTACAATTTTTACGTATTTTTACCAAAATGACTGATAAAGATTGTGTTGCTATACCTAGTATTAGCATTAGGATTGAAAAGACGCGTAAAGAGAAAAAAATGGGTAAAATTATGAGGATGAGGATCTTGTTGACTCTTTATACTTTTATAGTAACTGTCCTGTAAAATAAATTTGAAATTACGTTATTTATCTGTCAGTTTGACAGAAATGTCGTGATAAATATCGACTAGATACTAGACGTATAGACACTCGATATATATCGCACGATAGTTGATACGGATCGTAGATTTCTGGATTTTCGGAAATCCTGTGATCCGTATCGCGATTCGTGATACTCTAGGCTACACACTCGATAAATATCGTGATCCTGCGTGTATCACGATATATATCGTGTGTGTAGTATCCGCCCATTAGCTCTCATAGCAGGACCTAAACAGAACTGCCCTGCGAAGAACGAGACAGCGCTATATATGTCACATAAGCTTGTCTCGTACTAAGCAGGCAGTTCTATTTAGATCCTGCTTTAAGAGCTCATGGTAAGCCCCCAGGTTGTGGGTTACTACAAGCAGTAGCAATAGAACCTGGTAGGGACCACGAAAGACATGGCTGCCACCTTGGAGTTAATGTTTTTGAACGTCATATTTTTCAGCAGAGTTCCCGAAGATGGGACATATTTAAAAAAAACTGTTCAAAATGGAAGACTTGGCTGAATGGGCTAGATCCCTTTGCCGTTCCTATTGTTGATTTGTCATGTCGTATTCAGTGTGACCATTTGTTTCAGATTTCTGCCATTTAAGTCGATTTGTCTTTTGATTTTTCAGTTGGGCAGATTATGGTGACAAATGAGAAATTTTAGACAGCTTCTTTAAAAAAAAGTCGGCGTTTCCTCCCTAGATGGCGCTGCTTAGACAGGATTCACATGTAATGAATTTGATAACCGAAGTTATTCGAAAAGGTGTTTCGTGAAAAGCTACTTAGTTTTAAAACCTTTTTGAGAAGAAATCGCAAAATGTCCACATTTTCATACATACAACGGCTTCGTTTTTATTTATTTTTAAAAATCGTATCTAATAATCGTTGTCTATTCCAATTATTTGAACAATATTTTCTTTTTAATGGCTCTTACATAAAACACTATAATAATATTATGATTTAATTTTTAATGTTCTAGGTATGTCTTAAACAACAATACTTACCGTATAATAATACCTTCCACAGTGTAAAAAATTACATTTTAAATAAAAAATTATACTAAACTTAGATTTAGTACTTCAGTTTTATTAAATAATAACTACACCATTGCAAATACTATAACTACTAATAAAAATGTTACTATAATAGGACCACGGTCAGACGCGGATCCAGGATTTAGTTGAGGGGGGGCAATTGTCAAAATTATGAGTATCTTCTAATTAAAGGGGATTCTAAGGGGGATGCTACACACACGATATTTATCGCGATACTAATCGTCGATACGGATTGTGGATTTCTGATTTTCTAGAAATCTTGTGATCCGTATCACAATCGGTCCTACACACTCGATAAATATCGTGATCCAGGATCGCAATCCATGTAGCACGATAAATATCGTGCGTGTAGCATCCCCTATAAGCTTGAGCTGAAGAAACAGTGGTAGAGCTTGTCTAATGCGCTTATTACACATGCCTAAATTCAGTAAATAAATTTAGAAACAAAAATCGTGAGAGCAAATCAAAGTGGAATGTATTGCTCATAGAATAAGGTAATTCTCAAGTAATTCTTAAGGTTAATGTAATTCTCTGTAATACCCGACTTTAACCTATTTATATCTCTACCTGTTACTTTTGCGAGTATTCTTAGTGGGTAGATACTTGATTGAAGTTTATATTCAAGTGCATTCTGCTTTATTGTTGTTGTTGGTTTTTAGTATTTTATAAATATTTTGAGTTGATTTTCGGTATGTGAATACTAGTGGGTAAAATTGTATTTGTAGTTAAGTATGTAAGTGTAATGTTGTTGTAAATTTTTATGCACCGCCTGCAATTTTATTACCAGTTTACGGGGTACACAATATTATTCAACACAACGTACCCAGTGTTTATATCCTCTTTGCTAAGAACCTATTTCAAGAAAATTTACGGGGCGCCATCTAGTGAGTTGTTAGGAATGCTTTAGATATTTATTGGAGAACTGCTTATTATAGTGAGCTGATTTACAAATCTTACACTCGGTTTCTGAATCGCTTGTCAACGCAAAAATTACGTAACAGCAGTTTGGGTTTCTGAAAGAGCCAATTGACAGTTTGTTAACAGCTTGTCAACGGATTGTCAAATCTCCAAATAACGGCTGATTTATGTAATTTTGGGTTTCCGGAAAGCATTTTCTCGTGTTAACTGTATGTTATCGCCTTGTTATTTTAATTAGCGAAAATTGACCAATTAACCGATTGTCAAAATAAATTATATCCGATTTTATTGGTCTAGGTCTTGGTCCTGGCCCTGGTCCAGGTCCTAGTTTTGGTCCAAGGCAAAGTCCAGGTCTAGGGTCCAGGTTCTGGTCCAGGATCATGACCAAAACTGCAACCTTGATCACAATTTGAGCTTGAACCAGAACCAGGACCTAGACCAGTGCCAGCACATAGACCATAAACCGACGACCTCTTTAAGATCCTAGGGAGCCGATGGATGCAAGATAACAGAGTCGACCGGAGTGCAAGCCGTGGGAGGCCTGTATTCAGCAGTGGACCGGGACCCACCTAACTGCCTAAAGATGATGATGATGGGATTACTGATCCACTGGGACCCGTGACCCTATAACATAAATATTGTTATAAGTTCTCTTTTCTCCCTCTGTATACTTTTTGATAAATTTCGATTTTACATGAAAACTCGCTGTATCATCATGTAGTTTCATCTAAAAGTTGAATATCCCGCCGCTATCAAAAGGCCGCTAGGGACAGAGGCAAATCAATGCGTTATACAGAAACAAAACATATATGAGAGAATGAATGTGACTGATTTTAGCAGGGGTAGCCAGATGATAAAATTGATCTCTTGTTAATGGTCGATTAGCTAACAATAGATTGATTGGCCTTTCAAAAACCCACAGTGCTTTAATAGCTTGTTAAATGTGACAGTCTGTTACCCAATCAATGATTCGACAAGCGTTTCAGAAACCGGATGTGAGGCGGATGCTAGACACTCGATATTTATCGTGATACGTATCGCCAATACGAATCGTGGATTTCTAATTTTCTAGAAATCCTGTGATCCGTATCACGACCCGTAAGTACACACTTAATAAAAATCGTGATCCAGCACGGCTATCACACGTGTGTCTGTGGCAAAGCTTGCGCCGCGAGAGAGCGTTTGATTCCATCTCTTAACACTAAGATGAAAGAGATAGCAGTATCTTTGTCGCGCATTGTATCGCTTATCGCGCGCGAGAGCAACTTGTGCTAGCCATACAGGATAGTAATCCACGTTTCTGCTAAATTTTGGTAGATTCTTTGTTTTTCATATGGTCACACTGATAGTATTTTGTCATTTGTTGTGTCACTTGTCACTTGTGTCATTAGTTTGTGGACAGCTCTGTGGATAAAATCACTCGTAAAAGAAGTGTTCGTGCATATTGTGTTGTATACCTATCATATTTTTATTAGGCAATAATCAGCAATATTGTTTAAACGTAGTGTTTCTATACTCTTTGTGATATTGTTGTAAAATTTCGTCAACACTAGAGTCAACACAGCACAACAGCAGCAAATCAGCTGCAGAGACACGATCTGTTATGATTCATCATTGAATTCCATTCTTCATTCTGAATTGCATCTCATATTATCATTTGGAGATATTGTTCCGTTGTTCTGTTTTCAAATAAAAAATCTCTGAAATTAGTCATGCATTTAGGAGTCAATATATCCAATGCATTGCAGCAATTGGAAAGTGTTAAAACTGCCGTCGACCAAAGCGATGATCCTAAGTTAAAGGTAGCCTTTTTATATTAATTATTGTTTTTATAACTCGAATTTACATGTTTATAAAAAGATTAAAATATTTTGGAAATCTTAGGCGGGCTAACCCTAGGAGACCCGCCGGATCCTTATGAAGCCATGACAATAGATTTTCTATTATAAATATCTTGGATCTTGACCCAGGTCCAGACGTTGCACCATTGGACTAGCAGTGGTTTATTGCTAGTCCAGTGTAATGTGTGTTTAATTAAGTATAACGTTGTGTCTTGTCGATAATAATAAATATATTTTATTTCTGTGTTTTAGTCAGCTACTGTGGATGATTTGAATATGCTTATCAACTTGTTGGACAGTCCAATACTAAGAAGTATAGCGACGTTACATGACTCAGTGGGCATGCTGGCCACTCAAGTGGCTCATCATCCATCCATTCTACCAGGAGATTTCGAGATCACTCCTGCTGGTAATAAATTGTTTATTTTGCTATTGTAACAGTCATAGTATGAAAAGTTCACCTTGCATAAATTGCAGATATTCAAATTTCTATGACAATATATACTTTTTTGGGAGTTCTGTGACATATGATATTTCAAAGATATGATACTTAAACCATACAGGCTGCGACTGTAAATTGTACAGAGAACAACAGTTGGTATAATTAGACTTTTTTTTAGGTGATCTGGCTCTGCAAGCTAGGAATTTGTATGAAAGCAATGAAGGGGAAGAAGAACAAAGAGTACCTCAGGTTTCACCACCACAAAGCTTAGAGTTTGGTTCAGGATCAGACAATGAACGCATCCTTGGCTTGGACAGTGGTTCGGTGGACTCTAATATGTCACCAAAACAAGTAAGTCAAGTAGTCAAGTGTCTTAATAGATTGAATTTCTAAACAGAACAGAAGTAATTTTTGTTCTGTTTATAAGCTTGAAACAATTATCCATTCATTATCAAAACACCCATAAAGAAATTAAGGTAACTAATTAATGTATTTAGTGTAATTAATACACCATAGAAAATTTCATGGCAATTATTATCAAATGGCTATTATCACCAAGTGTAGTAAATGTAATGGAGGACCAATGATAAATAAGGATGTAATTCCAGTGAGATTCACATAAATTGCTTAAGTAATTTTTGTTAAGCTCTAGAAATTATCATATAAGTATTTCCATGTACCTGTTGGTGCTGAAAGTCTTTCATAATATCCACCATTCCTTAAAAGAAAGCTGTTAGTATACATATAATCCTACTCACTGGCCTTGTATGGTTTTACATAAAAATTTGTTCTGCCAAGGATTATGTTGTTATTATTAAATACTAGCTTCTGTCCGTGGCTTCTATGTGCCAATTTCATCCATTTGGATAATGATGTATTTACATTGCATCATTTTGGCATGATTGACCAATGAACTTCCAAACCTTCAAACTTTCACATTTAGAATATTAGAAGGAATATTAGATTAAGAATATATTATCAACTTATGTATGTTGTGTGTGACAGACTCATGGACTTCTGGATCTAAGCCGAAATGAAGATTCTTTGATATCGGCATCACACAACATAGTTGCAGGGGACTGGGCGCAGGTTGAGATTATTAACTTGGTTAATGATGGTACTGGCCTTGGATTTGGTAAGCTTTTCTTTCAATTTCAAGATACCAAAACACAAACTGATTGATTTGACATTAAGACAGACTTTATTTGGCAATTACTACAATTTAATATTAAAATAAATTGCTGTGCATTAGTCTTTCTAAAACTCGATAATGTCTTGACCGATTTGAATACTTACTTTTTTTGTTTTGATAGCTATATTCATGGGTGGTTTAAATGCAAAGAAAAAAATGGTAGGCAGGGGTAAAGTAGGTGTAGAGTTGTGGGGTAGTTGTAGGATAGATATAGGCTAGAGTAGGGCATGGTAGAAGTATGGTAGGGTAATGAAGCGATAGGACAACACGCAAACGAAGTTATATACTTTATATCAAACAAATACAGTATAACAAGGACCATAACAAGTTAAAACAAAAGTATTCCTGACAGACATTTTGACACAGACACAAAAAAACTTTTCCAATTTTTATTTTCAATAAGGGCCAAATTTCTACTTTAAAAAAATTAATGAGTGAACCAGTTCAACCTACATTCAACAGTTCTCAAGTAATTAACAGCATTTCTATTATATACAAGTTTGTGTACCTAGTTCTTAGGCTGGAAATCCTAATTATATTTGCCTGTTTTAGGAATAATTGGTGCTAGAACTAGTGGCGTCATTGTGAAGACGATATTAGCAGGTGGCGTGGCTGACCGAGATGGCAGGCTAAAATCGGGTGACCACATTTTGCAAATAGGAGATGTAAGTGTCACCAATCCCATCCCATTCCTTAACTTACTAGGTGATATTAGAGAAAACAGATCAAGTGTGGATGTCAGTCTAATACAGGAATGGTTATTATACATATAACTTTCAATGTGATCTCTGTATAACTACCCTGTTGTATAATGAGATCTGAGGTTAAACAGATAAAAGATGTTATAGTAAAAATAAAAGATGTTAAATAACAGTAAGTAAGTAAAAACAAGCACTGGACCGGCCTTTGTGGAGATATCTGGGGGAGGCCTATGCCCAGCAGTGGGCATCTTTCAGTTGATATGATGAAGTATAAACTGTTCATTGCAGACAATAAAAATAAAACACAAGGATTTATAAAAGATTCTGTGTGTGAAGGCAATAGTGTAATAATATGAGATATATATTTTTATTTTAGCTACAGAATATTACAATTATCTTAGTTTAGTACTTACCTTTAAATAAGGTTCGATTATTCATAATGCATGTTAGTTGATTAGCAAATAATTTATTAATCCCTACAGAATTTGCATGTCAATGACTTTATATTTTTAAATCTAAATAGTTTGACCATTCAACTTCCTAATGAGCAGTTTTCCAATAGGTATCTAAAGCATTTTTAACCACTCCCTAGATGGCGCCCCGACAATTTTGGTAATTGATAATCGCTTGAAATAGGTTCTTAGCAAAGAGGATATAAACACTGGGTATGTTGTATTGGATAATATTGTATTTATCAATAGTTTTCAACCATTTTAGAGGTTGTACTAAATTGTTACAAACAAATAAACATCAATTTGACTGAGTTAATTCGTTTCATGGACACTAGGATCAAGAATGGACGCAATAAAAATATGAAAGGTTTGTATTAAAATACATTTCATTGAAACTTGGTAAAAATTTACCAAAATTGTAGGAGCACCATCTATTTATGCTTTTTGAAACCAATTGACAATACCTACTGGAAAACTCGTCATTACTTTCATGGTTACAAATTTAATATTCTCTGTGCATGTTGTATATTATTATATAAATGCTATTAACAAGTAAATTGGTCATTGCTTGCGGCAACAATATGGTGATTATTAACCTTCCACATTGGGTATTACAGTAACAGAACTTGATATTTCTCTGAGCATAATGTTAGATTGTAAATTTTCTATAGATTGTAACCTCTTTTCCTAGTCTCTGCTTTGCTCAACTTACTAAGGAGATTCGGTATTTGACCGTATTTAAAAATACATTGTTGAAATTGAAACTACAGTATCAAATATTATCAAAACCTAAAGTATATTTTTAATATTCTGTTTATAGTGTTAACATAATCATATTTGACTATGACCACATCAACATAAAATATTTTGTTAAATATATTACATATTCAAATTAAATTATAAACTACATTATCATTGATTTACTTAACATAAATAATTTTATTTTGTTAATACGTATTCCTGTTCTATTTCAAAGTTTTAAAAGAAATTACTAGACTTGAAAACATTTTTCGAACCTTAATCACAGTCTAAGACTTAGCCATATACTCGTATACGCTGTAACAATAACTGCTAATATCCAGGCCAAACAGTATATACAAGGCAATGGGTGAGGCCATGAAAAGTAAAAGTAAAATGACAGCTACTGCCTTCCACGAGGTGGGCTGTTTTGTATACACAGATATGTGGTCAAAACGTGTCAGGTACCGTATCAAGCCCTCCCCGGTGACGGTATCGTGTTTCTTTGTAAGCCATGGAGCAATTTAGTGGAGTGTGACCTTGTACGTTTGTTGTAAACGCAACTCACGTTTTGCGACGGGGGTAGTGGGAACGCAATTAGCTGACGCGCGTTGACACTAGTCATCCTACGCAGAAAAAATCTTAAACTGTGTACTAAAGTAGTTCATGTTCGGTCTCCCCGGGTAGGTTCGTTCTGTCTCCACTAAATTGGTTCATGTCGTAAACCCTGCCCCGCATGCGACAGGCCCAGCTGATGGAGATGGGGTCTGAGCAGGTGGCGGGCGTGCTGCGGGCGTCGGGATCCCGAGTGAGGCTGGTGGTGGCGCGGCCAGCCGACCCGGCCGCTGCGCACGCGTCGCCGGCGCCCATCGTGCCGGCCAGGTGGGTTTTTCACCTCATTTTTACACTAAATAATCATCTTGGCGTCTTACCTGGGGTAATTACTAGATATGAAACGGATAGTTCTTTGGCCGGATACCGGATATCCGGCCAGCATACAGGCCGGATAGCCGGATATGGGCCGGATATTCAGCAGAACATAGTCTCTGAACAAGCTCTGATGGCGGGGTGGAAAATTAGAAGGCCAGCATGTTTACGTGATGTCAAAAGTCTCCGTTCAATCTGAATAATTTGAAAGTGGAACTGAACAATTCTTCCCACTTCGAACGGATCCGTAGTTTCGAAATACGAGCTTACATATTAGCAACGACTTCGCATACTATCTCTAAATAGAGCGAAATTAGTATTTTTAATCCATACATTATTGAAATAAACAACACTTGTCAAAACTACACACAACAGAACTTCGCAAAGTATGTAAGTCCACATTCGTGGAAGTTACAAAGGCACACTCATACTTGAGTCAGTTAGAGAACGCTGGGTATAATGGTATGGGCAATGGGCATGTGCTGCGTCGCCCCACAGACCACTATGGTGCCCAAGTAGCCTTACAAGACGGCGGTCCAACAGGACCTGAATGACAACGTTATTGACGCCGCTACTGCTTAGAATAGAGAGAAATATAACCTAACCTGATCCGAGTTGAATAGGTAGATAGTTAACAGTACTTTGATTAATATTTTTTAAATTAATCACAGCTTATAACGTTTTTGAGGAGACTTCTTTCGATAAGCAAAATAACTTTTATGTACTTTTCATACCTTTTTTACTATCCGGTATCCGGTCGAATATTAACGCACTATCCGGTATCCGACCCGATAGTAAATTAAGGCCGGATACCGGATAGTAACCGGATATCTCTTTCATCTCTAGTAATTACGTGATCGCCAAATCCTGGATCATGGTCAAGGCGGACCCCGGGTCTTCGTTCTCGAGAGCACAACCGGGACATTAGCGTGATGATCTTTTCTCGCACACGAGAGTCCGGAATCCGCTTTGACCATGATCCAGGATTTCGCAGGTCATGTAGTTACTGTGGAGCGACTGCCGTTTGACCTCCGTGATCCTACTACCAGGGGAACCTGACCAGATTGGATCATGTTTACACATTCAGTCGCCTGAATGTGCAGGTTTCATCACGATGTTTTCCCTCACCGTAAGAGCATCGGTTAGTTTTCAAGTGATGTACTTAACTCAAAAAAGAGACATTGCTACATGGCCGCAGTGGGATTCGATCCCGGTACCTCTCGCCTACGAATCGGATACCGTAACCACTCGGCCACCGACGCTCTAACCTCATTTACACTAGTCGGCTTTAATACACATCGGGTAATAGTTTCGGTTTCGTTACTCACACGCTGTAGAGACGACGCTCTACGAAAGACCTGATGTGCATTATTCACCGGTAACATTTGCACGTATTAACGTGGTTGCAATTTTGCCTGATGGAAAGTTTTTACCGCTGCCTATGGCCGTTATAGAATGTGAGGGCGCTATTGGTTATCCTTCACAAGAAAAATTCCGCCTTGTAGCGATTATAAAGCTTTAGGAAAGCCACAAAACGTTGGTCTGCCCGCGCACTACCTGGGTACAAATGTCTTTTCTTTTTGGTGAGTTTAATGTGGAAAGCGAAACTGCCAAGAGGATGCGAGGCACCCCGATTATTTTTACTTCTAGAATCCGCACAAAAGGATAAGTCACCAACAAAAAAAAAATTTTTTTACCGGGTTGTGCACGGGCAGATCGACGTTTTGTGGGTCTCCTGAACCTCTACTATCAGTACAAACTTGAACATTTCCTGTACTCGATGACGTAGGATAACCTACGGCGCCCTCACAGTCTATTAGCAACACTAGGGGCATTACCAATATGTTTCCCACTTCGAAGACCCCGGGACACGTTGCTCTGACAGGATATTGGCAAATGCCAGGCTCCACTGCTAAAGCCACCGTTCTCCATGGAGTACTGTGGACTTTACTCCCCGACAGGATCACAGTACATATATTAACGTAAGAGTATTTACACGAAGGGGCAACTGTAAGGAAGGGAAAGGCACCCGGGGGCCAGTTCCGCTCTGGTACCCCCTTTGATGTATTTCACCCGTGACATAGGGGGACATACAGTAGTGATCGGTTGTATCTCCATGGTAAGTCCCCTCCGTTCGCAACTGCGATTCGTAACCATACATGTTGCTAGTTTGATTTGATTTTACGATTTAGCATTCAATTGTACATACTGTTAAGATGTATTTATGTAGTTTGCATATAGAAAATAATCTCCGAATGAACTAATCTCGATTTTTTTTATTTAATATTGAAAGCTGTATAGGTACTACTCCCGAATATAAAATTATAATATAAACGATGTACTCTAAAAGATAATATGAAAGGAAAAAGGCTCTTGAAACTCCAGTAAGGTCTATTCTACAATGGATTAGGTACACACATAATAATAATATGATGAAATTACTACTGAATGTTCATTGTAGGCAATAACGTGTCAAGAAAATATAGGCCGCGAATCTTCTATGCATCTTTTGTATATTATACCGTCTTCCAAACCTAGTTATAGAATAGATAAACAGTCGACCATAATCTAATGTTTATCTATCGAATCGAATGGCCTAGTGGTCAGGGTATCCGACTCCTAAGCGAGAGGCATCGGGTTCAAATCCCACTGCCGCCATGTACCAATTACTCTTTTCTAAGTGTCTACATTAGTTGAATAGACAAAGACATAGACGTAACTTTATTTGGTCCAATAACACTAACACGATGCTCTTACGGTGAGGGAAAACACCGTGGTGAACCCTGCACATTCAGGCGACTGAATGTGTAACCATAATCCAATGTGGTTAGGTTCTCCTTGTAGCAGGGTTACGGAGGTCAGGCGAGAGTCGTTCCACTGTAATTACTTGATCTGCCAAACCCGGGATCATGACGATGCCGGGCTCTGGTGCGCGAGAGTACAACCAGGATATTAACGCCAAGATGATTTTTATTTCATTATTCACCTTTGTACGATTTAAGTGCATGACCACTTTTAGAGAAAAATATTTGCACATGTTTTTTCCAGTCAAAAAACCATTGTGACTTTTAAAAGGAAAACTGACTAAGCGATTTTGAATTATAATAAATAAATAAATAATCGTGGACAAATTCACACAGCGCCATCTAGCCCCAAAGTAAGCAAAGCTTGTGTTATAACTGATAAACTATTTAAATACTTTTAAATACATACTTATTATACATAGAACACCCAGACCCGTAACCGAAATTAAAATTCATCATTTCAATTTCTGCTCGGCCGGGAATCGAACCCGGGACCTCTTGCGTGATAGACCGGCCACTGTAGACCACTGAACTGCTCAGGTCTTATAAAAAATAACTATAAGCGATTTTTGTTATTTTTATTTTGAAATGTTTTCTACTTTATTCCTTTTCGAAAACCTTCTAACAGCTGCACTGGAATATGAATTGTAAAAGTCTCGCACCTGTCTTTAATTAGTTGTGGCAATTGCTGTTCGTTTAGATCATTTATTACAGTTACGGCACTTGTTTCATCGTTTTTTTGTTTGTCTTTTATGTAACTTTAATTGATGGTAGGTTCACTTTTTTTATTGCATAGACAGGCACCTGATGGAAAGTGGCCACCGTCGTCCAGCATATCTGCAATCTAAGGGGAGCGAATGTCCCCAAGTTTTTGTCAAGAGCAACCCAATTAGCGTTTAAAAAAAGAAGCATATTTCCCAGTTCTTTCACGCCATCCCATGCATTGCAGGCTCCTCTCCGAGCCCGAGGCCCTAGACCGGTACCTCTTGGACGCTGGATTCGAGCAGGTCTTCCACACGCAGCCCGCAGCGGCAAGGCCACAGGCGCCCTCGCCGACCGCCGAAACACCCGACGACTCGCCCGAGGTGGATCGCTTTACCGTGCAGCTGAGGAAGGATGAAAACGGGCTGGGGATCACTATAGCTGGTGCGTATTTTAAGCTAGAATGGCAATGGGTAACCCGGCTGGTATCACCTACAACGGACGCTGGCTGCGACGTGGTCGCCAGCGCCCTTATTGAATAGCAAAACGGAAGTGAATTTATGATTTTTAAGTTGCGATGAAGTTCCGATGAAGTTCCTCTAAGCTCAGTGAACAGCCATCTATGATGTAGACGGATTTGTAAACAAAGTTAAATGAACTGTCATATCGTAGTTGTCCTTGTCGGTTTCTCACCTACTGACAGGCAGATTCGCCTTCCCTTTGAAGAAGGTGTTCGGGCCAGATGGCAATCGCTGCAAGTAAAATGCTAGAATACCACATATCTGGTAGGAAAACGCTTTCAGTAAATCTGAAAGCGTTTTCCTAGTAGACGAGCGCTGACAGATTTACCGCTAGGCGCTAGGATGAGGACGAGGAGAAATAATTCATAAAACACTGAGCAAAGAAATAAGGAATAATAACAAAATATTCCTATTGGCATTTCTCGCGGCATGACATCCAACGTAACTCGACCTCGTTGACGAGTGTACCACAAAGCTGGTTTTCAGTGAGCCCAATACCTTCCGTCAATAAAACAAACAGAGCTACGTTAATGACATCGATTGACGGCATTTGACGATGTTTAAAATAAATCGTGAAATGACGTTAATATTCTGAAAGAATTTACAGTAAAACAAGCCTTCGGCAGGTGTAAACGAGTAAAGACCATCCCATTATTTATATTCATATATCAAGCCCCATAAAACGTTCAAAAGGTAGGCATATGACAAAAACGACATCACGATATTGTATCGCATAGAAATTTTTTCAAGGTCTGCGTGATTGACAGCTCATAGACTTGCACATTTGTCTTCCATTCACATACCCTATTTAACCGTTCCCCGTCTCCTCCCAGGCTACGTCTGCGAGAAGGAGGAGCTCTCCGGCATATTCGTGAAGTCTGTGACGGCCGGCAGCGCGGCGGCGCTCAGCGGGCGCGTGCGCGTCAACGACCGCATCGTGGCCGTGGACGGCGGCTCCCTGCGCGGGAAGACCAACCAGCGGGCCGTCGACGCGCTCAAGCAGAGCGGCAGCGTGGTCACGCTCGAGCTAGAGAGGTACGCGGTCCCGGCGACCGGCAGCTGCCAATGACGGCGGCTCCCTGCGCGGGAAGACCAACCAGCGGGCCGTCGACGCGCTCAAGCAGAGCGGCAGCGTGGTCACGCTCGAGCTAGAGAGGTACGCGGTCCCGGCGACCGGCAGCTGCCAATGACGGCGGCTCCCTGCGCGGGAAGACCAACCAGCGGGCCGTCGACGCGCTCAAGCAGAGCGGCAGCGTGGTCACGCTCGAGCTAGAGAGGTACGCGGTCCCGGCGACCGGCAGCTGCCAATGACGGCGGCTCCCTGCGCGGGAAGACCAACCAGCGGGCCGTCGACGCGCTCAAGCAGAGCGGCAGCGTGGTCACGCTCGAGCTAGAGAGGTACGCGGTCCCGGCGACCGGCAGCTGCCAATGACGGCGGCTCCCTGCGCGGGAAGACCAACCAGCGGGCCGTCGACGCGCTCAAGCAGAGCGGCAGCGTGGTCACGCTCGAGCTAGAGAGGTACGCGGTCCCGGCGACCGGCAGCTGCCAATGACGGCGGCTCCCTGCGCGGGAAGACCAACCAGCGGGCCGTCGACGCGCTCAAGCAGAGCGGCAGCGTGGTCACGCTCGAGCTAGAGAGGTACGCGGTCCCGGCGACCGGCAGCTGCCAATGACGGCGGCTCCCTGCGCGGGAAGACCAACCAGCGGGCCGTCGACGCGCTCAAGCAGAGCGGCAGCGTGGTCACGCTCGAGCTAGAGAGGTACGCGGTCCCGGCGACCGGCAGCTGCCAATGACGGCGGCTCCCTGCGCGGGAAGACCAACCAGCGGGCCGTCGACGCGCTCAAGCAGAGCGGCAGCGTGGTCACGCTCGAGCTAGAGAGGTACGCGGTCCCGGCGACCGGCAGCTGCCAATGACGGCGGCTCCCTGCGCGGGAAGAGTTACCTGTCATCATCATCGTCATAATCTTCGGCTTCCTTGGTAATGTGCTTGTTGGCACGCATGCCATTCTTGACGACGTCAAGCCAAGGCTACCCCGAACGCGATCCTTCCGTCAAACTCCACACATCCACCGCAGCATCTTTTCCGTGAAGCGCAGCTCCTGCTTTTGTCGCTCTAGTAAGGGCCGGGAAGACCTACCCGTATTATATATAGAAAACACCGATTTATGGAGCCAGAAATTCTTTAACACGTCCCATATCATCACAAATACACCTTCCCACTTGCAGATACCTCCGCGGGCCGAAATACGAGCAACTCCAGCAAGCGATCGCGGCGGGCGAGTCGGCGGCGGCCGCGCCCGCGCCGCACAACCCCTTCCTGCACATGCATCGCCCGGACAGCGCCCAGCCTGGACAGCCCGACGACATACAGATGGCGGTCATGGCTAACAGGTCAGTGGCCTTAGCCAAGAGCTTGCGTTAATCTACAATCGTTTGTAGTAGAAAAAATGTATGGGATTTGACATAAGCTAACGTTATCTGACATAAGCTGTTTGTGGTAGAAATTCTTGGTCCATAGACAATTCACGTACTTTCGGTGTACGGAGGAGGCGGATTTGCGGATGATCTTACACAATCACAATCAATGTAGATATTGGTAGAAATAGTCGAACTTCGAGCTGTCAATTTTCTACCATACACGCATCACGCAAGCGGAGCTGTCAAAGATGGCTAGACCAGCAGTTACGTCTGGATACTCGAATGTCTTGTAGCGACATCTATCGCTCCAATAGGAAAAGTCAACAATACTCACATTACGAGTACACGAACACAAGGTTGGATGCTTGCAAGCAGTCGTGTATTTAGCTGCACTCTACCTACTTCCGAAGAAAATGTTGTCCCTTGTTAGTTAGTGCCTGACGACGATTTCATGTCGACAAGTTGTAAATTGCTACTTGCTTACTTCTCCGGCTGAAATATGTTTAATGCGATCGTTTTTCTCCAGCTTATCCAACAAACCGGGAATATTAAAAATCAAAGCAATTACCACCTCCTTATTCATAATTAAATTCACACAAATAATCAACCGAACCGATGAGGCGAACCAATTTGACCAATCACGAGCCAGATCACATCGCTGCTTGTCGACCGCGCTGTAAAAACAAAATATTTTGTTTTTACGTAGACCGCGATGACCACTGGTCTACCTACATGGTGACATCGAGATTTTTTTTTTTTTAATGTCATACGGTAGGCAAACAGGCAAGCGGGCCACCTGATGGAAAGTGGTCACCACTGCCTATAGACATTAGCAACACCAAGAGTATCGCTAATGCGTTGCCCACCTCTATAACACGTTGCTCTGGCAGCAAAAAGCAAATGCCACTCCACTGCCAAAGCCACGGTTCCCCAAATCCCCACCCCATGGAGCACTGGAAACCTTACTCACCGGCAGAAACACAATACTATTTAAAAGAGTATTATTTAGCTGCGATATTCTGTAGGGTGGAGGTACTTCCCCAGTCGGGCGGCTCCAATTCGAACGAGATACCCCGCTATGCCCTACCTCTCTTAACCGACCGAATCCGCGATCGCGAGGTATATCAGATAGTCAGCTCTGGCATGTAGTTACCCCAACGTTACGTTTCCTATTCTAGTACGGAGTTGAGCGACACGGCGGAGCCTCCAGCCAGCGACGCGTCGCGCGCGCACCCGCCCTTCGAGATGCCGCGCACGCACGAACAAAAGGAAGCCATCCGTAGGAAGTGGCAAGGCATATTGGGTATGTGTTTCTTAAGGTTTCTCATTTTTATTCGAGGTTAAGCTTGGAGGCAAAACTTTACTAAACGACTGTGCAGACTTCTAGGGCCTATATCTCGCGCTGTGACATCACGAATTCGAATATTTTTCTAGCCACATATCTCAATTCATGAACTCTCTATTGCAGCCAAAAATATTTTCTCAACTATCTTCGACAGTCGTATATTGTCGAAGATCAATTTTAGTAACGTTTGAATACAGCTGTTTGTCATATTATTCTTCCTAAAACCTCTCCATCTCTACCCATCCAGGCTCCGAAGTGGACATCGTGGTGGGCGTGGTGGTCCGCGGCGGCGGCGGGCTCGGCATCTCTCTGGAGGGCACGGTGGACGTGGAGGGCGGGCGCGAGGTGCGGCCGCACCACTACGTGCGCTCCGTGCTGCCCGAGGGGCCCGTGGGCCGCGCCGGCGTGCACCGCCCGGGAGACGAGCTGCTGGGTGAGTCCCGGGGGCCGTGGGGGGCGGGCGCGAGGTGCGGCCGCACCACTACGTGCGCTCCGTGCTGCCCGAGGGGCCCGTGGGCCGCGCCGGCGTGCACCGCCCGGGAGACGAGCTGCTGGGTGAGTCCCGGGGGCCGTGGGGGGCGGGCGCGAGGTGCGGCCGCACCACTACGTGCGCTCCGTGCTGCCCGAGGGGCCCGTGGGCCGCGCCGGCGTGCACCGCCCGGGAGACGAGCTGCTGGGTGAGTCCCGGGGGCCGTGGGGGGCGGGCGCGAGGTGCGGCCGCACCACTACGTGCGCTCCGTGCTGCCCGAGGGGCCCGTGGGCCGCGCCGGCGTGCACCGCCCGGGAGACGAGCTGCTGGGTGAGTCCCGGGGGCCGTGGGGGGCGGGCGCGAGGTGCGGCCGCACCACTACGTGCGCTCCGTGCTGCCCGAGGGGCCCGTGGGCCGCGCCGGCGTGCACCGCCCGGGAGACGAGCTGCTGGGTGAGCCCGGGAGGAGATGGAGAGTGGTGAACGCTGTCTAAAAACTCCAGGGTTATCATCAATTTGTTGTCCGACGACGTTCTGTAAAATCCCGGACACGTTGTTTTGGCAGCAAATTGGCAAATGCTGGCACCCTCCGCTACCAATGAAAACCGTACTCATGTGCAGAAGCATAATACTATTTCAAATTGCGTTGTTTAGCTGCGATAGTCTGTAAGGTGGCGTGGCGAGGTTCTTTTCTACAGTCCGGCGGCTTCAATGAGGTCATTCGCGGTTTCAGATGGCGCCACTGAGGCGTAAGGTTTGTTATCTAAATACTGTCGTGCTATTGAACACACACTAATGCCTTAAGATGACGAATCTATTCCAGCCAATGACGGGACTTTGTCTTGTCGTCGGATCTTACGTCGCAGTAGCGCCAAATCGTAAAATTTTGTATCATGAACCCTCATTCTAACGGCCCCGCCCGACAGAAGCTTAATCCTCTATATATTTTCACTACACACATTATCGGGTACATTACCACGTGTGTATTGTTTTTCGACGCAGTTTTCGAACATGTGTAACAAATCCGATAAAATGTGTAGTGAAAGTGTAGGAAATAACCACGAAAGTGTTAAAACCTGTAATTTTGAATCACGAGAACCCTCCCTGGACCTTAATATTGACCTCTCCATGTGGTCCCCTCAGAGGTGAACGGCCACCGGCTGCTGGGCATGAACCACCTGGAGGTGGTGTCGATCCTGAAGGAGCTGTCGAGCGAGGTGTGCATGGTGTGCGCGCGGCCGCGCCCGCCGCCGCCGCAGCCCGAGCTCGCGCCGCCGCAGCCCACGCTCGTCAAGGTAACCTCCTTACGATTTATTTATTTTTAATTGGACTTACACGCATTTGACCGCCACCTCACCAGGTGGTAAGCGATGATGCGACCGATGATGGAGCATGCCTGTCTGGGTATAGCCTGTAAATATGCAAGATATAATAATAATGTAATGTAATATTGATGTGCAAAGTTATGTCGCTTTTGGATTTATTCCGATACGCGTGAGCCGACCTTGGTCTGACGTCCGCCCACGTCCTCCGTACCCCAAAAACGACTTTATTTTGTACAGCGTAAGGATTAGTATCAACTGCAACTGACAGTTGGTCGGATACAGCCAAAACGGAACGTCTGTTACTAGCTGTAGCCCTGTCGAAACCGACCACGCTACACAGCCTAGGCGCCATCACTCATTCCCAATGCTACAACTCTTGTTTAGCCAATATCTACGGCGGCGACCCGAAGAGCTCGTACTGACATTCAGGCACGCCCATGAACAAACTAATACTTCCGCAACAAATTCGATTGAGAAGTGGAAGATAGGACTAGGAATCAACGTCGATGCTTAGTTTGTGTGCTATTCTATACTATATATAGATAAATACATTTTAATGTAATACGGCAGACAAAGGCGTACCGGCCACGTAAAAGGAAAGTGGAAATAAATAAATGAAATTGTAAATAATGTGTAAATGTATCCCAGGCGAAGTCGGACGGCAGCCTGGCGGGCGCGGGCGCGGAGGAGGGCGGCGCGCTGGCCGCGGGGAAGGTGCGCTCGCGCAGCCTCGAGCCGCTCACCGGACTCGCCATGTGGTCCGCCGAGCCGCAGCTCATCGGTGAGACCACCGTTGCTTTATTTATCTTATTTGCCAACAGATTACACTTTTTGTTACATGGAACATCTGTAACACTTCAATGTTTGGCCGTCTCCAGATGGAGAAGGTGGAAAAGAGTAATTACCCACCTGGCAGGGTGTTGTGACCAGGGGACCAAGGGTCCGTTGATCGTCGGTAGTGGTATATATGCCACGGAAGTTGGCACACTTCTCTAGTGCGATGTAGGACGGTCAGCGCCATCTATGTGCGGATGCTAGCCAACCTTGTGTTCGTGTACTCGTAATGTAAGTATAGTTGAGTTTCCCTATTAGAGCGATAGATGTCGCTACAAATGCAAATCTAGTAACAGGCAAACTTACGTTCAAAATAAAGTCGATCGCGCTAAATTAAAAAATAAATCGAAATCTACCACTACTCAAACTTAATAAGTTTAACAACTAAACAATTATATTTTTATTGTAAACTGCAAGAAAGTCGCCTTGAGCTTCAAGGGTAGTGGACTGGGTGGAGATCACAGTATTTTAAATGCACGAAAATACTGCTTTTTTCTAATCTATCCTAGATCCTAATTAGCTAAGTTATTTACTCATCATGTTCAACACCCAAAAATTGAAAAAGTTGGTGTGATATTCTAGTCTGCCGGACACCGCACGACTCAATAATCCATACGTCAACCGTTAGCGCATTCTAATCGACGCGCAGAGCCATGTATTGAATAAGTATTGTAACAGATTTGATGTCAAATGTAGATGCAATCCACGATCAAGCATGCTAATAAGGCATAAGGTAGGGGGATTGTAGAGGCTCCGAAACGTTTGTTCGGTCGACTGTGACATATTTAGCACAAGTCCCAGAGCCATACACCACTACACACGACTAAAAGCCGGCTTCCTGAACGCCGTAAAATCTACTATTTTCTTTCATTATAACCCTGTGTGTTCTCTTCTAGAACTGGTGAAAGGCGAGCGCGGGCTGGGCTTCTCGATCCTGGACTACCAGGACCCATTGCGGCCCGCACACACGCTGGTGGTGATCCGCTCGCTGGTGCCGGGCGGCGTGGCTCAGCAGGATGGCCGTCTTATTCCCGGAGACCGCCTGCTTTTTGTCAACGACACGGTAATACCTGACACACACACACACACACGCACACGGACATGTACACACACACGCACATGCACACACGCTGGTGGTGATCCGCTCGCTGGTGGCGAGTGGCGTGGCTCAGCAGGACGGCCGCCTCATCCCTGGCGACCGACTGCTCTTTGTCCACGACACGGTAATCACCTGACACACACACATATTAGGTGGAGGTACTCTGTCAAGCCTGAGGAGTCCGTCTGGGTAGATATGGTAGCGAGCATTGCCCAACAGGCATGAGTCATTTCATCTGAGGCCTCACAGTGACAGCGTACCTGTGGTTCTGCAGTTTTTTTACACGAAACTTAGTACATGAATCGTAGATGTTATCAGCGTCAGTTACCGATTTTAATCAGGTGGATCGTGTATCGTGAGCCACTTAAATCTTATCCGCGATATTTTCGCGCCACGATGGTTTCGTCTATATCATCATCACAGCCCATAACAGTCCACTGCAGGACTTACGGCCTCTCTCACGAAAGGGGAGGTTGTTGCCATAATCTCAAAGCATGGCAGGCGGGATGGAGATCGCAGTATTATAAATATAATAATGGAAAACGCTGCTGCCCATATCTACGCAAGCGCCAGAACTTTTTCCTTGAAAATATTACTCGCCTTGTACGACACCCACCAGTGTAAGAGGTTGGTGCTTTTCTACTCTGCCGGACACCATACGGTCATTGTCTATCATCGTATGTCTCAGGTTTATGATGAAATGGAGGTTTTGAATAAGAACAACATTATTACTCAATCTTATCATAAACCTGAGTAAATTGAGTTCTTTTTTATCAAAAATCTAGACATCATTTCTACGGAAACTTCTCGCGAATTTGACTTCGTGCTATTTGATTTCCGGACTCCTACTAAAAGTATCCCTTTCCCTCATTCAGAACCTAGAGGACGCCAGTCTCGAGCAAGCGGTGGCTGCGCTGAAGGGCGCTCCCCGCGGCACCGTCCGCATCGGCGTCGCCAAGCCCCTGCCTCTCGCGGACGCGCCGCCGCCGCTGCCCGCTGTCGCGCCGCCCGCGCTCGGACCACCACAGGACTAGATATTGAAGGCTACGGCTGGCTGTGAGGCCCGCGCTCAGACCACCCCGAGACTAGATATTGAAGGCTACGGCTGGCTGTGAGCGGAATTACTGATACTTAGTTACTTACTGCACTGGCTCAGCGACCCAAACTGGATTCTGGAATTCAGAAAATTCCACCTCTTCCTGTCCGGCGCCATCGCCTGCCAATCGAGGACTCCCAGCGCGTACAGGATTACTGATACTATTATATTCTATTTTTGTTAACTATAAAGTACTGGGATGACGTTCGCCTTTCTTGTTGGTTACAAGCCGGCGTTCACCTCAACCACCAATCCGTGAAAACCGCCTTAGTAATTAATTTGAATGAACCAATGAACATGTCGTATTCAGCTTCAGTACTTTATAATTAAGCGTAAGGATTAGTATCAACTGCAACTGACGGTTGGTCGGCTCCAGCCAAAACGGAACGTCTGTTACTAGTTTTACCATCAGATGGTGACCCCTTTAGCTAGTACATAAAATGGCTGCTCGGCATATGTCTACCGATGACCGGTGGCAGATTCTCAATAGAAAAAGATTGAACAATTGAAGGCGTCTTTTCTGCAGTATAGTTTTCCATTCCAATTTTACGCCACATTCAGTATTATCGTTGGCGTGCTCAATTGTTTTGTCTTTTTCTATTGAAAGTTGAAAAGTACTTTATTTACATTGCCGGGTAACTACACATATCAAAATAATCCCGTCTTTGGACTAGATGAAGACTAGGGATCGGCTAGTTGGCCAAGGCACGTCTCCTGCTTGTTATATTAAACACCGCTCTGCCCCGAGCGGTTCTGCCAGGGTCCGCGTTTATGCTAGGAACGCGGTTTCAGATTTATTGAAAGCAGTTTCCAACGAAAAACCTTAATTAATTTTGTTGTCGTTTTGGTTTTAACGTTGCGGCGACTACCATCTGAAGAGGAGTGTTTCCTGAGCGATGATTTCCATACAAATTTTAAATTCCTTGCAACTTTGCAATGATATATTTTAACGATAATCTGACGAACCACAAGTATAGATATTGGTTTCTAGATCACGTCTACAAAATTTCATTCGCTCTGATAGCGTAATGTTGAAAATATGATCAATTAAGTTTGTATGGAGCGCGCTCGGGAAACACTCGCCTTGGGACAAGCCCATTAGCCAGAGCCTCGTCTGTCTGTCAGCAGAGTCTTGGGCCCAGAGGATGGTGGTAGGCAGGGCCCCATAATCCCTCCTAATCTATCAGTAATCAGTTTGGAGACTTATGTTGAGTCACCTACCGTGTTATATTTATGAAACTGTTTTACCCATGGATTTATATCTGTAGAACAGATCGCCATTCAAATCTCCCGACTGGTCAAAACGATGGGAGTCAAAAGTATCATTCCAGTACATTCCACCTACGTTTAATATTGTACTTAATGGCCTTTTGGTTACTAGTCGATCAGGTGAAGTGGAATATGGTATACTTACTACCGCCACACGAGCGTTTGTGAGTTGAGTTGAGAGTTGGCAGAATTTGCCAACTTGGCGTATTTATTGTGATTCTTGTAAATAAGACGAAAAGTCGTTGTTTTACGTTTCACAGTTGTCTAAAAGCATTGTTATAATTGTAGGTAAAACAGCACTTTTTGGTTTATTTACGTGAATCATTATTCATTCCATAGTACTATATCATGACATCAAGTTTGTCATTATTTGTCTTGATAGGTCAAACTGATTTGTCAATTTTTTAAGGAAGTGAGCTTGTTAAATAACCTATGTATTTTGTATTTTAAATTGTTAATAAGTATTAATCGACTTTAAAATTGGAGCAGAAATTACTTTCTATTGTTATTTTTAAGTAGAAATGTATTGTTCTTTCTTAATATTAAGTATCTGTGATTGAGAAATATAATCACCATATTTGTAAAAGTCTCATTCCGTTTATCAGTATTTCTATATTTTCGTTTTAGATTATTACTATATTATAAATATGACTTATACAATAATGATTAAGTATTAAGCAATGGAATTTATTAATAGATAAGATGATACAATAAATTTTAAACACGTTATTGAAAACAAATATATTTTATTCATTCATATATTTAATTTCGTAACAAAAATATTATTTACACCTTTGTTAGATTAAGTTTATTGATCACAATTCCAAAGTCAATATTAGTCAATAGTAATAATTGAGCAATTTCATATTGTTTATTTAAATTTAAATAAGTGCTATTAATCTATAAGTCCCCTTTCCCTACTGTGGAAACAAACTTAAAATTAATCTTTATAAAAGTCCTCTATAATGTCTTTGTATTTCTCGTAGACGACGTTTCTCTTTACTTTTAGAGTGGGGCCTGAAAAGATAAAAAATATTAGTAGCAGTTCGGTATTTAGGCTTTAAAATGAAGAGTTGCAAAAATAAATATCTTACCTAATTCACCAGTGTGCATAGAAAAGTCCTTGGGTAATATTTTGAATTTCTGGATTTTTTGGGCGTTAGATATAGCTTGCTTGTTCGCGCGAATTATTCCAGCCTCTATGGCTTTGTGAACCTGGAAATAAACAAATTATTAATACATAAAATCGAACATTATAAAAAAGTATCAAATAATAACTGTTTCGCTATATGTAGTATAAAACAAAGCCGCTTCCCGCCCTCTGTCCCCATGTATCTTTAAACTACGCTACGGATTTCAATTTTAAAAGATATAGAGTGATTCAAGAGGTATGTTGGAAAGAAATAAAATTGTTGATAGGGGTAAAGTAGGTGTACGCGAAAGATTTCGCTTAAATTGATATTTGGGTACATTATAGTTACATTTGCATGATTTAAACATTGCTATATACGATGAATATAACTCACCAAAGGATCCTTTGTATTGACAATTTCACTGACGGTGGTCGCTTTGCTGCCCAAGCTCGCGACCCATTTGCTCGTTTCAGTGTCCAATTGGTCTAGAGGCTCTGCGGTTTCTGGGTCCACTTTCGACTAAAACAGATATATGAATTGCTATGTTAAGGTGGTCTGTAAGTAGGGAATGAAATACCAGGATACCGAAATACCGGGATCCCGCATACATTTCGCGGGACTAATCTCGGTCGAAAATTTAGCGGGTCAATATACATAAATAAAGAAACACCAAACTGTAAAGGCCGGGCGTGCAAGATAAGTCTGCACTTAGGTTGTGTCGCACTGTCATTGTTCTTGTTGGCTCTTCGTCAAATTTAGTTCCATTTTCAGCCACGAGTAAAGTTATCTTGCGTGCAATCTACCGATACGGCCAATGATGATTGTCAACAACACATAATTCTAAATGCTTGACAATCATGATTGACCGCCGCCGAGGGCCTTAGGCACTGTCCTAATAGGAAACGGTGGTATGACCATGATCTTGCGTCGGGCCGTTTTGAGGTCTATTGGTCGGACGACGTCCGTCATACTACCATGGTCGCATGCATTGGCAATGTATTGGCATCGCATTGGCAACACATTGACAACCTAATTGTAGGACAGCGCCCCTTGAGAAACGAGGGGAGGGTAGGGAGGGGCGGTTAGTGGTTTAGAATTTTACCTTGAGAGTGAGCAGGACTGACAGGAACTTCCTCTTGTCGCCGATGAGCACGGCGTAGCCCACGTGCAGAAGTTCCGCCTGCACGTTTTGCTCGATCAGCACCGGCGCTATGTTCTCGCCACCGGCTGTGATCAACAGCTCCTGAGGAGAGTAGATAGACCATTATTTAATACGATTATGACTTTTTTTACACTTTTATAATGGATTAGTTAGAAATGGCATACGACGCGAGGATGCCCAAAACGGGGAGAAATTAAGGAGTATGAGTCGGAAAGCGGACCCTGGCAGAAGCCGGGACTGACCGCTCGGATGGCGATGATCAGTTAGAAAGGCCGTTTATCTTCATGAATTACTACAGTTAGGATCTATGAGAAAATAATACAATTGAAACTAGTTACTGTACCTTTATCCTGCCAGTGATATACAACAGGTTATTGTTATCGACACGGCCGATATCGCCGGAGTGCAACCAGCCGTCCTCGTCGATGGCTCCCGCGGTCTTCTCCTCGTCATTCAGGTATCCCATGAACACGTGTCGACCACGCATCAGGATCTCACCGGGCCCGTTCTGGCTCACCGCTCCATCGAACTTGGTCTCCGCGCCGTCCAATAGTTCGCCTGAGGCGTCCAGTTTGAATCTGTGGTAATGTTCTATTAGTTTCTCAGAAGCGTGATCAGGAAATGTCGGAATTTTGAAGAAATATGCTTTGTGGTTGGGATTTAAATATCGAACTTAACCTGAGAAGCAACTTCTGTTGCCACGACAAGATAATTCTTTCAATCAGGGTAAGTGAAAAACACTGAGTACGTTAACCAGTGGAGAACGAACCAGCACGTTTTTGTTCTTGACATTTGTATCTATAAGCGTGGCTGAATGCAATTGAGTGACTCGTTGGTTGGCTGAATACTAAGGTTGACGCAGAAGTCTAAAAGTGCTTTCATAAGTGTAGAATAAGTCTGATTTTCGAAAAAACGTACGCGTAGCGTAGTAATACATTGCATATGTATGTTCAGTGTCCCAGCTACCTTTCTCCGCTGGATACCTTATGTTTTTGTACAAAAATAACTGCCCGATATTTCTTGTAGGTGTTTGTAGGTCGCAATACTCACTTGGGATAAATGCTCAATGTATGGGCACCTGCCGCTTCACTCATCCCGAAAGCGTCCATGATCGGTATATCGAGCGAGAGGAAGAACTTCTTAATATCTGGTGACAGTGGCGCCGCCGCGGTCACGAATGTGGTGCACTTGTCCAAGCCCAGCGTTACGTGCACTTTGTTGAACACCAACGACTTGGCCATACTGTATCCGCATGAAGCGCCTTGCTTCCTGTGTCATCAACCAATGAAGGTACGATATAATTTAGTATTTTAAGACGTAATGTATCAATCGTAATGTGTTAATCTACCAATTTAATTTACATAAGTTGGCAAACTATAATTTATCTACGTCTAAAATGTAAGTTATTTCGAGGGAAAACTGTGAATAATGAAGAATCTAGATTCTAAATGACTTTAAAAATCAATCATGGTTCAATAACACCCTTCTCTCTACAATAAGAATTAATGTTAGTGCTAGAAACAAACATGCTTAAAACGAGGTTTTATACCATAACGGGATAACTTTAGGGGATTATAAGTAAGTCGGTTAAATAAGCAACACAAAAATGTAATCTAACGTTTACATAACAAACTACCTTTACATAACGCAGGGTTTAACTACTAGCAATTATAGGCAGTAATAAAAACGCTATAACAAGCGAATTATCAGTGTCACGCACTAATTACTACGTCAAAATAATGATGTTCATGCTGAATTGGGGCGTCACTGTTACGTACCAATAATACAACATTTCTAGCGCGGTGAAGTCTACCGGCAGACCTGTCATGTCGGCTGACATGGCGCTATCAATTAGAAATAAGCTGGTTCATTTATACTTCCAAATAGCATCTATCAAACAGTTGCAGTAGCCACTTTATGTAACTAAACTTTGGTCCTGTGATTATGCTGGAATTGTTTGTATTTTTCCAGTATAGAAATCACAGAGGTAAGAAATCAGTGCCTATTTAGAACAATACAGCCCAGTAACAGATTGGCCAGACAGAAATCACAGACAGGTATTTAAATTTTATATGTGTTCAGTTATAGTGCTACTAAGACACAGGATACTTGCTTCGACCTTGCGCCGTATCACAACTAAGCATGGTAGTAGATATATCTATTTGCGCCTTCTAATCTGGCTTGATCAAAGTAGTGAGACAATCTTCACTGAGAGTACCAGCACTGTTCCGCAATATTGAAGGACAGATGTAGTACTTCCTCATACTTAAAGTAGTACCAACTCACCCAGTAATCCTTGCCAGGTGGTGCTTCAATCCCTTGTCCTTGGCCCAAAGGGCGATGTTTCGCTTTAGAGAGCCGCTTGACGCGCCAACCGCCATTATCTTCTCGTACATTTTCTCCCACACGCGGGGCACAGCCAAGAACCTGGATATAACGAGGAATTAGTAGGTATATTTAAGTACGATCATATTTCTTACACTTCTACTGTTTTCTAGAGACCATTGTATACGTGCATATATGTCTATTATACGGTTCAAAAACAGCATATAGACGGGAAGACATGAGGCGGAGGCTTACTAACAAGTTGGCGCACATTGGTCACGTGTGGCGCACCCAGGGTTACACATTATGAAATTAAACTTAACCATGAACATCTTTGCACCGCCAAAGGAACGGGGAAATCCCCGTCAGCCTAAAAAACAAGGAAAATCGTTTAAGTAGAAGACTAACCTTGTGGGCCGCACTTCTTTCAGTGTCTCGACGAGGCTTCCCTTCAGAGCATCAGGTTTGGCAAAGAACACGGGAATAGCGTTTGACAACGTCGCGTAGATATCTACCACCTAGAGATATTACAAAAATATTTAACAGACATTATAACAAGACTTTAGCCTGATTGCACAAAATTTTGAGTTTATTTATTTATTTATTTATCCATTTATTGTACACAAGATTGTTACAAAAAGTATATTACATAATATATTAGACACAACAGGCCAACTTATTTCTATATAGAAATTTCTTCCAGCAGGCCTACAGCAGAGAGATCGTGATAATTAAATGCAGTTAATTTTAGATATTCCTAAAATGAAAAAGCAAGTTGAGTGCAGTTGAGTTAATTTTAAATATTCCTAAAATGAAAAAGCATTGCACCAACACAACACCAACCATAAGTGAAAACTAAACAAACAGACACCGATTTTGTCTAAATGCTTAGGAATGTCATAAGGATTGCCAACTTCATTAGGAATGCCAACTTCAGCATCGCATATGTTTAGTGCAATCGGGCATGTGCTCTCAAGGTATCCGACAAAGGACTTCCGACCTGGCTTATTATGCCATAGCAACTGGGATCTAATGTGCTATCCGTAGGATGAAACACGTGGTGATCATGTGATTTGTAGGTACGTAGCCACATAGGTATTAGAAAAAAACCTCAAATTCAACCGAATTTAAACTCGGTTTACACGGTAGATGTCAATGTATCATCGGTTATAGGTAGGTTAATGAAGTACCTAAACGAAAATTTGTGCAACTTTACATAATGCCTAAAAATAAAATTTCGGAAAGTCCTAATTTGCCGCATCAGCAATATGTACCCATCTGATTTGTGACAGCCAATATCACTCTCTAACTATTTTTATGTCTGTTGTTTAGTTGCATACTAAAATATTGGCGCAGGTTAATTAGAACAAGGCCGGGTCACAGCACGTGCGCCCTTACCTGTCGATCGATGCGGTATGTTCTACGGAAGAAACATTAAAGTACGTATTTATAGATTTATTTAATATGTACTACACTCTCGGGGTTTAACTGGTACCTACTTACATTGTCGTTTAGTTGTTACTTCTGTCGAGAGCTTGCCTAAGAAATAATACTTCAGTAAATCATTAAAAGAAGTTACTTTGACTCAACTTTTGTTATTTAATCTAACTACATGGATTACTCATATCTTTGTGTTTAGGTAAACATTTACATTTCAGCGCCAACATTAATCTTTTTTGTTTACATAAGTGGTTTCTTAAAATATTCTCTACCTACTTAAATATGATCGTAAAAGAATTTAAATTATCGATAGGTACATCGTTAATCATTTTAGTAAGATTTTACAGTCGGACTTGTCCCTTCGTATCTTCACAACATACCTACATTATGATGACGAGTGAATGACCGCCCACTGTGGCTTTGCTATCATTTGATGATGATCGTGAGATTCGTGAATCCAGTACCATAGCATAATAATGTGAGGTTGAAGTCCACCACAATTGGAGTAATAGGGCCACAGCACAGCAAGGCCAAATTGGTAATTTGTAATAATTACGTAATTTTGTTAGATTATTTTTTTGTTTGATTTTATTTTAATTGATTGTAAGTGTGTGTTACACAGGGCGACCTTAGCCTCTGGCCAAATAATAAAACCCTGTTTAAGACTGCTACTCAGCAGCATAATAAAATAGGTCTTTCGTTAATTAGACAAAAAAACATGAAATATTATGTAATTTTTTATTCAAATGTTGTGCTGTGGCCTCTTGTTGATAATAAAAGGTTTATTTATTTGTAGTAAGTAGGTATGATTGAAGAACTAGCACGATGGCGTCAAAATGAGAGCGCTCGTTGATAAATTAAAGATACATTTTTAGTAAGAAGTTTATAGCAACGAGGCATGACACACATAGTAAGTGATGACATGGCTAATGGCTAACAGCTGAGACCTCTGTGACCAGAAAATGGGCAGCGCGTTTTCTATTGTACCTTCTCAACTCTGCGATGTCGAACCTGCTTGCTAAGCGTGGAGATTATAGCAAGCCATTCCACAAATAAGGATCAATAATATGGTAGAATTTTATAGGTTTGTTGATAAAATCGAAATGCACTTTAATAGCCATGAAACCCAGCGAAATAATTTTTGAGTCCATTTTGAAATGCCTAAGTTTTAGCGCATATATCTCCTCTGGTTTAAGAGATATCGTTAAACATTTTTCACAGTCATTCATGTGGTCTCATAAGCTAATGGAAAAGTCAAATAAAAATCGTGACTAATCCTCATTGGATGCTCAAGTTTGCTGCTCAAATGGGCTGCTGATGTATTATGGTATCCAATTACCTGTGCAGCGACGTGGCTGAGTGGCAAGAAGGAGATAAGACGTTCATCCTGGGCCTGCAGATCGCCGACGCGCTCGCCTATCGTGTACGCGTCCCAGGTCAGGTTGTCGTGCGTCAGCATCACCGCCTTGGGCGCGCCTACTGTGCCGGACTGGAAGGTATGGAAACTTTCATTAATATGTTGTCGGAAACTTGAGACTGTGGCAGTAGTAAGATGGGTAGATATAGGTAAATACTTGATTGCTTATACAATGTAAAGTAGAGTTAGGTACAATCAATAAAATACAATTGAATTAAACGCGAGTATACAGGCCCGCGGACGCAACACCTGATTTTTCCTCAGGCAGGAGCATCGGTGGCCGGGTGTTTAGGGTATCCGGCTGGGTAGCGAACGGTATCAGGTTCGAATCCCACTGCGGCCATATATCTACCTATAACTCTTTCCTGAGTCATACTTACCGATGCTCTTTCGGTGAGAGAAGACATCGTGATGAAACCTGTATATTCAGGTGACTGAATGTGTACCCATGATCTAATCTGATCAGATGGCAGTCACCCCACTGTATATTATCTGATATGCCAAATCCTGGATCATGGTCATAGCGGAGCCCGGGCCTTCGTGCACGAGGGCACAGCCGGGACATTAACGCCTAGATGATTATTATTTTTCTTCAGACGTTTGGGCCCGCAGTTAAAAATTTGTTTTAAAAAATGTTTTCCTCGACCGTGCAAAAATCATTTTTAAGGACATTTTTAGCTGCGGGCCCGAACGCCTGAACACTCCTAAACGCATTTGATGCTGAGCGGAAAAATATTATACTTAATATCTGTTTCGCCATACCTCACTTCAGTTGCTGCTCTGCCGGGAAACGATTCTTATATCGAACCGAGGTAGATTAAGTTTACACGCATAGAAATTATCTACTTATTTACGTAATTATCTGCTAGTTGCGGATATATATTTTAATCAATAATTTATAACTTATCGGATTAAGTAATATTACCAGATTAAGGTATGATAATTTCATTTGTTTCTAGAGGCAAAAATTGTCGTTTTGGTACAATGGGTACAATGTAAACAAATGTTACAGAACACTCGTAATTACCATCAAAACATAATTTATATCTCTGATCGACGCAATTTTTATTTTACATAATTGACGTGTACGGAAATTGTTCGACTATTTTGCTGTAATTTAGATTTAGTAGCTTTTTTCATGTTGTACCTACATAAATTCTAAATAGCTACGCACTATAGGTACTTATTTGAACGACAATATAGGGTTTTCCGTCTTACCGTATAAACCAATGTGCAGCACTCGTTGACTGCTATGGTCTTGAGCACATACTCCAGCGGCGCTTCTGGCTCCTTGCGGCCCATGTCCAACAACTGCTCCCACTGAGAATGATAAACGAACCATTTGAGTACCTTATTGCTATATGGTACTAGTTAAGCGGGACAGGCGATGCAAGAAATCCATCTGCCAATGTTGGCAATGACGGTGGAGAAGGAAAGGGGTAATTACCCGCCTGACCCAGTTGCTGTGGTCAGGGGACCGAAGTCGAATGGACGCTCCTTAGGCCAAGGATTTTGTGCTACTGGTGTGACAGACATTCTTAATCCGATAATAACATATCTGTCTAATATTGTGTATATATGTATGTATTGTATATATGTATATATTTTTTTTTTTAGGTATATGGTATATATGTAGAAATTTATCGATAGTGTAGTCTATTTTTAATAATTAAATATTTATGTATTGTGCACGTCTTAAACTACTTCCAGTCATCACGTTCTCTTTGCTGTAGGCCTGCTGGAAGAAATTTCTTTTTAGAAATAAGTAGTGCCTTTTGTGTCATGTATATATTTGCCATATCTTTGTTACCATTTTTGTGTGCAATAAACTATTAAATAAATAAATAAATAAAAAAAACATACCAATGGTTTCCCACAATTAGATTTCCTATAAAGCAAGTGCAGTGCCAATATGCAATTATAATCATATAAAATTAGTATTCTTTTTTGGCGCGTAGTCACTAACTAGGCCTCCACGGAATGAGGTATAAGAGAAAAATGTTTTTATAATCATTGGTACAATGAAAGTTGTTTTAAGAAGACAATATTTAAGATGCCATATTCTATTATAAAAATAAATGAATAATATAACAATTTATTATATAAAGAGAATATTTTATAACAATTTATTATAAATCCTAAATCCCACACATTTAAAGGATGCCCTAGTAAGAAATTTACGCGCTTTCTAAATAGGAACGGTTGTGCGACCGTGCTCATACGACGGACGTCACCGATAACCTCGAAACTGCCCGTCGTACGACTATTGCCAATTAAGATAGCTCCTTCCTCTTCGAATGAAACCTGTTTTAAATCTATCAGAGGGAGGGGTGGGGCGTTTTTGTCCATGTGTGGGTTATAAATAATTATACCTAGACCCCTTTTTTGCATCTGTGTAGATGAACAAGCATCTATGTTTAAGATGTAATGTAGCCTACGTAATTAGTATAATTTTATACCTCATAATGACCTTTTCGCACCTCATTCTATGTCAAATGTACGAGCATCTCCTCATTGTCTATCCTTGGACTCTGCACTGCGAACTCTTGATTCTTCGCTTATAAAATACTATGTACATATACAGGTACACACAATACTTAGTTTCTTCGATGTTCTAGTATTAGCAAATATTTACTATGAGTATTAGCAGTTATAGTAAATGTTAACTCTACAAAATCGGGCATTATATTATTTTTCCCACATTGTAATGAGAAATAAAGTGTTAATTTTGCCCGCTTCACTGTTTGTCTTTCGATTAACATAAAACAAGTTCTCAAATTAAAAATATTAGAAAAGCTTTTTCAAATCAAATAACATTTCAGAACACAGGTTTCGTGTACGCTTTCAAAAAGGGTTTTCAGAACACCTGCAGAAATTTAATCGTAGGTATCAAACTATGTTTCTTTTCAAAGTTGAATTTTGTATTAAGGACAATATTATCTAACAGGCATTATATTATGTCGTCCCCAACTTTATAGGCATGTTATATGTCACATAATGAAAAAAAAAACGATTAATAAAAATTTACCGTCACGGGGGCCAATCGGCTCCGAGACTGTTCTAAAAATAACAATAAACATAGTAAGACAATCAACATGTTTTCAAAAGCCATTAAACATTACACCAAATCGATGATTCCATTATCAATTAATCCACTGATCCGGCTCCGGCATTATCTCACGATTCCTACCCACGCACGCGGCTGTCAAATTGGGATTTGATAACGAAGCAGTTCCTGAAGTTAATACCTGCACAGCCTGCATGTGACATTCTGATAAGTGTAATTAATCAATCACCTATCGAATGTCTAGGGAACCAAGTTTACATAACAGCCCCGATGATTGTCAGTTTTCTTTATCAGGAAGAAAATGAAAAGGTGACTTACCTACTCATTCACTGACGCATGTATTAATTACAATTCATACCACAGCAGCAATCGAGTATGTAGACAACTCTATATTCAGTTCCACCAGAATATGAGTGCATACAAATTGCAGGATTCAAAGTAGTAGAGTTATTGTATAAAACTAGAGAACATCTTGATAATGCTGTGTTACAAATGTTAAAGGTAAAGTCGACCTAAAGACTAAGATTACTAGAGCACTAATCGCCAGTTAGCGTTCACTCGCGCAAGGTCCAAACAATTACGCTGGTGCTAACGAAACCTAGGCTTTGGTATTGCGATGTTCTTGCGTTTGCATTGCGATAGATAGGTAGATAATTGTCGCTACTCACACTGTACACGCCGGGCACGGAGGTGTCGACAGGTCCCTCCCATTGCACGATCGCCTTGAGATGTTTCAGTCGGCCGCGCACCGACAGGATCTTTTCCAGCTGTTTCTTGTCTTGCACCGCGCAAATGTTGGCTCTCGACGATTCCAGGCAGTGGTAGCAGGCCTCCGCGGTATTCGTCGTGTAGATTCCGGCAGCGTAGCCTCTGTAGAGAGAAAAGCGGTTAGGCGTTGGAGAAAGATGCGCTATAAATTGCGTGATTTAAATTGATAAATCTGCTAGGTAAGCGAACCGATAGTAGGTAACTTAAATAAGTTTAAACAATCCCTTTTTACAATTTACCTGAGGCGCACTTTGGATGCTTATATACTTGTGAATCGTTAGATCGAAATCCAACACATAGAGCTTTATTAACATCTTACATACCTTCATTTTAGAAAACGACTTTTACAATAATATATAACGATGTATGAAACGTACGATACGTGCGAAACACAACCAGAGGTACAATGTGACAAGCGTCAGTCAGACATACTTCTCACTTCACACTTTTTCTTCAGCATTTCTCTTGTTCTAGGTACCATCAGTACCAAATTGAGACGTAGAGTGTTACAAATTTATAAGTTGGGTTTCAAATTAAATCCATTAGTAAGGAAAATATAAAGTTAAACTAGACAAAACAGAGACAGACTCAACACTGATAACAATCTGTCGATAACAATTTGTCGGTACTTTGTTGTAATTAACTGATTAATATTAATCGATGTCTTAAATCATTAACAGAAACGGGTGACGTAATTACAAAGTTTATTAAACTTTTTGGAAAATATTGCAATCTTACTTTATCGTTTTCGGAAAATTGAATGGTTCCGATCGTAAGTACTTTATGTATCACTCTGACAATGACGATAAGCCAGTGGTTTCACTAACATAGAGACACCCACACTTCACGTGAATCGCCAAAACTCGTATTAAGTAGGTAGTAATTTATTTTTCAGTTGCCAAGACCAACGTGATGGATCATTTCGTCTATATATTTAATTGTCATTCAAATCAGTGAAAGACGGCAAGAAACCTTAATTAGTTTATTGTGCTAAAAACCCAAAACGTGGGAAGAGGTAACCGACCCCCATAACACCTAATGAACCAAGCACTTAGGTTTAATTTAAGAAAACTGCAGAACCGCAGGTGCGTTTTCGCTGTGAGAATGCCTCAAGCATGCATTTGATTACATTGGCTATCTTTTCCTTCAAACCGGTCTACGAAAATAGTTGGTAGGCATCCAGCCGGACATTGGGATTTCTACTACCGGTAAATCCGGCCGCTAATCTTATTGTAATGTAATTGCACGTAATCATGTACCTAACTATAAATAAAAGTGGTAATTAAATTTTATGATACATTTAATTAATACTGAATTTATGGTCCATTAAATCATAATTATTACCTGTAAATAACGTAACATAACATGCTAGGATAACGCTATCTACATACTTATACGGGGGGCCTGTAACAGGAGCAATAAATTTAAACGCGGCCTCCTCCGAGTATCCGAAGTTACCTTGCCCTGATCATAAAACTCCAAAGTGCTTAAAACCAAAGAAATAGTAATTTATACATGAATTTCGTCATCGCGAAATTGTCGTTATCGGTCGTTAGATGTCTTGATACCGGGAATTTCCTTCATACTGGGGCGACGTAAACGATCGTAATGTCAATGTCAAGTATACCGACAGGATGCGACGGTCTGCAGTACATTGCTGGCTCGATTAATTTTGATATTAAAATAATAATACATTTATTTTTCATTTTATAAAATTAAAAGCATGTGGCTCTTGTTTCAGGGCCCTGTATATGGGTCGGTGTACCTACTAACCTACATTTATATCTACTGCCTACTTTGATTGACAAAATTTACAAATAATAAATAACTGTCGCTATGTTTTTTGTTTTTAAGGCTGCGCATCAATGGGAAACCACTAAAAAGGTGACCGTACTGCGCGGCAGCGGAGCGATGCGATACGGCAGAGAACTTCATACAAATATTATTTATCGTGTCCCGCAGAGCGGTTCCACCTTTGGTCGCATATTCTAGGTCGCAGGTATTATTGAGGTCGCATTGAGTCTTAAAATAATTATGCACTTATTTGTTTTTCAAGTTGCGTAAAATGCTTCGAATCTCTAGAGGTCACTAAATGTTGGAAGCAATTTTGTAAATTAATGATATGCACTTAAAATGAAGAAATAGCAATTTTTGTTGTTTGTTACACCTCTTCTGTTTTACATCATGTCACCTTTAACAATCATTACAAGGTTCGTTGAACGCTCCGCTTTGTAAAACACAAAAAATATAGGTACTTACTTAATATTTTTAATGTGAAGAAGATTGTTACGTCCGTATTCATCCTATGACGTAAGTATTATTTTTCATGTATTCTCTTAGGTGTCTATTTTGTTATTGACTATCTCATTAAACCAAAACGTATTCTTTAAGTAGGTATTGAAAAAGGCAAAGTCCCAAAAAACATGCATCATACGCTACGTCCCACCGAAATCTAACAACGAAAACACTTTTTTTCTGTTATTTTGTAAATACATGTAGGTATGTGTAGGCAAAATAATGAGCTTAATACTGCATTGATAGCAAAGTTAAACCCGCTTTAGATAAATACTTCATTACCTACTATTTATGCTTTTTTATCAAGACCGTAGTTATTGTTATGAACCCACCTAATGAATATTATCTTTATTTGTCTCCCACAAAGTTGGAAGATATATTCAATGTATGTATGTATGTATGTATGTAAACTCTTTATTGCATGTAAAAAGAAATACAGTAGGTAGAAAAATATCATTTTACAAAGCAAAGGCGGGCTTATCCCACAATGGGATTTCTTCCAGCCAACCTTAGACCAATGTAATTTATAGCTCATACCGTAAAATTCATACGTAGGTAATTCGATAAAAAATTATCGTTACCCACGTAGCAATAATTTTTACTGTTCTCTATGTTGCCCTGAGATCGACCTCCCTTTTATTTAAATTTATGAATGAAAACCGGCCGTATAACATAAAAAAATTAAATAAGCACTTACCCAGCGTGTATAGCAGCGAGATCCGCAACGAACCATTGTTCTGAGTTGAAGCCGAGGATGCACACGGAGTGGTAGCGTTCCAGCCCGAGCTTCAGGAATGCTTTAGCCACGGCCCTCACCCGCTCCTGGTACTGTCTGGAAATGAATTGATTTATTTATGTGGATACTTATTTCCGCGGTACTCTAATGGCGAGACTGATAACAAATTTAAACAACGTGTCCGGGAACTCGGTGGGTGACCGATTAGAACTTTGAAGTTAGTTGATCTTCAGCATTGCAACGAGCTCATGAGCTCCTCAACAGTTGACGAAGCGTTCACCAAGGTCTTTCGCTGGTACTGGTAGAACAGGCTTGGGAGCTGATTGCCACTTAGTGACGTAATTGTTATTGTGGTTATTTTCTTGTAGTATTTTAACCTACAGGACAGCAGGTCCAGCAGTGAATAATCTAGACGACTATTGCCTACATATAAACTTAATACAAAATATTATAATGCAAAGATAGGTACACACTCGCATTTAGAACAAGTATTAACACTTAATAGGCACGGGGTTACGAAGTATCAAAATATTTACACGTACCGACTTAGTAACTATTTCAAGAGCAATGTAATTCGTAGAGTTGTAAATGCATTAACAATATTAACATTATTTGATAAGATTATATAGACGCTTCGCACAAAAATAAAACAAAACCTTATAAATTCATGTAACCTACGCGCAGAAAGTGAAAGTGCACTCTCTTTTTGTATTTAATTAGTTTTTACGTTTATGATACGAGATAGTTCGAGCATTGGTAACCAAATTATTAAAGTTTTAAGAGATACATACATCTATTTTATAAAACTAGGGTTTTAGTGACTGTCGCTACCATAGCTAAGAGCTTGGTAGAGACGCCCATTTTGGCACTTTTTAAAATTAGTCTTAATGTGCTGCTCTCTTTTCACCGGTGCTTAATACTTGGGTGCTAACAGTCGTTAGGTAACACAAGATTTCCACAATTTTACTTTTTAACCCTTACAATCTCTAACTTACTTGTAAGTGACCTTGTGCCATTTCCCGTCTTCTTTCTTAGTCGCTAGGGCCACACCGTCGGGGTACCGCGCGGTGGTCCGCCGGAGGAGGCCCGGCACCGAAATGGGAGGTTCTGCGGAAACCCCGCGGGCGCTCATCCTGAGTTTCGCATGCCCCCCTGGTGTGCAACAGGTGTAGCTATCCGCCGGTATTACTTGATCGGGACCTGTCAAGGAAGCGCTATAATGTAGGTACCTGCACCTAACTGCAAATAGCACAAATAAGGATGTTTATAGCTATAGAAAAGCGCCCATTGTTTTCAAATATGTCGATGTAATTTGTTCAAAGTCCGTGGACGTGATAATACCTAAAGCCATTAGTTTAACGTCACGTTTACGTCGGCTGCTGGGCAAGTGTTGTTTTTGACATGATACCTACTTATCTCGTTCACAGCGAGAAACTTATCGAGAGGTGACCCAGGCGCCGTGCGTGATAATAAGTTCCGCAAGACGTGACCTTTTTATAGACCTATAGAATACATGTACAATTCTTTTTTTTTCATATTTAGTAATACTTTTTTATAAATAGACAGGTTATCATTCAGTACCCAGTACTCACCATTTACATATTTATCATGATTGATCCCATTTACGACGTGCATTTTGTTAACTTTAACGATTTCTTCTCCGTTCTCCATGATCACAGTAGAATTGTCCTGAAAGAATAATAAATATGATAACGTAACGAAGTGATGAGATCCGGGCGAAGTGGAGGAAGAAAAATAGGAAAGCGGATCCTGGCATAAGCCGGGATTAACTTTAAGATGATGATGACGAACGCAGTTTTAAATCGGAAGTTGATACACCAAGTCATCCAACTAGCGCCCATAATAATTGATGCACTGATGTTATTTACAATCCACTTTTAATTACTTAATTGGATGATTGTCTTGTACTATGTGTACCTACAATATTTCTTAAAGCTACTTGCGGAAATAATGTAGATGCATAGCATCAATACAAAGGTCTAGTAAGACGATTCTCATGCAAACTAATGAGACTATAATAGTAGAAAATCGAGCAAAATACTACAGATGCAAAGTATACTAGATTACTCTTACATAACGTAACAAGTTAATAATTGCCTGAAGTGGCCTGACTCGTTTTATTATTGACGAGTAAAGCTGGGTACCTACTACTCTTTAACACATCAGTTTTCAAGTTTCTGGACATTTACACTTTATGTTTGCATCGTTACTAGCGAGGACCTGTAATTGGCTTGTTGGTTCTAAAATCATATTTATTATGTTTCTCTTAACTCTCTTCGCACACAGCTGTCGTATAGTATATTTTAGTAGGTTTTAAGAGTTACCTGACCCCACTAAAGATATAATCATTTATTTACGTTATAGTACAATAAAAGGAAAGTAAACACAGATACCTAGAGCAAAACAAAGCAGATAGAAAACGATATTATCGCTAGTAAAAACCGTTTTTTTGTTTGTTTATTCGTATGTGGTAATCTCCGAAATTACTAAACCGATTGCGAAAGTGCTTTCACAAAATATGAAGCTATAGCTTTCTGAGTGGCAAACACCAGGTATGCAGTACTTACCTACCTCCAGTAGTTTTAAGTCAGTGTCTATTTGTGGGATTTAAAAATTAGTTTTTATCACGATCATTAATACCACTTTATCCAAGCATCCATCATTATTTATTACAAAATTTACGTAATAAATACTTACATTAATCTCGTTGTTAAGTTTATTTAGATAATGAGCAATAAAATAATAAAATTCGACGCATTTATCGTTGTCAGGTTCAAGCTTCGCGGATCCAAGCTAATCTTTTCATTTGCTAAGAATAGAGTATCTAAAACATAGCATTCCATTTATGGATTTGTTGCAATAAATTTAAACTTTAGTGGCTGATGTTTATTAAGCACACACTTCCCATTTAAACGTAACTGACACTGACACATCACGATCATAACCACGTAACCGTCCATTACTGGATTTAACACGAATCTCGCCAAAAATTACAGTGATCGTCATCAATCTCGAAGGTAAGACTGGACATCATATAGTTTTGTGAAATAGAAAACGCAGCAGCCCATTCCTGCGACGGATCTAAGAATATTCTAGCAGGTGAAATTCTCATTAACCGGCTTGTAGGTACACGGTTATATCAGAGCAGCGGTCCCGCGTTTTCATCCGAGTTTAGTCCGAAACTTGTTGAATGCGGTTACTTTTTAACAGCCAACGCAAAACGATGGGTGTAATAGTTTGACGTGTGTATCTATCTGTGGAATTTCTTTTGTTTGGAAGTCTGGCTCTTAGCTTTGTTTCATTAAAATCGGTTGAGTTCAGGAAATATTTGGGTTTTACGACATAAGTTCGTGACTTATGCCCGATTGTACTAAACTTCAGGCGACGCTTAAGTTGGTTTATAATGTTCCTAACAAAAAACAGCATTGTACCAACACCAACTGTATGTGAAAACTAACCTCGTTACATCAGTCTTAATTTTATGACAACGATTTTACGACGGCTATACACGCTTAGGAATATCTTAAGGCGCTACCTTATTTATTAAATTTTGTAATAAATAATGATGGATGCTTGGATAAAGTGGTATTAATGATCGTGATAAAAAGTAATTTTTAAATCCCACAAGTAGACACTGACTTAAAACTACTGGAGGTAGGTAAGTACTGCATACCTACTGACAAACCCTTTTTTATCTGTAAGAAAAAGTAACAATTGACGAAGTCGTAGTCGAGGACGACTAAGGTCAACTTGCCGGTATCTGGGGCTTATGTAGCACGTGACCAAACTGAAAAATGTCGTAAATATCCCAGATAGATATACTGTAAGTAGGTACCTAGTAGTAGAAGTTTCAGCGGCGGGAATGAGTAGCGAGGCAGGGTTTGCCTATTTTAAGCAGTTTCTTTTTATTAATATAATAAAGATATATCGTTCGTCGTAAAGTACGTTTTATGGACTTCCGGGTGATATTATTTGGTTAAGACCTCGATAATTATGAATAACGAAATATTATCTAAAAAGGTCTAAACGCCGGAGTGTGGTGTACCAATATTATTATCTTACATAATTTCAATATTTATAGTGGTCATATTGTTTTATTAGACTGATAATGATTTTGTTGTCAATTATTATGTTTTATTGGTGTTTATAATATTGTTTTATCACATTTTGACGCCCAACCGGACTCATCGGAGTTATTTGTTGTTATGGTTATGTAAGGATGTTTCGATTTCAGGCATTTCAAATTGTGTACGAAGTATTGGTGTCATGGCAAAGGAATTCAATTAGGTATATTGTTGTAAGTATACCTACCTACAAAAAACAATACTTATGACAGGTAAGTATAGCTGTATCACCTACCTATAAAGGTAACATCTCTCTATGTCACGTGCTACTTTTTTGTATATCATGTAGGTATATTATCATCATCATCACAGCTCATAACAGTCCTCTGCAGGACTTAGGGCCTCTCCCGCGAAAGCGGAGATTATTGACGTAATCTCCACGCTTGGCAGGCGAGTGGAGATCGCAGTGTTATAAATTTCACAATGGAAAACGCTGCTGCCCATTTACCAGCTTATGGAGACTCTAGATTGTTTGCCCCGAAAACATTAGTCGCCTTCTACGATACCCACGAGGTAAGGGGTTGGCGCTATCTACTCTGCCGGACACCATACGGCCAAGGTATATTATATAAACTTATTTATTTCTCATACTTATAGATTAAAAATCGTGACATTGATCAAGATAGTGATCACTTAAATGAGTAAATTAAACACCTGCAGATAGACCATTTTTATTTGAAGCTGCTGGTTATGCGCCTCGTACGCAGATGACGATGTTTCGCCACAATTTGCTTTACCACGCTTTTTACGATGAAAAAGACATCGTGGAAAAACGTAGACGCTTTACTTATGAAAATCTAATTTCGAGCTTTGCGAAATACACCCATCCGGGATTGGATTAAGGTCTAATTCCCTCTCATCGAGATTTTTGGATAATATATTCTTTGAGAATTTAACTAAAAACCATTCATGATAATTCAAGTTCAAGGTGAAATCAAACCAATTTTAGTGACGGAGCGGTAAATAGACGATTTAGAAGGGATAATAATTTTAACACAGAAATATGTACCCAAAAGTTGTCGCTGCATACACCTACATAATTACCAAATTCAATATTCAATATTATTATTTAATACTAATTTGAGGTGTGTTCGTTATTTCCAGCGATACAATTACACTTCATTCAATGACGCGATAACACTAGTACCTACAAGATATTATCAGTTTATCAATATGACCTGATGTTTGTACCTGTCGTACGATACCACCTACTCTCGTAATAGTTAGTCATTATTTTTTCTATTAATTTGATACTTGACGGGATCTAACAGACCTTTTCGACCCTAAATTGTAGGACGATTGCAGGCAGGGGGAATGATGATGAGGGCTTTTGAGGAAGTAATATTTCGGAATATATTGCCCTTTTAGGAAACAATTTGGGAGCAGGGACAGACGGTCGTATACCCATACAATAATTACTTTAAATAATATGCTGCCATAAAATACAAAAGAGTATTTAGGTACTTACTGTGAGTTTCATAATCTATAACGTAATCTTTTTCATTCTAGGTAAGTATAAGTATGAGTCATCAAAACTGTAAATCAATGTGTACATTAAACTAGTAGCTTTAATGTCGAGGATCTAGTTCCGCATCTAACCAACACAAATTTTTTTTATTAGTCTATTATAATTTACCTACCTAAAACAGATTCAGAGCAAGAAAACAACCACTCGTTACCATTTACCATTGTCTATCTACATACCTACATTCTTTAGTTTAAACTCAATGCTGCTGAGTTTATATAAGTAATAATTAATCATTCGGATTGGCTGTCGTATTCATAGGTCTATCTAATGCAACATAAGGAAGTTTAAAAATACCCGCACAGCACGTTGAGTCATCCGCTATCTACTTACTCATAAAACGAAATGAAATTCGAGCATTACCTACAAATTAACATCAATTCTATACGAGTTTCCGCCTCTATACTTTCCTGGTAATGTTCGTTGCGTAAGGTTATTAGTGTTTACACTGTACAGTTCGCCTAAATTTCGACAAGACGGTCAGCTAACGGGAAACCGTAACGGGTCTGTCGCGTTTTGATTCGGGCGACCGGCATGCGGGCCTTTACGGTGTGCGACGCCGGGACGTTTTAGGGTGGTAGTACCCATTAAAGTACCTACTTGTATGTTTTTGGGCATACATGTTCAAAAGTTCTGACAGAACATACCAGAAAATAAAATAGTTAGAACCAACGCGACGTCGCTCTCTCATGAAATACTTACGACCGATATAAAAAGTTTAAGAGAAGTAGGGCATAGCGGGGTATCCCGTTCGAATTGGACCCGCCCGACTGGGGAAGTACCTCCACCTTACAGAATATCGCAGCTAAACAATACTCTTTATATAGTAATGTGTTTCTGCCGGTTAGTAAGGTATCCAGTGCTCCATGGGGTGGGGATTTGGGGAACCGTGGCCAGAGCAACGTGTTATAGAGGTGGGCAACCCATTGGCGATACTATTGGTGTTGCTAATGTCTATAGGCAGTGGTGACCACTTTCCATCAGGTGGCCCACTTGCCTGTTTGCCTACCGTATGACATAAAAAAAAAGGTTATTATTTCTTGATTTTATAAAGTTTGGTTTTACTTGTCTTTTCTTCTTACCTGAACATTAAGATAATAAAAGTAAATAACATCAACCTTACAAAAAAAATTACGGCAAATTATAATAAAATTCGCAAGTAGAGCTAGGCGGCAACATAAAGTTAGGTTAGGTTAGGAACCTGTGAAAAGGGGTGTTCCGACTTTGCAAACACAAAAGCCGAAGATGGCGACAAAACTGCCGACCTTAGACGAAATCTGACATTTTTCTTAGGGAAATAAAATAGTTCCGTATACACTAGATTTGTTTTTATGATTGTCTAAAGAAATTGGATGTTTATACTATAATACAAATAAGTACCATTTTACCTGTTCTTGGGACCAAAACGTTACGTATTTTGAAAGTTGAAACAACCGTTAAAGTGCCGACTTCAAGAGCAGCCACCCTACCTACAATAATTGTACTTAACAAACTACGTGAAACTTACTCATAATAAATCGTACCAGTTTAGGTACTAAGGTAAGACAACTCGGTAAATTGAACTAAGTAAATCTGTCAATGGCATGTGGCTCTATACTTTTTTACTATGACCAAATTCTGAAACATATTTAGGAATGACGTTTAATGTTTTTTGTATGAATTTCTTCGTTTAAGTATCAGCTTAAATGCGTTTAAGAATTTGGTGCAAGCCGCCCTAAGTACATGAAAAACTTTTCTTAATACAGTCTAACATTGATAAAGTAAGACAAACAACTAAGTAAATAAAAAGTAAGCAAGACTTTAAATCCCTCCTTGGTAAAACATAGGTACTTTATTTTAATAGTGTTACACAATGAGGAAATAAAACTAAATACTATTTACGTAAACAAATAACCCGTTAGTAACATTTACGCTTACATGATATTTCTAGTGCGTCTAGTTACACAAGTACTCAAGTGTAGAATACCTATTAACTAGATTGAATCGAACAGCATTCGACTGAATGAAAAAAAAAACATTTCAAATTGACGAGTTCAGTGATAAAAATTCATTCATAGACTTTAAAAGGTTTCCCTCACCTAGAAAGGTAGAATAGGTAAACAAATCTTCGGTATTCATCAACTCTAGCTGCAGGCTTTGGTCATGAGAAGTATCACACAAAACTCACTATTACGTTCTCATTTTGGCGCTTACTTTGTTTTTCTCATTATAGGTTAATGCGAACACTGTAAAGTAATCGGCTGACCCTGTATCGGTCGCCGTGACACGGAAAATGTATGATAGAGCGACCGCGACGGGGCGAGCGCGGCGGCCAACTGGCTCGCTGCCGGCGCGCGTACTCGCCGCCCGGACTAAAGTTCATCATTGTATTCAGATGACATCCGAAGATCGAGCGTCTTTCGAGCTCCAGTGTCTGGAGTCTGTCTCAGGTAACTCAGTGGAAGTTACCTCTAAAGTAAGTCTAAAAAATGTAGATTCAGATCGATCAGTGAAAGCAGAACAGACGTACCGTAGCGGCGTGCAGTTCCCGTTCCACGTCCATGATGGTGCGCTCACGCAGCACGCTGAGAGTCCACGGTTCGACGCTGCGCGTGCGCACTTCTCACTGAGCGCGCGTTGATAGCGCGACCAACACAATCTCGATGATAACACACCGACCCGCCGACTCCGACTAATCTCTCGTTAATAGTGCAGTATTTGAAATATATCCCCGTAATATACTTTTGTACGGAGCATTGATAACGTCTAATCTAGAGTTGATGGAAAAATTAAATAGTTGTAGTGTATTGTTGTAGCCCTATTTATGTTTTAAATTGGATCGTTATCGATCAAAATGATGTGGTTCCGTCGATATCTGAGATAACGTATGAATTTTGATGGTATGATTAATATTTTTATTTTTGGCATTGATGTGGAGTATTTTTTCTTGGTAATGTACACCATTTGGTAACATTAGTTAGATTAGTTTATAGCTAAATCACGTTAGTGACGGTAGATTTGAGAGTTTAAGAATACAATTTTAATATGCAGTAGGAATTTGAAAAACAATTTTTAAATATATAAATAATAGGCCTAAATAAATAAATGAAGTAGACATGTCTGTTATCTATATACGTAGTATTAAACAAGGTCGCTTCCCGCTGCCTGTTCCTGTGTATACAGGGTGTCCCAGAAGTGACACGTCACAGTGACACCAGGGGTAGGTCAGCGTATGAGGCACCGAACCAGCCTAACATGACTCCAGTAAAAGTTGCACGGTTTTCGAGTTATTGCCAAAATAAAGATTTTACTGAATTTTCCCTTTTTTTAACAGTGCTACTGCCAGCATTCACTTAGAAAGCTCTCGAAGTTAGTTTTTTTTATATGTATGGAGCCATGAATAGTTAATTAAGATTTTTGAAATGTTATTTTGTCAACAAGTTGAGTAAAATGCTGAAAAATACGGGATTTATCTCGATTTAAATTTTCAGCTAAAAAAGAATTTCAACTTTGACCACCTGTCGTGAAAAAAAAATCCTAGAAACGAAACGAGCAAATAACGTGGAAAAGTTGAGCATGTTATGCAGATTCAGAAATGGTACAATACACTGCAATAAGATAGGAATTCGTATCACTTTAACGTGCCCTATTGAACTAAATCAGAACTAGGAACCCCGCAAGCTGTCGCTGCTAGGTAAAAAATAATGCTATACACTACGATATCTCATTTATTACCTGATCCTTTTATCATTAGCCAAATGTGCGAGAGTGAAAGAGATGGAAATAATGTTTATCTACCTTTTGAAGGGTATTGTTGGCTGATGGCCGAATAAAAGTTCAGTTAACAATAAAAACATGTTTAACTTTCATTGGTTTATTTTAATAATTTAAATTTATTTACAATAAGTGTTCGAATTGTCTCTCTCGGACTCTTATGCACAAATTACATCGTCTGATAAAATTTCTGCTCAATTTTCTTAAACTTATATCCGATATGGTCCGAGCTGCGTCGAATACACGTTGCCGTAATTCTTCTTCAGATCGTATTGGTTTACAATAAACTTTATCTTTCAAACATCCCCAATAAAAAAATCTAGTGGATTTAGATCCGGAGAACGCGGTGGCCATAAAATTGGTCCCAGTCGCCCGATCCATCTCTCGGGAAATGTGTTGCTGAGGTGCTCGCGGACTAGACGAGCGTAGTGTGCCGGGCAACCATCTTGCTGAAACCACATTCTTATTCTCAGTGCCAACGGCGTATCTTCCAATAAGACTGGGAGTTCGTTTTGCAAAAATTGAAGATAATTTGTACCCCGACGACTTATGAAGTTATTTTACGAGTCGTGAACGCTTATCGCGAGGGCATATTCCCAGGAACGAATAGGCGAGAAGGAAGACCTCGGACTGTAGACGACGACGTGGTTCTAGAAGAAGTACGAGTGGGGCCAGGAACTTCAGTGCGAATTATTGAACGCCGCACTGGCATCTCCAAATCATCGGCACAACGAATTCTGAATCGTCACAGGTATCAACATCCCTACCATATCCAACGCGTCCAAACACTTCTTCCAACTGACTACTTCAATTTTTGCAAAACGAACTCCCAGTCTTATTGGAAGATACGCCGTTGGCACTGAGAATAAGAATGTGGTTTCAGCAAGATGGTTGCCCGGCACACTACGCTCGTCTAGTCCGCGAGCACCTCAGCAACACATTTCCCGAGAGATGGATCGGGCGACTGGGACCAATTTTATGGCCACCGCGTTCTCCGGATCTAAATCCACTAGATTTTTTTATTGGGGATGTTTGAAAGATAAAGTTTATTGTAAACCAATACGATCTGAAGAAGAATTACGGCAACGTGTATTCGACGCAGCTCGGACCATATCGGATATAAGTTTAAGAAAATTGAGCAGAAATTTTATCAGACGATGTAATTTGTGCATAAGAGTCCGAGAGAGACAATTCGAACACTTATTGTAAATAAATTTAAATTATTAAAATAAACCAATGAAAGTTAAACATGTTTTTATTGTTAACTGAACTTTTATTCGGCCATCAGCCAACAATACCCTTCAAAAGGTAGATAAACATTATTTCCATCTCTTTCACTCTCGCACATTTGGCTAATGATAAAAGGATCAGGTAATAAATGAGATATCGTAGTGTATAGCATTATTTTTTACCTAGCAGCGACAGCTTGCGGGGTTCCTAGTTCTGATTTAGTTCAATAGGGCACGTTAAAGTGATACGAATTCCTATCTTATTGCAGTGTATTGTACCATTTCTGAATCTGCATAACATGCTCAACTTTTCCACGTTATTTGCTCGTTTCGTTTCTAGGATTTTTTTTTCACGACAGGTGGTCAAAGTTGAAATTCTTTTTTTGCTGAAAATTTAAATCGAGATAAATCCCGTATTTTTCAGCATTTTACTCAACTTATTGACAAAATAACATTTCAAAAATCTTAATTAACTATTCATGGCTCCATACACATAAAAAAAACTAACTTCGAGAGCTTTCTAAGTGAATGCTGGCAGTAGCACTGTTAAATAAAGGGAAAATTCAGTAAAATCTTTATTTTGGCAATAACTCGAAAACCGTGCAACTTTTACTGGGGTCATGTTAGGCTGGTTCGGTGCCTCATACGCTGACCTACCCCTGGTGTCACTGTGACGTGTCACTTCTGGGACACCCTGTATATGTACGCTTAGATATTTTAAACTACGGAACGGATTTCAATGCGGTTTTCAACAATAAGTCGAGTGATTCAAGAGAAAGGTTTATAAGTAAGAAAAAAGGTAAGGTAGGGGTAAATGTGTACGCGAAGAAGTCGCGCCGGGTCCACTAGTTAGTTTAAAATAATTAGATCAACCCGTATTTTTTTATACTATTCAGTGACAAACGAGCAGACAGCCCACCGGAACGCAGTAACTGTCGCCCATACCACATACGTTTCATGCATTAAGGCCAACAATCATAAAAGCATAAAATATGATAAGTTAGGTACCTACATGTCAGCTTTAGTTAACTGGCCTGTTATCTGGGGGCCTATTCTCGTACTGTGACATCTCGAATTAGACATTTTCTTTAGCCACATACCTATCTCTCTTAAAAACACAATTTAAAACGATCCACGACAATAAAGGATTGGCGAAGATCGTTATGAATAATTATTTTGGTTGCAATAGTGACTTCAGTAAGTTTTTAATAGATATTTGTGGCTAGAAAAATGTCGAATTCGAGATGTCACAGCGCCAGAATAGGCCCCCTGTACTTCTGTACATATTGTTCCTTGCCTATATAAATAAAATATTTAGCCCATCGAAACTACACTTAAAGATAGAAGATATAAAACGCACTTAAAGACGACCCTCAAAAAATTGAGGACCCGCGCAAAGACCAGAATTCCAGTGGCAGTTGGACGCCGTCGTCTTCAGCGAACCCGGCGCCCGGACCATCAGCACCAGGTGGTAGAAGACTGTACAGGAAGGAGCAGGGCCAACGCTGATTGCCTCATTAAGAAACTTTTTAGGTTTGATGAACATGGTATCAAACAAACGATGCGTCATAAAAAAATATTTATAGGTCTGTAGGTCTATTAGTATTTGAAAAATTTTCAAGCCTCCAACCGTAGACAGAAAAAACTATAGATAATAGTTTCTGCCAATCTTACAACCACATTATAATTATCATAAACGTAGAAAGGGTGTTGATTTTCATACAAAAAGTTCAACGCGAGCGATGCCTCCCGTTGATGTCTTTTCAAATGAATGTAATTAAAATTTGTATACAGGTGCCCCACGGCTGTCACACGGAAGGGTAGTACTTTTAATATTGTATATAGGATAATTTACTCAAAGGAAACCTTCAGCATTCGGAGATAATTTTTAAAAATAAATAGCCACACCCGGAGACCGAACATTGAACGCTTTCGCAGAAATTGAACATTGCTTTGTGTCCAATATCTTTGGCTTACGATTAAATTGTATTAATACACAATGGCTTGTTTATGTCTACATGGCAATAACTATGCAACACTTATTCTAACGTTATGTACACAACACATAAATAAGTTATTATGTACTTTTTTTAAATTAAAATTACACGTTTTTCGTAACAAGATTTATCACGCGTTCTATTTCAACTTAATACCATCTACGATCAATCAGAGTACCTTCTGGTTAAGACAAATGAAACGAGCCCAAACTCGATGGTTTTATCAGTCGTAGTTTAGATGTAACTATGACCACCTTCCGGCTACATCATCTGACTTGATCTGACCGTGGACACCACAAGACAGGAGTCTAAACACGAAAGATTTACCTTCTTTGTATCTATAATTTAGGAATGCCTATAGCCACCTTCCGTCTCTATCATCAGATGTATGCATACCTTCCTCTTAATCGGAAGTAAAGAAGTGGTATTAACTCAGCAGCCACCAAGATAGTCGTTTTAGTCCACAGTCGAGTCTGAATCTGTAACACGATTGAAGAGCAGATTAACAAATACGAAACGATTGCTCCTAGAGCGAGTTCCTAAATTTTAAAAAATCATCTTGACCAACGATGACCAGCATGTAGTACCTACGATGACCAACATGAAGTAGCTACGAAAAGTGGCGCTAGCACCTACTCGATGCCTTTGGTCGCTGCGACGTTTCGGGTAACAGCTGTTTAAGAATTAGTTATTACCCATCTAGCACCCATAACAGTTACTGCAAGCCTTGTTAGTTTGGGGACGGCGCTGTGTGAACTTGTCCACGATTATTAGGAATTAATAATTATTACTTAGCTGCCCTGCGCTACTTCGTTCGCATGTTTTTATGAACTCTACTCTTACATCACCCTTTAACTTTGCCCTAAATATTTGGTGCAGTGGACGTTCTGATATAGGTAATGGACATTCTGATACTGAGGGCGTTCTGATACAGTGGATTTATTATAATGGACCATATGAACCTAAAGAGCAGCCACCGTACGGGCAGTAATAACGCGATCCGGGCGAGCGCTTCATCCTTATGTCGTGGATCTTTCAGTTACCCGCACGAGCCGCTTCGGTTCAACCTTTATAATGCGAACGGCTAAGGAATGGAACGCGTTGTCTGCGAGTGTGTTTCCTGATCACTATATTCTGGACGCCTTCAAGGCTGGAGTGAATAGGCTGTTCTTAGACAGGCATGCTCCATCTTCGACCGCATCGTCACTTACCACCAAGTGAGATGGCGGTCAAATGCCTGGATAGTCTAAATAAATATCCTTTACCCCGTGGTAAAGTAGGTAGGTGTGCAATACCTAGGTACTACGCGGGTTCAAGTTGTTTGGTTTGACCGCGTTCAACGTCGGGCGACTCGAATTGTCGACGCCAAGTTCTCACCCGCCGCCGTCTCAACCATGGCACTGCGGTGAAATGCTGCGACTTTGTGTACCTCTTAAGGCTTAAATCACAGAGAATGTTCTGATCTGAGAAATTATTTCGTCAAGTACCTATCTGCTGCCGAATTTCACCACCGTACTATCATCCAACGTACTTGACCGAACCTTTCCACGAACGTCATACAAAACGACGAATGTGTTATATGGCAGACCAGCTAAGTCCTCCGTAGACCAGAAAATGGGCAACAGCGTTTTCTATTCTATGCTCTCCTGCCAATCGTGAATATTATGTACGCTCCACTATAGTGAAGTAAGTTAAATTAAGTCCAGCGGTGCATAGGTATTGATGGAAATGACTACCAGACATATATCCGTACTACCTGGATTAGTGGCGGTCAATTTCAAGAAACTTTATTTATTTAACTATTTAATGTATCTACACAATAATGATAAAAGTACAGAGAAATATAACAGTAAAAAAGACACAACAGGCGCTGCTTATTTCTAGAAATTTCTTCCAGCACCAACAACAATAGCAGCAGCAACTGCTAGATACGACATTTTTATGGAATTCTTCGTTCAGCGGCATTCCCCAGCCGATATGACATCTTCCTAGATTCCAGCAACGCATGCGCGACCCTCCTGGTGTTGCAGATTCACATGGGCGGCGGTGATTTTTACCATCAGGTGACCTGCTTGCTAGATTGTTTCCTTCTATTTAAAAAAAAATTATATTTTACAACAAATTTTCTACCCTATATTGGGTATCTAACCTACCGGTAGTGGTAGACTACAGGCAGGGTCCGATTAGGGATAGAATTACGCAGTCGCTCCGGGCCACTATTTCACCAAGAACTCAGTTTACCCACTCCCACCCCACCTGTGGGTCACACAGGCGTGAGCTTTATGTATGTATGTATGTAACTCAGTTTACTTGTCAGATTGCAGAAACATGAACAGAACTTAACTTATGCGCTTATTACACATTCCTAAATTCAGTGACTGAATTCATTTACTGGTTGAAGCGTCACGAAGTCGGACGTGTTGTGTACGAGAATGGCTGCAGTACTTTTGAATATCCGCCATTCTGTTTTACTTTTTATTTAGATGTTGCGTTCGAAAACAGTAAATTCTTATAAGTAAGCGATCAGCTTGGCGTTAATGACGCTCTCGAATAATGTTTAGTAATATTAATTTTAAATATTACCAAACAAAAATAAATTATAATTATTAAAAATGAGTTTCTGAACGTCCATCTGAACATCTTCCTTAATGCGTTTCTAATTAGGCTTCTAAATTCAGAAACCATACATTCTTCTAAATTTAGCATCCTAACTTGCTAAATGCGATTACATTTGACTGAATTCAGTAACTGAAGCATTTAGTCTACTGAATTTAGGCATGTGCAATAAGCGTATAAAGGAAATATAACTCGACGCTATTGAGTAGACTAAATGCCTAAATAAGTCGCCTTTGTTATTGTACACCATCTAAAATTAATCGGTTTAATGTTGTTTATCTACACTCATAGCATAATGTTCCAATTACATGTTCGAAAACAGTCGTTTAAGGGTACACTTTTTTCACGCCAGACTATATAATTTTAAAAAATTACTATTCGATACAGCATTTCCCATACTATTTTCATTACAGCTGTATATATATATATTTTTTTTTTTATTGGTAGGCAGGGGAAATCCGTCATGGACACCTGGGAAGGGGACCCAGGTAGTGCCGGACTCTTACCGGCTAAAACCCCTACCTGCCCTCGAAAGCCTCTGGTGAAGCCAGAGTCTTACGGTGGTGAAGTGAGTTCGCGAAAGGGAGCGTGGGTTAAGGTGAGGGTACCTGTGTACATCGGGCGTGCCATTGAACACATGCACCCGGTGTGTACAGGTTTCTTAAAGCTATAACAAGATAAAATATATATTACTAGTGGACCCGGCGCGACTTCGTTCGCGTACACCTACTTTACTCCTACCTACCCTCTTTCTACTTGCTTATAAACCTTCCTCTTGAATCACTCTATCTGCTGTTGAAACCCGCATCAAAATCCGTTGCGTAGTTTCAAAGATTTAAGCATACAAAGGGACATAGGGACAGAGAAAGCGACTTTGTTTTATACTATGTAGTGATACATATAACGTTAAATAACATATCATGCACCTAAGGTACTTGAGCTAAGTATTGGGCTGTTGTCCATGTGTTGAGCATATTTTATTTTTATTTTTATTATTTTTTTCCTCGTTTATCTCTCTATTTATTTTATTTATTTTTTTCGTACTATTAGGACCAGCGAAGTCACTAACAAATAATTAACAATTAAAAAAAAAACACTATGTTCCATTTATTAATCTAATCGTTTTAATTATGTGACTAGTGTAGTGTATAAACAAGTCAATGTTGCGTTTTTTCTTTAAAGATTCAGTAATCGCGAATGGAGATTTTATTCCCAGACTACGGCAACCTTCGGTGTAGTCGTATCGGTCTCGGCCAAAACTTGGGCAGTTTTCAATAAGATGTTCAAGGGTCTGGCAGGTGGAGTCGTCACAAGGACAGACGTCATTCTCTGTAATTTTAAATCTTTTGAGATAGGCCTTGTGGAAACCGTGTCCAGTTAGGATCTGTGTAAAGTGAAAGTTTACACAGGTTTGGTTCCACAGGGCATCTATGGCGCCTAGACTTGGGAGAATGCGTCTGGTGTGCGAGCCTTGTTCCGCGCTCATGTACCGGCGCGGGCGCTGCCAGGTTTCACGGCTACGAAGCTTCACCTTGTGTTTCACATAGGACATAGGGAAGCAGAGATAATCCGGTGTCTTGTGGAGAACAGCGGCGCTATTAGCAGCTCGGTCAGCAGCTTCGTTGCCCGCTATACCGGTGTGTCCTTTTACCCAGGCTATCTCCAGCCTCCTTGTTCCTGTGCGACTGTGGACATGTCGGTGAATAGAGGACACCAACGGGTGCACGTTGTTCCTGTCTCCAATGGCCATGACAGACGACATAGAGTCGGTGAGGATCACAACCTCATTCAATTGTCTTTCCTGCACCCATACAGCTGTATCGTAAAATAACTTTTTAATCATTATGCAACACTTTTATTTTTTAATTTTTTGTCGGGCGTCGGGACACGCCGTAATGTAGGCTGAATACTTAGATGTCTTTAACAAATTCAAATACAAAATTTAAATTTTCCTGTTTATATTCTGTGTAATTATTTTCCCGCTAAACAGAATATATTTAGTAATTGTTGTAATTTGTGTTTGTGAATGTTTTTCGTTATTTTAAGCAAATAAATAGATAAATGTGAAAATTTTTAACTGAATTTCCCGCCGCTTGATATCCTTGACGCGTAGATACAACAGAACTGACTCGCAGCTTACTTCCAGCTAAGTTGAGAAAGTTATAGGTACGATATTTTAACATAAAAATATGAGTGTAGATAAAGTAGTGTATGCAACTGCATATAATTAGGTATTAAAACACTCGTGTCAAACTATTATCATACTCGGCTACGCCACTCATGTTTTAATACCCCCTTTTATATGACAGTTGCATAAACTACTATTAAACTGTCGAATTTGGTGCCAACGTCGAAAGTTGACATTTGACAAAAATTATAATTCCATGCAGGAGGGCGCTATGTCGTTTTACGAAACGTCATTGTTCTGATTTGGCTATTGGGACATTTTAGTTTATTTTTTACTACATTCTTTATCCATGTTGCATTATTGGCGGCAATCGAATTCTGCCACAGAATACTACATGCTTCCGGTGTCGCTACATACTAGGACAGGTCACCTCAGTCACGGTCATACTTTATTAACGACTAGTGGACCCGACGCAACTTCGTTCGCGTACCCCTACCTGTGTACCTACCTACCCTTTTTTCTTGCTTATAAACCTTCCTCTTTAATCACTTGAAACCGCATTAAAATCCGTTGCGTAGTTTAAAAGATCTAAGCGTACATAGATACATAGGGACAGACAGCGAGAAGCGACTTTGTTTTTTATTAGGCATATAATAAAGAAGACTGACCATTTAACAGTCAGTAACGCAATATATCGTCTTTATGCTATGTTCAATACCGGCCCTCTGCCGGTACCGGTTCCAGTAGCCTACCGTTAAAAGAATTTGCAGCTCTACGCTAAACTACCGGTGCCATCACGTGTCTCCCTAGTCCTGGAACGGTACAACCGATTACCGCGTGCATTTCGGATATTCTGTGACGTCATTCCAGAGGGAAGTATCATGCAATTGGAGATTAGCTGTGCCGCTGCTGTTGCCTACTTTGTTTCCATAATGAGGAGTTTTCCAGTAGGTATTGATAGTTGGTTTCAAAAAGCATGATGGATTCAATAGATGGCGCTTCTACAATTTTGGTAATCTCTTTTATAATCTGTATGATGGTGGCAGTGATTTCATGCAGCCAAATAGTAATACTAAACTTAAAAATAAAATGTTAATTAATAAAAATAAAACTGTTAAAGATGAACGAAAGAAATATTTATAGAAGTTGGCACTATGTTATTTATGCTCCATTATTATTACAACCTCTAAAATAGTTGAAAACGATTGACAAATACAATATTATCCAATACAACGTACCCAGTGTTTATATCCTGTTTGCTAAGAACCTATTTCAAGCGATTACAAATTACCATAATGAGGAGTTTTCCAGTAGGTATTGATAGTTGGTCTCAAAAAGCATCAATAGATGGCGCTCCTACAATTTTGGTAATCTTTTTATAATCTGAATGATGGTGGCAGTGATTTCATGCAGCCAACTAATACTAAACTTAAAAATAAAATGTTTATTAATATAAACATAATTGTTAGAGGTTGAACGAAGTGTAAAAAGAAATATTTATAGAAGTTGGCACTATGTTAAATTATTATTACAACATCTAAAATGGTTGAAAACTATTGACAAATACAATATTATCCAATACAACGTACCCAGTGTTTATATCCTGTTTGCTAAGAACCTATTTCAAGCGATTATCAATTACCAAAATTGTCGGAGCGCCATCTAGTGAGTGGTTAGGAATGCTTTAGATACCTATTGGAAAACTGCTTATTGTCGGGGCGCCATCTAGTAAGTGGTTAGGAATGCTTTAGATACCTATTGGAAAACTGATCATTCAACTTTTACCGCCAATAAAGTTATATGCAGAGAAGTTAGACCCATACAGCCATGTTTTCTATAAAGATAAGAATGTACAAAAATAAAATTAATAAGCGAGGTTTTAGCAAGAGATATTTAAATACTCAAGTTCGAGTTTCGATGAGAAAGGCAAACAATTTTCACCTCTATATTATAAAATAGCAGATATTGACAGAAAAATTATAAATATAAATTTCTTGCATATAATGGAACGTGTTTAACATATCCGTGCGCCATGTTTTTCCACACATACGTTGTGTAGCAAAACGTCATTTTTCGTTTACAATTTCCTAAAAATATCGTAAATATTTGCAAATTTTCAGGTTTCTTTGTTCAGTTTATAACTAGATGTAAAAATGATTCGAACTGACGGTTTGGTGCAACGAAAGAATATCATACCGAAAGAGAACAATACCGAAGGAGGACAGAAAGAAAACCACGACGTCGATGATAAGAAAAGTGATAAAAATTATGATGACGGCGATTCGAAGGAAACAAGGCTCACTCTCATGGAAGAAGTATTACTCTTAGGATTAAAAGACAAAGAAGTAAGTACCTGCTTAGGGTGCGCATACGTTCTTATTAGAAAGTACTTTCACGGATTAGGGCCATGATTGGAGTTGACTAACTTGCTGATGTTCTATGAAATGTTATGGTAATTTCAGGGTTACACATCGTTTTGGAATGACTGCATATCCAGTGGATTGAGAGGATGCATTTTAATCGAACTTGGGCTCCGTGGTCGTGTTGAATTAGAAAGAGCTGGCATGCGAAGAAAAGGACTGCTGTCTAGAAAAGTAATAGTGAAATCAGGTAATGTTTTGCTTTACTAAAAGGCATCTCTGAAACATGTTGCGTAAATTTATGATGCAAACAGATTCCTCTTGTACCTCATCATTTCAACCTTGACATTTGAACTACCTACCACCAGTTATTGCCTATAGCATGACCAATTAATAATTATTAGTCGTTTGTAGTTACCAGAATGTTGTAAATGTATACTTACACTTTACTATTACATGAATTTTCATGTTATAAAAAATAATAGTTCAGTCTGTCAGATCTCTTTTAGGTCGCTAAGCTAGTGTAGTAAGTTTAGTTTAGTCACAGTCACCATTAACTAACCTAATTACTTTATATTTATATTGAAAGTAGTACTTACAGTTGATGTCATAGTAACAAACTTCCCACTTGCCCTGAATATTTTTTATCTGGTTTCTAATTCACTGTTATTGTATTACAGATATAAAGTTTGGTATGCGCAACCAACTTTATTATTATAATTAATATGTAAAGTTTTTTACTCATTCATATAACCAACTTTCGTGACATTGTCTAGGTGGACTTCTTTTAACCTATGTGTTAATCAAGGTTTTAAACTATCTGTGTGCCAAATTTCATCCAAATCCATTTAGCCTGTTTGTTATTGTGTTTTAGATACCCCTACTGGAGATGTATTATTAGATGAAGCTTTGAAACATATGAAAGAAACTGACCCTCCAGAAACTGTACAAAGTTGGATAGAATATTTAAGTGGTAAGTTTTGCTGTCTATTTTCCAGCAGATTGTGTGGGAAGTTGATTCAGTCATCTATAATTATATATCTATGATTGTCCAATTTCATCCACTAATGAGTATTGTAGGCAATGAAAATATTGCAATGAGATTGTCGAAATGTTTGTTATAAAATAAGCAGTGCAATTTGCTATTGTTTTAACCTAGAGATTAAGAAAACCAATCTTGGGAGTAGGCCGTAATGTTACATGGTTTCCTTTTTTATTGTTTTATGTTATACGGCAGGCAAACAGGCAAGCGGGCCTGATGGAAAATGTTCACCACCGCCTTAAGACATCAGCAACGCCAGGGGAGTCACCAATGTGTTGCCCGCCTCTGAAGATACCTCTAATATACCTCTTGAATGATCCCACGTCATAGTCCAAAGGAAACACTGTGGCTGGGAGCTCATTCCACATCAGCTCATTCCTGATAGATAAAGACAACATTGTTTCACAACCTGCCTAGGCCATATCCTGCCATATCCATTATGTATAGGGAACTAGTGTAAGCTGATCATAGATAAGTGAATAAATAAATTTACTAAAATTTTCTGATCACTACTTATGTAATTAAACCTCTTCTATAATTTATAGGTGAAACATGGAATCCTATGAAGCTCAAATACCAATTGAAAAATGTACGTGAAAGGCTGGCTAAAAATCTTGTTGAAAAGGGGGTGCTGACTACTGAAAAACAAAACTTTTTATTATTTGATATGACTACACATCCACTGACTGATAATGTCGTTAAATGTCGACTAGTAAAAAAGGTAAGAAAATATACATATTACCTAGTTTCGGAATTGACTAATACATCATATGATCACAAGAAAAGGAGAAGAATAGAATTTTTCACAAGAAAATATAAATAGGCATGGAAATCCATGGAACATGAGTTATTGTAAATATTGTAATGTTCTATTGTATCACTCTTTTGTTATAAACAGAAAGGAATGTTAACTTCCTGAAATATGTCTTTATGAATATAGATTGTAATATAACCCATAATAATTAAAATAAGTTATTTTTTTATTTTAGTGAGCTTATCCAGAATAATGTTCAGGCATGAATAAAACTCAGACATGGCAAATCTTTAGTGCAGGAAAATCTAAGAAAATAGTTTCTATTGGTTGTTAATTCTGTTAAATAGAACTAAAATTTAAAAAAGTATACAGCACAAAATAGTACATAATGTACTTATCTTACTTTCTTTTACGATGGTTACCCTAAAATGTAAAATTATAAGTTGTAGTTAATTGTTGCAATATTTATGGCTTCATTTCAGTTAACTACCACAGTATAACTAGCTATTCCTGTAGCCAATAGCCGCTAGCTGGCAAATGGACGCTAAATTGCCATGACTAAATAGCCATGGCACTCATATTTGAAGTAATTGGTAGCTTATTAACAAGCCAACACTGGTGTTTTGCAGGTGCAGGAGGCTGCGTTGCGGCGCTCCATCACGGACGTGGCGCACGCTGACAAGCGGTCGCTGGCTCTACTGATGCTGGCCCACTCGGCAGACGTGCTGGAAAACGCTTTCGCGCCCCTCTCTGATGAAGACTATGAGCTCGCGACGCGGCGTGTGCGCGCTCTCCTAGACCTCGATTTCGAGGCGGAAGCCATGCGCCCGGATGCCTGTGAAATCATGTGGGCGGTCTTCGCAGCGTTCACCAAATAGCGGTAATGTCACTAACAGTTGCCCACCACATAGACGGTTTTAAAATACATGCACACACATGGGTAGAAAAATTTGTGATTGAACTGTGCCCATGAACTATTGCGTTGGAAGAAAATATAAATCATTTCTCATTTTACGTATTTTGAAAAAACAAGTAGAAAAATGTAAATTGATTAGGTACGCAATATTTGTGTACTCATACATACATTTTATGAATGAATACACAAATTGTGTACCCATAATTTTATGTAAAATTAAGCTGTATTATTTCTTTTTGAATTTGATTTTCCACAACAGTGGTCAACAGAAATCTCGATTCCCAGTGAAGATATAGATATATATAGCGCCAAGAAATTTATAACAAAAGAAAATGTTTTGGCGTTCAACATTTACATGTCACATTTCGAAATGCGGATTTATTGTTTAATATTATTACTGTGATGTGGATGTATTTCTTGTATTGCCATGGGAGTTAAATCATATTTTCCTGCTTTAGTTAAAAATAATTTAAATTAATTTTCGATCTTTTATAATTTACAGTTATTTGTGTTTATGTTATTTTATGAGAATGATATACCTGTAACTAACATGAAATAAAATTATTACAACTAAGCTAATGCGAGCCAAACTTCGGTTTTTGTATTATTATTAGTTTTATTGAAAGCATGGGTGTAAAATTTGTTATATTAAATGACTGAGGAAGTGTGCCGCGCGAGAGCTAAACCGGGATTTGAAGCCAGGATGAAGATGAAATGACTGAGGCAACAAAACTAGCTATGGCTTCCTGTATCATTGACTATCGTTTTATAAAAATATGATGTATGTATGTGTTATCTACATTGTGTAAATAACTGATGTAATAAGTCGAATGGGTTGTATATTTCTATTCATCCTCCTGACCTAATTTCTTCAGTCTCTCTAGATGTATGTAATAGAAGCACATGGTTTATTTTTCTACATCTAAGTTGATCCCATCGTTCTGAGTACTACTTAGCATTCATAAGCAATAAAATCTTTCTGCTTCGAGTCAATGGGGCTGCCGGGCTGCCGTTTTATTGGCCATAAATTGGCGTCACTGGCGACTAAGGTCTTGTCATTGCCAAAATATAGCTGTTGTTATATTGACTATTAGAGTGCGCGCAAGATAAGCCTGCACTTAGGTATGGCGTCCCTGTCTTTGCTGTTGGAGCAACTCCCAGATGCTATTTGCTCTGTCAAATTAAGTTCCATGTTCAGCCGCGGGCAGTCAGCCATCTATGACTATTCCAGTATTCAACTTCCAACTTTTAGGTTTAGACATAAAAGTAATTACAAATTTGCATCAACAGTTATGCCAACACTAGAAAGGGATACAGGACTATATATAGATGGTGACTCTCGCTCGGCTCGGTGTTTGTCATAACAGCTTGCAGTCTCTTTTGGTTAAGTAAGACCATGGTCATGGACCAAAGTAGGACATCTTTTGACAGCCAGACCTCACGTTCCAGTAGCGTCACCTAGTGAAATTTTTGAATATCGAATTATTTTGTTACGAGATATTGTCAATAGTGTATCTTGGCTAATAGCTACAAGTTTCTGTATTATTTAGTTTTAAACATTTTTGTACCTTCTGATTACAAATTCTATACAGTTTATCTACATATTTATAAATATTGAAGTTGAAAATTGTGTTTATATATTTATTTTCATTTAGGTAGAATAAGGATCGAACTACAGCATTACATGGCAAATTCGGAATAAGTGTACCTAAATCAACATGAATAAACAATCTGTCAAGAAGAGGCCCTAGCGTGACTGTTCATGAATAAATTTATGTAAATCGAAGATTCCTATACCTACCTACTGTCGTTAAGAAAATTTTAGTTGTAGTACATATTAATACCTTGTATTTCGAAAATTTTAATTTGTTATTGTTTAACTTTAAATGGGGTTTTAAATTAAGTATGTTTCGGCTTTTTTATTTGGACCTTAAAAATGGTATCAAAAAAAAAACAGGAAAAACAAATAGAAATTAAAGTGATAAGTGTATAAATTAAGATAATATAATGTATCATACACATAGTATTAATTTACTCAAAATATATTCCTTAGTAAATTAATTTTGTTTTTTTTTGTTGGGGGTCATATATGTAACCCAGAATAGAAAATAATACAAAACATCTATTTTAGTTCATTTATTAAAAACTCACACACTCATCACACATTGGATAAGTCTTTACCTCTTCATAACACTATAATTTTAATGTCTATAACAATAACTGCTCACAATGCATACAATACATGATATTAGAAACTAGTGTGTTTATCTAGTATTATTTTTATATATTGTCTGAGAGTAAAATCAGAAACTGAAATGCATGATTAAACTACTACCTATTAATTTGGAGAAGTATGTAAATGTAATGCATTTTCATTTTCGAGGCTGATAGGAAATACACTTAGGTACATTACTTTCAGTTAAGTTCTAACGAATCCCTAACTTGGTAGGCAAGTATTATGTTTTCAGTCTGTAATGTCACCCCCATTTTACCGTGGTACTGGTGATATCATCCTCAGAAGACTATCTCAGGCTTAGATTGTAGGTACTACCCTCCTAACTTATTTGGTGCCTGGTAACATTTCTTATGCGCTAAAATTCACTCGTCTAAATTCAGAATCATAAAGCATGAGAACAAATCAAAGTGGAATGTAGTGTTTATAAAATAAGGTTCATATTTGTGTCACGCCTTTTAAACAGAGGAGCGACACGAAACTTATAAGTGATACAAAAATGGACCTTATTTTATGAGCAATACATTCCAATTTGACTGCTCTCACGCATTTTGCTCCTGAACTTAGCCAGTTGTAATAAGCGCATTAATATGATAAACCTATTTATCGTAACTATATAGTTCTAACTACATTCAGATAGTATAAGACATATGATAAAAATAGGTACAGATGTCAGCGTCAAAAATATTATATCGAACAGATGTTGATGAACAACTACGAAAATTAGACTTTACCTCAAGTGCACAAGGTCTATTTCAGAATAGACACAGTACCCATCAAACACAATTCTGACTAGAACTATCATACTGTGGGTAAAGTTTAATTTACTTACATGGTTCGATGGCATCGACACGATATTTTTAAAGCAGACTGTTCCTTTCATCTTACATTTTACAAGGAAAATTGAATAAGTACGCTGACATACTCTCGAAGCTTGAATACGGGTTTAATTCACAGCCCTAAAAATTCTTGAAACACATTTCCTTTCAAACTTTATCTGGCACTGGCGGCAAATATCCGTTAATCAGTAGACAGAAAATCCTATTTGGTCATACATTTATAAGTACGCATTTACTATTAACAATACTTACAGTTTAAGCGTAGTTTTAGTAACATAAATAAATACTAGATATCGCCAATGTGATAGTAATTTAACCTAAAATTTAAGTAAATAATAAAATTAACATTATAACAAATTCAATAAATAATAGAGTAAGAAATATTTGTAGATCAATAAACATGAGGTTTACTAAGGCAAGCACTTTGGGCCTTGATGTAACATCATTGGACCAGATTTGAAGTCCTTGGCCTCTATATTACAGTACAACTATAGAGAAACATAATTTAACAAACTTACTGCAACGTGTCTGTGTCTGAAGTCTGAACTGGCGGCGTTGTTACGCAGGAAAATCAAAGAAACGGAACTGTCAAAATTAGTTCTTTTTCTTGTCCCGAGCCAATTCATACACAATTAACCACAGAACAAACACACTGGACTGGAGTCCTAGAGACAATACATCACAGCAATACAGATAGAACAATGTTTACTTATCTTCACGCATACTCGTCACATTAACATGCAAGCTTAATTAATTGGTGGCTTGAGATCGTTCGGAGATATCAGAGACAGTAACTTATTGATCCTACGTGGTGTGTTGGCGGTGACGGTCACCAGGCCTCGGTGTAGCGGACGTCGTATTCTTGGAGCTGGGGCAGTCGCTGGCGAAGGATCTCGAACGCCTCGGCGGAGAGCTTGGTGCTGTTCAGGTTCAGCCGCCTGAGGCTCGATAGGCCTGCACAATAAATACAGTTATCGAACGTTTTCACAGACGGTAACCTGACCTTAACCTAGTTAAACCTTTTTCGATTTTTAATCTCGACATGTACCTACAGAAACTTGGTACAAGGCGGTGTGATGTCCAGTAAAATAAAAATACATAACACCAACTGCTTCCACTTAGGGTGTCGGACAAGGCGACTAATGTTTGAGAGGCTAACGAGCTGGGGCCAAACCAAGATGCTGCCAAGAGTGGAGGATTATATACCTCTAATCTGTTATGGGCTGTTGAGTTGATTAAGTTAAGTTTATATCTTGCATCTACGTATCCTGTAAATAATTACCTGATAAAGCTTCTATTCCCTTGTCGGAGACCGGCGTCTCGCAGAGGTTGAGCACCTGCAGCCGCGGCAGGTGCTCGGCGATCAGCTGCACGCCGCTGTCGCCGAATTTCGTCGCCCAGAGGTTCAGGTAGCGTAGCGACGGCAACTGAAAGAAGAGAAATTCCTGAGAATGGGAAGAGAGGCCTGGAAACGCAAGAGTAAGTGAGGGAGACTAGAACTGTGGAACTAGAATGTAGCAAGCCTATATCCGACTGATATTCGTAGGTCCAGCTAGAAGTAGACCAGCTATTGACCGAAAACCAAATAATAGGCAGCAGCGTTTTCTGTTCTCTGTTCTGAACATTCCCAACACAGAGCTCATAAGCATATGACAAAAGTGGAGATTAGTTGCTCCCCTAATGTGGCACAGGCTTAAGTCTTGTTAATTCAGAGGCATGAAAGCAACCTCTGGTGTCATGACTTACGGAGGGGTGATAACTATCGAATCTAATATTAGTATGTATAAGAGAAGATAAATCTGTAAAGCAGCAATTTGAATGACATGCATACCTTGATGAGATGATGTGCGCAAGCGCTGGTGACGCTCGTGAAGGCGAGTGAGAGACACTCAAGGTTGCCCAGCGCGCCGGCCTCCAAGAGAGCAGCCACATCTGCGTCGGTGGCGCGAACTGGCAGCGCCAACCTCCGCGGACCACCTTCTGATTGCTGTAATATCAAGAGGATAGATGAGTCAAATATTTTTGTCAACTATTTGTTTTTTGTGGGCCGATCCAGATCCATCCAAGGCAGGGCATGTTTTAATTCTATTCGGTTGGCTTAATGCTGTGACAAAGAGCAAAGAAGTCCCGGACTAGGGGCAGTGTCTATGTGTCTAAGCGATACCCCCAGGATAAACTTGATCGGCTCAATTACAAAAGCAATATCTTCAATGCTGTCAAACTTACCAGCCTCTGCAGGCTTTGTTGTCGGTCACACAAGTCCTTGTAGTATTTCTGGCCCAATGCAGTCCCTTGTAGTGCGGCGATAATTTCCAACTGCGTCTGCTCACCACTGGCGATCTCCCATTCCAGCAGGAGACACAAAGCTTCTAGTGCTGAGGGCTGAAACACAAATAAACATTTGATTCGTGTTCACTCCCGAAATATTACTTCTCGATCAAAACAAAACCGCAGTTTATATGCTTACATGTTCAGTCAAAGCGACGAGAAGAAAATCAGGCAGTTGTTTGCTCATACTCTGGAGGAAGCTTTTCCTTTTGCTGCAGCAATTCATTAGACTTCCAAGCTGTAATAGACAGTTTACAATGACATAACTTGAATAAAAGAAAGTCTTCAAATCACGTTTACGTTTCTTCAATAGTCAGCTATAGGGGCGCGGCAGGGGCAATAGACATAGACATAGCTGTCTCGACTCTCACACTCACTCTCAGACGCCAGTTTTTTGTCGAGAGTCGAGCGTGCACGAATGTGCTGTTACGTCAGTCACCCTCGCCCCGCCCCATCACAAACGTATCTACATTACTTACCATATCGCCCCACAGCTGGCACAGTTGTTGGTGCGGCAGCGCCAGTAGCGGGTCCGAAGGGGCCACGGCCTTCAGCCAGGAGGGGGGGCAGGGTCGGGCGGCGCGTGCTGGCGCCAGGCAGGCGTGGGCGGCGCATCGTGGGTCCCGGGCCAGCGTGGCCAGCAGCCCGGCCAGCCGCCGCGCCGCCGCCGGGCACGACAGCGCGCCCGCGCACAGCGGCACCGGCTGCAGTACCGCGCCCACCACCACCACCCAGTCCTCGTATTGGCACCTGAAAGGGAAACTGTTGTCAGTATTGGAGCCAGGTTGGGTGTCGTAAGTAGTTTGGTGGAAGTAGGTCGACTTTGAGAGAGTAAAATATGAAATGCATACGAAGCGTGGCTCAACATGGAGAGACTCGACATGGAGAGACTAGACATGGTGAGACTCCACATACCGAGATGCGACGTAGTGGAATCTCGACATGAAAACAATAATTCGGTTTGTCTTCAGGGCCAACCGATTTGAGAAATTCGGAAACTGCTTGCTGTTGAATCTTATATCACAAAGACGAAAGTACCAAGGTAATCAGTTACCTACGTCGGCACTTCGGCACAATTTCAATCGCAATAGTGGGTTTATGGCACTACGGACGGAATTTAATTTAAGACATAAGAGGTGCGATAAGAAAAATATAGGCAGGTACGATAACGCTTAAAGTTGAATAGCTAGTAAAAATCGATTTACTTATTTATACCTTATGGTATTTTGATACAAATAGCGATTTGAGCAGCATGAACTCTCCACTTATGTGAGATATATCTCAAAGGCAGACAATCTACGAAATGACATCCGTAAACCGAAAATGGGAAGCAGCAGTTTCCGTTCACCAAGATCTCCAAATTTTCCATTATACCTATTTACTTCATGTAAAGAAATCTGAATACAAACCAAGACCAAAAAAAAACCACGACACTTACATGTGCTCCAAGATATCCGCGAAGCACATCACTTCCTCCTCTGTATCTGTGCAGCGATGAGGCGCCGGCGCATCGCGGTAGTGGTCATCCAGTGCTGCTAACGCGACCGCTGCGAGGTTAGGCGCAGCTCGCGGGTGCGGGCAGGTGGCACGACCGCCGTGCGTCACCTCGACGAACCTTCGGACCAGGGCCGGGCCGGAGTTGTGAGAGCTCAGCGCGCTGGAAGACGATATCATGTCAACGCGTGGTGGAGAGATAGGTTTAAAACAAACGGCTGTGGTTTTCACGTTTCTTTCACTTGGGAACGTGAAGGGTGTGCGTTGAGCGCTATTGGTCCTATTTGTGAACCGCTCGCATTGAGCCGAACGGTTTTCAATTTTTATTTTCAACAGGAAAAATTCAATATTTTGATGCATGACACTGATTATCCCAAGTTTTAACCGCTTGCTGTCGATGTAAGAAAATAACACATCAGTTGCCTTTAATTAAAATTAGGTTTTTTTTATGTTATCCGGCAGACAAACAGGTATGCGGGCTACCTGATGGAAAGTGGTCACCGCCGCCTATGGACATCAGCAATACCAATGCGTTGCCCGCCTCTAAGGAAACCTCTAATATATCTCTTGAACGATCCCATGTCATAGTCCAAAGGAAACACTGTGGCTGGGAGCTCATTCCACAATGATACATTCCACGATGAAGATAATTTGACAGTTAAATCAAAATTGAAAACCGTTCGACACGGGACGAGTGGATCTAAAACAAAACCCGAGTGCGCGGGCGCCCGATCCGAGCGCTGTTATTCTAATCCATTACGGCTTCAGGACGTGGTGACGGAATGCCTGAAAGGCCAGCAATAAAGCCCAACGCAGCGTACACCCGGAAGTGCGTTAAACATTTACCGGGTTAACGGACTCCGGTTACCTTTCAGGCAGTAGGCTCACCCGTCTTGCGTGGCTATGTACGTACCGCTGGGCCAAAAGTAAATAGGTACCTAAGTAATTCGTTCATTATATGGTCCCACAAACAAATAAAGACTAAGACCTCACTTGTTTTCACCAATTAGCGTGTAAATAACGTAGTATTGGTGTAAGTAAATAAATAAATATTATTCAGACTTATATTTATTTATTGTTCTCAGCGAATCCATCCACTAAGTAAGCCTGCACGACATATTTTTCATACTCGGGGAAAAAAGAAAAATAAAGACTTTAAACATGCAGTGCAGGTGTCGATGGACGTAAAACAATGATTGGTCAACCGCTGCGGTAGCTACTTCCGTACATAAGTACTCAAGTCATATATCTATGTACGTAATTATAATTATTTTATTTGAAAATCTTGTTTCGTTCAAGTAGGTAGGCACGAGCACGCAATGCACGTTGTGAATAATTACGGAAAAAATTAGGATCGGTCAAGAAAGATAGCGATTCTATTTTCAGAAAGCAATTAATTTTATCGAGACGAGGTATTACTGACGTCAATCAGACCAAACCCTACATTAAAAATACCTCGCGGAGCTACGAAATTAAGTGCGGCCGATGACGTATTTAATAGCCTGTATTGTAACCAAATGAGGCTCCGGGCTATTGTACTGCACTGTGGTCGAATATGCCAGTTTCATATTGGACCGATAATATGAAATAGGTAGGTGAGCCATTGCGTTTGCAATTGCATTTTCCCTCTATTCACGGGATGACATTAATTAAATCCTGACTATTAGTATTCAGCAAGGACAGTATCTGTGGTTTGTTAATTATGTAGTTACGAGTATACCTACCTACCTCATACCATCGAGTGCCGTTGCCCACCGATATGAGAGGCCCGGGCGGCCCTCACTTCTCATATCGAATCGTGTATTGCATACGTTACTCAATTAATTAATTATTTACAGAAACACGTTCGTTTTGACACTTTGACGTTAGCGATGACGTCAATACGATATCATAATATTGCGTGATGCATTTGATCAAATTGGATACGCTATGAATGTGCATAAATTAATTAGCATTCGTTAGTTTAGTATTACTTATAGATATGTTAGTCAGTTAATATAATTTAGTTCTAACAATAATGTGGATCTTATATATCGTTTTTCTTCTTATATCGTTAATAAACTAAGAGATTTTTTTTAGTAGTAGTCATCATGTTGGCCGAAACACGCCCACTGCTGGGCATAGGTTTCCTCCAGAGATCTCCACAAAAGCCGGTTGTGTGCCTTCAGCATCACGCTGGTTGGCTGGCAAAATTTACCAGGTCGTCGGTCCACCTTATGGGACCCACGCTGCCACCCACGCTGTGTCTACCGGTAGGTGATGAACCTGTAGACGGCCTACAACGCGAGGATGCCGAAGACCGGGCAAAGTGGAGAAGAATGAGTTGGAAAGCGGACCCTGGCAGAGCCGGGATAAACGTTAGGATGATGATGATGACGAACCTGTTGATATCGAAATAAAGTACCTGATATACTCCTTGACGAGTTGCCTGGCGTCCGGCGCCTTCGCGAAGTCCACGTTCCTAGTCAGGACTCGTCTGACGGGCGGCGCGAGCGCAGGCAGCGGCGCGGCGCGCGGCCGCCGCCGGCACAGCCGCGCCAGCAACGCGCACAGCTCGCCGCTCGCGCACCGCTCGGCGAGCAGCGGCGCCGCCACACTAGTAGCCGTCTCGGACCACTCTTCCCAGTCGGGACTCTCGACGGCCTACAACAATAACAGCTTGTTGTTTTCATAGCACTAAGGTGGAGCCGCTTGATCGAGGAGGCTCGCCTGCGCTGGTTTGGTCACGTATTGCAATGCGTGGTATTTGGATACGTGGGAAATAGGTGCCAGAGCCTGTCGGTATCAGGAAAAGCCCCGTGGGTGACCTAAGAAGTGATGGATTGACATCGCTGAGTCGGATAAGAGAGCCAACGGCTTACGACGCGAGTATGCCGAAGACCGGGCGAAGTGGAGAAGAATGGGTAGGAAAGAGAACCCTGGCAGATGCCGGAATAGGTGCTAGGTGCGATTATAATGTAAGGTAGAGCCGCTTTAGTTCAAGCTTTATAATGCATATGGCTATGGAATGGAACGCGTTGCCTGCGAGTGTCTTCTATGATCATTATAATCAAGACGCCTTCAAGGTGAGTGAATAGGCTGTTCCTAGACAGGCATACTCCATCATCGGCCGCATAACAAAATGCCTGGCTAGTCTAAATTACAATAATAAAATAAAAAGCTTGAAGCCTTCATGACGTTATGCAGTTACTGCAGCCTATGGCGGTATACTACGGTTTAGTGGTAGACGCGCGCGAGAGCATAACCGGGACTAATGCCAAGATGATGATGAGATGCAGAATCTTGAAATGTTCTGGTATCCAACTAAGTACTTACTGAATGTTAAAGATTTCGCACAAACTACTTTGTAGTACTGTTGTATTATGAATAAATTGACGTGGAGTTAAGACTATATCGTAAAGGAAACACATATTTAATTATACCTACGTAAGTACCCAAATAGAAGTTATAACCTATTAGGGTAGGTAAAGGCGTTACATTCAAAACTGCCTAGGTAGGTAGCCTATTAGGCATTCACGTTACTCTGAATGACGCTGTTCTTCAGTGCCTTTATTTGTGTTTTATTTGGTGTGTCTGTTGCGTATATAACACATTTTCCTATTTGTGGGCGCGTGTGTACGAGCTAAGTACGTAAATCATATGTAAACATGAGCGCTAATGAGGCTGTCACGACCAATGGCGCCTCAGTTACAGGGCCACCGCCAGATAAACACAAACATTGGGTTTCTTTGGACTATTTTTACGTCAAATAGTTGTCTGGGAATCACAGGCCTACGCGAAGTGAAGTAGTAAACAACATCTGACTAAAGCTTCAAGAGCTTCTGTAATCTACATACAACACTCGAGTAGATTGCTTTAAGTTCTATTTAGGAACAGCCCCTATATACTTTCTATAGTGAGTATATACATCCGGGTTTTAAGCCTGCTGCGAGTGAGGGTAATTTTAGATAGCTGTGCTGCCTATAGTGTAGTATAGAGTATGTCTTGCACGGCAAGAGTGTGGCATTTATAGAGATAGGTAGGTTAATTAGAGGTAGACCTACTCCTATTTTCCCTACTTATAATACTTATGATGTTTGTCTTTGTGACATGGATTTTGAAGTAACTAATTTAGCACGTTTAAATTACTTTATATCTACAGAGCCAAAAAATATATAATTTGCCATAAAGGTAGCTAACTTTTCAAAATTATATTTATATTCATATTACATTACACCTACAAATTCAGAAATTCAAGTGACACCCGCAGGAACACAGCGTAACATAATTTTATGTAGATAATGATTTATACGCATGCACATGTAGAATATTCACCTCTGACAGTAAATCGGTGAGCATTTGCAAAGGCGCTCGTGTCACACTTTCATCTTGCAACGGGGTCGTCATGACGAAATCGACCATGTTCTGCGAACACAAAATATACAGCGCTAATAAATAAACAAGTTTTGCTTTTGCATCCCAATAACGGAATATTACATAATCACAGGAAATAACACTCACCTTCAGTTCCTTCATCACAACTTCTTTTCTAACTGTTTTTGTTAGGAAATTTCTATATCTTATCATATTTTTCTGAAATGGAAGAAATATAGTTATTAATATTTTAAGAGCCTAATGCCTGATTGCACTTAACTAGGCGATGTTTATGTTGATTTAAGATATTCCAAACACGATCAAAGACCAACAATCGAAAACTAAATTCGCTAAGTCACTTTTAACGTTATGATAATAAGTAAAACTAGCATGTATTTAAAAAAAGTATTTTAGTAGTTTATTGGTTATATAACACCCATAATACAAGCTTTGCTTTGCTTTCCTTTTTTTTGGGGCTAGATGGGGCTGTGTCAAGCATTTATTTATTTATGACATCGATTTTTTGACTCCTAAATGCTTAGGAATATCTTAAGGCGCCAACTTAAGAGTCCCCTAACCTTATGAATGTATCTACCTGTATCGAATGTATGTACCTTATAAATCGTATGAATGTTTCGAACTACGTATTTAATCGTGATATTGTCATATTGTCGTTTGGCCGAACTTACCCGCCACACGATAGAATGGTACCACTGGTCCCTGGTGTACGCGTCATTCGCCTGAAAGTGGATAACGATATTTAGACAGCGCCATTTAGATTGCGGCCAAATTGATTGACATGGATTCATTATTGGATTGGCCATTACTGTACGAGTACCAATTTAAGAGATTGACGACTAATAGAACGTGGTCGTGCAGTTGATGAGTGGGTAGCTACAAATAATAGCTTAGATAACGACACGGTGCTCCTGGGACTAAAATTGAATCGCTTATAAAATGTAGATGTCAATCCTGTTGCAAAAAACGGGTACAAGACAAATTTTCATACAATCGAGACAATTCGGAGACCTTGGATCTCCCCCTGGGATCTTTCTGGGTGCAATCTGATTATGCACTTCTGGAATATGGATGGAGGAGGTCTAGAGTTCGAAGGTACTTAACCGATTGAAAAGGTCGTTTACGCCACAGGGGGAAAGTTTAAGTAGGAATTTCGATTCCATACAACCCGTGTATGAAATCGTTATTCCGACGTAAACTTTCCCGCTGTGGCATAAACGGCCTTTTGGATCAGTACCTTAGGAACTCTAAACCTCCTCCATCCATGCTCTAGATGTTCATAACCAGATGGCACCCAGAAGGTTCCCAGGAAGAGAATCAAGGTATTCAAATTGTTTCGATTGTATGAAAATTGCATATATGCCAGTTTTTTGTTAAGAAGTGTTTTGTATTGGCCGGTAACCGTATGTAGTAGGCGTATAGCTACGGATAGTTAATGCAGTTTTTACTCTCTTTGTTGAGTTCTACGGCGAACTCTACAATTTCTCTGCAATACTATGGAATTATCTGGCTTCGTCCAAAAATCTATAGAAATATTAAGTATAATAACTATAAAACTCACTTGCAATAGCAGAGATCCGTGTGACATGACGATCCTAAGGCAGTATTTCCGAGCGGAGTCCCACCGCGAGATGCAGAATACCTCCTGCATGCAGCTGTAGACCAGCGGCTTCTCTAAAAGCCCGGAGGGCTGTGGAACACGGATATACACGTTAAATGCAAAATCAGTAGTAGTTAATCCTCATCAACAGCGCGCAAATAACCGCGCGTCAACGTTTTTTCATAATATCCATCCACGCTTGTGTAGGTATTTGAAATTACAGTTTTGAAAATACACGTCTGGAAACACTGCTGTCCATTTTTAATCCTCGAGGAGAGAGGATTACGAGTTTGGTGTCTGTATCTCTGTGTGTATATGGTGTCCCGAACGGATTGACAGATTTTATTGCCTAGGGAAGCCACATGGCCACGGTCCACCTGAAAAGCGGCCATCATTTCTAGAGCCATCAGAAGCGAAGAAGAGCGAAAGCCAGTTTATCGAGATAACTCTTAGGTATATTTCATTCAAATATTTTTAACCAGTTGGGGAAATACTTAATTGGGTGCTTAAATGTACATTTATCGGTGGTTTTACCGATATCTATTCTATCCATCTATTTCTAATGGTCGGCCTGACGTTAGTCGCCACGTACGAAAGAAACCCATGACTGGTGCTATTGTATTCTACCAAGACTACTCATGAGCCGATGTTGAATCGCCTATCAATCAAAACAAAAAAGTTTAAGGACTTTCCTACAATTTAATTTGAGCATATGCAATACTGTCACTAGAAATTTTTGTTTCAATAGAATGACAGGTGGTACTCTACTTTCCTAGGTCTATTATAATCTGTATCAACATTTATTACCTTTGAAGAGTGGCGCTGTTGTCTTTACTCTAGCTATATGCTTTTAAAATAATGTCAGTAGTTCCACCTCGAGAACCACGAGACTTTAAAATCGAAAGGCTGTCTACTCTACGCATTTTTATTTATTTAGTGCAATTTCGCCATCCGACGTCATTCTGATAACCCTAATTTAGCCACAATCAACTACCTCTATCTAACTACAGGTAATATTATCAACCAATAAAAATCAAAAACAAACAGTCCCCGTTCCATAAACCCGAAATTTTGTCTAATCGTAGCGGTTCACTACACGGTTACCCATTTCAATGTGTAATCGTAGATCCAATTCGAAATTGGGTCAACAAGAGAACAGAGCAGGGTTCGTGCTTTATGAATAGCGTTTGTAGGTCGGGCCGGGGGGCGGTGTACGGCGGTGCATGTCGATATGACGTCAGAGCCGGCGCGGAGCAATGCCCCGGGCGGCTGGCGAGGGTACCGCGAGGCTGCGCGTGACGTCAGCGCGCCGAGCACACCTCGTTTTGCCTACCTCAGCATTATGCACCAAAGCGTCCCACTAAGGAAGTAACGATATATGTATACTTCATATTATAAAAAGGTAAATTTTCTTCGATTGTATAGGGATTGTGTAGTCTCTAATTGAAAATATGGAAGCCAAATTCTTGCTTAAGATGTAATTCCAACAAACTGCATTAAATTTTTATTATTTTGCTTGGTAATGATAGATAGTAGATACCATAAAGTTTTACAATTTTATCTTTATCATTTAGGCAGTATAAACCTCTAAAGTTAGGTATATTTTCTTATATAAAATTCGCGTCATTTCTCTACGTAGTTTTGTCAAAGTTCAATTGCTTTGTTTGTATTCGGAAAAACAGTGGTGGGAAAATCCAAGATGGAAATTATCATTCGCATTTATAGTTAACGAGCTTTTGCCATCTTCCTCGTGAATCGGGGTTTTTTAGTTATTTTACCGTTTCACTTACCATATCAACTACAATAATCCCAGCGTCAAGTTCTAAGTAGTGGGTGCAGCGGTTTCGGATGCATAAAGTAGGTAGGAAGGAGTTAGGTTCATTAGAATCATTTATGTCTACCCATTTTCAGTTAGTTACTCAGCTTCCTGCTTTATATTTGTATATTTTAAATTCGTTTCTATGAATAATGTATATTTGCTAATTTTAGGTAGGTACAGAGTCGTATTATTACAACGTTGAATCATATTTAATTAAAGTATTATTTTTAATAACATCATTCTCTGACTCAAGGGATCATCATTATTTGCCTGCCCTTAGCCCATTCAATATAAAACATTAACTTCTGGTATTGTCTTCGTCTGAGCAGTTTTCGACAAAAGGTGTGTTCCCGGGTTCGAGGACACAGTTAAGGCACATTTAAAATTTTACAAATCATCATTTTAAAATTTTTAAGCTTCAACATCTTTATGGCACAGAATATCTAATACTTTATGTGGAACTTATGGCAAACTGTGAGTTCAAAGTGTGGCAAATTCTTGCCTAAAATACACAAACAAAACACATTGGCATTAAAATGCTTTGTCTATGCATTAGTTAGGTTAAGGATAAACTAACGCGCATCTCCTTTGTTGTATGACAATTCTACGTACTTGCCTTTCAAATTAGCGTAATTACTTTTTTTATTCTAATAAATGAACACCGACATCCTGGCAGTGTGACACATTATGTCTACTAGGGAAACTGTGACAAAAAAACAAGTGGATGAATGTTCTGTGAAATTGTACTCATTTACACAATAAACATTTATTCATCAAACAAGCAAGTAACTGGGCCACCTGATGAAAAGTGGTCAGCGCTGCTCTTTAGTCACCAATGCAATGCAAACAGGGTTCAAGAATGAAGTTGCCATTTTTTAGACCATATTATTTTCTCACAATTTTTTTGTTTTTGATAACATTTCAAAATTAATAATTGATTTCGATAATAAAGCATGTCCAAATGTCACAAAGTTAATAAAAATAAACACAAGATACCCTAATATCCATAAGTATATACATGTTTGAAAATAGCTCTTTTTTATTTGTTGTCAGTTTTGCCTCTTTAACTAGATATAATTTTATATAGAAAACAAAGGCAGATATAATAAAAAAGTTCATTTCAATAGTTAGATACATCTTCTCGTTCGAATTGGAGCCGCCCGACTGGGGAAGTACCTCCACCTTACAGAATATCGCAGCTAAATAATACTCTTTTAAATAGTATTGTGTTTCTGCCGGTGAGTAAGGTTTCCAGTGCTCCATGGGGTGGGGATTTGGGGAACAGTGGCTTTGGCAGTGGAGTGGCATTTGATTTTTGCTGCCAGAGCAACGTGTTATAGAGGTGGGCAACGCATTAGCGATACTCTTGGTGTTGCTAATGTCTATAGGCAGTGGTGACCACTTTCCATCAGGTGGCCCGCTTGCCTGTTTGCCTACCGTACGATATAAAAAAAAAAAAAAATGTTCTGGGTCGCCCGTGGGCGACCTAAGAAGCGATTGATTAACATCGCTGAGTCGAATGCCGAGCCAACGGCTTACGACGAGAGGATGCCGAAGACCGGGCGAAGTGGAGAAGATTGAGTAGGAAAGCGGACCCTGGCAGAGGCCGGGATGAGTGCTAGGACGATGAAGATGAATGTAATGCAGTAGATATTATTTTTAATTCGTGAAGTCCTTGGCTTATGTATGTCGCAGCCAAATGGTTAAATTAGCCGTTTAATTAAATGGCTAGCTTTTTAAGCAATTATTTAATTGAAAATTGGCCAAATTCATGAACTTTGAAAGTAAAATCTAATGAACGATATTGCCTCAAGTTTATGGAGCTCTTCCAATCATTGTCATAATGCTAACCTAAACTAACCGAATAGAAACCTAATGCAAACTATTATTATACTTTAAAGATATTGTGGGTAGGTTAGCATTGGAACAATGTGTGGAGGAGCTGCGTAAACTCGAGGCAATATCGTTCTTTCAACATCAAGTTTCATAAGATTTAAAATCTTATGAAACTGGCAAATTTTCAACTAAATAATTGCTCAAAAATCTAGCCGTTTAGTTAATTGGCTAATTTAACCATCCGGCTGCGACATGTATATTACCAGCTTCTTTATTAATTAGATATTAAAAATGCGAATGTTTGTATGAATGTATGTTTGTTTCTACTTCACGCAAAAACTAAGTAAACGGAAACAACGACACAAAATACGTAACAGACTGCTCTCTCAGTAACTCATGTAAATTTAATTAACTTAACATGTAATATCCATAAGTATAATCTGAACGAAGAAGCTATAATAAAATTATACAACATCAAGTTTAGCTACCTACTGACCGGGCGCTTTGACGTCAACCTTTTTTATTGGAGAAACCTATAAAAAGACGTAACTTAAATACCATATTTCAAAATCGCAATACTTACAAGTTTAACGTAACAATTAAAGAAAATTATAAGTATATCTTTGGTGCCTAGGAATCTAAAAACACGTTAAGTAGTAACCCAGAAAGGATATAGCAAGTCAGCCTAGATCATACTTCTCAGCATGAAGTAAGAATGTCATCACAAACGTTGATTCATGCAAGAAACATGAATCATATTATTAGGTATTGTTATCTCCTTAATATCTTATTTGTTCTCTTACTGTTCTAGAAGATATTGCTAAAGTGGCAGTACTAAAAAGTTTCGTTGATGTCTTTTATATGGCAGAAAATTAAAGTGATGATCACCAAGCCAAATTGAATTGTGATAGCAGATTTTGGAAACAATTTTTTTTATATCGCGATGCATTCAGGAAGCAAGTGACTGTTCCAGATAACACAATACAGGTTGATCAAGTTATTTCATAAATTCGTTCGATAAAGCGAGCTGTCCTCGCCCTAGGAACTTTCCTAAGAGATGTCATTGAAGTCTTTGTGGAAAATCACGTGGATGTATGTGGAATGTCTTGTTTGTTTTTAAATGGGATCCTTAACCTGATTTACCATGATCGAAGTGACTGCTAGCTGATAATGGAGATAGGCAAACATTTATGTTCATTTTACAATTAGTACTTTGATATGAAGTCATTATTAAGTACAATATTTATAATGATAACAACAATTATTTTAAATGAGTTTTATATCATAACATTGACGTCAATCCCATCAAGTAAATTAGTAGGTACTGAACTAATCGTACGTTTTTTTAAATAAATTATTAGTATTTGCAGTTTAAGATAAGTAACTTTAAAAATAAATTCGATAGATACGAATCCGCCACTGACTGAGGTCCATACAATAATTTATTAATGTAATATAATTCAATAGTAATGCATGTCTATTTTGTATGTCCTATGAACCTCTGCAGTTAGGTCAAACGGCGGGAACTCACGGCAGTCGTCATCTGGGAGTCTATAATTCCGATCAAACTTAAGGGGACTTATTTCGCAGGTTTATGACAAAATCGGCGTTTTTATTAAGAACTTCTAAAAAACTAGACAGGCAGATGACAAAATGATTACTTAATTTTATCATAAACCTGACAAAATCTAGGTTTTTGATCAGAAACCTAAACTGTATTTGTGTACCTAAAGATTTTATTATTAAATTTTAGATGGCCTGCACGCATTTCATAGAATTCTGTGTCCGTCTCCACAACTACCATTTCCCAGTGCAACAACTTTAATTCTTTCCATAAGGTTTAGGTTAACTTCAAATCTATGGGAATGATTGGTTTACCTATTTTATTTTGGCTTGTTTATGTTACTGTACTGTCTTTACCCGTTTTTAAAAGAGGTTCATGGAGTTAATGTAGAGGATAATCATCAGCAATCTCTGTTCTGTAAGTCACGAAAATCGACCTCTTGGGAAAATTACAAGAATTTTCTCTTTACGCTTAGGTATCAACCACCGTTCATGATATGAAACACTGGCCGATAAGAACAATTCGATTCGATATTGCATTTCGTTTTATTTTCTTCTCATGCCGCGAATGTTTGTGGGTATTGTAAGGTAGGAAATATTTATTACATACCTATACGCACGGACCTGAAAAAAACAGGTCCGTGTATAAGGCTCCGTCATAATTGGCAACGGTCGTGCGATTATGGTCGTCGCCCGACCAATAGGAGACCACGTAAGCCTACGTACAAGTTTTGCTGGTTTGTTAAAAATTCATTAGCTAAGTTATGGTTATGCAATGCTTATGTTAAATAGGAATGGACGTCACGCTCACCATCCCTCAGTGCGCAATTCGCAATCTACATAGTAATATCTTAATAATCTTCTGATAAGATTGCACACAGCAATTTCGTATTGAAATATTCTACTCGAGTAATGGGACACGCGATGTTGTTTTTTATATTTTTTGATGCAAAATCCGGTTTCCACGTATTATTATGACGTCAACGGGGAACTGTTTTGAGCAACAATATCCATCACAGCAGGTAAATGTAAATATTTATATTTTTCTCTCTCAGCGAGCCCGGGCTACAATGTGAAAATGTGTTTGTATGCTCGATATCTGCCGGGAAAAACTACTAAACTCACAGGTATCAATACATGCACATAGATGACAGATAGATGTATCCGGACCGTTTCCGCAGTCTGACGTACTCGCGCCTATTCTGCGTGGATGTGATGTACTCCTAGATGCCCTATTGTTGTTCCTGCCATCCTAACTCTTCCAGGAAACGTAGCAATCCTTTCAGTTTTACAAACGTCTCCGGGAGGGATTGTGTTGTCCGAGATGCTCAAGCCTGTATGATGCCACCCGAAGCGTTTTGCAGGATGTGTACAGCTGTCTCGCCTTCTTTCAGGCTGGCAATACATGCACATAAACTCATGCTTGTATCCCACTTGTTACTATTAGTCCTGAGAAACCGCTATCGCCTTTCAGCATTGTTATGGGTATACGGAGTGGTATTTATCCAGAATATTATTTATTTACAAATTACTATCTAATCAGCGTGTTAAAAGTAGTGATGTGTAATTCTTATCTAACGAATGACCACGCAAGTACCTATCTAGGCTTCCTTACATATATTAAAGTCGCATGCCGCGTCTATCTGTCTGTCTGTATGTCCGCCAGCTCCATGTAAAGTAAAAATCCTCTAAACAATGGATTTTTAAGCAGTTTTCATCATCAGTTAAATCATTTCTTCTAGATGGTTTATAATATGTACCTACGTTTATTACATGCATACGTATAATAATAAAGAAAAGGCGAGAAAATCGATGCGAAACCAGAGCGGGTCGTTTGTATAAAATTATTAGATCCAATGAACCATATCTATTAATGAATTTGAATCTAATGTAATCAATGATAAGAAATGTCAAAGAATAAAATTACGAATTTAAATATCCTTAGGTTTACTAACTACATCGTTCGTGGAAAGTTTATGAAATTTAAAAAAATAAAAATATATAGGTAATATTTCTATAAAATGCAGTGTAAAAGGTATTATATTTTCATCTATTATTCATATTGTATGGCGCCACCCAATCGAAGCGTGGGACAACACTAGCGCACTTGTAAATATTCAGCAAAACAGGACTGATTAAAATTTCTTTACCATTACGCATATTGGTGAGTAATACTCTGTGTTGAATTGACGTACTTATTTTAACGTTTGAACAGTTGTAGCAAAGATTACTAGCTATTTAAATACATAGTTCAGCTCTTGGTGGAAGCGTCATGGCTGAAAAAGGATATATTACATTATGAGCGTTGGTGGCCAAGTGGTTAAGGTGTCCGACTCGTAAGAGAGGTACCCGGTGCCGCCATGTATTAATGACTCTTTTCTGTGTTATGTACACTAGTTGAACACTAACTGATGTTCTTTCTGAGGGAAAACATCGAGCTGAACCCTGCACGTTCAGGCGATTGAATCCAAACCTGATCTGCCAAATCCTGGTTAAGGCCTTTGCACGCAAAAGTACAGCCGGGACATGAACGTCATGAAGACTCAGATTATGAACAATATTATTAGAGTGCGTCCAAACCTCGCGTATGCGCAGTCGCCATAGAGATTTTTTGTAGTTACAGGAGGCAGTCCGATAAGAATCAGAATGGGAAGGAACCTTGTCAAAATAATTTAAAATGTAAGTTGATATATTTTGAAAAGGTACCCAAGGACTCGTTTCGACTTATCGACTCCGCTTATTTACTTGGCTCGATTTTAATTGAATCGCTGTTGCAGTTCAACGGCAGTTTTAGTTGTAGTAGAATACCAAAAATGCGTAATACTGCCATTGAACTACGATTGCGATCCAATTACAATTAAATTGCGTCATTAGTAAATTAACGGTCTTGAGATCCTGGTTCCATCCCATTCCGAACGATACGCAGAGCAAGGTTCCGTTCCACGCTGATTCAGCGCCGAAAAGAATAAAAGGAAAGGATAAAAAAAATACTTTTAACATTACGACTTAGTAAATTTCCGACATGACGTATGACATTTCGTTATTTATATGTTTATTTAACTATGTTCACTGTCACGTTCACTGTTTAGATTAAGTAAAGTTACAGTGTAAATAGTGTTGGATTTCCTCATAGTTAATTAGTTCTTTAGAACGGTACACTGGTGACATAATAGCACCGATTTAGAGAACAATGCTCAAACTACTCATGCTATGTTCTTATGATCTGGTGCCATATGAACTGTAGGTACGCGGTTTTCCTATTTCCGGTCCTATGAAGCTCCTTGTAAATACCATCGTCTGGTTGCTACCCGTGATTATAAAATACTGAAGTCATACTGAAGAATTCTGAATATTCTGAAGTCAGAGTTCCAATTACAAAAACTGATAGGTACGCAAGCCATTTGCGCAAAACAATTTCCGAATAAGTACGTGACGCATTAGACGCACCGACCTTACAAATCCAGTATAAGATGAGCTGGTATTTCTTTTAACGCGCATAGCAATGTTAGCTACTTTTATACTGGTTTATGATAGGATGATTCCGCGTTCTGTACGTATATGTATGTACTAACTTTCCGAAACTAACCGACATATGTCGGAAACCCCCGGCAAAGCCTACTTACAAATTATTCTCAAATATTTCCTGAAACTATCCACATTCGCATCCGCATCTGCTCCCCTTAGGTTGCAAATGTCTTGCAGGGCTATAGGTTATCTCAGTGGACGACTGAATTTGACATAAAAATATTACATTACTCTAATTTGGTAGCCGCTAGCCAGTGGCCAACGTAGATGACGTAGTGAGGAATTTGATTTAAACTGAGTTAGCCAATAACCCCGCTGGACGACGGTGACCTCTTTCGATTAGGTGGACCGTTCGTCCGTGTGCCTTAATCACAGGGAAATAAAAGTTAAATTTTTTCGAAATCAGTCCATCCGTTCGGGAGTTGTGACGCCACTAACACACTTAAGAAATTCGCGTAAAACGTAAAAAAAACATATAATTTTACGTTCGGGGGCTAAAAAATTGTGTGGTATCTGCCTGCCTATAGGGAAAAAGGCGTACTTTGTAAGTATGTTAGGTATATTAAAAAAGAAAAAACTTGAACATGTGTGTTTTTGTAACTTCCCTGGTGGTGGTTCATACAAAACATAGTAATTAAAACCAACCATTTAAAATAATAAGGAACACATATGAGCAAAGGCGGCGTTATCGCTATAAACGATCTCTCCCACTCCCAGGCAACCTTTACTAAAAATGTGACAGGAAATTTAACAGCAGGTGGTGTATTTAACTTTAATTGGTCTTGAATAAACTATAAAAATACAATCAGACTTACGTTACGCACATATACATTAATAATAATAAAAATATATATTTTTACTATTCAACGGTATCTTTGGCTGTGTATGCAGAGCCACTCTACTGTGGTCAAGGGCAATGCGATATTGTGATAGCTAAAGGCTTAATGTATTCAAGATTCTTTTATTTCCAATACGTACAATGATCCCCCTCCCCCGCGGTAATATAAATTGGTGAATAAGTTACAAATTCTCTCTCCAGTCGGAGATTAAATCTACAGTGACGCTACGGGCTGTTGATGAGGCAGAAATAATCGATAAAGTATAATTCGCATTCACGTAAATATAATTCTACATAAAATACAACTCACCGTTTTTGATACTATGTGGTCTTCCTTCAAACAAAGCACGTGGGTCTCCCACCGCCTGAGGAACTTGGCTGCGAGGATCTTGTCCACCACAGTCCTCGTGTGCTGGAAGCAGCAGACTCTTAGGGCGCCTTCCGTCGCCAGCTTGTAGCGCGGGCCGGGCGGCGGCGCCGGAGCACCGGCCCCTGTGCTGTCGAAGGCAGTGTCTGCGCAGCATTCTGGACTGGAGCCCTGAGGACAAAGAACAGGAACTACTGAATGGTCTCACTAGCTAGACTCATCACCGTCTATCTGTACACCTAGCTTGTAAGAGAGTCTCGGTCGGAATCGGTCTTCTTTGGGTGTTGTGTTCTGAAAACACGTGTTTATTCATATTCATATTTATTTATTGGTATTGTTCATTTTTCTAAGCTTAAGCATTGCTTAAGCTTATAGAAAGCTACGACTAATTGTCAAACTTTTTAACTTCGAGGAAGTTTGCGTTTTTAAATCAAGCCACCCAAGACTAATACAGGCTTTATCCCAGAAATGAAAACTCTACTTTTCATACCATCTGTGAGACAATAAAAACCTTACTTATTTGGTAGTTAAATAAAAATGTAATGATAATTAATTTAGTGGTATTGAACACTATAGTTACAAACATACATCTTGAAGGTAACGATCTCCTCAGCGATCACCAGTACGGATTCCGCCGTGGTCGGTCTACTGGGGACCTTCTGGTGTATGCCACACAATTATGGAGTGAGGCCATTGAGAGACATGGCGAGGCCATTGCTGTGTCTCTTGATATTTCTAAGGCCTTTGACAGGGTTTGGCATGCTTGCCTTCTAAGCAAGCTTCCTTCATTTGGTATTCCTGTTGGCTTTTGCACCTGGATATCAGATTTTTTGAGTGAACGTTCAATCCGTGTAGTTATCGATGGCTACTCGTCTAATCTCCAGGCTATCGACGCGGGAGTTCCTCAGGGATCTGTACTGTCCGCGACTTTATTCCTGCTGCATATTAACAATCTGCTTGTACCAGGTACCTTTGGGTATGCAGATGACAGCACGGTAACGGATAGATATCTGTCAGAGGCAAAAGCCAGCAGGGACGATATTCAGTCTTGTCGAGAGGCCATGGTTGATCGTTTGGACATAGCTCTCAAGGCAGTTTCTGATTGGGGCGATGCCAATCTGGTGGCGTTCAACGCAACCAAAACTCAGGCGTGTTTGTTTTCCGCCAAAAGGAGTCCATTCCATCTTACTCCAACTTTTCGGGATGTTCCTGTGGAAATTACCGACAACCTACAGCTTCTTGGTGTTGAGTTATCTTCAAATCTCAACTTCGGTCAGTACATCGAATCCAAGGCAAAGACTGCAGCAAAAAAACTTGGTATCCTCTCGAAGGTTAGGCGGTACTTCACTTCTAGGCAGTTGCTTCAGTTATATCAAGCACAAGTGCGGTCCTGCATGGAGTACTGCTGCCACCTCTGGGATGGATCAGCTAAATATCAACTGGCGGCTTTGGATTCGGTGGAAAAACGTGCAAAGAAGATAATTTGTGACCCGCGGTTGATTAAGGCTAGGCTGCAGAGCCTCGAAAATCGGCGTAGGGTTGCGCGTCTGTCGGTCTTCTACAGATTACATTTCGGAGAGTGTGCGAAGCAGCTGCACGACCTCATTCCGCCGGCCCCTTTCCGCCATCGGGAAACGCGATCCGGGCGAGCGCTTCATCCTTATGTCGTGGATCTTCCAGCCATCCGCACGAACCGCTTTGGCTCGACCTTTATAATGCGTACGGCTAAGGAATGGAACGCTTTGCCTGCGAGTGTGTTCCCTGATCAATATAATCTGGATGCCTTTAAGGCTAGAGTGAATAGGCTGTTCCAAGACGGGCATGCTTCATCTTCGGCCGCATCGTCACTTACCAACAGGTGAGATGGCGGTCAAATGCCCGACTTGTTTGTTATAAAAAAAAAAAAAAAAAAAAAAATACCGTTGTTCCAAAGAGGCAACTAAATAAAATTGACCTATCCATATAGCTAGTGAAATAGACTGGAATTTTCCCAGGGGAGATATTGGGATTTTGAATGGGATGAATTATGTAACCTAACTACGGTTAAAGGATCTCCACTTATTTAATACTACTATTAGTTTTCCTATCAAACATATTATAAATAGTGGTAAGGAGGATAACGCATGACCAAATTGATCCAGTATTGGCACTAAATATTAATTATAAGTGACATATTGGGAAACAGCATTCTGCAAATTTAACTTTTTGCAAACTCATTACAACTTCATATTGGAAACCGGGCACTATCCTTCATGCTGGAAGGAATCTCGTGTCGTGAAAAGGTGGAAAATTATAAATTATAGGCCAATAGTGATTTTGTGCTGTTTGACAAAACATTTTAAGACCGCTCTAAACGCCAAACTTCTGCCCCAATGTCTACAATACCTTTCCGATGTATAGCATACCTTCGTTCCGAAACGCTCGGTAGGTACCACTGGACATCCACTTATCACATCATTTGGATATAAAATATAAAGTTCATGTTTAATACTAAGACTTTTTAAAAGCTTTTAACCGGGTCAATCATGATACATTATTACTAAAACTTAGTATAACTAAGGAACTTATTGATTTTACCCCAAGACTATGAATGAACTTGAACTTTGAATTCTACAATTATAACTAAATTTTATTGCTGTAATTTTAAAACTGTATGGAAATAAATTAATAACTATTAAAACTTTTCAGTAACTACTTAAGTGGCCGAAAACAGTATGTTAAAGACAGTAAATACGAGTCTAAGCAATAATATGACACCCTATATACCGGAGCTATAAGTCAGGCATCGAACTTGGGACCTCTCCTGTTCATTATATTAATTAACAATCGGACCGGAAGTTATTCAGAATTCAAACATATATTCTAATATACGCTGGTGACAAATTTTTTTTAAGGCATGTGGAACGGAGACCGTCCATGCAGAGCTCCAACGTGATATTGCCACGGTCTGGGAGTAGAATATTGCTAATTTTGATAACCAGCTGCACCTCAATCCTCTAAAAGTGCGAAACCCAGTCAGAGTGATCTCATACAAATAAGCAAGTTGGAACCACTGGCAAACCGAAGGGACTTTGGCTCCCTGTGTGTGTTCTATCGGTTGTAGAATGGGGAGTGTTCCGAGGAACTTTTCGATCAGGTGCCCACAGCACAATTCCGCCATCGCACCACCCGCCGTGGGCTTGGTACACATTCTCACTACGTAGACCCTCTGTTGGTCACGACGCGAAGGTTCGAAAGAACGTTTCTTGCTCGTGCGATTCGGATGTGGAATGAGCTCCCAGCCACAGTGTTTCCTTTGGACTATGACATGGAATCGTTCAAGAGGTATATTAGAGGTCTCTTCAGAGGCGGGCAACGCATTGGTGACTCCCCTGGTGTTGCTGATGTCCATAGGCGGCGGTGACCACTTTCCATCAGGTGGCCCGCTTGCCTGTTTGTCTGCCGTATAAAGAAAAAACAGTGACGCTCATACGCAGTAGGACCAGTATTCATCCTGCCGCTATGCGCGCCCTCTATGCTGGCCTGGTCCGTAGTGTGCTGGAAACGAACACAATTGTGTAGGGTCCGAATGAGGATAAATATATCCATAGGTTGGAACAGCTCCAAAACCAATTTCTGCGTATCTATCCTTTATAGAAAAGAATTCAAGTTACACCGTTATCTCTATACTATGTCTGCCTGAATATCAGGCACTAGAGATCAGAAGATCGCTATCCTCGGTCAAATTTGTATTAAATATCATTGGAACCAAAATTGACTGCATCGCATACGTTGACATTTTTATATGAATAGCTGTACCTGATGCGCACACATCAAGGTACCTGAGACCAAGCGGCGGCTGATGCCCGACTGCTGGCGCAAGCGCTGGCCAGGCTCATAAACTCTGAATTTTTTGCCTAAAAATATTTGGTGCCTAAATGAGTCATGTTGTAACCAATTATGAATAACGAATTTAAATTGAAAATAGGTCCAGCTAAGGATTCATAGTTATTTGCTTTTGTGATAAAATAATACAAAGACCAAGAAAATCCAAGAGTGTCCATCACTTCATACATTTAAAAGAAGCTTAAAAGGGTATTGTGTATTACTCGTAGATAATTAGTTTTTTGTTGTTTACCTACCCGTATAAGTATGTTCTGCTATGTATGCTTGGCCTGTCCCGCTATACAATTTGCTTCACATCATTTGTGGTTAGCTGGTAGAAATCTCACACAGAGATAAGTTCGCCATTGTACTCATTTTTGTGTGATGTATCTAATTAAGTATGTAGACAATAAATAATATATTAAAATTATACAAAACACCGTTATTTGTTTCACATTCTGTACAAACGCGCATCGGGCCTTTTTTGTGTTCTGTAAATGCCGGCCAGTTCGGTTTTCAAATAGACTCTCTATACACACCAATTGAGATTTAATACGAATTTTTATTCTTCCAAATTCAGTCACTATAATCACTTGGAAGATTCATACAACAAACTACTGTATCCATTGCTCCATTGCCATTAAGTAGAGTCAAACGTTTATTATTATTTTAGTGAATTATTTGTATTTCTCGTAAGTTTATATTCTCGCGAGATATATATAATAAACTAACAATATTTACAAGTACGTGACATTAGGTAGGTACATCTCATACGCACAAGTATTTCACATCCGCGCATTTATCGTATCTCCACAGCAGATATGATTTGAATACTAAACATCTATTTAAGATATACTGCGTTCATTAGTATTCTGTGAGTCGTGTTCGTACTTTAATTCTGATATTTTAATTACGACACGCATAATATGATCTAATCGCAAGTGTCATTGATCGGCGGTTCTTGAGGGATAACCTGGAACTTCCAGGACTTCTCCTACTCTTGCAGTAATTTGTGATCGACTGTGACTTTAATAAACTGTATGTCATTCATATTTTGTTGTTTAATTTCTATTATATTTACAGTAATCTGACAGACAACCAAAGTTACCGACATGGCGCACAGAATCAGTAAGCTGAAGTGGCAGTGGGCTGGGCATGCCTATTTGATGAAGAATAGACAACCTCTGGAGTAAACGTGGATTTGAGAGGATTCGACAAGTGTAGAGAAAGATGCCGGCCAGAAATAAATTGGCCAGATAAAATGATTTGCGAAAGGCTGCAGGTGCATTGACGCTCATTGGAGGAGGCCTATGTCAAGCTCTGGACTAGTATAGGCAGATGACGATATTGAGGAGAAAAACTATTTGCTTGCGTATCTTGGACCGTATCGCGAATTTACACAAACATAAAATTGAACGTATACGTACCGTTTTTATATTACGACTCAAGCGCCATTAATTAGTGTGCCTATAAAAGATTTAATTTACGCTGGTACATGTACGTAGTATTACAAACAAAAGACGAAATAATGCCACGATGCACGAACGAAACACTTAACAGTTTGACGTCATTGTCAGCCTTGTACTTGAAGTTTCACACTCGGATAAATGTTATTTTTAATAGATAACAATCAATGTTTAGTTTGTATTCTGTACTTTCTACTGCGGTATGTTTAGGTAGTTATAGCGATTGTATTTTATATGCTAATTAATATCAAGACGAAGTTAGATATAATGAAGATTATTTGTAACATTTTAGACATATATTAACATTATAAAATTAACTAATAACATATATTGCTCTTAAGAACTGTTGTTCGATATCACCTAAGAGTAAAAGTATCTATAGGTATTCTAAGTTCTAACGATGTGACGTTGGAAGTCACATGTAGGTAAGCAAACAAGACTACCGACAGGCAAATACCGGTAACGAGTATTGTCTTAGTCCACTTTCAGTGTCACGTTAATGGGATGAACCCATGAAATTGGATAGTATAAACTGGACCGATGACGTAAAACGCGCAAGTCTTCAAAGAAGGTCCTTGAGTTTTGAAATGGTTTTGAATATATGCCAAAAAATTCAAACAGATTCATGGAAGTTAATTATGTAACTGTAACAGTGTGGTTCCGGTTGAAAGGTAGGTAAACGACGTAAAACATTGCCTAAATGTCGCAAAACAGATTTTTAGTGGTACCAACTATTCTAATACCGAGTAACAATGCGCTGGTGAATGTCACGCTGTAATTGAAAACAAAACCACAAGTGTATAAACAAAGTGGAATGATATTGCGTTGTTAGACGAAGCTTACTGTACTGTTGTTCGGAGTTATCTTATCCGTGGGTATCTGGCACGATAGCGGCCGCGGCTGCAGGTCTGAGAGCGCGGCTGGCTCGTGACGTCATTGGCGAAATTTGGGTCAGCAGGGCGCTTCGCGGCCCGCCCGCCGCCGCAGACCATCCTCCTTTAGACTTGCCTATTCACCTCGAGGTAATTACAATTCGTTATCGAAACACTGCTGAATAACATTACGGCCAAATACGGAGATATAACTAGAAAAGAACCGATAAAGTTTGAAACAATGAGGACGTTGATGGATTCGTACATTACTCTAATTACTTTATTAATGACTGTGAAATACATAGTTGTTTTGTTTGATTGTAACTTTAGACTCGAGCAGGCCGCGACCTACTTCAGTTTCCAACAAATAGTGTGCATAATATTACATTTTCTGGACAAAGGACTTATTTTCTTACCGAAGTGTGTCATCAGCCAGAACTACTTATTCTATGTCTGCGATTTGTAATGCGATCATAAAGTACTTGCATTGCATGACCTGCATCATATATTTAACAGAGTACACAGTAAATAAATACTGTTACCCAAAGGGCAATGGAAAGAGCTATGCTCGGAGTTTCTTTGCGCGATCGAATCAGAAATGAGGAGATCCGCAAGCAAACCAAGGTCACTGACATAACTCTAAGGATTGCCAGACTGAAGTGGCAGTGGGCAGGGCACATAGCTCGAAGAACAGATGGCCGATGGGGCAGTAAAGTTCTCCACGTACCGGAAGACGCAGCGTGGGTAGGCCTCCCACAAGGTGGACCGACGACCTGGTAAGGATCACAGGTACCAGCTGGATGCGGAAAGTACAGGACCGGCCTTTGTGGAGATCTCTGGGGGAGGCCTAGGCCCAGCAGTAGGCGTCTTCTGGCTGATATGATGATACTAAATAAATACTATTTCACGACTCATCGTCATCATTATCATCATATATGACGACTATTTATATACATGACTATTTTATGTAAATTGTAAATTTCAGAGTAATTCTATTGTAACCTATTAACGTAAGGAAAACTTAAGTTCTTTCATCAACGTACATTACATGAAGTAAAATTTGAGGAAATACGATTATATGGGGCGTAATTCCACCAGGAAAATAACTGACTTAAAAAGTCAAGGAAACAATTGTAGTGAAAAGTCAACAATATTTTCTCTTTCCTCATCTTTCTCCGATGACGGTTACTAGAGGCAGTTACAGTTGCATGTCAATCTGATTACTCATCCGAACTATGTAAATGGGCTTTCTCCATATCGAGCAGGACCTTTCGTGACTAAGCCACGAACATGTGACGTAGTTGTAATACTTAGAACTAAGGCTACAAGGAAGGGTGACAAAATAAATTACTCATTAGATTTAGGCGAAACGTCATATCAATTGATTCAAAGAAACGCAAATCAACGTAATTGGAATAGGTACGTCGTTTTATCGACAACTGGACAACTACAAATCTGTTAAAAAAAATTCCGGATAGGTAGTTAGATAGCCATAATTTCGTAATTATTACGATACTATTATCTACAATTTTATGATCAAATCTAATGACGCACGTATATTTTATTATAACCTAATTAAACTCGTACATTAACTATGGATTTAAAGCAACATCAACAAAACCATTTTGTTAATTAATTGGGGTTGAAGTACGTCATACCCATAATATTTCAGTTTCAGATAACAGTTTTTGTTTTAATTGTGTTTTTGTAACATTTTATAGCGTATTTTGTCATTAATATAGGATACAAAACAATAATACACCACAACATGAGCACTTCAGCAGATATGAGTAAATACTTTAGACATGCATCAGTCATTGTATTTACTGAAATAGGTTATAAGTAGCCCTCGAGATTAATTGATTTTTCGATGGTGGACCTGTAGCGTAAATTAAAGACACTATTTGTAAAATTTGTGCATGTAGATAGATATTATAGGACTTGCAAAAAAGCGTATGGTAGAACACGTCGCACATTTTATTAAAAAAAATAAAAATGTAATACGACAGACAAACAGACATTCGGGCCACCTGATGGACAATGGTCAACACAAGGAGCGCTACCAATGCTTTGCCCGCCACTAAGGAGACCTCTAATGTACCTTTTAACGATTTAATGTCATAGTCCAAAGGACACATATAGCGTGATGGCGATTTTGTGGTTTTACATGTTAACTACTTAACTCAAAGTATGCATTACCAGTAATGTTCCGTTAATTTAATGTTTTTATTTACCAGAATATGTAGAATGTTAAGGTTTATGAAGAAAATCTGAAACTAGATATTTCAAATCACCAATTTCAGAAGTATGCTTGCGACAGACTCGTGCCTGGGACATGATGTCGGCACGGCGGGGATGCGTGCTCTAGCAATCTAAACTAGTGAATTAAGTACGTCAGCGGTCAGCCCCGAGACGGGCGGGCTAACGATATGGTAGTACGTAGTATTATGTTATATATCGAAATATGCAGTAGTCGATATCCGACAGCTTGACATTTGTCATCAAATGATCTCTCTGAAAACCAGTGCGTGGATCTCTGAATCAATTTCAAATGTGCAAGTCAGAGGGACATTTAAGTGGGAATTTCTAGAAATATTCGAAATTAGAAATACTAAACTAACTAAAAGAGATACTAATTACGATTTTCGTCGATGAGTAATTTACGTTTCAAATATCTAATAAACAACCCTGTACGATCAGAGTAATAGGGGGGAGGGATTCTAGTGAATACTGCCCTAGGAATATACTGTTTAGGTCAGTATTCTGTGGCTAGGTATACCTATAATATGTATTTTGGAAACGGGTCGCTACCTATATCAAGTAATAATATTAGTCCGCAATAATTGTTGTATTACGGCTCAGGTGGTAATAGGTACATCTTCCAACCATCTTCACGGATACCAGAGTCATCACCATCATCATCTCAGCCAAAGGACGTCCAATGCTCAACATATAGGTCTCCCCCACGTCGAACACTGTGTGTTAGTGTGTGTGGCTCTTGCTTCCATCGGCTTCCTGTGACCTTCACGATGTCGTCCGTCCATTTCGTGGGGGGTCGTCCTACGCTGCAATTACCGGCCGGTACGTGGTCGCCACTACAGAACCTCTCCGCTTCATTGGCCATCGCTTCTGCGAGCTACGTGGCGTGCCCATTGCCACTTCAATTAAGCGACTCTGGCAAGTCGTTGACGGCAGTTCTGCTACAGATATCTTCAGTTCTGGTCCTATTATGTAGAGAAATTCTGAGTATCATCACCATCATCATCATCTTGGCGTTATATCCCGGATGTGCCCCCGCGCGGTACGCGAGGGCCCAGGATCCGCCTTTCTGCTACTCCTGGCCCACCTCGCTCGGTCTTCGGCATAAAATTCCGAGCTCTTCTATCGCTTGCCTCTCTCTATCGCTCGCCTTCTTATGAGGCCCTTCGTGAGGCACCACTGGTTAAATTAAGACTTTTGTCTTTAGACACTGTGGTATTATGGACTCATACACGGATGGGTAATATGGCCAGTAAAAGACAAGACAATCGATTTTTATTTTCTTTTTAGTAAGTATTACTCTTACATATAAGAAATTACATATAATTTTTTTTTAAAGGTGTACTTTAATATAATTTATCTGACAGGGTACTTAGTGTCAAATCATTTGTACCTACTTGTGAGAAGATGGGACAGGCGGGAGGCTGGTTTCGGAATTGCATCCTTCATGTGTGACATGGCCAACAAACAATAGACGTCAACTATCCGACATTGACGTCTGTTGAAGTTATTTATATTTAATGTGGTTTAATTTTGAATTAAATTGTGGTTTAAGTTTCCGGCGGGGCTGGCCACGCCTTCACGCGTTCTCTTGACGTTATGCGTTTGATTTAGGTAGGTATTTGAGAAATACTTATTCCAGGTACCTAGAAATTGACTGAAGTTATTGTTGCAGTTTAATGTTAAATATGGGTAAAATAATTATAAGAATAATTGTACAAAGCAGCTTTGCACCCAGGAATGCAGCTTTTTAGCTACACTTCTTTTATACAGTTTGCGACAGGTCGACATGTCCATTTTCTTAATTCTTTTTCTTTTTTTTTTACAAGCTTCACCTGGGAGATCGAAATCGATATACGCGGTCAAGACTACGGGTGTACGGGGTTTCACCCATCCATGCCTCACCTCATAACCTTTCATAAGATGTTAATAAATATATATGTAGCTTAATTTCACCTCTTAATGGCTATCTAAGGGGCCTACTAGTGCCACCACTAGCGCCACCATTACACCACCACCACCACACTACCACACATCACTGGAAACTTCGACATGTGGTTCGCTCCATGCAGCTCCTGATTATCATCAGGCAGGCCGTAATGTGTTTGGTATAAAAAAAAGCATCCTCAGGATTATTGACCGTATCCTAGGTAAGTAACCAACATCGAAAACCACTGGGGTTATATGCAAATGGGATCGACAATCAATTGCTCTAAATTCAAACCAATGCCTCTGAAATCAGTGTTTTTACTTATTTTTATGATTATGGAGCGTCGGTGGCCCAGTGGTAGATATCTGACTCGTAAACGAGATGTGCAGGGTTCGAATCCTACTTCGCCCATGTACTAATGACTATTGTCTGAGTTATACGTACATTAGTTGAATGGCAAGGAAAATATCGTGATGAAACCTAAACATTCATGCGACTGAATGTTTAACCATTATTCAATTTGGTCAGGTTCCCTTGGTAGCAGGGTCACGCAGGTCAGATGGCAGTCGGTCCACTGTAATTATCTGATCTGCCAAATCCTGGATCATGGTCAAGGCGGACCCCGGGCCCTCGTGCGCGAGAGCACAACCGGGACATTAACGCCAAGATTATAATTTTTTCTGATTTTTATGCAAAATGCTTAACAAAATCAAGATTTCGAGTTGTAATTTTCGGAATTAATATAGCTACTATTTTAATTTACAAAAACTAAAGTTCAGTAGGAAGGTTGTACATGACTGTACGTGCTTTAGTTATTTTTTATTGCACTCAGTAAGTCCAAATAGGTTACGTACGATTGAATTATGAATTACTCACGGTTTTTACTGAACATGAAACCACCATTGACGTAAGATGTGTGGTACCTGCCTACCTATTTATTTATATGTTGTCCAGTCCGTATTGTGGTGTCTAGAATAACTAGGATCGCAGGCTCATATGACCACCTTGACACCAAAAGATACAAATGCGGTTAATTAAAACCGCATAACAAGAACAATACTTCATAAATCAGGTGTTTTAAGTACTTATACCAACCTATTAATCCGACTAAAGCCCTTATTGCTATATACATATGACATGGGGTCATTCAAGAGGTATATTAGAGGTCTCCTTAGAGGCGGGCAACGCATTGGTAGCGTCACTGGTGTTGCTGATGTCTATAGGCGGCAGTGACCACTTTGCATCAGGTGGCCCGCATGACTGTTCGTTTGCCGTATTACATAAAAAAAATACTGTATGCTGTACAGGAATGCGATTCTCTAAGAAACATAATTGAACGCAACGACAACATATAGGATTTTCTGTTCGATATTTGCGCTTCCTTGGCAACCTGATCACGTTTAATCGATGCGATCATTTATTTACAAGTTGACACTTAAACAAAAAACGTTAAACGTCATTCTTAAACGTGTTTAAGAATTTGGTGCAAGCTGGGCTTAGAGAATAACATACCTGAATTGAAACACGTGCGTCGCCGCGTCGGTGCGATGTAACAGCACCTGATAACGCGTTCTCAAGTGCGCGCTCGAATTGAGTGCAGTTTATTAAAAGGTACGGATCTAGGGACATAGGTAATTTTTAAACTTCGGAACTATATTCAAATTAATAGTAAGTATAAATGCGAAAGTGACTCTGTCTGTATCGTCTGTTTGTTACGTTTTCAGACCTAAACCGCTGAAATGATTTTAATTTTTGTTTAAATTGACTAAGATATTGTAAAATACAATATCACTAAGAAATGGTGAAGATGTGATGGCCTAATGGTTAAAGCGCCTGCTTTGTACGCGAAAGATACAGATTGGAATCCTAATAATAAGAGAAATGAACAGACAGCCCACCTGAAAGCGGTAACTATCGCCCATAACATGTAAAATTAATGCATAAAGATAAAATGTAGATAATATGTCATTCCTAAAAAAAATGCATAACCTCAGATATGTTGTTTTGGCTGGCCACCTTATCCTTCAAACTGGAACACATCAATGCAAACATTGTTGCGAGGCCGGAGAAATAGATAAGACGGTTAGTATTCATCAAGGCGGATTCCTCAGTCTTGACCCAGTCCTCCAACTGATGTGTCTGAATCATAGTAATAGGGCGTTTGTGGGGGAGTCAATGGATGGATATAGTGACGATACCTTTAACTATGATCAGGATATTTATTTATTTAACCATTTATTGCACACAATAAAGACATACATAGATATAACTGACAGAACAGGCACTACTTATCTCTTAAAGATATTTCTTCCAGCAGGCCTAAAGAAGGGAAATGTTCACTAAGAAATGCAGATACGACGTGCATTATTTGTAAAATATTCTCTCCTTTTTTATTTTAATACCTCTCAATGGAATTTGTCGACTCTTAAATATACTTAACTGAATTAGTTCCGTACATTTTCCTGCACTGAATTATGGAAATACCCAAACGCTCGCATTCAGTGGTTTGTATAACGCACTTATTGACGTCATAAATATCAAATGGGGAAAATATTGCGTAAACATTGCGGTGGTGTTATGCATACCTAGTTAACAATGTGAAAGCAACACCAATGACGTTCAACGCCTCAATTTAACCGCAGAAGGCATATTGCGCTAAACTGAAGTCTTTATATAAGTAGATACCTATTTTTTACTATTGTTGGACTGACCAACTTAACTGTTTTGTCTGGTGCGTCAGCTGTTTCAACATTCATAGTTAAAATTAAAATTTGTCTAATAATTCGGAATACATTGTTTTAGCTACTCTGACAGACATTTGTCCTGTAAAAGCATATAAAGGTTAGGCAGGTTTAAATATAATATTTAGGTTTATATATAATATATTTCGAATAGTGAGTTAAATTTGTAATTTTTTTTAAATACGTGTTATTAGGCGTTTTCAGGGTTTGTCCTGTATATAGATAAAAAGAAAAATGGTCTAAGCTACTGAAAAAGTAAGATGAAATCCATCCTACTTTCGACCGGTATAATTAAAATACATGCATTTTTTACATTTGGCGAGTTCGATTCGCGGATCAGCCAGGTGATTTTTGAAAATCTATGAACGCAGTTCAAATTATTTGTAAAATATTGATTTTACAATCTACAATATTAAAGTACAACCGTAGCCGCCGTATAGCCGTGGGACGCCCTGTATATAAAACTGTAGGCTGACTGATTGAAATCACATAACTGCGTACCTACTAAGGAGGAATTTGTTTTTGCATGGAGGTTTCTTATTCATGATGTAAATGAAGCAGTAAGGTTTGATTTTTGGACCTTCTCTTCCCTGAGTGGGCGAAATAGGGGTTGAAAGTTTGTACTCGTATACAAGAAAAGTTTCAATATTCACCACCTATTTTAATTGTATTAATACAGCATTAAATATTTATAAAGAATTTTAAAAAGCAATGGCTCCAACTAACCGTTAGTGGTGCGCTTGCTAAGTAGGTGCCTAGTACTATTTTAATTCATAAAAAATTATTCAAAATATTAATACCTAATTACAATGATTAGGCATCTGATGTGTTCTTTTCTTATACTTAAGTTATTTGATATTGCCGTTGTGTAGATGTAAGGTATAGCTGACCGTTTAATCGATGCGATCATTTATTTACAAGTTGACACTTAAACAAAAAACGTTAAACGTCATTCTTAAACGTGTTTAAGAATTTGGTGCAAGCTGGGCTTAGAGAATAACATACCTGAATTGAAACACGTGCGTCGCCGCGTCGGTGCGATGTAACAGCACCTGATAACGCGTTCTCAAGTGCGCGCTCGAATTGAGTGCAGTTTATTAAAAGGTACGGATCTAGGGACATAGGTAATTTTTAAACTTCGGAACTATATTCAAATTAATAGTAAGTATAAATGCGAAAGTGACTCTGTCTGTATCGTCTGTTTGTTACGTTTTCAGACCTAAACCGCTGAAATGATTTTAATTTTTGTTTAAATTGACTAAGATATTGTAAAATACAATATCACTAAGAAATGGTGAAGATGTGATGGCCTAATGGTTAAAGCGCCTGCTTTGTACGCGAAAGATACAGATTGGAATCCTAATAATAAGAGAAATGAACAGACAGCCCACCTGAAAGCGGTAACTATCGCCCATAACATGTAAAATTAATGCATAAAGATAAAATGTAGATAATATGTCATTCCTAAAAAAAATGCATAACCTCAGATATGTTGTTTTGGCTGGCCACCTTATCCTTCAAACTGGAACACATCAATGCAAACATTGTTGCGAGGCCGGAGAAATAGATAAGACGGTTAGTATTCATCAAGGCGGATTCCTCAGTCTTGACCCAGTCCTCCAACTGATGTGTCTGAATCATAGTAATAGGGCGTTTGTGGGGGAGTCAATGGATGGATATAGTGACGATACCTTTAACTATGATCAGGATATTTATTTATTTAACCATTTATTGCACACAATAAAGACATACATAGATATAACTGACAGAACAGGCACTACTTATCTCTTAAAGATATTTCTTCCAGCAGGCCTAAAGAAGGGAAATGTTCACTAAGAAATGCAGATACGACGTGCATTATTTGTAAAATATTCTCTCCTTTTTTATTTTAATACCTCTCAATGGAATTTGTCGACTCTTAAATATACTTAACTGAATTAGTTCCGTACATTTTCCTGCACTGAATTATGGAAATACCCAAACGCTCGCATTCAGTGGTTTGTATAACGCACTTATTGACGTCATAAATATCAAATGGGGAAAATATTGCGTAAACATTGCGGTGGTGTTATGCATACCTAGTTAACAATGTGAAAGCAACACCAATGACGTTCAACGCCTCAATTTAACCGCAGAAGGCATATTGCGCTAAACTGAAGTCTTTATATAAGTAGATACCTATTTTTTACTATTGTTGGACTGACCAACTTAACTGTTTTGTCTGGTGCGTCAGCTGTTTCAACATTCATAGTTAAAATTAAAATTTGTCTAATAATTCGGAATACATTGTTTTAGCTACTCTGACAGACATTTGTCCTGTAAAAGCATATAAAGGTTAGGCAGGTTTAAATATAATATTTAGGTTTATATATAATATATTTCGAATAGTGAGTTAAATTTGTAATTTTTTTTAAATACGTGTTATTAGGCGTTTTCAGGGTTTGTCCTGTATATAGATAAAAAGAAAAATGGTCTAAGCTACTGAAAAAGTAAGATGAAATCCATCCTACTTTCGACCGGTATAATTAAAATACATGCATTTTTTACATTTGGCGAGTTCGATTCGCGGATCAGCCAGGTGATTTTTGAAAATCTATGAACGCAGTTCAAATTATTTGTAAAATATTGATTTTACAATCTACAATATTAAAGTACAACCGTAGCCGCCGTATAGCCGTGGGACGCCCTGTATATAAAACTGTAGGCTGACTGATTGAAATCACATAACTGCGTACCTACTAAGGAGGAATTTGTTTTTGCATGGAGGTTTCTTATTCATGATGTAAATGAAGCAGTAAGGTTTGATTTTTGGACCTTCTCTTCCCTGAGTGGGCGAAATAGGGGTTGAAAGTTTGTACTCGTATACAAGAAAAGTTTCAATATTCACCACCTATTTTAATTGTATTAATACAGCATTAAATATTTATAAAGAATTTTAAAAAGCAATGGCTCCAACTAACCGTTAGTGGTGCGCTTGCTAAGTAGGTGCCTAGTACTATTTTAATTCATAAAAAATTATTCAAAATATTAATACCTAATTACAATGATTAGGCATCTGATGTGTTCTTTTCTTATACTTAAGTTATTTGATATTGCCGTTGTGTAGATGTAAGGTATAGCTGACCGAACAGAGCTGAACTTTATCACCTTAAGTTTCTTTGTTCCAGCTTGCCCTTCGGGGTTCATTGGCTTGATTGTTTCACTATTTCATGGCTACAAGACAAAGGTTCGATACCACTCACAATATAGTTTTGGCCCGCGACTTCGTTCACGATAAAATGTAAAATGCGGTTATTACGTAACTGCTCTCTCGGGAATAGATGAATTTCGAGATAAATTATAGCCTATGTGTTTTCTGGGATTTAAACTACAATACTACCAAGTTTAATCGGAATCCGTTCAGAAGTTTTTGCGTGAAGGAGTAGCAAACGTCCAAGGGTCCAATTATTCATTAATAATTTTAATTTAACATTTAAATGTCTATTATATTGCAGCCAAAAATATATATTTTCAACTATCTTCGACAGTCGTATATTATCGAAGGTCAATTTCGATAACGTTTTATTACAGTTTTTGGCTAGATAATGTCAAATTTGAGACGTCTCAGCGAGAGAATCACCCCCTTCTGAATCTTTACAAACTTATATTAGGTAGGTAGTACGATAGGTTTCCAAGCTTTCTGTCGTGCGCGGAGAGAGTGCACTTCACTGACGTCATAAGGTGCCACTGACATGCCCACAGCCCGTCTTGCAGCCAGATGACAGTGCGAAGTTTCACATTCAACATGAATTATGCAAGCAAACCAAAACGAGATATCCAAAAGAGTTAACTGCTTCAATTTGTTTTTCATTTGGTTGCATGTGATATAGTTTTAGTATAGTATCTGTTGACGATGAGCCGGAACGTCGTTCATCGAACTTTTATACCTAAAAACAAGGCTCGTCGAGCAATGGCAAGCAGTTGCTGTAGGCTATGGATACTCACAACAGTAACGGTAGCAATCGTGCGTTATTGACCGATTACTACGGATGTACCTTTACTGGGTGACCGCGATACGAGCATAATATTCTCCATTATAGAGTTATAGTACGAGTAATTATAGTGTAGGTACTAGGTACTGCCTATACTGGGAACGGTTGTTATTCGTATATAAATTTCATTTATGTTGAAATCACCTTTTTGGTGAGCGTGTCTGATGGCAACAGGTATAAAATATGGGGAAATGGTAATTTGTGCTTATGATATTGACGTCAGAGCTCATCGCTGTCGTGGGTTCTTGCAACAGGTCTGCCGAGTAGCAATTTATTGATTGAACACAGCTACTCAGCCGTAGTTCGTAAAATATCGTAAACAAGTAAGTAGGTACTTCGAAAATTAAATGAATTATAAATAAATTCATTTAAAATAAGTAACTTTAAAATTACCTACAAAGCAGCGGTTTTGTATGGTATGAAGGAAATTGTGATTTTATATGTTATTTTAATCACTATTTTCATATAGGTATGTGTAATAGATAATATTTTTCAGACGAAGCGCCCTATTAGAATTAAAAAAATTTTTTTTCAAATCTTACTAATTTTAGGTACCTCCTACAACATACATTCCTAAACTTATTTTTTTAAATTAAGCAATTTTAATACGTAACTAACGTACAGCTGTAATAGGATTATAGAAATAAATGTGCTATCCTAGGTACTCGAGTAAAAATGTCGATTTCATAGAATAGGACTTATCATAAAGACATGCAGCTGGCGTGGATGCCATCCATCATAGGTACTTGGGTTATTGTCTAATTTGAAGCTTGCACGCGCTATATTACAGTACCCGGCTGTCTGAATCGGCCCATCTGTTCCAATTTACCTATATGAGGTTGAAGTACCTCTATATTGCACGTTTCCATTATCAGTTGGCAGATAAGGTTATATACTCACGAAATACTGCGCTGAACTTTGATCCGCGAGCGAGGGCGAGAGCAGGCAGCCGGGCGAGGGCGGCGCGGTGGCGGCGGGCGGCGGCGGCGCCAGCGACAGCAGCTCCCCGGCCGACGCCGCGCTGCCCGCCGCCGCCAGGCTCTGCAGCCGGTCCGCTAGGTCCGTGTGCGCGCTGTGGCACCCGCGCCCCTCCTTCTCCCCGGAGCACAGGTTGTCTATGATCCTCGGCCGCCGCAGCTTCCGCGACGCGGCGCGCCACCGCCGCAGCCGGCACGCCGCGTTGTTCAGCACCTCGTCGGTGTCCCGGCTCTGCGGCGGCTCCTCTTCGGACTGCACCGCCTCGCCGTCCACCGCCTCGTCAATGAACGGCAGCGACTGCTCCAGCGGCTCCCGTGCCGGCTCCCGCTCGGGCAGCGCGGCGCCCGGCCCGCCCAGGAAGTCCCGCAGCGCGAACGCCAGCCGCTGCCCGTCGCTGAGCCCCAGCGGGGCGCTGGCTCCGTTCGTGGCCGCCTCCGGCGACTGAGGGGACTCCTCCTGTCTCTCGCCATTGCTGTCACTCTTCAGAGCACCACTCTCGTTGGAATTTAGATCCACATTAATCTCTTGACTATGCGAAGGCATTTTGAGGAAATAGCATCTATAGAAATTTATCTACATCATACACTTATCTACTATTTAATACTTGTCAGATTTAAAGCCAGTGTATTTTAGGCGTTCATACAAACAAAAACAAAACTATAAGTCCTATCGAGCATTACGATCTGAACATGACGAATTCACACTATCGGTGCCTAATATTAATCTAAACTTCTTTCGCATCTGATCGATGGTGTCGGTACCACTGAAAATCACGACGTTAACTCACTGAACTGGAGGTGAACTTAGATATTGATGAAAACAATATGCACAGAACGGTCATTATCGGAATCCGCGGGAACGGTGCTGATTTACTGCGATTTAAAACGTCCATGCACCGACGGCCTCGTATTACACAAGCATTGTGCGCAAGCCGAGCGCTACTGGCTGGCTGGCGCTGCCATACTATAGCTCACCCGTACATATCGGTCGTGGGATTCTTGTTTGTATTGATGTGCTTGCGTAAACGGACGTGGCGCCCCTGGCGGCCGGGCCGGAACCAGCACGGCAGCCAGAATACGAAGCGCTAGCGACATCTAGACTTAACAACGGCCATCGAGCAAACTACGTCGTTGTTAACTGTTGTCTAAAATTCGAGGCTGTAACGTTAGGTGGCAGGTTATTTTTACTAAATGTTACTATGGAGGAAAATACAATAGAACATTTTCTTGTAAACACTCCTAACAAATATTTATGTGTTAATGTTAATATTGATGTAATAATTATATTATTAATTAACATTATTAATTGCTGCGTCCAACTCTGTTCCTTGTTCATGCAATCCTGGCCTGAACTACACAAACTATTCTATATTCAATCAAACTGTTTAGTTGGATAGGATACAGCCACCGATTTATTTTAAATTGTTTACCGATTCCGACTTCGTCTACCGATTTTTATCCCAATTTCAATTCTAAACGGTTTAGTTAGCTAGATGGCACTATATTTAACTATATACAAGTCCCAGGCTGAGTCTGTCTGTCTGTTTGCGATAAACTCAAAAACTACTGAATGGATGTTCATGTGGTTTCAACATAGATAGAGTGATTCATGAGGAAGGTTTATAGGTAGGGCAATACGTGAAGCGTGAAGCGGGCCAGTTAGTTATAGATTATAGAGCATTATAATGATTATGATGTAAGTACGTTATAATAATGTACAGACTAATATTATAGTAGATAAATAAAGAATGCAGGTCGCACCAATACGTAAATATTTCTAGGCAAATCCCTACTAATTCAATAAAACGTTCTAAATCTTCTATGAAAGGAGCCGCTGGCAAGGGCGAGGTACCCAGGGTTATCCGACATATTTAACGTAACGTAACGTCCGTCCTCTAATGCGGTTTGTGGCCGATTAAACTCTATCCACCAACTGAATGATTGGTCGTGCGCGCACATTCATGTAAAATCATGAATCATCATGGATGTAAACATCTATTGGCCTACTATTTAGTTGGCGATCGGTCATGGTTGAGCCGATTAAACAACTGAATTGGTATTTTTCTAAGCTAATCGGTGTTAAACGAGCAGATAGCCTACCTGATATTAAGTGGTAACTATCGCCCATAACATATACAATTCATACATTTAGGTTTTATTTCAGGTAACAAAAATGCAGAACCGCAGGTGCGTTTTCACTGTGAGGACTAAGATAAAATGCCTTATGCCTGTAATTTCGCAACTTTTTGGTAACCGCATACGCACTCTTATAAGATCGCATTGCTAAACACTTGCAAACAAAAAAATTGCCCACCAACTAAACAATTTGATTGGTGAGTTATCGTCCGTAGAGTTACAGCCAAGCTAACATTTACTGCATTGTGGATGACAGTACTGAAGACTACCCGTATAAGGTTGTTCCAATATACCTACCTCAGTCTATAGTGGAGGAAAGTCGCGAACTACCTGTGTCGAAAAAGGAAAGCACTCCAACCAAAATCTCGGATTGGCAAAGACCGCGGTATCCAAGTCCAACACCTCGCAAAAATAAATAAATAAATAAATTATCGTGCAAAAATTCACACCTAAGAAAAGCTTGTATTTTACTATAGGTACTAGATAACTGATGTACAACTTAAATACATATTTTATCCTCCTTTATTTTACCAACGACAATTAGCTGGACGGAAATGGAACCATTGTGTAGTTCCATCATTGTGTAGTTTAGGAGTTCCTATGACAACTTTTCTAATTTATCATCAAATCCAAGGTTATAGTTTCTATTATGATCAAACAATCTTGATACTTAGCTCAATCTCGATGCTTAGCTATGCATTGTTCAATTATTTTTTGGTCTCCCTCCACCTTATTACCTGAATGCCGACTCGAGTTCTCCATAAGACAAATCAGGCGAGATCAAACTCCATACTCTTTCATTATTTTATTGATAATGAGTTCCGTGGCTACATTCATAGGCGTAGGAAGGGGAGGGGGGGGGGACCCCCCCAGATTGGTGTGGTTCCCCACCCCAGGATACCGATACCAGGTACCGATACGAAATTCTGGGCTGGACACATAAAAAACTTCACGTAAACAATTTCAATGAAATACAACCGAGGAATCCACAAACTTTTTTTTGCAAAGGAGTGTAGGTAGGTATATATTGTATTTCTAGTGGTGGACTAAAACCTCGACTCTAGATTGGTTGCCTGACTTTTGCTCTTTTCAGCTTGTATCGCATTATTTTAAACAAAAAGTCGAATTCTGAAAGAAGGACACTTAGCCCTTTCAAATGACAACCAAATTTCATTATTATTATTATTATTATTTATTATACACTAGCAGCTGCAAGCTGATGCGTGTATATCACAATATTTAGTTCTTGTAATGTCTATCCAGTCTATAAAGTCAGTGTCAGTTTACAATGAAAATAAATTACGATCAAAGCTAGATTGAGTTATATTTCATGTGTGCATTTGTCCCTCCTTGAGCCATGACTCTGACTCACAATCGCCCACGGTTTTTATAACAAATATATCAAAAATTACGAGCTCGCGTCTCTCGCTTAGTCATTTGCTTCAGGTTTTTCATACTATTACCAATCTTTCAAAACCAAAAATTCCCCAATAACAATCACCCCAGCTTATAATAAGCATAATAAAAATGTTTTGTGCGCGCTCCAATTGCTCATTCAATAACTTATATTACTTTTATTGTCTTTTATTACGATCAGCATCACACATCATCATACCTAAGCTAAAATGTCAAAATTAAAATGCTAAAAATACATCGATCACCCCAACTTTTACGACTTAAAATGAAATTAATTTCGAGCTCGCTTCGCTCGCTCATTCATACGTTTCAAATGCTTTTCTTATCATTCACCTAGCTCGTTGCGGTCACTCATTAATTAATTTCCTTAAATTACTATTGTGAGGATCACCCATTGCTGTTAAAACTAAAAATGTTTAAAATTGCCAGGTCTCTCCGCTCGCTTATTAATTTAAAAGTTACCTCAAGCTTTTGGAACTCAAAATATCACAAATTACAAGCTTACTCAGCCCGCTCATTCATTCAATGATTACTCCAGCTTTTAAGACCTCAAACGCAAAAAATGTCAAGCTCGCTCCGGTCGCTCATTCATTTATCACCGCAGCTTTTAAGAACCAAAATGTCAAAAATTTCGAGCTAGCTACGCTCGCTCACACATTCTTTGTTCACCCTCAGGTTATAAAACCTAAAATATCACGCTCATTCACCCCACTAAAACGGCAATTTTTTTTAATCAGCGCGCCCACACTTTGCGTAAAGAATACCTATAATTTTGAATTCCCCCCACCCAACCGAATCCTGGCTCAATGACTGTACATTGGCGATCGATCGACTCGGCTTCATCGGCCACCTCAGGGGCCAGGCCCACCCTGGAAAAAGCCGTAGATACGCCAATGGCTACATTGTGAATCTATCATCAAAAGCTGTCTTTATGAACAAAGTCATCTTCAAGAAATATTATTTCAATTCGGTTTCAGTTTTACTATTAACCTTCCGCTTACAAGGTGAAAAAATCCTTACTCATAGAACGTGGGGTTAAAATTAACCGTCAGTAAGTATGTACCTATTATGTATATTATTCAAAATTAGGTCTTAGATAGAGTCGGTTGCTGAATAAGTAGGTAGGTAATTAAAATAATAATTAAAACATAATGATGTATCAGAATTATACCATAATCATAAATAACCTGAAATTTAACAACAGCCCTAAAAATGAAAGAATTTTCCTATAATCTATAAAAAAATATGCGGCATTTATTTTTAAAGGAACATTTATTTGTTCTAAGCTATTTTATGAAACTAGCAATATTTACTTTACCTATTTTAACGAGATCACTTCCACATATAACGTGGACCCGTGGTCCTTGCATCCCTCATCTAAGGTCACGAATCGATTCCGTAATATTAACGCCAAGCTACTATGAATTTCACCTTAATTGCTCGATTGTTACTTAAGAATTGACGTATTTTGTCCGGGCTGGGGTGAAAAATACCCCACTTTGCATGCCGAAGGTTAAAGTTCCTCTGGGTGCCTTTTTACTCCATCATCAGACCCTGAGTGCAGTAGAACAAGAGTCCTTGGCAAGACAAATCAAACGAGCCCAAATTCGATATGGAAGAAGTATTTTATTACGGAGCTCCTTTGTTTATACTTCCGTCTCTATTATCCGATCTACCTTACTGTCTACGACTAAAGTGCTCTTCAAGAAAAATGAAACGACTCCAGACTGGATCGGGTTGCATTGTTAAAATGTGTCTCTGGTAATCTTCATATCGTATGATCAGACTCCAGGGATAGTCCGCTGCGGAGTGAATGGCGGTTCCCTAGCCATTAAATGTACGGTGGGGTAATCAGTTCTTACTGCACCTGAATGTACCGTCTAGGACTAAAATCCTCGTCAAGATAAAACGAGCCCAAACTCGATATTTATATCGACGATTTTTTGTAAAATAATAGAGCTTACGTCTCCACATACGAGTGTTAAACAGTCTAATCTGGCGCCAGCAAGCGATTGAAACGTTGCAAGAGGAGTTATAATAGGACCACGATAAGTCCGTATTGACTGACAGTAGTACAAATTATAAAATGTGGATATGGCAATAATCTGGGGATAAGCTGTCCTTGTCAGTCCTTGTACTGACAAGTGGTAAACATGGTAAACCTGGGGGTCTAAAAAGGCCACATTAGCGTTTCATATTATAATTCATATTAGAGCGCCACAAACTAATCTGATCCGGTGGCCATTACTGGAACTACGTGACGCTATTTTGAATTGTCATGTCAATGTCAACAATAGCGACCCTGCTTTTTAAGTTTGTAAAAAATTAATATGAATCATATTATGGAAAGCTAATGTGGCCTTTTTAGACCCCCTGGTAAACATTCAGTCATTTTCATTTCTGTGCATTCAGTCATTTGGCCATTTGGCTTGAAGCATAGCCTCTTTCCTTGAACTTGTACTTTTAGTTTGTCTAAATTATTAATAATGCTGAAAATTATCTCTATCACTTCCTTTTTAATTGTATTGCCCATTATTTAATAATATTTTTCATAACTCACGAAAATAAACAATCCTAGAAATCAAATTGTTTGTTATGACTTTTATGAATGACGTTCTATGACGTTTAAAAAAATCAGCGTAAGTTGCCATACAGATATTTTAATATTTTTTTTAATAAGCGACTCGGACTTAGCGTGTTCTTATTATATGAAAGATAATGCTGAGCGTAGCGAAGGAGTATGTAGAGCACTCAGTGAAGCGAGGGGTTCAAGCCGCCAAAGACTAAGACAGCTCCAGAGGTGAATAAATCAAACAATTACAGTGTCTGATTTAGCAAATTCTGGAGATAGATCAGTATCGCTTCACGACATTTTCGTATCAATATAAAAATATTATATGGAAACTCTGATAAATTGTGTTGAAATATGAACTAGTTCATATGACTAGCGTTCCATAAAAAGAATACCATTTTCCAGAGTTTCCAACATTGCTAGAATTTTTTCACTATTTTTCCTTATCAATTAGAATCATTTTAAAACTATTGTGTAAATCATGAAAATCTAACAATACGTTAGTACCTAAGTCATGTAGTTTTAGAGAAAATTTCCAGTGACATTTTGGATTGGCGAAAACCGTCAAAAGTTTTGACTTTACTTATATAATGCGCTGGTACTAAAAGGTTACCGTATTCAACCAATCACTATCCAAAGCCCGTGGGAATCAGAATGATTGTGCGAATATGTGAAATGGAGTGACAAGTACTGCCTCCTACGTACGTACCTACTTGACCGTATTTATTGTTGTACCTATCAAGCGTTCTCCTGCTATGTAAACATAATCATTATAATAATAATGTCATTATAGGTAGGTTTATGACGCACGATTGAATTATGAATAGGTATCAAACTTAGGGGGTCATTATCATAACTTTATCCAGGAGGTATAAGTATACAGACATACAAAAATCGCACTAAGTAGGTACCTATCGGTTGGTTGCTAGGTTTTCGTACGGACGTTGCGATACTAAGTACTACGTTATTCACTTGTACCTATTTTATATATAATTCGAGCAGAGTGGGTACAGCCAGCGATGAGCAATACTGGGGTTACAACATTTAACTGCAACGGATTACTAATCCCCATTTGATGATTGCAATAATTTGTCGCCGTGTGATCATGGGCATTATACCATGAAGGCTGCAATTGTTAGGGGAATACCACTACCATTGCAATACTAAGGACACATTTAATGCCGGCTCATCACATCTCTAAATTCACGTTTATAATCGTATCTCGCTACGATTCAGAGTTTTTTGCGTTCACTCTCGTTCAGGTTCGGTCGTGTTTTAGTTACGAAATGTGTCTGTGGCTGCTGACCGCCTGCCTCGGGCTGATGCCGAGCAACCCCTCCACTAGCGTGGTGGTGCAGGTGCCCATAAACGTGCCGAACCCCATCCTGCAGCCCACGCCCGCCCCCACGACCACGACGCCCGCGGCAGTAACCTTCCCGCCGCCCGCAAGTACTGCACCCCCCACATTAATGACACCACCTGCGAGCACTCCGCCGCCCGCTACCACGCCGCCGCCCGCCACCACCGCACCACCCGCCTCAACCGCAGGTCGAATGCTTTTACCTGTTTTACTTTGTAGCAATCCCGATGTTGTGTGCATCTCTAACATTGACGATAACACCGATGCAGGCCCCCCGCCGATTGACCCGCGGCTCGGGACCACCCCGGCTGCTTCGGCCGCCCTGCAGGTGCCCCCAATTACTGCCTACAGCGCCCAGGTGCCCTCGTATGACAACGCTGTGAGGTTCCCCAGACAGCGCAGAAGCGTCGATAGCGACGTGCAAATGAACATCAAAAGCCTGCTAGAACTGGTTGGCCAAACAGAATCGGACCATAAGCACGAAATTCGGAAGAGGCAGAATAATTGTAGATGCGTGCCAACTGGTACGTGCCCCAGTTCAGGAGCTGGTATGATTGATATTAGGATTGTTACTCCGGTAAGTAATGTAATCAAATGATTAATTAGCAGAGTATCATCTTGATTTATGAACCAACGTTTAAGTATATTTAATTGTGTAGGGCAACCAATGTCCAGTGGGTCAAGTGTACTGCTGCACCGCGACCGGCGGTGGTGGCGCAGTCACCGTACAGTGTGGTACTCTCCAGGCTGTGCCTAGTACGACGGTTACCCCGACTGCTGGCCAGGCTAGTTATGGAGAATACCCTTGGCAGGTCAGAATACTTGGAGAACTTTACGACACTAAAGTTACATTGGCTATAATTAGTTTGACAATATATGTATTTTTGATTTTCCAGGCCATGATACTGACCAAACAAAATGATTATATAGCTGGTGGAGTACTTATCGACCAATTGAATGTAGTAACAGTAACGCATCGACTCACACCCTATATGTAAGTATTCATCTTACCTTATGAAAATTATTTAAAAAATTAAAATAAATATGAATATTTATATTTATTTATTTATTTATTTAAACAAATTTAATTATTAGCGGGACTCTTTATTCATTGGATTTTAAATACTGTTAGTGCAGACGGTCAGGTTTTCGATTGAATGATTGCATTTGAAATTATATTCCAAGTGTGCGAGTTAGAATCAGAATATGTTGCTATTCGTGTGGTACTTGGTGAAGCGTTATTTTTACTTATGGCACACTTACACATATGGCATTTTTTCTTCATCTTTGACACTATTACTAGATATTTCTATTTAGTCTGAAGTAGTCGAGAAAAAATCTTATTTAATTTTTGCTCAGATTGGAGCTACATCTCTCTCTAGATAAACATTATTGCACAACGTCCTGACATTATCCGAGAAAAACTTTAATATTTTTCAGAGTTTCCGGTACGGCACCGAACGTGAAAGTGCGATTAGGAGAGTGGGACGCCGCCGGCACCTACGAGCCCATCCCTTTCCAAGAGTACACCGTGACTAGGGTGTTCAGCCACCCTTCTTACAACCCTAGTACCTTGCAATACGACATTACCGTGCTGAGGCTGTCCGCGTCCGTGCCCTTGACGTCCATGGCGGGTGCAGCGCCTACCATCAACAGGGCTTGCCTGCCGCCCTCAGCGGCTTCGACATACACTGGACAAAGGTCAGTTGCGTAGAACATTGACCTAGTATAACAATAGCTCATGGATGGAGGCTCACGTCCGCAGGCTGTTACGGGCTGTTGCCGTAACAACAATCGTTTCGGGGTTAGAGCCATTAGCAATGAGTTTGTTTGAGGTTGTGAGATACAACATATATTGTGTTGTGGGAATATATTTACCTAATAATCCATATCACCAGATATGGATTTAAGAAGGGATTTCAGTTAACAACTTTGTGAGACTGACGTGTTAAAGTGAGTATAAATAAAATAATTTGCCCGTATGGAACCTAGGAAACAACATAAATATTATAGTAGGCAGGTTGGGTAGTACCGCTTTCCATGGGTTGTCTGCTCGTGTGTTATCATTAGATAGGTAGCATCAAAATGTTTTTTTTATTCAAAAAATTGCAAAGGTTTGTTGAGGTGAGCTTTATTTTGGGAGTGGATATAGAGTTCACTATCTGAGTATTGGCTTGCAACGAGGTACGCGCTCTGCAGGCGGAGTCTTCGGATAATATGATGAATTTCTTACCCATACATACCGTGGTTCCGTCAATACGTGACGAGAAGGGCACCATCAGCAGCAGCAGCAGCATTTAGCAGGTATGACGGTCGCGGACTGCGGCGGTGAGCCTTACACAACCCGTTCGATATCCCATTCGTAAAGGAAATTCCTGAGGTACTGGATTGACATCGCCGAGTCAGATGCGAGAATGGCTTACGACGCGAGGATGTCCAAGACGAAAACCAGACCCTGGCAGAAGCCGGGAATAACCTCTCGGAAGATGATCATAATGAGCTTATGTACTCTAAGAAATTTTATATTTTTTCTCGGTAGATCTTGTATCGCATAACATTCTTCTACAGGTGCTACGTTTCTGGCTGGGGAAAGAACATGTTTGGCGTGCAAGGGCAGTACCAGCAGATCCTGAAGGAGGTGGACGTACCGATAGTGGCGCCCGGGACCTGCCAGTCGCAGCTGCAAGCGGCCCGGCTGGGGCCCACCTACGTGTTGGACACCACGTCTTTCATCTGCGCGGGAGGGGAAGCCAATAAGGACTCTTGTACGGTGAGTGTAGGCAAGAGACGCCGTTTGATAATTGATAATCCAAGGCTGGCTTAGTGTCAATTCATGCATGAATGTAAAGTCGAAGCACATCGAAGTGAACTATCTAAAAGTTAATATAGCAAATTCAACTTTATCTTAACAATGTAATGCTCATATTTCTTCGGAGATAAAAAGGGAATTTTGCGAAGTTTTTCCCTTTGATACGCTTCGACTCTGCGCTAGCTTGTTTACCCTTGCTATCAGAGGTATGCCAGGTTAAGAGGTATTCGGAGGTACCGGATATAATGTTTTCATGAGATAATTGTGAATTACAAACTTGGCAGCCAGCCAGTTATGCACTCATAGCGCATAGATTTGATGCAAATCCTAAGAAACCCCCTTTATGCTTTCCTCAGGGCGACGGCGGCTCCGGTCTAGTCTGCCAGGTGGGGCAGCAGTTCGTGCTAGTAGGGCTGGTGTCATGGGGGCTCGGTTGCGCCATGGCCAACGTCCCTGCTGCTTACGTCAATGTCGCCGCCTTGCTGCCGTGGATCCAGCAGCAGGTGGCAGCTTGAGACGAATACCTACTGACTTTTCTACAGGCTCCAATGATTCGGCAATGCAATGATGGTTATTGATACGAAATCCTACGTAAAAGGCGCTTTTATGTGTAATAAGTTTGATGGTTTGAATTCAATGTGTGGTAAATGCTGATGTGCTTTAATTGGTTACGAGTACAATTGCCAACAACGATAATAATATTTAACTTTTGTACATTGAATATTTATTAAAGAGCATTTAAAAAATTTCTTTAGCCGTTATGACATTAATGAAAGATAAATTGAAGCTTAACGTAATAATTTATTAAGTTAACAGTTTATACAAATAGCCGTGTAAACATTATAAAACATACTTCTAATTAATCAACGTAACTGATAGTCGAGCTATACACATTACATTAAATTGCTATAATGAAGTTTGCGTTTTTAACGCTTAAAATCAACGATAGGTACAATATTCTTTAACATAAAGACAAAACATTACTTATCCTATAGTTATCTAAAGGGACGTATTTCTAATATTGCAGCGGGAAATCCGCATCTAGGACGTTGCCGTTGTATTTTAAAGACAGTAATTTGAAACGGAGTGTTTGAGTGCAATAAGAATATTTTTAATCAACAAAATTATAATATTTTTCGATATCGATAACTGGAATATGCTAAAATTGTCTCTAACCACGGAAACCTTCAGTCTTCATCAGTTTTCTCTTGCTTCACAACAGGGGCCGGGGACGAGGGCTCGGGCGGCGGGGCGGGGGGTGGAGGGGACGCCACTTCGATGTACTCCTCGGTTTTCTCTTCTTTGATTTCGAGTTCCTGCTTGACGGGGACTTCCACGGTGATCGGGGTGGTCGAGGGGCGGTCGGCGGGGGGCGCCAACGCCGCCCAGGCCGAGGCGGCGCCCCGCGCGTACGCCTCGTAGAAGGCTCTCTGGGCGATCTCCGCCTCCTCAAGGTGAACGAAGGCGTGGTTGTCGAGCTCGGCCCGGAAGAAGAACTTGAGTCCGCAGCGGCCGCAGTCGTAGGGGCGCGGGGCCGACGAGTGCTCGGGCAGGTGCCGCTGCAGCCCCGCCGCGCTCGTGAACACCGCCGAGCACAGGTAGCACGTGAACGCGCCGATGCCCGCGAACGTGTGCTCGATCAGGTGGGCCTGCGGAAAGATTAGGGTGATAATTATCGGTAACGCTAAAACTAGTAACAGACACTCCGATTTAGCTGGAGCCGACCAACCGTCAGATGCAGTCGTTACTAATCCTTACGATGTACAAAATAAAGTCGCTTTTGGAATAATTCGGATGCGCGGTCGAACCGAATTTGGTCAGGCGTCTGACCACGTCCCCCGCACCCAAAAGCGACTTTATTGTATATAGCTCAAGAATTACCATCAACTGCAACTGACGGTTGGTCGGCTCCAGCCAAAACGAATTCTGTTCTAGTTTAAGTGTCGTCGAAGTCGTCGGCCCAATGTCGTACCTGAAGGCGCGTGGGCGATCCGAGCGCGCGGCGGCACAGGCGGCAGTCGTGGTCGGGCTGCGGCGCGGGCGCGGGCGCGGCGGCGGCGGCGGCGGCGGCGGCGGGCGCGCGCGGGCCCGCGTGGCGCGCGTAGCAGGCGGCGCACGCGCGCGCGCCCTCGCCCGCCGCGCCCTCGGGCAGCGCGCGCAGGCAGATCGCGCAGCGCTGCTCGTCCTCCGACACGCGCAGGTGGAAGCGCGCGTGCAGCCGCGCCTCCGCCTCCGACGACAGCGTCTGGCGGCACACCACGCACGGCGCGGGCAGCGCGGGGTGGTGCCGCGCCATGTGCGACAGGAACGACTCCTCGGTGGGCAGCCGCGCGCGGCAGCGGGCGCACGTGTCCCCGGCGACCACCTGCGGGCAGGCGACGACGATTAGCGACGATTAGATGCTGATTTGACATTGAACCAAACAAAAGGCGCGACGCATTCAATTCATACCTTGCAGTGTGTGAGCTTGTGCTCGGCCAGGACGGCCGCGGAGGGCAGGACCTCGTCGCAGATCAGGCACTTGTGCCTCGCGGCGGCGGAGCCCGAGTGCGCGCGCGTGTGTGCCTCCAGCTCGGCGCGGCTGCGCGTGCGCTCCCCGCAGTACGCGCACTGTAGCGCCACCGCGCCGTTCTTGCGGCGACGGTCCTCCGGTGCGGGCGGCGGCGGCCCGCTCGCGTCGCCGCCGCCGCAGGGCGAGCAGCCACCCTCGCCGTCCGCCGCGTTGTTGTTCTCCACTCGTTTGGATCTAGTCATGTCGCCGTTTATCGTCTGAAAAAGAGTATAGTTTTCGTTACTATCGATCATCAACAAGAAACATGAAAACCGATGATGATCATAAAGAAAATTACGGGTAGCGGCACCGTGTGGTGGGCCTGCATGTGCCTCTCCAAAAGGTACTGCACGGCGAAGGTGTCCTTGCAGCCGGGCGCGGGGCAGCGGAAGGCCTGGGCGCCGCGGGCCCGCGGGCCGGCCAGCGCGGCGCCGCACGCGCAGCGCACGGCGTGCCGCGCCGCCACGTGCGCCGCGCCCTCCGCCTCCGAGCGCAGCGGCCCGCTGCCCGCGCCGCAGCCGCGACACACCCACACCTTGCTCTCGCCACTGTGCGCGACCGCGAAGTGGACCTGCAATATAACGTAACACCATTAGTACGAGTCGTAGGTGACTACTGAGGTAGACCTAAAATGATAACATGTTTTTGAAAATGTTACCTGAATCGCCACTTTCGAGTCGAATATCTCTTTACACAGAGAACAGCGGTACAGATGATGGGCGTGCAAATCCAGAAGATGCTTCTGCAGGTCGTCGGGCGCGGGAAAACTTCTCGAGCAGCTGTGGCAGGTGTATTCGCAGGTGACGGCTAGGTAGTGCGCTGTGAGATGTCGTTCGGACGCGGCGGCGTCGGCGAAAGTAGCACCGCAATGGACGCAGGGCACGGGACTTGAGTTTCCCAATTCTCCTCCCTCTTCTAAATGTCCTTTTAGATGAGCTCGAAATGCTTCGAAATCGGGTAAGGCGGCATCGCACTGATTGCAAAGGAGAGTACTGGGTGACAAAGCAGTTTTTGGCGTTTCCGAGCCGGATCGTCTTCTCTTCGACTCTTGGCTGTCACTCGCCGAGCTCGCTCTTTTAGCTGAAGATTCTTGTGGTGCCCGGCGACTCAAGTCCGTGGGAGCAGGTTGATCGACTGAACCCGATAGAGGAGATTCGCCATTAAGAAGCGCAGAGTGCGTCGCGCGTACATGTAATTGCAGTTGCTCCATGCTGGTGAAAGTATCGCGGGTGCAATACATGCACGCGAGTAGCGTTGGCGGCGGTTGCGACGCTATTCGACGAGGGGGCGTCATTGCCGCCACATCCATTCCGTGAACGCTCACCATGTGGGCCTGGAACACGAGGAGCGGTAATCATTATTGAATAGCCTCATGATTCAGCTAAAAGAAAACGAGCGGAAATGCTCTCCCTACGGAGTGTGTGGAGTCACCTTAGAATCCTTTGATGATTAGTGAGGCATGGTATGATAAGGGTTGGCTGTAAGCTGAAGGATGATGTGATAACTAGGATTGATAACTGTATTTTTATTTCCTGTAATGTTATAAATTGATACAGTAAAGAGATTACATACATACATATATTGAAAGAGGTATGCTGAGACGGTTCGAAGGACAAGCATATATACGAACGGCATATCATACGAACAGAAGGGTCGAAAGAGGCCGTCCGAGGAAGATATATATCTACTAATAAAATAAATGCCCTCCAGAAAGTTCAGGTCAGGCGTACCCGCTACCGGCATAAATACATGAGAAGATGATCATATGGAAGAGACAAAAGAGGTGTATCAGGACCGTAGCTTGTAGCATTCTCTACCTACACCTATGGGACACGGATGTAAGTGTGTATACGTGTACACATAGGTTTGTACCTGCAACATATCCGGCCTGCGAAACGGGTCCCCGCATCGCAGACAGCGCAGCGCGCGACGGCGGTCGTCGCGGGAGTCGCGGTCGCGCTTGTGCCCCTGCATGTGCGACGTGAGCGCCGCAGCGGTGTTGTAGCCACGGTTGCACACCGTGCACTGGAACGGCTTCTGGTTGTCGTGTGTCTTCATGTGGATCTTCAGGTGGTCGCTGCAAGAAGAGCTTATGGTTGGTTTTGTGGGACTGTGACAGTGGGCCTTTTGATAGTCGTTCCTGTCATATCCACTTATCAATCCATCAATGTCTCTAACCCTCATCTATAATGACATGACTCACTCGACGAGAGACATTAAGTTGATATCTTTATAAATCTACACTTATAAATATTCCGAGATTAGGTCCACAAAAAAATCTCCAACTCGAAGACGTTTAAGATAAGAATTTAATTTAAATAAAAATAAATGAGATTCGTCGCCTTTATGTTTCCGGCGACGACAATTTGTCATATGCGACGTAAGTGCCCACATAAAGCACGGACCAAACACAACGTGACAAAGGGGCTTTTCACGCAAACTACAGAATAGAGGCGTTCGCCCAAACACCTCCGCTAATGGCCGCGCGCTCCGTGCCCGTTTAGGTACGGGCCATTATTTCATTTTTGTGAGACCCTCGACGCTATTTGTCAGCGCATCATTTCTTTTCACTGGCGGCGATTCGTTGGGCCGACAAATTGCATGGGATTAGTCACGTGACCGCAGCGAGGTGACGAAAAAGGTGACGCGTCGCCTCGCGGCCGACGGGCAGCTTTGTGCGCCGGCGCGGCGGTGATCAATCTGCCGCGCAGCATTGTGTGTGCGGCGACGCGCGCGCACCTCCAGCCTGTAAGGCCTCGCGAGCCTTCAATGGCTTCGGATTACGAGAATTAGTATTCACTTAGAGAACACCATTCCCGGCTAAGCTGAGTTACATGTTACAGTGACTAGGATTACGTTAAGTCTTTACGACACGATTTGCATTTACAATTGCTTGTGTTGATTTTTTGTCATAGTTATCACTCAGAAGATTTCTTAATTTTTTCTTTGTTAATTATAATTAATTCCTTGACCAAAACATCTAAACGGAGAATTCTCAATTACTAATTAAGTCATTAAGGACCCGAGGCCAGTTTTAGACGAAAGCTACAATAAAGGGCAAATGTGAAAGATCAAGAGGGTTTTCGCTTGCTAAAAACCTCAGTACAGTGATCGGCAAACTCTCACCTCCTGGAGAAGGCGGACTCGCAGTGCTGGCAGCGATACTTGCGGTCGCCGGTGTGCAACTTCACGTGGCGGTCGCGCGACCGCTTGTGCTTGAACAGCCTTGAGCAGAACTCGCATCGGAATGGCATCTGATCCGAGTGCGTCTGGGGAAGAACATACTGGATCATTGTAGGGTGTTCATAAATATTATTCGATTTTGGCAAATTTAGACCTTCCAATAAAGTAACAACGGTCACTATTTCGCCTCAGTGCTTATTTGGAGTATTTCCCATTGAACAAGATTGAAAATTAAGCCTTAACAAAAGTGCATTTAAAGTTCATTTAGATCAATAAATTTGGTTTATAAATATGCCAAATAAGCACTAAGGCGACCAGTACGGTCGAGAAGGATGTACGAGTGCAGGCAACATAACTTAGATCGCGGAAAAATTAAACTAATATTGACAGATAGCCAACAAAAACAACTCTCAACAAAACCAATGACGGAAAGCCATACTTTTTGAGCAGACTTATCTTAAGCGTACTCTCCTGAAAGCGTACCTAAGTCAAATAAAAATTATACTCTTTTATAAAACTCTGCACGTAAGGCGCTGTCCAAATTGGTAATGGTTGTTGCCAATTAGGACAGCGCCTAAACATTTATGATTCAAACAGACAGATATTTCAGACATTACGCATTAGAGATTAAACTGGTATGCCTCTTGCCTGTAATTGCATTGCCTACCTACATTATACCTTTTAGAACGGTACATTTCAGAATCTGTCTTTGAGAACAAATGTCATTGAGGATGAACATGGAACATTGATTCGCAAACATTCACCGAAATCGTGATTTACATAACAAAAAAACATTAGTCATCATCATCATCGTCCAATAGGTAGGTATTAGTAGACGTAAGCAATGCACACCAATGTCGTCGGCTTGCCGTTTCCAGCATCATCTCCATCTGGCCGGCTGGCATTCTACACTACGCTTGCAGAGTCAGTCTCCATTCAAGAAATCACCAATTTATTAATTTAAATACGTCGCAGACTGACAGAGATCGCAGTGTTGTAAAAAAAAAACTTGGCGTTAATGTTCCGGTTGTGCTCTCGTGAGGGCTCGGAGTCCGCTTTGATCATAATCCAGGATTTGGCAGATCAGGTAATTACAGTGGAGCGACAGTCGTCTGACCTTCCTGATCCTATCAACAGGGGAACCTCACCACATTGCATAATGGTTACACATTCAGTCGCCTGAATGTGCAGGTTTCATCACGATGTTTTCCCTCATCATAATAGCATCGGTTAGTGATGAACTAATGTACATAACTCTGAAAAGAGTCATTGGTTAATGGTGGTAGTGGGATTCGAACCCGGGACCTCTGCTTCCGAGTCGGACCACTCAACTACTAGGCCACTGATGATCAGTGTCGAAAATACTCAACAGAAAATGCTGCTGCCCATTTGCGTAGATGGTCTGTGGTCGTCTTTCATGCCGTTACACCCGTCAATGGATGGGATTGGTACTACATCTTTGACGGTCACCGCACACAAAGCCCAGCGATCACTATGAGGGGGATGCACAAGTCCAGCGCGCATCTTACTTTTATTATAGGCTTATTATGTGATGTGATGATTATAGAAAAATAAAGCGCTTTGATACTGAACTTAAAATATCTGTAAACTTTCCCGCGATTCAATAATTTTTTTTTAAACGAAAACTATTACATTATCGGGAATAATGTACCTTCCTATTTAGTGTAAATACTTCAAAATCGGTTTAGCAAACAAATACAATCACTAATACAGATATTAATCATTCTATTAGCCACAGGACATCCACAGGAGGTCAGGAGCCCACAACAGTTCACTGTTGGACATAGCCTCTTCCACATCAGTGAAGGGTTTTGCTATAATCTCCAGTCGGTAGATTGATAGTCGGGTTGGAGATCGCAGTGTTTAAAATATACAACAGGAAACACTGCTGTTCATTTTCTGATCTAAGGTAGCTCTAGCTGATAAGTAATACGGCTCTATTCTGCCGGACACATAAGAGTACAAAAGAAGAAGGGGCTCATCGACAATTAGCATGATTTGAAAAAATGGCCGATGAAAGATGGCTTGCGTTGCAATTTACTCCTTTTATCTGCATTAGACTTTTTAATCTTGTTTTGTCTTCCTCATATGAAAGGCGGGTTCTTAATATATCAAACGCCATTGTTAGTTTAATTTCAATAAAAATGTCAATGAACTCCTTCTCCAGCATGAGCAATATTAGTTCATAATATTCCTTCCATCGTTTTTCTTTCGCTTGTGTGCCTAGTTCGTGCGTTTTAAAAAGTCGCAACAGAAAATAATGCAACTGTCTTAGCTAAAAATATATTTGTGCCGCCTATGCATACACCACTTTCTGCTATTCCACACTTCCAAACTCAAGTGCCTGCATTAGAAAAGTAATCCTACATTTTCGATTAAGTTCCTATGACAGAGATATTTAATCTTCATATTTCCCACAGTGGATGCTGCACCCAGCCCATACCAATAATATCATTACCTACTTTGAGTAACGATTAAAATGTGTAAGTCATACAGTGATTGAAACGGAATAGCTCAGAGTGCGTGCCACAAAAACCGTCGTGAGAACCGTCCGGGGACAATGGGCTCGGCGGCCGTGCGCCCGCGCCGCGGCTGCCCCCCGAGTTTTGTGTCAATAGTCGGCAAAAACTCTTTGATTCGGTGCCCTCTCGTGACTTCCGAATAAGCTATCAATTTATTGGGATCCAATGGGCGAGATCGATACAGTTCTCGATCTCGATAACTTAATTGTTCGGATGATTTCTCTTTTTCTCTTTGTTAGTGGGTAGGTAGCTAATTGAGACGTGCCGTTCCGTTATTGCCGTAGCAGGCCGTAACGGTGTTAATCTATGAAAGTTGGACTTCATTAGTCTTCAGCTTTCCCGCGATTATGTTATGCAAATTGTCACATTGTGTCTCACACATAATACGCGTATGAATTTCAGCCGTGAGACACTGTTTCCTCGTAATTATAGGAACAACATCTTTTTGGCTTAAAAGAGCTTAATATCTACACTACAATCCTCTTCATGTCACCTCTAATCTCTTTAGCGATCGCCGCTCCAACTGACCTCACAAGTGATATAAACTCTTGCTTTGACTTGATCTAGGTATTTAATTTTGTTACGTACCCGGTAAAACTGTCCATAAATGTAGGTACCTAACTTTACTAATTTTCAGCCTCAAAAAAACTTTCCGTCATAGAGCTGATCTGAGCTTCCTTTGAAGGCTAGATTGGTTAGGCCAAGGCACTCGGGGCCAAAACCTCATGTGTAAGCAATGACGCCACTCCCACGTTTCTGGTGTAAATTTAGGTGGTCTCCACAAGAAAGAACTGCTTATTCACTGTACTCTATAATGAAGACTCTAATGCGAGTCGCGGCGGCGAGTGTATAATGCGCACCGGCCTTCGCCGCAGCCGCCGCATAATAGGCTCCCAAACTGACAGCCAGTTCACGCTTTTACCCAATAATTGACCACCTCGACAGTCATTCAACGGCATGCTAATACGCGCTTCAGTGATTGACTCCACTTCAGTCCGCTTTTGAGGGATATGTTAATGCGCCTCCAAAAACAAACTGGAATTTAAAATTGAAATTGGAACGAATCGCCCACCTATTTCGTTTGTGAACGTGGCCGTGTGACTCGTGTACGGTATTCGGTGTTGTTCTGTATTGATATTACATTCATAGTAGTAATGCTACGTACTGTAAGATCTAATTAATTAATGCTCAAAATAGTTTATTATAATGGGTAATTGATATTGTATCCAGCTAAATCTAGTAAATTGCACAGGTTTGTTAAACTTTTTAAGAAGTCAAGTAATGGCTGTAAGAGAAGAATACCTTTGGTAGCGTTTGTCATTTGAATAACTTTAAAAAGCGAGGGACATCCTATTTTCGGCGTCAATGTATGGAAGATTATTGTAATGCCAAAATAACTAATTTTACGGAATAAATAATTGTTTAGTATTGATAAAACGGAGTTTTACTGCAGTACTCACTTCATTATAAAATCTATGCGCTGTATGCAGTAACTTTTTGATGTAGTTATTTAAACAAGTAGAAGCAGCTACTTAATATCGATGTTAGCTCTCAATAAGTATCGATTTAAGTATTGGTAAACAAGGTAAAGGGTCTCGTCTCGTGGGTCCCCAATTACCACGGCGCGGCGCGGGCGCAGCCATTAGCGGCACGTCTCAATTTGTTAGCGCCGTCGACGCCGGCGTTTTCAACGTTTTTTATACTGTATTCGAAGGAAAAATATTGCATTTTTATTAAGTGGGTACTAATATACTTTAATGGCATACTTGGATATGTAGCTTTCAATGATAGGAATATTTTTTTATTTTCTTTAAAAATTTCAGTGCATAAAATATTTAAGATCTTACTGTTAATTAGAGATCGCAGTGTGAATTGTCCAAAGATATTTATTTATTTACCTAGCGGCGAATTTTCTTTTTTCGATTTAACTGCTTTACTTTAAATCATTTAACCAAAAAAAGCCATTTCGTGGTAAATTTGATAAAGGTATAACCCATATGCAATTACTGAACACTCAAACGAAAGAAAGAATCATAAGAGAAGTTTAGTATGGAAATCAAACCGCCTTACCGATCAATGATCATGATAACTCGATCAACAAACATCACGGAATAAGCGACATATCCACCCATAATAATAGTCACAATTATATTAGCTAGTACACAAAGGTGTAAATCCGATGTGTAAGCTTCTGTAAGTGGTATAAGACACAATCGGATGCTGTTAACAACAGTTACTGGCGAGTCCGGTTTAATTGTGCTAAGTGACGTCGCTTCCGCCGCCCGATGCGCCTGCCACGGCTGCATACTTCAAATTACTTAATCAGAGGAGACACACCGACTTGTTTAACTTTCACGGACTTTAATTGTACCTACTTATTACAATTGAAACTTTTTGTGTTTACTTCCATATTAAATTTATAAAATAAATACTGTTACCGCTTACCATCAGTACCATCGCTTACCGTTACCGGTAAAAAATACCAAACGGAAATCTATACTCGTGTACTGATTCGGCTTTTTATAGATAACTAGATAAAGTAGAGAAACTAGCACGCAAATAATAAAGAAGTAGATACTTAAAAGTAGAAACCCTTTAGAAACCGCAGTTTCGTACGCGGTCGAAACGTTAAAATCAATAATAATTACTTGAACATCATTTGTCGCTTGTAATTAATTTTTTGTGCCCCAGCTCTGCATCGCTAGCTCAACCACCTGGCACTAGTACCACACTGTTATCATTCACCCGCTATTAGATACTATAAACACTACCGACATTATTATCCCAGCCGGCGCATCCAGCCGAGATGTGCGCAACAACGCATTCAATTAAGCGGACATGACATCCTGGCCGTATCGCGTCTACGGCCGATATCTAAATCACGTGTTGTGATTAGCGGTGAGTGACGCGCGGCGGGAGAGAAGCGAGCGGCGCCGGCGCACCGCATAAACACACCCGCGGCATGTTTACTCCACTCGCTTAATTGGAGCAATCGCCCGACGACAGAATTAATAAATCCGATCGTCCGCAAGCGATAAATCGACCAGCGCCCATTCCGAGCGGGAACGCTCGATATGTAAGTATGCAATTATTCGCCGAGGAAGCCGCTCGACGCTAACGTGATACCATTAAATTGACCACATAAAGTGTCCGGCGTACGTATACTACAATTAATGACTTATGTAGAAAATTGTTTATAAAAGTTAGTTTAGATAATTCTAGTAAATCATATCTTGGGGAGATCTATGTCCAGCGGTGTTCAGTCGCAGCTGGGATGATGACGATGAATCAAAAGTTATTCTTCACTCTCCTTGTCATATGCCGGCCGGATGGATATACATACAGAACCAATAAACTTCGTATAAAATTACAATGTTATGCAACAATAACTCTCCCTTCGACCGCGACGTACGAAATATTGCTTGTAGTGATTGCGGTTCGTGCTTTCGTTCAATAAGCGAGCGTGCGCGCGCAGCGGGGGCCGCGGCGTTGGGCGCGAGTCCTGCGCGCGCGCCGCCCGCCGCTTCATGGTGAAAACACACGCGAATAACGCGCGCTCGTTATTATTGTAATAAATACCGTGGGACCGGCCGACATAACCCACCAAATGCGAGACCTTTCCGCGTAAAGCGCACCAGCACACATTCTAAACTAGTTTGAGGCGCGCGTGATAGCCAATAAAAGCTCGGAAATGGGCTGCGGGCGGCTACCGAGCGACTTTCCCAGGTGCAATAACTCGCGGCGGCGGCGGTTCACACGCCGGCCGCCGGCCGCCGGGTCGGCACCCTATCGCGGACATCAGTTTCGTATTATGAGCACCGACCACATTCATAACCATCGCGCTACGGGTTTCGTAAGGATCGAGAAAGTAGGTTACAAAAAGGCTTACTGGAATCATTACTGCTGCCACTAAACGGCATCTTCTGTGTTTCTAATGTTGGTACCACTTTGTACTATAATAAATTTACTATAAGATACGCTCTTAGGTAAATTTCCATCGCAAATCTCAGATAATTTGAATAAGTCGGAGGAAAGCTGCGCGAAGAGGCAATAAGGATCTTACGACGGACAACTGGTGGGTGTAATGTTTCCACCACCGCTTTACTTTACGAGCGTGATTGTGCTCCGAGCTGATTGACTCTATCAACTACAATACGTATCGTGCTTTAATTAAATCCGACAACCGCTATCTGCTCGTCTCGCGAGTAAAGCAATATTTTACTAGATGCGTCTACTGCGTACTTAACGATTTCTCTCCGCATGTCCGAACTAAAATCAGTTATGCGTGGTCTGCGCATTGATTTATGCTTATAATGATCGCCTTTCCCAAGCTGCAATGCGATGATAAAGGCGTGGCGCGCAGCCTAGGGAGTTGTTATCGCGAAGCCTATTTCCGGCCGTCACCGCGACGGCGGCGGCGCGGCCGCGGCGGCGGCGGCGGCGGCTCGCGGGGCGCGATCGCGCGATACATTTGTCGGCTCCGACTCACACCTCCACTGCCTGCCACATGCTCCGATCGGTATCTGTCAACACGTACCCCGGCCCAGGCAATTGCTTACTGATAAGCAAATAAAATTCTCTCCACTATCGAGGCCTACTTTTTTAAGATTTATGCAACGAGCTCACGAATTTTCGAGGCGGGCAGCGAGAGGTGATACGTTTGCCACTTTAGGTGCACATGTAGATGCGTATCAGCGGCGCGTAGGCGGTTGTGAGCGGCGGCATGCAAAGTGACGTTTCTATTTTGTCCTATCTCAGCTAGATCTGTCCCGGCGTGGCGTAATCGTATCGCGGCGAGATGGCGCAGCACAAAGGAGCCGAGATGTACAGCCCGCGTAATGGGCAGGCACGTCACGGGCCTCACCTCGCCGGCGCAAGGCGACTGCGATGCATATCTACGCACCGGCTCTGTAAATGGGCCGTTTTGGGTATCTACTTGCTAATGAAGCCGGGCTGCACTGCCCTCGACCACTACGTGAATTCTCTGATATGACAGTCGTAATAGTGGCATTGTGCAGTTTCTGTTTTCGTATGCATTTATGGGGAGGCTTATCTTTCATCTTGTGGCCCAGTTGCCAAGAAAGGCTGAGTGGAATTCGTTATAAATATAACCTAATTTGAAGTCTTAAGTAGTTCAGTCCTCAAATGACATGAATCTGAGAACAACCCTTACCATCAAGTTAGCAAACAGCCCGCCTGATTGCAGCGAAAGGCGGACTGCGCCACGCCACGACCTAGCCCCAAATCCTCACCTGCTCATGTTTCTTGAGATAGGAGAGTCTCGGGAAGGCCTTGTCGCAGAACTGGCACTGGTAGGGCGTGTGCTCGGTGGCCCCGAGCGTGAACGAGGCCTCGGGGTCCTCGGCGGCGTCGGCGGACGTCGGCGTGGAGGCGGGCGAGGGCGACGGCTCGGGCGTCGACGAGGGCCACGAGCTGCCCGCTGTGCTGCCCACGCTGCCCAGGGCCTCTGTGGACAATGTTTCAATAATTAATATAAACAATCCAGGGTGCCGGTCGGGCCTCGAGACTGTTCAAGTTTAATTAGTCTCAGGGTCCTCAGCAGAAGACCTTGGTCGACCTTAGACAAATATTCAACATTGATATCGTCAAATAGTCGCGGGAGTTATAATGCTGGATGTATCTCCCCGAGCATTCCATATATTTGGGTTGTGTACCTCTTCCATTCATAAGATACCAAACATGAATCAGTTGCTTGGTAGATATATCGTAATCACTTAATTCCACAAAAAGTAGTCGGTGTCGGTCATAAATAATGCACATCGGCTGGTTTGGGCTTCGCATTGACTCGACGCGTGCGACAGAGACGACCCTCTACAAAGCCGAACTAGCCGATGTGCATTATTTACGGCCGATACCTGTATATCTTTATGATATGTCATGGTTATACGAAACACAAAACTTCTTAAAGAACTACGATTTAGTCTTCGATAAAATACTTAAATGTGGTACCAATAAGGGTCGATGTTAAATGCATAGCTGGACAAAGGGCGTTGCAGTAGAACTAGCTAGCTACAGCGAACTACTGGGATAAAAAGTGTCAAGATAAATCCTTATTAACACCGTACGTCGCGTCGTTACTTAGCATGTTCATAACTAAAAATTGTACCTCGTAATAATTAAGATTTCCAACGCCTCCTCCGCAGTCGTCGCATTTCGCCATAATACCCGCGCACCGCGACAGATAATCATTGGCTGTCAAATAATAAGGAGTAATAGCGACAATCGAGGGGTTTTACAGGCGTTGTAAAGCACATTACCGCGGACAGCGTGCCTCCGTCTCGGATAAGGCCATCATAAATATCGGTAAAGCCCCATATTTCGACGTTAGGGGCTGTATATCTGCGAGAGCACCTCGGAGTGGCGTGAAATATAAACAAATTGAATGGGCCCGATGACGAGCGGCATCACGCGCGGCGGCCGCAAATGATGACTAATGTGCCGCCCCGCGACCCGGCCCGCCGTGGCCCGCGCAGCCTCTCCGACGTATACCACACTAAAGGAACAAAGAAATATCACCTCCTCTAATTTAAGTTTAGAACTATTGTGTTAGTATTGTAACATACTCTGCTATTACAATAAATAAGAAGAGGCAAGCAAATACGAAGATTCAATTACCGTGATAAATACATAGTTTTATTTTCCGTAGGCAATTCGTGTTAGCTGATTAGTTACCTAATTTTCAGCAGAATTTCGTATTTACATGAGTACAGTCACCAACGAGTAAACTTTCACCAATGTAAATTCCTCGTAATACATGTTATTTCGCAACGTAACTTTGCACGGTTCCCACAATAACATTATTCCTACTTTTTGCCACGCATTTCTCCCCTTCCCGCCCTACCGCCTAATAGGCGCAACTATTTGTATCAATCTGTCTCCCTTCACGCCCCGGACGTCGTAACGGCCCAAGGTAATGGCCAAAATAATGACAATTGAATTTGGCTAACTACATACTGGAGTGGCAAGCGACGTTTGACTGGGGCGTCTTTTTCGGGAATATGATATAGGATATTGGCTTGGAGAGCGTTGGTAGGCTACTGGTTACAAGGTCCGACTATTACTAGTCACTTACGTGAGTTCCATCTTCAGTGCCGCCATGTACCAATGACTTTTTCTGAGTTATGTAGTTCAGTTCGTAGCATTGTTGATTAGGTAAGGTAAAACATATTCAGGCGACTGAATGTGTAACCATGATTTTAGGTTTAGGCCTAGGGCTCCTTTTTCCGCACTTAAACTCATAATCGGTCATTTGTATATGTTTAAGGCGTGCTAATTTAACCAGCCCAGCTGGAAAGTCCCTCTAAGGGTGTCTAGCTGTCTATTGGATGTTTGCATAACCCTCGTCCCGAGGGATCTCATTGCTAATGCGGTTATGCCCGTAATGACCAGCAGCTTCCATCCCTGATCCCTTTCTTGCTAGCTCATCGGCGACATTGTTTCCCATCGAAATGCTGTGACCTTTGATCCATTAGATTGTGACCCTGTTTGTCAGAGAGATATCCTCCAGTGCCCGGTGGTACTCCAGGATCAAGGCAGAGTTTATGCTGTTGCTTTCCATTGCTTTCAGTAACAACTTGGTGACTTGATGTCGATTTGTGCCTTGGTGGTGTATACCAAGTCGTCTTACTCGCTTGGCGGCCTGTGTGTTTGCCACACGCTCGCATTGGAATATGGACTGTATTCTCTTAATGGTATATAACTCTTGGTGTTTAGATCTAGCGAGAAGACTTCTGGGCCGGTGCCTTGGGTGCAATGATCCAATAACTTGAAGTTTGAAGTCCATTAATAAATAGACTTCAAACGCCTTCGTCAAAAGGAACATGAAATTCATGCTTACCAACTTATGTTCATGTTCATAAACTATCTGCTTGTGGTCAAAACTGGAACTAATTGTGGCCATTTTGAAATGTCATGTGATTTCAACAACAGCGACACCGTTACCGGGTCAGATCATTTTTTATTAAATTCCAGAGGGTTAATATATTTTTACGTTGTAGACCCGCTTGTCAGGTTCTTCTATTAACAGGGTCACGCTGGATAGCATACGCGACGGCTAGATAGCAGTCGTTCTACCGTAATTACCCGAACTAAGAGAGGTAGGGCATAGCGGGGTATCTCGTTCGAATTGGAGCCGCCCGACTGGGGAAGTACCTCCACCTTACAGAATATCGCAGCAAAATAATACTCTTTTAAATAGTATTGTGTTTCTGCCGGTGAGTAAGGTTTCCAGTGCTCCATGGGGTGGGGATTTGGGGAACCGTGGCTTTGGCAGTGGAGTGGCATTGGCTTTTTGCTGCCAGAGCAACGTGTTATAGAGGTGGGCAACGCATTAGCGATACTCTTGGTGTTGCTAATGTCTATAGGCAGTGGTGACCACTTTCCATCAGGTGGCCCGCTTGCCTGTTTGCCTACCGTATGACATAAAAAAAAAAAAAAAAAAAACTGACAAATCCTGGGTAACGGTCAAGGCCGGTCGACTCTGGGCACTTGCGCGCTTGAGCACAACCGGGATAATGATGCCAACATGGTTATTTATGGGTAATTGGCGTATTAATTTATTAGATTAATATTATCGGCAGAAGATAATAAAAAATGGACCGGCAGACTAAACCGGAATACGTACAATTATGTATTAACATGCGAGTTGAAGAACAATAATTGCAAAAAAAATAAAAAGAAAAGAATAGTAAAAGCTGCCTTTTGTGTTGTAGGTTTTTATAAACCGGAGTGTTTATATTTAAGCGAAGTTTTATTTCAAGGTTACTTACCCCCAGGTACGAATTATTAATCGCCCGTATGAAAATGTTCCAAAATTTGCATGAAACGCTGTGTCAAATAAGTCAGCTGAATATATAGCTTCTGATTTCGTTGCCGTCTTTAAAAATCGCTATCGGGCAAATAACGGATTTAAAAATTCAGAAGTCGCTACTACGCTTCCACTTTAACTTATTTACCTAAGTTCCATTTATTGTTATCAACGCCAGCTTTAATGAAACATATTACACAAAATTTCAAGATCGATTTGCTCGCTCATTTATTAGATAGAATAATTTACTAGTACTTCCCCACTTTTATGAGACAAAAAGCTATTTTTTTAATTATGATGCACTGATTTCGATAGGAATGAAAGGCACTGACTGTGTTCAGTTGTATATTGGCTAATATACAATAAGGTGCAAGTTTATATAACATCCTAGGGGGGGAGTGCACACTACAATTTACTTTTGTTACAATTACTCCAACTTTAAAAGGAAAAGCTATTGTTACACCTTAAATCATAATTGTGCTCTGCTGTTAATAAGATTGAGCAGGCTTGTCCTAATGCGGTTTGCCACGAATATATTAAGATATTGAGGTGAGTAGAAGGAATTTAGTCGGATACTCGCGGTCATAATATCACATTACACCACCTCACTGGGTTCCGCGAATAACGTTACTAACATGAAGATGATTGCGCGACAGCTTATTATTATCGGCTTTGCATAAGGTATGTAACAAGTTTCCTGCGAGTGCGATTCCTTAGTAATAAGTTTGTCACTGCGTAGAATAAAAAAAAAATGGTGCACCTTCAAGGCTAGAGTTACTTAAGATACGTAAGATAGGCTACTTCTAGACAGTCAAGCTCCATCTGACGACCTGAGTGGTTCAATGGCCAACATCGCAAGAGGTCCCGGGTTCGATTCCCGGCCGGGCAGAAATTTTAATGATGAATTTTAATTTCTGTTACGGGTCTGGGTGTTCTATGTATAATAAGTATGTATTTAAAAATGTATATAAGTAGTATATCAGTTAGCTAGCACCCATAGGACAAGCTTTGCTTAGTTTGGGGCTAGATGGCGCTGTGTGAATTTGTCCACGAATATTTATTATTATTTATAATTATTATCTTCGGCCACATTCATCACTTACCAGGTGAGATGACGGTCAAATGCCTAGCTATTGTTTATATTGTCATTCCATCTTGGCGTTAATGTCCCGGTTCCACGCGTGAGGGCCCGAGGTCCGCCTTGACCATGATCCAGGATTTGGCAGATCCGGTAATTACAGAGAGCCTGGCATTGTCGAGCACGGTCCGGTCGTGGTTGGCGTGGGGTGGGTTTGCTGCTGCCATAGGGTGGTCAGCGTGTCACTGTGTGTTTCCTTCCTACTTTCCTACCCCCCTCCTTTTTAACGATTGAAAGAGATATTTAATGTCCTAATTAATAATGAAATTTTGAATTTTGAATTTTTTGACTGCCATCTGACTACCGTAACCCTGTTAACAGGGGAGTTTGACATGATTGAATTATGGTTACACAGTCCCCTAAATGTGCAGATTTCATCACGATGTTTTCCCCCACCGTAGGAGCACCGTTAGTATTCAACTAATGTACATAACTCAGAATAGAGCCATTGATACATGGCGGCACTAGGGTTCGAACCCGGTACCTCGGGGTACGAGTCGGACTCCTTAACCATAAGGCCACCGACGCTCTTATACTTATTAAAATCTATGGTACAAATACTTATTAAAAAAAATCGCAACCCGCACAAATCGGTTGGCAGGAACTAGATGCAAAAAATCTGAGGGCAAGGTCACAATGGTACTCCTAGGGGGAGGTCTATGTCTAGCAGTGGACTGCAGTGGGCTGATCATGGTTGCAGCTACATTCTACTTTGCCGAACACCACGCGGATTATCTAGACATAAGAAATACCTAAACGATATAAGTGTAGGAGTTAACAATCAGCGATCTACATTCACCTAGCTCAAATTAGGTAATACTGTGAAACCTTGTAGCCACTTGAACGCATCTCCTGTGTTACCGATACCTAGTACCTACTTATGAGTAAAGTGGGTGTGCGGTGGTATCGCTGATCGCGTGATATCATCAGTTATGCAGATACGGGAATAAAAAAGAATAAAAAATGTTGACGCAGTAACAAGAGACATTTTTGTTTTTGTCTAAGCAAAAGTAATATTTTGCCGATTTACGACCTAATATGGGACGTGTCAATTTGCCTGAAATCGTAATTTCAGAAAATACTGGATGTTACGCTCTTAGAGCAGTGTCTACAAGTTGTCCTAAAAATTGCTTAAAATCTCTCAGTACAATATCTTGTGAATTCTAAATAGGTAGAGAGGCCTAAACCTAACTGAATCAAATAATCTATTTATGATATGGAGAGATGAGAAAAACCCGAAGAAATTTAATCATACGTAAGGCTAGGTATCTCATTTAAGCCTAGCATAAAACAGATACTACAGTAAATTCTTGTTTGTAAAGCTTTTTGCTAAGGCTTTTTTACAGAATCACAATTTTACTTATTATATTTTTATTTTTGACGATTTTCTGCCCTTTGGTATGTAGGTTTGGTATAAAACATTGTCTGTCCTGTAGTTCACAGGTTTAATAACGTGCGACTCTATCGTCACTGTATCACCAAAGAAATAGCCTATTATTGATTTGGACGTAATGTGATACTTACTGATTACAGTAGACTAGTCGGTCCAAAACATGGGCATTGGCTTATTATTGTACGCAAGCTTTGCCGAACAGCAGCTGGACTCCCATTTGCAACTTAAACTCAAGTCATGATCGGTTAATTCCACATGCAACGGCTTTCAGCGATCCTAGATCACTACTTTCACGCGTCCACGGTAAAGCGTATCAGCTTTTCTAAGAGATTTATTGTAAAGTACCATAGTTAAACGCTGGAGTGCGTTTACACCTCTCTTAAACATCGATGTTTTACGCACAAACTTAAATTAAAGAAAAAGCTTATGCACCCTATTTTTGAATAGCTCGTGTTGAAGCGAACAATTTTCGGCATAAAATAATCAATAATTTGATGTATGACACTGATTTTTCCTATTTTTAAATCGTTCGCTTTCGTTATTGCCAATGCAATTTAGAAAATATATAATTTTTCATCGTGAAAATCCAAATTGAATACCGTTCGACTCGAGGCGAGCAGTTCAAAAACAGAGCCCCAGGTTATTTATTTATTGTATGATTAGACGATTAGCAGGGGACAATTGGAGTGTCGATCGTGAAACCGATTAAGCAGAGCAAATAATTATCACGATAGCGGTGGCCTAATGGCTAGTGGATCCGACTCGTGAGCGAGAGGTACCGAGTTTGAATCGAACCCGAGTGCCACCAAGTATAGTAATAGACATTTTCAGAGTTACATAGGTATATCAGTTCAACAAACCGATGCTCTTACGGTGAGGGAAAACATCGTGACCCTGCTTTCATTCAAACTGGGGAAGAACAGAGCGCGAAGATTATGATAAATGAGGGCACAGCACAAGGTTCTGCGCTCGGCCCAATCGAATATTTAATCTACGTCAATGATATGACAGGCATAATTAAAAAGTGTCTCATATTTCAGTTTGCAGACGACACTGCTGTAGTAGCGGCACATCATAGCGTAATTAAGGCGCAAAAATGTTGCAACATGACTTTGATCGAATTGTTAAATGGTCTCACGACTCTGGATTAATTATCAATAATGAAAAAGCCAAGCTCCTACATATCCACTCTAGACATAATAAACCAGACCATACACCGAAAATCATTACACATGAACATCACTGTCTACACAGTATAAGCAATAATAACTGTGCATGTAAGCATATTCAATTAGTAGAAAGTATTAGATATGTTGGGCTAGTCGTGGATAACAGATTCACTTAGAAACATCACATTGATGGCGTATGCACAAAACTAAGCGCCTTACTATCAAAATTCACTATCCTTAGCCCAAGACTACCGACTTCAATATTATTGGTTCTTTACAGAGCGATAGTAAATTTTATAGTAATTTACGGAATAAGCACCTATGGGCGAACTTACACATATCTCATAAACCAGATATACTTATTGCAAATGCGTATCTTGAAACAAATTGTACCCAGAACAGTTTAAAATAAATATAAAACAGAACCAATAAAACTATTCGAATACTCTAATGTAATGCCGGTGACCAAACAAATTGAATACTTCACCCTAAAATCATATAACGAACAACCGCCAGAGCTGAAAAAAGTAAACAATACAGTATATGAGTATATAAATAACCAAGAATATACGATACCACCCTATAAAAATATGTATGCCACAAAAGTGTCATTATATATTATGTTGCCTAGCTCACTCAACAAGCTCCCTATGGAATTAAGAACGAAGTACGGTACCAAATATTTTGTTGGCATGTTTAAAAAAAACGTTTTATCCTAAATACCCTAAACCATAATTAAATGATTGTGTAATAGTTATCCAGGAATTAAACAGCAACCTTGTAATAAACCTTGTAATTTACGTTTTTGAGGTGGGTAGAGTGAAATTGTTTGGCACCGATCAGAGCACAAGTTTACAACGCTTTGTTTACGCTTAGGTAAACAAAGTGTTTTCATTCATCCAAATCGGACATCCCATCCACAGCCCGTTTTAATCACCATGCACGCGCTGTCCTCCCATCCAATCTAATGGGTCATTTCAATAAATACTCGTGCGCGTAATACCAGTTGCAGCTCTTGAAGAGCGGCGTCACCCGTAATTAGTGGTGATTGCTGCAATTCGCCGGGTGTCGGCAGGCGCCGGCGTCGGTGGGCGGCGGAAGCGCACTTCCTAATTGCGGCCACTGAGACACCTCTGCCGGCGCCTCGGCAATCACCAGCCATCGGGAGTCGGGAGAAAACGAACGCTGGGGTCTGGGCTAATGTGCTGGACCTAACTGTATCTGGGTACGAGATGGTGCGTCGTCTCTCGGCGTAGGTTTGCGGGCTTAAGATCGTATCGAGAATGTTCTATAGTCAATGGGTATTCTACGGTATTGCATTTACTTCAATTTTAAAAATGTTGCTTTCGCTATGATTATTTTCTCAGAACCCATACATTGCCACTCAATCTTTTTGTACTTATAAAATCACCGTAGGCACCAGTCTCTTATTTTTCAAAAATGAGATGATAATTTATTTTCCTTAAAGATTTGTCCTACCCAAAATTACGTAACGTAGAGGCGTACTAACGAAGATTTATTCCCTAAATGTTCAACATTACAATTATTATTAATAGTTTTGACTTCTCTAACCGTACTCGCAGTCAGATAAAAATATGAATTTGACGAAGAAAGTGTTAGCTGTATTTAAGCGCCATTTTTTAAATTAGATAGAGTACAGTGCCGTCAACTTCTCTAATCAACTGATGAAATCAGAACTGTAGGCATCCTTTGGTAATTCTCATTCCACTAGCCTCACTGGCAGCGTCACACAGGGACAGCAGGAAGGAGCAGGAAAGATTCGGACTTGTGGTAAAAAGACACAATCAGTGTGACAACTCATGTTGACTATTCACAGTTCATCCGAGGTTGTTCCTTACTATATTATCTTTGCTCAAAGAATTTCGATTAAAAACATAAAATTTCTTTAAACTAACGTAATAAAACAGGGGACAACCTCGAATGAACGCAGAATGGTCGCAATACAGAAGACCGTCGCTGGTTTAATGCTCAAAGGGTTCATTGACTATTTTCTGAGTAAATATAATGTACGTACATTAGTTAAAAAATAACCAATGCTCTTACAGTGAGGGAAAACATCGTGATAAAACCTGCACATTCAGGCGACTGAACGTGAAATCATGATCCAATCTGGTCAGGTTGTCCTATTAACAGGGTCATGGAGGTCAGATGGCAGTGGCTCTACTGTAATTATCTGATCTGCCAAATCCAAAATCAGGAACGCGAATCCGGAGCCCGGAGAGTTACAAATGTTGGGATAGAAATAAATTAAGAATATAAGATGTTCGACACCAAATTTCCATGCAACGCACCGTTATCGGTATACTAACTATAAACGAAAAACGGAACCTTCTTTGTGCCCTCTTCCCTAGGGCTGCTTCCGTGAGGTTAGGTTAGGTTAGGATATACATGAGGATATTATCAATCATTTGAGGTATACTTCCTAAGAAATTATGTAGCTGTAGCTGATGTGGTATATTTTTAGAATCAGCTCCAGGAAAACCCTTTATTTGATTGATATCCCTCTCGGTAGATTTCAGCGAAAAAATATGTATTCCCACAGAGAAACAATTTTGTCATCACTTCCTTCCAAATGCGCTTATAACATACAAACAAAAAATCAAACCTTTCCTCTTTATAATATTAGTATAGATTGCTCATTGAATAAGGTAAATTTTTGTATGACATAAATTATGTTACGCGTTCCACCTCTTTTTAAAATGCGTGATACAAAAATGGACCTTCTTTTAGAACATTACATTCCACTTTGATTTTGATAAGAGAAATATTTTTAAGAACTGTTGATCAAATTTATTGTTTGGGTATTCAGTATCCTAACGTGTGTCTGTCGGCCAAGGCTATCGTATACATCTATTTGCACATTTTTTGTGTGAACACCTAGGACTAGTTTGCCTACCGTATGACATAAAAAGGTAGGTTCGCCATTTTTCATAGTCTGAATGCGTTTTTTGACGAAATTTAATTTTTTCTCGCGTGGTGAAAAACGTCGTACGTCACATAAGAACTGATAATAAATCACACCAGCTTGTATGAATCTTATATATTTTATGCTACTAATCCAGTCAATCCCAGTTAACTCCGCCGTTGCCGGTCCCAAGCCCGGATAAAAAAGGAGGAGGGTTGGTCAAGAGGGACTAGACCTACCATAAAAAGTCAACACCGAGTCTTAGGCGGTGGTATATATCCTGAAAGACCATGGCCACCATGCACCAGCGCACATGAAGCGGTATCTAGTGACCGAGAGGACTAAATCCCCTCTGAAATACTAGGGCGGAAGAACGTGGGAACCCACCGTGCGCACTTTTTCCTAAGAATACCTCTTAAACCATGACAGCAAATAAGAAATACGATGGGGGGAGAGGTCACGACCCTCAGATATGAGGAATACGAACGGAAGAGAGAGAATCCAGTCAAATTAAAAACAAAATGTGGGTCAACGCTACATAAAATCCGGTATGTGTTTTTTTATATGTTGTTTACAATGTAAATGCGATGTTAAATTCGAAATGTTCGACCTCAAGAAGAATTTTTTTCTTGTAAACTGAAAACGTATATCAAAAAATATTCATACCTACAGTTTTGTTTTTTCCCTTTACTTTATGCTAGTAAGACCTTTCTGCTTGCTAAATTTCATAATTATATGTCATGAATGAGTACTCTTTACGTTTTAATATCGTATCGAGTTGTACTTATGACTAAGTAAAAGCAAACTTTGATACTCCAGAGTCACTTTATCATAACTTCTGGGGTAGTTAATCTATCATATATCAATAATCATAAAAGTTAGCAAGAAGTAAGGTCTTACAGTACAAGTATAGAGAAAAGAAAACTAGTAATTTGTACATATATCACATAACAATACATGTATATTTTATACCTCATTCTTTCAAACAATTTCCTAAGAAAAGAGTATTTTACCTACCGCTACAATCGAGACTGTTTTGCTCGTAAACGGTTTGGACTTTGAAAATGTGTATTTGTAGAGAATTATATGTAGACTGCCTTATTAGTGTGACAACATTTTTGCTAGGCCGCCGTTTTCTAGCTAAAAAAAAACTGGATTAAAGAAAACATTTTAGTGTTAATGTCCCGATTGTGCTCTCGAGGAGGAAGGCCCGGGGTCCGCCTTGACTATCCAGGATTTGGCAATCAGGTAATTATGGTGGAGCGACTTCCATCTGACCTATATGACCCTGCTACCAGGGGAACCTGACCAGATTGGATCATGGTTACAAATTCAGTTGCCTGAATTTGCAGATTTCGTCGCGATATTTTCCCTCACCGTAAGAGCATCGGTTCGAATTCAACTAATGTACATAACTCAGAAAAGAGTCATTGGTACATGCCCGCCCGGCTACTGACGCTACAAAAAAAAAAAAACTGGTTGAAGTCCGAAAATATCAGGATTTTTTATCCTGCGAGGTCGAAAATTTGGATTTAACATTGCATTTACATTATGTACAATAAAAAAATATATACCTGACTTGATGCATGGTTGAAAGTATAATTCAATTGGGCTATACTCAGTGACCCACCTAAGGAGAGCAGTAATTGTCGATCTTTAACATCTACCATTGCGGAAGTAAACTTCACTTAAAGCTGATAAATAATTCTTGATCAAGCATTAGTCGACAGTGCGTTAAGGAAGTTGGCAGGCTATTGAATTTAATGAAGTTCATAAATAAGGGATTCCTAAAGCACACTCCGCCCGCACGCTTTGCCGGGACCAATGGCTACCCTCTAGTCTTATCTTACGGTGAGGGAAAACATCGTGATGAAACCTGCACATTCAGGCGAATGAATTTGTAACCATGATCCAATCTGGTCAGGTTCTCCTGGTAGCAGGGACATGGAGGTCAGATGGCAGTCGCTGCACTGTAATTACCTGACCTGCCAAATCCTGGATCATGGTCACGGCGGACCCCGGGCCCTCATGCGCGACAGTACAACCGGGACATTAACGCCAAGATGATGATTTTTTTTTCTATTGAAACGGAGTTCACGCCCACATGCAAAACAAGGTAATCATCCTCAGAAGGAGCAGCTAGGGTATGAAATCACACGTGTAGGAAATCTTGTAGGAAAAGAAGAAAATCTGGATGGCTTGTAAAATATTGCAAAAAGCTGCTGCTTGGGTGTTCCTTAATTATTCCCATTGCTATATCAACATTGCAAAGGGTATCAGATAGGGTATTTCCAAAGTATCTAGCCATAATATAATATTTGCAATGACATAATATAATACTTAGGTAACTATAGTGAAGGATATGTATGTATAGGATAATACTTGGTACTAGTAAGTGTACTAAAGGAGGTCTGGACAACTCAGCGTTGAGCGATATCTCATTGGAAAGGATTTTTAATTTACTACAACTTTTACTACGGCGATAACTCTCGAATCGCGATGGGAAAAAGGTTATGGCCACTTTCTAGGATGCGCCTGTCCTATTAACTGTTATTCTCCATACCTTTTTTTAATCTCTAAAAGAAACATATCGCTCAGCGTTATTTGTCATCTAGGCTGAATTTATCCAGTACAGAATGTAGCTTTTTTGAGTGAGCCGTTTTTAAGAGCTATTAATATTACGCTTTTTGGATGTCAGTGCTCAACTTTAAAAATATTATTAATCGATTTCTGGTTGACTGGAAGATTAAGCTGCGTATATTTATGTCCGCGTTTGTATTTCATCGTACGAGAAGTTTCAATAAATAAATAAACTATTGGTAGATAATAAAAGTTTATTTTTCAATACAAAAACTTTTTGTCTTTTTCTATTGAAATAAACTTTAATCTCTCGTGGGTCGCATCGCGACGCACCATTTGGGAAGCATTGAGTATCTCTGGCGCTCTGAGTAACCCTGTTACTGTCTACCGTCAGTACTGTCTATCGTCTAAATGCCATAGCTTTTCCAGTGTATATCAAGCCTTAGTCTATTGCAAAATGCTGTTACCACGCTTTTTTTCCGTTTCCGATATTGAAAAGGATCAATGCCTATATGAAACAAATACCGTAGACCCACCCATACCCATCATTTATACAGTCTTAGCACATAGGCGAGGCTAAGTTGATTTTAGATAATAATATACCAAACAAGAAAAGCGTTGCACTAGTTGGTTACCTTAGGTGAAAACTAAACTCGCTTTATAACACTGATTTTGTGACGCCTAAATGCTTAGAAACATCTTAAGGCGACAACTTAAGCGTTGCCTAAGTTTATTGCAATCGGGCATTAGGTAATCTTCCTCGTCGTGCAGTATAAAAGCTAAAGAATCGTCAACGAAGATAAATTCTCAAAATCTCTGATCACACGGTTTCTCTTTAGCGAGTGTGTGTCCGTTTAGGCAGGTCTTTAGTTCAGGTCGGTCTATAAGACTTAGGATGGATTTAGTGTTAGGTATGATGATGTACAGTTTAGTTAAGAGAAAGCATTATAGTAGGGTTCATATACTGGACCGCTTTTTATATTATAGGTACGACAGACAAACAGGCAAGCGGGCCACCTGATGGAAAGTCGTCACTCCCCATTGTACAGCCGATACACACAGAAAGCCAGAGTCCCCTCGGTTAGCCAGTGGTTCTAATATGCTTGTTTGTATGGGATCATCGACAATTCGTACGGCGCTTTTCTGCACGGAGTCCAGAGGATTAAGCAGGTCGGCAGTTTCGCCGGACCAAAGATGGGAACAATACTCCATATGAGGCCGCACCTGTGCCTTTTACAGTAGCAGGCGCTGCCCTGGGGTGTAGTATCGCTTGACCCAGTTAAGCACTCCAGGTGACTCCGGAACCGCTATCCGATATATCGACTACAGCTACAGCACTATGTTAAATGGTTTAGTCTTAAGGAATATTGGATCGTTTAGAGTCTTCTGAACACACATTCGTCGCGTGGGCTTAAATTTAAAAAAAAGTACCTGTTTTTATCTGCCTTACTTCTATATCTATGTTGAATTAACTAGGTACCGCTCTATACCAACTAAAGTAGCAGCATTCTATGATGGCCCTTGTGATATCTAGTGTTGTAAACATTTAAAAGAATTGTCAAGTGTAAGTCGAGTGTGTGGTCAAGCACATTATATTAAGATTATATAAAAGCTATAAAAATATATCAACGACCTCACCATATAATATGAGCCATATAATAAAGGACATCAACGAGCCCCGATATTTATCGCTCTACACGCTTGCCAAATCTTCGCCAATATTGTGGCCAACATCTTGGTTAAGAGTATGGGATAGCGTACTAACATTGGCCAGGCCGTCGGTCACCTAATAGCTAGTGGGACCGACTCGAATACATTCGTCCTTAGACGAATGTATTCTACTATTGCATATTCCTGTTCTTCTTAAAGCATTGCTTCTTAAAGCATTTACCGTCTAGACTTGTCTAAATTGGACAAGATGGAATCTCGTAGAAAAATTAATAAAGACCGAGAGTGGGCTTTGCGACAACCAATAGCCATCGTACAAAAATCAGAACCACCAAAGAAAAAAAGAAAATATCCTAAAAAAAAGAAATGAGATATCATCAAAAACATTTTATGTGAAAAATTCGCCAAGTCTCGTGACTCTCCCATAAAAACAGGAAATAATATATGATCTAAGGTGCAGCAAAATCTGGCAGTACTTGTTTTTAATAAATATTTTGCAAATTGCACCGTAGTTCTCTTTCAACATATTGAGTAAATAATAATACTTAAACTTATGATCAATATATTTTATGCATCTGTGTTGTCTAGAACTTTATTTGATCACATTTATTAAGATTTTTCAGATTTGGCAATTGGTTCTCCTCTTGTTTACCAGTACTGACATCCATACCATAGACTAGGATGAATCGCTATATGGTGAAGCTTTTTATATAAGCTAATGTTTATTTGTTTGGTTTTAATAAAAAGTAATCAACTTTGCGTTAATGTCCCGGTTGTGCACTCGCGCACCAGGGCTCGGGGTCCTTCTTGACCATGATCCAGGATTTTGCAGATCAGATAATTACAGAGGAGCGACTGCCATTTGAACTTCGTGACCCTGCTACTAGGGGAACCTGACCAGATTGGTTCATGGTTACATATTCAGTCGCCTGAATGTGCAGGTTTCATCATGACGTTTTCTCTTACTGTAAGAGCATCGGTTAGCATTCAACTAATGTACATAACACAGAAAAGAGTAATTGGTAGGTACATAGCTGCAGTGGAATTCGAACCCGGCACCTCTCGCTTACGAGTCGGATACCCTAACCACTCAGCCACCGACAATTTATTTCAAGCGATAACAATATTTCCTGACTTTCTTTCCCTGTAGAGTCTCTAAAGGTAACGGGTATCCTAAGTATTCAATTTTTTATCAGTATCAACTTTACTGCCTGCAACCATTATGTTTTTGTTCGCCATTGGTCTCTTTGTCTTTATAGCATTGATCGACCTACTTTAGCGGTCTCTTCCGATAGCTTTATTAACAATTCAGGGTTTTCTGGCGCAATCCGCAAAGCGCAGATAACGATAGATATTCGATTACCCGACTGCCAAGGAAGGGTTATGTTTATCGCGCGTATCTTGATTGTACGTAAGTTTGTAAATTTCTTTATTCCCTCGTATGTTCTAGACGGCTGGATGGATGTCGACAGTTAAGGTCGTACAAATGGTACAGATAATTAAAAAAAAAGTAGTTCAAAGGCTAAAACCCCCAATTGCTATTAAAATAAAACTTAAAAGTTAAAGACAAGCCGAATGTTGGAAGTAGTGCAAATATTAGTTCAACTTAAACTTAAAAGCAGGCGGGGACCCATTTTAAATTTCTATAAATATTAAGCATCCGTGTCCACCTACATAAATGAATTTTTTAGTTCTAGAAGAAGTTCTACTTCTTAGTCTTTTCTTTGGCCAATCCAAATTACTGAAAATAGTTACAGCATTGCTGAAAAAAAATCGACGAGGAAGGGTCACCTTGTCCAACCTGCCCCTTTTAACTGGGTACTCATCGCCTTATTTCTCGAGTTTAATTTTTGCACGACTGTCCATTTACATGTTCTGTAATATGTCCATATATCCTATTTCAAAGAATTCCTGTACACATACAGAGCAGGTGTAATTTAGAGAGTCGATAGCCTTTGTAAAATGTATATATGACATGTAGAACAAGTCATAGAGAAGGCAAAAGAATATAAATTGACGCTCTATAATATACCTATTTTACGTCTATTACCAACTGTATGTGTGCATAAGTTAGTAGGTGCAAAGTATTTACGCTCTGTAGATTATGAAAATTGAAAATATATAAAGTTTATATTATTTAGATTGTCAGAATTCACAAACACCACACTTACCCACACAATTACCACACTGAACAGTTCACATTTTATTATTTTCATTCAACAGGTAATCTAGGTAGGTAAACTGTTTTTTTATTATTTTATGTTCTGTCTAAATAACTAATTTTAACAAGTTCCAATAAAGTCGAAACACACGACATTCGCCAGAAAGTTCGATCGAAGTAAAGATAAAGGAAAACTTAATCAATACATGAAGTTATGTAGGGAATTAACACCAGTCTCTTTTATTGCGTTTGTTTCAATAAACACATTGTTTTACGTTTACACATTAAAAAGGTCTAATAACATTTTAAATGAACTTACTTCTCCAAAACTTGGCAATTGTACCGCAGACCTTGTAACATGGATCTCATAATAAATTGGTAAAACACCTTAGCACTACCAGCACCTACCAACATCTTATAGATAAACCCTCTCAAGCCAAGACATAACAACTCCACATACCTTTCAGCTCCTCCGAGGTGACGTCGTGGTTCTCCTTGTTCGCCTGTATCTTCTCTATGAGGTGCTCCAGCCGGCTGCTGTTCCCCTTGAATAGCATGATCATGTCGTCTGCGCCTGCGCCGGTGGCCCGCGGCCCACTAAGCCCACAGCCCACAGGTTCCGGTACCAGCAGATTGCAGCAGGTGCATCGGTTCCAGTTTATTTTGGCGTTTCTTGCGGGCGCATTTGCCGCGCGAATTAATGCGCGTGGCGGACAGGTGCCGCTAATTGAGGGGCGCCCGTCGCGGTGCCCACCGTGCGCTTGCTTCACGGCAATTATTTGGGTGGCTGCCGGTTTAATTAAAGGCAAGTATGCGGTGCAGGCTTCCGGGTGCAGGTGCTGTCGCCGTGGTGACGTCGGTTGCCGGAACGCCGAGATCGTTCTATGGTCTCGATGTTTTCGTGGAGCGAGAGATCCGCGGGCACGGGCAGCCGCGCGCTGGCAGCGGCGTGTGCGGCGAGACTGTGCGGGTGCGGCGCTCGGGTGGGCGAGCCGGCACCCTGCCGCGCCCCGCCCCGCCCCGCCCACTGCCCCCCGGCCCCCGCAGCACCCACCCGACAACTAACCTTTTTCGAGCGGTAGAGCCTCCGCAGTGAATAGTTGCAGTATGCACTTTTGTTGACGCGTAGAAGAGGCTGCAGTAATGTTTTTGAATGGTTTTAGTTTGTGGCAATTCGCGGCGAATGTTACAATCTGTATGTAGGCGCCTTAATTATTTCATGGAAAATCTTAAAATTACCGAATACCTTAACAAAGAGTTTGAATAATTATTGTAGGTATCATACCATAAACCACCTGCTGGGGACACTGAGACCAGTTGAAAAGTCTCGAGAGCCGATTGGCATCTTATGACTGTATACAGGGTGTTTCATAATACATGTATAAAGCCGTGAACTGGATGGAGTGCTAAACGTATTAAAACGATAGGTACAATTATTTTTTTCGTGCGTGGAATAGTAAGCGAGAAAATGACTATCGAACTTTTACCTTTTCAATGTCGATAATCGACATTTTGAAAACGAAAGACCGCATCTCTAGAAATCAGTTGTAAAAGGTCACTCAAGTTCATAGTACTAGGCGCAATGGGATATTAAGGAGATCTAAATTAGCCGTTTTGTATTTTTTGGTTTGAGGGTTCTGTACAAAAAAATATTGTAATTTTAATTTAATAGGTTCCTTCATTGTTTTTTCGAAAGTGCACCACCACCTAACTAATAGCAAAGTAGTCTAATTCAAATTAATGTGGCATATTAATGTAGCAAACTCTAATCAATGTAGCATATTTGTCTTTATAAGTTTGCTTTCTCATGTCATGCCTGTCAGTCATGTTTCAGTGTCGCAAAGGTAATCGTACCTATCTGCTATGAGATTTTTCAGTAACTACACACACATATTTTTGTATTAAATAAAACAAATAAAATACCTTAGTGTAATGAATGAAACATAAATAAAACAAAGACAGTAGAGAGTGGAGTTTAAGACAGAACCCTCCACTAATGTGGGGAAGGCTGAAACTCTCAGAGGACTGTTATGTTAAAATCCGTACGATTTCACGAATATTTCTCATCAACAAAAATTAACTAAATGAATCTTAGTTGACGGAGCTATACCTGTAAATATCCCATGCTTCACCCAGTTGGAGAACCTAGGCAGGGGCGCAACAACCGCCGTATCAGCCGTATCAATGATACGGAGTCCCAAATCGTTTGTAAGCAAAAATACGTACTGTTATCCTCAATTTCAGTTAAACCCTATTTCCCGGAAAAAAAAATTCTTTAGTGATTTTCAGACCAGGGTCGGGGCCCCCTCCACCAAAGATGCAAATGAAATCAAGTGATACAATCCGTTTTCGTTCCCCTTTCGCTTAGAGATAATTAACATTTTTAATAATAAACAACAACTTAGAGCACTCACTCATTACTTCATTGAAATTGTGTAAAAATGCACCTATAGCAAAAATGAGAAAAATCTTGATCTCATGTACAACATATTCAGCACTATCGGTGAGATCATAAGATTTAAGAAACTCCTTACACTGTTTATTGCTCAACGGGTCAGATGGACCTGGCTCATAATAAAATCGTTTTGGCCCACACGATTTTCGAATTTGACTGTTTTTAAGTTAATCGTGAAAACTTTATAGCCAAAATGTCAGAAATAGAGCTCGCACGCTCATTAATTAATTGTTTGCGAAGTTAATTTTATTATAAACCAGATGTCAGAAATGTCTACATCGTATAGTCCATTTACTGATTTTATGTTATTCGCGCAAGTATTCTGAAGGGGTAGTTTGTGAAACTATCGAGCTTGCTATGCTCGCTTATTCAACAAATTATGACATTTTTATATTTATCACGCAAGGTTTTAATTTACCAAAGTCAAGGGCCACTTTACAAAAATTCCGATGTCCACCCCGGCTTTTAAGGAGATTCTTGTCATACAAACTACCAACATAAAACATTAACAAATTATACACCTAAATCTTCCTCAATAGACAAAGTAATTCCACTTTGTCAATTGGTGAAAACCGCATGAAAATCCGTTCAGTAGTTTTTGAGTTTATCGCGAACAGGCAGACAGACGCGGTGTGGAACTTTCTTTCATACATATGTTATTCTTACTATTAAGGTGTTTCAACGCCCATACTAAATTTCTCTCGATATTCTTTCATTTGTTTGTGTGTTTAGTGATTGTATTATGATTTCTACTCTTAGTAAATGTATTCAATGGTGCGCAAAGTGGTTTTCTTTTCAAAAGCAGTTAAATCGAAAAAAGCACAAATCGCCGCTTGATGGCGTTGTTTTGTGATTTAATTATTTTTCTTTTTCATTGCTTTGTTTTACATTATTAACATGTGGAAATCTATTTCGCGCACAATTGAACATATTTTCTAATAGCCAATTGCACAAAAACGTTACATAAAAATTGTATGAAAATCGTACCGCCTTAACACGCGAATGGCTTGGATTTAAGTTACTCATTAGCATCCCTTGTAGCCGTGTGGTGACCGGTAGAGTAGAATAGCACCAACCCCTTACACTCGTGGGTGTCGTACAAGGCGACTAACGTTTAGAGGCAAAATATCTAGTCTCCATAAACAGGAAAATGGGCAGCAGCGTTTTTCATTGTTATGTTTGCAACACTGCGATCTCCAACCCGCCTGCCAAGCGTGGAGATTATGGCAATAACCTCCCCTTTTGCGGGAGAGGCCCAAAGTCCTGTAGTAGACTGTTATGGGCTGTGATGATGATGATGATGATCCCTTGTAGTTGGGGGTACTAACTATGGGGCCCTAGACAGCTATTGATACGGGGCCCCTGGAAGGCAAGCAACGCCACCTACGGTCACCTAGGTGAAACACGGACCCAAACACAATTTTAGTAATTACTGTCTGTACAAATTACCCGATAAAATAGTGGTAAGCAAATGTATTCCATCACTGACATCATAAGGATTATTATTAGTCCACTGTTGGACTTGTTTGAGCCTCACTTTATTAAATAAACACAATCAACATTACGATGCATCTACCAGGAGAACATAAGAGGCGAAATAAGTACGACCCCTAACACGCGGATCCCTAAAGCCAGTGTTACCAGCAGTAGTTTCCAAAAAAGTACGTCTGGGCTCTTAAAATAATACGAAAATGGCTAAAAAGTTACGATTTCTTCTTATTATCTTCTATATTTTATCGGCCTTGGGGGGGGGGATGATTTTTAGTCAATTAATGACGTTATTTTGTTGCCGGTGGCTAAAATCAACCCTTCCTTCCCATTATTTTTCAGTATTTTGCGCACAGGAAAGGTGAAGTGACTACCCCCCTCAGCTAAATTCAGCATTTTGTAAAAACGTACTAAATAGTACGATGTGGAGCAAAGTACGCTTAAGGTACGACAGTCGGCCAAATAGTACGTAAATCGTACTAAAAGGTACGATCTGGCAACGCTGCTTAAAGCGCTGCCTGCTGCCACGCCTCCCGCCTCGCCTCCCGCCCCCCGCGCCCCGTGCGCCGCGCCGAAAGTCGCGGGAAATACTCCGCCACGAGGCCCATGTGTCGACACGCCGGAGTTTTGGCAGTGTGCATGCTGCACTTGGGTGTGTCGTTTGATTGAACCGCTGACGACGACAGCGTGGCTTCTTGTGTTATAAAATGTACCTATTTTCGAGTCGTGTTCGTTTATTCGGTTTTTAGCTTTTCGCGTGATCGGTGTGATTGTTTGTTGCGTTGTATTCCTACCTAAGTACTGTGAAAATAACTGTGATAAGACTGTAAACGATATGAATGAATGAATGATTTATTGCTTCAGGTACCAATATTAACGTAGTCTTGTTTGTGTACAATGTTCAACAGTTTAAGTATTGTGATAATCATTATTCTGTGCATGAGTGCAACCAAGCAGTAGGCCAAAGACCATGTTACCTACCTACTTAAGTATTGCATAGCAACCAGTGCATGCTGTAGTGTTGTGTATCTGTGTGTATGAGTGTATTTACCTATCGGTCATCGAGCCACAAGAAAGCAAGAAAGTGTGGGTAACTGCGCTGGCACCTGACACTGTTTGTTTCCATAAAATAACGTTTAAAAGGTACGTACCTACATGCTTTAAAGGTCTAGGTGCTAGCTAGACTAGGAGACGCTACCTACCACCTAATAGTGACGTTAGAAGCGCAAGCGCAACCGCCGCGCTCGGTTCTTTTCCGACGGGAAATAGGTAGAAAAGACAACGCTTTTATCTTTTTATAAAAACATGTAGGTATTTAGTGGAACCTGTCTGTAATGTGTTTCACCAAAACTAGATTCATAAGTGGTTCCCTAGGTACGTAGGTACTTAGATGAGGGAACCGTGTTAGTAGGTACCTAGTACTTACCTATCTGTGTAAAGCCATTTTGTCAATTGAACGAATCCCGTTTTAGTGTAGTAGATATCTACTTTAGTACGTAGCTGACTATGTTTATTTTTATTTAGTTTAAGTACCTGCGGCAGTCCACACCGCGGGTCCGGCTGTCTTCCAGACTGATTAACATGTTTTGTTTTTTATTTACGTAGGTTCCTACCTACCTAACCTACTTAGATACTGTTTTTAGGCCTTTAGTTAATAAGTACCTAAGTATTATGATTTTAATTCTTATTTTACTTTTGTTGTGCTGGGGTGGTTTGTTCTGTTAGGTACCTACCTAGTAGAAATCATCTCGGTGTTAATGACCTGGTTTTGCTCTCGCGCACGAGGGCCTGGGGTCCGCCTTGACCACGATCCAGGATTTCGCATTTCTGGTCATTACGTCTGACAGTCCTGAATCCTGTCTGACCTTGCTACCAGGGGAACCTGATTACCTGACCAGATTAAAATCATGGTTAGACATTCAGTCGCCTAAATGTGCAGGTTTCATCACGATGTTTTCCGTCAGAAAAGGTCACTGGTACGTGGCGGCAGCGGGTGTCGAACCCGGTACCTCTCGCGTACGACTCGGATACCGTAACCTTAGGCCACCGACGACGCTCCGACTATTTCAGCATACCTACCTATTGAAAATAATTAGTGTAGGTAAGTTCCTAGTTAATTTGGTAGAGATTATTCATGGAGATAAGTAGGTAACATTTAGTTCGGCGCCTGGTAGCAAGATGTAGGAGGTTCGTTTGTTTTGTTATGAATGGCGCGAGGTTATTAAACTCTTCTTTATGGTGTGTACACACTCAACTTACGCCAACGAAGCGTTGTCGGCCGATTTGGATTTCTAAGGTCCAATAGGTAATTGCATTTCGTGGTCAAGCAAACGATCTTTGGGAGTTTTGGGAACCTATTCGGGCTCGTAATCGCACATTTGTTCGTTGGCCTTCGGTATCCGCCCAAGCTGCGTTTGGTCGATTGCTTCTATCTGTTTGATGTTACCACCACGCTGCGCTGCGGATCGCCGGCCGGCACACGCCAACGGTGCGTGTGTACGTAGCATTAGGCTCCTGGTACTAGGCTTAAGGAGGTTGCTCTTTTTTCATAGGGGTCGCACGCGGTTATTGAACTTCTCCTTCTAGGATCATCAACTTGAAATAGAGCTGCGCATCAACGTAGTCGATATGGTTATTTTTCTTTAAAAACTAAGATTTTTTATAAAAATTAAAATTCAATGTCTGGATAATATGAAGTCGCCAGTGTACTCTTTGCAAGCTATACTTTAACACCCTTTCGGCTTTATACATGTATTATGAAACACCCTGTATATTAATATCTAAGTGGATAGATACCTATAATAAACCACATCTAATGTTCAAACCTTATGAATAAAAATTCACCACGATACCTACCTCTAGGGTAGTAGATACTTATCTATTAAGAATTCTCCATTTGGTTGTTAGAAAATTCCAAATGCTTTTCAATATTTGATGTACCTACATTACCTAATGCAAGATATAAAATTACGCATATATGTATCTATAGGTGGAGAACGTTCCATTACGCGTCTCCAAAGCGTCCCGGCGGTAATCAATCGTCGACTGTTTGACGCGCGCATTTTCACAATCGCACGAACAGCGCGCGACGTTAATAATCAGCCAAATGACAGGTCGGTAGACGCTAAAAGCTTTTCAAATTTGGAATGGAACGGAAACGTCAACGGAAAACCGGCGAAGGATTTTCCGACCCACCCAGGGGCGTGGGCGCGGCCAATGGGCGCCGACCCCCCCGCCCGCGCCCGCGCCCCCCCGGCTTACTACCGAGCACCGCGCCAACTGAACGCAAACATTTATCGTCGGCCTTTTAGTTTAGTGCCCATTGTTTCGGTGACGATATTCAATAAAAACTGATTTCTTGTTGTGAGCGGTCCATTTTTTGCGTAATTTCTTTTTTAGTTGTGCTTCATGATAGAGCACAAAAACGTGATATCTATTTAAGTCTATCAGAGGGTAACTCAGAAGTTTGATTCTGCGTGTTTTTCCATTGCTTTAACCGACGAAACGAAATACGATACGATAGACGAAACCCATATTAAATAGCTACCAATACGTTTCGTACTGTACAGTGTACTTGTATTACTTATATCGAGATGAGTTACGAAATAAAACGTTAGCCAATAAGTAGGATGGCCACCCGATGTCCCGCGATCGCACCTCGGGGGCCCATCGGGTGACCGCCGCGGGCTGCCTTTTAGTTGTGAATATATTACCGCGGATTACCCGCCGCAACTGTGCAGTAATTTTAAGGATAAACTCCAAAAATATCTACATAACCGGACCCTAGTGGACAATGACACTTTTGCTTGTAGGGACATGTGTAGGTACCCTATGGGTTCGATAATAATACAGTGTAGATAAACGTAAGTACTACATACAGATGGAACCAAATTAAAGCGTGTTAAAGCACAGTTATTAGGTATGTCATTACAAAATTGGGAAAAAAATTAGTTTAATGCTAATTTACTAATTCGATTTTACTTTTACTAAGTTTCTGTTACTTCCACTTTAAATGGCACTGCTAGTACTTAGTAATAGTTTTTACAAACTGTTTTCATCGTTTCTGATCCTCTACGGTAATGGATTTTAATGCGGTTCCCATAAATGCGAAGATTGTAGAGTGATTCACTAGGAAGGTTTTTTAAATATCGCTAATACGTGTCCAAGTCTGCTAATTTTATTTACCTTATATGCTCACACTAATGATAGAGACTCAATCACGACTGAGACAAATTGGGTATTCTGCAAACACTTAGTTAACTAAGTATTGTGCGACTAAAACAACATTGTGTAATTACTTTATAATTGTAAAGGGATATATAGTTTGTTTTAATTTGGCAGTGTATTACTTTCAAGACGAAGGTCTTTGACCAATGTGTGTTGCCAGTGATGACTTACGGAGCTGAAACGTGGCCACTCACTATGGGCCTTATAAGAAAGCTCACTGTTACCCAAAGGGCAATGGAAAGAGCTATGCTCGGAGTTTCTTTGCGCGATCGAGTCAGAAATGAGGAGATCCGCAAGCGAACCAAGGTCACCGATATAGCTCTAAGGATTGCCAGACTGAAGTGGCAGTGGGCAGGGCACATAGCTCGAAGAACAGATGGCCGATGGGGCAGTAAAGTTCTCGAGTGGCGACCACGTACCGGTAGACGCAGCGTGGGTAGGCCTCCTACAAGGTGGACCGACGACCTGGTAAGGATCGCGGGTACCAGCTGGATGCGGAAAGCACAGGACCGGTCTTTGTGGAGATCTCTGGGGGAGGCCTATGCCCAGCAGTGGGCGTCTTCTGGCTGATGATGATGATGATGAGTGTATTACTTTATCGGGCAGATAAACTTAATCTGAGGATTGAAAAATCGGCCCTAAGTTAAATAGTTAACGGTAACGGCCTATTAAGTTTTTTAAATTAGGAGCTTGTTAGTTGTTACTTAGGCTCATTAGTTCTGATAACTTATTCACAGTAAAATCGCGAAATAATTTTACATTAGACAGATGTTGTCTGGCCGTGTGGTGTCCGGCAGAGTATAATAGCACCAACCCCTTACACTGGTGGGTGTCGTACAAGGCGACTAATGTTTTCGAGGGAAAAGATCTACGAGTCTCCGTAGGTTGGAAAATGGGCAGCAGCGTTTTCCATCGTTATATTTATAACACTGCGATCTCCAAGCCGCCTGCCAAGCGTGGAGATTATGGCAATAACCACCCCTATCGTGGGAGAGGCCCTTAGTCCTGCAGTGGACTGTAATGGGCTGCGATGATGAAATGTTGTTGTTGGGATAGATTACAACTGAAATAACCGTCGCAAAACACATTGCGCTCGCGACAGTTCATCGATTAACAATTCATCCCTTTCCACGTCATCGACGACGCATCGCACGTCTCGTCCTCGACGACCAAGCTCGATTAACAGGGATATTAAGATCACTGTATCGTGTATCGTCCTATTCAATATTTATAGGTCCCATCTCCGAATTCCGATGTATTTGTTGGCTAATAGCGTAGTGCAGTACAAACAGTACGGCTAGCACGAGTTGCTCTCGCGCGCGATAAGCAAGAAAAGGCGCGAGATAGATACTGGCATCTCTTTCATCTCAGTATTGAGGGAAGGAGACAAACGCTCTCTCGCGGCGCGAGGTATGTCGCGGACACACTTGTGATAGCCGTGCTGGGCGGGCGGGGCGCGCTGGCAAATTAATGAACATAAAAGATGCATGGCCGCTCACGACGCTGCCGGATTGACACGGAGTCGGGCGCAACCCTTTCAAAGGGTTGCTCAAACTGGCTGCGGGTTTGGCCGCTAATTTTAGGTGATGGGTTAAACTTAAAATTAAGGAGCTTAATCCGATGGTAATGTCGCTCTTTGGCTGTCAATAAGTAGGTACTTAAGTGTCCTCCTTCCGCCGCGTATGTGTCTATTCATATATGTTTATCTGGACGAGATAAGTTCTTTCATTCTTTTCACATACAATTATTACACTAATTAATAGGTAGCTACTTTCTTGCCGAGTGTTAATAGGGTACTTTAGGTCGAATTTTATTTAATTTTAGCAGAGTTTCAACATGAAACATCTTCAAAACGGGAGAATTTAGGTAAGTACCTATACGTACTTAGTGTAAATAGACAGAAGACAGTATATCGACTTACCCAAATCCGGTATACAAAGAGCTATCATTGCTATGCGCGTCTATAGAGACGCTAGCTCACCTTATACTGGCTTTGGGTAAACCGATATGCTGTTGACTACTACGTCATCGAAGTCTGTGGCGATAGAGTACACGAAGTTTTTTCCAGATTATAAATTCAGTGATTTTTATTTAACTGTCGAGTTAGTACCTACCTATTTATACCATTCCATTATATCTACACCTACAATACTTACAATAAAGCGAGGTGGAGATTGAATTTAATTCGAATTAATGAATTTAGTTCCGTAATGCAGATATTTGACGACCTGAGTGGTTCAGTGGTCAACATGCCAGTCAGCCACGCAAGAGGTCCCGGGTTCGATTCCCGGCCGGGCAGAAATTTAAATGATGAATTTTAGTTTCTGTTACGGGTCTGGGTGTTCTATGTATAATAAGTATGTATTTAAAAAGTATATAAGTAGTATACCAGTTAGCTAGCACCCATAGCACAAGCTTTGCTTAGTTTGGGGCTAGATGGCGCTGTGTGAATTTGTCCATGATTATTTATTATTTATTTATTTATATTTAATTTTAATTTTGACATTCTCTCATTTTTATAAAGTTTTAACATCTAGATAGTTTGATCAAATAAAAATAAATCATAATTAAAAAAGTTTATTCGATTATTTCGATTATCCAACAAAACCAAAAATCAAACAAAGCCTTCCCAACTTGAGAGCCGCGGCGCCAAACATAAATACTTAATCGGGGCGCACCTCCGGCTGACATGGCCGATTAGTGTGTCACTGCGAATCTCCCGGCCCTGAATAAAGTATCATGAAAAAGTGGTTGTTATCGCGAACGGCGGCCCGCCGGCCGCGGCTGACGAGGGTCCCTTCCCTCCGCACGGTTTTTATGCCAACGCGGCAACGCACTGAGCTTTGGAGTTCACAACGTAAGGGTTGGCGAGGAAGTATGCTCATAAGTAGCGGACACAGGCAAGTACAGTCATACAACTAATAACTGGCCACATAGTCCATATTACCGTCCGGTCAGGTGGCCCACCAATTCTTTGAATCACTTTACATACAGCATCACGGAATGTATTTTTAATATTATCGTCATCTACAAATCATGATAGTTCATTGCTGACACTTTATGGGTAAATTCAAGCTAGCGCCGAATCTAATCGACAAAAGTTTTCAGGTCCAATAAAAGGTACAAAATACTACAATTTACATCAGAAATCGATCTGCACAAGGCATTATCAAGTATATTCTTATTCAACAAGCCCTCTCCAAACAGCACCACGTTCAAACGTAGGTACCACTAAAGAAGCAAATGCATTTTATTGTCACTACTTAAACATTAATCACCCAAGCAACTTGCACACTAGCACCATGTAATACCAAACTAATCACTTAACAACATACAATCATCGCAAATTCTCTCCCGATATGTAACTCCGTCTCCCAGTCGCAGATATCCGAGATATCCGCAATGGGAACGTAATTGACGCGGGAATGACACCGCGACCCTGCTCCGCAACCCTTGAGCCATCGTGTCGCGACGTGACTCCGGCATCGGCTCGTTAAACTTTCAAGAGGTCTGTAGTCTGTATGGTTCGAACATGCTTGAGAGTTACGTCTTTGTTTGCCTTAGATGTTAATTGTGTAGATATCGAAGTGGGACGAATTGTTTTAGTTTCGTGGATAAAGGACATCTGTAAGCAAAGGGAGCGGATGTGGTCTTTGAGGTACGATTGAGATTTTTAATAATTTGTTTCGGAAATTTGCAGTCTTGTCTCGCAATCATATTCGAAATCGTAAATTCATCGTCTATTTTAATTATGTTAAATTCCTAAAATACCTATTGTGAAGAACTATTAGAAATATAAAAACCAAATTTAAAATATTTGAAAAAGTCCGCTACGGATAAAATTATTGAATTGTAAGACTAACAAATCCATTGAACAAAACCGTATCTAAATCAGTCCACCTGTTTTGGCGATAAATAGCAACATTCAATGGGACACACATCTTCTCACCCCACACCCATATAGGTACCATCTCCGTTGCGTCGTGGGTTAAAATTACAATCGGCCCTATTTTTACTCCGTTTCTGCTTTATCGTTCCGCTATTCACGTACTTTTTACGGTGTAGTCCTATTTGCAAATTTAATAATTAAATAATTTGAACAATAATTTTGTTTATCCAATATTTCGGAATTGGCTCGTCTCCTCGACGTTACAGAGCGAGAGTCAGGCTCGAATTTAGGCACCGTTCTGGACAACTTATCGTTGTCTTTGGGTTTAAGGGTCAATCCGGTTTGTCCCCATTGCTGCTATCATTGTGGTTCGTCCATCCGAATGCACTAGGACACCACGGTCTTTCGTGTATTCCCAGCGCAGTCCGTATCTACGCGGCAATCAATGACGTAGTAGTAGTAGGGCACTTGTCACCGCCAAGGTACCGGTCATATTGGAGCCGTAAGATACCGTATGTAACGATGGCAAGAGGCCCGACGGCATGACGTTCAGTGGTTGATACCATGGGAGAGCGCTGGTGTGGGACACTACCTGTGCGGACACCCGCCGCCTTCACATGTGGCGTCCACTGCCAGCTGAGCTGGGGCTGCGCCTCTCCCGCGGAAATAGACCGTCTAACGTAAGGCTTCGTATTTCAGCCGTTTAGGGTAAAAACATTGGGTAACGTAGGGCCCTGACGCGAAAAAGTTATTTAAAGAACTTGCAAAAAAATTTGCGGACGCCACTGGTGACCAGAGCTGGCTTGTTCCTTGGACAACTAGCATCGCTATCCAACGAGGTATGCAGCCAGCTTCCTGGGCAAAACTGGAAGGCAGCGGTATGAACGACTCTCTCAATATTTTATATCTACGTATTAGTTTATACTTTTACTGTAACTTTAAATATTTTATGTGTATAAGTATGTACACAAAATTATACACGTATACCTTTACCTGCACCGCAAAACTTTAGGGGCATGTGTTCCATCCGAATCCTTTCCCGGGTCCCGAATAAAGAATTGAGCGATCCGATACTCGGGCGTGACGAACTCCTTGTCAACACAGACAGACACCCAAACTTTGCGCCTACCTGCCCCGGGGCCGACACGCGCTCTCGCCGTCCCAATAAATCAACTACACGTCTCAAACGCGTCATTTCGATGGATTAGACCGTCACTCGCGCCCCATAATGTAGGTTTTTGTGCTGTTGTCACCTTTTCTACGATTATATCACGATACACAATGGAATTTCTTTCACAGTTTTGATCGCTCTATTATTGAATTGATAGATTAATTTCGTAATAGGTTTAGCATAGCTGTGATTTCATAAGGTTTTCGATTTACAAAATATTTAGCTCAAAGTTAAAGTGAAACGTAATGCTTAACTTCCAATTTCACAGGTACAGATAAGCGTTAAATTAAGGCCACACAAGACAAATAGGTAATCGATGGGGTGACGTTTTTTGTTGAGATTGCACAGAGCGATTGTAGCGCCGGGGTGGTCCGATGCTACGGCGCGAACACCCGTGGTCTGAGCCGATCAAGGGTGCAGGAACCAAACCAAACGCGTCTTCAAATCATACGTAAATAATGACGTCACTTAACTGTGGCTCCACCACAATCTAGACCGCAAACGTGTCACTCCAACACGACCATAAAATCTACGTAATAAACATGTTTCACAAAAGGTGACCGCCTTTTGATATCATCACATTTTTTACGCCTATTGTGACACCTTTCTGTTTAGCCATTAAAGATTTGAGACAGATCTTGGTTGGTAACAGAGCAATCTTCCATGTAAGTGGTGTATTGTGTTGGTCCACGTTTCACGATACGAGGGCTCACGTACCTCGGCGATGGTATCCCAGAGGCGGCGCGCGCTCTGCACGCGGGTACGCGTCACATCTAACACGAAATAGGTCAATTAAGACGTGGGAGTGAGCGATACGTGACCGTAACGAGCGATCGCGGCGGCGATATGCCGCGGTGCCACATTTCACGCCTCTCCCCGACGCGTACGACCGCCTATGTTACGAGAACACCTTTCACAATATTTAACAGTTGTACAATAATGACTGCCTCTTTCACTGGAAAGGAAATCGGGGAAACTCATTAAGTGCGAAACACCGGGGCGTGAGACTTGACCCTCCGGAAGCAACAGAAACATTGGCGAAACGTTACTTCTATTAACACAAAAGACAACGATGTGCACCATTAATCTCATTGCCTGATCAGTTCAGATGGTGCCTTTTAAATTTTCGGTTCTTTGTTCCTTCGGATGTCGTCGCAGGATGCGTCATTTGAGATAATGCGTGAAGAGTGGGGAGACCCATGTCTTCCGTGGGAACGGCTCTGGCGTGTACGTTGGTCCGGACAGCATGACTAAGGCTGTGTTGGTGCGGCGCGGAACGAACCGCAAGCCATGCCTTTGGTGGCGGCTCTCGGAGCGCCTTACGCCGAGGTCACCTGCGCGCCCGGCGGTAGGGCGGCCATCGGTTGCCTCGATCGGCAAACATTGTAATAGACTGGCGTATGGTATCCAGTAGAGCGACTATTCTTAAAATCAGATTGGCTTAACCAGCCATTGTAGGCCCGTTTGCCCCATTATTATAGAATAAACCAGACCTCCGCCCAATAAAGAATGAGCAGCTGCATTTCTGTAGAACCTATATTTTCTTCAATATTGAGATCTACAACTCGCTTGCCAAGCGGCAAAACCTTTTACTAACTCTACTGTATAATAAAGGAGCGAATTTTCAACTCGTATAGACTCTATTATATGGTGCCATTTGTAACTTTCAATAAACAGTCTACGCTACGCGATTTGCACAGGGTAGAATTGCAATTCGCGCTTGTACCTAAAATTACCGTAATTGTTTTTGCAGCTTTTAATTTTTTTTTTATTACTTCAACAGCATCTTACAATTTTTTAAAAGCTCATTCTAATTATATTTACACAACTGAAATGATGGTCACACCAGCATCAGTGTCGAATCCGCAACGACTCACAGATTCGAAATAGCGCCAACTACAGTTGTCCCCACGCGGCCCTGGCGCGTCGTGACGGCCGATTGCCACGCACCTTTTTACCTCGCCCGGTGGGATATGCTGCGTTACTCCCCGACCCTGAATACCAAGACGCTTGGTGCTGAGGCCGATGTACCCTGAGCAGCTTTTTTTGCGACAATCGGAACATTATTGGTACAAGAATTTCACAATTTAGTTGCGGCTGTCGAACATTTATAGTTGTGTTAAAAAACCCTTGTTTCATAAAAACTTGGCGTACTAATTTTCTATAAAAAAGAAACAGAAATCGAAACGACAGATCACAAGAAAATTCATCCGTGTAACGTTTTATACCACTAAGGTGGCAAAGAAGCTTACGGCCAGCATGATGGTAAGCAGTTACCGCAGCCTATGGACGTTTGCAATATCAGGGGCATCAACTACGCATTGCCAAGCCCGTAAAAACCATTTCACCCCTTTTTAGAAATCCATGTTGTACTCTCCAGGGAAAACCTCCCCATGTAGTTCACATGTAACTAGGTACTAGTTCCTGATGTGAAATAGGCTCAAAAGGCCTGCTTATCATAAATAGGTCATCTACCACACCTTCCTCAATCTCGACGGAAACCAGTGCAGCCAGTCTTCCGTTAAGACCACCTTAGCATCTGTTCCGTCCGATTAGGGCGGCCGGCGATTCGGCGCGCAGGGTTGCCGATTTAGCACTTTGGGTGATAGATCTATATCTTTTTCACAAAGTCAGCGCTTTATATTCGAATAATCAAATTATAAAAACTTTCTTTATCTTAATTTATTTAATAAAAATCTTTATTTTTGTTCTCAATAATCATTTTACAATATTAGGATACAACTAATCAGGACATTAATTATGATATTGTGTTCATTCAATCAAAGTGCTGGATACTTCTAGTGCTTTAAGACAAACATTTCTTAATCACAGCACATAAATTTTGTAACAAAAACAGAATTTCTTCACAAATTTAGAAGAAAAATTGATAAGATTTTAAAAGCCTGCTGAAACACCATTTTAACGGCATCTCTACCAGCAGAAGCAAGAATAACAACAGTTAAGCTTGACAAGTAGTTTTCATACCCCTAAGCTAGCCAACAAGCTTACGGCCAGCATGATGGTAAGCAGTCACCGCAGCATATGGACGTTTGCAATACCAGGGGCATCACCCACGCGTTGACGACTCCTTAAAAACTTTTTCACCTATTTCTTGACGAACTCCATGTTGTACTTTAGGGAAAACCTCGCCAGGTAGTAGATAGACAAGTAGTGTAGATGAGTTGGCAACCCTGTCGGCACGTAGTTCCTGTACGGTGCGCGGGCGCAGGTGCCGCCGCGGTCGCGCTCCGCCACCCACCACCTGCGCAACGCTCTGTGCGCACTGATTGACCGGTTATCCACGCAAGCGGATTATGGCTACCCATTACCGAACACTTTCCTCAAAACCCTTAACCACGGACCAATTTCGTGATTACGTCGCCGGGACAACGAAAGGTGAGGTTTGGCTCCCTTGAACCCCTTTTGTCGGAAGTAAACGAAACCGTCGCTGTGAAAAACATTTGATTTTTCAACACCATTACTTTTGTAATAGAGGTAAATAGTGAAATTATTAAATTACACAAAACTTATTAATCGTTTTAGGCAGGCCCGAGGGTGCAATTGTCGGATAATATAGGTACGAGTATCTCATGCATGGTGCAGTACTGTCCTACCTACGTTTAGATAATTAGTTCTGAATATAAATAGAAAGCTATAATTACTTATATCTACAATCACAAGTGGGTATCTACATACAGCTTTAACATTTTACTTAGCGCGTTAAACTGTAACAAACTATTAGGTACCTACTACTTAACTTCCATATAGGCGACGATCGAAGCATGTAATCTTAATCATGGAAACCGCGTATAATGACCATCTACAGCACCATCAACCCAATTCACTCATCTGTGCGTAATTCCACAGCATTATCGTCGGTAAGAAAGTGAGTTATTTGCATAAGAACGGTAGCAATTGTCGTAAGTCACCGGCGTTGGCCGGATGGCTCGCCCTCGCCGGCCGCAGCGGGCCGCACGTCCGGCCGCGGGCCGCCGGCCGCCGGCCGCCCGGCCGCCCGGCCACACCGCCTTGATGGACTTCCGCCTCTTAACTACTTCCATAGAACCCGCCTCTAATTTATTTGTCAATACTTTGTTTTGGTAAGCTCACTTCGCTAGCTGAAGGTACTCGTATGTGGGGGAAAAACGTAAGTAAGAAATGATTCATCAAGATCAAATATTTCTTCGCCAACAACGAATAATAGATGCCTCATTTACAAGCTTATTTAACTTGCACTGTTCGTATATGTATGTTATCCATCAAACTTTGCAAACAATTTGTGGTAAACAAGTATTTGTGGGTATCCGTTTGAGCTGAAATTTTGTTTATGTAACTTAGATGACAATGCATTGATATGGTACCGTGGAACTGGTCTGATGATGGAGTCGGGTGGTGGTCATAGGAACTAATTAACGCAATAAGATATCGTGTTTGGGAATCTCTCTGGAATGGTCTTAGTATGTGCTATAGGTACCGCGCAAAAAAGCATGTTATGATTTTTTTTTCATCTGAGAACTTTTCATTTCTGATAACTTTTATCCCTTCCTGTGCGATCTAATTTTATGTACCTATATTCAAAAAGAGAATGAGTGCTTACACTAACACAAAGCAATCAAATCGTATTTAACAGCTCGCTGTAGTAATACTTAGATCAATCCATAGAGTATCCCTCGATGTTATCAATCTCTTTGGTGCGTACGAAGCACGCGTGCCAATAATAATAATATTTTGTTCCGACACGGATGCTCGCTCGGGACCTAGTCCCGTAGTATTTGATAATACCTATTAGTTGCTGTTCTAACCCAGCTTGTGCGTCAACATTGCGTCAAAGGATATAGCCGGCATAGATGCTGGGACAACATCAACAATAACACTATGGAGATGGGGAAGCGACGGCAGGAAATGCCGCGGAAGCCAAGACGGCGGTGCACAATGGACGCGAAGACAAAGCCACGCCGCACATCTCGGAATAATTTAGTAAACATTAATCTGCTGTGGTTTAGATTAACTCGTTGCGAGTGCTCGTGGAACGCCTTACTCAATGCTGATTTTTTTGGATTTAGATTGAATCCCTTAGATTTCCCGTGCAACCATGACCCAATCTGGTCAGGTAATTGCTCCACTGTAATTATCCGATCTACCAAATCTTGGACAATGGTCAATGCGGACCCCGGGCCCTCGTGCGCGAGAGCACAACCGGGACATTAACGTCAAGATGATGATGATGATGAGATAGGAAGGTTTTTGTAACCTACCTATATATGTATGTATAGGTACCTTAATATTACATAGGTATCTTCGAATAACTTGATAACGTACACTGAAACAAGTATGTTGTTTTTGCCCGAATTCATTCTAAGTATTTCGATATTAAACATCAGTCGCCGCAGACAAACATACTTTAGAAATCAATATTCATACTTATTTACAAGTAGGGTACCTATTCTTTACAAGTTACCTAAGGATACCTAAGGTATAAGATATATCGTCGATCGAAATAAAACCGAAACAATTACTGTTTTACAAACGCAACAAAAACACCGCTACAAAATACTCAATTTAACACCATCAATTTAGTGGGCCATTAAAGTTGTCGAAAAACTACGGAAGCTGGTTGATTGCCACACGGAGTGCATAATGGCCGCTACTTAGCATCGCCGATTGCCGTCGGCAGTTCCAGTCTTTGGCGGGTAATGAAGGGTTGAATAGAGATTGGCTGCGCACGAGTCGATGGAGACGTCACCATTATAGCGACACCTGCCTATAAATCTATGGTGATTATAGATAATGCCGCGTATAGTCTGAACTGCCCGATTGCACTAAACTTATTATTCAACAAATCGGTGTCATACAGTTAAGAGTGACTTAGCGGGGTTAGTTTTCACTTAAGGTTGGTGTTGGTGCAATTATTTTTTAAGCACCGACGAAAAAAGAGCGGTGTTGTATGTTTGACGTGTGTATCTGTCGATCTGTCGATTTGTGTGTCTGTCTGTGGCATCGTAGCTGCTTAACGGATGGGCCGATTTGGATGCGGTTAACTTTATTAGAAAGCCGTTTAATCGAGATGGTTCTTAGCTTTGTTTCATTAAAATCGGTTTAGTAGTTTAAGAAATATTTGAGTATATGTAAACTTCGTCGGGGGTTGTCCGCCTTTTTCTGTCGATTATATGTTATCTTGTTAGAAATAGACTTAAGCGCCCCCTAAAGTTAATTGAATCGGACATTAGACGTAGGTACAAACAGATTAATGTCATCAGATTTATAATCTTGGGCCATAATAACGGGCCAAATTAGTAAACAAAACTTTCCCACAACCGTGAGTCACTCAGTGCGATCTCATAATACCACCAACTAACGTCATATTCCAAGAATCCGTGGTGGACTTCGTCAACCGTGAACCGAGCGGCCAAAGCAAATACAGGCGTAATGAACACTGTACCGGCACAAAATCAAACAAATGACTCAATCTAAATGAGAATGTATTTCTGAAATCTAATAGTGGATGTAATCTTCACCACAATGAGGTTGGTGATGAGCGTCTGAGGCGTGAATGCGCTGATTTTCACCGAAAAATCGAGCGAGTAAACGTGACTGAGGCGTTTGGCGTCGCCGCAACCTCCGCGTAACTCCGCGCTGGGCCTAATTACGTGTTCCCATAAAACTGAGTAATGACTAATGGCAGTCACACCTCGCCTTATGAGTGCAAATTGTTGCCCAAGTGGCCGCGTGACAATGTGTTGTTATTCTCGTTTAAATTCTGCTGTAAACAAAGAGGCTTTTGAACTTAACAGAAAAAGAACAGGGGCCTAGTTCTCGCGCTGTGACATCTCGAATTAGACATTTTTCTAGTCACAATATCTCCATTAATAACATTAAAACATTGAAATTGAAATGTCTATTGTAGCCAAAAATATTTTTTCTCGCTATCTTCAACAATCGTGGAAGATCAATTTCAGTGAAGTTTTTTTGGCTAAACAAAATGTCAAATTTGAGATATCACAGCGAGAGAATCGCCTCCCAGAGACTTTGAACCATGTCGAAATTAGATAAATTCTCAGGAAATTATCAGGAGGAAAGTATCATCTACTACGTATTGTAAAAACATCGCGAGTGCAAAAGATGGGGCAAGCACGAGTAAGACTCGAACATAAGGGTTCCTACGAACAAATAAGTATTATGGCTGCATTTGACCTCATGAGAAGCTATAAGTATTGTGCGTACTCAATACCACCACCATCTCAGGGGCCTAAGTCAACCTCACCTGCTAACGTTCACCCTGCTGCCCATCAGCTATCCCTAAAGGGTTATGCAGGTTAGACGGCAGTTGCCACGCGTAAAATACCAAAATACCAACTTTTATTCAAGGATTCTGATAGAAAACTGCTTACAGTATATCTGAGAGCACTTTCCTGGTAGAAAAGCGGGCCCTGATTTTAAGACTTACCGCTAGCCGCTGAGCCTTTACCGCTAGGATGAGAAGCCTGTGCTTTCCTAGTAGAAGAGAAGAGCGGGCCCTGGCATGCATATTTACCGCCAACCACTGAGCTGGGATTTACTGTTAGGTTGAGAAGACTAGCTGCCACTGTACTGTACGGCGGCTGCCTTGGACAACATTTTCCCATATTTAGACCTGATACACGCTCTTACGTAAGAGGTACACGTTTCCCTCGCACAGGACGGATGCCTCAGGCCCTCAAGTACTGGGTGGTCCGCTGGCCGCACCAGGCGCGCTCATTTCACGCGCGTTAGCCTCAACACCTGGATAAACACCATCACGCTCGCGTGTAATCGCGGCCAATGTGAACTGAACGGCTGGCAATTAATACTTAATTAATGTTTTTCAAACGATATGCTAATCGCTGGATTTGTTTAGGTGGAAACGTGGCGAATGGGGGGGAAGCGATTAGTGGTTTCGATGTTATTGAACAAAATCAGTATCGGGTACGAATAGGTAGGTTACAGGTACTTGTAAGTTATGCAGCATTGGCTAGATTATTAGAATCGAGAATGACTAATTCAAATGGGTGTTCGGAGAAATCTGAGACTATACCGGGTATATCTAAGAAGAGAAGGATTTCAGAGAGGAATCATATTGTCTTTCGTAAAAAATAAACAGTTAACTACCTCGCTACCTAACACATATCTACCGATAATAGAATCCGGTCAAATCTGCCTGAAAATATATATATAATTGCAAATTATTTGGTCACAAAGAAAATATTTTGCTAACTTTTCAAGCTTGGCAAGGACTTAAAGTTTCCTGATTTTTAGCGCAAGGACTTTGAGATTGAATTGTCTGCAATAAGTCACCAAGAATGTTGTGTATCTGGTAGATGCAGTAGCCAGTGGGCGTGTAGGTAGGTTCCGATAGTAGGTGGGTGGGCGTGACTATTGGGTGCTCGGGTGGGTGCCGGGCGGTCGCCCCGCCCATCGCGCCGCCCACACGGCACGCCCCGCCGAGAAACTACTTTTTCTAAAGAGGAAATTTTGGGCGCTTGGGTGCAAGGATTGTCCATAGTTCTAGACTTATTATTTATTTATTTATTATTATTTAATTTCTCTATACCTAATTTTATATTTATTTTCTTACGTAGTAATAAAGGGTTAAGTACTTTCTCACCAATAATATATATCTACGTGGATAATTAAAGCAAAAAAGTTGTCTAACGTAGTGCCAGCCCTTTTAATTCTAGGAAACTCTCTTAATCTATGGCCGTTTCATCCATCCCCTCCTTGTCATCCATCATCCAGATCCTACAAACTAAAATTGTTAGGTTAGATAGTTATATTGGTCTACGGTACTTACTTATTAATTTAAGGTACGGTCATAATAAGTACAACGTGTCCGTGTAAACGCCAAGTTACACATTTTTACAATGTTAGGACAGAATTTACTGAATTCCTACGATCAAAAACCCTTCAAGTTTTTCGTGAACGCAGGTACTCTGCCTCGACCCTTTTCGCTCGTAATGAACACTCACCAAACAAAAACAAGCAACGTCTCGCTATTCAGTAAGCTCGTGTAGTAATAGTTTCCCTCCCTTCCCGTTAGATGTCGGGAGTGGCGGGCGCCCACGCGAGCGGGCCACCCAACTGCGCGCTTTTCTTTGCCCCGCGGTAGATCGCGCTGACGGGTACGTAATGCCGGAAACCCCGGAAATTCGCTTGTTTGTCTAGTAGCATAAAAAGTTATTCGGGGAAAGTATACTGATATTGCGCGGAACTTTGAAACCTAGCAATGCCCTGTCCAGGACACGGTCAAAGTAAACTGACTCGTCAATGTTGTCTACTTTTTCGAAAATTCAGTTTAGCGCTGTCTCAGTTTTAAGACGGCGTTGTAAATTTTTAAAACAGTTTTTGAACACAGTATCTGAGCTAGCTGCATGCGTAACATTTCAATTTGTGGTTCTAGGACGTATAACCAAAAACACATACCAATAGATTTACAATTTACTGCGATATGTTTTTGAGAAAGAGAGATATGGCAAATAGGTATACATCATGTATCTACATTTTATAATTTAATTGCTCAATAAGAGGTTATTTTACCTAGCGCCACAGCCGAGAATATTTCTCATAAACGGTTGCGAATTTAAAAAGGTGTATAAAGCAAAAGTTGTATAATTTTATAGTCTTAATTTTGTAGTAGACCATATTTCCGTAGGTAGCACTGTTGCTGAAAAGTGAGGGTACTGTAGATTATCCTACGTCACAGAGTACAAGAAAAATTAAACTTTGTAGCGATAGTAGAGGTTTAGAAGACACAAAACGTTGGTTTACACGTGCACAACCTGGCACGTTCCAAACTTTCGACCCAAACTTTTTACTTATCGTAGCGATAGCAGTTACTTAAAAAATAATTAATATCCCGGTCCTCGCGCACGAGGGCCCGAGGTCCGCTTTGACCATGATCCAGGATAGGATCAAGGGAGAGCTCACACAAATATTAAAACTGTTTGTTTTTTCCATACATTGATTACATAAGTACTGTAATAAACAAGTAAATCTGTAAATGTATTTAATACCATTCTTTTGTTTAGTTATTTTTTTCGTATTGTTAATAAACATACCTAAAAAAGTAAATGTTATTATGTCTAGTATCTTTAATTTTGGATGTTGGAGACAATCTCCGAGACTGTTCAAACGATCACAAAGTCTTTCACTACACGAGTAGAACTCCGCTATTCCCGAGTGCGGAGGGTAATTATGAGCTCGGAAAAATAATAGTATCCCGCGGGATAGTTGGATGTTCACAGAGTTTCGAATTGCGCGCGGGCAAAAGCCGCATGGGACCGCTAGTCTAAAAGTAGGTTTACCTAATTCATTAGGTATATAATAATGCTACTATTTTTTCTGCTGCTACGTTATATAAGGGTATTTCATATTTCATTAATTCGCTGTTAAATTGTACAAAAAATGGTTCTTGTAAATAGGTATTCGTATCACATTTAATACCTTGTAAAAGGTACTATGAATGTCAGATAGTTAAATATACTTAATAAATAAACAAACAACTCAACGGTACTTACACTCTATTGCATCAAACGGAATGACACAAATGCGCGTAAAAAAACGAATGTGCATAATTTGTAACATTTGTTAGAATTTTCCCTTCACCGTGTGGCATCTTCACTGATATAACGTGTATTGTGACGACTGCAATCAAGGATGGTTTTAAACATAGCACAGACAATACGTACCACCTCAAGAATAATATTTCTGTGCAGCTGTTAAAAGGTTTTCTTAGCATTAAAGAAAGAAATTTTCTTTTATTACATAATATAATTTTGGGGTCAGGGCATGAGTTCCTGAACCCTGAGTAACAGCTAATGGCCCCTTCCTTCAGTCAATTCTATTTGTTTACGATGCACTACATACCCTGTATGTTGCTGTAGCTGCAAAGGAAAATTTTCTCAAAGCGGTATCGGACTTATGCTCTTGTAAGTACCTAACCTACCCTCCAAAATTCCCAACAGTCGCTAATTTAGGAAACCCTATCTCACCTGACGCTAAGCCGGTAGTATTTAAATAAGCGATTGCCATCTCGTAACATTAGTAGGTAGTCGGTCGAGGCTGTCGGCGAGATGAAGGCTCCAGGCTCCTGATGCTCGGCAGCTGATACCGCGGGACCGCTTTGCGACGCCGCCAAGCGTTGCGCGTGCGATGATAACCGCCATCTCTCATTTCATCTCCGCGGGCAGATCTGCCCGGTTACCCGATAAAACACCTAGCCGGAATTGGAGTATGTTGCATCAAACGCTTCAGTAAGTAAACCATGAATGTGTCAGTAGACAGTGATTACTTTAGTCAGTTACGTTACAGTAGACATTGACTTTTCAGAATTCACACCACCGTTTTCTTCACAAAAACCAGAAATCCTTGATATCATAATGTTTTAATCTCTCGCTCTTATTACCGCACATTTTAAAAGTATGTCCCGTGACCATGATGCATGCAACTGCGTCGAAATATTGAGCAACCGTACTCGAGCAACCGTATGCGGTAGGAAACCCGGAACATACCTTTAAAATCCTTGATATCATCATTATCATCAGCCCATATTAGTCAGTGCTGGACACGGGCTCTCCCCATGAGCGCCAATGTTCGAGGACATCCAGCTTCACGCATCCAGCATCCATTTGCAGCCTTTCTCAAATCGTCCGTCACTCAACCTGGCCGGAGAGCGGCCCCTGTACCTACTACAACTGAATAACTGAAGATTGTTTCTTGAACCCACAAATCATGTAGGTTCTAAAAGTCTTTGAACAACATACACTATTACAGGCCGTGGCATACGCTGAGCGAGGTCCTATTGTCGTCAGGGGTACCACTACAGCAGTTCCGATGCTATCTGTATTGTGTATTGTTTACTGTCTGTAATTATATGTGTATTGTGAACTTGTGATGTGGTGTCCTGAGACAATAAATGTATTTTCATTTCATTATCTAGGGTATGGATATAGGTAGGAGTCGTTCTAACAATGGAATTAGACTAAGATAGGCTTTAGCGATTCCCATGGTAACTAGACTGTCCGCTAAAAGCTAGTGACCCCATAAATGTTATCAATAACTGAACTTTTTATTTTTATTATTCATTTCAAACTACTATCTTCATTACATCCGGAATCCAGCGGCATGCTGTGACCGCGCAGTTGAACGATATCTATTTAAATTCAAAACAAATAATCGATTGCTGTTACGCTCTTGATCAAACAATGCATTGCAGGCAAGCGAGTACTCGCTCAAGGTGAAAATCGATGTCCGAAACGATTTCACGGCATTGATGTCATTATTGATGCTTGCTATTTCAGAAATGAACTGTAGATATTTCTGTACCGTTATAATACTTATGCCAGCAGTCTCTGCGATTTTCACACGCATGCTATTCGACATTTTTAAGTTTTATTCTTCTCTTGGGAGCCTTAAATATTTTCGGAAATGGCAGTAGCCTATGTCGCTACGCCGAATTACATAGTGCAAAATAATTTCGGGACAAAAAGTACTTATTTCAGAGATAGATTGATATATTTAATTCTTTATTGCTCGCATAGGAATTATTACAAACATAATATACAAAGAAAAACTTAACTAATGAGGTTACATAATTTTACACCGGATTATTTTTAAAACATGTTAAATAAACAATAACATATAACATAATATTTTATAGATTTTTGATAATAATGCTATTAAACACCCGTGCTTTGTTATGTATTATACTAGCTTTCACCCGCGACTACGTCTGCGTAAAATTTGGTTAGAACGTTCCAGACCCGATACCGCAGGAACCACATTGAATTTCGGGATAACTTATAGCCTATGTGGTATTCTGGGCTTTAAGCTATATTACTGCCAAATTTCATTATAATCCGTTTAGTAGTTTTTGGGTGAAGGAGTAGCAAACATCCTTACAAACTTTCGCGTTTATAATAACAGTAGGATTTTTGTTTGGCGCTTTTGTTAGTGCCTTTTAGTTTATTAGCGCGCACTAAGTGGGTTATTTAGTATTCGGGTGATTTCATCCAGCTGTCATTATTGAAAATATTTAACTTCTTCACTCAAACTGGTCCACGGCTGGGAACAATCTTTGTCTAATATCACGTGGTCGCGAGTGCCGGCACCGCTGTTCATGAATAGATAAAGCGGCTACTGCGCTGAGGCGGTTGCGCTCCCCGGGGCCGTGACGTCTTGAGATATTACCGGCCGGGCCGCTGCGACACGTAGTACCTACTACCTACTTACCGGATTACCTATGCTGCTACAAGTAATATATCATCTTGGCGTTAATGTCCCGGTTGTGCTCGTTAAGGGCCTGGAGCCCGCCTTGACCGTGATCCAGGATTAGGCAGATCAGATAATTACAGTGGAGCGGCTGCCATCTGACCTCCTTGACCCTGCTACCAGGGAAACCTGACCAGATTGGATCATGGTGCTACAAATGTATATCTACATATTGAATAAATTAACCGACAAAAAAGTCGGATTTTAGATACACTCAAATATTTTCTAAACTACTGAACCTATTTTAATTGAACAAAACTAAGAACCGTCTCGTTTAAACTGGCTTTCAAATACAGAAAACCGCATCCAAATCGGTCTATCCGTTCGGGAGCTACGATGCCACAGACAGACACACAAATACACAAAGTAACAAAGCCATAGATATCCACGTCAAACTTATAACACCCCTCCTTTTTGTTGGGAGTTAAAAACAAAGTCCCACACCGCGTCTTTCTGTCTGTCTGTTCGCGATAAACTGAAAAAGTACTGAACGGATTTTCACCAATAGATAGAGTGATTCATGAGGAAGGCTTGGGTGTATAATTTGTTAAGTTTACTGCCCGCGCGAAGCCGGGGCGGGTCGCTAGTGATTTATAATATCAGCGGAAAATAGTGAAAACAGTATCATAATCCCGAGTGGTTCAGCCCATTATCTACCAAAGCCGGCTTTCCTGCTCTTACGCGCTCTAATGTTAATTTGAATAATTTGTGGACAAATTCACACAGCGCCATCTAGCCCCAAACTAAGCAAAGCTTGTACTATGGGTGCTAGATAACTGATATACTACTTAAATACTTTTTTTTTTTAATACATACTTAATATACATAGAACACCCAGACCCGTAACAGAAATTAAAATTCATCATTTCAATTTCTGCCCGGCCGGGAATCGAACCCGGGCCTCTTGCGTGGCATGTTGACCATTGAACCACTCAGGTCGTCAATGATGAACAATATGTGCACCAAATCAGGAGATCGCTTGTAGCGATAAGGCCGCCTTTGCTCATATGTGTTCCTTGTTACTGTAACTGATTGATGCTGTTATTTTTTTTGTGAGCAATAAAGTGTTTATCTATCTATCAAATATATATTTTTAATGTTGACGATATTTTGGCAGCCATTATCCACGATGCAAGCGGCGATCGTGTTGCGTACGGGAGTTCGTCAAAGTTTAATTGAACAGCGACTTTAACCTCATCTGGGACAGAGCTGACCTCTGCCAAGGGCCAACATTCGAGTCACAATATTCATCAAATTATTTTATAGTCATGAAAGTTGTAGTATTTTGTTGTCAACTGTCGTTAATCTAATTTAATAAAACAGTGTTCGATGGGAGGGCCGCTGCCGCCACCTCGAGCCCTGCCCGCCCCCGCCCGGCTGCGGCGCATTATCTCCATACAATCTCCAAGTGGCGAGAATTGAATGCTTGGGACCCATTCATCGTCTCAATTCACCAATGAAACAATGAACGTACCCTCAGCCGCGCCCGAGTAAAGACTACGTAATGCGAAAAAAATATAATATTATTATGCCAGTGGTTGGAAACCCTTTATCGTTGGCGATGGCAGGCAATCGAATGCTTAAAACATTGCAATCGAATATGAGCGGCGGCGGCCGCGGGCGCTGAATGGCACAAAGCGGCGGGCGGGTGTCGGGTGTCGCGTCGCCCACGCCGCGCCGACACACGATCCCGCCTTTTTATTTCATAATTCTATTGAGAACCCTTGCAGAGCAGGGTGAAAACAATGCGCCCGGAGGTAAGACCGCTCGGAAACCCTTTATTTCATATTTATTGTCTCTAAATTCAAAAATCGGGTGCGAATTAAAATATGTATTGAAGAACGAGATCTCTTTAAGGCCTTTCTAAACTTTTTATTCTTGCGAACGTTTATTTGACAACTTGTTTTGCTTCGATTTGAATGGCTTTTTAGAGGCCACATTTCCACTACTTTGAAGCAACAACAATGAGCCAACATTTAAAAATGCATGAATTATTAAATCTTTGTCAACTGCATCTCAATATTTGATACAATGAAGTAAGTTACTAAACACACGATCGCGGGCAGCCGGCCGCCCGCCGGCAGCCGGCCGCCCCGGAGCGAGGCGCCGCGAGGAGCTACGAACGCGATCCCTGGCGCGCGGCCACTAATACTCGTAAATTGTGGGTGGCTTATCGACATTGGCGATCCGGAGTAATGTGTGTTGGGTAATCAGATGTGCGCCTTCCAACTTTTAATTCCCCGAGATGCGGGGGTGCGGGGGGAGGGTCCGGCGCCGACGCCGATATCGCATATAAAAAGGTTGCGGATCGCTCGCTCCTCCATCCGCCGATTGGCTAGGCGGCGCCCGCTGCTCCCCTGGGCCCTATACGAGAAGCGAAATGGGCCCCAGAACACCCATAAGAGAGCGACCCCGCCCGCCACGGCCGAATAATTAGGGCTCTTTGTTTAGATAGCGGCAATTTTATTTGGGAGAGAGCGGGCGCTTGGGACGTCTTCGGCCATTCCGACAGCCCGATATTAATAAGAAACGTGTGTGCCCAATATCAGCCCGCACCGAAGGAAACCACGCGAATAGGACGTTTTGTTAATTAACCATCAAATCATACAAACTCAATGTGGGTAAAGAAAATCGTGTGGTTGTCAAAAACTGTTGAAGCTGTAAATAAGTACCCACTTCTGGTAAAGTAAGTTATAGGGAACGCGGAGTTGTGGCAGTGTAAATTATCTACACCGCCACAAGTTCGCGCGAAAGAAAAGGGGAACGGTGGCAGTCACCAAGCAATATCGCATAAATAATGCAACCGGCAAATTGGGATTTTGATTTGTTTTCTTTGAAACTTTTATTTGTCTTCGGAGTGAATGGGGCTACTCAGCACAATGGGAAACCATGCCATCTTTTGTATTCCGTTTAGGCGGTTCCATAAGTTTTCGCGATTAATGTCGTGGAAAGCTTTTATCAATTGTTATACAACCTGCATTTATAGTTTACTTATATTGGTAGCACAAAAATCGATGAAACTATTCGGCCTTTTGCTTAAATATCAGATTAGAGATAATTATCCCACTTTTTTGCGCGAAGGTTTCCGAGTGGAGCCCTTGCGTCTGGCAAGAAAACGCAATTGTTACAGTTCGGGCCGGGGCGGCCCCGCGCCGGGCCGCGGGCGTCCCGGGCGGGGCCCCGACTTTGTGTCGCCGCCGCAAACACCCATAAATGTTAATATGGGATCTTCTCACATTTGAATATCTATTTCTTCGCGAGGCCGGTTCGTTAACGCGGCCTTGAATTTTAAATTTTATCGGCGCACTGGGAGCGGAGCAGATGAGGTGCGCGCCTACGTGATCTCCCCGAGAAAATAACCGGCGGGAACTTCTTTTTGTTTCGCCCTCCTTTCTTGGGAAGTGAAATAGATGATCCGCAAACAAGCTTTATAACGTGCTAACCGGTGGCGCAGTGTCATATTTGTTTCGAATTATTAACGTAGTTTGTTAAGTTTGTTAAGATCGCTAATATAAAAGTTTGCCAGCTGATATTTCGAATTTAAGACTTTATTTATTTCCCAAAAGTACTCATACAAAAATATAGGTAACAAGATAAATTCAAATGTCTGATAATCAAATTACACAATGTCAAAGAAAGGAATAATATAAAGATACATTTTCGGAAATGTCGGCGGGTATTTAACGGCTCATTAGTGTAACTAAAGTAATATTTTTATAGATTCAAAGTATACTAATAGGAGGTGATGTGATTTCTTTGGATAAACGCCTAAGTTGATTTCAGATATACCAAACAAGAAAGGCATTGTATCAATCACCTTAGGTGAAAATTAAAATCACTTTTAGGCCTCCCCTTAGTAAAAATGTTGTATTAATTCATCGTAGGAGACCAAATTATAAAAAAGATAATATATATTTCCAGTAATATATTATCCAGGCAGTTTTATTTCTGGCCTTTAATCGCGCGCGTCGCATACTCATCCCGAAATAGATCGTTTAGTCTACATTTGACGTCTGTGCCCCGCAGGTGGGGCAGGCAGACACTATGGAGCGCCACTTTGCTCTGTCCTGACACAGTCCTGTCCATATTTAATATCCTTATCAATAAAGAAATTTCAAATTTCGTCTGATTTTACTTTTGATATCAGTCTTTTTTTGACCGATTCTGAATTTGACTGGTTTTACGTTTGCATGGATCAGAATAAAAGCGCACAGAGCGCACGTCTGCGCTGGGAGTTCTACAGGAAAGAGGTGAAATAGTTTTAACGGGATCGGTAGCACGTCCATAGGCTGTGGTGACTGCTTACCATCAGGTAGGGCGTAAGGTTGTCTGCCACCTTAGTGGTATATAAGAATATTGCCGCAGAGTAATGCACCTTCCTTTGACGGCTGTCGTAGAAGGCGAATATTATAGAGGCAGATCATACTTTCCTGCGTAAACCGGAATATGGGCAGCAGCATTTTCTGATAAGTATTTTCAACAATGCGATCTTAAAACCGCCAGCTCTGAGGAGAATATTCGATTTACAGAAGTAAGACACAGAAAAATAAAAGCACAAGAATGAAGAACTGATTAAGTAAGAAATTGACATTACGATGTGTAATGTTTATACAGTACAGTCGAGTTCATTAATATGTGAGCATTGCCAAGGCTTAAAATATGAATGTACATGGAAGGGTTCTTATATATTTCAGCAGATGTACATATGTTTGATTAGGGAATCTGCTCAGATATATAAGTACCCTTTCATGAACATTTATATTTGAAGCCTTGGTAATGCTCACATATTAATGAACTTGACTGTACACGGTGCTACGCAATATTAAAGACATCAACGCACTACACTTTTAGCAACTCTAATAATTATCCAAAACACTTGCTACGCGGTGCTACACAATGTTAAAGACATCAACATGCTACACTTTCAATTATTAATAACGAATATTACTTGCTACGCGCTGCTACAATGTTAAAGACATCAACGCGCTATACTTTTAATTATTATTACCTCATATTACTTGCTACGTAGTGCTACGGAATGTTAAAGACATCAACGCGCTACACTTTCAATTATTATTACCAAATATTACTTGCTACGCGGTGCTACGCAATGTTAAAGACATCAACGCATTACACTTTCAATTGCCCGAAGTCCTGTTTTTTTTTATAAGTGTTCAGTGTCTCACTGCAGGGCAAAGGCCTCCCATTTCTCCTGTTTAAGACTATACTTTTTAATCGAATGTTGGAGCTCCATCGTATATCTAGGCCCGGCAAATCTCCATCCATATTAGACACATAAATTCACGCCGTGAAACTACTGTTTAAAATAGCTCGCGGTTTAATTACAAAATGTTACTGGCAACACCGCGTCAGTGTCCCGCGATCTTGAGACAGTGCGACTGCTAGGAAATTAACTCACTAAATTGCAGCAACGCTCAGTTGACGTTCACTCCACTGGGTAGCGCACATTGTTAATTAAGACTTTTTGAAATGGTTGCCTAGTTAAGTTTGTTTCGATGCGAGATAATCAGGTACGTAGATTAAAAATAATAAATAAAATATGTTTGAACAAAGTCACGCAGCGCTATCTAGCCCCAAAGTAAGCAAACCTTGTGTTATGGGTGTTAGATAACTTATAAACTACCTAATACTTTTTTAATACATACTTATTATACATTACTACACCCAGATCCGTAACATAACCCGTAAATAAAATGTATCATTTCAATTTCTGCTCGGCCAGAAATCAAACACGGGACCTCTGCGTGGCAGACCGGTATAATAGCCAACTGAACCACTCAGGTCGCCGAAAGATGAGCATTTCGTAAAGTATAACACTTTGTAGCCAAATCATTTATTAAAATAGCTTTCCACATTTAGTATGGACGCGAACTCTTATCTCTGGTATCTCTACACGTAGTGCATAATTGCTCCGAAGTCTAAAGTTTTTGTACCCGCCCGAAATACCCAACCGTAGCACACGTCAGGCATCAAAACAGTCCGCGACACCGCGATCGCAAAGTTTGGCGAGCGTTTTAACGCGCCTCCCCCACCCTGTCTGACCCTCAATTATTGAAAATGCATTTGTGTCCGCGCCCTGCGCTCCCCGCCCCGCACCCCTCGCAGTCCCGCGCGCATCGCAAATGCACATTTTAAACTGCGCCTGATTGCGGATTCGTGTTACTATTCAAGCTAAAAGTCGCGATGTCGCTCCATTTTACCCGCCGTGAATTCCGCCCGCCAATCGGATTGTTAATTGATTCACTACCGTTCAATTCAGTGATGACTTAAGCGCCATTCATTTTTCATTGAAATGATAATGTGTCGCCTAGTCTTAGGCGAGAAATGCATGTTATTACGTATGTATAATATGTGTTACATACATACATAACTTTATTAATTAATAAATTCTCAAATGAACAATATTTTTTCATACATTTTTATCGCGCGGTATAGTACCTACTCATCAAGACCATTCCAAAGATCCCAAACGCGATGGAGTTACCTTATTAGTTCCTTCGACCACCTTCCGACTCCATCATCAGACCAGCTCCATGGTACAATATTAATGCATTGTCATCCATGTTACATAGGTATACCAAATTTCAGCTCAATAGGATACCAACAAATGGTCGAAAAAACGTTTGTAAATTTTGACAGACATCTTAGATACGAACAGTGCAAGTTAAATAAAAACTTGTAAATAGTTTCACATTAATTATTGTTTACTACGACTTTGTTCAGCGTGTACGTCAATGTTTATAAATAGTAATTTAGCCTACGTAAGGTGCACGGGTTGCGGACATCTTACATAGGTACAAACGAACAGTGTAAGTTAAATAAAACTTAATAAAAATAGTTTCATATTCATTATTGTTTACTACGACTGTGTTCATCGTGTACGTCAATGTTTACAAATAACAAGCCTACGTAAGGTGCAGGGGTCGCAGCTAGTACGGCGAGGCGGCGGCGGCGGCGCGGGCGGCGCGCGGTAAGTGACGAACGGTGTACACAATTTGGGGCGTCCGTTTTAATTGTAAGTTCACACCGGCCGGTGCCGGTTCGCAATTCAATTTTAGACTCAATTTTAGCACGCTGCATCTCTTTTCGACTAGACTCCTATTTAAGCTATTTTAGGGGATATTCGATTTTGAAAGGGCACGTTGATGGTATTCTAGTTTGTTGTAACTAAATTTCATTATGGTATTGTTTTTCTGTAGATTTACGGTATTAAATGTATATTTTATTAAACCTTTGAAACCATTGGGCCATTAGAACCATACGCATATTCCCTACACACGGAGATAGCCAAGTCATTGTCGACCCTTCTAATGATCAGAAGGCTGGCCTATACTTGAGCCAGATGATTACCCAGCAGAGCAACCGGGCAACACGGCCAGTTATCCAGTTACTAGTATCTTAGACATTTTTTATCTTTAACTATATAGGTAGTTCAGTATTTTTAATATTTTTGTATAAGTATAGAAAATTTATACAATTTAATTTACTATGCGTAGTGGTTTTACATAACTTAAATAAAATTAATTATTTTTATGCCACGCAGTGACAGCCTACTATATGTAAAGCGGTATATACGTTTCATACATTTAACTTGAGATAGATGCATATTATAAATTGCGATAAAATTTGTTTGGGTAATGTGCTGGAACTTAGGAATCTAGCCGGCTACTAGCTCACCAGGCGCCGCGGGGCGCCGCCCCCGGGCGCAGCACGCGCTCCAAACTGCGTGTTTCAGTCGTTGCCGGTTTACTGTCGCCAGGAGGGAAACTACGATTCCTCTGAGCGAGAGTATCTGCTCCTCAACTTTATGTTCATTTTATCTTTTCGGCTGTATTGCGAGGCGGGGACCTCGGCAAAGGCCCTCCAGGGCTCCGTTAACGCCGCGGCCGGCCCTGCCACCTCCGACTTCAACACTTTTTACACTTCCCACTATTCAAATATTAATATGAGAGCCGCTTTTACGTCGTCGTAGTCATTTAACTTAAGTTTTATTTTTATCGCATTTTTACGACAGGTTTATTATGAAACGTTATTTTGTTTTCCCTCGATGAAATTCGCTTTCTAAAGTTAGAGGAAAAACATAAGCCGGCTTACCCGATTCGAAGCTGTCCATGGTTTCTGATTTGATGTCTACCATATCTGAAACAAGAGTTTTGAGTTAGGTATATTGGCACTGTCAATGTTAACCGCTTTAAGTAATTGTAGCACTGTCTCTACTGCAAATCGACGACGGATAAAGCTGAAATTTGCCATGGATATCACGTAGACATCCGTTAAAATAATGAACTTGATGTTTATGTCCCGATTGTGCTCTCGTGCACGGGGTCCGCCTTGACCATGATCCAGGATTTGGCAGATCAGGTAATTACAGTGGAGCGACTGCCATCTGACCTCCGTGACCCCGTTAAAAGGGGAACCTTACCTGACGGGGCTACACATACGGTCGCCACTTCTATACGGCTGATAAGTAAGTAATGGCCACGTGCAGTGTGTGCCTTATTAAGTTATAATAAATTCTACTATCGATCTTGAAATCTATAACACATACTAAAACATTGCGATACAGATTATTAATAGATCGCTTTGAAGGTAGTTCTTGCCAGAAAGAGCGAAAATCTATTCAAAGAACTGTCGCTGGAGTTTGAGGTATTATTTAAATATATTATGGTCATTGTATGATACCCAGACATCATAAAACCTTAAGAGGAGTGTCCCTCTAGCGCGCTCCATACAAATGAAGTTTGATCTTATTTTTTATATAATGCAATCAAGCCAATGAAATTTTGTTGACACCATTGTGAAACAGAAACCAATGTTTAGCAGTTTGTCAGAGGACATCGTTTCAAAGTTACACGGGTTTTAAAATCTCTATGCAAACAGTGCAACTTTAAAACGATGTATTCTGACAAACCACATACATAGATATTAGTTTCTGAATCACGTCTTTAAAATTTCATTGGCTTTGATTGCATGATATTGAAAATAATATCAAACAGCATTTGCATGGAGCGCACTCAGGGCACTCCTGTTAAAGCCGGACATAGAAAGAAGAGACTTGAACGAGAAGAGTGTCAAAATGTCCATTCCTTTCGCAGCGAGCAAGCAAAGTTAGTAGGGAGACGGGGCCCCGGCGCCCTAAGCCCGAGGCGCGGTCGGCTGCGGCCGGAGCCCTAATCCACTCAGCAGCGAGCGCCACTTTCGACCACTTTTCCTCTTGTTTTAAATTTCCAATTCGAATAGGTGATCCTGTTTAAACTTTTAGTCCAATTTTCTAGTTGGACTCGCCCCATTTGAATGTATTGGGCGTTGTGGAGTTATGGGTGGATGTGGGTGTGGAACATTGTGTAGGTGTCTTTATTTTGTCGTATTTTAAAGCTGAAGATATCAGACTGTGAGTGTGAGTGTGACTGTGAGAGAGAGATACTCACTTACACTCACAGTCTGATACTGTGAGTGTGAGTGAGTATCAGAAGTAATGAAAACTGGTCTGTCTCACATTCTCTTGGCGTTTTCGCTTTTGAGACACATTATAATCACCAAAAAGAAAAGTGATTTTTTTTTGTGCCATGTATTGCACAGACAGACCAACGTTTTGTAGGTCTCCTAAAGGTCTAGTATCGCTACAAAGTTTAACTTTTCTTGTACTCGGTGCGCATCTGTCGGTCTTCTACGGGTTACGTTTCGGATGGTGCGAAACAGTTGCACGACATTCCATCAGAAAATGCGATCCGGGCGGACATTCCATCCTTAAATCGTTGATATTCCATCTATCATAGCACAAACGCTTTGGTTTAACCTTCATAATGCGTACGGCTAAGGAGTGGAGCATGATGCCTGTGAGTGTGTGTCCTCAATATTATCAGTTGGATACCTTCAAGGGCGAATAAGCTGTTTCTAGACAGACACTCTTCATCTTCCTCACTTATAGGTGATGTGGTGGTCAAATGAGTGACTAGTCTTTATATAAAAAAAGAATACATAATTATACCACATTTTGTTTATCTATCAGCCATTCAAACGCAAGAGGAAGCACATCTCTGTAGGTATTAGATTAAAAGTAAAAAGTATAACAGCGCAAAATTTACCAAATATCTTTTGAATGTGGAATGAGCTCCCAGCCACAGTGTTTCCTTCGGACTATGACATGGGATCGTTCAAGAGATATATTCGAGGTCTCCTTAGAGGCGGGCAACGCACTGGTAGCGCCCCTGGTATTGCTGATGTCCATAGGCGGCGGTAACCACTTTCCATCTGGTGGCCCGCTTGCCGGTTTATCTGTCATATAGCATTAAAAAAATGTATAGGCCTATCCCGTGGGCGAAATCTGCGCTACCTCAGATTAGGAAACTAGATAATAGAATGTCGAGGGATAACTGCGTGCAATATTAACGTGCGACGTCGCGGTGCGCGCGATCGGGCCCCTGCATTAGTAACCGCGGCGCGCACCGCCGGCGAATTAATCAAAGTGGCTGTCCAACGCCAACTCTCTAGCATGGATGGCGATGATACAGCCATTTTAGGTATTTGATATACTTTTTCTTCGATATTAGGAAATCCATGTTGGCCGTGTGCAAATGAAAAATGAAAATGAAAAAGTATTTATTGAATTAGGATTACGTTAATTAATCTCTTTTCAAAAGTCAAAAATCTAACGGAAAACAAAGGGAAGTTAAGCGAGCTCATCCAGGTAGGGGGCGACGCATGCAGACTGATCAGCGCGCGCGAGGGCTTACTCCGGCGAGACATCGGGCACCGATACGCGCCACGCACATAACCGCCTAGGCGAATCATGTGCGGCGCGCGCCCGGCCCGCGCCCAGCCCGCCGGCGCTCACACCCGCACGCACCAGCCGGCCTACCCGCGTCGCCCCCTGAGCTCGGAACAAATAAGTAAAAAGAATGTCGTCTGTCTGTCAGTATGCCGCTTCAGTTAGGAAAATGACCATCTGTAGGAAAAAGAAACGGCAAGAAACCCACAGGTACATTTAAATATGATTACATTGCATTGATACATTTGTCAATTGTATTAAAAAGTGCATTCAAAAGTATGAAAGTACTGCCAATTTGGGGAAAAACACTTGTTTCAAACATTTGTTAACAGTTTTTGGCACACCCTTTTGACACAACAGGCACTGCTTACTTATTGTTATACTTATTCAAAGAACTATTTTACAAAAACGACGTTTTCATTAACAACGTCAAAGTATCTAATTACTTATACTTAGCTAAAATTTTAACGAATGCTAAAAGCAGTCGTTTAATAACAATTTTAGATCTCCAAAAATATGTCAATTTAAATACAGTTCATTACTGTTTCAGAGTTTAAGCAGACTTTGTATAAATTGTTCTGATTAGCAATTGATTTTTTTTCGCAAAGTGGAAGCGCTTCCTCACCTTAAGGCAAGAGCAAAAAACCGTTAGGGGCATGGTAGACTAATTATAATTTGCATGGTAAACGCTGCTGAGCACGCAACGGATGCAACGGAACTGCGGCGCAAGTATCGGTACCAATCATCTTCGTAATTACTGAACCGATTTCAGTCAAAGAAGGCTGTTATCCTCATCATCCTCATTCTAACGGTAAATCCGTCTGTCAGCAAAGGGACCGTGCCTTGACTACAGAGGTGGTAGAGCTCCATAATCCCCCAAAGAAGGATAACTACCTGCAATAAATAGCGACAAACAAGGAAACCTATACCAACATATGCTTGGAACGTCCTTTTACGAGAGTTAAAATACACACAAGCACGACCTTTTTCAATCACAAGATAATGGAATAACTTGGCACTACATTACAGCCATCAAACTCCAATACGAGCGGAGAGCGGTCGGTGGGTGCTGCGTTCGGGCGCGCTCGGGCCCGCTCGGGCATTAGGCCCGGAGCTCGCGGCGCTCAGCCTCTAAGGCTGCCGGTAGATTTCCCGAGGGGGCACGTTAATTTTCTGCCGCCTTGAGCATACTGCCCTCTGGGGGCGCGCTACCTTCGCGTGGCCATTCAGACCGAAGGTGTTATTCCGGGAACGGCGCCGACTGACGCCGATATGTATCTCCCGGGGCAAGTTTTTCAACGAATAAAAGTAACAACGCACGCGGTGCTAGCTGTATATTATGTACTTATTTTGTTAATAATGGTACGGATAAAGATACGTCTATGCCTATGTTTATATATAAAGTACATATACTTTAACATAGAAGCGTCGGTGCATCGCTGCGTTTGAAGCGTCGGTGGCCGAGCAGTTGGAGTATCCGACTCGTAAGCGAGAGGTACCGGGTTCGTATCCCGCTGTGGCCTTATACCGATGACTCTTTTCTGAGTTACGTACATTAGTTGAATACTAACCGATGCTCTTACGGTGAGGGAAAACAACGTGATGAAACCTGCACGATCAGGCGACTGATTGTGAACCATATTCTTATCTGGTTATGTTCCCCTGGTAGCAGGGTCACGGAGATGAGATAGCAGTCGCTCCTCTGTAATTACCCGGTCAAATCCTGGATCATGGTCAAGGTGGACCCTGGGCCCTTGTGTGCGAGAGTACTCTCGCTATGATCCAGGACATTAACGCCAAGATGATTATTATACTTTAACAAAGAAATTTAGTCCTTAATTCGTTGATACTAGAGCCTGATAATGTGATCGTAGGCGTTACTCGTTTGTAGTATCACCATAGTATTGAGCACGTGTAAAGCAATAAATTTTGAACAATAAATTTGTTTTACAAACACCATTTGAAGTTGGTATGGCGTGAACTTTCATTTTTAAATCGAGTTCACGGACAGCAATCGTAATTGTGTTACTTTTATTACGTGAAATGTAACTACTTACTTTTTTATTGGGACACACAAAAGTTTATAATTACGTAAATAATTCATTATTACAAATATTGTCTATAGCTACATTAGTAATCTCTGAAACTACCTAATGAACCTGTATCGTAAATTCTTCCACCATAATAAGCTACCTACATTATTCCCCATTGTCGACGGGTACATTTTGGTTCTGGAACATAATAGGATCCCGCGGGATGGTCGCATGTACACTACAGCAAACCGCGGGGGACAGCTAGTAGGTAATACGTATTAAGGAGAGGAAGGATTCGTTTGTTAATAAAAATAAAGTTAATACACTGCTCTAGCGGAATATTAACTTTATATGAAATCCACTTTTGCCGACGTTCCTGTATTGGACGAAGCGTTATCACTACATATGATAAAACAAAGTCCCACGCCGCGACTGTCTGTTCGCGATAAGCCAAAAGTACTAAACAGTTTGGTTTTCACCAATAGACACAGTGATTTAAGAGGAAGGTTTAGATGTATAATTTGTTAAAGTTACTACCCGTACGAAGCTGGGGCGGGTCGCAACTCTATACTAATATTATAAAGAAAAAAGATTTGAAATTCTTTTTTAGTTACTTTTTATCCCGGGAAAATAATAAGATCCAGTGGGAAAGTTGATTGCTTACAGAGATCCGAACTGAAAGCCGCTGAGATCGTCCAATCGGTAAATAAATATACAAGTCTATTAGTCACCTTGTACGACACGCACGAGTGTAAGAGGTTGGTGCTACTCTGCCGGACACCACTCGGCAATATTATTATACATATAATAAATTTTATAAGAGAGACTCAACATTGTTAGATTAGGAGAGTGAGAGGATTACGATTATCATACTTATAACTTACGACCTTAAAACCCCCAAATATGGAGGTATTTTTAATACACGTACAAAATAAAAAGGAATTAGCACCCAAAAATCTTTATTTCACCCACTCTGGAATCACTGAATAAAATTTTCAGAATTCGTGGACTGGTAGTACCTAAATATATACAAATCCCAAGTGACATACCGAAGTTACTTTTGATCTCGGAAGATACATCTAAAAAGTTTTTTTTACAGAGGCGGAGAACTTTACATTGAAATAAAACAAAAAGAAATGTATTCAGTATTAGTGAAACTGATAATATTGAATTCACAATAAAGCTAACTAGCTAAAACAAAGGATTTTTTTTTGTATCAGGGAAACTACACTGATACAAAAAAAATCCTTTGTTTTATTTAAATTTAAAGTTCTCCGCCACTAAGAACCACCTTATACCTACCTACCTACCAGCATCTCGCGAGAAAGTTAAAGGAGGACTACGTCTCCAAACTGACTGTGAATTAAAACATGACGCACATGAGGTTGATATTATAATAGTTCTCAGCGGCTTTCACCCGCACGCAGGTCGGATCTATGTAAACATTCAAAGTACCCGCGGTACCCTATTATTTTCCCGGGATAAAAGTAGCCTATGTTATTCAGTGATAATGTAGGATGCTATTCATGAAAGAATTAATATAATCGGTCCGTTACTTTTTGAGTTTATAACGTTACAAACAAACAAAAATACACATCTTTTCTCTTTATAATATTAGTATAGACATAGAACGCGACATAACAATCATACATATTATTATAACCTACCTACCTACTAAGACTCGGTACCTCGAACCAAAAAAATCCTAGTCATTGAAATTTAAAGTTTACGCAGTGTTGTTAAGATAAGTAGTCGCGTAACTGTGTTATGCGGGGCGAGCTGGCGGCGTACGCGAGCGGGCCGAGGCGGTCCCGCGGGACGGAAGGAAGTGTGGCCGGAGCGCCGCCACCTGGGACCGCGGGGGCCCTCCCCCGTTAGAGACGAGCAACAGACGTAAACGATGGACGACCTCGATCCTGATCGACAAGGAAACCTCCTTTAGAAGTCGACTCGACAATCCGACGAACAAAACACAAAGATCCAGATCCCCCATGTAAATTACAAACACTTTCAGTAATTAAGCATTGAAACGGCGGGTTGCGGGTCATCCCCCAGTGGCGGATGATAATATCTAAATGCCTAATGGCTGCTGGGCCTGTGACGAATGTATCGAGCCGCCGCCCCCCGCGCGCCCCCCGCGCCTCTCCACTATGTGATAATTCCAAACGCTGCGGCCGCGCCACCTGGGATCACGCAGGGACGGATTCGTGATACTATATTCTTTTATTCTGTATTAAAATCATACCTATCAATAAGTTTAAATATTGTAAGATATTAATGTTATAGCATTGGCATTGTTTGTTGACCGATAGTGTTTGTATTGGGCGTCAAATTCGGCAACAATGCGGGGTGACCGCAGGCTGGCGCGCGGCGCGGCGCCGGCCGGCATTCCGGCTGCACCCGCCGCCCGCCGATCGAACATCGGCATTTAATTAGCCACGTGCCAACCCCGCCGATCTTCCGCTCGGCCTACATTGCCTGCATTGTTGTCCCGTCTAAGTTGACAAAATAACCTTCAAATGTTCAGCATTATTTGGTACAGATATTCGATTGGGTACCGACCCAAACTGATCAAAGCCATCCAGGCTGTAGATCGTTTTACTGCATTGTTGTTCGAGTCCAATTAAATATTTTTAACTTATTATTATGCGGTTGTTCTGTGCCAAAATTGACGCAGATATTCAAGTAAATAATTAAATTTACTCAAATTAATATACCGATCCATTTCGTAAAACCGTTACGCGCGTAGCGAAACTAAAATTTACAGTACCAACGTGGCGCGGCATAGCGCAGAGTGCGTTCCCTCGCTCCCGGTCCCCGGGGAACGCGCCCGCGCGCCCAACTTCGGGCTCAGCGGCGCTGCCCCCTGCGCCCCCACACACCACCGTCGCCCCCGCTGAGAATACATTTGCGCAACACGAGCGGTGGCCTAGCGACGGCTGCGAAAACGCCACGCCGCCACGCCGCCACGCCGCCAGTGAAAAATCCCTCATTTCCCAACACCGGCCAAGCTAACGGACACACTTACGCGGTTGTGGCCCTTTGTCGCCGCACAAAGCGTCCTTCGAAACGCGCCGCTCCATTCCGAGTCGCGGAAACACTTACACGCTGTCGGCGAGCGATAAAGAATTTGCAATAAAATACGAACAATAAGTAATTCACTTATAATTCCGAGGGTGCCGTAGGGAAGAGGAGGCTTTGTCTGCTCTATGTTATACTATACTATTCTATTTATTATCCGATTGTTTTACTTTCTCGGATGCGCCGCAATGTGGCTCTAAACATTTATCTCCTGTAAGTAATAGTAAAACGTGGATTTATGCTACGGTCCCAGGGCAGCGGGAAATTTGCGATTTACTATTTTAGTTAGTTCCCTATCTATTTTCCCATATCTGTTTTACGAAATGACAAGAATTAGTTTTTCCTATTAGGTACTTGTTCTCCTTTAATTATTCTATTTCCTGATTTTATTATGGTATTGAAGAGGTGTTTGTCCGTCGATCAATCAAAATTTCATATACCGCACGCAGGAACTGCCCGACTACTGAGAAGAGTGCCCGGACAGAGTAACAGGCATAATTAAAATTTTATATGTAAAACGAGAAATAATCGTGTATTTTTCAAATTTGAAAACTACTGAAAGGATTTCGTATTTATTCACTAATAGGAAGCTACATTATTCCCTAGTGACATGGGGTAGGTACATTGGGCCCAGAATTTCCCACGGGATAGGGATGAAAACGGATAGGCAAATCTATTTTATACATAAATATATAAACTACACATTTTGACTGAAATTGTAGAGAAACTATAGTTATCAAAAGGTTAAAAAATGCTTAATGCATTGATCTTTAAAATTGTATGAAGATTTAATTAACATCAAACACACATTGATACTTATAAAGAAAACAAAGAAAGAACCGAAAAATCAACATGCGGTCTTATCGCAAAAGGCGATTTCTTCCGGGGATTTCTTACAAAGAACCTTCGGGTGGCGAACTAGCAATAGGTACGAGATCACAAACATAAACTAAGAGCTAGCCCGTTCAACCATAAGCCCATTATAAGACATGTCGGCGCAATTTATTTTCGTTCATCATCGCGTTCATCCAGGACACTGTCGCGTCTAATCTAATATTAAGTAAATCGTAATCAAAAGCAACACAAAGTTAATACCGCGCAAAAACATCCTTGTGTCACGAATGAAGATTAAGGGCCCCACTACCATAAAAGCTGAATTATCTGGGCGCCATAAAATGGAGACATCAAGCGCGGGACGGCACTGTTTTAAAAACTCCTTGTGAACTCATGAAAGATAAAGTTAAGGTAGCGGGGCTCGATTATGCGCCTCGACGGCCAATTTATTTATAATCTCGGGTGCAGATTGGCTACGAATTAGCATGTAAATATTTGAGGTCCAAGGAGGCTGGTGGAGATTTATCGCGAGGCGGCGATAAGCATGGCCGGGTCGTAAAGCACCCGCGGCCGCGCAGCCACACCCTTTGACGAAGCTGTAAAAAGAGCATTAAACCGCAGTAAAAACGCATCGGCGGCGGCGCGGGCGACGAGAGACGGCTCGTTATTTTAGTGGGCTCCTTATGAATTTCAATGAAGCCCTCGTAATGAGACGCGGCGCCTCTAACGCCTGATAATAAATTCCGCAACAACTTCTTGAAAGTTTCTTTAAAAACCTATTTTGCTTCAAGGCGCACCGCGGTGCACTCAGTTGGATCATCACAGCCCATATCAGTTCACTGCAGCACTTAGGTCCTCTCCCACGAAAGTTAGTTATTGCCATGATCTCCACGCTTGGCAGATCGGGTTGGAGATCGCAGTGTTAAATGACACCAACCCTTACACTCGTGGGTATCGTGCAAGGCGACTTATGTTTTCGAGGCAAAAGATCTGGAGTTTCCATACACTGGAAAATGGGCAGCAGAGTTTTCAATGTTGAATTTACAACACTGCGATCTCAGTAGGATACTAAGTTAAAAATAAATGCGTACGAGCCTATGCACGGATGGTCGCTTGACTGAGATAAAATATTCAGGGTTCCACTCACCACCTAGGACTTCGTCGGGCTCGTAATAATCGGCCTTCTTCGGGTCCGCTTCCTCGTCCTCGGCATCTGGAAATAGAGGCAACTCTATTTTATTTTGTCTACGGTCACTACGTCTGAAGAACTAAGTTACTTCGACGACCTGAGTGGTTCAGTTCGTTAACAGCCGGTCTGCCACGCAGAGGTCCCGGGTTAGATACCCGGCTGAGCAGAAATTTAAATGATGAATTTTAATTTCTGTTACGGGTCTGGGTGTAGTATGTATAATAAGTATGTAATTTAAAAAAAAATACTATAAGTAGATTATCAGTTATCTAACACCCATAACACAAGCTTTGCTTACTTTGGGGCTAGATGGCGCTGTGTAAATTTGTCTAAGCATATTTATATTTTTATTTACTTATTTTTATTTCGGCAAGTCGACTTTGTACAACTTTGACTTTAAAATGAAAAAAAAAACATCAAAAATTGTAACTCTTTACAAACACGTGGTACACCAGCGAAGTAGACCCGACAGTCTCTCGAGACCACATATGAAGACAAAGCAAAGCAGGATGATAAATGTAAATGCATCGAACACAGGAGTTTTTTGCGGCCCCTTCCTTAAGACAATCCACTTGAGGACGAATGTCTCTCCATGCGTATGACAGGAAGCTTTAAACAAATGGGTCCTTTTAATATTCCACCCTACATACTCACAGAATACCGTTTTTGTCTCTAATTCAAAACGAAGCACGTAGGTGTATACTAATGCTCAAATATGCCAAGGTATTTACACGTATTCAATGAAACAAACTGGGGCGAACGCTTTTTGCTTCTAAAATGACTACCGTTCTCTCATTTATCAAAATATAGTACCTTAGTGGATAATTCTACAATTTTGCAAAATTCTCTCTTTATTATAAATAAGTAATAAATATAAATAATTACCATCACGGGACCCTAAATTGTTCAAAAAGTCTCCTGGTCTCAGCTGAACACCATGGTCAACCTGGTTTCGCCAACGGTATTGGGAGGCACTTTTTCATTTTATCGGAACTGGCCTCGAACAAGTCCTCCATGGTACAAGTTTTAGGGCACGCAGAGCATGAAACGAGGTGGTCCATAGTTTGCGGAGATATGCCACAGTCGCACTGAGAACTGTAATTTGTATATCCCCACCTAAAGAGGGAGGCACTTTTACCTAACGAGTGGCGAGTCCATTGCGATGCTAAAGTTCGACTAGCTTCAAAGTATGAAACGGTCCAGTTCTCGGACATCTTTATTGCAGAATTGGATTGGAAAATGATATGCCACTTAAATAAACACCATTCACAGGGTTAGAAACAGAAAATCCTTTTATCTAATCTTACTCTATCTAGAGCTGAAGATTTTTTTTGTTGGAACACACTAATCTCTTTGACAATCAAGCCGACTCTCATTAACCGGTAGCAACCAGAAAACCGTACCTACTATTCCCGAGAATCACTAGGGAGTTTTGATTTCGGAAAAAGAAGATGATCTCGAGGGACGAACGAGATCTCAAAACAGCTAGAGCACCATAAAAGCCACTTCCTGCGGCAGAAAGGACAGACAAGATACAATCGCAGTCTGTGACTGACCGAGACCATTAGGCGCTATCCTAAACGGCAATGGTCGTGCGACGGACGGTTTTAAAGTCTTCTATTGGTCGGGCCGCGTCCATCGTAGGACCATGGTCGCACGACCGCGCGTTGCCAATTAGGATATTGTAGACCATTGAGAAATAAATAAGGCTAGATACAGCAGGCAATCATAAGTGAATGCGCTTCCTGGCCAATAGAGTATATACAACGACACAAGACACAAAAGCAGTTAGTCTATGATAAGACTGGTAGAGAACCCACGCGTTCATCAATGGAACGCGCGCCATAATGAATGCCGGCTTGCTTGCACATCCGTTAGATACCGTGGCCTGCCCCCACCTATCCGTCATTCACACATTGCATCGATGGCTGACCGGATACAGTTATATGTGTGGGGAGATGTGGTGTATTTTTTTGGTTAGACACCCTGCCCTATAGAGGACACACGACACAAGACACAAGAAACAGTCCACGATAAGGACTGGTAGAGATTCTAGGCGTTCTTCAACGGAACGCTCGCAATAATGGCCGCCACCCGAGCTCGCACATTCGTTACATTCGCCTGCGCCCGCCGATCTGTCATTCGCACATTGCATCGACGGTTGGTGCCTGGTGGACACGGTCATAGGGTGCGAGGAGATGTGGTGCATTTATTTTGTTTGAACACGATAATTTTTCGACCCGTTAAATTGAACAACCAAACCAATTTTATAATTTTTGTGAAACAGATATCTGGAAGACCATCCATCCGCTCGAGAGACCACGTCGGAGCTGGAGCACAAAAGTAAAAGCGCTTCTTGCCCCATAGACTGCAAGACACAACATCATCAGTTAACGATAACGACTGGTTGAGGATCCACGCGTTCGTCAACGGAACACTCGCACTAATGGCCAACCCCGAGCTCGCACATTCGTTACCGTCGGGCTGCGCCCGCCGCCGCGCCGATCTGTCATTCGCACATTGCATCGATGGCTGGTGGACGCAGCCATAGGTACGAGGAGATGTAGAGCATTTTCTTTTATTCGAACACTATAATTTTTCGACTTGCTGACTTGAACAACTAAACCAATTCTACAATGTTGAGAAACTATTTTCCCGAAAACATCTCGTTGCAGGTGGAGCATCAAGAGTAAAGGCGCTTCTTGCCCCATAGAGAACACACGACACAAAATCAGTCAGTCCACGATAAGGACTGGTAGAGAATCTACGCGTTCAGAAACGGAACGCCCGCACTAATGGCCGCTACAGAGCTCGAACATTCGTTATCGTTGCCAGCGCCCACATACTCGTAGGTGCGAGGAGATGTACCCACAGATTTCAGAAAGTTTTTAAGTTTTGAAACTGCCAAAAGGATGTGAGGAACTCCGGTTTTTTCTTCTTCTAGACCCCACATAAGAGGATATGTGAGTATATCCGCTACGAAGAGTCGAAGTTTAAGTCACTATAAAAATTCAAAAATTTTTTGTACGGACAGACCAACTTTGTGGGTCTCCTAAACGTCTACTATTACCACAAAGTGGACTTTTTCTTGTATTCGATGACGTAGGATAACCTACGGCGCCCTCACAGTCTAGTAGGGATAATACGCTTATTACAAATTCCTAAATTCAGTGACTGAATTCAGAAACAAAAAGCGTGGGAGCAAATCAAAGTGGAATGTATTGCTCATTAAATAAGGTCCATTTTTGTATCACGGATTTTGTAAAGCGGAGCGTGAAGTAACATAATATAAGTAATACAAAAATGGACCTTATTCTATGAGCAATACATTCCACTTTGATTTGCTCTCACGCTTTTTGTTTCTGAATTCAGTCGCTGAATTTAGGAATGTGTAATAAGCGCATAAGCCGGTTTCCCCAGAGCCTCGTCCGTCTGTCAACAAGGAGACTGTGTGCAGGCGAGGTTGGCTTAGGCCCAGAAGATGGTGGGAGGGCCCCATACTCCCCCCATTTTTTGTCTTTGTCATATAAATTATTTGTTACAATATGCATTGATATAACTGTGGAGCGTGCCTTGGGAAAGTTTGTAATACATATTTGGATAAAGATTTACCTGTAATACTTTGATAATAGTCCAATTCCGTCGCAAACCAAAGTAATGCCATGGTTTTGGAAGATATATGTAAGAACTCGTATTATAAATATTTAAAGCAACATATGATATTGCGTTGGTATATTTAAACAGACTTAAATAACATTCTTCTTTTTATGTTGTGGCTTCCGCTAAACTGCAAAGCTAAACTGTAGTGACTTTGCCAAAGACTCTAAATAAAGTGACACTAGCACGTCATAAAAATATAAAGAGATGGCCATTGATAGAGTTCCCATGTTCCCATAAACGGCAAACATTGAATCACATAAAAGAAAAGCCTGCACTGCTGTAGTCAGTATGTTGTATATTTTGTGCCTTTTTTAATGGTGCATCATCATCACATCATCACAGCCCGTAACAGTCCACTGCAGGACTTAGGGCCTCTACCACGAAAGGGGAGGTTATTGCCATAATCTCCACGCTTGGCAGGCGGGTTGGAGATCGCAGTGTTTAAATATAACAATGGAAAATGCTGCTGCCCATTTTCCAGACTGCGGAGACTCTTGATCTTTTGCCTCGAAAACATTAGTCGCCTTGTACGACACCCATGAGTGTAAGGGGTTGGTGCTATTCTACTCTGCCGGACACCACACGGCTACATAATGGTGCATATAACGTGTTAAAAATGGACGGCTATAAGTTGACTAATACCCCTCCATAACCACTGCTAATATCAAATTTGGTGGCCTTGGTCATATTAATGTACTAGATGTATTGTGTGTAACCTTTTTTTTAATGTCATACGGTAGGCAAACAGGCAAGCGGACCACCTGATGGAAAGTGGTCACCACTGCCTATTGACATTAGCAACACCAAGAGTATCGCCAATGCGTTGCCCACCTCTATAATACGTTACTCTGGCAGCAAAAAGGCAAATGCCACTCCACTGCCAAAGCCGCGGTTCCCCAAATCCCCACCCCACGGAGCACTGGAAACCTTACTCACCGGCAGAAACACAATACTATTTAAAAGAGTATTATTTAGATGCGGTATTCTGTAAGGTACTTCCCCAGTCGGGCGGCTGCAATTCGAACGAGATACCCCGCTACGAGCAATAAAGTATTTATCATGTACAAAATTATTTAAAAATTAATGTTTAATTTAAAATCAGAGATAAAAACGTAAACAAGGATTTGATTTTGATGTAGGTATTTTATATAAAATGAATTTGAATTGATTGTTGATGATAAACCATTGTTTTGATTATTTTTACCTCAATATTTTGAAGCGACTGCACGTGCCTTCGTCACTTCTAACAACGGCAACAATTCTTGTACTACACATTAATTAACCATGAACGACGAGCATCGGATGGTTATTGGGTTCGACTCGTACCCCGAGATGCCGGGTTCGAATCCCAGTGCCGCCATGTACTAATGACTCTTCTGAGTTATGTCCATTAATTGAACACTAACCGATGCTCTTACGGTAAGGGAAAACATTGTGATGAAACCTGCATTCAGGCGACTGAATGTGTAGCCATGATCAAATCAAGTACGGTTCCTCTGTTAACGGGGGATGTCACGGAGGTCAGATGGCATACCACGAAAATCTAAAAACTGATTAAAATCCTACGTGCTAAAAACCGGACATCACGCCGGTTGAGTGACCATCGCACTGCACCCATTGTAGACTGTAGGCTGCAGACTGCAGGCTCGTACGTCATGCCTTATCTACGGCTGTACGTCAGTGTCAGGAGGCAGTGCTGACGATGCTGCTGGGTGGCCGAATATGCAAATGCGGCCTGTTTGGCCGCTACGTCGCCCCTAATGCCAGGGGATCTTGGATATAAATTTATCGACGCACACAAACACGCAAATGATGTAGAAATAAAGGTTAGTCGATTCTAGTTTCCAAACCTATACTCTTACCTAGATAGGTAAGTACTTAATTCGTTAATTAGTCGAATATGTGGTAAGTATGAAACAAATAATTGTAATGGCTGCTATGGAAATTCTGCAGTCAACAACAACACAAGTAGATAGTTAAATTAATCGATAGTTTTAAAAACTTTCAGCAACTTTCGGTCGTTTTAAAAACCCTTCCCCGATGAGGAGGAGGCTCAAGTCCAGCAGTGGCTATACTGTTATGAGCTGTAAATTTTGATGTGATGTAAATTATTGTTACTAAAAGTCGATGTAGTACACAAAAACCACTTCACTTTAGCCAGCTAATAAACAAATTCAAGCTTTACAATTCACAATAAACCAAGCCCATAAATAACATACTTACGTGTTTGTTTTTTATGGACTTAGTAGCAAAATTTTATAAATAAGGTACTATAGATACTAACAATGAATTACCTACACTATTTGACTAAACTTTTGACGACATCTAAGTTGAATTAAAATATTCCTAACGAGGAAAAGCATTGCACCAACACCAACCTTAAGTGTAAACTAAACTCGCTAAGTCACTCCTAAACTTATGACACTGATTTTGTGACTAAATGCTTAGGAGTATCATAAGGTGCCAACTTAAGAGTCACTTACTTAAATTTAGTGCAATCGAGCATAAAACAACCTAACCTGATAAATATATTGAGATCGTAAACTTTAGATCATCATCATCATCACCATCTTGGCGTTATGTCCCTGGGCCCGCGCGACAGGCGAGGGCCCACGATCAGCCTAGGTCGTAAACTTTAGATACTAACCTTCAAAACATTCTTCAATAAGCGAGTTCTCTCCTTCCTCTTCCTTATCCTTTTCCTCAGTGTTCCCGTCACCCGCGCCAGCGTCGTCACCTGGCTCCTCTCCGACGTCCATTTCCTCCTCAACAGCGTCTCTGTTCCCATCTTCATTCCACTCTTCGTCCTCAGCTGCAAACAAAGGCCTCATTACAAAATATTCTCAAGAGCTTCCATAACTCAGACATAAAGGTACCCAATACGGACCCCGATTACGTTCCAAGTGGCTCGCAATGCTGTTTAGACAATTGCAAAGGATTTGTTTTCAAATTTGTGGCAGACATAAACGGACATTGGGTGGACTATTTGAAACAGTACGTGTGCCGGGGAATCTGCAGTTATGGTAATATCGTTACCTTCAATTTCAGTGAACGATCTGGGTGAAAACGTTGATAGCAAAAGGGTAAGTTCAGTACCAACTGAAACTGAAATGTGGAAATGTCAAGGACTAGATTTGCCGGCGACATACCCTTTATGATGGTAAAAACGCTTAATGTCCTTCTGTTATAATCAAATGCGGTTTAGCCGTAAAGTGGTGGCAAGAAGACTGATGCCCTATAAATATTCCAGAGTCACAAAATCGGTGTCATAAAATTAATCTTAATAAAGTGTCCCTAAAGTTTAGTGCAAACGGACATGAGAGTCGGACACACCTTCACCATATTTGTTATATAGTACAATTATATTAAAATAAATTTAAATTCATAGTCATATAGAGCTTAGGAACCGTTAATTACGTTAATAATAATCATACGCTCATATTACATTTTTCTAATCCAATTTAGCAATAGCACTTGGTCCTGAAATGTGGAAGAATGGCGGTGAGGCTATTACCCAGAAGTGGGATGGTACAATTTGATAATACCTAATACCTATTAAAACAAAACAATCCACTACGACCATCTAGACAAAGCGTCATAAATTTCCGACCTAATTACTGAACAAACTTTATAAAGAATGGAAGCAATCAAACATATCACCGACACGTGCATGTTGTTAAATTCGGTAACGGTGAGTCGTCACGGCACGACGGCGACACGACGACGACACGATCGTGGCGAACGACGCAAGTGTGGCGAAAGCTAATTAGGATAATGCTTGTATCCGTAGTTGCGAGTTAGGTGCGAGCCCGCGGGGACCAGAAATCACTGACAGAGCCATCGACGGAGCCACGCCACGCGTTGTGTGGTGCTACTTACAGCTTTTAAATTTAATTCATTTGGGTTTCTTTTTTTTCAAATGAACTAATTTACGGACACGTTTTTAAACTATATCCTACAACTATAGGCCTAGAATCCAACTCTCGTAGAGTGTGAGGCCACTCTCAAAGTTATATGTAATTTTAAGTTATCTTCGTAATAATTGATTTTCGGACTTGAGTTTCGGGCTTCGAAAATGCGCTAAACAAAAATTTTTTTCTTTATGCAGCTAGAAGAATCACTCAATCAATTATAATCATTTAAAGAAATTTTGCATCTCTTCAACTATGTTCAATGCAGTGTTGATTGCTTCCTAATTATATTGTTATAAATGCATGACGGATGTTTGGATGAATGTTTGTTACTCCTTCTCGCAAAAACTACTGAAAGTATTTTGATGAAATATGTCAGTAATGTAGCTTATAGCCTGGAATAGCACATTGCCCATAATTTATCCCGAAATTCAATGAAGCTACTGCGGGAACAGGTTCGAAACATTATAACCGAATTGTACGCAGACATATAAAATATGACGCATGACAATATTATTACAGCATTAGCCACAATGCCAGTCTGCTATGGTCCCGGTAGAGCTTGAATTTCTCTGGGTCTGAGTGCTTATGAGTTGCGTAATATCTTATAACTTGAACTTGAACTCATGATACAGAGAACTCCTGCCTAGTGAGTGTGGAAGGAGATCGCTGAAGTCGTGTAGCGTCTACACAGGTACCAGTAGAATCTAAATTTCTCTGGGTCTGGGTGCTTATGAGCTGCATAATAGCTATTTGTATTACTTGATATTTTATGCGCTCACGATATAAAGACTCCTACTACTGTCTAGTGTAGTGAGTGTGGAAGGCGATCGCTGAAGCCGTGTAGCGTCTCCACAGGTACCAGCGGCCTTAGCCAAGAGGTTTCGTTAATCTATAATCGTTAATCTACAATCGTTTGTGGTAGAAAAAATGTATGGGATTTGACATTAGCTAACGTTATCTGACATAAGCTAACGTTTGTGGTAGAAATTTTGGTCCATAGACAATTCACGTACTTCCGTTGTACAAAGGAAGCGGATTGGCGGATGATCCTACACAATCAGAGTCAATGTAGATATTGGTAGAAATAGTCGAACTTCGACCTGTCAATTTTCTACCATACACGCATCACGCAAGCGGAGCTGTCAAAGATGGCTAGACCGGCAGTAGAATCTATTTCGAAAATAAGATAGGTATTTTATGCGCTCACGACACAGAGAATCCTACAACCTAGTGAGTGTGGAAGGCGATCGCTGAAGCTCCACCGTTGTCCTCCGAGGTAATTACCTTCGCGGCGACGCCATGGGCGCGGGTGGCGTGATTACGCGCCGTCGGCCGCGCCCGCCGCGGCCCGGGACTGACGTCGTTCCGACAATTAATGCGCCCGGATTGTATTTGCGTAATGTCCACATTGAGTTTTGTTTGGGCTGGCGATGAGCAGGAAAGTTATACCTGCATAATGTTTCAAACTATCGCGGTTATCATCAAACATTTTAAAGGTAATTTCCGGGTACGCGGAACATACCCTTAAAATGTGATACCTGCATATTCGTAAAAGACTACCGCGCAGCTTATTTAAAAACGCTGAATGAAGTCGATGACTTCATTCGCATCCTACTGCTATATTCATAGCCGCAGGACATTTACAGCTGGACATATGCTGTCTCTCAAGCCTATTAGACAACTTGAGTGGTTTATTTGATAACAGAGGTCCCGGGTTCGATTGCCGGCCGAGCAGAAATTGAAATAAGTAGTTTTAATTTCTGTTACGGGTGTGGGTGTAGTATGTATAATAAGTATGTATTTAAAAAACTAAATAAATGTAGTTTATCAGTTACCTAACGCCCAGAACACAACCTTTGCTAAGTTTGGAGATAGATGGCGCTTTGTGAATTGTCCAAGCAAATTCAAGTTATTCGGCATCATACAGTTTTATTCATACAGGCTAGCCGCAGGACGTCTATCAGCTGGACAAAAGCTGTCCCTCAAGCCTTTTTGCAACTGATCAGCTAAAGAATTACGAGACCCAACTATTGAAGAGACGCAGTCATACGCTGTGCTTTCCGACCACTCGAGAATCTTTAAGCCCTATCGGTTTAGGTTTTAAGAAGTATTGCAATACTTCCTAAAACCTATGTAGTCTTAATTAGGCGCTACTTTGCAAAGTAGCGCTGAATTTAGACTACATAGACTACGCGAGCGAATCCGAGGATTGTAAGTTAGTAAGTAGGTACCTATTAAAATTTTTAATCAGTAGGTAGGATTTATTAACACTAACTTATGTTATACAACACAAATGGGTCTTGCGAAAGTACCAAATTAGAGAAATTTGTAAAGGACCAAAGGATAACGCCTAACAAGTGAAAAATAACGCTAAAAGAAATACTCGCTCGTGATCGTTGTGACATTCAGTTAGCAACCACAAAATTATGGCTACACGTCCACAGCGCTGGTACGTAGTATGTGGACGCGTATTTAGATCAGCAAAGGCCAGGCCGGCCCCAAAGCCCGCGGGATGGGCCCGGCGACTCCCCGGGGGCCATCCATCGATTCGCCGAAAGCAGGGCACAGGCTGAATCCTCCGGCTGGTACCGGCGGTCCCCGAAGTGACGTTGGCATTACTACGCTCATTTCTACTCTCGCTCCTGATGTATGGGCTGTGGAGGCGAGGATGCTAGTATCTACTGTATTTCGTGACAATACACCTACTTGTACTTTAGACTTTGTAGCGCCACTATTACACGATTCAGGATTTACATTGTTGACTGGGTGTGTACGACGGATACGCCTACCTCGTGAAGTAATGGAAGTCCCCACGCGTTATTTATACGTGCAGAATTAGTTTGTTGAAAAATATTTGCCTGTTTTTTTTTATATTAGACTAGCCAGGAATTTGACCGTCATATCACCTGGTGATAAGTGACGATGCGGTCGAAGATGGAACATGCCTGTCTAAAGACAGCCTATTCACCCGAGCCTTGAAGGCGTCCCAGATTATAATTTCCAGGGAATACACTCACAGGCAACGTGTTCCATTCATTATAAAGGTTGAACCGAAACGGCTCGTGCGGATAGCTGGAAGATCCACGACATAAGCATGAAACGTTCGCTCGGATCGCGTTTCCCGATGGCGGAAAGCGCCAAATTATCGCAAAATTAAGTCTCGGGATTAATAATGTCTTAAGTCTTAGAAACTGGTTTGGTGGTTTTCCAAGATTTAGTGATTTCTGGCAAACAATCTAATTACCTATCCATGAGCTGAGCACACACATCACGAGCACACCCGCTCGCCTCCAGTCCAGATTTTTAATTTTGATTTTCTGTTGCAAAATCAAAAAAAATATATATATATATATATTATGTTATACGGCAGACAAACAGGCAAGCGGGCCACCTGATGGAAAGTGGTCACCGCCGCTTATGGACATCACCAACACCAGGGGAGTCACCAATGCGTTGCCCGCCTCTGAAGAGACCTCTAATATATCTCTATCTATTGGTATCTATATTAATATTGATCTCCCTATTTATGAACCAAATTCTTTCGGTGATGTCAATGTAATTTTAAAATATAAATAGGAAACCGTCCGAGGCGAGCGGTTCAAAAATAGGCCCAAAACAGGTCGATTGCAGTTAAAAGATATACAAACAATTCTATAGGTAAAAAAAGAATTTAGTTAAAACCAACTAAACCCTAACTTTCATCATCACCAGCAGCATCCAATAACAATCCACTATCAGATTTGAACCTCATCTACACCAGTAGATGAGGTTCAAATCTGATAGTGGGTCTGAATCTGGATCGGTGGGTCATCAGGAACGAAAAAAAATATATTTTTCTTTCTTTCAAAATCGACTATTCGACCGACTAATCGAATAGTCGCGTCCATTGTACCGACACGCAGTATTCCCAACCCATCCAAGGCATCTGCTAGAGTAGTACAATGTTAAAGATACACCGATAAGTTACCGCCGGCGTCGGCGGCGGCGCGCGCCTCCACAACGGATAGATAGGACGGCGCGCGCACGGTCGGAATGTCCCGCCCGGGACGCATTCTGCACCAAAGAGCCGCGCTAGGTATAACGTGCTGGCAATTCAATTTTCTTACTGACCATATTGCTATTGCTTAGTACCCCCAGTCGAATGAAACTCCCCGCAGTTAAATAATTTACGATCCGACGGACGCGTCACTCGTGGCATAAATATGTATCGCTTTTGTGGACATGTCTCCGAGACCTGTTCCAGAGAGGTCCTCATTTATTCTTAGGCTATAATAAGTTGTTATGGTAAGAGACCCATTACCTTTCTAATGGATAATCAAATCGAAACTCATCGCTTGTAGACACTTACGTATTTGCAAGCAATATGAGCAACAATATCTGGAAGGCAAATAAGGCAGTGAGAGCCGTCAAAAGTTTTAAAAGTGTACATTGTACCTTATCTTCATCATATATTTAAGAGCATGACTCTTGTCGGTGGATCAATCGCCACTCTCCTCTCCTGTCCGCCAACCTCTTCATCTCTTTATAATCCCCGGCGCTCACAATGTACATACACGTTCTAATAAGATAATTTCCAAAAAGCATCCAAGTAAACTTCAGCGTTCCAATCCGTGGAAGCCAAAGGATACGTACGTAATATGAAGTAAACTACTTCTCAGTTTCATCATGAAAGATCATGAGCCGAAAGATGGACGTGAGCCCGATCACCGAGCACAGAGAGCAACGCGTCCCAGTGGCACCTCTAAATGATGTAGGTAATAACTTTGATTAAGGACCAAGCGGATAGCACAAAGGAATAATAACAATCCCCGGCCAAGTCGTAGTTTCGCTCGGTGTATCCTTGGAAACTGTAATTTTAATGTGTTCGGAGGCGTTACTGCGCCGCCGTCGGGGAATAGGCGAGAGCCGGCCCGGGGCGCGAGGGCCAGTGGCGCTCTTCTGAACACCATTAGCTAAATATGCTCTGGGATCTAGTTTACATACGACGGCCATTATAGGTGTTTTAGTGACTTCGCCGTACCGTGTAGTTCATCTACTAGATAAATATAAAGACGCCAACGACGACGCCTTTTAGAAATTCCACTCAGCCGCACGGTCAAAGGTAAATAACTGTAATCAATTAAAAGTGGTCGTCCTGTCTCTACTGTTATTTTCCTGGGAGAGTATAGTACTGGCGTAGTGGGGCTCGGCGGGGCGCGGGCGGCGGGCGGGGCGGCGGCGGTCCCGCGGGAGCAGGCGCCGGCGTCGCGCGGCTGCTCGGGCCGGGCCCCGCGGGACGCGGCGTGGGCGGCGGGCGAGAACTTCGCTTCCACAGGGACCCGCGGGGGCACCCCCCACCCCCCGCCCCGGACCCCACCACCAGCGTAAGGTCGGATCCGTGATATTTTTAAACAATAATCCAGACACCACTCCCGGCAACTCGACTATGATGAGCACCGAGCCGAAGTGGATTATCTATCTGTATTGCCTTGCCTGTCATATGGCAAATTACCTATTGTTGTGACTCACATGTTTCTACGAAGAGGTGATATAGTGACTGGTGAACGCTTGTTTTAATATCTTATAGATATGTAAGGAAAACATAACCCTCCTTCTGACGCAGTCAGGTTAAAAAAGATGCCTCCTTCTCCATACCTAACCAGAAAGGGACGTATATGCTAATTACTTGATTGTAAAGGCATTACATGCAAACAACAGTTTTCTTGGCAACAGCATTTAACCTTAGCACAAGCATAATGTAAGCATAACAACGGTTTTGTTCGCTTTTATGGATTTTTTGCGTGAAAACACGTGAGTGATATATGGAAGCCGCCTGGGAATAGGAAAACAGAGCAATGCTTGCTTCTGTTAACAGATTGCATTAATATTTTACGTTCGTATTTTCTAAACAAATTCTTATGGGACTACTACATAAACCAACTGTTTTAACTATGTAAGGACATTAAAATCTTTAAATATTTTAGTTATTAGTCAATGGCCATAACATTAATTAGGTAGTCATCTGCCATTTGTAGCCACTGAAACATACCTATTTTAAAATAACAAACGTAATTTTTTATTAGTGGGTAGGTACCTATATAAATATTATAAATTTGAAGATATTTAAATGTTTAGGTAAGTACATAACTATTGATTCCCGGCCGAACAGAAATTGAAATGATGAATTTTAATTATAATAAGTATGTATTTTAAAAAAAGTATATAAGTAGTTCATCAGTTATCTATCACCCACAATACAAGCTTTGCTTACTTTGGGGCTAGATGGCGCTGTGTGAATTTGTACAAGCATATTGTTATTATTTATTATTATTGATCACCTCACTAGGTGGCCTCACTAGCATAACGAGGGTGTTGCAGACGTCCATAGAATGCGGTGACTGCTTACCATCAGGCAGGCCGCAAGCTCGTTTGCCATCTTTGTGGTATAAAAAAAAGCGACAACTTGCTAGCCTTTTTAACCCCCGGTTGAAAAGAGGGGAAAGTTTGACTTGTGTATCCGTCTGTGGAATCGTAGCTCTCAAAAGGATGGACTGATTTAGATGCGGTTTTCTTTATTTGCAAGCCAGTTTAATCGATATGGCATTTAGCTTTGTGTGTGTTGTATTAATAAAATCGGTCCAGTAGCTTAGAAAATATTTGAGTTCAAGTAAACTTGGTTGGGGGTTGTTCGACTTTTTCTGCCAGATAAGTTATTATCAGGAATGGGTTAGCGGATATTGTATGGAAAATGTACGTTACAAAACTTGGGATATATTTTTGAAACATTCGCCTCGAGTCGGTTTTCAATTTTGATTTTTGGCATGGAATATTGAATATTTTGATACATGACGCTGATTTAACCTATTTTTGAATCATTTGCTTTCGGTGATGCCAATGGTATTTAATAGTAGTTTATCTACATTCATATCGTAATGTTCCAATTACACATACGAAAATAGTCGTTAAGGATACACTTTTTTCACGCCAGTCTATAGAATTTTAAAAATAGTAGTTTATGCAACTGTCATATATTATTAAAACATGAGTGTCTGTTTATCATACGAGGCGTAGCCGAGTATGATAATAGTTTGACACGAGTGTTTTAATACCTAATTATATGCAGTTGCATACACTACTTTATCTACACTCATATTTTTATGTTAAAATATCGTACCTATAATTTTCTCAACTTTGCTGGAAGTAAGCTGCGAGTCAGTTCTGTTGTATCTACGCGTCGAGGATATCAAGCGGCGGGAAATTCACTTAATTACTTTCATATTTATCTATTTATTTGCTTCAAACAAGAAAAAACATTCACAAACACAAATTACAACAATTAGAAAATATATTCTGTTTAGCGGGAAAATAATTACACAGAATATAAACAGGAAAATTTGAATTTTGAATTTGAATTTGTCAAAGACATTTAGGTATTCAGCCTACATTTCGCCGTGTCTCGGCGCCCAACAAAAATTTAAAAATAAAAGTGTTGCATAATGATTAAAAAGTTATTTTACGTTACAGCTGTAATGAAATTAGTATGGGAAATGCTGTATCGAAAAGTAATTTTTTAAAATTTTATAGACTGGCGTGAAAAAAGTGTATCCTTAAACAACTGTTTTCGAATATGAAATTCGAACATTACGCTATGAGTGTAGATAAAATAATTTTCGATACAGAATTTCCCATACTAATTTCATTACAGCTGTAACGTAAAATAACTTTTTAATCATTATGCAAAACTTCTATTTTTTAAATTTTTGTCGGTCGCCGATACACGGCGAAATGTAGGCTGAATACCTAAATGTCTTTGACAAATACCAAATTCAAATTTTCCTGTTTATATTCTGTGTAATTATTTTCCCGCTAAAGAGAATATTTTTTCTAATTGTTGTAATTTGTGTCTGTGAATGTTTTTTCTTGTTTGAAGCAAATAAATAGATAAATGTGAAAGTAGTGACGCTACACTTTTATTTTAAATTTTTGTCGGTCGCCGGGACCCGGCGAAATGTAGGCCGAATACATGCAATATCTCAACTTTGCTGGAAGTAAACTCAGAGTCAGTTCTGTTGTATCTACGCGCCGAGGATATCAAGTGGCGGGAAATTCACTTCACTACTTTCACATTCATCTATTTATTTGCTTCAAACAAGAAAAAACATTCACAAACACAATTTACAACAATTAGAAAAAATATTCTGTTTAGCGGGAAAATAATTACACACAAATATAAACAGGAAAATTTAAATTTTGAATTTGTCAAAGACATTTCGCTGTGTCTCGGCGCCCGACATAAATTTAAAAAATAAAAGTGTTGCATAATGATCAAAAAGTTATTTTACGTTACAACTGTAATGAAATTAGTATGGGAAATGCTGAATCGAAAAGTAATTTTTTAAATATTTTTAGTCTGGCGTGAAAGTGTATCCTTAAACAACTGTTTTCGAATATGTAATTTTTTTAAATTTCATTGACTGGCGTGAAAAAAGTGGACCCAACTGTTTTCGAATATGTAATGAGGAGTTTTCCAGTAGGTATTGATAGTTTGTTTTAAAAAGCATCAATAGATGGCTCTCCCACAATTTTGGTAATCTTCTTTAAATCTGTATGATGGTTGCAGTGATTTCATGCAGCCAAGTAATACTAAACTTGAAAATAAAGTGTTTATTAATATAAACATCACTGTTAAAGGTTAAACGAAGTGTAAAAAGAAATATTTATAGAAGGTGGCACTATGTTCTATTATTATTACAACCTCTAAAATGGTTGAAAACTATTGACAAATATAATATTATCCAATACAATGTACCCAGTGTTTATATCCTGTTTGCTAAGAACCTATTTCAAGCGATTATCAATTACCAAAATTGTCGGGGCGCCATCTAGTGAGTGGTTAAGAATGCCTTAAATACCTATTGGAAAACTCCTCATTGGAACATTACGCTATGAGTGTAGATAAAAAATATTCATGGCATCATGCCGAAAGTCAAAATTGAAAACCGTTCGACTCGAGGCAAGCAGTTCAAAAATAAGGCACCTGGGGCCCTCGTTTTAAAATCGCTCGAATCACCGAGAGCGCTCACGTGCGCTACCTATCTCTCTAACACTCGTGGTAAGTTGCTAGATATAGAAAAGATAAGCATTAGAAGGCAAGCGCTCGCGGGGATGCGAGCGGTTTCTAAATAAGGGCCCCAGGTCGGTGCGGATAAAGTCGCGGGCATACGCTCAATTAGGGACACCTTAATCCTCCCTCACTCAACCACTCAGTATCACACATAGAGTATAATGTAATATGTTTATTCCATGGTGTTCAAATAACGTAAGATACCTACTAAATAATGGTTCGCCCCTTATTTCCGATAATTAAACTGACATTTACACAATTTGTAAGGATGCGCAGTTGCAGCAACGGCGAACCCCGCGGACTGCGCGCATGCAGTTACTCAAAAAGATTGGAAAGTTAGCAATCTTCACAGACTGGCAATTTTTTTTTATTTTTTGCATTTACCGCTGCGTGTTGCCTTTCTGATGATGTAAGCCGTTGCTATAACTGCGCATCCTTACAAATTGTGCTAATGTCAGTTTCATAATTGGAAATAAAAGGCGAACTATTACTTACTTAGTATCTTACCTAACTTAGTCGAACAGACCAAAAAAATTGTTTTCCCAGTCTACGAAGCTAGAATAGCAGCTAACTCTTCAATCTTTTTGCTGAGTAGGTATTTGTACACCGTTGTACACCATGGAATAACACATTAAATTATTCGTGTTCGCGTGATTTCGACATCGTTCATTAGCGGCGCCTTCAGAGTATTTTGTTGTCATATCTAGTGGAAAACGATTTTTTATTTTTTGTCAACTTACCTACTAGAATGCTAAGCTAACCGGATAATTTAATATCGAATTTAAAATCTAACCATAGCTATAGTAGTTTCCACACAATCAATACATTAGTAAATACGAAACAATAGCTTTACGAAGGTAAGTAGGTTGGTGTAGACCAATATTATAATTTTAGAGCTATAATTTGTATCGTACCCGCTGATAGTTAGCACCGAATGAGAGGTCAACATCAACATAAAACTGTTATGATATGGCTTTAGCGTATTTCCCAGAGGCTCGCAGGGTGGAGCCACCCAGGCTGAGGCCCAGGGGAAATTTGCCGGCGGCTCTCTGCGGGCCTCTACAAGTTTTATGGACGCGCCACACCCCCCGCGCCCCTCGCCCGGCAACATCAACTTCTTATCTCTATACTGAAACGGGCCAACTAAATAATGAAACGTATTAGGTGGGTAGGTATTTGTTATTATTATTGTTAAGCTGTTAGTTTTGTGGAAGTGGTATTGGGGAAAACTGACACAATTCAGTTTAAGTCAACTAATTTATATTGTAGTAATTAGTGGTCGATACATTTTAATGCAAGAATTGATACCTCATCATCACAGCCCATAACAGTCCACTGCAGAATTTAGGGCCTCTCCCACGAGGAGGTTATTGCCATAATCTCCACGCTGCGCAGGCGGGTTGGAGATCGCAGTGATCGCAAATATAACAATGGAAAACGCTGCTGCCCAATTTCCTGCCTACGGAAAACTGTGGCCTCAAAAACATTAGTCGCTTTGTATGACACCTACGAGTGCAAGGGGTGGTGCTATTCTACTCTGCCGGACACCACACGGCCAGCGGACTCCACACGGCCAATAGATAATTCGAAGGTTTTGAAATTAGACTACTTAGGAAAAAAGGTGGAAAAGTTTGTGAGTTTAGAGGGGGTAGGTACTGAAATCAATAATGATGATCGAGAACTTCCGTTGAAGGGTACCTAATCACCGAAACAACTCATACGATGGTTGGTAGTTATTCCCGGAATTTTTCACGTAAAGGAAAATTGTAGGCATTAAAAACATTTTATGTAATGTAGGTTTGTCAGGAATAACAAGATCATAATGATTTTACTGTTAAACCTAAAGGGCAACCTGGGCATCATCAACAGCCGACCGAACTATTTTTTACGTCCAGATAGTAGTGACATTAGGATGCATTTTATCCCAGTGAGGTTCCCACGGGATAAATTTAAGGGCGGACGAAACCACAGGCAGGAACGTACATCTGTTTGTGAAGGTGGACATCGGAATCCTACTGTAATATTATAAGTGTGAGTTTGTGTATGTTTGTAACCTCTTCACACCTAAGCGGATCTAGATGAAATGTTGTGAGTAGCTAGATTAGAGTTTGAAATAACACATAGGCTACTTTTTATCTAACCACTTGTGCGGTATTGTGTCACAGATAATGTGTAGTCCAGGCGGGCGGAGTTGCAGGCTGAAATTTTTGCGTGCTTTCCTTTCAGGTTACGCAGTAACTAGGTATACCGTGCTATGAAGCTTATACCTATAAGTGGGTATGCCAATATAAACACCACCACGCTACCTAGTCTAACACTACTTTATTCCCAAGGTTTATAAGGTATTTTTGTTTCCGGAAAAATAATAAAATCCCGCGAGATAGTTGAATGTTCACAGACTTTTAACTGCAAGCTGGTAAAATCTGCAGTATGTAATTCAAGAGCCCGTTTATATGTCACCGCTTAATAATCGCGTACGCCTCGCGTCCGCCTACTCTCCGCGTAGCGCCCGAACAGGAATCGCGCAAATCGCGCAGCCTACCAAGAGCTCATAAAAGATGTTTAAAATACTTATAGGGTTAAGTTTCAGGCATTACATCCACCATACACCTTCGAAATCTCGTGCCAGGGCCGAGATCTAAGTACAGACAGCAAAAAAGTTGACGCGCAAAGCTAAATTGACTTAACCCTCTTCAAAAGGCTTACAAACACGTCCATCCGAAGCTTTTACCTCGCATAAAACATTCATGTATTTATTGTGATCTCTACACCTTCCCCGCCCTCACAAAGTTTTCTTTGTTTAAGCCTCAATCAGTTAGGTGTGTGTTTTCTTTTAATTACTATATTAGTATAGTAGAGGGTTTTTATTAGTTCGTTGTATTATCATGCCGTTTATACATGCTAAGGATTATAATCTTTTTCAACACCTTGTTATAAACTAACAGTATTTGTGGATTATATCTGTTATGTAAACCTAAATAAAAAAATAGATAATTTCGATTTATTTTAAATTTAATTATTGATTATTCATGAACATCAGGTGGAGGTTCTCAAGACCATAGCAAGTGGATGGAACAATTTGGCCTCTGCCCACCTTAATAGAAAAAAAGGCGTGAAGCTGTATATGTAATATGTATAAATTATTCTGTTTGAAATATTACTTAGGTAGAGTGACTCTCATAAAATATATTAAGTACATTTTATAATTAAACTTAAACCACTAATTCAAATTGCACATACGTTGGTCATGCGTTGAACGCTCGTTGAACGAGATTATAACTATAAAACAAACTTATCTGTTCCGGTGACAACGTCACTGTTCTTGTCGCAGTTGCGTTTGTATACGCCGTGTAACTACCCACAGTGTAACTGAACCATTGACACCACTGACCAACGCTTGTTGGTCAGTACTTTTTTTATTTGTAAGACGGAAATCTTTCACTTATACAAATCAGCATGATAGAAACTCTGTCTATCGAAGCAAAGTATACCATATTCGCGGAATAAAACCCACATCACCCGCGCATAAAACCAGTCTTCAGGGCGCCAGGACGCAGGTAAGGGACGTTATTTGAGTAAACAATTCAAGATACGGCAATTCGTTTTTATTGTGTGCATGGGACAGGGAAGGATTAACATTTTCACTGGATGTAAAATTTTAATTCCTACGCTTGAGGGACGATGCGTCGGAATTGACGGGTTATGGGGCCCCAGCGGCTGTGCCCGCGCCGCCTGCGCCGTTATGGACCAAATCAAAGCAACGCGGAAGCTATTTTAACAAATTTCTACACTTTTAATTTCTTTTTTTATGAACAACTAGTGGAACCGGCGTGACTTCGTTCGCGGAGACCTAGTTTACCCCTTTCACCCTTTTTCCATGCTTACAACCTTATTCTTGAAACACTCTATCTGTTGTTGAAAAATCCGTTGCATAGTTTAAAGGATCCAAGCGTACATCGATTGTTATTCCCTTTACTTGTGCTGTAAGACCTTACTTCTATTTACATTTCCGATGTGTATTTGTTTATTTCAAAATATCCATGTATACAATAAAAATATACATACATAGATACACAGGGACAGACGGCGGGAAGCGACTTTGTAATATACTAGGTATAGAAGTTAAGATTTCATAGTAAAAAGCACAATACTATCCATCTAACTCCGACTATACTCGTAGGGAGTTATCCTACCTCATTATCTCGCTTGGTGGGAGAAAATATATAGGGATAGTATCTATCTTAACCAGGCGGACTCTATGCCAGGCTTGATTATAGAGTTCTACCATTATCGGACTTACGAGTAGTATCGTAATTAGGATACGTATGTAAATAGTTATCCATCATAATATTCCTAATACGTTTCGAATCACGCAGGCATTTTTGTTACATATTACTTGATGCTGTACATATACTAATATACTACAGTAATCTGACATTGGCTTAGTCTGGGGTTCCCGCTAACTAAACACGTCCAAGAACATTTATTTATTTAGCATAACCCACATTGCAAGCACAAACAAAGCTAATTTGCGGGTACGAAGCAGCAGGACGCTTTAAATAAGGTAGGTGGTGTTAGGTAGGTGCCGTGTGGAGGTGGCTCAGCGTCGAGGTGTGGAGTGTAGAGAGCTGGTATTGCATTAGATGTCCCCCGGGCCGGCGGCAGTCGCAGCTTCGGTCCCCGCGGGACGCATTACCGAGTACTAGACGCCACCAGATCGATACGTAAAGTTAACAACATTATAAGCCAGTGTGGAACAGACTCGGGTTTACGTTCTACTAGTAGGTATCTACTTAGAGACGTAGCTGAGGGTCTTGAGAAGTTTTAATTACGGAGTGTAATAAACAAGTAAGTACTAGAATTAGGTGATCAACAAAATTGAGACTAATGTGCTTATTACATTTGGCTAAATTTTGCCGTATAAATTCAAAAGCAAACAGTATGAGAGCAAAGAAAATGGAATGTATTGCCCATAAAATAAGGCCAATTTTATGTCACGCCTTTTGAAAAGCGGAGTGATGCGTAACATAATATAAATGTTACAAAATATGACTATATTCTATGAGCAATACATTTCACTTTGATTTGCTCTTACGCGTTTAATAAGCTCAATAAGCGCTTAAACCAGACTTTAATTTCAGAACTGTTTATCGTTATTTCACCATATTACATATTATCTATACTGTAGGTAATGAGAATGGTTTCGACAGCAGCTGTTGTAAAAGCTACACAAGTAGGAACCAAACTATGTCCCAAAGGTTTGAGGTGTTTTAAGAAGTTAAGAAAGGAGGAGGATGGTAGATATTTTATGCGACATGTTCTAAATCATAACTATAACGTCAAATTCATTGCGCCGTCGCCGCGTCGTCTGTAAGACGACCGTTGAACGGTTTTCTTGGTGTGAATTGTATTATTGACTTAACAGTGAAGGAAAGTTCAAAGAAAAGAGTTTGGCGGTTAAATGATTTATGTATTTAGTTATAGTATAATTATAATCATTGTGCACGTCTTATCTGCGTTTAATTATCACATCTCTCTTTTGTAGGCCTACTGGATGAGATTTCTTTTAGAGATAAGTAGTGCTTGTCGTGTCGTAACTAATCTGTACTTTCTGTATTTGTAATCTTGTGTACTCGTGCAATAAACTGTTAAATAAATAAATTATTAAGGAAGAAGGATTATTATAGAGGAAGTTCCAGTGCAACAGCCAGGTTTAGACGACTTATTGATAGCAGCTAAACACTCTGGCAGTGTCGAGATTACACTATCGAGATCTTCTTGGGTTAGGCCATCAAATGCACACGTGGTTTTTTTTCTGTATAATTCGTCATTCTCTGGCGCTGTCCTAATCGGCAACGCTCGTACGGTCATAATCGTACAACGCAAAGGCCGTCGCACGACCGTTGGATTCTATATGCCCTAATTGGTCGTGAGAAACTCGTCGTATGACCGTTTGCAAATTAGGACACCACCTTGGTGTATTTCAGGTCATAGTTTCATGCGTAGCAAATATCTGTGCAGACAAGTGTGCAGTGATTGAGGAATGCTATGAAAACACCTGTATGGGCTTTCGGCTACCCCAAGAAGATCCACGTATCCTGCACTATTCTTACTATAGGGTAACCGTACTACGTATAATAATTACTGACAATTCATTCGAAATTTTGTAAATCGTCAACCGTCATCCGCTACTCAACTCTACGCGCTACCCCCACTTTAACGCGTAGGCTGTTTAAATGTAATACCGACGCTAGACCAGCCCATAGGCGCATCGCAGTGCAGCGCAACCGCGACCGCGACTACCGCGGCCTGTCGCTGATAAAACGGTGATATTAGGGCGCCGCGACCGCGCGCCGTCCGTCACCGGGTGCGGCGCAACGCTGCTTATGCGCAGCTATCAATTAGGCCGCGGGAGCTCCGCGACTAAATCATTGCGGCTCAAATGGCGGCAGTTTTGCAGCCACCTGGGTGTGGATTGATGGAGCGGGTAGTTTTGGCCGCGTTTATTGGACAGTATTAAACTAGAGAGCCTTGGTGGCCGAACGGTTAGGGTATCCGACTCGTAAGCGAGAGGTACGGGTTCGAATCATACTCTTTTCTGAGTTATATACATTAGTTGAATTCTAACCGATGCTCTTACGATGAGGAAAACATCGTGATGAAACCTGCACATTCAGACGACTGAATGTGTAACCATAGTCCAATCTGGTCAGGTGCCCCTGGAAGCAGGGTTTTGGAGGATATCAGGCAGTCGCTCCACTGTAATTACCTGATCTGCCACATCCTGGATCATGGTGCGCGAGATCACAATCGGGACATTAACGCTAAGATTATTATTTATGAATTTTTATGTTTGTACAACATGATATTACAGAGTATTTAGTATCACACATAAATCCAAGTCAATTGGCCTGCAAAATTAAAAGAGAGCGTCACAAACGTTAATTGAGGCTAAGCTGCAGAGTCTCGAGCATCGGCGTTGGGTTGCGTGTCTGTCGGTATTCTATAGGTTGCATTTCGGAGAGTGTGCGAAACAGTTGCACGACGAAACGCGATCCGGGAGAGCGCTTCATCCTTATGTCGTAGATCTTCCAGCTGCACGAGCCGCTTTGGTTCAACCTTTATAATGCGAACGGCTAAGGAATGGAACGCGTTGCCTGCGAGTGTGTTCCCTGATCACTATAATCTGGACGCCTTCAAGGCTTGAGTGAATAGGCTGTTCCTAGACAGGCATGCTCCATCTTCGACCGCATCGTCACTTACCCCACCAGGTGAGATGGCGGTCAAATGCCTGGATAGCATAAAAAAAAAAAAAACAGTAACAAAAAAAAAATTCAAATACAATTAATTATATCAAAGAAAATCAATTGAATACCTATGTCAAAATTATAGAATAAATTAAATTAAGTCAAATATTTCACAAATGTTAAAATAAATAAGATGAAAATAAAATCTCAGCGGGTATAGAACCACTTTTGTAAAAAATTGTACCACAATGACTTTTTCTAAAATAATTATTTTATACATGACTACAGTATAAATTATAAAAGTGGATAAACATAATGTTAACAAGAAGCACTGACAAGGAAGAAAAGTAAGAGCATTCGTTTAGTGTTCAACTAATGTAGATAACTCAGAAAGAGTCATTGGTACATGACCGCAGCGGGATTCGAACCCGGTACCTCTCGCTTACGAGTCGAATACTGCCGCCCGGCCACCGACGCTCTTATCATGTTGTACACACATACTTACCACATTTACTGCAATAAATAATTAAAAATTGAAATTGAAAATTGAAGATATTTTTATTATCGAGAGCCCCATATTAAACTTGAACATGTTTTGGTTCTTTTTTATTTCTTGTTCATTTCTTTGGTTGAACAATTCAAGTTCACAATTAAGATAAGTACCTAATCATTTATTGTGGTGCATTCTTGTAACTCACCGGTAACGGTAGTTAAGTAAGTACCTACAATATTTGTTTGTTTTTCTGTCGGTAGTTACAAATAGAGAGTGGAGTGGTGGTAAGAGTATCCAACATGCAAACGAGAGGTACCGGGTTCAAATCCCACTGCCGCGACTAACCAACGAATGTTTTCTGTGTACATTAGTTGAATACTAACCGATGCTCTTACGGTGTAGGAAACAGCGTAATGAAACCTGCACATTCAGGCGACAGAACGTATAACCATTATCCAATCTGGTCAGGTTCCCTTGGTAGCTGGCTCACGGAGGTCAAATGGCAGTCGCCTCACAGTAATTACCTGATCTGCTAAATCCTGGATCACGGTCAATGCGGACCCAGGACCCTCGTGCGCGAGAGCACACCCGGGATATTTACGCCAAGATGATTATTAGTTACAAAAAGTGTAAAGAACAGTATCTACCTAGGACCAATATCTATGCCACCAATATGTAGTGGAAGGTGACATTAGAAATACTTAGGTACAACAACTACTTAATTTTCTTATCATCGTCTAGACTGTAGTCATAATTAAGTGTACCTATTGCGTTATTAAGACCATTATAAACATCTCGTTTAAATGCTCCTCAAAACAATACAGCTTTTAAGTTAATTAGCTGTCTGTATCTATTGTCTGAAGCGATATGCATAAAGACTCTTATCATACTTTATGTACCTAGATAAATACTTAGACTTAATTAAATCAACCAATTAAACGACAACACAAAAGCTACTCACGTTTCAAGGACCTAGGCTTCGCCTGTTTCCGTCGAGACATCCTCCTAGGCATTCCACAGTCAACGCATGTAGGCTGCGAACGTGTAGTGCACTTTCGATATTCCGCGTCCACTCGCAAAAGTTCTCGCGAAGAGCGTAGCGTACCCACACTGTGACGTACGCCGGTCGCGCTCCCGCCGCGCTCACTGCACGAACTGGCACCCAACAAGTGTCCACAACATTGTATCCACGGCGCAAACTCAACTCGCACGTTGCCCGCTCGGGAGTTTCGGTGCTCAGAAGCCGAAAGTTTAGCTCCGAAGTTGAGCTCCGAAGTTTAAAGATCGCTTTAGGTGAAGAATTGAGGTTCGTTTCTAATAGGTTGTTGGCGTAATAATAGTGTGCTTTGGTTGGTTTACGCACTCGGCTTAATCTAGCGCCAAGACTAGTAAACAGCTTTCTCGAAGCTTTTCGAGCAACTTTCAGACCTTTATAACTTCGGTCTGCATAATTAGAAAGCTCAATTTATTCTGGATAAGATACACTTATAAAACACACAATGTCTCATTTGTCTAGCGTTTTTACTAAATCATGGATTTTTATTAAATTGGGGAAAATACGTCGGTTTCGACACTGACTGGCATAACTTCTCATCAAAACCTCTAGAGCACTTCCCGAAGTCCTAAATAGCTGTGATATGTAGGCTAGGATTTGCACGAAAATTAAAAAGTGCAACTTTTAACCTCCAACCCCCTTAAAACGGAGGTGCAGGTGTATTTAAAACATTGAATCTATAGAGCAGACCTGAAGTCTAAAATATAAGAAGTATAAAAATAAATTAATTCAAAGGGACATTTACAGGACTGCTGAAAAGCTGTTTGGTATGCAGTACCTACTAGTTTTGAGGAAGTATCTACTAGTAATTTCGACTTCGGACATCGGTCTGGGAACATCGAAAACAGTTTGATAGTGTTATAAACAGTTTAGAACTGTTGGAAACAAAACAAAAGGAAACTGTTTGCAAACGATTCTCTATACCGGTGTGAAAGCACCTTGGCTTAAATAATCCGATGAACCCAAGACTAAAAGTGCTTTATCTCGGCCCTTCAATGTAGTATTAATGGTTTTCTTTCATTATTTTACCATATTTGTATGGGAGATTTAATCCTTACTAGAGATCTGCCATGGCTACGCACAGGTAGTATTAGTTAGTAACCTTTATAAATTATACGTCTACACCTTCCTCATGAACCACTCTGTCTATACGTCAAAACCGCATGAAAATCCATTCAGTCGTTTTTTAATTTATCGAGAACAGACAGACAGACAGACAGACGTGGCGTGTGACTTTGTTTTATAATACATAGTGATGAATGGGTCGACTGATGCTATAAAACTTCTAGTGTTTTATTACGTATTATTTTTAGAATTTTAGCCGTAGATGTGGCAAGCGGCTTTTTTAAATCTTTGAATACAGTTTTATTTCTTAGAATAGTTCCTTTGAATAAATCCTATCTACAATATTAAAAGTACTTCCCCTCTGTGTGGCACAGCCATGGGACGCGCTACTGTTTATACTTCCTTTGATAATAATAATAATGACTGATTGGACAAATTTCACACACTCACACAGGACCATCTAGCTTCAAAGTAAGCAAAGCTTGTGTTATGGGCGCTAGACAACTGATAAACTACCTAATAATATACTTTTTAAATAATAGGCCGTGTGGTGTCCGGCAGAGTAGAATAGCACCAACCCCTTACACTCGTGGGTGTCGTACAAGGCGACTAATGTTTTCGAGGCAAAAGATCAAGAGTCTCCGTAGGCTGGAAAATGGGCAGCAGCATTTTCCATTAATATATTTAAACACTGCGATCTCCAACCCGCCTGCCAAGCGTGGAGATTATGGCAATAACCTCCCCTTTCGTGGGTGAGGCCCTAAGTCCTGCACGGGCTGTTACGGGCTGTAATGATAGACCCGTAACAGAAATTAAAATTCATAATTTCAATTTTTGCCCGGTCGGGAATAGAACCCGGGACCTCTGCGTGGCAGACCGGCATTTTAACCACTACACCACTCAGGCACAAAATAAAAAACTAACAGAAGGTCCACTCCCGTCGTCTTCGAATATTATTACCTAAACTTGCCGACTCACTAGGGTTGCTACTGCATTTATTCTGAATTTTGAAAAGAGTATTTTAAAGATCGTTTACAATAACATGTCGTTTCCATTGGACCAATATCTAATCCTTGCCATAATGTGATCATAATTGCTTCCCAAGCTGTTCAGATTGTATTCAAGTGTATAAGATTTTCCATACCAGCTTTAGACATTATGCCTTTAGTAGGCGTAACAATAATCTACTGTTTATTCACTTTTTAAAAATTCATCCCCACCTGATTATATCATCAGACCCTGAGAATAACCTTTCCCTGACCTGGGATTTGACCCACTTCCCAATAATCAATTGAATTGAAAATTTCTGAAATTGATGAAAATGCAAAATGCAGTCAGTTGGTCTGATGATGGACAAGAAAGGTGGTCAGCGATTTTTTTAATATTAGACTAAACAGGCATTTCCGACGAGAAACCATTAAGGTGGATATTACGTTTCCTTATCTTGTTAAACATTGTGGTGTGGCGTGGTGACTGAAACTGTTCAACTAGTCCTAGGGACTTTGGTTAACCTCGCTTCACCATCGGCATTTGAACTTGTAGCGATGCTCAAGTTCGAATAGCCTCAAAGTCTGAAATGGTCACCCATCAGTTCTTGGACTCAGCGTGCGTTGGTTGTATGTTATTAAGTAATCTTAACGAACAAGTACTTTTATTTTATCAATAATATTATCTTTTAATTAAGTAATATTCAATTTAAGTCGACACTACAACAGATTCTTGCGTTAACAATCACGACCGAGCACTGCTTGAAACTGCGTGAGAATGTTTGTAAACGTAACACCAATGTGTGCGTGACGGAAAGGGAGCATTGTTTCCAGTGGATTTTCTACTTGGGGCAGGCCGTTCATTATTTTGTGACTCAGGTCCATATATATTTGACTATTCGGACAGGCACATTAATCAAAGTGTAGTTCATAGTAGTGGCTGGGCTGAGGACCACCACCTCTGCCTAGTTAGATATAGTCTTAGGACCTATTTTTACCCTGCCTATATGTTTATATGACTGAATCCATTTTAAAAGGTACCTACCTATTTATGATTCAAGGCTGAAGACCATTTGTGTAACCAGCAAAGAAGTAAAAGTAAAACACGTCACACTTACGAGAACGACAAAAAACGCCATCTATAGAATGTTCAAGGAATTACGTACGATACGGAACGGAACGCAACGATCAGCTGGGACCTGTCACACTGTCAATGTCATTCTTTATCAGTCCAGAATCTATGAAATCGTGCGTGTTGTGTGTATTGAGTTTGAGGAAAATAAAGGAAATGTGAAAATTTCACTTATAATAAGCGTAAAATTAAATAGTGTTTTAAGTTAGCAGCAGAATGAGTCTGCCATATGAGGTTAGTATTTATTTCATTCTATATATATGTTTTTGCTATTCTCACAAAAGAAGTCTTTGTTGCGTACTATTTATGTTTTTTTCACGTGATTGATTATCTACCCATCGTCAATTTTTCTCCGATATTTTCCTTTGTTGAGATCATTGGTTTGATACGCCAGCTTTTTTAGCAAGTAATAATAAGATGAAAATTCAATGTGCATGTAATTATGGTATTTTCTCCTTGCATTTAAATAATGAAATGCATTTTGTACCTAGTTTAAAACAATTTTGGAACTGAGTTGTGAATTACATATTTATGATGTAGTTAAGAACAGTTGTGAATTTGTAAATGGTTAACAACTATGATGCAACAAAACTGCTAATCTTCGCTTTACATCTTTGCATTTCTACAAATACAAATAAAACAACAACACATACTAATGTAGTATTTTGTTTGTTTTTCAGATTCTGGTTTATCTTTTCAAATATCTACCAAAATCCGACCGAAAATCTGCTAGTGAAACATGTCGACAATGGTACCTCGCTGCAAATGATAACCATTTTTTAAAAAACAAGTCAGTTGTGTTTTACAAAACAGCACTGAACGATGACAACACACCATTAGATATATTTTTGAATTCCTCTACATGTTACTATAATTATATTTTTGCTGAAGTGGAAATCTCCCAGAAAGTCAATAACTTTTGGGAAGAAACTGGTGAAAACATAAGATGTTTAACATTGAAAAATTGTGATATATGTGAAAAAGTATTTGTAAATATATTACAAAAATGTGCTAACCTGGAAACTTTGAATATCCAAGCTTGTAAAGAGCTGTTCATGTCAGGACGATTACTTGAAGGAAAATCTGAGGGCCTTTCTTCTGTGTCTCTAAGAAATTTGAAGACCTTATGTCTATCCGGAAACCAATACCTCACTGATGCTCTATTTAATAGATTTATATCAACAGTCCCAGCCCTAAGGGAACTAAATTTATCATCATGTTCATTGCAGTTTCACTTGGGTTTGGTGAAGAAGTTTTATCCTCCTAAAAGTGATATGTTTGTCAACCCATCTGAAAGTGTTCTCACATTTTATTTTGTATTACAATACATTATATCCAATGCAAAAAATATTAAGCATTTATTGTTTTCAAACACTCTAATAGATGGTTCTGCACTGAAAGCTTTAGCGGAAATCGAGTCCCTGGAATTATCTTCACTGCAAGTGCACTCCTGTGACCAACTTACTAATACTGGCATATTAGCTCTAACAAAGCATCAAACAAGTTTGATATCATTAGATATTGGGTTATGTACAAGAGTAACAGACCAATCACTTGTTTACATCTGCAGCAATCTAATTAATTTGGAGTACCTCAACATTCAAAGATGTAGAGCTGTCACAAATTTAGGAGTTGCTGAATTAAGTAATCTTAAAAAACTGAAGTCTCTTAATGTATCAGAGTGTGAATTGGTAAATAAAGATGGCCTAGAAATGGGTATTTGTGCGAATGAGAATCATACTCTTCAAGAATTGGATGTGCATTCCTTGAATTTAGATGAAATAGCTGTCATAATGATTTCTGAGAAACTTCCTAACTTACGTTTGTTGGACATAAGTTACTGTTTTAATGCTGTTACTGATACTTCTATTCAAGTTATTTTTAAGAACCAATTACTGCTTCATACATTGAAAATGAGTCATTGTGATAAAGTGTCCGATGCTGGTTTAACGGGCATGGGCAAAGTAGAATCCGAAGAAGGAGATGATGAGAGTCGCACTACGAGTAATTATGACGAAGCTGAAGCCCACCCTAGGATATACCTAGGTTCCAGAGCTGAGGAAGAAATTGTAAGAGATGCTCGGCGAAAACGAGATGTAATGCTAATGTGTGAGAAGTTGACAATGGATACCTTCTCAGGCTACTCCTTGGCGCGAATGAAATCACTGTACGAGCTAGACATAAGTAGTTGCAATAAGATAACAGATGTCAGCCTAACATATGCATTTAATTTCAAGGAACTAGTTCATTTAAATTTGAGCAAATGTCAGCAAATAACTCACGAAGGGATTACGCACCTTGTTAGGAATTGTCCAAGTATAGAATATTTCAACCTCACTGACTGTTACAATTTGAAAGATGAAGCTGTAAAAGAAATTGTTAAAAATCTGAGTAGACTACAGCAGCTTGAACTAAGGGTAAGTACCGTCTATAATGTATTAGATATAAAATTTATTTTCACAAAATAATTAATGATGAACCCTTTTTATTTTTAGGGTTGCAATCAGCTAACGGATAGGACGTTGGAAGCTGTACGTTCTCACTGTGAGAAACTGAAGGTCCTAGACGTCCAAGGCTGTCGCAATCTCTCACCTGAGCTCGCCTGCGACATCGGCGGCTTGCCGACATTGCACACAGTGCTAATGTCCAAACCAGGTCCGTACATTAACGATGACGGCGTGAAAAGTAGATCTCCAGCTCCGACGTTTCTACCAGCGTTAATGAAGAAGCTCCGTTTACATTAGTATTTGTTGACACTTGTATTAGTCATAACCTATATAGTAACTTTAATTTATAAGCCCCTGCTCTAGAATCAGCTTGGCATAAAATGCTTATTATGGGGGAACTAAGTCTTAGTAGTGATCCCTAGAATGTGAATATTATAATTATGTATTTACTATAGGTATAACTAATAATGAAACCTGTACTATAAACAACACACACACTGTGTATTTGCGTAGAACTTTGTTGCTGTTTTTACCGACATTTGTGATCATCATCATCCAAATAGTCATTATAGGTCTTCAGCATCCTGGCGTCGTATGTCGTTGGCTGTCGCTTCCTACTTCACGATACTAATCCATCGCTTTTTGGGTCTCCTGCGGGAAGTATTTCCTGATTTTATTTATTTATTCGTATGGCAAAAATACAATATACGAGAAACACATTTCCTGATACAGGCTGGTTTAGGCACCTATTTGCCACGTATCCCTGAGGCTTACGCAGTACCAGTCAAACCAGCACAAGCGAGCCTCTGCAGTCTTATCCGCGATTTTTCTCAAGCCAGTCTGGATGTACTCTATCAAGACGTGTAGAAATAAGACCACGCTAAATCCGAATCGTTTATTAAAAAAAACTCTGTATGGGCAAAACAATTAAAAAGAAAGTAATAATAATAATAATAAGCTTTATTTCAGCAACTTAACATCTATTACAATATTCAGTAACCGGAATCTCTTTTTAAGCATAGATTTGCTTGTATTAAAAGATTCCGCTCTTCCATAGCTAAAAATTCAGCAGGATGCACGAAAAGTGCAGGAGATAATTTTCAGCATGATTAATAATTTAAACAAACAAAAAGTACAAGTTCAAACTAATGTTTACAAGAAGGACTGACAAGGACAGATTATCCCCAGATTATTGCCATATCTACACTTTATCATGCTTACTACTGTCAATCAATACGGACTTATCGTGGTCCTATTATAACGTCGCACATCCACCGCAGCATTTTCATATCATTGGCGTGGATTTCGCGGACGTGCTTTGTCAGGACCTGCCATTCATGCAGCCATAGAGCATTACAGGCCTAACAAGCTCCTAGAGCTTGACAGGAATTTTAATGTCACATGTGACTCGATTGAGCTCCCTTCATTTGGCTGCAGAGATACGGGACTTGACATCGCAGTTGATGTATCAGTAGCCATATTCACAATGGCTCGGAAATCGGATTCGGATACGGAATCGACAAAGGACCCCGCAAAAGTTCTTAGAAAAATGTGGTTTCAGTTAATTTTGATGAAATTTTCATATGTTACAGAGAGTAGAGTTTCCGTGGAATCTATCGGGATTCTGAATAACAGTTTTCGAATCGATCGACACGGATTCGCAGCTCACGAATTTCGTGTCGAATCGTTCGGAAACTGTTTCGAATCATTGTGAATACGGCTACAGGATTCGTGTAGCTTGAATCCGAGGTAAATCTTCGGAAGACATCACTTCACCCGGGGGAGCGACCCACAGATGTCTATTGTGATTATCTACATATGAGGTATTGCCAAAAAAGGACCCTACTCATATGATGGAAAAGCTTTATATTTATTTATGTGTATATTTGCGTTACCAATCCTCCGCGGGTGTGTTCGAAACTCTGTTAACATTCAACGACCCTGCAACCTATCCACCCTGTGACTGTGACACTTGGAACGTATTTAATAGGAAAGACAGTGTGAAAAGTGCAAAGCTGTATTTCAAAGGAACAGAAGATAACAAAAACTTAGATCACATAAAATTTTAGTTCATTGACTCATCAATAAGATCACGAGTGTTCGACCGAAGCTTCGGTTTTGGCCACCTTCGCCAAAAAAACCACCGGGCCGGTTTCGGGTCGAACCTGACGGTTTCGCCAAAGGTTCCTAGCGAACGTCATAATTTATTGAATAATATAATAATAATATGTAATTCATATTATTTCGAAATGTTAATATGTTTGATTAATATATTGTAAAGTAATTTTCTCTAGATCAACTTCGAGAGATGATTATTGAAATTACCTTTCTATATTCCTTCCTACCTACGGCAAAACCTTTGCCTTCGGCCGGGTTTCGGGCCGAACCCGAAGGTTTCACCGAAGGTGGTTTTTTGGCCGAAGGTGGCCGAACCCTAAGCTGAAGCTTCTGTGTACACTACTTTTGATACAGCTTTAATTCAGCTTACATTATTTATAACATTACTTTAATAGAAGTACAACTAAGTATAACCTAATAATAAAAATAAAAACATAAATGGATACCTTAGTAGGTAAAATGTAACAAAAAAGAAAGTATTTAGATAGGTACCTACTTACTTTTGTTAATAAGTACGTACCTACGTGTTTAAATAATTGTTGTGGTGTGTTAATTTGTTATACATTATTAATACTTTTGTCTGTCGATAGAATTGTGTAAAGGCTTGTAAATGTAAATAATCGCGCCCTCTGGTGTGGGAGCAGTGCGGGCGGGAATGAACGCGCGTGTCTCTCTGAAGGCTGTCGCGAATCGGCATACGATCATTTTCGTACTTGCGATGGACGTAGAAGTTTTCGTTACCGACCATCGCAAGAACGAAAATCTCCGACAGATTTGCATATTATTGCACCAGGCAGCAATCAATTGACGCACCTCCTGTGCACTCGCTCCAATACTTCAGAAACCATTTATTATTTGCCGTGTGATGTGTGAACTTTTTATTGACGGACAGTAGATGTTTTTGAATGACGTGTATTCATCAGTGTTTAGTGGACTACCTATTTCGTTGTATCTCGTTATAATAGGAGATCCGGCCATAGTAATATCTTGCCTCATCTATTATGAAAAAATATCGTGCCTTATATGAAAGAATATTACTCAGCTAAGAAAAAAATATATGGGTTGCCTATTCCCACCCTGGTCCTTCTGTGGGGTTGCTATGGAGACAATCTACCCTCATCAGTTATTTAGTCGAGTTATATGTCAAGGTATTTATTTTCTCTATCCAACAGTATATGGTTACCAAACCTTGGTCAGAACGGAAATATCGGTGAAAATTCATAATATAAAAATATAGAAATTAATTTATGAATGTTATATTTCCGTGAGAGTAAGCAACCCATATTTTTTTTCTTAATATTCTTTCGTATAATGCAAGAATTTTTTGAATAACAAATGAGGGAAGATATTCTATGGTCGGATCTTAAACCGTTAGTGGTATCGGTACACATACATATACATTTTTAGAATAAATCAATATACTTACCACATATGCTTATATACCTAGGTACTATCTTACCAACTATCCAGCCTTTATTTGTACAATAGATACTACTTTCTGGTAATGGTTTTTGTTAAATAATTTGGTTAGGAGTAGGAGGAATATTAAAGTAAATGAGTGAGTTGACTCCGCTCCAGGTTCCTAATATTAAAGTTTAATAGGTATCACATCCAAACGGCAACGATATTGGTTTGTAATTAAAATACCTACTCGTGATATTCCTTCGTAGAAGTACGAGTATAGTCATAATGTGATAACATTTTTACCAAGTACGATATAAATAACAGTCTCGCAATACCTAAAATATATTATTTATGAAATAAAATATTTAATGCAGTATTTAATTTTGTGTTTATTCCAAAATAAGGTAGGGGACGGAGAGCCGGTGGACTTTTCGATTTAAAAATCCACCAAATAGCACTACGGGCATAGCTACAGGGGCGTAAGGTCTGCTGTCAAAATACTGCCTTTCTGTTGCCGCTGTAGGACAAACACTAGCAGTTGACAGATGAATTTTTGCCAATGATCATAGCCACCTTATATACTAGAAATCTTGGCGTGACAATCCCGGTTGTGCTCAAACGCGCATGGGCCTATGATCCAGGATTTGGCAGATCATGTAATTACAGTAGGTAGAGCGACTGCCATCTGACCTCCGTGACTTGCCCCTGTCAACAAAGGAACCTGACCTGCGGGGGGCTATTGTCTAACTCAGTTGGCAACTGAATTTGACATTAGATAATTCTTCACTTCGTCATTTACGTTGGCGACAGAGGCTAGAGCGTCTACCAAATTATATAGAGTAGTTTAAGATTATTATATGTCAAACTCTGTTGTCCACTGATACAGCCAATAGCCCCCCGATTGTATCACGGTTACACGTTCAATCGCCTGAATGTGCAGGTTTCATCACGATCATCGAGACACAAAGTTCTCCCTCACAGCATACGGTGGCTACAATTATAGAAGACCTTACGGCTGAATAGCGTCATCTACTGGGTTTTTGAAATTATAATTATCCTTAGAGAAACACGCACGAGGCACCGGGGCGGTGGCGGCGAACAGAGACTGTAAAAAATCTACGGGGTAGGTGGCGATGGCGAGCTGGTGAGGTTTGCGCCGCCAAACCAAAAATGATAATCAATAGATATTAAATTACTTTATATAAATTAAACACACGCTAAACAAACAAATAGGAGGTACTTAAGTTATTTAGTAATTAGTTTGCAAAACTTGCGTTTGGTCTACGTTAATAATTTGTTAGAAAACTAATAATCGTCTTAGCGTTAATGTCCCGGTTGTACTCTCGAGGACGACGGCCCGGGGTCCGCCTTGACCATGATCCAGGATTTGGCGGTGAGGTAATTACACTGGAGCGACTACCATCTGACCTCCGTGACCCTGTTACCAGGGGAACCTGACCAGATTGGATCATGGTTGCAAATTCAGTTGCCTGAATTTGCAGGTTTCATCATGATATTTTCCCTCACCGTAAGAGCATCGGTTAGAATTCAACTAATGTACATAACTCAGAAAAGAGTCATTGGTACACCGCAGCGGGATTCGAACCCGGTACCTCTCGCTTACGAGTCGAATACTCAACCATCCGGCCACCGACGCTCTTCAACTTAATAATTAGCAAATCAATAGCTTTTTTTGGGCAACTTTATCCTCACGCCAAACCAAAACTACATAGCAGGAACGTCGGCTGCGGTGCTGCCTTCTATGCCTACTTACATTTTAGTTTGTGACTTGCACTAGCGTGTACTTTACCGGGTCTAGGTACCGGTGGTTATGGAACAATTTTAAAGGACTCACGCTACACCCTGTCGGATTCACGAATCTCGGACGTAGAACGGTCAACAGTAATATATTTTTTTTATTGCCTAGGGAAGCTCACGGACGAACGGTCCACCTGATGGAAAATGGCCACCGTCATCCAGGACATCTGCAATCTAAAAGAAGCGGATGCGGTGACGGCCTTTGAGGTACCTGTAGACGTGCCCTTTGAAGAACCCACGTTCAAGGGAAGGACAGACTTCGGGAGGGAGCTCATTTCACATCTTGCACGTGCGCGGTAGATAGGCATCCAGATGGTGTGGATGAAATTTATTCCATCGTCGGCGGGTGCGGTGGCGGAAAAGTGACGGTGGCACCAAGTCGACAGGTTCCTCGACAGGAACAGACGGTAGACAACACACAAAGAGCCAGCATCTCTCCGGAGGCTTAAGGGATCTAAACAATCTATGAGAAGGTCTGTAATTTCCCATATATTTTATATGAACACGCTTTTAGGGATTTGATGTTATGTGTAGAGATCCCCTAACTCTTCTTGTTGTGTTGTAAAGTGGAGTATTCACTTAATAAATCACAGTGTTGGAAATAACTTGTATAATGAATATAAATAACACGGTCACAATCAGGTTTACGTTATAATTACACAGTTATAAACACAGTGGTGGCAGCTCGAGTGCCAAATGCAGACTGTCGCCTGACCGATAGACGGGGTGTCCCGAAACATAAGTGGGTGCATTCGGGACGCGTTCAGAGATGAACGCTACACGCTCATGCTATACCGAGGGGTAACCGTTGTCATTGCTCGGTTGCCACTGGGTTGCCCCTCAGTATAGCATGAGCGTGTGCACACACAGTTCAATTGTTCATACAAAATATATGGGATAATTTTTTGACCGTGCTACGGCTGAGCTACAGGCAAGATTCGGCTCGGACTCGGCAGCTATAGCGTGAGTTATCCATAACCAGATGGAGAACGAATCGGCACTGGGTTCTAAACACTTGTCACCATTCGGCGGCAGGGGGAGGTAGCGGTTGACGTAGAAGTCGTAAGCTGCGTAGGAGGACTATAGATTAAAATAATATATTCGGTGATTGCGGTCCCCCGCTAGCTTTCTCCATTGCGGGTAGTAAACCATAAGAACTAACAAGCGCAGGGAATTGGCATGCGTGGGTGGTTTGCTTGCTGAGACTCAGAAAACTTGAAGTTGGATACTTACTCTAATCATCATCACAAACACTTCTGTATTGCTCATAAAATAAGGTCCATTTTTGTATTTCTTATATTATTATATTATGTTACGCGTCGATCCGCTTTCTAAAAGGTGTGCCTAACACAAAAATGGACCTTATTCTATTAGCAACAAATTCCACTTTGATCTTGCTATCACGGTTTTTGCTTCTGATTTAGACGACTGAATTTAGCCAAGTGTATTAAGCCTTTAAGGAATTATTTGAGATATTACGAGCCATTTTCTTGAATGTAGAATAGACACTGAGAAATGAAACAGCAAAATTGATGAAATATTTTATTACATCGAATTTTAAAGTAACTTAACCATAACATTACATGTTACAATACCTACTTAAGCTAACAAGTTTGTTCATTAAAATAGTAAATCTTGCAATTACACAGCGGAACTACTACAATTACACCATTCGCAAAAATACATGTTGTAAATTGGAATATTTGATCAGGACCTTGCTATTGACTACCGTACACCGATATTTTTTATCAATTAATTGTAAAATCTTTATTCATTACCCTATTGAAAGTCGAAAAGCTATCCTTTATATCTAGGATAATAAGTAAAAACTAAGTAAATATTCGGTAGGTATCTACCTAAGTAATCTCTTAACAAAAAACTGTCTATAATTCTAATTCGTGAATTTACTGGGTTCATTTAAACTTACTCCGATGATTTTCGCATGCCAACGTTCTTCTAACTTAGATCGAAATAGACTTGAAGCTCGACAAAAAAATTATCTGCTCACAAAAAAGACTAATTGAACACTGACGTAACCTAATATTTAATGTAAGGTTTCCCTTGTAGAAGGGAAATAGGTACATATTAAAAATACAGCAGTAGGCAAAAGGTCAGTAATTCTTTCTTTTATGCACTAAATATTACTTAGAACGTTAATCTTAATACAATATCATCTTAACTGGCATTTCAACGATAATTATAATGTTTAATTGTAAATTACTAGGCATGTGATGTAAGTCATTATCATATAATAATGTGCAAATGATGTAAGTTTATATTGGATTGAATTTACATCTGGTCATCCCCACAAGAACAAATCACAATGATGTATTAGGTTATATATTATATTATGTATTATGTGCATATGTGTAGGTAATTTTACAAATTGCAGAGTCAATTGAAGATATACTTATATAGTATTTCCTCTTTAAATAATATTTATAGGGCGAAACTATATGATAATATAATGTTACAGATAGATGTAGAATGTGGCTAAAATACATGAGATTAATGTACATGTACTAATCCTAAGATCTGGTAATATTACAGGTAATTACATTAAACATTAGGGCTATATACAAACCATCATACGTACAAAACTACTTTCCAAACAATAACAAAAATAGTGCGAATATACAAATTAGGTTTATGTTGAAAGTTATAATGGTATTATGAATGCAGTAATCTTGTTTCGGCAGTGAGATATAAAAGTGAAAATTCAGAAATATTCAGCTACTCAACTGTGTTTCAATGACGCTGGCAACTCTTTGAAACTCGTGTTAGGGTTATTATTATTTAGTGCAATCATATTGTTAGGACCTGTAGGCTAATTACGCAACGCTGTTGTCAATAATTATCTGATTTCAATGATTGAAATAGTTACTTTTGCGATTGCGTATTATCGATTTCATAGTTTCAGTTTATTCCAATGGAACTTTGTTAGCAACTGAACCCATGAAATCGATGATACGTAATCGCAAAAGTAACAAAGGCAATCCTTATATTCAGACAATTGTTCGCAACAGAGTTACGTAATTATAATACTGGTACCCGTCTTAGCTGGTAAAATAATATTATGTAGGTATATCCGGGAACCTCCCGGGCAGTGCACACTTAATGATTACACCCTGTATAGAACGGTTTTTGGATGTTTAAAACACAACATAGCATTCATGAACACTACTAACTTGAAAAAGTGAATTCAGTCCTTCTCTCATAAAAAACAGTACAAAGTTGGCTAAAAAGTACTATTTCGATTTACCACTTTGTTGGCATTGACATTGATGGCAAGAACGATCGAAATGCAACTTAATGTACTCAGCATACGGTTTCAATAGGCATAGCGAAATAAAATAAATGTGATGGCATTTTGCTGTGCGAATTTCAATCGTATAAGGTTAAGGTGGTTCGACACCCATACAAATTAAAGATTGACATCTCTTCCTTGAGTGCAATTACATTAGGGTATACTCTTAAATGTATTCAACGTAGAGCCAAACGGATTTCTTTAGGTTAATGACATAAAATAACAGTAAAATAAAAATAATAGCATAAATCGCCGTTAGATGGCGTTGTCTTGTGAATTTATTATTTTTCTTTTAAATGCTTTGTTTTTATAATACTAAAACATATAGAAATCAATATCGCGCATAAAATTAAACCCTTGAAAAAAAGCTCGAACAAAGTCAGCAGACACAAGATTGAAGAAATCGAACCACAAAATACCAGTAGATAGCGCCACTGGCGAGCAGATCCGTTAACAAAATATGTATCACTATTGGTGAGAATCAGACGTTCAAAGTTGACAGTTGGATTTCAGCCATTAAAACGGCGTTATTTTGACAGTGCCAAGACCTCACCCGACAGTGGTGCCAACTGGTAAGCACAAAAAATCCTTATTCGATCGCCCCGCTCTCAATGAGTATGCAGATCATGAGTCATGGCCAAGACGGGCTTTGCCTACGCAGTAAAGTACGTTCATATTATTAAGTTGCACAAAGGACTGATTGTTCCGATATGGCAAAAAACTACAGCTTCCTACTCAAACCACAGTACAGTAAATAAATACAAAAGAAATAGGATGACATTTTAACGTGGTTAAAAGAGTAATCCTTACTTATCGTAAAGTCCCATTGAGAAACTGTAATTGTACATAAGTTTTTACATCGTTCTTTTACAAAAATTTGTACGTACAGTCAGCTGCAGAGTAAACGGATTAAATGTATACTGCCCGTTTGCTCTATAACTGGCTGTACGTGTCATACTTATTTAAAACCCTGTCAGACTGCCGTATCAACAAATTACTCTATCTTTCACAGCCACCGTTCATAACTTTACCTTCGCTCCATTCTAGTCTGACACAGGCATCATATAAATCTCTATAGTTAAGGTAAAACTACGCAAGCAATAACATAAAGTAAAACTCTCACAGGAATCCAACCAACAACCGATAACTCTTATAAAATAAAATAAAAACGCAACGTTCCGAACACGCAAATGTTAGTTGAGAATACTAATACCCACTACGGTGAATCGGTAGATGGATAGCCTCGCGGCCGCACTGGTCTGCCGTTGGTATACAAGGCGGTGTTTGCACCACCACTAGTCCAATTGCAACTGTTCGAGCAGCCAGTGTATACTGACCAATCTCTTGAGCGGTCGCTTCTTGCGCTTGTGGTGCATGGCGTGGCCTCATGGTCGCCGGGAGTACGCGGGCGATCGCAGCTCCACCAGGGGCGTGTTCAGCGTGACGCTGGCCGCGCTCGGCGCGGGCGACGCCTGACCATCCTCCGCTTCTAACTCCGGCATGCTTATATCGTCAAAGTCTGGAATATTCCCTGTATACGACATAAGCTGATTCCCTTCCGCTGAAAATGTCCCCCAAAAAATCACGATTAGTGTAAAATACGAGAACAGATCACACAATTTAGTTGTCGCTTTAAACAGGCGTCGTAAAATAGTGTTTCATTAATTTCACAGTTTCAAACTGAATTAATTGCTTACGTTTACGTTACAATACAACTACAAGACTACAACAACAAATTCATATCATGTACGCCTACAAGAATTGCTTTTCTCTATTTCTATTTCGTCTTTGTAAATTATGACGAATACAAGCGTAAGTAAAAAAATTGAAGAGATTAATTAACTTAATATGAATTAAGTAGATAACTATAAAAATTTGCAAACGCTACTACAGATATACACTGGTTCGCAAAAATAACGGGTCACATAGAAAAACTGCAATATATTCCAAAGTTTTATACATAGATCGCTCGTTTCATCACTATATATTTTTTTATGTCATACGGTAGGCAAACAGGCAAGCGGGCCACCTGATGGAAAGTGGTCACCACTGCCTATAGACATTAGCAACACCAAGAGTATCGCTAATGCTGTATATGAATAAACAAAGTCACATGCTGCTTATTTGGTTAATGCGTATGTTCAAGAAGTCAGTACTAGGTACAAGCATGGAGGGACCAGCTCGCAGCCCAGACTTAAGAATGGGGCATGGGAAGAGCTTGGGAGATGCGATAGGCAATGCCCTCCAGCTCCCAACTAACTTACACGAGTTCAACAAGTGTGCTAGTGGAAAAATGGTCAAACATAGACCAAAATCGTATTAAAAATTCGGTGGACATATCGTCTTAAAGTAGTGATACGGGCTCGTAGAGGAATAGTGTATTTTATTGTAATAATTTAGAAATGTATTTTTTGTATTTTTTGCATTAACAAAACGTGTAATGTATTATTTTACATATAATTCAGTACTCTACAACACACTACAGTTTCACGCATTAATCTTATGTATTTAAGGAACTATCAATCTTTTAATTAGCGACCCGGAATTTATGCGGCACAGTGTATATTCATAATTAAGATAACTTTATACTAAACCCAATCCAACTATACTAAAAGATGCAAAGACATGATGACTTGGATATTAACAGTGGGTACAGGCAGATCTATTTACACGGGTATGACGTCCAACTTCAGGCAAATGCATGATAATTGATGGATATAGTTCTTAAATAATTTTATCATATTATACCCGCATTTACCGAATTCAGTGAAAAAAAGCTAAAAGCTTAGGAGGCTAAAAGGGGACACAAGTTTGTCGACTTGTAAAATATCTGGACGAGGCCCACGTTACTTAAAATTATGTACTTGATATTAAAAGAAAGTTTGATCAGCGGGCAACTAATAAATTATTGCAAGTACCTATATTTTTTGTTTATAAGGAATCATTGATAAACTATTCCTTTCTTTGGCGATAAAATAGTTGATCACTCGCCATACTCGCTTGTCGGATAACTTAAAGTGCCTAATGTGCATACTATTTATGTTGAGATCTGTAAAAACGGCACTACCGAACTACAAAGAAGTGTCAAACATGCAATCTAATATACTGGTATCAAAAATTTAAAATGAATAAAATCATTCAGTTTTGTACCGTCATCCTCAGAATGGAAATCCTGGTTAAAATTGTCCGCACTGCCTTTATTCGCAATTTCACCTTTCTGCTTCTTTGCTTTAATTAACGACAAAAACATTCAACGTTAAACGTCTAGAGTAAAATTACTTAAATTTAACATCACATTAAATAACAAGACTACGCCACCAAAGTACTATGAATAGCTTAATTCTGTTTGGTGTTTAGTCACCACGAACTTAGTCTATCTATTGTGCGACTACTCCGTGTAGTGTATCGCTACAGTGATAACAAATAAATAAATAAATGTAAACTCCTTGTTCTTTAACAGGTTGTCTGTTTTCTTTTTCTTCCCAGACTCTAATTTTACAATTTGACGGGTTGGTTTCTGCAAGAAAATTTTCACAGGCTTATGTCAAATAGTTTTATTTAGGCGAAAAATTGTGATTTATAAAATGTTTATGAAATGAAAACAGTACCTATATCCGTTTTAGAAGTCATATCTCATGTTTTAAGTCATTAAGTCGGAAAGTCGGAAGTCATTCCGTCAAATTGTAAAATTAGAATCTGGGAAGAAAATAAAAACAGACAACCTGGAAAAGGCCAAGGAGCCCACATTAATTTATTTATTTGTTATCATTGTAGCGATACGCTACACCCGCCTAGCTTATTTAGATCTAATAAATGAAATGTAACACTGAGATGTATAAATTCAGTTCCAGAAATCCTCACTAGCACACAGCCTAGCCTACACACAGCCTAGTGGGGACTTTTTGGTTAATAAGTCCGTTAATCCCCGCCAGATGGAGTTTATAAATACAAAAAATAGGTCTAATTATTAATCAAAATAATTGTCAATATGGTAAAGAAAAAAGCTTAGGTACTGACATATTAATTGCCCACACCAAAAGTTATCCCCCCACTTTGGTGGTCGCTAACATAGATTTGGCATACCCGTACGATCCTGGATGGAGAGAATCTTTTGCCGCAAATAATGTTAGCAGAACCACTTTTTGGATCCTCTAAAGGTGATAAATTATTTTATAAAATAGGGGATTTTTGTAAAAAATATGACAATTCAGTATGGATATCTGGAACTGGAAACCAACCGGTTTTGAAATCGGCGTTCGGGTTGGAAATGATATAGGTACATTTTGGACCCCAAAGGCCAGCAACAGAATTAGATCATTGTAGCAGAATATCGCATAAACGAACATCAATAGACTGAGCCGAAGCATTCTTATTGTGTAATCTTGCAATGTAATGGTCATATTCGTATCAGGTAGTTTGCGTTTCTGACACTATGCGATAGATTGATTGGTCTGGTAATTTGATTATCTGGTCATTTGCGAAATGGAATTTTAGTCTTCTGCGTAACCAGTAATATACGTAGAAAATCATGGTCATCCAAGTATCAGGTAGGTAATTTGCGTTTCTGGCAGTATGCGTTGAAAATCTACTGCTAGGCTTCAATACTACCTGAACCACTGCTTGTGATTAGCTTCAACATACCAAAATAATAGCATGATAATGTTTGTATATCTCATCCGTTTGATTATCCCAATCTCTCTGCAGCATGGTTAGAACCAATGACAGGCGGAACAGAAGATGTAATTGTAAGTATGAAGTTTTACACAATAAGAGCTGCTTCCAACGACTGAAACTACCATATGAGAAGAGTCTACTAAAGGTTTCAAAAATAATAAAAAATAAAAAATCCAGGCCGTGTCTTAAATGCTACCCTTATAAGCATACTTAATTAGTTCAATAGAATTAGGTATTTTAACTGCTAAAATAGTCTGTGCTTTTAACAACAGTTTTGGTCAGTTTCTAATGCCTGTTACGAAGAAGGCTTGTCTCACAAATGCTTATTTTAATTTGTTAATAATGTCATATTTCTATTAAAACTATTTTCATATTTCAATTATTGTCAATTTTACGATGACGGTGATTGTGATAGATGATGCATGAGTTACAAAACGATGAAATATCAAAAATGTAAACCCTAATTATTTTTAAATTTTTGTGTCAATCTTCTTGCGAGTCACGTGGATGCGGCAAAACGGGTAGCTGGTATTTCAGATCTTTACCAAAATATTCCAAACACTATGTCGATATGAAGGAGACATCTTGAAAAGTTGATGTTGGTACAGCACAGCTACTTTGCCAGCGTAGCATCGCTGTTAGATATCAGCCAATCAAAATCAAGCATCGGTAACTGTTTTGTTGTATCTATAATTAACATAAACGTGAAAGTGTGATTTATAAATCTTAGCTTTTCAGATACTTTGATATTCGATCAACCACAACTACGGATATTGCAAAAAATATGAATTTTGAATACGAATAAAAAAATTAATTAAATGAAAATATGAAAGGACAGGTTGCTAAATTAGTGTGATAGCCAAACATTAACACTAATAAAGCGGTTCCTTTCTCTGTTTATCTACTCTGGACAGTCTGGAAAGACAGAAAGACCGGCAAGATGAGAAGAGCCAGAGGTATCAGAGATAAGTACCAAATATACCAGAAAGATCAGAAAGAAGGAATTAGAAAAAGAATTGTATGAAATGCCAAACCGAGTAATTATCTACATAAAAATGAGTTAACAAATATTGAATTGGGCGGTAAATTAACTGAATGGACGGTTACATGTAGACCACTGTTAGCTATCTGAATTGGCCGATAAGAACCTCATTCTAATGCACTAGCCTATAAATAGGATGTTTTACCAAGTACCGACCGTCACAACCGCAAGCGTGTACTCGTAAACGGATGGGAATTTGAAAAAAAACGATAGAATGAGGTTAATTGTTGTATCACGCGATTTAGAACGCGAAGCGATGCAAAAAGTGCAAAGTGATAATTTTTTTATTTTGGCTTATTATTAAAAAACTATCCCTTAAATAAACAATACAATCGGTGATACTTTTAGTTTAGTTTATTTGTATAAAAAAATTGTAGTCGTGACTGCAAATCCTGAGATCTAAGCGATTAAAACTAATTCCTATAGGGCAGTCCTTGATTATTTTTTTAAAATGAAAATCTTATTTCAAAAATGTATTCGTGATACTTTTAGTTTAGTTTTTTAGCTATCCTCTACATTTTTAAAATTAGAATTAGGGCCTACCACGCCAATCTGGACATTTAAAAATCATTCGATTCGATGAAATGGACGTCATGCTTGCCTTAAAATTAGTGTAATAGGACATATTTCCGTATCATGCTAGTGCGAATCACGCTTGTGAACTGTCCTGGCTGGACGATTTCGTCTACGGCGACTGCATCCGTTTTTGTTGTTGGGGTGCCCGCACGTTGCTTACGTAGCTAATCTTTTTATGAAAAAGATATTGTGACTCACCATACACTTGTGCGTATCACGGAATTTCGAAATCACGCCAGCTAGTGCGATTCACGCTTGTGCGACACTAAACCAGCTAGTTGTAAATACACCCGGACCAGGACCCAGACCCGGATTCACCCGGACCTGGACTAGAAGCAGGTGTAGGCCCAGATCCTGATAGTACTCACTCCCTGAACCGCCGTGCTGATTGATAGACTCGTCATTATGAAAGACATTGCCCACAGTAGGTAGTTAGTGTCTTTGACACTTTTGGACGACATTCTAATTTTCTCTAGTTGTAGTTGATCGAAGGAATTCCTAATGAAGTAATACGCGAAAAGAGTGCGTAGTACGAGATTCACTATTGATCATATTTATATGCCATGATCGTGTAAACGTATATTTTAATGTCCGCTAGTGACGATACGTACGATACGAACGTGTATGTATGGATGGAAATACTACCTACGTAGTATTTTCATACATACAAACACGTTTACACGAAATCGCCGTAGCCGCAAACATGTTCAAGAATCTCGTACTACCCACACTGGTCTAATATCCGACCGTAGAATATCTTCCCTCATCTGTTATTCAAAAATGACGTGCTTTATAAAAAAGAATTTCAACTTAATTAAGTAATCAATATATGGGTTGCCTGATCTCACCCTGGTCCTTATATGGGGTTGTCATGGAGACAATCTACCCTCATATATAATTTAGTCGAGTTATATGTCAAAATATAAAAGGTATTTCCTTCCCCTATCCAACAATATGTGGTTAGAAGCCTAGGCAAAACTTGGTCAGAACGGAAATATCGGTGAACATTCATAAAGTAAATTAATGAAAATTAATGAATGGGATAAATAAAAAAGGGATAAAAATACAAACAAATACATGTAACTCGATTAAATAACAAATGAGGGTAGATTGTCTCCATGGCAACCCCATAGAAAGACCAGGGTGAAAGCAGGCAACCATATTTTTATCTTAATTAAGTAATATTCTTTCGTATAAAGCACGAATTTTTTTGAATAACAGATGAGGGAAGATATTACTGTGGCCGGATCTCCTACTATACTGTGACAAACATAGCAGACTTTAGAGTTCAAATTTACCAGATTCAAATGATTGCTGTCTGTATGCATTACACTTATCTACTCTGCGAGTGAATAATATAAAACTACAAAACAAAACTGTAAACTCACCATTTGTCGGCGTCTTCGTCCTTTCGTCGACTGGATTATAAGAGAGTCCATAAAATGGGTCATCAGATCCGAATAGCTGAAATGAAACGAAAAGTATTTCAATGCGTATTTACAAAATAAGTAAATCGATTAATTGTATTACATATAAGTACAGTATCAACATGTCAAGCTAAATGGAAATTATCAACAATATTAATTTGTAATAACAACACAACTGCAACAAAGTACCCATTACATTACTTCAAATACGTAAAACCATTTATAAATAACTAGTGTTTAAATTACCTTCACTATATGTATAAACACATTAAAATGTTAACAAGCCTAATAATAAAATTTAGAATGCATTAGAAAGTTGTTAAGGCATCGCTGGTCCAGATTAAGAATGTTACTAACACTATGATTATAATGTAGACAACATTAAACACATCCATAATTTGTCTAGCTTTATCATTTCGAGATACGTATTTCGAATATTAGGAGGAAGTGGAAGTTCGGACCAAACTACTTTGCAATATGTGATAAAACATTATTCGTCTAAAAGAACTATCAGTTTATAAAAGTATTATTACAATATCCAAAAACATGATAAATGAAAAGTTAAGAGAGCATGCTACAATGCTAATGCAGCTGATGTTACGTGAACAAACAAGTAAGTACTGTAAGCGTGGAATATTGATCCTGCAGATATACATATTTTATTTATTACATAATGGTTTGTAGTGTGGTCAGACGTTGGAATTGTGAGAGACAGCAAATGTGCCGCTACGCCGTAATCAGGATTCTACGGACAACAAAAAAGTCATGTATTTCATCGAATCGAGGCATGCAGAGACTGTGTCGGTCGTGGGTTTAATAACACGCCCGCCGCGCCGAGCGGAGGCGCGAGAGTGACGCAGCTTGTTTGGTACACACGGCGGCGATATCAATATTATTACACCACAGCCGGCCGGTTGCGTAGGCAGCGGGGGGGCGCGGGCGGCGCGGCGGGGGTCGCAGGCACACGGCGGCACACGCGGCCGCAACACGTTGCCTGCAACGTGACCGCCCGCCTGCCAACCACCGCGAAGCCCGCGCCCGACGCCCCAATTCAAACTTACGTGAACATCAAAGCCCTACGTCGAGCCTCGAGACCCCAATTTGTTGAGATTGTTATCGAAAATATACTCACTCCCAGCAACGTGTTTGTATCAAACGCGTAACTATCGCTCCGTAACAGCTCCCTCAACGACTCGAGGTCCGTTTGCATTGAATCCAAATGATCGTCAATATCATTCCTGGAACATTTGTTAAATAAACTTTGTTAATTATAAAAGTTGATTTATATTATTTATAACATTAAAGCATGTATAAAACGATTACAATCAGTTAATTGCATGATTTAAGCTTTATTATAATATGAAAATTAATAATAAATTGCAATGGATTAAGATTTTTCATTAATGACAATAAAATAAATTTCAAAAACCCATTACCGACAATTAAATATAATTAACATGTGGTATATTATAGATATTTATCAAAAAGATTTGCTAGAAAAATAATGTTTTCAATAAATATGTACAATAGGCCGTATTATGTGCATCATTTCATTAAGCATTATTACAAAACATACTTGTTTGAATTTGATCCAAATATAGAGGACAAATCCTCAAGGTTTTTGGCGATGTTACTCCTATTCCTTAAACATTGAAATAATATTTATTATACACATTTTATTTAACCATTTCCCAAACTCAACTTCAACACCATAAATAGTAGCAACATCTATCAAATCAAAATAGAAAATACTCACATTGATTGTAACCTGTTTGTATTCGCGGCAGTATTATTGACTGTAGCCAGACTCATATTATTCCAGTCCAAATCGTCCTGAAGTTCTGTCTTAATATCAGCCAGATTCAAAGTAGGAGTTTCTTGTTTGTTCAAAACTTTCTTGGGCTTCTTTGAGGATTTGTTATCAGCCGTTTTCTCTAATTTAATACCACCAAGCATTTTATCTTTTGTTGTTGATGGTATAGGATCTACACTGAGTATAGGCCAGTCTTGGCCAGTCGTATCACTCACTACATTCTGAATTAAGTCATCAGTTGCTGTCATTCCTGCATCACCAACTGAGTCGTCACTGGCAAAAATCTCTGCAGGTAATTTTAAATCAGCTGTTGGAGTCATTCGGTTAAAATTGGATGGCGAAAGCATGGTTCTGCTATTAGTTGGTACACTTTTGTTGACAGTACTTCGAGGTTTTGCCTTAGATGGGACTGAATTCATGTTTTTGATGTTGCTGATTAATGGCTGGAAATCATTCTGAGTATTGACTGTACTGGGTATGGGGGAAGTTGCTGCAGCTAGAGGAGAAGGAGATGTAACTATTGGCACTGACTCCGTAGATCTCAACTGCCCACTATTTCGAACTATAGGAATGACAACTCTTGTACCACCTAAAATTAAAAATGATTACTGGTATTAATTACAATATTGTTGTTTTGACTAAAATGTGCTAATAGTTATCAGGATAGAACAAGCTGGGGCCATATGTTGAAAGTTGGACAGGCAACAAGAAGACGAAAAATGTAAAAAGTAGGTTGTTACAGTAAGAAATCTCACCAGCTTCTGCATCTTCACCATCTTCCAATGTAACATGGTACTGTACTGATGTTGAAGGGTCTGATGCACTGTTTGTGTTTGGAGCAGTGTTTGATCCAGGTGGTATATCTATATAAACATAGTTACTTGGATCAAAGCTATCTTGTGATGCCTCATTTTGCAGGATGTCATCATGAGCTAACTCATGTATTGTAGGCCCATCCTCCTAGAAGAATAGATATATAAAATATTTTTCATAAACCTTTAAAAATTACTAAAATAATTTAGTCACATACTTATTTTATTAGAAATTAAGAATCACAATATATATTAGAATAGTATGATCGAAAATAATACCATATTATCTTCATTTATGTCTTCCAACAAATCTTTATCAAGCTTCACTTGCTTCAGCTTCCCAGGATAATTGTTCTCTGTATTGTGAGCTGCATTGTTAATCATCAACTGCCATGGCCTCTTGACTCCCACATTAGACGTGCCGGGCTGGGTAGGCCTGGCCGGTTGAACAAGGGACATCAGGAACTGGATAAGCTGCAATATTATAAACCATATTTATGAAACCTGCATGAAATGAAAACTTATGTAATAATTAATTTTAATCAATTAGTGCCATACATTGTTTACTATCTGTTGCTGTTTGATATGTTTTTGACGTAGAATAGCCACCTCCCTCCATAATGCTTCATTTTCCTGCTTCATGGCACTGAATTTTGCATCCAGGCTCTCTTGTTTACCTTTCATTTGCTTCACATCTGATAAAACTTTATTCATCAGTTCTGGCTTTAACAGAATTTTCTCACCACTTTCATTACTAGTGACAATAGACTTTGGATTAGCAATTTTTCTTTTAATATGCTCCAATAAATAGGCATGGCCTCGCATAAAACATGGGTGGGAAAATTCAATTTCATCTTTTTCATATCTTAATCCTCCATTCTCAACAGAAGTTATTTTATGAAATCCATACATATTCAACTGTCTGATGAAGCTTGCCATATTGTTATGTTTATAGTAAAGAGGCAATAGTTCTCTGGCAAAATCAGCTTGGTTTTTAATGACAAAAGTTTTTCCAGGCTGTAAAAAATACAAAACTTTTCATAAATTTATGTTCCTTTAATGATATCCTAATATATTTTTCTTCGAATTGAATTTTCAAAAAAAATTGCATCTCATAATTTTTTTAGTTTGTTATTAAAATATATTGTAATATAATATAATAAAATATTATAATATTGCTATAGAAATTACATGTTGGAAGCTAACTTGGGACTACCTTTGCAAAAATCCTATTAGAAATAGCTTCATATTCCTAATAGGTAGGCCCAGCTCTATTTACTAGTAATCAGTTACAGATGACGGACTGTTGTAGTTTTAGGACATTTCTATTCATTGAAGTTCAGTAAAGTCAATAGCCTGGCGTTGTAAGGAAGCATGCTATAAAACGTGACTTCAAACTATTTATTTATGTTCACAGACATTGACAGTCTACTTCGTAGGGTCATATTTATATGGAATTTTTGTGTAAGATAGGTAGGGACTAATGGGAGGTTAAGTTTACTTGTATTATTTTTAACGGAGTGTTATACATTTAGTATTAATTACATAAATTAGAGAAATTAAATTAAACTCACAGGGCTCCATGAAATCAAATGGTTAGTCTCTGAATCATTAACCAATTTCCACAGCTTTCCCAAAAAAGCAGGGACTGTAGCTCCAATTTCTACAACTGAACGCATTTTGTGGAACTTTTATATCTGCTTTTCGACTAGAAAGTTTCACTCTTTATCGAAAATTTGCAATTTATCGTGTAAAAAATAAGCAAATTCTACAATTCGCCATTAGTGACACACTATGACCACAAACTATGAACTAATAAACAGACGACCGTCTTCATACAAAATACTGTGCACAATAAGGCTTGAGTGTGTGCGCACGCACACACTCAAACCTTGTGTATTTAAGGGATGTAGCTCTATCTCTTTCCCTCAGTCGTGCATGAGTGCAATAAATTTGACAGGAAGGTAAAAAGAGTTTTCTGCAAGTAGGTTTTATTCAGCTTAGCTACCAAGGAGTCTCGGTTTCCAAGGAGACTTGGTTTCCGATTTTCTAGTTTTTCCTAACCAAACATTCTGTTTGTAAATTCAAATAAAACAAGCAATTTTTATTTCTAGAAATCATTTTATTGAAGAAATCCTACAAAATCAGATTAGTAATGTTCTTAAAAAAACTGGGGTTCGAAGTGGTGGTCCATAGTCTCTGCTTCACCTATGGGACACAGGCGTGAGCTTTATGTATGTATGTAATCCTACAAAATTACAAATACAATGGATCACACAATTGAGAACATGAAGTCATTTTAGCTATTGTACGTAGGTATTAATTATGTTTTTATTGACAGTCGTACTATTGTACCTATATAATTTTGTATTATTATTATTATTGTTTTAATATGGGTGTAAAATACCTGAAATAAATGACTATTATTATTATATTATTATTAGCACGATACATTTAGTAGGTGGGTATGATATAGTATGTGGATGGTATGGGTGCGCACGCGCTGGCATGTTTATATTCATTAACGTACGTACTTAGCATTTACACGAATTATAGTGTTAAAACTCGATGACAGAAATAGAAAACACGCCTTGCAACCGAATTCTGTCAAGCAATTCTGTAAACGTGCCATTATACATGATAAAATAAAAACTTATACCTATATACCATCATATAGTTATCTTATAGCTATTGTCTACGACAATTTTTTTCGTTCATCTGCCACCAATCTCACTTGACTGCAAATGTACTCAGTTTATCAGAAATTCATTCCTTTTTAGGACTTTCTTGCCTGACTGTGTTCTACCTACCTACACAAAAAGAATAAAAAGGAAATACTTCACACGAAAAAGAATTTAAATATGTACATAAATACCTACATTTGCAATTTAGAAAAAAGAGTTCAGCCTGTGTGAGTATGAGGGAGAGGAATCATAGAGCCGGGATCAGGGAAGAAGCATGGATTGACATCGCTGAGTCGAATGCAAGAGCCAACGGCTTACAACAAGGGGATGCCAAAGACCGGGCGAAGTGAAAAAGATTGAGTAGGAAAGCGGACCCTGGCTGAGTCCGGGATAAGCGCTAGGATGATGATGAGTATGAGGTAGAGTCCCCAGACAACGGATCGCTGTTCCTGTGGATCCTATATCCAAAAACTCAAACACAACACGAGCTTCTCTATTGAAAACGTCGTAAACACAGGGCATACCATGAACTCTTATAGCAGGACCTAAACAGAACAAGACAAGCTTATGTGACAAGTATAGCGTTTCTGTCTCGTTCTAAGCAGGGCAGTTCTCTTTAGGTCCTGCTATAAGAGCTCATGGTAAGCCCCCAGAACGCATACTTTAAAATACTCGAGGAACAGGTAACTACTTGTCTCTTTTGCCCCCGTGTAAATATATTTGTAGCACGCTCGCGCAAGTCCAGGACGTGACTCTGAAGCTAGACCATGAAAATCGTGTCGAATTAACACTATCTATTGTGGTTTTTGAACTACTTTTTTTTAAAGAGCTGTCTGACGATTTTTATTTTATTGGAAAGGGACACATTGACTGTGTGGTAAACCTCTCTATCGGACCGCGGCTCTTTTTCATTTAAATACAAGTCTTATGCTTACATAGTAAGATCTGTTTTTGTTTGCAGTATTATTGTACGTGCGTGCCAGGTGTGGGTACGTAAATACATTTTATTTCGTTGAGAAAAATGTACATAATATTGCCAGTACATAATAGTGTATATAATAGTTCAGTGTTGCCAAGTAAAACGCGAAACTTTTGCCAAGACTTTAGTCGACCCTCTACATTCGCGCCTATTAGGAATGTGGTAGATGTCAAAATGTGATATCGCTGAACTGGTAGGTTCTGCTGTAAACAGGGTCACAGAGGTAATGTCAGCCGCTCTACTGTAATTACCGGATGTGCTAAAATCCTGGATCATGATCAAGTGTACCCCGAACCTGTTACGGAAAAAGCTAGAAATAAAAATATAAAATCAATACATCGGTCTTCATAAACTTAATAAAATATTTTCAGATCATTTTCGTAATTTGTTATTTTGAGTGTAGGTACCCTAAGTAGTCTGTAATTTTAAATTTATTTATAAAACGAGATCAAATAAAAACAAACTGTAAAGATGGAAAATTATGTTAGTAGAACGGAACTTGAAATTCACACCCATGAAGTTCGAGTATAACCAATTCCAATTCTGTTCAAAATCATACATTTCAATCCATTTTACTGGGAAGAGCCTATTCGAATTGCTATGATGGCATTCCACATGGGTTCAAGATGGCGACGTACTATCAGATGTTGGAGGTACCACCCTTGACGGCGTACTTGGCTCACGTGTTTATATACTTTTATTTATTGACCTACTCGCGGGGGTTCGATCAGTAGCACGCTTTTAATAAGTTACTTGCAGCGTGTCACGATAGATGGCGTTACTTGTAAGCTTGTAATAATGCATATAATTATTGCAAATGTATAGAATTATCATTATTTTTGTTGTTTATCTTTACACAGAAAGATAAAACAAATTGTTGTACATAAGAAAATTAGATATAGCAAGAAAATTTAGATAGAACTAGCGCACACAGGGAGGTAAGGGAATTTTTCTACCAAAGGGTGGCCTACGTGACCTACCGCAGGCGTCGAAGCGATGGACGGGGGACCGTAAAGATCGCCTTCGACGCCGTCACGGACATGCGATATATGCAAGAGGTATAAAGTCAGTAAGGAAGGGAAGGGAAAGATGTCCAACAGTGGTCGCCCTGCCGACGTGATGGAAAAGGGTTTCATGCATTCTTGAAAAAAAGTACAAAATTGAAAATTATTTATTTAATTAGAATCTTTTATATGTACTTAAAGTAACGTTTGAGGTAATAAAGGATCAGAAGGAAGGAAACACAAGGTTGTATTTTCGTTATTTCTGATGCCGAAACGCCACTATTCCCACGCCAACAACGGAAACACTTAGCATACAGGTAAAGGCCCACCCCGCACAACACTGTGCGCGAACGGCTGGCGGCACCGTTTATTACACCGTCCCGAAGCCAACGCAGAGCGGACGCTCCCAGTGTGGGAAGAAAAGGTAGGCGAACACCGCTTCAACAAAAGGATCTATCCATAGGGAAAGAAGCGACGAGAAACCTACAGAGCCAAGTTATCTCAAAAAAAATATTTTCTTATATACCTACTTAATGTTTGTTACAACGTACAAGCATGACAGTAAAAAAGTTACAATAGAAGTTCAGTTCCATGAACTTTTGTCACATAAATTAAAGTATTATAGGTACAAGTACCTATACTTTAATAGTCTTTTATAGGTAAATAATGATTGACTAGTTATTTTTACAAATATATTCCTTACATTTTATACTATACCAGCGACCCGCATCGGCTTCACACTGGTTATCTCGGTTTTTTTACAATAATATAAACGAATTTTCATATAAATCTTCCGAAAGAAATTCTTTATCTGATGGTGGAAACCGCATCAAAATCCGTTGCGTGATTTAGGAGTTAGCGGAAATACATACCTACAGAATGACAGACAGACGCAGAAAGCGATTTTAATTCATATTATTGCCTGTCTGAATGCATTTCCGGGTAAATACGCAACTGATTTTGATGTAGTTTTCACCATCGGTTAGAACATTTATTAACGATGATTTATACATATGTATAACATACATGCTTAATATAGTAAAGAAAAGTCAAGTAAACCTGTGCAAAGCCGGGACGGGTATCTGGTAAATATTATAAATATCCTTGTCCTTAGTATTAGTGCCAATAATACTCTTTGCTTTACTATGCGGCATTCTCATTCTACTGGCGATTAGACATTTCAACAATAATAGTGTTAGCATTCTAACTGGTTCTATTATTAAACTTTATATTATTGATAATAAACAAATTTTACAGTTAACGTATGTTACAAATACTGTGCACCACGGACACTGAATAATGAATAACTTACTAAATGTGGGTGACATTTTGTTGCCAATATTTGCGATTTGATTCCCTATATTTAAATTCGATTGCGCGGTATCGTCATTATACGACGTGCCAGACATGACGCGCCAGTTTTGCATTATGACGTACCCGCTAGAAAGAGTGCCGTTGATGCAAGATTCGCCAGAGGGGCTACTAAATGCAGGTTGTGCATCAGGAGACTTGTAAATCAAAAGACTTGGTATAATTATATCTAATAATGCTAATTATTTTCGACTTTTTCGACAACTGTACGTACCGTGAGATATCAATAAGTTCGTTAAGGCGGTAATTGTAGGCATTGCTTGTATTTTAATTAGGGCTGGTAAACTATCAATAATTGAATCTAATCTACAATTTAAAACGAAAACGAACCCAAATTGTATGTCAAGCAATGGGAGAATTGCCTTAGTGTCAAGTGTGGGTGGGACAGGTGAAAAGCTATTATAGCTTTATCTAATTTACAGTAGTCAGTAGTTGCAGAACTCCACCACCGCCGCTTCCGCAAGCCTGCACCTCTCGGACGGCACCACAGTCGACTTTCACTGTTAACATAAGATTTGTATTAGAATCGTCCCACAAAAACCCTGCCTATAAAAAAAATGCCTATACCTGTGCGTTTTTTTACTCTAATCCGAAATATAATTGTTTAATACATTTATTAGGAGAGGCCAAGTTGGTTGGAACACATTGGTGATGATGATATAATGATAAAAGGCAAAGTGTTACTCATTCATTCATTGGAGAGGAAGCCTACGTTCGCAGGCGGATACATTATGGGCCTATCAAATGATGACAATGATGAAAATTACGTAAACTGTAATTTTCAGTTAAAATTAATTTATAATATTTTGCTATTCTCATAATTGCCTTCGCCGTAGTTTCATGTGGTTATAGAGGCTAAACTAACAACAAATACTGCCTGTTTGCCTACCGCACAGGACACCTAAAAAGGGAGATTTTCATTACAATTCATTGTACATTTGATTTTTAAAACTTAGAAACAACTAAATATCATCATACATTTACATAAAGTAATAATTATTGTGTACTCGCACACGAGAGCCCGAGGCCTTGACCATGATTAGGCAGATCAGATAATTACAGTTGAGCGACTGCCATTTGACCTCCGTGACCTTCCTCCGTTAACAGGAGAATTTGACCCGCTTGGACCATGGTTACACAATCAGTCGCCTGAACGTGCAGGTTTCATCACGATGTTTTGTCTCATCTTAATAGCATCGGTTAGCGTTCAACTAATGTATATAACTCAGAAAAGACCCATAGGTACATGGCGGCACTGGGATTCGAACCAACCTTAACCACTAGGCCACCGACGCTCTATATTTACATACTAGCTGTGCCCGCGACTTCTATCGTTTGGATTACAAATGTTTTGTATGTCTCGTATTAAGTAACACTGATCTGCGGTGAAGCAATCTTATCAAAAGAGGAGCTTTTTACTTTGCATTTGAAAACTCCCAGTCTAGTCTCTCCTGTCTTTGTAATTTCGACTGTAAAACAGTGTTCGCTGAGTGCCTGCCTGGTTCGGTGGTGGGACGAAGATGGTGTATTAGATTGTGCAGTTCCTTTGCAGTCTCCGAAACGTATCCGGTAAAAATATATAGGTTAGACAAAGACAGACTGATTGCGATGTTCCAGGTTTTAGGTAAAGCGTCTTCTTAGCAATGAAAGTTTTACCCCTTTGAACCTCTTGCCTCGTTGCCTCACTACATAGTCTCTAGCTGGTTTTATTGTGGTATAACTCAAAATACTCCAATAGTTGAATGATTTTTTTCCTAGTGTCACTACATATTATAAAACAAAGTCCCGCGCTGCGTCTGTATGTCTGTATGTTTTGTGTACGTGAACTCAAAAACTACGGAACGGATATTCATGCGGTTTCCACCATTAGACAGTGATTCATGAGTTAGGTTTAGGTGTATTATTTGTTCAGGTTACTACCCGTGCTAAGCCGGGGCGGGTCGCTAGTATGCCATAAACAGAGTGTAACACTTGCACTGTAAAACAGTCTATAACAATGGTATAAAGACGGTCCAAAGGTCAAAGCGTTACGCTTGATCTGCGATTGACTTAAATAACCATAAATAATATTGAATAACATTGCAACAAAATGTCAATAGAGAGCTATCTAACAGAAAAATCTGTTTTTCCATACACAAGTTAAAATTTCCGGTTCTGACATGACAAATGACATTTTGTTGTAATATGACTACCTTTAGCCGTGTACATACAAACGCTAGTTATTTGGACCTTCTAATGAGGCGTAATTTCTGAACTACAACATCAATGATCTTAAAATATTTACGGGGCCATCTATAAAATACCTGTTACAGTTTTATTACAAGTAAAGATATGTTACTTCATTGCGATCCTGTTCCCCATTTTATAGTGAAATTTTGAATAGGTGTAGGGGTTTAGGAATAGGCAGTATCTAGGCGTCTGATCTAAACCTAATCATAACGTCCGAAAATCGAATTATTGAGTTGTCGCTGCAGGGTGTAGAAACATTACGGATATGTCGACACATCGTGTTCGATAATCGATATAACGAAAATATTAGGAAAAAAAACCACCACTTTCGCACTCAAATATGTAGAGAAACCATTCCAGAATACCCTTCTAAACGCGTTAACAAACTGAAGGCAGAGCATACTTACAGGCTGCGTTTGTGGCTCCTCATCGTCTTCCTCGTCCGTGAAGACCGGCAGGGCGTCCTCGGGCCATGGTACTGCACAGTGCCTGTCTCCATGACGTTAGTCGTTGAGGCGCTTACATCGGTTTAGAAATGGGGGCATTCATTTATTTCATCGTGTGAAACCTCTGGTGTCGGAGTATCGTGCTGCCCAAGAGGCCTCTGGTGTGGCTTATCTCGACTGCTATCAATCGATAGCAATCGGGACCGTCGGTTTCACCAACTAGCAACGCCATAAATCCACGCGGGCCAAGTCGCGGGCAGAAGCTAGTTCAATTATGAACAATATCTTACTTGCGTGAATATTATTTCTGTGTGCAATTTACAATTTCCTTCCTTATGCTACAAGGGATCTGTAATCGATGCTCGCCGATCGATCATGCTACCATGCTGCGATGTAGCCAACTGAAAGCCACATCCATAATGGCACCTTCAAATGCCTCTTTATCAATTATAAAATGAAGCATCCCTTCATCAGACGTCACACAGGTAGTCTGGAGACAGTCTTGTAGCGGTCTTCTTAATTATTTATGTCTGAAAAAAAAAGCAAGATGATCCATTTATAAGACAAATGAAATACATACTAAATACTTAATTATGTATTTAGTTTAAATAGAATTAGATTACTGTTAAACTGTGAAATAAATAAATAAATACTAAATGACGAAACAATCCATGTCTTTATTTTAGTCCAGTTGAAGAAAGAACCATATACAAATTAGAATGAAACTTATAATTTTAACTAAGTAGGCACCTATTCAAATCGAATCAGCAACTACATCTAAACATGAATCCCTAGTTAAAGTTTCAGCATCTCGACAATTTTTTTTATTTAAATACATTGTATTAATTATTTAATGTAGATTGATTCATACATTAACTAGGTAGTTTAACAAAGCAATCCAAAAGTACCTACATTATAACATAATACCTAGGTTGATATAAAAAAAAGTCATCTTATCGTTAATGTCCCGGTTGTGCTCTCGAGAACGAGGGCCCGGGGTCCGCCTTGACCGTGATTCAGGATTTGGCGCTCAGGTAATTACAGTGGAGCGACTACCATCTGACCTCCGTGACCCTGCTACCTGGTTACCAATACACACACAAGATTGGGCCATGGTTACCCATTCAGTCAGTTTCATCACGATGTTTTCCCTCACCGTAAGAGCATCGGTTAGAATTCATATAATGTACATAACTCAGAAAAGAGTCATTGGTACATGGCCGCAGCGGGATTCGAACCCGGTACCTGTCGCTTACGAGTTGGGATACTCAACCGCCCGACCACCGACGCGCTTAATAACTAGGTTGAAATATCAACCTCCAATATGCATGTATTCTACATAAAAACTTTCTGGGAGATATTCTAATAAATGATAAGGAAAACAGCATCAAAATCCATTGCATGGCTTAGGAGAAGTTAGCGGAAATACACATACAGACAGATAGACGCGGAAAGCGACTTTATTTTATACCGTGTGAGGAATCCTCTTAATATTATATATGGATAAAACATATGCTCCTTTTTTCCACCTTACTCCTACTTGCGCCATATAATGTGTAGTTCGAGCGACCGGCGCCGCAGGCGGAAGGCTAGTAAGGATTATAAATGCGAAGGAACTCGGTCTGTTCTACTTTCACGGCTAAACGACTGCACCAATTACAATTAAATTCTGTATGGAGATAGTTTGGCACCTGAGGATGGACATAGGCTACTTTTTATTCTCCTCCACTCGTAGGATACAGGTGCAATAGTCCACGCCAGCGGAGCCGCGGGCGTAAGGCCAGTAATTATTATAAATGCGACAGTAACTCTGTCGGTCATACTTTCACGGCCAAACGACTGCACCAATTTCGATGAAATTCAGAATAGAGATAGTTTGGCACCTGAGGATGGATATAGGCTACTTTTTATTGTCCAAGATATAGGTACAACAGTCCACGCGGGCGGAAAGCTAGTCAATCATAAAATTAAAGTATTTGGATGTAGAATAAATATTTAAAAACTCGCGAAGAATCATTAGTTGAATGCAAACCTATTATGGTGAGGGAAAACATCGTGATGAAACTTGCACATTCAGGCGACTGAATGATCCAATCGGGTTAGGTTCCCCTGGTAGCAGGGGTCATGGAGGTCAGAGGGCAGTCGCTCCACTATAGTTAACTGATCAGCCAAATCCTGGATTATGATCAAGGAGGACCACGGGCCCTCGTGCGCAAGAGTACACCCGGGGCAATAACGCCCAGATGACTAATATAATTAAATATAACAAATATATAAATTAAAAAATGATATGGTATAGTAAAAATGGTATCACTACAAATTATAAAACAAATTCCCACGCTGCGTCTGTCTGTTTATTCGCGATCTTCATGCTGTTTTCACCAACAGACAGAGTGCTTCATGCGGAAGGCTTAGGTGTATAATTTTAATTGGTTAAGGTCACCTGTACTTCCAGGCACGTCGCATAATATAAGTAAATGAAAATTGTTTTCAGTTGTCAAATGTACACAAAACAGTTTTTGCATCAGGCCATTAAAAAGTTGTAATAGAAATGGTCTGTGGTTATACAATGTGTGGTTATACAAAGGTTATACAATACTGTAGGTACAGAAGGTGCTTGACCTACCCTGTTAAGACCTTAGATTTTATACTGGTGGTGGATAGGCTGATGTGCCGTCTTCTGTACAGACAATAAGGTAAACATATGTACAAATAACAAACAATACATAAATACCTTTAACCTGTCATATAGTTTTGGGTGCTGATGCTTGTCGGTCAGATGGATGGTGCAGGTTTTGCCACCACAACCATCTGCTTTATAGTGTCCCTAGAAAAGAACACTATGCGCTATTTCCATTAAGGAGCACATCTTTTTTCTGGAAATTATTTCAAAAACATTTTAATAATTGGGACACATATATATCATATATCTTTTGGTTGTCTACAACATATTGCAGAATATTCCTGCAACCCCAACCTGACGACCTGAGTGGTTTAGTAGTCTACATGCCGATATGCCACGCAAGAGGTCCTGGGTTCGATTACCGGCCAGGCAGAAATTGAAAATGATTAATTTTAATTTCTGTTACAGGTCTGGATGTTCTATGTATAATAAGTATGTATTTAAAAGTATACAAGTAGTTTATCAGTTATCTAGCACCCATAACACAAGCTTTTCTTACTTTGGGGCTAGATGGCACTGTGTGAATTTTTCTATGATTATTTATTTATTTATATTGGCATCATTACTATAGTGTTATGCAATTGTTCAGCTCCAGTATCTAATATCAATGAGTTTATTGCCACAACATTGGCAGATCCTTGGTCACTAATTGTGACTCTAATTGAAAATCCATTACTGAAAACAGCTGACATTAATATTCTTGAAATTAGAGGTTTTAACACCATCTTCAACAAAATAAAAAGCTATTAGTATTTTACAATTACTAAAGAGGCCATGAAAACTTACTTTGTCAGCAACATTTGAAGAAAGTTTTCTGGATTCAAGATCCTCAAAGGCTTCTATTAATCCGGTTTGAAAATTAAAAGATAAATTTTTACTAATAACCATTTCATCAAACAACAAAACACACAGCTTGGCTGATTCAGATTTAGTAGGTGAAATGTCTGTCAAATGCTGGAAAATAAAATCATTGCTAGTCTAAGATATATTAGGAATATTTAACAAAAGTTCCTTCATCAGGTTTCCTTTTCATTTTACATCTACTCCCACGAATAAGAGTAGCACACTCCCAAAGAGGTATGGAGCTAACAATGAAAGGCCACTCTTGTTGCTCAGAGCTCAATAGATCTGTAGATGTACAAGGCCTTGGTGAACAGTAGACTGACTGTTCTCTCAAACAGGCTCCCACATCAAAAGATGTGGACGGTGTTGAGAGGTGGTCAGCATAAAACTCATCAAAGTTCTCATAACGGGGGCACATTGGGTTGTGGAAGAGCTTAGCACATCAACATATGGATGTAGCTCTTGCGGGGGGTGCTTGTGCAGGGCAAAATTGGATTTGGCAAAATCTACAACCTAAAACACCTATTTAGCATTAGAATTAAGTGAGGTCGGTTGGAGTGTAGCAAAGGGGGCGCTGAGGAAAAAAGACTTGTAAAATTGTGAGGTCAATTCTGGACAAAGCCTCTTGGAACTTGGAGGTTTAAGATAACGCAAACGCAAATCCTTTTAGGTTTATATTTGCAGTAAAGGGTTAATAATGTTTACCTAACTTATGAAGCAATAAATATTGAAATCTAAACAATTAAGCAACTTTGGGGTGGAGTATTGATAGAAGAGGCCTATGCCCAGCAGTGGGGATGATGATGATGATGATAGTATCGTTTTATAGCAATATCGTCAGGAGCGAAATGACGGACTTACACAAACACGCTTACGTGTTTTAATTTATTATTATACTGGCTACGATGATAGTCGAGCAAGAATCGACAATGGTTTATCCATACCTGTAAACGAGAACTATTTGTGTACGGGATTGCAAACAATCTAGAATTAGATTGAAGTTTCACCAACTTTTGTTAAACGGAGGATTGAATGGAAAAATCAAAGGGAAATACTCACAAAATCAAAATACATACAGAATTACAGAAGGGCCGTAAATACACTTAATACGAACACGAACACAAAGCACAGAATTAAAACGCTAAACGCACTGCAAATTTATCACTTCACACACAAACCTAATTTCACTGAACTCTTCAATAACTATTATTAATTAAAAAATTGAAAATGCTTAGGAGAGAAAATAGCGTCGGTCGCGTCACAGCGGCAGACAAAGTACACAAATTGGATTGAACTAGTTTAGTTTGAATAATAACCGTCGTTTTACATTAAAGAGCCGTCATCACTTGGCGCCAACGCGGAAAAATCGCCATATTGTTTCTTCTGTAGATAAAATTTTTTCTGTATGCATTGTTTAGTCGGTCGTCAGTTGTTTTCTCACAAGCAACTACTACAGTTGATTCTAATCCTTACAGAGTAAACAATAAAGTCGCTTTTCATTTATCGTCGTGCACGGGATGGGGGGAAAGGGACACATTTTTTTTAGTATGAGTAAATAGAGATGGAGACATCCTAGTTTATTTTTCCAGAGCTCTATTGTACACATCAAGGCAATGTAAGTTGGACAGCCCTGACTATGACAAAGTTATTGACAGATTGCGCATGACAGACAAACACTTGACGCACACGAGCACATCCGAGCACATCTTTGTTCAATTCGGGGAAAGCAAAAGGATCTAGCTCATACAGCCAAGTCTTCCGTTTCTCGAGATCCGATTAAAAAGATACTGAAATGATTAAACTATTTTTTCAAAAAATTGTAGGTGGCGTAGATTAGAAACGATTCTCAAAAATAAATCAAAATGAAACCATTCGATGTATTAAAATGTAGACATTTTGCGCTATCTTCTTAGGAAAGGTATTAAAACTAAGTATCTTTTCACAAAACAGTTTTCGGAGTAACTTTGTTTACCAAATTCAATACTTGAGCACCGACATATTCTTCTGTATATAAAAGCTTGACCCACAGAGGTGACCTGTCAATGGTTACGCTAGTTCTACGTTTTATGTAGCAACACCGGAAGTAGTATAATCTGTCATCAAATTCATATGACGCTATAAAGCGCGCTCTACATGTTCGCCGAAACTTCCGGCGAAACTTTTGCTGGGACTTTGGTCGACCCTCTACATTCTCGCCTATTAGGGATGTGGTGGTGTCAAAACGCGCGACATTTTATCGATTCATCGGTGTAATATCAGTAATCTACTGTAAACAGGGTCACAGAGGTGATAGCACCTGCTCTACTGTAATTACTTGATTTACTAATATCCTGGATCATGGTCAAGTGTATCCCGAACCTGTTACGGGAAAAAGCGCTAGGAATATAAATATAAAATCGATCGAATCGAGACGACAACAAACTATCTCTACTTAGTCTATGAAATAGGCAAGACATGCCAAATAAGCACGGGACTACACGAATACTACCTCTACATTCTCGTGTTCCCGCGGAACTGTCCACATGTGGAGCGCGCTTAAGAATGACAGATGGACAGTGACGTGATCGTAGATATATTTTTTTTTTAATAAAACGATGAGTAAATAATAAATATTACCATTATCGCCCGCGTGGCACGTATAGTTCGATCTGAACTGACCCTTATTCAAAATGAAAACGTGGTTCTAAATACGTATATATACACGATATAATTTTTTTTTTGCTGCTACGAATAAAATTAGGTATTTTGTTTCATTGAATTATAATTATATTTAATAATTTGTTGTATTTAATAAGTAATTATGGAGATAAATTGAAATTTGATTGACAGCAAACGATAGGAATGCATGAACTGGGTTCATTCCCGTTGTCCACAAAATACTATCCACCGACAACGACAACAACGGCAATTTTAATATCGTTGTCCCCCAAATGCTAAAACACATATGTCCTAGATTAGGGCAGACTCTAGCAGGGAAGAGATCCAGCAGAAGGTATTTTCGGGATAGTGTTATTGAAATAAGAATTAGAAGAACAGTTTAACAGTTTGTTGAAGTAATAAAGCATGATTACAATAAAAATAGCAAACAATGAAAGAATAGGATGAATTTAGGATAATTTCAGTAGCAGATCAGAGTCACTGGAAGACCCGCCGCCACCCATGGCCTCCTGATAGGCCGAAGCCCAAGGTGCGCCAGGTTATCTTTTCACGTACGCCCTTGTACAAATTATAATCGAGCTCTTTCTAATGTAAGAGCACTTAAGTTTTCTTAATAAAAATAATAATATTAAAACTAAAATCGACATTATTGGTGATATAATGGTGGTGGTGGTTTTTTTCTGTATGTCTGTTTTGTATACTATTTATTGTGCACAACCCTAGCAGAGTCCGGGCGCTATGACGATGATGAACAAATGTTTAAAGAAAAAATTATATTTGATTAAATAGGTAATATTGATTATTTACTATAACATTTATTTAATAAAAAATATATCGAAATGTAAATAAAATGTACGATTACATCACTGTCCATGTGACATTCTAATAGCGTCATATCATAGGCGAATACTACACACACGATATTTATCGTGATACGTATCGTGATCCATATCGAGTAATATTTTGGATCGCAAGTCGACCCTACACACACGATAAGAATCGTCGATATTTTCATTAGTCTATGCATTCTTTCATTCATTTTGATGGCTGAATAGACTAAGTTGCCAATGCCTAGCCTAAAAAAAAGCATTTTTGACGCGTCGCTGGTGTATATTTACGATTTATACGTATTTTTACCAAAATGACTGATAAAGCTAGCGTTGCTATAGTATTAGCATTAGGATTAAAAGAACGGGTGAAGAGAAAAAAATGAGAAAAATTATGAGGATGAGGATCTTGTTGACTTTTTATACTTTTATAGTAACTGTCCAGGTCCATAGTGGCCACAGCAGCTTGAAAAAAAACACAAATATTGTTTGTGTTTATTTTCAAGCTGTTTGTTTATTTTTATTGAAAATAAATTTGAAATTACGTTATTTATCTGTCAGTTTGACAGAAATGTCGTGATAAATATCGACTAGATACTAGACGCTCGATATATATCGCACGATAGTTGATACGGAACGTAGATTTCTGGATTTTCGGAAATTCTGTGATCCGTATCACGATTCGTGATACTCTAGGCTACACACTCGATAAATATCGTGATCCTGCGTGAATCACGATATATATCGTGTGTGTAGTATCCGCTATATAGCCTACTTCATCTAGATGAAGGAGGCTATGGTCATATGAATTTATTGGACTACTTCCGGTGTTGCTACATAAAACGCAGAACCAGCGCCGCGATTGACAGATCACCTCTGTGGCTGGTCAACCTTGTCAATCAGTAAAGTATTGCGAGAAAAAGTATCGATAGCCTGAATCGACTATCCAAAATATCGATCAATCCCTCCCCCCTCCTAATTAATAATTTTTATGTCATCATCACATTCACAGTAGTGAGTAGAATTTTCAATTCTGATTCTCCTTGAAATCGAATAATAAATAATAATTAACTGGTTGTTTTCAGTGGTTTTTGTTATATTTTATATTTATAGTTTAATTTGAGGTTTTCGTAAATATAATGGAGGTAAGTAAAGTATACCTTGGGTTAGATTTTCAAAAATGGAGATGACCATGCAATATAAATTGTTTTTGAATTATTCCTCTAGATTGAAATATTGAATGCTGCTGGCTCAAAGTCTTTGGGTAAAATACAAGTGAGCGAGGGAAACACTATACAGGATGTAAAAAATAAAATTCAAAAGATTAATAAGACACTGTATCCCGACCGGCAAGCTATCAAATTGGAAAGTAAAGGTAAAACTCTAAAAGATGAAGATTCCTTAAAATCTTTCAATTTACAAGATGGCGCAAAATTATATGTAAAAGACCTTGGACCCCAGATATCTTGGAAGAATGTATTCTTGGCTGAATATGCTGGACCCCTATTTGTATACTTATGGGCATACCAACGTCCATGGCTCTTATATGGAGCACAGGCATCAGCACCTGGTTCTGTGGCGACGTAAGTAATTTAAAAAATTTATTTAAAAAGTTAATTCCAATTCCAATTGATTCATATAATACTGCATAGAATGCATAGTTAAATGCAATGTTTTACAGTGTTGCTGCTGTTTGCTGGTCAGCCCATTATGTGAAGCGGATTCTTGAGACTTTATTTGTTCATCGCTTCTCCCATGGCACAATGCCAGTCCGCAATTTGTTTAAGAATTGCAGTTACTACTGGCTATTCACATTGTATGTGGCGTATCACGTCAACCATCCCCTATATACTCCACCAAGTGAAATCAGTTTCTATGTTGGACTCATTGGATTTATAGTAAGTATAAGTTAGGATTTATCAGTATTTATTATTTTGCCACTTTTTATTTCTTATGAGAAAAAATGGGGAATATAATGTCTTCTTATTTTAGTTTATGCACTGTTGGAGGGAAGGGTCCCAACACAGTATTAGCTAATCCTGGGGCAGTCTTAGTATCAAAACAGGCTATCAACTTAGCGGTAGATTCTGTCTCAATAGAAGTTGCAGCACGGTGGGAATGAATAATGGGCATAGTAAAAAAACTATTTATCAGTTTTGAATATGATTATTAAGAAGTAGTAACTGTACAGGTGTATTAACTTACTATTAAATGAACTATACATTCAATGCCAATACAAAAAGTACTGCTAACCTTGATTTGATCAAAGTCCATTTTTTGTTATGTTGTGTGAGTACACTATATGCTATATTTATAATACTCTCGACACATGGTAGTTAATTGTTAAATACAGCAAATACACAAATACAAATAGCCACGTTAGGAGCCACCATTAAGTATCTTACAGATATTAGGTATAAGGAGATAACAACGCAAATACCTACATTAGATCTATCTACAGAAGAATGTTTCACAATGATGTATTTTTTTCTCTGTTATTATGAGCTTTGCTAGTAAGGGTATTACAGCAAGGAACTTGAGATCTGACATGTAAACCATGTTTTCTTTATGTTTGTATTTTATTTATACAAAAATTTACAATGAGTATTTAAGTATTTACAAGAGAGGGACTATGGCTCCCGTTCAGGATCAATCCTGGTCTAAAGGGCTTCCCTTGCTCTAAAGTGTGACAATTCTGCCAGTTAATAGGTATTTCTGGACTGGGGATGGCCCAGAGAGGCCTCTTTGAATAGAGGTTATAGTACTTATCATTATTTTCTAATGTTAAGTTAAATTTGTTCCCCTTTTTTTCTGTTGTGTTTTAGTTAATTTTATTTCTTACTTGTCCTATTTATAATCATCTTGGCGTTAATATCCCGATTATGCTCTTCTGTGCAAGGGCCGGAGTTCGCCTTGACCATGAGCCAGGATTTAGCATATCACATGCTGTTGCCAAATGGTAAAACATATGTCCAGGCTACTGTAACTGTTTACCATTGGCAAGCCATACTTACATTTCTTTTCCACTTTAGTGACATTAGGTATAAAAATTCGTTATAAAAGTAGTGCTGTATGCAGCATAGTTTCGCTACAAAATTGGACAAAGCTTGATAAAAAAAATTGATATACAGGGTGTTACATAATATATGTATGAAGCCGTGAACTGGATGGAGTGCTAAACATATTAAAACGATAGGTACAATTATTTCTGTCGTACATGGAATTTTTGTACCTATCGTTTTCATACATTTGGCACTCCATCCGGTTCATGGCTTCCATATATTATGTAAGTGAACTGGATGGATATATTATGTAACACCCTGTATAAAGCAATTTGTGTTCTCTGTTTTAGTTATGTGAAGTGGGCAATCTGAGCATCCATATTTTACTGAAGAACCTGCGCCCACCCGGCACAAAACTTCGCCGCATTCCTAAGCCAGATGGCAACCCATTCTCAGTGCTCCTTAACTATGTTTCTTGCCCTAACTATACTTACGAAGTTGGCTCTTGGCTTTTCTTCACAGTCATGACGAAGTGCGCCCCAGGTGAGTGATATTTATATGTACATAAGTTTATAATTCATTATTCCTTTCCATTTCCATACCATTGGAATAGGAATGAATATCTTTGTAATAAAATCATTTGCATAGCAATGTATTCTGTTTTGTTAAGTTACCTTTTGTGGTGAAGGTTAACCTGAATCCATTAAAAACTTAATTACCTTCACTAACCGTGACCATGACGTGGACATACTAACGAGTCAGTAAGTTCCTGATGTTTGGGAGCGGAAGTGGGTGGTGCGGTAAAGTCGATTCATTTTTGCAAACCTTCATTTGGTCACAGGTTGCACTCTGCAGTAACTTCCAAGATTACGAGATAAAATACCTGTTGCATATGGCTTGGCTCTAATCTTCTTCTTATCGTGTCATTGGAGATCTTGAGCGATAAGGAGTCTGGGCAGGCCGGGCAGACTAGCAAATGCGCCATTTTTTGCGGCTTCGCTCCTCACTCGCAGGCACTTTCGGTGGAAGCGATATACCCCCATCTGCATAAATTTTCTCTTGATCTCAGTGGCGTACCTAGGTAGGCAAGGGCCCTGGTGCATAGAGAAAGATTCGGGCCATCACCCTCTCTTTCCCCGTAGCTTCAACTTATATTGGCCTTCAAAATTATAGATAGAGAGTTGAACTTATCATTAGTAAGCTTAATCCATACGTCATCTCTATGAGTAAATATCTAAAATCTCCGTGCTTAATAAAAGAAAATGGGAATAAATAAGCAACGACGCACATAGCATTATAAAGTATTTGATCTACACTCATGACGTAATGTTCCAATTACATATTCGAAAACAGTCGTTTAAGGATACACTTTTTTCACGCGTCTATAATTTTTTTTTAAATTTCAATATGATATAGCATTTCCCATACTATTTTCATTACAGCTGTATTGTAAAATAACTTTTTATTTTAATCATTATGCAACACTTCTATTTTTTAAATTCTTGTCGGGCGCCCGGTCATGGCTGAATATCTAAAATGTATACGGCCAAATGTAGGCTGAATATCTTGGATGTCTTTAACAAATTCAATATTCAATTAAAAATTTAAATTTTCCTGATTTTTTTTCTGTGTAATTATTTTCCCGCTAAACAGAATATTTTTTCTAATGAATGTTTTTTCTTATTTGAAGCAAATAAATAGATAAATGTGAAAGTAGTAAAGTGAATTTCCCGCCGCTTGATATCCTCGACGCGTAGATACAACAGAACTGACTCGCAGCTTACTTCCAGCAAAGTTGAGAAAATTATTGGTACGATATTTTAATATGGTACGATAATTATTGGTACGAGATTTAATTATTTTTTGTCTCTGACCTTGCACGCATTTTTTGTATGAAAAAGCTGTCAAAGCCCCCTCTATAGACTGGCCAGAAGGTCGCTAGCATTCCAATCTCTTTGAAGTAGTGTATGCAACTGCATATAATTAGGTATTAAAACACTCGTGTCAAATAATTATCATACTCGGCTACGCCTCGTATGATAAACAGACACTCATGTTTTAATACCCCCTTTTATATGACAGTTGCATAAACTACTATATTATACAGATGAGATCAATAGATAAAAAAGAAAAACGATTTTTAACAGAGTTCTCCGTCCAATTCACAACCTCTTGCGCGCTTTAATTTTTGCGAATTCGTCTATAACTTCACTCAAATCCAAGTTTAATGCCGCCTTATTTTCTATTGCAATTAACGATAAGTGTTGGAGGCGATCTTGTCCAATGCTGTTTCTTAAATAATTTTTTATAATCTTCAATTTACTGAAAGATCTTTCTGCTGCCGCGGAAGTAACAGGAATTGTATGAAACAGTAGCATTGCTGTATACACTTCCGTAAGGTCACATTCGAGCACGCTAAATTTCGTTATAATTTCTTTGCAAAAATGGCGAATGGACCACGTCTCCGTCAATTGAGGAAGGAAACATTAAGAAATTGGAGCGAAAAAGTGGGTCCAATTATATCGGTATATTTCATCTGAAACTGATCACATTTCGCGAGTAAAATCGTTTCATTCATGCTAAGCAAATTTTTTGGAATCAAAAGTCGAACGTTTTACAAACAGTGTCGAGTACATTGTTGAAAATAGTTACTCTGAAGACTTTTTCCTGGTTTTGGAATCGGTGATCAGAAGCCAATTCATCGAAATGCTTTTTAGTTTTTCTTCGTCGCTTTTCTGGAAAGGTAGGATCGATATCGTATTTTTTCGTGGTTTCGGTGGCCTTGGATTTGAAGGACTTGAAGTCATTCTTGTACTCTTTTAATTTATCCGTTGTTTCGTCCAAAGCCTTACTCGCCTCGTCCAAAACGATATCACGTTTTTGCAAAATTTTGGAAACATAATTAATCCTGTTTAATACACTGAGCATGAATTCGCAAAGGAATACAAACTCAAAATTCAGCATTTTTGATTTTATAACCTCTGCTTCACTACGTTAGTCTTTACTTGATCTCTTCAGCGTTATGTCGGACAATGCTTCAATAATATCGAAAGAACGAACTTTGAATGTACGTACTCTGCGTTTGGCTGAATATCTTTAATTTGTTTTTGTACGCCAATATACGCACCACTCATTACACTGGCCCAACCATAACCTTGCCCGACACACTTTTTAAAATCAAGTCTCTTTTTGGAGAACAACGTGGTTACTTGATTTACCAAATCAAGTATTATATTTTTCGTTTTCGATCAAGTTGAGAGTTATTATAGATTATACCGTTGCCGTTCTGCTGCAACCTGTATTATACATGTTTTATCATCGGGTGTTTTTTTTTAGCGAAAATAAATTTAAGCAAAATATTGTGCTAGATGGATGAATGTACGGAATAGAAATAATAGGATTAGTGGTAATACTCGATGAAATATACAGGGCTCCCTGAGCTCCGGGGCCCTGGTGCACTGCACCGCCTGGCCCTATGATAGCTACGCCACTGGATCTGCCGACCTGGGCGCGCAACCTGTTCATCGTCTTCCAAATCGGCCAGGGCAGTTCATAACCAGGTGGCAGTTTGGCTCTAATAAGCATTATCCACCGTTGGATTTGAGCCTCCTCACATCAGTGGAGGGTTTTGCCATAACAATAAGTTATGAGACTTGGAGTGGGAGATCTGTTTTGGTCAATGAAGGTCCTAGGACACCATTAGTTTTCGGATCGTACGACTATTTATACTCTGTCGGGAACATATTATCATCCAGTAAATTGATATATACATAAATAACGTCACATTTTTAACCCTTATTTGATGTCCTTAGTTTTTTAAATATTATATTTCTATTAATCTATTCTTAATATCTATTTTCAAATACTTGGTACTTGGTGTGTGTGTGATATGACTTGCTATGGTGACTTCTAATATACTACAAGAGTGTTGCTGGTGCAATTACAAAGCAATTAATATTTCATGAAGGTACAACTTTTGTTTCCAGCTGGTCTCTTTGCTGCAGCAGGCTTCTATCAGATGGCAGTGTGGGCGATCGGCAAACATCGCAACTACAAGAAGGAATTCCCGGATTATCCTAAAGGACGCAAGGCCATTATACCTTATGTCCTCTAAACATCATACTCTATCGTAAGCCAGGTATTTTTTAATCTCGAGATCAAGGCATAATAGTTATGTCACATAAAAGATTGAAGATTTGTGTTTGTCTGTATGTTAATGATGACTGTAGGTATTTGTTATAATTTATTTGATTAAGTATGTGGGATTATTTTAAGGTTAATGGTCTACAAAGGAAAGGATTGATTAGGTGAAGGTGAATTTTTAAACTAGTTTTTTTACGTACAAATGCATTATAGCTACACACAAGTATGCATTGACATGTTCAGATTTATTATTTTGTGGGTCTAGAATAAAATTCTTCCATAGTCATTAATATAATGTTCTACATTCTTTTAATTAATTGAAAGCATTTAAGTTTAATTAAAATATTATTTTGTTATTTGCAATGTATTTCATTAAGATTTCAATAAAATAATAATGAACAGGATTTCAAACTTTATTCCAGTACCAAAAGGATATTATTAGATAAAGATTAAAATTTATCAGACATAGATTAAGAATTATAGATGTATGAGAAGCTAGAAAGTGGCGGTACATGGTCAGCCTGCCGCTCCTGTGGGTCAAACTTATTTTGTACAATAGCGATATATGTTTGTTCCGTGTGAAGTGATTCTATTTTGGGAAAAGCAATCTCGTTTGTTCCCAAACAGTTACACTCACCAGAATTCCCTCCGGAAGACGCGCGACCTATTTTTTGTTTTGCAAGTTTTCAGAAAGTTTGGAACAAACTAAATATGATCACAGCTAGTACAGTTTTTTATAGGAACTGACTAGACATTTGACCGCCATCTCCCTTGGTGGATGACGTCGAAGATGGAGCATACCTGTCTAGAAACAGGTTATTTCTTCTAGCCTTGAAGGTGTCCAGATGTGACGATACACACTCGCTGGCAACGTGTTCCGTTCCTTAGCCATCCCGCCCGACATTGACGTTTAAAATACTGTTTCCCGTTGTCAGTTATTATTAGTTGTTAAAATATGAATATTTAGCTTAGTCTCACCTATTAATACACCACACTACACTACCCACGACCACCACTAGTGCTATCTCCAGCGCCCCTAATACACCACAATTTCACTATGACTTGTAAACCTCGACACGTGTTTCGCTTCTCTACAAAGCATCCTCAGGTTCGTTGATCGTAAGTCTGACCGTAAGATGCTTCTTGCAGGAGCGAAACACGTATCGAGGTTTACCAGTGATAGTGAAGTGCTGGTGTAGGCCAGTCAAATCCTACATTTAAAACGCAAAACGCGATGTAATGCTGCATTTTTTGTATGTTATTTAGCCCCCTAGGAGAGTGTGGAACAAAATTTTGCATGCAAAAAAAAATTGTGCTACCTGCGTAATACGTGAAAAACTGCGAAATTTCAGCAATTTTTTCACATTTTGGCCTAAAAATCATAAACTATGCTTTTCTCGACCAACAAAGCTTTTAAAATTGATCAAATTTGCAAGGTAAAACCCAAACACAGCTCTATAAAGCGGATAACAACCAAGTTATGACTCTATAAAGATGGTTTATTTTTAACGAAAAAATTCAATTTTAGGTTTTGCTCCCGTCCGGAGCAAATTATTGGTAAAATTGCTAGTTCTATGATAGAAAAAATGAAGAGGGAGTTGTAGTACATTTAATTTTCTTTAATTGATGTACAGAACGAACTATGTGAGACTAATGGTTCATTTACAATCTTAAAAAAACGAGGAGAAGGTAAAATGTATTTTTGAAGAATAAAGCATTTATTAAGGTGGGAATAACAATTATACATAATATGTATAATTATGAATACTAATCTGACATAAGGCAAATTACAAATAACGACTAACTAACTTAATAAAACAATCACTAATTTTGTCCAAGGTCCACACGGTATTAGAACTATTAGGAATGCTGCCCAGAATGCAGGGCGTATTGCCCCCTGTCCGAAGTGGAAGCCAGCCCTATGGTCTTTAGTAATATCGACCAGGCGCTTCGCTAGCTCCCGAAATAAGGAGTGTGCACATTGTCCCTAGAGTTCAAGGGTTTCCACGCCAGACGGCGTAAATATGTGGTTTTCACCAACACTTGCGTATTTGCGCCGTTTAACGCTTTCAACTGAGGCGGCATCGGACCCAGCATAATACGCCGTTACTGGAAGATGGAACTGTGGAAGGGTATCGCTACACGTGGCGTCCCTGACCAAACGTCGTCCCAGCTTCCAGGGCGGGAGTGTCACCCCTTCGGGCCTCTTACCGTCATCACGGACCAAACCACCTGGCTCTTGCTTCGCGGGTGCTCCAGCGGAGGTGAGCCCGGCGGATGATATAGTGCGTAACGCGGTCGAGAAGTGTCCTAATATTTTTAGAGGACATTGCCTGACGTTAGAGACCCGATTTACACTCGCCAGCAGCCAGCAAACGGACACGATCTGCAGAGTTGGTTGATGCGCTTAAAAGATTGTTTCGCACCAATCTGCAGCGAAGCTCGTCCCATAGCCGCTGGGAACAGGAATTTTTCGCGAGCTCGGCCTCCGTAAAAGCCTCCGATCAAAGGCATTTGGCTTCGATAGAATACGCCGTAAAAGTCCCTAGTTTAGATAATAACTTCTATGCACTGAGGACAGAAAAGCTGAGAGGGACACATCTGAAACTTTCTTAACGCTTCCATATCCATCTGTTTCCAACATGAATTATCGAGATTTATGTTAAGAATTAAAATATAAGAATATATTTCACTTTGTTGTTGACAACACCTAAAAACACAACAATAGAATTAGATTTTTTTCTTTAACGATGTCCGAGAGGGATTAATCAAAAATACCAAGAAGATGAAGCCACGCCTTGTCGACGACAATGTAATAGCAATAGCGTCAAAAGCTGCAGATATGCCACCAGCCCTCAGACAGCAGTCTGGTATATATAGATCGCACTTGAGATTCAAGTCCAAACCAATCACCCGGAACTCGCGCATGAGGAGCTGTAAATCCTGTAAAACCGTGTTCGCATCCCCTCGTAGGATCCCGTCGTCTAAGTAGGTCGGACTATCACACGTTAAATTTAGAATTTAGCTTCTCTAGAGTCGCCTATTGCTGGCAACCGACTACTGATTGCAAGAGGTAGCCTTTGTATATAAGATTACTCGGCTTTTTGTAACATTGTCGCATAAACATAGCGGCCGGCAACTTAGATCGTATTTTGATTTAGAGTTGAATCCATTTTTTACGTCACCCTTCATACGACTTCAACACTATTACTTTGAAGGAAAGTTCTCATGGCGTGAACAGCGGCTTCGCAGTCACCCTTGAATCCAAAGTCGAGCTGGATATGCTGGAAGTAATTTGCTGGGCTGGGGGTAGGGTAGTCCCTACCGCAATAGGACGAATTCAACCATAATTTATTTTTATTTTTAGGTGCCATAAAGCGTACTTTCTAAGGACTGTTCTTTCGAGCCTGCCAGTGGTGTCGAGAATTCGTTTATAGAGGATTGTTCCTTGAAGGCCCTAATGTCGTCGTCGTATGAATGTAGATACAACAATAAAGCCACATAATGTAAAAAATACATTATTACGATTTCAATAGAACTCTAAAGTTCAGTAACCCATGGTAATTAAACGTGTGAAACTTAAAACTAAGCAACTTCAAACTAACATACAAACGGCCCTGGGTTCCGTTGTTGAATCGCTCGCCTCTATTCGAACGATTATCAATTTTGAATTTCGGCGTGAAAAGTTCAATATTTTTAAAATCACATGGGCAACACCGAAAGAGTGAGAGAATGGGCAAAAATATGGAAAATCAGCATAATCATAGCCTCCTTCATAATGCATCAAAATATGAAATTTTTCATGCCGAAAATCAAAATCAAAATCGAGGCTGGCAATGAGATTGGAATGTTAGTGACCTTCTTGCCAGTCTCATAACCATGAAGGTCGCTAACATTCCCCTATATCTTTATCTTTCTATCTTTATATGATATCTTTGGCCCCTGGTATAGCGGCAGCGTGCTTGCGAGAACGTAACCAAGGTTAAGCAACGTTCACCGAATCCGAGAACTGAGGGCTTACCATGAACTCTTATAGCAGGACCTAAACAGAATTGCTTTCGGTTTGAACGAGACAAGCTTATGTGACACGTATAGCGCTGTCTCGTTCTAAGCAGGGCAGTTCTGTTTAGGTCCTGCTATAAGAGTTCATGGTAAGGCCCCTGGATAGAGGACCGTTTCGTACATTGAGGCTAGTCCAATTTCAGTACCGCTACGATCGCCACTTGTAAGGTGCGCCTCCTAATACAATTGCAAAAGCGAGGTTGAGCAATATCTTCCGCTGGACCCTGAGACTGATAGAACGATCTTGGGAGCTGATTGGCACCTTGTGATGGTATTTTATTATTATTCAAACTTAATTGCTAACAAATTTTCTGTAAGCATAAGGGGTTATACCGATATTTGTCTGAAAACATTTCCTTTGGTACCACAAATAATAATTTACAGAATTCTTCAAACAACCATTTACAAGATTGTGAGTAAACTATTAGTCTTACTTAGTTCGTTTTGTACTTCAATGAAAGTAAATTAAATGTACTACAACTTTCTTTATGGATGAGTGGATAGTTATTATGAAGACAAACACTTATTTGAAATATGAAGTTTATTAAGTATAGAGCAATAGATAAAAGTTAACAATTATTGGCGGATAGACGCGCTGTCGCCTTGCTCGTCGGCATCGGGATTCATGATGGATGTAGTTTCAACCTTCACGTCTCGTTCCACCTCTTGCACGCATCTTATCTTGCTCAGCAGCCGCTCGTTCTCTTCCTGCAAAGCCTCGATGACTTGCTGCCTGTCCTGCAACGTGAGATCAACAGGACTTTAAACAAAGCAAAGAAAAACTCTTGGAAAAATACTATTTCGATAGTCGGTACAAATTGAACATTGGACAAATGTGACATTATTTCATTGTAGTAATACTACGATCTTCCTCAGCCTTTGTCTAGGTTTAATACTAGTATATGTAGAAGTGTGGCCGTGTGGTGTCCGGCAGAGTAGAACAGCACCAACCCCTTACACTCATGGGTGTCGTACAAGGCGACTAATGCTTTCGAGGCAAATGATCAAGAGTCTCCGTAAGCTGGAAAATGGGCAGCAGCCTTTTTCATTGTTATATTTAAACACCGCGATCTCCAACCCGCCTGCCAAGCGTGGAGATTATGGCAATAACCTCCCCTTTCGTGGGAGAGGCCCTAAGTCCTGCAGTGGACTGTTACGGGCTGTAATGATGATATGTAGAAGTAAAGGTACTACAATAGGAACATATCATACATTTTGTCGTGACTTGCTTACCATCAGGCAGGCCGAGAGCTTGCTACCTTAGAGGTATCAAAAATGTATCATAGTGAAATTCTGTCGTACTGAAGGAGTGGCCTTACACCAATCTTTTCCTTGAACTGCTTGTCAAGCTTCTCCCGATCTTCGGTGACGTGTTTGAGCTTCGCGCGAGCGGTGGCGGGCGGCACGTAGCGCGCCGACAAGCCCAGTATGGACTCCATTTGGATGCAGCGTGTGCGAGTGGTCTTCAACTCTGTTCGCAGGAGGTTGATCTCGGAGAGCAGTGTGCAGTTCTCCTGAAGGGAATAGGAAGAATACAAGAGCACAAGTGCATGGCTTAAGAATTATTTTCGTTTGCACTACTGTGCTGTTGTTAAAACGGTTTTTATAGCATTCATGAATTAAATTTTTATTTAGTATATAAAAAATACTTAGGGGGCAAAGGACAATTCCTTTGCACATAAGGGACAGCTAATGCTCCCTTCTTTTAGTAAACAGATTTTGGCTAAAGATGCATCGAATACCGTGGATGTTGCTGTAGCGGCAAAGGAAAATGTTCTTGAAGTGGTAATGCACATATGCTCTTGTCCTGTACTTTCTCACTTTATACATGGCTGTATGTGGTGTCGTGAGCTTTTCATGCACATATGCTCTTGTCCTGTACTTTCTCACTTTATACATGGCTGTATGTGGTGTCGTGAGCTTTTCTTATTGTTATATTCTGAGTTAAGAAACACGTGATGGATTTGAGATAGACACTTCCAGCACCATATCAAACGATGGCATGACGTTTGGCCGATTGAAAAATAAACGGTTCGAAAAATCTACGTACCTATACCTAATTTAAACAAAATCTACGTATACTTAATTTTTGTAAATACTTATAAGATAGGTAGATTGAGGTAGTGCTACAAACCCTTCTGTCAGTTGTTCTATAGGAATGAGCTGATTCAATCAGAATAAATAGTCTATAACTCTTCACAATTGACTGGCGGATATTACGGTCATCGTCAGCAGATGAACGTCTTTTACCATGGTATGGTTAAACAGCATATCTCGGTGGTCTACGGCTATTGATGATGATCATGTTCTTGGTACTTCCAAAATACTTCTTCAAAAGGCCGGCACCGCATCAACTCCCCTTAGGTTGCTGATGTCATCCACGACGGCGGTCGTTTCCATCAGGTTCCGTCTAACCGTGTGTCTCCCTACACAAGAACTAACCTCCATAATCTTGCTGATATCGCTCTTGGATCCCCCGAGAGCCCGCGCCAGCTGCCCGCGCACTCCAGCCAGCTGCTTCTCCAAATGGTCGCGCTGCCGGTTGAACTCGCGGATGGCCTCGTCTTCCGCCACCCGGCTCCGGACAAAGTCTATGTCCTCCACGTATTTGTGGAACAGCGTCTGTGGAAATACAATTCTGTTGGATCTTTGGGGCTTTTTTTGGTGAGATTCGGCGCAAGTGCGCTGCGTGCCCTGTCTTTCGGGACGTTTGTGCGGTTTCCTTTGTGATATATTCCAATATAGACAGGCATCGTAAAGCTTAGGAACCTACCACTTAACAGCTTAGATAGATAAACACTTTAAAGCTCACAATATCAATCATTTACAAAGAACACATGAGCAAAGGCGGCCTTATCGCTACAAGCAATCGCTTCCAGGTAAGCTTTCCAGAAATTGAGACGACTTTTACAGCAGATAGTGTTGAGCCACAGGATACAAGAGAATGCGTACTTACTTTAACATTTAGCTTCAATTTCATAGGATCTTGCACGTTAGCGGACATGTTGTGCAGATCAATTTTGATCCTCTTGAGCGTGTTCTTGAGCACCAAGTTGCGTGCTTCCTCGGTAAAGAAATCTTTCTTCGCTGACAACAGCTTCTCATTCAACTGAGATATTTTCAGTTCTATAAAAGTAAAAGGTCAGTTAGGAGCGTTGTGGTATCCGGGAATATGTAATAATGGTAGTGGTATCTAATAATATAATATAACTTCAACAAAATTTTAGGTATTTCAGGGGGGCGATTCTTGCGCTTTCGACTCTATTGCAAGCGAAACACTTATATCCAACGCTTTTCACTAATCCTTTATTGTCGAAAATTGTTTTAAATTACATTAATAATAAAGATATGTAGCTAGAAAAATGATGAATTTCAGATGTCACAGTGCGAGAATTAGACCCCCGAGGTTTCCCAGAAATTCACTCTTGATAATTGAAATATACTCGACAATTTATAGAAAACTACAAGCTACAAGGAATCGAAATACTCTACGTGCATTAGAATTACCAAGATAAATGTGAGCAAGTAGGTAGCTACATTATCTACAATTAACGCATCAGTTAAAAAATTACAACTGTAATGCTGATTAGTTTTACCGCGGTAAGCTTTCCGCTTTAAAAGAACTTCAAGTGAATCTTCTAACTCAATGATACGTAGCTTGCTGGCTTTTATCTCACGCGTTAACGGCATAATCTGTTCAAAAGATAGACGGTATCAGTTTAACAGCTGTAAGTTTTTTCATGACGTCGTCTAAACACCTAAATATTTTTACCGAGATCATATTTTATGTTTAGTAATTTCATTTCTTCATTCTCCATATCCGAAATCTGACCTCTGAGTTCCCTGATCGATTGCTCCTTAGGCTCTATCTAACGCGAGAAATATTAGTTCAATTTGAATATTAAAAATTATGTACAATACTTCAATTTCTAATATTAAAATTAATAATACGCTTTCGTTTTTAAAATAGTATACACATACGGTTACAAACACTTGCTTACCTGATTTTTCAATTCTGTTATTTTGAAATTCAATACAAATTTATATTTTTCCAGTTCTGATTTCTTTCTCTTCAGTTCGTAAATACGCCTCTCCTTATCCTGAATTGTGCTGTCTCTCTCCGATATTTCTTTTTTCAAATCAGTCACGTCCCTTTCCAGAGTTGATATGACTTTTTGGAATTGTCTATGTTCAGCTAAACAACGATATAAAAATAATTAATTTAAGACGATTATCGAAATTGAAAATTCGCGGAGGCAGATCACTTGGTTTTGTATTACCTTGGGATCAATAGCTCAAATTGAATATTAAGTAAGTACCTTTATTTTTTCAGATTTCTTTCAGAACCAATGTGCTTAATACAATTATTTTACTGTACCTTTCAGTTGTGTAATCTGATGTTTGAACTCATCAATTTCTTTATGAGCGGATATTAGTTTCTTTTTCATTAGTCCAGTTTCTCCCTTAAGTCTGACGTTGGCGTCTTTTTCCTCCTTCAGCTGACTTTCATATGCTGTTTTAATTTCAATTATTTCACGATCTGCATCGTCTTCTAGTGATGCTTTAATCGTTTCGTGTTCACGTTTTTCCAGATCTGCTTGTTCTTGTAACTATAATAAAATATTTCCGGATATTTTCATTAGAAATGGACAGATTCTCAGCTGGTTAAATTGTAATTAATTGTAAGTTTTTACTATTAAGAGAAAACTAATATTCAGATAATTTTATCGGAAGATGAATATATTAAATATGTGGGTCCGTTCACTCTTTAGCTGACTGCACTTACACAGAGTAGTCACTAAGGAAGGATCAAAAGTACCTTAACAAAATTAAAAAGAGAATATTTTGAAAATCTGACAATTATTTACCTCCTGTAACTGCAACTCCTTCTCTTCCATTTTAGCTTCAAACATGTTATTCATTTCCCTTAGAGCCATTCGTTTGCTCTCAGCGAGATCTTCAAGGCGTTGTTCATAATCTTTCCTCATTCTACTTGTTTTATCTTCAAGGATCTAAAAATATGTCGAAGAAAGGTCAGGATCATAGACACCGTATCTGTCAGTATGATATCATGGAAGCAAAACAGTCTCCTCGTGGTGCTAACTTGGCAGTAGCAACTTTGTCAACACAAGCCCCTGTAGAGCATCCTATCCAAGTCTTGACAGACATTGACTCAATCTCAATACTTCCTTCAATAGAACCTGCATAAGCTGCCAGTTGTTCAAGCAAACAGCTTGACGTCGCCGAAACAAAGAGTGGCTATACAAGGCGCCGATAAACACATGATGTTAAACAATATTTTGCTTCCCTCTTATACAACAATAAAATTGTTCTCAAGCAAGTATGTAGATAAGTAGTATGTTAAACAAAAGGTTAGTTTTTAAATAATTTTATGTACACACTAGTTTCAAGTAGTGTGGTGAGATTTACCTGATATCTGTCGTATTCGCCGGTAAGCCGAATATTAAAATCGGCCTCCATAGTTTGCAATGATCTTTCGTGTCCACCGCGTAATTTGGATATATCTTGTTGTATCATGCCTATCTCATGCGTATGTTCATTTTCTAGTTGCTGTGAAAATAAATATTGTTATAGTACTTGAAGAAGCTGAGGGACCTACCCCATACGCTAGGGCTGGTTATACAGAAAACCATGGTAGGTACCTAGGTATACATTTGTGACAAAGGATACAATACGAGTAAACGAATCATAATGGTCAATCGATTGATATTGACGCAGGCTTTACATCTCTACCGAACTGATGGAAGGAAACGGGAGAGTCATAGGAATAGGTCCAGTTGTGGACTTCTATGCTAGGTCCTGTCGGGATGATGATATGGAATACATACATTCTATATGTATAGATAGTAACAAAAGCAAACCTCGTTCTTCTCTTTTAGCTCTTCGATAGCTGCACAGTAACCTTCATGTACTTCTTTCAATTTTTCAGCCTGCGTTGCTTCAGCTTGGCGTAGCTGGTAGGTGTGTTCTGTTTCTAATTCACTCATCCTTGTACTAAGGAGCTGGAATTTAACATAGTAAACGTTAAATACGTTAATAAATATTATTAATACGTAATAAGGAAGTACGACATGCTTTAAAATAATTACATTAATATTATTTAGTTTCTCTTGCAAATCCTTTTTGCTTATTAAAATCTCTTTAGAATGGGCAAAGTCCTTGTCCAGCGCTATAGCTCTGCCTTCTGGATTGCTCAGTCTCCACATACATATCGAAGCATCCTCTGCTACCGATACCAAAGTCTGATCATCATATGTTAACGCTATACAGGTTACTTTTTCATTATGCATATGGAATTCAGTGAAAATAGCTTTATCCAGTAGCGGTAATTGCACTGTCATAACGCCTCCTTCACCACCGGTTATAAACAACATTAAATCCGATCTAGACAATAGTATGGAGTCTAGAGGTATGCCAATAAGACCCAAGTTTCGTCTGACTGTACTTGTTCCAATTTCTTTTATTTCACCATCGGAGCCAACTGCGTATGTGGTTTTTCCGTTGCTGTAATCAAACGCTACTATTATGCTTCGGCGAAAGACGTCCGACAACAATAAAATAATAAATTTTAGGTTCAGTCAAAACATCGGTAGGTAGGAATCCAATTTTTTAGACTCCTGATACATCCACTGAAATCATAAGTACCTAGGTAATTGCTTGAGGACATTTTTGTTTGTTGTCCTACCTTTAACCTTTACCATTAACCTTTCATCATCACAGCCCACAACAGTCCACTGCAGGATTCAGGGCCTCTCACACGAAAGGGGAGGTTATTGCCATAATCTCCATGCTTGGCAGGCGGGTTGGAGATCGCAGTATTGTAAATACGGAGACTCTAGATCTTTTGCCTCGAAAACAAGTCGCCTTGTACGACCCTCACCTGTGTAAGGGGTTGGTGCTATTCTACTCTGCCGGACACCACACGGCCAATTAACCTTTACCTATATTATTAACTTTGTCCAAATCCTTTTTAATGTAAACAGTAGGTATTATGGTACCTCCCTTAATTAAAGAGCGATTTCAGAAAATTAGTAAAACTACGTTTTAGATTTCCCCGCTTCTGCCAGGAAGTCAAAAATTAAATTGCGATAAGCAACAAGATTTTACTCATAAAATATGGAACATTACTAATTGAAAACGATCTTCGGCAATAAAGGAGTGGCGAATAAGTGTTTTGCTTGCAATAGAGATTATTAGAGATATTTGTAATGGAGATTTGTGTCTAGGAAAAATGTCGATAGAGAATAGGTCGGCTGGTCTGACATCTAGAAATGGCTACCCACTTACCTATTCACGGCACACGAGTTGAAAGAGTTCTTCTTCAAGACGACTTCACCGATGCGTTGTCCAGTTGACATGCTCCATTCGTACACAGCGCCTTCCATTCCACAAGATACTAATATGTGGTCATTCGAAGACCAAGACAAACAAGTAATCTACAAAATAGTATTAACATTTATTAAGCAGTTTTATATTGTGAATTTAAACAGTAGTCTAGTACAGACAGTGTACCTTCTCAATACTGTAATTTTATATGATATGAAATTTTAGTTTTATATTGTACTAGTTGGCCCGGCGCGACTTCGTTCGCGTGTTGTCCTACCCCTACCCTACCCTACTTCCACCCTACCCTACACCGTTCACCTATCCTATCTTTTTTTCTTTGCGTTTAAACTACCCCTGTATTAATGTCCAGCCGTTTTTGAGTTTTAGCGAGACCAACGCACCGCAATTATATATAGCTTTCTTATATTGCATATTAAGTGTACATTGGATAGAGTAGGTATAGGGCTTTTCCTGAAATGAATATTTATTATTATTATAATCGAAGCTAAGGAGTTGTGTCAGGACAGAGCCAAGTGATGCTCCACAGCCTGTGCCTACACCTGTGGGATGAATAGCAATGTTTCTAACTTACCCTTCCATTGTGTCCCTTCAAGTTAAACATATTTTGGAAAGAGACCGAAGAAAACACTTGAATCACTTGAGAATTGGCAGCAGCGAAGATGTGTCCATTCGTACTAAATTTTGCTTGCTTACAATTCCTAATCGGGAATTCTCGCATTACCTCGAAATCGTCTATTAGAACCACCATATATCGTAGTTTATCCGAAAAACCAACAAGGGCGAACAGACCTGCAAAGATGTGCATCTAATCGCAATGGTCCAATACAATAGAAGTCAAGTACCTACCTACATACATGTAAGTATTAATCTATATTTATTTGCAATACCATACCCGTTGGGTGTAAAGATACGCAATGCACTTCCTCCTGATACAGTTTTATTAGTTCAACATCATCAGTCATGTAGTTCCATATCCTGATACTCTTGTCTTGCTCTCCGGCAGTCATAAATATCGGTTTCCAGGCGCACACGGAGAGCGAATTAATACGACCGAAATGCATGGCGGGACCGAGCTCCATGAATGTAATTTCTGGATTCTAGACAACAAGACAGAATATTACTATAAACCGACGCTCCGATTTGCCTGGAGCCGACTAACTGTCAGTAGCAGTAGATACTAACCCTTACCACGTACAAAATAAAGTCGCTTTTGGATTAATTGGGATGCGCTAGGGAGCCGACCATGGTCGGACGTCCGACCACATCCCCCGCACCCAAAAGCTATGTTTTATACTGCGTAATGCGTATCGACGGTAGGTCGACTCCAAATAAAACGGAACGTCTGTTACTAGTTTAAATACTACAAGTACAAGCATGTGCGATATTTTTAACTTAGAGGTAGGTATGCGGCACAATTATCCACTCGCCCAATAATTTTCCATACAGGTACGCTAATACATTGGACGTTCAAAGTCCAAAAATTTCTGTCGTTACAAATCAGTCTTTAACTTAACTCATTAAACTATAGAAACTTACCTGCAATATGTGAATGCCAAACAGTTTTACATAATAGAGTTGTTTGCGCAAAGTAGTGATGACCAGCGTTTCTTGGTTCGGATCCACCGTAATATGCTGAATGGCGTCCAATGGCGACCACATTGGATGTTCACGCGTGTGCCTTTGAGAATTACAATATTAGGTAGGTATGTAGGTGAAGTAAACACATATTTTAAAGGTATGTTCCGGGATTCCTACCTCGTACCTTATCCCGATAGCCCGATAGCCCGATATTTCACCGTAACCATAATGCATGTTTCTGCGTCGAAATATCGGGCTACTCGTACACAAACGCGGTAGGAAACCCGGAATATACCTTTAAAGCGTACGATAATAACTGCTATAGTTTAAAACATTATGTTATGTAAACACATATTAAAATGAATCAGAATAGAATTACTTACCTACATAAAGAAATATAGGTATAACCACTTACTTATACGACTTCTTTGAAATTCTAAAGACGTTTCTTTTCCTGAAATGATGAATTGTCTCCTTTTCAAACATGTGCACATATCCCGGTCCGCACGCGTAGACAAATCCTAGTAACAACCAATACTTGAAAACATGTCTGAAGTCGCTGGACCTACCTATTGCAAGCTATCAACCAAAACCGAACTGACCTTTTGGGAAATTGGTCAAATTGGTTACGGCATAGCTCTCCTCTGAGACAGGAAGCTGTTCAGTGCTGAGAGATGGTTTGCTGGTAGTGCTCCCTTTTTCGCTTTCTTCCGTTCTACGATAAACAAAAAATAATTAAGTACTAATTAAAGAACCTAAAGTGGCTACAGGATCATCTTGGCGTTAATGTCCCGGTTGTGCTCTCGCGCACGAGCGTCCGGGGACTGCATTGACCATGATCCAGGATTTGGCAGATTAGGTAATTACAGAGGAGCGACTGCCATCTGACCTCTACGACCCTGCTGCCAGGGGAACCTGACCAGATTGGATCATGGTTACATTCAGTCCACTGAATGTGCAGGATTCATCAGGTTGTTTCCCTCACCGCACCCCGCACCCTCAGGCATCGGTTAGTGTTCAACTAATGTATAAAGCTTTTTGAATAATAATTTATATGCTGTAAAACTGTGAAATAAATAAATAAATGTAGCTACAGGATATCTCACGAATAATTATTCCCTTTTTTACTTACTTATTTTTTATTCTTAGACCCACTCTGGGTTCTATGGTAAATTTTTATCTTACTTCGTGAGATAAATTATTCAATCTAAATGAAATAAAGTTCAAGCGCTAAATAAACAAATATTCCATTTCATACTTAGTAAGTTATTTAGTGACCCGTAGGTACATTCAGTACCACGTAAAGGAAGACGCAGCGTGGGTAGGCCTCCCACAAGGTGAATGCGGATGGCACAGGAACGGCCTTTGTGGAGATTTCTGGGGAAGGCTTATGCCAAGTAGTGGGCGTCTTTCGGCTGATATTATGATGATCATGATGACATTTAGTACATTCAATTTGAATTTACCGCGACCGGCGCGACGCGCGCATCTTTTCGCTACTTGCGTTTAGCGAACGCGGTTAGCGGGGCGCCACCAAATTACATTGCAAGCGTCCGCGCCGCGCGCCTTGACCCCGCGCTCGTTTGACGCGGCTAGTTGGCGCTTTGAAAGCAGCAAATTAAGCATTTGTTCTTGCTGAAGTCCTCATTGAAATTGTGTACAAACCATCACGGAGACAACACTATCCATGGCAAGCACTTACTCGACCTCGACTTTCTTGAGCGACATCTCGAGCACGTCATAAGCCTGGAAGATGCAGTTCTGGCGCAGGTCTCCATTCTCAGCCATCATGATGACCCCGTTGTCGGTGCCAAACAGAATGCGGTCCGGGTTCAGCCACATGCAGGTGGTTATTATGAGCTGGTCACGAGACGGTTATCGATAATTGCCACAGATGTAGGTAATTATTATGTAAACTCGACCAGTAGCCGTATTTACAATGGCTCGGAAATCGGATTCGGATACGGAATCGACAAAGGGCAAAAGTTCTTAGGAAAATGTGGATTCAGTTAATTTTGATGAAATTTTCATATGATATAGAGATTAGAGTTTCCGTGGAATCTATTGGGATTCTGAATAACAGTTTTCAAATCGATCGACACGGATTCGCCGCTCACGAATTTCTTGTCGAATCGTTCGGAAACGGTTTCGAATCATTGTGAATACGGCTACAGAAAAAAGGTTGAAATACAGTTGCACCAGCAATGGGGTAGATTTTTTCTTGTAATGGTATTCTCACAAACACAATCGGACTCATCTGGCTGGGCGTCCGCACACGCGTATGATAAATTTTGGCGGCCATACAGCTGTGCGCACGACTGATCTGGCCGCGTTTGTTAGCACCGAGCCTAACTCTTTGATATTTGGGTTCGCGACGAAAGTGTCGTCATACATATACTCATAGGTATCTTCTCACAACATCCTACCTTCCCACGGTCCATAAAACTCGAAAACTACTTTTTTTTATTGTACGATGTTCATACTCACATTTTCGGCTTTGCACCACCCCCACTGCCGCCACACGGTCTCGGCGACGTTCATGATGCGGAAGGTGTAGGGGCCGGTGATCACCACCAGCGTCGCGTCAGTCGGGTTACATTGCACCTAATTAAGTTTTATCTTAATCAACAATCCATCGAAAGATAAGCACTTGAAAGATAAACGCTACAATTGACCGTTTAGCGGTCATCAATACGGTTTACGGTTAGTTACGTTTTGAAAGGTAAGTATCTAAATTAACCAAATTCCAATCCTGCATATATACAAATCTATTTAAAAAAAATAAGCTTATAAGAGACTGCTGCTTACACTAGTGACTGTTCCCGTTCCATTTGGATTTTGGGCTTTTGCGTGACTCTCCACCTTGCCTTTATCCCAATTGTAATAATACAAGTACCAATCCGGCTCGCCAGTTATAGCGACGAGGTACTTCGAGTCGAAAGTGAACTGGATACAAGCAAACTCTGTGGCTGTAGAGTTCTCAAAAGGCACCGTTAGGACTTTGCGTCTCTTATAGGTCGTTAGGTCGTAAATGGTTATAGCTGGCTTCTGCCCTATCTCGGCCATCTCACTTAACGCCAGCCAACGTCTGCAAAGTATTGTTCATTTTAAAATGATGCGGGTAGAGTATGAGGCATTTAAATTTTTGAATGAGGTTAGTTTTTTCAGATTCTGAGTCAATCTCACCTATTGGGTGCTAACACCAATGACTTGATTGGCTTATGCTTCTCCTGTAGTCGTATGAACTTCTGCTTCTTCTGCAGATGATTGTGAATGATAATTACATCACCGGCCGGGTATATGATCTCAGACTCGCTCAGGTAATGCGCATTGTATCTATACGGATAACAATACAATCAGTATGAACACCAAATAAATTACGTTACAGATGAATTGAAGATTGAAACCGCCATACTCACTGAATATTCGTCGACAGACCATAATACAAACGTGCAGAAATGTGCGGTGCAATATTAATAGACATGATTGTTTACAATATAGAAATAATAAACGTTTCTAAAACAACAATCACGATTAAATAAACTATCCACGTGAAAACTGTTGCAAAATACCTCACGTACGCCAGAAAGTGCCTATTTCGTTTGACTTGTTTCTGGTTGTCATGGATGTAAACAAAAGTTTCACCTTGGTTGGTTGGCGTCAAAGGAAATGGACGAAAATTAGGTCAGATATAAAATCGATCCGGTGAGCGCTCTACCTTCTTATATTTTATTTAGGGCACTATTCTGCTTCTAAAATAGGCTATATTGTATCAAATAAAACTATTAGATACTAGCTTTTGCCCGCGACTTCGTCCGCGCGGAAATCGTTTTAATTTATCTTTTTCCTGAATTCCAACCATTGTAAATGATCTCCTGAAAACATGAAAGCTAGTACTACGAAGAGGTCAAGCTATATCTTAGGTTCTATCCAACTGAATTATATGAAACATGGCCTAGATTTTAAGTTGGATCCCAAACTACCAAACTGTGAAAATCATCAAAATCCATTCGGCGCCATTTCTTACAGTTTATCTGGTCTATTATGGTTATATTTCAAGTGTTTCAGCTCCCAAAATCAATTATACCCTATATGTTGCACAGGCTTAATAGTTACATAACAACAAAAATTTCATTCATATCCGTCCAGTAGTTTCGGAGATTAGCGTGTACAAACACTACAAACAGACAGACAACAAATTTTAAAATTCTTGTTCTACTAGTATTTCTTCATCGCCCTAAATGATTTTTTTGTAAATATGTTCTGTCCAGACACACTTTTTACTGTTTTAAGTACATTGGATGCAGCTGGGAAGCAGCACAAAGTAAACTGTATTGTGTGTACAACAACTAACTTGTCTTGAAAACCGCCGTGCCCTCATTCAAAGGAATCTTTCTGACACCTAAGCGGGCCGTAAGCTTGTTTGCCACCTAATCTGTATAAAGAAAACTATTATCATTATTGCAAATGCGATGCGCTCGGCTCCTGATCCTGTTACGACTAAGTAGACTGGAGCTAGACAGGGCTCGAGAATATAATGTAATTGTTTATGAGGAGCTGAGCAGAAACTGCGCAACGTTTAGCGGGCATGCCATTTAGCGGGAGCCCGTCTGATTGTTGCTCAATGTCGTCCCGCCAGCGTGCGAGCATCCTCTGCAATTTCCGAGATAAGTCGCAGCTTCCTCCACTAAGACGACCTCGAGAAACTAAATCCGTGAAGACGTCTGGGCCTGAATGGTTCATCAGAGCTATAGAGATAGAGCCAATTAAACCGTCCTAATTTTTGTTACTATTAGACACGGATTCCTACTTTCTCCCAATTCAGAGATAGGGAAAATGTAGACTTTTAGTCCAATTAGTGGTTACCGGCTAATTGAAGAGAAGGCTAACTCGTACCTACTGTAGAGTAGTAGGTGCATTGACTCCTTCAGTAGGTAGAGATTTCTCGTACGAAGATAACGTTGTGTTGTTGCTTAACATATATGTAGTCGTTTCTCATACATATTTTGGACCACCGTCAAAGTCAGTTAGAGTCAATTAGATCCACATAATCTAAACGAAGAAGGGTCCATCAATTGATTACCAATAACAATGTTGCGTTGCGGTCAACATACATGCGCTTTAGGTAATTGCTTTGATGCTAGATGACCTAATTTTACAACTATGGTAGCATTTGCGGGTCGGATGCAGTTTTGAATGCATGGATTAGTAGTAGAGTACATATCTACCAGCGTTTTGTAACCGTTAAGCGTGGTAATACGATTAGTTACCTAGTCCTATCGGGAGGTGGACATAAATACTCCAATCAGTACTATAATAACAGTATGAATTCGTTAATCATTGTCGATACACATGTATTTAAAACTATAATTAATTTAACATGCGGTGTATCACCACATGCACTTTAACACGAAATAATACAGTGACGTGATCGCTAGCGCAGTTCTCATGATGTGCCTCTGTTTTGCATAAAAGAAAACAAAGACGACTGGTGAGTAATCCTCTTCGTCAGTCATCACGCAGCCGAGCGCACACAAACTAAAATACAAATAAACATTTGTTATAAAACGAAAACAGCCAAAATACACTGAATTATTCAGTGGTAGCGTGACCGACCAACCTTCCATTCGTTACGTGAACAAAGAAGTTAATTAATAATACAAAAATACCATAGGGTCGTAGCAGTACCTATATGTATATGCCTATAAATATACATGCCTTTTTTCATAATCTTATGGAAACCGCTTATAAACCTCATATATGAAATATTGGGTGGGATTCGTATGGGAATCAACTTTCCTCGACCTACTGGCTTACTGATACTTATTATAATGTTATCCTGATATTTGAATAACGATTCCCGAAGGTGACCAACAAAAACAATGTCGCACACTTAATAGCTACCTCACACGTGTTTTCCACGCCGCCGCGTCTCTCTGTCTGTCTACGAACTCAAAAACTCGAACGGGTTTTGAAAATTCTTCCAGTACTTAAGTAATTGGAAGCTACATTCTTTTTGAGCATCATTGAGTACCTGAAGTACGTTTAAAATCACTTGACCCAAGATTTGTCGTGTTTTTACGACATTTGCCTCGCTTGGCTCATATGAGCCGTATTAGGTACCTACCTACTTTTACCACTTCACGGTGGCATGTTATTAAAGTTTCAAAATTCACGCAATGCACTCTGCACTCGTCGTTACTTGAAAACATTCTACCTAAAAACCGACCTTTACAGGTTTAAGTTTTTTAAAATGAACAGATGATAAAGTAGATACTTTATGTCTTGTAAAAGTAAAGATCCCGACGGATAGCCTAATGTTAGCATAGCAAAAAACGGTCTGAAAGCTACAGTGTATAATATTAGGCAGCAAAACGAGTCACAAAACTAACACTGCGTAGAAATGGCTACGAGTATAAGAACCAAAATACTATATTCAGTAGGAAATGGGTCGATACACTTAGGGCGCGGGCGAGTCTGTCATAATGCTGACTGGTGGCGCTTTGACCGTGGGGTTGGAGTTATCGCCTTAGCGTTCGCGTGCCGTGATTTGCACAACTGTATAAGCTTGAATTCATATATGCCTATTTTTATGTTGCTTTGTCTTGTCGTAGAGGTACGATACGTTATCTATTATATGAACCTAATCTTCAGGTAGCAAGGTAAGGGAAGTAGGTCTTTAGGAACTAAAGGTTATATTGCTACCTGAAGACTGATGAGTCTTCCAGAATCATTAGATACATTTTTACTTGCTAAATTTGATTGATTTGTAAAGGGAGGTACCTATTATTTTATTAGGTATAAAACTTGATACCACCCTCGGTAATTTTAAAAACTTGACCCAGGTCTGTTTTGATAATAAAATACGCTAATATAATTATTTAATAGTTTAGATAGAGTGACACGATAACTCTGACGGCACAATTATCTGGGCGCATGACGTAAGCTATGAAATTTAACATCGTTCTTCTAATAACTTCAAGGTGCGACAATCATTTTCCAAAGTTTACACGACCTTCGGTCTCATCTTGGTGACGCGACGTCGTCACAGCGAATTGCGTCATCTTCAAATACAATAAATACGTTTACGGTAAAACAAGTGCCAATTTAAGACGGCCATAAGTATAACTTTGCAAAATCATTGAGAAGCCCATTGAAAGAGCTGTGCATGCAGGCACAGATACAGTCTACATCTAAACTCAATATGTATACCTACCTATGGCTTCATACCCACTAAACTCGGAGATGAAATTCAAAATCAAGAGTGTGTAAACAAATTTGCCATTATAAAAATTACCCCATGGTGAATTATTTAAAATAGTGTTTTTATAATTATACGATTTTCTTTCATTTTGAATGTGATTGTTTGCTTACACTTTTGATATTAAATTTAATCTCCAAGATAGATGGAGCATGGCGATAAAACCAAGTGTCTGATTTGTATATACAGATTCTGCTATGAGATTGAATTGGAAACGGATCCCGACAACAGAAACATCTTTGTCGATCAATCATGCATGTATCATTTTTATTTTTATTATATTATTTATTATGTAGAAATCACCTACATAAAACAAACGAAACCAGCTCAAAAGTACTTACCTACTTACCACTGTAAAAATAACTGCACCAACAAGAAACGTGATAGCATTAGCTGGGCAATTAAAAAGTTTATTATATGCAACGCAATATCGTCTTGTATAATGCACCGGTACCGGCTAATTGATGACGTTCATTGATGTGCATCGCGCAAGGCCGTTGTTTATAGTGAGAATTTGTAGGGCGTCGTTGTTGTGCTGACACCTATGCACATAAATATCAACCATTAGTTAATTGGGTTTTGTTTTCCGTGGGTATTTAATTCGATAGCGATTCAAGATGATGTAGAGTCAAACTTTTCTCGCTTTTCTCGCTGCAATAGATAATTTTCCAGCGTTGAACCAACGCCTCTCGGGATTTAATCTTTCTGTGATATATTGACACTTATCTATCTATTTATTTTCTGAATTGGACCAAACTACAAGAGTTTCTTAATATAAATATGTAAAGAACTGAATATCATGGTGCAAACAACAGAACTAGGTAAGGAAGTACCAGGTTTATCTAAATCTACAAATTGATTAAAGTTTACTTCACTGCCTTAAGTGGTAAATACCTATATGACTTATAATATAACAGCTACGTATGATTGAAATAAAACAACTAAGCCCAATGCAACAGACACATTGGCTTGCAATTGCAAGTTGGATCTGAGTGAGTAAACCTAATAATGCCAGTCCTGTCAATTTCTCCATTAGAAACCAGCGATCGGTGAATGCGTACAGCAGCCCCGCTAAGTGGCGTAGCGATAGCAGCGGCTCCGCAGCGCCCGCAGTGCCGCGCCGGCACACCGCGCCGACAGTCCGCAACCGAGCGCCGCGACGCGACGCCGAAAACAAACCAACTCATTATCTCACACGATAAAACGATACATCGCGCTATCGGCCCGTGATAACTCAGTGTGATAACAGATAACGTGGCGAGTGCTCTACGCCTGTGAAGTGAAAACTATTATGTAAAAACTGTGGCTAAAATGGCTACTGCGCTACCCCGGAAGACCAGCTCCATCTACGACTATCCGGAGCATCTGAACCCATTCCACGAGGATGACAACCACACCAAGATCAGGTTCTGGACCATTGGACGCAAGCTCAACAGATCCAACAGCATCAACTTCTCCGGCATTAAGGACCTGAGAAACTCATGGTGAGTTCATGGCACGTCACAGTGACGATCGAATCTCTGGTTAATCGCTCGTAAGATTCCGTCGTAGGTTTACTTTTATCCTCGTGATCTCATGCTACGCCGTTTAATATGCTAAGGTGCCTATAAGGAACGGTACACGAAACACATTCAGCTGAATCATTTAACCTTGCATAAAATGCATATTTTTAATGTTATTTTGTTCACGTAAAGTGTTTATTTTGTTCTCTGAAATCACTTTTAAAGGCTTTCTTACTTCGAATAAATGAGAATAGTGCTTAAGGAAATCAATAGACATTAAATGAAAGCAATTTTCTATACAATACCACGTATTGCACGATAGGTATTCTGTTTACCGCAGACACATAAAACTTTAGATTTCACTGGCTGGTTATAGTCTGAACATGAGTCACGGCAATTGTTACGAAAGAGCAGGGTCTTGTATGTACTCCGGATATTCATATAAAATAGTTAAGTATGCTTTACTTACTTACTTACTGTATTAGTTCCCGTTGATAAATGATATAAATTTGTTTCTGGTTGAATCTGATATTAATTGCTTAAATTGTGTAGGATATCTAATGACTCACGACTTATAGATGTTTGACATCGCGAACGAGTGATTCCAATATGCATATGATAATGTCATTAAGTATTTACCATTGTTGCAATTTCCATTATCAGCTTAGGGTCTGACTGAACAGTAGGTGCCAGTGTCGTCGTCGTTATTTATAGCGTTGAAGTCACTTTCGCACTTGGATAGACACTTGGGTGTTTACTTTATTGTCCGGTGTCTGTAATGGGCCTGTTTGTACACCTATTTGCCAATAGGACATTGGAATATTTCGTCAATATTACCTATACACTAATAGAACAAACTGGAACCGTGTTTCGTCAAGTATCTACCAATAGATTATTCTAGTCATATAGGTAAAAGTAACAAGTGGAAGTTAAATATTACCTTTCAAATAAATAAAATCCGGTGGTCGGTGATGAGACAAAACAAGATTTTAACAAAATCTCGGACAATACCTTTCGAACTCTTGCCTCCCAGAAGAAGAAGAATAAAAGATTGATCAAGGATGTTTGTCTGTTTAATAAAAATGTTCCTTGGCAGAACATTTATTTTACCTGCTTACAATTTCTTTGTTTTGCCAACTGCAAACAAATAATGTCATTAGATTTTCGTGGTTAGCCATACTGAAATTGTTACACTACTTAGATATCGAGTTTATCAGCACGGTTTTGATTATTTTGGTTTCGATATTTCGAAGAGATTGTACGCTACATGGTCACGAGTGGAGTTTAACTCGTAGTGGTGATACACCCGACAATTTTAACAGTCTAGTAACACAATCGCTAAGACCGAAAAAAAATAAAGCTCGAGGTAGCTACTGGTAAATTTAATTATTGATCGTACACAAACACTTTCGAGTTTATATTACAAACTTTCGCCCAAGTCTTCGTCAGTCTAAAATTTGGTTAGATATTATTTTACATTCCGGACCCGTTCCATAAGGAACGTTATCTCATTTTGGGATGCTTGCACTGGTGTAGTGGCAGCGCGCTATCGAGACTGATAATCAAGGATAAGCAATGCTCGCAATGTCCGGAAACTGGATGGGTGACCATTTCGTACTTTGAGGCTAGTCGAACTTTAGTACCTCAACAAGCTCGCCCCTCGTTAGATGTGCCTCATGGTGCTTCCTAACACCGTTGGCGAAGCGAGGTTGGCCAAGGTCTTCCTCTGGGGCCCTTGACTCTGGTTGAACGGTTTACCCCATTACGATATTTATTTTATTCAGGGTTAAAAGGATTAATATCATTATATCCGTGTAGTGTTTTTGCGCTAATGAATAACAAACATCCAGATATCATAGAGGATTAGTAGTATTAATGTTTTGTACATGTAGGTACTTAGGTATTTGTTTGTCAACTTATAGAATTTATTATCTCTAGTTATAAAAATATTACTAATGAGTAGTACCTTTTTTAACTCGATAGAGACTTTATTAATTATTTTGGCGACACCAACGTAAATCGCTAATCAGTAATCGCCATGTAATCGCATATCAAAACAAAGCTTGAGCAGATTGATTGAAATCATGTGATTCGTTGTCTGACCACAAACGTAGGTATTGCCATGTTATTCATCATATTTTATAAAGCAGTGACAGCTTTTATGTAATCCAAATCATTAATTTTTTTATTAAATGCGGACAACGGAAGCGATTTTTACGTTGATTAAGGTGAGTATTTCCCGAACGCGCTCCATACAAAGGTAGTTCGATCAAATTATAAATACTACGCTATCAAAGTCAATATGTCATCCAGAAACCCATATTTATGCTTGTGGTTTGTCAGACTTTCGTTCAAATATATTGTTCAAAAGTGGAACTTTTTAAACAAGGGTTTTAAATTTGCATGAAAATGTTATAGCCCGGCGCAACTTTGAAACGATATATTTTAACGAAAATCTGACAAACCACGGCTACAAAATTACATTGGCTTTGATAGCGTAATGTTGAAAATATGATCAAACTACGTTTGTATGGAGCGCGCTCGGGAAACACTTAGATTGTATGTATTCAATGTATTCATATACTTATGTATTCAACGTAAGATTCAATTCCGTTGTCCGCAATTAATTATAAAATTAATGAAATTGAATATTACTATTATATATGGTCATCGTCGTCGATCGTACTACCGTTTCAGCGCCTCGTCCACACCCCTTACTTAATAGGCAAGTATGCTCCATCGTAGACTGTATCAGAACATATGGCAATAGCCGAAATGCCCCGTAGTACACTTTTTTCTTGACTAATTGATTGAATTGGTTTCGGTTACATCTTACAACAAATGAATATTGGAATCCTGGTGATTACAAGATAAATTGAAACTAAGTGGATATGTGGAGGATAGATGTAGAGTAACTCATTATGTATAATTTTTTGTTTATTCGCTCTGGATCATAAGAAAATCATATCCGCAACGATTTTCCATTTACACAGGTGTTATAAGCGCATTTCCAGTAATTTTACAGATGTAGGGTTATACGTTGTTGCCATCGATTTGTAAGAAAAATGACATTCATTTGTCACAATTCTCGATAAATAATACTGTTAAGGGGAGGTGTTCGTAATACTTTTACTGTATCTACTTCTCTGACATCAAGAGTGATGGCAGTCGAATACCATTATTTATTAAAAACTAATTCACCTAACATAAGAATATAAATATTTTTGCTTAAATAAAAGTATGTCAGCATTACGCGCTGCTACTTACTTACTACTTAGGTAGTGAACTTTGAAGCGAAGTACCTGATACGCAGAAACTACTTAAACAAGCTATTATAAACAGACCCGGACATGCCGCAACGTCTATAGTTGACCCACCCTGCGCGATATTTTCCATACAACCATAGAGGTTTTGCCGTAATGTCCGTGTTTGGCCAGCCGCTGCGTGTGTTGAATTTAAAGTATATATAAGAAGAAGAAGAAGAAACGCTAATAATTCTCTGGTCTATACAGAAAAGCCTTTTATGGAAAAGTAGAAAAAAAAAAGGGTTGGTAGGAAGTCCATCTTATATAAGATATATACCTATGCACACAGAGATGTAGGAGATAGCTGACCCATCACGCGTTAGCGCTTATAATTGAAAGGTCAGGTAGCTATCTCCTGAAACTTTCTCTACCCTTGACACCCAGAAGTGGGTAAATTGCACCTTTATGCACGCGAGAGCACAACCGGGATATTCACGCTAAGATGATCTTTATAATTGTTGTAACAATAGATTTTAAGTAGGCACTTAATCCAAATAGTAATCTTCATTGCTTCTAAAACTCAATATCTCATTAAATACCTGTAGTTCGGTGTCATTGACCGACAACGCGACCGTATTACGGTTTTAAGTCTCTGTGTCTATGACCTACTTCAGTAATTTGCACCGCACTTGTGCGTGATTAATTGCTTTTCAATGCACTGTATGTCCGTTCTGTTTTAACAATAGCTACTGGTAAGGCTAAGTAAGTTGGTTTAAGTAATAAATAATATTAATAAATATTCGTGGACAAATGCTCACAGCGCCATCTAGCCCCAAACTAAGCAAATAAGCAGCGAGTAAGCTAAGTGGAAATTTATTTTAAGTAATTTTCTCAGTTCACTAACTAATTTCATAATTTGTATGTAGGCATGATAAATAAATTGTCATTAAAGAAAGTAGGTATACCGCCATTCTTTCACAATATGCTTACTTAACCTATACCTATATTAGATAAATGCATAAATTGTATAAGACATTAGTATAAACATCTTAGTCCATCAAAATGTTTGTTAGTTTTGCATACACATCTGAGTCCAGTTAGTTAGTTTTGTTATTTTAGCTGTAACAACCACTTAAGATTTGTAAACGGAACACTAAAAGGCGTAATACTTACGGCTACTTACAACTTAGAAGCTTAGATTGGGTAAAAACAAATAAACTTTTGATTCATCATCATCCTTGTGTCAATCCCGGATGTGCTTTCGAGAGGCGCGAGGGTCCGGGGTCCCTAACTTATTGATTGACTGGGTATTAGGAAGTTCAGGGTGTTATCTACAAAGGTATTTTTTATTACAATAATTAAGTTGTTAGTACGGTATTATTTCACAGATTGGTGCCTCATGGTAGGTTACATGAATAAAAATATACCAAGCTATTTTCTCATTGAGAACAAATTCCTTCACCTAACTAACCCAAGTGCTCTTTGTAACTACTTGGCGCATCTGTATTGCTGCGAGTGCTATACACATGGGTGTAAAGGTCACTCACTGCGCAGTTGGTAAGCATAAACAACAATAAGCGCGGGAATTACCTAAAAACCACAATTCCGCAATGAACTACAGATTTTAATGTTGTTGTGTCGGTATTCGTGGTACTAGCAAAGTAGTTTTCATATGAGAGGAAAATATAGAATAGAGCATACCTTGGCAAGTGGAACTCTCAAAGGGGCACGTCCGTCTGTGAACGGTGCGCACAAACATTTATTTTGTGTATAGCAATGAATTCACTTAAGTCATCATATATTTCCGCTATCCACCCAGCGAAAACTTTAGAATTATCAAAACTTACATAATAAAAAATGTATCACTACAGGACTATCAACAGCAACGACGAATTTCATGACAATTTAATTAATGTTACGTTTGTCGGGTACTTATAGATAAAAGTATGATGTAAATACAATAAAAATGTCTCTACGAGACTCTACATTAGGTGTAAAAAATGGTTATCGTAGGCTTACAACCTAGTTCTATTATCAATAAATAAATACTGTTAAAGTTACAATCTGTTAAGGGGCTGATATCGAAAATGGCGATGATGAAGGTTTTGCCAATCCAATAGCAGCACAGCAGGTGGAGCTCAGTAACAGTAATATAATTACATCATTTTTTTCTCTGTGGTAATAGGTACATCGTTTTTGCGCCGGAGACTGGCAGAACCGCAGAGGGAGAATAATAGGTTGAACAGTTTAGAACCCCGAGACGGTACTTGTTTATGTTATAGTGATTGCGACGAGTTGTAGTACAAAACAATAAAACATTACTGTAATTTAACGCTATCACATTTTATCGAGCCTTTAACGAAAGTAAGTTAATTCCGGTCATGGACAAGGAGGTTGTAAAAATTGCCTTACAATACCCATGAAGGTTAGCTAGCTAACTTTCCAATCTCTGTGGTAGTTCGACCACGGGAATGCCGGACCAGAAGCCGTATTCACAATGGCTCGGAAATCGGATTCGGATACGGAATCGACAAAGGACGGCGCAAAGGTTCTTAAGAAAAAGTGGTTTCTGTTAATTTTGATGAAATTTTCATATGTTATAGAGAGTAGAGTTTCCGTGGAATCGATCGGGATTCTGAATAACAGTTTTCGAATCGATCGACACGGATTCGCCGCTTACGAATTTCGTGTAGAATCGTTCGGAAACGGTTTCGAATCATTGTGAATACGGCTATAGCTTAGGCCCGGGAACCGTCGGTCGCCTAGGTTGGTAATTCGTCAAGAAACAAATATTAATAACTAATTTGGATTAGATTAGATTAGATTTATTTATTTATCTATGAAAATTACCTTATATTATTATACATTTCATAACATAAGTAAGTAAGTAACTCACAAGGATATCGTCTTAAATTTGCATATAACAATGTCATGGTAAATATACAAATATTAGTAGCATGTCAAATTATAAATCATTATATAATAAATAAAAATTGATACAATATGATAAGTGAGTAGGTATACAAACAATACCTAAGGATTAAAACATCATGTCAAATACAATAATCAATCAAAATATTTAAATTGTCAAACTTAATCAATATAAAAAGGCCTGCTGGAAGAGATTTCTTTTAGAAATAAGTAGCGCCTGTTGTGCCATTTATTACTTTGCCTGTTATTCACTATGTATTTCCTGTGCACAATAAACTGTAAAATAAATAAATAAATAAAATAAAAAATATAAATTATAAGTAGGTATACTAACAATATTAGGGATTAAAAATAACAAGTCAATTAAAATAATCAAAATATTACCGTAGATAGCCTGTAGATAATATGGCGTTAACGTCCCGATTGTGCTCAATATTAATAACTAATAGTATACCATACGGAAGTATGTTTCAAGGCGTAGCATGAAATATTCAATATTTTACTGCATAATTCCTGATTTTCCTTATTTATTAACCGATAGCTTTTGGTGTTGCCAATGAAATTTAAATAATATAGATTTTTCATGCCAAAATCAAAATCGAAAAGAGTTTGACTCGTGGCGAGCGGTTAAAAAATAGAATCCCACGTGAGCGCACGAAGTTGCCGGTACATATATGTCAAGTAACGTTTACTAAGATAATAAGCCGTAATCTCCAACAAACAACGGCCTTGTCTTAACTTCTCTTTGCAGCCACTTGAAGAGGTTGGGATATCGAGCCTCTAGCGAGAGGTCTAGCTGGATAACGCCTGGATTGCTCGCCGATTACTCTTTCACTCAAGCCCGAGGGTGATATTTCTTTAAAAAAATAATATTATATTTTGAAATAATAATAGATGATCATGATCCTAATATCATCATTTACTCTACATGAAACATATTCCTTTTTATTTCGAATCGATCGATCGAGCGAAGCGATTTCGTAAATATTTACTGGACCCACGCTCAAGCACCGTCCATGCATTTGCCCGAGATAAACATACATTTTATTTTGTTATCATCATCAGCCTATACTAGTCCACTGCTGGACATAGGCCTCCCCCAATGAGCGCCAATGCACCCTGTCCTCAGCTTGCCGCATCCAGCATCTACCCGCAGCCTTTCGCAAATCGTCACTCCATCTGGCCGGGGGGCGTCCTACACTACGCTTGCCGAGTCGCGGTCTCCACTCAAGAACTCGTTTACCCCAGCGGTTGTCGGTTCGTCGGCAGATATGGCCAGCCCACTGCCACTTCAGCGTGCTAATTCTGTGCGCTATGTCAGTCACTTTAGTTCTCTGTCGGATTACTTCGTTACGAATTTTGTCTTTCAGGGAAACTCCGAGCATAGCACGTTCCATAGCACGCTGAGCGACCTTGAACTGGTGAATAAGCCGCACCGTAAGTGTCCACGTCTCGGCACCGTAGGTCATGACAGGTAGGACGCACTGGTTGAAAAGTTTGGTTTTCAAGGATTGTGGTATGGGTGACGTGAAGACTCGGCGAAGTTTTCCGAATGCCGCCCAGTCCAGCTGAATCCGCCTCTTGGCCTCTTTCTCAAAATTGCCTCTACCTAACTACTGCTTTATTTTGTTAGGTAAAACATAATACTTACGTATACTTACAGCAAAACTAAAATTGCATACCTACCACAAAAACTCGCATAAACATTATCGCCGCACACGTTCAGGCTCCAGTGCAGTTCAGGTTGCAGTGTAACCGTTGACATCGTACCCACATGACGCTTCAGTGTTAATAAGAACAGGAAAATATTTCAAAACAAAGCAGTTTTCCTCTAGGCGTATTGAAATTGCGCTGATATGTAAATGTATTATGGCGGTAGGTATTTACGTTATATTACTACGTAACGTATTCTGAAGATAACTACAACAGGCGAACATCAAAGTTACATACGTTCCGTGCTTTGGCGTACATCCAAATATTTCATTACCGGATTAACGTGTTATTTAATCACACAGTAATTGCGAACACACGTATTTTACTGCTTTTTAATGCATCCGAAGGAATATCGCTGCTTCGGCCGAACAATGTTAGAAGCATGAGGTTCACGAATATACTTAAATTATTAGATATTATTAGTGCAGTGCATTTATATTTGGCCATGTGGTGTCCGGCAAAGTAGAATGGCACCAACTCCTAACACTCGTGGGTGTCGTACAAGGCGACTTATGTTTTTGAGGCAAATGATCTAGAGTCTCCTTAGGCTGGAAAATGGACATCAGCGTTTTCCATTGTCATATTTACAACACTGCGATCTCCAACCCGCCTGCCAAGCGCAGCGCCACCACCATCGTCTACATAAATAATGCCGTCGCGCCCGCCATCATTGCCGGCTCCAACTACAACCTCGCCGACAACCAAGTCGTTTGGGCCATCGAATGGGGCACCACCTCTGTCAGTACATTCTTGGAGATTATGGCAATGACATTCCCTTTCGTGGGAGAGGCCCTAAGGCCTGCAGTGGACTGTTATGGGCTGTGATGATGATTAGTGCATTTAGGTAACGGTTTTGTCCATAGCTACATCCATGCAGCCCTGACAATAAGTAGGACTTCTATGTCTTGATCGAGATATTGATCGCACATTGGTGTGCGTCATATTTAGCTTCGTACGAAATATTTTTTTGCATTGATGGATAAATATTCAAACAACCAGATGGACAGACGTACACATGAAATGTTTAGATTATTTTACCCGTTCGCTCTAAGTTTGCCGCTGATGCAGTTAGTAGCGTCAATAACAAAATAACCAAGACAGAATTTATTACACGATTATTTTGATCCCATGATCCCATCTGATCTTTATCCTACAAATATTACAGGGAGATATTGACAGGGTGGCCCAGTCGTAGAGATTAGTAGGTCTATGGTTAGTTTAGACATGTTGTGGTTGGATAATATCAACGTACATAAAACACATAGATAGTTAATGTCTAAGCAAGTCATGTAATTACGTGGCCAAGGTGTGACCTATCTTAATAACTTATTAAATGCACAATCAATGCATAATCATTCACGGTCACGTATTATCGTTATGCTATTCGCACAGTTTTTCCTAACGAAGGTTAACATAGACAAAAAGTAGGTATACTGGAGTATGTAACTACATACGAATACCTTCACACAAAATAATCGTCGGGTCCTCCCCTCCCCAATGATGATACAAATTATAATACCTACTGTAATTTAGTCAATTTTTATTCTAATTACTTAATTTAAAAACATCGAATCAGAAACCAAGACTTGGTATCCTCTCGAAGGTCAGGCAGTAGGTACTTTATTTTAAAGCAGTTGCTTCAAATATGCACAAGTTCTATTTTTTACGACTTTTTTTTATTGACCGCCAACTCCTGATGTTAAGTGCAGATGCAGTCTACGGTGGAAAATACCTGTCCATTAAATACCTATTTACTCTTGTCTTAAAGAGACCCAAGTTGTCGCGCTCCGTGAAAACGTGTGCAGGCAGCGAGTTCCAGTCCCTTGTCGTTCGCATAAGAAAAGTGTTCGAAAAACGCTGAGTGCACAGAGGTGGAAAGTCGACAACTAAGGAATTGTTCGCTCACCTACACCTGGAGCCCCGAAGATGGAATGAGTCAAAGTGTAGAGTGCAGAAAACAAGTGGTGATTCAAATCCTGGGGATTCCTTTGCACCAACGCTACCACCTCTGGGATGGATCAGTGAAATATCAACTGACCGCTGGAAAAACGTGCAAAAAGTCCTTCCCGTTTTTACAGGTTGCATTTTGGAGAGTGTGCGTAGCAGTTGCACGATCTCATTCCTTCGACCTCTTTCCACCATCGGGAAACGCGATACGGGCGAACGCTTCATCCTTATGTCTTGGATCTTCCAGCTATCCGCACGAGTCGCTTTAGTATACATATTATCTTCGTAAACATACGATGATTTGATTATTTATTCACATAAATTAACCAAACACATGAAACAAGTCAGGTTTGCAAAACAATAGCGTTGTCACAGTACAGAGTTGAATGTTACGACACAAGACAAAGTCATAGTCTTGCCTACGAATCGAATTTACTTATTACAATCACCACTTTATACTTAATAGCCAACTAATTGTCAATAGTTTCGTAAACAACATTGGCAGTCTAGGTAGGTAGGTAAAATATACTTGGAGCCTTTGCTACTTGGAAAATAAATAAGTAGGTACTTAAGTATAAACCTAGGTACCTATATAGGTAGGTATAGTAACCGACAGACAAACATGCCTACTTACGTATTGTGATGATTACTAAAGATTTCTCATGTTGCGCACATAAATTGTTTTATCTACACTCATAGCATAATGTTCCAATTACATATTCGAAAACAGTCGTTTAAGGGTACACTTTTTTCACGCCAGACTATAAAATTTTAAAAAATTACTCTTCGATACAGCATTTCCCATACTATTTTCATTACAGCTGTATCGTAAAATAACTTTTTAATCATTATACAACACTTTTATTTTTTTATTTTTTGTCGGGCGTTGGGACACGGCGTAATGTAGGCTGAATACTTAGATGTCTTTAACATATTCAAATTCAAAATTTAAATTTTCCTGTTTATATTCTGTGTAATTATTTTCCCGCTAAACAGAATATTTTTGGTATATGTTGTAATTTGTGTTTGTGAATGTTTTTCCTTATTTTAAACAAATAAATAGATAAATGTGAATATAGTTAAGTGTATTTCCCGCCGCTTGATATCCTTGACGCGTAGATACAACAGAACTGACTTCAGCTTACTTCCATCTAAGTTGAGAAAATTATAGGTTCGATATTTTAACATAAAAATATTAGAGTGTAGATAAAGTAGTGTATGCAACTGCATATAATTAAGTATTAAAACACTCGTGTCAAACTCGTGTCGTGTCATGTTTTAATACCCCCTTTTATATGACAGTTGCATAAACTACTATTTTTTTCTTGTTGTACTTATAACTGAGCAATAAAGAGTTTTTACTTACTTACTTACTCATGTTCAAACAAAAGTGGTTCACAATTTTCTTACCTATATTTCCCGATGCAATACATCGAACATGCCAATTGTGCTGAGCAAGTATAAATTGCTGCTCTACTATTAATAGTTTTCTGGAAAAACACGGGACGGGATGTTTATTTATTTAACAGATACTGTACCGTTACTCTATAATAGCGTTCCTAGCCGTTTTCGACTACAGAGACTGCTGCGACGATTTTCCTGATGCTCCTGTCTGTCGTGTGCCCGCATGTGACAAGCGTAGCCAATTTTGGCTTTCAATGTGCGGGAACAAGTTAGGCAGGTCAGGACACCGCCTAAAAAGTTATAGTATATAGCCGCAGGTGGTCGGGCTTACAAATCGTCGCGTCTTTGATCGAGCTCCTTTGTGTCGATCTTCAAATTCGGAAATGTTCTGTTTCACGCGACGTTTCCACTCCAGACGGTTTGCAACCAGCGATTCCTATGTTCTGTTCAACGCAAGAGCTGTCGCCCCTTCTTGAAGTTCGCTATCGGTTATATCCAGTGGATGACCTTCATTACCCAAGCCGCCTGCGAGTACATTTCTCGGTGAACGTCAGCCAGATATCTACGCACGCTAGCATGCTCTCTCTCGTCTTCCCTTGCCTGTACCTGATGGAACGTTGGACCGCTAGGTACACTAGTGCTCCATACAAACGTACTTTGTTCATCAATATAACGCTATCAAAGCCAATGAAATTTTGTAGAGGTAATCCATAAAGTAATTAATACATCTGTATCTATGCTTGTGACTTGTTAGATTTTTGTTAAAATACCTATATCGTATCAAAGTGGCGCTAGGCTTTAAGATTTTATTTTAAAACTCTTGTTAAAAAAAGTTCCACTTTTAACTGCAGTGCGTCATAGATATAAACAGAGAGCAGTTGTTCTTTAAATAATGACTTAACACAAAGATAAAGGATAAGTTGAATCATCTGTTTAGCGAAATTGTGACGAAATATCTTTCAAGTACACGTAAGTAGGGCAAACTGGGCATATGCCCTTTGTTAGAGACGTGCTAAACATTTTAACACTTAGGTAGGTATTTGTACAATTATTCGAGCCTTAGAAAGGTCGTGACCTTCATTATACAGTTTTTTTGTAGATAAAAAATAGAATTCATATAACTTTCTTTTAGTCCTTGTTCAGTAAGTACCTTATTAACGAACATTACGAAACTGGTGATTTATAATTTAAATATGTAATTATCGTTGTAGGAACGTCGGTGGCGTTATGGATAGCTGGTCGGCCTCGTAAGCGAGAAGCACCAAGTTCGATCCCCAGTTCCAATTATTTTTTTCGAGTTATGTACCTACACACTCGCACATCATTTGTAGGTACAGTCGAGTTCATTAATATGTAAGCATTGCCAAGGCTTCAAATATAAATGTATATGGAAGGGTAATTATATATCTGAGCAGATGTACAATGTTTGATTGATGAATCTGCTCAGATATATAAGTACCCTTCCATGTACACTTATATTTGAAGCCTTGGCAATGCTTACATATTAAGAAACTCGACTCAAGATTATTACCTATTTATTTTTATTATAATCGTAGCTCACAATAGCTTATATTCTAGTAATTCTTCCTTCTACCGAAACCAGTTACGAAACCCCGAAACTCAGTTACCTATGCGGCCGAAAGGGCAGATAAGAAAACATTATGTAGAAATATTTCACAAATCACAATATTTTCCATCCTTGACAAGGCAAATACAAGGCTACAAGCTCTTGGGTGGTTAGGTACTTAAAATCGAAATCTAACAGCTGTTTTCAGCTGGTGAAATCTTATCACACCTGCAATATTCGCACACAAGACGTCTAATAAAATATTTGACCACCATTTTGCGCTCAAATTGGTGTTGACATACAGCCAAGGATAAAAAGTTTGTAAACTTACGTTGAAATTCGCAACTTGGCTGAACTGTAGGTAGATAGTGTGCTAAATGGCCGACGATATCGGAAACCCCCCAACAAAGAATATTGTAAATAAACTGAAATATTTACCAAACTAATGTACCGATTTTAATGGGACAAAGCTAAGAACCATCACGATTAAACTGGGTTTAATTAAAGAAAACCGCACCAATCAACGCAACAAAAACCAATCCCTTCGGGAGCTGTGATGTCAAAGACAAACGCTCTACTACACACAATAAACTTTTGCGTCAAAATGAAAGTTTGCTATAAAGTCTACAGCGTTATTAGAGTACTTAGGTATATACTACAAATACGATAATGTAGAAATATCTTATTTTTTAAAATAGATTAGGTATGACTCATTACGTACGTAAAAAAGTGTTATTCGAGCTAAGAAGGTCATTTTCTGTTTTAATTAATTTTGCCAGTGGACATAGTTATCGAAATAATGTAAAAAAACGAATGCGCAATTGCACTAAACTTTAAGTGACGCCCAAGTTGATTTCAAATATTCCTTACAAGAAAAAGCATTGCACCAACACATCTTAAGTGAAAACTAAACTTGCTAAGTCACTCTTAATTTTATAAGCCGATTTTGTGACGACTAAATTGCTAAGGAATATGAGACGCCGTTATAGTCTGTTGGCGTATCTAAAGGGTTTTGATTTGATAGTAAATAAAAAATAATAAAGAGAATATTGATTTGTAGTAAATGAATTATGTGGTGTGGTGGTGTGGTAGTGTGGTGTCCGGCAGAGTAGAATAGCACTAACCTTATACTCTTGGGTGTCGTACAAGGCGACTTATGTTTTCGAGACGAAAAATCTAGGAAAATAGGCAGCTGCGTTTTCCATTGTTATTTTTATTACACTGCGATCTCCAACCCGCCTGCCAAACGTAGAGATTATGGCAATAACCTCTTCTTTCGTGGGAGAGGCCCTGAGCCCTGCAGTGGACTGTTATGGACTGTGCTGATGAAATCAATTGTTGCTACACTGACACTATTTATTTATAGTTATACAGGGATTGGATCGGACCCCTTTGCAAGGTACTTAGTCAGACTCGCACTTGACGGTTTATTTTATATCAGTCCACTGTCCTGCATTTTTTATCATGTTCACCTATCGTATTAAAATTTGAACACGCCCTTCCTCCATGCTTAGGTAGTTCATTAACAATAACAATCACTAACAGATTGCCCGATACAATTATCGGTTATCATCATGTCCCTAGTTATATAAACATTTAGACGATATCTAGTTCAACCTTGCGTATCGCAACGTCCGCGACCTTTCGCAGATTTAATGTCATAAGTAGCTAATTGGAGTTTGTTTACTCCCAGCTGGTCCTGACATCATTCACGTGCAGCAGTTGCATTTCGCTGGAACGCTCACGTTGCCAGTTTATCATGTAGGTACATTCAGCTCAAGAAAGTGTTGACAGAATGTTATTGCAAAGAAAACCTAATCGACCTTGTTATGACGTGCAACTGAAGTTCAACCTTAGGGTGATAAAGCAATTTCCCGGTCGACCTTTCATTGATAGAGATTTAAGGTGAGACCGAGTCCAGCGAACTACTGTACGGAGCTACTACAGCATAGCCATTGGCTAAGTAAAGTTTTTACCTATATCGCTGACACAGAAATAGTAATAAAATTGACTTATCTTATTTTGATTTCTGTAGTTGCTGATAACTAACTTAGCCAGTTAGTTATTAGGCTATGCTATTAAGCAAAGGGCGCCGTTCAATTAGACGCCTAGGCTTAATGCGTTTCTATCAACATTCACAGCGCAGCTAAACGAAATCTAGCTCAGTGAAAACGCAGAACCAATCGTCTTAAATAAATGGGTTATATAATGACTGTTTAATAATAACGTGACTCTTTCTAAAGTATAAAATTCGTAACGAAGTAATCCGACATGCTGGCCATATCTGCCGGAACCGACAACTTTTGTAACCGAGTTGAGCGCGACTTGGCAAGCGTAGAGCTAGACGCCCTCCGGCCGGATGGAATGACGAATTGCGGAAGGCTGCAGGTGGATGCTGGATTGGCAATCCAAGCACAGGTGCATTGGCACCTTGGCGCTCATTGGGGGAGGCCTATGTTCAGCAAGAGCGGACTATAGACTGATGTTGATGAAATAACTTGACACAAAATCTACGAATTCCACAAAAAGAAGATGATCCTCCGATATGCAACTTGCTACACCGCAGCGGAACTGCACAACTCAATAACAACTCCGCCGCATTGCAGTTCCACTCGTGCCATGCGGCCTTACACTGATTTTATTTCTAGCTCTACATAGGTGCCTTAGTTGGTTGATAACTAACCGATGCTCGGCGAGAAAACATCGTGAGGAAATCTGCATTTTTAGGCGGCTGAATGTGTAACAATGACACGTGCCGCTGTCGCTTGCGAGTTTTGCCCAATCAAAATTTGATCTATGAAAATTATCCAAGTTTTTTTGCAACTTTGTTCTTTGATTTTAAAATACAACAGTACTTGTCTTTAAGTAAATAGAAACATGAATAATAGTTACTTAGGTTAAAACTAAGTTAAGGTAGATTGTTTTCATTAATTATAAGGTACAGAATTATTGTAACTTAGGTATGTCTAATTGTTTTTTTAAATGTAATATCTACCTACCTAAAATTCATCATATTCAGTGGGTTTTTTTTAAAGAAAACAAAATCAGTTCCGCCGATGTCTTACAAAAAATCTCTAACATCCGCTAATGTAACAAAACCTTGCCTTAGCAACAACCCTGGTGACACTGACAAACGAGTGGCACCTCAACCTGTTTACCGTAGTTCAAAATTTGGCCATTTCACAGATACGTTGGTGGCACTCATGGATTTATAAGTAATAAAAAAAAAAAAATTTCGTAAGTGGCACTCATCTAGCACTGTAACATAGTGTCAGCTTGACATTTACTCCATAACACAGAATTCTAATGATCTTACAAACTAAAGCCCTCACAAAAAAATTCTCTTGTATTCCAGAATACTAATATGACGTTACAAAATAAAAACTATAGTCCTCACAAAAAATATCAATAACTAATGCAACTGCAAACGTGCCATACCCCAGTCAAATCCACGTATCTCCGCGCATGCCCACATGGCGCGACTCGAAAGACGGCCGTCGGCGCGCGCGCCACAATTGTGACCGATCAAGAGGAATCAAGTGCACTAAACTGCTATTACTTTTGTCAGTGCGGCCGCTCGCGCCTACAGACATCCGCCCGGGTAATGAGCCCGACATGTAGAACGACAAGTTGTAATACCACACCGAATTTTTACCCAGCACGGTATTAGCGATTCTTCCGAGGACGGACAACTTGGACAATTATCGATAGGAATTGGTTAACCAATTTGAAATAGCTTCCGACTACATATGGGTACCTACATGCATCTTGTGTGCTTATCTGGCCTGAGCTTTAATTTAGGTTTTGGTAGGTATGTGTCTCCCTATACATACAGTGACATGAGCTCGGTAACTTTCGCTGTCATTTTTTTAAAGTAGGTACCTATTTCTTTTTTACGTTTTATTACAGTTGAGCCTCCTAGGTATAGTGTGGGTGGTATGCCCATACCCAGGTATAATTTTTAAACCAGCAAAAACTTTCCTGTCGGAAGTGTGCCCTTCCCACGATTCTATTAGGCATGTATATCGATCTCTCCAAGAAGAGCCAACAACCACTAACGAAACAATACGATTGATTTGGTACGATATCCATTAACCTACAAAATGGCTATGCGACGCAGGCAATAAAGCTATTAATCATTATTTATGTCACAAACAACCACCCACGTGCGTGGTACGTGACGTGTTAGTAACACGTTTCAAATTGTACCTACCTAGGCACAGTTATCGTTGGTCTATTATCTTAGCCTTCATCACAACAGCAGCTCATAACAGCCCACTGCTGGACTTGAGCCTCTTCCACATTTGTAGAGGGATTAGTCTCTTCATTGTCCACGATCGGCAGGCAGGTTGGCGATCGCAGTGTCAAAAAGCAATCGAAATCGCTACTGCCCATTTTCTGGTTTATCGTGGTTCTAGCTAGATAGTCCTGCCTCTAAAACATTAGTCAAATCTTGTCACGACACACGTAATATTACGGGTTGTGCAATATTCTACATAGTGTATCGGATAAGTATTACCTATTTAGTATAACTATAATATGATGTTATTCGTTTCAGGGCATTCCGTTCGCTGATGAGGAAGGGCAAGAAAGGACATGAGACATCACATACATCAAACACAACAAAGGAGACGAAGAATAACCACTCCAATGACAGTGAGAGCCCCATTATGTTCAGGCGAGCAATGCAATGTAAGATATTCTTCTATATACTGACTAATATTAAGTATACCTACTCAATAGTTCTAGTAGTAATTGACGGTTTCTATTCTGAAGACTTCGAAACTGGACCAACTAATATGCCGGTTGTAGGTACTTTCGCATACGAGGGCCTGGGGTCCGCCTTGACCATGATCCAGGGTCGGCAGATCAGGTAATTACAGTAGAGCACCTGCCATCTGACTTCCGTGACCTTATTAACAGGGGAACCTGACCAGTAGCCGTATTCACAATGATTCCGTTTCCGAACGATTCGACACGAAATTCGTGAGCGGCGAATCCGTGTCGATTGATTCGAAAACTGTTATTTAGAATCCCGATAGATTCCACGGAAACTCTACTCTCTATAACATATGAAAATTTCATCAAAATTAACTGACACCACATTTTCCTAAGATCTTTTGCGATTCCGTATCCGAATTCGATTTCCGAGCCATTGTGAATACGGCTACAGATTGGATCATGGTCACACATTCAGTCGCCTGAATGTGCAGGTTTCCACACGATATTTTCTCTCACCGTAGGAGCATAATTATAAAAGTCCCTGGTACCTTTCGCTTACGACTCGAACCCGCTAGCCACCGACTCTGCACCATCGTCATTGACTCTACCGTTAAACTCTCCACCGTCATCGTTAAACGGGATCACAGTGTAACAGAATTATAAGCAGCGAGCGGTAGATGCTAAAGCTCCATGTCTTTATTTTTTACAGTAGGTATTACTTTATTGTATTTTCTTTTGATGCCTTCGTAGTGGATTCTTAAGCACTGAATAGGTATAAATAAATGTTACACAGGCACTCGACAGTCTCTGCCTACCCCAATGGGATATCGGGCGTGAGTGTATAGATCCTATTTATCTATGTATGGAAATGTTACATCTATCTGCATCATGAGTTTTAGCTAAAGGACGAGTATATCTTGTTTTTGTTAACTGGATCTACTTATTACTTGTTTACGAAAGCTAGTTGTTTTTACACTACTCAGCTACACATACCTACGTATCTAATTATCTACAAAATTAACGTGAAATACGTTATATGTTTTCAATATTATATCTTCCTATTTATAAGCAATAAATAGTCAGATTCATAAAATTAAACATTTACAGATACTTAGCTAAGTATACCTACTTTGTAACAGATGAGTAATTTTACATACAGTTTCAAACACAACACTAGAAAAGATAAGATGTAAAAACAAGTAGGTAGGTTAATTGTCCTTGGCATAGTTTGTTTAATTCATCTGGAGTTTTGGAATAGAAAAAAAGGTATAGCATTTTAGGAGATACGACTAAAAAGGCTATTTTAAACATCATAAGAGGTTTTTGCCAGCCCTGAAAACTTAATCGAATTTGCAAAACACCGATGTCGTCGAAGCACCTACTACGTAGACACCTAACGTCTAGACGTGACATGACTTTATATTATGTGTACCTATAACATAGCAGCGTTATATGTTGTTTCTAGACAGGCATGCCATCATTGGCCGCATCGTCACTTACCACCAGAGGGCCTAGTGTGAGTTCCGCTTCGATTTTACTTAACTATCGCGTTTGCGTTTACGTGAAAATTAGTATGGAAAAATATATAGCGCCGCCTAGTGGTACGTAAATGAAGTTTTTTCTTCATACTAATTTCGACGTAAACGCAAACGCGATAGTTAAGTAAAATCGAAGCGGAACTCACACTAGGCCCTCAGATGAGATGGTGGTCAAATGCCTGGCTAGTCTAATTATATTAAAAAAAAATTTGGTCATACAGACACACTAATTTTCGAATAAATTAAACATAATCGTGAAGATTTCCGTTCAAATGGAGTTTGTACCTATCTGAACAAGAAATCCTCGTGTAGAGATAACATTTCACGCGTGTAATTCCTCAATTCTGCAACCCTGTATAATGGGCAGATACGTAAAAATCTTCCATCTTATCTTGCCTAGATCATAATCATCATCATTATCCATCATCCGAGCGGTCAATCCCGGTTTTAGCTAGGGTCCACTTTCCTCTTCCACTTCAGCCACTCTTTAGCATCCTCACGTAGTAAGCGTCTTCCATAGGTATCACTTACTAAATCTCCTAAACATAACCACAATGGGGTGCGAAGGGCACTTCCGGATACGGTCCGGGCCTACCTAGCAATATCTGCCATTGTCTGCTATTGTCGGGAACGGTCCGGGTGTACCACTAATCGCCTTTGTCGGTTCGGAGTCAACGTGCTCTGGGGCGGCCAAAATTTCCAGCACTTACCTACTCTTGTCCGACTAAGAAATTGTATTTGATTTTTTTTAATGTGTTTTTTCAGACTCGTCAATGTCCCGCAGCACAGTGGCCTCCCCGGAGCGCTACGTGTACGGGGGCTCGGTGACGCCGCTGCCGCGCTCGCGCTTCCAGGAGCGCCTGCGCAGCACCAGCCAGCAGGAGGTCTCCACACTCGGGTATGCGACACTATAGGATACTCAGTGTTTCAAGAGAAACAAAATACAAATGAGAGCATAAAGTAGTAGTACCTTCCGCTAGATATACTAACTTTCAGATACATACTTATTTTACATTGGGGGTTAAATCGAAATAAGATACAATACATTACACGATTTAGTTTCCCACACAGGCCCCCATTCTATCTACGGCATTCCGGGCGCGGATCAGCATATCATCCATATGTTGATGTTCCACCTGTGCGCACGCAACGTTTTGCTAATTCTTTGGACTGTAACTCGCTGCGCATGCTCTCCCTGAACGCTATAACTCGGGTCTCCTTAAGACAAGAGTGAAGAGACATTTAGTAGACAGGTATGCTCCACCTACATTCAACATCAGGTCTGATGGGAGTCAGTTTTGACTATAAATTGTTAAAAAAGGTGGTGTAAAATCCTAGGGAACAAACTTTATCAACGAGGACTTCACGACCCTCCGCTTTGAAGAAAACGAAGAGTGGAAGAGACGACATGGATTGAAATCCTTTTTTCGCCCGGCCTATATATCAAAATATCTTTTAAGCGAAACACCTAAAACACATTACAAGTTAATGCCTCTTTATTTCGCCCTGACTGCTCATCTATGGTACCGTTTTTCAGAAACCTACTTGTACTAACGTAAGCGCTATGCTTAAGTATAATAATAGTCTAGAATATACTTGTTATCTACGTATTTATAAAAATTCAATATTAAAAAAGTATACCATATACTTTTAATCATATTTTTCCATAACACGGAACTAAAAAGTTACCAAGTTAGTTAAGGTTTAAAGTAGCGCGTAATCTTTAATAAAACTTATTGAATTAAGCGTGAAGTTTGATAACAATGGCGCTTGGTTAGACTCATTTCTTGTATGTACTCGAGATTATCAGATAGTGGAGAAGACAAGATATTGTGTGTTTAACACTAATAAAATATGCGGTCATGCTTTTTAAATGACGTCGCTATCACATAGCTCACTCGAGCACAAAAAGGACTAAATTGTTTAGATACTATAGATAGGTACGTTTTTAAAACGTAATTTACAACATGGCTTACATCGATGTCGTCAGGCACCCGGTAATAACTATAAACTCAAACACCCAATAGCAGGTATTAAAAATCCTCTCGTCTATGTGAATTTCGTAATTTCCCAAGCGACTGAAAGAGTTTCTTTCGGTCACCTAAACGTACTATTTATGAATGATTAGGAAGAGCTTGTGTGCAGAATAAACTTAGTTATTTTAAAGGCGACGATGACACCATACTTCAGGAAATTTCCACACATTTGTTGATCGGAGACATTCAGTAACAATTCGGTTACTACAATCCTGGACTTCGCGCGTAGGAGCGTCAGTGGCCGAGTGGTTAACGTATTCGACTCGTAATCGAGAGGTACCGGGTTCGAGTCCCCCTCATGTACCAATGACTCTTTTCTGAGTTATGTACATATATTAGTTCAATGCTAACCGATGCTCTTACGGGGAGGGAAAATAACGTCATGAAACATGCATATTCAGGCGATTGAATGTGTAAACCATGATCTAATCTTGTTAGGTTCCCCTGGTACCAGGGTCACGGAGGTCAGATGGCAGTCGCTCCACTGTAATTATCTGATTTGCCAAATCCTCCACCGTCAAGGCGGACCAAGGGACCACAACCGGCAGCCGTACCGCCGATCTTCGATAGCACGACGCCATTTCGATGTAATTGAGTGTGGACCAATCGCAGCAAGTTATAACCAGAGCTGTCTTGCTGCCATTGGTTTAAACTCAATTACATTGGTACCACTGCAGGATATTAACGCCAAGATTATTATTACTATTCCAGGACTCCGCGCATGGCTCGCAGCGAGATATCGGGCTCCCGGCTAAGCGTAGAGAGCGCCAACCCCTTCGACGAAGCCCCGGTGCCGCCCGTGCGGGCATCGCGCCGTAAGAAGAAACGCGCGCCGCCGCCTCCTGAGGCCGGCGGTCCTGCTGACGTCTCGGTAATTTTTTTTTTACTATAACACTTAGAAACTCTAAGACGTACGACGTCGTGCAGAGCCAATGGATGCAAGAGTCACAAAATCAATCGGCGTGAAAGGGGGTGGTCTATGTTCAGGAGGACGTCCTGCGTCTGAGATGATGATGATTCGAATTTACGGTGCAAAAAAGCATGCAATCTTTGACCCTATCACTTACACAATAGATTAATTTTTTAGGGATTCCTCAAACGGAACTCTTATAGGATCACTTTGTTGTCTGTCTGTCGGTCAAGCCCTTTTTTCTCAAGAACGCGTGGACGTATCAAGCTAAAATATAAAATACTCAGAACTGCAATCCCTTTGAGCAATGAAAAAATCAAACTTCTAAGTCTAAGTCACAACGACTTCTCACGAAGCTACAATCAGTTTATAATCTACCTTACTATTTCGTGTTATAGTTTGATGTGGGGATGACTAAAAGTCTAACACGGGACTGTGTTAGTGATATTTATGAATGTTTTCTTGTCATATACGTCGGTGAGATGGAATTAGATCTTAATCCATTAGTGTGGTTGTTGGATCGAATAAGGAGTAGATAATGAGCAGTTTTCCAATAGGTATCTAAAGCATTCTTAACCACTCACTAGATGGCAATGGCGACAATTTTGGTAATTGATAATCGCTTGTAATAGGTTCTTAGCAAACAGGATATAAACAATGGGTACGTTGTATTGGATAATATTGTATTTATAAATAGTTTTCAACTATTTTAGAGGTTGTAATAATAATGGAACATAGTGCCAACTTCTATAAATATTTCTTTTTACATTTCGTTCAACCTTTAACAGTTATGTATATATTAATAAACATTTTATTTTTAAGTTTAGTATTAGTTGGCTGCATGAAATCACTGCCACCATCATACAGATTAAAAAAAGATTACTAAAATTGTAGGAGAGCCATCTATTGATGCTTTTTGAAACCAGCTGACAATACCAGTAGGAAAACTCCTCATTAATTCATTATTTTTCAAACATGGCGGCATATCATGTGCCTAAGATGTTATGCAATCTAAAAAATATAACCCAAATAAATGATCCTCAAATGTCTTCCACTCATTTTCTTAAGCTTTATTAATTAAGTGGAAAATTTGAATTACAGGTCAGCAGCGAGACCTCCGAGTTACGAACCACCCAAACTGAAGATAAGACTCCTGCTAAACAAGAGGATGACTTGGATTTAGACAATATGAACCTGAATATCGAGCTGAAAATTGTTGAAGATGAGGAAAACAAAGGAAAAAGTAAAGACATTGAGGAAACAAATTCTCCTTCTCAGTGTGTTAAGGAGACTGTAGAAGTAACTTTAGAATCTAGTCCCAAACCAAAAGAAGATGAAGTCATGGAAGTTGATGATAAAATCCCAGACAAAAATGTCAAGCACGCCGGCTCTGAAGATAATCCCGCTCCATTTCGGAAAATAGATATCGTGAAGTATAGAAGAAATTCTAGCGTAAACGATGACGACATTAGACTACGGCGAGGTAATTTAGAAGATTTTCATCCATTGGCAAACAAAAGGAGCAAGAGTCTGAGCAATACTGCCGACGCTGCTTTAATAACGTACGACATCAATCTAAACGAAAAAGACACCACTGACAACAATGGCAATGAACAGCCCCAAAAAGTTATATGTAAGCTCTACAACGAATCTGTGAGAAAACAAAGCACCGATAATTCCATTTCAAGCACAGAAAAAGAATTTCTGGAAATTGATAAAGTCAGACAGGAATTTGAAAGAGAGATAAATAAATTAAACGCAGCTCTTGCTGAAGATGACTTTTCTGATGAACCCAGGATGACGGTCGCAGATATAAAGCGTAAATTTGACACGTACGATGTTTCATCCCCTAACCCGATACCAAAGCCGAGAAGAAGTCATAATGGCGAGCCTGGCTCGCCCGTAAACGGTAATGTTCACACTTTAAAATAAAGGATGAAGTAAATCTTTGTACCCACCTCCAATAGTTATGTGCAATACGTCGTTGGATAGCTGTTGGAATGGGTACCACAATCCATACAAATCCTGGCATCACCTTCATATTCTGATCGGTGAAACATAAAAAAGGGAAGCAAAATTATGTAAAAAAGTATTTTAATTAATATTTGGATCTCAAAATTGGTTATTTATCGGGAATTCTGAATTATGACACTTCTCATTAATAAAATTTTAAAATGTAGCTTCCTACTAAGTGCCTTTGTATGAACAAATATTATAAAAGCTAGGTGGTGACACTATAATCATCAGTAATTTGCCATACAATAAACATTATATTAGAGGTAGTGGTAGTGCAATATAGGTATTTATATTACACAAATGTAGGTTTAATTATTCATGAGTTTTCATTGTGATATCTGCGAACGCAAGGGCTTTTATAGTACATAACTAAATTAGTACAGTAAATATTAGCAGATTAATTGATTAATTTATCTATATTTTAAACTAGAAATATAATTGTTTGTAAGCAGTAATAAAATGTAATAACGCACTTTTGTGTTATTGTATAAGATTCCTATATTTATACAGCAGAGTTTCCACTTATTTGTGTTATGTTTCTAATATTGTTGAAAAATAAATAATTTTAACGAATTTTTGGTGTGTCTTTAAAACCCATATGTTGTGTGTCAAAAATTTTATTTACTAATTAAACTTAACTAACTTAAACTTAACTTAACTAACAGATAAATAGATCATTATGTGTATAAAAGGTAAACATATTGAAAACAATATTATTCAATATTATGACTATTCTTATGTCGCTACGTATGCTACGAACTACGTATTAAACAGATAACTTACATATTCTAGATTTTTTATACTTAATAAATCTCGGAAGGTTCGAAGTGGCCGTGGAAACTAGAACTTTATATTCTTTGGGAAGTCTCCTTTGCTGTCTTGCCTGAAATAAGATGATGCATATTAATTTTTCTAGTTCGTTTTAACAAAAATGACCAAGATGGCCAACATTTATAATTAAATCATTTGTTTAATTATAATATGTAATTATGCAAACGCATAAGTGTTGTCACTGTAAGAACTGAGCTCACTTATATGCCTAATTATACTTTGACACCTTATCTTTTAAACCGGATAAAAAGCATTATTTGATAAGGGCAGAAATACATATGGCGATACCCCATCCAGAGGGCTTCCTTAAGCTTGGTAATCTAAAACGGCTGCTATTTTCAAATTGAATGTAACTACAAATTACTAAATACCTTATTTTTCAAAACAGGCGCTAATATCGCCAGCTTCTCCGGCAATTTCACTTTAGCGGCTAAGATATCAGTTTCATCTTCTGAGTACAGGTCTACAATAGTATCTATTGCTTCAGCCAGCACCCAAACTTCATTTTCTTTATGCGCCTGCTCCAATATTGATTCAGTGATGGTGCATATCACATTCGAAGTGGTGTCATTTAGGTTGTTAACCAATAATAGCGCTAATATACCAATCATTCGGATAAGGTTTGATCTTATCTCAGGTACTTGACACTCCTTAATGCCAGTTAACATTATCTGTAATGCAATATTAACGATAACTATCACAGGCAATTTATAGTAAACACTTGCTTTTGAGCTGGATATTGATAAATTACAGTCCTTCATAAAGGTCGTAGCTATCTCCGTTCCTAATTGTACCTAATATCTGTGACTCGGGCCAAATACCGGTGGTGACGATGACGGGTGTAATTTATTGTGACCCCACAAAGGTAGAACTGAATGGATAGGTACAAGCAGGAGATGCGCATCACGGAAATGATATGTGGAGTTTCACGCAAAGACGGCAACAGTGCCGTCTTCGAAGGTAGGGAACAGATGTCTGGCAAGCAAGAGGCCGGCCAAAGAAGCGATTGACGTCGGTAAGGATGACATTGCGTACCAAAAAACTCATCACCAAGGATGCTGAAGAGCGAGCGAAGCGGGCAAGGTGGTGGTGGTGGTGGTATGAAGGCGGACCCCGAGCCCCGGCGCCGTGCGAGAGCACAACCGAAATTAACGTCAAGAAGATGATTATAAGAGTGCACTAATTTTAGTAGGTTCCTTCGTTACGCGAAAACGTTCCTAATGCGCTTTATTACATTTGATGACAAATATTGTCGACTAAATTCAGCAAAAAGCGTGAGAGCAAATCAAAGTGAAGCACATAAAATAAGGTCCATTTTAGTAACACGCCTTTTGAAAGCGGGGCGACGCGTAACATAATGTAAGTGATACAAAAACTGACCTTATTTTGTGAGCAATACATACCACATTGATTTGCTCTCCTGTTTTTTGCTTCTGAATTTAGACGACTGAATTTAGCCAAATGCAATAAGCGCATTAGACCGCCTTTTCTTAATATAGTCAGGGACAAAGGCGCAAACAGTCCACACAACTTTTAATTGAGAAATAACCTGGTTGAATTCATTTACAATTTTAATTTGATAACTCCGTAAACCCCGATTGCAACTCGGTGATGAAGCTACTGTAAACTAACCTGTATATCAGATAAGGATATTTCATTGAATAGGTTTTGCTGACTCGTGTTTCCATTCTCTCTGAACTTGATTTTGTCTAGTGCAGCTCTCATTACTGCAGTGGCCGATTCCAGCAGATTTGTGTTGTTTGTACTTTGCTTGAAAGCTAATTTTCCAGCATCAACCCATATTTTGTAGACACCGTTAACTCCGCCAAGATTTTCAATCGGTAATGTGGACAACATGTTGTTTATACATAATAATGCAGCGGACTGAAGATTGAATAGTCTGAAAATATTAAAAATTTGTTTAATGAATTATGATGACAACAGTTGGGGTTAGCGCAGACAGACCGAGCAGTGGCAGTGTTTTATTTCTACAAAATTTTGTTATATGCAGAAGCAAATTATGTTGCAATAAATCCTGCTAATCACCACTTTGACTTTGCTACCATTTCATCGGTCGGCGCTGAGCCTAGGATCACTTTCTAAATTATTAGTTGTTAAAATTCGTCTTGATTCGAGGCTAAAATGATATGGTGACCTGAGTGGTTCAGTAGGTTAACATGCTGGTTGCCACGTAGAGCATCATATTTATATTATACAAAGCATATTTATATTATACAAATAAATAAATAAATTGTAAGGGGCATTTTTAGAGTTTATAGTCTTCTGTTTACAACTGATCCATAAGTGTGATTTCCATGAACATGGCTAATAAATATTCAAAGCATCGATGACATAATGGCTAACGGGTCGGCCTCGTAAGCGAGAGGTACCGACTTCGATCCCCAATGCCGTTAGATACCAATAAATTTATTTGAATTATGTACTTAGTTGAACACTAACCAGTGCCTGCACAATCATGCGACCATTGTCCATGATCTGGGTAGGTTCCCCTATGTTCCCCAGCAGTTCCCCGCTCTACTCTTATGTCCATGCTTGTAATCTGCCCAATCCTGGGTCATAGTCAAGGCGGACCCCAAGGCGTACGTGCGAGAGCACACCCGGCAAACTGACGCCAAGATGATTATGGCTAATAAATATTATTGTTTTTTTTGAACCAATGCAGTGACAAATAATCAGACAGATAGTAGTATAGTAAGCAATCACTGTCGCCCATAACATCTATGATTCATGCATTTACGTTGTAGGCTACAAAAATGCAGCACGGAAGGTGCGGTGTCACTGTGAGGACTAATATGAAATGTTTCATCCCTGTAATTATCCTTCAATGTGGAACACAACAATGCAAGCATTGTTGCTTGGCGGCAGAAATAGATAAGGCGATGGTACTCACCCAGGCGGACTCCTCAAGCTTGTCAGAATCCTACCACGTGATAAAACGGTTGTACGCCTGACCAGTAATCAGGTAGTATTTAATTTCAATTATCTTAATACTTTAAAAATTTAACTCACTTTTTATATACCAACTGTGACCCATCATATTCTTTTAATATCATCATTACATTATCTGCCGGTAGCTGGGTTTTAGCCCACACTTTCTCAAAAATCTCCAAGGCAATCAGAGCCTCTAAGACTTGAGGGGAGAGTTTGTCCTCGGCAAAGCTAGTTGCTTCCGTGGCATTGTTACAGAGATTGTCATCAGCCATTTCTTCACTATCCGAAGATTCTCCATTGTCTGAGTCATCTGCATCTGTAATAAGGACAAAGCACATAAAATAAATAATTATTTTCGTTAAATTGTGTAAAGATATTGCTGCACTTCGTTCTGAATGTTGAAACTCTAATTTAAAGGAGATTAGGCACTTTTGTATCATTGCGGTCACCACCCTTGTAACTAAATATGACCTGTACAGGTGTGTAGTTCTCTATAGTTTAAATACTAACTAACAAAGGTGAGTGAATGTGTCAGGCATAGGTAAAAGGGAGGCAAGCAGCATATTTGTTGCAAATTTCACATACTAGTAAGACCACCACATTGAGATTGATAATCCATCAGCTAAGTGTATAAATTATTTCAAGTCACCAACATTGGCAATATTCTTAAAATATTGATGGTGATTGATTACAAAGAAACAAACCAACGAAGACATAAAACTCACCTGAACATGAACATATGTTAGCAATAATTTCCACAGCACTTTGTTGAGCATCCACCATTTGTGTTACAGATTTCAAAAGCTTTTCTAATTCTTGTGCAGCCTTGCCTTTAGGAGCTACTACCTTTCCGGCATTATTAGCTAACGGCACACTACTGGATGCTTCATTACAGATATTTCTATGATCAATGGACAAAGTTTTGCCCAGTGTTGATATAATCTGGTTGATAGTGTTAACCTGTAAAGCAGCTATATCTCCATTACAACAATTTATAATTATTCCCGAGGCTAAAGTCTTAATCAAGAGCTGAGAAGGATCACTTCCTTCTAGAGCCAATAACTCTTCAAGTTGCTTTTCACAATTTGATTTGACTTTTTCCATTGCTGGAGGATTGTCCTCGACAACAACGAAAAGACACTGCATGACTGCTATAGTGATATCGTCGCCGAACACTGATTTATCTAAATATCTTGGCAACAAATCCAGTATTCGTGACTGACCCAAATATTTGATGGCTAGTTCTGTGAAAATATATTATAAAATAATTAATAACAATATTGAATTAAGTTACATTACATTTGGAAAATCCAAGAAATCTGACATTACCTGAACTCTCACACAAGTTTAGTAGTAAATTTATACATTGAACTAATGTGTCCATGTCTTCAGTCTTTGTTTTAGAATTTGCTTCTGGTACCCAAGTTTCAGTGTGCTGAAAAATAATATTTATATACTATAAACTCATATTTCATGAACTCTATAACTCATAAACTCATAGTGCAATATTGAAAAATTATAAATCCTTTACCAGTGCAGTTAAGTATTATAGACACAATGTCAGTACCTATAGAAACAACCAGACCAAATTAAGTAAGTACCAAACATTTATTCTATTTTTGGCTCAGACAGATAAAGTTAAAGAAGGATAAAAGTGCAGTTCTTTTTTACTTTCAGGTGATGTGTATTCTTACTAGGGGATCATTGTGTAGATTTTTAATTTTATGTAAGCCATTTCAAATAGTTATAATTATAATACGGAGCTGGCATGTACAATTATGTATAAAAGTTCCCAATAAATATTGATTACAAAAAAAAATAATACCCATTCTGCACAGCAATTTTGTGATTAAGCTGATAATGAATTAGTTCTTATTTTACCTCATGGAAGAACATAACCAGGGAGCTCATGACATCCTGATCCATCATGGCTTCACAGGCTTCTTGCCTGGTGGACAAGTTACGTAGAGCTCCTGCAGATGCGTTTCTGACAGAACTAGCTGCATCCAGCAGCAGGGGCGCCACCATCTTCACCAAGCCACGGCTAATAACGGGCTCAATGTTTTCTGGGCTCTCTATCAGTAGAGCAAAAGTTTGCAATCCACAATATTTTTCTTCTACATTCACAGCCTGAAATTATATACAATATTTATAGTTTTTATGCATTTTTAGGCAGTTTGTCTATACCCTAGACAGAGGCTTTGGTTGATTGAAGTATGCTGTCACTTGTGTGTTTGATCTGAATATATTATTGTGCTGATGTTAAAACCCTGTATTATTTAGACTAGTCCGGTTGCTATGAATAAAAGGAGCTCACACTCCAAAGTGGTGCCACAATGTGATGTCATCCTCATCATCATATAAGCCAGAAGAAGCACACGGCTGGGCATAGGCCCCCCCAGAGATCTCCATAAAGACCGGACCACACTGCGTCTTCCGGTACGTGGTCTCCACTCGAGAACTTAACTGCCACATCAGCCATCTGTTCTTCGAGTTATGTGCCCTGCCCACTGCCACTACAGTCTGGCAATCCTTAGAGCTATGTTGGTGACCTTAGTTTGCTTGCTGATCTCCTCATTTCTGATTCTATCGCGCAAAGAGACTCCAAGCATAGCTCTTTCTATTGCCCTTTGGGCAACAGTATGCTTTCTTATAAGACCCACAGTGAGTGGCCACGTTTCAGTTTCGTACGTCATCACTGGCAACACACTAGATCACAACACACAAAGATCTACGTCTTGACACACTGCGGTAATTGGAACGAAAATATATGGCGTAGCTTCCCGAACGCTGCCCTAACCTAACGAAATTGGACCTACTAAGCTGGACTATTTGTCCTATAGTCGTCAACAGCTTTAAGTGGAGTGCCTCCAACTGTCACTGGAGTAGGCACAACATGGACATTCGACATCATCATCTTGTCCATGTTCATTTTAAGACCTACTTGTTGAGAGGCACTACAGAGGTCATCGAGCATTTTGCCCAAGTCTTCCAGGGTTTCAACCATGACTAGAATATTGTCAGCAAATCTGAGGTGAATGAGGTACTCGTCTTTAATATTGATGCCATGTCCTAATGGCAAATTCAACTTTGACTGGTCTGTAAATTTTCATTTTAGCAGATAAAAATTATCTTTTATTTCTACAATCTGTCTATTTTGGAAGAGATTAAGTAGTAGTTTTGGTGTCCCATATACCTTCTCAGGCATGCATTCAATGATGCATCCACAATATATCTTTTAAACAAAAACCAATTTAATGGTACATTTTTAATTTTATATTATTTGAAGACATATTCTTGCGTTTATCCATCTGCGTTTCACCCAGAACTTCAGAGGCATGTTTTGTTCGAGAGCTGTTTATCACATAAATTGTCTAGTGTTTGTGTGCGTTTAATATTATATAAGTTTAATGGGGTTTCCTTCGATTTACTTTTCTTTTATTATAATTATTTAACTGTAGCACACTCTTTACAAGTTACAGTCATTACAACCACACACATTCATAGGTATAGCTTGTAAGGCATGGCTAGTTCCGATGAGGTAGTTTTTGTAAATATTTAACAACAGCTGCAAGATCTTCAGTCAAAATTTGAACAGGCTACAGCTGCGAGCAACAGACCCATTGATGAGAATGCAAGTGTATGCAAAGTGTCAGTGAAGGTACCACCATTCTGGCATCATAAACCTGCTATGTGGTCACGTAGAGACTCAGTCTTTTTAATTTGCACCCTTTGGTATCCTCTAACCCTCAGTTCCGTGTAGCCGGTATAACAAGCTGACCAGACCAAATACGATTACGTTGTTTCGAATTTTGAAATGAAAGTCATGTGCGAGGTCGAGGATATTATTAACAATCCTCCCGACGCTGGGAAATAATTAATGTTAAGATAAAGATAAAGGCAATAGAAACGGCAAATGAACAATCTAGCTATACTAACCTGCAATTGATCAATCACAGTTTGAATGGCATTCTCCTTAGAATCAACTGGGACTTCTTCTTCCTGATCTGAATCGTCCATTGGCACATTTTTCTTAACCTTGGTAGGACGAGGCTTTCGCACTTTCCCCATTCTTTAAAATTTAACAGCAAAATACAGTATAACCTTCCAACTAAAGCGCACCACGCGAGTTTGTTTGAGTTTACTTTACTTGTAGTTATTTTATGTCGTACGAATGCGATTTGTAAGTTTTCTTTCTTAAATTGTATAGTTGTCTCTTGCAAAAGTATATAGAAAAAAGTAAGACAGAACACGTAAATCAACACGTGCGAGTAGAAATCGGTTAAATGTCAAAAATGACGTAGACGATAGAAGTGACACGAGCTGTCAAATGGTTATTTTTACAAGATAGGCTAGGCAAAGAGAATAGCAGATATTAAGCCACTTTTTGTAACATTTAAAGTTTTCAATATCCAAGCGCGAACGGTAAGAATAAATTTTATAAGGCAAGTTATCAATTATGTAAGGAATTCGCTCTTTCCAAGTTGGAAGAGCTATTTTTGTCAATGACAATGTGCAAAATCAACGGACGCGAGAGTCAACGGCTTACGACGATGATAACGATGATTGGGCAAAGTGAAAAAGAACAAGTAGGCAGAAGGCGGGATTGACCGCTCGAATGATAATGATGTAAATTGAAGAAAATATAAAATATGATATTAAACCTACTTATTTACACATATAATCACGAAAGGTGGTAGGACTCACGTCAAGCCTGAGGAGTCCGCCTTATTAATTTCTGCTGCCAATTTATGCATTCCATTCGCATTGATGTGTTCCGGTTTGAAAGATAAGCATGAGCCATTATCTTAGTCCTCATAGTAACAACGCCCCTGCAGTATAGGTGTATACCTAAATACCTAGGTATTTTTAGTAGCTACTAGTGCATGAATAATGTTGGCAAGGGCGACAGGCGATTTTCCGTTTTCCAGCACGTGAGCTGTCTGTTCGTTTTTTTAAGTGGATGGCAAACAGGCACCTTGTCATGGAAAGTGTCCAAGGGGCACTGCCACGTAAGGACATCAACACCACCAAAGGCGGCGCCACCAGTACGTTGCCCATCGCTAACCATCATGATAAATGGTAGTAAAGAAAGGCAAAATAATTACCTACAGGCATAGCAGGATCTGAGACCAAGCACACGTATGTTATTTTTCGGGCCCACAACCGTGGTTGACGTCGGGATAAAATATGACATTAACATTTTAAGAGTGTTGAATCACTATTTAGTCGACTTAAAATTGACTTTGTAAAGAAATATTCACAGATTCTCTAGGGGTACGGGCAGTGCCCCTAGAGAATGTAAAATACCTACCTAAGATAAGTTTAAATTTTAGGTATCCAAGTACCTACATACAAGATAGCCTCCGGCTGAAGCGAGCCTGAAAATGCCGATACCTGCCTTTTCTTTAAATGCCTTGTCTAAGCTCCATAGGTGTAGTGGGAAAGGTAAGATTAATTAGTACCTACTAACTTATATTTTTTATATACCTACTTACCACTAAGGTGGTAAACAAGCGTACTGACCGCCTAATGATAAGCAGTTACCGTAGACTTTACCGTATAAGATTAGCAAAACCAGGGATACCTGCTTAGATATTGGGGTTTCAGGGGATGGGGTATATTTTCGATAGTCTTTCGGTGTGTAGTTCGCGCTTATGAAGTATGGAGGCTTTACAAAAACTCCACGAGACTTGGTCAACATGAGAATGTAGGTAGAGGGAGAGTTGGCCTAATAATATAATAAGAATAAGAATAGGAATAGGAATAGGAATAGGAATAGGAATAGGAATAGGAATAGGAATAGGAATAGGAATAGGAATAAGAATAAGAATAGGAATCATTTATTGCCTTAAACAAAATATCGTGCCAATATATCGTGAAGCCTCGTGTATGTTTGCCATGCCTTGTCTTTTTTAAAGAGTTACATATTTAAGAAAGAAAACTGCAGAAATGGCTCTGTGAACAAGCCATTTATTTCATCAGTAAATTTTGACTTCTATATTTGCATGCTGTAATTCTGACACGCTAAACATGTTTGTGTACATATTTATTAATGTTATCTAATATATAAAATTCTCGTGTCACAGTTTTCGTTGCCATAGTCCTCCGAAACGGCTTGACCGATTTTGATGAAATTTTTTGTGCTTATCCGGTATCTATGAGAATCGGCCAACATCTATTTTTCATCCCCCTAAATGTTAGGGGTAGTCCACCCCTAAATTTTTTTAGTATATTTTTTAGACAAAATTTTTAATTTTACTAGGAAATTATTTATATGGCAAAACAACGTTTGCCGGGTCAGCTAGTTTCTTATAAAATCATGTTTAATGCAAATAAACATTCAATTCAATATCAATCGATTACTTTGTTGTTGTATCGCCTTGTGCTGAACCACATCACTTTGGTTATTTCTAGCCCAAAATCTACTGCATCCAAGCTTACAAAATTCAGAAACAAATTAATTCACTCATACAAACAAAATGTACAATATGCATCGACAACTCTGCTACACAGAAAAATGTTGGACGTATCCAATGACTGATTTAATATTTTTCTTCCTAGCGCTTTTTCCCGTAACAGTTTCGGAGTATACTTGGCCATGATCCAGGAGTTTGCCAGATCAGGTAGTTACATTACTGTTTACACGGAAACCTACCAAATTAGTGATATTACATCGATATATCGATACTATCGATGCATATTGAGACTTCCTGCATCCTTACTAGATCCATCCCTACTAGAGGGTCCATCAAAATTCTAGCTCAGTCCCGGTAAAAGTTTTGCCGAAACTTTCGGCCAAAACGTGGAGTCTGCTAAGGACGTTCTCGCAAAGCATACTGTAAAAAATGGGACACCTCCGACTGTCGGTCCATTCAGTCTAAGAGGTAGAGATTGTAAAGTAAACGAAACCGCTATCCTAAAGCTCTATCTCTACAAAGTTGTAATTACGGTTAGCTCTATCTCTTCAAAGTTGTAATTACGGTTAGGGCTCTACATGGGACCAAACAACTAAAGCACTGTACGCTTAGGTATGATACTGAAGTAATAGTGAAAAGCTACAAATATTTATTTGGGCTTATTTTCCTATAATACCACCGACGCAAGTATTTACACATTTAATACAATAAATTAGGTATAGAACTACGAAATATATTCTACATTACGGGTACTACCTACTTATATGAAACACACGGCAAGCGGCTGATGTGACCTTAGCATTTTATATTTTATTGAAACTTTAATTTTACATGAATTTTAAATTAAAGTGCGGCTAATAAAAGGCTGGCCGCGAGGGGCAGCGGCGCCTTTGAGCTCGGCCTCATTTACATACCTCTGCGGGCTGTGCGCTTCAAAATCTGAGCGAACGACGAATCGCGGCCTGCTAGTGCGGCCCCCCGTCCGCCGCACCTGTCGACAACTCGACACTTCAAAAATAAAAGAGGAATTTATTTTAAATTATGAGATTAGGTAGGTTTTTTCGAGCTTGAGTCAGGTCGACATCACCTGAAATAGGATAGAGCAATGATAGTCTAACTGCTTTTTGTCGAAAGTAGGAACAAGCTTTATTTTCCACCACATCTTTCCCAAAACTGAGTAAAAGTTAAATTAAAATCATTGGGAATGAGTAACGATTCTATTGAAGCCTTTGTATCTATAGGGTATGTACCTACTTACTAGGTTTTTAGCTATGTACTTACCTATCAAGTACAATACTAAGTAGGTAGAGATAAGTGTTAGAACGTCGGTTAAGGAGCCCGAGTCATTACCTGAGAACGAAACCCAGTGCCGTCATGTACTTATGACTTTTTTCTTAGTTATATATGTACATTAGTCGAACACTAACCGATGCTCTTACGGTGAGGAAAAAATAAATAATGTCTATGTCTAGATAACCATGATCCAACCTGGTCAGGTTCCTCTCACAGCAGGGTCACAGCGGTCAGAGGGCAGTCGCTCCACTGTAATTATCTGTCAAATCCTGAATCATGGTCAAGGCGGACTCCGGGCCCTCGCATGAGCCCGCTATAGCCCGAATAAGTAACTACTATACTTACCTACATATCTAGAAGTAGCAGAAATAAGTGTCTGAAAGCATTCACCTTATAGTGAATGTTATAAGGATCACTTATTTTTATTATAAAAACAAAGTATCGATGAATGCGCCGCGGCAATATTTAGGGATGACGTCACTAAAGCGCAGCGAGCGCGGCGCCCGGTAGCCGCCTCTCCGGCTTTCTTCATAAATCAAAAAGTTGTTTTTGTGTCTTATCGGCGGATAATCGGCGGCTGCTACCGCGCTGCAGCCCCGCGCCCCGCGCCCCGCCCCGCCAGCCCCGACCCTCGCGCCGAAACGGACATTAACTTTTTGTAAAAATTTTGTGGGAATTAAAACTTAACAAACCGACAATCAAAGAGCATTCCCCGCTATCTGCCGCTCCCGGAGCCGGCCTAAATGGAAGCTATTAAAGGATTCCGCTGGAATAGATAACACAGGAAAGTATAGGAGCGACAGCTAAACAGCAGTTGTCACTCTTCTAAGTTTGGAATGCACTAAGTATAGTAGTTAAAGCAAGTTTTATCTATTGTTGGTTTTCTCTTAATACGCGTAAAGGGATAATGACGATAAGTAGGTAATATGTAAACAAGGAAGAATGTTATTTTTCGGTAAGTAAGAAAGCATTAAATGCGAAAAATTATCTTTTGTCAAACTGCCCTTTCATCAGCTCCGCTGGACTGAAGCAACAATGACGAATTGCGGGTGGCCCCCGTTAATTCCTTTTTGCTTTGAAACTTAGTCCCGATAATTAGTTAGTTGCCTTCAAACGTCTAAGTACACTCCCCCGGGGAGAATTCCACAACCGTGATGTCATCCTCTGTCGTCCATCAATGCCAACGGTGTTTAGGTCCTGTGAAATTCTGCGAAGCACTGCCCACATACTACTGGCAGTTATATTATTACTGTCGAGATATGTCCGGCTGTTTCGAATTAAGTTTCGTGATATAGCAATAAAATGAATAACTTTGATTCCACATCGGTAATAAAGATGTCTAGCGAAATAAAAATATGTAGGTACATCAAAGAGTATGTCACTCAACGTTGTTTTTGGAACCTGAAGACTAGTTTGTACGCATATCCATAGTAAAGTGGTGTTAGCTTATTTTACACTGTGGATAGGTTGAGGTAGTACCCAGGTACAAACATCAACGGCAGTTTAATAACAAAGAACCGAGCCCGCCGAAGGTGTTCGCGGCGGTTGTATCTTAAATCTATGGCTAATTACTATGCATAGAGGCGGTGTTGTACATTTGTTAGTAACCGTGATCAAAAGCACATCAAGCGCGGCCGTGGCGTATGCGCGTCGACGGCGCGACGTGTCAGCACATCTACTCCGCCTAATTGCACCCCCGCGGTGTGATGGATGGCCTGCAGACCCCGCGCCCCGCGCCCCGCGGCACACCCCACGGACTGCACAAGGGATGTTCCCAGAAATTCCATTATCATCCTTCGGCCGCTCCATTTGATGGCCGACCGACGGTGCTCCGTAACGAAGTGTTGCGTTACGTCGACCGTTTTTTTTTTTCGGAAAACCCGTAACGGATGCTAAATAGTTTAGGCGATTGGTAACTATATTAGGCAGGTAAGCATATCGTACCTCAGACCAAAAACGACTAAATATAAAGCATTTTAATTAATAGCGTCAAAGTAAGACAAAGCAAGGCTTTTGAGCGTATGTGGTCGTGGGGGTTTTGTTATGTGTGTACATCGGCGTGGTAAATGCTACGTCAAGTCATCATCATCATCATCTTGGTGTTAATGTTCCGGTTGTGCTATCGCGCATGAGGGACCGGGGTCCGCCTTGACCATAATCCAGGATTTAGCAGATCATGTATTTACAGTAGAGCGACTGCCATCTGACCTCCGTGACCCTGCTATCAGGGCAACCTGACCATATTGGATTACGGTTAAACGTTTCATCACGATGTTTTCCGTCACCGTAAGAGCATCGGTTAGTATTCAACTAATAAGTAGATAACTCAGAAACTAATCAATGGTAATGGCGGCAGTGGGATTTGAACCTCCCCACCCTCCATTTGATCCTCTTCCACTTGTGATGTGGTGTCCTGAGACAATAAATGTATTTTCATTCATTCATTTCAACCTGGTACTCCCGCATTGCGAATCAAATACCGTTACAACTAGGCCACCGACGCTCCTTAAGTGTACCGTATTAAGTTTATTTTTTACTTGTTTGTGATTTTAAGTTAGTTTAATTGTTTTATTACTTAACAAACACCTCGCGTATGTTCCTAATACTTTCGATGGATGCTCTCGATTTCTCCAGGACACCTTTCGAACAATAAAAATCATTTTCCAAATCGGTCGAGGCGTCTTCGAATAATCAAGGAACATACATAAAAAATAAAAGATTAAATCTTTTGGAACCTCCTCTTTTTTTGAAATCGGTTAAATATAGTTAGATAAAAGAAAAAAAAACACCAGACGGTATATAATATGGGTATGCTTTGTAGATAGTGGATTGTGGTTATAGAACTCACATTTGTAAATATTAATCAATTACTAGCGGACCCGGCGCGACTTTGTTCGTGTACACCTACTTTACCCCTACCAACCCTTTTTTCTTGCTTATAAACCTTACTCTTGAATCACTCTATCTATTGTTGAAAACCGCTTTAAAATCCGTTGCACAATTTAAAAGATCTAAGCGTATATAAATGAATACAAAGATACATAGGGACAGACGACGGGAAGCGACTTTGTTTCATACTATGTAAAGATTGTCAAAAAGCATCTGAGACAAAATATCTTTAAAGATTATAACTTTTATGCGAGCGGCAGTGACTCTACCAAAGAAAATACTCAGACTATAAAGATTCTAGGCGTGTAAGGAGTTCACATTTATTCATAAAATAAATAATATCATCACGGGCCCCTAGGCTTTACAGGATCCCCAGCGGAAGACTTCCCACATACAGCTCACATTTATACTGTATATTACTCTAAAAATATGTTCGGCTGTGGCAGTGACTAAACCAAGGTAAATGCTGATTCTACACAGGTATGGGTATGTAGCGATTCTTGAATTTAGAGCATTATTCAATCGATTTTAGCTAAATAATTTACCTGAGCACCAGCTGTTATAGTTGAAAAGGTGAATTTATTATGAGGAAAGACGTTTACGGTTGTAACCCCGTGTTGTTAAACCAGCAGATTTTTGGAAATAGGTACATGGAAAATGAGCGGGAAAATAGGGACACGGACCATGAAGACGAAGTGGTTCTGACCCTGTACCTGGCCTAAATAAATATGAACATTCTAAAAGATTGTCATTGCGATGAATAGGTGAATAAATAAAATCTCTTAACTAGGCATTTGCCGATGCAAACTTGACGAGCCTATTGTGAAAACAGAGAGATTATTTTGTAACCCGAACCGCCCTATCTTTCCTTTTATGTGCCTATTTTACGAGGTTGGAGCCACGCGGTATTAAGCGACGTCCTGCGGCACCACGCTCTCCGATGACACATTCCCGACCCCTAATCGCTATTTTAATGTCCTCTGTTTTATGTTCGTGAAGCAATAATAAAAGCTTCTATAGAATTACATGATTTATAAGCACCATAAAACAGTTTGACGATGCAACTCCAAATTCATATGAACTAATCAAAATAAATTTTAACTATCAGAATTGAATAAGATAGTAATAAATTTCGGCGTTGTAATGAGTGGTCTTTTGTATAGGTATTGACCCTACATACTTACATATAACAAACTGCAGTGCAACGTAATTTAATATCATTAAGGCAGCGGCATTGGAGCGCAATGGGTTTAGTTTTCATCGAATGTGATACCTACTATGGAAGACTATACTAAAATTAGAATTAAAGAAAGTCACCCGCCGCCATTGCATATCTTAAATTTTTTCTAATGATTTTGACGAGGTTATAACGAGTACATAGGGTAAAAAACGGGGAAAGTTCACCTGTGCGAAGCCAGGGCGAGTCGCTAGGCTATAAAATCAAAAAGCCCTTTGCGTGCAAGATACGCGATCGGATAAATAGACTGGCTAGCGAGTAATAAAGGGGTGTGCTCAGTATTGATTACGACATGAGTAGGCACATTGAAATCCACCCTTTTCCGGTCTATAGAACGAAACGGAAGTGAAAAAAGATCAATATTTGGACAGAAATGATTATAACGCGCACGACCGGACGCGAATGCGCTCACGGGCGCTAATAAATGTAAAGAACAGGATGCGATTTTCGACGGAATCATGTTAACTCCTCTGTTCTCAGCGATCCCGTGTCACAACAGCATTAAGCACAAAAGTGTTGTTTTTTACGGTCTGATTTCTGATCCGGCGCGATTGAATCGAATATCGAACGCGGCCTGATTTCCTAAAGAAAAGACTACGACTTCCGCTCCGTACGAGTAGGTACCCATATACCAAAATACACACAATACAAATAAAATAAGCCCTCAGTGAATTTAAATTAATAAGTAAGTTTAAGTAAAGAAGGCGATTCAAATAAGTACTTCTAGGTAGGTATCCAACTGTTTACTATTTATTGTATACTATAGCGGCTAGCCCCGGCTTCGCGCGGGTTTTCTCGGCTTTTCTGTACATTAAATAGGTATTATTATATAAACCTTCCAGAAGAAAATCTCTAACTGATGAAGAAAACGATGTTTAGGAGGAAGTAATGGATATACAGACAGACGCGGATTACGACTTTTTTATACTACTCGTATGTAAAGAAAACTAAATTGATTTCTGACGTAAAATCGTGTTAATTTCTTAGGTGCAAATAGTAAATATGACGATTTTCCAATTGACGTACATGTCTATTTAATTTGTTCGTAAGTAGGGCTCCAATACTCCATCTTCCAATGACAAATACCTATAGACGAACGCGGCGCAGCGGGCGGCGGAGTCGGTAATTTCCTGACAAAATGGAGGTTGTCGAGTGGGTAAATTCAATCACACGACGAGGGTTTGCTTTTCCACCCCTCGGCCGGCGCCAGGGGGAGTGCACAGTTTCTGGAATGTGTCTGCCCAAACAATCGGGCCTCGGATGCGAACGTTCGTTACAAACTTAGAAAGCAATCTTCTGTGTAGGAGTTTAATTTGTTAGTCAATTATAACTTTAAGGGAAGCCAATATAATGGTACTTACAACCGCACCTTTCAACGATGATTTTGAAACGATCCTAATCCTAAAACAATTTGGGAATACGAAATAGGTGAGTGGTGGTGAATTTATTTGCTTTCGAGAGCGACCGTGATCTAATTCCGTTCCAAAAACATTTTCCATTTAAAACGTATCTATCTGAAAACATTAAACATTCCCCACTCCATATTATAATTCTTTCCCCTATTTACATTCCATCTGTGATAATTCCTCCCAAAGTTTACGTTCGCCTGATAATAATTCTTCCTTTATTTACATTGAAGCAATGATTCCTGGCGTATTTACACTGGCTGATAGATAAAGGGCGATAGGAAAGCGGCGCTCTTGTCATGATAAAGAAAGACAAACAAATAAAGAGATCTTGCTCTCGAGACTGGTGTGTAACACCGGGGGTTGCTCAGATAGCGGACAATCGACCCGCGCACCGATAGCGCCAACAACACACAGTACCTACATGTAAACGTTTTTTAACATCAAAACACGTGTTCGTACGTAAAGCCTTCACAGGCAAACAAGATTTCAAATGAAGTCTCCGCTTTAAAATGGAATTCGGCTTCGTAATTTCGTTATTTGATGTCGAACGCAGAACCTCCTCGAGCGGATAATGTCGACAACCGCTCCGCTCTCCAATTCAGTTCCGGATATTGGCATTAAATTAAAACTCGGCACAAATCGGCGTGTAAAATCGTAGAGATATTCTCTGTCATTGCACCCACGTAGGGAGGTACGAGTCCGTGCGATTACTGGGCGATTGAGTAAGAAAGTTACATTCACATAATTACACCGTTATAGTAAGAATTTAGAAATTTCCTAGAAAGTGGTCTCATCGACGATCCGCAGCGAGGCGGCTGGCGGCGGCCACTCTCCCGCCGCGGTGCACAATTCAAACCTGTAATTTGAATATGGAAGGAGGCCCGGCAGGCTCGTTAAATAAACCAAGTGGAATGGCAACTAGCCCTACTCGGAAAACGAACTTCATTTCGACTTCGAAACGTCATTAAGATTCATTATAGTAGAAGCTATTCAATAGGGAAGTAGTTCTCCACGCGGTTCGATTTGAGTTTCTCTACCAATTTATGGAATAGGTGTGAATATATTATTCTACGGGTTCAGCGAAAATACCCTTTAAAGTTTTGGAATTTTCGTGATACCTACCGAATAAGAAATATTGATATAGAGATATCATACTATTATGTAAAAGTACAACTACCAATCTGCAATCAACCATTTCGTAGGTATCTTACACTAGACTAGTTTGATAATAACAAAAATTATTTCAATTACCTACCTAAAAGGTACCTGAGTACGAGCATGACGCAAAAATTTCTTTCAATGCAATTAGAAGGTGATTGCATTACCTAATCCTCACTACGCACCTACTTCAAAAAAACAAAACATCAGCTATGACTAACACATTGCATTCAATTGCCTAAAGAAAACATAAACCTCAAGCAGCGGACATCAGCCGGCCGGTAGCGACACCTTTGTCCATTACTCGCAGCTTGTTTTGAACTTTTGCTATTGAAGAGGACACGTTCTCAGAAGTCGGAAATAGCGCTTCCGAGTAACTCTTGCATCGGATCTCTTGTTGCTGGTCCGAGTGTTTATTTATATCGGCTCTAATCTGATGGCGAGCGCCGGCTGCGATCGTATCGCTAGAATAACTGTCTTGCCGCCAGAGACGGCGCGCTCTTTGTAGTGGCGAGCGGCGCGGCGCGGCGGCGGCATACACGCGTGGAATTTTTAGATGAAGGGTTCATCTTTCGGCACCGACCTACGAATGCATTAACAGAATCGGGTTTCGGTACTTCTAAAGTTAAGCCCACAGGGAATCGAGCGCTACAACGTAACATACGCCATGTGTAAATAGCTATAAGTTACACGATGACCACACATTGCTATTGGTACCCACGAGCAACTTTGTGTGTGTTTATTATGGGAAACGTGTTTAAAATAAAGCCACCATTATTCACGGCCGTAAGTAGACCCTTTATCGCTTCAGCAGATGTGGGTCGCGTTGGTCATCGGTTGGCGCGGTGATTCGTAATGGGCATGGTGCCGGCTGCGCGGGCGCCGCCGCCATGCGACTGCGACCCGGTTTCCTAATCACGCCGCCGCCGACGGGTTAATTGTTTTAGCATCGTTAAACTTGCCAGCATGCGAATGGGAGGGAAATAGGCACCTTTTGTTAAACGCATTCTATAAAACGTTTGACGACCAGCGCATTTATGATGGCTAATTCAATTTACCAACTGACGCTGTACGGCAAGCGTTAAAATGAAATTTAAAAACTGAACCCGTAAGCAAAGTGACAGTATGTATCGACCGCAGCAATAGCATTACGGGCATCGTGCAATCACATTTGGCCTCGGCCCAACTGAGCTGCGGCAAGCGAAGCGACGCAGCAAAAAATTCAACTTTTCAAATTTCGAATACAGTAATACTTGGCTCGTCTCGGATTAATTGGCAACAGTAGATTGCGGGGCATTGGGCGAACTTTTTGGCGGGCGGCAGGTGTGCGCGGCGAGGCCGCTAAGTGGAAGTGGAGCGGGATCCTCGGGCGGCGCGGGCGCAGCGGCGCGATCAAAGCGCGCCGAGGGTCGACGCACGCGGCTCTCGCCCGAGCCGCTCCGCCTCCGCGACTCGCCGATCCGTGCCCTTCACAACAATAATATCTACAGAATGCCACGTTCGGCTCGATTCCTATATATTTAGGTAGATTAATATAATACTTACGCTAGGTAGGTAACTAACTGTTACCTACTGAGTAAATTTGAAATGAGTTGTTTGTGTCAAGAGAGAAGTATCTATGTAGAGGCACCTAACTGGTACCTACTATATCACGTTCCCAACCACAAGATATCCGGCCCTATGACAGGTGGCTGGGGACACCATATCGCGTGGTTGTTCTAAGAAACTTCTTACAAAAAACACTTTTAACGCTCTCACGAACTACTTCCTATGCAGCCGTGTAATGGACACTTGTTAAGTACCAGTAGGTTCCTCTAAAAAAGCAAGTAGATAATATTCCAAACTACAAAGTAGTAACTTACTTATTATTTGATTAAAACGGAAGTAAACGTAGAGAATACGCCAACTAAAGTGTTGTATAATAATGTGTCCAAAGTGCAATGTCTGCAAACGCGAAAGCACTTGGCTACAACCCATAAAATTCTTGGCGCCAGGAGTTATTTATACAATTCCTTAAATGTAAGTACTACTATTAAACTTATAAGTGTGTTGTTTGAAATATTTACGTCTGTTATACGTGACGATCAAAAACAATGAAATGACATTGCAAGTATGTAGGTACTTAGGCACAAACAGTTTAGCTTTTCTTTCTTAAATCCACAGAACGATGTACCTACGAATTTATATACATATTTGGAATCAATTTGGGTGTTCCCCAGGGTAGTGTACTAGGGCCGCCATTATTTATTCTTTACATTAATGACTTATTTGAATCGACAATTCCATTTGAACTTAAGATAAGTATTCTTGTATCCTGTGATGAGCCAGGTAAAGTCAAAAACTATAATATTCTGTGAATTTGAATACAAACCTAGCATTGATATTTTTATATTCTTACTACCTAGCTGCCAGTACATTCGTGCGCGGAGATGAAAACTAACATCACCGCACGTTTTCGTATTTTACAGTACCTAGGTAATACGAGTTAGACGAAGGACAAGACAAGCAATCGTTAGTTCCCAAGTTCACGATGTTGTGATGGTGAAGTGAATCCTGTGAGGGCAACCGCGCCGGGCGGTAGCGGCGCGAAATAAGCTCAAAGAAGCCCACCTCTCCAAACCGGTTGTTGTTTACAAACGAACTAAGTTTAATGGTCATAAATTGTTTAAACCAGACCGTGCTGCTACGTTGTGGTCTTCAGAAAGCTGAATCTTTCCTGTACCGTAACTTTTACTTACTTACTTATTTGGAATAACAATTACTTAGTAGAACTTTTTTTTTTTTACTTCTCACTAAAACCCTCATTAAAACAATTATTTTGGTACTGAGATTATTAATAGTGCCCAGTTTCTTATAGGGCATTAAAGTAGGTACTGATGCTTTTTTACCAGATGAGCTGGTTGCTTGTTTATCACTATGTCATCATCATCATCATCATCTTGGCATTAAATCCCGGTTGCGCTCCCGCGCAGCACGCTCGGGGTCCGCCTAATAATGCGCTGCTTGTTTGTCACTATGTAAGTACCTAGCATAAAAAATATTTGGCCCTTGTCCCTAACACATGATATTCCCCTTTTTCGAACGCGGTCTTTGCGTGAAACTCTACACATGCACTGGAACATTATCATTTCCGTGACGCGCAGTGCCCGCGGCATTTTGGGGTCACAAATTAGCACCTCCATATGTGTAATTAACATTTTGAAAATACGTACATAAACGCGATAAATTTTAAACAGCTTTGACGCATGTACGCAATTCAAAACTATAAGCAGTTTTTACTTCACCATCGAGCCTACCCAGGCAATAATTTTTTAAAGTTTATAACTAATTTATTCAAGTAAATACAACTACATTTACGAAGTGTTCATTAATACAACAATTAATTACAATTGCGTTAATACGTTTGCGCTACAAACTACACTAACATTATGGCTACACGCGACACGGCATCTGTACCTTTGTTTTTGTAGATTTAAAATTGAAATGTATTTCACAAGATCTGACTCACTACAGAACACAGGGATTTATGCTCTGTGACCTGACTTCACTGCTTGGTGGTTATAGAGCTCAAGTTCAAATGGGATTGTTAATTGAAATAGCTAAGTCATTGTTGCTTGTAATACGGTGTATTTTCGTTCGTAGGGAATGAACGAAACAAATAGTACGTGTTGATTGATCTTGATCTGTATTGGAACTAAACAGATAATAATTTTAACTTAGGAGGGACGCGGCCAATATATAGCTATAGGTATTAAATGCAACAATTATTTATATAAAAAATAAATAATGACGGCCCCAGTACCTACCCTACCCTGGGGTACATCCAAATTATTGCCTGATCTATGACTTTGATAGTTATCTTAGTCCTACTAATTGTATGTTTATTATCTCGATACTTTGTTGTATATTATGTAATAAATACCATTGTATATTTTCAAGGCATAACTTCTAGAGTCTCCGTAAGCTGGAAAAAGGGCAGCAGCGTGTTACAGTTATATTTATAACACTGCGACCTCCAAACCGCCTGCCAAGCTTGGAGATTATGGCAATAACCTCCCTTGGCCTTAAGTCCTGTTATGGGCTGTGATGATGACGATTGTAGCCGTAGCCAACTTAGCGCTTGGTCCTCTTCTAACTCTATTAATAGATATTTTATAATTTCAACAGGTGAGAAACTAAAAAAGATTTATATAATTTCGAAAAACAATACAGTTACTTACAAAGTTCAAATTTAAGAAGCACTAACCTAGATTTCGTGCTTTCGAAGTATTTGTAAGTTAAAGTTTGGTATGTACTTGTTAACTATAATAGATCGTACATACCAAACTTTAACTTACAACACCTCTTTAGTTACGTACTTAAACTTTTACCTAGGGAAAAAAGAATCGCATAGAAAATCATTTTCATGAAAGTTTCTAAAAATACCTATTAGAGTTAGGTAAGTAAGTATTTATTTAATACGGTATAATTGCTCAAAAAATCGGCATAAGCGGTCGGCGGCTCGCGAGTTGCGAGCGAGTCGTGCTTGACAGCCCGTGGGCATCTCGACGGTTTGAATTAATTAACGTGCACGGGTTGGCGGGCGCGCCACTCACTGTCTTTATAACATAATTTGCACTTCGCGCGGCAACATCAAAGCGGCGGCCGGTCGATGGCGGCGCCTTTGATCACCCGGGCCTTTGACTGCGCCGCCTCCGCCGGCCACGCCTCGAAATAGTCAATTTGTCGCTGGATTTTTCACGACGCGGCCACTACACGCACATTTGCTTACGGACGCAAACTTTAATAGACATGTTATTACGGCTGTTGCCAGGATATTGTGCAGCCGGCCGTGACGCGGCGGCTCCACAGAACGGTGAGAATATGCCGTTTTTTGTGTACGCGCAAGCTGCAGGCGAGCGTGGGGCGGCGGCACCGAGGCAAATTATACAGTTCTTGATAAATGGTACTTTATGATACGTCCTACGCACTTACATTGGACACGGGCCGTCTCTACCGCAGAGCCTGTAGAGATAACAACACATTAAGTTGGATAATAAGTATAAGAGCGTATTACACTACTTACCTAATAATAGGTAATAAAGCTTATAAAGTTACGCCTGTGTCTACAAAAATCGAAACTTCTGTGCCTGTGTAATAGAATGCTAATACTAACAGTCCCGTGTCAAATCTTTACAACGATGTTACAAAGCTACATCAAAGCGGCTAATATTCGTAAGTGTTCGCAGATATTCGGTCAGTTGTCAGGTCCGCGCGAGCGGTAGCCGACAAAGACCTGAAATATGGGGGTAATTAATTTTGCAGCGCGCTGTGGGCAGCGGAGAATGTAGAGACGAGGCGCGCGTGCGCAGCGCGATACGATCGCTCTAGGGTTGCCAACCCTATATAATATAGTATATGTAATACTGTTTTAGGTGTCCGCCTACTATTATTTTAAAATATAGTAGACAAAACTTGTATATTTTATCAGCAAAGCCGCTAATCAGTATCACTTACCGTAAAACGAAATGCGCCCTGAATATTAATGTTAAGAATTCAGAATTAAAGCCCAATCCTGAACCAGTTAAGTACTTAAAGAAGATCAATTTTATACTAAATATATTTCATTAAAAATACTATATACCTATATATTTTTAATGAGTTCCCTATCTACTATATTTTTATGGCTACTGAATCCGAAAATACTATATTTGGTCTAAAAAAAGTTGTCAGCCCTACGCTCGCCGGAGTCCGCCGGACGGACGTTGCCGGCCCCGCGCTGACACAGCCACGAACGATACTTGGCTTAGCCACGCATACGCTGGAACATTGACCACTGTATTGTATATGAGATTCGTCAAGTCAATTTCGACAATGGATTGGATGTCTAAAACTTTATTTACATTAAAAGAGATATTTACAACTTAAACATGGATGTTAATACTTTATCCTAACAAAGTGATGAGTAAGTATTTTTAGACACGGTCACACTTTGGATGCATATTTTTACGAGAATCATTTGTACGAGTCGTATGAACGAAATCCAAACTTGAACTCTACTGAACCTCGTACTAAAGTACGTTTCAATAAAAAAAAAGTAGAGCACGATAACGAAATAGAAATATGAATAAATTGACTTATATAAATAAATTATTTAAGTCAACGTACGTTTTATAAACGTACTTTAGATGCGTACAAATACAATCCGCGCGAAACGTATCCAAGTTTGACCGGCCTTTTAATATTTCAATTGTACTAATTTCAATTCACGCTCTAACGACCGACTCTATGTTTTTTTTATTATTATCATTTGGCTTGCATTTGACCTCAACTCACCCGATGGAAAGCGACGATGAGGTCGAAGATGAGCATGCTTGCCTAACATACACCTATGCACTCTTGACTTAAAGACCCCAAGGTTATAGGTACTTACCTAATTATCGGGGAACACGCTATTATATGTTTAGATTTCTAGTTATAATAGCGATAAAAGACTCATAAAACAATTTCAAATTCGTAAGTGTTTTTTTTTTCGGTAACTGCTCGAATAAGAACAGGTAGAGCACTTTTGGGTAAAATTATTATTTTAAATAATACACTCTACATTGCAACAATGCTGTATAGTCTACCTGGGCGGCTTAACTTACATAAGATCTTAACTCTACATTTTCTTTGAAAGAAAAGGTGCTTTGCAAAAAATAGGTATGCTGAAGTTAAAAACCGCGAGGCGGCACAATCAATGCGATTAGTAAATAGACTGCTTGCTCTACCAATAAATAAAATATGGTGCTCTATCATAGAGATAGAGTATTATCTGACTACTTTGGCCTATTTGCGTTGAGCAAACAAATTATGTGAAAAACTTTAACGTAGAGGCAAGTGTAGCCCAAATGTCCGTTTTAATTCTATTCTGTATCAGTAAAATCTAATTTATACGAGTAATAAACACGGGCGAGACAATGTGGCGGCCGGCGGCGGCACATCAAAGCCGAGATGGGTATCACCGCCGGCGCAGCTCGCCACTCACGACACCAGTTTTTTTTTTCTTTTTTCTTATAATACTAACGTATATTTTTAACAGCTTCACCTCTTATCGCTCAACGCCGAGTACCTTTCCTCGTTTTATGGCTGTAACGATAAAAGGAAACACACATCCGTTTCAGGTATTTGCTAGCCTGTACGGGATTTGTGGCTAGGTTAGAAAAATTTAAGTTTTAGGCGAAGTTTAATTGAATTGTTCTATATCTAATATTGTTTTGTTATTAAATGCTAGACTCGTTGTGAGGTAGGGGTTCTTGGTTGTTATTATATTTGATAACAAACGTCACAATTTTATAAAGAACTAGCTTTTGCGCGCGATTTCGTCCGCGTGGAAATAATTTTTATGACAGTTTAGTTTTGCCCGTGTTAACATTGAAAATGACCTCCGCATTGTATGAATGCTAGTACTACGGGGAGGTCAAGCTGTATCTCTGGTTGTAAGACCGAATCAAAATACGTTTAGTAGTTTTTGCGTGATGCGCGACAGACAAACAGACAGAAAGTCAAATCTCCCCAAAATAAAATTTTGGACATAGTTAGGTACGTCCCAGAATCTTATACCGACTATTTTTTCTGAAATATCTTCAATGCACAGACACGGCTATTTTACAGTTTTATAATAGTAACCCTACACACATCTACTTTGCCCCTACATACCCTTTTCTTTCTTGCTTATAACCCTTCCTCTTGAAGCACTCTATCTATTGTTAAAAACCACATTTAAATCCGTTGCGTAATTTAAAAGATCTAAGCGTACATGGATACATGGGGAAGGACGGCGGGACCCGACTTTATTTTATACTATGTATAAATAGATAGAAGATAAGTGAAGTATTTCACACTGAGTGGTGAGTACCGCCGCCAGACAGTCCCGTCTGCGATTCATGGAAGTGTTTTATCACGACTTTGTGTTGCCGAATGGCGATAGTCAGTCATATCGCACTTTTTGCCAAGCCCGCAGCCGCAGCTGTTGCGCAGTTAGTTGCATGGCACGTGACGTCGGGCCGGCGGCGCGTTTGATCTCTGCTTTGTAAAGGTAATGGATCGACGTCGGGGAGTTGTCGCCTGTGATGACGCCGCCGGCCGCCCCGGGCCCCGACAAAGGCCGCGGTAGCTCAAAGCTATTGATATCATTTAAATCCCTTTGAGGTCCGCCGCCGAGCCCTGTGGGAACCGGCGCGCAACCCTTATGCACCAAACCACTCATTCATCCGTAAATTGTCCTTTATGCCATTGTTTGCGTAAGTTCGGGGATAAAAATTAAATTACAAGCACTTCAGAAGATATGATGAAAGGAGGGTTTTTGATGGTTTAGTAAGAATAACTAAGGAACTTAAGTAGATTAAAAATAATTACAATAACTTATTATAAGTGTAAATTTTTTCACCGATTAACCATCACCTTAACATACAGTGACAAAAAATAGTATCTACATTGATAGGTAATAGTAAAATACCTTTTGGTATATCTTTCCTTTCATCTAATCAAGATGTGTTCGCTATTAAGACAAACTTCACAACATTATCCGAAAAGTTTAATAAACAGCTCTACATTATGCCTATGCGATGACGGATGAAATTACGATGCTAGCAGCGAGCCAAATTTCCTTTTCTCGACAACTCTATACTTTCGACCTCGATCGTCTTCCACTTACCTCCTAAATTACACGTACACAGAAATTTTAACCGTAAATCTCGTCGGGGGCAGGCTATTATTAAAACCGAATTTCGTAGAGCGTTATATAATACTAATAATCACACTTCGTAGCTATTAAGCCGGAATCGCTTTTTGAGGACGCCCGACGCCGTCCAGAACAGGTTTTGAGAGAAAAAGAAGCGTTTGCGCCGGTGAGAGGGCCGGCGGAGGTACGTATAATCGTACGTTATTATTTCTTTGAAGCCGCCCGATCGCCGCTCCAGGGCCGCCGCCCCGCGCCGCGGGCCCCCTCCTAATACTTTAATTCGAATCCGCTGCTGCTTACCACGATATCGTACTGCACCATTTTAATAGGAGCATTAAAATATGGCAGCATGACAAGTTGTTAGATAGATTAATATTGCGACGGGCCGACGTTAAGTACCTAACGATTATGTTTTTTGACAGTGCCCTTATCAGCAAAACAGATTCGCAAATAAATATCGCGTAGATATTTTACGAAATTTAAGTAAACGAATTTAGTATGGATTTTGTGAAAATACGGTTGGGTCTCGAATTTGTTTTCAAAATGGCAAAATTAAAATATGAATCCCAAACGCAGTCCGGCCGGCCGGCTCGCGGCCGCGCGCCCGCGGCACCGGACACCGCACCGCGTTAAACAATCTTCTTACATTTACTACACCTCCTAGCAATTTGCTCAGCGAGAAAAAGCACTCCAATAATATATTACAGGTCTTTGTACCCCGATTCGACCGTTATTTCCCGCTATTTTGACCGTGGACTGATACGATGATGACGGGCCTCGTCAGTTGATTATATTATACAACGTCAACCACAAAGGAAGAAAATATGTTATTTTTCACTCTGAAACACACTATAAACAGGATTATCAATGCTAAGGGTTTAGATTAGATTGTAAACATAATAAAGATTTAGGTACAAGTTTTTTTGAAAAATATGTTTACACCCATATTCCCAATCGCTACAGAGGAATCCATGACAGGTAATTTTGATAAAAATATTTGTGCAAGTGGGGTTTGCCCACGCGGCGCGCGCGGCGTGCTCGGCGGGCGCGGCGGGCGCGGCGCGGCCGCTGGCGGCGTGCCAGCCGACTGAATAGCAGAAATAACGCCACTATCAACATTCCAGGTCACTTCACGCGATTATCTTTTTATTATAAGTACGCAATCATTTGATCTCAAAATGTAATATCGGTTAAAATTTTGGGTGTTTTGGGCACACTGGTTAATCGTCAGTTCAAAAGTTAATATTTTATTCCAATATTTTTAAAAAGACGTCATTAATTTTTTTAATACTTATGTAGGTAGCGACTGGTATCAACTAGGTAGACTCTGTCTTAAAAGCAATTTGGGAAATTATAAGATTTATTCGTCGAAGACGTCCATCTTTTAGCTACTAGGTATCTTGTTGTATCCATTATTCAATCACTTTTGCTTATTTCCCAAGTAGCTTTTCTTTTTAAACAGACTTTATCAACCAATCCATATAGTCCAATGGTCTAATAATGTGCCCCATTATTTCATAGGTTAATCTGGTAAACCAAATTTGGTATATTTACCTATACTTTGCTTATTAATTTTATTCTCATGTAAGTGACGCAGTTTCGCCATCTCGCCGTTGATCCACACATCAGGGATTGGCTGGCCATCCACGCTATTTCGTGGAACACGCCACCCACGTCGAGCCCGCAACCGACGGCAAAGCCTCTCGTTCTCTCCGCTTGGACGTTATTGTTGTGTTGTGACAACAGAGCCTTTTATTCGGAAAACTGAAATGATTTAGAGAATCAATTTGCCTGGGTTGAATTAACACAAGCATACAGCAGGACCCGACACGGCCGTCTGGTTCTTGATCCATATGCTCCCTAGTTCTTGACCGGGAGAATTCTTTATTACGGACATAAAACTGTGTTTGTTGTAGTCAGTTTTGGAATACGACCTCATCTCGGTCGCAGATAACTTCTCGACAATAAACCTAACACGAAGAGGCCGTAAAATTCTAATTCGAAGCGCCTCCCCCGCGCCCCGCGACCCGATCAGCCGCCGCTGTAGATCCACCGGGAGTTGATCGTTCCTAGCTTTACTATTTATTGATCCACAAGATTTTGGCCACCGCTCTGTCAATGCGACTCTAGGAGTTGTTTAAAAATATGAAAGTTACCCTACGCAATTCATATTTTTTGACCCACGGTCAAACATGGAGTAGAACAACCACAACGCGGCTATATTTTGACCAGTTAATTATAAGGTTCCCTACGTAATTTAAGCTTAATAATGAAAACAATTCTATATAAAATGTCAACCACAACGGCAATGTAATAAACTCATTAGTTTAATTGTTCCTGGCCTTCTTGAACTATGCAATCGGGACGATTGGTCGCAAGTCTTATCGCTGACCTTTTGGGAAACTCATAGCAACTAAATAATAGTATAATATAGGTAGTATAAGGTGGGAATTTTATGTTCTATTATTAACTTGGGTTTCACTACCACCAAAACCATAATGAAAGAAGCTACATACTGAACCATAATTATCGAAATCATAGCTATGATGTGATGACAATTTTTTCCAATAAAACTACGTAGGCGCGTTTTTTTATCCCTGATGGAAAGCGGTAACTGTCCCACATAACATGTAATTGGCTCTGTGCTACTAGTGTTATTTTATATTGTAATCATTACTGTTGGTTTTCCTTAAGTAAATAAAATAAAATAACATTTACGATTCCTTCCCACATTTAGGTTTCATATGTATAAAATGACATGAAAATGTAGAGCCACAGGTGTCTGTATTGTACATTGTATGTAATGTATTTATGTAAACATTGTTGCTTGGCCGGAGAAATAGAGAAAGGTGGTACCCATTAGACGAACCGGGATTTAATGACAAGATGATGATGATGTCATATCGAGGCAGACTGCTCAAGGTTGATAGAGTCCTATCACTGGTAAAAACAAATATAACAAAAACAAGTAGGTAGTACAAAAACTAAAAACCCGACTGCTATAAAAACTGAAAAGCGAAAAAAATATTTTAAATGTTATGTATATATTTTTGAAATCGCCTTTTGGTTTTGAAGACCTTTATTTTGATATCCCACTCAATTGGTTTTAGAGAAAAGAGATATTCGCATGTCACAATACGGCACCTTAAATCCGCCATTTTTAATTTTACAAATTTTAATTTACCCAGTGACACTCGCGCGGCCAAGACGAATCTAACACCTCATATATTAAAATCCATGTAGCCCGTGACAAAGAAACAGACTTACATACAAACGCTCGAAAAATATAACCCTCCTTCCCACAACTTTAAAAGAACAAGAACACTCCTTCTGCCGCAGTCGGATAATAAGATACATTACAAAAGCTATATGGATTACTGAATAGTCAACGCAGTTTACGGACCAAAATCTAGTGCAAACATCATCGCCCAGTTCAGGTAGCTGCCTCCTGTTTGCATTCAAGTGAGAAAACACATAGGTACACAGTGTAGACTCAACAAATCCAAGCAACCTGCTAATATTTAAAACAAACGGCTCGAAGAACAAAATGCTAACTTGATTAGAGTTTGAGTTTCGCTGCTTGTTTCAAAGTATCAATTTATGTAGCCTATATCATACATATTAATTGATGTTGCGTTCGGTTGCAGTTACTGGCGTTCGCCGAAACCGTGGCTCGGATTTCCCTGGAGCCTGCCTCAGCAATTTAGAGTTCCAAGTAGTAGGTACGTAATGTGATACCTACTGAGCCTGGGACTGTAACCGTTAGCAACCAGAGTCAGTCAACCAGTAGCATTGAGAACATGACGACCTATTAGCACAGTAAATTACTATGTTACAGTAATCATTGTTAAAGCGACACTTTTGTGAGACTGAAGACCGACCATGGGTTCGAAGACGATTATTATTACATGAGAATATCTCTAAGCGTCTACATTGCATGGCGATCCTGTCATTAATTGGTATATTCTAAATTTCCCAATGTGGAGTTCCGATATACCGAATTACAATATTACCAAAGACTGGAGCAAACAAAGATTGTTTTCAGTATGAAATCATAGTAAGCAAAAACACAATTTTGAGCCGTAGCCATCGCGTCGCGTCTAATGGATAAATAAGGTGAAACTATTCCAAAACTACAACTCCACAGGCCTTTATAAGGTCATACCAGTGCAGAATATTCCAAAATGTGTGGAATTCAGACCTTGAATTTACAAATCAAGAACAAAAATAGAAGATCAAATTACAAAGAAAAACTAATAATCAAAGCACAAGAAGATCATGAAATGACAGAGCAGTGACTTCCTGATAACATAGAGAAATAAGACGAAAGCAAAGTTCTTACCACAATTAACCGAAAATAGTGTAAATAAAAGGTGTAAATCATATAGCCGAAAATAGGGTTAAAAATTTATCGAGACCTAAGAAGATATTCAAGCGACAGATATTCGAAGAATGGTGGCTCAGATTATACTAAGAAAGTACGTTTTAAATACGAGAATCAGTGCGAATTCACGTGTAGTTTAAGTTAGTTGTGACGTTGAGTGTTCTCTATAGATTAAAAAATAAACATTCAGCCGGCCGATTACACACAACGGCAGAGGGAGTACTCCCCGTTTCAGAAGATCAAAGTGAGGAATGTCTCTAGTCAAGAGCCAAGGTTTTCTCGGTACCTAGTTAGAATAATGAACATTAATGAGTGTAGGTAATCGTTTTTATAGTATGTATTTTTTCTGTATCTAAATACTTAGTGCGTGTAATGATATAGCGTAAGTTATTATAAATGCTCACTATTAGCCGGCAAAGGCTCTCATTTATCCACATTATCCAGAGCAAGCATATTAATGTAAATTATCTTAATGTAATAATAAAGTTATGTTTTGTATATTTTGTTCATTATTTTTAACCTGCAAGCTGATATGTTGCCCCAAAATGCACCATGCCATACATCCTTTCTCACGACAGACGCTATCTCTATATCAAACACAAAAACCGTGAAACTATTTAATTTGCCTACCCAATCAAGATAATTGTAGACGATCAGATACGCTTTCTTTATTTATGAGGACTAACTATTTACAGTTTGCATGATTGCCAAATAAAATCCTAATTGAGCATACGTTGAGAAGCTATAAAAATAAATCACCTACACCAACAGTTTTTGAAAACAATTCAATACAAATAAAACAATCGCCAAAACCTAAACTAGTATTTCCACAAAATGTAACTGTTAGAAACAAGGCACAGCTAGAGTAATTGTTAAGTATTTTTACGTTCTACAGTTCGTAGTAACTTATAGGTAGGTACTGCCGCATGTAGCTTTTTTATCATAGTACTGTTTTTCATACAAAAGACATAAACGCGCTATACATTCTTATGTTTAGCGAGTTGTAGCGCGTTGATGTCTTTTGTATGAAAAAAAAACGGTAGGTACAAAAGATATCAACGAGTTCAAATCTCATGATCAGTTTTTATTATTTACGTTGAGATTTTTACATACTTTGATTGGGTAATTTCTAAAGTTCGTCATTTAATTTAAAAATTTTAGATGAGAGTGACATTACGATTGATTTTAAATTGTGTAAAATTTAGGTCTAGGTGAAGCGGTCAAGGCTACGCGACGAATTGGTAACAAGTAAATATAATTTGGTGGGCTAATCAGTAGACACAGACAGACTACATACACATACGCCATAATAGTAGTAAGAAATGCAACTACTTCGCCAAATCCAAACTATCAAAGACAACAACATTATCCAAAATATGTTGTCCGAGGGCTAAGTGAAAAGTGATTATTTGAAAGCAGCGAGCATGAAGCGGCGTCGCACAATGGCGCGGCAGCGGCGGTGGCGGCGGCGCGGTGGCGGTGCGGTGTCGGCGGCGGCGGGCGCTCGCCGCCACAGAGCGGCGCTCCGCCCTCCCTCCCTGCAGCCGCATCCATCAGTCAGTCAGCCGACGGCGCGCACGTGGGAAGGCCGCTCGCTCCGCTCAACGCGGCTCATTCACGCGGACAACTAGGTCACAGTCGCACCGACACCCGACAGGATACAAACACCGCCAGTGCAGTGAATGTTCGCAGTACCACAGTGCTAGTGAATCGTTGATACCCCCAGTGCTATTCCGAAGCGGCCCTTTTGAAGTGCGGGATGCGTGCGTGAGCGCATGACGTGCTACGAGACGTTGAGAGCCCCGGCACCCGCCGCCGCAGACGCCCCCATGGCGCACCACTTCGTCAAGTGGTGGCGCAACAAGTTTAGAAATGGATACAAGAAATTCAGCAGTGAGTACCGAACGTTATTAGCGTGGCTGGTTGTTGGTAAACAAACGTGGAGACGTGACGACCACGACCGATGAGAATTTATTTTTGTCTCGACACCGTTGAACTACCTTGACTTCTCTGTCGGGACGTTTGAGCGTAAAACTCATTCGCTCGCTATACACTTCGGTTAGAAATAGTTTTGTTTCTCCTAATTGTTACGTTGCTAGTGTCAACGATTATTAATTTATTACGCAGACCCGTTTTCCCGTGGCCACCAAATTTTATTAGCCTATATATTGTACTGGGATATAAGCTACAGCACTGTCAAGATTCATCAAAAGTCGCTAGTTTTTGCTTGAAGGAGTAATAAACATCCTTAGGAACTTTCGCATTTATCATATTAGTAGGATCCATAGCATTATACCTACGGGGCCTTTCGACAGTATGAAAAATATGTTGTGGATGGCAAGGAGCTTATAAGAATGGAAAGAATAATGGAAAAGCTACAACCGTTAATATGGAAACATGTGTATATTGTGGACGGAAGTACCACAGTACGAAAGACATCAACGAGTTCAAATCTGACGATATTGTATTTATTACTTATTATCAAAAAACATCAAAAGGGAGGTAGGATTTTGTATTTAGCATTATTTACCTACCACTTTACAATTGTTTTATCTTATAGTGCAGATAGATAATAATTTAATACCCGACAGTGTCCTAGTTTGTTACCTATAATGTTAATAAGTACCTACCTACTTAACTGCAATTGATTGAGGACGAACAGACGGTCGCAGATAACTCTTACATACATTTATTTTGCCTCTGTAAACAATATTTGATGTTAATATTAGAGTAAATTAAATACATACATACAAATATGTAGGTAAATACAATAGATTATTTAAAAAAATCTCATAAATGGATTATTATATCGAACTATGAACTTTTACGTAAGGTAAGTTTACGTTAATATCTCATCAGACATCTAAATTTTGTTTTAAATCATCTTGGTCTTAATGCTCCGATTGTGCTCTCGCGCTGGAGGGCCCGGGGTCCCCCTTGACCATGATCCAGGATTTGGCAGATCAGATAATTACAGAGGAGCGACTGCCATCTGACCTCCGGGACCCTGCTACCAGGGGAACCTGACCAGATTGGATCATGGTTACATATTCAATTGCCAGAACGTGCAGTTTTATCACGATGTTTTCCCTCACTGTAAGAGCTTTACGAGTAGGATACCTTAACCACTCGGCTACCGACTCTCGACTTATTTAACGTTATCCATAGAAATTTATTTAGACATAGACACTATTTATTTTGACATCACATACATAACATAATCGTGTTCTATCCTTTTTATTGAAACGTACTATACCTAGATAAACGTATTGTTAAAAATAATCATACGTCTTACTTAAGCATATTATATGTATTTTTAGTACTGAGCAGATAATAGTGTAATACAAACAGATAGGTAAAAAAACGACCTTAAGCAAAGTCATGCAAATTGAACATACCTACAGCTTTACTTGGGTAAGCTATTCGAATCGCTTTACCTATTACAAAGAGTGAAGTCAAACTAAAGAACTTTTAGAGCGCGAGTAAATTTTATCTCAGAACCGGACGTTATCAAATCATTCGTCCCGAGATCAAAGGCGCTCCGCGGTGCCGCAACAAGAAAAAAATATCTAAAATCACAGCGGGAGGTTAATATGAGACTAACAACTAAGAACCAGTCTAAATTACTCACGTTTCATTCGGAACGCTAGCAGTCACAGAATAGTAATGAGTGGGCATACATAAGTAGGTACTTATATGCGTGGTTTAGGTATGTGCTTGTAACTGAAGTACTCGAGAAAATAAATGCTTTGTACCCATATCTGTCCCGCACTTATAAGATTTGGTTGCGTAAGCCGGTGTTCCAGTGACAATGTGTTTATGCTCGCACCTTCCGCCGGCCGGGTCCCACGTGTAACAAAACCCCTTCCGAAGATAACAGACACGTTGTTTTCGAAACAATCGCTTAACCTTCATAAAATTTGAAACTTCCGCTCTCGAAACGCGACTGCCCACCTAATACTACTTCAAAGCGGACAGGAACGCTTTGATCTCGTTCTATTTAGTTACGAAACACACGCTAAAGCTGAACACTTCAATTAGAAGACGATATCTACATCTTTCATTTTAAAAACGTTCTCGTATACACGTCAACCCTGTGAAGTAGAGTCTGTTAATAATAATGTTTTAGATGCAAACCGTGGCGCTCATTTGATTAACTTCAAAGAGAAAAGTTGAAAGCACGTCGCCGAAGCGGAGACAATGATACCTTTTATTTAAGATCAAAGAAAACTCCGCCCCCTGCTTTAAGCTCTCCTTTAACGTGGCTTTTATAACTGCACCGTCGCCGCTATAGATTATACGCTCACTCGTAGCACCCAACTTATTTATAGTATAGTCGGCGGATACAATGAACTTTTTCGGAGATGTCGAGTTTTTGTTGCATAATTTAGCGTACCTCTCCGCGTGGCCCTTATTGTTGCCGCCGCCGCGAGCTGCCCGGTTCAATGCCGGCGACCGCCGATACCGTGAAATTGTATAATACAACCACGCCCACGGCGAACATACATCGGAGGAATCCAAAAAATCATAGACAAACAACTAACAATCCGACGAATAGTGCGAATACCAGGCCGAAAGTTCCTTTTGCTTGCGTTCGAAACGCGTATCATTTCTTTCTCTGAGAAGAGATCATAATAGTACTTTTACCGCTGTGTGTGGGTATTAACTTACGGAATGTAGTACGATAAACTCTTGATAGACAGTCGACAAAAGGAATGCACAGCGCGGCGGCGCGCCGGCCCGGCCTAAGCTACGTAAGTCACGTCGCCCAGCCTCATTTCCTCTTCTCGGCTTTACTTTTATCTGCGATTATTTCTTAGGCACATTTCTTTATCCGGTTACTCAACAATGTTTGAATATTTATTACCTTTTCGTTTCATGCGTTTATCTAAAACGGTGACTAAGTAGGTATCTGCCTATTAGTGCAACCAGTTTTGTATTGAACGAAAGAAATTGATACAAATATTATTGGAAGCTACCTCAGCGAGGCGAAGCTGAGCCGCGGTTCCCCAAACTAGGAACAGTATCCGAGAATTCTTTTGAGAAAAATAACATTAGCGACAGATGTAGATCCCAAAGCAATTGAGCCGATCGGCGACGGCCCTTCCAGGAAACGGGTCTGTCGGCCGCGCCCGCCCCGCCGCGCACCGCCGGCTTTGAGTTTGCCGACAACTTGTTAGGGTATTTCGTTGTATTTTTATTGTTATTTGTGCATTGTGCCTTTTTTTCCTTTGTCGTTATTACAATGCCAATAAATGACGTAGATTTTTAAGGCCTGTCAGTGTTCAGTAAGAGATTTTGCAGTTGGTTCAAATTCTTAACATTATAGTAACGGACGTTCAAGGGGTAATTCTGACGTGCACCCTAGACTCAAACTTAACTATGGTACAATAGGTATCTAGGTTATTCATTTCAATTATGTCCACACTTTGAATAGAAACTCACAATAGCCCAATCAACCAATAGGTACCATATTCAACGTTTCCGCCGTAGTTCCAACTGCATACTCATACATTCTCCGCCTTGCAGCAAGTGCTGACCTCCAGTTTCTTCTATTCCAGTGGTGACGGAGGGTGAGCGGACTGACACCGAGGAGTTGGTCGGGCGTGCGGGAGCCGCGTCGCAGTGCTCCGCCCCACCTGACCTGCTGCCAAGCGAGGCGCGCGCGCTCCTGCAGCCAGCCTCGCCCTCGCCGCCTGCGCAGCGCCGCAGACACGCCTACAAACGACCACCGTCGCCAGTACCACTCACCCCCATCCAAACTCGTGCAGAAGATAAGCCGAGAGACGACAAGCCCCGACTCCGGTTTGAGGTAAGTTTTCGCTTTTAACCTCCCAATTCAACAAAGACAAGGCGGTAAGACCCGACCACTCGAGAAAAGATAGAAAGCGCGATTACGTGGCACACCAACGTACAGTACCTAAGTACCTACCTATAATCGATGTAGCGACTAGACACTAGGAAGTCGTGACTTGTGATTTTAATCACACCTCTGCCGGCATTCTGAAATTGAAATTGCAGTTCTGTTCGCCGGAAGATTTACCTCTCTACTTTATACGTAATTAGGTACACGTAGGTACGTAATAATAGCGAAATTATACTACGTTACTGTGTACGTGAGCGTTATAAAGATGAATCACTGGCGGTTGTTTTTTCACACCAACGGCGCACATATCTCATCGCAGTTTGTTTCTGCGGCATCAATTCACGATCGTAAAAGCGCGGCTAGTTTCCTTTTAAAGGCCGAGATAAGGCCGGCGCGGCCGGTGGCCGCCGCGGCCGGCCGGCGCCGCGCCTCGCCCGCGCCGCGCGCCGCTTCCTATACCTACCTACGCGCTGCAATCTCACGACTGTAATCAGGCACGAACCATCCAATACCTACGCCAGAACAGGCCGTAAACTTTACCTGTAAGGCAATAGTCCCTTGTTTCTCAATGTGAAATAACATGTCCATTCACGAAGTTATTACAATACCGTTATCTATCGCCCGTACAGTAACTGCTCCGCCTTATCGCCGTCTCATTCATAAACAATAATAGATTACACGCCGCTATTTATCGCTTCGAGACAGTATAATAAATAGACATACTAATTACATTTTAGGAGCTGACTTGCGACGTCGAGTTGAAACACCCAGAGCCGTCGAAGCAACAACCTGTGCAGTTCTCATTCACACTCTATGACCTCGATGGACACGGGCGAATGACGAAAGATGTAAGTATCTCCCTATCTAGAAATAAAATTATATTGAAATAGTGTAGAATAGTCATGCCAAAGATACGGCCAGCGGGCCGCATGCGGCCCTCAAGCCATATCAATGCGCCCCGCTCCCAGAATCTACGTAGTGAGGATTTTTAGACGGCACAATCCCGCCTGATGCTGCTGACATTTGCTCTACGCTCTACGCAAATGTCAGTACTATTAGTATATTGTGACTAAGCCCAAAATAAGACTGCACTCACCCCTTATTAATTTGTAACTTTTATTATATTCGGCCCAGCTCTTTTGACACAAAGTTCGAAAAATTTCGCGCTCATTACACTCGCTCCATTTTTTTAATACCCTAAGCTGAATCCAGATTTTATTACCTCTCTCTCAATCATCATAATACCAAAAATTCCATGCCTCTTAGCAGGATTTTTCGTTAGTGCTTTCATTATGTTCACTAGCTCTTGTGAGCCAAAATACTAAAAATTTCGAGTTCGCTACAAAATAATTTGAATAATTTAGGTACAGTCTTTATACGCAAATTTGTAGTAACTATCTCTCCATCCTATCTAAACAAACTACATAAATAAATATGTTGGTAATTAATGTGGTCCTTTAGTTTTAAATTTTTAATTTGGCTCGATAATACACTCTAATTTTTATAAATGGCCCTTTAGAAAATTCAGCTTGACATCCCTGGTGTAGAAAGACAAAAGAAAAGTCCATCATGTCATCAAACTCCCGCCCGCTAAACTCTATTTTTCTCCACAACAAAACGCTATTCGGCCAATATTTCCTGACGTGAATTTCAACTTATAATTTCAATGAAATGTCTCTTCCCCAGGACATAGCAGGCATCGTATCGACGATATACGAGTCGATCGGCAAGTCGGTGACCGTGCCCCATTACGGGTCGAAGACCATCCAAGTGCGGCTAACGGTGGTGCCAGAGGACTGCAGCGAGCGCAGCCAGCGGGCTGAGGAGCGACACGAGGCGCGGCGACGGCGGCGGCGGGAGGCTCGCGCCGCGGCCCAGGCGCCCCCCAGCCCCCCCGCGCCCGACCGCAGCGACGACGACCAGCGAGACCGGCTGTCGCACGACCACGATCACGACCACGACGACGACGCCTCTTCCAAGTCCTCCAGCTCGGGCGAGCGCCGCCCTGCCCCACGCCCGGCGCACCCCCGCCCGCACCGCAACCCCCGTCGGGACCATAGGGAACGCAGACACACGAAAAAACGCTCCGGGAGCCTCCAGAGACGTGAACTCCTCGAAATAATTCAGGCCAACATGGAAAAGAACCACCTGAACTTTCAAGCTACGAGGTTAGTATTTTTTGTAGCCTTCTGTAGGATAAACTGGCGACCTGAGTGGTTCAGTGGTCAACATGCCAATCTACCGGTCTACTACCAAGGGTCTCGGGTTTATTCTCGGCCGGTCAGAAATTGAAATTATTAATTTTATTTTCGCGAAACTACTGGACCGATTTTGAATTATTTTATTAACACAAATCTACATATATGCTTCTCAAGTGTCATAGGTACTTCATGTCCTAAAAACGTGATAGGATTCTAAGAGGAGTTTAATACTTAATTACGTTTCCTCAACAATTATTACCTCGATGAGTCCACCTCGATGGTACGTTTCATCGATGGGTCGTATCGAAAATATGTATAGATGATTTATTAGTTTTACTTTTCGAGGTAACGACCCATCGATGAAATGTACCATACAGGTTGATTAATCGAGATATTGATCGTCAAGGTAACGTCATTCTCGAATGAATGAAAGTATGAAACTCTTACGAGACTCGTATTGAATGCGGGTGAAAATCGAAGGGTACCGCTAGTTTAAACTAAAAATATTGTACCATTATGTTACCAAAACACCTAAACAACTTACTGATCCGTTCTTATCATTTTCAGAAAGCCCAGCGAACCAGTTGCCAATGAGGAGGAGATTACGAATAAATACCAAAAGCTGCGCAACAGATCGCACACGGTTAGCGAGAAGCCGACGCATGCATTCCAAAAGACAAAGTCCGACAGTCCCGGCAACGGGTACCTGGACCTAGCGAGCGGGGGAGACTCGCACCTGTGCCGGTATGACCGGTACCTGCACGCGGTGATCTGCTCATCGGCGCGGCACGCCCACACTGGTTACCACCACAAGGTGCCGCCGCGGCGAGGCACCGCGCACCACGGGCGCTCGCGCAGCCACGACCTGCCCGCCGCGAGCACCGCGCCCGCCGCGTGCGCCGCGCCCACCACTCCCGCCATCCCCGCCGCGGCCATCGGCAACTCCACGCACCAGCCGCGCGTGCTACAAATCATATTCTTATAGAAATCAAGAAAGGGCATTGCCGGCGACGGCATTGTCCTTCTCTCCTGCTGAATGTGCTCGAGAATAAGAACGTATTTCGGAAATCATCAGCGTACGAATGAGTTACCAAACGTCGCGTCGTGAACATTGGAGATACGAACGTCATGCGCAACAAAATCGCAAGAACAGTGTAATTAAAAATAAGCTAGAGATAAATATGTAGGTATTGTACCAATTAATGAAACAGTATTCGTTCATATAGTATTTAGTTAGTTGTGTCTACAAGATCTGTAACATAAACAAAGCGGCAGTACGTGCTATGGAATTGAGATATCATAAAAATACTAAGTACCGGTATTTGGAAAAAGGAGTTAGATACCTATTTATTGTGACGAAGTAGTGTGATATTTGTCTTTATTACTGATGAACAGCATCCAAATTGTTTTCGTCGTTATTTCGCGATATTATCCTGTACCACGCAGAAAACACAGAAAAAAGATCGTTCTAATCGCATTTCTATTCTATTCCAAATAGCTCTACTTTACAGTGCAACATATTAATAATTGTTATTTTTTAACCGAGACGTTTTGTATACAGTTAACTTCGATTATGCGACGATTTGCGGGATCGTTTTAAGTACGACTGTACTGAACTTTTATAGCATTTTGTTAGAAACTCTTCACATAAGACAATGTTGTTTTCTGAATTAATGACCAAGTAAAGTGCCTTACTCGGTGGTAACTCTGATTGAATGTGTCAACGACACACGAGTGCAGACAACAGCTTTGCATGACTACAGTGCACTCGCAGTGAGATTGTATACAGAAAGTATGATTACAAAATAATGTAGTACTACTTGCTTGCTAGTTATCAATGCTCAGTAGGTTAATAGTACCTTGGTAATAATGTAAAACTCATTTTCGAGTTTAGACTGATTTTAGATCTAAGTGTTAGGTGCTCAGGGAAGTTTAACATTGTTATCGTAACAGCTTTATTTATTTAAAAAAATCAACTTCTAATATGTACTTAATATAGCTGAATGCTGACATTTTATATACATGTCGTTGAGGTTTAAAAAATGTCTTGTCAAAATCTTTACTTCCGTCTTACCAATATCAGTATTCAATATTGTAAGCAAATTAATGAATCTCGAAATCATTTTATCTACCTCTTATTTTACTCTCCTTAGTATTAATAATTTATTACAATAATTAATGTGAATCCTAAGTAGGTATGTAATTGTTATATTCATTTGTGATAATTGTATAATTAACTATTTCACTCAAAGATTGTTCATTTGTAAGATGTACAGTGTAAAAAGCGCTCGTTTTGTGAAAAGTATTTATTTTACTGTGAAATATAATCATGGAATCTTGGAATAACACGTCATAATTTTTATTTCTAATCAATCCCTGGCCAGAACTCTCCTCTTGAATGTGTAAATTATTGTTAATGAGAATAGCACCACTGCTGTCAGGACAATTGTGGTTTCTTTCGGCAAACCGCATTTGTTTATTCCGTAAGAGCTGGGAGTAATCGATACCTAGAACAAAGAATCATCATCAACACCATATATATCAGTCGACGGTTTTCCAACAATATCTAATCTTTGCAGGCTGGTTGGAGACCGTAATGTACCTAGGACAGAAAACACTCCGTTGTCCGGTCACGGAGGTCCCAACACCAATATTCAACTGTTAGCCGTCATTCATTCGCTTCACGGACGGTTTGCAGACATCGAATTCCATTTTCTAATTCGTCGACCAAACATTTGTTCCCTACGTAATTTGACGGTCTGTGCGAGATATGGTCATACCCCTCGAAGACTGTACTCTTACTGGACCACCCACATACTCTGCCGGACACCACACGGCATAATATGGCAAAACAAAGAAAACGTTTTGCAAATTACTATAGTACCTATAGATACTCAGCCATGAAACCAGGGACAAAATAAATTAAAATAACTTACCAGCATATACTTGGGGTCGGGCCTATTCCGCCACGAGAACGAGGGTATAGAGTACTCAACTAAACGCATATCCTCCCGACTGAACGTCGTCAAGAAATCGTGGCGAATCACACAGCCGCTGTGCGTATGCCCGCCGAGTGCCAGTCGCGGCCTGAGGTTCTCCAGCACATATTCAGTGGACGGCTTAGACACACAGTCCATTTTGGGCCGAAATGGCTCCCTCCTCTCAGGCAGCGGAAGGAGATCGTCGCCAGAACACACGTCGTCGCTCTCTCTGTACAATGGGAAATGCTGAAAGTTAGTAAGAGTTGATGAAGGTGCATGAACAACGGTTTATGTTTATAGATACTATGATATGGATGATGGTGTTTGAATTTCGTTTTAGTAGAATACCTATGACGGTATGCAAAATTTATATTAGGTAAGGCTGCCGTCGAAACTACCAGGTACCATGTATCTAAAATTTTTTTTTTTTTTAAAGATTAGTTTCAATAGCAGATGGAAATAGTTGGAAAGACAGCAGTGTACTATAATATAGTTCGCTGGTATCAGCCTTGGTTAGTGGTGGCTTTACGCCAATCGAATACATTATAGTCTGAGTAATATGCAGCCACTATGAGCAACAGCATGGCTCTAAAATACAAATATTAAAGGGCCATACTTTCATAAAAATCCAACGAATTAAATGAACATTTAGCAAAGCCCTTAGTTATACCTTAATCCTAAATTGATATTCCTAAAAAATACAGACCTGCATTATTATCGGTCGACTGTATTTTATTTTCGAGCTAAAACCTTCACATTTAGTTGGATATTGCATACAATGAAATTTACCTGAAAAGAAAATATCACGTAATTAACTATTAAATTATATAGCTGCATAAAGTATGTGCAACTAAACAATAATTACAGTTACGATGTTGGTGTTACTAGGTAGATATGTAGGTACGTACTATAAATGGTTTCTATTTTTGCCAATGCATCTTGACAAAAGTGGCAATTGTCCCCATGTAAAGCCATTGAATTGATAAGTACGAAATGGGACCCCTTCAGCGACAAATATTGCACCGAGGACACGTTGAGCAACCTGTCAAATCTCTCTAGGGAAGCAGGTTTTATACTGAAACAATTAATAAATATGCATTATCAGTATTATGACTTGCTGCCAACTAAGTTCTCATAAAATCTACGATATAAACCATTTAGGTTCTATAACCGTGACCATCAGTCCAAAGTCCAGTCCATCAGACTTTGTAACAAATTTGATAGTTTTTTATCGTCACAGTGACACGCACCTAAATAAGAATACCTACACTCACTTGTTATGAAACCCGATATCATGGTTGCCAGGTACCATGTACATCTTGATGTGGTCTGGCAGAGCGAACAGCTTGTGGAATCTATCCACATATTCCTTAAATTCTTTGTCATTAGTCCATTCGCCTTCGTCAAATAAATCACCTGAAATTGAAAATTAACTGCTAGAATACTACACCGTCCAGATCCACCACACCATTACTGAACTTCCCAACCAATACACCATAAACATGGTAATAGAATACCCACTTTAAGCACGTCATCATCACAGCCCATAACAGTCCACTGCAGGACTTGTTGTTTCCAGGACTGGAATACGAATCCATCTGCAGGGCTTGCTAACATCATAGACAGCGTATACTAGTCTACTACTGGACCTAGGCCTCCCCCAATGAGCGTCAATGTAGCTTATCCTCGGCTTGCTGCATTCAGCATCCACTTGCAGCTGCCCACAAATCGTCACTCCACCTGCCCAGAAGGCGTCCCACACTACGCTAACCGATTCAAGGCCTCTACTCAAGAATTCGTTTACAACAGCGGTGGTCGGTTTGTTTTTCTATCGGTTGCGAATTTTGTCATTCAGTGGGACTCCGAGCACAGCTCATCACAGCGACCTTAAATTGGTGTTCAAGCCGTACCGTAAATATCCACGTCTTGACACCTTAGGTCTTAGGGTTACGCCGGTTACGCCTAGTTCGCGCTGGTTGAAAACTTTTGTTTTTAAGCATTGTGGTATTTATGGGCATGGGTGACGTGAAAGCTCGACGAAGTTTTATGAAAGCTGCAAAGCCCTGCTGAATTCGCCTCTTGACCTTTCTATCAAAATTGCTTCTGCGCAACTGTAAGGTCAAGGCTGTTTACGAGGACCGGTCCTGGATCGATGTGGCCATTGATCATGACTGTAGTTTTCTCTATATTCATGCCTAGGCCTATCCGGTGCAGCTATGCCTATAGGTGTTTGACGTTTATGTTGACGCATACCTTTCAAGTCCAGTGTCTTTAACTATATTCTCTAATGCATTTGTAAACAGTTTCCGGGATATGACATCCTCCTGTCTCACTCCTCTGCGCAATGAGGACGTCTCCCAATTTTTGCTAAGTAACTTTTTTAGTTCTATCATGAAGTTAAATGTGAAGAAATTTTCACGATATTTAGCAAGGTACATATATGCGCTAGAACTTTAATATTTTGGCATGAACGTCATTCGGCACTCGTAATCGCACTAATAAAGCATATATTTCATTGCGTTTAAAATTTTCGTTCAAACCTGTGTAACTTCAGCAATTCAAAATGGATTACAAAATTCTTTCACTGGGTTTAGATACTATGAAAATGTATTCACATTTTTTTGACAAACTTGTAGGATTCTACCACAGGAGTCGTCCTCATTAAATGGATTTAGATTGCTGGCCAAATCATGTTAGTGGTTTCATATAAAATTCCCAACACTTTTAACGATCTCAAACGATATCGTTAGTCCACTTGGTCTCGCTTTGGAGATTCCTGAACAGCCCAGTTCTCGACGGAGTAAAGGCTTTCTTAATTTCAATATAATTCATATCTGTATTTATTTCCTTATTTGTTTCCTGCCTGTACCTACTCTATAAAATCCAAAGAAATTAGTATCTACCTATTCTAATATTTTGATTTGATCTGGTTCGAATTCTGTTCACTGAGGAAAAGTCGTAGATGTTATGGACTTACAGCAGAACTAGTTGCTAATCGCCAGACAATTATCTTATAAATTTGAAATAGTGCTTATAATATTGACGCCTACCTAGCACGAAGACGACCTCTGGTCGATGCACCGTAACAATAGCTTGGAAGGCTCGCTGCATTTGCAACTCCCTCCTCCATTTGTCCAAGTAGTGGCCTCTACGGGGGCCTAGCATGTGAGTGTCCGCCAATATGAAGGCCTTTAGGACTTCCTCTTTAGCATTAGCTCGGTCCACAGCCGGCCAACTGCACTGCAATGATAGAGAATAAACCACTATACCATTTTGTAACTACAAACCTTTGAAAGTGTCCCAGTCTCAGTTACAGTGATCCAGTTGGTTAAAAATAAACAAGACTTGTTACAGAATAGACAAATAAGCAGTGCCTAATACCATACCATTTAATTCAAAACAATAGTGATATGCTTTAACAAAATAGATTTCTCAATTAAACCCACCAAATAATAGACAAATATCAACAAAGTTTGCCAAGTTTACTCGTAGTGTTGACTGATTTATTTAGATTGCTCTGGTCATAACAAAACTAATAGGTACACTCTTAATCACTTGACCGCAATCGATAAGCAATGGCGCTAATTTTTGTCGTAAAAACACGACCTACCGGCCTACGTCATTCGAACCACAAAAATAAAATAAAAAAATCAAAACACTTACTTGTGCTGCGACCACGTAATATATAACAAATTCACAGTACAATATAGTGAAAATAACACCGAAACAGAATATCAAAAATTTTTTCGTCACCCGTCGCATAGTGCGCATCATATTACATCTGTCACTGATATGTATTAGCCTCATCTTTTTATCGGTTATCATGTGTAGATTCGAACTTGTTATCGTATTTTTGAAGCAGGTGAACACGGCTGTATCGTACAACTGCTCCTGTCAAATGTGGTGGAATTTGTGAGTGACACACTAGCGTAGCAGCGCAAGCGCACCTATGAATATCAGCGCTCAGCGACCAATAGTGGACGAGCGCACACGCAGGGATCTACTAATTATCTACTTGTTCTAGATTTACTACAAGAGCATGCTAAAAATAGGTTATTCTAACTAAATCGTGTAAGTATAGGTACTTGTTTTTTCGTCTGAATTCGTAGATTTGGTATTATAAAAAAAAATTAAGTCTTTTAATTTAGTTAAGCCCCGGTTAATTTATTAAAAATGTAATACCATGCACAAGCTTTTGTTAAGGTTAAAGATGGGAATTGAAAAGGAATATCGAAACTGTAACATATTTATATTCCTAAACAAACAGGAAATGGGATCAGTAGATAAGGTATAAACAAACACAATAAGTTGTTGTTAGCCTCGCTTTATTGTAGCACTAAATAATTAAAAGTATTAGTATTATGTGGGTAAAAGTATCCTTATTCAGGTACTAGGTACATTATTTGAATACTCATTACTTATTCATTATTCGAATACTCATATTAGAGTGAATAATCACTCATTGTTCAAATACTTATATTTGTAAAAGAAATATAACCTAACAACATAATGTTCATGAACATTCTTATCAGACATTAAATTATGTATTAAATTATTATGTGAACATAACAATGTAACACATAAGTACAAACAACTAGGGAGTACGTTATAATTGATTTAGGTACTCTGACAATTAACATTTTAAAAACTAAATAGTACTGCATTACAAAAGTATTATTTATTATTCGTGACCAGAAAGCTTAACGCGTATAACGCTAACTTCTAAATTCATAATTTATATTCTAAAAGCGATATCATTAATGCAAAATATACGGTAAAAGTAAGGTATAAGCATGTAGTAGCGCTATGAGTATGACCAAACACGGAGCAATTTAATCACTGGAGAAAGCTAGCGGGGCACCGCATTCATAGAACATTCGCCTTTTTGGTGCCTACCTATATGCGAAGGGTTTTTTCGCCAATCGCAAGTCAATAAGACAAGCCAATAAGAGATTTCGCGATTCAAGAGACGCTATTGCGACGTGAGGTCTAATGTCAAAATAAAGCCTTTTTATTAGCTGGAATAAATTCGGCGTTTTACAGAAGTTGTTTCTGGCCAATAGCACGACAGTTGTTTGACAATACCTACGCCTCAGTACCGCCATCTGTAATCGCGAAAGACCTCACTTCTTTCCTGGCCCCATGAGGCATTGCGGCTTCCCCACCTCGCCGCTAATCGGCGACACGTGTTTGGAACGAAAACGTGATGATTCGCTCTCCACTGGTTGAATTGCTCCATATGACTTAACCCGCAGGCGACCACCAAACGTACACGGAGAGGTGGACAATAACATTGCATTCAATATAAACCTACCACCATCAGAAATAGCTAAGCAACCAGACTGTTCAGAACAATCCAGACCAGACGGACATAACTAAATATTTATTTAAATGGGATAAAGTTCCAGAAATATCATTTAAACGGACTTTATTTCGTGGAAATAAGGTTTAAATTACGTTATTACTTTTGATACTGTGCAAGGCCATAGTCTCTGCCTACCGTTCGGTGGGACAAAATAATGTATAAACTAATAAAAAAGTGCGATCGCCGGTAGATTATGATAAATCATACGAGGAATTAAAAAATCATCATCACAATCACAACACGATATTACCAATTGCCAATAAATAAACTAACACAAGTGATGTTCAATACATAATAATAACAAAAATTTTTGGTGCATAATACTTAATAATAACTAATTTGGTTGATAGGCGACAGTACAAAACGGTAAAACTTCCTAATGTACAATATTTTACGAATACGACTTACCATAAAACTTGCTGTTCAACAAAAATATAAGGAGATTAACGTTTATTTTCGCCTTCCCGAACATGTCCATGATGGCGCAGCCCTCGTACTGTTTCTGGAGTAGGTCTTGGATGTCGACCTCCACGGACTCCATTTCGACTCCCATGAACTTCCCTTTGATGGTGAACACTCCGTTGTGGTCTGTAGGCGTGATATCGAATTGCACGTTCTTGAACTGCGACGGGGACAGTCCCTCAATCTCCAATAGCACCCCGCGTTCCAGTAGCTTCGCGCCGGAATACTTCGCAGTCAACTTGGACTTCAACTTCTGAATGTCCTTGCCGGGCCTCCTCAAGTACGCGTGGACGCTTCTGTGAAACAAATTAATGTCAACATTATTAGTGATGGAAATTGTCTGGTTGACTCAGGGCCCTCGAGAGCACAACCGATATGTGATGATGTTTGGTTGATCAGTACTCCTGACCGCGCTGTTATTCTGCTGCAATAACATCAGTGCTTGTATATTAATTTGAAGGACTAGATAGGCGGAGCTTGGTTGCTATGGCAGCCGAAAGGTTCGATGTGATGATAAACATGGGGTATACTTTTTATCATCCCGGGATGACTACTTGTTTGTGAGTAACGCATAAAGCATAAACAACTTCTTATCATGTCAATGGCATTAACAACTTACACTAATTTAAGATTGCAATACACAAAACTGAATACTACCTTTTGCCTGCATGTAGATTAGCCAAACAAGACTTTATGTACTGGTCATAAGACTTGCATTTTTCCTCGTAATATTTCGTCTTTTCCAGTAGACTTTGTTGTGTGCGCGTAAGTGTCATCAGTGCTCTTTTCTGCGCTTGTCTATACTTCCCCTTATTGCACAAGTCCAGAGCTATAGAGGTCACCAAAGCTTGGTAGCCGTCTTCTCTGGTGACGTATCCCTCGTCTTCAAGCATTTGCAGGCTCCGTCGTAGTTTCGCTATGTGCTCTCTCAGTGTCATCACCTCGTCAGGTTTCGCTTGCCCGGAATATATGCGTCTTTGCACAGTTTTAGAATACTGCTCTTGTTGTTCTTTCGTTGTCCCTATGCATAATGCTTCTAAGAGATGTTCACCTGTTAAGCACAAAAACTTGTGACGTTAATGTCTAAACTAAAATATATGACGTACGTAAATTTGTGAGTCATCCCAGACTTACCATTCAAGAAGGGAATAATGGCAACACACAGTTCCTTAGTTTTGATAAATAGTTTGTTGAGATCGGTCATGTCATCCCCTGGAGCTTGGAATTTATTCACAAGCGCCAAACACACTTCCAACCTCGCGTTTTCCTCCGCGGAGTCTCCCACATGCTGTAAAATAAGAGATTAAAAGATAAGCTTTTAATTAAATTGACTAAATTTGGGGGTACTTTGGAGAGCTCCTCTGTCTTTGAAAGTCCTAACTTTTAGATTAGAGAGACAACATTAAACTGCTGTCAAGGTACACAAGTAACCCCTCGATTAACAAAAAAGGGTGATCATATATCTACTCGCGGCTGAGAATGGAACTAAATTTGACAGGCAGACAACGCCATAGCAATCTACAAACTTTATGTTGCTATGGAGTTCTCTAAGAATATGTGCGACACGCCCGCAGATAGTAGCGCCATCATGTGGGAGTAATGGCGTACATTCCGGCCATTATATTTTATTGGATTTGAACCTAAATACTTACCACGTCAACATCTCGCGAGGCAAGTTGCGCTACCGAAGGTACTTCCCCTAGGTCGTCTAACAGCTCGTTGAGTCTGTCACGAGGATCTGGCGATATTATATCTTGATACTCCAAAAGCAATGCGTGCGTATCGACAATTTCCTGTGTGTAAGAGATTTATTTGTTATTTTTAACATGAACAAGCAATCTAGCTGTAGTGATTATCGCTACATAGTTAACTACACTCGCTAACGAGTAACTTTCTCTCACAGTTAGCTGTCGATAACAATACTTGGACATTATGCAACCTGGACATTTTGCAACTTGGACATTTTGCGACTTGGACATTTTTTTACCAGTGGACATTTTGCAACTGGGACATTTTGAGACTAAACGTTTGGAAAGAGTCACGAGATTTCCACCGGGAGACATATAACATACAATAATAAGTGTAGTTGTTTATACAAAGAAATCGCACCAGTATCGCTAGTAGCTAGAGGAGTCAGATTTCTATGCAAGCGACGTATGGTATGTGTCAATGGCATCCGTGAATCTCCCTTAGGTAAGTAGGAGATTCGGCCATACTGTCTTCTTTCATGTGTTATTAAAAAAATCGTGAATTATACGAAAGAATCGGTGTATCGGTGAATACACATAAAATAAATAAATAATAATTAATATAAGGGAAAGATATAGCTTTCATTTGACATACAACTCGATAAAATAACAGATGAGGGTAGAGTGTCTCTATGGCAACCCCATAGAAGGGCCAGGGTGAGAGTAACCCATATATTTTTACCTTAATTAGGCAATATTCTTTCGTATAATGCACGTTTTTTTAATACCAGATGAGGCAAGACAATCTATGGCCGATTAGACCAATCGTGGAGGGCTTTAAAATGAAGCACGCTTTACCTGTGCAGTAATATAAATGTGTGGATGATGCAGCAACGTGGCCTCTGTGTACTCGTCCACGGCGAAGTACTCCTCCAGCGTGGGTCCGCGGCAGCAGCGCCGGAATAGCTCCTTCATCTTCTCGTGACATTCTACAATGAAGGGGTTGAGACACCGCAGGTGGTTGGATTCTTCTCCGAACTGAAACGTCGTTATTATTTTATAGTTTATTACCTGGCCTCGTTCCTGACTTCGTTCGCGTGATGACCTTTCACCCTACACCTACACTACGTGTACGATAGCGAACGACAACGCGATTACGATGCCATCTTACCAGGTTACCAGATACCAGGTTCAATTGTATTTTCAAACCATCCAGAAACCCATTCAAGTAGACACACAAAATTTCATCCAAATCGGTAAATCCATTTAGAGGGAGTTAGGTGACAAACACATGTACAGAAGAATTTGAATTAAAGATAATAAAGTCGCTTTCGGCATCTGCCTGTCTGTATATCCGCTAAATTCTCCGAAACCACGCAATGGATAAGTAAAAATTCAGGTAGAGCTCGTCAAGTCTAAAATGACGCGCCCCACTACTTAGTTGATTTCGATGTGTGAGTGCAAATATTGATAACGACACTTCATCTGTGTGGGAGCCAATGAACGACACGTGCTCCTACGTTTGAATTTCACCGGCAACTGAATGACCAATTACAACGGCATTTGTAAATGTATTGCGTCCATATTTTAAACTTGCTTGTGTGCGTTAATGCGATAGTGGGGCGCGTCATTTTAGATTAGACGAGCTCTACGTAAGTATGAATGGACATGCTCAAAATTAATACACAAATTAAAAAAAAAAGTGGACAAGTTTACACAACGCCATCTAGCCCCAAAGTAAGCAAAGCTTGTGTTATGGGTGCTAGATAACTGATAAACTACTTAAATACTTTTAAATACATTCTTATTATACATAGAACACCCAGACCCGTAACAGAAATTAAAATTCATCATTTCAATTTCTGCCCGGCCACTGTTGACCACTGAACCACTCAGGTCTTATAAAAAATAACTCATTTATAATTAAAAAATAACAATAGGATCTCACCCCTTTCTTTGCGGCAGAGAAATGCAGAATCTTAGCGACAGACGCCAAGTTTTTGCGTTGATCGGTTGTTAGTCCAGTACCGTTCGGCATGTTGATAATGTGAAATGCGTCGGGGGCGACTATGGCAGCATTTAAAAACTGATAATATACGAGATTTCCAATAACCTGAAAATATATTAATAAACAAAATATTTAGATACATGTCTCTTGTAGTGGCTGGTAAAAGTTTAAATAATTACAATAGCCACTGTTTCTATATTGTTATACAACTGATAAGAAACTAGTCAAAATCTTTGGGACTTATCCCACTATATCTCATAACTGAAAAAGCTGACAAACATAGTGCAAAATAAGATATCATACAATGGCATACATAAAATAAAAAAATATTTAAATTACCTTCAAAATATCTTTTTCAGGAGTGTGAGGAAATTTTGTAGACAGAGCTCTGTGTAAAACACGAGCCATGTATGTGATACAAAATGGTAAAAGTTCAGTGGAGCTTATGATCTTGTCTAAAAACATAGTCACTATATATTTAAGCTGGGTCAGAGCAGTTCCTAGTCTGGTTTTAACTTCGGGATATGTCAAAGCTTCTTCTTGAGTCACTGAATACGGCAACTTTCTAGAAAACAAATGATCATCAAGTACATGGTATGACTATGTACAATAAATGTGTTATTATTAAACAGAGGACGAAGAATGCGATACTTACGATATTTGTCCTGTTTTCATTTCTGTTTCATTCCTCCAAGCTTTATATATTTCTACAGGCCCTGTTTCGATATTCAAATTCCTATCTTTTAACATATATTCGACGAGGGGGCCTATTATAGTCTGAAGACTATTTAATCCCGAAAGTTGTCTTGACAGGCTCACAGCCATCTTGAGAACTAATGGCGTAGAGGCTATAATATCAAACGGCTTTACTACTTTACAACTTATTTCCTCTTCTAACGTAAATCTAAATAGCTTCAGAAGCAAATATTCATCTCTAGCGTAGGCTCCGAAGTTGTAGAGACTCAGGACCACGTTTTGAAGGAAAAAGTTTGTTTTATTTTGTGGAATGCAAAACAAAAGTTTGGAAAGATATGTAGGATTCGTTTGTAACTCATAAAATAAATGTTGATATCCATCTAAAAGCCTTTTACTCTCTTTTGTGAGCGATTTCAAACCTTTCACAGCCGTTGAAACAGTCATCATGGTTCCTTTACCCTCGGCGCGGTTGTGGAAAACAAGTTTCGTCATAGAATTATGTTTAACCAAATTATTTAATTTATAGCCATGTGCTGCAACTTCCTGTAAGGCAATACGGTTTTGCACAAGAAGGCCGATTTTTAGGTCCATATCGTCAATTTGTTTCGATAATTCTTGGTTTTTCCTGATGGACTGAACAACTTCAGATTTCAGGGACTGTAACTCGATTTCTCTGTCATAGTCTTCGGTGGAGAAGTCAAGCACCGGTATGAATTTCTTCACAACCTTTAGGGGTGGGTGCGGGGAGTGAAACAATGACATGAACGCCTGGCGCGCGCGCCGCCCTCGCCACAATGCTTGGATTTTTATTATCTTAGCCTCCTGGAATCAAAAGATTACAAATCATAATATTTATCTACAATCGCGACAGATTATCAGAACACTGTCGTGCTATTGGAGAAAAACTACTGCTGTTCAATGACAGGACTTTGGTATGATAGCAAAATTCAAACTGATGAGCGAATTTTAGAATTTCTTACCTGCACTTTATACCATACCCATGGATTTTGTTTTCTTTCGCGTTTCAGTTTGGCTTCAATCGATTTCATTTTAATTAAAGTACTAAACTTCTTTTGAATAACGACCTTTCTCCACCACGCCTGGATCTTTATAATATACTTTTCATTGCGCAAGAAAAATCGTAGTCGTTCCGTAACTCTTTTTCGAAGCAAATAGCCTCTAGAGTAGGCCTGAATCAAAATGATAGACTTCTCAATAACAGTTTGTTTGTACTTATTAATATGATGTTTATTCGTCTTTTCAATTATGACATTTACGTCTTTCCTTGTCAAATAACGTGCATAAGGTACGAAATCCTTTGGCGTCGTCCAGCTGTACGTGTAGGACTCTACATCAATGTACACTGTATTATCAGCATCTGTGTGACAGACAACCCAAGGACAGATGTGATGACCCTTCTTTTTTAAGGCTTTCTGGAACATTTGGAAATATACATCCTTGCAAGATTCTTCAACCATAACTGAACCCGACAGCGTTGGACTCTTCAAGGCATTCCAAAATTGGTCAACGCTATTCTTTAAGACAGCCAAGTTAAGCTGTACTAAAGCATCCGTTAGCTCCTTAACTTTAGCGGATTCACTATTAATATCTTTAACAGTTTGTACAATATCTTCGAGCCATAGATTCTGAGACTCCTTCTTAAGCATATTTTTCTTTAACAGCCGCAAACATAGTGCCTGCTCTTCTTTATGAGGCACTGGGGATATTTTCAAACACGCATTCTTCAATAAATTCATTAATGTTTCACCGTCTTCCGCCGAGACAGCTTTATTAATTGCATTAATAATTGCAACCACTGAAACAAGTTAATTATTGATGTTAAGTTTTTGTAATCACGACATCGCCTTTATCGGCTTTTGCCAGTATATACTTCTTAGAAACTGATATAAATAAAAACAGAAATACATACATTCCTCATTATCGTCGTCCTTCATGTTGACCATGTCAATCGTGTCACGGATATCTTCCAACGTCAACAGCGGACAAGCACACTGTTCCCTAACTTTTACTTCGAGAGCTGAAACCAAAGCTGACAAGTATCGGCGCCGACAATGCGGTCGAATTCCCTCGAGGTGAATCTGGTTAGAATTGAGAGCGTTCCAAACGGCTCCTTCATCTCCGCGTTCGACAGCCCGCGATATGGCAGCTATTGACGTCAAATACGACACAGAAGCCGCAATCTCGCTCTCATTTAGATTTTTCTCTAATTCACACTTCTCCAACTTCATTTCCTCGAACAAAAGGGGAATAGCATATTTATCTACAGTAAAGTTTAATTCAAGGTGAGGATTATTTAAAGCGCTCAATAAATCATCGGGTGTACCCTCGTCTAAAACTTCATTCACAAATGCAATAGCATTTTTGTGGTCAGTATGTTCTAGAGCTTTACGATTTCCTTCCTTGACTATGTTTTGAAATATTTTGTGCCAATTAGTAATACTCTCCACATCGACATCTTTACTGCATTCAACAATTTCTTTAACGACATCACAATAAAAATCTACGTTTTTAGATTCATAATCTTGAACCTTCACCCAATCTTCCTTAAAAACTTTATTTAGAGTGTTGATATCATTCTTTTTAGAGGCAGAACATAAAGATTTCCATGAATTCTTGTAGTTTGTAGCTGTAATATAGCCCTGAATCTCCACTTGAGTAAGTAATTCGTCATATTCATCAGGTACGTAGCTATCGTTGAGAGATCTATTATGTGCTACTTGTACTTTTTCTTGTTGCGCAATTTTCAAAACTTTTCTATATTCGTCAATAAGTTTATTTTGTACATGTTTTAACTTAAGATGTGGATTTAATATAGCGGAAGTTATAGGCTTGCCTGACGATACATCATTATTTAGCTCAATAAGAGCTTTATGGAGTGCAGCACTGTCAGAAACATTGCTTTTGGATAAAATACCCCCAATTTGTTGGAACATTGGAAGCGGATGTTCACATTTTTGTAAATCTCTTGAGACTGCGTCCAGTTCTTCGTCTAAAAGAGTAACATTGTTGCTATTCAAATCATAATTATCAATAAGGATTATATAACTCCGTTTCTTAATTCGATGCAACCAACAGCAGAGGCAAGCAAACAAGAAATATGTGTTAAAAACAGAATACCTCATCACGTCTCAGTGAAAACGAAGCTTTTTTACGAAGCAGCCATTCTGAGGGATGAATTTTTGCAATAACTATTGGCCCTTGATCCGTAACTCAGTGGGAAAAAGCAACTGCGCCTTTCTAGTATCGAGGTGGTCGGAAACTGATTTGAGAATAGAATACAGGCCTTTGATGCTCGCTAAGTGCTCTTTGAGTGGAAGTTTACGCTGTACAAAGTTTTTCCTTCATCATCATCACCGTGTCAGCCAAAAGACCTGACATAGGCCTCCCTCAAGAGATCTGGGGGTACCTTCACACGTCATCGGTCCTTGCAGGAGGCTTGCCGACGCTGCATCTTCCAATACGTCGTCACTACTTGAGAACTTTACTGCCCCAGCGGCCATATACGAGTATGCCCTGCCCACCGCTACTTAAGCCTGTCAATTTCTTCATATCAAAATTATATCTTAGAAACGTAATCTCTTTGCATCGAATTAAAAAATGGAGCACATATAAATACTTTACCAGTGAATGTAGCTTTCCCGTAAACGTCATAAATCAGTGGAGCTTTGCCCAATTTAAATAAATGACTACTCAATGCATGTATACAGTAAATCACGCGAGGCATATTTTTCTTGTCATATATGTCCGTTGTTTCAGGTTGAAAAGTCTGAAACCAAATTCAATTAATAGGGTTGGTGGATCATTTTGCTGATCCTCAGTGCTCGTACAACTTATGTCCGCAGAGAACAAAATAGCCGGATGCAGACTGGATGATCCAATCACCCGGCTAAAAAACCGACAGCGAGCAGGTCGGCCGCAGCAAGGAGCGACTTGCGCTTGGATCGGTGTGGACGAGCGGCACGTCCACACCGACCACGCCTTTGGATCGCGCTCCAGCCGCGCGCGATCGGGGGCGCGGTAGATGGTTCAGTGTGACCGAACGGAATGAACCGATTGATGGCGCGGCCGAAATTATTTACGCGACTCACAAGTCACAAATTACACCCATGTTTGTCCTCCGCAGACAAAACCCCACACACAAAACATTTTTAGGTTATGCTTAGAATAAACAAATATATGTAATAAAAAAGTAAAATTATTGTATTGCTTAAAAATTCGTGCTTCCGTGTACGATCGCGTACGGTGGAGATCGACAGACAGCAGGCAAGGAATCGTATATTTTCATGCTTTTATTCATCGTTTCCTTAGCAGAGAAAGATATAAAGGTGCTATTGAGCGCTGCAGCACTCCATCGCGCTGGAAAGGCGCTAAAAATATGTTTTTGCTAAGGCATCCATTACATCTTTACTTAATCCAGCAACCTAAGTCATCCAAGAGCAGATCAAAATGGATTGTATAGTTCACATAATTAGATCCATTTTTGTATCACACCTTTTGGAAAGCGGAGTGGGCGCTAAATAAATAAGTGATACAAAAAAAGACCTTATTCTGTGAGCATCTGCTCTCTGATGACTTCGGTTGCTGGATTAAGCAAAGCTGTATTTGATGCTTAAGCTATCGCTGACGCTACCGCGCACGATAGCACTCCCGCTATCTTCCTCTTCATCATCATCATCATCTTGGCGTTAATGTCCCGGTTGTGCTCTCGACAATGAGGGAACGGAGTCCGCCTTGACCATGATCCAGGATTTGGCGATCAGGTAATTACAGTGGCGCGACTACCATCAGACCTCCGTAACCCTGCTACCAGGGGAACCTCACCAGATTGGATCTTGGTTACAAATTCAGTTGCCTGAATTTGCGGGTTTCATCACGATGTTTTCCCTCACCGTAAGAGCATCGGGTAGTAATCAACGAATGTACATAACTCAGAAAAGAGTCATTGGTACATGGCCGCAGCGGGATTCGAACCCGGTACCTCTCGCTTACGAGTAGGATACGCAACCGCCCGGCTACTGACGCTCTCCTCGCTCTCGCAACATTAAATAACGTACCTGAGCAATAGACAAGAATAGATCATGAAAAATAGGATTCCATACTGACAGATGGGGTTCGCGACAATCCTAACTGTACCTACACACACACACATCGGTACAATAAGTATACTTACAATAGGCAATTCAGTTTTCTTCAATATTTGAAGAAATTTATTGATGTTGTCCGTGTGTTTAAATTGTAACCCCATGACCTACAAAAACGGAAAATAAACATTAGGCTTTTTTCAAAAACATAATCAAACCCTATCTCACAAAGACCCAAAATAGTCCGGCAGATAAGTGAAAGAATTGCGCATTTAATTATAGAAGCGATCTTCCGCCCGCCAAGCGTGGAGATTATGGCAAATCCCCCCAATATGACAGAGATACTTAAAAAACGGCCCCCAGTTCCTGGTCGCCCTGCTAGTCGTGGCCAAGGCGGCGGTCACGGAAACGGCAGGGAGTGTGAACAATAACTGGCTACGGAAAGCCGCCCTTTATAAATGACCATGGTAACGTTTAACAGTCGCACTCTGAGGCTTGATGAACATCTGGCGCAGCTGTAAGCTGGAGTTAGAGAATATTATGTGGCATATTCTGGGGTTATGTGAAGATCTTAGAGTGGGAGGACACCACAACCCTTGAATCAGGCCACCTTCTCTACTTTCGCGAGGTGACAAAACATCCAAGGGGAGTGTAGGGTTTCTCGTCCACAGGGCCCTTGAGGTTCTACAGTGTGTCGTCCAGAGTAGCGTACCTGGTTCTTCGGGTATGAAAAAGTTACAGTATGAAGATTATCCAGGTATACGCACTGAGCTTCTCACGGATAGAAAGCAAATGTTCAGATACGTCTCCGTGATCAATTGGTTCAATTAGTCTGGTTCCCTGACGCGCCACTATACCTACGAACTGCGGGATATCATCATCATCTTGACGATGAGATCATTACGGCTAGCACATGTTGCTCTGTAGGCCTAGCACAAGTTGCTCTCGCACGCGATAAGCGAGAAAAAGCTCGACATAGTTATTGCTATCTCTGTCGTCTTAGTATTGAGAGAAGAAAACAAACGCTCTCTCGCGGCGCGAGCTTTGTCCGGACACACTTGTGATAGCCCTGCATGATGGCTCTGAGGCAGCTTAAAAAGGGAAAAGACACCTGTGAAAATGGAATCACTTCAGTGCTTCTGAAGGCAGGAGGAGCTCTTGCATTACAGGAGTTACAAAAGCTCTTCAACTCTGTCTTAATGCTGCAGGAAAACTCCAAAGGTGTGGAACAGGAGCTTGGTAATTATCTTCTTTAAGAAAGAAGATAAATAAAAATTTACTGATCCATCTCACAACTGAGCCATGTCTATTTAAGCTGTTTTCCAGGGTCATCATGAGTCGCTTCGCTCGAAGACTCGACGACTTTAAACCTCCAGAGGCCGGGTTTCGAGGAAGATATAGCACCATAAACCACATCCACACAGTGTTATGCAGAAGTCCAAGGAGTATAATCAGCCCTTGTGTCTGGCTTTTGTGGACTATAAGAAAGCCTTTGACACCATCGAGACCTGGGCTGTTCTAGAATCCTTACAGCGATGCCAAGTGGACTATCGCTATATCAAAGTACTGAGAAGTTTTTATGAAGGCTCCAACATGGTTGTCCAAGTACAGGATCAGCAGTCTAAACCCATCCAATTGCACAGAGGACTGAAACAGGAAGATTTATTTATTTATTTATTTATTAGGTTATAGACGAGCAGCATTGTTGCTTGATGTGTGAAGGAATTCACTGACACAGCTGTCACAACATTTTGTGGTAATTTTGAAGATGTCATAATGATTTAATTTAAATAAAGATTTAATTTTAAAAGATGTCATATAAGCGAAACTATTAACAAATGCATTGGAGGATATGTTCAAGACACTAGACTGGAAATATATGGGCATCATAATAACCGGTTAACATCTAACTAACACACTTGAGTTTCGCTAATGACATAACCCTAGTGGTGAAGACACTGTAGAAGCTACAATGGATGCTGGCCGATCTAGCATCAGCCTCGCAGTGGATAGGTCTCAGCATGAATCTAGACAAAACCAAATTCGTCCTACGTCGACCTGTCGTTGTAAATGGCCTTCATCTTGAAATGTTTTCTGAGAACACATACCTGGGGCAAAACTTGCAGTTAGATAGAGGCAATTTTGAGAAAGAGGCCAAGAGGCGGATTCAGCTGGGCTGGGTGGCATTCGGAAAAGTTCATCCAGATTTTTATTGGATAAATGTATCATTTTGACATAGACACATAATAAAAGTATAAATTAATGTTAAATTAAAAAATAAACATGATTATTATTGATATATGGTCAAATAACTATAAAACTGTGAAATGAACGAATAAATAAACAAATAAATAAATGAAACAATGGCGTATAACAATAGTCAGAAGCCATCATCAAAATTTATATAATATGTATTAATATTAAGGTATATGGAGGCACACAGACCACACACTTAGCTGGTTTCCTTAAAATTTTCTGGAAGATTTTGCTACAACAATGCATGCATGCAGAAATACTTCTGGGGAGGGATAGGTGGTACACATTGTCCTCATCTCATTGCCGTCTGGTAGTCATTAGCATGTAATTTTTTTTTGTTAATAATGAGTACAGGTCGGCATACATGGCCCTGGCATTTCTGGGTTGTTCAGTATTCAATATCATCATTCTAGACTCAATCTCAGTTGTGCTGGCCCGGTGTCTACCTTCCTACTTCTCATCTCCACTTCGCCCAGTGTTTTGTATCCTTAGTGGTGAGTATCATTCAGTACAATTAGAGATTGCAATCCAACTTCTTCGAAATTCGAAAATAACTGAAGAATCCGGACTTTTTGGAATTTTTTAAATCCGAATTTTAAGACTCCAATTAGGTTTTTTCGGATTTTAGACAAAATTGAGTTTAATGGATAATATTTAACATTTATCCATTAATTTTCATGCTAGGCAATGAGTAAATTGGTATTACCTACTCTAATACGCAAATTCAAACAATATTTGAATTGGTAGGATTAGGTATAGGCTACAGGTTTTTTGTTTGAACGAATTTGGCGGGAAATTCATGATTGACTCTGTTTATGCCCTGCAGCTGGCATGTTCTGTAATAAAATAAGATCACGTCTAAACGATGAGACACTTGACGCTTTCATGTTTTTAAGATCTCGTTTTCTAAAAAAGTCTGATTAATGTATGTACTAAACTAATGTCATAAAAATAGAATTTATTAATTATTTCTTCTCATATTTCTAACGTTAAACATTAGTTTTTTTTGAGACTGCAGTTTTATAAAAAAGGTGGATACCTCCTAAATTATCTTACGTTTTGTTGCATTTGATTTTATGTTACGTTCAGTTAATGACTGTGTTACTTATCTAATTTACCTATGGGAAAGATGACTGATACCCAAAGTTTTGTTGTTTATTTTAGTTGATTTTAATCTTTCGTGTCTGAATAAAGGCATATTTTAAATGATTTATGCTGTTTTATTTCAATTTTTGTCAAATCATCTTAAAACTTCGAAAAATGCGGATTATCCGGATTTTAATCCAAGGAAAATTCAGAAATTCGGATTTAAAAAAATAAGGATTTTGCCATCTCTAAGTACAATATGGAAAAAATTCTTTGCATACAAACCTTATAACGCCTTTGGTCAATGTCATAAATTTTGTTTAGAGGCAATAATTCAGGTGCAATAAAATTTCCTAATTTAGCCAAATACACTCCATTTCGCAGACTTTCTTCAAAGTCCGCAGCTGACGGTAATTTGTCCCTCAAACACGCTTCCATCCAAATCTTTGCTTCTTCTAATCTACAAAGATATTCGTAAGCAATAGTCCTTTGCCGGATCACATCCATTTCCTGTCCAGTTTTTCGTGCTTCTGTATCACCTGAGGACCATTTGGATCAAACAATTGAAATGAAAATAAATTTCTATCCTGACATACCTATTAACAAATTATTAAATACGTACAGTCGTCAATTTTTCCAATTCGTAATTTCCCATTATCCATATCCACATCCATTGTAATAAGCTATTTACATATCGTGCCTGAAAGTAAGTAAATAATAGGCAGTGTTTCGTATTTCTAGAGTAACTGAAACAAATTCAAAGACTCTCTTATTGATAAATAACACACAAAAGCAGTAAATAAAAAATAACCGACTGGTTTTCATTCGCAAAAAAACAAACAAATCAAAATATCGGCGACGGTTAATTCTTTTTTATTGAGCGGAACTGTTACGCAAAGGATCTGCATCTATTAAGCCACAACCTCATTGAAATAAACTACGGTCCCAGTTAACATACACACCGTTTTTATCTATGCCGGTAAGAATAAGGGGCTGATTACACCTTTGCTAAATCCAACAACCTAAACACCCGGTTTCTGAAACGTATGTCAAATCATTGATTAGCTAACAGACTGTTTCATTTAACAAGCTGTTGAACCACTGTGGGTTTCTGAAAAGCCAATTAACTTAAAATTAGACAATCGATCATTAAGAATGGAATTATCATATTTAACAGGCCTTAGCACGGCCGAAGCTCTCGCCTACTTGACGAAATGTAAATTGAAAATTTAAGTAGCAGTAGGAACTTAAAAGCCATACGATAAATAAACAGGCCTTAGCACTCTTCGGGTAAAAACGAGCCGAGCAAGAGGTGTAGAACAAATGCTGTTTGTTTATTTCTTATAGGGTGACTATATATTTTTATTTTATGGAATATCCATATATAAATATCTATCTAAAATACGTTATATATACAGCGACAGCGTATTTTGAACTGTGGTTTGGTCGCACCTTTAGAAGTAGATCATTCTAAATGGATCAAGATTTCTCGTGTTTCATTTCATCATGAATTCATGGTGAACCTAGTCGTTAATTATTATAACCTTAATAACTAATGTTATTTTTACCGTAATGTATACCGCAACCACCATACGATTTACTTCGACAAGATCAAACACAACTCTTTTTCACCATTTTCAATGATTGCGAATAAAGCTGTCACACCACCATGACGATTCCAAAGGGTTACCAGTAGAAGTAAAAAGAATGGTTTCATGATTTTTAATAAATATGGTTTTTAAATCTTGTAAGTAAATTTTTGATGTAAAATAAATAAGTACAGGAATGACAAAAGTACAATTTTACAAACAAAGGTGCAGGAAAGATAAGATTTCATGGAGTTATTAGAACACAAACTTTCAATGAACCACATTTTTTTAGTCTGGCACGATAAAAGAGCAGGACGCGCCACCTCAGTTCTCGCTGTCCCTCTCGAATCGGGTTAGCCTCTGTACCCATGACGAAGCACAATAGACAATAGTGTAAGGACATAAAGTTGATTTTCGTAATTGTAATTTTGGAGTTTTCTGTCCTGTTAGATATGATAAGTCCATGGTTTCTCCCTTTGATTTTGAAACATCCTATTTTTTTATGATAAGTTTTCCAGGGGGCTTACCATGAGCTCTTATAGCTGGACCTAAAGATAACTGCCCTGCTTAGAACGAGACAGCGCTATACGTGTCACATAAGCTTATCTCATTCTAAGCAAGCCAGTTCTGTTCAGGTCCAGCTATAAAAGTTCTTGGTGAGCCCTCAGTACGTACTGTTAGTTCTTTTTTAAATCTTTATGATTGTGGCAGTGATGTCATGCAAAGTTTGTTAATATAAACATAACTTTTAAAGGTTGAAACAAATGTACAAAAACTATTTATAAAAGTAAGCACTATGTTTCATTTTGTTACAAACCTTTAATATTTAAATATTCTTGATCCTAGCGTCCATGAAACGAACTGATTCAGCCAAATTGATGTTGGTTTGTTTTTAAGTGCGCTCCACATGTTCCATAAGCTTCGAATAACGGCCAAGGGAATGAGGAGTTTTCCAGTAGGTATTGATAGTTGGTTTCAAAAAGCATCAATAGATGGCGCTCCTACAATTTTGGTAATCTTTTTATAATCTGTATGATGATGGCAGTGATTTCATGCAGCCAATTAATACTAAACTTAAAAATAAAATGTTTTTTAATATAAATATAACTGTTAAAGGTTGAACGAAGTGTAAAAAGAAATATTTATAGAAGTTGGCACTATGTTCCATTATTATTATAACCTCTAAAATGGTTAAAAACTATTGACAAATACAATATTATCCAATACAACGTACCCAGTGTTTATATTCTGTTTGCTAAGAACCTATTTCAAGCGATTATCAATTACCAAAATTGTCGGGGCGCCATCTAGTTAGTGGTTAGGAATGCTTTATATACCTATTGGAAAACTCCTCATTAATAATATTTTTCATAACTTACGAAAGTAAACAATACTACGGAAATCAAATTGTTTGTTATGACTTTTATGAATGACGTTCTATGACGTTTAAAAACTTACCATTCGGAGATTTTTTTAAAATAAGTGATTCGGACTTAGCGTGGTCTGCGGGGCTATTGGCTAACTCAGTTGACAACTGTATTTGACACTAGATAATTCTACACCACGTCATCTACGTTGAAAACTGGCAATAGGCCCTCTGAGGGCCTATCGGCTATCTCAGTGGACAACTGAATTTGACATAATAAAATCTGACACTACTCTAATTTGGTAGACGCTATTGCCAGTTTTCAACGTAGATGACGTGGTGTAGAATTATCTAGTGTCAAATACAGTTGTCAACTGAGTTAGCTAATAGCCCCGCTGGTCTTATTATAACACACCGAGTCAAACCGGGGTGTATAACGGGGGCCATATCTGGTTGCTTGAGCGGAATTAAGGAATCTATATGTAAATAAGCAAAGAGATAAAAAATTGTGATTTGTATCAGAGAGAAGATAAAAACTACGTTTCTGAGTTTGGAGAAGAAAGGCTAGCAGTTGATTAAATAGGTTTTTATTATACTGGAAATGTCTGAAGTTATTGAAGAAGCATCTGATTCGAATTTGTTGACTTACAAAACGGTATTAGAGGATCATGATAAATCTTCGAAATTGCATAATGTGACTCCTACCAAAGAAATTGAAATAGTGTACTCCGCTGCAACACCAACGGATAGTTTTAAACGAATTACAGTGTGCTCCTGTTTACGTAGTACAGAGTCCATTAAAATTCCAACTAGAAGAGCAAGGATTCTATCCACTGAAACTACGATAGATGAATATTTACAAAAACACCGCATACCGCAACTGATAAAATTTCTTTTTACTAAAGTCCTAGCAAACGGATGTTTAAAGCCAGAAGTCTATTTAGAAAATCTAATAGATGATTGTATGCTTTTTCGTTCGGGCCTTGGAAAACCACCAATCCTTTACAAAGAACGGTAAATTAATAATAATTATTGCAAATTAGCTAGCACTTTCCTAGCATACGCTTACCCTACCTTACCCTATTTTAGTCCTATACTTGCCCTACACCTACCATACCGCTACCCCTACCTACGTTTACCCTACACCTACTAATAAGGTCAATTTTTGTATCACGCCTTTTGAAAAGCGGAGCGGGCGCATGATATATTATATAATCTGTCTAAACTGACTTGTCCTATTTGGTTGAGCAAATTATGTATTTAAATGGATAATGAGCAGTATTTGTTGAAATTCATATTCTATGTATTTCTTGTATATAGGTACTATATGTGAGTAGTAACACAAAAATAGACCTTATAGTTTAAGCATAATATTAGGTCTTTGATGACTTAGGTAGCCCTAAGAAAAGGCCCTTTCGATATTAAACCTGTACTGTAATCGAATTCTCGTATACTTGAGATTTTGAGTCACATAATTACATTAATGGTCACACCAGTGTGGTTTCGCCTGCACTATAATTACTATCGTGATATTGTGGGAACGGTATCACGTTGTCTCAATTTGTTAAATAAACTATATTAAGAATAATAACATTACTCATAGTTGCTGGCTAAATCAACCCGAATCGGATGGATAGCCAATAAATAAATAAAAGAAGAAGTAGAAACCTATTGAAGGGAAGCAGATATAGGATTTTGTTTAGATAGGTAGAAGCAAGCGAACATGGGTGAATACAGGTTTGAGTCACCGGAAGACCAAATATTATTAGCTTTACTATTTCGTACTTTTTATTTTATCACAAGTTTATTATTATTGTGGTAACCAAAGTCCACACTTATAATAAGAACTACTTTAAGTGACATGATTTTTATATTTCTGATCTTAACATTATCCACCTTTCATTTGCAGTCATTTGAAGGCTCTTGTAAAAAGTTACGACCCAGGTCAACGTGGATGGTTATTAGAGTCTCAAGTGCGACTTTTATATGAAAGTTTAGGGCTTGATATAACCCCGGAACCCCATAGTCTACAAGAAAAAATGCCGTGGGGCGATATTGTATCTCAATTGATAATTGATCAAGAAAAATATTTGTTGTCTTTTTTGTGCTATGATCTTGAGAGTGAAGTATCTAGCAGTAGTTCCAGTCCCGGGTGCAGCTCAATGTCGGGATCGGGAATGTCGGGGTCATTATAATGGGGTTTATAAACATTAACATATAACGTACGTATTACTATAAGTTCAGATACGTAACGCAATGTTTGGTTGACAAAATAAGAGTGAAGTGTCTCTTTTAAGTTAAGTTTTTAATTTACTATGTCCCTAAGCTTATTATGATTTTATTATGATACGTTATTCGCGATTTTACTTGATTAAGAAAAGTTTGGCGGTGCTTACCGTCCTGCGCCTGGTTTATGACCCAGCGGTTTTCCAGGAATGGTCAAGGACTTGGCCGGGATAGAGGGACAGTCTGTGAAACAGAAGTGCCTCTCTTGTGCAGGGCAAGACTTTGGTGATGTCCAAGGATACCACCAGAACACCTACTAGTTAAGAAAATTAATTTTTGTTTTGTGAGCAAGTTAGCAATTACTTTAGTTATTTTGCTTTAAGGGTGTTCTCCCAAGCCCAGTTATCTGAAACTAGTTTTATATCGACAATTTGACATATTCTTAGTTAACGATTTAATAAATACCTATATAGCCTAAAATTTTTTGTGTCTCTATTTATAATTACGTCTGAAACTATGTTTCTTTAAAATGAGAATTCATTATAAATATTCTTTACTAAAATATTATTGTCCTTTTTTTCTTCCTCCAGTACTGATCTTCGCGTTGTTTGCGTTCCCTGTTGTGCTTTCGCGCCCGAGAGAACAGAGTTCGTCTTGACCATGCTCCAGGATTTGGCAAATCAGGTAATTACAGTAGAGCGACTGCCATCTGACCTTCGTGTTCCTGTTATCAGAGGAACCTGACCAGATTGGATCATGATTACATATTCAGTCACCTTAAAGTGCAGGTTTGTATTCAACTAGCAGGTTAGTATTCAACTAGAGTACATAAATCAGAAAAGAGTCATTGGTACATGGCGGAACTGGGATAGTTCTTGGGTAGTTCCTCCAGTAGTTTCTGTCGCCATCAGATTGAGTTTGTTTCGCGAGGTATATGACGGGGACCTATAATGTGGGGGAAAAATATGAAAACTGTGAGTTTCGGGCAATGCGCCCGTTTTCGTTTAGATTCAGCAGGAGTGGTAAGTGATAGGGACCAATGGCAAGTTCTTGTGTCGGAGGCCAAGATCCACTTTGGGTCGCTGAGCCAGCGAAGTAAGTAAGGAGTGGTAACAGGATTGTACGCGGTCATTTTGATGCAGTTGGCTTAAATCAGTCGCAGCAAGACAGCTCTGGCTCTGGCTTGCTGCGATTGGTCCCCACTTAATTGCATCAAGATGGTGGTATGGCTGCAGGGGTACCGCCAATCTCCGATAGTACGCCTCCATCTTGATCCAATTCAGTAAGGACCGATCACAGCAAGGAAGAACCAGTTGGTCTAGCCATCTTTGACAGCTCCGCTTGCGTGATGCGTGTATGGTAGAAAGTTGACTGCTCGAAGTTCGACTATTTCTACCAACATCTACATTGACTCTAGATTGTGTAGGATCATCCGCCAATCCGCCTCCTTTGTACACCGAAAGTACGTGAATTGTCTATGGACCAATAATTTCTACTATAAGCAGCTTATCAGATAACGTTAGCTTATGTCAAATCCCATACATTTTTTCTACCACAAACGATTGTAGATTAACGAAACCTCTTGGCTAAGGCTGCAGCTCTCTCATGACTTTTGTTGCTGGACTATACCTTGTCTAAAATAGGATGATAATTTTGACAGCTCACAAATTGTTGGTCTTTGGCGCACGCCTATGAAGTTTCGTGTTTTTTTTTTCGGTAAAATGTACTACGGAAAATGTCGTGCTTCATAGGCGGATACTACACACACGATATATATCGTGATACGTATCGTGATCCATATCGAGTAATATTTTGGATCGCAAGTCGACCCTACACACACGATAAGAATCGTCGATATTTTCATTAGTCTGTGCATTCTTTCATTCATTTTGATGGCTAAATAGACTAAGTTGCCAATGCCTAGCCTAAAAAAAAAGCATTTTTGACGCGTCGCTGGTGTATATTTACGATTTTTACGTATTTTTACCAAAATGACTGATAAAGCTTGCGTTGCTATTAGCATTAGGATTAAAAAGACGCGTGAAGACAAAAAAATGAGTAAAATTCATAGAAATAAATACCCTGGAACCGGTTGAGCGAACAAATAACTCTGACGGTTACCATAGTAAATAAAACTGCGCTGTCTACAGTGCCACAAACATGTCTGACCGGGTGACAGCGTCGCTGTTGTTGGCATTGACATTACATTTCAAAACGGCAACACTTAGTTCCGGTTTTGTCCACCGAGTCGAATAGGTTTGTCAACAATCTTGTCAAGCCGCCAGATATAACATTGTTAACGCGTACAAGAATATGTATGGACAGTGGTAACCATTCCAATAGCTATGTGTAATACGTCGTTGGATAGCTATTTTCAAGCTGAACAAAAGTAAGTAAGGCGCTAACTGCCAAATTTTAGTTCGTTCAGAGTTATGCTGTACTAAACATATCACAGTATTAAGTATTTTTTTCTGTTCTACCCGCATTTAATGGCCATGTGTAATGCATCGATGGATTCATGGATATACAGGGTGTCAAAAGACCGCTAGCATTAATTGAAACCTCATATTCTAGCCACGAATAAATAAACCATACCATATTAAATATAATGGCGCAGTCTCTTGTGCCACAAACTTATTTGACCCGGTGACAGCGTCGCTGTTGTTGGCAATGACATATTATTTCAATATGGCAACACTTAGTTCCAGTTTTGGCCACCGGTTTTTAGCACTGAAATAGACGTCAGTCATCAATCTCGCCAAGGCGCCAGATATAACATTGTAAAAGCTTACAAAATTGTTGTAACGTAATGCCTTAAATATAAATTTCTAAACAGTAATAATTGGGATTCGTCAATTACAAATCCAACCTTCAATTCCAACCTTCAAATTTATCATTTTATCTCCTTTAAAATTATACTACTTTTGTTGTTGTAGAATTCTTCAACGAAGCTACATTATATAACAATATTATTGTTATTGATTAATTTGTATACTCATCTGTTATCTATTTTTATCTATAATAATATTACTTCCGCGAAAACAAAATCAACGGCATTATGCCGCTGGTGCAAAGTCACATCGTGCGCATATATGTAAGACTGCCAAATAAAAAATAAGCAGATGGCGTGCATTGAATTTGAATGAACATACCAACTAATCATGGCCGGTTAATGATGTAGCAATAAACACTTAAATATTTATTGGAAATGCTAAAAATATAAGTTTTACAAGTAATACATGATATTTCTTATACTTTACGGAAAAAAGATACTCCATTCTTGGTTTTGGTTACTGTTTATTGGAATTAGTGCATGTGTTTCCTACGCAACTCGGCATTCTTAGATTGTAAAGTAACGACCATTCGTATACGTGGCCAAAACGTCACTGAGACATAGTTGGAGCGCAATTGCAGTTTACGCTCCAATGACATGGAGCTATTCCCTTTGGTCCATGAACGGGTCCATTATGTAGAAGTCATTGGTAAAATTATGAGGACGAGGATCTTGTTGACTTTTTATACTTTTATAGTAACTGTCCTGCGGGGCTATTGGCTAACTCAGTTGACAACTGTATTTGACACTAGATAATTCTACACCACGTCATCTACGTTGAAAACTGGCAATAGCGTCTACCAAATTAGTACCAAATTAGAGTAGTGTCAGATTTTTTTATGTCAAATTCAGTTGTCCACTGAGATAGCCGATAGGCCCTCAGGTCCATAGTGGCCACAGCAGCTTGAAAATAAACACAAACAATGAAAATAAATTTGAAATTACGTTATTTATCTGTCAGTTTGACAGAAATGTCGTGATAAATATCGATTAGATACTAGACGCTCGATATATATCGCACAATAGTTGATACGGATCGTAGATTTCTGGATTTTCGGAAATCCTGTGATCCGTATCACGATTCGTGATACTCTAGGCTACACACTCGATAAATATCGTGATCCTGCGTGAATCACGATATATATCGTGTGTGTAGTATTCGCTATAGACAGGCCCCATCCCTTTAGTGAAGTGTCACGAATAACGAATAACAACAGACAATCAAAAATCCGTATTGATATAATATTATCGAGTATTAAAAATTAATATTTAGGTAACCTTATTATTTTTTGTAACTAAACTCTTATTCCTTGTTTGAATTTCACCCTAAGAGACCTATTACAACAACGAATTCCAGTCGCGCGTATTCTACGTAATAGGATGACTGACCGAATAGTGATACGCACGGGTCGAAATCGTCGTTGTGGAAGGGTTTTTAATGTCGTATTAATAAATTATTTTTTCAAAAGAAAATAAATAGTTTATTTTGTATAACATGTACTGAATACCCATGCAACTATCGATTCCAAGTTCTATGAGAATGATAATCGATAATCGAATAGATTCATTAACGATTTTACATTACCCCATCCCTACTGTGAATTGTCAAAATTATCATCCTATTTTAGACAAGGTATAAGCAAAGGTGTAATCGATTTCTGTGACATTGACACATGACTCATGTCACTGTCAAAATTTTGACGTTCATGATCACATCCATCCATCACTCATCATCACAGAAAACTTTGTTTTGTTTTGTTGAGGTTGCGTTGCGGTTGTGAATTAATTATCAAGAGATATTTCAATATATGTTAATGAAATTGAATGTAGCTATTATGACAAATCATTTCATTTTAGAGTGCTACAGTGTGCAGTAAAAATGAATGCGACATGATGTACTTCTAAAACTATATTCCTAAATGAAACACACAGTCTTTTGGTTCTATGAAAATTGATTATTATTATGCAAAACTTCTAAATTATGCTTTCATTTACAACTAAGATGTTTTTCGTTGGAATGATCGTTCATCTGATATTCTTATTTTCTATATTTGACATTTATTTTAAGTCTCCGATTGTGAAAGATGTTGTACCTTATCAACCTGATCATGATTCACTGGCCGATCGCCTGGTGCTGTTTGTAGTCGACGGTTTACGGGCAGAATCGTTTTTGAATTATACTACAATGCCGTATTTACGGTATGAATGAAGTAATAATAATGCAGTGAAACTGCACAGTAAAACATTTTATAACATGTACCCCTTGTTTTAGATCTTTGGCTAACTCTCATGGGAGATGGGGTATTTCTCATACCCGGGTTCCAACAGAATCCCGACCAGGACATGTCGCAGTGATAGCAGGTTTCTATGAGGATCCATCTGCTGTTGCCAAAGGGTGGAAGGAAAACCCTGTAGATTTTGATTCAGTTTTTAATCAAACGTCGTATACTTGGTGCTGGGGTACATATGATATTGTAGAAATATTTACAAAAGGAAATCTAGATGGCCATATCTTCACTAAAACATTAAATCCGTATGAACAGTCCTTTAGCACAAATAAAAATACAACACTGTTGGATGGCTGGGTTTTTGACAATGTAAAAGACTTTTTTATAGAAGCTAAAGTTAATGATGATCTAAAACGAAAACTGCACCAAAAAAAAATTTCTTTCTTTTTACATTTGCTTGGCACGGATACTTCAGGACACACTCATAAACCAAAGACAGAGTAAGTTACATTCAAAGTCTCTGAAAACAACAATATTTTTCTAAAAGAATTTAAATTAATTTAGGACTAGTTGCAGAAATAAGTAGAGAGATAATACTAGAAACATAATAAATATATAGAATTCTATAATAGTATACAGTTCAAAATTACAACACTAATGGTACCTTTTTAAATATTTATTCTTTTTAAGCATTATTTATTTTAATTCATTTTCAGCAACTTTTTAACTACCATCAGATTTGTTGATGAAAATATAAAAGAAATAGAAAAAATTATAAGGGATTTTTACCAAGATGATGGCAAAACAACTTTTCTAATGACATCTGACCATGGCATGACTGATTGGGGTAATGATTATTTTTTAAATTATTATAAAGCAGACAACAAAGAGATAATGAATTTGAAATTTCAGTGCTTTCAGGTATCTGGGACAGAGGAATATATAAAAAACAAAAATTCTATTTGTTTCCAGGATCCCATGGTTCTGGTGATGAGCATGAAACACAAACTCCATATGTTTTATGGGGTGCTGGGGTGCAGCAAGTAAAGGGTGGAACTTCAGACCCATCTACCGTAAACATGTCTTTAGAACATAGACTCGATTTAAACCAAGCAGATTTAACACCACTCATGTCTACAATCTTATCCATTCCTGTACCAGTTAATTCAGTTGTGAGTATGAATTCTTTTAACTTTATTTGTAAAAATTTTAGGGAAGTGCATGTATCCCTTGCATGTTGCTGACTCTGTAACAATATTTTCTGTAAAATCATTTACTACAATTTTATGCATGTTACGTACAAATCAGTGTCCATATATGTTAAGAATGAAAATTTCTTTTCTGTTTATTTTCAGGGTTATCTCAAAACCAACTTGCTAGACATGTCCTTGGCGAACAAAGCTAAAGCAGTTTATGCTAACAGCAGACAATTAGCATCACAATTTAAGAAAAAGCAGTTGGATGTGGAGGCTAAAGCAATACCTATATTATATTATCCTTATGAACCTTTTACTCATATGAGATATCAAGAAAAGATTAATTTCACTGATCAATTGTTAATGAAAGAGAATTATAATGACCTAATATTGTTCAGTGAAGAAATTATGAAACTGAGCATCGATGGATTGAATTATTATCACAATTATTACCAAAGACCATTACTTATTCTAGTCACATTGTCGTTTATTGGATGGATAGTTAACTTATTAAAAATATTATTAGAACAAAATATAAATACTATGTCAGATAATACTAATTTAAATCCAAGTAGAGCAACACAAAATAAAATATTTTACAACTTATTTGTAAACATATTATTTACCATTGTGTGCTTTATGTTCTCTTATATTGTACATGGTAAGCCTTATGTGGAATTATTTTTGTGGGTGCATGCTATGAAGCTATTTCAACATTATCATGCTCTTTATATTTATTTCATTCCAGTGCAAGGATTGCCATCGCAGTATTATTTATATTTTTTATTGCCAGTATTTTTGTGGTGGAATGTTTTATCATATCCTTCTGTTTGGACTAAAAGTATGAAACAACTTCAAAACAATGGCCAGCTCTACATGAGAGGGCTCGAACTTTTGTGCTACACATTTGGCTCACTAGCAATGGTTTGTAATATCTACTATCTAGTCTACTTGAAATATTAAGTAACTCGTTAATATTCCTAATGCCTACTTATTAACTTATTATAGGGCTTGTCATTCACTCATAGGTGGATGTTGAGTATTCCACTGCTGGGAATGGGATTATGGCCAATGTTTTCTTCATCTCGAAGACATTTATCAAAGTTAGTGATTTTAATTTGGCTCATGGGGTGTGTTCTCCTCAGTTTATTTTCATTTATGCCTGTTGTGGGAAAAGATATTAACATTGAATTAGTGTAAGTATTCAAATCAATGAAACCATGATAATTACCTACACACCTATGTTATTAATAACTCCCGGTGTTTATTAGTGTTACAGCAGGAATAATTTGGATTGCTATAACAATAGTATATATTTGGAAAGTTCTGTTGCCCCTGTACTATGACAATGAAGTACATAGAAGAGAAATAACTTTGACTGTCTTCCAAATATTATTATTAGTTTTATCACTGCAAAATGTTTATGTACAGTCAAAAAGATATGAAAATGGAACACCAGTTTCTTTGATCTACCAAACTCTAGCATGGATTACAGCAGGTAAGTTAGAAGAAGAAAAATATGTATCACAAGAAGGCGCATGGCCGCCGGGATGCGAACCCGGTACCTCTCGCTTACGAGTCGGACCCCTTAACCACTAGGCCACTGACGCTCTCATACAGGGCGATAATAACGCAGCATAATCATACTATCCCAATAACGCGCGCGTTTTTATCGCAGCTGTCTGGGAGAGGACTTTTCTGTATTAAATTACCGTTAAATACTACGCTGCCATGGATCTATTCAATAGGTCCGTGGTTCGTAACTACGTAAATCCGAAGTTAAAAGATAATTGTCTGGTTATTAATCTTTTTGCAAATTTTTTTGTTAATAAGACGGCCTCGCAGGAACTTCACTCGAATGATGTGCTAGATATTGGTGATTAATAACGTCACTAGTATCGGCGGTATGTTAGTACCTTTTTACACCTCATTCTTTATTGTTTAACATACCGCCGTTTGGGAAACTACTGATGTAAAGACACTGACGCCCCCTCACTGTCCTTATTATCGTAGGCCCTAATGATAAGACGTGATTCTGTAATATAGTTCCTTAGTGAAAAGTCACAGTGATACTACCGTGTTGTTATTTAGCAGTCATCTCTAGAACTTATTTCGAGTAAAGTTCGTGAGAGGCCGTATTATTAGCAAACAAATCAGGTAATATAGGAATCACGGGCTTAGGCGCTGTCCTGATTGGCAACGGTCGTTAGACCATGGTCGTGCGACGGGCCGGTTAGAGGTCTCCTATTGGTCGGGCGACGTCCGTCGTACGATCGTTGCCAATTAAGACAGCGCCTTAGAACCCCAGAACATTTGCTCTCTAGACCTCTAACTATATAACCACGTTTTCTTTTCCAGTATTATCTCCGATACTCCCATTATTGCATTCAAAGAGATTGATTTGCCGCCTCGTTGCTATCGACACTTCACTGTTGAATTTCTACTCGTTGCTCTCAGTTTCACATGAGGGCCTATTCATGGTTACTCTGATTTTCAACATAACATGTTGGATATACATTGAAAATAATTTAATGCATCAGAGGAACGTAAAGGTACGGTAATAATAATAAATGATACTCAAATGTTTATTGCTTCATAAAAGTATGCTATGATAAAATAAGTATGCTTAGACAATTCACACAACGCCATCTACTACCCCCAAAGTAAGCAAAGCTAGTGTTATGGGTGCTAGATAACTGACAAACTACTTATATTCTTTTAAATACATACTTATTATACATATAATACCCAGACCCGTAACAGAAATTAAAATTCATCCAGTCAATTTCCGCTCGGCCGGGAACCGGAACCCGGGACCTCTGCGAGGTAGACGGTACGTTAGCCAACTGAACTACCCAGGCCGTCAAAACAACATTTTACTTATACTGTAAAAAAAAATATAACCAAATTGTAATAATTATTATTTTTAGATGGCAGAATATTCATTTGATGAATCTGGTTTCATGAGTATTGAAAGAAGTGTCAGCAATCATGATTTTCGAAGAGCCTTCTTTTTTGTATCCTTTTCAAATAGAATCGACCAATTTAAGTGTGATTGACCGCACTTTACTACAATTCGGTGACAAATGAGAGAGCTGACAGCTATCTCATGGAGGACACGTGGTGAGACGCTTACCCACGATAATACCTACCATAAATTACAATAATGATGATCCGAACAACAGGGCGACGTTTCTCGCACTTAGACATCTCTGTATTATTCAAAGAACTGTATTAAAACGTCATTTAAATTAATCTTCAACAATATACGACTGTCGAAGATGATTGAAGAAATTTTTCTTGGCTGCATTAGACATTTCGATATAATTATTAATGGATATATGTGGCTATAAAAAATGTCGAATTCGAGATGTCACAGCGCACAATTAGGCCCCAGGTGCGTTGTCAAGCTGGTATGCCGCAAGCATTAATGTTTTGCAGCAAGGATAGAGAAGGTAATAGTAGCTACCTTTCCAGGCGGACTCCTCAGGCTTAACTTGACAAATTAAACCAGCAGTGAATCCTTGACTCCATACTCAGATGTTGTACATAATTTTAGCATTCTTCGGGACAGGAAATATAGCATCGTTGAACTCCTTCGAAGTTCGATGGGTGACATGTTTTCTAACATCATTCAAGCCGTTTGTTATAACAGGATTGATATTATTGAAGACATTGTGTCCTTTCTTAGCAGTGGCCTGTAGTTTTAGAGCTGTTCAAAACGTGACTAAGGTAATTATAATTATACTCATTTCTGTTACTGTACTGTCTGGTACTGTTTGGCTTGGTATCAGGCTTAGGAACCATTAAAAAAATTAAATTTTAAAGTAATTTCCACGTTTATAAAAGCGTTTATATACGTAAAGAAAGAAAAAGTAAAGTATTAGCTCCTAATTTGTCGCCATTTCTCAACAACGAATTGATTAAAAGCAATCTAATCGATTTGCTGTATCGTAAACATGTCAGTATGTACCCACCTACTACTACTACTTCTGTAAAACTGAAGTGAAAATGCATTCTGTATTCAATAACGCATAAAATAACGATAATTCACATCCTTTCAGGCTCCAACTGGTTACCTCAACAGCATAGTGCTCATATACTCCAATATTATGGGCCTGCAGCTGCTGTACTATGTCAAAAATACAGGCAGTTGGCTAGAAATTGGAACATCAATATCACAATTTGTTATAGTTCAAGTTACTACTTTGTTTATAGTTTTAATCAACCAAATTGCCAAAACAATGACTGATGTGTGCATATATTCGTTTGCTCACAAAGTATTTAAGAGTCGGAAAAAGTATGTGTAAAATTAAAAGTACCTACCTACCAAATTTTTAAATTGTTGTTTTAATTTTACCTTTTCAAAACCTGTGGGTACAGTCCATCGCCATCGCGACGGCATATCGACTTATGCGCTTATTACACATTCCTAAATTCAGTGACTGAATTCAGAAACAAAAAGAGTGAGAGCAAATCAAAGTGCTGCTCATAGAATAAGGTCCATTTTTGGACGAGCGAGAAAAGTAGAAAGGAGGTAGAAGCCGAGATCGACCGCTAGGATAATGATAGCTATCTCCATCCAACCTACAGTATAATCCGAATTCTTTCAAGCCCAGAGTGCATATTTCGATTTCGGCCGAATCGTCGCTTCTCATCAGTTGAGATAAAGAAAAAACATCATTCTGGCGTCAATGTCTCGGTTCTGCTCTCGCGCACAAAGGCCCAGACTCCGCCTTGACCATGATGCAGAATTTGGCAGATCAGGTAATTACAGTGAAGCGACCATCTGACCTCCGTAACCCTGCTACCAGGGGAAGCTGACAAGATTGGATTATGGTCACACATTCAGTCGCCTGAATGTGCAGGTTTCATCACGATGTTTTCCCTCAACCATTATGCAGATTCGAACCCGGTACCGGTACTCTAGTACTAGGCACATGATTATTTTGTTAAATACCTATCAGTAGGATGGGCACTGCTGGACCTTCCTCTCCAATATAAATACCAAATAGCATAGACAGATTTGGACCTAATTACATATTGTGACCACATCTCCTTCATCAAATGGTCTCTAAAACCTTTCTGCCACTTTAAACACTGTAATTTTCCAAAGGGAATTTAAATTGTCATTATAGTTCCTACTAACTTAGGTTTGTAACTGCACAGGCATTTCAGCTGCAAGACATCTACAACTTACATCTACTCCCCCTTTCTAATTATAATACAATGTGCTTCATTTGCAAGAGTTGAAACAATATTAAAAATTTGATTACAATGGTATTTTAATTTTCAATTTACATGTACAATTCAAAATCAATTCGGTTTGAGCTGTAGAATTGAGTATCTTCACCACATTTTCTTGCCCATACCCCTGATTTAAAGTACCCTTCTGATGCCCATTTCTGCATTTGTTCTGTGGAATGTGGCCCTGATATCTCAGCATCATTATCTTGGCTCCATTTAAATTCCCATTTAACCACTTTACTACTATCATCATCATCATCATCATTCACAGATTCATCTGCTTTGCTTGGACCCTCATTGGCTTTGCCCAAATTACTCTTTTCTTTAAGATCAAAATCATCTGCATACATATCTAAGTCAGCATCATTTTTCTTTTTATTTTTGTCTAATATGGAACTTATTTTTTCATAAGTTTCTTGGTAAATATCCATATTACCCATTTTGGTTAATATCTGATTAGCTAACTCTGTAACTCGAGTGACAGTTTTGCTGCCTTCATCAACAATGCCTGCTTTTTTCCTTTTCCAGCGTTCAGCACTGGAAACTTTAGAACTTGCCCCTAGAAAGAATAAAATGTATTATTGTAGAAATAATAAAACACATAAAATAAAATAAAACTAGTAAATACAAAGTAGGTAAGTACTTGATCAAATTCTCACCTATACGTTGAAGAGCCTTGGCAATGGTCTCCTTAGGTTTCATATGTTGCAAAATTTCTTTATAATTAGTCAACAGATCAAACTTTTCTTCTGTTTCTTCTTCTTCACTGCTTGATTCATCACCCAAACCCTTTTCATCATCATCCTTGTGAACTTTGTACTTGTCTTCTGGTCTCCCCTTCACTTTGACCCAATCTATATTGTCAAGCCATCCATCACGGATCTCCTTTTCTTTTTTCCAATGATAATGACCCTGTGTGTCAAAATGACCTTCTTCAAGTTCCTCTTTCATATTGAAAGGTGTTATTGTTATCTGAAAGAAGTAATATTTTGTAAGTTTTTAAATCACTGCCACATTGCATTTTTTAATAGTAATTTATTTAATACAACCCTAGAATGTTCATTAACAAGCTCACAGGCCACCTAATGACAGGTCTATGTTTGCCTAGCTAACATTTTAAGCATTCAAATTAAATGCATCACCACTACAATGCTATCCAGTTGTTGTAATATCACTGCACTGCAACATCAATGCAGTTATAATTGTAATAATATGCCTAAAACAAAAAGGTTGTAGAGTTCTACTATTTTGTCACAATACAAAATTAAATTACTATTTGTTAGTTCATTAATACTGGACCCTGCAGAGATACTAGGAGGACCACAAATGTCATGGATCATCAAATGGAAATATCTTGACCTAACGCAGGTTGTATTACTTTGCTTCACTCCAATAAGTGCTAGATATGGGTGCTAAATAATGTAATGGTAGTATCACTGTGACTTTTCACGAAGTAACTGTCATAAAATAATGGCATAACATATAGGACACACAATCATAAGGACTGAGGGGGCATCAAGTGCCTCTCAGTGCATCTCAGGGGCATCAAGTGCATCAAGTGTGCTCATCAGTAGTTCTCAATTGGCGGCATGTTGTGACAATAATTAATGTGGCACCATAATAAATAATAATAAATAATATTAACATGCCGCTGATGCTACTGACGCTATTTCACCCATCTCTAGCACTTATTCGAGTTAAGATCCTGAGAGGCCATCCTATGAGCAAAAACATTGCCTAGTACCTTGAGTACACCAAAAATTATATTCAATTTCAGATTATGTTACTCACTTCACCTTCCAGTCCTCCAACGCCGTCTTCCTCACCCTCGATATCATCAGCATTGAGAACGTTCCGTTTTTCTTCTTCAGCACCACTATCTTCTTCATCAGAATCTAAGGAATGCTTTTTCCCCTCCTTGCTTGACGACTGCTTCACCTTCTCGTTATCTTCAAATGCCACAGAAGCGGGTCTTTTTGACATTGTGTACAATTATTTCCTCGTTACAATAATTATGACAAAATGCACTGCACCCTACTACAGTGTGGCACTACACAGTAAGCTAACTTCTGGGGTCTGCCAGCAGTTCCAGCAGGCACGCACGTGTAGCTCCCAGATAGATCAGCGAAACATAAAAACAAGTTGTACCTTATTTATAATACTTGCAAAATACAAAACGAATAATGATATCAATAAATCGGTCAGTGACAGAAAGAGAGCCAAAGAGGATAGAAACACTTAAAGAGAGCTATTAGCAATGCAAGCAATGGAATGCTATTTATAAACGATAAGATAACGATACAGTACAGCCGTATCAATATTTTAATACATCGATGTTACGATCTCGAAAATTATCATCGTTCCCTTGATTTGGGGCCTTAATTATAAACTTGTTTAAAACCATTTAGGTTCAAAAACAGGCCCTTAGAATCTGCTACACATTATGCTTTATTTCAAGCATGCTTGCTTAGCGTTCTCAAAATGAGAGGAAAGGAGCCGTTTTAGGCTGCCTGTCCACTGGAGTGGAGAGGAGATAAGTTAAACGAAGCTGTGCCAATATCATTATTAGAATACGCTGCCGTCGATTTAGCAACGAAGCGTTGCCCGGTTACCACAATAAAGCCACCTTTGCGCGCATGTATATTTGTTCCTGTATTGTCATATGTATGAGTACAATAAAGAGTTTTTACTTACTTACTTACTCGTTAGAAAGAGACGTGCTTGTGAGTTAGGTAAAGGAACGAATTCATACCCTTTACCTATTTCTTCACCAAGTTTACTTTGCTCCTTTTTACGTTTTTCATAAGACTAATTCTATCTTGTGCCCCGGCCCAGCAAGGAGACCCATCTGGTCCGCTGGTGTTTAACTTGGGTATAGCTACACAAGGCAATCTCAGAAATGAAGTTTCCTCTAAATATTTGGTACTTATTGGAGGGTAACCAGAAGTAGTAAAGACAGACCTGCAGAATTTACTGCCATATTTGCGGAGGCTGGGGCTAGAGTTTATTTACTCATACAAGAGGGAATTTTTCCCCTGCACAAGATACTAGTAGTTCCTTTTAAATTTTTTCTTAATTATAACCCGATCTCAGGGAATTATCTTCAGCTTCGTTTCATCTTTTAGGGTCACCCATTTTTCCTAAAGCCATCACTGAGACTTTCGACTGTAGATGACTGTTTGTTCTTGTTGTTCGGGGACGTCTTCGGTACACGTGGCACTAGTCTTGCTGCGGTTGTGTTCACAGGGTGAAAGAAAAGTACAAATTCTCTAGCAACCCTAAATCTTATAAACCACCTTTTTTATTTAAATTTAAACTACCCATATTTATTTATTTGTTTTCAACAATAAATTAGTAAAACTATGGCCCTGTGTTGCAAACAGCATTACCATTATAGAGAAAAAGCTTTAGTGATAAGTGATAACCATACCTAAAATGACGTTTCTACCCATTTTAGGTATGGTAGGTGGTCCTGATGCAAACGATTTTGTCATAAATCGAGAGAAATAGTCTATAATAACATCGACAAAGAAGTACCTAAGAAATGTAAGAAACGCTAACCGCAGCAGAAATAAGCCTTCATAATAGCAAGAATATTCGCAAATCACCATATTCATAAAACATATTAATTCAAGTCGGACGCGGACGCTGAGGGAACGATCCCTGACGATGATGCCGAGATGAATTACTTAATTGCACTCCATCTGACAGATGTTGACACTGACAGCTGGTTGGCTGTTAGTTTGTTGGTTGCCTTTGCTTGCCTGTATGATTTCAATTCAATATTCTCAATTCAAGTTTCAAGCTAAGTTACTTCGCTGAAATTAAATATTTTGACTTTATTCGATCTATAGTCCCAACTGTGTGTGGAAAATAATCCATAAACTTTTCAGAGCTCTAATTCCTGAGGCTATAATATTTGTTGAAGTGTAGTAAGTGTAGCATTGATACCAATCATTCAAATTACTATTATTGCAATATCCAGCAAACTAAACTATTATTATACTCACAGGCACTGAATTATTGTCGAAAGTAAAAAGGATCTCCATACTGACTCCCAAGGGTTGCTTGTTCCTGTGCTTGATTGGGAGACCATCAGTTATAGAACACAAGTAGTCGGTAGGGGCTGGTAAAAGCGACTTACACACTGACTGAGCCTGACTAGGCAGCTGCCTAATAGGTACCTACCATCCCAATTGCTTGGACATGTTTAATTCTTAAAGAGCTTAGATACCAACCATTTGAGAGGTAATTACAATTATTGTTGAGCCTAATTTCCTTGCAGACAGTCCTACAGTACACCTGGTTGGTACATGGTGCATCAGATTGTGCTACACTAAGGACTTAAGGACCACTATTTTCTGTGATGTGAGCAGGGGATTGTAATATCTATTGAAACAGATCAGCGGTTATTACCAGAACCAAATTTATATTACAGACAGGTTAACATTTAAGGGTTTACAAATTTGAGACAACCACATGAATCAGCTTGAAGGTATTTCTTGGATATTCTAGTACCTAGTAGATAGCGTGCAAAGCTGGCTGGGCACTAAAAAAATTCATGATCACAGACATTGGGGAAATATGTTTGTTTCTACACTTTTTTCAAATTATATATATTTATTTCTGTTTCAGGATTCCTTTAACTAAGTACATTTCACTGTTGTCACGGGTGATTAACAGCCTCACAGGCAAAAAAATATTAATGGCTACGTCAAAGAAAATTGGGAATGATAGTCTTAATTTTAACAAGTAGGTCTAAGTAATATTTTGAATTATTTGGTATTGATTTTTCTTCAGCCTTAGTTTATTTTTACAGAAAATGTAATTTATTCTATGTTACAGAATAAAAGGTGAAAAGCTTATATATCCAGCTGCTTCAAGAAATCAAGAACCTATTTTACAAGTCCTTAAGAGGTTTATGTTTTGTGACATTGACGGTGTAGGAGAAGGAAGTCCATTATTTGTTGAAATTGCATCTGGGTCAGGCCAACATGTTGCATATTTTGCACCTCATTTTCCTGGGGTTCGATTCCAGCCAAGTGAAGTGGATGAAAATTTATTTGGGAGTATTAGCTACTATGCTCAAAATTGTGTGACAAAGAATATATTACAGCCTCAGCTGATTGATATACAGACAAATTTAAGTAATTATGGTTATGAAGAATGTAGTATTGATTATATGTATTCTGCTAACATGATTCATATTAGTCCCTATGAATGTACTATCGGACTCTTTGAAAATGCTGGGATTTTCCTAAAAAATGATGCCCTCATGATCACTTACGGACCTTATAGCAAAGATGGTTTAATCACACCAGAGAGCAATGTCCAGTTTGAAGCATCTTTGAAGTCCAGAAACCCCTTGTGGGGTCTAAGAGACATCACAGATTTAATTAATTTAGGTAAACAGAACAATTTGTCGCTTATAGATACTGTGGAGATGCCTGCAAATAATAAAACTTTAATATGGAAGAAATGTTTATAGGTAAAACCTTGCTAAATAATATTAATATAATAATCAATTATTACTTCAGATTTAATGCTTAATCACAATTGATGTCACCACGTGACATCCATGGTGCTCCCAAACCACAAGATTTTTTATGTACTATTAAGTATTCTCGCCATGTTTGTTGACTTAAAACATGTATTCACTTTATCTTATAGTATATTTTGTAGAAGATATTAAGAATCAATATTATGATAAAAGCGTGTGCCTACCCCTACGGGAAAGCCGTGTGCATGACATAAGGTTGTAGGCAGACACTATATTGTAACACACATGTTATTTTAAATATAAGTAGTAAATCTATTTTATTTTATTTACTTTCATATACATATATAACAGCGTATTCACACTACACTTGCCAATATGGCAGGATTTAATGGAAGAGATCTGTATTAGAGATAAATTCACCTTTGTAAATGTTCAGGTACTTTTACCCTTGAGTATTAAAAACTCGTAATAAATTAGTAAGTACTTTATTGCAAAACATTACTAAATGTTGTATTGTGTACAACAAAATATGTACAGTCGAGGAACCTGACTGTTTAGCAGTTTAATCATTTTCTTAATTTGTATGTATGATTAGAAACATATATGCCAGAAAGTAGTAACAAAAGTAGAAATTGAAAGACTGAAAACAGTATCATAACTGCGTTAAAACGCTAGTTTTAACGCAGTGTAATTCGTTCTGAGGTAATGAATGATGACAGTCACACATGATTTTCCATACAACATTAGTCAAAAGATTATAATAAACTTACTTAGTAGGTATACCAAAATTTTTGGTCAGAATCCTTAGAGTGAATTTGAATCTATGTGAATTTTATTATTATTATTTTTATTTATTTTATTATCAGGCAGGCAGTTGTGAACAACTGTGATTATTCTTCCTGTTATTCTGATCTTAGAAATTTGTGTAATCTATTTTTAAATTCGTTTGTGCTCCCTGCGGTCCGCTTCAGGTAGCCCGTTTCAGGCTCTTACAACACGATTGGTCAGGAAGTGTCGGTGTGGGTTGTTTTTGGAAAACCGCCCATCCAGTTTCAGAGGATGTCCTCGTAAGTGGGGATTTTTGTTTAATACAAAGAAATTTTCAAACTCGTGGGCGTCGTGATGTCCGTTGATAATTTTAAATGTCTCCATTAGGTCGCCACGTTCTCTGCGTTCCTTCAGTGTTGTCAAATCGAGCAGGTTTAATCTCTCATCGTAAGTTAGTCTCTTGAGCTGCCTTGGCACTTTCGTTAAACTATGTTGCACTTTTTCGACGAACTCTTCGTCCTGGACAAAGTATGGGTTCCATATTTGAAATGCATATTTCAAGATTTTTAGCATAATCTCCGGTGTCATGGTTCCAAACGCTTTCCTTATGATCTAGATCAAACTTTTTGCTTTCTAGTTATAGTTCTTCCTAGTTTAGGTCCTCTGTGATATGCACTCCCAAGTCAACCTGTTCCTTTACGTGACGTAGTTGGACTTTGTTTAGCTCGTACGATAGATGAGGGTTTTTGTGACCAATGTGTAGTACTGTACATTTTTCGGCATTGAGATTTATTAGCCACTGCTGATCATATCTAAATCTGCTTGTATACGTTCATAGTCTGTTAGCGGGTTTGCAAAGATCTAAGTGTCGTCGGCAAATATACGCGCATTAAATTTCAAGCAGGTAGGTCGAAAGTATAGAGGATGTACAGCACAAGTTCTAAGACCGAGCCTTGTGGCACACCGCTTGTAATGCTTCTTTCCTCCAACATAGCTTCGCCTACTCTCACCCGGAACGTTCGCTGACGAAGGAATGCCTCAATCCACTTTAAAAGTTTCCCTCTTATACCCACGAACTCAAGCTTCATTAGCTGCCTTGTGGTGGGAACCTTGTCGAAGGCCTTCTCATAGTCAAGGTATATACGATCGAAAGGTTCATTCTGATTATAGCTCTCTGTCCAAGATGACAAGCATAACAAAAGGTTAGATACTGTCGATCGGTGGGGGCAGAGTTTTTGAGGAGTTATTCTCGAAAACTGCTCATTTCAGATGTGTCAACTTGCTAAACATTGTTTCCTCGATTGTTCTTTTATAGGTATATAATGTTTCTAAAACATCATTAGAAAATGCGAAAATATAGACGCTTACGTGTACTCAAAATAATGTAGTACCTATAGGTAGGTACCTACCTTATACACAAGCACCCATAACACAAGCTTAGCTTACTTTGGGGCTAGATGGCGTTGTGTGAATTTGTCCACGGTTATTTATAAAAAAATATTTTGCAATTTTGTCGGCGTTACCCGTATTAATAGTAACCATAGCTGAAATACTCAGAGAATGACGAATTCAAAATAAACACGTGTGCACTTAATGGCTAGTGCTTTGCACCGAAGCTAAAAAACGGAGAAAATCGGTTATTGCTCAAAAGTGCCTATTAGAGACCATTCACAATACAAAAATTAAGCATTCAGAAACGCGCGAGATGATAAAATCGCGTTTTCTGATAAGTAAAAAAAAATTATCTCAACAATTTTAGATTAGACAAAGTAACTTGGAGAGATATTTTGTGACCAAATAGGTAAAGTTTAGCGACAACACTAACAATAAAATTCAAATTTCTTTATTTTTTTCTTAATTTTATGCCCTGGTTTCGATTTATTTTTGAGAATCGTGCTGTATCAACGCCCTCTACTTAAAGTTGGACTATTTCTCTTATTAATCGGCTGTCGATTAATATCGGCAAAAATAAATCGGCTGTCGAATATGCGCAAAGTCTAAATGTGCTATTTGTCGACTTCACTAAGGCTTACGAGAGTATTAATCGGCAGGTGCTTTTCAGGGTACTTCGAGAGTTCACAATTTCGTCAAGCTCAAGGAGAAGGTGGAAGTAGCCGTGAGTATAAGCGAGATATAAGTTAGGGTTAGAAGGAGAACTGTCGGATACCTTTAGGTTTGTTACGGGTCTTAAGCAAGGTGATGCACTGTCACCAATGGTTCAACTTAGTCCTCGAACACGTATTTTTTTTATACCACCAAGGAAGCAAACAAGCTTACGGCCTGCCTGATGGTAAGCAGCCACCGCAGCCTATTGAAGTTTGCAATAGTAGGGGGGTAAAAACCTTTTAACCCCTTTCTTGAAGAAGTCCATGGTGTACTCTCCAGGTAGTTCATTTCACAACCTTAGTGTGTGTTTGGGAGAAAGTTCCTTTGGAACCGTACAGTTCGCGACCAATTTGGCTCCAAGATGTGAGGATGAACTCCCTGTCGGTGGCTAGCGGTGCGATGATAGAACGTATAGCTGTGGGCATCATGTCAAACAGGTCTTCAGAACAAACACCGTTGTACAAGCGGTAGAACACACAAAGGGAGGCGAAATCCCTCCGCTGGCTCAGCAGCTCAATACCACTTGTGAGCATGATATCATCGACAATTTTCACAGCGCGCTTTTAGATCGAGTCACAAGGACCAAGCTGATATGCCGGTGCTCCCGCCTATAGATGAGAACAATACTCCAAAAGGGGTCTGACTTGAGCCTTGTAAAGGAGAAGTCGTTGCCCCGGCGTGATCTGTTAAGCACACCCAGTTTTTTAGATGCGAGCTTGACCTTTTCCAGTGACGTCCAGTTTCGCAGTCACCTGAAAGACTGCGAAACTGGACGTCACTGGAGATGTCGACATTTAGGATATATGCTCTCAGAGATAACAAGCGGTGCGTCCTGGAACTGAGGAGCTACAACGAATGGAGTTTTGTTGGCGGTGAACGCGCATACTTGTGTCTTAGTGGGGTTGAATTGGACTAGATTTAGTCGTCCCCAATTGGAGATTCTAAATAAAGTACTTTAAAGGGATTTTTAAAGGGATATTGGCGCGACCCGTATTAAAGGCGTCTCCAGTATTGTCATCCGCATAGCAATGAATGCCGTCAATACAGCATATCATTGATATGAAGGAGGAACAGAGTTGGAACACCACCGAGCCTTTCACCAGCGTTAATGTCCAAGCTACTGGAGCAACAGCCGTCAACTACGGCTTTGATGCATCTGCTGGACAAAATGCTAGTTACCCAATTGCACAATCTCTCGGGAAGCCCGTATGATGGTAACTTCGAAAGAAAACCCCTATGCCAGACCCGATCGAACGCCTTCGCCATATTGATGCCAACAGCCAGTGCCTCACCTTGACTCTCAACAGCTAAAGCCCAACGGTGTGTTAGATACACTAGAAGATCACCCGTTGAGCGACAATGTCGGAAACCATATTGACGGTTGCTCAAGAGATCGTGCTAGGTAACTAAGGAGCTGTGCGTTTATTACTCACTCCATCACCGTAGAGAGAAGGGAGGGTATAGCGATAGGGCTGTAATTCGATGGGTCTGATCTGTTGCCCTTTTTGGACACAGGGTATACGTGGGCAGTCTTCCATGAAGACGGGACTATTCCACCGGACTAACTAGAAACGTAATTAGAAACGTCCAATTAATTGAGGGTGGAGTAGAACTAAACGGTAATCACCAAATCATTGGATATGCTGACGATCTAGGATTGCTTGGACAGTGCAAACAGACCGTAAAAGATCTAGCGGAAGCCCTTGAGGAACAAGGAGGAATAGTTTACCTCAGAACCAACTGAGTACCTGCACATGAAGAGATACAGGGATAAGTATGCGATGCGAGAATCCCTAGCGGTAGTCAGTGGAAGTTTTAAAGGCGTCGATACTTTTAAATACCTCGGTGACACCAACCAGCCTGAAGATGAAATTGATTTAAGAATTCAAAATACGCTTAGGTATTGTGCAGCGCTCCATAAGGTGTTGGTGTCCAAACTAATAAGCAGGAAAACCAATATTCGGATATATAAAACGGTTATCAAACCAATCTTGATGTACGGATGTGAGGCTTAGAAACTGACACTAAAGGAGGAGAACAAGTTATTGGTCGCTGAACGTAAGATTCCTCCGGAAAATTCTGGGGCCAACAAAGGGGGAGGACGGCATGTGGAAGAGGAGAAAGAACGATGATGTGGAACAGCTTATTTCCGAACTCAATATTCTGGGAGAGATCAAGGCCGCAAGGCTGTGTTGGCTTGTCCAAGTGGAGAGGATGGGGGAGGATCGCGCCGTAAGGAGAGTATATGTGGGTCGGCCGGGCGGATGTCGACTGGTCGGGCGACCCAGATATCGCTGGATGGATGAAGTCCTGAAGGACCTGCACGCACTAGGAATCCTCGATTGGCAGGAGATGGCGCAGGACAGGAAGAAGTGGCGATCTCTGGTGTCGGAGGTCAAGATCCACTTTGGGTCGCTGAGCCAGCGTAGTAAGTAAGTAAGTAAGTAATCGGCTGTCGAAAATCCTCCCATTCTTCGGAGAGAAAAATACCGGAGCTCAAATTTTGCCAACCAAAAAGTGAAAGAGAGTCCATGTCTATTCCACATGTTCTAGTCTAGTCTATTCTATATTCTTCGACGAGGTAATTCTTTTTGGCAAACTATGCACGAAACACCTATCATCGACTTTTCAGTATCGTTTTTTATCATAAAAATATAATACCACATTTACACTCAGCCACTGCCACTGCTCATGTCGCTGCCGGAAATATTTCCATAAATACTTCTGCGGCAATAACGACGCGAGTGAGTGTTCACACTCAGCCTTCATACTTCTTTACTGCTCAACTCGCAACAATGACTGACGTGGAGATTCTTGGTGCGACAGCATTATGTCTACTCAGTATAATTAATTATTAAAATGTATTAAAAAGAAATAAAAAACGCCGTCGTCAGAGAAGGTGGTGGATGAGGGAAATTCTTCCCATCGATCATTCGATCGATCCCATATTACCCGCTCAATTTCATATAGTTCTAAAAACTTCAATATTGTATCATTACACCACTCCTGTGGCGGTGCCATAATAAAAACACAGGAGTCAGGTCAGGACAGATAAATAAATGAATTGCCGTAGTCGGGTTACAACACGTAGCGTAGCACGTTCTTTCTCGGTCGCACTGCCGCGGCAAATGAGCGAGAATGTAAACAGTCACTCGCGCTCGCGCTGCCTGTCCTTTGACTTCCGCGCGAAAAACCGACAATCGAGGGAGTGTAGGGCAGTGGCAGCGGCATGGGCAGTGACAACGCGAGTAACCTATTTACATACTCGCGCTGCCCACTTCCCTGCTCACTTCCCTGCCCAACAAGGCTGAGTGTAAATGTGCCATAATAATATCCAGGGTACACCACTAACATAGTGACAGTTGACAGTGTTTTAATTTGGTTGGGGATATGTATGACAGCTCACGCCTCACAACACAAGAGTTTTGTTGTTTAGTTTCGTAAAGGGAGATTTTATTTTCTATTTTCTAAGATGTTCCCTTTCTTTGCTCTGTGCCTCTGTGCAAATGTTTATTTACATGATATTTCTTTTTGTAAACATTCGTGAGAAACGCGCTAATACGTGTGTGAAAGGAATTCAAAGAAATTAGACAGAGGCAATATTTTTGAAGGAACTCATCACCACAAATATTAAAATTATGACCAAGCCTTAAGAAGAAGAAACTTGAAGAAAAGTAATATTTGTGGAAAATACCAAATGTTTGATTTCCTGTTTGTACTGAATCTCAAACAAATCCCAATTTCTCTGAAGAATCGCTGATTCAATACAAGTGAAACCTATTGAAAAAGTATAATATATTATAGTAAAGTTACTAATTTATAAACCATAAGATGGATTCTTTTGATAAAGAGTTTGTCACAGAATTATTTTTAGATACAGACAGTGTCACAATAATGAACAGATTGGTGGTTGCTGTAGCTAATGTTGTCAATGAAAACAGTGAAAACGTCTCTTTGATTACTGATATCTTAAAGAAAGAACATTCTAATGCCATAGAAGTTGTTGAGGATGAAACTGAATCACCTGGAAATTCGCCCTTACCATGTAAACGAAGAAAATTATTTTATGAACAAACGGTTCTGAATTACACAGATGAAGAATACCTTGAAAGATTCAAAATGAGACGAAGCACTGTTCAGGTAAATAGTTGGTTGATTGAATTAATTCAACCTGATTATACTGTTAATATTTATAAACAAATAAAATCTTGGCTGCACCTATTTTACTTATTCTTTTTTTTTGTTAGGTGCTGTGTAGAAGTAGGGTAGGATAGGGGTACAGTGGGGGTAGGGGCAGGATACTACAAGAATGAATTCATGTGGCTAGCAAGTTTAAAATAATAGTAGGATTTTTTTAAAATAGTGAAATGGTTTAGTTGAGGTTTTATACCTTTGTTACTATAGAATCATAAAGAATCTTGTAGAAAAAATATACAAACCTTGCAATCATTCCATTTTAACCAAACAAGCTTCTCAATCTGTGTGATTTTCTCAGTGAGGTGTATGTATTTAACCATGACATTTTCTTTTTCAGATGTTGATTAATTTTCTACAAAAGCACATGAAATTGGGAACCTCAATAGTTTCATTAGATAAAAAAGTACATGTTTTTATATACTTGCTTACAAGTGATGCATCCTATGCAGATATTGGTGCCTTGTTTGAAATGCACAAATCTTCAGTGTCATATGTTATTCACGAAATTGCATCATTATTAGCTGAGCAAAGATATAATTTCATAAATTGGCCTTCTGTTGAAGAGCAACATATTACTCGAATAAAAGTGAACAGTAGATTTAAATTTCCAAACTGTGTGGGTTTTATAGATGTTTGCCGTCTTACTGTTGGCTCTAAAAGAAATAAAAAAAGGAAGCCAGAAACTGTTCAACTTCAAGCTGTTTGTGATGAATCATTGCAATTCATTGATGTTTATATCAGTGATTCAGGCCATATTAAGAAAAATAAATTATTTAAAGAGAGCCCTTTATCCAAAGAGTTGAAGAATTTTATTGATTATGAAAATCATATATTAGGAAACTCTGATTATAAACTTAAAAATAATTTAATTGTTCCATTCAGCACGGAAGAAGTATTGACAAATGAAGAAATGAAGTTTAATGAGATACATTGGAAAGCCCGAAGTTACATTGGCCATGCTTTTGAATTATTGAAGGAGAGATTTTCAAAGCTCAACCATATTGACATAAATAAACCAGACTATATCAATACTCTGATATATGCAGCTTGTGTTTTACATAATTTTGTCCTGACTCATGAGGGATGTCCAGAGGTGAAGGATGAACCAATCACTTGTGATGATGGTGTTACCATTGATACCACAATTGTTCAAACACCAGAAGAAAAAAGGCAGTTTTTAAGTAACTACATAAATTATATAGACAGTACTTGAATTGAACAATATTGTTGTGGTGGTTATGCGAAAATTCAATTTAACCAGACATTGTGATTTAATTTCTGCTGCCACCATAGTAATATACATCTAGAAGCGGTTGAATGAACAAATAACTCTGACGGTTAGTGTAGTAAATAAAACTGCACCGTCTACAGTACCATAAACGTCTGAGCGGTGATAAAATGTAATTGACATTACATTTTAAATCGACAACACTTAGTTCCGGTTTTGGCTACCGGGTCAAATAGGTTTGTCAACAATCTTGTCAAGCCGCCATATTTAACATTGTGAACGCGTACAAGTATTTGTATGGACAGTGGTAACCATTCCAATAACTATGTGTAATAAGTCGTTGGATAGCTATTTTCGAATTGAACAAATGTAACTATGGCGCTAGTTCCAAATATTAGTCCGTTCCGCTTTATTATTCTGTACTAAACATATCACAGTAATACTTATTTTTTTCTTTTCTACCTACATTTAATGGTCAGAACTAAATCCACGGTTTTATACCGCCAGTGTTAAGTCACCTCGTGCACATGTATGTAAGACGGCCAAATAAAAAACAATCAGTTGGAGTGCATTACATTTGATTGAACATACGAACTAATCATGGCTGGTTAATAATTTAGCAATAACACTAAAATATTTTTTGGAATTGCTAAAAACATAAGTTTTACAAGTAATACATGACGTTTGTTATACTTTACGGTAAAAAGATACTCCATCCTTGTTTTAGGTTGCTGTTTATCGGAATTAGTGCATGTGTTTCCTATGCAACTCGGCATTCTTATATTGTAAAGTAACGACCATTTGTATACATGGCCGAAACGTCACTGGGACGACGTTGGAGCTCCATTGCAGTTTTAGCTCCAATGAAGTGGTCTCATTGCCTTTGTACAATGAGCCGGTCCATATATAGAAGTCTTTGGCTACCACATTGAGTCAATTATATGGGTATAGATTTGACTGAAATTGTAAAATTTTAAAAATATACATAAAACCTAACAAAAAAGCTCATTACTTGTGATTTAGTCTATACATAGATACAGGTTTTCAACAATAGATAGAGTGATTCAAGAGGAAGGTTTACAATAAAGAAAATGAGGGTAGGTAGGGCTAAAGTAGGTATAATTAGGGTAGGGGTAGTAAGTAATAATCTCTGCATTTTTGTTACATGAAACCCAAAGAACTTGGACCAGGAGATGATTATAAAAGTAAATGGATTGTAGAAGTTATGGATAACAGTTACCACTTTCTGGTGGGCTGTCTGCTGTTTTGTCACCAAGTTGGATAAAAAAGTTATTAATATAGTAGATTAAAAAGTTACCTATTGCTTTTGCTAATTATCCACTTTTTTATGTAAATATAACATTGTCATGCATGAAAGTATGGGTAGAAAGAAATAATAACAAACATTATTATAATAATACTTATAATTTCTCAACTATCATGAAAAATGATAAATTCCTAATGTATTCCATTTATTTATCATTATATAAAAAACATAAATAAACATTTATTTTTACTGAATGTACATTATGGATGATTTTTGTAATAACAGCAGTTCTAGTTATATTTTTCGAATATAATTTGCCTATCAAACAGTAAAATATTTTATTCATAATACCTACCATCATACTAGATTTCATATTACAATAATATCAATAGATTTATTTTCTATAGATAAGTAACTGTATTATTTACAGGAAAAACATCAGCTTAGCTTAATAGACTTTAGTTTGATTCACGGTGGGAATACTTGCTAATTTTATTATCTGGTGGTTACATCAGCCTAATTTCGTAAAGTACAATACATATATATAGGTAGGTACACAGATCTCATTTTTATTTAATGAAAGCTTATAAAATATAAGTAGACAAGATCAACTGATCAAAATATTTAAATTAATATACTTCAGTGAAAATTTATGACCAGTGTATTTTTGTAGATAAAATTCTATCTTTCGTAAAAGGGAGACACAGGATAAAATTGGGATATTCACAAAAATATTTCGGTTGGGATATACCTGAATGCAATACAATATGAAATTGACGAAAAATATAAGTATAAAAATTATTTCCTTCAGATACTTTATCTAGCTAACTGAAGTATCGTGAAATGTAAGTGTCATACTAACAGATTATTTAATTATTTTTCCCAATGTATCCTAAATTAGGCACTAAATTGGCAACCTACAAGGCACTATGCTCTTAGCACAGCAATCAAATGCTTAATTTTACAATAACGTTTACATTGTAACAATATTTCAACATTGTTAAGGTACGATTTTAAAATGGACCTCCATGGATTTTCTCGACAAACATTGTTTCGCGATGTAAATCTGAAAAATAAATGATGTTTTGTACCTATCCAGATATTTAGACCTCGCTACAGTAATAACAATTTCTTTTAGCGCCTCGATTATAAATGTAGCACATTATATACAAATTTATTTATATTTACAAATTAAAGCTGTAGCAGCTTTATTTCTACATATGTATTTAGAATATGGAATGTAGACCTACTGATTTCAATACTGAAGTGTTGAATTTGCCACTGTACCTAATGCAACGGGGCGATTTCACTGGCATTCAGTATTGAGATCCTCCCGTATGGTTCTCCAGAAATGTATACGCTGGAGTTACTTCATTAACAATCTAGCTAATGTAAATGCAATCATGAATGCTCGAGCATACAACAAGTTAAATAGTTCTGAGAAATACTGTACAGTTTTGACAAAAACATTATTTACAAGGTTCAGTCTAGCGTCGCACATCGCACTGCTGGGTAGTCCGCACCATCGGCGCACGCGGCGTGGCACTCGCGCACTCATGTCTATCACTTCGTTATAGAGCCGTACATGGTCTGTTTCGGTAAATTTCAAATGTAAGTCTTTTTCACTTTCTGCAGGGTGCCGCACTTGAGGTCCTTGTCGAGTGACTCGGTAGAGTTCCGCAGGTCGAGCGTGCGGTCCTTCCCGAGTTCGATTCGCAGGTTGTCCTGCTTGGCCAGCGGGCAAACGTTGGCCACCATGTTTACGTTCTTGGCGCGCGCAGGCAGGTATGCGGAGTTGGCGTTCAGCGGCGTCTCCAGGGGACTCAGTCTGCAAAAGGGCACATGTGTTCTTATGTGCGGTATACGTAGGTGTTATTTAGTTACAATTTGGTCTGAACATAGCGTGAATCTGGCATAGTTGCAACTAGTTGATACATTTAGTTGTTATTTACGATTATCTTAGTATGTATTTTTTTTCATTTTGTACAGGTAGGTGCATACAGTACATATTTACAATTAATTTAATTTCGTATTGACTATTTAATATTTTGTGAAATAAGATTACCTACTATGTTAAATGGTCGTTGACTAGAAAGTGCATTAGGTACAAATGGCGTCTAGTGATCAAGCCGAAGCTGTCGCAGCATCTCAAATAGTAGTGCACAAAGTAACACGGGTGTAAAAATAATTTAAAATGAGAAAAGTGACGGAGTCACGGAACTTTTACTACTGAAAGGCCACTTCGGGACATTATAGAAACTCGCCAGAAAATGAAAATACCGGTGTAACTATGAACACCGAATGCTCTGATAGATTAATTTGGCTTGTTACAACGCATTGGCAAAAAGCAAGGACACTTACCTATTTAAATGATTGTGTTGTTCATTGAAGGGTGAGGTATCGGTAAAAAATGGGTGCCGAAATCGCCGTGAGAAGAGGTACCCGATAACGAAGCCAACCATCAGCGTGACGAGGCACGACGCCACCACCGCCGTGAGCAGCGCCTGCGCACTGTAGATGTTGCCGTCGGCCGCTTCTACTGTGAGTAGATCTAGACAAAAATATATTACATTACCATTAGTTGCATAGAGGAGGTGGCCTAGTGGTAACGGTATCCGACTCGCAATGCGAAAGGTACCGGGGTCGAATCCCACTGCCGCCATGTACCAATGACTTTTTTCTGAGTTATGTACATTAGTTGAATACCAACCGATGCTCTTACGTTGAGGTAAAACGTCGTGTTGAAACCTGCACATTCAGGTGTGGAACCATGATCCAATATGGTCAGGTTCTCGGAGGTCAGATGGCAGTCGGTCCACTCACTCATCACTCATGGTCAAGGCGGACCCCGGCCCTCGTGCGCGACGGCTCAACCGGCACATTAACGCTAAGCATGATGATAATACCCTTAGTTGCATAGACGTTGTTGATGGGTTACAAATTAGGGTAATTGCTTACAATATGGTTCGGTAAGGGACCGTCTAGGGGTGAGCTTCCGTGTCAGCAATTAGCAGATTTTGGTGTCGCTTTTTGTATAGTACTTTACTTAGATTTAGGTTGGTTGAAAGTAGCTAACAGCTAGTTGGAAATAGTTGGTAAGAATAGACAGTACACAGTAAAACAGTTGGTATATTACCTGTTTCGTGTTTGTTGCTATGTGCATTTTTATCATCGGCTAAGATGTTGTTTTCCATGTCCTCTATTATTATTTCGTTTTGGATATCGTCTACCTTCTGACGTATCTCTGTCTCGGAGTGAATCGGTTTCTTTGTTCCCAGGTTCCTATTACTATGATGACGATCGCCCGCAGGACGGGCTGGCAACTTATTACATATTTCAGTCTTTCCATACTCTACATTCTGTAGATATCTCTCACGAATCGGATATTGCATATTTCCGACCCAAGAGCATTGTTGTTGTTCAGAATCCCACGCACAGTGTGGATCTTGCAGTGCAACACATTCTCTGTAAAATTACCAAACAATGAGTAATGAAAAATTAGGGTATGATTTTAAGTTATTTGAAGTATAGGTACTCCCTTTTAATGACTACCTCCTTAAACCATCAAAATTAAGTAGGTAATAAGAATATTATTAAATTATTCACCTGCACGATTGCACCTTTCCGCATTGAGATAAAGCTACGGCTTTTATGATGTCGTCAGAAGCGACGATCAATTTCTCAGTCGTAAGGGCCACATGCATCTGCTTGACCGGCTGGCCGGGCGGCAGTACCTGGACCTCTGAGATTACAGCAGTTCTCACGGGGTTTCTGCTGTATTCATCTACACTAGAATCGAAATCTCCCTCGTTGGAAGCAACATTCACAGCCTTGATTACTTTGCCATCGTCGGTGCCCACGTACATCACATCATATTTATTACCATTCATGGCTTGAACCTGCGGATGAACGGCGATGGAAGTAAATCTGTATTGAAGACTAACTCTAATCAGGATCGGTCGTGCCAGGAACGACGGGACAGCTTTATCCATTAGTGGATGTGTTTTTACGAAATTAACTGCTGGCTCTGAAAGTGTGCGACTGTCCTCTACACACGAGCCGGGCCTTGGTTCAGGTACTTTCTCTTTTAATAGTGGAAGCCAGTTGGAGTTCATGTTTTCCTGGCCCTTGAATGATCCTTCGAATGCGTCCAAGATATCCCTCATCGCAAACGCGCATACTGCTGAACCGCCTATTGCGTTTTGAGGCGTAGTGAATACTGCGTAAACAATATCATTTCGACTGGCGCCGCTGCCATACATTCCATTTATTAGTTCAGTTGTTGCCTCTGAAAAGTAGCACAATAATGTTAAATATTTATTCACAATAGTAAAATGTAGGCACCTATCTAATTTTACATTCTAATCTACCATACTTACGTATTTCGTCAAAGTAGAATGGATATTCCCCAGGTATGGAACAATTGAGTCGTGTTTTTAAGAAGGAAGTCCACTTCTCGCTAAATATGTGCGAACCCCCTTTGTCGTTGAGGCAGACCCTCGCGACTCTCGAATACACAGCCTGTTGAATACAGTACAATAAGTAATTCCCTTCGACTAAATAAGTATTTAAGTATAACAGATATTGATCGATTGACATTTATGTTTTGATGGGATAATATAATGCGTAAATACAGACCTTGCCACAATTCATGTATTCCACCGCAGTTTCACGGTAAAAGAAATACACGTGGCTGGTGGAAGCCACGGCTCCCACGAACGAGGGGTCATTGAGTAACCGAAGGTCTGACCGCTCCGTCCGCACCGGCTCGCGGTAGATTATCGGGTCGGCGCCGGAAAAATCTGCTGCCGTCGCGGTGTATAATTTGCCATCTGAAACAGCGTTTATTTTTATTATACGACTGCTATTTAGACTCGTTTTGATATACCTAGGTTTAATTTAGTCTTGTAATTATTACCTATACCTATTTAAACAGTGAATGTAGAGAAGTGTCAGCTATTTGAGTTTATACAGTTCACTAAATTACGTTCATAATCGTGCAACGTCAGAGGTAATAAGGAATCGGGCACAATTGATTAGTTTCGTTCCATGTTCGTATTAGGTTACTATTATCCGTTGATGCAGTTCATCTCATAATTTGTAACTGTGTTCTGACTTTTGGCGTATTTATGTGCAAAACTAACGTTGTGCATGTAACATTACGCGACCGGTTCTCGGAAACCATTACATGGAACCGTAAAGGCAATAAATCGATCTGTATCGCGGGCGCGCTTCGTGCGCGGCTCAGCCCACGTCTGGAGATGCCCTCCGCGTCGTGCATCTTCCGACGATCATCGCTGTGCGCATGATCACGTGCAACCAGGAAATTGTTTCACTGGCAATTAAAGGTCAATCTATTGTTCTAAATTTTCTAATATAAATAAGCAACTTCATCATGGGTTACTTTTCCGCGGCTTCGCTCGCTTATAGTTTGGTTATATCTACCTACATGATCTCGTGTGGTGAATGTTAAATTAAATAGCCAATGTTGAATTCTGTTTTTAAGTGTACAAACAATACTGTAAATTTCATTAAACTCAGTGCGTAAAAGAGACAAACATACACAGAAACGTTTGCATCTAAATAAATTATTAAAAAATAAAATAATGGATCAATAACAGTGGCATATTTTACCTGTAAATATGGCGGTGGAGTTGTGCCCCGGGTCGTAGGGACACCGGCCGGAGCCGTCGAACTCTTGCAAGGGCTGGTCGTAGGAGTCGCGCGCGTACCACCGACACAGTGGCTTGAAGGCATTGGTGCCGCAGACCATCAGTTTGCCCTGCGTCCGCGCAGCCACGCGCGGGTAGTTCTGACATTCGTCCGCGGACTTGCCCTTCAGCTGACATAACTCCCTGTGCGCGTCGGTCGACTGCCAAACCAATTTCTGGTGACAAGAGAAATAACTTTCTTAGAGACATTTACTATTTTATTTCAAATAGTCAATATACCCTGATACGGCCGAAAGTCCCAAGGCTATCCCTATTCCATTAATTTGTCACGTAAATTGCAAAAAAGAGGAACGAATAACAAAAGTCACGTAAATATTACACGAATTCAATTTGGGCCGAATTCGGGTGTCTTGCGCCTTAATAAGTGCCTACTTTCTTGGCATAATAAATAAAAAGAAAGGCGTTATTTCGTCTAATTTCCAGAATTTGCAAGAGGCAAGAGTCGTGGAAGCTCTGAAAGTGCTGTTACTTATGGCGTGTTAATGTGGAACTTGTGGAAGTGAAGATACGAGTCTAATTCGTACCATAAATCGACGTGCAACTAGTTGATTTGTAGTGTAGGTAATCAGGCTGATGGATGACCGGTTTAGCGTAGGGTATTAAATCAATTGCGAGCAAGACCAGTCGCTACATAATTTCGACACGCTTGTAAGCTACGCTCGTATTAAAATGGGACCGCCATAGGTACATTGTAAAAGCAAACCGGTGTCGGCGATCGTTGTTTCGACTGTTAGGTACGCAAGTAGTTTTATTTTTTATTAATATCTGCACGACTAACACAAGTGTGCTCTCCTGCGCGATAAGCGAGAACAGGCGCGACATAGACACTGCCTATCTCTTTCATCGTAGTATTGAGAGAAGGTAACAAACGCTCTCTCACGGCCCGAGCTGTGTCTCGGGCACACCTGTGCTAGCCGTGCTGCTTGCGGGATTTATGTACGTTCCAAACTTTCGTTTGTAGATCGTAGCATCCTCGTAGCACATTTTTTTCGGCGACATCAGTATAATAATACAAGCGTTTTACAGAGAGCATGGTAGACTGTTTTGTACAAATAATCAATATTGAAATAAACTGAGGCTGTAAAAAGAACTAACGCGTTAAACGATTAGTATTCCGCTGCCGCAAAGTGGACGCAAACCTTGTGAATAATTCAACGCACCATAGTCAACGCAACTCATTATAAATGTGACATGTAATTTAAATTTAAATATTAAGCATCACGATCTAGTTGACGAGAGAAAGACCATAAAGGCATATAACTATTCAGTACACATATTTTAACTTACACTATTGTTCGGAATCACGTAACGTCACGTTTAGGTAGGTACTAGGCATTGTTTCTCGCAGTCTTAAACTTTTTAAGCTCTACAAATCGTTGCAAGCTACGCGAAATTGGTTTATTGACAAGATATAGAAATAGAAAATATACATCTAGTTAATCTCGTAGAAAATATGGGTAGATGCTATTAAGATCAATTTATATGCACAGTGTTATCATAGAGAAAAGAAAAACTACGTATAGGTGGTATGTATCTCTATTTATGTTTCTGGAGCGCCGAATGTAAACACCGCCGGCTTGTACCTACACATACCTATGGTTGGTTTTGACGAGTGAAACTTTAGCAATATGCTGGAGATGGCCACGCGCCAAGTATCCCCTCGTTGGCGCACCGTCTGCTTAGTATTTTTATTTCATGCGCACATTGTGAGCCATTAATCGCACTCGTCTGGATTATACGGAATTGGACTCGCTGCGGTACCGGGTTAAGTATTATTGTCTTTATAGCGTGAACGAAAAGAAATACAAAGTTTAAAAAGAATGACGAGTGAACTGATTTGCTTTGCTCTAGGCGCGGACGACGAAGATATTGTCTTCCTACGTCAAGACAAAATAATTACACAGAGTTGTTATAGTTAATTTTTGAATCCATGACGATGTTGAATAAAGTACAAGTATAGAAAGCTCACTCTCTATGTGTAAATTAAGTCAATGATACCCACACTGTGTACAGTCATTTAACGAATTAGCCTGATCATACTAACTTGATCAGCTAATGACTTTGACAATTACACAATTTAGAATTGCCTTTCATTGAAAATAAATACCTAATAATAATAATAATAAACTGTTGCAAAAGGCGGTAATTTTAAATACCTGCCGCATAGTTAGGAAGTTTTTGCAACCTGAACATTGATCATAACATGACTGTCACTTGGCTTTGGCCCGTGGCAATCATTAAACCGGGCCAATTTGTCATTGATTCCGAGGTCCAAAAATGGAGATACCAAATAATAATAATAATAATAATCAATTGTATGAAATATTTACTTATGATGCACTAGACTTGTTAACAGCCAGGGCAATAACCATTTGGGCTACTTGCCAGCTAGGTCATGAACGTGCGACGTCTGGCAATAACAATAATTAATATGCAAGGACAAACTGTACCACTAAGTAGGTATATAGGCTGGCCTAACACATGTGAGCTTATCGAGGCGTATGCATTAGGATAGTTTACAAAAGTACGATAGGAATTAAGTAGAACGGTAAGCGGAACGAAGTCCGTGTTCCCAATATAAAAGCGTATCGGAAAATAATTTTATGCGTCTTTGAAAATAAACAATATATCGGCTGAAATGGGTCGTATCGCACGTAAGAATAAATAAATAGTGTATCGGGAAGCTGATGCTGGAGTTGTTTGTGTTGCGATACGGAAACCTGTATTGCGATTTGCGTCTGCGATATCGCGCGACGCTAGCGTGTCGTCGACCGCCACTCGCTTTGACAAAAACTGCAAGCGTATCAATCTAGGGCTACCGCTACATTATCAAGTGGTCCCCATTTTGAACAAATAACAAATTGATAACCCATACCGCGATTTCTAAAAGTATAAAGAGGATAAAAAGATAATTTATACTGACGATGCCAAAAAGATTAGCGTGACACCAATCGCAGTACTTAGCTGTGTTTTTGTTTCGATGGTATGCGGTGCGAGCAGATTCATATCAGTCTGATAATTTTAAGGTGTCCGTTATTCACGTTGCACGCATCCGTTTTCAGCTATTTGATACTACTTAATGCTTTCTTCGTGTTCGTTTTGAGTAGGCAATCAACTGGCCTCGCAAGAATTCGTCCCGCCAGTCTAGTTATTCGACCGCAATTAATTTTGAATAGGTCATTAGTTCATGTTTTATTAATTATGAAATAGTTAATTACCTGTTCCTTGTTCTCCGACAAGTCGTACAGGCTCAGGTTGTAGATGGTGTTCCTGTAATTGAATAAACACATTTATATAAACATTTACTTAATGTGCGCAATTATGCATTCACATAGCAGCGATGCCTAGTCGCGACCCGGCCAAGGTGCTCTTCCGAAACAGGTACCTACATAACTTGATATTCTCCAGGGAGCTATATATGGAAATTGCCCTATTCGATGCTAATTTTACGTAATCGACACATTTAACGTTTGAGTGCGGCATTACGAATTAATTTTGGAACGGTGTGACTAAGCTCCCATATTTAACGCTAGGTAAGTAGAATGTACGCCTGTGACGTTATATTAGTTATAGCTCTACACATTTTAGACCTGAATATAAAAGTAAAAATAAGTCATATTCACTCACCTTCCACCGACTATAATTGAGAAGTCATCTTTGTCTAAAATTCTGAAATGGTCCGGTGCCATCGCGTCGCCGACGAACGGTTCGGAAACTTCATCGTCTGTAACAAACCAATTCATTAAAACTTTATTACGGTCACTGTGGCTCTATAGTGGGTAAAGTAAGAGCATTCTGAATTAGGTACTTATAAAGTTGTAATATTGATGAATGAGAGAACGAGCATGGTGGGCACTAGAATGAGTTGGCATGACCTGCTAGTTGTGCTCCTAGCGATCCTTTTATTATCCTGTCCGTTATATTAAGTGACAGCCGTCCAGCCTTCCTTTTTTATACTTCTTTCGGACTCATCACTAAAATCAAATTCGACAGTGGACTATACCATTTCTGTTATATTCTGTTGTTGGTTAAGCTATGTGTCGTTATCGTTCAAGGGGTAGGTGTTTATAAACATTACTTCCCTCTAAGGTTTTCTAGCTTTGCAAATTGCTAATTGCTGGTATTTTACATTTGAAAATGTGTACTTAATCGTATCTAATTTCGTTTTTTTTTCTGTCTGCGATTTCTTTTAGTTCAGATCGCACGGACAATATTCCCATTGTGAGGCGATTAAACGACAATGGCTGTTTGCGATTTCATAACAATTGGTGGAAAATTCTCACGTGTCGACTCCGAATCACGACGCCCGGTGGCGCACACCTGCGGTTGCGGTTCCGAAAAATTCGTGGGTATTTTACGATGACAATAAAGCCGAGGTTGTAAAAATACTGGCCAGGTAGAGATGACATATAAAGCTTTAATTGCACATCGCAGGTTCTGTTAGCCCTTACTACGTAAGTATTCAAGTTGTAAAATTGGATGTTTAGAAGTTTAAAAGATTACTTCGTTAACATAACGTTAACATTAGTTAAATTTGTGTTTACGAAATAAACTTAAATTAAAGTCTAGTCTTATTCTACCAAATTCGGGTATAATTGGTCAGACAGATTCCCAATTCGCCATAATGTGATGAATTTTGAGAACACTATAAAAAATTCTTCTATTTTATTTTAAAATTCCATTAGACCACGCTGTACTTAGTTATAAATGTGACGCGGATAAAGCCGCTTGCGGAAGCGTGTGGAAATGTATGAAAGTACACGATTAGGTACCTTTACCTATGTCTAGTGTTACCGCGACCAAACACCAAATAAATTTAAAGTTATTATCGTACCGTATTTTATTCGCGCGTTGGCGTCCGGCATCCATGCTTGCGCCGTAGATGCCAAGACAAGGAGGACCGCGCGAGCGACGGCCATTTTGAATTAACACCTTCGTTCTACGCGCGCCATCTTCCGCCCGCACCCTGTAACAAAACAAAATAAATATTAGATTCAAAATAAAAAATAAATAAATAAATAAATGTTATGTGACAAAAAATTCAACAAGTACTGTAGCCAGCGTTTATATTTTACTAGCTGGTTTGCTGCGACTTCGTTCGCATGTTGTCCTACCCTATAAAGCTTCATCTTGGATCACTCTATCCATTGTTGAGGAGTATTAAAGATCTATGCGTACATACAAACAGAGACAAATGGCGGGAAGCGACTTTGTTTTATTCCATGTAATAAAGAAGTCCCGTGACAGAGGAACTACAAACATTTTTTATAAGTACTCATAAAAAGACTAGACTAGAGACGACAGCGCCATTCTTCATAGGTACTAAATATTGAAACAGATTATAAAGAAGACTCTGTATCATTAACATACCCGTCCCCGCTGGAAATGTTAGCGGAATATATGTCGTTTACGTTTACGCGTAACAGCGGCAATAAAAAGAAACATGTGCTGGGAACTAAGATGAGTCTTATAAAAAGTTTAATGCAGATCGAGTTAATAAAGTCTTTATTATCGAATGTGGGTGTTACGGGTAGGTATGCAAGCAGTAACGCAGGTTCTCGGTCACACGGGACGCCGTACGCGCATCCGCACGCAGGCAGGATCCGCAACGGCTGGATACTTCTTTTTGCATCATTTAACTAGATCCTGAGATCGTGAGAAGCAAAACCCGATTGTCTTGAATCGCGAACGTAATCCAAGCGACTCCCGCTCTGTGAAGTTATCCGTTTCTATTCGTTTTATTCTCGAGATACAGTTTTTATCCCTTCATAGGATTTTTTATTTTACTGCTTCTTCTAACTGAAAAAATCGCATGGGGTTTAGTTTTGTGTTATCCAGTCGCGCGTATCTTTATGTAGGCACAGTTTCTATTCGTTATTTATTACGTAATGTTCAACGAGACCTAATATTTATTTAAATTATTTTCTTTTTACATCATCTCTAATGTAGGTATACTTACGATATACTGTGTTATTATAAGCTAACTAGTTTGTTTTATAATAATTTAGAGGTTAATTAACTTAGATAAACTTTAGAGTATATCGAGGAGAATAACACGAAATGTGGGCGACGATAATAATTTATTCACGTGAAGCCTCCTATGCGATCATCGTTTATTTAGAATAAAGTCTTTTACGCCTTTACTAAATGATGTTGCTTTATTGTTGCTAATAAGAAATCAGATATCCGACATTCAAAACAAAAGTCTTTATTGCTTTATGTTAATTCATGTTTATTTACGCAAATGATTGTCATCTGAGTAACATTAATGGTCATATCTACTGATATATCTATCATGAAGGCTACTGTATAATACACTGTTTGCTATATTACAGTACCAATTTTGTTATTACAATGAATGTAAGTCGACGTAACTGTGAACCGTTAGCTAGCAGTTTTGTGGTTATTCTACGGGACATGATAGCGCTTGAAACTGGGCAACGTCCGACATTCGACAATGCAAATGCATCTATCTTACGAATGAACAGTTCATAGCAGATGAAACTCATATTTGCGTTTAAGTGCCAACTAACTGTTTTAATGTATTTAATCTGTAATATAGTATGAGTTATTGTTTGACGCAGGACGTAGAGGTCTATTGTTACGATTCTAGCCCTTTTGAAGCGACATAAGTTTACAAAATCAATATCACACAACAACAGAACTGAATGTGCTATCCGGCAACAGTGTAACTAAAAGGGTTGAGAATTTCAATGTAACGCGAGGCGTGGCTAGATGCACAGATGTGGCGCAGAGGGGCCAAGGGAGCTACGTTGCCGCGTGCCATCATTCATATAATATTTCATGCAGCTCCAGCCGTCTGTTAGGGACACTGCATCGGAGCAACTCGGCTTCGCGCGAGTGTAGCGGGCTTCGTGGCTTCCGCTCCTGCGATGTATTACGCTTCGAAGCTGCAATTTATCGCCGCTGGTTTCGGAGGCACAATTACCGAGCCAAACAAACGAGGGCGGTTATCGAACGGCAAGCATCGTTATTCTAATAAATTCCTTCCCCAGTGTGCCTTTTCCGAATTCAATGCCAATGGCGAATGTGTCTACGCCCTCTGCTGTCACATACATGAGATGCAAACATAATGAAATTCAAGCCTTGGCATAATGAAGTTTTCCTTGTACTGATGCTGTACGTGCCATCTGCTACAAAATGTAGACGGCAAACATACGGCTAATAATAAATACGGCATCCAGCCGAGTAATGTCGAATACGAAATAAGAGGGATATAAAAATGTTAAGGAGGTATCGGAATAAATTTTATATTGGCCAGGTTACTACACGGGTAAGTACTAATATTGCGGCGTGAGTGTCGCGCCCGGACAGGTTCGTATCGTAGCACGCTACCACACGATGCATAGTACCTAAATGTAGCCTCGCGGCACCTTGGGCCAGTTCGGCGTCTTGCATTTTTCATTAGTGTAGGCATGCAGCCCTAGGGCTGGTTTATGCATGGCTGGGTGGTGCGCGGTATAAACAAGATAAGTGTGGAGTTACGCGGTTGACACCCGAGCGCTCGCCGGGCGCGGGCGCAGTCCCACGCCGCGCGGGAAGCTGCGGTTCTTTGTCGACCGCAATAAATATCCCTCGCGAAGCCCCAGGCCGCGCCGGAGAGGACTATGCTAAGACGATAAAAGACGGTTTGTCGCAATTTTTTCATATCAGCGTACAATTTATTGCTGCCTCTCGCGACGTCACGCGTGAAATGTATGTACGCTGCCGACTTGCGACAAAAAGATGAAGGATAGCTACGTGGTGAGAGTACGAAAAACACGGGATGGAGACTCTGCATTGTGACTAGAAGGATGAATTCATAGTAATATCAAACAGCTGACATGAGTGCCCAAGTGAGACTAAGAGTGTACTGTGCGTAAGTAAGTAGGTACGATTGATTGTAAAAATCACAACTAGTCATAGGTATCTTAGTTTATACCTGGCAGTAGACTGTTACATTACTTTGTCCCCCCCCCTTAACGGAGCTCCTCTGCGCTTTGTCACAACAATCACCTGACCCAACAGAATTTAAACTTAGATCCTAGGTGTTTTGGGAAAAATTAATGAGTTAAATTGTTAATGGTTTCACAATTTTTTTTATAATACTAACTACTCAGAGTAGACAGCTCACCTGATGGAAAGTGGTACCTAACTGTCGTCTATAATATCCCGTAATATTTTTTTATAATTAGTTAATAATAGTTTAACAGTCTCGGGAGCATGCAGTTAAATTTCCAATGGAGCTATTTTGTTACATGCCTAGGTACATTTCATATGTGTGCAAATAATAAAACAAGTCATAAAACTAGTTTTTAAATATTTTACTGTTTCAACCCTCCTCTTGTACTGCTAGGTAAATACGCATATCGTCTATTCACCCAATTTAGTATTAAAGACTATTCATAGGCGTATTGGTTTCGAGTCGAAGGGCCCTTTGTTTCGAATTAATTCTATGTAGATTATACCAAATTAACGAGGTGTAATTTCGTAAGGGATTTACTAATATATTTTCATCATAAAAGCGAATGTTTGTGATCAGATTTTGCTTTCATACAGCAATGGGGCAACGATGATTTTCTATTAGCCTACTTTTCATGAATGACTTCAGTCACCCTTCGCAATTTCTATTGGTTTCCAGGATATTTTCAGTTGTAAAGAACCGCTAATCCAACCTATTACTGCACTATAAAATTCGTGTGTTTTGTACAACAAGTGTAACTCTAATTATCCGGAAGCACCTCTCTTATATTTTGAATGGTGAGATAATTGTTCATATTACATTACTAGATCAACATTTTCTAACTAGGTATAAGTAAAGGAAAAATAGCTGTTTGTTATAGTCCTCTATAATCTCTATATTCGTCAGATATATCTTCCTTTTGACACAAACGAATTTCATACAAGAAGTGTTTCAATGACTTCTCTCTCATGCAATGCAAGCCTAATTAGTGTACGGTTAATTCTAACGTAGTAGCATTAAGTGGCGGTAATTTAGTTAATGTAGAGCATACTTTTTTCTAGAGCGCGTGATAATTGTTGTAGGTACTAATTAATGTTGGAATTGTGTATCTCAGCCCGAAAATGCCCGTAGGATAATATGTACAGATTGTAATTATGTATGCAATATTCATTTGCTATTAATGCTACCAAAACTGGTAACGACACACTAGAACGATCAAAGACAAATATATTAACACAGTAATTAGGTAGGTACCTATAATTATTTATTCTTAGTAGGTATCAAGAAAAAATTATAAATAAATAATATCTAATATAAACTTCGTATAAAAACCTAAGAATACCATTTGTGGTGGACGTGGCAACTGATTAGCTATTATTCAATTTTTACGCTACGTCTTATTACGTTTTTATTACCTTACGTTTTAATAGTATTTCCTCGACCGCAATTAATAACGTAACCGTCTAGTATTGCGGTAAATAGCAAATACGTAGTAATAGAGGATAAATTTGAAAAGTGGTAATTTACATGACGTATGTATTATATTACCTATATCAGGAAACTACCATTGAGTTACCTTAAAAGTCACCGTTGGTTTGTTCGCTCATAGGGAAACACTATACGCACAAAAACAAAGTTTCACTCCTATAGTTTCTTATGGACTTATCCTTATCAGTTAAAATGTGTCTTACAAACGTTCCATTATCTAGACGAATTGCTTTATAATGCTCAATGTTAGGCATTCCAGTTATTACTTGGCTTGATCCATATTTTGTGCTAACCAAGCCACACAGTGTACTTGTTTACTGACCGTGTGAAGTCGTTAATTAGTGATAAATACTAGATAAAGGAAAAGCGGGAAATTACGGCTTAAATATTTGTCATTTTCAATTATAGTTACTTAATGTGTTTAATTAGGTATAATTTCAGAGTTAATTCAACTTAATACTTAATTAAAATAATCGCGCGTAGTCCTTAATGTTATAGATATGATTATATGTTTGTTAGATCATATTATGATACCTACCTCCTCATCATTTGAATAAATAACTCGTTTATTTATCTCCACAGACTTGAATAAATAAACGTGAAATAAGATAATATAATATTTGGCTGTGGCGTAGATCAACTGGACTTTTCTACCTATGGCTTGTGGTTGTGGGACCTGAACAGGAATTCTCGTGGAACTGCTCTATATGGTGAGTGCACTATTTATTGATGTCGTATAATAATAAGCAGTAGACTAAGGTCTAAAATATTTGTAATAATGCATTTGACCTTTGAGTGCGTTGACAATGATTCTATTAACAATTTGACTGCGCAGGAGCAACTGACAGCGGTGAATTAAACCGATATATAAACTACAATACGATACTACGATAGATAAACTTTGTTGAAATAGAGGCAAGAATTTTGCTATTAGATAGGTTGCAGACAATGAAGATCTTATTATAGGTACCACTTTATATGCAACTACTTGCAAACTATAGACTTTATTTTCGAATTATTTTTACTCGTATAAATACTACGACGCAGGCTATATGCAGACGTTGGCGGGGTAATTGTTTTTCTAATTAAAATTATCTTTGTCAACGCATCTGTCTGGTTTTGTCATTCTAGGATTAGTGATTTAACTGATACATACACATTGTGAACGCGTGAGCATATTAGCATACTCACGTAAATAGTGGTTATCTTATTGGCATATGCCTCTCACAATTACTCAGGATGTTGATAATGCAATCCATTCATAACGATTGCATATGACTAGTCGTAGTAAAAGTATTAATAAATTACCTAATTAATTTTAACTCAGATGGAATCTTGTGAGTCATAAATGACTTACGATAATGAATGTTGGTACTAAGTTATGTCTGTCGCAGTTTGGTACACGTAGTGAAACAATAAAATTGTCGGTTAGAGGATACCAAAGGGAGCAACTCAAAAAAACTTAGAAAAATCGAGAAAAGGCAACCTTGAGGGGGCTCCGAAATTGTATTCGTCTTTTTTTCCTCAGCGCCACTACACTCGCTACACTCCAACCAAATTATCTTTATTGCTGTGAAAATAATGAAATGATAAGATAATTGTCGTTGACGCTTGAGGAAGTCATTTACATATTTAACATTAACGTCATGATTAGATTAATTATTATGGTACTTACTCGTTGTAAGTAGGTACCTATTTAACTTCTCCCTAATAGACAAATAGGCGGTACGGTAGGTACACTAAGTTGCCAGCGTTCTACCGGCAAATTCTAAAATAAATGGTTGGTCCTTCAGCCAGATAACGTGATCTGTAAAAATGTTACAAAGTAACCGGCTACAATGGGGGACATTGTAATAGAGTGTGGTTTCGAGTTGAGAGTACGATTGAACTCGGCGGGTCCTCGAACGCGCCGCAGAGCGGGAACGCGCTGCCGTGTCAACAATACGCTCTCTCCTTCACTCCCCCGTGCCCGCGGGCTTTGTGGGCCACCTCCACACACAGACTTTCCAAACTCAAGCGCTTCTTATCCAGTACACTCACCGACTAAAACTAAAGCTCCAGGGTAATCCGAATCCCTTTCTGGGTCATGGGTCAGCACATTTTGTCAAACTATTGTTAGCACTTTTTACGACACAGACACAATATTTCCACTCGTATTCTCTGGCATAGTCAGAGAGAGCACTTAGCACCGCTGTATCACAACATCCATATGTCAGATCGCTGTTGATAAATCACTGCAGGCAGAACCGGTCGGTAAGTGGGTTTGCAGCTTCTGGTGCAGTGTTTACAGAGTGTGGTGGGGCAGCAGGCCTGCGCCGAACGTGAAGCCGCAACGCGCACTGTTAGGGCACTGCCGCGGCCCGCGCGGGCGCCCCTCCGCAGCCCCGCCGCGCTCAAACTTGCCCGGCAAGCTTCTCTATATGCGCGTGCGTCGACGCCACGTTCACAAAAGCGTTGCCGGTCCGACGCTAGTTTTTGTTTTGTGTTGACGCTTCTAAATGAGGGGCCATAACATAGAAACGTACCTCATCGATGTGAGGAGGGCTAGTGTGTAGGTCATAATAATAACAGGCAGAGGAAAGCTAATGTTTAATATAATACTTACCTATTCTCTATAGAGATGTAGAGTCCATAATACTTCGATACTATTACATTAATATTTTAGATATTGTGTTGTTAATTTAACACACTCAATGTTGAGATTGCAATCGGTCTAAACACAGCATGTGACAGTGCAGAATATATTTCCGACAAGATTGAGTTTATACATTTGCTAATGTAACTAATGGGAATAGTCACGTGGGGCACTCAGTTTATACTGTTGGGTCACCCCTCGCTGCGCGCGCAGGTAGAAATGTAGATGGCAGCGACAAAAAACACAGCGAGCTGCTAGCTAGAGGCACACACAGAATTGAACGCAAGTCGAGTCTACACAAAGGCGTCGTCAGAGATAATAAATTTAGATGCATCTAGTCACCAATAATTTTTAAACGTAAGACTTGTTCTTTTGTCCAATGTTTCCCACTCATTGAAAAATCTTTTAGTTTCTTTGCTTGCTGTACATGTACAGTATTAGGTAGGCCTGATACTAAATTACGGAACTACTTATTTGATTTTGCTCTGCCATTACGAGTAAATTCATAACTCTTCTGGTGGTTCTGTGAGCCTTAATTCTGATGTCCACATCAGAGTCGCGTGTGGAACATTTTGCACCAAAATTCGTGCCTTCCTTTGTCTTTGTTTCTTGCCAATATTATCTTCTACGACTTTTAGCAAACGACCTGAGTGGTTCAGTGGTCTGCCACGCAAGAGGTCCCGGGTTCGATTCCCGGCCGGGCAGAAATTGAAATGATGAATTTAAATTTCTGTTACGGGTTTGGTTGTTCTATGTGTAATAAGTACGTATTTAAAAAAAAAAAGTATATAAGGAGTTTATCAGCTATCTAGCACCCATAACACAAGCTTTGCTTACTTTGGGGCTAGATGGCGCTGTGTGAATTTGTCCACGATTATTTATTTATTTATTTATTTAGCAAAGATTCGTATGAAACCTTTGACTTTTAGTTGTTTTTGTGTCTTGTAGTAGTAAGTACTCGCTACAGAATCAAACCCGTATTCTATCTTCAGCTTTAATCAAGTCCTTATTATTCAATTTCGTCTTAAAATATCATAGGGACGATTTAAAATGTTTGGTTAGGATACACTTGTGAGGGAGCCTATGTTTTATTCGAAAGGCTGATTTAATATGAAACCTGAAAATTATTGGACTACTGCATATCTCATGCGTGTAATGTGAAAGCAGGAATCCAGCGGCAGCATTGGAATGGTGGCATGTAACTAATGCGTATTGTGGGAATATCTGTACGTGTCAGGTGCTACCTGGCCCGGTACCTGCGGTAATGCCATTATGCAGCCACAGCCTTCTGTCAATGTTACAATATTACACTACTGCGTATCGCATAAATTGCAACTAAGCCTTTTGTGCAGTTCTAACGTATTTTGTCTCGGTTGCATTTAATCATGCTCGTATTTTATTCACATGCGTATTTTATAACTTGTAAATTGTGTAATGGCAAGACTTTTGTGCACGAGAAAAAGCTGTGGTTACGCAAGTAGATCAATGTTCAAAACAAAGCTCATTTTGTATTCATCAGTGTCAGGTTGTGATGATAAAGAAAGCTGTGTATCAATATCTGTGCGCGCAGTAGGCGGTCCGCAAGTACACTCGGGTTAATTAAGACGGTACTGCTCGCTGCTCACAATGCCGGTACCTCGGACTCGATGTCGGGTGAGCTCGATTTATCACCTCCCGCTCACGTCCATTTGTCTATTTCCAAAGACACGTGCGGGCCAAAGCAAGCACTTTTTATCAATACTATTGTCTGCACGAAACCGAATATCGACAGGTAAATAATACGAAGAAGAATAAACATAAGCTGCGGTTGCTAACTTCGACAAAAACGAAATATACTTTTACCTCTTCATACTGTGCCTTTAGGTATGAGTAACAATCGTTCAATTGTACCTGTCGGTGTGGATTCCGATTCGTCTCTCGGTGATTGTTAAAAGTTTTTCCAAAAAATATCTGCTTTGATGTTTCGCTCCCTTTGAGGGCAAAGGTTTCATCCCTGTTGATCCCCATTTGAAACAGGCTTTCGTTAAATCTCTCATAAACTCCGCCTTTATCTAAGAATGTACTGTGGGTCATAGTTGCCCATAAACTAGATATAGTCTCTAATGGTAGTTGACCCATTGAGATGACACTCCTCTACAAAGATACAGACTATCAGATAATCGTAGTCGTGATTAAACATAACCCTATTACGGAAAACAACTGGCTCGATCGAACGCAGCCAATACCAACAATCGATGTTTGCCTGCGGCGACGTAACGTCCGACTTTCTCCAGAATAACATATTACGAAAGATAAGCAGGAAGAGGTTCCAAAGATGTCCGATAGGCGCAGGTAGCGGGGCACAGGGGTCGGCTCGTTAGCATATGTCACAATATTGCCTTTGTAATAAGAAATACTGTTCGTTCATCCCCTCGAATAATACGAGTTTGAAGCTCTTTTTCGAATGAAGACATTTCATGTGTACTATCTAAGTAGGCACTTACAGAAAATTACTTCTGGGTGAACTTGCACACACGGAAAATTAATTAGGATCTTGTAACCAAGTTTGGTGTAACTTCACGAAACACGAGTTGAGCGAAATTACAAGCCTTATATTTGTAGATAGCAATTACTCGGTCTCAGATACAAGTGCGTCATTATTTTTTCTCTCTTCAGGGGCTAGGGCAGGGCAGGGCGCGTAATAAGAAAGTTATTTCCTTGAAATTACTTAAGTCGTTGTTCTTTAGCTCCGAATTACGCTATCTGATATGGAACGGTTTACGATCTCGCTGGAGCCTATTTGCATATCAGCGCGGGTGTGGGCGCGCCGGCTCGGGCGCCGCGGGAGACGATATATTTCAGGCGGACGCGCTATCTCTGCCTATTGTGCTCAGCCGTACTCCGCTAGGAGAAGAGTGCCATTGGCGGGGTGCCACGCAAAAAAGTCAAACAATCTCCTTCAGAATTGCATTTTGCTTTTCCGATAGGAAAGGTAAGATACCGCTTGAAAGGGGCCTGTGGGTGGTTGCATCACTTACAACTTAATTGTAACAAGTACTCGACGACTTCCCAGGCAATGGAACGGGGACAGTGAAGGAGAAAAAATTGAAAAGTTGGCTTTTTGCAATGTCTCCGATAAGGGGAAAGTAGTTATCTCCGGTAACCATTGGGCCGCTCTCGGCTCGGTATCGGCGGTTGGAGCGACAGCCGCCGCTAACGACCGCGACCCTCGCTCCCCTGCTTCCCTGCCGCGGAAACCCGGCCGCATCTTTCCTTCGTAGAACGACCCGATAAGACTCGTTGCCTATTTGTCATTACCATCTCGGTCACTTGGTTCGTTCCCTTCCTATATTCACAACAGGAGAAATATCTTAAGTTATAGCTGTGTTTCAAACATGTTTTGGGTACGTTTTTATACGATGAACTGTTCTATTGGTAGTTGATTTTATTAATCCAAAATATATTAGAGTGTCCATATTCATGGAATGCGTATATCGTTGACCTTACGTATCTAAGTTCATTACCTTGCGTGCCCTTGATACAAAATGCGTGACCGTAGCTCGGCTGAGATACATGGAAGGGTAATTATAGACACCTTACGAACATACTTTTGAGGGCCGGACGTATAAATTGCTCAGAAAAACTAAGTAAAAAATATAATTTAGTCAACTGACATCGTCAACATATCTTTACTAGCGACCCTCGAGAATATCGCGTTGCGGAAACAATATCGCAACTCGTTGTGAGATTACAATCGCGTCGTATGCAATATATTTAATTAATAGTAGTTGTACGACACCACTGCCGGTGTAGAAGATAATTTTGATAACGAAAGTGCTTACCGGCCAAGGTGACAAGAACAAAGCGCCGTTCTTTGTATCGGTTCTGCATGGCGCGAGATACAATCTCGTCGTGATAACTACGCCTAGCCGGCCGTTCGCCCGCCACCGATTAATTAAACCAACACTACGTACGTGCTCTCAGTGTTCTCCTCATAAAAATTAACGATCAATTGAGCGTTACAGTGTTGCTCGCGCGAACAAGACATAACAACAAGCCTTTATCGCAGTATTTGACAAGCGACGCGGTCACTCGATATTGGTTCCGCTCACATCGATTCGTCCTGGCAAACAAGGTTTTTGCGTCTCTTGATAATGCGTGAGTGTGGGCGGTGCGTTTAGGTTCAAGCATAACCGCAGGATATGTGTGATGCGGTTACGATGGCCCTCGGCACTGAGTGAGGAGGATTACAGGCCGGTGTACACAAAGCGGGCGGACGCGGCCGGCGACGATCTAATTCCAAACAAATGCAAATGTAGCGGGCGCGGGCGTCCGCAGCCGCAGCGCTGGACATCCGCCTAATGGCTACGTATTGTGCTAATGGTCGTGTAATTGGCGCGAGGTCAGCTCCACCGGTCGCGGGTTCACCTCACCGAAATTGTACTCTTTTTGCGGCGCGGCCCGACATCGGTACCCTCACAACGCCCCTCGGCCGTAAGATCCAATTATACACATAATTAAATCAAATCAAGCCGCCGATTTCTGACGGTTACGCCAGGCTACGTTTCCGTTACACGAGTCGTGAGCTTTTCCTATGGAGCGTGTAATAATTAAGTGTCGGCGGTTTACTTGTATTTGGAGTCTTCCGCATCGATAGGATCCCGCGTATTTTTTATAAGGCATGGTATTGTAATGTTTCAGAGGTTGGGTCGAAGACCAGTTTGGTGGCATCGATGTAAATGGGTGTACGTCCGCGGCACAATGCTCGCGTGTGATGCGGCGCGTCCTTGTTGGCTCGCCGGAGGAAGTGGCTCATTGCGGCTCGCTCACCCGTGTCCAGTGACCGCTCGCTCACGGCGTCATCTCCACCTCATTCACTCTACTTCATTCAGTACATTTAATTTTAGCTACATGCAATTTACGAACCGCCCTGTGTCGCCATTAATGTCGCTGTTCAAATGATAGCGGATATCTGTCATTGTTACGTGTCCTGTTTACTTACTCTTTTTTGTTTGGCATCTCTTTGTTCTGGGACAAAAACGTGATATTTTAGCATAGAGTGGGCAAAAACGGCGCAGACACTACATGTAGTCGGGTGAATAGTAAAAAATGCAACCACCGCGGAATACGGTCGAGGAGTTCTCAACAAAAACTGTACCGTTTGTGATAGCCTGCCGGCCGGCAACACGCGCGGGTCGAGCTACTCCTTTTGAATTTTGCATGGCTGAGAGGTTTACGCCATGTTAAATTTTCAGTGGAATGTCAGTATTTATACATTATATAGAGCTAGAGGTCCTCTACATAGAGTATTGTCCGTTATTAGTGTAAATAAAGGGACCTAGAGCAAATAAATTTGGCCTTTTACTATATTGTTCTTAGGCATAGAGTTTTAGGTAGACTTCGCATAAGACGGGTGGCTACTTACGGCTTTCAAAATTTTGGTTTTCTAGCTATACATAGAGCATTGTCATTATTCTCAAATATATCAACAGAGCAAATCAATTGGTCCTTAAACTTCATTGTTCAGAGAGGTAGAGTTCGCATGAGACGGGTGGCTAATAAGTGGCCTATATTATAGTCGTCCAGCTGTACTCTACACTGTATTGTCGTCGTCGAAACTAAGGGGTAGAGCAAAGACGTGGGACCTTTGTTCTGAGCGCTAGAGCTGTGGGTAGAGACGGGTCGCTAATGAGTGGCGTGTGACGTCTCGCGTGGCTGCCGGCTCCCACGCCGCCGTCTTATCGTCGTAATTAAACCGAAGTGACATGATCACTGAATGACCGTCGATGGTAACAGTCGGTGGCAACCTCTTCCGGAAAAACGTGGAAATAAATTCTAATATTTTTATTTCCCATAGACATAGCATTGATTTACGTTGCGTTGATTTGAGTCTGTATGATAATACTTGCTTCAAGCTTTAACCCATGAAGCAAAAAGAGGGGTGTTATAAAGTTTGACGTGTGTATATGTATTTCTGTCCGTGGCATCGTAGCTCCAGAACAGATACACCGGTTTTGAGGTAGTTTAATCGAGTTGGTTAATAGCGTTTTTTGAATAAGCTTTGATTGAAATCCTTTCAGTAATATGGGAAATATTTGAGTAGCTATACGACTTTGTCGGAAGTTTTACGATATCTGTCGTTTACGGTATCCTTTATGGAGTTATCTAAATACATCTCTGTGTAAAATTAAATTGCGGCATACTTCATAAAGGGTATTAATTCTTCCACTAAATAGAAGCGGGAATACTTTGGTAGGTCCACTCGTAAGCTAAATTCTTGTGAGGTTGCCAAGGCAGGGGAGGGTTTAATTTCAGGAAAGGTTCGAGAAGCTACTCCTGGAGCTATATTTTTCGTAGCCTTTTACACGCAGTGATTTGTAGCCCTGTTGGAAAAGTTGTTCAGGAGATTTTTATATGCTAAAAGTTCATGTAGCTTGCAGGTGAAACATGTAAGTTAAATACTCGGGAGGAGCATTTAAATTAAATATCACCTATGGTTTATTTTTAGCCATGATAGTACCTATAAGTGTATTCAAAAGTATATTTATGCAGAACTTACTAACTCATCTAATTAAATGAAATGCAGCGTACCATACACATATTTCCACTTAGGTAAGTAATTAATTATGATAGGTAACAGATTTTCATGGATATATTTTATAATACAGCCTTATAAAAATATATCCATGAAAATCTGTTCCTTTTCCGCAAAGAACACATCATCAAACAGGGAAACTTACGTAATTAAGCTGGTAAGGTTTCACTTCCGTGTTTATCTTCACAATCACATTTTACCTCGGCGGCGGCGGGCGTGGCGGCGAAGTGCGTGCAATTTATCTCGACTAAGTATCGAGTGTGAGAAATAAAGTCACATGGTGGCCGTGGGACAGGAGAACAAGCAAACTCGACAGCGACTCGCAAAATAGCGATTCCCACCGGCAGTACCTACCTACGTAGCTGGGAATATTGTTCTTAGTGTAATCCGCAAAAACACAGTGTAAGTTACTAATCGGCTAGGACAAAGTGCTGATACAAGGACAATGGGCTATTTCGTGCCCATGTTCCCAACGCGGCACAATGGGAAAATGCTCGCAGCGTAGATTTCGCATGACGCCCGCTGTATGTAGCCCCCATGGTAGGCTATAGCCATACAGTCACCAATTAATTAATGGTCACGTTGTACGTACTATAACTGCTGTGTGCAACCAAAACAATGCATCGTTTTGTTTACACGCAGCGGCTGCGGTTTAATCCTGTACCGTACGCCGAGGTCGGGTATTCTAAGACATTATTAATGTATTCATTAACGTTTTTTATGTAGCTACACTTGTTATAAAATAGGCCCGTAACGTCTACGTGACGGAGATCTACGACATTTTGGTTACTTGTACGAAAAATGCAGAAAGTTAGGTGGATTGGCCTGCCACAAAGACAGTATTGTAGCTTGGTTAGCCGTAGAAGTAGAAAAGGTTTCCACCCAGGCGGGCCTCTCATTCATGAATAATCTTGAATAAAGACACGTGCTACTTTCGATTCATACAGATTACGCAGGAAAATAGAAAGGTGTCACAAGCTTTAATTCCAGTCAGCATGTGAAACCGTGAGAAACAACTAGTTTTTACCAGTAAGGTGGTAAACAAGTGTACGGCTACCGGTACGAGAAGCAGTATTGCTCGCACGTGGCCGACCCAGTAAAATACTTTTCACACCCTTCTTCATTCACAACTATGTTGTAGATAGATACTAGTCATGGTTCACACTTGCATAGAGTTCCTCTTGCTAGATTCATACTGAATGCGGTTGCACTATGGTTACCATTTTGGTCCAAAAGTGAGAGGAATAAGGAGGCAATAACGAATTTTGCGAAACCGATTTAGTTGCCTAATAATAAAATAAAAATAATAAATATCTAAGCGTTAATGTCCCGCTTGTGCTCTCGCGAACGAGTGCCCGCGGTCCGCCTTGACCATGATCAGGATTTGGCAGATCAGGTAATAACAGTGGAGCGTCTGCCATCTGGCCTCCGTGTCCGTGTTACCTTGAACCTGACAGATTGGATCCTGAATGTGATTTAGTTGCCTAATAATTCTCAGTAAAACAAATATGGTGAAGGCCACTTCTTCCTCGTGGTTCAGATTCTTCATTGGTTAGTGAAACTAATTTATCAAATAGCCACCATAGGCAGCATAGCACCTGTCTAATAGCTATATATAATAAAATCTAATAACAGTGGAATCAATTCAATTAATTAATTAAGGTACCAGTTACTAGTAGTAATTTACTTTTACCAGGGACTAGGGCAACATTTAGGTCATACAGTATTGTATCCTTACATAAAAAGTAGAGAAGTACCTACATAAGTACCTTTCTATCACCCTGGCTGGAACAACAGTACGTAACGTGGACAAACGTGATAACTTAATAAACACATTGTAAAATAGCTGGATACGTTATTTATGTTACAAATGAATAGAAATTGCGTGATTATGTCGGGTCGTGATGAAATTGGCGCTTATTTGCAAATGCATACTAATTTTGATTATCGCTTTTGCAATGGCGTTGCTTTTAGTAGCGAGTAGGTGTTATGCAACGAAATTCCGTTGCGTGTTTCGGACATTATGGTTCTATGTCAATGCTTTAATTTGATGTATTTACAAGTTTGTTAGCCTGGATGAGTATCTATTCATCACAACCGGTAACCCCATTCTCATGATGAGTGTACTAGGAAAGCAACAGTCCGAGAAGAGTGGCGCCGGATAGTGAAGCGTGGTGCCAATCCTCAACCGATGACCACGACCACTCTGTCAAGAGTGTAGCGACTCAGAAAAAGAACCCGCGACTTAGAAAAAGAAGAAGTGACTTAGATGAGAAACAGGCATGGTAGTCGTATATTGGTTTACGACACTGGCTTGGGGTAACGAATTTCACCCACATCCTTGAATTTGTTAAGGTCTTCATTTCTGAGGTTTCCTTTGTGGTTAAAAACCGTGGTTTATTTATGGGGTTTCGGAAGTCTCGACAGATTAAAAGTCTCGACACAAGAGATAACCCACGGACAAAGTTTCGGGATTTCCAGACTTCGAGACTTCGGTATGCCGAGGCCCTATTTTTGAAACCGCTCGCATCCACGCGGGTGCTCACGTGCACTACCTATCTCTTTCACACTCGTAGTAAGAAAAGACAAGCAATCGCGGGCGGTTTAAAAAATACCAATAAGCTTGTCCCAATCCGTAGCACAGGTGGAAAAGCGAGGTCGGTCCCGAACAGTCTTCAGTAACTACAAGGAGAATCTATAATGCATTTCATATAATTGTAGTAATTACGAAAATTTAGACTGAACCGGATTCTATGGCAATTAAATCTGACATTGGTAAGTACTGAAACTTCAATCGATCTCTCGCGCACTTTCATGCCACGTGTATCTCTTTAATTAATTACACGTGTAGTTATCAGTGAGTACCTATAATTGGCTCGACTGTGTCTACTCATAGTATTTAATTTGTCTTATAAGCTGTTGGTACTCCAATAAATACTCGTCACCGTCACTTACCACCAGGTGAGGTGGCGGTCAAATGCCTGGCTAGTAAAGTAATTAAAAAAAATTAAAAAATATATATAGGTACTACCTACTTATAGACATTCGTACAGTTTTTATATAAGCTACTTTACAGGAAAAGCTGTATAAGAACGTCCGAAGAGACTTTGGAAGGGCTGCACTGGCTAGATTTGCACGCTTTAATTACGTAAAAAGACCAAATATGAGTCCAAGTGCGGAAAAATGAGCCCAATAACCTACACCTACGCTGTGTAAGAATTAATTAAAACCAAACAAAAAGTCAGCGTTCGTAATTGTCGTTCTACAGTGTAAAATGAAAAATGTTTTATCGTGAAGTATGAAATATCGCTGGGACCCTCGGAATACCTTTCTTTTTCAGGAAAGCACTCAAATTATTTTTATTTTATAATAACAGCGACGATAAACACACGGTATTGTGTATTTTGTGCCTACGGCCTGCTAAAGTAAGTTTATATAAGTCTCTTGCAACTTCGTAAGTCTTCGAAAAATAATTTTAATTGTACTACAACCTCCCAAGGCATTGTCTGTGACTTTTAGTCCTTGCATTACCTACACTATGTCCTATAAGAACGTAACTGATTTTATTTAATAAAAGTCACACTAGGTGTTTTTTATTGTGTACTCGATTTTGCCCGCGACTTCGTCCACGTGGAAATCGTTTATAAGGCAATTTATATTTTTCCCGTGCGACAATTTTAAATGATCTCCCTAATATATGAAATCTAGAACTACGGAGAGGTCAATCTGTATCTCTGGTTCTACATAACCGATTTAGATAAAACATGACCTAGATTTTAAGTTGGACCCCAAACTATCAAACTGTGAAAACCCCATCAAAATCCGTTCACCGCCATTTCCTTATTTTTTTTAGTTTAGTTGGTCTATTATAGTTCTACATCAGGTGTTTTAGTTTCCTATATCAATTATAGCCTATATGTTGCCCAGTTTTAATAGCTACACTACAAATAAAGTTTTATTCAAATCCGTTTAGTAGTTCCGGAGATTAGCGTGTACAACCAGATAGACAAAAATTTTAAAATATCTCATTCTATTACAATTTTTTCATCGCCCTACATTTTTTTTGTAAATATTTTACTCATTTTTACCGTTTTATTATACATATATGTAGATTAACTTTTCAACATAGTCTGGGGCAATGACATTCATATTATTTGACATTGCTAGTTGGCTTGGTCAGTCACCATTTGTATTTTTTCAATATACATAAGCTTCATCAAAGCTTAAACATATGCGATTGGGTTCACCGCTAGTGATTGTGAGGGCAACTCAAGGACCACAATGTTTCTTTCTGCTTTCCAGGTGGTATCCAGACGAGTTAAGTGCTTGGGGTCATTGACTTCTTGCAAAATTGGTTTTTCATTTTAACTTAAGTTCAAGGTGACAAAGCTTTTTCATAAATTTTGGTCTTCCTCATAGCATCCAAGGCTCCGTAGAACAACATGAACTTTCCAAAACCTCTTTTGGAGAAGTACCCTCAAAAATGCACCTTGACTGGGTGTTTTACTGTGCATAGGTACCTACAATTTGAAATCTGCTCTTGACTAAGCTCTAAGATGGTATATTCGATGCCCAAAACGAAACTTTGCCGAATAATAATATGCGGCCCCAGCCATGCTTTGTTTTCTTGTTCCCACGGCTATCTGCTTCGTAGTACCTACTAACCCTTACTAACCATATGCTGCTCCCATGGCATGCATTTTAGCAGCAAAGTCTTACTTCACTTTAAAAATATTTAATTCAATATTACCGGCTACGTTGTTGTAAAACAGACTGTATTTACTATTTTATTTAACACCACCTTTTATGTACTCGTAGCTAAGGCCATTCTTGTAGAATGTGACTAATAACCGGACATTCTGTCAAGGGACATGTATTTATGCCTGTTTCGTTTTACATGGTTGGATGCAAAACAAAGTGAGGCTAGCCACCATTCATTCAGGGATTTTCACCAAACAATGCTCACCGGACGTCCGTATCGCGGCATCAGACATTTGAACGAGTAACATCAATGTAATTTTGATTTAGAATTTTTTTACATTACAAGAAAAAACATACATTTTTTACTCTATTGGTTCCTTTGGGGTGATTTCGAGTGTTTCAGGTGCAAGTTTGAAACTCAAGTTTGGTAAGGTTAAGTCTATTTTACGGTTAAAGTTATATATTGCATACATACCGAGTTGCTGTCTGTCCGAACTAGTAGCAGCCGGTGGTTAGGAAACTTGTAGAGCAGAGATGCTCTCGGCGGGTAGCGTTTAACCTAAATTGTTTGATTGCTTCTCAGGGGTCTTGCTGAGCCCTAAAGGGACTCATGTGCTCCTACAATCAACACACCACTATAAGACCTTCTCAATATTGAGTTCAATGCGTTTCTTCCGATTGTTACTGATTGTACTGGGTTCCTTTGACAAATGGATGGTCAACGATGGACATTCGTGGAAGTATACCTAATGGAAAATATGGATTTCATTTAAAGAAATAATATTAAAGTCAGTATAAACTGAGTTATGCAGACCGATTAACATAAATCTTAATGACACGTATTTATCTTATGATTTACGTTAGCTTTTATTGTCAGTCAATTTTGATTTGAAGATTGTTTATCGCTTATGGTTCTGGGAACGCTTGAAGACGGCTCGCCTCGTGTTGTGTTTGTTGAGCAAACAAACGAATAACATATTAGCATAAGCCACTTCGGCGAACGAGACCGCGAACCTACCACCGCCCAGGGATTATTTAATGATGCTCACTTAACGTGACAACCAGTCATAAAACGCCAGCCAACTGTGAATTTATTCAAGCAGCGGTTATATAACCTAGATACATCTAAGTGTGAATAGTTTGACACATTCAGGTGGTTTAAACTGCACTCGATCTAGTGCCAGTTACTTAAGGTGCACGATATGTTGCTGATGGGTGCCGGGAATGTTCAGTCTTTGATGATTGCTGTAGAAGTCGTTCATTTGTTGCTGACAGTAGGTACACACGTACCTACGTAAGCAAAATGTACGTACGTAGCCTGTATTTAAATGTTCAGTCCATGTTTGTTATTAAAACTAATATGTTGTTCAAATATGTATTTTAAAACTTCGACTAATATAACAAGTTCATAACATAAATATTCTACGTTACTAGGTATTAGTTTACTGACGGCGTGGTTCGCGAAATATTGAAAACAGGTCTTCCACTCGGTCTTAAAATAGGCGCGTGTAGTTATTGAATCATGACGTTTCCTTATGGGCAGGGTTGTGGGCGGCGGCGAGGCTAGTTGCGGCCGATTACAGCTTTTCTGTAATAGGTGTGACGAGTGAAACGAAGCTCTCAGGGTATAAAAATAGTCTAATAAAACGGCGACGCGTCTATCTGCAGACCGTTTCAAAACGAATTGTATACAGAAGCCACTACAACAAGCGTACCCGCTCTGGGATGTTATCTGGTTTCGCTAAGTTATTTCTCTAATCTTTTCTGTAATAGTCTGATAACAATAATGTTGTAATGCTAAACTGATACAGATAAAATGATATAGATAACTCATTAACTACTTATGTACATTTTTTTTTAAATAAATAATTTATTTTCTCTATATCACTGCAACATGTGATACAATAATGCACACCATTTGATAAGTATAGGTAATTACAGATCATGAGAGAACTGACGTCTGAAGTTACTTTAAATACATACTTATTATACATATAATACCCAGACCCGTAACAGAAATTAACATTCATTATTTATATTTCTCCTCGGCCGGGAATCGAACCAGGTACCTCTGCGTGGTAGACCGTAACCAACTGAACCACTCAGATCGTCGAGTAGATTATTATTGGAACTATTTTGCGATAGCCTTTTATTTTTCGATTTGTACGAAGCACTCTACGCAAAATTTCGCTCTAACAGCATAGTAATGGCGATTGCGAATGGTTCGAGCACGAAAATATATCTACTGTACCTGTGCACTGACTATGCGCACTGCATCATGTGTTCAGGCTTCAGAGCCCAAAATATCCACAATAGCCGTCATCCGCTATCGAGCGTCGAGTATCGCTGCCGGAATGCGTGTTATGATGAAACGAATAAACTGAACGGGCTGCTTCAAAAATAACATGCATCCCGATATCGAAATGTTATGATTGAGCACTCTCGATGTATCCCTGCAATCGCCGCGCGTGTGGCCGTGGCGGGCTGTAACTCTAGATATCTACCCACTGCAGTTAAAACCGGTACTACATATTACTTTTTAAACTATACTTAGGAAGATATTTGTCTCGTAATAACATTGAATTTGCCGAATTTTTGCTAGCGTTTTTCTTAAGTAGCTTTACTTTATAATATTTTCTATAGTTGAGTTGTTTCTGGGTTGCAGCTTTTATTGCAGTCTGTTTTTCCTGTTTATGAAGGTTAGATTTTTGAGATTTAGTTGGGTAGTTGGCTAGTTAGCTTGAATCTGCCTACCACTATTTACAAATTCTGCGGGTACAAATTGGAAGTAGATACGGAAGTACCTACCTTACCTGTGAAGTGAAAACTTCTCATAAATAAATTAAAGCTCAGTCAAGCTAAAGCTTTAGTTGTCCCAACAATTTTCCAGATATGTAGCTATCGGTATCGGATAGCGATGCTTGGTTCCCGCAAAGCAGGCCGCGTAGTCATTTTGCGAACGCCGCGTCATGCCAGCCGCCATCGGAAGTGCGACCGGTTCCGAGCATTCCTATAAATTCCTCCTCAACTACTAATCCTTATCCGGCATTCGAGTCAGCATACTAGAATAGGGCCACGGTTAGACGCAAGAGACGACAGGCATCCTTTGAATATATACGTACTATTGTAGATTGTAGGTGTACCCACCCGAGCGTAACAGGCAAATCTTTTACCTGGGAAAAAAATATTATTAAAATCGGGCAATTCGTTTCGAAGAAAAAGCGAATCAATCGATGTCTACGTGATAAAGGCTCGATTGTTACTGTAAAAGCATCGCGTGACCTATCATTCGGCTGTGAGTTTCTTCAGCCGTGATATTTAAATTATATGGCGAATTAAAAAATTGTAACTGTGGCATCTGGGTAGGCGACGCACATTGTTTTTTTTGTTAACCTGTATTTCGAGCTGCACGGCGAGGGGTTTAGATTTTGTTGCATCAACCTTTTTCTCATCGCATGATACACGAACCATATTTCAATCACTTAACTAGGCATGCTTTATTCGCCGTTAAATAGAATTTAATGCAGTTTTAATGTTGTGAAGCGGCGGGTCGATTAGCCGTACAACCGGAGCACTGTTGCGATAAATAAATTGCTATAGACAATGGGCGCCATTACTATACTCTGCAATAAAAAAAAATTCTAATTCAAATGCCAATTTGGTTTGATGTGTATTGCTTAACGATAATTATTTAAAATGGTTCGTTGAAATTGTTGCCTAACCATTATTTTAGACACTCGTTGTTCTTTAAATTTTTAGGGTTCCGTAGTAAACCAAGGAATCCTTATAGTTTCGCCATGTCCGTCTGTCCGTCCGCAGTTTATCTCAAAAACTATTAGTTCTAGAAATATGAAATTTTGTACATATTAATGTTATGTGGCGTGTGGTGCCGCCACCTCAAAGAATAGCACCACCCCATGCTTCCCGTGGGTGTCGTAAGAAGCGACTAAGGGACAAACCCGAAAGATGGGCAGCAGCATCTTTCTGAGTACATTTACATCTACTGCACTGCGATTGCCAAGACGCCTGACAAAGGTGGCGATTATGGCACCCCCCCTTCCGATGACAAGCACACACGAGCTACGGCCCCCAGTACCCGGCCACCTAGGACCTCCTAAGACCTGAAAAGAAAAATTCGCAGCACCTTTCTAGGTTTGGTTATTTAAAACAGCAGCGATCTCACCCACCTGCTGAGCGTGGAAATTGTGGCAAATGCTCCACAAATATGCTGGTGGTTCAAGTTAAGAAGAAGACCTACAAACTGTTCAAGACTAATTGCGAAACTGTCTTTGTGAAGTAAGTATATATACTTATATTACTTTGGTACATTTAATTATTGCAATTATGGGAGGCCATCTTCTCAATTTGTAAGCAAAATGTCAGGTACCATTGAGGTACGATTTACTATTAAGGTAATAGTAAATCGCCGTGGTCTGAGTAGTTATCTCTACCCTCTGTTGGTCACCACGCGAAGGTTCGAAAGAACGTTTCTCGATTCGGATGTGGCATGTGCTCCACAGTGTTTTCTTTAGACTATGATATGGGATTGTTCAAAGGTATATTAGAGGTAGCTTCGGAGGCGGGCAACACATTGGTAACTCCCCTGGTGTTGCTGATGTCCATAGGCGGCGGTGATCACTTTTCATCAGGTGGCCCATTTGCCTGTTTGTCTGCCGTATAACATAAAAAAACTTTGGTACATTTAATTATTGCAATTATGGAAGGCCAACTTCTTAATTTGTAAGCAGATTATCAGTTGCCATTGAGGTACGATGTACCAATGTCCATTTATACCCTACTATAGGTACTTACTCCAATTTCGTCCCGAGCATCGGAATCTCTATGCTCGATTTGGGATAGTTTGGAGCCAGTATAATGACCCAGAGCGTAATGCACTGATGTGGGACCGACCGCCGCCATGATATTACGTGTTCACGGTTGTGAGATTCTCATGATGGTGCGATTTCACAATCACAAGTCGAGCGACGAGTGATATAATCATAACGAGGACGGGACAATGCGATGGAATGTGCTCCTATTATTTTTAAGATAAGTACCTACCTAGCTTTCTTACAGATAAGTGCTCGGGACGTGAGCTCTTGTGAGGTGCATCAGCTATCATTAATTTTAACGGAAATTCTGCAACCATTTCATTAGATTAAGACAACATTTTTATACCTAAGTAGACTATAATTCCAATGTTTACTATAATTCCGTTTTGAAACACCGTTACGAATATCGATTCGAAATTTCAAACGCAGTAAATCCATGGAAATCTATGGACTTATCACATACGTAGGCAATAGTTATCCGTACGAAAATTTCTCGAAATTCTGAAATTCGACAATCGAAAATCTGTCTTCAATAGATTTCGCATGAGTCGCATTACACATTCGTTATTCCGAACGGGACGCCGATGTGCGTCGCAGGAGCGAGGCGAGCAGGGTATTTTTGAGTGTGTTTATGGAGCTCCCACGCACGTGAATTTACTCGCCATGTCTGATATCAAACATTTAATTGTAGCCGTAAAGGGTTATCTACTTCTGGGGCACAAATAATTAAGATTACTATTACAGAACATCATTAAATCGTTGTTCATATTCGCTGACAGAACGTCTGCATTCAATGGCTTGCATTTTTCAACTGAGCCTTGTTATTTCGAACGGAAATAAACGTATGTGTGTGATTTATTTACGGAATCCCGTTTCGATATTCTGAAACTGTTTTTAGAAACGGAATTCCGAATGAATATGGCCGCCATTAGTCTTTTTGAAAAAATAACGTTAAATAGGTCTCCATTTTTTAAATCTATACCTACACTGCACACTTATTAAGTTAATTCAGTATGTTATGTTTGGCACAAGTATTTATTTATAAAAAGGTTAATCTTAAACACGTGGCACATTACCTATAACTACCTACTAGATTTTAAATGATCCATATCCATTCCACCCACCCGGACCGAAGTTAGTTTTAAATAAAATCGGATACCTATCTAAATCGTATCTACCTTCTTAATTTAATTTGTTTCATCTAATTTTAAAGTATAGAGCATCGTGGCGGTACATACTCTACCTACCCCACCTGTGCGACAGAAGCGAGAGCTTTACGTATGTGTGGTATGTTAAAAATATAATAAATCGTATTTAATGAATACTATTAATACCCTATGTAGCTTATGGTTGAAATAGTGAATTAAATTGCTACGCAAAAGGGGAGATTCAATCTAAGTTTATTAATTGCTTTAGTTTTTAAGACGAGGAAAAGTTTCTTTCGAAGTTCCTTTATTCACTAGTGGTTACAGGCACTCGATCATAGTGAAAACTTCTTTCTGTTACATGGTCAAGTTACTGGCTTACTTAGGTGTCCAAATTTATGAAGATCCCTTATGATATTATAATAAGAACGTGAAATTTAAATAAAATATGGCCAATTGATAGTCGATATCAAGTTGTTTCTACAAAAAGGTAAAAGCCGGACAAGTGCAAGAAGGACTTGCGTTTGAGGGTTCCGAACTACCAAATAGAGAATATTTAATCATAATCTATGCAGCTGGTAATATTGAAAACAAAATTTGTGACTGTTAATAAACTACTACCTACTGGATAATACTAAATAACTTTTCTAAAGTTAAAGAAAATTTGAAATATATAATTTTTATCATCAAATTTAATTTATTTGTGCTTGAAGACCTCGCTTCTTGCCAAATTTCATGATTCTGATGTACAGGAAGTATCTAGTCTCTAGTTTCAATGAGTGAGTTTGCATGGATCAAAAGCTATACTTGTATGATGTGTCTATTATGATGATGATGATTTTACACATTTATGAGGTCAGTGTAAACTTGACATCACCTGTCTCTATTGTATCTTTTAAACTACGCAATGGATTTTAATGCGGTTTTCAACAATAGATAAAGTGATTCCAGAGGATGGTTTATAAGCAAGAACAAAGCATTTTTAGAGCTAATCTAGATGTACGCGAACGAAGTCGCGCCGTGTCCACTAGCAGTATAACATACCTAAATATTGTGGTCATATTGTAAGTAATCAGAACGTGTCACGGGTATGAGCTAAAATAGGTTGGAATTCTTGCTTTATTGAATGAGTGTGGGCCGGCGGGAGCGCGGCGGCACAAATTGGTGATTACAAAAGAGCAGCAATTGAGACGTCACCGCGCAGGAAGCGGTCAGATTGAAACCCATGCGGCTATCAGATGCTACGTCGATCCAATGATACCGTACCAACACCCATTAGTACCTACTTGGGCAGGTACAGGGCTATACGTGTCACTTAAGCTTGTTTCGTTCTAAGCAGGGCAGTTCTGTTTAGGTCCTGCTATAATAGCTCATGGTAAGCTCCCTGTAGGTATGTTCGACATTTTAGTATCAGTGTCTGGGGCCCTATTTTTGAAACCGCTCGTATCCACGCGAACGCTCGCCTTCTAATCCTTGTCTATTCTATCTCTAGCAACTTACCAAGAGTGTGAAAGAGATAGGTAGCGCACGTGAGGTTAAATAGGGGTTTAAATAACAATAATGAAGGTAAGTACCGAAGGAAATTCATAGTTTAGGTTATATAATATTAAGCGCAATAGTTATAAAAGTGAGTTATACCCATTATACGTAAACCCAACTATAACAGGTCAACTGAATTTTAAAAATGCAGTGTCAAAAGCTACGCTGAAAGCAGAGCAATTTCAAACAGAAAATGTCTTTTAAATCGATTTTGCCCGCATTCGCAAAAGGGGTGGTTTAAAATTAACTTTCGCGGGAATCGTGCGGCCGCGGCGTGGTGTCGCTAATAAGAAACCGGCGAACTGCGAGTTGGGCTCAAATACGAAGGGTTCGGTATCATTGACAGTGACGTGATGATTCATCATATTTAGTCGGAATAAGGGCAGGGGGATGATGATCATCCCATGCTTTTTATCCCGTTAGGTGGGATCTGGTACCATTAACACAGATAGTTCTTGGGTTAGCGACAACATTTTGATGGCAAGGCAAATTGTAATTCGTAAAATTGGATTAATTTCGGAACCTTGTTGCGCGTATCTGACTCGCACTTGACCGGTTTTTGTAAATTTCGTCTTAATACTGAAATGAGTATAAGTATTAGCACCATACAAAGCTCTATGCTTCAATTGTAAAAAAAAAATTACATACAATTACTGAACAAAGCAAAAAAGCTTGAGTACCTAAGGTTAGTATTTTTAAGCCACAGGAACACTATTCTGTGAAGATTCCAAGTGTTTATCTATTATGGTTCCCATTGATTTATATTTACATTTTCTAAAGATACAAACTGACGAAGAAACAAACTGACGGCCTGACTGCCATAGTAACAGGGTTCCAATTTTAACCTTCTTCTACGGACTCCCAAAAACGAAAGTCGATGCTCAACGATGAACAACGATATCAAACAAGTAATCATATTTGTGGAGAAAGTTCATATTGTTTCCGGTGCGCTATTGTTTGCAAATGATTCATCGATGTTATGTCACTCTACTTACTCACTTTACGGTCGTGGTTACATTTGCGGTTTGGCGACGATACTCGTATTTGGTAATGTGGTGTAGTTTAGGTAAGTAGGTTTAAAGTAAGCTAGCGATTACTATGTCACGACGGAAACCCAAATTACTACCTTAAACAGCGAGGTAGATTTTAGCGACACGAGAGAATGTCAATTTGCATGGTCGTAGTGGATACGTAACACGTAACACTGTGTAGTACAATACGACATGCCTTTAGAAACTCGCGACATTTCCCTAAATGTTCCGTCCGACAGATAGAAATCGGGCATCATTATCCAAATTGTGGTGACAGAACGGTATTGCGGTGTCATCTATTAATATGGATTGTGGGAGAGTTGTTTGTTTGGAGGTCGGATGCGCGCGCGCCGGTGAAAGTGCGGTCAGAGGTTGCGCCGCGGGCGGGTGACACTGGGACGCTGCAACAGCGGTGGGACAGCCTGACTGAGCCGTTCATTATGTTATGTCGTAAGATAAACGGATCAATACACAAGCTACTTGTTGAATTAATTTTACATTTGTATTTCACTTAGAATCTATTGTCACTATCTCGTTTGAAAAGCAGCCAAAACAATAATGTAAAAATCGTACCTAATCTGAGAATTTAAACAATGTTTGGAGAATGAACATTTTACATACATTTCGAGTGCATACCTACGTACATAATCTATTTAGTGTACTGAACAAAACGTGTATCATTAACTTACTGTAACCATGTCTTTTAATAATAAACTATTTGTATTTGTACGTACATAACGTCACGCCTCTTGCTCCTAGTTTTAGAACTAACCATCAAATTCACAAAAAATTTTGAAACGTGATTTTCAATGAGCCAATTTTTTCGATTGAGGTAGGCTACCGTCATTATGTCACCTACCTACTAGTATTCCTAGGGTCCTCTACAAATTTATAAGGGCATACATAAAATACTGCGTACTTGATAAGGGCGTGCCGCGCGAGAGCGAAACTGGGATGATGCCCGGGATGGCAAAACGTCAGGATGATGATGATGACCTACTAGTAGGTATGGTTTACACATAGAATCTATTATATGGTATACACATAGAATTATAATTTGCTGCCGCACTTTTGTGTTATACTTACACCCATTTGTTTAATTTGTTATTTCCTTATAAGAATTGCAGTATCTGCTTTCTTCTAAAAAAACCTGCAGTTAGGTTTATAACTCATAGCAAATAGCAATAATTACCTCTCTAATATTTACGTTCTAATATGTAAGTATCTAGTGTAATGGATTTAAACTTTATAGACATATCTCTTTATTATTATCAAGAGATAGCCACCTGGTATAAGCCGGGGTTCACCGCCGGGATGACAATGATAATGACGAATATAAATGGCCATATACATAGCTTTCAATGTAAATTTTGCTGCTACGTAAGATATTTTTATCGAATAGTTTTTCAGTTATTCGCTTCTGCTGCATTCCTGCCTACGGTATCTGGGAAAATATTTCCGCTCTGATATTTTTAAGCCGATGCGACATGTGAAAGTGTGGTCGCAGGTCACGGCCGCCGGAAGGCAAGCTATTATTACACGCATACCGAAATCCATGGCATTTCTTTGTCAGCTTTGAAACTATGTAACCCTTTAATAAACCTTGTTACAAAAAAAGCAGGTCGCTCGGGCAATTTTCATGCAATCGAGAGAATTTGGAGACCTTGGATCTCTTTGTGAACATACTGGGTGCGATCTGATTATGCAACGATAGTATGTTTTAGAGCTGAGATATTTAATACACTATTAATTGTTTACACGTTGATTCTTTATATAATAGGTACTCTTAAATCAATTAGCGCACCTAGTCACCTAACATTAACTACATTCAATGAAGCCGTTTCCCGTTTTCATAATTGATCAATTACATGGGTAATTGATCCTCATTTTAAGAGTAAATGGTTGTAGTACTTCATTAGGGTCTCGCATCGGGTCCCAAATTGGTGGACGTAATCAGGGCCCGCTCGGGCGAATCTCATTAGCCGCCCCGCACTGATAGGCCCTGGAAAACGCTTCAAATTATTTCACGCTACATTAATATTGAATATTCACGCCATCGATAATAGCGGACACCATGTTAATTATCGGTCGCAGGCCCTGGCAGCGGGACTGCGCTCGCTGGGCCGGGTGGGGCCGAAAGAGTAATAGAGGCTGGCTTGAATGGGTACTTATCGATTTAAATTAATCCTTAGTAAATGGTGCCTACCTGTCTATTTATCTGTCTACTTTCTATTTATTTTATATTTGTTACGCTTTCACGACTAAACTGGTGCACGGGTTTTATGTGTTGTTTGCCTGTAGATCGTTTTCCTTTACCGATATGTCCTCTGTACAGAAATGTCCACGCTATCGAAATGACTCACTATATCGAGCTCCCCGCCAGATTTAGCTCGGTGCGTCAAGCAACCTAAACGAAAATTAGGTGTTGCTACTAGTTTTCTATTGCTCTAATTTTGAGCGCGGTTGGAGTTAAACATGCTTTTTAGAGTTCCGTATCTGAAGTGTGGAAAAGGAGCCCTGTTACTAATCCTCCGTTGTCTGTTCGTGTGTCTATCACGGGGCAATATGGAACCGTAATAGGTAGATAGACACTTGAACTTTTCGTGCAATACCTAAGTATGTGTTTCCATAACTTCCACGTTTTCCTAACTGAAGCGGCATACTGACAGACAGACGACGTTCTTTTTACTTATTTGTTCCGAGCTCAGGGGGCGACGCGGGTGCGTGCGGGTGTGGGCGCCCCAGCGGGCTGGCTGGGGCCGGGAACGCGCCGCACATGATTCGCTTAGGCGGTTATTTGCGTGGCGTATATCGGTGCCCGGTGTCTCTTCGGGGTCAGATTTAAATACATTTTCGAGTTTTGGCTAAAAAAAGCTTTTGTGCAAACTTATTAAAGCAAACTATGAAAGTCAAAACTTGATGTATGCAACAGCTCAATCGGATGTCAAGAAAGATAGTTCAAATTCAGCAGCCCAACAGACTGCCGTTTTAGTCCACAATCGACTTACAATTTGTTACAAGAACAGACTAGCCAATAGTCCAGAAAACCATTACTCTTAGACCACCAGTTCCTAAAGATAAATGATAGTAGGTACTCGTCGACATTTCGGGTGACAGCTCTTAAACTTAAAACTAACAGATTTTCGTAATCAGTTCAGTAGATTCGGAGATTATCCCCAAGAAAATACGACTATACTTTTCGTCCTGATAATAGATGTCAAAATCATTGTTACTTACCTTTTTGTCGCCACTTCGTTCGCGTGTTTCAATTTAATGAACTCTTCCCTTACTCCACCCTTTACTCTACTCCAACCTTCTTTGTAACATTCTGGTACAGTGGACTTTCCGATACAGTGGACATTCTGATACAGTAGAGGTTCTGATGCTGTGGTCCCCGGGCAGAGCTACCGGAATTGACGCCAGTAGGTATCACGATAACATAGATCGCTACGTTCGAATGAAGTCGACAGTTAGTTCAATAACTGTCGACTTTAATAATGTGGAATTCATACTTCCTGTTATCAATAACAAAAAGTTAATAATACTTTTCATATTTTATTGAGATTAAAGTTAAAAGTATTTCTGCGAGTCAGCCACCCAGATTTAAAGCAGTCGCCGACACGCGGTGACATAACTCCAGGGAGCGGTTCTAAGTCACGTAGCACATAATCTGTTGGTTATTGTGCTCTGTACAAGGAGGTGGCGTGCACCTCGGGGCTCGAGAACCGCTGCGTCACTCGCCGACGCCGCCGACTGCCGTACCTAAGGCGAGGGAAAGCTGCACTCTACTATCTATTTCGAATCAATTTAGATCACGTAGGTATACTAGGAGTCACTTTACTTCGTAGAATCTCCACTGGGGCACTGGGTTCAGAAAATAAATGATCGTCACGTAACATGCTTTCAATACATCTAGCGTTCTATAACTCTGTGCAATACTGGAGAACGCTGTGTGTGGTTAGGTACACTTACGAGTTATTAATTATTATCCAGAACCACCACGAAGATTCCACGCTAACCCGGGGGCACAGCCCGCGGCGGTACATCAACTCTATCCGAACCCAATTTAAATAGATAGGTAACGGTTTGCTGCGCAATGGTGCGTCGACCCGAGCGCCGAGTGGTGTCCATTTGATTACTTATGCATCAAACGCGTTCCGAGCCCCCCGCGCCCCGCTGCCGTTACCGCACCCCGCACCATCACACCAAACTTTAATAACACTTAATAGCTCCAGTCAAGTTCAAAAACGTTTTAAATTTAATAGTCGACTGTGCCAGTGCCACATCTCGTATATCAATCAGCGTTTATATGCCTCGGATCCTGCGCGTTGCGTGCGCTACAAAAAGGCAGTAAACACATCAGTCGTCTCGAATCTCCAATCCGACTAAATACGGGGCTATTGTTTACGTATATAGTTCACACTGCCGTCACTAGATGTCGCTGCAGTACTTTTAGAACGCGGTATCGAAATGTTCCGGTGGTTTAATATACCGATTTGTGATTTTTATTATACGAGCTTACGTCTTGGAACAGTTGTTTCATTTTATAATCGCTGGTACCGGGATTGGTTTTTGGGATACTTAGACAAGGTCCTTCAGATCCGGATAGCGACTGGAAGGATTGTTGGCGAGTGTCTATATTTCGCACGTCGAATAGGCAACAGATCGTTGTCGAGGGCGTGGTACAGTTGTTACTGGTGTTAAGCCAGTATTTTCAGCGAAGTAATAAATGGAAGAGGTTCCTGCCTGGTGCTGGTTGTGAGCAGCATCACAAAAGGAGGAGGTGGTTCAACCTTGGAAGGAAATATAACTGGAGGAGCAGCGTCAGCAGTCAAGTCCTATCAGCAATCAAACGTATCGAAGACAGTGAGTGGTGCAGTGATTGTGAGTACTCTTTGTGAATTCTTATAATTTGGACCTTATGTCAAGCAGTTAAAAGACTTTGAAGAAATTTGCGAATTCAAATATAATCAGTTTAGTAATTTGGAACTTAGAATAATTTCAAGAAAAGTGAAGCGACGGGGAATCCATGCCGAATTTTTAAAATTTTACAAGTGTCAAGATTTTAAAGACTTAGAATAATTTATGCTTTCTTTGGACTTATAATATTTTAGTTATAACATTTTAAAACTTGTGCTGTGTTTGAAGTTTACGAAATTTAGTTCAGATATTGGTTATTGTTTGGTTGTTCGTAATAATTTATAGCAAGTCACAGTCATGGAGTCGTTGATTAAACTTCAAATTAATTCTAAAGATGTAATGTTTAAAGGTTATACTAATTACAACAAATCACCAAAAGATCGTATTACTGTTAAGTATGTAGAAACACGGTTAGAGACTTTGGAAACTCAATGGCGGAATTTTAATACTACACACCGTAAAATGGTATCTGAAACTGATAGTGCAGAGTTTTCAAAGTCTATTTATTGCCAGGATGATGTTTATTATAAGACTGAAGAATTGTATATTGAATATAAGACTACGTTGAAGGAGAAGTTAGAGGAACTTGAGTCATCTTGTAAAACTGGGTCTGATAAGTGCAAGGATTTTAAGTCGAAAGAGAGTTTAGTAAAGTTGCCTAAGATTACTATACCTAACTTTTCGGGCAGGTATGGAGAGTGGATAACTTTTAGAGATCTTTTTGTTTCGCTTATTGACAAAAATAGTGAGCTAGATAACGTTCAAAAGTTGCATTATCTTAAAAGTTATTTAACTGGCGAAGCTGAGCAATTAATGCGACACATTCCGATTACCAAACAAAATTATGATATTTGTTGGAATCAATTGACAAGCCGCTATGATAACAAAAAGTATCTCTCAAGTCAAATACTAAAGCGCTTTATGAGCCAAAGGGTGTTACAGTCTGAATCTTCCGGCGCTATTAGGGAGCTTTTAGATAATATGAACGAAAGTTTAAATGCATTAACAAATCTAGGAATTGATGTGTCTACCTGGGATATTTTAGTAATTTATATAATGAGTCAAAAACTAGATCCTGCTACTAGAAAAGAGTGGGAATCTAAGGCTTATGAATCTGAAAATTTGCCTGCGTTGTCTCACTTTAGAGAGTTTTTGATGCATAAGTTTAGATCGTTGGAATTTTTAGACACAAAAAATAAACCTAAACCGGGTAACATAGATAAGAAAGTATTTCATTCGACTAATGGTTCTAGTGTTTCGTCTGTGGCATCCCATACTTGTTCGTACTGTAATGGTAATCATAAAATTATAAATTGTAAACAATTCGCAAACGAGGAATATCACACGAGACATAGCTTTATTAAAACAAAGGGTCTATGTTTTAATTGTTTGGGAGCAAATCACTCAGTTTATGCTTGTCGTCAGTCATCTAGATGCCAAATATGTAAGAGAAAGCACCATTCTCTGCTTCATCCCAAAGATTCCGCAAAATCTGGAGATAAAATGGAAGCTGTAGATAGTAAAAGTGTTGTGACAACAGCAACCACCTCACAAGACGAAGCCGAAGTTGTATCTTGTTTTTCGAATATTAGTAGTCAAATTTTGTTGGCTACGGCTTTAGTCGAGTCTCAATCGAAAACTGGTACAAATATAACACTTAGATGTTTGCTAGACCAAGGGTCTCAGGCATCATTTGTTACAGAATCTGTAGTGCAGCTGCTTGGACTTAAGAAAACTTCAAGCGATATATTAATTTCCGGTGTTGGTGGCGATCATCTCGATTCTTTGTCTTCGAAGTATATGGTTAATATAAAGCTAAGGTCGATTCATGATCCTAATTACGTAGTTTTAGTTAAAGCTCACGTTTTAACTAAACTAACATCATTACTGCCCTCGAAGAAAGTTGTTGTTCAGTTGAGTTCCGATCTAACTAGTCTCAAACTAGCTGATCCGAAGTTTAATTTGCCTAATAAGATTGACTTATTATTGGGTGCGGAGATTTATGGCCAGATTTTAGTTGAGGGACTCATCAAGGGTCCACAGGGTTCACCGATCGCTCAAAAAACGAGGTTCGGTTGGATCTTATCTGGAAAGATTCATTCAGGTACAAAGGTTCCTGAATCACGCCCAAATAATAAAATTATTAGCTTGCACACCCATTGCATAGATAATGAGCTTTTGAAAAAGTTCTGGGAGTTAGAGTCTGATGAGTTATCAAACAATATTAAAATTCTCACCGAAGATGAACATACATGTGAAAAGTTATTTGAAAAAACTACTTGTAGAGACGAATTTGGGCGCTATATTGTTCAATTGCCATTTAAAAGTGATACTCTCATGTGTGTGGATGGTCACTCTAAAATTAGCGCTGAGAGAAGTTTAATAGCGTTAGAAAAAAGATTATTCAAGAACCCGGAGCTTAAAGAACAATATTCTAAAGTCATGAAAGAGTACATAGACCTCGGACACATGGAGCTTGTCCCTCCTGAAGAACACGATAAACGTGAGGCTGTTTATCTGCCTCACCACGCGGTTGTAAGAGAGGACAAGACTACAACCAAGGTCAGGGTTGTTTTTGACGCTTCTCGAACTGGTACAAATGGCATATCGCTAAACAATGAGCTATTGATAGGCCCAAAACTACAGCCTGATTTAAGACATATCGTGATGCGCTGGCGTGTGCACCCTATTTGTTTAACGGCAGATGTAATTAAAATGTATCGCCAGGTGAAAGTCGCTAAGTCTGACACTGATTTTCAGCGTGTGTTGTGGAGAGACAGTAACGGCGTTATACAACATTATCGTATGTTAAGAATTACTTTTGGGATGGCTTCGGCGCCATACTTAGCTGTTAGAGCTATGCATCAATTAGCATACGATGAAGGTAGAGATTTTAAATACGCAGCAAGGATAGTTTTAAATGATTTCTATATGGATGATTTGATGACAGGGTGTTCCACAATTGAAGAATGTCTGGAGTTGTATAAGGAATTAAATGATATTATGAAACGTGGAGGATTTGAACTTCAAAAATGGGTTTGTAATGATGAAGAAATTATGAATAGAATACACAGAAAGAATTGTGAAACAGAAAATAAACTAGAAATAGGAAAGGAGAAAGGATTGGAAACCACAAAGGTATTAGGCATAACGTGGAATCACAACACCGATGAGTTTGAATACTCTATTCAACTTCCTCCTTTAAATGAGCCTGTGACAAAAAGAAAAGCTTTGGCTGATATCTCACGATTGTTCGATCCGGTGGGATGGATCGCTCCTGTCATAATAAGGGCGAAAATTTTCATTCAAAAGTTTTGGATGTGTGGTGTTGATTGGGATCAGACTCTACCACCTCAATTATTACATGAATGGAAATCTTTTAGGAGCGAACTCTCACAAGTTGTGAATTTCAGGATCCCTAGATGGATGAACAGTACTAGCGATTCGTGTATCGAGTTGCATGGTTTTAGTGACGCATCTATGGATGCCTTTGCTGCTGTAGTTTACGTTCGGATTATGAACCCTGATGGCTCAATCCATGTCAGTTTGGTAACGTCTAAAACGCGTGTTTCTCCAATTAAGCAAGTCTCTATACCTAGGTTAGAGTTATGTGGGGCTCAATTGCTCGCAAAATTGTTGACGGAAGTTTCGGACGTACTGAAAATTCCTAGGATGAGAATTCATGCATGGACAGATTCTTCAGTTGTACTCGCATGGTTAAGCAGCCATCCTAGCCGATGGAAAACTTATGTGGGCAATCGTGTGTCTGCCATCCTAATGTTACTCGAGCGCCCGCAGTGGTCGCATGTACGGTCTAAGGACAACCCAGCTGACTGTGCGTCTCGTGGTATTAAAGCTTCAGAGTTTTCTGAATTACGGTTGTGGAAGGAAGGGCCAAGTTGGTTGAAAGATCAAATTATAAAATACAGTCCACTTCCAGATGATTATCAGGATACCAACTTGGAAGAGAGAACAAAGAAGGTGACTTGTGCTTCTACTAATTATGCGGATTTGGACATGTTTAGCAAATTTTCGTCTCTTAGAAAACTTATTCGAGTTGTTGCTCTTTGTAGACGGTTTATCAAGTTGATGAGAGAACAGCCGAAACCTAATTTGCCTAGCTGGCTAACAAGAGACGAGTTGCAGCAATCTTTATCATTATGTATAGAGCAATGTCAAAACAAATATTTTCAGGAGGAAACAATGGTGTTAAAGATGAAGAAAACTATTAGTAAAAAAAGCAAAGTTTATTCACTCAGCCCATTTTTAGATAGTGATGGAGTATTGCGTGTTGGAGGTCGACTGGAAAACGCACAACTGTCAGATGCTATGAAACATCCTGTATTAATTCCTCGTGAATCCCACTTAGCACAACTCATTATTGCAGATTCTCATCAAAAAACATTGCACGGAGGACCGCAGTTGATGCTCAATGTGATTAGGACTAAATACTGGATCGTAGACGCAAAAAACGCTGTGAAGCAATATGTACGCAACTGCGTGACATGTGTTAGGCACTCTGCAAAGACTAGCCACCCTCTAATGGGACAATTACCTTCATCTAGAGTGACACCTAGCCGAACTTTTTCTCAGAGTGGAGTCGATTACGCGGGACCGATTGCGATTAGAACTACAAAAGGTAGAGGCCATCGAGCCACCAAGGGATACATATGCCTGTTTATATGCATGGCTACGAAGGCTATACACCTCGAAGCTGTTAGTGACATGACGTCTGAGGCCTTCCTTGCCGCATTCAAGCGATTTGTATCTCGCCGTGGTCATGTCGTGGACCTTTGGAGCGATAATGGCTCTAATTTCATAGGTGCTGAAAGAGAGCTGAAAACTACTAATAGAAGAAAGATCGGTTGTAGCTGTCGAAATTTCTAACTGGCTAGCAGATAATGGTACCTCATGGCACAGAATCCCACCCTATGCTCCAAATTTTGGTGGACTATGGGAGGCTGGGATTAAGTCCACTAAGCACCACTTAAAAAGGGTGATTGGTACCTCTACATTGACTTTTGAAGAGTTGGCAACAGTGTTAACTCAAATTGAAGCGTGCTTGAATTCCAGGCCTCTATCTAAGATAAGTAGCGACACTGAGGAGATGTTCCCATTAACACCAGGACACTTTCTGGTGGGAGAACCTTTAATTTTAGTACCCGATGCCAATTACGAAAACTCCAATATTGGTCATCTCCGACGGTGGCAGTTAACTCAACGAATGGTCCAGGATTTTTGGAGACGCTGGTCACAAGAATATCTCACTCAATTTTTTAATAGGTACAAATGGAATAAATACACCGTTGAACCCAATATTGGAGATATCGTTTTGGTAAAAGAAGATGATCTTCCACCAGCTAGATGGCTTTACGGCATCATAGTAGATAAGCATCCTGGTTCCGATCAGGTTACTCGTGTGGTAAGTCTTCGTTGCAAAGGCACAATTATAAAAAGAGCTGTATCAAAATTGTGTACTCTACCCATTACTGAGTAAGTACAGAAAACATATAGTTTTAACATATAGCTACAATATTAGTGTAAGTTGGATAAGTATTAGTAAATTGCTTATGTAGTAACTATTTAAGCTGTAAACTTACGTTGCTCATTAGAATTGCTTATGTAGTAAATTATTTTAGTTATAATATTGCTGCTTGAAATGTTAAGTTAGTGATGTACTTTAGTATTATGGCTTTACTGCTTTTGTTTTTACTAGTTTTGTAATATTTCTAGATTTACGAGGTCATTATGATGAACATTCTGTTCATGGTGCCCGGTATGTTTACGTATATAGTTCACACTGCCGTCACTAGATGTCGCTGCAGTACTTTTAGAACGCGGTATCGAAATGTTCCGGTGGTTTAATATACCGATTTGTGATTTTTATTATACGAGCTTACGTCTTGGAACAGTTGTTTCATTTTATAATCGCTGGTACCGGGATTGGTTTTTGGGATACTTAGACAGCTATTGTTCCGGAAGGACTTGTGTGGCGAACAATCGTTATTTTTTTCCGGCTCAACCTACGTCTTGCGTCTGGGATTGAATAGGATGATTAATCACGCGAAGTGTATCAGTATTTTAAGTTTAGATATATTTTTTTTTCACTATTTTTGTAAACATAAATAAACAACTTAATATAACTTAGATATAGAGGTAGAATGATTCGAATAGAATTCTAGGTTCCGTTAAACGCATAAAGCACTAAGCAATTCTGAGACTGGCTTATCTAAAATCTATCAGGACAGGACGTCAACGTGGACCCACCGCATTATGAGAGAATTTCTCAGCTCAAGCACCAAACCGGCAGATCTCTGAGGTTAATTGATAGCTTACGGTTTGTGAATGCGTGCAAGAATGCTGCCGTTGCAGATTTAGTGCTATTTGTGTCGTAATAAATCGTTTCGCCTTGTCCGTCGTATCGGCCAAACTCCTCAATTGTATACGAGTCTAATAAGCCCCGTATACAGAGCTATGCCTTCTAAAGCGACACTGTAAATCTACTCCGGCAATTGCCGGTGGCGGGTTCGCAGTAATGTAACGACTTGCTGTGAATAAGTAAATCATTTTCCATTAAAAATGCAGCCAATTAATTTCAACGTTTTAAAACTAGTCTCACAGTTAACGGTCAATAGATAACTGTACCGGTAACTGGAGCGCTCGCATTAGTTCTATTTGAACGTTGGATTCGACGAGAATAACCAGCCCTTCGTCTGGTTTTTGCGGCTGCGGCAGCGTGTGCGCAGCGCCCGCGAGCGGCGGCACCACGCATGCGCGCCCGATGCATTCCCAAGCTTTCTAGACCTTTGTGTGTTCACTCGTATAATTACGTATTAAACACGATACTTGTTTCTGACGAATCTATCTTGCAGGTTTCATAAATAAAAGCTAGCAGGTAAGCAGTTGAAACAGCTTACATAATGGCATAAAATGTTGCATAGCTGGCGCGACGACTTTTGAACTGTCGTTATTATTTTCACTGTCGATTGAACATTGAGAACAATTTAAAATTAACTACTCTGCTTATTATTTTCTTAAGTAATTGACGCACGGCAACGATTTCATTACTCGTTGTCCAATTGGCTGTGTAATTACTTAAATTGAAATTGAAGTTAATAATATCTGGTCTGACGAAACTTAGTAGTTGCCCATCTAATCAATAACTAATGGTACGATTATTCTTGTAGGTCCCGTCAATAATCTTGAAGTACTTTGACGAGGTGGGAGGAGGTTTGCACAGGCACATTCGTATGTAAAGTCGCTACTGTGCAATGACGTGTCTTGTTCAAGAATATTGCCGCGAACTATAGGTACCAAGTTCGATTGTCTCGAGAGTGTACAGCTTGTCTTCACAGCCCCTGCGTTTCCTGGCAAACGTGTCGGACAGTGGCCACCTTGCGCCGGCTAACAACGTTATTCGCGCCTGTGCACCGTGCTTCCTACGCGGGCCATGGACGGGCCACGGACGGGCCACGGGACGCGTTCTAACACTGAGCGTAGTTATTTCGTATTCACGCCAAGATTGGCGGACAGAATAATAAGTTGCACCGTATGCGCCGTATGAGCGCCCAACACGCGGCGACTCTGTGAATGTTTGTGAAGTTTAAAACATTCAAATTGTGGATCTTTTGAGTTGAGTGCTTTAGTTTGTACAAGTTTGTATGCAATTTCAGTGAGGATATTTTAAAATTTTGAGATTAACAATGAAGCCTCTAGTCTCGTGCGCTAAGAAGAAAGATAGAAGACTATAAAGATATGAAAACTTAATCTTAACAATCTTAATAACATATTAACGGGTAATAGAGGCTTGTTAAAGCAAATGAAACTACTCGACTATTCTAATGTATCGAATCATTCGAAGTTGATAACGTGTGGAAACTAAAATATTTCGGTTAGTCCCTTCCTTACTCAACCCAACTCGTAGCCATAATTCGGTTCTTGGGTAAGAATAAAAAGGCATTCCTCCGGGAAATAATATCAGTGTGGTCGCACAGTTTTCACGCACGTACACTGCAAATGGTCTCCGAATTTCGTAGTGATGCGTGAGGTCACGAGCCTCACGACCGTTTCCTTACGCAGTGACGTTTTACGTAAAAACTCATCCATCATTCCGTAACGAACCGAGCGTAACAAAAGACCAAGGATTGTTGCCGACGAAAATTTCAGCCACAAAAAACTAAACAACTATAGTTCTCTAGTTCTAATTTTTGTTTTATCTTTTGTGTTGAGCTAACGAATACGAAAAAGCATTGAGACGAGAGTAGGTACCTACATCAATGAGACTCGACACTCTTTAATGTGGTGTCTAAAGCCAATAAACTACCGTTCTTATTGGTAGCTCGCTGCATCTAAAACGCGTAGACTATCAATTTTCACAGAAGAGTAATAGAAATATAAAGTTTATGAGACTGACAACCTTTTATCAAACGACTTGTTACGTATGTTGGCCAATAAATAATGATCATTTTTGTGAGGATCATTATTTGTGGAAGAAATTGCCTTAAATGTAATTGACTATTATACGGATTTGGGGACATACTCGACCGAGGAACCGCCCAAAAGTGTCACGTTGCAAGAAAAGTCATCAATCAAGAGCCGCAAAAAAGGAAGTATTCTCGGCGAGAGGACAACATCCAGAGGAAAAGTTTGTAAAAAATGAATTCTTTTTTATTATTTCTGTCGACGCGGGAATTAAATTATAGACGATGAAATGAGAGATTGACTGTACTATCCTTATATTTCCTTGTTAAAATATCTAATTAGATCAAGTGTTTTCGTTTGAGCTCGGTAGATCTGGTTGGTATAAATAATTTCTCAGGCATTTCTGGTTGAAGATTCTCATCCATTGTTTTCAATAACAATGTTTACATACTCATTCGTATGGGAGAATATTAGCATCATCCAAAGGTGTCACATTACAAATATCACACATTCTCCCACGTCGGCGCGCCGTCGGCGTCGTTGCGACACCGACCTACGGCAAACTGCTCGATTACACTTGAAGCGTTGTGAAATATTAGAAGGTAAAAATGCCACTTCTTCGCGGCTCACTTCAAATAAGTCATAATGCCTACAAATTCATTAATTAGCAGGCTACGAGAAACTGTGAAGGTCACTCGCAGCGCTCTCGATTCCAGACGGATTACGTTAATCGCGGATTGGTTGGCGCCCAAAGGATTTGGACTGCGCTCTGATACAGTAGACTTTCTCTCCATCTTATTCGTGGATATTAGGTAGTTTAGGATTTTGTCCCGAGGGATTCCAAAGCCCGTTGAAGGATTACCTGACAAAAACTTGGATAGAAGTGTAAGAATTTAAAGTAACGAACCCACTCTTGTAGATTTTACACACAAATCTCCTATACTTAGGTACCTACCTAGGTGTCAGCAGCGTTATCGCTATACCTAATCATTACTTAAGTTGCAAGTTAATGCTTCGCACAGCAAGTACGCTGTGCTCACACTGGCAGTTAAATATGCATTTACGAGTTAATCCAGCCGGATGGCTCTGATGAGTGGCCACGCGTGCGCGAGTGTGCGGTAAGACCACAACCACGCGGCGGTGTCATATTCGTTATAAGCGACATGATAGATCGCAACATGACCGTTGCATTATGTCTTCCTGTACGTGTGATTGTGTGTACCTTCGCTGTGTCATTGCATGTGCGAAATGTGACACGAATTCTGTATATCAACTTATGTCCAACAATGCTATGCGTAACTGCTGTATGTAAATTTTGAACGGTGATTTAACATAGATTAATTCAATATCCATATAAAGTACTTCATATTTATGGTTTAGTTTCCGTGACGGCATACCTACATAATGTAATTTTTTTGTGTACCTAACTAATTACAAGCATGACAATGAGTACACCTGGAGGTGAGCTGTCTGGCTGTGACTCACTGAATTTATATAGGTATAAAAACACTACTACCTACCTAGTAACTACTAAATAGTCTAAGCGAGAACGCCCGCCCGCAAGAAAGTGTCAACATCGTTATCACAGTCACGACAGTAGCAAATAAATCTGTCTTTTTGTCGTCGCTACCCACAACTATTTCGGACATAACGAAGTGCAGGAAAGTCAAAAAACGGTTGACGAGAATGATCCATTAAGCGAGTGTTACACTAAAATGGACGATCCGGAATCCCGCGGGGAAACGGCAGGGAGCGAAATCTCGCGGGGTTCCCGCCATTTGTTATCTGGTCGCGACTCCCGCCCGGACCATGGCCACCATTAATCTGTCCCATTCTTTATCACGAGGTATCAGGGGGATCAGTCAAATGGTTTTTATTTATGGGACAAAACGCTTCGCCACTTTCATTCCCTAATGTTGTTAATGGAAGTCATCGTGCAGTCGCTAAAGATCATTCGGCGTAGGATTGTTGATATGCACGTACGCGTACTTTGCACTCATTTAATACCTATAATATTATATTATTCACTAAGGCGATAAAGCAGTGTCTTCCGCCATGGATGGCATAAAAAATCCTGTGTCAGATCCTGGTCTCTATTAAATCATAACTACTGAGTGAAGCGAGGAGTTCAAGACGCTCATGACTAAGGCAGCTTTATCGCGGAGGTAAATACCTACTCTACTTTTCACACCATCTGTGAGACAATAAATAAAGCAATTACCCACAGCGTCTGATTTAGCAAACTACGCAGTAAAAATATAATTTGGAACTGAAAATTATCACAAAACACATTTTAAAGCATTTTTTTATTTTGAATAATTTGCAGCAGTCTAAGGTCCAGCAACCATACTGCTAGTCTATGGTCACAGTTATTGCAAACGCGCCGTTTTCTTTGTTTATTGTGGTAATAAAAGAAATATTTCAAATTCAAATCTCTGTATTCCCTTGGGAGTTTCATACAATATTATCTAAGCCCCTGCGGGTAACAAGACCATGCTTTACGGTGACATTTCATGATACTTGATTGGACATTGTATTGTAGTCGACCGTCGAGCAGCGGACCTATCTCGCGCTGAGACATCTCGAAATCGAAATTTTTCTAGCCACACAAATATGTATTAAAAACATACTGAAATCACTATTGCAACCAAAATCGCCAATTCTTTATTGTCGTAGATAATTTTCAGTTGTTTTTAACACAGAAATGTGACGTAATGTTTTAAACTATCGCGGTTATTATTACACATTATAATTATATGTTCCGGGTTTCGCGGGAACAAGTTTCCCTTAAGAGAAATGTGACTTAAAAAAATGTCGAATTCGAGATGTCACAGCGCGAGAATAAGCTGTAAAAACTTATTTTATGACGAATTAGGTTATATTTTTGATTAATTAAAATATTTAAATGAATTCATACGGAGCTGTTTATTAAATTCGCGTCAGGAAGTGAAATTAGCAATGTTAATGTTTAATGTCCAGCTTCGTACACTTAGTAAACTCAGCCAAATAATGTACAAGAAATGAAATCGTGACGCGTGTATTTCCGCAGTTTATGTGTTTGTTTAAAAATATACAGTTCACTTCCCTCGGAAACGGCTGCTCATATTTATGGAACTCTGTGTACATTACTCGTATTCTCGTTGCAACGTTGAATACTGTATGAAACATTTGCTGGGAACTGCAATTTTGTAAAGAATAGTGGAGTCGCCTCTCAATGTATATGAAACTCCTACTAAAACCAGAGGCTCTATTTTTGAATCGCTCGCTTCGATTCGAAAGGCTTTCAATTTGAATTCTCGGCATGAAAAATTTCATATTTTTAAAAATCATATTGGCAATACCGGAAGCGTACGGTTCAAAAATGGGAAAAATCAGCATCATGCATCAACATATCGAATTTTTCATGCCGCAAATGTAAATTTAAAACCATTCGAAACGAAGTCAGTGATTCAAAATTAGGATTCCAACAGAACTCATCGTCTGGATTTAAACGACGCGATTTTAGATTTAAACCGACTTCTTAATGGCTTCTTTTGAAATGGACCGTTCATAGCGGGTCGTGAGTGGTGAGCTCGCGGTGCCAGCGGTTGGCAGAAGACGTTACTACTCTTGCAACATCGTCTTTTGCATAATATCTGGTTTATTGCATGCAAATATGCTTAATGTCAGCCAATATGATACAAAATGCCTTGTAGAGTCGACTATGAGTTAGGAAAGTTAATACAAGGTTATACACACGATTATTCTGTAAATATAAGAAATATCAAAAACCTTTAAACTAATATCGACAGTAGCTTTCTAATGAATAAACTATCAATCATGTCGATTTTTTAACGTGACACTTTATCATTTAGCGCTCCAAACATTTAATATGAATTTCGTAGAGGGCTCATCATGATCAAAACACAAAATAATCGTTGGAGAATTGTACTGTATTTAATGTATTGTACTGTATTTAATTCCAACACAAAATAGTAGTTGGAATTAAATACAGTGTTTTACAATATTACAGGGAAAACAGTAATCGTTATTCCCTTAAAGACTATAATAAAGATACTGATTGTCAGACTTCCTTTAACGAACCGGTAACCGCAGTACGACGCCAAATATGTAAAGTTCGACTCAAGCTTTAAGCTCTAAACCTTTTGTTCTCCGAAACAGCAAAAGAATCGTAATGATAACGTTGCAACGTAAATGGATCAGTAAAAGAGCAAATTATCGGGAAACAATCGCGGAGTGATGTATAGTATCTGTGAGTCAGAGTCGAGGAAACTGACTCACGGACGGCGCTAACAGATATTCTCGGAATAGTCAATAGCCTTGACAATCAGAAGTGGATTGCTCACTGGCCCATGTCTATTGTATTTACCTTCAATTTCGCTTTAATCTTTTTTCCACACTGCGGGCTTCGCACTCGAGCAGCTAACTAAACAATCAAGGTCTGTTTATCTTCTTTCACACCTTCACTTCGAGGTGTTTCACGAGCAGTCTAATTTTAAGATCAGATTAATACGTGTTTAATTCGTACCTATACCTATAGGTCATGTAAACGGGTAATGCTCATCACTTAACGACTGCAACTCCTGTTTATTCAGGTTTTACAGCGACGACATTGACACGGCAGTGCTTCTTTGGGATGAGCACATCGTCACTTATTATGGGAGTAAGAATACTATGGCAGTACATATTCAATGTCACGTACTTCGGTCACTGTATGTATAAATACGGCCCTTGTGATTGTGACCACTATACATAATTAAGGCCTTTTGTCATAACTGTTATTGGTAATAAAATTGCCATAACTTCATTAGCTAGCGCCTGTTGTGGAGCCTTTATTGCAGTTAAGCTCGCCTGACTGTACCTAACTGTCTCGGTTGCTCGCCTACCTTCTCAGTGTTTTATTGCTCTGCTTAGACGGAAGTTGAAATGAATTTGTTTCCTACTCTTTTTTCTTATGTGTCTTTTCCCACCCATTCTCAGATTGTCCTCGGGCTGTCTGAGTGTCAAAAGCTATAATAGGTTACCACGCCATTAATTCATATGACACCTACTGGTACTCGGGCATTGAAAAGTACGAGCATTTATTTTAATAGACATAATTTGAGCCGGCATTGTATGTGTGTCACGGGCAGCCCGCGGAGTTCTGTTCGGAGTGGCTCGGCTTCCAATCGTCGCCGTATCGTATGCGAGAGCTGGAGAGCGTCAGTTGTGCGGGCTATTCTGTCGAATAAAGATAAATGGGCCCGGGTTAGAGGGGCGGCGGGACGGCCAGGGCATGGGGCTAATTGGCTGTCAACGATGAGCCCGATACTCCATACCACGCACACGCCGAATGCAATCGACGGCTCACTGACACCCGGGGCGAGGCCGGGGTCCATCGTGACATTCAGTGGAATGGACGAGCAAAACAATGACGTCTGATTGGCCCGCGTCACACCCCGGCTTGTCGCCGAAGTGATAATTGATTTCAAAATAAAGATTATTCGAGCAGAGGTGTCGTTTCATTCAATGTGATTGCCGCAGGAGCCACAATAATGTGCAGAACATTATTTTCAAACAGTAGCATAATTCAGATTTGGACAAGATAACATAGAATATATCGCACTAGGATAAATAAATATATCAACATTTGTACAGTGACGGTGGTAGGGCTCCATCGACCCTTAGGAGGCCGTCTAGATGGGTATCAGCCACCTACATGCTTTTGCCGCCGTTGTTGTATTCCGATTTGAAAGATAGCCAGTGAATTACAGGCAGGCTTTACAAATACAAATGTCCAAAGATATGTAGGCGACAGTTACAGTTACTTTAACTACATCTTTTGAATTTTTGTTATTTCGATTGCCTAATCGTTTTAAGGTTGTATTTTTTAATAATGTAATTATGCTTCATCAATAATTATAACAATTTTAATCCATACTGAACCGAAACAATGACATTGGCCATACTACGCTACAATAACCTTCCCGCTAAATATACAAGCATAGCCTTTTACGTCCCTACCTACTTACCCATACTTATAAAAAAATAATAAACATTCCCCCTTATCCACGTAGCCCGTTACATGCGACGACGCTAAGCCGCCGACGTGATAACCAGATTAGAGTGACAGGTAGGCGGGAAGGCGCCTCCGACATGTACCTAATATGAAGTTAGGACGCTGCGACACTCGGCCCTCTCCCACGGTCATAGCCTTCATTAACATTATACGCTCATTAACGGGACTTGGTACACACCTCGCCCAATCTATCCGGACAAACTGTCTTTGTTGTCAACAACGCGGAAACACCACGGGTTTAACGAAAATTGACAATCTACACTTCTGCGGTTGGTCGCACTGCTTTAATTGCTCGGGTTAAGTTGTAGGTTTAAGCCGTAGTCATTAAGTGGTAAGACCAGCCAGTAACTGAGCAGGTGCGACAACAGTACGATCTTCATCTGCCTGCTGAGCGTGGATCTTTTTTTAGTTTATTAGGTTTATCATTATGGATCTCTTCGGACCGGTGCGGCCATGACGACCTTTGTCGACCCCTAATCAGATCTGCGCTAATGCGCATGAAGATGGCTAGCATAGACGATTATTTATAGCAATACGTTCCAAAAATATTTAAAAAATTTAAATAATGAAATTAAATGTTATCAAGATGCAGATAATAATCTATAAATAGTATAAAACAAAGTCGCTTTGCGTGTATGTAAATGTATCTATGAATCTACGCTTAGATCTTTTAATAAACGCAACGGATTTTAATGCGGTTTTCAACAAAAGATAATTTGCGCCGGGTCCACTAGTTAAAAATATAATGGATTACAATAAAGTTATATAAATTAATTTTAATTTGAAATACTAATGTGCTCAAATCCAGCAGTAAATTTTATGACCGTTACGGGCTTAGGTTTCTGATTTTCCGCTCTGATGTAACATTTTGTACCCTGCAATATGTTAATAAATAAAACAAGAATGGAGACTAATGTTTAAATTTAAATTACAATGTACGGTCATTTGTTTTTATAAGTTACGGACTCAAGGTCCAGAATTTTGTTTAATTGTCAAGGTTCGCTCGGGCCGGTCTGTTTAACAAAAACTTGTGCGATGATCGCATCGCTGCTCAAGGTGGGGTAATCAATTCACAGTGCACGTACCTAGGTACCATTTAGCGGTATTTAGATCAGCTTAAATTATGACCATGGGAAGGAATTCGGTCTTGTTGTTGATAACACAACGATGATGATAATATGTATCAAACAAATTATCATCATCATCGTTGTGTTCGAAATACTGTTGTTCGTGTTTTTTTGTGACGCTGTGCGACTTTTGCCTCCCGTAAATGAACTCACGTGGATGTGGTTCGTGGACGGACAGTGTTAGAAACGAAGCAGTGTTGCGGAGACTTGGAACAATGGCTTATGAAAAGTATAAAAATAAGAAATATCTTTAACACCTAAGGCACATAAATCGAAACGAAAAATACAACCTTCTGCAACTAATAATCCAGGCTAAAATACATGGCCGCAGACCACCTGGCCGAAGAAGGACAATCTGACTGAGAAATCTCAGAGACTGGTTTGGGATGAGTACTATGTCCTTATTCCGGGCCGCAGACTCTACAGTGAAAACAGCCCGTTAGGAGATGGCACTAGGAGAAGGAGAAGGTAAATGAACTACAACAGGTAACAGTCTATACCTAGGCTAAATAGGCTGTAAACGTCTGGATGCAAACACAAGCATCATATCGCTTAAGTTATGACGCAAGCAGAAAATTAAATCGGCTCACAAGATACACACTCATATTATGGAAATGGACAAACAAACCTTTCGACTACTACATCATCATAGTAGCGAAGGGTAAAAACGGCGAGGCTCACACGATAAATCTGTGGAGACAAACAGCTTGCAGCGTCGGGCCCGGACAAAGTAATGGACTAATTACATTAGCCGGGACAACGTTGGGCGCGCACGCCCGGGATACCCGGCCTATTAAAATAGTGATGTTTGCCATCGACTTTACATGTGCGAGCAATATTTTGCAGCCTACTGGTGGTTTAGCCGTGTGATCTCCGGCAGAGAAGAATATTGCATCCCTTTGATTATTGGTGTCGTAAAAGGCGATTGTCTAGGCTAATCTAGGACCTTCGTGGGCCAGAAAATGGACATTTGTTTCCTGTTGAGTATTTTAAACATTGAAATCTTTCACCTGCCAAGAGTGGAGATTATAGATGAACCCAGCACTGATGAGCAGGCGCCTCATGTCTAGCGGGGTCTGTTAAAGGCTGTTAATGATGGTGATGAACGATAACGATGAGTGAAGGTTATTTCTTTCTTTTTGTTTATCAAGTTTCCGCTTTTCGATGGACTTGTATTGAAACTGGCTGGATAATAAATGAAAAAATATTTTCAAAGGTTTACCCACCTACGTGTTCCTTTGTTTTGTTCCGTAGGTACAATTCGGGAATCGGGGTACCTATTTAGTAATACTGGAATATGTTCCGCCGCGAGGCGAGACATCCAGCTTTGAGCACCCAGTAGTGGGTACGTGTACGTAATTAGAATCGAAGGCGTTCCGGTGGGCGTACAATTGCTTCCTTTGTTTCGTTTTAATAGGATTCTGCATTGTATAATTTGATTCCCGCTTTGTGGGAGGCGTTCGCCGCAAGATGCGGAAATCGAGTGCGCTGCGGGTGCGGAAGGATGCAGTTGTGAGCAGTTTGCGGCGGGTAACTGCGCGCCGCGCCGGGTTCATTGCTGTAAGTACGGGCTGCGACCGCGACTCGGCGTGATGCAGACTTAGGATCATCTCATACTGGAGTGACAGCGGTTCGCAGCGTCCAGCAGCGACTAGCTCGACAAGTGAGACTGGCAGCGGCTTTGAAAGCTAGTTCTTTATCTCGGGCTAACAATACAGTCTATGTCTAGTGATAATTTGCAGCACTAATAGTTGAAATTCACATTCTGTGTGTTACTTCGATAATTCAAGACATCTATAAACAGTGTTCGTAGTTTGATTGATACGGCAAGCCGTGATTTTGGGTTTTGTTTGTGCACCAAATAAGACAAGTCAGTCTGGACAGATCACACATGCAGTCGTGTATGCACCGTAGGCCGCTAGTCTTTCAAGCGAGAATTTATTTTGTGTTTGCGGTCCTGCCGCCGCCGTTGTTGCATTCGCTGTGTTGTGATTGGCTAATTTGCAAACATGTTTTATTTCAAGATTTGCTTAGCTATGAGGTGGGAATATTTTGAAAAATCGCATCATTTTCTGAGCAGACATTCCCGATCTCCGCCAGGGTCAAGTCATCTTTTAAAAGATATAGTATAGTATAGTATGTACTTATTCACAGAATATATCCACTACTACTTAAGTAGGTACTGAACATTAAAAATCAATAAATTGGATCGTGAAGATGTAAGTTTGATTCTCAATTAAATGGATCTGGATGAAACTTAATTTATAGAGAAAACGTATTATGTAGAAGTCTTTGCTTGGATGTGGATATTTTTTGTGCTGTCAAGGTAGCGAGTAAAATGCGGGTTGTCGGAAAAAATATTCTCTTTTCCAACCTCATCATCATCATCCTGTCTTGAATCCCGGCTGTGCTCCTGCGGCTCGCGAGGGCCCGGGGTCCGCCTTGCTACTTTTCTAATGTGCTGCTATAAATATTGGAATAGGTATTAGAAAAGTGAAGAATTGGTGATCAAACGAGCTTAGGTACCCATCGCCGCTTTATCAGTGCTAAGGCAATCACACGTAAACACAAAATGAAAATAGTTGCAGGTCGGTGTTGGAACCATAGATGTCGAATAAATATGATTTTTATACTTACACTGAATATTTGTGCAAGGCCTGAGCATTTTAATTATATTTCTATAATTCGGGTCTTAAAGTTCATAAGAATATAGGAATTCCGCTTCGCACTTAATAGCAGATATTTTTAACATACATTATTTTGTAGACTTAAATGCCTCAAACATATTGGTTTAAATTGAACCTTGTACATTCTACTAAGTCGCTGATCACAAAGGTTGCGTAGCATTAAGAGTGGGTATTTTAGAGTAACTAACAATTTACGTGAAAATAGGTGTGATATAATTGGGCGGAAATTGCTTTACGGCATTGTTAAGTTAATTTTTACGTTTATTAGCATCAAGAATTTATATTTTATACGGGCTATTAAATTGCTCCCATACTAAAGTGATTTCAAAAATAACGGTACAATTCAGCTTTCATTTAGTCTTGGACCAGTGAGGCGAGTGTTTATTTATTATGGAATCAATCTTGGGACGGGCGCACGCTGTGTAACGAAACAGATTTGACTACTAATGACTTTCACGCGATATTTAGCATAATCTGATCGGGCGAAGCACCCGCCACCGCGGAGCCCCACCCACGGGATTGTGGTTCGTCTATCATTTAATGAGCCTTAAATCAACCTTTTCAATTAGCGATTCCATGTCGATTTGATGACTTGCCACGTTACCGCACTAACGAGATAGTTACTAGTTCACATGGCTCATTTCCTTTGGTAGTCATCTGTCATAGTTTGCGAGTATCGAGTGCTCGCAAATAATAACTCACGTGACACGGTAATTATCAATTAGTGAATCTAAAATGTTTTTGCTTCGCGTTTTTTCCTCTAGTCTCTAGAGAATCATTTTTGGAATCGGACCGGAATAATAATGTTGAATAAATTATATTTAATGGTGAGTGGGTTTGTATTTTTTTTTCTAACAGGGACCGGTCCGCCGAGTTGAGTGTTCTTTTTTGTAATCAATTTTAGATTTGGAGTGGAGTCGTGACCCGCGCGCGTGAGCCTGGCGGGCTTCCGCGCAATTTGCTCTCGAATACGTCGGCAGTTCCAAGGCGCAGCCTGATCAGCTTACATCGGCACACAATATATCACTCACAGCGATCGCTCGTTGTGTATCTGCCACGTAATGTTCTGAAAGTAATTCTGACGTTGCTACGGACATAGAGTTTATTAGGTACCTACCCACTGAATTTTGTATAGTAATCGAGTGGAGTAACATTCTCTTACATGAGTAAGCTTTGAATTAAAAGTGATGGTGTCAACAAACCGTACACGTGTACGAGCTCACGAGTGCGAGTGTGTATACCAAAACAAGGTTTAAATCCTTTATCCGTAGATAAAGCGTAAGTTACAAAAATGGGACGTCCCAAATTTGGCGCGCAAGAGGAAACTCCGTAAGGAATATCCGGCTGAATAAAGTCGAGGACAAATCGTCGCCGCGGCTTTTGCGGACTGCGGAGGATCCGCGAGGATTGTTATTGATGGCGGCGCCCGCACCGCGGCTATCAGATAGTTTTCATTATGGCCGATCATGCGTGCCGGAAAAATACGGGACATCCCGGAAAAATGGCGAAATGCCCGCCGAGCCGGGACCGCCGCGGGCGTCCGCCGCTTATCTTGGTGAATGACTTAACGCCAATCCTATCACATTTACCTACTTCTTACTTATATCCGAGCCAATAAACTTATAAGATAAATGAAAGAAGACCAGTTTTATGTCTCTCTCATACAGGTGGTGCAGTTAATTGCCTCTCAGACGCGGAAACAGGTTGCTAAGTCTGATTAATGCGATTATGTTAGCGCTACAGTTATCTTCACCAAATTCGACAGGTTTTGTGGTTACAATAAATTTTAGCTTATCTTGATGGCTATTTTTATTACAACCGGCTGGGCTAGACAGTAATATTGTGTAAATTTACAACCTCACAACATCTCTAGCCTTGAAATAAACATGAAATTTAATATTTATTTGTATTCGGTGTTCATTAGCTTCGATATGAAAATTAACGACTTCCTTTATACCTCACTAAATAGATTCCAGTTAGTCGGTAATAAAGCTAAAGGTCACTTAACAATATAATTTGTAAGTTAAATATCTATATTGTCCTACATATTGTGTATAATAGGTACTGTTTGAATTGAAAATGCTTGACCTTAATGCAGACCATCTATTATCTCAAATGAATGAATTAAATAGCAGTGGATCAAATTAGTGCACGCGTGGGAATGGGTGGCGCAAGAGAGACATTCTTCCCTGGACAAACGAGCGACCTGCGGGGGTCCTCAATTATTCCAGCCTCTATGTCCCGGAATGTCTAATTTGCTCACGTAATTTTGCCCGGAATTTGTCCCAGGCCGACGGATGCTCGGAACTATTTTTATTGCTTGTTTCCTATTTGCTCGAGTCCACTGGGCACAATAACTTGGAGCCTCGCGAACTAACCAACTTGTCTCCACAAGAGTATTGTTGATCGCACGTCGTACTCGCGGCCGGGGGAGGCAGTAGTCAGCCTTTCTTTCAAACCGTGAGAGCGATCGTGCCAGTAAAAAAAAACCGCTGGTACCATTCCTCACGGTCGTTACTTACACAATTGTGGATCGCTACACATTGTCTTCAAATGAATTTATGACGTGCAATAAACTCGTAAAAGCAAGTAAATACTCACCCGCCGGTTATTGGCGTTGGTTCCACTTATTTCACGGCAATTTCCGGTTTGTAAACATCGCGCCTGTAACAAAAGCGAATTATATTTTAATAACAACTTTAAAAGGATTCTGGTCTGGGTAGGGCTACCACATCTCAGAATTTGTCCAGAGATCTCTGTACTCTTCTCTGGAGGATGTCTCACGATTTTAAGAGTTTAGAAGATTCTTTAGATAATTTTATTAAAAGTAAAAAAAACAGTCTTCTTCAAACATAAAGGTCATGTTTATTGCACGAATAAACACTTAAACTTAACACTTATTTATCTATGAAACCTTCAACTGGGCAGGTAATTTGTCAATTAAGCTTTTTTCCTTAACCTAATGTTTTTTTAATAAGGCACGTTTGAGAAAAAAATATCTTAAGTAGCCACAAATTCTCATAATTTTTTGAAGAACATCAGTCTTCTTCAGAACATCAGACTTTTGAATTTTTCATCTGGTAACCCTATGCCTATTGGAGAGTTAAGGATCGTATCGAACCGGCGTATCCGGCATTATGACCAAATTACAAGCAGATTATCGATGGCTTGTATAGGAGTGCACCTATCTATCATTCTATCCAAGGGAAGGGTCGCGATACAGATTTTGGAGCGCCGCCAGGACGAGCCGCCCGCTCTCCATTCGCTCTTTACATAACTTGGTATTCAAGGGACCATTAATCTTCCTAGTTCCACGCCAGGCCGAGTTTAATTTTAATAAACGGCTTTAGCCATACCTAGCCGCGGTATTAATTTACCTGCCCAAATGAATACACCGTAGTTCTAAACCCACATTTTATTCGAAAATCGAAATTATGATACAAACGCAATCACCGAAACAATTGTCTGGGATTTGAGAACTAAATAATAATTTTGTAATCTAAATATTTGGGTTTCTGTCGGCGAAGCCAAACCATGTTTGATTATGTAGGTAAGCGTTTAATTAGGCATTTCAACATTGTCAGTGCTGCGATTGGCACGTGCCTGCACGGAATTAATTAACAATATTTGTTTATGTAACCTATAAAAATATTTTTTACTGGTATAAAAACAAAATTTTACGTAGCCATGTTTGGTAAGCAAGTGTATGGCCCCGCCTGTTGATAATGACTTAAAAGTAATTTTATTACGACCGTTTTTTAATTTAAATTTAATTTTTAGGTAGGTAAATGACTTAACCATAACGTTTCGTACATATAAATTTAAAGTGCGGGTAGTCCATCTACGCTGGCAGTTCTCTGTACGACCCTTCCTACCGCCAATTACTATGATCGCTAAAAGCACTAGGCGCGTAATTTAGTTAAAGGGTGTCGACGCTGATATGACGCACATAACGCCTGCCTGGACCCTCGTTACCCTCAGGGAGCGGCACCGAAAACCCTTCGACCTTCTACTATATTCCATTGGAGTTTTTCACTATTCACTTACTTCGGAAGCGGCTATTGCCAATATGGTACAATGTTACCTAACTATATTTGGGCAATATAGACATACATATCTACTTATTTTGTATTAGTTAGGTATTTCAATTTCATCGGCGAAATAATAAAAAAGTCAATCAATACAAACACAAAAAGTTTATTTGGAAACTATTCGATATTCGGCCTATTCGAATACACTATTATTAAAAACTGTACTTATTTTAATCACCAACTAGACATTCTGTGCTTATTATAATATAAGTTTGCCCGATAGGTATAGTAGCCTAGTCCAGCAGTGGACTGTTATGGGCTAGCTATTTGTCATAATCAATGCTTTCTTCTTAAAATAGCCTGTTAATAGTCTACAGTGCTACTAATGCTACAGGGAGATGATAGATGTTCAGTATTTTATTCGATTTGATCTGTAAATCCTTCCTGCGTAATGTATTTCGTTAAGCCGAATATTCGGCGCTACGGCCTAGAGCCTGACCGAATATTGGTATCTGTATTTGGCTAAATCACTATTCGTATCATCTCTAATTAATACTGACATTATGTTCATGCAAAAACGCAAAAACGGAACGTACGTATGTTCTTCTTAAGTTTTGTAGGATGTACCTTATGATGTATGTACCTACCACTAGTATATTCTGTAGTACTGCCATACATGTGACATACCTACGTAGCCCATGGATGTATTTCATTTCAACATTTAAACGTTCAATGTAAGAAAAAAAGGGCTAGCGAAAATACATTGGGCAATAAACTCGCTAATTTCGGGAAGTCGAAATGACGTATCGCATAAAACAAAAATCGGCGGCCATAACTCTTGGTGGGCGTGATTCCGGTAAACATTGGAAATGGCTGTTGGTACCTGACGCAGCCATGAAATGCGTGATTTAGCTTACTCCTGGGAAATACCCGGCCGCCTGGCCAGGGATGGGACGGGCGCGTTTGGAGCCCTAATTCGGCTAATCTCGCTGTCGACTGAGCCCCGCTGTGATCCGAGTGTGTAGTGCTGCGCCATCAATCGGGATAGCATTGAACATTATCTTGTCAAAGTGGCTTGGTAGCTTCTATATATCTCATAAAGTGTAGGCCACTACATAGATGTAGGACACATGCCTAGAATTTAATCGGGAGCCGAAGATGTTACTTTGTACATAATAGCCTATCCCGATTTCGGGCTGCCATAGACATCATCATCCCCTGCCCCTATAAACCTATAGGTGGGGTCGGCACAACATGACACTCGGAGTCATGCCATAAAAAGTTTTTTTTATGACAGTCCGCCTGCCTGACATCAACCCTCCTAGATATTATTTATATTGACATCATAATACTCATATTATGACCATTGATTAAGTTACTAATTCTGAATCTATTTAGAACTTAATATAAATAAAGCGAACAGAAGACATGGGGTAAAGCGATATCAAAAAGGGTCCCGGCGTAAGCTGTAGAAGAACCACAGAGATGAACGGGATGTGTGCACGAAGCACCCAAATACCAAATTAGCGCTAGCTATAATTTAGACTATGGCGTAAATGTATGAGAAGATCTATGAATGTGGAACAGCAAGAGCTGCTTTGGTTCAACATTTATTATGCGTACAGTTAAGGAATGGAACACGTTGCCTGCGAGTGTGTTTGGATGCCTTCAAAGCTATAGTGAATAGGCTGTTTCTAGACAGGCATCTTCTGCCGCATCATCACTAACCACCAGGTGTAGTAGGCTAGGCTAGGGTAATAAAAAAAACAGACTAAAGAGGTGTATCAAGAGCGTCGTGTTTGTTTTTTGCCAATATCTCAGTACATCAGTAACCTACTTACTAATAATTTTACACATAGAAAATTGAAAAACAATGAAATGAATCAGCCAAGTGTGTAAAAATATGAATAAAAACATTGATTACTTCATAACAGTCTGATCTGCTCTGGTGAACACGATAATATAAACAACTTCATTTAAAATGAGTAAAAAGTGCCTGTCATAAAAAGTTTTACGCTGTACTACCCAACTAAATTATGGAGTAAATGCACCTATAATATAGTGTAAGTCGGTACCAAGCTACTAGAAACAAAAGTAGAGAATTATTAATAATAAAAAATGTATTAAAAGAGTGTGGTAGGTATAGTTTATGTACTTACCTATAAATTCTCTTCTCACAATTCGTTTAAGTTAACACATCCTAATTTTTAACCGACTTCAAAAAATTAGGAGGTTCTCAATTCATCAAAATCTATTAAACATAATAAGGACCTTTAGAATCAAATATAATGTACTTCAAAGTTCCGTAATCCAAATAATCGCCTGCTATTTTATTAAAATACACTTATTCATTTGTTTCCTTTATTTGTTTCTGAACTTCCTAATACTCCACCGTTATTGTAACAATAGAACGCTGCTGCTAGCTGCTACGAAAATGTAATAGAATTTCTATATTCAGAAGTAATTACTTCCATTCCAGAGTCTTTCCAAGACGTTACAACCTTTAGACTCCTTTTAAGGAACAAGTTGTGAAGTCTATGAGGTTTAACGAGTTAAAAGGCTTCGAGTAATGGGACATAATTGACCCAACATAAACAGTCGGAGAAAGTTTTAGGCACTCCGTAGCGGGCCAGGGAGTAGGAAAACAGTAACTGTTTTAGTTATATTTTCTTTTATATTTCAGCGACAACGTTACATGGTGCAGTTTCTTTCCGGCTGCGCCAACGTGTTTAGTGTCCAGTCGTTTCTCACTTAAACCGTTTTAACAGGACATCTTTATTTGTTGTGCGCACTGAAAACATGATTTACTGACAATACGCTGAAAAGAAAGTGGAATATATGACGGAGTTTTATAAAAGCTTTACAAGCGCTGTTTGAAGAACACTGTGAAAGCAATACCAGACCGCTAAAACTGATAAACAACAAGTAAGTATGTATTTCGCAATTCAATATTTCATCGGAAATGAGAGACTATATAATAGGCCACCAATGTATCATTTAAGAAAATAATGGAAGAGCATCTAAGATATAAAAATATATATGATAATGTAGAAATAGCACGTGGAGCAAATAAATAGTATGAGTAGGAAAACCCGTTTAGAAAGGTTATCTCTTGCAGAAAATTGCTTTGCATCTCCGAGGGAATACTGCGGGGAAGGAAATCGTTTTTTCTCAGATAACGTAACCAGTTGTAACAAATATTCAGAAAGTTTTGAGGCTCGATAGTACACATCGAAAGCATTTTACGAGAATATAAATAGTTGGCCCTGTTCAGAACGACAAAGGGGTTGTAAATGAACTGGAACGAAACCGTGCGTATGAACAATAGGTACAAATCGGAAACGATATAGATTCGCAGCGGCATCGGCTTGGGATCGATCACTTGATCGGCCCCATTTGCATAAAAAGCCATAACAATTCAAACCAAAACGTCCACGTTTCGATTTACGATATTTTTATTAGCTTTTATCACAACATCTATGAAACCAGCTAAACAATCGTACCTATCCTTAGTTGTCGAATAATCTGTACATTGGGAGCAAAACGGAGCAGTAAAAGGGGAAACGGGGGATTTAAGGGAGGACATAGGTACTTTGTTATGAATAAATATGTTAAAATTTCGCTCGCGTGCAAGGGCCAGGGGTGGCCGTCACGCGACTGGCCATGACAGTGACTACTTACTACTTATTCATATAACCGTCCGCGTCGCCTCAGGAAACACTGCCCACGTAAAACAGCACGCTCAGAATGTGAAAATGTAAATCTTCCCAGTTATTTTATGGCATTACGTGTATGTTGTAAGGTGATTTAGATGTAAGGGAACGTAATAGGTATTTTTTACGTAATACGCATTTACGGGGTTTCAGAAATTTGAAAATAACAATTGATTTTTTAAATGATATCAGAACCCAGAAAAATACAATGTTTGCGTTACACAAGTATAATATCGTTGTTATCTTTAATAAAATAGTGTGTTTATTCGGAAACGACATGGCCTGGAAAAATAAGCAAAAATATAATGACGGAAAAGGCAATACAGATATTTTTCTTTCTATTATTGGGAAAAATCACATCTTGTTATCGTGTTCTTTGTTGCAAAAAATTGTGTCGATGAGCTTTAAGTATTTGTCTTTTATGTTTCTGGTTAATTCATAAATATTAAAATAAAATGGTAAAGTTGTAAAGCTATTTTAATATTTCATTATTTATTTAAGGTTTGGGACTTATGGTTACCATGATCTAATCTGAACAGATGCCCGTGGTAGCAGAGTCACGGAGATCAGATGGCACGATTGCAATCGCTCCACTGTAATTACCTGATCTGCCAAATCTTGGATTACAAGCACATTGCGAGCACAACCGGAACATTAACCAATTGATGATGATGTTAATATAACATTTATTTCAGGCATTACAGTACAGTATACAATAAAGTTACAAACAAGCCCAAATTTTACATGGATTTGGAAATCGGAACTTAATTATTGTCTAAGACAATATAATAATAATAATAAAATCACACCGTAAAAATCAAGGGAAATTACATAGCTATAAATAAAATAGCAACAAATTTGATTGCAACATATTTCATTCTCTAAGTGCAAGTGGGTAATCAATAAATATTGCGTGCGGCAGTCCGTCAGTCAGTACCTCGTTTAATGCGGTAATGGCAGTGGCGAAAGGGGAACATGGGGTTCGGAGATCCCAATGAGTCACCCGGAGCGACCAGACGGCGCCGATGCACTGTCTTTCCCCACCCTACCCCGGTTTAAAATTGTGAACAGGCCGTCCGTTGTTAACATAAGCGAGCAGGCTATTATTTGCTTGCAATGAATACCTACTTAGCATACAAAGATTTTATGGTTTCCTATTAAAATTCGTATTATTAGGTATAGGGTTAGGGGTAAAACGCCACGCGAACGAAGTCGCGACGGGCAAACTAAATAATATATTATTCTAAAAGTATAATAAGGTTACGTAAAAAATAACTGGGCATGTGTGAAGAGTCTGCTTATAGAGGCTGCTGAAATTAACACTAACACCAGGCGTATTGGAGATCGCAGTATTGAAAATGGATACAGACCTATGGAACCATTAATTTTACAAATTTCTGGTTTCGTTCAAAATCGTTATGGCTGTTATTTTATCTTACTTCGCTAACCCGTCCCTTTTCACGCTAGTCCCTCTACTACTACGAGTCGAATACATCGCCAACAGTTTCACAACAGTGGGAAGTTCTATTTTCAGTCCCTATAGGAGACGTCGTCCAGACAGTGTCCATGCGGGTCTTTTTATAGCGTCGGCGTCGCGGCGCCGCAAATAAATCGAATCGGGCGCATGCTGCTGCACGGCCGGCCCGAGCAACAAATGGATTACCGAGACTAGACAGCCACGTGTCGCGCCAAGCCACCGAGACACGGACCACGGAGACATGATTCACTGACAACTGAACGATTTACGACAACTTTAATGTCCCGCACAACCATTGTTTGCTCAAATTGAAAATCTGTGTAAGTAAGTACAGCAGCTTACGCCAAACGGGACCTTAGGACTCGCAAGCGGCGAAAGTGATTTATTATGGTACTGACAATGGTACTGAGGTATTCTTTTATGTTTTGTATACTAATTTCTGTTGCTCCACAATTTTTTTTATGAAAATACCAACTCGTTTTGTTTACCTACCTACCAAAAATATTTGTTTGATTCATCATCATCACTCGCGTTTACCATCACATGCCCATAACTAGACCACTCAATCTCCACGTTTGGCGGGCGGCATAGGCATAGCCTGAATTAATTATTCATTAGATACATTGATGTGAGTTGTTTGTTTACTTACTGTCTATTCTACACAGTTATTTTAATGTGTGATCAAATAAACATTGAATAAATTGCCAAGTTAAAGTGGCCGGCAAATACCGGTAAGCCAGGCCAAGTGAAATACGTAAACGTGACATTTGGCTTACAGCTTAATACCTGTTCGCGAAGAAAACTAACATTACATGTCATTGATTTACTGCCGACACCGGACTTTGCCTGCTATGATATGTATTTTACATCATTTACATTCCGCCAGTGAGTGAGGAGTTGAATATAGTACCAGTCACCGTTATTAATAGTGTATAGCATCGCAATACAAAAGGTTTGTGCCATTTTACTTAGAGCTGCTGGCCTTGGTGAATTTTAATGATATGATATTTATTGGCGGTTTGTCAGGTACCTTGCTACGTAAATACCAAGCACATTTTTTGCAGATTTTTTATTATTGAATATAATTTTACTTTACTTATTGAGTATTCATTACTCAATTCCCATTTTTAGAAAAAGCTTATTATTAATGCTCTATCTATACTTTCGTTTCAGTTCTAAATTTTATTTATTGTAGTATATAATGCTTGAATATTTTTTTACTTTACTTGTTGCGTATTATTTATTACTCAATCCCCATTTTTAGAAAAAGTTCCATATTAGTGCTCTCTCTTTTTTTCTGTTCTAAATAATATTCTACATCCACGACATCCAAATAGCGGATCCATTCAGAAGAACTATCACCCGTCTTAATTCGTTCCTCTTTCTCTAAGGATAAGCTATTTGGTTACTTTCTTGAACAAAAGTGTGTCATAAAATAAAGTGGCGTCTACCGCTAATGTCCCTCGGCCATTACTTAGCCACATAATGGATATTTATACTTTGAGCAAATGTAAAAAAACTTACATTTTGTGCTGAGAATAAGACGTGTCACTAATGGTAACACTACTCTTTAGTATGTGAGCTGTGTGTGATGTCTCAATATTTTCGGTGTCTTGCACAGAGTGTTTTTCTAGTTTGTAAGATGAAGATGTGTGGGTACTTTCAGAATTACGTACCTATACAGTTTTCATTACGTAATTAAGCAAATCACATTTTTGTTTATTTGGTCGGTAGCACATACATTATATAGCAACATCATTCCACAAGACGGTCAATAATAATCTCTATTGCATTTTTTTTATAACAAAGGCAGCAAACGAGCAAGTGGGCCACCTGATGTAAGTGATCACCGCCGGCCACCCATGGATACCCGCAACATCCGGGGAGCCGCGAATGAGATAGATAGGTTCGTTTGTTGAAGGTTTCGATGTGAATGGTCTGGAACGGAGTATTATACCTCACTCTAGTTCCGGAGCTTCACGTCTATGCATGAAAGCAGAATCGGATGTGACGTAGGCAGCGCATTTCGGTGGCCATGAATCAACTGCGTTTATAGCTCCCAGCCTCACGCCATCATCGCCATGAATAATTAACATTGGCACAGACTCGTTACTTCCAACTAACCTCTTTGTTGCTTTTCGCTTTGTTTTCATTTCAACAGGGCTAAAATCGGCCGCGAAGTTTGCCGTTCAACGCGGCTGCCGTCATCTGTTTCAATTATCGGAGCCCTATTTCTGTGTTAAGCTTTGGCAGGGTACAGATTATGACGGCTAAGGCACTTACGTGTTTGCTAATACGTACTAGTGTGTGTCACGTAACACGTTATTACAGCATCCAGCCAACCAAAGTTTAGATTACTTGTTTAAGACTGTTTGTCTTGCTTTGATTTCAATATAACTACCTACCACTACCCTTTGTCTTGACTCTTGACACGAGTATGTTTCTGGGGGAATCAACATCTAAACAATGTCTAGGAGATGCTCGGTAGATATTGGGCGTCTTAATGGTTCTTATATAGGTTTTTATATGGGTTCGATTATATACTCTCTTGTTATTAGTTTACAGTGGCTCTAGCCTACGTCCTTCATAACCCTGTGACCAAACTGGAATAGTAAGATTAGAATTGATGCCGGTGGAATTGGCAGAAGCCGTTGAACTTATTGAGAAACTGAGTTAAAAATGCTTTTCTTTTTGAAAAGGATACACTTGACCAGCATACTCCAGGACGCGGTTCTTCTCCGCTTTCTTGCTCTAGACCAAGTATGATCAGTGGCAGAGGGCACTCGTTGACGGAGCGATATAACTTTATAAAATAACTTTGTATTCTTTACATGACGTTCCTTTGTTCCGTTCATTGACTTTTCAAGAAAATTATTTGCCTCAACAAAAGGGTCGAACGGGAACAGCCACCCTCGATAAGATTTCTTGTACAGGTTGTAACTCAAAAAGATATTTATTTATAATGAATTGCAAAATCTCGCCTGATGGTAAGTGCAACATCCTCGTCTACAGCTCTCAAATACGAGTATATTACCATCCACAATTTATTTAATTGGAGAGAATCAACTCTACTGATCGGCCATTATGTCAAGACTTTTTGCGCCGTCCGAAGGTTACAAGGTAAGCATGCAAACAGAAATACTTTCGGATAGTATTTTCTTAAATATTTCCGACCCATCGGCATACTAACTTTATGACGAAACCGTCGTCAGTCAAAGGTTTCCCATGGAATAAACGGAATTGTACCGTCTAACGGACACAAGCACCCCACCGGATGGAGCGGAGCATCACCGTTATGGCAACCGCCGCCCCTAACTACACCTTCTAATTGCTCGAGCCAGAAAAACACGGTAATGACTCCGAGCCTCCGCAATCATGGAATATAGGCCTGTCGTACGTATAACGGCTAGTAGCAATGCTATTAGCATTCTTACTTGCTCACTGCGATTAAAATTATCTAGAGAGCACTTGTGATGAGGTGCTTGAGCTCTCTCGATGGCCGCCGTATTAGACGACACGAATATAAACGTGTATCTTCAGTTGACTCATGCATGAGTAGATTAATCACAACGTTGCTACATTGCAAACAAACATGGCGTAGATAAAAAAAATATGCTGCAGTTTAAAGTGATGGAAATACAAGCATTACCGAATGAATTATATTATTTAGTTTAAATATGATCATCATCATCTTGGCGTTTATGTCCCGGTTGTGCTCTCGCGCACGAGGGCCCGGGGCCGCCTTGATCATGACCAGGTCAGGTAATTACAGTGTAGCGACTGTCATTTGACTTCCATGACCCTGCTACCAGGGGAACCTGACCAGATTGGATCATGGGTACACATCCAGTCGCCTGAATGTGCAGGTTTCATCACGATGTTTTCCCTTACCGTAGGAGCATCGGTTAGTATTCAACTAATGTACATAACTCAGAAAACAGTAATTGGTACATGGACGGAGCGGGATTCGAACCCGGGACCTCTGGCTTACGAGTCGGATACTCTAACCGCTCGGCCACCGCTCGTTTAAATATGATATGTTCATCTATTTACATTTTTAAACTCAAGAAGGCCACTACTATAGATATTTTTATCCAATTTAGTTTATTGAATATTTTAGTTATCCTACCTACTACAGTTTGGAATGCAAGTAATTTGTGTGTGTCGCAATAGATGATTGAAAAACAATGTTTTGACCGTCGCGGCTGCAAGGTGCGCGCTCGCCCTGCACTTTGCTGGCGACATCTGCTTTTCACATCTCCATATACAGTCCCCAGGTGCGTGGAAACAGTCCCAGTGCCATTGCTCATAGAGAAAGGTCATCGGGGTTCGTTGTTCCCGCGATTACGGCAGGTGCCCCCGCAGCTGCGCTCAGCACGCGCCAGACTGTGCCCGTGCCAATACAATTACTATCGTTTTAATCATACAAAGGTTATAGTGGGCTGATAGAGATATGTAGGTACTGATATCAGTATAAGTAATTATCGAATTGGAAGGCATTGGTTGGTGTTCGAAAATATGTATGAAGCCGTGAACTAGATGGAGTGCTAAACGTATTAAAAATATGGGTACAATTATTTCTGTCGTACGTGGAATAGTTGTACCTATCGTTTTATACGTTTAGTAGTCCATCCAGTTCATGGCCTGATACATATATTGTGTTACATCTGTATGAGTATGTAGAGTTATTGCAGTAATTATTCATAAGAATTTATGTGTAAGTAATGGATTTTTGAAGTAATATGATTTCATAGGTAGGTACTGACCTAATATTTCTTATGAATAAAAATATTATGTTTAGTCAAACACTTCTTTCTATGTTTACTTTATTTCGAAGCTAACCAAAATATGCTGATAGCTGCACTTTGCTGTGTAACGATCGTAAAAATTATCTCGCGAATGCATTGCGCTGGCATACGATGCGTGGGTAATAAATATTTCGAAGTGTTTGGTTTTGAATACATTTTCAGGCATAAATAAAAAAGACCATTGCGGGCTTTCACGTTCAGACGTTAATCGCCGATTTATGGGTCATTGGTATTATTTATTTACACGTAGCCGTGAAAAAAGCTGGCAATTTAAAGGTGCTACGTAAACAGCGATGAATCGTGAACCTATGATCATAAATTCCATTTTAATTAAGGGCCAGTTGAATGCCAGCGCGTTGTTTCCATTAACCTTAGGCTGCGGCGTTGCTGTGAAATAAAAACCGATGCTGACTTTTAGTTAGCGTTGCAACTGCAAGGGTATTTTTTTCTGAAGGCAAAGTACGCAAAGTGCTTTCAATTTCGGGATAAATTGTGGTGTACTCGTAAATGTTTTTTCTGGTATTTAAGAGTTAAACTATGTAAAGTTTCTTCAAAATACGTTCAGTAGATTTTGTATGAAATAGTGTCAAACCTCGTTACATCCATCGTCACAAAATTTCGCAAGCCGAAAAGGTTTTATTCTACTCAACACTGTTACTACGGGACCATCTCTGAAATTGTAAAAATAAAAGCCCGTCGTCCATATGTTTTTTCGGGAGCGACCTTTCTGCTTAGCTACACTACGTTATTTTTGTGTAAGCTTTTAAACATTTTACCGTTTTCGGCGTTTTTTCTTGCGAAACATAAGATTTATAAATTAAATATTTAGTATATATTAGTAATAGTGTTTCGTTTTTCGATATTCACTGTCAAGACGCCGATTACCTTTTCTTTTTATACCACTAATGTGGCAAACAAGCTTAAGGCCTGCCTGATGGTAAGCAGTCCCCGCAGTCTATGGACGTTTGCAATACCAGGGACAGAACCCACGCGTTGCCGACCCCGTAAACCATTTCACCTTTTCTTGAAGAACTCCATGTTGTAGTCTCCAGGGATAACCTCTCCAGACACTTCATTCCACAACCGTAGTGTGCGCGGGAGTAAGTTCCTTTGGAACGCAGAGTACAGTTCGCGAACAATTTGGCTCCCTGTCCGCGGCGAGCGGTGCGATCATAGAATGTAACGTCAAAAAGTTCTTGAGAACAAACACGGTTGTACAAGCGGTAGAACACATAAGGAAGGCATGAGGCACCTACTGGCATGAGGAATTTCATCTTAGTTCTTACAGTGACAACGCACGTACGGTTCTCCATATCTGTTGTCTACAACCTAAATACATGAATCGTAGATGCTATAGGTGACAGTTACCGCTTACCATCAGGTAGGTTGCCTGCTCGTTCGTCACTGCGTAGCATAAGAAAAAGATAGGTACAATGCTACCTAAACTGTGCAACGTTTATAACAGTCGCGTGAGGTTGTGGTAACTTCTGTATCAAATTATAAATTGTTAATAGTTATTCACGCAACGTGAATCATATTTACTTGTTATTCATAGCTAGTACCTCAGTACGTGCAATTATGTGCAGTACCTTATACAATCCATTTCCTATAAGTAAACATGAACTTTGTTTATGAGGCGAGAGTTAATCTTAGCTTGACTATTTATCACAGTTAAAAGTATGTATACTAAATATGTGTAATACGCCTACTACTCCCATCTAACATATTGAAGGCACTAAGCTTAATGTTGAGTTCCATTCATAATCGAAATTTTTCCATGGAAAACAATTTTCTAACTCTACTTATCTTCTCTAAAACTCTGTTCACTTGACTACTACTAAAAGAAAATTACTCGGGAACCTCGCGCCCGTGAGCAAAAACTGAGACATTAACGCCAAGATGACCACACAGGAACTGTGGATTTAGCTATGGCAGTACAAGATTTTCTTTTTAACGACGAATCGATCCATAGAGGGCCCCCATCAAAATGCTTAAACGAGGAAAATTATTGAATATATGTAAATAAATTTGTTACATAAGTTTTTCGTGGTATATTCGACGCAAGAATACTTAGTTATTGATGCTAATTCCGACATTTCGCGGCGGGGCGGGCGCGACCTCCACTTTTTATTTCTCACTTGGAACCGAACGTTTCGAATGCAGTGACACGACACAGTTTCACAATCGCTGAACCAGTTTTTATCATTCACATTACAATATCAGAGTTATACACTTGCTTCGCTCGTGGACCGATGACCTCTTAAAGTTTGCAGGTACCTACCGGCTGGTTGCCTTAGTGGAGATCAGTAAGCGTCTTCCAGCTGATATGATGGCGATGATACTCGCTTCAATGGAAAGAGATTATGAAAATAATTACAACTTAGATTCCTTCCTTAGAAAACTTCCGGCTGGTTGCCTTAGTGGAGATCTTTAGGGGCGATCTATGCCCAGTAAGCGTCTTCCAGCTGATATGATGGTGATGATACTCGCTTCAATGGAACGAGATTATGAAAATATTTACAACTTAGATTCCTTCCTTAGAAAACTTATACAAAATCAATCCTTCATGGGTAAGTACGGTAATAGTGTATGATATGCTTGGCCAATTATCTGTTAACAAACTGAACTACTCAGGTCGTCAGTTGTAGTCTGAATGATGACCGGTCAAATCATTTCTATAATTTTAAAACCGTAGATTTGATGTATTTAACTATTCATTGTAGATTAGAGTTTATACTATTTAAAATTTCCTGCCTTCCCTTTGCCATTCTAAATTCCCCGCGTACATCTAATTGGAATACCAAACAAAGGCGAACGTACAACGCTCCTGCGAGCGGCCACACCATATCAACGTGATCCCGGTACGTGCACCGTTTCCTTTGCAACAATTCATATAAGTGTCGCCGCGTGGTCTAGGTACGGCAATAAATTCAGCTGTTTTCCTCTCCACCGTTTAATGCCAGTTTCCACTGACGTTACTGCAGCCAGCCTTGAGAGCGCATTCCACTGCAGCCGCACGTGGAACCTTCCAGCTAATTATACACTTGTATAAACCGGCCATACATCAATCAACATCAATAATAACTAACAATCCAGAAGCACGACTCGAATAGACGGTAAGGCACTCGAAATCAAACATACATTATTTACGATGGCAGTCGCGCTAATAGACGTTTTTGTTGCATTAATTCAAACATTTCCAAGACAGAATAGACTTAATTATCGATACGGACGTGTATTCATAATTAAAGTCTGTATTCAAGTGGTCACTGCCTAAATAAGAATCGGCGGTCAAAAAAGTCAAATGTGTTTTCGTAAATCTACTACATACTAAAGTTATTTTTTACATTTAAAGGGAAAAAATAGGTTGGTACCTATTTGGTACTCAATGTTAGGTAACATTGTTTTGCCGTCAATTCAGCAGCCCGTAATAGGACTAATTCATTGCTGGACTTGAGTTTCCTCCATATTAATAGAGGATTTCGCATAGGCAGGCAAGTTGGAGACACGCGATTGAATACACTGCGGCCCATTTTATAGTCCACGAAAGTCCCCACTGAGAGTTACTGAGCTATACTCAAATATTATTAATACGATTTTTTTAACTTGTCTCAAAATATATATAGTTATATAATTTTAAGTACCGTTGATTAGGATGGGGTTACTTCAATTTACGGGAAGACAATCACTTGCATTTCTCTGAAAAGTTCTAAGAAAAAAATTGCTGATTTTCGTATAAACTTCGTTCGCACATGAATGACGTGTTTTGTTTGAATGAAAATAACACTTGATTAATAAGGAAAAGTAGGCGACCAAGTCTCTCCATAAATCAAAGCAACCCCATTTAACCGGTAGGTATTATAATTACGCGTAAATTGACACTTGAAAATGTCTCTTGACTGGCTCTTGTCTAGTCGTGAACTTAACCTACAGAGTCATCGACAGCGACTTTGTTTATAATAAACATGCCAAGTATTTCAAACTATTCATGGAATTCTAAAGCACTGCAATAACCGTGCACATCTAACATTTAAATGTAGGCAAAGAAACTCTTTGATCGTACCTGTAGCCTGTAGTTGACAGGGTATTTGTGGATAGCATCTCATTATATTTTTATGTTACCTTACGCCGGAGGCTATATAATAACGAAAAGTCGAGATTTCTACAATCATAGTGGACAAAGAAAAGCTAAAAGTAATATTTTTTATGTTTCGAATTACAACCAACTTTAATAGAGCAGTGGATACATTGGTATACGTATACATTTTCCGACGTCAGGGATTACCTGTATTATCGCATAAGTTTTAAAATTTTCATTATACTTTGTTCGCAAAATTTAAATTACTGCCATCCGGAGCAGGACCATAAAGTTTGAGACGAATGTGGTCATTCCATTGGCGGATTGTTCAATTGCTTTGAAGAGTTTGTAGGCAGATAATTGGATGCGAGCGTGCGTGGGCGCAAGCGGTCAGCGCGTCTCGCGTCTCGCCTTCTCGCGTCTGCCCGCGCCTTCCGCTCATGAATGAACAGGTGTCTCCCAACGCCCACGCCACACGGCTCGCTTAATTCATCATGGCATATGCTTATCAGCATAACGCAGAGGTCAACCGGGTTCGAGATAACGTTAATCCGGTATATAGGATTACCTACTTACATTGGGTGAGCATTACAGCGCGCCCGAATGAATATAGGCTAATTCGTGTTTGTTCAGCAACACATACCTACTCACATATTGTACAATGCACGTACCTACTCGTATGAATCACGACTCATTGTTGCAGAATCTGCAAAAACATTTGTGTCGATAAAAATACAGATAAATAAAATGGGGCGAAATCCTGCTGTTCAAACGGTCGTGTTTGTGTTGCATGAATAAAACATAATGTGAATGATATCAATGAATCCTACGAGTACCTACCTAAAATACCTAAAATGAGTTTTGACAAGCTTGAGTAGGACTCACATTAAACATAAAATCAAGAGTAAGATATTACGCAACTAATTTGAATTATGCAGTAAAGTGACCTTGTAATTATTTAAATAGCGTTCTCAATTACTTACTATTTCATGTTACGTAATTAGTCGTGTGTGCAATTAACGGGGGTGGGGTATAGCTCACACCTACCGTGGCGAGATGTCACAGGGTCAATGATGAGTGCGTGGCTTATTACGAAACCAATTGGCCGTTGCATCAGCCGCGGCCAGCTGACCGCCCGACGACACGTCCCAGTTACAAATCTTACCAAACACCAACAAAATTACAGTAATTTCTGACAAAATACAGAGTTATTGACTATAATACAGATTACCATTTAAACATTCCCGTAAATTCTGGTGTTGGCCAATTTGGTCAACTGCGTAATGCTGCGGAGACACGATTTATATGTTACACTGCAAATACAGACACGATTTATTTAAATTGCTTATGTTCTACTATCCCTAACACTATTTTGTGTTATCGTCCCAGCGAATTTAAATTAAGTGAAACGGAATAAGCATCGATCCTCTGTTCTCTGATTTCACACGCGACGTAGAACATTCGATGATTTCTCAGTTCGTAAACAGGAAAATAATAGAATAGTTTTTTCTTCAATTTTCGTGTTGTAACGTAAGGTACACCCTACATACAAATAAACGGCTACGCGTCGTCACTAATCGAATTATACGGCTATTGAAGGTATGAAAAAGTCTCTGTCCAATAGTGACGGACGAGCCGAGTGAACCGTGGCGGAGTGCGGGCTCGACTCGGGGATTACGTTCGCAACCAACTAACGTAATGTCCACTATTATATTTATTTTTTACCTAAACTATTTTCTTATAATTTGGACGCAGTCGTGCGATATGCAGTCGCGTTTTCAGCGACAATTCATTGCGTTAATGAATACTTCATTGATACTTAACTACGAAAAAGTAAATACTCGAGATTTCCTTGACTGACAGAGTAAATAATATAATATTATGAAACTTAAGCCTTCATCTGCGATAGTTGAAGGCTCAATGTCGTGAGCTGACGGCTTCATTACTCGACAAATAGAATAAGACGGCAAATTCGTCGAAAAGAATACTCATAGGATGAGCTTATTATCCACGCTTGTAATCTGTATGGCGAGCTTGTTAGTCGGTAATTGCCTATGCACCGAATGACAAAAGCCAAGGTTTCGAGGTTGCAAACCTGCTACTGGCGTGCGTGAGCGCGATACTCCGATATCCGGAGCGAGGTTCACAAACAACGGTGACTGGAGACGAGGGAACGGCGAGCCATTCGAGAAGCGCGAGTAATGGCCGCCGCGGGAGATAGTCTAATGGGGGGCTTAATCGCTATCCGCTGGAAAATCGAGGCGTAATTAACATTAATCATAGAGATGTGGGCTCGAGGACTAATTGTGAACATCAGTCGTGTAGGTACGTCCGGGCGTGCGTGCGGTGATCTACGGCCGCGCCGTATGAGTTACGCCGTACGCTGTGAGCGCTGTGACAAAAGAAACGTGGTACAGATGACGCTGACTAATGGCCGTGCACTGTTCGCCGCTCGCCGCCGTCCGCCAGCACCTTCCATCCATATCAACAACTAATTACGACGCCTTGTTGGTACATAACGTAATGGAGTGTTGAGTAATAAAAGCTCATGTACCTACTCTAATTGAAATGATTATAATACGGATCGTGCTTAAGTATCTACCTATTGCATGAAGCAATTAGTTACCACGAATACTTGTAAAATGCATTGCAAATTTACTTCCCTAATTGCAAACAACAACAAAGTCAATGGCCGCCTTACGTTCCAAAGTTTGGTTAAGGGAACACTCAATTAGCGTGTCGGAGTGCAGCGAAGTCGGCTCACGAATGTTTACGGTGCGCGGAAAGAGCGCCAGTGTCTAGCCGCCAGCGCTGCAAACCGAGTAAATCTGCAATAACTTGGGTGTAATTGCTACATTTTTCCGGCAGTCACTGACAGTGAGGAGACATCGCGTGCCGGAGGCGGCGGCACCGCCTGGCTCCGCCGGAGTCGCGGCGCGCCGCACGACACATGCTGCGGCTTGCGGAAGGTCTACTTTTACATTCGCCTAAGTGACTTGGCATGTGTATAAATGCATACCAGAAATATACCCTGCTGCCATAATATGCCACGTCCGTGCCCCGTCTTTTCTATATGTTTAAAAATTCGCGTCGGCGTCCCGTCTGCGCCCTGTCCGCCTGCCCTGACTTTTATGTCTGGTCTGCGCCCTAATCGCTATTAAAAAATGTCATTGGCTTTGATTGGTGAATATGGAAGTTATTATCAAAATTCGCGCCAGCTTTCGGTTATCGGCCTATTGAATACTAGTACTCATGAAGTTCACCTCATGTCTTTGAAGTTTATATTTTAGCAATTGTTGGTAAAGTAAATGACGTTTGGTGGTGATTATTATACGACCTAATATCAATTGAAGAATTAAATAAAATAACCTGCTATTAACCGCCAAACACGATATTGACGTATCCTTTTTTAAAATCGGTAGACTTCTCTTCCCGGTTGCCTTTTTTGTGCAAAGCATCTATTAACTTCCTACTGACAGCCTAACTGAGGCAGCAGCTGCATAGCTTTCGTCACTGCACACTGCGCCCGCGCAGCCGAACCGACCAATGGGAGCGCATCGACGCACCTGCCGCGCCGCACAAGGAAGCTTTAATTATTCCCAACCAATCTTCCGACGATTTTGACTCAAAGCGGATAGCAACGGGAATGACTCCATAATACTATAATAGCATTTTATTTTTACTTTCGTGTAGTTTGCAGAATTTGAAGTTCGGTTTCTTTTAGACGTTGACTTACTAATAGGTATATTGTGAGATTATTCATTTGTTGTTAATAGTCTATATATTCCGTACCATAAACATAACAAATAACGTGTGTTAGAGTAGTTCTAAATTCACTACACTTCATATTGAGCGGGTAATTAGAGGTTCGTACATGCTACCTGCATGTAGCATGTTCTCACTTTTAACCTATATAACGTAAACTTTTTTCTCCAATCACTGACTCAATGGATAGCCAATTAGCCATAGGTGAATAAAAAAGTAAGCTAACAAACCGACAGATTGGAATAACGAGTTTGTTCTATTGACATTCACAGTCACATCAAGAGCCACATGTTGGAGATAATGAAGTTGAAAAACACACAATCTAGTCTCTGTTTTTTTATCTCCGTAGGTTCTAACCATAACTGGTTTCCCAATATTCGTTGCCTTACGACACCCATGAACAGAAAGTTACGTCGCTTAAAGATTATAATTTATCCCGAAATTCAACATACTTCCCGGCTACCCACGGCTTAACCAAAATTAAGCTACTAAGTATTTATACTAAATTTATTATAGTTACAAAGGAAAGCGCCAAGTCCAGTTCCACGCGAAATAGGAGCACATACGTGGGAGGCGTCCCGGCTCGCGCGGTTCGATTAAAATTCAAAGCTTGTAGAAATGTAATTACTTCTCCGCCTGGTCAGAGTTCCGTCGGTTTTATTCGTGTAATTAAGTTTAACGCCGGCTTTACATTTCAGCTTCAATATTGAGTCGCGTTCGCAGATGACTCAGGTGATCAAGGAACCTCGGCAAGTTTTTGCTTTTATGGCTCGACCTAGTTACGTTGGTTTTATGAATATTTTTTGTTTGGAGCTGCGTAGTGGTACGTCGCGCCAGCAGTCGCGGAGCAGCTGGGTTGACCTCGAGCTCAGGTGTTTCTCCGCACAATCAGCAGTAAAAAAGGAACGAACCTTTCCGAGGAGATTCCCGTGAATGTTATGCTCTTCCGACGCAGCATATGTATCAAATTAAATTGGGTAACTCCTAACGGTACTCTGTAAGAGCACTCCTGTGGCGAATTTGTGTTAAGGAAAATTACAAGCAAGTGTGTTTGTGAGTTTGCGGGTAGTATTAAACTTTAAAATAACCTGTTCGGCGAGTTCGAGAAACTAAATGTTTACGAATACAGCCGGTGCAAGCTTCGGCTCGAATCATAAAAACTTTGATCGACCGATGCCGTACGATTCGAATTAGCCATCGACGAAAATACATTCGAAATAATATTTTCCTCCCGTCTGAGCTGTGTAGTGATTTTAGGTACTTCTCGGAAACGTCAGAAACGAAATCCATTTTCTGTTTGTTCTGTAAATATAATGGAAGTAGATAAATCTGGGAGTGTGGGTGGCCATGTTGTCTACACGTTCCTGCAAAATTACCAAGTTTCCCATCTTAATAATTCAGTAGGTTAATTTTGTGAAATTGCCTATCTTTTTTCTCGGAATTTCAGAAATTAGTAATTGAATGTGTAATGTGCTGAAAAATGCTTCTTTGTTGTTCAGTTTTGATTAAAGAAATGTTCCCGAAAATTTTCCTTTGAAGACACCGTTAAACTGTAAATTGCATCTGTAAATCCAGTGTAAGTTAAACTACTAATAACGTAAATAATATTAACATTATGCCACATTACGACACTATAACATATTCATTTGGGTTAATTAAAGTATCTCAAAAGGCATATAAGGTGCGATTCACACTTGGCACAACCAGTTCGCCTTTAACCAATCACTCATGCACTAATACTGGGCGGTTAATCGGCGGTATTGACGGCCACCTACGGCTCGTGGCCATGGTACTACACTGGCATTGGCAACTTCTCGAAGTTTATATGCAATTGCTTTGCTTTGATGGACGATCACAATGGAATCACTCAACGTTGGCTTTACTACTGCATTGAGCAAGGTTATGTAACTTGTGGAACCTCAAACGTTACTATTTGCTTCTTTTACTTGTACATGTGAAGTTTAATAAATTCGAAACACGTATAAAATAAATAAATAAATATAAATTGGTTGGACGATTCACACAGCGCCATCTAGCCCCAAAGCTTGTGTTATGGGTGCTAGATAACTCATAAACTGCTTATTTACTAGATTAGTACTTTTAAATACTTACTTATTATATATATAACCCATACCCGTAATAGAAATTAAAATTCATAATTTCAATTGCTACTCGGCCGGGAATTTAACCAACTGAACCACTCAGGTCGTCGGCTATTTAGAACAAGAGCTGATTTGAATGGGCTTAGGTGCTTACAAAATGTAGGCGTTCATATTTGATTAACTCTCTGTTCGAATCGTACAGCAGGAGATTTCGGCGTATTGGGTTTCAAAGTCAGCCAGCGTTCACAACAAAAGCTTCTCAGTTACGCGCTGAGATTTGAGTCACTCGGATTTTAGGAAAGCCTTTACGTTACGTCACATCCATATTTATAGAGCTTTAACTTGGTACTTTGTTAGCAAATAGTACCGAGTTTTAGAGCTTGAAGTCTTACCCGCTTTACATTCTAGGACATTTTGTGCGCCCGCGCACGCACCACTAAATCACTAGACATCGTAACGCGATACGGCTAAATGCGTTCACTATTTAGGTCCCCGTTTACCGTTTACCCGCTGTAATGTTACATGCTCTTTGTAATTAAACAATGTAAGCTAATTGTTCTTTGTTCCAGCCCATGGAGCGATTGGCGAGGTTTAAAAGGCTCCTGAAGGCATCTAGGACTGTGTTAGATTGGATGAGACTTCCTCGAAGTACGGGACTTCATAGCGGGGTTGATGTAGGAAATCGTATGCTGCATACCTACATTATTTTCATTAATTACCTCCATTGAATGGTGTGGCATAGATTAATGGGCGTCGGAAGACTGCTCGGCGCGCGCGCAGGTGCAGCGCGTTGCATCAGCCTCCGTCGCATTCCTCTGTCCACGCACAGCGGCTTAGAAGTCGAACCAAACACGTGAAGTCGTAACAGCTGAGCCTTATTACTTTAAAATGCAGTAAAACGACCTTAATTATACGCGTCGTGTTTAACTCAAGGCTTGGCTTTAAATCGTCATAGTTTGTAGTGGAGGATGATTGATTTCATAATATTTGTTTTGAATGCACTAGCTCGTAAAAGTGCCATTGTGTACAACCGATTTGTGGTTTTACAATGTAGCGTATTAAATTAATTAATAATAATAAATTTAAATCAATTCACCGCAAAGCTCCGCTAAATACCTACACCTATATTAAACTTTGTAACTTGAAACTGAAGGCGAGAGTAAAACTCTCAAAGTAACGATGATAACCTAAGTATTTTGTTTCGATTAGTTTTTAACTGTCTGTTTCCTGTGCTATAAAATGTCAATTTCGGTGTCCATTTTGTCATCATCGTCAATCTACATTTTGGTGAAAGGGAATAATATGAATAAAATTTTATTCTAAAACTAAGCTGCCTTACGCTTCTATTCAGCTTATGTAAAGCGATCGTCGACCTCAAACTTATAAAATAGACCACTAAAATTTCGCATTCTATCACAAGCATTTTCGACATAAAGATTCATGGATCGTCAGTGACATTAACAAAATATCGGGGACATTAAAACCTCGTAAAGCCGTCTTCACGATAACCTTGGACTCGCAGACAGCGTGCCTCCGATAGTACCGCGAGTTGGGCGGCTATTTGTGTGGCACTCGGTGTGCATGAGCTCACTACATACCGCAGACCCTGCGCGTGTGTGGCGGGAGTAATGTACACCGTAATTATATTATAGGTACCTACAAGTACGCGAACAGCGGAGCGTGCGTATGTAGGTTACCCGGCAGTCAAGTCAAGCAACTTTTGACGCGACTTTTTATGCGATGATGCTGTTCTTCGTAACCTTTAACATGACCTTTCAACATACATAATATGCACAAATAAATTTTATTGACACGTTAAATACCTATGTTATTTCTACGATTGATAATACGCTTTGCATATTTAACTGTTGGGAAACAAACAAACTAATTAACGTACTTAAAGAACTTAGATTGTTGACCAAGAAAAAATATGATAGCAATTAATCTTTTTTACGGAAAATGTTTACGAAATATTGTCACTAACGTTTTAATGGTTGGATTGGCTCGGAACAGGTGTTTTTGCGTTTGGAAATTTGTTTTGAGTCTTGCTTGTCTGCGACGAATTGATCTAAGAAAAATCGATGGCGGTAAACGGTGAATTTTACACTAAACCTGCTGATTTGCAATTTAAAATTATACGATAAGATATAACTTAAATTTTACGGTTCTGTCGTGTACCTTTTCTTGTTTTATATTGTTTCATAATTACGACCTCCTACTCTAGTATCATAAATAGATTTAACAACACTCTGTTTGTATACAAAACGCGTGGACGTCATTATCCATTCGATTGGCTCTAAATATACCGAACTATTTTAGTAACCGGTTCCGGACAAATTATAGCGAATGACCACCTACACGGTGCGGTTAATCGCTTGACTAAACATCGAACCGAAAGCTCTAGTTTGTTATCTACAACTTAGCACCTCCAAGTCGTGGTTGAACAAGCAAAAGCTGTTATTTTTGGACAGAACACAGTTAAAAAATACGGTCCGTATTTACTCAGCGCCGAACTGTAAGACAATCACGTCTGACCTGCCGGCTCCATATAGCCAGTGCGATCGAGTACAGCTTACTCGTATGTGCGTTTGCGTATGCTCTAGAATACGAGAGTACCAATTTACGATCGAGTAACTGTTTGAGTATCGACCTACATATTAAAGGTATCGCACGGCCTGGATGTGTGTCGCATCCATCTTTACGAGACAGGTTTTAAAGATTAAAGAAACGAGCACTACGGTATTAAACTTAAGTTTGTTGTCTTTTGTGTTGTTATACATTAATATTGTTCAGGAAACTTTTTCAACTTCTCAACAACCAAAGAAGAAACTTGTTTGTTCTTCAATCATAAAATACTAAAAAAGCGGTAGGTTCTTAGTTGCAAGTCCAATTCTTAAAAAAAAACGCTAACGTAAATCTTACATCGATGTGATCATTAGTAGGTACTACGCTACGCTAAGCAGACTACTTTAGATCACTTTAGACTGGAGCAACAACATCTTCACTATTGTATTTTGACAAAAGATCAAGGTTACGCCGGCTGTCGTACAACCACTCGTTAGTGGGCGTTGACGTCGGATCCGTTGAAGCGATTGCATTGAGAATTCGCCACGGCATGTGCCAACTCTAAACGCAAAAAGCCAATGTCACTGAATACCATTAACACCTTAACAGAGATCTGAGGGTAATTTGTAATTTTGCACGCGCTGTTAAAAATGCGATGGCTTAAGATTTGGAGCACGAAATCTCATGGGCGTGCGGGTGTTGATTGATCGCGGGCTAACTCGCAGCCATTAGATGCTATTGCGCAATGGAATCTTCAATCAAATGGACCTTGTTACTTGTTACCTATGTAAATCCTTGGACACGTCACGTGAGGAATTAAGTGAGCGGAAATAATTACTCTTATTATATGTTATTTTATTATTACGTATGTATCTTTTTTCTAACGTCGCGGCGTCGGCCCTGATTTGCTGCACAAAACGAGTAAGTATAAAATAATCTCAGAAATAATACAGCGTATCAAGCTGTAAATGCCATAGGCATTTCTAGTCGTAAAACTAACGACAACAATTACTGTTCAATCACATCACGTAGCCTCTTTTTCCATAAAGATAATTATGCACTTACGTTCCCTATTAGGATTTGTATCTTTTGTGACTGAGTGTGCCCGTTCCTCCCATTATGGAGTCGATAGTTGTTTCGGAGCTCACGGCGGCGCTTTACTTTCTCCGGGTATGTAAATAGAGCCTCCGACAACGAATTCTGCTTCTAATTAAGGTAATGTGTACAGAGGACGTCGTGAAAACCACTCCTAAATTAGAACCCTCCAGTGTACATATCATTATTGTTTCGGCCTAGAAGAATGGAGCGGAAGTTGACTGTTAGTAAAATGAGTGTGTATACATACAGCAGAGAAACTAACTAAACAGTTTATATTAATGTGGAATTTTCAACCGACGACAATAGTTACATCACTCAGTCTGTCCGTTTGTCCCGTTCATTGAATTCAACTGTTCCATTCGCAGTGCAATAAAAAGCAAACTTATTATTAACAAAGGGTGATATTAAAACACTTGGTGGAAGCACAATGTGGCTCGGATGACAGTTTCTAACTCCCCTTAGAACAATGGCGTCGTTATAGCAACAATAACCATCCACTCGGCCGCCGCCCCCCGCTCCGCAGACGCCGTGTTGTTGTATCAATATTGGAAAATATTTAAATTAAAACCTATTGTCTGATCAGGTCAGGAGCGACCAGTTTATTTTTAAAACTCTAGGTTAAAGTCCGTTGATAAATTGTTTTTTCAGTGAACCTGAAACCTGCGTACAGATGTGTACATCCCACGATAAACGTGTTGGGTAAATCCTTTCAAAATAAATCGTAAACGAAATGTATTGTTTGTGTTACCTTCCCCTAAGTAATTGGATAACCCCTTAATTGGAAATAAGAGTATTTTTGGGTAAAAACTTCATTTTGTAACAAAAATAAATCGTTCCCATACGTATGAGATACATTGTTAATAGGCCAGCTATTATTAGACAGGTATACTTGTAATTGCTTTTATCTTTGGAATATATCGTTACACATTCTTTTCGGCTTACCGTTAGTTAGCAGAAAGAAATAGGTGCCTTTAATACTGAAATATTGTTCTTTACTTGGAACTCGTCTGCGGGATACGGAACTCGAACAAAATACGCAATCAGTTTTGCTTTACGATCGGTGTGGCGGGACCGGTCTGGGGTTCAATCGGTACATAAGCACGTACCCACCTTTTGCACGTAGGTACGGCCGGCATCTTACTATTGTAAGAAGTAACGAAACGTCTGTCTGGTTAACGCTCTCCTTTATCATGTATAAACTATAATAAGTTATCATCATAATTAATTCAGCCGTAGGACTTCCATTACCATAAACTGGGTATCATTTAGCCTTTGTTTTTTATATTTGATATTTAGTTTTTTTGTGTGGGTACTTAATTAATTTGGTTAAAATTAGGTTAAGTTAGTTTAATGTAATACTTTGTATATGTCTTTGTTATATAAATAAATTATATAACAATAAATTATCTTGTAGATACCTATCATCATCAGATTTTCTTTCATTATTAGATAGGTAAGGTTAGGAATTTAAAAAGTCCTATTAACTAAAGTAATTAAAAGATATTAGTTGTAGGTCCCTAGACACATTTCCTGTAGTTGTAATTCAATGAATCATAGCAACGGCGGCTGTGCCTGCACTAACACAGCCGCGGGCAGCAGCCAGTCTCTGTAGTAGCGGTTGCAAACTGGGCGTATGTACGTACAAACACGAGGTTTTACGACTTGGCCGTGTTCCACGCACCGCACGCGGCGGACGTTAAGCCGCGTGTACCTAGGTTCCGAGCCAGTGCGGCTTATAAGCCATTACGAGAACAGCCGGTAGACGGAGAGTGATGACGTCATGCCGCCGTAGCTAGGCCTAGACTGTGGTTCTAACAAGTTGCGGTCTGGTACGTGTATCTAGGTATGGTAATACATATTATTATAATAATGAGTGTATTTATTAATCGTGAAATATTTATTAATCATATCTAAAGGTTACGACTTTCAAATTAAACGATGACAATAAATTCAGCAAAAGTAATTGGAAGTAATGGTACGGTCATACATACAAAAAGTGAACCAAAAATATAATAGCCGGCTCGTGGAGGATTTGAACCCCCGACCACCTCTATTAACATTTAAACGGGTGCTCTAACCGCTGAGCTAACGAGCCTTGCAAGGGTACAGCCGAATTTATCGATCACATTCAACCAGTAGAAAGAAAATCACGATCATACAAACACGTACGATAATTAATATTAGTCATTCATTACCATTGTAATGAATGGTCTTCCATAAACGTTTGTGACTCAACGGGAACATATGTCAATATGTAGTCTAAAACATCTGACCCATTTTGAAATTATCAGGCATTGTAGACGGTAGACGCGATTTGCAACTACCGCCACGCGTGTCGCGAAATGATCTACTAAAAAAAGAAGTGTCCGGTGTACGTTATTTTACATTGTATTATAATGCTATACATTATTTTTATCATATTATATTATACTATATTATTATACCCATTGCCATATAAATATGCAGGTAATACATACACTTGTTACATCCGTACCTACCCTTAGAACCGCTGACCACTGAAACCTACTTGACGACATCGATCACGCCACCGATATGTGCAAGCGAAGTCCAACCGGCACGAGGCACCGACGCAGCGTTTTACCTCATTGCAACACATTTCCGCTCGCCCCGCATCGGTATTTTTGCGAATGTATAAAATCACTTTTAGACCTAACATCGGCTAACTGAGACGTACTTTTAATCTGTAATTTTTAATTATTAATAAATTAAGTTAATTAATTTTCGTCTTTTTTTCAATCCTTCGACTGTGACCTTCGTATTTGGCGCAGTCGGTAGGATTCTCGCGATCGGTAAGAGAAGATTTCCGTTTCCGTATATCTTGATCGAGCCGTCGGTGGCTCTCAAGCCACGAGCAGAGAATCCAGAACTTACGCAGCGTCGCAGCTTCCGGAGGAGTATCCAGAAATCGATACACGGAAAAGACGAAAACCAGTATGTTCCTGTGAGTACCTTTGAATCAATCTAGGGTTGCTACATTTTCCTTTTAAGTAATTTTCTTTTCCTTAATTATATGTATTTCATTTCCTGTGTGTAAGTTTATTATATGTGCAGTGCTAAGATTTTCCATCCCAGGCGATCGAGTACTCCTAGGTTAGATAGAGAATTTAGAAATAGAATATTAGATAGTAATAGATTTTTGAGCGATTCTGATTCTCAAACTGATAGTGAAATTGCAATGGCGGACTATGACAGTGTATTTAAAGCCCTCCGCTTGGTTCCCGATTTCGATGGGAATGCAAATGTCTTGCCGCGATTTATTAAGTTATGTGACCAACTCGTATCAGAGTTTAGTGAACTCGAACAGCCGTCGCTTTTGGTTGCCTTATTGAACGGCATTTTAAATAGAATAACAGGGCCCGCAGCTCGTTTAATTAATATTAGCGGAGTTGCCGGAGACTGGCAGGGAATACGTAGAGCACTTATTAATAACTTTGCCGACCATCGAGATGAGGTAGCTCTATACAATGACCTTTCAATAATCACTCAAAGCTCAAGTACACCCCAAGAGTTTTATGAACAGTGTCAAAATCTTTTTAGCACAATGATGACCTACGTCTCGTTTCACGAGACTATTGAGAGCACTATTAATTCAAAATGCGACTTGTATAAAAAATTGACCCTTCAGGCATTTTTACGAGGATTAAAAGAACCTTTGGGATCCCGGATTCGATGTATGCGACCGGAAACCATAGAAAAAGCACTAGAGTTTGTTCATGAGGAGTCCAACATCCTATATTTGCAAAAGCGCAGTAATGAAAGTGTTCCCGACAGGAAGCCAAACTCACTAAACAATAATCATCCCTTTAAACCCCAATTTGGTAACTTTGCACCCTCTAGACCGTCAGATTTTTATATGATGCCAGGTCCCTCTCGAGCTAATTTTAATGCGCCCCAGCATTTTCCACAAACGACTAGACCAAATTATAATCATGGGTTCCAGAATAGAGGTCCCACTCGCACTCAGCAAATGTTTGCAGCATCTCTTCCTAACCAGACCTCCCGTGGATTTAATGTGCCACAGCGTAGCTTCATGCCTCCTTCTAACAACACCCCTCGTCCCATGAGCGGGGTTAGTCATTTCACCCCGAGGAACCTGCCCTCCACCGGCATGCAAGGTCATAACTGGGCTACGCAAGGCAACCCTCCAGCCAGTAACTACTTCAAAAGCCGTCAAATGAACTACACTGAGTGTTACGACCCCGAGTTTCAATATGAAGCACACGACTACTATTACGACAGTCCCGATCACTTATATTATTATGAGGCCACGCCTGATTATTCCCACGATAGCGACCAACAGCTGTCCTACCCGGCACTGTGCCCGAACTATCCCGGCACTCCCGACTTTCCCAGAGAGCAAGACGACTCAGTTCCGTCCGCATCTCAAAATTTTCAGAAGGCTCCGAACCCAGGAAAGCTAAAATAGAGGTAAACCTTCAGACCCAACGTCAGTTACCTTTCATACAGATAGCTGACCCCCCTCTCAAATTTTTATTGGACACTGGAGCCAATCAATCTTTTATTTCTCCCGAGGCAGTGGAAAGATACTTTCCCCATATTCCTTTAAATTACGAACCCTTTGAGGTCACTAATGTTCATGCCACTAGCAGAAATAATTACTCCATAACATTACCGTGTTTTAGAGAATTAAACGAGAATGATAATATTAATTTATTCATTTACAAGTTCCACCAATACTTCGATGGGCTTATCGGACTAGATCTTTTAAACAAATGGGAGTCAAGTATCGACTTGAAACACAAAACCCTTAGGACGCGCCGCGCGAATAATCCTATCATAATGTATGACTCACGTAATTGCAATTTTTATGAAGAGATAATTCCGGCAAATACATCTAAAGTTCTTAAAATACCCATTAACATACATGACTGTGAGGCTTACATCCCTGAGCAAAGAATATCGGGTTGTATAGTTAGGGAATGCCTAACTAACATAACTAAAAGCCGTGGTTTAGTGGAAGTAATAAATGACACCGCGAACGATGTAATCTTTTCGCTCGATAGCCCGCTCGGCGCCGAGGTTTATAATGTTGAGTGCAGTCGCACTAGTGCGCCCGCGACGTCACGCGCCGCGCAAGTTCTGTCTCGCTTGCGCACGGACCATCTCAACCCTGAGGAGCGCACCAATTTAGAATCCTTGTGCGCTCAGTATTCCGATGTGTTTTATATTGAAGGTGAAGCATTAACATTCACAAATAAAATAAAACACTTAATTAAAACTACTGATGAGATACCCATCTATACAAAGAGTTACCGTTACCCTTTCATACATCGCGAAGAGGTTCAAAGTCAAATTAGTAAAATGTTGGAACAAGGTATTATCAGACCCTCAGATTCCGCGTGGAGCTCGCCCATTTGGGTTGTGCCTAAAAAGATGGACGCGTCAGGGAAAGTTAAGTGGCGTCTTGTCGTTGATTTTAGAAAATTAAACGAGAAGACGATCGACGATAAATACCCTATTCCAAACATTGCAGACGTCCTAGATAAACTCGGTAACTGCCAGTATTTCACCACCTTAGATCTGGCAAGTGGGTTTTACCAAGTAGAAATGGACCCCCAAGATATACCCAAAACAGCCTTCAACGTAGAACACGGTCACTACGAATTTTTACGTATGCCCATGGGACTAAAGAACTCCCCATCTACTTTCCAACGGGTTATGGACCATGTCCTCAGAGGTCTACAAAATCAGATCTGCTTGGTATATCTTGACGATATAATTATATTCAGTACCTCCTTACAAGAGCATATGAATAATTTACAGAAAGTGTTCGACAGACTTAGGGAATCTAACTTCAAGATTCAAATGGATAAATCTGAATTTTTGAAGTTAGAAACCGCCTATTTAGGGCACGTTATCACCAAAGATGGCATTAAGCCAAATCCCGATAAGATCGTCGCGATCCAAAAATTCCCTTTGCCTAAAACATCTACGGAGATAAAGCGTTTCTTAGGGCTCTTAGGTTATTATAGGAAGTTTATCTCGAATTTCGCTAAGGTGACGAAACCCATGACTCAATGCCTTAAAAAGGGATCTAAAATAGATATTCATAATCCAGAGTACATTAACTGTTTCGAACATTGCAAGAAACTTCTAACCAATGATCCGATTTTACAGTACCCGGACTTTTTAAAAGAGTTTATACTAACGACCGACGCCTCGAAGTTAGCTATAGGCGCCGTTCTCTCTCAAGGCCCCATAGGCTCGGATAAACCGATAGCTTATGCATCTCGTACTCTTAACACTAGTGAGATAAACTATAGTACCATAGAGAAAGAACTTTTAGCTATAGCTTTCGCTTGCAAGTACTTCCGCCCTTACTTATTTGGACGAAAGTTTGTGGTAGTTACAGACCATAAACCGCTTAAATGGATGATGAGTCTTAAGGAGCCTAACTCGCGCTTAACGCGTTGGATACTCAAGTTAAGTGAGTACAACTTCACTGTCCTTTATAAAGAGGGCAAGTACAATGTCAACGCGGACGCCCTCTCGCGAATAGAGATAAATAACGAGGAGACTTCATCTTTAGCTGTCAACCACTCAGAAGCGCCTTTAGCGCCTGGTTCGTCTACGGAGACCGTCCACACTAGTGAAGAAAATCCAATTCTAGAAATCCCGATAACAGATGAACCTTTAAACCGATTTAGCCGCCAGATCTGCTTCACAGTTGTCGGTGATATAAAAAGGAAACCAGTTGTTAGTAAGCCTTTTGAATCACACACTCGTACCACCATTCAAATCTCGGAATCTAATCTTGAAAATGACGTAATTAACTCAGTAAAAGAATACGTCAATCCCAAAGTAAAGACAGGAATAATTATTTATCCCCAATTGGCTATGTATCAAATCATTCCGGTAATTCAAAAACACTTCAAAAATTCCGCTATGCATCTCGTCTTAACTAAAGTAGAGATAGAAAACGTGAAGGATTATTTACGCCAGCAGGAGATAATTAAAGCCTACTATGAGGGTAAAACGAACCACAGAGGCATTAACGAGTGTCATCTTGCATTGTCAAAAAAATACTACTTTCCGAAAATGAAAGATCAAATTGCGAAGTATATAAACGAATGCAGTATTTGCGGTCAAGCGAAGTACGACCGCAACCCCATCAGGCAGCGATTTTGCATAGTTCCACCCCCTACGAAACCATTCGAGATAGTTCATCTTGATCTCCTCACCATCGAAAATGAAAAATATCTCACTTTTATCGACGCATTTTCTAAATACGCGCAAGCCTACCACCTCCGCGATGCTACAGCCATAAGCGTTGTACAGTCCCTGTTAAAGCTGTTTTCCCATCACGGTGTCCCTATAACGATTGTCACGGATCAGGGTCCTGAATTTACAAACCAAGTCTTTATGGAATTCGTCCGAGTCCATAAGATTCAACATCATAAAATTCTCGCTCACTCCCCCAACGATAATGGTATGGTGGAGAGATTTCACGCTACCCTTTTGGAACACTTACGTATTCTAAAGTTAGAACGTCGCGGTGAACCTGCAGTTAACCTAGTACCTTACGCTGTTTTAGGTTATAATAATTCGATCCACAGTTTCACAAAATGCCGTCCTATAGAGATAATCGTAGGTCACTTCGATCCAAGAGACCCCCTTGACATTGACCTCTCGGAGCATTTACTCCAACAGTACGTACAGGACCATAGGAAACGCATGACTGAGGTCTATAACATTCTTAACGAGACCTCCCTCCATCAGAGGACTCAGCTAACTGAAAACCGAAATAAGGATCGAGAACCTGAAAGGGAATATGAGCCCGACCAGCAGGTGTTCATTCGTAACCCGAAGGCTAGCCGTCAAAAGCTCGCGCCTAGGTTTACCCAGGATATTGTATTAGCCGACCTGCCGATACATATCTATACTAAGAAAAAGCGGAACCCAGTAGCCAAATCTCGCCTTAAGTGAGGCCCTAAAACCTCAACCTTGTTACAGGACACTACAACTATTGACGCTTCTACTTCACGGGACGTTGGCGCTGGACATATCACTTGACAAACTGGATGATGGACCTGGGTTGATTCCGTTCAAGCTAGGAGACTCCCGCGTGATTTCCCACTATCACTCATTTATACAATACATTGACCTTAGAGATATGCAAAGTAAATTAGAATCAGTAGATAAGCAACTTCGTAATTTTAGACCTAGATTAAATAATAAAACACTTTCCCTTTTTGAGCCCCACATTTAGAATCAAAGCTTCAAAAGATTTCAGAACAATTAAGTACTTTTAAACCACAAATAATAAAGAGAGGATTAATTGATGGTCTCGGTTCAGTTATTAAAAGTATTTCAGGTAATTTGGATTATACAGACGCGATTCGATATGATAACGCGATAAAAGTTCTTGAAGGAAACCAAAATCGATTACAATCTGAAATTAATAACCACATTAGTTTAACTAAAGACTGGATCGCCCGGAAACAAAATTGAAAGCATTTTGACCAGTTTAATCGCTGAAAATAACACTAGAGAAGCAGATATAATCAGATATGGACATTTATTGCAGTTTCTTAGTATATTAAGCGATAACATAGATAACTTAAGTGAGGAATTATTAACTATAGAAACCACCCTAGCTTTTATAAAAAGCTCTGGTTTCTCTCATACAATGCTTAGTTCTTATTCTCTTAAACTCATGTTAAAGAAATTAAAATTATTATATTCGGACTCGCAATTAATAAATATTGACTTGAGAGACTACTATGAGATAATAAAGTTAGGCTCATATTACATAGATAGCAAGATAGCTATAGTGTATAAAGTGCCGATAGCCTTTCCCGATACCTATAATTTTTATAAGTTATCCATTATCCCTAATAGACAAAACCTTTCTCTGATTCCTGTCCTTCCTTATGTAGCAATTCGAAAGAAAGATTCCATGTACTTTAGGGCTGAATGTCCAAAGATTAATAACTGGTACGTCTGTGAAAAGGGAGTTAGCTACAGCAATCAAGAACAACCGGACTGCGTGGAAAGTCTCATTACGATCCAACAACGAAGTTCACCGTGCTTGCTAACCCGTATTATACTCACCAAGGAATCTATGGAACAATTAGATGACCAACATTATACTATGTCGTTCCCGAAGCCAACAAGGATCCAACTCTCATGTGAAAAGGAAGAATATCGAATCCTGCAGGGAAGCTATCTCGTTACACTACCACAAGGTTGCATAATCAGGACGCCTGAAATCACTGTCACTAACACCTATGACGTTATCAAAGGACATGTAATAAAAATTATGGACCTTCTTCCAGACTTAGACGAGAAGCTGCAGCCAGAAAAACCTGTGTTAACGCTGAAATCGATTCATCTCGAAAATCTCCATGCCAGCAGCGCCCGAGTCCTAGCACAGCAGCCTGCAACGATTAGTCACATCACCGGGACAAGTATCTATCACACTACGATACCACTCTATACTATATTCTTCAGTACATTCGCTATAGCCGCTATTTTAACCTACATTCGAGTTATAAGAAAACGACGCTCGAAACTACAACATGAAATAAAAGTCTCACATCCCACTTATACGGAAGTTCCGGAGAAACCTAAGAGAAGTTTTAGATCAGATCAGATGAAGGACACGAATGTTAACTTCGTCTCAGCAGCATTTTCGCCGTCGACTTCAAATAGCTGCTGAACTTCGGGGGGAGGTGTTACATCCGTACCTACCCTTAGAACCGCTGACCACTGAAACCTACTTGACGACATCGATCACGCCACCGATATGTGCAAGCGAAGTCCAACCGGCACGAGGCACCGACGCAGCGTTTTACCTCATTGCAACACATTTCCGCTCGCCCCGCATCGGTATTTTTGCGAATGTATAAAATCACTTTTAGACCTAACATCGGCTAACTGAGACGTACTTTTAATCTGTAATTTTTAATTATTAATAAATTAAGTTAATTAATTTTCGTCTTTTTTTCAATCCTTCGACTGTGACCTTCGTATTTCACTATTTACTTTGGATGCTAATTATAAATAAAATATTAATTTACAGTATAATTATTTTCTAACCAAATATTTAGGTATTAAAACTTGCACGTAGTTCCACCCACTTATCACAGATTAGTTTCTGCTCCGTTTTGTATTTGTTCCTGTGGCAGCGCGGGTCCCCGACTAAATTCACTAATATCACCTTCACGTCAATAGCTCCTGAATTAGGCTAATTACGTAACTCTGTTGCTAATATTTATCTGATTTCAATGATTGAAATTTCTACTTTTGCGATTATGTATGATCGATTTCATGGGTTCAATTGCTAACATAGTTTCATTGCAATAAACTGAAACTATTAAATCGATCATACGTAATCGCAAAAGTAAACTAAGAGTGCCAAACTCTAGAGTGCCAAAAACAACGAACTACTGTAAAAATTGTCCTGCTATGTGTGTAAAAATATATAATGCATTGCCTGAAAGTCTAAAAAGTTTAAATATTCAACTTTTTCAGAAAAAACTGAGACAATGGTTAATAAATAAGACATTTTACTCTGTAAATGAGCTATTTTTGAATACGTAACACTAGATATAATGTTAATGGATACCTACTAAATATTTTCATATCCGAAAGGATTAAGTGTTCTTGGGACGTTATAATTATTTTGTTAACACCATTTATTGTACCAACATTTACTGAAAATAAATATCTTTATCTTTATCTTTAAATATTGTAGGTAATAAACATATTTATATGGCAATGGGTATAATAATATAGTATAACATGTAATTTAGAGATGAAACGGATATCCGGCCACTATCCGGTATCCGGCCATAATTTACTATCCGGCCGGATACCGGATAATGCGTTAATATCCGGCCGGATACCCGATAGTAAAAAATTTATGAAAAGTCCATGAAAGTGATTTTGCTCATCGGAAATATATGCCTTTCTGTAGCAGTCGAGTAAAAAGTCGTCTCAAAACGTTCAAAAACCATAAATATTAATCAAAGCACTATTGATTATGTCGGCATCGGCACCCATTCTACTCGTATCGTTCATTTGGCAGGCTCGAATTTTTTTTTAAAGTTTTCTAGTCTTGCACTATGCCTTTTCCATTAGCTTGAGTCAGCTCTTCTTGTCTGCTTCCTTCATTTCCCTCTATTCTGTGCAGTAACAGCGTCAATAATATTGTCCTTCAGGTCCCGTTGGTCCGCCGTCAGCAAGGTGGCGTGTGGGTGGGTGTCTTCCGCGTCAGCGAGTCGTCGTCGCCAAATTTAGGGCTACTTGTACTATGGTGATTTTCTCGGGCATAGGTGTGACTTCCTAACTTCCACGAGTGTTGGCATTACGTAGGTACTTTGCCCAACAGAGTGACACCCACTGATCAGCATAAATGCGCATTTTTGTCGTGTGTAGTTTTGACAAGTGCTGTTTAGTATAATAATGTACTTAGTGTAATATATTTTCCAAAGTCAATCAAGAGAGATTATAAAGATATAAAAAAATATTATCCTGGAATATAAATATGAATTTCCTTATATTTAGAGGTAGTATACGATGTCGGTTATCCTCTACGATGCTGTGCACTAATGTGTAAGCCCGTATTTTGGAACTAGCAATCCGTATGAATTGTTCAGTTAAACGAAGACTTGAAATTCCATAAACATATGCAGTCGTATAAAGTCCCACGCCGCGATCACAGCTTGCACAAACTTGTTCAGAGACTATGTCCTGCCGAATATCCGGCTGCCGGATATCCGGCTATCCGGCTAGGAGGCTGGCCGGATATCCGGTATCCGGTATCCGGCCAAACAACTATCCGTTTCATCTCTAATATATATAGTATAATATAATATAATAAAAATAATGTATAGTATTATCATTATACAATGTAAAATAACGAAAATGAAAATGAAAATGAAAATGAAAATGAAAAAGTATTTATTGAATTAGGATTACGTTAATTAATCTCTTTTCAAAAGTCAAAAATCTAACGGAAAACAAAGGGAAGTTAAGCGAGCTCATCCAGGTAGGGGGCGACGCATGCAGACCGATCAGCGCGTACGAGGGCTTACTCCGGCGAGACACCGGGCACCGATACGCGCCACGCACATAACCGCCTAGGCTAATCATGTGCAGCGCGCGCCCGGCCCCAGCCAGCCCGCCGGCGCTCACACCCGCACGCCCCAGCCGGCCTACCCGCGTCGCCCCCTGAGCTCGGAACAAATAAGTAAAAAGAATGTCGTCTGTCTGTCAGTATGCCGCTTCAGTTAGGAAAATGACCATCTGTGGGAAAAAGAAACGGCAAGAAACCCACAGGTACATTTAAATATGATTACATTGCATTGATACATTTGTCAATTTAATTTGAGTGAGCCTGTTTTGATTGGAATATGATGTGAACCTCTACAAATCGGTCAAGATAACTAAAAATAAAAATAAATTCAAAAACAAAAAATGGCACAGCAAAAGTACGCAAGCAATATGGCACAGCAAAACGTACACCGGACTTGTTATTTTAATTAGCGAAAATCGACCAATTAACCGATTGTCAAAAGAAATTATATCAGATTTCCTTGGTCTATGTCTTGGTCCTGGCCCTGGACCAGGTCCTAGTTTTGGTCCAAGACAAAGTTCAGGTCTAGGGTCCAGGTTCTGGTTCAGGACCATGACCAAAACTGGAACCTTGATCACAATTTGAGCTTGAACCAGAACCAGGACCTAGACCAGTGCCAGCACATAGACCATAAACATCAGCTGGACTAGGACCTGGATCGGGTCCACGGACCTGATCCAGGACCTGGTGCGGGGCCAGGACCTGGTCCGAAGCCAGGACCTGGTCCGAAGCCAGGACCTGGACCTGAACCATGACCTGGTCCAAAGCCAGGACCTGGACCTGAACTAGGACCTGATCCGGGGCCAGTACCCGGACCTGAACCACGAACTGGTTCGGGTCCAGGACATGGACCTGAACCAGTACCTGGTCCGGGGCTGGGACCTGGACCTTAACTAGGACCTGGTCCAGGGCCAGGACCTGGTCCTGAACCAGGACCTGGTCCGATGCCAGGACCGGGACTTGAACCAGGACCTGATCCGGGGCCAGCATCTGGACCTGAACCACGAACCGGTCCGTGTTCATGACTCGAACCAGGATTTAACTAATGGGATTATTGGGAGAAACTCACAGAATCGATAGCCGATGGGGCGGATGTTGTTGAGTGGCGAAATCTGGATGGCCTCCCAAGAGATGGACGGACGACCTCTTTAAGGTCCTAGGCTGCCGATGGATGCAAGATAACAGAGTCAACCGGAGTGTAAGCCGTGGGAGGCCTGTGTTCAGCAGTGGAACGGGACCTACCTAACTGCCTAAAGATGATGATGATGGGATTACTGACCCACTGGCACCCGTGACCCTATAACATAAATATTGTTACAAGTTCTCTTTTCTCGCTCTGTATTTTTTTTTTATAATTTTCGATTTTACACGAAAACTATACAATCGCTATCAGTTTCATCTAAAAGTTGAATATCACATTCGATTTTGGATTCAAAAGGCCGCTAGGGACAGAGACAAATCAAAGCGCTAGACAGAAACAAAACATATATGAGTGAATGAATGTGACTGATTTTAGCAGGGGTAGCCAGACGAAAAAATTGATCTCTTGTTAATGGTCGATTAGCTAACAATAGATTGATTGGCCTTTCAGAAACCCACAGTGATTTAACAGCTTGTTAAATGTGACAGTCTGTTAGCTAATCAATGATTTGACAAGCGTTTCAGAAACCGGGTGTAATACTCGTATTAATGAGCAGTTTTCCAATAGGTATCTAAAGCATTCCTAACCACTCACTAAATGGCGCCCCGACAATTTTGGTAATTGATAATCGCTTGAAATAGGTTCTTAGCAAACAGGATATAAACACTGAGTACGTTGTATTAGATAATATTGTATTTGTCAATAGTTTTCAACCATTTTAGGGGTTGTACTAATAATGGAACATAGTGCCAACTCATATAAATATTTCTATTTACATTCGTTCAACCTTTAACAGTTATGTTTATATTAATAAACATTTTATTTTTAAGTTTAGTATTAGTTAGTTGCATGAAATTACTGCCACCATCATACAGATTAAAAAAAGATTACCAAAATTGTAGAAGCGCCATCTATTGATGCTTTTTGAAACCAACTATCAATACCTACTGGAAAACTCCTCATTATCGTACGTGTTTTTATGATAGTGATTTCCTTCTACTGGTTGAATTTGATCGATAAATTAGGCTGTTACTTGTAAGGCTCGTTAGCTCAGCGGTTAGAGCGCCCGTTTAATTGTTAATTGAGGTGGTCGGGGGTTCAAATCCTCCACGAGCCGACTATTATATTTGTTTTACTTTTTGTATGTAAGACCGTACTATTACTTCCAATTACTTTTTATAATCTTATTCCTGAATGTATTATTAATTTGCCTGAATCACAATTTAAAGAAAAGGTGAAAACGACTTTAATGAAAAAAGCCTATTATAAAATTGATAAATATAACAATGACAAAAATGTATTGTGTACTACTAGCTCTTCGAAATAGGAAGTCATTTATAAATTTACAATTTTGTAAATTGGGTAAGGATGATTTGATGTGGAATAGTCATTGAATAACAAATATTTTTTTAATATGTACGGCTTTAGCATTGCATGCTCACTTAAACTAGTCTGCCTGGTGGTGGTGTGGGGGTCGGATCGTTCTCTTCCCTCAAATATGGTTGAATTAGACAATGGCTGGGCCATGCGTCATGCTCGTGAACGGGTGCTGCCTTGATGGACTGGCCTGCTTTTGCTGCACCATGTTTTTTAATTCTTGGCTGTCCTGACCGATTTGTAGAGGTTCACATCATATTCCAATCAACACAGGCTCACTCAAATTAAATTGACAAATGTAATGCTATTATATTTAAAAGTACCTGTGGGTTTCTTGCCGTTTCTTTCTCCCACAGATGGTCATTTTCCTAACTAAAGCTGCATACTGACAGACTGACGACATTCTTTTTACTTTTTGTTCCGAGCTCAGGGGGCGACGCAGGTAGGCCGGCTGGTGCGTGCGGGTGTGAGCGTTGGCGGGCTGGCTGGGGCCGGGCACGCGCCGCACATGACTCGCTGAGGCGGTTATATGCGTGCCATTTATAGGTGCCCGGTGTCGCGCCGGAGTAAGCCCTCGTACGCGCTGATCAGTCTGCATGCGTCACCTTCTACCTGGATGAGCTCGCTTTACTTTCCCTTTGGTTTCCGTTAGTTTTTTGACTATTGAAAAGAGGTTTAATTAACGTAATCCTAATTCAATAAATACTTTTTCATTTTCATTTTATTTGAATTGCCATAATCACTTGGCACGCGGGTGGAAAATACACAACAGAAAATGCTGCTGCCCATTTCGCAACCTATGGAGGTAATAGTCAACATTCTATTCTTCCGGTCACACATACGCTCATATTACCACCGCCGAGTGAAAAAATTTGATCATCTAAAACAGGGAGATGTAGGTTTTATAATTAGGTAATTACTCTAATGTCCTTCCACTCAGCTCCTGTATGTGATGATGATGATGTTGATGTGAAGGCGATATTGGTGATCGAAAATAATTTAGTCCGCGTCCCGTGCTGCCCCAGGAACAAATACAAAACGGAGCAAAATCTACTCGCTTATAAGTGATCTAAGTGGGTGGAACTACGTACAAGTTATAATACCTATGTAGTGTATCTGTCTATTATTTGTTTTACTGCTAGTTAAACACTGAATTTATTAAGGCTTACCCGCATTGGTACATCATTATAAATACATGGCGGTAGTTTATTGAACGTTACTGACAAAACTAAAGGTTGCGACTTTTAAAATAAATCATCATCATCACAGCCCGTAACAGTCCATTGCAGGACTTCAGGCCTCTCCTACGAAAGGGGAGGTTACTGCCATAATCTCCACGCTTGGCAGGCGGGTTGGAGATCGCAGACTTTAAATATAACAATGGAAAATGCTGCTGCCCATATTCCAGACTACGGAGACTCTTGATCTTTTGCCTCGAAAACATTATTCGCCTTGTACGACACCCACGAGTGCAAGGGGTTGGTGCTATTCTACTCTGCCGGACACCACACGGCCAAAATTTAAAATAAATGATGACAATAAATTCAGCAAAAGTAAATGGAAGTCATACATACAAAAAGTGAAACAAATATAATATAGCCGGCTCGTGGAGGATTTGATCCCCCGACCACCTCAATTAACATTTAAACGGGCGCTCTAACCGCTGAGCTAACGAGCCTTACAATTGTACAGCCGAATTTATCGATCAGATTCAATCAGTAGAAAGAAAATCACAATCATACAAGCACATGCGATAATTAATATTAGTCATTAATTACCATTGCATTCCATAAACGTTTGTGACTCAACGGGAACAAAGGTCAATGTGTAGTCTAAAACGACTGGACCGATTTGAAGATATCAGGCATTCTTCAGATTAGCCCAGCTAGTGATCAAGCGACGCCAGGGTGTGTCGCTAGTATTCCATATAATATTTCCAATCCGGTTTCATGGCCTTCTTAGGCGATATTTTTGGAAACCGTTGTTTTGGTTAGCGAATGCATGCGTCATAAATTCATAATACGTAGTTATGTCACTGAATAGCTTTAAGTAGCTATCTCGACTCGTCTATATTTGTGCGTCGATACAGAACACAATCACATTTTATCTTTTATTGGTTTCGCGTAAACATAACAGGGCTTACCTGTATCATTTCGATGTTGTAATATACCTACGTGGGGTACCTAAAGTAAATATTTAAATAAAGTACACTTTAGTGCTCGGTTAACCAAGAACACAAGCAAACGACTGTTACAACGAAAACAATTAATTTTCTGCCAATGCTGGTATCCAATGCACTCGTTCTTCTGTGGTTAGAGCTGATAGTAACAAATGGATGGCTGCCAAGCCAAGTAGCAGATAAATGCGGAGCGTCTGCGCTATGACGATATTTTGCTGCCAAACCATTAAGGCTTTAGGACCATTGCAAATACTTATTGCAATAGGTTGTCCATCCATTTGAGTGACTATATCTATACATGTTTTGGTGATCAAATCCTTCCATTAGGGTCTTAGTTAATTACCTATATCTCCCTGTTTTGGATTATCAAATTTTTTCACTTCATGAGGGTAATATGAGCGTATGTGTGACCGGAAGAATAGAATGTAGTCCATCCATTGTAGGGTATCGTAAAAGGCGACTGAATATTTACCTCCATAAGACCGGGAAATGGGCAGCAGCATTTTCTGTTATGTATCTGCAACCCGCGTGCCAAGGCTCATTACGTAATTCTGTTGTTATCAATTATCTGATTTCAATGATTGAACTTGTTACTTTTGCGATTACGTATGATCAATTTAATAGTTTCAGTTTATTGCAATGAAACTATGTTAGCTGAAGCCATGAAATCGATAATACGTAATCGCAAAAGTAGCAATTTCAATAAATTAAATTAAGGTCGTTTTATGGATTCTACATTATTAAGGTTGACGTCCATAAGTGTATATATTTATACCTATGTTGAATAAATAATTTTGAATTTAACCTACGTGTGATTGCCGAATCCATTTCATGTTTGTGCGTGTTTGAACTTTCATTCTGTACCTATACTGTAACTGTATCCGTCCATCTAGTTCGAATAAACCTCAAAAGTGAGTGAACTTTCTTATTCCTATACCCAAACCACCACCAGTGCCATCACATTACTCGTACTTTACCTACATAAAACTGGGGAAGGCTTTCTTCTACAGTCATACATAGGTATTATATTATAAATCTTCTTTGTTGGGACAAACATACACACGCGGCTGGGGACTTTGTCTTAAGCTAGGGCTAGATTAGAAAACCACTTGGTCTTAACACAGGCCTGTATAGTTGTGTGGTCGTACTTTAACTTGCACCATTTGTTATGCTAATGCTTTAGTTAGTAATTTATAGTGGTTATCGTAGAATGTCGTTTTATGTGGGGCGTTGTTAGGTAGGCTGCTTGGCCGGTAGGTAGAGGTGGATAATGCGTCAACGTTGCAGCTCTGTGTCGTGGCTCGTGTTGCATTCGACAGTCGGTAAACTTGGTAATTGCATTGGCTAAATATAATTCGCGCATTGGTATTCGGCTGCAGACTTGTGTAGCCCGGCGCTGCGCGCGCGCACTCCTCGCATCCAAATCGCTGCCAGACACTATCGTAGGCTACGAATAGACTTAATTCTACGACTTCGTTCGTAATGCGTTTCCAAACAATGTAAGTGCGGTATTGAATACTTATTTCAGTCGGCTGAGTTGCTTTGTTCAGGTTGGTATCTATAAATGTAATTCTGATTTGTATTTGTTTACAAACACGGTCTTGTGGTTTAGGTAGTATGTAGTCACATGGATATATTGCCTCCCTATCTACTTTATGCGTGGTATGGGTTGGCATTGATTTTTTAAAATACCTATCCCCGTAGCGGTGGTAATTTTGGTAAGAAAATGGCTGATTTTGATGATAACCCTATAATATGTTAGGGGATCCCACACTATGCGTCGCGAAGCCCTGAGACGTGGTGGGATCAAGGGCGTCGCGAAACGTTAAAAATGACCCAAATCAAATTAGAAAAAGGAATGAGAATAGCGGTTTAGGAGCATCGGTGACTCGAGGTACCGAGTTCGAACCTCAGTTCCGCCACGTACCAAATACTCTTTTCTGAGTTATGTACATTAGTAGAACACTAACCAATGCTCTTATGGCAAGGGAAAACATCGTAAAAATTGGGCACTCAGGCGACTAAACCATGATCCAATCTGATCAGATTCCTCCGTTAACAGGGTCACGGAGGTCAGATGGTAGTCGCTTCACTGTAATTACCTCATCTGCCAAGTCCTGGATCATGGTCAAGGCGGATCCCAGGCCCTCGCGAGCGTGAACACAACCCGGACATTAACGATTATGAGAATAGCGATTTAAAAATTCATATGAAAAGTTTCGCTTAGAAAAGCAAGGTTTGGATCTTTTCAGTGTATTTTAATGTCTTTTAGAGCCAAACACAGGGATCTCCTTTTAGAAGGGCATCGCAGAAAATTACAGCTTGTAAAAGGAGTCGCGGTGTGAAAAAGATTGGGAACCCCTGAAATGTAGCCTAAAACATTATTTTGTAAATTGAAGTCTAGGTAAGTACCTACCTAAGTACAAATTCTTTTTAACAACTTTAAACAATTTCACACTTAACCAAGGCGCAGGAAAAGTTTCATCTATATTTCCCTTGGTAGGCGGGGAAATTTTAGGATTGCTCAAGTGATTTATGTAATACCTAATTGCCGTAGTGCTCCTAGTCTCTTGGCACATGGTTTATAACTTTAAACCGTTTAAAAGTGTAATTAATTACTATAGGTAGGTACTTACAGTCGCGCGAGACCGTTCAATGTCACTGCGCTCGATGCCAATGTGACTAACGTACTAAATAGCGCTGTACGTGATGTATTTGCTTAATATTCCATAAAGCCATTAACCATCGGCCGCTAGGCGACTAGTGTTGGCAGACGCCATTGGTATTACATGATTAACAGCTATAATTACGTCAACAACAATGTTGTTAGAGCGTGGCTATGATATTGATTTTAATCGCAACGAACTCGTAATGTGGATTGGGTACAATATCGTGTGTTCCCTGATTATTATAGTCTAGACGCCTTCAAGGCTAGAGTGAATAGGCAGGACAGGCATGCTCCAGCATCGGCCGCGTCCATAGGCGTAGGAAGGGGGGGAGCCGGGTGGGCCGTGCCCACCCCAGACTGATCTAGTGCCCACCCCAGGATGAGGTGCTCACTGGTTTTACTTTAGCGATTGACTCGGCTTCATCGGCCACCTCAGGGGCCAGGCACCCCTGGAAAATAGCCCTAGATACGCTTATGGCCACGTCACTTACAACCAGGTGAGATGGCGGTCAAATGCCTAGCTAGTCTAATTATATCTAAAAAATAACAGCTTTCAAGCTATTTTAACGAAGTAACTATTTGAGGCATGTATGTATGTAAACTCTTTATTGCATCAAATACTTTAGAACTATATAACAAAAGTAATATAAAATACATTGCAAAGGCGGGCTCCCACAATGGGATTTCTTACAGATAACCTTAGATAAGCTGAAAGGAGCTTTAACGAGCGGAGGAGGCAACAATGAGTATCTATACTATAGATACAAAGTCATCGTCAGGCATCGCATCGTAATTAACATCCTTTTGCTAAAACTGTAGACTAAGTACTTACGATTAAACTTTAAACAACGTCGATGTCACTCCACCCGAAAACTTGAACCCGATTCCCTAGCCAGCTGTACAGTGCAGAATACGTGCAACATCTAGATTCTAGACGCACGTAGGTGGCTGAACTAAGTCAACAAATCATATTTATTCTAGTCTCCTACACATTACGTCGGGCTGCTGGTATCTAGTGTAAACAGCGCTGGAGTACCGCTAGCGGCGGGCGGGCTGCCTCTAACCAGTTTAATGAAGAGATTTGGCACGACTGCTCGGGCCTTAACGGTGTCTCCCTACAGATAAATGCTTTATTATTGTACCTACGAGCGTGCACTGCGCTGCCACTATTGTGGATGCTAAATACGGAACGAGATTACCGGGAGAAGCTCCTTGTTTATGCCAATTGTAAACGGTTTGGAACTTTGGTTTTGGAAGGCAAGTTTAACAGTTCGATCTCACACTTTCACAGCCCACAGCAATCGACTACTGGACTTAAGCCTGCTCCACATTAGTGGAGGTGGAGGGAATTGTTTGCCACGCTTGGCAGAAGGGATGGAGATGGCAGTGTTGAATAAAAAAGCATTACACACTCTCCTCACCTACTTCGCCATTCAATCGACGGGGTTGATGCTACGTACTAGGTACTTTGTCGGTTACCCACGGCGCTTGTATTTCTATAACGAAATAAGTACCTATACTGGCCGAATATAGTGTAAGTCATCGACTCGATAAGAAGAAGAATATGTACCTAGGCTGAGCTTTTACGAAATCGGTCAAAATAGGTGATAAATATGCTGTTCCTTATGGCTATTACGCAATTAAATTTAAATAAATTTTCCCGGTCCGCCTCTCACCACGTCGCCGTTACGTTGGACGTAATTTACATTCCGGACAAGTAGAAAGACATTTCCGGGTGATGATCATTTGTTATATTGTCCACGGATGCCAACGCGATGTATGGTGATGGGACAAAACGCTTGGCTCGCCCGTCGACTGGCACGAAGTCTCGACTCGCGGCCGCAGCTTAGACTGTTGTGGCATACCAAGCTCTGTGGTTCATTCCCATTAAGTACTAAGCTCGTATTTGTCTACTACTAGCTACTAGCTAGCGGATACTTTTCTCATAAAGTACCTACGCTATGCATTTGTTTGTACATTACATACATTATTAATTTCGAACAAATAACATTATATGCGTTTTTATATAAAGAGATGAGGCGGGAATTTTTAGTAAGCAGTGAAAATAACAAAATTCCCTTTAAATGCTCAAGAAAACAATCATAAAAATATATAAGTATACTTTTTTAGATTAACCTAGTTTTAGTTAGTTAAGTTCTGTACTTATTTGCTAGAGATATAGAGTGGAACTTTAATCTTGGGTGCTGAATGCCAATAAAACGTAGGGATTGAGCCGTCCGCGCGTCCGTATGCGGGTGTAGGTGAAGCCATGATTAATCTGCAAGTCTGAACTTTATCCTCATCAAGGCGTGCAGGCTGCGCCGCGCCACAGATGCGGATACCAATCTTTTCCGCAACTGGGTCATTAAGATGGAAATACTTTTAAGAGCTTCATCATAAAGCTAAAGGCGCTCAAGATCTGTCCAGCGCTCGTTTCTATTTAAAAATTCTATTAGTGTCGTCCCAATTGAACTCAAAAACCTAAAATAAGGTTATAAGTTGACTGCATATCGATTCTCTTACGGTGAGCGAAAACATTGTGATTAAACCTGCATATTCAGGCGGCTGAATGTGTAACAATGGTCCAATATGGTCTGGTTTCCCTGGTAGCAGGTTCACGTAGATCAAATGGCTGTCTCTCCAATGACAATCTGCTAAATCCTGGACCATGGTCAAGTAAGACCCCGAACCCTCGTGCTCGCGAGCACAACCTGGACATTAACGCCAAGATGGCTTTTACACATTTTATAGTGATAAAAATAATAACAAAAACCATTTTGGTCAAAAGTAAACTCTAACTCGATTTCACCGCAGTATCAGCCACCCGCACAAACGCATAGATATTAATACAACAGCCCGATTGCATATTTGATTGCGACACGCGCTGTGCAGACACAAATGACAGGGAAGGTAGCTGCGCGCCGACAATGGCGGCGAACGGCACCGGTACTTCCAATATTCGTTCATTTGCATACCCGCGCGGTAGGCCACCGCCGCCGCCGCACCGCGCCGCCACTCGCAGCGCCCGCACCAGCGTCGCACAACGAGAGGGCGGAATGGAATATTTAAGCGAGACGTGGGAAGACCTAAAACAACTTCAAAAGCGACGTCGCTTAAACAAGAACAAGTTTCCATTTTCTATCCATCCTCAAACTTCAGAGTAGAACCGTTCTAATGACAGAAGATAAAACATTACGCCACCTCATTATTTTCCACACCCCTGAACAATCGCGGAGCTCGGCCATCAAGGAGTGCAGGCTCAAAATAAAAGGGGATGGCCGTTCTTCGATGTCGCAATTGTAAAAAGAAAGAGCGCGGGAGACAATTACAAAAACGGCAGGAACGCTGGAAGCAATCCAGCGGGCATGCTCTTAATTGGATGAGACCACTTCCTCTAAACGACATCGTTGTCCGCCGCACGCGGCGCGGCGCGGCGGCTCTTGGCCCCGCCTTACGCCGGAGCTAGACTAGACTCACCTATCTGTCTAGATAATTGTTTGCGCGTAACTTACACCAAACCAGCACAACCAAACTAAAATTAGCGTCTACCGTAGGGTTGTTGCACCTTTTTACAAAAAGTTGTTCATTGATTTTTTCAATTTGCATTTAAAATAGGTTGGTAGGTACTTGTTTTGCAGAAAGTATACTTAGATAATGTACTGTAAGTGACTGTCGCATCTTGTAGTTATTTTGCCATTAAAGAGACGTCAGTTAGCTATGAATATTTTTTCTGCTTCATAGCGCTCATTTTTTTGCAATGTCGACACTTTTAATGTTTCCTCGGCAGTGTAGCGTCGAAAGCAGCTACGAATATTTTGGTCACAGAAATAACGTTGACAGTTGAGGTTACGGCCTGTTTTGGACTGTACAAAGAAATAAGTATCCATATGAATAAACATATCCATATTACATAAAATCAAAGAAGAAAGAAAGGTACTTTCTAAGTTCACGAGCTTAAAATACTGAGTGAAACATAGATGCAGGCACACCAGCGTGTTTGTTCCCGTCCCGCTGAAAACGAATTTAAGAGCGATCGATATTGGCGCAATAAATAGAATCAGAATGCTAACGCGACGGAGGTATCTGTGTGGAGTGTTGTCATGTCACGCGACTGGGGCCATTGTTCTAGCGAACACAACAATGGCGGGCTGAGCTCGCCGGCTTTTTGCGCCCTCGTGAGCAATTGACCGGGCTGAGAGTTAATCAGTCCAAGGTAGCGGCGACGGCCAGAATACTGATCTAATAGCGTGCTTGCTTCGAGAATCGGCGGGTTCAATGTCAGAGCTCTGAAACAAAAGCGAAATAACATATATTTGGCGACGTGGAGGCCATGTTCGCTACACTTTTGCGGTGAAGGTGGTATTTAAAATGAAATTCTCGCCTATATAATTCAGCTATCTGCAAATTAGACGTCAACTCATATAAAGTTAACAGGCCGTGTTTAATAATACCTACATATTGTTTTAACCAACACAATATTGTTCTCATAACTCGTGAGAAAGTATCTTATAGTTTACTGAGGCCGACAATGGAGCTCCCATTCAAATCACTGTCAGAGTAGCTATTTGTTATACGATAATGGCCTCTACTTTCTTGTGTTGGTACGTGATGCAATCGTACTGGGGCTCGGGTCTGCACTATTATCTTCAATTTTTATCGTCATAATCGTTAAAGCCTTATAGCTACGTAGCAGTCTCAAAATGCCTCAGATAACCATTTAGGCATGTTGTACACAAATACTTAATATTACCCGTATTCGACGTGGCCATGTCCCGATTAATGAAATACAGATTCGAGATATGAGAAGTTTTTATTAAATATTTCACAACAGTCTGCTCGTGACATTACATCACGGCCTTTTGAAGCTTTTTATTCGTTAAGCTGTTACTTGTTTTGTTTTAAAATGTTCTGATACTTTCTAAAAGAACTCGCGAGGCATTTAATCCTCAACTTGTCTTCTTTGAAGAATATTAATGTGGGTAGTTAAATTAAAAGTATTTAGTCAGAAGGTCTTTCATTTCAGGTTCTTAAGCTTTGTTTGCGATATCATTATATTATAACAAACATTTTGAATTACATTTTCGTGTTGAATGGGTTTACATCAGACGAACGTAGAGTTAGGAGCTTTCGCTCATATTATTTTGATGTGAACTTAGGGAGCGAAGATTCTAAGAATTCTTGGAACAATAACAGAAACACGAGCGACCGCTTATTCTGTTTACACTAAGCGAATCAGTATTCTTAAGAGCATTCGCTCGCTTGGTGTAATCCCGTCGTTAGAAAATCTATTTCAATTATTTACAAAGAAATAAATATATTTAGAAGATAGTATTACTGATACTCAGGTGTCAGACATGATCACCTACCAGTAATAAACCAGAAATAATTATACGCCTATTATAAATGATTGGAAACGTATCTTACATGTACCTACTTATATAATTTGTGCCTGTCTTGGTCCACAAACCCGTTTAAAATTCTGATCTTTACCACTTCAGTGTCGAAATTGTAATCGAACAACGATTTCCGAATGTCAATGCAGCCGTCGCAATCCTATCGATTCGTGGCAATCGCGATCGCTGTTATTATATTGCGATAAACACCGACCATTGGATGTTTTTGCAAAAAGGAGTTAGGCTACAGATCACGAACCATTTTTCGATTAAACTGTAGCTTTTGCGTTAGATTTTTGGGGTAGATAAAAGCTACCGTCAGCGAGTTCGTAGTTTAATATCTTTGTTTGAAAAGCATTCAAATGGTGGGTGCCGCAAATGTTAGCTGTAGCACTATAGCGATTCCATGTATTTTTAAAAAACGAAGTGAAAGTATAGTTATGCGTCAACCAAATCCAAGGACTAGCCTTGTTGAGATTGCATCAGGTGGTAGGACTCTGTCAAGCCTGACCAGTTCGCTTGTGTGAGTACCACCGCCTTATCTATTTCTGCCGCCAAGCAACCGCCAAACGCCAAGTAAGGTATCCACCGAAATTACAGACTTGAGGCATTTCATCTTAGTCCTCACAGTGACAACGTACCTGCGGTTCTGTATTTTTGTTCACTACAACCTAAATGTAGGAATAGGATTGGCGACAATTCCCACTTATTATCATATGAGCTATCTGCTCGTTTGTCGCTGAGTAGTATAAAAAAAAGATTTGGTTTAAAATGGATTACAAAATTACACCCGAAATGTTGTATCAGTCGTACAAGAAATGAGTACATGGTAAAAACGTGCTCTGTAAACTCACAGTTCAGTTGTGTAGAGAAACTTTCAACAGACGTCTACATACCCAATAGGGTGCACGTTCAAGCGACCTAACTATTAAATCACAACTACTAAACTTATTCGTAGACTTTAGTTACTAGGCTGCAAAGTTCGGCCGTATGCCCAATCAATTCAACTAAACTTTGAGGAGTTGGAGAAAAATTCTTTATATTGCCTACCCGAAGCCATACCCTTACTACGAGTACCTAGTGCTGTAGTATTATAACCTACTAAAGCTCGTCTTCTGTTTTAACGGTTTCAAACGGGCTTTGTGCCGTACTCATTGATGCATTTAGGCTTAAAAACTATGGTTGCATCCTAGGAAAGGCGGCAAAAAGCTAGTTTCTTTCGAAATCTCTCCGTAACTTGGACTTAGCAAAAATACAGAGCTACAATAGGTAATACTCTAATCGATATCATCGTGCACAAAGTGTCGATATAAGTTGTGGTCGTGTGGATACTAGCTGTTGTTTATCTAGTTGCTTAACGAAAAGAGATACGAACGTATAGAGTAGGTAAGAGACGTGAGTAATCGTTGCGAGATCCTGATTGGGTGACAAACGGATTTCTTAATTTAAAAGAGCACGTGATACTCGGAAACAAGTGACCGAATCAAGTGACAAGAGTGTCTGGAAAAGAATCGAACAGTCACCCACAGTCACCCAACTGCTCAACTGCCATTGTCATCAACGTACTTGTAAACTAAAATATCGGTCAAGTAAAGTGACACAATTAAAGCAATTGTTACGAATTGACACCAATCAATCGTAAAAGTTTTCAAGTGGGTCGATTGACTCAAAATACTTGTGATGCAAGAAAGTTATTGGGTAGGTGCCCACTTATTAGGCAATATTAATGGCACTTGTCTCATAATTGGGTGTAGTGTCTGATAGAGAAGTATATTAACGTACCATCTTTCAACAAACGATGGGTGTCGTACAATAATTAGGGTTGCCAAATCTATTATATAATATAGTGTAGTGATACTATATATTCGGTGTCAAGATGCTATATAAGTCTACCTCTACACAATGATTGTACTTATATAGCTTCTAAGTTTAAGTTTAAATCTGTAAAATACACTCTTTCTTTAAATAAAAAGGTAGAACAGTTCCAACCCCTTCGACAAGGGTGTCATAGATACTGTAAAAAAATTGCTTAAAAGTATTAAATAAAGGATACTATAGTTTTTGGATGGACCGTACTATATTTTTGACACTGTAAATGGAAATCTCTTATATTCTACATGAAATTTTTCGACAACCCTAACAACAATGCAGCAATGTTACAACCATGCAAACCCAGTGCCTAAATAAGAGCTTAAGTTTTGGTTTGCGTTTAGGTACTATTGATAATATGTAATTTCAGTTGAAATGAAATGAAAAATTTTTTCACACCTACAAGTAAGTATTTCAATCTGTAATCGTTCGCGAGTACCAAGATATACGTTGATAACATTGAATTGGAAAAAGCTGTGGCGTGAATAGAAGCCTACGCAGGTTCTAATTGAATATTCGGTGCTGTGACACTTGTTTGGCCTCCAGAGGCGAAGGCGATACTAATGCTATTGAGTGGTACAATCGAGGCTTACTTTGGTTTGCTGACCCAGTTGTATGATATATTCTACCATTGGATAAGTATCTAAGTACTTAGTTTACGTTTCAATTTCACTCGAATCAGTGGAAAGTAGTGAACGTCATTATAGTAGTTACTTAGCTAAGTAGTTACGTCGTTTTTGTCCACGATTTCTTCTGCGCGGAGCTCGGTAAAAGGTAGGCTACCTATACCTCTCCATTCCGCAGCTACTGTACTTACAATAAAATTAGCCCCTGCATCATCATCACAGCCCATAACATTCCACTGCAGGACTTAAGGCCTCTCTCACGAAAGGAGAGGGTATTGCCATATTCTCCACGGTTGGCAGGCGGGTTGGAGATCCCAGTGTTACAAATATTACAATGGAAAACGCTACTGCCCATTTTCCAGGCTACGAATACTCTTTGATCTTTTGCCACGAAAACAGTCGCCTTGTACGACACCCACGAGTGTAAGGGGTTGGTGCTATTCTATTCTAACAGACACCACACAGTCACATAACGTTAACAAACAACTATGTAATGCATATTCGGCAGATGAACCCAGCGAAATTTATTGCAGTAACTCCAAGAAAACATTACGACAGTACATACGGCTGTCCGATATCACGCGCGTGATTGCGATACCGATGGCGCATCCGATTCTGATTGCGAATAACTAACCACTTCATCATCATCACAGCCCATAGCAGTCCACGAAAGGGAAGGTTATTGCCATAATCTGCTCATTTTCCAGCCTACGAAGACTCTTAGATCTTTTGCCTCAAAAACGTTAGTCGCCTTGTACGACACCCACAAGTGTAAGGGGTTGATGCTATTCTACTCGGCCAGGCACCACGCAGGATGTTACCAAACAACTTTGTAATACATATTCAGCAGATGAACCCAGCGAAATTGATTGCGGTAACTATTCCAAGAAAATATTACAGACGATGGCAACAATATTACGACAGCACATACGGCCGGTCGATATCACGCGCGTGATTGCGATACCGCATCCGTCTCTGATTGCGAATAACTAACCACTTAACCCGCATCATTTATTCTAATCTGCTCAGCAACCGCAGGCTGGAGGCGATAATAGATGTCTTGGACGTTTGCCTTAATCGTCAGTTTGGACGCATTAACCGTTGCGTTTTTTCTATATTGTAAGTATAAAATATTTTATTTCTCAAAGTTGTACAGGAGTACAAAACCGGGGAACCTGAAGCCTGCTCTAGGTTTATCCTGTATTGTAGGTCTCCAGGAATCCTTCGCATAGCTTATATAAAAGTTAGTACTTGAGGACGATCATCGTTCAAGATTTTTTTCGTGAACAGCTATGGAATAGGTAGCTACTATATACGTACCTCAGAAGATACGATAACCTACAAATCTAATCCTCCTTAGGACGAGGCTCCCATTATTTTCCGTCCACGTGCTCAGACATTTCAAATACAAATCTTATAACGCACGATTTTCTTTGTTACTTTTATAAAGACAAAATAGTCTACCCGTGAATATGTATGTATGTATGTAATCATCATTGTAATTAAAGTGACTGAAACGGGAGAAAATCATGGACCAGCGACGCTGGTGCTCCAGCGAAGGTAAACACCCAGCGGAAGTAACGTCCCGAGAAAAGTGCTCTTACTGCACGACAGGCCATGATGTCTAAGATGCTCAACAAGGTTGCCAGTGGCCACAATAGCACTGCACGAAGCGCCAAGACTCATTAGTCTTGGACCTTAAAAATGGACCTTATTTTATAAGCAATACATTCCACTTTGATTTGCTCTCACGCTTTTTGTTTCTGAAATGTGTAATAGGCGCATAAAGCGGTGGCAATACTAAAACATGTGGCCGATAGTTTTATGTCCATAAATCCAACAAAAGGCAAGAAAGTGCCTTCTACCGCAGAATATTAATATACTAATATAACTTCTACTCATGAACGAAATACAACTTCTCCTTTCGGTAAGTAACACATTGTACTTTATTATAATAAAAGTATTAACTTGTGAGCCTGTCTAGACTGTCAACTATTGTAACGAATCGTACACGAATGTGTAGCAGTTAATAGTTATTGACTTTGGCATCGATAAAAGTTGTTGAACTTGGACTGTAACCTCTACGAGTAGCTTGTAAACTGCCTACAAGCCAGCAGCGCAACGCTGGTCGAAATAAATTGTACCTATTTTATTTATTTATTTACCCTACAACAAATGAGCCAAATACATTTTCTAGTTAACCTTTTTAACTTTGCTAGCGGGGTTAGGCTGAAATTTGAGCAGAATTTTGTATAAACTAAGAACTATTCAACTACAGAAAGCAAATCCGTGTCCACTAATTGGATAGGATTCACTCTCGGGAGAAACAACCCTTTGCGAACTAATGGAGTTGATTTTTATTTCATAAAGCACTACCTTGTAGTTAAATAACAGATTTTATTTCAGTTGATTTTAAAACACCATTATTTCACGATGAACTTGATAGTTAGTACTTGTATATTCTACAAAAAAATCGCGTAATCCACTTATTTCGAAGAAATCTAAACATTGCCGATTGCAGGTTTAAAATGAAGACTGGGAATTAGTTATTTATTCGGTATCTATTGTCTTCACCATGGAAAAAGAAAAACCAGGTCTTCACAACTAACAGATATATACGTATTTTTTGGACAAATTCACGCCACAAATTACGCAAAACTAGTGGATGTTAGATAATTGATGCTTTAAACAGAAATTAAAACTCATCATTTAAATTCTGCTCGTCCGGGAATCAAACCCGGGACCTCTGCATGGTTAACCAACTGAACCACTCAGGTCGACAATATGTAATTAATAATGTAGAATTCGTCGGTGAAACATGTTATAAGCATCAAATCTTTGATATTTTGAAAAAGGTCAGGGCCTCGCTCATCCTTATCCTTAGCCGCAAACCTCTCTAAATACTACTCTGCCCATCCAATCCCATGTAGCAGTCACGAGGTGGGTTATAAAGTGGTTTAGAGGCGCTTTTACTCGTAAAGTGGAAATGTCAAGACACGAGCCAGCTGCCGAGGCCCGAGCCGCCGAGCCGCAGGGAGTGATGGGACTCGAATTAAAAATAAATATTCGAATCAATTCGAATCCGGCTAAAGTTCGAATCATGATTCGAATTTACCCTTGATTCGAATTCGAATTCAATACAAATAGATATAAATAAATAAAAATACGTCTTTGAGCACTTAGATAGATCTAATTGTGAATTTACTATACTTCTAAAAACGTTTTACGAGAAAAAATTTGTTGAAAACGAAAAATACCTAAAGGAATCCCATCTGTAAATTTCATCTATAAGGTAAGTTTGCTGCGCAATGAACAATTCGAATCAAAGAAATTTATTCGAATCAGCTCGCGGATTCGAATCAGATCGTGGATTCGAATCAACTACATAAAATCTCATTCGAATCGAGTTTTGACCGTCATCATTCGAATCATTCTAATCGAATGTGGTTAGAGTCCCATCTCTACCGCAGGGTCGCTGGGTCGCAGTTCGCGATGAATCTCCTGCCAACGCGCAGGTCACGTCCCGCAAAGTAGGACATCTCTATCAATTAATCGCAATTGCAGACAATATGTCCCACACCCGATTCAACGGGACATTTCAACCTCCAGACAATGTCAAATATCCATAGAAATATCAATGAATGTAGTTATGTTGGAGAGAAAATTGATAGTTTTGTTTGAAATATGTCGTATTTATGTCTCTGCTAGCTTTGGTGCTTATCAAAAGTAATATCAATGTTGTTATTATAACACGTCCTTGACAATCAAGCCCAAAGGGCTACCACCCTGACATTTCAATTTGTAAATTCGTGTAATTAAAATGTAATGAAAACTGTAAATATTAAATTAATAACTTTCGTTAAATGTGTATTATTGAATTTCGATTAATTACATAAGCAGTTGGAATTGGATCAGGGGCGGTATAAATGTTAATGATATTTGTATGGAATACATGCATTTGTGACGTGGAGCAATTTTAGTACATACCTGCCTGTTTCTGTTTTAGTTTGGTAGACTGTAGAACGTTTCATTATGGTTCCGTGATATCTACCGATAACTATTTTACTTAACAATTTATTTTCTATTGACAATTTTAATGTTTATCTAATCCAACTCGGTTTCAATGTTTATCTAATCCAACGAAATATCTACTCATTATAACATATGGAATGTTTATCTAATCCAACGAAATATGTACTCAATATAACATATGGAATTTTATATTCTAAAATATTTGATTATTTTTTCATTTATTACTTACCCATTACATGAAACTCAGTAAATTGATCTTCACCTTCACATTTGTACACGTAGTTTCACAGCCACTGGTTGGGGCAACCGTCCGCAAGTTGCCGACTCTCATAGTCGCCCACTTTCAATCACTGAACCGGTTCCAACAATGAGTTGGGATTATTTAATGCTGAGTAGGTAGTATCACTGCCTGAATTAATATAATATAACCTGACAGAAAATGTCGGATATCTTCCGACCAAGTTTCCATAAAAGTAATCAAATATTATCTGAAGTACTAAACTGATTTTAATTAAACAAAGCTAAGAACCATCTCGATTAGTGTTTTTTAAATAGAAAAAATCGGTCAATCCGTTCGGGGCCTACAATGCCATAGACAGACACATAGACACACAAAGCCACATATACACAAGTCTAGCTTATGACACCCCTCTTTTTTCGTCGGGGGTTAAAATGATATGTACAAATTTCTTGTTTAAAACCGATGCAAAAGTTAACAAGCTAGCATATTTTATTTACATAGCTACGAGTTTACCCCACTACTTATTCCCACACAGGCGACCACACACAGGTCCGAGTTTTGACACTCAGGCGCGTTGGAACCCGCAACAGTAACCGGTAGGAAATATAGTGTTTCCTACCTCGCCCCTCAAAAAAACGGAGACAGCGCAAAGCAAAACAGGCATAGGTCAATGCCAGAAATCAGGCCTAGTTAGTCCTAAACTATACTATCAATGTGCTAATCATAACATAAAATACCTACGTTGCATGAATTTGTACAATAGCATCATCATCGTAGTATCAAATCAAAACTCACAATGGATTTACATCATACCTACCATAATCACGTCACAGATTTGTACGATATCTCGTACGTAGTTGTAGTACGATCGGCCGATCGACTCACGCGCATCGGGCACCTTCGGCTTTACAAATGCGTAAAAATGAAAACAATCTGCCTTTCCCGCTCTGACTTGTTGGTATAAGCTGCCCCAGCAAGCGGGACTGCACAAATCACTGAACCAACGTAACGTACTGCGTTCGGCCCATGGACTCACGCGCATCGGGCACGTTCGGTAACCGTCGGCTTTACAAATGCGTAAAAAAGAAAACAATCTGCCTTTCCCGCTCTAACTTGTTGGTATAAGACGCCCCAGCAAGCGGGACTGCACAGATCACTGAACCAAAAAGGAACAGAAACGAGCGCCTGTCTTTCTCGGCGGCGACGGGTTAGGAAACCGGTTTTTGTGTTGTTGCTTTTTAGTCCTTTCCTTGTAGCGGATAAGCCTCTGATTTACTGAAATACCGGTAATGGCTAGAAACAAAATTGTTGTTGACATGATAAAAAACGGGGGCAACCACAGAGGGCAACAATAAAAGGTAGAGTGATATATACTGAAAGCTCGATGCGTTTTTAAAACAATTTTTAAATGTTTTTAAACAATTTTGTTACTTAGTTTGTATTAGTTGTCGTAATTAGGTGTACGGCACTTACATCGAATTCTTATTTATAAATGATCGTAGTAGGTACCTACGGAAAGTTAGCTTGATTAGTTCAAAAGCTACTGACCGGATTTCGTTATGGTGAATACAACTCATTCGTGAAAACCCGAAAAAATCAGGTTAGTAGTTCGACAGATAACCGCAGAAAGAGAAAGAAGCCATTTTTGGGGACGTTCCTAATGGATCATCTAGATATTTAATGATGATGACGCTTGTTATGATATGTTATATATTCAAATTGTGCCACATTCTAAACACTACCCGACCTGTGACATTGTTAAGGTTTGGTAGTTTCGATCTGCAAATTATAGCCAATCTAGCCAACCACAAAACCGCTACCCCATATCACCCTTTCACTGGTACACTACCTAGACCACATGAACTGCCTACATTAAGATCTTGTATTTTGTTTTATGTTGGTTATATATAACCAACATAAAAGTAAACATAAGTATACTCGCTGACACTAAAGCGATCAGAATCGAAAGCGCTATAAGCGCTAATCGAATGGGTTAGTTACTAGTTACTACCTTAGAAAAACAATTAGTCAATCCAAACACTTAATTCCTTCATACTTTACCAGCAACGAGTAACAAACAAAAAGTGTTGCATAGATAATCGTGTAGTAACATCGCGGGGGGAGCGCGGGGTTAGCTCGCCGCCTGGAAGGAAACTGTTACGGTGCGGAAACGGCTCCGTCTCACCGCACATTTGAAATAAAATAGGATATAATAAACCCCTACTGTGCGTAAACGCAGGATTCCAATGCTCTAACGTTAAAAACGATTTTTTTTACTTTTTACATACCTACATAGCCGTGTGGTATCCGGCAGAGTAAAAAAGCACCAACCCCTCACACTCGTGGGTGTCGTACAAGGCGACTTATGTTTTCAAAGCAAAAGAACTGGACTCTCCGTAGGCTGAAAAATTATGAAAAGTTATGTTTATGACACTGCAATCTCCAACCCGCCTGCTAAGCGTGGAGATTATGGCAATAACCTAACCGTTCGTGGAAGAGGCCCTAAGTCCTGCAGTGGATTGTTGATGATGATGATGACATCGCAGAAAGTCCACTACTGGACATATAGGTATATAGGCCTCCCCCAGGCCATCTTGCTTCAACTAGCTTATAAAACAATTGCATGGTCCTTCACATTAAGTATTCAGTTAGACTCATACAGCTCAAACAGCTCATAGTGGGTCGCCCAATACTGAAAACAGGTATTCATTTGGCTCAACCAAAGAAGTTCGCAGCAATCGCAACTGTACACCTATCATTTCTTATAAATCTGTCACGTCGACAATGTCGACTCGATATTTGTCGACTCGGTTTTGTAGTATATTACAGTAACTTTCTGTACAATCTATGTTGGCTTTGCTGCAATGTAAATAAGCCAATTTGGTCAACCGGTCCGGTTAAAACCAACTCGGTCGTAGGATTCGGGTTCCAAACTTAATGTAAACGTTCCATTATCCAGGAGCTATGATCATAGATGATACATATGCACATACTAACAAACATACAATGGCATCAAATACCTACGTAAAATAAGTCTTTTTACAATATGTAATAAAAATTATATTACCTACAGACATTTTAAAGACCTCACGCCTTTGTCTCCTATATGTTAAACTAGTGGAAACGGTGCGACTTCGTACGCGTGGCGTCTAACACCTACCCTACCCCTACTCCTATCCTACATTTACTCTACACCTACTTTACCCCCTTTTACTACCCTTTTTATTCTTTTTTATAAACTTATCTATTGACGAAAACCGCATTAAAATCCGTTGCGTAGTTTAAAAGATCTAACCGTATATAGATACATAGGGACAGACTTTGTTTTACACTATGTTTTGAGTATTTATTAATAAATGGACGTCTCCCAGAGATTCCTGGTTTTCTCAATAACATAATATGGCTTGAATTTTATCCATCTGGAATATTATAAAAAAACAAGTTGATACTTTTTTTGCTCGTGGTCTAATTTGATATCGGAATCGGAGAATGAAAATTAATTTCCTCACATTTTCCTTCATATTCATTTCACAATGAGGAAGTTTCCAATTTTTTTTCAGCTGGATATTAAAATATGATTAAAATGAAACAAAACGGTGAATTTAAATATCTCAAAAAAAAAGTTATCGTGACGACACTAGGCCGGCAGCCCACCCGCCACTATGGCGCTACTCATACACTCGTACTCTTGGTGACTGTGTCTTTGGAACCGCAAATGTTAGATACTTCAACTTTTGACAGAGTATGTGTAACTACGTCTGCTAAAAGAACACATGATAATAAAAATAATTAAATCTAAAATTAATAAAAATAATAATCTCCATACATGAAACGTGATTTGAAGGCGTTTTCAGAGGTATGTAGTTGTTCTCTGTCGCATAAACAACTTGCAATCAATCTTTGGGAGATCGGTACTGATCTAGTTGTAGCGTACTTGTGAGACCGATAACGAAGATAAAGCAATGCTCGCAATGTCCGGGAACTGGATGGGTGACCGTTTCGTACTTTGAGGCTAGTCGAACTTGAGCACTGCAACGAGTTAGGTGTGCCTTCTAATACCGTTAGCGAAGCGTGGTTGACGAAGGTCAACCCTGGTCAACCATCCTGGTTAAATCGTCTAAGTCTACGCTTAGGCTACAACTAGTCTCACGAAATCGAAGTGAGTTGACCAAGGTTAACCCTGGTCAACTAACCCGGTCAATGCTGGGGAACTAATCCTTGACTAAGGCCCAAGTCTAGACCTACACTTGTTTACAACCAGTCTCAAAGTTGTCAGCGTTGACCTGTAGGGCTAGCACAAGTTGCTCTCCCGCGCGACATAGGTATTGCTATCTCTTTCATCTTAGTATTGAGAGAAGGAAACAAAAGCTCTCTCGCGGTGCGAGCTTTGTCGCGGACACACTTGTGCTAAGCGTACAGGATGGTTAAATTTACCAAATCAGAAACTGACGGAGCGTCGTTGGCCGAATGGTTACTGTCTCTGATTAGATTCGTAAGCGAGAGGAACCGGGTTCGAATCCCATTGCCCATGTACCAATGACTCTTTTCTGTGTTATTTACATTAGTTGAATACTAACTGATGCCGATTACGGAAAGAAAGCTTGAAAGAAAACATCGTGATGAAATCTGCATAATAAGGCAACTGAATGTGTACCTTTATAGCAGGGTCACGAAGGTCAGATGGCAGTCGCCTCACTGTAAGTACCAGATCTGCCAAATCCTGAAACATGGTCAAGGCGGACCACGGGCCCTCGTGCGTGAGAGCTTAACCAGGACATTAACGCCCAGATGAGAAGTTTGAGTGTGTCAGTTGACACAGCTATAACTAGACGATTAGTAGATTGAAAGGTTGACCTTTATCAACTTCCACCTAGGTGCACCTAACGAATTTCGATCTCGTTGCGGTGCTGAATTCTGACTAACCTCTAAGTACAAAACGGTCACCCATCCAGTTCCCGAACACTGCGAGCATCGCTTAACCTTGGTTATTGGTTTCGCTAGCACGCTGCCATTTGACCAGAGCCGCTCTCCCAAAGTTTGATTCTTGAAAGTTTTACCATTTATGCGATAGAGAAAAAACTAAATACCTCTAAAAATGCTTTAAATCACGTTTCATGTATGAAGACCCCCCTTATTATAAATTTTATTATTTTAATTATGGTAACGTGAAGTGATGTCACAGCTACATTGCGAAAGCAATAACTTCGCGAAAATTCTTTTTAACTTAAATATAACTCAGTCATTTATTTTCGAAATTTTTTAACTGGCTTGTTAGTTTTTATCTATATTTTAACACGATGTCATTAAATATGATCGATATTAGGAAACATCCTCATTCTGCTGTAAAAATGGAGTTTTTTTTTTCAATTTATTATCGCCAGAAATAATTTTCAGATGTATGTAAAGATATCATGTAAAAATATGACTCCTGTATTTAGCTCACAGATTCACAGCATGTCCGTACAGTAGAAAAACACATTTACCTAGTATATGTCCGTACATATATACTAGGTAAATGTGTTTTTCTACTCACCATTCGGCAAGTTTTACTAAGTCTTAAATCACTTACTTATAATCATGTAACAATGAATATCTATACTACATAAAATAAAAAATGCTCATCCATACAATTTGTCTGAGTTCTTAATCACTTCCGTAGAAAATACATTTGAGGTTTTTTTTTCATATAATATTTAAGTACATGTTAATTACAATTATTGGAGAAACAATTCTTAACTAATCAAGCAAGTAAATAAAACTAAACACAAGACCTAATTGAATAATAATAATTTATATGCTGTAAAACTGTGAAATAAATAAATTACACAAAAACTCTCGCACCAACAAAGTATAGACACTCGCGTAATCCACGACAACGATGTTAAAATACTGCGTAAATACATCCGTGCGGACCCTGTGCGGACCCTGGCAGAATTCGGGATGGAACCCGAGGATGGTGAGGATGATATGTATTGATACTTATATACTATACTTAATATGTTTATTATACATATACTAATTGGCCGTGTGATGGCCGGCAGAGTAGAATAGCACCAACCCCTTACACTCGTGGGTGTCGTACAAGGCGACTTATGTTTTCGAGGCAAAATTGTAGTCTCCGTAGGCTGGACAATGGGCAACGGCGTTTTCAATAGTTATATTTATAACACTGCAATCTCCAACCCGCCTGCCAAGCGTGGAGATTATGGCAATAACCTCCCCTTTCGTAGGAGGGGGCTCTTATTCCTGCAGTGGACTGTTACGGGCTGGGATGATGATACATAAATCACAAATATATGATTCCTTTCGGTTATAATGAATATAGCATAAAAAGCGATTAACTACAACCTAAACTGTCCCATAGTGCTACATGAAGCTGATTGGACGGGAGCCTGAACGAGAACTTGTCTTGTTTCTGTTCCCACGGTCGCCGCTGCCAACCACCGCTGGTGATTACCGCCGCATATTTAGTCAACATTAGGACAACAGTAAAAAACTACCGTAAATAATCCAAACAGCCTTCGACTTCGACGGGGTCGTAAACTTAAAACCAGTGCTAAGGGAAAAGTATAAAAGAAGGCGAGAATCATTTAATAACTGTAACTATAGGCACCTAATTTATAATGTATACTAATTATCCGTATAATTTGTAGCTTAAGCTACCGATGGACGAACGTGGACTGTCAGTTTGAATAAGTGGACAAGTGTCTTTGAACACACGTTTTAGTCGCAGGCACCCATAACTATTTGGAAATTTTTTACTTAGAAGTAAATTAAGGTCATCAGCATACTCATCATCATCATCACAGTCCGTAACAGTCCACTGCAGGACTTAGGGCCTCTCTCACGAAAGGGGAGGTTATTGCCATAATCTCCACGCTTGGCAGGCGGGTTGGAGATCGCAGTGTTTAAATATAACAATGGAAAATGCTGCTGCCCATTTTTCAGACTACGGAGACTTTTGATCTTTTGCCTCGAAAACACTAGTCGCCTTGTACGACACCCCTGAGCGTAAGGGGTTGGTGCAATTCTACTCTGCCGGTCACCACACGGCCAATCAGCATACTAATAAATGTATTTTTATGACTTTGCGAACGAATGATAACATAGTTATTACAATATTTACATGTGTTTGCTTACCTTGTTTGTGATAGCAACTTCACATCGGCCCACAACAGCAACGTCTCGTTATAAACTTTGTCCAAAGTCTATAAGAGTCTATTAGTTTATCTAGGTACAAGCTTCGGAACCAGTGTTTATTCACATTAGTTATGTAACAATCACTTTCAATACTTCCCAAGCCTAAGGGTAGGTAAAAGGAGCACAGATTTATAACAAATACAAAATAACAAGACAACTTTCTCCCTCGATTTACAAAGGAAGCACGAGGTAACTACAACAAACTCGAAATTTGCGTCTAATAATAACAAGATCAAATGGTTGGGCTACGCAAAGAACGAAACGGGATCCATTGGCGTACAATAGGGAACTTTATGTTGTTCGGCGTAAGTTCGCACAGGCTGGTCGGAATACTTGTCGAAAGGCGGGTGTGACGTCACGCGAGCGTCGTTCAGGGCGGCCGGCGCGGCACTGGGCGGCCGAGCGCCGCCCGCCCTTGCGCAAAAGTTCATGGCAACACCAATGACATTATTACGTTTCAATCGTACCAAATGTTTGCAAAAAATAAATGGGCAGCTTTTTATTTCCACTGGGAGACGTTGTCGTTAGTACCCCAGTTTTGACCTACAACATTTTCACGCTTTTCTTATTTATTCGTTCTGTAAATATTATGCTCTTACTTCGGTGGCGGTTAAGTACCAGTGGGTTGATTCAATTGCGATGGTTTACTTATTCACGCTTTTCACCAATTTCGTAGGTGTACCAATAATGTTGTACCTATATGTGTGTGTTACAAGTTTGTGTACAACAATAACAATTTATCGTTGAAGCTTTCAATGGCAAAAGCAGTTTGGTGATAACTACCTTCAGTTATTTACTGTAGAAAATACTTGAAGCAATCCCGAGCCAAATAATCTCTTGTTATATTTTACTTTATAAATTACATAACAATTTTTATCAAAACTTCCTCCCCAGACCAATTTGCCACCGATGACATAAAAATGCTCTTCCCAGGAAGGAATGTAAAAGGAGCCGTGACATGCTTGTACCATATCAGGTATAATATAATTGAAATTAATTGGGAGATGAATGCGAATAATTTGGTGGAACCAGTTCCCTGGAAGTCGACGTTTCAATTATTTGTGGCGAGGGTCGTTGTCGGATTCCGCGGAAACGGTGCTCGGCGACGCCGCGGCTTGACCGTTCTACCGCGAATGCTTCAGGTTATTCCACTTCTAGCGGTGAGTGTACCTTTATACATTTTCATAGGTAGATATACTTGGTTACATAAAATTAGAGACTAAGAACATTGTCTGTGGGTGTTTTGGGTAACTTTGGTTCAAACCGGAATGATGAAAATGTAGTTGCTAGGCGGCAGAAATAGTCAAGTCGGTGTGGTCCAAACGGCCTGCACAAGTTTTATAGAATATCTATCAAACTCATACGTAGAGACCTTCCATATTTCAGTAAAAACGGTAAGAATCCAGTTTTTTAGAACTGCCATTGTTATTTTTGCTATACTATTAGTTCTTCTTTCTTTGTTTTCGAGTCCTTGTGGCACTCGATAGATTCTGCCTACCCCCATTGCGATACTGACGTGTGTGTATGTATGTATGTTCTTTCAATGTATGTAGTATCAACGTGAAATAGAAAATCTGCTTTGCAACAAAACTTGAATTCAGGCGGTTAGTGATATAAGATCTGTGTTATGTTATAAAAAATGATTTCTCGTCAAAAATCTGCACCAGCGAGCATTCTTTAGAACAAAGCATTTTTCTCCCAAAACGGGGTTTACGTGAAAAATTACCAACGGCCACGAGCAAAAAATTTGTCCAGATTTATTGTTAAATAAATACCGAGGTTACAAAGGTACGTATCCAAAGCTAGAACAAGGGATTTATAAATTATTGAAACAGTACTTACTTTCTTTCTACTTACGTACTTACTTTCAGTAAAAATATTCGGTAACCTTTGATATATAGCCCTTGGTAGACATAGCATTCTATTTCGATTTCAGCATTGTTTTTGTTACCTCCAAGGACTTACATTAATCGTTGAGACGTTAAAGATAGACGTACTATCTGTCTAAGATAATCTGAGATTTATTAATCACATAATCTTCTCCATTACTAGAGATGCTATAATAGGTGTACTAATACAAAATTTGCGGTAAAATCATAATAAGGTGTCAATTTTCTATTCCTTACTAGCTATTTCAAATTACCACATAAAATTGACCAACGCGATATTGCCATGGTCGATTGCCCGCGTGGTGTCCGGCAGAGTAGAATAGCACCAACCCCTTACACTCGTGGGTGTCGTACAAGGCGACTAATGTTTTCGAGGCAAAAGATCTGAAGTCACCGTAGGCAGGAAAATGAGTAGCAGCGTTTTTCATTGTTATATTTGTAATACTGCGATCTCCAACCCGCCTCAAGCGTGGAGATTATGGCAATAACGTCTCCTTTCGTGGGAGAGGTCCTAAGTCCAGCAGTGGACTGTTATGATGAAATCGCCAAACTAAAACATATCAAATAAAAGCATGTACCTACTTTAAGCTATACCTACCTTCAAACTTCCACGTGAAATACCTCATTACGATATCTTCATGCGCTCATACGAAAGACATCAACGCTCTATTTTTAAATACCATCCTGTCGCGTACGACCATACTATTGAATAATGAAATGAAATGTAATGGTTTATTTGTTTTGCATAAAAAAAGACAGTTTAAATAAATTCGACTATTATCGACCATAAATAACAGAAAAATAAAAACTAATTATACAAAACAAAATGGTCCATGGCTCAGTTATGACTGCCAGTGAGACCAACAGTCGCTGTTATTCTGCTATGGCCAAATGCTATCCTAGTCCAACCACACAATGCTTAGGCTAGGACAACAATAAAACACACATTACATACTTTTTGCCAAACAACATTTTGCGTATTTTGCATACATATAAATTAAATCACTGCACCTACATATATTAAACAATAATATTCAAAACAAACATGTACCAATACCAAACACAACATTGCCATCACCACAAATATTAAAGATTGCCGGCATCCCTCGACTGCTTCAAGATCAGCCACGAATAACATTTTTTACGAAAAATAGCGACTGTCATCGACAGTGCACTACGCACCGGGGGTGGCAAGTCATTCCAAATCTTCTCAAGCCGATATGACATTTTAAATGCATAAACAAGATTAGTTTAAAACCAAAGTTTCCAATTCGCATGTGTGTTGCATATATCTTCTAAACTACAACGGATACAGTTTTCGCTAACTTCCACAAGGCAGGTTTGGTACCTATTATGTGCGAAATCTCGGTTGTTACACACTATTAGGGCCAAGGAAAAAAAAATACACCACATATCCACGACCGTGACACGTTCTGCTGAAAAGGAAGCGTATGAGGGCCCATCACTCTCGCACAGGCTGCGCAGGGTCACGCCTCCTCGCGATGTCATCGTCACGTAACTGTATTCTATTTCCGTATATTCGGTATATCGCGTTACAATTTCAGCTTTATGGGTCGGAGGGACGGATTTCTGTCAATAGCAAGGCATTTACGAGGGAATCGAATTTATAACGCCAATGAGACATGGCGCTCCTACTCGAGGGAAGATGATTTCGTTTTGATGTTTCAAGGAGTTTAGACTTATTTGCGTACCTAATTAGTGTTCTTGTCTTGTATTTGCACAAACATGTATGTAACATGTTTCTGTTCGCTTGGAATATATTATTTGGATACAGGTTTACTAGACGTTAAAGTAGATAACCTAAGACATGTCTAATGTGAAGCTCTATCCAGCATTAACAACTCATTATACCAACACACAGGGAGATAACAAGCATTATTTGCCAGCTTTAATAGAGCATAAAACACGACGTGAAACGTGATAGTGAAGTTTGTACTTGCTTTAGAAAGTAAGTGACCCTTTCATGAAAGTTCCGCACGATCAACCGCTATAAAATATTAGTCGTAAACTCACCGGCGAGGCTTATAAAGGGAGACAATTTCAAATGTTTTTTTCACCACAATCTATAAATAGCGTACTTGTACTGATTCGTTGATAATTTAAACGTTTTATTTAAAAAAAATCTTTGGCAATTGAAATGTTATACGTTGGCTTGTCCAAAAGTATTTAGTCAACGGCTGGTTATACATGCTATTGTTTTAATTTTTGTATAGTTTAAAGGAAAATTTTATTTCAAACTCCTTGGCCAAAAATCAATAGCCGGCAACTTTTAGTTATTTTTTATCGATTATTAAAAATAACATGTCTCAACAAAATTACCAGAATCAACCCCTACGACGCGACGGTGGTAACGCGGGAAGCATTTTGTTTTAATTCTTTTGTTTTAAAAAATTAAAACAATAGGGTGTGTAACAAGCCGTTGACTTAAAACTTTGGATCAGCCTAGTATGGCAATATATGTTGGCCTTTGTGGAGATCTCTGGGGGAGGCCTATGCCCAGCAGTAGGCATCTTCTGACTGATATGATGATGATGATTGAAATGTTAACAAGACTGGTTAGACCTTCGCCTCGCTTTTCCTTGAAAAAGTTGACGCAAATTAAGTTGAAATTCGTATATTAATAACGGCATATTTAATTAACGATAACAATATTACCGGGCTCAGATTTTCAATACCTTATTGCTTTTTCGCCGGCATGGATAGAGGCTCTCGAAGCCTCTAGCGTAGAAAACCCTTTCCATATAAATAATTACTGAGGATTCAAGATCAGGTTGCTGCCCCATTAAGCTGATCTGCCCCGCGGGGTCTACGCAATAATGGATAATTTTCACGCGGCATTTAACTTGCCAGATTAGTGATGATCTGACGCTATCGACTCGACCCTTCTAATTCTGGATAGCTTCACTGTATGCCACTCCGGATGTCGTACCTTGCAGCCCTTAATGGAGGATCGCGTAATACCATCAAAATCCACGAGCTTGATTGTGTTTCGTTAAAATTTTACTAATTAAATAGCCAGCCATAATATATACTTATGGAAAAATAACATACAATGGGAGCAGGAAAATAGCAATTGAAAAATATTTACACACTTTATATGATTAATCCATTATTCATTAATAAAGTACCACTAGCAAAGGTACTTGTAAACTCATTTCTTTACGCTTTCAATTCAATTTCAAAGTACTCTTGTAACTCCAAGTTAATGGCCTCATTTCTAATTGCTTTCTGACGTATCGTGATCTATCCAGCACCCTGAGGGCTATGTAGCATGTTACGCTAGTTCGTTACCGAGGCTATTATTTATAAAGAAACCTTTTTAGAATGAGAACAAAAAAAATACACCCGTATCAAATTGATAAGTCGTTCAACATTCCACTGGTGATTATATCTTGTGTGGAGACCATCGGAAGCCGAAAACAAATTACTCTATATAGAGCGAGGTGTTAGAATACCCCGCGCCGCGATGCTCCAACGACGGTAATAAAAATCTTTTGGAATTTTAATAATTTTATTGTTGCTACACGCTTCACCCATACAATCCAGTGAAACAGGTTTCGAATAGTTTACAAGTAATTTGAGATCGATTGCGCCAAGATCAATTTTCTTTAGAACTATTACTATAGACGTGATTTACAGCCGGTTCGATCCTAGCGCTTAGGGCATGCAAGGGAACAGGATGCGGTTCCAGTATCTCCGTAGTAGGTATTCGTGCGCTTACGCACGGAATCTGGCCGCGGGACGTAAGAAGCGGGCATCTACTCGACCACCGGATGCCGATGTGCCGGAGGGAAAAACTCATAATTGATTCCGCGTAGTGGCCGCCACGGTCCTGCGGCGGCCGGTTCACAGCCAACCCGCCATTAGAGGAAATAGCCTGCGCCTCCCGCCCGCCACTCACTCCCGCCCCGCACTCCTCTCGCGCGGCGCTACACGCGACTAATCATAGTCACTTCAGAAGGACAAACGATTATTACCCGCACACCATCGAGTTAGCTTGGCATAAAATACTTGAGAGTTTTTGTATGCTCACAACTTCTATAGCGTTAAATTCCTAGAGTCGGATCTCGTGTAAGTCATATGGTTCTCACGTATTACATAACTCGTATTAATTAATTAGGTCGGATGGGAACCGAGGAGCGGATCGAATTTTAATTAATGCTATAGATATCGGGTTAGAAATGTTATCTGCGCCGGCTGTGGACTAAATTATTCAATCCACGTCATCCCGAACAGTGGCTGTATCTCGGGCCGGTCGGTTACAGCTTCAATGAATGCCAAATCACTCCACCTTGTTCGATAACCATTGTCTATTAGGGGCGCTTGTTATGCATGCGGGCCGGGCTCGCGCTCGCGGGCCGTGCGTGCGCCCGCGTGCGGGGAGCAGCCACAAAGGGCAGCGAGACATGCAAATTGCGTCTCCATTATCTGCCGTCGGATGCGCCGGGGATTTACATAGGAATGGAGCGTAGCTCGCGGCGGTGGCGGTTAGGGCTTCCGCGGCGAGGCCCGCCGCCGCAGCGCCCGCGCCGCCCGCGATGATTACGCCCGCTAAATCGCAAATCTGCGACGCTCATTCATAACTCCGCCGAGACGACCCCGAACTGAATCTGCATAATCGTCCCGTTTACCGTTTCGAAAATATTTCATTTTAACCTTTTCGTTGCAAGCGCAGTGACGTCGTTGCGTAATTAAACTAAATACTCTGTTCTGCATGAAGGATTATTATTTGCTGCAGGTGCATTTCCCTGTGACTGAAATCAATAGACAATAGATAGCCTTTGTTGACAAATTATTGGACTTTGGATGGAACATAACAACACCCATCGCCACGCTCTCGTCCGAGAAAAGGCCCGGCTACGGGGTTTGTCCTATAGGCCTGCACCTGCTGGCACAGACAGGGACCAGAGCAGCAGACGAACGAAAAGATGCACCTTTCAATTAGAGGTAGGACAGGGCTCACAAGTAGGTTCCGCTATACCTAGAAACGTACATAGGTGCGAGCTATTTATATAGAATCATTTACTGGCGTCGCTTATTAATTTTCGCAGAATTTCATAACATGAAACCAGCCAAGTTAATAACATGAGATTGCAGCTAATTAGGCTGTCTATTCACATAATAGATGTTATGAAAAAGCTCCTTTCGTTTTTACTAAATGTGCAACAGTATTGCACAATCAAAGCGCTAAAACAAAATTTATTAACACAAGTTTCATCACTGGCTATTTAACAAAAATATAATTAACTCCTTCCACATAACAGGCGTAGGCATTTTATTATTATTGATTAATTAGTAAAATGTAACTAATTAACACCACAACATAACATGTTACATTGATGTTAATGACGTATTTTAGTGCGGTATTTATGGGAGCCGGTTTATGATCTGAGTCGCAATGCGAACGGTACTTATTCGAAGTACGTAATGGAAAACAAGAAGACATGTTATGTTCAGAGAGAGATACTCGTAATAGACAGTATTTGAATTTTTCAATGGTATCACACAATTTATTTACAATACAACACTTAATTAAAACATTCGTTGCTCGTTTCTCGGGCAACGGATTAGCATCGCTATTCAATGAGACAACGCAGCCAGGTTTTTGGGCACTGTTTCAGGGGGCAGTGGTGTGGACGACTTTTTTAATTTTTTGTATATATTTTATATGTATTAGTGTATAATTTTATGTAAAAATAAATTAGAAATACTGATAGTCATGAAAACATTGGACCGATAATAAACAACTCTGATTTCAATAGTACCTAACCTAAGACATAAACAACTCATTCAAAGTGCTGGGGAATTTTGACGAAATCGTGGTTCGCATAACTTAGGTTACGCAATACAGTACAGCACCCGCCGCGCCGGCGCAGTCGCTGCACTAACCTTGGTACGCAAGCCTACGTGGGCCGACTTACAAGCAGACGACGATTATGTTATCCAAACATAAATAAAATTTGCTATATCAATATTCGAAACACTTGACTGACTGTTTGGTTAGGATTCGGTAATGATATGGCATGTAGGAGGAAACGATTATGTTATTTCGTCACGTTGTCTTGCCATTGATAGATGTTAAAGTATAGGCACAGAAAAAAAATACTGTACTACGTAGTGTGTATATTTATAGCGGCTATTCTACCTATAATTTAAAATCATTAAACGCCTGACCACTCTTTACACGAAATAAATTTGGATGTCCATTCGTATTCTGGAGACCTGGGATTCTTTACTTTATTATTTATGTAGGTTAGGGTTAGGTTAGGTTAGGTACTATTTTTATTGAGAATAAAGTTTAAAGTGTAGGAAACAAATAAACAAACCGTAATTCGGTTTCACTAAGCATTCAAATAAACTTATTCCGCTCTCTTCTCCTCCTTTAAATCGATTTGTCAGCTCGACTCGATCATTTATCTCGCGGACCGCTTTAAAAGCGGCTGCCCTCTGTTTGTAAACGAACAATAAAACAAACTGGAATCGCGATAAAGTATTGTCCTTATGCCTGTATCGATACCCGACTCGATACATTAATCAACCGTTGTTAGTATGGCTAGTGTGGTATCATCGGTTGCTTTTAGTTTTAGTGGTCTCAAGGCTACTTTGCTATACGAATCTTAAGATGAACCAATGCTAAATTGACTTCCTTTATTACGTGTTTGTTGTTGTAACCCATTGATGAAAACCCATTCACGCCTACCCAGCTCTGTACACCGTTCAATTTAAATTTATCGTTTCTGTCTCGTTATAAACTAGCTTTAATCTCAATTCGTAATCTAGCTCATAAGTAATCTGCTGTACTCATAGATTAACGAGTAGAGCTTGCCCAAGGAAGTCGATTTTACGATCACAAAATGTCTATGAGAATGGCTGCTAGTGATAAAATACAGAGCGTCGTTCGGAGAGGCAGGAAATCTCAGTGACAGATAATGACCGCGATTAGGTGTGGATCACTCCGTTGAGATACCGTAAAGTTATTTTTATTATTTAGTTCTTAATAAAATTGAATGAGCAAGGACTTTTACTCATATGTTTTAGGAACTTATACAAAAATTGATTTGAAAAGTTGTGTATACCTGATTTGACTTATCCCCTTTAAACATTGTATTCGTTTTACTTGCCTCAACTCACGACGCCTGCAATAACTGAAACTCAAGAAGAGTATTTATTTCCAGAGAATTCTACGAAAATTCCCCATTATAATTATTCAAATAAATACTGAACAAGGTAAGAATTGTTTATACAAAGGAACTTCAGTGACTTTTTCCTGCGGAAGCTGTATGAACAAGCTGGAAGTTCGGCGTGTTATTGTCGAGTTATTGTTAACTCCCGCCGCAGCCGGTCCTTGGCGGGCAGCCGGCCAGCGCGGCGTTCGGTTCCAAAACCAACACTCTTCGTGACGATAATTCACGCGAAAATTACACGGTCGGTCGGTCGCCGACCGCCGCACGACCATACCATTTTTCTCTCACACAAATAGCCCGATAATAACGTTTAATTCAAAGTGAAATAGAATTCGAATAGAAAGTTGGACGAATGATATTCAATTAGCTGAACGGTTTTCGTGTACACCGTAGACGTCTATAAAAGCCTAGTAATAAAAGGAGCTGATATAAAACTGCCTAATAAAAACGAATTAAGAATTACGATTTTGTCGTAAAATCTTACTTGAGAAAGTGTACAGCCTGCCCGATTCCACTAAACTTAAGATTGCGCTTAAGTTGATTTAGGTTATTTCTAACTAGAAAATGTATTGCGCCAACACTAAGTCAATCTTAACCTTTTGTGACAGCTAGCCCGGCTTGCACCAAATTCTTAAGCACATTTACGAATGACGATTAACGTAATTTTGTATGAAATTATGTGTTTATCTTAAGTTTAGTGCAAGCCGGCTCTAAGTGCTTAGGAATTTCATTAGGCGTCTTTCTATGGGTTTTCTAAGGTTATCTTAAACTGAAGCGTCGCCTATAGTTAGTGCAACCAGGCCTCGGAGTCATAAGGAGGGTTAGGTGCGTTCTGAAGACTCGTCACCTTGACAAAGTGATCGGGGCCCGCTGGGTGCGATGACCAGCCGGATTTCACGCACGAGCAGGGCTTATTGGTTTTAAAAGCGTCACTTTGCCGCGGTCACGCACAAACCCAGTTGCGGCCTCCGCCCGTCTCGAATCCTTCCCCGGATCGACGATTATTTCGTGTAACCTTCCTAGACGCACAGCTGTCTATAAATACCTAATCGTCTTTGAGCTGTGTATCTTACCATATGACATAATAAAAAAGTTGATCAAAAACTAAAAACCACTGCTATTAAAAAACTGAAAAGTTAAAAACAAGCCGAATGTTAGAAATAAGTGTATATAGTGCAAGTGTCAGTTTAATTTTATTTCATCATCATCATCATATATTTAAGAGTGGTGTCTCGTCGGTGGAGCAATCGCCACTCTTCTCTCCTATCTGCCAACCTCTTCATCTCTTTATAATCTCCGGCGCTCACTTTTTTCTTCACGTCCTTCCAATATTGACAATTTCGAATCATGATAATTTGATACTATTGAATTAATTGTTTTTTAACATTGACATCAACTATTAGTACTTAATTCTATTCATGAAACTATTTTAAATGACGATGTATGCTTATTACTACGAATAAATGAATATGAATATGAATATTCATATGTTAGCCTTCCTTTTCCTCTCTTTCCTTCAACTTTGCCTTCTATTATGACTCTTAAAAAATTTTCATGTCTTATTAAAAATTTTTTCAACTTCACAATTTTTTATAAAAGACCTATCCAAGGGCATTTTGGTTTTTGAGACTAATTTAACACCTTAATTGTCGAAATCCATTCAGAAGTTTGGAAGATACGAGGTTATAAAGAGGCGAAAATTATTTTTTGACAATCGGGTAAAAAATGACTGAAAATAATAGAACAGAGAACGATAAAGTTTCGACATGTAAGTACTCGTACATCTAGGCACATTACCCTATAACAGAAACCAATAAGTCTGCAACCGAAGAAAAGTGAAAAAGCAAGATGATAAATACATTTTTGCAAGCAATAATAACGTTCTCGTGATTTGTGCTCGTAACTTACACCTGAGCGAACGTAGCGTGTTTCGCTAAAAAGCTCAGTAAAAATGTCGGAGGAAAACAATATCTCTCACTTCATCAGCTCTGGGACCAAATAAAATGAACAACTGGAAAAAACAAGCTTGTTATCTGCAATTAGTTTCCGACGAGAGCTGGGTCTGACTTGAATCTTGTCTTGGATAGGTATAGCAATAGGGGAGCGATTCGGATATGAAAAACACGCATGGATTGTTTTCGACTTGGCTGTACCTACTCATTCATAAAGTAGATATAGATTTGAACTATGACTTTTTTGCTTGGACAAATTCATTGCCATTTAGCCGCAAAGCAAGCAAAGCTATGGGTATTGGATAACTGATAAACTACTTATTTACTTTTTTCTATATATACTTATTATACAGGGTGGCCAGTTGAGTGACGTCATAGATTTTTTTTTAGATTGCCCACCCCAAGACCTATCGAAAACACCCCCATGTATGTTCAGCGATTATTGATAGTTTACGAGTTATGAATTTTTGATGTACAGATTTTTAAACATTTGATTGAAAAAAAAATTTTTTTTTGGTATTTAATAAGTTGAACGTTTTTCAAAGTTTTTAAAATTATCTTGGAGACTCAGACCTACACCAAATACCTATTTTTTTTTTTTTAATTTTGGTCTTCTGGCTTGAAAAAGCTAATTTTTAACTTTGAACCTAAATTGTACCCAGTTGCTGTTTGAATTTGCTTGTGATTTTTTGTACGGTAAGAGAACACTTAATAACAATTACAAAAAGCAAATCAAACTCCCAAAAATTATTAAACTTTTCAATCAAATGTTTAAAAATCTGGACCATCACTAAATTTTAAATCAAAAATTCATAACTCGTAAACTATCAATAATCGCTGAACATACATGGGGGTGTTTTCGATAGGTCTTGGGGTGGGCAATCTAAAAAAAAATCTATGACGTCACTCAACTGGCCACCCTGTACATACTACACCCAAACCCGTAACAGAAATTAAAATTCATCATTTCAATTTCTGCTCGGCCGAGAATCAAACTCGGGACCTCTGCGTGGCGACCGGCATGTTAACCAACTGAACCATTCATGTCATTAATGATAATTATTATTAATAGTCGTGTAGGTACTGCGCGTGCAAGATGACTATACCCTACCCTTCCTGCCTCCCATCCATAAGCGTCGTGCACCGGTTCGGGGCACGTTTTTTCACCTAAATAAGGGTCAAACCTTACTCCGGAGTGTGTCTGAATATTTTAACGCGCCTGACCACACGTCAAATATTACTTTAATAAAATAAAATATTTATAAAGGCTTCCCTTGTTTACTGCTTTAATAAAAGGTGAAGGTTAGCACAGGCGAAATATTGAAAACCTCGAAGAAATGTAGACAGACTCAATGTATTCGTTTAAAGTATAGGTAAACGCCACCAAATGAAGCCAAAAAACTTTCTTACTCGTGTAACGATTTTTCGAGGTAAACGTTTTATAAAAGATTGATAATAATGTGTAGTTTTATCACAAGTACCTACACAGACTTGCTTTTCATATAGTAAATAATAATAAAGTCTACAAATTAAGTAAGTACCTACTTACCTGACTTCAAATAAATTTTATTGGCACCGAACAATTCTGCGAGCCGTCTATTCCATTTATATCATTAAAAAGAACTTAATTTGTGGGTAAGCACGGTAAATTAAAAAAGGCAATTTGTGAAATGGTGACCGAGGATCGTCGGCATCGCCATTTTGAAAGTAGCAAACCGAGACGCGAGTGTGAATCTGAGTCAGTGGCCCGGCTTCCGCCCGCGCGGCCGTTCTGGGAACCTGACTTTTACTAAACTACTGCAAGAGGCTTCGTAACCCTTGTGATTCATTTTTGTGATTCAACTTTAACTAAAACTAATCCGTTACGACTGGTTTGTACCTCTACTTTAATCTCCATTATTTTTTGTAATATTTTTTTAACTATTTTTAAGCTATCACAATTCCTTTCACTTCCAGATTATGGCGCAGTAGGTGCGGGAATAATGCGGCTCCCGAAACTCTTGAAGATATGGTGAGCAATTTTCACTTGAGTCTGAATAGGCTTCTATTGTTGTTCCGTTTGAGAGTAGAAAGTACTACGCCAGTATATATTGCAGAACATCTAGCGAACGCTTACCCCGCGGGGCTCTTGCAGTGGTCGTACGAAGGGGGGCGGGGAAGCTCCACCGTCTATTTCCTCGTTCACATACTCGATATGCATATCAATTTTGTATAGAATGATCACCCATTATGATCAGTGAAAGTTAGAGTACTGATCAATGATTAATATTTACATTCGTGTATCATTGTTATCTGTATGTGTGATTGATACATTGTGTGGTTTGGTTTTATTTTACTTTTTATGTATCAGTCTGTATGTAAGTCGTAATTTGAAACGTTAAAAGACGCAATAAATACCTGTCTTCGCGAAACAATACGTTGTTGATGAGGTTGACCATTATGAAGGTAAGGGTAGGGAAAAGGAAAACAATGGGCCGAGGTCGAGACGTCGAGGTTCTTATAGAATGAAAATACCCCTTGTTGCGTCACTCGCTTTCAGTACTCGTATTTGAAATTTAAAGTAATTTCTAAGGAGCTCCCACGCAAAGCCGTCGCCCGCACACGCCGCCCCCACGCTCGCCGCTCTTTCTTGCATCCTAATATGGATTACACAAATATTACCACACACGTTATTGGTCCACCAAAAGAAGTCACATATCGTTGATATTTTATGTAGACGTCAACCGAGTAAACTATGTTCGGCGTAGTCGCTTTTATCTTTAAGCCCCTCGTCACCAAGTTTATGCCCCTATGCTTTCCAAATAACACCTACATTATTCTCAATTGAATTCACCATTAACGATATAAAGGTGATTCTTACATTCAGGCTCATCATTATTATGTCTTTCGAAACAAAGTGCTCCACGAAATGTTTTACGATGTCGGCATTACGACCTCTTCAAGGTTGGCCTGTTTTGACCTTTGCACTACTTACTTATTATTTTGGGAGATGTTGCTTTACACACAACCCATCCCATCCCTCTGCAGCGTCCTGTAGCAAAACATCTTTGCCCTGCTGGGTGCGTCGCGGTCTTGTAAAGTCGAACTTTTAATACATCGTTGTAAAATGACATCGCAGTTTAGTTAAATCGCATTGGCGATAATCGAAGATTGTTCGTCGCAGAAATGAGGTACAGTCGGATACCAATGTTACAGCACTCCATTTTACCTCTCTAAAAATACCAGGGCAAAAAGTAAGACAAAGAGTAAGGTTTTTTCAGCTGCACCCCTTTCCACACTTCGAGTGGACTTTTGTAACATCAGGGGCCTCCACTCCAACCTGAATGCCGTACATCACCACCTTGAGACGGCGAAGCCTGCCTTACTCTTCCTGACTGAAACACAGATATCACCTCCGGCCGACACTTCGTACCTCCACTATCCTGGGTACAAGTTAGAACACAGGTTTCGTCCTCGCGCTGATGTGTGCTTATTCGTCAGAATTTATATCCGTTGTCGACGTCTTACCATTGAACAGAGTGACGAATCTGTTTTGTGGGTGTGCGTGGAACAGGGAGGTTCATCCCGTGCCTATACAACAACCGTCACGGCGTAGGTGAGACAAATCGGTTTTTCGAGCACATTCAATGCGCTACCGACAAGGTTCTTGAGCGGTGTCCTTCTGCTGAGTTGGTAGTCTTAGGAGACTTTAATGGTCACCAGACTGAGTGGCTAGGGTCAAGCCGCCCTACCAACCCCCCGGAAGATCCGCCCACGAATTTGCTTTGGCACATGGTCTCACGCAACTGGTATTAGAACCCACCTACTTACCGGATGTTGTGGGCCGTAATCCTTCTTTGTTAGATCTTCTGTTGACCTCCCACCCAGACGGTTATCGGGTGGCCGTCGATGCTCTTCTTGGGACATCTGACCACTGGTGCCAGAGGCACGCTAGGTATGGCACTATGGTTCAGCAGACTGGGATGGATTGCGAGAATTCTTTGCGTCGTACCCGTGGATGCAGTTTTTCTTTTCCTCAAATGACACCAACACCTGTGCTGCCGCTGTAGCTGATGTCATACTGCAGGGAATGGAGTGTTTTATCCCATCCTGGGAGCCCTGGTACGACATGCCTAGTGCTGAGGCAACTCGCCTCAAGCAGGATGCTTTTCGTACGTGGACAGTGGCTCGGGCTCAAAGGCCCTGGTACGACAGGCCTAGTGCTGAGGCAACTCGCCTCAAGCAGGATGCTTTTCGTGCCTGGACAGTGGCTCAGGCCCCTAACACCCACATTTTGAGGAAAAGTACAATGCTGTATCGAGGTCTACAAAGAGGGTAATGGCCAGAGCAAACTTTAATTTGATCGGCTGAATTGGAGAGAAACTAAACAGCTACCCCTCTGGGAGCCGTGCTTTTTGGTCTCTCTTCAAACCTGTCCAGAGGAACTTTTGTCGGACCACATTTTGAGAAAAAAGTACAATGCTGTATCGAGGTCTATAAAGATGAGAAGTGTTCCGAGGAACTGTTGGTTAATTAAGGCTAGGCTGCAGAGCCTCGAACATCGGCGTAGGGTTGTCGTCTTCTACAGGTTACATTTCGGAGAGTGTGCGAAGCAGCTGCACGACCTCATTCCGCCGGCCCCTTGCCGTCATCGGGAGACGCGATCCGGGCGAGCGCTTCATCATTATGTCGTGGATCTTCCAGCTATCCGCACGAGTCGTTTTGGCTCGACCTTTATAATGCGTACGGCTAAGGAATGGAACGCGTTGCCTGCGAGTGTGTTCCCTGATCAATATAATCTGGATGCCTTCAAGGCTAGATTGAATAGGCTGTTCCAAGACGGGCATGCTTCATCTTCGGCCGCATCGTCACTTACCAATAGGTGAGATGGCGGTCAAATGCCTGTCTTGTCATAATATAAAAAAAAAAACTTTTCGATCTGGTGCCCACAGCACAATTCCGCCATCGCACCACACGCCGTGGGTTGGGTACTCATCCCCACTACGTAAACCCTCTGTTGATCACCACGCGAAGGTTCGATAGAACGTTTCTCGCTCGTACGATTCGGATGTGGAATGAGCTCCCAGCCACAGTGTTTCCTTTGGACTATGACATGGGATCGTTCAAGACGTATATTAGAGGTCTCTTTAGAGGCGGGCAACGCATTGGTGACTCCCCTGGTGTTGTCCATAGGCGGTGGTGACCACTTTCCATCAGGTGGCCCGCTTGCCTGTTTGTGTGCCGAGTAACATAAAAAATAAACCTATCTATATCTACGTAGTATAAAACAGCTTCTGAAACGACGTTACATGTGAGGTCTAGGTACATTACCCTCTGATCCATCATTTACTATCAAATGTTGTAAAGGGCAACCGTGTGACACGACATAGAAAGGTAAGTGGGTGCGTGCGTAGACATAAAATAGCACGTGCCATTCACATTTAATGCACACTGTGCATGAAATATCGCTGCGACTATTTTAAAGCAAGCAATTAATGTGAACAACCTTTATATAAAATACAGTACGTCCCTAAAAGTCATGTGAATTTCAGCATAGTAAGTGCTCTTCGACTTATGGATGTCATAAAAGGCTACAAATATTTTTGAGGCATACCACCGTGTATGTTCAAATTTGCATTGGTTGTTGATAATGATGATGATACATAGACAAAACGTATAACTGATATTTCTGTCCGATCATTCCACACTAACCCTGGTTTATACCTACCGACTTCCGATTTCAAGCTACTTTAAAGCTGTGCGGCAATACCGGCCATAACTCATCCAAGTCCGGTCCAATCCCACGCAGTTTTACAGCCTACTATCCGACCACGACACGATAACGACGCCGTAATTTACATCCTGACGCCGGACGCGCCTCTAGGGGCAGTTGTCTCATGATCGCAGATAGCTCCCCGGAGATTATGGCTGCTCTAATGCAGTTAGGCTTACGGCCATATTCCTGTTGAATCTTTTTTTTATGATTTAAAGTAGATACTTTGAAGTAACTTTGTTATAGGCCATGAAAATTTAATATTATACAAAAGGAGCTAGGTACACTTGATCATATTTCAAAGCCGTGTTTGTACATCTATTATAAAATTTACAATGTTTCTCAAGCTTGTTGATTCGCTTTGTTATGAATATCGACCGGTTTGTATAAAAAACTGTAGAAGATACATAAATAATTGACTGATCCATGCACGCCCGCCTGGTGGTAAGCAGCTGTCGCCCATGAGATAACGTTTTACATATATACTTACATACATAGTCACCAAGTCATTCGTAAATCTTATTTAAGTTTTTACATGTAGTCACGCCTTCTTCCCATAGGGTATAGGCAGATACCACATTATACACCACACCTAGTTACATTGACCACATAAGTGGGACAATGTACACTCTGCCTACCTCATCTACTATTTCCGCAGATGCGTTGTCACTGCGAGGACTAAGATGAAATGCCACGTACTTACCTATAATTGCGTTGACTACCTTATCATACAAAACGGAACACAACAATGCAAACATTGTTGCTTGACGACGGCGGTACTCACCCCAGGTATCCTTAGGCTTGAAAAGTCCTACCCCGTCATACAAACAAAAAAATAAAAAACGATTTGCCGTAAAAAAATGTCGGTTTCATTGAACTTTAACACAGCACCTCTTCTACAGCATCTGGAATCCACCAGGGCGTTCTAATTTTATACTGAAAAAATTTGTTTCACCTGTTAAAACATCGGTATTCCTAGGCAAAGACTAATGCGCATTCAGGCTGAACCGGCAAATTTGTAGGCACTAGGCAGCTCGTTACCGCCGCCCGGCTGTCCCCCGGTGCATTGTTACAACTGCAAAGCAATCGGATTACAGTTAACCTTTATTGTCTTGTATTACATTGCTGGCTATATATAGCCCAGTCGCTCTTCCCTGTGGTATATTTGTGGTTGTAAACCGGAGAGGTGTAGGCGAAAGGTGGCACTGTTTGTGTTTTTGAGACTGTTTAGTCATACAAAGGGGTAGAATCACTGACCTCCAAATAGGTATTTTTTGAGGGGAGTAGCTCGACTCCAGAGCCGAAAAACAAAAAATTAAAAAAAAAAGTATTAAGAATAAGTGACATAAAAAAAAATAAAAAATGCACAAACAAAATTATTAATAACAAACAACATGACATGAGGAAACAACAACTAGACAAACAAAAGATAGAAGAAAATTGCAGAACAGAGCCGTTGCATGTGGATGTGGTGTGGTGTGTAAAAGGGAATATCATTATGATTCACGATTAGAAACCCCAATTCATAAGCGAAGTAGATATTAATTCCAGTAATATTGTGAAATGAACAGTGACGAATATATTTCATGGGAAATAGACTAGTATGAAGGCTTAAACTCACATTAGAAATTAATGTGGTCTTATCTCATGCACATAAGTAGTAAATCTAAAATGAAGATTAACTCAGAATAACTTTCCCCGGGACTTCGTCTTCGCTGACTCCGACAAAAGGTTAAGCAGTACTTTTTCCTCCGACTTGATTTACTAACGTCGAGATTTCGGACTGGATACTTCTTGGTACATAATAAAACTGTGCCTGCGACTTTTTTCGCGTGGATGTCCAATATAGGTTGGGCCAAAAATGTTTGCACTTTTGAAACCTGAGTAGAAATAAAATTTGATAGATTATTTTATAGATCGTTTATTCAATGTAGGTAATACACATTAATAGCAAATAATTTTTTTTAATGACGTCGTCGAGATGTGCTCCTAAAAGAGTTAAGGGTTATGTCGTTTGCTGATATTGTCATTTGTGCCTATACTGTCCGAATATTTAGTCCGAATCTGACTAAATAAGAAACTGACTATCTCAGAATATGTCGTCCTGGGAATCTGATCTACTGTACGTAGGTGCCAATCGCTTTGTTTACTGTACGTACCAATTAGTTTTTCTAGACGAAGATTTTAAGTAGGTAAAGCCAAGTATTTAGTAATACTACGAGTAAATCTGAATAAATACAAGTGTGTATGTGAAATCTAGTTTTTGTCCGACTTTCAAATTGCTTACTATGCTGTATTTCCGCGGGAACTATTTTGAATTTAGAGATTTATACCTATAGTCCATGGCAAAATATACATGTTTCACCAAAATCTGTTCATACAACTTCAGTAATACTATTTATCTTTGACAGGGGGAGAGTAGTGGAATATACATTTCAAAAGGAAATAAGCAATATTTAAAGATAAAAGCAAACTAGAATGTCAACCCTCGTCCTGTTGAGTTCGATACGTATATCTCTTATCTACTCGTCTTCCAAATGTCGCGAAAACAATATTTTCTTTGAAGAGTTGCATACCCTTTCTTGTCTTATTTATAAAGTCAGCGATGTCACCTTCGCTGCGTAGAAATCGGGAGAACTTACAATTTTACGCGAATTTCTCACACTAGTTTTTTCCTCCGGCTTCGCTAGCACAATCACTACATATTAAAAAACAAATTCCCACTCCTGTCTTGTCTGTTCGCGATAAATTCAACGGACGGATGAGGAAGGTTTATTTATAGGGTAGGACAACACGCGAACGAAGTCATGGCTGGCCTGTTAGTAATATTACAAAGTGAAAAGATTTGTATGTTTGATTTTTATCCAGGGAAAATTTTGGCTCTCTGCGGGAAAGTTGATTATTTACAGAGAACCAAATTGCGCGCGGGTGAAAGCCGCTGAGAACTGCAAGTATGTTATAAAAGGGTCCTTTTTTATACCACCAAGGTGGCAAACAAGCTTACGGCCTGCCTGATGGTAAGCAGTCACCGCAGCCTATGGACGTTTGCAATACCAGGGGCATCACCCACGCGTTGCCGACCCAGTAAAACCCGTTTAACCCCTTTCTTAAAGAACTCCATGTTGTACTCTCCAGGTAGTTAATTCCACAACCTTAGTGTGCGTGGGAGAAAGTTCCTTTGGAACCGCACAGTTCGCGCCCAATCTCCAAGGCGTTAGGATGAACTTCCCTGTCGGAGGCAAGTCGTACGATGATAGAACATAGCTGTAGACATCATGTCAAACAGTTCTTCAGAACAAACACCGTTTTACAAGCGGTAGAACACATAAATGGAGGCGAAATCTCTCCGCTGGCTCTGCGGCTCAATACCACTTGTGAGCATGGTATCATCGACAATTCTCACAGCGCGCTTTTGGATCGAGTCACAAGGACCAAGCTGATATACCGGTGCTCCCGCCCATAGATGAGAGCAATACTCCAAATGGGGTCTGACTTGAGGCTTGTACAAGGAGAAGTCGTTGCCCCGGCGTGAAGAATTGCTTTGATCTGTTAAGCACACCCAGCTTTTTAGATGCGAGCTTGACCTTTTCTTCCAGGTCACTGCAAAACTGAACATCACTGGAGATGTCGACACCAAGGATATGTATGCTCTTAGATATGGCAAGCGGCCAACGCGCATACTTGTGTCTTAGTGGGGTTGAATTGGACTAGATTTAGTCGTCCCCAATCGGAGATTCTAGATAAAGTACTCTCGATTTTAGACACAAGTACTTCGCGACTTTCCTCCACTATGGCACGAGAGATATTGGCACGACCCGTATAAAAGGCGTCTTCAGTACTGTCAACTGCATAGCAATGAATGCCGTCAATGGACAGCATATCATTGATATGAAGGAGGAACAGAGTTGGAGACAGCACCGAGCCTTGCGAGACATCAGCGTTAATGTCCAAGCTATTGGAGCAACAGCCGTCAACTATGGCTTTGATGCATCTGCTGGACAAAAAGCTAGTTACCCAATTGCACAATCCCTTGGGAAGCCCTTATGATGGTAACTTCGAAAGAAGACCCCTATGCCAGACCCGATCTAACGCCTTCGCCATATCGACGCCAATAGCCAGTGCCTCACCTTGACTCTCAACAGCTAAAGTCCAACGGTGTGTTAAATACACTAGAAGATCACCCGTTGAGCGTCAATGTCGGAAACCATATTGACGGTCGCTCAAGAGATCGTGCTCCTCTAGGTAACTAAGGAGCTGTGCGTTTATTACTCGCTCCATCACCTTAGAGAGAAGGGAGGTTATAGCGATAGGCCTGTCAGTCGACAGGTCTGATCTGTCGCCCTTTTTGGACACAGGGTACACGTGGGCAGTCTTCCATGAAGACGGAACTAATCCAGTGGACAAAGCGCAAAGAGGCGCGTTAGTACCGGACACAATTCGGGAGCACACACTTTAAGCACCACCGCCGGAATACCATCAGGCCCACTCGACTTTCAAACGTCTAGAGAGAGCAGAGCCCGCCGTTCCTTTCGCTGTGAAATGGATATTTCCGGCATTGATTTGCCGCACCACGGGATGGTGGGTGGGTCGGCTCCTCCGTCATTCAGGGTCAAGTTTGAGGCAAAGAGAAGCACCCAATAAATTGGCTTTCTCTATTGCACTGTGGGCCAGGGTATCGTCAGGTTTACGCAGTGGTGGAAAGGACTGAAGTTTCCTTCGGCAGCTTTGGCGAGCGACCAGACCCGACTAACTCTACTGCTAACGAAGGCGATTTTTTCTCTTGAGATCGCTCTCTTGCTGTACCTCGAGGCAGCATTTAACTTCCGCTTTGTCTTAGCAATATTGGGTCCTGATTGAGACGAGCAGTGGTCCAAGTTTCGTACGCATATTGCTTCGCTCGTCGAGCCTCTCTGCATGACCGATTAAACTACGGTCGCCTCCGTGCTCCAGCAGCCACTAGCGGGTTAGGAATGAAGTAGTCCATACCCGCTAAGATTGTCTCAGCGACTGCGGTGGCACAGGTTTCAGGATCATCCGATGCAAATCAGAGCTGCCTCCACAAAACGTTATCAGTCGTCTCGTTCATCTTTCGTCACATAATCGACAGGTCCCTGTCTTCAAGGCTGTGTAAACGGCGGCAACAGATATCCTCCCGAATGAACATACACACCCCGGCACGATGCACAAAATTATGCTCGAGCTTGTACCCGGGGTAAGTTAGATATGATGTATCAGCCGGGCAGGATATCTGTGTCTCCGTCAGAAAAAGAAGGGCCGGCTGCGCAGACTCGAGGTGTTCATAGACTGCGTTTATGTTGCTATGGAGACACCTAATATTGCGAAAATTTACCTTCAGAGTGGATGGGGCTGTTAAAACAATATTCCTTTTTTTTCTGGCCATATTTGGAGGATAATTGAAAGTTTGAAGGGGAAACGTTGCTCTTTCAGTAAATAGGCAAAGGGGCTGTCATAACTGTCACGCAGTCTGGCAAGTATGCGGTCTGCTGGCGCGGCGGGCGGAAAGGCCCCTAGTCCCCCCCTGACGTAACATCCGAATTCACTCTGGCACGAACATTACGCCAGGGACTTTTCGCGAGACTGGCAACTCAGCTTCCCAGGGCGGAGATTGTGTATACCCTGGGTTCGGGAGCCCTTTCAGCCTGCGGGCGGCCAGCGGACAGCCGTTTCACTAGGTCTCCCTGACCGCCGCGCCAACACACCGCCCCCGCTCAGCCACGTAACAGCTAATATGAAAGCTAAGCCCTCAACTGCCAAAGCCACGGTTCCCCATTGAGTACTGGAAACCTTACACACCGGCAGAAACACAACACTATTAAAATAGTGTTGTTTGACTGCTGTATTCTGTAATATGGAGGTAGGTGGATGGTAGGATACTTCCCCAGTCGGGCAGCTCCGATTCGGGTGGGATATCCCACCATGCCCTACCTCTCTTAAAATGTGTACTCACATGTTCCATGCCATTGTAGGGTACCCTGTCCTGCTGTAGCGTTTACGAACTGCTTCCGATTCTGGAAAATAGCTCCGTAAGTTTTAGTTGCAGTTCCAACTAAGTACATGATATAAAAATTATTAGTCTTTTATAGAAAAGTCAATCGGAACTCAGAACAACAACAGAATGATACGTTGGGATACGTTGAACAGCATTTTCTTGGATTTGGATCCTATGCAGTGCGTTAGTACCCTTGGTACCAACTGCTGGGCTATAATGGATAATGAAACTCCCTATACGTACACTAATCGCATCCAAGTAATATTTTCTTAGGATACTACATATCCCTCCCTTAAATTGTGACATAGAGCCACACAAACACACAGACATAGACTACCAAGGGCCTCCGTGGACATAAAACAGGCGTACCTAATTGTAAATTTCAGATAGTGTATTTTCGACACCAATATCTCCATTCCACCTGACAACCGTAAGCTTGTGGCGTAACACTCTGGCGCATCAATCGCAGGTGTTATAGGCAACAGTAACAGCGTGCCATAAAGTGGATTTTATCACTAGATTCTCCTATTTATAAAAGTTGTCCAGCGGTGGATGGTTTTAAGTGATGTATGGGCGTGTATTTAAGTGGAAAGTTACATTCTATTTAAAAAAATAAAAAATGTGTATGCTATCTGGAAGTACGTTAGAAGCTATTGTAAAACGAATTATGTAAATCTCCGCTTTCGCCTTGAATAATATTAGTAAAATATTGGAGGAGTGTCGGCTGCTGAGTGGTTACTGTATCCGACTCGTAAGTGAGAGGTCATCATCATCATCTTGACGACATGTCCCGGTTGCGCCCCAGCGCGGCTCGCGAGGGCCCAGGGTCCGCCTACCTGCTACTTTGGCACGCATATCCGTTCTGACTATGTCAATCCATCGGTTTTTGGGCCGGCCTCTCCTTCCCATGGGCGGCGGGGGCGGCATGGCCAGACACTTGTTCCCCACATAGCTTGCCGGTCTCCCCAGGCCGTGGATGGTATGGCACTTGCGGCACTATTGACACAGGCGGCACTCTTGCAGCTTTTCTGCGTTGTCCCGGACGCCAAGGCTACCCCGAATGTGGGAATTTCGAACGTGATCCTTTCGTGAAACCCCACACATCCACCGCAGCATGTTCATTTCCGTGACGCGCAGTTCTTCTTGTGTCGCTCTACTAGGGGCCAAGTCTCGCTGCCGTATAGGAGAGCAGGTCTAATGATGGTCTTATAGACATGTCCATTCAGCTTTATCGGCATTTTAGGGTCACAAATGACAGCTGTCACCTCTCGCCATTTGGCCCAAGCTGCGGATATTCGGGCTTTGACGTCGCTGTCGATTTTCACGGTTGCGCTTAGTACAGATCCCAAGTATCTCGCCTGATCCGTGTGCTTGACTCCATCTTCGCCTATGCGAAGATGTCTTCGCTACATTTATCTTCAGACCGCCGTTCTCAAGTGACTTCTTCCATTTTTTTTACACGTTGGACTAGTCGCCCCTTGTCCGAGTCTATCAACGCGATATCGTCAGCATACATGAGAAGCCACGGAGGCACCTCGTGGTAGTCTCGGATGCTGTCTGCAGTACGTCTAATTTCACGCTGAATAGAAGTGGACTAAGCACTGAGCCCTGATGTACCCCAACGGTAATAGGGAACGGGTTGGTGTCACCAACAGCAGTCCTCACTATTGAATCGGAATCGCGGTACATGTTTTGGATAATGTCAATATAGGCCTCGGGCACCGACTTGGACCGCAGTGCTTACCAGATCATCTCCCGAGGAACACAGTCAAAGGCCTTCTGCATGTCCAGAAACAGGAAATGCAGGGGCGTGTTCTTTGATCTGTATCCCTCCATGAGAGTTTTCAGGGCAAATACGGGGTCCAGGGTCCCACAACCCGGCCGAAACCCATATTGATAATCCGAGATTGTACACTCTGTGTGAGACATCACCTTTATACCGCGGTAGTTGGCGCACTCCCGCACCGAGCCCTTGCCTTTATAGATTGTAGTAATAATACTCAGCCTCCATTGGTCGGGTATCTTCCAGGTAAGGAGAATGCGGTTATAAAGGTCGGTAAGGATGCTTACACAACGAGAACCCATCGATTTCCATGCCTCGATAGGGAATTCATCGGGCCCGACAGCTTTCCGATTCTTCATTCAGCGAAGAGCTGTCTCGACTTCCTCAGGCGTTATAGGTGGCACAAGTCCTAGGTTCCGAGGGAGGTCCGGGGGCTGCACCTCATTGTACTGCTTGTTAAGCAGCTCGTGGGAGTACGAGCGCCATCTCTCCTTTACCGCGCGGTCGTCGCATAACAGGTTACCGCTAGAGTCATTTACACAGCGGCACGTGGAAATGTCCTGTGCCGCTTTAACCCTCGATCGTGCCAACTTGTAAATGAGTTTCTGCCCCTCAGACCATTCCAACTTATCGTACAAAGGACGTAAGTGGTCTCGTCTGGCTACCGCTCGTTTGCTGGCACGTTTGTCATCCCTGTATACAGCGTGGTCTTCAGGAGATCTGGACTCCTTCCACTCCTGTAGGTGATCAGATGCTCGGATTTCTTTGGAAAAAGGTGTTCACGATGGCCAGATCAGCAGCCGCACACGTCCGAAGAATTTCTTGCCCTTCAGCGTTACGGCTACCAAAACCAAAACCGCCATGAACACGGCCAAACTCCTCACAGTTCTCACCCACATGACCGTTCAGATCGCCACCCACAACAATACCCTGTGACAACGGAATGTTTCGCAGTACTTCCCCGAATTGTTCCCAGAACAGCGCCTTATCCGCATCACTGCAACCGACCTGTGAAGCGTAGGCGCTTATCAAGTTGGTCACGACACCCTCGACAAGCACTCCCACAACCATAAGGCGGTCGCTTATACGCTTCACATCCAAGACGCTGTCTCGAAACTCCTCAGAAACCACTACCCCCACGCCGTTGTCCCCACTCGGAAAGCCCGTGTATATGAGCTTGTAGCCGTTCCCGATGTTGCGGGACCTGTTGCCTCTCCACCGAGTCTCCTGCACGAACGCTACTGCCACCCTCCGCCTGGCGAGCACATCGGCCAACTCGCGCCCGTCCAGTCAGCGTGCCAAGGTTCCACGATGCGAAGCGGACCTTTCTGTGGGCTAGCATCTTTAACCGGGCCCGCCCTGGACCCGGTTGCCCTAACCGTCTTGATACAGGAGTAGGGCGATCCCCCTGCGCTTCTTTTTGCGGCGACGCCCTATTTGTGTCCGGTTTTCTTTAAAATTTGCCTTTAATTTTGTGGGGGTTTGGCTTTTTACGTGCGTCGACTCCCATCCGACCCGCACAACCCGTTAGGGAAAAGCCAATTCGCCAGAGCCTCGTCCGTCTGCCAGCAGCGGGACCACGTGCAGGTGAGGTTGGCTTGAGCCCCTGAGGTGGTGGTGGGGCCCTAAAACCCCCCAAAAGTCGTAAGCGAGAGGTACCGGTACCGAGAGGTAGAGGTATCAAATCCCACTGCGGCCATGTACCAATGATTTTATTCTGAGTTATGTACATTAGATGAATACTAACCGATGCTCTTACGGTGAGGGAAAACATCGTGATGAAACCTGCACATTCTGGCGGCTGAATGTGTAATCATGATTGAATATGGTCAGGTTTTCGTGGTAGTAAGGTCACTGAGGTCAGATGGTAGTAGCTCCACAATAATTATCTCATCTACCAAATCCTGGATCATGATCAAGGCGAACCCCCGGCCCTCGTGCGTGAGAGCACAACCAGGATATTAATGCCAAGATGATTAATTTTCTTAAATAATTATGAGGATACAGACATTAGATACACAATATGATTAGGATAGAGATTAGTAGAAAACTTATTACCAAGACCACCATGAAACAAAGGGTAACTAAGGAAAGACACACAAGAAGGGAAGTACGTATTACCTAAGTAAATATATGTATTCAGTTAACAAAGTTAAGGGGTTAAACTAACTCATACAATGTCATGCGATTGCTACGCTGATACCTATTATTGTTAGGCAAGAAATTAAAATGTGGCTAATTTTATATGGTACAAGACCAGTGTAATCAACTCTTCAAATACGATTCATTCTTTTTTTCACCTGACAAAAAGTGGTCGCCGCTGCCTATAGACATTAGCAGCACCAGGAGTGTCGCTAATGCGTTACCCACCTCAAGCATTACTGTGGTAGAAAAAAAGGCAGATGCCCTCCTGGCCACTGTGAAGACCACGGTTCCCCAAATCCCCACCTCTGGAGCACTGGAAACCTTACTCCCCGGCAGGAACACAGTACTACAGGCTCTTCAAAGGCCGACACCGCATCCGCTCCTCCACCGACGACGGTGGCCACTTTCCATCAGATGGACCGTCCGTCAGTGTGACTCTCTAGGCAATAAAAAAGGTATTGTTTGGCTGCGGTATGTTATCATGCGTTTATTTGAGGTAAACTTCAATTTACCTTGTCAGTTTGTGTGATTGATTACTATGCAATTACTATATAGACGAACATACCCACGAAAGGTTTTCGAGGGACCGTTTACCGGCTAGTGCAGCGTAGGACGGTCCTCACAAGATTGACTCTCCATTAGGTCGTAGGGAGCCGGTGGGCCCAAGACTCGGGGGAAGGCCTATAATTTGGTTGCAGAAGAGGACTTATGTATGTATGTATGTAATCTCTTTATTGCATCAATTTATAACATTACAGGAAATAAAAATACAGTTTATAATGCAAAGGCGAGCTTATCCCACAACGGGATTTCTTCCAGCTAACCTTTGATAAGCCGAGGACTTCCTGTTGCTACATTTTTCTTTAGGTATCAATAACACCTTTGTGACAAACTAGCAGGCAGTGATCTGATGGAAGCAACTGATGCCCAGATCGGAAGGAAGTGCATGGCGGTTCATCGTTGTCTTTGATAGAGCTATGTTTGACCAAGACGTCTGCGCTGTCCGTTGATCGAGCACTGAATCTATAAAATGACCAAGCCATACTTTCTGACCAAAATGTAGGGTTTGTAGAGTTATTTTAGGAGCTTGTGAAAGCAATATGGGCTTCTATCTTGGTAATCTATTTTAAAAGAAATATTGTGAAGGGATCATTCATACATCTTATGCAATGAAATTGCCACAAGCTACACGATCCATGCACCACAGGCGCTATGTGAAGTATGGGCCGAATAGAATATCATACGAATTACATAGGTGATTATAGGTACTTATAAAGGCCGACCATCTAGGACTTTAGTGTATTTAGTGTAATGTTTTATGCAATAAAGATATTACAAACTAACAAACTTCCGTAAACTGGAAATTGGGTAGCGTTTTGCAAATAGGTGTCAACGCTGCCAGTCTTGGAGGTTATAGCAAAACCTCAAGTCCTGGTACCAACTATGGTAACGATGTTGAAATTAATTAGTTATTTACTTTCCATGTTTCCCAGACACGTATGCAAACAGACATAAAAGTGTTGGAAAACAAACCTCAAGTAGTACAATCCGCCTGAGCATCTCATTCGCTGCTACAAAATGGGGCGCTATTTGAATCGGACATTGCAATATTTCAAACCACTGGGTTCACTGCAATGCATGCAATCTTACTGGAAAGCTTCACAATTGCTAAGAAAGAATTATAAAGCAGTGTGGTCCGGGAAAACATATTTATAATGCTCAAAATAACCGGACAATCCCGAATAGGACTTGCGCCTTGAATTAACAGTAAAAAAATAGTTTTTTTCACTTTTCATGTTGTATGTAAAAAAGTGGGCAAAAAATTAAAAATCCGGATAGTTATTCACAAACAGACGTGCTTTTTGAAATTTTAACATAACTTAAATAAAAAATACATCTTTTAACCCGTATGTGCTCACTGCCCCAATTTTAAAACGGTAGATTTTTTGGTATTTATTACATGTAAAAAGTATTCATTTATTTTTACAAGCCACTATTTCGTTTAAATACATTGTTAACAACATGCGCCAACAAAATAAATATTATTTTCGCATCATTTCATCTGTAATTTGATAAAATAAAAAGTCCTTGTCTTGTGTTTATGATGTCGCGGAAAAAAAACTAAGTTTATAAGTAGTTTATATGTTATTATGTATGTGTAAAGTGGCTTTTCTTATTGGTTGGTTTATGTTGAATTGGTTTTGTAAAATAAATCAATTTGTTAATGTGACATATAGATATAAAAGGATTTTTTTTATACCGCCCCAATTCCGGAGCGCTGAGCACGCCTCGCCACGCGTAAAAGTTGTTCCAGAATAGTTCTATTTCCGCTATATTGGAAAATAATTAGATAGAAATAACTAATTTAGAATGTTAAAGTAATTTTTATTCATTTATAAATTATGTGGAAATAACAAAATCATTACTAGGAATATAAAATTTGTAGTTTTTATGAGTGAAATTTCTGAAAATAGTACCTAAGGCAACCTACATTACATTTTCGACACTTTGTCGTAGTATTTTTATGGCACTGAGCGTAACGTATCTGAGTAGCACTGAAAATAATAATGTGGTCAGCTCTATTTAGTCGTCAGGTACCCTTCTTTTCCTTGAGATTAGTTTCAAAGAACGGCTCATGTAGCGAGCCGATGCATATTTTTCCAGATAGGTTGTAAACACAGTGAAAGATAATAGGTAATCGTGATGACCCTTCTCTTGCTCAGCTGGTGAAAGGAGTCCGAAAGTTGATCGCCTTCATCAAAATATTGGTTGCTACGATATATCAGTAAGAAGATGTGGTATTGACAATTTTTGATGTGGCCATTGAATGGTACTATGAATACCTCTAACGCATTTCAGTTATATAGGCTTTCATCAGCTGGGCTAGAAGGGTCATCAACATTTCTTATAATCTATCATGACTGTAGCAATAACCTATCTGGGAAATTATGCGTCGAATCGGTATTTGAGCCGTCCATTGAAGCCAATCTCAAGGATTCTCCTCCTTTTCTATGAGATTTTTGATTGCGTTCGTCTGGATAGATTCTCTTTATTCTGATTCCATTATTTTATTTATCGTATGGCATTTGAGTTCCTAACCCCACTTAAATTTTTAAATTTACATTCCATTATAATTTCCCATTTCCCCATTTTTGCCTTGAAACCCAGTGTCGAAAATGTAATGTAGGTTGCCATACTAACCGTTCTGAGAAATTTCAATCCTAATAACTAAGTGTTATATTTTTAGCAATGTAATAAAATATTGGTAATTTCTGCATAATGAATAAATAAATAACAATTATAAATAATTAAAAGTAATTCAAAATTAGTTATTTAATTCCAAATATTGCGGAAACACAATAAACTTTGTGTGGCGGGGCGTGCTCAGCGCCCCTATATTGGGGCGGTGAAAATTTCCAAAACTGTATTATTTTTACAACTATTTTTCAAATAACATGTTTATTTATGATACATAGACTTAAAATAAGACATAAATAATAATAATCTTTCGAATAAATAAAGTTGAGCATGTATGGGCTAAACTAGATGAGAAGCGGCAGGTTAAACATCTTCAATGATAATAATAAATAATTGATAATAAACAGGGATACGGCAGGGGTGAATGAACTCTTAACCTTACCAGTAGGGACAAAGTATATCAAGCGACTTTACCTATGCGTCAAGGTTACTATGTCATGTGACCACAAAAATTGTAGTCAACTAAAAGAAGATTACGGCCACATACATTAGTATGTAGGTACCTAGGTAGAGTTACCGTAAAGATCGGGAAACGAAATCTTTACTGTAACTTCAATGGTAACTCGGATTCAGGTAACAGAGAACACTTACCTCCGGGAAATAAAGTTGGCTAATTAAAAGTTGAACTCACGGTTTGAGTTCATGTCTCTCCACTAGGACTACACTGGAGTCGGACCGTGCTAATTTACAGGAATGTAAATGTTCGAGAGGCTCTTATCTCGGTGTGATAAAGTCAATTAACATGGCAGTTGGTGCAGTCGTGGCGAAACTTGTTTATCAGTCGCATAATGAACAAGCCAGCCCCGCGGCGCCACACGCCCGCCAGCCAACACCGAACCTGAAAATACACTTTTAAAACTAAGAGGTCGAAGTCTTGCAAACGATTATTGTAAGAAAGATGATTCTAAAGAATACGCCGCTAAAACTTTGCATAATTATCTATTGTCACGTCATCGGAGCCTCTATTGTTTATTAGTACCTTCATTGTAAAATGAAGGGTAGGAATGGAATTAAAATAAATTGTTCATTTGAATAAATCCGCTTTTTTAAATTTGGAATTGGAAAATTCTGTAAGGTATTTTTTTCACGTCTACGAAGATACTCGAAGACCGTAGCTAAACTTAGACTTTCCTTTTTTATAAGATAACCTTATCATTTAACGGTAATAACATTCGAACATTATGGGCGTGAAACAACATCTGCTATAAAATGTCATGATTTTAACGCACATAAAGTTATGGCAGCGATATAGCAGATTCTATTTCGTTTTTAAGTAGAAGCTACTTTAGGGCGCAGCATTTTCTTACACTTTTCCCAGATTTTGTCAATTTCCATATAAATAAGTATCTGCCGATAATCGATTATTTGTAGTTCGACCAAAAGTTTCGGATTCTCTTAAAGAGTCATTACGTAGGTACCTATATAGTACTAGGTTTAGGTTTAAGTTAGGGGCTCCCATTTTACGTACTTAGACTCAAATTCGGTCCTTTATACGTGACTGATAGCAAGCTATAGTAGCCACCCAGCTCCTTCCAGAAGTCTGTTAGTCTCTTAGGACGTTCACAGACTTCTCGAAAGGACCCTGTTCCTATTGAGGCTTTACCTCAGTAGTCTTTTAGCTCCCCTACGTAGTACTTACTAATTAATGTGAAGAATGGTAGGAATCTTATTTTCTAAATGGCTATGTAATATCCCGGTCACGTAGCTATGAGAACTGCGAGTACTTACAGCCAATTTGGTCAAATCAACGTAACTAGGCCACATTACAACAAGACGACCACTTTGTGACCGGAGCTAGTTTATGATGCTTGACACTAAAATTATAACTCAAGGTTAAGATGCTTCATTTACTGTTACACGAACGGTAGGAAAGGTATTGCCACGTTCTTTCACGTTAAGAGTCGCTTTTATTTGTATATTTCAGAATTTATTTTAGTTATTTCACATAACAAGACCTTTTTTAATTTAATTTGTCACTATATAAAATAAAATCACATAATTATAAACTTCTAAACAGAATTAACGAATACATAAAATGCCAAAATCGAAAAGATCAAGCGTTCAAGAGTGGGCAAATAGGTACCCAAAACCAACGAGGATGCATGAAACAGTTGATGATTATAGAAGAATCGAGGTTTGTCAGGACCATAGCAAGTGGAACAATGTGGTCTCGTGGAAAGAAAAGCGTGACGTTATGTATATAGGTATGTAGAAAACTAGCGATTACGACACACTGTCACGTCGCGGAATCGATGATACAATATACCTACATCACACCATTTATTCTTATTTCAGGGGGAACATTTGAATTTTTATGTTTATGGCACTTAGGAAACAGGCAATTGAGGCGTGACGTGAAATGTGTGAGGCGACGTACCTACCTAGCGTTATTGTTCTCTCTATAAGAACAACTCACTGTCTTGGCGAGCGGAATCGAGGCAAGCGATTCAAAAATAAGACCCTTGATCTCCTCTGTACTAAATAATCAACACATTTATATTTGTTGTCTTTTACACGTCAATCTGTAAATAATAAAATACATGATTAAATATGTATGTAAATACAATGCATTCAAAACTACAAACACTATAATTTTTTGAAGAATAAATGACATGATCGTAATCATTTGCACAACCATAACCAATCATATTAAATACCGCACACGTATACACAACAATGAGTTTACCTTGTACGCGTCGATAACTCGATTTAAAATGCATGCGGTGCCATTACCACAAATCCATTGAGGATTCATATGCGATGCAATTCATCGACACTTGTTTGAATATTAATTGACATAATGTAAGGGCAGCATGGACGTGTTTGCCTTTGCCAGTCCCTTTGTGAGGCGCGCATCGACCACCCGATCAGCAGGAAGGACATTAAGCATTCTAGAAAAGGTGAAACGTGTCTGCAAAAGCGGCCAAGTGCGAGTCCAACTCGCATACAAAGGGTGCCAACAACAAGATTTTGACGCCAGAACAAAATGTAATTCGTCAATTTTTATTAAATTCGAAATTTTGTAGCGCGAGTTCGACTCACAATTGACCAGTTTTTAGTATTTGTTGTGATTCTTTAATAATAGTACTTTAATCATAAAACATTCGTGCTTGTACGTGCAATACTGCCGTTATTACGATAGAGAAATAACGAAAAACCTCTTAGAAACGCTGAAAAATCATATTTCTTAAACGGGGAAATCACTTAATTTTCTGTTTTTAATTACTTGTTTCTTATTGCTGCCATAGAAACACATATTCAGTGAAAATTTCAAGGGCCTGGCTATCATGGCTCCAAAGATACAGGCCTGCCTGTGACAGACAGACAGATGGACGGACAGGCAGGCAGCGGAGGCAGCTTAGTAATATATATTATATTCCTTTTTTATCCTGCGGGTACGGAATCCTAAACAGAGTATTTTTATTTATCATCCAATGAATTAAAAAACTTAATTAACTGCTTAAATTATACTTCTGGTTGCATTTAAGGTAGGTGCTTATGGCTCTTAGTATAAAAAGTTGTTATTTTTTTGTTTTTATTAATATATGTATTTATTATAATACGATATTTTTACATGCATTACGGCTCTCAGAATAATAAAGTGAAGTATTTAAGAATGTAGGTAAGTATGTTTTCTTATACCAAACAAATTAATTTTGGTTATATAAACATTGATAGAAATAATATACCTAAATAGGTATTTTTAATTATATAAATCTGGACCGTTAAGGCCTTGCCACATACAAAGCTCGGCGCGAGCGCGGCGTGAGCGCGGTGCGATATTTGCTAGGCAACCATCGCGCGGCGCGATAGTTGCTAGGCAACCATCGCGCGGCGCGTTATTTGCTAGGCAACCATCGCGCGGCGCGATGGTTGCCTAGCAAATAACGCACCGCGCTCGCGCCGAGCTTTGTATGTGGCAAGGCCTTTAAAGTAACTGTAAAAATATAACAGTAGTACGGTAGACAAGCCGGTTCAAAGTAAGTTATTGATGAAGAGTATTCAAACAACAGAGAAGGAAGATGGATGAGCCCTCTCCAGTTGGAACTCGAGATGAGTTGTTAGATTCTTTTGAAATTTAGCGAAAAAATTTAGCCACGTTTTACTGTTGTTTCCCACTGGCAGCTGTTTATTGCTGTCAAGGAAGATAAATGACGTATAATGAAGTAAGCATATTTACCATATTATATCAAGACGTCCCATAACGCCGTAACGAAAGAATTGAATATTTGCTTACTATTAATTTAATATTAACCCGAAATTGCTCATGACCTTCACGGCCTTACTTGCTCATTTTATTCAATTGACATCATTAATTTGATTAATGAACGCTCCAAGTTGCTATGGCGCCGAGAGACTGGAGAAAGCAAGATCGCGGGTCACTCGGATCATTACTATTAATCTTGTGAGACGTGCGAAATTATGTTCCTCTTTTACCTGCAGCTACTCGATCACTCCGCGTCGGCGAGACGAGAACCTAACATCAGTACTGTAAATGGAGATTACGCTGCATGTTCGCGCCGCTACCGAGCCGGTGTGGGGAAAGAGATTAACGTGTTACCTAAAAATAGCATCTTATTGGTAGCCTGAAAGTATAGGAATGATGTATCGTTTTGCGGATATATCATTGCTATACGATATATATTAGATGACGAATAGCGTATGTTTAAATATGTCTGGGTTTATTATACATAAGAATAGCAATTGAATAATCTGGGGGTTACAGAGCTCCACCACCCTCTCATATGCGCAAGCCCATCTCACCTGCTCGCGGTCCCACGGACGAGGTTCTGCTTTGCCCTAACAGGTTATGCGGACCCTGGCTGGCAGGTTTACCGCTAACCGTGGAAACGGGACTTACCGCTGGGATGAGGATAGCAATTTTAGTAATCTATTATCTATCAAATAGGATACACAGAAATATTCTTTCTTTCTTTAGAGTTTGCTAAAATACAATATCTATTGCAAATATTGTCAAACAGCGCACTTAAAAGATAATACATCAACTCTCCTGAATAAGGGTATTTCTGGTATCAAGCAAAGTGTTGGTCAGCTTGAATTAAAGCGAAGCGAGGGATTGGTTTAGAGGTCAGTTAACTGGCTAGTCATGCGTTATAATGTTCCGCGCCCCAAGTATTATGTTACCTACATTAACGTGGTGCATATTAAATTTGCGTTGGTCGGCTGCATTTGTTACAACTGAACAATTCGTTTTAGCATTTCTCGGTAATTGAGATTATTATCGTAACAAGTACGAGCTTAAACCGACCTATCTACATTATTACAGCACAATATTAATGAATAGATATTACTTAGACCGAATGTAATAAGTACCAAGCTATTCCAAATCACTGCGTCGACGACGTTTTCACGACATAACGTTTCAGCTACAAATTGTCAAAGACCGACATATTGGGAGCAACAAATCGCTGCTATACCACATTGCGTATATCTTAAGCCATCGTCGTGTTACGTTTATAATCATGACTGCCATTACGTCTGCAAGGGCTGGTCTGTGGCGGTTGGAGATTACCCCTCCGCAGTAACGCGAGCGCTGATCGGTTATCGCCACGAACAGACTTCCGCCGCGGCCTGTACTTTACCCTGATTCAGTTTTGCGAAAATGGGTATTATATGTGCGTACGTTAGGGCTAAATTCTTGTGTAAGTGCAGGTAGGTGGATGGACACATCTGTGCCGCGTCAGTGAAGTGTATGAAGATGTGGTGGGCAAATGGTTATCGTAATTTGGAAGCGGATGACGCAGTTTTAAAGGATACTGAGGGATTGGCATCTACATGATATTTCTGAATCTTGTCGTTGCGCCGTACAGATTATAAGTGCTGAAGGACGGGTTTACGATACTATACGCGAAAAACTACATAACCGATTTTTTAAATTCTTTCTGAATCAAAAGTAAGCTCTATTATCACAGAGGCAGACCATCGTATTACCTCCGTAAGGCATATTTTTAAATACTGCGACCTTCAACCCGCTTGCCAAGCCTGGAGATCACAAAAATGCCCTCCACAAATGAGAGTCGACTCAAATTCAGCAGTGATCTAGGTGGTATACTTAGGTGGCAACCGTAGCCATGGACGTTTGCTATAGGTGCTTACCAGGGGTATCACCCACGCACTTCCGACCCCCTGATGTGTGATGATTCAATTACGTGTTTGAAATATACATGAAGACTAGCAGATAAGGGCTTAATTGGTTTTATTTATTGAAAGGGGTCGCTAAGAATATGATGTGACGCGACAGTGGGGCGAAAGATTATCGGAAAGCCGCAAATAACTCTGTAAGTGGGTACACCATTTACGCACAAACTTTTAGAAATACACCTTTAGGTAAGCAGATTAAGACTTCAAAAGATATCCCACAATATAGATCCAGGGACATAAAATAACCTTATTTTGGAACCTTTTAAGATTTGCTGAAAAGAAAGATTCTTGCCAGGATTTTTAGAGAGTTTTAAGTGTTCAGATTTAATGTTATGTTGTACTTAATCGAGAAAACTTTAGAAAACGTTATTAAAAACAGGAGTCAGTGCCTATTCTAAATATTTTGTCCATTTATTTTCAAATATTATGGATACTCACATATTCTTTTTATTGACAAAACAGATGTTTCGTAAAACCTTCGCATTTTCATGTATGTTTGCATCAAACATAGATTGGTGCAGATACTTTAAGAACTAATTACATATTTACTTGTAGTGTGTATCTAACTAACAGTCATCGGTTGTACCTACAGCTCGGTAAGTATAAACAGTTTAAAATGTTTATATTTATAATGTAGGTACCTTGCACTGTAGCTACCTACCTACAGCAGAGGTTATTGCTGCATGCCATGCAACTGTAAACAAAAGTCAGGTAGGTACGAAGGTCACAATATTATTTTGGATTACTAATTTATATTAATCTGTAGAGCTGCCCGCGTATGCAAGTTATTTTTAAAACTTCCTGCGAAATTGTTCACACGCCTCTCCAAAGTTATAGACCACGAAGCCGGACGTTATCGCAAAATACGCATATCGCGTATATTGGATCAGGGGTTCACCACATTTTGGGCTAGCGTAATGTGCAAACAAAGCATGGAGCGGCCCGCGGCGGGACAAAGCCGCGCGGTCAAGTTCGGCAATTCAAAGCCAACGAGCCGCGGCGGCCGTATCTTGCCTAGCCATTGTTAACCCCACTGTAATACCTATTATGCAAAATAAATCGCTCCCAACATAAGTTACGACCAGTAATTACCACTAGGAAAATAGCATTAACATTATACGTGGCAACGGTTGTGCAGACTCGGCACGTGTTTGCGACAACGTCTTTCTCGGCGAGCAGCGAGTTACCTGCGAAGTTGGAGCAAATACAAATCGGTTTCTCTTGTGGGTAAGTAATGCGCAACATGCGACACTGGGAGATTGCAGGGCGCCACCGGCCGCCGCGTCGGGAAATGCGAAAAGTTACCAACTCGCTCGTTATCTGAAAACTGTTCCGCGCATCTGCCTTGAGAACGTGCCAGATATAAAGTGGACTTTTAATAGTGCATTATCGCAATTTGCATAGCGGTCAGCAAGTTTGCAAGGATCTCAAGACAAAGTGGGAGCGCGGTTGTAATCCTGAACTCGGGATAGCACTTTACAGCTTGTTAGCGCATGGTTTTTACTTGGTCCGTATATATTATAAACATAATCGTATTTTACGTAACTTGTCGTACGTAACTAAAAATAGGATTTCAGTTTGGGATACAGTTCTCACAAAAACTTAATCCCTCTTCGGTTTCGTGTTATCTTAATTCGTTAGCACTTAACACTTCGCACACCAATCTCAAGTGTTAGATAAATTGAGTGATAAGTAATGCCAATGTAACTGACTTGGACGAGAAACTTTGAAGTGTTTGCTAAGCAGTAATTCCACCTACATAAAAGCAAATTGTTTAGGAATAATTGAGCAATTCTTGAATTAACTCGAAGTTGGATAATAGCGCTAATTATTTAATTGGGACATGTTGTTACGTCCAGATTGGATCATAGCTGAGTACTCAATCGTCTGAAGGTTTCCTCACGATATTTTCCCTCATCGTAAGCTACACCTCACAATAAAGTAATTAGTATTAGAGGTCTTATTATCTCTGCAGTTTGGGCTAAACGGCAGGAGTTCACGGCAATCATTTGTGCAGGTATAATATCTAAGTCTGTGACCTCAAATATCTATTTCAAGTTCAACGGGTACATATACAAGAGCATAATAATGTTTGGGATGCTCTATGGCTGCGTGATTTGGCCAGCGCTGACGAAACACGTCCACGAACAGGAAATGAAAATACTGCGGTTGATGTGCGGCGGTATCTTCCCGAGTCCATAGTAAGTACATCCGTAGCAGAACTGGCATGAGAGACATAGCGGATAAGCTTGAAAGGGCTCGCCTGCGTTGGTTTGAAAATATGTGCCTAAACCTGCCGGTATCAACTTATCAAAAAAGAGGACCCGTGGAAGGCCTAAGAAGCGATAGAATGACATCGCTGCTCTGCATCGGATGCGAGAGCCAATGGCTTATGCTGAAGACCGGGCGAAGTGGAGGAGAAGGAGACGTGATTGAGTGATGATAATGAGTTTTGGTATAAGTAAGTAACAGAATCGGCCAATTTCCACTGCCGGACACGAGCTTCCTTCAATATAATATTTTTTTTTATTCAATACATCGTTTTGAAGACGAGATTAGAACGTAGTGTCAAAATTGAAAATTTCTTTATTGATTAGGACATTAAATATCTCTTTCAATCGTCAAAAAGGAGGGGGGTAGGAAAGTAGGAAGGAAACACACAGTGACACGCTGACCGCAGCAAACCCACCCCACGCCAACCACGACCGGACCGTGCTCGACAATGCCAGGCAGAAAATTCGAAAATTCACATCCGAAAATGCTGCATCCACTTTTAGTCTGCTCTACATAGAGAGTATTCTACTATATCCTATCCTAGCCAATATGCCTGTGTTAACTACCCTGTGCCTATAAGTACAAGAGCGGTCCTTTTTTCAATTTGTCTCTTTTACATTGAATTTAAGGAAAAAATATACAGCTCCCTTCCCTTTGGAAAGCTTTTCGTTCGTTATTACCGTTACAAATGTGGGGGCTTAGAGCTTGTTTTGTGTTAAAAAATTACACCCGCCGAATAAAGAAGCGGCCCAAATATTTATGGGGCTTAGCAGCTCTCACGTTATGGCCATTCCGCAGTATCTTATTAAAAGTAACGCCCCATAGAAAATGAGCGTAGGCTCCAAAAGAAATCCGAAGCCCGAGAAGGTATTTCTTTGGGAGATTAGAAAATAATGAAAAGCAATCAATAATATGTTTCGGTTCTGCTCTGGCACACGAGGGCCCGGGGTCCGCCTTGACCATGATCGAGGATTTTGGCCGACCAGGTAATTACAGTGGAGCGCCTGCCATCTAACCTTCGCGACCCAACTACCAGGGAAATCTGACCAGATTAGATCACACACAGTCAGACAGAGATACACAAACACAGTCAGTCGCCTGAAAGTGCAGGTTTCATCACGATGTTTTCCCTCACCGTAAGAGCATCGGGTAGTATTCAACTAATGTACAAAATTCAAAAAAGAGTCATTAGTACATGGCTGCAGTGGTATTCGAACTTGATACCTTTCTGCGAACCATTATTACCATTCGGCAACCGACGCTCCTAAGTATTACAATATAATCTGTCAACTTCAATTTGTTATTCTTTCCTTTTTAGCTTTTATAAACAGAAAACAACTGTGCAAAATGCATTAATTCAGGATTCACTATTCAATTCAATGCAGTAGAATTCGATAAAGAAACTGTTCAAATGTTATAAACTAGGCTTTAGCCGCTCTGTACAATGTAAAGTTATCGCAGTACGCCGAGTTCTTTCGTTTTCTTTATATAAGGTCGGTTTCTTAAAAAGACAGGAACTTTTCCAACGCTTCCACTGCTTTTAAAGTTACGTCTATATCTATGCATTTAAGTGGACTAAGCCCCGCTTGCACCAAATTCTTAAACACGTTTAAGACAGACGTTTAACGTTTTTTGTTTAAGTACTAGCTTCAATGCGATTGAGAATTTGGTGCAAACCGCTCTAAATGTGTTGAAGGCAGACTTTAGAAACTGTAGATCTGAAAATAGGGAGTTGTGTTATGTTGTGTGTTTACTCCGGCCGGCCAGCCAAGCGTGAATATTTTGAGAGGGGGCTCAAGTCTTGAGTGGCCTGTACGGGCTGTTGATGTGACAGAAGATTATTTGTCGTTAATTCAGATTTTTATATAATAAAATAATATAATATTTATTTTAGACAACAAGTAAACTTAACTAAGTATATGTCGCAGCCAACTGGTTAAACCAGCCATTTAATTAGAAGGCTAGTCTGCTAATAAAACGCCGGCATTTAATTAAATGGCTAAAGTACAACTAGCCAAGTTGTTGACTGTAACGTTTAACTACTTGGCTGAACTTTATTCAGCCGTTTTGTTAAAGGATATACAGATGGTTGGTTAGAGTGACCATTAGTTCGCTACTTAAATGATAAACTTTATTTAAGATAAAAAATAATAAATTAATAAAGAGCACTTTTATTTAATAAAACATTATTAGTGGCAAGATATTTAATAAGTAGGTATACAATTACTTGTATTGCGAGTAGGTACCTATAACAGTATTTAACTCAGTAAAAATATTTAATAAAAACTTTAAATTTATAACTTATTTACTACTTGTAACTATGTAGTAGGAACAATAGCAACAGTGCACTTTCTTATTTTATAATATTAAGTATAAAATGACACAAAAATTTGGCATTTGTTTCTTATTAAAGGCAAGTATAAAAAGAAAATGAACATATTAAGTTATCTTAACTCTTACTTAAAGTTATCTCAATTCTTACTTAAAAGCATGTAGGTACCACATTTTAAATTCAGTTAAATCGAAAAAAATACATTGCTTGCTGTGCGAGCTGTCTGACGCCAGATTTGACTTCCAGCGCAGCAATAGATAAAATTTGAACTAAATTTAAATCACCTGCCTGATTTTACTTCAGCCGTCTCCAAAGGGCTGGCTTTAATAAGCCAACTAGTTAAACGTTGAGTGAAGCTAGTAAAATCAACGATTGGTCTAGGCATTCAATTGAGTGCCGGCGTTTAATTAACGGACTAGCCTTCTCATTAAATGGCTGATTTAACCAGATGGCTGCGACATATACATTAGCCCATATATTGTTAGTAGTAAAGTTAAAAACTAAGGGTTAGTACAACTTATATTATAGCTTTCTGAGTTCTCCATTTTTCTAAGGGGTTTTTTGTAAGGGGGAGTATACCCAAAATAGGTCATTTAAATTAAAATAGAAATTAAATGGGGATTTTTATATATAGGTTATTTACGTTATTCGTGAGTAATAAGGGTAAATCTTACTTTATCACAGCTAAACCTATGAATCGATTTTCATTGTGACCTTGGGCCCCTGGGCAACGTCATGATATCTTTATTTTCTCTTAATAGCAGGCAAGCCTTAGAGTATTAAGTATTTAAATGTTCAGCTACTGCATCTAGAACTGCAAAATCACGTAACCCAAACTCCATATTCAATAAAATCTCATTTCATTACATTTCAAACTCGTATAGATAAATTGCTAAGTACCTTCAATACAAGAGGACTTACTAGAATCTAATCATTACACCTATATCTATGCAGTAATATATTATTACGTATAATTACCGGATAAATAATTTTAATGTAACAATAACGTTGAAACCTTGGGTATTACTTGAGGAAGTAATACCCAGATATAAGTCTGAAACCTTCAACGGATGTGGCGAGATTTTAAATACCATATCAAAACATACTATCATTGCCAGTAATTACTGGCTTGTGACGGTTGTACGGAGGGCGTTATGTAACGAACATTTTGCTTTGAATCGAAGCAGGAATGTATGCAGGTTACTCATTAACTTATTTGTGTATTTTTATGTTTGCCTAGGTACGTTTATTTATAAACGACTAGTTTTAGTCTACTAATTGTGATATTAATAAAATCATATACAGGCTGTCCCAAAAAATTGTCACAAGCGAAAGTCCAGAGATAGAGCACCCCTTGAGGTGTCCGAATCACCCCCACATGGGGGTACATGTACCCCCATGTACCCCCATGTGGGGGTGATTCGGACACCTCAAGGGGTGCTCTATCTCTGGACTTTCGATTGACACTATTTTTTGGAACAGCCTGTATGTATAGTCAGCTGCTACTTTACTGTAGGTAGCTAACATTTATAATACACATATACACACAATACTTAAATTTAAATGTTAAGTGTAGGGTAATTAGAACCTGTAAATTATAGTAGGTTAACGATGTCTATGAAACATTAATGCCCGATTGCAATAAACTTTGGGCGACGCCAAACTCGATTTACAATATTGTTAACAAAGAAAAGCATTGAAGTAACTTAAACCATTAGGTAAACATTTTGAACAAAAGTTCTTAATAAAGCAATGAAAACGACTAACTTACTCAAGTTATTAGTAAATTAGCGGACTTGAGTACTTAGAAGTATGTCCTTACAAATAGGAACAGAATTTTCCAAAGCGGTTTATAAATAACGAAGTACTTACTGAGGTAACAAATATTTAAAAAAACATTCAACCGAATTGAGAACCTCCTTCTTTTTTTGAAGTCGGTTAAAAACTAAGCTGGCTAAAACTCTCTTATCTTTATGACAACGATTTTGTGGACCTCCTAAAACTTAGAAATATCTTAAGTTTAGTGCATAAGAAAATTAAACTTTGTAAATTGACATGCTTTCTAAAAAGCAATAAGAATACGCGTGGAAGCCTAGATCCATGTGTCCATATCCACGCGTATCTTTCTTGTTTAGCAACCGCGAAACAGAAACAGTAGAGTACAGTGATGCAGTAGAAGCGATATCAAAAGACCTCCAAATCATGATTTTTAAAATCGTAATTATAACGATAATGCTGAAAATTATATTCAACTATGTAAGAGAAACAACAACTATCTATCAAACAATTCCGGTTTTCGTTTATAAAATCCGTTGCAAATCCTAGAAACGGCCCATGATCATGCATTAGGTTGATTTGAAACATCCAAAAGTGAATTACTAAATTACATGCTAAGATACAGCCAACGTTCTGTGACATAAGACATAATTTGCCGGTTGCGTACACGCCGGTTACACTGTCCAATACAATTGCAGTAATGGATAAGTAAATGAAAAGTGAAAGTGGAACCCGTTTTAATTTGTCGGTTTACACGTCACTGTTGGAGAAAGAGAAAAAGTAATTGATACTGCTGGTAAAACTACGATCATGCATGCTTTCATTGCCCCTAATAAGGAAGCAATTCGTTAAAAGGAAATGTTTTACGCTGGTGTTATGCGGAAATTAACTGCAATTCTGGTAGAATTGCAAGCGTGCAATTATGATACTACGGAAGGAGCGTCGGTGGTCGAGTGGTTAATGTATCCGAATAGTAAGCGGATCCGAATAGTATCCGAATCCCACTGCGGCTATTTACCAATGACTCTTTTCTGAGAAATGTATATTTAGAAATGGTCAATAATAAACATTACCTTTAAAACAATAAAAGCTCAGAGTACCTAAATTCGTAACTTCATCAGTTTAACAGGGATGCTTCAGAGACAGTAGATCACGTGCGCATCAACGAAGGACGTCACCACGGACGAAGTTGAAACTCCCACGTTCCCAAAATACGAGTATGACCTTTGTTCGTAATTTCATTGTCATTGATAGCCATTGAGTGGCAAATTGGCGTGTTTACAGAAATTCGGGCTGCGGCGTGACACTACAGTTAACCAAATTTCCATAGTCGTGGGCTGGCTCTTGGGCAACCGGGTTGCGGTCACGGAGGAAGTTTCTAACTTAATTCTTAACTTGTAATTGTACCTTTCCACTGACATGAGACTGGAATACATCCTTTAATGAACGCGTGCCGAGATGTCGTGGCCTAAAGTAAAGATATTTAGGTTCAGACTCAGTCGTCCTGTGACGATAATGCATGCAACTGCTTCGAAATACCGGGCTACTCGTCAACAAAGGTACCCTGGAAGGTAGGAAACCTGGAACGTACCGTTAAAATGTGTGAAAATAACCGCGATAGTTTAAAACATTATGTAAAGTAAAGATATTGGTTACTTACTTAAGTAAGTCAGAATCTAAGATCAGCGGTAATTGATGGGGCCGGAGATTGATGGTGGCGAAAGAATAGAACTCGCTATTAGAGAGAAATGACCCGTTCATTGATAAGAATGATATTTTTAAAGCCAGCCTTTGGTTTTAAAGGATGAAATAAAAAGTTATTCATCAAAAGTACACAATTTAAACATATACGTTTATCAAATACGTATTATACTAAGTTATATGTATAACTAGCGACCGCCCCGGCTTCGTTCGAGTTATCTCAGCTTTTCATTACTATAATATATACAATTCAGGAAGAAACTGTAGATAACTGACAGTGAAACCCGCAACACAATCCAATGCGTGGCTTAGGAGTTAGCGGAAATACATACAGATTGATGCGGAAATCTATTTTATTTTATACTACGTAATGACGATGATCAATCAAGGCAATAACCATCACCACCATTTCTCCTGTTTTCCAGCAGACCATAGAATTGGAACTTCTTGTAAAGATATACGAGGAGCTTATCATAAATTGATTTCATATTTCGCAGAGTTCTCTATCCCAGCTCTGTACGTCGCCAGCAGACTATCGCTGGTAATTCAGTGCCGCCTCCGGCTGCCGGCACATGTATTAGGCCGGCTCTCGATGGCCAGCCACTCCGCGCCAGATAGCCCGTAAATTGTTTGCGATCGAACCTTCCGGCGCCTCATCTAAATCTGCTGACCCTATTTACAAACATAAAAATTTTGATCACGTCCTACTAATCTGTTGTTTTGACTAGTTCATCATATTCAGTATCGATATATGAATAACATCGTGTTATGAATATCGGTGGCGATAAGCCCCAAAGAGGAGATAGTCGAATCAAAACAGACCCCAATATTTCTTTTTGCTAAGAGGGCAATATCGGAGGCTGAACTTTATGAAGGGCGTAGTAAATAGAGTTTTTTGCGTCGCGCGCCGCCCGCGGTTACCCACTTCATCTGATTCTGCGTTTATGGCGGGATAGTGTGGGACGACTCGTAAAATACCCGATAAAATACCCTTTTTCACGTCCACACTTCAACGGCCAATTCCCGTCGGCGTTTTCTAATTCGACGCGACTGTTATGGCTAAATAAACCCATTGGTGCCGCGCCAGGAACTTATTGAATATTCCGTTGCACGGTTCACTTTCAATAAGTTGGTAAAATTATCCGAATGGTGTACAAAACCAGCAATAATAATTTAAAGCAATAAAACCCATTAAAGATAATTTATATCGGCCATTTTAGAAGATAATTCGCCCATGAACGCTCCCGGAGGCTCCTCGAGTCACGACGCGGCGGAGGCTCGGGCTCGGGCTAACCTCGTTACGGCGTCGCCCCGCTGCCGCCCCGTCGCCGGGCTCGGTCAGCGGCCCGCCGGTAATTCATTATCTGCACCCGCGGCCGATCATTTGTGCCGCGCCGGCTCCTGATTACACGAGCGCTCGATGCCGATGCCGATGCCGCACCGATTTCCTCTCATGCACTCTAATTGAGCGCCACTTTCTGGACACGTTATCGCGATAAACTAGAGCTATACGCTCGATAATCACTTCTTTCTCAATTGCTTCGAACTTATTTATCAGCATAGTACAACATTAATCTGTTTCGTTACGCTACATTGTAATCAGATAGGACGGTAAAGTAGGTAAGCAATTACTTGCGTAAGTAAGTAGAAAATAAACAGATCCAATTTAAGCTCTTGCTAGAAACAATAGCATATATACAAATAAACCTTACAACATCCATTGGCAGTAAGCGAACACAGTACGATGAGAACATCACATTTCCTTTTGCATCGAATCCGCACCCCATCCATCATTTACATTTCATATTATGATTTAATTTTATATTTGACATGTTTGAAGCATTTTGTATTTATCTTATAATTATTTAATTTAACATTTGACTTAATTATTATTTGATATTAGGTATAATACTTATTTAATTCTTGACAATTTCGAATCATGATAATTTGATACTATTGAATTAATTGTTTTTTAACACTGACATCAACTATTAGTACTTAATTCTATTCATGAAACTATTTTAAATGACGATGTATGCTTATTACTACGAATAAATGAATATGAATATGAATATGAACCCGAGACTGCAACCGTTAAATTTAGAACCGTTCAATGGCGTAGGGGGTTGGCGTTTAGTTTCATACAGCTAGGCTGTTGAGCAATAACGAGCAGTATTTCCATCTGTCGCGCGAGTTGCAAAGGTATAAATTTCCGAGTGCGCTAACAGAGCGGATGTCAAGGGGTGAAAAATGCAGTCGCGGCGCTGCAGCCGGCACCGCCGCTGCCGCCGATTGCACCTGATCGAGCTAAACGAACTCATTTACGTGAAGGAGAAATATGAATATTTTTTCGCGCCTCGTTCACCCGTTTGACAGCGTTCCCTTTTGCGGTGTACCTCCTGCGGCAAGTTTATGGCTAACGATCGCAAGTGTGGCTGGTGGCTGTGATTGAGTGGCGTGCGTAATTGCATGTTTGTTATATTCAACGTAAAACTGTGAAAATACGGAATGGTTAGCTTGTTTAGAGCGCGACTAATTGGAATTGGTCGGATTTTGACTTTAATTAAAGTTAAAATCCACATGCGAAACAAAGCGAATGGAGCACCGGGTAAACACCATTAAGTTAATCCGATTCACAGGAAAGTCGAAACGTATCGTTTCATTCCCCCATATTAATTAAAGCAAATAGCCGCAAATGTCCGCGATTGCATCAAACCCGTCGTCGATACCCGGCGTTGTTGACACGCTCACGCACGCCCGTAACGTCGAGATTGGATGTTAATATAATAACAGCACAATCAAATCATCCATCCCACGAATGGGGGATATTTCACAATATTGATAGTGTGTGAATAATCTATACACCATGATAACTGCACTGTCAGTAACAGATTATAATTGTTACATAGATTTTCAATTAGAAAACATTAACACAAGCACATTCATATTTTATTTTAGAGACGTTCCCGCTAAACTTGACTATCTATAGTCCGACCGTTGCGTTGCTGGCAGTGGTTTCGAGAATTCTCTTTGCCTTCTGTACCTATAATCGATTCCTATCTAACTTTACGGTCTGACTTACTAACTCGCGTCTGAGAAAAAACACGTCCTTTCCGCTAGTAAAGTAACAGCGTGCAGAGTGCAGCGCAGAGAGCGAGCGCTCATTAGTGTTTTCAGAGGATTTGCTGTGGAGTGTAGGGTAAATAGAGCGTGCATGAAGGGAATTATACGTAGCTGGGCGATTCCGGCGAGGGTCGGTCCGTGTTGGCGGCGCAGCTGGGTAATCCGCCTTAGCGCTGCGCTGCGCCGACGTACTGATGGGAACCAATTTCCACTGTAAGACCACACCGATACGTGCCGCTCGAATGAATAACCGGAGACTTTGAGGATACATTTCGATTGAGAGAATAAAGATTTTCGTTGGAATATTAGTTTATATTGCATTGTTTGTTGGCACATTTTTGGTTATTGGCAGTGATTTATGACAGATGTGGAAGGACATGCTTTTATCTCCAAAGGGAATGACTGGTTGTATAGGAAACTTAATTATTTCTCAGGTTAGGGATATGACGACCTTTTAAGATTTGACGACCTGAGTGGTTCAGTGGTCAACGTCTGCCACGCAAGAGGTCCCGGGTTCGATTCCCGGTCGGGCAGAAATAGAAATAATGAATTTTAGTGTCTGTATTTAAAAAGTATATATATAGTATATCAGTTATCTAGCACCCATAGTACAAGCTTTGTTTAGTTTGGGGTTAGATGGCGCTGTGTGAATTTGTCCACGATTATTTATTTATGAAATAAGTTAAGTACACAAAGTTACGGGCAAAAGCAGTTCCATAAAAGTTCATATCTGTTTTTAAAAGATTTATAATATGAAATTTTCGGATTTATCTCAAAACATCAGCAGCAGCGTATTCAACAAAACGAGACAAACCGGTAAAACATTTTCGGTGTTAAAATCAATTGGTAGCTACTAGTTCTGTCGTCGTTCTGCTGACACCACTACGTATACACGGTTAGCCACTGGTTATGAGGCAACATTTGATTAGCTTAACAATCTCAGACTTTCTACTGCACTGCGAAGCAAATTGATTGTTGCGTTTCGACCCGTTGCCGGCAAAATTATTAGCTAGACTTCGGTATACTTTGCCCGACACTGATTTCTAGTCAACAAAAAAGTAAAATTAAATTATCTGTTGCATTCGGTTCGTTTTATTAGAGCAAAAGTGGTATGACTAAAAACTTTGGTAACCTAGAATTCTGTTCGGTGTGATATTGCGTACGTTACGTTTTGAGAGATTGGCAAACTGTTTTTGTAGAGATTATTTGTAGTTTTGATTAGTTGGTTTACTAAAGGGTTTCAACGGTGGCCATATCTGTGTCATCCATTTGCAAGACACGTAAAAATGTTTAGAAAGGAGGTTAAGAAATAAACAATCTAGATTTATATCGGTAAAAAAGGTAGGTACCATAAAGCGGAGAAATTGCTATGAAAATTGGTTTAATCATTACAGGTTATAATGAATATTTTGAAAAATAATAAATCCATGTTAGACATAGACATAGACGTATTTTTATTTAGTCCAATAACACATTCAAAAACTTAAAACTAATAATTTTTAGTTAAATTATTACAATTTGTTATTCTTTCATTAGTAACCCTCGTAATTAATATACGAGTAATATTTTACTCGATTAACTAAATGCCAAATTTCCAAGCTCACACTCATTTTCAATATTTTACTCAACTAAAATTAAATACACAAAGAAGAGATTTAGATCTCGACAATTTGTACGCTTTCGTTTTGGGTCCTTTTTGGGCAGCCATAGCGAGCGGACGTGCCATCTGGCGCGCATTTACGGTCCTTTTGGGTCAAGTGCACAAAAAAAAAAAAAAAAAAAAGTTGTCGTTCCCGGCGTGCCCGTACTCTGCGATTGCAATAGTTTTCACGGTGTGCCTGTTTGCAATATATTAGCGATACCCTAGCCCGGTTTAAGTGTTGTGCGGTGTAGTGGTTTATTGTTATCCTAAGGTTTAGTGTCAGTGACAGTGATCGACGGAGAAGCCTACTTAAGCCTGCGCTGCAGCACCAACAGTGCGCAGCACGCCGCGCTGTAGCACCAACAGAGGGCAGCCGCATCCCTCTGCTGACACAAGCACACTAACACCGCCACGTCACCCGCTAACGACACACCTGAGCTCCGAACCCGGTGAGGGCGTTCCTAATAATATTATCACATATCCCCTAAACATATTATGTACCTCAGTTTTCACTAGCATAAGTTTCAGTACAGTAAATCTTAAATCTCTCTACTGTTAAGGTTATATTTATTCTGGAATACAAACGCACTCTTAAACACAACATAAAGTAACCCAGGCGCTATATAGAGGACATAATATAGATAGGTGTCCCAAATTATCCAACACCGCCCCGAATCGCGACCCATTTGTATTAGGTTCCAGCATCAATAGAAGTGGAATACCTTTCAGAAAAACCGTACACTCTACCAGCAAGCTCTACCAGTAGTAGCTTGTGTTCTAACCTACTTCTTTTTCAGATTACATGAATATTATAAACCGCGAGACAAACTAGCAAAATCAATTAGCTAAATTATTTAAAAAACTTGCGTCCCAAAATAAAGCACAAGTCAATAAGTATCTACTTTGCGACTCATAAAAACCGCATACCACTGCCTTAAAGTAGGTACCAGGAACTCAACACACTTGCAACTTTCTACCACAAAAAAAGAAAGAAACCGACAAAAAAAAGTGAAGTGTCCAGGCTGCCCACTTAAAAACAATAAGAACACATTTCCACATTGCGCAAGGGAGAACAAAAAAGACAGGACAAAAAATTGCCCAACATCTGGCGAACAGAAAACGGCAAACAAAATGCAGACTACAGCAAGACCCATGACCAAGGATGGCAATTGCCTCTACAGAGCCATCGCGGACCAAATAAATGAAGTTTACTACCTGTCCTTTGAACATCTAGCAGTACGTCGCGACTTAGCAACATACGTGTCAGAGAATAGAACAATAGACAGAATACGCCTAGCTCTTTTGAATAATATAATAGATGCCAACGTACAGCAGCAGCAATCCATCGACGGAAAAATAGATCGGTACATACGATCGCAGTTTATGGATGGCTTTTGGGGTGGCGAAGACATAATTATAGCGGCCTGCGAGTACTACTTGGTTAACGTGCACGTTCACCTGAATTATACCACCCCGCAGGTCTATACACCGGCAAACGAACAAGTCTTGACTAATATTCATCTACGGTTCCAAAATAATCACTACGATAGCATAGTTATGTCTTCACACGAAGTCTCACAAGGCATAAACAATACCAACGAAAATGAACCCTGGATGGATAACTCATCATGCAAAACGCTGCAATCGGTAAGCGAACCCCCAACCGAAGAATATCAAGCCGACTCTACGGAACGACGGCTCCTAAGACCGTCACCAGAGCAAGCAAAAGAGTCACTACCATGCTCTAACCTACGTTTAGCCACCTGGAATGTACGTGGATGCTCCAAATCACCCGACAAGCGTATTATCGATGGTGAACTCACGCGGCGACAAATAACAATAGCGGGCCTTCAAGAGACACATCTACCAAAAGGTGATTACAAATCGGCCAATTATAACTGGATTTTGGGGGGGGAGCCCTCTCAAAAGAAAGAAGAGGTGTAGCCCTGCACATTAGCAACCGAGTAGCACATGAAATAGTCAGAATCCATCACGTGGACAATAATAGCCTAGCTGTACGAATCAACATTAGCATACAGGGCCATCTACACCCAATAGAACTACTCATTATAACTAATCACCTACCATCGACAGCAACAAATCCCCTAGCAAAAACGGGTGCCTTAATTACGCAGTCGCCAAAACGTACTCAATTACTTATTCTGGGCGACTTTAACGCACACATCGGAAAAGAAGATGTAAAACTTCTAGCCCAAAAAACGGCTGGTCCAAATTTATACCACCGGAAATCCAATCGAAACGGGGACCTATTGCTGTCGTTTGTACAACAACACAATCTGTGTATAAACAGTACCTGGGGACGCCCATCAGCAAAGGTAACATGGAAAGTTGGAAACAGGTGTTCACAAATTGACCACATGATGTCGCGTCGTACCAACACGATCAAACCATATGCGATTAAAGGTAAATGGATCTCTAAAATAAGTACAGACCATAAGCTATTATGGGGAAGCGTTTATATACCCGCTGACCAGCAACAACCTCCAATAACAACGTGCAAAATAACAAAAATATTAAACAGTGAAAATACCTCCCCCTATGACTATAAACGGTTTGACTATAGTTTGCTCCAAGAGAAATATATAAGAGAGAAGTTCCAAAACAAGGTAAGTGAAAAACTAGAAACCTTATTCAAACATGCAAACACAAACGAAGATATATCCGGCAAGTGGCAATTACTAAATAACATACTTAAACAATCAGCCCAAGAAACACTCCAAATAACAAAAGTAAGATCCCGACAGATGCGGGTCGCATTAGCCGACTTACAGAAAGCGCGTTTTTTGTGTAAGTTTGAACCGAGCAACCCAGATCATAAAAACCAACTGAAAAAGGCGCGAACTACTTATAGGAAAGTCATCGAACAACAAGATATGGAAGACTGCAGGCAGTTCTTTAGGAACCTAAGTAAGCAACATAGGGCAACACGAATGAAAATTACGTACAAATACCTCAAGAAACACAAAAAAATAACAAACCGAGGTCAAAGTAAATATTATATCCCCATGTCCAATTGGATTAACGAACTAAACAAAATGAAAGGTCCAACAATCGACACTGTCCCAGAACATAACCCAATACCTGAGACAGAGTATCCCGATGAAAAAACCATAACAGAAATCATAAATAGCATGAAAAACGGGACAGTTTCAGGGACGGACCAGATCGTTGTAGAACGGTACAAAGCGGCCCCAAAAATTTTTATTGAAGAGCTCGCTGGCGTAATGAAACTCGCTTGGCTTAGAAATACAGTTCCGGAAGAATGGCGGCTCACTAGACAAGTTCCTATCCCAAAGGTTAGAAACCCGAAACAGGTGTCGGATTTCCGGAAGATATCCATATGTAACGTCGGGTATAGAATATATGCCAATTACATTTTAAAAAGAATTGACGAAAAAGTCCAATTAGGAAATTATCAGGCGGCCTTCTTACAAGACAGGTCGACCGATGACCATATGTTTACACTCAGGCGCATACTGGATACCAATTGGAACGCGGGCATCAAAACATACGTCGCAGCACTCGATATTGAAAAAGCATTTGACACTGTCAAGCTTGAGGCACTGCGGGATATACTCCTCACCCGCACCGGTACTCACCTAACGAATAGGATATTAGAGGCTTGCATGAAGGAAAAAACGCTTATTTCCTGGTGCGGTCACAATACCGACATAATAGATAAAGGAAAAGGTGTTAAGCAAGGATGCCCACTGTCTCCTAGACTATTCACAATAGTCATGGACGAGGTACTGCGGACACTTGAAGAGGAAGACGAAGAGGTCAGCCTTGACCAAGATCTTAAAATCACGCCTCCGCTCATCTTATCTTTTGCCGATGACGTGATTCTTATTGGAATTGACATAACCAAATTGGACAGGACCATATCTAAAATGAAAAAACTTCTTGAGAGTGTTGGACTTGTCATAAATGAGTCTAAAACCAAATTGATCATCCGAGATCCAATCAATCCGGCAACTAGCAACCTCAGCAGCGTATCTCTAGGGGGTGCGATAATCCAACCCACGAGCGAGATCAAATATCTAGGCACGTACCTTACAGCCTCCCACGACAGGCGGAGCTGCATTAAGCATCGGTGCCACAAGGGAAGAAAGAAAGAAAGAAAGAAAGAAAGAAAGAAAGAACATTTATTGACACAAACAACAACACCACAACATAAGACAAGGCAGTCACCCATTCCAAAATATTATTGGAATTGACATAACCAAATTGGACAGGACCATATCTAAAATGAAAAAACTTCTTGAGAGTGTTGGACTTGTCATAAATGAGTCTAAAACCAAATTGATCATCCGAGATCCAATCAATCCGGCAACTAGCAACCTCAGCAGCGTATCTCTAGGGGGTGCGATAATCCAACCCACGAGCGAGATAAAATATCTAGGCACGTACCTTACAGCCTCCCACGACAGGCGGAGCTGCATTAAGCATCGGTGCCACAAGGAAAGAAAGAAAGAAAGAAAGAAAGAAAGAAAGAAAGAACATTTATTGACACAAACAACAACACCACAACATAAGACAAGGCAGTCACCCATTCCAAAATAGTCAACCCTTTTGTGAAGAACCACAGATTGGAGTGGAAAATCGCAAGATTAATATATAAAATGGTCTTATGTCCAACCATGACATACGGAATGAACGTAGCATCCCAAACAAAAACCAATCGTTCAAAATTACGGAGGTACGAGAGACACATTTTGGGGAGCATGTTAAATCTCTGCAGAGACAAACCCCGCAAAAAAATATGGCAAATCTTAGATGGTAAAACTATCACAAAAATAATCAAAGTCCGTAGACTATCGTATTTCGGCCACATAATAAGACGCGACACACCACATATACTGCACGCAGCCAGAGAATACAGAGAAAACAAACGCAAAGTCGGCCGGCCGATCTTTACATGGGAGGACTCGCTAGATCAGGACATAGACAAGTATACCAGAAGATCCAAGGAATCCTGGAAGGAATTAGCACGAAACAGGACCCTGATGAAAAGGGAAGCAGATAAAGTATATAAATCACAGGAAACGGATTCCGAATCAGAGCCAGAGAGCCTACAAACCTCCTGCACTGCAAACAAATCCGTAGAAGATGACCAGGATCAACCCGGAACAACACTCACTGCAGAGCCAACAGAACACCATAACCGGAGCAGAACCAACCACAGCAGTCTATAGCATCCATCTTTTATATATTTACACACCAAGTATATTATCTATCCTCCCTCACACTGGCTCGATGTATGAATTCTTGTCGGTTCTAATCTAACTCCTGTCGCTCCCATCCTGACTGCGAAAGCCCTACAGTCCCCTCGCATCTACGTGCGCACTGGTATCTCGGGCTGGAGGTAGCGCAAATCAGCCGGGGACGCGATGTGGTGTCGCTTAAGTCCAACAACTCCCACGTCCGCGACGGTATCCGGAGCAAACCAGTTCTTCGGGTGATACCCGTGCCACCCGCTGAACTCGGTTGCTCAAAATACAAGTACAGACGACGGAATCACGGACGTAGGCGACATCATACCTGGTTCTTTCTGATATGACCTACATACACCCTTGCAGAAGAACTTCTGGCTGGTGTTGTACCTGGAACGGAACGGGAACGGAACGGACAATTTGTACGCTTTCGTTTTGTGTTCAATTCAAACATAATTGCACAATAATTGATGATTATTAAATATGCCTTTGAAAAGGCATTTGAAGTAGGTAGGTGAAAATAGTTAAGGTATCAAACATGCCTATTGCCAAAACAAAACAAGGTTAATAGCATGTAATGGCTGAGATTCTGTTTCGACCTCGACACCACTAAAATCGTTCAAACTAATTGCTGTTAGAGTTTGAAGAGAAAGTTCGCCGTTGGCTTTATTCTATTTACAGTACGGTAAATTGGAGAAAATAAAAATTCACCCACATAATCTTTTCATTTATGTTCAGGTAGGTACTACGCACGGTTTAGAAGTTCACTACACTAATACAAAAACATATAAGGAACTACACATAAAAATACAATTAGCATAATTAAAACACTCACGACACCCGCAGAGTCGGTGTCGCATCGGTAGCTCCGGAAATCCGAGATCGCCCACGCCATGAACGATTAAAAGTTATTTATTAATTCCAAGGGCGCACCTGATATTCATCCACCACATATTTTGCTGTCACGGGTGCAGGCGAGACAGGTACAATAGGGTGCCGTAGTTGGAGTCTCGGCGCGCAGACGGTTGTTATCCCTTTGCAGTAGGTACCTACCACACTGATTCGGAGTACAGCGACGTGTACTCTTCTTTTTGCTCTGAAGCTCTCTGCATCCTCAGTGCGAACATGAGGTGCTTTCAAAACAGCAGATTGTAAATGTGTTGAAGACCGGTATTGTAAATATTGTGATGTTTGCGCAGTTTTGTACGTGGACGGCCGGCAACGGCGCGGCGGTCGTGTCATCTGAAGGTTGTAGATACCTAGTAGTTAAGTAGATAATGTTTATGAATATATTTTTTTTCGGCAAGTCAAGAGTATCCTAAACTGAAAACCATGTATGAAAAGATTGATGAATTGGGAAGAAGCGAGAGAGTTGTCTGGGCCGCAGCAAGTTTAACATTAATGTTGTTCCCTGCGAGGAAAAGGCATTTCGTTATGTATCTATGTATGAATGTATGTATTATAATGGACTTAAATTGTAACTGAATATCAATAGGATTTTAATTTTAATTATCACACAAATATTACAACAATTAAAAATAAACCTTACCAGTAAAATCGAATTTGTCATTAAATATTAGTGCCACCAAACTTTACGCTTCAGACCTAACCATACAACCACAAAATAGAAAACTAACAGAAGGTCCACTCCCGTCGTCTTCGAAAATTATTACCTAAACCTGCCGACTCACTAGGGTTGCTACTGTATTTATTCTGAATTTTGAAAAGAGTATTTAAAAGATCGGATAGAATTTTAAAGATCGCTCACAATAACATGTCCCTTGCAAACGACCAATATCTAATCCTTGCCATAATGTGATCATAATTGCTTCCCAAGCTGTTCAGATTGTGTTCAAGTGTATTAGATTTTCCATAACAGCAGACATTATACCTTTAGTAGGCGTAATAATAACCTACTGTTTATTCACTATTTAAAAATTCATCGCCACCTGATTATATCATCAGACCCTGAGAATAACATTTCCCTAACCTGGGATTTGACCCCCTTCCCGGTAATCAATTGAATTGAAAATTTCATACACATGTAAATTGATGAAAATGCTATGTTATGGTATTAGTCAGTTGATTTGATGATGGAGAAGGAAGGTGGTCAGCGATTTTTTTAATATTAGACTAGATAGGCATTTCCGACTAGAAACTTTGTTTCTTATTCTGTTAAAAACTGTCATGTGATGCCTGAAACTGTTTATCTAGTCCTAGGGTCTCTAGCGAAAGACCTTGGTTAACTTCGTTTCACCATCGGCATTAGAACTCGTAGCAGTGCTGAAGTTCGACTAGCCTCAAAATTTAAAATGGTCACCCATCAGTTCTTGGACTCTGCGTGAGTTGCTTGTATGTTATTAAGTACTCTTAGTTACATACAAGTACTTTTATTTTATCAATAATAATATCGTTGAATTAAATAATATTCAATTTAAGTCGAGCACTGCTTGAAACTGCTTGAGAATGCCTGTAAACGTAACGTCAATGTGTGCGTGGCGGAAATGGCGCATTGTTTCCAGTGGACCTTCTGCTTGGGGCGGGCCGTTCTTTATTTTGTGATACAACCATACTGTAAAGGGTATAACAGAGAGTTATACCACATAATATTAAAGCGATAGCCTATCATCGATCAATAGAATTGTTGCCTATCTTTTTTTCACTTCGTCAGGGAAAAGAGACCGCACTTTGCCGGTTTAAAAAATACAAAAGATTTTCTTGCGGCTCGGTGATCGGCACACGACAAGGACTTCGATCAAAATCGACGGTCTTTCTGGTTTCCAAGTCCATAAACTATTTGTTTGATTCATTGCTCCGGTGCCACGTAAAAGAAGGACGTAAAACAATAGCAATAACCCGAAACGTAAAATACGCCCCGTATTAGCCGTGACGTGTGTAGTAGCTACACCCGTCACGGTATATCTACCTCTAAAACATTTTGAACCAGCGCGTACCAACATAAAGCAAACAATTTGGCCCGGGGAATAATAATAATTCCTTTGACACCCCGCATGGGTGATATTATGATCTAGTTTTACGACACCCCCAGTTACGACTGCGGGGATTATTGTTAACGAAATTGAAGTAAGTAACCGAGACCTCTTAGTGGAATGTCGTAAATATATTATTGTCTTTCCTACGAGTATGGCCGTCAGTGAATTCTGTGTCCCCCAGTTTTTCACGGCTCGTCGCGACAACCTTATTCTAAATTTATTATTTATGTATTTTCTAGGTACATGTATTTTGCAAGTTAAATATACCAAATTGAGTCATAGATGCATCTAATCAATCATAAAATACAAGCAAACAAATTATTAAAGTGGCAGGAGGATTGTCTAATCCAGTGATTTGAACTGTGCAATCTTCAACAGATGTTATGTTCTTTTGATTTACTGGAGAAGTAAATTTTTTTTATCCAGCCGAAGACTCGGCTCACTGTTATGATCACTATTAATCTGCACGTGTCGTACCTATGTTTTTTAACTGTACCTATACTTAGTAGGTTCATAAGTGATCGAAAACAGTAGATACTTGTAAGTATAACATAAAAAAGTACCTTAACCTAATTTATTTTATACTTTACAGGCGTTTGACAATTAAGTAGATGTATAAGTTTGGGACACCTTTTGTGGATGGTTTGTTTATTATTTATTTCTATTATTACCTAAGTAGTCTCTCTCGGTTCGTGAACCCTTTCCATACGACAGTCTGTGACTTCCATGTGGCGTAGAGGTAAATGTTACTGAAAATAGACGCTTCAGTGTCGTTAGACTAGTTCTATTTTTAAACATTTCCTAATAATTTATCACACTGATGTAGAACGTTCATGAAAATGTGAACTGAACGAACACTCTGAAAACCAATTAAGCTCATAATGTATTACGTCTTACGCCTTGGTAATTTTTTCTACGGACCTTGAAGAAACACGTATAAAACGGATTATTGAATAAAATTGACGAATCAGAGTGAGTGATCAGATTAGGCCATAAAAATCTGGATTCCGGAATGAATTATGGAACACATATTCTTCGAGCGGCTAGGGAGTTGTGTCGAGATAGAGTGGCATCCATAGTTTCTGCCTACCCGTCCTGTGGGGAACAATGATACTAGTGTTCCATGGGGTTGAGAAGCCATGGCTTTGGCAGTGGCGGGGTATTAGCCTTATTGCTGCCGGAGCAACGTTTTACCCATGGTGTTGCTTATGTCTATAGGCTGGTGACCATTTTCCATCAGACATTCTTTGGTTGTTGTTGTGACAAAAAATTTTTCATTGCAGTGCAGGACTTATCTGATCTATACCTACTGCTGGACACACCAATTCGGTTTACGCAACAGCGTACAGTTTGTCCGTGGTCGTGGTATTACCGGTGGAGAAGTTTAAACAATCTTCCGTGATCCGGTCAAGCGGACTACGGAAGACAGTATATTATATTTTTAGATGCCTAGGTAAAAATATGTTTCCGTAGTCCGGCTGACCGGACAACCGTACCACCGGCAAGGAGTGCCATCAGGTAACCCGCTTGCTTGTATGACATAAAAATCAAGATTTTCAAAGAAGAATATAATATAGTACCTATTATCATCGGACATACACTGCCGGCTAACAATACATAGATAATTATTTTGACAGACAGATATTTCGTTATGCTCTTCACAACGACGCCATTATGGAGTGCAAATTACGTAAGTTCTGTAAGTAGTTCTACGTGATCATAACATTGATATCCGCCGTGTGGCCGTTATTGGCCGTGTGATGTCCAGCAGAGTAGAATAGCACAATTGAGGGAAAACTTCTAGTGACCGTAGACTGTAAAATGGGCAGCAGCGTTTTCCATTGTTATTTATTTTGTTTATAGTTATAACACTGCGATCTTCAACCCACTGCGAAGCGTGGAGAATATGGCAATAACCGCCTTTATAGTGGGAGAAGCCTTAGGTCCTACAATTGACTGTTACGGGCTGTGATGTTGACAACATTGATATCCAAATGCGCCAGTGTCCGGTAGAATAGAATTTAGTCGAACCGGGACGACCATGGACGGCCACGCACCGCGAAAGAAACACTGTTCCGAGACCGGGACTTAAGCATAAATAATCATCTTGGCGTTAATGCTCCGGTTGTGCTCTCGCGCACGAGGGCCCGGGGTCCGCCTTGACCATGATCCAGGATTTGGCAGGTCAGGTAATTACAGTGGAGCCACTGTAATCTGACCTCCATGACCCGGCTACCAGGGGAACCGGGAGGTGGGGAGGAGGGGAGGCAGGGACTTAAGTATACATGGGAGAAAGTGTGGAGATATACCTACATTTATCTCGATAGTATAGCATCGAGCGGTACTATGACGGAACGGTGGGCAACATGTCAAACAATACGTCGTATCGGAATACTGCTGCTGCTGCAAGCGGCAGAATACGAATAGGAACATATTGCTGTGTAATGCAAGCAGGTGGGTTGAGCTATACTAATATTATAAAGAGATAAGATTTGTATTATTGTTTGTTTGTAATTAATAAACTAAAAAACTACTGGGCGGATTTAAAAAAATCTTACACTAATAGGAAGTTACATTATTCCCGAGTGACATAGGCCACTTTTTATCCCGGGAAAATAATAGGTTCGAAATGCGAAGTAGATCCGAAATGCGCGCGGGCGAAAGCCACTGGGAACGGCTAGTTAGACAATATGCCAATGACAAATATACCCCTAACTATTACGAGTCGTTATTCCTATTCGCTAACCCTACACCATTCTTAGCGTATAAGTAACGCGAACTACTTACCTGCCACAAGTGAATCAATCAAGTAGGTATAGCAACTAATGTACCTATCCCTGATCACAAGACGGCACTTCACTCAACTTGAATGTCAAGTTATGCAAAGCTACGGAAATGTCAGCCGCAACGCATTGATCACGACACGTCGCCCCGGGAGACACGACTAGTGTATAAAAACTGAGTAACGCAATACTATAAATGTAGGTACTTATATGTTTTTTTCAAAAGGTAGTCTTTTCATCTCGCTACTTTCGTTTTCGTCCGTTACTTGGCAGACGTCGACCAAATTCTACGCATGTTTCCTTCAAAAGAACGTCACACCCGTTCAAGTAACTGAAACGATAATGTTCTATTTGCTATGGTTCTATCTTCTTTTACTTCTTCCGCTTCTTCCACATTCACTCCTTAATTTACACTACTATACGGAAGAAGTAGTATTTAATATTACATTACAACATATTTTATATTAATAATAAATTTGTTAAACATTCATGTATCTCTGCGCCTATCATCATTATCAACCTGGCGTCAACCCTGGTAGTGCTCTCGGGTGGCATGCAAGGGCCCCGGGTCCACTTCGCTCGATCTTCGGCATGCTTTATGGTGACTTTGCTGGCATGCATGCCATCCTTATACGCCGTCAAGCCATATCTTTTTGGGCCGCCTGTTTTTCCCTTGCCTGGTGGAGGTGGCATGGCCACGTAACGGAGGTACACACTTTTCTAATATTGGACAAAATAAAGCATAGTTATCTACTGATGTGCAGGACTTCTTCTTTGGCGATACGGTGGTCGTTATGTGTTGTGGGCAGCTGTCATTCGCCTCACGATTTCTTGCTATCTCGAAGTTTCGTGAAGGACTTAGGTGGGTGTAAATTAGTAGAGTATCGCAACATTAACGCTTTTCATTGTAATATTTTCTAATATTACCATATTTTTTGTGTCTATTTGATTACAAATATTTTCAAGCGACACTACCATAGATTAGAAAAAGTTACTTCACTAAGAATAACAGCATGGTACTTACGAAACGTCACACTTTGTCAACGTCGGCTATCGATTTGACGCGCCTTCTATAATTTCGCTTTAGTTTGGCTGACATTCAGCAGCAAGGAGTAGGTACAAAATGCTCTGAACAAAAACAAAATAAGTAAGTACACCGCGAAATTTCTTTATTTGTTGATTGGCAACGATGTATTTCTGAGCGTTTAAGATTTAAGATTCTTTATTTTGTGAAACACAGGTATTGTGGAATACATAGTTAACAAAGTTGGGACCAAATAAAGCCAATAGTGCTCTACCAACACGTCTTCCAGGGTTTCCCAAAGTGGGGTGCACGAACACCCAGGGGTTCGGAATTTGAAGGTAGGGAGTTCGCGACAAGATATACGTAATGCTGGCTGTATGACTGGCAGGCGCGTGCGCCATACATGTTGGCGCAAAGCGGTGAATTTCCTTTTACCCTTCGCTACAACATATTTATGTGCGAGTGACCTTTCACACCTGGTCATACATAATGAAAATGAAATACAGAAATCAATACAGGGGTTCACTGTCGTCTGGAAACTTTGACAAAGGTACGTGCCGCCATAAGATTTAGAAACGCTGCTCTAAGAAATAACACCCAGTAGGTATATTTGACGCCCTTTACCAGGGTTATTGTCCACAAGCACTTCACTTCAAAGGTTCATATTGTGCTCAATAACCGACAACGTGTTTCCTTCGTTTATTTAACAGTTAACATTTTTACGCGAAACCCCCGGCTGTCTGTAACAAGGCACCGATTATCGTTCGGTACACAATGACAAAAATCAATAGTGCACTATGCATGGCTACGTGCACATGTTAACTTCACAATTGGTACGGTAAAAGACCAGTTCTATCACGAAAAACGTACGGCGCTTTCTAAAATATTTAACGACGACGTGTCACAACGATGAATATTCCGTATGCATCAAAGAGCGGAACACCTTTTATCAATCATAGCCGTATCCATTCACGGCTGAAAATGCCATCAATATTCGAACGCGCGCAGTTTCTACGTGACTTTAAATTCAGAACTGAGCGCAATTGTTGCGGAATGAACACTTCTTAATTTTATCACTTTAGCATGTGTACATACGACTAATGTTGGAAGTTAAAGAATATTACCTCATCATCATTATAATCATCATCATGGCGTTAATGTTCCGGTTATGCTCTCGCGCACGAGGGCCCGGGGTCCGCCTGGACCATGATCCAGGATTTGGCAGATCAGGTAATTACAGTAAAGCGACCGCCATCTGACTTCCGCGACCCTGCTACCAGGGGAACCTGACCAGATTAGATCATGGTTACACATTCAGTCGCCTGAATACTAGAATACTACTTATTGGAGAACTGTATCTTGCTATGAAAGTTCGATGATCCCTCGACATTTGCTTATTTAGTGAACGCGACACGTAAAAAGTGTTCTAGTTTTAAAACGTTCGCTTTATGGGGTTAGCAAAGTGATTTAGCGGGCGGCTGTCGCACATGCACGGTAATAACGTGTGACGTGCCAGTGTCCTCAGGCGATATGAATTACAGCGGCGTAACACGGTCCGTGAGCCGTTAGACCGCTAACTTTCACTCGAAATGCATAGCAAACTGCAAACGTGACGTCATGGCAGGACATCTGAATAAAATGACAATTCTAACAAAATAACGAAAGATAAATAAAAGCGAGACACTTAAAGCGTAGGTAGAGACTATCGAGTGCCGTAAGCTACGATCCTGACACACCACACCTCGCTCTTCTACATTCACATATTTTCATACACGAAACGGGTGTGAGTGTATGTATGTATTCAAAGCGTCAAATATAGGTATTCCCTGTATTGCAAATAACATGAGGTGGATGTGGTGCGATGGTCACTCACAAACTCTGGCCGACAACGTATCCGCTCCCAGGTTGCAGATGTCCGGCGATGGTGGCCGCTTTTCATCTGGTGGACCTCTAGGTAGGTATTAAAAACGACTTAAAGATCCTTAATCTATTTAAAATTAATCACCAAAAGACTAGTATGAAACAAAATCGTGTCAATGTTAATTATTTAGAGACACATACTTTTGAGTACGTTTCGGGAAAGCCAGTGTTTCTCTGTGCGCCTAAAAATCTGGATACAAAATAGATATCCAGGTACTTAATTAGGTACCTAATGAAATAAAACGTAACAGTAGTTAATCACATGCTGTCCCAGAGTAGGCGCGTATGTCATAGCCACGTAATAATGAAGTTATTAGGTTAAGCGCGGACATAATTGACCCATTCACACGAGCCGCCTAATCAAGCGGGGTCGCTGTTGCGCCCGCGCATATTTACATAATCGAGTCACCAGTGCCATTCGTCATTACGTGTTGAGCAATTCGTTGCAGATGCAATTAACAGATTTATGCTATCCGAATGGCATTTTTCATTATAATTTACTACGTATTATACCACCTTATTAATGTTGAAATTGTTGAAAACCCATTACATGTTGGAGTATTTTACAATCAGTTTTAGTGTGATCAATTGAATTTATGAATAGATACTTATTTTGCTGGTTATTCAACTGCGATACTCTTAAAAGTACCTATTTACCAACATAATACTGAACACGAATGAATATTTGATTCGTTTTGTAAGAAAAGTATGCGTTTAAGCTTAATCTATACAGGAGTGGCAGTGGTTGGCAAAGCAACGCTCGGGAGTTTCACTATTACACCTAGTAGTAGTAGCTATCGCTTGAAAGATTCGGCTGGCCGCAGGCGGCCCTGGTGTTGCTCAGTGGGTAGCTAAGAATATTTGGCCGGGCGATACCTCTGGCAGTCCCAACTTGCTGAGCTAGATGCTGTGCCGGTCGGTGCCGATCGCTGCTATCCCGGTGTGAATTGAGCCTTTACGGATCGACCCCCTTTGTTTGCGGGGGGCAGGGCGGGCCTATGGGGTTAACCCCGTAGCCAGGGATTTTCTTGATGGACCAGGCAGTTACGGTCGGTCTATGTTGTTAGCCCCTGGTAGCTCTCTGGCCTTCATTGGTTTTTTAATTATTTAAAAAAAATTATTTCAGCATTTTGTTAGATTTTTAAATGCTTTGGTTGCTTTTTAGAGATCGGCATCGCGCGAGTGGCCTGGTCTCTTTATAGGTTTCTTTATTACCGGTACGTACGTCTGTTTGCCACCTTTATCTGTATAAAAATATCGTTGAATATAATAAAAGTACCATGTTTTGATCAAGTGTAATTGGATATTCTACAGAATGAAATGTAATGACCTACACAGTTCTTCGTGCTCGTATTAAGATAGTTCTAAATATACATATGTTAATTATACTTATGCAAAATATAAAACCCTATATGTTTTTAGCGAGACACCAATGAATATACGAATCCGAAATTGAACAGAGAAAATCCAACTTTTCCGTAGATAAAACGAGTTAAGTCACGCATCGAAATCCGGCAATCTTACGGTTCCGATGTGGACTGGTTGTTATTTACACTGTATCAAAATGTAGCCGGCGACGGCGACAATGCATTTGCATATGAAGTCAACAAAGTTGCGATTTTCATTAAACACGATAAGTATGCGAACAGTTGTTTACTTATTGTGAATACCAGCGTGCAGCAGTCCAACAAAGCTAGTTATAAAACAGTTTATTTAATACTGCGCAGCCGTGGTGTCAGAAGAGAAATATTTTCACCATTTATTTTTTCGCTTAAAACATCGCATGCAACACGGTTCTAACGTTGTTAAAGGCTAATTACGGAATTACCACGATAATTGTTTAAGCAGATAGAAAATTATGTGCGATTTATGACAGATCAAAACTCTATGAAGACAATAGGTAGGTATAATCAACTTTTGCCCTTCGTTGGCTTAGACCGATTTCTTATACCTAACTAGAGAAATCATAGGTTCCCCATGGGATTACAAATATTTCGATTAGAGAGTCAAAACATTCATAGTTTATCCGAGTTGCGTCGAAAACGTATAAATTAGGATACAGTGTACAATGACAAACGTAAACAACCAGCCCAGCTAACCGGCCATGCAAAGGAGGTGCGACCCAGCGCGGCTCATTCCAGCACCGTGTAATTGTTTCCCAGGTCGTTAGCGCGGAGGGTGAAATAAATTTCCTATCAATTTATCTAATCTCGGCAGGGCCAATAGCCGGCACTTGCCGGGAGCCGGTTCAAGCCGGTTCGGATCCAGTTTTTCTAGCGGCGGGAATGCAGTCCAACACACCTGCCGCACCCGCTTGGGAATAAATCCTAATCGGTAACAAATCAAAATGTTGCTATACGGCTATGTCGCTCAACAGTGAAACTAACAAGTGTTCCCATATTATTTATCAAGCTACTCGTTTTTACAAGTCTTCGTCCTCGCGGATTTTGATATAAAATTGCACATGTCCGGCCTGTAATTGTTTCAAAATCAAAAGCCACTAGCCAAAAGATCCAGGGATGGGCGGCATTCCTATATTTTCTCGAATAGTTTCTCGGGATAAGATGTACTTAGCTTAGACTTATAAAATATGCAGATATTTGTTTAGTTTTAATGACTTCGACATTACTTACTAATTCCCTGACTCTAGGATACCTACTTTCAAAAGTCGTATAATGCTGAAAATTTGGTACATAATATACGATTTGCACACAAATAACAGATAAATTATGAATATAACTTTTATCCTCTCATCTCTTTAAGATGAAAGAAATGAAACCCTATTCAAACCTTAGTAGGTATATAAGGGAATGTAGATACAGTTTTAGCTCATATTAATATTTAAAGTATCAGATTTCATGAAGAGTGAAGGCCTTATAGGATTCTTATATCCTATAGATATGTAGCTCTACAATCCCTACATATCCGTTTCTACACTACCCTCAGTTCTGCATGTTTGTTACTAATCGTAATGGGTGACAGTTTCCGTTTTCCATCAGGTAGGCAGTATACCTACTCGTTTATCACTGAGCAGTAGGAAAATTCTTGTCAACAAAAGGTCTGGGTTTGCTGTTTCGTAGAACTGACGCATGACACTTTAAAAGTTCATGAAGCCATTATGGTATTTTTGGCCAGGATGTATGGTTTGTAGAGTTACGGCTGGTAGAGCTAACTATAAAGCCTAAGCCTACCTAAGCCTTAAGCCTAGTTGGAACTATCTATAGCTTTTTCACAATAAAACCATTTGAGCTTGCCACACTCGGTAGGTAACAAAATAATAAAAAGTTTAGTTAGATTTATTTATAGGTATCGTTACAGTGCACAATTGAAATAAATCATTTCTTTCTATAAAAAAAAATAATGTGGCAGACAAATAATAGAATTGCCATTAAAACTGTTTGTAAATTCGTCGGGCATTGTGCTCGCGTGCCCCATCAATGTAACGTAAATAAAACTGTTGGGAAACTTATAGAGAACACATTACCATGATATTGTCGAACGCGCATCGAATAGAGATCGCGTGATAGCCAAGCTGTTTACAAAAGATTTGTCCTTTTTGTAGTACAAAATATCGTCCTTATTATTGGCCGTGTGGTGTCCGGCAGAGTAGAATAGCAACAACCCCTTACACTCGTGGGTGTCGTACAAGGCGACTAATGTTGTCGAGGCAAAAGATCCAGAGTCCCTAGGCTGGAAAATGGGTAGCAGCATTTTCCATTATTATATTTATAACACTGCGATCTCCAAGCCTCTCTCTAGTAGTTTAACGAGTAACGCCAGGGAAAGCTGCGGGAGTCGTTTTTTTGTGCATGAAGAGCTTTACTTTGGCACTCAAATACGATCGTCGGCGTCGCTCCAACTTGCCTACCCATAAGGTGTTTCTAGTTATTGCATGCCAGTAGAACTCGTAACAGTATAACGCATAGTACTGTTACCAGTTCCAGTTTCATATGATTGGACGCACTCGATAAGTTTTGCTTTGGAAATATTAGCACCTAACTCAAAATACGGGTTCGTTATCACAACTCGTCCAGCGCAACCAAAACTACCGCACCAAGTTCCCCCACGTAGCAAAGTAAACACGCCCGCTGTGCTGGGATAATTCACCGTTCAGTTGTTCTTACGAATACGAACACCAGCACGGTTATCACAAGTGTATCCGCGACACAGCTCGCGCCGCGAGAGACCGTTTGTTTCCTTCTCTCAATACTAAAACGAAAGAGATAGCAGTGTCTATGTCGCGCCTTTTCTCGCTTATCGAGCGAGAGAGCAATTTCTGCTTGCCATACAGTGTTCGTAAATCAAAAGCGGACTCTATTACCCGCCGAATTGTATTGTGCATGAAACGAATCGAGGCGGCACCAATTAATTACTATGTAAATAGGGAACGGGTACAAATGGCGCATTGTCTTAAGGATCCGTAGTCGTACCTACGCACAGAAATTATACTCTCACCCACACTAAATTGGATTAACTCCGTTCTTGTTCTTGCGCTGATAAATTACCGGCGATATTCATAAAACCGAGAGCGCAATATTTACAGCTGTGTTCCGTGATAATTGTACATAAATATGTATGTTTGTAATAAACATAGGTTCCCTCATTTGTTAGCTTTCGTCGCATTATTGCATAGGTTTCCTTAAGGATGAGCATGTTGTAGAAACCTACATGTTTGTTTGCGAAGTGAGAGTAGCTGTATTGTACTGCAAATCTCTAGTTTAGCAAACAATTCTGGCAAACCACGGAAACTTGGTGAAAGTGGAATACTCAGGGGGTGTGACATTCATATTACAAAAGTTATGGCCCCATGAAATATGTGTTAACTTGTGGTCCACTGCTTACTTATTCATGGTGCAGATTCTTCTGTAGATGGCGGTACGTACTACCTTCCACTTTAGAACCTACCTACAGCAAAAATAGGCACCTAAATTGAGTCCTTACCTAAAAATTTGCATTTTAATTGCTTTACTGTACGTGACTGTAAAGTCTTTGATAGGTACACAGAAGGAAGCTCAAAGCAGTAGCTGTGCAGTTTGAACACGTGCTTGTAATTGTAAAACAGCAATATAAGAAACAAGTAAAACGACGCAATAAAAATAAGTGACCTGTTGTAATACCAATATTGTAAGTAGGTAGGTATACTTCGTGCCGATTGGGTCTTTATTAATCTCCTTAATTTAATATTCATATAGGTACCTACTTATTGAAAACGCAACGCTTAACGCATATTCATTAATATCCGTAACTTTACAATCCTTAACATTAAAATCTATGAAAATATCTATAATGTAAATATCCATACGCAAAAACCCTTTAATTTGGTAAAAGTCATAACTTTTATTCTAAGTAACATAATTTCGTTGCGGTGCCGGAGCGGTGCCTGCAGCTCTAACTTAACCGAAATTTATGGCCATATAAATAAAGTTTTATTCGTTTGTACCTACTTGAAGTAGGTACAAACTTTTGCCGGTAACACAGTTGGATTGGAACTTAACACAATCTACCCAATCAAAAACTTGAAATGACATAATTTAAGGTGCACTTTCTTTTTAAATTGGTTTGGATGTCCTAAACCCTGTTTATTTCAAATCGGAACGATTTTGTTTGTATTATCTTACAAGCACGTTAACCATAGACAACTTGATATCGAACGGTCAGTAAGTCCAGAATGAAAGAAATATTTCTATTACTGTAGAGATAAACCACACAATAGGTAAATACGTACTTTCAGAGTCACAGACCGAATAACATCTCAACAAATATACAAACTCTCATTGAGCCAATATACCTAGATATTTAAAGTAGTATGAAACAGACGACTTTTAACCCGTTTTCACTAAACTCGAATTAGACATTCAGACGCTTCGAACTATTTACAGTTATCCAAACTGAACTTGCTGTCCAATAATATAAATAAACGATTCACATCGATCGGATCTCCAAGTGGCACTGTAGGTTTATTTTGTTGCTTTATTATCTACGGACATCTGGCCGTCGCGTTCGCTTATGAAATATTATTGTATCCTAAACGGGTTTATAGACCTACCACGGGCTAACCGGGTCAGGCCCGCACTAAAAATAAAAGTATAAGCCGTTTTAATCCCGGGTTTGATGGCGTTTTTGCGGGAGATGGTGCGCGACCGCCTCCTTTCTCACATTTTGGCCTAAATTGTGAATAACTTCGTGACGCTCTAAGCTCGCGATGAGGTTTGAATATTACTTAGGCACTGGCGTTCGGACTCGAGTCGATGGAATAATGATATTGAAAACAGTACGCGATGAGAATTGATATTGGGGCCTGCGATGTTTACCTAGTTGATTGGTGTACAGTCACGGTAACGGCGGGGCAGGGGGTGCGAAGAATCACCGGATGCGACCAGGCTACCACAAAGCACGACCACTGGCCCTGGCAACATACAATGTCCAGACACTGCGGACCGACGAAAAGCTCGTGGAACTGGAGGAAGTGGTAAGCAGATTAAATTGGGATATTATAGGGTTATCTGAAGTCCGAAGAAAGGGGGAGGACTCGATAACCCTAAAGTCCGGAAATCTGCTTTACTTCCGGGAGGGCGACCAACTGTCCCTAGGTGGTGTCGGGTTCCTCGTCCACAAATCCCTCGTGAACAACATCGTCAAAATCGAGAGTGTGTCGTCTAGGGTAGCGTACCTTATACTCAGAATTACCAAGCGGTATTCGTTGAAGGTCATACAGGTCTACGCTCCGACTTCGACTCACTCCGACGATGAAGTGGAGGCTATGTATGAGGATATTTCTACAGCCATGCATACCTCCAAGACACATTATACCGTTGTCATGGGGGATTTCAACGCGAAACTGGGTAAACGAGGCGGAGACGAGTTGAGAGTGGGGCAATTTGGAATTGGAAGTCGGAACGCCCGTGGCCAGATGCTGGCCGGCTTTATGGAGAAGGAGGGACTCTTTATGATGAACTCATTTTTCAGGAAGCCGGATCATCGCAGATGGACGTGGGTTAGTCCCGATGGTGTCACAAAAAATGAGATTGACTTCATCCTATCTACGAAACGGCATATATTCAATGATGTCTCGGTGATCAATAGCGTTAAAATTGGCAGTGATCACCGCTTAGTAAGAGGCACATTGAATATTAATCCCCAGCTGGAAAGATCGAGATTGATGAGGTCCACGCTCCGGCCTGTACCCATCCAAATCCAAAACCCCGAGAGCTTTCAACTCGAATTACAAAATCGCTTCGAGTGCCTAGGAGAGTGCGTCGACGTGGACGACTATAATAACAGGTTCGTGGAAACTGTCTATACGGTTGGGTCAAAGTTTTATAAGGCCTGCCGTACAAACAGAACAAACAAAATCTCTGACGATACCCTCAAACTCATCGAAGAAAGACGCGGAATGACTCTGCAATCCCCTGATGATGTTTCTCAATTTAGGCGACTTAATCGACAGATCTCCAAGTCTCTGACTCGCGACATACGCCGCTTCAATACTACCAATATTGAGGCGGCGATCGAGCGGAACAAAGGCTCTAAAGTCTTTGCGAGAGATCTGTCGATTGGACAGAGCCAGTTGACGAGACTGAAAACGGATGACGGCAGAGTTGTTTCGACCAAGTCCGAGGTTTTGAGGGAAGTCGAGAGGTTCTATGGACAGTTATACACGACAACACGGGCACCTGTTACCAGTATGGCAAAAGACCCCAGAGCCAAGTTGACCCGACACTACACCGAAGATATCCCGGACATCAGCCTGTACGAGATTAGTATGGCTCTCAAACAGCTTAAGAACAACAAGGCGCCGGGTGATGATGGAATTACGGCTGAGCTTCTGAAAGCTGGTGGCAAACCTGTGCTTAAGACCCTTCAGAAGCTGTTCAATTCCGTCATCCTCGAGGGCAAAACGCCGGAAGCATGGCACAGAAGCATAGTGATATTGTTCTTCAAGAAAGGTGATAAGGCTCTCTTGAAGAACTTCAGACCAATATCGCTACTGACCCATGTCTATAAGCTGTTTTCGAGAGTCATTACGAATCGTCTCGCACGCAGGTTTGATGACTTCCAGCCTCCCGAACAAGCCGGATTCCGAAAAGTGTTTGTTACTTTCCGGATTATAAATGTGTTTGTTACTTTGGCAATATTTTAAGCATCACCGGAGCAAATATTTTTGCAGGAGCAACTTAGTGAAGTTTGTATGCCAGTGAAGTATGTGCTAAGCTAAGTTTCCATACAATGTATTTTGAGTTTAAACCCATACCCATAAAATATAAATACACCCCTGCTTTAGCCACAAAATATCCGTTACAAAAACCATTAAAAGAGACTGTTCAATGTCCTCATTACGACATCGCCGTCTGCGTCGTAAGGTCGTAATTCTGCAACTAAGCCTGTCGTTCGTTACAGTGGATGATTAATTTAAACAATTAATAATTCAGAAGCTAATTTACCTTCAAATCGCGGGGTGGGATATTATTCTAGTGGGGCGGTGCAGATCATTAGCCAAGATTATCCGAGCACAGCTCAGCACAAATGCGGGGGCAAGAATAATCAAATTGTTATCAACCGGTCCCGAGTGTCTCGAATTGAACCGCCGTGGTGGTAAACCTAGAAATCGCTAGATATTACGTTTATTAGTTAAGATCACGAAAAGCATAGTATGTATATTATTACATGTGAACTATCTAGCTAGAGCTGGACGTGAATCTCCTCCAAGACTTTTTTTAATACTACTCAGTGACAAACGAGCAGACAATGATGGTAAGCGGTAACTGGCGCCCATAACATATACGATTCATGCATTTAGGTTGCAGGCAACAAAAATGCAGAACCGCACGTGCGTTGTCACTGTGAGGACTAAGCTGAAATGAACCATGCCTAATTGCGCTGGCTACCTTATCCTTCAATCCGGAACACAACAATGCAAGCATTGACTGGAGGGAACTAATATTAGGTAAATTATAATAATATCTACAACTCGTGATTTGGAATTTATAAACAAATATGTATTATCAGCCGTAAATGCAACTCTAGCGCATCTTGGTAAACATGATGATCAAAATCCATAGCAATATTCTTGCTTGCAAGTACCCACCATTGCTAATACAGCCTAAGACTTTTTGCGAGAAAATGACGTCTTCCCTTTGAATTTGACTGCTATATCATCATAGTTTCCCAGCGTACGCGAAATACTCTGTATGTATGCCGAGACACGTGCCACTGGGCGCCCATTTTGTGTGCATAAATTTGTCAAAATCACTTAGTTATACGCGGCAGGCTGTGAGGAGCCCGAGTGCTCCGCTGGGATAGCGAATTGATTGGCTCGAGTGCCAGCCACGTGTGAGCGAGCTGTCCCAGGGAGTACGGGCCCGTTACACGCGTTTAGATAGGTAACTTGCCGTGAGATTTAGAAATAAATATGAATTCTTACTACAGACTAACAGTGTCGTAGTTGGAGTTCGGTACTTAATAGTAATCCTTATATTATCATACGCGGCCAGCCTCTGGGCACCTTTCAATATTTTGTGGACCTAGGAAAATAGTCTAATTTTTTTATCACTAGGTTCTAGTTAGTGTAAGGTATGTTAATAGTTATCTGCTACCGTTTTCGATGGTGTGTTGGAATTATAAGGAACGAATATATTAGCTCTGTCCGTCCGACTGTCTGCTAATAGAGATATTTCTAGATAACCTGAGTGGTGCAATGGTCAACATGCCGGTCTGCCACGCAAGAGGTCCCGGGTTCGATTCCCGGCCGGGCAGAAATTGAAATGATGAATTTTAATTTCTGTGACGGGTCTGGGTGTTCTATGTATAATAAGTATGTATTTAAAAAAAAAAAAAGTATTTAATTAGTATATCAGTTATCTAGCACCCATAGTACAAGCTTTGCTTAGTTTGGGGCTAGATGGCGCTGTGTGAATTTGTCCATGAATATTTATTTATTATTTATTTATTTATATTTTCCTGAATCTTTTATTTGTGAATTGAGGTTAGGTAGATACCTGAAGTAAAAAGGTACTAAGTTCATGGGTAGCCATAAAATTCAACTTGAGCCTTTATTTTCACTAAAACTTTTTTACTACAACATTGCCCGGTTCAGCTTTATTCTTAACTAGCCGTTGCCCGGGATTTTGTCCGTGTGGACCAATTTCATATCCCAGTAAGTACCACTTAAGTTTACCCCTTTCAGATTTCTTTTTGGAGTAAAAAGGTAGTCTTTGTCCTTGCCCAGGTTGCTATCTAACTGTTTGCTAAATTTTATGGAAATCTTTATAGCGCTTTAGGCGTGATAACCTAACTCACCATACGGACAGATATTAGTTGTAGATTAATTATGATTCAACCTCTCAGGAAGTGAAAGCAGGATGTTAAGCTGGAATTAATCATCATCATCGTCCTAGTGCTTATCCCGGCCTCTGCCAGGATCCGCTTTCCTGCTCATTTTTCTCCACTTCGCCAGGTCTTTAGCATCCTCGCGTCGTAGGCCATTGGCTCAAGCATCCGACTCAGCGACATCAATCCATCGCTTCTTGGGTCGCCCACGAGGCCTCTTTCCTGATACCAGTAGATTCACCTATTTCCCACGTATCCCTGAGGCTTACGCAAATCGTGACAAACCAGCGCAGGCGAACCTCCTCGGTCTTATCTGCGATATCCCTCAAGCTAAGGGTGCCACGGATGTACTCGTTATGTACTCGATCGAGCCGCCGTAAGTGCTGACATCCAACGCAGAATTTCCAAGCTGGCAAGCTGGGATTAATATTGAGATTAATTTATTTCAAACTTAAGGTGAGTGTTTCCCGATCAAACGTAGTTTAATCATATTTTCAATATTACGATCAAAGACAATAAAATTCTGTAGACGTAATCGAGAAACCAATATCTGCGCCTGTGGTTTGTCAGATTTTCGTTAAAATGTATCGTTTCAAAGATGCGCCGAGCTTTAAAATTTTCATACAAAAAAACGCTCGTTAAAAAAAGACCATATCAAACTACGTTTGTATGGAGCACGCTAGGGAAACACTCCTCTTAAATGCTCTGCAATAAAAGATTTTGACATAAACATAGATAGTTAAGAAGAACTTTCCCCGTATTCCAAATTCTATATAAGTACCAATAATGTACCCCATGCAAGCAATGCCCTGGACGGAAAGCTTGTACCTTGGTAGGTAATGTAGGTATGCACGTAAGTTGAGCATCGCTTGGCCATTTTTCTGCGACTTAGCACTCCAACCTTTTTAAATAAGTATATTTTTCGAATTCTTTACCTGTTTCAATAATGCACGACGAATGAGCTTTATTTATTTATATATATGTCGTCATATTATATAGGTTTATTTATTATATTTTGATTATTTATGTATATTAGGAATTGTTAATTTATGTACTGGTATTAGTATTTGATTAGTAATTAGTATATTATAGTCTGCCTATATTTACATCCTCATATGTATATATGGGGTTAAATTCTTTAAAGTTAATTGTTTTTACTCTTAATTGCCTTCACCGCTCATCAAAGGTCTTCTCGGCTTATCAAAGGTTAGCTGGAAGAAATTCCGTTGTGGGATAAGCTCGCCTTTGCATTATAAACTGTATTTTTATTTCCTGTAATGTTATAAATTGATGCAATAAAGAGATTACATACATACATACATACACGAAGCTGCGCCGAAATATCGGGATACTCGTTAACTAAGCGGTAAAAGCCCCGATATTACTACTACGAATTTACATATTTAAAACGATAGTACTTATGTATAATTTCACGCTCAGACTTCGATAAGAACGTAGCGTATGTCCTTCTATTCCTCAGAGTTGTCATCTCTTATCATAAATTCAATTGTTAAAAATAAAAGCTAAAGAAATGCAAGCTTAATATGAGGAGAAAGCATCTTACACTGGCTGATATCTTTGAGATTGATGAAAAGCAAATATATTCGCACTGTGGAGTCCCAGCCTTTCAGTCAAAATAATATTCATACGAAAAATATTCAGTAATCCAAGAAGATTAAAGATTACGCCTAGAATCTATTGAGTGGGGACGTATAGGGATTTATTTATAAATCTACATAGGTAGCTTGATCGGATTATGCTAAATACATAGCTACAATCGCGGAGTAAAATCTACAGGTAACCTAGACTAACACTGCATACCAGGTACTTACCACCATTACACCACTCAGTGGCGTGCCTAGGGGTTCAGAGTAAGGCAAGCCGAGAGATGAAGTTTGTGTAGTTTTTGCGGTTATTAAAAATAAATCCATCCCCTTGCCACATTACTGATCAATCCTCACTTATCGCTCTTCAGTTTTATACCAGCAATATAACTTGTGAGAGAGACAACCAAAAATTCAATGAGTTTGGTAAACCGATCTATGAAATTGTCTTATAAGCGATTTTCTAATCTGAGAAATAGGTATATAATAGGAATACATATAAAGAAATAATTTGTTATTTTCTCAGAAATGATTAAAAACTTTACCTTTTCCATGCAAATCAAAACTTGTGCACATTTTAAACCATCACAAGGGACTTTACTTCGTCTATTGTTGATCAATCACTTTTACACAAATCACTTTTACTACAAAACAACACAAACACAACAAAAAACTAATTACTTATCCGCCCAAACGGCTCAAACAAAACAATAGTGAAGTTGGTACGTATTACAGCATTCAACAAACGTACCTACTGCGCATGCGCGAAGTTGCCATTTTCAAAGATCCGTGTACAACTTCATACGCATGCAGGGCTTAAAGTCTCGTACAATTTACTATATAAACAAACGTATAGTTATATCTCATTATAGGACAGTTTTCATATGTAAGAAAGAGACATACCGGCCGGAATCAAAGCCCGCTTACAAGCCAGCGCGTGCGAGCGAGATGACTGACCGAGTCTCAATTTCCTCAACTTGCGTGTGCGTTCGGATCGTGTTTCGTAACCTAGGCGCACGATGGCGCTGCTTCCCGGCGCGTAGTTTGAAAAGTATTAGGAGCGCGAACTTTAAATAGTTCGCGCTCGCATTACCTTTGATTTTTTATCGATCATTATTTTTATAAGGCAAGCCCGGCTTTTGGGCTTGTATGACAGTAACGCCACTGACACCACTAGTAGTGGTAGTACTTGTATGTAGTTTTTTACTCTGTGGTAGGGTAGTACCTACACTAGCCCTATCCAATATTGAACCGCTCGCCTCGAGTCGAACGGTTTACAATGTTAATTTTGGGCATGAAAAATTCAATAGTTTAACGCATGACGCATATATCATATTTTTTAACCATTCGCTTTTGGTGTTGCCTATGTAATTTAATAGTATATTATACACCAAGGGGATAGAACAGTGTCTTCCGTCATGGGCGGCATATTGGATCCTGAGCGAAGCGAGGGAGCTATGCAGAGTGCTCAGTGAAGCGAGGGGTTCAAGCTGAAAATCAAAATTGAAAACCTTCCAACTCATGCCGAGTGGTTCAAAAATAGAGGTCCTGGGTGTACCTGTAACATATAAGAAAGCCATACAACAACATGTAGATGAGATGTACCGACTTGTCGCCGACTAGTCGTGAAAGACGAATATTCGTCCTCATTGCCGACTAATTGGATTTTTTCTTTACTTATATTTATTAAGGGACAAAATCAAAATCTTATTTAATTCTATGAATAGAATCCTTTCGCTATCAGTAAACTATATTATCAATTTTACTCGCTTTTGATGTATTGAGGTGTCTTATGGCTGTTCACAGAGAACTGCAATAGATTGTGTCTGAAAATTGCGATTTTATTGCTATGACTGTCAAATCTCAATGCTGATTTTAGCCGAGTACCTCTTCAATTCAATTCCACGAAACCCTAGACGTTTTTGTGTTTTCTACCAAAGGAAGACCATTCCATCTTGCTTAGGCCTGTACCTCATAGCGAAAGCAAAAACTACAGCAAAAAAAAACAGTATTCTATCAAAGGTTAGGCGGCAGCTTAATAAGCAAGCGTTCGGTCTTGTATGAAGTGTTTTCCTACTACTACCAGCTCTGAGATGGAAAAGCCAGATTCAGTAAAGAAGAGTGCTTAAGAAAATCGTAATCTAGAGGATATTGACGATAACCTACAAAGCCTTACATCTGCGTATAAAGCAATACTGAATGTGACGGTTAGAAGGGGACCTAGACCTGCTAGACGAAATCAAGATCACGTACCCTAAATCTAAACAAAAAAATTAAAAATGTGGTAATTGCGGCAGAACTTTGACAACACTATAGCAGGTGGAACAACGTGGTTTCTGCTTGCTCCTATAGGATTGCCGATGCCATCTGAACTTCGCCTAAGGGCCGATTTTTCAATCCTCAGTTAAAAGTTATCTGCCCGATAAAGTAATATACTGTCAAATTAAAACAATCTGTAATCCTTTACTTATATATGAAGAAATGATACCATTTTATTTTAGCCGCTTAATAACTTATCAGACTGATATGTTTTATCTGAGGATTGAAAAATCAGCCCTAAAACAATGATCGGCTTAGCCAACTCGTCGGTCAGTCAGCTAGTCGGCCAAAGACATAGTCAGCCCATCACTAAAGAATTCCTAACATTAATATGTTACCTACCTACTATGTATCCACAATACTTACAAACGTTTTGCTACATCCAATAGTTACACCTGCATAAACTAATGTCTGTCCATTCTAATACACATAAAATGTGTCGTAACTTTTTAAGTAGGTACTTACGACAAAAAGATTTACGCACGATTTGAGCCCACGGCGTAGGTGATAATCCTACAACTCGACGTTGATTGCATTGAAAAATTAACTCTTGTATCTACCACCGTAGAAAAAAAAACTACGTACAGTCAGCTGCAGAGATAACTGACACCCTACCCTACATTTTATATATGCTAGGCGAGTCAATTTACTCTGCAGCTGTCTACTTATAAAGTAACATTAGAAACTATCTATAACTACTAGATTATACCTATATTTACATAGTTAATGGAATGTTTACTAAGAATTACAAAGTATACCTAATATATGAAAACCAAATAGAAAATATTGAATCGTGCTGGGATAAAAATACACGATAAGTATGGAAATCCATATTATAGTTATAGTTTATTAGTTAGTATATTATATTATATTAGTATAGGTTTTGTAGGGTAGAGGAACCGTGTAGGTAGAGGCGAGATGCCTGAAATAATTTCAAACATTCATTCACTAATTAGTAAAAGCTCTGTTGTGTCGGTTGGTTAGTCCCTCACTCACTACGTACCTGACACCGGTCTAAATGGACAGAGTATTTCATGAAAAATGATAATGTTTTATGTCTTATAACAGTTATAAATATGCTTAAATTAAATAATCAATTATTTATATCCCCATATTTTCGCTTATTTTTAGCAAAAGATGTCCTTACGAGTGGATGATTCCATAGTTCCCGTTAAAACACTCGCTATTTTTTTACATAATATAAAACAAAGTCGCTTCCCGCCGTCTATATCTATGTACACATAGATCTTTTAAGCTACGCAACGGATATTAATGTGGTTTTCAACAATAGATAGCGTGATTCAAGAGGAAGGTTGTAAACGAGTGTAAAAAAAGGTAGGTAGTGGCAAACTACGCGAACGAAGTCGCGCCGGGTCCACTAGTATTACTTAAATGGTTGCGTAAACATATAAATAACTAATACAGTTCCAAGGGATCTTTAAAAAGTTAAAAAGTTTGGTTAACAATGTACTCAATCTACCTTACTGGTATACCAAACTCTTTGCTTAGAACGGTTACCTCAAACTAGTTTGCGGTGGTACCGTGTGATCCAAAAGCTGCCTGCCGCCGTGACGTGGGCGCCTAGCAGTGACTGCTCCTCTTGTTGTCACATAAATCCTATTACCATGTCTCGCTAACACGATCTCAGTGATAAATTCTACTCTGCATACATGGAGGTTTGTAACGCCGCCGCCCCGTAATCTAGACTGAACGTTGTAGCTCGCTACTAACAATGCAGATTTCAAACTAAGTTTCAGATTTACCCTGTAAGAAGGTATACTTATCTTGTATCTATTGGTATTTACTACTAGGTGTATGTTGGACAAGATGCTATCAAGTGGATTTACACAGGTACTATACAAATGTCCGTGTGGTGACCGACAGAGTAAAATTTTAACACCAACCTCATCCATTGACCTGAGTGGTTCAGTGGTCAACATGCCGCTATGCCACGCAAGAGGTCCCGGGTTCGATTCCCGGCCGGGCAGAAATTGACATGATGAATTTTAATTTCTGTTACGGGTCTGGGTGTTCTATGTATAATAAGTATGTATTTAATAGTATATAAGTAGTTTATCAGTTATCTAGCACCCATAACACAAGCTTTGCTTACTTTGGGGCTAGATGGCGCTGTGTGAATTTGTCCACTGCGAATTTGCATTGTGTATCTGTCTGTAGCATCGTAGCACCCGAACGGAAGGAACGATTTGGATTATTTGAAAGCCAGTTTAATCGAGATGGTTCTTAGTTTTATTTCATTAAAATCGATTCAGTAGTTTAGAAAATATTTGAGTACATGTGAACTTGGTCTAGGGTTACCAAACTTTTTCTGTCGATTAGTTTATCTGTTGAGTATTTCAATACTGCAATCTTTAACCCGCCAGTCAAGCGAGGAGATTTTGACAATGGCTTTCTTTAATGTGAAGGAGGCTCAAGTCCACCAGCTAGACTGTTGGGCTGTTGATGTTTTTTCTGTGTAAGGACGTTATTTTATTGCGTACGGTGCGTAATTGATCGGAAAGTGTTCTGAACATGAAACAGGTTAGGTTCTTGAGCCTACAGCATGCACTCACCACACAAAATTACTTTTATGGAGCAATAAACGTTTGAGTACTGAGTATTGAAAATTTCCATGTATGTATTACGTTTAAGTATAACGTCCCCATTGTCCACGTCAATATATTCCTACCGATATTTTCCTCATGTCAAAACGTGTTTGCATACAGCACCAAACATAAAAAAATAAAAGCTCACACAGGAATTGGTTTCGAAGGTTTCTCGGAACCAGTCGTGGGCCGGGCGCCGGTGGGTTTTGGCCTTTTATGTGACAACTCGTATCACTGCCTCCTTGCCTTTCCCTGTGTCTTGGCCTTGTCTGCCTGTCGGGTAAACGTGAGGCCTTTCTAGATACATTTACTATTTTTCCTCAATATTTGTGTTAGCATTACTAAGCCCGCCTTTGCTTTGTAAAATGATATTTTTCTAACTACTGTATTTCTTTTTACATGCAATAAAGAGTTTACATACATACATACATACATACTAGGTAGATACCTATTATAGTAGGTACGCAGAATACCTAGTACAGAAATGTCAATTCGCTAAGTAATTACTACTATCGTTAATTGATACTATGTTTAGAAAGTACATTTAATCTAAAAAAAAGTTTGAATTGCGTCATTTAAAATCACTCATTTATTTTTGTTCCATTATTTCCGAATTAAAAGAATTACGTTTCGAACTAACCGCCAACAAGTGGCGCCATCGGTGTACAAAATATGTAACTGCAGGATGGGTAGGACAGAGCGACGAACCTAGAGAAGTTAAGTTGATTTGTGACGTCACACATCAACTTAACTTCACTATTTTATTATTGTATGCCTGTTTTACAATAATTAAGGGAAATAAACTGCAAATAATTTATTTATTTATAATTTATTTAAAAACTTTATTGCTATAAATATATTACAATTGGCGTACTTAAAGCCATCAAGGCTTTATCTACCAGTCAACCAGTAGGCCATGCCTAAAGCGAAAGAGTAGGTGCCAAAAGCGGAACAGAGAGCAAGTTTATTTAATTAACTAATAATACAAGATATGGTAATTAATAAAATATGGCATAACCCCACAATAAATAATATACCTATCATAAATACTATATCAACACATATACTATTTGTTGTTAGGCCTTTTATCTATAAAGAATTTCTTCACTAGCTTTTTTTTCGAAATCAAGTTGACTGTGTTTCACTTTAACAAAAACCTACTTCTGACTTTATTTCTGTCTATAAATTGTCCTCAAAATAAAACAAACTGAAGCCTCATTAGACTTGACGTTAGAAAGAATACAATTAACAATTCCAGACCTTAACTTCTAAATTTAACCTAACTAGGTTTCAAATTAAATTACGCGGAATTAGAATTCCAACAAACGTAAATTGTTTTATGCGTTTACCGTGTTGTTGTATTAGCAACAAAATTGTACGCTAAATTACGTAGGCCGCTAGTTATTTCTGTTATCTCACGATATGCATGTTGCACGCAAAATGACAGAACTTCGCGATAATAACATTTTAAGTGCGTCCAGGTTATTACATCACGGTGGGCAATAAATTGTTTAATGCAATTAGTGCCGCCATATCAATTAAGGGTGGATTTAATTATCGTGACTGCACCAGACCACGGCTGTCTGGGCCGGGCCCACGCGCCCATAAATTAGGGCCCCCGCCCAGACGCGGACTCAGGTCTTCTGGACCTTTATAACTGACCTGACCTGGATAACTCTGTTGACTAAGGTTGGCTGGATCAAAATCCCATTGTGGGATAAACCCGCCTTCGCTTTGTAAAATTATATTTTTCCTATTTCTGTACTTATTTATTATGCAATAAAGAGTTTAAGTTTTCTTTGCTAACAAAGCTGATGCACTCAAACAGCTGCAGTATTTCAGAATGTTTGAGGCCATCTAACAAAAGAAAGACCGCACCCAAAGAATCAAGAAAAAGAAAGAATAAAATGTTCCAATAAATTGTATTCTCACACGACAAAAACGTATAAGATCGATTATTAGTTGCTTGTATAGGTTTTAAGACTTTCGTGGTTATTCACTACACTTTCACTACACATATTATCGGGTTTGTTACCACGGTTAGTATTATATCGAGGTAAAAACAATACTAACCGTGGTAACAAACCCGATAATATGTGTAGTGAAAGATTAGTTGCTTGTGTTTGGTTTGGCACATCTGATAGATCGCTTGGACCTTCCATCAACTATAGGTACATAGAACTGATCGAAGGATTGACCGGTAAAAGCTACAGATAAAACCAACTGTTTAGGGTTATTAACCCTTTATTTTTACAAGCTTTTATTTAACTTGCAAGGTTTGTAACTATGTATATTCAGGACAAATCTTGCGAGCCTGATTGGACCCACTTCCTGGCGTTCAATTAAGCTGAAATTTCCTATGGTACTATGGAGCTGGTATGACGATGGAGTCGCAAGGTGGTCATAGGGACTACTGATCGCAACAAGAAATAGAGGGATAGGATAACGTAGTTTTATTTAATTTAATAACAACGTATTTGGTGGGTATAACAAACTTTTTTTTTCTAAATGTCTCCACTCGGATGTATTTAATTGTCTAGTGGAGATTTTTGGAAAAATAACTACCAATCCCCACCAGTGGGAATATTAGAAATTTGAATGAACCCATCTGATTTGATATATTATTCAATCAAAAGCTACGCGATAAACGCTTGTTATGAAAAAAAGATTTTTATTTTATAAAAATATAGCTAGACATTTTAATCAATCTGATAGCCATATCATGTATTGTGGTGTTTTTGTAATTGATTGTTAGTCTTCTTCTAAAGTTTAAAATTACACCCAACATACTTAAGATATATCTACAATACCTAGATATTTTCTTTAAAAAACCCCTTACTGAAAGTTATACGAGGCCCAGATATGAAGCGTCCCTGTGCCTAGTTAGGTCTAGTGAATGCAATTGCCGGGGTATCCGATTGTGCAATCGATTGTGACCGATCGTGATCAGTCCATTTTTAATCGGGCCGAGTCGCGTTTCAGAACAATGCGCGCCGCCGGCCTGCCTTTAGAGATGGGTAACTAACTCAATTAAGCTCCTTGCACCAACTCATTACTCAGGCGCAGCTCACTAGGTATTTCAAATATTTGCTGCATTGACACTCGCCGGATAGTTATTTGAGTTAGCCCGAAATTGGGCTACGGCATAGCAAAATGGATCGCTAGTGGGCTCTAAACTGAAGCGTGGACCATCATAATTATCATACCAACCATATGTATGGTCATCAATTATTATAATGTTGCAATCTAATAATATATTGCTTTACTATACTATTAATTTGTAAGGATGTATTTACTACTAACTCACGCAAAAACCATTGGACGGAATTTGATGAAATTTGGCAGTAATATAAGCTTATAGCCTATAATAGCACATAGGCGTTAATTTATCTCGAAATACAATGTGGTTAGTTACAATCGAACCTTATAATCGAATTTTACGCGGACGAAGTCACGGGCTAAAGCTAGTTTACTATATTTCGCAACTGTGTGCAACTTAGAATAGGTAACAAAATATATAAAGAAAACGAATACCTTCCACGAAAAGTCCTTTTTGAAGTTTGAGTTAAGCTGCGCTTTGTGCTTACATTTCGCAGAAGTGAGTTCGGAGAGCTCAACGTAATTTTTTAAACTATCGGGGTTATTCCATACTAATGTATGCAGAACTCTGAAAATGCCTATAAAATGAGTTAGCTCATCCAGCACAGGAACTCAACGCAGTGTTTCCCAGCTCCACTGTTTTTATTCAGACATTGCAACTCGGGAGCGAGATTTATGATCGCGCTACCGCCGATATATTTCGCGTGTTTATTCTGACGTGCTCGGCCTATGTCGGGCTCATTGATATGGGGACCAACTACGAAATTGTGGTATATCTGTACGCGTACCAAATGAAACAACTTTATAACTTTAATCGCGATTAAGCCGTTAAAAGTTGTTTCGCATCGCAGCAAGAGTATCATGTGAGCAGAAGAGAATACTATAGTATCGCGTATGGTCTTTAGGACCAGGTTAATGCCAGCTACAATGCCTGTGTGGTAAGGCCTAGAAATACAGGTGTCTCACAACAAGGTGACTTAGGCATTGTCTTACTTATAACATTGGCACGCCGTATGTAGGCAGCGGCAATCAATATCTATTGTGTGACTTTTCAACTCCGTGATCTCTAATCCGCCTGCCAAATGAAGAGCTTACATCAAAATCTTCCTATTTTGGGTCAAATGTTGAGCTTGTGGCTGCAGGAGGCCGATTTCCGCCAGAGGATGTTGGTGGTGGTTATGTAGAGGACGGTAACGATAAGTATTATCCACAGAAACCTAAATAAACACACACACACACACACATACATTAAATAAGGAAATTTATTTATTTCTGTGGATACTATATACCCACCATTGTCGTGGTCTACTTTTGTCTTTTTCTATTGAAGTGTAGATACTTTACGTGTTGATAATGATAAGGAACCTTTTACATCTAAACAATATGTGTCATAGAATTGTAAGAAGTACTTATACATGGTTTTTATAAATTACCTATATCTTTATATACTTTTATATACAGTATAATTTTATTAACTTTTTTATTTGGTTCAAGAGCGAGACATGGCTAAAGAGCGAGAAACGTTCTGTGCCCATCTAGTACCTAGTAGATAAGGTGATAGTCTGATAATGTAAAAAGTAATTAAAGCACCTACTCAATTACCAACAAAATATGGAAAATCTTGAAATAAAAATTTCCATACAGCTGTCAAACGATTGAATTAACAAACAGCCATATTCTTAAATGTTTGGTAAAAATCAGCTCAATTAAAATTCGGTTAATAACGAAATCGTGCCTTAACGAGCACAGATTTAACTGTATTATAAAAATTATTTTACTTGTTACTAATGATTAAAATTATTAGAGAGAGACATGTAGCGCCCTCTGTGTGGTTCTGTCTGTAACGTTAAAACGTTCGTGAATCACGTGTCTGCTGACCAACGCCATAGTACGAATGGAGAACGCAAGTTCCTACCAAGCTAGCGCGATAACTCAGTGTTGCTTTCATAAGGGTATCTACTTGATAAAATAATTTGAGACAGATGGCGCCTTGTTGCGATCAATATTCAAGCGACTAACTGAAGAATCAGAATTACTGAATCCTTTTTCTTTGATTTGACTCGACATTAAAATGATTATTAAAACTTAAATCAAATGCATTAGGTACTTTATTAGCGCTGGGACGCATTTATGGCATTGGCTAAATTGTTTCGCGAGAAATGTTGGTTTTAGGTATGTTAGTTTGATTAGCGAGAAAGGTAAATTGCTTGTAATTTACTCTCTAATAAGATCTAAGGGAAATATGGCAGATTATTAGTGTTACCCTCTTGTTATTATTGTCTTTTGTATGGCTTCTTTTGTGTGATTAGAATATTTAACTCTTGAATAATTTTACACCGAAAATCTAAGTAGGTAAACCTGCAATATTTTGTTACATATCTGTACCAAATCTATCAATACCAAAACTAACTTACAGATATCATCATCATCACAGCCCATAACAGTCCACTACAGGACTTTGGGCCTCTCCCGCAAAAGGGGAGGTTATTGCCATAATCTCCACGCTTGGCAGGCGGGTTGGAGATCGCAGTGTTGCAAACATAACAATGAAAAACGCTGCTGCCCATTTTCCAGTTTAAGGAGACTAGATATTTTGCCTCTAAACGTTAGTCGCCTTGTACGACACCCACGAGTGTAAGGGGTTGGTGCTATTCTACTCTACCGGTCACCACACGGCTAACAGATATACCAAAACTAAATTCATTCCTTAATTATTATTTTTTATACCACTGTGGTGGCAAACAAGTTTCCGGCCTGCCTGATGGTAAGCAGTCACCGCAGCCTTGGTAATACCAGGGACATCAACCACGCGTTGCAGTCCCCGTGAAAACCTTTTCACTCCTTTGTTGAAGAACTGCATGTTGTAGGTACTTTCCAAGGAAAACCTCTCCATATAGTTCATTTCACAACCTTAGTGTGCGTGCGAGAAAGTTTCTATGGAACCGCACAATTCTCAATATTCAAGCTATGTTCAAGTTCGTTCAAACAAATATTTTATACTTAGTCTTTTTTACGGCGAATAAAACAGGGAATATTAAAAAAAAACTATATTCGTGCGACGCACATCTAACGCGTGTTTTTTTTTTTACGAGATTTATGGGCAAAAATATGTAGTCGTTATTCTCAGTGTTTTAGCAAATGGTCGGGCTAGTTGCCGTAAAGCATACAGTTACTATAAGTAGCGTCGTTTTCTTATGAAATCTGAAGTAAACGCCGTAACGTGAGTAATTTCAATAGACTGGTTAGTAGATATGCTTAAATATTATACTTACTATACTATTTAGATACTATACTACTTACTAGTATTTTTCTGTAATGTTTTGACAAAGACAACACCTTGTCTGTTATAAACCTCTGTCTGCTGTTTTTTATATTCTGGTTTGTAAATAGGGCGAATATATATTAATTATTTAGTGTTGTCAGTGGTGCTGTGGGTATGTTAACAATTTTTTTTACGATTGTTGATGCCTTTTATTTGTATCATAATATACAATACATACATAAATTGTATATTTATCTCATTTATTAAAGAAGCTGATTGGTACCTATGTGCGGAATGAAGTTATTAAAGTAACTTAATGTGTTATTTAAGATTCTTGGATAATTTTTTCATATAAGTTCTTAAAAGGATCGACTCGGAATTGTAGAGACTAAAGTAGGTACCGAAACACAATCTGAAATAATTTAAATATTCCGTTTAATTTCTTATTTCTAAACGTACATAGTAACAGGTTCATTCAACGCAGACATGTTAAATTATGCTAAGCACATTTTAATGATAATCAAAGTATTTTATTAGGAAACAAGTTAGAATTAGATCAACAATGATTCTAATAAAACTACGAAAAGCAACGTTCGAAGACTGTTCAAATAAACAAGGAACATTCAACACGTTAAAGCCAAAAATGACTATCTTGAGTTAAGATTTTGTTATTACTTTACCAAGTACACTGTTGGACTTGAGTCTCCTTCACGTCAATGGAGGGTTTTGCCATAATCAATACGGTTGGCAGGCGGGTTGGAGTTCGCATTGTTTAAATATACAACAGGATAACTGCTGTCCTTTTTCTGTCTACGGTGGTCCTATAAACATAAGTTTAGTCGCATTGAACAACACCCGTAAGACAAAGGGGTTGTTTATGTTTATGCTATACGGCAGATAAACAGGCAAGCAGGCCACCTGATGGAAAGTGGTCATCGCCGCCTATGAACATCAGCAACACCAGAGGAGTTACCAATGAATTATCTGCTCTACCAGACACCACATTGCATTGGTTAAGCCAGCATTATAGCGTTACTGTAATAATAAGGCTTACATCCAATTTATTGCTTACCAAGCAATGGAAATACCTAAATACTCTCCAAACTGTGTACCTTTGTAGGTACGGGCCCCATAGTATGACAGTTTCATTTAATCGGTTCTTAATTAGTTCAAGTTATTTATCCTAGCACAAAATTATGAAAGAATATGAAATAACAGATCCATTCGATACTAAAAAACAGCTTTAATTTGGGTAATAGAATATGTTAACTGCTTATGGGTGCTGCCTTAGTAGACTGGCTTACTCTTGCTGTAGTTTTAGGTGGTTTTTCTTAATTTTACTAGACATATTTATATAATATATTGAGCGCGGTCCGGCTTTGCCTTTCATTGCCGGGCACGATCCGTGACTGGCGTGGGGTGGGTTTGCTGCTGCCATGGGCCAGCGTGACACTGTGCTTTCTTCCTACTTTCCTACCCCCCTCCTTTTTGACGATTGAAAGAGATATTTAATGTCCTAATCAATAAATAAATTTTGAATTGAATTTGAATTGAATTGAATAACAGAATGTTGTTTTAATCGTGCTCTCACACTGCTTGGCCAACACTTACCGGTTCAGTTGTCGACTAATCTTCACGCGTGAACGCAATATACCTAGCTAGGTGATTGCAATTTGTGTTTCAAGCTATATACCTACCTACCAGACTTGAGAACGAGATTTAGAGACCTAGATACAGTGCAGGAGCTTTACCACTTCGACAAAATTATCCGTTTCCGCTACAGCAACATTCAAGGTATTTAGTACATTTTTAGCTAAAATCGGGTTGGTAAAAGAAGGGAGCATTAGCTGTTCCTAATGCCCAATGGACTGGTACTTTACCTCCAGGATATTTATAAATAAAAAATAAAAAAATTTATTCATGAATGCTATAAAAACCATTTAACAACGGCACTGTAGTGCAAAGGAATATGATTCTTAAGGTTGTCGTGCATTTATGCTATTGCATTGTACCTACCTAAATGTCCGATTACTCAATAGATACTAATATCTATACCTCAGGTCGGTGATGACCTGAGTGGTTCAGTGGTAAACATCGGTCTGCCACGCCTATGAGTGCGGATCCTCTGATCCGGGTTCGATTCCCGGCCGGGCAGAAATTGAAATGATGAATTTTAAATCCTGCTACGGGTCTGGGTGTTAAATGTATAATTTATATGTATTTAAAAGTATATAAGTAGTTTATCAGTTGTTTTTAAAAGTATATAAGTACCGGTAGTTTATCAGTAATCTAGCACCCATAAGCTTTGCTTACTTTGGCGCTAGATGGCGCTGTGAATAGTCCAAGCATTTATTTCTTTAAATTTATCTATACCAACCACCATTATTAGCAACAAACCAGCCAGCTAAGCAATGGGGCCAGCACTCACCAGTGTTCAGTGAGGCATGAACCGAGCGGTGAGCCAAAAGGTAACCCAATACTCACGGAAGCCACTGTCAACTCATATCACCCAAGCGTGCCTAGTCTAGTACCTACGTTGGCGGGCGAATGACCGCCTATAGGAGGGGGTAAGCCGCTAAGTATGCGCTAGATACTAGCTCTACCTTAATGTAGAGCCATTCAAATACATAATACATTTATTCATATTTATTTATATATTTATAACACTTTATTGTACATTAAAGGAGATCGTAAAAATACAGTTTAAAACAATATAGGTACAAGGGCGGCCTTATCGCTGAGAGCGATCTCTTCCAGGCAACCATTTACACATAAACTAATAATGCATTAATATGTATTATTTACATATTAATGTATTATGAATTACATAAGCTACCCAATCTTTGGGTAGCTCTACATTTAGGTAGAGCTAGTATTTAGCGCATACATAGTTGCTTTATTATTTATTTTAGAATTTTATATTTTTGTTAGATGAGAGGTAGGTACAATGAAATGTTACATTCACAATGCTCGTACACAATTCAGCTTCAAAGAACTTCTGAAGAAGCACTTTCTCAGCAGTTAATAGAGCTTTATTATATATATGTATAGTGTTATATTTATTTATTTATCTATATAGTATGGATATAGTATATATTATATTAATATCTATATATATATTTGCTATGTTCAAAATTATAGATAAATGAATGTCTATTGTTTAAGTTAATTAATAGCTGTAAAATAAAAGTTATTTAGTTATGAGTGCTCAAAATTGCCTCCACCGCTCTTTAGATCTCCTTTCAGAGGGTCTAAGGTTGGCTGGAAGAAATCCCATTGTGGGATAAGCCCGCCTTTGCTTTGTAAAATGATATTTTTCTACCTACTGTATTTCTTTTTTATTGCAATAAAGAGTTTACATACATACATACATACATCATTCAATTAATTGCGACTTGATTATTATTTATTACAAACATTATCGCACATTATATACCTAGTAAATGTTTTCCGTTATTGAGAATTTACTTATCATGAATTTGTATTTGTTGAAGAAACCCTCATCAAAAAGTGTTTAGTTTTTACAGCACAGTACTAGCCATGGACGTAGTCGAGTAGTTCAAAGTTTAACAAACTAATAAATTGAACGGCCTATTAGTGCTTCCTCTAAGTCGTCTGGCTTGGTTCTTGGGCCGTTTGAACCGTTCGGCTTTCTATTCGTAACCAAATGATGCTCCTATCTCGCCACACTTATGATTTCTAGTATTTTGTGAGAAGAGATAAACGGATCTGTCGCAATGAACGATAAGTAGAACGGTTAAAAATACGACCCGTGCTTAGTAGATGCAAAACAAATAACCGGCAGATGTAGAATAATTTCAAAATTATCTTTCTTCCTTTCATATAACACAAATAATACATTGAGTACAACAATACATACACGTACAAGGATACAACAAACCATTAAATTTTTTTTAGGATATCTCGAAGCAAACAACAAAATATCGAAGCCTAAAACCAGAAGAACTAGTTTAATGGATTAGTAGATAACGCTATATTTATCCAAATTTCCATCACAACAAATAACTAGTCAAGTAGGCGCGTTATTTTGTGGCCCAGCAACGCATTCTACCGGCCTAAAACCTAGAGGCGTGTCATAAGTCAGCCCATTTCTTGGCCGACACACGTGCCCATGTGTGGCTTCCTTACAATCAATTTATATCGTTGTTTCGACTGGATATAGGATACATTTCAGTGTCGTTAAAATCCTAATGTGCTAAAACGACGTTTCTTGGTTTATTGTGATGTTATAGTAAACTTTTAAAATAAAATACTTACACGAAATAGTGAACTAATTCGTTTGTAGTTATACGGATGTTTGTTTGTGTGATAGTGGCCTAAAATACAATCGTACACGAAAAAGAGTGTCTGTCTCTAGTAACAAGCAGTTCATTGCCGTGTTTTGGGATATGAAATTGAATAATGAGTCCTAAGTATGGAGCGACTGACGTAAAAGACAAATTAGTGGACAACGCTGCGGAAGTATATCCAGACACTGTTGCCAGGTAGGAAATAATGATTACATTTAATTAAATTTATTTATTTATTTAATACTTTATGCACAAAATAGTACAAAGGTGGACTTAAAGCTTTGTAGCTTTATCTACCAGTCTACCCCGAAAACTGGTAATAAAAATTGCAGGCGGTGCATAAAAATTTACAACAACATTACACTTAAACTACTAATTAAAAATACGATTCTACCCACCAGTATTCACATACCGAAACTCAAAAATTTTGTGAAATGCTTAAACCAATAACAACAAGATAGCAGAACGTACTTGACTACCAATTTCAATCAGACCCACCAAGCTCACTCGCAAAAGTAACCGGTGAAAAAAGAAATAAGTGAAAGTCGGTTTTACAAAGAATTTAGAAAATGCTCTCGAACAGCTTTTTTGAAGGAAGGTTTGTTGGGGCTTCGTCTTATATCGATCGGAAGATCATTCCACAACCTTGCTGCCATTAACGAGAAAGAGTTGGCGAGAAAACCAGTGCGGTGAAGTGGAAGATTTAAACAGAGAGTATCAGAAGAGCGAAGATTGCGCTTATGAGTATCGCAGAGGAATTGAAATTTACATTTCAAATACTCCGGTACAACTGGATCCTTCAGTATGGAAAAAAGAAGAGAAAGAGCGCGCAAGTTATGGCGGTGCCGTATAGGAAGCCACTTCAGCTTTGCACGAAATGATGAAATGTGGTCGTATTTGCGCAAACCATATATAAAACGGATGTATAAGTAAAGTAAAAATTTCGTAACTGTATAACGTCGTATTCATATGAAATTTTTTGTTTGCTACATATACATTAATTAGCATAAGAAAGATGCGATACAAGCCAGAATGGATGCCTTTCTATTAGGTACACCGAATACATATATATATTATATAACTATATCGATAATTTTTTTTTGTTTGGGTTGTGTGTAAAATAAATTCTTAAATTCCCTTCAGTTCTCTAACATCGCTTTCACACACTTATAGGTTGGTTTAATAAATAAATTGTCTCATATATATACGCTACACCTCCATAGGACAGATAATATACTTATATGCAGCGATGTTTCTCGTTTTTCAACACTTTCTCCAGCGTAAAGATAGCAATGCCCTCCATTATTGTAGAGGAGGCTCAAGACTAACGCTGGACTTTCGGTGTTGATATGAATTAAAGATGATGTACCAATTACTAGATATGAACACTCGTAGGTATTATTACATTTTATTCTATAAAGTTGAAACTTCAGTTAGCTACTTATACTTATTGAAAGATTCCATTATTTAATAGCACCTTGTATTAGATTGGTAGCGTTTCTCTGACGACATTCATATTTTGTCTAATTTAAGTGTAGAGTTAAAATGACAACGACTTTGTCGCTCATTTTATACTTATACATAAAGCATATTCAAATACCATTCGTAAATTTACACGTCGTATGAACTAGAAAAACGTAAAAATGTCCTATATAGATAAGACTTAGACAGTTTTGTTCAGTTCTGTTGTTTCGCAAGCCCCTAACCAAACTATGTCTAGGTGTGACTGTAAAAGTAAAATATATTAATAAACAGTTGTAATCAATATGAATTATGTTTGGTGAGTGGGTTTAATTTATTTAGACATTATTAAAATTAGTCAACACGAATTTTCAAATATGAAAATAAGTTCAGAAGTGAAATTAATTTTTTCCTTCCGTCCCCCGTGCCAGCTTTTCACACAACCCATCCCTCTGCAGCGTCCTGTAGCAAAACATCTTTGGCCTGCTGGATACCAATGTTACAGCACTCCCTTTTTTTTTCATCCCTCTAAAAATACCATGTCATAAAGAAAAACAAAGAGTAAGGTTTTTTCAGCGGAACCCCTTTCCACACTTCGAGTGGACTTTTGCAACATCAGGGCCCTCCACTCCAACCTGAACGCCGTACATCACCACCTTGAGACGGCGAAGCCTGCCTTACTCTTCCTGACTGAAACACAGATATCAACTCCACTATCCTGGGTACAAGTTAGAACACAGGTTTTTTCCTCGCGCTGGTGTGTGCTTATTTGTCAGAAGTGATATCTGCTGTCGACGTCTTGCCATTGAACAGAGTGACGAATCTGTTTTGTGGGTGTGCGTGGAACAGGGAGGTTCATTCCGTGTCTACGCATGCCTATACAACAACCGTCACGGCGTAGGTGAGACAAATCGGTTTTTCGAGCACATTCAATGCGCTACCGACAAGGTTCTTGAGCGGTGTCCTTCGGCTGAGTTTGTAGTCTTAGGAGACTTTAATGGTCACCACACTGAGTGGCTAGGGTCAAGCCGCTCTACCAACCCCGCCGGGAGATCCGCCCACGAATTTGCTTTGGCCAATGGTCTCACGCAGCTGGTATTAGAACCCACCTACTTTCCGGATGTTGTGGGCCCTTTGGGTGCGGTTGGTGTGGATCCTTCTTTGTTAGACCTTCTGTTGACCTCTCACCCAGATGCTGGTGTCCGTCGATGCTCCTCTTGGGACATCTGACCACTGCCTGGTCCGTTCTGAGGTGCCTCTTGCTATACCCGAACGGGCTCGCCCCAGTGGGTCACGCAAGGTATGGCACTATGGTTTAGCAGACTGGGATGGATTGCGAGAATTATTCGCGTCGTACCCGTGGATGCAGCTTTGCTTTTCCTCAAATGACACCTACACCTGTGCTGCCGCTGTAGCTGATGTAATACTGCAGGGAATGGAGTGTTTTATCCCATCCTCTGTAGTCCGTCTCGGCGGCAAGAGTCAGCCATGGAACGACAGGCCTAGTGCTGAGGCAACTCGCCTCAAGCAGGATGCTTTTCGTGCCTGGACAGTGGCTCGGGCCCAAAAGGACCCTAACACCCACATTTTGAGGAAAAAGTACAATGCTGTATCGAGGTCTACAAAGAGGGTAATGGCCAGAGCAAAATTTAATTTCATCGGCGGAATTAGGGAGAAACTAATCAGCTACCCCTCCGGGAGCCGTGCTTTTTGGTCTCTCTCCAAGGCTGTCGAGGGGAACTTTTGACGGACCACCTTTCCACCTTAGTGCAAGCCGGATGACCAATTGGTCCACACAGCAAAGGAGAAAGCCGATCTCTTGGTTACCCAGATTACTCTCTTAGATTACAGAGAAGAGATTACTCTGTTTGCTCATAACTCAACTCTGGATGATGGGGGAGCTGCACTGCCTACCATCTTATGGTGTGAGGGCATCATGCCCGAGTTTCACCCAAAAAATCATAAGACGTGTGCTTCTCTCCCTAGACATCCGGAAGTCCAGTGGGCCTGATGGAATTCCGGCTATCGTTCTCAAAATGTGTTCCCGAGTTGTCTCCCGTGTTAATGCGCCCATTCAAGCTTTCCTACATCTCTGGAACGGTGCCGTCTTCATGGAAGCTAGGCCATGTGCATCCGATACCCTAGAAGGGTGACAATTCAGACCCATCAAATTACAGGCCTATAGCGGTAACCTCCTTGCTCTCTGATGTGATGGAGCGGGTCAACAATATCCAGCTCCTTGGATACCTCGAGGATCACCAGCTGATCAGTGACCGTCAATATGGCTTCCGTCATGGTCGCTCAGCTGGTGAACTGCTTGTGTATCAAACACACCGGTGGGTTGAGGCTGTCGAGAGCAAGGGGGAGGCTCTGGCTATCAGTCTTGATATAGCCAAGGCATTTGATCGGGTCTGGCACAGGGCACTGCTAACAAAACTCCCGAAGTACGGTATCCCCGAGGGGCTCTGCAATTGGGTATCTAGCTTTCTGGACGGAGCATCCAAGTCGTTGACGATGGATGCTGCTCCGATACCAAGACCATTAATTCTGGAGTATCCCAAGGTTCAGTGCTATCTCCCACGCTGTTTCTTCTGCATATCAATGATATGCTGAATATTTCCAGTATTCATTGCTATGCAGATGACAGTACTGGAGATGCTCGTTATACTGGCCGTGCGAATATCCCTCGTTCCGTGGTGTCGGAAAGCCGAATAAGACTTGTGTCAGAGATTGAACACTCCTTGGAGCAAGTTTCTCACTGGGGCAGACTAAACCTAATTCAATTCAACCCCTCAAAGACACAGGTCTGCGCATTTTCCGCCAGAAAGGATCCTTTTGTCATAGTGCTGCAGTTCCAAGGGACACCCCTTTCCATCTCAAATAGTATCGGGATCCTTGGTGTCGACATATCGGATAACGTGCGGAGTTACCTAGAAGGTAAGGCCAAACTGGCTTCAAAAAAGCTTGGAGTGCTTAACCGGTCCAGGCGATACTTCACCCCAGGGCAGCGCCTGCTGCTGTACAAGGCACAGGTGCGGCCTCATATGGAGTATTGTTCCCATCTTTGGGCCGGCGAAACTGCCAACCTGGTTAATCCTCTGGACTCCGTACAGAGACGCGCCGTAAGAATTGTCGACGATCCCATACAAACAAGCAAGTTAGAACCACTGGCTAACCGAAGGGACTTTGGCTCCCTGTGTGTTCTATCGGCTGTACAATGGGGAGTGTTCCGAAGAACTTTTTGATGAGCACATTTCCGCCATCGCACCACCCGCCGCGGGCTGGGTACTCATCCCCACTACGTAGACCCTCTGTTGGTCACCACGCGAAGGTTCGAAAGAACGTTTCTCGCTCGTACGATTCGGATGTGGAATGAGCTCCCAGCCACAGTGTTTTCTTTGGACTATGGCATGGGATCGTTCAAGAGGTATATTAGAGGTCTCTTTAGAGGCGGGCAACGTATTGGTGACTCCCCTGGTGTTGCTGATGTCCATAGGCGGCGGTGACCACTTTCCATCTGGTGGCCCGCTTGCCTGTTTGTCTGCTGAATAACATTAAAAAAAATTCTTCCGTCATCCTTATCAGACCCTGGACACCTCACAAGGTTACAATTTTTGCCATTACAAAAACTAACCCAAAGACGAGGGATTTATCATATAGTACCTACAGTCTCCATCATCAGATCAGCTCGATAGTACCAGTAGGTACCTATTGATTTATTTTACTCCTGACTAGGTGTAGGTCCACTAGAAGGTACTCGGAAAAAGATTCAGCGCGTCGCGCCGTTCGCGGTATATAAATTCAAATTGAATGTACCAATGATGTTTGTTTAGCGTATAAACTTTTATTAATATGATAAACTTTATTCCTTTTTTGTTTGGCGGTGCCAACCTTGGCAACTTAGAGAAATAGGTACTGTTCTTTCTGCTTTCCAGTCGGTACCCAGACGAGTCCGGTGTTTGGGGTCTGATGTTGCGTGAATGTTTATATTTTACTGTAATTTTAACTTTCAATGTATGGCGCCTAAGTTGACAACAACGCTAGTACAACGCTTTCCATTAGGTGAGCAGATAGCACATATCTGCTCTTTTTGTGTACAAAATCATAACCCCTTTAAGTTTTCTTAGCAAAGTATGTGTTAAACTTGCATTTATTTAAGAAATAATTTTATTTTCGGCCTTATCTTTTGAGAGCGTACCTATATACATTATTTATCTTGATCATGCAAGGATAAGTATATCATCATTTATTTTATATTAAATACGATTTTAATAAAAACCTAATTGTTTGGTTTAAGCGCTTAATTATATATATATAGGTACCTACATATCATAATTAAGCATTAATAATGATTTGCAGCGTATATCTGCCTGGGCTGAATCGTTTGGCTTGCTTGTTAACCCCAAAAAGTCTCAGGCTCTTCTCATCGGAAGCCCGTATATGTGTAGGCAGCTTGGTAATGTCACTGGTGTCCCGCAAATTACATACGATGGAATTCCAATCCCACTGAGCAAATCTGCAAAGAATCTTGGCCTCGTATTTGATTCAAATTTGTCCTGGGTATCTCACGTCAATGAAGTCAGCAAGAGAATACATTACTCGTTTCACTCTCTCAAATGCCTCCAAAGTTTCTTACCTTTCAAAACTAAAATCTCTCTGGTCCAAACTCTTCTTCTTCCTCTTCTTGATTACGCTGACTCCTGCTACTTGGATGCCACTGAGGAGATATTGAACAAATTGGAGCGCCTTCAAAATTTATGTATCCGATTTATTTATGGATTGCGCAAATATGACCATATTTCAAGTTACCGAAAACAGCTCAAATGGCTCCCAATCCGCCTACGCAGGAATACTCATATCCTATCCACCCTTTATAAAGTCCTGTATATCTCTCCCGCTCCCTCATACCTCTGTGAACGGTTTCACTTTGCCCGTCCACAAGATAAGCCTTGTCGTTCTAGCGTAAGATCGTTGCTAACAATTCCTGCTCACCATTCCGACTTCCTTTCCTATTCCTTCACTGTTCATGCAGCAAGACTGTGGAATTCTCTTCCGCATGAAGTGCGTGACAGCCAATCTATCCATATATTTAAAAAGCGTGTAAAGGATCACTATCTATCTCAGTGTGCATAGACGTATTACAATGCCTTAATACATATTATGTATTAATATAGTATATGTTTATTTTATTCATATATACCTATTAGTATGTATAGAATATTATGTATGTATTTATTTATAGTATATAATTATTGTGCACGTCGTATCTGCGTAATCTATATATATCTGCTGGAAGAAATTTCTTTTTAGAGATAAGTAGTGCCTGTTGTCTAATATCTAATTTGTACTATATCTTTAATTTTCTTGTGTACAATAAAGTGTTAAAAAAAAAATATTATCATCTTGGCGCTAAGTCCCGATTGCGCCCCCGCGCAGCACGCGAGGGCCCAGGGTCCGCCTTCCTGCTATTCTTGGTCTACCTCGCTCGGTCTTCGGCATCCCTAGTGGTGAGCTTATTGGCACGCATATCGTTCTTGACTACGTCAAGCCATCGCTTCTTGGGCCAGCCTCTCCTTCCCGGGCTCGGCGGGGGCGGCATGGCCAGACACTTGTTCCCCGCATAATTTGCCGGTCTGCGCAAGACGTGGCCATACCATCGAAGGCGGCACTCTTGCGGCAAATGTGGGCGTTTCGAACCCGATCCTTCCGTGAAACTCCACACATCCACCGCAGCATCTTCCTTACCGTGACGCGCAGCTCCTGCTTGTGTCGGTCTAATAGGGGCCAAGTCTCGCTACCGTAAAGGAGAGCAGGTCTAACGATGGTCTTATAGACCTGTCCCTTCAACTTTATCGGTATTTTGGGGTCACAAATGACACCTGTTACCTCCCGCCATTTGGCCCAAGCGCAATTTGACGTCGCCATCGATGTCCCCGGTTGAGCTAAGCACAGATCCCAAGTATCTGACCTGATTTGTGCACTTGACTTCCTCATCGCCTATGCGCCTATGCGCACGCATCGCCTATGCGCTGCACTGTTGCAGGCCATGTACTCTGTCTTCCCCACATTTATCTTTAGACCGCCGTTCTCAAGTGCCTCCTTCCACTTTTTTACACGTTGGATTAGTCGCCCCTTGTCAGAGTCTATCTGCGCGATATCGTCAGCATACATGAGCAGCAATGGAGGTACCTCATGATAATCTCGGATGCTGTCTGACAATACGTCTAATATCACGTTGAACAGAAGTGGGCTGAGCACAGAGCCCTGGTCTACCCCAACGGTAATCGGGAACGGTTTGGTGTCACCAACGGCAGTCCTTCGGAATCGGAATCGTGGTACATGTCTCGGATAATGACAATATAGGCCCCAGGTATGGACTTGGACCGCAACGCCTACCATATCATCTCCCGAGGGATACAGTCAAAAGCCTTCTGCATGTCCAGAAACAGGAAATGCAGTGGTGTGTTCTTTGATCTGTGTCCATGAGAGTTCTCAGGGCAAATACGGGGTCCATGGTCCCACAGCTCGGCCGAAACCCATACATTGAGATTGTACACTCCCGTCGGATCCGAGAGTCCACAATGCGTTCGAAGAGCTTCATGGTGTGAGACATCACCTTTATACTGCGGTAGTTGGTGATATAGGTACCAACATAACAACAGCTTATGTGCATTACCATTTTAAAAATAATTTTGTTTACAGCTACATTAAAGTTCTTTTATGAAATTCACAAATTAACCATATTTTACCTACATTGGTAAAACGGGCTTTGCCACACCACTCATTTCCACCGCTGTGGATATACAGTGGCGACCACACACAGGTCCTGAGTATTGACACTCAGGCGCCCCCGAGAACAAGCTAATACTGTCTCGGAACCTGCAACAGATTGAATTAAGAAGTAACAGATACCTACATAGGTAGTTGAACATTTCCTCACATCAACTCCTCATATTTTTTCCAGCGAGCCGTTCAGCAGGCGGAGATGGTGGCGATTCTGGAGGCCCTGGCGCATCGGCCAGAGCGCCATCTTCGGCCTCGGCCACATGTACAACGACCTCTGCGCCGCCATGTGGTTCTCCTACATGCTGCTCTTCCTGCAAGTCGTGCTGCAGATGAAGCCAGCGCTGGCTGGGGTCATGCTGCTCCTAGGTTAGTAGGAAGGAAATATTGATTTCAAAAAGTAGTCATAAAAGTGTAACAGGAAATGTATGGATTCATTGAACGAGTGAGTGGTTCAGTTGTTTAACATAGGTTGGTCTGCCACGCACAGGTGGGTTCGATTCCCGGCCAGGCGTAAATTGAAATGATGAATTTAAATTTCTGTTACGGGTCTGGGTGTTGCATGTATAATAAGTATGTTTTTAAAAATATTTAATTAAGTAGTTTATCAGTTTTCTGACATCCTTAACACAAACTTTGTTTACTTTGAGGCTAGATGGTGCTGTGTGAATTGTCCAAGCATTTTTATTAGGAAGCTCAAAGTCACTTAAAGTAAGAGTGCAATGGAAAGAGCCGTGCTTGGAATTTCTCTACACGACAAGACAAGAAATGAAGATATCCGTAACAGAACTAAAATAACCGACATACCGTCAGTGGGCAGACAGGCCACATAGCTCGCAGAATCGATGACCGGTAGTGCCGAAAGGTCGAGTGGCGACCACGTACGGGGTAGACCACGGCTAGGAAGAAGCTAGAGGCCTATGTCTGGCAGTAGACGTTCTGTGGCTGAGATTATGATGATGAAATCGATGTCCTATAGTACGTTTCAATAAAATATTGCAAAAGTAGAGCACGTAATCGATAAGTATCTATTATCTACAGAAATCTGAATAAATTGACTTATTTATATAAATATAGATTCGTCTTTAAATTTCTGTGGATATGTAGTACATAAAATACCTCAATTTATTTAGATATCCGTGGATAAATACTTATTGATATTGAAATTGAAATGTTCTTTACCTACGTCCAAAAAAGTTTAAAAGGAAAGCATGGTATGGTATGTTAACTGTAGGTAGTGTTGAATGCACCTTATTGCTTATTCTATTCTCAGAATTTCCCTACTCGAAGACTAACGGAAACCGCATGAAAATCCGTTGTACTTTAGAAGCAGCGATTTTTCCAAAAAAAATTGCTGAGGGAGCACACACGCGGTGCGTGTCTACTACTGCGTTCCACTACTCATACTACGTAAAACGACGTCATACAATGTAAAATAATAGTAACTAATGATATGAAGATGATGCCCGAAAGCCAGAAGATGATGTCCGAAACCGGTCGCAATTAATTAAAAGTTTATAAATATAATATATTTATAAATTACATATGACATAATGATACATAACGTTACGTCTTTTCCACATTCACTTATGCAATTTTCCGATATTAATTTTCAGGTCAAGTGGTGGACGCTCTGGCTACTCCCATCGTAGGCGTGCTGGCAGACAAATATAGTACAAAGAAACGATGGCATTTGACAGGTAACAAACACGTGTAGGCATCCCATGTTATGAATGAGCCCCAGTAATAGTTCCAACTTACATAACATTGGAAATGATAATTTCACCTTTGATCTGATACACAATTCCAAATACAATAGGCTATCATCATTCATTACCTACGAGTACATTGCCAACACGCAGAATTTAGGTGTTTAGTATTCCTAAAGTAATTAACCTATTTTACCTTGCATGAATAATAATAACCCTGCTCGTTGTCATTCTTAAATATAACTATTTATGCTTACCTACTTATCATCCTGTTTTTAATTTTTTTGTTTGAATTAAAATGGTCATTCTTCGTATTAGTCGTTATGCGAAGAGTTGAAAATAAAAATTAACAGACAGTACTCTGATAGATATAGAATCAAAAATGTTTTATGATTCAGGGATACAGAAGACAGCCCTGCAGAATCGCAGGCTTTTTCACTTCGAGGATATAGGTGAAATGCTACTAATACTTACTTACGTAATTGAAAAGTTACGCAAGCAATGCCAACAAGTTGGTTGAAGGCTGAATAGGGTGGCGATGCTGCCTCCATACCGATACAGATTTCTCGGTGACGGCCTGTCAGTAATAATATTCAAACTACCTAGGTAGTTCAATTACTCATGGGTACCTCATCATCACAGCCCGTAACAGTCCACTGCAGGACTTAGGGCCTCTCCCACGAAAGGGGAGGTTATTGCCATAATCTCCACGCTTGGCAGGCGGGTTGGAGATCGCAGTGTTTAAATATAACAATGGAAAATGCTGCTGAGTACCTGCATGGGTACCTAATCAAAATCAATTAAACATTGAACCGATCTTTATCGGATTCAACAACCTGTCGGTATTTTTTACTTTACGTAAAAGTACTTACGCAACAACTGCAACCGTCTTCTATTGACATTGCAGGAAGCATCCTGGTTACGTGCACTTTTCCCATGCTCTTCGTCCGGTGCTGGGGCTGCTGGATGGCGGCAGACAACACCTTCATCAGCTGGTGGATGCCGCTCTACTACGCTGTGATGATAGTCTTTTTCCAGATTGGCTGGGCCATCGTACAGATCTCACACCTGGCAATGATCCCAGCCATTTCAGACAGCTTGCAAGTGCGATCGGAATTAACCTCGATAAGGTGAAATTTTGGGCAACAGTATTTCAATCCTTGCGTAATTATTAACCCAATACCCAAAAAGTTCTTATAAATATGTGAATCGTTGTATTTATATACACCTAGTCGCCCTAGTCGGGCAGCTCTATTAGCCCTTTCATCAGATTCTGTGAGTTCAAGATTGCAAAAACTGTGTGAGTGTCCTTGATTGCTAGGCAGAGAAAAACCAAGTAATCTCGCGCTCTCCCAATGCAGATGATCTCGCTAAGACTGGTAGTACAGCCACAACATACCGTCCAGAACCATTCTGTGGCATACCAAAAAGCCTTGTCAAACTGTCCGTTCAGATAAACCGCTAAAGAGCAATCATTAGAGCACTCGAATAATCAGCCAGGGCTAACATTTCTAAGGCATTAGTCAAAGAGGCGGCATGCCAAAGAACTGTAACTAAGGGTAGTTACAGTTCTTTGGCATGCCGCCTCTTTGAGTAGGGACTCATTAGGAATAAGCTGCGTAACGTTGTAAGTGCTCTGGCTGGTCACTGTGAGGTGAAGGAGGATGAAACGCCTCTAGATGTGCAAGTGCGAAAGAAGTTTGATGCGCAAACGTAGCATTAATATTGGTTATACGTGATGAGGTGCCCGACATCAGTGCTACAACACAATACAGCTTCTGAAAGCTATGGGCATTAGCACTGAACTGTAAGTAAAAGGCGATCACAATAGATCTGTTATGGTCGCGCAACAATAGTAGGACGTAGAAACTTCTAAAAAAAAAACTTTATCACGCGACAAAGTTTTATTATTTTTTGCCGAGGGGATGCCGAAGACCGGGCGAAGTGGAGGAGAATAAGTATTAAAGCGGACCCTAGGAGCTAGGAAGCCGGGATAAGCTCTAGTACGATGATGAAGACGATCTCCAGCACGCAAATAGGTACAGTTAGGTCGTATTGGCGATAATGTAGGTTTTGCTCTCGCGCACGAGGACCTTGGTTCCGAATTGACCCCCAAACCTACACTTAGGTACCTACTCACTCATTACTTATTGTTTTCAGGTATATGGCTTCAGTGGTGTCAAGCCTGATGGTTTATGTAATAACTTGGGTTGTGTTAAGAGCCACAAATTACAGCATTTTCATTGGTCCAACAGATGATTATAAATTCAGAGTAAGTTCGATAACCCAATTGAAAACCCCCCAATCTATAAAAACCGCTACGATATCATTAACTTACCTAATTCCAATCTTAATTTGTTACAGGACGTGTCATTAATAATTTCCAGTATCGGCATTGGAGCTTACATATTATTTCACATATTTTTTAATTTAAATACAGTCAAAAATACGTCTAAAATCAATGGACATACAGTTAATTCAGCGACACCTATACTTGAGGATAGTGCGCCTTTGAAACTAGACTCGAAATCCAAAATTATGTTTTTCCTAAAGAACCCCTTGTTATATCAGACGAGTTTATTGTAAGTACCTATACTTTGCATTCTTAATATTATTAAAATTAAATCTAAACTCATTTAGTTGCGCATTAAAATGCAATGATTAATTATGTTTATCTAGTTACGTATGGTTGTGTATTTTGTTTCAGATATGTATTCTCTCGTCTCTACTGGGCTCTATGCTTGGTCTACGTGCCTCTGTTTTTGGAAGAACGCCTTTCTGTTAATCCTACGGAAGGGTCAGAACTCCTGGCGAGTGTACCGCTCATTTTGTATATTTCATCATTTTTCTTCTCACTTATATTGAAAAGTAAAATCAGCAGTTGTGGAAATCAGGTAATATTGTAATTATATTAGAATAGAATAGAATAGAATAGAATAGAATATTAATTAATTAAGAGCATCGAGAGAGAATCATTCATGTCTATATTTCACTTAAAGAAATTACATTGGCATATATACATAAAAATACAAGTATCTACTACTTACTAGGTATATATATTGTACAGGAGTTGGAGCGTCAGTGGACGAGCGGTTGAGTATCCGACTCGTAAGCGAGATGTACCGGGTTCGAATCCCGCTGCGGCCATGTACCAATGACTCTTTTCTGAGTTATGTACATTAGTTGAAATATAACCGACGCTCGGTGAGCGAAAATATCAAGATTCATCACGATGAATCCTGGAAATTCAGGCAACTGAATTTGTAACCATGATCCAATCTGTAGCCGTATTCACAATGGCTTGATAATCGGATTCGGATACGGAATCGACAAAGGACCCCATAAAAGTTCTTAGGAAAATGTGGTTTCAGTTAATTTTGATGAAAGTTTCAAATGTTATAGAGAGTAGATTTTCCGTGGAATCTATCGGGATTCTGAATGACAGTTTTCAAATCGATCGACACGGATTCGCCGCTCACGAATTTCGTGTCGAATCGTTCGGAAACGGTTTCGAATCATTGTGAATACGGCTACTGGTCAGGTTCCCCTGGTAGCAGGGTATTGTCGCTCCATTGTAATTACCTGATCGCCAAATCCTGGATCATGGTCAAGGTGGACCCCGGGGTCTGTATTGTATTCGAGAGCACAACCGGGACATTAACACCAAGATGATGATTTTTTTTATATTGTTCAGAGGGCCTAGTGTGAGTTCCGCTTCGATTTTACTTTACTATCGCGTTTGCGTTTACGTGAAAATTAGTATGAAAAGATATGTAGCGCCGCCTAGTGGTACGTAAATGAAGTTTTTTCTTCATACTAATTTCGGCGTAAACGCAAACGCGATAGTTAAGTAAAATCGAAGCGGAGCTCACACTAGGCCCTCAGGAGTACCTCAGTCCTAACAACCATAAGAATAAACTAATGTGTACTCATGTTTTTTCAGGTAGCATATTTAATAGGAAGCTTCATGAGCTTCACAAGCTGTGTATGGATAGCGTTATCTATAGATCCAGAAGCTAGTATTATCCAAATATATTTAGTGGCAACTTTAATAGGTAGGTACCTATTGTACATAATTTTACTCAGCGCTCCACTGCTATTGGTCGATCAGTATTAAGTAAAAACACAAGAAGTAAATGAAAAAATTGATCTTCGATCGACTAGTAAAACTACAGGATCAGACAGGCAATAAATGTCATTCTATCACCATTCTTTGTGATATGTATAATTCTAAGATTCTCAAACTTTTTCTATTTTAACCCTCAGGGGCAGGCAGCGCGATAACACTAGTATCCAGTCTTTGCATCACAGCGGACTTGATAGGGCCACATTCGGACCAAGGAGCAGCTATTTACTCTATTGTAACGTTCGCTGACAAATTGGTCACAGGAATAGCTGTTGTTGCTATAGAAAATTAGTAAGTATTTAAGAAGGTAACACGATTAGGAGACATAAGATAGGGAAACCTACAGAGTGAACTTGAGCCTCTTTTACTCCTCTCTGGGACCTTTTTTACTCGGTGACAAACAAGCAGACAGTCCACCTGATGGAAAGCGGTATCTGTCGCCCATAATATCTACATTAAATGCACTTAAGGGTTAGTTTAGAAAATTTCAATATTCATGTATCAAAGTGTAGAATCGCAGGTTGTCACGGTGAGGGTTAAGACGATCAGCCTCTTGGCTGTAGGTAATTGCGCTGGCTACCTTTATCCTTCAAACCGGGACACAACAATGCAAACATCGTTGCTTGGCGGGAGAAATAAAGAGACGGGTGGTACCCTACCCAGGCGGATTCCTGGCTTGACAGAATACCTACTACCATTTGAAGAGATATCCCGTCAAACACTGTACAATATTACAAACGAAACGTATGATGGCTTAGTTCAACTATTTTACTATTTAGATAGTAACATCGAAGTCGATTAAAAACTACATTTTTTTTCAGCAAATGCGATGATGCGTTGGACTGCCCTCAATATTATAGGGGAGTCCTTACTTACGCTTGTGGAGGCAGCGCATTTCTGGGCATCCTTTCCCTATCGGTGACTAAGTTCCTGGCAAGGCGGAAAGAAACCATTTGATTGCATTTTGCCAAAATATTAACAGAAGCTAGAAGATAATTTCTGAGTTAAAAGTGGTGTTTATAGCGTACCTTTTTCATCCGGTGTGCTAAATATTAAGCTGGAAAGTAGACACTACTTAGTAACTTCACCAATAAAGCACGCAATCTTTACCGGTGGCGGCTATGACCTGCTTGTTGGACGCCAGAAATAAATTTAACATAAAGGAAGTTTTGCCATAGAAATAAATTGTTGCCTGGATTGTAAAAGTTAGTACTTATACCTAAAGTAGAAGACGATAGATAATAAATTTACGATCTCGCAAGCATTTCGCCTGCCTACGAAGCCAATTCTACACAACTATGTATGAAGAATTACTTATCTTGCTACAAAATTAGCTACCTATAGGATCCTACGAAATAAGTGTCGTAAAAAGAATGATTCCAATATTCAGGCGACTGAATATGTAACCATAATCCAATCTGGTCTGGTTCCCCTGGTAGCAGGGTCACGGAGGTCAAACGGCAGTCGCACCACTGTAATTATATGATCTGAAAAATCCTATATCTTGGTCAAGGCGGACCCTCGTGCGCGAGAGCACTACCGAGAAATTGACGCCAAGATTATTATTGTAATTATTCCAATATGACTGACTGACTAAAAGCCAGCGGCCGAGTCTTACGGGCAACAGTTTACAGAGGAAAGATGCTCCGTGGAGGAGCGAAACATGTGTCGAGGCAAGGTTTAACGGTGTTGCTGTAGTGGTGGTAGTCCTTATCATGGACGTCCGGTAAGTAGATTGGAGCGCAAAGAGCAAAACCACTACTATAGTCCCTTCCCTTAACAGAAAAAGGTTCACTTCCGGAAACCAGCACCATCTTTTAGTATGTTGTTAAATATGTTATTCTGAAAAAAAAAAAACAGCCGGGAGACAATCTCTAAAGTGCTTGGTTCCACAGCTGTGACGTCATCAAAATGGCCACCGCCGCGTTTTGAAATTTGCATTTAAAAACGAGTATATTGCACTTGGAATGATGTGTGGGGTATCAAAATACGCAGAATTAAGAGTACGAGTAGAGTAAGAGTACTACAATATTATCCTTACACAGAACCATGTAAATATGATGGCTTCAGAGATATTCAAGATTGTATTAAAATTTTACAAAAAATAATGTCGTTTTTATTTTTTAACCACTTAACCTATAGCTTTAGAGCAAAATAATGTACAAAGAAAATAAAGGCACATTATTAAGCTATACAAACTATTTTTATAATTCCAATCGGTTAGATAATGAAGAAGCGAAGATTGTTTTAATTTGCGTGAATTTAATGACATTATGAAATAAAAAAGCAATGAGTTTAGGTAATGTGTATGTAAAATAAACGTATTATAAGAAAAGATCTTGGCGTTGATGTCCCAATTGTGCTTTCGAGAACGAGGGCCCGGGGTCCGCCTTAACCATGATCTTTACAGTGGAGCGACTACCATCTGACCTCCGTGACCCTGCTACCAGGGGAACCTGAGCAGATTGGATTTAAGTTGATTATAGTTACAAATTCAGTTGTCTGAATTTGCAGGTTTCATCACGATATTTTCCCTCACCGTAAGAGCATCGGTTAGAATTCAACTAATGTACATAACTCAGAAAAGAGTCATTGGTACATGGCCACAGCGGGATTCGGTACCTCTCGCTTACGAGTTGGATACTCAACCACCCGGCTACCGACGCTCATATGTAAAATAAACGTATTATTATGTTATATATAATAAATCAACGTATTACACTACATTAACTATAGTTCGGATTTATCCTTGCATGCGCAAGAAGTGTTAAGTGTAGTTTGTATTTCACGCACCGACATTAATGCATCATTCTTTGCACTTGCAAGACAGTTCTTTGGAATTGACGCTATCATTAGGTACTGTTTTCTATAACCGTTGTTATTATTTTGCCATCCTCAACTGCATGGATCCAGTACTTTGGGGTCTTTATGCAGACAGTGGGTCCAAATTTGGGTCTGGTTTGCCGCTCTTTTACATGTTAGAGTGCGTCTTGCGTTGGAGGAATATTCATACATTGTGTCACTTGTGAACCACAAATTCTTTAATTAACGGGGATCGTGACTAATTTAACATGGTTTCATCCCACAAGAGTATGGTTGGATACATACAAGCAAAACAGGAATTGAAAGAATTTCCAGTTAGGCTTACAAGGGCAAGCCCTCCACGACACTGGGAGAATAAAGCTATGAGGGATTTCAAGAAGATGATGAAGATAATTGGCTAATCACCGCATGGAAGGAACGTGGTGCGGAAGTGGCACCTACAAGCGCTATCACTTAAGCGTATTGGGCTCAATGGGACAGCTGTATCCTGCAGAACGGTATACTTTACCGAAAATGGGAAAAGCCTATTGGCAGAGTACCTTTTTTTTTATGTCATACGGTAGGCAAACAGGCAAGCGGGCCACCTGATGGAAAGTGGTCACCACTGCCTATAGACACCTTTAGGTAGTTGTTCCACCGGTTAAGGTGCAAGACGTTCTCCAGAAGATGCATGATGGTGTAGCAGGTGGCCATCTAAGGGTAAAAAGAACACTGACAAAGTACGAGAAAGATTTACTATCTTCAATATCGGGAAGACGTACAGATTTGGTGTTTGCTCCGCTGCGCACAACAGTGGTACCTAAGCGAGTACGCTGCGGCTGGGGCTGACTGCGCCCAGCTGTCCACCAGCATACCAGCATATTTATTTATTTAACTATTTATTGTACACAGGTAAAAACAAAATTATAAATGACACAACAGGCATAAAGCTGCCTTGTTAATTGCTTTCTATAAGTAAAGCCTGATAGGTAATACCTACATATGTATCTTTGCTAGAAAGTTATCTACTTATTATTATAGTGAAAAAATAGGTACCTACAGTAGCAATCGAAAAACAATATCACTTTTAATTATTTATTCTCCACACACAACTTCATAAAACAAAAAAGTACAAAGGTTTCCTTATAAATTACTTAAACTCTAGATACATTTAACTTTAAGAAAACTACAAAAACAATTGGCGTGTGGAGGCTACCAATCTCAGTACAGACTACTCACCACTGATTTTCAGATGGCTCCTTCATTTAGTTTATCCTCTCGCTCTGGCACTAGGCCACAAGTAAACAATAAATTATTAATAATATATATGAAGAAAAAATCATCTATTTAGAAAACAAAATTAAAGATACAAATTGCTACCTAATTTTTTATAATAATTTCAACAACATAAAAAGTTGTATCTACATTATATTAATTATATCAATTATTACCATTCCCTAAATCAACATGACTTACACGCTGAGACTACTATTAATACGAGTAGGCAGTTATTATGAATTCAAATCGGTGACGAAGACAAATTGATATATCTCACAAGTTTATTATTTGATTGTTTGATAAAAATTGTTTTGTTTAACTTAATAATGTGTCTTTATTATCTTAGTACATTATTTTGTTCTAAAAGTACCTGTTAAAGTTGTTAAAAATTAGAAACGGATTTACTTTTCAAAATTTTTATATTAACAAGAATACCTATATCTCAAACTATAATTTTGCGTCATTTGATGTCCTACACATACTTCTAAATGCAATATACTCGTTTTTAAATGCAAATTTCAAAACGCGGCTACGGCCATGTTGATGACGTCACTGCTGGGTAACCAAGCACTTTAGAGATTGTCTCCCGGCTGTTTTTTATTCAGAATTATACTTAACAACATACTAAAAGATGGTGCTGGTTTCCGGAAGTGAACTATCCGGGCCATATTTGAAGCTAAGGGAAGGGACTATACTGAGCTCTGGTGACATTACCAGATGTTCATCCTCGATTTAGACGAATAGTAGGTAGAGCTCGTCTAGTCTAAAATGACGCGCCCCACTACTTAGTTAGTTGATTTCGATGTGTGAGTGCAAATATTGATAACGTCACTTCATCTGTGTGTGAGCCAATGAACGACGCGTTCTCCTGCGTTTGAATCTCACCGGCAACTGAATGACCAATTACAACGGCATTTGTATATGTATTGCGTCCATATTTTAAACTTGCTTGTGTGCGTTAATGCGATAGTGGGGCGCGTCATTTTAGATTAGACGAGCTCTACCTACGCGGCAAGTCGAATGGTACCCGAAAAATTTACAAGGATAAGTTTACATACTCGTATACTCAAATATTTTCTATTCTAGACTACTGATCAGATTTTGATGAAACAAAGCTTGATTAAACAGGCTTTCAAATACAGAAAGCCGTATCCAAATCGGTCCATCCGTTCGGGAGCTACGATCTCACAGACAGATACACAAAGCCACAGATACATGCAGGACTCATAACACCCCTTTTTTCGTCGGGGGTAAATATGAAAAGGGTACAATCAAATACATAATTTTAAAATCACATTTGAAGTTTTATTGTAAGTCTAAACACATTCATAAAAGGATCATAGTTATATGTATTATCTTTTTCTCTATTAACAATATGTGCATACAAATATTGCATTTGGTATTGAATTTTCGCCTTTTCACATAGTCTAAACATTAGTTTCCGTGCATTCTCAGACATACAAGCATAAATATGAAAGTGATACATATTTCTACATTCCTTAATTATTACACCAGGATCAGTATTATTATTAAACTCATTGGAATTATCATAAATAATAACATTTTCTAAAGTTTTGCACTTGGCCAATGATGATAATAATAAATTGAAATTAATTCTTTTGTCCACTATTCTGATATTTCTCAAACAACTACTAAACTGGATAAAGTTGGCAATTAACAATGAACAAGGAGTTGATGATGAATTAGTAGCTTCTACATTTAGTGTTTCAAGATTTCTACAGAAATGAAATAGTATACTGAAAAAATCTTTACTATAAAGAAGATGCCCAGCTAAATTTAAATATGTCAGTTTAACTAAAAATTGAGAAGATGTTGATAAAGTTATAGGATGCCTAAAATATATATTTTCATTCTTTATTTTCAGCTGTACATTGTTTTTGTTCTCAAATAATTCATCATAATTTAACAACATATTTTTTACTACTTTTCTTTTCACTGGTGGCTCATAATTATGCTCAATATTTTCTGAATCACTTAAATTTACAATAAAATAATTATTTCCAACATCTAGTTTGTCATGGTGGAATTTCATAATATTATTCGGGAAATATTGATTTAGAGACTTAAGTAAATTTGAGAAAAACTTGTCATCAAAAATAAATTCTCTTTTCCAAAGCATTGAAATACTGGTAACACCATCTTTAAAATCCTCTTCATTCATAAGTCGTTTTGTTTCTAATCCATAATTCACTTTTATGAATTCATCAAATTTGGTTGAACAATGTACAACATACACATCGGATTTTAGTATAGTGATTATCAAGTGTTCCAACTGCATATTTTCAATCAAACTTGACAATATCTTTTGTAGACTTTTTAAACCATAACTACCATATTCGTCTATAGAATTAGAATTTAAAACATAGACATAAAATTGTTTACAATTTGGTAAAACAAATGTAAAATATTTTTTTAGATTCGGAAAGCTATTCGTATGGGTATACCTTTCTGTTAGGGTAAATGTTAGTCTGCTTAAAGTAGCATATTCTAAGATACAGGACGGCAATCCAGACATTAATAAATGATCAATTGATCCAACAAAATGCACATTCTCAAAATTTTTAAATGTGTTTTGTAAGTCTTCTAATAGTTTTGGAGATACATCTAATAGTTTTGGAGTTGTATTTATATCATAAAAAATAAAATTTATAGTAACATTTCGTAATGTTGGACAAACCAGTTGAAGCCCTACTAAGTCACACATATTAATTTTAGTATATGATATATTGAGTGTTCTTAAATTTTTCAGTTTTTTTAGTGACGGCAACAGAATACTTTTTGTCAAATCTGAAACACCACACATATTGAGCTCCTGTAAATGTCTAGATATGGCAATAAAAAACTGTGATTTCAGCATTTCTCTAGTAGCCAATGTACTTAAAGACATATTACATACTCTAGTAACTCCCTGCATGCACACAATATTTCTAATATATTTGCATGTATTATACAAATTAAAAATAGACTTTGTGTCAAGGTGTTTTATTACAATTATAAGGACTTCCTCAGGTAAACTAAATAAATGCATCTTTGAAAATATCAGCTCAACCGGTGTTGCACTTTCAAAATGGTTTACTTCTTGTTCATTGCGTTCTTTCCTGAAACAAATATTTCGATATGATTATTTGTTATTTATTATGTATCTCAACGTGGGCAACGCATTGGCGATACCCCTGGTGAAGCTAATGTCTATAGGCAGCAGTGACCACTATCCATTCAGGCAAGCTTGCCTGTTTGTTCGCCATAGGACATTAAAAAATCATTAACATGGTAGTCTCAATGACGTAATTTTAGGTCAGCCTCATCAGCAAGAAGTACAGAGTTTAATCCCAGTGTTGGTGTGTATATGTCACCACTGGTTGGTTAAACTTAGTTGGGTTAGTAAAACAGCTACTTTTGATTATTATAAATGGTATTAATAAGTTGAATAGAGAACTAAATTTATGAACTTTAAAGTAGGCGACACACGTACGAACTTAAGGTACGCGGTTTTTAAGTTCAAAAACTTATCCGGCTCATTCTTTTATAAATTAAATTAATTTGAGTCAACAGCTTCGAAAATCAGTTTCTTTCGCAACAGAAAACCATAAAGTAAATTAAGCTTAAACTTTTTTAATGCACAAAACACAACTGCATGAGATACAACACAAAAACTATTAACGGCTTGGGCGAGCAGAAGCCAGAAGCCGCGAGCTATGAGCAAAAATCAAACATGTTGGATCCCTGGCCAACTTCATCATCATAACAGCCCAAAACAGTACACTGCAGTACTTAGGGCCTCTCCCACAAGAGGGGAGGTTATTGCCATAATCTCCACGCTAGGCAGGCAGGTTGGAGATCGCAGTGGTATAATATAACAATAGAAAACGCTGCTGCCCATTATCCTGTCTACGGAGATGCTTAGATCTTTTGCCTCGAAAACATTAGTTGCCTTATACGACACTCACGAGTGTAAGGGGTTGGTGCTATTCTACTCTGCCGGACACCACACGAAAAACTGGCCAACTTACTCTGTGGTATTAAAGTATGTGTACTTAGGCTGACACATGAGCGAGCCACAAGTTCACATACTCAGTTTATGGAACTCCGCTATACATTTATACAATGCTGATCTAACCTAACCAATTTGAAACTGAATGCAAACAAATATTATTGTGTGAAGTCATTTAGCTCCACAAACTGAGGGCATTGTGGTTTGTTAGATATTACTTTCATTCAAAATTAATGAATTTAGAGTTCCGTTCTATTGAATAATTAAATAACAATCTGGCCTTTTAACATATTACCAATGACTTTTTCTGAGTTACACTAACCAATGCTCTACACTGAGGGAAAACATCATGAGGGAACCTCCACAAGGCAGGCCAGTAGCTAGTAAATGTTTGAACTTTTACCAAACCAAAGTATCATTTATAACAAATAAAAGAATTACTTACAATGGATCTAACTTTCCAAGTCAACTCAAGGTCTTTATATACGTTATGTATGGGTCTCCCGCCGCTAGTAAATTATCTTCTCTCTGTGTACGGGTAAGTGTAAAAGGGAAACAAACACTAAGTGGCGTGTGCCGTCTTTTCAAGGAGCATATCGCAATCAATTTTTTAGATAACGAAAATAGATATTAGGTACCTACGGGTACCTAGGTAATTTTATACCACAAGTTCACAATTTCAGGCACGTGCACACAACACATCAACAACAACCTTTGTTGTCTCTCCTGGCTTGCTGAGTCCTTCTTTTTCTTTATTTGGAGTTCGGAGTTTGGCTCGAGCAAAATTACGTCAAAATTTGTCAAAATCAACCTTTGCATTATTTTACGGCAAGAAAGGCGAAGTGACCGGCTCCACAGCAAAATTTTGCATTTCGGGATTCAACGGCAAAAAGGTGCAAAATAGTATGATGTGAAACATAGTAAGCCAAAAGTACGACACATGGTCAAATAGTACGTAAATCGTACCAAAAGCGTAGAGGGCACAGATTACTATAGATAGAGGTAGAGGGAGAATAACAGAGAATAACAACAAAGGCACGATCTGGCAAACGCTGCTCAGAATCAGTGTTACCAGCAGTAGTTTTGAAAAAAGTACGTTCGGACTCTAGAAATAGTACGAAAATGGCTGAAAGGTACGGTTTGCCTTCCCTACGGAAGTCCTTCTCAATAAAACGGCGTTATTTTGACAGTGACCAGATAAGACATTGATCGCAGGTTGTGCTTGTGAGCATAAATGTAGCAAAATTTGTCAAAATTAACCCTTTATTTCCTTACTTTACGGTATTTTGCAGGTAGAAGAGGCAAAGTGATTGCTCTCTTAGCAAAGCTTTGTATTTCGGGATTCAGCGGCAAAAACGTACGTACGTAGTACGATTTTCAGCAGAATATGCCAAAGGTACGACACACGGTCAAATAGAACGTAAATTGTAACAAAAAAACGATCTGGCAACGCTGCACAGAATTCTCAGAAAAAATCAAACAAAAGTGTCAAACAAAGAGGATAAAACACCACGAGTGAAAAAGGTAAACCAAAGAGTATATAATAAACGCTAAGCACGGTGCACACATTGGCCAAAACTTGTGAGCGTCAGGATCGCGGGCTGAATCCCCCCGGGGTGGTACCGCCGATCTCCTTGAGTACGCCGCCATCTTGACCCGATATAATCAAAAAGTAATCAACCTGATTTAAAATAATGAAGACGTCTATCTTTTATCTCCTATCTTGTTGTATACAGACGGTCTTTATTTTTTAATCAGTTATGCTTAGGTATCTACTTGTTGATTTCGCAGCCTCTGTAAATAAAATTTTTACTCTATGTTTTGCATGTTGCATAACAAGGAAGGAGATTAATGACTTGTAGGCCAGCTCAGGACTTTTCTTTTGTTTCAGAAATGAGGGGTTTTCCAGTAGGTATTGATAGTTTGTTTCAAAAAGCATCAATAGATGGCGCTTCTACAATTTTGGTAATCTTCTTTAAATCAGTATGATGGTGGCCGTGATTTCATGCAGTCAAGTAATACTAAACTTGAAAATAAAGTGTTTATTAATATAAACATAACTGTTAAAGGTTGAACGAAGTGTAAAAAGAAATATTTATAGAAGTTGGCACTATGTTCCATTATGATTACAACCTCTACAATGGTTGAAAACTATTGACAAATATAATATTATCCAATTCAACGTACCCAGTGTTTATATCCTGTTTGCTAAGAACCTATTTCAAGCGATTATCAATTACCAAAATTGTCGGAGCGCCATCTAGTGAGTGGTTAGGAATGCCTTAGATACCTATTGGAAAACTGCTCATTGGTCAGCAGCGTTTCCTGTTTTTTGTTTTACGAGCCAAGCGTGGAGATTGTAACAAACCCCCCCACTAGTTTATAGCAGGCTAAAATACAGAAGTGCAGTTACAATTTATAAATTTCATTTTTTCTTAGATTTATGGGTAAATATTTTAGGACTTGGTTTCCCATTTCAGGCAGGCAACGCATTTCTTACTGGTATTCCTGTCCGCATGGCACCGCATTTTATGCTGGTATCCCTAACGATTGAAAATGCGGTGCGGCTGTGCGGTTCAGTTCAGCCAGTGCGGACAGTGAACGCACTTCTATACAAACTCATACAAAGCAACCCAAAATGCGATGCGTGCGGCGCGTACGGCTCGTGCGGTGCGGACTAGTCGTCGCGTAGCTTTACACTTCTCTTACTAACTCAAATACCAGAGATGTTACAGCAGTGCTCAGTATCGTAGCGCGCGTATTAAATGGAGCGGCCAGGTGTGTCATGCGCATACGCGTAGCGCCGATTGCAGACGCCCGCAGCACGCCCGCAGCGAAAGTGTTAAGACCCTTCCATACGATACAATTTTACGTACAATCAGCAATGGTACCACCTATCTCACACCCACTGTAATGACGTCACAGAATTTGTACTGCCTTACTCAGTATCAGTCAGAATGTCCGAAAGGAATGACATTGGGTAGTATATAGTAACGATTCGTTTAGCATTTTGATTTTGAAACAGTGTCATTTTAAATTAAATAAAATGGTAGAAAAATTTACAATAGAATATTTTCAGATTCTTTTTGTATTTTGTTATTTTGAGTGCATCCTAAGTATTCCGCAATATGAAATTTATTTATAAAACTAATAAACTTGAAAATTAAGTTAGTAGAATGGAACATAAAATTCACTCCAATGAAGTTAGAGTATAACCAACATCATATCGTCCATGTACATTTCAGTCTATTTTACAGGGTAGGCCCTATTGAGAGTAGAGCCTATCCGAAATGCATGTTGTGACGTCATTCTGCATGGTGGGATCAAAATGGCGGCGTATTATCAGAAATCAGCAGTACCACTGCTGAATACATTGACAATAAAATTATCCGTATTAACGCACCAAGGCTTATTTTGCTTAATCGCCGTGTTCCTGATTCAATCGCGGACAGACAAATTTGGTCCTAGGAGCCCGAGCGTCAGTAACGTATTCGTTTCTATCGTTGTGACTCACACACACAAATGAGTGAACCAAATCCTTTATACAGTGTGTTACATAATACATGTATGAAGCCGTGAACCGGATCGAGTGCTAAATGTATGAAAACGATAGGTACAAAAATTGCACGTACGACAGAAATAATTGTACCTATCGTTTTAATATATTTAGCACTCTAACCAGTTCACGGCTTCATACATATATTATGTTACACCCTGTATATATATGTCGTAGATTAGGGCAGACTCTAGCAGGGGGGAGATCCATCAGAAGGTATTTTCGGGATAGTGTTATTAGTAATAAAGCATTATTACAATAAAAATAGCAAACAATGAAAGAATAGGATGAATTCAGGATAATTTCAGTAGCAGATAATAATGTGGGACTACCGAACCCGTGGGTCACTGAAAGACCCGCCACCACCCATGGCCTCCTGCTAGGATGAAGCCAAAGGTGCGCCAGGTAATCTTTTCACGTGCGCCCTTGTACAAATTATTATTTGGTAGTCCTTTCTGTACTCACACTCTCCTTTATGAAGTACGGCTATATGACGTGAGGCTATCAATCAATACTTCTCTCTTCAATGGATGAGCAGCTAGTTCCACGTCTTGACTTGTCGATGGTCGGATGCCAAGTGTTCGTTACGGCGGCGCGCCGAATATGATGTCATCGCAGTATTTCTAGCTATCCGCAAAGTGGCGCTTCGATTGACGTTGTGTTTCTTAGTCAAAATGATGTCTAAGCTCATGTCCATCTACGACATATATATGTCGTCGCGTCAAGGAAAGGGGTGTATCAGGATCATTGTCATCAGGGTGGTGATATCAGTATAAGATCGTATTCGTCCAAATAAATTAAAGAAAAGGTTCACATGTACTCCACTGTATTTATTCCAATTCATTTTTGCGCGGTATTACAACGTAGTTAAGGTAATTTACTTTCTTATTTCAAAGGTGATTTTAAAATTCCTTTATTTTCAAACGTAAATAACACTTTCTATAAACGACAGTTTCAAGACGCGTATCTCCCCGCGGTGATCGCGTCAAGAATGGCCGCCACTCCGCCCGAGCCGTGCCTTCGAGACTCTGTCGGCACGCCCCACCAGAGGGCGTACTCCCACTTCCGTTTTCTTCGTCACGAGTCCGTACTATTGACCACATCCGTCATATATATGTATATCTTCTTCTTCTTTCTCTTCAACATTTCGCTGTCCAACTCTGGACATAAGTCTCCCCCAGTCTCCTCCATCACGATCGACAGGAAGTCTCCCTTGGTATGATTAACTCGCCTTGCGGAAACGAGCGCTCGGGATCAATTTGTAAAAACGGCTGAAATAAGAAAATAGGAGCACTGGCCAAAACGGTGTCAGTATCGGGGCCTTATGTCGTGTGTGTTCGTTTGTTCTTCTGATTTGATACTGATAAAAAATCCTTGCCATGTTTGTTCATTTTCTAGTGGATGTCACAGGTCAATGAAAAGCACGTCAAAGCCAAATCAGACAAAAAGATTCAATATGAATATGCAAATTAATTGCGATTATAAGTAATACAGTTACAATCAAATAGATATATTAGTTATCTACAATTAAGTTACAATAAAGTGATGACAGCTCGAGTGCCAAATGCGGACTGCTGCGGTACCCCTGATATCCGATAGCACGCCGTCATTTTGATCCCACCCTGTGAAATGACGTCACAACATGCATTTCGGATAGGCTCTTTCTATAGGACCTATCCTGTGAAATGGATTGATGTACGATTTTGATTGATACAAAGTTGGTAATACTTTAACTTCATGGGAGTAATATTTATGTGCCGTTCTACTGACATAATTTTAGAGTTTTTAGTTTTAATTTGATCTATCTCATTTTATAAATAAATTTAACATTGTAGAATACTTAGGATGCACTCAAAATACCAAAATACGAAAAGAATCTGAAAATATTCTATTGAAAAGCACATTTTTCAAAGACTTTATTCAATTTAAAATTATGATTTTTCGAAATCAAAATGTGAAACGGATTGTAGCGACATCTATCGCTCCACTAGGGAAACTCAACGATACTCACATTACGAGTACACGAACAGAAGGTTGGCAAGCATCCGCACATAGATGGCGCTAACCGTCCTGCATCGCGCTAGAGAAATGTGCCAACTTCCACTTCATATATACAACTACCGACGATCAACTGTTGGACCCTTGGTCCCCTAGTCACAACACCCGGCCAGGTGGGTAATTACCCTTTTCCCACCTTCTCCCCATCTTCGCTTGCCAATATTGGCGGCTTTCCTACCCTGCCACCGCTAAAGGATCGTTACGGATCGTCTGTATAGTCTCCAATGGCATTCATTTCGTTCATTCTGACCAATAGTGAGTTCGGCGGTACGAATGCTGTGACATCATTCCGGAAGTTGGGATCAAAATGGCCGCGTTCAATTGGAAATAGGCGGTACCGCTGGTATAGCGCTAGACGGGTATCCCGAAACATAAGTGGTGCATACAAGGCGTTCAGAGATGAACACTACACATTATTTAATAGTCAATTATAATAAAATAACTTAATATTACTTTCCCGCCACCGGAAGTTACATCGTATTTTTATTTCAAGTGCTGGCAACCTACAAAATAGAGTACATTGAGAGTCACTTAGATAGTATTTTTTCCGATATTGTGTTCGAATAGTAATTCAGATATGTTGGCAGACTCGCAGCGGCACCGCCTATCTCCAATCGCATGATACCACCCCTCTGGAATAACGTCACAATATGCATTTCGGAATATTCTGTGACGCCATTCCAAATAGTGGTATCATGCGATTGGAGATCGGCGGTACCGTTCCCGATAACGGCGGCGCTGTGGTTGATAACAAAATAACATTTCAAATCGCAACCGAGTGAAATAACAAGGCACGGTTCGATAACGTTACTGAACATTACATATGACAGTCTGGCAGGGCCGATTTAGGAGGCAGCTAGACAGTTGATTGAAACTAATAATTACGCAGTATACAATAAAATCGCTTTTTGGATACGGTGGCGTGGATAAGTAACAACTGTCTAGCTGCCTCCTAGATTGGCCTTACCGCGGTGCCGTATCCTTTAGTTAGGCGGTTGAGGCCCTGAATATTACAAGGAACCAAACCATGAAGTTAGAATTCATCTATACTTTGTCATCTACACTAATATTATAAAGAGGAAAGATTTGTACCTATTTTTGTATGTTTGTATGTTTGTATTGAATAGGCTTCGAAACTACTGGACCGATTTCAAAAATTCTTTCACCGTTGGGAAGCTACACTATCCGCGGGAGACATAGGCTATATTATATTTTCTAAAAAATTACGGATCATTAATAAAACTCCAATAATGTAACCCAAGGTGTAAAAAATACCCAAAAAATTCCTTACATCGCGTGCGCTGCTAAAACTATTGATGATAGAACAAAGTAATGTACTACGACTTTGCAGAACACATCATTATCTACAAAAAGTGTCGCGACAGTATAAGTCTAACTATTATAGTTATGTCACAATAAGTGTTCTTTTATTTTCAAAATTTAATTGAAATGCCGCCGCTAAAAAACGCTCTTTATTTGTACCTTGGTATTAATCCTTATCAAAATAAATTACTTCATATTCACGACTGCTTCAATACCTTTATCTAACTTTTTGAATTATTCAATTCAGTCATTCCATTCGAAAGATATCACGACTTTAAAAATGTGAATATTAGAAAAAAGTCGCGTGTTCGCCGCTCAGTCCGCTCGGCTATCTAGGCAGCACGGGGTACGTACGGGAGGGGAGTCAATGTCAAGAAATACGGCCGTCAGGAGCCGGGTCGCCCCCTTCCCTCTAAAATGGTTGAGGAGACGGTTGGAACTTTTGTGATCGTAATATGGTGTCCTGTTTGTAACGGGACACTACTCAGTACATACTTAAGTATAATATAATTACTTCATATTATAAAACGAAGTCCCACGCCGTGTCTTACTGTCATTCTGTACGCGATAAACTCAAAAACTACTGAACGGATTTTCATGCGGTATTCACACACAGACTACATAGTGCGGTTTTAGACAACGTGATTCATGACGAAGGTTCAGGTGTATAATTTGTTAAGGTTTACTACACGTGCGAAGCCGGGGCGGGCCGCTAGTACACTATATTTTGTCAAATATAGGATGATAATTTTGACAATTCACAGTAGGGATGGGGTAGTGTAAAATCGTTAATGAATCTATTCGATTATCGATTAACATTCTCATAGAACTTGGAATCGATAGTTGCGTGGTTATTCAGTACATGTTATACAAAATAAACTATTTATTTTCTTTTGAATTAATAATTTAATACGACATTAAAAACCCTGCCACAACGACGATTTCGACACGTGCGTATTTTTATTCGGTCAGTCAGCCTATTCTGTAGAATACGCGCGAGTCGAAATCGTTGTTGTAAAAGGTCTCTTAGGGTGAAATCCAAACAAGGAATAAGAGTTATAGTTGCAAAAAATAATGTGATTATTTAAATGTTTATTGTAAATGTTCGATTATTTTATTTGAATACCGATTTTCGATTGTCTGTTGTTATTCGTTATTCGTGGCATTTCACTAAAGGGGCGGGGGGCCTGTCTATGAAGTACGATATTATCCGCAGTACATTTTAGGAGCGCTCCACATGTGGACAGTTCCGCGGGAACACGAGAAAGTAGAGGGAGTATTCGTGTAGTCCCGTGCATGTTTGGCATGTCTCGCCTATTTCATAGACTCAGTAGAGATAGTTGGTTGTCGTCTCGATTCGATCGATTTTATATTTATAATCCTAGCGCTTTTTCCCGTAACAGGTTCCGGGTACACTTGACCATGATCCAGGATATTAGTATGTCAAGTAATTACAGTAGAGCAGCTGCCATCACCTCTGTGACCCTGTTTACAGCAGATTAGCGATATTACACCGATGAATCGATATAATGTCGACGCGTTTTGACACCCACCACAACCCTAATAGGCGAGAATGTAGAGGCCGACCAAAGTCCCGGCAAAAGTTTCGCCGGTAGTTTCGGCGAACATGTGGAGCGCACTTTACCGAAATAAAACACGAAACTTCATGGGCGTGCGCCGAGGACCAACAATTAGTAACCTGTCAAAATTATCATCCTAAATTAGACAAAGCAAGCTAATACATTTCTGACATAACAAACGAGTCTCTTACTTCAGCTGGATATTCCTTAATATAATTCGGCTAGTTACGGGAGATCGTTCAAGGTTTGAGGTGGTGTGTGGTGCCGCCACTTAAAAGAATAACACCACCCCATCTCTTCCCGTGGGTGTCGTAAGAGGCGACTAAGGGAATAACCCGAAAGATGGGCAGCAGCATCTTCGGGTACACTTACATCTACTGCACTGCGATCGCCAACCCGCCTGCCAAGCGTGGCGATTATGCCCCTCGGCGGCCCCGCTATTCCGGACTATGGCAGCGGTCACGGTAACGGCGGGGCAGGGGGTGCGAAGAATCACTGGATGCGACCAGGCTACCACAAAGCACGACCACTGGCCCTGGCTACATACAATGTCCAGACACTGCGGACCGACGAAAAGCTCGTGGAACTGGAGGAAGTGGTAAGCAGATTACATTGGGATATTATAGGGTTATCTGAAGTCCGAAGAAAGGGGGAGGACTCGATAATCCTAAAGTCCGGTAATCTGATTTACTTCCAGGAGGGCGACCAATTGTCCCTAGGTGGTGTCGGGTTCCTCGTCCACAAATCCCTCGTGAACAACATCGTCAAAATCGAGAGTGTGTCGTCTAGGGTAGCGTACCTTATACTCAGAATTACCAAGCGGTATTCGTTGAAGGTCATACAGGTCTACGCACCGACTTCGACTCACTCCGACGATGAAGTGGAGGCTATGTATAAGGATATTTCTACAGCCATGCATACCTCCAAGACACATTATACCGTTGTCATGGGGGATTTCAACGCGAAACTGGTTAAACGAGGCGGAGACGAGTTGAGAGTGGGGCAATTTGGAGTTGGAAGTTGGAACGCCCGTGGCCAGATGCTGGCCGGCTTTATGGAGAAGGAGGGACTCTTTATGATGAACATATTTTATAGGAAGCCGGATCATCGCAGATGGACGTGGGTTAGTCCCGATGGTGTCACAAAAAATGAGATTGACTTCATCCTATCTACGAAACAGCATATATTCAATGATGTCTCGGTGATCAATAGCGTTAAAATTGGCAGTGATTACCGCTTGGTAAGAGGCACATTGAATATTAATCCCCAGCTGGAAAGATCGAGATTGATGAGGTCCACGCTCCGGCCTATACCCATCCAAATCCAAAACCCCGAGAGCTTTCAACTCGAATTACAAAATAGCTTCGAGTGCCTAGGAGAGTGCGTCGACGTGGATGACTATAATAACAGGTTCGTGGAATCTGTCTATGCGGTTGGGTCAAAGTTTTATAAAGCCTGTCGTACAAACAGAACAAACAAAATCTCTGACGATACCCTCAAACTCATCGAAGAAAGACGCGGAATGACTCTGCAATCCCCTGATGATGTCTCTCAATTTAGGCAACTTAATCGACAGATCTCCAAGTCTCTGACTCGCGACATACGCCGCTTCAATACTACCAATATTGAGGCGGCGATCGAGCGGAACAAAGGCTCTAAAGTCTTTGCGAGGGATCTGTCGATTGGACAGAGCCAGTTGACGAGACTGAAAACGGATGACGGCAGAGTTGTTTCGACCAAGTCCGAGGTTTTGAGGGAAGTCGAGATGTTCTATGGACAGTTATACACGACAACACGGGCACCTGTTACCAGTATGGCAAAAGACCCCAGAGCCAAGTTGACCCGACACTACACCGAAGATATCCCGGACATCAGCCTGTAAGAGATTAGTATGGCTCTCAAACAGCTTAAGAACAACAAGGCGCCGGGTGATGATGGAATTACGGCTGAGCTTCTGAAAGCTGGTGGCAAACCTGTTCTTAAGACCCTTCAGAAGCTGTTCAATTCCGTCATCCTCGAGGGCAAAACGCCGGAAGCATGGCACAGAAGCATAGTGATATTGTTCTTCAAGAAAGGTGATAAGGCTCTCTTGAAGAACTTCAGACCAATATCGCTGCTGACCCATGTCTATAAGCTGTTTTCGAGAGTCATTACGAATCGTCTCGCACGCAGGTTTGATGACTTCCAGCCTCCCGAACAAGCCGAATTCCGAAAAGGTTTTAGTACCATAGACCACATACATACGCTGCGGCAGGTTGTACAGAAGACCGAAGAGTATAACCGGCCATTATGCTTGGCGTTTGTGGAATATGAGAAAGCCTTCGAATCGATCGAAACTTGGGCGGTGCTCCAGTCTCTACAGCGGTGCCAAATTGACTATCGATATATCGAAGCACTGAAGTGTTTGTACGAAAACGCCACTATGTCAGTTCGTCTTCAGGACAAGACCACAGAACCTATTCAGCTGCAGCGAGGTGTTAGACAAGGTGATGTCATATCACCGAAGTTGTTCACCGCTGCACTGGAGGATGTCTTTAAGCTTCTGGACTGGGACGGACTTGGCATCAATATTAACGGCGAGTACCTCACGCACCTCAGATTTGCTGACGATATCGTAGTCATGGCTGAAACCCTGAAATACTTGGGCAAAAGGCTCGATGACCTCTGTAGGGCCTCTCAACAAGTAGGTCTTAAAATGAACATGGACAAGACGAACATTATGTCGAATGTCCATGTTGTGCCTACTCCAGTGACAGTTGGAGGCACTTCACTTGAAGTTGTTGACGACTTTACATACCTAGGACAAATAGTCCGGCTAGGTAGGTCCAACTTCGTGAAAGAGGTCAATCGAGGAATCCAACTCGGTTGGGCAGCGTTCGGGAAGCTACGCCACATATTTTCGTCCCAATTACCGCAGTGTCTCAAGACGAAGGTATTTGACCAATGTCTGTTGCCAGTGATGACTTACGGATCTGAAACGTGGCCACTCACTATGGGCCTTATAAGAAAGCTCACTGTTACCCAAAGGGCAATGGAAAGAGCTATGCTCGGAGTTTCTTTGCGCGATCGAGTCAGAAATGAGGAGATCCGCAAGCGAACCAAGGTCACCGACATAGCTCTAAGGATTGCCAGACTGAAGTGGCAGTGGGCAGGGCACATAGCTCGAAGAACAGATGGCCGATGGGGTAGTAAAGTTCTCGAGTGGCGACCACGTACCGGTAGACGCAGCGTGGGTAGGCCTCCTACAAGGACCGACGACCTTGTAAGGATCGCAGGTACCAGCTGGATGCGGAAAGCACAGGACCGGTCTTTGTGGAGCTCTCCTGGGGGAGGCCTATGCCCAGCAGTGGGCGTCTTCTGGCTGATATATGATGTTCAAGGTTTATGCGGCTCGCTTGTAGAACGCGCTACCTGAATATGTTCAACTCGCTCGCACAGCTGGCTCCTTCAAGGATCTTGTGAAGAAATTTTTCTTAAAACTTGATGAATGAGCTTTATTTATTTATATATCTGTCGTCATATTATATAGGTTTATTTATTATATTTTGAATATTTATGTAGGTATATTAGGAATTGTTAATTTATGTACTGGTATTAGTATTTGATTAGTAATTAGTATATAGTCTGCCTATATTTACATCCTCATATGTATATCCTCTTAATGCCTTCACCGCTCATCAAAGGTCTTCTCGGTTTATCAAAGGTTAGCTGGAAGAAATCCCGTTGTGGGATTGCCTTTGCATTATAAACTGTATTTTTATTTCCTGTAATGTTATAAATTTATGCAATAAAGAGATTACATACATACATACTTCATAAACAACTGTCAATCGATCGATTTTAATTTTAAATTAGATTTTCGCAGTTTGATAGTCAATTTTTCTGCGGTTCTGAATGAGCAGTTTTCCAATTGGTATCTAAAGCATTCCTAACCACTCACTAGATGGCGCCCCGACAATCGCTTGAAATAGGTTCTTAGCAAACAGGATATAAACACTGTGTACGTTGTATTGGATAATATTGTATTTGTCAATAGTTTTCAACCATTTTAGAGGTTGTAATAATAATGGAACATAGTGCCAACTTCTGTAAATATTTCTTTTTACATTTCGTTCAACCTTTAACAGTTATGTTTACATTAATAAATGTTTTATTTTTAAGTTTAGTATTAGTTGGCTGCATGAAATCACTGCCACCATCATACAGATTAAAAAAAGATTACCAAAATTGTAGGAGCGCTGTCTCTTGATGCTCTGTTTTAATATGCACACCGACTCTTATTCATTCGACTTCAAACACCATTTTGATAAAATATTGTCTAGTGCAAAGCTATCGTGTTGAAGAAATCAATTAAATACATATAATATTTTAATATTAGTAATTAATGTTTTTTTTTAATTGTAAATATTTTTCTGTAACTAAAGTTATAAAATTATAACATTAAATCTAAATAAATGTATAGGTATATAATATAAATAAATGAATTCAGTAAAATACTTTAAAAATTAAATACAGAGGTAATCACTTGTCTCATTGGCTACCAAACTGCGAAAACCGAATTAAAATCGATAAGGGATTTATGAGGTTAAAGACTGAGCATCAGATATTGATTACAAAAAAAGATGTATCGTAAAGGAATAGAAAATTATTGGGTCAATTTGCGTTCACGGTGTAGTTGGTCGTAGGTATATTTTCAGGTACTAACTGCGACTGGTATCGTTATCGTACTAAGTACTCGATACTCGACTCTACTCGGAACCAGGCGCACGCAGGCAGCTGGCAAATTGCAATGAATGGCTGTGGCGTTCGAGTTTCGCTGGTAGTGCGCGGTGCTCACATCAATTTTACTAGAACGAAGTATTTGCGACTGTTCTAAAGTTTCGTTTTTCATTTTTTTAGTGATTACCGCCTTTGTTTATCTTGTTTTAACCAAAGTTTTTATGAGGAAATTGTCCGGTTTTACGTCCATCGTCACCAGGATCATGCCACGACAAAATGGCGTCGCTTGACAAGATTTTATTGCAAATAATTTTTTTCACATTATACGAGAATATATCAAAAAGATGTTGAAAAATATTGATTCTGTTACTTTATTAGTTTTTTCCCAGTGCTTTCGCCACTTTTTCTTTGATTTTAATACATAAATTCAGAAGTTATAAGCGTCTCTTCGAATATTCTGCAAAATGCTGCTGGTAAGTGATTTTATGCAGTTTTTGTTATTGTTTTGGTATATTTAGTCAATTTCACTGTATGCAATAATTTGGTGGCTGTCAAAATCTTTCTAGAAGTTCTGGGTGTGGTCATAAAAGAGGGTGCAAATTTGAGACGTAATTCTAAATTTTTGGGTCTAAATGATTGTTTACAATATATTTACGTGTTTTTATGTATTAAAACATCGTTGTCCCACTCAAGAAACAGTTTGTACAGATTCTCTGTTACGTAATCTTTCCATAGAGGCCAGTACAAATGATTTTGGAAATGGACCCATTTTCGCAATTTAGCTTTGAAAAATAGTCTCCCTATGCTATGTTTACCACTTTGAGGTTATGTTTTAATATTTGGCTTCATATTAAAATGATTAGGAGCTGCAATGGTCTTTATTTTGGGTACAAATGCTTTCCAGTTGAATTTACAACATTTATCATATTTTCCATGATTTATGATTTTTTCCTTTAATAATAAAATTTTTAGGGTTATGTGTTCTTAGAGAATGAGATCCTTATGCTTCTCATGTGTATATTATCCTTATATTCATTATTGTTGCTGTATAATTTGGAATGGAGATGATAGCTAAATTATCTGCAATGATAATCGAGAGACCTTTTTTTTTAATAATTTAAATACAGCTTTTAATGTGTTGCACTTATACAAGTATAGATTTTTATATTTTTTTTTACTAATAAAGCGCTGTAAAAGTTAATAAATAACCATGTTCATCTCATTTAATGAAAACACATGATTTATGGCTTTTTATAGCATTATCGATGAAGGATTACATTGCGATGATCATCCCACTTTAGTATTCTACAGTGATCACTGAAATAAGTATTGTAAACTTTATGTTTTCATGCACTTTCTTGTCTAATTCCGTTTATTTTTGGATGCAGAAACAATCCATGAGTGAATCTGGTAGTGACTCTACCAGCGAGAAAGGAGGAAAAAGTGATTCAAGTGGCTCGGGCTCAGGAAGTGACAGGTACTATAGATATTTGTTCTATGCATTATCATTTCTGTACTAGTTTAAAAAAAAATCTACGTTATATATTCACATTTACTATATTTGATTTTGTTGTTTATTCATCAACAGTGACAGCGGGTCTAGCTCATCCGGTTCAGGATCAGACGCTGAAAGGTCTGGATCTGAGAAATCTTCTTTAGGTGATCGGTCTCATCACAGTGATGACACTAGGTCTTCACATAACAAACATAGCAATCCAAATTCATCAAAATCTGATCATTTGTCTGATAAAGATTCTTCTGGTGAAGACTCTGCTAAATCAAAGTCCAGAAATCATTCAAAAGTAAAAGCTGATCTATGGGAAGATAATCCAGATATCTATGGTATTAGAAGGTCTGCAAGATCACGAAAGGAACCTGATAGACTTAAATTAGCAGATAGTGATTCTAGTGAGAGAGAAAAGAGCCACAGCAGGAAAAGTAGGAAAAAGAGGTAGATATGAAATTTTATGTTGATTTCATGTTTAATTTAATTTTTTACAACTATTAAACTCATAATTTTTTATAGTGACTCTTGGAATTCAGATACATCAGATAGTGAAAGTGACATTAAAGGGTCACCACCGCCCCCATCAAAACGACCTGGCCAAAGGAGCGTACCTCTGAGAAAAAAGAAACCAGCAAGAAGAAGGTTTACAAGTGATGAAGATGTAAGTTCTGAAGCTTCTGATGAGGACACAAGAAGGTTGGTGATATATTACCTTACATCTTGTCATGTAATTATTAACGGCTTTAGTAATAAATTAATCATTATTGTAGAACAGCAACTCGTCGTACTGGTGCAGCAGTTAGTTATAAAGAAGCGAGTGATGAACAAACAGATTCTTCTGATCTTCTGGAAGTGGAAGGTGATGGTGAAGGTGATGGTGAGCCAGAATTGGAGGAACACAGTGAAACTATTGAGCGTGTCCTTGGGCACCGAAGAGGAAAGAAAGGAGGTATGATTACTTTTTGATGGATTTTTTTGGTTTTTAGGATTCTTCAAGTATTATAGATATATTTAAGATATAACTTGAAATTTGGCACAAAATGAGACAGTTTGTGTTTGTTTGTAGTTGATATTATAAGAATATCCTCTAAGAAAATAAAAAAGTCTTACATTAAAAAAAAACAATCCCCACCAGATGGAATATACCATTTAAATTTATAAAGTAATATGGTTAATATTAATTAATAAAGTTTACAATATTTGAGTCAATAGACACCAATTTAAAAAAGTACATGTGTAAGTTATTACATTAACACAAACTGATGCTTTTATGCAGGCAACTGAATTTGTAACCATGATCCAATCTCGAAGTTTTACGAAATCTCGCAGGTCTCTTTTTCTTTGTTGTTCCCTAATCCAATGATTTGGGGTCAGGTTTCCTCGTATGCTCGTGCCAGGCAATTCTGTCCTGGGTTGTCTCCCTAGGCGCTTAAATTTCCTTAGGTCATCAGATACTGTCGACCTTCCATCGGTATCTGTAACTGTAACAATTACTGCCCTTTTTAATTGATTTCACTTTAACCGCGCACATTATAGCAATGGCACATGCCATTGCATTTTTGTTTAACTTTTCTGTTGCTTGGGTTGAAGGTAAATTTAGACTGAATTCTAGATCACTCTCCTATAGTCTGACTTTAAAATTATCCTTGATACCATGGGGTATTCATGTGCATGTGATAATATACAACTTTTGCTGTTGTATATGTTTTAAACAGAAATTGTTTTACATTTTGTATGAAACAGCAGATTCTTTTTAGTAAAAGTTGTTAGCTATTACAAGCACATGCATACCCCTTGGTATCAAGAATAAAGTCACCCTGAATTATATGCCATAATTTTCATCAAGTTATTTTGGAATTTCTTCAAAGAGAGCCCTGGCTATTGGTGGGGATTTGTCAGGGGAATCCTGAGACTTTGCATAGTTATAGAGAACAATTTTCCAAATTTGACATGGCAAAACTTCTTACTAAGCCTTTCAAATTTTTATAAGCTTTTATTATTGTGTTTCTGCCGGTGAGTAAGGTTTCCAGTGCTCCATGGGGTGGGGATTTGGGGAACCGTGGCTTTGGCAGTGGAGTGGCATTTGCCTTTTTACTACCAGAGCAACAAGTTATAGAGGTGGGCAACGCATTGGCGATACACTTGGTGTTGCTAATGGCTATAGGCAGTGGTGACCACTTTCCATCAAGTGGCCCGCTTGCCTGTTTGCCTACCAAATGAAAAAAAAAAATCTACCAATAAACTAGAAATCTAATTAATATGGTCACGCTGCGGTGTCCATAGTTAGGAATTATGCAGAATTATGCAAGCATCCTACACCTATAGGCAGCGGTCACCACTTTTAGGTAGCCCGCTTGCCTGTTTGTCTAACGTATGACATAAAAAAATGTTTTCCTTTGTCGATCTGCAAAGTCTGCAAGATGCAAAAACAATATTTTATTTAAAAAAAGTTTAGGTATCCCAGGCTTCATTCAAAAATGTTCAAGTCCTTTTTTTATTTTACCTTGTGGTCAATTATGGCTACCAGAGGGCACCAGGGGCCGGGGGGGGTCTGAAAATTAGAATTAAAAGTGTAACTAGCTAGAGTGTTGAATGTTGTAATTTGTGTCAACATTTGCATTTTTGTGCAAATAAAATGTTAAATTTTAGCTAATATCTTCTTATCATTATGCAGTCACTGGGAATGTGACAACAATTTATCATATAGAAGAAAATGGAGACCCAAATGAAGGATGTGATCCAAATGATGAAGAGACTACAGAGCCTCAGTACCTGATCAAATGGAAAGGATGGTCACATATTCATAATACATATGAATCTGAAAAGTCTTTGGCTGAACAAAAAGTTAAAGGACTTAAAAAATTAGAAAACTATATTAAAAAGGAAGCAGACTTATCTTGGTGGAGACAGCAGGCTGGGCCTGAAGACATTGATTATTATGAATGTCAATCAGAACTTCAACAGGAACTAGTAAAAACTTACAATAGTGTTGAAAGGATAATAGGTAAAAATATATCTAGAAAATTTATGAATATTGAAATATTTAGAAAATTTTATTTTGTCAATAACTGATGTGCACTGTTATATTTTAGCTGAACAAACACGTGAGCTGGAGGCTGGTGGCACTGCTCACGAATATTTTTGTAAATGGGAATCTCTTCCTTATGTTGATGCAACTTGGGAAGATTCATCTTTAATAGTGAGAAGATGGCCAGAAAAGGTTGAAAATTTCAAGTACAGGGAAGCAGCTAAGACTACACCTTCAAGACATTGTCCTGTTTTAAGGAGAAGGCCAAAGTTTCACCAAGTAAAAGAACAACCTGAATATATAGGTAAAGACCAGGTAAGATACGTTTTAATATGTTTAAAAATGTTTTTAATTGTGTCAAGCCTGACGAGTATATCTGTTAGATATGGTTGAACAATTTAGAGCTACACAGGGGCTGTGTTCAAAACGACGCTCTTTATTAGAGCGTCTGTGTAGCCTTATTATTTTTATGAGTATACCACCGCCTCGTTTAGGAGTAGTAACGCCAAAAGCGCAAAACGAGAAATTGGCAGACTGTCAAAAGCAAAGCATACGATTTTTTATTAAAATATCAAATATCAAATCATTTATAAGTCATCATAGGTAACATAAAGGTGGTCTTATATAATAGTGGATCCATGATGTGCCTCTTGGCATAGTAATAGTCTAACACCCGGTTTCTGAAACGCTTGTCAACGCAAAAATTACGTAACAGCTTGTTAAACACTGATTAACTGCAATTTGGGTTTCTGAAAGGGCCAATTGACGGCTTGTTAACAGCTTGTTAACGGATTGTCAAATCTCCAATTAACGGCTGATTAATGTAATTTTGGGTTTCCGGAAAGCTTTTTCTCATGTTAACTGTATGTTATCGCCTTGTTATTTTAATTGGCGAAAATCGACCAATTAACCGATTGTCAAAAGAAATTATAACCGATTTTCTTGGTCTAGGTCTTGGTCCTGGCCCTGGTCCAGGTCCTAGTTTTGGTCCAAGGCAAAGTCCAGGTCTAGGGTCCAGGTTCTGGTCCAGGATCATGACCAAAACTGCAACCTTGATCACAATTTGAGCTTGAACCAGAACCAGGACCATAAACATTAGCTGGACCAGGACCTGGTTCGGGGCCAGGACATGGACCTGAACCAAGACCAGGACCTGAACCACGGACATGTCAGGGTCCAGGACCTGGACCTGAACTAGGAGGTGGTCCGGGGCCAGGGCCTGAACCTGATCCAGGGCCTGGTGCGGGGCCAGGACCTGGTCCGAAGCCATGACCTGGACCTGAATCACGAAGTGGTTCGGGTCCAGGACCTGGACCTGAACCAGTACCTGGTCCGAAGCCAGGATCTGGACCTGAACTACGAACTGGTCTGGGTCCACGACCTGGACCTGAACCAGTACTAGGTCCGGGGCCAGTACCTGGACCTGAACCAGGACCTGGTCCGAAGCCAGGACCTGGACCTGAACCAGGACCTGATCCGAGGCCAGGACCTGGACCTGAACCACGAACCGGCCCGTGTCCAGGACTTGAACCAGGATTTAACTAATGGGGTTATTGGGAGAAACTCACAGAATCGATAGCCGATGGGGCGGATGTTGTTGAGTGGCTTTCTCTGGATGGCCTCCCAAGAGATGGACAGACGACCTCTTTAAGGTCCTAGGGAGCCGATGGTTGCAAGATAACAGAGTCGACCAGAGTGTAAGCCGTGGGAGGCCTGCATTGAGCAGTGGACCGGGACCCACCTAACTGCCTAAAGATGATGATGATGGGATTACTGATCCACTGGAACCCGTGACCCTATAACATAAATATTGTTATAATTTCTCTTTTCTCGCTCTGTATATTTTTTTTGATAATATTCGATTTATCACGAAAACTATACAATCGCTATCAGTTTCATCTAAAAGTTGAATTTCCCGCCGCTATCAAAAGGCCGCTAGGGACAGAGACAAATCAATGCGTTAGACAGAAACAAAACATATATGAGTGAATGAATGTGACTGATTTTAGCAGGGGTAGCCAGACGAAAAAATTGATCTCTTGTTAATGGTCGATTAGCTAACAATAGATTGATTGGCCTTTCAGCAACCCACAGTGATTTAACAGCTTGTTAAATGTGACAGTCTGTTAGCTAATCAATGATTTGACAAGCGTTTCAGAAACCGGGTGTAAGAGCCAGCTTAAATCTGACAACACATATTTTACGGTATCTGAAATTTCGTCCAGTGAGACTTCTATACCCAGTAAACAAGCAATGGGTACTAGCTAAGCCCGGCCGCGGTAGGTTTGGGGTCCCTCAGGTGAGTCAGGTATGAAAATTAAGTAAATTTTTAAAGTATTTTACGGCGTCTGCCGTTTTAATATGTTATAATATACCTCTAGAAAAATTGAGAAATAATTATGGCTGCTGATTTTAAAGGTTGCAACATCCTGGCAGCCACATTTCAAAATTCCAAAAAAAATATTTTTTTTTAGGTATTCTACGGCGTCTGCCACTTTAATATGTTATTTATTGAACTATTTAAAGCTAATATTGAAAATGGCTGACATTTTTTCCGGTTGTAACTATCCGGTTTACAGCGAAACATTACCTGCAGTCTATGCTTAGTAAACATGTGGTAAAGTAAGAGTAGTAGTCTATGCTCTCTCTATCTCTTTATGCTTTGTCCAAAATAGGATGATAATTTTGACAACTCACTAATTATTGGTCCTTGGCGCACGTCTATAAAGTCTCGTGTTTTTTTTTTCGATTAAATGTTCTACGTATAATGTCGTACTTCATAGACAGGCCCCGCCCCATTAGTGAAGTGCCACGAATAACGAATAACAACAGACAATCGAAAATCGGTATTCAAATAAAATAATCGAACATTTAAAATTGACATTTAGATAATTAAATGATTTTTAGCAACTATAACTCTTATTCCTGTTTAGATTTCACAGTAAGAAACCTTTCACAACAACGATTTTGACTCGCAAGTATTCTACGGAATTTGCTAATTGACCAAATAAAAATACGCACGTGTCGAAATCGTCGTTGTGGAAGGATTTTAATGTCATATTAATAAATTAATAATTCAAAAGAATATAAAAACGTTACGTTAACGTTACTAAAAAATAACGTTGAATTTCAAAAAGCATTCGCTGCTTTCGGTGACATTGGTCTGACTGAGGATATTTTACGTGAACTGTTTGATGTTATTCAGAATCTGACTTGGTGGATGAAGATGACTTGTCACTTTCTAGAGATGATTCCGAAGATGAAAATTAATTATAAAATATTTTATCATTATTTCATCATTATAGATTATTTCCAAAAATAAATATATTCTGATATGAATAATGAATATATCTAATTAATGTTTGATTTTTTTTTACATCTTTATAATAATTTTATATTTGTTACAGCCTTATAATGGACCTTTTTTCCTTATTATGCACATTTAAAGTAGTAGATGTGTTCGTTTAATTGTATATTTCTAATTTTTTTTACATTTTCTAATATAATTTTAATGATATATAAATTTTACGAATGTAAAAATTACAACTGTGGACATACGTATGCACGGACTGCAGGTAATGTTTCGCTGTAAACCGGATAGTTACAACCGGAAAAAATGTCAGCCATTTTCAATATTAGCTTAAAATAGTTCAATAAATGACATATTAAAATGGCAGACGCCGTAAAATACTTTAAATTTTTTATTTTTTTCGATTTTTTAAAAGTGGCTGCCAGGATGTTACAACCTTTAAAATCAGCAGCCATAATTATTTTTAAATTTTTCTAGAGGTATAATATATACATATTAAAACGGCAGACGCCGTAAAATACTTTAAATTTTCATACCTGACTCACCTGAGGGACCCCAAACCTACCGCGGCCGGGCTTAGCTAGTACCCATTGCTTGTTTACTGGGTATAGAAGTCTCACTGGACGAAATTTCAGATACCGTAAAATATGTGTTGTCAGATTTAAGCTGGCTCTTAGACTATAAATATTAGGTACACATTTAATTAAACAAACTAAAAATTCAATAAATAAAAGTAAAATAATTAAATGTCAGAAAATACAAAATTAAAATTTCAATATTAATGCAAATTAAAGTAATTAAATTAAATTGAAAAAAAGAAAAACAAAAAAATGTAAATATATAAAAAATAGCGGCCCTGAAAGAGAATCCGTAATGTCACTGTCACTTTCAATCAGGTAGCCCGCTTGCCTGTTTGCCTACCGTATGACATAAAAAATAAAAAAAAAGGAATATCCATTGGTAAAAAATAATAATAACTCAAATTAGTCAATCATAATATAATGTCATTAAAATAAGATATATTTATAACTATATAAAAAAAAAATTGTGATACCAATTTGAATTATTTGTTATAAACACCCAATATCATTAAAGATACATTAAATAATTACCGTCAAAAATAATAGATAGTCAAAAACTTCAAAAAATGTCATTTAAATAATCCTTAATGTCAAAATATAATTTGAAATTCCTAACATCCATGTTTTTTACGAGTTCTGGCAGTTTATTATATAATTTATGACCCATTTTTTGTAACATTTTTACACATTGCTGTTTTGCAACAAAGTGTTTCAATTGTAGTATTGCTAGGCCTAAGGTTAATAAAGTCAACAGCAGGTTTATTTTTAAATAAATTGGGGTTGCAATGTACAAATATGCAACACTCCAAAATGTACAGGCATGGAAAAGTTAGCAGTTTCATGGACTTTCATGGACTCTGTAGGTTTAATGCCACATATTGACCTAATGCACCTTTTTTGCGCCCTAAATACCGTTTCTCTTTCCGAAGAGTTGCCCCAAAAAATCACACCATAGCGTAAAGTTAAAACTACAAAACCATGGTATGCTGTTAAGACTGTTTGTCGGTCTGCTACCTTGTATTAAACATGAATTCGTTGTAGAACAATTTTTCGAGTCGAATTTCTAAATAAACCACCTATTTACTTGCCGTATTTTGATTGTGTGCCCTGGGGCAACACATAACCAAACTGCGCGACAGTAACTTCTTCTAAAAGTTACACCCTGCGCGATAGTGGCAATTTTCGAAATCAAGATCTCGCAATTGTGACGAATTCACGTCGCAAACCTAACAAGTTTACGCGACTTCAGAAAAAAGCGAGACTTGTGTCTACCATCATTATCCATAAAATTTCCATTATATTAGATACATTCGATTCCAAAAAACGGTCTTTTACTATTGTTACAAATTTAGTGGAATTTCCTAACTTGTATTTTTTCTTTTTTAGTCATATATCTTGCGAGACTACCAAATGGATGGTTTAAACTGGTTAATACATTCCTGGTGTAAAGATAATTCAGTAATTCTTGCCGACGAAATGGGATTAGGTAAAACAATACAGGTAAATTACCTTTAGAATTTTTATTATTTACACTATGCCTCTTCTATAAAATAAAACATAAATTAACAAGAAACTGTGATATAAAGTTTACGATGGCAAGCAAGACTATATTTATTAAATTAAAACATTTTTCCAGACAATTTGCTTTCTCTACTATCTCTTCCAATCACAACAGTTGTATGGGCCATTTCTTTGTGTGGTGCCATTGAGTACAATGACTGCATGGCAAAGAGAGTTCCAGCAATGGGCGCCAGATATCAACGTTGTGACTTACATCGGGGACGTCGGTAGCAGAAACATAGTCAGTGAAGTTTATCACAATGAAATTGTATACTGCTAAGTCCTTACCAGATTTTACCTCTATTGATTTATTATTATTTTTCAACAGATCCAGCAGTTTGAGTGGAGCTTTGCTAGTTCTAAGAGACTGAAATTCAATGCCATTTTAACTACCTATGAGATTTTACTAAAAGACAGACAGTTTTTGAAGTCTTTCAGTTGGGCTGTGTTATTAGTAGATGAAGCTCATAGATTAAAAAATGATGATTCGTTACTATACAAAGCCTTAAAAGAATTTGATACGAATCATAGACTATTGGTCACAGGAACACCATTACAAAATTCATTAAAAGAGCTATGGGCACTTCTGCATTTCATCATGCCTTATAAGTAAGTGATTTTTAAATTGTTGTTGACTCTAATGTTTATTTTAGTTATCTATAGTCTTTGTAGTTTTAAGTGTGTATTGTTCTAATTTGTATAATGTATTACAGATTTGAAACATGGGAAGAATTTGAAAAAGATCATGAAGATGCTTCTACCAAAGGTTATGAAAAACTACATAAACAATTAGAACCATTTATACTGAGAAGGCAGAAAAAGGATGTAGAGAAATCTTTACCAGCTAAAGTGGAACAAATATTGAGAGTAGAAATGACATCCATACAAAAGCAATACTACAAATGGATACTTACCAAGAATTATACTGCACTGCGTAAAGGTGTCAAAGGTTCAATAAATACCTTCATAAATATTGTTATAGAATTAAAGAAATGTTGCAATCACGCATTGTTAACGAAACCAGAAGACTTCGAATCCAGGGCGTCACTGGCTACTACAGATGCAGTTGAGGTATAGTGATATTTATTATATTGAACAATTAGGTAATACCATAAATAATTTCGAAATGTTGAAGATAATAAAATAATGTTTGTTTCAGAAATTATTGAGAGGATCTGGGAAGCTATTGCTACTTGACAAACTCCTTTGTAGGTTGAAAGAGACCGGACACCGAGTTCTTATTTTCTCGCAAATGGTCAGGATGTTGGACATACTCGCTGAATATCTTCAGAGAAGACATTTCCCGTTCCAACGCTTGGATGGTAGCATAAAAGGGGAAATCAGAAAGCAGGCTCTTGATCACTTTAATGCTGAAGGCTCGCAGGACTTCTGTTTCTTGCTGTCTACGCGAGCCGGCGGGTTGGGCATCAACCTCGCCACTGCAGACACCGTCATTATATTCGACTCTGATTGGAATCCCCAAAACGATCTACAGGCGCAGGCTCGGGCCCATCGCATAGGTCAAAAGAATCAAGTATGTTCAAGAGTATTTATCTGTTTGTACCTATAACTTAAATCTGCATGAACACAAATAACTTTATGTGGAAAAGTCAATGTAAAACTTTGCAGCTTCATAATTTTTATATGTATGTTTTGATAAATCTATTGTTTATTTAAAGGTAAACATTTACCGACTGGTCACTGCGAGATCTGTTGAAGAAGATATAGTCGAAAGAGCAAAACGGAAGATGGTATTAGATCATCTTGTTATACAGCGGATGGACACTACAGGGAGAACAGTCCTCAACAAAAGAGATGGATCAGGCACAAGTGCCAACAATCCATTTAATAAGGAGGATTTAAATGCAATATTGAAGTTTGGCGCTGAGGAATTGTTCAAAGATGATGATGAGAATGATGAAGACCCTGTAGTATGTATAATAAAGTTATGTTGTTAACGGTTATTCAATTCATGCCACTTGTCACTTATTTTAATAAATGTTATTTTTAGTGTGATATTGATGATATTCTTCAACGAGCAGAGACAAGGGATGAAGGTCCTTCAATGGTAGGAGATGAACTGTTGTCTGCCTTCAAAGTTGCTAGTTTCGCATTTGACGAAGAAAAAGCTGTGATGGAAGTTAAAAAAGAAAATGGCGAACAAGAAATCAAAGACTGGGTAAATATTATCTTTTAATGTGCTAAAACAGTCCTATAAAACAGAACCATTGTAATGATGATGCCTTGTATATTTCAGGACGATATTATACCAGAGAATGTCAGGCAAACAATTGCTGAACAAGAAAAGACCAAGGAAATGGAAGACATGTATCTGGCACCAAGAAGAAAGAATATGCTAATGAATAATGCGGACGGGAGTAAGTTGATCTTTGTTAATCAGTAACGCGGGCTCATTACATTTTCAATGCATTCTAATTGTCTATATTTTGTGTCGTAAAACGATGACTTAGGTGACTTAGGATGAATTAGGTTTATTTTCGGTTTACGAAAATATGACCATATCTCCGAATTTCGTACTAAGCTTAGGTGGCTCACTATTCGCCAGCGCCGTAACTTAAGATCCCTTTCTCTATTGTACTCAATCTTACACGATCCAGCTACCCCACAATATTTAAAAAGTAAATTTCAATTCCTTTCTGACTCTCACAACCTCAATCTGCGCTCTACACATAACAAACTATTGAATCTGCCCCTTCACCGCACCGGCTTTACCTCTAACTCTTTTGCAGTTAAGACCATAAGGCTCTGGAACGATCTTCCTTCTGACATAAGACTATTACCTAACAAATGTTCTTTTAAGAAAGCGGTGCATGGTCATTACTTGGATGCTCCATAATACTCGTTCTCCCTCCCTGTTCGACCCACTTCACTTTTCTCTCGTCTCTTCACTTTGTTCAATTAAAATATTATTTTATCTTTGGTTTTACTTATATATTGTATCCAGTTTTAAGTTCATATGTTTATTTTATGGTTTTGTATATGTATTTAGTATGTGCTTCCGGACTATAGTTGCATAAATGTATATCCCTCCTCCTTTTTACTCAAGTAGTTTTGTATTTTTTTTGTCTTTCTTTTCCTGCACCGCCTACCTTTCTCAGGCTTAGATTATCCCGGTTGACTGGTAGATAAGGCTATTTTAGCTTTAAGTCCGCCACTGTACTTTTGTGCATAAAGCTTTAATAAATAAAATAAATAAATGACAGCGATTGCCTTTCGATTTACACCAAAACAATAACAGTAAAACGACCCGATTGTATAATCACCCCACTTTTTCAGCCTTGATCTGAATGTCTGAATTTCTGTAGGTCATTGACTATTTGCCAATTCAAATTTTCGTTGACACGTACAGTACATAGTTAATAGTTGTTTATTATTAGGAAAGGCGGGGGCGCACGGCCGTTCGTGTGTATGGCCGTGAGGTGTCCAGCAAAATAAGCTGGCAATTTTTTAAAGTGAGACAAAATATATAAGAAATTGTTGGAATGAAGGGGACATACCTATCTCCCGCCAATGTCGCCGGGGACTTTACCTATCTTTTTTTTCATTCACGTGTCGATTGTGTCGATTACTAGTTGACGAGACGACGACCTTTAATTAATAAACGGGAATTGTATTAGAAAAGCAATGAAGTTTTAGTCCTTTTACGAAAAATGTTTTATCCATAAGGTGTTAGTGTTTTTTATAAACCTTTGGTTAACAAGACCAAGTGCGTATTTGTAAAGCGGAAAAATAGTGTACCTTAACTGGAAAAGGGTTAACAGAAATTTATCAGATACATTTAAACGATCTTCATTGCTGTTCCAATGAGAGTTTTCGGGATTTGAGATGGCGCCTACTGAGGCGTAAGTTCTGTTGGTAAAATAATGTTAGAAACAACTACTGTAAAATGACGGATCCAGGCCAGTCAACGACAGAGCTACATTGTAACATCAGCCCTCACAACATTACAGATCAACAGTAGCACATCTCATGGATTTTCCAATCGCGATAACCTTCATTGTAGTAATTATGGCAAAAGCCTCGTCGTGGAGGCTCAAGTCCTGCAGGGGTCGGTGCAACCTTTCGACGATGGTGGCATACTTATTGTTTATTTTTCCGCTAGAGCCTGGTCGCAAGAGCCGCACGCGTGGAGATGCGGACGGCGAAGATGGCGACGACGGCGACAGCGATGGCTCAGAGGGCGAGGCGAGCGCCGACGACGACAGGCCACGCAAGCGCGGTCGCCCACCCGCCTCGCATCGCGAGAAGATCAAAGGATTCACTGATCAAGAGGTATGTATGCCACACACGAGACACTCGTGCGTGGAATGCACCAGGTGGCGCCACTGAGAAGTCAGGTCCGTTGGCGTAATACTACCGTATTATTGAACAGAAATAACTGATGTATAGGGCGGATCCACTCCAGACAATGATAGGGCCTTATTTTGTCATCAGACCTTACGACTCAGTAGCGTCATCCGGTAGATTTTGGTAGGGTTGTGCCCCAGTCTTGAAGGACTTACTCAATATGATTTGCGTAATTATAGATTCGACGATTTGTGAAGAGTTACAAGAAGTTCTCAGCGCCGTTGAAGCATCTCGACAGCATAGCTTGTGATGCAGAACTGCAGGAGAAACCATTAGCGGAATTAAAGAAATTGGGAGAGATTTTGGACGAACGATGTAAAGCTGTTTTAAATGATACATCAGAACTAACAAGTAAGTTTTTAGAATATATTTTTACAATGCGATGATGCAATTGCAAAGATTATGCATTATATTATGCAAAGATTGCACATTATTTTTATCAACGGCGTTTACAATTATTTCAATGATCAGATCCCGAATACCGGCTATATGATATCATTCATGATCCGCTTGTTACTTGCAAGAGAAAATTTGCCATGTTCTTGAGTTGTGGACTAATATACGATTTGTTACTTTCCTCTTTGTGCTATAATTTTCTTTTTAAATGTAGATGAGCAAAGTGATGGCAAAAAAGCAGCAAGAAAAACCTTCAAGCTGGGTGGGGTGCCTGTCAATGCTAAAACAATGATGGCGTGCCAGGGAGAATTAGCCCCCTTGGATGTCTTTCTACCGCAAACTAAAGAAGAAAGGCTAAAGTGGCAACTAGACTTCAGGTATGTTACGATAACTGGTTCAGTCTATTAACTTTTTACGTATGTACTTGGATTTAAATTAAAGTTTTGAAATTATTTCAGGACAAGACCAGCGAATTTTGATGTTGAATGGGGTGTCGCAGATGATTCCAAACTTCTAGCTGGCATTTATCAATACGGGATGGGCTCATGGGAAGCTATAAAAATGGACTCTTCTTTAGAAATAGGCGAAAAAATCCTTACGAACGAAGACAAAAAACCTCAAGCTAAGCATTTGCACTCGAGAGCAGAGTATCTGTTAAAACTTATCAAGAAGTTGCAGGATCAGAAAAATGGCAAGGCAAAACAAAGAAAGCCTAGAATGAAACGCAATGCTAAGGAATCTGTTACGAAAGATATTGTGGAAGATGATCCTTCTTCTGGAGACGAAAATAAAGGCAAAGCAAAAGGCAAAAATGAGAAAACTGAGAAGGTTTGTACATTAAATTTTAGTCAGATTGTTCCTCATCACGTATCGTAATTAAAGTTAATGATTTAATTTCTTTTCTTTTAGACTAAAACAAAGGTTGATGACGTATTAACTCATGATGAAACTTCGAATGATAGAAAAGAAAAAGATAAAAAGCGCGCAAAGAAAGAAAACAAAGATCGAATAAAAGGTGAAAAAGTAAAAGGCCGTAAGAAGAATGCTGGACCAATGCATTTTACGGCTAATAATGAGCCACGAGCATTGGAAGTATTAGGAGACCTGGATCCATCAGTGTTTGAAGAGGTAAGATTGACTGACGAAGAATTGTTCTTTCCTACGGAACATTACAATGTAGTAGTTTCGCTTTTCAACCACATTATACTAATCAGTACTATAATGTGGCTGAAAGTGATCATGTGAGGCACCCCGGCTTTTTGCACTTATAGAATTCACACAAGAGGATATGTAAGTATTATCGCTACGAAAGGCCGAAGATTAGGTCAACAAAAAATATATTTTTTACAATTCAGTGTACGGGCAGATCAATGTTTTGTGGGTCTTCTAATCACTACAAAGTGGAATTTTTCTTCTGCTTGGTGACGTAGGATAACCTACGGTGCCTTCACAGTCTAATATTGCATGTATACTGCATTGCATGTATAGCAAGATATCAAGAGTAATTTATTCTCTCATTGTTCCTATGACTTATTTCTAATTAAATATATGATGTTATCGGCGTTCCGGTAATGATACTCTATTAATGTACGCAAGTATAAAAGATAGATTTATATCAACTTATTCAATGAAAAAAAAAAAAATTTGGCAAATTTTTTTTTAGATTACAATGAATTGCACGTCAATAAATCACAATTTAATCATTCATCTACAATTTTTTTTTAAACAGGCGTTCCCGAAAATTACGAGTAATTCTTCGGGCACACTTTGTCTACAAATTTAACAAATCTATTTTTGACTGTCATCATCACAGCCTGTAACAGTCCACTGCAGGACTTAGGGCCTCTCCCACAGAAGGGGTTATTGCCAAATTCTCCACGCTTGGCAGGCGGGTTGGAGATCGCAGTGTTCAAATATAACAATGGAAAATGCTACTGCCCATTTTCCAGACTGCGGAGACTCTGATATTTTGCCTCGAAAACATTAGTCGCCTTGTACGAACCCATGAATTCAATTCAATTCAATTCCTTTATTTGCATATAAATATGGTACATACAAGGTCTTAATTCTATGAAGTCTCACATATTTAGTCAATTTCCATGACATGCAAAAACTTATATTATATATTTATTTGTCATATATTTAACATTAAATTCTAAAAACTCCTTTATTGTGTAAAATACATACTGCATAAGCCAATCATGCAAAGCCCTTTTAAATTTATGTGGGACTACCTTTTTTATTTCGTTTGGGATTTTATTAAATATCGTTATGCACATATTGTAGCAATTTTTTTGAAATAGCGTCGTCTTTGGTTGCGTGTTTATACAAAGTCGATGTGCGTGTCTCGTACTTCTTGGATATATGTCTTTTTCCGTTTTAAATAGTCCTCTATTACACTTAACAAAATAGCATGCCTCCAAAATATACAAGCATGCCAATGGGAGAATGTTAGCTTTTTTAAATAACGGTCTACATGATACATATGGTGCTACATTATAAATGGCTCGTATGCACTTCTTTTGCGCTAAATGAGTGTAAGGGGTTGGTGCTATTCTACTCTGCCGGACACCACACGGCCAACTTTGACTGTGTTTGATACTACTATGGTATTGAAATCATAAACTGTCAATTAATTATAGAAATTAGACTTTGCAGTTTTCACACGAATTTCAATGTTTTATTTACAGTTTTAGCTTATAAAAGGGCATTTGGGAGTGTTCAACAACAACTAAAAATAAATTATGTTTGATGTATGCGACCAATTTTTCCGCGCGGAATAATGTCTAAGATATTTATTATTCATTTCAAAAATATATCAACTTACTCTAAATCAAATATTACTCTTCAATACTCTGGATACCAAATTCTTCACATACCATGATTTTGACCCACAAATGTTATATATATTTATTGTTGATTTGTTTCAGTGCAAGGAAAAAATGAGACCAGTAAAGAAATCTCTAAAGGCATTAGATAATCCTGATCAGACTTTGACAGAATCTGAGCAGGTGACCAGGACACGATCGTGCCTTACGCATATTGGAAATCAGATAGATATTTGTTTAGAGGAATATTCTGATCCCGAGAAAAAAGTAGAATGGAGAAGCAATCTCTGGTATTTTGTGTCAAAGTTTACTAATTTCGATGCCAAGCAGTTGTACAGGTTGTATAAATTTGGTTTGAAGAAACCTGATGGAAAGATAAAGGATGGTAAACATAAGGAAAATGTTAAGGTTAGAATTAAAAATATTATTACATATTTAATTTATTGCTTTAGTTTTGTGTGAATTGTATTCGTCAGATGATACAATATTGTCGAGGTCTTATCGCCCTAAGTAAAGGAGCTAATGTATCCCGTAATGTGGCTCGTATGCCTCAGGGTCTAGTTAAGACTAATTGCCGAGTTCTGATCGGCAATCGCTTATCCGATTGACGATCAGAACTCGGCTACGTTCGGTAGCCGTTCGGTTCGCTTGTAGATCGGCGCCCAATATAATCTACGATTGTCATCTTGGCTAGACCCAGTACCATATTATAACAAAAAAATCATATTTTGCTCTTTTTTGGCTTAATTTCTATACATATTTTAAATCATTCACAGGCTAACAATAAAAATAACCATAATTCAAACAATCATGTTAAGTCATTCAAAAAGAAGGCCTCAAATGATGACACCAAAGAGAGAAGTGAAAAGAAGCCCAAAATAGATAAGGAAAAGTCAGAAAAAAATGACAAAACAGGTCATTCATCTGGCGTAAAACGAAAGCTAGAAGACGGAGAGTGTGATCCGGAACCAAACGATAACAAACGTCACGACAGGTGAGGAGTGGTATCATGATTTTCTTTGACATATCTACATCATTTTAGTCGCAAACACATTTAGTTGCCTCATCCGCTTTCCATTAATTTGTTTTCGTCCTAATTAACACCGATCGTCTCACGTGTCGGCTCGCTAACATTCCTCGTATGCTCACCGCCATATCGCTTCCATCCCTGCAGAAATAAACACAAGCACAAGGATCGCAAGGATAAAGATAGGAGCTTGAAGCGGGACGATTTGCTCTACAGAGAGAGGAGTCGCTCGGAGCGGGAGCGCGATAGGGAGCGGGACCGGGACCGGGACCGGGACAGGGAGCGGGACCGAGGGCGCGACCGCGACCGCGGGCACGACCGTGACCGGGAGCGGTCGCGGACGCGGCGGGACAGCGGGGGCGCGGGGGCGCCGCGGGTGCGCCCCGCGTACGCGATGCCGCACCCGCACCCGGACCACCCGACGCACCCGGGCTGGACGCCGCCGGCCTACCCCGGCCCGAGGCAGTACCGCGGCGACCGCACGCCGCGCGCGCACGACAAAAGACGGTGAGTACATAATAATCTCAGAAGTTGACTAGTATTAGTATTTCTCTTTTGTGGTCCATACTGGCGGTACTTGGAACTGTTTTTTCCGGGTACCGTCAGTATCTTGAAAAAACTTTGTGAATGACCTCTTAAACACCTAGTACAGGAAATATGTTTGTAGGTCCTGGAAACTTCAATTATTCATAATTCCTGAATTCTCGCGTGAACTATTTTTTGTTGCTTTTCGACTTCGGACAACAGTCTGGGACTGTTCTCAACAAAACGCAAAAAATACAAGAAATCTATTTGCAACAGTGCCAAACACTGATGCTTGACAAACACTGGACCTTTAGGATACGATAGCAAACTATTGATGGGCAACGTCAGTTGCATTTCTTCAATATTTCCCTATCTAACTTAGATAACGATTGCAGAATTTGTTTTTTAAGAATACGCTATTTTCCAAATTTGATGAAATAGAAATTCGTACAATTATGTACGAATCTCTATTTCAAGAAGATTAAATTCAAATAAACGATGCTGTTGTTAAAGGAATTTGATGTCATTGTTCCTTACACAAATCTTAATAGAAGATTCCCCCGAGAATAATTGGCTTGATTGGTTATTATTGAAAATAAGATCAAATTTCCTTTGTATGGAGCGCCCTTAGGGAAACCCCTTTAAATATTTCAGTGGTGAATCTGTCGCGCAAGTTTGCTTTTAGAGTGTGACCCTATCCCATCATAACACTAGGCTATGGCGGTGCGAAATACCGGGGTAATTTATTCTGCGATTCTTTTCTTTACAATGCTATTAAAATGGAAAATAGCGTATTACTTTGCAATATATGGTGGTCATTTTCGGACATAGTAACAATTGCAACGATGTCCAGGTACCCGGCGGGCTACGGTGGCGCGATGGGCAGCCACTACGGCGGGTACTACGACGGCGCGGCGGTGGCGGGCGGCATGGCCTTCCCGCCCGGCCGGCCCTACCCCGAGGACTGGCGCGGCTACGCCCAGCCCGACTACCCCTACGACGACAGAGACTACGAGCGCGAGGTCTACAGAAGGGACTATGACAGACGCGCGCCACCCACTTAAATACCACATAAGTTCTAATATGTAAATATAGATGTAGTTTTGTTCTTTTGTAAATAGCAGAGATCTCTTTCTGTGGACGCTGGTTAAACCGTGAATCCTTAAAAGTGTAAGTGACAATAGTGCTGTGGTTTATATCAATGTGATAATAAGCGAAGCGCATCGATTTCAACTCGAAACGTTGGATAATATTAGTGACTGTGTTTTATATAAGTGAGACTGTAAAATAGATTTATTTATTACCAAATCCGATTGTCAATGTACAGGTGTAGACGAAATATCTAAGTACCATTAATTTTTATATTGTTCTAATTTTTGTTGCCCAATGTACCAGTTTAAAGTAATTAAATTGTAATCCAATTTTCTATTTATTTGATGCCTTGTCTTGACGGATGATGTATAATTTAATTTCAAATTTTAAATGGTGATATACAAAATGTAGTTGATAGCAATTGTACAAATTTAGAAATTGTTAATAGGATGCATAAAAATTCAAAATCATGTGCAATTTCGAATTGTGTATAGCTTATTGAAAGAGGCACATAATCTTTATCATTGCATTTTAGCAGTGGAAAGGAAAGGAGTGTTTGATTTGTACATTCATTTCATTACATGCATTTCTGAGCCCTAGTGGGGCTCGCACAGTCCTATTTTTATACATTATGTAGTCTTATTTCTCTGTTACATGCGATTGAATGTAATAAGAGCGGAAGCATCTTAAAATGGTATTAGCCATGATGATAAAATAAAACATTATTAAAGTTGAAAATGTGTATTTTTTCCATCCTTCAACTGACCTGCACGGCTAGCACAAGTGTGCCCGCGACACACCTCGCGCCGCGAGAGATCGTTTGTTTCCTTCTCTCAATACTAAGATGAAAGAGATAGCAGTATCTACGTCGCGCCTTTTTTCGCACACTTGCGGTAGCCGTGCTGGTAGGGTAGGTAGTTAATTTGTTTTCGATTAGATTTGAACGGAGCGTTACCTGATACAGCCAAGCACGACAACTATTTTGTAATAACGTAACTAGTCGATATTCGAGCAAATAGGATTCACGAGAATAATAGTGTAGCTTGTATCTTTTCTACTACACGACGAAGATGAATATGGTAGGTTCAGGGAAAGGGTAAGGAAAATTTAAACGACTGCCTGAAAATCTGTCGAGTTGTGCAAATCTGCCGATTTCAAAATCTGACGAGCTGGAAATGTGGACTCTTGTGAGTGGGATTATGAGAGAAATAGTGGGAAAGGTGCAGTGGTCTTGTCGGTCAAAACGCGCTCGACTCATTTGAATTTCTTAGAATTTTTTTGCTATTGTCTCGAACAAAAGAATGAAAATTCCCCGAAATGGTACTTCTGCGAAAAAAGGCTTGTATTTCACTGCGTGAGAACCACTGTCAAGATGGCTAGTTTCGGTTCAAATTCATGATACCAAGGGGTATCGTATGCATGTGCTCGTGATAACATAAAACTTTTTATTTTGCGATTTCAAAGTTGGTGCCATAATACCTAAAAGTTGTTTGATATCACAAGCACGTGCACGTGGTACCCCTTGGTATCATCAATTTGAAGTCGCATTTATTATTCCCTGCAGGTTGAATACTCGTTAGCGTCAAAACGGTACCAAGTGTTGAATTTCAACAATTTAATCTTGTATACATGTCGAATATTAAATATTCCTTAGTACCAAATCGGGCCAGGCAATCACGCTTGCAGAGAGCAAATCCGAAATATATGCATTACACTAAATGTATCTACCCTATCTCCTAAAGGTAAGTGCATATTGAGTATGTTCTGTGATCCGTCCGTGCCACACGTTGGTACAATCAATATTATTTCTGAAATGGTGACCTGATACATATGGGCTGGAAATTGATTTTGTCATACCTAATAGTTCAAAGATTTTGTATGTTTCCTACCTACCTGAATAGTAACATACCCCGTATTAGGTGTCTGCTCCAAGTGCGAGCCTGTTGCGCGCTTTCGTAGTGGATTTCCAGTGCGCATGTCTGCCGACGTTCATTCAAGTAGTCTCTTCATCAGGAGCGCTTCAGTCACCCCCCTGCGTTGGTGTTGGCGCAACGTGGGGTCTGTTATCAGTTTGTGCATTCTACCTTTCTGTGTAACCTTTTAAATCTGACAGTACCTAGTGGTTGATTGAAGACTGCGTAATATCTTGTGAACCATAAAACAAGTTTCCTCCAACGCTACATTCAAAAGTAAGTATTTAAATAGGATTTTCTATCCTAATCTAATTTAATAACAATGGATTATTGATCGACTTTAATAATAAAAGAATTGAAGGTAAGAGTGCCTATTACGTATGTTTTCGCAAGTTTTGTGCATATAGGACGTTACAATATGGGTAGGGCTGTCTCTATCTATCAGGTAGGTAAGAAGGTATCCCATTTGAACCTATTTATTTTTGTTTACAAACTGTCAACAGATGATTCCACAGGGTGTATCATGTGCATAGCAAGATTTCGATATCTTCGGCAAAATCACCCTTAATTTTCATTAGAAATCCATTCTTACCTACTTTTGATATTGTGGCGAGAGCGAGATTTCTTATCAACGTGGTTCGTTGAACCCATACAATCCGTTAAGTAGCTACCTGTATTGCCAAACCGCTTGTTTACCGCTAGCTGATATCAAATAATGACTTAAAATTCGAAGCCAAATTCGCGTGTTATATGGAAAACAGTTCTATCTATGATTGTATAAGTTTTATTAGGCATCTTACCACATCGCTGTCAAGTTTAGTAAAGTAAAATATATTTATTGCACTTACTTCCAAGGCACAAAAGTACAAAACATACAAGACAATAACCAGTGGCGTAGCTTGTCCTTCGGGGGGCCCCGTGTATCAATATTTGTCTAGGTTAACTTTAATCACTGAATAAGTGTGCGTAGCGAGCTCTACATTAGCATTACAATATACTGTAAATTACAAAAATAAGCGATATGTAATATAAATAATAAACAAGTTACGATAGTTAATGAGCGAGCGCAGGGAGCTCGAAATTTCTTGAATTATGTGGGCGGAGCGGTCCTGCAATGTTTGAATATTTTTTCCACGGGAAGTAAAGAAGAGTTTAACTGAAATCATAGATAACGAATTTTTGCTTACACACATTTGGGGGCCCCGTATCATTGATACGGCTGATACGGCGGTAGCTACGCTCCTGACAATGACAAAAAGAGAAAAACTAAAAATATTTATAAGAAATACACCAATTGTCATAAGCATAATGCCACGGCAGACGCAGTGGCGCTGGTGAGCCCCAATTTATTAGCTTTATAATTACTCGGGTCGGCAACTCAGTAGCTACTGATACTGATACTTGCTCACATTGCTAGCAAACATCCATAGGCTGCCGTAACTGTAAGTATAACAAAAGTAGGTAATTCTGTGGCTCACAGAAGATCGACGGAAAGTGTTTATTGTACATTGCTTTTACCTTTAGATATTTTAAAACATTATGGTTTCTTTATTTTTTCCAGTAACTATTCTCAACTCTTCAGTGCAATGAGAATGTATAATGTGTGATGGAGCGAGGCGGGAGGCGCGGCTCCGTCAAACAATGGGGTTGTTGGTGCTCAGCGCGCTCGTGGCTACTGCTACCGGGTGCTACATTTTCCCAAGTGGTGAGTTATATTCAGGCAATATTTGCAATAGGTATATTTAGGTAGGTACTGGAAAGAGGACAAGTTATAAAAATCTTTTCATGCCCTTAATTAAGCACTCTTATGTTGTAGTGAGTATCGATATTGGAATTCAGGACTTTCAACAATTCGATCACCAACCTGCCTGCTAACATAGAGATTGGGCCAAAAAACTCTACATACTAATACGGATACTACATAATAAAAGGCGGACTTTGGGCCGCGGCGTTCCGCGCAGGGGCACAACCAGGACAAAACGCCAAGATGATGGTGACTAATACGTACCTAGCAGGCTCAAGTTCAACATTGAATCCATATTCTTCCATCCAAAAAGACAATTTTTTTCTATGATAATCGGTGGACGAATAGGCAAGCAGGTCACCTGACGGGAAGTGGGGCTGCGGTGAACCGCTTATGTATGGTCATTACATTAGCAACACCAGCGGTAGGTATCACTAATTCCTCGCCCATTTCTAAACCCCATGACATGTCGCTTAAGCAAATGCTAGGCCCATCCACTACCAAATCCACGTTTCCCCCTGAAACACCGGCGAAATACAATACTTACTTACTATTTAAAGTAGGTAATATTGATTAACCGCTGTAAGGCGGAGTTGGGCGGCTCCAATTTGAACACGATATCCCGCTTTGCTCTACCTCTTTTAACTGGTCTGTCGTCAATGATGGCTTGGCTCATTGCAGACGTACCGAACCCCTGTGAAGGGGTGACCTGCGGGCCGGGCGCGTCGTGCCGGCCCACGGCCGACGGGCGCTCGTACACCTGCGAGTGCCCGGCCTCCTGCCCCAGCTACGGAGACCACGAGGGCTCACGTCCGCTCTGCGGCAGCGACGCGCGCGACTACCCCGGCGACTGTGAGATGCGGCGGGCGGCCTGCGAGTCGAATACCAATATAACGTTCATGTATTACGGCAAGTGTGGTGAGTGTTTGGGTAGACCACAGGCGGTGTGCTTACAGAGGGAATGCTTTTGCGGAGGAAGGCAAGGTGGTATGCAAAGTGTTATATGATTCAGGTATGAAACCGGTGATTGTGAGGTGCAGCGCGGCTTGCCAGTCTGGTGCCAAATCTGGTGAATATTCGGAGGCTGTAGTTATGGGTGACTAGACCCACCATCAGGCAGCGGTCCTGTCTGTCCGTTTGTCACTCCTTTCTAAATCATAATTTTGTCAAGCCAATTTTTTCTAGCCACTAAACGGAACTGTCGCTTATGCTGGATCGGGTAAACTCGACTTCTCCCAATAAAGTTCTTCCAATGTTGAAATTATTCCCTTCCATCGTGTGAACTTCTGTACTTAGGTAGTTTAAAAATATCCTTATCTAGCCTATACGTTTTAGATGAGTGTGATTTCCAGCGTTCTCGTTTTGTATAAAGTTTCGTACCTTTCCAGATCCATGCGCGGGCGTGACCTGTCCCGACCCTGAGGTCTGCCAACTAGACGAGCGCCGACAGCCTCTCTGCCGCTGCGCCGAGCCTTGCCCCCTGGAGTTCTCTCCAGTGTGTGCTTCAGACGGGAAGACATACTCCAACGAGTGCCAGATGCACCGAGAGTCGTGCCGCGCTAGGAAGCAGCTGAAGGTCGTGTTCAAGGGCCAGTGCAGCTCGGGTGAGGAGCTGATTGTTTGCGTTTGAAAGCGAATTATACTCTTGTCAATTTGTAATTACAAGTAATTCAGAGATTTAAAAAATATTTTATATATTGTGGGTCTCTCTGCCTACTCTAACGGGAAGAAGGTGGGACGTTATTGTATCATCATCATCATTACAGCCCGTAACAGTCCACTGCAGGACTTAGGGCCTCTCCCACGAAAGGGAAGGTTATTGCCATAATCTCCACGCTTGGCAGGCGGGTTGGAGATCGCAGTGTTTAAATAAAACAATGGGAAATGCTGCTGCCCATTTTCCAGACTAGGGAGACTCTTGATATTTTGCCTCGAAAACATTAGTCGCCTTGTACGACACCCATTAGTGTAAGGTATTGGTGCTATTCTACTCTGCCGGACACCACACGGTCATGCCGGACACCACATGGCCACGTTATTGTATATATGTAAACAAATTCAAGCTACCTAACTCATGGCATCAAAAACAAAATTCAATCCATAATTTATCTATCATTAAACACAAACGCATTTGATAGAATACCGATGAGGTGGAGGATAGATAGAGCTTGCTCTCTTCTCACTCTAATAGAGCACGGGAGGCTATGAAGACGTCGAATATCTCTATCATTGAAGATAAATGAAAAACGGATATTAACATAGCATTGGTCTAAGGCGCTGTCCTAATTGGAACGGTCGTGCGACGGGCGGTTTTGAGGTCTCCTATTGGTCGGGCGGCGTCCGTCGTACGACCATGGTCGCACGACCTTTGCCAACTAGGACAGCGACTAAGTCGCGCACCAGAAATCAAACACAAACCTTACATTTCCCTCACCACAACCTAACATTTTCTCATTACCCAATCAGGCGTTAACCCCTGTGCGGAGGTAGAATGCCGCCACGGCGCGGAGTGCCGCGTGGAGGCCGGGGCTGCGGCGGCGGGCGCGGTGTGCGCCTGCGCAGCGCCCTGCGAACCCGTTCTGCGGCCCGTGTGCGGCTCGGACGCGCGCACGCACGACAGCGAGTGCGAACTGCGACGGGCTGCGTGCCTTCTGGGGCGGGAGATTACGGTGCTGCATGCGGGCGCTTGCGGTAAGATGCACTGCGTTTGGCTTTGTTAATTCAGTCCAAGGCCGACCCTTTCTGCCTTTTCTTTACGTTCCATTTCGAAGCTAAGCTTTGTACTGGAAACTGTCCTGGCGGTCTTGTTGGGTTTACAAATTACTTTCCTACAAGAAGGTGCCTGTAGTTGAGCCCATGTTACGGCGAGATCTTCCTAACGTATTGGACTAATGGATGTAAAAGGCACCTCATACTTACATACCACAGTCCACTGCTGGAACCGAGCTTTCTCCACATTAGTGGAGGGCATTGCCATAATTTCCATGTCTGGCAAGCTAGTTGGAGATCGCAAATAAACGACACAATATGAAAAGCTCGGGCTTTGCGTAACTCCAGTGGACCTGGGGGTCTAATAAGGCCACATTAGTGTTTCATATTATAATTCATATTAGAGTGCCACAAACTTATCTGATCCGGTCGCCAGTACTGAAACTAAATGACGCCATTTCGAACTGTCATGTTAATGTCAACAACAGCGACGCTGCAGATAAGTTTGTGACAAATAATTATGAATCATAATAAGAAACGCTAATATGGCCTTTTTAGATCCCAATGTATAATTCTCACCTAAATGTCTAACTGGTTAGGTTCGAACGGCGTGTGCGCGGGCCGCGTGTGCCCGCACGGCGGCGAGTGCGTGGCGGCCGGCGCGGGCGCCCGCGGCGTGTGTCGTTGCCCGCGTTGCTCCAACGAGTTCGCACCAGTCTGCGGCTCTGATGGCATTTCTTATGGGAATCGGTGCAAGCTGCAGCTGGAAGCCTGTAGACATCGGCGTGACGTGCAGGTGCTGTACGACGGGCCTTGCAGTGAGTATTTAGTAAAATTAGATTTCTTATTTATTTATTTACTTCACCATACATTTGTAGCATTACAGTATACTTAACACTAATGCACTACAAACGTGACAACAATTTTACAAATAAAAATAGTAATAAACTATGGCACATTTCCATGCAAAATTTAAATAATTAGGAACGATCATTCATTCATCAACTCACAAAACCTCAGACACATACGTCGCACGTCTGTCCATCCACTAGCAAATACGTCACACTCAGGTGCTGATGTCTGAAGAGCATTCAGCATGTCCATAGCGCGAAGTAAAGGAGAATGCGCGCGAGCTACGGTTCGCGCGGCCGGAATCGCGAGGAGCCGGTTCTGAGGGGGGACAAATAAACTTACTACCTGTGAGACCAGAGCCGTACAGTCGGCATCCCCGCGCAACGTGAGACACACCATTATGAGCAAATTAAAGTTACGCCTTACTTCCAGAGAATTGAATCCTAGCGTACCCAGCAGGTATTTAGTGGGGTATAAAAAGGGATAGTATCCATACATTTTTTTATATAGAAATCGCAGAAACGCTTTCTGGACTTTCTCCAGAAGCAAGGCATAACTACTCTCATATGGATGCCAAATGACAGAGGCTGACTCCAGTTTACTCCGCACTAGTGCACAATAAATGAGTTTGATGGCACGGGGGTCTTTAAAATCGCGCGAGTTTCTAATTACGAACCCCAGCCTCCTTGAGCAGTCGGATGCAAGACTCTTCATATGCTCATGGAAGTTTAGCGCGGGATCAAAAATAACGCCCAGGTCCTTAATTGTGGTGACACGATTAATTATGTTAGCGCCCAGTGTATACTGAGCTACAAAAGGACCTTTAGACCGACTAAATGACATGACATGGCACTTCGATGGATTAAAGTGTAGCTTATTATTTACACTCCATTTATACACAGCATCGATGTCCGACTGTAATGACTTACAGTCGGAAATCTCAGACACCTTATGGATGAGCTTAAGGTCGTCAGCATACAACAAGCTACGAGAAGATTGGAGAGCCTGTTCCATGTCATTCACCATTATACTAAATAATAACGGACCCAAAACTGAACCCTGGCTGACCCCGGAACGTGTATGATACGTACCAGATTCATAGCAACCGTGGCGGATGTATTGTTGCCTGTCACGCAAGTAACTAGCGAAAAGATTCAACAATGATGGAGAAAACCCTATAGAACATAGCTTACTCAGCAGCACATCATTATCAACCCGGACAAAAGCTTTTTTAAAATCAAAGTAGACCACGTCTACCTGAATACCTTTGTCGAGGTGATCGGAGACGAGGTCCACCAAAGTAAGAAGGTTGGTAGTTACAGAGCGTTTAGAACTGAACCCATGTTGGGAATCGCTCAGAAAAGGCTTGATCTGCGAGTTAATGTGTGTACACAGTATCAGTTCATACACTTTTGCCAAAGACGATAAGTTGGCAATGGGTCTATAGTTCTCAACATCCTTTAAATCGCCCGACTTGGGGATAGGTTTCACTCGGGTAGTCTTAAAATGTTGCGGGTAACATCCGGTGGAAATAGATAAGTTTAGGATGTGGTAGAGTGGGTTTATAAAAAAGTATTTACAGGCTTTAATAATGAAAGCAGGCAGGTTATCTGGGCCAATCGAGGGTTTCAATTTGTCTATGGCGGTTTCGATATCTGTAAGAGAGATACTCTTAATGTCGATGTAGTTAGCAGACGAGGTTCGCTCTGCCGTAATTACGTCTGCACTTACCAGGCGAGGGACGTCAGGCAAGAAGACACTAGAAAAATACGAGGAGAAGGCGTCCGCCGCCGCACTACCAGTATGTTCCCTACCTTCTAAAGTCACTGAGGTCTGAAATCCGCCCTTAAATCTCAGCCCATTTATATGATTCCAGAATGCCCTCGGATCACATCTAATCTTGTCCTGAGTTCTACGTAAGTAGTTCCTATATGCAGAGGAAGATCTTCTTTTAATATCTGTTCTAAGACTGGCAAACTTAGCATAGGAATCCATGCAGCCACGCGACTTCCATACGCAATGAAGTCTTGCCTTACGCTTTATGTCCCTAATGAGATCCGCAGTGAACCAAACAGGATAGACTCTACTGGCCTTCTCATGTCTTATCTTCCTTGGTATGCCACTCATCAAAAACATGAAAAACAATGGCGTAAAAAGTATCGAGGGCGTCATCGACACTCTGAGCAGCGTACACTCCATCCCAATTGGCACTAGCTATAAGATGATATAATAACTGATAATTTCCTTTAGAGAAATTCCAGTCACCCCGAGAACAGATGTTGCTAGGCTCAATCGTCTCGGACTGCCCTCGCTTTGCATCTCCTAGGGGGATACAAACTTCAAGGGGTGGGTGATATACATCTCGTCGTTGGACAAGACCGCCCCCCTGTATCTCAGAGACCGTGGTACGAGCTATGTTCTCAGACACCAGCACCACATCTAGCTTACCTCCATACAAATTCTCTACATCATTCATCTCAGTCAACCCACATACAGAAAGAAAATAATTATAATTATTCAAAATTTCAGTTGATTTATAGTTGGGGTTAAGGTTTAGGTCACCTAATATTATGACTACACCCCTTAGAGAAGCAATCACTGACTCTACTTTTTGGAACCAAGTGATGTATTCAGTATCCGTAGCTCTAGGGTTGATATAAACAACACACAGGTTACAGGTGACGCTTCCAATAGTGCACGACGCCCACAGATCTTCGCCGGCAACAGTTTCAAGTTCAAGTCGACGTAGTAACTGTATTCCTGGGCGTGCAGCAAGCAACACCCCTCCGCCATAGCCAGTTGTTCGATCACGGCGCAGGACACTCCACCCAGTGCTCGCTATTTCAGCATCATCCACTGACTGACTCAAGAAGGTTTCAGTGATTGCCACGATATCACATCCCATTGCTAACACATTGCACCTGAGATCCGCAAGTTTGGTGTTAAGTCCTCTGACGTTCTGATAAGTCATACAAACGTTGCAGACTTTCCTAGTTTGATCTGTCATCTGTGGGCTTTTCGGTGTTAGGTTTGTTGTGTCTGCGAAATAACCAGGCCTTGACACGCGCATTCTCGGGCCAAACATCGGCAGATAGGCATTTATCAAAATGAACTACCGGAACAGTAATCTTATAGGATTTATAATCGCCTCTAGACTTAAGCTCCTCTACTAAGCAGTTAGCACCCGCACACAGCTGATCCAAGTAGCTGCGAATGTCATCCACACCTGACAACATGTTCCACAGATGTATCGATTTGCGGTGCTCAACAGCTTTCAAAGTTGTAATATTAGGCCCAGCAGTACCGCGAATATAATTGGAGCGCCTCGACTTTCCGTAGACAACTTCTGTCCAGCCATCCTGAGCACTGTCACGCCCTGTCGATGAACGTCCCACATTACGATCTTCCTTACTGGATTCATGGGCTAAGCTAGCCGCCACTGTAGGTTTCTTCGGTTTAGGCGGATCGACCGTGTCCATCTTATCAACTTTTGGGGCCTCTACAAGATTCCGTTTCTCAGCGACACTCTGCTCACCGGGCACAAGGACTGGAATGACAGGGGGCACCATAGATTTGTCCATGTTTATTCCACTGGAGACCGCCTCCACACAAGATATGGTACGCCGACATGGACATTGGGCCTCTAATAGAGTCTCCACTTTATGTAGACGTTCGTTCGTCGCATCCATTTTAATAGTACACGCCTTGAGAGAGTCACATCCTGAGGGCTACGATGTAGTGTCAAATCCCCGACACTATGCTCAAGGACCGTACCTTCAGGTGCTTTGGATGCCGCTCCGTCCAAGGACATGACTGAATCGTTACCTGGAGAGGACCTTGCCGGTGTGACAGGTACAGCAACAGTATTTTTCCTGATTGTAATATTCCTCAGCGTAGTAGGTGTTCCAACGGGTATATTACAATTACGGCCTATTTTCTTCGCGGCTATGCAGCATTCGGTACAAACCCAAGAGGCCTTATCAGCATCAACGCTGGATTTACCACAACAAAGGAGATGGTACACTTTACTGCACGACTCCAGCATACAGCGCAGACTGGCTTCCTCCTCTTCAATTACTATCTCCTGCCGACACCCAGCACAAATCATCATACAAGTTTTAAAATATTACTATTTATTAAGCTTAAGCGCAAGCCCAACACTTCAAATATAGCAATGTGTAAAAGCAATTTATGCACAAGCAACAGGTAGCGCACTCAATCACAACGGATCGGTAGACTCGGGCGCAGGCGCCGCGCCGCGCAGCGACACAGTAGGTAGGTACAGCGTGGAAGTGAGCGGGGCGACAGCGGCGCAGCAAATGACGTCAGCGGCGCACTTGTAGTGACCGCGTATTTCGCCGCGTCGACGCTATGTGAAATAGCGTAGTGGTTCCCGTAGCAAGTTTGTACGCCACGCACTGGAAGTTCCGGGTTCGAGACCAAGGTATGGTCAAAACAAATATTGTTTATATTTTCACTTAAACTGTCCAAACAGTAGCTGTCCCACTCTAGACACGCCCAGAAGGCGTCAACAACAGGTAAGATCACCGCAAGAGGAATTGAAATTTGGATATCCAACCAATCACAAAGGCAAATAAATAAAATCACAAAAATCACAATTCGGAGCAAAAAACACGATCGCGCGCGAAGACTGCGACTGCGCAACTGCGCAACTTATATTAGGTACCCTTCTACGTTTCGTTAAGTACGTTCTACTTCTACTACAGAAATACCGTCTACGTTTCGTTCACCGCTCGATTTGCGTGCCGCTAGGTGTAACACCGTCGAGGGTTAAAATTAGAGATGTAACGGATATCCGGCCACTATCCGGTATCCGGCCTATCCGGCCATAATTTACTATCCGGCCGGATACCGGATAATGCGTTAATATCCGGCCGGATACCGGATAGTAAAAAATTTATGAAAAGTCCATAAAAGTGATTTTGCTCATCGGAAATATATGCCCTTCTGTAGCAGTCGAGTAAAAAGTCGTATCAAAACGTTCAAAAGCCATAAATATTAATCAAAGAACTATTGATTATGTCGACATCGGCACCTATTCTACTCGTATCGTTCATTTGGTAGGTTAGCAAAAAATTTAAATAGTTTTCTGGTTTCTTCTTTTTGCACTATGCCTTTTCCATTAGCTGGAGTCAGCTCTCCTTGTCTGCTTCCTCCATTTGTGAGCAGTAGCAGCGTCAATAATATTGTCCTTCAGGTTCAGGTTGATCCGCCGTCAGCCTGGTGACGTGTAGGTTCCTTCCGCGTCAGTGAGTCGTCGTCGCCAAATTTAGGGCTACTTGCACTAAGGTGATCTTTGGGGCGGCGGAGCACAAGCCCACAGAATCGCATTGAGCGTTCTTAAATTTTCTCGGGCATAGGTGTGACTTTGGAACTACCACGAGTGTGGACATTACGTACTTTGCCCAACAGAGTGACACCCGCTGATCAGCATAAATGCGCATTTTTGTCGTGTGTAGTTTTGACAAGTGCTGTTTAGTATACGAGTAATAATGTACTTAGTGTAATAATTTAACGATCATACTAAACAATATACTTACAACCAAGATATATATTGATATTATAGATATGAAAAATATTATCCTGGATTAATAATATGAATTTCTTTATATTTAGAGGTAGTATACGATGTCGTTTATCCTCTACGATGCTGTGGGCTAATGTGTAAGTCCGTATGTTGAAACTATCAATCCGTATGAGGGCGGAAGAATTGTTCAGTTCAACGTTCAAATTATTCACATTAAACGAAAACTTTAAATTACATTAACATATGCAGTCGTATAAAGTCCTACGCTGCGATTACAGCTTGCACAAACTTGTTCAGAGACGATGAACTGCGAATATCCGGCCGCCGGATATCCGGCTATCCGGCTAGAAGGCTGGCCGGATATCCGGTATCCGGTATCCGGCCAAACAACTATCCGTTTCATCTCTAGTTAAAATACTTTATCGCTTCATTTTTCAGATGGATGTGAAAATAAGAAATGTGAATACTACGCAGTTTGTGAGAGCGACGGCGTGTCTGAAGCGAGCTGCGTTTGCCCTAAACATTGTGAAGAAGGAACGGTAAGTCGAACATATGGTATAATTTCATAAGGAATTAAGTATGGAGTTCGTTGATAATAAGTCGCCGAACTATATTGAAAAATTGACAATTTAAGATAGATATTCCTTATCACTCGGCTCGTGCCTCGCCTTAGAACAGTGAGCTGCAGAGTGCACTGAATCAAAAGAGTACAGGCTCTTGGCAGTTCTGCACAGTGTTGTAGATTATATCTTGATATGATGAATAAAACTTGTAAGTATGTTATGTAAACCCTTTTTTATTTGAGTCCTTGATACAAGTGAGTACACTGTTTGATAGTATGTAGTGCACTGGCTAACGTACTGGCGGAATGCCTACGTATCATAAATGCTGACTCGGAACGGTATGCTGTAATGAGACCGTACAGATAGCTTACGTTGATTGTATTGTAGAGGGGTCTCACACGCGAGTGTAAACGCCATTCGCCATCCATAGTCCTTTGACTCCTGCTGCTCCTGCCCATACAGAGCCCCAGACGCGTGCGCCGCGAGGTACGAATTGAGAAGCTAGCTTGTTCACTCGCGCGTTGTCTCACAACTCGTGCGCTAGTGTAACTAGCTATAAGAGCTTTGTGGCGCTTATCATTACTGGGACTGGAAGGGCACCGTAGGTCATTCAACGTCTTCGAGTACAAGAAAATATCTACATTGTAGTGATAGTAGAGGTTTAAAAGACCAACAAACCTGTGCACAACCTTGTACCATTTTTTTAGTGACCCAATCTTCATCTTTTCTTAGCGATAGTACTTAGATAGGCACTTATCCTCTTGTGTGGGTTCTTGAAGTAAAAAAACCGTGGTGCCATCACATACTCTTGGCAGTATTGCTAAAGTCACCAAAAACAAAAGCAACTTTTAGTTGTACCTATTTAATGTGGATAGTGGAATTTTTCTTGTACTTGATGACGTAGGATAATCTTTGGCGCTCTCACAGTCTATTATGTATGTAAAATACTTCGCCTTTTCTATTCCAGGAAACAGAAGAAGTCTGTGGGAACGACAACCAGACTTACAGCAGTTTATGCGCACTGCGCGACGCTGCGTGCCGCGAGAAGAAACACGTTCATGTCAAACACATGGGTTCATGCGGTAAATTGTTGATAACTTTAGCTTGTTTACAAATACCTTGCAATTGCTTTTATGATCGTTTGAGAACTACGCTGATTTGCTAATGAGATAACCCTCAAATGTGTCATACCATGAGGTAAAGCCTGCCTCCTGGCCATAGGGTCCTGTCGATGTTGCTGCTACCTCTCAGTGTAAAGTGTATCATATTTCAAAAGAAAAACACAAACCAATTGAGCTTTACAACGATCATTGTCACTGCGAGGGGCCTAAGTTATCCTCAGGCCTCAGAGGAAAAGACCTCAGCATAGTTTCCCTATTGGCGCCATGTCAGTTCCTTTTTACGATACATTCAGTATTATCGTTTTCGTGCTGAATTGTTTTGACTTTTTGAAACGTACTTTATCACGTCCCATACAATAGGGTTTATAGAGAGAAAACGCCAAACAAACGCCCTTTGCTAGGTACACTACTACAAGCACAGGCTTAAGGTAAGGTGGCTATGTCCGACCCGAATTCTCGCCGCACGCAACGCATCTGCTAGAGTTTACGCCTGTGCTTGTAGTAGTGCACCTATCAAAACGCGTTTGTATACCGTTTTCTCTCTATATACTTTGTGGTAGAACGTCCCTAAAGTACGTTTTAATTGAAAGCGATAATACTGATTATGATTCGCTATGTATTTCTTGTGCACAATAAACTGTTAAATAAATGAAATAAATAATTACTAAAAAGGAAATGACATGGCGCCAATAGCGAAACTATGCTGAGGAAAAGACTGACGCCCCCTGCGGTCACTATGATCGTTAACAAGCTCAATTGGTTTGTGTTTTTCTTTTGAAACACATTTTACACTGAGAGCTAGCAGCAAAATCGGCAGGACCTTATGGACTCATGATATTACACATTGCCTCCAGAATCCTGCGCGGGCACAATCTGCCCTCCGGGCTCCTGGTGCGCCCGCGGGGCGTGTGGTTGCAGCCTGGCGTGCGCAGACGCAGCGCGCGAGCCCGTATGCGGCAGCGATGGCGCCACCTACGCGCACGACTGCGCACTACAGCGGGCGGGATGCGAGGCGAGGGCGCGTTCCGTGGCGCCGCCCACCGTCGCATACTATGGGGAGTGCGAGGAGCAGGACGAGGGCGGGGGGAATGGTACGTATTTGCAAAGTTACTTGTATTATGTGGGGTTGCGGGTGTAGCTTGGCATGCGCGGACGCAGCACGCGAGCCCGTTTGCGGCAGCGACGGCGCCACCTATGGGTATGGCATGACAGCCTGATAAGCAAGCTTCCTGCATACGGACTATCTCCCAGCTATTGTACCTGGATAGCTGATTTCCTGAAAGATCGATCGCTTCGTGTGGTTGTCGAGGGTCAAGCATCCGACACAATGCCAATTGATGCCGGTGTACCTCAGGGATCCGTCCTCTCTGCAACACTTTTCTTGCTCCACATTAACGATTTGCTAAAGCCCGGCATTCTTGGGTACGCAGATGATAGCACTGTTGTAGAGAGGTACTATTCGAGCGCGCGAGCTAGTGGGGCTCAGGTACGGGCCAGTAGAGAGGCACTACTCAAGCGCATCAATGAGACCCTGAAGGCTGTGGCAGACTGGGGTGAAGCCAACCTGCGGGGCTATTGGCTAACTCAGTTGACAACTGTATTTGACACTAGATAATTCTACACCACGTCATCTACGTTGAAAACTGGCAATAGAGTCTACCAAATTAGAGTAGTGTCAGATTTTTTTATGTCAAATTCAGTTGTCCACTGAGATAGCCGATAGGCCCTCTGGTCAGGTTTAGCCCTTTCCACCTAACACCGTCTTTCCGAGGTGAGTCGTTGCCTTTGGCCGACAAGCTGGAGCTGCTTGGTGTTACCCTATCATCAGACCTAAACTTTGGACCAAATGTTGAGTCAAGAGCCCAATTGGCTTCGAAAAAGCTTGGAGTCCTCGCCAGGGTGAGGAAGTACTTCACACCTGGACAGCTTTTAAATGTATACCAAGCACAAGTCCGGTCATGTATGGAGTACTGTGGTCACCTTTGGGATGGGTCCGCCAAGTATCAGCTAGAAGCTCTTGACTCTATCGACAGACGTGCCAAAAGATTGATTGGTGATGATTCGCTTGTCGAGTCTCGCCTTCTGGGTCTGGGACACCGTCGTAGAGTAGCCGGCTTGTCGGTCTTTTATCGAATTCACTTCGGTGAGTGCTCCTAGGAGCTCCACAACCTTGTTCCATTATGCCCTTTTTATCATCGAACAACGAGGGGGACAAAAAATCGTCATCCATTTATGGTCGATGTCCCACCATCTCGTACTAAGCGTTTTGCATCCACTTTTCTTATGCGCACTGCAAAGGACTGGAACTCTCTACCTGAGTCATTGTTCCCCGATACGTATAACCTTGGGGTCTTCAAATCAAGAGTGAATAGGTATCTTCTAGGCACGCATGCTACATCTTCGACCTCATCGTCGCTTTCCATCAGGTGAGTTGAGGTCAAATGCAAGCCTATTATTAATAAAAAAAAAAAAAAAAACCTACGCGCACGACTGCACACTGCAGCGGGCGGGATGCGAGGCGATGGCGTGTTCCGTGGCGCCACCCACTGTTGCATAATATGAGGAGTGCGAGGAGCAGGACGAGGGCTGGGGGAATGCTTTTGTACTTGATGACGTAGGATAACCTATGGTGCTAACAGTCTCAAAATGCTTAATTTAGCGACAGGCCCAGCCTACTTTAACTTCATACAAACCCCCCAGGCTCGCGTACAACCAAAACCGCCGACCTAACCAACGAGATCCGCTCCGAAGACGGCGAGAGTTCCAGCGCGACCCCAGCCGGCGCGGTGTGCGCTCGCGTGCAATGCGCGTTCGAAGCCACGTGCGCTGTCGATGGCTCCGGCCAGCCGAGGTGCGCTTGTCTCTTCGACTGCGCGAAGGCTCCTGCCCATCCAGTCTGCGCTTCGGACCTTCGGCTGTACCCTACACTGTGCCATATGAAGCTGGAGGCCTGTAGAAGACAAGAGGATCTGAGGCTGAGACCCCTGGCGCTATGTAGGGGGTTGGAGGTGGGTGGCTTTCGTTTATCATTACATAGTATAAAATAATCGCGTATGTCTGTATCTCCTCTTAAATCATGCATCGGATTTTGATGCGGCTTTCATTCACCATCATTTTGAGAATTTCTTCCGGAAGGTTATGCATAATACATGCATATAGTAAAGAAAAGCCGAAAAAGCCCGTACGAAACCGGGGCACACTGGTGGAGTACATAATACAGTTCAGTTTTGAAGAGTTTCGTCTCTATCATACGCGTGAGAGTAAATACGAAGCAGTAACTAGCCAATGGGGATCATTTACCGACTTATACCTACGTGCCCAACTATGCCTAACCTTAGTTGATACTTTAAAACTTCATTAACCATCATTCATTCCTTTCATTTATTCATTACCATCGTTATAATGGTAATGATGGTCTATACTTTAACTGTTCACTGCTGAATACTGGCTTCAACCTTCTCCACTGTTGGAAGGTTGTGCCGTAATATTTACGTTTGGCATAAGGGCTGGTGGCTATAATAACTTAAATTTCGTAAATTTGGTTAATGCTATTCTTCCTTCTGGACACCACACACCGGTCATATGTACCTAATACAAAATATATTCGTATTATAGTTCCGTCCCTGCGGCGAAGATGAACCTCTGACGGACTCTGAGGGTCGAACGCTGGACTGCGGCGGCGGCCCGCACCGGAAGGACTGCCCCGCCGGCAGCTACTGCCACCACACAACTAAGGCTGCGCGTTGTTGTAAGAAAGGTAAGGGGTTCTATTTTATTAGGGGTTCTAAGTAACATACGCAATATATGGCTACAACGCTGCTGCAATAATTTGCCAGATCTTTGTAATGTGGCCTCCCCTCACTCCGCTTTAGTAATTATAAGTTCGGAAGGTAATGTAAGTTGAGCCCTTCAATTCCGCCCTCTATTGTTGTTGTGCACCATCTAGCACCCTTTTTACTCGGCAGGATGATTTAAAAAATTACATTACAGCAATATTACACCAACAATATTGCTCGTTTAGAAGCCTATTTAGATTCGAATAACGACGACTTGAGAACGTAGTTCTTGTAATTGAAATTGACACGCTCAAGTAATTCGTGTAACCAGTACAGTGTATGCGTAAAAAAGGTCCACACTCATACTTTCGTTTTCCGTTTGATCGTTAATCCTGAATTGGTAACTTGACACACCGCTGATACGTCATACTCACCCCAAAACTCACAAACGTTTTCGACGCAGACAAGTCAGCCGTCGAGAAGAAAGGCTGCCAGGAGTCCTGGCATGGGTGCTGTGCCGACGGTGCGACCCCCGCGCGGGGCCCGGGCGGCGCGGGGTGTCCCTCCCCTTGCGGGTGCCACCGCCTTGGCGCGAAAGGGGACCACTGCGATGAGAGTGGCCAGTGTGCCTGCAGGCCAGGGGTGGGAGGCCCCAAGTGCGACCGCTGCGAGCCCGGCTACTGGGGCCTGCCGAGGATCGGGAATGGACATACTGGGTGTATACGTGAGTTGGCTTACTTTATTGTGCTGTATGTAACCTGTGGTTTAGCTTTGTTGGGACTCTACGAGCCAGGCTTCTAGATCGAGTCGAGGATCGGGGCTGGACATACTCGGAGCACACGTGACTTGGCTTTTGGTTATCTACTGTTGTTGTACTCTAACGAAATGTCTCCCGGGGACATGATTGCCGGGAACAATGTTTCCAATAATAATGATAAGCGACCGTGATGGAGGCCAGTCCTCATTATACGGCTTGATCCAGTGGCATGATCAAATAGTTTGATCAAGCCAAACTAACCCCACACGCCGTCATCAAGTGACGTCCTTCCAAAATTTCTCCCCACAAATGGCCAGTTTGGCTTAATTAAGCCAATTTTTTTTGTGCCACTTGATGCGTACATCAGTTGTATCATCATCATCATCCTTAGTAATTATAATTAATAATTTCGCTAATAGGCGGCATGTTGTTCCCTTTTACGCCCTATTCAGTGTGATCTTTGTCGCTCTTGTTTTGAAAAGAATTGAAACGTACATACTGTATAATAATAAGTCCATGACTTTATGTGTGTCCCAGCGTGCGGCTGCTCGGCGTTCGGCTCGGTTCGCGAGGACTGCGAGCAGATGACGGGCCGCTGCGTGTGCAAGCCAGGCATACAGGGGCAGAAGTGCACCGTCTGCTCCAACCACGAGCACAGCTTGGGCCCCAACGGATGTTTTGATCGTGAGTACATGTTTTTTCTTGTCTGTTTCGACTATGATGAGTTCAATATTTGTGGTGGTGGAAATGCCAGGCTATTCGCAGAACTTATGGCCGATGGGACGGAAGGTACTTCAATGGCAACCATGTATCGTCAAGCGCCACATAAGATTGCCTCTCGAGAGATGGACAGCCCACCTTGTGAAGGTTGTAGGAGTCGATAGATGTAGGTGACCCAAGGCGATATGTATATCATACTCGAGGGTGGCATAATATGTCCAGTGGACATTACCACTCCTGTTAAATGTGCATTAATATTGAAACCCATACCAATTTTGCCTTCGCGACTAACAATCATTCCCCCCCCCCCGCAGCGGAATCGACGCAGCTGCCCGCTACGAGTTGCGAGCACATGACGTGCTACTTCGGCGCATACTGCCTGGTCCGCAGCGGGCTGGCCACCTGCGAGTGCAGCGGCGGCGAGTGCGGCGCCGACGGGCTCTCCGTCTGCGGCAGCGACGGCCGGACCTACCTCTCGGCTTGCCACCTCCGCACCCACGCCTGCCGCACACAGGCCGACGCCGTAGTCCAGGCCTTCGGACCCTGCGGGGAGGCCGCCCCCCACGTCCGGCGAGGTAGCCGCTCCGCTGACACCCCCCGCCGCCACCGCACCCCCCCGCCAGAAGTACGCACCAGCGACGACACCGACCAGCCCCAGCTCACCTGCGTCGATATACTCCCGCCCCTCGGGTACCGCTAGTTAGAGCTAGAGCACAGAATAGTTCACACAGTTATATTCGATCAGTAGAAAAATATATTTTATTAAAAGTAGACACCTAATCGAGGTTTTAACTTAATTCGCAGAGCATACCTTCTCTGATGCTTACACTTTGAAAGCTACTAATACGAGTTGTGAGACGAAACCGGCCAGAAAGACGTCCGAGCGGCACGAGGATGTCGCTGAAGAACTCGAGATGAATTTCGTCGAGGAAGATTACTCTTTGCCGGAGGATTATGCGGACGAGAGTGACGTTTACGAGGCGCCGTTGTTCGACGGCACGGCGAGTATGGTGGCGCGGACACGGCTGCCCTCGAAACGGTTCGACATATGGGCTGAGGTTTCGGCGGTTTGCGAGAAGGGGGCGCTAGTTAGCTCTGCCGGCGTGAGGGACCATTTATGGCTCGGGGTAGTAGAGAACAGAGCGATATTGCATTGGAACGCTGGCAGCGGCTCTATGGAGTTGCGAGCGGGCAGGTTGAAGACTGATGGAAGAACTAAGGTGTCGGCGCGTCGGTACAAGAAGGACGCAGTGCTGAAAGTGGGTGCGGTGACGGCGCGAGGCTCCGCGCAGGGCCGCATGAGCTCGCTAGACGTCGATCCGTATATCTACGTTGGGCAGCCGCCGGAAAATGTCACAAGGTAAGAGGATTGTTATCTTTACACTGCGGTAATAACTGTGTAACTAGCCTTAGTCTATTTGCAATAAGAATTGAATTTTTTTTACTAGTCAGTGACCAATGAGCAGACAGCCCACCTAATAGAAATCGGTAACTGTCGCTAGCCCGTAAAATTATGTTTCATGCTTTCGTACTGCTATACTGCAAACCGAAACACCGTCTTGTAGGCATTGTTGCTTAAGAGCCGTTCCACACGACGCGGAGCGGCACCGCAACGCAAAGATTTCGCCGCACAGGCGTTCACACGGACTGTACGGCGCCATCGCGACAGGTGACGTATTGTAGTGCTTTTAAATATGTATTTTTAAAATCTACATGAGACTTGTCCCATAGAATTTTCCATTCTTGGACTAATGGTAGTGGTAGTCCATTTCAAAACCATCTTCCATCACCACCACAGATTTTTAAATACAGGACACCGCTCGGGCGCCGCGCCGCTGCCGCATCGCGCCTTGTGGAACGGTTCTTAGGAGTCCGCTTGGTTGGGTACCATCAACTAATATATTTCTCCCTCCAAGCAACAATGCCTGTAAAACTGTGTTCCGGTTTGGAGGATAGCCACTGCGAAAGCACGAAACGTAGATGTAATGGGCGACAATTGCAGTGTAGTAGACATAGTTTTAGAGGTGAAACTAATTGTAACAGAAATGATGATCTATTGCGAAAAATGGTAGATTAAGGCAAAATACTTTTTTCTTAAGGGAATTGTATGAAAAATATTTTTTTCAATATGGCAGCCGAAACAAGGTAGATATTGCGCCGCGGTACGGGTGTAGATATTTTGTACGTTGATTGGTAAAGTGTAACTTATCATTTTCCTCAAAAATTATTCTGTTACAATTAGTTCTACCTCTAACACTGTAGAATAAGCCCCCTCTCACACCAAAAGCACCAAAGGTACAGGTGTATATTTTTTAGTGTACCTACCATTTGCTGTAATAATAATTTCTGCTATAGTTAGTTCTACCTCAGGCTATATTTTCGGTTAAATCTCCTCCATTAATCCAGGTCTGTCTGCTCGTTTGTCACTGAGTACCAAAAAGTACACATTGTATTCTGATTGCAAATAGACGAAGGCTAGTGTACAATTATTACAACTATTTACTGCTTATATAGCTGCATGTGATGCCACTGGGATGTATTTATCACATTGCAGTGGCGCAAGGGAGAGTTTGCTGTTGATAGTTAGCAAGAGGTACTGATTTTAATATTGTATTATTTGTTTTGGTAACATTTTTATCAATGGTAAAAGACTATGACGTCGAAGAAATACACATGCAAATAGCTTTTCATACGTTGCTATACCTACAACCAGCGTGTCCTATGTTTGAAGTAACAAACAATCGCATGACAACCACTTCGTTAGACTATTTTATCTATTCCCTAAGAACCCGTGTCAGTGTCAAAACGTCTCGTGGTTTAAAACTATTTTATTATCATATAAATATCTCTCCTAACAACGAGGACCTATACTCGTATACTTTATTGATTTACTGTCCAACGACGTCATCGATCGACGTCGGTCGAGCGGTTATTGTTAACACTGAAGTATCCATTTCCTTTCGCGAACCAAACATTTGACATATAGGTATCTACTTTGAAATGAACACCGGGCGTTTACAAAGTATCTTTATCTCTATCTGTGGTTACTGTAGCGATGGTTGCGGAAGTAGGAACCAGAAGAGCAATATGTTGAACCGCTACGGCTTCACACAAACTACCTACTTATTAGTTGAAATCGTAAATTTTCTATGATATTTTTTTTTTATTTGGACTTGCTAGGTTTTTGACCGCCATCTCACCTAGTGGCAAGTGACGATGCGGCCATTGATAGAACATGCCTGTCTAGGAACAGCCTATTCATTCTATCCTTGATTTTTTTATTACGGCATTTAGACGGTCGCGTGACTTTTATTAACCTACATATGTATTTAATAAATTCATTCGAGAAATTCTTGCGAAGCATTGTTTCACCAACGACATTGCCATGGAGGGCATTCTCTATCGCAGTGTTGAATACTAGTGTATATACTAGAGTGTGTAGAAGATAAGTTCGCATTTCTGGTATGGCGTCCCTGACACTGCTTTTGTAGGGATTTTCACGGACGGCGGGGAGTTGTTCTCGTTGGCTGTCTGTCAAACTTAGTTCCATTTACAGCCGCGAGCAAAGTTATTTTGCGCGTAAAACCTGAGGAGTCCGTCTGGGTGAGTACCATCGCCTTATCTATTTCTGCCGCCAAACAACAATGCTGGCATTGTTGTGTTCCGGTTTGATGGATAAGGTAGCCAGCGAAATTACGGACATGAGGGTTTTCATCGAAGCCCACACCGTGAAGCTGACACAGTGACGCACATGCGGTTCTATATTTTTGTTACCTATGACCTAAATGTAGGGATTGTAGATGTTATGGGCGACAGTTACCACTTACAATTCGGTGGGCTGTCTGCTCGTTTGTCACTGAGTAGCTTAAAAAAAAAGAAGCAATAATATAAAATAAAAAAGCGCTTCAAAATTTCCTATAGGGATCGATGCGACAGACAAAAATGCGCACCCGTAATGCCGTCAAACTTACCAGCGTCTACAAACACATATTTTTTCACGTCGGATATTAAAAAATATTGATACTAATTAGATTACCCACATTGCCGGCAGGTTGTTCGGAAGCTCTATACCGGGATTCGTAGGCTGCGTGCACAGGCTGCGCGTGAGTGGCCGTGACGTCATCCCGCCGTCGCGGGGAGTCCCCGTGACGTCACACGGACTGAAGCCTTGCACCGCTCACAACCTGGCGCGGCTTGTATGCCCTTAGTGTGGAATATCATATTACATATACACTATTCAGCATAAAGTAAGACTAAGATTCCAAGGTCCTCGTTCATCTTCAGTTATTAGAGCCCTTTTACATCAGCGAGTGGTGGCCAGGGTCTTGACGGCAGCGTAGTTATGACACTTTACGTGTAAGACTACGTTGCTACAGCGCGATTAGGTCGCAGATATAAAAGGTGCTCTTATACTTAAAATATTTATTTATTTATTCTTAGTATATTGATGAAAATGTTACATGCATGTACACACATACGACTCACGTGCTTTTCTCCTTTCTAGCTTCTTCCATATACGTCAACCTTTTCAAACATGCTCGTTGGTAGGGTCCTCTTGACACCTTTTTAATACTTTAAAAATATTATCGATTGGAACGTGACACGTATCTCTCGGACTTCCCCTTATATAACTTCCATTCACTTCTGCCTAATATGGCCAGGTTCCCCTGGTTGTAGGGTCACAGAGATGTTAGATGGCAGTCGCTCGCTTCACTGTAATTATTTGATCTGTCAAATCCTGGATCATGGTCAAGGCGGATCCAGGGACAACCGGGACATTAAAGCCAAGATGATTATTTTTTACTTCTGCCATATTTTTCGTTCTCTCTACATGACCAAACCAACTAAACATTGCTTTCTAAGAAAGCCGGGCTTTCTCCAACTGATTTTAGTCACATCATTACATCTTCTTTCACAGTTGCACTTTACCTACACTAATCCATATTTTGTCTTATTTCAAAATATGAAAATTAAATAGCAGTTTGTTTTTAAACTTACGTATTACACAACATTCATATTTCACTTACAGGCTAATTCAACATTCATAATTTAAAAAATAACTTTTCTAACCTAAAGCTAAAATCTTTAATTGAAACCTTTTTATTGCTCAAGATCTTTCATAGATACTCCTTTTAAATATCTTAACGCAATCATTTCTACTGCATTTATCCCACCTTCAACTTCGGCCTCCCATGTTCTACATGCAGATGTCGTACAAGCACTCCCATAGAAAATACATATCTCATCATATCAACCGAAAGCGCCCACTGCTGGGCATTGGCCTCCCCCAGAGATCTCCATAAAGGCCGGTCCTGTGCCTTCCGCATTCAGCTGGTACCTGCGATCTTTACCAGGACATCTACACATATCTATGAACATGTTAAATTTGCAATATAAGTAGCTTAGTTTGTAGATAAAAGTCATTGTTACCCAATGATCTATGATCTGTTTAAACTGACTTGTCTTATTTGGTGAACAAACAATTCCCAAAATCACGACTTGCCGTATGAATTACGCTACGTATATTGTGTATAGAGGTCGAGAATTATACAAGAAACACATAGAATGTGAATTTCAACGAATACTGCTGTACATTAACCATTTAAGTACATAATTTCTTTAACCAAAAAAGACAAGTCAGTCTGGACAGATATTATAAGTACTAATATTCCTCTCGTAACTTTTAATAAATTTACTAATAACGATTAAAATATGTTAACGACCACTTTTGTAGTAATTTCGACTATCACAATGCCTAACAAGTAACTATAGTGTGAATGTAATTAAATAATAATAATAAAATTCATAGCAATAATCGTAGTATAACATGAACTTAATACATATATTGTATGTAGTTATCTGTGTAGGTACCTATTTATAATTATAAATTGATAAATTGACATATTATACTTATTGTAAGAAAAATTCATCACCAAACTAACTGTGGATCAATTGTGGAGTTATATGTTTGAAATGACATACTTAGCTTATTTGTTGTTGTATCCAACTGAAATTAATTTATTAGATTAAACTATTGTGATATTCTTTCTTAAGTCATAATAACGTTGAACTCTGTGACATATCTCTAAATCTATGCATTTGATAAAATATTCTTCTTATAATATACTTACAGTTATTAAAAAGTTATCTGAGTATTTTTTTATTATATACCTATTCGACTATAATATTCACCTGAAACTAGAAATACCTACACATACGGTTTTCGTAAAAACCGATATCGAAATCGACTTGAGAAAAGACTTACTTAAATATCATAAAGCAAAGCAGCGTCAAATTCTCGGGTGTAACACCGAGGTCGTAATTTTTACAAAAATAATTGTGTACTCCGTCTATCCAGTCATTCTAGTCATTTCCCCGGGTTTTCATCGTGGCTCCATTATTTTCTTATCAGCATTTCGCCCCCTCTTCCCCTTTATAATCCTGCTTATCGCTGTCTACTTCATAAAAGCCGGGGACTTCAAATTTAAAGCCATTATTCCTTTAGAGGAACAACTGAAAGCAAGTCGTAAAAACTTTTTACAGCGCCTCCTCTTATCAATAATGATGTAACAAGTATCTGATTCTGATTTTTGCCATTAACAGCATACAATGGCGCGTAACGACATCGCTTCCAAAGATACAGTATGGCTGCGCAATAAAATTCGCCGCAATACATTTTTTGGCGGGAAACACACCACACCGCATATTTTTATTGCTGCCCAACTGCGCCTAAATATACCCCAGTACTTTTATATGAGGCTATTATTTCTATACAATTTTCTGGTGTATGTAAACCGGGGCGCCTGCAACGGAATAAAGGCCAACCGCGGTAATATCGTCTGCGTAATGTCCATTGAGGCAGATGTGTGTGATGAATATTTGAGGCGGGGTGCGGAGCGAGCGTTCGTTATTAAGATTGAGGTGGGCCACATGAGCTCTCACTTACGCGGCATCCATTAATGGCGTCATAACATAGCACTCGTTTACTTAACCGCTTCCGAACAGGGGCGCAGTCGGGAAAATGCTTTCAAGCCCATTTATAAGGTTTATTAACGGTTCCATGAAAGTATACGTAGGTAAATATGCGCAGATACGTAATTCTGAGACAACTACTTAATAAGTGCGATCGTGATTTATAGATAATGATAAGTAACAAATATTCCTAGTAATATCTTCTAAATAAAATTACAGAATAATTTATGATTATTGAGTTTAGATCCATTGTATTTTCGCACATAGGTACCGAAACAATTCGTAGGTATTTTGACCGATGGTACATTTAAATAATAGATTGCATACAATCTATATGGGCAGCTGTACCTAAATGCAAAAGTTGTCGTGCTAGATGTTCACAGAAGAGTCGTAAAGTTTATTAATATTTACTGAAAGTAAAATTTTATGTCTTTGTTCTTAACAACTTTACTTAACGTTAACTAGTGAATAATGCATTGTTTATTTTATGACATGTTTTATGAAAGTGCCTTTTTGCCGACGACCGGTAGCTTCATGTATTATTAATTACTGGATGTTTATTCTAAAGTTTGTGAAATGAAAGAAAATCTGTTAGGTAGGTAGTTGTCCTTTTTCTCGTCAGAACGGTTTTGTTGACCTAATTTTTTCGTCCAGATAATATTTAAGGGCTAAGATTAAAGATAAATAAATCATATATCTAGGCTACGTTTATACGTAAAATTGAATGAGATTTCAAATGAAAAGTATAGTAGGTATGACTATAAAATTATAATAGTACCTACATTACGATACAAGTGAGCTTATATTGGCCATTGAGAGTGTAATGATCAATGCACATGAGTGTCTACGACGTTTTTCAACACGCTTGCAAGGATAAATCTATATCTCAGGTAAGTACCTACGTAAAATAAATTAAATTATTATTATAATCATCTTATTTATTCAGTCCGAAAACAAAGATGGTGCGACGCGAACACGCTCTATATATAAGAAGGTACACGGCATCATGCATAGCGGTGTATAGTTTAAATTTTATAAAAAGTTGACGTTATAAGTTTAAAACTTGGTCAATATTAGTTTGTAAAAAATTCGGCCTTTTTTATTTTTTATAGGAGGTGCAGGAAATAATTTTTGGATGCAGAAAGTATTTTTTAAAAACAAAAACTATTACAAACTGCCAAATATTAAAACCATAGTATCTATTGTGTATTTATACATAACTTTATCAAAATTTCGTTGTTAAATAAAAATAATTAAAAACAAAAATAAAAATATTTGCGTATTTAAATAATTGCGTTTAGTTATTTATTCACAAATATTTCGCCACGTAAAATCTCTATCCTACTCCAAACCAAAAAAGAAACAGGCGTATAGGTATATAATAGGCTAAATAGTAAACCTAAAATAGGTTATAGGCCCCTTTACAAATGGTGTTGTAGGTCCCTTCTGTGGTCCCTACCGTCTCTACGGGCGAGGCCATCGGGATTTCTACCTACGACACTGTCTACAAGAGCAATATCGCTAAAAGCCCGATTCATATCTCTGTCCCTCATTGCCTGAGCGCGCCAACGGCTGTCGTTCCGATGTCATTTTCTTCAGCTCAATGGGATGATGACAATTAGGGTAGCGTGTCAGATTTGAATTTTTGTTGGCGGAAAACCAGCGGCAGGGCTCCGCATTGTCTCCAATTTGTGTTCCAATTCTCTGTTTCTTTTGTTCCTCTTTTAGATGATAATGGAAATGTCTTAGGAGATGAATCTTAGTTAAGTAGGGGTAGATGTTTAGATTACGTGTCACATACCTACTCATAAAGTACATTACCTACATAACGTAGGTAATAAAAAAAAAAGATCTTTGCGTTAATATCCCGGCTGTGCTCTCGCGCACGAGGGCCCCGGGTCCGCCTTGACCATGATCCAGGATTTGCAGATCAGGTAATTACAGTGAAGCGACTGCCATCTGACCTCCGTGAGCCTGTTTACCAGGGGAGCCTGACCAGATTGGATCATGGTTACACATTCAGTCGCCTGAATGTGCAGGTTTCATCACGATGAATTTCCCTCACCGTAAGAGCATAGGTTAGTGTTCAGCTAATGTACATAACTCAGAAAAGAGTCATTGGTACATGGCCGCAGCAGGATTCGAATACGGTATCTCTCGCTTACGAGTCGGATACCCTAACCGAGGTAGGCACTGTCTGTAGATAATCTCATATTCCACATTGAAGATATTGCGAAGGAAGACGATAAATAAACTTCGTAAGTTGTAAAAGAATGCCGGTCTCATGAAACGGAAGGATGAGAGGGTCGAATTACTGAGCGGCAGCCAGTAACAAAGGGAAGTTTATAAGTGGTGTTACCAAGACTGGCCGCTGTCACGACTGAGGGCTTATCTGGACCGAGAGTCGCTTTATTATTTTTCACATTGCGCCTGGATTTGGGACGTTCGCTTTCGTAAAGGATACAATATAATATAAAAAATATATAGGAGTAACCTTAACTTACAAGTGTAATTTACTTCTCGGGTTTAAGCCTTCTCCCTAAAATGTGTAAGTTCAATTTGCCATTTATTAGGGAGGACAACAAAATAATAGACCCTATTATTTTATATTTACCTCTGGTTAAAGTTTGCAGCGTAAAATGAACCGATTATTCTCCTATCTGTTGACTAAATACCAAAGCACGGAAATTTCCCCCGCCAACCATAAAGTTTACTCAAACCACCGAATATTACAGGCAAAGCGAATTTATTAACATTAAAGCGTTCAGAATGGCTGCCGGAATGAGCTCTGTACGTACCGAGCGCCCGTACTATGCGTACATTTTCATAGGAAGCACCTAGTAGGCAACATTGTTAGAATTTTCAAACGGGTTAATATCAAGAGCAGCTGAGGAATGTTTAATTACCGCTGTGACATCCTGCGAGTGAGAGGCAGTCGGTGCCAGCCTACTCGCTCGGCTTTTTCTGGCTACACGACGCCGACGTGCGGGACCGTTGAGATGCAGTTTAATGGATCTATTAACACTATACTACACGAAATAATGTAAATCAGCATCAATTGAGATAAATCAGCCTTAAAGCCACACCTAAATCATATGCACGTGTAAGTGATTCCACTGTTGGTCTTAGATTTAGAGGTAAAGCCGCGACAATTATTTACGACGTTTCCACCGCGGAATTACAGCTCGGTGCGCGCCGCGGCCTTTTATGTTTATTCACGGGTTATAATTCCCGCGCAGAGAGGATTATTTGAAAACGTAAACGTAGGTGCTCTCATATTTCACACAACCGCGTTCGGGTGGCAGTTGTGAAAGTAATCGCTGTGAACACGCTGCAAATTATCCGCCGTAGGCTGCGGCGCGCATTCACGGGAACCGCCTGCTTGTTCGCGATGCACTGACGGAATTTATGATGGATTCCGAGTAACCATGAACCAACCTAACCGCATATAAGCCTGACTGAATCTGACAGCTTTTCAGTTCTTGTTTGCACCCAACGCTTAAACTTATACCCTTTCATCTGTATAAAAAAGAAATCTCTGAACATAATTCAGTGGTAATGAAATAAACGCTTGCATTTACACGTGTGAAACGCCTCGTTTGCAGGAAATGTTGAATGATCAAGTGTCAAATAGCGACCATTAAATTTGGATAACGCGGCTTACGCTCATATTTCGCACGTAATCCCCTCGCCGTGTAAAATACGGGCCGTCAGTAAATATTAAACTCTGCTATAATTTCGCTTGTGTCAGTGTCATAAATATTGTCCAGAGATTTTCATATTAATTGCAACTCCACTAGAGCGCCTTTGTGAGCATGAATTTTAATTTTATTGCCCCTTCTGGCGGCCGTAACGTCGAGTTCGGTAACTGTCCTAGATTATGCCGACCTATTGCAGATAAACAATTAGATAAATGGGAAATTGTTTTCAGAGATCAAGTGCCAAGTCATCGCAAGTTCAAATTATACGATAATTTGCTGGCAGATTCTCCGTCGGACTAGTTAAGCAAATTGCCTGTAATTGACTGCTACAAATTATCTTTCTGAGAGATATTTGTTTCGCGGCAAAAAGCCAGGCTCGGCAGCCGCCGCCGGCCGCTCGGCGGCACGCTCCGTCAGACAAGAAACAAATTGATTTTTGATGTCGTCTGCCTCGCGATAATGATTTTCTGCCGCACGCTGCCTCCGGCCCTGATTGACTGACAATACCTTTTTCTGGACTGTATTAATTTAAACTATACGACATGTAAAACAATAATTTTTAACGGTCATTAACAATGATTGATTGAATAGTTTCACCTTTGTAAAGGTTTACTTGTAACGTGCAATTCTCACTTTTAATTTGTTATTAAGTAGTTTTGATAAAAAATGTTAAGTGGTAGTTAAAATTGTAATTGTAAGAGATATATGCCTCTTATTTCATAAATGCTGCGTACATATATCAGTAAATTGAAATTCAGGACATTCAGCAGTCAGTGTAATGTCGAGTTCAAAAGTAAGGATTAATTGCTGAATTCTCCAGCTTGTTGACTGATGCTTTTATCGTGGAGGAAGTAACCGCGTAGTGCGGTGTCGCGCGACAAATCAAGATGGTGTCGCCGCGATAACCGTCTGGTCCAATCACCGAGTATCCTATTACAAGGAGCTTGCGGCGCGTGGTGTTATTTATACGAGACTACGACACCAATCAGTATGTAAATATGTAGGGTAGGTGAACGATCTGGAGTGGGTGGGTGAGCCTGCGCGGCGCACAGCCTCCGGCGCGCCCTGCGCTTGCGCACGTTCATGTTTCTATTGCCGATACCGGGCGGCGTTTGTCTCTGTCGCCGCAGTGGATCGCGCGTGTAGGCTTGCGGATTCGGTTTAGTGACGTGCTTTAAATTACGATCTCGACACAGTGGATAAGGCTCTATCTAGAGGTTCTCGACGTAATATTTTCGCTATCGAAATGTGTTAGTTGGCCAGTAAGGATTTCGCCATGTGCCTTTTACTCAAAATTGCAACATTCATTTTCGTATTGGAAAGCTTCATTTGCGATACGAATGCTAAAGACAACAACAATATAGTTAAAAACAAACATTTAACGTGCAATGCTAGTGTGACATACGACAGGGTGTTATTGAAGCGTGTGACTCTGTTATCGAAGTATATCTTCACTGGTCGTGTTTACGGTATGACCATTATCAACAGGTCTAGAATGTATAAGGTGAACATTCGGCGTGTGTTGAAGGGTGACTTGGAAGACGTGGGTGCTACTGTCAAGTTTCGGTCGGTGGCTTCGTTACGGTTCAGCGACGCGACGGTATTGGTTGAGGGTTCGCGGTCTGTGCGCTGCAGGCCGCTGCGTATGCGCATGTATGCGATATTCCTCACGGAGAGGGCGCGCGGCTCGGGCGCGGGGCGACTGAGCCTGGTGGTGGATCCGGTACCGCTTACGCTGCGGAACATTGAGATCATTGAAGCTGCTATTAAAGGTGAGTTATGTTTATAATTGCAATGTTGTAGCTATTATCTTTGTTACCTACCTACCTACCTTTTGTATTTACAATCCTAACTTATAAAAAAGCAGACAGCTCATCTGATGTAAAATGTTATACCTGTCGCCCACTTCTCTCTACGACTATTAATGTTGAACGTTGGCTTCCTGGCGATTCAACGACACAACCGCTTGCGTTTTTTTGGTATAAAAGCCAGCCAGGCATTTTCCTACCATCTCACCTGGTGGTCAGTGACAATGCAGCCGACTAGACATGCCTACGTACGTGCCCCGTACGCACCATCAGAATGGAAAGTCGTGGATACTACATGAGTCCACTAGTCATGTAGATTCCTCAAGTGGAAGCCTGTGATGGATAATTGAAGCTGCGATTAAAGGTTAGTCATCTGATTCGAATTGCCAAGTAGTAGGCTAGGTGTTCACTCAGGTTCCTGTGGTATCGGATGGAGGTGAAAGCTGACGTAACAGAACTTTCGTACGCGCCCAAATATAGGCTCGCCGCGGTAATAAATTTACACCGCACCTCCTTTCATATTGCAAAAACATGCTAGATACTTAAATTAAGCCCTAGACGTAACTAGAATTTCATTTTTTCAACAACCTTTGATGGAATTTGATAAAACCAAGACCAAATCAGCAAGCTGTAAAATTGTGGCGTATAACAAGAGCAAGAGATGGTTCGCAATAAACAACTAATCCTACTTTTAGGTTATTATAAATGCGAAAGTTTGTAAGGATGTATGTTTGGATGTTAGTTGCTCCTTCACGTAAAAACTACTTAATGGATTTTGATGGCATTTGTCAGCAATCTAGCTAATAGCCCAGTATAGCACATTGACTTTAATTTATCCCGAAATTCAATGTTTTAATGGTTCGAGTGGGGACGGGTCTGAAACTTTATAAGCGAATTTTACGCGGATGAAATCGCGGTAAAACCTAGTAAAGTATCAATCCTATCACGCCTAAACGGATGAACGGAGTGGGATAAAATTTGGTTGAGAGCTAGATTAGCTAACATAAGCTACTTTTCATCCCCCCACCCCCTACCACTACTTGCGCGATATAACGTGTAATCCACGCGGGCGGGTAATCGAAAAACCCAGCCTTAAAATTTACTACTGCCTTTTTACTTTTCACTTTAGCTGCTCATTATAGCTTGCCGCCTTAACGCCAAGCTTTATCCATTACAGTGGGTGATGGGTCTTTATAGGATGGGTAAATAAACAAGTAGGCGGCAATTAGCTGCGGGGCGGACCGCCCGTCATCGTGCGGAGCCCGGGCTCGTCGCAGCTGCATTCGTCGTACTGGGCGATAGAATCTCATTAACTCATATTATTTTAATCGAATTAATTGCACTGGATAGAATGTCGCTGTGGATGTGATGATGAGGCTGTGGGACGCATTACTGTATCAATATTCCAGTGCAATTGGAATGAAATTAACTTGTTATTATTATTTGCTTTACGTATGTGCGCCGCGCGAATTCGATATGGGGATTTTCTTCGTCTGTTTTGACCCGGTTCATATGGTTCACTATATCAAACTATCCACTGTATGTGAATGAACACTGTATCAGAATGCCCTCTGTACCAGAATCAGAAAGCCGTGGTAATGTAGAGTAGGTAAAGAGTAGAGAGAGGGTAGAGTTCATTATAACACACGAACGAAGTCGCGCCGGGAAAATGAAAATTTTGTAAATTAGTATTTTCTTGGGGGTAATCTCTAATTCTACTGAACCAATTTTGAAAATTTTTACGGTTCGACGAGTAGGTACTATCATTTATCATTGCTGAAGCTCCAGAAGAAATAATTTCCTGGAGTATTTTGTAGTCTGCTCTTCAATCGTGGTACAAATTGTAACTCGATTGTGGACTACAACAGCAGTCTAAATAAATCCTTCTTTCCTAATTAGGTTAATTTAAACCCTTTTTGCGCTCTCTAAATTAAAGAAATAGAAAAGTGGTTTAGATTACTTTTAATTACTTTCTTATAAAAGACATCAACGGGGGGCGTTACCCGCGTTGAACTGTTTTGTACGAAAAGTCAAAACTTTCTAGATTTTTTTTATCATGATCATGTTGTTGTAACAGCTGGAGTTCACAGCTCACATACTTAGAAATTTAGAAGTGGACAATTCTGTACATTGTACGTGTTGGTAGAGTGTACCTTTTGGTAAAGTGGGCATTTTAATGTGGATGTTTTCAGTGACAGTGAGCATTTTGACACAGTGGCCCATGTGAACCAAAAGGCCAAAGCCCATGTATCTATTACAAACTAGAATTGTACCGTAATTTGGGCAAGAAGTAGATATATTCCGTGTAAAACAAAACCATTCCTAAACAAAATATTTAGATAACTCATCATCATGTCAAATACCTACATATTATTAGCAACATAATTTTATTACTCGCTCGGGTAATAGCTGTACATTACATATTCAATTAGCTAATACTTATTTATTACCTTACTTGGCGAAGGCTACTACATACCTCGCGAACACCATATTATTTAAACTCACTAGGACAGGTACATCGATCTAGTAAATCTAATTCGTTCTGACAGCTACACAGCTCGCGTGGCCGGCCTCGTATTCTTGGTAATGGCCGATGTAAAGAGGCCCATAACGCCTACGCTCCTATGTAACTGTACTGTAACTCTTCCTTCGTCTAGGTATACTAGGAAGGTACCTACATTTACATCGGTTTGCGAAATCCTATTAAGGTTCGTTTGCCTACCGACGTATTACCCGTATGTAGGTTAAAAGCTACATTGGAGCTGTAATAATGAATTAATCGAAATGTAAGTAACAATCGTGTTTAAGATGTGAGTAAGTACGAGTAGGAGGAAGAAATTATTTGGTAGGTTTGTTTGTACGGTTTTGGCCTTTCTGATGTAAGCAGCTACCCCGGCCTGGACATTGGCAATATCAGTTATAGATAGTAGATACCTACGGGTTAGATAGACCATGTAAAAACCTTTAAAGTTCTGTGCATGTAGCACAGGAATACATACCTTAGCTTAAGGTAAATTTAATAACTTATAATAACTTACATGTTATGCCGACATTGGATGATCGGTGGTTTAACTGTTAAGGGGTCCAACTCATACCCCGAGATACCGGGTTCGAACCCCAGTACCGACCTGCCCCTGAATGTACCAACGACTTTTTCTGAGTTATATACAAACACAATATAACTCAGAAAAAGTCGTTGGCCGTGTGGTGTCCGGCAGAGTAGAATAGCACCAACCCCTTATACTCATGGGTGTCGTACAAGGCGACTAATGTTTTCGAGGCAAAAGATCAAGAGTCTTCGTAGTCTGTAAAATGGGCAGCAGCATTTTTCATTGTTATATTTAAACACTGCGATCTCCAACCCGCCTGCCAAGCGTGGAGATTATGGCAATAACCTCCCCTTTCGTAGGAGATGCTCTAAGGCCTGCAGTGGACTGTTACGGGCTGTTATGATGATACAAACACTAACGGATTCTCTTACAGTGAGGGAAAATATCGTGATGAAACCTGCACATTTAGGCGACTGAATGTGTAACCATGATTTAATCTCGTCAGATTCCCCTGTTAACAGAGTCACGCAGGTCAGATGGCAGTCGCTCCCATTTTATTACCGTATTACCGTATGCCAAATCCTGGATCATGGTAAAGGCAGACGTCGGGCCGTGAGAGCACAACCGGCACATTAACGCCACGATGACCATAGACCACATGATATGCCGGTATATTTAGGTTTATAGCATTGGGCATCGGGTCATTTATGCCAGAGAAATATGATAGGTAAGTTCTTAAACAATTTGAGTCCAAATCGTATCTCAAAAACGTAGGTACGGTACATACATACCTTCACGTTAACGTAAATATCTACGTACCTAAAACATCTCACAATTCTTCCTAACTATACTATTTATTGTGTCACCGCACCCATTTGTGTGTGTCATTAATAGTTACGCCGCCATATCTAGCAACAAATGTCGGACATAATTTTCCATTATTTCGCAATGATATTGGATTGGTACGATGTATGTTAGTATCGTTTACGACTAAAGTTTAAGTACTCCGGCTTATTGAACTGGCCGAAGTCCTCGTTAAACTGTCGTTCAGTTTCCATTGCGTTTGTGGCGGTAGAACCTTCAGGTGCTACACCGCCTACCGCCATATCATCGTAAGGATTTTTATCTATCGGGGGAAATTACGCGGGAAATTACGACTCGGGCAGATTCTGGAGGTATTTAGGTGTATCTGATAAAATGGATTCGTAAAATATTGTTATTATAGTAGTTATAGATAGATAGATAGATAGATCGTTATTAATTTTTAATGACTACCGATACTTTTAATATTATCTATGATATTATCCTAATTTCCCAACGGCCGTCGTGACACTTATTTAACTGGGTAATAAAATATTTACGATTTGATTAGCTGAAAAAAATATTTTGTCAGAAATTTTATCTCAAATTGTAGTCAGTAAAAATATGCTGAAGATTAGTTGAAAGTTAAAAATTTGCAAAATTTCTCTAATAACTTAACTGAGATTGCATTTAATAAAACAATTTCTGTTATATGTCTATTTATGTATTACGAAATATCACCGAAAAACATGGCCTTGTTAGTCGCTAGGAGACAATATTGGATAAAACTCCAAAGGGACTAAAGTGATTTGAAATTGGAAAGTTAAAATTTGTATGAAAACACTTAGAATACGAAGCTTTATTAAAAAATCGCACCATTTTATTTTTTTAAATACAAATAAAAAGCAAACCGATGCTACTGTAAAATTGTGATTAAAGACTAGGCAGTATTGTTGCGACTCCGGAGTTTATTAAATCAGACGCGGTAATTGCTTTATTTATTGTCTCATAGATGGTGTGAAAAGTAGAGTATTCACCTCTGAGACAAAGCTGTCTTAGTCTTGGGCGGCTTGAACCCCTCGCTTCACTCACGACTCTACATAACTCCCTTGGTTCGCTCAGGAGTTAAGTTTAAACTCCCTTGCTAGAGTCTTTCACTACGTTCAGGTTCCAATATGCCGCCCATGACGGAAGACACTGCTTTATCCCCTTGACGTATAATCTTGTCAATAGAAAGCTTATACTTCAAGCGATCTACTAAGCAAAGCATTCGTGGACAAATTCCACAATTATAGTGAATGCAGCGAATGTAATCTGTAGCATGTAGGTATTTTTAAAAAGTAAATTAAGTAGAAGAATTTTTACATTTCGCATCAAAATATTTATATAGCAGCTAACCAAGCGCCGTGGAGACTCACAAACTATGTAATCAGAGTGTCTCTTACGTTCACTACAAATTCTTTCTGTGTCAGTCTCCTGAAACCCGAGGTAACTACATACTACAGGAATATTAAATTTTCTAGTTTCAAGTCTCCAAAAAGTTCGCCCACGTTTTGAAGTTCCGTTTCCTGAGATATTAATTTTATGAAAACTCCCGCCGACAACGTAGCAAACTCCTGTTAGCAAATGAAACTATTTGTTTCCTTACCTTTTTCCATTGAGTTTATTTCCCTATGGACTGCTTAGGTATTTTGTTTGCTTAGCTTTGTAAATGATTATGTAAAAAATTATAATGTTTCGTTCAAGCATTCGTTTCTGTCATGTTTTACCTAACCATGCTCTTTTAAAAAGGTACTCGAATAAAAGCTAGGTAAAGTAATTTATGTGGCCGGCCCTATTCCTCGGTAACAAGAGACGGATTTTATTTTCTTTTAACTACTACTAATATCTAAGACCTGAGACAGGTAGGTATATGTACAATAATAAAACATTTCTATTTCAATAAAGGTTTCCACAAAGCCGGGCTTACGTTTACGACATGATCATGGAGAATAAACTCTGAAGTTCTGACAATGACTTATTTGCAGAGTTATAAAAAGCTCCTCGAGACAATTTTATGTTTATTCGGCCTTTTATTTCACACGCAGTCGTCGCTAAGATTATAAGAAAACATAAAGTGTGACGTGTCAATGTTTTATGTCGACAGAGCCTGCGCCTTCGCTTTGCCTCGTGCATGCTTCGTACCTACCATAAAAAGCGAAAAGTTAGCTACCTTCATGGTAAGACTAATTCTTTTTTCGATTTCTGTGCTTCATACAGAGCTTCCTCCGTAGCACATGTGAAGACTACACTCTAAAAAAGGAAATAGTTTATTGGGTTTGGTACTTACTATGCGGATACGAAGGTACTGCAAGTAATTTAGGAATCGTTGCAAATTGTTGTAAATTTGTGTTCCCACGTTTTCGAATTTGAGGAGGGTCACATTACAATTTAAAATATAGTAACAGTATGTATACTTAAGTATTACTTAATAATTATTGTATCAATAACTTGAATGACACCATTGGAATGTTTAATAATAGTGGGATGTAAAATGAATAGGTCAGGCGTTAATTTTAATTACCATAATAATGGAACCGCCTGTCAGTGCCTGCTCTTAATGAACTTTGGACGAGGAACAGCAATTACCTACATAATGTAGAATATTGTTTTCGTTTAACTACTCTTTTAGAGTCATAAAAGACACTCAACTTTCGTTATTACGATATTCATGGTGGTTAATCAAAATATTGTAACAGCGTAAAGCTTAACGTCTAAACTTCGCAGCTTGTTAAAGTTGATGATCGAATTCGTTTCGGGCCGAAGTGAGTTGCCGTCCTTTGGGAACAACACCGCTGTCAAAGTCGAAAGCGGCGGGGCTTGTCGATTTTATTGTTAAATTGGATCACCTTCAGGGCATTTTAAATGAAATCGTAAAGTATCCGGAGTTCGATTATAATGTCATCGATTCGGATTGCCGCGAGTATTGACGGCCGGGTGTTCGGCCCATCGAATTTATCGGATATAAATCGGTCTTCCATAATTGTTTATGGGGGATTAATTGTTCGCCGGGTTGCCGCTGGCGCTGCGGTGCGCCCGCTGCCGTATATCACGAGCTGACGTGCTATTCAATTAAAACAGCAACTGACAGCGACCGGTCAAATGCATAAAAATGCAACGGACGCACTGGCGTGTTCTGTACTGCATTGCAGGTTTCATGGTCCCTTTTTGTTGCTGTTTGAACACTTTAGTTGTTTGAGAGTGCAGTCGAGTACGCGTTTTCACTGTTTATGTCTGGATTAACATTTATTTATCACCAAAAACCACAACAATAAAACAAAAATAATCTTGGCGTTAATGTCCCGGTTGTGCTTACGCGTACGAGGGCCTGGGGTTCGGCTTGACCATGAACCAGGATTTGGCAGATCAGTTAATTACAGTGGAGCGCAAAAAGCACAACAATAAGTGAACAAAATTAAAATAACAACAAGGAACATATAAGAAACGAAGAAAAAACAAATTAAAAAAAATAAAAAAAATGATAAAAGGGCATATGGCTCAGAGGAGCGCAACGTAAGTCGCACCCCCCCTGCTATTCTGCCATACCCTGCCATAATTAGGTAGAGCTCGTCTAGTCTAAAATTAGTTAGTTGATTTCGATGTGTGAGTGCAAATATTGATAACGACACTTCATCTGTGTGGGAGCCAATGAACGACGCGTGCTGCTACGTTTGAATTTCACCGGCAACTGAATGACCAATTACAACGGCATTTGTATATGTATTGTGTCCATATTTTAAACTTGCTTGTGTGCGTTAATGCGATAGTGGGGCGCATCATTTTAGATTAGACGAGCTCTACTTATATGTCATTAGTCAGCGATCAAAGCAGCCGATGAAACTAATTCGTTTCCAAATTGTGGGAATCTGACCTCGTACGTTATTGTGGGAATGGTCAATCTGCTGTGTCGGACGCCATAAACAAAAGGTCGCTAGTCGTATATGACGAAAGTTTGTTAAACTAAGCTGCATACTTGTGACACTGAGTCACCCAGCTGTGACCATTTCAATTACGGCTCGAAGCTTATCACAGCAAGTTAGGAGCGTAACTAGTAACATCTCATCCTACCAAAGCCACAGTGCGGCGGTTTTGAGCAGTATCTATTGTGAGAGTGATGCAAGTGATGCATTTTGAGGATTTGAAGTTTTTTTAGAAATCATCCAACAGATTAGTAGTTTCAGCAGTTATACCGTTCATCACGATTGTGAGTTTTGTTATTTCAAAATTCAATGTGGTTCCCGTGGGTCCGGGATGAAATGTTCGTGTACCTAATCGAATTTTAAAAGCTAGTGTAATATATAGACGTTTAAAAGGGGTTCGATGATATCAATTGTGATCGTTTTACAATAGGTTTATAGTTGGATAATTAATTATAATATACGAATTATTGGACGGAAAGCATATTCTTGCACTTTCAAAGTGGCCATTAAAATAACACTTCAACTTTACGTGAATTTGGCTGCACCTAGTTGACGTCCGCCAAAGTTGTCCGCTCCCAGTCACCCGCGCTATGTCGCAGGGTAGCCGAGCTGTTAAATCTGGTACAGATAATAAAGTGGACCGTATTTACGACGCCCGTAGCCAAGTTATAGGTCGATTCGATTAGCCCGATACGGAGTTTACTGAACGTGTTTACGGCAGCTGAGCAACTCGTGTTGTGTATTTTGTCCCGCGCTTGTACACGCTTTATGTCACCGTTAATTGTTCTGGCATTGATTGCGGGAATTTCTTTTTTTTTTAAGCACAGCAGATTGGTGTAGTTGCGTCTAGGTTGTTTATGCTACTCAGAGATAAACGAGCAGATCTTTTGGTTAGCGGTAACTGTCGCCCATAACACGTAGATTCATGCTAATAGGCAGATAGTAAAGAGTTGCGTTGTCTAAAATAACTTTTTTTTAAATTATTTATTTAAGTTAGACCTAACAATAAATATGACAAATCAATTAGTTCAGGCACTTAAATCTAGTAAAGATTTGTAGTGTGCCAAGCCTTGAAATGCCTCATGCCCGTAATTTCGCTGGCTTATCTAGTTTATCGTATTTGGCTTGGCTAGTTTATCATTTAAACCAAAACAAAATAATGCAAACACTTCCTCAGGCTAGGCAGTCTTACCACCTGGTTGATGTAGTAATAGTGTATCTGAAAAGCTTTTTAATTTTCTTATACCTGTTGTGTAAGATATTATCTTACCTGTTGTGGCATCCACTACTGTGGACGAGACCCACGTTCAGCAATGCACTGTTATAGACAGTATAAGGCAGATACGTCAGTATCCTGTATCTGAAAAGCTTTTTCATTTTCTTATACTTGTTTTGTAAGATATTGCCTGTTGACTTGCCTGCCAAGTGTGGAAGTTGTAGCATCCATTACTGTGGAAGATACCCACGATCAGCAACGCACTGTTATGGACAGTAAGTAGTATAAGGTAGATACGTCAGTATCCTGTCAAGATCAGTCTACCCTCGGGGTGTGTTTGTACAAGTAGCCCTTCATAGATCCTTCGAATTAAGTTTCGACATTTGCAACGAATAGTTCCTTTGACGTGGCATTTTCGTCGTAGCCCTAAAACAACAGCATGAATATTTATACTGACCACTGAGAACAGAGCAGTAATGTCAATAAATGGATGCTGCTGTTGACCTACAGAGTGTTTGAGGTTCTTGTTCGAGAGCATGTTGGCGAGATATTTGTAAAAACATTGCAAATGTATCGTAACTACTAGGTACGGCTATGTATTCTGGAGGGGGAGGGGGGAACTCTTTCCACGTCCACTGACTGTTGTAGTAGAACATTATTACGATGATATAAAATCTTGACGGTGAAAATATTAAATACTGACACGCTATTTTTAAAGAGTACAAATAAGAGATAAACTCTTCTCGATGCCTACTTTACTTCAAAAAAACATTCTACAAGTTTTAATTTAATCAAGAAAAGCAATCTGCGCTATGAAACCTCATTAGTCTCAGCCTTTGACGACATAGTTGAGAATGGAACTGGCAAAATTGAATGCAGCGTCTGTTATGGCGGCCATTAAGGCGTTTTACGAGTGCCGGCAGCTCACATTTCGCCTGTTCCAGCCACGCATGCTAAATTATTATAATTTTAATGTACATATGCATGAACTGTGTACTGTGTGTTGATTTAATCGAAAACTTGGCGCTCCGAACTCGGCCCCGCGGCCGCAACACCGCACTGTGACAAAACTTAGTGTCCGGTCCAGTTGGAAACTCCCGCTCGCAGCGGTCATCTTCCTGGGCCGGAATTTAGGGAATAACCTAATTTATTTAAATAATTGTGAAAATGAAAATGAAAAAGTATTCATTGAATTAGGATTACGTTAATTAATCCATTTTCAAAAGTCAAAAATCTAACGGAAAACAAAGGGAAGTTAAGCTAGCTCATCCAGGTAGGGGGCGACGCATGCAGACCGATCAGCGCGTACGAGGGCTTACTCCAGCTGTACTTTTTACTTTATTTTAAGACAAATTGAGGCCAAGAGGAGATAGACTGTGAGGGCTTCGTAGAGTGCGTCATCGAGAACAATAAAGTTTGCACTGTAGCGATAGTAGACACTCACAAAACGTTGGTCTGCTCGTGCACAACATGGTACAGAAAAGTCAAGCAATACGTACATAGTGTTACACGAGCCCGGGCGCATCTCCCACGGATCGGCCTGATGAGATTGGCCATGGTTGGTGGTGGGTTTTGCAAATAACCTGCTTGGCTAGTTTTGGGCGGCAACTGGAAAATCGAAATGAAGTCTTTAATTTGACAATGCATTCTCGAAATACTATAGTGACCCTTTATTTACAAAATATCATCCCGAAAAATACCTTTTGATAACCATCTCTGGGGTGAGTCTTTCCCCCTCTTTCTCCGATATAAGTTTGATATTTCATATGTGCCCATAACTATTAGTTACACGATTATTTATGACTGTAACCATTTGTTACTGCTTTCTTCTACCAATTGAGTAGCTGAATAATCTTAAACGGCATAATTAAGATTAACCTTTTAAAGTGGCCGGCATCGCCAGCGGCACGACGCGTACCACGATTTATTTGTGGTGACAATTATTTATAGCTCCTATTTATTGGGTTAAATGCTTTATCGTGGTGGCAGACTGGTTACTCATAAAAGTTTGGGGTCTTTGTTATAAAAATTCTGAGTTAAATTACCTCGGTACATAGTTACATACAAATACAAAATCATTAAGTCTATAGACAAAATATATCTAGCTCACATTTTAAACATTACAAAAGAGCGGATTAATAAATCAGAGATACTGTGGAAAAGACAAGGGTACATTGTAGTTATCTATCCACACATATATATTATTTAAATACACATGTAGGAGGCAGGCCACACTTACTACGGCCCTGACAAATCTCTCTCGCTTCTTCTACATATAATACTCAATATTATTACAATAAATTTCTAAGTTATGTCCATTACTTGAACACTAACCGTAGCTCTTACTTACTAGGGAAAACATCGTGATGCAACCGGCACATTCAGGTGACTAAATGTGTAACCATGATCCAATCTGGTCAGGTTCCCTTGTTAACAGGGTTACGGAGGTCAGATGACCGTCGCTCCACTGTAGTTACCTGACCTGCCAAAATCCTGGATCATGATCAAGGCAGACCCCAAGCCCTCGCGCGCGGGAACACAACCGGGACATTAACGCCAACATAACTCATGTTACGGCTAAATTCTTTATGCTCCAACATGATCGAGAGAACGTCAAAATTCCACTTATATGATTAAGTATGTAAAATCCCGATAAAACGGTACCTGCTACGGGTTCGAGCTTATATTCTCTACCTGAAAACGAAATGCGATTTTACGCTTTGCCGCTGCGAAGTATTTAACAGTACTAAAGGATTATTGGAAAATTTGTCAGAGCAGAATGCGTCGCTTTGTTTTCGTTTAATTTATTGAATCTGTTTGCTCACACGGAGCTCTGCGACTATCTCCGTAACATACAAACTTCGATTTAAAAAGATTTCAAGTGAGTTAAGTAGAGTAGCTAAATGTTAGTCCGATTTTGAAAAACCTAAATGCCAAATTAGGATATCTTATAAGAACAATCTCAGCGTGGTTTTTGCTTGTGTATATCTGAATTGTTTTTCCAAGGAAGCAAAGATTTTTCTAAGGTCCAAAAGCGTAATCTTGGCACTAATAAAGTCAGTATTTATGGGAAGTGTTTCATCCATGATAGACATTTATTTATGTTTTTTTGTAATGTAATACAGTAGACACACAGGCATGCGGGCCACCTGATGGAAAGTGCTCACCGCCACCTATGGACATTAGCAACGCCAGGGGTGCTACCAATGCGTTTCCCGCCTCTAAGACCTCTAATATACCTCTTGCACGATCCCATATCATAGTCCAATGTAAACACGGTGGCTGGGAGTTCGTTCTACATCCGAATCGTACGACCGAGAAATATTCTTTCGAATCTTCGCGTGGACACCACTAGAGTGTCTTAAGTAACGGGGATGAGTACCCAGCCCGCGGCGGCAGTCCCGACAGCAGTCGCTTTACTATAATAACTTGATATACAAAATCCTGGATCATGGCTGATCCTGAGCTCTCGCATGCGAGAGCACAATCGGGATATTGAGGTCAAGATGATGACAATATACAACGAACGATGACACAAAACGTTTATTATATTACTGCTGATTTCCAAATCCAGCTCGAGCTAAGTATTCCTTTTAGGTACTTGAGGCGAGGACATTTGATGACGACAGTGAATGAGAAAGAAACCCTCTAACTTAAATAAAACATAAAACAGTATTTAAGTTTGTTAGCTGCTCGCAAATCACTTTAATCGCTCAGGCATTATGCCCCGATGGAGAAGGAGGGTTATTGTTGTTATATCTTAGGTTAATGGGTCCCGCAAACGAGCGGCTATTGTGTGCCATCGATTCAACAACCGATGCAATATCGTGGAAGAAAACATGCGCCTTTATTGGAAGAGCTGCGAATACCCCGCCGGGATATGGAGATGTAGATGTAGACTTGTGTCTTTTTTGTATTTCTATTAGAATGTTTTTTGGAGTAGAAAAGGATCAAGATGATTTTCGGACAAGCAACATGATCCTAATTCGTACACATACTTAGGTAATGTAAGCAAGTAGGTACTAATATGAAAAGATGTAGCTGTGAATTTCTTGTTAATTCCTCTTATATTCAAATGTTATAGAGCTGAGGACATCCACCGTTATCTGGCTCAGTGTGCCTTGAATAAATTTGGGCGGCTGCGGAGGCCTATCGACATTGTCTGCACGGGCGCCGATGGCTCGTCTGAAACATGCAAATGAAGACATGATGCCGACACCGGGATGTTTATGCTTCAAGCTGGCAGGGGAGGCCAGATGTTGGCACTAGTGTCATGTTATCGCGAACCCCGCCGCCCCCGCCCCGCACTGTCTTAAACACGTTTAACGTAACACCCAGCACACTTGATGGCTATCTACATAAATTTGCGGTTATTTGTAGTCTCATAACGGCGTAATTTGCGTGAATAACGCCCTAAGTGCTCCTATTCGTTTGATGTTGTATTTGAGTGTAATAACCAGCTAGGTAATGGAGGTGAAAATTTCAGTGGCTTTGCGTGATTCGGTACGATACTTATTAAACATTGGATGTAAGCAGTATTGTTACATAGTAACTCAATCAGTTGCATGTTATTTTAGTCATTAGAAACTGTTAAAAATTATGTACCACACTAGCCTAGTTCTAGTGGCTGAAGTAGCGAGCCGAAATAAAGAGCCATCATTTCGATATATTGTTTCCGTTCTTTTTGGCAAAGAATCGAATCCACCTTCATAGTAACTGCACTATTCGGACCAACGAACTACCTGACTTCATTAAAGCGATAGAAAACCGAGCCAATCCCCCCTTTGTTTGTGAGCGTAAATAGCGTAATTAAGGCGAATGAAGCGAAATGCCCACGCGCACCATTAGCTGGCCCGATCCGACCCTGCCTTGCTCCCCTCCCGTTCGCCGTGAAATAAGTGACAGCGGTGGGCAATTTATCTCATTGATCCCTTTGCATACGTCTCAGTCAATGCGCGCGCGGGCGACACTCAAGACCCCGCCAGAACGGATTTAAGGGATTTCCTAGCGGGCAACAGAATAAGGGGATATAGAACCGTTTATACCGAATTACTTATACGTTTTTGTTGGGGTCGTTTTTATCTTGATTTACAACAGTACCCTGCACGAGGGGTAGTTCCATTGTTTTGGGTGTCATTGAAGGTTTCCATTCGCTGGCATGAGGAGTCATTAAAAGAGCACCAACTCAGAGCCTCTGCAAAGCAAATATGGGTCGTAAAGCTAATTAACAGTTGTGAGACGGTCGCTAGCGTCGCGCTAGACCGACTAAATACACTACTTCGACAAGTTGACGGCGACTTACAGCATTTGAAATTTGAACTAGCTAGCTAATAGCTGTATCGGTGTAGAATTGCTTCTTACTTATTAGGTTTGTGTAGAATCAGTGGTGTGAAGAGGCTACATAGTTTGTTTCATATGAATTACTGAAAGTAAGTAGTAGTAAAGGGTAGTAAATCGTAATACTGTGCTATTAGCCTATCACGGTCTCGTAGTTTCTGTGCTGCGGTATGGGATTATTTTCTGGGGTAACGCAACAGGGAAGGAAGCTGTATTCAGGGCGCAAAAAAGATGCTTAAGAGCCATCTGTAACCTGAAACGTACGGATAGTTGTAGACCATTTTTTAAAGAGTTAAAATTATTAACGATGCCATCCTACGAAAATGCCATCAAATGTCTACGAAATTATAATATTTGTGCGAACAAATCTGGGTCTCTTCCCGCATGTTGAGAGCCCACGGCGTCGAGACCAGCTCCATGTCCATCCATGCAAGACCGCTTTATTTCATAAGAGTGTTTTTGCGATGGCCCCTAAATTGTACAACGCGATCCCAAAAACTATACGCCAAGCAGAAAATCTTAACAAGTTTAAGAAACAACTGTACAGTTTTCTTGTTGAAGGGGTGTTTTACACAATTGACGAAATTCTTTTGGCGTGCAAGGAGTATAAATAAACAGTATGAATGTGACTTTGGATAAGTTATGACATTTTATACTATTATTTAATTATTTTGACATATTTTATATGCATATTAATAATAAATTTATTATTTTGACATTTTTGTCATTGTGAATATTGTTAGTAATTTGTGGTTTATTAATTTTTAAATTACTTTGACATTATATTTTTATTTGACATTCAAATTATTATTAACACTATCTTCTATTGACAATTTAATTAATAATGACATTGAATAGTGAAATTTTATAATGAATATTTAATACTAATTTTATATTGTTGAATGTTTAATGTATATGAAATTATTTAAATTCTAAATTGTAATTACCCACTCTAAATTTGTATGCCGATGGCAGGTCACAGAGGACCCATCTACTAAAATTGTAACAACTGCATAACCTGTGTACCACGAATAAATGAATTGAATAAATAAATAAAATAATAATAAAAATCATTTATTTCAGGCTCATGGTAGCCCATAAAATAAGTACACTAATACGCTCACTTACAAAATTAGGTACAATGTCAAATTAAATACAAAATAAAATTACAATTACAATGTCAAGATATCAATGTCAAATTCAATAGATACAAATTACAATGTCAAGATATCAATGTCAAATTCAATACAAATTACCATGTCAATATCAATGTCAATTACAACACAAATTACAACGTCAATACAATTTTAACAGTAAAAAAAATAAAAATAAAATTGAATCATTATAATCAAAATCTTAATACTATTCTGCTATTGAATGAACGGGGATGAACTAGCATGCAACTGCATCCATCTTCGTATCATAGGCGAGTCCCAGCGGTCGGACAGCGCGGCCAGGATTCCGTTGGTGCTAGCCCGGAGACGAGCCAGCAATGAGGCGCTACGTTTCCGAATGACGGCATAGAAGTCGTCAATGTGGGCATCCGCAAACATTGCGGAGGCGCTACAAAAACGCGGCATTCTCAACAGAACCCTGAGCGCGTCGTTGTACTGTACGCGCAGTGCGCTGTACGCCCGCTGCGTGAAGTCGGTCCACAGGCTGCACGTATAAAAACTCTGACAGTATGCTCTAAAGAGCGTCAACTTGACCTCTGTCGTGCAACGCGCGAACCTGCGAGCCAACATGTTGCAGCGGACGGACAGCGCCCTGCGCTCCCTATCAACGTCCTCGCAATCACGCAAGTCGTCGGTGACCCAGTGGCCCAGATACTTAAATTTAAGTACCCTGAATAGAATTGAAATTGAATTGAATTAAAAGGGCGAGTTCTAAATTTTGGCTCTTAAAAGCTAGGTACAGATTAATGAGCGAGCGCAGCGAGGGGTGATCGAAATAAAAGTAAGTAGTTATGACATAAATCAACGAATAAGCGAGTGCAACAAGTTCGGAATTTTTGTTCTAAAAATCTGGGACCTAATCGTAATATATAAAACTAACATAGGTAAAGCTTCGAATTCTTGGCAATTTGGTTTTTAAATGCTGGGTTGATCGTAATAAAAGTAACATTAATAAATAAATGAACGAGTCGAAAGAGCTCGGTATTTGTCTGTTAAAAGCGGGTGTATGATATTTATTTGTCAGTTTGTCACCTCTTAGCACATGGCACCCGGGGCGGACTACTCTCGCCACCTCTTTATACCGCTACAGTATCTTAGACTTCTAAATATCTTCTTCTCCGTTTCAAATTGAACTAATAAAGAATCTTCTGAGGTAATAAATATACGATTAGGATTTTAAAATTCATATTTTAACAATATGCGACATTAACAACGATGCTTTATGGCGCGAACCAAAGTCTTTTACCAACAATTTCACGAGAATTTGATAATTTTTTCTCTATAAAAAGAGACCTGTGAAAGAAGTGTGAGAGGACGTGTAGAGCATAGATACGAGTTTAATTAAACTCTTTTGGCTTGGCCACGCAGGCAGAAAGCCCGAGCGGGTTGTATGCGGGCGCGCGTTGAATTTGTATTTTAAGAAACAATATGAACCACGGTACTGGTGTATTTTGCAAGTGTCGGATCGATCTGTTGGGTATGTCGTTAGCTATTAGAAAGTGCCCACTTTCCGTTATGAAGGGATTTTTGGAAATTTTCATAAGAAAAGGATGAAATGGAGCATGGAGGTTCTTTGTAGGTCTTGCTTTTATTGTGGCGATGTCGAATTAACGCGACGCAAGTTGCGTCGCCGACACTAGATATAAGCCGCGCAATTTTGAATAATACTCAAACTCTAAATTTACTTAAACATATGTCATCGATGCGGAAAGCACAGGACCGGTCTTTGTGGAGATCTCTGGGGGAGGCCTATGCCCAGCAGTGGGCGTCTTCTGGCTGATGATGATGATGTCATCGATAAAGAGGTACGAGGTACTATTTGGATCAGGTCACAAAGTTTTTGTTTTTGATTACACCATATTCCACATACAGACACCCGACAAGTAAATACAGATGTTTCAAATTCAACTCCGAATATCCGTTCTATTTCTAAAGACCATTCGGTGGTTGGCAGGTCTTGATGCCTGTTAATATTTTGTGCCGCCAAGAATAATGTATGCCGATAGCTGGACGGTCTGCGGTTGGTTTCTAGTCAGATATCGGTAGGTACTCGTCCCGCAAGAGATACGCCATGGCAGACATAATGGACCCCCGGGCTTACAGCTGACACAGATTGTAGAACAAACGGCGAGATTGAAACAGATCTAAGACGAATTTCAGAACCAGGACGGCTCATTATCTATAGTCTAGCAAGAAAGTCATGAAAAAAATTGAAGGCGCCACCATTGTTTAAATGGTATTATTGTTCTGTATCAGTCTGTGAACTTAAAATATTAAAAAATTGTATCTTCACGTCTGTGCTTTGCCTCTATGTCCAATTTATTTGTGTCTGTGTCTCGTATACTTCGACTAGAAAATTTTATACTTGTTAATATGTTATATCATATCGCCCGACTACAACGCGTCCACCTACCTATGACAATCCAATGCTGGGCTTAGGCCACTTCAGCAGAAAGTGCTAGTCCAGTACACGGGACCTCAGGCCCTCGTGCGCGAGAGCACAACCGGGACATTAACGAAAAGATTTTTTTTTTTAATTTATTAACAGTAACACTGAGGAACGGAACGATGTTAATACAAACTGTTATCTATCTTCTGATTCTCTCTCTGTTCGACCAGTGCCCTTGATAATCTTAATAATATAAAATATTTTTAAAAATTCCTTGATCCTGGGTTTCATTTCTTCAGCCTGAATAATATAGCTCTCTGCTACAATACAATACAGAAGCGCCGCACTGATTTTAGACACACCTGAAGGCAAAAATATCAATGAATATTATATTTACGAAAAAAATACAAAAGTATCAAAACTATACCAGTACACTATAATTTGACGGTTAAATTTGTAACCTTAAATAAATGTAACCAATACTATACACAAAACACATACATTTTACGGAAATGATTTCCAATAGATAACATTTAATTCAATATTTTCAAAATTGAGGAACATTTTACGTACCGAAAATTCGCTTTGCTATTCGGCCGTAAACATCTTCCAAATGGCACAGCAACTTATCTGCTCTAAACTCGGCCATACATTTATGAACAACTCTAAATATTACATTTTTCATGCCGCTTTTATTCGTTTTTGGATTCATTGTGAAAATATATGTCCAACACAGTAAACATCTAGAAATATACACATATCAACTTAAACATAACAAAAACAGAACAACGATAATGTGATGACGTGACAGCTGAAGTCAGTTTGACCACAGATTGGTATAGAATATTTGAGTTTGGCATTAATTTAGTGTGGCCCAGGCGAGATATAAGATTAAGATATAGTCTTGCCAAACTATATCTTAATCTTATATTAATTATCTTATTGATATTGTGTCAAGCTTTCAATGTACACAAAGGTTACCAGATTACCAGACCAAAATACGCTTTGCGCGAGAGCTATAATAAAATATGATACCACAAGTCTTAGAGGCAGACCAGCCGGGTTTGTTTGTATAAGAACTGTGACTTCTGAAAGGTAAATAAAAAAGTCTTCAGAATACGAGTATTAATAATTATACAATTGCGGAGACTTGGAGATTATTCTCATTTGGGGTTCGAACTCGAAAATTCTAAAGGCTGACATAATTATGATTATAATCTGAACGAAGGAACGTCGATACAAGTACTTTGGAATCAACCCCTTACGTGTACGACCAAACTACGAACATGTGGTTTTACTGTTTAGCCGAATACACTGCACCGCCCAAGTTTTCGATCGAACCGTTGTGTACAGAAGCATGAAGCGAGTCTGTGTGTACACCCGGCCCAATATAGCCGTTCGATTAATTAGCAGCTAACTAAGATTCCCTCCACAAACAAGCGGCCAATCACGTAGCCTAACGCACATTGATATACAGAGTACAGAGTAACATCTTGCGAGTACTGTTTAAGATAATTACCTGCTAGCTACCAAGGCCGAGATTGGGATTATCTTCGGAGATAGATTGGATTTGCGCTGCTAGCATTCCAGAACGAGAGCAGAGTGATTTACTACCGCTCGGCAGTGCAAAGCGTGATCGCTGATCACTAATTACTCAACTTGCCTTTACCGTATAAAATACTGTGTAACAAATACAAATAAAAAGAACTTCAGTGTCTGAACCTAATGATTTCTAATTACACGTTTGCGAAGTAAAAACTCGAAAGCACACTCTACTACTTTAACAATAATTAATTCAAAGGCCACGGGGCAAAGTAAACAAAAAACTCATTCACGACCTCGCAGTCATTCCACAAATTCAAGTTTGAAGAGCGTAATATTAATAGCATTTATTCATTAGGTGGGTCAAACGGGCTGGTAAAAACAATATTTTCGCCCGGCTGTTTAGCAGTCGGGTCGAGTTTTCAATTATGATAATTGAGCGGAGGAGCGGGCTGCACTTCTTGTGGACGCGTGGACCGTCTGCCGATCAGCTCCGGAGTCAGGCGATACAATAATAACTGTGGTTTTTAATGCTAAATAATCATCTTTGGTATCGTTTGGCAGATCAGGTAATTACAGTGGAGCGACTGCCATCTGACCTCCGTGACCCTGCTACCAGGCAAACCTGACCAGATTGGATAATGGTTATACATTCGCTCGCCTAAATGTGTAGGTTTCATAACGATGTTTTCCCTCACCGTAAGAGCATCGGTTAGTATTCAACTGATGAACATAACTCAATGTTTAATTTTTAATGCTATTTAGTGATAAAAGGACAGACAGTCCACCAAATGGAAGACGGTCTGACGCCAAACAACATTTACGGTTCATTTTACATCTTGTCTTCCAGTAACAAAAAAGGTGCAGGCATGAGTTGTCAAAGGAACTGTAACTTGGCTTACATTGTTACTTGTCGGGAGATAAGTGGGTGGTACCTTCCAGGTGGACTCCCCGGGTTCCTAGAGTCCTACCACCGGTTAAAACTAAGACTTAGATCCAGTTGAGTGGATCGAGTATCAGTCACCGACAGTTACAGGCTGACAGGTGATTAGGTGATGATGGTGAGTGGGCGATGGCGATCACCTACCACACCACCTATCACCTACCACCTATCTTAAGTTCTAACTTCGTCTCTGGTGCAAGCTGTAAATAATGTTTAGTTAGAAAAGCAATCGACCAACCTGTCCATCAGCTGAGAAAAATGTTTTCTTAACGGCCTTGCTTACATTTAAAACGAGTTGCTACGCAAAATTGCCCCTGTTACGCGTCTAAGAATTTAGACAAACCGGACAAGTAGAGAGCAACAGTAGCTAATGATTTTAGATCATATAGAAAGCTCACCGAACAGAAGGAGCTCGCTGCGAATCCTAAATTGTGTTAAAGTCAAGACTCTATCTAAAACTATCGAAATTCACTTCGCAGCGTATACAATGAACACTAACTCAGAGCAGAGTATTGGGGATCCAATCACGATAAACATCCGAGTTGGTTGCATCTTCAGCGCATCGTTTTCGTAATTCGAATTCCGCGCTGCATCTCGGGGCGTACCCTAAATCAGTTTTGGGGCACTTTCCATCCATTACCGCCTACATTAGTCGGATAGTGGGATAGCCGGATGGGTTAGGGAATGCGATCCCGCCGTGGGTGCCGTCCTACCGTCGAATATCAGCCATCGCACCGTGTGGGTACATTTACCAAGCGTACATTTCGCGATTGTTACCCGCGAATCTATGTTTCAGTGCGATGGTATCGGTTGGCTGGCAATGCTGGGGCCATCAATACCGCGCGCCCGTATTATGTTTGGGAGATCGTATCTTTGCTAGGGCAAGGCTTCGTTTTGTAATACGAGATGAGGTGTATCAGTCCTTTGCATTAGATCGGATAAGTTATGTGTGATTGTTTGAGATTGTGTAGGTTCGGTTTAATTTAGTAGCTTGTTTTCACTTTGTTTAGAAATTGGAATTGAGGTAAGTCCAAGGAGCCTGTGTAGGAATTTTGATGAAATTGGATTTTCATGGAAACCTCATAACCATATCAGAATTCGCATTGCTACACACTATGTATGGAACGGATGGAAATCCGTACCCGGGTATACTTAGTAGATTTTCAGACATCCAGACAACTGCACTCGCGGATTTTGTTTTACTGGAACTTACTATGTATAAATTACTCAACCCCGTATTAAAATACCTACTCCGAATAGGTAGGTAATAAATACCTAAATTTAAAGAGCACAAATAAGTTCGAAGGCAATACAATAACAAATCGTTCTCTCCATGTTATGATATTTAATCCCCGGAATATACTTCAGGGTCACAAAACTAACGCCGGTATCATTTAATTTTCAGTGCTCTTATAGCGCGGCATGTGAGGCAGGATGCTAATTCATAGAGTTTAAAAATAACTAACGTTGTCAGCGCGATTCTCTGCGAATATTTTCAGCCTCCCCATTCGTCTACCGCTAATTAACTCCTTACATTTGGACTCACTCAGTGTTGACATTTAGCTCTTTATAAACCCTCGTGTCAGCACTTTGCAAGCTTAGCGAGGTGCCATTACCATACGAAATGCAAGTACGTAATTAGGTAACATTAATTTCGTTTACGGGAGCTCTCCAACAAGCCGAATGCTGAAACACCGAACGTATTGCGTTGTCATATGTGTATTTATATACTTATGGCATTCTTTCCACATCTTACTATTTTTATCATAAATGTTTATTTCTGACACATATTCAATTAAAACAAAACAATTTGCAAAAAAAAAACTTATTTTTAAACTAAAGATAAAAAAGTTACCCCTTGTCTACAGAAAGTGGATAGGAGCTCAAGAGGTTGAAAATGTTGCCTCGTTGGATGGCGAGGTTAATCCGGATTATTTATTATAATTACTGCTTGTTCAACATGCCATTATATTCGACATTACGCCTAGTCTAGAAGACATGCCGTATTATATAAAAATAATTTCAATTATCGGACACCGGTCTCTATTATACGGATTTTATGCAACGTCTCCGAGACGTTCTTTCAAATTCATTTTTATGTTCATTACGGTATTAATTAAAAGGTACACTTCACCGCAGTGCTTCAGGTTGCTAATTAAATTAAAGTTGCAAAACGGAAAATGTTCTCTTTTTGGCTGGCTGGCAACCTTCTCAAGTTGTGGGTGGGTAATAATATTATTATACCGTCACGTGGTGCTAATAGCCTTCCATGACTATTCAACCAGTCTCTCTGAACATAAATAATACAATACGGAATTTTGTACTTATATTTCTTCGTCCAATCACGCGAAAAATTACTGAACGGATTTTAACCCGGAATAGATTATGGACGACTTTTCCTCGAGTCGTACGTGGACGAAGTAATTTATCAATACCCGTTCGAATTAATGGTTTCTCGCTCGTTATTGAGGCGATGAAAAAGTGTCCCTTTTATACCTACGGGAAGGGTTACATTTGGGCGGCCGATGAATGATTCCGTTTCCAAATTGCCGTATTGTATTTCTTTCAAACGGGTCGGTAATAGGCATAAATATCGGTATCAGGAATCTATTGGTGGCGGGCACATTGTCTGAACACCTGCCCACCGCCGCCCGCCGCGAGCAATATCCGCGGGCAACCCCGCATAAATATCCATGATGTTTCAATTTATATTCATGATATTAGTAAGTCAAACGGAATGTGCGTCACATTTGATTCCCTTTGTTGGTAAAATAAATATGGAACGATGGAAACGGCACGGGTCTGTTGACTTTGTTTCCTAGTTTATTCTGTAAACTGTACTTTGATTTCATATTTATCGAAAAAATCGGCCCGTAGATATATTTGGGAGAAGAAAATGCTCAGACGGACTGTTATGGTCAACAGGGACGTTTCGTACAATATGGGTCTTTGAAGACGAAGGGATAAAGTCGACTGCCGTTTGCACTATATTTTCAGAGTTTTATCTCGAGTAAACTTCTTAAGGGTTGCTAAAGGAAACCCAATCAATGGTTTGAAGAAAATGGACGTTTTCTGGGAAATATCTTAAAAAGAGTTTTCCAAGATACTAGCCTTTTTTCGGATTTTAACCGTATCTTAAATTTATATTTAAGCTCCTAACGAGTGTTGATTTGTGCATAAACGTTAAAACAAAGTCCACTCTTCTTAATTATTACATTAGGTGGTTAATAAACCGTGTAGTTAATAAACCGGTGTGTGATGCTACTGGTACGTAACGAAATGTTATGGTTGGCTCTAACTCGAAAATGTGATCTATATGTATCACTATATCACTGGTTACATAGAAATAGTTGCGATATAAACCCGCCGTACTAAGAGATGTATTGAATTATTGATGACGCGTTCGTGTCGTCTGACGTCGTCATGCGATCGCCGCGGCTACCTGCGGTTCCTCTGCTACTACGCGAAACATTATTGCCTATTAAACTTGAAACTGGGGCCCTAGTGCTTAAAATAGGTTAAAAGAGGTATCTACCCGGCTAAAAGAGGCAACCGAAGATCCTCAACGTAGGACAACGTATTAGTTTGGCCATTCAACGAGGTAACGCCGCCAGCATTCTGGGAACGCTCCCGCTTGGCAGCGATCTAGAATCAGTTTTTTGTATGTAGCTAATTTTTTTGTGTAACATTTTTATTTTTCCTAAATGGTAGTTTTCAATTTTGTATTGTATTAATTTGTTATATTGTAGTGTAACTATGTATATAATTAACGTTATCAAATTAATTAAGTATTTTTATCAGTAAGTGCTTAATAAATATTTTAATACTTGAAACTGCCCACAGAAGAACAAACACATACCAGCTCGTCGAAATCCATTAACGGAATCCAATCATCTCGCGTACGAAGCCTTCAAACATATCCAAACGAAGCGAACCAGCTCACGCATAGCATTGGGTCGAAAACATTTCGCTCTGTAGCTAAAACCCAATAGTGTTGGAGGGTCCTTTGGCGTTGTTGGTTTTATTTTTCTGAAAATGTGCTCAGTTACAGCGGGAGGTAACGCATCGCCGCGCCGGTTCAAACGGGCGCGGGCGCCGTCCGAAGCCTACCTTTGTGCACAGGACTCCGCCGACCCTGCCTCGAGAGGGCTAATGATGCCCCCATTTTTACCCCAACTTCTCTATTCTGATTACCGCCCCATTGAGATTGTGAGGGCTTAACTGGGACTCGTGGAAATCGGATAATGGGGAACGGGTGTGATTCAAAATCGAAAGTGGGGTGTAGGATTTTTTCTTTTAGTTTTTTTTTATGTCAGACTGGGGTCGATGCGATTCTATTTGAATACTGAGACTGTGGTTGAGACTGTGTGTGGGGGGTCGTGGTGAGAGAGTAAGTGGTTAAAGTTTCATGTATGTAAGTTATTTCCAAGGGACTAATTAGTAGGTCCCAGTCTCTATTACTTACAATTACCAGTCAATATTATGAGCCATCACTGTCCCATTGCAGGCAAAGGCCTCCCTACGCACTTTCTACTCCTCCCACTTCATGTTGGCAGCAATTTTGTTCAAAAGCTACAATCAGTTACAATACAACTACTTACCACCTAAGATGCAATACAGCAATATGACCTATTTAAAATATTGAGGCCCTTATTATTTCACGTCTGCCTCCTTCCGTATCCGTCGCAAATAAATAACGTTCATTATTAACTTTTCACTCGCATTTTATTTTATACCTACATTCACATTCAGCATTAAAGTCTTTGAGGCGAACTTTACATCATCGCTAAAGGCGTAGTTATACAAATATCCCGCGTCAGTGCCGCGCTGAAGCCCTGGCACGTGAAAGCGCTTTACAAAGTATCGCGAACGGTTCACGCGACGACTCAGCGGGAACGCTCCCCGGGCATAAATCGAAAGCGGCTTACAAAGGTGCACTTCAGCTTTTATTTCAACTGGCACGTTCGTTCCAATTGCAAAAGCAATAATTATAAACGCCTTTATTGCTCTATGATTTACGGCGCGAAAGTTTGTTTGCGTTCCATAAATTGTGTCGGACGGATTTTAATTTATCTCGGCGACCGACACCCCGAATTGAGCTGAGTCGCGTTGGAGTCGCGAAGTTGGGCTTTGCTGCGTTCGCGTTCTAATCGTTACGAAATTGTACCTTGCAATTTTGTTTTTTAGTGTGCTCCTCGTAGGACCGCGTTATGGAACGAGCTTCCCGCAGCAGTGTTTCCAAAGCGTTATGATATTAAATCCTTGAAGAAACAAAACTACACCGTATACTCCAAGGGCGCGTCGCATGCGCGATTCCTTATTTGCGAGAGTTGCGGGTGGGCCGCGGTGATGACTTTCCATCAGGTAGCTTACTCGTTTTCCTCCTTCTCGTATACCTAAATAAAATCAAAACTTAATTAGGTACATGCTCAAGATTGTCATCATCTTTATAATAACACGACTGTACCAATATCAGTAGATAATGAGTGAGTATCGTAATTATCGTGTTCGACCGCGCGATGTTCGCAATAAATCTCGAACGGTCCACCGTAATTTCAATTATCTAGCCGCAAATTACGTTTTCAAGAAGGGGTATTGACAACATTATTTTACGATAATTCTTCTTGAAAACGCCCATTAATGATACGCCCTGGGTTACGCGTCCACTCGGTAAAGAATATTCAAAACGAGAAAAGTAATCTTAATAAGCCTACTGCTAATTTGCATTTCCAATTTATCGCCCGCACACGAAGATAGGTCTTATTGCTGATTGTAGAAAGGAAGAGTATTGTGTGGCATATTTTATCGTCTTAAGACCTTCTGGCGAGGCTAGTTTATTAATTGAGTTAGTGAGGTATAATTAGGGCTGTATAATAAGACGCGCGGGCGGCGCGGGAAAACTGGAGCATGTATCGTTATTTGATACCAGGTAGCAGTATTGGAGATTACCCTGAATATTCAATAAGATGAACTGTTCAATAACAGAATAAAGATACCAGTTTTGCGTTTTGATCTTGTATATTTCACTAAACCAACAATGCGGCAGTGAACAGTGATTACATCAGGTGTCTTGTTTGGCTCTCTTTAAAAAAACAAATTGCCTATTATGGATATGCTGCCTACCTCTACGGGAAAAAAGCATGGCGTGGTATACGTCTGATAATAAAAAAACGTTACCTTAGGCATAAAATCCATAAAGTAGTAGTAATTGAAGCCGCATTGATCGCGAACTGTGCGGAACTTTCTCCCACGCACACTAAGGTAGTGGAATGAACTACCTGGAGAGGTTTTCCCTGGAGAGTACAACATGGAGTTCTTCAAGAAAGGGGTTAAAAGGTTTTTACGGGGTCGGCAACGCGTGGGTGATGCCCCAGGTATTGCAAACGTCCATAGGCTGAAGTGACTGCTTACCATCAGGCAGGCCGTAAGCTTGTTTGCCACCTTGGTGGTATAAAAAAAATACCTACATTACAATAAAAGTCTTTTAAGTACCTAAGCAATTATTGTTTAACCTATTAATGAAATATATATTTGACGTCATAAGAGAGAAACTATAAACTCAAACTCCCAGATACTAACGATATGAACCAGGCAGAACAGTAAATAAATCCCTTCACCATAACAGAACCTAGTAGAGCGCCGCTAATATCTTTTAATTAATATCAGTACTGGGCCGGCGTGGGTGTAGCTACGGCAGATCGCGCCCCCTATAACTCACGTTTCGGCTCCCGAACTAATCCCGTTTTAGTGAAACGATCACGGGCCGATATTAAATCACTCTGTCAAACTACAACTGGCTGCTCATTAAGCCGAGCGACCCCGTAAACATCGCGGCGGTCGGCCGCGAGCCCGATTGCGGGTTTGATGTCGTTGGTGCGATGACTGGAGTTAATGTGACTGTTTTTAGCCCGCAAAGCGTAAACGCTGGTTTGTTATGTTTAATGTATGTATATCTGTGTATTCGTGTACCTTGTACCGTGTAATTTGTGAGATCGTAGCTGAACGGATCGAGCGATTTTGATGCGATTCTTTCATCGTAATCGAGATGATTCTTCGCTTAAATAGCGCCCCCTATAACTCACATTTCAGCTCCCGAATTAATCCCGTTTTAGTGAAACGATCACGGGCCGATATTAAATCACTCTGTCAAACTACAACTGGCTGCTCATGAAGCCGAGCGACCCCGTAAACAGCGAGGCGGTCGACTGCGAGCCCGATTGCGGGTTTGATGTCGTTGGTGCGATGACTGGAGTTAATGTGACTGCTTTTAGGCCACGACGCGAAAGTACTTGTGTATTATGGTTACCGTACGTATCTGTGAACCTGTTTGTAAGATCGTAGTTGGACGGATCGAGTGATTTTGATGAGAGTCTTTCATCGTAATCGAGATGGCTCTTCGCTTAAATAGCGCCCCCTATAACTTACATTTCAGCTCCCGAATTAATCCCGTTTTAGTGAAACGATCACGGGCCGATATTAAATCACTCTGTCAAACTACAACTGGCTGCTCATTAAGCCGAGCGACCCCGTAAACAGCGAGGCGGTCGACTGCGAGCCTGATTGCGGGTTTGATGTCGTTGGTGCGATGACTGGAGTTAATGTGACTGCTTTTAGGCCACGACGCGAAAGTACTTGTGTATTATGGTTACCGTACGTATCTGTGTACCTGTTTGTAAGATCGTAGTTGGACGGATCGAGTGATTTTGATGAGAGTCTTTCATCGTAATCGAAATGGCTCATCGCTTAGATAGCGCCCCCTATAACTTACTTTTCGGCTCCCAAACTAATTCAGTTTTAGTGAAACGATCACGGGCCGATATTAAATCACTCTTTCAAACTACAACTGGCTGCTCATTAAGCCGAGCGACCCCGTAAACATCGCGGCAGTCGGCCGCGAGCTCGATTGCGGGTTTGATGTCGTTGGTGCGATGACTGGAGTTAATGTGACTGCTTTTAGCCCGCGACGCGAATAGACGGGTGTATTATGGTTAACGTGTGTATCTGGGTATTCGTGTACCTGTTTCTAGCTGAACGAATCGACCGATTTCGTTGCGAGTCTTTCTTCGTAATCGATATGGCTCTTCGCTTAGATAGCGCCCCCTATAACTCACGTCTCGGCTCCCGAACTAATCCCGTTTTAGTGAAACGATCACGGGCCGATATTAAATAACTCTGTCAAACTACAACTGGCTGCTCATTAAGCCGAGCGACCCCGTAAACATCGCGGTGGTCGGCCGCGAGCCCGATTGCGGGTTTGATGTCGTTGGTGCGATGACTGGAGTTAATTTGACTGCTTTTAGCCCGCGACGCGAAAATACGGGCGTGTTATGTTTAACGTGTGTATCTGGGTATTCGTGTACCTGTTTGTAACTGAATGAATCGACCGATTTCGTTGCGAGTCTTTCTTCGTAATCGATATGGCTCTTCGCTTAGATAGCGCCCCCTATAACTAACATTTCAGCTCCCGAACTAATCCCGTTTTAGTGAAACGAGCACGGTCCGATATTAAATCACTCTGTCAAACTACTCATTAAGCCGAGCGACCCCGTAAACAGCGCGGCGCACAGTGATTCAGATTTGAAAAAAGTGGACATAGCAGAAAAAGTCATAATTTTGACAAATAAAATTGCTACCGATAGGAAATCTGATTTACAACAACATTTGTCATGTTAAATTTTTCAATAAATTGTGTCTAACATGGTCAAAAAAATAAAGAAAAAGAAAATATATGGAGGAATTTCTTTTTTTTTATTTTTCTCGAAGCCTTTAAAAGTGTTGAAACTGAAACCTTTTCTATATTATTATATTCAACTTTGTCTTCGTCCCCGTAAAGAAATTTTTTGCATATACTTGCGGCTTTGGCTGAGGCGCAAATGAATTTTTAAATTTTGTTTTTAATCTTTAAGGCAATGATTGTTATTTTGACGTATTTCTTTATGGAAATAATGTGTAAACCACATGTGCAATGTTTTTAATTATTTATGAGATCGTATCTGGACGGATCGACCGATTTTCGTGGGAGTCTTTCATCATGATTGAGATGGTTCATTGCTTAAATAGGCTCAGTTATTTGAGAAATATTATCGTAATATTTGCGTACCTTTGTCGGGGTTTTCCGATATGTGTCGGTTAGGTAATAGGGTGAGGATTTTGGTATCCATATTGTTGATACCCAAATCGGTCAGCATATTGCAAACCAGCGCGCGGCCAATAGGTACCTAGATGTGACCACAAACCCTATTCAACCAGAGGTGATTGCGGTCAAACTCTAGTAACTGGGCACTACAATCCTACCAATACTCTAAATATGAAAGTTTTTATAGTCCTGCATGGATTTGCATAAAATTGTCTTTACAGGTAAACCACAACTAAATAGTAGGTACATAATATACATATACCTACGTGTCACTAACTGCGATTTCACAAGGACCATGCCAATCAAACATACTTATTACATTTTACCTATTCATTTTAAAATGAAGTAATAAAAAGTTTACAACAAAGAGCAATACCATTTACTAAAGACATTTTCAACCCACATGTCAGTTCAATAAAATAATGATACATTAAGCCAACTACAAACAAAGCATGGGGAGTAAACATTAACATATAATCTCATAATGAATTACGCATATTCATCTCCTCGTTGTTGAGATCATAACGCAAAGTGGTCCACATCAATTACTGCAGTACGAAACACAACAAAATAAAGCATAGGTACTCTACTGCAGGAGTCGGTCTTGTGCATACTTTATGCAGCGCGGGCACCGATCATGGGTTTACGAACCAATAACACTTTTATTACGCACTTTATTGAATCAATATCAGAATGATAGTAGAAATTTTATAGATTCAGACTTTCTAAAGTTCGATCACTTATGTAAAGTGTGGACTTTGAAGAAAATAGGAATAGGTTTTACAAGTATTGATTGGGCTTAGCCCCATTCTAAACATCATCTGAACGGTCAATCCCGGTTTCTGCCAAGGTCCCCTATACCTTAATCTAAAATTAATTTCATTACTTAGACTGTTGGCTCATACCATGTTTGAAATAAAATTAATTATAGCACCTTAAAATGGCATTTGAAATGTTGAGGACGTACTTTTGTTCACATTTTTTTTCCTATTGGTATTATTGATTCGCCGAAAACGTTTAATATCGGCATTAATCATTTCATTAAACAACGAATTTAACAAAGTATTTGCTATTCAGAATTATAGACTGATAACTGTATACCCAGTTATCAGTTTATTGCATTTGAAAAGCTCAAAGGTACAAACGAATCAAATTCTTTTTGTAATAGTTGGTAGGGTAGGTATTCAGAATTATAAATAGATAATGTTTTTCAGGAGTGGTTCGTTTTTGTCTTGATGGTCTCTCTCCGCAACCGTTAGATCTAATTACAAAGATCTGACTCATAGATCTTTTAAATATTGGAAGATCAGTCTTGGATGTCTTATAAGGCGCCAACCTATAACAAATATGGCGGCATAAGACCCGTCCCGACCCGAAAATCTGCAAACACGCAACCCGCACCTTCCTAGAGCAGAGCTGAAGTATCGCTGAAAGTTGATGTGAAAAGCTCCTTTAACTCTGTGAACAGGGCCTAGCTGGTGGAAATAAAATAATGTGCCTTTTATTTATCATTGGCAATAAACATTGAAAAACGAAACACATATAACAAAATATTAAAGACAGCATCACCAATGTGGCATCAAAAACTTTACATATAAACAATACCGTTATTTTAATAAGTAGAGTTTACTCTACAGTCATAAATGCAAATTAAATAAACAAAACGTGATACGAATCATAAACAACGTGTAAAATAAACGCGAATTGGGATAATAAATTATGGTTTAATAGGAGGAAAATAACGATGTTTGTATTAACAACCCACAAACGAGTGCTTAGCTGAATTTTCTCATAACTACAATGTTACACAGGGGAATACCTAATTAGCTTGAAATGGAATATAACTTAGTAGCAAATATTACCAAATATTTAGCAAAGTATCTATGTCGGGAAACAGGTAGACTCTAGCACGGGAGAGATTCAACAGATGATAGAGCCAATGACGATACTGAAGACCGATGAAGAAGAGCGTTACTATGAAGAAGAGCCTACTCATTCCTCTCCACATGAGAGGAATGAGAATGATGATAATGATGATGAACTTGTCTTACGATGTGGTATCTGAAATTTGTTTTTTCTTTATGTTATATGGTAAGCAAACAGGCAAGCGGGCCACCTGATGGAAAGTGGTAACCACTGCATATGTACATGATTAGAAACATGTGTAGGTAATATCTAGGTATATCGAAAATTAATGTTAACAGAATCAACATAATCATTCCCTTCCCTAGTGCCGGTAGCTGGACAAAGAGGTCAAGACTGGAAGACGGACTGTTCCTGACGACTAATGATGCCGTTGCCGTGGCCGACTACTGGGCAAGCCAGGTCTAAAGCTTTCAAAATTTACTCGACGAAGAAGATCATTCCCTTCCCTATTCCCAGTAGGTAAGGTCGTATATGTTCGCTTCCTCGATTGAGTCATATTGTAATAAAAGTTTTGACTAAAAGAATAATTTGTTCAAACCGTTACTTCCCACCTAGCTTCCCGCACTGAAAAACCATTCCTTAGCGGCTTGCTATAGAATACCGCACATATTACCACATATGGTTGCAAGAGGATACCCAGATGGTATTTATCTATGAAATTACAGGCATAAACGGCGTCGCTCATTCGGCTACAGCGTTTCGCCATTAGTGTTGTAGTTTGTAACCGAGTTGATAACATTCTCTCTGTGCCCCCGGACCGGGTATCTGTACCGGTGGGTATACCTATGGCATTTGTATATACCCAGTACATTGCAATTACACCTTAAAGATTTGTTAGCAACGTTACGTGGGAGACAAGGCATGAGCTTGCGTCGGATTGTCGGCTGTTGTTTTTGAACAAATCGCACTAACTGTGCTATTAGTACAGTAATTGTAACATTTAGACTAAATGAGTATGCTGATTCGCTTGATGCAAACATAGGTAGAGTATTGCTCATTGATTTGTTTCTATTTGTTCGGAATAAAGATAGAGTAACGAACGAATACTCTACCTCAGATTAAATCTGACATTCACTCATACACGCTAAAATTATACACAATCGGTTTTGGATGAAAATCTATATTTTACCCATTCATGGCCATGTTACGTTTTTCTTACTATAGGGAAAGTCGTATAGTATCTGTAAGTAAAACTTTGGTGTCAGCAATATAAATTGTAAATTGCAAAATATACATATTGTAATAAATTTGTATTTCAAACAAAACAAATTTAATTTTCTGTTTTGTAAATTTAAGTGCTGATAAATTACTTTCAATATATACATTTTCCATCATCACATCATAAAAATTAAAATCTAAACAAAAATGATCCAGTTTGACTTTTTCTGGGATAAAGACTTGAGCACGTAATGATGAAAAGGAATGTATGTAAATATAGATACATTTTCGACAATCGTTGCAGTGCAAAGAGATAAAGTCTCTAGAAGCTTTGATTATACACAAACGAATTTTTTCGTCTGAACCTAGAAAGATATAAAAAAAATAAGTTTGTTAAGCATAAAAATACAATCGAACAAAGATGGAGACAAGAAGGAGACAAATTCGGATGTTAACTTGTCAACGGTTTGAGCGCTGTCAAATGAGTTCAGAAACACAAATTTTGAGTTACGTAAGGATAAGTTAGCGAACTATCAAAATTTAGATTTCTCAAGCCCAAATACTCAAACTCTGTGTTCAAACTATGATCAACCTAAAATTAAAATTTATGCAGTAATGAAAATTAACTTAAGTCACACCTAAGTCTGTCCTTAACTGGAAACTCTCAAATCAGACGTATCTGACAGTCTACTATTACCTTAGACTCTACATTAAAACTGCGAAAGAAATCCGCTCCAGCGCACCACTTGCGCTCCAATGTAGAGCAAGGCGCGTTCGCGGCGCCACAGCCAGTCCGCCCACGCGCCGCACGCATCGCGAGCTTTCACAAGCTCTATGCTCTACCACAAACTCCCGCGCCGACTCTATCGAGTACGCTTTATTGATGTTATCTCGCGGACGGATTTATTTTCCTCGCCCCTACTTTGTTGTTTGACAACAGATAAAATTTAGAAATACAGCTAATTTGTAAATAATGATAGAGTCGCGATAGAGCCGCCGGGGGAATATGAACTCAATGCGCTTGTAATAAGTCATAGGTGTGCGATGTCGTAACGTTTTTATTACGAATAAATAAACGGGACAATACGGACTTGGTGACTGTTGGAAATTGTATTTCCCAACTTAATAATCTTGAGTAAGATTTTCATAAAGATGGTGTCACTCAGAACCTTGTGAATCTAATAAAATTACATACTAAATTTAATAAAACGTTTTATTATAACTAAAAGACAATTATCGTAAAATTGGTACGAAGATCCTTCCTTGAAAAATAAAGGTGCCTCTGCGTTAATTGAATTGAAAGTCATAACCGGCGCTGTAAAAGCTAATAAAACAAACATCGATAGATTAAGCGTCATAACAACACATTAAACATCAAGCTGCGAGGATAATGGAGAAATGTTTGCGGTGCGCGTTGGCGGGCTAGATGGGACAGCCCTTAATTTAGCGCCGGGAGGCTGCGCGTGACAGCCTTCAGTCAGCGCCGGCGACCGGCGCGCGCGCACGCATACCGACCGCGCCCCCCCGTCCCCCGACCCCCTCGCGTTTGTTTACCAACACGGCGCCGGCCACGGCGTGAGAACCGCGCGCCGACTATGCATAAACGCCTCAAACGAGACATTACTGTCAACCAGACGCGTATTGGAAAATTAAATATTCAAAGACTTTCCGTTTAGTGAGATGTCGACGCCTTGCCGCTTCAAAATACGCCGCCGGCTTACGCGCGAACATATTGACAATTGGCTTGCATCTTATTAACGTACCTACTACGAGGGCGACTTGTAATTGATGCGTTGCAAGTATCAAGGATGAGAGTCGCGGTTTTGTTGAGCGTTGTGGCGGTGGCCCTGGCCGTCGCTGCAGCAGTGAAGATCCGCGGCAAGGTGAGGAAGCGGTTCACGCAGACGCGAAGACACAGGGACGTATTACGACCATGCACCTTCAACGAGACCATCATAAACGACGAGTGGTCGCTGATGGCGGCGATCGGGGAATCGAAATACATTTTCACCGGGAAAGTGTTGAGCGTGAGGAAGACGAAGACGAAGGAGGGCGGGAGGGCGAATTTGTACAAGGTGTATATGAGGAGGGTGTTGAAAGGGGACGTGAGTGAGTTGGGGATTTCGTTGAATGCTGAGGTGGAGGGGCTGCGGGGGGTAGTGTGGGCGGAGAGGGATGGTGCGCCGGAGTGGTGTGCGCCCGCGCCGCGGCCGAGGCTTTCAGCCGTTTTCCTGAGCGTCGGGGTTGGCTCGGCGGAGCCTCGGCTGCGACTCCTCACCGACCCAGTGCCCTTGACGCTGTATCACCTGGACAGGATCAACGCGGCTGTGAAAGGTGAGTTGTGACAGCGATATTGACTTCAGTAGATAAATCTGTGGTCTAGGTCTTGTTCTTGTGAAAACGGTAGGAAACTACCCTTATCTTACTAGGTGGGGTAGGCAACTCTCTGTAATCACTCTTCGATATTTGGAGGTAGATACTTCATGTACATGAACGTAAATAAATAAATCACCTAGGAGTTTATATCAAGGCTGTATTCTCCGGTTAGTGTTCAACGATGCATATAACTCAGAAAAAGTGATTGGTACATGGCGGCACTGGGGATCGAACTCGGTACCTCTCGCTTACGAGCCGGACCCGCTAGCCATTAGGCCACCGACGCCCAAGAGCGTGATTATTCGACGCTCAGAACGTGATTGTTAAATAATTTGACAAACTTTTAGAGATGTTTGTTTCCTTTTGTGAAAGTTTGTTGGAAAGATAGTTTAGTTTTATAAACTGGCAAAACAAAAAATATAAAAAGGTACTCAGTTTCAACAAAAAAAAGAGCAAATCTTTCATAGTCAGTAATTGAAACATTGTGGTGTGTGGTGCCGCCACCTCAAAGAATAGCACCACCCCATCTCTTCCCGTGGGTGTCGTAAGAGGCGACTAAGGGACAAATCCGAAAGGTGCCCACCTTTCGGATTTGTCCCTTAGTCGCAGCATCAACTTTCTGGGTAGATTTACATCAACTGCACTGCGATCTCCAACCCGCCTGCCAAGCGTGGAGATTATGGCAATGACCTCCCCTTTCGTGGGAGAGGCCCGAAGTCCTGCAGTGGACTGTTATGGGCTGTGATGATGATGATGATGATGAATTGAAACAAAATAACAAAACAACCAAATGCAAACCACTTAATTACCCCTTATTATATAACATATAGATAATATAATGAAGGTAAATATAGGAAGGGTATAAAGATTTTTTATTTTATAATAAAGGCATCTAATAATATGTATAGGTAAAATATGTTCCCTAATATAACGTATGCCACATTGTCATAGTACGAGCTTCATAATAACACAGGTACCTACAATAATTAAGCTCCTACGACCGCAAACCACAAGGCCTCTCTCAAACTAACTAGCTCTGTTCCTTGCGATTGTAAACACGAAACTGCATTGTGTTCTACAACAGATAAATAACGTATGCACTGTCACGATAAATCTCGATAATTACATTATCAGTCGAGCATCAAGAAAATAAGGCGACCGCTAAACCGGCGAAGTTTAACGAATACAATCGGTTTACGGTCGGGAAATTACAATAATGCGTGGGTGTTGTTGTATCCATAATGCGCACCCTGGATAGGGATGTGGAACGGATTGACTGTAGATAGACTACAACCAAAGTAGTCGTGTGGAAGTACATATTTTTTTTAGATTTGCCCGGCCGGTTCGACTCCCGGCCGGGCAAAAATTTTAATGATTAATTTTAATTTCTGTTACGGGTCTGGGTGTTCTATGTATAATAAGTATGTATTAAAAAAAAAAGTATTTAAGTAGTATATCAGTTATCTAGCACCCATAGTACAAGCTTTGCTTAGTTTGGGGCTAGATGGCGCTGTGTGAATTTGTCCTCGAATATTTATTTATTTATTTTATTGTTTATAAATAAGTATACTAAGACACCACAAGAGCTGCTGTGTTTGCGATGTAAATGTATTAAAGTGTCTGTTGTTATTTATAATATAAGTATCTATGTTCCACTAGGGACTCTAAACCTGGTTAAATAGTCCAGGGAGCCAATAGATATTGTTATTTACTAGTGGAACCGGCGCGACTTCGTTCGCGTACATTTACTTTACCCCTACCTAACATTTTTTCATACTTATAAACCTTCCTCTTGAATCACTCCATTATTGAAAACCGCATAAAATATTTTGCATAGTTTTAAGGATCTAAGCTAATCGTACATAGGTACATAAATAGCTACGAAGGGACAGACGGCGGGAAGTTTTATGCTATGTATAGCCGTATACCACATATATTTTTTAGCCATTTCTGTCCCACTGTCTCATTTTTTATTATCTAATAAAATATATACTTAAATACCGTCACGGGGCCCTAAACTGATAATCCAGTCTGCGGGTCCCTAGTGGAAAACCTTTGTCAACCTCGCTTCGTCAACAGTATTAGGAGGCACACCGAACAAGTGGCGAACTTGTTATGGTGCTGAAGTTTGACAAGCCTCAAAATACGGTACGGTTACTATTATCAATAGTGTACTTTACTTGATCACGCTATTAAATGTTTAAATTCCTGTAGAATTTTATACAGTTGTGAATTCCATTAGTAAGAACAACCATTAAAAGACCGAACCCCATATGTGGGTTTTCCCAACACTATTGCGTAGGCCTTGAGTGCTGTTTGATCGACATCTTGACAACTGTTCGTTAAGGTAATGGAGTGCATTCTGTCGGTCCGTTTGTGCCAGAACCGTCGGTTGGTGCATAAACTCGTGTGCGGAACGATCAATCGGAACCGTACGATCAATCAGAACCGTACGAATCCGATCACAACATTAATCGCCGCAAAGTAAATTGCTATCGAGAACTGACGCCTTCACACGGACTTGATTGCATACGTTATTGCCTCTTATTAGCGAGACGTGGGCTCACAATGAATGCAAGTGAAAGTAGAGTTTAATTTATTTTTATTTATGAAATTATTGTAGTTTTTTATGCTACGCAGTTACAAACGAGCAGTTAGCACACTTGATAACGCGGTGACTGTCGCCCATATAATCTAAGATTCATGCAATTAGTGAGCACTAGGAAGAAATGCCTCATGCCTGTTTGCGCTGGCTACCTTATCCTTTACAATGTTGCTTGGCGGTATAAATAGATAAAACGGAGGTACTCACCCAGGCGGACTCCTCAGGCCTGACAAGGCCTCACCACCTCAAAAAGAAGTAAGTAGACAGGCATGTCACCGCCATCTTTTTTCTAAATTGAAACTTGCCCGCCCAGTAACAAAATTAATTAACAAGATAAGTTGGAGCTAATAAAACTGTATATTTTTAAAGTTGAAATTAAAACCTAAGCTGCGTTAATATAACTCGGCTCAATTAAAGTTCCAATAAAGCTTAAACGTTTCCGATACTATTTTAAAACGCCGACTCATTATAAAGCTGTCAATTATTTATCTGTTGGTTCCTATTTTAATTTGAAAGATTAATTTTAAATGCTCTTAAAATATTTTTAATATAGTTTTTATTTGCACAATCATGAAATTGGTCATGCATTAAGCAGCGTGTTTAGGCGACTGAATGTGTAACCATGATCCAATCTGGTCAGGTTTCCCTGGTAGCAGGGTCACGGAGGTCAGGGTCGGCCGTGTGGTGTCCGGCAGAGTAGAATAGCATCAACCTCTTACACTCGTGGGTGTCGTACAAGGCGACTAATGTTTTCGAGGCAAAAGATCTAAGCGCCTCCGTAGACTGGAAAATGGGCAGCAGCATTTTCCATTGTTATATTATAACACTGCGATCTCCAACCCGCCTGCCAAGCGTGGAGATTATGGCAATAACCTCCCTTTTTGTGGGAGAGGCCCTAAGTCCTGCAGTGGACTGTTATGGGCTGTGATGATGAGGGTCACGGAGGTCATATGGCAATTGCTCAATTTTAATTATCTGATCTGCCAAGTCCTGGATCATGGTCTAGGCGAACCCCGGGCCCTCAATACATAACAGTTTTCTTGGGCAGAGTGAAGTTCAAATATTTTGACAGAACACTTAAGCTCCTGTATATATCTATCTCATATCACTTGCCTTCTTTGAAAGTCTTTGATGTATAAAAGTTATATACATTTGCAATATTATTATTGACTTTTACATACTACGAAGCTGTAGGTAGGTACATTAAAGTAGCTAATTTATATCGAGTGATTCAGCAGATAATTATTTACTCTCTCAAAAGTAAAGCTGGTCACTGTACAAGGAAAGAAATAAAAGTCAAATATATTTCAGCGAGATGGTGTTTAATTGAATTCGCGATTGGGTCACGAATAGACTTTATTCCAAGTCAAATACTTGGCAATAAATTTTATTGCGAGAGACAATTTAACCTAAAAATTCCAAGAAAATCCAATTTAAGCCTGGCATAATCCGAAGGCGAGATGAGTATCGCCGCATCTTCAGCGCCGGGCTGGCCACACCGAGAATGGAAATAACGGGTTCTATTTGCAATTTGCTTAAAGCATTATTGTATTATTTCATCGAGAGATGTTCGACAAATACAAAAAAAAACTTGTTTTATGTTTTCTGAACAGTCTCGGAAGCCGATTGGCAACCCGTGATGTATGTAGTTAAATAGTCATAATATTTTAAGTAAAATTTAGATCCCTTATTAAAATTACTATAATTGAGGAACAGAAATGACTAAGTACACTTAATCATACAGATATAATGAAAATTTATATTGCAAATTTACTTTGCAGTCAGCACACAAGCAGTTATTCTTTCAATTAGTGTTAACAGTCGTTGAATACTTCTTAATTTTTAATAAATAAACACAACCCCTCTTAAGCCTTTTCTCAGTTCTACAAACAAAACAAACTCAACCTCTGTGTCAAGAACAATGCACTAAAATTCTGAGCCACAATGTTCTTAGATGGTTTCAGCTCTGCATAATCCCTTGGCCCTCGTGATGTATCGCCTTACAGCTAAGTCCGTACGGCGATCTGTATCTCAGCTTCGTGGCCCCCCTGCGTGAGAATCAGAGATCACTATTGCAGTGAGAATGGTCACTAACCCCGGCGCCTGTTGGATGCGATTTAATCGCATCATTAGTGCATCGAGTCTAGGTAATCCACTCGGGTAATCTCAGGCGACATCGTATATGCCAATTAGACTTGCTTTTCTTTAATTGTTTATAAAGCCGTCATGTTTAAGGTAAGTTATGTTTAATATTTCTCAGCTACGAATGAATGAGAATAAATATCTTTATATATATAATTCTTCTGTGAGTGTGTATGTCACTGAACTTCTCTCAAACGACTGGACCGATTTTGATGAAATTTTTTGTGTGTGTTCAAGGGGATCTGGGAATGGTTTAGATTCACAATTTTGTCAGAATGTTTTAGCTTATTAAAAAAAGTTTGAAATTTTCAAATTAAAGACGTGTAGACAGGATAACGTCTGTCGGGTCCGCTAGTACAATATAAATTAGGAACCGTAGAAATTGTGAAAAAGTGGCCATACAAATTTTTGCCCGACTGCGACGAAGCAGATAATGAAGGGTTATGTGTTTGACCTGTATGTATGTTTTTATGGTTGTATGTACGTCTGTTTGTTTATTCCCTTATAACTACTAAACGGATGAACCGATTTTGACAATTTACGTCGTTTTTACTTGCCTAGTTATTTGCACTGCTCTCGAATCCAACAAGTTTTATGATGCGCTACATATCGCTAAAGATAGAAACCGATGGCGACACTTTCTGCGCAGCAAAGTGATCGATGGCGTTGGGATCATCTGAGGGTAGTCAGCACTGCGAAATACTACGCAAACAAGAGGGACTTACTTACCGCTGCTCACAGCCGCTGCATGAGCGATCAAAAGTGGATGTTGTCTTATAACTTCCCAATTTAATTATGTGTGTGGGCTCTTTTACATATGGTAAACTAAAAGAAAAACAATATTTTTAAATAGTAACTTTTTTAAATGTAATTTAAGATCCTCAAGGACCACATTTATCACCACAGGTACTGCTAAATCTCAAAATAATATAAGTGAAGTCTTTGTGCAACGCAACCCTTAATTCAACAAAATATAGGGTTAATTTATGACAACATCCATTGTTCATTTTAAAGACACCTCTAGAAAGTCACCTCATTACCATAACCGAAAAGTTTTCAAAAGGTCGATAAAATAATATTTTATCATGTTATCGGTGTTTTATATTAATCCCATTTGCATCGCCCAGCAGTGGAATTTTCTATCATGTCAGAATGACGAACGCAGATTGCGTCTTTTAATAAAACAATATTCGTATGCAAAAAATGTGCATATAATGTTTAGATGTTTTGTCCGTTTCCGTGATTACTTCACATTTGATTTTGACATACACTCACACAAAAATCCGGACGGCGCTAGCGGACGAAGTCAATCCCTTTTACATAATTTCGGCTAAAAAGCAAATCATTTTTCGCGACCGCAGGATTCCATTGGTTAAATGTCCGCGCATAGCTTCGGTTCGTTTTAAAGGTTTCTTTAACTCCCGTAAATGATATCGTTTAATAATTGGTTTAAATATCAATTTCCTCAAACAATTTACCTGGATACGGATTCTTGTGAATTCTATTAATAATTTAATAATTTTTTATAGCTTTGGAAAACGGGAAATAACGTTGAAGACACACAGCTTCGTGCTTTCGTGCCGTTAAGATTTTATGGGTGATTCTAACCGTATCTAAAGAATAGAACTATTAATTGTCAATCCATTAATTGATACAACAAACGCTTTACCAAAGCTTGCGCAATGCCTTCCATCGAAGAGTCTCAAATGCCGATCGCATCGATAATAGATCCAACCAAGACGTTTCGAGCCACGCACAGTGTAGGGTTCTGTAGTTGCCTGTCATACATGGCTGCTGAAAGTAGTTTTTGAGCTTTTGATAGTAAAATAATATTAGAAAATTATAAATGCACTTGTAGGGTGGTCGATTATAACTTGATAGCTAGACTACTCAGCTCAGTAAGTTTTTCTTTAAATTTCATAATCGTCACGGTTTAGTTGTGGTGAAGGGGTTAGTGTTTCTAACAAAATTACAACGACGCAGAATCGGATAACTGTATCGATAAATAAGCTTTACATGTCTGTTTTCCCTGAGTTAAACTAAGGTTACAAAAACAAACGGTCATGGCGGAACTATAAGGTTCCCTTATTATACCATGGAACCCCAGAAATATGCGGTAATACCGAACTCTTATCATCTTGGGTATCATCGCAGAGCTAAGCGCTAGCGCAACAAATGACCGTTCACATTCATCAAACCGCAACAACGGTACCACCCACGAAGTTCGCTACAGATGGCGCACCCGTGCATTGCTAGTTGTGACAGTTGTTTAATTAATATGTGCCTGAAGTTCGGCGATGTTGATATACGTAATTTGTTTGGGAGAAAAGTGCTTCATATTAGCTTTTTACTGATACTATTCCAGCGACATAAACTAGGATGTGAATAATTTATTACACTATTTCCACCGATGCCTATTTACTATTCCAGGGTCGTAAATCTAGGATATGCATAATTTAGTGCACTATGTTCTGTCGATCGTTATAATGCCGCTGCACAGGTTAAAAAAGGAACTATTGGACGTATTTCACACATATGCGTTGCGACTTTGTTTTATATGACTTTTCAGATTCCGAATAGATTTACTACTGTATGTGGAAGGCATTTATTTGAATAATTTAACGCATAAAGTGTACCTAAGTACCTACCTTCCACCGAAATACCCGAGCATTTCTACGCAGCTTTTCTACCAGCCAAAAGCAGAAGACGCTGCGGCCAACGCCGTGACGAGTGTCACAGCATCCCAGTAGGGATTACTATTCTCCCCACGTCCGTCCTCCACATAAATATTCCACGATTGTTGATCTTATTTTTCAATCAAGTCGGTGGGTCATAAATCTAAATAATAAACCGGTTGGGCCCTGTGAAAAACGTTACAAAATATAAAGTGCGACATTGAAGATTCGACAAGAAAGCGGCGTCTCGTCTCGTCCGCCCACGCACGTACTACTTTCCAAATTCCTATAGTAAACGCTTGCAATCCGCCGTGCGTGCGGTGTCTAGTGTAGGTATTATTAATATTATAATAATGGAATGGGCACTTTTGTACCAGGCTTGGCTTGGGGTGGGTTATTTTATTAAATTTTGTTTGTAAGACGATCTGAGTGGTTCAGTTGGTTTACGTTGGTCTGGCAAACAGAGGTCCCGGATGGGATTGGGATTGGGGTGGCCGGGAGGCCACGCAGTAATTGAAATGATAAATTTTAATTTGTGTTACGGGTCTGGGTGTTGTATGTATAATAAGTATATATTTAAAAAATATGTATGTAGTTTATCAGTTTTCTGACGCCCATAACACAAGCTTTGCATACTTTGGGGCTAGAGATGGCGTAGTGTGAATTGTCTAAGCAAATTTAATTTAATTAATTTTAAGTAGGTAATTAGTTTAATTTAATTTTTATATGCCATTATAATTACTACAGTTTGTTTTTGGGGTTGGTATTGAATTGTGGACAATAATAAAAATGTCAAAATAAAAAAAAAATAAAAAAAATAAGATAAACAGGTTTTTTAAGAAATTATCTAGATGTTATTCGATGGTCATTATAAGAAATACCTAAATATGAGATATGTTTATTGGTTTACAGCAGGGCGAAAACGATTTTTGGAAATAGTTTGCGATAGACACTTATTTTTATCGAAGTCTGCACAGGCGAAATAGCATGCAAAAGTTAGTAGGTATATATCTGTATTAAGTTAGGACCGCTGATTTGTATTTGCTACCTCGTGTCGTACATAGTAACACTAAAATCCTAATCTGTCTACAATACAGTCCTAACGCTCTATCTGCGCCTGGGAACTACCCCAAGGCATGAATATTCAGTAGGAGCCGGCGATACTAACTTGTGGCCTGTTGCCGCCCTGTATCAGTTGTCCTGGGGCGACATGCTCGCCGCCTGCAAAACCGACCATCAAAATGTTTGCGCCAGCCTCCCAGAATTTTCTGGGGCGAAAACACAGAAACAGTTGTTTTTACCGGCTCTCTAGTTTGCATATTCCTGTATTTTCATGTGCTCGCTCATGTTTCCTCTACGCCTGGGTACCTATCCCGTAATTGTAAACTGGTTCGTTCAGAATTTTTATATAGTTCTGATTCTTTGTTCTACTTATTTTCGGTATGAGGCACAACACGATCTAGATTGTAAAATCCATTGTCTACGCCCATATGAAGCTCGTGCACCCATTACCCACTCTCGATTCGGCAAAAGCGGGCGATTGACGCGGATAGCGTAAGCCCATGTTTGTTTACGTTGATGAAGGTTGCATTGAATTGCGAGGCCTCCAGTCTACGCGCGAGGCTGCGCTGGCGCACGCGTCTCTGTGGCGCCACCGGCTCTTGCGCAACGCAACTTTGTATCGTCGCGAGTTTACGAGCCTCCTCTATCAAAACCCCACACAAGAGCACACAAAATGGCTCGTACCAGAATTTGTGTATGACGTAAAACAAGATACTCACATAAAAATGAAGATTCAATTTTTACTATTGTTGCTTTACTATGCCGCTATAATTCACGCCCAACTCCGTATAAAGGGTGTAGCGAGGAGGCGGGCCGCGCACCATCGCAAGAAAAACATTAATGTCCCCAAATGTGTTCCGAACGAGACGATTACTAATGACTACGAGATTCTGTCGTCAGCTGTATCTGAATCTAAATACATTTTCACTGCTCGAGTCTTAAGCGTGAGGAAGATAAAGCGAGGCACCAGGCCCGCCGTGAAAGTGTTTATGTTGTACAAACTATACGTGCGGATGGTTATGAAGGGAGATGTGGACGAGTTGAGGAGTCACGTCCTTTCAGGAGACGAGCGCACTTTGAACGGCGCGATAGTGTTTGTGGACTGGCTACGGACGAATAAGTGTGCTTACAAGTTGTATAGACATTCTTCGGGTATATTTTTAAGTGATGGATTTTACGAACGCGGAGCGGCTGTCGCGGGCGACGGGAAAAAGCCTCGCATGCGACTGTTGAACGAGCCCCTTCCACTGTCGCTCTACGACTCGGACAGAGTGAACGCCGCGTTGAAAGGTAAATGTTTACGGTCATATAACGTCACTCCGTGTGTTCTGTACACAACATATAAAAGCTCGGCGCTTTTTATTGGCTCTGTAAAAATTATGTGTTGGCAAATATACGGGCACTTGTAGCTCCGCTTTATTCGGTGGTTCTATTAGTTGTGTCAATTTTTTCTCTAAGCTTTTTTCATTAAGGTAAGCAGTTTTATTCTTACAGTAATTATTTTCTAGAGGAACTACACTATGGAATAATAAAGCAGACATAATCCAGCCAGTCGCCTCATGATTGTAATTGGCGGATGTTCAAATGTAGATTCCTTAAGCACTCTCGTATATTGACATTAATAGCGAAAGAAAGACAGACATTAACGTACGCAGGTAGGTGGTCTGAATGTTTTACTTTGTGACGGAATTAGTCGAGGTAGACACTACGCGAATCACTATGTCTAATAGATGACAAATCTCTTGCTCCAGACGGTTTTCTATGCAACTGTTAGATAGATAGATAGATAAACACTTTATTGCTCATAAAAAATAACAGTATCAATCAGTTACAGTAACAAGGAACACATATGAGCAAAGGCGGCCTTATCGCTAAAAGCGATCTCTTGACTGCTCATTTAGGCGAATTTTGCCCCACAAATTTTACTGAATTGGCTAAGCAGTTCGAAAATAACAAACTTAAGTCATATCAGCAGCTATAATTATACACTCGAAGTACCGAACTTTAAAAGCCCCTTAGAATGAAGGGACAATTAACTCTTTTTAAGGCCCGGAAACGCATTCAAGTCACGGGCAAAGTTTTAAATAATGTTCTATATAATATTTTGTCTCCGCCGCTTCGAAACTGCGGTTAAAGTTTTTAAAGAGGCCATTTGCGTTACAATTACCGCGGTGAGGCCTTACCACGTGGGCTGGTGGGCGCAATGCGGCTCTCACACGTAACTAGTAACTACTCCCTTAGTAGTAGTAGTATCATCACAGCCCGTAACAGTCCACTGCATGACTTAGGGCGTCTCCCATGAAAGGGTAGGGTATCGCGATAATCTCCACCTTGGCAGGCGGGTTGGAGATCGCAGTGTTATAAATATAACAATGGAAAACGCTACTGCCCATTTACCAGCCTACGGAGACTCTAGATCTTTGGCCTCGAAAACATTAATCGCCTTGTACGATACGACACCCACGAGTGTAAGGGGTTGGTGCTATTCTACTCTACCGGACACCTAAAGGCACGTTAGTATTCGCTCGTGCTAAAATTCTAAGCCACTGCGTAGGTTAGCTCTTCGAGTACCACGCTAGTACGATATGTGTACTAATACGGCTCTTATGCAAATACGATTTAAACGATTATGGTAAATATTCTCGTTTAATACTCATTAGACCAAAGTCCGTATCGCCTTACCTGTCTGGTTATTGGAATACTTGCGTCTAGTTTTAACGGCACTTTATTGGCGGAGTGTTATTAAGGATAATTGTAATCCAAAATAGTTTTCTTAATCTAGGGCAGTACATTTTTTGTCACTTTATTCTCTTAATTACACGCAGTAGGTGGCAGTGACAAAGAATATGCAAATAATACAGCTTTCTGTTAGTTGTGTAAATAATGGTGTCCGAAACTTTTACCGTCGGATAATGGAATAGGTACAAATGTACAGTCGCGTTCATAAGTGCATGACCACTTTTAGGAATAAAAATGTTTTGTGGCTACTGTTACATAGGTGAGGGATATTAGATACATTGTTAAACAAATGGAATCGACTCTTTCGGCAAGTTTTTTATTTAATAAATGAAAATAGCTATAATAAATTTTCTTATAAATTAAAATTTAAGGGTGTAGTAGTATCTACGTTAAGTAAGACTCTATTAATCTGATTCCAAACAGTTTAAATTATGTTATAATTCTCTAATCTGAGGTTCTTCTACGTGCCGGCAACATATGTCATATATAACAAATGATTAGTATTATCATATAGGTATTTAAGTGTAGACCATACATAATAATATGCAGTTTATTTAGATTCTAAATGTTAAGTGCACATTTTATATCGCTTTTCTCAACAACGTAAACTCTCCGTAAACAATGTATTGTAACTGTTATTATTTTGTTTCTGTGTACAATCAAGTACATAATAATAATTTTTATGTACACTCATATCGTAATTTTCCAATTACATATACAAAACCAGCCGTTTAAAGGTACACTTTTTTCACGCCAGTCCATAAAATTTTAAAAAATTACTTTTAATTAGTAGTAAAAATTTAATTAATAACGAAATAATGTTTAAATATCTACCTACTTATCAACATTTTTATAAATCAAAATCATTATAGTTCTTTTAAAGCTTGCTCTTTGTATGTTTTGCCATTTGTTTCAATTTTTGTCTTAAAATCTTGCCACTTGGGGTTTTCGGTATTTCATTTACGAATTTAACCCCACCTCTGATCCTCTTCCACGGAGATACCTGGAAAATACGGTATGAGACATTATTACCTTGGATGTTATAAGAAAAACATACACGATACATATATACAAACTTACTTTAGGTGCCACAAAATCGATCACTTCTTGTTCTGTAATGTTCACTCCATCTTGTTTGACCACGAAAGCAGTGGGCAGCTCCCCGGCCAACTCATCGGGGACGCCGATGACGCCTGCGTCTTTTACGCCTGGGTGTTGCAGTAATACTGCCTCTATTTCGGAGGGTGACACCTTACAAAAGAAATTTTGATTTAAGGCCACGGATTGGAATGAGTTCAAAGCCACAGAGTGTTGACTTTGGACTTTGGAGATGGGTTCAAGAGGTATATTAGAAGTCTCCTTATAGTTGCCAACGCATTGGTAGCGCCCTTGGTGTTGTTGATGTTCATAGATCACTTTCCATCTGGTAGCCTGCTTGCCTGTTTGTCTGAAATATAACAAAAAAAGGAATATCCAACGTACTTGCCAAGCTTTGTACTTGATCAGTTCCTTTATTCTGTCAACGATGAAGAAGAATCCTTCTTCATCATAATAGGCTACATCACCAGTTTTGAGAAACCCTTCTTCGTCTAATTCCACTGGCTTCTTGACGTAGCCGTCAAACAACACAGATCCTTTCACTCGAACTTCTCCGGGTTGATTGGGGCCTAACGTTTTATTGGTTTCGACGTCTACAATCTGAAAAAGAAAACTTTTAGAAGGGCAATAGTTAAATTGCTCACCAAAAATATAGATACTATTCGATGGCATAAGTTAAGTCATGTTTTCCTATTTTTAATTTTTTTTGGGAGCAGATAAACTGTTCGCTTAGAATTTTCCTTGGTTTTAAAATTTCACACTAAATATCAAAAGATCATACATGATTTGTCAATAATCATCAAAAGCCCGTATTAATCTTCCGCATGAGTTTCTGAGAAAGAAGGCCAGTTAGAAATAAACGCTCCTGACTATTGGATGTTCGATCTTAGAGATGTAGTCGCCTTATTATTTTGTTAAGTATAGAAATCCCAAAAACTAATAAATATAATTGAAATTATTATAGGCACTACACACTTTAGCAGACATTAGACAGACGTCCACTCAAGACTTCGTAATAATATAACAAATAATATAAATCTTTACAAACAATTGTAACGGTCCCAAGCTCAGCCAAAGAAGAAGAACTAAAAAATATACGTTTATATTATTTAACAAAGACTGTAGTTGCTAGTCGTAGAAAGGACTTACCTTAATTATATTACCCTTTACCACTTTCCCTACGCTACCGATTTTGTTTTCATGTTCAGTTTCTTGTGTTACTGCTCCTGTAGCTTCCGTCATGCCGTAGCCTTGCGTTATAAGATACAAACTCGGGAACCTGTAGATTGTAGAAATGTTGAGTGTTTTGTATGTAATTAAATATGTTTAGATACATTTCACGACCTCAGCGGTTCAGTGGTTAACATGCTGTTGTGTCACGCCGGTGTTCGATTCCTGGCCGAACAGAAATTGAAATGATGACTTTTAATTTCTGCAACTGGTCTGAGTGTTATATGTATAATTCGTATGTAATGAACGTATAAAACTATATAAGTAGTTTCTTAGTTTTATAGCACCCCTAACACAAGCTTTGCTTACTTTGGAGCTAGATGGCGCTGTGTGATTTCTCCAAGCATTATTATTTATATTTGTAAACTTTTTGAAACACCCGGTGTGGGAGCATTTGAAACATTTATAAACAAAATGATACTTTAATATTTGTAAACATTATACGAGCAATTACAAAAGTCACAAGGCAATAATTATCTAGTTTTCCGACATTGATTATTGGTCTGGGAACATTGGAAAGGTTTGACACAAATTCTAAACAACAGTTTGGAACAGTTGCGAAGACGATGTAATGTAGGAGCTCTTTAAAACTTTATGATAATAAACGAGTTCATTTGTACGGTAGGCTTTGAAATAAAATGAAAGTAGTGTAGAAGATTTCTGTTTCTTTTTGATTGCATCGAATAAATATTTTAGACGCACATTATATTCAGTGGAATAGTTGGATAAAATAGTGCTGTTTCCTGTTAAAAACGTAACCATAAAGAATACGCCTTTTTCTTTGAATTACCTGCGTTTGAACTGCTCTATGGTTTTGTTTTCTAGTGGAGCTCCACCACTGATCACCTGCTTTACAGAATCGACATTAAAGTTGTCCAAGATTGTCGATTTGCTGAGAATCACGACGACAGGGGGTGCAACTATTAACACGCCTACCTAGAACATATATTAAATATTATTCTAGGTATTACACATTTTTAATATTCAGGTAAACAATTACGGTCTTATTTAAAAACCTTATAGTAGTGTAGCGACATCTATCGCTCCACTAGGGAAACTCAACGATACTCATATCACGAGTACACGAACACAAGGTTGGCAAGCATCCGCACATAGATGGCGCTAACAATCCTACATCGCGCTAGAGAAATGTGCCAACTTCCACGGCATATATACAACTTCCGACGATCAACTGTCGGACCCTTGGTCCCCTGGTCACAACACCCGGCCAGGTGGGTAATTACCCTTTTCTACCTTCTCACCATCTTCGCTTGCCAACATTGGCGGCTACCATTATCCTGCACCGCCAAAGTAGGTTTAAAACGTTTATTAGCTAAATAACTCTTTAGACCTTTAAAACGTACTTATTTATAAACGGTCCATAAAACTGTATTTCTATAAAATACAGATGTCGGTCTGATGAATTTAAAGTCGTAGACGAAAATTGTTTGCAGACAAGTCTCAAATAAAGTTTGATATCCTGAAACTTCTCGGATCAAGAACAGTCTAGATGCTGGTGCAGACGAGCACTGCAATATTAACAACTAAAAAGTAATGCATAATTATGGTAAATAACAAGTACATTATACATAGGTACCTTATATTTCTGGACAGCTGCTAACAACCGCTGCTCTTCAAACTTTGCAATAAAAACGAGTATCTTGCTACTAAACAGGGCACCTAAGGACGTCATTTGCCCCATGCAACTGTTCCACGGGGCAGTAGACAAAATGGGAACACTGCCAATAGGTTGCCTGGTGAGAGGTGGGTTGGGGTTAATTTTGTCTACATCTACAATACTTCCAGTCCTATATAATAATTGTAAATATAGCACTAGCTTTTGCTCGCGATTTCGTCCGCGATGATCCAATAAATGATCAGTTTAAACCAAAAGAGTCAAAACTATATGAAAAGTATATTGGATTTACAAGGAAGACATAGGTTAGTGGATAACTGTATCGTATGTGCGTATGAAGCCAGCGCGAGCCATTTGTGCAGACGTGAAAAGTTCGTATTCTTGTTTTCTAGATTTCATTAGGTACTTACTGTGGTTGCTGTGCAATAACAATGAAATTTAGATGAGTTATTTTAGCTCCTTTCGGCGGTCCAGTTGTCCCTGAAGAGTACAGAATGATCGCTGTCGCCGGCCTCCCTGCGGGCCCAAACAAATAACCTCCAGTACCCACTGCGAATAGGCTCATTTGTATAATTTATTTCGTCGACCCACTTCTTTCGTGATTCGGACCTTTTTTCCTAAAATAATATGCTAACGGATTCATAGCATGACCACCCGTGAACTTGATTACGAAAACCCGTGGTCGATACGCTGCGCGCGAGATTTACTGAGCGTGAACCGCTTAGCGGAGCTGGTCTACATATGGTGCCTTTATCTATGGTCGTTTATAAAGAGTGTGTTTGAAATAACTGCTAGTTACTAGGTCAGATCTCTCAGAGCCTGTAAAGGAATCGGAGTCGAAAGAACAGGGCCAGGATTGATCGCTCGGATGATGGTGATGATGACTAGTATCAGATCTCTGCCGACATTCCGCTGATCTGGGATGAAGAGGGTAAAGACGAGAGCATCTGCGCATTCGCCAATATTCCTACTTAGATGACTGCGTCTTTCGTCACTTTTGGTTGAGCTGTTTATAGTAATCTGAATGTCTTGTCCCACACTCCCACAGGTATGCCATCATAGAAACCGCGTAAAAGTATTTATAAAAAATTATATAAAAGTACTGTTGCGTCACCAAACCAGGAACAATTCACAAACTGTCAAGGTAAATAAACCCATTTAACTTACCACTGAAATCCCATGCGGGATGAGACTTGGTATCAGCAAATGTCTTAGATAGATCATTGAAAGTTGTTATCATTTTGTTTGGACTCTTGTTGCCGAATATAAAAAACTTTCTTATGATTCGCAGTTGTTTGAAAATATTGTAGTGCGATTTGTATGCATCGGGTGATAAGAACAGATAACGCGGTTTAGATATGTTTACAGCATTCACCAGTTCACCTGTAATTCGATAAAAAACTTTCCGTCAATAAAATTAAATGACAAGTACTTCATATTTACGAGTTATTTCCAACGGACCAAGTGGTCGGGTGTCAGTCGCAACGGATCGTGCCAATGTTTCCCAACAGCTCACGTGGACCGTTGCAAATAAAAAAATATTTTTTTCCCGAAGAAACACATCTAACCACATAGCACTTGTTAGTTCGGAATCCTTAAGGAGCAAGTCCTACTCACACTTGTATGACTTTTGTTTAGCAATGCAATGTAGATTTTTTACATTTATTTTTAAGTTAAGTTACAGTCTATTTGCAATGTAGTTTACTCACTTTTGCTATAAGCCAGATTAAAGAAGGTGGCCACTCCTCCGTTGTACAATACCGCAATCTCGGTGATCATATATTCGATCCGGTTCTCACTGCAGATGGCCACCACGGCTTCAGGGCCAATCCCGAGACGGGAGATGGCCGCAGCAGTATTCAGTATCCGCTGCGCCAACTCCGCGTACGTGATCTGCTCATCGGTGGCTGCATCGATCTGTGAAAGATGTGGTTTCAAAATTTTGAGACATGAATTTCATATGGGTGGTACTGTGAGTTTATGTGGTTCATATTGTACTTACGTATGCGTATGTAGGCTCTGTTCTTTGCTATTTTGTTTTCATAGCAGTTACCATAATACAAAGCTAGAGTTTTCTGATGACTGACAAACACATATTTTTTTAATAACTCTGTCACAAACGAGTAATACCAGATATAAAATGGCATTGTTTGAATTCGTAGCAATGATTTCACCCCAACTTGAAAACAAAGTCATTCACCACGGTATGTACCTATACCAAATTAGATTATAAGTACATGTATATATATGATAGCGTCCTTGAACATGCATACTGCCGGTGGCCGAGAGGTTAACGTATCCGACTCGCTAGCGAGAGGTACCGGGTTCGACTCCCAATGCGGCCACGTACCAATGACTCTATTGTAAGTTGAATGCTAACCAATGCACTTACGGTGAGGGAAAACATCGTAACGAATCCTGCACATTCATGCGACTGGCTGTGTAACCATGATCCGCTCATCAGGTCAGGTCGCTCTACTGTAGTTATCTGACCTGCCAAATCTTAGATCATAGTCAAGGCGGACTCCGGACTCTTGTGCACGATAGCACAACCCGGGCATTAACGAAAAGATTATTTTTATTTTCATAGACATTCACGATATTGTCCCTGAACGGTTGCATACATCTATATTTTGATGCCCATTCAAACGTGATTGAATTCCCCAATTATTCAAATACAAAATAAAAAATACGTACCAAAGCTATTTTGTCCCCGAATTTTATTATGTTTTCTATGAAATATCTGCCATAATTCATGTGTGATGGAAATATGAAATTATTCTGTTCCACTCCATGTATTAATCCTGAGCAATCACTCTTTGCCATCGTGTAAACTGTAGACGTGACAATAATAAATAAAACTGCTTTTGTAATAAAAAGAATTACTAGAACTGTATTTTGCACTACTTAAAATTACACACAAGTTGGTGAGTAAAGACTCTGATTAAGACTGGATATAATCAAAGATCAAAGTATTATATCATAACAGTTAACGTCTTATCAATTCGAAACAACAACACGAACGTAGCTGGTTGGAGTTTCTTTAGTTGCTTTATCAAGTTACGTCAGCGTTAGTGTTTACTATCTTACTCTTGTAAAAAGATAAAAGTTGGAATGAAAGCAGTAGATGAAAATGTTCTTCATTTATAATTAAAAAGAAAAATGCTCAGACGTCGTTTGCAGATTTATGTATTGAAATCACCACTCATGGGGCTTAATAATAAATAAGTCGAAACTTTTTCCTAGCCCAACGATACTAAAAGAGCTGTGAACACGAATCGCTTGGCTGTCAGACTACTTAGCCCTTAGGTACGGTGAGCAATAACAGCAATGCAAGTGTAGTATTTCAGTTATAATCAGAACTCTATTACAAGGACTAAAGAGTCAGTTGCTGAGTAACGGGTAGCCGCTGGCCATGTCTCGCAGCCATAGAGCATCACAGGTCTCCTCATCATCAGGTCATCGGGTCAGGTAGACCTGTGATCTCTGTAAGAGAGTTTGTTTTATAAGAGGTTTATTACCGTTTGGGCGACCGCCGGCGGAAACCGCAATTCTTCATCAATGAGAACACCTAAGTTGCGTGCCTTACCAACCCGCTCCACGGTTTCATGCCCAATCATGACATGCACACCGCGCTTTTTTGAGCCTATTACCATATATTTAGATTTAGATTTTTAGAAATAACTACAAGCGTTTTTAATATTATTTTCATTTTAAAATGTTTTCAACTTTATTGCTTTTCGGTATGCAACATGCTATAAAATCTTTTAACAGCTGCACAGGAATATAAATTTTAAGGTGATCTCGACACTTAGCATATTATTCTTTAATCTACTTTTAAACTTGCAAGAGACCGGATGTTCGGAATAATGACAACACATCTAGCAACCGAGACTATATGGGACCTTGGATCTCCCCATGGGAACTTGCTGGGTGCAATTTGTTATGCATATAGGAGGTCTAGAGTACACCGGTTGTACGCAATTGAAATTACGAAACAAACTTTAGCTGTGGAGTAAATGGCCTTTTGGATCATATCATAACCACATTATCATATTAACATCATTTATTAATAATATGCCAAGGCCAGGCATTATTTACATTTTGGAAATATCAACAAAATTAAAGACATTTACAATGTCAATTTTATATATTAATAGTATTATGATTCATCTTTAATAATTAGTGAGCTAGTAGTAAAAAAAGCTTTCAACAATCAATTCTGATGTCCAAAATAACATGACATTTTCATAATAAAATAAAGTCTGACATACATTTATAGTAGTTTATGCAACTGTCATATAAAAGGGGGTATTAAAACATGAGTGGCTGTTTATCATACGAGGCATAGCCGAGTATGATAATAGTTTGACACGAGTGTTTTAATACCTAATTATATGCAGTTGCATACACAACTTTATCTACACTCATATTTTTATGTTAAAATATCGTACCTATAATGTTTTCAACTTTGCTGGATGTAAGCTACGAGTCAGTTCTGTTGTATCTACGTAGGACATTCACATAAAGCGGCGGGAAATTCACTTTACTACTTTCACATTTATCTATTTATTTGCTTCAAATAAAGAAAAACATTCAAAAACACAAATTACAACTATTAGAAAAATATTCTGTTTAGCGGGAAAATAATTACACAGAAATATAAACAGGAAAATTTAAATTTAGAATTTGTTAAAGACATGTTAGGTATTCAGCCTACATTTGGCTATATACATTTTAGGTATTCAGCCGTGTCCGGGCGCCCGACAAGAATTTAAAAAATATGAGTGTAGCATAATGATTAAAAAGTTATTTTACGATACAGCTGTAATGAAAATAGTATGGGAAATGCTGTATCGAAAATTAATTTTTTAAAATTTTATAGTCTGGCGTGAAAAAAGTTTAAGGGTACACCTTAATTTTCGAATATGTAATTGGAACATTATGCTATCAGTGTGGACAAAGTAATTTTTAAAAATTTTATAGGCTGACGTGAAAAAAGTGTATACTTAAACGACTGTTTTCGAATATGTAATTGGAACATTACGATATGAGTATAGATAAAGTATATTGAGAGACATATGGCATAAGTTTTACAAATATTTGCGATGTCGTCTCCTACCTAGAGGGCCCAAAACTTGGTATGTTTTGTAAATGTTTCTTGGATTTTTTAGAAAACCGGTGGCCTAATTGTTTTGGTCCAGTATATTTTTAGAACCGGCTCGTGAAGCCCTTTCATTTGATACCAAACACAATAGGATTCTAGAAAATAATTTATTGGTAACTACATCTTCTTACACTACCTACTTATTTTTATGAATCAAAATTATTACAGTTCTTTTAAAGCTTGCTCTTTGTATGTTTTGCCATTTGTTTCAATTTTTGTCTTAAAATCTTGCCGCTTGTGGTTTTTGGTATTTCATTCACGAATCTAACCCCACCTCTGATTCGCTTCCACGGAGATACCTGGAAAATATGGAATGAGACATTATTACCTTGGATGTTATAAGAAAAATACACACTATACATATATAAAAACTCACTTTAGGCGCCACATAATCGATCAGTTCTTGTTCTGTAACGTTCACTCCATCTTGTTTGACCACGAAAGCAGTAGGCAGCTCCCCGGCCAACTCATCAGGAACGCCGATGACGCCTGTGTCTTTTACGCCTGGGTGTTGCAGTAATACTGCCTCTATTTCGGAGGGTGACACCTTAAAAATGTATTGTGATTTAAGGCCACAATAATATTACTTAAACTTTTAATTTTTGAAGTCTTTTATTTATTTAAACTACTCTGTGACAAACGAACAGCCAACCCATCTGATGGCAAGCGGTAACTGAAGCCTGTAACATATGTAATCATGCACTTACATTTCTTATTCATGAATCAACAAAAATTTATCAGGTGGGCTGTCTGCTCGCTTATGTAGAACCGCAGGTGTGTTGTCACTACGAGGACTGACTGCAAGATTAAATATCTCATGCCTGTAATTATCTTAGGCCTAGACTAGAGCCTCCCTCTAGATTGGAGAGTAGGTCCTAGTCTCTTGCCATACCCGGCAGGAGACTAGGATCACGAAAACACAATACTAATAGGCACTGCAAATGTAAAGTTAATTTAAATAACCTACAACTAATCTCTTACTAAAAGGATGTAAAAAACTTGGGCCCCGTGGTAACATGACGGCGGCATTCCTGCGCTGGATGGCGATTACTTCAAATTGTATGTCTGCCTATCAAAATGGATATAAATATAAAACATTGAACATACATATTTTCGTCATATGATACCGTCAAGGCCCTAAACTGTACAATCAGTCTCCAGGCCCCCAGCGGAAGACATTCCTCAACCTCTAGGCATAGTCTTAGCTTCTCAGGTTTCAATAATAAACGTAGGTATATCCAACATACTTGCCAAGCTTTGTACTTGATAAGTTCCTTTATTCTGTCAACGATGAAGAAGAATCCTTGTTCATCATAATAGGCTACATCTCCAGTTTTGTAAAACCCTTCCTCGTCCAATTCTGCTGGCTTCTTGACATAGCCGTCAAACAACACAGATCCTTTTACACGGACTTCGCCGGGTTGATTGGGGCCTAACGTTTTATTGGTGTCAACGTCTACAATCTGAAAAAGATAACTTTTAGAAGAGCAATAGTTAAATTGCTCACCAAAAATATAGATAGTATTCGATGGCATAAGTTAATCATTTGTTCCTATTTTAATCCTTTTTGGGAGCAGGTAAAGTGTTCGTTTGAAGTTTCCTTGGTTTTAAAACTTCTCACTAAATGTCAGAAGTTCATATATGATTTGTCAATCATTATCAACAGCCCGTATTAATCTTCCGTATGTGTCTCTGAGATAGAAGGCCGGTTGGAGACAAACGCTCTTGGCTAATAGATGATCTGTCTGTGATGAGATGTATGACTTTGTTGAACCCTAAATATTGCTGATAAAATCAGCGAGATATGATATATAACTTAACAGCATATTTGTAAATCAAAAGAAGATTTCAAACGCTAGTCGTACAACTAGTCGTAAAAAGGACTTACTTTAATTATATTACCCTTTACCACTTTCCCTACGCTACCACTTTTGTTTTCGTGCTCAGTTTCTTGTGTTACTATTCCTGTACATTCCGTCATGCCGTAGCCTTGCGTTATAAGATACAAGCTCGGGATCCTGTGGATTGTAGAAATCATAAGTGTTTTGTATATAATCAAAGGTGTTTAGATACATCTGGCGACCTGAGTGGTTCAGTGATTAACATGCCGTGGGCCACGCAGAGGTCCCGAGTTCGATACCCGGCCGAGCAGAAATTAAAATGATATGTTATATGTATGTACGTAATTTTTTTTATAAATAGTTTATCAGTTCTCTAGCACCCCTAACACAAGCTATGCATACTTTCCTAGAAGGTGCTGTGTGAATTGTCAAAGAATATTTATTAAAATATTGTAAACTATTTGAAACATCCGGTTTGAGCATTTGAAACATGTATAAACAAAATGAAACTTTTTGTAATATTTGTAAACATTATACGAGCAAATACAAAAGTCACAATTGAATATGAAGAATTATCTATTTTATCGATTTCGGTTATTGGTCTGGGAAAATTGGAAACGGTTTCAAACAAATCAAAGAAACAGAAAACTGGAACAGTTGCGAAGACTGGTGTAGACAGAATGACTGGTGACCTTAAAACGTTAAGATAAGAAACTGATACATTTGTCGCTGTAGGCTTTGAAATAAAATGAAAGGATTGTAAAACATTTCAGTTTGCATTGAATAAATATTTAAAACGCACATATTGTAATTTGAAAACCTTGTTTGTTAAAATATCGGACTTACAATAGCTCTATGGGCTATATTTTTGAATCGCTCGCATCGCAACGATTTTCAATTATGATTTCCGGCATGAAAAATTCAATATTTTTTAAATCACATTAGCATCACCGACAGAGTACGGTTCAAAAATAGGAAAAATCAGCATCATGCAACAAAGGCGAGTGCTCATACTGTCGGTTGCCTGGTAAAAACCTTGAAAAGGATACTACTTTTCCTTTGAATTACCTGCGTTTGAACAGCTCTATGGTTTTGTTTTCAAGTGGAGCTCCACCACTGAAAACCTGCTTTACAGAATCGACTTGAAAGTTATCCAAGATGGTCGATTTGCTGAGAATCACGACGACAGGCGGTGCAACAATTAACACGCCTACCTAGAACAATTACTAGATATTAAACATTTTCTTAAAATTCATGTAAACAATTAATTTACAAAGCGTATTTTTACACCTTTGTCTGATATTTGTATATCTCCAAATATGTTAGGGGATTTGAAAATAGTGGATCGAGCCTTTTATTTAAAATTCGATCGAAATCTTGACTCAGACGAAAGGTCAGGCAAGGGTCTAACTTCTGAACAACATAAACCAAATATATAAATAAAATAAATATCGTTACGGGGCCCTAAACTGTTTAACCAGTTTCTGGGTCCCCAGCAGAAGACTTCGCCTACGGAATACCTTCCAATAACGAGGCAAACCTAACGTGTGGCGAGCTCGTTCCAGTTAGACTAGTCTCAAAGTATACAACGGTCACTCCTCCAGTACCCGGATATTGCGAATGCGAATGCGAAAGCTCGGTTATCAGTCTTGTAAGTGCCGACCTTATGAATCCTAACGAGCACTGCAATAGTAACAACTGAAAAGTAATGCATAATTATAGTATATAACACGTACATTATTTTTATACAAGTACCTTATATTTCTGGATAGCTGATAACAACCGCTCCTCTTGAAATTTTGCGATAAATACGAGTGTCTCACCATAAAACAGGACACCTAAGGACATCATTTGCCCCATACAACTGTTCCAGGGGGCAGTAGTCAAAACGGGAACACCGCCAATATGTTGCCTGGTGAAAGGTGGGTTGGGGTTATTTTTGTCTAAATCTACAATCATTCCAGTCCTAGGTATATAAGAACTGTTAATATACCCCTAGCATTTGCTCGCGGTTTTGTCAGCGATGATCCAATAAATGATCAGTTTAAACCAAAAGAGTCAAAACCATGTGAAAAGTATATTTAATTCACAACGAAGACCTAGGTTGGTCGGTAACTGTATCGTTTGTGCCTATAAAGCCAGCGCGTGCCATTTGTGTAGACTTAAATAGTTCGTACAATTGATTTCTAGATTTCAATAGGTACTTACTGCGGTTGCTGTGCAATAACAATGAAATTAAGATGAGTTATTTTAGCTCCTTTCGGCGGTCCCGTTGTCCCCGAAGAGTACAGAATGATCGCTGTCGCCGGCCTCCCTGCGGACCCAAACAAATAACCTCCAGTACCCACTGCGAATAGGCTCATTTGTATAATTTATTTCGTCGACCCACTTCTTTCGTGATTTGGACCTTTTTTCCTAAAATAATATGCTAACGGATTCATAGCATGACCACCCGTGAACTTGATTACGAAAACCCGTGGCCGATACGCTGCGCGTGAGATTTACTGTGCGTGAACCGCTTAGGGGAGCTGGTCTGCATGTAGTGTATTTATCTATGGTCGTTTATAAAGAGTGTGTTTGAAATAACTGCTAGGCACTAGGTCAGATCTCACAGAGCCTGTGGAAGAAAAAAAGTCGAGAGAATTGACCGCTCGGATGATCATGACGATCAGTGGGTCAGATATCTACCGATATTCCGCTGGTCTGAGTTACAGTGGTTAGTGACGAGGGCATCTGCGCTTCCGCGAATATTCCTAGATGACTGCGTCTTTCGTCACACTTTTAGTTTGAATGTCTTGTTCCATCATAGAGACCGAAAAGTATTTATAAAGATCCATATAATAATACCGTTGTGTCCACAGATCATGAACAATTCACTAAGGTAAATAAATGAATTGTATACCATTTAACTTACCACTGAAATCCCATGCGGGATGAGACTTGGTATCAGCAAATGTCTTAGATAGATCATTGAAAGTTGTTATCATTTTGTTTGGACTCTTGTTGCCAAAAATAAAAAACTTTCTTATGATCCGCAGTTGTTTGAAAATATTGTAGTGCGATTTGTATGTATCGGGTGATAAGAATAGATAACGCGGTCTGGATATGTTTACAGCATTCACCAGTTCACCTGTAATTCGACAAAAAAAATTCGTCAATAAAATTAAATAATAAGTACTTCGATTTCACAAGTTATTACCATTGGACCACGTGGTCGGGTGTGAGTCGCAACGGACCGCACCAATGTTTTCCAAAAAACCACTTCTAAAAATCGTATCTAGTACGTAGTACAGAAAGCAAACAAATATTTCTGTGGTACGTAGTTCTGGTAAGTTCGAAAGCCTCAAGGCGTAAGTCCTACTCACATTTGTAGGACTTTTGTTTAGGTACACGCTATAGATTTTCATATATCTATCAATCAATTTGCAATGTACTCTACTCACTTTTACTATAAGCCGGATTAAAGAAGGTGGCCACTCCCCCGTTGTACAATACCGCGATCTCGGTGATCATATACTCGATCCGGTTCTCACTGCAGATGGCCACCACGGCTTCAGGGCCAATCCCGAGACGGGCGATAGCCGCAGCTGTATTCAGTATCCGCTGCGCCAACTCCGCGTACGTGATCTGCTCATCGGTGGCTGCATCGATCTGTGAAAGATGTATTTTCTAAATTTTGAAATATGAATTTAATGTGGGTGGTACTGATTCTATTTTGTTCATTTTGTCACGTGCGTATGGAGGCTCTGTGCTTTGCTATTTTGTTTTCAAAAACAAAGCTAGAGTTTTCTGGCAATTAATCTATCTATAGTGTTGCATTAATATGTCAATTTTTTAGTTAACGTAAATATTCTATCTATATCAGCTAAACTTTGTATGCTTTTTATAAACAACTTTCAGAGTTGAACTCTGTGACAAATGAGCGGGCAACCAACTTGATATAAAATGGTAACTGTTGTCTATAACATCTGTCTAAGATTCGTGCACCTAGATTTCTTTTCCATTATATAAAAAAGCCGAGCCATAGGTGCGTTGTCAATGTGAAGACATGCATAAGGCGATGGTACACATCAAAGGGGCGCCTTAGGCTTAGATGTTTGAATTCGTAGCATTGATTTCACCGCAACTTGTGAACACTTCATTAGTCTAGGTAATGAGATATACCAAAACACTTAAGTATGTGACATATACGTTCACCATACATGAACAGGAGCATACATCCACATCTTGATGGCCATTTAAACGTGATAGGAGTATCGCTAGGAAATTATTGAAATACAAAATAAAATGTACATACCAAAGCTATTTTGTCACCGAATTTGATTATGTTTTCTATGAAATATCTGCCATAATTCATGTGTGATGGAAATATGAAATTATTCTGTTCCACTCCATGTATTAGTCCTGAGCAATCACTCTTTGACATCGTGCAAACTGTAGAGGTGACTATAATAAATGAAACTGCTTTTGTAATAAAAAGATTTACTAGAACTATACTTTGCACTACTTAAAATTAAACACAAGTTGGTGAGTAAAGTATCTGATTAAGACTGTAAATAATCAAAGAGCAAAGTATTATATCATAACAGTTTACGTCTTATCAATTCGAATGTAGCTGGTTGGAGTTTGTTTAGTTGCTTTATCAAGTGACGTCAGCGGTAGCGTCTCCTATCGTACTCTTGTAAAAAGTTAAAAGTGAGGATGAAAGCAGTAGATGTAAATTTTCTTCATTTATCATTAAAGAGAAATATGCTCAGATGTCGTTTGCAGATTTTTCTATTGAAAACACCGCTCAAGGGGCTTAATAATAAATAAGTCGAAACATTTTCCTAGCCCCAACGATACTAAAAGAACTGCGAGCACGGAACGCTTGGCTGTCTAACTGTTATAGACTACTTAGCCCTTAGGTACGGTGAGCAACCAGAGCGACACAAGTGAAGTTATCAGTTACAATCAGAACTCTATTACAAGGTCTAAAGAGTCGGTTGCTGAGTAACGGGTGTTGTAGTGCCGGTTTATAGGTAAACGTAATTTGTTAGTACGCCTGCGTACTAGCTCGGACTGGATCGCCCACACATGCGCCTGCGTTCACTGGATGACTCTTCTCACGAGTCGTGACTCATATCACCTTCATTATTTTACGCTAGTATCTCGTTCTTTATGATTCAACCTCCATTGTAGGTTAAACACTTAAATATTAAAATAATAAGTATAATAAAATATCTTGCGTTTTATTTATTGCTATGTCATCTTATCGCCAGATATTGTGATTACGGGTATGCAATTTGCATATCTGGTGAATTGCGTGATTAAAACAGACTGAAGTCTTTTTATGTTTATTGAGTGTCAAAGTCTTCGAAATTCGTGACTATAATTTGAATTAGGTAATGTAAAAATGTGATTTAGTAATGTTGTACTTTTTTTTATGTCATACGATAGGCAAACAGGCAAGCTGGCCACCTGATGGAAAGTGGTCACCGCTGCCTATAGACATTAGCAACACCGAGACTATCGCCAATGCGTTGCCCACCTCTATAACACGTTACTCTGGCAGCAAAAAGGCAAATATCCCTCCACTGCCAAAGCCACGGTTCCCCAAATCCCCACCCCATGGAGCTCTGGAAACCTTACTCACCGGCAGACACACAATACCATTTAAAAGAGTATTGTTTAGCTCCGGTATTCTGTAAGGTGGAGGTACTTCTCCAGTCGGGCGGCTCCAATTCAAACGGGATACCCCGCTATGCCCTTCCTCTCTTATATAATATAATATGTTCATAACTAGAATTGTTGAAACAAAAAGTTGTTTTTTCTATTCCAAGGAATTTAGAAGAATTATAAAGGTACCTTTTGCGTCAAACAAAAACATAATCCATTACCTTCATACAGACACAAGTAACAACAATAGACCTACATTTATATGCATTCGTGTAACTGAAACATAAGTGGGTTCGCACACGTGTGGCCTTATAGGCCTACCCTATAAATCGATATTTGACATTTACCCACTTCAATTGCAGATCCAATGGCTGGTGTTTACTGCCATTATTCCGTGGAAATGGTGAAGTGGGATCCTCTTTGGTCAGTCGCACGATATGGGATTCTCACCTGTGGCCCTTACCACACCAGCGATTTTTCACCGGACGATCATAGCTTCCCGGTGAACTTTACATTAGGTAAATGGAAATAAAGGCAAATATAAATTTTGGATTATACTGTAATTTGTATTTTAATTAAAGGATAAAATACAGTCAAAATGTTCCCAGTTCCAGAATGATTCCTAGTTTAGATGGCAGGAATACCCTCCTCCACCCATGGTCCTATCGACCTCTCAGTCATACGAACTGCGTCTGACCTAATCACGGGTAATTAGCTTTAGATTAGATTAGATACCATTGTAATGAATATCAATATACTCATTTGTATATTTGCTGTTGTCCAAAAATTCATTATTATTACAACCGTCTTCTAAATAACGATCACCACTCACCGGCGGACTCAAGACGGGTTCTATCTAGGATCTACTCTATTGCGACAGTCGCGACCGCCCGACAATCGTTCGTGTGACAGGACCTAAGTTGACCCCGCTCAATAAAAAGACCCCCTGTAGTGTGGAGGGTACACGGAAACGACGACCGGTTGCCTTATTCGAGTTAATGTCCTGATTCATTAAGCTATCGGCTGATTACGCAGTGGTGGTCGCGTCAGTGAAGGTATGGGTCGGGGCACAGATTTGACTATTTCAATGTACACCGTAATATCGATCCGGGACATGTTTTTATTTTGTTTATTAACATGATTGAACAGCTTTCTTTTATTATAAATGTATCCTTAGTCTATTATTCCATGCATACGCCATGTAGATGATTTTTATGCTATAATGCGTAGAAATACTGCGTCGGTCATAAAGAGATTGCGGGGCAGCTGTAACGGCATCCTGGTGATGATAGCAGACAGAATAGACTCTAGTATACTGGGTCGTTTCATGGGTCTGCACATTAAAAAATACCTTGTTTAATTAATTTTTATTTTATTTTATTAATTTTTTACATGACATTAGTCATGACATTTAAAAAGTTGAAATTTTTTTTATACCACTAAGGTGGCAAACAAGCTTACGGCCTGCCTGATGGTAAGCAGTCACCGCAGCCTATGGACGTTTGCAATACCAGGGGAATCACCCATGCGTTGCCGCCCCGTAAAAACTATTTATTTGATTGGACATTATATTGTATGCTTGATTGATATTTTAATTAGAAATTTTAACGTTTTGAACTGGAAATTTAATTATTTGACATTGCAGTAATGGTATTTTTAATTTGACATCTAAAATCTATCTTTAATGTAAAATATGGACTTCCATGTCTGAAATAAATGAATTTATATTATTATTTATTATTTTTATAAGCCAATTACTGATTCACACTTTGTTTCCATAAAATATAATAACAAACTACGTGTGTATGGAAGTACCTGCATATCTAAAAAAATTTTTTTTTTTTTTTTTTTTTTATGTTACTTAGCAGACAAACAGGCAAGCGGGCCACCTGATGGAAAGTGGTCACCGCCGCCTATGGACATCAGCAACACCAGGGGAGTCACCAATACGTTGCCCGCCTCTAAAGAGACCTCTAATATACCTCTTGAACGATCCCATATCATAGTCCAAAGGAATTATACCTTAAATATAGGAGATAGAAATTGGGTGCACACAACGAAGTAAAAAATTCCAATTATACTGTAATACCCGGGGTCTTCAAATTATTATACCTCAGCACTATACTACTAACTACCTGAAATTTCATTTACAAAATCCATGCAGTAGGTACTTTTTGTGCAGTTGACGATCAAACTCAATCAATTACTGCTCTAAGATTAAGGTGCTGCCATATTAGAGTGATGTGATGTGATGTTACACGAAGTTACATTAGAGCTACACTGGACTTACGCCACGTGACATACATACACGTTGTTAAATTGCGATTTTTCATACATTCAATAGGATGTCACATCACATCACTCTAATGTCACATCACATCACATATGTCACATCACTGTGACAATGTGGCGCTGCCTTACATTTTAAGTAGGTACTATAAAATACAAGGACGGAATAGTTAATGTGACAAAAAAAAATTATCCATATATTTAAAACCATATTTCTCTTTAACTCAGAGTAAGCTCAGAAAATTTTCAATTCCTTAACAATATACTCGTTTTATTTTCCTACAATAAGCATTTCAATTTGTCGTCCATTCTTAAGCTCGGATAGACGAAATATTATCCGGGTCTGATCGCTTTATTTAACGTTGATGCCACAGAACAAGGGATTAGGCGTAGGGGTGCTTTGAAAGCTCAATATCTACCGGTAATGGATGGAATATAGCGACAGCTAAGCCGAATCAGCGCCATTGTATACAAATGGTTACACTGCGGTGCGGTTACGGAGTACTGAATGTTACTGAGGCTTCATAGCTACATAACGCTACATTTACGTATATTGTCGCTACCAAATTATAACATTTAATTATACATCTAACGAATGTTTCACTTATTTATATTTGTTTTTAAATGTAAGTTTGTGCAATTGGCCGTTAGTACCTAAAATGTATCCAATTATTCGTGAAATTGATTTATACTAAAACAATGCAATGAAAAAGAAAAATATTAAAACCATGGCCCCTCTTTCTGACGATAGCCGTGATTTGTATTTCTTGCTGGCTGGCTGAGGCCGACATTTTTTATTTTCGTATACTTTTTACACATTTATATACATTGATTATTGTAGATAAACTCAATAATTACACAGAAGAATCACCGCCGTATCATATGTGAGGCGTGAGTTATACTGTTTACCCCCCCCCCCCCCCCTACCTGACAATGACACTATATTCGTGTTTTTAAAACTAATTGTTTTGCAGTTGTTATGCCGAGCCCAGGCATATGTCAAGATGTGTACAAAAACTATGTGTGTATGTGAGAGCCTATTTGTAAATATGTTGTGTACAAATATTTCGTATTTGCTATTCATGTGTCAGTTTTTTGGTGTACATCAAAGGGCGCAGTCAATCAATATTTAGACGACTCCCTCACTCTTTGCAAAGGCTTAGATCACTGTTACGCGGTTTACGAAGCAGACGACTTTGTTTTCAACCCGGGGTTCCTGTTACTTCAGGACACACAGTACTTTTCTATTATATTTCGTATGATCATTGTTTCTACATACATACAACATAAATAATAAAGTACTACGGCTTCGATGAAACTGTCGTCCATTATGTCCGCCATCTTTGCAAAAACTGATCCAAAAATATTTGCGTAACATGTATGAAAATAGTAAATCTGTTTATAATAATTTGGGCATACCTTTAACGTAATACAATATAGACCTTTTCGTTACGGTCCAGTTTTCTGATTAGGTAAGTAGGTACTCGGTGTGATTGTAAAGACCTTTCAAGTTCAAAACAAAATAAAGAAAACAACATTACGATACATAAAAGCTATTCATCGTCTTCTTCTTCAGCTAAAGACATACCATTCTGCTGAAATAGACAGACGGACGGTAGGTACGTCAAAGCTAGAATAATAGAATGCTATCTGAAAGGCCATCTAGACATTGGACATTCCCTTTGTGGGGGCTATTTCGTTCGTTGTGCTCAGCAATAGGAGTGTTGGATTTCAAAGCCTTCGAGTCGCCAAATCAGATAAATCCCATTTTTAAACTGAAAACTTGCCAGTGGACATAAAATCTTTCATACATAGAGAAGTGGACTAGAATTTCTTTATTGTTGCAGAATTGCCAAAATTAATCACTTTTGCTTAACAAATAGCAAAGCCAAACAATTATTTTAATAACTTCAAAAAACAATGAACGTTTAAAATTTCTTGCGGCTTGTTCCATCATACCATAGAGAAAAAAAAATTACGTACATATCACTCTGTTTTTTGAGAAAAAGACTGCCTTACATCCCCCATATTTAAAAGCATAAAACGTCTTTGTTTATAGACCGAGTCTGACCATCTTCCTAATTTGTTACACGACAATCTCAGTATGAAGCAATTACCCAATTCAAATGGAGGCGTGTTAGAAAAGACATCTCATTCGACATTCAATTCGTGATATTTAATGATTCACTTATCTTTCGAACGGGTAACAGAGCTTAAAGTGCAGTTAAGTGTCTCCTCTTAAGGTTATCACATATTGAGTCACCATGTATGGATGATGGGTCTTGTAAGTGTCTAAACATTGTAATTACCTTGGTTGCATTCGAACATGGAAGCTGACCTGATCGACTATGGAAGTCCATTATGGCATTTGGAATTGGATAATGTGACCCCTTTCTCTTTTACTTTTCCTGTCGGTACTTCTTTGTTCTCCCGGTTCCGGGGTTCCTCAGGCTTCCGAGTCTAAACTGTGTCGAAGAGATCTTATTACAAGGTTTTGTACCATTTGTCGGCCTGCCTGTCATAGATATATGTTTTCTTTATCAGTGTTTGTAAAGTCAGAGCCAAATTAGATTCCTATCTGTGGTTTTAAATGCAGTACCTGAATTGTTTTTTAATAGGTAGGTAGGGTCAATATCTCACTCGCCGACCAGTTAAGCGCATTTTTACCTATTAAATTTCATAATAGACGTAATAATTTTCAGTGCAGTGGGGTGGGATTAACATAACAACCCTTATTAAAAAAAACACACACACACTTCTAATTAGGCCCTTTGCCGACCACAATGGTTGGTGTTAGGGAAATAATTTAAAATTCGGTTTCATAGTGTCGACCCAAAACTATGCTGTGATAAAATACATAAATATTGCTTTTAGTTAGTTAATTAGTACATTCCTAATACCGCCGTGATATTAAATTAGCAAATGTATGTAAAACTTGGGAAATAAATACAGATTCCACAAGATACCAATAAAAAATCTTCTTAGTAACAGCTTAAGTTAGCGTAAGTTCACAAATATTATGACCAATAGGAAGCCGTCGTGTAGATCATGTGATGTACACAGGTACAACATAGCATTGCTTACAAAAAATGCTACTCAGTATTGCTAGTATTTGTTAATTGGTTTTACTTTTTAATCAGCCGTTGGGACATGGTCGACGAGTGGAACATAGACCCTAGTAATATTTGGCTACATTTGGTCATCAACAGAGACAAGGCATTGGCGTATTAATTGAGAATACAATAGTCTATCTACTCATTCTGGGTGATGTAATATTATTCCAAATATGTGATATAGGTACAAGGCGGTGCACGCTTACTACGCTTATACTATTCATAAATTACGATATCTTGTCATGGGCGGCAAAAACACGAGTTCAGATATTTGTAATAATACGCACTCAAAGTTTTGCATTTCTTATTTTTATTTGTATCTCTTTAACCGAATTCCTCATTCGATACAATTTTAAACTCTATTGGTTGAGTACTCATTTAAGACATACACTACTAACAACTACTACTAATCACAGTACAGTATCTGAAAATATTTAAATGTTTCTTGAATGAACACTTAGTGTTCGATGAGTATATGCGGTCCGAATTCCGTATACCAGTGGACTCACTTACGACTATTGTGTCTTAAACGACACACCTACAGAAACTGCGTTAAATATTTCTAGATAGATATTAGATTGTAGATTTTCCTACTGTGTCTTTTATGGCACGGCATTTATCACCATATCAAACATTTTATTCAGTAACAAGTGGGTTACAGAGAGGTCACTGTATACGGCATAAATCAGGTTAAGAACAGACGGAATAAACGTCTATGGCCAAATTCCTTACCTCCCAAGAATAATTCCACAGCAATAAATAACTTAATTCCACCACACGCATTCAATATTAAACCGCATTTAGTATATCGCTACGCGTCTTCTTGATGTATAAACATCATGATTACACCTTTTCACGGGCAGCAGTACACGGTTATAGTACCCGATTACAGCTTGTCAATATAATGGGCCTCAAATTACAGTCGAAGTTGGAAACTGTGAAATGGTGTAAAGTGGTGTTTGTCAGGCGCTAACTACAGCCTCGTTCGGCGAAGGCACTGATATTGTGGTGAGGTTCTTTTACGGTGCCTTTTCCTGCCTTCGAATGAAATACGCGTCAATTTTATGAGCGGTGTCTCTGCTTGTCTATTGATTTTGAATGCCTAGGTTTCTTTACATTACGCAGAAGAAACGTTTTATGATTTTAATCATAGGTATCAGGCTATACCAATGTAAAGAAGCCTGTTAACAAATCTTGGTGAGAGAAAATGATTAACATGCGGATCATGGCGGATTTTGCATACTTACGCAGACATTACCTGTAAGACCCGTTAATCCTACGAGCTCCGAGAGGGATGCGAACCTGTCAACCGCATATCTACATGGCAGCTGATGCAACCACTAGGCCGCTATGGCTTCAAGTACGACGTGAGTGTGGTTACGAATCACGAGAATCAGAAAGTAGCAACCTTCATTCGTTGTACCGATGCTCTAAAGCCTTAGCCATTACAATATACTTACTTGAAGCCCGCTATACTTTGAGACATTGTTGGAAATCCTCGGATTCCCAGTACCGGCGCCGGCGCACCGTTCGTGGGCGGGTGCGAGCGTGAGAAGCAAACAGCCCGCGTCACACTCACGGCCCTCCGTCATAAAGAATTGGAGACGCCTCTAATGGAGAGAGTGCAGTTATAATTGCTCTCGCCACAAGGAATCTGTCGCCTGTCATGCGACGGCTTTCAATGGGGGAGTTGCGTCAGTAATTATAAGCTGAGTACTCCGAAGCCCATAACGCCAAATATCCAATTTAAATAGCGCATTCGCCGCCTTTGTTTACGACCAGCAAGCGTTCGAAGACAGTTAGGTTTATTGTAAAACAATTATTCATTTTGCCGGTAACGTATTTGTTTTCAAAATTAATTTCTCTTCTGTTGACTTTGACGTAAAGTTGCGTTCCGAATTGGCCAATCAGTAGGCGAAGCTGTTGCGGCACCCATTGACTGTTGACGGAACATCGGTCGGAATGTTGATTTCGTAATATTGCATATTCAATACAACATGTTTGTTATAGCTCCCGTGGCGTAATTTGCTCAGCATTGTTTCGAGATCGAGAATTCTCGACGATATTAGCTTACATTGTGTCAGAATGTGTTTCCGGATATATTGAAGCTTTATACAGCATGTGGCTGTCTGTATACTGCTCTCCCTTAAGATAGTGGACAAGATTAATGAGCCTAACGTGCAAAACGTTTAAACCCATTTCCACCGGAAATCCGGCAAGTCAGTTCCATATATTAGTTCTGGCGAAAACGCTCCTGGCACAAATTTCCATCATTAACATTATCCAAATTAGTTAGCTTTACCGTCCCGCGGCGGGGAGTTCCTAACATGTCAAGAGTTTCAATTACATCAATGATTTATGGCGTTGATTGATATCTATTGTTGGTAGTTCAGTATTTAATATTTATCCTATTATATATTCTACTATATGAAAATAAGTCGGGTTTTCCTTCCTGACGCTATAACTCCAGAACGCACGAACCGATTTCCACGGTTTTGCATTCGTTGGAAAGGTCTCGGGCTCCGTGAGGTTTATAGGGTTATAGGTGTAGGGTAGGTGTAGGGTAGGTGTAGGGTAGGTGTAGGGTAGGTGTAGGGTAGGTGTAGGGTAGGTGTAGGGTAGGTGTAGGGTTAGAACGCTACGCGAACGAAGTCGCGCCGGGTCCACTAGTTTTTTATATTATTTCATCAGGTGGTAGGACTCTGTCCAGCCTGAGGAGTCCCCCTGGTTGAGTACCTCCGCCAAGCAACAATCTGCTCGTTTTACACTGAGTAGCATAAAAAAATTAGCTCTTACATTTAAGTTTCAAAATGTGCTACAACAATACCTACTGAAAAGTAGGTGCTTTTTGCGAAATTGACTCCGGTGAGTGTTGCAAAGCACTTGGATAATTTGGATAATTTATACAATATCCTGATGGCAATACTATAGATACCCATCCCACGTCGATAACATCCAACTAATATTATAAATGCGAACGTTTGTATGGATGGTTTGGGGGATGTCGTAACTCTTAGAGGTAAAAACTACTGAATCGATTTTAATGAATTTTATTATATAATTAGCATTGCACAATACTCTTTATTTAAACAAACATACCATAAAATGTCTTCATTTTTCTCTTTAAAACAGGACAACCCTAGGTCGGTAACCCAAACGACGATTATCTAAACGCGAGGAGCCCTCGTTTCTGGCTAGGTCCGGATGCCGCGCTGGCGAATTGAATAAATTACATACACATTAGAGGCGGTGAAACCCAACATACCCTGTACGTGTGAAAGATGCATTAGCGAGTGTGATCAAATTTGTGGGTATGTAAGATATGAAGCTAGAAAGCTTTGCTGGAATTTTGCTAAAAAACTAAACGGTGTATTCATGTCAATTTGGGAGAAATTGGATGAAGCGGAAGAAGTTTTAATAGAAAGTAGACCGTTTACTTGATTGTTCTAGATTAAAGTTAAATCCTATTATGGTTTAAATTAAAGTGTTTGTTTCCTTGTTTCAGGTATGATAATGCCAGCAGTGGTAATTGCGAGTAGTTGCCGTATGGTGTACCAGACTAATGGATGCTATGCGAAACTAGATAAGTAGATAATTGACAGTCAAACATCAGTCATCGCCTTACACGTCTGTCATAGCCAAAAATATTGGAAGGTTAGCTACCTTTCTGGCCGAGCAAATTCTTTTTGTTCTGTGAAGTAAGTAATTACTGTGACAGAAACGAAAAAGCGTCGATGTCTGTGAGTTTACACCAAGGCGTGTACACGAATACGTGTAGAGTAGAGCATTCGATAGAAAAAGTTGGTCGGCTAAAATTGAAAAGTTCAAATCGGTTGCCAATAAAACTAGGCTGATTGTGGATTAAAAACAAACAGTCTAACTAGGCCGATAGTGGTTTGTCGGTTAGTAATAAAGGTTGTTAACGTCAAATGGTGTAAACATATAGAGCAAGAGAATTCACTCGTGTTCTTTTGGTATATCTATATTTGGTAATATATAATTTGGTATCAATGTGAATGCTCGTGTGGATGGCCGTGTGGTGCCCGGCTGAGTGGAATAGCACCAACCCCTTACACTCGTAGGTGTCGTCGTACAAAGCGACTAATGTTATCGATGCAAAATATCTAGTCTCCGTATGCTGGAAAATGGGCAGCAGCGCTTTCCATTGTTATAGTTATAACACTGCGATCTCCAACCCGCCTGCCAAGCGTGGAGATTATGTCAATAACCTCCCCTTTCATGGGAGAGGCCCTATGTCCTGCAGTGAACTGTAATGGGCTGTGATGATGATGATGATGCTCAATGTTCACATTGATGAAATTATTATAAACAATTGCATGCCAGATTCTGTAAAAGTGTGTAAACCAAAAATGTTATACTTTACTAAGAGCTATTGTAAACCATATTTTACGCAATAAAATAAAAATATTCTATTCTATTTTATAAACTGCCGCCGTAATCGACTTTACTTAAACGCCCTAAACTAAAATGTTGGGTTATCCTAATGTCTCGCGGGATCTTTAAGTACTTAATGAGTTTGTAATTTATAGAAATTTTCTGTGTTTTTCTTGCTACCTCATACTTACACATATTTACCGCATAAAACTCTACAAAGCAATAAGCTTAAGGATTAATAATAAGGTTAAGGATGTAATGTGGAACCGAATAAAGTGCTGTCTATGTTAATGATTACCAATAATTCATCATCATCATCATCACAGCCCGTAACAGTCCACTGCAGGTCTTAGGGCCTCTCCCACGAAAGGGGAGGTTATTGCCATAATCTCCACGCTTGGCAGGCGGGTTGAAGATCGCAGTGTTTAAATAATACAATGGAAAATGCTGCTGCCCATTTTCCAGACTACAGAGACTCTTGATCGTTTGCCTCGAAAACATTAGTCGCCTTGTACGACACCCATGAGTGTAAGGGGTTGGTGCTATTCTACTCTGCCGGACACCACACGGCCGCCAATAATTCATACTATCATAGAAATAGGAAAAAATAAATAAAGACCAGCAACTACCAACGGCATCCATCATGCGGGTAGATTGTCGAAAGCACTATAGAATTTCATGCAACGCATTGAGTACGAGTAATACAGCTCGTGCGATAATAAAAGCGCATCAAAACTGTAGGTGGTCCGCCTGTGTGGCTGACATGAGTACCGACTCTTTGAGTGATTGTATAAAGTTTTATTGTTTCGCCTTAAAAATAGTTATGAAATAGTGCCTAACTACGCAATCTGGGTTAAACTTTAATGTTTGTGGTGAAGTAGGTTTATCTTAACAACTTGATTTATAATCCTGATAAATAGGTTGTTACAATGAAGTATGAAGAAATAAAAATAAAATAAACATCTTGGCGTATTAACATTAGTCTCGGTTGTATTCTTGAGTACGAGGGCCCGGGTTCCGCCTTGACCATGATTCAAGATTTGGCAGATAATTACAGTGGAGCGTTTACCATCTGACCTCCGTGACCCTGCTGCCAAGGGAATCTGACCAGATTGGATCATGGTTACATATTCCGTCGCCTGAATGTGCAGGTTTCATCATGATGTTTTCCCTCACCGTAAGAGCATCAACTAGCATAAAACTAATGTACCTAACTCAGAAAAGAGTCATTGGTACATGGCCGCAGTGGGATTCGAATCCGGCACCACTCGCTTACGAGTTCGATTCCTCAACCACTCGGCTATCGATGACTTTTTGTAGAATAAAGTAAATCTTATTTATGGGATTTACAGAAAAAAAAATTGGCTTGCCCACAAAAACATTCAGTGACTCCTATAAACTCAAAAGAGCGGAAAGATAAACTAAGCCCTATAGGTATTTACGTCGAAATAAAAAGTTGTGAGGAACTCCGAACTGAGTGAACCCTTGACCACAAAGTCGTAAAGCTGGTAGCACACAAATCTGAGATGGTATTACGTTTTTGTTTAGTACTCAAACTTAGGCTACCCTCATAATAAAATAAAGTGAATAAATGTAACCGTTAGTGTTGTTTCGGTATTTAATTTGAGACCGTGTGGTCATATTATTGGCGCACATTGCGAGGGGACTCTCTCTCACACACACACACACACCACACTACTCACATGCTTGCGACCAAAGCCAAAAAAAGTACGAAAGACGCTGTTTTGTGTCTTTGTATGTACTGTAGCTTCCTGTTGGTGAAATATTTTAAAAATTGGTTGACCACTGTAGGAGATTACCCTTAACAAAGTTTTTTTAGTTTGGTGTTTTCGTAGTTATTATGTCATTAAAGATATATAAGTAGCATATGTAGATATATATCAGTACGAGATTGACGTCCAGTTTCTAAAACGCTTGTCAATTTTAATCATGGCAAATTTTAATGATGATTAACAAGAACGAGACTTACGAGAAACTGGCCGTTAGGCGCTGTCCTAATTGGCAACGGAACAACGGGCGCTTTTGAGGTCTTCTATTGGTCGGGTGACGCCCGTCGTACGAGCATGGTCGCACGACCGCAGCCAATTAGGACAGCGCCTTAGCTTCGCTACTTAACATAGTTTTTCTTCATACCATAACATACTAAATTTTAAACTTATTTTTTATTGTGTGGTGTTTTCTTCCTATATTTCATTATATAGATAGATACGTGGTATATATCTAATATATATCGGTACGAGTACCAGTCTCAACCAGCGTCGCTGCACAACCCTACCTCCAGAGGCCGGTACAAAACTTGCAGCAACAGTTTAAGTGATACAGACAGCAGACCACTTAACCTTCGTCGTACGTTTAAAAGGGAGGCGAAACATTGAACCCGCAGTCATGTCCAAGCGGATAAGTGGGCGATGAAAATAAGATAGCGAACATTCTTTTGCAAGTTTCCAGTTGTGTACCGCAATCGGAAGATACCTGCGATTTAGATATCTATCCCGTTTTTTTTTGTTGAACATGACGAAAAGCTATTTCTAGTCATAAGTATAATATATCAATTATCTCGATGACGAACATAAATATTGGTGTCGTAGGAATTAGCTGAAAGGTAGGGAATGAATTAGACAATAGGTACCTCAATAAAGCTCATTTCGGCTTGACTAAGGTTAGCTGGAAGAGATCCCGTTATGGGATAAGTTTGCCTTTACTTTGAAAGTACTTTTGTAATCTACTATGTTGTTTCAATAAAGAGTTTACATAGGTACTTACATCGATCTATATTGTACAACATGAACTGCTAAAAGTCATAATCGTTCAAAAATAAAAGACTATTTTAATAGGGATATCAAGGACATGCAGTGGTCTCACGAATATGCAGAAGTAGTTAGTAGAGTGAGAAAACTTTGAAGACGTTTGAGAAATTCTCCGAGTAGTGCACCGATAGCTAACTTCATTTACGTGAGAAGCGCTAGTTTTGCAATTGCGCTTGCAATCAGGCCAAGATTCCTAGCATGGTCAGAACAACGAATATGTCCAAAAACTATTTGTATGTAGAGCATTATATTATTATCGACAAAAAATATTAAATTTAGGTTATGCCTATTTATATTGTAGGAGAGACCGAAAGTAGAAGTGCATTTAATAATTCTAAAGCAGAGAAGTTGTGAAAAGAGAAGCAATGTCATAGATCGCAATATAAGTACAAGATCGCAATAAAGGACATAGTCAACCGACTTGAATACCAAGAGCAAGCAATCTCAACAATTAATCAGTTTTGATATCCATTATTATTTTGAAAACCCATTTAAAAATAACCTTTAAGTACTGGTTGGTAAAAAACATGACCCTCCTGTCGCAGTCGGGTAATAAAAAGTGTCAGTGTCTTACCATTGAGGACTGATTAAAATTGATAACTTATGAATAAAATTTGAGCTGAAACAAGCTAAACGACCCATATGACGCTACCGCCTCAAAGAGGGACGATAAAAAATCTGAACTCAAGTGTCCCCGAGCCATCTGGTCGACTTTCATTGATTAACTGAATCGTAACCGCCAGCGTTGCTCTGGACGTCTGGCAGTCTAATATAACTTCCATTCATGGCCGTGCTTGTCTCTTTGTAATCCAGTGTGAGTAATGTACATTTTGAAATTGTGTATTTTTACAGAATCCTAGTAAGCATTTTGAGGATTTTTGGGGATTTGGGGAACCGTGGCTTTGGCAGTGGATGGGCATTTGCCTTTTTGCTGCCAGATCAACGTGTTACGTGATACTCTTAGTGTTGCTAATGTCTATAGGCAGTGGTGACTACTTCCCATCAGGTGGCCCGCTTGCCTGTTTGCCTACCGAATGTCATAAAAAAAAAAGTAACGTTAGTTGAGTTTTGAGATACCTATACTTACGTTGCAATTGTTATAAACTATTTTTAACACCTAAATATGTCTTATAAGTTATATTATGTTGTGTTTGTTGACTCGTATAAAAGAGAGACATTATCTTCGGCCAAAGCAGAATGATTACGTATAGGTATTATCGTATAGGATTACGTATTATCTTCGGTCAGATTTGCAGAATGATTACGTATAGGGTTGATCGCATTGAACATTTGAGCCCTTAAAATACTCACTACCAAAATATGGCGCACCAAGATAAAACGGAAAGCTTTTCTGTTAAAACACAAAATTATTGAATCGAGTAGGCTTCCAATATTTGCCGAAGCTGCGCTGTAAACCTGTATTTGAACCGTCGTCGGAGACCCCATTCAGCTGGATATAAGAGAGTTCCAATTTTAAACTCGGCCCTTACCAACAAAAGGGCGAATCAACAAGGAAATTCGGATTTGTATTTGTTGACTCTGTATTCCGGGTTGTATTGGTGAGGCGCGGGCGCGGGTCGGCTGCGGCCGCCGAGGGCCCTCGTGGCCAGTCGAATGCATACTCGTCGGCAACCGTTCCCGGGCGCCGGGATTGCTTAGGTTGTTGCTTCTGATTGAATCCACCCGGCTGCCCGCGACGGTTCGTGCGGAAAATTGACCCGAACGAGATAAATGTCGATATGTGTCAAGTGGCGGTTACGCCCCGGGCAGCCGTAATCTCTGATTTATTCATTGCTAGATTACAAATGAGGTTCAAGGGATATCGGGGCAGGCTTAAAGCTAATTTATTAGCCCTGATGGGTTACTTCAAAGCAAATTAAATGCGAAAGAAAACTAATTACCTACAAAGGCTACAGAGAAAGCGCGGTGTCGTACAGTTTTTCAAACCGCAACATTTAAAACGCGGGTATTCGTTACATCATTAAGGAACAGCAATTTCCATAATCCATTCACAAACCGGCGGTAAGCAGAAACAGTAAAATTAAAGCGAACAGTGGGAAGACGGGCGTAAACCACTGGTTGGGCGTCATAAAAAGGAACGAAACACAATACAAAGTTACTTTTTACTGTGTACCATTAATCTCTTGACTACGGTCAGTTGTGCTCACGGCTAGTTCCCGGTGTGAAATCCCTCTCTTTATTGCCGTAATGAAACAATTAGCACCGTTTGGATTTACGTCGTCCTCCGGTGGAAAGGACCGTGTTGTTTCCGATCACTTTTTTAATGGCCGCCGTTAAAAGTTTGGTGAAAAAAGTCCAGGCAGATTAAAGAGCGATGCAGCAAAGTCCATTCTGTAATACAATATTTATTTTAATTGTATTTGTTAAATTTGAAACGGTACATGGAATCCGGAATTATGTATTTAAAATGAGGATTTTAACGTATCAGTCAGACATGATACTTGAAGTTGAATGCTAACCGATGCTCTTACGGTGAGGGTTAACATCATGATGAAACCCGCACATTCAGGCGACTAAATGTGCAACCATGATCCAATATGGTCAGGTTCCTGATGTAGCAGGGTCACAGAAGTCAGATGGCAGTGACTCCGCTATAATTACCTGATCTGCCAAATCCTTGATCATGATCAACGCGGACCCCGGGCCCTCGTGCCCCAAAGCGGGACATTAATGCCAAGATCATGATTATTATTAGTCAGACATGATACTTCACGAGCAAATCAAGTTATCTTACTAGCATGATATGCTAATGGCAGTCAGTAACGAGTAGTCCTATATAGCTTCAAATGATGACTTCACGCTGTCGCAGAAGACTAACTCAAAGTGGGATCTCGTCAGCGCGGTACCTATTTGTCACCGTGTGTGAAAATCACACTCTTTCATTTTCTATGCTTTCGCACCGGGTTGCGAAACACACCTATAATTTTAAAGCGGCTTATTTACTAGAGGTTTAGAGTCTCGGTTTTGGCTTCAGTGATTCAATTTTAGATTTTTGCAGTTAAAAGAATTTAAGACTGACAAGCAATCATTAATGCACTGTCCGCTCCATATTTGCACAAACTTGCAGACAACCCACCAGGTAAGCGGTAACTGTCGCACATATAATCGACAATTCATGCATTTATGTTGCAGGCAACAAAAATAGAAAAACGCAGGCGCTGGCTACCTTATCCTAGAAACCGGAAAGTCATTCTATCAAAATACGTTCAGTAGTCTTTACTAAATATACCAACGTGGTTGTCTAAAGGTCTCTAAAGGTTGCGCGCATGTATATTATGCTGATTTCTGTATATTGCCTTATAATATGTGTGCAATAAAGAGTTTTTACTTACTTACAACGTGCAACAAAAAAAAGATAACCATTCCGTTACTAAGTAAAGTTGCTGAATCTCTTTATTATTAGTTACCATGACAGTTACTGCAAATAAATGTCACCGGACATCTGTCCTGCAATTGGGTTAGTAACGGCTTAATTTTAATCAAATTACATAGTCTCATCTCTAGTTAAACACGACACATCGCGACAAGAAAGATTGCAGGTTGCGCGATTCCACGACGCCGTGAGCGCTGCGGTGTCAGTGTGAAATAGCCTTAATTCTGAGCTTGTCATTTAGCAGGAATACCTGATTACTTTGCCGCGTAGGGTCTTTATACTTGCGATGTAGAGTTTATACTATATGTGCAAATTACTTTAGTATCTCTGCATTAGGTACTTATTTTTTGTGGCTATTTCTATTTAAGGAAATTGTGGACTGAGGAAAATGAATGTGGATGGACGATCCAGTTGATACTGACCAAGGAAAATGTGTATGGGATGCGTGAATGCTGACATGCATGTGAAAGCGAGCTGACGAGTGATATGTTTAAAATATGTATAAGTTAGAGACATGTTGTGCCGATCTTACCTAGGGAGATAGAGGCAGGGGATGATGATGAGATTTTTTCGAATATCGAATATTAGTCAAGTCAGACGAAATCCCTACCCGAAAATTTATTGGAATCATCGCTGAGTAACTGGCAAACACAAACTCGTATGCAATAAATGGCTTTCAAAATGGATTGCAAACTTTCCATGCAAACATGGGCACGAGAGCTAGTTTCAACGATTCTACAGGGGCTTTTTTTTGATGGCCTTTAGGTTTATTACGTAGAATAAATTCAATTTCTTAGAAGAAGTATGTAAAGTATTTTCATGAAGATATATTTCGCAGAAATTTTGGTGAAAAGGCACAGGGGCGATTATTTCGCCATCAAACCTGGATTGCCTTTTAGGGTTCCAAATCGCACAAGGTTAAAGCGGAAAGGCCCTAGTTTTGAAACCGCTCGCATCCACGCGAGCGCTTGAGTGTGCTACCTATCTCTTCCACACTCGTTATAAGAAGCTAGAGATAGAAAAGATTAGCATTAGCGAGCGATCGCGAGCAAATTGGATGGAATCTATACTAATGTAAAGCTGATTAGTTTGTTTTATTTGTTTTATCTGGTTGGTGCTAACAAGTTTCTGAAATTACTGAACCGATTTCGAAAATTCTTTCATTTAAAGGATAGGACGCTTCATTTTTCTCGAGTGTCATAGGGTAATTTACTTATGTCAAGAAAATATAACAGGATCCCGCGAAGTGCGGGTGAACATCGCGGTGGAGCGCTAGGTGTTTCACATTTGGTGTTCGGAACCTACCCGCCATTCCTGCTCACATTTTTCGCTTTTTGTTTTACGTCTGTTTGCAGCCGGCTTATTATACAGTCGGCCGGTCCGGGCGGGTGATATGGCTAATGTATAAACGGTTTTACAAAGTTGATAGGGCATGCGTCCCGATAATGCGCTCAACTCGGCAGGGGGAGATGTTGCCGCATAAATCATGGCTAAGTGAGATCGGACCCGATGTGTGAACTCGTAAATCACCCGTGTAAACGAGGCCCCACCACCCGACGTTGATGTTGGTCTGTCTTTAGAACGCATTACAGAAATTAATCGACTTTGATACCTACCGATTAATATTGGACCCGCAAATTATTTGCGGCGGATGTGGATTACTGCGCGGATTCGGGGGAAGACGTCAATCCTATTTAAAATCAATCAATCCTATTTAAAATTATAAATTAATAACAATATCTAGTATAAATAAAATAGAATAAAATAAAAATAAATTAAATTTAAAATCAAAACATAATTAAAATAATTTTAATTCGGCAATGCAACAATTTTAATTATATAGATACTTGTCATTTTCGATTAACGTATTATTTTCCCAAAAAACGAGTACATTTTACAGCTGCAGTAACATTATGATTAAACATTATGACCGACAATCATCAAGCCCGCTACTCCGTTCTCGACAAAACTTCCTCCGTAACTTACACTTCTAAAGATTGAGAAGGATAAGTTTGTGTAAACATTTTATGTAACATTCAAACATGTTCACAAAGTAATAACATCCTACAAAATGTATAAAAGGTACCTACAAACTCCATTACCCGCCTCCCACAGGCAGGCTATTACTCTAGCTATTATTCTAACCCACCTCTTTTGAGTGTACTAAGAGATAGTTAAATTAAAATCTCAAATTCATATTTGCGAGCATACTTGTGTAAACATTCGTTGCCTCAAAATCTGTTTCAAAGGAGGAAGAGCAAAAAATATAACCGTCGGTCGCGTCGGCCTGTCCGCAAAGAAACGAGTCTTTCTATAAACTTTGCAGACGGGCAATTGTTGCTCTTGTCTTATTTTACTTGGTGGTTACCGCCATTTTTTCCTTGGACTCTAGTGGACTCGATCTTATTCAAGAGCCTAACTGGAATACACCGAGTTAACAGCAGTACTCGTATAATGTTATTTTTTATCTACTTGTGTTGAATTTAAACATGTATATGTACTGGATACTCTCTGAAGTACCTAGAGAGTATCCAGTACATTATAGCTACTTCCAAATCCATAGCGTAAATTTTGGTAAATAAAGATATTTTCCAAATTTTAGTACTGATCGACTCATCATACATCATATTGCATGAAAAAGAAGAAAAAAATAAAAGGTAGAAAAAGAATAAGAATTTTTCGAATGTAATAGGAAGCAATTTAAGAAGAATTATTTTTATACTTCCCTAGTATACCAAACTTGTTGATTTTCATAAAATTTGAACTAGATGGGCGACCGTTTCGTAGACTGGTTGGATCAGTCGGGAGCTGATTCGTCCCGTGAAGCCATTTTTTTATATTTGTACAAAACGTATGCTCTCCGGTAATATGTCTGTCAAGTAACTACTCATTTTGTGTAGTTAAAATAGCCTTTATGACATTACGCGATGTCACTGGAAATCTAATAATTGTCTCAGTGTTTAAAGTTCAGATTTTTTATGTTATTACATACATACATACATAAAGCTCACGCGTGTGTCCCACAGGTGGGGTAGACAGAGCACACCTACTATGGCACACCACTTTGCTCTGTGCTGACACAACTCCCTGGCCTTGCATATACCTACTCGTATACACAATTATTTTCATACATCTCCTGACACATACATAATTTTATGTTGTGTAATAAATGTTTTTTTATTTCCTCCTTTCGATAAAGATTGTAAAATAAATTCTGACGTTCACCCAGCCTACCGAACCCTTCACCGTTCGCGGTCAGACACGCTCAAAACCGCATTTTTATTCCAAAAAGCCCCACCTAACGGTTGCCACTTAATTTAGCCAACCTGTCTCATTACGCACGTGACCGTAAACCGTACCTGAATTTATTACCGCACTTTCTAATTGTCACGTTATCACGTATCCCTGCCGTTATGTATAAAACAAATTTATCGCCCGGCAAAGACTTTAAATCATACTTTACGATCGGTTAAACGTGAAATAAGATCTTTACGAGCCTGTCCAGAGCTCCAGTGGCGCCATCTATATATTAGTCAGCGTTCTGTTGCTTTTGACGTGGTCTATAGGCTACGGTACCGTGCTTTATGACCTAGGTTGTCGTGACCGGAGGGCCTAGTTAGACTGAAAGCATGTAATAGCGTACTGTATTTAGTGGCGTAATAGCTCATAAATACAGTGGGTATGTAACAATAACCCGTGTCATATCCGTGAAAGTATAGGCAGTGATCGGTGTTAGAATCTATATATGGAACGTTGATCCGAGTCGCAAGCGGAAGGTTTCGAGTTCAATCCCCAGTTCCCCCATGTACTTTTTCATTGACTTTGACATTGACTTTTTCTGAGCTATGTGTATTTTTTTAACACTGACCGATGCTCTTATGGTGAGGGAAAACAACGTGATGAACCATACACATTCCGGTAAGAGGTGACTGAATGTGTAACCATAATTCAATCTGATAAGGTCCCCCTGTTCACAGGGTCTCGGAGGTCAGATTACAGTCGCTCCACTTTGCCTCGTAATTACCTGATCTGCCAAATCCTGGAGCATGGTTTCGGCGGACTATAGGCCCTCGCGCACGAGAGCACAACTGGGATATTGATTCCAAGAATATGATTATGATTATTATTATACGTATCCTATCGATATCGATATCCTACGATCGCACACAAGATTTTTCCTGTATATGTACAAGTAGTATCTCTAAATTCTAATGTAAATGTTATTTCGGATTGATTTAGAAGTAAATCATTTTGAGGAACGTAATATTGAGGGGTACTTTCCACCACCTCGTCATTATCTGGCTGCTAGTTTAGCTAATAGTTGGGCAACCAGTCTATTCATACCTGCAACGGTGATTGTAAACTTGGTAGCGGTTTTCTAATACAATAAATTCGCAAAATATATTAATAAACTCCTTCATTAACCGTAATCGCGTACAACTGGGTGCAAATGGTAAATATTTCATTAAGTTTTACGATGTAATATAAGTTTATGGGATAGGATGAAAGCGTGCCCGCCTAAATCTATAAGTTATATAACAAATGATAGAAAGGAAGGTGTAAATTTACAAGTAAAGCAATTAATTAGACCCGTTTATGGCCATAATTAGGTGAATAGAGAGAAGCCTGGTAGATAGTCTTAGCTATGAACAGAAATAATTGATGTGGTATTAAAGCGTTGGGAATTCAATTCCATTAAAATTTTCTTAGGATAATTATTATTGATTCCGTGTAAGATTATAATATTACCGTTGTTTAATGACGGCCTGAGTGGTTCAATGGTCAACAGCCGGTCTTCTAAGCAAGAGGTCCCTGGGTCGATTCCCGGCCGGGCAGAAATTAAAATGATGAATTTTAATTTCTGTTACGGATCTGTGTTTTATGTATTACAAGCCTGTATTTAATTATGTACTATATCAAATAATTTTTATTCAGTTTGGGTTTTACAACGCTTATGAATGTCAATATACAATTAATATAAATACAATGGCATCGTCGACCCGAGCTAGTCACATGACTGGTAAATGCGGAAAAAAAAATCAGTTTAAATATATCAGCTTAGTTTGGGACTAGATGGCACTGTGTGAAGGGACGACGCTTTTATCAAAATTTCAGTAGGTATGTTTACACTCTTACACTTGGAATAACTATTATAACCTATGGTTAAGTATATTTCCTAAAGTGTGACGTTGGAATAACACATTATTTCAAACGCTCTAGAAAGACACAGTACCCACTAATTATCATTTCACCATTGGATTACATGTCTAACACATTTTAACAGTTGATGCGTGAAATGATGGACATTTGACGTGAGTTCGTTAGCTTTGTTGTGTACCGGTACCGGCTATTTCTGGCCACAAAGTAAAACAATACCCATAGTTTAACCATTATTATTACGCCGGCATCTAATTTGGTGTGTAGATAATCGTATAGACGCGCTTGTTTTTGGAAGTCCAAACACAAATTAAAGCTGAGTACATAAATTGGAAATTTTTATATTTGTATCTGGAAATTTAGTTATTTGACATTGCAGTAATAATATTTTTTAGACTGACATCTTAAATCTGTCTTTCATGTAAGATATGGACTAATATGTCTGAAATAAATGAATTTTATTTTATTATTTATTACAAATAAATCTACGCCATTTTGTTTTACTCTCATATCGCTGTGTCTAGCTAAGGCGTGGTTTATACAGAAGAGACGCGGCGGAGGCGCGCGGTGGAGGTGGGTGATCAAAGATACCTATCAAAGGTATATATTTTAATAAGCCATCGCATAGCGTCATTTTTGTCGTAAGGATAATTTTGGTGGCGGCTACATGGCGAGGCGCAGGCTGCTTACGACAAGAACGACGCTGCGCGACATAACTACAAGGTTTATTTTTGGTTCCTTCGATAATTCGCCACCGCCACGTCTTGTCGCACTCGCACGTCGCCCTCTCATGTAGCGAGAATTTTTTATTTTATATTGAGTTTATCGTATGGGTATCTAATTATAATTCAATTCATAATTTGTTATAATAATTAATTAGGTGCTTAGTATAAATGTGGTTATAACGAAACAATCTCTCTGCCTATCTCTGGTACTCTAGATAACTATCTTACTAGCATCTATTGCAAAGAACTATTTACCCATAATGTTTTAATCATAATGTTTTATTTAACTATTTACCCAATCTCACAGAAAAAGTTTTCATATAAGCAAGCGATACTCCGTCATATTAGGCTTAGAGATTGCGGGAACACCGTGTATGAGAAATTATGACGCTGGGACTGGGAATAAAATCCTTGCTGGAGGAACTGAGTAGAATGATCGTAAGTGATGCTTCCTGTTTTTCCAATAGACAAGCACAACGGAAGCTTGTGTTTCAAAGCAATTGAATTTTCCCGTGGTTCATTTCGCCACAGGCGCAAGCTATTTGCATAACAAAGCATTTTAAAAACATGGCGAAATATCGGAGCGTCGGTGTGCGAAAACTGTCAAACCTGTCAATTGTCGTTACTGCGCTTTCGTATTCAAGGATTTATCGATAACGTCAAAGTTGGAATCTCATCCTTTTGTGCTTTACCAATAAAGTGAGAAAAATTTTTTGCTGTAAATTTATTTGTAGATCAGACGTAGCGATTAATATTTAACAAATTACAGGTAAAGGTACTCGTAAATACTAAAACGCAAAACGAAACCACAGCATTTAATATCCGGGCAGCAAATACCTGATGGCTAGATTTGTCAAATACGCATAAAGCGGTGTTCAAATACCTACAAATGTATACAATTTGGCTTTATCCGGAAACCAGAGCCGGATTCACCCGGATGGACCCGGGTAGCCGCCGGCACACGTCAGCATTCACGCCCGTGACTTTGGTTGTTGTAAATGTGAAGTTTATTTTTGCAGAAATAAAAAAGAAAATACTGAAATCGGCTTATTCTGCTTTACAAAATTGAGCATTTTTAAAGGAGTTATTGTGAATCAAAATTTTTTACACAATATTATGATTTTGATATTTCATGGTCTTTTAGTGATTTGTTTCAGAAAACGAGGAGATCATCACGAGAAGTAGGTATGTTGCTGATATATAGCTGCCATATTTTAGTGTCAACGGTCAGCTTGAATTCCTTGAACTTGAAGAGGCGAGATTGAAAAATCCAGAACTACGGCTAGGAAAAGACTACGATCACAGAGCAAAAAAAATGCCAGTCTTAACTGTGAAGGTAGGTAACTTTCCAATCTTTATGACTACGTGAGGCTGCCGGGAGGGAGTTGGATGCTAACGGGGATCCATCATTGATGAGTTCCTTGGCCTACTATACTATATTATTCCATTAAACGTTATTATCACGCAGAAGATGTATGTCAGGATCGTAGCTTGTGGCACTCAATAACTCTGCCAACCCCTGTGCGATACGGGCCTGAGTGAGTGTATATGTCGCAGCCAATTGGTTAAATCAGCCATTTAATGTGTAGGCTAGCCTGTTAATTAAACACTATGGTTGATAGAGCAATCAACGCTTAACGTTTAACTAGTTTGCTTATTGTAAGCCGGGCTGGCTTTGAAGACGGCTGACGTAAAATCAGGCAGGTGATTTAAATTTAGTTCAAATTTTATCCACTGCAGCACTGGTAGTCATTAAAACAAATATGGCGTCAGACAGCTCGCACAGCAAGCAATGTTTTTGTATTTTTATCGTTTTAGCTAAATTTAAAGTGTGGTACGTAGATGTTTTTAAGTAAGAATAAGGATAACTTAATTTGTTCATTTTCTTTTCATACTTACAATTAGAAACAAATTTTTTATTTTATATTATAAAATAAGAAAGTGCATTGTTCCTGTACTACATTGTTGCAAATAGTTAATAAGTTATAAGTTTAAAGTTATTATTGTGGTAAATACTATAAATTTTATAGGTACTCGCAATGCAATTACTAATTGAATTTGTTGCCACTAATATTTTCGTTTCTAAATAAAAATTATATTTATTAATACTTATTTTTTATCTTAAGTAAAGTTATATAATTTACGAATGGTCACTCAAACCAAACATATATATTCTATTAACAAAATGGCTAAATAACGTTCAGCCAAGTAGCTGCACGTTACATTCAACTACTTGGCTAGTCGTCCTTTCGCCATTCAATTGAATGCCGGCGTTGAATTAACGGACTAGCCTTCTAATTAAATGGCTAATTTAACCAGATGGCTGCGACATATATATAGAATGATTTATATTTTAACGACCATACGACTTCATGTTATAAAATAGTTTTCTCGGGGACTTTATTATTTTGGTGCTAATCTAAGTATAGGAAAATCGCAGTGTCTAACCATACATAACTCTGCCGCCAGTTTCTGGTCTACTTTGGGCCGTATGCATAAACCTCCACTGTGCCAGTCTTCACATGAATTTCCATCTTTCATACCGTCAGACTTTTAATATCGCAGCCAGGTAAAGTTTGATCGTACCATCCATTTTCACAAATGGGCGACACCGAAGGATAATGCAACTACAGATAAATAGCCGGTTTAACCCTCTCTAACCTTCTACTTTGCGGAACTACCCCCGCCCCGGTTTACGGCAGCTAATCGCATGAATATTCATCCAGGTGCAACTCTAGCTATGGACGTTAAACAATGTTAATTTAACCCCCGTTTTCAGAGCCTTGCTGTTTCGCACTTAAAGACAGCCAGTAATTGTGGCTGTCCCTGAGTCGAAATGGTGAATGTTAAATGAAGGTGGCGGGAAGGAAATGGGGGAAAATAAAAAATAGAGCACCTATTCTGGCGGTATGTGGTTGAGTTATAAAGTTAAAAGACAATATAAAGTTTAGTACGAACTTCCTAAAAACTTAATAGAAGCTGAAGTGGATATGTGTATGCACTAGGTAATAGGTATGTGTTCTATATAAACATCATATACGGTTGAGCGTCATATCCAGTACCTATCCGGCTCATTGATCTGGAGACGAAATAAATCGATCAGCTCTACTTAAAGTATATCACTTGCACATACTCTACCGGTAACTAGATTAGGTAACAATTTTTTAAAATTTTTACATAATTAAATCATATTTGAAACCTCACAAATCGCTTCCGTATCTAGTGCGAATTTTGCGCTGAGGCTTACAGCTAAATTGATATTTTACAATAAAAACATTAATTACCTGTATTCATCAATCAATTATGATGAATGTAAATTGTAATTCATACAGCAATCTAGTAAATTTCGAGGTCGGCCAAGCTCTTCCTGTACTGGTTGAATAATCTCGGGAGCCAATTGGTATCTCGTGACGGCTTATTATTATGTAGGCATATTAACATTCATCGACATCAAAAATAAAAATTCCTGCACAATAAAATTGTGGAGGATACTGACCGCTATATCCATAACGCAGACCAATTGGCCTAGATGGGTTAGTCTCTCACCCATCAGCAGTATATATGATTATCCTCGAAACATAATACAGTTTGGCAATGAATGTGGCGCGATGCAGCCCGGCAGTGAGGGATCCGAGCCACTTGCCAGCTTGCTAATCGCATGAATATTCATCTGGGAACAAGTCAAGCAGTAACTTACGCAATATCAATTACGACATCAACCACTATAATACGTGGTGCCACCTCCTGCGCTTCATTTCAATAATAATATGAACATATTTAAATGACCTGGTTTGGTGTTCTTGTTAAGTATGAGGTTTATTTTGCGATTTACGTGCGATAGTTGGAGGCTTTTACCAAAGCCGCTTGAAGTAGAAACTTTAGGTGTTTCCTGTAGTTATACTATACTGCAAACGAGGAATAATGTCTAATCTTGCTTACAAATTCCTTCCATGGGTACCTGGAAAAGTTTAACAATAATTGCAGATTAACAGACAGAAACACCTCTCTTACTTCAACTTAAAAACATGCCGATACCGAGAAGACATTTTATTCAATAAAAATTTAACAACATTCCGTCTAGATCGTCTTGGAACAGCAACATAAATTTACATTTACTTTAAAGCTAATGTAGCTTACACTAAAGAAGTATAAGAACTGCTGTCAATATATAAACGGTAAACGACTAGGTCGTCAGTAGCGATTGGCCATAGTACAGCTGGTACAAGTGTCTCCAGAAATTCCGGCTCCAAAGTAAGTGGTACCTACCAGAATGTTGACTATTAACATAAATTCCTTCACTAGTTGTAAGAGTACTTACATCTCGTAGTACGGCGTCTACAGCAAAACATGAATGCAAACTACCATGTTTGGAATTAAATTGTCACTTGCTTTATGTACTTGTATTTACCAATGACCGCTGTTATGTAAATTATGGTGCGTAACGGCCGATGAATACATCTACCTATCTCGTAAATTTACTAAAATTGTGTACACCTTTTGAAATCCACGCTCAGTGTCGTAATTTACGGGCTATTTCGTGGAGAAAACTTCTACAAATAATTACAAACATTACAAATTTTAAGAAGTTTGTTATGTGAATGTCAACATTTTGCGTTGGCAAATCGAATCGCATAAGGAGTGTTACAAAAATGAAACTCCTTACAAAATGCTGCTTTTGTACAATATGCGTTTGTAAAAGTTTACTTATGTGACGCAAAAATAAACGAAATGTATCCATAAAAATGCTAACAGAAGATTTAGAGGCGGAGTTTGAGATACTTACACATAGGTAGACCCTTCCAGATAAATCAAGTTTATGTGACGTTCTCTGACATACTTGAATTTATGCTTCTTATGACTTCGTTCCTCTAATGCCTCTCGTTCTTTTAGTAAAACGACCCGTTTTTATTTTGGTCCTTTTCCGATAATGGATCTACAAGTTTGTTCCAATATTTTTAGTTGAGCAATGTTCCGATACCTAGCTATACTCTGTCTAAAAAGTAAAGCCCAAGTCGCTTTTAATTGTCGCAATAATTTTGATCGAAATCAATACGTAAACAAGACTGATTGAATAATGAAGACGTCCGTCTGTATACAACAAGATAGTAGTTAAAAGATGGACGTCTTCATTATTCAAAATCAGGTTGCTTACTTGTTGATTTCAATTAACATTCTAATTTTCCATGTCGACTTTTTAAACAGAGTCTAAAAGGTAATGACTATTCCCTATAATACAAAGTACGGAAAATATTATAATGCTTTCAAAGACGATCAGTAGCGCCCATTTTGAAATATTATTTGCTCCGCATATTTGAATATTACCAGATACTCGAGACATAAACGAATTAAGGTCGCTAACCATAATCAACCCTGCGAGTTGAAACATTCACGTAAATTGCTTTTGTCGAAAACATATACGTAAAAAAACACCCATTTTGTTTTTATTCGAAACCGGCGGTGTTTTCAACCGTTGCACGTAGTCCGGTAAAAAAGTTACGAGACTTGAAATATTATGCCATGTAAATATTTGAGTGCACATAAAAATATATTGGGCGTATACGATATAATGAATAAGGCTTAACAGCTCAATATTCCTTAGCTTATTGTTCTCACGCCCGCCGACGCGTACGTGACTCGATTTGAATAAAAATCTCTCCGAATTTAAACACAAAGAACAATAATTAGGTCCTGTATTAAGGAGGCTGCATTTATCGTGGCGGTCGGCCCTCTATGTAAATCATTATGATAATGTTGAATTTAACATAAATGGTGTAGATTTTGTGGAGTCATGCACCTTTGCTTTGAAGGTGCTGCTCGCGTGGCTTACCGACTTGACACAGGGAAGCGTGATGTAGCAATACTTTGTCAGGGTGGCTTAACTGTATAGGCCAACACGACTACACTCCACTGAGTAATTTTTTATACTCATTTTAAGGGTATGTTCCGGGTTTCCTACCGGTCACGGGACGACTGTCAGTCGTCCCGTGACCCGTGACGTCATGCATGCAACTGTGTCGAAATATCGGGCTACTCGTCAACAAAGGTACGCAGTAGGAAACCCGGAACATACCCTTTAAATGTGTAATAATAACCGCGATAGTTTAAAACATTATTTTTTATACTACTCCGTGAGACACGCGTATATAGCAAGCGGTAACTGTTGCCCATAATATCTGTGGTTCATTCATTTAGGTTTCACGTAACTAACTTTTCGATCTGGTGCCCACAGCACAATTCCGCCATCGCACCACCCGCCGTGGGCTGGGTACTCATCCCCACTACGTAGACCCTCTGTTGGTCACCACGCGAAGGTTCGAAAGAACGTTTCTCGCTCGTACGATTCGGATGTGAAATGAGCTCCCAGCCACAGTGTTTCCTTTGGACTATGACATGGGATTGTTCAAGAGGTATATTAGAGGTCTCTTTAGAGGCGGGCAACGCATTGGTGACTCCCCTGGTGTTGCTGATGTCCATAGGCGGCGGTGACCACTTTCCATCAGGTGGCCCGCTTGCCTGTTTGTCTGCTAAGTAACATAAAAAAAAAACTAATATAACCTCTGTAGCGCTGAATTTAATTTAATTTATTTATTTATTGTTGCCTGGCCGGAGGATTAGAAAAGTGGGTGGTACAGATGCAGATCGACTTACACGGCTTGCTTGGCAGAGTCCCATACCATCATAAATTAACTCTCTGTGAATATCTACCATTTGGTTGGGATTGGTTATACCTATAGATAACTTGAAATTATATTTTAGTAGATAACATAAGCTGTTTTTATACTTACCACTATCGAGCATACGATCCACTTGGTAGTGTAGATACTGTAAAAGAACAAAGAAACTATAATCCCGACTACGTTAAAAAAGCGAAAAGAAAGAAATAAACAGTTTGTTTTATACTTCTTTTGTCTGGAGCCAATCTAAAAACAAATTCACAGTTATCGGCGTGGGTTAAGATTCCATGTTTATCGACTTTAGAATCATTAATTTGTGATCGTACCTATTTGAGAAAAGAATCCAAAATCCAAGAATCCATTCTCTGTTTGACCTTGACATATTTTATATGGGTATAATTTTATTATTGTTATTAAAGTATAATTATATGCCGGATTTGGTAATGCTATTTATCATAATGTTTAAGGACTTGTTTACACCGACAATATTTTCGTATCTTTATTTTTCATCTTTTCATCAAAGAAAAATCAACATTAGAACTTACAATAACAAGTAGATAATGATATTATTACAGAGCCAATTAAGTTGTAAGCACAGTAAGTCAATAGTGAGTAGTTCTTCACTGAAAACCGTTTGACAAAGGCTGTAGCAACTCGAGACGAATTTAAAGCGAATAAACATTGACAGCCAAGTTGTAGGCGACGAACTGCCTATTTACTACAGCGACGGAAACAGCAACCATTTTATTGTAATAACAGCCTACACGTTTGATTTCCTTAGCACGAAAGCTACAAAGCGTAATGAAATTCCCGCTTAACATTATGAACGCAACTAGCAGCTCCAATTTGTATCTCACTGTCCCGTGACAGAATTTCTTGTCATTTCCCTTGCTGTTCAGTAACAGCAAGGGAAATGCCAAGAAATTCTGTAGCTTATAATATCAAGCTTCAACATATTATAGCTGAGATTAACAACGATATTCAGTGACAAAGAGCTTTATCAAAGCAATGAGTGTTTTACGAACGAATTTACTAAATACTACGTCGTGAAGGTAGAAGATAGATACTGCTTTATGTTAACGCTCACGTTAATCCCGCCTTCTGCCAGGGTCCGCTCTTGTGGTGGGAATGTAGTTTCAGTTTTATTATCAAAACTGCCTTTCATACAAAATTTTAGTGTTTTGGCGGCGACTACCATCTGAACCGTAAAACTGGTTAGTTGAAAGCCGACTCGCTCAGCTTTTCGATTGGACAGTATCGTCCGTCAGCAGGGGGACCGTGAGCAGGTGGGATTGGCTTGGACCCCAGGAAGGTTGAAGATGGTAGGGCATCATAACCCCACAATATGTTGGTGTAATACCGGTGAATGGTGGTGTGTGGTGCCGCCACCTCAAAGAATAGCACCACCCCATCTCTTCCCGTGGGTGTCGTAAGAGGCGACTAAGGGACAAATCCGAAAGATGGGCAGCAGCATCTTTCTGGGTAGATTTACATCAACTGCACTGTGATCTCCAACCCGCCTGCCAAGCGTGGAGATTATGGCAAGGACCTCCCCTTTCGTGGGAGAGGCCCGAAGTCCTGCAGTGGATTGTTAAGGGCTGTGATGAATACCGGTGAATAACACTCTATATGCCGTGCCGGAGATACTAGTGTTGATAAAACAATTTTGCCCCGATGCATGAGAGAGATTATTACTTGGAAGATTGAGTTTTCAATAAATACCATCTCTCAATTTATTCATATAATTATAAACAGGACTGCAGCTATGTGAGAATTAAATAAAATTCCTCGGCATCATATAGACAGACAGATTTAATTTTTAATTGCTCAAAAAAGAATAATTACATAAAAAAGTACAGACAAAATCTTTATCAAGTTGTGGGTAAAGGCCTATCTTGGCATCCAGTTTTACTTAATTGTTTTTATTGATGACTACTTACCTGAATTAGAAGAAACATGGCTTAGATTGTACCCTGGACTTTAAGCTAGCAAATGAAAGCCGAATCAAAACCCGTTCAGTAGTTTTTACAGACAAACATACAGACACCATAAATAAAGCATTTTTCTTGGCATCTTTACGTCCCAGAATCCTATCCCGACTATATTTTCTGTAATGTATTCAATGTACAAACATGGCTTTTTTACAGTTTTATAAAAGTACCTATAGATAGATAGATAGATTACTGCTCGACTGTCGTTACTAATATGGACGCAACCTTACCGGCAGCCACAGACTCACAGTATAATTGACGGTCAATAAACTGATCATTAGTTTATTCGTCGGGTACATATTGATTTGAAATTATGAACATGTCCATGCTTAATAGCAATTTAGAAATTATTCGAGACTAATTAATTAGTTGGTACGCCATACTGCTTTGATTACAGTTGACGAGTTTTATTGAAACAGGCGCGCGTTAATGAAAATTACCTGTGGGTACCTGATGCAGCGTTGCAGGTTCAAATTGGAAATAATTTGTGGGTGAATTTATAATTTTCTACGGCTTTAATATTGTTTAATATCTGTATGATTTTTAAAATTCAAATTCATTATATCTATCAACTTCATAAATACTAGACCTAGTTAAATATATTATAGAGTTAAGTTAAAGTTACAATCTACAACTCCTAATACGAAACATGTTGTCTAAAATCTAAATACAGCAGAATCAATTTTAGCGCGACAACTTTATCTTGACGGGCTATAGAACTCGAACATAACTCGGATGTTATTTATTTATTATTCTACGGTGTGACAAACGAGCAGCCAGCCAGCCTGATGGTAAGCGGTAACTATCGCCCATAACATCTACGATTCATGCATTGGGTGCAGGCAATAAAAATGCAGAACCGCAGGTGCGTTGTCACTGTGAGCTCTAAGATGAAATGCCTCATGACTGTCCTTCAAACCGAAACACGACAATGTAAGGATGTCTAGTAATGGTATAAATAGATTGTGGCTACCTCGGACACTCATTCAGAATTTTCTATTCCAAATCTTACGAACGTGCCGCGAAAGTGCAATGAGTTTTCCAGTAGGTATTGTCAGATGGTTTTAAAAAGCATCAATAGATAGCGCTCCTACAAATTTGGTAATCTTTTTTTAGTCTGTATGATGGTGGTAGTGATTTCATGCAGCCAAATAATACTAAACTTAAAAATAAAATGTTTATTAATATAAACATAGCTTTTAAAGGATGAAAGAAATTAAAAAAAATTATTTATGTAAGTAGGCACTATGTTCCATTTTAATACAAACCTTTTATTTTTGGAATACGTTCATTCTTGATCCTAGCGTCCATGAAACGAAATGACTCAATCAAATTGATGTTGGTTTTTTTTGTAATAATTTATTAAAACCTCTAAAATTGTTGAAATGTATTGATATGATCCAGTACAAGATACCCAGTGTTTATATCCTCTTTGATAAGTACCTATTTCAAGCGATCTTCGATTATCAAAATTGTTGAGGCGCCATCTAGCGAGTGATGCTTTTAATTAATTATTGTTCAGATTTTAGGCACCACGCCCATTTGGTGTAAAATAAACCCTTGTTCGTTAAAACAACAAATACCTCCAACACAGCCTCCATAAAAGTGTAAAATTTTTCAATCGGCGCTAGTACTGTTTCAAATTACTATTCGGTTTCCTCGCAAAGAAAACCAATAGTCCACTTTTTCGCTACAGCTTTTATTGAAAAGCACCGCGTATGCAGCTTTTTTTTCGGTTCACCGCTGCAATAACTCTAGCCGTTTGTTGTGGTGTACGGTTTTAAGTACGTTTTGAAAAAAAGAAGGGTTTTTCGATGACGATATATGGGATATAATATACGTTGATAGTGTCGTGTACAAAAGGATGTAGAATAGGAAATAGGGCAAACTTTTGCTACTCAGCTTTACATAATCTTACATGGCCGCTACATAATTTTGTGGGTCACCGTATGTAATATTAAATAGGTCCTTTGAAACTCTGCTGCATGATAGTTATTTTAGGCTCAAAAACAATACGAATTTGTTGATGTATTGTCTTAAGGCTGTTGTTTTAGGGACCGTTAGTGTCGCTTCGCTTAGCGTAAGGTGCCGCCCACAGCAGTTCTTTATGGTAGCACCTACACAGCGGGACACTTGCGCCGCGCAGATGTGGAATGCTTTATGTTGTGACGTTATAAAAGGGAATGTCTGTGTTGACGTCGTATTAATGGCTCAATTAATGGAGAGCTAAAGGACGCTCTCTTCATTTTGTTATACAAAGAGAAAGTCAGCGTAGGTGAATGTTTACTTGTTATTTGTAACCCGCGATGCAAAATAAGGTTTTCGGTTTGACATGTGTATCTGTGAGTATGTTTGTGGCAGCGTAGATCCGGGGCTCTATTTATGAACTCTGGCTGAACCTCAATTTTAATTTTCGATAAAAATATTTTTTATTTGAATTGGCAACACCCGCTTTCGGTGTTAAAAGATAGTAAATATCAGCGTCATGCATCAAAATATTGAACTTTTCAACCTTAAAACCTGTTACATAAAAAAAAAATTGGTGCTCAGGACGCTGTAACGGATTTCGATTCTTTATTCGAAACCATTTTCATCGAGATGATTCTTAGCTTTGTTTGTTTAATTAAAATCTGATTTCGGAAATATTTGAGCATAGATAGACATTATCGATAGTTCTCCGGCATAGCTGTCGATTTGTTAAGGTTAGTTTGTTTGACCGCCAGCTCAACTGATGCTTTGTGCTATGCATACCTATACTTCATGCTTGGTAGTACAAATTTTTATCAACCCAGAGTTCGGTCCGAGTGCATGTCCACACCATCCATTCAGGTCGCAAACCGTTAAAAATAGCCCCGCTGTTCAGAATAGCGTCCTGTGATCTCCGGAGCGAGCTGCGAAAGGCTGCTAAAGCAGGTTATTAATACATTCGCGGGCAAACATAATTACGTGCCCACGTCGCTTTTGCTTGCAATATTTGCTAGAGAGATGTATGTAAATATTTTTCTGAGCGGCGTTTACTGATGTTGCGAGATGGCAATAACGCAGACAGACGTAATGAGGGAGGATGGTAGTAAAACGGCAGCGCACTCCGCTGCGAGTGTAACGCGCTGGCTGAGTGTAAGGTTCAAAATGCATGCACGGCGGTGTCTCGCGATATATGGTCCAAATTTGCCAGGCGAGAGGCGCCGCGGGGCGCGCCGTAACGAGCACGCCGGCGATCGCGACAACCGCGAGCATGGCGCCTCTTATAAATATTACCTCTTGAATTTTAACCCCAATGTCCGCCATCCCGGCGCTGTCTGTTGGCGCCTCCCGAAGGGATGTATTCTTATTAGGATGACAGCTCCGTGTCACTGTTGTTTTTATGAGGCTGCATTTTTAACATTACGTTTATTTTGGTTCTCTCAGGAGCCCTTGCTACAGTTTTTGCTGGCTACAAGTTGGAGTGTGTGGAGTTTGGAGGCGGCTTTTTTGTTAGTTACTGACAATGAGTAAGCGCGGTGTGCGTTTACGTATTACATTGTTGAGGTAACTTTTATTTATATTTCTGTTCTTTTCAAAAGATTCCTTTGTCTCCGATAATGAAATATCCACTCGGAATACAACAAAGGTACAGGTTTTCTTGTATAGGCACTCTTTCAAACGCACTGTAGCTAACGACTCGAACAGAGTTTACATGAAAGCTTCCTTGTTCTTTAGAAATTTATGGAGTCTTGTTAGTTTTGCGAGAGCGGTTCCGTCTCGCGTAGTATTTTATGACGTTCTAGAAAACTTGATAACTAACTGCTTGCTGGGGTTGTACAAACTTATAATTAAGCTGGCGATGTCTTTGCCGACGACAATTAATTAGTCCACGGCCCGGCACAGCAATAACTGCGTGTCGGCTCGTGAGGGATGAGCCGCGTCGGCCCCGCGACATACTACCACCATTGGAAAGTATGCCCGAGATAGTAGTGCAAGGTAGAGCACTGCTTATATCTTGTAGATTGTGACTCGGCAATATTTTCACTCAGATAAAGCCAGCATGGTCAAGTTTCTAAACCAAGTGTGACTTACAATCCGAATAAATCCTATAAATCCATACGCGTAAATCTCCGACACATTTTATGGACGTTCGTTGTGTACAATAATCATATGTCACAAGAAAAGTTATCGCGGGTGTGGCCGTTTCTTCATTCTGATGCAAGTCACCCGAGCAACTTCTAGTTTCTTTTCCCACACTCACGCGAACTATCCGTATATGACAACTGGGCCCACAATGCGGCTATAATTCACTTTCTGAACATACGTGGAACATTGTATCAACAAACAACGGAATGCTTTTGCATAAAAAACATTTACGTTTAAAGGCATACCGTTGCGCGTTGTTTTATTTGAGCGCTGTAACGCTTTTACGGGGATTATGCAAGAGCAGAAAAAAGGAGCGTAGGTAATGACGAGGACGTTTATGCCTATCTCGGAACGTTTCGCGTCTCAAACGTCGGATTAATCTGAGGCGGCTGCGGCGTTGATTGTGCGAATAATAATCGCGCGAGTCGCTCGCACGGTTGAGGAGCGTCAAAGCCGAGCGCAAAGGAACAAAGCCTCCAATTACCCGAGCGGGCACGCCGTGGGCTTTTAGTGAATAATGAGCCGCTTATCCAGCCGGATGGCGGTTCACTAGAATTGTTCTTGAGTGGGCCGCGGACCACCCGGCCGCGGCCAGCTGGTGCATCCTGCGCCGGAACGGGGTCACGGGGGATTGGGCACAGATTCGTGGCGCGGCGCTGTTGTTGTCTAATATTGAGCCATTGTATTGGACGTAAATACGCGCGGCAATTAAATAAAAGGCTCCAATCTGGTTGATCGCTTGTCAAGAATACTATATAATTACTACTACTAATACTGGAGAGTTCAACATGGAGTTATGCAAGAAAGGGGTGAAAACGTTTTTACGGGGTCAGCAACTCGGTGGGTGAACCCCCTGGTATTGCAAACGTCCATAGGCTGCGGTGACTGCTTACCATCACGAAGTCCGTAAGCTTGTTTGAAACCTTAGTGGTAAAAAAAAAAATTTTTTTCTCGAAACATCCACAAACATACCTTCTACACATATCTTATTCAGAAAACAATACATCGTTATTTCGTACCTCTCATTTGCAGTTATAGGACAATAAGTAAGGAGCGAATGTCCTGTCAGGTTTTGTTGACCCGGGGGCGGGGTCAGCCAGGCCCGCGGTTGGTTCTGACGTGTGCCGCGGCAAGCACTGAGGCACGCACCGCGGCCGCGTCAACGCAATTTTGCACGTCGCAGTCGCGTCAGTGGACCCTCGCTTTGACATTTGGCGCAAAATGAACGCGGTCACACTCGGCCGGGCGCGGCTCAAGCCTTTTCAGTGTTCGAACGTGAAAAGATTGAGCCTAGGTAGGTAGTTTATGTGGTGCTGTAGGTAGGTACTTGTTTGGGAAGTAGCGATTTCTTTTAATGGAACATGTATTTGTGATAGCATTGTGTACCAATGAGAGTCTTTGTGGTGTTGCTTACACCGCCTAGTGGGTAAGGGCAGAAGATGATGAGAGGTACGGAGAAAGTTTTGATTACCTAAATTTTGGCAACGATATTATAATAATAAATCATAAAAGGAACTAAATGCCATTTTAGTTTGATGGCTCTAATGAAACCCCCATGCATTCTAATTAATTTTGTTATAAAAAAAGGTCTAAACAACAACATTTCATAAAAATATTACGTCTCATCAAACACATTCTACGACTCCACAACTTATTACAGCAAGTTTAAATAACAATCCGACAGTGTTGAAACAGCGTGCACCTTCAGGCGTTTTCTGTGGATACTGGAGACTATTCCGTTGAAATGTCAACGATGAATGCCTGGAAAATTACACCGGCTTTTGAAATGAGTATATTTTTAAAAGCGCCCTTGATTTCTCTCGTAAAGCGAGATGGCCTCCCGCGAACAATCTCGTTATGGTGCGTTTAGACAAGAGGGAGAGTATTCACCGTGCTGTTTTGGTGTAGATGAAATAAATAATACCGGAAGACACAGCGTGAGTAAGCCTCCTCCACAAGGTGGACCGACAACCTGGTAAAGATCAAGGTACCAGCTGGATGCGGAAGGCACAGGGCCAGCCTTTGTGGAGATCTCTAGGGTAGGCCTATGCCCAACAGTGGGCGTTTTTCGGCTGTTATGATGATGATGATGAATTATAAAGAATGTTTATTTATTTATTTAATGTTATAGGGATTTTTTAATACAGCAAATCCAGGAAAAGTAAGCGGATATTAATGGCCCCGACGGGAGTTATACAGTAAACCCGGTATCAGTTCAGGGCAGCGACCAATCTTACGACAGTATTACGGAGTGTTTACACCAGACGAACATGAGCAAAAACATAGTCATAGAGCAAAAGCTTTCGCTCGCGTTCTTATACAAGACGAACGAGTATTCTAAGAATGCGACTGCTTTACATTTGTTAACACCGTTCGAATGAGCACTCTTAGAGCATTCGTGTAAACACAGTAGAATGCTTCGTAGAACAACGAAAGGACGTTCATTCTCTTCTTGTATCAAGGGAATACGTCATTATAGTTACTTATTTGCCCTCAACATATATGTTCGCTTGGTGTAAATGTACCGTCTTACTTGCCCGGTTGGCGAGCTCGCGTTAAAGCCGATACACACATTGTTAAATGCCAATAGCTCGTATTTTATTCGACTGGCTTCAATTTGCTTATTTATAAAACAGTACACACATTTAGCTCTTGATGGAGTTGAATGAGATGGAATAAGCGAGTATACGGCGAGTTATTTATACCATCTCGTTACGGCGATAGTTTTTTATTTAATCATTTACTCGTGTATATTATTCGGAATTTTCCTTTTTCAACCTAACTTGAAGATTTTTCATTAAAAGTGTCTAGGGATCGAGCACGTTTATGTTGATCATTAAAAATCGGGATCTCTTTATTATATTTCTTTTAATATCATAAAAAAGGCCTAGGGATAAAGAGTGTTTTATCTACTTACTAAAAATGAGATCTTTGTTTTTAAAAATGATATTCTAAAATATATGTTACTAAGCATCTTGATTTTTAGAAGATGGTAAAAATACATGAAACCTAGACACTTTTGACGAGTGTATATTTAAATAGCTTAGTCGTCACTTTGCAATTCATCAATATCGGACGTGGAAATGGTATAACATACATCCGAATTTTGTAGTTCTCTTTTTATACCACTAAGGTGGCAAACAAGCCTACGGCCTGCCTGATGGTAAGCAGTCACCGCAGCATATGAACGTTTGCAATACCGAGGGCATCACCTACGCATTGCCGCCCCCGTAAAAATCTTTTCAGCCCTTTCTTGAAGAACTCCATGTCGAATTGTACTCATCACGTGTTGTAGTTTCACGTGAATAAAGCTTCAAATCAACATACATACAATAATTGTGCTGGCTTGTTTGCCCACAGCTAATAATCGAGTTGTCAATTACTAGTCAGCCCACCGTGATGGATAGAGGTACCAAGCAATAATGCTATGCTTAATCGTAATCCAATCAATTATCAATCCGATTAGAAGTACACGTTACAATTAGACTGCGATTATGCGATATGGTGACATAGTGATATCAGTGCTCTTGTTATTATAATTGTACTACGAATAAGTTGTACTACTAATGATTTAATGTACCTAAATGCCATGTAACTATTGTTATTAATAAATAATCTGAATTTGTACCTCTTTCAAGTTTAGAGCAGTTTAAGTTTAACATTGTTTTGCACAATAACGGTAGGCTAATTACATAGCTCTGCTGCTAACAATATCTGATTTTTATGATTGAAATTTTTAGTTTTACGATTACATATTATCAATTGCAGGAATCGTGGATGTTTTGGGAAATAGTTACCGCTTACCATCAGCCACCACCATCACTTGCTCTTGTCACTGCGTAGCATAAAAAGATACCACCTTACAATCCATCTTGCATAGTCATAAATCTTTAAGGCACAGACCCAAAGTGCACTCAAGTGTTACATATTTTAATGACCGATAAAATAAATTTGTTTACGCTGTAGCTCGCTAGTGCTGCGGCGTTAATTTTCTATCTTTTAAATTGAATAAAAAACATAAAATACATATTTTATGTGGCCCGTAAACGGTTGGGGCGATCATGAAATTCGACTGTTTGGTGTTTTATTATAAGGAGTTACCCGGTGCTGTTCCTTGACACGGAATAGCGAATTAAAAGCAGAAAATTCGCGTTTTACGACATCGTAATTCCTATGTTTTGGCAATTACGCCGTTTTAGTGCTGATGACTGCTGAAACGTTTGGGTTTTACACGATTACAACAGCGTACTCATCACCAGCCTGAAAAAGCTCATTCACTCAAAGAAAATATGTTTTGGAAATTGGCATGGTATGATTTTTATTGTTCTATCTGGTTGGACTTAATCGAAATGATGTATTCAAGACAAGATTATCATACAATAATAAGTTGTTTTAAAAAGTAACAGTTTTACAGATTATACCTACGTACCTATAAACCTGAACAAAACGATAGCAGTAAATAATAACACTATATTACAATTGTAGACCCTATTTAAATAAATAAAATCTACACTTAGAACGTACAGCTTAAGTCCAGCACATAAATCCTACGGAATGTAATGCAGATATTATAAATAGAATAATGCAGTAAATCTTCTATTTCCATAGTGAAGGTAGATCTAGATCGGGCGACAAATACCTGTTTATATTTGTCGGGAGGCAGTCACAATTTGCGACCGAGCACCGTACCTCGACAGCCCATTGCGAATGCAGCATCGGTGAGAATTGAACCTAAACGACCCTCCGGATATACCTTACAGCCGTATTCTCAAACAAACTGTTCAATAAGCATAAACATGACATCGCCAAGAAGGGGACCACGGGGTACGCAAATGGAGAGAAAAATCTCCTTATTTTATTTGATAGCAACCATAAAAATATTCCTATCAGAAATGACAATTCTATTGCGGCAAAATAAGATGGGACCAATATTATTCTCGACGGTCTTGTTTGTAGCTATCCATACTTGATTATTTGATACGAATTCACGCTGGGAAAGTAGTCTGTAGTCGCAATGTGTATTTAAGTATTGGAACCATTTTACTTAAGTCTGCAAAATCGATTTATATTCAAACTACCTGCACCTATGAAGCGTTTAATAGGATCGTTCGCTATAATGTGAACGGAAATTATGCGTTGCCAACTATTCAATCTGTTTTATGGTTCAAACTCGTAAAGACTTTGTTGGAAACTGTAGATTTCCTAGATATGTTGTTAGTTTCTACCGCTGTGTCAGTGTCCGATGCAGCGATAGGGCTCGTGTAACGCGTCGATTTCTCGGTCTCCGACAGGCGTCCACGCAACAAAGTGGTGAGGGCCTGTTATGTGAAGCTAGAAAGGTAATTGGATGGGACTGGAGATGGTCAATTTGTTTGTTAGATTTGGCTGAGAAGGAAAGCATCATGATGAAACCTGCAAATTCAGACACGTGAATTTGTAACTATGATCCAGTCTGGTCAGGTTCCTCTGGTAGTTGGGTCACGGAGGTCAGATGATAGTCGCTTCACTGTAATTACGTGATCGCTAAATACTGGATCATGGTCAAGGCGGCCCTCGGGCCCTTGTTCCCGAGAGCACAACCGCGACATTAACGATAAGATGATTTTGTTATTATTATTAACCTATGTTAATTACTCATGCCTACCTAACACTTGTTATTGTATATTTTTTACTTGAATTATCATAGCCACTTACATCTCATACGTGGCTATAGAATTGTAAATCAGAGCAAGTAGGTATTTGTTACATAATTCGAGTCAGTGAAATGACAAGCAGTACATGTGGCACCAGTAGGTAGGTATCCTTTACTGGATATTCTGTATGCTACTGTATTTACTGTTTCGAATTACAGATCAACGTACCCATAGCCAGGTGTTACCAACCTAGAGCCATGATTAGAAACTCGAATACCATAGATAGAGGCACTCCAAGCAATAAAAAGAAGAAGTATAACAATTGTTCGTAAAGCTCGCCCTAAAAGAGTTCCCGTGCTGCTTATTGTCGCGTATTCTGTTGACTCTTGCCGCTGTATACCAGGGTTTCTCAAACTTATGACTATCAATCTTAATCCCTTTAAAAATAACATTGGTTTTAAAACAACAAAAGGTATTGTGATATGAAGCTTTATATTTTTGCGAAATGTGTCGATTTGAGGATACATTACTTTTGGATGCTTGATACTGGCTCATCGAGTCGCTCCCATCTGCCCCGGTGTTGCCCTGGTAACGAGACGCATAGAAAAATTTGTTTCATGTGCCCCGGTAGCACGCTTAAACACTGATCATGAACCTATGTTCAACACACACGTACACGAACACGTTGCCTGTAAGTGCGTTCAATGATCATTATAATCTGGACGCCTTCAAGGTTAGAGTGAATAGGCTGTTCCTTGACAGGCATGCTGTATCATCGGCCGCATCGTCACTTACCACCAGGTGAGATGGCGGTCAATGAGTAGATTTCCAATAGGTATCTAAAGCATTCCTAACCACTCACTAGATGGCGCCCCGACAATTTTGGTAATTTATAATCGCTTGAATTATGTTCTTAGCAAACAGGATATAAACACTGGGTACATTGTATTGGATAATATTGTATTTGTCAATAGTTTTCAACCATTTTAGAGGTTGTAATAATAATGGAACATAGTGCCAATTTCTATAAATATTTAATTTTACATTTCGTTTAACCTGTAACAGTTATGTTTATGTTAATAAACATTTTATTTTTAAGTTTAGTATTAGTTGGCTGCATGAAATCACTACCACCATCATACAGATTAAAAAAAGATAACCAAAATTGTAGGAACGCCATCTATTAATGCTTTTTGAAACCAACTGACAATACCTACCGGAAAACTCCTCATAGCCTAGCTAGTCTCTACATCATCATCATATCAGCCAGAAGACGCCTACTGCTAGACACAGGCCTCCCCTAGATATCTCCGCAAAGGCCGGTCCTGTGACATAGCTAGTCTAATATATAAAAAATTCGGCAAACCTGTGCAGCTCGCATACCCCACATTGAGAAGCGGCTGTATAACGCTAGACGCCTTCCCGCCCCGTCGTAACTAGCGCACTAGTAGGAAATTCTGTCGTTAGCTTAACCCGCTAAAAGTCCCACGGTCGATGTAATAGCACCTTGCCCGCTGACTGGAATAAGTGCTTTGGATTTTTCATCGAACAAATTGCGAAGTGGGATGAATATTCGGTACCTACTCTGGTAGATAAGATGGAGCATCTGAGTTATGTACATTACTTGAATTCTAACTGATGCTCTTACGGTGAGAGCATCAGTTCAAGTTCAGGTTCAGTTCATCATGATTAAACCTGCACATTCAGGCGACTGTGCAACCATGATCCAATCTGGTCAGGTTCCCCCGGTTACATGATCAGCCAAATCCTTGATCATGGTCAAGCCGGACCCCAGGCCGTCGGGTATGTTTCTTGGGAAAAGTTGTTCAGTTTCATGGGTAGAATATGAGGTTTCAATTAATGCTAGCGGTCTTTTTACACCCTGTATACCTTGAATAAATTCTACACACTTAGATTGTGTTTAATAAATATTACTTCAATATAACTCAAGCATACCTATTTCAAACCGCTAAATATTAATTTTTACTAAAGTTTTAATAACATCATCGGCTTATTGGATTGAACTCGATATCCATAAAATTGTTTCAATCTCTGTGAAATTAAAAACGCCGAACGATACATATTCGGGGTTAGATTCCTGGTCGGGCAGAAATTAAAATAATGAATTTTAATTTCTGTTACTGTTCGGGATTTGTATGTTGAATAAGTATGTATTTAAAAAATATACCTATAAGTTTATGTAGTTCACCGGTTTTCTGGTTCCCATAATGGCGATAACACAAGCTTTGCTTACTTTGGGGCTAAATGGCGCTGTGTTAATTGTCCAAGCATATTTATTTATTTATACTTAGCGCTAGTTTTAAATATGAGTGTTTACATAGGTAAGGTTACTTTATCCAAAACACAGAAATCTAAATAAATAAGCAAATTGATTTAGATTTCTGTCCTCTGAAACATGTATTTCATTGTATGAGGCTGAAGACCCCAAATGTAAGCAATATATTGTGTAGTGACTCTCCAGACGTTTTGGTGTAAAAGTTAGGAAGCAATTGAATAATAATAATAAATAATAAGATCTGCAAAATGCATATTACTCGTCCCTCACTCAATTATAAAGTTAAGCTATTCGAAGGCCATATCGGGAGGTCATACATTATATTATTGGCGTTTGAAATGTAGTCCAATATTTCAAAGCGCGCCGGTGGCCAGGTTCTGGCGTTTAATCTCACGCTGGCCGTGGCGCCTGGGGTGTGGCCATCTCATTTTACATGGACAGATTACCGCCCTGAATTTTGCTACATGTTATTTAGCAGTCAGAAATACCGATAGCACTCGATAATCTATTTTTGGAGGCCTTTAATCGGGGCATTTTATTTTTGAGACAATTTCGAGGGACGTCATATTCTTAAAATAAGAATGCTGTGGACGACATGGTATTTTATTCTTTCCATCTGGAAAGGTTTCCCCGGAGAGTAGGTACAGTATGAAGTTCTTCAAATAGGGGTTTACGGTTACATGCTATCTACTCTTGCATCATGCGACAGTCTCTGTTAAGCCTGAAAAGTTTGCCTGGATGGGTACCTCCTTAAATAAAATTATAAATGTAAAACTATGCAAAGCAAAACTTTCTTTCTATCTGTCTTTTTTATCTATTTCTGCTATTAATACGTTGTTGTGTATGTTGCATAATTTGCGGTTTGAAGGATAACTCAAGCATCGTTCGTAACCACAAGCATGAGGCGTACCAGCTTAGCCCTTACCGTGACAAATACACTTGCATTGGTTCAGCATTTTTGTCACACGAAAGCTAAGTGCTCGAACTCTACATGTTTTGGGCGACAGTTACCATCTATCATCAGGGGTCTAAAAGGCCACATTAGCGTTTCATAGTTTCATATTAGAGTGCCACAAACTTATCTGATCCGGTGGCCAATATTGGAACTAAGTGACGCCATTTTGAATTGTCAGTTTGAATTTTGAATGTGGTAACAACAGCGACGCTGTAGATATGTTTGTGACAAATCAATATAAATCGTGGCCTGGCCTTTTTAAAACTCCACGTGGACTATCAGATCTTTGTCCCTGAGTCATCAACAGAAATGACAGAGAAAAAAGAACAGAAAAATATTTGAGCTAAATTTCGCACTTACATAATATTTTTACACGCTACACCCTCTTCTGCTGAACATTTCGCGGTTGGTATTTGGAGCCGAGGAGCTATCTCGTCTAAATGTTAATTGCGTCACCACCGTGCCAACTTTCGTAGAATAGTGTTTCGGGGAAGCGCAGAATATTACAACCTCTTCGGATTAAATGGCTAGTACTTTTTCCCTTTCAATAAAGGTCAATAAGGATTATTTTCGGATGGGGAAACATATTGAAAAAATGACGTCGAATTTACTTTTACGTATTTATTGCTGCATACCTACATGTAGGTACATTAAGTGGAACCTGAAAGTTACTATGCTCTATTTCACATTACGAAAATTTTAGGTACCCACCACTACTGGATATAGGTATAATTACATTTTGATTTAATACTAATACCTACTTAATAATTTAGTTAAGTCTTGTACAAAACTTCGATCGCACAGGATTCGATAACAACGGTCTCGTATTTTCGCGTAGTTTAAGCCTCTACCAATTTAATTAAAATCGGTACTGTTGTTTAGCAGTGAAAAGCATAGGTACAGAAACGTACGTTCTTTGAAAAATACACTAGCTTTTTCAAGTGGCAACAATTATTTTGTAATTGCTATAGTTATGTTGTGTCACTGCTTATTGCTTAACTAATGGTAGGGCACATTACATTTGCCATTGTCTCCTAAAATTATACATGCCCGTAATGATGATGACCTATAATGACTAAGAACCTACTCTTTGTATATAAAATGTAATGCCATTATTTAGATGATACTGAATTGTAGTGCCTATAATTGAATCACTCAACCTTAAAAACATTAGTATCTTAAACTGTAGAATAGTAGATGAAATTTAAAATAAAATGCTTCTATTCGTTATACAGAACTGTAGCTATGTTGAGCATAAACCTGATCTCGTGAGTTTATATGCATTATACCCTCGGAAAACGGGAAGTATTCACAATTTCCCACTTCTCCCACATTGCAAATGGAAATAAACCTTGAACCGCCGACACATTGTTTACAATATTTCATACACTCGTGCAAAGCAAATGTTCGCACCAAGTGGGCTTCAGAACTCTTTACGTGTGAAAGCATTCGTTCCGATTCATTTTGAATTCCATTATTATGATAAAATTGTATTAAGGATTGAACTTGCGAGCCCACGTAAGACGATAAATTAAAAAAGAAAGAATATTTACTTATACATTAATAATAAGATGCTCACATAATATGTTGCAAGAAACCTACAAATTGTCTATTTAAAATGCTTTCTGAAATATAACAGTATATTTATGTATTATTCAAGTAATGGTAGAACACCTTACAAGGAAGTGTATTCCTGTTAGTGTCTCTTTCATGTTGAGTCTTTTAGGATCGAAGCACTGTTTCCGTGCGCGGTCCACAGGATTCTGAGCATGCATCTTCAACACCACATTTCCAGTTCATCGATGTTGTGTTGGTCTTGCGTCCTCAGTGTACATGTCGCAGCTCCATACAGAAAGATTGGAAAGACCAGGCACCTCATCAGCCGAACTTTTATGTTTCTGGTTATTCTGCGGTCCTTCTAAATCTTTGTGAGTTTTTCCATGGAGGATCTAGTCACAGCACAACGCATCCGAATTTCATTCTCGCAGCCTTCAGAATAAGTGATCGTGGAGCCCAGATATACATAGCTCTTGATTACCTCGCATCCCGGAAGTCTATATCTTGGACGTCCTGTTGGTTGTTGTTGGCACGGTCTACAATAATTATTTTTGTCTTATCACGATTGATTGTAAGTATTCAATCTAGGTTTAGGTTATTGGGCTCCTTTTTCCGCACTTGATCTCAAATTTGGTCCTTTGCACGTAGAAGTTTAAAATCGAACACTGTGGTCCTCAGACGACAAAGAAGAGTTTAAATTTCATCTCTGGTTGATGCTGGGAGGGTAATATTATCATTATCATTTAGTATCATCATTATCGTCATCATTAATATTCATTGGACATTACATTTTGAGAAGAAGAGCTGACAATAAGTGTATAATCTATCTAACAAGCCGTTATACTTTTAATGTGCAACCTCTTGACAAGAAGCGTCGGGAATCTCGCCTCCCACTCCGCTTCGCTGGTAGTGTAAATACCTTTGTTAAGAGCGCCCCTGCGATATGAAAGTGTTAGCTCTCGACGGAGTGGTCGAAGCTTGTTTATCCGATTGAAATTTCTTGAAGAAAACTGAAGTTTGTTTGCGTTCCGTTCCATTGCGCGTGTTTGCTTCAAACGGAGCGCGGCGACCACAAAATGCAATTATCGATCCGCTGTCTGCCGCAGCTATGCCCGGATCGCATTCCGATGCAGCGCCCAACTATGAACCAGCCGTTGGACGCCACTTTACGATGGCATTTTAAAACTAACAGCTTTAATAACGGACCAGGATTGCTAGGAAGAGCTATCCGTGATAGATAGAACACAATTTCTGACATACCTAAGTCGCGCTAAATACAAGCTATTTTCAAAAGCTGACACTCCAAACGAAGTTAACGACCCGTTGCTCGCGGCGAGGTCTACTAATCAGGTTCTGGAGCTGACATTATAATGTACTACATAAAACGAGCGTATATACCTATTCATAATCTAGAACTTCAAAAATTAACCTTTATTTATAACGTTTTTGTTACACCATTATTTACAGTAGGATCAACTGCTTACGAAGTGCTTGAGAACTTACGTATCTCTTAGTGGTATATACTATAAAAAGAAGAACTAAATAAGGACAAAACACGGGACATATGACTGTACTTTACTCACTACTCGCTAAGGTAGCTTGGATTTGTGATTTATTTTGGTCAATTTACACGTAAATGGGGTTATTCGTGATATTTTCAATTAAAGTTCAAGATAGTACTCGCGATACCTATTGATTTGTAATGAATATGAGGATACGATGTATAAAATGATTAATAGCGATTGAACTCAGTATTCTTCATTGTAAAATTTCCTGCCACTAGTCCTATTCCACAACGCTTATCCATAAATTCTTAAAACCTAGATAGGTAAATTAACTTCAGAGCTCCAGTGTTCTCCTTCAGAACTTTCTTGTTTGCCTAACTTCACGTATGTTGGACTTAATAGCTTTTCTTCGTTCCACTCAATCCAGATATGCACCAAAGTTAAATTCTGTTTAATTTCGAGTGTGTTAATCAGCCAACTTCAGAAGTTTGACTTCTGTAAGACTAAAATGAACTTTAACAAGGAGATCGTTATTTGTTTTCTTACCTCCCTCTGTGCAGTAGAAGTTGTATGTACTTAACTATTGTTATTAAAAAAAATTGTTTCTTTGTGTCCTTGCCTTCTTATTAGGTAACTCTGATAGTACATTACATGATGTACATATACTACATATATAGTATCAAATAGGTAAAAATATCACAGACAAAGTTCTTGCTTTTTTACGATTTCGTTACAACCCAAGAAACTTAAGTTAATCTATAGAGAGAAAAACATAACATCATATTGCAACACTTAAGAATATCTAATGATCTATCACTGTCACGTTTAAAATTAATCACTCGTGCTTTGCACTCGATACGGCCTAAGTTATTTTACTGTCCCACCAGTACCGTGCAGAGCGCAACTCTTGAACGCGTACTTCTTTACTTGGAAAGGTGTAACTGGATGAACTGTGTGGATAGTTGTACGAGTGAAATGTATCGCGGATTTAGTTATTTACCTATCTCGCTGTTTCTCCGGTATGGAGCAGAACGCAACTCTTGGTGTTGTAGGGCTTTACATCAAACGGTATTAGTGTATAAACTATGAGGAAGGTTGTACGAGTAAATGTATCGCGCTACTGGTCCGCCCACGCGCAGCCACGTGCAGTGATGCGCCCGCGCAATGAACCCTGCTTATGCATTTTATGTGGCTCTATCTATTCTAAAGTGAAAATTGTGAAATGTGTTTTGTTCTGAGTAGTGAAACCAGGTTTATTCTCTATTATTAAACTTATATTATCCAATATAAGTTTAGTTTAACTAGAATAAAATAAATAAATAAATGTGCGTGGACAATTCACACAGTGCTATCTAGCCCCTAAGTAAGAAAAGCTTGTGTTATTGCTGCTAGATAACTGATAAACTACTTATACACTTTTAAAAATATACATCTTACATAACACATGTATTATATTATTATAAATGTAACAGAAACACATGGTTTTACACAAATTATATAAATGACAGAAACATTTAAAAAAAATATTTAAATCGCATATGGCATTATAAGTTTCCTTACAACTCTGTAGTAAGTCATGAAACTCTGAAAACTTTCGCTCTTCTATACACCTAATTAATTGTAGCGTCTAACAAGCGTATTTTGACATAATATTTCACTCAGCATTTACCAACAAATAAATTATTTACTACACTATTCATATCAGTAAATTCTTATGAACTTTTCTTTCCTTTCAAAGACAAACTACTGAGTTTGAACTGAACTGTCAGGTTTCAATTAATTTCAAACAAAAATAGTATTCAAACAACAAACTACCCACTTCTTTTAAAAAAAGGAATAATGAAACCACACATAGGTTCAAACCACAACTCTCTAGGATCCTATCTGCTCTAAGGTCCGTCATAGGACACGCTTATCTAATCAGAGAACTAATCGATGATTTCTAGTTATTCACGTGTTTAGTCCGCATTCCCACACTCGTGGGCCGGGCATGTTTACGAGACTGGAGGTGTATATTTTCACTCTAATTTACTAAGCGCCCGTGTAACTCGAAGTAACCAGTTACAGTTTTCAGTGGCCACTAACGTCCAGGAGTTTATCGCTTTTTAGGAATATTAACTAACGTGTAGCGTTGTGCGTTGCTAACTTATTGGCCTTTAATGCTCCACTGTAAAGGGGTTCTGTCCGTTTTTCGTTTTTTTGTCTGGTTACTAATTAAGTTTTAATTGGTAGTCAATCCTTTAGACCCTTTTAGCGAAAACTACAACTAACTCATTAGAAGAATAACAGAACCTACCTCTTAATGTTCTACGCGGTACAAATCTCGTTAGTCTTGTACTGTATTAAGTCGTTAATATTAAAATCAAATCACGAAGTGTGTCTATCCCACTGTTTATTGACAAGCTTTAAAAATTAGCTTATAGCAGGCTGCAAGTTGCATTGGATCGGATAAAGCCTCCAGTCGAGGTCGGCCCGGCGGCCTGCGCGCGCGCTCCTTCCATACTCGTTGCGACACATCGCCTCCAACGCCTCGCGAAGCTGTGGATCTCACAATTATAAACCACTACCAGGGATAACAATGGATCTAAATCTACCTCAGAATAAACCCTAAAGTGCCATAAGTGACCGTGTAATAATATGTTGTGAAATATGTGGAGAACCCAAAATAAAAACCCACCAAGAAAATCAAAATGACAAAATTCGCGGCAGCCGTAATAGCGTTATTACTTTTCATCCTGGCCACGGACGCGGAATTCGTTATAAAAGGCAAAGTAAAAAAGCGAAACACTGTGATAAAAATAAATGAAAGTTTCCCGCCGTTGTGCTTTTATAATAATTCCATATTTAAAAACAATGACACGTTGAAGCGTGTAGTTTTCGCGTCCAAGTACATTTTCACAGGGAAAATATCGGGCGTGCAGAAGCGGAAACGGGCGCGCGGGAAAAAGCGGAATGTGTTCAAAGTGTTCGTGCGGAGGGTTCTGAAGGGTGACGTCGGTGGATTCGGCGATATTTTGAATTTCGAAACGCGAACGATTAACTCGTCGAGCCGGGCGTACGTGGTGGCGGAGGGGCGCGCGGGCGGCTGCGCCCCGGCGCGCGGCTGGCCGGCTCTGCTCTTCGCCGCCCATGAGTTTTCGTCGCTGAAACTGCTAATTGATCCTCTGCCATCGAGTTTAGAACACGTTCGACGAGTAAAAGCTGTTATAAGAGGTAACTTTATCAATCATCCGTACAATCATAAAGTTTGTAATTTTATGGCGCCAATATTCTTGTTGAGGCAAATTGACAACTTAATTATCATTGAGATGGAGTTGAAATGTTTTAGTGAAGTTTCTTGTTTGCTACCGGTTTGCGTAGCTCGAGACCTATTTATGTTGATATACATGCATACTTACAACCACATATTATACATTAAGTTTATAAAATACTAGCGATCCCGCCGTGGGTATTATTCTTTATAGGATCACTCGCTTGGCTAATCTAAAGATTGTCTAAACATTTCATAAAAATTGGTCCGGATTCGGAACTAGGTACTAGACGTTATTAGATTTTCTGTGCTACTAGCGAACATTTGATAGGTACAATTATGTTCTGGCTACACAAAACATTTAGGTTAGTATACTGGGTCGGGTATAAGCTACAAGTGTAAGAGGCGCACACATACACCCAAATAATTTACATGCTTTAAGATCCTTCCTCTAAAACGGGCAACATAAAACGGGCCATAGTGTCTCTTTATGTAAATCAAATCACGGAAACTTGGTCCCGAAACTTGAATTTCTAACATAAGTATACGTTGGTGTACTTCCTACATAAACTTGGATACATGTATAAATACATTCCTTTCTATACGAAAGGAATTTGTCGACAGTTGGAATATCCTCCAAGATACAAAGTAAAATCTCCACGAATGGCAGGCAGGAGATTTCAAAGTTAACAGCTGAATTTGCTGCCCATTTTCTAATAATCGCCTTCCACACTATGTAAAAGGGATTACTGCGGTTCTATTCTGCTGGGCAGCGTACGTCCAAATGATAAATTACCTGAATCCTTGAATTATCAAAATCACTACTTATAGTATATTCTACTTATAGTTGTCTGGAAGAGATCACATTAGTGATAAGACCGCCCTTTGTACTATCTACCATATTTTTTGTATCTGTACTTGTGTGCTATGGTGTGCAATAAAGAGTTTTGTATTGTATTGTATTGTAGTATAATAATATATATAATTTGAACGCTGTCTGCTTTTTACAAGCTTTTATTTAGTTTCACATGTCCCCGTGTCTGTTCGTAAAAAAACCTTGCAAATTACATTGGATCTATTTTCGGTTTCCGATCGTGCTGAAATGTTACGCACTTGTAAGTTCGGTGACAATGCAGTGTTATGATATAATTAAGTTGATCTGATGATGAACACGGAAGGTCACTCCTAAACTATGCATGGCAAACCCATCGAGTTTGGGCTCGTTTGATTAGTCTTGAGAAATCATAGAGAATGCGATAAAAGTTTGCTATGAAAAAATTAATTACATTTGAACTTGTTTTTAAGTACTTACGGCCGTAGTGTTTACCTTTACGGTGTGGGACAAAGCCGTGAGCTTTACATATGAAATTGTAGTATTAGTATGATTTATGTACTCATACACTATGTGAGTATGTGTGTATGTTTGTATGCATAGCCGAGTGCATCTAACACGGTCGCGGCGAACAATTCCGTGTGATTCCAAAGTGATGTGGCGGCGGTCGCTTTATCTCGTAGATGATTATCGGGTGTGAATTGTTGTGCCCAAACGTGGACTGCCGCGGTTGTAAAGCCATGGAACCATTACCTAATTGGATGAGGAGAGCTTTTGTCAATAGACCAAGAATTTTCGTATTTTTTGTTGAGATTTTTAACACTGATAGTGGCAAGAATAAAAGAGAAGAGAGTTGTAGATATATGCGAGGTCTGGGAGTTGTGTCAGGACGGAGCAAAGTGGCGGTCCATACTCTCTGTCTACCCCATCTGTGGGACAGAGCAGTGGGATTTACATATGTGTGTATTTTTAACACTTTGAAGTGTCTGATGTTATAGTGTAAATCGTACAAATTATAGTAATAGGTAGAAGACACTTCTTATTTATTTTACAGTTACAGTATAAAACATACACGATTGATTACAGAAATAGACTGAATATTTAAAAGGGATAAATGTTCACACAAAATAGGTAGGTATACACTTAGCTGACGCTACCAGGGGTAGTAACAGAGTTGGCATATTTTATCTTTGATCATAAAAATATTAAAATATTGTAGTATCTCGATATAGCGAGCAGGATGAATGTGGTTCACTAGGTAAAAAGTGTAGCTATTTTATCCTTTTGAATCAAAGTAAAATATGGCGACTGTAGCTGTCCCTGTGTTTTACTACCTATGGTTGTTGATTTTTTCATTTAGGCTGATATTAAATGTACAGTAAAATAAGTCGGAGAGAATGATACATTAATTTCAAATCTGTTTTTTTGTAGCGTGTTTAATAAGTGAATACAGTTTTGGTCCCAATTTCATACAGCGAATAAAAAACTAAAATTTATTTACAACTAATATACAACAATACTATGAAACAAATATAACCGTTGTTTATTTACATTGCCCCACTTCCGGTGTATGGCGATGGACAGCCTCTTCAAAAGAAATGATTAATAAGTTAATTAATTAATTAACCAGTTTTTCAATTGTACATGAATATTTATCATTTTATGTATTTTATAACATACATAATGAAAACATATTATTTCGTTTTATTCGACAAAATATTCAGTTTTTCTCAGAATAATCATGAGCAATGCAATGACACATCCACTCGTCATTCACGTATCCGTGGTATAAGTCTAAATTATGAACACAAAGTTCCACTCCTTGGTCCGAAATGTATTCGTAGAACCTCTTCGTGGGCGGAGTCGCACCGTGAGAAAACAAATCCCAAACGCGGCTTAGCGCTTGACTTTTATTAGGGACACTAGGATAGTTTTACTACAAATGTGTTCCCAACTATACGCAATGGTTTTATCTGGACATTATCAGAGATCGCTATCAGCAGCCCGGCCAGTATTAAACGATATTTAATGCTCATTCCTTATTTTCTTAAGCAAATAGTAAGAATTTAAGTTACGGGCAAAGTACAAGATTACTGCAAGATAAATCCGTAGATAAACATTTGGAGAGCGTATATTATAATCGGGACAAGTTTGTCGGTGGATAAAAAAGCCGTCTCGAACCCTCGCGCCGTGTCGGGCGAGCCCTCGTCAGGACCACCGACGACGCAGGATCCCCGACAAATTTATTGACACACTTTCAATTAAATCTATTGTACTGTTTGAGCGTCCGCGGCGGTCAAAACAGAATAAAACACGATAACTCGCCGCGTGAATCCGTAATGCGGCCCGTATCGTCCGTCCCGGACGCCGTAAAAGGAGATTTATTAAAACTATTTGGGGAAACAGATTCGATCGGAACCGAACGATTTGACATTTAGATAAAGAGTGAAATTTATTTTAACCTCGGTTACGTGGCGGCGGAGTGACAATGGAATAAAAAGGTTGTAAAAGGCGCGTGTCGGTGCGGCCGCCCACGGGCGCTGGGTCGGACGGCCGGCGGCCGCTGCCCCCGCTGATAAACCGCGACTGCGTTATTACGGCTACTCGCGAGCACGTGTAAATTTCTATGTGAGAACATGCCAGATAAGCCGCCGCGACGTGCGTGGGCGCAGAGAAACGCCGCGCCGCGAGCCTCCGGCACCGCTGGCGCCGCGCCCGCGCCGCAACAGACGGCGCCAACGAGATACACTTTTTTTACAACTCCACAAACCATTATAATAGCGAAAAAAGTCACGGGGTTCCGCAAACTTGTTTAGTGCCCACGGAGAACGGCAATTAGCAATCGTGTTCGTAGTTCGAAGTTGCGTAGTAGTTCATTCCTTTGTGTACTTCACGACGTTGCTTCAGTAGCTAAACACAATTACGCAAACGCCTGAAGGCATTAAATATCAAATAACAAGTAGGCACTATTTCAACATATTCGAATGACAATGGGAGAGTAGGCGGCAGTCATAAACCTACGGAACCCAGGAAATATAGTAATTTACGATGATAATAAATTTATTGCGGTTATATTTTTGACACGCTGATCGTTTTCTGAAGTTCATAATAAGAAATAAACGTCAGTCAATATTAATGCTATTAATTATAATACGCCCACACCAGGGCCAATGTAAATAAGATGGTATTCATTGTTACGCTCAGATTTTACTACCTCAAGGTGATATATTTCTATTGTATTAGAGATTTCAAAAATAAATCCACAAAAGTTTAAGCTTCTACCGATGTTTGGAGATATCGCAGAAATCTCAATGCTTAAATTTTATTTGTATACGTGGGATTTTGTGTTCCATATAATGGATTATTGAATGTTGAATGACATATGTGAAGTGAAAGCTTGCGCTTGTGCATACATATAAATATCCTATCAGATATATTCAACAAACACGATAACCCAACTAGCAACTTTACACTTATCATTCCGAAGACACGCTTCAAATGTCATTGTTTTTAAAGTGAGGTAGATCAGTGCTATGAACATAATCGTCTTAGGACGTGACAGGAGAATAAGTTATTTTCGCTGACGCATTGTTTTGGGAGTCTCGCGGGAGCGAGGGAGTCAAAATGTCATGTCGGACCGCCGGAACGTGACGCACCCAGCGTCATAACTTTGTTGATCCAGCGGGCACAACGCTTCGCAACAATAGTTACGTAATGAAACAATATCATCATTATGTAAGCCCGATATTAAAGATCTCGGTTCTCTCTTATCATGAAATTTAGTTAGAGAGATTTGTTCAATTATGGAGTGATACCGGTAAATGGAAAAGAGAACTACTGACTGTAACCTATAATAAGTAACTGTAATAAGAAATTTCATTTTGAATGATGATAAATGCCAAGTTGCGCTCCTCATAAAGTCGCTACGAGATATGAAAACGAATATCATATTCAAATTCAAATTCAAAATAAATTGTTGGGAGCGTAACTTACAATATGAATTTCAATGAAACTATGCTCTGTGAGCGGATGAACCCCGTATCTGCATCCTCAGGGTTAGGTACGGCATGAAATCAAGCGATATCCATATTCCGTATCGAAAATCGATTTATACGATGCAGTTACCGGCGCGCGCGTCACGCTGGCCGGTAAAGCCGACGTTTCCTTAATTTACATATTCCCATTGTATCCTGCTGAGTTTCCATAAAATTTAACAACACTAGAGTCGAGCTCCACGTGTCCTGCGAACGCCCAAGATGCTACTTTACGACGATCCTCAAGACCAAGTTAAGGTTATAGCGATAATTCAGTTTTATGAAACCCCTTTCAGGTAACAAAGTGTGTACCCCAAGTTCTCACATAACTTACATTAGCCGAGTCGATGGTATGGTTTTATTACAATTTGTGGGAGTTTTGAATTACATGTTTAATATCATGCATTTTATGGGACCGCCATTCACTCATAACCCATGATTCTTTTGTCCATTGTCTCGGCGGAAATCTCGGAATATAAGATTGGATAGATTCGAAATTTCTTACTATCGTATTTCAAAAGTTGTTACAAAGTTGTTGCTATGAACAATATTTCATTTTATAAACATCTTTTTTTTTCAATCTTTCTTATAAACATCTTAAAAATACACCCGTCATTCTCTCTTTGGGGACCATTTTGCGTCTATTAAGCCACCGCGGTCGCTGATTATGCTCAAGTGTAATTTATTTTATTTGGCCGTACAACACGACACGGCATAATGCAGTGAAGAATTCTCGACAAAGGTTTATGGCTTCAATAACGAAATTTACGACGATAATTGCGGCGGAATACGTGTCAAAAGTGTAGCAGCGACAGGCTGTAGATAACTTCGATAATAATAATAATAACTATAATTAAAGTTTATCGCGTGGTGCGAAATATCACAAATTATTTATTAAGTCGGTGGGAATGTTTGAAGTTATTATTTATTAAGTAGGTACAGAAATGCTTGATAATATCTTTTGAAAAATGTAGTTGTTTTTACAGCAGTTTACGTCTTGTGGGTGATACCGTTAGGTACGATGATGGCGGTGTATGTCAAAACTTTGTTTGGACGACAGACCCGCTGACCGCTGTGGGATAAGCTCGCCCTTGCATTATAAACTGTATTTTTATTTCCTGTAATGTTATAAATTGATGCAATAAAGAGATTACATACATACATACATACAGACCCTATGGCATATATTACTTAAGTAGAGAGAGTAAGTCAACCAAAGCAATGTAGAGAATTACTATATATTCTGTTCGACCGATAAAAAAGTAAAATGGTAATTAAAAAATAATCCCCAATAAACTATAATGTCTCTCTTCTATAGGCCTGCTGGAAGAGATTTCTTCTTAGAAATAAGTAGTGCCTGTTGTGTCGTATTTAATTTTGTAATTTCTGTATACTTTATATTGTGTGCAATAAATTGTTAAATAAATAAATAAATAAAAAACGTATTATGGAGAATAGTCACAAAAATTAAAATCGTATGTTTATCACTGCTGCTGCAACGAAAAAATTCTCACTCAGCATCGTACCAGAATATCTGGGAGTGTAAAAATACAATTAATACATTTTTTCTATTTTATTAATACCCTCCTTCAATCCTACGTGCAATCTGGATAGACGAAGAAATAGTATCAAAAGTTCACGCCATTTTTTGTAACACATTAAGATTAGTTGAGTTCTAGCGTGATTGAATGTGGCGTTTCAGAGGATTGGGAGTGGAATGTTTTTTATACCATTGGTATGCAATTAAAATCAGTGTTTTTGTCATTTTTAATACAGATCTACTATGGTTTCGTATAAGACTCAGTTCATTGTATGAGAAGAAAATGTCTGAACAGCAGAAATTACTAAAATGTTGGTCAAACTTACACAATGATTTGAACTTAAAGCACTAAATTGTCAGGCTGTTTAATAGTGGTTCAGAAATATGCCAAAAGGGAAGTAGTAGGTAAGGAATAAGATAGATAATGTATCGATGTATGTATCTATGTACGCCTAGATCTTTTAAACTACGCAACGGATTTTAATTTGGTTTTCAACAATAGATAGAGCAATTCAAGAGAAAGATTTATAAGCAAGAAAAAAGTGTAGGTAGAGGTAAAGTAGGTGTATGCGAACGAAGTCGCGCTGGGTCCACAAGTAACATTAGATCTTCGATGTTGTTTCTCCGTCTGTGATGTAGACGTAGACAAATGAATAAATCAGTACTTTTTCCGATCGTAGATACGACGTCTAGCTCCGTGTCTTAAGAATCCGCGCTGTATTTTATTTTCGGTGAAGCTCGTCCCAAATCTTCTTACGTTCAAACGTAGTACACGAAATATTTCATCGCTGTCCCTTGCTAAGACGGTCAAAACCAAAAATAAGCGGTTTACGAATATAAATATAGCAGGGTAGAGGTACACAAAATTGATTTGATAGAATTACGCGCCCACGTGAATTGCCATCCGTATTTGAAATACTTTACGGTAGCTGTAAGCTAATTATTTGAAAATCACTGATATTTACTAAAATATTTGGTCGTTTGTTATTTAACTGTGGTGGTAGTAAATACTTTATTACTTTTTAAGTTTGTTTTTATTAATCGACACGTGTCATTAGCCTATCTATCTACGTTACAGCGAAAAATTTAATTAATAAATTATAATTGGCTTGGAAATAAAATAAACACATATAAAATCTTAACCATATACTCGTATATTCTAATTAAATGCATTCTACAACCAGTTTTTGTATACTTACTGTACGAGACAAGGAATTCTCCAGCTCTATTAATTTAACAACTACTATCCAACTGGCCACATTTCAGTAATATTAAAGTCGAGAAGGCTTGACAACTTAGTCCGTTAGGCCGGCGACACAACTGCTTCTCTACAATTTAATGCTGAATCGCAAATATTACTGCTCTTATGTCACTCTGAATGCATTAGAACCAACTATCATTTTATCTTCAACGGCTGGTACCACTCACTATTGGTCCTGAGTCTTCTCTATGAAAGGGTTTCGTCATAATCTCCACGCTGGACGGGTTGTTGATCGCGGTATTGATTTAATAACATTGCTTTCCATTCTCTAGCCTACGGAGGGTCTTGTAGTTAGATATTAATCGCTTGTACTTAAGACACACTGAGAGAAAAAGATCTATATAACAGCTAGTTGGCATATAAGTATAGATAATCGTACGGTCAGGTATTCAACATTCGTTGAATGATATACTCTACTCTAGTCAACCTACTGCTTTTACCAGATAAGTACCAATACGATCTCGTCCAACATTGTCACCGCTTGCAACCAAAACACGATTTAAATATTCCTCCGGTCGCTCAGTTCCGTACCAGATCGCAGAAAGAAGGGGATGCAGGGGTCGTAAAGACTAAACCGGTGTTACGACGCAGGGTGGTGCCGCCATAAAGCGAACCGAGGAGCTCGCTTAACAAAATTCGAATAGAATTGAAATGTCGCTCGCAACGGCTAGCCGAATCTCCCCGGAACATTGATGTCTCGATACTGGTCTTGTGGGCCCAGCGAGTTGTCTAGCTAGATAGGAGATGTGGTTTCCATACATAGTAGCTATTGATGACAGATCTGGATTTAGTATGGATTAGTGGTAATAGTTGATTGTTGGTGTGGTCAAGGTACAGGGGCTCTGTAGATTTTCTTCTTATTTATTTTGGACTATTTACTAGCGAAAGAAATAGAATAACGCCTCAAATAACAGTTTATTTATAATATCTACTTTTTATGTAGATGAATAAAGTTTTAATTTAACAAAAATTTATGAATCAACAGACGTTAGATATTGAAAAAAGCTTTTAAAGCAAAGAGGGCGACGGACAAAAAATCATAATTTCATAGAAAAAAATTTAATCACGCAAAGTGCTTTTGTAAAAAGTAAGCCTCAAAGGAATTTCGATCCTTTCTGTCAAATCAGGTCTTATCTCGGTCCTATTTGTAGATTGACGTTGTTTCGACCCATAATTAATATCAGTGGATAAATATCTGATATTTCTAGATACATTTGAACATTTGGTGGTTTTATTTTACGCTTTATTATAAACGTAGCAGGGTCTATTTGGGAGTGAATCGACTCATGCGCAGGTAGCCCGACATTCCGCCGCTTTGTTCGGTCTGGAGGGCCCCCCGCCCACACTCTTCCGGATCGCATCGCATACGCATCTAACTGTTCAACCCATTAACTCGAATCTCATTGGGTGTTAATATTATGTGCCACAATCATTTGCATACGAAAAGGGATTATTGGTTTAACTTAACTAACTTGTTTTGTAGAAGTATTTCATGTAATACCATTTTTACAGCGCCATAATCATGTGTATGTTTATTTTATGCAGTCGTCGTGACATAATCTCCCCTCCGAAGCGTACCTCGCGCACCAGCCACGTGGAAATTATGTCAACAATTTATGACTTAAATCCATTTAGATAAATGTTGCTGGTAGAATATACTTTCGATGCAACGGAATGATTATTATATTATACCTACTATCATTTAATTCGAGTTTCATAACATAGCATAACACAACTCTGGTAACATACCTACTTACATAAAAGTCACGCCTCTGGTCCACAGGTAACATAAAAAAAGCATTAGTACGAAAAAGAATTATAGGAGTGACTGTCCAAAAAACGTAACAATTGTTTTTACTTTTTGTGATTTTAATAAATAACAGGAGAATTATTCTTTTTGTGATGTTAATTCTCCCCTATAGCCCCATAAACATTACATAGTACCTAAAAGTGTACTATGCCCGTCGATGTACAATCTAAATCAATTTTAAACAGCATTAACAGTCGGTAACGACTCCCACTTTAAGATTTATTTGTAACAATGATGCGGGGGCACAAATTTATTGTTATGCGAAGACATAGATGAGGTAAGCTGTTTTACTAATTGTGTTTATTCCTCATTGTTACAGGTATGGTAGTGTCTCCTTCGCAGCGGTCGGAGGTAACGTTTTATGTATTTCCTAGCCAAATATGATATCACGTTACAACATACATTTTTTATTGTAGCAAAAAGCAACGTGTTATCCGCCGCACGTGTCACAATTTTGATACTGGCTGCAATAACGGGCTGCAATTTTCAGAGCGTATTTGGCTCGGGTGGAGCACACTATACAAGTAAATAAATGTGTTCGTCGCAGATGCTGGCTTGTTTAGTCTAACAGGCTTCTTGGCAAATAATAAGCTAAAAGCGAACATGCAGGCTCTAGTACCAAGTAGTATTAAGTGTTTACACCGCCACTGCTGAGGCCGGACCGTCTAATATATAGACAAAATACTGACATTAACAACGGATGTTCAAAATATTGGGATTATGAAAATTACTATAGGTAGTGTTTAAAATTATTTATCGAAGCCCATAACAGTCCACTGCAGGACTTAAGGCCTCTTCCACAAAAGGGGAGGTTATTGCCATAATCTCCTTGCTTGGCAGTCGCAATGTTAATGGATAACGCTGCTGCCCATTTTACAGCCTATGGAGATAATTTGCCTCGAGTCATTAGTCACCTTGTATGGACATCTTGTCACCAGACACTACACGACATAAATCAGGGCTAAAAATTGGTAACTTGAAAATTTTCTGTAACAAGAAGATACTTCTTAGAAGTGGCAAAATACCGATCGGTAGCTCATGGATGCGGGCGACGGGAAAGAGAATAAAATATGAGGAAGGTCTATGTTTGGCAGTGGACCGCTTGCGGCTAAAACGAAGAGGAGAAGAAGAATAACTGTGACCAACTGAATAAGATATACTTATCATCATCATCATATCAGCCGAAAGACGCCCACTGCAGGCCTCCCCCTCAGATCTTCACAAAGGCGGGTCCTATGCATTCCGCATGTAACATTCGTTTCACATAAAGCCTTATCGAAACACTTTAGCAATAACTGTACTGATACGATGCAACTACAATTGTGTTACGTTATGATGCGGTAAGGCGTGATGTGTGAATCTGTGACTGTGACATCTGCGGTGTGAGCGGTCAACCCAGGCGAGCACATAACGTCGCCCAGACGCCGCCGGCCTATCGGCGTGTGCCCGAGCACTGCACTCCACAAACACGAGAGTGAAATCAAATTTTAAAGAGAAATCTCATTGCTATGGTATTAGCATAATGCACGAGCTTGTCATTCCAGCTTCGGGTAAGTACGCGCTATGAATTTCACTCAATCACGTTCGGCTTTCGGGAACGCATCGAACGTAATATCGCGCGGCATAGATGTGAACACAGGTGCTTGCCAGAGTATTTTGAGGCGATATTAAATTCACATTTGTGGAAATGTCGGATATCTAGGTACTACGCGGATCTGAGGGAGAATTTCGCCAAACTTGTTTTCTTGCTGGAGTTGTTTTGCGTCTTAGTGACAAGATTGTGGAGAGACTTTGAGCTTACAAATATTCTTACTAGTGGATGATTTCTTTGTCGTCTTTTTAGATATAGAATCGTCAGGGTTTCTGTGAGACAGCTCCATAGAACCCCTACTTAAAAATTTATGGTTAGCAAATTCATTTGCGGAGCTTGGCTTGTTGGATTTCGTCCTAATTCTTTGAATAGATCCTAGAAGTAGGCGAGTCTGTTCAAAAATTCATAAGAGTCGATGCAACCGGCCCCGTATCCATCGAAGTGGTGGGCAAACATCAGACCTACGTCAAAACAAATTGATGTACAAAGACGTCGCACGTACGAGGGTCGGACGTGAAATGAGAGACCTATTTCTGCATTAGTAGGCGCTCCTTGTCAATCAAACGACTAACTAGTTGTAAATAAGTGAATACTTACAGATAGGTTGCGCAATTTTAACGCCAGGTAGGCAGCTATGCCAGCTTAGTACTTATATGTGTACCGACCGACTTACTTTCTACATACAACAAAATACAAAAAAAGTATCTACATAGGTAGTCATTTGCAAAAATACACAAAGAACCAAAACTTTGATAGTGAAAGTTTATTTGAAATAAATATAAGAAGATTGAGCTACTTTAGTTTCTTATAAACTTAAAGCAAACAAAGTTCCTCCTCGTCCGCGTATTTATTCATTCGGGACTCCCATTGAATACACAGTGCTATACTGTGCTATTTTCATATTTCATTATATAAATATCCGTAAGTAACAGGATCATTTTATCAAGTAAATTTTACATTCTGATATACAAGTACCTACAGTAAATACTAATTAAACTCACCTCTTAAATTCCCGAGTTTAAATTGATGTAGTATAATACCGAACCAAAATAATTTATATGTATACCGTGCCCGAGCTGTATTCTCGGGAACAAACGATGTCTGTATTAAGTACGCATGGGGTCGTATTTGGGATGCTCATTTAGGTACACGGCTTGGGCGTGGTTCGCGGGTGCAATTTTTAGAATACATTGCCACATTGAACTAAAGCGAACAACTTTATTGGATGGGATTTTGTTGCAGCTCTTTGCATAATGCTCTTCACAATACGAGCTGAGCTAGTACCAGGGCATTTTAACAGAAAAATGTTTACTCTTACTCGTATTTAAATCCTAATTGTTCCAATTGGTCAACATGCCTACCACGGAGAGTTCACGGGTTCGATTCCCGGCCGGACAGAAATTGAAATGATGATTTTATTTTATGTTATGGATCTGGGTGTTGTATGTGTAATACGTACATATTTAAAAATATTTAAGAAGTTAATCAGTTTTCTGGCACCCATAACACAAGCTTTGCTTACTTTGGGGCTAGATGGCACTGTGTGAATTGTCCAAGCAAGTTTCAATAGGTATTATTAATATGTTTTTTATTTATTTATATGTTATTAAATAGTTTTACATAAAGCAAAACTTTGAAGATTCCCAACATATCCATCTCCATAACATCCAGTAAAATGAATGTATCTAAAGGCATCTAAGGTTAGCATATTCTTCCCACACCCTCGACAACTTAAAGTTAACCTCTCCAATTTAAAATTTGTCCAATAAAATTACTTTGTAGCGTTGCTTATCGTTATCTATAATTTTATGGGCGCTGAAACTACTCGGCGGAACTGTGCGCGTTGTATATGTATGACTGAGTATGTATGGTATGAGGCTATGAGTCCTTTATGGGATGGTGGGTGTAAACACGTAATATGAGGGGACGTGTGCAGATTGCGGTCGGATAGCGGCCGGGATTATGAGAGCTGGCGTGAGCCTGGACTGGATTTGACACGTGCGAAATGCTTCCTTGTAGGGGAGGCGTGATAATCTAATATGCAATGTGACTAGGCAATTGGTAAAGAGTTGAAGAGTATCTTTATACGATATCTGTCTTCGCTACGCTTGCTGGACTGTCTGCTTTCCTGTGTAATCGGAAAGCAAGGCTTCTTATTTATTTCTTGTGAAGTTGTGAATATTAATTTTACTTTCAGTTTATATGCCTTGTCTAACCACATACTGGTTGGATGTGTTTGGTGGTGTCATTGTAATATATATATATAGGTACTTACAAGTATTACTTAAATTAAGCTTACTTACTTACAAGTATTACCAACTAGGAGGTTCCAAAGAAACTTTCTCCCACGCACACTAAGGTTGCGGAATGAACTACCTGGAGAAGTTTTCCCTGGAGAGTACAACATGGAGTTCCTCAAGAAAGGGGTTAAAAGGTTTTTACGGCGACAACGCGTGGGTGATGCCCCTGGTATTGCAAACGTCCATGGGCTGCGGTGACTGCTTACCATCAGGCAGGCCGCAAGCTTGTTTGCCACCTAATTGTTATAAAAAAAAACTACTTACAAGTACTACTAACTAACGTACGTACGAGTATTACTTTAAAATATCTAAAATTTAGTATGCCTTAAAATTATAGATGTGAAACAAACAAAAAGATTGGAAAGTTAGCTACCTTCATAGTAGCAAATTTTATTTTCTCTCTGTGTGGGAGCATCTATATAGTAGTGTAGGTACAAAGCTGATGGGTACTTATACGTTGTTTTAAAAAGTATGTACATATACGGTCTAGAATTTAGCACCATAAAACGTATTTCATTTCCGTTATTTGACTTCATACCGCTATAAACAGTTTACATAAAGGCGAATGTTTACACAAGTCTTGGAAGATAGTTACTTAGGAACTTATCTAATTAGTTAATTAGCTGTTACAACGCCAACTCGGTATCATAAATATCATTACACTACGTTAACGTGATATTCTCGGCACATTTGCCATTTCGCAGCGCTTAACAAGCTTTCCCTAACCTTTGTCATAATCTCGTACAGCTTTGCTAAAAACCGACGGTCTTTTAGTCCGCTATCGCACACAAAGGGGTAATTAGCTGGGAGTAGTTATTTAATTTTCTCCTTCGTTCGAATGAGTTTATGCATATTTTAATGACAGAATACGGCCCACTAGTTTGCCTATCGGCATTATAAACTTAAAGGCAATCGGCTGGCGCCTAGTGAGAGTTATTTCGACATTGTGCCATACGACTTTGTATAAAGTACGCGGCGAAATTAAATTTCAACGTTTTTATTGGCACCTGTTTCTGTTTAATGAATAAATTTGTAATATCCCGGTTTTTTACTATTCCATGGTCTGATCGTGTTTCTTGTTTGCAGTGAAGTGTCCGGAGTCGTATTCAATGTAAACAGTCATCTTGGCGGTAGTGTCCCAGATGCGCTCTCGAGCACGAGGGCCCGGGATCCCCCTTGACCATGATCCAGGATTTTGGCAGATCAGATTATTACAGTGGAGCGACTGCTATCTGACCTTTGTGACCCTGCTACCATGGGAACCTGATCAGATTGTAACAAGGTTAAACATTCAGTCGCCTGTATGTGCAGGTTTTATCACGATGTTTTCCCTCACATACCTCAGAAAAGACTCATTGTTACATGGCCGCATTGGGATTCGATTCCCGTACCTCTCGCTTACGAGTCGGCTACCTTAACAACTCGGCCACCTATGATTCCGCCTCCCGCCAATGTAATACAATTAGCTTTATTTAAATCGGGTTTAAGCGGATTGACGAAGACGTATTATTATCCACTGGCTATTTCAACCCGGATATATTTAGTCGCCCACGTAACTTCATAATTAAAAATGATCGAACTCGATCGGGCAATCAGTTCGCAAGCTTTAGTAGCAGTATTCCGCACTCCTATAAATAAATCACCTCCGATAGCCACCGACGGTCCGTCAGTTAAAATTGAAAGCGGTATGGACGCAATAGTTAATTGCGCCGACCATTCCGACCACAGCACAGCGCAGGCTCGCCCACGCTAGCTGCCGGTGGCGCCAAATACCGGCCACCTAGCCTATCTAGCTGTATTTACACTGCACTGTACATTCCAAGCACTGAGATATTCAAATGCGCTCCGGATTCGATCACGATTCACTTATTCGCTTATCTAACACGCTCGTAATTTTGTGATTATGATAGGTATAAGTCTATTCGATAGTGATTCTGTTCTGAGTTATGTCATCATCACAACACATAACAGTCCTCTGCAGGACTTAAGGCCTCACCCACGAAAGGTGAGGTTATTGCTTTAATATCCACGCCTGGCAAGTATATAACTTGGTAAATATAATAACGGAAAAAGCTGCTGCCAATTTTCTAGCCTACGGAGACTCTAGATCTTTTGCCTTGAAAGCATTAGTTGCCTTGTACGACACCCACGAGTGTAAGGGGTTGGCGCTATTCACCAGTTACAGATACAGTTTGATATAATTGTAGTCATTGTATAAATAAAAATGATGATGTCTATGTCTAACAATTGTTGTGCTGGCTATCTTATTAAACCGGAACACAAAATACACTTTGCTACTTCGCGGGAGAAATAGATAAAAGGGTTGTATACATCCATCCAGGAGGACTGCTCACGCTTGATAGATTATTAAGGAGGTTTAAGTCTAACAGTTAAATTGATGTAGATATATCGCATCGAAAGGTCTAACTCCAATACCTGTAACCCAAGCAATCATCATCTGTCAGTCCCTCCGAAACAGCAAGGTTACACGTGAAATGTTTGCACTTCGAATACGTGTTACTATTATGAGCTCACAGGCCGAGTTTTTAGCTCGATATCCTTCATAAAAGATCGATAAAGAGGAAACCAGTCAGCAAATTCAAATCAAATCAAATCATTTATTTAATCGTCAACATGGGTTACAAAGTTGGTTTCATGTATTTTATAGATCTCCATGTTCCACCTTACGGTATACGATACAATCCACCTATCTAACTATCACTTTATACAATACTAGAATCAAATGAAATTCATCCCTTTTAAATATCCGATATTAATACACTAAATTAACAAAAATATATCAAGATAAATCATTATTAAATCGTCAATAACTATAATTAATTGAAATAATTGAATGTCAATTTTTTATAAATCGTTAAAATATAAATGTCATTTATCATTTTATATATAATTATTATTTATATTACTACATTTATATAAAAGTATCGTTAAGGAATTCGTCACACCGATAATAACATTTTTCGGTCAACATTTTAAAGAGACTGTGTTTAAATTCCGTCACATCTAACTCTCTTATCTGTTTAGGTATCTTATTGTATATTTTGGGGGCCATACAAAAAATACTCTTGTGTTTTAGAGCTGTCTTAGACTGGACAGCGCACAGCCGGCCAGGATCACGGTGGCTTCTATTGTGCACCTGAGAGACAGATGTGAACAAGTGGAGGTTAGACCTCACATACACAGCTACCTCATATATGTAGAGGCATGCCAGTGTAAGAATCTTTAGTTTAGCGTAGTGAGGTTTGCAGCTATCAGTTCTTTTTAAATTGCATATAGCTCTAATGCAACTTTTTTGTCCCCTGAATATTGATTCTTTTTCAGAACAGTTTCCCCAAAATATTATTCCGTATCGGAGAATTGATGCAACAAGCCCGTGGTATGCATTAAGAACGGCTTCACGGTTGACAGTCTTTGCTAGTTCGTAAAGTGCGTACGCGTGTCTATTTAACTTTTTACATAACATCTCTGCATGATATTTCCATGTCAGTTTATTATCTATATATAATCCTAAAAACTTTGTTATTTGTGTATCTTTAATAGTTGTATTCATGTAGCTTATCTTTAGGTCGTGCATTTGATCTTTCCTTTGAAAAAAATTCATGATGTTCGTTTTTCCTATGTTTACTAATAGATTATTTTGGTCTAACCAGTTTATTATTTTATAAATAGAATCATTAATATCATTTTCATAATTATTTTTGTCATTACTTTTAATTACTACCGTACTATCATCAGCAAATAATGTCATTGGAAATGGTATATGCTTAGGTAAATCGTTAATATATAGCAAAAACAGTAATGGTCCCAACACGCTTCCCTGTGGAACTCCGAATAAAACTGTACGTTCATCAGATCTATATTTAATTTCGGTTCTAGACGATTCGCAGATTTTTGTTATTTCAGTGTATTGCTTCCTATTTTGTAGGTAGGACTCTATTAGTGATAACACGTTGCCACGTATTCCGTAGCCTTCTATCTTCTTTACGAGGAGTTTATGGCTTACGTGATCGAACGCTTTTGTCATGTCCATAAACACTGCACATACTGGATTACGTTGGTCTATATTGTTTGTGACTATATTTAAAAAGTCAAAAATAGCCATGTTTATATTTTTGTTTCTGCGGAAACCCTTTTGCTCTGGTGCTATTATGTCTTGTTTGTTTAAATAAATCAAAAGTGCTTCATACATGTATTTCTCTACTACTTTTGACATGACGGATATTAATGCTATAGGCCTAAAATTATTCATGTCACTTTTATCTCCTTTTTTATGTAAAGGCTTTACTATAGTTAATTTTAGCGCTTCCGGGAAAGCCCCGTTATCTATGGCTAAGTTAATAATATGTGTAAGGTGTGGAGCTATCTCAACCGCCACGTGCTTGAGAACAGCAGTTGAAATTTCATCATAGCCAACACTTCGCTTATTTTTCAACATTTTTATTATTTTATACACATCATAAGGTATGGCTGGTTCCATGAACATTGATTGGCTGTTGCTATTATACTTTATGTTTGGCTTAATGTTATGCAAGGATTTTGAGTTGAGCTTTACTAGGTCAATAAAGTGGTTATTGAATTCAGTAGCCATTTCTTTCGGATTATTAACAAATTTATTATTTACTCTAATATATGAGACTGCACTTTTAGGTATATTTGTTTTTGATTTTTTAATAATATCCCAAGTGACCTTACTTTTATTTGTTGCCGTTTTTATTTTATAATTATTTTGTGCATATTGTGTTAATTTAATTATCTGTTTTAATTTTTTTGAATATATTTTAAAATTTGTTCGATTTATAGCAATAAAAGTCATTACCGTATACGAGTAGCTAAAACTCACAGTATTGGATTGGCCCCGAATCAGTGTAACTAACCCAATAAGGAAGGGTAGCGCAAGTTCAAATATCATCTTTATTCAACAAAAAATAAAGACCTCAGTGAATAGAGATACAAAACTACCTTCACAATTCATGCGATCCGGATGAGAGTTGTTACAAATCGCAAAAAAGGCGAGCCCCGCTTTTCGAAAGCGATTTCTTGAAATGTTTCACAATACGCTCCAGGGGCATTGTGCTGGGATCTGGGCGTTTCCTTTTCAGCCTACACAACCATTATTTATCTTTCTGTATTTCTTGTGGGGTTTTAAACCATTCCAAGGGAATCTGTTGCTCGTCCGCATGTGGTGCTTTATTATAATTAAGTATGTTGGACTCAATATGGTTGGAGCGGACATAGAACCAGCATAATCTGTAAAGAAATGAGAAGACAATTTAGTGGCGCGACGTTGTTCGTCTGCTGTTCAGTCGCTGTTCGGTCGTAGCGCGCACGCTGTTGTTGTGAAAATATTTTTAAATACGGATTTGTCATTAGTACTAAACTCGAAATTGCATATGCATTTTTGATTGGGGCCAACTCTAAAACGCAAAGAAAACGTGAGCCCGCACTTGAATTTGAGCACAATATACATATTTGCAAATATTGGCCAGCACCGGGAGAGCCACACTTATTCATTTTTGTAAAACGACGATAACGACGTACTGCGATATATCATGTTTGCAGAAAGGTTATCGCTATATTTCATAAGCCTAATTAGTTACAAAGTGCCATGCAAAGCTGAAGGTTTAAAAGCCCCCCTTAAAAGTGGGCTTAGAAACGACCAAAAACAACAAATAAAATGGCATAGCGCAAACTGAACAGTCCTTATCTGGGACGTCGCTCCGTCTCGGCTGCTGATTGCGTCGTGGGGGAGTAATGACTTAATACAATGCTTTCACGGAAATTGTATACCATTACAAAGCCACGACATGTCCCTACCCCGTCATTACGGCGTCATCAACTCAAATTTTAATCTAGAGGGTTCGTGCGGACCTTTACTCCGCAGTATTTATTTTCGTTTTATTGCTTTATTAAAGACGATCGAAGCGATCGTACGATGGGCAGCGCCTTCATTGTTTTATGATTTATTGCCGGTCAACACCTCAGGAAATTGCCAGCTTTTTTTCTCTATCCTAATGACTTCACGCCAAAAACATGGCGTTATTTATTAAGCCAAGAAAGGAGAGACCTGCCTATAATTAAAATGGCATTTAATGGCAGTTACCGAAGTCACCCCAAGTGTGGCTCTAAGTACCCACCGCGACTCGTAAAAGGCCTTATAAAATAAACTTGAACCATTTCAACGGGCCGTACCCTTAAATCGGTCGACCGTGTAATTTTATGTCAAAATATCACCATAATCCGGCGGAAAACTGAATTGCCCGAAATAAGTTAGTAGAGTTTATTTTGATTATATTTTCTTGCGGGCTGGTTATTTACATAGTTTTGGGAAGTTGCGGATATTCGGCATAATCGACTGTCGAAGCACTCATGTTTATTTTCTGGGATAGAAACTGTGGCGGCGCCGTAATACTCATGAGGACGCCGCAAGACACAGCTTCCGCCCAACTTCGGGGAAAGTGATTAACTTTATCTTTATTTAATCCACAATTAATATGAGTCTAAGCTGTGTTTGAACGCCTCTAACTTAATTAAGGCAGTCAGTTTACCTTATCCAAGTATTGCAGCGTCAAAACGCTCGAAGTTGGGGAAGTTATCTCTAAAGTTCCGCAATCCACCTAGCTCGGAGGTCGAGCCATCTCTCTGCAAATGGCCCTCTAAGTAGCCCGAAGTCTCGGACCCACTACAAGTCCCCGAACGTTGTTATGAAGATCCCTTCTGCATAATGAGAAATAACGGCTGGTACGTCCTGCAGCGGTGTTCCAAGTTGACCGATTGCGGGCTCCGACTCGGATACGGCGGAATCGCCGAGTGCATGCGCGGCGCCGTCGGCCCGCGGCCAAAATGAAACATTACAAACAAATGCTGCCCAAACAGAAACGTTTTAAAATGCAATCTTTGCGGAAGCGAGAGATTAATGTTGGAAACGTTTAAACGCTCCACGGTGACAGTGCCAAAAATCCTTGTCTCCCGCGCCGTATGTTTGCGGTGGCAAAAAGGTTTTCCGTGGAGAATTTCCTTCATTAAAGCTGTGGAAATTAGCTTTAGTTTGTGGCACACTCGCAAGGGGGTGGGTTCACCGCATGCAAGTCATTATGCGGACGATCATTGAATTAATTACGTGGAGGGCGGCACGGGCGCGGAAGTGCCGAGCCGCGGGCTCGCGACCGTCCTCGCCGCCCGCGCCGCCGGCGACGTCCAGATGCTCCTGACGAACAGGGGCTTCTCAATCTACTTCATAAGCAGGTTATACAAAATCTAATTGCGGTTCCATTGCGGTTCTTGCGGTCATTTAAATCGCTGTTATTAAAATCAAAACAGGTAAGTGGAACGAAACAATTCGAGATTCACCTTAACATTACTATCCTTTGCAAATAAATGTTACTCTACTAACTTATCCATAGATAGGAATGTAGTTTAATAGATCGCTTCGTATTCCGTGTGTAAAATTTATGGCTACAGCGGATACAAAATTTTAAATATTATTCCCATTCCATGACATCGGCGATATTTTAGCGAGCGGTACATTTGAATTTCAGGGAATAGCGTACGTAATAATTGTAAAACCGAAAGAAATACGTCAGAACGAATAACGAATGTAGGCAACTAAACAGTGTAAAATAAGCATCAACGGTGTCCGAACAAAATCGCGATACTAAATGGGACTAACCGGTTGCGAGCTAGCACAGTGAAATTGCGAATTGATTGTCGTGATGCTAGCGGACTTTGCATGTTTAAGTGTAGATAAGAGGGCTGTAACATTCCCCCTTTGGGGCTGGGCGGGTAGGCGGGATCGGCGGACTTGGCGAATCGAATTAGGTCGGGTGCCCGATGGTATCTCGCTCGCTGCACCTAGGGCTACCAGCGCGCCCAGACCCGATCACCGATGCCCGATATCGAACGACGTCAAATTAGATGACAAATAGAGGACCTCAGAATCGATTTGCGTGGAATACGAATCGGCAAATCGTTAGTTGTATGCTCGAGCCGGAAGTATTACATTTTCATTCGATTGGGTTCCATTTGGATATCAAAAAAGTCTACAAATTTTTACAATTTGAGGTAGTTTTTAAAATTGAGGGAAGCAAAAGAGCAAGCAGGTCACCTTATGGCAATTATTCGAATAACACCAATCCACTTACGGGCTTCGTACAAGGCAACTAATGCCTGGGAGATAAAATCAGAACATGGGCAGCAGCGTTTTCTTTTCAGTGATTTTGACTCCAATAATAACGGGCTGTCCATCGTAGCGAGACGTAGCGGGTCCGAATTCCTTTGCGGCCATGTAACCCATTGTTTGAGGCCAAGTGTGACAGAACTCCGAAGCAGTTCACATTTGGCAAAAGATACCAAATCCAAACTGCTGAGACAGAGACAGACTGGTCTGGGATACGAGAAGTCCGAATATACACGGATGGATCAAAGACCGACCAAGGCACAGGAGCGGGAATCTTCTCGCTAGATCTGAACTTCAGATCATCATTAACATTAGGAGAGCATAGTACTATATTTCAGTGCGAATGTGTTGCAATTACACAGGCCGCTCGGCTAGTGCAGCGCCTTGGCGTACGCGACCAAGGCGTCAGAATACTAACAGATAGCATGTCCGTACTGAAAGCTCTAATGGGCAACAGCATTAACAGTTCCTTGATCCTGGAATGTCACCACGCACTAGAGGACATCTCCTCGGTGAACAGGGTCACTCTACAATGGATTAAGGGTCATAGCAACTCAATGGGCAACGATGCTGCCGATGAGCTGGCAAGGAGGGGATCAGGGATGAGGACTGCCGGTCCCGCCCCGTTTCTACCCCTTTCATTCAACACACTACGCTCGTGGGTGAGCAAACACACCAATGACCAGCACAACAAGCGCTGGGAAAACACACCCGGATGCAGACAGTCTAAGTTAGTGGTGAGCGATAGATCACCTAAGCTAACTAAAAAACTACTGGAACTAAAACGGAGAGAAATTAAAACAGTAGTTGGTACAATTACAGGACACCTCCCCCTGAACAAACTACTGCATACCATCGGAGCTACAGACAGCCCCCTGTGCAGGGGATGTTTAGTAGCTGAGGAAACGACAGCTCACGTGGTCCTGGAGTGTGAGGAGCTAAAGGACTACAGAGCCAAAGCCTCAATAGGAACAGGGTCCTTTCGAGAGGTCTGTGAACGTCCCAAGAGACTAATAGACTTCTGGAAGGAGCTGGGCTGGCTACAATAGCCGGCTCTCAGTCACGTATAAAGGACCGAATTTGAGTCCAAGTACGGAAAATGGGAGCCCCCTACCTATACCTATACCTAACAGCAACGGGCTGTTCAACAGATATGGATTGTTAACGATGATGTGCAGATGCCGATAGAATAATTAATTAAAAAACGACGATTGTACTAGAAAACTTTATGACTAAATTCAGACAACCCTAGCAGTTCGCCTGGCTCACCCTACGATAGAAGAAGTCTGAATATCAGATACGTCGCATTCGTTTGCTTATAGCTTTCTACTTAAAAAATAAATAAAGATGTTTAATAAATTACTTTGCCTGTATTATTGGTAAGTGAATGAACAGGTTGCTAAGAAGTAAGATTTAAAAAATTATGTAACTAAAGTATAGTAGTGGTAACTAAGGTGGCAAACATGCTTGCGGCCTGTCTATTACCACAGTCTATGGACGTTTACAATACTATTAATTTTGGAGGGGATCTGGAATTGAGTCTAGCATCAGAACCATTTTACATAGGTGCCACGGCGCAACGAAAGCTAACAATAAAAACAATAGGACACGGTGCTTCATCACACCGTCATTATATTGTCAGTCACACTGAAGAGTGTGGTAGGTAATGGGTGCCGGCATGTACGTTACATATTGAGACTTAGAACGACAACATAACTGGTATATCGCCTGCGGTATGAGGGGGGCAGAATAGGTGACATCATGTGACGTTTCGGGGCTGAGCGCGGGGGCGCGGGGCAGGGAGCACAAGGGACGTTTTTCAGTGCGCCCGCGGACTCCGCACAGCGCGGTTGGTTGTTTTGCTACGGACTCTCGGAATAACGCACACGATGATAAATCCCGAGGTGGAGGCTTGAAAATTATTGTTAAAAAATTAATAGAAGCACAGGGGTTTTTAAATTGTGTGCCGCGGAGAGGAAGGAGGGGCGCTGTGAGGCGCTCCCATCTTCTCGTCTCGAAACTAAACTTAGATGTTCATTTGTACATATTAAATAATTATCATCATATCAGCCATAACTGCTGGGCATAGGCAGAGATCTCCACAAAGGTTATTGCGCCTTCCGCATTCAGCTACACCTGCGATCTTTACCAGATCGTCGGCACACCTAGTGGGAGGCCTACTCACGCTGCGTCTTCAGGTACAATATCGCCACTCAAGAACTTTCATGTCCCGCTTGGCAATCTTTCGAGATATGTCGGTGACCTTAGTTCGCTTGCGGATCTCCCTTGCCCTAGTCAAGTATAGCCCTTACCATCGCCCTTTGGGCGACAGTGAGTTTTCTTATAAGGCCCACAGTGAGCCATAAAATAAATATGAAGAAACACTTACTTTATTGCACAGAATTAAAAATCGAGATTTAGTTTTAAAAGCCATTGGCAAAGATTAGGTTTCTCGTCTCGGGATATTATACTTAATCTTGGGACAAGTTTGGGCATAATCTCGTGAGCATTATTTATCCGAGGAACTGACGTTTCGCGGAAGACGTTTCGCGCCCCGCGCCCCGCACCCCTGCGTTCATCTACGAAAAATCACCCTCCCACCTACCTCACCTACTGCAGGCGATATACCAGTTTAGTTGTCGACCTATAGTCGAACTTCACCACGAGATCATCACTCGTTAGGTGTGCGTAATGATACCATTCGTGAAGCGAGGTTGACCAAGATCTTCCGCTGGGTACCCTGGACTTGTCAATTAAACAGTTTCGGGAGCCGATTGGCACCCCGTGATGATATAAAATATGCTTAGACAATTTACAGCGCCATCTATCCCCAAAGTAAGCAAATCCTGAGTTATGGGTGCCAGGGAACTGATAAAATACTTATGTATTTTTAAATACGTACTAATTACAGTAACATAAATTAAAATTCACCATTTCAATGTATGACCGGCCGGAAATCGAACCCGGGAGCTTTGCGTGACAGACGGATGTTAATCAACTGAGTCACTTAGGTCGCCAGCATGATACTATTATTATTAAGTTTCGAACAAGGCGCTGGCGAGCCGCACGCGAGTTGCGCTGATATGTTATTATGAAGACGCAAGCGTCTGAGGGTGTGATACCGGGGAGAGCTCATTATAATATAACCCAAAATTGCGAGGAAGAAAGTTCCTCTGGACCCGCATGGTACGGGACCATTTCAGTTTTAATGCGTGAGGGTAAACCTTTAGAAGACTAAGTGGACCAAGAGTAGGAGGAAAGTGGATCCCGGACCCCCACAAGCCGGAAAAAACGCCTAGATGATGATGATGAGGATTAACCTGTTGATGGTAAAAAATAAAAAAAACATCTTATCGTTAATGTCCCGGTTGTGCTCTCGAGGACGAGGGCCCGGGGTTCGCCTTGACTATGATCCAGGATTTGGCAATCAGGTAATTACAGTGGAGCGACTACCATCTGACCTCCGTGACCCTGCTATCAGGGGAACCTGACCAGATTGGATCATGGTTACAAATTCAGTTGCCTCAATTTGCAGGTTTCATTGCGATGTTTTCCCTCACCAAGGACGGTTAGAATTCAACTAATGTATATAACTCAGAAAAGAGTCATTGGTATGTGGCCGCAGCGGGATTCGAACCCGGTACCTCTCGCTTACGAGTCGGATACTCAACCGCCCGGCCACCGACGCTCTTAAACCTTTTGATGGTAAGCGGTGCGATAATAGATAAGAACGTGACCTAGTTTTTATATTTATTTATTTCTTAAAAGTTTATATGCATAAAATAGCCTTATCTATACGTATTTGAGGCTATACGTATCTTCTTCTTATTTGCTTGGATCTACGGAACGTTTTTAAAAGTATTCTGCAGATTTCTAACCGCGTACCTTGATTTACAAGTAACCCGATATTTCGTCGCAGTTACATGCAGAATTGTCACGGGACGACTGGAGATCCGCGGGTGGTGCTAGCTACCAACAAATCGAACGTAATAACCCTCTTTCTAACAAGTTATCTGCTACTACTGGAACTCGAACTCCTTTACAGTCACGGCCACACTAAACTCGATTAGTGTAATCCTCATTATTTTAGTTTTAGTTCTGGTTTTAGAGAGTCAATCACTGGTATCAAGTATTTGATAAATAAAATCTAGGGAACGTGTCTACGTCTCGGAATGTTTTGGTATAGTTTTCTAATGGTATATTTCAAAATAAATCCTCATCTTACCTTAGGTACAGAAAAGTAGTCAAATTTGTTTTATACGCCAAGCCAAATAGAATAAAAATAGAGCTTTGTTCATGACTAAGACTGACAACAATTTTTTTTTTTGCGCAAATCCTACAAACATACATCTTCGAAAGCTAAAAGCTTCCACTAAAATAACTAAACCGTCGTCTTCGATTCGCAGTCGTAGCCTGAGCTGCACGTTACTGCTCTCTTAAACTCCTATGCTAATGTGAATGTAAAATTACTGGGCGATTAAGCTACATGTGATTAAGACTGGATAATTTTACAGTCTCTGCCTCTGGTGCTCGGGACCATGTCATGCCCATTAACATTTTACTACATGTTAATTAACGCTAGGGTGATTGGTTTCAATAATGTGACAACGTATTAGCGACGAGTTCTTATTGATAAAGGTACTTTAATGGGAAGATAGTGAGCTAAACAAATTTGGTATTGGTCTACTTTGGAGATTGTAAATTAATGTATGGATGATGACCCACACTATAAGATCGTGAAGGAATTTCCTTTTTCAGTTTGCCAAATTTTGCCTAAAATACCTTGTAAATTCATAAAAAAGTATGACAAGGAAAATTAACTGGTCATGTCACAACATGCCGTAACATAACGTACCTACTTTAAAACGTTTTCTGCTTCACAGTTAATGCAGTGTCTATACTATAGATACAAGTAGTATGCTCGCAAGCGTAAGTAAGTCAGTAAGTCAAAACGAGAATTTAATTAACAACTAGTGCGTGTAAATAAGATGCAACCACGCCAATATTAGACAAACTAGAATACTATAAAGGGTTGCAACAGGCTTGCTAAAATCGCGAGAAGTTTCGGATTATGGATAACTTACAAAAATAGTAGATATACATCTTTGGAGCAACCATGTATCTTAAAATCTCATCTCGATGCTTTATTTTCAATACTTAGGAATACCTATCTAGTGGGGCATATTGGAAAATTCTCTCGATACCTACTCTAAAAAATTAAAACCAAACTTCGTTAGGTTTGATTAAAAAGTAGGCAAACAGCCGCCACGAACCTGCCTCCGGCATTGATTTCGCGAACTACGCGGCGTTGCTCTATTTTGCTTATCACAAATAACGAGATTCAGTTGCGGCTCCGTCGTGGCCCTCCAAGTCTGTATAATTGACGTTACATTTCAAAACTCGGGTGGGATCCGCGAGGGCTTTCGACGGGCCAAATGAAGCCCCTGTCTGCCAGGCCGCCGCTAATGACCGAAAATACGGCCAGTTTTTCGGCCGCCCAATTTTCCCGCCGTTCGGAAATGCCTCCTACGCTACCTATGTTTTTAATAGAAATACGTGCCCTGGCAATAACGCCATATGAACAGCACGCTATCCATCATCGTTTTAATAAACAGCATATCCATTGTGTCCCAGAAATAATAACAGAATCTAAAAATGTAAGTGCTTTATGAGATGTTTTAGCGGGCTTTGCCTTTGCAGTAATACGAGTAGTCCGGTGTTGGTAGGTTTTATAAAGTATTCAGATGTCTTTTATAGACTAAAAATTGTTTTATCACTGTACAAAAGCTGAAATATACCTTCATCCACGATTGCTTGCATTTAAAAAAAACATAATACATTAGTTTACAAGTTATCACGGGACGATCCACCCTGCACGATAGTCACTTACAGTTTGACCGGTAAACTAAGGCAGCACCGTAAAACTTGCCCCATTCACCGATCCACGGCAGGAGTGCTCATAACAGAAGCGGTTCCATGACGATGAATTAGTACCGACCTCATTAACCCATATAAGCCACCGCCACCGCCGCGTTTAGATCACTATGGCATTAAGAATTAAATGAATTACCCTTCCGACGAAGCGCAGAGTTAGAGCGGCGAAGTACCTCCGTAATGTACCCGATAGAGTCTGCTGTTTGGGGTTGCCGATTTACTAGATGGCTTTTTGAAAACTGCTTTGTTGTAATGGAAATTTAAAGCTTTAATTTAATTTTAGAAAATACTCAGGTATGGGTAACTAAGCGATTTTACTACTGCCTGCCAGCAACAACGTCCACTGCTCGCTAAATTTCACAATTTATTTATTTATTTGCCACCACACTGACCTACGTAGTTAGTATACGCAAAAATATGTTTTTTTTCTGGCATCCACCCGTATCCTCTGGATATTTTGTTAGCCGTAGACATATGGTGTAATTTAAAATCTATGCATCAACAAAAAACCTACCAGTCGCCGAATACGGACTATTCCCACTACCCATTTGGCCTTCACAGGTTTACGGCTCAGCATCCCAATTATACCCCTCCCTGTATAATTCACGAACTCCAGACAGCTCAAAGCTGATGACGAGGACGCTTCGCTTATGCATTCTTTATTCGAAGCTGCAGTGGCGTTGATTAACATGCTGTTCTGATGGCATCTCTAGTCTCCGCTAATGTGCATGGAGCCAGCTTCGTTCGGAAGCTGTAAAGTGCACACGTTACGCGAGTTAAGAGAGGGTACAGGCGGCATAATCGAGGCAGGGTAAAAATATTTTTTTTGCGCCTACCGCAAATGGTAAATGGCACCCTCCGGACTGCCGAGGGAAGGAGGGAGAGTACACCTACCTACAAGATAGACCTACCATCTAATAGTGGGATAAGCATGTCACTGGATGGTAAGTGCTTACCGCCGCCCATGGACATCCGCAACACCAATAGGGCCACGAATGCGTTGCCGGCTTTTAAGAAAGGTATAGGCTCGTTTCTTGTCGTACCGGCTCGGCAATACAAGTTTATCTAACGTCCATCCGCACCCAGCCACCTTTGACCTTTACCAGGAGGTCTAAGAAGGCCCCATTAACATTTTATATTATGATTCATATTAGAGTGCCACAAACTTATCTGATCCGGTGGCCAATACTGGAACTAAGTGACGTCATTTTGAATTGTCATGCCAATGTCAACAACAGCGACGCTGTAGTTAAGTGACAAATTAATATGAATCATATTAGGTCCACTACCCTGGGCTGACCACTAAAACATATTAGGGCGTATTACTAAAACTTATGCTTATGATCCAATCTGGTCAGGTTCCCTTGGTAGCAGGATCATGGAGGTCAGATGGCAGTCGCTCCATTGTAATGACCTGACCTGCCAAATCCTGGATCATGGTCAAGGCGGACCCCGGGCCCTCGTGCGCGAGAGCACAACCCGGACATTAACGCCAAGATGATTATTATTTATACTAAAACTTAGGCTTATTACTAAAACCCTGTACGTAGCCTAGACGATCAGTACCTAATGGAAAAGATTTATTTCCGATATAAAGAACAGCCCTAAAAAGATATAAGTATCTACCTTTTACAACCATTAGTGTAATTTTCCTTTACCGTCCATCCTTCCAATTCCCTTACAAAAAAGAAGTTTCTTGCTGCATTTTATCTTTCTGCTAATCTTTTTGCACAACTTCTCGCGACTGTGGGAGCTCGGAGACGCCTCGATATGTCGCTGCCGACTGTACTGATAAATACACTAATAAATTATTCAATTAAGCACTGAGACACCCTAGGTGATATTGGAATACCTTCGCATACAATGTCGCAGTGCTCGTGTTTTATAACTGGGCTGTATTGAGGAGGTTACGCTTTTTTGTAGCCTAAATTATTCATTTAAATTTAGCAACGTTGCTGTATTCTATAATAGTCATATGATATACAAAAATTTCACAGGGAAACTTTTAAAGTAAGTAATATAAGTTCTAATCAGACTAATTGGCTCTTGATACCTTTGATAATGATTAGTATAAATGTGCAGTGCAGTAGTTTACATGGCTTTACGGAGTAACGCAAAGATGACAAAACTTTTTATACCCAACTATTGGATCCGGCGCGATTTCGTTCGCGTGGCATCCTACCCTTACCCCTATCCTGCACCTACCGAACACCTAACCTAAACCTACCCTACACCTACCCCACATCTACTCTATGCCTACCCTATACCTACTTTACCCCTTTTTATTTTTCTTGTTTATAAACCTTCTCTTGAATCACTGTATCTATTATTTAAAAACGCATTAAAATCTGTTACGTAGTGTAAAGATCTGAGCGTACATATATACATAGGCCATACAAACAGACACCGGGAAACGACGTTGTATAATACTATTTATAGATTCCACACCTACCTATTTCCGAAGGCCGAGTATGCGGGCAAAATGCTCACTTCCCATTTCATAGCTAAAATTAGAATAGTTACGAATATATATAATTCGACGAAGATTGTAGTACTTATATAATTAACATGCTATCTACGTTCCAACTTAATACGTCATAAATAATAGAAAAAGCTGATTAATGCATTTGCTCTACTAAAATGTCGCCTGTAACAACACGCTTGCTTCCAATCTTTCACACCGTACACAGGACACCATAAGGAATTACATACCACAAAAATTAAAATGCAAAAAATATGATAATTCCCTGAATCCATACCTGTTTCCATCTTCATCAAGCTGTTAGGAATTTCTCGAGTGCCCTGCAAATATATGGGTAAACGATTTCGCTAAGTAGTTCACACTATATCAAGCAAAAAGTACCTCTTCCAGACCGGTTGTTAATTGAGCTGTTTTTATATTTAATGCTTGCATGTGCAATAAATGCGCACGGCTTATAATTATTTCACGCGTGGGGAGGTTAAAGAATAAAAATATAATCGCACTTCTGAAAGGACCGATTAATATGGTGATTCCGTCGCAAAGGCCGTAGTATGACCGTAAATTATGGCCATAAAAATGCGCGTAGGCCGTACCTAATTATAACTTCATAATTTCCCCCCAAATGATTATCAATCACTCAAAGTATCGATTCGTTTCTTCATTTACTTACTTAAATTAATGGTAACTTTCAGAAGTAGACTAATTAGAATTCTGCAGCGTCGTTTCTTTGTATGGAAACTCGAAACCGAGAGATAAAAAAAATACACAAACATTTAAACATATGTTTAAAGTAGGATCGTTCCTGGTGTTAACAACTAGGACTAAAGGATATAATATTGTAAGTAGCGTCTAATTTGTAAGAAATTGAAAAGGATAATATGATGTGTTATAGTGTTTGTCAGCGAATGTTTTTATCCGACTTATATCTTGATCCATTTGAAATAGGACAGTGCTATGAAATGGTAACAAAACACAATATTAATTTTATGTGTAATTACTGTTGTGATGATGATGATTAGAATCTAACGAGTATGTACATATATGTATAGTATTATAGGTTATTGATTTTACCTACTGTTTGTTTATTCCCAAATGTTTTAATATTCAATCCGATAGTTTAATGATTCTGAGGCGACAAGATTTTCGTAGCTTTTCGTGCACCACACAATACTGCCACTAATTACACTAGGGCTGCGAGGTTTGTGGTGAATAACCAGCGTCGAGAGAGCCCCGTTAACCACCCCCAAGAGCGCCAATTGTATGGCGCAAGAAGCAGAACTTGAACAATATGGAGGTCAACCGTAAATGGTTATGTTATGCCTGTAAAATAGTGATGGTGCGTGCCGAGTGCGACTGTGGAGACCCATAAATATCAGCAGCTTATAATTAGAGGAACGAAGCCTTTTATATGCGTGCCTTTTATTGGAGCAGTTCGCTAGTTATAACATAAAGGGCGAAAGTGATCGAAGCATTACTAAATCTATTAGCGATTCTGTATAATCGTTTACGTTAATTAATATACATTCAGTTACTGTTATAATCCTACTGCGGCCATGAACCCATGGCTCTTTTCTGAGTTATGTACAGTAGTTGAATGCTAACCGATGCTGATACGGTGAGGGAAAACATCGCGATGTAACCCACACTTTCAGGTGTCTGAATGTGTAACCATGATCCTATCTGGTCAGGTTTCCCTGGTAGCAGGGTCACGTAGGTCAGATGGTAGTCGCTCGACTGTAATTATCTGACCTGTCAAATCCTGGATCATGATCAAGGCGGACCCCGGGCCCACGTGTGCGAGAACGCAACCGGGACATTAACGCCAAGATGATTATGTATTTATTTTAAGTATATTTAGTTACAAGTATTGACGTTCCGTTATTAATAATGAACTAAAATGAAAATAAAACAACTTATGCGCTCATTAAATTAATTTACCCATTCGCTTAGTTTCTGGAACGCGCCGCCGAGGCCGTAAAAAGCAACTTAGATGTTTCCGCTAAATAACACGTCCTCGAGAACGCCGGCAGCGGGCAAAGTTGATAAATGGAATCAATTCCCCGAACCGATCCAGAAACGTATTGCAAGAAAAATCCTCGGGTACCTCGGATCGTCGATAAATAAAAACCGATTTTAATAAAAGCGGCTCGCGTCCGACTAGAAGCGGGATCCGGCGGCATATTGCATCCGTACCTAGTGTATAAATTCGCTAATACGCCTGAACGGGTGCGATAGAGCCTAAAATCGCACAAGTTATTTTAGTGCCGGAATAATTCTTCGGATTTTTGACAGCGCAATCGAAGTTTGCCGCCGAGCGGGCGCCGCGCGTGCTCTAATTAAGCGCCCCGCGGGCCGCTATTGGCTCCACTCATGCGCTACCGCCTATCGCTGCGATCCCATAATAATCAAATATACTATTAGCGTACGTTGCGCTAGATACAATGCATTGTATTATTATAGGTTAAATTTTAGGCAAGCTAATCTACAAGCTTGTGTTGCATTTAGATCAAAAGTGTTAAATAGCTTTCGATGTTTTTGTTCGATGTTGTAACTTAGGTTGCCTATGTCTATGCTCTAATTAACCGCCCCACGGGTCATTATTGGCTTCACTCATGCGCCACCGCCTATCGCTGCGATCCCATAATAATCACATATACTATTAGTCGGGTTATATAGCTTACGATGCGCTAGATACAAATGCATTGTAATTGGTTAAATTTTAGGGAAGCTAATCTACAAGCCTTTGTTGCATTTTGTTTAAACTGTTGAATAATTATTCGATGTTGTAACCTAAGCGTAGACAGACTTAGACCTGGGCTTATGTCTACACTTAAGTCCCTAGCGTTCACCAGGTTGGTTGACCAGGGTTGACCTTAGTCACGCTTAGGGTCAGATCTAAGTTTACGCTCAGGTTACATTCAATCTCAGGGACCCCAGCGTTAACGAATGTGTGGAATAGAGAATGTGGTGAAACGCAGTTGTATTGAATTAATATTGTGTAATAGAGAGAAATGCGTTTGCGCACAATTTAATAATGGGGAATAGCATTTGTGCGGAATCCATATTGTATGCGTATAGAATCGCGAGTAGAAAGAAAAGCGATCGCCGAGATTATCGAGAAAGTTATGTTAAACTATACTGGTTAATGACTGTTGGTGCTGTCATTACACAGAACGGTCTAACAAGACTACGTTCAACCACCGCACTTTCCTGAAAAACATGGTACGATAATAACCCTAATTATGCCTTACGCAGGGGAGAGGTCTCTTACCTGTATGAAGAATCTGCATGGAAATTCCGATATCAAGAAAGAGGTCTTACAGGAGGCTTTAGAAGGAATGGATTGATATCGCTAAGTCAATGGCTTACGACGTGAGTATAGGTTTTGAAGACAGCAAAGTGGAGACGAAAAAGTTGAAAATGGAACCTGCAGAAGCCGGGATTGACCCCTAGAAAATGATGACTATTATCTGTATATTGAAGAAACGTCTACTAATAAATTACTAAAATAGTAAGCATATTAACATAGATTTATATGTTTGAAACACAACTAAGTCATATTTGTAAGCTGCAATTGTTATATTCAACAACCATGAAACACTCTGTACGCGATCATGGTTTGCAAGCTTAAAAATAAAATCTATTTAACAAGCTTTTATTTACTTTCACATGCCCCCATGTTTGTTCGTAATAAAATCTTGCAAGTTAAATTTTACCTATTTCGCGGTTTACGATTGCATACCTAGTTGATTTGCGTTTGATTAGTCTTGAACTTTTTGACATATGGAGACCACTTCTTTATTTGTAAGAGATTTGTGAGAATCTATTATGATCAGTTCTGGATTCGACTATTTCTTTTTTAGGCCACTTCTTCTTTTAATCACTTATTTATTTCACTATCTCAAGTACGGTGTGCTTACCTACTAACTGCAAGAAAACCTTTTGACCTTGATGCTCTGACAGATAAAAGCTTGCTACAAAAATATTTTTCATTTGAGAACCAGATTATATTTCGGGAAAATGAATCACTCATTCCGCGAGCACCGTTCCCATGTCGATTGATTGACTAACCCCAAATCCCTCGCAAATGAACAGACAAAATACCTCGGCGCCGAGATCGGAGTTTCAAAAACGAAACCGAATGAATCCCCTATCGGTGATCCGAGAGATTACTCAACAAATCGTTTACATAAAGAGGGCGATTTCGGTAATTCCGTAGAATTTGCGTTCGTGCACAATCAGCTGAAAAGGAATGAAGTTTTTATCGCCTGTCCGAGGGCCGTGTACGGGCTGATTGTAACGAGCTCATTGGAAATTCAAATGCGGCTGGACCTGGCCCGAGCCGCTCCCTGCAATCAATAATATTGCTCGTACGCGGCTTCCTGAAGCACGGCGCCCGCCAAGGCGTAGCCGCGCCCGCGTCACGGAATTATGGCAATTTTAGCAATTTGCATGTGAGCCTGCCGCTGCGGGTGCCGCGGGAGGCTGTAAACACAGGGCAGCCTTGGCACGTAGACAGCGATCTGCCTAGCCATTTATTACGGGTTATAGGCGATATGTTTCCAAGCGTTAGTGTTTAGAAAAGCATCAACTCCAATATGACACAGAATCAAATTACTCGTTTTAGAAGTAGAAAGGAAAGTGTTCCTTTAACATAATAACATAATTTACCCGTTATGGAAACAATTAATTAACTTTAAAACTATGGCAGAATATTTCAAATTCAATTTCTTGCAGTATTAATATTGCATATTTAAAAGTATGAAACAAATTTTATGCAGATAGCTTCCCCAGCGTAAAGAGCGATTTCCATAGTTTAACTACGAAATGAGAGCACATAGCGGATGTCCATACAAATTATCGCAGTCCAGTCCGCAGACTCGATTTTAAACTAGGACTCGAAAAAGAGAAAAAAATATTCCCTCCCTGGCGTCCCGGCGATCGCATTCGTGTAGTGGATGCGAAGAAAATTGCACTAACTAATGATCGTATCGTTGGTTGAATACAAATTTAAGTCTTTTCAGCGGCAGTGGCGTATTAGGGCCGCGTTAGACTGGGCAAATTGAATCGGCTTTATGATTTATAGCAAGACTTGGCTGTATTACGGTCAGCTCCCGGATCGGACGTGAGGTGAAACCGAACACCTTGGCTTGCCATTGCGCTAACTTCGTCAATTATTTACTTGCCGCTGAGTGCCGTTACCGTGTTTGGCGGATTCAAACGCTGCCGCCTAATACCACGGAATAGCTATTCCAGTATTATAATTGGCGATTCTGAGGTATTGAAGCAACAGCTATTGGGGTGTTGTGTTATCATCATAATCTGCTGATGATATAGGTACTTAATAGGATGTCCATTGCTCGTCCATTGCCTTTAGACATAAATCTAACTTAATCAAGTTTAGATCAAGTCTATATCACATTTCAAGTAGACAGAAAACCTTAAATAAGACTTTTGTGCTTCCGTTAACTTCATACCCCCATATTAATAAACATATAGCGTAACTTGACACCTAGGTTTAGCAATAGATATTTCTATGGCTTTACCTGTCAAGTTATGCCATGTTTATATTAATAGGGCCAATAGAGTTTGATAGTGTAGTAGGTAATAAGGAAGAACTGAATAAGATATCTTCGTAGATCTATACAGTGACAAGTTACACATCGCCTACGATGAGTATTTAAGACACTATCCCTTAGAAGGTTTTTATACGACTTCTGCAAGAACTGACGAAGTAGAACGTAATCTGTGAGCTAACTATTGTAATATAGCATCACCAAGGTAAAATGCGCATAAAATTATGGGTGTCAATATTCCATGCCTTAGAAATGTAGTCGCGCAACACTACCTTTATAAAAGTGATCTCTCCCAGCCCGTCTCCAAGCAGAGCTGAAATTTCGGAGCCCTATCTGGTAGTTTAAAAGTCATATTTAGCTAATTTCGGAGCGGAGTGCGGTTGCGGCGAGACCAGAGTTGCGGGAATACTTTAGCCGGGATATTGTTCAAAATAGTTACTTAATTAGTGAAACCAATCAAAGTTTCAAATTTCAATATTTTCTCTATTTTAATTTCTGTCTACGTCTCGAGCTATGGCATTGTAAGAGTTCTTTCGTGGAATTAATTTGAGCAAAATGTTGAAGATTCGTAATAAAATTTCGTTTTTGTTATGGTTTACTGACGTTATGCCACTTAAAAGTTATTTTATTAATTTATTAAGTCGTACTTTATCAGACTCGTTATTAAGTAATATGAAAAATTATACATTAATAATTCTCAAGTTTATCAAGATTCCAATATTTTAAAAACACATGTCAAGACGTTCAATATGGGTATATGATCTGTCCAGACTGACTTGTCTTATTTGGTTAACAAACAATACCAAAAATCACGACTTGCCGTATCAATCATGCTACGTAAACTGTCTATATAATAGATGTCTTGAATTATATAAGAACTACGTGTTCTTCCCTTTACTCCTCGTAACCTAACCAATCTGTGATTTAACCGCGTTTTTGAAAGATTTCGTGTTTAAGATAAATTGGTTGCACACATCCAATATACTCCAATTCAGGCGACCGGTTTTTAAATTCCCACCATTATTTAACCTACAGAGGATAATTTACTTTTGATTAATATTTGGATTAAAGATTATTCGGAGGATCGATATTGGGAGATTTAAATTTTAGGACCAAAAAAGTTAGGACTTAGAAATATTAGGACTAAAGAACATTAGGACAAACAAATTCAGAAAAATCTATATCTATATATAATAAATACTTAGACATACAAAAGGCTCCCTCAGTATACAGCATTGTTTTTGAAGATGTATATCATCGCAAATGGGCTTAGGATATTATTATTAATTTAGGAAAATCCTAATTAGTGCTTGGAGCCTTAATATAGAGGAATTAGTATTAGAGTACAAGAACTAGTGAACTCACTGACAATACTACATACTATGAAGGGAATACCGTAAAATACATCACAGGATCCGGCTCGGTTTCTTAGGGTTTCACTATTATAATGTGTACATAATATAAACCTTTCGAAAAAAATCTCTAAATGCTAGTTAAAACCGCATAAAAACATGTTGCGTGGTTTTGGAGGAGTTAACGGCTATACAGACAGACGCCGAAAACAACACGGACAATTTTATACTAAGGATAAGGTTAACGATTACTTGAATGGAAACTGTTTTGATTAATTAATAGATAAAAATAGCAAATATCAACATAAACTTCAAATGACTTTTGCTAATGAAAAGACTAAATCGATATCGGTGTGAAGCTAGTTAAAATACTGCAACTTGTTAATGGCTAAGAAAGTAGTGGCGAACTTTTTAATAAAATGGTTTCACGTGGCACTTTCCTCAATGCGCCATTTAAAACTACGTCCAGGCTAGGCACTAAAAAGTTACTATACACCACCAGCTACTTACGTAGTGGACTGAGCTCGAAACTTCAGTGCAAATTTATAACGAGGTCAGGATATTAGGTGAGATTAGGTTTCCTTTCCAAGGCTAACTAGGAATATTTCAGGGGCCTGCGCTTCAAATTTCATCAGAACTTACCCGTTAATTTTATTACAGTATTTAAATTTCTGTTGAGGTCAGACCTGTAACGAAAGCAATAAATTAAAATAATGATTCCTTAGGGTAGTGGGCCTAGAGTTTCTGATCTTGGAGAATTAGTAATTTAAAATGACAATAAAACCGTGGTTGAATAATTTTTGTACGAGCTACTAAAATAAATTTAAGAGAATTTGAGTGAAGTTTGTCGACCGGTGCTAGGCTATTGGATTAAGATTTAATAATTTCTCACAAAAGATTGTGAAAATGTAGCCTATAGCCAAAGTTGTCTGCTAAAACCCAGTGAAATGAGCAGACCTTGGCAAAAGCCAAAATGAATTGCTAGGACGACAATGACGAATAAGTTTTTTTAATTATTAAAATTTATGTAATTGAAGTTTTTGTTTGAGCGCCCTTATGAACTTGATTTCGGTTTTCTGTCTTTGTTTCATAAACCGAGTTTGCTTCACTAATAACCACGAAACTAATTTCGGTCATCGTCCATCGCCGCCGTTCGTATTACCGGGATCCTTGTTCAAATAAGCGATTGTCGTTTCGAGTCCTCCGATACAGATACCGGTGCTATCTAAACATTGACAAAAGGGCTTAAACGAGATTGCTGTCGGCCCCCTCGTTACAGACAGACTTAATAAATTGATTTAAGACAAACATTGCCCCGCGAGGGCGCTCGCGGCCGGTGGGAAAGTCGACACGTGACATTCCGCCGATTGCCAGCCAAAGTGCTCACATTTGCAACGTAGAGGTATGGAGTCGATAAATGGAAGCCGACGAATATTTGTGTTAGGTGATTTTGTAATTGGAACGGAATATAGTGTATTTCTTTGTTCTTTATCATTGCTAAAACGTACTATAATCATTTATTACTAGACTTCAGCCTCAAAGTTGAAGCCTCAAAGCTTGATAATTAATCAGCAGTGTTTTAGACAGTTTCTGGTTTACTGAAGATGGTTAGACCGAGATAGAAAGTGAATTAACATTTCTCAAAGTGGTAACTTTGTTGTAACCTTCGGAAAATAATAAAATAAACTAGCTTTTGACCTTTTCCTTCTTGAAGACGTCGACCGAAAGACACTGTAGGTAATTTAATATTTGTATTAGAATACCGTGTGGTGTCCGGCAGGGTAGAATAGCACCAACCCCTTACACTCGTGGGTGTCGTACAAGGCGAGTAATGTTTTCGAGGCAAAAGCTCTGGGGTCTCCTATATAATTATATTTACAACACTGCTGTCTCCAACCCGCCTGTCACGCGTGGGGATAATGGCAATAACCTCCTCTTGACGAATGATCCAAAGTAATTGAAACAAAAAAACAGTATAGTCATGTCCAGACTACAATAATTAGACCGCAAACTGTTGCCACCAATTAAACTAAAATAAGCCTTTTATTACCGCACACCACCATTCCACCTAAAGCATTCCAGTGTTATAACCGCTACAATCAGCCGCGTAGTCAATTTGCGTAGCCTGCTACGGTTAATGTACGTAACGACATAAGGTACAACACGTGAGCAGCTGGTTGTAGTATCGATAGCAGTTTGACCCGGTTGCTTAGCGCCCGTAGCTTATTGCGGTGCTCTTACAAGTGTCTAGGGAAACTGTGAGCTGTTATTACACGAAAATTTATGAGCTGAATTGCCTTGCTAAGTTCCAAGTTTGCAGTAAACAACAATACAGAACTTGGCCAATGTTTGGGCGGCAGTGCCGACCTAATGTGAAGGGGAAAGCGGAAAGAAATCCCGTCTTGAAAAATTTGTGTTGCGCCATGTTATGAGACTTTATTCGCTGGTTCCTGCAACTTTTACGCTCCGTCTTAATGTTTTATATCGAAATATTATTTCCGGAGTTCCTAAGTTGATGGTTAAATGTAAATCTCTGAAAAATGCTGGGTACTTATATATTTTCCACCTAGTGTTTGTAGCTTGCCAGATAAGTAGTGCCATCATTTTATTTTATTTTGTTCTCTTCGCTAAATTTTATTGCCATTTTCACACTTTTAGTTTCGAGTTTGAATCATCGTCAGTTTCTTATAGCGAGTGATTGAAGTTGAGATTGAATTTTAAATACAGTTACGAATCGCCACATATTATTTTGCCATTTTCATGTTCCAGTTTCCACCTGTAACGTTTTAGCGAAATTAACAAGGTAATGGGCGTACCGTTAATAGCTGTTCTTTAAAGTAAACTTCCACACAACAACCAGCCAAAGTATAACAGAGCACGCTATAAAATAATTAGTATACTGTTAGTACTCTCGCGGGTCGGTTGTATGTATTATTAGCTTGAGGTTAACGGTTGCCATACCGTCCACACATGCAGCTTCATTACGTCTATGATGGATAGCTGAGCTGGAGTGGAGCGGGGGCAGGCGCCTCGCTAGATCATTACTGATATGCCAATGGCGCCTGCGGTTCGAAAACGCCTTCTGCCCGTTATTAATTGCCGCCAGAACAAAAGCAAATGACTCGGTAGAGGTGATCGTGCGAGGGAGGGTCGACGTTATCCATTCAGCCTGCAGACGTCCGCGCGAAAGAGAAATGTTCATTCACGATAGGAGAATTTATGACTTTGATTTACGCGGGAGTTTTCACGTGGATCTCGAGTTCCACTATAAATAGAGAAGGGTCGCCGCTTGACGTTCCGGGACGGTTCGTTATTATTGTATGTTCGAGCAACTGTCGCTATTCAGCCTTCATCGGCCGTGCCGAATTGATATGGGAAACGGAAACACTCATATTTACATATTGACTCTATTGGGCCGCTCCCGTACCCTCAAATTGTATCCACTATTCGAAACCTTAAATTTCCATTTGAATACCTTCAAATAACCTGTGTATTTTAAGGAGGCGTTTGAGACTAAGTTCGTTAATTTTCTGCTTCATTTGGATTGGGATTAAGCTGCTACCTCCGATTAAGGGATCTTATTATTTGATTAGAGTCTGCGCCTGAGCGAGTGGCTTGTTTTCTAATTAGGCAGAAATTTAGACGAATCAACGTTTTTCGTAGTATTTACGGAGTTCGTTATTAACGTCATTTTATTTAATCGCTTCTGTAGGTATCTTACCAAGCACAATCATTTTGAGCCAATAAAACATCGGATAATTTATGGATGCGTTCAAGTCTCGCGAACGCGCCGCGAATGCGCAGTTGCAGCAACGGCTCGCTCGCTGTTCGCGTGGAATGAGTGTACGTCTTCGTACGGTGAAATGGCGTGGCGCTCGCATGCAGTTGCAGCAACTGCGCAATCAGGGCGCTTTCGCAAGATCTGGACGCACCCTAAAAGGTACGTTACAATATTTTCATTCCCGCTTTCCCGTAGGTAGTTGCCGAGGCAGGTTGAGCAAAAAAAGCACAGTATGCATTAAACAGTAAAGTTTAAATATAACATTCGCGGCTACATTGTTTGGTTGGTGGCTGCGGCCGCAGTTAGGTAGTTTTATCTCGCACAATTTCAATTTTTCATCTGCAGCTGTCAGCGCTCGGCGGCGGCAGATAAGTAACGTTCGCGCTCGCGCCGCGTCCCGGCACAAAAGTTTGTTGGTCGACAGTTTGTTCGCTCCACTTCCTTTTGTAAACTTTTTGCATGAGCCACCAGCCGCGCGATATCAATAATTCTTACAATTTGTGCGCGCATTCAATCGCCAGAAGACGAATGGGGCCTTTGCTCTTCCCGAATGTCGATACAAAGCGGGAGCGGGTTCGTTCGGAGGCCGTCCGCTCTATTGTTAGCTTTTGTTTTAGTAATTTATCTGCTCTTTAGATTGGGGCTCGAAATGTTGTGTTCTAAGTCGTACGATTTGCAAATCTACTTCAGAGTTTAGTAACTATATCTTTCGTTACAGTTAGCGAGACAAGCCGGCCCCGAAAATGCGCGCGCCACGCGAGAGCACATCCGGGATTACCGCCTAGTTGAAGATAATGATCTATAACGAGATCGTCTGTAATCGAAGTCTGATTGGACAGTCTGTGTAGGTCTCGACCCCGAATTGGCTAAACGGTGGAAAGCCCGTGCGGCCTGTGTGATTAGCTATTTCGGTGGACGTCGAGCAAACAGAGCCATCAGCTGCATTACGCCGTTGAAAACGCCGACCACTGAACTGAAGTCGATCTACGTGAATATTCGATAAGTTAATGCCATCCCGTTTGCAACGAATATGCATTTGAATGGGATGACGAGAGATTTATCGAATAGATTATTCAATCCCGTTGAGCTCGAATTGGTCGGTCAGTTTGAACGAGCGAGACGAGAGGATTTTGTATTCTGGGGTACTCGTTTATTTGAACAAATTGAAGGATCTTGTAACTTCTCTGGTTAGTGTCCTTCTATTGCTAAGCTCTATAAAAATAAATATCTCGCTCGATATCCCTTTGATGATGGAAACAAAAGGAAACTGCCAATATTTTCCGATATTATAGTTATACAACGTTTCTTCCCTTAACGCCTCGTTACACCAGAAATCAAGTACATCGTCGTAATGAGCTGCCAGCGACTGATAGAAAGCACTTGATCGTCCGTAACTTTGTGTCTAATATAATTTTCCTTTTAAAAGTTCCCCAGATCTTTTCTCGTTTGTTTAGTGTTATTTTACGGACAGTTAATTAAAGCCGTACTTAGTTCCAAAGTTAAACTTGGGCCAACTTTTACATCGATAACAACATTAATGAAAATTCGTCTGGATTTGGAGTGTGGCGGTGACAGGGGCGGGCGGGGGTGCGGCGCGGGGTCGCGGCAGTCGCTCCGCCGCCGGCGAGCCGAGCAGACACCGTGCCGCCCCGGTGGCCGGCGCGCGATCGCGATTCTCGACCCTCGTACACCGCCACATGTGTGAATTTCCCTGGAACCCTTACCTCGCTACGACATGAGTGGCCTACTAATGTGTTCAGTGTACCGTGTGAAAGGATGTGTTGAAGACATTAGTCCCGATTGTATGGGTGCACCGGTTCGCCGCCCTGCGTGGTCTGTCACCCGCTTCCTATGGTTGTATGCCGTGTTCGTGGCTCTCGGATTAAGCGTTGTTATGATGCTGTTTTCAATGATTTCGTTTGATTTTCTTCCGACAGCCCGAGGTGGCCGGTAGCGATTTTTTCCCAACAGATTTAGGCGATAGCGGATACTAAAACTGACGATTTATTCGACAACGATTATTTCATTTCATAAGCTCAATACTACAAGTTAATGCATTATTGTTCTACCTATATTCAAATCGTAGTATTCACAATGTTCCAATTATATTATATACCAACGCCGTTTTTATAGCTTTTACAGAACCGTAACTATATACTTATTGTTGCCGTGTCATAAGTAACTATAGTATTATAAGATTAATTTAATAAATACTAGTTTGCAATAAATTCATTGTAATTAATTGCAAACTAGTATTTTCTGACGCATTTGTCTGCGTAAAATTCAGTTATTACGTTCCGGACCCATTCCCGTGAGAACTACATACAATTTCGGGATAAATTATAGCCAATATGCTATTTTGGGCAATAACCTATATTACTACCAAATTCCATCAAAATCCGTTCTGGAGTTGTCGTGTGAAGGATTAACAAAAATGTATCCCGCCGCCCACCCTTACAAACTTTCGTATCTAAATTATTAGTAGGATTTAAGCTTTGGAAACAAATTGAAATATCGTGTCGTGTCATGAAATATATTACTATCAATTATTAAAACATCTCTTCTAGAATAGAGACAGCAACTCGATGAGGCACATATTATGATACACATACACATCAGATGCTTTCACGTTTTAGTCCAAATAATTCAACAATAAAAATTTCCAGACGACATTACTATTTACAAAAGAATTGTTCTAAACATATTTTATAAAATAAATCAAGTTCGAAAACGAACAGATCGAAAAATTAAAAGTTGCTGTTTTTTATGTCAAAGTCCGTTCAAAAACCAGACTCCTGATGGAAAGTAGTCACCGCTGCCTATTATTATGCCTGGTATTGCGTTATTGCAATACCAGGGGCTCTATTATTATAAAAAATTAATACTCGTATTTTTAAACAAAATTAAATTGACAATACCGACAGCGAAAGTTTAAAAATAGGGAAAATCGGCGTCATCCATCTAAATATTAAATTTTTCAGCATGAAAATAAAATATGAAAACCGTTCGACTCGATGCGAGTGCTTAAAAATAGCGCTCCAGGAGTATTTGCAATGCGTTTCCCATCTCTAAACCCCTGATAGGTAGACCTCTTCTCCTTCTAGCCCACAAAATTTCATGAAATTTAGTGAAACATTCACATGCCGTTGCTACGTGAACCAAGGACAAACATTTCTTACTGAATAGTTAATGAAAACAATCACACTCATTCGATTCATTATAAAATGCCTCTGCATTTACAATACCTATGTGTTTAATAAACTGTTATTTGCATAACTAAACAATTAGATAATTTCGATTCTCTAGCTAGAGCTTGTTTCCTGTAACCATTGTTATTTTCGACCAACGCTATTTCTTGTGTGTACAGGAAGTTAGTCGTAATGTTGTAGTTAAATAAATAAGTAGCTTAATGGATTGCTGCGTTGGTAACTTCTGGGCGTAAAATAATTAACGATATTCTTTGGTGGTGCTAACTCCCGAAGTTCCAATAGATCACTCGAGGTCCGGTGTAGACGAGCGAAAACTTTTTCTCATACAATATATCTTTAGTTAGAAGTAATATTTTGTTATTGTGTTGTGAAACTCGTTATTTGTTTCGGGATACAAATATGTACAGAATAATAATTTTTATATTACTGTCTCGGTGTGAACAAATCTTGCAAATGTGCAGTTGCATTTCATATCACGAAACAATTGAAGACATGCACGCTAGCTGTTGCTGCAATGACACATTCGCGGCATGTCCACGACATTTTTTTTATTTGAAAAGTGGACTTTCCAAGGCTTGTTCACTCCTAGTATTACTGCGACCATCACTGATATAAGGATGGCCTCCCTCTGTGATCGCTTCTTAGCTACAGTTCAGTGCTAATCCCCACAGCCTTTATGAACTGTAATAGGTTCAAAGCACTGATATCGTGCACCTCATCGGGTAGTAGTTGATATTTATCCAGATGGATGCTACGTTTACATATCAGGGCCTCCCAAGGCGTTCCATCCTCCTCCTTGCAGAATCTGCAGTCCCTTGTTCTGCTGATCTTCAAGTTAAAGATGGGCTTGTTCAGCCCACAGTAACCAGTCAGTGCCCTTACCAGGAAGCACAACTTATTCCTACTAAGTTGTAACAGTTCTTTGGTTTGCCGCCATTTATCTGAAGGATCACTTTGACAAGCTTTTTGGTATGCCATAGAATAGTTCTGGACCATATGTTGTGGTTTTGCTATTAGTCTTTGCGAGGTCGTCCACAATTTCATTGCCTTCGATCCCTTCATACCCTTAGACGAACCGCACCAGGTGAGGTAGACGTACTTCCTGTAACCAACGGAAATGCTGTTATCTGCATGCCACTTGGCTTATTTGGTAGTTTCCTGGTTGGCTTTCATATGCCACACTACGGATAAGGCGTTTGGACTAACCCATATCTAAGGGTCTCATAACTCATAAGTGTCTGTAAAGGCAGTTTATTAGAAAATATTTTCATCATAGGTGTTTTATTTTTCAAGACTTAGGGTACTAGTACTACTACTCTGGTAATACTAGGTAATAGTTATATTGAAAACCTATGTGTGCCCGCGACTTCGTTCGATCCTAGAGACATCTAAAGGTCCGTTTTTTCAGCCATGATGAACAATTAGAAGCTCCAAATACCCTCTAAGTGGCTGTAGCTGCTACGGCTTTTTCTTAAAGTGGTAATTAATTAACTTTATGCTCTTGTAGTGTAATTTTAATTGAGAATTTGAAATGACCTTCATTTACGACACCACGGCGGCCTATTGATTTTCGACGTTCTTGTAAAATATACTGCTAAATCTCCCAATAACAATTCAGTTTGTCCAAACTCATTATCCAATCACGGCTAACCGTAGTGATTCGCTACTGTTTGTGACGTCACTAATTCCAGATTGACCAATGAGCGCGCCACAGATTTCAATGGATATTAACTTGTTCATTTATCACGGCCGAATTGAGTAATTGGTTGGAATGACGAGAATTTTCTTTTCATTCGCGTTTTGCACGATTATTTATTTACAAATTCTTCATTCACATTCTTTTTTAGGCACAAGGTCAATGGGTGTAAACGTCGTGGGGGGAGGACTATGTTCATTAATGGACGAGATAATGTGAGGAATCCTAGGATACGAAGGCGAAAAAGTATCTGTCGCTATTTACACTTTATAGTTTTTCATAGGATGTGCATCGCTGGACTTCCACATCCACACCGACCATGTCGAACAAATCTATGTAAATAAAATTTCGAATTACTTATAATAAAGTCAATTAAAGGACGAGTCGCACAGAGGCGGGAGCGGCAGCTACCAGCACAGAGCGTAATGTAATACTGTAACTTTATGGGTAGCGATACTGTTTTTCAGGCCGCTACCGCATAGTGTCCCGCCACGGCTCCTGTATGTGGCAGGTTGGGAACGCTATCGCTTCCCGCTGCACTGCACCGCGCCCGCTTCATCGCGTTATCGCCTCTGTGTGGCCCGTCCTTACATTCAATATCAGTAGACTTTGCGGCATGTTGGAAAGAACATAACGTAACGTAGAAACGTCGTAACAAAAATGGTACACGTCGGCTTATTCGCAAAGCTGCTTGCTGAATCTCATTTACATTGCGGTCATTAGCAGGCCTTCTGCATATTATTTCTTACTGAAAGCTTTCTGGTGTAATACGGGGACTGTTTAAACTAATGTAGGTGTATAGTACTCCTACATTAGTTTAAGTAGTACTCGTATGTATAGTAAATGTTTCTTTCATAAACCAAAATATACCTCCCTATTTATTTGTGTGTAACTTTGCTAACACAGGCTTTGCCACATTCGGGCTACCCCATAATTTCACGTAGGTATCTAATGAATGAATCATCAGATTAAGGTTAGGACAGCACTTTATTAAATTTTTAAATTGTATTATTTAATCATCATGTCAACATCAGTAGTCCACTGTTGGACATGGGCCTCCCCCAAGGACCTAAAATACCATAATTATGTTCACGCGGCGGTTTTACAGGATTTTGTGCTATATCCACACAGTAAAATATTAGATTCGTGCAACAGACAGGATAAACATCTTTATTTTTACATTTTATATCCATGCGTTAGGTAGGAATGGGCATTCCCAGTTAATCCGCGGTGTGCATTACCGGCATTGCGGGTTCTCGCGAAAAGTTTGCTTTTATAACAGAGTTGGAAATTCAATTAGATCCGATAGTTTCAGACTGTAGGGTCTCTATCTCTGCAGCTGGAATGGATTAATTTTTTATTTTTCATTTTCTCTCTCTACTAACTAATGTGTAAAAATAAGAGATATGAATCTCAGCTTATTGCTGTTTGTTTGTTTTGTGGTTTGTCTATATCTCTATTAAAGATTTTTCTGCTGAATTCTGGAAGTAGCTAGCTATTCACCACCGCTGGAGGGCGCTATAAAACGACCAAGGCACTACGACTAATTACGTTTCAAGTAATAAAATGCAGAACTGCAGGTGCTAAGCTGTGTCAGGAGTAAGCTGACATGTGTCATGCTTATTTACACTGGCTTCCTAATCCTTCAAACTGGCACATATAAGGCAAGCATGGATGGGGCTAGAAGGCTTTTAGTCCCGCATGAACTAAAATAATATGCCTGATACCTGTACTTGTATTGGCCTGCCTGCTAACCATCAGGCAGGCCGTAAGCTTGTTTGCCACCTTGGTGGTATAACTTGTGCTGGCTACCATATATTTTAAACTGTAACCGAGCAAAGCAAACATTGCTTTGTGGCTGAAAAAGAGAATAGATAAGGTGGTGGTACTGACCAGTCAGGCTCCTCAGGCTTTACAGAGCCCCACCACCTGATATAACTTTTTATGAGAGTTCAAACTAGACTTCAAATCCAATAACGGTAAACATACTTAGACAATAAATAAAGTTTGCTATCCATCGCATATTTCATAACAGTATCTAGAAAGCGAACTTCAGAAAAGATTGCGGATCAGCGTAGTCTAGAGTTGGGAAAGAAACTGATTTTTAGGATGCCGTAGCCAGATGGCAAAAAGGAACGTCGATTTAATTTAATTCTGCCTGTTCATCCATATCTCATAGCCGTCTTATTCCAAGAATGGTTTAAAAGGGACAATAGGTGTATCTTACGACCCGCTTCATAACGATTATGTTTTTTTTATATAATTACCGAGATTTTACCTGTTGGTAAGCGACGATGCGCCGAAATGGACCTTGCCCGTCTTGGAAAATCTTATTCACTCTATCCTTGAAGGGAACACACTCGCAGGCAACGTGTTCCATTCCTTAGCCGTACGCATTATAAAAGTCGAACCAAAGCGGCTCGTGCGGATAGTTGGATGGAAATATAAAAGAAAAACTAAAAATATATGTGAAGAATTACATTTCCTTTCATTTTTAATTTGAAAACGTAATTATTATAATTCCCTTAATAACACTTATAGGATATTATAATTTCTTTGATGTGCTGGTATTAAATAAATGATTCAAAGGTAATTGAGCTTCCTCTATGTACAGGTACATTAGTCCTAATGTATGGATATTCCCAACGATAAATTTAGAACAATGTAGCAAGTTATTACTATTTCCACCACAACAAATGTTACTACTTGTCTTAACTACTGTCATCGGAAGTTTCATCTTCCGATGTGACATGAATAATGAAGCTAGGGGTCGGTTTATCAGTTGCTTGTCAATATCTCTACGATGCTACATCATTCATTTTTACCTTCTTCGTGGTTGTATTTTTAACCTGTTTTATGCTATCTCTTCAGACATAAATATCAAGATTATTTGAAACAAGTTTAGTGCAAATGTGATTTTTTGCAAATGCAAATGTTCCTTAACAATTCAAAAACGTACTTAGAACATGATATTCATGTTTTTTAGTTTATTCAATTAATAATAACGGATTTGGGCTTTTGGAATGTGGATATAATAATATTGGTTTAGTTTCGTATTATCCGTAGGTTAGCTATATGGGTTTTTGTTGTTTTAAGGCTAGGTTGTATTTTTAAATTTGTTGTATGGTAACTTTAAGATGTTGTTCAATTACAACTTATAATAAACGCCAGTATTCCAATAATATTATGATCTGTCCGCACGTTTAGGGATCGTGCAATGGTGGTAAATCATCTCAAAAACCAAACCTTAGTAGGCATGTGAGGAGGGGATGCAAAGTTAAGACTGACCTCAGTCGCTGAATTCGCTAGTATGTAGACACGAAGTAATTTTTGTCCAAAAATGTGCACATTTATAATTTATATATGTATTTAAAAGCTATATTTAGTTAGATAGAATACCCATATGTAGGTTTTCCATTGTGTCTGCTGAAAGGGACGTCAATAACAATTTGCCAACTATAGAATCGTGATGTAAAAATTGTCGGACGCCTAGGCATTGACATTTTTATTGTGCAATCGCGTTCTCTTTTGAAATAGCCACGATTGAAACGAGCTGTCACAGCTATTTATATTACGTTCAGCTATCACCAATAATTACTATGTATGATGATATTGTAGTATATAGGCTAGTTGTTAGTCGGATATAAGAACATAATTATGGAAACTTGACTTTAGCAAAATGGTTTCACAAATTCTCTATTATTTATAAAGAAAACAAATTTTGAGTAAGAATCTCTTATCACAAAATATGAAATGCAATTTTTATTAGTAATTTTGTTTGAATCTTCGTGTGTTTATCATAATAAATTACTTCAACTAAGTACTTTAAATATGAATAGGTCTGTACCTACTGTATGTACACGATTTCTATACAGTTTGTCCCAAAATGTTTATTCAACTTTGATCTTTATACTAAGGACAGAAAGCTTATTATATCTGTCAGAAAATGCGTAGTGCTGGCATAGTCACCGCATATGCAGGCACGACGCGTACGCGTTTTCTGACCAGTTTGCGAGCGGTGACAAAAAAACTGGCCCTAACAAAGACATTAATCTCATTTCTACTTACCTCTACATCAAAACTACTGGCTTCTCTGACTGTCAGAGACGATGTCATTTTTCTGCTTGATATATTCGTAAAATATAGTATACCTATATTCAATGTAGCAGTTATCAACACTACCGAAAACAAAAACGATTACCGCACAGTATAACCAACTGTTCCTCCCTTTCGTAGGTAAATGTTTCAAAACTAGGCGGTGAGTTAAGCGTTTTACCAATTTGCATACATTCAAACTAACTGTCGTGCTTGGCTTACCGAGCAGTCTCAACAGATGCCACTACACTGCCGTTCCAGGTAGCGTACCTGTACTTGTATTGAAATTGAACATGTGGGTGACATACCTATGCCTGTTTTGCTGTAAAATTTAGTATTACTTTTATATGCTATACTGCTTTCTTGCAGAATTTTTTTGCGTTAATTATTGTATACGTTGCAGGTTTATGATGAAGTAGGGTTTTTGATAAAATACCTAGGCTTTTGATCAAGAACCAGAAAAAGACAAAGTGATGACATAATATTATCATAAACCTGACAAAATCTAGTATTTCAACAAAAAACCTAGGCTTTATGATAAAAATCAGTATAAAAAACCTACACTGATTTAGTTTTATGATAAAATCAATCGGTTGCTGAATAGCTAATAAATAAATCTTTAAATACTTTAAAAACAATAAGAGAGGGAAACACCTGATTTATTTAAAGTGTGAAGCACGGTTTATCTATACATACTGTTTTTTTTCTACAAATAAACAAGTGACAGATTGGGGTTATTAGTTGATTGGATTATTTTACTGAAAAAGCGGTGCATTCGCTCCTACATTTAGCGACATACTAAATAAAATATCATTCGACCGTATTCGTAACTGATTTCGGTAGAAGAATTTTTCTTCTTTGTCGGAAACTGTCAAGTTTAGGTACCGCTTGCGGCACTTTATACACTTCCTAATTATTAGGAAAAAAACTTTAACTAAAAAAACTACAATTAGCATAAATTATGTCAATGTTTGAAAATTTAATGGCACCTAATTGGACTGTGTTAGAAAACCGCTGAATCGATTCAAAATACTGTTATATGGTTTCAGGCTTACCTTGTAGGTGGTTCACTCACTCCCGGGTAGAACATTGAACGTTCAGTACTTCAACCAATTTCCAAGAATGATATCGATTGCTTTAAAGTATAAAGTAATTCAGTGATAAATAGCTTGTATTCTTAGTGTTTTACACTAGGTATACGTAGCATTTGTATATTTAAGACCATTTTAGTACCTAGGTGATAGTTCGCACCATAGAGAACATGTAAAATAAAACCTGAGAGAATAAGTATTTCGATCAGTGCCAATTACGGTTCGTAGGAGTTAAAACCTTTAAAATAGAAATGATAAATGTGACGGACGCAAACACTGCTCCCGCGCGGCGACGACAGGTATCAGGGATCCAAATTTTATTAAAGCGTCTCCCTGTAATAGCTGTAATTAATTTCGAATATCAAAAGGTCTGTCGGAAATAATCTTTCTCTATCGCCATCCTATTAATTAAGCCTACGGGTACAAAGGACGGCAAATTAGAACGGTCCGAGTCGTCACGATCCGCAACTTGCTGCCCCAACTTTTGTGTAATGACTTTTGTTTGTTTTTAATTTAATTAATTGGGACGGATTATCCTAGTTATCGCTGGGATTTGAGTCAACTTTGTTGGCGGTTCGGGGAAGGGCGCGGCCACTTGGCTGTGGTTTACGGGAGCGGGCTCTCCGGAACTGCGAACTAACATTTGCGTTCTACAGGTAAACTCGTAGCCGACTAAATAATGGAATTTTATTAAATTTCGATATACAGCGTAATGCTCGTGTAACTTCTTAGTGTGTATCGCTTCTCACTCATTGTTTAGCTCGCCATTTATAAGTTTTATGTGTCAAAATTAGGAATATACAACGGTTAATCCAACTAAGCCAGCTTATTTGCTCACGTCGCTTCTTTGTCTACCTTCCCGGCAAGGCGCTGCGCTCTAGTAACACAAAAGATAAATACCGCGCCGAACAAGAGGGGTAATTGAGATAAACAGATGTGTATTCTACTGTATAACTTTCTGCCTTCGCGTGTAACTAACAACAAAATCAACGAAGTTCTGTCTGCTAACTTACCTTATCTTATTCACTCCGCGCCGCGTACGCGAAAGTATTCCGACGTCATTCACAATTTGCGAGATACACGGGCAATGTTCACGGATATTTTATTTTTCTTGTAAACAGCATCATAACAAATACGTAATCGCATCGTTCAAAGTTATTAACTGTGATGTTCCGTTCCAAAAGTGCAGCGTGAGCTCAAATGAGGCGATCAAGCGTTGAAGATGAACAGGCCGGGCTACAATTACACCGTGCCTGCATCGAGCGCATACTACGCAGGCAGTAATCACCCGCCGCAGTACGAGCGCGGCTACGGGCCCGCCCCGGGGCCCGTGTACAGCCCCTCCGCGCACCCCCTCTCAAACTACGCCGACGTCTACGAGGGCAACAATGATACCACGCTCCGGGCGGAGGAGCGCCACTGGTACATAGAGAACCACAAGAATTTGCAGCCGACCTACGAAGTAGCCAACGATACCACTCCTCAAGATGCCAAAATTAAGAAAGAGGAGGAGAAGAAAAGCGACTCACACGTTAGACGGTCGGAGGTTGCTCAAGCGCGACAGCGGCGGAAAGAGGATCGGTGTTCTTGCGAGTGCTGGCCCAGTACTGAGAACAACGCCGCGCCCGAAGGCGTGGAGAATCAAACGACGCGGTCGCTGTCGGGCGTGGACATGGTGGCCTCGTATGGCGTGTACGGGAACCCTCAGGACGATGACAGTTCTGGGTTCGCTCGGTTGTCGGAGAAGAGTACGGTTTATGGACAGGGCAGCGAGGCACCTGCGCAAGGAGTGATAGTTAACCAGCAGGGTAACAGCGCGGTGGTGCGCGCGCCCGCCCCGGACGCGGGCTGCGGCAAGTGTTGTGTGTGGTCCTCCAGCGCTCCAGCTGCTAATTCTGAAGACTACTGCTGGATACACTACTGCAGGCCAGCGCTCATCGTACTACTGCTTCTGTTTTTTCTTGTCTTGCTGGGAGTGTCAACAGGGTTCCTACTTACAAATAATTGTAAGTACCACTTTTTCATTAATTCTATGTTTCATACAGACTTTATGTTCCCATTACAAAGCATTGTCCAAAAACAAGGGTAATCAATTTCTTCGCGTGACTTCGATAATAAATTGCTCAGAACGTGTTATTTTGATGACTTTCAGAGAGCGAAGTTCTCTATTTGATATCGCTATTTGTCAAGAGTCACACGCACGCTCGGGTTGAAAGTTGAAGGGAAACGCCGTACGCCATGGTGAGAGTCGGGTAACATAAACAATTGTATAAGTACCTACTTAGCAATGATTTATTATAAAGCTTTACCACGTAGATATTCCTACTGTCTTATAAATAAAAAAGTTGTTGATCGTGTGTTTAAGGCTTGTGTAGTTATACGACGTGTGTACTGCTACAAACGTATCTGGCCCAATGATGGCGTCGCTTTTGTTGAGTTTGGTGATGCAGTCTAATGATATTTCAATTGGCGACAGTTTAGGTCAACTAATCAGATAAGTTTATGGTGACGTGTGTGTGACGAGTATAAGCCTAAATGCCACAAACTTACCTGACCCGATAGCCAAAGCTGGAACTAAGTGTCGTCATTTAAAAATGTCATCCGGATCACATAAGTTTGTTGCACAAACAAGGCTTACCTATATCAAAAATATTTATACACGCGTTCAACACATGATCGATCAACGTATGTAAAATTTTTATAAGTAAGACGGCTGGCTACTGAAAAATTCAATATAATAAAAGCAAATATGTTAGGGAAGTAGGAATTATCTACCGTTTAGAATTCCAAACTAATTAATTTTGAAAGTACAATCAGGAAACCTTCATCTATTCTATTGAAAATTATTATTTGTTTCACTTACAAGGTTTACACCGACAGCCCAAAGTAAAATAATATTAAAGAAAAACTGTCCAACACCAAAATGAATAAAATGAAAGTTGAATTTGTAGAGCCAAACACTTAGCAAAATGGGGAATAAAGTGACTAAGGTTTTTATTAATTCTCTCTCATTTTGTGAAACGACCTATTTAAATAGATGGTTTTATTCAGTCTTTGCTGGTTGACTTCCGTTAACATTTAGCGAGTATAGTGATCAAAGGGGCTTTAAGTATATTTAGAAATAGTAGGTATTAAAATATTTCTATTACTTTTAATAAGCATGAATTGAGGCGGGCCTCACCGTCGACACAGATATCTACGATACTTAGGATTTACCGACCTTGAATGTACAGAGTTTTTCACTCGAAGTGTTACCAATTCTACAACTAGTAATAAACAGATATTTTTAATAACCTAAGTATCTTTATCAACTGGGAGAGGCCCACAGCCAAACGGCAATGCCAAGTCGAGGCTAATTAGTATGACAACAATTTGTAAAATGAAAGAGTCTGTACGTAATGTTAGGTGTAGATATCTGTTTTTTTGTTTATGTTATGTTGTGGAGTTTCTAGATATAATAAATTAGTTCTTTATTTATTTTACCTATAGGCATAGATTTTCAAACAACGCTTAAGGTGATAAACCATCCTGTATACAGCTAATACACGTACCTATTTAATAACGCACGAATACGCCTAACAAGGCGGCTTTCAAGCCCCCATTCCTGGCAGGGGTTTCAAGTCATTGTCCCACGAAAACCATTAACCGTCAAAGCGAATCCAGCCCGTTATTGTAGCATGTGCAGTTATACCGTGGGCGCCGGGTTCTGTTCCGCTCGTTTTTCTCTTCGACAGAACATTAATTTTCACAGCACTCTGGGGCGGCGCACGGTCGGATTTTGAAACTACTCGTTGTGAGGACTACCTACAGCGCTTTGGAGACTCTGATAACGTTTTAGGTTAAATTATGTGAAAGTGGTTGATAGAATGATTGGCCGATGAAACATGTTGGTTCTTGATTGTTTGTGCGTTATTGTTTATGGAAAATGTGATTTTGATAAATATCTTACTTGTTTTATGCTTAAATGTGAAAGAATGGTTGTTTGGGTGTTTGTTACTCCAAAACTAAACATCTTGAAGTGTTGAAACTTATAACGCCGTAGGTATACCGCGTTATAACATCCAAAATATAGCCTTTTAACCTAACATTACTCTCAAAACGGAGATAATATTTTTCGTATTACCTTTATTATTTTAGATGAGATACTGATTTAGACTGAAAACTTTTGGGAAATAAATATGATTGAGATCAACTTATTAAAATTAACAATTTAAATATTAAGGTTCCCTCCTTATTCAATGCAAAATAACTACTAAAAATGCGCTATATATTAAAGTGAGCCGCACAAAATATATTCTTGAAGACAATGACCCATTTAAAGGTTTTCGAGCTCCGGATATAGAAGTGACATATGGCACATTTTAAAGATATGTTCCGGGATTCCTACCGCGTTCCTCTGTTTACAAGTGATAATAACAGCGATTGTTTAAAACATTATGACCTATGGCACTTCACCTGTGCTAGGGCACAGCTCAAACTGGGCTCATAGTCGTTTTCATAAGTAAAATAATTTCTGAGTACATTTCAATAGTTGAAGGGGTTATCTCCCAAAAAGAAATGTAAAAATTACTTCTATAATATTAAAAAAAACTAAGTAACTCTTAAAAAGTATTTTTGAACCGCTCGCCATGAGTCAAGTTTTCAATTGTAATTTTTGGCATGAAAAATATATTGAGTAATTACAGTGGCAATAGTAGGAAAAATCAAGGTCTTGCATCAAAATAAAATCATGTATTACATTTTTCATGCCAAAAATCAAAATGGAAAGCCGTTCGACTGGAGGCAACTTGAGGCAAGCTATTCAAAAATAGCGCCCCCGGCCTTCGTATTTTGTGAAAGCCCTCATATTCTTATATTGTGACGTATTTTGTGACGGCCCTCACATTCTTGCCTTGTTTTGTTGACAAAATTGGACAGGAAAACCTAGAGAGTACCAGAATATTTTTATAATTAAACTTTTAGTCTGCGGCGCGGTTTCCGCAACACGCATCCCCGTCAGCGGAGGCTGCGACCTTTGACCGCGTTATGCTCATCGCGATTTTGCGTTATCGCTTTTTATCCAGTTACAATAAATGGATTGTCATTAGTATTGTGTAAATATTAATGCAGGAGAATGAATCAAAGTTTTGTTTAGAAGCTATTACCTAGAGAGTAACGAAAAAATGTGCGTGAAACAAATGTGATGTGACAAAACTGACAACTGAAAAAGTACATCATTCTGTTTTGTTTAATTATTCTGAAACTACAGGTAAATACAGGTGAAATAAATCCGAAAATCTAAAGACAAACACCACCACTGGCAACAACACTTCACTTTGCACGCGCAAGCTACGTTCACGCTCTTGCGGCCTGATAAAAAACTATGGCTGTGTTGAGTAATATTTCATATTCGCATTTCATACGTTCCCTTGCCCTTATAATATTAGCAGGTTTGTAAGCTAGCCGTTCGGATTAGTTCCAAGCAATATATATTTCTATTTCTCACAACAACACGACATAAAATCGTTTACGTTATAGGTCTACCACATAGGTAGACCCGCAGACAAAAGACCGCCGCCGTTGTCTACCGCTACGGGATTGTCGATAGACAAGGGAGGGAGGTAGTTATATTCGTCTTGATAGCCCAAGTGGTGTCAAGAAATAATTTAAATTGTATTTTTTTTTCATTTAGACTGTTAAATAAATAAAGAAAGGCAAAATAAAATATATTTTGCCTTTATTTATTTGTTTAACAGTATAAATAAATAAAAAATGCAAATTTCAAAAATATAATATTCCGTATTTTTATCACACTTAAATATTTATCTCTATTCTTAAAAATAAACAAGACAAGATATTTAGAGACAAGTCTCGAGACGTAGCGTACGTTCGTACACGTGGCGCTACAGAATTCGAATCTAAATTCGCTGAAACTTTAGTCCCGGCGATGAACTTTTAATTAATAAAATGCAAACTTTGTTTTGTTAACATTCTTCGGGTGACTTATACAGAGCTGTTACGAAATCAATTGGATCTATTATGTAAGTTAGTTTTTAAAAGTTACTTCGTTCAAGTTGAAACTGTGATTCTGTTTCATATACAGGATCGAAAGATTTAATAAGATTTAATACTGTGTAAGATGTATTATTTGTCTGTATTCATTTAATTGATTTACACTTGGCAGAATTTTCCTTTTCTATAGCATTATTACTGAATTGCCGTAGGTATACGGACAGATATCCATGTCAATATTCGTCGGTCGTCGAATCAACATTGATGTGCAAAATCCTGTTTTAAAAAATCATTATTTTATAAATCTATTATCCAAAGTAGATGTTGTTCGAATTGTGAATTGTGTGAATTCAATAGCCTTTGTGCACATTTTAACGCATTATACGTGGATATTATTTTAAATATTATCATTGAACAAAATATACCTACATAGTGGGGTAGTTAGATACTATATCGTTCGTCAGTTTTAAAGACAAATCTCTACACATGACCATGTTCACTGAAAAAAGTTATTAAAACGTCGGAAGAGAATGCTAAACATAAAACGACGATCAATCCGTTGATTTCATTTACAAAGTCTGAACATCATGTAAACAGAAGAAAATATATTTCATTAAATTCGGCAATCATAACAGAATTTATCCTTCGCAGGCAAGCCTTGTTGCCAATCTAATCGAAGTAACTAAGCAAATAACATTATAACCACAACACCAACAATGAAGTGCACGAAGTCCCGCCTATTTCATTGGATTCCAAACATCGAGTTATCTAGTTTGATTAGGATTCTATTGTATTAGTTGTGTATCGGTGCAGATTCCAAAATCCAATTAGTTTGCTCCTCCTCCTACAATCGCAAATGAAAGTTCGCGGGGAACTAATAGTTGAGTGAACGAGTGACCGGCGGCAGTCGCCACACTGATATTGTACAGTCAGTGCTGCCGAGCTTCGATTCTGGTACGGAAATCGTCTCAGTTGCAGTAACATTACAATTGCATCGTATGTCAAACGTGTGATTGTTATTCAAATGACAGATTTTGAGTTGCAACTTTTATGAGTTCGAACTTTTCCACAATTCGTTTTCTGGTACTTTAGTTGCATTATGGATTTATATGGCTGTTGGTACTCCAATAAATAAATAAATAAATTACGAAGTGGCATCTTTCTTAGTTGTCAAACTGCCTTCAATTCTGTCAATGAAAACGTGTCAAAGGTTGCTCTTTGCGCTAGTTCTGTCATTGGTTATGTTACGTGCCTATATAATGTTCACTTCAGGTCTTCTGAGCTCAAAATTTGACATATTTCGGTATGTTTTAGGTATATTTTAGGTATTTATTAAATATTCTGATAAAGATTTTCCGCTAGGAGTCAAATAATAATATGACGAATGGGAGTTGATTACCCGAAAATTCCACTAGATCTAGCGCCGAAAGCGCTGGAATGGCAGCACTGTGTTTAGTTCGGCCCTCTGGTGACCCCGTGTTCGCAACAGCGTAAAGGCGTCAACGCTCCATTTTGAACTCCATGCAATAGATTGTCGAAAAGTCGGCGCGTGTTGGCTTTTTTCATTTTTTGTCGGCAGAATTAATTTCCACTGCCGACGGCAGGGGACCGGTTCAGTCACGTTCAACTTTAGCTTTTAAAGCGGAGCCCGAATGGCTAATCGATCGATTAATTTTCACGCCGTTTGAACGCGAATCTCGTGCGGAATGCTAGGTAAGATATTTGAGATTTCATCGGCGAAAATGAAATATTACGGTTATGCAAGTTATGTCGGGGTCTTTTTTGTTGTCTTCTTTAGCGGTTTGGGAATGTAACTGCGGTCTTGCTAGAGTTGTTCGTCGCGGAAACAAGGTACGCTCAGAAATGTATGTCTTCAGTTCAAATACAAACAAGAACTGGCAAACTATTGAGGAATATTACGCAACTTGTCATCAACCCACGATATCAAATATCTAGTTGGCGCAAGTACCTTTTAGTTATGGCAAATTGCTGCTTGGTAATTGTTCTGTTTATTGTATTTCCGTTTATGGCAAGAAATTGAATTATTCGACATCAAACTACAGGAACCATTTATTTAGTTAATTTGGAAGAATAATTTCTTAAAATTACGTTTTTCTAAACAACATTATTTATATGATGTAATCCTGTGAAATAAATATGGATTAAATTACTTACGGTATGTTTAATTGTAATAATTAATATTTTTTCCCCGTTACTTAATCGGCCCAAATTTTTTTTTAACTCCGGCGAATTGTTTATGTAAGTACCAAAGATTTTGACAGAGGCTATGTCATGGAAAATAAAAACAAATTTTTTCATAGGTTATGTACTCAGATTTACTAATACCGAAACTACAGTATAGGCTAACAAAACAAAAAAATATTAGACCCATAGTGACGACAATAGCTTCCGGAACGCTTACCATTCGCAATTTTGATACTACGACACAATTCTCCATACGTTAAACTGTCGCTGGCCAATTCAAAAACCACTAACACTAGACCCCTGGCCCGCGGATTCTCCATCCCCAGCTATCTACGAGAGTGGAATCGATTCACAACGAATCGAGCAGAGGCCGTAACGGCGCCGCAACAAATTGAAATTGATATCATCGGTGGGCAGCGGGCGGCGGATATTACCAGTGTCAAACGCAATCACGCACTTGCTACCGTAGGCTGCGCCTGCGTCTGCCCCTGATTGTGATCTATGGGCCTGCACCAGCTGATTGTCGAGCTATAATTAGCAGGAGTTTTACTAGAAGTAGAATACACGGTTTAGGGAAGACGTAGAATTATAGAGTGTCGTTAGTGCTTATCCCTACGGGAAAGGGTGTTGTGTTATGTGTGAATCATCATCACAGCCCGTAACAGTCCACTGCAGGACTTACGCCTCTCCCACGAAAAGGGAGGTTATTGCCATAAACTCCACGCTTGGCAGGCGGGTTGGAGATCGCAGTGTTTAAATATAACAATGGAAAATGCTGCTGCCCATTTTCCAGACTACGGAGACTCTTGATCATTTGCCTCGAAAACATTAGTCGCCTTGTACGACACCCATGAGTGTAAGGGGTTGGTGCTATTCTACTCTGCCGGACACCGCACGGCCATCCGGACACCGCACGGCCAGCCGGACACCGCACGGCCAAATGAGTGAATGAATGTATGTAAATATAGTTATTAGTAAATGGTTATAATGGTGTTTCATCGTTAATCTACTTGGTACTTCCCTGAGCTCGACCTCTCTACTGATGCTACCAATGATGAGTTCTTGTAAATTACTTTGTATTACACATCACCGTAAGATTGTAAAAATCATTAGTACTATAATCTAACGAAGTTGGTAGAAGTAACGATTTTCACAATCTCGGTGACATACTCGTACTACATAACGCAATAAAGATACCCGTAATAAGCACCCATAGCAATAAACAAAACGTAATTTGTAGGGAAAGTGTCACCACCATTGATATAAAGAACCCTTTTTTGTGCTTCGTCGCAATTGGGGTAAAAAGTCATTTTATACCAGCTGAAAATGTGTTCGTAACCTTGGTTCGAACTAAAATTATCGATTATCGGTAGTTCAGACCGTTGCCTTGACCAGATTTTTCAAATTTAAGTTTGCGACGAACGATTATGCTAATGAACGAGCTGTGCTAATAGTTTCTATTGCACCCAAATTTACTGTAATTCCATCTAATTAGGTACATAAGCTTCCTGAGCATCGTTAGTCGCCTCACGCACGAATTTTTTTTGGGGACTATTCATTTACAAATTCAAAAGTAAGCATTTAAATAATAGGCCCTTTCAATAATCCATGTCCTTGTGATAGCGTCAACGTTTATGGTCACAATTATTCATAGCCGCCCAAAGTTCACGAAAGCCAGCACGGGGCATAATTCAATAGCCTTTGTGCACATTTTTTGTGACTCGGTGCTACTTATTAACGTAAAAACCTGCGTGTCGGGAAACCGTTAGTCATATTCATTATCGTTGTTTAAATTATAGCTTCATACTCAATTACTGTGGGTATACCGAGTGCAGGACAAAGCGCCACCGCGTGCGTGATTCATAAAATTTAACGCAAACCGGCATCGCTGACATTTGATAATCTGGGAAATGATAGCGCATCGATTTATCGTGCTAATTTACATTTTGCCGAGCAAACACCGTTTAATATTAAACCGTTGTAATTATATTCAATATTGGGCCAGTCAAAACGCTCACCAGATGGGTGGTTAGAAATTGCGTGTCCAATACGGCGGAAAGTTGTCATTTAATATTTTCGTTCTTTTCGTGCATTGGGTTTTAATGTTTTATTTTCACTACATAGGCAATAAAAAACATAGTCACAAGTCGAATATTACTTAATAAAAAAAATTGGCAGGCGCATTGTCTGTTACCCACCTATATAAAGATACTTCGGCGGTAAATAGCGAAGTAATTAGTTTTGTAGTGTCAAGACGAAGCCAAAACTAGCAAATGTAGTATCTACATTATTATCACCTTCAGTTGGCAGTAAATAGTACACGGGCTAGTTTTAGCTAATAGTTCTTTCAGACGGAGAGCGGCCACGCGGTCTGACGATCTGCGTTCACATTCTGCGGTCAACCAGAACAAATTCGAATACAGACGCCAGACGACGTGGCCGCTTTCTGTCTGAAAGATCCCTTAGATAAGGCTGTTTTGTCACTTAGTATCGCAGTACTGTCGCAAAAAGTTAAATTAAACCATCAGACTGTGTCTTTTAGATTCTGTTTAGGGACCTCAGACAATTAATTCGTTAAACATTATAAAATAAAAAGTTACAAGATAAACAAGGAACTGTAAATTGAATTTGTATAACTAAGTTAATTAATTTTGTAGCTATACGCTTTGTAGCGGAAATTTGCAATTGTTCCCCGTACATTACCGGCACTGGTAGGGCATTGACGTAAAATTGTTACGTCTCGTCCATACCTAAAATAATACAATACTGTGCTACGAGGGGTAAAAAATACGCGGCGCGTTAACAATCTAGAAGCATCCACCTGCCAATTGCAGAGCCGATGCGATTTTCCAATCGCTGCTGGGATGCCGAACCTTTAGTTAAGTGTCACTGTCTCCCGGACTACATTGTGCAGGGCGATCGGATTCGTTTAACACGTGACTGGGCAACGGGCGTAGTTTAATAGCCCCGGAGCCTGCATGTAAAGGACAGCCGCGGTACGTCCAACCAATTTGCAATAAAACAATATGGCGCAGAGCCGGCCGCGGAGCCTTCGATCTCACGATACGTGCCCCGGACCAATGCAAGTAACAGATATATAAAATGTGCGCTCCATTTGGTACCAGCGCATTGCTTTCTCGGACTGCATTGGTTTCAACTGATCGAACTCAGATTGTGTCCACTTTTATTGTGTAGCGTACGTGTTACATGGGACAACATAATTTGGATTACGGTTGGTACAAAATTGGTAGTTTGTTGTGGGTAATTTACCTATTGGCTGTATTGGGTCCGGTCAACTTGGATGATCTCTTTTCCCATCCACTTTGTCGTAAGTCGTAGGTCGTACAAGGCGACTAATGGTTTACCCAGCCACCATCTGGATCATTCGTGGATTTAACTATGTTGTACAGCGTTTTTGATTACGTGTGTGACAATTGTGGAAACCCTACAGAAGAGACACAGTCTAGTAGCAGCATGCTTGCGAGATTGACATAAACTAAGTAACGCAGGCCGTTGCCGGTAACCGGATGGGTGACCGTTTCGGATTTTGAGGCTAATCGATCTTCAGCGCCGCCACCAGGTTGCTACTGGTAAGGTGTGCCTCCTAATACTGTCGGCGACGCGAGCGTCTTCCGCTAGTCTTTTCCGCTGCCCTGAATGGGCTTTATCTGTCAGTCAGAGCGTAGACTCCCACGTGAACAGGGAGGTCCATGCCCAGCAATTAACTGCTACTATGCAGTACTTTTGTAACTGTACTTCCATAATGGTTTATTTGCTGCCTACTTAGATTCCAATATTCCCACTATAAACCAAGACTCCATTAGGGCACGTAACAGTTCTAGCAACATCATTATTAATGGACGTAATCAAAGCAATTTATACCGTACCAACAGATATTTAATCGTATGGCCCCGAATACGTTGTTGCAAGAAAACTTTATCGCTGTGTGTTCGCGGAACACACGAACAATGAGAATTAATCAAGGCAACTGGCAACTTACTAGTTCACAACAACAATAAAACTTTGCAAGGCGCATTTAGTATGTGTCTGTGTCTATCTGGTTATTGCGCTCAATTGCTCGCCCTACCTCCGTGTTGTGAATGTAATAATCTCTTAGCGTTAATGTCCCGGTTGTGCTCTCGAGCACGAGGGCCGAGGTCCGTTTTGACCATGATCCAGGTTTGGCGATCGGATAATTACAGTGGAGCGTCCAACTGTCCTCCGTGATCCTGCTACCAGGGGAACCTGACTAGATTGGATCATGGTTGCAAATTCAGTTGCTGAATTTGCAGGTTTCATCACGATGTTTTCCCTCACCGTAAGAGTATCGGTTAGCATTCGACTAATGTACATAACTCAGAAAATAGTCGTTGGTACATGGCCGCAGTGGGATTCGATCCCGGTACCTGTCGCTTACGAGTCGGATACTCAGCCGCTCGGCCACCGACGCTCCAATATGTTGGGGAATATTAATCAGATATTTTATTAGAGCGCTATCTCTGTGCTTGCATTAACGAGCACTTAGTACAAGCATCTCCTTTAAGTAATTAAATACTTATCTCAACTTATTCCCTTTCAAGAAAAGTTGTCGGTTAAGATTATAAAGTATTTTAATGCTTCTTAGAAATTTCAGGTGCGCGGTTGTTTCAAATTATTCAAATGAGGTTTTCTTAAATTAATATTAATTTTCGTCTAGAATTGTTTAAGCGCTATTTAGGTACAGGTAGGTTGTCAGGTTTCAGAGGCGTCTAGGGCATTCAGACAAGTTAGACAAGGCGTTTAGGGGTAAAAGTGCCGTCAAACTACTAAAATTTCACAAGATATGAAAGGCTTACTAAAGTTATAACAATAAAAGCCTTTTACATTATTGATAAGTTTATTTCGAACTCCTAATTTTCATTAGTATTTTAGTGCTTCTTAATAAAATTATAAGGGTGAATTCTGGGCTAGTAATATGAACATTAAATTCTGAAAACGTACATCTCATCAGAGTTAGATACTTCCAAAGTAGCTACCAATAAACGTTGTGAAAGAGAAAATTTATATCTAAGTACTTTATACTACTCTGTGGAGCATCGGTGGCCTAGTGGCTTGGGGAGGGCCGTTTTTTATTTTGTGCTAGTGGTAAAGGTGTCCAAACTGTCCAACTCATAAGCACCTAGTTCGAAGTACCCGAGGTACCCGGTTCGAATTTCAGTGCCGCCATGTAAAAATGTCTCTTTTCTGAGATATTTACATCAGTAGAACAATAACCGATGCTATTATGGAGAAGGAAAACATCGTCTTGACACCTGTATATTCAGCCTGATCTTCCAAATCCTGGATCATGGTCAAGGCGGACCCCGGGCTCTCGTGCGCGAGAACACAATCTGGACATAAATGCCAATATTTTTTTATACGACTCTATCAGTGACAAACGAGCAGACAGCCCACCTGATAAAAAGCGACAACTGTCGCCCATAACATTCGTTTCATGCAACGACAATGAAAAATGTCTCTGTAATTGCACTGCCATCCTTGTCCTTCAAACCGGACCACAACAATGCAAGCATTTTGAAATACACTTACGGGCAGAAAAAAGTTGACCAACTGCTAAATTTTTGAAAACTCCGACGGGAAGCTAGCGGTTGGGAAGGTAGGGAAGCTGATGGGAAGATTGAGGTATTGTTTATAAAATATGTATGGTGAAGACACGTATGCTTTCCTTGTTTACGAAAGGTTTACCTTTCGTATACTCGTATTTTTTCACTTTACTAATAAACTACACCACATAGTTTTCGATGATATGATTGTTTTCTTTTCAAACTCTACGCGAACGAAATGGCGCTCCAAATCCTCTTGTAAGAAAAAGCGGGTAGTATCGTATCGCAATCTCTTTACATTCCGGTTACCTCCAACCCTCCAACTGTATTGTATTGAAATAACATTAGAAGTTATTCGTAGGCAGAATAGGATAGTGGGTGGATATTTTGGTATTCCCCCTTCCCCTGGGTGGTGCAGACCGCTCGTTTCTTCTACGTGTTTTGCATCTAGAATTCTAGACCTGCATGGAACTGTGTTGCTGTACAAATATTTTCTGCAGAGTAAACAACACTGCCAAGGCAAGCAAAATACTATACGGAGCTTAATGCCGGTGCATTTGGAATTCATAGGATACTATTTTGTCGTTCCATGTGGGTAATGTAATGACTTTGTTTCTAGTAGTTTCTATATGTAGGTATGCACATGGATTTCGAGTATAACCATTTAATTTTGTAAGGCAGGTGGGCTCTATAGAGCAAGGCTCTAGAGAGAAAATAATTGCCGTTAAGGTTGCTTACTTTCCAATCTATTTACGCAAGCGAAAAAACAGAGCAGGAAGAAAACTATTCACCGCACCATTACTATAAGTACCAAAATTGTAAAGTATCGGCCATCAAAAATTGTAGTAATTTCGACAGCATGCTTTCCGTACATTTTTTCATTAGTATCTACAACCCCTAGACTTATTCTTGAAACCTGAAAATGTAGTATTACAATCGATTACTAGATTTTCAAGCTTTGATAACAACTCTGCTAGTGGTCGTATAGCGTGTCTGAGTTACAGCAATAAAATTGATTGGAGTTAAGCATTCAATCAAACTAATTTGTTTTCAGTTTTTGGCCGGCAGTTCCAAAATTTTTGGTACTTCACATTATGTGTGTTTAAAAAATTTAATATTCTGCGTAGTCTTACTGTGAGCTTGCAAGTGGGGCGGCCATCGTTTATCGTTTGTGGGGTTGAATATAAATAGGTCGTGTTCGCAACTTTCGTGATTGAATTGTGAAATAATAATATTTAAATATGCATTATTTTTAAACCGTTGTTTTTAGCTTCACAGTTCGATTTTTCTTCATTACGCCGCAATCCTGATAGTCACGCGCGATACCTTACTCTCGATACGTTTTCCTTGATTTGTCAATAAAATATTTAGTTCGGACCCTCGACAAATGAACTACAAAGTTGAACTGTTGCGGTCGAGGAACCTCTGGTTTTACAATTACATTATTGTGGTTTCCGTTGCAAGGTTCGGCCTAATATAAATAGATGGACAGCCGCCGAGAGTACCGCCGCCACCGCATTTGGTATGGGCAACTGGAATTGGATTCCAGTAATTTTCATTACATTCAAATGTATTAGAATGTAGCGTACCATGTACCTACCGTATGTTTCTAAAGAAAAAACAGAAAAGAAAGTTTGAAAACAAATTTAGCTTTTGTACGCAACTCGTCCAACACTCACAAGATTCATAAGTTAAATGTTTGTATAGTTTGGCAAGAAAGTCGTGAAAAGAATGTTTTGGGAATTACTGCTCTCGCCTAAATTGGCCACGCTAAATTACTGTCAAAATGTGTGGTCAAACTGACTTCAGCTGGCACGTCATCTGGACATTGTCATTGTTTTGTTGTTGTTATGTTTAAGTTAATATGTGTATATTTCAAGATTTTTACAGTATTGGACATTTATTTTCGCTTTGAAAATTATATATCTATATTTTGAAAATATTGAATGAAATGTGATATTTTGGAAATCATTTGAATTTCCGTAAAATTAATGTGTTTTGTAGTATTGGTTACATTTATTTAAGGTTACAAAATTATCCGCCAAATTATAGTGTACTGTTACAGTTTTGATCCTTTTGTATTTTTTCGTAAATATAATATTAATTGATATTTTTGCGTTCAGGTGTGCTTAAAAGCAGTGTGGCGCTTCTGTATTGCATTGTAGCAGAGAGTTATATTATCCAGACACATTACGCTATTCAGGCTTGAGAAATGAAGCCCAGGATCAAGGCATTTTGAAAAATATTATATTATTAAGATTATCAAGGTCGCTGGTCGAACTGAGAGAGAATCAGAAGATACATAACAGTTTGACAAAACATCGTTCGGTGCATCAGTGTTGGTGTTAATAAATTAATAAGAGTAAATATTTACCAGACTCTTATTTCAATTTTCAATACTTCCCCTTATTCTCAATCTTCCACCATAATGTGACAGCTGAAGTGGGTACTCAGTTTGACAGTAGGTAACTTATTGTTGCAAGGGCAATAGAACCAAAATGCAAAAACGATACTATTTAATATTACCTACTCTTCATCATGATACTCTAAATTACAAGGGCAGATGAAAGGGCTTTGTAACGAGATCTGTTGACATTTTCAGATTATTTAGGGTCTAATTAAAATAATCATGTAATAAACCTCCCATTTTTCCATCTTGCTATGTAATTATCTGATCTTCCAAATCCTGGATCATGGTCAAGACGGACCTCGGGCCCTCGTGCGCGAGAGCACAAACGGAACATTAACGCCAAAATGATATATTTACCAATCACTTTGTCTATACTACTAAAATAGCACTCTCGGCTGATGTGGTTTAAGCCCAGCATTGCACTGTCGTAGGTAGGTGTAGATTGTAGTTGTAGGAGGACGTGTTGTAGCCGTGCGATATGATGTAAAATATTAACAAGTATCAAATTTTCTAGTCGAAGTTTACGAGACACAGACACAAAGAAATTGAACATAGAGGCAAAGCACAGACGTGAAGATACAATTTTTTAATATTTAAGTTCACGGACTGATACAGAACAATGATACTATCTTAACGATAATGGCACCCTCAATTTTTTTCACGACTTTTTTGCCAGACTATACCTTTCCTCTCATTTTAAATACATAAAACATTTCCACCGTACAATGTTGTAATGAAAGGTCACCCTTAGCCTCTAGACAATAATGAAACCCTGTGTGTTACTCAGCAATATCGTAAAATAACTCAAGACAAGAATAAATTTTTTTTTTCTAATAAATTTAATTGTAACTTAATCAGAAACAAAAACTTTAACTGTATTCCCAACAACGAATGACAACAAATATGTGATTCTAGTTATATCATAGAACAAAAAATTCACTTCGCTCAAAATGTAGATAATCAAAGAGTGAGGCGATCGGCACATTGGAAACGCAGCACCGTACAGTGGTGCATGACGTGCGTTAATTCGTGACATAAAGTTCTTTGATCTGTCATCGGTTTGTATGGAAATTATACATTGAAAACGCATCCACGCGCGTTCGTGCGGATCCGTCGCTTTTTTTCTATGACATATTTTACACGCGTGCTCTGTAGTCAGTATTGCCATGTAGGTCTACTTAATCCAAATAGTATATATTGGCTGAATCCACGGGCTGTCCCTAATCAAATGTACAAAATATCTAATACTTTGTGGGGAAGTTTTCTGATTGTTCAATGCAATATATAAAAGCCAAAGCCAAGAGTTTCATGTACCAAAGGTTTAGTATCTAAAAACCGACAAGGATTAAGAACACATCATAAACGTAGCGTAAAAATGAAGTAAAATTCCGCCTATTTGAAAAGTCCATAACTGAAAATTTGAAAGTCTGTAATAACTCCGTAACGAATGGTCCTAGAACACTAGTCCCTATAGAGATATGATAGATAGTACTAGTCGAGATCAACATTTTGGGTGTCAGATGTCAAATTTGGAAAATGTAATAACTTGCAGAGTATTTATCTTGAAACTCTTTTTCCCATAAGTCTATGTTTACCAGTAGTCCCACGACTATCAGTGATTTGTTTATCACGATCTTTCGCTCTTTGATAATATTTCGTATAGTTGCGTCTTTTTCGTTTCATTATCTCTATGTCTCTGTTTCGTATGGAAGCCATAAACAATACCACGGACTAATTCGTCAAACTGACAAATCAATAAATAACCTAAACTGATAATAATGTTGTAAATATATCCTATTGCTAGAAGAGGGAAACGTTCAATTCGAATATAAGGCGGTCGTGCTGCAGGTCAAATATGTTTTTGGCGCTGTACTTTCTACATAAAAAGGCGTCAAATAGGCCGATGCTGTGAAGTGAGGTCTCCAGGATTGTCAGATAGGTATTCCGTTACTCAGTTCTCAAATTATTTTTCGCCTAAATAATATAATATAATGAAAAGATTATAACAATTAGGACAATTTCTAAATATTTGATAGTATATAAAACAATATAAAAATTACACATATTTTCAAATTTCGCCAGAATGACGAATAAAATGCCCAATCATGTAACACTAAAGTGGTCTATGGAAATACAACTCTGGAGTTGTCTATGGAAACGTACGGTGCTGCGTTTCCCATGTGCCGATCGTATGACCTGACGTATGAGATGCGAGTGAAGTTATGTCACACTTCAATTTATAAAAGGTGCTTTTTTATTTAATAAAATCTGTCATTTGACGTGGATTTCTAACGCTATTTATTTACTTATTTATTTAAAATAAATGCAAACGTACAGACAGAATCCAAAGCGTTTAAAACATTTAAAAGAGTTTAAAATACATACAGTGATAAACTGAAAATCATTGATTTTTCAATGAAAATATTCTCATCCCCTTCGTGTAGAAATTTCCAAAATTCCTTTCTTATTGCTCACTTCTGGTAAAAAGGAAACATCTGTACAAAATTTCATGTTATTTGGTAAGCCACCCGCCAGAAAGTCAGGGCCTTTACATACATTGTAGATATGTCGAACTAACAATATGGATGTGCCGCTATACCATTGTCACCTAAGGCTGGTACCAGATGGATAAGTTCTCATTGTGAACGAGAAATGGCGGTTGACAACGAAGACGTTCTTGTGTGACGTAACGTGACTTCTAGTTGCCGACTGCCATTATTTGTTTGGAATCGGAGTAATATTCCATCCTGTATCAAGCGTAGAGGGAGAATAATATAGAGATGACAAGCAAATAATACCAAGAATGAACGAGATCACAACATACAATATCTACTCGGAGTAAAAAGGACGATGAAGTTTTTTGTCCTTGTCAGAATTTCAGTTTAGTTTTTGCGACAAATACGGCGATTTTAATCGCTATTCGACTAATTTGGAAATAAGTTCAAATTGTCATTCACTAAACACAAGCCAGGCTTCGGGCAGGAATTTTCTGATACTTTTTATTTGTCCGGGTTATAACATTTTCAGGGATACCAGCTGTGGTACTGATAAATTACCTAAGTTGCGAGATATTGATTTGTTATATAGAACCTTAAACCTTTACATTGAAGCAATTGTTGTTTGGGTTTCCAAAGACCTTGCAATTCGTCAATTATAGATTCGTATTTTTAATAAACTAGCGACCCGCCCTGGCTTCGCACGGGTAGTAACTTTAATAAATTATACACGTAGTGTGATTCATGACGAAGGTCTTCGTCATGAATCACTCTGTCTATTTGTGAAAACCGCATAAAAATCCGTTTAGTGGTTTTGAGTTTATCGCGAGTGGTTTATTATTTTATTGTAATGACATTAGTACAAGGTTTTTGAAAATGGACCTAAATTTGACAGACTATTTAAATTGCAAAGACTTTACGGAATAACGAGTTTCTTTTGACATTGATTCATTCAAAATTTTCTTTTTCCATTATTTGACGCGCACTCTAGTAAATTTAGTCTATGCTAGATGGGGAATTTTGATTCTTGATCCTAGGTATCTAGACACCTATACATATTATGTACACATATATATACTGGATGCTTTTATTGTTAAGTCTTTTATAAGCTAGGGACTCAAACTGAACTATTTTCGTTTTGAAACTCAAAACAATATCCTTTCGTACGCAGTGAAAGCATACTAATGCTACTTATACATACAGGTATTATTTGTGAATGGTGTGTTAATATCTTGTCAGTAATCATCTTGGAGTTAAGGTCCCGGTTGTGCTTTCGCGCACCCGGGGTGCCCGGGGTCCGCCTTGACCATGATCCAAGATTTGGGAGATCAGGTTATTACAGTGAAGTGACTGCCATCTGACCTCCGTAACCCCTGTTAACAGGGGAACCTGACCAGATTGGATCATCTGTAGGTTTCATCATAATGTTTTCCCTCACCGTAAGAGCATCGGTTAGTATTCAACTAATGTACGTTACTCAGAAAAGATTAATTACTTAACCACATGGCCACCCACGCTTACCTACCTGTTAACATCAGGTATGATGGTAGCTAAATAATTCTGACTATCGATTAAGTACTCGTGTATTAAAAAAAGCTTTGTACTAATCACAAAATGAAGAAATTATAACTCTATAACAATTATCTATGACCGCCAAATTACATTAACAGCTAGTGTTGTCTTGAATTGTACCCATGTTTGATTGCTCCAACATGTGGTATACCCGAGTCATAATGGGATTATAAATGTACGTTTTTATGTGGATTATACATTAGATGAGACAATTTATTTAGTATTCTATGGATAATACTTACCGTTATTGTACTCTAGTTTGTCTTATTCCATTGAAACGTACTTTATAATAGACGATAAAAACCAAAATTAGCTTTATTGCTTAGATAATAATGTTCGTTTTCTTGTTCCAGATTTACATTATCAACCAAGGCCGCCTGCCCCAGAAGGTAAGTCAATATACAATTACTGTTTTTACAAATAGGCAGTAAGTCAGACGAGACAACGAATTAAATTAAAATATTATTATTAAATGTGCATTAAAAAATCATAAGTCGACATGCCATTTAGAAAGCCAACGCACCTATAATTATTGGACCGTTATTTTTATGCCTACTAAATATATTTTCTTCATTGCACCGTTATTGGGGGGAATATAGGAAAATTCATCAGAATCCCCTTCTTGCTCTGGGCTGGGCGTTTCCGATAGGATTTCTTTAATAAATTATTCTTTGTTAAATAAATTATATAATTCTATTTCTCAATAGAAAATTCTTGGTAACAAAATGATAATCAATTAGAACCTCCGGCTGAGTAGAATTGTACCAACCTCCTCGACTATGGTAAAAGGTGACAATAAACAACTGCGTTTTCTGTTGTGTATTTTAAATACTGTGACCTCACGTCGATTGTTGACGTCTTTCAGACAGCCGGTTATATCTAAAATAGTATTAAAGGGTTCCGTACCATTACCAACTACAAGATTTTATTGCCAGAGCAACATATAATTCGCAAAATTCTATTAAATTCGTTACTTTTAATAGAATTTACTACACGCTCGACCGGTTTTTAGTATTTGTTTTTATACTTTAGTATTTAATATTACAAAGTTTGGTGCTTATATGTATTACCGTAATTACGATAGAGAAATAATAAAAACCTCCGAAAAACGGCGAAAAAGCATGTTTCTTGTGTGTACCATGTAACGCAACACTGTCCCACGTACAGTCCCAGGTTCAGTTAATAAACAAAACACAAACATTTAGGGTAATGGGTTTAATCTTTTAGTCCGGAAAACTTACAAGAAATTTATAAAAGTAAACGTAAAAGTAGTAGTTTATTAAGTAAAGCACAAAAGTTCCTAAAAAACATCGATTGAAAATTTCAAATTATGGATGCAAACTTGTGCATTTTTAGACCGGTCACCTATTTAGTTTGAGAAAATAGCTTCTGCTGAGCAATAATACTAGTTCTTTTCAAATAATATTCCTTTTCGTCAAAAATCATAAAAAATCCTTCATATTTTTTCACTTCTGAACTTCAGACTTTCAGACATCAGTCTGAATTTCTTTCTCTAGCCGTCAATCAATTTCAAATTTATTACAGCCACAGTCTTTGTCGTGGGCAGCAAATAGAAATAGAATCTTCACCATCATGGCATCGATCTATGGTTCGTCACTGCTTCACAACTTCACAACAACTTAATAACACTAGTAAAAATAAAAGTAAGGTTCTCTCAGCGGTACCCCTTTCCACACTTTTAGTGGACTTTTGTAATATTAGGGGTCTACACTCCAATCTGAACGCCGTACATCACCACACAGAGACGGCAAAGCCCGCCTTACTTTGCCTGACGGAAACACAGATATCACCTCCGGCTGACACTTCGTATCTCCACTATCCTCGATACAAGTTGGAACACAGGCTTTTACCCTGCGCTGGTGTTTGCCTATTCGTCAGAGGTGATATCTGCTGTCGACGTCTTAATGCCATAGAAGTAAGCGACGAATCTGTGGTATGGGTGTGCGTAGAACAGGGGGGCTTATCCCGTGTCTACGCATGCCTATTTTTTTCAATTACATACAACGCGCTACCAACAAAGTCTTTGAGCGGTATCCCAGTTGGTAGTCCTAGGAGACTTTAACGGCCACCACACTGAGTGGCTAGGATCAAGCCGTCCTACCAACCCAGCCGGGAGGTCCGCCCATGAATTTTCTCTGGCCCATGGTCTCACGCAACTGGTGTCAGAACCCACCTACTTACAGGATGTTGTGGGCCGTCATCTTTCTTTATTAGACCTTCTGTTTACCACCCACCCAGGCGGTTATCAGGTGTCCGTCGATGCCCCTCTTGGGACATCAGACCACTGCCTGGTCCGTTCCGAGGCGCCTCTTGCTGTATCCGCTATAGGGGCTCGCTCCTGTGGATCACGCAAGGTATGGCATTATGGTTCAGCAGACTGGGATGGATTGCGAGAATTCTTCGCGTCGTACCCGTGGATATAGCTTTGCTTTTCCTCAAATGACACCAACATCTGTGCTGCCACTGTAGCTGATGTCATACTGCAGAGAATGCAGTGATTTGTGTTTAGTCTGTTATGCCTGTGCGATACCCAAGAAGGATGACAATTCAGAGTAACCTCCTTGCTCTCTAAGGTGATGGAGCGGGTCATCAATATCTAGCTCCTTGGATACCTCGAGAATCACCAGCTGATCAGTGACCGTCAATATGACTTCCGTCATGGTCGCTCAGCTGGTGACCTTCTTGTGTACCTAACACACCGGTGGGCTGAGGCTGTCGAGAGCAAGGGGGAGGCTCTGGCCGTCAGTCTTGATATAGCCAAGGCAGTCGATCGGGTCTGGCACAGGGCACTGCTAACAAAACTCCTGAAGTACGGTATCCCCGACGGGCTCTTCAATTGGGTATCCAGCTCTCTGTCTGGACGGAGCATTCAAGTCGTTGTCGACGGATGCTGCTCCGATACCAAGACTATTAATGCTGGAGTACCCCAAGGTTCAGTGCTATCGCCCACGCTGTTTCTTCTGCATATCAATGCTGAATATGCCCAGTATTCATTGCTATGCAGATGACAGTACTTGCCAGTACAGTATAAAAACTTGTCGTGCTTACCTGGTCTAAGCGATACTTCACACCAGAACAGCGCCTGCTGCTGTATAAGGCACAGGTGCGGCCACATATGGAGTATTGTTCCCATCTTTGGGCCGGGGAAACCGCCGACCTGCTTAATCAATTGGACTCCATACAGAGGCGCGCCGTACGAATTGTCGACGATCCCATACTGACAAGCAAGTGGTTCTAACCACAGGCTGATCGAAGGGACTTTGGCTCCCTGTGTGTGTTCTACCAGCTGTACAATGGGTATTTGATCTGGTGCCCACAGCACAATTCCGCCATCGCACCCATTACGTGGACCTTCTAGTGGTGTCCATGCGAAGATTCGAAAGTACGTTTCTCGCTCGTACGATTCGGATGTGGAATGAGCCACAGTGTTTCCTTTGGACTATGATATGGGATCGTTGAAGAGGTATATTAGAGGTTTCCTTAGAGGCGGGCAACGCATTGGCGGCACTCCTGGTGTTGCTGATGTCCATGGGCGGCGGTGACTATTTTCCAGCAGGTGGCCCGCATGCCTGTTTGGCTGCCTGATAACATAAAAAATAACACTATTTATGCCAAGATATTATTAAAAATTATATAGAAATTACGTATTCAAGGCCAAAAGGAAATAAATTTACGAAACTAAAAGGTACGTCAAGAAATACATAATTCGTTGACCATTTAGGAGTAATGGTCGCTTCGAAACAAACATAGTTTCCTCTCTTTTTCAGAACATAATATAATGAATTGGAGAACCATTAAAGCCTGAAAGGTAGTTTAGTAGCCCAAAAAATGTAGTTATGCCTGAAAAAGTAAACCAACTTTCACATTCAGATATTATACTCGTAATATTAATAACTGGCATACTTACCTAAATCAAACAAATAATCTTTAACCGCTTTTTTCATGTGAATATCTTAAAAATTCTAGTGTTCATCATAATATACCTAGGTACTGTTATCTTCTTTGATATTAAATTAGCTTAGCTTTCCCATGAATATTATTCTTTTATTTACGTTACCGATAAGTAATTACTTTCTCCAGCACGAAAAGGACGCGTCTATTGAAACCGCTTATTATTCTCTTAATAGGAAAAGTGATTTGAACTTCGAACACCACATACGCTGTGCTGAAAAAAATAAACTAGGCGAAGGTTCGTTCAGAATTTCATTTTGGCCTAGCATTTAACTCCATGAACTAAATTTTGTATCATTAGTCGCAACATTTCGTATATTATTTACTATAATTTAGTTCAAAAATTATATATTCATATTTAAAATAAATAGTAGTAAACATTAATATCGCTTGCTTAAAAATATCATATTTTATTTTTCATAAAAATGTCAAGCTGCAGTCTCCGAACGCAACATCTAATTAAAAAATAAACTTTTAAAAATAGAATGGCGGAACAAAGAGGTTTAGTTTCCAAGCTATTAAATATAATAAAAAGAAACAAAGAGGTTTTACAACAATATACGTATTATAATCTGTAGTTGTGGCGGAAATCAGGAGCGGTGAAAAATTGTGTGTTACACACGAGAGCAAACATTTTATAACTCGTGCTTTTAAATTACTCTCTGTGCTCGAGGTACTATTTCGCTAGATTGTGATATAAACTCTGCACTCGCAACAAAAAATTAACTTTGCTCTCTTCTCTTTTGTAAGTACGTTAGTGAATATTATCATTATGTAAGAACTTTAAGGGAGAAATAAATAAATCCAAATATCTAAAATCTAACAAGTAACTACTGTTGGTAACACAAGACTGTAATCATTTCTAATCATACATGTCGTGCTTATAGGTAATACCTACGTAAGTGCTTACATTGTATTTAATAACAGCAGTTTTGTTAAAACTAGTTAAAAGCCATCTCAAGCGATCATTTTACCTGAAAAGTCATTCAAGCCACGGACGTTCCAGAAACTGTACAAGGAATTTAATCCACTCCACTTATTCTTAGCCGACATGTACTGCATTCGGGCGACAAATGCGACGTAAAGTTAAGGTGTTATCCTAAAACTACCACGGTGAGCTTATCTTGCTCTGCATACAATGTTGTTCAAATTTCTGCGCGGCTGACATACTGGTTACCGAGACCCGGGGGAGCAAAATTGCTTCGTACGGCGATTTTAGGACGCTCCCAACATTACGTGGGCGAGCTTCAAGTCGCACAGTTATTATTTGAGGCTCATTCCTTTGAACATAGACCCGCCTAATGAGGTTCCATGTTCCACGGATGAATTGCGATTCCTTAATAGCTCTCTGTTTGTACCCTGCTCACGTGATGAGAGTATTGTATTACTTTTTCTCATAGTATACAGATACCCGTCGCGAAGTAGCGATCGCTTTGAGACGTTCGAGGCTTACGGGTGAATTTAATTAACTATATTGACAAAAATAACAGACACGGTTAACCAATATAAGTAGCAATTCTTTTATTTATAAAAGCGGTAGCTAAAACGTATACAATTACATAATGTATAATTGTAGAACGGGGCTCGAAGTTGTTGACAATAATATGTCCAAGAGATCCAACTTCGAGAAAGAGGTTTAATCGACAGATCCAATCCAAGAAAATAGCGGAAGATCTTCTCGTTCAAAATCTCTCAAGTTGTAGATCTTTGACCAGTGTGTGTTGCCAGTGATAAAAGAAAAGAAGAAAGTGGTACACACTCAACAAAAATCTCAGATACCTGACTTTTTTCAAGGTAGAATCTACGATTTTACTGGGCTTTACACCTATGCAACTGCATGGACCCTGGCATAAACATGAAGATTAGAAAGTTAGCTACTTGACAATTTTTTATGCTTTGTGGCTATGACGATGATGAAGATAACTGCAAATAATCTACTATATAAAAACAAGTCGGGTTTTCCTTCCTGACGCTATAACTCCAGAACGCATGAACTGATTTCCACGGTTTTGCATTCGTTGGAAAGGTCTCTCGGGCTCCGTGAGGTTTATAGCAAAGAAAATTCTGGAAAAATTTAAAAAGAAAAGCGGGAAAATCGTGTAGTGTAGGTGTAGGGCAGGTGTAGGGTAGGTGTAGGGTAGGTGTAGGGTAGGTGTAGGATAGGTGTAGGGTAGGTGTAGGGTAGGTGTAGGGTAGGTGTAGGGTAGGTGTAGGGTAGGTGTAGGGTAGGTGTAGGGTAGGTGTAGGGTAGGTGTAGGGTAGGTGTAGGGTAGGTGTAGGGTAGATGTAGGGTAGGTGTAAGGTAGGTGTAGGGTAGGTGTAGGGTAGGTGTAGGGTAGGTGTAGGGTAGGTGTAGGGTAGGTGTAGGGTAGGTGTAGGGTAGGTGTAGGGTAAGTGTACGGTAGGTGTAGGGAAGGGTAGAACTAGAGGTAGGGTGGTGTAGGGTTAGAACGCTACGCGAACGAAGTCGCGCCGGGTCCACTAGTCTACACTAATATTATAAAGAGGAAAGATTTGTACCTATTTTTGTATGTTTGTATGTTTGTAATGAATAGGCTCAAAAAGTACTGGGCCGATTTAAAAAATTCTTTCACCAATAGAATGCTACATTCTTCCAATTTGACATAGGCTACATTTCATTTTGAAAAAAATTAGGGATCCTTGGTAAAATTTGAACAATGTAACCGAAGGTGTTGAAAAATGAGTCTTAAAATGTCTTTCGTCGAATGCGCTGCCGAAACTATTAGCGATAGAACAAAATAATGTATAACAATATTGAAGAACATCATAATGTCTACAAAAAACTCCGCGATAGCATATGTCCAACTATTGTAGTTTTGTCACAATAAGTGTTCTTTTATTTTCAAAATTTAATTAAAATGCCGCCGCTAAAAAACGCTCTTTATTTGTACCTTGGTATTAATCCTTATCAAAATCAATTACTTCATATTCACGACTGCTTCAATACCTTTATATAACTTTTTGAATTATTCAATTCAGACATTCCATTCGAAAGATATCACGAGTTTAAAAATGTGAATATTAGAAAAAAGTCGCGTGTTCGCCGCTCAGCCCGCTCGGCTATCTAGGCAGCATGGGGTACGTACGGGAGCAGTCAATGTCAATATAAATTAATAATAATTTTTAATAAATAAAAATATTTGTGAAAAAAAGTGTTTTATATCCAAATTTCCAAAAATAAATAATTGTCTACCCCGTGCGAAGCCGGGACGGGCTATCTATACTAATATTATAAAGAGGAAATGTTTGATTTTTTGTTTGTTTGTTTGTTTGTTTGTTTGTATTGAATAGGCATCGAAACTACTGGACCGATTTCAAAAATTCTTTCACCGTTAGGAAGCTACACTATCCGCGGGTGACATAGGCTATATTATATTTTCTAAAAAATTACGGATCATTAATAAAACTCCAATAATGTAACCCATGGTGTAAAAAAATACCCAAAAAATTCCTTACATCGCGTGCGCTGCGAAAACTATTGATGATAGAACAAAATAATGTACTACGACTTTGCAGAACACATCATTATCTACAAAAAGTGTCGCGACAGTATATGTCTAACTATTATAGTTATGTCACAATAAGTGTTCTTTTATTTTCAAAATTTAATTAAAATGCCGCCGCTAAAAAACGCTCTTTATTTGTACCTTGATATTAGTCCTTATCAAAATCAATTATTTCACATTCACGACTGCTTCAATACCTTTATATAACTTTTTGAATTATTCAATTCAGACATTCCATTCGAAAGATATCACGAGTTTAAAAATGTAAATATTAGAAAAATGTCGCGTGTTCGCCGCTCAGTCCGCTCGGCTATCTAGGCAGCACGGGGTACGTACGGGGGAGTCAATGTCAAGAAATACGGCAGCCAGGAGCCGGGTCGCCCCTTCCCTCTAAAATGGTTGACGAGACGGTTGGAACTTTTGTGATCGTAATATGGTGTCCTGTTTGTAACGGGACACTACTCAGTACATACTTAAGTATAATATAATTACTTCACATTATAAAACGAAGTCCCACGCCGTGTCTTACTGTCAGTCTGTACGCGATAAACTCAAGAACTACTGAACGGATTTTCATGCGGTATTCACATACAGACTACATAGTGCGGTTTTAGACAACGTGATTCATGACGAAGGTTCAGGCGTATAATTTGTTAAGGTTTACTACCCGTGCGAAGCCGGGGCGGGCCGCTAGTTTGATATAAAACCATCCATGTTGAACTATTATCACACTAGGCGTTTGTTTTAATTCCCCTTTTGTTATGCGGGTTGCATACTAGGTGCTATTCATCATCACAGCCCGTAATAGTCCACTGCAGGACTTAGGGCCTCTCCCACGAAAGGGGAGGTTATTGCCATAATCTCCACGCTGGCCAGGCAGTGTTTAAATATAACAATGGAAAATACTGCTGCCCATTTTCCCGACTACGGAGACTCTTGATCTTTTGCCTCGAAAACATTAGTCGCCTTGTACGACACCCATGAGTGTAAGGGGTTGGTGCTATTCTACTCTGCCGGACACCACACGGCCATTGCCACGGCAGGTGCTATTACTATCTTAAAATCATAGCAACAACATTTGTTATTGCACTACACTGAAAACTGCTTTTCAATGAGGGTTGACCAGTTTATCACTGTATCACCAAAACCAAGCCGAAAGTGGCTACTAATATCTAAATATACAATAATATACTCATTGAACAATAAAACGACACAACAAACAAACAACTTGTTTACAAACACAATAAGACAACTGCAGTTGTAACTCAACCGGAAACCTCTGACGCCCAGCGTTTCTCAAATTTAATCGACTACAATAGTCCACTGTTGTGCTTGTGCCTCCTCCGTATTGTCCGGGTTTACCATAACTTCGGTGATCGGGTTGGAGATCGTGGTGTCGAATGTAATAAAGAACCGCTTTTCTTGTCTCTGAAGGTAATAGAACTGTTTCTAAGATAATAGTCACCATGTTTGATACCACAACCGCAGTATGTACACATAGACCTCCCCCTATATCTTCCACATCGACCGAATCTGTACCACCTGCACCCATCGGCACTCTACAAGATCGTCCGTCCATCTCGTCCGCCGACTCGTACGTGGTCGCCACTCTAGAAACTTTTCGCCTTAACAACAGTCCGTTCTGATGTAAATTTAAATAAATAATTATGGTAATGCGTGGTGGCGTGCAGTAGTGCAGCGCAACATCTTTTATCTTTACCTGACGCAATATGTTTGCCTAGTCAGTTACATACCATGTAGGCACTATGAAAGCGATAAAGGTCTGTATTAAAAATGCGGTATAGAGGCAGTAGAGTTGCTTGCTACGTGGCGACCAATATGAAAGTCTATGCTATCAATGATTCTATTATATTCTGACGGGATGGATATACATATCTATTTAAATTTTTAAACATCATTAACTGAGATTTCGGACCTTCATCAGATGGATCCTAGTCTGTGACGCTTGGATGCCAACCCATGTAGTGAGTGGACCGGGCGTGGCAGTGTACGTTCTAGTTAATATTTTTTCAAATATTGAACATATTGTTATAAACTGTCGTTGTTTAGAATTATTTGCATATCTTTACTTAGGTACCTACTGTGCTGACTCGCCCCAAAATGGGTTTTGACATTCGACACCAGCGATCGCTACCATATAAGCCCATCATAAAAGCAGCTCTTTATAAATACACTATAAAATGTAGCTTTATATAAATGTAACACGTATAAGAATGTAAAGCTTTAGAATGCTAAAAATGTTCTTATAAGTAGTATAGATAGGGCATGTCAAACTGAAAACGCGGCGCGGTGAATTCCCTAATTTTGTTCCATTCACGGAGCATCCGCCATCATTTTATCTCCCCTCCTGTCTCCATTTATCTCCGCTTCTCCTGCAGCGATTCGCGTTCTAACATTTTGTTTGTTTCTTACGAAATTGTTATTTCCGGCAGCCTTCTTTTCTTAAGCGGATCTGTCTACGGCCTTTTATACAAAAGTCAAGGAAATGAGTTCGCGGTTGAATCCTGATGCTTGACCTCCTTCCCAGAGAAATATAATAATAAAAACAATTTGTCGCCTCCGTTTGGGTGAATTCCGAATCACGGAACGTGGCGGCATTGTTATGTAAACAGTTTAAAATAAACAAGGTTAGCCTTGTGGTTCGAAACGAATTATTTCCATTCTGTTGGCGACGAATTTAGATAATCACGATCCAATTCTAGATCCATATGATACAATGCTAGAGATTACATGATTTGAAGTAAATTATGTATTTCGCTCATTGGTTTAAATGTCCTTTACCAATAGCAATAGCCGCCTTATCACGGATTAAATCTTTTCTATTAGTTAAAACCCTTCCAATATTTCATTTGACTGTTTAAGCAATAAGATTAGATCGTTAAAAGGTAAATTACAAAATTTTGATAGCTCCTATTATTTTTACCTACCAAGGTATAATAATTGAAAAGGATTCGCGTGCTGCAGACTAATTTTATGAAACCGATGACATTGATTGAGCAAAATAAAAATGGAGACTGACTTGACAGCAGTGATTAGAATAAATAGATGAAAAAGAAACTTAATTTGACAGTTTTATTAAATATATCTCCAAGGTTTTCAACGTCGTCGGCCTCGTGGATACTTTGTAAATTATCAATTACTTCGCGGAATCCTCATTTTTAACTGGGATCAAAAGTACCCTGCGGCACTCGAGTAATGTTTTATCAGTGGTATTTTTAGAATCTTTTAAGTGTTTCTAAAGGTCGATAATCTTTGGAACGTTGACATTGTTCTCTTAAACACTTTTTTTATATTTGGTTTGTGAATGATAATATTTTCGCAGATTAAGAAACTAAATGTAATAACGAATAGCTTTATTAAGTGTACAATAACAACACTTCTAACATCGAAATCGAGAAGTAAATTGTAAATTAACTTTTGCCAAACCGCTGTGTGACTTCGCGCCCGACAAAATCTGCCCAGAATTTTAACTAGACGATAGAAATCGGTAATCCCTGAAGCCTGTGCTAACACAATGCTGCGGCAAGGCGGATGTTCGCATCTTATTTGAGCGCCCTTAATAATTTAGTCACGGCCCCGACTCCCCAGGTAGAAAATTGGAAATTGTGTCATTCTTCGCGGAGTCGGCCAAAGAGTCACGTACCCTTCAAAGAATTTTACATCTGAAGAGTTCTCTATTAGCTTTTCGGTGTCTGCTCATGTTCTTTTGTGTGTTGCGTATTGTATTGTGTGCGTGTACAGCTTTCAGCTTTCGCTAACAGGTTTCGTCTTTTGCAGAGGCGTGCGAGAAGACGTTTTGCCGATGGGGTGCGGAGTGCGTGTCGCTTGGGGATGGGCGGGCGCACTGCGCGTGCCCCGCCAGCTGCCCTACCGCACTAGCCCCGGTGTGCTCGACCGCGGGCCGCACCTATCGCAACCATTGCCAGCTGCGAAAGGACGCCTGCGAGCGACGTCTCAACCTACGCGTCAAGCATGAGGGAGAATGCGGTAAGTGTCGGCTGGCGAACTCTATCCTATTATAGGTTTTGCTAAATTCCTACCTTTACGTGTAGGCGAACTGTCTACGCACATTTCATGCTATACGCTCAACGGATTGAAAACACGATGATTGCTTTTTATGCCCGGGTGCTGCGTGTGGTCCGCCAATAAAATAGTATCCGCGTCACGTTCGTCGTCGGTGCCCGTGCAATTTGTGCCTCCAATAAAATGTCAACCTGTTGTGTAAAAAGGCATGGCAGAATTTTATTACTTACTCGTACAAAACTCTGAAGTTAACAACAAAATTCTTGTTATCTCTTAAACTACCTACATGGGTTATGGAATAGATTCGCATTGTATAGTATTAGGGAAACTTTATGGAATAGGCCGTAGTTAAATAAATTACCAACGATTATAACTAAAGTTATAAAAAAGGGACTCAGTACACGATCAATACGGTCACGGTACATGTAATATTAGATGGGTATTAAGCCAAAAATTACTAACAAAGTTCTAACATAATTACTTATAATTACATACAAAAGTATATACTACGCCTTCAAAGCGTATGCCTTTACCTTTGGCTATGCTATTCACGCAGCATTTGTGTACAAAGATAGAAACATACCAAGCTTACTTTAGGCGTTGACGACTCTCGACGGAGTAATGCCGGTTTGTTTATGAGCTCTTCATGAAGAATAGAAATATCTACAAACGTTTATATCCCTGCGTTGGAAAGCCGGTTTAGTAAACCCTGTCGTTTAGAGACAATTCGCCCTTTCTACTCTATACGGCTTTATCCACAAAATCCCATAATTTGTTATAAAAGGGTATTTTGTGTTTTTTGTTCAAAAGATTGTAGCAAACAAAAAAGCTGTACAGTAGAGGAAAATTCTTCGATACATATAGTGCTCGTGACGTGTAAAGCCATAAGGGGATTAGATTTCTGTCTTAACTTACTTTACTTATTTACCGCTTCGTACTTTTAATTTTTAGAGAAAAGATTTTGTCCGTACCCGACGTAAATTCGAGCTCAAAACAGCGAGCTGACTGTATACGCTAAACGATGACACTAGATTGACGTTTCTAAGACTAATAGTTTTGCAGTTATTAAGGTTAGACGATATTAAGGTTTTCGTTACGATCAAGTTTTTTGATTTCCTCAGTTTCCTGACCTCTGATTTAAAGTAACGAGAAATCTTGCGGTAACTAATGAAACTAATTGCATCTATCGGTCTACAATATAACGCGATAAAAAGTATGCAATCAAATACTTATCTGGCGTCCTGGCATTGATGCTTTTATAGCACAGTAAAATGTTTTCTCTAGAAATGGAAAGTATGAAGCGGTAAATAAATAAACTTAGAAGAGAAATCTGATCTCCTTTACTGGCTTTACTAGTCACGTGCACGTATATTCATGTTTCTAAGACTAATTGTTTTGCATTAAGGTACGACGATATACACCTTTTGTTACGGTCCAGTTTTCTGACTCGGTACTCATAATATATCGGGTGTTCTATGTCCACAGTTTAAAAAAATATACGAAAATTGAATATGTTGGCCTCAGCCCGTGCACGAGCCAACAAGAAATTTAAATCAGCATTTGCCATTTGAGGGGGTCATAGGCCACACGTGGGTACCCCAATGTTCGGCGCTGAGCCAGCGAGCCGGTTTCGGGAGGAGCGTCTCAAAGCTACTAAGGTAGACATTTCACGTTAAAATCAACAACCATGTGTTCCGACACAGCTCCACCTAATTTTATTTGGTTTTGGGTAAACCCTAGCAGATCTAGACCATAGCTATTATTGATTTTTGACAATTCATTAACTCCAAATGTGTTTTTATGTAATATAGAGTAAAAAACCAATAAATACACGTTAAGTTATAAATAGGTAAATAAACAATACACATAATACATTGCCTAAGTAAGTACTTAATAAAATTCAACCTTAAATAAACCTAATTCATAAAACAAGGCCCGGTAGCATCTTTAGGAGGCTAATACACCGGTGTAAATGGAGTTTGATCGATGTCATTCACCCCGTGATGTGGGCTACCGGGGCAAATCAAACAATTTTTCCCGTCTGGCGCTATACCTGGGCAAAGACGAGGAAAGACCTATGCCCAGAAGTAGACTGCTGTGGGCTGATGATAAAGTAATGAAATTTGGGGCGTGATTAATAATATACACACACTCATTGTGACGCAATTGTTTGCCTTTTACACCGTCATACTTCTCATACAATTAGGTCGGTTGAGGGTAGGCCCTGCCTTTTTTGAAAAAGATAATTTGGACTGGATTAACGGCATTTTTATTCACATTTAAACGTAACGTAAACGTCATTTAAAACTGAGCGACAGAACCGTGACGTGACCACAGACCGAAATAAAATTCAATCACGAAAATGTTTCAGATTCCAAGTTGTTCCACAGAATTACATTAGATTTTCTGCTTCTATATATTATAATATAGTAGACGCGCTAATGCCTGATTTTTTATTAAAAAATGCATTTAAGTAAATTAAAATGATTTAATAAAGTCAGTTTTTGGTCAGACAGAACACACACAGAACTCCCATTTTTAATATTTTTGTGGCACAGCGGACAGATTGCTATAGGACGTGTTCCATGATACAATATAACCGGCATTAACTTTAATTTATAACTAAGAAATTTGACTGATTTTGATTTAAAATAGTTCTATCTATAATTATAGATAGCCTTAACAGTAGTTTATACAACTGTCATATAAAAGAGGGTATTAAAACAGCCGAGTATGATAATAATTTGACACGAGTGTTTTAATACCCCCTTTTATATGACAGTTGCATAAACTATAATGCAGTTGCATACACTACTTTATCTACACTCATATTGTTATGGTATCACCAGACAACCAACTCTTATTAGCCTTACTATTTCTTACGTTAATTGTTTTATCATAAATTTATTATCATTAAGTTTGCCAAAGTCCATACTTTTAATAATATACCGATTTAAGTAACACATGGTTTGTATATATTTCTGATCCTAAAATCATCATCATCATCACAGCCCATAACAGTCCAATACAGGACTTTGGGCCTCTCCCGCAAAAGGGGAGGTTATTGCCATAATCTCCACGCTTGGCAGGCGGGTTGGAGATCGCAGTGTTGCAAACATAACAATGAAAAACGCTGCTGCCCATTTTCCAGTTTATGGAGACTAGATATTTTGCCTCTAAACGTTAGTCGCCTTGTACGACACCCACGAGTGTAAGGGGTTGGTGCTATTCTACTCTACCGGTCACCACACGGCTAAAATATCGTACCTATAATTTTCTCAACTTTGCTGGAAGTAAGATGCGAGTCAGTTCTGTTGTATCTACGCGTCGAGAATATCAAGCGGCGGGAAATTCACTTTACTACTTTCACATTTATCTATTTATTTGCTTCAAACAAGAAAAAACAATCACAAACACAAATTACAACAATTAGAAAAAATATTCTGTTTAGCGGGAAAATAATTACACACAAATATAAACAGGAAAATTTGAATTCTGAATTTGTCAAAGACATTTAGGTATTCTGCCTACATTTCGCCGTGTCTCGGCGCCCGACAAAAATTAAAAAAATAAAAGTGTTGCATAATGATTATAAAGTTATTTTACGATACAGCTGTAATGAAATTAGTATGGGAAATGCTGCATTTAAAAGTAATTTTATAAAATTTTATAGACTGGCGTGAAAAAAGTGTATTCTAATACAACTGTTTTCAAATATGAAATTGGAACATTACGCTACGAGTGTAGATAAAGTTATTTTACGTTACAGCTGTAATGAAATTAGTATGGGAAAAGCTGTATCGAAAAATATTTTAAAAAAAATTATATGGACTGGTGTGAAAAAAGTGTATCCATAAACAACTGTTTTCGAATATAAAATTGGAACATTACGCTATGAGTGTAGATAAAAAGTTAAACGGGTTCTTGACTTCACACCGCCCCTCGTAGTGTAGGACGCCCTCCAGCCAGGAGTGACGATTTGCTGCTGGTGGAGGCTAGACACGGCAAGCCAAACCCAGATTATATTAGTGATCCAGCAGTGATCCAAAAGTGGGAATATAGATGAATGATAATTATGATACTTTAAAAAAAGCTTTATTGAACAACAATGCACAAGCACAACAAAAACTATGCAATAGTGAAAACTTCAGTAAAACTAAATAAATCCAAAACCCTACCTAATTTAAAAGTTTATAACTACAAATATCTTCCAAATTATTGTCACTGAAGGGGATGGTGCCTATGAAGCTGACTGCATTCCTCCGCTGGATGGCTATACGTTATACGGTATACGATAGCCGAGGAATGAGCCAGCCCCGCGGCGGTCACCATTGGGTTGTATTAGCTTTATTTTCAAATTTGTGAATAACTATAATAATAATAATAATAAATATTCGTGGAAAAATTCACTCAGCGCCATCTAGCCCCAAACTAAGCAAAGCTTGTACTATGTAACTTTTAACTTCAGAGCCCTACAGACTTAAAACTGCAAAATGTCATAATATTAATTTACAAATATTGTCCATACAGATACAGGCGACCCATGCACCGGCTTCTCGTGTCCTGCCGGCGGCCGCTGCGTGGTGACCTTCGGACAGCCTGAGTGCCGTTGCCCTCGGAGCTGTCAGAGAAGGAAGCCAGTCTGCGGCACTGACGGCAAGGAATACCCCTCAGGGTGCCACCTCGACAAACACGCGTGCGACAACCAACTGAACGTCACTGTCATGTATCAAGGAAAGTGCGGTGAGTTCTTCATAGTTGGTATTATTCGGCGGTGATTATACCTATACGAAGCCGAACCCAGAACCGACCTGTACGAGTACCTATTCTTGAAGTAAATGCCGACAGCCGACTTAATATATAAAATATAATTAGTGTGAGATCTGTTCAGTTGAAGGTGTAAAGAAATAATTTTGTTGGTAAATTTCTTCGGTAATCCGCTGGACCGTATAGCGCAGTGGACTAAAGATTGGCTTCTTACTCTGAACACTGGTACAGTGCTGCATATTGGCTCGTATAATCCAAGACTAACGTATAACATTGATGGCAATTCTCTCCAAAGTGTATCCTCGCAAAGAGATTTGGGAGTAACTGTAACTGAAAATTAAAAATGGGAGGAACACATTATTGATATAACTAAAAGGGCAAATTAATTACTATACTGTATTCGTAAAGCCTTCTCAATAATTAGCAAAGACTTATTTTTGAAACTGTATAAAACATATATCACACATATTTAAAAAAATACATCAGCCTGTTAGTGCGTGTCCAGAGAAGAGCTACAAAAATGGTAGTGGAAATTGGAAGTAAAAGCCGAGGAACGCTTACAGGAACTTGGACTATCAACACAGGAAAGACGTAGACAACGTGGTGATCTGATAGAAACATATAAGATACTATATGGACATTATGATGTGAAGGGCTAGAAACCATCTATAACTTAAATAATAACAAAAACCTCAGAGGCCATACACTGAAATTGTCAAGATCACAGGGAACCAGTAACCCCAGATACAACTTTTTGCCAAATAGGGTTGTCAGTGCATGGAATGAACTGCCGGAATCAGTGATCAGTGCTCCATCGGTGAACTGTTTTAAAAATAGACTGGATAGACATTACGAGAACTAAATATTGCGATATACATGCATCAGTTTGCAGCTGTTAGTGTATTAATAAATAATAATAATAATAAAATTTCGAGGGCTGCGGAACGGGTTTTTCCCATTTTGTAGCTGGCTACGAAACAGCTACGAAATGCTAAAAATTATTTCCATTTGGTGCCCGGCTACGATGTGGGAAATTTTCTTGAAAAACCATTAAAAATTCCCATTTGGTTCCTTCATAATGGAAAATGATATTCCCATTAAGTAAATAGCCAAGAATATTGGCTACGAAATGGGATGAATAGGTCGCCGTGGGGTCGCCAGTGGTAAAGAAGTAGGCGTACCTTAGTTCCGATATTATTTACTGAATAGATAATTTTTGGCTCTGTAAACCTATGTAAACCGCAAATGGGTAGCGGCATTTACTGTTAATTTTTTTGCCTGCCAAGTGCGTGGAGTTTACTACAAATCCATAAGGTAATTTCCTTCAAAAAAGTAATGGAATCATATGAAAAATAAAAATAATGGAAAAAACTATCGAATCTTCATGGGGACCTACGTTTCCGAAATATGGACATTTACGGTACGGCTTATTCACCAGTACAAAATCGCTCAGCGTTCTCGGAGTTTCCCTGAAGGGCAAAATTCGCACGAACGTACACGAAGTATTTCGACGGAGAACCAAAGTAACTGACATAGCACACAGAATTAGTACGCTACGTACGGATGAACGAGTTCTTGAGTAGAGACCGCGACTCGGTAAGCGTAGTGTGGGACGCCCTCCGGCCAGATGGAGTAACGATTCGCGAAACGCTGCGGGTTGATGCTGAATGCGGCAAGCCGAGGAAGGGTACTTTGGCGCTCATTGGGGGAGCCCTATGTCCAGCAGTGGACTAGTATAGGCTGATGATGATGATAAGATGACTCAAGTCCAACAGTGGACTGTTATGGGCTGTTAATGTTGATTAACCTACTCATAACTAGTGTTATTTCCTGTGTGTTAATAACATCACTATTCTACAAATATTAGGCATATATGAGAAAGTTTATGTATGTGTACCCCTTTATGCCTAAACGGATGAACGATGTGCAAGAAATAGCTAGATTAGAATCTGAAATAAGAATAAGACATAGGCTACGTTTGTCGTGTCGTCGTCGTCCCGACCCCGACCCCCGCGCAATATAACGTGTAATTGATATCGTAAATGGAAGATATTTGAGAAAAAGTTTATTTATTTACGCTCTACATTTTTGGCTGTTTGTCTCAAAGACTTACACCGATGTGGTGTTTTTTTTTCACAGATGTAGTTACTGTCATAATTTTGACTTGGCATTTCGTCTTTGTTGACATTGTATGCTTGTTACCTCAAGCTAACCACAAGCTAATTGACCCACAACACGAACCACCGCTAAACCAAAAGTCTAAACTAAACACAACAGAAAGTTGGAACATGAAAATTAATTAAAACTAATGGCAGCACATTGTCGACGGCTATCTCTGAATGCATGAAAGGAGCTCGTTAAGAAGGGGTCACTACTTGATAATGGGGCCGGGTGCACAAAAGGGGTCAACATTTCATTTTGCCCCAAAGATGACGGCGACGGAATAAAATCACCCTCAGAGGGGAAACGTGCATGCCAAGATTACACATCTCACGTCATGCTCCCTTTATTGAAAAGAGCCTACTATTGTGCCACCGATCGCTTTGTGTGGATGATACGTTATACGCGTGCTTAGAAGTTGTGTCACTATAAGTGTAACTTCCTTGTATAGCTCCATGCTATACTATTAGTTTATTTCATTTTTATAACGTGATATGGAACTTCTGTAGTCTTACCCCTGTTAAAGAGGTGGACGATTGTATAATTTATCTGATACGTCTCACATTATACCTACCTATAATAATATGAAAAATATGCAAGCCGAAAAGTTTGACTAGTAGCTCTAGATTTCAATTTGTTTCCAATACTAATAAAAGTGTTTGACCGACCCTGTTACCTAAAAGGAGCATAATAAATTACAAAGCATACCGTGCACAGACAATCCGTGTTTCCCTCAAACTCGAAACGGGGTTGCTTTCTTTTTCATAAAAGTAATTTAATCTCGTCCACTTTATCTGCGACGTACATTTTGCTAACCCTTTTCAGGGAGCTTGTCCTCTCTTGAAACATTCGATCTGAACTAAATTTGTACAAGACCGAAGCCCGCACATTCCGAGGTCCTTTGTGAGATTCTGTTTACTTTACTAGTTCGCCTTTCGGGTTTTATTAAATTGTCTCATTGTGCTCTTTTATGCAATCTCGTGATGTTCGACGACACTATTTTTGAAATGTATTAAATAACTAGTTTAGATATGGTATTATTGTTAGTGTAGTTAAGGCCTACCGTAGGGGTACCGCGACTCGGTAAGCGTTGTGTGGGTCGCCCTCCGGCCAGTAGGAGTAGATTTGCGTTTTTTTTTGTTTATTTAGTAAGCTGCTGCTTTCGTTTTTTGTTATTTATCTTTAAAATCGGGAATGTATGATACCTATAGTATGTAACAACTAAGGTGCGTTGTTATCGAGAGCATCGAGTTACACAGTCGAAAATAAATATTGTGTCTCGGAGGTAAAAATAGAAGAGGTACCCTCTTTTCGGGGTATTTTGCCCTGAACCCTCAAATGCAGTAGAAACTGTATTTTCACAAAGCTATATCAATAGGTACCACGATAAACGTCATAGTATAGCCAACCACATGATCCGCTAAGGCTGATGCAATACGCTAGTAATATTGTAAATCGCAATGCTGCCCGCATTTGATTTTATTCGGATTCACATAAAATTACGGTTTGATTGAAGGTAGATTTATCATTATCATCATCATATCAGCCGCAAGATGCCCACTGCTGGGTATAGACGCCAGAGATCTCCACAAAGGCGGTCCTGTGCCTTCCGCATGATACCTTTCCATCTTTGCGATCTTTACCAGGTCGTCAGATCACCTTGTGGGTGGTAGATTGCGCGATCGAAATTACGTTCATAAAACTATGCTCGTCTGACACCAGCCTAATAATCGCAATGATATTACCGTATACTCTTAGGGAATTTCCGTCACATCATTGAGATTGCTCACACGAAGACGGGCGGAATCATCGCCAGACTCGCCCGTGAAGCCCAAACTTCCCAGATACGACAGAATCCCACAAACCACTAAACACTATTTCTTCCACCAGACCCGTGCGCGGACCACGAATGCTCAGACGGCAGCATTTGCCTGCTGAACGAAGCGCGTGCGCCGATCTGCCGGTGTGGGCCGCAGTGCGCGCTGGTCGCGAGGCCTGGGGCTGCTGTATGCGGCTCCGACTTCAAGGACTATCCTAGCGAGTGCGCGCTCCGACGGGAGTCGTGCCGCACCAAACAGCAACTCACTATAGCTTACAGGGGAGAGTGCGCTTCAGGTATGTATCTGGGTTATCTTCTTCTTCTTCTTCTCAGTCGTAGCACTCTTGGCAGAGTGGTCGTGGTCGTTATGGGTTGGTGGCGCGCTTCACCAGTCGCCGCCATTCTTCCCATCAAAAGGCTTTCTAACTTGGTCCTTGGATCTGGATTATATAGAGTGTACAAAACCGGGTTACAGTGAAAAATATACCTACATCCCAATTAGCGAATGAAGCATCGAGGCGATGGATTTTCGTCGATACATTACCGCATTACTTTCATATCGCAGAAATATAAATAAGAAAACTTGTTACAATTTAAACAATTATCGTGATGCGCTTTCCTGCGACAAGAAAAAATTGTCTGTAACTGTCCCCTTTATTAGTATTTCTTGTTTATTCCATATGTCATTTGCTCCGCTTTAGGAAGTTGAAACAAAGTTGTTTGCATTTTCTTCCTATATTAATCACTTAATTTGTTGCGGGCTCCAAAACAGTATTAGTTTGTCATCTTGTTACCTGAATTTGAGTACTTTATGGGTGGTACCTGAGTGATTTAGTAAATCGTAACTGTCGCAGGAAAGACAGCGTTGGAACTTTGGCCGTTATAAGAGTTGATTGAGTAAATTTTACAATAATTGTGTCTTGTCGTGTAGGCCGTAGAGATCTCCAAGAAAGGTGATCGCTAACGTGCAAAAATTACCTGATATTGTCTTGGTTTCCCAAAGTCGTTATTACCATAAAGCGGAGAGTGCTTACCTACGCTTGTTTCCATTTCAATAGTTTAAAACAGTCTGACTTATCTTATTAAGCTTATTCATCATTATCAGCCAATGTAATTAATAGCAAATTATAGTCAATGTTAAGGGACAAATTTATTAAAATTACAACCTGTGCATGTCAGGATAAATGATATTTCTGCACAAGTTCTGCAATAGTTATAGTTTTTATATACTGTTTCATGTTCCTTTTTATGGCTTTACTCACATCAATGAACAGCGATCTGTAACGATGCTTTGCAACACGAAAATATGTTCGAAAAGGGTTCCATATTAATCGAATATCTAGGATGTCGCGCTTTACGAGAAAGCAGGTATCTCAATAATGCCTTGTCTTCTTATCTAAAATTAAATCTTTATTCGAAAATGCAAAGCGCCAGTTTTATTGAAACCCATTTTGAAGGGACATTTTGTTCTGAAGAAAGTAATTGGACACGAGCATCGGAGCGTCTTGCCGACCCAAAAGAAATTGTGACAGGAACGAAATAATTTTATTATGAAGTTTCAACATTTCAAGGGTTGCCTTCCCTTGATTTATTCCCAGTGCACGCAGCTCCCTTTTAGGTGAATTTGGCTCAAGTATCGCTAATTGTATTTCACGACCGTTCATTTCATTTAATATGGGGCGAGCAGGTACTACAGTTTCCATTTTACGTTTTGGGAGAGAAATGTAAAATATACCTAATCAATTTGAAGGAACTTTGGGTACAACGTTTTATCTAGCTAGCTATTAAATATCAATTATGAAATAGTATTCCATCGCTGCAATTAACAGAATTTTGTGGAGAGCCGTAAATGTTTTACGGAACGTACAAAATAATAAATTTAGAATAATTTAGAAATTTAGAATACACGGTTCTTATGTGTTGGAGCAGTGGGAATTTTTTTGCCATTAGGTATATAATTAGCTATAACGGCTTTTTTTGAAGGAGTATTGGAGGTGCATTTCGAAATGAACATAACCTAAAGTACACGACCACGCTAGTGACATGAAATCTAATTGGTGTCCAGTTGGTTTCTATCAGGTGGGCTTAATTCCTCTTTGGTCGCTAGCCAGTGAATTGTACTTTTTTTTTTTTTTTTTTTTCTAATGCTCTACTTCGTCACAAACCACCACCATCACCACCGTAGACAAGCATAACATACAGTCTTCATTCCTCTGAAGTTCACTGCCTTTTTCCTCCATTACAAATCTAAGGCAGCAGTATCCATCTCTAAACCATTCCTAGCGACGCCTGCGTAGCTACAATCCCCTGACCACTCCACTCCTTACAGCCCAGCACCCGTGCCAGGCGATTAAGTGCGGGGTACGCGAACGCTGCGCCCTGGACGCGCGCGGGGTCGCCGTGTGCGGCTGCGGCGGGGAGTGCGATGCGGCCGTGCGACCCGTGTGCGGTTCTGATGCACGCACGTACCTCAGTGCGTGCGCGCTGGACCGTGCCGCGTGTCGTGACAACCGCGACATACGGGTCGCCTACCTCGGGCCTTGCGGTAAGTGTGTCAGCGGCTGGTTTTATGGATTAACGGAGACCGACCGCTCGTGTAGCTGCTACACGGGTTCTAGGAGGTGAGGTGCATTTGAGGCGTTAACTAGAATATTACTTATCAGCGAATTACAAGAAATCGACCTAGAGCGAGTCAATGCGGGTCGTAGTAAAACGATGTTCTAATGCCTCACGAGCATATCCACTTCGGGAGTTTTTTTTATAGTTTAACCAGGCGTTTGACCGCCATTTCACCATGTGGTGATAGTGCCGAGAAGTAAGAGTCAAATTACATTTCTGCAGTGTTTTTGACTAAGTAGCGACATTCATTTCATAATGGCGTACCCACAATAAAGCCACAGAACCACTAACACGCGCCACACATCAACAGGCGAGGAGAACCCGTGCGCACGAGCCTCGTGCCCGTGGGGCGGTGCGTGCGTGTCGCGAGGGGGCGCGGCGCAGTGCGCGTGCCCTGTGTGCGACGCTACTCTCGCGCCGGTCTGCGGAACGGATCACAACACCTACGGCAGCGAGTGCAAACTGCGCATGCACGCGTGCCAGCAAGGCTTGAAGGAAGGCTCGTTGGTGGTGTTGCATAATGGGACTTGTCGTGAGTATTTTCGTTGTTATATATGGTACTAGTGGACCCGGCGATACTTAGTTCAAGTTCACCTACTTTACCCCTAACTACAATTTTTTGTTGCTTATAAACCTTTCTGTTGAATCACTCTATCTATTGTTGAAAACCGCATTAAAATCCGTTGCGTAGTTCAAAAGATCTAAACGTATATATATATGTATACATACGTAGATACATAACGACAGATGACGGGAAGCGACTTTGTTTTATACTATGTATAGAAATGAAGCTAATTAAAGGCATAAAATGGATTAAAGACAGAGAGCGTCGTTGGCCGAGTGGTTAAGGTATCCGACTTGTAAGCGAGAGATACCGGGTTCGAATCCCATTGCGTCCATGTATAAATGACTCTTTTCTAAGTACTCTAGGCTCTTCCCCTGGTAGCAGGGTCACGGAGGTAAGATGGCAATCGCTCTCCTGTAATTATCTTATATGCTAAATCCTGGATCATGGTCAAGGCCCAGGCCCTCGTGCATAAGAGCGCAACCGGGACATTATCTTATTTATCAAAATTAACCTAACTAACCTTACATGAAACATGAGTGCTCGAAACCTTAGATGTTACCTCTTTCCATCAGGAGGGCAGTTGTCTTGTATGTCTCTAAGTAGAATAAAGTACTTTGTTACATTACTTAACCTTTTTTCCCTATGTCAATATTGCCATACTCAGTTTAAAAAGCCATTCCATTCCAATGTGGTCTCGGTACTGCACACACAAAGGTAAGTAAAAAGAAAACAAATTATAAAATTCCTCTTCAAAAGAAAAATGCTATCAATTTCCCGTGATGAAAATCTTTTCCTCTTATGAAATTATCAATAAAAAAGACGCACAGGATTCCTTTTGCCTCAGAAGCTTTTATCAAGAAGACATTTAGAATTTTCATTATGGAAATCATACAATTTCATTGAACGGAATATTTCGGCTACAAAAATATAATATCATTTTATTAAACTGTACACAAAAAAGCAAATAGGTACCGTTCATAAAATAATAGGGTAGTGATAAAACGGAAACCGGCCTTCCCATTTATACGTATTTCAAACGTGTACTTAGGTATGTCAACAAAATTTACTCTCTATAAATAATACAGGGTGTAAATTCAGAAAGGGTCGGATTGCTGTTGATTCGCTCATTATTCTGAACGACTTTTACCGTGGCGCTTAGTTTAAAAATGGTTTCCCAATACAACGTTTTAGTACAACGAGAAGTTTAACTTGTTACAGAAACTGAGTCTTTATCGATATTGAATCTTGCAAAAGTTATAAAAGTTGCTTAGAAATATGAGTACATCAATACAGCACCGTAGGTTATCTTAGGTCATCAAATACAAGAAATTAGCCATTTTGTAGCGATAGTGGAGGTTTAGGAGACCCACAAAAAGTTAGTCTGCTGCACACAGGTTGTGCACGTTCGGTGCAGTAAAATGTTTTTTTTTTACTGTTTCTAAAACTACGCCTTTCGTAGTGATAGTACTTATAGAGGTAAAAATAAAACGATCTGCCTTACATCCTCTTTGTAGTTTCGCTACTCAGCTACATTAAAGTAATTTATTTTGAAATATACCAAATTGTACCTAGATGGATGTACTACCAATTATCATTGTAAATTAAAATTGTGTCAAAGTTTTACTTTTTTCGATTGTATTAGTATCAATTTTTATATAAAAATATAATATGTCATTTCTCTTTTTGGGAAGGAGGATAAAAAGTAGCGTACACTTCGTAAAAAATTTAATTGCGTTAAAATTCAGGTCAGCTTTGAAATCCGTGAGCGCAGCGATGAAACATGACAGATCGTGGTCAGGTTGCCAAGCAACGCGTACCTTTCGACATTTATCGTTATATATATTTAGCGTTATCATACGAAAAAACATCCTACATTTCATCGTTGCGATCAAGGATGTTTCTTAGAAAATCCCATCCTTGAATAGCATGTTGTGAAACATTGAGAATTTTTACATGAACACCTATTCGAATTTCAAAATCATATCTAATATACCGTGCCGGTGTGCCAATGGGCTCCTGAGATTGGTCCAGTCGCAGGGTCCCCAGCCGAAGACCCTGACCTACCTCACCTCGTTAACAAATTCTCTTAGCAGCTTAGTAAATAAATTAAAGTTACTGGAAAATAGACTGTAAAAATTGATTGTAATTTAGTCCGCTCAGCTCAATCAACGCCACGGCTTGACGCATCGCCAATGGCCGAACCTATCGTTTACACGGCGCGCAGAAATGTCAATTAAATAAATTAAAATCACTGACGGGAAACGGGAGTTGACGCGGATTGATGAAAACTGTCCACGGAATTAATTTCCCATTGTAAGCATTAGTTGGAGCGTGTACTTTTACTGCAACGAATCTGGGGGACTATCAGAAATATTAGGCGTTCGACCAAAGTGAAAGGTCGGAACATGAACATTGGGCATCGGGCGAAAGAATCACAGTGTGGCTCGCTGTTACGGAAAAAGGTTCACTACGCGACCCGCACTTTAGTCATATAATTTTCCGAATGTTGGAATTGTCGATCGCTGTGATCGCTCAAGATATTCAGAGGTCCACTGATTCGGAACACGCGATTGCTGATAGTAAAAATAAAATACCCTCAAATGTGGCAATAGTACACTATATTTATACTGTGGTGACCAGACTCATAATACAGAGTACCTATTTAAACTCTTAAGCTGGTAGCTAGCTTCAATAAAGCCGTGGTAAAGAAATATTCAATTGATACCAGTAGTTTGTAAACCTAAGTGTCTATTTCAATTTATTTGTTTAGTAATAGTGTTTGTTAGGATTCCGTACCGTCTGAATCTGAAACTATTGTATCAATTTCAAAAATTATTACACAAAATGGGAAGCTTCATTATTCCCGAGTGTCGTAGGATAACGCGGATTAAACGCGGGTGAAAACTTTACTAATTTGATAGAAAGTAAGGCTTTAGGTACCCAAAAATGGAAATCAGCAACTAAATTATTTTAGTTTACAGTAATTAAATTAATAAGTACCTACACATTTTGGAGTGTAGGCACCATCGTTATTACGGTGCATTGTTTGCAAGCCTCGAAAATGATAATGTAATGTTCGTTCAATAATCAACGTTATATTTTGCACAATAATTTTATTCATTCTGATTAAAGCATGCGGTTCAACCAGTCATTTTGGATTCCACGCAGTCCCTAACGAATACTATTTTTGCTAAATTTCCCCTATATGTTTTTCTAGCAATAAGCAATGGATTGTTGCAGCCAGTGTTTGGAAGCACGCACACACGAAAGAAACAGTCATAACTTGGTACTACTTACAAATCTTTAGCAGTGAAATCATACATAGTTAGCTCTTAAATCTAAACTAATATTAGTAAGAGCGCTTTCACATATAGGTATGTATGGACATCCAAGATACAGGCTATTGCCTAGTTTGGATCTCAGGGTTTAACAAACCATTCCTGAATAAATAATATATCAGTCTGTCTCTCTGTTACGTTTTCATATCTAAACCGCTAAACAGATTATAATAAAATTTGGCAAGAAGAGACCGATTTTTACGCGGACCAAGTCGCTTGCAACAGGTAGATATTTAACGAATCAATTTGGCTTCTGGTACCTTTTAAATTATAGGGTATACTCGACTATTTTATGCTATTTAATTATTATAGAAACTATGTACGTTACCTCAATCATCATCACAACTCAAATTCCATGTGATGGACGTATCCGTACTTCCCCAAAACGGGCGTAAGCCTCTGGCTTTACGGCTTAGCGTAACCTCCAAGAACTAATGTACAACGTCGCCCGCAGAGACGTGCGCCGATATCGTCTGTCATGGCGGCGGAGAGTGCTCCGTGGACAACGAGACCGGCCACCCATCATGCTCCTGCAACCACAACTGCACCGAGGCTCAGGTATTTAAAAATAAATTACGTAATGTAATCCGTTGAAGTTTATGTTTTCAGTCATTTTTGAGATTATTATTGGAAATCGGTTATTATATTAAATTGTAAAGGTATTTCTCGGATTTTTCATTAGGTATCTTGATTGTACAGGTACGCGGTATGAATCCTGGAAAATACTTTTAAAATGTCCCTAACCTTTACATCAGGACACTTTTTTAAATTGATCGCCTCGAGTGTAGGGTCCCAGAGTAAACAGATTGTCTTTCCTGCTCTGTTCGGCTCTACTGTCAGCTACCACCAAATGTGAGCTTCGTTAGTAAATATAAAAAAGACACACCTTACTGAGGTAAATAGAGTTAAAAACATATAGCACTGCTGTCGGTCGCCATGGAGAGATGGCTGATAAAACTTGTGACCAGCTCATCCGGATGATTTCTTTTCATTACATTTATTATTGCTCTAAATTGGACTTTGAGCCAATACGACAATTTAATCATATATAAATAAATCATTATTTTTATTTTCTCTGTACATTGCCTACTCTGTAGTTAAGCTTGTTATTGAAATGGCTTTCAATAGATATCGGTAGGCACGAGTACATAGGACTACCTGTTCAATGGAAATATCTCTTTCGTTAACAGACATAATAGATGGGTTTAACGGGTTTCCAAGAAATTACGCACCTGTAGAAACATACATTAATATGTGTTGAACTTTGTGTTGTTACTAATTAAGTCAACCGTAGGTATTTGAATTAGCCAGAAGCCAGACTATACCCAGAAGGTAGCATTAATTGAATATTGCGTATCTGCCAATGTGGGTACTACTGTCCACTAAGGCCGTTTGTCCACGGCGTCCGTATCGCCGGATCCGTCATCCGAGAAAAAACCGGACTGAAGCAGCGCCCTATATATTTAAATGAACGTTTGTCCACACGACGTCCGGCGTCCGAGATTTGTCATCCGTTCTTTTGACGGCCGCTTTGTCGGTCCGATTTTTTCTCGGATGCCGGATCCGGCGAGACGGGCGCCATGGGATTGTCCACGGAGCCTAATTCGGAGAATCTCAGGTGCAAAAGTGGGCTACGATTTGTAAACTTGAAGTTGATTAAGATGAGAGAAATATTAACTGAACGATTACGTACAAAAGATATGAATTAAAGTTAAACTGAAGGGGGAACCGTTCGATTTCGAAATCCTATTAAAATATTAATTTTGAAGCTGGATTCGTCTCGGGTGATAAGTGGCTTAGACATAATAGCTTTGATTAGCCTTTCGACCGTTAATTGAGTTTTTCACTCGTCTGCACTTAATTATACGAAGTACTTGACTTCCTCTTTGTGTGTAATTTCTCAACTGAGACTGCCCCAAGATCCTCGGATTTCAATGAATAATAATTTCAATTATTCGATTTAAAGGCATTTGCATAAGACGCGGCGTAACTATGGGATTAAATTAATTGCAATTCCCTGTAGCACTGTAGGGATTAAGTATGAATAAAGTAAAGCGTTTAATTCTAAAAGTTTATGAATTAATAGTAACTATTAACTGTATTGTGACATTACCTCTGTTTGAAGTTCAACTTTTGATTTTAACATGAAATATTTGACTACAAGCTGCAGTGTTGAAGCTAGCTTAGATTTCATGTACAGATTCGTTGTTTTCGTCTTCGAACTGGATTAATTTGAAATTATAACTTACTAGCTTTAACCCGCGACTTGGTCCGCGTACAGTTCGGTTATTTTTTAAGATAAATTCATATTCCAGGTATGCAAATAGATTGCATTGATTAAATTTTATGTAAATATATTTTACGGTTTCTGCGTAAAAACGGGCAAACAAACATTCAAACAGAGGCCTATCTTTTGCATTTGTAAAATTTGTTTGGATAGATACTGCATTTAGCCATGTATACGAAACCAATCGATCACCAACAAAATCACCAAGTATCAAAACTCATGTTACCCCTATTTCTAACTATACTTAACCCCCCGTGCTCTACGCAGGAGAGTGAAGCGGTCTGCGGTACCGACGGCCAATCGTACCCGTCGGAGTGCGAACTCAATACCGTGGCGTGCCGCGAACAGAGCGACCTGGCGGTGGCCTACAAAGGGGATTGCGGTGAGTTATTGCCCTGTTTGTCGGCCACTATTGGCAGACACCTTTTACAGGTTAGCTGGTGATGTGGTGATGTGGTGATGTGTGCTGAGTTAGGTGATGCGGAGGTGGAGTGTCAATTAATTTTTGTGCAATTAGTATTACTGGTTTTTTAGATTGTTTTCTGATAGCTTATGGGTATCCAGAAAAAATGTTTTTTTTTTCCATAATATATAGGTTCTTTACCGGCTACAGGATACAAAAGTACTTTATAAATATTGTAGATTAGATGACTATGAAGTTGTGCTCAAAGGAGGCTTAAGTAAAGTATGATTTATTTAAAAGACTCCGGCGTACACAGCTTCGTTGCTGCGTTCGAAGGACAGGAATAACATTTTTAATATCGACAAGAATAATGCTCAATCCTCAAAACGGTAAAAACATTCAAGTAATTCGCCTATAAGCTTATAACTAGCCCAGTTTCAACCCTTTAAACTGGCAATTCGTTTATTTCGGCTTTCATGAAAGCGTTGATTGTTACCCGATCGATTCCGTGTAGCGGTCTAACCGCGACGGGGTGTCTCCCTACATAAATTTCGGTGACTCAATATTGGATTTCCCGATTTCTTACTCACCGAAAGCGGGAAATAACTTCGCAGTGGGGACGTAACCCCTAATTCACGAATAAACAATTTACCTTCTAATTCTGTACAGGTTATTGCGAATATTTCGAATATATATTGCGAATTATTATTGATTGGTTATTTAGTTTATTTATTATTAGGTTTGTTTTTATAGAGCCGTTATTGCTGTAATAATAAGTAAAATAATAAGGAATTCTTATTCACTACTCTGTTTTAAAGTTTCCAACAATGCCAATCATTCGATTCTCCATACGAAAGAAGGCGACAGTAATGTAAGATTGGATTTTTAAAAATTGATGGGTAGTTCAGTTCTTCAAATCTGTGGATGTGCTTATGTTTGTTATTGTTACGACAGCAACTGATGGTTATAGAAATAGTGTATTTTTTTGCCTGTGACCTAAATGTATGAATCGCCGTGGTTATGGGCGACAGTTAACGCTTACCATAAGGTTTGCTCGACAGCAACAGCCCGTTTGCTCGTTTGTCACTGTATAGTATAAAAAATAGTATAATCTAGCCCTCAAAAAAGTATGAAACTATTTCAGCAAGGCGATTAAATATATCCATAAAAACACATAAGTTCTTTACGAAAAAAAGGAGTAATTTTTAACGTCAGCCTCAATAAACAACTTTAATTACTTTCCCAGATTACCTGCCTAAACGTTTCAGAAGCAACAATAGACTTCCAAACTTTGACTTGATTTATTCAACTTTTAGGTGGGGCATAATATCGCTTTGTAATCTCGATGTTTGACCACAAAGTCATTAATTAGGACGCGCCACCAGTCGTTTCTTGGAGCACCGACGGCGCTTCAGGATATTGCACTGTTAACCTTTAAAATGTTTTACAACGCGAAATTGTGTCGGCACCGTAAACAGTCTGAGCTTTAGAGATAAACGGGATGTTTAAAGTTGCGTTTAACATTCGTATCGGACACTTTATAGTTATGGGTTTTATTCGCTTACTTACCTAGGGTTTTACGCTTTACGCCTTTTAGGTTGGAGTGTTTCTGGGTTGTAACTGATTTTAATTTTATGGCGTTCAGTTCTAATGAATCGTAAATTTTATGTCATTCAGTTCTAATGAATCGTAGCCAACATGTTAATACCTAAACTCGAAAAGTTAAGAACAAGTAGGCAAAATGATATTTTAACACAATCAAAATTTGATTTGTCGCAAATCATGGTCTGATATCTAATGTGTACTCCACCAGTTATGTCTGTGTTTTTTAACAATATGCAAGTTTACTATACCTATCCTAAAAAGTACCAGCCATAGTACACACCTAAACTATACATCCATACACCAGTCCTCTGGCAGTTCCAAATGGTATGCAATGTCCCGTTTATTATGCCGCTTTTCGGTCACGGGAGACACTTCAAGAGTCTCATTGACAAGTGTTCGGCGATTCTAAATAATGAGCGGCCATTCCGAAAATTGCACCCCGGGGTGTTACAGGCAGCGCCCTGACAAATTTACCGAAGCCTGATTCGTTTAGTTGCGCCAGGGTACACATAGCAGCACATCACGGAGATATACCTACACATAGAGTTTGATTTTATTCGACATAGGAATTGTCATGTCCACACCATCATATCAGGCGACAAACGCCCACTGCTGGGCATAGGCCCAGAGATCTCCACAAAGGCCGGTCCACAACACACAGGGTGCCTAATAATCATCATAATTATTGATAGACCAAATTAATACGTCGCTGAACATGAGCATGGGCTTTAAGACTGACTTTTTATGGAGATTAATTATTGGTCTTCGTTAATACTCGCATACGTACTTATAGAAAATAAATAGATTTGTCTGGGTGCTGGGTCTTTTACCAAGACTCGTCACATTTCCTATCTTAGAATTAAAATCTAAGTAGGTATAGTGACTTACATATTAGATAAATTGTTTTTTTTAATGTGTTCCGTATTATTATTTTTATATATTTTTTAAATATTTTTAATGTTGTTCCCCACTAAATTGCTTTTGGTAACTCTGTTTAGAACACCGGGGCCTCCTGACACAAGTATACCCTTACTTAAATAATAAATAATAAATAAAAATCATTTATTTCAGGCTAATGGTAGCCCATAAAAAAAAAGTACACTAACGCTCACTAAAAGGAGACCCCTACAACTCATAAAATTGTGATTGTAAATTTAGTTGATGGAATAAATTTATTATATTGATTTTTTATTTATTTATTTGTCATCTATTTCCAAGGAAATAGAATAAAACAACGTTTGTCGGGTTATGTACTGATTATTCTTCTAAATTACGAGGTACTATACATAAATTAACTATAAGAAATTGCCATGGGAAATTGGTACGTAAACAGGATAATATAAAAACTACATAGTTTAAGACAGTTTAAGTTTACATCCGTAGCTGTTACCACAAATGTGTGGATGTTATAAACAACATTAATAAGGTAGCTATATTATTTGTACGGCACCTTCGCATAATATGTTACTATCAATAGTATATGCAGGTACAGTAGGTACTCACTCCATACGCAATAACTCATTGGCTACGGTGCGTATCAAAACAATTACACACCGAAATTGCCGTCCGGCTCGCGCAAATTCCATAAATCTACTAATCCCAGAACGCATAAATTACATAAATCTCGGCCTCAGTTGTGGCCAAAAACGCCCGTCCTAGTGCTAGTGGTATCTATACTTGTGTCAGGGAGGGATTAGAGATCGATAGAGGATTAAACTGCTCCATGGCCCAAACGAAGTCAGATTAAGTAGGCAAATCGCCTTTGCCCTGTGCATCATACGGTTGCCTTGCGGTTAATCCTGTACACTAATTTTCGTACTACATTCCGTTGTGTTGGTGCCTCCGGGGAGAATTAGCTTAGATTTCTTTTTTTTTTTATAGATTATTTTACTTTAGGTGTATAAGGTATATAGATGCCTAATATTAATTTATATTAGGTATTTACTTGAATGACAGTTAAAATGACTGACAAATAGCCACTTATTTTTGGTAGGTACTTAAATATAATTGAACTGACAGAGATAATTGCTTCGTCGATAGAATATTCCACTTTGTACCTTTATTTTAATGGGGATATGTACATTTTCGTAGTTGAATTTTCTATTTAAAGGTACATGGTATAAATGATGTGTTTTCCGCGTCTGTCGGTCTGATTGTATTTATGCAAACTCCTCTTAAACTACGCAACGAAATTTGATGCGATTTTCACCATCAGTAAGAGAATTTCTTTCGGAAGAAACATGTGTATTATACATACAAACCCTTTCATGAAGCATCACATGAAGAAGTGCAACATAGAACCCACTAAGTGGAAGAAAATTTGCCTCTGGGAGACCGCAGTGGAGGACTTTGGTTAGATCCAAAGTTCGAGACTTTAAAGAGCAGCGGCGTGAAGTACTCAACAAAAAGCGCAAGGAATTAAAAGCCCGACCACCTCCGGCAATAAATTACAAGTATGTGAATGGTATGCTCACATGCCCGTAATGTGCGAGGATCTGTGTGCAGAAGATTGGCTACGTAAGCCATGTGCGAGCACGTGAACGCCAACAACAGGGGAACTGAAGCCGTCGGTGTAGCCGAAAACGGCGAGGAGGACATAATCAATTATAATTTGTACTTACTAAAAATAAACTTTCAATGTATATTTTGTAGTAAAAATGCTGGGAAATGCGCGAAGCCGGGGCGGGTCACTAGTATAGTATATAAAACTATTTAAGTACTAACAACAAATTGGTATTCCCACATTCCGAGCAGGACGACCTGAGTGGTTCAGTGGTCAACATGCCAGTCAGCCACGCAAGAGGTCCCGGGTTCGATTCCCGGCTGGGCAGAAAATTTAAATGATGAATTTTAATTTCTGTTACGGGTCTGGGTGTTCTATGTATAATAAGTATGTATTTAAAAAATATATAAGTAGTATATCAGTTAGCTAGCACCCATAGTACAAGCTTTGCTTAGTTTGGGGCTAGATGGCGCTGTGTGAATTTGTCCACGATTATTATTATTTATTTATTTATTTATTTATTTAACAGTTTATTGTGCGCAATAACATTTATACAATATTGACATAAGGAAAACAACACAACAGGTACAGCTTATTTCATAAGAAATATCTTACAGCAGACCTACGGAAGAGACATAATCAGAAAGGCAGACGGCGTGCACCTTAAAATACCTAACCTACATAACACTACCAAAAATATATATATATTAATATATTATTATTATTATATTAAAAAATATACCTATGGGTTCAACATATAGTGTGCTTAATCTAACTAGGTCAGTGAGGAGATTCCGATATAAGAGATAGCGTTTAATTAAACCGATTGTAGAATACCATAATAATTTTGATAATAAGCTTAGTTAAAAAGTTATGGAAACAATAATTGCCTACGTACGGAATATCGATTCCCTTATTCATTAGCCAGAAAGTCGTTATGACTGAACAATTCAGTGTAATTTTGTATTATTACGTGTTTGGAGTCGCTTATAAAATATTAATTCCGCTGCGTAAACTTTTCCCGGCCTTTTGTGTTGCGTGAGTGAAAACTTTTATATTGAATGTGGGTGCTGTGTTCGTTAGCACTATCCGATACGTTGCCTAGTTCACTAACCAACCTAATTACCGGGAAGGGAGGTTTAATAACTCCTAATGATTGGTACCCAACATACGTAGATACGGTCGCGTTCATAAATGCATGACAACCTTAAAATTCGTATTCTTGTGAAAGGAATAAAGTAGAAAATATTTTAAATTTTTGAGGCTGTATTATCAAAAAGTATTTTAATTTATAAGACAAAGTTTGGAAATTAATTACAGCAATTTTCGTTTAATAAATAAAAAAAGACTGCAGTTTAAGCATGAGTTATCGGTGCTTACGGGACAGCTAATAGGCCCTTCTTTTGCCCAATTCCATTTGTTAAACAATGCACCCAATATCCTGTATGTGGCAGTAGCCACAAATGAGTTTTTAAAGTGGTCATGCTTTTATAAACGCGTACTGTCGTACCTACTCTATCTACTCTACTGCAGCCATATCTGTCAACAAGTTTCAATATTTGCATTATTGTGATCCCTATCGGTATGAAGGGTAGGTATTATATACCTAATTGCTGGGTATATATTTTTGAACCGCTCGCCTCGAGTCGAACGGTTTTAAATTTTGATTTTCGGAATAAAAAAAACAATATTTAGATACATTATAGTGATTTACCCTATTTTCACCCGTACTCGTTTGGTGATGCCAATGTAATTAAAAATATACAACGCATTCTTCAGTTACGTTAAACTATGTAGGTAGATACGAATGCAGAAGCATCGGACAGGTAGCCATCGCTTCCCATTAGCTGGCGCCAACGAGGTTGTTGTAAAACTAATACAGGTACTTATAATATTACTAACAAAGAGATCTTACGCAGATATTAGTTGAAACTGAGCAAAGTTATTATTTATCTCAGCGCAACAGTTCCGTTCTGTTACAATGAATTCCGAGAGCAAAGCCCTTGTTTTCCCGTCCAGCACTAATCGACCGCCGCGGCGCATTCACGGACTTTCATTTCGCCAGGAAAGTGGTAAACAATCGTTATTAAATTTACACGGATGTCTTCCCCCGTTCCTTAAAGTGGGAGAGAGACGCTGAACTCTACCCTACGAGTAAGCGGTGCGGCGGCACAAATGCTTGCAATGTCCGACAAAATGACATTATCTGTTCAGCCATTCGTTTCTCTGCAAACTTTGACTGAGTGTTTACAAAGTACTGGGGCAGACGAAATTAGAGTTGCATAACATTTATACGACATGCTGCTGGTCTATTGTCGAGTTTACTTATGTTTATTGGTTTCCTTTTGTTTATCTACAAATGCTGGACCGGCTTAGCAAGGGTTGAGAGGAATGTTTTGTTGCACAGCGCTCTGTGATGGCGTGCAATGCTCGTTCGGCGCTCGGTGTGCGGCGGGCGAGTGCGTGTGCCCCACCGACTGCGCCGGCGCCGCCCGCGAGCCCGTCTGCGGCAGCACCATGCAGACCTACCCCAACGAGTGCGAGCTGCAGAAGACGGCCTGCAGCCTCACCGCGCCAGAGACCTTGCACGTCATCTTCTACGGCGACTGCAAGGACCGCCTAGCCGTCGTCCCTCCCATTGCGATGAGTGAGTAACTTTCAACGGATCAAATATCGCATGACCGTATCGATACCTCTACATAACCACTCGCTAACTTTATTCATTAGTCCATATAAACTACCTACTAACGAAATCGAGGCCCACTATAATATCTGACCGTACATAAAAGTTAAGGATGGGCGCACTCAAAATATTTACCATCGGACCGTCATCAACCGAGTTGTTAGCAGTAATTCCAATAAAGCGACCCATCCTCGATCAATTAACTAACTTTCCGCTTTATCGCTCGACTAACACGCAAATATTTGGACGGGGGTCGGTTAGCTACGACCGCGATGACCACGACCGAGGCGGAGGAGGGCACGACGGCCGCGACGGGGGTGCTGGGCGCGCCGGGCGCGGGGGGCGCGGCGCTGGACGCCTGCCGCGACATCCGCTGCGACTTCGGCGCCACCTGCGAGCTGGGTGCCGACCACTACCCGCGCTGCTCCTGCGTCTTTAACTGCCCGCCCGAGGACGCCATGTTCCGCGTGTGCGCCTCCGACATGCGCGAGTACTCCAGCCTCTGCGCCATGCGCCGCGAGGGGTGCCAGAAACAGCTCGAGCTTCGGTTGCGGCCCCTTGCTCTTTGCAAAGGTTCGTTCGCATGCGTAGACGGCACGAGAGTGCACGATGTAGTGTAGTGTTTGCGATCTGGTTTGTAGTTGTGCTCTTTTTATCTGAAGACGGTATTTTACAAAATTGCCATATAATGTATCGTAGGTATGGAGGTCCGACCGTGCGGTAACAATAAGGCCATGGTCGATCCGACGACGGGCCTCGAGATCGACTGTGGTAGTGGACCTCACCGACAAGACTGCCCGATCGGTAGCTACTGCCATATCGTGCCGAGAGCGGCAAGATGCTGCCCCAAAAGTAAGTACAAACTTCATTTACAATAACTGTCTCCTATATCACTAACCCGCTTACAGCGCTCGCCACATAACTACATGACACTCATAATTTGTAAGGGCGAAGACACCAGCGGAACACGGCACCACAAGTAAATTGGACACAATCACGCTAGCTGTTTACCGTGGAATCCTTTGTGCCCGTATAAATATCGTACATTATGGTTGACACTACACGTGCGCGCCACCTATTTCGAGCTTTATCGTAATTCATTTTTCATAGACGACACAAAGCAAATGGAGGAAAAGAAGCTTGTGCACTGTTCGGAGGGTGCGTTTGGGTGTTGCCCGGACGGGGCGGCCGCTGCGTCGGGCCCTAACGACGAAGGGTGTCCAATTACGAGTTCGACTTGCGGATGCAATCGTTTGGGATCAGTGTCGGATCGGTGCGACGAAGGCGGCCAATGCGCGTGCCGGCCCGGCGTTGGAGGCCTCAAGTGCGACCGCTGCGAGCCCGGCTACTGGGGCCTGCCCAGGATCGGCGCGGGACACACCGGCTGCATACGTATGTATTACCTACCTACATTAGAACCTTATTACGCATCCTTATTGACAATGCCTTCCTTCACTCAGTTCCCCAACCTTGAGCCCCATCTTTAGTCTCTCCGTGCGAAAATTAAATAAAACTCTTTCGTTTCCTTCTTAATTAAAAACAGTGTTTGCTTATAGTACTTAATTTAGGAATTAATTATGTCAAAGTCAAATGTTTGATTAAGGTTTTATCGGAGGTAAAATTCGACTTACTGTGCTCTTAGCAGTAAATAAAATTGTTAATGAGGCTTGAACATTTTTTCTAATATTTTAGCCTGCGGATGTTCAGCATTCGGTTCGGTGAGAGAGGATTGTGAACAAATGACTGGACGATGCGTATGCCGTCCTGGAGTACAGGGACAGAAATGTACAGTGTGCACGGACCACAGAAGGCGGTTGGGCCCTAATGGATGCTCTGATCGTAAGTGTTTATATTAAGAACAAAAAGCATCACACATCCACACCACTACAATTCGTAACTTAGTAAAATTCCCTGTCTTCGAATTTCACAAGCGAATTCTGGCCTGATTACTCGACCCACGTCAAGGGATTCTTACATATTTCATAGGATACTCTTCCAAATAAATATTGGGATAATGTATGAAACCATTTGTGTGACGGAGACGAAGTAAGGGGTTGGGTTTAGCTGGGGCGGGATGATATGTGAAAGATCACGACTGTGGTTGCCTTATTTGCGTACGTTTAGCTCAATGCTCGAACGAGCCGGATGGCTTTTTGTTGAAATAAAATGGTTTTACAATTTTCTTTGAATACTAAAAAGTCTCAAATGTCAGCTGTATAGACTGTACCACCCATTACTGTTTAGGTTCTAGTGTTGTTATTTAGGTTTAATTTCTTTGAAACTTTACAGACATTATTATTCATTGAAAAATTAAACATATAGCCATACGCTTCAGTTACCTACACCTACACCTCTCTTTACCTATTACTACAATGTACATTTTACAATGTTACCGAATCGTGGCATAGGTCACATACTTTAGCTATTAATACATAATTACATAATTTAGTTGAAACATTAAAAGTGACATCGAATACCCTCATTTTCATTCAGAAACGGTCCTTAGCTAGCCATGTCAGTTGCCTATTATCAATGATGCCTCTGTACCTATACGACAAATCACATCGTAATCGGTCCATCTGTTCGGGAGCTACGATGCTTCATACAGACACACAGATACACTGAGCCACAGATACACTGTGTCAAACTGAACACCCAACTTTTTTCGTCAGCAGTCAATAATACAAGCGATGTTTTCAGCGGAAGCAGGCGCCTTGGCCGCGACTTGCGCAGAAGTATCATGCTATTTCGGCGCAGTATGCACGGAACGCACGGGCGGTGCGCTGTGCGAGTGCGCAGCCGCGGCCTGCCCTGACGATGACACCAACATGCTGGTGAGTACGCTGCCCTGCATGGTCATGATGGGCTTTGTTGGGCGAGGTTCAAGTTCTTGAAAATATTCCCATGGGGGGCGCAGGATGACGTCATAATTTTGTGTATGGGATTTGAATTTTTTTTTCTCAAAATTATTGTTGTACCAAACGGCTATCCTGTACATCGATTTGCGTTTTTTTATCATAGCTCGACTACTATACGAGTGCAATTGACTACGAACTCGATCCCAATCGATTTCAACAGTGGCGTTGTATATGTATATGTCGTATAGGTATGTCTAGCTGGACTCATGAAAATAATTTCGTTTGCCTTGAAATCGTGTTTGCATTAGATAAAAAGGCATCACTGACCCATTTCTCAAACCAATTTCGTTTTATTGATCTTGATTGTAATTTTATTGGTATTGAATTTAGTAATTCTTGTTTGCACATTAAATTATTTACTAAGCTAGGCGTTGCCACGAATCCTTATTTCAAACATTACATGAATTGAATTTTATAAGGTGATAAGTTAAAACTAGGTCCAAGTATTTATTCTGCACTCCAATAATCTGATACGCCTGCAGGTATGCGGTAGCGACAGCAAAACTTACGAGTCAGAGTGTCACCTGAAACTGCAAGCGTGTCGCACGCAAGAGGATATCGTCGTGCAGGCCTTCGGGCCTTGCAAGCTCAGCGAACTCGTCGGCACCCCCGGCCCCCTCCGGCCTTCCTCCCCAATACAATTCACCCAGCAAGATGACGGAGCAGCATCCAAATCCACCAGGCACTTACTTAATCCCGATAAATATTATAACAAATACGAGTGGGCAAGGAAAGAGACCGCCAGCGATTTCGACAGCGTACTCGCCGGACAAAAGTTCAAAGGTAAGCTAATGGAATGGAAATTAATAATAGATTTTCGGATGGACACGCTGTTTTTTGTACAAATACGTAAGAGTCTACAACCCAGTGGAAGCCAATCGATAATGTGTTTTTGATAATGAATTGAAATCGATTTTTTTCGGATTCGTTACCAATGCTTAGACCTATTTCGTGCAATGTATTTGCTTGTAATTTTTTTGCGTCAACTTTCTTATATCACAAGTGACATCCGATCCTAATAGAAATTAATTTAGAACGCGCACATGTAACTTTTTGGTAACAGGAAAAAGAGCCATAAATGTTCGAATAGCTTTAGGGACCTTATATACTTGGAAAGGTTGCGCGAGTTCTGTATCCCTTAATATAGCGATGTAGCCGACCGTAACTAGGTTACCATAGTTAGTTTTATGGACGTGGCGCGTCCGCCTCGTCACGCCGTCGCCGCGTCGCGGTCCCCACGAACTTTGCTAAACACGTTATCTTACTTATTAGTAGAAGAAACTTACAATTTAGGTCACGTAAACGGAAACCGTTCAGGAAAAGCGTTTCGGGCAGTGATTTACTCCCTTAGACGTCGCCCTGTAGGTGCGCTACAGTTAGACCCCTTTTTGTTTAGATAGTCTTATCAGAAAATCCGTGATTTTTCACGGCGGATACCGACCGACACTGTTCCTTTGTTGATTCTTTGTTTTTACCGTTTACGTTGGAACAGCATTTTACTTCCGACATTCCAGAGTTTCATTATAAAAGATAAGAGAACAGAATAAAAGGCATTCATTGTTGGGCAGATGTTCTGAGCTATTCTATGAAGATACGACAACATAGTCCAATCATTAACAGTTCATTAATAGCACATTAGCGGGAACCCTCATTATCATTTGTAGGTATATCTGCGTTAGTGAGGTAGTCACGATAAGGGAACAATAACTACGAGCTATCTCATTAGTGTGTTTGCCGGCTGATGTCTGGTAGATAGCAATAACCAATCTCTTACATGTAGGCACAAGGCGTCGCCGGTATTCAATACGATATGATAAGGTAAGGCAAGACAATCTGACCCTACTGTCTCATAATAATTAGGTACAGGACTTAACTGAGTAGGTTCCTATAGCAGGTGAGAGGTTGCGGGAGGGAGTGAAATATTATATACTAGCACAGGATATTAATATAAATATTGGTTTAATTTGATTCATTGATTTTATTAATATATTAGAAATTTACACATTAAAATATAGCAGGTAGCTCCAACTTTAGAAATCTTATGCATTTGATAGATTTCATGTCAATTTACAACTTTTACGTGTTAGATATTCAATATTATTAATTACAAATTCAATTAATAATGCCATTATTAATGTCGCTCATAACATAAATGTCAAATTTCTTCAAATCAGTTAAAATTAAATGTCAATATGATACAATATAGAATGATATGTGCAAAAATTTATAAAAACTACAAAGAAGCTCCGGTCAACCCAGTCTATATGACCAATAACGTTGAGCTACAAAACATTAGAAAGGATTTTTCATTTTCTACAACTTGTTGTTGCCGTAGTAAAAGTTATATAAAATGACATGTAATACAATGACATGTCGCTCAACGTTATTGGTCATATTGTCCGAATTTTTCAGTACTTAATGAAGTACATTTTAATTGTACATAACTTTTTTCTCACAACGATTCGAGGATTGTCGCATTAAAAGTTGTAAAAAATTAAAAATACTTTCTAATGACATATCGCTCAACGACCATATCGACCAATAAGGTCATATAGCCTGGGGTCCATACATTTCTGCCAATCCTCCTTTAAATATATACAGCCTTTTCACAAAACATGGTTTAACGTTTAGTCCTGGTTTAACTATGGTACTAAAGTTAAACCCGCTACCACCCTAGTTTATGTCTCATAAAGTCATAAACAATAAATAAATATTATAATAATGTCAAAATGTATAATTATTAATACGCATTTAAATGTCCAAATGTAAATCATATTTCAAATCACTACTCTAATAAAACTACACACCACGCCCCACCTTCAATTGCCCACCCTTCAATGCTACCCCTTCCCGACCATCTCTGTGAACGTATAGTACGTACCAAGTCTGCCGTCTATAACGTCAGGTTCGCAAACAGCCACCACGGCGACGGTGGGCGCGGGCGCCGGGGCCGTCGGGCCTCTGCTGGGGGACCTCTGCGCTGAGGACGCGGAGTGCGCGGCGCTGCCCGGGGCGCGGTGCGCACGCGGCGGGTGCGAGTGCCGCCCGGGATTGGTACCGACGGCGCATCGGAAGGCTTGCGTTGGTGAGTTTAGGTTTAGTTTTTTTTTTCATATACGTTAAGAACTAGCGATGCATTTGATGGTGTCTCACCTGGTGGTGAGTGACGATGCGGCCGAAGATGGGGCGTGCCTGTTTAGGATCAACCTATTCAGCCTAGCCTCGAATGATTAGGAAACACACTCGCAGGCAACGTGTCCCATTCCTTAGCCGTTAATAATAGGCTTCATAATGCGTTAAGGGGGAACTAAAGCAGTTGTTTCACCGAATGTTTAACCCATTTTCATGCAGTTTACTCTACAACATACACTCATCTAATATCTATACTCATATCAGGTCAAACTGTCAAACTTGAGGAGTCCGCCTGAGTCCGCCACTGCTTTATCTATTAATACCGCCAAGCAACAATGCTTGCATTAGAAACCATCGCAATTACAGGCTTCAGGCATTTCATCTTCGTAGTCACAGTGACACCGCACCTGCGGTTCTGCATTTTGGTTACCTGCAACCTAAATGTATGAATCGTAGACGTTAGGAGCGAGAGTTATCGTTTATCATCAGGCGGCTGTCTGCTCGTTTGTCACTGAATAGCATAAAAACCGATGTATGAACTGTACGGTTATTAAAATAGTTTCATGAAACAATATGTGTTGACCCATTTTCCAAATTATATAAAACAGTCCTCCTTTCATGTGTGACAATAGAACTGAATAGTAATAAAGTATTCACCTCACAGCCATTGGAAATTTGGGTCGTACCAATTATATCCAGCGGCGGGCGGCAACCGCTATTTTCTACGTTTTGTTTGTACAGACCAAGCGACACGGGAGACGACGGAGGAATACAGCGCGTGCTTGTCGGAGCCGTGTTACAACTTGGGCTCGTGTATCGACCTTCCCGGCTCCACATACACATGTGTCTGCACCGGACATTACACAGGGCTCAACTGCGAGTCTCTAGCCAAAGAAGCCCTCGGACCATACATCGAAACACCATCCTTTGACGGCTCATCATACATCCGCCTGAAACCATTGAAAGCTTACCACAAACTGAACATCGATATCGAATTTAAGGCGTTCACCGAGAACGGCGTCATATTGTACAATCAGCAAAAGGCCGACGGCACAGGCGACTTTGTTTCGCTCGCGCTGGTCAACGGATATTTGGAATTTAGGTGAGCAATATTTTCTATTTCTATTTCCACTCCCATTTCTGTGAGCGAACAAATTTCGTATTAAGGTCTACATGTCTCTTCTCATCCTTTGTTTAGATATAATCTCGGAAATGGAGCAATCGTTCTGACGTCTCTAGAGAAACTAACTCTAAACGAATATCACAAAGTATCCGCCAAGCGATACCATCGCGACGGGATCTTATCGGTAGATGACATGGAAGATGTAGTCGGGCAATCTAGCGGCCACTTGAAAGCTCTAGATTTAGCCGATGATACTTACATCGGCAGAGTGCCTGCAAACTTTTCCAGGTAATATTTATAAGAATTGCTTTTGTGATTGCGAATTTGCGACAGAAATAGACAATTTCTGTGAAGTATTAAGTATTTATATAAGTCGTAGATATTGGTCATTATATTTGCCTCATTATTGGGTCATTATTTCACGAAGAGACCTATCAAAAACGTAATGAATGTCTTTGTTCAGGGTTTTCGATAATATCGGCACTCGGAGCGGCTTTATTGGATGCGTGAAATACTTGAGAATAATACGCCATCAAGTGACAAAGAAATTGGGCCGGCCGGACTCATTAGTGGTCGCCATTGAAAACGTTCGGGAGTGCCAATCTAATCCTTGCATGAGTATGCCGTGCAGAAACGGGGCCACGTGTAATTCTATCGAGGGGTCGGCGACGGAATATACTTGTAGCTGCCCTATCGGATTCCAAGGAGCCAATTGTGACGAAAGATTAGATCCGTGCGAGTCGAATCCCTGCGGATATGATGAGGGGCTATTGTGTGACATCGGACCGGAGGGTGGACACGTATGCCGTTGTTTATTCGGAGGCGAAATTGGTTCCAATGGAAATACGTGCAACAATGGTGCGTATATTTCTTACATTGTCGGGTATTCACAATATTATTAAAGCGTGTACGCGTTGGAACACAGCTTCCTTAAACAATGGTGTTTATTTGAGTAGTGCATTTAAACGTTTTACAATCGTTAAAATTTCTTCGCAGACGTAAATGTAGTTCAGGAAACATGGACTCCTCAATTCAACGGGACGAGCTACGTGGAATTACATCCTCTCGAAGGGCTGGGCAAGGCGTTCCGCATCGAAATTTGGTTTTTAACGAACCGTTTCTCAGGGATGCTTCTTTACACAGGGCAGTCTAATAAAGCCAAGGGGGATTTCATAGCGATTAACTTGGTGAATGGATACCTCCAGTTTAGGTACAATTTGGGGAGCGGGGCCGCCAACATCACGTAAGTGACTTTAAAGCTTTTAATTTGAGAAACTATGGTCCTGTTGATGTTTGTGTAGTTACTGTAAAGTAAATGAAAAGTTACTATATAATTTTGTGACATTATCGTTTTAAAGTAGTTTAAAGCGTTTGTAACCTTTGTCCATCTATTAGTTCTAATAGTATTTGTTTGGAAATATTTACAGTTTAAAATCACATCATCGTTTGCCTGTCCTTATCCCATTCATATAGGGTCGGCACAGTACGTTTCTTGTCTCCAATCATCCCTATCTCCTGTTATCTCTATGCTCACCTCTCGCTCACTGATATCCGTCATGACACAATCCATCTTTACTTTGGTCTTCTTTCAGTTTGAAATCATATCGTTAACATAATTTAATTCCGATTCAATTTCACCCTTCATTCCCTACCTACCTTTCCTAGTACCCGAGTGTTAATATAGCTTCTTTTTCCAGGTCCCCGGTGCCAATAGTCAAAGGGCGCTGGCACCGGGCCCGCGTAACCAGGCTCGGAAGGCATGGCACTCTGCAGCTGGATCAGCACCCGACTCAAAGGGGGCATTCACCCCTACCTTTGACCCATTTGGACCTCGCTCTGCCCTTGTTTATCGGGTCTTTGCCGTGAGTAGCTACTTATACGAGTATTGCGAAGGAACCTGGATAATTAATGGTTCTTACATATGTACATCATGAAATACGATTCTGAGGTGTTGCTTTCAGACGGATCAGTTATTAAAAGTTTATAGTATCTATCTTACACCGCTTTGCGTAACCTTATTGTTTGATTTCGTTCGACATAGTTTCTTACATGTTAATTTTAATCTAAGCAATTCGAGAACTTTGTATTTAGAACTTTAATGAACATCCAGAACTTTGTTAAATTGTACTTATGGGCTTTTTGATGAGCTTGATATTCATCAAGATCCGTTAAACGGCAAGACTCTGATTTACGATTAATTCTAAGATAAAACTACAACGTTTTTTCATCAGTATCTGTTTAGTACTATGCTTAGGTACATTTAAGTAGGCCCCCTACCTTGTGAGCTCGCATCACTTTCCCTTGGTTTCCATTATATTTTTGACGTTTAAAGAGAGATTAATGAACGTAGTCCAAATTCAATAAAATACTTTTTTCATTTTCATAAAGTATTGGTAGAATTAATAGGATCCATAAAAACACAAAGCAAGTGGAATAATGTGATAGAGACCACCCCTACGGAAAAAAAGGCGTGCCGTTATGTTTTGTTTCATTACATATTATAACACAAACATACACCACCTTTCTTTGTTACCATTTTTGTGTGCAATAATTTATTAAATAAATAAATAAATACGTTACATATCATTACATTATACACAAAGTCCTACGCCGTGTCTGTCTATCTGTCTATTCGCGATAAACTCGAAAAACAATGAACGTATTTTCATGGGTTTATAATTTGTTAAGGCGCGAAGCCGTGCGAAGCCAGAGCGGGTCGCTTATGTATGTATAAAACACATAAAAAATTGCTGCCACTCGATATATTGAATCAATCTCCCACAAAATGTTCAGTAGCCCAGCCATCTATCGCCGACGGCGCGAATACGATAGTCACAATCATCAATCAGCTTACGAACGCGACTGGAACGTCCTGTCTTTTACAGTGGCTACGTCCGCCCCCATGTGATGTCAGGGGTGACCAGCAGTTTCATTGGAGCGGTGCAACAGGTCTTCGTGAATGGGGTCCCGTTGGCTCTCTTCGGTGGGGATATGGCCAGATGTGTCATTGTGCAAGATGAAGAGAAACTGCCATGCGCTACCACTGGTGTTACTAAGTACGCTGGGCCTCCTTGCGGCGACGGTGAGCTTTGATATTTTTGTCTTTTTTTTCTTCTAGCTGCGACGTCGTAAAACGAAATGTGGTTTACTAGGCGATATCATCGACATATCCTGTATTACCCTTTTGAATTTTAAATAGGATGAAATCCGGATTTATACCGTCATATTCAAGATTTAACAATATATAATTTGCATAATCATGCAGAACATCATAGAGTCAGTTCTAATAGAAAACTGTGTAGATTTATATGAAACATGCTCAAAGTTTTCGTCTATTTATTGGAAGCTAGTGTTGTCTACTTCATTATTATTTACTGGTTAATAAAGTAGCTTGTGTACCTATGGATGTATAGAGAATTGATACCTATATTGTTTGCTAAGTTGAAAGTTATCTTGTCTTAAGGATTAAGTCTATTATTTGTTATATCAAAGCTACACATAATACGACTACTTATTAGGTACCTACACATTTCATTTTATGGCGAAATTATTACGTTAGCATTTACGATAACTCTTAAGTACGAGTACTTACGTTCTTATCTCTGACGGAAATCGCCCTCAGTTTCCCTCAAGGTATAAGCATCTACTGTGGTATTTTCCTTGTTTCTCAGCCTTCATTCCCTCATTTGGGGTCGGCATTTCCTCTTTACGTCGAGATGATCTGTCTTGATTAGCGTCGATATTTAATTGGATTCCATCACAGCCCAAAGTATCCCTCTATCTAATTGTGAATGTTCGTAGGTCTGACTCCTTGTAAGAACAACGGGTCCTGCATACCTCTGTTGAACGAATACAAATGTCTATGTCTCGATGGGTTTCAAGGCCGAAACTGTGAGATTCCTCTCAATGTGCAAATGATGAGCGATGGCGCACCCATCAAGTTCGACGGTAACAATTACTTCTCGTACAGGAGTAAAGGGAGTCGCAGCAGGTATGGTTTATAATGAATTTATTTCCTTCCGAGTTGGTATCCTGACCTTACTAACATTAATAATGATTTGAATATTCATTTTGAGAATATTTATTGTAAAGATAAACAGAAATATTATTCATGACTTCTTAATTTCAATAACAATGTAATAAAACTAACATAAACTTCTATATTTCTAGCTTACATACTAACAGAGACGGGGGTGAAGGACATTATGATGTAAGATAACATTCAAGGGACACGCCAACTTACTAGTAGCTTTTATTACCAGTGCTGTAAGTCTAGATTAGGTAAATGTTCATTATATTTACCCACATACAATTTATATTCGCTTCTTATTTTGTTAACGATCACAAATTTGAATAGGTATGGATTTTCATTCAATCTACCATTACATTGTACGAAGGAATTGTTTCCAAGTACCGATCAACCTACATACATGACGATTACTAAGTAATCACCTCACTCTAAAATTCTATACTCACCGAGGTACCTCCTACTGTACACGACTCGACGATTTCCATTTTGTAAACCAACATTTATTTTGATCAATAGACTAGATAGAGGTAATCATTAAGATACCTACACACAATGAATATGAATATTTTAGCTTCGATGACCTCGCGCCACATTTTTATGAAACTCAAATATCGTGTGCCTCGTTAATCGATTCTGACGAGGTCGTTATAACTGCTTTTATAACTCTCCAACATGACTAAAATTCACAATTTTTAAATTCCCTGTTACATTTTCAAAAGGATAATCTACAGTGACGATTTCAGGAATCGCAACGTGAGAGGCATTAGGTACGAGATAAAGTTCCGTACTTTCAACGACTCGGGACTCTTGCTCTGGCGTCGGAAGATCGGTATACGTCCTAGGGACTTCATTGGCCTCGGTCTCAGTGAGGGGAAGCTGCAGTTGATCTACACGGACACGGATCCGAAGGAGACCAAGGCCGGGCACGAGGATTGGTTCCAAAGCGTGGAGTCGAAAATGAGGGTGGATGACGGGCTCTGGCACACGGCTACGGTGCGCCGGCGCAAGAGACTGGCTATGCTCCAAGTGGACGACACGGCGCCGGTCAGAGGGTATTCCCAGTCACCGCTGGTACCTTCGAAGTCGAATCCCAAATTGTGGATAGGTGAGTGTTGATGTTGTTAAGTTTTATGCGGTTACGATTATTTTGTTGCTTTTTGGCGATACCCGTGGTGTGGCAAATGTCAATAGGAAGCGGTGACCACTTTCGATCAGGTGTCCCGCTTGCCTGTTAGACTACCGTATGATTTAAAGAAAAAATCGTGGGTAGTAAAAATAGTTGAAATATGATGGGGATGAAAGTTTTTATGGAAACTTGTCCCTTGCCCACCACCGTATTTAACCTTTCGGCAGTTCCGTCTATCATGTGAGCTATGTACCTCTGCGTATATGTGTAAATCTTTGGCTACGTACGTTCGTACAAGATATGACGACCTGAGTGGTTCAGTAGTCAACATGGTCTGCCACGCAAGAGGTCCCGGGTTCGATTCCCGGTCGGGCAGAAATTGAAATGATGAATTTTAATTTCTGTTACGGGTCTGGGTGTTCTATGTATAATAAGTATGTATTTAAAAGTATATAAGTAGTTTATCAGTTATCTAGCACCCATAACACAAGTTTTGCTTACTTTGGGGCTATGTGAATTTGTCCACGATTATTTATTTATTTATTTATAGAGATTTGCTATTATAATCTTACTAGCGGTCCCAATCAGTTTTAATCCGCGTTCAGTATAAAACTCTGCCAACATTCGGCTACCCCGCGGAATCGTGTTGCTTTTCCGAGAAATAAAGGAGCTTCCTATTACTGTGAATTATCCAAATCGGTTAAGTTGTTTCGGAGATTAGCGGGTTCAAATAAAGAGAAAGCTTTTCAGATGATGATGAGGAATTATCAGTAGCGCAGTAGTCACCACGTCAGAGTATCTTAGTGTTGCAACCAAATCAATATATAAAAAAAATTACAAACGAACAGTAAACCCACTGTAAAACACTTATACTGGTTTTATGAAACAAACATTCAGAGTCCCAGCCTTTAATTACAGCCCGAAAATAGAAATAACTTCATGCCGCAATCTCGGCAGTTGATATCCCGCTGCTATTACTGGGTTATGCTCTCCGAGTAGCAATCAATGTAACAAGGGGTCATATATTTCATTTAATACACAGGAGGTTCGCCGTCTCTACCATTGGGGCTGCCGGCCGCGCTCTACACTGGCCTGCGTGGATGCGTAGCCAGCGTCAAAGCTACCGGACGCCACATACAGCTCGCGACGCCCATACGACCAACGACCACGATACGACATTGCGACTAACGACATCCCACGAACTCTATTATACTCTACATAGAGATGTAGAGCACTAATGAGAATAATAAAGTGTCAATTGCCAACTCCTCAGAGTACAAAGGGATTGATATAAAAGTATTATTTCGTAGCTGTTACGTTGACAAGTTTATATGAAGTACCTGTGTTGTATACTTACACATATCCATTTCCATTGTTTTACTCCCCCGCCCCATCTCAATTTCGCGCGGCGTTCACTCACTCTCTTGAGCGAAATCTCTGAAATATGTCTGGCTCGGGCGAGGAAATGAAAAGTATTCATATTTGTTAACCAAAAATGTGTTGCCATAAAGTACGTTATGTTGTAGCGTCTAGATCATAATGAAATAGGGATTTATCAATTTTATCTTTGTAAAATGGGTGCTCGGATTACACATCAGAGGTATTATGGAGAAAGTATAGTTTGTGCGGAAGTACTGAATAATAAAATAATAAGAAAGACTCTTGATATTTTGTTGTTATTGAATAGCTGAAATATTATATATATCTAGATAGTAGTTTAGTCCCTAATAATAGTTTCTGTAATAACTAAGCAAGTGCTGAACATTTAATGGCATATTGAATATGAAAGGGTACTTGTAAATGTTTATCGATACTCAAATGTAGGCGAAATATTATTGACGGGCTTTAAAGAGAACATTCCATTTTAACGTGTTATCCAAATGCTGTGAAGGTGCTTTTGTGACATGTTTAACTAGGCAGGGAATTGAAAGGACGATTTACCAAGTTGAAGTGATACAATCGTTTGACCTCACGAGTTTTTTTGTACCTAGTACCATTCCATTATGAAAGTTAATAGAGTAATATTAAACTGTGCCATAGTTTTATCGTAGTTCTAAAATCATACTCGAATCTAAGTTAAATGCCGTATACTATTTTATTTATTTATTACGTTAATAACTAACCATATCGTAAGATTAAATAAATTATACATACATACTCAGTTCAGGGCTGTATTCGCTTTAGTGTACCTTTTAAAATATTCAAAACACTTATCGGATTTGGTTGTATGTACTCTATGCATCTAAAATAAATATTACTTTCGTGTTTTCTGTTGCAAAGATTTATATACATATTTAACGTGTTTACAGAAAAGTATTAATGTTTTTATACCACGAATTTTTTGGGGTACCAACATTTATGGAAAAATAAATTGAACTTTTGCCTTGTAATCTAGCATTTAATAAAATAACTTCTGAAGACTATTTCTGATGATTGAGCTGCAGTAATTAGTTGTACTACAATAATTTTATGTAGATACTCAAAGCGTTATGTAATATATGTAAATAGTGAACTAGTCTAGATTTTTTTACAAGCCGCTTTACTGTTTTCTAAATGTCCAAGAGTATGAAGTATGTTTTTTCGTTTACAAATCCTGTGTTAACATTACTTTTAGAGACTGTATACCTACCACAATCGTTTGGTATTCTGAAATAGCCCAACTCGGGTCACAAAGTCTTATATTTATAGTGAATTTGTATGTCACAATATGTACACTTTATATGGCATGTGTAATAAAAGTATTAAAGTTTAAATTTAAGGATTCTCGAATTTAATTTCGGTTCCACGTTAAAAATCTATTGAATGCTAAATGCGAAGCGCTCTTCTTAGATAAAATAATTGCTAAGTTGTTTTACATTACCTAGATCTATTTGTAAAGTATTATCTATTAACTAATTAAAGAAAATGAAAGAAATGACAATATTAAAATATTTAACAACATGGCATTTAGACTTACTTTTACGTGTTAGACATGCTTCGTAAGAGACATATCGAGGTTCACATTTAGATGATTATATTTAGAGATGCCCTCTTTTCTGAACAATCGGACTTTACAAATAGGGAGAGATCATCCACTCCCACACAAGGGTTTTCACTATGATTACTTTAAGTAAATCGTAAAGAATCACCTAATCTCCTGGGTTCGATGGATCGGCATCGAGGGATCGCAATATTCTACCTTTAGGTACCTACAGTATATAAAACTGGCTCTCGACATATCTTCCAGTCCAATTTGTTACGCAATGAGTGTTTTGATGTAACTATGTTAGTTAAATACAAGAGATAAATTAAATGAGACTGCAATCCGAAATTTGTTTTATTTGCTCCGGCGTTTTAGGGATCTGAACATCTTATAATATTAAGATTATAAAAAAAATGATGATGCCATTACCTTCTAGAAGAGTGCCGCTGCAGGATAAACTCTAGATGTCATATGCTCCGGGTCTTCCAACGCAACAGACTCGACCTACCTATGGTGAATACTTCGCAGATAAACTCTACTAAAATTAAGATGCACATCGATTGCGGTTGCGAAACTCGGAAATCATTTAATCTGGTTGATAAACTCATAATGATTCTGATCCACTAAAGATTTTGTTTTTGAACATTATGATTCACTAAAGATTTGTTTTCAGTAACCAAATTGAATAATCTAAAGTAACAGTGAAGTTAAAATAAAAGGCAAAATACTGTATGCGTAGGCATAAGCAAGTTTCACCAGCGACATTCAAGCCTCCTCGAGTCCCCGGCCGCATTCTACCCGCTCTCAATTCATAGCCTGATTAGGCACAGACTGAACTCGTAAAACAGTCTTCAGAACGTGTCTTATCAGAGTTCTTGATCAGAAATTTATGGATAATAAATTAGTCGGCTGTTTAGTCGACCGTGCCCTTCCACGAATGTTGTAGGTGCTGCAAATATTACTAACTGTGTACAAACACGAAAGCTTTTAATTTAATGACACGGACAATTGGCCGCGACCAGCGGTGGCGTCCGCACTTGTAAACTTTCCCTTTGTTATTTGTTTGTCGATCGTGTTCTAACAACGGATAGAAGAACATTTAATTGGTAACTTTTGCGGAGCTTTGGGTTATTCAATATTATTTGAACCTTCCTCGTGAGTAACTTTCACCAAGTATTGTTGTTAATCGTATTGGTGATATGTACATTTTATGAATTTAGTTTAAATTTAGCATATTTGCTGCTGATGATTTGGTTTATTTCCAGAAATTCGGAAACCATTGAAATATTGTGTTTATTTACGCACGAAAATTCATAAGTAGGTACAAGTTTGCTCGCATTTATAACTAAAATTGGGTGCCCCATTAACGGCTCGCTGGCAATGTTTTATTTAATTAGCTATCATCAGTTGCCCTTAAAAATAGGAATCGTTTAGAATCTCAGTACCTACCTACAGTTAACGGCGGTAAAAAAACTGTCCACTTCGGCTAATTTCGGCATTAGTGTGACAGAGACGACGTTCTATGAACTAGCTGATATGCACTCATCATCATCATATCAGCCGAAAAACTACCATTGCTGGGCATAGGCCTCCCCCAGACCTCTCCACAAAGACCTTCCGCATCCAGCTTGTACCTGCTACCTTTACCAGGTCATCGGTCCACCTTGTAGGCCTACCGACGCTGCGTCTTCCGCTACTTGGTCGCTATTCGACAACATTACTGGCCCCATCGACCATCAGAATCTGTTCTGCGAGCTATGTGCCCTGCTGACTGCCATTAAAGCCTGACATTCCTTCGGGCTATATCGATGATCTTGGTCCTCTTGATTACTTACCGCTAATATTACCTCACCTAACTTTTTTCATAATAATCTACTTTAGTCAGGCATTTGACCGCCATCTCACCTGATGGGTAGCGACGATGCGGCCGAAGGTGGAACATGCCTGTCTTAAAACAGCTTATTTACTCTGGCATTGAACAAGTCCAGGTTATACTGCTCGAGGCACACACTAGCAGGCAGAGCGTTACACACCACAACTGTACGCATTAAAAAGGTTGAGGCGTTGCACCAGAACTTTTTTATTGCCTAGGGAGGCAACCTCATGAAAAGTGGTCAGCGTCGTCCAGCTCATCTGCAATTTAAGGGAACTGTTTCTCATCAAAATTAATACATTAGGCATACTTAATAGGTATGTCTGTCCACGAGACTGGTTGAACAGTTTAGGCCTCCCATGATTTATTTATTTCACACCCTATTATATATACCTATTGCTAATAGAATTTCCAATCATATGGTGTTTATATCCATCTCCACAATACCTAATCATAAATACACATTTTATACATGATCAACAGAATAAAATAAAAATTTTAAAAAAGTAAAAAATTAAAGATACCTATACTAAAAGGGATTTTATAACGAATACCTATATAAACATTTATTGGCACCAGAATAATTAAATTAAATTAAAATAAATGATAATAATTTATAGTAGGTTTTAGCGTCAAGACGTCAAAGTATCGAAATCATCATCATCATCATCAATTCAGCCAGAAGAAGCCCATTGCTGTACATAGACCTCCACCAGAGATCTCCATAAAAGCCGGATCTGTGCTTTCCGCATCCGGCTGGTACCTGCGATCCTTACCAGGTCGTCGGTCCACCTTGTGGGAGGCCGACCCACGCTGCGTCTTCCGGTACGTGGTCGAAACGAACGTGGTCGCTGTTGGTAGTTTCGAAGTAACGGCCCGCAATTATGTTGATATTGTGTTGGTATTTTTTTTAAATGCTACTGCCCTTTTTTCTTACAGAGGTACTTATGTCATTTTATCTTGACTTAACATCCGTCAAAAAAATATTTAAGTCCAGAACAACTTATATAGTTGCCCCTAACCATCAACCGCGCTATTCTACCCTGCCACCACATGGCCTATTATTGGTAGGTAATCAATCAGTGCCATTGCATAGAACGTTAAAACAGCTATAAGTAGGTACTAACATGAAATATCTACAATTTATGGAAAGCCATCAACCATTTGACCTGGTGATATCGTTATTGATCGTGCTGGAGTCGTGATAATAAATTGCCCTGTATTTGGCATAATGGTAGGCATTTTATCAAAACATAGTAATGTAGGCAGTGGTATGGGCGTTCCACGCCTTTGTTTGATTATGCCTACCAAATGAGGTATTTATTCGAAAATATCACGTTACAAGTCACCAAGAGTAACCAAATAAAGTAAACAGTAACACCTAAGGCATATCCCGTATTAAAATGGACCACCTACAATAGAAAGGTAGTTATTGTAAAGACAAATTATATACTTACACCTAACAGAAAAAAAATCTAATGAAAGTGCAAAACAAATTGTTATCTGAATTAAAGATTTAAAAAATCTGAATTCTAATTTTAACCTTAATTTAAAACGTCTAGGAAACTTTTAAGATAGGTTTTTAAATTAAAGACAGAACTGATGGCGCAACTCCAGCAAGAACGACATCATTTACTTACGTTCGGGAAAATGAGTGAAAGAAAATACGAGTGTGATATCATTCTGTTTACTTCAATAATAAAACTATACAAGAAATAAATATTTACTTATTAATTTATTCCAACTAAAATTACATTCGTAATAAATCACACGTTTACGACGTCTCAATTACTTCTCTAGTTCTTTCTACTTAGTAACTAGTTCATTACGTACTTACTTATTAAAAAAGTTTTCGTATGAATAAGATAGATACATCAAATCACGGACCACAACATTTGCATAGCTCCTACCTACCATTTGTAACCCCGCATCCAGGCAGAAGATAAGGTCAGCGCGCAAAGCAAAAAAGAGCGGATTGATATATCATTTCTACTCAGACCCGGCTCTAATCTCAACTAGCCTGAATTATGGTGTAGAAAATATCCTCTCATTCTTTGCATAAGTCATAAATCACCAAGGGCTACCGGAATCCCAGAAGGCATTCCGAAAGAGAAAAATAAGCAATGATATATTAACCAAAATACGGACGCATTGGAATTGGGAAGGAAACTAAAGTTACTACTGTTTTTTTAAACTAAATTACTTCTTATAAAATAAATTGTCAGGCTGTACAAAGTTAAAATAAATGTCAATTTATATGTTATGTATTGTGAATAAACGATTACTTGTAGGTTCGGAAAACCTCTCCGCTGTTTTTTACAAGCATTATCTGTATACAACAACAATGTGTGTGCTGAAACAATGTGGTCTCAGCCACCTACGGTAAAAGGGTCGGGCGTTAAGTATGTTTTCTGTTAGGTATAGCTATATTTTCAATCCAATCGACCTTTGACCAGAGCTTATCGATAAAAATGTTGGTAGCATCAATACAAAACGAGCCATGGTACCGTTTAAATGCACCTAGACGTATTTTCGTATCTTTAGTGAAGCTAAGTTTATAGACCGATATTTGCCTAGTATTTATCTACGATCCACTATCCATTAGGTGCACAAATATTTAGTAGTTCAATATTTGAACACCCAACGTAAACTTGTGACAGAAATAATGCGAGGCTGAAACATTTCGTCAAGGGGACATTTAATTTATAACATCAGTCTACATCTATTAGATCAGTGGTTCTAAACTAGTGGGCCGCGAGCTACTGTTGGTCATTGGAAGCGCTTGGTTCTCAAAGTCATAACGAGGTAATGTTAAATAAATAATAAATAAATAAATAAATAATCATTTATTTCAGAATTTACAATTCCATATTTTTTTTTTGGATTTTACAATTCTATATCTATTTAAGTTCATTACCAAAAATATAAAAATAATCACAATGTCAAATTCCATACTTATGTCAATTAACTAAAAATATAAATGTTAAACAATTTCATAAAATCATAAATTTAACCATGTCAATACATACACAATAAATCAATTAGTCAGTAATAATTACATATATGTATGAATTAAATATAACGGACAAAATATCTCGTGAACGGAAACTGTCTCAGTACAGTCGTCCAGTGGTGGCTGATGGGACACTCGCACTTACCTGCCACAGCCCTCAGGATGGTGTTGCGACTGCCGCAAACTCTGTTCATCAGGGAGAATACTTTTCTGCGTATTATCGCATAAAAATCATTGGTTCGCGCCTCGGCAAACATGCCAGAGCAGCAGCAGAACACGGCAGTCGCAATAACATCCTGAAAGCATTATTGTACTGAACACGCAGACGGTTATAGGCCTTCTGTGTGTATCTCACCCATAGGCTGCTAGTATAAAAAGATTGGCAATATGCCTTGAAGAGAGTAATCTTCACCTGCTCCGACGAATGAGCAAACCTACGGGCGAGCATATTGCTTCTGACCGCCAACGCTCTACGTTCGCGCTCAATGTCCTGGTCATCTTTCAGGTCCTCTGTCACAATGTGGCCCAGGTACTTGAACTGTTTGACTCTCGTCAACGCAGTCCCGCAAAGCTTGACTGGAGGCACCTCTCGCGGAGAGTTACTGCCCGCGGCGAAAACCAGTAGCTCACTTTTAGTAGTGTTGTATTTCAACCCATGACTTTCGGCATAGGCCTCGCACGCGTTTAATAACCCCCGGAGCCCACTGATCGACGGGCTCAGCAGCACCATATCGTCCGCGTAACTGATGTTATTGACGTTAACTCCATCGATTGAACATCCCGCATGCATGCTGCTAAGCTCGCGGACCAGCCGATCGACGTAGAGGTTGAAGAGCCTTGGCGAGGTCAATCCCCCCTGCCTCACCCCACACTCCACCCTATACTCCTCCGACCGCTCCTCTCCCCATCTGACGCAGTTGACCTGATTCTCGTACCAGTGCCTAAAGATGCCAATGAGCTCTGACGGAAGATTCACCCCCTCCAGTTTATTCCATAATACTGGATATGACACCAGATCAAAAGCTTTGGACAGGTCCAAGATGCACGCATACACTGGCGTGCTTCTGTCTGTGTAGTACCTGACTGTGTGCTTGAGCGCCAGGATAGCACTTTCCGTTGAGAAGCCTGGCCGGAATCCGAGCTGGGCATCGTGAAGACAAACATGCTCATCCAGGCGTCTATCCAGCACACCATCAAGCACTTTAGCAGTTATTGTTGCTAATGATATGGGCCTATAGTTGTTCATATCGGATGAATCTCTCGTCCTATTTTTAACAATCGGTACAACAATGGTCTTCATTAGATCTGGCGGCAAGTATGAGTGTCGTATGCAGAGATTGAATAGCAGCGCCAACACCCTGGGTAAGTGAGCCCCAGCATGCTTAAAATGTTCCACGCTAAGTGCATCATGCCCGGGAGACTTTCCTCTGGACATTTGTTTAATAACCGACATTTTCCTCTGGACATTTGTTTTATAAATAACAAAGATAAATTCATGACTGTTTCGAGAACAAAACCTTTTAAAAATTATCTGTAATCCAGATTCAGATTTGTCGATTCGTGTTGACACCGCGCTTCTTCTGCTTTTAATGTAAATTTTAAAGCTTCAAACGCACACGATTAGGTTATAAACAACAAAACACTTACGTAGGTAATAATAATAACAAAACAAGGAATGGTAAAAACTATCGCGTGCTCGGCGAAAGCGTTTTATCACTTTATTAAATGTTCGAGTTGGCTTTATAAAATGCAGTGGCAGTTGGTAACACTCTCCAACCAATGGAGCTTGGTGGTGGTGGAAATTCATTGCATGGCGTAGGGTAATTCAGTTTTTACAGCTCTTGTCTATGGTAATTCCCTCGGACGGTGTAACAACTCCATTAGATACTATCAGCGGAAAATTGGAAATTCGTATGCTCGTACTTTTCATCTACAACTCATAGTCATTGTCAGTTTTATGCGTTTGTGCGTTGAACTTTGACATTAGCCGGGTTTGCTTAGATATTGTAGCAAGTGGATACAATTCGAAAATTAGGAACAATTTGTTTTAAAATAATGAAAACTTAAGTCATTTTCAAATTTACATAAAAGTGTTTTTATGAATTTACGCATTGAAGCTTAAATTATAATCTGTTTGTCTTTGAAGGATTACATTTTAAAAACAAACGTTTGTCTCATCATTTTCTCTGAAAAATCTACATTAACTAATTCTATTTACTACGAAATTAAATCTTAATAGAAACGTCGTACGGCAAAGCACAGCACTGCATTGTATTCACTATGCACGTATTTTTCTTTCAATCTCGTGTAAATAACGGTGAGGTGAGCATATACGTGTGCACTGAGAACAGAATCTGGCGCAGATGGTGCGAACGGGCAGACTTTAGGCCAATAAAGCACCAACTATCAGCACGAGCCGCTTTAGTTCAACCTTTATAATGCGTACGGCCAAGGAATGGAACGCATTACCCGCGAGCGTGTTCCCTGATTATTATAATCTATACGCCTTCAAGGCCTGAGTGAATAGGCTGTTCCTAGACAGGCATGCTCCATTATCGGCCGCATAGTCGCTTACCACCAGGTGAGGTGGCGGCCAAATGCCTGGCTAGTCCAATTATAAAAAGTCTTTTTTTTATTAGACTAATCACTGGACTAATTAGAATTAAATGAATAATGCTCCGTCAACTACGTCCTTTTTCCTCGACGCCGGTATCGTGTGGTTTGTACTGATTATGCTTATTATTTATTTATAGGTAACACTTTTCTCGTAAAGTGGCCTCTATATCACTGATTTTTACAGTCATTATCAGTTATTTTTACATTCATAGTGTAGGCTACAGATTAAAAACGCGTGCTTACCATAACCGTGTGATATAAAGGCTGTCTACTCGTTTGCCTTGATTTGCGTTTGCTGTTGCTCTGGCATCAAAACCTTGTTGGTAAGCTAAAAACGAATAATGCTGATGGTACTTTCGAATTAGAGTTAACTCACACTTGGCCGGTTTATTGTTTGTTTTTCAGATCAAAGTCTTGACGAAACAACAGAAAATGCAGCTCATTTTGTCGTTTAGGGTCCTTGCCATAATCCTTTACTTTTCGTACGACACCAGGCAACCAGAAGGGTTCGTATTCTAATCTACCATGATGAATCTGTGAACGAATGATGGACAATTGATCATACTCTAAAGAAGAATAATAAAAGTACATAGGAATATATAAAAAAATATCAGTTTTTTAGGACCCATAACACAAGCTTTGCTTACTTTGCTTATTTTATTTATTTGTCCGTGTGGTGTCCGGCAGAGTAGAATAGCACTAATCCCGCACTAATGTAGAAGGCGACTTATGTTTTCGGGCCAAAAGATCTAGTCTCCGTACGCTGGAAAATGGGCAGTAGTGATTTCTATTATTATATTCATAACACTGCGATATCCAACCCGCCTGCCAAGAGAGGCCCTAAAACCTGCAGTAGACTCTTATGGGCTGTGTTGATGATGATCATTATATATTTACTCTATCGACTCCTCAGTTACCTATAAAGTAGGAGGTTTCTATGAGCGCAAGCCGACTGCGGGATTTGTATCTCGCGCGCCGCGGCGGCCGACGTGCCCGCAATACCGAGCCGCTGCGCTCGTGTCGCGTAAAACTCCGAATTGACGACTCACTGAAAGAACCTCGAACGCTTACCGTAGCTTGTGTAGCTGGTTATCGGGATAGTGGCGTGAAATATTTCGGATTTTTGTTATGTAATACGGTAGGAAAAAAGGCAAGCGGGCCATCTGATGGAAAGTGACCGCCGCCTAAAGACATCAGCTACACCAGAGGCGCTGCCAATGCGTTACCCGTCTCTGAAGAGACCCCTAATATACCTCTTGAACGATTACATGTCATAGTCGAGAGGAAACACTGTTGACTGGGAGCGAATTCCATATCCGAATCGTACGAGCGAGAAACGTTCTTTCGATTGTACCAGTCAAACTAAACGGTTACTACTAGTACCTACTAAATATCATCATTATCATTCTTGAGGTCAATCCCGGCTTATGCCAGCGTCTACTATTAGTAAGTACAAACGCAGTACCGCAACCTATGCTGTATAGAGCTTAGACCATACTGGTGGTAGCTCGTTTGATACGGTGGTGGATGTTGATAGGTACAAATAGGTAATTACTATTATAAATCACATTTCAAGCTCTGTGATACAATAATTATGAATTATGATTACCACATTGTAAATCCCTTTGGGATTGACCTTGGTTTCCGGCAGAGTAGCGACTAATATTATAGAGGCAGACCTGCTAGCATCTCCGACGTCAATTTCTGAAAATACTTTAAAAATTAAAATAATTTTCGAGTTAGCTAGTAATGTCAGGCCCTTTTTTTTAAGCCGCCTGCATTCTCGCGCGGTCGCCTTAGAAAATTGAGGATCTGGGGCCCTATTTTTTAATCGTTCGCCTTGAATCGAACAACTTTCCATTTTGATTTTCGGAATGAAAAATTCGATATTTTGATGCATGATTTATTTATTTAAGCTGTACAAAAGTACAGTGGCGATTGATGCTGACATGATGCTGATTGTCCATATTTTTAAACCGTACTCTTTCGGTGTTGCCAATGTGACATAAAAATATTGAATTTTTCGATTTATTAAAAGCGTTATCCGTAACTAAAATTTTTTGATATATTTATAAAAATGGTTACAAGCAAAAATTATGCCGTTCGAAAATAACTCTTATCGGAACCCTCCTCGCTTGAGTCAGCAAACAGACTTACACTTTTCGGCTTTTTATAATACACACTTTCACAAACTTACTATAATAAGCTAGTGATTTCGGACTTGTGATCTCCTCAGAATTCACAAATTTTCTAACATTCTTAGATAAGCTGGCCGATAACCAGTCTCCTTTGTATTACTACTGATACACGTCTTTCTACGATGCAGTTATTCTCCCACGAGAAATTCGAAAGGTTCTTTAATGTGTTAAATGGACTAGTTAGCTGATAGTACTCCACTGCACTTACCACACGTCGTCCTAAGTCATTTCAAGATCTTTTCCTCCATAAACTAAGATTTTGTTCCGGGTCTGAACCACAATTCTTTAAGCTGTTAAATAGACTAGTTAGCTGATAGTAGATACGCCATTGCACTTACCAAGCCTCGTCTAAACTATTGAGTTTGCAATTGTGCAGATCTTTTTCATAAGATTTGGTTCCGATTCTATTCCGATTCCGATTTCCGGTAGTTCATTCAAATTCATAAAGCCATACAAGATTATCTAGATATTAGGTAAAAACGACGGATAATATTTGAACAGGATAATATTATAAGCGAGGAGACAGAGTAAAAAGAGGTTATGAAAGGTCTCGAGAAGGAAATAAATTGGGGTTGATATATTGTCCCAGTAGAGGCCCACGTGAAATGAGCCAAGTTGAAATATGAGTGCCGAAGAGATTGCTCCGGTGAATCGGTAACAAAATAATTTCTTAGATTAAATGTTATAATGGTATCTGGATATTCTAGAAGAGGATTTAGGTTAACAAGGATTTTAATAATTAATTTGGTTAAGGGCCGATTGTTGTATCCTCAGATAAAATATATCAGTCTGATAAGTTATTAAATTATGCGACTAAAATAAAAACGTACCTATCTTCACGTATAAGTGAAGGATAACTGTTTGTTTTAATTTGGCAGTATGTTATTTTATTAAACAGATAAATGTTATCTGAGGATTGAAAAATCGGCCCTTCATGGCATAAACTATTTTCTTCAACACATTTTTTGCCAACCTACCTCTACTTACACCTCTAATTTATTTGCATGTTGAGGAATAGACAAGTAATATTGTAAAAGCTAAAGTATCTTCATATTATGAGTAGTTATGTTTAAAGGTTAATAAATTTCACCTTTTCAGACTAGGTGTCATAAGCGGTTCATATTTTTTAGATAGAGGCTGGCAAAAGAACAAGCGGTTCACATGGGCCTCGAGTCCGCTAAATTAGTAATCGCACGATTGAATTGTGATTGGATCGCAATCGCAGGTCAATGGTAGTTTGGCAGATTTTAGGTATTCTGCTACTTGATTGAATTGTAATCGGATCACTATTACTGATAGCTGCTGCTCGATGGCAGTTTTACGCCATTATGGTATTTTGCGACAATTAAAACTGCTGTTGAATTGCGATTGCGATTCAATTACTATTCGATGGCGCCACTTGTAAATTAGCGAACTCAAGGCCCTGATGGTAAGTGTAACCGCTGCCCACAGACATCCGCAACACCAGTGGGGTCATGAATGCGTTTCCGGCCATTCAAATAGGGAGGCAAATGAGCACTTGCAACACCTGCTGGATTGCTACATATTTAATTAGAAACACACGAGTATCATCATCATCACAGCCCATAACAGTCCACTGCAGGACTTAGGGCCTCTCCCACGAAAGAGGAGGTTATTGCCATAATATCCACGATTGGCAGGCGGGTTGGAGATCGCAGTGTTTAAATATAACAATGGAAAATGCTGCTGCCCATTTTCCAGACTACGGAGACTCTTGATCTTTTGCCTCGAAAACATTAGTCGCCTTGTACGACACCCACGAGCGTAAGGGGTTGATGCTATTCTACTCTGCCGGACACCACACGGCTAATACGAGTATACACTGACAATAATATCCTATTCAGTCAGTAGGTCTGAAGCTAAAGCTAAAACTGTAATTTTTTTCATTTAGTCTGTCTGTCTGTATCTTGGCCGCGCATCACTCCGAAACTTCTGAATGAATTCAAATGGAAATACGAGCAAATATGATTTGAGTTCATACTACGAGGTAGGACATTGGATACTTTTTACCTCAAAATTCATCACGGTTTTGAAATAGGTGATGGATATTAAAATGTGTATGATTTCATTCATTCTTTTTTTTTGTATAACTTTAAAGATTGTCCCGTAAATATTTTAAGGTGATCGATGATGTTATTCTGAAATTACACCTCATTGTTAGGTGCAAATAACTTGAAACCTGGAATGTACAGGAACCTATAAACGTACGGCTCATCGTAAGCCGGCGTGTGCATTTTATTAATAAAATAAACATCTTGGCGTCAATGTTCCGGTTGTGCTTTCGTGTACCAGGGCTTGGAATCCACCTTGACCAAGATCCAGGATTTGGCAGATTAGATAATTACAGTGGAGCGACTGCCATCTGACCTCCGTGGCCCTGCTACCAGGGAAACATGAGATTGGATCATGGTTACATATTCAGTCGCCTAAACATGCAGGTTTTATCACGATGTTTTTCCTCACCGTAAGAGCTTCGGTTAGCATTCAACTAATGTACATATATAACTCAGAAAAGATTCATTAATACACATGGCTGCAGTGGGATTCAAACCCGGTACCTTTCGCTTACGAGTCGGATACCTTTACCACTTGCCACCGACGCTCCTCATGGCGTGTGCATTATATTGGCTTAAAATGAATAGGTCTATTATTAATATCAAATATTAAACTTTTCGACGAACCTTTCCGATTTGTTTTCCAGACGTTTCGGTAGGGTGTAAGTCCTGTTTAATGTAATAAATAATAATTGTAAAGAACGCGAGTTTAATTTGAAACAAATGATAGGCCTATTGTCAAAGTAAGACCACTCTAAAGAAGTCATAATTCCAAATGATATTTCTCCATAAAACTCCGATTACTTCTATTCTAAACTTACTCGCCAACATGACAGGAGTGAAGAAGGAGGGTAGGGACGCGCGAGGAGAAAGATGCTTACTTACGCTTAAAAAACCTCTAAATCTAAAATCTGAATCATCACCGCAATCAGTCTTTCTTTGTCTGAACTATTTGTTTGTCTGTCTATTTTTCGAGCGTATGTATGTATGTATTAGGTATGTCTATTTTTTGCTACTCAATCTAATATTCCAATCTTCGTTCTACCACTAAACGACGAGAGCCTCAGCGAAATGACACTGTTTTACAGTTGAAATTACAAAGACTATTCGCACAAACCACTTTGCTTCAACATTTATTGTGCGAACCACGACGGTACTCTCTACTTGACTTTCCGTCTTTTGATAAATACTACGTGGGAGTTTTCAAATCTAAAGTAAAAAGTTGCTTACTTTATAAGAGTGCTTTACCAGACCACAGTGTTATTTAATATTAGACACACCAAGCATCCCGTAATCCACGCCAGCACAATAAATCTCACAGAATCGGTATAAAATATTCTCAATATACTTATTTTATGTGACATGGTATGGTACTATCGCACGCAAAAGCGATTTAAATAACCCGTCCACTCCGCCACTCGACGAAAGGGCTACAAATGCGATATTTAGATGGAGGCGTGTACGAGTAACAACAATATTGGGCCCGGTGACGGGGATCCGTGGAAATCGGCGTCCGTGACTACGATAAATCGTTTAATTCCACCCCGGTGACTCGGCCGATTGCGAGAGGCCGAAACGCCGTCACGATTTACTGCGAGCCTGCTCGGCCGCGCAAGCCTTCCGGACAGTGGTCCAAGTCCGACACTGGCCACCAGATGATGGATATCGGTACTATTGACAGCCTTTACGACCTAAGTGGTTCAGTGGTCAACATGCCGGTCTGCCACCCAAGAGGTCCCGGGTACCCATTCCCTGCCGGGCAGATATTGAAATGATGAATTTTAATTTCTGTTACGGGTCTGGGTGTTCTATGTATAATAAGTATGTGTTTAAAAGTATATAAGTAGTTTATCAGTTATCTAGCACCCATAGCACAAGCTTTGCTTACTTTAGGGCTGTGTGAATTTGTCCAAGATTTTTTTTATCCTCGGTAGACCGTGATCATCGTGATAAGCGATCCGAGAATATACTGTCTAAAGAGCCCTACGTAGGTTCGCGCGCCTACGCGTACGGTAGCTTACGCGATATATATCCGTGTTCTGTACATATCTTCTGTATTCCGTCAAATCTATTGTCCAAAATCCGTGACCGTTGTTGAATAGAAGCCCCCTTCGGCAGTTCAAAGGTTTTCTATAACCCGCACTTGGCAGCAGGATGCGATAGTATAAAAATTACATTAGAATACTAGTATTCTAGTAATTCTAGAATTACTCATAATAATTACCTGACCTGCCAAATCCTGGATCATGGTCAAGGCGGACCCCGAGCCCTCGTGCGCGAGAGCACAACCGGGACATTAACGCCAAGATGACTAGAATTACTCATAATAATATACATCCTAGGCTTCCAAGATATACCTTCTAGACTAGTGCATAGATGACAGAATATTGAACGACTAGAGAGAGAAAATGATTTGCCTACTTTGCTGAAACTTACTTATTTTACGATGTAAAATATGCGCAGTATATTTTCAAGGCTCTTTAATTACATACTTATTACAAAGTTAAAAAAAATCGGGTGGAGCTGTGATGAAACACACGGCTGTTGGTTTTAACGTAAAACGTCTACCTTGGTTGCTTTGAGTCGCTTTCGAAACCGCCTCGCCCGCTCAGCGCCGAATATTGGGGTATATCCACGTATGGTCCATGGCACTCTCTTTCCGACGATAGCAGTGACTTGTATTTCTTGCTGGCTCTTGCACGGGCTGAGACCGACATATTTAAATTTCGTACTTTTTTACATTCAAAACGTTGTGTTTGTGTTCAGTGTTTTTTTCAAGACGTTTCACGTCGAAAAATATATTACTCTCAATTTAACGGAGATACTAAAAACTAACTAAAAATACAAGCTACAAAAGTTTGGGTACTTGTCATTTGTATCAAATATTGCAGTGCCCGCTAAGGTTCAATATCTGTGAAATATGCTTGTAACTACATTTACGAACCAATAAATATATGAGTACTTATTGAGTATTGAAGTTACTTGAGCAACCGAGAAGCAACGACGGCTTGCCTAGACTTTAAATTTTAACATAGGTACTAAATCTGGAGATTGTTCGGCCGTTGGATAAGAACGTTATGGCGAAATATGCGCGACATACCTATGGAAAATATGTGGGTATAAAACGAATAAAATTTACGTAGACACAGTTCAAACACTGTAGTCAACATCTACTGTGTCTGGACTCGAAATAGGTGTCTGCCTGCTGCTTCGACAATTTCAATGGTCACAATGATGTCGATCGTTGATAAAAATGTGATTTCAACGGTCGCACAAAATAAGGGTAAAAGGATTTCTGTAAAAAATAAAATATACTAAGTACGAGAGGTTCAACAGTAGTGTTTTATGGCAGATTTTCTTTATAAAGTATATTTTTTAAACCCATGTTTTTCAAATCGAAATAAAATAAAGAAAAATATATTTCCTATCAGTGAAACTAGCTTTATTGGAAAGCTAATGAAATGCTATTTATGTTTAAATATGATTTCCGCCATGTGGCCTCTGCGACTGGCGCGTAGATGGCTCTATCAAGACGTCAAATTTTCACACACTAAATAAATAAACGCAGTCGTAAATACAAAGTAAGCAAAGCTTATATTATGGATATTAGATAAGTGATAAACTACATATACTTTTTTTAATACATTCTTCTTATACATACTACACCCAGACCCGTAACAGAAATTAAAAATCACCATTACAAATCATTATCATCATACATCATTAAAATCATCATTTAAAATCATCATCACCGCTTGGCCCGCTTTCCTGTTTGTCTGATGCGTAGCATAAAAAAGAAAAAATTATGCTCGATAGGAAATCCAATCCTGGACCTCTGCGTGGCAACCGGCATGTTAACCAACTACTCAGGTCGTCAACTTTTTTTTAACTGACGATGTTTTTGTTAAAAGAATAAAATATTACAGTTTAAATGTTGTTTAAACCTTAGAAAAGTAGGTAGTTAGTTACAAAACTCGGTTATAAGGGCGGACGATATCAGCATGATTAGGTAGGTACGTAGGTATTGCGTTGAATACCAAAGGAATGAAAAAGAAGCAAAGAAAAATAAAGTAACACACTTTTCTTATACACTTATTTTGTTCTGAAAGAAATATAACTTGTACAAAGCTCCAAATGGTTGGAATCCTAAAAATGTAAATAAGCTTTTCTATCCTGAGGCTCAGAAGTACAGATTACTGCGCTCGAGTTAACACCGAGGCAGCCATTTTAAGGTGCGTTCAAATCTTTAAAGAAATAAGTACCTACCTACTGTGCTTACGCAAAGACAACAAAAACACAATAATTTTTCTTTTTCGTTTTACATTTTCCGGTTTCGTGGTAAGTAGACATTGATAATTTCCCAAGCAACGGCTAATATCAGCTTATTACTATATGATGTCGTTATTAGACGCTCGAGAGCACTCACATTGAATTAATGAGGCTCTAAAGACGTACCTACCTAATATTACAGTAGTTCGAATCTAATGTCGGCAATAAAACAGTCGAGCTATATTATAGCTATTTATTCTTGTACAGGGACGGGTTTTATGTAACACATGGTACTGAATACATTACTTAAATTAGGGCTCGAGTATGTCGCTTATTTATCAATGTTCTCTTCCCAGATAGTATCTGTTTTTATTATACAGACTTGCGGTGTAAATTATTAAGTTCTCAAATGGAAAATATTATTTAATAACAAGGTTTTCAAGTACCATCAAAACCATTACAAAGAGCCCAAACACAATGGGGTTGTCTTGGTGCGTTCAGTGGTTACCTTCTGTCATATCCACAGACCTTGAATATCACCTAGAGGTATAGAACCTCCATTCTAAAGTACCCATGATAGTGTTATTTTATTGCGTTCATTACTTTCTATCTTCAGACTTTATCATCATACCAGCTCCATTAAAGTATTGCATAGTAATGTAAATGTATTGCCATCCAAGTTACATAGGTATACCAAATTCAGCTTAATTAAACACCGGTAAGTGGGTCAAATTAGACTTACAAGATTTGTCCCGAACAGACATACATACATACTTATACCTACATAGTTTTAAACATCGCAAATTAAATAAGAGCTTATAAAATAGCACATGCTACCTACATAATTGTGAAAAGCTCTACTTGGGAGTGTCGTATGGGCTTGGGCAGCATTTTTAGACGCCGCTTCGCTTTTTTTTAAGTTTTTTTTAATTGCCGCAAAGAAACCAAGAGGTTTAATAAGTTTTAAATGTGAAGGTTCAATTTAATTTGTCTGTAATCTTTGGGGGATTTCTGACACCTGTCGGATGCTTTTTATTATTTGCGCCAATTAATTTTTGTGTAAGCTCTTTCGTCAAGCGGAAAACCTCTTCAACACAGATTAAGTACATCATACCAACATAACACCTATCAGTGTACTGTTACGTTACATGACGAAGATCTAAATTAATTTAATAGAATTGTGTTACGTATCTGAAACTTATTACTAACTACATTTTCTTGCCAATCGATCTATAGTACCTAACTCCATACCTAGTCAAGTCCCCGGGCCTGAATTTACAACGTATTGGTTAAAGGTCTTTGGTTAGGGTCTGTACATACATACCAACTATTTAAAAAACAACATGGGTTTTAGACGACTCAATACCGTCAAGTTACCCTCTTCTAGTTTACTATAGTGTGCCACAAATTAACTTATCCAAACTTGTCCGAGCCGATGACAGCGTCCATTGATATGTCATTTCAATGAAGTGCCGCTATTTTTCCATAGAGAAACGCAAGAGAAACATTATTTTTATTCGTTATTTTATTCTTTAAAATGATTTCTTTTACTAGACTTTTACATGTCGCAGCGATATACCTATTGTTAAAATGTAAAATTATTTTTTAGTCATCGTTATTTTATACAAGTTTCTAGACGATTACATTGTTGGAAATAAGATCTCACCCATGTTATTTTTAAAACATTCATGAAAAATGTGTGTACCCAAAACGGATTCTGCAACTATTGGTAAAGTAAATCTGAACATGTCTAGAATAAAACTTGTGATAAGTTGAGAAATACAATTTTTACAATACTTTGTAAAATATTTTTTCTGAGCTTGATTCTTAACATCACTGTAAATTTCATTTTTAATATAGGTTATAACTCTAAACAAAAAAATGTACGGTCTACGTACTCCTCTATGTACTTATCCTAAAAATGCAGGCAACATTATTGCCTTTCTTCACCGACAACAAACTAGTATCCACATTCATCACTAACATATCCTCATATATATCAGCCGCATACGTTTACCACAGCCGTTTACACATATAAAATTTGAATCAAATTCTATTTATTTTACGTAACAGCATTATTTTTTCCACCCGAAAATTATTTGCCCCGTATAAATCCGCCCTTACATACGGGCGGACGCTCCGGGCGTTAATTGCGGCCCTTGGCGGAAGAACCCGGGGCAATTTGCGCGGGGCCACATTTACTAAAATACTGCCACGAGGCCACATAAAGACATTATTGACTCGTCTGTTTATGGTCGCCTTTGTATGGGCTTAAGGATAGATGGGCAGGGAGTCGTACAACTGTTTTAGAGATAATGTTTATGTAAATGGTTTGTGATTTGATTTTGGTAATTGATGAAACAATTTTTAATGCTTACTATCTTAGACCGTACCGTAGGCCTCCCACAAGGTGGACCGACGACCCGGTAAAGATTGCAGGTACCAGCTGGATGCGGAAGGCACAGTACCGGCCTTTTTGGAGATCTCTGGGGGAGGCCTATGCCCAACAGTCTTTCGGCTGATATGATGATAATTATAACTATGTTAGAAGAACCACATTTACTAAAATACTGTCACGAGACCACATAAAGACATCGTCTCTCTAGGACTCTAAGACTCGTCTGTTTATGGTCGCCTTTGTGTATTAGATGGGCAAGGAGTTGTGTACAACTGTTTCAGAGATAATGTTTATGCTGGATTTGTGATGTGACTTTGGCAATTAATAAAACAATTTTTGTGCATACTATTTTAGTTATAAGAGCCAGTGGACCACCTGATGGAATAGGGTAACGTCTACTATTATAATAAAGATTTTTACTCTGATTCTGAACAAAACACTGTTTTCTTTAATTTTAATTACTATATTCAAAGACAAAAGTGCAAAACCCAGATACGTTTTCTGGCGAACTAGGCTGCAAGGAGGGCTGGCGGTATCTTACTCGCGATGACACGGAAACTTACTTTGGTACTTTGACATGATTATTCGTGAAAGTCGCATGAAAATCAACACATTTTATAGACTATTTAACTAATGTTTAGGTAGGCATATAAATAATACTTGGCCACCTAAAAATGTATTATTGTATAATGTAATTTTATCTACACTCATAGCGTAATGTTCCAATTACATATTTGAAAACAGTCGTTTAAGGGTACACTTTATTCACGCCAGACTATAAAATTTTAAAAAATTACTTTTCGATACAGCATTTCCCATACTATTTTCATTACAGCTATATCGTAAAATAACTTTTTAATCATTATGCAACACTTTTATTTTTTAATTTTTGTCGGGCGCCGGGACACGGCGTAATGTAGGCTGAATACTTAGATGTCTTTAACAAATTCAAACTCAAAATTTAAATTTGCCTGTTTATATTCTGTGTAATTATTTTCCCGCTAAACATAATATTTTTTGTAATTGTTGTAATTTGTGTTTGTAAATGTTTTTTCTTATTGTAAGCAAATAAATAGATAAATATGAAAGTAGTAAAGTGAATTTCCCGCCGCTTCATATCCTCGATGCGTAGATACAACAGAACTGACTCGCAGCTTACTTCCAGCTAAGTTGAGAAAATTATAGGTACGATATTTTAACATAAAAACATGAGTGTAGATAAAGTAGTGTATGCAACTGCATATAATTAGGTATAAAAACACTCGTGTCAAACTATTATCATACTCGGCTACGCCTCGTATGATAAACAGACACTCATGTTTTAATACCCCCTTTTATATGACATTTGCATAAGCTACTATTAATGGCCTAGTCCCCTAGTATAATTTTCTTTTATTAAAAAGAATATCCCGACGCATTTGTCTGCCTGTTTGTCAGAACGTGTTAAACTCCAAAAGTGAATAATCTTTCACTAATTGAAAGAAACATTCTTCTCGAATGTGCCTAAAAGTACCTAACATAATCCCACCACGGGATATCCGAATAACTTTAGCAGAGTTCCGCATTGCATGCGGATGAGAATCCCGGATTCAGCTAGTTTAGTATAAATTATTGTACCAAATAACATTTTATATTTCAATTATAGCCACTGCAATGTGAAGTCCATCAAAGACTAGCTCATGTTGACCTGTAATCCACGGATACACTTTTCCTCTTCCATTTTTTTACGATTCTAATACAGTTAAACCGAAATGGGATCTGAAGAGTTTAAAGCACTCATAATTCGATTTTATTAAACGGGCACTTATCTGAAATTTTAGCTATCGTGTTGAAGTGGGGTCGGGCTCTAAAAGCATCGCAATGTTGTGAAAATCGCTCCCGGCTCGCGAACCTTTTCCTACCGTAGTAGGGAAGTGCAATTGGACAAAGAGATATTTTACAAATTATACGGGACTTCAACAAGGAACAACCTATTCGAAGTTTATTATTTAAAATACCTACAGAATAGCGAAAGAGAGATTTCATTTCTGTTTGCAATTTTAGATGCTGATTTCGAATTCATTGACATTGTTAACATAGAAACTTACGTATCTTGCAATTACAATCAATCGTATCGCACTTTTCGGTCCTAGTAATTTATAAAATGAGACCATTGGGAAACGACAATACCATTGTCACATCACTAAAGCTTTGCAAAAGAACCCCGGAGAAACTTTTCCTTGGAATAAAGCAACATTTTTCTTTCGTCAATACTTGAATCGAGTGATATTAAGTGGGGTACGATTAAGAAGGGCGTAGATCAACATAGGTACCTATATTCAAACACTCGACATGTCGACTGTTTTTCTTTTTACTTAAGCCTCTTTGAATTATTGAACAATTTCAATATTTTCTCGTAAAACGTATAAAGTTCTGTGAAAGTGATGCTGTAAAAAATACGATATCGTGGAATTAATGCTCTCATTAACATGTAATAAATCTGTGTAAAGTTTCTGCGATTCACAAATACTTTTCTAAAAGTAAGGACAATTTAAGATGTTAGCGCTGTGACTCACCTAATTGCATTACGCTAAGGCTGGTCTAGTTTGGTCCAACGTCACAAAGCTCTACTTTCCTTTTTTGTAAATTCATTTTTTTATTATTTTTTATGATGTGTCTTTGGGCGAAATAAAGATGTGTCTATGACTAAGTTGCCTACTAATAGAAAAACCTAATAGCTCAAGGTAAAGCTATTCGTCTCAATAAAAAGTCCCATTCCAGTGGCTATACAATAGTTCGGTCAATTTGTAAATGCCGTTCATCTAAGCGAGTACCAACGCAGTCCGGCGGGATCGAGACATTACCCGTATCACGGGGCCCGCTTCTTTCCGGACCCGTACGCGTCTAAATTAAAGGCCATTTGTTTAGTCGCCACCTCCGACGGCCATGGACGAAACGCTCTGCCGATAAACCGTTTATTCTCACAACATCTGTTTTCTCTATCAGTTACGAGGGGGTTAAGCCGAAAAATTAATTAGGGTGATCGTTATTTTTTATTTTTCACTCGAGGCCGGACGCGGGATTAGAAATAAAAGTTTAATTTCTCGTTAATGTTAATTAAATTGTAAAATTCCAGTCGAGTGGACGAGATTATTTTGTTTTTGCTGTAACTCGTCTTAGAATGGAGTCTTTCTGTGAAATTCGTGTTATGATATCTGTATTTTTTACGACTAGTGTAGATTTTAACAAAATATTTCTGTACTTTGATGAGTACTAACACTGTAATAATTTGGTTGATATTTCATTAACCAAGCAGCACAATGAAATGACACTGTAATGCACACATATCTACGGTACCTATTGAAAAATCCACAAGTTTCGTCTTCAATACCTAGTATCGACAAAATAAATTCAGTTGTCCTTATAATCCATTTCATGGATTTTTTATTATATTTAACGACAGTAAACGAGGTTATAATTTCCTTCGAAACTTAAATATATATCTACTACATGATAAGCAATATTGATACCCCACATCAACAGACTTGACACTCCCGACTTTCCACGATCCTCTAGACAAGACTAAGAAGTTTCCTGTGTCTTCTATTGATCGCCTTATCAGTGACATTTGTGCAGCGGGTACGGGCCGCAGTGCGTGCGTGGCTGTGCGGCCAGTGAGTGCATTTTGTCGTCCCAGCCGCTGGAGCGAGGTCACAGCGCCTCGGCGGGAACCGAGCAGCTAAGCCCCGACTCCCGACTCCCCAGATTTCTCCGGCTCTGAATATTGATGCTTTATAAATGCGAGAACCGCGAAGCGCACTTTACTCCACTTTTTGTTTGAGTTGTTCGTAGACTTTGAGAGCAATTTGTTTCAGCGACTTTTTTCGCAGCAAACAAACACGACTCGGGGAGAAAATGTGTCTAGCTCGGGCGTGTTTGCTCGATCAGTTGCACAACGTGCTTTTTGTATTTGGAACACATTGGGTACTTATATCTGCTGTTTATAGAATACGAACGTAACTGGATGTAAACTACCAATATTATTAACGAATTGCGGGCGGCATTTTGTTTGTATTTAGCAGTCGCAAATACAATAAAGGGGGTATCGAAAAACTCAACACAATGTATGTGGAATCTTTACAAGTCCATAGTAGGACCAGTAGGACTATGTAGGTAATATCGATAAGTTTTTAAAAATTTATAAAGCGAGAGAGGGAGCTGTAAGTTCCGTCATTATTTGTTTTAGGGCGTCAAAGCTTGCGCAGTTCAAAGGTATTTCCCAGCGAGAGCTGCCGACTCGGGCCGCCGATTTGAGCTCCGCTACGTGAGCACTTATCCCAAATTAGTAGGGTGCCTCTCGGATCCGCCATCGGCGTAACACGCGATGGGGCGTGAGATCGGCTTGCGCCGAGTTAAACCGATCCTGTCTAAACGGGCACGAGCAGACATTCGTCGTGGTCCCGTTCCGGAACATATTTCAAGACAGACGGCCTCCCCGGCATCCAAATTATCCCATTTCTTCCGATAAACTGCCGAAATTAGGATGTAAGCTTCCAAGTGACAGGTATTCCCGGTTCATGACAATAAATCCCGTCTGTCCCATATATAATTTATTACCGACATTTTTCAACGATCCCCTTGTTTTGTTTAGGTACGTGAAAGTTTTTCGATACGTCCAGATACCTTTCATATTTTACGTGACGACCGTGAAAAAAATGACACAGTTAAAGCACTATGCAAATGAATTCTTCCCTTCGGAGGCGTACGTAACCGGAGCTTCGTAACCAGCTACGTACCAAACAAAATTCTTCTTTAAACGAATATAAAAAACGAATTTCAATAAGAGCTTTCTATTATGGTAACAGCTGTGTTCTATTTCCACTATATTTTCAAATAGAAAAGTTATTTTTTATCCATATAACTAGTTAGCATGCACGAATACTCCATAAAAACAGAGCGAACAAGATATCCACATAAAGTTTATCGGCGAGACTGCTTTAAGATAACACAGCTCTTCTAATCAATTGTAAAACGAAACGCTTTTCCATCAATGCCCCGTTGTTGCGTCGAACAAAAGTCTTTCGCCCGTGCAGACTCTACTAAACCTTATTGTGAGCTTCCCGGCGTTTAAAATAAAACAGAGATCCGACAGGCAACGCTCCATAATAGCTCATTCTGTTCTCTAATGCTGCAATTAGAACGGAAAATACCTACTAGTCAAAGGATTTGTCTCTCGTTAATGAAGACTACAAAACATCAGCCGTTTTTTCTCTCGGAAAACATTCGAGTAATTGATATTTACTGGGCGCTCCGTAAAGCCCTTTTTAGTGAAATTAAAAGAAATAAGAACTTTTTATTCTGTCTTCTCCGTCTTCCAGACACTGCTCAGCTTTTTAAATTGCTGTTTTAGCATTCATACAATTGTTTACTGTCGCAAGGGTAAACTTGGTTTATTTTTAATGGGTTTAGATGTTTCCCCGAGGAAACAGTCAGCTACAGAGTCTACTATCTATTATTAGTTTTAGAAAAATATTTGCATTGTCTATTGCTTCAGTGTACATCACACCATTGTGCCACAAAACACTAATACCGGCACCGTGACTAACCTATCTATAAAACACTATCAATATTTAATAGTAATTTATAGAAACACCTCTATCAAAACAGTTTCTACAAAATTCACAGCCACGAAAACATACATTCAATACTTAAACGCTCGTTTGAAAAACTCGTAAGAGAAATTCACCGTGTCGTTAGCAAACAGAAACGCGACGTTCGTTTAATTAAAATTCTTGGGAATTTATTTACTTATTCAATAAATGGGAGCGACGGAACGGATGTAAAGAAAAAATACAACCGCATTATTAACCTATTTTAGACACTGCAGAAAGAGACAGAGTGGATGATTAATTAACAGCGAGCTGGCCGCAAACGCAGCTCCTTTACAGAGGCGGTCCGCGGGAACTTTAATATGGGGCCTTACAAAGAGGGCCCCTACGCGGCGTTGTGTGTATCGCAGAGCAGAACCGCTAGCTGAAATGCTTTGCATAGTTTCATCATCTCTTCGTATTTACGTGCAGGACAAACAGACATAATTTCTGCCGCATTGGGACTTAACGGATTTTCGTAACATATTACGTAATTCGTACGTGAGTGCTACTTTCGAATTTATGGAACTAATTATGACTAATTATCGATTTACAATAAACTGACAGTTGCTGTTGCACATCCCACTTTTTAGTCTCGGCCCCGTTGCGAGCTACGCCCCTGTCGGCTTGCGAAGGAAAACTTAATTACTTTTCTCGGCAGAATCATAAAACTGAATAATTCATACACTAGCTGCAAGGACAGTCTTGAATGTGTGACGTAGTCGCCACTTCATTCGGGTACTCGGCTTAAATTGAATTGCCTCTTGCATGGCGGCGCTGTAATTTTAGGTAGCTAATTTCGGGGAAACAGTGTTTCAGCCGATTATTGCTTTGTCCGTTACGTAAATGGACAACGGGTTTCGCTCTCTTCGTTACAGAGTCGTTATGTAGTTATTACCGGGAACAGTTCGGCTTTGCCTGGCATTGTCAGACACGGTACGGCTCTGCCTAGCATTACAGGGCGCGGTTGGGCTCTGCCTAGCATAGTCGGGCCCGGTCCGCCTCTGCGTGGCATTGTTGTTGTCGGGCGTGGTCGGGCTCTGGCTTGCGTTGTCGGCTACAGTCTAACTCTGCCTGGCATTGTCGCGCGCTGCCTGGCTTTGCCGGGGATGGTCCGCCTGTGCCATCTGTCGACGTTGCCAGCCTGGGGTAGGCGTGCTCCGGTTCTAGGACCGCCAATATGTCACTATATATTTCCATCCTATTTTCCTATCACTGTCTTCTTTGATGATTGAAAGAGATATTTCTACTAAAACATGAATTTTGAATTTCACTTTCTAGACTCATAAACATGGCAGCTAAGCATTAGTTTCCGTAGGCGTATCAGAATCTCACCAGCAGCGATAGACTTCATCCATTACACTATTTTGGTGTAAGTTACTCGAAATAAAAGTATATATACAAATACAACATCATCGATCACCTCAGCGTAGTTCAAGATACTGACATTCGATCTGCAGGATAGCTCTCATGGGACACGAGTCATGTCTATGTAGATGTTGCTGAGACTTGTCGGATGTGGTCGGAATACAATAAAGTTTCGGTGTTTTTATCATTGTTGGTATTTTAAGTAGGTATTTTTGTAAAACATAGGTATTATTATATGATTTGTTTTCTTAGTGTAATCATCATCACAGCCCATAACAGTCCACTGCAGGACTTAGAGCCTCTCCCACGAAAGGGAAGGTTATTGCCATAATCTCCACGCTTGGCAGGCGGGTTGGAGATCGCAGTGTTGTAAATATAACAATGGAAAACGCTGCTGCCCATTTTCCAGCCTACGGAGACTCTAGACATTTTACCTCGGAAACAATAGTCGCCTTGAACGACACCCACAAGTGTTAGGGGTTGGTGCTATTCTACTCTGCCGGACACCACACGGCCATTTACACACACTTAGTGTAATCGTGAATAATAATTAATGTTGTTTTGTGAAGGAAATTTATGACGTACTAAAAATTTTAGTTAATGCATTGGTTTATAAATCGCTCGTACGTCTGCCGAGAATACGAGTAGTAAGTAACAACTTGCAGTAAAATTATTATAACTTTACTGTACTCCAGATACTCGTATACTTTTAAATACTAATGTCATGTATAATACATTAGAATAAACCTTCTAACCACATGACTACCTCTTTATATAAACCATTACTAAAAAGTCGATTGCAAAAAACTCTAAAATAAAACAATACCGTCCACGAAACACCAGTCGTCTCCTGTAACAACGTATCAATATTGCATTAAAACCTGCATTGCAATACTACAAGAGAACGGCAAAAGATTACCACATTTCATGAACAGTATGTGGGATTCTGCGAAAAGAGGACAGAAAGTACCCGGTTAACCGCTTCTCTCGCAATCCCTGAGGATCCAGGGACACGTTCCATTCGCTCAGCACTCCAGCTTATACAACTCTCAAAGACAATTTCACTGTTCTTTCTCCGGCTCTGTAGAGCTTTGGATATAGCTGACATATAATTTCGATTCGATGCGTCGACCGCCCTGGCTGGCATAGGGGATTTTGCTAGATCGAAACGTGTACGTGAGATGTATGAAAAGTTGTCGGTGTCGATGAGTTGTGTTTTTGTAGGTATTTAATTAGGTAGGTATTTACTGGCTTGTTGTTCAAGAAGATAGACGGGAAGAAAGTTCGGTTATTGATTGTTAATTTTTACCATCCAAAAAAAAGGTTGGTATTAGGTATATATGTTTAGAAACATGGAATACATGGTCGTATCGTAGTTCTCGAAAAGTTGGACAAAATTCCAATTCATTTTTATATGAAATCGAATTTCATGGAGATTAGTACTGTCTTGTTTAATCGAAGCCCTTTTAGTAGTTTAAAGAGGTGTTACAGGTTAAGAAAGGACCTTGTAGTATTTGGGATGACGAACAAAAGTTCTAGTTCTCTGTCAAGGTTATGCACCAGCTGACCAACGTTTTGTGGCTCTCCTATAACTCGCCTGTCGTGACAAAGTGGAATTTTTACGTACTAGACGACGTAGGATCAGCTACGGTGCCCTCATAGTCTATTATTAATGGTGGCCACGGCACTCGTATTCAATTATTTTCATATTTTATTATCTACATTTAAGTGCCTACATTTAAGCCTTGTATAATTAAACACAATTGTAACGCTCAAATTCCATTTGTGACTATACCGAAACGCAGTTTGTGTACTCGGGTGGCAACAAACACAGGAACTGCCAGGAGCCACAAACAGCGAAATAAATGCTATCCTCGACATGTTTTTGGCGTGGCAGTAAATTTCATTTTCGTCCAAATGTATTTATTCTGTAACCGGACAACATGACAGATTTATTTCCAACTTCTGCGGCTCAAACTCTTTCAAGATTGCGAAGTTAGACCCACCCGGCGGTTTTTACAGCAAAAGTGGATTAAGATTTCCTCTATGGGAAGGTAATATTTCACATTATGGTAGGTTCTCATGATTTATAGGCTAACTTCTGGAAGTTTTGCATGTCATCCACTGGGCTCCTTTGCGAAATTTTCCAAGGGAACTTTAAACTTCTTGCTTTAGATGGATGAGGGTGACTTACGTATGCTTTTTGTCTATGCCATTAGATGTTAGGTACACGGAAGACGCGAGATAGTGGCTGCTTTGCACTATTTAATTTAACCGTATTTGTTCTTACAAATAAGTTTAAATTAAATAGTACAAAGCAGTTCTCGCTTATCCAGGAAACTATAAAAGCTTTTAACTACTTGTACGATAATCGACTGTTCATCAAATTTATAGATAGTTGTGGTACTCGTCCTAAATAATAAAACTGAATTCTATGAGTCTAAGAATCCCATTTATATCTTGAAAATTTGTTCTTAAACGCATAATTACACAGTCAAAGTCTATTCGGCTAACATATTTCTATGAACGAGCTGTGCGCCACGCCAATAAACGGCCACAGCCGTTCAGTGATTAAAACCAAGTCTCGATTCGCACCTAATGGAAGCTAACCTATTTCAATCACCACGGAAAAGCTCTGTTAAATCAATAATGGTCTCCGTTACAGTCGGAAGTCGATCTATCAGATTCGCGGACCCCTTTTACATCAATAGCTTGTAATCTATGGCTAAGAATGTTTGCCACTAGTGTTGATTAATGGGGGCCGACTCACGGATTGTTCGAGCGAGATGAGTTCTGAAGAAGCATTCACAGCCCGTGAAATTAACTTTCGTCGCTTTTCTAAGGGCTGTCAGTTTGTTGGCAAGAGTGGGAGCATTTCGCCTTTGTGACCCAATATTTCAAACGTTATTGGAAACGTTTGATGCCCGCCATTTCTCTTGGACTGATATTTTGGCTCGGCACTCTTTCGCTCGACGGGAAAGTGCTATTGCTCATTTAAGTTTTATGCCCTGTATCTACCTTCTTCAATATTTATTGCATCATCAAGTGGATAATTATACCGTGAACATTAAATGTCCAACTTACTGTATTACTTTACTGTTACAAGTGTTGATAAGTCTTTAAGTACAGTCGTGCTTATTATACAATATCAAATAAAGAAGCTAGGGCATAAATAAATACAAAAATGTCAATACTCCTGACAATACATCAAAAATAAAGGCAGTTTTAAATGAGTAATTAAGTCCAATAAACTGATTAATTAAATTCATAACACAATTACCTTTCGCAAAGTTGCCAGCACCCAAAATGGATATCCATCCACTTTTGAAAGGACACACGATAAATAATAACAATACCACGTTATTACGTTCCATCGTGTAATTCAACCAAATGTGAAATTTCGTGGTGACAATTTGTCGGCGCGTCGGCCACGTTAATGTAGCCTAATAGCGATGCGAATTTCACTATGATTTAGTAACGATGTTAACACGACAGCTGGAATTAGGCATCGATCCGACGTAAACTAAACTTTGACGCGTCTATGAAGAATGTTGTTGTAGTTGTGTTAGTTTTAGTCCTTTTTGCGGTTGACGGTGACGACTTCTTGAAAATATGACTTCTCAGAATGACGACTTCTCGAAATGATGACTTCTAGAAACTTAGTCGAATTTCAACCCTGGTCAACCAACCAGGGTTGACCTTAGTCAACCTTTACTAGACCCACTAAAACTTATCCCAAGTTTAAGTGTCATTAACCGCCGTGGTCGTTTTAAGAAGTGGTCATTAACCGTTGTGGTAGGTAATTGTCAAAAAGACATGTCTCACAAGTATTTCTGCAAATCGCACTAAAAGAAGGCATTTAAGGCACCCCCCCCCCCCCCTCCCCCTCCTCCCCTTTTGTTGGAGTGCTGCAACGTTGGTTTATTTTATTGATTATATAGTAGTGCTACATTCTGTGTGGCCATGTTAGAGAGCTGGCGCGGGGGCCAGGGTCTACCTTCAATAGCCAAACTCTAACATAAGACTACTCCATCCTAAAATTAAATGTAACGGATCGCGCCAAAAATCACAGGCGGGAGATAGTCTACAATATTATTACGATACAAAAACTTAGTTTCCGTTTTTACTGTTGAAACCATACTGTTTTTTATTCTAGACTATCCAGGCCTTAGACCACCATCTCACCTGGTGGTAAGTGACGATGCGGTCGAATATGGAGCATGCCTGCCTAGGAACAGCCTATTCACTCTAGCTTTGAAGGCGTCCAGATTAGATCAGGGAACACACTCGAAGGCAACGCGTTTCGTTCCTTAGCCGTTCGCATTATAAAGATTGAACCGAAGCGGCTCGTGCGGGTAGCTGGAAGATCCGCAACATAAGGATGAAGCGCTCGCCCAGATCGCGTTTCCCGATGGCAGAAAGAGGCCGACGGAATGAGGTCGTGCAACTGTTTCGCACACTCTCCGAAATGCAACCTGTAGAAGACCGACAGACACGCAACCCTACGCCGATGCTCAAGCATCGAAGATCAAGGCTCTGCAGCTTAGCATCAATCAATCAATTGCGGATCACAAATAATCTTAATACTCACAGTGTAGTTTAAAGCCTGCTTGTGCCGTACAAAGGGGATATTTGGGGGCCACTAATACCGCCTTTTCTCAGTGTCTAGTGTCTACTTTCGATAGCCAGACTCTAACATATAGACTTCATCCTAATATACAAAATAAGCACGCCTGGAGTCGCAGGCGAGAGTTATTTTACAATATTACATCAAAACAATAAACTTAGACCCCATACAGTTACATTTTTTTTTCTTTTTGTAAGAAGCTTGATCACATTAAAGCGGCCATGTCGCTCCATACTGTTACAGTCTGTGGAGATGGGTTAGAGTGAAGTTACCTTCGCTTCAAACCCATCCTGACCAGTTTATATAGCGCCCTGGCGTCCTTCGATAATGGGAAAGCCAGGATACTATTACATCCACCGACTGTCAAAATTTTTTTACAATATAAATGCATGTTTATTCTATGTTGTTCGTTTCGCACGCATTCCATTATGATATGATAAACATCTTCGACGGAATTACACTCACTACAATTGGGAGAGTCTGATTTTCCCATCATATACGCAAATTTATTTAAAGGAATGTGTCCGGAACGAATTCTAAATGCTAACACTAATTCGTCTCTACTCAAACAGTTATCGATCCAAGGATTATTCAACGGCTCTGGTTGTATAGTTCTGTACCAAATGCCAACATATTTCGATCGCCTATCGAAATGTTCACTCCATAATTCGTAACACTGTCTCTTCGCCAAATGTAAACATTCAGTAAAGAATGGAAGCCTATTCACTACACAGCCTTCTGACGCCGCTTCCTTTGCCAATCCATCTACTGTTTCATTATGTGCTATGCCACTATGCGATGGGATGCACTGAAGATATATGGTCTTTGATTGATTTTGTACTTACTGTTGTACTGTACTGTTACAGTTACTGTTGAAACCATACTTAATAATCCCAGTGTAGTACTACGCCACACGTTTTAAATGTGTGGCGTAGAAAGTGGATAGGTGGGGGCCACTAATGGCCGCCGCGCGTCACACTCTTGTCAATAAACGCTGGGCTTTTAATGATGCCTTTGTTGAAGTAGGCCAATTACTACCGGACGCGTAGGCGGTTGGATTATTTTGAAGAATTATTTCAATTTTGTTTGATGTTTTGACGGGTATATGAATTTTTAGGTAGCGTCTAAATAGTTGTTCGTGAGCATTTTGTTTATTGGATACACTACCCACGGCCGCGACTTCGTTCGCGTATACCTACTTTACATCTACCTACCCTTTTTTCCTTGCTTATAAACCTTCCTCTGGAATCACTTCATCTAATATAAGAAATCTGAGTGCTACTTGTGAAGCTTGTGAAGCTACTTTGTATTATACTATGTATAGAAAAAAGCGGTATCTACAGCATTTGAAAAACTTATTCACATGATAGATTTTAGTCTTCTAATAAAATCAAATCACTTACTTATTTTTCGTTAGAATTAAACTAGTTTCTATGCTATTATACTAACCAACGATGTTACTACTCTTTTTGTTTAACGGGCTATGCATCTCCTGTAGCCAGGATCTACAGCGGCGACCACACTCAGTTTCTGAGTTGTGATACTCATAAGTAATTTCTCTACTCTTGTTTAAATATTCGACAATAAAAAGTCCGTAGATATACTAAAAAAATCCGACGGAGGCTGCTATTGCCATTTTTTTTTTATGTCATACGTTAGGCAAACAGGCAAGCGGGCCACCTGATGGAAAGTGGTCACCACTGCCTATAGACATTAGCAACACCAAGAGTATCGCTAATGCGTTGCCCACCTCTATAACACGTCCATATCCACGTCCACGTATGGCACGCCGTGCCATATTCTATTCCCTATTTCAATCAATATACGCCATTAATTTTTTTTTCATCTTGGTAAATTAAATACGTGCCAAACTTTATTTAACTCAAATAATAAAAAAAATTACAGATATAAATATAGTATTATATAGGTCGACAACTTAACTTAACGACGCAGAATGGGTGACGTCATGTGACGTTTCGGGGCTGAGCGCGGGGGCGCGGGCAGGGAGCACAAGGGACTCGTGTGCATTCTTTTTCCGAGGAACGTCATCAACTGACGTTTCGCGGAAAAAAATGCTCACTGCCCCTCGCCCGCACCCCTGCGTTCATCAATGAAAAATCACCCTCCCACCTACCTTACCTACCGCTGGCGATATACAAGTTAAGTTGTCGACCTATATAGAATTTGACAGTAATTTTGTTCTGCCAGTGCAGTGAAGTGCATCAGTAGTTCCCAAAACATTCTTTTTACTACTTTTTCGTTGTCTGATCTCCAATAGCCCTACGTTGGTAGCACTTTGTTGGCGTGACGGGCGCGATGCTGGCACGATGCTAGCGGAGCGCGATCGTGTTGCCGAGGCAACACGCCATGCCACGCAGTGTGACTATCGCGCCGATCGCCACCTTCGATCGTACGACCCGCTAGCCTCGCATTGCGCCAGGACTACGCTACCGCCGAGCTCCCTGTTTGGAAAGCCTTTTTGTAAGGTTTCTGAATACGGGTGTAAAAGTGCTCAGAAATTTAAAGCAAATTTTACGGGCAGCCAGCTAGCGGTTAGCAATTTTTTCAGTATCACCAAAAATCCTGTCTTATAATAATCCCACTATTAATAGTTTGATGCGATTTCAAAAACACTGAATGAATAAAGCTTTAGAGAAAACACAGTTAAACATTCTAATATATATTTTTCGAAACTCCACATGTAGGTATTACTGTAGTCTGACGTTAAAGTTAAATAAACAACATCATAGTGGTAATACATGGATTGAACAGGGCTTAATCTGTCTAAAAACGATATCTCATTTTAGAGCCATGTGGTGTTCTATAGGCAGAATAGATTATGGCATTAATCCCTGCCATTTTCGAGAAAGAGATTAAAATATCCAAGAGGTAGATCTCTGTTAACCAAAAAATTGGCAGAAGCGTTTTATAGTCTCTTCTCAGTGTGCTCTGCTTTCAGAGTGGTCGAGCTACATGGAGCATCGCTGCTCTCGCGATGCTCCATATAGCTCGATGTTTGACTGAGGGAGTTAAAGTTGTCATTTATAGTAGTGTGTCCGTGCCGAAAAGCACCCACGAAAGTCCTGTGGTAGTATCTACCTGGAAGGTACAATTGGCCTGCCAAGCGTGGGATTACCTATGATATTTTCATGGATCTATCGATTGGTAATTAACCGTTTCAGATGAATTTTTATTTTTACTTTTGACAACTAACAGTTTCTGCGCGGTTTTCGCCTATGTGGAATCCAAGAATTTAATTATCCCGCGGGATACTTACATCTTGGTAAATGTTTAACTTTCTCCGCGAAAGAGTTTTCGAATTAGTTCAGTGGTTTCAGAGTTTACAAAAGTAAACTCAAACCTATATATATTTTGTCCAACATTTGTGTGTATATTACAAGTAACAATATATACAACTATACAACATTTGTACATTGGTACATCGCTGAAAGCGATAACACCATTGCTCGCAATTTTGTTTTCTTGTGTAATTATCTCTGTTACTTTTAATGTGCGCAATAAAAAGTTTTTATCAACTTTTACTTTCTTACTCATATTTGTCTTTCTTTCTTACTTACTTATTTTACTTTCTTTCTTTTTTACTTACTTATATCGGAACCTGACTAGCAAAAACTTCTTTTTGACTTTAACTTTGTAATTTAGTTCCTGTATAACGAACCTAATGTTTTTCACGATATTTTACGGCTTTATACTACCCGATATTCTCGAGTTGCAAAGTGACAATAACGCAACTGTATCTAAATATCGGGCACCTCGTTAACCAAGTTACGCCGTAAGAAACGCCTAAAACATACTTATCTAATCCCGCAACACACTCCCTCATATTACCTACAGGCCTAGTCGTCGTAAAACAAACCAGAAGCACTCGCAGTACGCCTGGAACGAAAGACGCTAGCCAGTCCATATATCAAGCGAGTGTTTTCCGCAGCCCAGCCACACTTCAATGTGAGACAACAAAAACTGGAGTGCTATTGGCGACCGTTAACGTACCTAACTCCGTTCGGGACGAGGCATTACTTTTTATTTGCTATTCAGAGAGAGGCGCTACGATTTTGAGATCAATATGTAAATGCATTCGAGAGTGCACACGGCTCGCCTGAGGCGCGAGTGCATTTTGTCGTAGAGGGAAGCCCAGCCAGCCGTGAAGCGGGAGCTACTGTTTCTGCACGGGCTGTGCGCTGAGGACATTTTTATACAGTTTTATGGCGTGTGCTACGTCGCGATGGTATGGCTGGTGCAATGCCGGTGTAGCTCTAATTGCGGCTTTAGGAGCACCGTGGTTCGTGTAGTTGGCGAGAGGTTGAGGCGCGATTTTGGTGCGATTCCTACACGGTTACTAGGCGGACGGGACGCGTAGGCGATGCGTACGCGATTTGTAAGCTAACCCATGTTGGGTTAGTGTTCAACTAATGTACATAATTCAGAAAAGAGGCATTAGAGGTAGGTACAAAGCGCCACTGGGGTTCGCACCCGATACCTCTTGCTTACGAGCCAGACCTTATCCCAATGGGGAAAATACCTTAATCTCGCGGGATAGTTGAAAGTTAGTAGTTGAAAGTTGAAACTTCGAACGGATGAAAACCGCGGATGTCAGCTAGTAAACATATAAAGATACAGTAATAGAAAACAATTTTAAGTTTACATAGCAAGCTTTTATCGCGCGGTAGTAGTACTCATCAAGATCATTCCAAAGAGCTCAAAAACGATGAGGTGATTTTGTTACGCTCAGTAGTTCCTATGGCCACTTTCCGACTCCATCATCAGACCAGCTCCATTGTCATCCAAGTTACATAGATGTACCACATTTCAGCTCAATTGAACGCCGAGAGTGGAACAAATTAGGCTTGCAAAATTTGTACATACTCATAGTTACAAACATTGCAAGTATTAAAAAGGTAGTAAAAATAACAATTAGGATGGGCACAGACCAATAAAGTAAGTATAGGCACTGACATCATTTATTCGTATGGAATAGATTCGATTTGAGATAACCTCATCACTTTTCCATTCCGGCCAATTCCTCGGTAATTCCTTGCCCGGCGTTTATATTAATTTATTCGGTTTACTCCTGAACAAAACGTATTACTGGCCAAATTATTATCTTATTCCTTTGAGGGCTTCAGCCGTAATCTCAATTTATATGGCTCGCTTAGTGTTATTTACTTTAGCCAAAGTAATTTTATCTAGTTCTAAAAATACTATAAAAATCATCTTGGGGTTAATATCCCGGTTGTACTCTCGTGCACGAGGGCCCGGGGTTCGCCGTGACCATGATCCAGGATTTGGCAGGTCAGGTAATTACAGTGGAGCAACTGCCATCTGACCTCCATGACCCTGCTACCAGGGGAACCTGACCAGATTGGATCATGGTTACACATCCAGATGTGCAGGTGTCATCACGATGTTTTCCCTCACCGAAAGAGCAAAAAGTACTATTATTGTTTATTGCTTTCGTCTTCGCGTACCTTAACTTTTTTATGCTATTCAGTGACAAACGGGCAGGCAGCACACCTGATTGTAATTGGTAATTCTCGCCCATATCAACTATACATTATTTATTTAGGTTGCAGATAACAATAACGCAGAACAGCAGGTGCGCCACAGTGAGGACTAAGATGAATTGCCTCATGCCTGTTATTTGGTTAGCTACCTTATCCTTCAAACCGGAACACAACAATGCAAGCATTGTTTCTTGGCGTCAGAATAAGGCGGAGGTCCCAAGTGGACTCCTCAGGCTTGACAGAGTCCTACCACCTATGTCCTTTGCCATCCAATGATAGTCTCCTTATCAGCAAGATAAGTAATTTCGCCGCAAATAAGGCGATTTTAAGCATATTACAGGTTCTTCCACAAAGTAGTTTGTTTCGCCATAATCCGCGCTCAGTGTGATTGAATAGTTGCATGTTTTGCGGTATTAAAAGGCATGCCGTGGCTGCCGGTCGTAAGTCCAACATAATTTTCACCAGCTAATGACTCAGAACCACCAGAGCCAGCATTAGCCGAGCATGTAACGTCGATCGCTTACACCCAATAACACCAAGACAGCATTAACAATACTTCTTCTTCCTTCAATTCTTCCTTTTGTTCTATTTTTTATGGGTACGCAATAATTTCAATTTGTATTCTGTCATCATATTATTGGAGTGAAGTTTTACTTTTTTTTGCTGTTGTTACTAGCGAGGATCTGTAATTGGCTTGTTGGTTCTAAAATACAATTTATTGTGTTTTATAAAGCGTTAGTACTCCAATTAATAAACTAATAAATCCATCGACTAAAGTACGAAAGCGCCTAAACACGTTAACTAATAATAAATAAATATGCTTCGACAAATTTACACAGCGCCACCTAGCCCCAAAGTAAGCAAAACTTGTGTTATGAGTGGTAAGCAAAACTTGTGTTATGGGTGTCATAGATAACTGATAAACTACTTACAAATTTTTTTTTAAATACATTCTAATTAATTATACATACTACACCCAGTCCTATAACTGAAAATAAAATTCATCATTTCAATTTCTGCTTGTCCGGGAATCGAACCCGGGACCTCTGCGTGACAGACGCCGGTCTGTTGTGTTAACCAACTGAACCACTGAGGTCGTCACTTCGGTCATGTTTTTAACCCAACTTCATCTTCTACATTGGAGACACAATAATTTTATCAACTCACCTCCATCAAGTTGCAGAAGTACTGAGTAAAAAGCTGAAAACGAGTTAAAAATTATTTCGTTTTCCGCCAATAACGTACCGAAATAGCTCTTCCCTTTATTGTTTCGTGTTCAAAAAGCAACGTGAAGTTTCACAAAAGGTTTAGGCTGATCACGAAGTGTGATAAGCCTTAATAAAACTTTGAATGACTGTTGATAAGAATGTTTAAAAGTTAATTTAACGTTTGCCGCGGGTTCCTCGCTCGCAAATTGTTGTTAAGTATACGGTGTCAAAATTTGTTGCTATGCGGTTACAACGCAAGCTGTGTTCACACAAGTTAAATACGACTTAGTCCAACTTGGGGAGACATACCGAACTAGACTAAGATGCCAGTTTTGGCTTGCAAACTGCTTGACTTGTTTAGTCTGCTACGTAGCTACGGGGCAGATGTAATTCAAAACAGTGTCAGACTTTCTGTTGCTTAAGCGCGTAAGCAGTTGCAGTTGGAGGTTGGGACACTATCAAAGCAAGCTTAGATTACAGTAGTTAATGTTGGTACGGACGAATAAATATGAGGTTGCCCAGGAGCTATATGCAAAATGATGCTTTATGTTGCCTTATGTATGTTCGACGGTACGCTAATGTCAACCTTGCTCTTTCTGATGTGTATTAAGCCTCAGAAGGCAACTGGCGCTTGTTTACTACTAGTGGACCGGCGCGATTTCGTTTACGTAGCGTTCTATTCCTACACTGCCCTACATTACCGTACCCTACTGCAACACTATAAGGGTAGGGTTGGTGTGAAGACACCTACCCTATAACTACCCTTCACCTACTCTACATCTACCCTACATCCATCCTATACCTACTTTACACTTACCCTACACCTGTTTTACCCCTATCTACCCTTTTTTCATGCTTATAAAACTTCCTCACACTATTTATTTCTGAAACACGCATTAAAATCCGTCGCGAACTTTAAAAGATCTAAGCGTGCATAGAAACCGAAGGAAGCAACTTTGTTTTATGCTATGTACCTATTAAAAACTGACTTTTGCCGTCGACTTATCCAATTAAAATTTTATTATGCAATCCCGTGGTAATTTGTCGGGATAAATTACAACCTATGTCATAATTATCTTATACAGTCTAAAAAAATGCAAAGTTTGATCAAAATCACTCAAACAATATCAATCCAAACATCCATGTTTATATTGTATAGTAGGATAGTAGGATTAGTAGGACTGGAAATTCGTGGATATGGTGTTCTGGATATTTTGTTACTTTATCATACAACTCACGCTCTACCTTCGCCATCACCATTCAAATTAATTATGAAGTATGAATTTTCAACCCCTCCTTATCAGCGCAGTTCATCGCATTCGTTCGTGTTATTAAAAGCCATATTTTAGCGTTAACTCCCCGTGTTGAATTTTAAATTTCAATTTGCGTGACAGCTGGCCATGAAACTTATGTATCGCCGACACCTACCGTTACTTTTTTAAATCTATTTTGCTTGCCAATTAATTATAATATAGCATAGATTTTTACATATACATTAGTCTGTGTTATATAGGAAATGTACTGCTACTACGCTGTGGCTGTACACAAGCATTATCTGCATGCCCTATAATTACATTATTCCCTCTCTCATTTACTCCTATGTACCTATCTTTGTAAAATTGTATAAATTTAGCATTTAATTATTTATGTAACGTATCTCTTCCTTCACCTTATCTTATTGTTTATCCCGCACCGTCTATCGTTTTCATTAATTTTTTTTTCAGGGTTGACTGTTAGATAAGGCTAGTTTAGCTTTAAGTCCGCCAATGTATTTTAGTGCATAAAGTTTTAACAAATAAATAAATAAATAATATAATACGATAAGCAGTTAGCCGATTAGTCGGTTAGCCGTCAGTTGCAGTCGATACTAATCCTAAGTAGTACATAATAAAGTCGCTTTTGGATTGGTCGGACGTCCGACCACGTCCCTTCGCAACCAAAAACGACTTTATTTTATACAGCGTAATCATTACTGTCAACTGCAACTGACGCTGACGGTTGGTCAGCTCAGCCAAAACGGAACGTCTGTTACTAGTTACACCTAGTCTCCATTAGTCTGATTTGTAAAAGTCGATGACAGAGGTAGTTTTGGTAGTTTCTTTGATTGCTAGAAATGTTTATTTCAAGACAACAAAGGTACCGTAGTAACAAAGACTACTACCGTAGGTTTTATTCCGTGTTAATCTAAATCTTTAACTTTTTTTAATTTAATCTAAATACTTATGGCTCAATTTTATTATTATTTATTAAATACATAAATTGTTAAACACATAAGTAGGTAGTTGTCGGTTTGATCGATTTAATGAAATTGACAGGAAATCACGAAATACTAAATTAAACCCACAAAGTACACGACTGTGGTTATTCGCACTAATTGAACCTCCTGCTTGAGGGTGTGCCATAAATAAATATACATAAATTAGACATGGTAAATATTTGCATTTAAAATTAAACAATCTGCTGCGGTAATTTAATTTGCTAAGCAAATATTGTACAGCTCTCGTCTCGATAATTTAACTTGACTATTTGTTTACATAAGTCTGTGACTCTCAACTTTAGTAAGAGCAGGCTATTGAGAGAATTAAAATTAAAAAGTTGCATTGGAGTTAAGTGGGGATACTTTGCCTCAATGTAGATGATGATAGATAAAACAATACTTTTTATGTTTGGATATCAAGGATATCCAAGCGCGAAGACATGGCCTTTAATTTATTTTTCGGTTTTAATTTTTGGAGTCAGTGCCAAACTCCCACTCGAACATTACTACGCTGGCACCAAGTACTAAAATCAATTACATTGTACTTAATGTTACGATTTCACTTTTTGCGTTTTGTATGGTTTCGAAGTTAAGTTATTTATTTTTATTCAAAATTATTATATCAAAAAATTTAAAAGCCAATAATTTGTTTAATAATTGCGCCTTATAAGCGTCTTGAAAAAGTTGATACCTACCTATATTTTTATTATTATTATGTCCTTTATACAGTTGTTAATTATTTTAATAATTATAATACAATTGTATTATTTATTATGTCCCTGATACAGAGATGAACTAATAATAGATGAATAAATAGAAACTAATCACGAAGCAATAGAAAATCCGTCACACACATTTTATTCTAGTGTTTGTCTACTACTAAATCTATAGGGACACAGCCATTGTTCATCGTTCGGGAACATTCCATTATTCCATATCGTAGGCGGTTGTTTGATTGGCTAATTGATTACACGTGGCTCGTTGTTAGTGTACTGAGCTACAGAGGCGAGGTTCAGGCATATCTGTTGATTGTGCTAACCTCGCTAAACTCAATACATGGCTACTATAGTAGACTATAGGATAATCAGAAGCGTTCCTTTACAATGGATGTAAAGGCGCGCTCACTGAACGGATAGAGAGTCTGATAAAACAGGCACAAGGTGTTAGACAAGCATATATGTACACTGTATGTAGGACTTTGTCGAAGTGGGGTAACATATGCGACAAAACATGCGTGTGCGATGCTACACAAGACAAGCGTCACCTTTTATATTGTTCTGTGTGCCCTAATGTCTGCACAATAAAGACGTCTACGAAGCCACTGAAAACGCCGTGTGTGTGGCCATTGGCCGACTACAATATAAAGTATTTTGCCTTCGACTCGCTGAAACGAAGACCTCATGCAGGGATTTAATCTCATACCATAATATCACCAATACGTGACTAGTAGTATCAAAGTGAAAGTCTTGTTCGTCCGCCCTTCACACAACTGCCTATTGACAGTTCCAGACGAAGAAGGACATAGTCTAGGACATAGTTATTTTCATCATAAATAAGCCCCGGACAAAAGCTAGTATGTAGGTTTAACAAAATTCGTTTATATATTGTGGGTACAATGCTCGACGAAGTACAATGCAGGGCAAAGAAATATATTATGTAGGTAGCCTAGATTAAACATATTTGCAGACGAGGCACAAAGGAAATATCGTTGGTATTTATCTGCTTTGTGAGGGTTACTCTCAGATTATACCCGTTTTAACCAGCCTCAGATTGCACCAGACGGGTTTTTGCAATAAAATATATTCGCTCAGCATTCTCTTTGCATACATGTTTTGTTAATATTTATTTAGTGTTTATTTATTTGAGGATGTTAAGATTATTGTTCAGATAAAATAATAAAATATGAAAACGATCGTTCCCATTATTGACAATATAATTATGAATTGACTTACAATTAATGTAATTTTATGTACCTGCATTTTATTTTCAATTATAGATAAATAAACTAAACTAAAGTAAATATCGTTCATAAAATAAAGGTACCAATAAGAATTTCTAAATCAGAATGACAAATGGAAATCCTGGGTATTATAGTAAGGGTATAGTATGGGTATAAAGTTAAGTGTAGAACAGTGCATCTATTCTTTTTTAATTAAAAACAATTTATTAAAGACGTCGTTGTATCTACTATGCAGTATCTAATTTTTAAAATTAAAACTAGTCACACGAACAATATTACATGTAAAAAAAAATCTTTATTTCAGACGTCGTCAATATTAAATTGAGGGGGCGATCGAGCGGAACAAAAGCTCTAAAGTCTTTGCGAGAGATATGTCGATTGGACAGAGCCTGTTAACGAGACTGAAAACGGATGACGGCAGAGTTGTTTCGATTAAGTCCGTCGTTTTGAGGGAAGTCGAACATTTATTTAGAACATTCTATGAACAGTTATACACGACAACACGGGCACCTGTTACCAGTTTGGCAAAAGACCCCTGAGCCAAATTAACAAAAAACGCCAGAAACATGGCACAAAAGCATGGTGGTATTGTTCTTCAAGAAAGGTAATAGGGCTCTCTTGAAGAACTTCAGACCAATATCGCTGCTGACCCATGGGTATAAGCTGTTTTCGAGAATCATTACGAATCGTCTCGCACGCAGGTTTGATGATTTCCAGCCAGAAAGCCTTCGATTCAATCGAAACTTGGGTGGTGCTCCAGTCTCTACAGGCGGTGCCAAATTGACTATCGATATATCGAAGCACTGTGCACAAGTGGCTGCTCACTGTGGGCCTTATAATATAATAATAATAATATAAGTTTATTGCAGCTTCACAGTAATACAATTTCATGAGTATTGAGTTGTACACATAGGCACCACTACATTTTGTTGTGTTACAAACTAAGTACTTAACATGAGTAACAAGTGGATAGATTAGAAACCTATAATGTATTCAATAGTGTACCCAACCCATGTGAGCACTGTCCCTTACACTAGGATGACCTGTATTGTAAGGTTACAGTACCTTCCACGATACGATTATAAGAAAGATCACTGTTACTTAAAGGGCAATGGAAAGAGCTATGGCCGGAGTTTCTTTGCGCGATCTAATCAGAAATGAGGAGATCCGCAAGCGACCCAAGGTCACCGACATAGCTCTAAGAATTGCCAGACTGAAGTGGCAATGGGCAGGGCACATAGCTCGAAGAACAGATGGCCGATGGGGCAGTAAAGTACTCCAGTGGCGACCACGTACCGGAAGACGCAGCGTGGGCAGGAGGCCTCTACTAGGAGGACCGACGACGTGGTAAGGATCGCAGGTACCAGCTGGATGCGGAAAGTACAGGACCAGCCTTTGTGGAGATCTCTGGGGGAGGTCTATGCCCGGCAGTGGGCATCTTTTGGCTGATATGATTAATAACAATACACTTGAATGTATCTTTACTGGATATTTAGATTTACTGGACAAAATTACGTGAAAAGTGTTTCTGTCGCCTGCCAAATAAGTACAACAATTAATACTTAGTTCGAGTATGGTATTTTAAATCCTGCTAAGACAATATGTTTTCACATATGTTATTTAAATACTTACCTAAATACCTCTTTTAGATATTGTTATACCTACACAATAAAGGTATTTTGATAAAGCCTGGGATTGACCTGGGGATCACGGGAGTGGTGTCCTCTAATCCTGAAATCCCGGTATTACAAAATGATCCCGGAATAGGGCTCCCTAACCATTAAGCATCACATTGCTCGGGTTTGCGTCAGATTGTGGTGAAAAATAAACATAAATGAAATTGATTCTTTTCGTATGCACCAATAAAAACAGAGCAGGATAGCAAAAGGAGAAAAAAGGACGTTTTAAATTATTTTTAGTGCAAATGTACAAAAAAACAACACGTGGACAAATTCACACAGCGCCATCTAGCCCCAAACTAAGCAAAGCTTGGTCCAAGGGTGATAGATTACTAATCTACTACTAAAATACTTTTTTAAATACATACACAGAATTTCTGCCCGGTCGGGAATTGACCCCAGTCCCGGGTTCCTGCGTAGACAGGCATGTTCACCACTCAACCACGCAGATCGTCAAATGTCAAAAACAAGAAAATTTTATTTCAATTAAATCTTCTTAATTCGTTCATTCATTTTTTCCAAAATATCATACCATGTTGCTAACGCAACCATGCCTCCAAAAGTCATTAAATATTAATCTATAACAAGGTGCTTAATTACTCAGAAGTTAAATAAATTCGACTTAATTTTCCGTAAGTAAATCCAGACTCCCTAACTACCCACTTGAAAATAACTAAGTAGCCTTCCAGTCTGAAATTAAAAAGGAATCTCCGTGATTACACGACGGCTTACAAGGGAGAATTAATAAGGTTTACTGTTAATAATTATTTTGCAGGAGGGTAAGTACAAAATGGGGTGAACGATGCCCACTGCGCCCTCGGCTGGCAAGGGGCGGTTAATTAATAGTAGAACTACCCGGATCGGGTGGTCTGCAGGGTATCCCTTGCCATAAGAACTTTAATATAAATACTAGGGCCCAACTAATATTTTCTAGGGTTCGTTCCTAGAAAATATTACACAGTTTACGAGTGGAACGAGAAGTCTTAGTAATTCATTACATATTTTACTGAGAAGGTAATGTTTCTTGTTTAGCTTACTGTTTTCTAGGTAGGCTCTAAAAAAACATTCAAACACGTATCGACGCCATTATTATACAAGCCCTCTTCTCATCAATGGCTTACTTAAAATAGACATACCTTCTTACACAATAACGCACATCTCACAGACAACTATTCCGAAACTCTCTTTTCAACAGTTACGCCAAACTGAAATATAATAACAAAGTTATACTAGCTTTTATATCAATATCTGAACTTTCAATAATGTCTATTCCAGATCCTGGTATAGTCATGCTGTGGTTTATGCAATCAATAGACCTACTTGTGATGCCGGTGGTGGCCGATGCAATTCAATTTTGCGGGCCAGCGGCGAAAAACGCCATTCTCCTACATTTCAATTTATAACGAGCTGTGATTTTAAATTACACTTATCATCTTAGCTCCAGGGCGTCCATTGCTGGAAATAATTTCCTCAGATTTCCAATACAGGGTGCATGCAAGAGCGCGCTTTAATTTATTTTTTTAATTCAAATCATGACAAACGAGCAGACAGTTCACCTGATGGAAAGCCGTAACTGTCGCACATAACATCTACGATTCACGAAATTAGGTTTCACCAAAATGCAAAACATAACGTCACTGTCATTGTATGTAAAAAAAACAATCATATTGGCGTTAATATACTGGGTGAGCTCTCGCGCACGAGGCCCCGGGGTCCGCCTTGACAACGATCCAGGATTTGGCAGATAAGATAATTACAGTGGAGCGACTGCCATCTGACGTCTGTGACCCTGCTACGAGGGGAACCTGAACAGATTGGATCATTCAGTCGTCTAAATGTGCAGGTTTCTTCACGATGTTTTCCCTCACCGTAAGAGCATCGGTTAGCATTCAACAAATGTACATAACTCAGATAAGAGTCATTGGTTCATGACCGCAGTGGGGTTCGAACCCGGTACTCCTCGCTGACGAGTCGGATACTTCAACCACTAGGCCACCGACCCTCAACTGTGTGTATTGAAATGATATGTCTCATGCCTGGCTTTTGTGGGCTACCTTATCCTTCAAATCTGAACACAACAAGCATACAATAGATGGTTGTTGATTATAGTTTTTGAGAGGCACATGATCGGACTGTCCACCTGATGGACCTTAGCCAAAGGAAATTATTTTTATAGTCCGATTAGTATTTGATACCGAAGAGTTTCTACGGCGCCCAGGATATTAAATAAAAACAATTTGCCACCTAACGCATTGTTTGTCCGCATTCTATGAGGCCTGCCGTCTTCCAGTTAGTAGCCATTCAGGATCCCAACAGCCGTTACAACGAGCAATATACCCTGTCCATTTTCATTTAAGTTCCATTTGCCCGTGGTAGGAATGTGTGGTATTAGTACGCCTGAGTACTCCGTCTAAATCGGCCCATCGTACCATCATAGCATTGAAGGTAAATGTCAGTATTGGTTTATCCAAAATATTATTATAATGCGAAAGTAACTGTTCAACCGTGAATGCATAACTGACAATTAGATATCTAAACAGTTGCAAGGAATTGGATGAAATTTGGTAAGGAGATAGATCGCAACCAGATGAAGGGTACGGGCCATTTTTTCTTTCTTTTTTAAAAAGTATCCGAATTTTACGCGGGTGAATGCGCGAGCGAAAGCTGTACTTTCTTTATGCCTACCAACATAGTTATCTGGTACGCAAAATAAAAATATCTTATGAATAATATAGTACATTAATAGAGCCAGTCTCAGGATCTCCAGCGGAAGACTTGGATGAACAGTCTCGGAAGCCGATTGGTTCCCCGTGGCGGTACATTATAAATTATTAGAAAAAGGTAGGACAGACCTCTCTGCAGGTCGTCTGCTCGTCTGAATTTGATTATTTCAACATTCGAGCCTTTTTATGGCTTTGATGCTTGTCCTTTATGATGTTGACTCCTTATTTCAGATCTAAACTAGGTAATGTCCGTTTAACTGCGATTCTGCCATAAGGAGCTCCTAAACCTGATGCTCACGTAAAATCCGGTACGAAAATCACTAACCGAATTCCATTCATTATTTTCAGAACACTTGTTTGTTTTTTTACCGACCCATCAATAATGGAAACTGCCACGTCAGACAATTCCAGACTTTCACTGAAACAGTACCTGTCCCCGTCTAACTACTGAAGAGCAAGCAAGACCGTGAGTTGGAAAGTAAATAAGTGCGCCACCGTGGACATCACTAAGCAAGTCACGATTCTGGCGATCTAATTTGGCGTTCCCAAAAAGTGCTAGTAGCATTTGAAAAGTCGGAATTAGTTCGAACCAATTGGAGTTCTCGGCGCTGAATGCGACGGCGCTGTCCTAATTTTCGACATTATGATTCTGCGGCTTTGATGGACCCTCCGATTCAATTATGGCCTTCTTTTAACGGAATCTAATTTATTTGCGCAGAGATATTATAATTATGGTGACTTTCAATTGATTCTTGATACGAACGGTGTCAAGTTGTTTGTTCGTTTATGAGAACAACTCTGAAAGCGCGCAAAAACAGCTGTTTGATATATTTTGGCAGAATTCGTTTTCAATTTGAACAGCTGATTTTTTTGCGATTTCAGAGTTAGTGTGATAGTAAAAGTTCTTTGTTATCACGAGCACATACATATTACCTGATTTTTTTTCTAACAGGAATGTCTCTCAAGAACTTCACTCGAATAAAGTGATAGGGATGGATGATAACATCACTAGCATCGGCGGTTAACTTGCTGCCGTATATATTTACGCCACATTCATTATTGCCCTAATACACTGCCGATTGGGAAAGTGCTGATGAAAAGACAATATCGGTCCTTTTTATCGTGTCCTTTGTTATGACGTGATTCTGTAACATAGTTCCTTCGTGAAAAGTCACATTGATACTACTGTAACGTTAGTTACTGCCCATTTCTAGCACTTATTCGGAGTGGAGTTCCTGAGAGGACGTCCTATTAGCTATAATTTAGCTTCTACAAGGTTGTTTAGGGTACAAGCTAAATTATTTCTAAATAAAATTAATTTGTAGTCATCCTGTACTTCTAAATAAAGTGATTTCAAAATAAGTTGTTTCTTTTTTATATTTTTAGTACATTAGTATTCTTCCTTTCTTCTTTTTCCGAGAACGAGACTTCGACACACATGACAATTGTGAAAATCGTCGTACCCATTTCTTTTTAAAATAATTTATTTAACACAAACCACTTGTATTTACCACAACTTCATTCAGTAAGCACTGGAAATCAGAGCGAAACACACTTAGTTTATTTCCTGGAATAAATGATTTTCGCGCACTCTCGCAGTTTCGCTGAAATATTGATGCTATAAAGTTTGCAATTTTAAAAGAGTAATGGCGGATTCCAGGTGTTTGCAATCACTATTGGAAATTTAAATAAAATGAACTTAGTTATGAAAGTATCATCAAGGATTGTCGTCGTTTTAGTCAAGTTAGTAACGGTAGCTATAAACTTTAGATAAAATCACCTAATATATTTATTAGAAGTCGTAATTTTGAGAAGTCATCGTTTTTAGAAGACGTTATTAACCGGCGAATGGTTTCTAGCGATTATATTGATACTTATACAAATATTATATATCAAATCATTATCCCTAAAGTCAATACCTACCTGCATCTGCTTTCACTAAATTTAAGCTTGAAATACCACTGACCTAATGTACTTTTTTAAAAGGCCTAATGAACTACAGTCCGATCATAGCTCGATTAATCCAAAACTGCGTAGTTCAGTTTTAGCCATTTATCCGTAAAACCTATTTTCAGAAGACTTGATGTTCGTTTGAAAATAACTTCATCAGGAAAAACCCTAATAAATGGTGGCGAACTATCTTCACTCCAATCGTCAAAGTTTAGGGCTACAAAAATACCATCCTTCTGAGTTCACAAAAATTTAACTTTCCGAAAAACTCTTTCATAGAAGCCTTATCCTATCAATTGATAGGAGAACGTTAATTAATCCCCTTATTTTACCCTACAAAAAGTCTGCCAAATCTGTCGAGCTGTTTTCAACTCTTTATCTTTGTAATGTCTCAATTGATTTTAATTTGTAACTTTAAAGATACCTCCCTACATACAAAACTCATGGTCTCCTGGGCACAAATTTTTTGTATCGCTCGTCTCGATTCGAATTTCAATTTTGTTTTTCGGAATAAGAGTTCAATATCTTTTCAATCACATTGGCAGTACCGAAAGATCATCATCATCATCATCATCGTCCTAGCGCTTATCCCGGCCTCTGCCAGGGCCCGCTTTCCTACTTAATCTTCTCCACTTCGCCCGGTCTTTGGCATCCTCTCGCCGTAATGGTGCCGTAATGCTATGGTTCTCGCATTCGACTCAGCGATGTCAATCCTGATCGGGGCCTCTTTTCTGATACCGGCAGATTCAGGCACCTATTTCCCACTTATCCCTGAGGCTTACGCAACACGTAACCAAACCAGCGCAGATGAGCCTCCTCGATCTTATCTGCGATATCCTCCTTCACGCCAAGGCTGCCATGGATGTACTGGTTACGTACTCGATCGAGTCGCGTAACTCCGCACATCCACCGCAGCAGCTTCATTTCCTTGGCGTGGTTTTTGCGAACGTGTTTCGTCGGCAATGCCAAACAAGTATGGTTTAAAAATAGGGGTAATCAGCATCATGCACCAAAATATACAATTCTTCATGCCGAAAATAAAAATTGAAAACCGTCTTAATTTGAACCTCATCTCAGATCCTCCCAAGCACAACTTCAATAATAACACCCATAATAACAGCAACACATTGTTGCAACACATGCAATGCTGGCCATCCATGTCCGTAGACAAGGACATTTGTATTCGATAAGTTTGCACACGTCGCATATGCAGAGGCGCACAACCGATCGTTTGTGTGGCGTGTGCCCAGCATAACTCATTGGGCCGAGACGTGTTACAAGATAAATGCTCCCCGATAAATGATTTCTTGCCTGAAAATTCAATTTGTCCAGCTTAACTTAGTCGTTCCTAACTATGGAGTATAAAGTATAGGTTGATGAGATCATGTCTATTGTCGTCGCGAGTATGGATATTCAAAGTGGCATCCTTGGTCAGTGGTCACAAACATTTTTTTGTTGTATTTGATAGTAAAATAACCTAACCGACAGAAAAAGTCGGATAACCTCCGACCAAGTTTACTAAAACTCAAATATTTTCTAAACTACAGAATCGATTTTGTTAAGATAAAGCTAAGAACCATTTCAATGAAACTGGTTTTCAAGCAGAGTAAACCGCATCCAAATCGGTCCACCTGTTTGGGTGCTACCACTGTAAAGCCACAGATACACACGTCAAATATATATTACCTCTTTTTTTTCGTCGGCGGTTAAAAATACAATCAACGATTATTGTCTATAGTTGGTTTTATTCGTAGGTACGCTTTCAGAGTTTTTTCAGAACTGTATTGATGAAATATAATATTAGTAGATACGTGATGTGCACATCAGGCGGGTTGTAAATCGCAATGATGAAAATAAAGTACCCGTAACAAATTCATCATTTGTTGCCCATTTTCTAGTTTATGTGCTCCAAGGCTATAGTCACATGTGTGTAAAAGCACAACAATACATCGTATCTAAATTAATCAACAAAACTAAAAATAACAACTACCCTACCAACGAATACAACTATAAACAATTAAAATAACTGAAACCAATCCCTACGAGTCTCATGGCAATTACCTTCATAGAACATTGGGAGAGGCGACTGCGAGCGAACTTTCATTGCGATTAAATAACGTATTCCACGCGAACAATTAAAACAAACAACAAAATGGTTTTAGAATTAACAAAGCTAATTCCGGGCGACCGGTATGCATTCGACTTTTATGATTTATCCCCTTAAAAGCGCTTGGTGGAACCGTGCGGAGGTAAGCCGGAATACCGGGAATGGAATAGATACCGGTCCAGAACCGTTGAAATTAAATACTTTATTAATTTCGTGCGAAATATTGAACATATTTCGTTATCATTTAAGTGTAGCCAGCTATTGGGCGTGCGAGTTCATGTCGATCGGGTACGACCGCTTAAATAATTCGAGTAGCAATTGTTAAAGGCTCGTTACATCGACATCTCGTTCTCTTCATCTCATCGACGTTCGAGTTAGATGGTCGGGCCCTATGGACATGAACTCGCGCGCGCTCTGAATATAGGTATGTTTTCTTTTATTTATAAGTTAGTTACATACTTCAAGCAGATAAACACTGCTTACTGTACCTAATAAACGATGTGTCTATGGCACCGCTGTGAACTATGTCATTTTAAATTAGATCAGTCAAGTATTAGTTTAGTGTAGTAAAATTTAAGATGTACCTACTATTTACAATAACACATCAACAAAACAAAAGCGCCTATCATTTAATTAGTTTCACAAAATATACCGGTTTTACCGGTCACTGCCGGCACTGGCCGCAGGTATTCGTACATCGTAAGCGAAGGGGATATTGGCACGCGGGGCGTAAAATAAGTCTCAGGTGTAGTTGATGGCTTTTATACGCCAAAACTGATAAAATATGCTCCTTGCCGAAACCCCACCGTTACCGGTAGTTTCCCTTGGCGAAATTACGTAATTCACCGGTACCACAATTAGGCGACTATCGCTTTGCTTTGTCGGAAGGGTTAATATTGGGATTGAATAATAAATATTATTAGTACATATTTAAATAGAAACTAATATCATCAGTATCCAATTTATATAGTTATAACCAGTATCCAATTTGAATTGAAATATCAATGCCAAATGTTCATCAGTAGGAGAGATTTTAATATTTAACCTGAGCTGTCCGGGATTATAAGTAGCCTATGTCACTCGGGAATAATATTAGTGAAAGAATTTTTAAACTCACTTTTCTTTTTGGTGAATATAATACGGCTAAAAAGCGAAGCTCCCAGGAGGATGTGTGGCTAACTGGTTATTTTTATTTCTAGAACCCACTGAAGAGAATATATATGTATGTAAGCTACGAAAAGTCAAAGATAGTGCCAATGAAAAGATTTTTTTTTTAAATCTTTATTGTGCACGGACAGATGTTTTTAGGTCTCCTAAACGCCAACTATCGCTACAAAGTGGAATTTTTCTTTTACTCGTTGACGTAAGATAACCTACGGCGCCCTCACAGTCTATGAAGGCCGATAATTTTTATTTATTTATTTCCATACAGTTTTACAACAATAAAATTTAGTTATAATTGTAGAATTCAAAGTTGCAATGCCAATAACAAAACTGCGGTTTAAAATTTTAAATAAACAAAGAAAAGGGAAGCACCATTTTCTGTTGCATTTTTTCAATACTGCGATCTCCAACCCGCTTGTCAAGCGCGTAGACTAATGTGGTGGAGTTTCAAATTCAGCAGTGGACCGCTGGGGCCCTATTTTTGAACCGCTCGCCTCGAGTCGAACGGTTTTCAATTTTGATTATCGGCATGAAAAATTTAATATTTTTTAAATTACATTGGCAACACGGGATCGGTTAAAAAAAAAGCTAAATCAAAATTAAAAATTGACTCGAGGCGAGCGATCCAAAAATAACCCTGTTGTAGAGTGCACATTGAAATTATCATAACACATTTTAATAAAAGTGGTTGAACCACAAAACATAATACACGCTATAAGTTGGAGCTTTTCAGTTTACCTTTATATAACATACCAAATCCACTTCTAGTTCCGAAATACACAAACTAAGTTTAGACCATATACTTACCTACATTGATACAGTCATCTAAATTCGGTTCGGGCGTGACCTGAACTCCAATACGGGTCCAGTGGTTTCCTACTTAATTTGTACCGCAAATAAGCCCTCAAGAAGATCTATCTAATTATCCTGTTGTACCGAACTTGAAATTGCCGACTATCAGTGAAGTTTCAGTTGTTGCAATATGCAGCGAAATAAAGAAAATTTTCAAAGTGAACAGGAATTAATTATTATATTCATGATCCAATATTTTTCATTTACGAATGTTTATTTTTTTGCTGCCTTAGCGAAAGCCAGCGGAATTTTATATAGCTCGGTACGGAGGGGATCGTTTTAATGCTGCTCCCGGTTCAGTCTGATCCGGTTTAAGCCGGTTGAATCCGGTTTCCTAGCTAAATAATAAGACTAGACAACGCGGAACATGAGAACTAGCGTACCTACGTACCTCTCCCTTAATCTAGCATTTAGCTATTTCCCGCTAAATTTGAAATGCAAGTACTCTTTAAGCTGGTATATTTTAGTGTACGTGAAGGTAGTAGGCACGCTTTTGTACACATAAGTTGTAAAAGTTAAAAGTGGTTTACGTATTCAACGAATAGAAAAATTAACAGACTGTAAGATCGTTCAAGAGGTATATTAGATGTCTCTTCAGAGGCAGGCAACGCATTGAAAACTCCCCTGGTGTTACTGATGTCCATAGGCGGCGGTGACCACTTTCCATCAGGTAGCCCGCTTGCCTGTCTGCCGTATACATACATAAAAAACTGTAACCGACTTCACCACATCCACTTCACAAAAGTCGTAATCAGACGACTTGAAAATCGTATTCCAAAGGTCAAAGAGCGTTCGGTGAATTTATTTGTGACCCTTCGATTACAAATTTGATGACGCCACGAGCAACTCTATTGACATTTGGGGTGCTCATAGGAATTCTGCAGACTCGTGATCTAAATGTTGATAGCCGGATTACGGCTCCCCTGTCCGATCAAACTTAGCTTCGGAGCCCTCTCTGATGGCTTCTAATTAAGGCATGCCTAATGGAAAGACACGCAGTTACGTAATTCAGTGGCACCCGCAAGATTCCATTATGTATGCATAAATATAACGTTCAAACCGCTTACATCTCTCTCCACTAAGCACGATCATACAGAATAAGTAACAAGTTCATCGAGTTTTCGTCGAAATGAACAAATATGTTGCGAAACAAACTAAATAGCTAGTATCATTGAATACCCAAGGGAGTTATCCTTATTATTTCACCCCAGTTGCTAATTTTATTGTAGTCGGTAATACCAATTTAATAACAAAGCATCGTTGAGACTGCACGGTGAGATTAATCAGCACAGATTGGCCTTAAGGCGGTCCTGTCTGACATTATTGCATCTCAGGGCAAGAACTCAGTGTTTTCTCGTCTTAATTAAAGGAGAGATTCTGCGACCCTCCACCAAGCGTTTGCTAGAAATTACTTAATGTCGATTCAAGTTAATTAACTTCAGTTATTTTAATCGAGAACTACAGTAATTGAAACCCAACGAGCGTACCGTATCTTCGCTTTAATTTGTTTTTCGTATAGACACCGACTGTAGGCTTTACGTATACGTATGTGTGTGCGACTATTTATGGCAGAGAGGGCGATGTTAAAAGCGATATTTCCTCATCGTGATGTATGGGGATCTTGCCTGCGAGCTGTAATGAGAAATTCCGATGTCACTGCTTTTTGTATGACGGGCTGAGCGGCACTTTTGAGCGGGCGCATTTATATAAATTTATGTACACGTCATGGTTAGCTATGAGAAACAGGCTTCATGCGTCAATAATGTATCCGAACACAGAACAAGGCACATCGTTACGATGCTCATGAACAAAATAACCCTAACCCAACGGAGATTCTCAAGATTTCACCGAATATAATACTTCTGATATGGTGTACGCTGTGTTTCAAAACTTCATTTCAATTTTGTCCTTATTGCCTGCGGGCAAGAAAGCTTTTCGCATCACAATACGTCGTAGTGGTAAAGTTATTTCCCTTGAAAGGGCTCAATTTTGTGTGAGACGATAACATTTTCATGATTATACGCCGGATATTTTTCTTTTACATATTATAAACTTTCCATCTACTTTTCTAGAACAGTGTATAGGTACATATTATTTGCAAAAGAGTGACGTTTTTATGTAGGTACATTTTATGTGTGTTTTCAATGTGTGTTATTAAAGAGCATTTAAATATAGTTATACTCATTCACAACAATCATTAATTAAATCACGACCCTAATATGCCCATGTCTTTGATAATTAAAAATAAGTATTGTTTTATGAAAACCTAATTTCGCCTTTATGAACATTTCGTGTCACTTCATTCTATCTGGGCGCGATAATCCTTCCTTAAGACTTAAGACTAACGTCGAGCCTAAGTAATGAAAATGAAGCTTTTTAAAAGCCTTTTTGTAACCGTAGCAAATTGCCATGACTGCCGGGCCATTATTACTTCTTTATTTAATTAAATCGGTGGCGATTTTTGCCCGGGCCTAATGTTACGCAAAACCTTTGTAATTTCACCCCGAGCCGACATGCAAGGGGGCGTATACAGCTACAGCGGTGAAAAGGTTGCGTGACAACTAAGGCCGGCGTAGAACACCGGCGATCGCCTAATTCTTACTTTTTCAGAATAATTAGCATTACGCCACGTGGCACCACGAAGTGACCTCGTTGAATACATTTGTTGAGTTACAGTTTCTTTATAAACCTGTAATAGTACTACGACGTGCGCGACACAGCAAAGAACTGCGACAAATATCTGGTATCTGTTATCGACTGGTAGATAATGCTATTTTAGCTTGAAGTCCGCCATTGGACTTTTAGCCCCGCTTGCACCAAATTCTTAAACACGTTAATAATGACATTTAAATTTTTTTGTATTATTTTTTTATTTAGGTATCAACTTCAATGCGACTGAGAATTTGGTGCAAGCCGCATGTGTGTGCATGAACTATAAATATTTTATTTATTTAAAACTTTATTGCACAAATTACAGCAATTGGCGGGCTTATAACCATTGAGGCTTTGTCTAACAGTCAACCGGCAGACCATGCAGAGAGTGATTAAGTAGGTGCTACTTAAGAAATAATAATAGAAATAATTAAATTAATACCATAAATACAACGCAGTGAGCATTTAAGGATGTTTGCCAAAATTACACACGAAAAGTCGCGCTTTCATTTCAAACGGTTACGTATGAAAGGGGAAAGAAACCACGGGAAAATTGACAATTCTGATAATGTCAGTGTCGTACGCCATCCCCGTTGGACAGATAGCGTAGCTTTTTCCAGGCTGACAATAAAGAGCAAATTCAAGATTTAGCGGGAAAATCCGGTACGTGCCATTTAGCGAGATCAATCATGCGCACAAATTTACTCTCGCGAAACTCGACGGTAAATGTAGCGAGGCAAATCACTTTGTACACTGTATGATGTTACCACCGGAAAGAGGTTAAAATGGGATGGAGTGTATGTTCATAAATTCTAAATCTTAAGTTTTGCTTTTTAAAATGTAGGAGTTTTATGGTACTATTTGTATTGCACCGCCGCAGCGTCGGTGGCCTAGTGATAAAGGTATTGGACTCGCTAGCGAGAGGTACCGGTTCCGAATCCCACTGTCGCCGCGTAAAAATAACTCTTTTCTGAATTATGTACATTAGTTGAACACAAACGGATGCTTTTACGGCGAGGGAAAACATCGTGATAAAACCTGCACATTCAGGCGACACATGGTTACACAAACCATGATCCAACCTTAACACCCACATTTATTATTGATTGCACCGCCGACCCAAAATTCCTATAGGTAAGATCGCTCAATGATAATCTTATTTAAAAACTGTGTAGGCACACTGAATACAAAGAAAATTTGAATTGTAAAAGTATTTCCTGAACGATGTAGCTAATGTAAAGTTAGATAAAAGTCCCCACGAGATGATTGTTTAACTTGAAACGCTGATTTTTCACTAAAATAAACGAGCAAAGACCGCGTTTATACGTTTCTTTCGCAAGCGCAAAGGTACGGGAATTACCCTGTCTTTGTAATGCTAATTTTAAAACCAAGGAATTCATTTTTTATTCATAAGTTTTTCTGCTCCGAAGCCCACAGTCAGAGCAGCCAAGTATTTTGCGATGAGTTTTAAAAGGCTGAAGTTGTTCGTACTACTGCTGTGTGCTTATTTTTTGACTCCTCTGTTTTTAGTTTGGTTAGGTACATCGCTCGAGCTTAAATTAACAGATATACCTATTTAAAGTATTTATTATTTTCTCACACAAATCTTTCCTCTTCCCCTCGGACCTCGACTAAGAGTAGACGCAAACAAAACCACGTTACTCATTTTAAAATATTATTTTAATCAAATTTCATCAACTATAAAATCACGGAAATAATAGGAGCGGAGTGCAGAATTCGGACTGTTGAGGGCGGGCTTGTGTGTGTGAATACCGCTGTCGCGTCGTTACCTCCGCGGAGTAAGTGATTTACCGATTTACTTCACACTGGCACATTGTCTTTTGTGACAAGCGGAACTGTGTTTGTGTGCGACCAAACTTCACCGGAGACGACCTACAGAAGGCGCACGCGTTGCACCGAGGGCGGTGTACTGACTGCTCTGCGTGTTTATGCGACCCTGGTACTTTTGGACTGCATTGCTTCTATCGTTTTGAGTGTTGTAACATATATTCCTCGACTGAGAAATATCAGCCAAAGCATGGCTGTATGATGACTGATACCCTTTGCCGAAATGTCAATTTTAGAAAACTAAACGCTGGTGTTGCTGACATAAAACTAATTTTATGCAAAAATAAATAAAGTATAAACATTTTATTTATGGTTTATTCCATTTAATTTTTTCTTTAAATATTTTACATTCTATAACTGAAATGTTATAGAATGGATGATTGGTTTTATCTCAGAATCACCAAATTGGTCTTTAGTCTTTTTATTACAGGTTCCGATGGAGTTGAATCGGAATTACGTCAATTTATATTACTTAAATTCGTTTCAGGTTGCCTGTAATCCTTTTATTTGGGTGAAACTTGGCTTTCACCTTAATTTAATTTGTTCGTTTCTAGCGTCACCGTTTGGCTGTATGATTTTTAACCTTTCGCTGAATTTGGAAAAAAGTTATAACTTGAGAACCCCAAGCCGTTTTTTTTTGTTATGAGTCTTATCGTCGAATATGTTAGGACGGAGGCCGAGGAATAAAGCCCGGAGCACGCGGGTTCTCGGTCCTTTTGCCTGACCGAAGCCCCCGAAGTCACTCGTGTCTTGTAAAAAATAAATACCTAGTGAATCTCGTAAGTGTTATCGGAGCCGCTAGATTTCATTGTTGTTTGTTTGCGCGGTGCTAATTTCTAAATATTTTCAGCTGAACCAGTCAGAACGAGTATAATTATAGTAAATATTGTGGAAAGTGTCCTCGAGTTTTCCACCGGCTACGTCCTGCCCGAAAGGCGGCCACGCACATGCGACTGCGCAGCACATTTGCTAGCCTGTCGCCATCCCAAACAAACGGGACACCGCGGTAGTTGGTGGTGAGAGTATCCTCACAAGAATTCCCACCCGACGTAGTGTAGGAGTCCTAGTGTACAGTCCCGCGCCCAGTTGCCTACGCACGTCGCCAGTGGCCGCGACGCGTAGGAAGCCTTGGAACCCGCTTCCTACAGGAGGTGCTTGGTACCAGCCAATAATTGGGTAACGGCTGCAATTTGGCTGTGGTTCACTTGCCGTCTGCTTGGAGCAGTTTTGGCCAGCTGCTTCAGGGGATGCCTCTACTCGATTTTAGTCGAGGCTCCAAAGGACAGTCAGCTGAGTTAACCTAAATATCAAATATTATAGACTTCTCGTATGCGTTATCGATCACACTTTCGATGTAACCCTTGTATACGTATAATCTGTAATTTGATTATTTCTAAACCGCGATAACCTAAGGACATTTTGTGTATAATCCAAACCCAACGCTAATAAAGCAGTTCTTTCAAATTTAAACACCTTCTTTCATTCCGAGCCTCTAGGTTAAGCGCAACTTCACTCAATAAAATTATAAACATTACAGTGTTGCGTACCTTTTTACGCTACGCTTATTTTTTGCCCACTGCTTACCAGCTACTACCAACGCATCTAGGAGACCCTGCTATTTTTAGACTGCATGCTGCTTACGCTACCTACGCATTTTGTCTACTGCTTACCTGCTACTGGTGACGCATATGTGTGATCTTGATGTTCTTCAACTTCATGGCTGCTGCTTACAACAGGTATCTAATACAGTTTTCTTCGCTACGTACTAACTGATTACCGGGTACCTCCGACGCGTTTTTACTGCTCTGGTACCTTTGACTTGCATGCTACTGCGGCTTAAAACGTGTACTGCTTGCTTTTTTACGCTACCAACGCAACGCACCTACTGTCTACCGTACTACCGATCAATTCGAAGTGGATGGTTCTCAGAGCAAAATGTCGACGTGAGAAAAACGTCCACAGCGTAAAATGGCATGGAGCAAAACGTCCTCAAATAAAAAGGTACTGCATTAAAAAAGCAAAATATCCTTGTTACAAAACAAACGCAATTGAAATAGTCGTGGACTCAAAACGTCAGCAATTTAAAAAGTACTCTACACATTAGTGATGATGATCATCATCATCATGGCATTAATGTCCCAGTTGTATTGTTGCGCACGAGGGCCCGGGTACGCCTTGACCATGATCCAGGATTTAGCAGATCAGGTAAATATAGTAGACCGACTGCCATCTGACCTCCGTAACTCAGCTACCAGGGACAACTTTTGCCGTTAATTTACGTCCAATGCTAATGTGTTTAATAGTGTCGGTGGCCTGGGTAAGGTAGTAAAAATTATTTGAGGAGGTTTTGCTCCCATGCCATTTTACGCTGTGGACGTTTTTCTAACGTCGACATTTTGCTCTGAGAACCACCCACTCCGAATTGATAACGATCACTAAACACACTGGTACTACTGATAAACCTCGTTGCTGAATGGAGTTTTTATCTTCCTGGTAAACTAAAGATATTACTGGAAAAGAAAGATTGAGTTGGGTGACTTTCGCATATAAAAATAAACTTTTGTACTTAAAATTTCCTATTAAAATGGAAAATACTCTGAACAAATCTGCATCAGAGTCTAACATCATGGATCTAACTACATCGCCTAATCAAGTTTACAAACGTAATACGCAGAGAACCAGATTACGACAGTGATTTTAGTGTCTTTAAAGAAGAATGAAAACAATGATCTCCTCTCTCATAGCAGAATAAAATGCTGAAATAAAAAAGACAAGAGAGAGGTAGGGGCGTAGGGCATAGCGGGGTATACCGTTCGAATTGGAGCCGCCCGACTGGGGAAGTACCTCCACCTTACAGAATACCGCAGCTAAACAATACTCTTTTAAATAGTATTGTGTTTCTGCCGGTGAGTAAGGTTTTCAGAGCTCCATGGGGAACCGTGGCTTTGGCAGTGGAGGGATATTTGCCTTTTTGCTGCCAGAGTAACGTGTTATAGAGGTGGACAACGCATTGGCGATAGTCTCGGTGTTGCTAATGTCTATAGGCAGTGGTGACAACTTTCCATCAGGTGGCCCGCTTGCCTGTTTGCCTATCGTAAGAAAAAAAAAATACCCTCATTTATGGAAATACAGAACACCAATGCAAGCATCGAAAAGTCTGTTGCTTTTCTAGCGGGTCAAAACAAAGAGATGAGACAACAAAAAAAACAAATGGAATTACAAACCAGGAAGGACAGAGACTACATAACTGTTTTAGAAGACAGGCTTGAGGATTTACAGCGTGGTAGCCGCAAGGCAAATATCTAGATTAAGAATGTACCACGGCAACCAAAAGAAGCCAAAGCAGATTTGATAAATATGGTCAATGGTCATGGCATTATCCAAAACCATCGACATAAATATGGCAAAAGGGGATAAATGATATATTTAGAGTCCAAGGTAAACGAGACAAACCGATAAATATTGAAATTACATATATTAAAAATGACGAAATCATTCAACGTCAAACACAAGGAAAATCTATGCACAAAACATATCGGTTATACATCAGACGAATATACACCGATCTTTGTATCGGAGCAACTCACTGTAGCGCGACTACACTTTCTTGCATGAGATCTGAGGAACGAGGCATATAAGTACTGCTGGACGGCTTACGGACGAGTATATGTTAGGAGAGACGAAGATTCCCTATTGTTTTAATCAAGAGTGAGGCACAAGTACAAAGTCTAATGATGTCTGATTGACTATGTTCACTATTTTATCCCAAATTCACATTCTTATACCGGAATGCAATTTATAATATTTCTATTTATAGATTTAAGAATAGATTTGTAATAATTATAAGTAATAAAATAAACTTTACTAAAAATATGCACATAGATACATTTATACATCATACAAACACACGCATATAAGACAACATACAAATATTAATAGAACTACAAAAACAATATGTACCTACTTTACATATATGCTATGATATACATAAACATAAACCGAAACTATATTTAAACAAACAAACCCAAAATAACATACAAAAGTCAATAACATTACTACATACAAAACATGTACCTATCGTTGTACCTACATATATATACAAATAAGCCTTTTCTAGAGAAAATCCATGGCAATTCACTAAAAAGCTATTATGGATAGCACACTACGCACAATGAACGACTTAGATAAGCTAGAAGTCGCACAAGTGCACGTTGGTGACATTAAATATATTTTTAATGTAATAACTGTCGTCAACACTGACTTTACAATATATTCACAAAATATAAGAAGCATTTATGCAAACGTGGAAAAAATATACTTACAAATAAATATTACACAGCTAAAATGTGAAGTCGGCATGATAGTTCTCACTGAATGCAGATTAAACCCAAATAAGAACTTGCCAGTAATAAAAAACAACTATGTCGAGAGTAATGTAACTGTCGACATCGGTCGACGTCAGTCGATATTAGTCGTCCCGTGACCATGATGCATGCAACTGTGTCGAAATATCAGGCTACTCGTCAACAAAGGTACGCGTTAAGAAACCCGAAACGTACCCTTAAAATCTTACTTTTTACCGAGAGCATATAACAAATGAAGTTCTAACTGCATAATTATCAAAATGACACTCATGTCTCCAATTTCGAGATATATTTGTTAAATATAAATGTGTCCGATACTACACAACCTTCCCCTAGTAGGTTAAATGCACAACATTACAACCGCAAATACAGGTATCTATGTTACAGCTTACTGTTGGGGCTTAGTACCTACATACCTCGCAGGATATATTATAGCGTCCCGAACTGAGAAAAGACCCTTCCACGAGAGAGAATTACAAATAGATACTGATCTCATTCAGGAGCGGGTTTTCATTGCGAAGAGCCAATATTCGATACTTCTCCGAATGGCACACTTTTACATTTGGACTGCTCCTCATTGACGATTCAACCCTTGCGCGGTCGAACAAACTGGATTAGTCCGGGACATGTTCGCTCGCAGGGGAAATAAATTGATTTTTTTTTTGTATTTTGTTGTGTTCCCAACTCGCGTCCGCAATAACGGGCCACAATGAAAAATAATAACACACGCAAGATTGGACGGGCGAAACGTTTGATGTGGACGCGTTGTTGCGCATGTGTCGATCATTGTAGGGATGGATGCCTTACACTACATACCTACCACGAAACTGGATCATCTTACAGCTGACATCATTTTCACCTACCCTATCATACCCTAGCCTAACCTTACCCCTAATCTTACCCTACACTAACCTACATTTTTCTCGCAAACAAACTTTGCCCTGAAAATTACAAACCTAACAAAAATAATTCGTTATATAGCTGCATTCGTTCTAAAATTATGCGCGACATGCAACATTTGTTGCAACACCTTATTTTATATTATTGCAATTTTCCTAGTAATCACAAATTTTTCTGATTATAAAATATAGCCAATGTTACTCGCTGATATTGTAGCTTTTTATTGGTGAAAGTAAATTTTAAATCAATTAAGGAGTTTTTTAAGTTTATCCATTGCAAACAAACATACAAATCTTACATGTTATAATATTACTGTAGACTGTTTAGCTTTCTCCCGCCCGTCAATGGTTTAGCAGCACTTATACAAAAATCATAGTAACGAGTACTGTCCTCCTCAATTGATATCACTTAACTACACATAAAAATACAAGTACAGCTATGGCACTCAATTCAATGGACGTTTTGTGTTGACCTTTTTTTAAAGTTCGATTGAAATGTAGTAGAGATGGAGCTGTACCACTTCAGGCATATAAATTTCCCGGGTGAACCTCGTATTTTTATTGTAATCGAATGATAATGTAATATTTTACACATATACTATACGCTAGAGACCCATTTTATGTGAGTTTAAGAATCTCCGAACCCTCATGCGCAAAACACTGTCCAACCTTCTCATATGAGAATGACCACAACCCGTTCTGTTTTTACCCTGACTATGAAAAATCCATCACAACTTTTTCATGTCGTTAGCGAATTTGGGCTCGGTAAAAAAATTGTCTGCCGACGGTACAACACATGCGGCATATTGATTGAAGTTTCTTTTGAGAGTTTGTTTTGTGGTCTGTACAGATAAAAAGTTTGCCACAAAAACGTCTAAAGAACACAAACAAAGAACTTAGAAGATATTCTGATTATACGAGACACCAAACCAATCCTCTATTATAGGGAGAAAACAAACAGGATATAAATAAACGACCAAATACAAAACTAAACAAAGAGACCTTCATTTTCTATGTTCAAATACAATTCAATTTTCTGGGAGGACTTTCTTGTTAGTTCGCGGACTCATAAGTGCATATTTGCTCAAGGGATAGAAAATCCTTGTCTGAGGAAATTGTGTTGATCGGATTGGATGACGGCGCTGAGTCGTGTTTGGTGGCTCGCAAGGTTTTACTGGCGCAAATGCGCAAGGCACAAACTGATTTTAATTTGCGTAACAGATTTTGGAAAAAAAATATAAAACGGGAAGTTATAGCGACTGCAAGTCAAGCGTGGAAAGTTTTTGATTTGTTTTCTGTGACTTTGACGTTTATGTTGGAATTTGGTGTAGGTAGAAGAATTGGGTAATGGATAAACTAGAGTTTATTGACAAACTGGGAAATGGACGAACGAAGACGGAATAGACGAACTGGGAATTGGAGGAACGGGGTCCAAATTTATATTTACGTAGTAAGTAATTTCTTTATGTTGGTTTATTGCATTAAAACATTTTACTGTGTATGTCACTACACCACCGACTAAATAAATTAGTTAGTGGAAGCGCATCGCAATCTGCAGCAATTTCTGAGTATCCACACACAAAGACTGCCAGACATAAACCTGCAAACGGAGCTGATTAGGAATGAAAGCTTGTGCCAACAAAGGACTAGTGATCACCACTATTTACGCGCGATAGCCGCCAGGCATCAGTTACGTTCAGACAGCTAGTCATTTCGCATGAAATTATGACGACCATTACCCATTCAACCATTCATATTACGGCTCACTTCTATTCCTGCTTAGTTCGAGCTTCATAGCCAATTTCGAAGCTGTGAATTATCGGCTGATTAATGCGTTGTCGAATACACCTGAGATCGGTAAATTTCACGAATCGAAATGACGGATCCATCGCAAATGTACGCAATACGTACGCTGTAAATGTGCTCTGTTGTGAGGGAATACGTCAGATCGTATGCGATGCATAAATAGTACGTATAGTAGAAAATATTGTCCAAGGTACAGTGCCCACTATTTACGCACTAGACATCTGGGTTCAGCATGAGATTTCCATAATCCGTACAGCTAAAATAGTATTTCGGTAAAAAACAACTAACTAATTTATATAGTGTTATTTCTCATGCACGGCACCTTTGACAAGTAAATTGTGACATTTAAAATAACATAAACATTATTATTTGAAATTTTGATAGTTGGTAGATAGATTTTATTTCGTACTAGTGGACCCGGGGCCACCCCCCTTTACCCCTATCTACCCTTTCTTCTTGATTATAAACCTTCCCCTTGAATGACTCTATTAATAATCTATTGTTGAAAGCATTAAAATCCGTTGCGCAGTTTAAAAGATCTAAACGTACATGTATACATAGGAACAGACGGCGAAAAGCGACTTTGTTTTATACTATGTATAAATTTAGACGAAGTGTTTCGCATAAACCAATGAACTAAATAGTTTTCGTAAGTACCCCTACTAGTACTACTACCCCCAGGGGGCGCGCCGCGATTGCAACTCCAGCTTAAACTTTACGGACTCACCCATATTCTGAAACGTTACTGTAAGGTCTCACAGTGTACGCGTACGCACAGTTCCAACTGAGTCACCGCCACTCAAGTATTGGCAACACTTGAGTGGCGCTTGGCACTATACGCCCGGCAAAATAAACAAAACAGACCAATCACATAGCCGTATTGAACGCTACTTACCTAATATTAGATAGGATTACGGATTCGTATAATATTTTCTCGTATTTGGAACGGATGCCGTGCTCTTACTAATATTATAAAAGGGATATAGTCAGTGTGTTTGCTCTCCCTTCACGGCGAAATGGAGCATCCCGTTGGTCTGATTTTTGACACAGATATAGTTCAAAGGGCGGAAAAGGATTTATGAGGGCTGGGGTTATCCTCTATATAAATATCATAACTTCTTCTGTGATATATCCGAACAGACTACTAAAAATGTAAATCTGCAGTTTCGTGGCGGTGTGGAAGGAGCAAAAACTATTTTATTAATATACCTTAAAAACAATAGTATTTAAAAAAATCACGTTATTGTGAACTCCTTGTTTGACTGCAACTTTGAATATGTTATTATATAATAGGTATGCCTAGGAGAAAGCTTCGAGTTGCAGTATTTTTTATAATAATGGGAGGCAAGCCGGCTAGCGGATCACCTGATCTTAAATGATCACCGCCTTCCTTAAAGGTAGAACCGCAATAAATTGATTGTGTAATTGCTAGTATAACATAGACTGGACAACTTGGTTTAAAAAGTTAGATTTCCAAACAACATAGTTTCTAAACTTTAAAATCAAATGAGTAATGTTTACAGTTTGAGAGCAACTGTTTTAATAACAGTTTTGGAACATACATATTGACCCAAACCAATCAATCACTTATTGTAACTTAGAAGGACATAATACGAGTATGTTTTGTCTATAATTAATAAAATTATGTGAAACTGAGCTGGAGAATTGTAAGAATAGTTGGTTTGTTGATATTGTTATTCTTGATACATTATTTACTATTGTTATCTGTTCATTACAAAATCAAATGTAGATCTATTTTCCTACTGAATATAAATCTTCTGTATGATTTTATCATAATAGTATGGTATGTACGCAGACATAACGTTCAATATTATATTAGGCGTACAATAGATCAACTAAAGTTTAGCTACACAAAAATGAAGTAACAACTCCGAATCCGGTCGAAAGTGATGCTCATATTTGAGTTCCGCCCCATCGGGGCTACGAATAGCTAAATAGGGCCAACTTTTCAGAAATAACTGACGGGTTGTTGGAAAGAGTTGGTGGATTGTTAGTAGACAATCCGTCAACAGCAGTCGCACATGGCGGGAAGACGTATCGTGTTGCTTATTTGAGCCGCGGTCACTCGCCGCCCGCGCCTAAATTGATTCAGGTCGAGCGGGCGACGGGTTAAATTTGCTGTACACTTCTGTTTCAAAACACGCGTTGACCCTGAAGGTACCTGGAGTTGGACAATGGACATGTTGACTTTGTCCCTGCCTGCCCCTGCTGGTAGACTAAAGCGTGAGTTTTATGTTGCTAGCTTTTGCTTGTGCAAATGTTCCCGAAACCATATTGGTTTTTCGGATAAATAATATTATTGTTAGCTTTATGCTGTGACACTTTGCGTTAAAGTTACGAACACCTATACAAGTATATATCCTTGCAATATTTCGCATTTCGAAATTTAGTGAGTACTCAAATTTAAACAAGAAATTTATGGTAGTTTACTTTATTTGACTTGCTGACTTTATAAATAATAAAGTATTATTTACGCACTTGTTATCGAAGTTAAAGCGTGCGGCTAAGGAATATAACGCGTTACCTGCGAGTGTGTTCCCTGATCATTATAATTTAGACGCCTTCAAGGCTAGAGGGAATAGGCTGTTCCTAAACAGACATGCTCCATCATCAGCAGCATCGTCACTTACCACTAGGTGAGATGGAGGTCAAATGCCTTGCTAGTCTTATAATAAAAAAAGTTACGAGCATAAACTAGTTAGAAAAACATAAGTATAAGATCTCAATAACTCGTCTTTCCTATTGTAAGCTCCTTAAAACTCGTACCAACGCAACCGACAACTGCACGAAAACTGCACACAAACCAAAAGAAGGCCTCAATTAAGCCGGTACACATTAAACAAACCGTGCACCGCCCTAGGTGTCAGTTATGAATGTTACGTTATTATGCATGCAGTAATAAGGTGCAACAATGCTCGCAGCGAATGGTAGCCGGGGCTGGAGTATAATGTGAGACTCAGGAGCAGAAAGCCCATTTACCTTCTGTAGTGGCTTTGTGTACGGAGACTGGGGTTAAGCATCGCGACGCTCCAGACACAATGGCTCGGACCTTTTTTAAAATGCCCCTTTCATTCCTCGCTAGCAATTCCCGAAACAAAATGGGTTCGAGTTGATCAAACGGTTCCCGTATTGTTGGGTATGTTTTGGGACGAAATGAGTCGTCTTCGGGTGCGGCCGCGTCGTGATTTCCGTCGTCGCTTCTAGCGGACATCTTCGCAATTCGTTGTGTCTTACGTCGTTATCTATACTAATATTATAAAGAGAAAAGATTTGATTGTTTAGTTGTTTGTAATGGATAAAGTCTAAAACTACTTAACCAATTTTAAAATTATTTTTGCTAGAGAAAGCTACGTTATCAGCGAGTAACATAGGCTATAGTATTTCCCGATAGGCAATGATTCCGACAGGAACGGGTCCGGAACTTAGTAAACAAGCTGCGTAAACGAAGTCGCGAGCAAAATAGTATTCTAAATGCGAAGGATTGTAAGGATGCATGTATGAATATTTATACTCCTTCTCGCAAAAAACTACTGAACGTATTTGCATGAAATTTGTCAGTAACAGTTATAGCCCAAAATACTACATAGCAAAGTGGTTCCTAGGAGAATGTGTCCGGAACATTATAACCGAATTTTACGAAGTCGCGTGCAAAAGCTATCATCTAAAACAGCATCAACAGCTTAGTGTTTTAGTGTCAAACTCGTCACGTAATCTCAAATAATCCTATTCTTAAATTATCTCCTTCCTAGATGGCTTTATTTTTAAATGCTCCCATGAACGATCTGTCTATCTAGCAACGGGACTGTCTGGGAATGGGATTTTCTTTACAGTTTAAAAACCAAACCTTTTACATATTTTACGCATGCTTATGCTTCCCTAGACTTCAAGTCCATATGTGGTCATGTGTTATAGGCAAAGTAGAATATGGCACCAACCCTATTCACAGACGGGTGTCGTAAAAGGCGACTATAGTTAATGCCAAATGGATTGGCAATTCCGTATTTTGACAAGAACCGTCCATTAACTCATGTAAAAAATGTAGTACAAAAACTAAAAACCCCGAGTGCCAATAAAATATTCTGATAAGTTAACAACATCAAGCATATTTACTATTATTTATTAAATCACATTACATACATAATAAATTAAAATGAAATAAAATGAATTTTAATTTCTGTTTCGGGTCTGGGTGTTCTATGTATAATAAGTATGTATTTAAAAAATATATATACAAGTAGTATATCAGCTAGCTAGCACCCATAGTACAAGCTTAGTTTGGGGCTAGATGGCGCTGTGTGAATGTGTCCACGATTATTATTATTATTATATAATCTAGTCATGTAAGTAATACAAGTAAACTTCAACGTAATTTTAATGACATTCTGTGTTGTAAGCCGCAGCGTGCCCGCCGTAGCCAGGTAAGTAGAGGGAAAGGTAGCGAGCACACGATGCAGTTACAAAGTGTAAACGTGTAAGCCTCAGAACACCTCCGAAACTTCCCTCCACAGACTTATGTGAATAATTGGTGCAACACTTCCAACACACTGGAACAACGTAGATTAATAGCTTTAGAAATATAGCCAATAATTAGCGGAATTATGCGCAAAACTTGCTCAGCGATGGCTTTTTAGAATTTCGTATTTAAATACTATTTGTAATGTTGTGACAATGGAGTAGACAGCCGTAAAACTTTAATAAAAAAAAAACTATTTTGTTATGAAAGTCTAACATTCAAAACTATCTTACCAGCGTCAGATCTAATCACTGTGAACATTTAACTGAATATCATATCTAATTTATATGAGGTACGATTTTACTAGGTATATATTTTTTGTTCTCGCTTAGAACTAAACTCACTATAGATTAGAATAAGCAAAACTTTATATGAATAAGGAGGATCAATATTTAACAAAAAATATTACTGTATAAGTATACTTTATCATGTCGGAGATTATTTATTCAATAGACACAGGTAAATAGGATAACATACAGTGGAATAAAAATAACCTGAATTCTAAATATTTACAACAAGTAATAATACTTGCCACCAAATCACTGAAAAAGCCCTCCCAAACAGCACCACGTGCAAAGGTACCCATACACTACATCAACGTTATCTCGAAATCTTAAAAGCATTCTCTCCTAAAAGTCTATACAGAGCAAAGTAAGTAGAACATACAATAAAATCACTCTTTTCTAGAAAAATCGTTACTCTCCATGACTCGTTTAAACCCGTTTCTTCACCAAGAACAATATTTTCCAATTTAAGTGACAAAGTGCACTTAGGTCGGCTTGTCTGAAACCAAAACTTTACCATTAAACTACAAAGCAACTTGCAACCAAGAAAAGAAATCTGCTTTTTACCATTCTATTGGTCGTTCTACTTTCTTTACTTTCGAGCGAAAGAGTTTTATGTGGGTAGAGCTATTATCTAACATGCTTTACTAATTATCGAGTTTTGATACTATATTATCCCAAAAAAAAATTATTATTATTATTGTTTATCAGGCAGGCAGTTGTGAAACAACTGTTGGGTTGCCTGCATCCGGCTTCTCTCTAACCAAAATTATTCTTCCTGTTCAGATCTTAAGAATTTGTCTAATCTATTTTCAAATCCGTTTGTGTTCCTTACGGTCACCACCGCCTCAGGCAGCCCGTTCCAGGCTCTCACAGCACGATTGGTCAGGAAATTTTGTTATCGTAGAGTAAATATTTAGTATATTTACTCATAAATATGCTCATATCTATAGAACATCTCAACGATATTACGTATGAGATTTTAGTGACGTTAACTAAAATACATATACTAAAGCAGTAGCTCACCTAGGCTAGGTATCTTTGTCTTTATGATGAACAAATGTGGCACGAATGAGGTGACACAATATTTAAGTCAGTACCTATTCATATATTTTAGAACAGTGACTAAATCAGAAGCTAGAGAATGTGCATGAATTTAGGCCATGTTTCCTAGTTGCTCGTTGACAAAATTTTAAAGATTGATAACCACTTCATCTTCGTCCTCACAGTGACAATGCACCTGTGGTTTTACATTTTTGTCGCCTACAACCTAAATGCATGAATCGTAGATGTTATGGGCGACAGTTGCCGCTTACCATCAGGTAGGGTGTCTGTTCGTTTATCACTGCGTAGCATAAAATATATAAACATAAAGTACTATAATTGGGTGCTACAATACAATTCATGACAGAATAATCCATTCATAATAATTGTATGACTTCGAAATAAAACACCATATTAACGCACAAATAATGAAGGTACCAAATGTCTACCGAAAACGTAAAACTATGAGACAGAAATTAGACAATTTTAGTTATTTTAGAATTTACTGGTTTTTCATTATAGGTCTTGTGCGGCACCTGGTTAGTACCATAAAGTTAATATACTCAGCGGGTTGGTACCGATTCTACACTACTGGACACTACACGACCACAATCCGGAATCTAAATATCTATTTTGCCTGAACACATTTAAATAATATTTCACAAAATCGATTGAGAACATTGGAATCAAAGCACAATCTCATTGCAATAAGTCCACACACGTTTAAGTTTACTTCTGCTGCGAGAATATTAGGTTAGGTATTTATCAAACATTGGCGTGTGGAATGCTAATTTGGATCTTGCACGGCGCCATACGCCAAATGAAATTATTAATTCCGTTTGCGAAGGAGATAATTTCGCAGAATGGTTGCGTTGTTTGACTTTAATTAATTCGAGGCTTGTCACTGGTGAATGTAATTTCTAGCAACGCTGAGGCGTGTATATCGTCACTGTAATCGCCTAATGTTCATTTATCGTTGATGGCGCGTGCGCGTGTGGCTATGTAATGTATAAGATACGTTTCGTTGCCCGATTGTAAATTACAAGATAGATTCTACTGCGTGTTTTTTTGTACTATTCGCTGTCGTGGACTCGACGTATACCGGAAAGATTCATGAGAAAAGGTTAAGAAATATTAGTCGCAATAGTACCTAAATGTGTGTTGCACCTTCCTGAAAATAATCGTGGTTGTACCCATGTCCTCTGTGATGACCAAAAAGGTCCAAGATCAACAACAAGCCATTTATGCTTGATATATAAATCTATCAAATATCTAGAATATATGGGCAATTATATCTTGAGATTTAATTGCCCAAATATTCTACGTTACTACTTATAAGTTTTTTTTTATGTCATACGGTTGGCAAACAGGCAAGCGGGCCACCTGATGGAAAGTGGTCACCACTGCCTATAGGCATTAGCAACACCAAAAGTATCGCCAATGCGTTGCCCACCTCTATAACACGTTGCACGTTGCAGCAAAAAGGCAAATGCCACTCCACTGCCAAAGCCACGGTTCCCCAAATCCCCACCCCATGGAGCACTGGAAACCTTACTCACCGGCAGAAACACAATACTAGTTAAAAGAGTATTATTTAGCTGCGATATTCTGTTAGGTGGAGGTACTACCCCAGTCGGGCGGTTCCAATTCGAACGAGATACCCCGCTATGCCCTACCTCTCTTAGTTGTAGTTCTATAAACACCGATGCAATCCCTAAAAATAATTCTGAAGAGTAATTCGGTGTAGTACTCATAGCTACCTCATAAATAGGGAATAAACATCCCCTGCGTATAATTCCGAATGTCGTCAAAAAGAACAGAAAACAAATGCACAGAATAAGTTCGATGCTTTTCAAGTCGTGAAAACCGATAGCTAGAATCCCAACGCACACGCCGACCCGAACGGAATCCGAACCATATTTCATGTTCTCCACGTTATGTGCTTTGTGAAAGAGAATACATTTTTCACTATCTTTAGAGCTTTCACACTAAATTCTCTTTGTTTGTTGCTCAGTTCCTTACTTTGATGCTTATGCAATTTATGCCATCTAAATTGTTATTACCTATACTAAAAGAGTAACATATTAAATACCACTCACATTCACAATCTTCTCGTTACCTGAAAACATGTACCCATGTATTCAGGTCAAGGATAATTCTGAGCCGCCAAAAGCCTATAATAAAAGTCAGTGCGCGAAATTGGAAAGCGCTTGGATGTGCCGAGAACGATTCCTCGTTCGCCAACACTTTGGCAACGATTCATTTGAGAAACTCATTTGCGAGCAGCCTCTGGAGTGCGATCCTCGTTTGCGTCGCTAGTCGGAGTTAGCACGCGACGTAACTCCCCGCCCGTAGTTGTGCAACCAGTACGCTTCATTACTTAATGCTCTGATCAGTTAGCTGTGTACGGAACACTGTCAGATTGTCAATGAACTACGCTATAGCCAGTTATATTTACGCGATGTGAGAAAATCGTGGCACCTGAGTGAAATACGTGCTACATAAAGCTTCCCAGAGACGTGTTTTACATCTCATCTTGTGGAAAGTGTTTTACATTTCATATAAACACACTTTAGTTTACCGAGTGAAAACCCCTCGGTAACTTTATGCACTTGCTTAACAACAAAAGGTTGTTGAAATCTACGCCCCGGTTGCATCGTGGAGAACGCTCGACTCTTGGAGAGCGCTAGCAGCGACGCAGTGACATCTCCCTCTTAGCGGCCCCAACTGACGAAGACGACTTCTCGTCATTTTAACAAAGGGTGAAATTGCCCGAGGAGCGGTGCGTTCCGCCCCCACCCTTCCCTGTACATTGACCGCAGTCGAGAGCTCCGCGCCCACACGCCACATCTGTCAAAGGGACCGCCGCCGTTTTAAACAGTTTTTACATCAGAATCCTTGCCGAAAGTCAGGGTGAAAATTTTCCCCTCTATAAATTTATGGAACAAATGTGAAAGTCGAAAGCTCCTCGCAATTACCGATTCAATTTAACGTATCGACACGTTTTAATGAAATTCAAAGTACCAATTGTTCGCTGGGAAGCAGTTAATTAACTGAACGATGTGATCGGAAAGTACCGAAATGTATTAATTAATTCATCGTCGAGGAGCGTCTAGGACGCGTCACCGCGGCTAATAAATATTCAGACGTTTATCCCGACGTTGACGTTTCATTTAAAGAGCGCCCGATGACGTAGTAATTTTTTTGTAAACGTTAAGCAATATTAACGTCAACAAAAAGGCCTGAAGTGACCCAGCATTAAAGTCAGCTTATGACTGAGAGCGTGATAGATTGCCGCCGCCGCCGACGCGCCCGTTTATTTTTTATTAAATGCCGCGGCATCTGGCTTCAATTGCGGTAACAGCTTTTTACGGTACCAACCGGCTTGATGTTTATGCGGGAATCTTCTTGTTTCGTAACATTTCATCTTTTATTGCCGCTCCTTTAATCTTACTTACGTTTTATATTCCGAGTTTGCATATAAATACTATAAAAAATCTTAATAAGTTATTTCGTGGAATTTTTATGTCTAATGTTCGTATATACTGGCATTACTTGTTTTTGGTTGGTATTATTAGACACATTCATTTTGTAGTTATCGCCCGTAATATGATTGGCTAAATTGTGTTCTAAATATCAGTAGGTGATATGCAGAATTACAGGGACATTGAGAGTGGGTTATGTGCTGCCATATTATATTTAACACTTTGTGTTCTCACTTCGTGATGGAACTCCATTATTATGAATTAAATCACTTTATGTACGCCATTTTATTAAATTGCAACCGGTTTCAAATTACTCATCTTCAGACCTGCCTAACAAAAAGTGATTTAATTCATGATTAAATTATATTATATATAACAAAAACCACTGATTCGTTCTCAAATCCTACTACCACACTCAACCATTCAAATCTTTCACATCACAATTATTCGCCCAGCTAATTCAACCTCAACACCACCGAGACAAAGTCTAACTTCGCCAACCTAACTGCATTGAAACACGAAGGAAAAACTTAAAAACAGTAGCTGCAAGTTCGCCCGTGTCCATTGTTCAGCGGTTGCCGCAAATTCTTCTACTTAAGTTGGGCGCTTGACGAATGCGCTACCTCCAGGCAGCGTTCCGTAGCCCCCGACCGTTGGCCGACGTTGATAAGTCTCCATTGCGACAAGTCTCTATTTGGCTACAAACGTGAGATAAAATTCAATGTACAAGGTCTTAATCTATATTCGAAGTAGTAGAAGGAAATGTGGCGATTTATTTTCCGCTATTTTGGAGGATCATGTGGTGGTTTATATTTAAATAATGTCATGGGCAATTATTATCATTCTTATTAAAGTAAGGGGGAAGTGTGTCCATCTAACTCCTTGTTTGTTTGTGTCTATTGTTCAGCGGTGGCTGCAAATTCTTCCACTTAAGTTGGGCGCTTGACGAATGCGCTACCTCCAGCGTTCCGTTTTACCCCGGACCGTTGGCCGACGTTGATAAGTGCCCATTGCGACAAGTCTCTATTTGGCCCCAAAACGTGAGATAAAACCCAATGTAAACAAGGTCTTAATCTATATTTGAAGGAGAATTTATAGTGTGGTATTACGCTATTTTATAGGGAAATGTGGTGATTTATATTCAAATAATGTTATGGGTAATTTTTACATTTTTATTAATTGGAATGTGTGACCAACTCCTTGTTTGTTTTTTGCTTGGGTCCATCCATAGCTAAAGTAGCGCAGTAATATTAAATTCAACGCTCTTCGCCTCCACATCCGCCTCCGCCTCCGCTAAGAAGGCCTCCGTTACAACCCTAGTCCATAGCTAAACTAGCGCACTAACACAAAACTCTGTATGAAGATTCTTTGACTTCTCGGAAAATGTATACGTACATTACCTACACTTCCTATCGAGTTCTGCAAAGTTCCATTCTTCCCGCAAGTCCAAATAATATCAAGTCGTAGCTTTCTAAAACGCCAAACCCGTTGAAGTAATGGGTAGACATAACCGTAAAAATATGTGTAACGCTATTTTATGCGTACGAAAAAGTGGGCACATCATATACCTACGACATCTGCTAACTCCCAGTTACAAGAACGTATTTATAAGAATATCATATTGCCAGTAATTCTACTTCACATTTTTATTTCCAAAAACACTCACGATTCTATTTAAACCCTAGTAAGGTAAAGTTTATCGTCGCGTTAGTAAGAGCGTAAACCGAGTACCCATAAAGCATTCAGCTCCCTGGTAACCTACTTCCAGTAGGCACCTGTACACTCGAGTCCACAAATCAGCCGCTGGCCAAGCCAGAACTCCGTCACCGCTAAACCTTATGCCTCCTAATCGAGTAAACGTTTCCAAACCAACGGTTCGGACACGTCGCGTAGCGCTACGGGCGTAGCACTCCATGTAGCACCGTAGACGCCTCTACGACATTCCTGCCGGCGCAATGTAAACATTTGTGGAGCAGGACTTTGATGTTGCGTTGAATAGTGTACTAGGGTTTAACTAGGATCGTGGGTGTTCTCGGGAATAAAAATGTGAAGTAGATGCTGTTCAAGAATTTCTATAAGTATGATATTATTTTAAATAGGTAACTTCTTTTATAATAGGTATATGATGTGCCCACGTCTTCGTCTGCATAACATTTGGTAGTATTCCTGCGGGAACATCTACCCATAGTATAAAACAAAGTCGCTTCCTTCCGTCTGTCCTTATGTATCTATGTAGCCTTAGATCTTTTAAACTACGCAACGGATTTTAATGGAATTTTCAACAATAGAGAAAGCTATTCAAGAGGAAGGTTTGTAAACAAGAAAAAAAAACGTATATTTTTCTTGTTTATAAACCTACTCCTACTTACCCAAGTAGTAGGTAATAAAATTGAATCCAAACCAAGTATGAAAGAGAAACAAACATCCATCCTTACTGTGGTGGGATTAGGATATTGACGAGACAGACACGGGTGATGAAAGTAGGAGGATGCTGAAATGATTTTACTGCTAATGCCTGTGACAGGAAATTACATGAAATTTTACATATTTATTTTTAGGACATAAACAGTAATTTAAAATTTAAAATTCTATCAAATTGCTCTCTCACGCTGTGGAAAGTGATAATGTAAACGATGGTAAGGTATGCTTACGTTTAGCTTGCTTACGCTCAATGTTTTAGGGATAAATAAGCAGGACATACACTCCTTTGCTGTCAGAAGCGAAGCGTATCCTGCGAATACGATGAATATTGACGACAGTAGTGGAAATCCAATAATGTAATGACTAGTCGAGTGCCTAGTCCGATAGAAAGGATCAAGGTATGCGACGAGAAAATTATAACGTCAATTTCTTTTCGTAACACTTTACAAGTAACTGAGTAAAGTGATAATTAAAAGGCCGCCTTTGCCCACAATGTTTGAATAGACCTGTTAAATTTTCTTTCTTGTTATTTTGTGTGCAATTAGGAGTATAATATATGTAAGTATGTTTATATGTATTTGTATGTATGTATGTATATGTATTTGTTTTCAATGTAGGTATATAGGTATGTATTTATTAATGTATTGTATTAGTTAAGCATCATTATTTTGTTATTTATTTATTTTTATTTAACATTTATTGTGCACAATAAATAGTATGCAAAATAGACATACAGAAAAAAATCACAACAGGTACAGCTTATTTCTAAAGAAATATCTTCCAGCCGACCAACGGAAGAGAGAGGTCAAAATCGAGAGGCAGATGGCGTGCACCTTAAATTTACTTACCTACTATAGTACAACTAAATATAAATACATACACCATACATAATAGTACATAATACATACATATATAAATAATATAAATATATATATACATATAAATATTATGGATAACAAATGGAAATATAGTGCCCTTTTACTCGTTTTTTAAACGTATCAGGCGAAGGACTAGTACGTACAGTATGCGGCAGCGAATTCCACAATCTAGCCGCATGAACAGAAAAGGAGTTGGAATAACATTCGGAGTGATGAGGAGGAATAGAGAGCAGTGCCTTGACGCTAGATCGACAGGGCATGTCTTGGGAACGGGAAAAATTAAAACGATCACGAAGGTAGGAAGGAGCTCGAGGATTATAGAGAACATTATAAAGGACACAAAGGATGTGAATATTCCTGCGAAGGCGGATTGGAAGCCACTTGAGTTAGGCCCGAAATTGGGAGATGTGGTCGTACTTGCGTAAGCCAAATATAAACCGGATACCAAGATTTTGGAGCCGCTCAAGCTAATTCAATAATTCTTCCGTAGCGTCGAGATAACAGGAGTCAGCGTAGTCTAATAAGGGAAGAATTAGTGTTTGGACGAGAGAGATCTTAGCATTCAAGGGCAGAAAATATTGGAGACGCTTAAGTGAGTGCAGTGTGTGGTGAACCTTCCTGCTGACATTGTTCACTTGGGACGCCCATGACAAGTTTGTGTCCAGAACTACCCCCAAATTTTTGGCAGTTGTTGTATATGGGATAATTGAGCCATCATATATAACCGAGGGCAATGTTGACATCCTTAATCTCTTACACATATAGGTACTGCCAACCAACATCACCTTCGATTTATTTGGGTTAACAAGCAGACCGTAGTCTCTTGCCCAATTGCAAACACTGGCAAGAACAGAGTTGAAGTAGTTGACAGCACCATCAATATCATCGAGATCGAAATGGTGATACAGCTGCAGATCGTCTGCATATAGATGGAAATTACAAGGGATTATCGAGGTGACAGTGTTTATAAAAATGGAGAAGAGGAGAGGAGAAAGAACGCCACCCTGAGGCACGCCAGCAACGAGGTCACACCAGTTTGAGTTGGACTCATTCAAGCAGACACGCTGCGTACGGCCCCTAAGATAGGAGTCGAACCAAGATAATGCTGAAGGGGATACATTAAGTGAACGAAGGACAGCAAGGAGAATGCCAAAATCCACGGTGTTAAAGGCACTACTAAAGTCCAGTAAGGCAAGCACAGTTAACGACTTATTTTCAAAAGCCCAACGAATGTCGTCTGTGACTTTAAGAAGCGCGGTAACAGTGCTGTGACCAGAGCGGAAACCAGACTGATAAGGTGATAATAAGTTATTAGTTAAAATATAATGTGTTAGTTGCTTGTGGGCAATATGCTCAAGGACTTTGTTTTTGCTACTGTGCACGTCTTCACTGCATTTAATTATCACGATATTTCTGCTGTAGGCCTGCTGGAAGAAATTTCTTTATAGAAATAAGTTGGCCTGTTGTGTCTAATATATTATGGAATATACTTTTTGTAACAATCTTGTGTACAATAAATGGTTAAATAAATAAATATATTTATCTATCTATCATTCTAATATGATTAATTGCACTACGGACACCCCTCGAACACGACGTTCCTCTATATTGCCTTGTCAATATATTGACCTGCCAAAAAAAGCGAAAAACTTAGTTTTTTCAATATTTTAATGTAATACGGCTGGCAAATAAGAATGCGGGCGACCTGATAGAAAGTGGTCACCGTCGCCTATGGATATCAGCAATACCAGCGCAACCAATGCGTTGTTCGCCTCTAAGAAAACATCTTATATACCTCTTGAACGTATGTATACCCATGCCATAATCCAAAGGAAACACTGTGGGAGTTCATTCAACATCCGAATCGTCCGAGAGAGAATCTATACTTTATATCTCTATTTATTACCGACACCCATCGAACACGACGTTTTTCTACATTGCCTTGTCAATAAATTGACCTGCCCGACCAAAAGCAAAAAATCTATGTTTTTTTACTGATTTAAAGCACGAAATATAGTGTCGTAATACGAAATGTAGTTCTCCTCTAATTGGGGACAACCCGTGCGATTTTAAAATCAATTAGGCGATCATGTTACGCCAATTACGATGGATACAAAGCCAAATTAATGTCGTCATTAAGTGATTAAACGCGTCCATAAAAACCGTTTTAACGTCCGTGTTTCGGGGCCATTTGTCCGGCTCATCGAATTCGCAGTAGTGCCGCGAATTGCGATTGTTTATTTTAAAAATATACATAAACAATGATAAAATATAACAAGCATTATAAATAGCAAGTAGTAGTCAAGGGCCCTAGTTTTGAAACGCTCTCACTTACGCGAGTGCTCGCCTTCTAATGCCTGTCTTTTCTATCTACTTACCACGAGTGTGAAAGAGCGCATGCGAGCGCTCGCCTCAAGTCGCACGGTATTTAATTATGATTTTCGACTTGAAAAATTCAATATTACGATGCATGACGCTGATTTTTCCTATTTTCGAACTCTTCGCGTTCGGTGCTTCCAATGTAAGTAATTTAAAAAATTTTGAAGTTTTTACATCGAAAATTAATAAATGGGGACTGTTCGAATCGAGGCGAGCGGTTCGTTCTTCGTTGGTTGAGATAATATAGCCCAGCACGGCTAGCACAAGTGTGCCCCCGACATAGCTCGCGCCCCGTTTTCCTTTTCTCAATACTAAAACAGTAGGCCTAGCACAAGTTGCTCTCGCGCGCGATAAGCGAGAAAAATCGCGACATAGATGTTGCTATGTCTTTCGTCTTAGTATTGAGAGAAAGATACAAACGCTCTCTCGAGGCGCTAGCTTTGTCGCGGACACACTTGTGCTAGGGCCACAGACATCAGTATCTATGTCGCGCCTTTTCTCGCTTGTCTCGCGCTAGAGCACGCTAGTGCTATCCGTGTAGACCTAGCGAATATGCCGCTTGAGATCTGAACAACTGCCCTGTCAAAATCTGCATATCAGGCACGTAATACTAAAGTGGTAGTGAAATTATAAAGATGAGCACACTCATACACAAAGATTAAAAATAAACATATGAGCAGATTGATAATTATTGAATGCAAATGAGGTATGTGAGAGAAATTCATTTAAAATTATGTTTAAACAGGTGCCATCACGCATATATTCATCTGACAATAGGTATCTGAAACTGTCAATGGGTCCACATTACAATGCGCGAACGAGTATTATTGGTTTTAATTTCAGTTTAAAATTGAACTGTTATTTGGTTATACTGAATATTCCTATATGAGCAGTAATATCTGAGTCCCCAATTGGTTTGAAATTATTAAAATTTCCACTTTGGTCGCCGCCGTCGCTCTGTCAGTGCGAACCGTTTGCGATAAACTTTTTTAATATTGCCGCCTGTTCACACGCGCTAGTACTAGCCAGAAGATTGTTTTAAAACGCGTGGCAAGGAATCAAGCAAATTAGTTTTAGCTTTCTTACATTGGGGAGGTCATTTATAATGGTTTCTCGAGAAAATGATAAACTGCCCTAGAATCGATTTCCAGGCGACGAAGTCGCGGGCAAAGGCAAAGGAGACAGTCTAAAATTTTCCTAACCACCAGCCGGCATAATGAGAGTTGTAATGAATAAAGCTTATGAAACGTAATATCCTCGCGTAATTATTTAAATTCTTTAGCTAGCCAATTTTTTTATATTCATGTTTAAAATATTACTAATTTGCAATGAAACGAAGGTATTCTTGGCATGAAATTATGAACACACCCGGAAGAAGGTATGGTTGCACAAACTTATCTGACCCGGTGACTAAAACTGGAACCAAGTGTCGCCATTTTGAAATGTCATGTCAATGCCATTAACGGCGACGCTGTCACCGGGTCAGATTAAGTTTGTGGCACTGTGTAGACCATGGACTTACTACCCAAAGGGACTGCGCACTCCTTTGACTAAAACCGGGCAGAGCGAGAGTCACCATCGATAGTCCTGTGTCCCTTTCTAGTGTTGCCACCATTGTTGATACAAATTCCGAATTACTTTTATTACTTAGCGCGGACACCGACCTACCGATCAGGGCCAGGCAGAGTCAGACCGGGTGCAATCTGAAGGTCATATTTTCACCAGGGTCCAGCCCAAGGTTTCCCTGCTACATGGAACCCATTGGTCCTAAAATACTAGTTTCTATAGAGAATTTATAGTACTTGTTGATCTACATTTCGAATGACAGCTGTCAAACTTAAAACTGCAATAACTCCTAAACTATTGGTGCTAGAACACTAGTTCTTATAGAGAAATGATAGTGCTCGTCGAGATCTACATTTCGGATGGCAGCTGTCAAACTTAGAACTGTTGTACTCATTGAGATCTACATTTCGGATGACAGTTTTAAGTTTGACAGCTGCCATCCGAAATGTAGATCTCGATGAGCACTATCATTTCTCTTTAGGAACTAGTGTTGTAGGATAAATCGTTACCGAACTCTTTTATCTGTTTTGTGGAACAAAAAGTCGTAGGTTGATAATTATGTGGACTCGACGTTTGTCGGAGAAACGTTCAGTAGATCAAAAGGTATTTTGACAATTACTTTTCAGATTGTACGGATTACCCCATAATAATACCAAATTCACGGTAAATATATTTCTCCAATAATGGCAACACCAAACATGACACTTGTCAATTTAGAATGACGGTGATTATGCCAATAACATTGTGTTTACACTGTTAGAAAGGGACAAAGGACTATCGATGGTGACTCTCGCTCTGCCCGGTTTTAGTCAATGCAGTGCGCAGTCCCTTTGGGTAGTAAGTCCATGGTGTAGACAGACAGGTAAAAATTCATTGGTTTTGACATTGACAATGACAGGTATGTCATTGTATTTGTCATTGTCACTGCCACTAATGACGAATGAAACTCCTTACTCCGTTAAGAGGACTTGCCCTGTGGTTGTGGTTTCTACGGCGATGACAGGCTGTAAAACCAAGTTTCGTTTATGACTCTTTTCTGAGTTAACACTAACCGATGGTCTTACGGTGAGGGAAAACATCGTGATGAAACCAATAGGCTAATCACGTAACGCTGTAGCCAACAATTATCTGATTTCAATTATTGAAATCAGAGTATTGTTTGCAACAGAGTTACGTAATTAGCCTACTGTACTTCAGTCGTAATTAGGCGACTGCATACATAATTCAATCTGGTCAGGTTCCCCTGTTAACAGGGTCACGGAGGTCAGATGGCACTCGCTCCACTGTAATTACCTGATCTACCAAATCCTGGATCACGGTTAAGGCAGACCTCGGGCCCTTACGCGCGAGAGTACATCCGGGACATTAACGCCAAGGTGACTGTGTTGTACATACCATGATTCTAAGAAAATCTTCATTTTGTGCACATCCGTCGGCCATTTTATGTAACATTAAATGGTATGTCCCGGGGCAAGCCGCAATACCAGTGTTTTCTTAATGCATTACACGCATTATTGAACAGAATGCCCTCTCCTCTTAAAAGGAGCTTTTTCTTTCCTCATTGATTTCTGTTCGTTATGACAAAAAAAACTTCTTACTCCTTGCGTAAAAGGAGTTTCTTCTTTCATCATTTACTCTACGGCTTGTTCCAGTGTTGCATGAGTTTCGCATGAGTGTTGCAGTTTTGCTAAAAATATTTATTTTTCAATAAGTAATTGTGAAGAATTGGCTAGACTTAGATGTCTTTTTTCAACTGATACGAGTTCCGTATTTTACATTCTTCCGTTTTTCATTCTCTTTGTACCGGCTGGATCTTAGTGAACACTTTCTATGAACCGCTAGACCGCATCCTTTAAAATAAAATGCGTATGTTTAAAAAATAAATCCGTATTATAATATCGGGTTTAGATACTGGCCACTGACACTGAGAACTGTGGTAAAAGTATATCAAAACTAAAAAGGTCCAAATAACTATGTATCACCGCCGTATCACATGCGTACTTATGCAGCTAAGCAAGAATGCTTGCATTGTGTTTTGGTTTAATTACAGGCGTGAAGCGTGTCAGTTTGTGCTTAGTGACAACGCCTGCAGTTCTGCATTGGTACATGTAACCTAAATATATAAAGCCTCAAACTTACCTAACAGGCTTATTACATGTGACTAAATTTAGTCTTCTTAATTCAGAATAAAAAAGCGTCAAAGTGAAATGTATTGCTAATAGAATAAGGTCAATTTGGGTACATCACGCCTTTTGGATAGCGGGGCGACGCGCAATAATGATATAAGTGATACAAAAATGACTTTCTCTCACTCTTTTTACCCAAAATATAAACTTTAGCCAAATGTAATAAGCCCTTAACCTGGTGACAGCGTGGCTGCTATTGAATGAGGAGTTTTCCAATAGGTATTTAAGGCATTCCTAACCACTCACTAGATGGCGCCCCGACAATTTTGGTAATAGATAATCGCTTGAAATAGGTTCTTAGCAAACAGAATATAAACACTGGGTACGTTGTATTGGATAATATTATATTTGTCAATAGTTTTCAACCATTTTAGAGGTTGTAATAATAATGGAACATAGTGCCAACTTCTAAAAATATTTATTTTTACACTTTGTTCAACCTTTAACAGTTATGTTTATATTAATAAACACTTTATTTTCAAGTTTAGTATTACTTGGCTGCATGAAATCACTATCATACAGATTTAAAGAAGATTACCAAAATTGTAGGAGTGCCATCTATTGATGCTTTTTGAAACAAACTATCAATACCTACTGGAAAACTCCTCATTGACATGACATTTCAAAATGGCGACACTTAGTTCCAGTTTATCCCACTAGGTCAGATAAATTTTATAGATACAGATCGGACAGACTCTTTGGCACATACTTAGACTAGTACTGATCTAATGCCAGTTCCTACAAGGTAGTTGACCGCTAATGCCCCCATGTAAACAGACCTTGCCTCGACTCAGCACCGGTTGCACGTAAATCTACCCTTACAGTGGTCCCGCAACTTTTTCAATTTAACAGGTAAGGATAAATCGTTCATTCTTTTTATTTGAACATAGAACTGATATAAACTCCCGAAAAGTTTAGAAGGCGGGGCGGGCGATATTGTTTGCTCCGTGTTAACTCCGAAAATCTTTTACCTACCTCCAGGAGAAGATTTAGACACTCGCGTAAGAAGGAAAAACTCTTACGCGCCCGTGATTTATGTATTGTGTTTTCTTTATTTGGCGCGTCAAAAGACTACGTTGTATTAAAACACACATGACAGAGAAAATGTGTCGTCGTAAGTGGATAATGTATGTTTTTTTGTTATTCCAGCTAAACTCGACATGCTTTTTTTATATATTAACGTGACAAGACAACGGGATTAAGATTTATATAAAGATAAAATTATGACAAAGATAAAAGTCTCACATGAAATAAGTCAGTACCTTGTTATGCTGAAGTAACATAAGTCGTTGGTAACTGTAACTGCACGTAAAATTTCAATAATTACGTTTTTCCTACCGTCATCTTTGTAGTTTACATGAAATCCATAGCAACGAATGATATAATCTCCATAAAGTCAATGTCAAAGTCAAAATTTCTTTATCGGATATATCTCTTGCAATCGTCAAAAAATACACAAATATAGCACAGCTTTTCTATCGTTACCACCACACTCCCACATTTCCCCACTTCAAGTTAAAATTAGCCACCCCGATTTACGGGAGCGACTCAAATCGAGTCTGTCGCCGGCTATTCAGTTTACTTGCCAATTTGGTAGACATTGAAGTTTTTCAATGGTGAAGTTTCCATATCGATTAGAGCAGGCCCAGACGGTGCCGATGCCCTGGCACCTCAGTTGCTCCGCTCCGCGTCTTTTGTACCTGGGTCATTAAAACTTTTATCTGACTCCGTAGGTGCACTCGCGACAGGCATTGTGCTAAGCGTGCGCTTCTAGAGTGCTAAATATAGCCCCGACGGGGATCATGTTTAGATAGTGACACTCGTGCGAAGGTACGGGTGAATAAAACGAACTTTAAAATTTAAGATTACTTGTGTATTGATAAAATAATTGTAAACGCTTTGATATTTGGGGACTAGTTATAACAGGGCACTTAATAAATAAAAATCGTTTACACATGGCACAGTATATTTGGGCACTTATCGAGAGCTCTTTAAAATTGTAGGTATGAATTTATAAGTAACGAATTTAATAATTTATAATCAGGCTACAACGACCCATAGTAATAAATAGTAATACATATCTATTTGACCCCAATTAAAATAAAACAGAAAAATAACACAATATTACATAAATTACGAAATAAATCAAAGCACACGCCGTGGTTTATACAGAAGAGACGCGGCGGAGGCGCGGCGGCGGCGTGGCGCGGACATTTGTCGACTTGCGACATCGAATTATACAGAAGAGACGGAGACGTGCGACGAGACGTGTGGCCATTGCGGATATTCGTGAAAACAAGAGAAATTCTCATATCGTCAAAAACGACTCTGTGCGATATAACCATAAGGTTGATTTTAGGTTTATTTGATTATCCACCTCCGCCGTGTCTCTTCTCTATAAAGCGTGCCTTAGCGCGCTCTCCAATATGACTGAGCAAAGGATGTTGTAATAAAATTTATTTCACACATCAAGAAATACACATTGAGCTTTTGAACCTAATAGATAAAAAGTTCAACAAAAATGTTGATTACTTGTTGACATGATTTTTCAAGCAGTTCTTAATAAGTCGAAATTTAGAGAAATAATCACTAAGCGGGAACATTGTTTCATTTGAACTGGGAATAATTAAACACTTTTATCAGCGTCTATGTGGTGAGCTTAAAGCGCGCGCACTGTAAGCTATGACGCTTTTAGACCGTAAAACACTTCAGTTGGCGACGTCCGCATTGTCTCCTTAATGTGGATGATATAGAATACGTCTAGCTGAAGTTTTATTAGTGGCTGGTGGTAGTTCAGGGCAAAATTGCCTCCGCTCGGAGCTCGGAGGTTCTCTTCAAGTTATAATATTACGGCGGCAATGCAGCCCACCAAAGACTCATTACGTATGCTAAGCTATTTATTGAAGCTGGTACGAGCTGACGCTTTACTCAATAATTATTTTGTAAAGCAATTTGATACTACGATTTGGAGTAGAAACAATAAAGTTTGCTTCCAGTTGAGAATTATTACAGCTATACCTACAAATTAATGTAGTAAACACACTAAAATTACATATCAGTTTGTTAGTAGAACATCATAATATACCAATATATAAAGCTACGAAATACTCACATAACATACACGAGTTCTCGAAAAAGCAAACACAAGTAATAGAACGTTTAATAGCTCTCATGCAAATATGGGCAGTGGTTTCGTATCTGAAATTATATGGAGGACGTTACTCGTTAAATTTATAATGGCGTTCATTGGAGAAGCCATTTTCCAGAAGGGCTGCCATTGAGTGGCCTGACAAGCTCTCGGAAGCCATTATTGACAATTCAAAGGGCTATTAAATATATCCGAAAATATATTAAATTTTTGAGGTTGCTGCCGCGTACATCGATCAGCGGAGTAATTTACGGAACGATGGTAAATTTCCCTTCGCTCAAACAGGTAAAGCATCGCTGTATTAAATATTGAGGAACACCTTATTTATTATTGAGAGCCCCCGTAGTAGGATGCGGGAGCGCGTCGCGTGATAGACTGCATACAGTCGCTGATCCGTAAAGTTTGTTGTTCCCGTGGACTTAACACGAGTTCCTGTTTTAATTTTAGATGATACATAAACTTGTTAAAGTGATGCTAGTAGGCTTATATCGATCTCGTGTAGGTCTCCGTTGATGGAAAATAGAACTGGGGAGACACTCTTGTACAGTATCAATATGTACGATTATTGATTAAGTAACTTTTACTTTTTTATAGAGGTTTATGTAATAAAAGTTTCTGCTCAAGCGTATCTACATTTGAAACTGATATAACGTAGCTATACTTGTCAATGAAGTCTTTGATAAAAATTAGGTCAATAAGATTAAATGAATGATATCCCCTACCGTACCGATGAACTCCGACGTGACTGAATGGGACCTGCAGCATAGAATGTCTATAACAATAGTTAATATGCTATTTTCCATAATTTATAGTAAGTTGTATCCGACATTAATTGTTGCATTAATGCATCTACAATCGTATTAATCAATAACTGTTTATTGCAGTTGCAGAAATCGCTGAAAATACTCTGCTGTCCAGACCCGAACTCAATGAACCGCTTCCCCAGATTTTGTTCCGGAACAAGCCACAAGCAGTTTGGCGGCGGCTTTTGTAGAGAATACTTGTTGCCCCCAAAAGTAAAGACAATATCATCATCTTGTTAGCGTCTAACCCAGCCTCGTCGTACATCGTTAGCTCTCGCATCCGATTCAGATATATCTATCTATCGCTTTTTCTCTTGATACCGATAAGTCTAGGCAACTTAAATAATAAAACTTAAAAAATATATACTCCTCTAACGTTCGATACGTAGGAAGCATCTGTGTTTCTTCCCAAGTTAGCCGAATCTATTCCGTAGCTATCGACTAAGGCTACGCTCCAGAGCAGCCGAAGTGTCAATCAGGCACTGAAGCGTGCTCAGCGCCGAGTGTGACACCCCTGACAATGGCTATTGGCAGTAAACATTTACTTGGCGGCCTCCACAAGACTGTGAAGCCACAATCTACGTCTATCAACTGCTAGTTACGCCTTGCCCAGTCAGCAGTCTGTTCTTAGATACGGCAGTTACGCGCTCAGACTCCCACATCATAAATAAAGCCAAAGCACTACTGGAGTTGAGCTTCCTTCATATTATATCAGTGGAGTTTCGAAGACTACTTAATAACCCCACTTCTTTATGCAATTCAGTGACAAACAGGCAGCCTAGCTGATGGTAAGTGGTAACTGTAGCGCAACATCTACAGTTAATACATAGAGGTTGCAGGTAACAAAAATGCAGAACCGCGGGTGAGTTGTCACTGTAAGCACTAAGATGAAATGTCTCATGCCTATAATTTCGCTGGCTACCTTATCCTTTAAACTGAGATACAACAAAGCAAGTATTATTGCTTGGCGGCAGTAATAGATAAGGCGCTGGTACTCACTTGACAGAGTGAATATTCAAAAAAGTAAGTCAGACCAAAGCTCTGAACAATATTTGATATTTTTGCAACAAAGTGGCAAATGTATTGGTTTGTAAGAACCCCCTTGGAAAAGGGTATCTATCACTCGTTCAAAATAGTCTCAATATCGCCATGTTAAGAAGTCGAAAATAAGAAGTTGAAAATAACGTCACTTAGCTAATCTACTCCAAACCAAATGTTTATGCAAAATTTCGGCTCAATCGGTTAAGAACAATGAGGAGTTTTCCAGTAGGTATTGTCAGTTGGTTTCAAAAAGCATCAATAGATGGCGCTCCTACAATTTTGGTAATCTTTTTTTAATCTGTATGATGGTGGCAGTGATTTCATGCAGTCAACTTAAGCGCGCTCCACATGTGGACAGTTCCGCGGGAACACGAGAATGTAGAGGTAGTATTCGTGTAGTCCCGTGCATATTTGGCATGTCTCGCCTATTTCATAGACTAAGTAGAGATAGTGTGTTGTCGTCTCGATTCGATCGATTTTATATTAATATTCCGAGCGCTTTTTCCCGTAACAGGTTCGGAGTACACTTGACCATGATCCAGGATATTAGTAGATCAAGTAATAGCAGTAGAGCAGCTGCCATCACCTCTGTGACCCTGTTTATAGTAGATTACTGATATTACACCGATGAATCGATAAAATGTCGCGCTTTTTGACACCACCACATCCCTAATAGGCGAGAATGTAGAGGGTCGACCTAAAGCGCGCTCCACATGTGGACAGTTTCGCGGGAACACGAGAATGTAGAGGGAGTATTCGTGTAGTCCCGTGCATGTTTGGCATGTCTCGCCTCTTTCATAGACTAAGTAGAGATAGTTTGTTGTCGTCTTGATTCGATCGATTTTATATTTATATTCCTAGCGCTTTTTCCCGTAACAGGTTCGGGGTACACTTGAATATGATCCAGGATATTAGTAGATCAAGTAATTACAGTAGAGCAGCTGCCATCACCTCTGTGACCCTGTTTACAGTAGATTACTGATATTACACCGATGAATCGATAAAATGTCGCGCGTTTTGACACCACCACATCCCTAATAGGCGAGAATGTAGAGGGTCGACCAAAGTCCCGGCAAAAGTTTCGCCTTAAGTTTCGGTGAACATGTGGAGTGCGCTTAATACTAAACTTAAAAATAAAATGTTTATTAATATAAACATAACTGTTAAAGGTTGAACGAAATGTAAAAAGAAATATTTATAGAAGTTGGCACTATGTTCCATTATTATTACAACCTCTAAAATGGTTGAAAACTATTGACAAATACAATATTATCTAATACAACGTACCCAGTGTTTATATCCTGTTTGCTAAGAACCTATTTCAAGCGATTATCAATTACCAAAATTGTCGGGGCGCCATCTAGTGAGTGGTTAGGAATGCTTTAGATACCTTTTGGAAAACTGCTCATTGGTCTAAATTTAAGTTGCGAGATTTGACCCTTAACCATAGAGCAAAAAAAATTTTGCCAGTCTATAGAGGGCTGTGACAGTTTTTTTATACGAAAAATGCATGCCAGATCAGAGACAAAATATAATGAAATCTCCTTCATTTTCTGTCAGCAGCAAATAAAAAGGGCTGTCACTCTCTCGATACTCTCTTTCGATGTATTATATTAAGCGATATTATCGATATCGATGTAATAAGAATTTTCCTTAATCACTTTCATAAATAGAAAGCAACATTATTCCCGAGTGACATAGGTCACTTTTATCCGGGGAAGTTGTAGCATTCGACAAAACTAAAAGAATAAAGATCGGGTAAATTTACTTACAAAATTTAAAGCTCAACTATTATTATTTGCCTACATAATTCCAATGCTCAACGATCTCCCCCAATTCTTTCACTCCTCGTGATCAATTGGTATTTTTTGCTTACATCGACATTGGGAAAAAGGAGCGAACAAGTTACTATCTCACGCCCGACTCAAATTAATTTTACGTCTATTTTGGAATTTAATAGGTAATTACGATTTATCGATGTTTTCACACTACATAACACAGAGCTTGTCGTAATATTTATGTCAAGAAATTACTGAAACCTCGAGACATTTAAAATAAATAGCTACTGAAACAAGACTAACAATATATTTAAAAGGTAGCGGTCTAATGCACTTTACTAATATAATACAATAAGAAAACATTCAACACAAAGTATGAAATTATTTTATCAATAAATAAACTGATATCGTTTCAGAATAGTTTGTTTCCAAGTTTGTGCTAGACATCTAATTATTTGTCAAGCTGACAAGCAATTTGGTTGTCAAACATTGGCACGAATTTTGTCTATGAGGGCCGCTCTACTTAACCATGCAGGTAGCAAACTTTCCAATCTCTTTGCCCATAACCGTGAACAACAGATAAGAAAACAATACAACTCCACTTTTGTCACATTTGTTTTCAATTTGTTTGTGTACTTTTTATTTTTCTTTCGTTTGCAGTTCTTTGTATGTGTTAATTTTACGAAAAATTATTGTTTCAATGTTGTAGCAAGGAAATCACTGTAACAAAAAAACGTTAAATAATAGCTTGTAAAACGAAACTTACACACTTAAGTACCTAATTAAGTCAAAGTTTGCTCGTGCCTCGTCAGTATGAATTACTTTTATACTTTCTTATCCATTCCTTTCAAGGAACTCCTCGGATCCTTTGTGAACTTTGATTTCAATTGATTGAGGAGACTCTTAAGTTAAAACAGGCAACTTCGTATTTCGTAAAACGGAAGGTATACCTACCTACACAATAATTAATACTCTGTGTAGGTGTATTAATGATAGAACCTAATTAATTTATTATACATAAATTAAACCCTCTTTTGTCGATTAGTTTACGGTAAAATTAGTATGTACATTGCGATCACTTTGAACTTCGATCAACAGTACGATAAAATTAGGCTATTATAGCGTAAAATATAGGAATAATGTCTGAAAGAATATTTCTAGTCCGTCAGGTGAATTATCAAAAAATATTGGACTCGCATTTTTCATTTGTTACTAAAACAAAAAATAACGCCGTTACAGTGCGTTGAAATGTTGCGTGACGACACGCCTGAGGTGAAATTAAACAGTAGTGACGTCTTGAGCCCCCTCTCCAAATCTTTATTTTATTTGTTTAATATATATATGTGTTTAATAAGTTTTTATAATCTAACTGACGGCTAATTAGAACCCAGTCATAATTCCTATTGTAGTGTGACAAACGATGGTTTAGTCTAATGGCTGTCGCTCCATTGTAATTACCTGTTCTGCCAAACCCTGGATCATCCTCATTGCGTCCGAAAAATTCAGACCTAGTAAACTTGAACAGAAATCGGAAGTCGCTTTCGCACTCGAATTCCAATATAATTCAGGCGAGGTACATCAGAATATATCACAATTTTCAAAACTGTCTGGATGCTTTGTCAAGCCTAAGGAGTCCACTTGGGTGAGTATTGCAGCTTTATGAATTTCTGCCGCCAACCAATAATGTTGGAATTATTGTGTTCCACTTTGAAAGATACGGTAGATAGGCAGAAGATGACAGTTGTAGTAAGTGTGTACAACATTTAGCGACTTATATAGTGATATTTTACAATGTGGACATTTTGCGACCTGGACATTTTGCAACCTGGACATTTTGCAATCTGGACATTATGCAACCTGGACATTTTGCAACTTGGACATTTTGCGACTTAGACATTTTTTTACCAGTGGACATTTTGCAACTGGGACATTTTGAGACTAAACGGGTAAAACTTACCATCAGGTGAGTTGTCTGCTCGTTTGTCACTGATTATTACGCAAAAATAGGTCGTGTCGAAAGAACATGGCGGTTTTTAACATCGAAAAATTTCGCCAACATTTTGACAAAAAAAAATTATGGGCAGACAAAGAGTTAAGCGGGCCACCTGATGGAAAGTGGTCACCGCCGCCTATGGACAGCAACACCAGGGGCGCTAATAATGCGTTGCCCACCTCTAAAGATACCGCTAATATATTATACCTCTCAAACGATCCCATAATATATGATATATTATGTGTTCAGTGTTTCCTTTGAAACGCTGAACACATTTCTCGGATTCGTATCGGACGCAGTGAGTGAGCGCCCTTAGTCCAGCTGTTTCGGTTGCGACCGGTCTCTCAATTACTCGCAGTTTACCTGCCTTTTAGCAGTGTGAAAGTGTTAACTAGCGGCTAGCTTGTGCCGATGAGGCGTCGGGCTAAACGCTTGTGTGCTTGACAGCTCTTCTATAATCAAGCGACAAGGAAATGGCTCGGATAAAACGGGCAATTAAACGGCTCTGTTCAAAGATAGTTTGGTTGGTGTACATGATACAGTGTAGATGAAGGTAGTAAATAATTTACGTCGGTTAATTCGGCTTCGTAGACCGTCGTCTCGGTATTACGCGTGCCTGTGAGTAAATACAAAGACGCAGGTATAGCCGATGTACTGATATACCTACTGTGAGGGTGCCGTATATTATCGTATGTCATCGACTACAAGAAAAATTCCACTTAGTAGAGGTTTAGAAGACCCACAAAACGTTGGTCTGCCCGTGCACAAATTGGCACAAATAAGGAGGTACTTAAGAAAATTATTTTAAATTAATAAGGCATTAAAAAGGTAATTTTAAAAGTAAATATCCGCTAAAAGGAAGATTCATGAAAAACCGCCGCTATCAAAACCTTTGACCGAATTTATTGAAAATATTCGGCTGAGCATTTCTGCCATGTAGCTAGCGTGCCGTCAACCTGGGAATTAAATTCCTTTATGGAGCGCGCGGCTTTCGACGGATTTTACGTCAACAAATAATGTCGGGGAAATATAATAAATCGGAAGAGCGACACACCGTTACAAATAGGAACTACGTCGTTCTTTTGAGATAATCGAGATCTAATGACGACTTGAGGCTCTATTTTTGATTAGCTCGCCTCGATTCGAACGGGTTTCATTTTTTATTTTCGGCATGAAAAATTCAATATTTTTTAAATCACATTGGCAACACCAAAAATATGGAGAATCAGCAACATGCATCAAAATATAATTTTTCATGTCGAAAATAAAAATTGCAAACCATTCGGATCGAGGCGAGTGGTTCAAAAATACCTGAGTGGTTCAGTTAATTAACTTGTCGGTCTGCCATGCAGAGGTCCGAGGTTCGATTTCCGGCCAGGCAAAAATTGAAATGATGAATTGTAATTTCTGCGACGAGTCTGGGTGTTATATGTATACTAAGTATATAACTAAAAATACATCAGTAGTTTTATCAATGTTCTGGCACCCATAACACAATCTTTGCCTACTTTGGGGCTAGACGGCGCTGTTTGAATTGTCCAAGCATATTTATTTATTTATTTAATCTTGTGAGTAAATTAATCACGTATGAAACAAGGAAAACCAAAAGTTAAGGTCATATATACTCAGACCGTGTCGCAGCTAATATGGCACTTTTACCTCTTCGTAATATGAATATACGCCGGTCTGGCCCATCACAAGTAACTTTCACTTACGTTTGGATTTCAACACACGTAGTCACGTCCTACATATTTCTTCTTAATACCATATTTTGGTGCCGTACTGGCCGTCGGCAGGCAGTTTTGTACGAACCTAATCCTAATGGTTGTTTACGCAAAATTGTAATGTAATTGTATTGCCGTGGCTTTCTTATGTACGAGTACCTATAAGGTAGATTCTGAAACTTTTATCCGGTGTGTCGTGTTCAGTAGGCTGATTACGTAACGCTGTTGACAAAATTTCTCTAATTTCAATTATCGAAATTGTTACTTTTGCGATAACGTATGATTGATTTAATAGTTTCAGTTTATAGCAATGGAACTTTGTTAGCAGTTAGCACTTATCTTGAATTTCTCGAAAACCACTAGAAGGAGGGACGTCCGGGAGCCGGGAAATGATGAGGCGCTTTTTTTTATTTACTCACGGGCAACAACATGCTTCTAATGTTAAACCATTTACAAACACATTTGAAACTGCTCACCTCTAGACTTGAAGGCCCACTTTCACATCAAACTAAAACGGCTACGTCAATCATCACAATAAATTATCAAAACGACAGAATACTTTAAAGAGAATCAATAAAATAACGTACAATACAGAGGAATAAGTGAAGAAATTGCAAAGAAGAAAATAGTTTTACACGGTTATGTTATTTACTGAAGGATACATCAGTGTGTACTGGATTCTAAAGGATAGAGCAATAAGCCATACTTCAAACATGACTTTACCTGCAGTCAAAGAAATGTTTCCGAATAAAATTCCACATAAATAAATTGAGTCACAAGGCATGTTTCTCATGAGTATATCTCAAAACGCAAATATTTTATACGACCTGTTTATCTTATAGATTTATGTAATATCCACCTTACATATGGCAAACTGTTAGCTTTTGCTGATGATACAGTTTTGCTATTTAGTACAAAATCTTGGGAGGACGTGTATTACAATGATCAGAATGGACTAATTAAGGTAACAGTAGCTTCGTTTAAACAAACTCACTTTGAATATTAACAAATCTAATCACAAATTTTAGTGAAGTGAGTATTTACACTGAAAATCATTAACCGTGTATCTGATTCACAGTTTGATGTTCATTCACTCCACTGATACTGTCTGCTCCTGTCCTACTTACTTCAACTATCTGAAACCTATAAATGTAACCTAGAATCGTTCTAACTGATACAAAACTTCGTTTTAAACCACATATTTTTGCTTGGTGGTAAGGCCTCGGCCCGCATGGCTAGCGACCACCCACGGAGATGAGTCTGCATGGCGCTAAGCAGCCTCTGGGCTGTGTGTCCGTCAGAGTACTCCGTGAGCCATTCCCCCTTGTCCGAGTGCTATAATATTGGTATCCTGTAGGTCCCAGTTTTGTGTTGTACATGTTAGAGGGTTGGGCGTGACAGGTTGGCGCGGGGGCCAGGGAGACCCGATGAAACGGCTCGTTGCTGGCCGCCCGCCAGTTAGTAGGGGACCCGAACCCGGGCATCACTTTTAATCTCCGGCCTGGGAGGCTGTCCAGCCAACGGCGGGTCAGAAGCAAAACGTCCTTGCCCTACTGGATACCAGTGATTTAGCACTCCTTTACATCCCCACCTTTAATATTACCACAAATGGCAAGGAAAAATAAAAGTAAGGTTCTCTCAGCGGCACCCCTTTCCACACTTCGAGTGGACTTTTGTAATATCAGGGGTCTACACTCCAATCTGAACGCCGTACATCACCACCTAGAGACGGCGAAGCCCGCCTTACTTTTCCTGACAGAAACACAGATATCACCTCCGGCTGACACTTCGTGTCTCCACTATCCTGGATACACGTTCGAACACAGGTTTTTACCTCGCGCTGGTGTGTGCCTATTCGTCAGAGGTGATATCTGCTGTCGACATCTTAATGCCATAGAACTAAGTGACGAATCTGTGGTATGGGTGTGCGTAGAACAGGGGGGTCTATCCCGTGTCTACAAATGCCTATACAACAACCGTCACGGCGTAGGTGAGACAAATCGGTTTTTCGAGCACATACAATGCGCTACCGACAAAGTCTTTGAGCGGTATCCTTCAGCCGAGTTGGTAGTCCTAGGAGACTTTAACGGTCACCACACTGAGTGGCTAGGGTCAAGCCGTCCTACTAACCTGGCCGGGAGGTCCGCCCATGAATTTTCTCTGGCCCATGGTCTCACGCAATTGGTGTCAGAACCCACCTACTTACCGGATGTTGTGGGACGTGATCCCTCATTATTAGACCTTCTGCTCACCACCCACTCAGATGGTTATCAGGTGTCCGTCGATGCCCCTCTTGGGACATCAGACCACTGCCTGGTCCGTTCCAAGGCGCCTCTTGCTATACCCGAACGGGCTCGCCCCAGTGGGTCACGCAAGGTATGGCATTATGGTTCAGCAGACTGGGATGGATTGCGAGAATTCTTCGCGTCGTACCCGTGGATACAGCTTTGCTTCTCCTCAAATGACACCAACATCTGTGCTGCTACTGTAGCTGATGTCATACTGCAGGGAATGGAGTGTTTTATTCCGTCCTCTGTAGTCCGTCTCGGCAGCAAGAGTCAGCCCTGGTACGACAGGCCTAGTCCTGAGGCAACTCGCCTCAACCAGGATGCTTTTCGTGCCTGGACGGTGGCTCGGGCCCAGAAGGACCCTAACACCCACATTTTGAGGAAAAAGTACAACGCTGTATTGAGGTCTACAAAGAGGGTAATGACCAGAACAAAATTCAAATTAATCGGCGGAATTGGAGAGAAACTAATCAGCTAACCCTCTGGGAGCCGTGCTTTTTGGTCTCTCTCCAAAGCTGTCGAGGGGAACTTTTGTCGGACCACCTTTCCACCTTTGTGCAAGCCGGATGACCAATTGGCCCACACAGCATAGGAGAAAGCCGATCTCTTGGGTAATCTCTTTGCTCATAACTCAACTCTGGATGATGGGGGAGCTGCACCGCCTACCATCTCACGGTGTGAGGGCCCGTGGTTCATCATTCCCGAGGTTCATTTCACCCAAAAAATCATAAGACTATATAAGTGCTTCACTCCCTAGACATCCAGAAGTCCAGTAAGCCTGATGGCATTCCGGCTATCGTTCTCAAAAAGTGTGCTCCCGAGTTGTCTCCCGTGTTAATGCGCCTATTCAAGCTTTCCTACACCTCTGGAACGGTGCCGTCTTCGTGGAAGCTAGCCCATGTGCATCCGATACCCAAGAAGGGTGATAATTCAGACCCATCAAATCACAGGCATATAGCGGTAACCTCCTTGCTCTCTAAGGTAATGGAGCGGGTTATCAATATCCAGCTCCTCGGATACCTAGAGGACCACCAGCTGATCAGTGACCGTCAATATGGCTTTCGCCTTGGTCACTTAGCTGGTGACCTTCTTGTGTACCTTACACACCGGTGGGCTGAGGCCGTCGAGAGCAAGGGGGAGGCTCTGGCTGTCAGTCTTGAGATAGCCAAGGCATTTGATCGGGTCTGGCACAGGGCACTGCTAAAAAACTCCCGAAGTACGGTATCCCCGAGGGGCTCTGCAATTGGGTATCCAGCTTTCTGTCTGGACGGAGCATCCAAGTCGTTATCGACGGATGCTGCTCCGATACCAAGATCATTAATGCTGGAGTACCCTAAGGTTCAGTGCTATCTCCCACGCTGTTTCTTCTGCATATCAATGATATGCTGAATATTCCCAGTATTCACTGCTATGCAGATGACAGTACTGGAGATGCTCGTTATACTGGCCGTGCGAATATCCCTCGTTCCGTGGTGTCGGAAAGCCGAATAAGACTTGTGTCAGAGAATGAACACTCCTTGGAGCAAGTTGCTCACTGGGGTAGACTGATACTGATGGAATTCAACCCCTCAAAGACACAGGTCTGTGCATTTTCTGCCAAAAAAGATCCTTTTGTCATAGTGCCACAGTTCCAAGGAACACCCCTTTTACATCACAAATAGTATCGGAATCCTTGGTGTCGACATATCGGATAGCGTGCGATTCCGGAGTCACCTAGAAGGTAAAGCCAAACTGGCTTCGAAAAAGCTTGGAGTGCTTAACCGGTCCAAGCGATACTTCACCCCAGGGCAGCGCCTGCTGCTGTACAAGGCACAGGTGCGGCCTCATATGGAGTATTGTTCCCATCTTTGGGCCGGCGAAACTGCCGACCTGCTTTATCCTCTGGACTCCGTACAGAGACGCGCCGTACGAATTGTCGACGATCCCATACAAACAAGCAAGTTAGAACCACTGGCTAACCGAAGGGACTTTGGCTCCCTGTGTGTGTTCTACCGGCTGTACAATGAAGAGTGTTCCGAGGAACTTTTCGATCTGGTGCCAACAGCACAATTCCGCCATCGCACCACCCGCCGTGGGCTGGGTACTCATCGCCACCACGTAGAACCTCTGTTGGTCACCACGCAAAGGTTTGAAAGAACGTTTCTCGCTCGTACTATTCAGATGTGGCATTCATGTGTGTTTCCTTTGGACTATGATATGGGATCGTTCAAGAGGTATATTAGAGGTCTCTTCAGAAGCGGGCAACGCATTGGTGACTCCCCTGGTGTTGCTGATGTCCATAGGCGGCGGTGATCACTTTCCATCTGGTAGCCCGCATGCCTGTTTGTCTGCGGGATAACATAAAAAATTAAATAAATAAAAAAACATATAGATCTCCTATCCATTAGAATACGCAAATTAATTTACATTTTTAAAACTCTACGTAAGACTACAACTTGTTAAAATGCATATATACTTAACTGTGTCAGTCCCTCCTTGGTGCATCACCTCATGGGGTGGAGCCAATAAAATAGGTTTGATCAAATTGGAACGTGCTCAAAGAGCAGTACTGAATGTTGCATACATTCTACCGTATATATCCTCATTTGAATTATATCAAACCTACAATATTGTAACAGATAGACAACTCTTTATTTTGCAAATTAATCTCAAACAACCCATAGAAATAAATACCCAAGTCATTGCAAACAACCTCATAATTTAGACTTTGACCTGACAATATTCTTTGCTTCCAGAAATAGAAATGTTTGCCCAATGAGAGCAGTAACAACAAAGTTTACTCAAAGCTTGTACATATTTTAAGGTTATTTTTCGAACAACAAGATAATAGAATATTATTGGTGTTACACCAACACTAAATTTAAAAGTAAAAAGGAAGTCACAGAATGGTTCCGATAATATAAATAAACAAGAAATAAGTTAATAGGTTTTAATAGAAATAAATTGGCCTGTTGTGTCCATAGGTTGTGTCTGATATATTCTGTCATATATTTTTGTAACAATCTTATGTACAATAAATGGTTAAATATAAGTAAATAATTATGAAAATACTGAGCAAGTAATTAAATAAATAATTATGAAAATACTTATGCGTAGATTTTAATTTATTATTAATTTATTTAAAGTATTTAGTGTAGATGTCCAAATAAATTTTTAAGCTACCTACTATTATTATAATCACACATAATTTTGAGAAACAAATAGTTTATACTTATACTGATGATAATAAACCATTTGAACCAAAACATCCACGAGGAGATAACCGCAATCGTCCCGCAGCATGTTTTAGCGTGTTTTAAATTTTTTACGTACCTACTCGATTGCAATAGTGCATACAACGAGAAGAGGCACATAAATTCCAATAGCTGTTTGTTACGTTAAATAAATGGTCAACATACGTTACGTTGGTACGTTAAATAAAAGTAACATCTGTTATTTTATTTCTAATCAATTTATAATAGTGCGGAAGTTTACGGCTGGTCCGTATCTTTTGATTGTTTAAATAACTGATTTATATATGCCAGAATGCTCAGCGAACTATCCAGTACCATAAAGATGATATCAGCACTCATTTTGGTTCAACCAATATCGAAACTAAACGCTGAACCGACTTCATTGTAAAAATACCATTGGTATAGGGAATGTAATTTACTATCAGCCCGGAATTGAGTATTTTAAGCCCGGCAAGTGTGGGTACTCTAAGGAATCTTCAATTTAATTTACTGCTCCTATTACAGACCCCACCGTGTCTATTCAATTTGCACAAAATTCCGACAATATTGTGAGCATAAAAGACAGAGGGAAATATTTCCAAACGAAAATGCCCTCCTATCCATTGCTTTAACCGAGACGAAACCCCGCCCGTTCTAAGAACGGCACTTCGTACCTGCAGGTATAAAATGCAACGTCTAGTGGAGCCTTTGACATTCGAGAAAGCACTCAACTTTGTAGTCTTACTTCGAGGGCGAAAGAACAAGGACGTATGGAACTATAACTTATCCGAGACAGTCTTTTTATGAATTCGTTGATAAAAAGACGGCCAACATAAATCCTGAGTAGAGAATGTAAGGGGATCCTGTGTCACGGGTACAAATAGCCGTGGAGAGAGACTTGAATCTAGGATAGTCGCCGGATACGTTTCTTTATTTGTGGGCGGGAAACCGTCCCCGGGAAATATATATTCCAATTTAAAGGGAACACTAAATAGCTGTGTTAGGCGGGATTCAGTTGGCTTCCATGCAGTACCTAAGCTTGAATGAAATATAGCTGCACAATACCAGAGGATCTTATGCTTCATAGAAATACAAATTAGCTTACTTAAGCTGGGAACCTGAAATAAGTCAACAATATCTTCGCAATTACTTGTATTTCACACTTAACTGAAAGTTTTTGTGGTAGAAAAGAATCGTCATTCAGAAGATACACTAATTTCTACTCAAAGATATATTTACTGGCATGAATATAATCGATATTGGTACTACGTTTAAATTCTGCATTTGATATTAATCATTCCTCATATCTTGTGAAGGCACTCAGGGCATTTCTCTTGGGAGTCTTTCTCTGTATCACTCATCAATCATACTTTCAAATCATTCAAGAGGGGTGATAAGGAGTAGGTACTTTCTGAATAATAAAAAGCCTTCGTATTTTGCCATAATTTGGTGGTGGAGCGAAATCGTTTAAGTGGCTTTTCTCGCGGCTTCGTTGGCACAGAACAGGACAATTTAACACTTAAGTGACAATAGGCAGGTCATAGACGAGCAGGCAACTCTGGTTTTAATAATATGAATAGGTAAATAGGTAACGAGGTAGGTTTTGTGTCTATGTCAATTGTGAATGTATATTGTCATGTGTGAGATTTGTGTAGTAAACTGATTATTTATTTATATATTGAATAGTTAGAGGGTGTAATGTCTGGACGAGTAAAATATAGCTCCAACAGAATCGCCATTGTCAGGTGTCGTAGCTAGTTTTTTTTTATATTATCCGGCAGACAAACAGGCATGCGGGCCACCTGATGGAAAGTGGTCACCGCCGCCTATGGACATCAGCAACACCAGGGGAGTCACCAATGCGTTGCCCGCCTCTGAAGAGACCTCTAATATACCTCTTGAACGATCCCATGTCATAGTCCAAAGGAGGCTGGGAGCTAATATCATAAATTCAAATTTGTACCTCCGTAAATAAGAAAATAGGCATCAGCGTTTTGCTGTTGAATATCTTAAACACATCGATATATAACCCGCAAGAGTAAGGCATTCTACTAACATAGAGGAGGCTCAAGCTCAACAATGCTCTGTGATGTGGAATAGTTAGTGATACTTTTTTAAGAATGAAGTTTACACGGTGAACCTTTATAATGCGTACGGCTAAGGAATAGAACGCATTACTTGCGAGTGTATTCTCTGATCATTATAATCTCGACACCTTTAAAGCTAGTGTGAATAGGCTGTAGCTAGACAGGCATGATCTATCATCACCAGGTAAGATAGCGGTAAAATGCTTGGCTAGTCAATTTATAAAAAAGCAACTTAGATATAAATTTCATGAATTATTCCGTTTATACTGAAATTGTTATTATTATTCTAAAACGTCACTCATCGAATATCAAATTAATTACACGAATACTATTCTCCCTTATTACATTTCCCCCGAGGAAATATTTGGCTATAAAAATAATAAAATGTAAATTATTTGTTTACGATGAGCGAGGATTTTGGGGTCGTCGAAAATATTACTTATGATAATTGTCGTTTTTGTTTGTTTGTTTAGTGGATCACTCTATAAGCTTAGCGTTAACTTTGTCATTAAAATTCTCTAGGGTAATAATTATAATACACTCTTGTCTTAACTAATTACGTAAGTAGGCCAAACACGATGTCTCCACGTCAACTGACGTCAATGGACAGAATTAGAGTTTCGGCGCGATGCCTTTCAAACAAGTTAAACCCGCGCAGTAGTACAGAATATGCTATAATTATACTAACTATGCTATAAAACCCGCGCAGTAAATGGTAGTCGTTTTTGGGTAGGACACCTTCAAGACCTGTGCAGAGTGTAATGCGTGAATTTTGAAATATTAATGAAATACTATAGTTTTTACGGGTACTGAGTACCAACTCCGAAAACTGGACCGTATCGACAAGGTCTATATCGTCTTACCTTAATAAGCGTAATATTTTTAGTTAAAATAAGCAAAAAATTCAAAATAAATATACAGGAAGTTAAATATGTCCGCCTCAGCCCGTGCAAGAGCCATTAAGAAATACAAATCACGGTGATCGTAGGAAAGAAAAGGCCATAGGCTACACGTAGATCCCCATGATACTCAGGATACCCCCTGTCCGATGCTGAGCGAGCGAGGCGGTTTCAAAGTACGCTTAGTAAACGACGCCTACTCCGCGAGCACAACGACCTCTGCCACCGCCCCCGCGAGCATAGTCTTATTACGTTAAAACCAACGGCCGTGTGTTCCGACTTTTTAAATTAAATACAATACCCTACAGAATACCTCAGCTAAACAATACTCCTTTAAATAGTGTTGTATTTCTGCCGGTGAGTAAGGTTTCCAGTGCTCCATGGGGTGGGGATTTTGGGAACCGTGGCTTTGGCAGTGGAGGGGCATTTGTCTTTCTGCTGCCATAGCAACGTGTTATAGAGGTGGGCAACGCATTGGCGATACTCTTGGTGTTGCTAATGTCTATAGGCAGTGGTGACCACTTTCCAGCAGGTGTATGACATAAAAAGAAAACAATACAATAAGTCTTTATTTGCACACTACATTTGTATACATAAATGGGATATTAAATATTATAATAAGCACCGCAAAGGGCGGTCTTATCACTAGAGTGATTTCTTCCAGACAACCTTGGTTAATATGCTTTTAATTGTGTTTTAAATTAGATAAATAAGCACTTTTGGCAAAAGAGTGCTAAATTATACAATTATGCAATAAATGCAATTGCATCGCAAATATGCGATGTCTACCCATTATCATAAGATCACGTGTAAGTGTAACACACGTAACCATGTGCCATGACATTCGAGACATTTTCGCGAAAAATTGCCCTATACATATATAGCGTTACAAACAGATACCTCGAATGTCTATATTCAAATAAGCTTCTCAAACACAAATAGGAGCTGTCGCACAAAATTGAGGTATGAGGCAAATGAACAAAAAGCCCTTCCAGGTAACCGTAGCTGTTCTTGGCACCCGGTCGCATGCGGCCTCTCTCACGTTCACAACGCATTATTTTCCTGTGGGACGTAATCTTGTAGGTGGCGATTACAAACCACGATATCACGTTGAAATATTACACAGATTAATAGAATAATTTCCCATATAGAAGAAAATAATGGGGGCTCGAGTCATTTTGGCCGATAGAAGCGTATTTATTGCGGAGAAACACACCACGGTGCTGAGGAAATGTTTGTTTTTTATGGTAAAAAATTTTGTTTACATCGTTGTGGAGGACACATAACAAATAGTCGATTTAAAGCACATATAAGTACTAGTGGAACAACTTACACTACCATATTCTACCACTAGGGGTAGAGTATACCCTACCCTACCCTATCCTGTAGTAGGTCTAGCTAGTTGTAACTACCCTAACCCTACTGCCTAATACTGCCTACACCTGCCCTACAACTACCCTGCAAATACCCTCCACCTACCCTACACCTATCCTACACCTACTTTACCTCTACCTTCCCTTTTTTTCTTGCTTATAAACCTTTCTCTTGAATCAATCTATTGCTGAAAACCGCATTAAAATCCGTTGTGTAGTTTAAAAGATTCAAGCGTACATAAAAACATAATAACAAACGGCAGGAAGTGACTTCGTGAGTGACTTGAAGTGAAAGATAACACACAAGCAATCTAGACTTTGTACTTAGCATTTGCATTTCATTACTTAAATAACAGGATAATCGACGTGAGAACCAAAAGAATAGAATCAAGTCTCCAGGAAGTCGAAGGCAGTTAGTCCGCGGTCAATTCAAACAAGGTAGTAAACCGTTCTGTTCGCGGTCTGGGTTCATTGCGAGTACATTGATGTTATATCGTCAGATTAAATTTTGGACAAACAGCGGGTAGCGGCGCAGCTGCACGGGTTGAACTAATTTCATCTCGACATGACAAGGGTATTAGTTGGGTCGGGACCCTTTTTATAACTCAGGTTGCCAGCACACGCTGCAAAACCTACCCTTACGGCAGACCGTAATAATTGTCGCTCAAATTAAATGTTAAACCGCAACTGTGTGTGTCATTCTCGGGGACCCGACCCTTTTAAATTCTCTATTCCGTTTTTTCATTATAAAAATGAGTCTTTTTGGCTTCGTTATAATCCGCCTGTTAAACGGTGCCGAATGTACGAGTAGCTGAAACAGCCCGTAGAGTATTAAATAAAACAATATAAGCCGTGACAAGCAAGTACAATAGCCCGCATCCGTCGCATAATCCTGACTTAGCGCTGTTAAATTATGCATTAATTTGTCTCGAATTAAAGGCTTGTAAGTCTCGAGTGAGTGTCTAGTATTCGGGAGTTGGCAAGATTTAGGAGCGTCGTCGCTCGGAGAACTGAAAGAGATAAGACTGGATCGCGCTAAGCCGGTGAATTACCGCCGTTTCTTTGTCGGTGCCGCGCCGGGTCCCCGCACCAACTACACGTATAGGACTCCTCCAGAGCGGCTTTATTTCACCCGATGCAGATTTTAATCTTGTTGACTCAACTCGACGCACAGCTCTTAAGAATGGCTATTGCCTTTGTGAAGTTACCCGCAATTTTCACGATGACCTACAAATTGGTACCTATATACCCTGCACAAAAGTCTTAGCAATAACTTTGATTTAATACAGACTATACAATCATAGCTTTAAGTAAAACATAAGAATATAACAGAACTTAAATATAATTTCCCGTACAGTGCTGCGTTAGCTCTATGTAAAATTGTGCTCGGAATTAAAGTTACAATTAGACCAAGTTCCAAGACAGAGCGCTGTGTGTGTACTAATTTGTGAGCTCGCAATGAGAATATATTCTTGATCAACAGAACTTGTTTCTGTTCTTAAGTAAACTTCATTTTATAGCTCCTAGCGAGACATGTTTCACCACAGCAACTCCTCAAAAAATACACCTGAATTACAGCAAAGATGTAAAAATATATTGTACTGAATCTGTTAAAACGGAAAATGATTGTTCTATATCAGTTTCCGTTAAATTAATGTTAATAATACGGACATTATCAGTCAAGAACAAAGCTACAACATTAAATTGTTAAAATCTCCTTACTCCTATTAAATTTAAAAGACAGATGCCAAGACACCTAACTGCAAGATAGTCCAGAGTTACATAACTTTGTTAACGTATGTGGGTGAGGCTAGATGTGGGTAGTACGAGCCACCCCTCACAGAGATAAGTTACCCGCATTTGAGCTCAAACATATTTAAATTCACAGCGTACCTCCTGTGGTAGCGGATAAATGAAGTTACTACGACATCATTAACTTCGCAATCATCGTAATGAAATGTTCCCTCCTCGTGACCTATAGCCGCTTTGTGGAACGCAATGTCATAGCTTTAATCACACTTAAAAAGCTAAGCAGCCCTCAGCCTCGCTGTGCAATTATGTACCTAATACCTGTAACTTACCTAGGTAAGTTACAAATCCTAGGATTTGTACACAAGCATTTATTAATACTACTACTAACTGGGCTCGCGTGTCCGGCTGTACAAACCCTTTTCACACGTGCGTGTCGTACAAGTTAACTAATTTCTGAGAGGCGGAGCCTTTAGGGCTACTAGTGTAATGTAAGTATCAAATGGCAACAATTGTACTGTTGTGTAGGTATATTGTCCAGTTAGCTTTGTACAGTACCACTAACATAAGCCCCATCATTTATTCTGTGCAAAAAACCCTTTCATATTTGAATTAAGTTATAAGTAGTCTCGGTTAGAGGATACCAAAGGGTGCAATTACAAAAATAATTAGAAAAATCGAGAAAAGTTCGCGATAATCATCGTCTTGGCGCCGTCCTAGAGTAGTCTAAGTAGTGAAAATAGAAGAAGTATTAATCTTCAAATACTTAATCCACTAACTAGAGTTAAATACCCATAACTCACCGTTTTATCAAGATCAACACTATCCACAACTTTTGCTTAAGTTTCTAATAACAAAGTTTAATATTAAAATTTCCAGAAGTCTGTTGTTACACTTTGAGAACTTAGCTTTTGAAAAGTCAATATTATCTTTCCTAAACATGATAACATGCTTTATATGTTTTTGTAATCAATTAATTTATTTATTTAGACTTTGCGTGTGCGTAATCAATTAATTTATATATGTAACCAATGTTAAATTAAGATTTATGGGTTTTAAATATCAATTTAAAACCCTGTTTTTATTTCACTGAATCTGAAATTTGGTTGACTGATAATTTGGGTATGGGATGTGTGGTAGGTGTAGGGTAGATATAGAGAGGTGTAGGGTAGGGGTAGGGTAGGGGTACGATTGGGAAGGGGTATGGGCAGGGGTAGAGGTAGGGTAGGGGTATGGGTTGGGGTATGGGTTGTGGTATTGGAGGAGTAGAGGTATAGTACTGAAATGTAGGGCCAGGACGCCACACGAAAAAAGTCGCGCCGGGCCCGCTACTCACGGTTGTGCTTTCGCTCACAAGGGCTCGGGCTTTGCCTTGACCATGATCTAAGATTTTGCAGATCAGGTAATTACAGAGGAGTGACTGCCATCTGACCTCCATGACAACAGGGGAACCTGACCAGATTGGGTCATGGTTACATATTCAGTTAATTGAATGAGCAGGTTTCATCACGATATTTCCCCACTCCGTAAGAGCATCGCATAGTAGTTACATAGCTCAGAAAAGAGTCATTGGTACATGGCCGTAGTGTGATTCGAACTCGGTACCTCTCGCTTACCTTAACCACTTGGCCATCGACGCTCCTCCTGGCATGTGCATTTTATTGTAAGTAGTTATAGGCTTAAAATGGATTGAACTATTATGAATTATAATGGAACTATTTTCAAAGTCAGACCACTCCAAAAAAGTCAAAGATATACAACTTGGCAGTTATATTTTTTCATGAAAATCCTATTGCTTCTATTCTAAACTTTCTCGCCAACTGGACAGAAGTGGAGAAGGCGGGTAGAGAAGCGCGATGAGAGGATCAAATTAGGCAAGATTTGAATCGAACACATTACACATTACATACAAACATTGAAAGTTAAATAAACGCTTGAAAAATGAGTTGAAGTACTGTACGCCACATCGTCATCTTCAGGAAGTTGCGGTACAGCTGGACATAGGGTAACATGCGTCTCCCCCAAGGCGCGGCACTGACACCGGTCCATGGTTTGTCACTGCAAGCCGTTTTGCACAGATCGTCGTTCCATCTAGTCACATGATGTCCAGTAGGTACCTTGTCTCCTTAATCGTGATCTCCACCCGATAACACGTTTACCCTTCCATCGGTTCTACCGAAGGGCTGTGCATTAAAAGGTATACATATAGGCTGACCCTCATATTTTAACAAAATTGCTTGCAATTTTTATTCCCGTGCAGTTCGAACTATATTGCGTTCGAACTGTATTTCCGTCTCGGGAATCTTCATACTTAATAATTCCTTCTACATCAAAATTTACAAACACACAAACTTTAAGTCTTCGGTATCTATTACGTTGTGTTCCCAACTGCAAACTTTGTCGCTACGACCCTCTGCCACCCCGTATAGATCCCGTGTTAAATGTTGTCAGAAACCATTCTCATAAGGAATTCAACCTGCCGCCGTCGCTAACTCCTGAATTATAACATCAGAGTGCTCCAAGTTTTTGTGCTGAGATTAACTGCGTATTACAAGACGAAAGTATGCCAATGAGCCGGTGTTGGCAAACTTCTTAATTACTTACCGAGGGCTTTTTTGGAACGCACGCGCCTTTTTTGTGAATTGTTTTTACAATTCCAAGCGAGGACCGGCGGGCATCCTGCATTACTTGATTTTTTCCTTTGTGAAATTACTGGCTAAATTAAAAGAGTAGAATCAAAAGAAACATTGTTCGTGTTTTGCTGATTATTTAAACTTAATTTGAGACTTTCAATAATAACAATATCATTCGACCCAGTTGAAATTAATGATAATTGACATCTACTAATTTTTATAATAACCAATTATAAAGTTGCCTCTTTAAACTGACGATAGCTTATTGTAGTACCTACTGCTATTACCACTACTATAGGTACACCGTTACGGCATCCTAAAACTAAATTGCCAGAAATGTACACAGAAGCGATTTAGGTACTATTGTGGTAACTCTAGCTTTAATGTGGTAATTCTAATTGTTGCCTTTACTCTGAGACTGTCCGTAACCAGAGAGATCGAAAGGCAACGCTACGTGTATCATTTCATTAGTCTAGTTGAACTAATACCAGACATCGACGAAACCCAAAGATTCGAGCCACAATTCCATCAATAAAGAAGCAACACAAACGGCCCGATTTACGAGTACACCAGCGCGTTCCTTGCCGCGGTGATAATACCTTTAACCGAAACGGTTCATCAGTATTCAGCGGCAAAGCAATTGAAACTGCGGTAGTGCTCGGTCCTCCCACTCAATTTTCCTTGTTCCGACGGCTGGAGTTATTTGCATCACAAAAACACAATGTCGGCAGAGCGGGCGACCATTAATCACGCGTAGCGGAACTTCAACGCAGCGCTGAATAGCGTCAACCGCACGCAAATGATTCAGACGTTTTGCTGATCGAAGGGCCGACGGCGGAACCGTCAAAATGTCATCGGCCTAGGTAGTGAAATAGTAGCGAAGAAGTAGACAGACCAGTTCAGTTATTTTTAAAGACAACAACCGTGGGCGCAACGATGAAACGTGACAGATCGGGGCGAGGTTGCCAAGCTACGCGCAAATTTCTATTGAAATATTGTTGTCATCAGACAGAACATCCTACATGTCATTGTTGATATCAAGGATGGTAAGTGGTAACTGTCGCCTGTAACACTCACGAATCATGCTCTGAGGTCTCAAATAACAAAAATACAGTGTCGTGGGTGCGTAGTAACTCAGAGTACTTATATGGCATACCTTTTGCCTGTGATTAAACTGGCTAATATGGATACAACAACGCGAGGATTAACTTGACGGCAGAAATGGATTAGGCAGAAACGGGTACAATCATTCAGGCATGACAAAATCCAACCCAACTAGTAAATCCATTAGGATTCAAACAGAATATATTTAATAGGAACATTTAGTTACTAAAAATAAATAAATAGTGTAGATATATTGGACCCGCGGGATGCAATTTAATCGGGTCGAATTGACAATTGACTCTGTCGACCAGTCCGATAACATAAGATTATCTCATAATTTATATCAAGATATCCTGGATGGCTTCCCGTTTCCTGGAAGTGATCGCTTGTAGCGATAAGGCTGCCTTTGATCAACGGTCAATAGCAATTATGCGGTATTAATTATCCTGCAATTTCTATAAAGGTTTCCTGAAAGAGATAGCTTATAGCGATAAAGCCGCCTTTGCCTCTGTCTCTGACGTAGGTACTGTATTCATTTTGTCTAAACAATACAATGTTTAGGTCTCTATCTTAAAAATGTAACGCAAAGCATTTTGCTCCAAAATATTTCAAAAAGTTTTCACTGCGCTATGTAGTGAAAATCTCCTTATACTCGTATGTATTAGCTGGAAACTCAAATCGTTCGAATTCTATAATAGACCATATATTTCCTCGTCTATAATCATTTAAAACCAGCCTTTAAAGAGCAATCAAATGCCCATAGCAGTGGCTCATTACTGTATTATAAACTTGCAATTCCGTGTGAATATCAGAGTACTATCCAATCTTGACAAATTTTGACGACCTGAGTGGTTCAGTTGGTTAATAACTGGTCTACCACGCAGAGGTCTCGGGTTCAATTCCCGTCCGAGCATACTAAAATAATGAATTGTAATATCTGTACGGCTCGGGTGTTATATGCATAATAAAAATTTTATTTACAATTATTCACATAAATTTACAGCTAAACATATTATAATAATGATATAAATAACTATAGACTACTAATTACAATTTTACAACTAATTAAATAAACAAAGTAAAAAAAAAAAACTTACAGATAAAAAATTTGTCCCAGGTCCACGGTATTAGGAATGCTGCCCAGAAGGCTGGCCGCATTGCCCCGCTGGATGGCGAGGCTAATTCGCTGTCCGAGGTAGAGGCCAGCTTTCTGGTCTTTAGTAAGATCGACCAGGCGCTTAGATAGCTCCCGAAACAGAGAGTGTGCGCCTGGTCCCCACGGCCCAAGTGTTTCCACGACAAATGGCGCAAATATGTGGTCCTCACCAAGACTCGCGTATTTGCGCCGCTTGGCGTTTTCAGCTGCGGAGGCACCGGCTCCAGCATGACACGCGGTTACTGGAAGATGGGACTGTGCGAGGGTATCGACATACGTGGCGTCCCATACCAATGGTCGTCCCAGCTTCCAGGGCGTGAGTGTCATCCCGTCGGGCCTTCTACCATCACTACGGACTAAACCGCTGGGCTCCAGCACCGCGGGTGCTCCAGCGGAGGTGAAGGCCCGGCGGATGATATCATTTAGGTCCGCGTGCCGAGGAAAGCGCCCAGCACTCCTGCTGCACGACAGGCCATGGTGGCCAAGATGGTCAACAAGGTGACCACAATGGCACTGGTGCGGAGCACTGCAGGGTGCGCCAAGGCGTAGGGCCGTAGCAATCCTAAACGTGGTGCGGTCGAGAAGTGTGCCAATATTTTTGGAGGGTATTGCCTGAAGCCAGAGACCCGATTCCCACTCACCAGCAGCTAACAGACGCGCACGCTCTGCAGAGTTGGTTGATGCGCTTAAAAGGTTGTTTCGCACCAACCTGCAGAGAGGCTCGTCCCACAGCCGCTGGGAACAGGAATTTGTCGGGAGCTCGGCCTCTGGACAAGCCACCTGCCAAGCGTTTTTGGCCTCGGTAGAATACGCGGTAGTAAAATTCCCTAGTTTAGATAGTATTTTCTGCACTAGGGACTGTGAACTATGCACCGAGGACAGAAAAGCTGGCAGGGACACACCTGAAATTTTCCTGACTCCTAGACCTCCATACCGGATAGGCAACGATGCCTGATTCCAAGATGAATTGTCGAGATTGATGTTAAGAATTGAAATAAGGGTATGTTTCACGGTGTTGTCAAGGTCTTCCAGAAGGACAGGATGTCTCCAAAGCTGACAACACCGCAAAACATACGTGAATTTTGGTACAAAAAGGCAAAACCGAATTATGGCATAGGCCATTTTTAACAATTTATTGTACACAAGAAAATTAAAGATATAGTACAAATTAGATATTAGACAACAGGCACTACTTATCTCTAAAAAGAAATCTCTTCCAGCAGGCCTACAAAAAGAGAGATATGATAAATATACGCAGATACGACGTGCACAATAATTATATACTATAAATAAATACATACATAATATTCTATACATACTAATAGGTATATATGAATAAAATAAACATATACTATATTAATACATAATATATATTAAGGCATTGTAATACGTCTAGGCACACTGAGATAGATAGTGATCCTTTACACGCTTTTTAAATATATGGATAGATTGGCTGTCACGCACTTCGTGCGGAAGAGAATTCCACAGTCTTGCTGCATGAACAGTGAAGGAATAGGAAAGGAAGTCGGAATGGTGAGCAGGAATTGTTAGCAACGATCTTACGCTAGAACGACAAGGCTTATCTTGTGGACGGGCAAAGTGAAACCGTTCACAGAGGTATGAGGGAGCGGGAGAGATATACAGGACTTTATAAAGGGTGGATAGGATATGAGCATTCCTGCGTAGGCGGATTGGGAGCCATTTGAGCTGTTTTCGGTAATTTGAAATATGGTCATATTTGCGCAATCCATAAATAAATCGGATACATAAATTTTGAAGGCGCTCCAATTTGTTCAATATCTCCTCAGTGGCATCCAAGTAGCAGGAGTCAGCGTAATCAAGAAGAGGAAGAAGAAGAGTTTGGACCAGAGAGATTTTAGTTTTGAAAGGTAAGAAACTTTGGAGGCATTTGAGAGAGTGAAACGAGTAATGTATTCTCTTGCTGACCTCATTGACGTGAGATACCCAGGACAAATTTGAATCAAATATGAGGCCAAGATTCTTTGCAGATTTGCTCAGTGGGATTGGAATTCCATCGTATGTAATTTGCGGGACACCAGTGACATTACCAAGCTGCCTACACATATACGGGCTTCCGATGAGAAGAGCCTGAGACTTTTTGGGGTTAACAAGCAAGCCAAACGATTCAGCCCAGGCAGATATACGCTGCAAATCATTATTAATGCAGGCAAAACCATCTTCAATGTCTGTAATTTTAAAGTGGTGGTAAACCTGCAAGTCGTCTGCATAGAGATGAAAATTGGAGGAAATGACTGAGGTAACCGTGTTGATAAAAATTGAAAATAGGAGAGGTGAAAGAACGCCACCCTGCGGCACACCCGCAACGAGATCACACCAATCCGAGAAGACCTCATCAGAGCGGACCCGCTGCAGGCGACCGCGAAGGTACGAAGCGAACCATGCTACCACAGAAGGAGATATGTTAAGAGAGCGAAGAATAGCAAGAAGAACATCAAAGTCTACAGAATTGAAGGCACTGCTAAAGTCAAGCAATGTTAGAATGGTAAGAGACTTATTTTCCATCGCAAAGCGGATATCATCAGTGACTTTTAGCAGTGCTGTTACAGTACTGTGCCCTGGTCGGAAGCCAGATTGGAAAGGAGAAAGTAGACAGTTTGATGACAGGTACTGCGTGAGCTGACTGTGGATAATGTGCTCTAGGACCTTTGAGAGGAATGGTAAAAGTGATATGGGACGAAAATCAGAAAAGGAAACGGGTTTGGATGTTTTAGGAAGGGGGACAACGTTAGCAAGTTTCCAAGCTGACGGGAAAGAACTCGTTACCAGCGAATGGTTAAAAATATGTGTGAGAACAGGTAGGAGTTCAGGAAGGAGGAAGGAAATCATGCGTGGACAAAGGTTATCATTACCCACAGCAGTAGAAGAGATAGCAAGAATGTGCTTCTTAACATCCTCCTCCGAAACAGGCGTGAAACAGAATGAGGTACAAAGAGGGAGTGGGTAACTATTGATCTGGGCTATGGTTTGAGCTTTAATGTTAGAGTCCAGAATGACAGGTGGTGAAGAGAAGTGGGTATTTAGTTGATTTAAATCAATAGAGCCCTCACAGGTTACTGTGGATTTCCCCACACCTAATGACCTAAGGAAAGACCAAACTTTTGCAGGAGCTGAGCCATTGACAGAGTTGTGGATGTGGCGTCTCCTAGCATCTCTACACAGACGACTGCAATAGTTTCGGAGATTCTTGTACCTTTCATGGTTTTGGTCCGAAGGATACTTACCGAAACGTCGCTTAGCACAATCCCGCCTAATCATCACAGCCTTGATGTCCTCGGTAATCCACGGTGCAGGTGTTTGTTTTAATCGGACTCTTTTAAGTGGAGCATGTGTATCGTAGAGTTTAATGATTCGTGATTCAAGCTCCTGTACCTTCACATCAATGTGGTCAGCAACAAGGACAGATGTCCAATCGATATTTGCCGCATCGCGCCTCAATGCCTCCAAATCAATACGCCCAAAACTACGTAAAAAGGAAAACCGAGGTTTACGTTTGGGAGTCCGAACTTTAAAAGATAGGAAAACTAAGTCATGGTAAGAAAAGGGGGCATCGAATTGACCATGGACGGCTATTTTATTAGGAGAGGATGTGATCATTAGATCAAGAAGAGAGGGGACACAATTTGGGGAATGATGCGTGGCAGTGAGTGGAAGAATATGCAGGTTGACCGACGACAAGAGAGATTGTAACTTACGAGATCGTGAATCGTTTTTAAGCAAGCACGTGTTAAAGTCCCCAAGTAATAAAACGTCGTCATAATTGGGACATAAGGTACATAGTAGATTGTCAAGAGAAGCAAAATAATCAATGTGTAGATTTGGGCTATATAACACGGCAAGCAAAACTTTTTTATGATTGAGTGTTACCTCAATAAAGAGATGTTCAGCTGAACCCGAGTACAGGCTTGGTGATGTGCTGACAATTGTGTACAGAATATCGTCGCGTAGGTATATTGCGACGCCACCGCCTCCCTTGCCCGTACGGTCATTGCGAATGAGTGTGAAGCCGGGAAGTGAGAATTGAGAAGAAGGGAGAGTGTACAACATTAAAGTTGTTTGGGAACTTAGAAAAGGATACCTTCAACTGATCATGTACAGAAAGTCGTGTGGACACATCATCACTGTCTTCAGAGTTGACGCTAAGATAATTTTCGTTAGACGATGACGACGAACATGAGAAAAAACTATCATTTAAGCTATTCATACAATGCCTTCAATATAATACGATTAAAAATATATATATATATATATATATAATAAAATATTACAACACTAAGTCCCTACTTATAATAGGTACTCTTAGTACAAACTACTCTTGGTACTATTCATCACTAACACTCACTGTGGCGTGCTGTAAGGTTTCATTAAAATAAAATAAATATTCAAAAACAACCAAAACATGTATAAAAAAGGGTATGAGGTTGGAGCATTCCATGAGCAGCTCAGAAAAACACACCGGAAACATTCCTAAGGTGTTAGGCCATAAAAAAGAATACACATTTGCTATAACAAAACGCAGTAAAAAAAAAAGTGATTGTCACTTGTCAAATAAATTTTGTCAAATAAGTAAACAATGTAAGAATTTAAAGTGACCTTGCATTTCCAAACAAATTTAAACGGGAAATTTTTGAAATGACCTCAATCATAATTTATACAAAAGTATGTACTTTAAATAAAAAGAAAATAATAGCTACGTAATCGGAAAAAGGAAGAGTTGACAGACCTGAAAAGCTATCTCCTACTTTCTTGTACGTTTGGCGACGGCGGCAGTGGCTGCTGGTTGCTTTGAGGCAGCGGCCCTGGGCCTTACAGAGATCGCTGGCTCCGCCGGGATAGCAGCTTTGCCAGTATCCGTAGTAGACGCAGAGGCTGCAGCCATAGGGAACGCAGCGATTATGGATTGCAATTCAGCAACAGTCTCAATTTTCTTCCTTGTCTTGTCGGGAAGGATGACGGCGATCCTGCCATCCACCGACCAGCAGTTTTTGACACCGAAATGCTTACGTGCGGCCATAAATATGTCGTGCCTTGATTTGGTCAAAAACTCAGAGACAACAATTCCGGTACCCTTAAGGGAAGTCTTGGAGTCCCATACAAGGCGTCGATGCTCCAGCTCACGAAATCGTACCAGGACTGGGCGAGGCTTGTCCCGCTTGGAGGCACCCAAGCGGTGACATGTCTGCAGATCCCCAACGGAGAGATCGGACACATGCATGTTATTTACTATTATGTTCACTGCAACTTCACTAACCTTTTCTTCTTTGTTTTCAGCGACCCCATGTATGAGTAGTGCCTTCCTTCGTAGGAAAGCCTCGTGGCGATCTTGACCCAATGCCAAACCCTCGATTTGAGTCTGCATTTTTGTAAGAATTTGCCAAACAGAAACTTTGAGTTCGAAAAACTCACGGCCAAGTGTGGGCTCACAAACAAGTGCTGGCAAGTCGGCTGGCGAAGATGCAGATGAAGCGGTTGCTTTGTCCAGGCGCTCTTCAAAGCTACACATTTTGTCCAATAAAGTGGTGATGTCACTCCTGAGCTGAGACGAGGCTTCCATGGTAGTGATGGTTGTGATGGTGCTTGCAGAAAGTGAAAGGTGCTTGACTTAATATGCACAGCGAGTGATGATGTGTTAATTAATCAATTTTGACTTGTCATTTGATGATAATATTAAATAAATTATTTTTAAAGAATTAAAATAGTGGAGCTCAAAATTTTGCTGTATTTTCGGCAACGTCTACCCGCAAAAACCGCCATGTGGCTATTAATTTGGAGTAGGCGATCCGAAACCGAACCGAAATTTTGAATTTTTTCTTTAACGAAGTCCGAGAGGGACTCATCAAAAATAGGTGACCCTAGGAGATGAAGCGACGTCTTGTCGACGACAGAGATGTTTGGTGCAATGGCGTCAAAAGCTGCAGAAACAGCACCAGCCGTCGGACAAGACTCCGAGATATACAGCTCACACTTCGAGAGATTCAGATCTAAACCAATGGCCTTAAACTCTCGCATGAGGAGCTGCAGATCTAGTAAAACCGTGTTCGCATCCCCTCCTAGGGTCCCGTCGTCTAAATACCATACGTTAAATTTTGAATTTAGCTTCTCGAGTATGGTGTGAATCGCGAGGCTAAAAATGGCCGGCCCCAGAGTGTTGCCTTGCTGGCAGCCAACCGCTGATTGTAAAAGGTGGCCCTTGTAGATAAGATTACTAGATTCTTTGTAGCATTGCCACAGAAACTTATAGGCGGACGGCAGCTTGGACCGAATTTGAGCCAGCAAAGCGCCTCTACCGACAGAGTTGAATGCATTTTTTACGTCAACCTTCAGTAGGACTTCACCGCTATTACTTTCGAGGAAAGTTCTAAGTGCGTGGACAGCGGCTTCGCAGCCACCTTTTGACCCAAAGCCGAGCTGGATAGGCTGGAAGTAATCGGCTAGACTGGGGGCGGAGAACCTGCAACACAACTTAGCCGTCAGGCGGCGGTAGGTAGTCCCAACCGCAATGGGACGAATGCCACCGTCCTTTTTTTTAACGCGATCAAGTTGGCCCCATAGAGGGTACTGACTATGGACTGCTCTACCGAGCCTGACAACATTAAATTCACCAGCCCCGTAATTGCAACTAGAAGATTATTTCCAGCCTCTCCACCACAGCATAACAAGTCTTTTAGGTGCTGCGGAGTCAGGCCGTCGATGCCTCCAGCCGAGCCGTTTGGAAAGGCGAAAACAGCTTGGCGGACGGCATCGGCGGAAACCTGAAAAGTTGAATCCGCAGCATCGGGTGCGTCAGGTAAAAGAAGGCCTACCGAAGGTTGAGGAAGCTTATTACGGAGGCCGACCAGAGTCTCGGGTGTGTCGGGGGCGAAAGAGTCGTTAGAAAATAGGATTCGGGCTGCCCCTTTAATATCGCAGTCATTAATTTTGTTTTCTACATGTTAAAAGATAGAATTATGGTGGAAATTATATGGACGGCTTGAAAAGTGGTCTGAATCAAAGGAGAGGGGGTTTGCACAGTTGTCTTTTATACATGAAGTGAGCGATTTTTTGCAACTTGCATTGTTGGAATCTACAACATGTAGAATTCTGAAACCGAAAGTAAGTAGATGCTCCCAGCTCTGCTGATCATTTTTGGAGGTAACGCTTACAATGTCTTGTGCGAGGGTTTGGGCAACGGAAACCCTCGCACCACGGGGAATTCTTTTAACAATTGGAACCCAAAGTTTGAGGTCCGACACCCGCTCCCAGATAGGTTTTGTAGAAGGTACACCGAGAACTAAGGGGACGGGTGTCGAAGAAAGGACAGAGGAGGTACTAACTTCGCCACGCACTTTATGTGACTTACCCAAATGAATATTAAGACCCCTCTGTCCCTTACAGAAATGGGGCTGGGGGCATCTGGGGCACCGAATCCAATCGACCGGTGGAGGCACACTTCTCGACCCATCGGAAACCGGTGTGTCCTGGGACATACGAGTATGCTTATGTTATACGGTAAAAACAAAATTAATTCACAATTAAAGATAAAAATGCTAGAAAAACACAGTCACAATCACAATCACTACAACATTGTACAAGATCACAAAAATAGAACTGACGTCTTGACTGATAGCTTGATGTTTGGCCATACTTCGTGCAGTTTTGCCTTACTCTTTTCTGCGGTTCCCCAGCAACTCTGTGGCGTTGCTTGGGCGTTGCTAAGTAGCGTCCCTGTCAAACTCTGATGGTTTATAAATACGCTGCGCAAGAAAATATTTTTTCGCTCTTGGTTTACAACGCGCACGCCCAGTGACGCCAACACACACGCCGGCGCACTACCACATTGGAAGACCGGGGGCGAAGACCAAATATAAATATTTTTAAATAAAAATTTATTTAAATATATTTAAGTAAATTCCCTGAAACTAGAAACCAACCTAGAAACTCACTTTCATATCACAATACAAGTAGTCATTATGGAGAGACCCCGCGAAATTTTTCACAACAATACACGCTGTGTAAATTGTCAGTGCCTATACTGTAAAAGTTTTTTAAGTGCCGGAACAAGCCTTCGTTTTAATTGCGCCAACCGGAAGGGGAGAGATGAATGGTAGGAAACGGCAGGCTTGCCAACCGCCCTACATTATTAAAACTTGCCTCTTACACCGCGCCGTCTCTTGCAACTTGGCCGGCATAATGAATCGTACAAACCAAATAGATTTCGAATAATTCTGTTTGGAAAAATGCTGAACGAGCGCTGGACAGGTGACTGGGCGTGCGCTCTCATAAATTGTGTTAATTCAGGGTTGAAGAGACTGTATAAAACAAGAGGCTATTGACAATACGTTGGATTAATTTTTTTTTAATATAATACGGCTGATAAACAGGCATGCGAGCCATCTGATGGAAAGAGGTCACCGCCGCCTTTGAATATCAGCAACACCAGGGGCGCCAATACGTTGCCCACTAAGGAGACGTATAATATACCTTGATATCTAGATGCCTTGTTTACATTTTGGTTCATTCATATACACCAATTGAAATATTACAGCGGGAAGACAGAATGTGCCACGTTGATACTAAAAGTTTCATCTTACAAGTACTTTCACCCCGCGAACACACCTGGCGTCTACGCTTTCATTTATCCCGTGGATTATATATAGTGCCTTTTAACTGTATGCACTTAGTGGTAATTAGTGGTAGAATGAAGCCAGGGAGGTGCATGCCTCCCCAACATTTATTTTATATACGTTACAGATGTTATTCAGAAAATTAATGAAGGAGTCTGGTACACTAGAAAAGATGAAATAACTTTGAAGGTTTCAAAGATATTTCGCAGCGTAGGATGGACGATATTGTGAAGGTTGAAGGAAAGCGATGGATGTAAGAGATACAGAGTCTAGGTGTGGAAGACGTGGAAGCTATGTTCAGCAGTGGATGGAGATGATGATTATATCATAGAATCTTTGCAAATTATTTTTATATGCCCTCGATTTCATCCGCGTGGAAATAGTTTTAAGACAGTTTAGCTTTTAGGCATTACCATTTTAAATGACCTCCGTATGAATGCTAGTACTACGGGGAGGTGAAGCTGTATTTTTGGTTCTACTTACCCGAATTAGATGAAACATGGCTGAAATTGTACCTGGCTTAAAAAACCTGGACTTCATGCTACCAAACTATCAAAACCGAATCAAAATTCGTTTAGCAGTTTTTGCGTGATGCTTGACAGAATACAAACACTCGATAGAAAGACAAACAGACAGAGAAATTAAAGGCTTTCATTTTCCACTGAAATAATATAATTAGATAATAAACCGGCACTCGTCTGTACTTTGCCCGACAGAATAAAATGTAGCACCAAAGCAAATATAGCTCGTGCCAAATGGCGTCCCTTGACCTCTCGGTCCAGAACTGGCATTAGTTCATGAAAGTACATTAAAATTGTTATTAACGTTTTTATTTCATTAAATTATAACAATTACGACCTTAAAACGTTATAGCTATATGTGTACTTACACATTAGGTCTGACTGAGAGATCAATATCTACTATTGCCAATCCATTTGGAATTAACTGTAATGTCATACAGGCAGACTATTCATTACTTCCGTAAACAAAATGGACAGTAGCATTTTCCGTTGAGACTTGTCGAACTGGTGTTACATGCGTAGCAGAACCAAGGTCACCGGCGTAGGCTAGAGTCGCAATGCTGAAATGGGCAGATCACGTAGCACACAGAACCGATCCACCCACTGGCACACCTTAATGGTTGCTCATAGGTACTATACGAGTATGGGCAACATTTCCCCATACACTTGACCCTGATTACAGCCTATAACAGTCTACTGCAAAACTAAGGACCTCCCCCACGAGAGGGGAGGTTTTTACCATAATCTCCACGCTTGGCAGGCGCGTTGGAGATCGCAGTTTCGTGTGTCGCAATGCAAAACGCTGCTGCCCATTTTCCAGCCTACGGAGACTTTAGCCTACATCATTTACCTCAAAAATATTAGTCGCCTTGTACGACACCCACGAGTGTAAGGGGTTGGTGTACGGCACATGGTGGATATTAGGCTTGAATGCAGAAACAACACAGCGAACGACTGCTCTTACCACCGCATTGCACTTCTATCCGCGCATTACACTGCGCGCGCGCTAGACACAAAGCGATGCGGTTAAACTAATTGCGTTCCTGAGCCGCACCGCTCTCGTAAACAATGTTTATAAAACGCCTTGTACGATACCCAAGGCGTTAGTGCTATTGAACTCTGCCGAACACCACACGGCACATGATGAATATTAAGCTTGAATGCAGAAACAACGAAGCGAACGACTGCTCCATTGCACTTCTATTCGCGCATCGCAGTGCGCGCGCGCTAGACACAACGCGATGCGAGTAAACTAATTGCGTCCTTGAGCCGCACCGCTCTCGTAAACAATGTTTATAAAAGGTCCAGATAGACGGGTCCCGCTCTATCCTGGCCTTATTACGCTGCACGTCGAGTACATACCTTTACAAAGCCCGCAGCGTGCCTTATCTGCGGTGCGGCAAGAGGCTCATAAGCCCACGTTGTTACCTCGGAACACATTGTAACACATTATGCGCCAACGTGCTGTCGACCTAACACATCCTCACGTAATAAGAGTGTGTAGTCTTATGAATATTTTGCCGCTCCTCCTTGACAATATGCGATTAGAGGCCCGGTTTCGGTGTAGCGTCGAGTGCGCCAGATTCGGGGGTGAAGGGCTTGCATTGGGATTATGTAGGATTTATTTTACCTAGTTACTTCACTATCTAGGTAGTTAGAAAGGTGCATACTTTACCATCACAGCTCATAACAGTCCACTGCAGGACTTAGGGCTTCTCCTACGAAAGGGGAAGTTATTGCCATAATCTCCACGCTGGGCAGGCGGGTTAGAGATCGCAGTATTATAACGTTTTCCAGCCTACGGAGACTCCAAATATTTTGTCTCGGAGACTGTAGATATTTTGTCTCAATAACATTAGTCACCTTGTACGACACCGACGAGTGTAAAGGGTTGGGGCTATTCTTCTCTGCCGGACACCACAAGGTCATCCATACTTATATGGGTTTATTTTTTAAGGTAAGAATTGAATCGCATTATACATTATATTCGAAATGCCAGCCAGGCGTACATACCTGCATAATGGATACGCGCTTCAACTTGATAACTGTACACGGAATATAATTCTAATTCAGGGCATTCTCACTCCAGTCTACGCAAACGACTTTAAAGTTAAATACGATTGCAATAATATTAAGTTTCCAGTGGCAACGTTGCACGCTCAAAGCGCTATTCCGATGCAAAATTAAGTTCTAAACCTCTTCTTGAGCGTCAATGGGCACGCAGACCACGTACGTTCTGTATACTTTGAGTCCCGCTCCACAACTAGAATAGTACTTAAGTATTTAGAGAGATCCACGTTTACTTAGGCGCTTAATAAGATAAAGAGCACCTACATACAGTGCTCTAGAAAATGGCTTTCATGTTTAATACAATATACAATAATATTTCGCGACGTACTTTGCCAAATAAATTATATTAAACTTGTGCAATATTGCAATTTGCAATTGAGTGAATCATGAATTTTACGACATGCGTTACTCAGAATGAAATAATAAAGTATCCAATACAATATTTTACCTATCAAATTGAACATTCCGATTTCCGCCTCTATCGAGGACGATGGACCATTTTATCCTCATTCAACACGAGCGACAAAAATGCGAAATAATTTCAAATGAAACTTATAAAATATTTCGTTTGCAATTAACAAAACTACACTCACCGACACAATTTATTACCCGCCCACGTAAAGACTTCTAAATATAAATCAATGCCCACCCCATATTTTTCCCAACAGTTTTTTCCCGTAGATTGATTTTGTAAATGGGGTACAATTATAATACGGTTTCCAAACTACTACAGCTGCAATCTGAATAGGTTATAAGAAGATCAATCTACGGAAAAGCTATCGTGTTGAAGAAATTAATTGAATACCTCTAGATTTCATAATAAATTAGTTTAAGTATTTATGAAGTCAAAGACTAATTTTTTTGACCTTTATTTTGATACAGAGTAGTCGATTGGTTTTAGAGAAAAAAGATTTAAGACAGTCACAATATGGCACGTAAAATAGGGCAGTTTGAATTTTTAAAATTTTAGTGTACCCAGTATCACCCGCGCGACCAAGACAAATCCAACAACACCATCATATGTTAAAATCGATTGAGCCTTTAGAGCTGTAGCCCATACATATAAACATTCGCTTGGAAAACATAACCCTCCCGTCGAAGGCGGGTAAAAATATGGCGTGGGAAAATAATTATGTCAGTAACTGTACAGTCGCCCACCACAAATTCCCTCAACAACACGAATCCGCAACGACATCTACGTAAAACCAGTTTAAACTAGAACCGTCGCTTTCATCCCAACAATGCCGTAATGAGTTGGGTCTAAAAATCTCCGTCCATAATCTGGGGCCAATGAAGACGCGGTCAGAGCCCGGAAAGCCTGCGTCGCCGCCGCCAGACGTCAATCACACGAGGGTAGAACCAGGATGAAACTGAAGGGTAGGATTATAAGGGTCTAATTCTCTCGGGCGAGGATTATTAATATTCAGAGCCACGGTAGATGGCTTTAATTTACTTTTATTTAGTATTCAATTATAGGCTGTTTTTGTAAGCCCGATGATATGGGATCAGCCGTCGTTTGTTCAGTGGACCGCAGTTGATTTTTCGAATTAGACGGTCGGTTTCAGGGTCAAAACCATGGTCATTGTAGAAAGATATGTGTTATTAATGTACGACTTTTTTATTTAAACTGCAGTTTTTTTATGGATTGACACATAATAGTGTAAACGCTTAAATAATCATTACTATTCTGTACATTCTACTATCTGCGAATGTTTATTAGAGTGGATGCTTGCAGTACCTATTGTAGCTATGCAATTTATTCTAAATTCTAAATTCAACATGGTTTCCACGGGAGCAAGGCGTACAACAATTTCTCGTGGGTATAGTCGCGAGCGAAAGCTAGTTTTAAATAAAAAACAGGTGGTTAATTTAGAATCAGAGGGGAGCCAGAGAGGCCACTACGCAAACCCGTTTTATAATTAGGCAGGCGCTTATACAAATTCAGCAGTTACTGGGTCAGTGGTCACTGAATTATACGGCGGTATTATTAATCTCATTTCGCGTTCTGTACTACGAGCTACCCAGGAAGTACGACTCAGTACAAAGATAAAATCCCCACACGGTTTATCTGTTAGACTTTAGGATCTAAGTTTTCAGACTCTTGCATAAAGGTGCTTCCAAACAATTTCGTGTAAAAAAATATATTTTAATAATATATGATATAAAAATATATTAATTTAATTTAGATAGGTAGGTACTATATATTTTTCAAAAATGTACAGAGTCACAAAAAAGCAACTACAAACAAATAATCGAATCGTGTAAACGAAGTAATTTTCACAACAGATTTAAAGTTTTCCTTACACAGCCATTGACGGCAAATAATTCCGAATCTATGTTGGCAACACTAAATATGAATAATTTAGCCTGGCGGCCGTTAAAGTTATGTGAATTGCAAATCGACCAAGAAATTGTATTTTACGAGAAATTATTCAGGCAAAGCTTTCTAACTAATTGTTTACTTTTTCAGGAAACTTTTGCAATCCAAATATTATTATATTACCAAATATTTTCCTATTCAACGTATAATTGGAGAAGATTTTCATGAATAATAGCCTACCTATCTTACAATTTTAGTACAATATAGCCTTAGGGTGTATCTTAGGTAACTAGTAAAACAGGCAACGACCTTATTTATCCTTCTTTTTTGGTAACAGAATATATAATACCAAGGCCAATCTGCCAATAATAGTCGAGTTAATTCCTAGACATGTTACTAATCGTGTACTTTGTCGAATAATATAGGCTACATTTGTACCCGAAAAAGGACAATTGAAAGTCCACAAAGACTCAAGTTCATTGCAGGTTGGTAAACATACTTTATATCATACCTACGACGTTGTACGGGATTTACTCCAAGAATAAGTTTGTACGACAAAGCACACTTGGCGGTGTTTACCTAAACAATCAGCTGAATACGACGTTTTCCGTAGCAAAAGGCAGCTGCGGGTTAAGTTCACTAGAGATGAGCGGGACTCGCACGATATTTTATTTCAGCCTGCATATAATATGATCTATGATTAATCTTAGTTGTCCAGTTTGCTAACAGGTCGCGTTTATTAATAGAGATGCGTTATGTTACGCTTTGCTATAATTAGAAATATGTAAAGGTGTCTGTTATTATGATAACCTTTGATGTCAACCTAACTTTGATCTAACCTTTCCCATCAACTCGTACCCAGCGTAGGCAGATCCGACGATCTAGTGACAACCTTTGTCTGAAACTAATCTACTTCTCGACTTTAATCACTAAGACAGTCACGAAGACAACTCCTAATTAGATAATTCACTAAATTTAGATTATTAGATTGCTTAACAGGAATGAGTCAGTCGGCGCTTGCTTTGCCTCCCACTCACAAAAGTTATTTTATCTATTGCCGGAATTACAAACTGGGCCACGGTGTCCGCATCCGTCCTATGATAATTTAGTCTGGAAAGGATATATGGTATTTGAAAAATTTACGAAAATCATTAATCTTCTTAGAATAAAATAATTTATTAGAACTCTTCCAAGGATACAGACAATAACTCAACTTTTTAATTAGCGTGTGGGTAAACAGGTGAGGTGGCGGTCAATACCAGGCTAGTCCAATTATAAAAAAAATCTGTCATTGTATACAAAAATATGCTTTGACATTTGCATAAATAGGTAAACTAGTCAATTGTGGTATTAAAAACCATACTCTCCGCCTCTAGCACATCCCTACGACCCTAAAATTCAGAACGCATAAGCAACTCGGGGGAGATAGCAGTACTGTTATAGACAAAGGAGTACGACACAAAGCTATTCCGAGCGAGTCACACTGGTCTCACGGGGCTTTGCGGTGCCTTCGTAGGTGCACTGCATTTTATACGGTCAGCTTGCCTGTTGCTGAATATGGCTTTTACAGCCGGCATAAATATTTTATTTGCACAACGGCGAGACACTGCATGCGGTCTTATTGAATATTGACATAGCCGGATTAAGGATTCGATGAAGTTCTACACGTGAAGTTATTGTTGAAGTGGAATAAATGGGATTGGTAAGAAATGTAGGTTCTATATTGTTTGTGTAGTTGTATTTATTTACAGATTGTCAGTGTGTGTCGTGGCCAGATCATAGTTTTGATCACTTTATGTGGCCGACCATTTCGTGAATGACTTTAATACTTTGAGGCTGATCGAACTTCAGCACCGGATCGAGCTCGCCTCTTGCCTCTAGTACCGTTGGCGAAACGAGGTTGACCAAATTCTTCCCTCAGATGGCCCTAGAGAAGTGGGAAGTAATGACGAAATCAAAATTCACGCGTATCTTTTAACTCTACGCCACGTCCATAATATTTAAAGCTTAACGCTAAAAGCCGACAACATGCATAAATTAAATAAAAAATAGATTAAATGAAACCCGGTTTTAAAGTTCCATCATTCATGGAGTTTTCGCACTCTTTGTTGAAAACATTAACCGTATCCCTGGCCGCCGCCTGTATTCAAAACTTTTTAGGTTGCAGTTTTGATATTGCTTTGCTTTGTTTTCACGAATTCCTGATAGCGAATGCATTTGCAAATGCGAAACGCCCTGAAAATAATGAAATATTTGCACATATATTGCCTGGATAAACATTAAATTATTAATTCGCACTTTTTCAATTAACTTATATATGAAATCAGTCGAATATAGCTGATGTTTCAAAATAATTGCATTGTACCCGTACACCACCTTGCATTGGACCTCAACACGATGTTTTTAACATTTCGAAATTCTGATCGCACCCTAAATGAAACAAAAGATTTATGTGCCCTTACGGGATAGCCCGTAGGCACGAATAAATTTTAATACACTCGCAATTCAATTTGTTATCTGTCCTTTTACACATTGTTTCACGAAAAGCTAATCAAGCTCGTGAAAAACACAATAGGCTCAATTCCAATATCTGTTAATTAAAATCAATCCTTTCTTTATGAATATCTACGATGTAGCAGAGAGTAAAGATAATGGACATTATTCAGCCATTTCTGAGAGTTTTGTTAACAATTTGCGCAATGGGTCCGATTTAGGCGTATTCAGGACCCGAAAGGGATTGCGTTTAGGCAATTTGGAGGGGAGCGATTTTGTTGAATTTATTATAAAATAGCGGCTAAATATCCGAACAGGAAATTAAATAGGAATCAGAACAAATCCCATTACAAACTCTCATCAATCACTAAAATTGTCTCGTGAGGTTCAGCGCGAAAAGGTTCAAGCGGAACACGCCGGCCGAGGCCCGACCTCCAGTGTCTCAGCTCTGTATTCATATTTAAATGGCTCAGAAAACTGATAACAGTATTATCATCTTAAAAAAAAACCATACTTTTTGGGCAACGCTAATATAACAAGAAAAATAATAATATGAAAAGAACACTGATGTATAATAAGCAAGAGCATTAAAGGTTAAAGGATAACAAGAAAATTTCTACTTCTGCGAAAAATATGGGGATTTAGGGATATTGTATAGCTGTATTGTACGAGTAATGTATCGACAGAGATCTCTAACGAGGGGATAATCACAGAGCAGAAAAAATAGTTGAAAGGTAGCTAACTTTCCAATATTTTCTAAAATAACTTTCTCGGCATTCGACAAATTAATGTGACTCAACGAGAACAAAGGGTAAATAAAATATCTTATACAATGGTTTGGTATGATCCTCTCAATGAGTTACTTACGTGGGCTCTAGAGATGTTTGTACGATTTAAGATACACCGAAAACCTTTTATCTAAACAATGATAGCACAAGCCCTAGCTCAAGTATGTCCGCGACAAACCTCGCGCCGCGATAAAGCTATTATCTCTTTCTCTCAATACGAAGACGAAAGAGAAAGTATACCTATGTCGCGCTTTTTCTCGTTTATCGCGCGCGAGAGCAACTTGTGCTAGGGCTACTGATCGCGCGCAAGCAACTCAGTCATTATAACGCGGGTTTAACATAGATTTTTTTGAGTCTTTTTCAATAGTCATTTATCTCATGGATAAGTATCTGACCGAATATGTCAATTCTGCCAACATCAAATCAACACGAACTTCAGAGAGGTGAAACAAAAATATCGCTTACACAATTGTTAGAGCAGGATAGACTAACGAAGCTATCAGTGGCAAGCCAGCGTAATTTTTAAGGTTATGTTATTCCACAGAATAGAGTTTCCTAATATTAGAAGGAAGGTTATTCATTAATTGTAGTTTACAGTAATTTTATTTGTTGTTTGGTTGGATTGAGGGTTTATATTTTAGTGATTTGTAACGTGGCGATTACCTTCTATTGCAATTTATCGCAAAAGAAAATAAAAAAAGAGTGTGATCTGCAAGCTTCACAACTGCCGAGACTCATTTACTTGCCAGTTCAGTCGGCAAATTCTTTCTTTTCTGTGACGTGGTTTTATAAATGACCGTATTCACAAGTTGAATACTTTGATGTATAATTTGACTTGCAGTCAGAAAGACGCATTTACCTTTTTTGACTGTAATAAATTTACAGATAAAGTAGTTTTAACAGAAGATACTATGTATCTTCGACGTAGGTACAAAGTCAAACTGGCTACAATGTTAGCGTACCATATTAATTTATTGATTTCTCCTACCGTAGGTAGATATGACCAGAGTGCCGATTTGTTAATAAACAAAAAGGGTCACTGTTTAAACTAGTATGTAAGACAAAGGAGCCGTCCTGTATCATATCAGCAGCATATAACAGTCCACTGTTAGACTTGAACAATAAATCTTTTGATATTGTTCAGAATATACAGGACTGCTCTGGCATAAAGTCATTAGTAAATAGTGGTAATAAGCCTTTGGATGTACGTAAAGTAAAATGTTATAATAATAAACAAAATTGTATAGTTAACTTAGTACATCAAAATATCCAAGGCATGACGAATAAAGAATTGGAAGTTGAGCTATTCATGAACGGTGAGAATGTTGATATTTTTTGCATTACTGAACATTGGTTAAAAGATCACCAGCTCATATTTGGCTTTAACAACCATAAACTTGCAAGTTCGTTTACAAGAGGGCAGGCAATTCATGGAGGTTCCCTAAGACTTGTTCGTAATTGCTTAAAATGCAAGGAACACACTGATATTGTCAAGCTGTCTGTTGAACGATCTGCTGAAATTGCCTGTATAGAACTTGAGCGACTTATTGTAATGAGCGTATACAGACCTCCGGCTTCATCATTTGATTTGTTCGAGAAAATTATGGACGAAGCCCTTATTAAAGTTAGCAATTGTAATAAAAATATTGTTGTTTGTGGAGATTTTAATATAGATTTATTAGACGTATCTTGTAAATATACTGGTAGGCTAATATCATTATTTAAGTGTCATAATTTAATCAACTTATTTTTAGAGCCTACTAGAATAACAAGTACTACATCAACTTGTCTAGACAACATTTTTTGTGATATCCAGGCATGTAGCCAGTCTGTAATAAACAAATTGCAATCCGATCATTGTGGTCAATTAGCTGTGTTTAATGTTAATATGAGGAAAGAAACAAAAAATACTATTAAATTTGTACCAATTAACAACAACCGTCTAAACAGTTTTAGAAATAACATTATAGAGAAATCATCTAATTTAAAGTATTTTGATGATACAAATGAATATTATAATTCAGTTTTACACATGACAAAAACTGAAAGTAATAGTATATTCAAACCAAAGGTGAAGGCAGTAAACAGCAAACTTATGTTTAGCGATTGGGCGACAGCAGGAATACATAAGAGTAGAAATAAATTATATGAGCTCTATGCAGAACGGGCGTATAATAATAGCGTAGAATTTGCTGAGTATGTTAAACATTATTCGAAGTTATTTAAACGCGTTTGTGCTACAGCTAAATCGAATTTCGTTAAACACAAACTGAAAAATAGCACAGATGTAGTAAAATCCACATGGCAGATAACAAATAGTGAAACTGGAAAAGTAACAAATCGCGATACTAAGTACAGTTTAAAGATAAATGATAATGTTGTTACCAAAAACTCGGAAGTTGCGGAGGCATTCAATAAATTTTTTACAGACATTCCAGTGTCAACTACGAAATCCTTAAGTTCGTCTCCTGCTCTCGCTGAATCCTTGTTAAAACAAAATGTACCCGAGAGTGTCATCGATTTTCAGTTCGAGCATGCAACACCTCAAGATATAGTTAAGGCTTTTAAAACCATAAAAATAAAAGCAACTGCCGACATTGATGGTATGTCGGTAAAAATTATTAGCTCTGTAATTGATGTTATTGCTGTCCACTTAGCGAATATATTTAATCATTGTGTTGATAATGGTGAATTTCCTGACCTGATGAAGCACAGTAAAGTTATTCCATTGTTGAAAACTGGTAATACAACGGATCCTACAAATTTTAGACCAGTTTCAATTTTACCGACTCTAAGTAAAATATTTGAGAAAATCATATTAAATCAACTAAAAGCTCATTTTTATGGAAGTAACCTATTGCATCATAAACAATTCGGTTTTACTCGCGGTCGTTCAACAACTGATGCAGGTGTTGAACTTATTAAACATATCTTTGGGGCGTGGGAGGAATCACGTGATGCCTTAGGGGTTTTTTGTGATTTATCCAAAGCCTTTGATTGCGTTAATCATGACATTTTGGTCAGGAAATTACAACATTATGGAATAAAGGACTTGGCCCTGAACTTGCTAAATTCATACTTCAGTCATAGAATTCAAAAAGTTGATGTGAACGGAGAGAGATCTATGGGGTCTGTTGTCTCTATGGGTGTCCCCCAGGGATCTATTTTGGGCCCGTTTTTGTTTCTTGTTTATGTAAATGACTTACCGTACTTTGTAAAAGATACCCATGAAATTGTCTTGTTCGCGGACGATACATCTTTAGTGTTTAAAGTAAAAAGACAACAATTAACATATGAAGACGTGAACAAGGCTATTGCAGAAGTGGTAAACTGGTTTACGGTTAATAATTTATTACTGAATGGCAAGAAGACAAAATGTTTAAAATTCTCTTTGCCAAATGTTAGATCAGTGCCCACTAATGTACAAATAAAAGGCGAAAATTTGAATCTTGTTGATTCTACAGTATTTTTAGGCTTTACTCTGGATAATAAATTGCAATGGGGTCCTCACATTGATAAATTGGCGAAACGGCTAAGTTCTGCAGCATATGCTGTAAAGAAAATACGGGGTATTTCTGACGAGGCTACAGCAAGATTAGTTTACTTTATATAGTTATTTCCACAGTATTATGGCCTATGGCATACTGCTGTGGGGACACGCTGCCGACTGGCACAATGTATTTGTATTGCAGAAAAGGGCTATTCGCGCGATTTATCAATTGAGACCTAGAACTTCACTAAGAGATAAATTCAGGAACATTGATATAATGACAATGCCGTCACAATATATATATGAGAACTTAATATATGTTCATAAAAATTTACACTTATTTAAGAAGAATAGTGATGTTCATAATATTAATACGAGAAATAAAGATAAGCTTGTTGCTGGTGCTTGTCGTCTAGCCAAAGTCCACAAATCATTTATGGGTCAATGTGTACGCTTTTATAATAAGGTTCCAACAGATATTCAGAATTTACCATTGAATAAATTTAAAGTCGCTATAAAAAACAAATTATGTCAAAAAAGTTATTATAGTATATCTGAATATGTAAATGACAAAAGTCCATGGGACTGAACTGCTGTTCTATACAGGTATTTACTTTTAAGATAGTATATAGGACAAATAATGTATTAGTACATAAGACACGTTTAAAAAAAAAAGAATTAACGTAGGCTCTGTGGGTTTCTTGCCGTTTCTTTCCCCCACGGAGAACCACCTTGGAAGCGGCGTTAATTTTCCTTCCTCTCCCACACATGGTGTCTCCTGTCTGCGCTAGGGTAGGGGTAGGGTAGTAGTTAGAGTAGGGGTAGGGTAGGGTAGGAGTAAGATAGCGGTAAGGTAGTATAGGGTGGGGTAGGGGTAAGATAGTGGTAGGGTCGGGGTAAGATAGTGGTAGGGTAGGGGTAAGGTAGTGGTAGGGTAGGGTTAAGGCAATGGTAGGATAGGGTAGGGGTAAGGTAGCGATAGGGTAGGGATAAGATAGAGTAGGGTGGGAGCAACTACCTATCACATGCAGCATGTGTGATGCACGCTCACATAAAAGTCTGTCTGGCGGTGGCGTGGGGGCCGGGTCGCTCTTTTCCCTCAAATATGGTTGAATTGGACGATGGCTGGGCCCTGCGTTATACTCGTGAACGGGTGCTGCCTTGGTGGACTGGCTTACTCTTGCTGTAGTTTTAGGTGGTTTTTCTTAATTATACTAGACATACCTACGAGTATATAATATAATATAGCGTTCCGGCTCTATCTGGCATTGTCGAGCCCGGTTCGGTTGTGGTTGGCGAGGGATACGTTTATCTACAGCCATAGGGCGGTCAGCGTGTCACTGTGTGTTTCCTTCCTACTTTCCTACCCCCCTCCTTTTTGACGATTGAAAGAGATATTTAATGTCCTAATCAATAAAGAAATTTTGATTTGATTTGATTTGATTATACATTCATATATTATCATATTCTGTTCCTTGATTGCTAGGTCATCAATGCTGTCGAAAATATGCATATTATTTACCTACTTCCTTCAAAAACTGCAAAATATAACCTCAAACTAACTGATCTATCAAGACGCTATCTGTCGAATAACGGCTATCTGGCGCTTAAAGAGGCAGATCAATTTATTCCCCAGATAACGGTTTTATTCGTCAAATAACTCTTAACTGACAGTTGAAAATTTCAAAAACTTGCTATCCGTCGAATAAACGCTAACAGACTGTTTATCTCAGGATTGAACAATCGGCCCTTAATCTATTGATTATTATTGACAAGATAAGAAGAGGTGAGTACTTACCTGTTAAAATATAAAGAGAAATAAACCAAAAACAAACTATATTTAGGTAAACCATATTTTCGACTCATTTAACCCACTCACTCATCCTCATCTGCCAGAGTCCACCCTACTACTCTTCCTCCTCCAATTCGCCCGCTGAATGTAATCCCACAGGCCACCTTTTATTCTTATTGTTGTGTTTTAACTTTTTACATGCAGTGACCATTACCAGATGTTAAGAAAAAGCGGACACAGCCTAGTCCTTCTACCAGCAGGGACCACGAGCAGGTGAGGTTGGCTCGTGTCCATGAGATGTTAGCAGAGCCCCAAAACCCCCCCTAAGTTCGATCCATTGCCATTATAGTCTCCTTTTTCCTGAAACCCACAGAGCCTATTACATCCAATTTGTTTCTAATGCAAACCTCGCCATAAAACGAAACGCAAGGGACAGAAATGGCGGGAAGCTTTCGCGATGTCAGTGCTCAAACTGAGAGACCTCTAATTGCTCATTTTGTTTGGTTTATGTAACAATTAGAAAGGGAAACTGTGGAGGGAGGCGCTCGTGTGCGGTAATGGTCGCCGTTGGCGCACCAAAATTAAGCCTTCCGACGACTTCCGCGCCCCAAGTATTTTTGTTTAATTTTCCAGCGGTATAGGTAGCCGTGGCTTTTCATTCCGTTATCTAAATATTAGTGCGAAGCGCGGTTTACGGTTTACGGGCTTTTTTCGTTCGGGCTGTGGAAACATCGGAATGTTATTTTTTATTTTAGGGCACGTCAATGGGTGCGATGTAGCCTTTGGATTATATTCCGACTAGCGAATGCGATCTAAAGACCTCGGCGAGTTTGACTATGAACCGCTAGCTCCATTTCAAGATAAGGGTCCAACCAACAAAGAGAAAGTCGCGGGAAACGCCCCCAATGATCATTATGAAATGCTATTAACAGTTTTCATTGTTGCGGGACAAAATTGAAAGTCCATTGAAAAGTCGTTCTGTGAAGTAGAGTGATTTATGCCCTACACTTCAATGGATCGATGGCGCTAATATTGACTCTTTGCATACTGCAGAGGGAATTTGAAATTCTAAAGTAGTTTAAAAAGCCTCTCCTCACCTGATCTCAATTTTTATATACTTCTCTAAGCAATTGGGAATAATATTTTGGACTTTTCTATTATTAAAACTGCAATCACGTTTCATACATTTTTTGACCAATAATTTTAAATGTCGGCCATAGAAGATATATATTTTTCCTGATAGAGCAATCAATTCCTAACATTAAATCCCATCAGGAGACCCATTTTTTTGTGTCCCAAACTTCGTCTTTTCATAGCGACAACCTACACTATTGTGTGGGTTCTATAAGTAACAAAACCATCACATCCTCTTGTCAGTTCCGCTTTTCAAACACTTTTATTAAAGTCACTTTTATTTATGGTGAAAATGAAAACCACCAAAATTAGATGTTAAAAAATGAACCACTCAGGTCATAAAATAATCGGTCGTCGTTAGTAACAGCTTGATAACTACGCAACACAATAGATAGCGTAAACATTTTTAGTGACACCATATGTTTACTTTAAAGATAATAAAAAAAACCTACAGCTGTAACAACGACTATAAGAATAGAGAACAAAGTAGTAATACGGGTGTCGTATGCACAACACTGAACGGAATGTGACAAACCTAGAAACCTGAGTTTCATACAGTGAAAATATTGTTAAGCTGAATAAAAGCCACATCATGATAAAGTTGGCTCGTTGGTTGGCCGTTGTGTTAACTTTGAAATAGCGCCTCTGCGCCCATCCAGGCTCGAGTTTGTGAGTTATTTTATGGGCTGAATGACCATTCCATGTAGCAGCACATTACGACGTAGTGATGAAATCATAAACTCTGTACAATACATGTATCCACAGGATGATAATAAAGACAGGTTAGAAAAATATTAAATAAATAAAATAAAAGTATAACTTTGTACTTAAGTTACCTTCTGTTAAATTGTATTTATTATTTTTGTGTACAATAAATAATTATGAATTATAAAAAGGGAGTTGTTTTTTAGGGATCGAATCTAGTAAAAACGGTATCTTGATGAGATCACTTTACATCTACCGGATACTCAATACCCATTTTCTCAGAACCGGGTAAATGTTGAAATTAATAAAGGTAAAGCAACCAAGAAATCTAAATACCAAGGTCGCAGACCTAAAAATAGACAGGTTTCCAGTTCTAAAACAATGCATTCATCAAAACACACTAGGTATGTTGGTACAACATACCTACAATCTTAAAATTCGGCAAGAAGTGAGGTTATACAGCACAAGCAAAATAAATATCCGAAAATCATGAAATTGTAATGACATCACTCAAAAGAGGATTTAACTTGTAGTAACTCTATTACTAAGCTTTCGTTGAATAAAAAATTTCTATGTACGTTTATCCATTTGTGTCTATGGAATCGTAACTAGACTTGATTATAATCATCTTTGCGTTAATGTCCGGTTGTGCTGTCGCGCACGTGAGGCTCCGCATCCATAACTAGACTGGAATATTAACCCAAAATAGCAAAAATAATTAGATCAAAAACTAAGAACGGGGTTCTGTTAAAACTGCTGTTAAAAAAACTGAAAAATTTAAAACAAACAAGTTGGTAGTAAATTAAATGTGAGTTGCTAGGTGTGGGCGTAGGTGTTATATGGTGTTGTGAAATGTTACTCCATTTAAACTTGTAAGCAGTCGCGGCCCCATTCTCATATATGTAAACATATACTTAATATATGTGTCCACATATAACTTCCGTGACCCTGCTACCAGGGGAACCTGACCAGATTGGATCATGGTTACACATTCAGTCGCTTGAATGTGCAGGTTTCATCATGATGTTTTCCCTCACCATAACCACACGGCCACCGATGCTCCCATATATTAAGTACATGGACACATTTATTTAAAATTTATAGAAATTTAGAATCTAGCTCAAAGTAGCATAAACATTTTAAAAATGTAAAATCAGATCAAGGAGGGTTGTGGTGAAAATTGTCGCTCAGTCATTGGTAGTCTATTGTACTAGTATGCGAGTACACTAGTACAAAAAAAAAAAAAACTACATTTAAAAATCAATCTATCTCCATGAAAATCAACATAAATAAAACCGTACCTTTTTTCGTTTTCTCGCGACCGACCCTGTAACTAATGTACCGAGTAGCAGAGTCTGACTCGAGAGGGGACTGTTTTTATGATGCAAATCAGGGACGACTGCCGTCAGTGGTTCGGTGAACCAGCCAACTAGACGCTAGTAGCTGCATTGTTACGAGTGCCAACTGTGATTTGTGTGTTCAACAAATTCCAACAAAATACTGCGCTACCTATCTAAGACCAGAGAAAGGCGCTCGGCAATATTTTTATTGTTAAAGGAGGAAAGGTTGTTTGGGGTTTAGTAGTTTTGTAGCCGTATTTGTGTAAATTGTATTGGTTATGATGCTCGCATCTCAAGCTCACCTGATGTTGAGATGTAAACTTAGTGGGAGAATTAGAAACTTTTAACAAAATGAAACAAAGCGAAACCTTTTGCACCGTTTGTAAACATCATAAAGTTTAGCACAATTATTGTATGACTATATGACAACAAAGAAACTGGACATTGCTTTACATCCAATATCTTTGATATAACTTTGACGTATAGATAAACGTAAAGATTATAATTATTATGACCAAATACAAAAGTTGCCATAAGTTAAGAAGAAATAAATAGTAAGTTTTTAAACTTAGGTCGAGTCCAAATCTCGAGATTTGTGAGTCGATAAGGTGCCTACATGTAATAGATTTTTTAATTAAATTAAAGTAAAAAATTAAAATTCAGACGAAGTAGTCCATATTACATTAGAATGTCAACGATCGTGAATGAATATGGTGCACAGCTATTTTAAATAAAAATCCTGCAATGAAGTAAAACAAACAGTCTTAACAACACTGTCAATAAAAGTTATCTTAACTTAGTTTTTCTACATCGTAATAAAAGGGAAACACGATGGAAAACTAAGAAGTACGAAATAATTAAGTAACTCAGTGACCATGTCCACAAAGTAGACTTCATCTGCACTAAATTATCATAGTATGATACTCGGCACCTCACAGCATCTCGACCTAAGTATAATTGCTTTCCCTAATAAGTAATTTGGGAAAGTCCCGTCGTCGGCGCTTGCTGCTCGATGGTATAATTAGATACGTCGTTAATTAGACGTAGCCCCGCTAGAGCACTCAGGGTCTGGCGTCGTCGTTTGCTTTTCTACAAGAATGCAGCTGGTTTTTACCCGCTGAAATTTAAAAATTAAAATCGAACAATTTTCTCCTGATATTTCCAACTCAGGCGACTGACTGTGTCACTATGATCCAATTAGGTTCCACTGGTAGCAGGGTCACGGAGTTCAGATGGCGGTCGCCCCACTGTTATTACCTGATCTGCTAAATCCTGGATAATGGTCAAGGCGGACCCCGGGCTCTCGTGCGCGAGAGCACAACCAAAATTCATCTAGCTACAACTGAAAAGGCAGTTCTGCTACCAAGAATAGTGGTTGCAAAAAGTACAAAATCAGTAATAAAAGGCGTCAATCCCGTAGCGTGTTACAGCATTCGTATGCCAGCGTTCCGAAAAACGTGTCGAAAATCACCGTTCGGGCGGTCCATCGTGAAAGGGAAGAGAAATGGCTGATATAATTTTGCGAGAACACATGGCGTCCGCCGGGAGAGCGTAGGGGAGAAAGCTATTTTGTTAATGGAAGCACAATGGAAAAGAAAACTCAATCAAGCGCACGAGTCGCCGTGATTTCTGCGCCTAACTACGAGAGATATATTGTGGGCCCGAGTCGTCATTAGCCGCGGAACGCCGCATTGCCCACAGAGGGGCGCGGGAATTCTTCTAAATAACCTTGACGTGACTTTTTATACGAGATCCCGATTTGGTCTACATTTAGAGATTGGGGCGGTTGTTACTTTTTATTTAATGAAAACGGGATAGGTTCGACCTCAATCACGCCCTGTCTCGGTAGGTAGTAATGTTCGGCATGAAACTTATTAGCTCTTGTTGATGAACATCGTTCAAAACGGAACAAAGTTCTGGCTAGGTAAGACGAATCACTTGTGTTTGGTCCCTGAAGAGTACGATATTCTATTTTTGGTTAACTTCGTAATAAGATTCCCAGTAGTGTTAGGATTTGCTACCTACCTAGCAAATGTTTCGAAGTCAGAACTTCCATTCACAATTAACGCAAGTAATTTTATCTTTGGGTTTTGGCCACGTATTTTTTCTTTTGTAACTTAAACAAAAAATAATAGCGATACAGTGTGTTGAAATATTGCGTGACGTTACGTCTGAGGTGAAATTTTACTCAGAAACTTTGATACGCATTAGCTTTGCCATTTTTTATTGAATACCTAAATAAATAAATAAATTATGTCATATTTTTTATAATCTAACTGACGGTCTAATTAGAGCTTAGAATGTTTTAACTCATTCATCATCCCTATTCAAGGTTAAACATACCTTGAACGAGGAAAGGCGCAATAACTTACACGATAACTCGAATTTCATTGCGTCGTTTTCGATATCGAAACGGAATTATGTCGAGTTTATTAAAGTCGAAGGGGTACGCAGTATCGGCCATATTATAATACCGTCGTAACGGGCTGCGCAAGGAATATACATATTTATACAGGGGTAATGCCGCAGCGGTTGCAAGGCAGGGCACGTATGAGGCGCGTGCCCGGATGAATTGAACGGGACGCGACGCCTACCGCTGAAATGTCACGACATGATCCACCAAATTAAAAAAATAGTCAAAATTGTGTCCAAGTGTCCACGTCACAAAGTAAGAAACGGCCGTTCTCTATTTTATGATCACGTTGAGCGATAATTGAGTAGGCAATGTCATTTATTGTTTACCACGTACAATTGCTTCATATTTTCAAATAACATTGTACTTGAAATGACTTTTATATAAGTACTATGTATTTCTTTTCCTATAAAATGGAGCGAAAGTCGCCGCTCGCCGCTCCTAGAGTAGTAAGTACATACTTTCCGGTGGCCGTACCATTCGTTTACATTTGCGAAAAAGTAAAAAGCACCTCTAAGTAGTTACAGAACTCGTAATCCTAAAAACGTCTGTTCCTAATTTCTTTTCCGATTTTAAAAGAGCCATCTTTCATTTACGACGACATTTAGAACAAGAAAATTTCAGGCCTCAACACGAAGTTTTGGCAATTTCCGTACTTTGCGTCGCTTTTTTGCGACCCATACTTTGTCGTTAATCTTGCGAACAAAAAGTCGCTATGCTCGACGACTCGTTACTGTAACAATGTAAGGCGACAGATTTAAATTACCCACTGGGATTGGCCGTCGATTTAACTTTATAGGCAAAAATTACACTGACGCAAATGGATAATTGTGGCGTTTAAACATAATTTTCCGAGAAGTTGGAGCGTTACAGTCCATTAGGCTGAATAGGCATTTAATTCATAAAGTTTGTACTGCCTTTCACATGGGTAGAATTTTAAAATAAGTACCTAGCTAAGTATATTAATACGTGAGAAGCTTTATCACATACGAGCCTTTAGTTAGTCGCAGAATATGTAATAACTACCGTACTCTGGTAGTAATATATTTATGTAGAAGTAAAGAAGCAGTAGGTAATGGCACGTTGATGGCTTAACTGCTGTATCTACGACACGACAGGAGCATAAGTAATAAAAATAAGCAACATGATTGTGAAACAAAACAAATTCAATAATAACTCTCGGCTCTGTCCCGGGTCCTTATTGCAGAAATGCGTCCGTCTATTTTGTCTATCTCCATTCAATATTGTAAAAGAGGTTTTCACTGGATTTTATATTACGGTTGTAAGGGATCGTTCCGTCTCTCCATTCGAGGTTATATTCGACCCAAATTTGTCCAAATGCGGACACATTTTCGACGTCTCTCAGAACACTTTTCTTTTATTGGAATGTATATTTCAGAAATATCATCCGTGCATTTCGTTGAACGCAGATATGTAGCCACAAAGGCTGGCGGTATGTTACTTACTAGCTTTTTCCCGCCACTTCGTTCGTGTAAAATTCGGTTATAACTTTCCAGATATGTTCCGCCCTGTTATTCTGGGCCCTAAGCTATATTGCTACCAAATTTTATCTAAATCCGTACGCGTACGTAGCGTGATGTAGTAACTAACTACCTTACAAACTTTCGCGTGTATAATATAGAGTAGGCAATAAATTGACATATACCTATGTCTCCAAAACATTTCGAAACTTCGGGCGTCAACATCTTAAGAAGTATAACCGATCATATCGGGAATTTCTAATGTATTACTGAAAATTTTATGTTTCCGTGCTTTTTATAGACCCATATATTGGGCTTATTCTATACTGAAGCCATTTTTACGGCTTCAACGAGCACAAGGAGGTGTTTTATAGTGGGCTGGTGTAAAATTACATCCGAGTTGGGAGCATATTTCAAATTTTTTTCACAATTTCTGTATGGCACAATTTTTAACAATTTTATGAGTGTTTCTCAGCTGGAGTGTTTCTTTGCCAGTATGTTTAATAGTGCATTATGATTGGAGTGTGAATAAATTAATTATCATTTTACACAAGTGAGATTTTGATTGAGATTCGAACCCGGTACCTCTCGCTTGCGAGTCAAATACCTTAACCCGGGTCCACTAGTAATTGTATAACAAAAGCATTTATTTATTTACCAATGTTTTAGAGATAAAATCTCCTTTACTGCAAGTATTGCACAAGAGCGGTAACGTAAAGAAAAAGCAAGTACGTGAACTAGAGGCTATATTTTAAGTTAATATCTTAATAGCCCCTTTGAAAGAGTTTTGAAAAATATGAGTGTCATGAATAGTTAAAGAGGTATTTATAGCCAATCTCAATCGGTCGTATAAAGTCGATCGCCGTCGCATGACCTGCAGTGGACATTTTGAGGCTGAGATTACTTAAATTACAATGAACACTGGTTATAAAATAACCTTTGTTAACATTATTATCCTTTGCCTAAACGGTGACTCCAGCAACTATAGATTTAAGTACTGTTTGATAATGAAATAAATAATTATTTATTTATTATGATTATTAATTTTTTGTATTCTACTCAATGACTAACGAGCAGATAGCCCACCTGAGGGTAAGCGATAACTGTCGCCCATAACATCTACGATTAATGCATTTAGAGAGGTAGGGCATAGAGGGGTATCCGTTCGAATTGGAGCCGCCCGACTGGGGAAGTTAAGTTACCTTACAGAATACCGCAGCTAAACAATGTTATTTTAAATAGTATTGTGTTTCTGCCGGTGAGTAAGGTCTCCAGTGCTCCATGGGGTGGGGATTTGGGGAACCGTGGCTTTGGCAGTGGAGGGGCATTTGCCTTTTTGCTGCCAGAGCAACGTGTTATAGAGGTGGGCAACGCATTTGCGATACTCTTGGTGTTGCTAATGTCTATAGGCAGTGGTGACCACTTTCCATCAGGTGGACCGCTTGCCTGTTCGCCTACCGCATGACATAAAAAAAATTTTTGTTTGCAGACAACAAAAATACAGAACCGTACGTACTGTGAGGTCTAAGATGAAATGCCTCATGCCCATAATTGCGCTATATATGAGATATTAAACTTTAGTAAGGAATCGATACTTGCGAAATTTTTGACAGTACATTATCTTGTAGTTACGCAGTAAGTATGTAATAAGTACCTATAAAAGCAATAAATAAAACGATAAAACATTTAACCACTTTTCGTTTATCACGGGACAGCTAAAAATAGCAAATCTCAGCTCAAAAACACACTCTGCACACCAACGTCAGCTTTGCTGTGGCATCCTGCGTTCCATTTATACGAACGGGTGTTGTACCTCGTAAACTTTCACGGCACGCCGGCTCCGGCTGTCATGATCGCTGAGCGGTGCGAGACTGGAGACTGAGCGGGACAGAGCTAGACGACAGCATGAAACAGAGATAAGGGATAGCATCACGAACCATTTACCACGATCAATCACTGAACCTCGCCGTCGTCAATGCTAACATCACTTTGCGAAATTGCCGGTGTTTTTGCTGATCAGACACATTAGTTGGAACACCCTGTAATGGCACTCGACGCGGATAATGTAGGTGAACGTGTCGTTGCTTATGTTCACATTAGACTGCAAGATTTTGATCTACAAGCATGTCCCGTAATCAGATATCAATATGAGCAAACTGACAAAGGCAGAAAAAGCATTGGTAGATATGTTAATCACATATACCCGCGTTACAAAAAGAAAGAAAAAATGTATCAACAAGCTATTATGTTGTTGACTTCGTAACATCATGGTATTTACTTCAACAATCAATAGGTACCTAATAATATCTAAAGCTGACAATAAATAAAATTAGCATAGGTATTAGGACAATTCCGCCAAATCTAGACCAAACTAAGCAGAGTCACTATGGCCGCTAGGATTACTTCGTACTTTTAAAATATGTAAAATCAACCCGAAGGCAGACTCAATACAAATTTATAAAACATAAATATGAATACCGTTACTTTCACAAGCCGGTGTTATTTAAAACCTTATCCGTGTATGTCCCTGACGGGGCTCTACCAGCGAAATGTTTCCAGCTGTTATAAATTCGCCGCTATCAGTCCATAGTTGTTGCTCCAGGCTCACAACGAACTCAACAAAGGCTGTTTTTATTCAATTTACCGGGCTTATTCAAGTTTAAGGGGACTCCGGTTGCAAATCTTGATTGATGGACCCTACGACGCCGATCAATTTGGGAGAAAAAGCTGCATTCGGCGGTCTACATTATGATTGAAATGAGCATATTAGGGGAAGTTCTACGAAATTGTTGGGACGGCGACTTGTTGTCGTTTTCTACTTTACGTACAGATGTCGGCTGTAAATAATGCACATCGGCTAAATTAGGGTTCAGAATCCATTCAGTGATTCGCCTGGTGCACGAACAAACAGACAGACTGACAAAAATTCTAAATAAAATATTTCTGAAATTTCTGTAATGTACGGACACGGCGTTTTTTCTGTATTATTATTGTAATTTATTTTACTGTAAGTAGCTTTTATTTATATTAATATTTGCGACTAAACCTTAACTGAATTTTAGGACTTCCTGGTTTACTTGGCTATGTATAAAAAAAATAAAAAATAAAGTAATCGTGAACAAATTCACACAGCGCCATCTAGCCCCAAAGTGAGCAAAGCTTGTGTTATGGGTGCTAGATAACTGATAAATTACTTATATACTTTTAAATACATACTTATTATACATACATATAACACTCAGACCCGTAACAGAAATTAAAATTCATCATTTCAATTTCTGCCCGGCCGGGAATCGAACCAGGGACCTCTTGCGTGGCAGACCGGTGTTGACCACTAAATCACTCAGGTTGTCAAATGTCAGTGGGTATCTGAATTTGACATATAATAATCTTACACTACTCTAATTTGGTAGCCGCTTGAGCCAGTGGCCAACGTAGATGACGTTGTGTAGATTTATCTATATCAAATTCAGTTGCCAACTGAGTTAGACAATAACCCCGATAAAATTAAAAAAAGGGAAATTGCTTTTTATTGTGATTAATTACCGTTTAACTGCAAAATAAATATATACCTATGCAATGTCTGTCTAAACTGGCTTACGTACAAATCACCTACTCCAACTACTACTGGAATTTCTCCTCGACAATTCTTCCTTGTTGAGTCATGGTTCGTGACCAAGTCCAGCGCAGATAGCAGCCTTTAAATCTAACTGTACACTAACTCACTTGGAACTTAAACTTACGTAACATAAACCTCCACTAAAGATTACAATTCAAGCCTTAAATTAAGTAGGTACTTTCACACACTACTCCTCACCTTCAATATACAGGATGTAAAAGACCGCTAGCATTAATTCAAACCTCATATTCTACCCATGAAACTGAACACCTTTCTCCAAGAAACATACCCGCGGAAACTCATAGTTTAGGCAGAAATCGAACGATGTCGAAGCGATGCACGACAACGAATCGATGGGTAGAACATGGGGTTTCAATTAATGCTAGCGGTCTTTTTACAACCTGTATACACGCACACACACTACCTACAATTTACAAATACTCTGATCTTGTTGTTTTATTTTTTCGCTGCCTACGTTATTTGTGTATAAATTTAAATATAATAACATTATTCTAAGAATAAAAAGCACGGCCAAATTGTCTCAAATACCGATAAAGGTATCCAGTCCAATTTTGCAACTTTAATGTAGCTTATATATTTCAGTTTGTATGTAAAGTTATTCTTATATTACAATTTTCATTAAACATCGACGCCTTTCTGAATCCAATCTCCGATTATTGATTCTCCTGAAATGAGCTTTGATTGACAGCGACATTTTCCTATTTAGCATAACGAAACAACGAAATGAAAGGAAGGTACTTATTCTCAATATTTCATTCAGTCAACGGCTTTGAATTGAATAAAATATTTGAACAGACAGATAAAATCGACTTTACTTTTATGAAAAAGTAAAATGAGCCAGTCAGTCAGACATCGTTTCGAGGTCGACTTTTCACCATTTTTTATTACTTATTACAGCTAAACTAGATACAACACGCATAATAATTTACACAATTAATAATTTTATTTATTATAATTAAACTACTGATGTAGTAGGTAGATACTTAAATGAAATATCATGAGATCTTCACCTTAAACTAACGTAGATGGGCTAATTTTGGATAAAAGAAACATGTAACATTTGTATTAGAAGGATTTTCCCATTTTCCTAACGCATATCACGTTACAATGACGAACAAATGCTAAAACAGAAACGGGGTACGCGTACGGAGATTAAGCCATAAAATCACTTCCATCGATCCCTCGTACGGCTATAAGCACATATATATTGGCACTGAGGAAAACGCGAGGAACCATAAAAGGGCCGTTTCATTATTTACATAAACGCCATAAAACTGAACAAAAGAAAATTTATACCGAGAAGTTTCGGGTAATATCCGTTCGGTGTGACACGTTTTTTCGAGGGCCGTTGTTCATCGTTAATCTTGGAAACAAAAACAGCAAGTTCCCCGGCGCGTCTGCGCTGGCTATAATTTAAGCTGAACAAGTGCTCGCGACATGCGGCCTGGCACAAGGTTCCGCCGATCGCAGTTACCTTGAGGGCTAGGCGGTCGCTGCGATCGCTTCGGCCAAGGAATTCGGCCAACGGTGTCGGCGAGCAAGGAATTCTGCGCACGGAAATCTGATAGACAATTATTATCATAATTAAATAGATACAAATTTAATCCATTCAAGTCAATCAAACTTCTTAAATACCTACTATTACTTTTACTTGCACTGAAATATAATAAATAAACATTTTCACAATATCATTACAAGTAGGATTGTTTTTTTTTTCTTTTTTTGTGAAGAATGTAAAGACCCAGAAAACAGTACCTTCATCTCAGTATAACTTGAATAAGAGCTTCTAACTCCCACCGCATGGAACAAAATTAGTTTTCCACGCCCGTCTCACCCTTTCAGGAACTTCAGGTATAACAAAATGATGTTTGATGTTTTGAAATCTCAAACAAACAAATAAGTCATTAGTTAATCATGCTTTCAATAATTTAGCATGCAAGGTGATAGAACAAAAAATTTACAGAATTTTATATCAAACAAATTGCGCTAGACACGCAATTTTGGCACCCAACACGCCAGGATGTGGAGTGTCCGCATAGCATTTACATCCTTAAACAATTTATGTAAACGATGCCCCTGTAATTCCTTCTAAGCCACCCACCTACCAAATACAGATCGGAAAGAGGTTCACCCAGTTTCCAAATGTGACTGAGAACCGCAACATTCTCAATTGATAAAGTAAAATGATAGTAATAAAAATATTTCAATAAAGAAGACGGAAGAGAAAGAGGGCCAATGAAGATAGGCGTTAATATTTATTTTGGGTAAATATAAATGCTCGTTAGTAAAAACTATACTAACTATGGTAACAAACCTGATAATATGTGTAGTGAAAGTGTAGTGAATAATCACGAAAGTCTTAAATAAAATAAATAAATAACGTGGACAAATAAAAAAACTATACTTATATGTATTGTTATGAAAATCTGTCCGGCCGTAGACATGAAAAAATAGTACTCAAACTTTCACGTTGATTTATCTAGTTAAGCGAATTAAATGCAAATTTTTAAAGCTAGTTTACTGGATAGCAATATTGAAGGTACAGCAAAAAATGCACGAATTTGAGTTCATAAAGGTTGAAAACCGTACGCGGATTCAAATTATTAACCTACACATCACTAAGTTCATTGGGGTGCGAATTGTGGGATATTTGACATAAAATCAATCCAAGGTTTCAAGCCTTTATGATATTAATAATTAATAACAGATATTAATTTCGTCTTCTGATACACGTACCTATGTCGAAGATCATAAATAATAGGTAGGTATATCTATATATATAGTCTATATATCGTATAAAACAAAATCGCTTCCCTCCGTCTGTTTCTATTTATCTAAGTACACTTAGATCTTTTAAACTACACAACGGATTTTAATGCGATTTTCAGCAATAGGTAGAGTGGATCAAGAGGAAGGTTTATATGCAAGAGAAGGATACGTAGGTGTAGGGTAGGTGCAGAGCAGGTGCAGGGTAGGTCTTGGGTAGGTGTAGGGTAGGTATGGGGTAGGTTTAGGCTAGAAGTAGAGTATGTGTGGGGTAATTGTAGGGTAGGGGTAGGATAGGGTAGGGTAGGTGTAGGGGTAGGGTTATGGTAGTGTAGGGGTAGGACGCCACGCGAACGAAGTCGCGCTGGGTCCACTAGTTGTGAATATCGCATTAATCTAAAGTGCCCTTAAACAATATCCGGTTACAGAGTACTACAAGTCTACAATACAGCCAATTCGATTTAATACTCCAACTCCAAGACGCTGATTCCGCGGAGACGTAGTTACTTTCATAAGGATCCATTACTCTGGCCGTTCGCGTTGATCAAATTAACGCTATAGTATCTAAATTTAATATTCGCCTCGGCCTCCTTCCATCATGGCGGGTGGAATCTGAATTCGCGGGGAATATTATTGCGTTTTTGTTTTCCATTTGTACGTTTAACAGTTACGAGTCAGGTCTGCCGGCTGGCCCCGGGGTCGGCGCTAGCGCACGCCTCACACCGTCGTGGCGCTTTGTTAAAGAAAAAAGATGTCCTATAATTTTATATTGGTTTTGAAGGAATTTAAATCTTTACATATTTTGTTGTTCAGATAAATGATCTGCTCCAAAAAGGGCCAGCGTCAGGGGTACTCTGAGCTGGCGTAAATGCTTGAAAATACATATGCATGTGGAAGAGGCGAAAGCGGTGTGTCAGGATCGTAGCTTGTAACACTCGATAGTCTCTGCTTACCCCTATTAGATACGGGCGTGAGTGTGTATATTTGAATGTAAATATGTAAATTTTATTGTTACTGAAGAAGGTAGTGGTTACCAACGTGTTATTGTTATGTTAAAATTGTCATCGTTAATAAACACATTCTAAAAAAAATGTTCCGTACTACTTATTTGGATTTAAAAAGAGCTTGTGTGCTTTTCTTTGCATGACTTTGCCTCCTCCACATTAAGAGAGCTTTTGGTATTTTTGCCATTTCCATGGCTGGCAGAAAGTTGACAGCCTCTGCCAGCCATCTACTTCTAAGACGTTAATCACCTTATATAATACCAAAGAGTGGTATTGGTTAGAACTATATTCTTCTTGACAGTCCGCCGTAGGCCTCCTCCACCCAGGGTCCTATCGACCTCTCGGTCATACGGACCGCCATACGGTCCTACGGGTCATACAGGTCAGACCCAATTATGGGTGATGCGCACGCCTACTTGCCGGTGGCTCCTTTAGCGTGCGCACTTCTTGACACCCACAAATCCGATTGTCCATAAGCACGCTCCCTTAACGGACTGACAATACACTCTCTACTACCCCATCGGCCAGCTCCCATCCTCTTACACTCCCTTCATTACATCTTCTTCTGCTCCCATTCCTCTACCATTCTCCTCACACGGTACAATGCGTCCACAAACTCCCTTAGCCTCGCCTTCGCCTCCGAGGACACCAAGTCCGTGAAGGCCTATAAAGGTTGTATAAAAGGGGTGATCGCGTCGGTGTGAGCGTCGGTTTCCTAAAGCAATAACAACGCGGCCGCGACGTCCGGCCGCGCCATTAACCGCGGCATTATCTCGTCGCTCCTCTTTCCAAATATTTGGTCGTTTTGTCCGCCGTCACCTCGCCCTGGAGCGCCGCCACACTTAAAATTTAATTGCGTAAGCGCCGTAACACGTAAATATCGTTCGGGCGTATTTCGAGTGCGTAAATTGTACAAAAGCAAATCTGTTGTAAATATACCAGGAAGACAGCAAACAATTAGAGATGGCAAGAAATCGTGAGGCGAGTAACAGCTGTCCACAACAACACGACCACGACCGCTCTGTCAAGAGCGTAACGCTCAAGAAAACACCTAAAGTGTCAGTAGCAATTTGGACGATGTGGTCTCTTGATTACCCGCCTACCCGTACGGGAAAAAGGTATGTATACCTAAAGATATGAAGAGGTGAAGATACTAAGGTTACGTTTGTCTGTACCATGCAAGTGAAATAATTTGGCTTCTGCTTAACCCTACGGAAAGGAGGGGATGTTCTGTGTCTAAATACAATTTTATTTTGTTTACATTCTTATTCTTGTTTATTTCTCGTGATGTTATGTGTAGCAAGTTGTACCACGTAGTAACAACATATTTTATTCTTTATTTTTATTACCTGGGCAGGCACACGGTTGACGGTCCACCTGATGGAACGCGGTAACCGTCACATAGTACAACTGTCACGTAAGGGGAGCTAGAGCTGACATGAAAGCATGTTTTCTGAAGAATTCTGTAAGTTGTATGGCAAAGGAAAGATTACCAGAGGAAGCTAGATCACTCCACATGCGCTGTTAAAAGGCTCGTTCGGTGTAAGGCATCTAGATAATGAGGATGAAATATACCATTGTCGGAGGGTGCGATAACAGAAAAGTGACGGTCCTCCATGACCAGAAGATATTCCAATTAGCATAGGTCACCATCATCGCTGTCATATCAGCTTGAAGACGTCTAGATCATTTTCATCATCGTCCTAACGCCTATCCCGGCCTCTGCCAGGATCGGCTTTCTCTTTTAACTCATTCTTTCCCACTTGAGACGGTCTTCGGCATCTTCGCTAAGTCGCGGCATCCTCGCTTGACAGTGTTCCAGAATATCCCCGTGTAATAACACGGGATGTAATAACAATGGGATTACATCTATTTTAATATTAGTGTTAAGTTGTAGTTACAACGATGCTAGAATAGTATGTAATTATTATATGTACTCTCTGAAATATAATTGATTGTATTGTTGTTATTGTGCTACTGTATGTTTTTTAAGAAACTAGCTACCGTGAATGGCCATAGAATGATCTTAACGACCCTTCAAGAAACGAATCTACATCTTTCTTATAGGCCTGTAACACATTTCCGAAACCCCTGGTAATGCGGATGTCCAAGTGCGGCGGTGATCACTTACCATCAGCTCACCAGGGTCGCGAGTCCGCTAACTTACTTGGTTTGACATAATTTTAATTAAATAACAAAAGCAGCTCATTGGCAGATTTGTGTATGCATTAGTAACAGAAGCAGATACCAAACGCGTGTCAAACTGCCATTGAGCTGCAACTACGACTCAATTACAATTCGATCGAGCCATTAGTAAATTTGCGGACTAAAGGCCCTGCTCACCCGTTTGCTGCCCTCTACTATAAAAAAAATTTACGCGGTCAAAGTTAAAAGTAAACAATAAGATAAAAACATCCTAGTATTACCGCAGGCCCCGCAAAATAGCAATGCCAGGCTATTTATAATAGGCTGCCAGAGCAACGTGTTATAGAGGTGGGCAGCGCATTGGCGATACTATTGGTGTTGCTAAGCAGTGGTAACCACTTTCCATCAGGCGGTCTGCTAGCCTGTTTGCCTACCGTATTGCATAAAAGAAATGAACCAACAAAACCGCGCTGTTTATAAATACCATCCTTTTCTTCACAACGTGACACAGATCCATTATAATGCACACCTGCCTCCGGCAGTAATCGAATTTCGTAACAATGTGAAGAGGTAAAGGGTTTCATGTCGAAAATCAGTTAACATGGTAAGGAAATTCAATTTGAGGAAGCAACGAGCACCGTCCTGCGCACGGCATTCCGTGCGGAATTTTAAACTTTCCAAATAAAATAATGCTTGTTAAATCCCTTGACTCATGCGCATCGTATTAACAAGGGTCTCTTGGTGTTTATGCGATGATGCCACGGAACGTATCGCTGGTTAGAAAGCGTTTATAAATATTCTTATTGGGGTTGTTTATCGTAGCCGTTTATTTTTAAAACCCGACGAAAGAAGGGGTGAGTTTGACGTGTGTATATGTTTTGTATATCTGTCTAAGGCATTGTGTATCTGTCTGTGGCATCGTAGCTGCCGAAAAGATGGACCGATTTAGATGCGTATTCCTCTATTTGAAAGCCAGTTTAACCGAGATAGTTCCTAGCTTCGTTTCATTAAAATCGGGCCTGTAGCTTAGAAAATATTTGAGTTTATGTGGTCTTGGTCGGGGGTTATCCAACTTTTTATGCAAGAATAATATCTTGCAGAGAGGATGAAACATAGAGCTTATGAAGCAACATAATTATCGTCATCAGCCTGTACTAGTCCACTACTGGACATCCCCAATGGTTGCCAATGCACCCCGTCCATGGCCTGCAACATTCAGCCTTATTCAGAGATAAATGGCAACAAAAAACACTACAACGTATCTTACAGCGCAAATAAGCAACCACAAAGATTTCACGCTTAACATCGACATTGAACGATCGTGCCAAAATTTGACAACACTCCCGACATATTTAGCGAAATTTAATTTACTAGGCCGTATAAATCATGACGCTAACTCATTAAACAATGGCGCAGGGATTCTCAAGGCTTGTGCAGACGGGTAAGCGGGTAGTAAGGCATTCACACTGTGCAAACAGCGCTCATTGTTCTTCGTAACAGATAGTTTCCATGTGTAATTAAAGTCTGCGGTGCGGATAATATCGGCTGTGATTGCTACTACTTAATTACTGGACGAGGCGATCCCCGGGGATCTCGGCTGGCCACAGATTAATTGACAAACAGTACGTCACGTCCGACAATTGTTGTTTCCATCCTGCGTTCGCAAATACAGGAGTTCGACCAAATTAACTGCAATTACCGTAATCAATTTTAGTTAAGTCAGACAGGCAACTAAAATAGTAACTTTAATTGTCTGTCCTTAATGCTACTATTTTCACGAACAGTCGTTAAAAGCTAGACTTGTTTGTTAAAAGCTGTAATTACAGCTGATTGAAATGGTTATTTGGCTAGTTATATTTCGTTCAGTGTAGTAATTTAATAAATATTTACATACCAGCAAGTACTTTTCATAAAGAATTATAATTATAAATGAAACACGTCAAGGGTAAATATGACGATATAAAAACCGATATAAAGATACTTATAGTAGCTAAACCAAATTTAAAAATTATTTATTGAAATAGAATTAAACACTTATACAAATATACATATATAACGTCATGCCATTTACCCGTAGGGATAGGCAGTGACCACATGTTCCACTTTCTACTAGTTACTAGCTTGCTTGTTAAAGACAGGTAAGGTCTTGAATACTATAAACCTTGATGAAGTTGCAAGAAGCAAGAGAGGTTTGCCAGGATCATAGGAAAATCGTATTAAGAAACGTCATAAAAAGTACATGAAAACGCATGCAGACGCGCTTTTACAAACTTAAAATCCAATGCATAAATATGACTTAGATGTCTAAGTCAATAGATTAGTTAATGAAACAATGAAAGTTGAGATGTGGAGTTACTGCCGTAGATTACCGCACTGTTGCTAAGGAAAGCATTTAGGAGAAGAACCGCGAGTGATTCAGAAGATTTACTACACTTGACCCCGTGAGCCGCTTCTGTACTGTACGAGAGAGTTTCGGGAAACTGACTGCGGTAAAGGTAGGTTACTTATTATCATACCCATATAATTATTTACATTCTTTACAGGATAGTTGCTGAGCTACACCTAATTTTAACACCTGCTGAGCAAAACCTCAATGTGACGTGGAGAACCTCAAAAACTTTATAAACGTTAAAAAAAATGATTTTACTTTAGTTTCCCAGAATATACGTAGTATATACTGCAATTTTGACGATCTGTTGGTATTATTATCTGGATTTAAATTTGACGTAGACGTAATTGTTCTGACTGAATGCAGAATAAACATAAATAAATCTATACCAGTATTGCCAAATTATAATTCATACTCAACCTCATGTCAACTTAACCAGAATGATGGAGTCGTTGTGTATGTTAAAAACACAATACAACACAAGATCAAGGAAATACAACTGATACAAGCATCTTGTCTTCAGCTTGACGTGCTACACAACACCATTTTGTGCATGTACAGGTCTCCCTCTAACACTAATGCGGAAGGCTTTGTGGACTCTCTAAGTGCACATCTAAATACCATTAACACTACTACTAAGAGCATCTTTATCACAGGGGACATTAATATCAACATCACACTCAAACCCACAGAACCATCTCATGAACATAAAAACAGACTTGACTATCAGAACATGCTTTCAACCTATGGCATATTGGCTGGACACACTATACCAACAAGAGAAAAGAACTGCTTAGACCACATAATGTTAAAGATAAATCAGACTAAATTCCTGGCGACAATAGCTGTGCTACACACCTCTATCACAGATCACTTCACAATATTTCTATGCTTAAAAAGTTTAAAAAAATATTCAAATCCTTGTAAAACTAAAACTAATATAAATTTTGAATTGGCTATCGAGCAATTAAAGTCTAAAAATCTGGCTAAATTACTTTTAAGTGATGATCCAAATTACGTTTTGAATGATTTGATATGTTTATTGGGTCAGGTTTTAAAAGAAAACACGGAAGTCGTATACATATCAAAGAAAGCTCGCAATATAAAACCGTGGATATCAAAAGGTATCATACGATGCATAAGAAACAGAAACAAACTTCAGAAACAGGCTCGTAATGATCCCTTCAATGATATATTACAAATTACATACAAAATATACAGAAACTACTGCAACAACCTAATAAAAAAGCTCAAGAGAGACTACGAAACAAAGTGAATAGCATAAACTCAGAACTAATTAATGTAAAATCATCTCCTACCGCCTCAGCAAATTTCGTCAACAATTATTTCGCGGGTGTTGGTGGAGACCTTGCTCAAAAAATACAACTAGACGTAAGTGAACAAAACTCATATCTGCAAAACCTGCCGTCTCAACTAAACAGCTTTGTACTTCTCCACACGGATCATAATGAAGTCAACGGTATACTAAGTAACTTAAAAACAAATAGTGCCCCAGGATGGGATAACATTTCCACTAAATTTCTTAAAATGGCTAAAGATGAGATTGTACCGGTTATAACGTATCTTGCCAATCTCTGCTTTGACAGAGGCATATTCCCAGATCCCCTTAAGCAATCCATTGTTACACCGGTGCACAAGGGTGGGGACAGGCACGATGTCAGTAACTACAGGCCTATCTCTGTGCTTCCTGCTATCTCAAAAATTCTGGAAAAGCTGCTTAAGAAGAGACTTAACAATTATTTAAACACCTTCAACCTTTTGTCCCCATCCCAATTTGGATTCAGACCAGATAAATCAACAGAGGATGCTGTAATGGCTCTGAGTTCGACCATAGTTGAAGCACTATATAACAAAGCCAAATGTATGTCTGGACCTTAAAAAGGCGTTTGATACCGTGTCTGTTCCCATTCTCCTGCACAAGCTTCGTAAGTTAGGAATAAGAGATACCGCATTCTGCCTATTCAAAGACTACTTAACCGGTAGAACACAAAAAATTAAACTGGAAAACTGCATCGGTGCAGAGGTGGGGGTAACACACGGCGTACCTCAAGGTAGTGTTCTCAGCCCAACGCTATTCTTAATATATATAAATGACCTATGTCTGATGAACATTCCTAATGCCAAAATATTTTCGTATGCTGATGATACTGCCATTGTCTTCACCGGTGATAGTTGGGATGCAGTTAGAACAAGTGCTGAAAGGGGTTTGGCTCAAATAAATAAGTGGCTGAGAAACAATGTTCTCACATTAAACACTTCCAAAACCAACTACATCTGTTTTAGTATTTGTAACAACAATCAACCTACAAATAATTTCACCATCAAAATTCACAGCTGCAGAAACCCACCAAACACAACAAACTGTTGCTGCCCATGTATTAAAAAAATCTCTCATGCAAAATATTTGGGTATTATCGTGGACCAGAGATTGTCATGGTATCTGCACGGTGAGCATGTGATCTCCAGATTGCGAAAACTTACCTGGATTTTTAAATGTTTAAGACATGTGGTCCCAAGGGCGGTCGCTGGGCCCCATGACTCATCTAGGGATATCCTCATAGACATATACGTGTCACTGGCTCAGTCTGTGTTGGCTTACTGCCTGCCGGTGTGGGGGGGTGCAGCTAAAACTCGTTTCCTTGAGGTGGAGCGTGCCCAACGTAGCCTCCTCAAAGTTATTTATTTTAAAGAGAGGTGTTTTCCGACCGATACTCTGTATCAAATGTGTAGGTTGCCGACTGTGAGGACATTGTACATCATTAACACCGTGCTAAGGAAACATAAGACATTACCTTACGAGTCAAACATTACGAACAGAAGAAGGAAAGATATAGTAGCGTTCCTTCCAAAAACTAACACCACATTCGCCGATAGACAGTATCACAAACGCTCAGCTCATTTGTATAACCTTTTAAATAAGAGGTTGACCATTTACCCTAAACTGTACTATGAGTGCAAGAAAACAATAAAGACTTGGTTAGAAGGCAAAAACTGTAGAGAAATTGAGAACCTGTTGGAATGTATGACTTGATCACAATATCTACCACCAGTGCCAAAATCTTGTACAGATGCAGTCACACGCTCACATACACACACACACACACACACACACACATGCACACAACACACCCACACTCACACATATGCACACATTTTTTACACCTTTATTAACAAAATTTATATTAATTATTAATTAATTTTTAAGTTCTGTATTTTATATTTCATCAATTGAATTGTTTTCATATTATCTAATTGTAACTAGACCAACTGCACTGCAACTGTGTACTACGTACCAATTCCATTGTATATAAGTAGACAAGGTGCCTCCTGACACAGGCTAAGCTTAAAAGGAGTCTCCAGCAACCATAGATTTAAGGTACTTTTGGTTAATGAAATAGAGAATTTATTATTATTATTATTATTATTAAAACCTATATTGTAAAGCTAAAGAGATTTTTTATGTATGTCCGAAGCAACAAAACCGATTTTGAAAATTCTTCACTAATAGGAATCTAAGTTCTTCACGATCGTAATAGGTAGAATATTTTATTTCCCTGAATAGTAACAGGGTTCCAGGGGATGGTCGAAGAGTTTCAAAAAGCTGAAACACTAAAGTGTGCTGCGTGAATATTAGAACATTTAACCGATAATTTAAGTACAACGTTTCTTTAGTCCTTATTAGGGTTTTCTACCCGGGTACCCGGGGTCGGATATACCCGGGTATTTAAAGGATTTAAATACCCCCCACCCTCCTCCATTTTGTTTAGTAGCTTCTCTTGCACCGCCTTACTTTTTCTTTACCCTTTATCTCCTTGTTGACTGGTAGATAAGACTATTTTAGCTTTAAGTCCGCCTTAGTACTATTATGTGCATGAAGATTTAGTAAATAAATAAATAAATTTTGTACCCGAGTACAATCTGAGTACCATACCCGGGTAGAGCTCGTCTAATCTAAAATGACGCGCCCCACTATCGCATTAACGCACACAAGCAAGTTTAAAATATGAACGCAATACATATACAAATGCCGTTGTTGGTCATTCCCTTGCCGGTGAAATTCAAACGTAGGAGCACGCGTCGTTCATTGGCTCCCACACAGATGAAGTGTCGTTATCAATATTTGCACTCACACATCGAAATCAACTAACTAAGTAGTGGGGCGCATCATTTTAGACTAGACGAGCTCTACCCGGGTATTTTAAAAAATCGTTACTACGGTAATGTTTTACCTTAAATAGCGCATATCTACTCTGATAAGTAAGTTTATTTTATGATAATTGTTTTCTTTTCTTATAAACCTTTAGTTTTAAATTTAAATTAAACAAAGCAAAATAGTCCATAGGCGGCGGTGACCACTTTCCATCAGGTGGCAGGCTTACCCGTTTGTTTGCTTGGTAACATAAAAATAAAAAAAGTTTAAATATCGGTGAAACTAACTTTATAGGAAAGATAATGAAATGTCATTTAGGTTTGAATATTATTTCGGCCATTTGGCCGCCGCGACTGCCGCGAAAGATAGCCCAATGTGGACATCCAATTTTCACACATTTTGCAGCAAATAATAACTCACCGAAACTGTTTTTATTTATAGAAAATATTCAGGTATTTGACTGCCATTTCACCTGATGTTAAGTGCAGATGCAGACTACGATGGCGCATACCTGTCTATTAAATACCTTTTCACTCTTGTCTTAAAGAGACACAAGTTGTACCGCGCAGGGAAAACATGTGCAGGCAGCGAATTTCAGTCCCTTGCCGTTCGCAACAGAAAAGAGTTAGAAAAACACTGAGTGCGTATTGGTGAAATGTCGGCAATATAGTGATGGTACGCTGACCTACAACTGAAGCCTCGAAGATGGAATGGGGATGGTGGAACTAACTCGTGTAATTCCGTCGCACATTCCCCAAAGTGTTGTCTGCAGAAAACCGGAGAGATTCCACTTTACGACGGTGATCCAGATCCTGTAGATTTTCTTGCACCAACGGGGGATTGTCTAACGGTTTCTTAGCGCGTCTCTCAACCGAGTCCAGAGCAGCCAGATAGACCTTGGCAGATCCGTCCAATCGATAACAACAGTATTCCATGCCAGGGTGAATTTTTTTTTAGGGCAACCAATAAGACTTACACTAACAACCAACTATTTGCGCTTTATATAATGGCAACCTCTGCTCTAATGAGAAATACCGCCTTACCCTAGAGAGGATGCCAAGTTTTTTGGCAGCAGAAATATTCTGGAGAACTTGGTCCAGTCGATCAATGAGAGATTCTTGACAAGACTCGACATCCTCTCTCTTGGCCTTTGCGCTGGATGTGTACCTGCCCGTCACTGTGGTGCCATCTGCATACCCAAAAGCACTGGACACGAGCAGATCATTTACGTGCAACAGGAACAGGGTGTTCTGTTCTGTACAGGGTGTTCTATCGTCCCTAGTTTATCAGCGTAGACATACTCCATTGATTGCACAATCTGGATGTCCAACGTGACATTATTCATTGATGTTAATTTTTTCCTCCATACAAAATTTTGTTTAGCGTGAAGCCCACTTTTGGTTAAATGGTTGTGATTTTTGTTAGACTAAACACGCAGCGGCCACATGACCGAAATCTTATTTATTCGATTTCCAATAAGGCTAGTTTCACTGATATTAAATATATTTTTCTTTGTTCTATTTCAATTTGAAAAAAGGTTTAAAAAATACCTTTTACGTACATTTACTTAAAAAATCGATAAGTACCCGGGTACCCGGGTATACCTGGGTATTAAAAATAATAATACCCGATACCCGGGTATCTAAAAACGTCAGGGATTCGAAAACCCTAGTCCTTATATATTTAGGTGGTGGTTACATATAGGTGGTGCCTTACACAGGCATTTGCATATTTATTTATTTATTTAACAAACTGGTACAAAGGTGGACTTAAAGCTTAGTAGCTTTATCTACCAGTAATATGCATATCAGTAGGCACATTAGTAGACAGAAAGTAATTTTGACTGCGTCGACAATATGACGACGTCAAAGCCGAACTAATTACTTGCACATGCGAGTTCTCGTTTCGCATTCACGGATCGCGCTATCGGCGTGGAAAATTGGAACATCATACTTTCGTTTTTCTGACAGGATATTAAAATGTTCGTGATACACGGGGTTGCTGCGTTGTCGTATAGCGACACGGTCTATGTATTACATACTATGACTTCTAAGTATGCTACTCGAATGTTTTGATTTTGATTAGTTACTCTATCCACAGTCCACTGCTGCTCATAAGCCTCTTTCACATTAGTGAGGGCACCTGTCGTCACTAATGTGAAGGTTTGAGATAGCAGTATTAAACATATTCAACAGAAAACGTTGATTTTTCTAGTTTTAGTACTCGCGAATCATATTTATTTTTGTCACCAAAAAATCATAAACAAAGTATGATGCCAGAATTTGTATGGACTGTGGTAGCCATTCCAATAGCTTCATAGTCATTTATGTTCAGTTCGAAAATAGCTATCCAACAACATACTACACGATGCCATTGGAACTGGGTCGAACAGAAGACGAGGTAGTATAACATCTATTATATAGTACAACATAACTCCAAATGGACCAACATTTCTAAGTAGCCATAGTTACTTTTGTTCAGCTCCAAAATAGCTATCCAGCGACACATAAATATTGGAAGTGGGTACCAAGATTTGCATCATCCTTTATAATAACTCACTAGGTTATCTATTCTGTTAGAGCTCGACTAATCTAAAATGACGCGCCCCACTATCGCATTAACGCACACACAAAAGTTTAAAATATGGACGCAATACATATACAAATGCCGTTATAATTGGTCATTCAGTTGCCGGTGAGACACCAACGTAGGAGCTCGCGTCGTTGGATTGGAGCAGTCGACGCTCCCACACAGATGAAGTGTCGTTATTAATATTTGCAGTCACACATCGAAATCAACTAACTAAGTAGTGGGGCGCGTCATTTTAGACTAGACGAGCTTTACATAATATTCCTAAAATTTTAAGACTTTTTCCGTCAATACCTATTACGAAAATTCAGACTAATAGGATACTTCAGACATTTACTAATTACGATATTAAATTTTTCATGTTAGTAAAATAAGCCAATTAATTGATACATACTTTGAAGCTTGCTGAATGTTGTACTATGCTATAGTAAATTTAAATCTTTTCTGAGAATAGGTTTACCATAATTCTTTCATATTTTATCTATATCACTATCACTTTAAGAATAAATCTAAACTAATATCGCAAAAAAGTTAAAGTGTAATATATATACCTACACGCTAGGGCTAATACCATATTTACCATGTGTATTGTTTTTAAGTAGGTAATTATATTTTATTTTCCACGCAATACAATTTGCAATAGGTACCCATTTTCCATTAAACACTTTTACAAAATCCCAATTCTCAATCGTCTTGACGTCTAGAGGGGAAGCCTCTTTCCCAGACTCCCATTTTTCGCATATATCTCGAATACGGTGCGTTTTAAAAATTCCCAAATTTTTTTGAGTTTGACGCTGTCGATCACGGCAGATATTTTTCTTTAGAATCATCACATCATCACAGCCCGTAACAGTCCACTGCAGGACTTAGGGCCTCTCCCACGAAGCCGTGTGGTGTCCGGCAGAGTAGAATAGCACCAACCCCTTCACTCATGGGTGTCGTACAAGGCGACTAATGTTTTCGAGGCAAAAGATCAAGAGTCTCCGTTGTCTGGAAAATGGGCAGCAGCATTTTCCATTGTTATATTTAAACACTGCGATCTCCAACCCGCCTGCCAAGCGTGGAGATTATGGCAATAACCCCCCTTTCTTTAGAATTATTTGAGAAAAATAAATAAATAACAATTGATTTATGAAATTATAAATTAGAAAAGAATCGTACATTTTCTAACATTTTTTTGGGCACTTGGGCGCGGCCGGTGGGCACGACGGCGGTGCCGGTGGGCACTTGGGCGGGAGCGGTGGGAGACACTTGGGTGCTTTCGGTGGAGGGCACGGTGGTGGGCAATCGTCAAGACCGGGCTGCATTTTGAAGCCAGGCCCTGGGGGTTCCGAACATAGGCTTGTCAAGCCACCCGACGGTTCACATGAAAACCTTCCAGACCTAGACGTGACAAGAATTTTATATTAATTTATATGATAGTTTGATAGCGCTATCCGTATTTACTCATAAAGAGTAAAAGCAGTCTCTGTTTTCGTTTGTCTGTTCCTACGCTTACTTCTTCCAAACGACGCAACGGTATTCACTATCATTTGGATAATTTCTTCCAAAGATTCATGTGTATAATAATATAAACACCCTCGTGAAATATTTATCTGCAGAAAAAATTTAAGGCACTTACTGGGGCCCGGGGGGAGGTATTAGGCCGGCTTTTATTGTGTTTATTATGTTTTCAACATCAGACACATTCACGTCTTCCTGTGTGAAAAAATTAGCAAAATTAAACGTCTTTTTACTGATACACGTGGCATAAATCCAAGCCAAATTGAAAGCTCAGGGCGAGGCTTATGATCAGATGTTGTCCTGCTACAAATGATAAATAATTTTAATGCTACAATTTCTGGACATAAGCTAATCACTATCTAAGATAAAATAATCTAATGACATTATAATTATTATGATTATGAGGTTATCGATCTGACATAACAGACTAAAGAAAACTCTGCCTGTCCTCGTCATGCAGATGCAGACCTGACCTTAGTATATTTAAAGTCAATGAATGCAGGAAGCATTAAGCGAAACGATCATCTAGGTGTCTCGCATCCAACTAACGTACGGGTCTCCTTTTTTCCGTGCACGTGCAAGATGTGAGAAAGCTCCTTTCCGAAGTCTTTCTTTTTGCACTATAACTAGGGATTCTTCAAAAGGCAGGCCGCTATAATTAGGTTGCTTTCCATCAGATGAACCCTCTAACCGTGCCGTGTGCTTCGCTACGCACTAACAAATCAATATCCAAGGATCGAAGGAAAACCTTTCTATTCCAAGAGCTGATAGTGAGCTGTCAATTATGACGCTAGTTTTCCAGAAGCATTTAGTATTCTGTCAGCATTCGAATGCTTCCGACAATGCGATATGAATAGAAAGGACCCTGGCTGAAAAAAAAACTAACATTATCCTATTCTGAAATCAGAACTATGGCTTCTCGCAAAAAGACCTAAGAGCACGTAGACTAAGGTCAGTCGTAAGCAAGCGGTCTCCTAGTTCTAAACATGATGAGTTGTTCAATAAGAAACACCAATCAAACAAAAAGGCATTCTTACGAAGTAATCGTCGTCAATGACGAGGACGGGCGCATTGACGCAAGCGCCGGCGCACTGGACCTCGTCAACTCCGAACATGCCGTCGGCTGACAGCCCGCCGACCTGGCAAGCGCAGGCCTGCTCCACAGCACGCAGTATCACATCGGATCCACGTATCATGCACGGCGTCGTCACGCAGACCTTCACGTTGTACTTTCCACGGAACCTCCTGTTGGTAATGAGAGAAATAACTGATAGTGGCTCAGCGTTCTCACCGTAAAGAATAAGATTACTACACGCACACTAAGGTTGTGGAATGAACTTCCTGGAGAGTACAACATGGAGCTCTTGAAGTAAGGGGTGAAAAGGTTTTTACGGGGTCGGCAACGAGTGGGTGATGCCCCTGGTATTGCAAACTTCCATAGGCTGCAGTGACTGCTTACCATCAGCCAAGCTGTAAGCTTATTTGCCAATGCAAATTAGCCTTTCTTTCTTCATATTCAAACATAGGTATCCTCGTCTATTTTCCACTGGCATAGGTATGATCCTGGACACTTGCACCCAGTTAGTGCCGGCTTGTTGCCGAATATCATCTGCAAAGCTCTTAGGTGGTCTTCTTCTCCCAGGGGATTAGCATGGGGTCTCCACTTTATTGTCCTTGTGATGCAACGTCTGTGATCCATTACTGACTCTTGTGTTTTCTCTGATCCAGTCGATCCGCTTTCGGCCGAAAGTTGAACGACATGTATATAATTACCGGAATTAAAATTGGAAGGCAAGAACATAAACCAAACCATACTATTACCGATAATCGTGTACTTGTTGACATTAAAGATTCAGATTTCTGAGAATATGATTATTCTACATCATCATGACAAACTTTCTCGTCAGAACGCATTTTAGAATCCACAAAACGTACAAATACTTATTAAATATCATAATATATAAGTTGCTGCTGCGGCTGAGACAACTGAAAGGCAAAAAATTTTGAAATACCGGGGTATCGGCAACCAATACAATTTTGTTGCATTTGGTGTCGAGACCCTGGGTCCATGGGGGCCCGGGGCGCTCTCTTTGTACAGAGAACTTGCGAAGAAACTGGTCGACACCACAGGTGACCGAAGAGCTGGCAGCTACCTCGCACAAAGAATAAGCATTGCTATTCAGAGCGGCCCAAATTTTTTTACATATTTTAAGTTAGGTAATTAATTTTTCTTTTTATTGTACATATTAATTATTATGTTAGTTGGTCGAAGTACTTATTATTATCGTAAGCAGCTACCTTTTATTCATCGTAAAGAAAGTTGCGACTTCATACACCCTGATCCTCGGTATATTGAGGATTTGGGCCACCTTGTTCATGGCGGCTATGGGCACCCAGCCCATCTGCCGCTGCGCGATGTCCAGTGCCGCCAACACGATTGAACGCTGACAGCCAATGGGATAGTTGCAACATAATGCACTGATCCTCTGCAATGGAAGATTGTATGTTTTAATAAGAGGTACACACTTAAATCAGATCTCCAGATCTATGAGATAAGCGTAGTTATATGGATAATAAAAATAAATACTCTACCATGTCTCTCTTCTATAGGCCTGCTGGAAGAGATTTCTTCTTAGAAATAAGTAGTGTATGTTGTGTCGTCTAAATTTTGTAATCTCTGTATACTATTTATTGTGTGCAATAAATTGATAAATAAATTAATAAAATAATAAATAAATAAAAGTCTATTCCGTAAGAGCTAACGAGTAGGTACATTTTGTGCCAAACTGCCAAACTACAGAGTAGTTTGTTGGCAGCACATACATAACTCCAATTTAGCTGCTTAACATTACATTATATAATATGCCCATGCTCTTAACTAAAATATACAACTCAACTCTGTTAGACCTCGTCTAAGCTAAAATGACGCGTCCCACTATCGCATTAACGCACACAAGCAAATTTAAAATATGGACGCGATACATATACAAATGCCGTTGTAATCGGTCATTCAGTTGCCGGTGAGCCTTAACGTAGGAGCACGCGTCGTTCGATTGGAGCAGTCGACGCTCCCACACATATGAAGTGTCGTTATTAATATTTGCAGTAACACATCGAAATCAACTAATTAAATAGTGAGGCGCGTCATTTCAGCTTAGACAAGCTCTATCCAGGTATGACTCATTGATTCAACTGATTTAGATGAGATTTGGCATAGAGGTAGACAGGGTTTAGACATAGGTTACCCTTCGTGGGAATCCGCAACGAGGTCTTAATAAGCTTTAGTATAACAAGATTACTAGATAAAAAGCTTTTGGATTTAATAAATCAACGTCAGCACAAACAAATAAAAAATACTCATTAAATTTTCGTTGCAAATTGTGTTTTCGGAGGCAATCGAATTAATCACGATGTTTAAATTTTGCCACTGATAAAACTGTGTAAAGAATAACAAAACAGATTAACTTCTAGTAAACTGGGAATAGGTATTTCTATATGGTTGTTACTTTATGAGGGAGTCACATCACAATACAGTTCAATTCAATTAGATTGAAAAGCAAAAAGGAGCGTTAGCGCGAGAATGAATGAATGAATGAATGAAAATTATTTATTGCTTACATAGAATAATACAAAAAAAAACAGGAAAAAAAGAAAAGCAACCGGCTGAAGAAGTTCCACCATGTACCATTGACTTTTTCTGAGTTATGTATAAGTACATTAGTTGAACACTAACCGATGATCCTATGGTGAGGGAGATCATCATGAGGAAACGTTTACAATATGGCGATCAGTACCCTGATCTGGTTAGTTGCCCTGTTAACAAGATCACGGAGATCAGATAACAGATGCGTTACAGTAATTACCTGTTATTTTTTAACGGGCTTTGCCCCACTCATTCTCACCGCTACCAATTCCAGTTCACCAACCAACTAAGAATCATGTTTTAATTTACATTTTATACATTAGTGTTTTAAAGTCAAATTAAAACCTTACCGCCATGTTAGCCTCTGTGAACTCGAAAGGAGTTTGCGCATTATTATCACTGGAGTCTCGATGCACCATCAGCTCGTGGCTGGCGAGTCTACTTGTAGTTGAAATACTGCGCACCATGTGGCCTAGCTGCGAAAATGAAATAATTGTCTTGATACTTGCTTTTGATTAAAGTAGGTATCACTCGCTTGTCGGCGTCGCCTCGAAATATAAATAAATAAATAAATAATCGTGGACATATTCACACAGCGCCATCTAGCCCCAAAGTAAGCAAAGCTTGTGTTATGGGTGCTAGATAACTGATAAACTACTTATATACATTTTTTTATACATACTTATTATACATAGAACACCCAAACCCGTAACAGAAATTAAAATTCATCATTTCAATTTCTGCCCGGCCGGGAATCGAACCCGGGACCTCTTGCGTGGCAGACCGGCATGTTGACCACTGAACCACTCAGGTCGTCAAAAAATTGCATAAATAAAAGCATAAATTGCTTTCATATCACTTCCACGATTACTATCATCATCTCCTGTCCTTATTGCCCTGGATGGGTTCGGTACAACTCTCATTCTTCCGTATAACTAAATCACTCGTCATCTCAGTACTCACTTCTATTCAGACAGCCCATACATATTTTCTCGCGGACTTCTACCGGTGTATCTATCCTGATTTTCATCGCTAACCTCGTAAATTGCCTTTCATCGCTTCATGCCCATACCACGCTACATAATTCATTTAGCTACAAGTATTTTGAGTGAATATAGCATGAATGCACATTCAAGCGACTGAATGTGTAACCGTGATTCAATCTGATCCGGTTTCCCCGTTAATAGGGTCCCGCATGTCAGATTGCAGACGCTCTACTGTAATTACCTAATCTGCCAAATCCTGGTTCATGGTCAAGGCCTTCTTGGATATATGTAAAATCATTGGTCAAGGTGAACCTCGAGCCCTCGTGCGCGAGAGCACAACCGCGATATTCATATCGCCAAATTATATGCTCTTACAGTGAGAATCAAAACTTATTTATCACCTTAGCCTGTAGTCTAGACAATTTAATCATAATACAATTGATCTTTTGAAAAAGCTAAAACATAAACAGGTATTGAAAATATATTATAATAACTACGCGTAAAAATTATCACTGTCACCAATATGTGTGGTAAACAAAGACCAAAGAGAATATAATTCTAACATAGACCCACCATGGACCACAGGAATAAACTCTTTCTTCCGTGGAATTATAGCTTTAGTCCAAAGTATTTGCTGGGAATAGAATAGTGCTAAGGAAATTATACCTATCGACCGCTCCTAAGCAGAACGTCTACAGCTGAACATAGGCCGCCCGTCACGCTTTCTACACAGATAGGCTCTGTGCCTCTTACATCCATCGGCTCCCTACGACCTTGACCAGGTCGTCCACTGATCTCATGGAGGGGGCGGGGAACTATATAGGTTTGTATATTATCGAAACTGGGGAACCTTTCCGCGCCACCGCTTTCGCCAGGCTTTCAGCCTGCCCACACCTATTACCATTTCAGCTTCGTGTTTCTAAAGTCTCGGTGACTAGAAGAATTTAATAATATCGCGCTCAATTACTAACCTACCCACCATAATCAGATAATGTACCTACTACTACTTATCAGTCATCACCACAGCCCATAACAGTCCACTGCAAGACTTAGGGCCTCTCCCACGAAAGGGGAGGTTATTGCCATAATCTCCACGCTTGGCAGGCGGGTTGGAGATTGCAGTGTTTAAATATTACAATGGAAAATGCTGCTGCCCATTTTCCAGACTACGGAGACTCTAGATCTTTTGCCTCGAAAACATTAGTCGCCTTGTACGACACCCACGAATGTAAGGGGTTCGTGCTATTCTACTCTGCCGGACACCACACTTATCTGTACTCATCTAGAAATGAAACGTAACTCACTGCGACGTTCCCAAATTTCTAGTTTCACCACTCGAATACATATTAAACAAAGAATAACGCATTAAGTAAGACCCTAAAGTTTCCTTACAAGTAAGTGCTCTCTTGGAGGTCAGTGGGTTAGTGCGATAAACATCATTTACGATGTTGAAATTGCCTCAGATATCTGCTACCTCCGCAAAATGTTATAAGGTCAATATCGTGCCGGGGATATTCGCCGCGAGCGCGTTTATGGCAATGAGGAGCAGGGCCGCTGCCAGAAGGATCCCAAAAGAGCCTTCAGCTGTCACCAGGGTAACAGAATAACCTTTCAAATGTGCAAGGGTTAGTACCGTTATAGGTACAGTTTGTAGACCGACATACGAGTAAATTAGGTACTTCCGGCATAGAATGCGAATGAAGTAACCACTAAAGTTTGATCTAAAATTATATTCACGTTTACCGCACAAAACCTTTATTCACACGTAGAGTTCGACCGTCATTTAATAATTTGATTAAAGCAACGCAAAAGCGACACAAACAGGTTACAAAACATAAATTACCTTCACACATTACATAGAGTCGATGTTAATTACCTATGCATGCATTATGTTAATTTCATGTATAAATAGCAATATTTATCAGTTCTGAGTCTAATATGCGAATTTTCGAATATTGTACAATGTTCAATGACTGCCGTTATTTGCATCTCGCGCTATCGGTGGCTTCAAAACCGCCCCTGATACGGTACGATATTGCATCCAGGGAATATTAGTACCTACTAGAGTTGATCCGGCAACTGCCATCTTTTACCATCTTTTTCCAATATCCGCTAATATCGGCCTCTGGAAGCCCGCAAGTGCTGGAAACACTTTCCATAATGTTTTTGCGGGCGCTTCTCCTTAGACCGCCGTTATGGCGGTGAAATCAATACAGTGGTAAAAAGGGTTGCTTTCAACTAAAACTAGAATAGTGCCTAGAACTAAGTACTAAAATTACTGAGAGTACGAAATGCTTAGGTAATAGGTATTCTAGGCGCACTTTAGGTACTAACTTAATCATCATCATCATCATCTCGGCGTTATGTCCCGGTTGTGCTCCCACGCGGCACGTGAGGGCCCGGGGTCCGCCTTCCTACTCTTCCTGGCCCACTTCACTCGGTCTTCGGCATCCTTGGTAGTGAGCTTGTTGGCACGCATGTCATTTTTGACGACGTCAAGCCATCGCTCTTGGGCCGACCTCTCCTTCCCGCGCCTGGCGGACCCGGGTGGCTTGGCCAGATATTTGTTCCCTACGTAATTTGCATTGGTACTTACTTAATTATTGTTTCCAATACCCATGGATGGAAGTAGAGCACATTGGATAGAAAATACAAAACAAAACGTTGTCCATTCGGAGTTTGTGTAAAAAAGTTGCTAGTGGAACGCACGCAAGAGCGGTGGTTAGCGCAGCTATGAACTGACGTTGTTATGTGGTTTTAAAAAGATTCAAGAAATGTTTATGATACTAATTACTACTACTAAATATTGTAATGGCTCGTACTTTGTCGTATATTTTCGGTTGAAATTCAAATATTTCGGCTTAAAAAGCTGGTTGTCGTTTCAAGAAGAAAGTTCAAATCCAGTGATCGCGACACCTCCCCGTGGAAGATTGCACATTTTAGTGTAATCGCCAGGTTAAGAGGTCTGGTAACCTTAGTGTAACCTTGGGCAACCCATAGTATAGCGCAACAGGCCTGTTCTGAAAGGAAGGAAGGGATTAAGGGTTCTTTTAGAACATTCCTGTTGCGCTCGGCCTACACTGGGAATTTGCGAAAGAGATGGGAATGGATTACACATGCAAAGTGGACTGTATTACTAAAATATATAAAATAAATGAGATATACGGTATAAGTAGGCACAAATATGGCAAAAAAACTCACTCACTCAGAAGATCACTTCATATATAAACGAATAGCCCCCTATTTGATTGAATAATCTAAAACTAAGAAAACGGAACTCGCCTACCATTTTATCTGTCAGTATGAAGGGCACTGAAAAGCACGTCTTGATTCGCGAGGCAACCGTTCAAATCCGAAAACTCCTCCAGAAAAGCCTTCATCGCCTTATTTTATAAGGATGCAATAAATGCCGAACTTCCGACCTGTAAGAGGAAAAATCAACGTTAAAATTTCATGGACAAATTAAATTTCGTGTTGACTGCGGCCCCCCGCGCCGCTCGTTAGACGCGCCGGTTCCCGCAAATCCTCGGATTCTATCTACCTACTCTTTTTTTTGTTATTTGACTCTCTAAAAACATAAAACTAACTGCAAATCTATGAAACAAACTACGAGTAAAATCAGAATGAGAATGGAACCAAAGTAGCACGAACTGTAATTTCAATTTACTTCGGCAAGGTTCCATCATATTCTGATTGCGCGGGATGTTGATAAATTAGCATTCATTTGTGTATCGGGTTTGAATTCCACTGCGACCTTGTACCAATGACTCTTTTCTGTGTAATGTACATTAGTTGAATGATAACCGATACTCTAATGGTGAGATGAAACCTGCACATTCAGGCGACTGAATGTGTAACCATGATCCAATTTGGTCTGTTTTCTCTGTAAGCAGGGTCAAGGAGCTCAGATGGCAATCGCTCCACTGTAAGTAATTATCTGATCTACCAAATCCTGGATCATGGTTAAGGCGGACCCCGGACCCTCGTGCACGAGACTACAACCGGAACATTAACGCCAACATTATTATTTTTAAAAGCTGGGCGTACAAAAGACCTAACCATATCGTCCATTTAATACTTATATACTTATTTTTATGTATTTTTGACAAAACGTCCAACTTTTATTTTTAGGTAGTACGCGCCTAAATTTATATTTGACTTAACACAGCTGTATGGCCAAGTGTCTCAAGCAAGGGTTGAAAGCTAACATACTGGTGCGAAATCCCAGCAGCCAGATACTTCATCTATAAATATTTGCTCACACAACACTTCTACCACTATTTACGCTGTAAATATTACGTACGAGAACCATATATCATGTGAAAGTAGACATTTGTCGTGCTCGGATGTAGGTAGCTACATACACGCGCAGTAACCTTATTTATGATTAATGAATAACGAAGTCAAACATCCCGCATCTCATTTATATTTGCTTACTGTGTCGCGTCTCGCTCATTTATAAACCATCGTCGACCGGGAATACCTGTAGCTTCCAATTTGGAAATACCATATTTTGTCTGCTTCAAAGCAGAAATTGTAGGTTACAAATCCGGAGTGAAATAATTTATGTCAGGGATTAAGCTGACTCAATGAAAGAGGATCCACTGAAAGAGCTACGGCATCAGAATAGGGCCGGGCTTGATGACACTCCCGTTTCCTAAATGCGTTTGTAACGATAATACAATTAACCGATGTTAGGTACGATTAAACGAAATAATCTGATACGAGTAAACGAATCTGGGGAACAAATTAATTACGTGTTGATGAAACGGATCATGAGTAATCATGATCCAATCAGGTTACCCTGGTAGCAGGGTCAAGGAAGTCAGGTGGCACTCGCTCCACTGTAGGTAATTATCTGATTTGCCAAATCCTGGATCATGGTTAAGGCGAAACCAAAACCGGGACATTAAACGCTAAGATTATTATGATTACCTTGGTTACCTTAACAACAGTCAATGCCTTGTAGTAGCCGCAACAGTTAACAACATTACGTCTTACACGACACGACAAAACAAAAATATTCGTGTCCCATTTTCATTTCGATTCGCGTGTAAAGTGAGAACATGTAGAGGAAATATTGTTGCGAATATTTCGCAAGTAACGCCGTCACGTCCGTCCCTCGTAGGAATGCGCACCGTGACTACGATATCGTCAAATAAAATTTGACCAATAGCCAAAATAAATGGGGTTTCATGCCCGTCGCATCCCATATTCACGGCTGCTTGTGAAACTCAGTCGCGGAATGGGAGTGTAGGGGGCTCCAAACGGTTCATTCCCTTTGTTTTATGAGACAATTAAGAGGCGAAGGGACGCCGAGGCGGGCGCGAAGAGTAAATTTTTGTTCACTGTAATAAAAGAAGGGAGAGCATTTAAATAGCAGATTGAAAACTCCTAACGATCTTTATTAAGAATGTAGATTTAGCTGGCTCGATAAGTAAATACTATTTTACATTTCTCACCGTAATTACAATTGAATTATAATTACACGTTTTTCATTGTTTCGCAACAGAACACAGTTGAGGAAACAGTTGCGGAAAATAAAATAAAATAAAGAATGCTTTAGCAATTTAACAGTGCACTCCGGCATTCTTGTTTGAAACTAAAACTTTTCTATTTAAACTTCTGGACAGCTTCCTTTTCGTTGTTTGTAAATGTTTTAGTCGTCATTGTGTTTCACCCAAATTTCGCCCACTGTGAATGTGCTAATAAAACACAATAGGTACAAAAAGCGCGGTTGCATTATGAAATACAAACTTGGTTAGATTTTCCAGCGTTAAATAATTGTTAGTTAATGCCATTAATTTGCATTTATATAATATTAATAACAATATAATTATGGGATGGTCTAAAAGTTATTGGCTTTCCCGTCATGGAGGCTAACACCAATATATTTCGCCAAGTCCTTAAGAGGCGCAAAGTTCCGTCCCTTAGTGTAAAAGGGCCATTCCAGCGAGAGCTTTCGCGCATACCTTATGAATTTTAATTTTCATTTAGGTATGCATGCACCGAGTTTTAAAAACATTATAACACGTCAAAAATAATAGCACCCCAGCTTAACATAAACGCTCGTGTTAAAAGGTTTTCGTAAGAGCATAACGCCTTTGTGTCTTTTTCTGACCCTCGTCAAAAGTAATTGTATTATGGAGCAATTATTTCGCATTTTCATAAATATAATTACTTTTCCGGCACCGAGATTCTTTTTATTAACGCGAGTGGCCAGGGCGCGCAGTCCACTGCGTTCGCTTTGTGTGCGCGGAAATTCATTTGTGGAAGCTAATTCGCGAAATGAGTCGCAGCACAGACACTCCCACACAAAAACTCCACTCGTCAACAAAGGAATTAGGTAGATACAAATTTAGGGTTTAGAAAATAAGCTTATCTTTAGACCCTTATAATCCCCGGCCGCAACTCTGATCCCTCAGAATGGAGTAGTCCTACTGAGATTGACGTTTACAACGTTATCTGTCCTGGCAGGCGGCGGGCTTTGGAACTAGCGCAATATGATCACCATACCCGCGCCGCACACATCCACTGCGTAATATCACCCTCAGCTGACACTGGGACCCGTGTAATGCCGCAAATTTTCTTTGAAGTTGGATCGCTCCCAAAGTCCATTGTTTCCAGTAGCTTATATTCAACCTCTTTCGGGTAAGTGTGCTGGCAAACGGTTGAGAAGCCGGATTCTTGTTCTGGACTACTCACATTGAAACTAAATTATTGGGAATTAGATTTGGCTGATTGCATTTATTTACACAAAAATACATTTGATAATTGAATTTAATAAAAAAGAACGCAGACTGCGAGTCAGAATCGCATACGAAGGGTTCCGTATCATAAATACAAATCATTCTTAGGTTACCAACAAGATTTTGATACCAGAGCAACATGTAATTCTCAAAATTAGACACTATATAAACCTTGAGGCATGAGCCCGATTCACTCTTGAGCGATTTTATTTATAGTTAGCCCCTATCCGGTACCGTAAATAGCTCTGAAAATGCCGAAATATGCACGATTCTCGTTCGAGGACAAATACGAAACCCTAAAACCGGCTTAAATCTATATATAGTATAAAACAAAGTCGCTTCCCACTGCCTCTCATTACCTATCTATGTTTGTATTTATGTATGTGTCTACGTACGCTTACGATCTTTTAAACTACGCAACGAAATTTAATGCGGTTTTCATTTCAATTCGTATTCAAGAAGGAGGTTTTGAAGCAAGAAAAAAGGGTAGATAGGTGCAAAGTAGCGATGTAGCGCCGAGTCCACTATCATCATCATCATCACAGCCCATAACAGTCCACTACAGGACTTTGGGCCTCTCCCGCAAAAGGGGAGGTTATTGCCATAATCTCCACGCTTGGCAGGCGGGTTGGAGATTGCAGTGTTGCAAACATAACAATGAAAAACGCTGCTGCCCATTTTCCAGTTTATGGAGACTAGATATTTTGCCTCTAAACGTTAGTCGCCTTGTACGACACCCACGAGTGTAAGGGGTTGGTGCTATTCTACTCTACCGGTCATCACACGGCTAACACGGCCGAGTCCACTAGCCAACCTATAATTAAAGCACTGGCACTAAAACATAAATACATCACACCTTTGAACATGGCCACGTTACCTACCGGGAGACATGAAAATGAAATAAAGGCTGGAGCACACTCATCCCTCTTGCTCCACTACACCGGGCTCTTCCACCATTCATTTCCGCCAACACAAAAGGTGCGCTATCGTATATTTGCTAAACTCTCCACTTGATGACCGGGGGCGCTCGCACCAGATTTTAACATTCAAACAAACATTCATATGCATGTCAGACTGGAGTAGGATTTATTATTTCACAGCTTTATTAAGTTTATCGCGGAAGCTTTGTTTGATGCGAGTTTGGATTGCGCTCCTGGTTTTATGATTTTTTAATAGGTTTACACAGTTTGTATAAACCGTTTTAAGGGTATGTTCCGGGTTTCTTACCGCGTACCTTTGTCGGCGAGTAGCCCGATATTTTAGTAACATACCCTTAAAATGTGTGATAATAACCGCGATAGTTTAAAACATTATTGTATAAACCGGTTCTTACGTGGTTCTTGGAGTAAAATACGTAATCTCGATAAATAAAACTTCAATTCATGCTACAAGAAGAAGACGTTCACTCGAACAATTCGACGCATACCTATGACCAATACCCCAAAAGGTCAAACCATACATTTTTGGCCAATTGTGTGCTTAGATTGTAATATCCCACACATACCGCACACCTACCCTACATCTAACCTACATTTACCCTACACCTACTCTACACCTTCTTGCGTTTATACATCTGTTTAATTCGTCTGTATTATAGCGAACAAAACCATAAATTATTATTCAAATCGATCCAGCTATTCTCGAGTTTTAGCGAGACTAACGCACATCAATTACTTTTATGTACTTTGTAGTAGGTACTAAAGATATTACTACCAGCAAATGAAATAATTCTTGAGTCAACATTATTCCCCCCTCTAAATCATTTTAGAACCAATATACCGCGTCGATTAATATGCTACGCGAACTTTTCGACTGCGGTGCAGACGCTACGTCCGTCAGCGAGCCTACCAGTTGTAGAGGGTCGTAGCGTTTGCTACGACAGTGGCAACGATATAGCGTGTATGGAAGTGTTCTTGTATTACGTTAATAACCTATTAGGCAGTGAACAATGCGCATCGGCTTGTTTCGGATTCGAACTCAAACGCTACGAAGCTGAACTAGCCGACGTGCATAATGTATCGCCGACATCTGTACGCCAAACGCCGCTTTCTCGGTCCCTTTCCGGACACGTGCTGCGTATTTTATACGACAAATTCGGTCATTTAAAGATCCATACCTACAGTCACACAACACAGTAACACAGCTACATTTCCACGAGATAGACGAGGTGAACACTAATCCTATCCGTTTGCTTTGACCCCAGCTATTGGGACTCAGGCCCAATGTCCCTTGTGGTTTTAAAGCGCTTAGGCCCTTCAGTTTCGGTGCCGTGCGGCGTCTATATCCGATTCAGGAGAACAGGCTTATGTTTGGGCGCCCGCTTTGTAGCAGGAAATGTATTATTGAGCAAATGCAAAAAGGTTAAGCCTGAAATTAAAACTGTAGTAGCGGTTTTCCTCTGTAACAGAATTGTTGAAACTCATTTTATTATTAGTCTGGAGGGAAATGCGTTATTTTTTGTCATTTAGACTTCCAGTACATCCGCATAAATGACGTTGAGTTGTAATTTAACTGTATCTAGATTTAAATACTCTAGATTACGATTGCATCACAGGTAGGGTTATGACCGACGCCACCGTGACATCGTTTCATAACAGATTTGACACGAACCAGTGTAACCAGCCTAAGTTAAACTCATCGGATAACTACTCCTTGTAGCAGCCGCCAACTGCAATGTCAAGTCGGGCCATCTCTTAGTCTACAACCGTATCGTAACATCAAGATGAAAGGTTTTAGTCGACACAGAGTCTGATTTATGGGTACTCTACGCTATATGGTGGAGCAGAGGCTTAACAAAACCGATTACTCCTTGTTAGCAACTAACGGCACTATGACTGGTAACTATTGGGTGAGTCCGAAGCTCAATTGGGTCTCTGACGTCACTTCGCCTGGCGGTTCATAGTGGCCGAATAAATAAATCAAACCCATCATACAGACACAAGCTTTCACCAGCTCTTGCGTTTATTTCCTAGGGAAGCATATGGCCCGCCAATGATTTCTTTTTTTATGATGCCGCCAATGATGCTTTCTTGGTCACGACTTCACGAGGTTCCTTCTACAATGAAGGTAATCGTGTTCGTAAAATAACGTGACATTTTCGGAAATCTGCGACTACCGAAGTGTCGTTGTGTCTCAATATTTTACATCATCTACTATATTTCTATTTTATGCTTTCTGTAATTTATCTTGCACAACCCCCCTAGTAGGTAGGTACTTATATTTACCGGTGCAAGGTACCACATTTCAACATATAAATAACCAAACCGCTTTTATAGGAACCCGTGAAATTCAATTTCCGTCAATATCATATTACCTACGGTTTTTTTATAATGCATGTGCTATCGTGAGAGATAAAATAAAATTGGAGGAACATTTCATCCGATTTTGGTCTTATTTTAGGTGGCGTAGGATAAAAATGGCGTTCCTTTTACGTTGGAAGTGCGGGGTCTTATATTTCGGAAAAAGTAATTTTTCTAATATGTTTAAATTATGCACCACTACAATTTTGTACCAATAATATTAACGATACGCAAAGGTCTCAAATTTTGTCTACGAACTATGTTTAATAGATTGGAGGGCGCCATAGGTTATCCTACGTGATCGAGTACATGAAAAATTCCAGTTTGTAGTGATAGTAGACGTTTAGGAGACCCACAAAACTTTGGTTTGCCCGTGCACAATCTAGAACAAAAAATATATTTTTTACTTCTACTTTTCGTAGCGATTATACTCACATATCCTCTTGTGTGCGTTCTATAACTAAAAAACCGGTTCACCTCACATTTTTTGGCAGTTTCGCTATTCAGACACACAAAAAAGAAAAGTGACTTTATATAATTTAATAGGTTTTTGCACCACCCTCGAATGAAAGATCCATGGAAATCTATTTAACTAAAACTGGACAAAAACATAACGAAATCAAATCCAAGGCCCATAAAAAACCACCACCTACCTACCGCATTCATCGAAAACATCCCGCCGAATCCACCGAAACTCCTCGCCTCCGGGCTGATATTATTTAGCGCAGGCCCTTACGCAGTCACCGTAGCCGATCATAAAAGCGGCTGTCTCCGCGGTATTGGGCGGCTAGATGGAACCCATCCAAGGGTGGTCGTACCAATCGTAAATTACGCCCGCTCCCGGGCCTACCCGGCGTGCGGTAACGTGCTCCTTATGGCCCTTGAAAACGCAATTTTAGCATACGCAACATTAAAACTGTATACAACGTGCGAATCTTGCTGTCCCGGCTAGAATTATAGGAGCGCGAAAGTAAATTCGCTTTCTTTTGTTCAGGTTCTGTGTTAGGAGGGCTTTTAGCGCTACATCTTTAGTACAATAAATACTTGGGTTTTTATAGGAAATAATGTTAACTTGAGTACCTATAATACATTATTACACTTGAAGATACGTTATAATAGGTGGTTTACATATTTTTAAAAACTATTCCGCATACTAAATAAACAATGACCTGAAGGATGTGCTACGAACGAAAAGCAAGATATTTATTATTAAAATGAAATGTTAGACAAAACCTGTGTGTTAAAATTAAAACGTCACACGCCTTTATAAACTAGTGAAATGCTCTAACCACTGCTAGTGAGCACACTTCGTAACAAAAACATCCCTAAAATTATATACCACTGTAAAACTTATTACGGCGAGGATAGAGTTTATGACATTTTCAAGAATGGGCAAATTTCCCATGGGAATGATAACGACTTGAGGGCAACACTACACTATGTGAGGAACGGCCATAGCATAAAAGGACCACCCTTTGAAATGTAGTCGTGATGTTTCAAAGGAATAAAAAACCACACATTTCCTTGGCCCTGAGCGGCGTCGTTTTCTCATTTCTTTACATAACGACGAAAAACGTACTAAAAAGCTTTAATGGATTGTTTAGGTTGTCGACGTAAATCTACGCTGATACACGACTGCGTAAATCCCCTTTTTGGTTGATCCCCCTTTTTATATTTTTTTCCTTGTTTATACCTAAGGCTGCGGGGCCTACTCCGCAAATAGTTTTTTTCAATACACTTGCTCGTAAAGGTGATTTTTGGCTTACAATGTAACCTATTAAGCGCTTGCTTTTTGTTTTCTTTTCATAAAAATTATATACTTAATAATATACTATAATTTACACAGCGCCACCTAGCCATAAAGTTAGCAAAGCTTGTATTATAGGTACTAGATAACTGATAAATTAGCTGTATACTTTTAAATACATACATATTATAAAGACCCGTAACATTTCAATTTCTGCTCGGCCGGAAATCGAACTCGGGACGTATAATCCAGCGTCGGGATAATCTAGCAGTATTTGGGGATTGAATTGAACGTTAAACTACGTAATCCGTGAAAAACATACGCAAATACACCTTGTAGAAATTGTATTTTATAATTCTGGAAACGTGCCGGCCAAAAATTAAATAATGAATCAGGTGCGTCTTAATTTATACAAAGAGCCCTGATAGGGGTGCTTACGGTCGGTTAATTAGTGTCTGATCTCCTCTGAGGGTATACGAAAACTTTTTATACAGCTTTTTATCAACCCAAGCCACTTAGTTTGGAGATTATTTTTTATTTTGGATATTTTTGTTAATTTTATGAGAAAGATTGAACACTTTTTTGATAATTAACTAAAATTAAGAGAGTACTTTATACTTAATTACTTTCGTTCTCCCGTTTGCTTAATAACTTATATAAGTGCTACTTAACTAGCCTACCAACTTAGTGAGAGTCGCAGAAAGTCGATGCCGCAAGAGTAAGTTTGCAAGTTATTTTCTTATAGTAAGTATTGAGTCGATTAACTCACTTATTTAATGTAGTGTCAATATGCTTTTATACCTACGATTTAGGAGTACCCCACCTTTCGTCTCCATGATCAGATCAGCTCAATGGTATAAACATTGCATTGTCACTGAACTTACATTATCATTAGTCCACTGCGGATGAGTCCTGAGGGCCTCTCCCACGAAAGGGGAGGTTATTGCCATGATCTCCACGCTGGGCAGGCGGGTTGGAGATCGCAGTGTTATAAATGTAACAATGGATAACGCGGCTGTCTATTTTCAAGTTTATGGAGACTCTAGATCCTTTCTTCGTAAACATTAGTCGCTTTGAACGACACTCATGAGTGTAAGGAGTTGGTGCTATTCTACTCTACCGGACACCACACGGCTAGCGATATTACATAAGTGTGCAAAATATCAGCTCAATCGAAAACCGGTAAATGGGTCTTTAACTTGCAAAATTTTATTACGAACAGACATGGGGATATGTGAAACTAAATAACAGCTTATAAAATAGTTTGCGCGACCGAAACGTCGCGTCGCGCAAACTATTTTAGCGTCGCGTGGCGTCTAGTTTAATAATAAGGTGATGAAACAAAGGACACCGAAACGGCGATATCAACAAAGGCGCAACTTGCAAATGGCGTATATAAAATTCTGTTTTACACCGAGACCGTAGCCTAGTATTAGGCGGTGCTGGCGGTACTGTCGGCGAGGGTGTGGGGGATATTTTAAAATGAAGAGTGCTTGCAGTGGCGGGAGATAATGTGTCGGTTAATGGAGTGTCGCAGTCGGCGCATAGAGCGCTAAGCGCCTCTCGGCAACGCGGGCCGCGTGCAAACGACCATGTGACGCGGAAATATCGATGTAACATCACATGCTACAGTATTTAATGATTTAAAGATTAAAAGTGGCTTATGCTGAGTGTGGCCCCATTGCACATCTCCTTATGGCACAGGTAACGAAGTTTCTTGTAAGCTGTATTATGACCTAATGTACTGTGCCATGTGTGAGATAGATGTAATAAACGATTTTTATTTATTTATTTATTTAAATAGTGAATGTGGTGCTTGCGCTGATAAAATACTTTTTCTTCTTTTTCGATGACCTGAGTGGTTCAGTTGGTTAACATGGCGGTCTGCCACGCAGAGATCCCGGGTTCGATTCCCGGCCGAGCTGAAATTGAAATGATGAACTTTGATTTCTGTTACGGGTTGGGTGTGTGTGTATAATAAGTATACTATCTAAAAAAAGTGTATAATTCGTTTCTCAGTTATCTTACACCAATAACACAAGCTTTGCTTACTTACGGTGTGTTTGTTCAAGCGTATTATATTTAGCATATTATCCCTTACCTACATACCAATTCCTACTAAACAATGAAACGTGCTTTGCTTCTACCTTTTGTCACTCTGTAGGTACACCCAGTGTATTAATTGGAGCGGCCAAATTCTGCACGTAACATTTCCGTAAATCCAGGAAGTGAATAAATGGAATTGCAAAAAAAAGAGGGATCGGCTAAAATCGGGTGAACACATCGGTTCCTGGCGCACCGCTTCCACGTTACATGCGCTTGCATTTGACCGGTCTTTATTGGTCGGTAACGCGCAATCAACTCGACAAACAATGGCGCGTTTTTTGAATGCAATAACACGCGGGAAATAATTGATTGGAAACGGGTCAGGTAAGTGGATGGGGTTTGAATTAAAACTAAAGTGTTTATTCGGATATTTATATCACATAATGTGATGGCAAAAATTCTCCGTCCGATACTATGAAACAAAGCTAAGAACCATCCCAATGAAACTGACTTCAAAATGAAAACAACTCGGTATGCCACAGATAAACATGTCGTAGACTAGGGCAGACTCTAGCAGAGGAAAGATCCATCAGAAGGTATTTTCTGGATAGTTTCGTGAAATAAAGATCAACCGAACAGTTTAATGTTGTATTGAGATAATAAAGCGATATTACAATAAAAATAGCAAACAATGAAAGCATAGGATGACTTTAGGATAATTTTAAGTAACAGATAATAATGTGGGACTACCGAACCCGTGGGTCACTGGAAGACCCGCCACCACCCATGGCCATCCCGCGAGGCCGAAACGCAAGGTGCGCCGGGGAATCTATTCACGTGCGCCCTTGTACAAATTATAATTTGGTAGTCCTTTCTGTACTCACACTCTCCTTTATGGAGTACGGCTATGTGATGCGAGGCAATTAATAAATACTTCTTCTTTCTTCAATGGATGAGCGGCTAGTTACACGTCTTGACTCGTCGATGGTCGAATGGGAAGTGCTCATTGCGACCGCGTGCCGAATATGACGTCTTCACAGTATTTCCAGCTATCCGCAAGGTGGCGCTTCGAATAACGTTGCGTTTCTTAGCCAAATGATAACTAGGCTTATGACCCTCTACGACAAACACTTATATACTTACAGCATTTTATTTTTTTATTTTAGCCACTTCTGTCCCATTGCAGGGCAAAGGCCTCCCTATCCATCTTCCACGACTTACGGTCGGATGCAGCATAGAGAAAAATAATAACACGTACAAGATACCTTTCCTTGCGAGTGGAAGGCTAAATATAACCAAACTGACAGAAAAAGTCGATCAACCCCCGACCGAGTTTACTTAATCGCAAATATTTTCTAGACTACTGAACCGTTTTTAAAGAGATTAAACTGGTATTCGAATAGAGACACAGAGTCACAGATATGCACGTCAAACTTATAACTCCCCTCTATTTTCGTCGTGAGTTAAAAATAATACTCTTCAGTGCCAAATATCGTGAGTAATATCTTGCAAGACTTTATATCATATCCACTTATACCTTCCATTACCTTAACTTTTTTACTCCCGAAATCGCTATCTGTTACAGAAAATCTTATCGGAACACGCTCTGACACGAAATACGATACGAGTCTGACAAAATGATGACGGGGAGAATTTTGATTGACGATGAAGTTGAGTGATGAAAATATTGTAAAAAAAAATATTATATTGTAAACGATAAATCTTGGTAAATGTACGAGTAGGTACCTATAGAACTACATAATATGGTTGTGTATTCTGCTATTAACCTACTCACGTTTGTTTCTAGCTTTATTATATTTATGTGAATTTATTTGTAGATATCCATCTTATTATCCGTACATTTATCTCTGTTTCGGTTATAGTTGCATAAACGGTTCCCCTCCTCCATTTTGGCTCGCATCTTCTCTTGCACCGCTTACCTTTTTCTTAACCCAATATCTCTTGGTTGACTGGTAGATGAGGCTATTTTAGCTTTAAGTCCAATATTACACTTTTAGTGCATGAAGTTTTAATAAATAAATAAATAATGTGCGTTACAAATAAACCAAGAAACTTTGTAAAATCATAACATTAAGACGTGATTACTCCGGCTGTCGAGCGGAACGCTTAGCCGCAAAACCTTTCCTGGACACATTTCCAAGACAAAAGGCAGAGTTTTTCCTACGCCAGGCTGCATAACATATTACGCTTATCTTATTCACATTTACTGTCCTGCCAGCCTGTGGCAGGGAAAAAACTTAGCCACGTTTAGAGGTCCTTCGGTGGGGAAGTACCTAATTGGTTTCGGTCAGATTGGGGCCGCATTCTTGTAGTCTGATTTTTGTCCACTATGTAAGTTGTTAATTTTTGAGTTATGTTTTTTTATTTATAAATTACTAGCGATGTGTCTTTATGTGATAGTGAAAACCTTATCAAAATCCGTTGCATGGGTTAGGCGGTGTCATCCGGTATTCCTCTGTATGTCTGTATAGGTATCCGCTAACGGATTAACACAGACAGGCACCTTTTGTTATACGTGTTAGGAGGATCAACAACAAACGTTTTCTTCGTAGTCGATAATTGTATCTCAACAATCTACTCAACGATAAAATATGAATACTAAGAATCAGATGGCTACGAACTACAAGACCGATGTCAAAAAACTGTGAAATTCATTAAGAATATGCTTAGAATTAACATCCGTATAATAACTACGAATATCGGGCTTACAGAGTAACCCATGGATTTAACCAGAATAGGAGGCCTCTACGACTCTGGCTAACGGAGAGTGTTCGCTCGCACACGGGGACATAATAGGCGCCTTAAAACTGTGCACATAAATTCTAAAAGTTTCCCAATTTGAATTTAACTAACAAGTTGAGATTTTCTTGGGAGCACACTAAAAAGTTCTTAGTGTTTTAACTAAGGCGCCGCTTGCGGTAGTAAGAAAAAAAAATACTCAGCTAACGAGCTCTGCGAGGATTTACAGATTCAAACGCTAAAAATAAATGTTGACTAAGGAATTACTTGCTAGATGTAAGTAGAAAAGAATTAGGTCTAACTAACAAAATTGTACCAATCGTGTTTGGGAAATTATTAAAAAATAAGTGCCGAAAGTACTCGAGCTAGTAATTCGAAAGGATTAATTTTTAAGAGTTATTTTCTGTATATTTGTGTTATAGAGGTGGGGCAACGCATTGGCGACACCCCTGGTGTTGCTAATATCTGTAGGCAGCGGTGACCACTTTCCAGCAGGCCCAGTCAGGCCCGCTTGCCTGTTTGCCTACAGTATAAATTTATTTAAAAAATTAGGGATTTTCATAATATGATTAATTAAACATTAAGTACTTAATATTGTTACGAAAAATTTCCAACCGAATAAAAGTCTCCGTCACGGCAGCAAAAAAACCAGCTCAACTTTTTTTCTATCAGCTTATTGGAATACTTGGTGAAACATTTTGGAAAAATTGTTGAGTGGAAGTTTAATTTTATCCAGTCTCTGCAAGTCGTACAATATTACTCAAGTTTTAGAAGTTATTTCATTTCTCTTCCTTAGGGATAAAAGTTTGTGCTGATTCCGAACTAATGTTCGAGAAACTACAACGTAATTGTATTTCTAAACAATCAAATTTCATATTTATGAGAGTAGGCTATTATTAGTTGCTTAACTTTTGTTTCCAGATAGATGAATGTTATCAATTTGGGTAATTGGAAGTCTCTAACGCCTACAACTAAATTAGAATATTACAACTTACGAGCAATTCAAAATTCCAAACTGTGTCGGTCTATTTATAACGCTTTCGGGGTCAAAATACTACACAATGTTTGTTAAATTAAGTATAGAGATTAAACATGAACTGTTTTATTTAAAATTCTACTCATAAACTATCGATGCTACTTTTGTCAAAAATGTATGATCAAGAGAGATCTTAAGAGAATTAAGCATTTTAAGGAAGAACTTAAAATGCTAAATTTTTCATTATATGAATGGCTCGTTACTGATTCTCACATTAAATTATCAGGATAATATTATTTTGGGCTTCGTACGGGTAACCTGAACAAATTATACACCTAAACCTTCCTCATGAAACACTCTGTCTATTGATGAAAATTAGATGAAAACCCTGTTAGTAGTATTTGAGTTTATCGCGAACAGACAGACGGGTAGCAAGTCGCGGCTTGGGACTTTGTTTTATGATAATTATGTAGTGATAGTGATGATTACCAATACCGGTGGTTCAACATATCATGGGATAGTACTTATTATGATTCCAGTGTGCTTCGTTGGTAATTACGCACCAACGCTGCGTAATAGCTCCAGTGTGTATATAGGTATGGCCAATGCTCACAAGTTTGATACAATGTTTTTCAATTCATTTGCGAAGGAAAAATATTTTACGATAGGAATGAAAGTGCAGATTTTATAAAAAAAATGGCTAGTACCTATGTTATTTGTGAGATTTTGTAGACAATGGAAAAATTGTTTTTTGGTACAAGGTGTTCTCTGTCAAACTACTAATTTTTAGATTCAGCGATATGCAAACCCCGACTAAGATCTCATAGCAACTTGTTACAACTTTTCCTTCGAATTGCCATCTAAGTCTAATAAAGGAATTGCAGTACATAATGCCTTCAAAACAATAAGAGAGAGACTAACAGATCAACTATATCCAATTACAAGCGGACCCATAGGCCACTAGCTTGTCAAGATATCTCTTTGAGACACGTAATTTTCCACCCGAGCGGCTTCTAAACCAATAGAATAGGATAAACCCACTTACCCGGGATAAACCTTCTAAACTTAAGAAACCGTTTTAGATTGCTCCACTAGGTTTACTTAAGTAAATATTGTATTTATTAGATCCGTGCCGCCATGTACAATGACTCTTTTCTGTTTTATGTTTACTTTAGTTGAATACTAACCGATGTTCTTACGGTGAGGGAAAACATCGTGAAGAAACCTGCACATTCAGGTACTGTGTGTAACCATGATCCAATCTTGTCAGGTTCCCCTGGTAGCAGGGTCATGGAGGTCTGGTGGCAATCGCTCCACTGTAATTACCTGATCTGCCAAATCCTGGATCATGGTCAACGCGGACCCCGCGCTAGAGCACAACCGAGACATTAACGCAAAAAGATATCTTTTTATTCATAGAAAGTAAGGATGTTGTGATGAACACGCCCGGTAGAACTGTACAATTTATTTGGGAAAGTCCTTACTCTAAAATTAACGTACATCAACACTGTTTAGGGATATTTATCTAACATTTATTGATGTAAGTAAAAAAAGTATCAATCCTAAGGAAAAGATTTTGGAAGTTTGCGGGCACATTTGCGCTCATTATTCAAAATCAATTGAAAACAAAATAATGTTAAACAAAACCCATGCTTTGCGTTTAAATTGAATTTTAACTACGATTGCTTTATTTATTGATTTCATTAAGAGTTGTTTTTGCGGATTGCAATGAGTTCGTTTTTAATTCCCTAAAGTAATATTGACTTACTACGTCGAAATATCGAGGTAAAAATAATATCAACCGTGATAATAAACCCGATAAGTAGTGAATAATCACGAAAGTCTTAAAATCTTTAAGTATTAATTTACTTTACTATTTATAATAGGTACTTTACGCCCGAACGGTTCGAATATTACAACCTGTATATAAATTTATACAGCGTGCAATGTTGGTGGGAATGTGAAACGTGCTCTGTATGGGAATTATCATCGAAATACGAATAAATGAGCCGCATTGAGTAAGCTAATATTGCAGGTAATTGTAATTTACTATTGATTGTGATTGGTTAAATATATTCAGTTGTGAAACGATTTACCGATGGACGCAGAACGTTGTTAGCTATCTTCGTTAACCTACATTCGCCAAACAAATATCAGCTTTATTTCCCAGTCTATTCCCGCGATTACCTATGCAGATGCTTTGTAAAAGTTAGAGACTATTAATAGTTTCAATATTCAAACAACTAAACCTATTTATCATAAATGTTGATTAAGTGGATTGGTAATGATCGAATCTATTCATATTCCTTTGGGAGCAGATTCCGGAGGTCAGATGGCAGTCGCTCGACTGTCATTATCTGATCTGCCAAATCCTGGATCATTGTCAAGGCGCACAATCGGAACGCTATCGCCAAGATAATTATTATTATTATCGATTAAGTTTACTTTCCAATAAATAGATATCGATAAAGCGGACTAACTTTAAAATGTTGATGGTACCTAAGGTACTTATACGGAGAGAGTTTCGCTTGTAACAAACCATAATAAAAATTTCATATTCTACACGAATGTTGTTGTGGAGAAAACTAGATTAAGCTATAAAGTTACAATAAGCAATATACACATTATCGATTTTGTGGAGAAACAAAGCATTATCAATTTTGTGCAAAAGAAAAGACTCATCTATACCCACAAACACAACACCCCGCCTAGAGATCCAACAGTTAATACATAGTAGGTTTGTAAGGATCTACGTCTTATAAGCTGTTACGGCCGCAAGATCCCAGTACAGCCCGCCAAGTACTACTAGAAGCTATTGCCCAGTCAATATAGTTCCTCCGGGTGCCATAATGTTGTCTAGTCGCCGGTAAACCCTCGTTTTAATAACTAAACCGCCAACGGCAAATAGAAAAGTCAGCCAGTCTAAGCTGAACCTAAACGGTGCCTATGTTTGTGTAAATTGTTAATTCGCTTTGAAATTGTTTAGTTTCAGAAAGGGGTGTAGGCCGTACGCGTTGGGATAGTGACTATAATAGGTACGGTACCTGGTACATACCATACATAGGTACGGTGTCTGGTAAATGATGTTTTTTTAGAGGCAAATTCAAATTGAAATTGAAATTTTTCAGACTCCAGGTTCTCACAAAGGCTGTGTATGTTGGAAGCTTTATATTGATATTTAACGAAATGATGTGACCTTTGTGTGAACAAATAAATCAAATATTTATTTATTTATTTTGTTTAGTGTCAGTGAAACTAGTTTTTTAAATTATATTGGAAATATAATTTTATGACATTTATGTTTGAATATGGTTTCGTTCATGTGGCCGTCGTGTGTTTATAAACTTAATTGATCGACCAAAAGTGAGCTTTATCGCCGAACTTAATTTTCTTTTGGAAAATAAATGAAAATCATGGAATAATTTCACGTTGGCTACCGAGATTGTGTGATCTAACTCCAATTACATTATTTTCTTTGGAGATATGTAAAGTCACTTTTCTACACCAATGAACCAAAGACGATCGGATACAACATTCCGTGTGTTATTAGCAAAATACGGCCGCAATTACTGCGAAAAGATGTATGAAAATAGGATAACCAGTTTGGCTCATCTACGTGCCAGTCACGGCAGCCACGTTGCCGAAATCATATTCAAACACAAATGCCATAAAATTATATTTCCAATAAAGCTTGTTTCACTGATACAAAATACTTTTTTCTTTGTTTTATTTTATTTAAAGGTCTCCGCTTCTAAAAAACACCTATACATGCTAAAAACACAGTTCTTAAATATTACACTTGATGAAAAATACTCGTATATAAGATGTTACAATTCATAGATATCTGCCGCTATACATCACATCTCACATCTCGATTCAAGGATACAAATGCCGGGAGGCGATAGCACATGAAAAAATAAAAAAAAATGCATATCTATATGTGGAAGAGGTTTATTCTAGAAAACATCGTGATTCTAAACCGAATCTTCTAGAACTGTAGGTAAGTACAACATATTTGGGAAAAGTGCCATTATATTGTACAAGACTTGAAACAATGTCCCGTCACATTCTCCATTTAAATTCTGTCAAAATCATCATCAACTCACTATTTACAAACCAGCCAGTACGAAACTGAGGCCAAACAACAACGACGGGAATACAATCAACCTCACGCAGAGAAAACGAACACGTTTCCTCCAAACGGGTACATTAAACACAAAAGCCTGAGGTCACGCTAACGTGTGAAATTAATTAGCCAATAAAATACGTTTGGGCACCGACAGTAAAATAGAGCCATCAAGTGGCGAGCGGGAGTCCCCGTGCGATCGTAATTTGGAACCTTGTTCCTTATATAATAACCAGCTGACGGCTATTCTGGTAGGGAATAAAGGGAATCAATGGAACGTCTCGCTTTAATACACAAATGTCGGGAGACGATAGCGCCGTTATGCTCTGATGAAAAGGTTCGAAAGAATGCCTAGCTGTGTAGGTTTTTTTGCTTTAGTCTACCTGATGGAAAAGTGATACCGTCGTCCAGGCGAGTGTTCATCAGACGTTTCAGTCCGGTCTGGTTTTGTTTGGAGTAATTAAATTTATTATTTTTATCAGGCTTTTGGGCCCGCAGTTATAAATTCAATTTTAAAAATGATTTTTTCCGACTGTCCCAAAACCATTTCTAAGGACATTTTTAACTGCGGGCCCAAACGCCTAGGGATTTATTATAATGCATCAGTCGTTTCGGCCCGCGGACCAAAACCCGACCAGGTCGCATCGTCTGAACACTCGTCAGGGCAAACGGGATCAGATGTCACCGACAGACGAAACTAGATCAGACAAGAGATTAGAGGTAGACTGGAACAGTATAAAATCAAGCTAACAATAGCGCTTTTAAAGTGGTTTTAGCAACTAACGGGTGTAGTAAGCTCCATAAATACGTACACTTGTTTGTAAATCGTAAATAAAACATAACGTCATGCCTTTTCCCTTAGCGGTTGGGCACAGGGTAGGGCGAGATTCCATTGTTCCACTACGGTCTTTACACCCCTCTCTATCTTCTTCGTAAATCTTCCAAGTTGAAATTAGTTCTAGTGCGAATACGAGGCGCGTACCACTATGTACCTACTAGAAAATTAACTACCTATTCAAAGTTTTTTTTTCTGAGAAGAAAATGAACTATATCAACATAATGACTGCGGTTATGAGGTATTCAAATAAACGGGGTCACGTAGGCATATAAGTAAAGCAGAATGTGTCGGTTCAAGCCAAGACATTTCGTGTAACACCCCGCAAGAACTCATATAGAGGATCACAGAAAGCTTCGCTGCCAACTGGAGTGATATATTTCCTAGTGTGGCTTGCTGTGACAGTTCTAAGAATCGGAATCTAAGAGAGCAGTAAACAACAGCGGGAAAACGTTACAATCTACACGAAACTCTTTATACAATAAGTATGAGTTTAGGAAACTCTGAACCCCATTATTTAATCAACGTACGTGCATTAGGTACCTATGATTCCAATTTTTTTTTAAATGGTCTAACGTATAGGTGTGCCTGTGTAACTTTCGCAAAAGTTGCTCGGTTTCAGTCGGGAAATTTCGGACAAACGCCCCTTGATTTTACATTTTTTTGCGGTCCAGCCCCGACCGGCCCAGTACGTGCCTCGTGTGGGCCACGGAATTTTCCAAGGTTATATGAAAGTGCACGCACGGAAGGTTTTGCTGAGGTGCTTATCCGTACCGATCCCTTTCTTTCCTCCTTAACATTCAGGACATTACTGCAAATGCGAAGTGACACCAGCAAGCCGACAGCCCTTTTTGTGGACGCCGTGCGGGTAACTTGTCTTGAATAACTACATAGCGGTCGCTAGAAGAACAAAAATGTTTCCTAGGAATTTTAGAATATAAGGCAGTAATATTATGTGTAATATTAAGTAATCTAACTTCGAAAGAGACCGACAAGTCGTAAAATACACAATGACTAAAACTACCTACCCTTAGCCGCTGTCCTAACTGTCAACTTTCGTGTGACCATGGTCGAGCAAGGGGCGGTTCTGAGGTCTCCTACGGATTGTCGTACGATCAAACTCGTACGATCGTTGCCAATCAGGACAGCGCCGATGTGTAAAAAATATAAAGACGCCCATGCTTTTTCTAATGTCGAAAATGATGTGCCAATCTTATTAACCCTATATCAAACAGTCCATGCTTGACTTGAGCTTTCTTCACATATGTGGAGGGAATTGGTATAATCTGCATGGTTCATGTTGGAAGTCCTAGTTTTGAAAATACTCAACAGAAAACGCTACTTCCCGTTTCCGAAATACAAATAAAAAAATACCATATCGGAAAAAATTACCCTAAAATGTCCAACCAGTCTCCGGGTCCCCAGCGTCACCTTGGTCAATCTCGCTTCGCAACTGTATTTCCTAACACCCCAAGGGCCTGTTGGCACCTCTAACAGCAGCGAGGTTGTTGCGGTGCGGTGACCGTTGAGTACTTTGAGGTCGACAATCGGAGATTGCTAAACCTTGGTCATCAGTCTGGCAAACACTGTCTCACTAGAGACCAATGCCGCTACAGTGCGATTACAGGTTTATATTATTCGCCTTTTACGATACGTATCAATAGACGATTTATCATACACATAGGTACGACGATTTTTTTTCTCTACCTATAACGTCAAGGCCCGACTGCGTAGGCTCAGGCAATATTAAAAACCTTTGTCGAAAATATGTTGCTTGATAAGATGAACTTTATAAAGAAAAAAGACTGGTACAACAGTGGGCCCGTACTAAAGACGTTGCCATTATAATCCAGGCAATTGAGGCACCTCTGGCCCGCATTGGTACTACATCGATGTTTAGTGAATATGTTTAAATATAGGTAAGTAATTATATTCAGACTAAATGGCACTGTTTTACTCACGAGTAAGTTTGAAAGTTTATTTGACCCGATCCGTAATATTGCCGTAGTGTAGTTACGCTTGATACATTAATTTACTAGAAACCTATTAGTTCTAGGAATTTGAATTTCGCAGCTAGGTAGAACATTTGTGGCTCCTCAGAGTGATTATTAATATCATCTATTACGTACCTACAAGTAGAGCAGAAAAAACTAATATATTTATTTATTTATTTATTTAACATTTATTGTGCACAATAAATAGTATACAAAATAGACATACAGAAAAAATCACAACAGGTACAGCTTATTTCTAAAGAAATATCTATCAGCCGACCAACGGAAGAGAGAGGTCAAAATCGAGAGGCAGATGGCGTGCACCTTAAATTTACTTACCTACTATAGTACAACTAAATATAAATACATACACCATACATAATAGTACATAATACATACATATATAAATATATATATACATATACATATTATGGATAACAAATGGAAAGATAGTGCTCTTTTACTCGTTTTTTAAACGTATCAGGCGAAGGACTGGTACGTACAGTATGCGGCAGCGAATTCCACAATCTAGCCGCATGAACAGAAAAGGAGTTGGAATAACATTCGGAGTGATGAGGAGGAATGGAGAGCAGTGCCTTGACGCTAGAGCGACAGGGCATGTCTTGGGAACGGGAAAAATTAAAACGATCACGAAGGTAGGAAGGAGCTCGAGGATTATAGAGAACATTATAAAGGACTCAAAGGATGTGAATATTCCTGCGATGGCGGATTGGAAGCCACTTGAGTTGGGCCCGATATTAGGAGATGTGGTCGTACTTGCGTAAGCCAAATATAAATCGGATATCAAGATTTTGGAGCCGCTCAAGCTTATTCAATAATTCTTCCGTAGCGTCGAGATAACAGGAGTCGGCGTAGTCTAATAAGGGAAGAATTAGTGTTTGGACGAGAGAGATCTTAGCATTCAAGGGCAGAAAATATTGGAGACGCTTAAGTGAGTGCAGTGTGTGGTGAACCTTCCTGCTGACATTGTTCACTTGGGACGCCCATGACAAGTTTGTGTCCAGAACTACCCCCAAATTTTTGGCAGTTGTTGTATATGGGATAATTGAGCCATCATATATAACCGAGGGCAATGTTGACATCCTTAATCGCTTACACATATAGGTACTGCCAACCAACATCACCTTCGATTTATTTGGGTTAACAAGCAGACCGTAGTCTCTTGCCCAATTGCAAACACTGGCAAGAACAGAGTTGAAGTAGTTGACAGCACCATCAATATCATCGAGATCGAAATGGTGATACAGCTGCAGATCGTCTGCATATAGATGGAAATTACAATGGATTATCGAGGTGACAGTATTTATAAAAATGGAGAAGAGGAGAGGAGAAAGAACGCCACCCTGAGGCACGCCAGCAACGAGGTCACACCAGTTTGAGTTGGACTCATTCAAGCAGACACGCTGCGTACGGCCCCTAAGATAGGAGTCGAACCAAGATAATGCAGAAGAGGATACATTAAGTGAACGAAGGACAGCAAGGAGAATGTCAAAATCCACGGTGTTAAAGGCACTACTAAAGTCCAGTAAGGCAAGCACAGTTAACGACTTATTTTCAAAAGCCCAACGAATGTCGTCTGTGACTTTAAGAAGCGCGGTAACAGTGCTGTGACCAGAGCGGAAACCAGACTGATAAAGTGATAATAAGTTATTAATTAACATAAAATGTGTTAGTTGCTTGTGGGCAATATGCTCAAGGACTTTGGAGAGGAACGGTAAAATTGAGATGGGTCGGAAGTGGGCAGGAGATGAGGGACTGGGAATCTTGGGGAGAGGAATGACGTTAGCATGTTTCCACGCTGTGGGGAATGAGCTATTTTCCAAGGAGAAATTTAAAATGTGAGTTAGTATAGGTAATAGCTCAGGAAGGAGAAGAGAGATCATACGGGATGATAAGCAATCATAACCCACGGCAGTAGATGTTATAGATAAAATGTGTTTAAAATATAAAGTAATCCTTTGATTAATATATCATGTTTAATAGGTTCTAATTAAGAAAATTATGTAAACTTCAGGAAAATAATCATGGACTTTTAGTTACCATGGTAAAGTTGACATAGAGCTGTCATGTTATTTTAAATTTTACTCGTATCCTAGCATAGCCTCGTAAGATGAAGGAGGCTATGATCCTAGACAAAAATGTTATACGGCAGACAAACAAGCAAGCGGGGCACCTGATGGAAAGTGGTCACCGCCGCCTATGGACTTCAGCAACACCAGGGGAGTCACCAATGCGTTGCTCGCCTCTGAAGAGACTCTTATATACCTCTTGAACGATCCCATGTCATAGTCCATAGGAAACACTGTGGCTGGAAGCACATTCCACATCCGAATCGTACGAGCAAGAAACGTTCTTTTGAACCTTCGCGTCATAACCAACAGAAGGTCTACGTAGTGAGGATGAGTACCCAGCCCACGGCGAGTGGTGCTATGGCGGAATTGTGCTGTGGTCACCAGATCGAAAAGCTCCTCGGAACACTCCCCACTGTACAGCCGATATAACACACACAGGGAGCCAAAGTCCTTTCGGTTTGCCAGTGGTTCCAACTTGCTTCTTTGTATGGGATCATAGACAATTCGTACGGCTCGTCTCTGTACGGAGTCCAGAGGATTAAGCAGGTCGGCAGTTTCGCCGGCCCAAAGATGGATCCAATACTCCATATGAGGCCGCACTTGTGCCTTGTACAGCAGCAGGCGCTGCCCTGGGGTGAAGTATCGCTTTGACCGGTTAAGCACTCCAAGCTTTTTCGAAGCCAGTTTGGCCTTGCCTTCCAGGTGACTCCGGAATCGCACGCTATCCGATATGTCGAAACCGGGGATCCCGATACTTTTTAAGATGGAGAGGGGTGTTCCTTGAAACTGCACCACTATGTCAAAAGGATCTTTTTTGGCGGAAAATGCGCAGAATGTCTTCGAGGGGTTGAATTGGACCAGGTTTAGTCTGCCCCACTGAGCAATTATTTCGAACACCAAAGTTTGAAAATAATGAATCATTTGTACATAGTATAACACAAAGTCGCTTTCCGCGTTGTGTCCTGTGTATATATCTATGTACACTGAAATCTTTTAAACTACGCAATTATTTATAGAGTGATTTAAGAGGATTTGGAAAAGGGTCGGTAGAAGTAAAGTAGGTGTACGCAAACGAAGTCGCGCGGGGTCCACTAGTTTGAACAAGTTCCTAAAAGACCAAAACCATTATTTTATTTTACTTTATTTAACAAAAAAAATCCCTAAACGGTCCCTGGTTTCAAACAAAACCACAATAACTTCTCTAAATGGTTTATGTTTCATGTGGAACCACTCCTACAGCCAAACCCAAATTAATGAACAAATGAATATCACACTTACTCCGTCCTTAGGCACCTCTAAACCTATACCGATACCAAAAATTAAAATTCTACAAAAATAAGTTCTACACTATAAAGGGTCAAGTACACAGAGTAAAAAAAAATTACCGGTCTATGAAGGTAGCTAACTTTCGAATGTTTTTGGTTAAGTATATGGGCAAAAGAAACGGCAACTTCACACCTACTTAAATCCCTATTACCGAAAGTAAAACCACCGAGTTACTTAGTTCAACCACTGACGGCGGCTTATAGAGCTCTTTATAAATTCTTAATACATATTTATTCAGTATTACTCGCTATGGCACTAACATAGAACATCCTATCACGACGTGGACTATAAATTGGATTTCATTTCTACGCGATCTGCCTCGTGAAAAAGAAAAATTGCAATGTTCAGTGACTCTTTTGTTCTTAATGTTTTTGACTTGATCTAGCGAAGTAGGAGCTCTACGGTAGAGCTATTACGAATAGTACGAGTAATTTATTTCATATTTACAATATTAATTTTTTTACCAATATCTATGTCAGATGTGGTTTGTCAGATTTTCGTAAAATATATAATTTTAAAGTTGCTCCGGTCTTAAATATTATAATGCTAAAGCCTTGTTAAAAATGGCACTTTTACACGATATATTTTAACGAAAATCTGACAAATCACAGACTTAGCTATTGGTTACTGAATCACGTCTACTTTCATCGGCTTTGATAGTGTAATATTAATAATATGATGGAACTACGTTTGTATTAAGCGCGCTCGGGAATAGTGATTACGGAAAACCTTAAAATATATTAGAGCTATGTAAAAAACCGGTTGCTGTTTGGCAGTTTATCACACCGATCGTCCTTCACATGCGTGTAAATTAAACAGACGGTACCTAAAGTGGATAGTTGTCAAACATTTATTTGTGAACTCAGCGGATTGTGATAATGCTTTTTGCGCTTCCACACATTAGGTTCACGAACAAAGTATTGAAATCATCATCTAAAATCTATAAAAACGATTTTATCCAGTAAGTAATCGGTTAAAACCAGTGCTGAAAATTGTTATCGGTTCACATCCCTATTTGGGAAACACACCTCTTAAACGTAAAGTTCGCCTCTTAATACGTGATTTGTGCTTTATACTACCTACTGCAGTGCAGATGCTCACAGTAGGAGAAGCAAGAAGTATAATCACTGCATCCATTTTGTACTACTTACCTAGTTAACTTACGATCTGAATGGTTCAGCAGAGGTCCCGTATTAGATTCCCGGTCGAGCGGAAATTGAAATGATAAATTTTAATTTCTGTTAGGTACGGGTCTGGGTGTCACATGTAAAACAAGTATGTATTTAAAAAAGTATATAAGTCGTTTATCAGTTATCTAGACAACAGGCTTTGCTTACTTTGGAGCTAGATAGCGCTGTGTGAATTGTCCAAGCATATTTATTTAGTTTTTTATCGCTACTCCTATTATACCTTCAATAAAAGGTTTATCAAATTTACCGCAATAGTTTAGCTGCGAAAATGTACCAAACACTTTTTAATTCTACGTCTCGCTATCCTGCTAAAGAAACTACTTACTAAAGTAAGTAAACGTTGGTAAGTAGTTTCTTTACGCTATCTTAAAAATCGACGGAGCACAGAGCGATGTCAACAGGAACATTACAGGGAGGTACCTGCCGGTTCTTGGAAGTCGCCCTCAGAGCTCAGACGGCATTCCGCGGTGGAGATAAACGAGAACACTCTGTAAATGGAAAAGTAACGGGTCAGTAAACCCGTGATTTTTTTTTCGCGTTTCCCGACGTGATAAATGGATAGGAACGCAGCGCCGGACGCCGCCTAGACTCGACCGAGTGCCAATGACGCGAGAAATTGCTGTTATTTCTCTCATTTGGTTGGCAGCCTTGGTAGTTGGAGCTGTTTTTTGCTTATCTGTATGGGAGAGAAGATTAATTATTTTGATGGCCTGAGGGGTTTAGTTGGTCAACGTGCCGGTCTGCTACGCAAAGGTCCCGGAGTCGATTCCCGGCTGAGCAGAAATTTAAATGATGAATAAACATATTGTTATTATTTTATTAATATATCGAGAGCGTCGGCGGCCGTGTGGATAAGGTGTCCGACTCGACCTCTTGTTTACGACAAGAGGTACCGGCTTCGAATCCCACTGCGGTCATGTACCAATGATTCTTTTCTGAGTTATGTACATTGAAACCACAAGATCACATAACGGCTTGTTGTACTACCCCGTTGAGCGCGTGAAAGATACCTAACAAGAACCACGCACGTGCTGGATTATGTTCGCATAAGATCAAGAAAACCTTTTTGAAAAATTATATATATTTTAATATTGTTTTTTTTTTTTATAAAATTTATAGATTATTATCTTTTTACTGGTAACTTGGACGAATTAAAATAAAGTATTTACTTTGCGGCAGTAGCGCCATCTTCTGCTACTGTTAGGAACCATTGAAGACAATGGCGAGCAGATGACGTATGATGTGCGCTGTATTTATTGTAGATGGCGCACATCCACCGCACGCACAACCAACCCATTGAGTTTACTACAGTTTTGTTAGATACTAAGATAATAGTCCAGATGGCGTTGCCTTCGTTCATTAACGAGACGTGATGGATGAAAGGTAAAATATAAAATTCTAAAAAATACCACGTACAAAAATAGTGTAATTTTAAACTGAAGCATTCTTGGTTAGAAGGTACATAAAGGTTTTGTTTTGTGTTGGTTTGTGTTTTTCGACTTTTGCGGCAGACCTCATTGTTTCGCGGCTCTTCAAGTCACGGGCTTCGCGGCGTTGTCGATCGGTTCCTTTGGCCGGGCAATTTCTCTGAGGCAGGTTCGCTGCGCAGTTGCCAAACTGTGCGCATTGCTTGGCGAGAAAGAGAAAACACATGACGCGCTAGGTGCGGGGGGGGCCCGCGTGTCGTGACCTCAGTACCAAACTGTGCGGGCGCGGCGTCCGTGTCAGTCAGACGGCAATCAACAAACGAAGCGCGGTCGGGCTTCTTTCAAGTATAACGCAGTATGCCGCGCGTTAGTTTTATTATTTGTATAAGTGATTAAGTACATTATGTCGACACGGTGATTTATCTACATACTATACATAGTGGTCTGCATACATCTAAGTTATATCGTTAGGTATATTAGAAAGGAAATGCCTACCTACTGTCACACTGAGTAGGTACCTACCTAACCTATTCAATAATAATGTGTAGTAGTGAGTCTAACAGTCCAACGGACTTCACGTTCATTTACGAAGATAATGATGGCCTCGAAGATGAAATAAAGTTGAAATTGGAAAAAATTGAATGTGATAAGGAGCCCGAGGAAAAAGTGGTAACAATAGACTGTGATGGAGATCCCAAAGAAGAAGTTGAAACAACGTTCATTTACGAAGGTAATGATGGCCTCGCAGATGAAATCGATTTGAAAGTGGAAAAAATTGAATACGGTGAAGATCCCGAAGAAGAAGAGGAAACAATAGACTGTGATGACGATCCCGAGAAAGAAGTGGAAACAATAGACTGTGATAGCGATCCCAAAGAAGAAGTGGAAACAACGTTTATTTGCGAAGGTAACGATGGCCTCGAAGATGAAATCGATTTGAAAGTGGAAAACATTGAATATGGTGAAGATCCTGAAGAAGAAGTGGAAACAATAGACTGTGATGACGATCCTAAAGAAGAAGTAGAAATAATTGATTGTGATGACGATCCCGAAGAAAAAGTAGAAACAATTGAATGTGATGAAGACTCTGAGGGGCAAGAAAATAGCCGAAGTGAAGATAGCATCTTGCCGTCAATTTCCACCACAACCACGCACATCGCTTGTTCCTCGGTATGTGAAATGAAAACTATTCCATTTACGAAATATAACTTATTATAAACTTATTATGGAAGCAAAGCTGCTGAGTGTATAAATTACTTCTTCGACAAAAATTTTTTTTATATGTTTTGTAAAGAAACCAATTCCCAAGCTGAACAAGCAAAGTCGTCAAATACACCAGTAACATCCAACATTAGAACTTGGACAACGCTCACAGAAGCAGAAGCAAGAGTTTTTTTAGGTATGATATTCCACATGGGTACTATTAGTTTAGATTATTTCAGAGATTACTGGAGAACAGACAGGCTGTTTTCAATACCTATTTTCAAACAACAAATGAGTAGAAACAGATTTTTGGCCATTCTAAAATGCCTTTCTTTTACAAACGCTGTTAATTACTACTCTGACAGTTTATTTGAAGTAAGGGAGCTTATCGAATATTTCAATAGCAAAATGAACGAGTGTTATTGTCCAGGTAAAGTTCTTATAGTGGACGATTGTTTAGTTCTACGAGGAGGAAAATTTATAACTAAAAGACAATATCAACATACTATTTTAGCAAAAGATATAAATCTGTATATGATGACAGAACCTGATGGTTTAGTATTAAAGGTCCTTGCTTGCCACAGTACATATGATATGGAGGATCCTGAGAGTGTCGCTACCCAGTGCGTAGTTCAAGACCTGTTGAAAGAAAAACTGAACCGTGGTCACTCTGTTTACTTGAGTAAATCAAATACTAGTTTCAACCTAGCAAAGACTTTACTGCACAATAATACATTATGCACAGGTATGTTATGCGATAATCTTAAACAGATACCGGCGGAAGTTAAAACAACAGAACTGGATATAAAAGAAAATATATCCATATATAAGGAAAGTGTACATATTGGTAAATGGAAGGATAAGAGAGGCTCATTTTTATACTTGAGTACCGAATTTTGTAATAAACTCGCGCGGCGGCAGACAGATGGTGGTATAATAGAAAAGCCCGCAGTTATACACCACTACGATGAGTACATGTCCGTGAGTAGTAGAAATGACGATATACTGTCATTGTGCCCCTTGAAAGATAAAGCTGTGCGTTGGGATGTCAAAATTGCAGTACTCATATTTCATCTGCTGCTGTTAAATTCGTACAAATTGTATAAAAAGTACCATTGTCAACCGAAAATGCAATTCAATGAATATCGGCTATTAGTGATCGACGATCTGCTGCCTAAAGACCGTGCTACCACAGATTCAATATTAACGATAAATTATCCAGTGACATGTGTAGTTGGTAAGGTTACTCACAAATTGGTAGAATTTGGGAGAAACGAGAAGGGTAGGAAGAAGCGCATCTCATGTAAACATTGTAGCTATAAATACAATACACGTAAGGACACTCTATTCCGTTGTGACACATGTGCCCTAAAACCGGCACTATGCCTTGACTGTTTCAGTGATTATCATAACGATAGTGTGCAAGGAAATAATTTATTTGAAGCAGCAAAAACTAAACGCAAATAACACAGTAAACGAGCAAACTACTAAATAAGTTCACGGCTGCAAACACAGAGCTATGAAGGACAGTTTCTCGGCGAACAGAAGAAATAACTTCAGGCTCGACGTAATATGACATCATAATTAACATAAGTATTAGATATTCACGTATCTTTAACAAAATGTTTTTCAAAAAAAGTGATGTTAATGAGTAGGTACCCACTAAGTAACTAGATTTTAATAGCTAATCTTTGATTTTTTCATCGATTTTAGTTATGTTTAATAATTTCATCTACTTATTTAGATGGATAATCATAGAGTGCGCGCAAGATAACTGCTAGCTAATTTGACTCGCGGCTAAAAGTGGAACTAAATTTGACACACAGCTAACAAGAGCAATTCGTCGACAACCATAAAGTTGTTAAAATATATGAAGAGAACACTTCCAATACCTAACTAGTACAGAAGGTAGCACATCAACCTACCGAAATCCAGTTTATGTACCTACTTGAAACAATACATTTGTAGGTATTGCTCTCTCGCTCTCGGTTTACTTGGAGATCTTGGAGGATTCTTAGAACAAAGATTGGATCCATAGTGCTACAGCCTGGCAAAGTCTCAGGGGCCTTACCATGAACTCTTATAGCAGGACCTAAACAGAACGGCCCTGCTTATAACGAGACAGCGCTTTACGTATCACATAAGCTTGTCTCGTTCAAACCGAAAGCAATTCTGTTAAGGTCCTGCTATAAGAGTTCATGGTAAGCCCTCTGGTCAACAATACGTTCGCATAGCTTTATTGTGTGGCTCTTAAGTTTAGAGCTGTCCTTTATGGATAGGCATACCAAATTATTCTCTCAACAAAAATAATAAAAATAATGACATGGACATATTTTAGCCAAGTTATCTTGCGCGCGCTCACCCTTGATACCTATTGTAAGAACGAAATAATATCATTGATTATCTTAAGACAATTATATCCATGTGATTTAGGTAAGTAAGTAGGTAGGGAGTGCAGAAGACAGTGCCTTAATCTACCCTATTTAAGAGTTTGGATCGTCTCTACGTGCTCACAATGCACATCCATAGTGATACTAGTTCATTTTGTACTGGTAGTGGGTAGGATGATTTGCTGCCTTCTGTAAATACGTTAGGTATAAAATACTGAGATAAGTTCGATTTATACTTAAGTTAGATTTAATAAACATGTTTATTATTTTCTACCACATGTACTTATTTTACATTCTATCGCCCTTTTATATAACTTTTTTATCATAGGTACATACAATTCCTACTTTTTATATCCTTTCTTTCTAGGGTTCTGTACCGTACGGACAACGGTACCTTCCACCAGACGGGACTAAACCTTCCAATCAGGTTGTCAGGATGTACCTACTGTGCTGCTGTACTGTTGGATTGTTACTGTTACACAGCACAGTATCAACAGCCCAACAGACCACTCCTGGACTTGAGTCTTGTCCACATTAAAAGATATTGCCATATTTAATCTCCACTCATGGCAGACGGCTTGGAGATCTTAGTATTGGTAATAGGTTGTTTCTGAACAGAAATTTCTGCTAGGTAGGTACTCCCTTTTGTTTTACGGTTTTAAAGGTCTTTACGGAGGTTAAGATGGTCTGCTCCCATCAATGGAAGCGTCGGTGCGTTGATGCTACTATTCTACTTTATCAAACACCACCTCATATAGGCATCTCGTGTCTGTCACATGGCGATATCCTAAGAACCTTTATCTAAACAAAATCTAGGTACTATTTTCTACAACGAACTGATTTACTTACTGGGGCGTCGGTGGTCGAGTGGTTAAGGTATTCGACTCGTAAGCAAGCGGTTCCGGGTTCGGTTCCCACTGCGGCCGTACATTAGTTAAATGCTAACCAATGCTCTTACGGTGAGGAACAACATCGTGATGAAACCTGCACACTCAAGCGACTGAATGTGTAACCATGATCCAATCCGGTCAGGTTCCCCTGATAGCAGGGTCACGATGGTCTGAAGGTCTGATGGCAGTCGCTCCACTAAGTAATTTTTTTTTTATACCACTAATGTGGCAAACAAGCTTACGGCCCGCCTGATGGTAAGCAGTTACTGCAGCCTATTTGATGCACGAGAGCACAACCGGGACATTAACGCCAAGATGATTATTGTTTTTACTGATTGATATATTTTTGATTTTGTTAAACTTTAGTATGTTAAAAATTTCGAAAGCGGTATATCGACGCTTTCGACATTTTTAACATAAAGTGATCCATAGATATTAATGTTTCCTATCGATTGACATAAGTTTTATTAGTGGCCGTAAAATCGATATTTTTTCAAAATGACGGATAGTAAGTAAGTGATGTTTAGAAATGTTCAAAGACCGTTCCCACACCGTAAGAGCATCGGTTAGGATTCAACTGATATACATAACTCAGAACAAAATTCATTGTTTCATGGCCGCAGCGTGATTTGAACCGTATACCTCTCGCGAGTACTTACCAGTTGGATACTCAAACGCCCGGCCACCGACGCTCTTTATTTTTAAATAGTATACTAATAAGTAGTTTATTAATTATTTAACCGGCTTTCTCACCGGTCATTTTTAACGGGAGGGACCGGTCTAGTGTGGCACAATACGTTTATATAGAATTTGCCCCCTTTTTTTAAATCAATATTTATTGGGAACTTTTCACGAAATAGTACATGAAATAATACTTTGTATTATAACACTAATTATATAAAAAGGCTAACTTAGAAACTCCACCCTTATCCGCTAGTAAATACGAGCGAATAAAATTCCTGTTTCATTCTATTCTTACCAGAACGTATGAAAACGGCTAGTATAGCGCAGGCCTTAGTCATACGGCAACGGGTCGAGACGGGGTGTACGACGGAGGCCTTAATGTCATTTTGTATTTACAAACAAAACATATTCTCTTCTCTGCAGGCCGGCATCAACGACATTGTGTTGTGTATATATTTGGTTTATGTAAGTACTGTTCTGTATTTATTTCATCATAAAATTAAGCATATGTAGGTCGTCAAAATTGCGGAAGAAGATGTGCGGTTCGAAATTTTACAAGCCTTTTTTCCTCAGCGCCCCCTTTGCTACACTCCAACCGTAACAAATTTAAAGAATATAATATACTCACTGTAACTGGTATTTATATCCTAGAAATAAGTCTCTTTGTAAAGTCAAACCACAACACATTCCTTAGAAATACCAGCAGATTACTTAGACCGAACTATGAACATAATATAGTTATACCCCAAACTAATAATAATTTATTCCTTAAAAGCACATACGTGAGTGGTATTAAAGTATTTAATCATTAACCTTATGAAATAAAAAAGTTGGAAGGTATCAAATTTAAACCAACACTTAAAGATTGGCTATTACAAAAGTCATTCTACAGTCTATCTGATTTCTACAATTATATGTAGAAATGATACCTATATTGTCAATTTCTAAAAAGTTTAAGCTTTGTTTTAGATTTAGATTATTATTATGTTAAAAACTTTTACACATTTAAAAGTATTAAAATGGCAGCTACTTGTCTGTTTTAGTCTTAGCTTATTTATAATAGGTACTATCCTATCATCTAGAATATTGTACGTCCAAAACGGACAACACTGTACTTAAATAAGAATTTATTGTCAGTGTTCTATAATAAAAGATTTCTATTCTATTCTATAAGAAAATACAAAAATTAGGAGAAGAAATTGGAATTGGAAAAATTCAAGTACGAAGTAAAAAGACAAAATTTTAAGCGAAAATTGGAAGGAAAGAGCGTTTATTGTCACCGATTTCTTGAAGCTCAAGCATAGATCTTAACATTGAAATAAAAGGTTAAGCCTATTTATCTACAATAATACTTAAAAAAAATATTATATTCCTGTCAACATAACCTATAAGTTCACTACATAATTGAATAACTTGCAACTAAATCAGTTAAATATTGTGTCTCAAGTGATAACGTGCAATGTTATCTCATATTTCATATTTTATCTGTGTAGATTACAGAATTACAGGTTATCTGTGTAGATTATAGAATTACAGATGTGGCGTAGCTCCCTTGCTTTTTAAAACTACAAGTCTCCGCATTCTGAAACATTGCAGAAAGACTACTTAGACTAATACCTGCTCGCCATAAATATCACCCAACTTGATCCATATAACAAAGTTTAGCCTGATATTTAAATTCTTTTCCTATTATTTTTTTTATTTAACACTTTGTTGTGACTTCATGATCTTTTCCTATTGTTTCAGATTTCATATTGCAGAATTACAGAATAAAGTACAAATATTTGAGAAAACAATTACCCTGAAAGGAACCTGACCAGATTGGTTCATAGCATGGTTATTGGCATATTCAGTCGATTGAATGTGCAGGTTTCATCATATGTTTTCCTTCAGCTTAAGAGCATAGATTAGTGATCCACTAATGTATTTATAACTAAGAGTCATTGGTACAGTGCAGAAAGGGGGTTCGAGTCGGTACCTCTTGCTTAAGAGTTGGCCCCTCAACCACTAGGCCGCCGACACACTTATCATGAAATGATAAAAAATTTACAACAACTTACTTTTATCAAAGTAAACATCAGTGGTCGACCTGCCAATTTCTCCTAAATAAATAATCGTGGACAAATTCACACAGCGCCATCTAGCCCCAAACTAAGCAAAGTTTGTACTATGAGTGCTAGCTAACTGATATACTATTTATATACTTTTAAATACATACTTATTATACATAGAACACCCAGACCCGTAACAGAAATTAAAATTCATCATTAAAATGCCATCAGACAGTGTAACCATATGGGAAAAATGCATGTTCAAATTCACAGAATACGTACTGATTATAGTTTTGTACACATTCAGGTGACTGAATGTGTGACCAATCCAATCTGACCAGGTTCCGCGTTAACAGGGTCATGAAGGTCAGATGGCAGACGCTTCACTGTAATTACCTAATCCACCAAATTTTAGATTATGGTCAAAGAGCACAACTGGGTTATTGACGCCAATGTGATTATTATAACTGTTCTTATTGTTTGACTGTCCGAACGAACCACACGTAATAGTCGTCCATAGATAACACATGCGGTGACTTCTTACCATCAGGTAGGCCATAACCTTGTTTGCCACCTTAGTGGTATCAAAAAAAACCAGTAGGCTAAATACATATCTCTGTTGCCAACAATTATCTGATTTGAATGGTTGAAGTTGTTATTTTTGCGATTACTTATGATAGATTTCATAGTTTCAGTATATTGCAATGGAATTTTGTCAGCAACTGAACTCAAGAAGTCGATGGTATAGAATCGCAAAAGGAACAATGTCAATAATTGAATTCGGAGAATTTGTTGGCAACAGCGTAACATAATTAGGCTACTGGCAATGCTACTGGTGACACAGCACTTGCCCCTACTTAGAAAAGACCTATTAAGTACTCCAATATTCTAAAGTTGTGATAATTTTCTTTAATCTAACTTTGGAGTTCATTAAAAGAAGCTTTTCTTGATGACATACTTACAGTACGATAGGCAAACAGGCATGCGGGGCCATCTGATTTAAAGTGGTCGCCCTTGCCTATACACATTAGTAGCTAAACTAGTGTTGCTCACTTCTACAATACTTTGCTCTGGCAACAACTGGAGACATATACCCCACTAGTGCCACGGTTCCTTACATTTTCACCCCCTGCATCACTGGTTACTCACCGGCAGGAATATAATACTATTTAAAATAGTATTGTTTGCCTACGGTATTCTAAAAGGTGGAGGTAGGTACATCCCCAGTCGGACTGCTCCATTTCGAACGGGATTAAGAGTAGTATAATACTTTCCCTCTAATGATGTTACCTTGATGTCCATACCTCGATGATGCACTTCATCGATGGATCGTTAGTTCAAAAGGTCAGTACCTCGAAAGGTTTCTATATCGTCGGGTCTTTGGTCAACATTGAAAGGTGTGAAAATAAGTACTATAATAATTATTCTACTCAGCAACAAAACTATCATCATCTTGGCGTTAAATCCCGGTTGTGCCCTCGCGCGGCACGTGAGGATCTGGGGTCCGCCTACCTACTCCTCTAGGTCACGTCACTAGGACCACCTTGGTGATCAGTTTGTTGGCATGCTTGTCATTCTTACCGACGTCTAACCATCGCTTCTTGGGCCGGCCTCTGCCTGGCGGGGGTGGAATGGCCAGACATTTGTTTAGGTCTGCGCGAGACGTGGCCATATCACCGAAGGCCGCACACTTGCAGCCATGTCACGGATATAAGGGCTAGGCTAGAATGTCGGCGTTTCGGACGCGGTCTTTACAAGAAACTCCATACCGCAGCACCTTAATTTACGTGACGCACAACCCTGCTTATGCCGCTCTAGGCCAGGCCTCACTGCTATACATATAGGAGTGCAGGTCTAATGATGGTCTTGCAAACTATTTTTATTGTAATTGAAAAAAAAATATCTAAACCCAAGGGGGTACAAACATTTTTTTGAACCTGAGTAAATAGCAAACGGTTCCACCTCTCACCCCTACTCGTTCGTCAAACCATGCGCCTAACACCCTGTATAAGTACCTACATAGGCTCAATATTATTTTGCACGTCTCCAGTACAAAAAAAGCGTTTAATTAGCTTCGTGAAAACACACAGCAAAATCGAGAGTAAAAGTGATTGGAATTTCAAACACCCAACACGGCGCTGGAATAAATGTCATTAGCGATTCATTCAGAACTAATTTAGGCTTAATAATTTATCTCTATGAGTTAAACGTTAATCTTTACCCTCATTTACATTACTTTTTTACCTTTTGGGGTACGGAATCCTAAACACCAGGTAACTGTTCATTCGTGTCTGCCATACATTTTCTCATAAAATGTTTACCCCAATCACGCAACGACGCGTAACCTTGACCGTAGATATCTCAGCAAGGTGAAAGGTAGTCAAAGCTTGCCATTTGCAGTTAGGTAGCCACAAATTTATTTATTTAGGTACCTATTTACGCGGTTCGTTACTCGAAGTGTTACCATTCCGAAATCTCAACCAACCGACCCAAGGCCCCGTCTTTTAAGGAAAAAATTACGAAAATCTTTATTATTTACGACCTTTACATAAATTGTAGTTTTGTGGTTGTTTACTACCTTCACATAAATCGTCACATATTATGTATTTTCTTGTACCGGCTTATGTTTTTATCATCATCTTGGCGGTAATGTCGCGGTTGTGCTATCGCGCACGAGGGTCCGGGGTCCGCCTTGACCATGATCCAGGATTTGGCAGATCAGATATTTACAGTGGTACGGCCATCTGACCTTCGTGACCCCGCTACCAGGGGTCCTGACCAGATTGGATCATGGTTACACATTCAGTCGCCGAATGTGCTGGTTTCATCACGATGGTTTCCCTCACCGTAATAACATCGGTTAGCAACCACCTTTGTTACATAACTCAGAAAAGAGTCATTGGTACATTCCCGCAGTGAGATTCGAACCCGGTACTTCTAGCTTATGAGTCGGATACCACTACTCGGCCATGGACGCTCCTAACCTACCTACTTACGTTTTTAAATTTTCAAAATACCATCATTTTAGAGCTCGGTATGCTCGCTTATTAATCTGTAGCGGTTCGCTTTTACTACATTTCCTATACTTATGTTACAATTAGATAGTAATTCAAAATAAAAAAGTTTTAAGCATGCTCATTTTTTTGTGTTTTACAATCGTTACCTTGGAGACCCGTCGGACCACCACACTAACAATAGATGGTGTATCGTAAGCTTTAGGCCCTTTATACACAAATTGTAAAAGATTTTTAGCTATTCAAAACACCAAGGACTTTTAGCTCACTGTGCTCGCTTGTTAATTAATTAATGTTTGCTTTTGTTACGTTTATGTTTAAAATAAAAGTTTTGACCTACATATCTACAAAAATATTTTTTCGTCTTTATAATATTAGTTCAGTTAGATATTAGTTATCAACACCTAAGTACTTACATAGTTACGGATATAGTTGGTTCTTAAGTAGATAGCAGATAACATTTTGACAGATAGCCTATCTCCTAGATAAAAGTGTCTGCTATATAAATACCACACCGAACTGCCAGATAAGATAAAGGTATGTAACAGATAGTGGCCAGTACGCGGGCTCAGCTGTCAGAACGGCAACGTCGCATTTGGCGCTCGCTCGAATTTTGTCGGTTTATTTGTTCGGTTAGGGAACACGAGTTGGCTTGTTTGACTGGTACCGGCATTCATTGGTTTGTCTTACGTTTGAGCAGTTGTGACCTGAGATTCCGGCGAATTTTTATTTTGTGATTAACTGTAATGCGCTAGCTCTTTCGCCTGATATTTGGAAAAATGGAGAGAGAAAAGAAACGAGACAGAAGCGCTAACTATACTCGTGAAGAAACAGAAAAACTGATCAATATAGTGTACCAGCGTAAAAGTATAATAGAAACTAAAAAGAGTGACGCCGCTACCTGGCATAACAAAGAAATTGCCTGGATGGAAATAGAGTTTGATTTCAATAACGATTCACTAGGCATTTTTAGGAATGCAAAAAATTTAAAATTAAAGTATGAATCAATAAAGAAAGAAGTTCGGAAAAAAATCAGTTTTGCCGGTAGCGATACAAACTCAGCGCCACCTTTATCACCCATAGAGCGGATGGTGAAGGAGAAGATCCTGTCAGATAACGGTGCCGACAGTGAATGTGACTCTGATGAAATGAACAATTCCGGTAAGTAAGTAGGTACATAATTAACATAACATAATCAAACATTTTCATTTAATTATCTTAGCCGTAGGACGACCATGCTGGACATGAGTATTACCTACTCAGGCGGCGACCACCATGCCGCTAGGTGTCGCCGCTCAAAAAAATTCGGACTAAAAAGTATAAATTTGTATAACCCTATACAGACACTGTTCTGTACATTTGTGATTCTGAATTTTTAATAGCTATGAATATTCTTGTAAGATTTGAAACGAAAAACACAAGATAATTTGATGTATGACAAGTGTGACCCTCCATGTTTTTTTTCTGAAGTACAAGCAAATGGGTTTCTATAGGGTAACGATATAAAATAAAGCAGTTAAATGGAAAAAAAGCGATTCGCCGTTAGATGGCGTTGTTATGTGATTTTATTATGTCTATTTTTCATTATTTATTTTTATATTCACGCTAATTTTGATAGGTACATTTCATCATCACAGCCCGTAACAGCCCACTGCAGCACTTAGGGCCTCTCCCATGAAAGGGGAGGTTAAGTAAGTAAGTAAAAACTCTTTATTGCACACATATTATAAGACAATTTACAAAAAACAGCATAATATACATGCGCGCAAAGGCGGTCTTATCGCTTTAAGCGATCTCTCCCAGACAACCTTTGGGAAGAGGTAATGTTTCACAAGAACTAGTATTGCCATAATTACTCGCCTGCCTACGCTTGGCAGGCGAGTTGGAGATCGCAGTGTTTAAATATAACAATGTAAAATGCTGCTGTCCATTTTTCAGACTACGGAGACTTTTGATCTTTTGCTTCGAAAACATTAGACGCCTTGTACGACACCCATGAGCGTAAGGGGTTGGTGCTATTCTACTCTGCCGGTCACGTCAAACTCTTGAAATAATGGAAAAATCTGGTTACATAAAATATTATTATATGACATTATATTACATGAAAAACGTACCCCGTTAAGAACGAATTTCGTAATTATTCGTGTTTAACTAAATTAATAAATAATCGTGGACAAATTAACACAGCGCCCCAAACTAAGCAAAGCTTGTACTATGGGTGCTAGTACATCTTTGCACAAATTCAACCCATTTTAGGATAAGCGGCTTACATTTCGTAGGTACAGGTGTTTTTCAAAGGCAACATCGCTGCCATACTCTCGGATTTATAATACCTACCTACATACCTCTATAAAATTATGCGGGTCGGTCGATAGTGAAATTCTTTGGTAACTTAACCTAACATAACATTTAAAAATTGTTTCAGGTCCAGAAATATTTAGAGTCTATTCTAAACCGGAACCTGCTCCAAAAAGGCTAAAAATAATTGATGTTGCTGATTTATGTGCCCCCAACACTTCATCGCCTTACGTGGAACCTAATGGTGAGTACCTATCCAATTTTATTTTTAAATTATAAAATTATCCTAGTTCTTAGAACATTATATAAAAACTTGACAATATTTATTTTTCTAGGCGAATCGTCGAAGGAAAAGACAGATGAGTTGGCTAAAGAAAACGAAAATGTTACAACAATACAATTACAAAGAAGAATACTAGAAGAAGAACTGCAGCACAAACTACTGCAGAATAAATTATTAGAACAGGAGTTACACCATAAAAAACTAATGAATAGATTAGACTTGAAATGTATGTTACTAAAAATGAAATTAATAAAAAATGAAATAGCGGAACAGCGAACGTAAAAATACTTCTTTGTTAAATTATTTCTTACAGTATTTCCAAAGAGTGATATATTTTAATTTGATTTTTGGATGAAGAAGTGAAACTAGTATTACGCAATTGCCTAGATTGGGGTTGCCAACTAACGCGCTAATTAGTTAGTGCATTTATGCAAATATACAGGCATACAACTAATTAAGAAACTTCGTTATCTGTTGGATAAAAATGTCAGTCACATGAACTCGTTGTTAAGTTACCTGATCCTAAATCTATCAGATTGGATACAAATATCAGAGACTACAAAAGCGTTTCATCGCTAATTTGGGCAGGACTTTAGTAGGTACTGATGAGTTTTTTAAACGTGTCCTCATCATAATATTAGGCTATGGACGCCCACTGCTGTACATAGACCTCCCCAGAGCTCTCCAAAGGCCGGTCCAGTGTCTTCTGCATCCAGGTGGTACCTGCGATCTTGACCAGGTCGTCAGTCCACCTCTTGAGAGGTTAACCCACGCTGCGTCTTAAAATGCGTAAGATCATGTTCAAATGAAAAAAATCGTACTTTAGTCTGGATCCTAGCACATGATACGACCGTATTATCGTTCATCAAAAGTTCATGGCAAGTGCTGGTTATAGGATTTCTCCAATCCACCCCACGATCGGTCTTCTGTTTTAGGTAGGTATCTTTAGTCACTGCCAACCTTGTTGGGCAGATCGTTACCTCATCTCACCACAGGGCACTGTGAGGCCAAGGAGAGGAGGGAATGGAAAGGAGAGAATTTTTTTATACAAAGTTTGCGACTGCACCTACTGTCACGTACAGAGTGAACGGCGTATATAATAATAATGTAGACGCTGTCACTAAATTTTAAGCGACGCCGATGATGATTTAAAATATTTCTCAATAGGATTTAAACAACAAAAAACATTGCACCAACACCTTAAATGAAATCTAAACTCGCTACTTAATTTTGTGACACCGATTTTGCTAATATCATAAGATGCCAACTTAAAGAGTCACCTAAACTTGGTGCAAGCGGAATTAAAGTCATATGGTAAAATGGTCACTGTCTAAAAAGCTTGACCAGAAAAATATGAGGTCTGTCAAAAGAGTTAGGAGCTACTATGGAGCCTGTTAGGAACTTGCTTGTTATAAAGGGAACACATACAAACCATTTGATATTTGTTACATTGTCTAAAACACAAGTCCTTACAATATAATAACGATTAGGTATGGCAAAGAGTAGATATATTTAGCGGAGCTAGCGGCATCTAAGCCCTAACCATCATGGTATTTATTGTCTATAATAGTTTTGCTAACACTGTTGAGTTCTAGAAAATTTACAATAAACCGGCACTTATTTCTGGTCAGGCTTTACCTACCTCCCTCCATCAAAGCTTGTAACCCACAGTCACCGGGGTGCTCTGAGGCCGGAGATTTTACCTGTTTAGTTTGAAGACTGTCTATCATTGCTATATTGGTAAATTGTTTGATGTAGGTACAGTCACCTGCAGAGTGAACGGACTCCACTACCATATATTAAGTGTACGACAGAGCCGTCCGTTTTTTTTTTTCAGATATTTACAAAAAAAAGCCTTTGCCATCGAGCTAACGACATCGGCGTGCGTATCTTTTATATATCTTTTATCGGTCTCGCAAGCATGCTGACATTGGACTGGGACTGGGGCCGCTTTTGGTAAATATTATTGTATTTAAATAAAAAAATATACATACCTCTGCTGACCGTATCCACGAGCTGCGCAACCGCAGGCCACGCGTCGCCATGTGGCCGTGTCACGTTAGCTGATCCCCGGACAAGAGGCCGGATGCAGTCACGTCCTCATTACTGGCGTCTCAAGTAACGCCGGCACTCCTGCGTATAGAGTTTGTGCAGTGTACACAGCCCTTAGGCGGGCTCTGCATTCGAGTAAGTACTAGGGGAAAACTGTGTAAAACCGAGTACCTACCTAGCTCTTTATTTCGAAAACTACTTATGTAAGTACACCTTAGGTAAACCTTAAGCGATGACAGTTTGTAGCAGATTCTAGAGCTCTCGTTTCTTAATTAATGCTCTCAGCTATTTTTAATCCTAAAATTTCACAGATTTATACAGATTTACACCTCCGCTGGAAAAGCTCGAGCGGGCGAAGGCGAAAAGGCGAAGCGAATCCCGACCTGACACGAAAAATATTCTCAGGTAAAAAATATGTCCATAAATCTGTATTATATCATGGTTAAAAATGGCTGAAAGAGAATCAACAGATCCACACGCTAAAATTATAACACTTTTATAATGCTTACCGCTAAGGAATAGACGATGTTGCCTGCGAGCGTGTTGCCTAATCATAATAATTGGAATGCTTTCATGGCTGGAGTGAATAGATGACGGTTTAGATATGGCGGACAAATGCCTGGCTAGTCTAATTTATAAAAATATTATATAACCCCTCTTCGTGTCAAAAATGTGTAAAATGACAAGTCGCAGTTCCTGAGAAATATTTAATAGCAACGTTTTAGTTTTGTATTGCTAATATAATTTGGTGGGCGTTCAACTCACAAAAATACTTGCCGATGCCGGGTAAATTTTTTTATAAAAGGATTTTATCAAAAAGTTTACCTTTATTTTTTATAATTACAGTAGTATTTCAGCCTCTTAGACAAAAAAATAATAATTTGTGATTATTTAAATTCTACAGCTAAAAATATTTTGAAACGTACATTATATTACATTTTTTTTTCATATGAGGTATCATACAAAAGAAAAATAATTTCCTATAACATTTGTGTAGGTACAATAAAAATTTATAACAAAAATAAACATTGATATAAAAATATTCTCATTTCTCTCTTATTATTACAATTAGCTAATTTGTTAAGGTAATATAGAGTAAAGATGGTTTCTTTTAGGTCTGAAATTGAAATATTACTACCTACCTAACACTAAAAAATATAAGGTAGTTTGTAGTTTAATTTTTCATCGAATGTCCGGCCTGTTCTATGGTTCTATAACGTTGTAGGATAAAAAGTAAAAACGTACAATACCTATAACAAAGTACAACGACCCACAGAAAGACATAAGTATTGTAGGTAGGCATTAAGTACCTACCTACACAGATAAAATTAAAAACTACCAAGTTAGACACTAAAAATAAAAAGAACACCAGAAAACGTTATCCATGGTTAAAATACTTAAAACCCGACGAGCAAGCAAAAAATGTAATGTCGTTTAACCAACCAATGAGCCCGACCGTGTGAGAAATAAAGTCTCAAATTCTTGCCCTTTTCCCTCGGCCGCGGGCGACCTCGTTGTGGAATTTTGATGACGGTCGGCGAGACAATTTCGTCTTTCACTTACTCATCTTTTGTCCTGTTGCACTATAAAGAATGGAATGAAACACATATATATGCATGGTATAAAACAAAGTCGATTCCCGCCGCCTGTCCCTATGTATAATAAAATAATAATCTTTGCGTTAATGTCTCGGCTGTGCTCTCTGCGCACGAAGACCTGGGGTCCGCCTTGACTATATAATCCACGATTGGGTAGGTCAGAAATTACAGTGGAGCGACTGTCCTCTGACCTACGTGACCCTGCTACCAGGGAACGTGAACTTTATTAACAGGGAACCTGACTAGGATTAGATCATTTAGTGACCTACACATTCATGTCACTTACTGTCGTCGAAAAGGTTCAGATAAACCAGATAAGTAGATATCTACAGCTTAGAGAAGGGTATTACCATTAAAACTTTTAAGCACTTCCGACCATGTTATTACTTTACGACCAATTAATTGTAACGAAATGGTTTACTGTAATGTTACAATTTCTATAAATATAAATAAATATATAAATAAGCGCTGATAATTTATGTTTAATTTACCAATTACTCAATTCTGAGTTATGTACATTATTTGAATGCTAACCAATGTCGTTGTGGTGAGGGAAAACATCGTGATGAAACCTGCACATTCAGGCGACTGAATATGTAACCATGAGGTCAGGTTCCTTTGTTAGCAGGGTCACGGAGGTCAGATGGCAGTCGCTCCACTGTAACTAACTGATCTGCAAAATCCTGCATCATGGTCAAGGCGGACACACATACATTCACAATCGGGACATTAACACGAAGATGATTATACCTGTAATAACTTTTCCAATATTCACTTTCAAAAGCAACATAGAATCTTAAAACACGCGCACCTTATATTTTCGGCTCTATCCAAAAGAATAATGCTCACACCTTTTACGCTTGTAGCCATTTTGTTTATCTCTACTTTCCGGGTGAAAACACAATTTGCATCGGCGTGCGTGCGTTTTACTCAAAGGAACTGATGTAACAATGGCCAATAGAGTGCGGTAATCGGCATTGTTTCCCGTACAATGTGCGGAGCTTAGTATATTTCCACCGAAAATAAGTTATAGATATACTTATAAGTGGAAAGTAGTTAAAGGGTATTCCCTGTATCTCTAAGGGTGCGTCCAGATCTCGCGAATTGTTGCTGTGTAATGCGAAGGGCACGATATACTCGTATTTCATCGTAGGTCGAAAGAAATTGAGACGTGCAAGCACGCCGCACGCAGTCCTATTTTTGAATCACTCGCTTCAATTCAAACGGTTTTCAATTTTGATTTTCTGCATGAAAAATTCGATAGTTTGATGCGTGATGCTGATTTTCTCTAATATTGAACCGTACTCTTCCGGTTTCAGTGTGATTTAAAATATATAGATTTTTTCATGCCGATAATCAAAATAAAAACCGTTCGATTCGAACCGAATGATTAAAAAACAGGGCCCCTGGGCTTAAGATAAAGAATCCTCTCTATGCCCTGGACGCATTCTTAGATATATAATCATCACTATCAGAAGTCCCAACCCAACGGTTGCATTTGACCGACTATCAAAAACGAGTTGTCATATCAGACTCAGAACGTCTGCCTCAATTTGCCATACGACATCCACTAAAGGAACCTTATTATCCAACTCTACCGGACGCGACAAAGCCACAAGTAATACTAACCTATTAATCCATTCGTACCCCAGGAAGTGTGCCCTGCCTACAGGTAATCACTCTGACGTGTGTAACGGCTCCTAATCGGTACATTCAGCGATGCGTGTAGTTAGACCGGACCGCACCCCGTGGCACGCACGAACCACCCACCTGTGCATGCCCATATCAAACGCCCTTTGACAATAGTTCGTGGTGATGGGGTGACGAGCTTTTTGGTCGGATTGTAGGTCTTTTGGGTAAAATTTAGCATCAACTGTCATCAAGGTGTCGTAAAGGCGACTAATGTCGTAGGAAGAGGGAGATTGTGTATTATCTGCGTATATAACGCAAAGGTGGCCTGCCATGCATATATATTATGGCAATTCCTCAGTCCTCCAGGAGAGTAGGGGAGAGAATAAGTCCAGCAATGGACATGGGCAGTTGAGACAAACCTCAAGGAGGTTTACCAATGTGTTGTATTGAAGATGTAATGTTTTTAGTATTATATTCTTTATTGTATACATACTCAGTTAGATACATCAAACAAAAATGAGTACAATGGCTAACTTATCTCTATGAGAGATTTCTTCCAGCTAACCACAAATTATGTGAAGCAAATTGTATAGCGGGACAGGCAAAGCATACAAAGCTAGAACATACTTATACAGGTAGGGAGACAACTACAAACTAATTATTTACTACAAAATACCCCCCCAAAACATAATACAATAATAATACTAATAATATATAGGCTACTAAATGGTTTTATAATACATAAATAAATATATAATACTATTACAAAGTCATAGAAAGATAGTGTGAATAAATAAATCTAAATCTAAAAATCTAATGTAAATGTGATGATGTGACAATGATCCCACATAGGATTCCCCATTGCCTTGGCAATCAGCTGTCAGGGAACTAACATAGACAAGGACATAAAAAAATTATCAAATTATCCAAGAAGAAAAACTCTTACCAGAACAATATTGTAAACACTGTCCTGCTCAGTCCCTAAAAGCCGATTTACACGTATTATGTTGTTAAGTAGTTAATTAAATGTTAACATAATATTAAGCCACTTAATGCATATAAACAACCTTATTTTCTTACGGGAATCTTACCCAGGACCTTTGCGAGGCAAACCGGCATGTAAACCAACTGAACTGTTGTCTTTGTACACGTACTTATTAATATTGCTGTTATGTACAAAATAACAGTACCAGTAGTAACACTTACTCCGCTAGTCACCCATAACCACCTTAGGTACGGATTACGTAAACGTCGCCGCTAGACCGCGTAATGCCCAAGCGGTGCTCGTAATACCCTTTTACTACAGAAACGGAACTCTACAAGCACTTTCTGGTCAATAGTCGCCGCCGACAGTTACAGTAAATGAAGCATTTTATACAACCTAGGAAAGAGTTACCTTACCTACATTCGATGAAGCGTTTTATACACAGGAAAGCAGATAATCAGTTCAGAAGTATGGTTTGCTTTGTTTAGTTTACGTAAAACTTGTAATACTTTAATGCTGGAACTAAACGTTCATTATTATATTAAATTCTATCGAATAGAGAAAATGTAGGGTTGTAGGTGTATGAGCAGTTAGGTTCTGTGATGAGCATTTGTTTCGATATCATCATCTAAACCATAGGACGGTCACTGAACTACTTCAACTTAGAGGCCGATCCAGGCATCATCCGCCCAGACTCATCGTCGGTCTTCGGGATCCTTGGTCGTTAGCCGTAGGCCTGCGCCAGAACCTTTTAGGTACATACCTAGGTAGTTCGGTTATAGGTCGCTTATTGTAAGCTTTAATGGCTCTAAAATGTCGTTTGAAACAAATTATAAATGAAAGCAAAAACATGCAGTGCTTATAGGTACTTCATTTTTGTTTAAATAAAAAGAAAATATTGTTCTCTCCCCCCAAAACTATTTTAATGAATCAGATGAGAATTGCAAAATCAATCAAGCCCGATCGAGAAACATGCTCGTTCATTATGAACTGCCGAATTCCTCGTGTTATAGGTCACAAGATGCCAGATTAAAGATGCCCTCGATGAGCGAACAAGCGATCGTATCTGCTGACCTCTGGAAATTGATCGGATTGCATCCGCCGGGGAAATGTCCGGGCCACGCCTCCGAAAATTACACGCTATGAAACCGCAAATCGTCTGCGGGGTCGTATCTTAATATTGCCTTGTTGTGTTAAAATGTAAGAACCACCATGCCTGTATGAAAATTGAGAAATCGTTTTTGGACAATGCTCTTACACTACCGACATACCGCACAATGAGGCTGCGTCGAAATTCGTGGTAATTTGCCGTTACTTCCAGCGTTCCTTTCTCAAAACGTGTCTGGCTTTGAATTTCTATACAATACAGAAAATATAAATATTCATAATAATAGTTATATCTCAAACTATCTTTGGCTAGATAGTCACGAGCAAAGAACATCGCATATAAGCTTGCTATAAAAGACAGTCAGACAATAGAATACACAATAAATTGAGTGATTATTGCCATCATTAACAGTCGACATACACATGAAACAAAAGCTTCGTTAACATAGGTACCTAATCCCACCAAGATAATACTTACGCAACTCACATCGATCTGCAACCCATGACCCTAACTTGATCTTCATGCTACATTTCGCCAAGGATCGCATCTCGAGAGGATCTGGAGCTTTGAGCTTGCTGGCTTATTCTGTCCTGTGGGGATGGATGCTACTATATTTCCTAAAAACTACTGAACGTATTTTGATGAAGCTTTACACAGTGTAATTTAAATTACCAGAAGAACATAGGCATTTTTTCCGATATTCATAGTAGTTCTTACAGGTTACGCTATAATAAGCAGAGATTTACTCGAAGAAATGAAATAAACTATTTTTTTAATGACTAGGTAGGGTATTATCGCATCCAAAATACCCCCTTAAATTCAAAGTTCGCTATAAAATATACCTTCATACTCCACATAAAAGGAAGCGTGTCGTTTTGAATTACATCCTGAAGCCGTATCGAGGCGACACTTGAACTGCGGGGACCGTATTGACACAAGTGGGCTTCTGTCTGCCCCTAGTATTTGTTTGGCCGCGGCTTTGCTTTAGGCCTTTGACGTGAATACCAACTGTGCATTGACATAGCTGTGAGCTATGATGCGGAACCAATAGTAGACGTCCACCTAGCTAGAGTATGGTGCAGTGCTGTTTGAGTGGAAAATGACGCGTTGTTGGGAAGAAAATATATCTCTTGTCCTGGGAAGGAGGAAGGGGGGGATGACTAGAGACCATCTTATGATTACAATATCAGTACATGTATATTGACGTTCCGCTGGGGCCCCGAGGCTGGTTGAACATTCATAAAAAAATCTCAAGAGCCGATTGGCAAGGCATGCGTGACCTGGGGCGATACAAATATTTTCTGACATTATTTATGATTTCATCTCGACAAAAACATTAAAACCAACTAACAATACCGCACCGGTATCTGTGACGCGATAAGCTTCGATGTTGGTATTGACGTTGGCGGCCACAAAAATTGCAAATTCTGATTCAATTAACGCGTTATGTAGTTCTCTTTGTTCCAATAAGTACTTACATCATCGGTTATTGAGGCTTAGGCCACACGTTGTTACGTAATTGGACTTCTGGCTGCGGTGTGCGATCCATCACTTTCTCTTCATAGATATCAGTCGGCCTCTTATTTGGGTCGGTCTGACTCACTTCTTGCGTATCCACTCAGCAGACGGCCAATGATACAAAGGTCATGCTCATAAATAAATCATTTCTCAATGGGGGTTAGCTCCGTGCGTGGATTGTTGGCTACTGAGCGTCGCAGTACTGGTCGTGGTGGATTGGATGGTCAATGCGATTTTCAACTCATAGGATCTTATCTTTTCCTCAGGGAACATTTTTCGGTATATTGCTATAAGATTTAGTGTCAAATTAACGGGAAGCCCACCTGATGGAAAGCGGTAGGTAACTGTCGCTCATATCATCTCACGCTTAGATTGTCTCAAATACTTCTGGCAAAGATGAAATTACTAGGGATATATAGTATGTTCAATTAATGAATGTATCTACCGCAAATATTACACGGGACAGCGCAGAATTTTAACAATCGATACCTATCTAAGCAGAAACATATAAGTATCATAATTTATTGCTCTAAGCGGTAGGTCTTAATTTTCAAATAACAACAGAAATAAACATTCCATTGAAACTTAGCGAGTGTGCCATTTCGTTTTATGTTTGCCCTATTTCGGTCACCGTTCGATTCGAAGCACAATGCCGGATTAATGGTCTTTTTACGTGAGCCGTTAGCGGAACCCTTCAAATGAATTTCGCTTGCACACCCGCCAACAGAAACAGTGTACACTAAAGGGAATCACAATTTAACGTTTGCTGTTGATTACCTACGCTTTCCAAAGCCAATTAAATTTTCTATACGTGATCTAGAAACCAATGTTTGTGGTTTGTCATATTGTTTCAAAGTTATACATATAGGATTTAAAATTTGTATGGAAATCTTAAATCCCATGTGATTTTAAAGTTACGATATATTTTGACGAAAATATGAAAAACTATACAAGTAGGTGGCTTCTGAATCAAGTCTATAAAATTTCATTTTCTTTGATAGCATAACATTGTACATAGCGCGCTCGAGGGAGACTCCTCTAAATTACACAATAAATAAAAACAATTTCATTGCAAGAATGTATAGTCTTCCTTTGAATTACATCGTCTGTCATCCTACTTAACTTTTTCTTGTATAAAAATACTCTCGATTGGCAAACAATTGTTACACTTCCTACACTCAATTAAGGAAAGATATGTATCAGAGTCTTCCCCGTGAATCAACTTAATGAGAAAAATGTGTGGATGAAAGATTTCTCACGCTTGGGAAACCCGGCCAACAGCATAGTTTGGATGGCTCGTTCATACAAAAGACGTGAATGAATCTCTCGCGCGGATGAGTGCTCGAGTTAATTTGATACCGACGTTGTGTATTCGATGCATCAGTGATCAACTCTATTCCATAGTCGATCGAGCCTCGACGTGGGACATGGTCTAATAAAATACAATTTGCCACCAAGAGTTCAAAAGAATTATAAATAAATAAATAAAAACCGTTTATAACACTTGTCTCACATAACGCACAATACATTTGGGCACAATTCAGTACATAGTACAGTAGACAACAACAAATGAGAAAGGGACAATGCTATCGTTACTTCATTACCTGTGACATAAGGAGACGTGCAACGGGGTGAGAGCTCAGCATAAGCCACGAGTGACGCCATGGTGCTGGTTTTCAGTGTGCCCCTCAGTGAAGCACCGACGTTTGTGGTTTCACATGCTAGAATTAACAGATTAGACAAAAATAAATAAATTGTTTGAATCTTGTGATAGCTCCATCATTCGGGTGCTACCTACTAAAATCAACGATAACAGATACTTACACACCGACCGCCTTTTGTACTTTGTGAAAAATTTGTGTTTTAAACTTAGAAAATCACGGTAAACCCTTCTGTTTGCGTTAAAAAGGTTACAATTTTGGCATCAACTGAGTTCTCTACTGTGATGCGATAAAAATCAAACCGGGACTCCAACAGTTGAGATATCATAATCATCATCACAGCCCATAACAGTTCACTGCAGGACTTAAGGCATCTCCCTCGAAAGGGAAAGTTATTGCCATAATCTCCATGCTTGGCAGGCGAATAAGAGATCGTAATTTTATAAATATAGCAATAGAAAATACGGCTGCCCATTTTTCAGCCTACGAAGACTCTAGATATTTTGTCTTGAAAACATTAATCGCCCTATACTACACCTACGAGTGTGAAAGGTTGGTGCTATTCTATTCTACAGGACACCACACGGCCAAGTTGAGTTGTTGAGAGTTGAGATATGCCATCTCGTAAAGGGTAAGCCCGCTGGACTAAACATTGCTGAAGACCAGTCATCACCGTCATCGTGGAATATTATTCCCTCCTTGGGTCTATGATTGTTCCTAATAGCCTACGATATGACTGTTTACAAACGATGTGATTGTCATATAAGTGAAATATGATAATAATCATTATTTATTATATTATCTCTTATATTATTGATGTATAACCGTGATACCCTTTCAAACCTCCATCTCTAATTGAAAAATAAACAAAAGGGGAGCTCGTAAGCGATTGTTCGGCGATTCTATCGTAGTCTGATGATGGCCAGTAGTTGAGTGAAACACGTGTTGAGTGGTCCGGTTTTAATTCCTCCATGTCCAGTCTTTCTTGGTAAAGTGTGTATTTGCTGCATGGGTTGTGCATTTTGGGTGGACGAACGGGAGGTGCAAAGACGTTTTCAGGTGTGTTCATTTTTTTGGCCTAATGTACCTAGTTTAGGAAAGGTAAGGTATAATTGATGAAATTTACACTTAAACGAGGACGTTAAAGTAATTTTACAATAAGATTTTCAGGTTTAGTATAGGTTATATACCTCGGTGTCAAATAAGCATAATAGAGCCTATGATACGTTTTATGACACATAAGTTTCACCTCAGGTTCAAGAGATTTTGTAAGAGAGGTAGGGCATAGCGGGGTATCCCGTTCCAATTGGAGCCGCCCGACTGGGGAAGTACCTCCACCTTACAGAATACCGCAGCTAAACAATACTCTTTTAAATAGTATTGTGTTTCTGCCGGTGAGTAAGGTTTCCAGTGCTCCATGGGGTGGTAATTTGGGGAACCGTGGCTTTGGCAGTGGAGGGACATTTGCCTTTTTGCTGCCAGAGTAACGTGTTATAGAGGTGTGCAACGCATTGGCGATACTCTTGGTGTTGCTATGTCTATAGGCAGTGGTGACCACTTTCCATCAGGTGGCCCGCTCGCCTGTTTGCCTACCGTATGACATAAAAAAAAGGTTCATTGTCACCGTGAGGACTAAACTGGTATGTTTGTGAGTACCTAAGTTAGAGCTCTATGATCCTCTCTAATTTTTTTGTGAGCCCCTTTCCTCAATGACAATGTACGATAAGGGTAAGTATTATCCACATATATCTAAATAAACTGACTTATTTAATGTATTATTTACAGGAATTCTAGTAAGAATATTTATTTCATTAAAATAAATCAATTTATTTACATTTCTGTGGATAATACTTCTCGTTATCGTTACTTTTGTCTTTTTCAAATGAAAGGCACTGTAGTGTGGGATAATATTAATGTTCTTCATTACAATTCATTATATCAGCCGAAAGCCGCCCAGTGCTGGGCATAGGCCTCTCCCAAATATCTCCACAAAGGCCGATTCTGTGCCTTCCGCATCCAGCTGGTATCTGCGATCTTTACCAGGTCGTCGGTCCGCCTTGTGGGAAGCCTACAAGGACTACAAGGAGGTACTGACAATTAACAATTATAACTGTTAACATTTAACGAAAAAAAATTAGGAGAAAAAATGTGGAAATGGAAAAATTGTGAGTCAGGGTCGAAGCGCTCGATAGTCTCTATCTACCCCTGAGATATAACTATACGTAGGTGTGTATATAGAGTTATGACTGACTGTCCATAGTCATTGATCAGCATTCAGACCAAAGGCCATTCAAACATATAATTATCAACCATATGCTTACTTTTATCTTGTCTAGCCCAAGCGACTGCGAAGCAAATATGTTTCAATCGCCCATTATACTAATGTAAGTGGATATTTAGCCGTATACGTGAGTATCGGTTGGAGCTGCGACACATGTCGCATATGGAGTGCTTGTGGCCTTAAGGCTGCTTGCTCCGACTTATGCATTACAACAAAATGCATTTTCAAAATAAATCAATATAGAGTAGTAGTGGTTGTAATACCTATATTTTGGTAGACCCAACTTTCTGCCACGTAAAAAAGGTTTGAATTATTTACAACTGCGACTTTTCCGATGTACCGACCTTCCGAGGCATTTCAGGATTTTAAGCATGCGTCTAAACTGAAGTCACTGCGGTAGAATACATATTGGCTTTTATTTAAATGAACTACCAAATAACGGCTATCATAATTATGTGCCCATTTTCTGGACTACGGGGACCTGTCAGGTCTGCATCTAAGTAATCATTGGTCGCCTTGGACGAACCCCCGTTACTGGTAAGGGTTGGTTCTAATAAATTCTGCCGTTAGGCAATAACTTTCCGCCCGCACACAAAATTGACAGTCTTTATTAAATCTTCGACATGCCGATCTTTCTTTTAAATTACTTCTCCTACTTATTATAATTTCGTACTTAGGTTATAAAATGCAGTGGCCGAGTGGTTTAGGTGACTCTTAAGCGAGCGGTTCAAATCCCACTGCAGCCATGTATCAATTACTCTTTCTGATTTATGTACATTAGTTGAATGATAACCGATCCTCATATGGTGAGGGAAAATATCGTGATGAAACCTGCACATTTAGGTGACTACATGTGTAACCGTTATCTAATCTGGTCAGGTTCCAGTGACAGCAGGGTCACGGAGGACAGATGGTAGTCGCTCCACTGTAATTATCTGATCTGCCAAATCTTGGATCATGGTCAAAGCGGACCCCAGGCCCTCGTACGCGAGAGGACAACTGGGACATTAAGGCCATGATGATGATGACTTAGGTAATAAAAACAGATAATATACATAAAACTTCAATACTTACCCTATTTAGTATGTACTTCATCTTGCACCTAACGACTACTTACCACAGACAGAATCACACATTATTTTACTTTCCGTGCCATTCAAGTCAAAGAGCTATCATTGGAGCAATCGCTAATCCAATAAAAAGCTAATAAAACAATCGGAAACAACGTGAGAAGCGCCGAGTCTCTGGAGGAATCGCTTTACAGCATAAGAAACAGTAATGAGCGTACCTAGTGAGCAAGTCGGGATAATGGTTGATCATTTATGATTCCGGACAGATCGCTGCGGCTGCATCCGCGTTTTTGTTTCGCTCCCATTCATGGTGGCTATTGCCTATTGTCCTTCGACAGACCAGCTTCAGAATAAGAACATATTACGAGGACTGCACGACATTCTTCCTAAGTTAGAGGTGAGTAGGGAGCGTTCTTTTACTGCTTGTGGCATGTTGGGTTGATTGAGGAATTCGGATGTTTAGGGATTTGATAGTTCTGTTGTTAGGTATTTTATTTGTAAAGTAAAACTGAAGGAAGAATTAATATAATACTTAGGTACTTATAGGTAACCATAATCCAATCTGGTCAGGTTCCCCTGGTAGCAGGAACAGGGAGGTCAGATGGCTGGCGCTCCACTGTAATTACCTGATCTGCGAAATCCTGGTTCATGGTCAAGGCGGGCCCTCGTCGCGAGAATATAACCGGGACAGTAACGCCAAGATGATGACTTAGGTACTTATATAGGTACCTATGGAATCCTTATAATATAAAACATTGCAATTTGAGGTCTAGAAGTTTTAGATTAAATTGGGCAATTCTGTTAAGTATATATTTACAAGACAAGTTAATACGTAAATAGATTTTAGGTTGAACTCTCCCAGTAGACAAATAGGTTTCATTTGTCTTTCTCGGGATAGCCCGCTTTTCCATTACGCAGTCTTACATTTCTTTTACGTGATTCAGAATGTATACAATGTAAATTTATTATGAGCATGGTTATGGATATACAAACACACGTGATTTTAAGCGAGACAAGGGAGCAATACTAACTCTTACCAACCAGAGGTCCAAGTCACGGACAAAAGTTGTATTAAATTGACATAACAGCATGGACAAAAACGTTTAGAAAAAGAGGCCGTCAGTATTCACAACATTGCACGTTCGACTAACAATGGTTCACGAAAAATAAACCGTTTACAACTTTGCCATTATTCCCAAGTTATTTATTTGTCAACCCGAAAGGTCGTTGCGAGATCGCTGCCTACGTGACTGTATAGCAACTATGGGTACAAGGCACCTGCCGCCGATTTTAGTACCTACACTGTAATTCAATCATGGTTCCGTTCTCTGTGGAATTGTTACTACATACGTTAATAATATAGCGTAATAGATAAATGATATTTAATATTGTTGGACGTATTGGACGACCTGAGTGGTTCAATGGTCAACATGCCGGTCTGCCACGCAAGAGGTCCCGGGTTCGATTCCCGGCCGGGCAGAAATTAAAATGATGAATTTAAATTTCTGTTACGGGTCTGGGTGTTCTATATATAATAAGTATGTATTTAAAAAGTATTTAAGTAGTATACCAGTTATCTAGCACCCATAGTACAAGCTTTGCTTAGTTTGGGGCTAGACGGAGCTGTGTGAATTTGTCCACGAAAATTTATTTATTTATATTTAATTTAATAGGAGTCGAATAGGAAGGCAAATAGGTTAACATATTTGTAACACATCTATAATGTATCTGTCCACCGAGGCATACCGTAGGTATTCCACGAAGCAAAAAACAAAATTTACACAAAGTGTAAATATAGTAAACCAACCGAAATAACTGACTCAAAAAAGGGTCACATGAAGACTGAGACTGAGATGGACGATCCTTCCTTATCAAATGACATTTACTGAAAAGATGTTTCACTCATTGGAATGGTTTATAATGTTATTGAACAGTTTGCTGTGTGGCGAGATAAAAATACATTACCTAGATTCAAAGTCAGAAACATCATACATAGCCAGAAACACAAAAAGCCATAAATGCACAAAGACAGAAACGCAAAATGCCTCAGTCGTAGCATCTATCTAGATTAGGTATTCTGGATGCAGCGATCTCATTACCATTTTATCGTGTAGGCATAAAATCAGTGCAAGCTGTGTCTTGAAAATAAGTAATATTGTTCGATAGAAAGTGGTGTTCCCGCGCTTACATTAGATAATATCCATTACATAGTAGAGCATTACAACCGAAATCTGATTCAGATTCGGTATTAATGTACGAATAAACCATCATCGCTCATTCGACCGAATGGCGGAGCGTCCATTAGCGGATTCCTCGGATTTCAGCGGCCGCGCGGGCCCCGTTGCGCTTTATTGAGCAAATTTTCAGTTACCTCCCTTTTTATTCCACCTTTTTCAATTTCAGTTGGCAGTTTTTATGGGTATTTTACGCAAAAGTTAGTTTTTCACAGAGCATCGTATTGCGGATTTTTTTGCTGGAAATGAAAGTCTGTAATATGCGTCGTATTAACATTTTCTATATTCTGGTCATAATATAAACAGAAATAATAATAATTTATTATTATCTACCTATTAAATTATAGATCATAAAAATAACATCGTTTCATAAATCACTCATACGCTAACCTAGCTTCCAAGTTTCGGGGCTATAGACTATTACCTATAACCCGACATTATTATATTAGGCATACCTACAGTATACCTAGCTTGCACGATATCTACCTATAGATACCGTTAGATATGTAAATTTATTTTGCATTTTTAAATGCACATCTGCAAGCCTAACCACACGCTGTGACATGCAAATAATCGTCAACTGTGCAGGAGATGTCTTCAAGGAAAAAAAGAGGAGCAAAATGAACAACATAAAAGTGCTTTTTTTGCAAAACAAAATCATACGGTATTCGGGCTTTGCGTAGAGCTTCAGGGGTTCGAAACCCAGCACACTCGGTGGGCTTAGCGACAAAAACGTGTAAGTTACAAAATAATGATTTTAAGTTTTAATATTTACAATTTTTTTTAATTCCAATTAATATTAATCAAGCTTTATTTTCTTTACTAAGAACTACATGGTTGTTCTGGTTCTAATTTGCATAATATAATTAACTTTCTTAATACGTTTTCTTACCCTCAGAGCTTATAGGTTAAGAGAATAAGATAAGCTTAGAAAACTACGCTAACGGCAGCTATTTTAAATTTAAACCATAGCTAAATAACTTTCACTGTCAATCAAAAATATTATAAAATTAATAAAAATGAATATACCTATCTGAAATATATACTAATAATACTATTAATATTGTAAAGAGGAAAGATTTTGATTTTTGTTTGTAATGAATAAACTTCAAAACTACAGGATCGATTTTAATAATTCGTACACTAATAGAATGCTACATTATCATTAAGTAACAAAAGCTACTTTTTATCCTGGTAAAGTTAATTGTTTACATAGATCAGAACTGCGCGCGGGTGACAGCCGCTGAGAACAGCAAGTATATTGCATCCTGGTTAAAAGCATGGTCTACGGAAACATTATAAATAACAAGGCCATAAGATGAAAATTCGCTTGTTAAATTACAAATAGAAAATGTGCAAGTAATATTTAAATTGTTTCGTTTTATTTATTTCTTCCGTCTTTATAATAATATCAGGTTTATTATCTATAATAAATTTCAAAAACTCAAGCCACGTCTTGTAAACAACATTTAAACTAAATTATATACAATTTGGCAGAACATGCCACAGAAACCTATATCTACTACACTACAACAACAAAAAAACCTCAAAAATTTAATTTTGTAAGTTGTGCCATTTCTCCGGAACGCCTGCATCCAAACCGGCGCGGCGTCACGTCAGTCGAAACCCAACGACCGTTCGAGCGGTACGCGCACGCCCGCAGTTCCCTTCGTCACAAGCTGACGACTCGTGGAGTGAAAAAAAAAAAAACTTGCAACTACACTACTACAAAGAATTTCTAAGTGACACCTACAAATTAGATATCAAATTGGATTTCTTTCGCCGACGACACCGATTGTTTTCCCTTGGCCAGTTTGCGTCGGTACGCTAATTGCTGTTTGCGGAGGTAAGTAAACTTCATTTCTGTTTATCTTTCGCCGGCCGTTACCATCGGCCACTTGCGCGCTTTTATTCCATTCAATTTGCCGCTTGCGACGTTTTGCGTCGCGGCTTTCTTTTAAGTTCAACTCACTTCCCGTGCCGGTTGCGAGCGTGGGTACCTGCCCTTATAACTTCTAGTTTAGTACGCCCGACTCGAAATGATCCTTGTATCGAAGTGCATCATTCATTCCTGATCCCAGCCAGAGCAGTAAAAAGCTACCTTTCGCGTGTTCTATCTATCGGGCAGCGGTCCCGACCAAACCTGTTCTCGGTCAGATGATAGTTTGTTGTTATTTTTTGCCCGAAGGTATCTCGGCCCGTCTCTTGGTACTTAAATTCCATAGAACTACTGCCTTACGCTATCTGAGGCGCATTCTAATCCACTAGACTCTGTGAATAGTAAATTATAATTACTGTATATGACCATTTATATCGTTAATTGACTATTATTTCTTTGTTTATTGTGGACATATAGGTATATTGGACTTGATTATAATTGGCCAATGATTTACCACAATATAAACCGTTTGTGGTAAGTCCTACCTAGCCCCTAGATACCTACTGAGAAGGTGGAAACATGTATGATGCGAATAGCTTTCACAATTGTATTGTGTTATTTTACCTGACATTGTGTCCACTGTGGTAGTTCAAAATCACTAATCTGTTGTAGATTAGAATAAGTATTGGAATGTTAATCGCTTTCTTAAAAAAAAAAGTTTAAAGCTAAATATAAGAAATGCATAATATAAATGGACTGGCAGATAACAAATCTTTACAATATATTACTAGTAATTTATAAATACTTAGGTAAGTATCTAATTGAAGCCTCTGTGAATGTGATCAAGTATACAAAATATTGCATAGGTACTTAACTGATATTTCCGCTCAAAACTTGCTATAAGTATTAAATAGTAAAATCTCGGCTGTAGGTACTGTGTTTTTCCTCGCCTCAAAGGATATGACTATATCACATTCCTAGAATCAGAATGAACTGTACCTTATAGGTGTAACAGTCCATTTGCCAAAACCTTTTGACATCAGCTTGACCAACATTTAGTCATCAGTCCCCATGCAACCTGTACAGCGACATACACTTTGCATTCTAAATGAGTGTGGTCAACAATGAATACCTATAACAAAGTGACTTACTGCGCTTCTATATTTTACTAGCAATATTTCAGTCTGATCCTGTCGCATACCAACTTTACTGAGAAGGTTGGTCCAAAAATATCTCTATAATCGGCCTATAAACATGGATTAACCAGAAAGTAGACATTTCTATATTAATCCTCGAACACCCTTGCTAATGCACAACATGGAGTACTACGTGTCAATCTGCCAATCCCATCTCCCCGGATAACACGATTAATAGCTAGCGAGAGCGATCGAGGCTCATATTAATTAAAATCCCGTCTCGCTCGGCTAGGTTATTGGCTCAAGATATTCAAATAAATCCAATCCATCACTTCAGGCTGCACTTAATATTCAAAGTCTACAAACTCGCTCTGACAGGTTTAAACTTTTATAATATCTTGCAGCTTCGTTCGGAAAGTCTTGGCGATGTTTTTGTACGATAAGACGGCTTGAAAATGTATTTGATTTTATAAAAAATATAATTTTAGATATACCTTTAATATGATACCGTAGACCGTTATCGGATGTTGATGAAGTTATAGTACAACGTTAATATTGAATTTGGATAGGTTCAACGATTTGTAATTTCTTTTTTTAGCATACAATATAGCCTAAAGTCGCTGATATCGCTAAAAATATAAAACGGTCACTTATATCTAAACCCTGCAAACGTTATAATCTCCCGTATCACCGTCCCTAATTCAGTCGGCACCGAAAACCCATTACACATGATGTATTACGTTTGATAACACCGCACACCGCTAGCCGTACCCCGGCCGTTGGCAGGAGCGTAGGAAATAATAAACATGACAAATTACGCAGACCTATCTCAAGAGCATACAGTGGGTACAGGGTACCAACTAAGGAGTAAGTACACAGACACGATAACGCGGGGTAACGCCCTGGCGACATCCGCTGGCGGGGCCGACGACGCCTAGTGTCTTTAAGGCCTAGCGGGGATGATTCTCCTTTGTTTTCCTCCAAATTGCGCGGATCTAACTCAAGACCATACAGTGGGTACAGGGTACCTACAAAGGAGTAAGTACACAGACACGATAACGCGGGGTAACGCCCTGGCGACATCCGCTGGCGGGGCCGACGACGCCTAGTGTCTTTAAGGCCTAGCGGGGATGATTCTCCTTTGTTTTCCTCCAAATTACGCGGATCTAACTCAAGACCATACAGTGGGTACAGGGTACCTACAAAGGAGTAAGTACACAGACACGATAACGCGGGGTAACGCCCTGGCGACATCCGCTGGCGGGGCCGACGACGCCTAGTGTCTTTAAGGCCTAGCGGGGATGATTCTCCTTTGTTTTCCTCCAAATTACGCAGATCTAATTCAAGACCATACAGTGGGTACAGGGTACCTACTAAGGAGTACACAGATATGATAACGCGGGGTAACGCCCTGGCGACATCCGCTGGCGGGGCCGACGACGCCTAGTGTCTTTAAGGCCTAGTGGGGATGATTCTCCTTTGTTTTCCTCCAAATTACGCGGATCTAACTCAAGACCATACAGTGGGTACAGGGTACCTACTAAGGAGTACACAGATACGATAACGCGGGGTAACGCCTTGGCGACATCCGCTGGCGGGGCCGTCGACGCCTAGTCTCTTTAAGGCCTAGTGGGGATGATTCTCAGTATTCATCCTCATCATCATTAAAGTGTATCTAAGTGAAGGGTGGGATGCCCGTGGTGCGATGGACTAATGACCTGAAAAGGGTATCGGGGACGCGGACTGTCCAGGAATGGTGCTCTTTGGGATAACAAAAGCAAGGATTGATCAATTGATGGATTAACTTTCAGTTATTAGCAGCGTGCATACGAAAAGTTCTTCAAAGAAAGAAATTTCTGCAAAAAAAAATTCTTTATAGAAATAAGTTGGCCTGTTGTGTCTAATATATTATGTAATATACTTTTTGTAACAATCTTGTGTACAATAAATGGTTAAATAAATAAATAAAAGTGGACGCAAATCGCTGAGTACTTGCGAGATGGTAGGACGTCTATGCCCATTAATGGATAAAAACTAAGTGTGTAGGATATAAATAATAAAAGTCTTACCATTAATTCAACGTCATGTTTTCATAATTTGGGCTCAACCTTTGAATTGAAATTAATGTAAATACTGGCTCTGAAAATGTGTCCTGGCGTTTACGAGATATCATTTTATTATCAATTGGTTTAGGTAGGTTCTGCTACTGATTACCTAGCATAAACATTTATAAATATTAAATTACGATTTCATTTGTGATAGTGGATAGATTTTATGTTTACTTACTGCTTACTAAAGCTTTGATACGTACCTACCTATTTGGGTTACAAAAACTGTTTAAATTTAATTTTCTACGTAAACAGTTTGCAGGCGGTAATCAAAATGCATCCAAAACAAACAGTTCGTCACGCACCTCACAACCGTCGACCGTTGAAACATCTGCATAGACAAAACTGGGGGAGCTCGCTGCGAGGTATTACACAAAAGTATCAAAACAGCCATTTCTTCGCCCCCTCGCCGCTTGTTCAGTCGTTGGCGGAATACAAACTGCCTTGTCAGGATCGACAATAAAACAAAGGAACGGGCTGATTTATAACAGCCACTTTCATTCGGTACTCTCTGGCAACGTCTGTTACCGATAAGACAATAGCACCGGGCACTGGTTTTACTCGTTTACGTCAAAACTCCAGCGTTTGTTATCAATCAACTCGGGGCTGTGATAAGTGACTCAATAGAACTCGTTCCGCGGCGACACTGATCGAACAGTTTCGCATTCCACGCCTGTTTACTGTAAATCGATTCGCTTTAATTGAAAACGTAAAATGTGGTCGCATTAGAGACAATGCATAGTGATTGAATTACTTAATACAACAGGCAATACATAACTCTAGCTAATCTAGAATAAGCTTTTGGCATATCGCATTAATTCCACCGTTTGGTTAACCAAACAAAACATTGGAGATCACGAAAAAACGGGCTTAAAATTACCCACGCCGACCGTGGGACTTCTAGCGCTCACCTCCAAGCAACGTTTGTCCAAATAGGCCTATTTTATATAATTCCGTTCCGTACCGTCCGGAAGTCAAAGAGCTGTGGGAACATCGATACGGGACGCACCTGCGGGGGTGGGATATAAATAATGCGCTAATTCCACGGCGGAACCAGATTTCACTGACCGCAGTGACCTGGTTGCGTTTGCTCGGCTGCTCCAGAAATAATTAGGCATTATTGAATGCTAGCCAATTGTACCGCACCTATGGAAGCTGTGTCGGGTCACAGAGAACTATAAACATCGTAGTCGGGTCGGTGTAGTAAGTAGGTCTTCCTAATTATTTTTCTTAAAATATCTTAACAAGCGATTTGAATAACACTTTATTATTATAAGAAAGGTGACAAACCTGACCAACATTGAAAATATAGGAAATCGCGACAGCCGCAACGCGCTCGATAGGAAAACATACCACCTGTTTTTTTCTGGTAAAGAACTTATAGTAAACCCAACTTAAAGAAAGAAATAAAGATGAAAGTTCTATTGTTACATTAGGTGGCATGCGACAGGATCACAAATAGCACTTTTGTGATTATGAAACAGAACTGGCATACCAAAATAACTAGTGCTCGTTAGTATTTTAAACGGTACCTAATTTATTTATTTATTTATTTTGGTTCACCAACAGTTTGTACACAAGATACATAGGTAGGTATAAACTATAAAAAATACATTTTGTACTCTAGTTTTAAGTGTAAAACCAATTATAGGCAAACACATCGTGTATCGTTAATCATTGATAACTGACTGGACATCATAACAACAGCAGTGAGTACTTTTATATTAAGGTAAGTTAAAACAGGTATAACAAAATAACGAGTTACAGGTTAGTGTAGGTTAATATTATAAAACAAAATTAATTTGAAATTCAAATATGGGTATGTAAACTGGAATTTAACTATGTCAATTCACAGTGCTTCTTCGCGATCTAAGGCGCATTTTCGTCGAAAGCATGCCTGAACAAAGTGGTCTTAAAACTCATACTCTTGAGGTGGAATAAATCTACATCCGCCGCTCCGCACAAATGATTGTATTCCCGGCACATTCGGGGGACTGTGGAGTGCAGGCCCAAATTAGTCCTATAATACTTATTGGTAAAAGTTCTTTTGTCTACGACGCGGCTATGTATTCGTGGAACATTGAGGTTCAACTGTTCAATCAGTTGAGGACAGTTGACCAGACTATTGGCAATTTTGTACAATAACATCAAATCAGCAATCCAACGTCGCTTCCTAAGTGGTATATATAATGGTAATATATATTAGGCGTAGTAAAGAAAAGCAATCTTGAAATGGTAACATATTTCACAGTGATTAGATACTGTCCATTCTTATAAGGAGAACAAGATGAATGACATAATCTGGAAAATCTGTATATGAAAATTTTATTAATTAGTGCCTGCTTATTTAGGAACTTAAAATTAAATGCGACTCGCAACAAAAACATGCAGTAAGTATATACAATTTCGATACGATATTGTCGAAAGCCATATTAACATTTAAAATACGTCGACCGCCTTGACGTTCCTTCTTTTTAACTTAAACAGTGTCGTATCATCGAGATTAACAAATGCGCAGCCACACCAACAAAACAACTCTTGTGACTCTGTGGTGTCTGAACGTATGTTATTTACGCCCAAGGATACAGCCCTCGGATTCGCGTCACGTGAAATGCAATAACACGAGACGAGTTTAACAGGTGGGGCGTGCAATACTGCTGGTAGTTACCAGGCGTGACATTCGACCGGACCGGAATTCTGTCTTGTCAAATTTATTCCGGTTTCGACACTGTGGAGACCAGCGCGAAAATGAGTACGAAAGCGTGTCGAAACGTCGCCCTCTTTTCTTCTAACACTTCATTTATCATCCTCTTAATGTCTCCAGGGAACTGTGTCTTTTCATTCAACCAAAAAATTAATTTCATCCCAACCTCAAACCGCACCGTTCCGGGAATCGTAATTGCGTCCGCCCTTTATAGCTTCTCAATCTTCGATGGTGGCCTTAATTCCAGTGGTCTATAAGCAGTAATATTTAGTCGGGATATGACGGCAAAGAGCTCTTTAATGAACAAAGAAACTAAGTGCTCAGAGGATAGAGTGGATTTCTCGTTGAAAGCCCGCTATTATGAGAGACTGAAGGAGCAGTGAACTTTGTTGCCTTCCGAGGCCGTCCTCCCGCACCTGAGGTTCACTCACACAGCCATTAGTTCGAGCGTTTATAGTTCCGAGATAGTCATCACGTGCTTATCACCACCGTATTATTATTCTCGAAAACTTACTATGAGATTTTTAACCCGTCCAAAGCCATGAGAACTACGTTAATTGTCATTTATTCCACGCAATTAGGGTAAGCTCAAGTTACGTATATACGTAAGTTACCTACTTATATTAGTTTACATTAAGCTAATGGTTGAGTTCCATAGAATTTGTTAAGCAATATTTAACGCTTAGTCTTAGAAAATGTTATTACAATGCGTTTTCCATTACAAAGTGGTTTATAGCAAGTCATCGGAGTAATAACGAGAAGAATTGTTCTATAATTCCTCGATCGTGAGGTGGCGAAAATCTTGAATATTCAAAATGCCGCGGCTGTGATTGAAGTTTAGGTTCTAAAATAAATTTTCTGCCGCATTATCTCTGGATCATTCTCGGAAGATGAAAACATTAGCCGCAGCGATGGTTCTTCTAATACGGATGTTATTTCTGGTTGGACTTTTACGGGAGTGTGAATGTCTATTTTGAGAGCTCGTCACGCCACTCCGGCGCATCGCGACGGCATAGCTGACAGAGAGACCGCTTTATAATTAACAAATTAGTTCCACTAACATAATTAATAGCCTGAGATTTCGTTTGGTCTCTGTGTTGGACGGGCTTAATTGGCTGTGTAAGTAAATATTGTGAGACGTTTGATTGTGAACTAGTCCCGATAGTTATCGTAGAAAAGAATTGAAATTACTATGCTTGCGCCACGGTAATTCTGATCCGAACAATTTGCTCGCATGCAGTTTGTGGTTGTTAATAATAGAGCCAGGGTGGAAGCAGGTGCATCGCTTATGGGAACCAGCTAGCGCGAACAGTAAACAAGAGCTATAAAAATCGAGATTGTTCCATAATCCACTTGCAAGTACTGAGTGTGCTGTGGTTCAATCGAGCAAATTACCTATGCAAATGTTAGAGAAACATTCATATTTACTCCTTGGTTTATTTTAAAGCTTTTACAAATAAAACTCATGTTAAAATCAGACTGTCAGACTACTGTAAAATAAGTACTTTTAGTAGTGCATTCTTTATGGATCTCCATTGTATCATAAATTAAAAATTTGCTGTCTACATCAGATTTTCTATTGCGACATTTGATACAATTCATATTTTATGTTCCAACTACAGTCCTCTTTATTTCTGTCGAACCTATTACCTACAGGCATTAATATACCATAAAGTAGTTAGCCTATCAACATCTAGGCAAGAGCGCTGTAGCGTGTGTGAACTCATAACTCCGTACACTGATATACCTACTTGTCGCGATGAGAGACTCATTAAGTCCACAATGCTACATGTAGCTAGTCCGTGTGGGAAACCGAGAGTGTAGGCCGTGTTTAATGTAATTGCTGAGCTTTCCACAATAAATAGGCGTCGTTAGAGGACGCAAGGGCCATTACAGAGGCTGCTATGGCGCTGCCCTCGAGTCGGCACTCTAGGTCTGAAGCTGAGGTCTCTCGCACTAATTACTGCCACGGTTTAAAATCTCGCACTGAGAGAACGTGTGTTGTCGATAGGTTGAGCGTAGTCACATTTTTTGGCAATTATTAATAATAGTGGACGCGCGACTTCGATTGCGTGCACCTTCTGTAGCCCTACCTACCATTTTTTCTTGCTTATAAACATTCCTCTTGAATCACTCTAGCTCTTGTTGAAAATGGCATTAAAATTTAAAATATCTAAGCGTACACAGATACATATATTGATACATAGTGACAGACGGCGGGAAGCGACTTTGTTTTATACTATGTGTTGTTCAGTCACATAGCTACGGTTGTGGTATACAACTTCCATTAAACAAGGCACCACTCATCCTGCTCAATGCTACGAATTTAAATATATTTTAGAATCAAGTAAAGCAGGAAGGCACTCTTTTTTAATGGTTCGCCTCAAGTCGAACCGTTTTTATTTAGATTTTCTGATTTTTCCTATATTTGAATAGTTTCCTTATGTAATTATAAAAATATTGAATTTTTCATGCAGAATTGAAAACCGTTCGACTCGAGGCAAGTGGTTCAAAAATAGAGACCCTGTTTGTTCGACAGTATAAGTAGCGTATTCCTATCAAAACTGTTATGGTAATCCAGACTCTACCTTTTTCTAACGTTTTTTAGCGTGTAATTTAGGATCGCAGGATTTCTCTGTGACCTGTGTAAGAGTTGTGTGTGCCCTGTACCTAATTGCACTGGATATCTTAGGCAAACCTACAGAAATTCATAAGTATAACACTACTACACCAAAGTGTCTACACTCCACAATATGGTAACACTTTATACTTCATTGTCAACCTGTCCGTCTGTGTTAATTAACGCCCTCATACAATGACATTCTTAGCGCCAAATATGAAATGGTATTCCGAATGTAATAAAGCTGTGTAGGTACCCACTATGTACCCACACAAAGTCAAGAGAGGTCAAAAACGCTCACATTAATTCCAGTACGTAGTCGCTTTTTTCCCATTAATAGACGTTAAATGTTAATGTTATCAGATCTGATAGATTAGTAACATATCTTATAGAGTGCCTCATTAATTTACCCTTCCAAAACGTGCTGCAAATATTTAAACGCCTCCGCGTACTTTGTATATCTCTGCTTTGCACGATCAAAGAAGTGGAACTGGATGCATAAATAATCATAATCTTTATGTGATCAAAGAAAGATTCCTACTAATAGAAGGAGATGCTATAATTATATGACTAATTGGCCTAACAGCTGTTTGATTTCAATAATTTGGAATTTATCATGGAATAAGTACTTAGAGATGTAACTAACTATAACTATATACTAAATTACATAAACATAAACAAGTAAGTTTTTTTTTTAATCATATTTATGTACAGCTATATTATTATAATAATTAAAACGATTTCACTATTGCAATCGTAGTTGTACGATTAGTCGTACAACCGTTTGCGATATGACTTTACAACCAATTGCTCATAAAAAGCAAGAACTTATGACACTTTTCCGTCGAATTAGTCATTTAATATTTTATGACAGACGACTATGACTTGCTCAATATGATTGAATGACCACTGTACGACTATTTTGCCATATTAATATTGCGCGAAAATCGCGTTTTGCAACCGTTTTTATGCCTAAACTAGTAAACGTCCGCGCACAACTACTTTACCCCGACCTACTCTCTTTTTCTTGCTTAGAAGCCTTCCTCTTGAATCACTCTATCAATTGTTGGAAACTGCATTAAAATCCGTTGCGTAGTTTAAAATATCTAACCGTATATAGATACATTGGGACAGACGGCGGGAAGCGACTTTGTTTTATACTATGTATAGATTGCAAACCATCCATTATTAACAAAATCTTTTGTAATCTTACTACACTTGTACGACTTAATTTTTAATAGTGGGATGTCTCTCGTAAAATTGACCTTTTTTATACCACTAAGGTGGCAAACAAGCTTACGGCCCTGATGGATAGCAGTCACCGCAGCCTATGGACGTTTGCTAAACCAGGGGCATCGCCTAAAATGCCGTTCTCCCTAATAAAGGTAATAAATATAAAAGATGAATTCAAGGTTTGCCATGGTACAAAATTCAAGCAATATTTTATGATACCAAAACGCTTTTGATGATACGCCAAATCGCGTTTGATGTTGTTGGACCACGCAATCGTTATATTCGTTCAACAAATAATTTGAATACCTTCGTGCAGAATTTTATTTTTAAACCCCTTTTTTCAAAGGTATATCAATATAAATAATAGTGGCATTCGATAGTCTCTGTCTTACCCTTATGGGATACGGGCGTAGGTGTGTATATGAAACCATATAAAAAAATGATTTCCTCGTAATTATGTGCCTATCTAAATTATTATCATGACCCATGTATCACGTGTTGAACGACATAAATCTAGACTATTAATAAGTATAAGCGATTCTGGCCTTATTTAGATTAGATAGATGTAAATTATCACGTGCATTAGACCAGAAAAGCAGGTGTCGAAATCGCCCTAAGCGGCAGATGTGCTTTCCAATTTGGTAACAATATATACGACAGTCCATGTGTCTATTTAATCTTTGTTATTACTAAAACAGGATACCAAAATAAGTTACAAGTGATTTATTTTTAATTAAGAACTGTAGGTGTAGGTACAACAGTACTCCATTTGTAACCATGATCCAATCTGGTCAGTTTCCCCTGGTAACGGGATCGCGGAGGTCAGGTGACAGTCGCACTGTAATTCTAATTACCTGATCTGCGAAATCCCTGTCGAAGGCGGACCCTGGGCCCTCGTACGCAAGAGCACAACTGGACATTAACGCTAAGATCATTTTGTATTGTTTTTATAGATCAATAGATATTAATTAGCGCATCGCAGAACCGGAGTAAAGGGATGACCAGGAAGCAACAGTTTATAATTTCACGTCTACTTGAATATTAAGTATCAGGTACCTTAGCTTTGATAACTGAAACCAAGTAATAGAAATGCTTCCATCAGACTATTATTAAAATAAACATAACTTAAGGTTTCATTTGAATAAAAGCACGCCGTAGTCGGTGGAGTCATCGCATCACAGCTCGGATTACATTACTCGGCTCGCGGGTTTTTACTATGCAAATATCACCTTGAAGCTTTTTTTCCTTTTAAGCATTACGTATCTACCTACCTGCTGTATTTTGTTGAATCGATTTCCTTATACTGTGACGTGCATTCCGTTTATTAAATTTATCGGTAAGGTGGTGAATGATTAGGTACATTGCCACCCTCTCCAATAAACCAATTTTTCTTTTACTCTGTATTAACAAAATATAATTCGTATCTATTTTTTTTTGACATAGTAATTGCAAAATTGATTTTATATAAAACGAAAACTTAATTCTTAAACTTTTAAGTTTAAAGGTTTAAGATTAAAGTTAAGATTAGATTAGATACATATTAAGTTCAGAATTAGGTTTAAACGAAAACTTCAATCTCAAAACTTTTAAGTTTAAAGGTTTAAGATTAAAGTTAAGATTAGATTAGATACATATTAAGTTTAGATTAAAGTTTAAATGAAAACTTTAATCTTAAACTTTTATGTTTAAAGGTTTAAGATTAAAGTTTTCGTCTTATATAATTCATTATCATTATAAATAGTCCCAAGTCCAAGGTAACTAAGCAAAACAACTGATATGTATTAATTGCATGGATGAAATCCACAACAAAATAAGTGCACTTAAGTCGCAGACATTCAATATAAGGACTCAGCTTCAGTAAAGCTTTTATTGTTTCTGAATCCCCCTTTACCGTTGCATTGATACAAAATGAATATCTGTAAAGACTATTTACACGGTCCGACTACTTCGAATGTTTTACTACCTATACTGCGTACCCTAAAATTTATCGATGTTTTTTTAAATAATATATAATAATATATATATAATATAAATAATGAACAAATTCACATAGCGCCATCTAGCCCCAAACTAAGCAAAGCTTGTACAATGTGTGCTAGATAACTGATGTACTTTTAATATACTTATTATACACAATGTCTTTAATAATTATTCTGTAGCAACTTCCAATTATATGCCTGCCAAGCGTTTAGTTTAAGATGTAGGCAAACCCCAGCCCCCACTCTACTGGCTGTATTAAATGTGAAAATGTATTACAAACTTTTAAATAAGTACGTATAAAGATGAAATGTGTGAAATATGTATATTCAAAATAAATAAAGTAACCATAAAACTTGATGAAAAGGCTGTCGACAAAAACTCCAAGTTGGGTTTCGTGTTATGAAGTGCGTGTTGCATATTTTTAGTACTCAGTTCGTGCACTATCGTGCGCTTAGATTGATTGGGGGTACCAAACTGTATACAATACAATTTAGCTTCTTTTTACCAGTCTCTTTATAAAATCGGAAGTGAACGAAAGCGGAACACTAAGAATAGGCATCGTAGTTCGTCCGGATATCTGATCGCAGAGTGGAAACATTGGATCGATACTATATGTAATCCGATTGCAGGCCGTTCCCCTGACACTCCAGGAAGTGACCCTCTTAATGGAAGAGTGAACTGAATAAGCCTTTATTTTCCACTGTGTTCACTGCATTTTTCTCTCTAGCGAACTGTTCAGATTGTACCTATAGTACTTTGTACTGTACTGTACTTTGTAGGTACAATGGTGATCACTAATAGATTGTAAATGCTAATAATAATTGTAGGTAGATTAGGTATAGATAGTAACTATTTAGGGACTAACTATGTCGATTTAAAGAATCTGAATCTTGACTTAACAGGGAATGACAAGAATGCATAAGAATATTTGTAATAAATAAAATTCAGTTATTTCAGGTTATAACCATCGATATTGGTTATAACCTGTAAAATACGTTACGTACTATAAGTAGGTAACATGTCAAATTAATAACAATAATAAATTATGCTTAGATAGATAATATAAGCAACATTTGATTCAGAAATCTCGTGATTATTAAAAGTACCTACCTATACAAGAAGATATTTATCGGAATCAGTGCAGACAATGTCGCAGGCGAAAGCTAATTTACCTATTAAATAAACCCAAAAGATTTGTTTGACACCTACAAAAGCAAAAAAGGAACATTACAACACGAACCATTGTTAGCGGTAAAGTACATTTAGCGTATTGGTTGGATTCCTTTTAAAATAACACGTTAAATTGTTCAAATAAAACAACATTCCCTTTAAAGCAACTGCTCAATTTGCGAGTATGCGTGTCGGGTCGTTCCCATGAAATAGGATATGTGCAGGTCCACTGTAGCACATGTACAATAAATTATGAGTACGACTGTACGCCCGGCCGAACGCCGCAAACTGCATACTATGCGCTGCCCCAAATTCATTGTTGCTAACTAATTATGTATCTATGCATAGTATGGCGCTGTGTGAATTTGTCCACGATTAATTATCATTATTATTATTATAGTACAAAACAAAGTCGCTTCCTGCCGTCTGTCTCACTATGTACCATAATATTAATCGATTCGATCTCTGGTTTGGTTTGATTTGCCTGATGTTACCTAATAGAAGTAAAAAATTTAACCGAGTTTTTTGAATTTTACAAAATATACATGAAGGCACGAATAGTGAATTTAAACGAATTTTAAGATGCACCAACACTTCTAGTACGACACGTCTATCAAATACGATCGATATAACCGCATTATGCAGTATTATTGGATATAATGCGGTGTAGTGCTAGCAATATAAATTGATATAATAAATACATATTCTATATATTGATATTGCACTATCCGCCCGCCTCCGCTGACTATTGTAGGTACATGAAAACAAAGACACCAGCCAGCGATGCATTTTGAGGCGGTGACGTAAGATGCAGAATTACTTAGTAGGTCATTTTAAAGGTAAAGATCATTTTAACAATAATTAAGTTGTAATGATCGATAAGTCAAGCGTCAATTATTTAGTTACAGAGTAATTGACTACTAAAATCGGCGAAGCGTCAATAAATTCAGTGTTTAATCAAAATAAATTAGGACAGTAGTTCAAAGTATTTGAAACAACGACTTAATCACTACATAATGATATTATTAAGCAAAGTTTCACGAGAAAATTAAAAGTTACTGAACGGATTTTCATGCGGTTTTCACCAATAGACAGAGTGATACATGAGGAAGGTTTAGGTGTATAATTTGTTAAGGTTACTACACGTGTGAGGCCGGATGGGTCGCTAGAAAATCAATTAGACTTGTAACTTTTGTCACCAAATGCAAATTTTTTAATCAAATCAAATCAAGTTATAGAGCTTCTAGGTAGATAAATTTTTTGTCTATAGACAAGCATGTTTCATTTTCGGTCACACCTTCACTTTTGTTCCTAGTTCTTTTGAAAAATGTAAGCGAATAATATTAAGTTTTGTAGAGTAGGTAGATAACCAGCGGATATTTCGGAAATGTCTCCAAATGTGACAAGTAATTTGTAAATTGAAAACAGATACAACATTTTCGTTTCCCACAGGCCGTGGCTACATCACGGGAAGCGTTCACGCCTCCACAATTTCACCTGGGATACATTATAATCTCATTCTTGAATCGAATTTGTTCACGCGCGAGAAATCCCGCCTGACGGCGTATCGAGACGTCTCTTTACCAAGGTTCTATCTAAGCGGCCTCACCTGAAAGATACATTTTTGTGATATAATACACCGCTCGGAATGATCTCGTGGTATTTCGTGATACTTAAAGCGAGGCGGCAATGTATGCTATGTCGATCGATGTTATCTCTGAGATACGAGCCGGGTAAGGCCGTCTAACCGGTGTCGACAAAATAACTTAGTCCAGTCCAGTGTAAAGAGCGCAGCGAACGAACGCGCGTGACGCGTCTTCGTTCTAAGGAATACATTGTTTGTGAATCGATTTCTGTATTACATCGACTTATACATAAATCTCAGTGATTAGGTACTATTTTTGTGGTAAATGTTAAGAAGAGTTTTCAGTTAATTTGTGGACATCAGAACATAAATTAGGATAAGGTGTTTTTTGTTGTGAGTGCAGTAACAAAGAACTTGGAACTTTTTGAAGTTTTGTGAAAATAGGTAAGTAAAATTTAGGGTTTTCTTTTATTTTGAATTCGTTTTTATACCCGCCATTATAAAATATAGGTAGGGGAGACAGGGGCATGTACTAACAGATTTTACTATTTTATCAATTGAACGGAATTTATACTAGCTAGGGATATAATTTTTAAACCCTTTGAAGCGTCAACTACCTCTCTATGATTTTTAATTAAAAACCCCAACTAATGCCTTGTATTTTAGCCGCAAACATACGTTTTATAAAAAAAGATACTTGTTAATATTTGCCCCAGTTTGGGGGTAAATTTTAACTACCTTGGGGTAAGTATTAACAATAGTACCTTGATATGATTATGATAATATTTCATAAATATGAGTAGAAAATAAAAGAGAGTATATCATATTTAACGTTTATACTATCAGAAAGTTATCAACTTGTAATATTAAATTCATTTTTTGTACTATTTGTGGCAAATAGTACAAAAGATCCAATCTGGTCAGGTTGCCCTGGTACCAGGGTCACGGAGTCAGATAGCAGTCGCTCCGCCAAATCTTGGATCATGGTCAAGGCAAACCCCGGGCCGGGATATTGACGGACGCCAAAATGATTATTATAATATTTTTCAAAAGAGTATTTGTTGCATAAAAAAACTTTTTAGCGTTAATGTCCCAGTTGTGCTCTTTCGAGGGCCCGGGGTCCGCCTTGACTATAGTGGAGCGACTGCCATCGGACCTCCATGACCGTGCTACCAGAGGAGCCTGACCTGAATGGATCATGGTTACACATTCAGTCGCCTGAATGTGCAAGTTTCGTCACGATGTTTTCCCTCACCGTAAGAGCATTGGTTAGGTTTCAACTAATGGACAAAACTCATGGCCGCATAGGATTCGAACCTAGTACCTCTCGCTTACGAGTCGGATACCCTAACCGCTCGGTCATGTTGCATAAAATACACGGGGGTAAATATTAACATGTTAATACTTGCCCCATACGATTTGTTAACACTTGCCCCAGAGGCAGATGTATCACAAAAATATAAATCAAAGAAAAGTACATTTATAATGTGGTTAAATGGAAACAAAATACTATACGAGATGATATTTACTACCATTTAAAATAATTTCAGTCCCGTTTACGTAAATAATTAAGCAACAAATCAAAAAACAACGAGTTAAATAATGTTCTTTTACGTGACAAAATTCACGCCTCATACATAACCTTGCTCTGCGGCATGCCATTGGCGACTGATAGGTCGCAACATGTCTGTGGTCATTCACTGACGCCTATAACTGTATGTACCTCAGTCGTTTATGTATAGATTGGCGGCAATCGGCCTGTTAATACATACCCCCGTTAATACAAGCCCCTGTCTCCCCTACCTAAGTTATAAAAATATTTATTGCACACATTAATATTTTTTTATGGACCAACCTAGTACTAAATCGTAAATCGACTTTAAATCCCGTAGATATACTCACTTGGTTAATGAAGGCTAAAATTCGTCAATACCGCTTTAGTAATAAAATAAATAAAATTGAAATTTTAAGGGCCCACAAACGCAATGCTAGGTCAATGATATAAAATAAATTATCTTATTTTAATAAATATCTACGTGTTTCGTATAAGTATATAATTTACAGTATAAAGGGAACATCAATACGGTGATTTGTTTAATGTAAGTGCCTACTTAGAATATGGTGAATTTTATCTAAATTGAAATGGCCACAATTAATAATAGGCTCAGTTGATTTCATTGGACTTAAGTGGTTTTGCAGAATAAGCGATATTGGATCATCGTCAATAATTGCCAAAATAGCAAGTATAATTAAAAATTTCACACAGATATAAGTTAACTAATACAATTATTATATTTCTAAATATTATGTTTTATTCTCCTTTTGTTTTTATATTAAAGTTTTGATATAATAATATACTTATACCTTGTCTTTTTTCTCCTAGAACATAATATACTGAATAATTAGGAAAAATGTAATATGCGTTTGATATTAATAAATAATAATAATAATAATAAATATTCGTGGACAAATTCACACAGCGCCATCTAGCCCCAAACTAAGCAAAGCTTGTACTATGGGTGCTAGATAACTGATATACTTCTTAAATACTTTTTTAAATACATACTTATTATACATAGAACACCCAGACCCGTAACAGAAATTAAAATTCATCATTTGAATTTCTGCCCGGCCGGGAATCGAACCCGGGACCTCTTGCGTGGCAGACCGGCATGTTGACCATTGAACCACTCAGGTCGTCATTACATTAAGTAAATATGTTCTGCAATTACCTTTTGATTTTTTTGACATATTAACAGTAATTGAATACAGTTACCAATAAGTAACGTCTTTCAACATAGACTGCTCAGATACCAAACCATTATATATATCTGTAAGATTGTTTTGATTTAATATTTTATCCAGAAGATCACAAAAATGTGCGCGCGCGCACGGCACGATGCGTCCACATACCGTGGGCGATGATTCACGATTCCTAATACAATAACAACGATCGTAATAAATCAACGCAGAGATCTGGCTCTATGCACCTAATCAAAATAATTAATGTTTATTAAGCTCGTTGACGAAATCATATTAACTAACATTTATTTAACCTAAATAAAGGTGGTTGTGTTACATACATGTCATTGGCAACTTGTAACAGTCCAGTATAGGACTAGCCTCTTACATATTAAGGGCGGCTAGCAACAAATACTAAAACGCATTGAAACTGATACTTAAATAAAAAACTTTATACAAAAAACGTCAAGCGACGTTCTTAAACGTGTTTAAGCATTTGGTGTAAGTCGGTCTAAGTTGGTCTGCTAAACCCTCCACTATTTAATGGAGGGTTGTGCTATCTTCGTACTTCGCATTGGACTCTCTGGTCTGCGGATGTCCTAGTTGGTTTGCAGGTACTACAAGTAGTACTTAATTTGTGGTATTGCGGAACTTAGCATAAATCCTAGGGTGATTGCGTAGGAATAGAACGGATAGCGGAAATAAGACACTTTTCCTTGATAGGTCGTCCTCGTCGTCCTAGCGCTTATTCCGGCCTCTGCCGGAGTCCGCTTTCTTACTCTTTTCCTTGATAAATAACTATTCCTATGAATCGTCTTTGGTTTAGGTCTGAAGTATGTTGATTCCTCCACTCGGAAAATATAAAAAATATTGTAAATCATTTTTAAACAACTCATTAGACAGAAAGTGCTTATACTGGCGCCTTATGGGCCCCTTTATGCTTGTGTCTACGCACCAAATGAATAACCGTAGGTGGATTGTCACTCTGGTATGCCTGATATCTACATGAGATGACGCTACGCTGACTACGCTGATCATAAACCGGAAGACGAGAGCGCAAGCATTGTTGCTTGTCGGCAGAAATAGATAAGGCGGTGGTACCCTATCCGGCGGACTCGTCAGGCTTAAGGTTTATCTTTTTTAATTTTGTTTATTTTGAATTCGGAATGTGACGTGGCCTCTAAAAGTGCGAAATTCCCGCGAATGTGACGATCAATTTGTTTGCTTATATTATCAAAGAATTCCATTCAAGTTTGTCACCCGGATGCTAGGTACTTACCTATACCGTAAATTCGTGTTCGATTAAAATAGGTAGTAGGTACATTTAATATCTCACATTAAAAATGCATTAATCATAACTAGACGTACTTACCTTAAACATGTTCGTTTTGTAACTTAATATAACATTTAATGCCCTTTGTGATCGCCGGAAACTGGTTCTTAATTACGTATAGCTAGTCGTAACATCGGTCTTAAAATAAATCGGTTTTTAACTAAGAAAATACATAGCTATATGTGATAGATATGTAAAGAAAAACTAGCAACATAATCTCTTTTTGAAATCATAGTACAATTCAAACGTGTAAAATGTTGAAATGGAATAGGAATAAACCTACTCACAGAAATATCTATAGATACTACTAATAAAGAGAAAATATTTGATTGTATTTTGGTTTGTTTGCAAATTTTGTAATGGTTAAACTAAAAAATAACCGATTTCAAAAATACTTTTTTTTTTATTTAGACTCTCCAGGCATTTGACCGCCATCTCACCTGGTGGTAAGTGGTGGTCGATCACCTATATAAAGCTACTTAACAGCGAGTAACATATGTTATACCTTTTTTTCTGAAATCCCACGGAAAGGTTCGTCCGAAAGGTCGCGGGCAAAAAGCCTTATTGAATAATTCGGAAATATAAGCATCAACAACTCTCAAAGCCAAGAAAGTAATGAATGGACGTAATTATTTATTTATTTAGCAATTTATAGTACACAATAAACAATATACAGAATATTACTAAATTAAAGACGACACAATAGGCACTACTAGTTTCTACGAAGAAATCTCTTCTAGCAGGCTTTAGAAGAGAGACATCTTACCATATCTTTTTGCCCCTCTGTACAGCAGTTTAGCCGTGAAACCGTAACAGACTGACACACTAAAACACCTCTATCTTCCAAAACTTTGTCACGGACAATGGCGGCATCTTCGCCTGCTCTCAGCACAGCATGTCCTCGTAGGAAGTGGCTTATGTTGCTTGTGATCCTACTGCGTAGTCCTACTGGCGGAACCAAGGGGATCTGATTGGACTAACGCTTGGGGTTTCGATCTCAAGGTCTTTCGCTGTTTTTCCAATTTGACGTTTTCTCCGCCTACCAGTCCAGTAACGACCGAAAGTTCTCTTCTAAGACAGATGGTGAAAATCCTATAAGAGATGTTGAGCTGCTTTTTTTTTATTCAGTTGGTCAATCACAGTTCCTGCCAGGGTCCGCTTTTCTGCTCTTTCCTGTCTTTCGTTGTAAACCCTTGGCTCTCGCATTCGACTCGACGAAGTCAATCAATCGCTTCTTGAGTCTCCCGCGGGACCTCCTTCCCGGTTTAGACACAATTTTCCCACGTACATATCTCTAGGGCTTACGCAACACGTGACCAAACCAGCGCAGGCGTGTCTATCAAACAAAGTTTTAATGACCCATCGCCATATTGTAACGATGGCACATCGGGGCCAAGTCACACTTAGGTTCACCGAGACAACATCGTAAATGCTACCCTACCTTATAAAAGCTCATTATAATATTACGTTGGTTATCAAAAGGCCGTTGCCTAACTATAAGTTGGAATTTCATCGGCGACTGGTAAACTCGACACCTCTAAACAGGGAATGCAGTAAGACGTGATATGTCGACCGTTACTCCGATGGTTCCGTGAATATTTTATTTGTCAACGTTTACTGAGAATGTCTATTAATCAGTCGGATGTTTAAGTGGATTATAATGCAGACAATAAAGTGGGATGTATACTGTTTGCAGGTATGTTGCATTGAAGGATATTGCTGTACTGAATACCGTCCTATGCCTAAGATAATAATGAAATATTAATACGTAGTACACAAAACTAAGTTGTTATATAGCGGAAGGAATAGCACGAGCACCTTATTCCTGTTCAACTACAAAAATATGGTTATAAATTACTTTTTACATAGAAAATATACCCTGTCAGATCCGTGATTTGAATCTAACTAGATAATCAGAAAGCAAGGAAAAAATACATTGATGTTGTTAACCTAGATTTACCTATAATAAGTTGGTATGTTTCAGACATGCTATGTTCCTAATTGCTTTCTGCTCCCAATTGTATTCCGTATACCTATGTTGTTTGCCAGATCCTTCGTATTGTTTGCTTGCTATAAAGCCTATAAACGAGTATAAAACAACGACCTTTATCCGTTTCTTTTATTTGTCTTTGGCGTGTGACGCAAGATAATACGTGGAAAAATAAATAATGCGAATAAATAAATAACATCTCATATTCATAGCGCTATAAACAATAGGAGAGAGAAAGATAATTTATATACGAGAAGAAAAAATAAGAATAGCCTGGCATAAGCCGGACTGACCGCTATTATGATGATGATGATGATGACGATACGAGAAGGCGCTGGAAGCAAAAGACATCCCTTACACCCGGGGTTCATAGATGCATTGTAGACTAGTTTGTAGTTGAAAGCTCTAATGCTTTAACCTACCGGCAAGTTCATATCACAGATTTCTCACCGTGTGCATGATCATGCCTGTCACATTTACTATTTGCTTATATTGTCGACATTCCACCAATACGCACTCAGCGTTTTTCTCTGAGTCTCTTATCTGTTGCAAACGGCAAAAGACTGGAACTCGCTGCCTGCACATGTTTTCTCTTTGAGGTCTCTTTAGCGCCATCGTAGACTGCATCTGCACTTAACATCAGGTGAGATGGCAGGTAAATATCTATTTTCTATAAAAATAAACATGCAATGACCGGATTATGGGAAAATAAATTCGTTACTAAAATTAAAATTTTTAGTCGAGCGGGAAACAAATCTGGTGACCACTCAATTAATTAATAACTTATCAATATTATTATTTAAAATAACAAGGAAGATTTAAAAAGGCCTGACTAAGAAGGTTGTTAAATATATACAATGAGATTATTTATTATTTATTTATTTATTTAAGCCTTACAATATTTCGTACATTCTGTATTACTTATGTTCCTACCTGTTGAGGTTATTCCTCACATAGGTATATACTAATATTAAATGTCGCACAATTTCTCATCTTCCGTATTTAGGAAGAACCTTGTCCACTATTATTCAGGTTAGGCAGGTAAACATTGTTATTTACCTTGGTACTGTGGCGACTTGCAGTAAGGCTGTCAATGAAACTAACCTTGTCTCGGACGTGATCATAACATAAAAATATTTACCTTACTTATTGGCGAATATATGTCGATATGGTTTTTTTATATCTAGGTGTAACTAAATGTAGAATAAAACGCATTTTAATCAAGAAAATACCTATAAAACTACAGATTGTAAATACTTAACACACACCTTAAGTAGGTAACTGAAATTTACTGAATGAAATATCGATATAGGCAAATCACATAAATTTTAATTATCCAGACGTGGGTGGCTGTGCGTCCATAATATTCACTTGTACAAATACCTATTACTTACATAAAAATATGCCCCTGTCTACATAAAATATTAGTAGACCATAGGAACAAAAAAACACCTTTCATGTATCAAATACCTATTTATTTCTCAGAAATCATTTTAGAAAGCACTTTAAGCTCATCTCGATTTCACAAGCTTTGATATCGTAATATAAAATGATAGGCACTTAGTCATATATGAAGCACGTTTAGATTACTTTAGATATAAACTGGTAGAGGAAAGTGAGTGAAATGCAACATGTCGCGAACGACGTTATAGGTAATATCTCTACGTATTTATATAGGTATTATATATATAATCCGCCATTTCTCGTCGCTTTCACTGATCGCTCTATCACGCACCGACATGTCAATTTGTGAGTTATTTATCTGGACTATAATAAGTAATACAAGTAGTTCGCCTTACGTAACTATTTCTTATACGTGCTGATTACAATTTGTGAACTATGTTTGGTATGTCTACTTACCTGGTGAATGAAAATGTAGATAGCACCTTTAGGAACGTAATGTTTATGTGTCTTCCGTAAAACTGGATTAATATATTTTATTAAGGTAAGGTATAGTAAAAATATACACGAATACCTACTATACTAACTTATCTAATACGTCTACAATAAACTTATGTGATACATTATCTTCTGTAACGTTCAAAATTATCAGCATGCCTCCGTATATTGATTTAGCGATATTGAAAGCGAACAGTATCACATTGTTGCACCTAAAAAATTCAATATTTTAGGTGCATTATCACTGGACGGAGAGATAGCTTGGAAATTCTCACGTCATGTCATAACAAATGAAAATTATCTAACTGAGCGTGGTTACGTCTCAGCTTCAAATATTTCTTTTCATAAAATTTGTATCTGTATAAACGGGAAAAATTGTACCTTGATCTTCTGCTGTCCAAATTTTTTTTATTACCATTCACTGAAACAGTTCTTACGCATTCTATCCACATTAAAAACACAAAGCACAGAATATTGATACTATCTAACGTATATACTTAGGTATGCAATTTGTATGATAAATTGGAATCTCGTGCGAAACAATCACACTCAGCTGTCAGACAGTATCATAATAGTAGTCCAGCCAGAATAACGCTGAAAACACTAAAATAACCTTTTTCTATGCTGTGCTCTCTCTTAGATTACTAACTACTATTCTATTAGTCACTACACTAATAAAACACAAAAAAATCAGCATATAATTACATCGGCACCTCACCCTCTAAACCGGAACACAACTACACAAGCAACTAATAAAGAAATAACTAGGTTAATGTGTCCTATTTTAATAACAAACATAACGAAAACATCCTCTTTTTTACATTACGTAGTCAAACGTAACTGACAAGTTTGTAAAATTATACCAAAATATGATGATCAAACAAGCTTGTAATGGCTTAAAAATTGCATGTCCGTTCATGTCCAATCGCTTCAAGATTAATCGTAAGACCTCACAATCAACCGGTGGATTTTGAGGAAGTATCGTCGATAACGTGATAATAATGTTTGCCAAATTATTCTATTGAATTGATATAACATGTACTAATAACTATATCGTTTACATCTTTAATATTTCTTTAAAGGTAAGGTCCAGCACGATTGCCTATTTAATTACTGCCACGACTACCTATTCAATTACTGACTTAGTTGACGTCAGCTTCTCAACGCATAACTTATATTTTGCTAATTATTCGCCTAAATTCGACGACATTGAAATTAAGACTAACAATGTTTAAGACATCGATAAAATTAGTCATTCATATTTTAATGGAAGTCCATATTCTAAAGTCCTAATAACACAAAAGATCTTGTTCCTCCATCCGACCGAAGCTATCTCGACGATCTGACCTTGCCTTGCCTTAATAAAAACTAATGACTACCTACCAAAAGTGACATAATGACCGAAAAGGAATTACATAAAACTGATAATCGTTGTAATACCAATGTGTCTGAAACAACTTAAGAGTAGCGACATAGAAATTCGACTAGTTTTTGTGTAATCAAGTGTCGAAAACAGATGTCTGTCGCAATGTTTGTTTAGGAAACGAATTTCACGGTAGTCGCTGGTTACTTTATACCCAACAGATTGAAATGGAAATATGTATTTTAAATAGTTTTGTTCTCTATTTAAGTTGGTAAGTAGGTGCTTATGAATAATCAATAATTGTGTATTGATATGACCGCGATTGTAAATCGAGGTTAATAGTGATTCGGTTCCAAATTGATTAATTACTTACTTAATTGAGTACTTGATTTTTTTCAATATTTAGTTAAATCAATTAGCTAAACATCTCCATTATTCTATTCATGAATGGCATAATCTTCCATTACTATATTCATGAAGATTAATAATTATTTTTCTGATCATCTTTTGACACCGTTCGAAAACTCTTATACCTTTAAAAAACTTGACTAAAGATTTAATAGCGATTGACTTTATACAAAAAAAAATCTTGATTGTTTCTTAATACCTTTTAAAACTGTTTATATTTTTAAATTTAAAGTAGATATTAATTATAATAATGAAATACGTAACATACTTTGTCTAATAATCAAACTACAATAACTAACATGCGTATTGTGCGTCCTATAAATAGACAGACACTAAAGTACTTAAGCACTGCTTTTGTTGCCATAACATAACATCTACGCAGAAACACGGCAGAACTCCAAACAGTGGTCAGGATCGTTTCGCGGCTAGATATTAATATCCTGAACCGACTCAATATGTGGTTACTATACTCGTTAGGTTGTATTGTTTTCTCGCTAGCAGAGGAAATGTAGCACAATACATCAACAGTGACATTTATTGCCATCGGACACCTAGGAATGGCGCGCGCTGAACTCGTGTGCAGCCATCCTACATTTCATTAGTTCCGTGATGCTGAGTTACAGGTTCTGTAACTGTGTTACGGTGGTATGCATAGCCACGTTCGTGGTGTTTATTCGTTTTGCCTGACACTTGAATGGACTTGGTTTCGTTGTTTTATTTGGGGGACTTGTCGGAAGGCTTCAAAGAACAGCTGTTCGTGTGCATTTTGGGGCAACGTTATGAATGAAACGTACTTTTGTTTTGTATGTAATATATTCAAACGTTTTGTACACTTAAGTGCAAATAATTGTGCGATTTGTATTCTTGCTCTTTCTGAGGGTTAAGTTGGAAGATGGTTGATTTTGACTTCCGCGAACCATTTAACGGTCTCTTTAATGGTGTTGTGTCCGTCATCGTCACTTGATACAACACAACATAACTAACTATATTTCATAATTTAAATTCAGCTCAGTTGAGGAGCATTCAAATTCTTCTCAGTTAGGTACGCTGCTGCCACAAACAAAATGTTCATTACTAAGCTGCTTTATGTCGGAAATTTACACGTCCGTTCGCCGTGAAGACGAAAACTTTGTAATACAAAGAGCCTTGTGAATATTTCATGGTTTTGTTTCATACCATATTTTCACGGAGTCGAAGTATTATTAGTAAACAAAAGCCACTTTTCTATGAATATTCATGAGCGCGTAATGAGACGAAGCCAGAACGGCAGCCGTCGGTGGAGTTTACATTACACTTCGTTTGTATTCCGAAGTACCTACCTACTTGCATACGGATAAATATTCTATCACAACGGTGCATTACCCTTAGCAACATACACCTATTGGTACTAATGGACCTACATAAAAATCTAAAGAGTTTCTTTGATTGTTTGTTTGAACTGCTAATCTCCCAAAGTTCTGGAAACGATTTCGAATAATGTTAGTAATGACTAACACAATAGTTTTACTTTACAACATTATGAAATAACCACTACTTAGGTACCTATAAGAAAATTGTAGCATGAAAGCTGCTAATTTATCTATAGCCGTAAAACTTTTTCTTCCCTTCAGCGGGAGCTTGTTGCATAATTCCGCACAAAGAGACCCATGATTGAGTAACACCGAGAGGACGTGAGGCTCCGACATAAAAACGAAGTTTCGCTTCCCATCTGTCCTCTTATTACGTGACTCGGACATCAAACTGCGAAAAAGAGGACCAAGTCACTTAGAAAACGAATAAAACTCCAGTTTAATAGGGTTTTGCACGTCATAAAAAAGCAAACAAGTCGTAAAATAGAATTAAGTTCTGGGAGCCAATTTGGCTGTAGGCGTAAAACCTGGCGACTTTTCTACGTTCACAGCCACAAAGTCACTTCTTCGCAAGAAGATTAAATTTACATTGTTTTGTGTCTATATACTTACCAACTGTAAAATATTTAACTTTCGCGAATCAGTTTCCTCTTCTTACCACGCCTCAGTTCCATTCATTTTAAAATAGGAAATATGTACATTGAATTTGTGTTACTTAAGCAAACATACTAGGTCTTTAAGATTTTATAAGCGTCTTTCTTCTTACGGCAGCGGGTGATTGTAAGCGCCGCACCAGGGCCAGCTCAATAGAATTTTTTCCTCGTGAAAGGCGGGTAAAAAGCTCTGTTCCGGCGGCGTGAAAGCCTAAGCCAGTTGGACGCTTTGAGGGGCTCGCTGCGCGGTGAAATAGCTCGACCGCAAGATCCTATTGAAATATATCCGCCTTTTTATAAACTGCCAAGGGAAAGACGCCTTTTAAGGTTACCCGAAAAATATTTTAAGAATGATCTTAGAAAATATTACCTAACATAATGTTCGATCTTCCAATGTCGTCAACGTAAATAACAACTGTGAATTACTTAAGCATACGTACTTGTGTTTATTCTTCAGATTCTGTTGAGAATATTCCATTCCTAATAAATAGTCAGTGCGGCGGAAAAACCTGATTCTTACTTATAAATAAATCGAGTCGACTATTCATAAAAAATCTCCTTTCAAATCTTCGCGAAAGAATCCTCTATTGTAAAAAGTACCTACTATATCTTCTATTCTGTCTCATGATCTGTACCCGTTATAATAAAAACGGGAAAGAGTAACCATATCAGCAATCATCTAACATTTAAGAATAACGCAAAGCATTCACCATCGGTTCTTAGTACAGGGTAGTGACCGACCGGCTCTGTGGTCACGTCATGGCTAATCTTAGACTGACATGACGCACCTTGACCTCTCTTACCTGAGTCATATCTTATTGTATCGTGTACGCTAATCATTGTCGCCTTTACATTGTCGTGAGGTAATTGTTTTGATAACATTACGAGATCTTATGTCAACTTCTTACTCCGTCTCTAGATTGTAGCTCTACTGTTTGTAGTCTAGGTCTTAAGTGTCATTATGTTGCCTTATGCTGTTTAAAATGGGTACATTGTTAAGAGACAAACTTGAATTTTTTTTTCCTAGACTACAAACATTTCGTGACGAATTTACGTGACAATATACTATTAGTTTGTCATCAGCATAACAAAGTAATTAGAAGTCCCCGTAGACAGGTATGCGGTTCATTTTGGTGTTTTGTGTTAAAATTACTCTAGCATGTCTGTCATGTTTTATTATGTATTTATTTTTTCTTTTTAGACACCTACCTACTTTCTTTAAATTACCCGTTACGCAGTGAATAGTCAAGCTGAGAATACGCAAAACACGCAAATAATTTAGGTATATATTGGTATTTAAATACCACTTTCCGTCCACAAAAACAGACGGGGCATAACTACCGTCTATTTATCTTGCTATAACTTTCTACCCGCATCAAAATCAATACTAAATCGTAACGTCAGCTTCAAAGCATATTGTTATCATTGCTGAAAATTCGTCCTTGCTCAAAGAAAGTGGGTCAACAAGCCAGCAAACATGGAGCTTATCAATAAAACAACGTTATCACCCAGCTATCTCCCCTTATTCATTCTTGTGTGCAATTTATGGCATTGTTTACTTTATCCTATTTGGCAAGGCTTCTATAGCTATTATTAGCTTTTGACCGCGACTTCCTTATTTGGTACTTTTGAATAATGTAGTCCTGGCTATAAGTACGTAGTTAAATAATAATAATTTTTTATTAAGCTCGCTCTAGAATGTACGCGAATATTAACCGATGCAATTTAAAAAAAAAACTGTTTCGATCTGATCAAATCCACCTTTAACGATCTTACGGTATCTTTACGATGCGCCGGAGTTTCTGCGGCTCACATTTCGATCTAGATAATCATCTGCATTTACTGATTCAGTGAATGTTCAACACCTGTATCAGTACCGACATCCGTATTGTACACGATGCTTTGTATTCAATTAATGCAATCGCTGGACTGTCGCCGCGACCCCCATACTGATGATGAGACGTGATCTAACAGGCCTTACGTGGTGTTTTCACTCGTAAGTTAGGCTTAAAACAGTACTGCCAATGACTGGTAATGGCCCCCAGAATATAAAGAAGAAAGCTGAGAAATCGTTTTCTATTACACACACAGTACTAACGGAAAATGCCAGACTGTGTTTTGGTAGAATCAGTTAAGTATAGACATGTGTTTCATTAAGGTCTCATCTCCACTTATTCTGAACGTGATAGTAGCTTGTATACAATAAGAAATGGTCCTGAAGGAGGTTGTAAGTTAATATGAATTTAATATTTATTGTATTCTAGTCCCTCTGTTATTCATTTTTCTTTTCTATTCATTAATTGTGTTTAAAAATGTTACAATAAGAAATAAAGGCTAAATTCCATAAAGGATTTTCGGATTGTCTTTCTGTCAATTATTCCTTTCAGTATTTTTACAATTTTGTGATTGTGGTATGGAATGACATTATCATTTGACAAAACTCCTAAAATAAAACTACAAAACATATTCTTATACTGATTTAGCCAAAACTCAACTTGGTGGAAGAATCTATTGCTCTATTGAATTTTGAATACTTTCTTACAGCGTAAAAGAAAATGCTCACAAAACATGCAATCAAATGTGATGTAAAAATATTACTGCGCGGAATAAGTTCGTGAAATACGAGCTCATAAAATACGACATTTGAATACGTAAACAACAGTGAAAGCTCATTTGTGGCGAGAAACATATTTCTTAGACAGCCAATCTTTCGTAGACAGATATCCTTTTGGAATACATTTGGTACGAAGCCAAATTAGGCAAACTATTGAGCATCTATAAGTATAAGTAGAAAATATGCTATGGCCTACATTTCGATATTCTTCGTATTCGTTACATACATATATTATACAAGGAAGAAACAGTTGAATGTCAAGTCAGTAAATAATATCGAACATACTGTAATATGGGCCTTAGATAAATCAAAGATACGGGCACTGATATTTGTACTTGCAATCACGTTTAAACACTTATAAAGTATTTTGAGCTTGGGAATCTTCAACAAATAAACGGAACTAGAGCACTACTAAATATCGATCGTACAGAAATACCGCAAAAGTAGGTAACTCTAAACGAAGATCGACATTAGTAGGTGGACTCCTAAACAACTTCGTTGCATGCTAGAAACCGAGATATTTAAAGCGTTTTATCTATAAATATTTCATGTTTTAGTTTCGAAACTGTATTGGTTTTATGCCGCAGGTAACCTTAAAAACTATACATTGAAGTATTATAACTTTGATTACCTACTAAATTGGTAACTGTTATCTCCCGTTACTAGGTTAAATCATAATCCATAAGAGTAGTTCAACTAAAGCTAATTTCTTCTTAATTTTAATCTTTAAAAAAAATCATTAATCACAGTACTCGTACTTAGTACCTACGTCCCTATAATCAAATACCTTAACTAAACAGATCTGTAAGATCTTTTTGAATTATGGCTATTTTAAAATCGTTACACTTCATTACTGTCTTTGACGACGCTTGATGTGGCTTATGATTTGTAATTAATTAAAGTAAGTAATCCTCTCCTAAAATAGGTTACTACTGGCTAATTTAGTAGGTTGGAAGATAGATAGATACTGCGTAGACACGCTGGCTCCATCCTACCTTAGGGCTACCAGGAGCTGTGAAGGCCCGGCAGCCTCAGCGGAAGAGCACTCTTTGCAAATATGTATGTACCTATCCCTTGGCTTGTCTGGCTACTTATTTGCGCCATTTGGGGTAGCGACGTCAGATCATGCGAGCCAATTGCTCGAAAGATCTTCCAGGACCTATCAACCCACGACCTGGCAGCCCAGTGTCTGGCGTACCTTGGGCAGCGATTGAGTTTGGCGCTTGGCTCCTATGAACACTCCCAATTCGCAGCGATGTGGAATCATTTTTTTCTGTTTGAAATTGTTTTTGTTTAAATTTTTTGTATTATATTTTAATTGAGTCTAGTTATATTTATTTATTTTATTTATTTAACATTTTATTGCACACAGTAAAATACATAGAGAAACATCAAACATATAGACGACACAACAGGCACTACTTATTTCTAAAAGAAATTTCTTCCAGCAGGCCTACAGAAGAGAGATGAGATAAGTAAAGCAGATCGACGTGCGCTACTTTAGATTTAACTACTTTTGATTTTGTAAAAAAGTTCTAGTTAATCTGAATAGAAGGATTGATAGCAGTCGTCTTACGCCACCTCGGAGGCTCACGATTCATTCATCGCGTAAAGTGATCCTCACGCGATGAATGAATGAATAAGTGAATTTTGTTTATTACTACAAAAGTCGTAACTTTATCTGCGTGAAATTGTTATTGGAAAAGCTTTCCAAGAACCCAAACTAATCGTCATCCATCGTCGGCCGCATCGTCACTTACCAACAGGTGAGATGGCGGTCAGATGCATTATCTAACTAAAGAAAAATTCTAACAAACAACCGCTAACTGATGAGTCATACATACAAATAAAATACTACAAGAGTTGACAAATTGACAGCAATAACATTTTATGATTCCATCGTCGTAGTCATATACGAGTAAATACAAATAATCATTATGATGATGGCCCTAGACTCTCGAGTCTAGAGGATGAGGATGACGTCACGCTTATAGTATACGCAATACTCTTTTTAACATGACCCGAGCCCACCTACGGCGCATTAAACGACCTCCAATGTGGAAATGCCCACGCATGTCTCAAACGATGACAGTGTATCATCTCGAACACTTTTACAGTTGCTATTGCGCAGTATTGAGCCTACAAATTGATTGTAAAGCGACTACTTGAAATGTTTTTGTAAGTCTAATTGGTATGTAGACACCGCTTTAGGATTATATGTGTCGTGCTTGCTAGAATCACAGACATTTGTTTAAAACCCATGTCTACACGAGAAATGTAAATGTTTGATTGAAAGACGGTGTGACATATTTTTTAAGAAAATTTCAAAATAGCGATCAGGCTCATAGGCCATCTCTCATAGTATTAATTAAACTACAAAGTATGACGGTCTACTTGCGTCCCCCCTACCTGGATGAGCTCGTTCAATGATACTTTTTCCGTAGTTTTTGACGTTTGATAAGACGTATATTATTCCTATTTCAATAAATAAATTTAAAGTTTGAGTTTAACATTCTTAAGTTATTTCTACTTTATCAAGAAGAGATCCAATAAAAAAAAATAGTATGGGGTAACAAAAGTGTTAACGACATTTAAATACACGAGTACAATCTACAAACAAAACGATATTTTTTTTATTACGAAGACAAATTAAATTATCAAAGATTTGAAGCCGAGTTAAATAGTTATAACCGTAAAATTACAATTAAAATAGACCACCCGCCGGGAGATACAGACACGAGTCAAAGAAACAGCAATTAAATAAGAGATCTTAATCAACGCAGCGTTGATGAAACAAAGAATTTACTTATTCTTTGTTGTCATCAGATAATTCGTCCAAGTCAAAAGGAACTGTGTGTAGACTTCGTAACTCCAACCTGCAAAGCTTTTTTGCAATGAGAATCAATCACGTTTTTGTTTAGTGAGTTTTCTATTAGCTTATGATACCACATGGATGTCTGTGAAGAAATTTTCACGATATATCTTAAACCAGATAAGATATTTGTGCTAGAACATTGTGATTTTAGCATATCTGATGAAATCATTCAACACCCGGGTAAACCTTCGTTACATGTAATATACGTCAACACATTTTCATTGCGCTTGACATTTCCGTCATATTAAAAACCGATAATAGAGATTACAAAATTGACTTCAATAATTTGACTGGGTTTCATGGATATGATAATCTGTTCAGATTTCATCAACAAACCTATAAAATTCTGCCATATAATTGATCCTCATTGCAATATCTATGACTAGAACCTGTTGGTACAACTTTGTTTCAGAACGGCTTCAGTGCAGATTACTTTTATTAGCATCTCATTTTCAACGAAATTAACGAACAGGGTCTAAAAACTGTAACGAAATACCAAATACGTAGCTAATAAATAAATCCATTGCGTAGTTTAGTTACATTAACGTTACTCGATTTGAGGGGAACACCCCTCAACATCTTTACAACAGTAAAGATGTTTGTCGTATCAGAGTATCTGTCTTTATGTAGAGTCGTAGCTGCGACCAATATCGGTGTAGATTTTTATTTCAAAATTAAATGGCTTTGTACATCTATGAGTGAGGACCTAACTAGTTCAGTTATTTCAGTTTATATCACACATACACATACATGCATGCACACAAAGTTGCGCCCGTATCGCGTAGGGGTAGGCGGAGACTATCGAGTGCCATAAGCTACGATTCTGTCACACCTCTATTAATTCTTCCACATATACCTATACACCTTCATACCATAGTAAAATATAATCTGCATTAAAATTTAGATTACTAGGTCTACAAATCTGAAATTGAGTCACACACATTAGACATCTTATACACTAGACGAGTTTGACTCACGAATGCACCAAGGACGGCGTCATGGCACGTTAAGCCAGGCACTTGGCCCAAAAACCGAATCATCATTGGATCAAGCTTACGTCATTTTGCTCTTAGATGAATCATACTACTACTACTATTGCGTATATAGTTGAATATACAAAATGTTTCGATGCACTTTATCTGTTGACGATAATAGTTGATAATTGGGTTACTTTAAAATATAAAACAAAGTCGCTTCCCGCCGTCTGTACCTTTATACGCTTAGATATCTTAAACTATGCAACGGATTTCAATGCAGTTTGCAACAATAGATAGAGTGATTCAAGAGGAAGGTTTATAAGCAAGAAAAAAAGGGTAGGTAGGGATAAAGTAAGTGTACGCGAACGAAGTCGCGCCGGGCCCATAATATGTTTTAGATACATAATAACACGCCTTTCCGTAGGGGTGACGTTATGTACGTATTTGTTTTAAAAATTTAAATCTTCGTACCAACGCAATTTTTTATTAGATCCCATCACAGTTTCTTATATGAACCGCTAATTTAGCGCCCAACTTCACCGCTCAGGAACATAAATCAACGTTCCCAAATCTCTCTGTCGGTTCATTAAAGTTTGCACGAAAATAATTTTCAAAGTGCCCAGTTACGTTCGAGTTCGACACGGGTACCTGCCAAGTTTTACATAACTTCGGCGTAAACTTTGATGAGAAAGTTTGCAAGTGCTGTACGCGCCTCCGCAATACAAATGAATGGAATCCATGCTATTGTTCTCCCCGCATTACACCTGTTACTTGAGCATTTCAACGGTAACCTCTAATTGTAACGAATCTCACTTTTTGATTAGACGCCGAAATAACGACAGCCATGATCTTCTGTTATTAAAAAAGATTAGTAATTGTACCTACTTGGTCGAAATAAATAAATACAATGATAATAGTGTTATAATGGTAGGAAATAGGTATAAAATGGAAGTATGTACTTACAAGACATACAATCTTGACTCGTAAACGGGACATCGCGCACCAAAACACATACTGCCATGTGGTATCCGTCAGGGCGGGCTGTATTCTTTAGACGTTTTTATGTCAATTGGTAGGCACAGACAAGCGGACCACCTTATGGAAAGTCTTCACCGCTGCTTATGAACATTAGTAACACCAGTTCAATATCTTTGAAACCACGGGACACGTTTCTCTGGCGGCAAAGAGACAAAAACTAGTCTCATCCCTGGAGCACTGGAGACCTTACTATTTTAATAAATAAATAAGCCTTTATTTTCAGAAACAAAGTGCAAAGTTACAAATGAAAATAGTTTTGTTGACTACGGTATTCTGTAAGATGGAGATACTTACGCCGCAGTCGGGCTGCCCCAATTTGAGCGGGGCATCCCGCTATGCCCTACCTCCCTTATTGGTGGTTAATGTAGAGGACGCAAAAAGCCCTCGGGTGCTTGTATGCGGGTCATGTAGCTTGAGCAAGTAGCTGGCGCGGGTTATTTGCGCAAGTATTGCACATTCACGAGTAATCGCTTATGTCACTCAACTTCTTACAGCATTAGTTATTACAATTATGTTCATCTGACCATGAGGGTCAGCGTCGACACTATCGGGGATGACACAACCCAGGCCAAGAGCCATCACCGTGATGAGGGGCTGACAAGACGTAGATTGATATACGGCGGCATATTGGCGTGGTCTTATTTTAGCGGAAACCTTTGTACGTCTCTGACATGATTAACTGAAATATTCCTATGTTATCGAGGTTAAATAATAGCTAACAATAGGTACACTGCAAATATAATCTCGGTTCAACAGGTCTTTGATATTGTTGGCGCCGTTAGTATAATTCAATTCTAGATATGCCATAATTAAAACTTATCAGTAAGTTATTACTTACTTTAGTCTCCTCTATAGGTATCAGTGGAGGTCAGATATCAATACTAAGATTTTAAAAGAGATTTCATCAAATATTAGGTACGTTATTATTTGATATTTCATTTGTTTGCTTGATTGTCCGTTTATTAGGGCTTAAAAAATTACACGATATACTTGAGTGGTATCTTATTTGAAGTGGTACCTAACTCTCGAATTGAGTAAAGAAGATCTAGTGAAGTATTAACATAAATATATAGGTATTTTTCACTTCTTCCAATCAATTAGGGTAACCAAAACAAGTAATCACAAATTAGACCAAACGGCTATCGAGCCGAATAAGTTGTCGATCTATTAAATTACGTGACTTTCAATGTCAGTTCGGCCTTAAGCATTCAATTATCTGCGTGAAAAACTGAATTAGTTTCGAAACTCAAAAGTTGTACGGACAAGGCTGTGCAGCAGCTCCAAGCGAAATCTCGATTGACTCGATTCCGGCGACGAAATGAATCGGTAATGAATGTCTCGTCGACTTGACTAATCTACGCTGTGACTCGTATATTGATAGACAGATCCGATAGTGTCGATCGTGATTAATTATAATGTAATGTGCAATCGATTGTTTGTGTCACGTGCCATATAAATAATTTACACACCCCGAGCCGTAGATAGTGCATTGCCTAATCTCTACTTCGATTGCGTAATGGGAAATTGTTACAATCTTAAGATCTTCTGCGTTCCGTTTTATGCCTATTATAATCATCACTTGCCGGTATATTGTCATTAAAATCCTTTGTAAAACGTAACACAATAAAAGTTACTATAACAAAACTTTCATTGGCTGAACTAGGACCAAAATATTTTTGTTGCTGTAGGCGTGTAAAACGTAATATTTCGATTAAAATAGCTGCCTCTAATTAGGACTCGAGGGATGCCATTTACCAATACATTATCCTTGTAACAGAGCCGGTATTATAAAACCTGTCGGCAACAGTGTCAAAGAGTTACTTGTATTTAAAACTCATTGCAACACTGTGTCGACGGATTCGCAAGGCGGCCTTCCTTTTAAAGAGTTGTTATTTAAACGTCGTATGTAACACCATTCCTTGGGCGATCTTGCCCAAGTACCTACCTACCTTACCAAAAAAGGCCGACCATTAAGTGCTAGATAATAATAGTGATAATTAGCCTTACAATTATTATGACACTTTACGAAACAAAGTGCACAGTTTAAAGCCGTAATTTAGAGTCAATGACTTATTATTATTTTCAGATGAATTTTGTTCTTGCTCTGAGAGCGCTGTTAAATTAAGCTCATTTTCTCTCCTCCTTCTCTCCTTCTCCTTCATAGAAATTGGTTTTCTATTAGATATATTATGATCTTTCCCGTAGGGATAGATAAAGATCGCATTGTTCCATACGCTTGCTATAAGGTTCTGACAAGCTCTTTCGCTTTATTCAAGTAATGTATATAACTCAGAAAAGGGTCTTTGGTATATGGCGGCAGTGGGATTCGAACCCGGTACGCATTGCGAGTCTGATACCGACGCTTCTATATAGTTAGCAATAAAACTGTATTTTCCATCTTTCCAGAGCGTTGGCCGCGATGCGGTAAGCAGGAGCCATGCGGTGGTTCAGGCGCGGAGAGCCGCCGCGGCTGATCGCTGTCTCGCCCGAGGAGGAGCCGCGACCGCCGCGCACCGCGAGGATAGGTGAGATGGGACCTTTAAACTTTTTATATATAATAGAGGGAGGAAAATGAGCAAGCATCTGATGGTATGTGATCACCGCCGCAAATGGACACCAACTAAAACACCAGGAAGGTCGCGAATTTGGTGCTGACCTTTGAGAAAATTGTAGGCTCCATTTTAGGTATTCCGTAGAAAACCAAGGAACCCTTATAGATTCCCTATGTCCGTCTGTCCGCCCGCGCTTTATCTTAAAAACTGTTGGTACTATAAAGCTGAAATTTGGTATGCTCACGCCGACAAAGTTGTAAATTAAAATCTTTTAAATTACCGTTATTGGGTACTTCCCCCACACATACCTTAAGCTGGGGATGAACTTTTTTCACGTATAGTCCATTATGTGGGGTGTCGTTGGATAGGTATTTTGAAGTTATTTAGGGTATTTAAAGAACATTTTTATTAAGTTTATACAATATATTGAGCTTAAAAGTGGAAATTTTGTTATATGAAACACGTGTCGTCGTCTTTGCCACCTTAGTTACGCGCACCTGCATGCGAAATTTTGTGAGGATGAATTTTGTTACTATAAATTTACCTTGGTACTGAACTGTGGTTTAGAATGCTATTGGGTGACGTTAACTTAATTCTTATACCAAGGGGTATGCATACAAGATATATATGTAATATAGAAGTCTTCAGTATGCATGAGCTTGTGATAACAACTTGTACTATGACATCAAATCGTGAAATAAAAATTTGCTGTTTCATAATAATAAAAATAAAAAACGAATCCTGCCAAAATGTATGAGACAGCTGATTTCTTTTCGCTGTTTACAGTATAAGGTTAAATTCATCCTAACCTAAAAGATTAAGGTAAAGACATGACCAATCTTTACGTGGACGAAGTCGCAGAAACCACTAGTATCTAACCAGGTATTATTATAAAAAGAATATTAAGTCATCTGTCTTTCATGCATCGCATGAAAAACAAATAATGGACACATTTTATTATATGTAAGTATGTATTATTTCTGTTTGTCTATTAAGCCAAACTCTCGACACACACTCGCTACAATCCTAGGCATTCAGAATTAGTCGCGCCCACTAAACGTTACACTTTACTGCGTAAACCACAATCGTGTTGGCGTCAATAAATTGGACTCACAAATGCTGCACTTCCCACGTCTTTTACATTGTGTTTCTCGTAATACAATCGTAAGGTGTTATTTAAGTCACACTTCTAAAGGGGGCCGGGTTTTAATGCTTCCTCATTGCGTGGTATTATACGAAACGATGCAAAGCCATAGCTGGTTAATCGAGTTCTGTCAGATCGGAAGCATTCTAGTTGGTAAATGGATTGGTAGGGCTTTGTCAAACAGCTTTTAGTATTTCAGTCGGCAAGCTATGGGTCGGGAGACAACTCAGTTCGCTCGATTTTTTCCGGTTAAGACTTTAAATGCCAAAACACTTCGACGCAGCTGAGTCCGCAAATAGCATAGTAAAAAAGAACGTATATATCAAGTTTTAAAATCGATGAAAAGTAGATTTTATATCCTTCATTATCAATAGAGGTACATCAGTATCCGTATATGTACGTGCCTAGTAGTCGTGAATGGGTTGGAATTCTGTACAACTTTCGCTTTTATACAATATCCGTCATAACCATAGTTTTCCAAGAAATCAGCAACCTTCACACACCGTATTAAGAGGTGTTCATTGGGTTTCCAATCACATGTACGGATATTTATGAGATATTATTTAAATAAATTTTAGGAATAAATACAACGATAGTCAGTGGATTGTGCTTAGACATCTATCTCAATAGAACGTTCAGTCAGCTGTAGAGTGAATGGATAGCATAATGTATGGTAGGGGCGGTCAGTACTCTCTGTAGCTGATTGTACCATGGAAAACCTCAAGTATTGTAGTGATTCTTTGCAAATTATTTAAAAATATCTAAATACATATAAAATAGCAATAAAGTCAAATATAGTGTTTCGTAATTTGTCTGGCTATGATCGTTATAAACATTATTATAGTATGTTTCGTGCACGCTTACCTACTTTGTTAGAAGATACCTAGATACTGTATTTTCCCACGGATGAAGCTATCTATATCTAACGTAGTCGTACCACAGTTTAGTTATGAAAACTTATCATAAATCCACATCATATGTTTTGATTTGCCGGCCGGCATGTCCAGTTCAATAATTAATACCGATAACGCCTCATAATTTAATAGAAGCAATCTCACATTAGTTTGAAAAAGGTTAACTTATTGATAGGCGTTTAAACAAAACAAAATAATTTATGCTGACGGAACCGCAAAGTTATGAGTTACAGTCATCAATTTTACTGCACACCGATTTTAAATAGAAATACCTGTAAGTAGGTATAGTGCGTTTCAAACAACTTGACCAAAAATTATATTATAAAGCGATGGACGTTATACCACACGTTTTTTATTTGTTTCTTAAGAACGTTTATCACTATCGGCAGCACTGTTCAACTCTTAAAGGCGTTATATCTAAAAATAGGCTACTGTGCGGGTACTACTTGTTTGATACGCACTGTAATATATGATTAACAGTACCTAACACAAGTAACAAATGTGTAGGTAACTGCATAAACCTTAAAACGTTAGAAAAAAAATATTAAGTATTTCTTGTTGTTGTTTGATTATTCTTGGTGCTTAAACTTTTAATTGTCTAATAAATCTGCTATGTTGGAAAAATCTTTGCCTACTGGGAGAGATCAACCCATGTGCATATTATGAATGTTGATATACGAAAAAAAAAACAATTCTTGGTCGAAGCGCACTGAAGCTGGTTTCCTCTTTGATAAGCAGGGTTGAACATTTTCCTTATAACTTGCATACTTCACGTTATAACATAAATTTATTCAATGGATTCGCATTAGTTTCTTTCCTCGTGTGACTTACCAGTGGTTATAAAAATAACACAGAAGGCGATAAACTTTATTTATTAACAATTTAACTTAAACGAAGCTCGTCAATAAATGACTAGTACCTTCACACTATGTTACCTATATTGACTTGATTTACATTAACTTAGTCAATTCTGCGTGTCATAAATTTGTCATTTCCCCATAGTTGTTGAACGATAAAAATTCAAGGATATTTAAATTAATGTAAATTACTTCCGCAAATTCAGTTGACTAATACGGAATTAATTAGTGCATCCGTAAAAGGTCTTTGTCATTCGAACACGTTTGCACATTGAGTAGGAAAGCTAGATGTCGCCTCCAAAGGGAAAGGTGGAATTTCCACTTTCTACTGCACCGCACGCACACCGAATAGATCTCAGTATTGATTTCATTGCACCCATTAAAGGATAATAACGACTAGTGGTCACATACCTACAGTACCTAACTGTAATTTAACGTTATTTCAGATATGTCGCCAGTGCAGTTCCCTCATCGGAAGAGTAGCAGCAGCTCAGTGGAGACGAACTTCTACAACCTGAACGATCAAATCATAATTGTGGAGAAATCTCCCCGCCCGAGTCTGCGCGAAGGGGACACTCCTAAAGGCCGCCGGATCACGGTGCATAATGCACCATTGCAGCCGGAGAGCTACAGCGGCAGGAAACTTCGCGGAGGCTCTTTAGAGAAAGAGTACACCGTGTACCGAGAAAAACGCAATCCGTTGCTCGATAAAGTCAAGAACACAAAGCTGTCGTGTTTCAAATCAAACGGTCCACTGAGACACGGCGAAGACGCCGCATCAACTTCGGGAAGCGACTGCAGCGGTTTCGGCCACGTGGAGGACGTCACGCACTGCCGATTCGCCGCCAACTATCCCGAAACACACAATGAATTCGAAAACCACAACCCATGGGTGAAAATATCCAATTATGAAGACGACGTATTCTTTACCAAAACTGTCACTAGTCCCGTTGATTATAACTGGAGAGAAGGTAAAGGATTCACAAGTAGAGGTACTAGATGCTACAGTTCTGGCTCTGAATGTGATCGATATCAAGCGTTCAACAAAACCCCTTCGAAGCTTTCAAAATCTAGCGACCAGATATTTAACGATGATTATGAACCATACGAGGAAACGCCTATTTCAATTAAATCATTAAAAAAGACTGATAAATATAAGAGTCCAAAAGATACAATCGGTCCTAGTTCCTGTTTGTCAGCCAAGTTAAAGGCTATGTCAGACCGGTATTTAAAATCTTCGAACCGATTTATATCAAAGCTTTATAAACCTAATGGAGAAAACGATATTGACCCTAATGTTCACAGCAACGACAACAGTTCTAAACCACCCAGTGCTGTTAGTAAAAGTCGCAAGAAAAAAGGTGGCGTCAAAGCAAAGTTACGGAGCTTTTCGTATGGTGCTTTACCAGGATTAGAGGAGTTCCATAAAACTCCTACTTCTGTATTCCATGACGATGTTTATCACGTATCGTGTGACGACGAGAACGTGTTGATACAAGACTGTGAAGATGCAGATTCTGGAATCCTAGTCAACGAGTCTGCAGCTTCTTCAATATTCGATAGTGATAGAATATCATCTCGCTGCGAAAGCTCTGCCTCGCATGTAAATCCATTGGTCCCTAGTCATAGCAGAAGTGTTTCTGGAGACCAGAGTTACGCAAAATCTAGAGCATCTGGTAGAAAAAGTAGAGAGAGAACTGACTGTCCCAAAGTCAGACCTCGAAATTCCCAAAGAGCCTTATCTCTAGATCGTAAAGAAATACTTAGGCGTATGCCAAAGGCTAACATCGAATATGAAGAACCTCAGTACTTACAATTAACTGAAAAACAAAAGATGCGACAAAGAGACGCTAGCCAGGGTGATTCAGGCATTCCACCAATACCGCCAAGTAGAAGACCATCGAGACCAGACAGGGTACCAACCGAATTTAAAGTTGTGAAAATTTTAAAAAGAAGCACTTGTGAAGAACTAGGAATATTTATCGCGAAGACTAAACTATCGGACGAAGGTCACATTGGGTATTTAGTAGCCCATGTGGTCCCGGGAGGACTAGCAGAAAAGTAAGTTATACCTTTGCATTACCGTATTTAAATATTATTGTGTTGACTACACAATAACTAAAAATTATTCTCTATCATTTACAGGGAAGGCACCTTGCGCATAGGCGATGAGCTGTTGAATGTGAATGGCCGAAGACTCCGTGACCTCACAATGTCGGAAGCAAAAGAAGCTCTGCGATCAGGTACATCGGAAATCGACATTGTGATTTGCAGGCAACGCGAAAATAATACACCAGATGTAAAGCCAAGAGAGCCACCTCGGAGGAGCGCGTTACAGATGCGCGAAAGCTCAGTGGACTACGAAAATGCATTAATACTAGGAAAGGAAAAGCGTGGTGATAAATATGACGTCAGGGCCGACCGGCGGCGTTCACAGGACGAGTCGGCGACTAATCGCCGCGCGCTATCAGCGGCGGACGAGCCGGCCGACAGCGCGGCGGGCTCGCACACACACTTCCTCAAGGGACAGAACGCGAGCTACAGCAGTATGAACAACAAGCTGTTGCGGCGGCAGGTCGTGAGTTACGGCGGCGCGCATAAGGAAGCTCTAGCGCTCAGTTGTGCCGCGGAGGTAGTGGATTTGGACCAGCCAGACGGTGCGCCGCCACGGACAGTGACGGTGACAAATTGTGACAGTGAGACGCAGACGCCGAATGCGGCCAACTTCTGTACGCTGCCAAGACGGCCGCGCGCGCCAACGCACACCTACCACACGATCACTTTCGAGAAGGGTCATGGCAAGAAACCCCTCGGCTTCACCATCGTGGGCGGCCGCGACTCTCCTCGCGGTCCACTCGGCATCTTCATCAAGAGCATCCTCCCACAAGGGCAGGCGGTTGAAGACGGCAGACTTAAAGCCGGTGAGTAACAAATATTTAATATTATAACAATAACAAAGTTTAGTTTGCGCGCTCTCCTACTTTGATTGTAGGTATAGTGTATCCAGTGTATCGTGCAATTTGATAAGAATGGAAGTCACAATGGGCTCGTTCGCAGAAGCGTAATGTCTCGCTCAACGGGCTAGGTATTGTTATTAGAGTAGGCATCATCATACATTCACATATCAAGATAGGTATGTTTGCGATCCAGACTAAATATTTGTACGTCTTTGATTACTCAAACGGCAGTAGCAGGTTGCTATAATATTATTAAACTCCCTGAAATTATATTTACTTAGCCCCAATATTATGGGTAAATATTACCTATACAGAACTGGAGTAAATTTGGTCATGCGTGATCCAATAACCAGCGATATACTATCTTACAGAATGTGATATGGAGGGATTGTTATTAATCTTGTGCGTTATCTATACCGTTTAACATTCCGACATAACTTTCAAATTATGTTGCCACTTACGATATGATAAAATCGGCTGTGCGTGTGTCAGTTTTTATCGTTGGTCTTTAAAATTCCGTTCATAAATATGAAGTAATGTAGATGTAATCCTCGCACAACTTGTCAAAGTAAATCGAAATATAGGTTGATTTACGTGGTCCAAACGTTACAAGCTCAAATTTTAAAGATAAGATGTCCATAGCAGACTTATAGAACACAATGAGTTTCATTGACACTGACAAGCTAGGACACTTTCCGAAGTCCTACCAAGCAGAAAATTTGTATACAGGATATGAACACAAATGAGCACAACATTATGAAAACTGCAACTTTTATTCTTTAAACTTTCATCGCACGTATATTTTACCCTCCAACCTATAAACGGTGTTAGTAGCTCGCTGGTCTGTCTATAAAATTACGAAGTAAGACATCATACTACAAAAATATATGAAATTCCACCAAAAACATTTAATGTTAAAGTTTTTAACTCATAACGCTTGCACTGTACCTATCTAACTCAATCTACCAACCCTACATTTTGGTCAAAAAGTATGGCTTGACCATCTCGTAGCTTCAAACGTTAATTACAGTGCAAAGCTGGTGCTAGCTACACGCTAGCTTGGTTTGCTGACGTCGTCAGTCCAGACCATCGCGTAGGTGGAACACTGAATCCACCCCAATGTGTTATGGCATAGTTCTAAAGCCAAAAAGCAATGAAATATAATATTTAAAACACCCTACTGTTCAGAAACCGTTTGATAAGTTCTAAAATGAAAACTTTTTTTTGTAACTAAAAATCGAGGACCTTGCCACTGGTATATTTTTGTTACGGAAATTAATGATGAGCATGATGTCACGTTATATTTTACTACGGCAATTAAAGTAGATAGACACGTATGTAATTATATTATTTAATGGCCATAATTACTCCTGAACAAGCGTGCTTAGATATTCAAAAACACAAAAAAGTCATCCTCGTTACGAGCTGTTGATGATGAATATGATGTTATGGTGATGATTTAATCGAATATAGAATAATGTACTCGGCATTATATACTCGTATGTGTAGTTTGTACATTTGCAAAAACTACCTAATCAAGCACAGTGCCATCAAATCTAGCCTAAACTACATTTTTTACTTATTATTCTCGCGCTGTGACAGCTCAAATTCGACATTTTCTTTAACCACAATTATGCACTCACGTCACTGAAATCTAATTTCGGATTTTTTTGATACCGCTGAGGTGGCAAACAAGCTTACGGCCTGCCTGATGGTAAGCAGTCACCGCAGCCTATGGATGTTTGCAATACCAAAGTATCATCCACGCGCTACCGACCCCGTAAAACCTTTTCAACCCATTCTTGAAGAACTTCGTGTCGTACGTACTCGCCAGGGAATTCAATAACCTTAGTGTGCGTGGGAGAAAGTTCATGTGGAACCGCACAGTTCGCGACCATTTTGGCTCCAATGTGTGAGGGTGTACTTCCTGTCGATGGAATGTGGGAAGGACGGAGCAGTGAGATGATAGTTCCGGTGCTCCTGCCCATAGATAGGAGCAATACTCCAAGTGGGGTCTGGCTTGAGCCTTATTCTATTATGAGATTGTCAAAGATATATACCTAGTCGAAATAATATTTCGGCTGCAATTTTTCTAAGTCATTATTGATGGAGATATGTGTCTAGAAAAAATATCGAATTTGAGATGTCACACCGCGATAATGGCATTTGTCCGCAATCTCACCAATGGTAAGCGACAATGCGTCCGTAAATGGGGCACACCTGTCTAGAAACAGCCTATTCACTCTGACTTTAAATAATTCCACATTACGCTGTTCGAAGAAAGCAGGTAAAATTATCCATTTCCTAGCCGTCCTACGCATTGGAAAGGTCGACCAAAAGCTAGGTCTACAGATGAACTACCTTCCTTGTAAAGGTATTGAGGTTCTAGAGTGGCGACCACGTTACAGGGTACCACGGCATCCAGTACACGGTGCCGGTATTAGCAATCGCAGTGTGGGGCGGTCCCCCAAGAGATGGATGGACGACATCGTGAATCTCGTAGGGAGCCAATAAATGCAAGAGGCAGTGGGTCGATCGGTGTGGAACACGTGGGGGAGGCCTATGTTCAGCAGTGGATGTCCTGTAGCTGGAATGATTCTGATGATTGTGAATGGTCCTCACGTACCTACCTATCGCATTCCAGGTGACGAGGTGCTCGCAGTCAACGGGCAGGCCTGCCATGAGCTGGCGCACGTGGAGGCGCTCCAACTTTTCAAGGCTGTGCGCAGCGGGCCCATAGAACTTCGGCTCTGCAGGCGGGTGAAGACCTCGCAGTGAGTATGATATATGCAGTGCAATGCACACCACTTATTCCTAGTTCAGAAATTCCTGTCCATTCAGGGTTCAGAGGCAAAAAGTAACGCTGAGTTTTGACACTCAGGTTGTCTGTCAGTGATGGCGTCTGAGAGATTTTTGTATCAGTGGTTGGACTACACCTACCTAAGTAGGTCCTACCTAGTAGAAACAAACTTTACAACATCATCAGATCCCCAAAATAGCCACAAAATATCTACCCATTTAGTGGCTACTTAATGAAAGGACTTTTTTTAGGTACACAAGAAAGATTTATAATAGGACCACGATAAGAACGTATTGACTAACAGTAGTAGAAATTATAAAGTCTGGATATGGCAATAATCTGGGGATTATCTGTCCTTGTCAGTCCTTGTCAGGCCTTCTTGTAGACATTCAGTTATTTGGTCACGATTAGCTTGAACTTTTGTCTAAATTATTAATCAAGCTGAAAATTATCTCCCGCACTTCCTTTTTAATTGTTTTGACCATTATTTAATAATATTTTTCATAACTCACGAAAATAAACAATCCTACTGAAATCGAATTGTTTGTTATAACTTTTATGAATGACGTTCGACGGATAAAACTTGGCATAAGTTGCACATACAGGGATATTTTTTTAACTATTCTGACTTAGCGTGGTCTTATTATATCTACGTAAACTCGGTGTAATCTTCCAGGCAGTGATTTCCCATTGCTCAGTATTTCTCTAACTTCGACAGAGAACGAAAATTTTCAACATTCTCGTACCTAGCTCAAAGATTTTACAAGCAAAACTGGCAGTGGGCTGGTCACATTTCTCGTAGAACCGATGACCATTGGGGTAGACGTGTTCTGAAGTGGAGGCCTGGGCTGGTTACATTTGACGTAAAACCGATAACATTGGCGTTGAAATGGTCTCAAGTGAGGCCACGATTGAGCAATTGCAGTGCGTGTGATCTGTGTCCACACAGTTAGGGCGACGATCTTGCAAAACGGCTGGCAATAACTAAATGAGCAAAAGTGCAAAACTGGGGACTAATCTAAGGCCCTTTCTAATTGGCAACAGTCGTACGACCATGGTCGTGAGACGGGCGGTTTTAAGGTCTCCTATTGGCCGAGCCACGTCCGTCGTACGACCGTTGCCAATTGACTGCCGTTGTCGTGGGCAGTGATGTGATGATGAACCTAAAGCAATATAAAATTTCCTTTTTTCAGATCAACCAAAGCAAAATCTTGTACAGATCTTCTGAATGACGACGAGTGAACTACGCTTAAATAATTTTATTCATAAAGTCGTATATTGCATGACAAGTGTTAGTAGTATGCCGTTATAGTTAAATGCATGCTGTTGTATTGTCATAAACTGTTACTGAATATTCATTAATTAATTTGTAGACTACAATTTTGTGTCTCTAATTGACATAAGTAGTTTATTTAAGATGCACAAATTTTATCTGAAATATTTACCGTGAATTGAGTGTATGGACATCAGTAGGTAACTATAGGACTGTAGAACGTAACGTGCGTTTTGCGCAGAATGTAGGTAGAAGTTATAATGTAAATTCATTTAAAAGTATCTAATGTAAGATAGTTGAGAATTAATATTTGCTATGAAATAGCTGTACCTACATTACATCGTTTTAGGCATCTGTATAAAACTGCCACGCGAATTTACCTTGAATTGTGAGGTAAAATGTAAATGCACTTACTTCTACCTCTTACTAAATCTTGGGGTAAGATGTCTGATTATCAGTGTTGCCCACTTATCAGTTATGTCACTCGAATTAACTGGCGACATAAAAATTACTATAACCTATTGGAAAAAAATTAATGACCAATATTACCCCGCAATTTAAAGTAACCCCGGTCTACCGTACCACTGCTGTAGTTGGTATTCTGTATCTGCAGTTTTTCATTGTACGCTTGCTATTCTTTAAGCTCGCCATAATCCAACGAAAACGAAAAAAGTTGCAAAAAATTGGCGGACGTTTCGGATCACTAGCTTAGAGTGTAGCCCCCATAAATCTAGATTTTTTTCTGTACATCTTACATCTATGGTAGTCCCATTGATTTGACATTACACGATCGCTGGAGAACGCGCAAAATAAGTCTGCACTTAGGTTACAGCGTCGTACCTGGGGTCCTATTTTTGAACCGCTCGCATCCACGTGAGCGCTCGCCTTCTAATGCCTGTCTTTTCTATCTCTAGCAACTTACCACGAATGTGAAAGAGACAGGTAGCGCACGTGAGCGCTCGCGTGGATGCAAGCGGTTCAAGAATAGGGCCCCTAGAGACCTATTATCACTCGGTGACATCTTGAATTTGCCATGTTTTGTAGCCACAAATCTCCATTAAAATGACACTGAATCTTTACAGATTTGTGGCTTGAGAAAATATCACTGCGCGATAATAGTACGACTTGATTTATCTTGCGTGAATCTGGGGCTCTATTTTTGAATCGCTCGACTCAATTCCAAGGGTATTCAATTTTGATTTTCAAATAAAATATTCAATATTTTTTTAATCACATTGGGAACTCCGAAAGTGTGCGGTTCAAAAATAGGGGAAATCAGCATCATGCATCAACCAACAAAATTTTTAAAACCGTAAATAAAAATTGAAAACCGTTCGAATCGAGGCAAGCAATTTAAAAATACCCCTGGGGTTATAAACCCCTTCTTTTTTAAATATCTTCTGGTATCTTCTTTCAAAAAGCTCGCACTATAGTTGTTTTCAATTTACTTACTCTATGCTCACCAAGTTTTACTTATTATTATAAAAAATCATTATCAAAGTAATCGAATAATAAGTACAACATTAATTAATGAATTTAAGAAAATGTGCCATGTACATTATTAATACCTGCATTTCGTTCCGAGAAAGATACATTGAAAATCAATTCGAGTAATAAATTAAATCTGTACCTGATTGATTAAAATTACATTTCTGTCATGAAAAAAGCTCAAAGTGTAGTAAATACCTAACACAGAGTATCCCAAAGATAACAATTAGGTGTGTTTTCTTAACAATTTATTTTTATATTTCCTGGTTAAAGTTTCGTAGGCATTTATAATAAGTAGACATATGAGTGATTGTTAACTTTTGAATGGAGTAATTGTAGATCTTTGTAAATCATCGCTATCGCGAATTTTAAATAGTTACTTACACTAAGTTATACTATAAGTTCATTTAAATTGGAAATTAGTACTTTTCGATGTGCAATAATAAGTAAAACATTATTAACGAGTAGAAAATCTTAGTACGAGATTATAAAAACTCTTAGTAGAAAAATTCTTTAATAATTTGCTTGCTATAGAACATGTTATAAAGCAATGGTATGTTATTAAACTGTGATAGTTGATTTTCGAAATTTGAAAGCACAAAGTAGCAACAAGGTAGCTGTAATTAATTTGCATTGTTAAAGAACGTTGACTAAAGAATTTGTAATTCACTAAATGCTTATTTGGAATATTTCTGATTGAATCTAAGTAGGCTTGAATTAAAAGAAACGCACTCAGCATAATTCTCATGTTTTTCTTACACTTTATATTTTATAGCCGAAATTAATGACATTTAAAATTATAAATGAGATCTGATCACATTATAGATTTTAGATATCGAGGTTGCAGATTATTATAAAATCTTGACAATATTTTAATTATGTAGATAAACAAATTATTTTTAATTATTTTTTACCTTGAAGAAAATTGTGGTTATATTTTATTCTTACATTATTCCTACATATCACTGATTTATGAATGATAGTACTGATTAATTTTATCTAAAATAAAACTTATGAAATTATACTTTGCCATATTTTATTTACCTGCCTATTTTTTAAACCACTCAGGAGGAAAAAGCAGTAAGAGCAAGAATAGAAAGGCTGACGGACCCTGGCTAAAGACGCTTGAAGCTGGGACTGACCGCTTGTGTGATGATCATGCAGTCATCATCATTATCAGACCCACTGCTGGGCATAGGCCTCCCCCAGAGATCTCCACAAAGGCCGGTCCTGCCTTTACCTGTATCCATTTTCTCTTTGGCTTGATTCTTAAGTGCCAAGATTGGAAGGTGCCGAGCTGGATGAATTTATTAAAGAATATTTTAACACTGAGATTTCAAAACCTCGGCCACACATGCAGACTAAGTACGTATCTATGACAAAACCCTCCACCACTAATGTGGAGAAGAGCGGCTCGTAAGTGAAGCAGTGGGTTATCTATTTAAAGGCTGATCATCATGATACGAATTTGAGACGACACGATATCCTATGAGCGTTTAAAAAGATTATATCTTGCGGCATCAATGGAACTAAATGTGGATCTACGCCCCATACAAATGGGCTAATAGTACAAAGTAGGAACTTTTCAACGCATGAAACCTTAAACGCAAAACACATGAAAATCGCCAACTCGAAGAGAATAAGCGACATCTGTGAGAATAACGTAACTGCATGTTGTATTGTAAGTACAGTATCATTCTACTATGGAATACCATTACTCAACAACGGTGAGTTGCTAGTAAGTAATCACGATAAGCCAAATCTCAATAGATGGCGCTGTTTATACTTTTTGTGCCTGTAGTCTGGGTTTAAAAATACATATATTGGAGTTTCTATGTAAGGCTGTTCATCCATATTCTGTGCTAAGGCATTATTAGAAAAGTGGTTTCCTTTCGTGTGGATTGGAAGGGGGGGGGGGTTACTTTATGAGGATTATAAGGCAAAGTCTGCTACACCCAGTCGGAAATATGTAAGTAGTTACCGATAACTCTCTGTGAACAAATATAGAAAGGTGCTCTATTTTTCAAATTCAAAAATTAAAAATTTCAAATAGGTACCGCTCCAGTATTAAAAGATGAGATTTCAGTTCATATTACGGCGATTATTAAAGTGTTATCTATAATTAATTTGCAAGAAGACAGGTGCCATTGATGTCAGATTGTCGGTGGAAGAACCACTTCTCGACATCCGATTGAGTTGATGCATAGGTACTTATGTAAATTCGGTGACAATACAATGTCATGGCGCCAGCGAGTTTATCTGATGATGGAGACGGAACGTGGCTAAAGGCACTCTCAAACTGTAAAGTACAAGGTAAATCTTACTTTTTTATTATTTGTTATTGCCACTGCGGCTCTGGAAAGTATTCTGCGAAAATTTCAAGTGTCTACCCTATCACGGTTCTAAAGATATGGTCTCGTGACAGACAGCGAAGGCTCAGTAACAGGGTTCCTTTTCTACCCTTCGGGTATGCAACCCTACAAAGCATGTTTAATCACACTTAAAATTAGAGCAATAGAAAACTGGTTTACATCAATAGAAATTTAATTTACATTCATATAAAAGACATCGACAAGGGCGTCGCCGCGTCGCTCGCATTAAACTCTTTTGTATGAAAAGTCAACATTTTCTTTAATTACATTTAATAATGATAATTATCATGTGGTTGTAAGATTTTCAGCTGTCATCCGAAACTATGAATGGTAGAATGTTGAAGCTGTCATAATTATTTATGCTTTTCACAGATCTAGAATTTTTTAAGTAATGACGCGCCCTGTTATACTAATTCATTATTTATCTTATTGATGGCTAGGCGAATGCTAAATAGTTAGTAAATTAGGTTAGTGCTGACCCTTACCATAGCGCTTACTGTGCGCGGCTCATGTGTCGCGAGCTGTCCACGCCAGATGAGCCACGTGACAGCGTATACGCCGCGTCAGCGTATACGCCGCGTCAGCGTATACGCCGCGTCAGCGTATATGCCGCGTCAGCGTATTTTAAGCTCCTGTGTGGACAGCACGATTCAAAAGCACGACACACAAAGAGATTGGAAAGTTAGCTACCATCATGGTTAGTGTAGACCGGATGGGTAAAATGCGTGGCAACCGTCAGTCCAAACTGAAAAACTGTTTCCAGTCTAAACTGGAAAAAAAAAATTCTGCTCTGTGACGACATTTGAGCCACGTTAACGTATTTTGAGTTTTAGTGAGGTCAGTCGCAGTAAGAAGATCATTTGATCACTACGCCCTCCGTGCTTCGAAGGGCACGTTATGCCATCGATTTGCTTTGAGGTATTGATAGCTACTCGAAACACCTTCACCAGAGTGATGCCTCTCTACTTAGTATACCTACGGTTGCCAAAGAGTAATATCAGAACAGCTAAACAGATTTAGATGCTATTGTCTTCATTTTACTTTTTGTAAGCTATATTATCGGAATAATCATTCTTACGCATTATTACTACTTTTTCTTCGAATCGCTCGGATGTTAGTTTATTACCGCCAATTGAATGTAAGTGCGATGTGAAACTTTCACTCTCCACTGGAACAATGGCCATAGCGAGGCGTCATCAGTAGTCAATTTCATGGTGCAATGTGCGAGGAAACCACCCGATCTCCGCGCTAATGTCATTGTTGTTACGGCCCTGCCTTTCTTTTACACTTACTTCTGATAATTGCTTTAATAATTATTATCGTTATCTACGGTAGAGAGGACGAATTATTTATCATCACAGCCCATAACAGTCCACTGCAGGACTTAGGGCCTCTCGCATAAAATGGGAGGTTTTTCCATAATCTCCACGCTTGGCAGGCGGGTTGGAGGTCGCAGTGTTGTAAATATAACAATGGAAAATGCTGCTGCCCATTTTTCAGCCTTAGACATTTTGCCTCGAAAACGTTAGTCGCCTTGTACGACACCCACGAGCGTAAGGGGTTGGTGCTATTCTACTTTGCCAGACACTACACGGCTAGACGAATGAATGATTGATGAAAAATATCTGTCAATGGAAAAGATGGAAGGGAAACCTTGGTGTTTCGCGAAGTTTATGAAAAAGTCAGCTCTAGAAGACTTTTCATAAAAAGACGAGAATTTATGAAACGGCTTAAACATGTGGATGAAGCAACGGCTTCGTGAGTCTGAAGCATCCCTTACAGGTATCTATGCTGCGACTTTGATCAAATCCAATGTCTAGGTTATCAACTCTTTACTAATATTTTTTTGAAATGATTTGCCCGCAATGCGGTATCGCACTTTCAAGTAATCGCAAGTATGAATTTCGCGCTAATAATATGGAAAGTCCTGCCAAAAACGAGACGTATGGCTAGTCTCACCAATTTTTGAAATGGAGGATTCTGCTTCACTTAACAGCTGTGAAGTTATTAGCGACATCGGTCGCATGTGATGTTTATTATGATTATGAATTCTTACATTAGGTACCTACTATAAAACTGACAATTACTCCTATCGATAAAGCTATAAATTGACATAAACAAGACGCTAATGAGTACTTAAAGTCTATTTAATTACTCTCTTTACTTAAGAGTTATCTCCAAGTGGTTTATGAAACGCTTAGACTAAATTAAGTTAATCCGATACGAACGACTAAATACCGTTAACGAATAAATATAGTACTTACTCTTTGGACATATTTTATCTCGTAAGCTGATTTACTGCGTCGATACGCTAATTTAATTGTGATCTAAAGTCTATACATTTCAGTACAGAGATAGGTGCAGGCGACAGTGAATAAGTACAATTCTAATAGCACGATATATAAAAACTATATATGACCACGGCCATGTTCTCGAACTTATTCAGTCTATGACAAAGGGCCATCCAAAACTTATTTTTGCAAGTAGAAGGCACTGAGACAGCCAACCCGCCTTATGTCAAAAGCATTTGAGCTATACCTATTTGTGTATTTAGTTTCTGTTGTCAATATCTGGCTTTATTATGAAACCCTAGATCTCTAGATAGATAGATAATCCTCGTCAGATAAATAGAGCTACATTGTTTTAGTCAGTAGTTCCTGTTGCCACCTTTTATCATCAGACTAGTTCACTCAACACTCAAGTCAAATGACAATGCAATATTATGGTATCAATATTGCATTGTCATTTGACTTACATGTGTATTTCTTGCTGCCGATTGTACAATATAAGAGCATAAGTGCATTATCTATCATTTTGATAATTTATTTATTTATTTATTTATTTAAAAACTTTATTGCACAAATTACAGCAATTGGCGGACTTAAAGCCATTGAGGCTTTGTCTAACAGTCAACCAGCAGACCATGCAGAGAGTGATTAAGTAGGTGCTAACAGGACAACATTGATATAAGTGAAAAAAATATAAGATTAAATTAAATTAAATTGAATACTATAAATACAATTACTATTTAAAAAAAAAAATACAATAAACATATACCTATTACGATAATCATTTCCTTTGCATGTCGGGAATCTTCCAGCTGTCCGCACGAGCCGCTTTGGTTGAACCTTTATAATGCGTACGGCTAAGGAATGGAAGACGTTACCTACTAGTGTGTTCTCTGATTATTATAATCTGGACGCGTTTAAGGCTAGAGTGAATAAATAGGCTGTTTCTAGACAAGCATACTGCATCTTCGGTCCCATCGTCACTTAGTACCAGATGAGATAGCGGTCAAATGCCTGACTAGTCTAATGAAAAAAAGGCCGACACTGCGATCTCCAACTTGCCTCCTAAGCTCAGAGATCAAAGTAAAACCCTCTACGAATGTGGACGGCACTCAAGTCCAACAGTGGATTGTTATAGGCAACTGACGTGTTCGATGAGATCATTTGTTAAAATTTTCGAAAATCAATACTAGCCTACCCTCATCACAATGATTCAGTAGAATGTTTCGTTCCGAGAGAAACTTTAAACATAGTGAATCCCCGAGGATTACGCCGAACTGAAATTGGACTACGCAGCTTAGCCCCTGAACAATTAGGTTTTGGACAGGTGCGTATCTCACGTGAGCTTTATTAACTGGTATTAAGGTAGAAATTACAATGACATAGAGAAAAACATTCAGTCTGTGAAGCAAAATGAACATGGAAATGCTTTTGTTTCGGTTAGAGGTTCCAAGGACTTCATGGTTTGAAACTGTATTTATAGAGCGTAAGTATAGAGTGAGTGAAACTAAGGCACATTAATAAAAAGAAATAGCTTAGATCTAATGAAATGTTGTCACACTTTTAAATATATTATTTGTTTGTTAATATAATTAATAAGAATTACTTATTAATAATTAATAGAGTCGACGCACCTATAATTAACAAGTCTTTAGATAATATCATTATTATAGATTTTGATACTTATTATTAATTTTTTTAACAAATAACAAATACCTATGATTTTAGTGAAATGTTTGTTTTCACTCAGTGTGTGTGTGATGGCAGGTGAAGTATAATATAACAACTTAAAATGCGCCTAGTAGTTTAAATAAAGGGCAAACTACGTAGACACGTAGGCCCACTGCAGACGAGGCAATGGCTAGCAGCGTTTTCTGAGCTTACAACACTATTCCCGGTTTGCCGGCTATAGGTACTCCCAAGGCAAACTTTAGCTGGTAGGCGCCTAGGTCACTTGCGAGTACAGCATAACTCTCTCTGCCTCCCTTCCTCGTTGGACCGGAGGGTGCCATTAAACCCTTTGCAATAGACGCAAAAACAAACAAAAAATCATACATTCTATGATCGTCGACTTCATAGAGTCTCCAATATCGGAACCTACATCAAACCGTCCATGTCCCACACAATATGAATAAGAAATATGGAATACAGAGCGCAGCCTTCAGATTCTAGGTCATTTGTAAACAAAATGACATGACCAAAGCCAGATAAACGACAGAGCCTCAACCCGTCCGCAATATTCGGAAGGGTTAGCCTATGAGGCTATGTGTTGTGGCAAATGTGGCAAATAGACAGTGGAGGGCTTTAGCCATAAAGCTTGCGGGCCACGGGTCTTATCCGTGGCCTTCTTTCGAGCCAATTTCCTAAAGTGGTCATTTAGAGGGTTAACAATTCGACTGTAGATATATTTAGGTTGATATTCTAAGTGAAATGAACGAATCCAAGAATCATAATAGGCCAGTAAATATTTATAGGTATTGTCGTTATTATAACTAAATTGGAATACGTGGACTTATTATTTTTTATCTACTAGCTGATAAGCAGATTACGTAAATAATGTTAACATTTAATTAAGAATAAGATGTAGATATCTTAGTTTTTTACTAGGGTTTTGATGAAAAATTATATGAATGACCTTAAGTATGTCAGTTTCTAATGTAATATTCAACTTAATAACCTAAGCTATGACAGTCAGGATATAAGAGTTGGAGTCATAAATATTAGGTATAAGTACGTAAGCTTTCAGTGACTACTTACAACATTTATTTTGATTTCAATTTTAGTATTGCTTGCGAATGTTAGGACATTTTGTCCACAACACGTAAGTTTCATATCATAGGTAGGACATATACTTTTAGGTACTTATTGATATTAAACTCTTGAACCGACGACGCCATTAAGCAGCTAATTACTTTCACTGAATTGAAGTATAAAACGAAATTAATGGCACGAGAAAGTTGAACTTATTATTAAATATCTCATGTCGATATCCAAGACATCGAGGACATTAACGCTTTATTTACGGATTTAAAGCACCTACTTACATGAACAAGATGTGATTGTTTTTATTTTCATTTTTATTTATTTCAGTCACGTGGTAAGTTTTTTAAGCTATGCAGTGACAAACGAGCAGACAGCCCACCTGATGGTAAGGGGTAACTGTCGCCCATAACATCTACAATTCATACATTAAGGTTGCAGGTAACATAAAGGCAGAATCGCAGGTGCGTTGTCACTGTGAGGACCTACTAAAATCTTAAATGAAAGGTTTAAGATGTTATACACAATAATTGGTTCTCCTAATGTGTACCCAAAAGGTCACAGAATTATTTTTAAGATAGTCACTTTACCTAATTTAATATATCCTGCCCAATCAATAAAATATTCATCATCACAGCCCATAACAGTGCACTGCAGGACTTAGCCCGCCTTGCACCAAATTCTTAAACATGTTTAACGTTTTTTTGAATGAAGGTTTTGTTAAAGTATCAGCTTAAATGCTTTTAAGAATTAGGTGCTAGCCGCCCTTAGGGCCTCTCCCACGAAAGGGGAGATAATTGCCGTAATCTCCACGCTTGGCGGCGGGTTGGTGTTATAATATATAAATGGAAAAATCTGATTCCTATTTTCCAGCCTACGGAGAAAGAAAACTTTAGTCACCTTGTACCACACCCACGAGTATAAGAGGTTGGTGATATATTACTCTGCCGGACACCACATGGCCATAAAACATTACCTACATTCATAGAAACTTCTAACAGTCTTAAAAATCTCTATCAACTATTATTAAGTACGTATTACAGTAATAACTATAATAATATTTGCCCGAACAATGACCATTGTGCCCATTATCTTAAACACTAATATAAAAATATAGGTCAATTCTTCCCATAGTCCATAAACCCCGCCAACTTTCACCGCCAAACTGCAAAGAGATTTGAGAAAAAGTTCCGCCCGAGATACAAGCCTATGATTTATGTTACTTTTGCCACAAGAATATCCGAACAATTTTAACACTGTTAGGGCGAGTTGGAACATTGAAATATTGCGCTTGATAATGGAACAGCCGACGTATTTCTTCCTTCCCACCTTGCTAATTTAAAGTGCACGAAGCACTTGTTAATGGTTAGAAATTAGCATTATAGTATTTTAGATTGTATATTAAACAAGTTATAGATCTGATATAAAAGTAAGTGGTGTACATTATGTCTGGTTACATGTTTATTTTATTAAAATCGGTTAAAAAGTCATTCGAAAATATCCACCCATGGGGGGAACGCAGTCAACCTTTTGGGCGGGCACTCTGCCAAGTGGTAGCGATCTTGGTGATATATTTAGGCTGTTAAAGCGAGCATTACTTACTTTTAACCACGCTTCCACTTTACGTGTTCTTTTTGTTGTTCTCAGTACTATAACATTATTTATTCTTAAAAAAAATGAATTCGCGCAATTGACCCACGCTCATGATTATACAAACTTTAGTACTTACCTAGTACCTATGGATTGGTTTACAGATTATTATTGCAAACTCTGACTGTCCAGTAACAAATCGAGCATACTGAATGTGTGCAAGATGATAGAACGTATTTGGAACGTTTAATATATTCAAAAAATTAAATCTATTTATATGAAAATTATCCTATTATGAGCACATACCTATCTAACTTGCCTTTAATTCAATTTATGGATAAAAATTTGCAGCAGAAACTCTGAATTTATATCGAAAGTAGATTGTTTTGTATCAAAAGCCCTTTGAGAAAGGTATACGCTTGTTTCTTGAAGGTTCCAATTAGTAGGTAGGTAGTATTAAATACCTCAAGCTATCTTCACTGCTGTCCGCTGTCCACCCCTAACATAATATGATAATACTGGCAACCAACAGCCAAGAACGTAGCTGCATCAGCCAACTTCCTGCAGCACCGGTGTTCCCGAGCCGGTACGATATTGAAACGTATAAAAAAGTTGCCTTTAGGTATATCTCACACTGAGTTCTAAGAACATTCTCTCTTTGTCTTTATCTTTGCACTGAAAAGAGACAGAACAACAGCGAATCCCGTTTATGTTCGTCTAGTGTAAAGTCACCGTTAGTGTTGCGCGAAGTGTCTACAAAATACATCTGCGGTTAATTCTGTGAGCGCAACAAAGTTGGTCCTTGACGAGTCTTTCATGACGCAATTCCACACAATAACAATATATAAAAGATGTATTATTATCGTAACAAATGGCGACGCAAACAATGCGACCGAAATTTTATTGTACTCGTAAGCAAGTTAAAGGATGCGCTGTTTCGGTTGCGAACAATGAATGAAATCTCATTATAAAGGTATGTGCTACATTCAATTCAGTTTTGACAAATTATATATCGTAACTATAACGTAATGTCGAGATATTGTTTGTTATTTTGTTAAAATTAGTCAGAATACACAGGTTATGACCAAAATGAAGATAATCTACAGATACCAGGCTTGTCTTCGCGAGAATTAACATATGATTCATTGATACATAAGTATTTACTATTAACCATCGTTCATCACTATCACTACTTATTATAAAACAAAGACCCACGCCGTGTCTGCCCGTCTGTCTGTCTGTTCGCGATAAACTCAAAAACTACTGATTCATGAGGAAGTATTAGGCGTCTTTCAACTGATATAATGACTACTCGTGGGACGCCGGGGCGGGTCGCTAGTTTCTACCGTAATTGTCTACCGTAGCCTAGCTATATCAAGGATTATATATCTGTAAGCTTCCACAATATTTTAAAGTACTACCATCTGCCATATAGTGTATTATGTTTATGTCACGTTTTTCCAATTCGCAGTTTCGTGTTTTCATTGTCGCCCACCATATCGCGTATGTCGCAATCCCCGTGGCGACAAACAAAGGGTCGATTTGTCGCTGCATTGTCGTGATACAATGGATGCTGGTTGAGTGCTTGCGAGTATTCGATGCTGACTGAGGTGATGTCTGCCCTACGTTGGAAACCAAACTTTGCTTAGGTTTACAGTTCAAAATATAAGGCTTACGACACAAGGATGCCCAAGACCGGACGAAATGGAGGAAAATGAGTCGGAAGCCGGGACTGACCGCTCGGATGACGATGACAGTTTAAAATATAAGATGGCCAAATATCATAATACTTAAATACGTACATTATACATGTAGTGTAACTACGTATTAGTATTTATTTTATATATTTAATCTGATAATAAACTAAATATAAGATTGTAAAATAGAAATAAATAATATGTATAGTATAATATAATATGATAAGCATTACAATAGTATTATAATAGTGTAACATAAAAGAACGTACACCGGACAGACCAACTACTTTTGTTAGTAGACGATTTTGTGACACGCGTGGCGGTAGTCGCAAAATCACATCTACCGGCTCCTACGCCGCGAACGCGGGTCGGTCCGGTCGGCAGTCCGCAGCCATAAGAGACGCGAGACGCACGTCACTCTGTGCACCGCCCACGTACCTACTTTTATACGTAATCCATTTTCTGTACTTCCTATTTCTAGAACTGTCTTCCATCGCTTCTAATTTCTCCTTCTGTGCTTGTTCAGACTTTCATTGTGTGTACTGTATTCTGTATCGGTATAGGTACCTATTCAGTTTGAATAAAAACTAAAAGTGAGTGAACATTTTGTGGCTTCATTTTTACCATCTAATCCACCACCAGCACCATCACATCACTTTATTGGTGACCCCGAGAAGAGCACAATGTTGGGCGATTACGGCGAAGGCAGCAACAAAGGAAGAAATGTGGATCGAGTTGCCGTGCGGATACCGCCATTTTACCCGTCGAAACCGTCGATGTGGTTCTCGGCGCTCGAGAGCCAATTTGTATTGGCGAACATCACTCAAGATTCGACGAAATACCACTATACGGTGTCCAGCCTCGAGCCGATGTATGCTGATGTGGTCGAGGACGTCATCAACGCTCCTCCAGCACCTGACAAGTACGAGCGGCTCAAGACCGAGCTGATCAAGCGGCTCACGGTGTCACAGCAGAGCAGGGTAAAGCAGCTGCTGAACCACGAGGAGTTGGGAGACCGGAAGCCGTCCCACTTTCTTCGTCACCTGAAGCACCTGGCGGGGCCAGGAATACCGGATGACTTCATCAGGACCCTCTGGGCTGGTCGCCTGCCCAGCAGCATGCAGACGATTATCGCGTCTCAGGCCAAGGCGACACTGGAGGAAGTTGCCGAGTTAGCGGACCAGATAATGGACATAGTAGCACCGGTTCCACAAGTGTCAGCAGCGCAGGCGAAACCGCTGCTCTCTGCAGCACCAGCTCCAGTTACCAGCTCGTCGGCATCAGGCGAGATAGCTCAGCTTATTCGGCAAGTAGCGGCTCTGACAGTGCAGGTCGACGGGTTGTCGCGTTCGCGAGCCAGGAGCAAGTCGGATAATCGCCGGCGTGGGCGTTCGGCATCTACGCGGTCCCAGTCCAACTACAGGCAGTATCCCGTCTGCTGGTATCATTCCAAGCACGGCAGTAACGCAAGGAAGTGCGTAAAACCCTGCGACTACGCGGGAAACGCTCTGGGCGGTCGATAATGGCGGCCGACGGCTGCCCAAGCACCGGTCGCTTATTTGTGACGGACAGACAATCTGCTGTGCAGTTTTTAGTGGACACTGGTAGCGATTTGTGCGTGTTTCCGAGATCTAGTGTTAAAGGTACTCGTCCTAGAACGAATTATGAGTTGTGTGCGGCGAATGGTACGGTTATCAACACCTACGGTTACATTCATTTGGTGCTAAACCTAGGCTTACGCCGCGACTTTACGTGGCGGTTTATTGTCGCCGATGTAACCAAAGCGATAATTGGTGTAGATTTTTTGTCGCACTACAACCTAGTTGTTGATATCCGTAACCAGCGCCTTATAGACAGTAGTACAACGCTCACGACCACGGGGTTGCTTGCACGTAATACTGATGATGTTTCTTCGGTGAAGGTAGTATCTGGTCATTCTGTGTATCATGACATACTAGCCAAATACCCAGAAGTCACTCGTCCACCCGGTATTCATCGCACAACACGTCACAACACTGTACACTACATCCGTACCACACCCGGCCCACCTGTTTCTGGCACACCCCGTAGACTGGCACCTGACAAGTTATTAATAGCGAGGTCTGAGTTTGAGGCCATGCTCAAAAATGGCACTTGTCGACCATCAGATTCTCCTTGGGCGTCGCCTCTTCATCTCGCGCCTAAGAAGGACAACGGTTGGCGTCCCTGTGGCGACTACCGTATGCTCAATGCCAGAACCGTGCCTGACAAGTACCCGATTAAGCACATTCATGATTTCTCCCATAATCTTGCAGGTTGCAGTGTGTTTTCCACCATCGATTTGGTTAAGGCATATAACCAGATCCCCGTGCACGTCGACGACATCGCCAAGACCGCCATCACCACACCGTTTGGGCTGTACGAATTCCCTTACATGACGTTTGGGCTTCGTAACGCCGGCCAGACGTTCCAGCGGTTCGTCGACGAGATGCTGCGGGGCCTGGATTTCACGTACGCCTACTTGGATGACTTTTTGGTCTTTTCCAAGGATAAACAGACCCATGAGGAACACCTCCACCAGCTATTCACCAGACTCAAGGCCTACGGCATGGTGGTAAATACCGCCAAGTGCGTTTTCGGGGCCTCCGAGGTCACGTTTTTAGGTTACCACATTTCGGCTGAGGGGACAACTCCACTGCCGTCGAAGGTCCAAGCCATCAGGGAATTTCCAATTCCCAAAACGGTAAGGGAGCTACGTAGGTTCCTGGGTATGGTAAACTTTTACCGTAGGTTTATTCCAGGTGCTGCTCAACACCAGGCGCCATTGAACGAGCTTCTCCTCGGATCGGTGAAGGGATCGCATCCGGTCAGCATTGCTGGTGAACGTCTTCGGTCATTTGAAGCCTGCAAAGAAGGTCTCAGTCAGGCCGCCTTGCTGGCTCACCCGAGGTACGACGCGAAGCTTGCTCTAGTCACAGATGCTTCGGACACAGCCATTGGAGCAGTTCTTCAGCAGCTAGCCGCCGATGGTACTTTTCAGCCCCTCGCATTCTTCTCTCGTAAGCTCAGTCCTTCCCAGCGGAAGTACTCACCTTACGATCGAGAACTGCTTGCCATCTACGAGAGCGTGAAGTACTTTCGGCATATGGTTGAGGCTAGGCACTTTGTGATCTATACTGATCACAAACCTATTGTCTTTGCCTTCCATAACCGAAAGGAGAACTGCTCCCCAAGGCAATTTCGACATCTGGACCTGATAGCGCAGTTCACGACGGACATCCGTCATATATCCGGTAAGGACAATGTGGTAGCAGATGCCCTTTCCCGAGTCGACGAAGTGGTTCAGCCGGTTTCCTTGGAGCATCTAGCGGCAGCTCAGCGTGCTGACGGCGAGCTTAACAACCTCATCGAGGGGACCACGTCGCTACGCTTGGTGAAGGTATCGTGCCCGGGTCCCCAGACGCAAATTTATTGCGATGACAGCGCCGGCACTCCCAGACCTTACGTCCCACTGCCCTTTCGTCGACAGATTTTCGACAGCCTACATGCACTGAGCCACCCTGGTGCCAACGCCACGGCAAGATTGGTTTCAGAGAGTTATGTATGGCCAGGCGTGCGAAGGGACTGCAGGGAGTGGGTTCGAGCCTGCTTAGCGTGCCAACGCTCAAAGGTCACCCGGCATGTCTCTGCACCCCTCGGTTCCTTCAAACTTCCAGCAGCCAGGTTTAAGTTTGTCCACATAGACCTGGTCGGGCCGTTACCTGTCTCGCAAGGTTTTCGGTACTGTCTCACGGCAATCGACCGCTTTACGCGTTGGCCTGAGGCAATTCCACTTGCGGACATCACGGCAGAGACAGTGGCGAAAGCCTTGATGAGTGGGTGGATTTCACGATTCGGTTGTCCTACAGACATTGTCACGGATCGTGGTCGACAATTCGAGTCTGCATTGTTCGAGCAGCTCTCGAAAATTGCGGGATTTCAGCATCGCCGAACTACGGCATATCATCCTGCCTGCAACGGACTCGTGGAGAGGTTTCATCGGCAGCTGAAAGCTGCCATAATCTGCCACGGGACTGTTAACTGGGTTGACTCCCTTGCACCAGTGTTGCTGGGAATAAGGAGTGCGTTCAAGGAGGACCTCCAAACAACGTCCGCGGAGCTGGTTTACGGCGAACCTCTGCGCCTACCTGGCGGATTTTTTGACACAGCAGCTGAGGATGGTACCGTTGACTTGACTTTGTTCACGTCAAGACTTCGGGGTATCATCCAAAGCTTGCAGCCATCTCCAGCATCTCGCCATAGCGGAAGACGTTCCGCATTCGTATTCAAGGACTTAGCCACATGTACTCACGTATTTTTGCGTGACTGCACTGTTGGCGGGTCCTTGAAACCTGCTTATACCGGTCCCTTCGAAGTTCTCCAGCGCGGTGACAAGATCTTCACCATTCTTGTCAACGGTAAGAGCACCACAGTGTCGATTGACCGCATAAAACCGGCCTACACATTACGCACCAGTGACATACTTTATACACCTGTCACGTTAACACCTAACACACACACTTCACCCACACATACTCACATGACACACACGGATGACCGGAGCCTACCTAATACTGAAGAGCAAGTCATCAGAACTCGGTCAGGGCGTAAGGTAAAATTTCCGGACTATTATCGCCCGTAGCCCGGTCTCTGGAGGGGGGTGATGTAGTGTAACTACGTATTAGTATTTATTTTATATATTTAATCTGATAATAAACTAAATATAAGATTGTAAAATAGAAATAAATAATATGTATAGTATAATATAATATGATAAGCATTACAATAGTATTATAATAGTGTAACATAAAAGAACGTACACCGGACAGACCAACTACTTTTGTTAGTAGACGATTTTGTGACACGCGTGGCGGTAGTCGCAAAATCACATCTACCGGCTCCTACGCCGCGAACGCGGGTCGGTCCGGTCGGCAGTCCGCAGCCATAAGAGACGCGAGACGCACGTCACTCTGTGCACCGCCCACGTACCTACTTTTATACGTAATCCATTTTCTGTACTTCCTATTTCTAGAACTGTCTTCCATCGCTTCTAATTTCTCCTTCTGTGCTTGTTCAGACTTTCATTGTGTGTACTGTATTCTGTATCGGTATAGGTACCTATTCAGTTTGAATAAAAACTAAAAGTGAGTGAACATTTTGTGGCTTCATTTTTACCATCTAATCCACCACCAGCACCATCACATCACTTTATACACATACTAACATAATGGCACGCCCTTTTTTTGTAGGAGTAGCAGAGACCACAATGTTCCGCATGCTATGGTCCTGACAAACTTCTCATCGCTTCTTCCACATTAAAAAAATCTAATAAATGTTACCTATGTATTTAGAATTATGACGGAACTAAAATATGAGATCGACGATGCAGCGAGCTCATCTAAGATATCTTGTGTGATTTATTAGTTTTATTATATTATAAAGAATCTCAAACGAATTTTGTCAGAGTGCTACCGCACCTGTCGCTATAGCAACGATATGAAGCACAAATCATATTTAATGGCCGCAACATTAATAAACCTTTGGGTTGAATAAAGGTATCACATCCTGGACGGCATCGTATCTTTCCATCACGAGAGACTGCGGTCAAACGTGACTCCATTACGTATAAAAACAACATGAACGGCATCCCGGCAGTATTCCTGTAATTATAGCTAATGAGAAAATCAAATAACGTCGTTATATCAACAATAATCATACAATATGAATCAACATAACAACAATATCCTGGAACATGATTGATTACCTAGTTAATAGGTAAACCGAATTGGAATGACTTCGTAAATTCAGATACATGCACTAATCTAAAAGCTTAGTTATGTAGGTACCTATAGGTACGCTAATCATTAAAAGCTTTAATTCAATTTCATTTAGTACAAAATATGCAATGTTAATAGAAGCAGATAATACTAATCCACAGTCAAAATTATTCAATAAATCAGCCAATCTACTTACTTTAAAATAAAGTGATGGTGACCTTCAATGTTGACAATTTCATAGGTAATATGTGGTGGACGCTAGTCAACACAAGATCTTTTTGTTATCTACACTTAGCTAATAGCTTAATGTTCAAACTACATACTCGAAAACAGTCGTTTAAGGATAAATCTTTTCACGCCAATCGATAAAATTTTAAAAATGTATTTTATTTTCCATATTATTTTTATTACACCGGTATCATAAAATAACGATTCAGTCGTTATACAACACTTTTATTTTTTATTTCTGGTCGGATGCGGTATTGGCTGATACCGAACTATGCCATTATCTGTGCATGGAGGGTGAGTGGCTATATGGAATTATTTCCCGCTCAACAGAATATTTCTTTTCATTGTTTGGGAATGTCTTTTTCTTCTTTGAAGCAAAAAAATAGATAAATGTGAATCTTGATATCAACGATGCGACGGAAATGACTCGCAGTTAATTTCCACCAAAGTTGAGGAACGAAAATTTTAAATAGTGCAATGCAACTCGGCTACGCCTCGTGTGATAAACAGACACTCATGACCCCCTTATTATGCGAGTTGCATAAACTACTACTAAATGTTTTTAGTTATAGAGACACCCTTTTACGCCGCCCAAACATAAAAGCAAAGACTATTTTTGCACCGCTAATGTATGTTATCAAAGGAAGTCCGCGGGACAGTGTGGCGGAAATTGTCACGCATTAGGGGGACATTAGCCGTCTAATAGGGGGATACCTCGCGTCCGTTCAGATAGGAACGAATACGAGTAGCACCTATTCATATTGCAGAAGTTGCGTAATATCGCTATGCAGTAGTAGGGGACGGGAGGTCATATGACGCGTTCAAAGTTCACTTTATTATCATCGTGTACATATAAAGTGGCTGCTTAAACGCCGCACTTGTTTAGTTTATTATTAGGTTTGGGTAGGTTTGTGTCACGACGTCTACTTTATCTTCTTGTGTACAAACATAGCTATACATACCTTACCTATGCATATATTTAAATACATATGATTAGTTGATTTTTCAGAAAATAAAATATTTCACTTAAGGCCCTGACACAAACAAAGCTCGGCGCGAGCGTGGCGCGAGCGCGGTGCGATAGTTGCCTAGGCAACGCGCCAGCATCGCGCCGCGCTCAGGCCGCGCTCACGCCGCGCTCAGGCCGCGCTCAGGCCGGCGTGAGCGCGGCGCCGCGCCTGCGCTGTGCAGTGCCACAAACTTATCAGACCTGGTACTGGCGGCGCTGTTTTTAGGATTGACATGTCAGTTCAAATACATTTCAAAAGTAAGTGTCGATATTTTTCCGCAGTTCCAGTTTTGGCCACCGCGTTTCTATGACAATCGGCACACATAGAGTGGCTGCTCCATTATTCGGGGAATTGAATTTTTAGGATGGTAATACTCCCACATGTCGTAATAGCGGGTTAATTACTCGTTTCTTTTTACCAACAGTCCGAATCTTTCCTCCTAATTTGACTGGTGCATTACGCAGATAATTTAGAACCTGAGGACGAATTTAGGCTTACTTTTTATTCCCCTCTACTCGCTAGCTTGCAAGAGTATATATAAGGTAGGTAAAAACCTGAAGCTTGGTAAAGTAAGCCCTACCTCTGAAATAAGTCGCCTTTTACGACACCTCTTAGTGTGGACGGCGATGCTATTTTACTCTGTTGGACACCACACTGCAAATTTTGCTCCCTAGGTAGGCCCCCTAAGGTAGGTAGGATGAAGGGGCACAGCTCTCCTACATCAGAATCAAAACATTTCAGTCCGACTTATTTGTCGAGTTAGACAAACTTTTAATGATACCGTAACATAGAGCACAAATTCTACAGTGCAAAAATTCGGTGGCTAGAGTCTAACGCTGATATAGATGTTTTGTTTAAGTACCCGCTACAGTACACAGAAAATTGCGCTCAATCTTATCCACCACAATGGTACAAAACACATTGATATCAAATTACATTTCTTTCGACAATCTTTCGGCCTGCCAGATGATAAGTAGTAATAGATGGTAATATAATAAGAAATGGTTTATGGTATGCAAGTATTGCCATAATATTTACATTTCAATTTCTGGAGAGCCTCAGTGGCCGAGCGGTTAGGGTATTTGACTAATAAGCGAGAGGTACCAGGTTCGAATCCCGCTGCGGCCATGTACCAATGATGCTCTTACGGTGAGGGAAAACATCGTGATGAAACCTGCACATACACCTGAGTGGTTCAATGGTTAACATGCCGGTCTGCCACGCAAGAGGTCCCGGGTTCGATTCCCGGCCGGGCAGAAACTGAAATAATGAATTTTAATTTCTGTTACGGGTCTGGGTGTTCTATGTATAATAAATATGTATTTAAAAAGTATTTAAGTAGTTTATCACTTATCTAGCACCCATAACACAAGCTTTACTTTGGGGCTAGATGGCGCTGTGTGAATTTGTCCACGAATATTTATTTATTTAATTTATACAGGCGACTGAATGTGTAACCATGATCCAATCTGGTCAGAGTCCCCTTGTAGCAGGGTCACGAAGGTCAGATGGCAGTAGCTCCACTGTAATTACCTGATCTGCGAAAACATGGATCATGGTCAAGGCGAATCCCAGGCCTTCGGGCGCAAAAGCACAATCGGGACATTAACGCCAAGGTGATTATGATTTTTTTATTAAGATTTCAATTTCGCTTTTTTTTTTTATGTTACTTAGCAGACAAACAGGCAAGCGGGCCACCTGATGGAAAGTGGTCACCGCCGCCTATGGACATCAGCAACACCAGGGGAGTCACCAATGCGTTGCCCGCCTCTAAAGAGACCTTTAATATACCTCTTGAACGATCCCATGTCATAGTCCAAAGGAAACACTGTGGCTGGGAGCTCATTCCACATCCGAATCGTACGAGCGAGAAACGTTCTTTCGAACCTTCGCGTGGTGACCAACAGAGGGTCTACGTAGTGGGGATGAGTACCCAGCCCACGGCGGGTGGTGCGATGGCGGAATTGTGCTGTGGGCACCAGATCGAAAAGTTCCTCGGAACACTCCCCATTGTACAGCCGATAGAACACACACAGGGAGTCAAAGTCCCTTCGGTTAGCCAGTGGTTCTAACTTGCTTGTTTGTATGGGATCGTCGACAATTCGTACGGCGCGTCTCTGTACGGAGTCCAAAGGATTAAGCAGGTCGGCAGTTTCGCCGGCCCAAAGATGGGAACAATACTCCATATGAGGCCGCACCTGTGCCTTGTACAGCAGCAGGCGCTGCCCTGGGGTGAAGTATCGCCTGGACCGGTTAAGCACGCCAAGCTTTTTCGAAGCCAGTTTGGCCTTACCTTCTAGGTGACTCCGGAAGCGCACATTATCCGATATGTCGACACCAAGGATCCCGATACTTTTTGAGATGGAAAGGGGTGTCCCTTGGAACTTCGGCACATTGACAAAGGGATCCTTTTTGGCGGAAAATGCGCAGACCTGTGTCTTTGAAGGGTTGAATTCCACTAGGTTCAGTCTGCCCCAGTGAGCAACTTGCTCCAAGGAGTGTTCAATCTCTGACACAAGTCTTATTCGGCTTTCCGACACCACGGAACGAGGGATATTCGCACGGCCAGTATAACAAGCATCTCCAGTACTGTCATCTGCATAGCAATGAATACTGGGAATATTCAGCATATCATTGATATGCAGAAGAAACAGCGTGGGAGATAGCACTGAACCTTGGGGTACTCCAGAATTAATGGTCTTGGTATCGGAGCAGCATCCGTCGACAACGACTTGGATGCTCCGTCCAGACAGAAAGCTGGATACCCAATTGCAGAGCCCCTCGGGGATACCGTACTTCGGGAGTTTTGTTAGCAGTGCCCTGTGCCAGACCCGATCAAATGCCTTGGCTATATCAAGACCGACAGCCAGAGCCTCCCCCTTGCTCTCGACAGCCTCAGCCCACCGGTGTGTTAGGTACACAAGAAGGTCACCAGCTGAGCGACCATGACGAAAGCCATATTGACGGTCACTGATCAGCTGGCGATCCTCGAGTAATATCTTTATATATATAATTCTTCTGTGAGTGTGTATGTCACTGAACTTCTCTCAAACGTCTGGACCGATTTTGATGAAATTTTTTGTGTGTGTTCAAGGGGATCTGGGAATGGTTTAGATTCACAATTTTGTCAGAATGTTTTAGCTTATTAAAAAAAGTTTGAAATTTTCAAATTAAAGACGTGTAGACAGGACAACGTCTGTCGGGTCCGCTAGTTCAGTATAAAATAAACGAACAATTGCCCAAAGCTTACTTCATGGCCATGGATCGTAGTTCTTCTTGTTCGTGTACAATTGACTTACCGCCGTACAGAATCAAATTCGACTTTTTTCTAACAGATTTATCGCTAGCGGCTGAACCGGGATTTGTCGCTAGAATAGTCCCCGCGGGCTTAAGTAACCCACTCTTACGTATTTGTGTCTTTGACATTTGTCAAAACGCACTTGCCAGGTGAAATTATTAAATATTTACGGTAGAATTTTTTTGGAGTTTTTTAAATATTTATGGTAGAATTTTTTTGTAATTTATATATTTATATTTTAGTGCGTGCCTCAACCTGAGGCTGCCTCTAATTCGTACGCAATTCCGCTAAGCATCAACCAAAAACAGCAATGGAGTATCTTTTTTATGTAAAGTATAATAAACATCATGTATTATTTGTAAAACTTATGTTTTTAGCATTTGCAATAAATATTTCAGTGTTTATTGCAAAAAAAAAACGGCCATAATTAGTTGGTATCTTCAATCAAATTCAATGCACTCCATCTGATTGTTTTTTATTTGGCCGTCTTACATGCATGCGCACGATGTAACTTTGCACTGGCGGTATAACACCGTGGATTTAGTTCTGACTATTAAATGTGGGTAGAACAGAAAAAAATACTTATTACTGTAATATGTATAGTACAGCATAAACCGGAACGGACTAATATTTGGAACAAGCGCCATAGTTACTTTTGTTCAGCTTGAAAATAGCTATCCAACGACGTATTACACATCTCTTGGGACCCATCTCGGGGTGTATAGTGGTGTAATATATGGATATGTTATGAACTATCTGTATGGCTCCATTTTTATGTATGCATTCTGCATTTATTATTTTATAGGCTCCACTTATTGTATATGCACAAGATTAGCTCATGTGGGTTGGTTGTGTAAGTAAAAGACATGTACAGAGGTGTATCTGCGTGGTGCTGTGTGGCGGTTGCTCGTTGGGCCCACCCAATGAGCAGCCGTCGCACGGTATTCATGCTTGTGTGTTGCACCGTTGTATACCTTGGGACCCGTCCCGGGGTGTATAATGGTGTAATATATGGGTATGTTATGAACTATCTGTATGGCTCCATTTGTTATGTATGCATTCTGCATTTATTATTTTATAGGCTCCACTTATTGTATATGCACAAGATTAGCTCATGTGGGTTGGTTGTGTAAGTAAAAGACATGTACAGAGGTGTATCTGCGTGGTGCTGTGTGGCGGTTGCTCGTTGGGCCCACCCAATAAGCAGCCGTCGCACGGTATTCATGCTTGTGTGTTGCACCGTTGTATACCTTGGGACCCGTCCCGGGGTGTATAGTGGTGTAATATATGGGTATGTAATAATCTATCTGTATGGCTCTATTTATTATTATATATGCTCAAGACTAGCTCATATGGGTTGCTTGTGTGAGTTAAAGACATTCACAGATTTGTACCTATGCAGTGCTGTGTGCCGGTTGCTCGTTGGGTCCACCCAATGAGCAACCGTCGCACGGTATTCATGATCATGTGTTGCACCGTTGTATACCTTGGGACCCGTCCCGGGGTGTATAGTGGTGTAGTATATGAGTATGTAATGAACTATCTGTATGGCTCCACTTATTGTGTATGCACAGGATTACAAGTTGGTTGTGTAAGTAAAACTAAGTGATGAATTTGTTAACCAGTTGTAAGCGTTATCCGGATTGTATTACGAGAGAAACACCATTGCCAACAAACTGTTATGCAGTTTGGCAGGGTAACTATAAGTAAGACAGAATGTACGAAATATTGTAAGGATTAATAAATAAATAAATAAATAAACATAGCTATTGGAATGGTTACCACTGTCCATACAAATTCTTGTACGCGTTAACAATGTTATATCTGGCGGCTAGACAAGATTGTTGACAAACCTATTCGATCCGGTGGCCAAAACCGGAACTAAGTGTTGCCGTTTTGAAATGTTATGTCAATGCCAACAACAGCGATGCTGTTACCCGGTCAGACATTTTTGTGGCACTGTAGACGGCGCTGTTTTATTGACTACGGTAACCGTCAGAGTTATTTGTTCGTTCAACCGCATCAAGATGTATAGCTCTATGGGTGCTAGTGTCAGCAAGAGCAGTATAGTAGGACCACGCTAAGACCGAATCGCTTTAAAAAAAAAAAAATTCTGTATGGCAACTAATGCTATGTCTTTTATCCGTCATAGAACGTCATTCATAAAAGTCATAACAAATAATTTGACAGACTTGAAAAATATTGTTGAGGCGATTGGCACATTGGAGCGCAGCGTTCATTCTGGCGAAATTTGGAAATATGTATAATTTTTATATTGTTTTATATACAATAAAAAATTTAGGAATTCTCCAAATTGTTATAATCTTTTCATAAATTTATATTATTTAGGCGAAAAATAATTTGAGAACTGAGTAACGGAATACCTATTTGACAATCCTGGAGACCTCACTTCACAGCAGCGGCCTATTTGACGCCTTTTTATGTGGAAAGTACAGCGCCAAAAACTTATCTGACCCGCAGCCCGTGTCAAATGTTGCAAAGAAAAAAAACTACGGATCCGCACGAACGCGCGTGGATGTGTTGTCAGTGTGTTCGTCTATGAGTAATTTCCATAGAAACCGATGACAGCTCAAATAACTTTATGTCACGCACTAACGCACCTCACGCACAACTGTACGGTGCTGCGTTCCAGTGTGCGGATCGCCTAAATAATAATGGACAATGACTGACAAGGACAGATTATCCAATAGATATTGCCATATCCACATTTTATATTTTCTACCACTGTCAGTTGATTCGGACTAATCGTGGTCCTATTATAGTAGGTAAATGTACTTGGAACCCACAATCATCCGCGAAACCGTCGGGTTTAGATTATGTTTATTTATGTACCTTGGCCCAAAGCCTGAGATAGCCTAAACAATTCACCATTACAATTTTTTCGTCGCTAATTTTAATCTCGAATACCCCAAATGGCGATAAATAGCGTACATTGGCAACACTTTGTTGGCGCGACGCCGGCAGTACCGGACTAAGTCCATCAGAGGCCCGGGGCGGACAACCTTTATAAGGCCCCCAGTTTAAGAAGTTTGATGTAATTTTACAAGCTTTTTATTCAGTTCACATTTGTATGTTTAAGTGTTTTTATTTATTTAGTTAAAATTACTTCTTTGGCGGAGGGGGTCCTCGACCCTGATCTTAATTCTGTTTGAATAGTGATACGGCGATAGCTACGCCCCTGTCACAACTCCGAACCACCTCTTCGATATGTTCTAAGCATATTTTAAAGCCTTGTATAGGATTTGATCAAGGCAACTTGGAGACGTTTGGAGGCCCCCCTGGACCAGAGGCCCGGGGCAGGCCGCCTTTCCCGCTTTGTTCGTTAGTCCACCCCTGGCGGCGCGGTGCCGGCGTGGCGTGAGCTCGGCGCGAGCGCGGTGCGATATTTGCTAGGCAACGACAGCGCGGCGCGATAGTTGCTAGGCAACGACAGCGCGGCGCGAGCGCGGTGCGATCGTTGCCTAGGCAACGCGCCAGCATCGCGCCGCGCCCGAGCCGCGCTCGCGCCGAGCTTTGTGTGTGGCAAGGCCTTTATTAATCAATTAGTGGTATATTTTGAAAATGAGCTAGGAGTATATTTACAAAATGGTTGGGTCACATTAAGTTATAATGTAACTTAAACATGTTACTCCACCTTGTATAAACATGATCCAATCAGGGTCTCGAGTCCGCTAATTAATTTCATATTCGCAATATGCAATCGCAATAACAGCGCACGGCAGTTTTAATAGTATCAGAATACCAAAAACGCGTAAAACTGCTATTTAGTGGCAATTACAACCCAATACAATTTCATCGAGCCAATAATACCAAAATCTTGTCAAACTGCCGTTGAGCTGCGATTGAGATCCAATTAAAATTCAATGCAGCCATTAGTAAATTAGCGGACTTGAGGCCCTGGTCCGGTGTTAACAGGGTCATGGAGGTCAGATAGCAGTCATACCACTGTATTTACCTGATCAATCACAACCTGGATCTTGAGTCAAGGCATACCCCGGGCCCTCCTACGCGGAAGCACAACCGAGATATTGACGCAAAGATAATGACCACTTAATATTACCTCTTGATGTAGATGAGAAGGTGTATAAAAGGGGAAGAAGCGAATGATTGTGGCACTCGACAGCCTCTGCTAACACCTATGGGATAGTGCATGAATGTATATGCATGACCCATTTCGTCTGTCCCAGTGTCAAACAAAAAGAGAATAAAGAAATATGCTTGAACAAATTTACATAGCGCCATCTAGCCCCAAAATAAACCATGTTTGTGTTATAGGTGTTAGATTACTAAATACCTAAGTATATCATAGTCATTATCCATGTCATGTGATACAGCAGTCCAAACGGCTATCAGCTTTGCCCTTCACGCCGACCTTGTAGCCCGAAGGCGCGGCAAAAAGTGGGTGACTGGACTACGGAGATGACTGCGCTTTTTACGTAATTACGTAATGCTGGCGAATTTCTGCGGCAAAGTACGTAATTCTACCATGCGTAGGTTAAGCGCTGGGTCAAGTTTTTTGCAGTGTTCCGAATTTGAACAGTAATCGTTGGGGTTTTTCTTCAAAAAACTATGTAGGCTGATTTATTGCTAAGTTAATTTAACATACCGTGACGTCAATTTACGGTTTGTGCTATCGCGTGCGAGGGCCCGGGGTCCGGGGAACAGAAAAACCTTATTCAGCTTAGATCATGGTTACACATTCAGTCGCCTGAATGTGCAGGCTTCTTCATAATGTTTTCCCTCACCGTACAAAGGCATTTCTTAGTGTTCCCACTAATGTACGTACATACCTAACTGAGGACAAGTCATTGGTTCGGGGCGGCAATAAGGATCGAACGCGGTACCTACCTCTCGCTTATGAGGCGGGCCCGGTATCCGACCATCGACCACCAACGCAGTTAAATAAGCAAAAAGTGGATGTTAGCATCTGCATACATCACGGACCACGCTTTAAGTATAGGTAGTGTCATGAAGGTATACCATACCATCACACACAACACATCAAACAATTGAGAATCCCGTGCAACACTTATAAAATGTGTTAGGGACTTAAATGTCGTTCGTTTACCAAATCTGAATTCCCATCTCACTCAAGTGCTAACATAAACATGCGTAGGTAAATAAAGCGTAAAATGAAGAGACGACCTGCTCCCGTTGAGTACCTACTTCCATATCAGCTGTGCTAAAGTGGATTGGATGGGATGGGACCTTTCGAATTCGGGTATCCACGATTATGTTTATTGAAGCATTGACCTGATTACAACGGATAATCCGAGTGCGGATCTCCATTTTTATTGGATTCTTGTTTACTCGACCTGCGTGAATATTGATACAATATGAAATACGCATGTAAATAGATCGTGTTTGGTTTGTAAATCGAACGGAACGTTTCCTTGTTCGGTTTCTCCATGCGTTAATGTAATTTTGATAGTCGTATGTAAAGTCGTTTCTATCGCACGCGTATGAGTACATCATCATCATCATATCAGCCGAAAGACGCCAGCAGAGAGCGGCCACATCCCTGTTCCGTTAAGTCATCATTGGCAACACACGTGGCTTGAAGGCCTTCCTCTTGAGACACTGCGATAATTAGGACGAAAATATTTGGCGTAGCTTCCCAAACAACCGAGTTGGATTTGTCGAGTGGCCTCTTTCTCGAAATTGGCCCTAACTGGCTCAACAATTTGTCCTAGATATGTATAGTCATCAACAACTTTAAGTAGAGCGCCTCCAACCGTCACCGGAGTAGGCACAACATGAACATACATACGAGTACATAAAAAGCCGAAACCAGCCGATGCGCATTATTTACCGCCAATACCGGTATAACGCTAAAGTACACAATTATAAAAGCCACTCCCGTATTATTAAGAAATTCCACAACAAAACTAACCGAAATACTGGACACAACTGCATTTACAAACGGCGGTCGACTGCCACAGTTTCAAAACACTTGTACAAAGATATTAAGCACTTTGTGAAATAAGAAGGATATTTCAAAACATTACAGTATCACGACGAGAATTCAAATGAAGCGAGACAAACGAAGTGCAAAAAGTAGGTGACATGTGGTGATAGTGTAAGTAATGTGTACGTATCTATTACACCACATAGCTGGTCAGGCAAGCGACGATTTGTCGAGTGATTCGTGACTTTAGCAGCAATCTGAGTTGGCATATCATTAACTGTCGAAATGGACCTCGAATCACTGCGTATAGTACCTAGCCCTACATTGTTATTAAGACAGGTACTTTATACCCACCACTATATGTTTAAGAAATCTAAAGTAAAAGTAAGACGGCATAATTACTGCTATATTTACATTTTATTAGGTATGCAGAACACTCAAAACTCGAGTTAAACATTCAATTGTGAAAGTAATTAAAATGCTTAGAATTGTGTCGCTTGACGAATTATTAGTGCCAATTAAAATAGTGGAGACTAATTGCCTTGATAAGAATATTTTGCTTGACTTATGCCATTGCGAAGAATAAGAAAATAAAAATGTTGGTTGTTCACACACGTCCCGCAGGATGTTTATCTCCTGACTGACAAGGAAAGTACACAGCTACAATTACAACACCGCCAAATTTCATAAATATCCCTTCAGTAGTTTTTGTGTGAAGAAGTAAAAAACTCCTTACAAATTTTCGCATTTCTAATTTTATAATATTAATAAAGTAGGATATTCGTATAAAACTACCAACAGTAGAAATCAGGGACGGACTTGGTTAAATTAAAATTTATATACTCTATAAATACAGAATAGCCGATGGAGTAGAACCAAACAAAGATAGCTGGAATCTAGTGCATAAAAAGAAAGATTGCATTTTATCTGATCCTGCGCAAAAAAATCACACACAAAGTCAAAGTTCGTAAAGCGGACTTGCGTAATGCTGAAGGGCGCGTTGGCTTTTATTTTTAACAGACTTCAAAAAAGGAAGGAGGGACTTCTTTTTTAGCGTCAGATTAAAATGGTCATAACTTTGTACCTAGGGCACGTGTACCTTTCACCGCTCTTTGCCACAGTCAAGAATGCAAAGCGTGGACAATACACTATTAAAGTACCTATGTGTGCTTTAGGTATCAACTAGTGCTGCCTTTTAAGTACATCATCAGTAATGTTTGGAAGACGGGTCGGAAAATAGCAATGTTGATAATACAATACAGTGAACGCTGTTGCTTATTTTCTGTTTCGACATATTAGTCGATTACATTTAAGTGGATGGGGTTGGTGTTATCACCCGTATTCAGTTATACTTTGGGGTTTCACAGGGATCCAACTGACAGTACTTGAGTCAGTCAAAAAGAACAAAACAGACGAGCACCACAGAGCAAAAAAAATATCCAGTCTAAGTCAGCAAACTTTCTATAGTCACTACTTTACTATGGCCGATATTTCAATTCTCTGATAAAATTTATCTGCCCTTAAAAGTAATATTATATATTAGGTGCTAAATGAAAACAAACTATTCTTCGTCTGTAATACGTGTTATGATAACGATAACGATACGATGTTTTTGTAATATAATAGCTTATCAGGCCGATATGTTTTATCTGAAGATTGAAAATTTAGCGACAAATGTTGTTTAGGAATTCGGGTGTGAATCTACTTTGCTACCACACACCACACCACATACGTGAAATACACGGTCACAAGTGTATTATTTTATATCCAAATCCATTGCATCTTCAGCCATATACAGGATATTTGGTGCATCGTTACACAAATTGGATTGGCCCCAAGAACTCACACCTGACCCTCTGGATATTTTTTATTTATTATGTGACAGTTTTATTTCATAAAATACATTTTGCCAAATGAATTCAAATTGAAAAATATGTGTAGCTTCCAAATTTTATTTTTAAATCGGGAAATATACTGTTGCTTGGTTCCATTAAATTAAAAATTACTTGCTCACAAAATCATTAGTAAACGTTGTATGTGTAAAAATAAATAAAAGCTGTGTGTGTGAGTAAAAATAACAACGATTGTGATTTTCTCTTTATTTAAAAAATAAATCCACTGTATCCAGGATTTGGCATACGTGGTATATGGACATAAATCAGAAAAGAATAATTGGTACATGGCGGTACATCTCGCTTACGAGTCGCAACCCATAACCTGTAAATCCACAGGAATTACACAGGAATATGATATTACTATTACACATGCGTGAATTATTTATCTATCACAAATCGTTAGTTCCAATAGTCCAGTTGTACATCCTGTCTCTTCTAAGTACAGTACTGTCCTATAATTTATTCCAAGTTGCATCGCAAAGTAACAGCGCGTATCGCACCGGTGTCATCACGGTGTCTCGTAATTCCCCGCCACGCATGCCTGCGGACTGCGCGTACGCATCGCATTGCACCGTGTTTGTTTGAAACGTGGATACAAAGTCACATATCGGTCGCGACGCATTTGGACGCGGATACAATGTTATATATCGGTGGCAAGTCGCAACGCATTCATGCCGGTTTGTTAGTATGAAATTGTTGCATACTCCTGCCATTTAAGTGCACTAATGACAGTTGCATGAAAATTACGTTTTATCACAGAATAAGAATATTTTTTGTGCTGTGGTTTTATAGTAGTAGTCTCGTTCTTTTTGCTCTTGCTGTGCGTTTGCTTTTTTTTATTGTTTTTATGGGCGTAGGGGCGTAGGTATGCGGTGGCTTTATTTTTATTGCTGGACTTTGCTTTTAATATTGCGGTTTTAGATGATGCCTCTTTGCTGTTATTGCTAATTTAAAAGTTTAAGTGATAGGTAGATGTGGGTGTGCTAGGTGAGGTAGGTTGTGTTAGGTATCATTGTGAGCGTGTTACATACCGAGTTGAATGCCTTTTTTTCGGAACCTTTTGAAACGTTTCTAGTATGTTAACGTCGACACTAACATAACACAATGAAAAAACATACATAGTCACAATGGAACCTAACACTCCTATCTCTCGTATATCAATAGTATCTAATTTTAGTCAACTTTAAACTATTTTTATTTACGTATTTAAATAATGATTTCACCTGTCTTAATTGGCAACGATCATGCAAGCTTGGTCGTACAACGGACGTCGCCCGACCAATAGGAGACCTCAAAACTAATTGCTAATTAGGACAGCGCCAGAAGAGGCTTTAGTACGAAGACCCGTAAACATCTACTGGGTGGAATCAAGGTAAAACATTATCAACTCTGATCATCACTAGAGGAATGCAGACAGGCCAATGAGGCCGTACCGAAAATTAACCAAAAAGCAACTCCATCTGGTAACCGGAGCTTTAACGGGACACGGTCCATTTAATAAACACCTTTTCACCATAGGTCTCACCGATAGCCCCCTGTGCAGAGCCTGCCTGCGGGAGGAAGAGACTGCAGCACACATCCTGCAGACACGCGAGGGGGTGGCATCATACAGGCTTGATCATATCGGACAACCACAAACCTTACCGGAGACCTTCGATCTTCGACCTCATCGTCGCTTTCCATCAGGTGAGTTCAGGTCAAATGCAAGCCTATTATTAAAAAAAAAAAAAGAAAAAAAATATCCACGTAGAATAGGCGCGTTCATCTGAATGCGAAAACGACCCGGATACATCTATCTATCTATCTAGGACAGCGCCTAACTCAAATTCGGCTAGCTAAAACTAGTGTGTCCTGAAATCGGATTTAGCTGGCAACGTACTCACTCGCATATGTATAATTTGGAGATATTAAGTAATGTCCCAACAAAATTACGAACGATTAACTCCAGAACCTTAGCATTTACAGCTCCTACGTAAGAATGTTACTCTGATAGGTTAGAGAGGGCTTCTAACCCAACGTTATGCAACGAGAGCGGGAGCGTGCAATCGGTCGGTGCATCGGTCGAAAGGATATTAGCTGGTGTAGTGTACACACGGCAGCTTTTCAAGTGAGCGCAGGTTTTAGGTGCTTGTGGTGTGTCATTGCATTGTAGTAGAATGTGCAATGGAACTGAATTATTCAAGTAGGGATTTGGTGTATTGTAATGTTTTATGTATTTCTTATTTTTGTTCTTTTTAAGTGTTATTGTATCTCACTTTTGAGAAAGCTCCTTAAAAGACGCTTTTGCAGCGATTAGTATATAAACACCGTGCAAAATCCACAGTCTACTTTGACGTGCATGTGTACTTAAGACAGAGTAAAAATAATTTACAATCATGAACGTAGCTAACTTTCCAATCTCTATGGTACTTAACATCTCACTTACGGTCAAATGTCATCACTTTCATGGTATGGAAGAAAGTTCCACCATAGAAACGTGCATCTTACTTATTGCATTGAGCCTTCCTTACCTACAATGCTTTGATGTTAGAAGTTTACACGGAAAGGTTGATCATTAGATACAGAGGGCTCTACCCAGTGTTATACAACGAGAGCGGTCGACGGGGCAATCGTCGCACGCGCATAATGCATCGGTCCAAAGGGTAGTTGAGTACATACGGCAGCACATCGATACAGCCAAGCAGCGTTGTTATGTTATGTTCCGTTTTAGCTAATAAGGTTTGAGGCTTAGTCCACAGTGGGTTGTGCATATTTGTTTCATGGCATCGAATACACCTTTGCTTATCGAGGCAGATTAAAATGGAACATATGCTCACACAATAAGGTTTATTTTTGTATCACTTATAAATTGGTGGACCTTAAAAATGGACCTTATTCGGTGAGTAATACATTCCATTTAGATCTGCTCTCTAATTACTTAGGTTGCTGAATGAAGCAAATGAGTAATCGAAGCCTATAACAGAGCAGGCCATTTACCTAATCCCCATAATGAATAATCTATCCCCAGCATTATAAAACTTAAAATCAATAATCACAAAAGGCTTTCTTTGATAGATGTAGAAGAATGAACATCATGGAATACGTAATTTTACTTTACTTATCCTCTTGTATTGTGATGTAACGGGTGACAGTTACCACTTTAAATAATTCTGATCGTTTGTTAAATATTAAGTAAAAAATCAAATACAGTTATGCGGTTAAATTTTTATGCGCTGTGTGGTATCACGATCTTAGCTATCTTGGGGCTACGGCAGCTTCATGTGCTATATTGTGTACACCTCTCACCAACGGTCAAATGTCACCGCGGCCATGGTATAGAGTTCCCGCCATGGAAATGGCTCCTACAAATAGTGCAGGTAGTGTGAAGCTGGCATTTCAACCGACAGACCATTCTTAAGCCTTCTCCACATTAGTAGAGAGTTTTGTTTCCACGTTCGGCAAGCGGGTTGGAGATCGCAGTGTTGAAAATACTCAACAGAAAAAGCAGCTGCCCATTTTCGTCTGATCTACAGACGTCGTAGCTGGTTAGCCTCCCCAACATTCGTTTTATACGACACCTAGAGCCCAATTTTTGAAATCGCTCGCATCCCAGCGAGCGCACGTCTTCAAATGCTTGTCTTTTCTATCTTACCACAAGTGTGAAAGAGATAGGTAGCGCATACGGGCGCTCGCGTACACGCGAGCGGTTTCAAAAATTGGACTCAAGTTTGTAGGAAGGATTAGTGCTGAGAAACAGAAATGCAGTTAATAAACCCAAGGGATGTACCTAGCCAACATTTCAAAGCACTCCCGTCGAAGTTACTCAAGTGCGATCGATCTTAGCTTGTATTGTTTATTGTAATTTAGACCGAGAAGCCCAATCGCCAAGCCGATGGCGCGTGTCGCCTACACTTCCTCGCATTGTCCCCAAGGCACCAAAGTAGCAGCCTTTGTATTTCTCTCGCACAATAAAGTAAAATTGTGTCATGTCATTGATAATTATCACGACGTTGTGGATGTGGTTCCTACTTTTTTTAACCCCCGACGTAAAAAGAGATGTGTTATTTTGACGTGTATCGGTGCTTATGTGGCTCTGTGTGTCTATCTGTGGCATCGTAGCTCTCGAAGGGATGGACCAATTTGGATTCGGTTTTCTCTGTTTGAAAGCCAGTTTAATCGAGATGGTTCTTAGCTTTGTATCGATTCAGTAGTTTAGAAAATATTTCAGTATATGTAAACTTGGTCGGAGATATCCGACTTTCTCTGTCGGTTAGGTTATTTCACATGATTGTGACGACCAATCTATTGTCATCGAATAACTCGTCGAATCTTGACATCCATTTATAAAATTGAGAAGTTACCTATTTCCCATACTTATTGATATCGACAGACACATAAAGATGTTCAGATACCAACCTAATAATAATAAAACCAACCGTTTAAGAGACATCTCCGAGACTACATCGTTATGCAATGTTATTGGCTTAGATACTGTTTAGTTCAATAACGTTATTAGATAGCATTACATGACAGCGGTGTCCAGGAATGCGACTCCGGCGCAGGTCTGACCATAAACAGATGCAGTTTATTTTCGGATGTCCCTCCACGATCCGTGCGCTCCACCGCAGCTAACCACAGGAAGATATAATTAATAGCTAAACATTTACAGATCGTTTATAATATTCACTTTCAGCGGAAGCACCGAATTAGAATGAACATAACACACTTTATCTACGCTTTTGTAACATTAGCGGAAATAGACACGAAAACGTGAGATTTAAAACTGTACGGTTAGGTTACACATGAAGAATATAGTTCACTTTATCACACAAGTATCACCTTAAGAATCAGACAACCTTAAGAATTATATTCCTTTGCACTACTGTGTTATTGTTAAACGGTTTTTATAGCTATCATGTATTAAATTTTTGTGCACGTCGCATCTGCGTATATTTATCATATCTCTCTTTTTGTAGGCCTGCTGGAAGAGATTTCTTTTTAAAGATAAGTAGTGCCTGTTGTCTAATATCTAATTTGTACTATCTCTTTAATTTTCTTGTGTACAATAAATTGTTAAATAAATAATTTTTTTTTTTTTTTTATTATATAAGAAGTACCCAGGAGGTAAAGGACGAGTCCTTTGAGAAATAAGGGACAGTTAATTATCCCTTCTTTTAGCAACCTGATTTTGGCTAAAGATGCACCAAATACGTGAATAGTGTTGTAGCGTCAAAGGAAATCTTGAAGTGGTAATGCACTTATGCTCTTGTACTGTACCTATAGGTAACCTATGTATGAGAAAGAAAATGGCAGCCTTGTCGGGTCAGACGGCGACCATAAATCGAGACGAGGAAATGACTAGCTCTGAGGAAATTAAAGCATTACACAAGCGCGTTTCCATGGCAATTCCATTGGTTTTAGTTTACCGATTTTATGGGGTTGAGCACACTCCGCCCCGGAAGAATAGCGCTCGCCGCATAAAGCCAACCACACGCATAAGGAATAAACATCAACCGAAGCAAAACACCGAACGAACACTAGTCATACAACTGTACAGAGAGTAATAAAAGCTGTTTCTAATTAAAGGAAACAGACAAACTGACACTATTGTTATAAAATATGAAAATGTTTGTAGCGCTACAAAATATCCAACACACTTGTTCGATGGTAATTTGTACTCAACTGCAGGTGTTGTCTCCAGTGTATGGTGGTGCTTACAAGTTGAAATATCTTTTGTTTTAGTGTTAAAATTAAAGTTCTCTGCAGATGTTGTCGAGTGTATGGTGGTAAAATTGAAGTTTTAGTGTTTAGGTTCATCTACGTCCTAGGTTCGGTCGTTGTGATACAAGTACTATGGAGTATCTTGAATATGTGTGATCGACTAAAAATCATATAATATATTGAGCTCTTACAATAATAAACATCCTGTAATCATCTTGGCGTTAATGTCCCGGTTGTGCTCTCTCACACGAGGGCCCGAGGTCCGCCTTGACCACGATCCAGGATTTGGCAGATCAGATAATTAAAATGAGTAAAGTAAAGAAACACTTTTATTCCACTCAGACACACGGCACAAAATTCTTAAATATTAATATAAAAAAAGATACTTTTATCTCGTTACCTGTGCCGTTATTGACGTTAATATTATAGTTATACTTACTGTTATAATTACAGTGGAGGGACTGCCATCTGACCTCCGTGACCCTGCTTCCTGGGGAACCTGACCAGATTGGATTATGGTTACCCATTCTGCCTGAATGTGCAGGTTTCACGATGTTTTCCCTCACAGTAAGAGCATCGGTTAGCATTCAACTAATGTAGGTACATAGCTCAGAAAAGAGTCACTGGTAATTGGCCACAGTAGGATTCGAACCCGGTACCTCTTGCTTTCGAGTTGGGTATCATTAACCACCCGGCCACCGACGCTTAGTAATTAATTTAGATCCAGTACTTGTAGTAAATGGTTGTTTCATGGTTTACAGATAACATGTACTTATCGGTTATGTACAAATACAACCACAGCACCCAAAGTACACACAAAACTTGATTTGGCCCTGCAATGTTTACCATTTCATTTTGCGTCTTGTTAACTTTCACAACACGTTTGTTCCCTCGAGTATATAAAAATGCAAAGTACACGGCGAGCTAACGTCGAAATGTAAATTTTATATCTTCTTTCTGAATTCGTCCTATTCTGCAGATATCCGGAAAATATTGAAGGAAAATGAAAAAGTAAATATGCGGGGTGCATCCTCGTCCTCGTCTGTTATGTAAGAAAAAATTAAGTGAGCGAACGAAGGAGGAAGTATAAAACAAATTAATGTAGAAACCCTTTCCACTTTAGAAATATAAACAAGTCCTTGGTAGACTTAAAAAATGTTATCGTTTTCTGTTTTATAATTTGAATACTGCGTTCGCCAAGCGTGAAGATTACGACAAAACACTCCACCAATCTTGAACCCAATTGGTAGTGGCCTTTTTAATTTTTTTTATATTCTTGGACAATTCACACAGCGCCATCTAGCCCCAAACAAAGCTAAGCTTGTGTTATGGGTGCTAGACAACTGATCATAACTACTTATCTACTTGTATACTTTTAGATACATATACCTTATTATAGTTATTATACATATAACACCCAGACCCGTAATAGAAATTAAAATTCATCATTTCAATTTCTGCTCGCCCGGGAATCGAACCAGACCTCTGCGTGGCAGACAAGAACAATGTTAACCACTGAACCACTCAGGTCGTCACTTTGCAATAACCAACTCTACCTCTATATACAAGTCTATGCAACGTTATTAGTCCTGAAAATATAATTAGATACCCTGGCGTTCATCATTCATCTAGGATATGACAGAGTCAAGTGTCCAGACGTGAGCAGGAAGGGATGGTTTATTTCATGGCTGTGCGAAACTATTTTCATTTCAGCAAAGCTATTTATATTTCGGCCACGACCCGTCGCATGTCAACGAGGGATGCGCGTGCGCTTTCTTCCGTCCTCGGTTAATTTGGTTGGCGGTTTACGTTACAACATCTGCGGCGGTTTCACGAACGCATGGTAACGTAAACAATGCTTGTTTAGCGTACGGGTGACTCATGTGTGCTTTTCTTAGTAGGAAAAAGTAACTGAAGGATCGGATTCAATGGGCTTGTGTTTGCTTTTGCGAACAAAGTCGCAAAATATTCATTGAATGAAGCATTTCAATTCTAATTAATGTTGTGTCTACGATTTCCTTATTAGCAACATTGATCCACGCTATAGTTACATACATAGGTGCGCGTCATCCGTTGAACCATCGCGTTTATTAACATTACTTAGGCACTGTCCTAATTGGCAACGTGCGACGGACGGTTTGGAGGTCTCCCATTAGTCGAACGCGCCCGTCGTGCGACCACGACTTTGATCGCGCGGCCGTTGCTAATTAGCCAGCGATTTTAAATATTTTGTGTGCAGTTTAAGATGAAAGTTTTTAAAGTACAATATTTCTTTCAAGATTTAATCAAGCTACATTCGACATTGTGTACCTACTAAATGATCTACTTATAAGTTAAATACGGTTCCAACCTTTTTACTTCGCCTTGAATCGTGTCGTGAGCTAGGAATGTACCGAGATCGTGAAATGCCAGCAGACCGACTACGGCTTATTTGTAACCTGGCACTTTTTACACGACTGCCCACCAATACACCAATTACCTATATTTTCAATCTGTTTTATTTTATATAGCCTACTCGTCCAGCCCTACTTATACCTGCTTAGTAGGTACCTAATGATTCAAGGTAAATGCAGGATACTAGTACATTTACCACCTCTTTTTCTTTAAATAAAGCAAGTTTGAGTCATACTAAAGAATAATCATCCAGGCTCATAGGTACGCATTATCATTTTCGAGATTTCCTATAAAAAGATAATTAAACCATAGATTTGTAATTTTTTTTGATAGTGAAAAATATAAGTGCTCGTAATAGGTACTTAATTTAATAGACGTCACATCAGCTGTTCACCGTGTTTGCACTGCCATTCTGAGTCACATAATCAGTTATTTTATAAATTGAAAGTTCATCTTCCATTACGATCGAACAAAGCTCATTTAGTCGCAATATTTTTTATTAAATACCTAAATGTAAACTTTTAAGCTTTTAAGCGCCAGTGCCGCCATATATCAATTGATCACTCTTTCCTGAGTTGTCTGACTGGCCTGTCAAGACTCTACTCGTAACCATGACGCATGTATCTGCGCCGAAATATCGAGGTATAAACAATACTGACCGTGGTAATAAACCCGATAACATGTGCGATGAAAGGGTAGGGAATAGCCGCGAAAGCCTTAAAACCTATACTCGTACTACGTATTAATTAATTCAATACCAACGCATGCAAAGGTGGTTATTTGTCAGGCCACCTGTTCTGTACCATGCCTTGTTGTCTACAGTCTACACCATACCTGGCCCTGAGGCATATTTAGAATATCGGCTCGGATGATGAACCTAGCGTCGTTTGCATTCTGTGTCTATTTCAGTATCGTCAGTCTACACTACGCGCTTGGACAGTGGATGCAACGCCAGTATACTGGTGAGCGAAGCGTACATGTAATACTGTAAGTAGATATGCAAGTTGAAAGTAGGTACGTGCAAGAACATAAATGCAATACCTCTTCAAAAAACTTTTCCCTTTCCGCTACAGTAACATTCACGGTATTTGGTGCGTCTTTCGCCAAAATCAGTTTGCGAAAAAAAAGGGCGCATTAACTGTCTCTTATGCTTAAAGGGCTCGTCTTTTACCCCCAGGGTATATTTTAAATAATAATTAAACGGTATTTATTGAATTCATGAATTCAATGAATGCAATAAAAACCGTTTAACAACTGCACAGTTGTGCAAAGGAATATGAGTCTTATGCCCTTGCATTGTACATACAATGAATAATCGGTAGTGGGTGGACATAAACAATTATCTCAAGAAACAAACTAGAGGTTTTTAAGAAGATCAAATAAAGTAGTTAGGTTAAGTTATTCTGCTAAGTCATGAGTAGGTACTATAGGTCTGTCGGTCCTCCAAGGGATTACGATTTATACTTATATTCTTATATATTAGTACGTACAGGCATTCTTATTCAATTTTTATCCGCGACGTTATACGCGGGATTTCGATAAAAGTTACCCAATTTTCTCAAAATCGCTGGCCACAAACTGCCAAAGAAACTGAAAGACGGACGCACTTTAGCATTTCCAATCATAAGTAGCCACAGACGCAATGCGACGTTTACAAACACGCCTTCATAATGATAAAGTCAGTTTTTGTGATCGCAAATGGTTCAGGCAAACAGCATTCAGTACCATTATTTCGTGACTGGTCGCTCGCAACGTATTATCTTGGTGGAGTAACCAGCGCTAATGAAATCGATGTCATTAGTCTGCCGGCCTGGCGAATAGCTTAGATCCATCAGCGTTCTTATGTAATGACCTACACCTGCATACGGGTATGTAAGAAGGTATAGGTAAGTAGTTGCACGAGAATGGATAACTGAACACGTCCATTTGAGCTTATTTCAGCAACAAATAATAATTTATCAAAACGATTATATGTGTACGGATCTACGATTGAGCATACATTGTGCCTGTAAGTTTATACATCACCGCTTACACCGCGTTTATAAGTACCTACTGAAGAAAAGACACTGACGTGAGGGGGAACGCTCATTATTATTAGATACCTATTGTACTTGCCCTCATACTCTACCTTATTATTTCATCTTTTTCTTTACCTATATGAATCTATTCTATTGACATACCAAACTAGACCATGTCTACTGATTATATATATTACTAAACTATTTAGTAAAAATCTATAAAACCCAACTAATTACTTACCTTTCATGAAATCTAAAAGAAATCCTCTCGTCTCTCCTAAAATATAAGTAAGCTTTGTTTTGTGAACATTGTAGTCTGAAGGAAACTCATTTCCTCTGCTGAAGTCATTAGTCAATGCATTGCCGTCAGTTCGTAAGAAGATTTGTAAGTACTAAATTAACATACGTCGTTGAAAGATTTCTCCTTGAACTTATTTTTGGAAAATATATATGTGCTTCCAATTTTGTCATACAAATTCCAATGAAATATTGAAGCTCTGCTTTCCGAGGGTGCAAAATATTGTACCGTAAAAGAAATTCGAGGAAAATCTCTCGTACTTTCGAACATTCAACGTAACTGGGTACCGAGGAAAAGTACGATACAAACGATACAAACGACAAATACCAAATAAGACTAAGAATTTTATGCCAAAGCCGGGTCGCGGCGCGGCGCGCCAGTTTTTCTTCTCAGCCATCCAAATTCGTCCGCATTTATTTCATTGGATATTTCTGGGTTCCCTCATTCCATTATGCAAAATTATGTTAACTAACGCCCTTAGGCAAAATTTATGGTAAATCAGACAACTTTCACGTTACAATAACATAGGCAGAACATGGATTGGTTGTGCCTAATTTTTCGGGAATTTCTAAGCTCTCATAAGCGAAAAACGAACAAACTTTATGTTAAATTTATACCTTCCTCTATCCTACCTTGTCTAGCTTCCTTTCTTCTTACGTTTTATTCTTTCATCATCTGCTTCCTAGCAGTTTTTTTGAAGTAATAGAAATTTAATTACTGAACACTGCTCGTTTTCTGCCAGACGGTATGAAATTTATATCAATTTACAAGAAAACGAACCCTCTCTGACCGCAACAGCTGCATGAACTCTCCGTCTATCTCACCATAGTAGACCTAAAACTTTACCCTCTAGGGTCGGTCAAGTTGATGGCGTCCAAATGGAGGTGTCTTCTCTCCTACATACAATTCAATTCAATTCAATTCCTTTATTTGCATATAAATATGGTACATACAAGGTCTTAATTCTAAACACTTCCTTCGAGTATGAACTATATACCTACAAAAATATGTTCGTTTTCTTGCCGCGCGACAACTTATACTTAACAGACTATACCTATAGAAAACTCAGACATCTAGTGCGCTGTCATATAAATAGTACGTAATTACGTAGCTAATGGTCTAAGTTCTTTGATAATTACCTCGAGCAGCATTTTCTCTGACTCGGATCGAATGTATAGTACCTACGTCAGCGCTCCAGACAATCTTCTGTCTCGATCGTATCTGTGACGGATATTAATATTTGCACGTAGTTACGGACGGCGCGATGGCACTCGTTAATCTGATTAACATTAACAAAACCTGTTGCAAGTACCAGTTGCCAGGTGTAATTACATCCAGGGCAAACAAATAGAACTCCCTAAAGTGTTGCCAACTTAGCGCTTTCGGCGCTACATCTACAGCTGTTTTATATAAAAATATATATATTGAAATGGCTTCAACACATTCAGCGTCCGATTATGAACGATTTTCATAGAAAATTCAGAAATCTAGCACTTTTTCTAAGTTTTGGTAGCGCATTTAAGCTTAGAGGAGTTGGCAGCACACGGCTCGCATGCCACTGGATAAACAAGAGCAGTTTTTGAGCAACATTCTTCTGTATCGGCACTTAAGTTATGTGATACTTGTTAGCGATGGACACTTTTTGCATGATTTACTTTTTTATCTAAAAAAGTTTTATGGATGCCGTAGAGGCTTCGACACGCCTCAAGTAGACCTCACGCCTCAGTTTTTGCTAAAAAATAGTCCATTGCTATTTTAGACATTGAACAGGCGAACAGGGGGGTTAATTATTATAGTTTAAAGCTTTTTTTCTAAAGTGGCAGCACTTTGGAACTGAAGTGTCAAAAAAAACTTTAAAATCTGCATAATTCCATACAAATTCCGACGCACTTCCATTGAATTATACAATGCAAGAAATCCGTATACACCTACCGATTCCGATGCAGTGGACGCACAGACTTTAAGAATAGGTCCCCAGAAACAATATTTTATAGTCTTACTTCTTTCTTATTCTAGTAAGTCCATGATATTACAATATGTCACAAAACCACAAAATTTTTTCTCTATGCACAAAACAGCAAATGCACTGCACCATAGACAACAGAAAAGAGGCTTTCTATTACGCGACAAAGTGTCGCGACGCGAAGCTGGACATCATCATCAACACCCTAGCCGTAAATTCCGGTTTTCTGGGTTTGCTTCCTTACTGTTCCTTCTTCAGGTGTTCCGGACGAACGTCTTCAGTCGCCTTTAGTCGGGTCGGACTCAAGTCACGATATAAAAGCTGGCCTTTTAATTTTCACGTAAGTCAACGACGTCGTGCCGTGTTGATGGCACACGCCCATATTTATTTTACGTTTGCATTAAAATTATTCCCGCAATAAACGTAATATGGTACTTTTATTACTTGCCACTTCAACCAGCCTATATCTAACGCCGAGACAGAGGCCTAATGTCACCGGACTGGTCCCGCGAATGATTGCAATCTCGAGTAATTCAAGCCAGCTCATATGACGCGATAACCGTGTATAATGTGTCAGCTACATATTTTAACGCAGCCTGTATCCACTAGCGTGTCGTAAAGTTATCCTTACGCAAGGATTTGATGACATGACTTTAAAAGTCCTCACAGTGACAACGCACTGGCGGTTCTGCATTTTTGTTACCTGCAACCTAAATGTATGAATTGTAGATGTTATGGGCGATAGTTACCCCTTACCATCAGGTGGGCTGTCTACTCGTTTGTCACTGAGTAGCATAAAAAAAAAGAATACCCATAAAAGGCAAAATAATTTACAATAGCTTTTTGCAGTATTCAATAATATGAAAGAAAGTCATCCCCAGACTTTACACTTTAATATACTTAATTGAGTAACTTGCTTGCAAGCTATTCGAGCCAATTTCATTAATCTCACTTCGTGCCCATTCACTCCATTGATGTGGTGGCCGTCTGGAATAGCGATGCACTTTACGAACTCTCATAAACATGTGAGGACGGCTTACGCGAGCCAGTCTGGCTGTGGAGCGCCGGAGCAGTTGGTAGGGATGTGCCAAAATGGTCAGCCGTGTGGATGGATCGCTTCAAGGCGATCGATCCGGTATGTGGTTCGGATCGCTTGAGGTGGAATCGATCTTGGAAAATTTGATTAAAAGTGGCAATGTTTTGTAATAAAAAAAATTATCATATATTTCGCCGTTGCCTGTGCTAGCTTCAAACCAAAATCAAACAACGCAAACATTTAGTCAATATTTCTCAAATAACATGTTTAGATCAAATTTTTAGTAATTAACTATTTTGTTATTGTGTTTTCTATATTTAAAGAAAATTTAAAACGAATCATCATCCGGTTGTACTCTCGAGGGACCGGGGTCCGCCTTGACCATGATCCCGAATTCGGCAGGTCAGGTAATTACATTGGAGCGACTGCCATCTGACCTACTAATTTAACACGAATGTTTAATCGATTTAAAAATCTATAAATTTTACGCATCACTGGCTCTCGCCGTCGTCGAGACAGATCGATGCCGCGCCCTCTGCTCAACGACCGTCTGCGGGATCCTCCTACCTCCCAATTTATTGAGAGGACACCGCCCGAATACTTATGAAAACATACAACTTCACCCTCTACTTTATGGCGTCAAATTAGCTGCGGTACTGGAACAAACGGCGGATAGAATAGAAATCATGTCGTTGGTCGTTGTTGCTGCGCGCTTACGATTTTGGGGGCGAGTGTTGTTTAGAATTGGTATTTAGTAATACCTATGTGGTTAGAGATCTCTAATAAGACTCTTCTTTGTGCTCAGGGAGACGATTCTCACGCTGTGGCATCACTGATTCTATTATTATTATATTATTATATATATTCAGATTCTTCTCTATCCATAAAACTGTATTAAAACGTCACTGACATTGATCTTCGACTATTTACGACATATCACGACTATTATCGACGTAAATATTTTTTGGCTGCAATAGACATTTCGTCATAATTAATGGAGAATTGTGGCTAGAAAACATGTCAAATTCGAGATGGGACTGCGCGAGAATTAGGCCCCTGGTGTTTGCCAGAAAACAAAGGCTTTCCCTGGAGAGTACAACAAGGAGTTCTTCAAGAAAGGGGTTAAAAGGTTTTTACGGGGTCGGCAACGCGTGGGTGATGCCCCTGGTATTGCAAACGTCCATAGGCTGCGGTGACTGCTTACCATCAGGCAGGCCGCAAGCTTGTTTGCCACCTTAGTGGTATAACAAAAACAGAGGTCTAAAGAGCTGAACGTCGCCAAAATAGAGCACAGCCGGCTGTGTCAGTTTTTTCTATTAACTGCTTTGTTCTCTACACATCGTAAAACCATACACACCTATATGTAGAGAACGAAGCTGTAATTAAAACAATACATCTTCTCATACATTTTCGTCGATTGAGGGTGGGTATTACGGACCTGCTCTTTTAGGAGAATTTAGCGCATTTATTTGATCAGAACCTAATGTCCTCTTCAGGTGCCCAATTTTTACTTTTTTCTTTACTTCTTGTTCTTTGTCATAAATAAGTCCTAATTCATATTTGATTATGCTTCAAAATTCGGCGCACGACCACAACTTAGCCTCCATCTTCACATAAAATGTAAGATTGAAGTTGTTTCCCGCCATTATTACGACAAACACTGTCGTCGTGGCTCCGTAACGGCCTTATCACAGCGATACAGAGAATATTACCACCGAAATCTTGACACTTATGAGGGCAAGAAAATCCCCCATTCATAACCGGCGTAAGCAAGCATAAGTGAGTGTCTGTAAGTACACATTCAAGTCACCTGCGGCGTAAAAGCGATCGCCAAATGCTGGGATCAGGTGTAGCAGAGTGCTGAACTCCGTAAGCCCGGTCATTGATCTTTATTATGTTTACCCTCGGTCGCACCTAACTGCTGCAACAGACGTTAAGCTTAACATATACGCCTTATCGTCCCCCGAGATAACTTAACGTTCCTTGTTTACAAGGCTCCCGGACGAGGTGTATTTTTCTAAACGAGATCGAAAAACTTGCGGATGGCGTGATACATCTTTATGTTGGAGTGAGTTGGGAACTCGCATTTATATTCTCAACCGACTCGGCCTGAAATTGAATTTTGGACGGGGGCGTGTTTACAAAGTCAATGCTAAAGTTGTTGGTGATGGTCTATTTATGTAAACAAGGTAAATTTTCCTGTAATATATTTATATTACAGGAAAATTTGCTGATAATGGAAAATAACTGATTCTAATCTAGGTAGGTGGCAAACTGCCTGCTAACTAACGTTATGGCAAAACTATTGGGTATTATGGGGAAGTCTTATGTCCAACAGTGGACTATTACGATCGATGAAATGATATTTTTCAACCTACTGTATTTATTTTTACATGCAATAAAGAGTTTACATACATACATACATACATCGATAATTTTGGTGTTAATGTCCCGGTTGTGCTCTCGCTTGAGGGCCCGGGGTCCACCCTGACCGTGATTCAAGATTTGGCAGATCAGGTAATTACAGTGTAGCGAATTACATAATGCTGTTGCCAACAATTCACTGAATGATTGAAATTGTTACTTTTGCGATTCCGTATCTACAATTTCGTGGGTTCAGTTGCTAACAAAGTTCCATTCCAATAAACTGAAACTATTAATTCGATCATACATATACGCAAAAGTAACAATTTCAATAATTGAAATCAGATAATTGTTGGCAATAGAGTTACGTAATTAGCGTACTGACCTCCGTGACCCTGCTACCAGGGGAATCTGATCATATTGGATCATGGTTACACATTTAGTCGCCTAAATGTGCAGGTTTCATCACGATGTTTTCCCTCACAGGAAGAGCATCGGTTAGTGTTCAACTAATTTACATATCTCAGAAAAGAGTCATTGGTACATGGCAGTAGTGCGAGTCGAACCTGGTACCTCTTGCTTCCGAGTAGGTTATCTTTACCGCTAGACCACCGATACTCTCAACAGTGGACTATTACGAGCTGTGTAAAGAATAATAAATAAACATCAGTCGAGACATACATCATACAGTAAATGTGTATAAAATCAACCCGTGTAGCTCTGTTTCCGAAGAGATTGTCGGAACAGAATAAGAAGCACGTTTCGTAGACCAGCCATTTTAGATAAAATATTTTTAAATCTTATAACTTTACCACGTGAAAATAAAACTTTTTATTTAGTACCGAAGGTACAGTATAAATTAAAATTGAAATGAATTTATGTAATGTATGTATACGTATGTTTTGTTTTATACAAAATAGTTTTGTCGGTCATCATTATATTTAACATATTTTTAATAAACTCCAACAATCTCTACATTTTATACCTTTAGCCATATTGTCATGTAACAAAGAAGGTGATGATCGTGAATATGAATGAATAGGTACTTCAGTAGAGGCCGATCTAAGAAAAGATGGATTTACTGTGTGAATTGTAACTGGTCGGCCTGAAAATGTGGATCGCCACACAAAGGAGTGGGTATTGAGATGACGAGTGATATGGAATAAAGAGACATATTGTGTCCACCTCACCAAGTGGGATAAGGGCAGGTAGACGATGATGAACTACCTCTACTTTTTACTTTAGATCCCTACGTAGGCGTTGTTCCAATTTGGCTGCCATCGACCTGCCATGCGAACTGACTATCGTACGACGGATGTCGCCCGACCAATAGGAAACCTCAAAACCGTCCATCGCACTACCATGATCGTACGTTTTCCTTTACATCCCCATTTACAGATACTTTTTATAAACTATCTACTGCAATAGTCCTCGTCATCAGAATACGTTTATCTAGATTTTACAGCTCGCTCCTCCATACCAGTCTACGTACTACACTGTCGGCGGCACAACTTTATTTATGTCGTATAAATAACCTGCCGTTGGCAAAAAGGAAAGGTGACTCAGGAAGCGTGGCACGTGACTTCCTCGTCCTACACGTGCGCTGAGCTTCGGCGCAAATCAATCGGATGACGGCCTACTATGGATTCGCGACCCCACCCCTGGCACGAACATATTGTTAACCGGTATGTGTTTGGGACAAAATTGAGGGATTTCATAGTGCATATGTTACGCATTCGTAGAAATGCAGATCGGTAGTGAATCAAGTTTAAATTAGCGTGTCAATAGCAGCATCTACTTTTTACAAAATACTTTGTATGAATACGTACGCGCTGATCGGTTTCCATGCGTCGCCCCCTGCCTGGATGAGTTGCTTACATTTCCTTTGCTTTACATTACATTTTTTATGTTTGAAACGTTTAATTAACGTAATCCTACTTCGATAATTCAATCCTAATTTCAATTTAAAATCCAAAGGTTTTTAAAACGCACTCTTTACTTTGTACCATGGATTAATATTCGCTCATGGTCGTCTTTGACGATAATGTCCCGGCTGTACTCTCACGTACGAGGGCCCAAGGATAGTATGACCCATACTATGGATCTAACGCCTAGAGGCTAGGTGTTTATATAAGAAATATTGAAGCATGAAATTACCATTTCATATAAATATGTCTACTTAAAAAACTATCCAACCCTGTAGTATGGCACCATGCCAAAAGCTGCAGCGACTCGGTTTGATGAATGGATTCCACGAGCCGAAAGCTCGCGGGCGCCGCTGCGTCTGGTCACAAATTTCGAGAAAAACATATCCTTGCAAATGTATATTTTTAAGAAGATCTTGATAAATTGCTGATAATTATCCTACAATATGAAATGTCGCAACGGGTTCAGATTTTAGCAATGAAAATGTAGTCACACGCGTTTTTCTAGTTTGCTAAAGATCGCTAATGCACTGCTTCCAACCGATCCGAACCCGAATAATGTTGTCCGAGGTAGTTAACTTCCATGTCAGCTTTCCCACTAGCTCCGTTAAGGCGCTGTCCTAATTGGCAACGCTAATGCGACGGGCGGTTACGAGGCACAGATAAAATAATATTATTACTAATATTTGAGGTCACCTATTGGTCGGGCAACGTCCGTCGTACGAACATATCATAATTTATCATTTATTTATTCATCAGATTCATATTATGGCTACATTTTCTTAAAACAAAAAAGTATACATAATTGAATGATACGTCATAGTAAAAATATTGGAAAACTTTCATAAGTACAATTAAAATTACACAGTATTACATAGTCGCACGCCCGTTGCCATTTAGAACAGCTTAAGTGTAAGTCGCTGCGTGACAAGAAACTAACTAATAGTAGTTAGTACTGCATTTAGTCACAAAGTAAAAACCGGCTAGGTGATTTAGTATTCAGATGAAGTGTTTCGAGATTCTCGAAATTTTTCGATTTCTCGAATTTTTTATGGAAGATATACCGTCACTGGGTGCCAATCGGCTCCCGAGACTGTTTACCTAAACTAGTTTCAACTTCAACTATAGTTTATAATATCAGTGTTTTTATGAACTCTTATCGGATGCAGTGCATAAGCTCTCTAACAGTAGGTATTACATAATTATTTACCGAGGATCCGATTTATCTGCAGACGACCGAACCTAACAGTATATTTTCACGGAAATAATCAGCCAACCTAATTTGGTCGCACTTACCCACGAAAAACTATTAAACACAAAACAAGACATGTCGTCGGCCCTTTTTAATTATCTTACATGTGCAATTGTGCATTTGTGTAAGTTCCTTTTTCTAAGTGCAATGTTCGATACTTGCTAATATTCGAACAGCTTAGGTAGTTGATATACATAGGTTCATATAAATAGGTTGAGGTACCTAAATGAGTCGAATTGGTCAGTGTACGGAAAGGTTCCGAGAATGTTGGAGCTTCGCGTCCACTTGGAATAACAATTACATAACGTACCGCGTCCTTCGTTCTTTGTCTTACCAGTAAAACACATAATAAATAACAATTACTCGTCCTAAAAGTTTTGTTCAAATTTTCTCAGATAGAAACACCTACAGAAATAGTAGCATTAAATTTTCAGATTCATATGTACTTTAGTAAAGCCTCTTGTGTGTGTGAGTGACGTATTCGGATAATAGACATTCCAATTTGAATTTTGAACTTTTGAACTTAAAAGTGTATAGAATGACACTTCACTCACCACGGGAGAGGGGCTTTACTTCAGTTTTTTACCTATAAATACATAACGCCACGCCCTTTTCCCGAATAGCCTAGTAGGTAAATTAGATTTTAATATCTTAAAATGCAAGTTAACCGTTTGAAATTCCTAATTAGACAGAGGGTCTGATGCAAACCTGACGAGAAGAGTATGTCTCGCCATTTAAAATAGACGTAGAAGTACACAAGTAGCTAAACTACTTTTTCCGGAAAAGACAGTGCCAATAAATTTAGTCCTGTTTTTTCCGATTTCAATTTCATTTTAAATTATAAGGTTATTTTCATATATTGTTCATAAACATGACATGTTCATTAGTAGTCATCATCCACAGGGGAACAGATAAGCAGTCCTATAAATTGTAAACGAGCGCTGTAGTAGGTAGGTACGGTCCACAATAGTCAAAATGTTACAGCTGTTTGTTTTGTTGCATATTGCTTGTATGCACACAAAGTGTGCAAACTAGCCAATATTTCGGTCCTGAAAAATCTCTCTTGCTTCTTTCATATTCATCATCCTTTTCATAAATACTCTTCGGTTTAAGTCTAGCGTTCTCTTTCTTAATTTACTGCCTATATCAATTGCCGCCTGCGAAACTCTGCTATTATGGGCTTTCTCCAATGCCTGAAGGCTTTGTCGTGAGTTGCATACGTGTTATTTGGTTGGTAGATTGGTGATAATACTGCTAAAATTTCGAAGTACCAAACACTGCTGTCCTAAATGATCTGCATCAAAAACATTAGTAGTCTTGTACGACGCCGAGGTAGGGAAGCCTAGTAAATAGAGCCTAACTTTACTGTACTAAAACCTATCAAGTTAAATCATACATTACGTAATTTGGTCATGTCTAACAACTTTTTCTTCCGTCCCTAATAGATACAATTACATCAAATGAATGGACATCCTCTTCTAGTCAAAGTGCTTTGTGAACACTCCAAATTACATAATTTAGTCTGAATTGAAGCTTACCTTTATGTGCTATTGGTACTTATCATGAATTACGTTTTCTTTTTAATGTATTGTATTAATTTACTAGATAGCTACTATAGGATCATTAGTTACCTGATTTAACAAATCCTGGATCATGGTCAAGGTCCTTCGCACGCGCGAAAGCACAACCGGGAAATTAACGCCAAGATGACTACCTACCTACCTGCCTACTGTAGGATCCTAACTAATTCAAATATAAGTACCTACCATAAATCTAAGGTTTTTCCTCTTACATAATAATGAGATCTTTCCCCAGTCGAGAGAACTTTTGATAAGAATCCTGAATATATGAGGATTCCTATCGAAATAGACATGGACCAAACTTAACTTCTTAAAATATCCTTCTATAAACAGTCTTGGCATATTTATCGTTTAAACTGAATAAGCCCCCCACGGCGACAATGATCTCCGATTTTTAAATCTTTTCACGTTTAAAAGATTACTTACTGACTTCAAAGGACAAACTGTGCCTTTCTTTTCTTTCGAACAAGTTTTACATAAAAACATGATTAAGTACCTACTTACCCACTTAATATGGCTTTCACGTGAAAACCAAGTGAGACCTACTTAGGTAGTACAAAGTTTAGATACTTTTGTTCGAAACTATCGTTTTGAGGTACTTACTTATTTTGATGGCATTGCCACTTACCAATTCTCAGATTAAATGACCCATCTCATCTGGCTAGCTCTTATTAATAAGGTTTAAATTACTAGAGGTGACTAAAATGTCTGAAAAATTCAATATTTTGTCACTTCGATGATAATCCCCTACGGAAAACGTCTAATTCAAGATGGTAGGCATCACCAATAAGGAATGAACCACATATAACACGAAGCATACGACGCACCTACAATACGTACTTATAATTTAATAATGTTGATCACATACGACAGAGTAAAACAGTCGCTATGCACGCTGTATAAGTAATTAGTACAGCGCATACATTACTGATGCCAGCTTTGTACTCTGTACGTAATTAATTGGGCCTCTCCTGCATCTCATTGCGTTAGACGTGGCGTAGTAACCTAATGTCATGTTAATCGTCAAAGAACGGTTCTTGTGCACTTGTCGAACTGATGAATTGTGTAACCTGTCAATAGATATTACTAAAGAAACGCTAGAGCTCGAGAACGCGGGAGAATGGTAATTGGTCTTGACCGCTGGCTTAATTTGTTTCGAAGCGGATGTCTTTATCGTTAAAGTTGTGCTGTGGATCGCTTAGACGACGTCATTATCTATTCAATGCACTTGCGGCGACTGTTTTATGGACTGTAACGATTGTAAACTGTAATTTTACCAATATTTGCAGTAAGGGCCGGCGTGCACTAAATTCTTAATCGCATTTAAGCTGAAGACAAACACAAAATTTCATGCAAAATGACGTTGAACGTCACTCTTAAACGTGTTTTATCGTGCTAAATCTATATCTACTTACTTATAATTAAAACAGATTTTTAATAGCGGGCCGTTATCGAATGAGTAGGTATCTACACAATCTATGTATGCGTCCAAATGAACTAAGGTTTAACTTATATGTAGAATGCACTGTAATGCAATGCAGCAATTAAATATTTAAATATATTATGCACAATATAGTTTTGATTAAAATACTAAGGTTAGCACTTATTACAAAGCCACAGACTCAAGGCCTGCCGTCTAACAAACCGCAAGCTAACGTTCGACCTTGGAGGACGAAATAAAAAGCGAAAACAATTGCATTGTGTTCAAGTACGCAAGTTTTTATTCGACCAAAGAAAAAATAAGTACAAAAATAGAGACACACAAAAAGTCTTCACTCAACGACAGTCACTGATCCAATATTTCGACTTTCCAATCATTTTGCAGGAAGAGAAGCTAAAAAGCGTGGATAGCAATTGAATTTGATCAAACAAAAATGGGATCCTCGGGGTTGTATTGTAGGCGGGAACTTTCCCACGGAACGGATTCCGGCCCCTGGTGGCCCAATTCGGCGGAACCCTCCTTTCGGTCAAATAAATGGTGCACGAAAAATTTATGTCGTCAGCGCTCCCTTTATTCGGCACTGATTTCCGACTTCCTAACACGATTCTTCGTTCGACGATAACTCACGGCTTCCAACTCCCACTCCCACCGTGGGTTCGCACAATTATCGCAGACTCCTTCCATTTACGCTATCGCTGAAGGCATTTCCGAACCATCATTTATTACATTACTTTGAATACCCTTTAAATATTATTTCAGAACGAAATATTCATGCTAAACCCTAGTCCCGAAGGTCTTTCTTTATCTTTACAGAAATGAAACTCATGTTATTGTTAGCAGATGTACTTAATTTAAAATCTACGTGGGAGTTATTTTCATTTTATAGGTAAAAGAGGCAGGTAAATGGATAGGGAATTACAAAGTTGTTTTGATGCTTGCTGCGCTCCATTGCTCTAGCGAAGGCCATTCGTATGCTACAAGGCAGGTATATTATATTGAGGAAGTTATTTATAGGTATAAATTTAACAATACTTAGCAATAGCACCACAGCTTCAAATAGCTCTCAACTGCGTCAAGTGTCTCGACGCTATTCAGCCAGAATCTTCCAAATTAATCTGACCCACTCGTGTTTGTAATTAAAAAGTAGTTCAAACATGAAATGTGTGCAGTCGTCGTTTTGTCAATATTTGTAACACAGTACGGCTCTCGTGTTGTACAAACAGACAAGTGTCCCAAACTAATTATATGTATGCTTAGGTACGTATGGGTTGGATGTAGGTCGAAAGAACTGTGTAAGTATATCCCTTTCAAGTTACACGTGGACCTACCAAACACTGTTCCCATTTCCAGTTATTTTCCTTTTCTCTGATTCTGCTGAGGTTGGTCGGATCCTTTACAAGTAAAATGTGAAGCATTTATATATTTTATTTTCAAATAGATACTTATAGCCCTTAGTTATAGCTTTATAAATGTTTCTGTTTATTTTAAAATTACCGTACAGTAATTACTTTACTAGATTATATGTACCAATCGATCCGTATACTAGGCAATGAAGCGTATGAAGGTTTTTTCAACCAACAAACGAGTAGAGAGCCTACCTGATGGTTAGCGGTAACTGACGGCCACAATATCTGCGATTCATTCATTTAGGTTGCAAGCAACCGAAATGCAGAACGGCAGGTGCGTTGTCACTGTGAGGTGCCCCTACCGCAATACCGGTATATCTTTTCAAAACCGGGATTTTCAGTATTAACATGAGGTCAATACCGGGATCCCGGTATTTTCGGGATTTGATGAAGTTGCTAATAATTTATTATAAACTTTTAATTATTATATTCTTTATTGCATAAATGTATAGACAGACTTAAATAGTTAGAGGATTTCATACGAAAGGTTGTTTTCTAGAAGAAAAATCTATTTTTAATTTATCCTATTATAAATCCCCACTCGATAAGTCTTTTCTTTTGTTATAGTATTTGAGAAAATGATATTGAAGCAAACTTTATGCATTTTGTTAGTCTAGATGGTGATTAGAATATAAAATTTATTCTAATAGTGCAAAAGTAATACATAATTTTATTTTTAACAGAATACCGAAAATCCCGGTTTTTATAAAATGAATACCGGTATTGTGAAGGCGTATTGTTCGACCGGGATCCCGGTATTTTTGGTATCCGGGATCCCGGTTTGCGACCAGTGAGGACTAAGATGAAATGCCTCATCGTAATTGCCAACTTTCCGGCTAATACAAAAACGCTAGTCCTATGATTTCTTACATGTTTCGACGTAGCGTGCATTCTTGAACTTTCGAGGTTGCGTGGTTCCTTGTAACGAATGCAGCAGTTGTGGTGCGCTTTCTTCCGGTTTTTGGCATTTGACTATGCCATTTCTATTTGAATGCATAAATACTAAAAGGGCAGACATGTGCTCTTTTAGTATTTACGCATTTTTATTTTTGCGCTGTTTCCGCTTTTTGACGAGTGAAGTCTGATATACTTTGTTTTTCTACTTATCTATCAGTTACATCCTATTTAAATTTGTTGCAGGTTATCTGGGCTTATTATTGTTTGTCCAAAACAGTCGGTATTAGCTTGTCTTCAGATGCTAAGTGTCAAAACTTAGTGGCTTTTTGGGTGGCTGTAAATGCTGACTAAACAGGAGATGCAGCGGTGGAGATGAGAGATGGGGCTTTACCCATAAAAAAACATCCGTCGCGTCGCTTTCGGGCCTGCGCCTGCGCATGTTTACCCGCTGCATTGCCTTAATTGCCCCTAGCTCGTAAATCTCTAGGTGCATCACCACACGTGGCGAGTGTCCCAATTCTAAGCCATGTGCTAACATTGAACAACGCACGCACAGATTAGATATAGTCAAGAGTTACTTGACCCCAAAGACACGCCGTAAATCATAGCGTCTGTAATGGAATGGAGATTGGATAATTAAATGTACTGATTAACAAATTCTTATTAAAATGATGTCATGCTAGCTTTAGGCTCGTCCTTACCTACTCATAAAGTTGAACTAAACAATTCTGTCATATTTATGTATAGATATGCCTCGAGCAGAGTGAAGGGACATATGGCGCCAGTCTCGAGTGTAACGCGGGCATTAAAAAACTCGACACTTGAACTGTATCTAATTACAAAAAGAACGTCCCTATCTCAACCCTCCTGCAGGTTTGGAAGGCTGGAGTTATAAATTACTATAGATAAAAATAGTATGTACCTATGTAGGTACAGTAAAAAAAATTGAAGTCATGCGACTGCATGCTGTAACACCGCGGGTCGTTTTTCTTTGATTCGAAAGGGTATAAAGAGCAACACCTTTTACTAAAGTGAGGGACACCAAGGGTATAACGTGTGGAGCTTAGTGAGCTGTAAATGCGTATACTTTATGCTTCGGTGACCCGGAGATGTTGGTGATGAGTCCGTGGCATGTTGCTGCCAATTAGGCAGGGTGGCTAGCGGCCGTTGCCCCGCTCGCTTGGCAAGGCGCCAACTCCAGACTCTTCTATTATTTGAACAATTCGCACTCACTCCCTCCCCAAAGTGGGGCGTACATCCGCAAGCGCCAGTGCTTGTGCCAAGAGCGCCAACAATGCTATATTTTTTACTTTTAATTTAATTAGCGCACTACAAAGTTACGGACGCGACTGTATTGAAAAGAGTAACGAGGTTTGCGTCGGTTAAAGTCAGTTTTTTTTATTTTATTAATGCGGGGAGACCCAATAATTTGTCGTAATAAAACGTTTACTACCTACTAAGTTTAGTAAATAGTAGTAGATACCAAAAGAAAAGACACTTGTCGCAGAAATTGAAATCATGAGTCAAACAAAATGACCCAATTCCTGACTAAATAAATAATTTGTCCAAATTATATGTTATAATGTTTCTTTTAAATGACAAAGTAAAAATTTTAGGCACGACACCTGCCGATCCTCCTCTGTCGTCGAACAAGTAACACATTGTCCCAATACGCCATACGCGTACCTACCCAAATATGCATTGTGGCATTATGTCAATATACGTAAAGAGCTAGGAATGCCAACCACGCCTGACCCGGTCTACGCCGCACCATCTGCAAAGTACCCTGCAAGAGCGGCCACGAACATAATACTCTGTTCACGGGATCACGGGACCCGATGAAAGCATCGTTGTAACCCGAACCCCGGGTCAGATTAGCCCGAGCCAATGAACATGGCTTATCGTCTTACTGCCGGCCTTATCTCGTAGGCGCAGGCTAGTGAGGAATTAATTAAATAAATTGAAGCCAATAACAAATTATGTTACGATTTTAATTGGGGATTAACTGTTTTGGAGTGGTGTTTTGGGAAATTGCGTTGTGAAAATTATTATAAAAAATATTGATTTGTTTACTTAGACACACACAGAAAGAGAGACAGATACAGCATTACACAACATCAATTTCAACATCGTGCTATTATTTGTCACATTTATGTACACCGCTACGCCCCAAATGCATGCTCTTTTTCATCGCCCCCGACATATTTCGTTGATGATTAATTGTTATTTTTACAATCGGTACGTTATTCAATACTTGCAACGGGGCCGTGTTTTATTTATTGTTCCTAAAACCCTGTGAATAGGGAAACCCGGAATGAAAAATGTAGGAGTTGATTGTTTCATTTGTATCAAACAATAAGTCAGAGAATTGAACTGCGACTTGATTGTTGTTGGGCTAATTGCTTTAGGCCTATTTTTACTCTGAACAGGTTCACCTTAAGTTGTTTCGAGCCTACGGTTGTTTTTATAGGTAAGTACATAAAACCTTTTGTACAGTTATAAATTCTATTGAATACAAGTTAAGCGCCGCCATGTACCAATGAGTCATTCTGAGTTATGTACATTAGTTGAATACTAACCGATGCTAGTTGAAAACATCGTGATGAAACCTGCACATTTGGGTGTAACCATGATACAATCTGGTCAGGTTCACCTGGTAGAAGGCTCACGTAGGTCAGATGGCAGTCGCTCCACTGTTATAACCTGATCTGCCAAATCCTGGATCATGGTCAAGGCGGACCCTGGGTCCTGGCACGCGAGAACACAGCCGAGATATTAACGCTAAGATATTTTGTTTTTTTTTTACACTTAAACTAATACAAGTTAATCGCATCCAAGTTTTCCTACTACTGAAATCGATACCCTCACACAATTGATTGCTAAAACGTCCCCGTAATCGATATCGAGGAAGCAACCTTTCGACTCTAGAATTCCTGTTGTAACAAAGTCACCGTCATTATGTAGATTCCTCGTGATTTTCCTGGGAATTCTGCGGTGTACGGTGTTTAATGAAACTGTGAAACAGGACCCTTTGTACACACGCGTACAGATGACTTGCTTTACTGGCTCTTCGTGTTACGTTACTTGCAACGCGACCCTGGTCTATGGAAAGTGCACGTTAATCCAGCTTAATGCAGTGACATCGGCGAGTCATCGCGGCTGGCACCGGCGTCCCGTCAAAAGGCAAAAGGCAAATGATAGGGACAAATTGGTCTGTTGAAATGTTGCGTCTAAACTGCTTCGAGTCATTTGGTCGTCGTTATGTCAGTCGCGCCATCCACGAGCTGCTTTCGCGAAAATTATATGTCTTGTTCGTGAAAATTATTGTTTTTATTTTCTTTTGTGTTATACAGCAGACAAGCAAGCAAGCGGGCCACCTGATGGAAAGTGGTCACCGCCGCCTATGGACATCAGCAACACCAGGGGCGTTAGTAATGCGTTGGCATGCCTTCGAAGATACCTCTAATATACCTCTTGAATGATCCCATGTCATAGTCCGAAGGAAACATTTTATTTCGAATGGACTCTTTGTCTTTTGGTCTCCTGGTGAAAACGCAGCCCAATGGATGAAGAATTTAGATATTTACTTGTAGTTTTATTGTAATTAATTACCTAGGTTATAATTAGCGACTCGGCTATAATGCCATACGAATAAATAAATAAATAAATTTCGAATTATAACATAATAATACAGAAAATATAATTATACAGAAACTCTTCAAATATTTCAAAAGCCGTCTGTCTGCGTCGAGTCCAACAACAAAGCGTATCCCTCCCTCACAATTAATTTCAGAGATCTTACGGCTCATTCATAACAACAAAACAACAATATGAACAACTAAATCCAATGGGTATAACGACATGGTAATGTCGGGTCTTTAGGCGCGTCTTTAGTTACGGAGAACAAAAGACTCGCTACGCTCCTGTTAAGTCGAACGCTTTCCCGATGGCGTTAAAAAGGAAGTCACGGCCCAGGTTCATTGCTCCAACCTTAATAGTGGACGATTTAAATTCTCTGATCTACATAAAAATGAAAGCCTTACGACGCACTTTTTACTATTTTACTCAAACGGTCAATCGGGTGAAGCGATTTGTCGAGCTATTTTTTATGAATTATACTTGAATGGATACTAGCACTCGAGCCTAGGTTTCTTGGAATTCGTATGTACAGTCCACAAGTGGACAGTTTGAATTAGTTCGAGCAAAAAGAATAAAAGGATATCTAACTCAAAATCGGATTCGTATTTAAATTAGTAGAATTATTTACTAAGTATTTTACCTACAGTGGCCCTAATTTTTAACCTTTCGCGTCTAGTGGAACGGTTTTCAATTTTGATTACATATATTTCGCTATGTGTTTGCACCTTAATAGCTACACAAGAAAAAAGTTTTATTCAAATCCGTAGTTCCGGAGATTAACGTGTACAAACAGCATTTTACTATTTATTCATCGGCCTAAATTATTCAATATACAGACATACTTCTTTTACTGTTTTATTGTATGTCAGATATAGGCAAATTGTAGTAATTAATTACTTAACCCTCTAAAGAGCCAAAAGGGCAGAAAATAAAACCCAAATACTCATAAATTAGCCTAAGTTTGTTTTTCTTTGAATTTTGGCCATTTGAGGTCATGCTACTTGTAAAGTTGTAACGAAGTCTAAAAGTTTCTACAGCATTTGAAATACAACGTTGTAGAAACTTAACGAATGCAAGTTTCTGTAACGTCCATTTAATAAGTTTCCACAACATTCTATTTACACACGTTTACTACCTCCCATTACCCCACAAACGTAATGTTGTGCAAACTAATTGACATTTGTAGCTTAAATGCAACGTAAATGAGAAGTTTCTTTAAAGTTGCAAATATAACGTTGTGACAATGTAGGGTGGAATGGTAGTCAATGAACCACGAAGAGTTTGAATGACTGTATCATTGGTTCTGTATGGGTCTAGAAATAACTTGTAAGGTCTGTACTCTGACTATATTTTAATATATTATCATATTTTCTTTCAAATTTTAGTGTAATATTTTTTTTTTAGGTTCTCGACAATAACTTTTTTTTTAAAGTGAGATTTGTTTTATTGTGTATACAATAAATGAACCGGGGGGCATCAATAAATCGTGGAGTACACAGTGAATCATACTTCAAGTTAGATGTGAAAGTTTGATTTTATAATCTTACAAATGTGAATGGTAACTATAATGAACAGTCTTATACATAACTCTTTAAAATTAAATAAAAATCGTAAGTATTTTTAAAATGACATGCCAATATAGTGAGATCACAAAGATTAACTCTTTAAAATCTTTAACGGTTGAAACCCCAAACATAAAAACACGTATCGGTTCACAATACTTATAACTAATTTAAGTATAATATATAACACTAGTAGACCCAGCGTGACTCACCTGGTTACACTCACATACACCTGCTTTCCCCTAACTACCCTTTTTTCTTGCTTATAAACCTTCCTCTTGAAACACTCTATCGATAGTTGGAAACCGCATTATCTAATCTAATCTATTATAGATTACACATATTTTTGTCTTAAGCAATTCCTAAGTATTTCGGCATCGGTTTTAGGCGTTTCTGATGTTTAGCGATATATGCATTACTGTGTTTCGTGTTCCAGAGATGGCGCTGTGTGTCAGTTACAACGCGCTAACGGCTAGCTCCACACGACGAAAGTACCTTTGGAGCGGCTTGAGCACCTCTCAATACCATAGGTCACTGAAATAATATAGGTGTAATGAAATAATTTTTGCAAAGGGGGAAGGTACCTTCCCTCCTTCTAAGACTCCACCTACACCATCCTAGAGGTGGGACCGTACTAGGTGAAATGCGTACTGAGTCTTGCGAGTACGAGTACGTAAATATACTTGTTCCAAATACCTTATCCTCAAATACTTCGAAGTATGCGTTGTTTTCTTGTATTAGGAGTTTGTGTTTTGGCACAGAATATAATACTATGTTTTTTTGGTGGTTTATGACGTAGATCCACGGGAATCGATCCGGGGTTGGAGTGTTGCAAAGGGGGCACTAAGAGAAAAAGACAGAATAATTTTGTCAAAGGACATTGACAATTTTTGCCTTTTAATAATGGAACGTGATAGGGGAGACCCTCAGGAAAACCGTTTGTATGGGACACTTCTCTGTGGCGCCCCTAGGGGGCGCCAACTTTTCTTTTTTTAATCCGATTTTCTTTAAAATCCATATTTAAGGCCAACTCTAAAACTCGCGCGGGCGCCCGCCAGCGTGTTTGTTTCGTAAAAATGTATGAGCAGCGCTATTTAGTGAGGGCGCGTGCGGCGGGTTTATACACGCGTGGCGGGGTACTTGGGACTCTTGACATGAATCTGGTGCCAAAATTGAAAAAAGTTGCCGCCATTTTGAACTTTTTTGTTACTGGACAATTTGCTTTCAAAATCGATAGCTGAGGTGAGGTTCCTTGGGTGTATTGATATGAATCTAGTGCCAAAAATGAAAAAAAGATGGCCGCCATTTTGAACTTTTTTATTACCTACTGGACCGATTGCTTTCAAAATCTGGCAAAAGCTATCTGGAATTCCCATGGGACTCTTGATATGAATCTAATGCCGAAATTGAAAAAAAAATGCCGCCATTCTGAGCTTTTTTGTTACTGGACCGATTGCTTCCAAAATCTCAATCATTTAAGAGAGGTAGGGCATAGCGGGGTATCTCGTTCGAATTGGAGCCGCCCGACTGGGGAAGTACCTCCACCTTACAGAATATCGCAGCTAAATAATACTCTTTTAAATAGTATTGTGTTTCTGCCGGTGAGTAAGGTTTCCAGTCCTCCATGGGGTGGGGATTTGGGGAACCGTGGCTTTGGCAGTGGTGTGGCATTTGTCTTTTTGCTGCCAGAGCAACGTGTTATAGAGGTGGGCAACGCATTGGCGATACTCTTGGTGTTGCTAATGTCAATAGGCAGTGGTGACCACTTTCCATCAGGTGGCCTGCTTGCCTGTTTGCTTTCCGTATGACATAAAAAAAAAAAAAAAAAAAAAAATCGATATCTGAGCGTCCCTTGCGACTCTTGACTTTATTCTGGTGCCAAAATCAAAATAAGTGACTACCCGTTTGAATTTTTTTCCAATTTTGGCAGTTGGCCAATGTTCAGTACCTACAGTCACCTTTTTTTGCGCCGCTCAGAAAAACTTTGGGCCCCCTAGCGCCCCCTAGGGGCACCGCAGAGAAAAGTGTCCCATACAAACGGTGTTCCTGACGGTGCCCGCTATCACATCCCATCATCAAAAGTATACGTTATAATAGGATCGCAACTCGTTAAAATTTTTCTAAATCCCCAACACGGTGGTTGTAACGTAAAGGGGGCGCAAGGCATTTTGGACGTAGAAAAATTTCGACGAGTTGCGATCCTTCACCCCTCCTGGGTGCCTCTTCTCGATTTTTCTAAGTTTTTTGAGTTTCACACCGATTTTTTTTGTATTACTTATTTCTTCTTGTTCTTATTATGTTGATTTCTTAAGATATTATTATTAGAAATACTTATAATAAATTAGATACTTTATTTAATTTTATTGTTATCTTCTGCACGTATTCGTACTAGTATCTAACTAGTACGTACGTACTAGTACTGTCTGTGTGTCAGTTCGATAGATACCTCAAAATACTAGATACGTGTTGGGACTTCGAAGCAAAACCTGGCTTATAGAAGTACGAGGTTAAACTTGTTCCTAAAACCTATTCCAGTATATACGTCTCACCTCTACACCATCCTATATTCCTATCCTACCGGCCGACTGTCCGTTCGTTCGGCATGTGACAATGTGCCAAATTAGGAAACAAAATTATGTATCTTTTGAGAAACCTGTAGGCCCAGCACAAGTTGCTCGCGCGCGCGATAAGCGAGAAAAAGCTCGACATAGGTATTGCTATCTCTTTCGTCTTAGTATTGAGAGAAAGAGACAGACGCTCTCTCGTGGCGCGAGCTTTGTCGCGGACACACTTGTGCTAGGTTTCGAATAAAGAACAATAATTCTGGTTTCTAACCTGGTTCAGTATGTATACAGAAAGACTTCGGGAGGGCGCTCATTCCACATCGTGCTCATGCGCGGAAAAAAGGCTTGCCGTACAATACAATACAAAATCTCTTTATTTGCACACTACAGGATACATACGATTAATATATTACAAGTAGAAAGTACAAAGGGCAGTTTTATCACTAGAGTAATTCCAGACACCCGTGGTATGGAAAGAAACAAACTATTCTAGCTTCAGACAGTGCACACATAAACTTTACAAAAGTCCATACAGCGGAAGGAAACACAAAAACAAAAAGAAAGACCCCAGGGCACCCCAGGTAGCACCCACAATCACCCCACTAGAGACATCAAATAAAGTTGTTTTACTCACACCTAATAACCCGTACGTGAATTGGATGCCGGGCATCTAGACGGTATGGATAAAATATATCTTGACGACCTGAGTGGTTCAGTTCAGCCACGCAGAGGTCCCGGGTTCGATTTCGGGCCGGGCACAAATTGAAATGATGAATTTTAATTTCTGTTACGGGTCTGGGTGGTAAGTATTTCAAACATAAGTATATACGTAGTTTATAATTTTACACCCATAAGACAAGCTTTTGTTACTTTGGGGCTAGACGGCAATGACGTGAATTTGTCAAAGCATATTTATTTAATAAAATATTAAACCGGGTCAACTTAAATACGAATTTTAAAGCTTAATAATTTTTATCAGCCTACCTCATTCCAATAATGAGAATCTCCCCCGATTTTGTACTAATCATTAAGAAAAAGCAACGAACACATCACTATCGGACGCCCGACTCAAATTAATTATACATAGGTATATATTTTTATGAAATAGGTAAGAATAATCCGTTTTTTTTTTCATACTATATTTTTATTTTATTTTACATTTTTATGTATTTTACCCAAAAGGGCCACTTTACTCAGCCGTTAACTTTCCAATCTCTTTGATATATCCCATCGTCGGAGGGTGCGGTGGCGGAAAAGTGACGGTGATACCAAGTTAAACAGTTCCTCGGTTTCGTTTTTTAGAGGAACGTGAAGACTAAATGCGACAAAAAAATAGGAGTTCGATAAAGAAAAGAAAGCTACAAAGAAAATCGAGCCATTACCTTTCAGATTTGGATTGCGCAATTTTATTCCTTGTGGTTGTTGCTCCAAAACGGTTATTTATTAGTGTAGGTAATATTTTTTTATGTAATTCATTGTAAGTACTTATTGTTTTGTTTTAACTACGCAGTGAGAAACTAGCAGACAGCCCACTTGATAGGTAAGTGGTAACTGTCGCCTATAAAATAGACGATTCATGCATTAAGGTTGCATCAAAAATGCAAAACCGCAGGTGCGTTGTCAGTGTGAGGACTTAGGTAGGTAATTGTGCTGACTACCTTATCCTTTAAATGCAATCATTGTAGCTTAGCGGCAGAAATAGATAAGGCGGTGGTACACACTCTGGTGGACTCCTCAGGTTTGACAGAGTCCTACCACCTGATAAAACTTTTATTTATTACACTGATTGACACAAGTCCCGACATTAATACTTAAATATACTAATATGACGATATATTTTTCATATTTCCGTGATGCAATCTAAATCATCCATTCTCATCGTTTAAATGAAAACAAATGGCCGCGTGTCGCTATCGTGGAAAGGGTGTAACGACCCTTTATTACAATTTTATGGTAATTTCGGCGGCTCTTTGGCACGCTGTAGGTATAATTAACTTGAAAATTAAACATTGTAATATTTTTATACTCCGACTCTTCCATGATTTTCACATTTAATACCTACGTTAGTAAGTATAGATATTCTGTGTTCCGATGCACGTGCTAGATTTAAACCACATAATAAATACAAATACTTATAAAACGGACGGTGTGTGGACTTTCTCTTTTTAGCACAATGATTTTCAAATCATCGATAACAGCTGTCAATCAAATTATGTCAGCTTAACGTAATCTGAATGACGATAAAATACAACTCAACAGTCATACTACGTTGTCGTAACTATCTTGCAGTTACAACTCGAAATAGAAAGCGAATTTTTTATCACGTTAGGTATTCAACAGGTGCAGGCTTATGGTACAAAACGGTAGCCTACAAGTAACAGTAAAACCAGTCGAGTGGCCGACTAAATGTAGCTCTTGTGCATTTTTTAGCCAACAAATGGATGTCCATCCAGTCGCGGTAAGGCACCGCCGGCCGCGGGGAGCCACTTAAGACGGCGGCAACTAGCACGCTTTTTAGTGCATCAGTGTACTGCATCGTTTAGGCCTTCCTACTCACTGCAATTAATGCCATTTTGAAATCTCACAGTATTTACGCTCCAATCTTAATAGACAAGAAAGCTTGCTTCGTCTTCGGCCTCATCATTTGGTTATATACAAGCCTCTATCTTTATATAGTATAAAATAAAGTCGCTTCCCGTCGTTTGTTCCTATGTATGTACGCTTCGATCTTTTAAACTATGCAACTGATTTTAATGCGATTTTCAATAATAGATAGAGTGATTTAAGAAGAAACTTTTTAAAAAAAGGGGAAAGTTTATAAGCAAGAAAAAAGTAGGTAGGTAGGGGTAAAGTAAGTGTACGCCAACGAAGTCGTCCTTGTCCACTAGTATAATATAAACAAAAAAATAGTTATCGTACGTAATACGATAGTAGCAAAAGAAAACCCGGCGTGCGTAGGCGTTCGTCACTGCGCACTGCGCTTGCGCAGGCTCGTCACAGGACGTCTCGGGAGCTCGGAAAGCCAAACCAGTACCCATTAGCGAGTGCCTCACTGCAAAAACAACAGGGAACGAATCGGGAATGCGCCCTGGATCTAGCCCCGCACCTGGGTTGCTAGATAAATTGCCTCCACGCTATCCTTGGGCAATTTTTAAAGGAAGTTTCGACGAATAATTGCAGCAAATTGCTTTACGCGTGTGAGAAACTCTAATGTGATAACTCCGTAACCAATTTGCTCAATTAGCTTTTTCGCTTCGAGCTTGTGGGATTGCTGGGACAAAAAGTATTCGACTGGGTGTGATCCGCAAATACTATTACAAAAAAGTATAATTATTATGTCGTTCCGATAGACAAAGTTGAACACACTTTCAAATTAAACGCTCGCCTATTACGGAACATGATCAATCGAAATTAACTGGTAATCTCGAGGAGCGTTTTGTAATTGTAGGTAAACAAAAAATGACGCGATGCCCACATAACTGGACTCACTGATGCACATGCAACAAGTTGTTATTAAATTATAATAGCTCACCGAACAAGTGGTATTATGTACGAGGCTGCCTCCGCAGTAATATTTAGACTCTGTTTATGCAGTATGTAATCATGAAACATGATCGCGTGGGGCGACTTACGCTGTTCCACGAAAGAAGCGGCCATTGCACACTGTCGCGCTCGAATCCAAACATAATTACCAACCCGCGAAATTAGCTAAATGTATTGTCCAACAATTATGAGCGGCCATTTCTTCCGCTATCGTGGCCGGGACGCCAGAAATATCACTTCCATTCCCTTAACTGCCTTAAAATAGGCCCTTCTTCCATTTACCCTGCGCTTTACCCAAATTTTATCCCATTAAGATAAGTGTGGTTGACCCACCGTAATCTCTTAAACCAACCCTCTTTATTTCACGCCGGTGCCTTCTACTGCAGTTGCGAGTTTTATTGTTTTAATTCGAGAAATAAGACGAAACCTTGTACAATTTAGTCGATTACTGCATATTTATGTGAGTCCCCTACTCCGAATCGGCGCATTAATACGGGAATCGAATCGCATTTCAACGTCCACGGACGCCATTCCGGCGCAATTACCGGCATTTATTTGTATTCAAATCCGTCTTAGCGTCCGAATAAACGGACAGTAATGCAGTAATGCCGTCAGTGCTGCGCTGAGATCGCATTTATCAGGCTGGTATCACCTGCAGCCTCTCGATTATGTAGTAAAATAGCGCACGTCCTCTCAAGGACCTGATTTACGATGAATAGCTGTCCGATCGGCGGGCAAACCCGTTTCGTGGTTTAATTACACTCCCCGCTACCAACTAACGCATTGTCGCATACCGCATTCGAGTTACAGGAATTGTCTAATGCCGCTAAGGAAATCGCTCGGTAATGTTTAATGGTTCTAGTGATTTTTAAATGCTCCAGTACTTGCTGAGTTATTGGTGATTGAAATTCGTGGATTTACTGTGTTTTAACGTGGTTTTAGCGTTACGTGATTCTAGGTACCTACCGTCCTCGTCATCTGATTTGTAGTTTTAAGACTGTAAGTTTATGTTATTATTAATTTCACGCAAGCGTCATGGTTTTATTGATACAATATTGAGTTTTAGTGATGGTGGCCGTATTTTAACAAAAAAAAATTGGGCTTTATTTTTAAATTTTTGATTGTTCAGTTAGCAGAAACTACTAAACGGATTTTGATTTGGTTTAATAGCTTGGTAGCTTGAAGTCTAGGGTACAATCTAAGCCATGTCTCATCAAATTCGGGTAGGAAGAACCAGAGATGCAGCCTTGACCTCCCCGTAGTACTAGCGTTTATAAAATACGGAGGTCATTTAAAATGGTTATACAGACAAAAGCCAAACTGTCATAAAAACAATGTATTTCCAAGCTGACGAGCGGGCAATACTAGTTTATATCTAAAGTTGATAATAAAGTGGCATGTAGTCGATTCCAAGTCTACAAGAAGTAGCAATTAATAAGAGAAAGGAAATGTATTTAAAGTCAGGGTCAACATTTTATACCTACTACCACATACACTTTTAGCGTAACATTGTCTTAATAAGAAATCAAAATATTTTAATTTTAAAATTCAGGTCACAAGAATAATAAGTACGTAGTAAAATTTTAATTAAGTAGCACTATTTTAACTTTAAAGAAATTATTGTTTGACATCAGTATAATTTAGTATCGATCGACTTTTGAATTGCCAATCCTTGTGTCGAAAGTGATATCAATATCTAAAGAATGTGGGAATGTTTAACAGTTCAGGGTACTGGCTTCTAGTGCAGACATCGTCATTTTGATAAGCGATAAACGTACTCTCTTAAATGTAACTCTTTGTCATCCATAGATTATTATTAGGTAGGGCTAATATTTACTTTAGGTAATCGATTAAATATTATATAAGAATAACAACTACTTATTGTTACTTTCTACTAAGAACGTAGGAGATAGGTGTCGTCTATAATTTAAAGACATTATGTCAATATGGGCTTTTGAAATGCCAATTCTTGTGTCGTAACAGATATCAATATTTAAAGAATATGACAATATGACAATTTAACAGTTCAGGGAACTGATTTCGAGTGCAGCCATCGTCATTTTGATAAGTGATAAACTCTTAAACGTAACTCTTCGTCATCGACCATATATTATTTATTTTACAGTTTTTTGTACACGTCAGAATTTAAGGAAAAATACAAAATTACGGATAATACAACAGGCGTTACTTATTTCTGAGAAGGAATCTCTTCCAGCAGGCCTACCAAAGAGATATGTGATAAGTAGTCGCTAATCAGACATGCACAATTAATAATAAAATATACTCATTATATCTAACTAAATATACATACACATATTAAGATGCCAATACATAAAATACAGATACATACAAATTATCTATAGGCACTCTATCCTGCATTTTCAGGAACTAAGAGAGAGATAGTGCTCTTTCACGCGTTTCTTAAAAATACCGATAGATTTACTATCGCGTATTTTATACGTTAGAGAGTTCTACAATCTTGCAGCATGAACAGTGAACAGTGTTTATTATTAGGTAGGCTAATACTTACTTTAGGTAGTTGATTAAATATTAAGTACAATATAATTTAAAATAAAAAAACAATTCAAACAACAATTTCAGGCATATACCCATAGTATACATTACAGACAGTGTAATAAGTCAGGTTTAGAAATTTTAGAATACTACTTATTGTAATTTTCTACTAATATTAAAGAATTTAGGTGTCATTAACATTTAAAGACATTATGTCAATATGGCCATATGTTTTTTCATTTGATACACGAATTTAGTCGATTTAGCATTTCATCTACGTACTGAATAGACTGCGTAAAATCCTGTTGCAGGTACAGTTTTGAAAAATAATAAGTATGTACGTGTTACCTATTTCTAAAAACTTTGTTTTAATACTGACAGAGAAGCTTTATCAAGCTAAATATGTAAGCAGATAACCCTATACAGCCGCACCAAGGTCCGCTGCCGCGTCATTACCTACGCTAAGATCCGTCAAACTGTCATCTCCGTCTTTCATCAACAGTTTTTGTTCGCACGGGCCAAATAAAAAACGCAATTTCCCCATTAGCCACTGATTTAAGTGTTATTTATGTAATCTAGCGCTCGTTACCAAGATAGGCCTGTGCCTCATAGGCGACAGGGACATAATTTAACGAAGGCAATCTCGAAGCGCATTCACTAGAGGCGAGCCAACAGTTACATTACGGTGTAAACTCGACTAAATCAAAAACAAAGCGTAATACATCATAGCGGGATCGTTTGCTAACTACCAAGCCGTTCTTATAGTAAATTGATGGCAATAGATTCCTGTGTCAATATTTTGTAATTACGACTCGTTGAGTTACGGGACAATGTCGCTATTCTACATACAACTAATATTATACATTTTGTATTTAAATGTAGTTGTTTGGATGCTAGTCTGTCAATCGTGTAGATATTTACTACATTTTTAGACAGGGGCGGCAATGTGTCAATGGACCATGTGCAGAAGGTATCCCGGATTTGCGATTACATATGTCTTCGATCTAGGTACCTAATATTTTTAAATAATAAATAACAAACACTTCAAATAACAAAATAAACACAATAATATTTACATGCAATAAACATAGTTTAGGTAAACAAAGTTTTAGCCAAGCTTGTACCTAATTCTTAAACACATGTGAGAATGACGTTTAAAGTCATTTTGGTGTGAATCTTTATGTTTGACTTAAGCTTAAATTCGATTTAAAATTTTGTACAAGCCCTTTATATTGGTTCATGTTTGTTTTGCAAAACTAAATTGTATCAACATTTTCCCCAACAGATGTTACACATTGAACACCGCAGAAGGGCATTCATATCGTTCTAGCTATTAATATCGATCGATGGTATATTTCCTCGGCCGCCGTTGTGGTGGCACCGTAACGACCTCGAAGGACGGCGCGCACAATGCCCCGCGTTGCGCGATATCCGCATAGCTGCGCCTGCGCAGGCTGGACCCGCGCCGCTAATTAGAGACTAATCTGTTACGCAGAAACACCAACGACGTCGACGTCCCGACTTCTTTTTTAACCCCCGATGAAAAAATAGGGGTGTAAGTTTGACAAGTGGCTGTGGCTCGGTGTATGTGGGTGTGTGGTATGGCATCATAGTGCCCGAACGGATGGACTGAATTCAATGCGGTCTTTCTTTGTTTGAAAGCCAGTTTAACAGAATTTTAGGAAATATTTTAATTGTACCAATAGTAACGCTGTTTAAATCATCTATAATATATGTCTCAGGTCAATGATGATGGTCGGTTAGGTTATTCTAACCTAGCTACAGAAAAAATACTTACTTCGCTGGCTCAGCGACCCGAAATGGTTCTTGCTTGGCCTCCGACCTACAGATTTACTATTTGTCCATATCCTGCACGTTCCCAATGAGGTATGGTTGTGAGTTATGAGGGTCGGCCAGGTGTCGATGGAGGGACGAAGTCCAGAAAGACCTTCGCGATCTCCAGTATCAGTTATAATATTTGTTACTTCGACCATGGGTGGATTTTAAGCTTAGGTAGGTATGTTAAATAAAAACAAGATACGTAAAGGTATAATTTTTAATAGTTTGTCCTTAGAAGAAATGAAATATTTATGGTTTTATGGTACCACAAAGTGCCAATACGAACAATTATGAAAAATTAATCATTCGATTCAATTGTGTTGATAAGCGGGAACCACAATAACCTACAGCCTAACGTTACACAACGCTCAGTGCCGAGCAAAATGTCATCAAAGAGAAGTAAAAAGTAAGAGCTCCATTGTTTCATTGTTTGAGATCTAACGCTTCTGGGACTGATATAGTCTTTGTCCACTTTGATAGGCAGTAGAGCAATGGTTGCCAAATAAAAGGCTATCGTATCGACGCAGGCGCAGGAAACCGTGGCATTCCGATACCGCCTGACTCACTTTGATGGTACTGGCAGGCACCGAGTCCCTCTTATTAAATCCCAAGGACCGACAGTCTGACAACAAGAGATATTTATTATTATAGAGTCCAGAGAAATGGTCATGCGAGTGGTCCAGTTCTTGGAATAATTTGGCAAGGTATGCAGCTTAAGGAAGTCTAATAAGTATATGTAAATTTTAAGCTGATTGTCAATAGATTATCGTAGATTAACTTTCTTTTGGGATTGTACATGTGATGGGTACATAACTAGATTTTTAAGCTGAAGACTAAAGTACCTACTTTTATTTATAATTATTAGATCATCATTATCATCATCATCATCATCAACCTATACTAGTCTACTATTAGCCTTTTGCAAACCATCACTCCATCTGGTCGGTCGGAGGGCGTCGTACACTACGCTTGCCGAGAGGTCGTCTCCACTCAAGAACTTGTAAACCCCATCGGTTGTCGGTTGTTCGGCGGTTGGGTTCCAGCCCACAGCCACTTGACCTTGCTAATCGGCTAAGTTAAGCTTGTAACACTTGCGTTACTTAACTACCTCAGGTTTTTAAAGTTTACCGCATTTTCCAAGGTTCAAGTTACGTCCATACATAACTTGATTCAAATGTATCCTGTACAATACAAATATTAATGTAACAAACCGCCACTCACTCACATTTATAACATTAAGGAAGTGACTCTTAACTAAATCAAACCGCATTGAACGCCATAAAACGACCATAACTTTGGTAACTTTTGCATTTCTTACTGCGTAAAAGCGTAAAAACAAAAACTAATACAAACAATCGTCCAAGAGGGGGGAAAAAGGTTGGCTCATAAGCATCAAAATAGACGAGTCCGGAGCGGAATCCGAGATGCATGCCCATACCGGGCCCATGCTCGGTTATGTAACGCAATAACATAAAACATCCCCGTCGGACGGCCGCCAAATAGCCCCCGCTTTACCACTATTGTAGTGTGTAAGCTACGTTGTTTGTGTTTTGTCTTATTGTATTATTATAGGTATGCTGTAGACTGTAACCTCCTTTAGACGAATACAATTTTTGTAGCTCGCGTAGACCCTTGCCTATAGCAGAATCTGGTTGCGACGTAAGATGACAGTGTGAGATATAACTTAAAATGCAAAATAAGCGCATTACTTATGTTTCCCGCGCATTACTTTTTAAGCATGTTTTTATTATAATCACTACATATTATAAAATAAAGTCCCACGCCGCGTCCGTCTGTCTGTTCGAGATATAGGTACTCAAAAACGACTGAACAGATTTTCATGCGGTTTCCCCTTATATACGGCATTATTAATGAGGAAGATTTAGGTGTACCTAAAATTTGTTAAGGTTACTACCCATACGAAGACGAGGCGGGTCGCTAGTATATTATATATCAGAGTATTCCGGGTTATTCCATATCAGGGCATAGGGCAGGACCGGCAGGGGAATGATGGTGATAATATGTGTGTCCAATACCAAACTTCAAATCATAAAATAACACCGTTAAATATTTATCTAGCGTCGAAATAACATGTTACTTATAAGTAGGTAATAGAATATAATTTGTTTTTATATTAGATATGGCCATAAATACCTATCAATAAGGTAGTTAAAATTAACTATCTAGATAGGCAGATAATGCCATTAATCGTTTTAATCACGCTACCGGATTGCACCGTGAATGAATGATAGCTATGTGCATAACATATGAGCATAATAGACCCAGGGTACTATTTGGTATTTATTTCTGTGCGTTGCTCGCATACAAATAAGTGAAAGCGCGGGTGCTTCAATATAACCAAATGCCACAATGATACGCAGCTTGAATACAATTTCTAAAATTATATGATAATCGATATAATAATCCCACGTCATAGTGGAATGGACACATTCATTGCATATTATTGGATTTCTTCCTTCGTTGTATAATACCTATTATATATTATCTGGTACAATTATTGTCATCAAATTTATGCGATTATCATCAAATTACAAAATCGGAATCCAATGATGAGAACTCACATCTTCCGCAATCAATGTACTCGGCATAAGCGCTACTTACCTATAATGCTAATGATTTATTTAACACGCCGTCAATTCTCCAAGCCAATTACCGTTTTAACGGCGGCGATCCGTCTCAAGATAGAGATGGTTATTAAGAGCGGAACTCAACTGATTTCCTGCAGCCAGAGCCGTAAGAAAAATCGCATGAATCGTAACAAGAGTAAGTGTGTCGCGTGCGCAGGCCCTGGTAGACAAAGATGCTACCGCCAGCCAATCATTCCGCTAATTGGAGAGAATCATCGCTGTAGAAAGTCACCGGCGGGTCCGAGCACGTCAATATTTATTATATGTGCGGTACGGCAGTGCTATACTAGGGTAGGGAAGGAGTGCAGCGCGCGCATGTCAACGCACAAGACGCCGCGAGCCTCGGGTGCAACAAACTGCGCCGCCCGGTCATTCACGTGGACATTAATTTGTCCACAATTCTGCGACACGTCTATGATGAAAACGCCAGAATTTTACTGGTGGCTTCGATGCGGAGGAAAGTCGTGTGGGCCGTAGCCCGTGGCCTGGCCGATTCGAGAGTCGCCCGCGGTGTGCCGTCGAATGCTTTGAACGGCATGCGCGCAGCAGATTAAGTTTGGTATGCCTCATTTGTCTTCCCAAACATTGAGCAGCTAAAGAAGCAAGCAAAGATTCGCCTAATACGTAACACCTAATAGATTCAAATCGCTGCGGCAATCTAGTGCCAAATAAAGCGTTGCCGCGCTTGCGAATCAATGAGCGTTGCGTCACTGCTGATGTTGCTATTCATTATCGAGAAAGGCGTAGGATCCAAGACGGAGGTCGCTGAGTCAGGCCCTTCCTGCTCGATTGCCTTTTGGAGAGGAGGTTACGTGAGCGGATGCCACCGGCAAGCGAAGCAGGTGCCATTGTCTCGTTGTAGCACCCAACGTAACTACTGACATATTAAATGTCTACACATAATAGATGGACGTAGATAGGTAAGCTAACCTTAACTATTAAATAGTTAGCTACTGGTGCGGTCTCCTTGGATAACATAACACCTAGTAATATGTTCGATCAATCGATGCAACTTTCGCTGGTACTGATTGATTAGGCTAAAGAAATGAACATAATCGTGTTACACAAACACTATGTTACGTTGTGGGTAAATACATCCGAATAATATTATCAAAGTACATAATAGTAATTTGGTAACACCAGCTAACTGCGGTGGAATACCTATCATTTTTCCGCAACATATGGATAAATATTTTAAAACAACGGAATCAAATATCAAACAAACGAGTAAGATTTGCATAGGAATGATGCTGATTTGCACATTGAATACTTCTTCGTCGCTCCTACCTACTCGATCGTTAATTATGATAATTTGTAATATTTATGGACAATTACTCCATATTAGGTGATTGATTGAATACACAACAACAGTAAACAGTGAGTTGCTAGCCGAGTCATTCGAGGAGTTTCTAAGTACACGAAGCCTCAGTCAATAAGTTGATATCAGATAATATACTATATAGTATCGTAGATAAAGCTTCGATAGTTGAGAAAGGAACTCTCTGTTCTCATATCGATTTGCCAATACGCTATGTTTATTTAGAGTCTTTACTATCGATATGGTTTCCTTTTCGATGACGGTTTCTTCTGATAACATTCATGTACCTGTTCTATCCACTACGAATAGGTACATATACATACACATACAATACATTTTAATTGTAGTTCTCGTAGGTATATACACAGTGACTCATTCCGTTCTTATTTCATGTCAATACTTCATGCACCTGTCTCATTTCCGCGAATAATAGGATGTAAGCAACAACAATTTGTATCCTTTCCAACCTTTGAACGTCGTACGCCATGCCCCTTTTATAGGTCTATACATCTTCTTACAATTTGCCAGGAAACACGTTTTTCCTTTTCTTATTGTTGGTACGTCGCGTTACTATTCATTTTATGAATAGTACGGCGGTAATGAAGGCAAAGACACGTAAAAGGACTGCCCGAGATGTCGCGAGATGTTGCCCTCCCGATTTGTCAATGTCATACGACATCATTGCGGACGCCGAGAAAATAGATAACGCAGGGAAAAGTGAAGTCGGTACGCGGCCGCGACGCGCTAGTTGGCTTTATAAAACTTACCCACATTGCCACTAGGCGGAACGCGATGGGGCCAGTGATAAGCGGTGAGAACGTCAAGGAATCGGGTTTTTAAATAGTCGTTGTTAATGTAAGAGTCATTAAAAGTGGGACAGGTGGCTCTGCCGTTTTGTTTGCTGTCCAGGATGTCGGGCGACATTTTTCTGCCGGTTAATTGGTCGCGCACTCGGGCAAGCAACCCCAGTTTTTTGATGGACTACAAGAATTCTGCTGACATTCGCGCACCTGCCTCTGGCTCCCATGGGGTGCGGCGTGTCGTCCGCGGGGTTAATGCAGAATAGGATTAATAACGGCACCAATCCCATTATCCGTGTTTCGTGAAGCAGGACGACCTTCAATTAGAACCTTTATTACATTTTCCGTAGGCAAATTACTTTTACGAAGGAAGTAGAATAATAACTGCAAAAATGCGCGGTCGTAATGGAAATATCAAATTAACAAATACCCACCTAGAAATTACTGGCATTATGTATTTCATGTGGATGTAATACAATATTTATCTTAATAACACATCTTGTGAACGTATTCCGCATGTTAGTTGTTTATTATACGCGTACTTATTGCTCCGTTACGGTGATGAATGGTTTACACACATACACAATAGGATTATTTGCTTCACGAATTATTTTAGAATGTAAACTTTTGAATTAAATGCAAACCAACCAACTGATGACTAGATAAAAGAACGTTTCTTACAATATATTTAAGATTGTAAATGAATATTATTATCATAGATACTGTTTCCATATTTTCTACAACTAATGTAGGTTAAGGGTAAGTAGGTGACATAACATGCTTATAGTATTGACCTAGAACTCTCCTAAGTCTTCAAGTCCATTAGCTTGCTTGAGGCTCAACGTAGAGTGAAGAAAATACCGTATGTGCCTGTCGTACTTAATCGCTTTAAATATTGTTCTGATCTGGCAAAACCTGGATCATGGTCAAGGCGGACCCCGGGCCTCCACATGGGAGAGCACAACCGGGATATTGACACCAAGATAATCATTTATTGTCCTTGTATACAATTAAACGTATTAACTGATAGATGCCGCAGTCTCTTCAGTTGAAACTCATGAAGACTGCCCAAAGTAAGATATTATATAACAAAGTAAGATAGTATAAGTTTTTGTGTAAGATATTATTATATCCAGTAGTGTCATCAAGATACGTTACTAGGGACTAGTGGTGGGCAAAAACAATTCATCCTTCAGGTCTATAACATAGAGCACTTAGGTACTCTCACATGGCGCACTTGATTGCTACTGCATTATTTGGCCATAGCTAAATATGAACACACCTTTATAAGAACAGGTTGCGATACCTTAAGTAACTAAATCGAGTTACATGCGACACGCGTGCCTATCTGACGTAAATCAGGCTTTCACGCTTCATTACGCTTTGCAATGACAACCTTCCTTTCCTTATGTTATTCATAGTTATACTTATAGAGCCCTTTTATGCATAATTTGACATTGAACGTTTTTTTGGGCATAGGGAGCTGCATAATCACTTAAGCTTCGTTTACTGGTGTGATCCAAATGTAAACGAGATTTAAACAGCAGCCCCGGAATGGACGTCAGCGACAAATTGTTGTCACTCGCCATGCAAATATTTCCAGTAACGAAGTCTACACTATTGCTCTGTCCAAATTGACGGAGCTCGAGCAGGGCGTGCGCACCACATTCCTACGGGGTGTCGCATTCGTAAAACCTGAAAAGCCTTCCCGACTATAGGTACTCCCAAGTACCTAAGATTCGAGCACAACCAGCCGGCCGGCCGCGCTGGAACACTTGAGTGTTCTCTGCCATCCCTCGTTACTCCGGACGGTGCCATTATACCAGTTAGGCGCTAAAATAAAAAAATCAAGCAGGGCTCTGCGTTTTGTCCCAACACAATACTTACCTTACCTAATTTAATAACTGTACAAAATATAAAGTTAGCCATCGCCGGCAGCTGAATCAGCGACCGGTGCCGGTACAAAGGCACTTTCAGAAATTGTTATCTTTGCACAATATTTCTCAGACTAAGAGCAGACAGATAACAATACAAAAGCCGGTACCTCTCGCTTAAGAGTCGGATATCTTAGCCACTAGGCCACCGACGCTCCTATTCCTATGATTCCTCGCCGTTATCTAGTAGGTTAATCGAGTAGTACAGCCTTGACGCAACACGTATCATCCCATAGTGGGGTCAGGCGGCCACCGGGGCGGCGCGTGCGCAGGATACGATGTTGCAAGTCCACCTCCTCCGCGTTTCTACATCCATAGGAAACAGTTTTGTGCGTTTGGCAACTGATAAAAACGATTGGCCCACTGATACAAGCTCTAATTAGTACAATTTTAAATTACACGCGGCAACCCGCGTACCGCGCATTCCTCGCAGTTTTCGTAATTCGAGTCTTCCGAAAGTAACAATTTATTTGTACTTCAATTACTGTAGGTAGGTACTTACGATGTTACTAATTGTACCAAACAAACGGACGAACAGTGGTTTTCAGTTTATATTTAGGTACATAGGTACCTAAATATAAACTGAACAGACATAGGTCTGTCTCAGCTATAATATTTAAATTATGTTTAATGTTTCTCGATACCTACCTTAGAGGTAATCTATTTTAAATATTTTGTGATATCTTTGCTGTTACGTGGGCAAACAATTCGTATACGTTTTGACAATGAAGCAATATGGTCAGTGTGAATGGTTTATTCATTCACGCTCTGTATTGGTAAACATTTAGTCGATAAAAGAAACTGGAAAGTGAAAAATTAAGAAACACGAAATGAAAGGAACGCAAAAAGTAAACAGTGGCGAGTGGGCGAAACGACTGAACCCGGCTCGGTTTTGGGGGCAGCAGTGAAGTAACGTTCGCGCGTAGGCACGTCGTATCTCCCAACAGACACCATGCAGTACCAACTGAACAAACAAGAAGAATAACACTATGGCCAAACCATAGTGTTTAAGCGCTGAAGAGAATTTACGTCTCAATTTGTATAAATCTGCAAAAATCTTTATTGATTGCATTTCTCGCTAGTAGAAAGCTAACTTACAAAATGGAGAATAATTTTGAATAAAAAAAACATCCAATATTTCATACCAAAATAGGTCTATGACGAATTGTGGAATAACTTTCAAGCTGTACACTTCCAAAACCAATTCACGCCGAATTTAATGTTACCTTTTTAATCGAATTACTGGGGAACTGCGACGTTATAATTAAATCTTATTACATTTCTGGCGGCATTTCAATATAAACCACAAAACGTGCCCCAGCCAACAGACTACGAAGCAGTTCACCTTTTGTGTCTTTTTTTGTTTCCAACTTGTCAATGTTAACGTTTAGCATGTCGTACTTCCAGTCCAAACTGGTCAGTCTCCAAACAATCATCGGCGTCGGAATAGACGAAAACAGGTTGTCGATAGCACGCATGCGTGTAATTGTTAGTACTTGTACTTACATATGTGCATTGCGCCCGCGCATACCGGGCCGAGGTAACGTCGGCGAAACACCGAACTAATTAGTTAACGCAGGCAATTATAGAAACACGCCGTTTTGTAGCAAGCGGCTGCAAGGAACATATTAATCTTCGTTTTGCGAAACTGTTCAATATGTTTTGGTCGATTCGTGATTTTTTGCTGTCTGTACAGAATTATATTAGAAGAGGACTTATAAATGATCGGAGACTGTTTCAAGATTTAGGCTGTGGCCTAAGTGAGCTCGATGAAGGTATGTCATATACAAAAAACCTCCTAAATGCACTTGTAAAACCTCCAAGCGATTCCAGTAACGTGATTGCGAGACCGTTATTAGTTTAGCCATTGCCGGTAATTTGACAGATGACTGTTTCGTACTCAAAGGCAAAACGAACTTTACTGCCGCAGTAAGCTCGCCACTCGAGGTATGCCTTTAGGAGTACCGTTGACAGAGCGAGGTGAACCAAGATCTTCCGCTGGAGACCCTGAGACTGGTCGAACAGTCTCGGGACCCGATTGGCACCCCGTCTAGGTATAAAGAAAACATCTACAAACCTCTAGTAGGGTGGGACTCTATCAAGCCTAATAAGGTAAATAACTTTATTCTTATTCTAACAAGTCCACCTGAATGGCTACTACAGCGTTATTATTTATTTATTATTGTATGTGTTATTTTATACCGGTTATATGAACAAGGTACCCAGTCAGTGTAATAACTGACACGATGAATGTCATCTTAGTCTTCACAGTGTCAGCGCATCCTGTGGTCCTGATTTTATGGCTGTCTGTCAGCTCATCTATCATTGGATACGCAGTAAGTATAAAAATTACATGTAGGCTAGAAAATTGCTACAGCAATAGGTAAGCTATGTACCATCTTCCAAGTCGGTTAGACCGGTAGCAAATTTTGAGTATAATAAATACCGTTGTTACTTATATTCTTAGACATATGTGCCACAAAAGTTAGCTAATTTGTTCACGTTCCGTTATACCCGACTCAAAATGCACACTCCAATTACTTCGCCAAAATTCATTTAAATTTCGCAACAGCGAAAATTTTCGAAGCAATACGTGTATACATAATGCATGAGCTAGTTAGATAACGCTTTGGATTTTAATCTTTGCTGGAATGTGGAAATAATTGCTGGCGAGTGTTGGAAACTCCAATAATGTGGGTATGGTACGAGATTAGTCGATAAGATGCTTCGTGTATTGGCACGTGAGCTGCGACGCGACGCGGCCGTGACCGCGCCCGAAACTCAATTAACTACCAAATTACTATACATTGAATCAAGGGTACCCATATTAGTAGAGTCAATCGAATAAATATCTGCTTGAGCTACGGTTATATACGGTATTGTGTATAGAACGTAACATGCGTAAACGCGTGTTTAGTTAAAACAAATATTACATACGTTGTGATATTTCGTTTTAATATTGTAGTTGTAGATAACAAAGAATCGGAGCTAGATATATTAATATGAAGCCGTCAATAATTGTTTGAATTTATAATAAAAAGTTGATTATTATAGTAAAAAATTTAATTTAATTAAAAAATAAAATTATATCATATAAAATAATAATAAAAAAAATCTAATCAAAATTGTTGATAAGAAATTGTTGTCGGTAAGTCGTCTTATTAAAGTAGGTAATTCAAATCTCTCCTAGGTTTACTTACATCGCCAAAGACACATTCACACTTAATAATATAATAAAAATGTATGTATGTACCTGTACCATATTCTTTTGATATTTTAGTACCTATTGCATAATAGAGTTTAAAGACTTCACACCCAGTCATAACACATTATAATAAAACCTAGCATACTGCGGTAAGCAGAGACCACATTGTTCAACTTGCTACGGTCCTGACAAATCTTGCTTCTTCCACATTCAATACAACTTATCATATGTCGATGAGTATTGACACTTAAAAACACGAAATGGCTACAAAACAATTAATTATATATATACTTAATTTTATTACGGTTATAAAATTAATAATTATTGTATTTCGTGACATTCATTATTTATCAGTATTTTGTTACGAACGCGTTGAATTATGAGCATACAAATGTAGAGCAGCCTTTACTCGGACTGACTCGGACATTTTATAGCGTAGACATAAAAATAAATCACCGATTTAATAAGTTCAATGGCAGGGGAAGAAAGCGCACTTTCACGATATGGTTGCTACTATTACATGCATAATTATATAGTTATTATTAAGTAATTCTTTATAGTTATGTATTCTTATTAGTTTATATTTACTTTCTTGGAAGAATAAATTAAAATGTCATGCAAGTTATTTACGGTGTATGGAATTATAGGTGACGGTCGATATTAAAACTAGATTCTATAGATTCCAATTTACAAGCAAAACCTATACAGGCTGTAACGCAAGTTTAATTTTTTTATGTCCATCGGTAGAGAACAGAGAAGCGAATATTAGCAATACCACTTCTAAAACCATAACCTTCTATAACCACCATCACTACTGCCTATATGTCCAATTTCCTTGTCCACTACTAAAACCACGGTTCTCTGAGCAATGGGGATATTATTTACCAGCAAGAACACAATACTATTTAAAATAGGTACATAGTTATTTAATGCGGTGTTCTATAATGTCGTAAGGTCCAGTCGGGCCAGAGAAAAATTAAAATTATTGTATAATACAAACGTTACATTATCACTTTATTCTACAGGTGGTAGGACTCTGTCAAGTCTATGGATTGTCTGGCTAGATAGTCTGGCCAATCTATTTTTGCCGTCAAGCAACAATGTTGCGCTATTGGGTTCCGGTGCCGTAATTACAGGCATTATGGTATGTCAGCGTAATCCTCACACACAGAGACAGCACCTGTTGTTCTGCATTTTTGTGCCAATCCTAATTCCTTTAATATTTAAATTCGAAAGTTTGTAAGGATGGATGTTTGTGTAACTATTTCACGAAAATATTATTGAATAGGTTTTGATGGTCGGAAGTGGACCATTAGAGTTGGGTCCTCGATAAGCGAAGAAATCGCGGTCTGCGAATAAAAATATACGCAAAAACTCAGATCATGATATAAACAGCGGTTGTTATATTAAAATTACAATTTCCCCGAATTAGTCTCTGCTAACTCTAAATGTTAACAGAGACTATAATTAATAACCATTTTGATTATTCGTCTCCTATTTTAAGCCCGATCCAGTGACTTAGGTTTAGATTTCATTTATTTTCCAAAGTAAGTAAATACTTATGAAATACCTACTAACTACTTAAACTAAATAGTTGAAGGAGTATTTCATTAAGATGTTGGAGCAGTAAATACAGTTACAAAAACAATTTATTCAAAACCATAATTTTGGCATTTCTTACATTTCAACTTGCATTATTTTTATAGCGGTGTTTTACTTTATGCTCTGACTTTACGTTATTTATCCTCAATTTTCGTACTTTCGAATTTTCATTGGGACCCCTGCCACGCTCATTATAAGGGTTCTCTTTCCTGTTTATGTTGTGAACAAATTGGAAAGTGGGCGTAGCAGCATTGACTTCGCAAAATAATTTCGAGGTATAGCTGGTAGTAGGTATGTAATATAAAAGAAGGTTATAGGTATCTAAAATTCCCGACACTATTAAAACGTGAAATTATCAATGAAAATTACGTTGGCCCCGATTTATGTCTTTCTGTTTTCAGACAACACTGTGCTTTTCCTTATTTCTAATATCTTTAATAGATCCAAGAATCCAACACTGAATATGTTTAAATAGTAGATTATACACCAAGGGTATAAAGCAGTGTCTTCCGTCATGGGCAGTATATTGGATCTAGATACCATTATTACTAGACACAGTATAAAGAAACCCCCTCGCCAAGATTATTGTCCTTTTAACTGTAGAGAACCAGTACCTACAATACTGATTTCCTATTACTTAATTAGATGAGAATCGAGTGAGTTGACTAATTTAGAAATCAGATCCATGCCTTAATGCCATAAGGCTGTTGTTTATTAAATACTTCCGTCCATTAGTTTTATAGTGATTTGTGCTTCCGATGTAAATTGTAATAACGTGTTATAGCTCTATAAATCCTAATGGGTAATAAGTAGAAACTTTACGTTGCTAAAACGGAAGAATGTATATAAGTAAGTGTAGTACTTACTAAGAAATTATAAAAAAAATGGGAATTAGGAAATAATCGCACATAACGCTACAATGTAAATGTTACTGTGTAGTAATGTAAAATAGGCAAATTATTGAACCGTTTTGTTTCATACACCCGTGCTTTTTATTTACCGCACGAGTGCTGTAATGTTTGTTACCTTGGCAGTAAAGAAATTTTACGACTAAAATATTTACTAACAAATAGCTAGTTAACATATTTTGTTATTTTTGTAAACTCATAAAATAATGAATCAAGAAACTAAATGATTCATTTGTTTTGTGAGAACGGAATTCAACCATCTCATTGTGCAATAAAATTTGCGGTTTTAATTGTAGCATCAAATCCTTAAGGATAAAATAATATGTTGCGACTAATTAAAAAAGAAGGGTTAATAAATAAGGATAGTAAAAAAGACGTGATGTTATCTAAGTAAGTATGTATAAAATAAAGGCATGTGAACTTCTTGATGTATGTATCAATTCATCTAGGGCCCGATCGCAATAATTATTACATAATTAGAGTTTCCTTGTGAAATTGTTTTCTTTCGCCTACATATGTACGTATATACCCTCTGTTATTATTGTCACTTATAAGAGATAAAAGCAAAGTTTTATTGTAATCGGAATTACTATTTCCAACAAATTGAAGAATGATGACCTGGACTCATTTAAGGCAAGAGTACATAGGTCATTTCTACACAGTCAAATGCATGCCTAGTAAATTGAATAAAAATACTTATATTGTATGAAAATACATTTTCTGTCAAAGAGACAATATAAAAAATCTACACAGCGTCAATTCTATAATAACAAACCCAAACCCTGCTCAAAAACGTTAGGCAGGTACAAATATTTTTTGGAATAAATTCGGATTTATATTTAGTAAAACCAATATAATGGAAAATGGCAGCAGCGTTTTCCGTTGTTATATTGCGATCTCCAACCACCTATCAAACGTGAAGATTATGGCAAAAGTCCTGCAGTGGACTGTTATGGGTTGTAATGATGATTTAGTAAAACCAATATAACATTTAGTATTCGTTTTCTGAGATAAGACTACAAGACGGGAACAACACATCTTACGTGAGTGGTGTGGACGACTTGGGCGGTACTAAACTTAAAACCACGTGTGATGCTTGTTTGTGTTACGTAGTATCTTGTTTACCTTTACCAATTTGTAAATAAACAATCTGCATAAACGATAAAGTGGTAAGGTCAACAATTTAAATTAACATAACACTAAAAATATAAATTATGCAGATTCAGTGTCAGCCTAATGAGGTCACCGCATCGTTGATTCTTGGCGATTTCAAATAACACATGGGCTGGAAACTAAAACATACCGTACAAATCTTACATCTTACGTAGTAATAATTGCAAATAAAACGCCTTGATCTAAATCAGCACCAGACGAATAATTTATTCCCTTGAGCTGTAATATATTAATTAATTACTTTTACGAATCAAAATTGCCAAAATACGCATTTCAAATGAACACGAAAGCGTCGTTGATCCACTTAAATTTCAGTGTTAAAATCTCGACGATTGCACCGAATCGTATCGCTAATAGAGTCAACAAACAAGCCTGTCACGGCACGAAACATGAATGCGTTCGATGCCGCCACCGAAATCGGTTGAATGAATGCACTTGCTGCGTGCGTGCATCTCATCTCGGTACCATCGTATCGTAGTGAGTACCGGGGTGTCAGCGGGCGGCGCGCGGGCGCGGCGGCGGGCGGCGGCCGGCGGCAGTCTCGCGACGCGCCCCGAACCCTGCGCTCAACTCCGCACCACGCTCCCACGCGGCAACCGAGCCTTCCGCTAGCCGCCTGCCGTCTGCCGCCCTTATCAAAACATACCCGCACCATCGATCGTCGCACGTCTCACATCTCCGCTGATAAGGCTCCGTGACTCTGTGACTGCAGTGCCCCAGTGCTGTGAAGCTGTGATCTATGCCATGTGATTTTTCAGCCACGCTCTGATCCACACCGGAGGTTCGCGTCAGCTGAATACTGTCACCGTGAATCGAAAGTGAGTGCCTCATTATTTAAATTTATATAGTAAGGTATGTCAGAAGTATTTTCTCAAAAAAACATAATGCTGAAAATGAGAGGAGATCTTGAACTTGATCATTGAGTTACGTACAATAATGAAATACAAACATTAATAAACGTAATCTGAATCAGTTACAAAGCACACTTTAATGTTTCACGGTCAATCAGAAATAAACATAAAAGTGTGATTAATTGTATGCCGCAGTTTTATGTTCGGAAATGTCCACATTATTATTGAAGCTTTAAAAAGTTATGTAGAGTCGATTATATTGCTGGATTTAGCTAGTTATTAGTTTCAAGATAGTACATGTTAACTTGAAAATACAATTATTATTTACAATCTCCTAAAAATACCCGGCTGTACATTTTAACTTTACAACATCCACTAACTCATATTTAATAATGTATGCCATTCGCTTCCATCCTCATAGTTTAAAATACACAACGAGTTCATGTCTGTTTACTGAAATTAAATAGGAAGGAAACGTGGAGGTTGCATTCGTTTCGGACGCATGTATAAATATGCAGAAATAATCTGTGAAGAAAACTCCACATTCTATCAAACTTCGATAGACTCAAAATTATTCCTGTCTTTCGTATCTCAACGTAAATCGAGTTTAAGGCGAGAACGACTTTTAGCTTTGATGCCGCTCTGAGAAATATCTCCAGTTGGCGTTCAGCTAGAACTCCAAAACACATGTGTATTTTTACACCCAGTTACGGACATAAAGTAGTTACTGAAAGAAACGGTATGAACAGCTGCTCTAATGAAATAAACTGCCGTTTTATCACATGCTGCGAAGACGGTTTGATGTTCGTTATCTTTTAAAATATGGAATACGTCATCTCAAAAACTGTAACGAATGTTTTCGCAAGTGTTACTGCGTTTTATTAATTGGATGGTTTGTGTAAAAAGCGTTGCTTTAGTGCTTAAGTTTAATTGATACCTCAGTGGTTCAGTTGGTTAACGTGCCGGTCTGCTGCGTAGAGGTCCCGGGTTCGATTCCCGGTCGAGCAGAAATTGAAATGATGAATTTTAATTTCTGTTACGGGGCTGAATGTAAAATTTAATAAGTATGTATTTAAAAAAGTACAGAAGAAGGTTATTAGTTATTAAACACAAATACCACAATTTGCTTAGATTAGGGCTAGAATTTGTCCAAGCACATTTATGAATAATTTGTTTGGAAATAGTGGGTACAGGCTGGTACATCAGGGTCGGCAGTAGCAATTCGCGGTAGAGGTGCTAACGATGCGCATACGCAACGCAGTACACACTCGGGATGGCAGTCATTAAGGCGCTCACATCACGCGAATGCTCCCGGACCGTTACATTTCAATCTAACGTTTCAATTAGATCCGAAATTACGGGTTGGAGTAACGGGCATAGTGGACGTGCTGGGTTTTTTTTATGAAGATAGGTAGGTGCTTTTCGTCAACTTATTTTGCCTGTGAAGTGTTAAATTTATATAACAGACAGAGCGAAATACATAAATAGTAGTATAATACATAAATCGTCTGTCCTACATTGTAAAACTATGTGAAATCTTCTAGTGGAAACTTAATTGGCTCATATATGATGTTTTTCTAAATCATCATCACCACGCCGTATTTTATAAATATAAATAAAAAATCTATTTGGTTTCCGTTTCCGTAACGAGTATCAGTTTGCTGATGGTTAGCGGGTTTGCCCCGTAAGCGAGAGGTACCGATTTCGATCCCATTACTTGAACAGTAACCGATGATCTAATGGTTAGGGAAAACGTGAGAAAACCTGCACATTCATGCGACTGAATGTGTAACCGTGATCCAATCTGGTCAGGTTTCCCTGTTAACGGGGTTCCGGAGGTCAGATGGTCAGTCGCTCTACTGTAATTACCTGATCTGCCAAATCCTGGATCATCGTCCAGGCCCTCGCGCGGAAGATCACGACCTCCGGCATATTTATGCCAAGATAATCAATTTGTTTTCCTCTTAGAAATTGTCTTGAAACTAAAAACTATTAAAGCAGCAACCAAACACTACTTTTAAACAAAAGCAATCGTTTTCTTAGATATAGCTAGACTCGGTTCCAGACATATTAATAGCTTAAAACAACGCTTAGGACAGCTAGACGATCCAGCATAAAATATCATTACCGATATCCGTTACACCGATCGGTCTAAGTAAATAGCGAGCTGTTATGACTAACTCATCTAGAACCGAGATCGTATCTCACTTCTCATCGGAGTTAATCTGCGGGCGTAAATGTTTTTATATGTGAGACTGTGCGGCCTCATTGAGACGAGAGCTGCGCGCGCGCACGGCCTGGATGCCGGCAGACCGTCGCATGTATTAATCTGGACAATTCATCAACGCGAACCACTATAATTTACAGTTAGCTAGCACCCATAGCACAAGCTTTGCTTAGTTTGGGGCTAGATGGCGCTGTGTGAATTTGTCCACGGTTATTTATTTATTTATTTATTTATAATTAAACATCTCGGCCGAGTACCCGCCACATTCCGGCCACTCGGGCCCTACACAATACGGAATATAAACGTTGTAAGCGCTAAGGAGCTAAGTAATTGACAGGTAAAAATGAAACTCTTAAAGACCCGTTACGCAAAATGTAAAATACGCCATCGTTCAAGGCTCGCGCCCATGCCGATAAAGCGGTGGATTTTATTAAAATTTGCTCGAGATTAAATTATGTGCTCGAAGTTCGAACACTCGTAAGCGTAACAACAATTCGGCGAAAACTCATTAATATCAAACAAATTCGAGGCTATTTATTTTGCGTTTTATCGTCTCGGTTTTATTTATTGGAAACTGTTGTCAGTTATTTGTTTATGCAATTACTTCGTACTTGTTTCGTAATTGCTAATAAAATTGATTAAACACTCGACTCTATGTAATAGAGTTTAATATGTTACCACACGATTGTGAACATCGTTAGTTTACTAAATATCAAATCAAATTCATCAAACCATTTTTTTTTATTTCAGTCCGTAAACAAACCAGCATTAATTATTACATTATTAATTAAGTTTAAATTCGGTAAATTAGTGTTATGATTGACAAAGCGTCAAGGTGATCCACAGATTTAATTCGACCCAGTGATGAATTGTGTTTGAATGAATGAATTGTCTTTATAAGCGCCAAAAGCGATCTCGTCCAAAACAAATGAGAATATTCACACTTTCAAAATTTTCAACTGTTAATAACTAAAATAAATTTAAACTAACGCTTTTCACAATCTTAAACAAACACAAATAAGTTTTAATAGCTCTATGTAAAGTTAACAAAAACGGCAAGAAATGTGTTTTATCACAATTAACCAACAATAGTTGTACAAAAACTGTGCAGTCACGTCACTTGAGGTCGCCTTATCTAATCTAAGGTTAACTAATTAATAGTACGTGTCAAAACTATTGCAACGGCCTCGTAATACTGTGCTAGTTGCACGTGGTAATTTTCATATCATTTGATCGGTATTCACAGTATTATCGACCTGAGTTCTGCTTCTGATACCCAGAGATTCCGTATTCGATTCCCAGTCGGAAGAAATTATATATTCTGTTTCGGGCGACCATGTATTGTACGTTGTATTTTATTTACTCTGATCTATGTATTATTATATCAGTTATGTAGCACCCATAGTACAAGTTTAGTTTGGGGCCATTACTAGTAGATGGCACTGTGTGAATTTATAAAAGATTATTTATAATTATTAGATACACTTACGTTCCACGTTAAGGGGGCTAACTCAGAGTACACAAAGGAACCCCCTTTACTTACAAATAAAAAATTATTTAATATCGACTAAAGTAACCTGGGAGAGGGTGGACTCTAAATCCACGCCTGTGATTCCTGTAAACAGATTGTAAAGGTCACCTTGATCCAAAATCATTTGTTAATTGTACTTTATATGAATTTCGCATAGTCCATTCGCTTCGAATGAATTACAGTTACCCCCTGTCCTTTTCTAAATTAGAGCTAGCTTATCTCAGTCAGTGAGATAAACAAGGCGCAAAACAATTTGTTACCGCCCCTCTATTTACACGGAAGTCGGGAAAGAAAATACGCCCTTGGGTAATCGAGCAAAAGTAGTCAACAACTGCTTCCTACTATATTACTTAGCCGTAACATACGCAGGTACTTATACGACATAATAGCTACGCAACAAAGGTTATGCTTTAATTAACGCGCGGTTAGATATAGTAAAACGCAATACGATATGGACTCATTCTCAATTAAGATTTATTAAACTAAACCGGAACACGCAGCGTGGGTAGGACTCCCACAAGGTGAACCGAAGATCTGGTAATGATCGCAGTACCAGCTGGATGCGGAAGGCACAGGACCGGCCTTTGTGGAGATCTCTGGGGGAGGCCTATGCCCAGCAGTGGGCGTCTTTCGGCTGATGATGATGAAACTAAAGTAGTAAATATAAAAATATGGAGATAACTACTTAGACTTCCAATGAATTACATAAATTAATAACTTTTTAATTATTAAATATGTACCTTGTGGTGTCTGGCACGTTAGAATCGCACGAAAACTGGTGTTTATAAACGGTACAATATCGACCTCCGTAGGCAAGAAAGTTGGCAACGACGTTTTCTGTGTCTGCAACCCGCCTACGAGCAGATTATGGCAAACTCTTCCACCAATGCGGAAGAGGCTCAAGTCCAGCACCCACAGCACCCACACCCACAGCAGTTATCGTCACTCACTCAGCATACCCATTTCTTATTTACACCACTACAGAAACGAAAATCGTTTCAAAAGCGACAATGCGAACTGCGGACGATAACCACTATTAATTTTCAACGGAATACAATGTGTACGGTAGAACTTATGTTACTGAACTTGAAATTAAACCGTGTAAGAGGTTATTCAATTACCATTAAGCCTCTTGATGCATAATTGACTTGCAATCAACTGATATAACTTGTTCATAATTTTCTCTACGCAGTTGTTTACATGTGGTTCCACAGAAATTAGCATCGATATCTCAACTGATATTGCATAGCATTATAGGAGGTGCATTAGCTACTGTCGCGACTTTGTTTTTCTGTTTTAAAGGCTGCTTGTTTATGAATGAAGTATTCTAATTATTTACCAGATTCTATAGTCTTGACAATAATGTTCGATTCGTAAATCTATTTTGAAGTCCATATAAATAAACTGAATTAAAACATAAGCTAAAAAAAGTCTATCAAGGCTAGACAATAAAAAGTCTTCAAATTAGTGACAATGACTTTATTTAAATGGAGTGACAGTCGTTTTGCATATAATTGACAAAACTAATTATTTTCAAATTAACAATAGGTAAATAACAGAAAATAGTACCTGCATAGTAATTGTCTTTTTTGTAGGTATCTTACTAACAATGTTGTCTGCCATCGCAACACAGGTACGAGGTACAAGACGAACCGTCGAAACAGTTAACAACTTTTAAATAATAATACAAAAAACATATAGTAGGCGCCGGACTGGTTTGGCGTAACTCCGGAAGCGAACAGGTTCTCCGGAGCGAGATAAGTATTAATTGGAATTTTAATTTTTACTAATGAAAGACAGCAACCGCTCTTCGACGGGACGGGCCCGATTCTCCCGAACCTATTACAAGTATTACCACTTACAACCATTGAATAATGGCGTTAGCTTTCACTAAATACAACTAGTTATTATTACAATCGGAGCATCACGCAATGCCATTTAGGTAACTAAACACAGCTTGTCGATAATACCCCACCATGTAACGTAAATGCTTCATTTAACGTCGATCGCGTAACTTTTTCCAACCACCGTGGACTGAATGTAACCTCTTCAAAGACGGCATAAAAACGATCGTTCCAGATAAACGCCACTGATTTACGATGCATAAAATAAAGTAAAATTCCAATTTTGAGACGTTGGAGATAAGTAGTTAATCTCTCTAGACTGCTTTGCATTTGAGGTAATCCATAGACGTACCCGACATAACAAAAATGGTGTTCCCATTCCGTGAGCGCGAAGCATAACTGACAGTTCAGAGATAATTGCTCCAATTGGTGAATACCTAGTTCTGATCGCACGTGGAACAAATCACAAGCGCGAGTTCCGGACGGTAAATCTAGTTATCGTGATCCGATCTACTTATTTTGTAAAAGTAAATCGCGTGCGCATGGCTGCAACAAAAATGCTAGGAAACAGTTACCCGGCTAATTCATAATCGCATAATCTACAACTTCATTTGTAAGCTCGAGATATTCCAATGCCTATGCTATAGCCCTTATATGTAGTTTAATAAACAGCAACCGACCGAAGACGGAGCCGATGCGATGGAATTTTTAATAAGTAAAGACTTTTTCACCCAGCTATAGGTACTAAAATAAGCAATAAAATTAATAACGAGCCCCATACGTTACATAGCCGTAACTTTTCCAGAGAATTTTAATTTGTAGAGACGGTCGTCGTAAATATGTCTTAGCATGGGAATGTGAGAAATTGGTATTCAATTAAACGACAGGAAACAGTGTACATGTAAATGATTCAGTTTTTGTTTTATTGCCACCCATTAATGTCTGTAGTTGGCACGTCCGACGGTCACTCGGCTTGCGTGCGGCATCACCTACCGAGACCATCGGTCGTAACGTAATATTACCTCATCTAGCAGTTCATTGATCCCCACTCTGTATTGTCAAGCAGGTCTACTGATAACGCTGAAAGAAACTAGTACTCAGTAAACACACAAATTCTTTATTCTTTTGTCGGAACGATCGAATACATTGTTACAAACAAGATACTTTACAAAATGTAGGTACACGTTTTGTTGCATTGTTTACTTTCTGGGAGACGGTCGAGACGGTACTGTAGTGGTGTTAAAGTTTTATTGAGGCTCGTTTTGTTGTGTGTCATAAAAGCCACATCTAGGTGCGGTGTAGGCGGGCACTCGGGCAAGGCTTTCTTCCGAATGGCATTCGCCCACGACCGGCGCGTGCGCCGCCCGCCCACGCGACTCTAAAGCGTCCCCTTAACTGTACTAGCGACAAATTACCCATATAACATGCTAAGTCCTTTAATTTTAACAATATCCACACATAAAAGTATTGATTTATCGCGACGTGAGAGTATTAGAGTGTCACTTTTAAGTTACTGCTATGGTACGGATTTGTCATCCAGGTAGTTTCTTATCTACGAAACAACTCTGAATGAAACGTGATTTTTAAATAAAAATGTATATGGCTTTAATCAAAACTCGATAAAACCGTTCAATCAAAATTATTTTCAGTGACATTACCGACGTGCGCCGCAATTCGATAGAAACTCTTATCGGTGGAGTTGATCAATAGCTTAACTTTTTTACATTAATTTATTCATTGATAAATGGGATCACCTGATTGTTATCAGATGATCATTATTAAGAGATTGGATCGTTAAAACAAAGAGTTGAGCATAATCGCGAAATTTAATAAGATTTCAAAATTTGAACGTCTTTAGCATCAACATTTTACGAAATTTCAAAGAATTACGCTGGGTAATGCTCCGTAAAAGATTAATTTAATAGTCGTTTAATTTATAACTTAAACTTTTTACAGTGCAAGCTGTGTAGGTATATATGGTATAGTATTTACATATGGTGTAACATAATGCATTATCGCTTTTTTATAATTTATTACCGATTTAGTTCTTGTAACGTTTGGGACCAATAAATAATTTAATTTAATAACATGTAAAAAAAACACACAACAATTCAATTCACCCTGCGCAAAAAAAGACGCATGGTCGTCGAGTTGCGGAGAAAACCCGTGTATACTGGCTTAACTCAGCAAAGATTGTGACAGTTAACTGTCAATATTTGCTTAACTAAAAATTCAGCTGCCCTCCACAAGAAAGATTCAACCACCCGCGTACTAATTGGAGCTAGTTACCCCAAACATTGCAGAATGCTCGAATTTCTCTTTTCGCGATTTCAGTAACATTGACACTGTTCGATTGTGGAGCGTAACGTCGGGCCCCCGCTAAATACCGACGCATTAAGCAGCTACCGGCTAGCTAATATCTTGCGAAAGGCCGGCGGCGGCGCGTGCCGGGACCGCCCCTTCGCCGTTTTTGCCCCAAAACTGTATGTTTAGCGAACGCCAGTAGCGGAATCGCGTCGCTTGGCGAATACTAAATAACATATTAAGCGTACAATACATTTTTTTATTATTAGTAGACTTGCATTTGACCTCGACTCACCTGATGGAAGCGACTATGTCGAAGATGTAGCATGCGTGCCTAGAAGCTCACTCTTGATTTAAAGACCCCAAGCTTATACTAATCGGGGAACAGAGACTCAGGCAGAGAGTTCCAGTCCGAGTTGCACTGCACATAAGAAAAGTGGATGCAAAACGCTGAGTACGACATGGTGGGACGTTACCATAGGTACATGGATGACGATCTTTTGTCCCCCTCGTTGTCCTTTAGATAGGAAAATATGTCTAATATGTATGCAGAAATACAAAAAAGAATTAACTAATGTGGTAACTGGCACAGTGAACAAGGCGTGTCATTATTTTCGTGTGTATGTATCCATCTATTCCATTGACGGGTGTGCTACAAAGATTAGGGCAGTAGCATTATGTATTGTTTTTTTAAATACTGCGATCTCCAACCGTATGCGAAGCGTGGAGCTTATGGTAAAACCCTCCACTAATGTGGAGAGGCTCAAGTCCAGCAGCTGATCTTCTATAAATAAAGAAGCGACCCGCCCCGGCTTCATACGGATACTAACCTTAACAAATTATACACCTAAACCTTCCTCGTGAATCTCTTTGTCTATTGGTGAATACCGCATGAAAACATGTTCAGTTAGCGAACAGACAGACAGAGGCGGCGTGGTACTTTGTTTTATTATATGTAGTGATGTATAGCGTGGGTATAAAATTCACAGGCCACCAACATAGCTACCAGATCAGTCTATTGTGTACGAGTCATTGGAAGTTAATTTAGTTGTAAATTCTCCTGGTTGAGATGACTTCTTATTTAAATAACGGCATTTCCCCATTCAGCTTCAAAAACAGTTGATTGAAAGCGTCCTTCATATTGAGTTTATTCGCGCTTCATTGCCCAACCTGTCATAAGCAGCTGAGAAATCACCCTTTTGGGATTGGCTGATATAATTACTCCACCCCAGCCGTGCAAAACGATTTCGGTTCATAAAATTTTTCATCGGATCAGAGGTATTTTTACCCGCGCGCGACTTTAATCATCTTCTAAAAATATTTAGGCGATTTTAAATCACAAAACCTTCGGACCCAGATCAAAAATAAAATTTTCAATATTTACGTTTGACATCAAAGCTGAAGTAAGAAATGGGGCCCTAATCGTTTTATGCCACTTTACCTCAATTTCATGGCATCAACAAGGGACTAAAGAGCGTGGTGTAATGTTTATTTTTTTGCGGCAAGACATCAGTTAGAGGGGACAGCTTTATTTGCATGTCATGCCAGCGACCAAGGTTCAAATCGAATACGCAAGCAAAGTGTTTTTCAAAGTGTCCATTTTTACTTATCTGCTACGTACCTACTGTTACGCTTGTACTTTTGTTTATAGTTTGGGTTACGTACCTGAGATAAACACCTACTGTCTAGTTTTTATTAAAGTTATAGTTATTACGTGTAGTACGTAATTAATTAGTAATTGCATGCTATTAACATAAAACAAAACAAAGAGGGCAAAGATGGAGGTTTGTTATTGTTTTGGTAACGTATCGTATTCTACTTATGCAAAAACAGTTTACTACTGTAATTATTAGTTGTCAAAATCAAATTACATTAAATACACTCACAGGCACTATTATCTTTATTATCTTCTGCATAGCTAGCTTAAACAATAAGGTAGGTGTGAGCTAGCTATGCAGAAGAGAGAAAGACTAATTAGGATACGAATTTTCAAGCCAATAAGAAATAAATTGCGATATAAGTACACCTAATTTTTATTATAGGTACCGTTTTGTTTTCGACAATAGTCGTCACAAATCGTTGTCCACGACTTTACATTTGAAACATTTTCTAAATGAAATACATAGGTACCTAAACGGTATGAAACCATAATCGCAGACTTTTGCTAATACTTAATAAATAAATTCAGATTGAGAACCGTCGAGTTAACTGCCATTAGCCACTCTTACAACGCCGCCCTATTGTCCTGCGATAGATGGCGATAAAACTTCTATACGTGTAGTAATTTTTATGTTTCCTTTTACGCCGACAGAATTCCTACTACATAAAATAATATGAGCATCGGCAACAATTTAGTTACCAAACGACGATCCCTTAATAAAACTTTTGTATAGCTTTTGTCGTGTAATATTCGTTTATAACGTTCCGAACCACATTGATTTCGGGATTCATTATAGTCTACGTGCTATTCTGAGCTATAAATTTGTAGCACTGTCGAATTTCATAGAAATCTTTTATGTAGTTTATGCATAAACTAGTAACAAACATCTTCATTGTAATATTAATACTTCGTGTAAAACGGAAATTAGATTCACATATTTACCCTACCAAAGATCGGTATTTTTAGAGTTGTCATTTGCCAAAATATTACGACACATTGTCGGTACCTATTTTATTTAAACCAGAAATTGTGTTATACCAAACCTAAGCGCAGACAACTGATCATAATGACGTGATGAAAGCATAGCAATACCGCATCGTGATAGGTTGCACAATTTGCCTGATGCATTGCCCGGGTAATGGCATTCTGCGCATACTTCTCGCGGCCGATGGCAGGAAGGCAATGAAGTTTTTCAACGAATGTGCGTTGTTTTCAGGCGGGCGGGTGTGCGCGTGCGCCGGCCGCTCATGTTCACTGGCATGAGGTGAGTCATCTCGACATGCGTATTTATAATCTACTGTAGTTCTTAGGGAATAGCGAGTGCGGGGTGGGTAACCCGGCATGGGTTATGTTTGCTTAGATAGGGATATTGTAGAATGTAAAAAGAGATAACTTAGGCGCATGTCAATTCTATCGACTTGGTGCTTCTGTAGGCATGAATTATTATGATCCGATTTAAAACTTGAGCCACATTGACCACTAATTGCTTTCGCGAAAACGGCAGTACCTACTTAAATAAAAGATTCCCTTATTATAACTTAGCAAGATAATATTTTCCTGACATATATGCCTCTCGTACCTAACTATCCATTAACCAATTAATTATATACTTGCCCAAAATAATTTCCCAACAACAGTATTCTCTTCTCACTAATTCTGAGACACTGGTTTTATCACATTAAACTACCTACGGATCAAAGAACAAACATGTTATTGAGAATGAAAAAAGAAACAAAATAAGTACGAGAATCGCAAACAATAGGCGAGTCAAAAAAACATTAAACTAAATCCTGTTTCTGTATAGATTTTTTTTGAGTAGTTTTATGTCCTATTTTTCCTTTCCCACGAAAAGTGCTCAATATAAAAAGTTTACAAAGGAAACATTTAAATAGTTTATGGAAGGATGAGAGGATAAAGCCGAAAGCTCAAAGATACAAGTATACGTTGTTTAGACCCGACTGTTTGTCTAACATCTGGTACCTGTATCTGGATAGTTTGCAGGGACAACGCCACTTTTACTGGGGCCATTGTATATTTTTTTACCCGTCCCTTTATTTTCAATACTCTAACTATTTTCTCACACTTTGACAACGGTAAAATTTAATTATTATTTTTCTCAATGTTTTTATCAAGTACTAATAACTAATTTAGCTGTAGCAGTCATTAACAGACAGCTCAATTCAGAATTAAATATAAAGAGCTGATGAAAAACAAATCGAAAATATAGTAAGTGACAATGTTACTCGGGAGGGCGTCGTAGCTAGTAGGGGTCGTAATATCGGTATATATTTTCAAAACTGGGATTTTCGGTATTAAGATGAGGTAATATCGGGTTCCAGGTATTTTCGGGATTTGGAGAAGTTCCTAGTAATCGATTATAAACTTTTAATTATTATATTCTTTATTGCATAAAAGTCATAGACAGACTTAAAAAGTTAGAAGATTTCATACGAAAGGTTATTATCTATAAGAAAAATCTAATTTTAATTTCCCCTATTATAGATTCCCCTATCTATAAGTATTTTCTTTTGCTATAGTATTTGAGAAAATTTCATTGAAGCAAACTATTATGCGTTTTGTTAGTCTAGATGGTGATTAGAATATAAAATTGATTCTAATAATGCAAAATTAACATATAATTTTATTTTAACTGAATACCGAATTTCCCGGTTTTTGTAAAATTAATACCGCTATTGTGAAGGCATATTTATCGTCCATCCCGGTATTTTCGGTATATGGGATCCCGGTTTGCGACCCCTAGTACCTAGGTATACAGACATCCTACGTACGACGACTGCAGAGCAGACTGTAGTATTATTTTAAACACAGCTTCTCTCAGCCCGCCTACCATACAAGCATACTCGTAAACACTCGTTAAACAGAGAATAACAGGTCTCAATCACTGTAGTTTATCTGCTCAGAATTTAGAATTAAACTATTACAATTATTGTGCATTAATTACCTAACGAAATTAATGTAGCAACTCAGATATTTATTTAGACTATAAATAAACCTTAGAACAATTAGAAAAGAACCTAACCCTTATCCTAAATTACCCAGAGATAAAAAAAATTGTCCTAGGTTCTCAAAATTTAGATATGTTCCTTCTGGGCAGAAGGCTAGCCGAAATAAATAAGTAAAAGGTATGCCTGTACAAAAATGTGATACTTAACTGGATACTTAGCATAAACTATTTAACTAATGTTTTTCATAATATTCTATTTATCTTTTTATTAATTGACTGGCAAGGCATTTGACCATCACCTCACCTGGTGGTAAGTGACGATGCGGCCGATGATGGAACATGCCTGTCTAGGAACAGCCTATTCACTCTAGCCTTGAAGGCATCCAGATTATATATATATTGATCAGGGAACACACTCGCAGGCAACGCATTCCACTTCTAAGCCGTACGCATTATAAAAGTCGAGCCAAAGCAATACAAACAAGACAAAGCCTCACAAAGTAACACAAAACCAAAATATGGCATAGTCTGATTAACTATAGCAGAAAACGATACCAGTATCTTCGAATATTTTGATCAACTTGTGCCTATAAATGCTTGTATCAAAAAAGACCCCACATTGAAATGAGGCGTTATTCATTCGCGCTCTGACAGCTTATCTAGTCGCGTTTTGTTGATCGGAGAGGCTCGGCCACTAATAACCGGTGTACTCAGAACTAATATTTACTAAGAAGGGCCCTAGTACTTCAGTCCTTGCCTTGAGCCTGTCTAATTACCTAAGCGGTCGAAATAGAGCTCACAGTGAGCGGTTTGGAGCGTGCAACATTCTCTATTATCGGGCGAGCACTCGTGAGCCCGCCATTAGTTGGCGCGCACCTGTCGCGCGGCACGGTGTCAACGCCCGTCAAACGCACAGATACGTACGTAATACGTTGTACAGATATTCAGATAGACGCTTACAAAGATTATCTGTAGGCTAATTACGTAACTCTGCTGCTAACAATGCTCTGATTTCAATGATTGAAATTGTTAATTTGCGACTACGTATGATCGATTTAATAGTTTCATGCAATCTATGATACGTAATTGCAAAAGAAACAGTTTCATTCACTGAAATCAGAGAATTGTTAGCAACAGAGTTACACAATAACCTTACTGAAGAAGAATAGACCTTCATTATGACGGGCCTACCTATGGAAACTTGTCTTGTTGCGTGCACACACAGCAATTCTTTACAACTAGATTCCACCTAATCTACAATCTTACCAAGCTTAATCAATCTCCCGAGTTGAATATGTAGGTATGTAACTAGGGGTCCGTTGTATGCGGTAGTTGCAATGAAATACTTTAAGCAAGAATTATCACGACTCGGCCGCGTTGGCGCCTTAAGAAAAACATAATTACTAACTAAGTACGTAAACAAATCAAGTCCGAGAATGGTGGGCTGGCCTGCACGGTATTTGTACCCGCTAGGAATCCTAAGTGGGGGCAATCTAGGGATATTCCGGGCTATTATCCTTGCGGCGGAGATTCGTCGCGTTAGCCACGGTGCCTCCAAGACGCATCGAATTGTGCAATTACCACCACATTAATTGTGCGAGTAATGATGCGGCTCCAATCTTACGGCCGCGGTTGAGGGTAACTCTTTTAAAATTTATTACGACACGCAGACTCAGTGCGCTTTCGTTACAATAAGGCGTGGATTAGAGAATAAGTACGATGGACTGGGGTTATTTTGATCACTTACTTTTCTCTATTAATCAAGGGTTATTTTAAGTGACAACACTGATTGATTAGTGGATATACCGAAAATGAGCAATCTTTCCCTTAGAACTTAACAGAGTCTCCACACAATAACCCCAGTCCATGGTACATACTAATTTGTTGAACACAATCTGCTAATTAGTTCGCGAGATAGTCTTACGTGCCTCGGTAATCGGAGTAAGTATTTACATTAAAGTAAGTACGCACTTGTGAGATTAGTACCAGTTTTCGCCGTGGATAAACAGTAGCTTTACTCTCTATAAAATGAACCGTAAATACTTCGTAAACGCATACAAACGGCGACGCTCACGGCTTCCGTTACGCTGTCATTGGTTGTTCCAACAACATTGTTTGTTACATCGCTTAAAGCAATATCCATCGAACGGAAAATGTTCATTCGTTTCGTACACCTACATGTGCTAATAGAGCTGGAATGCAGCTCCACTGCATGTTAACTTAAACGCCGAGTAACCGCAACTACTATTGTTGAATAATATTAAAATGTTATTACTAGGTATATCCATTGCGCATAGTTCTAAGTATTTTTGCATTTACTTGTAGACGTAGCTATAGCCATAACATTTAACTTTTATTTTTATTAAGTGTAGTGTCAATACACGTATAGAGGTTATGTGAAATTGTTTGTGATGAATACGGTTAAATACTTTGTTTATTGGTTGCATGCCATGTGGACTGATAACCGTGAAGTGACGTGCGTCCGGTCGGAAGCAGCCGCTTCCTCCTTAGTTTATTTTGGCTTCGATTTCGCGCTGCTTAACATATTTTACTAACATGTAACTACTAACTTCAATAGGTAAAATAGATCTTTCTTAGAAGGATTTAGGAACTGAAATAACATTACATTTTTGACGTATGGTAGGTACCCTATTAAGTTCTCTACCGATGCCCTCACGCAGACGAAGTCGCAGGCCAATGCCAATAGTGTACTAAATTCTAAAAAACTTTTTTATTCTTTCATGTAGATTATCAAAAAATATGTTTGTTACTTAAACCAAAAATAACGCCGATAAGTACGTTTCACTCAGAAACTAAACTCACGACATTTCACTCAGAAGAGACATCACGAGCCTCACTCCTTAACTTTGACACGTTTAATCTTTGTAATTTTTTATTGATTTGATGAATAAATACGGATTATTAGAATTTTAAAATGTTGACCCAGTCATCATCCCTACTAGATAGTTGATAAATAAAAAATAAACAAAGCCTTGCGATAAATAAATAATTATTACAAAAACCAAGTAAACTATTTCAACGGTTTATTTACAGTAATCTGTTACTGATCACATCAGATACAAGTCCCCTGGGTAATCCATTAACGTTTCCTGTAATCGCCATTAAAATTAGATAGACCGTACGCCAGAAGGTACAGCTATGACGTATTTACGAGAGCTTAAGTGAAAAATAGATATCTACTTGACTGCGATCGTTCCATAAGAACCGGTATAAACCGGCCAACTTGTGCGGATTTCCGGTGATGCCCTCCTAGCGCCAGCGTCAGTGAGTCATCACTGGCGACTGAGCCGCTTAAACACTCATTTCAAGACAAGATTATGTTAATAACCACATATATGTAGATACGTGTGTCAATCAGGATCCAGTAATAATAGCGTGGACGGCACACATCCTGCTGGCTACTGGATTACGGTCTCTAAAGTGCACCTCAATTACAGCGACGTCTCGTGAGATGTGGATATTACAAAATAGGCAGAGATTGCTTGTTATTTTGTGTATAAATGTATGTATGTGTACGTCTCAGCAATTGCAAATAAACCCTGGACTCAGTCCTTGCTCTTGTTAATTACACATAAATAACGTATTATCTAAATGGAAGTAGGTGTCATTCGTCGGATATTAGACAACATCACGGTAACATGAATGATCAAGTTCTTTTCACCTAATGTCACAGTTCGATGAACCGTATAAGTAATTTCTAAGGATTCAAGCATTTATACAAATGTATGAATTTTCCGCCACAGTTAATTGCGAAGTCTTGATAAGACAAAGTGGACGTGCTCTCCTTTGACATCAACAGAGTCCCAATAAAGATCGCTAGTCTCGGTATTCCTATTCTACCAGGGCTATGAATATCAAGACTGTTGACCTCGTCTAGACAGGAAAAGTTGCAAGACAAAGCATGGCTTGATTGGCAACACCCGAGACACACCGAGATTTGAAGAACTCACTTTGTGTTCAAGTTTATCGCTTTAATTTAATCGTAATAGCAAAGAAGTACCTATATTCACATCATCGTCATCATAGAGTACACCTGAAACTGAAACTGAAACTGAAACTCATCGACTACAAAAACACTATTCTACACCAACTCAAATCATCTTCACTCTATTCCAGAGTGGGCGAGCTCGTCGCGGCGCAATGGTTGCGTGATCGGTCATCATGCGCCTCTTCCGCGGGCCGAAGCGCAGGGAAGTGACCGGGCCGTGCGCCGCGACGCCAGGGGACGTGGCGCGCCGCCCCGCGCCGGACTTCGCCCTCGTCACCGCACTACCAGCCATGGTCATGGAGGACGACGTCAGGGAGATGAAAAAAGGTATGTCGTAGTTGATTCAAAATTATATCGATTTTTTATAATGCGAACAAAGTAATTTAAGTTCAGATAATATCGATACAGTAAATATATTTTTACAGTGCACATTTGCACAATAGATAGTGCAAATCCATTGCTGCTTTAATGTTCTAAAAATACTTACGTAATAATTGATTCTGAGTATCAAACTTTTATATTTGTTTGCAAGCGTGTTAAATACCATTTTTATTCTTTTCAGTGTTCGCCACTTGGGGTCGCCGAATGGGGAAGAAGCTTGATATGTTAAAAAAGGTCGATTCAAAAGAAATGTCAGAAGAATTACCACCCAGTGATAATAATAGTGGCTCCCCGTCTACAAATGTAGTAGGGCAATATAAAAAGAGACCTAATTGGAAAATGGGACGGAGCAGTTCTGAATCCACTTCTCTTAGAAAGGATAACGACACTGATTCCATTAGAAGTGGATCAAGAGATAGGTCACCGAGCCCGTTTAAATCCTTTTTTCATCGAATGGGATCAACGGGGATGTTGAATTCCACGAAAACCCAATCTCTTAATAATCAAAGACACCCTGAGACTTACTCTGCAACGAATGGTCCTTCACTTTATAGAAGTTGCTCTACTTCGCATCTCTCTACATACATCAAAGCAGACGACCCCTCAGATGATATAGATCTTCAAAATGCTGATAATGAAAACAAAACATCACCATCAAAACATAGTAACATTTTACATGAAGATTTACTTGTTACATCATCAACAAAAGCAATAAGCTGTGACAATATACCTAATTTGGACGGACAAACGAACAATGCCTCGTGTAAAAAGCCAAATTTTCCTTATGCGTTTCTGAGGTCAAAATTATCAGTATTGCCTGAGGAAAACAGTATGGCTTCACAACAGAGATCCAATTGTGCTAGACAAAGTTTTTCAGAAAGGATAGACCGTAAGTCACCTAAATTTAGAAAAGAGCGCTTATTTCTCTCAAGTTCACAATCTGAGGAACGTTACCAAAGCAACGATAGTATATCGCTCCACGAAGAAAATATGCTATTAAACGAAGGGCTAAGGGTAGATTATGACTTTGCCCGAAGTTCCTTGCGAAGTATTAATGAAATCGATGGTAATTTATATCCGAAGCGACGCATCGACGATGTTCCACGGAGATCATCAATGATCTCTCATCGACCACCCTTAGATTACGACCCAATGCTAATACCTCGAAATAGAAACAGTTTGCCTGTCTATGAGTACAGTGCAGCTCTCGGATCTATACGAGATCTGAAAACTGAACTCGCTGCTTCTAATCAAAGCATTCCTCATTTACCTGAAACTGCTGAAATTCTCCAGGCTCACCGACTTAGCAATTACGTCAGTTCTAATGAATCAGGTTATGATAGTGATGGGCGACCTACTGATGAACATAGCAATCACTCGCCACCCGGATACTCTTGTCATTTGTCTGCTGGATCTGTTAGAGCAGAACCAATAGAAATTAATTCCTTGCAGCAGGGCAATTTTGCTAGGCAATTAAGTTTTAACCATAAAATAAATGTAAGTAGAGTTCATGTTCCTGCTCGAAGAAGTTCTACTCCATGCGCCTTATTTCCCATAGAAAAGGGAGTCAACGAATATGACACCGAAAATAGAGAAAATATTCATAAATATACTGCTAATATGCATAATCTCTCTAAAACGTTAGATTACAATGAAAGCAAGCCACCGCCTCTACCAAAGAAGACTTTAAACAAGAAATTGCCTTATTTTTATAAAACTGTGACTCATGATGACAGAATTCAAACGAGAAAAACAAAATTTTTAAACTCACAATTGCTTCCCGTAGAGCATTCATCAACTCCAAACCTTGATAAATCTATAATAACAGAGCATCCAACACAAACTCACCCTATGTCAGAAACTGACATCTTTGGTAGAGGACCATGCACTAAGCGCTTCAGAAAAATCAGATTATTGAAGTCTAGGTTAGACGAGAGCTTGGGAGTCTACTTAGCTCAACATAGAGTAGACTTTGATAATAGCGGATCAAACTATGAAATAAGATACATTGTAGTAAAACTAGATTTTGATGGAATCGCCCATAGAGATGGTCGCCTCCGTATAGGAGATGAAATAGTAAATGTAAATGGAAGAATACTTAGAGGATTATCATCTCTAAAAGACGTGCAGCATATAGTGAACTCGTGTTCAAATGAAGCCAGAGAGGAAACAAGTAGGATGATTCCAAAATACCAAGTTGACCTCGTAATGGCGCATGACGAAATTACTCCTATCACTTTAAATCGAATAATTAACAATCAACAACCAGAAAAGGTACTTCAGAAATCCGTCCCAAGCATCCCACCAGATATTATCTCTCAAACAGTACACAAACCGTCTTCCTCAAACCAAATTACAATTGAAACTCACTTTCCTAGTGAAAATCAATATTACACATCCAGAAACAGTACTTATAACTGTAATGGATTACCAAATGAAAATAATGCATATGAATCAAAGCTGAATCGATTGGATGGTCAAAAGTGTGAAATAGGTATTCAAGTGAATAATGATTCTCTGCAATCGAGCCAAAAAAGTGATGATGAGAAGTTAATGGAGCGACATAGTTTCTCGCAATCAAACGCTTCTTTGCAAAATATTACAAATATCGAAATTTCCATGTCCCCAAATATTGCACCAAGAACTGTTCAGGCAGCCAATTACAGGCCTATATCTCTTCATGCCTCAAGACCACCACCAATGGCTCCGTTCAATACATGCAGTGATAATTCCACAAATGAAATCAAAGAAAATACGCCGCATTATATCAAACATATCCCACGATTATATCAGAACAGGTCGTACGAAAGCATACCAGAACAACTGAGAAACAGCAGTCGGAGTAGATTTTTCAATAGAGTGGGGTCACAGCGTTGTTCTCCAAGTCACATGTCACGACAACAAGAATACACGGCATCGTTGCATCCTGAACATCCTCAAGGGCATTACTCATACAACTTTATTCTCAAGGTGGAGTTTTGGAAAGGACCTGGCCAAAAGAGTCTCGGATTTAGTATTGTAGGCGGAACTGATTCTCCAAAAGGACAAATGGGTATCTTCGTTAAAACAGTATTCCCTAACGGGCAAGCAGCGGATAGGGGGACAGTCTTTGAAGGTAAGCATTTATCAATTAATTTACTTAGCTAGTATAATATTTCTCTAGATTCAGTCTTGTCCTAATAGTAGTAATCAAAAATACATGGCCTAATAGTAGCATCATTTCTAACTAAAGAAAACTTGCCGCTAATCACCAGATACACCACTCCAACCGAAAGTATGTATTTAACGATTAAAATGGATTAACCTCAATTTATATATTTTCAGGTGACGAGATCTTGTCAGTAAATAATGTGCCGACACGTGGGCTGAGCCATGCTGGGGCCATATCGCTTTTCAAGCAAGTTAAAGAAGGAAAAATAGAACTGACGCTTTCGAGAAGAAGGTAAATAATATTTCTCTTAGTAAGATTTAGAGTAATTAGACAAAACTAAAGAGTGTAAGATAATATTGTGATTGCATGTAATAATATGTATTTTGTTTGTTATTCAACAAAATGACGCAAATGTTGGTATGTAACCGATATATTAACCGATGCTCTTACGGTGACGGAATACATAGTGAGGAAATTTGCACATTCAGGCAATTGAATATGTAACCATGATCCAATCTGGTCAGGTTCCCCTGATAGCAGGGTCGCGGAGGTCAGATGGCAGTCGCTTCACTGTAATCTGCCAAATCACCATGGACCTACCCACGGACCCTCGTGCGCGAGAGCACAACTTAGATATTGACCCCAAGATTGTTATTATTCAACAAAATGACCTTCTTCTTTTTTCAGAGCACCTAGGTCAAGATCTGTTGAACCTTTGGGAAACTTCCGCGGCGACTGTAAAAGAGAGTAGTCCAGACCCCAAAGAGAATTAAAAAACTAATAAGTGCAATAATCTTCCTTCTACTTTATCATACTGCCAAAGGCGAACTAACTTAGTGTTAAGGTCACCGAATTGTTGTTTAGTATTTTTATACTATTAATGCAACGAATCGAACAAGATGTTAGTTGTGCGCATATACTTACATAAATCTAAGTACCTTGGGTGGCATTGTTAGAACATCTTAATCTAAATCCTTAGAAAGCTAGTATTGAACTAGTGAGAACATTGCTTTGATAATGTATATAAGACTGTACCTACTTATTGTAATTAACTTTTTTGTAGCTTATATTTAATTTAAATCATATAATCTGTTAAAAGTAACTAGTATTGTTAAAACATTTCCTTAGGATCTCGTTATTTACTGTAGTTTGTTCCACTTATTGTTAACTAAATAATCAGTAAATGTTATACTTATGTATAGTATTATGTAGCATGTTGATGTAAGCAAAAAACATTTTGTGTTTTTTCAATATCACTAATTTGAAATACGACTGATCATTCTTAGTAATAGTTGGATTAACTAGGTATTCCTACCAAAGCAGTAAATAAAATGTAAATCAGCCAACGAAATATTATAAAACAGACTATCTCCAATGCTTCCATTAAATGTGATGTACTAAAAGAAAATGTTAACAGAAAACGTTACAAGCACTTGTTCCGTCCATTTACAACAGTAGTCAATTAATTTCTGTTTCACATTTCAATGTTTCTCTTCATAACGAAATACTTAGTCAGTAATTTCAAATAGATACCTAGGGCCTTACCTATGAAATTGCAGTTTTTAGTTACTTACATACATTTTAAAATTTTAAGTAACACGTTGAAATAAATATTTATTATCATTTGGAAAATTGATTAGGGAGGGAAGTCAGTCAGGAGTTGTGTAATTTATGCTTTGATTTTATCTTAAAGACTAGTCCTCTAGTTTATATTTTTAAGAGTAATTTCTAAAGTATGCCTTTTTAACCAAATGTAGGTAGTTTTATGGAGCAGGCAGTCACTAAAATAGCAATAGTCTGAATTTCAAGATATTTGTGAAAATTAGATTTAGTTTTATCGCCATATAAAACGTCAATTTCTTAGGTAAGGACCTAGTACTAAAACTTACAATTAGACACTTACCTATCAACAGTATTGGTGTAAGGAAATTGTATAACGTAGCGCAAGATTTGATAACTTCTAAAAAGTAAATCTCAAGGAATCGTAAGCATATGTCTCGCTGTTGATATTAAATATAAATGTCATCACATGTGTTAAAAAAGATGTAACTTCTAATATTACACTTGATGTTATGTACCTACATTTTTTATTTTGACAATGTCAAGGCTTCCATAAGTTTTAATGAAGAAAAATAAATATATAGTAAATCAATCAATTTTTATTTTATAAAACGATCTACAAATAGGTAAACTAAATATAAAACATAAGTATCACAATATAATGACTAGCATAGATAAAAAACAACACGTGAAATACTTACTCTGTCACGCTGTGTCTATTTGCCTGCATTGTGTACATAGGGTATAAATACTACGAATATATGTGGAGATAGGTATGCATGCCATAATCCATTCTTGTTTTTATCTCTATACTTGGTAGGATTACTTGATGTCACATAGAATAGCGACTCCTCTCAAGATCCAATGGTCGGGATTCTTTATGGTAGGCAGCCACAATGGAGTGATGAAAGTCAAGCCCGTGCGAACCGGCTTCTTATATACTGGACACTAAAAAACAAATATACGCAATAAGTCAATTAGATTAAAAGTTCGCATCGAAAATTCCTTGTCTTATATTCGCGGCGGAAACTGGTGGTGGCTTAGTAAAAATAGACACGTCACGGGGTGCCAATCGGCGCCTAGGACTGTTCATCAACCAGTCTCAGGGTCGACAGCGGAAGACAAAAATACACGTATCTACCTAATAAATGCGGTGATACAGGGTGAAGTGCACATCGCCGCGTTCTGCTGGGAAACAACACTGTTGTTTTCCGTTTTAAAAGAAAAGGTAGTCAGTAGTATAGGCACAATGACTGATTTATATTTAATAGCACTAAAGTTTTGTTTATGCAAGTAATGGACGTTTGAAATTCCTAATTAGTCAGAGACGGCGATACAAAACCAAACAGACAGTGAGGGCGCCGTAGGTTATTCTACGTCATCAAGTACAATATAAATTCCACTTTGAAGCGATAGTAAACGTTTAGGAGATCCACAAAACGTTAGTCGGCCCGTGCACATGCTGGTATAAAAAAATATTTTTTTTAGTGACCCTAACTTCGAGTTTTCGTAGCGATAGTACTTATCCTTTTATGTAGGTTCTAGAAGAATGAAAAAACAGTTACAGTTTCGCTTTTCAACCACATTATAGTCACCAAAAAGAAAAATGTCTTTAGCTACATAATTGCACCTCTTGCATTTTTGTCACCAATAATAGGGCCCATATCACTGATAGGGCAGTTGGCAAAGCGTTACCTGATACAGCTTGGGATCTTTCGGCGCCGTGGAGTTGATGGCATACACGTGTATGACCGGCACCATAGCGTACAGCACTTTCAGTGTGCACTCGCAGAGTCGCGAGTTGCGGCGGTCCCAGCCCGCGCCGTCCAGGTAAGTACCATGGATGAACACACCCTCCTGAGAACCGAGGAGTTAGAAGAATAAAAAAACCCTCAAAGGAAGTATGGCGGGTGATGAACGATGAGGCTATGTTCCGAAACAATAAACAATCTGAATTAACTCTATGTGAAAATGGGATAACTCTGTCGGCGGAACAGATACCGGGTCGTTTCAATGACCATTTTATAAACATAACATCAGCACTTCCGATTGGCAGTAATGGATGAGGAACGAGGGTTTCCTTGTCTTATGTCTGATGTCGCATTTACCTAACACTTAAGTTCCTCCTAGTTCCTCGCCCGTCCCATATCTATTGATAAAAGCTAATGAAATGAAATGACATTTGTTATTGCCTCAGGACACCACATCACAACACAAGGTACACATGTGCAGCGGATAATAAACGATACACGATATTAAAAGAATTAGCTGATTACTTACAACCTAAATGTCTATCACTTAAGAATCGGAACTACTGTGGTACAGTAGGGATACTGTCAACAAAAGGATCTCACTCAACATGGGCCACGGCTGGAGCCTCATGATATGATACCTACAAACATTTAATCGCGGTTTTACTTGTTTGGAGTATGGTGCATAATTGCCGAAAATAATGTAGACTTGATACTTATCATTTGTTCCATTCCCATATTTTTGCATTGCCATTTTTTCCAATGCTTTATTTACTAGTAGCATAATTTCTATTCCCGATTTACCTCATTCCTGAATTTTGCCAGTAGCGTAATTTAAATTCGCATTTTTCCACATTCATAACGTTTGCTACACGTATTTTATCCTCTCTAAAAATGTTGTACTACTTCATATTTATATCGTATTACGTTTTCCAATATTTACTTTCACCGTGAAAGAAGGAAAATTTAAGCAGGCTCTTTTTATAATGTAGGATTACAAGGTTCTTACCGGTGGAGGTGCCTTTATTTCGTCTAGAAGGGTTTTGGTGACGTCATTGTGTAACGTGACCATGTCCAAAGCCCAGCCTTTGTGCGCTCTCGTTACCTCCTGCCGCATTGCCGTCAAGAAACCTAGCAACAAAATTGCGCTTTATTACTATTTCGACAGAGTAGAATTTGGCACAAGCTCCTTCATTCACGGGTGTCCAACTGACCAGCTGACTGGCATCTGTGTTTTCGGGTGAGTATTTTTTAAATTGATCTCGAACTGTGCGGTTCCAAAGGAACTTTCTCCCACGCACAGTAAGGTTGCGAAATGGACTACCTGGAGAGGTTTTCCCTGGAGAGTACAACATGGAGTTCTTCAAGAAAGGGGTTAAAAGCGGGGTCGGCAACGCGTGGGTGATGCCCCTGGTATTGCAAACGTCCATAGGCTGCGGTGACTGCTTACCATCAGGTAGGCCGTAAGCTTGTTTGCCACCTTGGTGGTGGTATAAAAAAAATGTTGTCAACAGGCCTGCCAAGCGTGGAGATTATTAAATTAAATAAACATTTGGTAAAACACTTCACTGATGTAAAGGAGGCTCAAATCCAGCAATGGACTGTTGCAATTGTTATGATCATTACGATTTTCGTTACTTCCGCTTAGCATTATAAATGTTTTTAAAAGAGATTACGAGATGGTGTTCAAAATAGTAAAGATTAGACCTATTATAGTGTCACATCTCAGTTGAACCAAAAGGTCAGTTCAGAGTTGCGCTGATGCGCTGTACCTAGGGCAATCTTCTTAAAGAAAGCACGTGAATTCACCCGCCGTAGAGAATTTGCAAATGGCAAAAATACCGCTGACTGGACGAGGTGCTGAAGGTTCTGTCCGACCGTCAGAGGCCAAGATGGAAGAAATCATGGCATGGCAAAATCCAAAGCAATTGTGGCGTTTTTGGTGTCGGGTGATCCTCTTTGGGTCGCTGAGCTAGCGCAGTAAGTAAGTAAACCTTCTTTACGTAAGTAATGATGCTCAAGAATATTAAATACTAATACATGCCGTTATCAAGCACCCAAAACATAAGCTTTGCTTAAATGGGGCTAGATGGCGCTATGTGAATTTGTCCAAACATATATGTTTATTTATTATTACCTTGCGGATTGAAGAAGCCCGTCATCCAGAAGGAGAAGGGCCTCATGGTGAAGCACCAACTGCTAAACTGCGCGTATCGCTCAAGGAACTCCGTGAACCAGAAACCGAGGGTCGACGAAGACCACGAGCTCTTGAGCCATAGGGTAGGCACTTTGGCATCGTATATGTTGTCCAGCGAATTGCGGAGCGCCTGGTATACAAGGATAGCGGGAAGTGGGCATCAGCTTGGTACGATGAGCGAGCCACAATACCACGAACACATTCCCTTGTGATCATGGGTAAAGTATGACATAGGTAACTTATGTCTAAAATCTGTTGGTCTACGTATTACTAATAAATTAAAACAGGCATGGCTTTAGTAACTGTTAAAAAGTATGTACGCGAATGATATTAACGGATTCAAGGGGTTTTCAGATTTAGGTTAAGCCGAATTACTGATGGTTAAAGAATAAACATTTTAGTTGATATCCTGCCCAGAAAATGGGTTGGTAGTTTTTCAGTTGTCGAGGCTTTCCGATTACGGTCTTTTGAAGTTGTAATTTTTTATACACAAATTTGATCTGTACTTACACACATACATATTCACGCTAGTATCCCACAGTAGGGATAGGCAGAGACTATCAACTATCAACATAAAAAAACAAAAAAATCAAGACAATGCCATTTAACGCGATAAAATTTGTGAGGAAATTATTTCTACTAATTCAAGGAATGTGATTGATTAATCAAATAGATAAGATTCAGTCAAAATAGATACTCACCTCGTTCATAATGATAGTACCATCGATGGCAAGCAGCAAGTCTTTCAATGTCATTCGAACGAGTGAAATAACTTTTTGCATTCGGTCAATCTCTTGTCTCAAGAAAATCACCATTGGATTGAGGTTTCCATACAGTCTCAACCTTTAGATAGAAATAATGACCATTTATCAGTGACACCACAGATTACGTATAGATATCTACCTACTGTGCTCGCGCGAGTTCATATCCATCGCGCCCGACCGTCAACTCATACGGATTACATCGCCATTTCAGTCGCTCAAACCGCAACCGAATGGGATGGCGATGTATCGAGCCCTCAATAATTGCTACTCGAATTGTTTGAGCGGTTGTGCCCGATGGACATCGCGCGCGCACAGCCCTTTATCATAAGGGACGAACCATCCGAAATTGGTCCTTATAGGTACCTAAGCTAATCGTATCTAACACTTACTACCTACTTGCAAATAAACGAGTGTACTAAAAGGTCTAAGAAAGTGCAGAGCAAGACAGGGCGGTAAATAATGCACATCGAGCTAATGAGGGAGATAATCGACTAGTTTCAGCTTCATAGATTTCGTTGCTTCGTAAAGTTGAGCTTAGGTTTTTCTTAAAACTTCAATTTAGGTACCTGTCCTTGACATCATGCGGATCAAAGTTGGGTGGTATCTTATCGAGCATTTCCCTAGATTGCCGGTACACAGATGCCTCGCGGGTCTCACCGCCGCCGCCGCTGGACTCTTTGGGTTGGATCGACAGGATCGTATCCAACATGTCTTGTGTCACACTCCGCTGGTAACTGTATTAAGCAAAACATTAAATAAATAAATAAATAAATAAATATTCGTGGACTAATTCACACAGCGCCATCTAGCCCCAAACTAGGCAAAGCTTGTACTATGGGTGCTAGATAACTGATATACTACTTACATACTTTTTTTTTTTAAATACATACTTATTATACATAGAACACCCAGACCCGTAACAGAAATTAAAATTCATCATTTCAATTTCTGCCCGGCCGGGAATCGAACCCGGGACCTCTTGCGTGGCAGACGGCTTGTTGACCATTGAACCACTCAGGTCGTCAAACATTGTAAATAATCAACATGTAAAAATGGTTATGAATAATTATATCGTCAAGGGTACTTAACTAGTATTCATACTAAATGAATGGCAAAACACAACCAAAAATATCGATGTTATATCCCTTTAAACCGACTTCAATGAATTAGGCACCTGATAACGAATAATGAAAACGTGAAGGCGAAATAGACAACGAAAAATTTTAGGTGATAGCTAGAGATATTGTCTATTAAACTACATGATGAAAGTTCTGGAAGAAATATAGTACGTAATATCCGCATTGGTGTGCAACCCGTATGCCTGAGGCGGATCCGTGGTTTTCATCTTCTCTATTTCCTCTAAGTACTCGGGTATATTCTTGAACTTCATAATGCCGTAACTCTTGTAGAACTGGAAGTCTTCGTTGAACAACTGATCAGAGAACCAGACGCGTGTGAAGCAGACCAGCAGACGGGTGTCGTAGTCGTCTGTCACTCTGCCGCCGTATTGCACCGCTGATATCATATACCTGAGAAAGAAAAACATTTGTCTATTACGGCAATATTGCTTAATTATCGAAGCACTGTAATAATGCTCCTTCATCATCATCTTCATCCTAGCGTTGATCCCGGCTTCCGCCAGGGTCCGCTTTTCGACTCATTCTTCTCTACTTTGCCCAGTTTTCGACCTCCTCGCGTCGTAGGCCGTAAAGCAAACAGAATTCTGGCTTCTGCCAAGGTCCCCTTTTCTACTTTTCCTTCTCCACTTCGCCCGGTCTTCGATGTCATGCAGCGTCACTTTATATCCGGAAGCATTCCTATCGGACCTTTGAATTGTTTTATTGTAGTGATTTGGCGTAGAACTTCACAACTCCCCCAAATATTTTTTTTATGTCGTACGGTAGGTAAACAGGCAAGCGGGCCACCTGATGGAAAGTGGTCACTACCGCCCATAGACATTAGCAACACCAAGAATATCGCCAATGCGTTGCCCACCTCTATAACACGTTGCTCTGGCAGCAAAAAGGCAAATGTCACTCCACTGCCTAAGCCACGGTTCCTCAAATACTTCCTCGATACTTCACCCCAGGGCAGCGCCTGCTGCTGTACAAGGCGCAGGTGCGGCCTCATATGGAGTATTGTTCCCATCTTTGGGCCGGCGAAACTGCCGACCTGCTTAATCCTCTGGACTCCATACAGAGACGTGCCGTTCGAATTGTCGACGATCCCATACAAACAAGCAAATTAGAACCACTGGCTAACCGAAGGGAATTTGGCTCCCTGTGTGTGTTCTACCGGCTGTACAATGGGGAGTGTTCCGAGGAACTTTTCGATCTGGTGCCAAAAGCACAATTCCGCCATCGCACCACCCGCCGTGAGCTGGGTACTCATCCTCACTACGTAGACCCTCTGTTGGTCACCACGCGAAGGTTTGAAAGAACGTTTCTCGCTCGTACGATTCGGATGTGGAATGAGCTCCCAGCCACAGTGTTTCCTTTGGACTATGACATGGGATTGTTCAAGAGGTATATTAGAGATCTCTTCAGAGGCGGGCAACGCATTGGTGACTCCCCTGGTGTTGCTGATGTCCATAGGCGGCGGTGACCACTTTCCATCAGGTGGCCCGCATGCCTGTTTTTCTGCCGGATAACATAAAAAAAAAAATTCCCACCCCATGGAGCACTTAATCACCGGCAGAAACACAATACTATTTAAAAGAGTATTATTTAGATGCGATATTCTGTAAGGTGGAGGTACTTCCCCAGTCGGGCGGCTCCAATTCGAACGAGATACCCCGCTATGCCCTAACCTCTCTTAAACATGTCCTTTGCTATTCATTTTTAATTTATTTATAATTCAATTTTGCTTGTTTGCTTTAGAAGGTAACAAAGTTTTTGAACGCTTCCTACTCGAATGCCTTTTTTATACGCGACTCACCGGGTGTAGCGTATATGTCAGTGGGCGGCGAAGATCACTTTCGATGAAGTGATCTGATTTATCTGATGCCCTAAACGGATGAAAATGATTAAGCGGGCTACCTGCACTGCAGGTAAATGTTCACATTTATAGACATCCGAAACATCCGAGGAGCATTATCATAGCGAATATCGCGCGTAAGGTCCAGTACTCGCGTGGTAATATTGTCTCACCTAACTGTGGTCCAGCTGATAGATCCGCCCGGTTCCAAATCTTCGAGATGGTTCTGACAAAACATGCAAGACGCGAGCCAGTCAGCCGAGTTGAACTCATACGGAATATTCCATCCGAGCGGGCCGAACTTTCGTCTCTCTTGCACGACGGTATGCATAAATGATACGGTGTATATTAATGGCAAATAGAATGGACTGTCACTGTAATCCAGAAAGTCTTGACTCATCGAATCATACGTCCTCATTAGTCCAGCCTTGATACCTAAATGGATGAAATAATATATCAGAGATTTTAACAAAATCTTCAAAATACAAGCAGTGTATTTAAAAAAAAATACCTGAAGGTGGTTCACAAGTATATTTAATTGACATTTGGAGTAAGGTGATAGGGAATTTCTCATGCACTTCCGTGGTAATCCATAGTCTGAAAAGTCATAAAAAAGGTAAGACTTTTCACAATTGAATTAAATTAATAATTATTTATGTGTTATTTGGTCACCACTTACCTGAATGTTTCGTGGACCTGTTCTGGCTCTTTTTCCAACTCTCCGAATTGATCCATAACCTCAGCCATATAGCCTAATCCCAAATGGCAATTTTGCAACAAAACCCACAAACCCTATAAAAATAAAGAGATAATCATTAATGTAATCCTGTGCCTAACTATAGAAGGGCCAAAAGCAGGGCGTGGTTATCGGTGTATCGACGTCCGCAAGGTGACGCTACTGACCTAAGAGAAATATCTTCAAAATAGAAGAAGGCGCATGCTCATAATTACGTAACTCTTTTGCTAACAATACTGATTTCTTTTATTGAAATTGTTACTTTTTCGATTACGTATGATAGATTTAACAGTTTCAGTTTATTGCAATGAAACTTTGTTACATTTAAACCCATGAAATCGATGATACGTAATCGCAAAAGTAATAATTTCAATAATTGAAATCAGAGAATTATTAGCAACAGAGTTACGTAATTAGCCCACAGAAAACATTGACGTTTACTTAGGAGCATACCAGAACTTTTTCTTTAATTGATAAACGTTGTTTACGTGCATAGAAATAGTATTCCCCAGTCCTACTACTTTGATATAGAGCTCCAATTTCTTTGCACCATTAGGTTCTTATTAAATAAAGCGTTCAAATACCTCGACCAACGCCTTGGCAACCAGCTTCCGCGCGTGCACCTCCTGCCCTTGCCCCATGGAGATGGAGTTGCAGATGCACTCCATTCGCTTGGCGGTGATCTCTATGGAGGGCGTGGGGTCGGAGCCCATAGCTAAGAAGCCAATCAGGGGCACCAGCGGCCGCGACTCCAACACCAGTTGCTGTTGGGAAGATGCAGATACTTGATGCTTCTAGTTTCCAGCAGAAAAATCGACCTCTCTGGCCTACCTACCTACATTGGTAGTAGCAGTGACGGGGGTCGATTTCCCCGCAGGCCACTGCACGTTATGTAATGTACCTTCCTAAGCGGGTTTATGATCCTATTGACAGAATTAGAACATGGCCCGCGATCAGACAACTTAGTTAACTTAGACTTAGACAACTCTTTTCTCATAATTAGCCAGGCCCGGTATCAGGCATCTGGTAGATGACGGACGATGCGAGTGAAAATGGCTATACAAAGTCTGGTCTTGAAAGTGATTCTAGATATTGAAGGTCTAGATTGCGACTCGATTCTTCACTTCACATTGGCTAGATTAATTAGTTTCGATTACCTACACGTAATTTATATTTGAAACACTGTCACAGAGCGTTTTGTTTTCAAATAATACCATCAGGTTAGATCCAGAAATTCCTATTACATATACATAAATTCACTTAGAAAGCGTCAATACGCGTGTGGGTAGTCCTCGCGGTGAAATATCCAAGCTATAGTTAGCCACTATCAGGTTAGCCCCTTAGGTGGCAATTATAGACTGTAAGGGCGCCGTAGGTTACGGCTAAAGTCACCAAAACGAAAAGTGACTTTAATTTGTCTGTAAAGCGAAACTGACAAAAAGATTTGAGGCAGACTAGTTTTGTTTTACTTCTAGAACCCACACAAGAGGATAAGTAAGCACTAGGAAAATAACCTACGGCGTCTTCAGTCATCAGTAGAACAAAAACCAACCACTAACTAAAACTAATGAAATGAGCTCTCAGCTACAGTATTTTCTTTGGACTATGACATGGGATCATTAAGCGATATATTAGCCTCTTCAGAGGCGGGCAACGCATTGGTAACTCGCCTGGTGCTACTAATGTCCATAGGCGGCGGTGACCACTTTCCATCAGGTGGCATGCTTGTCTGTTTGTCTGCCGTATAACATAAAACGCGTATAACGCGTGGGTGATGTCCGTGGTATTGCAAACGTCCATAGGCTACGGTGACTGCTTACCATCAGGCGGGCCGTAAGCTTGTTTGCCACCTTTGTGGTACAAAAAAAACCCAATCACCTCGTAATTGACGATCACGGCCTCAGTGAACCGTGTCCCCATTGAGCTCGATATGTACTTGCGGCTCTGCGCCACCGTGCGGTCGGGGCACCAGGCGCGCACCATCATCAGCTTCCGGAACACGTCCAGCGTGTGGTAGCCGTCGGGCAGCGGCTCGTCCTCCGGCGCTTCCTTGTCGAACCTGGAGTGTAGCTTTCTCTACACTGTCATACGCCAAAGACGGGCTCCATCTTCGGCCGCATCGTCACTTACCAACAGGTGAGATGGCGGTCAAATGCCTGTCTTGCATAATATAAAAAAATACATACAATGCTTGCATTGTTGAAGGATAAGGTCAGTGCAAGTACAGGCATGAGGCATTTCATCTTAATCCTTACAGTGATAACGTACATACTTTTTGTTGAATGCAACCTGGATCATAGATGTTTTGGGGGACGGTTACCGCTTACCATCAGGTGGTCTGTCTGCTCGTTTGTCAATACGTAGCAAACAATAAACATGGTCTCAATATTTTCTCCATATCGTCATTTTATTCCACTTCCTATAGCTATCCTAAGTCGGTGCCTGACGCCTCTACAACTTCGTTGTTGCATCTCATCCAAAATACCTTATGATCGCTGATAAATGTTCTGATCTGATCTGTTATGTTCGGGAACTCTGTTGTTAACGAGTATGTCTACCTGGGACAAACTGTCGAATCATATGCTCAGTTAGGCTTTTGTACCTTTATAATGTCAGCATTTCAAAATGCTATGAAAGCATTCACATTTTATTGCAGTAGAGGACGGCGGTAACCCAAGGTGACTGTGAGCTAACCACCAACGTCTATTCAGTTCTGGATTTTTTGCTATTAATATCAATACATACGAGTGTCTGTGGCATATGATATAACAATTTCAATCACTGCTTACCATTGTTTCCAGCCTTTTTCGTTGTTGCAAACCTGGTCGCAGATGGCAGTGAATTGCCTTAAAAAGGAAAGTTGGACCAGATTCAGCCAGGACATGTCTGTGATCCACTTGTACGGCTTCGGGGGGCACGCGTTCAGATCCAGAGCCGCACCACCTTACATAAAGAAAATCTTACTTAAGCAGATACACACCTCCACCTATATACAGACACACAGAGCCACACAGAGGTTTTCCCTGGAGAGCACAACATGGAGTTCTTCAAGAAAGGGGTTAAAAGGTTTTTACGGGGTCGGCAACACGTGGGTGATGCCTCTGGTATTGCAAACGTCCATAGGCTGCGGTGACTGCTTACCATCAGGCAGGCGCATGCTTGTTTGCCACCTTAGCACCTATACACTCATTCCAATGTATAATACTGCATAGGTATATTACTGCAAGCGTGCCTAAACCTTTACGTGGTAAAATTTTAGTTAAACATATACAAGTGTAGAGACTTTATAAACAATTATTGTTAACAACATTCTTTGTCTATTTCCCTTGGGTGCTTATTTACTTAAATTTCAATATTTACCTTTGATAAATGTCTGGAACTCCTCGAATGTAACGTATTCTCGCTGCAAGTCTATTTTGAGTGTCAGGAGAACAACGAATAAATATTTATGCTTTTCATAAAAGCCTCTGCTTATGAATTTGAACACATCGAAGGTCTGTAAACAAAAACGGACAATGTAACATTGGCTCTCCTCAATTTCACTACAACTACAATCGCCACTCACGCATGCGGGTACAGTTACGTCACCAGACATTTTGGTCGACATAAGCGCTCCGGCCGTGTGGTGTCCGGCAGAGTAGAATAGCACCAACCCCTTACACTCGTGGGTGTCGTACAAGGCGACTAATGTTTTCGAGGCAAAAGATCTAGAGTCTCCGTAGGCTGGAAAATGGGCAGCAGCTTTTTCCATTGTTATATTTATAACGCGGCGATCTCCAACCCGCCTGCCAAGCGTGAAGATAACCTGCCCTTTCGTGAGAGGCCTTAAGTCCTGCAGTGGACTGTTATGGGCTGTGATGATGAAGCGCTCCGGCGACCGATGTCAGCGCTGACGCTGTCAGGTCGACCATGAATAAAACCATTCTTTTGTGACTGGGCTAGAAAAAGAACTAACCAAATATTCAATTATGTTATGCAACCGCCTGCTGGTGATGGCGCTAGGGGCGGACTTCTCCATAGAAATGTCGAAGCGCTCGAGGAACTGCGCCAAAGAGGTCTGATACATATTGCACACCAGCGACATGTTGCAAACCAAAAAGTAGAGCACGGAACCGCGCGTCGCCACCGGCCGGAACTCTTCTCTGGCCAAGTTGATTTTTATTTCCGTCTCCCTGGCCACGTCCAGTTTCTCTTTCACCTGTGGTGGAAGATGTTTGGGTGAGGTTTGTTTAAGAAAGATGGCCTATGTCCTCGCCTAGGGTCTAAGATATCCCTAAGTCGGTACCAAAGCTTTAAGCGTGAAAGTTACGAGAATATTATTTACATTGTTAACATGTGAGATTGTGAGATTGGCTCAGGCGGGATCATGAAGAGTAGATGAAAACAGACTTACCTCTGTTGCTGTGGCCTTGGTAATGTTTAGCACTTGGATGAGCGTGACGTCTTCTACCAGGGAACCCTGAATGGTAGTCAGCTTATGGAGCAGGTTGGCCTCGAGCTCTTTCATCTTGCGACGATTGTGAGTCACGTCCATTATCAGTTGGGTGCGCTCGGCCTCCATTTCTGCCTTCTCCGTCAGGATCACGCGCCCGAGCAGCTGGTCCTCCAAGCCTGAACCACCGTAGCAATTGTAGCCATACAATCTAAACCAATGGATCCGAAACTAACCCTTTCCATACTGCGGTTGCAGCAATGAAGAAAAAATGTCAAAATCAAACTAGACGAAACAAATTAACTTAAGGTAGGTAATATTGGAATCTTCTTTTAGAAGTGCTGCCCATAAACCGATAGCCTGTAACTGCAGTATAAAAAAGGTTGGGATACCCCTCGGTCTAATCAATCAATAACTTTTATTACAAAAACAATTACAATGTACAATAATCACGGTTGAAGTTAAAAGAAGAAATATACCTTGCATCGTGACAGTGAAATCGATTATGGAAGTTCGGGCGGAAATCTCAGGAGTGTAATGGGGGTTGGGTAGCTTTGTGGTGATATAAATTCTGTGGCCAGCCATAATGTCTATTTCTTTATCGCCAAGTTTCACCTAAGAGAAAGAGATGTCCATGTAACATAAGTTAAATTTTTATTAAGGTACATTTTTGTTTGGTAGACATCTTACTTTGTACGAAGTCCCCATTTTTATGTAGTTCCTCTCCAACACATTGTCCAAAACTGGATCCATTTCTTCCGCGATATCTTCAATCAGCATTGGGCGCCCGAGAGAGACACAATCTTCGATATAGTTTCTGTGAATACGTCTCATATTATTATTGCTATAACGTTTCATTAAAATAAACGAACGAACGACAGACGACACATACCTGAAATATTTATGGTTAAGCGTGGTAACAATGAGATCGTTATGTTTCTCCATATTCTTTATCCAGATCTTGCCCTGCGTCTGCGGGTCTATGAGCAACGGGAATCGCGATGCCTTCGTCACGATTATGCCGTTCTGTATGGACAAGTCGTCCGTTGGCAGCCCGCAGAGATTCCAATCGCCGATCTAGACAGTAATCACTACATAGTATAAAACAAAGTCGCTTTCTCTGTCCCTATGTCCCTTTGTATGCTTAAATCTTTGAAACTACGCAACGGATTTTGATGCGGGTTTTTTTAATAGATAGAGTGATTCAAGAGGAAGGTTTTTAAGTAAGAAAAAAAGGGTAGGTAAGGGTAAAATAGGTGTACGCGTACGAAGTCGCGCCGGGTCCACTAGTTAAATAATAAATAAATATTGTTGAACAAATTCACACAGCGCCATCTAGACCCAAAGTAAGCAAAGCTTGTACTATTGGTGTTAGATAACTGATAAACTACTAAAATATATTTTTAAATAAATACTTATTATACATACTACACCCAGAACCGTGAAAGAAATTAAAATTCATCATTTCAATTTCTGCTCGTCCGGGAATCGAACCCGCGACCTCTGTCAAGTCATCGATAGCTCGTGATGATAATGCAGTTGCCCTAGTTGACTTTTGATGAATTAGATCTAACTTGTATTCGAAAACCGACTCATGGAAGGTGAGGAAGAAGAATGGGAGCTGAAGTATTCTTGCTAACCAATTGGCGCCATCGGCGAGCGAGGTCTTGTCACTGACAAAATACCGCCGTTTTATTGCCTAAAATCTAACGTCAACTCTCAGCGTTTGATTCTGATCAAGAACGACGTATTTTGAAAACAGAATTAGTCCTGTACAGTAAAGGCTCACGCTTCAGTTGCACCACCTCATGGAGTTTTGATTAATGTTACCTATCTAGATGTTATCATAGCCGGCGGCACTTACCAAAGTTGACATTCTTGAAATAACAACCCAATGCGCTTAATACATTTGACAAAATTCACTAGCCTAAATTCAGAATCAAAAAGCGTGAGAGCAAATCAAAGTCAAGTCAAGTCAAAGAGAGTTATATTGTGTTACGCGTCGCTCCACTCTTCAACACTTCTCACGCTTTTTGCTTCAGAATTAAGGCTACTGAATTTAGTCAAATGTAATCAGCGCATTAGGTAGATAGGCTTACTAGAACCAGAAGCGTTTTTAGTTCGCCTGATAGCTTCAGACCGTTGACCATGTATTATATCGGGCTACCGACCCCTGGTAGCAAAAAAAAAGCGACGTGATGGACCGTGTTAGTCTACATTTTACGAAAATAAGCTTGGTTTATTAACAGTGTAGTTACCGTGGCAGTATCGGTGAGTGAATCTGTTACATTCAAATTCATGGATACAGGAATCTTTCTCTTAAGCAGCTCATTCGACCATGTATTAATTAACAGGGTTCGGAAGTCTTGATTGAAAGGTCCAGAGTAGCTCAAAAACCTGTAAATTGCGTTGAGTCATTTACCAGCAGGCGAATTCAGCCATTTTAAAATCACTTAATGATATAAATATGTATCTCTCTAAAACCATAATCTCGTAGCAGATGTTTTTATCTAAACCATCAAATAGCCTATATAGTTCTCTGCTGGACTTGAGCCTCACCCACGTCAGTGGATTTCATAATCTCTTCCGGCTGGCAGGCGGGTTGCAGTGTTTAAAATAGGCACAACAGAAATCGCTGCTCCCTATTATCTGATCTACGAAAGTCGAGGGGTTGGATTATTTTGACATTACAAAAATCCATAAGCATATGTGAATGCTGAACTAAATCAAAATAGGTACAAACACATAAATACAATAAATCATGGACCAATGCGATGCCAAAAAAGACCCCAGCTCAGCATAAGCTACAGCAACTGCCGCGATACCGACAGTGGCAGTGGCTACTCATTGTTTTTAATGTTCTTATTTCCTTTTGCAATTATGTAACTATGTGGTGTGCTATGTGTTGCAGTATATTGTGTAATATGGGTATGGAGGTACGTTAATACCTATGTTATTAACTGATAGTACAAATTGGAATTTCTTATTTGTATGTATATACTTATAGATGGCGGGTTAATTACGTATCTAATTTAGTTAATTTTCAGTTTATGTTTACAAGTTATTAGAGCAACGTATTATAATGTATTTTATTGTCATTGCGTTTAAATTTATTTCTTTGTAAAAACTTTGTTTAATAGGGGCATGAGAATGTGGGTAGGTGGAATTTATTTATTAATAAAGCAGTCTGTGACCACCCATCATGTCTTTCATTCTATGTGTGTGTATGTTGTGCCCAGTTACCCGACAAGCAGCATAACATCGCCGACAAGCCGCTCTATCTCGGACATGAAGAGCGCGGACTGCTCGGTCCAGCGCACGCGCTCGCCGCTCAGCCCGTTGATGAGGGCGGTGGCCGCGTCCATCTTGGCCTGGCAGAGCGCCGCGTCGTCCAGCACGGCTTGCTTCAATGCCATCGCTTCGTCGAATTGCGCTTGGACGTGGGCTAGCTCGCGCTGTTGACCGGTGGTGGTCACATGTTAGATATCAGCTGATAACGTTGTGAAGTACAGTATGCGTAGTAGATAAACTGTAAGGGCGCCGTAAGTCATTTTTTCTACGTCAACGAGTCCAAGAAAAATTCCACTTTGTTGTGATAGTAAACGTTTAGGAGATCCACAAAACGTTGGTTTACTAGTGCACGAAACGGGAAAAACAAAAAAAAATTTTAAAACTTCGACTTTTCGTATGTTTGGCACCTCGGTTCGGCACCACACAAGATGATACTATCGCTACAAAAAGTAAAGTTTGGGTAAATAAAAATAAAAATTACATGCCGTGTTGTGCACGGGCAGACCAAGGCTTGTGGGTCTCCAACGTTTACACAAAGTGGAATTTTTCTTGTGCTAAGTTACGGCGCCCTCACAGTCTAACATGTTGGGTGCAACTGTGTGTCGAGCTTCCATTGCCATACATACGAGTACTGCTACACAGTAAATGGAAATAGAGATCTTTTTCGTAGGTAACAGATTATAGAAGGTAATAGATTTGAAAGTGAGAATATGATCTTTAATGAGCCCTTAGATTTAAGGAGCATTCCAATATTCGGGCGTATCCCAACTAAGCATTATTTTTATACCACTTTTTCAAAACTGCTTTAATTTTAATTTTGACATTCTTTCTTCTTTTTTTATAGAGGGCCGCAAACGAGGAAGTGGGTCATCTGATGGTAAGTGATCACCGCCGCCCATTAATATCCGCGAAGGTCCAAAATCCATAAATTTAATCTGCTCTACCAGGCATCATACACTCAAGTCACTACAGGGTTTATGTGTTACCACTTATTAGTACCAGTAATAAGTAATTGTAGTAATACGCAAAAATCGTGTAACCTCTTTCGCCTCCAACTGAGCTTCAGCCGCGTCGAGTTCTGCTTTCGCGGCGTCGTACTTCGCCTGCATCCTCGCCAAGTTGGCTTTTAGAGGCAATACGTCCTTGTTGACCTCATAGAACTGTGCCATGGCGATGGTCCACGAGATCAGGCCGGCCACGTTGCCGCAGGCCACTTTGGCCGCCTCGAACGTATATGTGCTGAAATAGACTTACGATCTTAGTAAGATAATTTTACACAGTACAATGTTTTTGAAAAAAGTTTCAAACAGGCAATAACATATCTTACTTATAAATAAGAGATGTGATGGAACTGTACCTACTAGAGGTGCTTCGATTTTTAGAGTTTACTGTAGAGTTGTAATTTAATATCAATAACACAACTGTCAACACAAATAAGTTCACAATCAAGCTTCGTCTAAAATAATCAAATTCAAAAAAATGGGGCAAGAAACCAGCACTATGATTATAATCTGCACGGCTAGCGCAAGTGTATTCTCGCGCGCGATAAGCGAGAAAATGCTCGACATAGGTACTGCTATCTCTTTCATCTTAGTATTGCGAGAAGGAAACAAACGTTCTCTCGCGGCGCGACGTCCACGTCGCGGGCAAATTGTGCTAGCCGTGTAGCTGTGATGAGATATATATAATTAAATATAGACGATAACTAGACGTGCACAAGTGTTGTAAGTGAAATAATTAAATACTAACGGGTATTTAAAGTACGGCTGTAATAGATCCACCACCTCAGCGTTGATTTCATCTTTCGGATAAAACTTGAGATTGTTCAAAAATCTAGCGTCCGCCATTACCTTTGGAATTACTTGTTGTTATATTTTATTCTATACAGGAATAACTACATTTACTTAATCATTGATTTGTAATTACCGATAAACGTGCTGTAGGTACTGCTTAAGTTCCTATGTCAATTCATTGACTCGAATTACAAATCAAACCTTATACATGGATTACTAATTCTAAAGGACATCATCCAAATACTTAGTACCAAAGACTTATAAAAAGTCCCGGCCAAAAATTGAAAAGAAATCGCGTTTAATAAATCACTGCATTTTTAACATATTTATTAGTTACCTCAGCCACGCTATACGGTAATTACTAAAATTGTTTTAGAAGCTTGAACAGCTTTAACTCGATTGCAATAATAAAAACGCTAGATTCTCATTTTAAGAGAACATTCTAGAGATTTAGTTGTCCTGGAAACTCTAGTTGATATGGGCCAGTGAATGTTCCCCTTTGTGACTTTAAGTAAAATCATGGCATTATTCAACTATACCTTGAGCGACTCTCCCCATGATGCCGAAAGGAAATTCTTCTCCAGGTCAGGCCTGACGGGGTCGATCCTCTTCCTGAACAGCAGCACCACGGCGTCCATGATCAGCGTGATGAGGAACGGCGGCTTGCCCAGCTTTCGCACCGTGGCAATGTCAGCCGCGTTGATAGTCTGGGTTATCAAACCGGTTATCAACACATTATAAGCCGGTAAGAGGGCTGTTGAGGGCTAACGCGAGTTCGAAATCCCACTAGATGACGGCACTGGCGAGTAAGGATCGTTGTTAAAATACTTCGCGCTATTGGCCAGAATCAAAGTTGACAGTTGGATTTTAACCAATAGAACTGCGTTATTTTGACAGTGACAAGACCTTACTCGATAGTGCCGCCTACTGCCGAGCACAAAAACGGTTGCTCTGCCCTAGATAACCCCCTCTGCGTTGGTGAAGAGTTTTGTTACAGTTCCCACACTTTACAGGCTGACTAGTTTTGTGCACAATTTAATGTAGTACATATAGTAATAAAGCATATTAAAATAATAATATAATAGCGATGGGCATTTTTAGTACGATAGATGATATTCAAACTAGGGTAAAAATATTCATTGCGATAGATTTGTGTAAACCCAAACCCATGTCAAGCATGTTTCCACAACAAACAGCTTATAATCTAAAGCCTAGTGCTTTCCGAATCATCATTTCCGAAAGCCTAGGATCATGAATAGGGTTTTTCCACAAAACCAGCTCATAGCTAACTAGTGTTTTCTACACCTCGCATTTTCATGATAACTAAACGATATACCATTAGCGCAGCCTCGGCAGCATCGAGCGCCGGTTTGGCGTCGGCGAGCTTCTCCTCAGCCACTGCGGTCTCTGCAGCGATTACGCTCACGAGCTTCACTGCACGGTCCTTTACGTCCAGCACGCCCGCCTTCACCACCTCGGCCGCCGCCTGCGAGTCTGCCACTGCGGCTAGCACCTGCGAGGGACCGATGCGTCACTGCACGTCCAGGGGCGTTACTGCACCTCAAGGGGCGTCGCTGTGCGTTACGGGGCGACAATGTGCGCCAGTAGGCGTAACTGTACGGCAATGGTAGTCACTGTACTGATCGTTCAACGCAACGCATGTTGTCCCCTGTCACAGGGTATTCAATATTCTGCCAAAGGAATTGATTGGCAAGGGATTATTTGTCCTCATAGATCCTTGGTAAGGGATCACGTACGACAAAAGATTATTACGCTGCACGTCAGTGGGCGTCACTGTACGTCAAGGGTCTCCGCTGTACGTCAGCGGGAAGTCAAGGGACGCCGTTATGTAAACTAAATTAAATAATAATAAGATATATTAATAAAATTTTATCTGCGTTACGTACATTAGTTGAATACTAACCGATGCTCTTACGGTGAGGGAAAACATCGTGATGAAACCTGCACATTCAGGCGACTGGATGTGTAACCATGATCCAATCTGGTCAGGTTCCCCTGGTAGCAGGGTCATGGAGGTCAGATGGCAGTCGCTCTACTGTAATTACCTGACCTGCCAAATCCTGGATCATGGTCAAGGCGGACCCCGGGCCCGCGTGCGCGAGAGCACAACCGGGACATTAACGCCAAGATGACTAATAAAATATTATCTGCTTCACATCATTCTCGTGCATCACATCATCAACTTATTTTTCCATAATAGTGTGTGATCTTCCTGCTCTAAACCCAACGCATCTGTTGATAATAACACAAAATCGAATACTAACAATTTCAGCATTGTCGCTAGCCTCCTTGATTTCTTCTTCTTTCACTTCCAACTCTTTTTTCAAAATGTCAACACTCGCAGCGGCTTCCACTAGCTTGTCTAAGCCGGTTGTCATTCTGAAGAGCAAAAATACTACTTACAACCGGTAACTGTCCTTCATCCCCTGGATTACTATTACTAGCACTTATTTGTTTAAATAAGCTCTAGTTTAATTTACACAGGCGGAGAGGTAATTCGCCATATTCCTACCATTATGTGTTAGAAATCAAAATAAGATAAGTCAATAGAGGTCCTATGTGCGCATGACTCTGTCGCCATGCAGATGTCCCTCAGCAGATGTAGGTACCCACCGACACAGTGGTCGAGGTGGCGACAAGTGTTCTCGATAGTTGACGACCCACACGGCATTTCTATTTACTTAACTTATTTTGATTTTTGTGACTTAAACACATATGGAATTACCTCTCCACCTACGACCCTATATGGAAAACTCGAAGTTAAAATTATTTTTAATAGACTTTCATTAGCTTTAAATGACTTTTTTTTTGGGCTTTACATTTCTGCGATAGATATTCTTTCGCAACCCGAACTGACCTTCTCGCCATCTCGGCGATGGTCTCGTGTTTCTCCTTGTACAGTACTTTGTAGCCATCCAAGAAGGAAAGGTAGGACTTGGGCGTGACGTGCGCCTGCCGCCGGAACCGCTCGTAGTAGGCGGCGCACGCATCCGCCACGCTATCTTGCACCATACCCATCATGGAGATCACTTGCTGCTTTGTCTCAGTTGAGCACACCATCTGAACGAAAGCATTATAATGATTCACCATTTAGTAGATAATGTAAAGCATTGTCAGTTATAGTATAACGATAACAGATTGTAGATAAGTATAATTTAGGGATGTAGGTAAGTACAGTCTGAACATTTCAACGTTAATTTGGCAGTGTTACACATAGTAAACTGTTTTACTCGTGGATCTATGTTAGATAAAAATCCATGGGTGGACTGATTCCTATGTGTAACATCGCCAAAATTCAACCTCCCGTTTGTATAATGTATTAATTAATAAGGCATATCGGAGGATGTATTAATTAATGTCTTAGTTTTAATATTTGACATGACTCTGAAAGTCCCAGATCCGCCACGCTATCTTGCACCATACCCATCATAGAGATCACTTGCTGCTTTGTCTCAGTTGAGCACACCATCTGAACGAAAGCATTATAATGATTTACCATTTCAAGCATTGTCAGTTATAGTATAACGATAACAGATTGTATATAAGTATAATTTGGGGATTTAGGTAAGTACAGTCTGAACATTTCAACGTTAATTTGGCAGTGTTACACATAGTAAACTGTTTTACTCGTGGATCTATGTAAGATAAAAATCCATGGGTGGACTGATCCTATGTGTAACATCGCCAAAATTCAACCTCCCGTTAGTATAATGTATTAATTAATAAGGCATATTGGAGGATGTATTAATTAATGTCTTAGTTTTAATATTTAACATGACTCTGAAAGTCCCAGATCCGCCACACTATCTTGCACCATACCCATCATAAAAATCACTTGCTGCTATGTCTCAGTTGAGCACACCATCTGATTAAAATCGATTAGCAAAACCATTTAGTAGATGATGGTAGGCTAGTGTCATTTATAACACTTATAACGATAACAGATTGTAAGTGTAATTTGAGGATTTACAGTCTGAACATTACAACGTTTATTTGGAAGTGTTACACATAGTAAACTTATTTTAAAGGTATGTTCCGGGTTTCCTACCGCGTACCTTTGTTAAGAATGTGTGATAATAACCGCGATGGTATAAAATATTATGTTACACAGCAAACTGTTACGTGTTACTCGTGAATCTATTTTTGCAAATACAAATCCATGGGTGAACTGGTTCCTATGAGTAACATAGTTAAATTTTTTATCTCCCGGTTATATGAGGGCATTGGATTAGACATATCGGAGGATGTATGAATTAATATCTAAGTTTTAGTATTTATCATGACTTTCCCATGGGAAAAGTCCCAGGTCCTAAGAAAATCTCCACCATGCATGCATTGACGATTTCAATATTGTCTTCTAAGTAGAAGTCGGAAATAGTGGATAATAGCAGAGTGACTGCAGGAACCTGCAGGAATCTTTAACACTCTCGAGAAATGTGAAAGTTATTAGTAACAGAAATTTGTAACATCGAACAAACAACCCACTTTTCTATTTGATATTAGTACTTATGTAAGAAATTTACATTGAATTCCCAAAGGAAGTGATGGGCGACTTCAATCAGCGCCGTCCTGGGCCACTTTTGGAACCAATCCATCACTGAACCGGATATCAGACCTGGAAATTTGAGCGCCCTGCTTCTGAACTTTTCGCCTACCTGTAGAATCGAGATACAAACACATTAATACCTATAACATCATGTATAGGGAAAGATTTATGAAGCAAATAATATGAAAGTCAGTGCCGATGGACGGAATTTGTTTCTTCATATGACGTCGCGAAATAATGGCAGAGCCTCCTAATAAATGATTTTAAGCGCCAAGTTCGTCGACGATGACTCTTGAGCCATTTGTCCACTGCCGCCATCACCGGGAAGAGTCAGAGAACGGGGTTATTTCAGTCAATTAAATTAATTATTTTCTGACTGGTGACTTGCGTGTATGGACAAGCGGTCATAGTATATATATCGCTACCTCGAGCCGTCATCTCGTTCTCGTTGATGTCCCGGTGGCGGCGGCGGTAAACAATGGCCTAAGGTCTTAGGACACATACATTTACTATGACCGGCTGTCCACTGCAGGCCTATACGCGGCGCTCGGGGCCGGGTTCTTGTTGACCTCCCAGTGGACAAACGGCCTTAGATATACCTAAGTCGGCGTAATTCAGCTCATGCCAAGAATATTTATGTATGAAAAATATTGAGACAATCAAAGTTATTGATAACAAGAGCAACGTGAGTACGTACCGGCGAGAAACATAACACGACATGCAAGTTCGCACGCGAGCGCATGATAAAGTACTCGTACAGCACGTCAGGCACAGGGATCCGCTTTGGAGCGTACTTCTTCATTATGGGCGTCAAATCGCCCAAGATTTCATCTGAAACGTAGAGGATCTTCAAACTTAATTACTACCTTTAACCAACCGTATTATATGGCAATATAATTCATAAGCAAATTGGAAATTAATTATTATACTGAGCGGATGCGATGGTGTCTCATCTTTTACTTGATATAAAAAATGGTATCGTACGATCAGTTAGGACACTCCAAAGAGTGCTGGTTTTCATGCGATACCTATCGTAAGATCTCATACTAAGATTGGCTACGATCATTTGCCAACTAGGATAGACTAAAGACTCTTTCTCGTAGGAGTACCGTTGCATATATTTTTAAAATAATGATAGTGATTAACCCATTTCATCCTTGGGGAACAAATTGGCGATCTCGCCCGAGCTTAGAATGTTGTTAAGAAACTCCAAAAACTGTTCGTCCTTGATATCATTGTCGGTGAATATGAATGTTATGCCTTGGCCCTCGAGTCCTGCTACGCGGTAGAGAATTTTTATGTCGTCCATGAAGTTATTCACATTGTACGACCTGGCAAGGAAATATTATAATTAGACTCGTTTATTAGAATATCTACAGCCTCACGTAAGCAATACGTATTTTTTAATAGAAATCCATCAAACTAAATTTTTAACGTGACGATGACTTCGAATTTTTCCATATCTTATTATTCCAGTTTCAAATTAAATTGTTAAACCGCGCAGTTTCTAAGTGGACTACTTTTCTAACGATAGAATTTTGGCAGTCCTATTCAAGAGAAATATTTTCGTATACACTTTTTTGTTAAGATTAGATTAATTGAATGATAATTGCCTTGATAGTGTTATTTGATAAAATGAGTAGCCCGCCATGTACGAAGACAATTTCGTCAAGCTCTGTTTGCCGGAGCCGCCGACTCCCACGAGCAGTGCGTTGCCTCTGTCAAAATATATATTCAGCATTACATATCGATCTAAATAGTATAAAAAGCGCTAACTAGTTATCAAATAAGGCAATAACAAAATTACGAGGTGCCTACAATAATATTTACCCTGCTAAATGCCCAACCAAGACGTAGAATTAGCCGTTTAGTTAAACTGCTTAAACTGCTATACTCTAGTTTTTACAACTATAAAGTACACTTTCACTACACATATTATCGGGTTTGTTACCACGGTTAGTATTGTTTTTAACTCGATATTTCGACGCAGTTGCATGCGTCATGGTCACGAGTTGACTGGTGCCGCTGTAATATCGAGGTAAAAACAATACTAACCGTGGTAACAAACCCGATAATATGTGTGGTGAAAGTGTAGTGAATAACCACGAAAGTCTTAAAACCTATAAACGATAAAGTACTGAGGCTGAATACGACATGCTCATTGGTTCATTCAAATTATGTGCGCTAAGGCGGCGTTCACGGCGTGGATTGATTTGGTGGTTGGGATTGGTGGTTGATGTGAACGCTTTTTATCAATAAGAAAGGCGAACATTATCCCAGTACTTTATAGTTAAAAAATAGAATATAGTATAAATATATATATGTAATACCTATAGATAATAAAATGCCGTAAATATATTGATCAATTCGTAAGTACATATCACTTACCTCGATGTGGTGATAATGCGCGATATAATGAACAAATGCACCATTGCGTCGTGGAAGAACACCATATTTAGACGTTGTCCTCGTACGTTGTCGTTGAACTGTTGTTGGGACTGCTTAAGCTTTTCCAGCACGATTTCCCATCTGCGGTAACGAAATAACGGTTATGGTTATAAGTCAAGTCTAAGCATAGCTGATTAGAGGTGGTCGACGCACTGATGCTGCTGGTGTCCTCAGGCGACGGTGGCCATTTTCCACCAAGTGCTCCGCTTGCCTATTTGTCTACCGTATAATAAAAACGAAACGACGGTAGGAAAAGAGCGGCGACGTAGAGTCAAATGCGGAAGACCGTTCGAAATGGAGGAGATAGTGTAGGGATACCCTGGTAGAAACCGAATGTATGTATGTAGTGTATGTGCCATTCACTCATCGGTTAAATAATACATGGCCCTTTACGAGTAAGTGTGTTGAAAATTAAATAATAAACCACTAACGATGGGAGCTCTTCATATATTTTTGGTGCAGCTAAGTCGTAGTCTATCTCTTCTTCATCACCGGCCTCCGCTTCAACCTCATGAAGGAAATTGATGAAGAAGGGTTCCTCGGTAGGGAATTCGCTGACGTAATCCGGCATCTCAGCCGACGCAGTCTTCCAAAAGTTCGCCACGAACCATTCCTTGTCTTCAAATGTAGTAAACCTAGAAGAGAGATATCATCATCTGCGGTTATTACTGCAAGCTCTCGGTATTTAAACAAATGCTTGCACACAAGTACACATAAAAATATAAAGAAAGAGTATAAAGTAATAAGATATTAAGGTTCAAGTTCAACCTTGCAATACCAAACTAAAATAAATCCTCCAAAAATAGGTCAAACCTGGATACCCTTATCCCAATAAAAGTGTAAGAAGGTATACCTATGAAGTTTGGCAACAAGCGGATAGCGAGGAAAGCCTGTATGGCAAAAAAGCGTTTCCGGATATTGGCAGGTGACGCTTTCATTTGCCAGGCTCTATACAGTTTCATTCTCAAACTATTGAGAATCTCTAACGGTATCACAATATAATCTAACAAATAATTGTGGTGGATAAAAGTAAAATAATACCTGTCTGAAATAACTCTCGAGCACTCGTGGAACCACAACTTTATAGCCGTAGCTATAGAACCCAACTGGTCTCTCGTGATGAACAGGATTCCTTCCCAAATTCGAGACAAATCTCTGAGATTAAAGACGTAGTGAAACTTAGCTGGCGTTGGTAACATTTTGATCTAAACAATTAAAACAATGTACTTATGTAACATACATGATATATCATCACTAGCAATAGTAGATTATCTACAATTCTACATAAGTAGGTATAGAGCAAGAGCATAAATGCTACACTTCACGAAAATTTTCCTTTGCCGCTACCTAAAGATGCACCAAATACCGAGAATGTTGCTAATCACAGTTTTAAGAGAGGTAGGGCATAGCGGGGTATCCCGTTCGAATAGGAGCCGCCCAACTTGGGAAGTACCTCCAACTTACAGAATACCGTAGCTAAACAATATATCTTTTAAATAGTATTGTGTTTCTGCCGGTGAGTAAGGTTTCCAGTGTTCCATGGGGTGGGGATTTAGGGAACCGTGGCTTTGGCAGTGGAGAAGCATTTGCCTTTTTGCTGCCAGAGCAACGTGTTATAGAGGTGGGCAACGCATTGGCGATACTCTTGGTTTTGCTAATGTCTATAGGCAGTGGTGACCACTTTCCATCAGGTGGCCCGCTTGCCTGTTTGTTTACCGTATGACATAAAAAAACGGTATTTGGTGCATCTTTAGCAAAAATTAGGTTATTAAAAGAAGAGCATTAGCTGTCCCTTGTGCCCAAAGGACTCATCCTTTCCACCACCAGGGTATTTTTTATATAATAAATAAAAATGTAATTCCCGAATGCTATAAAACTAGTTTAACAACTGCACTGTAGTACAAAGGAATACATTGCATTGTACAGATGTAATAAACGAACTGTGCCTGGAAGTAAAATACGTAGGTACTCAACAAGGAAAAATTTCAGTATCTCACTGAATTGTTTAAAAACTATATGATTATTACGTTTGTTCATGTACACACCGATTCATGATTATTGTATTTAACTTAACGTAAAGTTAACGGAAGTATCATACCTTGGTTTGTTGCCATATCATACGCGTTATGGGCACTAGCTTCGGCATGAATTCCACCATGATTTTATCAAATCTTTGTTTACAAAAGTACCCCCTGCTTATAGTTTCTTGAAAGGAAAAAAAATATATATTTTAGTCACATGAGATTTATTAGGGTTGTCTTACGAATAAAATTGCAAAATGCAAATACAAATTCAGCCGTCTTGACCCTTGATCATCAATTAACTGAACAAAATGCCAAAATCGGCCTCAGTAAAAGGCATAATAATTGAACTAACATTACTGAAAGAAAGCAGAATTACCGAAAATTTTATCCATAGAAACTGTGCTCGGTAAAGTACAGTTGAAAATATTGAAATGCCTCTTCAAACGTGGAGGGACGTCGTTTCGGCCACCACCTAGAATACGGATTTATGCAATTATCAGATATGCTGTCCTAACTGGCAACGGGCGTGCGGTCATGGTCGTACGGCGAGCGTCGCACGACTGAGGTCGCTGGACCATGTCTTGGAGCTAAAATTGTTTAGATCTATATATTGGATAAAATAATGTATATTTAAGTAAAAATTACCCGGATGAATCATGGCTCCAAACATTTGTATGCCAGCGATGATGATAAATTCGCCTGGTTTCTCAAGTGAATAAAATCCACCACATTCCATCATCTGTCGCACAATTTCGTTGGTAACCTGTGTAATAAAATAAATGTATAAACTTGTGTTTCAAATTTTTATTATTTGTTGAGTATACATCATCATCATCATCATATCAGCCAGAAGACTGTTGCGCATAGCCCCACCCAGAGATCTCTACAAAGGCCGGTCCTGTGCTTTTCGCAGCTAGCTGGTACCTGTGATCTTTACCAGGTCGTCGGTCCATCTTGTAGGAGGCCTACCTACGCTGCGTCTTTCGGTACGTGACCGCCACTCGAGAACTTTACTGCCCTATCGGCCACCTGTTCTTCGAGCTATGTGCTCTGCCCACTGCAACTTCAGTCTGGTAATCTTCAGAGCTATGTCGGTGACCTTGGTTCGCTTGCGGATCTCCTCATTTCTGATTCGATCGCGCAACGAGACTCCGAGCATATCCCTTTCCATTGCCCTTTGGGTAACAGTAAGCTTTTTTATAAGGCCCACAGTGAGCGACCACGTTTCAGTTGCGTAGGTCATCACTGGCAACACACATTGGTCAAAGACCTTCGTCTTGAGACACTGCGGTAATTGGGACGAAACAATATGGCGTAGCATCCCGAACTCTGCCCAACCGAGATGGATTCCTCGATTGACCCCTTTCTCGAAATTAGACCTATCTAGCTGGACTATTTGTCCTAGGTATGTATAGTCGTCAACAATTTCAGGTATACACAATTTATAAAACGGGATAAAAAGTAGAGTGCACTAGAACGCAAAACTATTATTTTTCCTCAAACGGCGTACTTTGATTTCTTCCTTACGCCCTGATTCTCCTTAAGAAACCTTCGCTTCCCACTGAGTCCAAAACAACTCAACATTTTGCTACGTAACGCACACAAAAATTACCTGGTCACCCCATTCGTTGACTACGGGCATGTTGATATCGTCCACAAATACCGTCATACATCGCCCACCCGGCGGACCGTATGTCATTCCTACACGTTTCTCTACGTACGACTCGATGATTCTCTAAAAAGAAATAAAATTACAGAGTTAGGGCTTTCTCTCTTTCTTTCTTATAGTAGGAGATCTGGCCATTGTAATCTTTCCTCATCTGTTATTTGGCAAGGCCAATCCTGTACAATCAGGCGCGGGTCCAGGGGGGGGAGGCAATGGATGCAATTGCCCCGCCTCAGCCCCGCCAAACATTTGAAGCTCGCTGCGCACGCTCAATTATTTTATTGATTTTATCAATAACTCCAACTTTTTAGATTACAAATGTCAACAATTTCGAGCTCGCATCGCTCGCTCACTCATTGCCTTCAGTTTTGTCATACTATTCACCAATCTTTTAAAACCTAAAATACCGAGCTCGCAACGCTCGCTCAATAAATATTCATTTTAACAATCACCCTAGCGTTTAAGAATCATAATGTAAACAGTTTCGTGGGCACTCCGATTGCTCATTCAATAATTGTAATTTCTTTTATTACGATCAGCATCACGCATCACAGCACCTAAGCAAAAATGTCAAAAGTTTCGAACTCGCTTATTAATTTATTGCTCACCCCAGCTTTTAAGACCCAAAATATCAATAATACCATTGGTTTCAGTTACTTTTCTTACCTTTACCAAGCTTGTTGCGGTTGCTCATTCATGAATTTCCCTAAGTTACTTTTCTTGACAGCGTTGGGTGATATTTATTAATTGCTGCCAAAACCCAAAATATATAAAACTTCTACCCAAAATGACAAAAATTTCGAGGTCGCTTCGCTCGCTCTTTCATAGGTTTCAGATACTTTTCTTATCACTCATCTAGCTCGTTGCGGTTACTCATTCATTGATTTCCTTAAATTACTATTGTGAGGATCATCGATTGCTGTTAAGACCAAAAATGTGAAAAATAGCGAGCTCGCTTCCCTCGAATTACCTCAAGCTTTTATAACCCAAAATATCACAAATTACAAGCTCACTCCGTTAGCTCATTTATTCAATGAACTCCAGCTTTTAAGATTTCAAACGTAAAAAATGTCGAGCTAGCTCTGATCGCTCTTTCATTGATCACCGCAGCTTTTAAAACCCATAATGTCAAAAATAATAAACAATTCGGTCTTCATGCCTTTTATCAGATCAATATCGAAAACAAAGAATAACAGAACGCAGAGCGCGCAGAACTTTGAACTAACCTGGAACATATTTGGGGTGGTAGCAGAGGAGAAGTTGATCATTTTGAAGAGCTTGACCTCGCTGTCATATTTCATCATGTAGCTTTTCAACATCACGGTCTTAGCGGTACCCTGTTCACCAATCAGCAGCACCCCCTTGTTCTGTTTAGCAATAGTGTCGATAAGGAACGAAATGCAAACGTTGTCCACATTTGGCACTAGGATGGAAGCGTACTCAGGTATGCTGTCATGGGGATACGAATACGACTCAACGCTTTCTGACCTGTAGGCAGGCAATATGAAAATATAGGTATGCTTATGTCGCTGAAAAAACGTGTCCATGTAACGACCAATAACAATTTCTCACCAATGCTGCCATTGTCCATGCTCATTGACCATGTACTCGAAGGGCATGACTGTGTCCTTCATCTTGCCGCCGGGCCAGTCGAGCTTGGAGGGCAGCTTCACCATGTACTCCGCCATCTTGTAGCGCGCGTCCAGCTCCAGAACAGTGCCGAGGGACCACATCAAGGCAAAAATGAAAAACCGCTCCATATGACGGTCACTGTGTACCTCTGTAAAACAAAATTTTTGATCATAGTTGTAGCGTATACTTATCTACAGATAGAATTATTGCAGTCCTCGGTCCTAGGATAAAATTTTTGGGACATTCATTTTTAAGGTGCTCCACACTGGTGTTAAGAAGATATCGCCAGACACGTCTTTTCTTATTATATTATACGGGAGCTCGCATATTGGTATCGGTTCGGTATCAGTATTCATACTATTGAATCTCGAATATTAGATGCGTGATCAAACCATAAAGACGAACGGCCCTAGAATAGTACTTTTCGCCTGATTGAATAGATACTATATCCATTTGCAAACCGTAAAACATTGTAGGTACTCCAAGGTTTTGACGTTTTAATTCTTCTATGAATAATTAATTAGAATTTTATATTAAAACTCACTTCCACCAGGGACTTCGATCATCATCAAACCCATGATAACATCAACAGTTTGTCTGCAACCAAACAAATTTGGGTATGATTAGGTGGTAGGTACGAAATGAAACAGTAAACTAAAGAAAGTTGGACATTCTGACAGCCGATGTTCCAATTTCTTTTCATAAAAGTGATGTGGCTTAGATTTGTATTATTATAGCGAATAAGTCAAATTATCCAGTCAATGAAAATGAATTGAACCTATTGATTGATTCTAATCAATCACTCATCCTCACAACACACGACTCATTTAGTAACAACACAATTCAATTTTATTTACAGACCAGCAAACCAGCAGAAGTCAGAAAAATAACGAAAAATTTTTTTTTGATGAAGTTAACAACTATTTATGAGGTTTCATATCACCTGATGTAATGAGCCTCTAATAACTTCATTTTAGCCGGTAGTCTTTGCTGTACAAAATCGAGCACATCGCCGTAGACTTTATTGAAAAATGTTTTATAGGCGTCGCGTTCTTTCTGAGATCTCGTCTTTAACCAGCCCTGAAACAATATCACAATTTTTATAAGAAGTAATTGTAACAAAACAACACTTACAGAACGATCCAAAACCGAACTAACTAAATATCACTTGGAGGATTGCGATAGGCCACCTCGAGATTACTGTCTTCATTGTCTTGACCAATCGGGTCGCAACGAATTAGAAAGTTAAGTTCACAGTGACTAGTTGACGCAGGAAATTGAATGAAAAATGAATACCTCGCCTGTTGGACTAAACAGCAAATACTAATCTGGCTGCAAATCAAAGGGATATCTATTGACTTTATTTATTTTGATACAATTAAGTTGATTTTTATCCATTAATAAAATGATTAATCCATTAATAATTAATAAATTGTTTGAATTTTTACTCCACTGTGAAAACACCTTTACTCACTATTTTCTTAACGCGAATGGACTTTAGGAGGGCACACGGTCAGACGGGACATCTGATGAAAAGCGGCCGCCCTCGTTCAGGACATCAGCAATGCGTGGCCGATCTTTGAGCTTGCGCCGAGCTAAAAGACAGAAATCCACGCGTAGCCACGTGGCTATCGTCTGTCTTTGGTCATACCTATGCAGCGTACGGAACTAAATCTTATAGCCCGCGTCACGAAAGTAGAGACTTGTCAAATGGCAGTAGAGGGGATTTCGCGCAGGTAATCGTATACAGGGCAAGTCGAACCACCAAGCCAAGTATCTTCTTATTGGACACTAGTTGTACCAAAGTTAAAAGGAACAATATATTCAAAGCACCTATCCCGTTTCCACGTACCTCCAACACCGGGGGCCACGTAAGCACAGACGACGACAAGAACACCATGCCCATCCGGCTGACCGTGGCTGGCGAGGCGTTGTCCACGTTATCCGGCTCGAACACCAGCTTGCTGTTCTGCGCCATGGTAATGCGGTCGCCGTTGGCCAGGGTCAGGGTCTTGTTGTCATCCAACACGGAGTTGAGGTTCTCGATCCATACGGCGTCGACTGGGCCGTCTGTGAGAAAGTTTGTAATATGCTCTTTAAGTTTTAGAGCACTTTAGGTGACAGATTTAAAGCTTAGGGTGTGATTGTGAAATTGGGCATAAGGCGCTGTCCTAATTGGCATCGGTCGTGCGACCATGGTCGTACGACGGGCTCGCTCGATTAATAGGAGACCTCAAAACCGCCGTCGCACGACCATGATCGTACGACCATTGCCAATTAGGACTTAGGAACGGCCGGTAGCGACCGGCACGAGGACTGAGACTTAGAGAGTCCGACCTTTGTCTGGGTCAATACAGTCTGCCCCAAATCAATTTTACATCAATGTGAATTAAAAAATTTAAATAATAATTATTTGTGATTTGTAGAGCGTTCTATGTGCTCATTAGCTTGCTTTGTTTTTTTGTTTACTGATTGACGAGTACCTAAATTTTTCTGTACGATTCGTGGTTTGTTTACATCGATGGAAAACTGAATTTAAACATATTTTAGATTCATGTATGCGCCACCACCGCTTTCATGCGGTACTAAGCATTTCCTAATGGAGTACAAGCTGAAAATGGCTCTCAAATATTAGTACTTAGAATATCACAAAATTACCTAAGACAATCCACGTGGTATCACTTTTCTTGACCTTCAACGCACGTCTCCAAAGAGTTGAGAAAATCCCATCCGTCCAGTCGTTGGTCGCGACATCCAGGCGCCCGAACATTTGTGGAGCCGTGATGGCCTGCATACGTTAAACTTATTTTTTCTCTAGGAGTTTTAACTGTTTTAATGTTCATGATAGCATAATAGGAGACTTTTCAAAAGCCGGTTAAAAAGAAAAAATAGTAAAATAATTGTACTAGATGGCGTTGACAAGACACATTTCAAATCAAAACGAGACCGTTAGATGTATAAAAATGTAGGCATTTTGCGCTATCTTCTCAGAAAAGGTACATAAACTTATCTTAACTTAAATATAAGTATCTTTTCACGAAAACACCTTTCCGAGTAACTTCGGTTACCAAATTCAATACTTGAGAATCATGTCTAAGCAACGCCTTCGAGTGTAGCACGTCGAAGTACAATTTTTACTTTTTATAGTAACTATCTAAAAACTTCCCATTAAATCAAAATACTAGACGCGCTTCCATGTTATGTGTAACATACAGACGAAAACTACGTGCAATCGATTTCGAGAGACTTCAATGCATCATTTTCATTGTAATAACGAAATCATTTTCCATTTAAATTTTCATAACTCACCTTGGGATTCATCCTCATTTCCCTGTGCGGTTTCCCAAGCTCTGTGAGCGCCGCCATGAGAGTATGAATGCACTTGGTCTTCCCCGAGCCAGTGGGACCCATCGTCATCAGGCCGTGACGCACCAGCGACGTCTCGAACAGTTGGATCACCTTCAGATTCCAGGTCGGGTGGTTCACAAGGCCCGTGCGTTCGGTCACTGTGCTAATGCCACGTTGCATATCCCTGCAGGTATAATTGTGTAGCTATAAGACCTCGTCGAGCTAATAGACATTGGTATTAGACATTGAATTCTGCAACGAGGTCGATATAGAACTTAACTAGACTTAGTCAGGAAACGCTTTGAGGACCAATGAGATGTTATAAATCTAGTTTACTAGCAATTCACCGCGGTTTACACCCGTGCAAAGTTCGGATTTCAACATACTACTATACCGCGGGAACTTAATTATTTTTCCTGGATAAAAAGCCTATCTCACTCGTAATAGTGTGTCATTTCGGAGTTACACCCAACAAACAAACTCACAAACATACAAACATTTTCTAGTATAGAAGACGGAGAAGGGAGTTTCAAGCGAGCAACTATTGAAGGAACATAATCTACAATAACTACGAAAATCGTACCTAACTAAAGTACTCGTACGTATGTTTCAATATAAAAAGGCAAAAGTAGAACACTATAAATTTAAGTTCTATCCACAGAAATCAAAATTAATTGACAATTATCCACAAAAATGGAAGAATCTATATTTGTTCAAATTAGTCAATTCATTTAGATTTTTGAGAATAATATCTACTTATCGTTGTCGTGCTATACTTTTGTCATTTTCTATTTAACCTGTCACGTCCCGGCGACACAATAGTGGGTCGCGAGAACAATTGATAACAATACATTAGCGTATTAGATTACGGATGTGAGTGGTTAAACGTACTAGCTACATTACGAGACCTTACCTTTGTAGAGTTTGCGTTATCTTCATACCGGGGAACAAATCTTCAATCAGAGATATAAACAGAGGTTCATCTTCGTCCACCAACTTGGAGACGTTCATTTCCCTGTAAAATGTGAAAATATAAATTTTGCAACCTCCTATTTGTATTTTGAGAGTTTTTTTAATTCTTTTATTTATATTTATAATTGGACTAATCAGGCATTTGACCGCCACCTCACCTGGTGGTAAGTGACGATGCGGCCGATGATGGAGCATGCCTGTCCAGGAACAGCCTATTTACTCTGGCCTTGACAGCTTATAGAAGGTGCCAATAATAAGGAAGACTAACTTCAATACTCTCATCATGATGTTCTCCTCTGTATTGTCGGGGTTGGACCTTTTCTGGAACCCCATGGTCCTCAACACCGACAAGATGTTCCGTAGACCGAAATCGTAATGGACCTGCTTCGACAATTGTTCTTCGCACAACTTGTACAGCGTAAAGAATTTGCGAGCTGTAAAGGTATGGATAATACGTAATGCTGTCATTTAAAATAGTATAATTTGTAAAAACACTTATACCCGATCGCACTAAACTTTAGGCGACACTTCATCAACACAGCCCATAACAGTCCACTGCAGGATTTAAGGCCTCTCCCGGAAAGGGGAGGTCATTGCCATAATCTCCACGCTTGGCAGGCTGGTTGGAGATCGCAGTTTTATAAATATAAAAGAAAAACTGCTGCCCATTTTCCAGCCTATAGAGACTAAAAGCGGCCACAACATTATGCTGAGGGGGTGCAGTTGCACTGGAAGCCGCGACACGGAGTTTTAACAATGCCACTGGATATAGTTAACTGTAGGTACATTTATTATTATTACTATGAATTTTAATTTTTTTTTTCTAAATTTTTTAATTTTATTTTATGTACTTTAATTATCTTGTTTTTTTTGTACCTTATTGTCGTGTCGTGGTATCTACGTGTAATAAATGTCTTCTTTCTTTCTAGATCTTTTGCCTCGAAAATATTAGTCGCCTTGTAAGAGTGTATGGGGTTGGTGCTATTCTACTCTGCTGGACACCATACGGCTACGCTTACTTAAGTTGATTTAAAATATTCCTATCAAGAAACGCACTCCACCAACCCTAATCTTGTGTGAAATCTACACTCGCTAAGTCACTCTTCATTTTAATGACACCGATTTTGTGACTCCTAAATGCTTAGGAATACCATATGGCGTCACCTTAAGTTGCCTAAGTGTATTGCAATCGGGGTTTATTATAGACAGATAGGTAAATTCTTTATTGCTCACACAGGAATAATTATATAAAAATGTAGAGAAAAACCTTACACATTAAACTCGTCTTATTAAAATTAATTATCACACAAAAATTAGCACATTTATATTACAACGTACCCAGCACAATGTTTTCCTTGAAACCACAGCTGGCAAGCTTTACTCGGATAATAATTTGCCTATCAGGAACCATCATAGCTACTGATCTGAATTGTATCTTCAGATTTTCAGGCAATTCTTGCCGACCGGCGTAGCCAGGGTTCATCGTAATTATGAATGCGAATTCGGGGTTTAAGCTGACTGTGTCGCCATCGCTAAAAGATGATAAGTAAATACAGACCGGGTAAGGTAAATAATCTTGTAGGTATATCTAATACATATTATAGGAGCGTCGGTGGCCGAGTGGTCAGCGTATCCGACTCGTAAGCGAGAAGTACCGGGTTCGAATTCGACTGCGGCCATGTACCAACGACTCTTTTTTTAGTTATGTACATTAGTCGAACACTAACCGATGCTCTTACTATGCGGGAAAGCATAGTGATGAAACCTGCACAGTCAGGCGACTGAATGTGTAACCATTATTCAATCTTATCAGGTTCCCCTGGTGGCTGGGTCACGGAGGTCAGATGTACCACTGTAATACCTGATCAGCCAAATCTTGGATCATGGGCAAGGTGGACCCCAGGCCCTCTTGCGCGAGAGCACAACCGGGATATTTACGCCAAGATGATATAAATGCATATTAAGCAATTATTATAATTTAGATCACAAAACGTTCTCTGCGGTATACCAATAACAGATCGCTGCTAACTACGACTATTTATCTAATAAGCCTATTTTTTTACATAGTTAGTTACCTGAATATAAAGAATTCTCTTTTTTCTCGCCTTGCGGTGAGACAAATGTAAATTTGTTGCGCCGCCACAGACAGTACAGGCAATTCAATTCGGTTAAACTCATCGAAGCATCCCCATGTTCCAGACTGAGCCAAGCCTTTATAAATTCGGCCCAAACCTAAAATCCATATACATGAGAATAAAATTATGTCACAAATAAAAGCAGCGACTTCTACAATACTTCGGACACGTAGCCAGACGGGAACCAGATAACTTGGAAAAACTAATTGAGGCAGGGCACGTGGAAGGAAAAATATGTCGCGGTAGATCACCGCCAGGCTAGCAGGTTCCTCTGGTAGCGGGGTGAAGACGTCCGAGGGCAATCGCTCCACTGTAATTAACTATCTTCCAAATCCTAGATCATGGTTAAGGCGGAACACAATCGGGACATTAACTTAAGATGATTATTTTTCATATTTTCTTCAACTTTATTTTAAACATATACGAGTATAACACTATGTATTTATAAAAATATCACATGAAACACGTCACACTCACACATGCTATCAAAAATTTAAGGCGAGATCTGATTACCTCTGAAGTCCATCTGGTCTGAGCAGTTGAAGACGATGACCAGCTTCCCCAGCGTGCGGCCCATGTCCTTGGTGGTCTCGGTCTTGCCGGTGCCGGCGGGCCCGGCGGGCGCGCCGCCCATGTTCATCCCGATGGCCTGCGCCAGCGTGATGTAGCACCGATCCGTCAACGGCGTGATTACCAAACGCTCCGTTATGCCCAGGTATTCGTTCTGAAAATGTTGTTTCTCAGTCTACGCTCTATCGTGACTGAGGCTTACCTGCATGCGTAAGCTGAGGATGAGCCTGCATGATGTGATGCCTGGACATCGAATATGATACTTAACAGGAAGTTTTGTAAAAATTAAGGAAATGTGTTTTCATGACAGAATAAATGGAAGACTTACAATGGGAACACTCAAAGGTACGTACGATGAATGTTCAAGAGTAGGTATAGCTCTCGTCACGTAAACTCGGACCCAGATAGTTTTTTGAAATATGAGATATAAAAAAAAATTGGTAACAGGGGAGAATAATTTATGTAATATTCAGTGGCTATCTAAAAAAGGTAAGTTAAGTCCAGCATTGACAAGGACAGATCACAGGTCATAAAAATTATACCCAGTAACTCAAGTTGAAGTGTAGTGAATTATGAACATAAATATAAATCGATAATTATCATGCACAATTACAATTTTGGTTATTTAAGTGCATGAATTTATTTAAATTTGTGCGCCCTAACCACTGATTACCTGATAAGCGAAATCTACGTCTGTTATGGAAACGACACAATCATCTGAGTCATCAAAGTAATAGAATCGTGCTTGCTTCTGCCACTCGAAGTCTCCAAGTGATTTTATTCTCATTCTCACTAGATCATCAAATATGTCCCTGTATAAAACAGAGTAATAAGTACTCAACATATTCAAAGAAAAATCAACAGATAAAGATACAAATATTTAATAGACACCTTTGGTGGACGTGGATGGTAATCATGGTCTCAATTCTGGTCCGGTCTAAAGGATTTAAGTCGTGCACTGTCTGGTCGATGAGACCGTTCAGCAAATCTAAGAACTTCTGATTGGTAAGTCTCATAATATATTTATCGACCCTCGCCTTTTTCAACGCATATTCAGCATCTGACGTCCATAATATTTGCATACCTAGCAAACCAGCCTAAAACAATACAAAGTTATTTTCAAAGGTTACTTTCTGACGTTTCACAAATCACAACTACATGGAGTTTCTTCAAGAAAGGGGTGAAAATGTTTTTACGGGGTCGGCAACGCGTGGGTGATGCCCCTGGTATTGCAAGCGTCCATAGGCAGCGGTGTCTTTTTGCCAGCAGGCAGGCCGTAAGCTTGTTTGCTAGCTAAGTGGCATAAAAAAACAACATTTACCGTGCTTAGAGGCTTATTCGTGATGCAGTTCTTATAGGCCCTAAGCAAGAAAGACATTAGGATCGGCGTAGGGTTGCAAGTTTGTCATTATTTTACAGGTTGCATTAGACATAGACAGCATTGACCGTGTGGTGTCCGGCAGAGTAGAATACCAACCTCTTACACCCATGGGTGTCGTACAAAGCGAATAATGTTATCGGGGCAAAAGGTCTCCGTAGTATGGAAAATGGGCAGCCGCATTTTCCATTGTTATATTTAAACATTGCGATCTCTAACCCGCCTACCAAGCGTGGAGATTATAGCAATAACCTCCCCTTTATGAAAATAATGATCATCTTGGCGTCAATATCCGGGACATTCATGTTAATAGAAAAAAAATCCCATTCCAGTACTGAATTCCCTTTCTGATGGTATTCATAATTTATTTACCTGTCCGGGAAAGTTCCAAAACCCGCTCAAAAACTCGAAATCAGGTTCACCAGCCAAAGTCTGCGCAATATTAGCGATCATATTCCTCACAGTATCCTTCATTGTATCTAATAATACATTGAGCCAGATCTGCAAAAAATCATCATTAGGGTAATTCCACGTAAAAGTCTACCATAAATGAAAAAAATTAAAATATTGTTTTTCATTGTGAAAATAGTATAGGTTAATGGTAACAGTTTAGTATTTTAAGTTGTCACACTGGCAACGAAATTAAATATTTAGATTTTAACAGAAACAGTGATTAACCAAGGTACCAGTGATTACCAAAAGGTCAAGCTCGCTTCTAAAAAGCTGGGTGTGCTTAACAGATCAAAGCAATACTTCACGCCGGGGCAGCTGCTTCTCCTTTACAAGGCTCAAGTCAGACACCATCTGGAGTATTGCTCTCATTTATGGGCTCCCGCCCATAGATGAGAGCATTGTCGATGATACTATGCTCACAAGTGGTATTGAGCCGCTGAGTCAGCGGAGAGATTTCGCCTCCCTTTGTGTATTCTACCGCTTGTACAACGGTGTTTGTTCTGAAGAACTGTTTGACATTATGCCTACAGCTACATTGTTTCATCGCACCGCTCGCAATCGACAGGGAGTTCATCCTCACACCTTGGAGCTAAATTGGTCGCGAACTGTGCGGTTCCAAAGGAACTTTCTCCCACGCACACTAAGGTTGTGGAATGAACTACCTGGAGAGGTTTTCCCTGGTGAGTACAACATGGAGTTCTTCAAGATTAGGATTAAAAGGTTTTTACGGGGTCGGCTAAGCGTGGGTGATGCCCCTGGTATTGCCAACGTCCATAGACTGCGGTGACTGCTTACCATCAGGCAGACCGCAAGCTTGTTTGCCACCTTAGTGGTATTAAAAAAAAACCAACACTTACACAGCCACGATAACTGCGTACCTACCATCATACAAGCCGTACGCTTGTTGGTTGATTTACCAGACGATGTCATTAAAAGTATTTATTCCGTAGACCATCGATGGGTGCTATTAAATTAAATATTGATATTATTGTAAATTTTTGCCAGTTCTATTACTGATTTTCAGCTATTTCTTTCTACGATAAAGTCAACAGAAGCTCTTGTTTCCTGTCTAACGCCTATTTTAAGTATGGTTCGTTGATTATTTTGAGAGTATCTCTATCCCGTGAAAGCGTTTATGCACACAGTGTACATGCTCCGCATGATATTCTACATGTATGAGATTAGGTACATCCCTGTCAACGAAAAGTCGAAAACCTAATATTAAAATTACCTCCACTCCGCCCATACACGCGACAGGTCTGTCCAGCGGAATATCCTCGCCATTGTCTGAATTCATTTCGAATATCCTCTCTTTGTCATCGAACTTCACGGTGTACATCGCATCGAATAAGCTTGGTAAATGAGGCTGTAAACGGCAAAAACAAACGAAATAGAATAAATCATCATACGTATCGGTGGTCGGTGGTATGGTGATATAAATGTACTTGGTGAGTAACCACGAAAACTCTTATGTCCTTAACTCATAAGGTGGTCTCTAACACCGTAAGATAATATTGTATGTTGTATGTGTCTAGTCAGACGAGACCGTCGTAGACCAGAATATGGTTAGCAGCATTGCCTGGTATATAAGTTTCTGGGCTGCTATCATCGACCTACTTCCCAAAGATACAGATCATAGCAACTGGCTGTTAATGGTGATGAGGAAGGGATCATTCAAGACGATTTGACCTACTTGGATCGAATGTGGATCTGAAGCCTGTCCAAGAATTTCTAGCAACACCGGGTCCGATACGAAGAAGAATCTCGGGAAGATGAGCCGCTTCGTCTCCAGGTATCCAGTAAGGGACTTTTGGCAGGCCTCTAGCTGGTCGAAGAGATGCGGAAGCAGATTCTTCAAAGAGTCATCGCTGGTGCACACCTCCACGCAGTTGACAATGTCTCGCGCGCGGTACATAATCTTTACATAGGTTTTGTCTATTGTCTGGAAGCATATTAGATATGGATAAGAATCAACGGCAAGTAAGTGACAACAAGTGTCTTGTTATCAAATATTTACACTTTTTGTTATATTAAATATTACATGAAAAATATTAAACACTAACAGCGAATCGCTTGGCTTCTTGCGGCAGCTGCTTGGCGATGTCACCGCCCACGAAGACGGCCTCCAGGTACATCCACAGGTTCTGCACTAGCAGCCACTTCTCGAGGATCTCGCTGGTGCTCACCAATTTGTTTATCCAGATGAGGATATCTTTTTTGAATGGCGCGTTGTATCTATCCACATATAATAATATTATCAAGCCACAGAAATAAAAAAGAGTTAAGTAAATAGAAATGCCATACGGGGCACAAACTATCGAGATCGCTTGTCGCTACCTCGGCCTATGCCCAGCAGTGGGCCTCTGATGGCTGATATGATAATGATGAGGCGGTGTTCGTGCCCTTGCTTAGGATCTTTAGTACTCCGTGAAGAGACTATGGCACTAGAGGGGCCTAGCCTATTTGCTGCAAGAGCAACATGCCCTGATTTTAAGGGTATGTTCCGGGTTTCCTACCGCCTACCTTAACCTTATAATAACCGCAATAGTTGAAAACATTATGTAAAATGCCCAAAGTTTTTGAGATGGACAAGGTATTGGTGATACCCCCTATGTTGATAATGTCCATAGGCAACGGTGACCGGCTTCCATAATGTGGCCTGCTTAGCTGTTTGTCTGTCGATTGACATGAAAATATTCACCTGTTAGAAGCCAGCGAGTTCAGCACCATGAGGGAGTCCTCGAGTAGCGTAATGATATCGAGAACGTCTGCCGCCTTAATGAGCAGTTCGCCGCGGTTCTTGAAATTGGCGAACGTGAGGTCGACCAGCGCCCAGTCCGTCATCACCTGCTTCAGCTTTGCTTCTATATCCTTCTCCTTCACCGCACTAATGCAGATATCCTGTGACCAGTTTACTTAATTTTGTTACAGATGTAACTGTTATCTCAGTAGGTTCTTGCATGTGGAAGGCACTGGCTTAGCGCTCGGCCCGTTTATTTGGTAAGCAAGTTTTTGGCATATCATATATGGCATATTATTGACATGACCAATTTATTCAGTATTTTTATTGCCAAGGGAGGCACATGGTCAGACAGTCCACCCGATGGAAAGTGGCCACAAGAAGAAGAGCGGATGCGGTACCGGCCTTTGAGGTACCTGTAGGCATGTCTTGAAGAACCCCATGTTATAGTGCAAAGGAAATACTTCAGGCTCATTCAACAACTTATTGAGGGGTAAAATAACACCTACCCAATTTAACTTACTTACCTCAACCTCTTCTTTGTATTTCAGGAGCGGCGCTTCCATCACATTTGACAAAGTAAATGCTTCGGATTCGATGTCAAATACGCAGTCTAAAAGAAGAGATAAGTAATTAAGTGAAAGCTGTTTAGAGCGACTTGATATTGTTAATGGGTTAAACTCTAACGAATGAAAAAATATAAAAATAAATTTACTATGGCAATCGAAACCCTATTAATAAAGCCAAGCTGTGCTTCACATCGGGAACATCGGTGATCTAATAAGCACACACACCCTCTGGAATGACGTCACAGAATATCCGAAATGCATGTTGTGACGTCATTCAAGAGGGGTGGGATCATGCTATTGGAGATCAGCGGTGCCGCTGCAGGTTCAACCGTCAGTGCGCTTAAAAAGAAAGAGTTTAGTCAAGCACGCTACAAAGTAATAAATAATTATAAAATAAATTAATGTCAACAAATGTCAATATCATTAAATAATAATACAACCGTCAACACAATGTAATTCACAATAATGCTTCGTGCGCTTAATGTTTGTCAAAATTCAACTGATTTGCTTATTCCATATGTTAGTTTATACATCCAAGCTGATTCGTTTATAACACTTAACTTACTCATTAGATCTTCTAGCCGCTTCCAGTGGCGTTCTTTCATGGCTCTATCAGCCATGAGTTCCAGTATCGGACAAGTTTCGTTAAAGTCGTCGATTTTCTTCTTCAAATCAATAAATGCCGGCCAGTCTTTCATGACTTTGGGCAACTTACGGCACCTAAATATTAAAAGATATATGATTTATATGCCTGTCATCACAAACGACTGTATCTTTACAGACTATGTATAGCGTATATTCACATTACCTGACATCGAAGTCACCCAGCTGATTTATGATCACCTCAATATCGATTTCACTCCACGGAGTTTCAAAGTAGCCATCTATTGAGTTCATTACGGATAAGTATAGGCCGTACCTGAAAAATTTGACCAAATTCAAATGATATATTGTAATTTAAGACATTTAGGTCGGAGGAGTTATGGGCTAATACCGTCACAGATTGGACACCCAATTATCGGAAACGACGCCGCGGCAGACCTAAGAAAAGGTGGACAGATAAGTTGCGGGCCTTCGAAAGTAACTGGCAGACCCAGAATCGGGGGGAAACCTTTGCCCAGAAATGGGATGATATGGGCTATTAAAAAATTTTTAAGATATATACTCTACAGCTGGAGTAACTGAGACAACGATATGATCTATGCTACTACTCAGTGGATGCATTTCTTAACGAAAAAACAGTTAATTAATATGTGACGGCCTTGACAAGGTCCAGAGAGAACTATATGACTAGAATAATGTCACCTAAATGTTAGTTAACAGTTATTATGTTAACATCTTTCTGTTACCTATGGAATGCAATCAATATATTGAGTATAGTATTGAGATCGTCACCTTAGTGGCTTATCATTTCAGTGGTTCTACTTACAGTCTGTTAAGTAAATTGAACTCTTTCCTCTTCTGACCCAAGATGGGATACTCTTTGACTTCCATTCCAAATAGTTTCTCTCCGTTGGCATACATATAGTATCGTCGATCCAACTCTTCAAATCTCGATTGGAACATAATCACCCTGTAGATATTTAATAGCTATTATATAATCTTATTATTTGTTAACCCTTCTAAAAGGTACATAACTGTTCTCTGTCAATGAAATAACAATAGGAAGATCTTTTCGTGTTTTTTATCTTTTTCTGTTGAAGGTGGAGGGTTGGTCTGAGGCTGTAAGAATCTAAATCTAACTCGCGTACCATATTTTCGCTTTCTAGGACTTCGCGAAGTGCCCCAGGCTCTAGAGGTTTTGATAGATCTAGACTATTATTTTTAAGAATTAAGAGAACCCAAAGTATAAAAGGTTGACTGATGAAACTGTGTGTGTTTTATAAATCTGCTAAATACGTTTTAGTGCTATTTGAGCTGGATAACATTATCCAAGCTTGTGATGGTTTGAAAAAACGATGAAACGAGTCGAGAAAAGGCAGGGACTTCTAACACCAGAATGTATGAGCGTTTATGACATTATTGTATGGGCGGATTTGTGCCGGAGAGTGTTCAAAATGCATCACTATACAGACCTGTCACTAGCCTCGCGTGCCGTGAGTCCCGGTGTCATGGGGCCGAAAGTGTCGTAGTCCTTCTCGAACTTGTTCAGGTCTTTCACGTACGCGTTGACACCCTCAGTCAGTTCCGTCTGAAGCGGCCCTTGCATATCCACAATCTTCTGTTGCACTTGCGCCGACTACCAGAGACGATACACGTTACCCTAGTACGGACGCTTTAGGCAAAGTAACTTTTGCGCATGAAAGCGTCGATGTTCTAATGGTTATGGGGCCCGATTCATACCCGAGCTACGGGGTTCAAACCACAGTGCCGCCACGTACCAATGACTCTTTTCTGAGTTATGTACATTAGTTGAACACTTACCCTAACATCTTACGGTGAGGGAAACATCGTGATGAAACCTGCATACATTTAGGCGACTGTATGTGTAGCCATGATCCAATCTGGTCAGCTATTAACAGGGTCACGGAGGTCCGATGGCAGTCGCTCCACTGCAACTACCTAATCTGCCAAATCCTGGAGCATGGTCAAGGCGGACCCCAGGCCCTCGCGCGCGAGAGTATAACAGAGACATAAACGCCAAGATACACGAAACATATCGCTCCGGCATGAAAAGGCGCATTTCGTAAAAGTTATTTTGTTCTACTTATACTCACGCTTTTCACACCTTTTCACACAGGGGATGTAAAAAGTTGTAAGTTTCACACAAGAGCAAGTATCCATCGAGATGGAAATCACGACTTATAAGTACATGTAATAAATGTACAGGACGTAAAGAAACGGCTTGACATAGGCAATGGACATACATTCATTCATCTACTACAGAACATTGGGTCCGTATCACCTATTCCGCCTATTGTTTATTTATTTATTAGTTCATTGTCACGCATACAGTTTTTCCTTAAGCAGCTCAGTGAAGCTCTTAATCCCATTTGATGACAATAACGAAGACACATTTCGATTATCTATATATCTATAAGTTTAGTAATAGATGGTAAAGTAAACACGTACTGTCAACAGCATGTTCTGGAAAGTGTATCTCAGCCCGTACACCATGTCAGCATCTTCTTTAGGTATGTCAACATTGAACTGTGAAAATGTAGTGTAACTTTCCTCGATTAGATCGATTTCCATATCCATTCTAGAAATGAAAGAGGTATGGATGAAATATAAGGTTTTCGAATTAATTACTTAGTGAAAGAGCAAGGTAAAGTAGGAAAAACATGCGACGTTATTTATTTTAAAAATTAAATTTTACATTTATACGAGTATGATATATATTCGTTTTTTTTATAGAAAATAGGTATTTGACCCACCTGATTTTCTACGATGGCGCATAAGTGTCTATTAAATACCTATTCACTCTTATTATCTATATCACCCTCATTTGCAATGTTAGTTTATTCAAGAGAATCATCTGTATTCTCTTGAATAAACTAAAATACATATTAAACGTGCCGTAACGCACGGAATCCTATGTAACATACGAAACGTCTAAATGTTTGACTGCATCTTTCTCAAATCAATTCTTTGTGACATCGCATGTTTTTCCCCCTGGCCTTCATATGGATTGGAGATAGCGTTCATTGACTCCAACAACGTCATTTACAGTGCCACTAGCCCGGTAACACGATAGTCTACGATCTACGGGTAATATTGGACCTTACCCAATGAACTCCTGCCTGACGAGCTCAAGACACTGCATGGCGACTCTGACATCATCCAAGTCCTTGATTTTCTTTGCCATGGTCTTCATGCGGTCGCTGATGAACTGTTTTAGTTTGACCACGCGTTCCCTGTACGCCAGGCCTAGCAGTTTGCCTAGAATACGCTTCCACTCGATAGACTCCAAGTACAAGGACAGTTTAGTTTTATCTGAAAAATGAATGGGTGAGTAGGTCTAAAGCTTAACTTTTAAGTCTTGTCTTCCGATTTATATTATTTTCCGAAATCACTTAAACGATTTCGAAAAATCATTTAATATAAGGAAGTTACACTATTCCTGAGTACCATCACCATAAGGTACTTGTTATCTGAGAAAAATAATTTATATATGTGACGGATCACGGTCAATAGTATGGACTTATGTGGTCAATAGTACGGACTCATGACGATGAAAACGGAAGTGGGAGTGCGCCCTCTGGTGGGGCGTGCTGACAGAGTCTCGACGGCACGACTCGGGCCGAGTGGCGGCCATTCTTGGCGCGACCGCCGCCGAGGAGTGACGCGTCTTGAAACTGTCTCCACATTTCGTTTGTTTACGTTTGAAGTTCGTTAATAGAAAGTGTTATTTACGTTTAAAAATAAAGTAATTTTAAAATCACCTTTGAAATAAGAAAGTAAATTACCTCAACTGCCTACATTTGTAATACCGCTCTGAATTCTAGTGAAATTATAAGTGATACTACAGTGGAGTAAATGAATACAGTGGAGTAAATGTGAACCTTTTCTTTAATTTATCTGGACGAATACGACCGAATACTGATATCACCACCCTGATGACAATGATCCTGATACACCCCTTTCCTTCACGCGACGACATCAGAAGCGGTGATGACGAACGCAACGCCCAAGAGATGGTATGATGAAAAGCAACAAAGAAAATGCAGATACGCTACGTGAAAGCGTAATAATAAAAGAAAGGTGATTACTCGATCCAGTTGAGTTGCCTACATTAAAATGTAAAATGATTTAACATGTTCAAAGCGCAGCCAAGAGTCCAAACACCCCGAGATATAAGACAAAGACTTCGTCAGAAAGATTGGGGGAGTCATAAAGTAAACAGCAGATCATCTGTACCAAATGGGTCATGGTCAAGGCAGACCCCGGGCCTTCGAGAGCACCACTGGGATATCGACAACATTATTAAAAATCTAGTGAAACTTACTATGGACGGCACTTTGGTATGGCTTCTTTGTTTTTGTTAAATTTAATTTAGATTACTCATGTAAAATATTTTCCTTTTTAAATATAAAATTGAGTTAGTTAAATAATTTGCGTAGTTCTAAATTAGCCAGCTAAAGTTTATTCAATGACTTTAAAGTAAACGCTTACATTTAGATTCATTTAGCAGTGTGGTTTGACACCACAAGTAAATTAATTGCTTAGATTACTGCAGATTAAATAAAATCAAACAATTAAAAACGGTGTATATTAATTTTTTATTTTTGTTTTACTAATACAATTATTTTCTTCTATTGCATAACAATGGTGCACAACGGTTCGCTTCACCTACGAGAACAACATTGGAATGCAACGCTGGACTGGTAGCCTCAACGTGATTGTTTCAACATGGGACGACGATGGTAGACAATCTGCGAGTGTACATGACTGAGAAATGATGTGATATTAACAGTTCCTCTCTATCTGGTGAGTCCTATACATAATTATTATTTAGTAAAAACCTGTGCTGAAGAGGCGCCCTAGCGGATTTTAGGAGTTATTTACTTTGACAATTAAGAAAAGTATTCTGACAGAAACACTATTGATACCCTTAGTAGAGAGAATGGCAGGTTTATTTGTATCTTTAGTGAAACTACAAATAGAAAGAATGTAAACAAAACATAAACAACGTCAGTTACGTCAGTGTTACAATTTGTTGGTAAAAATGTCAAAAACTACTGCTAAGTTTAAAAATGTTAGCTTTTGCGGGTACCTATGTCAATTAATGTAGGCTGTCTGATAGAAAGTTACTAAGAAAAAAAATCACTCCACAAAAATAGTAAGAATTATGTTAAATCCGTCCCAATGTCAAACAGTGTTTATAGTAAAAAAAGTGTTATTTAATCTAAGATTATTTTACCATCTTGAAACATGGTGCGCTATGATTTTACGTATTACCAACATCACGTCAGTTATCAGAAAACAAGAATAAGAAATACTTGGCAAGCATAGTGCTATTATTTTTATAAATTGAGTACGTAAGCATAGTTATGGTGGTGCTGCTGCTGACTGACTTCTTCTTCTTGATCGTTGCCTCACTGCTGAGGATCCTGACATCTTCGGTAAACTGCAAATCTCCTTCGGTTTCGATGAATCGTTCGGATATTTGGTCCACCCATCTCTTCGGACTTCGGCCTCTGGGTCTCTTGCCTTCGACTTTTCCCGTCACCATAAGTCGTTCCAGATTGCTGATTAAGTAAATATTTGATAATAACAGTGTGGCAGGGATGCCGTAGCAGTGAGTTTGTGGAACAATTAGCTGGTGTACTTTAGGATGTTGTCTTAGAGATAGGATAGGCTTCACATAGGCTTCGAATGTGCAAATTCAATAACGACCCCGCGATCTCCGCGATTTCTATGCGAGCGGGAGGGTGCAAACATGTATCGAGAGAAAAAAAAAGAGAAAAATTATTAGCGTGTTTGTTTACATTTAACAGGAGAAATTCGAACGAAATTTTCCATATTTCAGTATAATGTTTGTTATTGTGGTCGTAGTTTCCCAATGTTGTAGAATAGAGAGATAAGATATCCGCGGTAAAAATGGGATCACCGATATACGTTTCTTTTAATACTACAAAAAAAAAGGTAGTTTGGTTAGTAACGTAATTTTATATTAGTATCAAGTTATTTAACGAAAAAAAAAAAAAAAGTAAACACGAGTAAGTGAACTGAGTGACGGTAGATAATTTCGAATTATGTTTTGAGTAACTAAAGATAAACCTGTGACTTAGTTCGACCGAAAACCATGTGTACTAAGTCAATGTGACTTAGTCTGACCTGGATAAAGACTTTGTTAGGCGGATCAATCTAAGACGCTAACCCAATACGTGACGACTATCGAGCCGAGGTTTTTATGAGATTTATGTGATCGTTTTGTTTTCTCAAAATTTGTTGCATCATCGGATGAAGGTGATCGTGTTTTATCAGTGATGGTGGGCTAATGGAGCCTATGGAAGAGTTTTATGGTTGCTTACCGGCCTGATGGAGGCTATGGGAGCGTGGCTAATAGCAGGTAGTTGTTTTAAGCTTTGTGATAAAGTGTTGAACGATAACGATGATGAGAAAGTCCAGATATTTTGGTGATAGTTCAATAGCCGGTTTTATAAATTATTTTTAGCTTCGAGTACTGAAATTTCCTTGATTACTGATATAAAGTAACTATTTTGAGTTCTGTTGTTGTGCCAGTAAGATGAGACAGTGTAAGCAATGGTGAGATTTCATATCCTTCTGCCAGTACAAGTTTTTAAGTACCTGAATTGTTGTTAAGGTCAAACATCCAGATTTATTTGGCTGACTTGGAGTGACCCGGGAGTCATGTCTGTGACTCATTGGGCTAAGAGCCCTGAAAATCTCGGATGTTGTGGCTGTAGATAGCAAATTTTATTTTGTATTTTTTTTAGAAGGCGGCTTGATATGGGATGCCTTCGTTATTACAAACATTGTTAAATGGTTTCAAAATGGGAGCTTAAACGTAACGTAAAGTCTAGATAGAGTATACTCGTTCGAACAGTTAAAATCGATGACGATGATTATTGCTTGTTTAGTTTTGGTGTGGCAACAAATGGACCATTGTTACCTATAACTGGCGTATCAAATAGACGTGAGAGCTTCTTATTATTAAACTTCTGATTTAGTTTTGATATTGGGCAGTAGAAATAATGTTTATTTTTATTTTATTTTATTTTGTTGTTTTTGTAGAGATGACACCGTAAACAGTTGTTCGGATCTGTGACGATTACTTGTTGTGTAACTCGTAGACCGTTATTGACCGGGTTATAATAGCAGATAGACTGTTACCTATCACTGACTTAGTACAGATTTGGTCGAAGGATTGACCACGAGCTGAGAATCGATAGACAGCTTCTATTTATTTGTCCCGCCTGTGTGGCTCCCGTCTGTGTGGCTCCCGTCTGTGTGGCTCCCGCCTGTGTGGCTCCCGCCTGTGTGGCTCCTGCCTGTGTGGCTCCCGCCTGTGTGGCTCCCGTCTGTGTGGCTCCCGCCTGTGTGGCTCCCGCCTGTGTGGCTCCCGCCTGTGTGGCTCCCGCCTGTGTGGCATCCCGCCTGTTTGGCATTTCGCCTGTGTGGCATAGTCTGTGTGACATTAAGTCTGTGTGGTATTTAGCCTGTGAGGCATTCTAGCTGTATGGCATTTCGCCGGTGTGGCATTTTTATGTGTGGCATTTTGCCTCTGTGAAATTTACCCGTGTGTGACATCTTACCTGTATCGTGCTTTGGTAGACGTGACACAGGATATATGATGAATAAACTCATAGTTTGACGATTAGAGTGGCACTGACCAGAGTGACACCCAACCTGTGTGGCACCTAGTCTGTGTGGTATTTCGCTTGTGTGCAGGTCCACTTGCGTGGCGGCCTGGTTGCGTGGCGGCCTGATTGCGTGGCGGCCTGACTGATGGCGTCCGTCGTGTGGTGGTTCGTCGCCTGTGTGTCATTTCTCCTGTATGGTAACATTACTTATTCTTTTTAAATTAGGATGGCGCTGACGGATTACCAAAAATCATATGGCATTTAATGAAGGAGTGTTTCAATCCCACTCGAAGTAACATTGGGTCTTTTGCTGAGTACTGAAAATTTGATGTATGTATGTCACATATTTGTAGTGAATCTAAGTACCTACAGTAATGGACGTCGGGGACGATACGCGAGCTCTGTGATTGGGGCTTGTTTCCCACTCAACAAGAGCATCAAGGGGAAAACACTGGTGACGATGATTAAACCTTCTTCATTGGTGGTAATTGTGATACGGTTTATGAACCGTCTGGTGTTATACCTTGTCACGCCTCTCTAATGAACTGAAGTCGTAGCTGAATTTATGTCGGCAACTTATAAAGAATAATTTATGTACAAGATGATGTTGTTATCTCTTAATCTACAGAAGTTTAGTATGATAAATGATAATGGACGTATGTTTTATGTGAAGAATTGGTGGGTTAATGCAGTCGTGATAGATCCAATCACATGATTCATAAGACTTATTTGGGTGATGTGTTGTGGTCAGAAGTGACCGAGCGAATATAGTACTGTGCTATGGTTTTCATGTTTCAGATTACACACGAGGACGTGTGTACAGCAGGACGGCCGTGACGGATCACGGTCAATAGTATGGACTTATGTGGTCAATAGTACGGACTCATGACGATGAAAACGGAAGTGGGAGTGCGCCCTCTGGTGGGGCGTGCTGACAGAGTCTCGACGGCACGACTTGGGCCGAGTGGCGGGAATTCTTGGCGCGACCGCCGCCGAGGAGTGACGCGTCTTGAAACTGTCTCCACATTTCGTTTGTTTACGTTTGAAGTTCGTTAATAGAAAGTGTTATTTACGTTTAAAAATAAAGTAATTTTAAAATCACCTTTGAAATAAGAAAGTAAATTACCTCAACTGCCTACATTTGTAATACCGCTCTGAATTCTAGTGAAATTATAAGTGATACTACAGTGGAGTAAATGAATACAGTGGAGTAAATGTGAACCTTTTCTTTAATTTATCTGGACGAATACGACCTAATACTGATATCACCACCCTGATGACAATGATCCTGATACACCCCTTTCCTTCACGCGACGACATATGTATAACATAAATAAACAAATAGGTTTAGCAGGATATTTGAATATTTACAGAGATCCGAACTGCACACGCAGGTGAAAACCGTGGTATGCGGCCAATATAGGTACCTACAATAAATGGCGGGCGAATTTATACACATCCGTGTATTGTGCTTGGGTAGCACTGGTAGGTACTATGAAGCGACGGATTGACATCACTGATTCGGATGCGAGAACCAACTGCTTACGACGCGAGGATGCCGAATACCGGGGGAAGTGGAAAAGAAAGAACAGAGAAAGCGGAATCGACCGCTAGAATGATGATTATGACGACCTATTGTAAAGCTCTCGTAACTAGTCATTTAACACCAACTTACCTGTATTGATTTGAATAGATCCAATAATATGCCTTTCCGGCAAGTTATTGACTTCGTCAGTTTGATCCTCATACTTTTTGAACATGTCTCGAATGATAACATTCAACGGATTGGAGTCCACAAACTCTTGGACTTGCTGGACCCTGTCTTCGGCCCATAAACTAGAAAATCTGCCATAGCCCTGAAATCAAGCATCATATCATGAAGAGAAAAAATGAATAATTTAATAAAATTATTTTTATAATTTATCCACCTTTAAGAGTTTTTCAATGTCCGGTTTGTACATGAACATCATTCCTTGCAGAGCCATGACTGCACGAACGATTTCTTTATGCTCCGAGACCATTCGGAAATAGTTCCTTATTCCACCGATGCTGGATCCCGATCTGGCTCCTGTAGCGCAATTAAATTTAAATTATGATAATAAAATATATATTTAATTAAGTTATTTATATACTTACATAGCTTGTTAGATTGTCTTTTTTGAATTTACAGCAATCAAGTCAAAATCTCACGAACCAATTGAGAAAAAAAAATTGTGTAGCAAAACAGAGAAGTCTAACGTGAGTATATACCCATCTGGTAAAACTACATGCAGGAATCCTCTTTTATAAAAGCGTCACAAAAAATTACAGCTTGTAAAGGGGAGTCGTAGTATAAATAAGATGAAAGAAACCCTGATTTATATTATCCAATCTCACCAACGCTGCGGTTCTGTATCAAGCCTCCTTCCGCTCTTTGAGCCTTTATTAACTCTTGTTGGCCCCACTGGAATACATTCCGATGAATATCCATTATGCAATTGAGTACCACCTAAAACATATATCGTTGGTACTTACATCAAATCGAAGAAATTTTGGGAACAGCAAACTTTCTCTCCAAAAGACTCGCAGGGAAAATTCCTAGTTTTCTTAATGACTCTTCAGTTATTCAGAAAATAACTCTTTAGGAATTGTTTTTTATTTGTTTTGAACTAGGATAGTATTAGTATTCAATGCTAGGATGTATGTTGCACATAAGAAGTAAATTAATAATAATTTTTAAAAACTTATATGTCTATATTATCTACTTAATATAGAAAAATCTCAAAAATATCTGATGCGCAGTTGAAAAAATTGATACTTTTATCAAATCGAAGATAAAGTTTTATCGCAAACTCAACGGGAAATAGGTACCTGTGAAAAGGCGGATTGTATATCCTCCAAAGTGGGCTTTATCAATATCCTTGGTATCTGAACATACATATTTGTAAGCATCAGAGGCTTCAATTTTTTTTGCTCTTCGGGATCCAGGGTCATTGTAAGGAAACTGAAATATTAAAGCATAAAAATGTTGCAAACTTCAAGGTGAAAATTCAAATTCAGCGCTAATTGTTTTTTCTCTGGCAGCTACAATGTAAGCTAAGTTCAGGATTCTATTTCAGGTTTTTGCTCCCATGTGATACTTACAATTATTTCATTCAGCAAAATGAATCCAGCTTATCAGGTGTTCGCTGCACTGGGAACCATTTAGGAAAGCGCTATGGTCTGTAGTCCTTCAATAAGATGTTATAGTCTTTCATGAAGAATGATACCACCATGCTCCTGTGCTACCCCTCAAGGGTCATCTCTATCTTGTACGGGGTGATGACGTCCGATGTTGTTGGGTTTAATATCTATCTATCTCTCGGATACATAACCATATTATAATGAAAGGATTTTAAAAACCCTTAGCCTACCTGGAGACAGAAGCTCGCTTCCTCAGCAAATCTAAACTTTGCCGCGTGCATTTGATCAACGACTCGAGGCACTTGGTGGCGAAATATGCGAACAGCTCGTTACATTCGTTGACCACGATATTAACCTCAAAACGCTCAGGGCTCTCGATTTCCATAAACGCTATTATATGGAAAGTTTTTATTATAATGGGGCAGTGTCACAAGGTTTAGAGATAGAAATAGAAAATAGTCACTAGAAAAATGTTATTCACCAGCATCTTCAGGAACCGCTTTGGAAGCTGAAGTAACCTGCTTTAAAGCTTTTTCAGAATCCAACCTATAAATAAGTTAATTACGTTTTATCATTAGCCTTATAACGAATAAACAAAACTAACGCCTATAATTTAATTGAATTGTTTTACCAATTTCCCTTAAGATCATTAATCTGCTTCGACGGAATACTATCAAGGAATTTATGAACTAGTTCAGTGACAGCAATCTCTGCGTTCCACGATTTCTGCTGTAATTCATTTGCTAAAAACATAATAACATTTATCTTAGTTTCTTTCAAATAAAAATGAAATTAACTACAATCCTGGTAACAATTTTTCTTACATATTTCATCGCGTCTAACTAAATTGTCTTCATAGAAAGTAGTTGGTTCTACCGCTTGTTCAGGCAAGTGAACTAAAAGAGTCTTCGTCATCGAATGTAATATCACATCAATTCGTGCCTCCTTCATATCTATTACCTGCACAAAATATCATTTATTACTGCAAATGTTGCAGTTAACCGAGCCTCACGCCCCTGTTTACAATAACGTTATTTATAACTTCCCTGTACGCAATACTATCTGCATCTTAAACGTTATATAAGGATGGTGATGAGGTTCTTCTGGAACGTGTTTCATTAAAATCGATTCAACGCTAACATTCGGAAAACATATTTATACAATAAAACATATTTATGTACAATATGTGTTTTTCTGAGACCTGTCGGTTACATTCTTCTTTACCTCTTTGACAAATAAGTCGACCTCATCTAGAGCCTGGCCAATGGAGTCGCAGAAGGCCGGTATCTCCAGCGAGGTCCATGTGATGGTGGACAGACCGGGCTGGAACACCTTCTCGAGTTTGATGAGCTGGGCGCGAAGCAGCGACAGGTACAACTTCGGCATACCCCTACCGGCCACAAGATTATATTCAATACAACCTGAATGGTTTACCGTTACGCAGCTATAGATCTACCAAACGGTAACTAAGTAAGACAGTTCCTACCATAATATTGTGTATTTTTAAGATTTCATTTATTTAAAGACAACATTTTTCACACGATTCTGGTGTGCCAACCAAAACACCGGCTAAAACCAAATGTAAAAACCATACATACGACGCGTAGGTATCGACCATTAGCGGAAGATATGTTTGAGCCATTTAATTAAAAGCTTTTTATGACTTCTGCAAAGGTACCACATTCATAAATAACTTATGAATGTGGTACCTACTACTACTACTCTGTTATATCTGGCTCTAGAGGCTAACTAGCTAGGACCTCCGTAAACCAGACAAGGGGCAGCAGCGTTTCTGTTCTGTGTTGTAAACTCTGCAATCGCCAACCCGACTCCAAAGCGTGGAGATTATGGCAAATCCCTACTAATGTGGACAAGTTCATCAGTGGACTGTTATGAGCTGTTGATATGATGTTTCTTACCTTCTAATGTGATTGTTTCTATCAACTAGAGATTTTATTCGTTCATAGCTTCCAAATATTCGGTCCTTTGAGAAAGCGACGATTTGTGCTGAATCGGGTACGCCTGCAACATTCGATCAAGATGCCAAACTAGACTAGGTAGTATTAGTAGCCTACATACATAGTATTATGATTTAGAAACAGCTTAATCACTCTAGTCTTGACGCCCTACCTATCTACGTCCTACGACATAATTAGGATAGGACGTCCGCCCGCGTCGCATTTTCCGTAGAAAGGGATTCCCATCCCAGTAGAAAGGAGCCGGCTCGGCGTCACCTTAACACTCTTCGATTTATCAGAAAGACAGCCCCGTAAAACGTTTTTTAATTGTACCTTGGGGACTACGGGAATGTTTTAAGTATATTTAGATAGGCGTAAGTATTCGCGTCACGTTACCGAGAGCCACAACTAAATTTCCATTTTCTTTGTATGCCAAAGGTAAGACCACTTACTGAGTCCCAGCTGCCACATATACTCCACCTCCCGAATACACTCCGGTATATAAATGTTAAAGTTCACGATGTACATGTTTGTGACCGGGTGACGGATGAGAAGTGGCGCGATTAGGCCCAAACGCACCTGAGAAAAGTATAACATGACTCATAAATTACAAATCGATACGGTGATATACAAACATTTGATGTCTAAGTCGGTTTGCCAGCATGAAAGTTGTCTTTGAAACACGCGATCTGCGAAGCTCTTATCTCTCAACCTATAGTTACAGCGCTGCGGCAGCGTCGTGTAGCAATGCGTAGGTACAGTCAATAGAAAACTGAATGCAAGTTGTGTGAAATTTGCCGTGTTACTATTTTCCGACCTTTGGTTTGAGATATTTCTCGTATTAGAACAAATTAAGAATTCAAACCAACTGCTAAACATGTTTACATTTACCTTAGAAAAATCAGACACTACTATATGCTTATGTACTAAAAATTATTTAAGATTACCTGGTCAACATTTTCTGCCCAAGCATCATGATAAATCAATTCATACTCAGTAAATACAATCTGCATGACGTTGAATAACTTTATACATCTTTGTGTATTCTGTAAAAAAAATACGCATATGACATTCTACTATTTTATTGATATAGAGACATTAGCGAGTTGATAACTTATTATACCATACCATGTGCGTGATGACCTCGTAATGTTTCATAAATACTTTCATGGGTTTCTTGATGTTGTCGTCGTAGAACCTAATCCACATTATCCTGCCAGCAACAGGTGGCATGTTCCGCGGTAATTCTGGACATTCCCTTTCTTCATTGTACCTGACATGGACATTATTTATTTTGACATCACAATACTAGTAACTGAGTATTGTGATGTGATCGAGATAGAGGGAAGGAAAAAGAATAACGCCTGTACGTACATTAAATCCCTATTCGAGTCACTGTCGAGTCACTTCCTTTTCGACAAACGATGCGGCAGCGCAGTTTTGTTTTTGTTTACATTTTGGTACAGGTACAGTCGGCATACAATATTAGTGTGTGCCTACTGGATCTGGACTAACATTATCTATCAAATGGGAACATGTAAGAACGTCTTTGTAACATCGTTTCGTCGAATAAAGATATTTTCTTTCTTTCTTTCTATGATTAAAAAGTCATTTAACCATTTACCTAGATACTGCTAAACTGATACTACTAAGATACTGTTAAACCATGACCTTTACTGCCAACTATTGCGAGAGCAGTCCGCCAAACCTTTCGCCTTGATATATGAGGGTTAAGTCAATAAAGGTCAAAATTATTAAATGTAACGTTGTGTTGTAACGATTTACGAAGATAACGTTTTTAACCCCTCACGAGAAAAAAGGGGTATTATAAATACATACATCTCTCGAACGGATCGACCGTTTTGAATGCGGTTTCCTCTATTTGCGAGCCAGTTCAATTGAGATGGTGCTTAGCTTCGTTTCAAAATCGCTTCAATAGTTGAGAAAATATTTGAGTAGATTTATGAAAACTTGGCCGGTGGTTATTCGACATTTCTGTCGGTTAGGTCGGATATACGGTACTCGCATATCACTATAATTTCTACTTAATATTTATATGCATAATTTCTACGAAATGCCAATCAGTAATCGGCTCTACAGACTACTAACTATATCGGAAAATTAATAAATAGCTACTTATAGATACTCGTATTTACCTGTCACGAATGGTCTCAATCTCTGCCGTATATTTGCTTATTGAATCATAGTATTGGTCTTCCAAATACAAGCATTCTAACTTTAGCTTCTCAAATCTCGTCAACAGTTGCAATGCGATCTCTGTCGTGGGACACTTATTCACACTCTGGCAATAAACACAATAATATTAATAACGTTATACCTAACTTCTTATTCTTATCATAAAGTCTTTCACACTCAAACCAGTATCATCATTATCATCACAGCCCATAACAGTTCACTGCAGGACTTAGGGCCTCTCCCACGAAAGGCAAGGTTATTGCCATAATCTCCACGCTTGGCAGGCGGGTTCGAGATCGCATTGTTGTAAATATAACAATGGGAAACGCTGCTGCCCATTTTCCAGCCTACGGAGAGTCTAGATCTTTTGCCTCGGAAACATTAGTCGTCTTGTACGACACCCATAAGTGTAATGGGTTGGCGCTATTCTACTCTGCCGGACACCACACGGCCAAATACCGAAACCAGTATGAAATCATTCAATTACTTACAGTGATCATGAAATTTTCCAGTAACAGTTCTTGCGCAGCAACACTGTCTTTATATATTTTATAATCCTTGTCAAAATCTTGCCGCCTTAGAATAAAACATTGCTTATTATACACGAATTAAGATATAGGTACTTACTTACTAAGTCATCCTACGAAAAAAAAGAGGGTTTCTTTTATTATTTTTTTATTTTAGACTATCCAGGTATTTGACCGCCATCTAACCTGGTGGTAAGATACGGTCGAAGATGGAGCATGCCTGTCTAGGAACAGCCTATTCACTCTAGCTATTATAGTGATCAGGGAACACACTCGCAGGCAACGCGTTCCATTCCTTAGCCGTTCGCATTATAAAGGTTGAACCAAAGCGGCTCATGCGGGTAGCTGGAAGATCCACGACATAAGGATGAAGCGCTCGCTCGGATCGCGTTTTCCGATGGCGGAAAGGGGCCGGCGGAATGAGGTCGTGCAACTGTTTCGCACACTCTATAAGTAATGTGTGGCTTTGTGTGTCTGTCTGTGGATGGACCAATTACAACGCTGTTTTCTGTATTTGAAAGCCAGTTTAATCGATGTGAGTCTTAGCTTGGATTTATTGAAATCGGTTCAGTGGTTTGGGAAATATTTGAGTATATGGAAAGTTGTTCGAGGGTTTACCGACGTTTTTCAATTGGTCAGGTAATTTATCCTAATCACATTTTTGTTTCCAAGTCCAAATATATCAAGTACTTCCCAAAACTTTTAATGCTTTCTTCTTACTTTAACAACATTTTACATAAACTACTTGTAAATTTTTTGCCGCCTCTACCAGTGTATTTTATAAAAGACATCAACGTGCGCGTCTCTCTTTTGTATGAAACATCGATGTAATAATTATAATGCCATCATGTTCAAACATATTTATTAATTGATTATAATAGACACCTATCAGGGAGATTGTTTAAGAAAAGTGCCTATACTATTGTAATAAGTCTTTCGTACCAATACATACTTCATTCTTAATTTAGAAGTAATATACTACCTGTGGTCCAGAGCATCATACGCTTTCGTCGATATGGTTTTGAACAACTTATTAAAGTTTACAGCATATTCTTCGATGCCTTCAAGTGTAGTTTTATTTAGAACGTAGTAGGTAATGTATGTTTCAAATAAATCAATAATCTGTAATAACAAAACTTTACCTAAGGACTTCGTTTTATATAGACTACTCAGTGACAAACGAACAGACAGCCTGGAAAGCGTAAATATTGCCCATTAACATCTAAGATTTATTTATTAAAGTTTCATGTAGGTAACATAAATGCAGAACGCAGGTGTGTTGCCACTGTGAGGACTAAGATCATATGCCTTATTCTTAGAAATTTAACTAAACATATTTCCAACATAAATTTTTAAGGATGGGTGGATGCGTTTGGATGCTTGTTACTCCTTGACTCCTTGAAAGAATTTTGATGAAATTTGGTAGTAATGTAACATACAACCCAGAATAGCACATAGGATAAAATATATCACAAAATTTAATCTGGTCCCTGCGGGATAAAGATACAGAACTTAAAATCGAATTGTAGAGCGAAGTCGAGAGCATAAGCTAGTTAATTTCAAAAATCATCACTAATTATGTAAATGACACGTGGATACCTTCAAAAGTCTCTTTTTAAAGGTCTCGAATTTTCCAAAAATGTACATTTCGGAGCAATCAAAAGGTCTCTCGTCAGCCGCTTCTCTCATCTCCTTCTGCGTTTCGTCGTAACACTCACGGTAGAAGAAATATAAGCTCAAACATAGCTATAAAGAAAAGAAAATTTCTAGTGAAGAACGTACATATATGGTCATCACATACATATACCTACGATGTAGTAATAATGGTATAACGACAATATATATAGGAAAAGGAGATCCTGATAGCTGAGTGATGAGACCATTCGCCTTGCAAGCAGGCAGTCCAGGTTCGACACTCGAGACTCTACACCAACGGGTCTTTTCTAATACCAATTTATCTAAAGATCATAAATTACGATCACACACCACACATTCCGTTAAATATAAATAAGAACTTTGGTTTCGTGCTTTAAAAATAACGTTAAGCGGTCCCGCATACTCACACGAGGGCACACGAGAGCCCGGACCAGATTGGATCATGGTTACTACACATTCAGTCGCCTGAATGTGCAGATTTCATCACGATGTTTTCCCTCACCGTAAGAGCATGGCCGCACTGGGGTTCGAATCCGGTACCTCTCGCTTACGAGTCGGACACCTTAACAATTTGGCCGCCGACGTTCTTCAATTATGATGATGCACGAATGAACCATCAAAATACGTCGATTCGATACGTTTGGCTGATGAATAAAAAAGCCTACACATCTCTGGTCATCTAGTTCAGGGATATATGCAAACAAACGACGACACTCACTTTGGCTTTCTTTATAAAATTCAGTTTGTCCTGATTCCAGATGGTCTTCTTGCCGTTATTGGTGAGGTAGTCCATGCACATGTTCAATATCTGGTTGGTGACCTTCACCAGGAGCGTGGATATCTGTTTGGTGGTGTTGTAATAGCGCGAGGTGGCGAATATCATGCGCACGGTATACAGCAGCCCTGGTATGTACTGCTGCATCGTCAGCGGGTCGCAGCGGTACAGAGGCTCGCAGTACTTCTCCAGTGCGTAAAGATATTTCACATTGTCGTAGGCTTCATTGTAATAGTCGGTTACCATGTTGTCGAGTTGTCTCCATTTCTGAAATAGACGATCAGTCACGAGACTTCTGATATTTTTGCCGAGTCTCTAAGGAGTTTACAGTGCCACAATCACAAATTTATGCCAAAATTTGAACTGTAGAAAAGCGGTGCCACTACATTTTAAAATGTATTTGAACTGACACGCCCGTCACCGGACTAGATATGTTTGTGGCATGGAAATAGGTTAGATTTTAATTAGTAATGTAGTGTATTAAGCGCGACCAGGGACGTCAAAAGCGACATCAAATATCCTTCAAAGGCCCAAGTTTGCTGTACTTATTATAGGCAGACTAACATCCGTAACGTTCATAAGGGCGCTCCTGTGATTTATATGTCAGTTAGGTACAGTATCATACTTTTAGTATCTTTGAGATAGCCCGAAAAACATCGTACTTACCTTAATCAGCCTCGAGTTGGCCCTGACCAGCGTGTGTATGTACATCTGACAGGGTTCGCTCTTGATGTGCTCGATGATGGAGGTGAACGCCGTGAGCTGCCGCCGCCAGTGGTCCAGCTCAGCCAACGGCCCGATGTTGGACGGCTCCCGCCGCAGTTGCTGGCTTTGCACCAGCACCTGAGGACCTCACCTCGATCAGCTCAGAATGGTGAGCTTTTGACTATATGATACTTCGACGTAATCTATGCTGTCCATTGTTATTCTTTTCTTATATAATTATAATCTCTCTATACTAAATATTATAAAGAGGAAATTTTGTATGTCGATTTTGTAAGTTCTTTTAGTAATAGGAAACCACATTATTCCTGAGTGACATAGACTACTTTTCATCCCGGAAAAATAATAGTGTCCCGCGGGTTACTGCTAGTAGGAGTCAGTAGGACATATTTTGATGTTGATCTGAATCATTAAAACTTATTAATATTGCACAAACCACATAAAACATAGTTAATTTAAAAATATTAACGTAGGTATACTCTTCTACATAGAAAAATTATGTGTATTTTTTATGCCACTCAGTAAAACAAACAGACTGAGCACCTGATGGAGAACGGTAACTGTGATCTACATCTACCATTCATTAACTATTGTCTAATTGGAACATGATAAATTAAAGAAATTAATTACCATTGTAATTTGTTTGATCCACTGTTTCACGTAATTGCATATTTCTTCAAGCACATGAGTCTTCGTAATTGCAACTTTCATCTTCTCTGGATCTGACAACTCTTCCTCATATAACTGCAAGTCTATATTGAACCTTGTGCAACAGTCCAAGTCTATTTTTGTTTCTGAAGTAGATATTGAATTATAAATATTCAAACTTAGTAAATAATTCGACTTACGAGTACTTTATCATTTCATTTTCAACAAGGCTACTTAATTTCATCAGGGGTGATCGGGGTTACACTAAAGTTTTCGAGAAGCTGTGGTGGTGGCTTATGCTTATTGGCATTGTCTTGTCTTCGCAATCGCCGCACTGGCAACGGTCTTTATTCGCGTTTGCACTTTTGAGAAAAACACCCTCATGGTCCCTTATTTACGGCAATACACTTCATCACATCCAAACCGGCTCGACTTCCCGACATTGCCAGCTTGTAGATAAGCTTCTACCCCACAATATCCAGCGCGTCGTAGAGCGGAGCCAATTGAGCCGTCCGCGCACGTAACGGTTATTTCGTACGGAGCAGAGATACAAGTTGCGCAAAGTCGTAAGTATGTATGGCGTGGGGAAGGCCTTATCAGTTCTGAGACACTTGGGCCAAACCTTAAGAAAAATATTTCAATTTGCTATTTTTATTTCTGCCGACTTACTTGCAAGATAATCCATAAAGAGTAATATTTTTGACACATAGTATCTTATTATGTCGTCACTTCGAGGATTGGGTGGATTTATGTCACCCCAGGCTTTCGACGCTTTCAGTGCTGGTATGTATACTTTAGTCATTGTCTTGTATATACCAGATACAACATTATCAGTTTCAGGGTATATTTCGAAAATTACGTAGAAATAATCCTATAACAAATATAGAAAAATAATAGGTAAGTATATTTATTCACTGACACATACTTGCTCTATAGCTAAAAATATTAAGGTACATACGTCGGCCACATTTTTACTTTCAATAGCCTTATTCTTGAGCCTATAAAATGCAACACATTTTCCTTCTGTTCTTATGGTGGATCCATCAGATATATAAGTCCTAGCCATCAATCCTTTTTGATTAGGTATAAACCTTCCGGATTCTGAAAAATGGTTAATTAAAATAAAATGTATGCATTATCTTTAAAACGTTTCGCGATCTGCGGCGACGAAGGCCGACTTGTCTGGGATAAGAGAATTTCGAATTTACACGGACGTTTTTCCGAAGAGTTTAAGTGCGGAAAAAAAGCATAATAATCTGAAAATAAACCTCACAAAAACCTTAAACCTTTTCGGTTCCAACAATGTGTGATGGAACACATTTGTATGAAATTATTTTCAAAAAGCTATATATATCGCTTGCTAAAGCTAAAAAACTACTCTAGATTTGTTGCCTGGCTTTTGACAAGAAAATATAAAAACAAACAAAACCAAAACAAAGATAACAACTAATAAACAATAACATTATCATTTATCTTACTTATACTATATTTTAACTATTATTTAGAATAACAGTTTGTGTGTGCGTTTGGATGTAGGTACGCGTGTGATTGCAATTGTGTTTCTAGAGGATTATTCCATTAGTTAGATGAGTCTTTGTAGGATAGAGTAAGTAGCCATATGGTTACCAGTTTCCTCACTTTCCAAATGCAGGAGGATATAATGTGGCAATTAAGTTATGTTAGTACAGGCAACTAATATAAAAAGCGTAATGAAGGCGATAGATGCTAAGCCTGGCCGCCGCGAAGGTGATCGACGCCAGGTCGCATTTTTTCTACCACTACTGTTTCCTGTTTTTTTAAATATATCATCATCATCATCATAGCGGTCCGCTTTCCTACTGCTTCTTCTCAAGCTTGCGCAACACGTGACCAAACCAGCGTGGGCGAGTCCCCTCAATCTTATCCGCGATATCTCTCACGCCGAGGCTAGATGTATTCGTTACGTACTCGGTCAAGTCGTGTAACTCCGCACATCCACCGCAGCATTTTCATGTCATGAACGTGCTTCGCCAGCGCCAGCTAGGTTTCGTTTCGCAGATTTTACCACAGAATTACAGACGTGATTCGCCGTTGGTTGTGCATGCCTGATGATAAACAGTCATCGCAGCCTATGATCGTTTGCAATACCATTGCAAATTCACGAGTTGCCGACTCCGTAAAAACCGTTCCACCCCTTTCTTGAAGAACTTGCTATTGTACTCTCCAGGGAAAACCTCTCCAGGTAGTAAAAAGCTTAAACAGTACCTACTAAGTAAGCAGTTCACGCATGAACACTTCCTTAAAATTAAGTTAAAGTTTAGTTAACTACTTGACAACTTAATAATCAGCCTTCCACAAACTTGCGTGCTTACCCATTTTCAGTGGTGGCAACATAGCATCACATACAACAATGCAATTTCTTCCGCCTTCGACTACTGCACTATCTAGTAGTTCTATATGAACGTCAGCATCGTATACACCTTCCTGAAATAAAAGTTACTAATGTTGTTAGTTGAGGAAATAGGTTGACACAGGTAGAATATACACTTACAACTTAAAAGTGGACAAAAATAGTGTAAAATAATTTCAATACTTCAGATTATTGGTAATCTTTACGTACCAGCATGTACTCCGTCGGTTTATTGAAAATACATGCTGCCATCTCTATTAAATATCGATTTTGGGTCTTCAAACCTCCCATACGGGCATTACGAGCTTCTTTGGCTTTGGCCTAAAATAAATACGTAGAATAGGGTAAAATTATGCAAATAAAAGTAAATTATCGAATTTCAATAAGTATCATTTATTTACTTGTTTGTCTTTATAAGACTCATGCCCTAATGCCAAAGTACTGGCAGAAAGCCTACTCTTCCTCTGGATATCTTGTAAACGCTGGCTGACATCGAGGATGGCTTCAAGAGCTGTACGGTCTACATCCACGGTTGGGCCTTCGTAGTTACTGTCATAGCTCTCCCTTTTATCAAATCTTGAAGAAACAGACTTAAGTTTTCTTGCAGACGAAGACTGACCAGGTCCATGACCTTCGCCGTGGTCCGCCATATTGGGGATTCACTTCTCAAGCTTGTCGTTTTCCAGCAAACCTATCTTCCACTATCTTGCTGCCTCTCGAGAAATATATTTATTTTATTTAAATTGATATTGTCAACATGTATTGAATTGTTTTCACAACAATCAACGTAAACAAAACAATCAAATATTGATAGATGGTCGACTGAAATATTCCAATTTCAAACTTGGTTCGAATTGAGTTTTAGTTTTGAAAAAGTTCGTATAGGCACCTAATGATCAAATAAATGACCTTTTTCTACTAAGCCCTCAACTGGTGTAATCACGCCTCTTATAGCAGAACCTAAACAGAACTGACCTGCTTAGAATGAGACAAGCTTATGTGACACGTATAGCGCTTTCTCATTCTAAGCAGGGCTGTTCTGTTTAGGTTCTGCTATAAGAGCTCATGATAAGCCTCAACGGCTTTAAACAAATTGGACATACATGCACGCCGGGTCCACTAGTTACTTATACTTGCTGCCATAATCATGCCCCCGAAATCATTTCACACTGCATGCGCCGCGTGATCAATTCAGATTTTTACAGCCAAAATATCAAAATTTCCGAGCTAGCTACGCTCGTTAATTCATTAGTTTTCTTTAATAAGTTTGCTACAGCTCTTTTTAACCAAAAATTTAAAAAATTCGAGCTCGCTACGCTCGCTTATTTATTAAATATTCGCACTAATCGCGCTGCCTACTTACAAAAAGTACGCGGTTCGAGCAAAAAGTCCGAGCTGAGCTCGCTGCGGCTGCGCACACTCAGTCATTAGTTTTTGTTATAATTAGGTATAATTTTAAGAGAGGTATCCCGTTCGCGGGTATCCCGTTCGAATTGAAGCCGCCCGACTGGGGAAGTATTTAACAGTTTATTGTTCACACGATAGAGCATACAGTTATTTAACAGAAGATTAAGACACAACAGGCACTGCTTATCTCTAGAAAGAAATCTCTTCCAGCAGGCCTACCAGAGAGAGATGATATAATAGACGCCGATAAGACGTGCACAATAAAACAAAAAATATATGTATATACATATACATATTATACCTAAATATACCTACATACATATATATTATTATAAACTACATACAATAACTATGTCTAAATACATACCTATACTATTATAAATACATATACTAAAGGCACTACAACACATTCAGGCACATAATGTTAGGTAATGTTCTTTCACACGCTTCTTAAAAGTGAAAATTGTCTGACTGTCACGCACTTCGTGCGGAAGAGCGTTCCAGAGTCTTGCAGCATGAACAGTGAAGGAGTAGGAAAAGAAATCGGAATGGTGGATAGGGATCGCCAACGAAGACCTTACACTGGACCGACAATGCTTGTCGAGCGGACGGGAGAAGTGAAACCGTTCACGGAGATATGAGGGAGCAGAGGGGTTGTAGAGGATATTATAGAGGGTGGACAGGATACGAGCATTCCTACGCAAGCGGATGGGGAGCCATTTAAGCCGGGATCGATAGCTAGATACATGGTCATATTTTCGCAAACCAAAAATGAATCGTATGCATAAATTTTGCAGACGCTCTAATTTGTTTAGAAGCTCCTCAGTTGCATCTAAATAACAAGGAATCTGCGTAGTCAAGGAGAGGAAGAAGAAGTGTTTGAGCAAGTGATATTTTGGTTTTCAGAGGTAAGAAACGTTGGAGACCTTTGACTGATTGAAATGAGAAATACATTTTTCTGCTGACCTCATTGACGTGAGGCAACCAGGACAAATTAGAATCTAAAATCAATCCAAGATTCTTAGCAGATTTGCTAAGTGGAATTAGGGTATTGTCATACATAATTTGAGGTACCGCAGTTACAGAACTAAACAGCCTACGCATGTATGGACTACCTATGACTAGAACCTGCGACTTATTCGGATTAACCAATAGACCGAAAGATTTAGCCCAAGAACATATATTTTCCAAGTCGTTATTTAGCCGGTCAAATGCCTCCCTGTATTCCGAAATTTTGAAGTACCTCCACCTTACAGAATACCGCATCTAAACAATATTCTTTTAAATAGTATTGTATTTCTGCCGGCGAGTAAAGTTTCCAGTTCTCCATGGGGTGGAAATTTGGGGAACCGTGGCTTTGGCAGTGGAGGGACATTTGCCTTTTTGCTGCCAGAGTAACGTGTTATAGAGGTGGGCAACGCATTGGCGATACTCTCGGTGTTAATAATGTCTATAGGCAGTGGTGACCACTTTCAATCAGGTGGCCTGCCTGCTTGCCTGTTTGCCTACCGTATGACATAAAAAATAAACATGTTCACCCCGAGTCAATTGAGCCGAAATAGGAAAAATTTCGAGCTCGCTACGCTCGCTTATTTTTCATTTTCAGTTACTTTTATTACGATTACTCCATATTTTAAGGATAATACTTTCGAAGGGCTGCATTGTGTGGCTCATAAGTTTGATACGTCGGTAGTTTCCGCACCCCAGGACACTGCCCTTTCCTTCATAGATTGATGTAATAATATTGGCGCGCCACGCGTCAGGTATAAGCCCCGTGGCTACGATCTTGTCTTGAATAGCTCAGTGAGCAAGAGTACGCCCGGGGTACCCGTGGTTGTCCAGATTTCTATGGGTATTCCGCCATGGCCGTTATTTTAAATATCTTTTCCGTTCTTCATACAGGCTAGCGATCACTCCATATAATCAGGGGTAATCGGACTTGTCATGCCAAGGTTTGCAGGAAGCTGTGGTGGTAGTACCTGTAGTTGTTGGCCTCGTTAGACAGTTCCTTGATATGACCGCACCAACAAGTATCTACAGAAATCTAAAAAAGAATTTAGTGTTTCGATTTATATTTATTTATGTGGTTCATACATAGAGAAAAAAATTTATCTACAGAAGCAGAGAGAACATATCGAGTTTCAATTCGATACAAAATGTCACACATCTCTAATACACACACACTAATGCAAATGCAGGGACAGAACAAGGCAGTCCATCTGCAATGTTATATTTTGCTACGAATTTCCACTCTTAACGAATATAAACAAATCTGACTTGTGAGTATATTTCGCTCCGGATGATTTTGTCATTTTTTTAAACTTGTCCTTGTAATTTTATATTGACATTATAATAAAAGGTAAGGTGTCTAGTGAATCAAACTCACGCCCTGATTCCTACCACCGTCTTTTTGATCTCTCGGTCCTACATACCGTGAATCGGCAGTGCTTGCTTTTGCATGAAGGAGGGTTTTAAGGATATTGACCGGTATAAATATTTATTTGTTGTCTCATAACTTCTAAACTAAGTAGGTACCTACTTACATATCGTTAGAAGTATCTTCATTATCAACAGGTTGGTCTATGTGACTTCACAATGAATTGAATATGATGCCCTCTAGATGTCGTAGTCATAAAAAAATGAAAAGGATAGGTACATTAATATATTTAACAGGCAACATATTATTTTTTCAGTAAAAATTCATATAATGATGATACACCAGGACTGAAGGGACTTGCATCTACTTATTATCTTATTGTTCAAAATGTTTACAACGCTACACTTCCAATTTGCAACCCAGACATCGCCATGTCTGGTCTTTAGGAAACCTAGAAAAATGTCATTTAGGTACATTTTTTGTATGAAACCCTAATTTATACATATAAAATTGAGGACCGCTATTTACAAGATTTGAGTACTTATTAAAATTTTATACAACTAATACTAAATCCGACCCTGTTAGCATCAAAATATTTTCGATCACCGAAATATTGCTCAATTTGCCAATAATTTTAAATCTATCATTAATGGTATGGTGTTTTAAGGTTAAGCATTTCAATTATTGCAAATTCACACTATTACGATGAATATTTTGTCACAATTTCTAAAATTGATTCCCGATCGCCGCGACCACGAATGAAATTACTTACCGATTTAAAGATAATCCAGGTAATAGGATAATGCTGCAATATGTAATTTACAATTACTTTTCAGTCTGTTTTGAAATATTAGTTTTATTTCTTCGATGCTGTAAAATGGCCTTTAACATAGAGGAGATGGGGGAAATGGGAGTCACATAAAAAATATCATTATTTAAGTCACAAATAATCAGTCTTTTATTTTACTTATTTTAATACCTTAATTGTATAAATATTATACAGTAATAATACCTTAATTGTATAAAAATTATATAAACCCAAATCTAATAATGAATGGAGTACCTAGTAACTTGCGTAATTAGACTCTATAAAAATAAATAAAATATTTATTTTCTCTTTACATAGGTAGAAAGAGAAATAAAAAATTTGAAAACAAATTTTTACTCCCATAAAACTTATATTAACAAATTATAAACTTTTAAATAACTTCTAACAATCATTAATGTTTATATTATTACTACTATTGCGCTCTGTGCTCGGCCAGCTAAGCTGGCTTCGAGGCTGAATGACAGCGGAATATGCTTGGGAAGCGTTAATCTTTTAAAAAAAAATCCCAAATACCGGGTATTTTTTTTGTGTCTGGCAATACTTGACAACCATGCTAGGGGCCGCTTAAGAAATGTTAATAATTTAGTCTGTTATGCTACATGTAAACGTTATGTTAAATGTATGTAACAACTGTTGAGTTGCCTATATACTATAGATGACCTTGCAACATCTCAACAAGCGGCTGCAGGCATCCCAGTATGGCCTTGTTCGTAGCTGCCAGCCCAGCGATCTTGTCCACCATTCGCTGTTCCACTGCGATGCGCCGCTCGTCCAAATCATAGGCCCAAACCGCGAATTAACATCGCGATCTAAAATATATTACAATTAGAGTTTGCAAAAAGTTGGGGACAGGTATTGCCTAGGTTAATGGTTAATAGGCTCCTCTTTCCGCACTTGAACTCTAACTTGGTCCTTTGTACGTAGTTAAGGCGTGCTAATTTACAAATACAAATACAAATACTTTATTAGTAACAGAGTTACACGTCAAAGTGGCAAGTTGGTACCCAGGAAGTATCTTTATACGAAACACATTACAATTCATTATAATTTACAATGTCGACGCCGTAGACTAGACTAAATTATTCATAACAAAATATAAAAATGTCAAAATTTCGAATTATTAAAAATCATTCATTAGACAGCCCAGCTCCCTCCAGAAGTCCAGCAGTCTCTTCGGACGCTCGCAGATCCCTCGGAGGGACCCCGTTCCTAATGTGACTTTTACCCTGTGGTCCTGTAGTACCTCACACTCCAGGACCACATGGGCCGCCTCGGTTCCTCGTCTACTAGGCATCCCCTGCATAAAGGGCTGTCTGTAGCTCCAATTGTGAACAGTAGTTTGTTCAGGGAGAGGTGTCCTGTTATTGTACCAACTACTGTCCTGAGTTCTGTCCGTTTGAGATCTAGCAGTTTATTAGTTAGTCTAGGTGATCGTTCGGTCACCACCAACTTCGACTGCCTACATCCTATTGTGTTTTAAGGTATTGCCTACAATCTAGGTAGAGCCTCGGTGGCCGAGCGGTACGCGAGAGGTTGCTGGGTTCAACTCCCGCTTCGGCCATGTACTAATTATTTTTTTCTGAGTTAAAACGAGTTACGGTGAGGGAAAACATTGTGATGAAACCTGCACATTCAGGCGACTGAATATGTAACCATGACCCAATCTGGTCAGGCTCCCCTGGTAGCAGGGTCACGGAGGTCCGATAGCAGTCGCTCCACTATAATTACTTGATCTGCCAAATCCTGGATCATGGTCAAGGCGGACCCCAGGCCCTCGTACTCGAGAGCACAACCGGGACATTAACGCCAAGATGAACTAGTAACATACCTACCGCCATTATTTTCTTTATCCATCCCCCTGTGTGGACGATGTGCGTTAAGAGTCTGTTCCCACGATAGCCTCCAGCTTTCCTCTTCGCATCTTTTTACGAGTCGCTGTAACTCATGTGATCGAGGATCATCGCCATCTGGCATGTAAACAGTGCAATGTCCAGCTGTATCAGACTTATACCTTGCTTGTTTGTTAATCTGATCGCTGGTAGATCCCTGCAACAATAGTTCAAAAGTCTTTGTACATATAATAATATTACTGCTAGTATAAATACATGTTCTTGCTATTTCATGTACATTCGAAAAGTATAAGTAGGTACTTTACCTTCTGTATTCCGGAGACCGCATATGCGGTCCGCCCTAACCCCAGCGGCGGAGGTTTATTTGGATGACGTCACTCGGCGGTGAAGAGGGCGTCATCGTCTTCTAAGAGCACGTCCTTCTTTCCTCCGTCGAGGCCCAGTTTATCGAAACTCCGGATGGACACAATCTCCCCTCGAGGGCCAAGGGTAGACTCCGATACTGCAATTTCCGAGTCTCGACTTGCGGCCTCATCTTCCACCTGGGCGGGCCTCTCGGAGAACTTGCCCCTCCCAACCTGGAACTTGAGGTACACATTCCCCAAGTTGAAGAACAGCTTGCACCCTCTTTCCAGGACGGCCGGGACGATCGCTTCCGGGATGCTCACCATCACGAAGGTGTTTTTGCCCTGCACCGTGAGCCGGTGTATCAGCCAGTCGTCGAGTTGCGCCCAGCTGTTCTGCCATCGCAGCAGCTTCCCTGCGACCGAGGCTTTGTGCCATTCTCCGGGGAGGAGAAGGCCGCAGCGTACTCGCCGCATGAGCTCATTTCCTTCCTTTACGAATATCTCCTGGCCGTCGGAAAGCTTACACCCTGTGAGGACTCGCTTAAGCCAGTTTTTCGTCTCGACGTTCAGGCACCACAGCTTCAGGCTACCGTCGGCGTAGATCGGGCGGCCCTGGAACATGGCGCACGCATCCTTTTCTCTGTCGGACCCCTCGATCATCTTCATGGTCAGGAGTCGTTCGACTTCCGCGGCTTTCTCGCGACCCAGGTGGTTCCTCGCGGTGGTGATGCCCACCACCAGGTCGGATTCCGTCGCGTGCGCGAAGGTATGGGGCTGGGGCCGGAGCGGAGGTGCAAACCTCTGCCTGCCGGGACTTTCGGACAGGGCTGAAAATTAAATGTTAATTTAAACCCAAGATATAATAATAATATGTAAGTACATATCATGAACCAATCTGGTCAGGTTCCCCTCTTAACAGGGTGGGATGTGCAATCGCTCCACTGAAATTACTTGACCATGATCGTGGATCATGGTCAAGGTGGACCCAAAGCCCCCGTGGTCGAGAGCACAACCGAGATATTGACGCCAAGATGGTTATTTTGTTATTTACATATCATGACCCATGACCAAATGGGATGCTTACTTATATAAGCTTGCGTAATACACTCTATACTTTCTGCCTACGCCATAGTTAAGGGATTTGGCGTGATATCTATTGTATGTTAACCCCTATTAAAAAAGTTAAGGTTGCTATATATAGTCAATCCTTAAAAATACTTACAGCTCTCCAACTTCACCTCCTGATATTCCACCTTCTCGGACAGGACTGAAAATTAAATGTTAACCCTAGCGGACTATCGAACCAACTGAATTGGAACCTCAGTCAGAGTTGCAAAAAATGCATTACTTTGGTTAATGCATTGGCGTTTCATTACTCATTACTATAATAATATCATGACTCATAGTGATATTGCTTTGCCTAGCAAGAAAAATCATTGACACTTACTATGAAAAAGTTCGACAATGGGTCAGCATACAGTTGGTTCTAGTGTACAGGCTTATGCATGCACAAAATAATAAAGGGCGCATTAACAAAACTCACGTTGTCTTGGCCTGGAGCTTGTCTGGGATGCTTGTGAGCCACCGGCGGCAACGAGGGTTTCGCGCGAACAACCAGCGACAGCGAAGTCGCGTGGCTCTGGAAAGAAAAACGTAATATTTTTTATTGTATTTGGGCGATCCGAAGGCATTTTTATTGTAAGAAGCAAGGGCAGTCATCTATCCATATATATTTTTTGTTTGTTTTCACTATCATGGACTAGTGGACCCGGCGCGATTTTGTTGTATAGCTACTTTCCCCCAACCTACCCTTTTGTATTGCTTAAAAACCTTCAACTTGAATCACGCATATCTATTGTTGAAGACCCCATTAAAATCCGTTGCGTAGTTTAAAGATCTAAGCGTCATAGATACATAGGGACAGACAGCGGGAAGCGATTTTGTTTGATACTATGTATAGATAAGAAGTCATATTAAAAGTTGTCAGTGTACCTGGTGCATCAGGGGATGACGGTGGAGCGGGAGACGCGGGCGCAGAACTGGGTTCGGGCACCTGCTCAGGCAGGGCTGAAAATTAAAATTAATTTTTAACACAAGTTTAATATAATTGGTTGTTTACTCATAGAGACTCTATATTTTCTGCCTACCCCCAATATTGTATTTTAACCCCTGATAAAAAAGTGAAGGTTAGTTTAGACAGAAAATAAGCATGTTCGATAAAGTAAACAGTTTAGATAGTGAATCCTTAAAAATACTTACAACTCTCCTCCTCAAGCTTCACCTCCATACATTCTACCGGCTCCATGTCCATATTCGTGTATTCCAGCCCCATCTCGTCTGCTACTCAAAAGAGATAAAAACGAATTAGAAATACCTAATTTATATAGAGTGATTTCAATTGATTACACAAAGGAATACCATATGCATGTGCTCGTGAGTCGTGATAACCATCAACTTTTAAATGGCACCAACTCTAAAATCGCGAAAAAATATCAGCTGTTTCATAAAAAATTGTAAACGAATTCTACCAAAATAAATGTATGCCTAGGTAAAAATGAGCAAAATAAGCACTGATCCCACCAGAACCAGCCGCGGGTCAAAGTATTTCACACAAGACCGAGTCTGATGTCATTTTCATATAAATCAGGGGCAAGGAATTCATATTTGAAGTTTCGTAATGTCGTTTAATACAAAAAAAATTATCTTTATAGGAACTAATGTAATTTTAACCTTTGATAAAAAGTGAAAGTAACTTTAGATAGTTTGATAGTGAATAACGATAAAAACAGTTTAAATAGTGAATCCTTAAAAATACTTACAACTCTCCACCTCAAGTTTCACCTCCTTATATTCAAAAGACTTCAAGTCCATATTCATGTATTCCAGCCCCATCTCGACTGCTATTCAAAAGAGATAAAAACTAATTAGAAATATGTAATGTATATAGGGTAAATAGTGAAAACCACAAGTAATTTTTTTTCTGTTTGGATAAGTGTAACTTTGAAATTGGTGAGTCCTCTTAAAGATTAAAAATATAAACATCAAAAGTGCATGAATAGAATGAAAAGAAGTTTGAAGCTTACATGAAGCTGGAGCTGTAGATTGGCTTGGGGTACTGGAGCTGTAGCTGAGCTGGGTTTCTGGAGTTCGCTGTAATGCAATTATTTTTATTTATTATAATTATTAATTACCAATTCTCAATTTTTAGATTTTAATGAGACAGGAATATTGTAATGTAAAATCAAGGCTAGAGTGAATAGGCTGTTCCTAGACAGGCATGCTCCATCATCGACCGCATCGTCACTTACCACCACGTGAGGTGGCGGTCAAATGCCTGTCTAGTAAAGTAATTAAAAAAAAAACCTTATTTGTTAATAACTTACATAATTTTGCTTTTTTATATATTATTGACAGTAATGTAAATTAATATTATAACTGTAGACTCAGACATTTGAAACATTTATTTAACAATTGTAAATTTCTAAGTTCATCATATTCTTAGCATTTTCACTATTATCTAACAGTATAAAAATTTGTGAGCGTATAGAGTCTACACAGTGGATAAGGTTAGATATTAGGTAGGTACTCTTGCCCAGTATACTCTTTTATTTATAATAGTTTAGTATAGGTCAGAAAGGAATTAGCAAACTTACAAGAACATTAAAAAGCATAGGTACTAACATAAATTGGGATACTGAGTTCAGGAATCCCCTCCACCTTCCCAATAACTGCAACAAGCCTCTCTTCTAAATCAGTGAGAGGAAATGTTCTGCTCAGACCACCATCTATGGCTCCATGGCTCTTCCGGCTTCTCCTTATATCTGCCGCCTTGGCCTTGGTGCGGCATTTCAGCAAGTGCCAGTACTGTAAACATACAACAACAATATCCATATTGCCAATGTTTACAAAATTATATCCTGTGTATATTGATTAGAACTGAAGATATTCATTTCTTTTACTTAGAATAAAGTAAGACAAAAGATTAATGTGAAAAATGTGTTAAAGGTATGATAACCCTTCACATTACAGTGTGTAATGAAAAGGAAAACAACATTTTGATGTGGAAAATGTGGTAGATGTGACAAAACTACTTACTCGTTTCCAATTTACGGGAGTTTTGAATACTCCTCCTCCAATAGAGTTAAGTCTGCGGGCCAGCTCCTCCCAAGCCCTGTGGGCCTCTCGCTGGGCAAGAGCTCCCTTGCTACTGTTAACGACAATATTTCTGTTTCTCTCCGCAAACTCCAATAATAACTCGAATTGACGGTCAGTAACTTGGCGAATTGGTGGCATAACTACAAGGTATTAAGTTAAATAAATAAATAAATAAGTAATCATAATCTTCGTGAAGTGAACGGTTGATTGATAAACCGCACAAATGTACAATATACACTAACCTTCACGGTATGATTAGAGAGAAGATAATCACTTTTACTCTTAGATCATATAGTTAGTAACTATATGATCTAAGCTTTTACTAGATTTTATAGAAAGTAAATAAGAAAATGTGAGAGCCACGAAACTTTGTGGCCGGCTGAAAGTGGAACTAAATTTGACTGACGTCAAAATCATGTCAAGTTCTGTCACAATACAGTAAGAACACAAAACCACCTATAGGTCATTTTCAGAGAAACGGTCGAAGCGCGTCTTTCACTTTCGCGCAATTTATTTCTTTCTTTCTTTTTTATTTATTCTCATGGCATTAACAGCAGAGTCGCCAATTTTAACAATTGACTAATGAACACTACAACTACAAGTGAGTAGACATTCGCGCCATAAATTGTCAGCATATCGCAGCCCTTCATGACTTCCAGAAATAGAAATGCGACAAGATTCATGACTTCCAGAAATAGAAATGTTTGCCCCGTGAGAGCAGTAACAACAAAGTTTGCTCAAAGATTTTATATATTTTTAGGTCCTTTTTTGTACAACAAGATTAACAAAAACAATATCTACGCAAACACTAAATTTTAAAATAAAAAGAAAGTCACAGAATGGTTACGACAATACAATTATGACAATACAGAACAAGTAATTAATGTTATCTCGTAGTTAAAGCATTTAAAGTTTTTTTTTATATGGATGTAGTAAATGTACAAACAAACTTTTAAAGTACTATTATTGTAATCACTCAATCACACCAAATATATACAAACATACATACATACACTCACACGCAAACATACATACACACACACATCACAAACACACACACCACCCAGACTTTTAGTTTTAATTAAGTACCTTTCTATATAAGATACATGGAGGGTTCCTGGAGACCTGCAATACAGGATAAACCTAGAGCAGGTTCCAAGTTCCCCGGTTTTTGTGCCTATCCAGTTTATTGTACAATTTTGGTGAAATAAATACTTATACTTATACCTACTTATACTTTAAAAAATACTAAGTATAAATGTGGACAAATTCACACAGCGCCATCTAGCCCCAAAGTAAGCAAAGCTTGTGTATTATAGTAAGATCTATGTGGAGTTTTCCAGTAGGTATTGTCAGTTGGTTTCAAAAAGCATCAATAGATGGCGTTCCTACAATTTTGGAAATCTTTTTTTAATCTGTATGATTGTGGCAGTGATTTCATGCAGCCAACTAATACTAAACTTAAAAATAAAATGTTTATTAATATAAACATAACTGTTAAAGGTTAAACGAACTGTACAAAGAAATATTTATATAAGTTGGCACTATGTTCCATTATTATTACAACCTCTAAAATGGTTGAAAACTATTGATAAATACAATATTATTCAATGCAACGTACCCTGTGTTTATATCCTCTTTGCTAAGAACCTATTTCAAGCGATTATCAATTACCAAAATTGTCGGGACGCCATCTAGTGAGTGGTTAAGAATGCTTTAGATACCTATTGGAAAACTGCTCATTGTGTTATAGTTTTGAAGATAGACCCCGTGGCACATGTCGCGAAGGGTGAGCTTAGACAAATCAACTACATATATCATTGTTTTATGACATAGTTACAACTGAAATTCAAATTAGGGTTTTAACCGCCAGTACCTACACAGTCATAAATATGTGGGCAATGTGTGCAGTGCGGTTATGTTAGCATGTTTCATTATTGCATTTGAGCAACCTAAATTAGGCGGATACTACACACACGATATATATCGTGATACGTATCGTGATCCATATCGAGTAATATTTTGGATCGCAAGTCGACCCTACACACACGATAAGAATCGTCGATATTTTCATTAATCTGTGCATTCTTTCATTCATTTTGATGGCTGAATAGACTAAGTTGCCAATGCCTAGCCTAAAAAAAAGGATTTTTGACGCGTCGCTGGTGTATATTTCCGATGTTTACGTATTTTTACCAAAATGACTGATAAAGCTTGCGTTGCTATAGTATTAGCATTAGGACTAAAAAGACGCGTGAAGAGAAAAAAATGAGTAAAATTATGAGGATGAGGATTTTGTTGACATTTTATACTTTTATAGTAACTGTCCAGGTCCATAGTGGCCACAGCAGCTTGAAAATAAACACAAACAATGAAAATAAATTTGAAATTACGTTATTTAGCTGTCAGTTTGACAGAAATGTCGTGATAAATATCGACTAGATACTAGACGCTCGATATATATCGCACGATAGTTGATACGGATCGTAGATTTCTGGATTTTCGGAAATCCTGTGATCCGTATCATGATTCGTGATACTCTAGGCTACACACTCGATAAATATCGTGATCCTGCGTGAATCACGATATATATCGTGTATGTAGTATCCGCTTTAGAAAAAAAATTTAATATGGACACTATTTTATGTTCAAATGTTATTTTATTGAATTAAAAATTTATATTTTAATGATTTTAATACACTCACTATTTGAGTAGATCAATATTTTGAGTAGTTGGCGAAGATGACTTACTGATTGTTTCTGTACCTATACTGTGGTTGACAACGGACAAGGACCAATAACTGAGACACTGTTTAACATGACTGGCTCAAAATAACCCATAATTTAGAGCCGTAAAACCAATGATAAAAAAACTAAAAACAACCAGGAACCAAATAAAAAAGTAAAAAGTCACAACAAGAAGAAACGTCATTTGTTAGGCGGGCGGGAAGCAAACTTTATTTGATAAATAATCACTGAACTCGCTAAATTCCAATCGGTTATTTGTGTAGTTTAGGTGTTAATGTTTAACATTGCGCCCTTTTAGGTTTAATTAGAAAAATGCGTCGCAATTGGAGAGGCCGCTTCAGGAACCAATGGGGTCGTGGTGGTAATAGACCAAACACGAGCGCGACTACCGGGGATAATAGTCCCGTAAGTGTAAATAACTCATCAAGATCTGCACGTATATCAAGTTCCGTAGGTTCATCGAGGGCTCCAGCAAACCAAGCACCTATTGTTGTTTCTGTGAATAGTGAGAACAATACTTGGAAACTGTACTTTCCAACTGAAGGTACATACCTAATTACCACAGTTAAAATGTTTAACAATAATAAATAATAATCCTCAAAATCCGGTTTTGCTCTCGCACACATGCTCGGCTCCCGGGTTCAGCCGAGCTAGACCGTCATCCAGGATTTTTAGATCGGGTACTTATGTAAAGTATTTGCTATCTGACTGTTGTGAGCCTGTTAACAGGGAAACTTGACCAGATCGGATCATGATTTTTAGAAATAAGCAGCGCCTGTTGTGTCTTTTGTTCTTTTATATTTCTCTGTATATCATTATTGTGTACAATAAACAGTTAAATAAATAAATAAATTATTACACATTTAGTCGCCTGAATCGCCTCGCAATCGATTTTTACTATTGTTTGATAAAAATATTGTTTAGTGATTGTTAATGCGGTGAAGAGAAACTTAGTAATTTACAAACATAATATTTTATTATAGAATATCCAGCAGATCCAGAGCGAAAAGAGCACATTAAATGTTTCCAGGCATTTATTGAAAAGAATAGATCTTTATTTGATTTAGAAAAGATAGATCAAACGAAAGGTGTTCCATTAGATGTCCAGTCTCTCTCAAGTGACTCCGAGTTCAGTATTGGATGGCCTACTTTCAGTACAGATTTATGTGAAAGTCCTGCTTCTACATTACCGTTAATGGAATACTGTTTGCATGAGGTATATAAGTTTATCTTACTATATTACAATTATTGTTTCATTGTTCTAGTGATTGTTACAATCAGTGATACTGATTAGTAGTAGGTATATGAGAAAATTTAAATAATAACGATGTACTACTAAATTCTTTTTCAGACTTTAAAATGTGAGTCGAAGATAAAAGTTCGAGTAATAAATCATCAGCCAGTTATTCCTCTTGCCAATCTAAAAGTAAATTACTTTGGTAAGTTACATTTTTATTTGCTCTTATCCAAAGTTACTAAGACATGACGTTGTATTATATTAGGTATACTGTAGTGTGCAGTCGGTTAGGAAAGTAACAGAAATATTTTTATGTGATAATCTTGCGTATTGTGGTACAGTAGGCTAATTTAATAACTCTGTTGCTAACAATTCTCTGATTTAAATTGATTCTTTTGCGATTACGTATAATAAATTAATTAGTTTCAGTTTATTGCAATGGAACTTTTTAAGCAGCTGAACCCATGAAATACATTAAACATATTCGCAAAAGTAACAATTTCAATCATTGAAATCAGAATTGTTAGCAACAGAGTAACGTAATTAGCCTACCAGTCATACATGTGGCAATTCATTGAGATAAGTTTGTTTCTTTTAAGGTAAACTTGTAACAATAAAAGGCACAGTAATTAGAGTTGGAAGTGTTGGCCTCATCTGTACATCCATGGCATTTGAATGCTCAAGCTGTCATCACATTCAAGCAGTTATTCAACCACAAGGAGTGTTCACAGGTATTACAATAAATATAAGGACAATTACAATTATCTTGGCTTTAATGTCCTGGTTGTGATCTCACGCGCTAGATTTGGCCCGGTTTGACCATGATCCAAGGTTCGGTAGATCAGCTAATTACAGTGGAGCAACTGGCATGAGGTGAAATGGCGGTCAAATTCCTGACTAGTCTAAGCTAAAAAAGAAAACTGCCACCTGACCTTCACAAAGCTCCTGGAGCACAAAGCTGGATCATGGTTACACATTTTGTTGCCTGAATGTGCAGTTTCATTACGATGTTTTTCACAGTAGCATTGGCTAATGTTTAGCTAATGTACATAATTCAGAAAAGAGTCATTGCTATATGGCGCAACTCGTGTTCGAACCTGTAGCCGTATTCACAATGATTCCAAACCGTTTCCGAACAATTCGACACGAAATTCGTGAGCGGCGAATCCGTGTCGATCGATTCAAAAACTGTTATTCACAATCCCGATAGATTCCACGAAAACTCTACTCTCTATAACATATGAAAATTTCATCAAAATTAACTGAAACCACATGTTCCTAAGAACTTTTGCGGGGTCCTTTGTCGATTCCGTATCCGAATCCGATTTCCGAGCCATTGTGAATACGGCTACAGGTATCTCTCCCTTACGAGTTGAACCCCTTAAGGCGGTACGTTTTTCATAAAAAAATGATGTAACCTTTCCTGTACATTCTTGCAAGGGTTTGATGTTTTTACTAGATGTTTGTGCAATTGGGCTTTAGTTAATGTATCAAATTAACCGCGATATTGATTTCTACATGCTAGTAATATAAAACAACTAGCTGGTTCGTCTAGACTTCGCTTGCGTGTTGTCCTACCCTATAAACCTTCCTTATGAATCACTATCTATTGTTGAAAACCGCATTAAAATCCGTTGAAGATCTAAGTGTAGGTACATACATAACCTACAAAGATATAGACGGCGGAAAGCGATTTTTTTTATGCGATGTAAAGAAAAATAATAAAATCACAACATAAATTGTGTTATTGTGCAATAAAGTTTTTAAATAAATAGATAAAATAATAAAACAACGCCACCTAGCGACGAATTGTGATTTTTCGATTTTACTGCTTTATCATTATAATCCCCCATCTCTTCCCGTGGGTGTCGTAAGAGGCGACTAAGGGACAAATCCGAAAGGTGGGCAGCAGCATCTTTCTGGCTAGATTTACATCAACTGCACTGCGATCTCCAACCCGCCTGCCAAGCGTGGAGATTATGGCAATGACCTCCCCTTTCGTGGGAGAGGCCCGAAGTCCTGCAGTGGACTGTTATGGGCTGTGATGATGATGATGATGATCATTATAAGCTATAGAATGCTTTTTCTCGTTATTACTACGAATGAATAAGAGGATGGTGAGAGAAATTTAGTATGGGTTAACTTAATTGGGTTAAGGTTAACCACCTTGACTATTAGGCCACCGTCGCTCTTAAAAGACAATTACCTATTTTATTGCTGAAATAAAAACGTGTGGTTTTTATTTCAGCCCCAAATCACTGCCAAAGTTGCCAAGGTAGCATGAAGTTTGAACCCTTACAATCATCTCCATTTACAACTACAACCGATTGGCAAGTGACTAAAATCCAAGAAATCCAGTCTCAGGTATGGCTTCGTATCTCTATATCTCTTCACATTACTACACATCTACAGTTTATTGCTGGACATGAGCCTTCTACATATCCATCACAGCCCATAACAGTCCACTGTAGGACTTAGAACCTCTCCCACGAAAGGGGAGGTTATTGCTATAAACTCCACGCTTGGAAGGCGCGTTGAAGATCGCAGTGTTATAAATATAACAATGGAAAAAGCTGCTGCTCATTTTCCAGCCTACGGAGACTAGATCTTTTGTCCACCCACGAGTGTAGTTGGTGAAGGGTTGGTGCTATTCTACTCTGCCGGACACCACACGGCTACTCTTACATATAACTAGAGTGAATATGGTAGGTAATCAGTAATTGTTAAAAATACTCAGAGCAGTCTGACTCAAGTGCTCAACATCACCATCATCTTAGCGTCAGTCCCGGTTGTGCTGTCGCGCGCTGGGGCGCGGGGTCCGCCTTCCTACTTCTCTTTGCCTCACTCGGTCTTCGGCATCATTAGCAGTGAGCTTGTATTATTGGTACACATGTTATCCTTAACGACGTCAAGACATCGCTTCCTGGACCGGGCTCTTCTCCCCGTGCCTGGCATGGCCAGACATTTGTTCGGTACGTAATTTACCTACTATACTATACTGCGCGAAACGTGGACGAGTCATACCATCGAAGGCGATACTCTTGCAGCTTATCTGCGATGTCACGGGCGCCAAGGCAACCGCGAATGTGGGCGTTGTGGACGCGGTCTTTGCGTGAAACTCCACATACCACCGCAGCATCTTTATTTCCGTGATGCGCAGCTTCTGCTTGTGCCGCGCTAGTAGGGGCCAAGCCTCGCTGCAGAAGAGCAGGTCTAATGATGGTCTTATAAACTGTTGCTTTAGCTTTACCGGAATTTTGGGATCATAAATAACGCTCGGCATCGCCCGCCATTTGACCCGCCCAAGCCGCGGATATTCGAGCTTTGACATCGCTATCAATGTCTCCGGTTGCATACCTATAAGTACATATCCCAGGTATCTGACCCAAGCTGTGGGTTCGACTACATTTTTGCCTATGCGGCCGGCTACCAGAGAGGCTGGTCTGGTTAACAGTATAAGGGAAAATATAATTCAAACACTTTTTATTACTTACAGAGTGTATCAGGCACTATACCAAAAAGTGTGGAGATAGAGTTACTGGGCGATTTAGTGGGTACAGCATGTCCAGGAGACGTATTGTCAGTGACCGGTATAGTACAGGTAAATTTTATTTTTTATAAAATCGTGTTTTCCTGTCTCATTTTAGGTGGATACTTGATATACAGGGTGAGTAATTTAAATAGGTCAGTGTGTCTAGAAGAAACTAAACTGTAAATAAAAGATAGCGCAGATAATTTGTTTTTAGGACCCACGACGCCGATTCATTTTAAATCCGATTTTTTTTACAAAAGTACATGTGTACACATGTTTTGAAATTTTACTAAAGAATTTACCATTTCTTTATTTTACTATGTAAAAATATTTGTTAAAAGTTGCTGCCAAAACGAGATTTTTAAAAATGAATTCATGGTTCCACAGCATAAAGAACACTCCAAGTTGAATCTTATTTTGATGGATTGATTCCAGGTTCGAGGAGAAAGTAAAGGAGGTGAAGATGGAAAACGAGCCGCAAGACTCCTACAACTTTATCTTGAGGCTGTATCGGTTCACAGCCAAAGAAATTTAAGTAACCCAACCTTGTCCTTTACACTGAAAGATTATTATGCTATACAGGTAATAATACTAATACTTAATAATTTTATTTGGTTTCAACATCTACATCATTACCGCCGCCTGTTGTTTTCTCTGTTGTCACCGACATGTACCTACTATATCCTGTATTTATGCAATAAAGTGTTAATTCATTACTTCATTAATATCTTTCAGGAAATCCATGGTTCTGAAGATGTATTCAGACTTTTAGTCCATTCTCTTTGTCCGCCAATATTCGGCCACGAAGCTGTAAAGGCAGGTCTGATATTGGGACTTCTTGGTGGCACAGAACATGACAATGGTCCACGGTCAAATCCTCATGTCCTGGTAGTTGGAGATCCTGGATTAGGAAAGTCGCAGCTATTGCAAGCGGCTGCACACGCAGCTCCCAGGGGTAAGCATGACGAGGGTAACTACAGATTTAAGTATGTAGCTAATTATCAATTACATTTGTAGCAGGCCTTGTATGACGCGGAAAGCCTGATGACTCCGCGTGGATGGGTCCACCGTCTTATTTATATCTGCCGTCAAGCTTTTGTGTAATCACAGGCATGAGGGCGACCAACTTAGTCAGTACAATGCGTGGCAACTACGGACGGTGACAACGCACATGCGATTTTGAATTTTTGTTACATGAAACCAGCATGTTGCCTTCGTAAGTGTTCCGGGCGAACTTACCACCAGTGGTGTACGGCGGATTAAAATGTAGCACTAACCTCTTATATTGTCGGGTGTCGGAGCCATGTCCCGAAATAACAATCCCGACGTAAAGGTTTCATGCCTGATATTTTATGAGTTTAACTGATCTGAAACAATTTAACTGGTGTCTAAACAGTAACGACCGAATTTTAGACATGATTTTAGTAATAGGTCCTGTGTAGTTACTTCATGTGAAAGTCCATTAACAAGAGAGGATCCTCACCATAAATCTTTAGACATATTAATTGCTCTGCCCACTCAAACACTGTGCCTGTAAATTCCTCGTACGGTTAGGAACTTCCAATTTAGGATAAATTGGGGTGTTACGAAGGTAATGACCGTGGAGCAGGCAACTGATTATTTTTATTTAAATATTAATTATGTATTAGACAAAAATATCCCATGTCGTACTGTAAACTCTAATAGTAGTTTTCCGCCTTGGTACTCGCCAGCTTTAATAAAATTAATCCGTGAAAAGCGCCGTGCACATAAGAAATGGAAAATTCATGGGAATCGACTACCAAACATTTCAATTTTTAAGAAAGCGTGAACGGAAAGTGTGGTGACAATGCTATAAGACTTATATTGACTATTCCGAGTTCAATATATCCCAATCACCAAAATTCTTTGGACATAAAATCAAAATTTTCCTCGAACTCGGTACCAGATAGAATGACATTTGAGAGTGTGACATCCACAGGGTATGAGTCTATTTATAATAGCTTTAATAACTGGCATATAGATGATTGATGATGGGGTATCGGTAGGCGTGTACGTCTGCGGGGCATCGGCGTCGGCGGGCGGGCTGACGGTGGCGCTGGGCCGCGAGCCGGGCGGGGACTTTGCGCTCGAGGCGGGCGCGCTCGTGCTCGCCGACACCGGCGTCTGCTGCGTCGACGAGCTGGATAAGGTAGGCCGTCCCACCATCGTATCAGGTGGACTGTCCGTCCGTGTGCCTCCCTAGGAAGAAAAAAAAAGTAGGCTCCAAGGCGCGAAGGATTGACAGCTACAGTCATTAAGGAGCTCAGCAATGATCGGGTCTAGCCAAGATTCCAATTGCTTCAAGGCCTATTGCGCTTGATGATCGGAATCATCACAACCATGACCATGACCATCACATCACGGGTCATGACGACCTGAGTGGTTCAGTGGTCAACATGCCAGCCAACCACGCAAGAGGTCCCGGGTTCTATTCCCGGCCGGGCATGAATTTAAATGATGAATTTTAATTTCTGTTACGGGTCTGGGTGTTCTATGTATAATAAATATGTATTTAAAAAGAAGTATATAAGTAGTATATTAGTTAGCTAGCACCCATAGTACAAGCTTTGCTTAGTTTGGGGCTAGATGGCGCTTTTTTTTTAATTTGTCGGCTACGTTCGGGCTTCGCTATCGCTCTGGCGTTCAAGATCATCGTCCTAGCGCTTATCTCGGCCTCTGCCAGGGACGCTTTCCTACGCGTCCTTCTTCACTTCGCCCGATATTAGGCATCCTCGCGTCGTAAGACTTTAGCTGTCGCATCCGACTCAGCGACAGCGACATCGCTTCTAGGGTCGCCCACGGCCTCTTTCCTGATACCGGCAGGTTCAGGTAACTATTACGCACTCTACACTAATTAATGGATTAATTTTCACTATCTAAACTATGCTCCGCATTCTTAATGAATGTCGTTGTGTTGATAACGCTGCTGCTAATTTTGTTTTCGGAGGTGTTAGCTCCAAGACCCTCTCCCATAACCTCCCATACGGCCAATTTTCATTTTGGGTCATCATAGTAAGTATGTAATAGTAAGTTTGGGTGCTACTTTGGTATTATTCTACTCTGAAATAATACAAAACCCTAAATACCTGTTTCCGTAAGTAACCCTTCCTTCGTTATTTCAGATGACACCGCATCATAGCAGTTTATTAGAGGCCATGGAGCAAAGACGAGTCAGTATCGCGAAAGGCGGCGTGGTGTGCAGCTTGTCCGCACGCGCTACCGTCCTAGCCGCAGCCAACCCTGCCAGTGGCAGTTACAATCGGTTAGTTACCTTTGTCTACGCAGACCGGCAAACTACGTGGGGAACGAGTGTCTGGCCATGCCGCCCCCGCCGGGCACGAAAGGAGAGGCCGGCCCAAGAAGCGATGGCTTGACGTCGTCAAGAATGATATGCGTGCCAATAAGCTCACCACCAATGCCAAAGACCGAGCGAGGTGGGTCAAGAGTAGTAGGAAGGCGGACTCTGAGACATAACACCAAGATGATGATGATGACGAGTTACTTTTGTTTGCGACTTTGGTATGTAGGTTAGGTATACAGAGTTCTACAGAAAGTCACTCCGTCACTAAACAATTTTCGAATATCTTTAAAAATAAGCTAGGTAAGAACGTTTGAAATTCCTAGTTAGACAGTGTGAGCGATACATAGTGGACTGGCTTACTCTTGATATCGTTTTTAGGTGTTTTTTTTTAAGTATAAGTATATGTCTGCTTGGCATTGTCGGGCACTGACCCGCTCTGTCTGGTATTGTCGGACATGGTCCGGCCGTTGTCGGCGGGGGGTGGGTGTGCTGCGGCCATTGGCGGTCAACATCTCACTGTGTGTTTTCTTACCCCCTCGTCTTTGACGATAAAAGAGATATATAATGTCCTACTCAATCAATAAATGTTGACTTGACTTTTTGACTTTTCACGGTGGCCACGTCCGCCCGTGTGCTTAAGAAAAATAGTATTTTAAATTATTGAGGAAGCTAGTATCTAATAGTTATTCAAATCTGTTCTCAGGGCAAAAACCGTTGCAGAGAATTTGAAACTCAATTCCGCCTTACTGTCCAGATTTGATCTAGTCTTCATTTTGCTTGATCAACCAGATGAGGTAAGTGAAATAAGGCTCGATTCACATCAGCGTAGTAGCGGTAGGGACACGCCATTTTCTTTTAAGCTTTACGCCTAGTTATAGTTAGAAATGCATGTTATCGACTACACTTGAATATAGACTATGTTGTCCGGGCTTCCATTAGGCACTGTCCTAATTGGCAACGGTCGTGCGACGGGCGGTTTTGAGGTCTCCCGCCTCAGGACAGCATCTTATCCAGTGTGAATTACAGCCCACCTAATCATTAGAATATTTTTATGAAATTTAAACATTTTTCCTTTCCCCTTGTAATCAAACTTTTGCATTGTTTTAGAAAATTGATGCTCTACTTTCTGAGCATGTCCTCGCTTTACACTCTGGACAAAAGAGGAAGAGCTCACAGAGAACCCACAGCAATCTCAATATCGATATTAGCACAAGTCAAAATGATAATGAATCTTCCCTCAGGTAGGTAGTACTGATTTTGATTATTCTCTTTCAGCGACTCTATTTTTGAATCGCTCGCCTCGATTCGAACGGCTTTCAATTTAGATTTTCGGCATGAAAAATTCAATATTTTTTCAATTACATTGGCAATACCGAAAGAGTACGGTTCAAAAATAGGGAAATCCAGCATCAATCATCAACATATCGAACTTTTCATGTCGAAAATTAGAAACAAACCGTTCGAATCGAAGTAAGAGATTCCAAAATAGAGACCCAGTTTAGTTACCAAAGACCCGAAATGTACTTAATAATTTTTTCATTTTTGCAGCAAAAGGTTACAGTTGAGGCCTGGAGAAGTTATAGATTCGTTACCTTTGGTATTACTACGCAAATATATAGCGTACGCAAGGAGATACGTACATCCAAAACTCAGTGCTGACGCCGCTAATGCTCTTCAAAATTTCTACTTGGAATTGCGGCACAACCATCAAAACGGCTCCTACGACGGCACTCCGATTACTACACGACAATTAGAAGCCTGCGTACGATTGACACAGGTAAGATACACTTTACGTTTTGTAACAGACACCAAGTAAAGAAAAAATACAAAAAAGATTTACCCCGGAGCGTGGCCGCACCACGTAAACCCGGTTCACAAGTAATACGATTAACATAGATAAGATACACTTTACGTTTTATAACTCATCTTGGCGTTAATGTCCTGGTTGTGCTCTCGCGCACGAGGGTCTGGGGTCCGCCTTGACCATGATCCAGGATTTGGCAGATCGGCCATCTGACCTCCATGACCCTGCTACCAGGGGAACAAGCAAAAAAATACTCGAAACATTTCACTCGTATAATCTTTATCTCCGGACTCGGGGACACGCAATGACTGACCGACCGGGAGTATACAAGTAATTTGCGACTTACTTGCGGACTTTTAGGTCCCCATCACACATTTTCACTGTGATATCACCCGAGGGCCGCCGCGTGCGCCGCCACGTGCTTGCGTGTTTTATTAAGAATCACAGTCTACAGCCCACGAGTTATGTAGATAGGTTATCCTCTTATTCTAAAAGTTGTGCCTATAAATAGCCGCCAGGGCTTTTTGTACACTAAGAACCTCAGCGCGAAGCATGAACGTTAGCCACTGGTTATAGAGTCTACATAATTAGAATAGTGTAAGATATATATGTATATGTCAAATTCAGTTGTCTAATGAGACTAATAGCCCCCCAGATGATCAAGCCTATCCGACCATCTTTAGCCGCCACCTCCACAAGCGAGGGAATTGCGACGAGCCCGCTATAATATTTAGATCTCTGTAGATGTCTTACCAGTAAAGCATGCCAATATGGATTCTCCTTCTAGTAAGCGGTGAAGCTAGTTGGGGACTATACTGTAGCCGTATTCACATTGGCTCGGAAATCGGATTCGGATACGGAATCGACTAAAGACCCTGCAAAAGTTCTTAGGAAAATGTGGTTTCAGTTAATTTAATGAAATTTACATATGTTATAGAGAGTAGAGTTTCCGTGGAATCTATCGGGATTCTGAATAACAGTTTTCGAATCGATCGACACAGATTTCGACACACTCACGAATTTCGTGTCGAATCGTTCGGAAACGGTTTCGAATCATTGTGAATACGGCTACTGAATCGGTCTTATAATTTTTTGTAGGCGCGAGCTAGAGCCGATTTGAGAGAAGATGCTTCTGTGCAAGATGCCAATGACGTCATAAGTTTGGTGAAGCACAGCTTGATTGATACGTTTAGTGACGAATATGGCAATATTCAACTTTCAAGGTCTATCAATGGCTCAGGAGTTAGTTCAAGAAACAAAGTAAGTGTGCTTTAGTATTCATTTATTAACTTTTTTTTTCCTAAAAAAGGAATAAAAACATTCCAGTAGAATCATATAAATTGTGATACAATATTAATTAATGGAATTTAAATTTACAACCATTTTGTGTAAAAAAATCTATTTTTTTATTGCAGTTGAAGAAGTTTTTAGAAGCATTAACTCGACGATCACATCAACTTGGAAAAGATATATTTACAAGACAGGAATTAATACAGGTGCATAAGTCAGCTGGGGTACCAGGCGACCCCAATGACCTTATAGAGGTCATGCACATACATTCCTATTTACTACTTAAGGGATCCAATACATACCAATTAGTTGCGATATGAATTGAACTATCTAAGTTTTTTGTTAATAAGATGTTCATGTTATTAAAATTTAAAAATATATTTTTTTAAAGATTATTGATGTACTTATTTGACTATGTATGACATTAATCATTCTACCCATATGAGATATGGGCTGGAGTATGTAGACAGAGTTTCAACTTTATTCCTGTGGTTATCAGTGGAACTACAAACATTACTATAAGTATAATTAAAGCTAGGTTCCTCGGCTAGAGACAACAGATCTTTTCATAGTTACTAAAAATTTGCTTTCATACAAAAAAATTATTCAATTTTCAGTTCTACACGTCAGACAACTTATAGTGTTGAGTATTACATATTATTTATTATCACAGATTTAGTCTATGATATGATCTAGCTAGGTAGTATATCCTACCTTATATCACAATATAATTTATACACTTGTAAGATCACTTGGAAAATTATGTAGTATTGCTTATCTTAAATTAAAACAATGTTCTACTTAACATCAGTTCTACTACCAACATTTTCTAAAGCAATAGAAACATGGCAACAACAATAGAGACCTGTGCAGACATACAAAGAAGTCCAAAGTGTTGGATGAGAAAGGCTTTCGAAAAATAAATCTCCAACCTCAGTTCCAGCAAACAAGTAAAAATTTGATATAGCAGATAGGGCTAACAGCGGTACACACAAAAGAGCAATAAAACGAGTTTCCATTGCATCAGTCTTTAGGAAATATTTCTTAAACTGTTTGTACAGTGGTCTTTGAGCAAATGCTTTGCTAAAATATTCCAATGTAATACCAAAATAATTTAAAATTGACCATATAAATATGCGCTTTATAGTACCATGCCATATAAATATGAACATAAAGGTAGTCAAAGATGCTACAAGTTTATTAGTTATTGTAGCTGGTTTGATATATTTGGAAACTACTTGTGAGCTTGGTTTATGAATGTATCTGAAACAAAAAATGTTACATCAGTGTAAACAAAACACAAATATGTATGTATGTTTAAAGTTGGAGGCCATCTACATGAAGTATGTATCAGTAAGCAGGAAATATGCTACAAGTATAACTTACTTCACTAAAAATCGGTACAGTCCAACATCAAAATATCTCCACATCAGTGAATAAACATGTATTCTGGCTATGCACCGTGGCGTAGGTGGTGGATCCATATTATCTAATCTTGTAAAAGCAGTTGTTGTACCATAGGCTATGACATATTTCATATGAAAGTTTAAACCCATGTATAGTCCACCTCCACAAAGGGCCAATGTTGGAAATTTTCTTATTAGCTGAAATAATAGCAAATATTATTTATACATTGATTTTGTTACAGATCAGTTCATCATTAGTAATATAATTAAATCTTGTACGTACCTTCATATCAGACTGCATAGCGTAAAAGTATATGTAATGGAGACTCAAGTCTAATATAAAAGTATATATCCAAAATAGTACAAAATCCCAAAAAAATCTTTTTAATTTTCTTTTTAAATTTACTTCTGTCACAAGAAAACTGTTTTCATAATCACAATACAACAAAACAGGTCCCGAATACAGCAGTGGCAGGTAAAACACATAGCTAGTCAAATTAATCACTGTTTCTGAAATAGTCTCATTGTTTGATTTTTTGTTTCTCTCTATAAAGTCCAAAGAATAGCTTATGCATCGTAATTCAGTCCAGGCAATACAGAACAATAATAAATAAACTTCCTCATCATATAAATTATCATGTTCTAGGTAATTCCAAAAGAAATATTTATACTTCAATGAATTGTAACTGATTAGCAATGTAATGCTTACAATCCAAATGCTAGCCTTTTTTCCACCACAAAAGAGAATACAAGTATATAAAATGGGTTGAATAGAAATAATCAGAAACTGTTTAGTGCCCATGTATAGTACAATAAATATTGTGCTAGATAAAATATACCAGTACTTTAAAAGGGAAGCTGAATAACTGCGTATAAATTCAGATATAAAATATTGGAAAAATAAGTAAATCCAGGAAGTTTGTATAAAATACTTCCAACTGCTCCATTCTATATCAGAAACATCCTTGTGTCTATCTAAAAAATTCCAACCTGGTTGGAGATCAATAAGTGTTGATGGTGTGTATGGATCTTCCTTTAGAATTTCTGTAAAATACGAATTCTTCATTTAATAAACCACTAATAGATTCCTATGGCTAGGACTACCTTTATGTAAACTTACCGTTCTGTGATTGAAACAATTTAACTAAACAATAAACATTTGCCGTCGACCAAATGAAAAAGTACACATATAATTCTACTGAACTCAACGTATTTTTCATGTTGTTTTTATTCACTTTTTTATATTTTTTTACGAATCAATCCACAAAAATTTCGGCATTTTTACACCACATGACAACAAACAACAACAAAACAAACTAACGTCAATGTCAGAGCATCAAAAATCAAAGACAATGTTTTTTCGTCTCTATTTCCTGGCCTGGCGTCACAATAATTGTCGCCCTCCACCATAGTCCTTCCGTTTCGCGTCTCTGTCGATGATTTATCACCGCACGTCTCGGTCAATGTTGTGGAGGTTATCACATAGGCGTAGCGAGAGGGGGGGGGGGTTAAGGGGGTTGAAAACTATTGACAAATACAATATTATCCAATACAACGTACCCAGTGTTTATATCGTGTTTGCTAAGAACCTATTTCAAGCGATTATCAATTACCAAAATTGTCGGGGCGCCATCTAGTGAGTGGTTAGGAATGCTTTAGATACCTATTGGAAAACTCCTCATTACAAACACCGGTGTGGTGTGGGAGTACCCTTGGGATCATAGAGGCTGTTCAAAAAAATTCGAGTCATATTTTGGCAGTAATCGCGAATTATCAGTTAACGTAAAAAAATTAGTAGTAATAAAAAAGCATTTTTTATATTTTTATTTGTAGTAAATATAATAATTATTTAAGTCGCTTTAATGTAAAGAACCTAAACTATTTGGTATACTGTTAGTACCTAACTACTTACCTAAGTAGATATGTAGTACATAATTAAGTATTTAAATCCTAAAAGTACTAGATGTCTATTTAAAAAATATGTTTATAACATAAATAACAATATGCATAGGTACTACCTATTTTTCCTTTTGAGTTCGAACGCCAATTTCTTTTAACGCCATTGACACTTGGCACAAACTATACGCAGCTGTAAAAAGTTTAATAAAGCACGAAAATTCTATATTTAAGAATGTATCTATGTATACATTGGAAATATTAACACCTGCGGCCAAGTAAGTAAAAGAAAATAGTGATAATATAAAGTGTGGCGCACATAGTAGCGCTATTAACCGACATTCCATTGCGTCGGACTTCAAAACCATATTCTTGAATCGCATATATGTACTGGTTTTTATAAGTAGTTTGCCTACAAATTCTAATACAATCAATAAATAATTCCATGTACACCACATAAGTATACGTTTGCTATTGCCGTGCCATAAAACTACAATGACGAAAGTCCAGAAAGATGATATTAGCTTATATAAATTATATGAGGTATTAATATGTTTCTCTAACAGTCGGCAGCTTGGTTTGTAAATGTACCTAAAACAATTTTTATTCAAGTTAATCAATCAGCATCATACTAGCTTCCAATCTATAATAGGTAGGTATTTAGGTTCAATAAAACCTAACATAAAGGAGACCGGTTCAGCGAACGAAATTTATTCCGATGGTACCTATAGATATCCTATTCCACGATGCAAGGAATGTACGAGTAAACACCGCATTGGTAGCCCGTGACCACTTTCTATCGAAAATGGTCACCGCCGCCTATGGACATCAGCAACACCAACCAAACACCAGGGGAGTCACCAATGCGTTGCCCGCCTCTAAAGATACCTCTAATATACCTCTTGAACAATCCCATGTCATAGTCCAAAGGAAACACTGTGTGTTTGTCTGCCATATTACATAAAAATAACAAAGTGATGAAAATTAACCGAAATAAAATACACGTATAAAAACGAGATTTGGTCGCTTTCACTGTTCATTCTAAGGCCGAAATTATCTTTTAAGTTTTTACGTAAGTTTTACTCTCGTAAGTAACTTACGTGAGAAATTACGCAAGTGTAAACACTTTTATATGCAAATTTATCTTTTTATTTTTATATTAAGCTTTTTATTCACGTAAGATACTTAGGTACGTTTGTAAAACTTACGGAAAACATACAAGTGCGACATCGGCCTAACTTATTATCAGGTTCATTATAATTTAGGTTATTTTTGAAGTCCACTGTTTCTTAGTTGAACCTTTTAAAAACAATTCATAATTTTAACTAATATTACGATGAAAAGAAAATCTCAAATATCGGTTAAACTTGTCTGGAAAAGATCTCTTTTAGTAAGTCGTAAGTAAAGTCGTTCTCTATGTAACTGTGCACTTAGATAGCAATAAGGTATAATAAATAACTTACTTGACTGCAAAATCATAGAATCCAACATCAAAATATTTCCACATGTTTGAGTAAACGTGTATTCTGAATACGCAACGTGGGGTTGGAGGTGCATCAATATAATCGAATTTGGCAAATGTAGTTGACGTGCCATAGAATACGAGGTATTTCATATAAAATTTCAAGCCCATATACACCGCACCCCCACATATAGCCTCTTGTGGCAATCGTTTTATTAGCTGCAATGAAAAAATATTATAAAATTGACGATGTAATAAAAGTGACGATTGCTGCTTGTCTAGAATACGGGAATAACAAAAATAACAAAAATATTTTAAACTATCTAATCCACATTTTGGGAAATTGTGTGTTTTTTTATCTCTTGGTAAGTAGATTAGTAGTACTTATAGTCACGGAGTGAGCAATCTAAATGCGTCAGTGAGGAGGAAATTCGATACCTACTGTAATAAAACAATCTTTAGTTACATCGAAACATAGCGGTACGAAATATTTAATTATAAGAAGTAACTTCATTTATAATGGTGTTTTAAAACATTCTTTACCGATTATTCTGAACTTGATTACCCTTGCAATGCTAGTTGCTGATCAATATCATATACCTATATTAGAATAAAACATACATATACGCACAGGGGCTGGCTGAGACTGTTGAAGGGTTAGTCAGGAGTAGGTTATACGATAAATACAACGTATATATTGTGAAAATATACCTATGAATGGGAAAAGAGTACCTACTTATTAGTCAGAATCGTGCTTTGCGTGATTCAATAGTTTCTGCATTAAATGACGCAAAGTCCTACTTACTTAAAATTATCAAATAAAATAAAATTTACCTCTAAATTATCTTGCATTGCATGGAAGTACATATAATGGTCAATTAAATCTATAATGAAAGCATAACAAAAGCAAAACAGAAAAATATCGACAAGCAGCTTTTTAACTTTTATACTAAATTTTTCATTCAGCACATGGAAACTTCTTTCAAACTTTTCGTATAACACAAAAGGTCCAGTATATAATAATGGCAAATATAATATATAACTCAACAAATTTAGGCACACACTAGAAGTTGAATTACTTCTAGATTTTTCGTCTCTCTCAATAAAATCTATAAAAAAGCTAATAGAGCGCAGCTGAGTCCAAAATATGCAAAAAATTAATGACGACACTTCTTCGACACTATTACGATAAAAAACTGTCCAAAAGAATCTTTGGTTTATCAGGAAATTAATTATCACTAATAATAAAACGCCAACAATCCAAATCATTAAATGTTTTCCACCAGCAAAAACAACGCCAGCGTGTGAAATAGGGATGCTAAGTATAATTAACAATTGTTTATATCCCATATTAAATATTACAAATGCTGAACTTGATACGATGTACCAGACTTTTAAGTAATCTGGTTTAAATTTTCGGATGACATTTGTTATTAAAGATTGTAATATTATGTAAGGCCAAGACAATTTAATGAAAAATTTCCAAGTATTCCATTCTCTATCTGAGTTATCTTTCAGTCTATCCAAATATTCCCAACCTCGTTCTAATTTTCTTAAGCGTGATACTAGGTAAGGTCTCTCTTCTAGAATATCTGAAATAATGGTAGAGAAGTTAATAGGTATAGGTATAATCGCTCTATTACCCCAGAATTTGAATACCTTACTGATTAATGCCAGTTCATGCTATACTCAAAATATTTATTAATTGCTTAATTAAAAACAAAATTTCAATTTCCAAATATCTACGAACTAAGTGAGTTTACTAACTCGTATCACAAATGAAATTAAAGCCGATCTGTCTCTATTAATAAAATAATACATAATATAATAATGCTTGCTTTAATAAGCACATGAAAGTACAAAACAATAAGCTGTGTAGCTATTAATCTTTTATATTACCAAAGGTATTTGTTTATATAATCTAAGACATGCATTAAATGTGGTGTCCGGCAGAGTAGAATAGCATCAACCCCTTACACTCATGGGTGTCGTACAAGGCGACTAATGTTTTCGAGACAAAACATTAAGAATCTCCGTAGTCTGGAAAATGGGCAGCAGCATTTTCTATTGTTATATTTAAACACTGCGATCTCCAACTCGCCTGCCAAGCGTGGAGATTATGGCAATAACCTCCCCTTTCGTGGGAGAGGCCCTAAGTCCTGCAGTGGACTGTTACGGGCTGTGATGATGAGTGCCGAAAAACACGAAAATTACATTTGACATACAATCTTCATATTTTATTTACACTTATAAAGGGAATATCTACCTGATCTTCTCGGATCGTGTGTGGCTCCGACCGACGGGCATAAACCATCATCAAAGGTATCCGAGGCTAGTGAGAGTGCTGTTGTATGCCTTTTGAGGTACGGGTGGAAGAAACTTAAGTACTTGGGTATGTTTTTAATTTCGTTTGCAACATTTATTTTTATTTATTTATTTTCGGAAGACTTACAGCTATAACATTGCAATTGATATTCTATACAGTTAACAGGAAGCCAATTACAAGTCTCCGCCTGTAGGTAACAAAATTATGTGTAATGCGGAAAGAATTCATAACACATTTTAAAACCTTTCGTTGGAATGTACAAATAGTCTGATTGAAACTCTCCCAGTCGAAAATAAACTTCACTTACTCGTTTGTGCTTCATATAATTTGTAAAAGCCATATATATTAGCTGCAGTCCAAAGTAATACATATGTGTATAGTTCCACTTTGTTGACAAAATACTTCATTTTTTATTAATAGGTCACGAATAGGTAAAACATTAATTTACAAGAACTTCATAGGAGAGGTATATATGGTAAGGTATATCTCCGATCAGAGAGAAAATCAATAGTTCTTCATAAACCCAAGAAAACTTAGTAGCAAATTAACAATGCTGTACTCAATACGTTGACTGATTAGGGATATGCACGTTATTCTGTAAATCTGAAATTTAGGTGCCTATCTATTTCCGGTTGAAGTAAGTACCTAAGAAGTATTTTACTCCAAGTTGTTAAGAGAAAAGTTAACCCCCGTTAAAAGTTGTAGTGATAATGTAACTTTTTCTGCAGCTAAATAAATTGATTAATTATTCTTTATTTTATTTTACAGTTTATAGAAAACAAATAGTTTGGTTATGTTTTACTTTCCTTTAATTTTCATTTATATTGTAGGTTAGGTACCGTAGGTGATATATGTAAAGGATGTCCAACCAAAGCAAGTTCGAGCCATAACTCTTGGGATTAGTTCCTAATCCTAGGTAATGTCATGAAGGAACCTACCTAGTCAATGTTTCCTGCTTGGTATTGTCAATATCCTATGTCCGTCGTTGAGGGCCAGACAAAAGGAGGATACATAGACTGAGCGGACGCGACAGCAGGAGGTTTTTACAGTATTCAAATTTGCAAACTTTGGAAATTCGCATAAAAATAAGTACACGTGCGAAAAGTATACTAACGCATATTTATTACTTACACTAGAAATGTAATCGATTCAAGGATTAGCATACTGTAAAAAGTTGACCTCTTTTTTACAAATTTTATGTTATTTGCCCAGTTTTAAAATGTTGCAATTGTAAGCTTTATCAAAAATATTTCTTATTTTTGATATAGCTTACTAATCTCGTTTCTCGTCGTCTAAAACGTTCTCGCATGCATACTGTAAAAAATGGGACATTCCAACTGTCGCGTCCCCTCAGTCTAACAGGAAAGAGGGCAACGTACCTACCAATAATGCCCTTGTAAAGCAAATGATGAAAACTCAAATTAAAACACAAGAAATGCTACTGGACCTACATTATAATACTAAACTTACTTTTTTCACACAGCATTAATGTCGTTAGATTGAAGTTACATTGTAATTTTCATGAGAACTTAAATTGATTGGACTCAGCATTTAATAGGTCTTGCAAATGTTGCCTACTAATATTTACGTTGTGTTGATATGGGCACCTTATCGGTACTAGGTAGGTCATTGTCAAGGCATTGTTCTCGTAGGTACCTATATTGTTTAGGCGTAAATGTTCATAAGAGCTGTATAAGGGTGCGTAGCTCGTAAACTGGTAATAAGTTTAATTGACGATATTTATTCGACTTTGTCCGTGTGTAAATCGTGTTTAGGGTAGTTTACCTTTTTCGCGACGGCCATTTTAAGTGGCAAAGCTAGTACTACGGAGCGGTCAAGCCGTACATCTATCTGGTTCTACTCAACCGAATTAGATGAAACATGGTCTTGACTTGAGAAGTTGGACCCCAAACTACCAAGCTGTGAAAACTTCATCAAAAACCCATTTTGATGGGAAAATTTCCACAAATGTGAATTAAATATCAATAGAATGTAAATTAAAAATTATTATTCTATTACTATTTCTGTATCACCCTAAATTATTTTTTTGTAAATAAGTATATTCAATGTACAGACACACTTATTCTACTGTTTTATTATAATATAGATAAAAAACTACAGAATAAATATAGCAATTCTACCTTTTTTTTTACACCTAAGTAAGTTCACACAGATCTATGCTAGCAAACACTGATTTATTTTCTTATAAGTTCGTCTCATAATCTCCCGCCTTCGGGCGATGCGGTAACTACGTTGAACATTGCGAGAGTTGACGATGAGTCAAGTCGACCAATATGCCTTGAGAAAACGGTGAGTGAGACGTGGCACAGAATAAAATAATAAAACGTGGTAAAGAACGAACGTGCATCTGTAGAACAGACTCCATTCAGTTCATTGCTAAACTTGTCGCCCTACTGGTAACAAGTACGTTAACCTTGTGAATTTGTTTACATTATGCGAACTTCAGCGTAAATGATTTATAACTTTATTTGCCGTGTGTGTTAATTTATTGCGAAGATGTTTAAAACAATTGTTGTGATTCAACTATTATTTTTTTCTGATTTAACCAATGGTAAGTAATCAGTTTTTAGTGTTTATCTTTTAAGGTCAGGTTGAGATGAGAAGTCAAGGCGTTTATGATCCACAAACTTTGGGCTTTACTTCTATGCTGTGTCTTATTATTATTTTATTGTATATAATATAATTTAACTGTACCAACTGTATACAATTTTACATAGGTACAGATTACACAGTCGATAAGCGAGTGTTATCCCTAAATACCTTCCTATATTATTTTCTGTTACTATATAAAGCAAATAACATTTTTGTGACCTACATGACAAGTAATTAAGTATTATATTTTTCAGGCAAGTCGAATAGACACAATACTAACACCGATTTTCTACTTCATGAAGCGGGTGGAGCTGCTATTGACACATCAAAAAACTTTAATTTAGCTGAACAAAATTATGATTCCCAATTTCCGAGTTTAGGAAAGCCTACAGGAAGCCAAACCACGAAACAAAGTACGAATAATTCGCCAACAACGTCAACCACAGCCAGTTTACCGTCAGCAAAAAGAGACTATGTCGCTCCACAACGTCCGACTCAAACCCCAAATTCTGCTACTAAGCCTTTAAATACTCCACAATCAGGAAAACAAGAATATGACTCGCAGTTTCCGTCATTAGGAGGTTCTACAGCAAACTCTCATCCGACTACTAAACCACAATCATCAGGTAGAAGAGACTACGTGGCTCCACAACATTCGACGCCAAGACCCCCATCAGCTGGAGGAAATGTAAAAGATCTTGTAAATTTCTATGATGGTATGAATAAAAATGGTCCCCAAGGCATCCCTAGTTATAGTTCAATTGCTCAAGGGTCAAACAACAATAACAAGCAAGGGGCCACTTCACCCACGAGTACTGTACGTCCTAATGCGTGGTCGAACCAAACACCCAAGCCAATTAGCTCTAGTACAGTCGTGGCTGGGTCGAATAAACCAAGTGTTACACCTACAGCGGCAACTCAAAAACCTACGTCACGCCGACCAGGAAGCCCTGTGTTACCTAGTGAAATCGTAAATAATAATAGGAATTCAAACGGGCCATCTAACAGCAGAAACAGTGCCACCGACAGTGAAATAAAAACGATAAGCGAAGAATTATTAAGAAAGGATGTCAATAACGCAGCTAAATACGTAACAGTCAATTATCAAGGAAAAACTTCGTCCGGCTCCATTGAAGATAAGGCACCACAACCGTAAGTGGAAGAAAAGAACGGGCATTTTCATAGTTTTCCCCTGTAGTTTTCCCATAATAAATCTCGAACTTTCTACGATGTCAGAAGATCGATCACTTTGTTTATTTGTTATTTCAGATTATTCACTGTTGCACCTGCTGCTTGGAATATTCCCACCATTGAGAAATTTATTCCCCTATTGGATAACTATGAGCGGGATACTTTAGTGAACGAACACGTTACACCGCAAGTGTGAATCTACATAAATATTAAACATTTTATCAAATAACTGATACTGATTATGAGTTACTCTATGATAATCATTTTTTTAGGAAAGGAATGAAGAGAATGCCTTTATGGATGCAATTATGTCTACAACAGTGATACGTCACTTGATGAACTTTTTGAAAGAAAAAGGTAAAATTGAAGCTATTGTTATATTATGTATTTAAACTTAAACTTTAAATGCAATTTATTAATTAGGCACCACCTATTGAATTATAGACACAAATGCTCATATGTAAATATTTAACTATTTCGTTATGTTAAATTAACTGCTATAATCAAATATTATGACTTACAGGATACGTTACGCCGGATCCTAAACAACAAAGAGATTTTATGAAGCAATTATGGTTTACTTTGTATTCAAGAGGGAAAGGTAAAATTAGTAGCTCCGGTTTTGAACACATTTTCGTGTCTGAACTTAAAAACAGAGAAGTCTCCGGTAAGTGTATTCCTTTCCCTGACTCCTACTATACTAGCTAGGTAGTAGTATTAGAAGGTATAAATGCAGTTTTTTTTCTTTTGTATAACGTAGTATGGTAGCCCTTAGGAAAGTAGGTAAGAGACTGATCACTTTTGCTTAAGCAGATCGAAATGGATCGAAAAATAGAATTTATTCACGCCTTTTGGAAAGCGGAGCGGGCGCGTAAAATATATAAGTGATACAAAAATATACTTTATTCTGTGACCAATACAATCCATTCATTCATTCAATCATTCATGTATGTTTCATTTCATTTCATTTCATTTCATTTATTCGCTGTTAAATGGTATAATATGGTTGTTACAAATAAGCATTCGTTCCACATTTAACACCTTATAAAAGGCACTACGAATGTCAGGTAGTAGAATACAATTAATCATTATTAATGAGATATGTCTTAGGATTACAAACCACTCAACTAGTATAAATTAATCAAACCAAATTGTCAAATTGTCAAAACACACACACATAAAATTACATTATGTCAAAGTTTAAATACATTCAAATATAAATATAAAATGTCAATAAATAATAAAACAGGTACATAGGTCGAAAGATTAAAATCCAAGTTAATTCTGTTTTATTGATAATTGTTAACTACAAGTCAATAAATTGATATGTTCCATTTTGATATGTTCTCCAGCGACTTAGGTTGCTTGATTAAAAAAAAGTTGTACTCGGTCCCTAAGTTACAGGTACAATGACGTGCAAAAATAACTAGGTCACTTACTTAATTGACGATATTTCCTCAACCACGTATGGTAGCTCTATACATATAGTCAAAGGAACATTGAAGTGTATTTCATCAAAGCAAAAAGGGTTAAATAGAACTCGTTTTAAAATAGGTACTTTTGGTCCGACGGCAGAATCTTTATTAGTTTATGGAATATCGTTGTTCACGTACCTAATTGGCCATGTTGTTAAGCAAGAGGTACCGAGTTCGAATCCCACTTTTCATACTAACTTATACATCGTGATGAAACCTGCACATTCAGGCGACTGCATTATGATTGGACCAGATTGAATCATGCGTAACCATGATCCAATCTGGTCAGGTTCGCCAGGTGGCAGCGTCACGGAGGTCAGACGGCAGTCGCTCCACTGTAATTACAGATCAGCCAAAACCTGGATCAAGGTCAAGACGGAGCCCACGCCTTCGTGCACAATAGCACAATCGGGACATTGTAACGTTCACCCTTTCATAGAGCAAACAAACTCTCATACCTTTCATGCATACGCTCATCCACACTGAAACATAAGCTCTATCAGGCCTAAAAATTGAAAATTTTAGACTTATAATTAATCGCATTCATCAATTAATAGTTATATGTATCTACCCTTACCATTCAGGGCGAATTATCTTGTCTGTTCACTGTGTGACCGAATCTGTCTTTTCCGTGTTGGTCGAAAAATGCCGTACCATTACCAGTGACGCTGTTTAAATCATCTATAATAGATGTCTAAGGCTAATGATGATGATGATATGTATAACCAACCTACGTCAATGGATTAAAATGTTGCTTATGTCCATCTGTGGACGTCTGGTCCCTGAAAATGATGACCATGACAATATTATTATTATTAATCAAGGTTTGTGTAAATGTGTTACAGGTTTGCATAATTGGATATATTTTGCGAGAGAAGAGGCTGCTAATAGAGTGAATTATTTGGGATATTTGAAGTATTTGCAATTGAATGACGTAAGTTCATGTTACATATTTTTATTCTTTCCTCTTTAACCTTTTCAGCGCCAAAGTCTGATATATCAGACGTTTAAGTTTCGTGCCCTCGCCGCCAATGTCGATATTATCAGACAAATAAATCTTACCAATTTAACTCTATTTTTTCTTATGACGACACATGCATACAGTTTTCAGACAGTTTATACTTTATTGTCGTGGCGTGTGGTGAACGTTTTTGACGAAAACTCTTGGCGGGGAAAGGGTTAAAGGGACATTGTTTTGGCTTTGTTATTGTCAGGACTAAGATGATAAGCTTCTCAGTGCAGACAATGCAGGCATTAGGCATGGCTTCGCGGGAGAAATATTAAATAAATAAATATGATTGGACAAGCGCCATCTAGCCCCAAAGAAAGCAGCAGAGCTTGTGTTATGGGTTCCAGAAAATTGATAAACTACGTACTTATTATATACAACACCTAGACCCGTAACTGAAATTAAAATTCATCATTTCTATTTCTGCCTGGCCGGGAATCAAACCCGGGACTTCTGCGGGTCACACATGTTATCCAACTGAACCACTCAGGTCGTCAAAAATGCGGGTGTTACCCATCCAGGCGGACCCTCAGGCTTGACAGAGTCTAACCACCATTTATTTATTAGGACCTACCTAATTAAATTGAATTAAATTAATTACCATTTAATTTAACCGAGAAATTAGTAGGTACATCCGACTTTGCTTAAATCTCCGTACCTAAGTACCTACTCCTACCATTTTGTTGCAGAAAGGTGTGGTGATGAAGTTACACTTTAATCAACTCGGCGTCGACAAGCCAGTGGATTCGATGTTTATCGGGACTTCCCCCGAATTAGAGATGGCGCTGTATACCCTATGTTTCGTAACACGGGCGGATAATGATTGTGAGCTTAAACTGGCTACCAAAGACGTAAAGATTATCTCACACACATTCCGCTACAGAAGTAAAAATTTAATTGGTAGTGCTTACCCTCAAATATAAAATCAATTATGGTGCTACTAATAAGCGGTTTACCCTGAAAATTCGTAAAAAGCTGCATAATGGTAATAAAAGCGTGAAAATTTGTATGATTGATGTTTAGGACATATGAATCAATTTGACATGTAGCAATTTTTTTTAAAATAAAACATGGGTGTTTATTACCTATGAAATTAGCGTTTGTATGGCGAAAATGACAGAAACTGGAATTTTCATATAAGAAATATTTCAATTTCTTCGAAAGGGCCAATGCGATTACTATGAAACCTGTAGATATAATCAGACAACATCAAGCTAACTGGTGCATGCATAATTTTGATAACTACCCTGTGCCTAAAGTTATATCTGGGAGAAAAAACTGACACAAAGTACACTTTGGTAATTAACCGACTTCAAAAATGTGGGTGGTTCTCAAATCGTCGGAATCATTTATTTGTTTTATATAAATGTATTAAAACTGTTCATAAAATACCTTTTTTATTGCCTAGGGAGGCACACGGGCGGTCGGTCCACCTGATGGACCATCATCCAGGAAATCTGCTATCTAAGTGGAGCGGATGTGGTGCCGACCTTTGAGGTATCTGTAGACATACCTATTGAAAAACCCATACAACATGTTATAGTGCAAAAAAGAGACTTCGGGGCTCATTCCACAACTTGCAAGTGCGCGATAAAAAGGCTCGCAATGCTCGTACTTTAGTTGGATGCCAGGCATCTTGATAATGTAGATTAAATCCATCCCATCGTCGGAGGGTGCGGTGGCGGAAGAGTGACGGTGGCACCAAGTTAAACGGTTCTTCGGAAGATTCCCCGTGTATAGGCGGTAAAGAACACACAGAGAGCAAACGTCTCTCCGGAGGTTTAAGGGATCTAAGCCATCGGTGAGAATAGGTTTATCGACAATATGAATAGCCCGGCGTTGAATGGAATCAAGTAGATGGAGTTAGTATTGAAGTGCACCAGGCCATAGGTGGGAGCAATACTCCATAGAGGGACGTACCAGCTTAAATTATTGCGCAACCAACTATTGTACTCGGATACACTTGTACCTGGAGTCCTGAAATAGTGAAGTTATTTTTTTTATATACATACCTGTTGATTGGGGTATACAAATTAAGGGTCCTAACCACCGTTTTTAAACAGCGGTTAGAATGCTTTTCGTGAACTCCTGCCTAAGCTTGCTTAGCAGTGCAATGTCCCAGCGTATTTCGCGCCTTAGAGGCGTGCCCAGAATTTCGTGAGTGGTCTGAAGGCATAAAGCTCAACGCAGAACAATCGGGAAAGGATTAGTGTGGCCTAGGATAGTTTTGACGATGGCTTCAGTGTTGGCGTACCTGTCCTAATATTCGCCTCGGACACAGACTCAGAGCCCACCAGAGGGACACTGTCGAAAGCCACTGCAGAGGTTGATTCCTACTGAAGTGGGACTTATGGCGGACACTGAGGGGAAAGATTGGATCCATCGTGCTACAGCCGTATTGACAATCGTATCAGATTGTCAGCATTCCTGGCGAAGTTTCTGGTCTAAGTATAATTCGTTTGAATAGGATCCCCACATAGGACATTTTCAAGATTTCTATCGGTATTCTAACAGCTTTCCCGTTCTGTATACGGGCCTGATTTTATAAATGAGTTGGCCATGTGGTGTCCGGCAGAGTAGAATAGCACCAACCCCTCACACTCGTGGGTGTTTTCGAGGCAAACGTTCTGGCATCTCCATATTTCCGCTTTCCTTTTCTATATTTACAACACTGCGCTACCGGAAGACGCAGCGTGGGTAGGTCTGCCGCAAGATGGACCGACGGCCTGGTAAAGATCGTAGGTACCAACTGGGTGTGGAAGGCACAGGACCGCCCTTTGTAGAGATCTCTGGGGAGGCCTATGCCGAGCAGTGGGCGTCTTTCGGCTTATATGATGATGATGAACACTGCGCTGCGATCTCCAAACCGCCTGCCAAGCGATTTATTGCCAATTATGGCAATAATCGAGGTGGGAGAGGCCCTAATTCCTGCATTGGACTGTTATGGGCTGTGATAATGATAAATGATTTGAAATAAGCGCCGCATACGACGAAAACGAATTAGTTAGTCCGAATAAAAGTACAGTTTATATACGTGTTCAAATATTGCATTCAAAACACTGATTTTCAAGAACTGTTAGGCTGAGATTCTCGGGTCTTTTCGGTCGAGAATGAGACCGTCCTAATATTATTCTACTCTGTGGTCGGCCCCAAATGTGGTTACTTTGTTTATAAGTCTGGGTACGCTGTCAAGCAAATGTCAATTTTGACAGGCTAAGAGTTTCTTTGATTTATAGTTAGTGGTTTATTTCATAAATCGCGCTCGATCGCGCGCATGTTTGTAGTGCGTGATTGTTTTGTTTTAATTATGCAATGACTTTCATCTGTTTTAGTATAACTTAAAATTGTAGCTATTTTAATGTTAATTACATTTTTTAGTAATATTTTAAATTTATTATTGAACATACTTTTTTACCGATAATTATTTTCTTATTGGTTTAATCGACCGTGTGTGTGTAGTGCATTTTTAAAACTCGTGATGTTGACATAATTACAAAAGTAATTGAAAGTATTACTTAGAAATATAATCATGAGTTTATATACCAATTTTATAGGAAGCCTTAGAAATTTAAATCGTAGTTTATCCTCTCATAAATACAAAAAACATTTATCATTCAAAAGACTTCTATCAACGCGGGAGTTATTGAATGAAGCCTATTGTCGGACGAGGTTAAAATGTCGTTGTAAGTATACATATTATTCTAAGTGTATAAGAATATTACAGCCATAAAAATCTTTTAAATATTCTGTATGCATTAGCTGTGGCATGGCAGCAGTAAATTAGATTATGTAATTTAGATCATATATTTTATTTTATTTTGGCATCACCCCCTTTCACTCTTTGATTTTCAGCTAAAAAGTTACCTCAAGATGTAAACCCAAAAGGTGTGTTTGCTTGCAATGAGCTAGACATGACCGAAGTTAAAGTCTATGGGTTTGATTATGACTACACACTGGCACACTACAAACCTACTATGGAACATCTACTGTACAATCTTGGTAGAGATGTTCTCTTAGAGAAATATAAGGTGAATATGTAGGGTAATTTATCATTTTTCAACTGAAATTCAGTATAAACAAATATTAAAAGGAACATAATCAAAATATAATTATGGTCACTCATATAATCTAATTCTAATATTCTATAATCAATCTTTTGCTTACAGTACCCCCCAGAAATTTTAAAATTGGAATATAAGCCTGATTTTGCAGTCAGAGGCTTGCATTATGATATAGAAAAGGGATTGCTGCTTAAATTGGACTCATTTCTACAAATTCAATTTGGAGCCGTTTACCGAGGGCTCACACCTGTCTCAACAGATGAAGTTCTTAAATTGTATAGAAATAGGATTATACCCATAGCTTATGTTGAAGGAGATATGAGGGCGCATAAGGTAAAATAAATCATTTTATTCAGAAAGCTTACATATTGCTGTAATTAGTATCTAAGTTTAAAACTAACATCCATTTTAACAAATTAACTCTATTATAAAGAGGTAATGTTTCTATGTTTTTTGAAAGAGGCAATCTCTTGCAAGCCAGCATAAGCGGTATAAACCACTTTTGTCTACAGTGTTGATATAACGCCCGAGTAGTGTTGTCAATGACACTTGTAAGCAATCATTCATTTATGTGGACACTCCCCCCTGTCTACTAGTACTAGTACATTAACAAGCGTGACATGATACAATGTATGTTTATGAATAATATTCCTGTAGATTGTTAAGCAAGTGCTTCATTTTTGTGCCATGAGAATGATTGAATGATATGATAATTAAACTAGTTATTGTATTTCTGTGGAATATTAACTATGATTTTTACTTTTATTTAAGGCAAATCGGGCAAAAATGGTCCATTTGGCGGATTTGTTTTCAGTACCTGAAATGGGTTTATTATGCAATGTAGCTGAGTACTTCATAAAGAACCACATAGACTACAATCCTGAAATTTTATTTTTGGATGTTAAGGTATACTGTTTAAAAATGTCAAACAATGTTTTAGTTTAGAAACTTAATTTATTTATATTAATATAAATTTTCAGAATTCTGTTCAAAGTAGTCATCCAATAATGCACAAAATAGTGGCCCAGGATGTTGATGATTATATTAGGCCAAACCCCGGTCTTAGAACATACTTCCAGAAGCTACAGGATGCAGATAAAAAGCTATTTCTTGTCACCAATAGTCCATACCATTTTGTGTAAGTATATTTTATTTGTTTTTTATCATTAATACTTTGAAGTATGTTAATTAAATTTATTTAAAGTTACACATTTTAAAACTAACATAGACTTGTTGACCAACTATCGATCGAACCTTGAGAATAAATTGATTTAGCATTCATATGACCTTGTGACATACGAAAATGGCAACCTTGCCCGAAACATGTAGGTATCAACACATTATTTCGCCTCATTTATATTGTATTGTAGATGAGACAGATGCAAGCAGCGACTGTACTATATTCTTGGAAAGGATCTTGGTCTTGACCATGGGTATAGGTCTCGGAAATTCGGAAATATTTTGTGTCGGCACGGCGTATTTATCAAACCGTCCTTTTATACGAAACAGTACAAACAGCTTAAGTTGCGGCTTGCAACTCACAAAATGTCGCTCGTATGTCGTCGGTATAAGCTAAGCAAATAAATAAAGGCAAATTATGTTAATAACAAAATAGTATACCTATGCCCAAAATATCTCAATATCATGTTTTTATCTTGATGCGTGAGATAATTTGAAGATCAAGGTCCATCATTGTATTGTACGAGATTTTATTATTTCAAATGACAAAACAATTGACGAAATTAATCACTGTGAGCAGGCGTCACTTGACTTTTCTCCTGTATAGCTTCTCTGAGAACGATATTATTTCCCCTTTCCGCCAGAATAACTCTAGTTCTGTCGTTACAGTAACGCTGGCATGGAGATGCTGGTCGGGCACGACTGGCGCGAATACTTCGACGTGGTCATCGTGAATGCGAATAAACCCAAGTTCTTCACGGAGGTCAACCGACCGATTCGCGTGTTCGACAAGAACGCGAACACACACATCTGGGAGAAAGTCACGTCGTTGGATAAAGGAATAATTTATTATGAGGTAGGTATTGTTAGCTAACCTAAACCAAATGCTTGAATGTGGAATAATAGTGAACAACCACAGCAACCGGGACAATCTCGAGATTTGTCAGATCATAGGACATGTGACCTCTCAGAGGAATGAGAGTGACGTATTGCGTTTGTGTTTTCAACTGAATGTACAGTATGTAGGTACTGGATGCTTTATTAGAGGTGAAGAACTTTAAATTGAAATAAAATAAGGAAAATAGTATTTAGTATCAGTGAAACTAGCTTTAGTGGAAAGATAATTTTATGGCATTTATGTTTGAATATGATTTCGGTCCTAACTATTCCACGTGTGACAGAAGTAATTGTACCTATCGTTTTAATACGTTTAGCACTCCACCCAGTTCACGGCTTCATACATATATTATGTAATAGCCTGTATATCATGTTACTTTAGACTTAAGGGGATGACGATGCTAGATGCTAAAAAGTCCCACACTGAGCACGCGGATCCGGAAGGGTCTGTGTGCGCTAATTACAGAAATGTCACTAAATAACATAATGATTTAAACTATTGCGGCTATTATAACACATTTTAAAGGTATATTCTGGGTTTCCTACCGTCGTTCAGTCTTCCCGTGACCATGAGGCATACAAGTGCGTCGAAATATCGGGCTACTCGTAAACCAAGGTACGCGGTAGTAAACCCGGAACATACCTTTAAGATGTGTCATTAATCAAATAATAAAATCGAATTCGACAAAAATTTGCATTGGGCTGTCCATTCGTTGTTACTGATAAAAAAATAAAATTCGTCTTTATAACTGTTATTAAAAATGTGAATCCTGCACAGTGCATAATTTGTTCAAAATCATAAGAGAGGTTTAAATTGGAGCCGCCCGTCTGGGGAAGTACCTCCACCTTACAGAATACCGGAGCTAAACAATACTCTTTTAAATAGTATTGTGTGTCTGCCGGTGAGTAAGGTTTCCAGAGCTCCATGGGGTGGGAATTTGGGGAACCGTGGCTTTGGCAGTGAAGGGATATTTGCCTTTTTGCTGCCAGAGTAACGTGTTACAGAGATGGGCAACGCATTGACGCGATAGTCTGTAGATAGGCAGTGGTGACCACTTGCCTGTTGGCCTATCGTATGACATAAAAAAAGATATAAAAGTAAAGTAAAGTGTCGCGCGACACAAAAATAAAGCGTTACAAAACGTTGAACTAATAACTAAGCTCGTGATCCGAAGCACGTATTGCACGTGGAGGAGCGCCATTCGGCCGGCGGAATGCTAAACTGTGCCAGTTTCTATTAATGCGTACCTCTATCTATTCTTGTATGTTTACAACGTGATCAGATACACAATATGACAAAATATACTACAAATGTGACAACGTTGTTCTCATTAATGAATCCACTTACGCTTTTCAATCATCGTTCAAGTATTAAAACTCCTTTATGTGTAAAACAATCCAACTTCGGCTATTTTGTACCCGTAGAAATTACTTTTCAACGGATTTTGATAGATGTGAGATTTATCCGTTTGGCTGATTCGATCTTTATCAACGTTTCTTTTGAGTGAATCTTAGGCACTGCCTTAGACACGAAGGGCGTACGCTGCGTTGGGCGTGACGTACTTGCGAACTTTCCTGTGGGCGTTGCTATTGCTAGCCTTTCAGGCGCGCCTCAGATCTTGGAGCATTATTCCTATGTTGGTTGAAGATTGGTTTATTCGAGTTTTATTTAACTTTTTATGCCGAACCCAAGCAGTTAATAAACACGTATTTAACGAAATACACACGCGCCTTCACATCTATAATACTTACATCACGTAAAATACCTATTTAAATTTTCTCCAGGGCACAGTGAAGCAGCTTCAGGACCTGACAGGGTGGCGGGGGCACCAGGTGCTGTATTTCGGGGACCACCCCTACTCCGATCTTGCTGACGTCACGCTGGAGCACGGCTGGCGAACGGGGGCGATCATCAACGAGCTCACGGTCAGATCATTACTGAACACTTCTTGTTTTGTGGCCTCTTAAATATTATGTTTCCGACACTAAAGTTCTAAACGGTGTTTTGCTTTAGAGCTTTTAAATATATTTCCGACAGGCTAAACTGTGTTTTAATAGGTTTAGTTCGTTTCTAGTAAACAAGCCATAGTTGCGATCGCCAAATATAGGGTCTTACGATAATATTTTATGAGGTAATCGGTATGTCTTGACAATACTATATCCATTTGAAAAAAACGGTAACTTAGTTGTGCAATACTGCAAAGTTCATCAGCTGATTACTCCCAACCCAAGTGACCATGACCTCTTGGCCAACCGGAAGGTCATTGACACTGCCACATTATTAGGCTATGAATATGTAAGTCGGTCCCGTGCTCCTCTTGAAATATTTTACACTATTATTGTAATACTGGAGGGTTGGTGGCCGAATGGTTAGGGTATCCGACTCGTAATCGGGAGGTACCGGGTTCGAATCCCAATGCGGCCATATATCAATGACTCTTTTTCAAGTTATGTTAGTTGATTGCTAATCGATACTCTAACGGTGAGGGAAAACATCGTGATGAAACCTGCACATTCAAGCGATTGAATGTGTAACCATTATCCAATTTGGTAAGGCTCCCCTTATAGCAGGTTCGCGAAGGTCAGATGGCACTCGCGATTTTCCAAATCCTGAATTATGGCCAAGGCGGACACCGGGCTATCACGCGCGAGGGCAAAACCGAGACATTAACGCAAATATATTTTTTATTATTATTGTAAGACTATAATGGCTATGTAAGTGAAATAAAAGGGGTTTTAAGTGAAATCAATATAATGTGATTACAGACCTACCACATTATGACCCCTAGCTTAAGTTTTTTGTACCACTTGCGGCCTGGCTGTGGTAACCCAGCCTAGTTATTTACTTAAATCAGAGTGAGGACATGAAGTTAATAAGCAAAATGAGATTATTAGAATTAACAACCATAACGATTTTAATTGCACGTGTTCCACATATAACTCTAATCTATAGCACTTTTAGTTACACATTTGCAATGCATGATTATAAATTTAATAATTAAAATGTTTAATAAACTACAACCAGATATTATAAAATGAAGGAGTTATTTTTATTTTCTTTTTTATGAATGTATTATCTTTTCATTGTCTCCATCTCTGTCCATTGTATGAGAGCGTGCGATTATTGCTGTTACTTACATAATATAAAACTTTCATGTAGTATATAAACTGTTGGTGAACCTAATTAATAAATACCAGGAACTAACTTGTCTGACTGCGATATAGTATGAGGTAGGTCAGTCATGATTTAGCTCAGGCTTGGACTTGTAGATATCTTTGCGTTATATTATATTAGGATTGGCAGATTAAATAATTACAGTGGACCGACTGCCATATGACCTCCATTTATTGACCTCCGTGACTGCTACCAGGGGAACCTGACCAGATTGGATCATGGTTACACATTAAGTCGCATGAATGTGCAGGTTTCATCACGACGTTTTCCGTCACCATAAAAGCATCGGTTAGTATTCAACAATTTTTTTTTGACATCTATTACGATTATAGTGCATTATAACACTGAGTCCAAATACCTAACACTGCGCCCCGTCACATCCACAGCACGAGATCAACACCCTGAACACGCCGACCTTCAAGCAAAATGCCAACTGGCTGCAAATGCTGACGCAGCTGATCGAAGACCACCAGGACTACAAAGAACCAGAGGCTCTGGCTGTGCTGGGACAGTGGATGGCCGAAAGGGACTACCTCAGGTATGTAGAGCATAGAACAGCATCCAAGGCCACATGAGCCTTTCGAATTTTTATCCTCCTATTTTTTATCCTTTGTCATTTGGAGCTTAAACTACATTTTACAACATACGTTAATATTTCATATGTTACGAAGTTTCTCCACACTGAGAAGGCGCAAGTCCGACACTATTACAGTTTATTGTAGGAGCATGAAAAACAAATTTCATCCATAAATAGGCAGTGATGACATAGTACTGAAACTATTGAACGGATCCGGATATAGAGGAAATGTAAATAGCTGTACGCATTGTTATTTGACACGGGTATCCTAGTTTTTAAAATCCTCTTCACTCCTGCCACATTTCGTCAAAATCGGTTAAACATGTGATGGTTGTCGAAGTGTTTGTTTTAGCTTCTCAATGTTATTCAAAATCAAAGGGCCCATGAACTTAACAGACAAGCATGGACGTCTCTTGACATCCATTAACGCAATTGTTAATAACCTCTTTCTAAATAAAACAACGGGCCCTTTCTGTACTATTGTACAGAAATTTGTTGTAGTCGCAAATCTTTGTGTCGTTGTGTGTACTGGTATGTGCTGTTTCAGAGAGCGTTAATCCAAAATTGTTTCTTTTCATTTACCCAATTGGCCGCTGTAAGTAACGCTTGTGTTTGCTTTTCACGCTGACGCATTGTAGGAGATCTTTATTCATTTCCAGAAACAATACGAAGGCAGTGTTCAACCCCCAGTTTGGTAGCGTGTTTCGTACATATCACAACCCTACTTACTTCTCGCGGAGATTGTTCCGTTTTGCCGACATCTACACGTCGAATATAGCGAATCTGCTCAAATACTCCCTCTCCCATACATTTTACCCTCGGCGAGGTGTGATGCCACACGAATATGGATCGTATTTCGTGTGAATAAAGCTTAATTTAAAGACCGGGGACGTGGTTTTGGAGCAATTTTCTACAGTATTGCTAGTGTTTTTACAGTGTTTTAAATCAATTGCTCGTATTAGTAATGAAATGCAATCTTGCCACAATCTATTAATTATAAATATATGTAAGATATTTCTGAAGAGTGATACAATTTAGTGCAATTTTTTAAAGGTTTAGATATGTGGCTTGAGGCAAGCTAAAATAATTAGGTAATGCTTTTGGAGCTTGCAAATTGTGGTTTCAAAACCTAAAGAACAGTCATGTTAGTGAATCTAAGTTATTTTTTCTGAAATAACTGAATGTATTTTACCAGCAAGTATCTAGTCAGAAGTATTTAGCACTATATAATATTATACTTTAAAGATCTATGTTGTTTTTAGTAATGTCTAAACTCTTAAAACTAAAGTAGTTATTACCTCAACAATGGAAACTCAGAAAATAAGCTGTATCTAATACATATATATCTATACCTACGTGTAATTGAAATTGAAGAATACCAGGTTATTTGGCTGCAGATTTTAGAAGTATTAAGCACTATTTATTATTATACTTTAAATGTCTACTTATATTGTTTTTAGTACTGTCTAAACTCTTAAAACTAAAGTCGTATTACCTCTATAATGGAAACTCAGAAAACTAGCTGTATCGAATACATATATATATCTATCTACGTGTAAATTGGAATTGAAGAGAAACGGGGTTTTTGGCTGCAGATTTGTGTACACAAAATCGAATATATAACTTCTTCTGTCGATGGACTTAACTCTTCTTACAGTTTGTTCGCCCAATATTCGGCGATAGTCCACGATGGACCTAAACTTGAATATAGAACTAATTACTTAACGCATAATTTTAATATAAATGTTCATAGATAGAGGAATGACACAAATTTCATTTTTTGAAAATATTCTGTTTGTGTTTTCTATCCTTTTTAGCTTTCATTTCAGAAGATGGAATAGAGGAATAATGCGGATTTAATATAGGTTTTAAGACTTTCGTGGTAATTCACTATACTTTTACACGATAATATGTGTAGTGAAAGTGTAATGCGGATTTAATTGTTGTGATATCATTATTCAAAAAATGAAATAACATAATTACTTTATCCATGAACATAGAAATTAAAATTTATAAGTTGAGTTGGTATAGGTTTTTATTTATTTTGAAAACATTAATCTACAGCAATGTAAAGACCTGTTAGTATCATTATATCTAAGTATTATTTTTGTAAGTCCTTATTGTAATACATATCTATAAGTTTTTGTAAGTTTCTATTCACCCTCAAAAGCTTTTATTAAATATATGTAAGTTGTTCCTTTTACATTGTTTGTACATACTCATTTAGATTTTTGTTGTGTTATAATATACATGATCTAATAAGGATTAAATCAAGTCATAAACCATATTACTATTTGCTATAATCGAGGCATCTATTTCTACATAAGTAAACATACTTTAGCTACCGCAATATCATTGGCCCAAAGAGAAGACTTAGACAGTCATATTAACTTTTGATATTCAAAAGTTTTACTACTTTTAAGCGAAAGTTAGTAAGTAAGTTTGTAAGTTATTTGTACCTAAACTTATTGTAATAAACAGTAGATACAGTTAATAGTGTCTATAGATTAGCACCACTGACCTGTAGATAACCTTGTTCGTGCCATCGCGTCCGACAATAAATCGTTTTAAATAGGTATTATTCATTTTTGTTCTTTGTTTTGTGTTACTATCTCTAGTGAATTTATTAAACGGATATTATGGACTTACATCTTTTATTTATGCTATTCCTAGTTTGATTCTAACTTACTTTTTATTGCTTATCAATTAACGATTGATCGGACAACGCGAGGACGTAAAACTGCTGTTCCACCGAAGAGGCGAGGAGAGACGGGACGGAACGAGAATTGAAAGTACGTCAATTAATGTCCATCGGAGTGCGAGAAGAGAATTAAAATTGTGACATATAAAAAGGGGTTAGAACATTTTCGGGATCTACTCTTTTTTGAAATTTTGAAATTTCTCTTTTCAATTTGCGCGACCAATACTGAGACATTGCATAGGGATAGAGGACAAAGTTCCAAACAAACACATTCCAATGGTAATTCCCTAGCGTGCTGTTTAACCGAGATATTCCACTTCAAAGAGGTATTTCCGGAATCGAATATCTCGCTTAAACAGTACCTACGCTAGGATATTTTGTCATGGGAAGTATTTGTTTGCGATGATGTCCTCTGTCAATCCTTTCCAATGGAAATAAAAGTTTAGATATCCCACACCTCATACAAAAATTTTCTTACCCCTTTCATTCTCGTCTCCGATGGAAAAGCAGCTGAACGCAAATCTGTACTTAAGCTTCCGTTATTATATTCGATTGTTACGTAGTCTCTCAGTGCATACAAAACACCGTCGACTCGTATACGTAGTCAGTCAATACGATTCAGAAGACTTATAATGCTTAAAAGGAAAGGCTGCAGTCGTAACATTTGATAGGTACAAAATAGGTAACGATCACAAGGCGCTCCGTAGTTTGGAGGCATTTCGGAGGATACGGTGTACCGTCTTAGATAGCGACAGAGTATTCGTCGAATGATGTGAACAACAATACCACATAATTGGCTAGGACATAAAGTTACTATACATAGCGGTACCAGGAACATAGATAATAAAACATGTAACTTAAATAATGTAGGAAAAATAATTTACTCTTCATTTCTATTTTAGCTTAACATTTGTACGAAAGAGAGCGATGTTACTGTTGTTATATAAAAACAAAAAAATCACATAAATAGCTAACATTCATGCTAAGTATATAAAGTAATCTCAACTATTAACATGACTGCACTATAACTATTAGCACAAACTGTGCACCCACAAATTAACTAGAATTCCTGCTTAGAAGACAGGGTAAGCGGTGTCGATCACTGGTAGGTTCTCAGCTCGGATGGTCTTTGTGTTGATGCTGAAGTTGATGTTGTTATAACGGAGCTTGCAAGGCCGGTCGGGGCGGGCCATCCAGCAGAGGGTGTACAAGGCGGTCTCCAACTCGGGGGAAGTACCGACAAACATGTTGACTTCGGGAGCGTCTTTCGTGTCGCTCAGCACAGAGTGCTGCTTCAGGATCAGGCCTTTCTGTGGACGAATTTTTCGTGGTGAGTGTCTAGACTCTACCATGAAGGAAAGGATTGAAAATTGTGGACCCCACTTTCGTCTCTCTCAGATACAGTGTTCTAACAGCGGGAGGCAAACAGCCTTCCCGCCTTTTTCAATGCCTTCCTTTGAATACCTGAGTTGTAAGATAGACTGTGCCGAAAAAAAAGTGGCGTGGGGTTTACAGGAACTAACGTTTTAATTGTATTTGACAGTATGTTTTCAAGTGTTCCACGTCGCGTCTATCGCGGTTTTCACCAATAGCCAGAGTGATTCATGAGGAAGGTTTATGTGTATGTACTTATAATTTGTTAAGGTTACTACCCTTGCAAAGCCGGGGCGAGTTGGTAGTTCCTGATAATGTAGCGCCCTCACATACCTACCACATTGAGGTACCTGAAGTGCCTGAAGACATGCCATGTCATGTTTGGAAGAACGGCTTATAGGCTACCTAGGCAAAATTCTCATTTCTTATCGGATGCAGTGCAATGTATCACTCATTCCTGTGAGTGCGGTTTCTAGGACTGTAACTAGTAACAGACGTTCCGTTTTGACTGGAGCCGATCAACTGTCAGTTGCAGTAGATACTAATCGTTATGCAATTTAGGATAAAGTCGCTTTTGGGTGCAAGGGGCGGGGTCGGTCGTCCCACCACGGTCGGCTCGCTTGCGCATCCGAATTAATCCAAAAGCGACTATATTTTCTACTTCGTAAGGACTAGTATCAACTACAACTGCAACTGACCGTTTGTCGGCTCCAGCCAAAACGGAACGCCTGTTACTATACGTTATATTACTATACTATAGTACATACTATACGTGGTTTAACTTACCCCAGCCAAGTCAAGTTTATCAATGTAGCCGAGGTAATTAGCCTTGCGGTCAAGCTCGCGTTTGGCGAAGAATAGCCAACTGTGGAGACCTGGGAAACGCAGACAAATACAAATGAATTTTATGTAGCAAATTTATTTGAACAAGTATATCATAGGGGCTCAGGAAAAGATTAGGAGCGTCGGTGGCCGAGTGGTAAGGTATCTGACTCGTAAGCGAGAGGTACCGGGTTTGAATCTCACTGTGGCCATGCACCAATGGCTCTTTTTGAGTTATGTAGATTAGTTGAATGCCAACCAATGCTCTTATGACGAGTTAAAACATCGTGATTAAACCTGCATATTCAGACAACTGAATGTGTAACTATGATCCAATCTAGTCAGGTTCCCTTGGTAGCAGGGTCACGGAGGTCAGATGCAATTACCTGATCTGCCAAATCGTGGATCATGGTCAAGGCGGACCACGGGCCCTCGTGCGCGAGAGCAAAACCGGGACATCAACGCCAAGATGATGATGATAATGTCAGAGGTGCTCAGGCATTGGCTATTTTTGCCCGACAGCAAAAGAATGAAGGTTATATTTCACCTTATTTAACTCGGAAAACCCAAACTAGAGAACAACAACGGGAAGTTATTCGTGCTTTCGGCATTCGCACCCGTGTATTACTCCCATTTGTTTCAATAAGTTCATTTATTTAGATTTCTGTGATTTATACTTATCGTTATTGTGTTCTACTTGTCTTTTTCTACTGAAACTTACTTTAAGTAGATACCTAATATTTCGTTGAACTACCTTCCATTAACACATTTAAATTTATGTTTTCTTTAGGTGTCTAAATCTAAATCTTTGCTGCGATGATCTCTCAATATCTACTCGTACAAAGGGATATTTGCCCTACGCTGCAGAAATAAAGGGGAATTATTATTATACCTATTTCAATTATCACTTACATTTCTGCTCTTATTTCATACACACTTCGTGTGTACATGTCCATGTGTGTCCGAATCAAAGTTAACAGGTGAAGTAAACAGACTTGAAATGAAGTCATGCGCCGAACAATAGGTGGATGATGTCATGATAATTGTGTATTTACGTTCATACAACGGACCATTTTTAATGTTGTTGGTACCTAATACTAGGTTACGTGTATTAGACGACTTTTGATTAGAATGTTAATAGTGTCTACCCACGGACATAGATACAAACAAAACACTTACACTGCAACCTATAATTAAAAACGTTATCTAGTAGGTACTTCATTTAACATAACAAAATGACAGAGGACGTTTATTGGGATAAAGGGTCAACAAGCGATTATTGACATCACTGAGTCGGACGCGAGACTTACGACTCCGGGATTTGAACGGGCGAATGCTGACTCACTCCCACCACTGTAACTCCTGTCAAGCCAGGATCTTCAGCAGCAACTTAGAGTCGCTGAGTTTTGACACACTGGCCCAAGGACAAGCTGATAATGTCATGGGACCCGAACAAATGCTCGATACGACGCTCAAGACCGATCCAAATAGAGGAAAGAGAGTAGGAAAGCATCCTAGCATGAACCGGGATTGGCAGGACTAGGACGATGTTGCTCATTATATTTCTGAGCATCTTTTCAAACCCTTTACATTACCTAATAGACTATCAACCTACGCGTAACCACTAAAAATATCTAACTCACCAAGCACTTGATCGGACTTGAGCTCTGCCATGAAGACGTTCTCGAAGGCACAGCTGCACTTGCAGAGGCCGGTCCAGTGGCGTGCGTACTTCGTGAACCAAATCTTCTTCAGCAACTCCACTTGTTCTGGGTACTCGTTCAGTTGATTTAGACCTGGAAACAAGTAGGCGATACAGAAGATCTCTTCATAAGCCTGGGTAGGTTTAGGATTCGGTACATCCACGCTAATTTGCAAGAGATTTTGCGGAATGGCGAGAATCACGGACATAACGTACGACACCCGCATATTGCTTCATAAGCTTAAGCTCACGAAAGCCTCTAAGACTATCCGTATGATGAGCCCTGAAGTTTATAAATAACTAACAGGACTCGTCGATGGTTTGTCCAGCACACATTTTATGTTACCTATATTTTTATTATGATTTATTAATGGAGTATCTAATTATTAACCTTTACCTACGTAAAGTAGCGTAAAGATCTACTAATAAAGTATTGCACCTAATGTTTTGGAAAACGACCGACACATAAGTCGATAGTTTTGTGGTGGTAAGCACTCTAGCTTTTTATCAAAATCTCCTCACAAAAAAGGAGAGGAAACTCCCTGTGCTATAGTCATCATCATTCTACATCGGCAAGCGTTATGTATTATCTACTTTGTCTTGTGTCCGTATGTAGTTACAAACTTACAGCGTCATACTCTTAGCCTTGTTAGATCTCGGCTTACGTGTTTGTCGGTCATAACCGGCAACTGCTAATAAAGACGTTTAGAATAACAAGCGATTTCACTGTTTCCAGCAAACTGTACAAAATCGTCATTACAAGATATACGTCGCAGTTGCCGCGTGCGTGAGAATATCCGGAATACGCCTACATAGTATTCGTAGATATTTACGATTTGTTGGTTACAATCACAAAAGAAATAAATACCTGAACAACTCTGCGTGATAGTTATTGTGTTGTAAGTAGATATATTTTAAACGAAACAGGTAACTTGTTCAGCTAGATTCGATGGAACCTACTTATGTATGCACTTTCATGCTACTTCTTGGTAGGTAGCAAGTAATTTTGAGGAAAAATTTGTAAGTATTAATTAAAACTGAAAACGTACCTTTACTGACAAGGAAATTCATAAGACTCCTGATTGGACCGGTAGCTAGAATGGTGTTGATATAAGTAGTCGTTTCCGTATCTTCCTGTAACATAAGTTTACCAATCATTTATGTTATTTAAACCGCGAATATTAAGAGCTCTTCTCTTCAGATGATCTTGATACTCACAGCTGGTGTAGAAAACTCTGGTCTGATAACATTTTTGTGGTAGTTGTCGAAGAGGGCCACAAACGGTCTGATGGTTGGGCCGCTCCATACATTCTCAGGCACGTTAAGAAGACTATAATAAAGATAAGAATTAATTTTATTGTACCTCACTAATATTGACTCTATTTAAGTCATTGACTGGCTTATGGCTTTATTTTACACTCAATCTTAGCTGAGTTAAACGGCCTCATCAACGGTATCCGTGACAAAAAAGAATAGGTGCGCTAATGCATCATTGAGACAGTAAATAAATGCGAGGTGTTAGAAATTACAGGTTAATGAATAGCCGCGTTAGTTACTCAAAGTGTCTTACTTAGATTGCGCCTCGTCGTTCTTGCTCATGGGACTGGTTTTGCCTTGCACATTGACCTGAATGTAGTTGAACGCATTGTTGATATCCTGGTTGAACATCTCCTCTCCGACTCGCAGGAGATCTTCATCGGTGGTGGAGTCTTGCACCTGTTTTAGGAGGTCTTCGTAGCTCTTCTTCTTGGCGTAGTCCACCACCCCGCCAACAACCGTTCCTATCGTGTTCAGCGTGTTCTGTGCAGAGTTACCATTTTGCCCTGTCGCCTGATTGGCCACTTGGTTACCGATGAGGTTGGGCAGAATCTGGTTGAAGATCTGCCCGGCTGCGCTCCTCAGGTCGTCGCCGTGGCACACAGCCACGGCAAACAGCAAAATTAAAGCCACTCTCATTGTAAATATCAGACGTTGTGTGTACTATGAATCCGGCGCACTAGTGATCTCGGCGTCGACCAGCCGATACTGCGCGACCTCAGGGTGACGTCAGCGCGCAACATGTTATACGGCATGATATTGAGATTCAACCCGCGGACTTCCAGTTTTTGCTTCGGTGATTGCCCTGACTGGGTAATGTGAGATGGCCGCCATATATACCTCAATAAACAAAATTGACCTCCACAACATCGTCGCTTCCTATATCCTGACTTAGGTATTACCTACTTGTGTCGGTGTTAGTAACGTATCACAAATCTATCTACTTATTTACGTTGTCTCAGAAGAAGTGTAGTCCTTTTTCTTTCCAATAAAATCTTGTTCAGTCTCTCACTGCACTTATGTAGGAATTACAAGTACTTAATTCAATCATCCTTCGTTACGCTCGGGATAGTAGGTGTTAGATTTGTAGGTACTTTGCATTATGATCGCTTCGGACATTGTTATCTTTTATTACAGTTGGTTTTGTAACAGCCTGTATTTTTAGATTATTTAGCTAGCTTATTAATGTCCCATAATAGCTTGGTACAAAGAGTTGATACACTGATCTGACCCTTGATATAGTCATTTTGATTACGGAATCAGTACGCATGAACAAATAGGTAATATGTACCTATTGTTAATTAACACATTTACGTCTATATGACATATTTATTTATTTCTTTAACCGTTGATTGTACACAATAATGATTTTCAGATAAATATAACAATATAGTATAAGTATAAAGCATTTTTTTCTCATAATTGTACATACAAACAGGATAGAGTAAAAATAAATAAATATAAAAGACTCAACAGGCGCTACATATTAATAAAAAGAAATTTCTTCCAGCAGGCCTACAGAAGAGTGATGCTAGACTAAAGTAACGCAGATACGACGTGCACAATAATTGAATATATAAATATATAAATCGATGACTTGTAAGTTATTAGACTCAATAGGTAGGTAGATAGATATACTATTGACATATACATTATTTTAAGTCCTTATCATTTGGCCCACAGCGGTGTACTGTTGAAGTTTAGTTCGTTTATTAAGCAAATTAGGAATAACGGGAAGAAAAGTTTCTGACCTTACCTAGATAAGATAGACTTTTGTATTTTTTTAATAATAATTAATAACTTTTGTAGAGTGATTCCTTGGAAGTGCAAAACCTTTCCCCATCGATGATCCCATCCGTTTATCAAAACCAAATAGGACTGGTCAATTCAATTCAAATGTTAATTTCTAAAACATTTTGGGTTACAGTGTTTTAGGTCTTATTGTAGGTACAATTTTTGTCTCGCTAAAATTGGCCATGAGCGGCCTGTTGTAGGTAGGTATAACTCGGAATATTTTTATTTTTAACTATCCTTCTACTCATATCCTCATCGTTAGACGAAACTTTCTACATTCCGAGCATATATTTTAATATTAAAACAAAAATAAATTACTTGGGACTAGATCTGTAGGACAGTGATCCAGTTATATTATTCCTTAGAGTAATTGCGCCCTTCTGTGGAAGGAAGCACTTGGCGGCCCATAGTGAAAACTATTTTTATTTATTTAATAAGCGACGCTTAGGTTTTTGACTCCCTTGAATTTTTTGCTTTCAATAGATATTGAAATTACTTTATTTATTTATTTATTTAATCGTTTATTGCACACAAAAATGGTAACAAAGATATGATGATAGGATACTTTCGTGCCATTTAATAACTGTTTATGTAAATTTGTGATGTGATCTTGGGTGATGGTAATTTTTGGCCGTCCCGGTCCTTCGTCGTCACAAAAGCTGATTATGCCACGTATAAATTCATCCAACCAAAATAAGTAGATGGTGCAGAAGCCCCATAAGCAGCGTACAAATCGTCTTTATTTTAGATGGATAAATTAGTTTTCAATAACAAAAAATCATAATGACGTTTAATGAGGATTTTCCTCATATTCATAAAAACTTCGACTACTTTGATTCACTAAAAAGCGTGTTAAATAAAAACTACGACTACAAAATAGCCAGCATTTTGTATGATAGCCATCAAAGCATGTGCAAATACGTCCTACAATTTTTATTGATGAGGGCTGCCATCTTGATGCTGAGGCCAGCTACTTAACATTCCACCTACGTACTCAACAGAAAACTCTGCTGCCAATTTGGTCTATAACGGGGGACTTTCGGCTATAATATAGAACATCTACGAAAGTGTGTGTGAGGTGGGTATGATGAAGGTATGTGAGGATGGGGGATGGGGTTGATAGGTCAGCTAGAGACCATACAGCTTTAATATAAACGTAAAGACCCTCAACACTTAACTTGAACAAGGTCGATATAAGACAAACACTACTTTAATAAATTTAATTGTTAGTTCTGCACAGGTAGGTACCTATCTACTAACACAATTAAATCTCACTATTGGATTAGCAGCAGCCAAGAAAATAATATATTGAGTGAGATTTTGAACATACGACCTGCCACTAGGCATTGATTAATCAGGCTACGCAGAAGTTTCTGCCATTGGGATTGTATTTACACAACCAATAGACCAAGCACCGTCCAATAATTTTACCTACACCACCGCAAATAGAACTGGAAACAAATAAAAGAAAGTCCTGAAAAGAGACATTGTTGTCGCAGGCGAGCGGAGAGCCGCAATGCGGTTGCGTGTGCGCATCGGCCGCGCGGGAAAATCTTATTTTACCTTATGTATAATGCATGGCGCAGCCATCGCGCACCGCACCACCGACAACCGTATGCGTGCGTGATGCTAATTCACCATTTACAACTATGGTGTTATGATAATGAATTAGCACATTACAGATATTACAGGCTGTTTTGTTACACCATGGATACTTACTATTTTCTTTAGATAGATTTATTAGTTGCTATTCCTAACTACATAAGTAGATGTGCATGGAAAAACAAACTATTGGTAATCTACTTTACAAAAAAGTAACTAAACGATTAATTATTTTTTGCACTGTTTCGTAAATACCGCAATGGAATAAGTACCTATTTGTTTACAGTCGTTCCTGAGATAAAAGACTAGGTATATCCCGCGATAGCGCAGCTGCCTACGCCGTTAAACGCTATTACTAAAATTATTATATTAAGAACAGATTTGTTTTTAAGTTTTTAATGTTTTTGGATAAACCAGAGGTATTTACAATAAAAGTAGCTCAAAAAGCAATGTAAGTTATTGCTTTGAGAGATATTATCAGAAATGAGAAAATTACCAGGAGATTCAAATTTTATTTTAATTGGAGGCGATTGCCATTGATGTTGAAGGTCTTCGAGTGGAAACCAGGAACCAAAAGAAGCTGCTTTAGTAAAATAACCTCTGAATGAGAAAAGGTTGACTGATGAACTGTCGAAGCTAGGAATAGGAATGGAGTCGCTATGTAGAGCTTTTGAGGAAGAAATGAATTATCTTAAGTAGAGAGGTGGCAAATGAGCAAGTATCACTACCGCTTATAGACACCTGCAATACCCGGTGAGACCCGGCTGTTTGCAATACCCGGCTTCTGAGATACCTAGATGTAAGCTCGTTTTTTAAAGATTTCAATGTCACAAAAGTTGCAGCTGTGTTTCAAAACCAATAGATGGTTTTGAAACACAGCTGCAACTTTTGTAACGCATGACTTTTTCTGGTGATGATAGTATTTACTATTTACAACCACCTCTGCAGGTACCCTTCGGCCTTTGGCCGGCTCCGCGTCCTGGTAACTGGTAGAGTGATCGTTTCGTACCTTGAGGCTAAATCGAACTTTAGCAATGCAACGAGCTTGCCATTTGTTTAGGTGTCTCTCCTACTAGGACCATTGGCGAAGCGCCGTTGACCAAGATCTTTCGCTAGACACCCTGAGACTGGTTGAATAGTTTCGGAAGCCGATCGGCACAGTTTACCTTGACGTAGGTTTCGAGTTACAAAGTTCAAATATCAGTCCACTTCGCACCAACTATATTCAATGAGTACAGTAGAAAGTAGCCATAATAAGTAGGTATTTACATTTGTTTATTATTCTTTCAGTCACGGTTGCCAAATGAGAGTTACGCGTAATACTGCACCTACCTATGCAAAACTGTTTCGCGCACAAAATGGAGTGGAACTAACGAATGTCGGAGCTAATACGCTCTTACGTTCCACTTGTGGTTTATTTGCATGTCCGGTTGTCGGTAGAGACTAGAGACCCGTACGGTTCTCGCATGTTTATAATCGGACTCACTGACTAAAATGAGGCAAATAAATAAATAATGATGGCTGATGGGGCAATAAAGTTCTACAGTGGCGACCACGTACCGGAAGACGCAGCGTGGGTAGGCCTTCCACAAGGTGGACCAACAACCTGGTAAAGATCGCAGGTACCAGTTGGATGCGGATAGCACAGGATCGGCCTTTGTGGAGATCTCTGGGGGAGGCCTATGCCCAGCAGTGGGCGTCTTTCGGCTGATATGAAAATGATGAAAAAAATAATTAAATATGCTGGGATACATTCACTCAGCGCCATCAATCTCCAAAGTAAGTAAAGCTGTAGGGTCTTGCCCTGATGAATGGTGTACTTACAGTTATTAGGATTTCTTATCAAACAACTGTTCAGGTTCTTAAAACACTTATTTTAAATGGTCTACAAATTATTTATTTTTAGACGTACTTGTTTTGTTAATTTGTGAATTTGTTTCCTTTTGGCCTTGGATACATAATCGTGGACAAATTCACACAGCGCCATCTAGCCCCAAACTAAGCAAAGCTTGTACTATGGGTGCTAGCTAACTGATATACTACTTATATAGATTTTTTAAATACATACTTATTATACATTGAACACCCAGACCCGTAACAGAAATTAAAATTCATCATTTAAATTTCTGCCCGGCCGGGAATCGAACCCGGGACCTCTTGCGTGGAAGACTGGCATGTTGACCACTGAACCACTCAGGTCGTCAATATTTATAATATATAGATAATATTATAATTTTTATATCTAATACTTATATTGTTGACAAATTGTTGTGAAGTTGTCAAGCAGTGACGAACCACAGGTCGATGCCATGATGCCGAAGATTTTATTTGCTGATTTTATAAGACTTGCTGCCCACTAAAAAGACTGTAACTGTGATAAATTTGAAATTAGTTGACGGCTAGAGAAAAGTAATTCAGACTGATGTCTGGGAGTCTGAAGTTTGAGAGTGAAAAATTTCAAGGTTCATATTATTTTACGAAATGAATATTATTTGGAGAAAGTTATCCCAGTCTTCGAACTAGCGCCACTTGCTTTAACGAAATCCAAGTGAATTTTTGGAACTTTTGTGCTTTATGTAGACAATTTTTTAAATTTACTGTATGTAACTAGTTTCCGGACTTAAATATTAGAACCCATTACCCTGAATCTTTGTGTTTTCTTTATTAACTGAACCTGGCATTGTCCGTTGGACAGTGTTACGTTACAAAGCTTGTGTTAAGGGTGTTAGATAACTCATAAACTATATTTTTTTAGATGCATGCTTGTTATAGGTACATACACCAAGACCCCTAACGGAAATTAAAGTTCATCATTTCAATTTCTGCTCGGCCGGGAATGGAACCCAGGACCTCTGCGTGGCATACTGATGCTAACCAACTGAACGACTTGAGTCGTCACACATAGTTACACAAATAACGCACTCTTTCATCAGCTTTGTATTTATTTACTCGCGTCGGTGCCCTAAAGGTTAAGGGGTCCGATTCGTAGCGAGTGGTATAATAAGACCACGCTAAGTCTAAATGAATCTCTGTATGTGCAAGTTTCTAAACGTCATAGAACCTCATTCATAAAAGTCATAACAAACAATTTGATTTCTGTGGGATTGTTTATTTTCGTGAGTTATGAAAAATATTATTAAAAAATGGGCAAAACAATTAAAAAGGAATTGCGTGAGATAATTTTCAGCATGATTAATAATTTAGACAAACAAAAAGTACAAGTTCAAGCTAATTGGGACCAAATAACTGAATGTTTACAAGAAGGATTGACATTAAGGACATATTTTATCCACACTTTATAATTTTTACTACTGTCCGTCAATACGGACTTATCGTGGTCCTATTAAACCAAACTCGGACTCCAGTGTCGCTATGTAGCAATATTTATCTGAGTTATGTAAATTAGCTGAACACTGACAGATGCTGTTATGATCCAAGCTAGCCAGGTTCCCCTGTTAACAGTAGCAGTCGCTTCACTGAAATACCTAATCTGCCAAATCCTGCATCATGGTCAAGGCGCACCACTGGCCCTCGTGCGCGAGAGCACAACAATGAGGAGTTTTCCAGTAGGTATTGATATTTGGTTTCAAAAAGCATAAATAGATGGCGCTCCTACAATTTTGGTAATCCTTTTTTAATCTGTATGATGGCTGCAGTGATTTCATGCAGCCAACTAATACTAAACTTAAAAATAAAATGTTTATTAATATAAACATAACTGTTAAAGGTTGAACGAACTATATAAAAAATTATTTATGTATATAAGTTGGCACTTTGTTCCGTTATTATTACAACCTCTCAAATGATTGAAAACTATTGACAAATACAATATTATCCAATACAACGTACCCAGTGTTTATTATCCTGTTTGCTAAGAAACTATTTCAAGCGATTATCAATTACCAAAATTGTCGAGGCGCCATCTAGTGAGTGGTTAGGAATGCTTTAGATACCTATTGGAAAACTGCTCATTGATGATTATTTTATAATTTTATTTACTCACACGCGTGTGGCAGAGACAACGCTCTACGCAGCCGAACAAATGTTGGCACTGGTTTCTTTTTAGTCTCAACGTTTTTTGGCTACAAAATATTATATTTTTATTTTAATAATTATACAAAATGATTAATTTGGGGTACCTAGATATGTATAGCTAAAATTTGTAATTCAATAGCACTTCCTGGTTTGCTCATAAATATCCCATAGGGCGATTTCAGCAATAAAAACCCATGAGTTCTTAGTCCCCGTGAGTGTTTTTAGGACATTATAGCTTAGAATGCATAAAAAGTAGAATATAGGTATACCTACATCACACAAATTCTACAAAGTTTCCCAGCAAGATTGTTCAAGGAAAAAATATTCTTAAGATAAATATTGTGTTTAATACTTATTCTTGGAAATCAGTTAGGTATGTTGTTAATGGTTTATTGCCTTAAGAGAATAATAATTATTGCAAAAATACGTGCTTACGTCAAGATGGTTTATCACAATAAAACAGCAATTATAATATTGTTTTGTTGTAGTGAAAGTAAATTTTACTATACTTTTACTGGGAAACTACTTTATCCTGCAAAGGTAGGTTTAACTCTCCCCCTCCTCAGTCAATCAAGGATCCATGAACTTCGTAGTGGACATAGAATCGTCTTAAATTTTCACTTCTGTCGTGAGGTCGTAAACCTCACTTTATGACATAAGCATACAGCAGTTTTTACACACAACACATTAATTAACCGACTGCTCAACCGTACCATTGAGGACTGTAGCAAGTGGAATAATGTATATAGTCTCTGCCTACTTCCCCCACGGGAAAAGGGCATGAAGATATGTATGTATGTAACACATTAATATAATACCTTAGCATTTGCTTGTTCATTCCTGTCATCGACCTTCGCTTCACCATTATAATAATCAGTTTATTTCAGACTAAACATATACAGAATGCCCATATACAATTCTTGAAAAAGCTATAAGTTAATACTTATTTAAAATAAAATTTTAATTTCCCCTTTTTACAATCCCAGTAATATTAATTATCCCGGGAGTATACTGGGAAATTGTGCGGTCGGCGCACGGGTGATGTTGGTTCGAGAGAGTCCTGACTCTTCGGACACACAGAAAACGATCTTTGTTTTTTCCTTTCCTAAAACATCCCAATCCCCGCCTGCAAGGTGGACGCTTTCCATCAGGTAGACCGTTTGACTATGAAGCATGACATAATATTCTAAAAATAAACTATCAAGCTTCTTTAACGACATTACTAATGATAATGTTTGCGTAAATCCCGTTCATTGCTCGCTCACGACGGCAGGCCAGTTATCGCTGTGAGGTCAGGAAGCAAAGGTCGCAAGCGGCCTTAGCAGTCGACTGATTGGCTAACCCTGGCACAACTTGTTGTTCACTGCACGCCGAAACTGGCAGTTCTCGCGTAGCTTGTATGGGAATCAGCCGTATTCAAATTTAACAACATGAAGGTCGCCCTTGTTTTGCTGTTCGTCTTCTGTTGTACTCAATGTAAGTATGAATGCTTCATTCTTTAGATTTAGTGTGAATTGCTATTTACGTAAGTGCATATACTTCGATATTCTTCAGGATTCATATCGGTTACCGTCAGGCTGATCAAACTTTTATTAAACAACACCTTATTGGCCTGAATCGAGAATTTTAAAATGGTTGCGATCAACGATCGAAACTGACTCAGGTCTACATTTTTAGTTCTACATTATTAAGATACATTTATGATTATTTTACGACAGCTAAATCATAAAACATCAGACACCTACCTATAAACAATCACCACCATAAAATTAATTCATCCAATAAAATTTCAGGTTATCCAAAGAAGAGTTACGTGCCGGTAGACAAAAATGCGAATATCGCATTTATTAACATGGAGGGCGGGGGTGGGTCGAGGCCTGGCAACGTTAAGCAGACCCCTCCTCAGCCTATGAAGCCGGAGACTCCTAAGATAGGACCACCGACTACAGTGGCTCCTGCGCCTACGTCGACTAAAGCGCCAGTGGCAAAGCCTGGACCCACGCCAGCGGTAAACCCTGGACCCACGCCAGCGCCGACACCCAAACCTGCGATCATCACGCCGAAACCCGTCAACCCCCCGCCCAATGCCCGCCCTGTCTCCACCCCTGGACCTGGTAGCGTGAAGCAGCTCGTCAACTTCTACGATAGCCAGGGAAAAGGCAGCCCCATCAGGCCTTACAGCTACAGCCAGGCTGTGAAACAAGGTTGAGGAATTCCGGCTAAATAATGATCCAATGTAGAGTTCCAACTGTTTGACGGTGATTTCAGTAGGTATATGTTGAGTAATTATCTAACTATCAACGCTTTATCTATATTTATACACACCTTTTATACCTTTATTTCAAATAAGCTTTAAAAAGTCGTTATGATATCTTAAATTTGTTATGAATGTAAGAATGTTTAAACACCATTGACCGTGGAGTAATATATAACTATTATAGAAAGTACATTGAAAGTAACTTTATATGTTATTTAATGTTTCTTATGTATATTATATTTTTAATAAGTCGAATAAATGTGTGACAATTAAATATTTCAGCTTCGCCTACTATAATTTTTTAAAATAAGTACCTTCTTATATTTAGGTATTTGTTTATCAATCATGATTTCATTTCACTACTTACTTAAAATTTATCATTATCTAAAGAGATAATGTATAATTATTCTTCCTGTGTAGAAATTACGTACGTTATTATACTAGTTTTTTGATGACATAACCTAGCTAATTATTATAATTATAAAGATCATTATTAATGAGCTTAGTTTTAATTTAGTGAAACTAAAGCTAATGATGAAAGGTAAAGAGTTGTTTTTAGCTAGAAAAGCGAAGAATGCCGGATACATTAGGAAGCCAAGCCAGTCACCATAAAACTATTGACACGATCTTAAGAAGCGAAATTAATTAAAAATTCTAAATCATTCGTTACTCCCATCGGTGGCATCAGGAGCGTCGGTGGCCGGGCGGTTAAGTATCCGACTCGAAAGCGAGGGGTACCGGGTTCGAATCCCTCGACTCATTTCTGAGTTATGTACATACATTAATTGAATTGTAACCGATGAAACCTGCAAATTCAGGCAACTGAATTTGTAACCATGATCCAATCTGGTCCGGTTCCCCTCGTAGCAGGGTCACGGAGGTCAGGTAGTCGCTCCATCGCTTGACCTGATCGCCAAATCCTGGATCATGGTCAAGGCGGACTCCGCGCTCTCGTGCTCGAAAGCACAACCGGGACATTAACGCCAAGATGATTCATTTTATTATTCCAATACAAATACTTTCTGCTCTTGTTTTATCCTCCCGTGGGAATATTGATATACTCTCTAGGTATAGGTAGCGCACTCGAGCGCTCACGTGGATTCGAGTTGTTTCAAAAATAGGGCCCAAACTTATCTCTTTCACACTCGTGGTAATTTGCTAGAGATAGAAAAGACAAACATTAGAAGGCGAGCGCTTGCGTGGCCCCTTGATAATTACAGTGTAGCCACTGGCATCTGACCTCCATGAACCTGCTACCAGGGGAACATGAACAGATTGGACCATGGTTACACATTCTGTCACCTGAATTTCCAGGTTTCATCACGATGTTGTCCCTCACTGTTAGTGCATCAGTTGGTATTCAACTAATGTTTAAATATATCACTCAGAAAAGAGTCATTCAGAGTCAGTCAGAGTCATGGCAGCAGTGGAATTCGAACCCGGTACCTCTCGCTTACGAGTCGGACACCTTAACTACTCGGCCATGGACGCTCCTATTGCATTTGTATCGTAATGAATAAGTATAATTAATAATTAGCTATTGCCAGAGACTTCGTCCCTTGGAAATAGCTTATATGACAGTTTAGCTTTTGCCTGCGACTTCGGTTAGGCGACCATTTTAAGTGACCTTGGTGTATCTAGTTAATCAGTAGTTTATCAGTTATCTAACACCCATAACACAAGCTTGGCTTACTTTGGGGCTAGATGGCTCTGTGTGAATTTGTCCAAGGATATTTATTTTTTGTTAAAACTGACAGTTTATAATCTAACGTATTCAAAGTACGTTCGATTATAAACGATAAAATGTGAACTGTTACATTCAAACTTTCTAAGGCAATTTGGCACTGGACCGAATTGACGGAGCCCCTTGCCGGGGCTCTTTGTAGAGTGGTAACAACACAAACATAACAAATTCAAATTCAAATCGAGGACGAGGGCCCGGGGTCTGCCTTGACCATGATCCAGGATTTGGCGATCAGGTAATTACAGTGGAGCGACTACCATCTGATCCTGACCAGATTGGCTAATGGTTACAAATCAAATTCAGTTGCCTGAATTTGCAGTTTTTATCACGATGTTTTCCGTCACCGTAAAAGTATCGGTTAGAATTCAACTAATGTACATAACTCAGAAAAGAGTCATTGTTACATCGCCGCAGCGGGACTCGAACCCGGATAACATAACATAATTTATACCTATTTAAAGTAATTTGTTGGTAATTTATATTATTATTCGTAACATTTCGATGGTTTATAATCTAACGTATTTTTGACTACGTTCGATTATTTTTTACAATCTTACGGTGACTTATACCGAAAGAAAATCTCTAAATGATAGTGAAAATTGCATCTAAATCCGTTTCAAGGTTTTTGAGGAGGCAGCCCCGACTGCCTTTTTACTATAATATGAACCTTTCCGAAGAAATTCCCTCTTTCGCATCAAAACCACATCAAAATTCGTTGCATGGTTTAGGAGGCGGGAGCGGAAACATTTTATTCGACTTAATTTTATTCTGTGTAGAGACTATGTAGGGATGTACAGACAACACGCCTCCACAGTTTTATACACGTATACTTAGTAAAACTGATATGGAGTAGAGTAGTCATAAGACAATAGCGCTAGCTGACGGATGAATAATGGTCTAGAATTCTAAACAGCTTATGCAGATTGCTAATCGGCATTGTAATAAACGTTTTCGAATTCCTAGTTCAAAGAGCGATAATTAAAGGTGATTCGGGGCTTGTTAACAGCGGCAGGTACTTAACGAAATGGATTGGAATGTGTATGTGTAGGTAATTATATTAATTCAATGCTCCGAGTCTTGTAAGCGCGGGCAGGGCGCCGCTAGCCACTTTCACTCTCGGTCTCTGAACACGTCACACAATGCGCATTCAATTATAAGCAGTTAGGACATTAACTTGCGCTCGCCGCGACTGTTATGCTCTCCTTTCATGATGTAAAATGTTACAGCTGTTACACAACGCAGACAAAACTGAATGTTGTTGTCGCTATATTTTACATTATGTAGCAGATCCTGCCGATCGAAGATGTCGATGTGAGGATAGAAAGAGGCGGTGATCTCTGGTGTCGGAGGTCAAAATCCACTTTGGGTCGCTGAGCCAGCGCAGTTAGTAAGTATGTATCAGATGATAGGTTTATTTCAACAGCCTGAAGACCTCCACATACGGACAAAGGAAAAAGGCTGAAAAGGAATCGAACAGTTAGCCATGACCATCATCTTGTAGAGCGATTTGTGCACGCTGCCTATGGGGTTATTGGGTTGTTTCTCACATCCTAAATAATTATTCTTAACAACTCAAACGATTTTACCTTACCATAATAATTTATGTCTACAGCAATGGGTAACTACAGAACCCCTATGCCTACAATGTGAGCCAACGCGTGTTGTGCAATCCGACCGCATTTCCCTTTTCAAATTCTTACAATGAGTCACTTGCCGACTTTTCAAATAAAGAATATTATAATCATTTAGACGTATTCGTACAGTTCTCATTGAAAAAGAAAGTGGTTTAAGTAGTTGCGCAATAAATTCTAATGTTACCAAATTTCGTGCAGTAAACTGAACGATTAAGATAGTTAAATGATTAGGAAATCCGCACAATATTTCGACCATAGAAAATGTCACTTAAAAACCAATAAATACTAGTGGACATGTGAAGTCGTTCATGCGGGTGTTACTTTTCCAAGCTTTCGCGTACAAAATGACTTATAAAAACTTTCTTCGTCGCCTCATCTAACATTAAAAAATTATGTAAGTTCGGTGTTTATTTGTGAGTCCGCAGCAGCTGGTATCGGGTAATTTACACCGTGTGCCAATGCTCATGGTGGGTTGACAATGGGTTGGAACAATTCCACGAGATGCCTAAACCGCGTTCGCCTTGTAGACAATGGGGGCCTGCGGCGCCAGCCTGCATTGTGCCAGAGATCTGCACACAATGACAACACCATTTTCTTTCGTAGGTATCCATGTACCGCCAAGCGATCTTGGGCGAAAGTCATTCCACGTTTCGTATGAGAAAATGCAACTTCATGGATTAGAATGAGCAATACATTCGTGTGGATTTCTAAATGTAACAAGTTTTAAAAGTTAAACAATGCGTTATTATGCAAATTAATGTGTTATGAAGTTAACAAATAGCTCGACGCGTGTGATTCAAAAGAGATCGTTCTCTCTAAGCTTTGTTTTGCACATTTCTTAGGGAAGTAAAGAAAAGTTTTCCGTATTGCCTAAAAAGAGCAGAACTACTTTCTCCTTGTAAACTTTTAATACCTAAACAAATTAGGAAGTGTGACTATTATAAATTTTGTTTTGTGAATGGATTCAGTTTCGATATTCGCCATAGAGGAGTGAGCGTGATGTGATGTGAAGTTATGTTTTATTTAGTAATAGTAAGAGTTCTCAAAAAAATGCTCGCTAGAGCGAAGAAAATGTTTACAATAATGAACCTACTGTTTAATTTTGTGATACTTACACTTACCTATTCAATAAATGGATGAATGGATTGCCATGCCAATGCTCAAGTTAACACTAGAAATCAACAACTTTTCTGTTGAGGATAAATATTATTGTACAGTATTCTTTTACCCACGGTAATTAAATGTCATATTCGTTTTGATTATTTGACATATCTTAATTTGCAATAATTACTCACACAAGCTCATCTAGCGCCCATTCCGTTTAACCAGAAAATTCGTGATCAAACATATCACTCTGATGGCGTCATGGTGGTCCGGCCTAATTAGGACACGTAGAATACTGATTAGCTATTAATTATTTATGTTATGTTGGATCACAAAAGCATTTGTACCATGGTCGTATAATATGCTCATGCGATTGAACTTAGCATTTATTTATGTAAAGTAAAAATGTCCTTTCCCTCACCTTATTTTAAAGTTTCTTACACACCGTTTCCTTTTCATATCACATTTTTTCACGTTTGACTGGTAGATAAGGCTACTTTAACTTTAAGTCCGCCAATGTACCTTCAGTGCTTAAAGATTTAATTAATTAATAAATAGTTGCCGATTAAAATCCCCCGCCTTATGGCACGCGCACAATTAATTAACTCGTCGGCTCGATGGAAACCTCAAATTGTGGACACGTGGACTCAATCGCATTTTTACCATGTGGTGTCCAGTAGAGCAGAAATTGGTACCAATGGGGCAGAAACGCGTTATTTTTACAAAATTCTAACTGCGATTATTGTTGTTTGTTTTTAATACTGCGATCTTTAATCTGTTATCAACGGGTTGCAATGCCAAACCTTCCGCTGTTCTGGAGGCGGCTGAAGTATTGTCGATGAGAATAATTATATACGATAGTTGATGTTGTACATACGTCATTTAAACCACTGGAGTGACACTGGCATTGCAAACGTCCATCTTGGCAAAATTCAGTCGAATTTACCCAAGTGTATTAAGCGCATTACCAACAGGCAGGCGGTAAGCTTTGCCAACTTTGTGGTAAACCGAAAGCACAATTATCCGCCCGCTGTGCCGACACATCCGACATCATAATGCGCTTTCAGGGGTTCCCCAACATCCGGCGACGTATGACGTGCGCGCGCGCAGTCAGGACGCATTGCGCCACCGCGCGCCCCCATTCTGATCGCGTCCGCCTCGAAGCTTCAAGTTATACAATACCCGATGCGTCGGCCTCTTGTGCGCACGTCGCATCGTTGCGTAACCAAAATAATAAGCGGCCGCTAGGGTCAATGGCGCACAATGTTACGTTTGTTTCGCTAATCACGCGTGACCGCGAGCCAGTTCCATAGACTGTGGCGTGATCCGGACCTCGGATTGGTGCCATTCGATTGGCTTTGGGGAAGATGTCTCCTGTTTTGTTGAGTTTGGCTTGTTATCAAAAGAGTCGAATGGCAGAAACACCTTTTGGTCACGGGTTTTGGTAAAAAAGACTAATGTGCAGAAGACTGTCTTTAGGCAGGCTGTCAAGAACTTTTCTGTATGTATTTTCAACACTGACCCCAGTCAGTTAAGTCTGTCAGCGCCAATGTCCATTTCCGGACTGTTCCTTCCTGTTTGTCGCACGTACTAAAGGTTAAAAGTAATTTTATGGTTTTGGTAATTAAATAACCGACAAATGGTGGTTTGCAATTTCCGTAAAGCATCCTCTGTTCGTGTTTCTCATATCCTGAGGGTACTGACATCTCTTCCCCAAAATCTTGTTATGGCACGCCATCTTCCCCTGTCCTCAGCACAGTGCAGAGCCTGGTAATATGTACAGTGGTACGGAAGAAGTGGCCCGTGATGCATATTAACTTTATTTATATAAGTAGGTTCCTATGCTTTGTTATATTTGTTGAATAACATCGATATAATCCTACCTTATCTCAGGTTCAACACACATTATGAATAATCCTCTTGCTGTTAATATTCTGATTGTGTTCTCGCGCGTGAAGCCCAGGATCCGACTTGACCATAATCCAGGATTTGGCAGATCAGGTAATTACAGTGGAGCAACTGCTATCTGACCTCCGTGACCCTGTTAACAGGCGACAGATCTGGATTGGATCATGGTTAAACATTCATCTGAATATGCAGGTTTCCTCACGATGTCATCCCTCACCATAAGAGCATCGATCAGTGTTCAACTAATGTTAACTCAGAAAGAAATCATACGCACATGGCGTTACTGGGGTTCGAACTCGGTACCTCTCACTTAAGACTCTGAGCCACACACATGATTATGATAGAACAATGTACTACACTACCACAAAGGTACTTGCCACCAATCTGTAGTCCAACGCCACGCTCCGCTGGCTCGGAATCAAATAGAGACAAACGATACATCATACCTGCTTATGATCTCACAAAGGAACTTTCGCTTATTTCGAATGCAAGGTAGTGCGGTGCTCCATGCAGCGTGGTATAACAATAATGCCCTCCTAATGGCAATGCGGCGTAAGGCTCTTATGTAAATCGGAACACCTCGGTGACTAATGCCATCCAAATCGGTGTCGGCTCTGACGCTATGTTATTGTGCAAAACGGATACAGTCGCGGCTCTCGTGTCTAAGGAATGTCTTGTTTCACTTTTGTATTTGGTATTTTTTAGAAATTAATCCCGATCGCGATGCTACACGGATTGTCAGCCTAGTGTAATTGCTGTTTGCAGCTGGCGAAATGTGGCTTAGTTGGTTGTTTATTCTCGTCATACATTGACTACTAATGAGGGACAAATTAATCTACATGTATTATAGTTAGATTATATACAATTGGGCTTTATTTACAACAAAACAAAATAAATGGATTATCAGAATCACGCAAGCTTTTTAAAGAGCTTTAGTTTAGGCATTAAAATACCAAAAATTTTGAGCTCGCTGCTCCCGCTCATTACTTATTTCTTCAAAGCGCCAAAAAGATTTTACATTTACTAAAAAAGTTTTTATAAATAAACTTGTTTGCCCCGTTGTTTGATCAGTAGTGAAGCTTACTATTTGTTACTTAAAATTCGGAATCCTCACTTATTATCACACGCACACCAGAAATATGAAACTGACGAAAAGAGTGAAATCGAATAAATTGCCCATTGTAAGGTGCACATATCCAGCTGTTTTTTTACTTTCTGTTTTTTCTCAACGAGCGATGATCTAACCTACGTATATAACGCTATCTCTTACTTAATTTCAACTCTTTTTGTAAGACAGAACGCGACGCTAATGATTATAAACGCATCCGTATACTAACTGAGTGTTCACTGTTATAGAACTGTGATATTGTAGGTTTATCATCATTTGGCCTACTCGGGTGATGTTCAATATTTTCTGAATATTACAAAACAAAGATAAAATTATCAATCCTGTTCTGATTAACAAACAAAGACAGGCGCAGCTAAACATTCTGGAACACAGTCGATAATAATTAGCAAGACAGGCACTGGTTAACACTGCAACAGAATCATCGTCAATAACATTTGCCTTGCTTTTATTAAAATAGTATATACAAACAAAGTTCTGTGTTCTGTGTATACCACTAAGGTGGCAGACAAGCTTACGACACGCAGCCTATAAACATTTGCACTACCCGACTCCATACACATGTTGACTGATATTTTCGTCAATTGTTATAATTATTTTAGATGAAAGGGTAAGATTTCGAAGGATGGCATACTAAATGTAAAAAGAGCTCGTTGATGTCTTTTGTACGACCGTTTCAACAGAATCATTTTGCCATAAAGTAACAACAGATAACTACAAACTAAACAAAAAGTAACTTTATTACAAAAGGCGTTTGATCTATATAAATAAAAACTAAAAAAAACCTACTCTTTAAATATCAACAAATTTCCACAATTACAAAAAAGTGTGAAAAAGTAAAATGATGAGACTAGTTAAATTCTAATCCAAAATATGCGGTTATATGCATTTCTAAAATTAATGAAAAGTCATTAACTAACCTATTTAGAAGTTTCTTGTCTACTTTTAGTCGTTTTATTTCCAAGAGTGAACGCACGCGAGTCACAATAGGATGAGATTCAATTTGTAACACCAATTTAACATCATAATGTGATTTTATTGTTGTCATTTTTCAATACAAAACAATAGGTTTTATTATTCTAAGCTCAATGAAATCAATTGAACAGTCAATAATGGTCATGCGAGGTTATTGCTACTTGTGTTTATTTCAGTTCATATTCTTGGTTAATAAGTCGTAAAGCCGATTTAAAATATTTATCATTAGAGAGAATGCACTTAAGTGTTCTTGAGTTCCCTGAAAAAGATTTAGCAGAATATTAAATAAAGGTTATAAATGAAGTTCTGGAACTGTGAATAACGAAGGTACAATACCTAAAATCTCACTAATATTGCTAATGCGATAGTTATTTTTTAAGTATTTCAAGAAAAAGCTATATAATAAAAATAAAATTCAAAGTATTTCCCACAGGAATAAGGAACACGGCATAATCAAATTCTTCAATTACTTTCGAACATGATATTTTACCTGTACGACGATGTTGTAGTTTTAATACGTTACTAGTCGTAGAACTAGGTATTAGGGTTGTCCTGACCGGGACGAGCTTTTGTTGCTCAAATTTCTGCAAACGTTGCGAATTTTAGCACAAAATTAATTAATCTACCTATGATTCTACTCGCAGCAAATCTTTTTGGGAGTCCATTGTTGGCAAGAACATCAGAAGCTTATTTTGCACTTTGTTTTCGTTTCTCGAATATAAGTTTCGGATTTGAACGTTAGACAGGGCAGGCCCGAGTCTTAGTCCGGTCCGGTGGTCAGGTTAAGGACCAGGACCACTGCTTGGACTTGAACCTGGATTGGTCCTGGTTCTTAAACTGGATCTGGACCTTTAAGTTACTACTAACGTGCCTGAAACTGTGCTAGCTAACTAATCGTTCATATCGCTGCTGAAGAGACAAATTGATAAGGGCTATCACGGCCCTCAAGGCGGAATCATCAGACTTGACAGTTCTACGTGTCCTACCATCTGGATCTGTATATGAGCTTGAAACCTGAACCTCGACTTGGACCTGCACCAAGACCTAGACCCAGATCTTAAAGTCAAGTTGTTTTGTAGTCGCATCACATCATCGCTGATTCGCCACAGGAATTATAGTAGCTGAAAGCAGCATGTTTGTAGCATAAACGAAATTTCTAACACAACAGACGTCATCGCAACAAAAGCTTGCAACAAGAATTAACAAAGCTAATATTCGCCGGTGAGGACAAACCCTTCAGTACCTATATTATATTTGGAAGGACTTAACCCTTTACGGGCAATTTCTTGGAAGCGACAGCTGTTCGGAGGGTGAGGGTTACATTACCTATACCCAAATATGTAGATATACGAGTAAATATTATTACGTCGCAAGGGACATTGTCAAGTGTACGTAATAATATTCCCTTCCTCTGAGCTTATCTTTCATACTTCTAAGTCGATAACGCCTGTTGAGTTTAGTTGACAGAGCCCTACGAAGGGGCCCCTCTACGCGTTGACATTAACGTCATGGAAACCTGGACATTCGGTATCTGATGTAGAATGCTACAGTTTTACGCCGCGCCGTTATATTTTTCAGTCACCGTTCAGTAAGCTGGGGCCGACGAAGCGTCAGCTGAAAATGCCAATAATAGTTCAATATTTACCGAGCTCCCAACGAAATGAAAATGCTGCGGTGGATGTGCGAAGTTACACGACTGTATCGAGTACGTAACGAGTACATCCGTGGCAGCCATGGTGTGAGGGATATTGAAAATAAGTTCGAGGAGGCTCGACTGCGCTGGTTTGGTCACGTGTTGCGTAAGCCTCAGGAATACGTGGGAAATAGGTGCCTGAATCTGCCGGTATCAGGAAAGACGCCTTGTGGACGACCCAAGAGGCGATTGATTGACATCGCTGAGTCGAATAAGTGAGCCAATGGCTTACGACGAGAGGATGCCGAAAACCGGGCGAAGTGGAGAAGATTGAGTAGGAAAGTGGACCCTGGCAGAGGCCGGGATAAGCGCTAGGACGATGATGATGATGATGATGATGTTTACTGACATCCGAACTACACGAGCGTGATAACCGCGAGGTATAGCCAATAATGAATGAACAATTTTTTTAACATTTAAGTTTTTTTATAGAAAGCAACGCTCTGAGCAAGTAACACGTGCAGTATAAATTTGAAAAAAAATAAGGGATCACTACGAAAATTGCTAATTCTATACCAAGGTGTTTTTTTTAAATTTCGCACCCTAAGGTATATAAAAATCCTCATATTGGTAGTTATAAACTAGTGAACTAATTTTGATATATCTTTCGCTAAAGGAAACTTTCTTCGTTCCATGCATCATAATGTATTTATACATATCCCGGAAAAATATCAGGATCTCACGATCTAGTCATATGTTAGCAATCGCGGAGTTCGCTAGTTCTTTGTATTCGACTTATAGGGGCTTTAACAGAGCGCCCCCCTGGTTGACATTAGGCACTACACTAATAACCAGGCTGGCCCACTTACTTGTGTTTGCGGATAAATAAATGAATGATCGCTTTGTTTTTACTTTAGATGTTCATAGCTCTATACCTCCATAGCTATGCTGTCTTTCATTTGTCATTAGCGACGTTGCTCATTTAAGGCTAACTGCACACGTCAGGGTTTCACAGGGATCTGGCCACCGGATTTCATGAATTCCATACAAAAGTGCAGTGCGCCGTACAAGCTCGGCTAGAAACAAAAGCCGAACGACTGGCTCGGATCGCACCGAACATCCAAGAACCGAACGGTCGGTGTTCCCTCCTCTATATTTACATTGGTCAAGTGTTTAGCAAAGTTGACAAGTAAAGTGAGCAACTACACCGGTGTTAACTGATCGGACCGTAGCGAGTCCATACAGCATACTGTCACTCACCACTGTCCTCGGCTAATGTAAGTCTCACTTACATTAACTGATGGGGCTAGGGAGAGAGTTCTAACTAGCTAGACCGAATGACTGAACATGTGCTGCCTGCCTTAAGGAGAGAATTGAGCTTGCCCAATCGTTAATTCCCTTAATCTCAATACTACAACCAACTAATACAATGTGAAATAATACTGAATAAGCGGATAAAATGCGTCAGACACCGCCCAAACGAAGACGTCAGACCTATAGCTCCGCGCCTAAAGTTCCGGAACGGATCCTCCGCACATCCTCGCCACCCCCGCATTACTCAGCGTTCACCGTCAGGATTTCAAAACCGTCAAACGGTGATCCGGGATAGAGTGTGCCCGCGGTGATGCTGCCACTCGCAACTTTCACGCGTATATAACCGCGAGGCGGTGCCGGCGCGTCCAGTACTACCCGTCCGCGATAGCTCGCCGCACGCGTCAGCCGCGATAGTGACACACGTGACACGAGACTGTGATACCTGATAGTCCTGAATCCAGATACCAGTGTTGTGCGAACTCCTACAGTGATTGCTGGCTGTGTTGATACATACTTCTGGATCACACCTTCAAAGGTACAAGGATTTGCATAGGGATGGACCCTGGTGTGTTGTGTACCGGCGATTGTGGCGGGTAGATAGGGGTTGTGCCGCCTGGTTTGTTTTGTAACTTGTAAGGAGGAAACAGTGAAAATTATTTTGGTCGTGTGTCTAATGTTTTGTTAATTAATCAAAGGACACTTATTTGTACCTACTTTAAAAGGAAGATTTTTTTTGCATAATTTAGATATGAAGGGATTTTTGCTGCTTCTTAAGTAAATTTCAATCTAAATTGATATCAGTAATTTATAATAGGTTTAACTGAAAAAAAGATGTAAAGAACTATTAGTACCAAGCTCTAAGCTTTAAACTCACAACATTAATATTTAAATTTCATGTTACTATAATTAGAAACAGCATACAGAATAATTAAGCATGCGCCCGCATGACTGCGAGAAACAGACAATTGTCGGGAGTAGTGTAGAAAGTTGCATAATTTTACTTTCACTTGCTCATACAAATTTATCTTTCAATATCGCGAATGTTTCACGAACGCATTTGCATGTGCTCAACGGTTTTTACTACACGCCAGCTGACAGCTTTTTTGAAGTACGAGCCGGGCGGCGGCGAGCCGGAGGCGCCCGAGGAAAGTAGGCCAGGCGTCACACGGCGCGCGTTTTATAGGTATACCTGAGGGGTTTCTCATTTACTCCAATGTGCGAAATTGTAACGAATATCGAGAAAAAATGCCGCATTTTACTTGCCAATTGAGCATGTCCACTTAATGCCCAAAATTCGTGTTATTTGGTCAGAAGTAGAGTTAAAAAGGTACTTGTATTATTTAAATTAAAAATATCGTTATCTGATTAAACGAAAAACAAATAATTTGCCAAAAATGTTCAAGAAGAATATAGGAGATTTCCATTTAGGGTGTCAAAAAATTGTATCCATATAAAAAAAGTTGTACTTATCATTTATTTATTATTTTTGAGCTGGTTTTTTACAATTTGTATAACACCGTTGTCCAAGATCCCTTCGCTATTCTACCGGACACACGTAATAAAGTCGTAATTTTTTTTTTATTACGGATGTAGAAACTTTTAAACAAGGAACAAGTATTTTTATTATGTTAAAAGAAATATTTACATGAAGAAAATAAATTAAATAAAGCTAATACTAAATTATAAAATAATATTTACAAATAAAAAACTTGCCCCAAGTCCCTTGTTACAGGAATTGTTCCCAAAAGGCTGGCCGCATTGCCTCGCTGTATCGCGAGGCTAATCCTTTGGCCAAGGTATTGGCCAGCCTTTTGGTCATGCGAAGTGTTAACCAGGCGCTTAGACAACTCTTTGAAGAGAGTATGAGCGCCTGGTCCCCACGGCCCAAGCGTTTCTACGCCAAACGGCGCAAATAGATGATCTCCGCTGAGGCCAGCATATTTGCGCCGTTTGAAATTTTCTGCCGAAGCGGCAGCGGAACCGGCATTGACACTCGTGGATGGAATATGTGACGGTGCAAGGGTATCGACGCAGGTAGCGTCCCAAACCAAAGACCGACCCATATTCCAAGGCACGAGTGTCATACCGTCGGGCCTTTTTCCGTCGTCTCTCGCCAGTCCATTTGGTTCCAGGATGGCGGGAGAACCAGCAGTGGTAAAGGCCCGGCGGATGATGTCGTTCAGTTCTGCATGCCGTGAAAAGCGCCCGGCGCTCCTGCAGCACGACAACCCGTGATGCCCAAGTTGTGACACTGCATGGCCACAACTGCATTCATGACGGGCCACGAAGGGAACACCAAGGCGAAGGGCCGTGGCAACTCTAAATGTAGAACTATCCAGCAGGGTGCCAATAGTGGATGATGGAAGTGTCTGAAGCCATAGACCTGACTCCCATTCGCCGACAGCTAGGAGGCGGGCACGCACTGCAGGATCGGTTGACGTATTAACCAGATTATCCCGCACCAACCTGCAGAGCGGCTCGTCCCACAGTTTCTGTGACGAAGGGGTAGACGGATATTCAGTGCTCGGGCAAGCTAAAGTCCATGAATTCCTGGCCTCTGTCATATATGCCACCTCACACGCGTTGGTAGACGTGCCCAAAATCTTATCTACCAACATACACGTGCTGTGTACAGAGGACAGGAAAGCAGGTAAAGAAATACTTGAAATTTTTCTGATGCCCAGACCACCAAACCTGATGGGTAGAGAGGCCTGGGCCCAAGCATTGTCATCGAAATTTAAATTTAGGAACATAGTTAATGATTGTTTAATAGTGCTGTCGAGTCGAAAGAGTAAATCAGGATGTTTCCATAACTGACAGCACCGTAAAACATATGTAAACTGGGGGACAAAGAGGCAAAATCGTAGAATGACATAGGCCATATGAACATAGGAACAAGTGTATACATTGGAACATGTGTATGGAATATCAGTATACTCGACGAAACGAAATATGAAACAAGATCGCGTCATAAAATACTACTCATAAACAGTTAAACGTAGGATATTACACGCACCAATTATTCACCCATACCATACTATGCCCATACACAACGTAAAGAAGCTTATCCATTTCTGAACCGCAGAATCGTCTGTGTGCGTAAAACCATGCCACCAAAACGGCGGCATTCCGATACAAAACTACATGCAATTTTCTTTATCTTCGCGACGGATGTGCTGTATGGGGACTACATTGTGCATAAACGCATGTTGCACAATCCTAGTCCACAACAGTGGCTATGGCTGGCTCGCTATCCCATTGTTCATGTTCTTGTTTCGCAAAATTTCGTCACGCTACTTTGAGAGCTCCTTTAGATTTCTGCTCAGACCTTCTGCAAGCTTATGCAACTGTGCAGCAAGAACAATAATGAAATTACACGGTAATGACTTGATTTTGGGAATAAACGTGCATGTCACCAACAATTGAATTACAAGCGAATTATTTAAGCTTACACGGAAGGGTAAAACTGTGATAGGTTTTCTATAAATTCAAAAGTTGCATATCTAACATTTTAACGAGAATAGATTTGTATTTATGAACTTTTATTTGTCATGCATAAACTACTAGACCAATTTCAAAATTCTTTCACTAATAGGAAAGTACATTATTCCCGAGTGACATAGGCTACTTTTTATCCCGGGAACGTAGTAGGGTCTTGCGGTAAAGTTGAATGTTTACAGAGACCCGAACTGCGCGCGAAGCCGCTAAGAAGGCAGGTATATAAGTGCAGGTCAGGAGCATCCGCAACCGGCGTAAATGTATAGGAAGGTGTATGAATGTGGAAGAGGCAAAGGAGGTATGTCAGGATCATAGCTTATGGCACTTGATAGTCTCTGCCTACCCCTATGGGATACGGGGGTGAGGTGAATATATATACCTGAATGTAAATAAATATGCTTCTTAACGGCCTAATTGCCCTCCATGCACAGACAATAATACTCGTATATATTCTTTAGATGATCAGTAATTTTGGGCCTGTAACTTTTTGATGATAGTTGGACTTCAATTCAATTAGTATAGTTTTTTCCAACCAAACCAAAACTACCGAAACGTTCTAAATTCCTTTATCGATACAAGTATTTCAGCGTAAACGAAGATTATAACAAAAGACATGCAGTTTTATATATTATTGTTCATTAGGAGAAATTGTGAAGCGAAGCGATAAATTTCCCCATACCATAAGTTATTATTTGCTGTGACTGATTCAAAACGGTTCAGGACCGCCCGCGGTTACCGTCGTAGGAAAGTCGCAAGTCGCAATTACTCATAGCTATGTGTTATGGGCAAGAAAGTATAAACGACGGAGTATTGTTTCCAACAATACGATAACATTTTGAAATAAAAAATAAACAGATAACAGTCCTTCGCGGTTTTCACCCGCGCGCAGTACGGATCTCCGTAAATATTCAACAATCCCGCGGGACCGTATTATTTATGCGGAATAAAAGTAATTAACCTTTTAATAACTAATTATGAATAAGAAAAACGAAATGATTTTAGTAGGTAATGAACAACGAAAGAAGAAAAAATACCCAATTACTCAAACAGCAAATAATTTTTTGTTTAATAATGTATTTTGAAACAGAGATGAATTCTTCTTTTGTAGCCAATTATGAAAACGACATTACAAAAACGGGCTACAGGCCTATATAGCTTATAATATTTAATAATATAGCTTACTTATAATTATGAGACTTTTCAAAATCGGTTCCGTCGTTTCAGGGATTACCCCCTAAATACAAACTTACAAACATTTCCGCTAGTATTATTATAGACTATAGAGAATGATAAGAGAATAGACCCGTAAATAATTCAGAAACCAATCTATAAATAATATGTATAAAGAAGAAAGCTCAAGCTCTCCTAACCTCACTTTTTGTTATCGATTTCGATCTAGTTTAATAATAAATAAATAAAAGTCTTTATTGCGGATGACACAAATCCATACATCAAATGCTAGATATAAAAGTTTATAGTTTAGTTAAACTAGTTTAGTTTAAATTGAAGTAAACATAGTTTTGTTCCACATCTAAATATTGTCTTATTTAAGTAAGTATTAGGATTTCTGTGAGTTTAACCTTGACACTGTTATCAGACATGCCAAACTATAAACTTAGTACCTAACGATGATACTTTCACAGTTACATTAGTAGGGATTACCTTTTTCCCATTAAAAGTAAAAAGTACGCGTTCTAAAGTAAATACAATGTGGCCAGTAATATTTTTTCACTTTCTCCCTCGGCCCAAGTATGTGGATATTGTGCGTATAGGTTTGTTCGGAATTTAAACTTGTATGTAACGGAAACAGTGAGGAGAAAGCGTTAATGAGCATGCCCAGTTTTAATTTCCGTCAAGACAACTTAAATCTTAGATCCCAAATTAGATGCCACGCTTTCTGGCGTGAACACATGTATTTATATCAATTTAAAGTTAATTAAGATGTTACATAACGTTTAAGGCACACACACACTATACAAGTTTTTTGTTAGATCAACAGTGGAGTCTAGCTCTAAGAATCTGTTACCAGAGTGTTGACGTAAATTTTTCTGGTCTCTGGTTAGTGATAGCGAAAAACCGTAGTCAGCATCATCATTCAAGTGGTCAATTCCAGCTAAGCCAGAGAGAGTTTGCTTTCCTACGCTTCCTACTCCACTTCACCTAGTTTTCAGGATCCTCGCGTTGTATGTCGTTAGCTCACGAATACGATGTAGCGATGTCAATCCATTTATTCCCCACAAGTATTGGGTGATACCGGTAGATTTAGGCACTACCCACACAAAATAGTTCCTCACACTACAATATACATAATGTACATGAGTAAAAAGCTGTTTATTTTTGTGATAAAGGACTTGTACAAGTGACGAACAGATATCAACGTTACCTTCAGGGTTGCAATTTTTTCTCAATCTCTGTGTCTTAATTTACTTCATCATGATTGAGGCTCGTACATAGTTTATTCCCCCATGCCACAAAGCATCGGTTATCGTATTCCGGGGGTATTTCTAACATGGACGAAACAGTGTTTTGCTTGCTAGCTCATAATTTTTCATTACGACAGTCGACACCTATACTGCTTTAGAGCGACACTGTTCCATTAGCTTTGCAACCAAACACGACAACTCAATTAAAACTTCAGTGTTTACAGAGACACGCAATTGGAAAGGTTCGCTGCGCCTTCCTAAGCAAGTACTTAAAACTATTGACAACATTGACATTTGGCATTTAATTCGATTGATTAACGGCTGGAATAAACTATCTAAGTTGGAATTAACGAGCAAAGTCTCGTCTGATGCACGTGTCGTTTACTCGTACTTGCGCACGCGCATAGGTACCAGGCGTCGCTCGCCATGGAAAGCGAGTCAGTGTGTCAGACCCCGTCTCACCGGGAGCCCACCTCCCATATTCCTAACAACATCTGATTAAAATACGTATGCTTAGTGCGTACTGCTCACCCACTTAGATGGTGTTGTTTGCACGTGACATCCGATCTACACTTTGTTTTCTTTGAATTGCAGTAATACGAACGTAATTTGTAAATTGTTTATTCTAATCTCAGGCATAATTTGAGTATAGGTTACAATGAATGACAGACAAGCACTTATTAAGGCGTCTTCGTGGCTAAGGAAAGCAAAACTCAATTTTCACACAACAGTATTTTAAGTTTGAATTGACTGCGTTAATCGCTTTCTTGTAATACTTAATCCATTGTAAAATACCAACAATACCGACTAATAGAGTGAATCCGTCACACTTTGCTTGCCAAGTCAATCTTTGTCTGATTGTGTTCGGTTTTATTCGGGTGTCAGAGAGATGAAGGTAGCGCGTTCACTATAAATGGAGGTCTAATCATCCATGCCATTTCAAATCGCTTTATAAATACCTCGTTAACAACGAAAGGAGTTAATTTATTTATGGTTACACTGCTGATACCTGTCAGGTTTTAAGTACTTGTTTACTAAAAGCTTAAAAGTATTAAGAAAATATGTAAAGTTAATCATTGGTACGTTAATTACAAAGGAAAGGTTTGGGTACCGCGATCCAGGTCAGCGGAGCAGGTTGACAAGCACATGGGTGCGCAGGCAAAGGAAGCAGGTTATACAGCCACCGGTTGGTTCCGGAGCGGCGCAGGCGCACGCATAATTGCCCTTACGCATGTCTCGGCGGGAAACTCGCCACATCAATGGGTCGGCTCCTGCATGCGTTATCGTGTACAAACACATTTTAAATCATTTTTCGCAAAAGAGCAACATTCTCTCTCGGTCAAGGCTTCTTAAATACCCACAGAATTGTACTTATCCAATACGTAGATAATAATTTTATTTTTTAAATACCGTTATAGGGCCCGGAACTGTTCAACCAGTCAGTATAATGGGTACCTATTGTTTAACAAACATTTCTTAGCTTTTTTCCTAACTGCTCTTGCAGTTGTTGTGATATTTTACTTCTTCTCAAAGGTTGTCTGGCAGAGATAGCTTAAAGCGATAAGGCCGCTGTTGCGCGCATGTAAATCTGTTGGTTTTTGTTAGTTTTTTTACTTTTGGTGTGTGCAAACTTAATTACGAGAGTAGTTTTCTGTATCCGTACAGCTTGCCTCTAAAACTCGTCTTTTTATCGACGTGAATGTTTAAAGTAAATGTTAATTGATTTTAAATTTGGCAGCTACTTCAAATAACTTTTATCCAAACAAGTGACATATTTATTATAATTGAATTAAAATTATTCAGCATTACTTATCCCTTTTTTTTGTGCAGCTTTAAAAGAGATATATTACATTTTCACTGATTAATTTCAGATATACTTATACTAATTGGTTTATTTATTATTTAAATGCTTTCAGAAACAAAAACGTCTGGAGAGCCATTGGTTTAGTTCTTTCAAATTGTTTAAAGTTTGTTTAACGTACGAGTATAGCTAGTTACTCAACTCTTGTACAGAGTTTTCCCAATATCTAACTAACTACGTAAAAGTACCAATGTAAAAAGTTCTACTGACGCGAGCAAGCCAAATTGAAATTGCTGATTTAGTGGAACTATTACTATTAATCTATTTCGCTTTACGATCACTATCCACTTAAGAAATATCTACACGAAATTGCTTATACTGAGTCAGTAGCAGTAGTACCCGTCATAAGTGTGCACCTTTTACAAGAAAGCTGTGAAATTGGTCACCTTGGAGTGCGCTGACTGCCGGCATACCTACCGCGTGTCATGTCAAATATGAGTCGGCGTTTCAATGGAGGCGCCTCCTTCTTCGCCATATCTAGTGGGAAGGATAGAAAAAAGATTAGTTCATTTTCTTGCCACCCGACAAGTTATGTTTGACGCACTGTATTGTTCGCGCCCGCGATCGCATCGCATCGTATTGTTCTAAGCGCCCCAGAAATAAGAACTAATCGTTTCTTTTTCTTGGGAATCAAGTCGCGCCAGCTAATAAACAAGGTTAAAAACCGACTAGCTGAGAAGACAATGTGGTGACCAGAATCAGGCCTCGAAAACATTTAAAAGATGAAAGTCAACAATCGTCTCATTCATCGTGATAGTCATCAGAATTTGTCACCAATCTTCAAGACAAGAATCTTTGCAATTAACGAGCAATGTAATTGATTGGTGGTTTGTATTTGACACTGCTGAATTTGACACGTCTGCATATTTGATTTGTTTATTTAGGGAAGTACTTTTTTTAGAAATAAGGATTACACCTTATAGCTAGGCCGGTCATTTTCGTTTTAAGACTATTTCGAAGAACGTCATGTTCTAGTTGTAGGTTTATTCAATGAAACAGACAAGAAGAATAGATATTTATAATGAATAAAAAAGAGGAAGAAGTAAAAATTCACTAAAACTGAAGTCTATACTGCTACCCCTCGGAATTGTGCCCAGAAAGCTGGCTGCGTTGCCTCGTTCAATAGCAATCTTAATCGGCATAAAGGTCAAGAAGAGAGACACTATGTTGGTAGCAAATCATAAATGTACGGCACGATCATAGAGATGTTTATTATTTCTACGGGTCAAATATATGGGTTGGTGGTTTCCGCTATTGCACTCAATATAATTTTATGGGCACGGTGTATGAAATTGGACCTCCATAAATAGAAGAGGTACAGAATGTGGGTAAGTATTTACCTCTGATATTTCTTAGAATGCAAATTTAAATGTAGGATTAGGTGATAGTAAACTCACGCTAAGAATGCGGCTACGGGCTCCGTCCGAAATACCGAACAAACAGCTTTCCATCGAATTGTCTTGATTGATTCGGTCGCCTGCGGCTCCCGCATTTAATAGCTAGGTATAAATAATTCGTCCATGAATTATAATAATAACATCGTTGATATATAGGAAGACTAATTGAAATGTTTTTAGAAAATATTTTAATACTGTTACTAATAAGTCTAATAACTGGGTCTGGGTTAAAAAATAGGATGCCTCTATGAAAGAATTTGCATAATTTTTACTTTTTGATATTCAGTAAAAATAGGAAGATATTATATTGTTTTATTTGCAACACGATCCGTAGAAAATTCTTATCGCTTCGCTATACGAGTATTGATCAACTATTTCTAACACGCTCTTGCCCTGACATTTCTTTAAAAAGACGATTTCGAATTATCGTAATTTTGCAGAGTTTATTGAAATTACATATATTGAAATTATCAATAATAACCTGTAATAAATTCAGCAGAAGTAAGCATTCAATAAGCACCCGTATAGTTTTTGTAACAATAGATATGATAGAACCACCATGCGTACCCAATCTGCAAACCTGTCGTTTTCACTTTGCAAACTTATCTATATGATACTCATTGAAAGCGTTTCTAAAAACGTTGTAACAAAATGTAATACCTACACCCACTTAACTGAGCCTAATTAACATTGTATCAATGGTTATGGAAGCCGTTTCGAAGCATTATACAATTTCGGTTAATTTACATAAACATCAGGTGTATTTTAAAAATACGCTGCACGGACCGCGTATTCTTTCTCCAACTAATAATACGTTACGCTCTTTTAATTTCGACCAAATTTATTATAAATTGAATCCAACTAAGTGGTTCCGGTAGCGACGCGGGCCATTGTCTTGGAATTTCACGAAAAAGAAACGGAAAGTACTAATTAGACGCGCGTCATTGTGGACATCCGTACGTTCGTGTGTGAATTTTTATGAATAATTTAAACGTCGGATCGGTGAAAGTATCTCAAATTATTGTGCTCCAATTATGATGTGATGTTTGGTGTTACGCCGAATGGGTTTGGATGCGGCGGCGCGGGCGCCGGCTGATGTGACCGCAGATAGGCCGCGATGCGATACCGATACAGTCGCTGAACTCGATTCAGACGTCACAATCATACATGACATTGAATAGATATCCTAGTTGTAGACGGCCGTAGTTGGATGAAATATTCAGTTGCTAGTCTATAATACGCATGATATATTTTCTCTTTAACTCAGTAAATATAGGTTACGGATGCGTAATATGGCTACCTGAGGATAACCTGCGGCTACGGCAGAACTGAGAGGTGGCTTGTTTAGAGCCTAGTGCGGCAAGAGCCACCAAGTTATGTAGCTCAAATCCTTAAGTACCAATATCCATTGATGACTCAAATCATAACTATTACTTTTACTCTCGTCAGCCTTAATAAACGACGCAATTTAATCTGTTTCTAATTATCTAGCTGAGTTTAGTTTTTATTTGATGTTTATCGGCTTTATCGCCCTCGTTAAACTGGCTTGTCAAAATAAACCAGTCATGTACTGGCTGGTAGTGGGACCAGTTAGAATGCTTGCCAACCGAAGGGTCTGTCCGAACTAGTGCATTATTTATTGCGGGACGGATTTCTCGGAGGGCCTCGTGTAAGATTTCTCCACTTTCTTCTCGTATTTACGAGTACCGAGCACAGTACGTCCTCCGGTTGGCAGACAGATTTAACACCGGACGCTAATTAACGTCATTCCCCAGTGAAGTACCCGTGGCGGTTTTTGGTGGTGTTTGTTTAAGGTAACATGAGTACATAGGGATTGGACAGGTGTAACAATGAGCTCTAATGTAGATCGTTCGGCAGTGTATTTAGAATAGATTTGCAGAAAGGAGCGTAAGTAGTTCGTTGGCTTGCGTTTCTCTTTTTGATGCTATATTAATCAACAGGCACGTGAAACTGTTGTCTCTGCCTATCTGTTGAATCTTCAAGTTACAATTTGGCAGCACCAGCTAGGTAACTCATAGAAATATTTTGTAATATATACAAAGGCATAATTATACCTAGAAATGTAAATAAGTGGAAAATATGTTGGTGATCTATGAAGTTCCAACATCCAACTCACGAACTGTAGAACCGCCGCGTATCATCCTAGAGGGGCTAGAGGTAGACTTCAATATCAGGTGATTTTGTGATCAAATGTACTATTCTCAGTACAAAATAGGAATCGGTCCTACTGGAGGGCCATAATGCTGATATTACAACAAAATTTAGACCTACACCAACCTTTTCACAATAACATTATCAGCTACGCCATTACTTACACGCCAAGCCTAATTACTCAACATAGGCTACAATGCTTTCACTTTCATTTCCGTACAGTTCGACATGGGGTGGCTTATCATGAAAATGGCTCATTGTCTGTCGCCTCATTGTCGTAAGGATTTCACTGTTAACAATAGCTACTGCAACTAAACTGTAGCGGCGCGTCAGTTGGGTAACGTGACAACTGCCATTATCTTGACATCTTCCTTTGTGGCTTCACGGGTTTGCATAATATGCATGCTTGCACTTTAAATGACGAAACTTACTTATCCTTACTTCATGTGAAAGTTATGTCACGGTTGTAATGTTTCTGTGCCTTGAAAACTGCTAAATGCAACGTAATGACTAATGGAAATAAGGCCTTATTTATATGGAATAGGTCTTTCCAGCGACTTTGTCCGCGTAAAATTCAGTTTATAATATTTCAGACTCATTCCCGCGAGAACCACATGGAGTTTCAGATTAAATTAAAGCCTATGTTCTATTCTGCCAATGGCACATAGCCATATATATAACTGCTAAATTTTATCAAAATCCGTTGAGTCGTTTTTGCGGGAAGGACTAATAAACATCGAAACATCCATCCCTTCTTACAAACTTTCGCATTTATAATATTAAGTAGGAGTAAGTTAAGTAATATTATTAATATTTTTATAATATAGGGAGGCAAACAAGTAAGTGATTTCGACTTATAGGTACTCTTTACTGTACCTACCCCAAAAGAAAATACTAGATCGATTTCATCCGTTATACACTTACGTGGACTAGATTAATGTTTTTTAATCTTTGTATTAATTACCTACTTAAATAAATGAGCTGACCAAGTTGCAGAATGTGGTAAACCGTTGAGTAAATATGTGATCAGTCAGGTCTCTATACATGCCAATTTCCCTTGTCACCCAAAACAGCAGCTAATTTAAATGCAACTGGGTGCCAGTAGGCGTCTTTGTATTAGCTGCCAAGTACCTAATGGTATTGTTTTCAAAGTCGACAGTTCCTTTAAGTGTGTCAAGTCGAAAAGAGGACGACAAACTTTTGCTTTTATTGGCATGCATGCGTACTAGTTTTCAAATAAAACGACAATTTACACCTCACTGCTAAGTTCGTTAGCGCAACTGCCAAGTAATTCTTGAATAGTAAAAATATTTTCGAGTTTGCTTATTTTAGAATACGGTTGAATGTCGTCAGACATTTTCTATTTAATTTCTATTTCTAATTATGTTAATTTTCGTTATTGCAGGTTTTGAAGACTACGGATCACACATAATTTATGTCACCGAGATAACACTCACGCTACACAAGGTAAATTGTTCAATATTTCTTAAACAACTTCTCCAATCGATCCTAATCTCATGTTTGGACCATCATTTGCTTCCTGCACTTGCCCACTTGGAAAGTAGTTTTGATTTATTACCCGAAAATGTTATTATATAATTTTAATCGCACTCGCTCTGATTTGTAACAGAAGTTGTGCAACTTTCGGTCGTTAAGATGCGGATGCTCATGTTAGACGCCTATAGTTTGGAGTCACTCGATTATTTCTATCGAAATGTATCGACTTTCTCTGAGAGCAATTACCCGCATTATACGCGATTGATCTGCGAGTGTTACGCAATACTGCTGTAAGTCCATTTCGTGCGCATGCGCTGAGTGAAAGTAGTAAGGATCACGGCCGCCGCCCGCCGCCCGCGCCTTCAGTCGTTCAACTCGCCTTTGTCCAAAGCTGCAACGGTGTCGCAACAGCCCGCCTATTATTATGTTACCTATATAAAATACAGCGTCTGTTTGCGTAGCTAATTATGGCATTCCCGACCATTAAATATTACCAAAGAAGGCGTTTCCCAAGAAATGCCAGTGAAAGCGGCGGCCTTCTCTGGACGGTGGGGTCAGAAGGCGGATCGGAGTCATCGTCCTTAAATCGGTATCCGCATCGTGGTTTCGTCACGAGCGGCGCGGGCGGCTGCGCGGGCGCATCAATTATCTCACGGTGTTGCGCAATCGGGAGCGACGCCCTCGTCCTTGAGCCCATAAAGCGACTTTCTCTTCCGGCGCGCGCGCATCCTACCGGCGCGTAAATCATGCCGCGATGATGTTTACGGTGCGCGAGCGTGAAGATTTATAAAAACGATAAACTTAAAGAACGGACACTTTGTCTCGACTCTTTAATGCTCCCTAATCGATTTTATTAGGCGCTATCGGGTTAGTGGTATTTCGATTAACCGTCGGACATAAATGGGTATGTTTCCATGAAGCCATTAGCGGTGCTAGCCGAGAATTTCCATATTCAATGGAGTTTATAGTGTGTTGTGTAGATATGCGCTACCGGTATTAGACGCCCGGTGTGTGGGCTAGATGCATATGTTTACACACTGACACACTTCAAATATGATATAATAAAGTAGCAATTTTTTGCAAGGATATGTTAACCATGAACATATGATACGGTCGTAATTAAATTAACTCTAAAATTAAAAATTAAACTAGATAATTTAATCCCTTTAAACACTACGAATGAAAGAGCCGGCGTGTATCTATAGCTGTTATGCGATAGCCCTATCTCGGAGCTGCATTTTATATTCGCAATATCTATACGCAAGTGTCTAGTATCTGGTGTAGCGTTTTCACCGGTCCCAAGTTCCGGTTACACTCGAATGGAAATTGGGAGGGGAGTGCCTGCCCGGACTGCCTCTCACCCACTTTTCCAGCTCTCCGCGTGAAAACTAACAATTCGCGATTAGAGCGCGCTTGATGCCTACCATCACCGCTAAATAGGCAATAGCGGCCGAGCCCATGGCTCCGATTATAGAGCGCTCCAGATAGGTATTATAAGAATGTGAAATTTATATCTCGAGTAACCACCACTTTTCTTGATTGTCTTGGGCTCTATGTAAAGTGTTTCAGTTGTAAAGTGTAGTGTAGTGTAGTGAGAGTTTCGTGATTGGGTTGCTAGATAAACAAGTAAGTTTAACGAGCTTCAAGAGTCGAGATGGCATTTTGTTACGTCCTGTATCATTTCCTTCCATATTAGATCCATGTTATCAGGTCACCACATCGATGTTTGGCCAAAAATTCCAAAGTCCATAAATTACTACTTGTGCGGCTTAGCCGACATATTATGCATAGTAAGTACTTTATTGCAACAACATAGCCTATGCGTCAGTTTATCCTTTTCGGATATACAACCGACTGTAACTGATGTGGTTCTTGCTGCTAAGCTAGTATTTCTTGCGCCTACGATTAAACAATATGTTAATGAAATTAGTTAAAGAGTGTGTATGAGTAATGCAGTTTCTCCTATCAGGGTCACCGAGGCGCCGATACACTTCTTACGGGCTCCTCCAGTGATGCAAATAAGGCAATTTTCTTGGAAAACCGGGTCAGTTTCTACAAGATACGGAAGCCCCTTTGCATAGAGTGACTCGGGCACCTGATTGCCCGCGTTAATCTCGCGCCAAGTACGGCTTACGTCCACCCTGCTATGTAAATTAGGGGAAATGCTCGAGATATGCCGTCATTATAGGGTGAATGCGTTAACTGCACTTTCGAGTATATCGAGATATCGTTCGGGGTCGATTCTGAATAACTTATAGTGTAGGTACTCATTATAGCCTCCACCGCTCATTAAAGCTTCGTATGTAAGGTTAGCTGTAAGAAATCCCATTGTGGGATAAGCTCGCTTTTGTAATCTATTTTATATTACTTTTGTTATGTACTTCTACAATATTTAATGCAATAAAGATAGATAGATAGATAAATATTTTATTGCTCATAAAACATAACAGTATCAATCAGTTACAGTAACAAGGAATATATATGAGCAAAGGCGGCCTTATCGCTACAAGCGATAAAGAGTTTACATACATACATATTTAGGGTATGTTACTGTATCTTCCGCTCGCGACTTGTTAGCATGGTCTATGACATATATCTTCGCTGTAGACGTCCTCTGCTGATCATCATGCCTCACGTCTACCACACCGTGTGCCTCCTGAGTCCATTGGCTCCTTACGACTTTTACGAGGTCGTCCATCGATCTTGGGGGACGTCCTACACGCTGCGATTCGGCAATAATTGGTTAGCTATGCTACGGATAACTTTATTTCTGATCCGTAGAGGCACTCCAAGCATAGCTCAAATCTTCATGTGGTATTCCAGATCCCGGTCAATCTCTGCACGAACACAGAAATGCATGGAACTTTTTACGCAATTAACTGGCAAATAACCAAGCACTAAAACAAATAAATACTTTCACAGCTAGATTACAACGATTTTATCGTTAATAGGCTGCGTAGGTCTTAATGTTTGTACTGCGAAACGCATGCCTTGATAGCAGTGAGTTTTATATCACGTGAATAAACAGCCTCAACAGTTGTTTCGACTTTCCTCAGATTAATGACTAAAATCTCTCTCTCTCTCTCCAAACAGGAAATTTTCCTTCTTTTGTAAATTCCTTTGTGGTTTCTTTCTAGTTATGGTATGCATTCAACTCAAAAGTTTCAAAGCCCTTCCCTTCCGCTATCGGCAAACGCGATTCGGAAGAATGCTCCATCCTTATGTCGTGGATATTTCAGCTATCCGCGCAAAACTGCTTTGGTTCAATATTAATACAGCGTTCGGCTAAGGATCAGCTTACTCGTAGGTTAAGGTGTTCCCTGATTCGTTGATCACTTACCACCAGGCGAGTCTGCATGCATATATGGGGATTTAAAATGGAGTCGGACATAAGGTTAATTTTTAACCCTAAAGCCGTGTAAAAAAAGTTCGTGGAGCGCTTTCGCGGACAACAGCTATGCACGAATTACTTCTTAGAAACTCCATCAAATTCCTAAGAGAACAAAAAGTAGATTTATACTTCACCACAATTTTACGGCCGAGTGATCCTTAATGTGTTCATATCAGTGTATCAGATCGCTTAATTTGCCTGTCGCATCACATTAGAAGGCCCCACTTATGTGCAATAAAAAATCTATCGGGTCGGCTTGATTGACCCGGACTGTGTAGTATGATATGGTCAGTTTTTGTGTGGTGCGGCTCACACTTTTCTCTATACGACCGCAGTGTATTTATAATTTTCTTAGCGAGGCTTTAATAGAAATTGCTCGCGGCTACGCTTGTTATTCGCTGTCTGCGTGGGTTGGCCGTCAATAACTTTTAACATTACAGTACATATGAAGTTGTGTGTATTTTAAGAAGTATGAATAAGTCGAAAATTGTTTGGTTTTTATTGTAAGCATTGATGTAGCTTCCTTTTTTGTGGAGACATAAAGCATGGGGATCAGTGTAAAGAGATATTACATACAATCAAAGACTTGGGTCTCTACCGGCAAAGTAAGACGTGATAAGAAAAACACACACAACTTTAACATTATTTAAGTACTTGCTTGGTGGCCCGCTTGCCTGTTTGCCTACTGCATGACATAAAAAAAAACTTACCTAAGCTACAATATTTTATTAAATCAGTTTATAGTGTGATTGCTATGTGACCAGGGGCTCTAGTTTTGAACCACTCGCATCCACGCAAGCGCTCGCGATCTCACACTCGTGGTAAGTTGGTAGATACAGAAGAGATCCCCATCCCTTTTACACTCGTGGTATGTTGCAAGAGATAAATAAGACAAGCATTAGAAGGTGAGCGCTCGCGTGGATGCGAGCGGTTTTAAAAATAAAGCCCCTGACTGGCGACCTCGTGGCGCATGGCATGCGGTTCGGGATTCGATATTAGAAACGAATAAAAAAGAGCCGAATGTGAGAGATCAAATTGATCGCGACATAACGAGAGCGGCGCTGCGTACGCGCAGTCTTTCTCATGACCGGTTCCCACCACACCGATTCATTGATAGCGACAAGTGGCTTTACAGAAGCTAACATTTTAATCCAAACCATTACAAGCTGACATGACAGCCCGCTGTGAGATCGTAAACACGCCACAAGTGTGAAAGTAGTTTTTATGATTATGTTGGCGGGATTAATACATTTTATTGAGTACTTACTTAATCATGTACCTATTTACATTATAGAAGAATTAATATGTAAGGGCACTTGTAAAGTTTCTTTACGATCTGTTAGCGTTAATTGCCCTAAAATTTTGTATTCAAACTTGAAAATTAAATTTGTCAGCATCCTATCTCAAGTGCGCATTTAGTTATCTCCGGGTGACATTACGTACTTTACGTAATTTACGTCCATTATGTTTTAAATCGCAGATAATGAATGTCGTTTTCAGTACATAAGTAATTAAGTGCACTATTTAATTATAATGGCTAAAGCTTGCATAATAAAATAAATGGTAGATAAATGTTATCATTGCGCGGCGCCAATGGGTTGGCATTCGCGAATGGCGCGCGACGGCGGCGCCGCGCCGGCCACCAACGAAAGTTACCGGATTTTGTGCACCAATGCCAAGTGCGGCAAAGAAAGCGAGTCCAGCATCCCAAACGCAACATCTCTCATATTGTCTTCTCTTTCACATTACTTCAGATCCGAAAGAGACAAACGAGCGCTTAAAAGAGAAAGTGGGCCACGTTATGTTTCTCGGTACCATTAAAGCGGGCATTGAACGTAAACGTCATTGGATAGCATCTCGGAGGCTCTGCAGGTTGGCTCGATCGAATATCGGCGATATTGCTTAGTCGATTAGGTTCAATTCTGTGGTAGCGCAAGGTGAGCCTGGAAGGTGGACCATTGATACAGTAGTGCAGAATTCGGAGAGCAACGAACTGCTGCGGTGAAAGTGTTTCGTGGCGTAACCTTGAGCCGCCCCGCGTCCCCCACCCGCCGCGCTCTCGCCGAATCACCTAATAGATACGTCACAATATGTGATGAGTTCAGACATGTGACATCTATTATTTTGCAGTACAATTTCTGGGTCTCGCTTGTTACACAATGTAGCACAGACAAGCTAAATCGCATCAATGTTTGAAGACGTGAGGAGTTAATTCTCTATGAAAAAATGCGAGGAATGAAAAGCTTTTTCCAGGAAGAAAACCAACTTATTTTTAAAATAAGTAACTCTCTAGTCGGTTCTAAAGTTGGTGAATAGAAAACGGACGTGATGTGAAAAAGATCGCGTTATCTAGGTATTGGGGCAAAGAATTTGAAGATCATTGGGCCAAACGTTTTACGATTACCGATTAGGTGCTAGCCTGGTTTTTTTGAGTAGTGAATTTCATTGCAATACATACTCAGCGAAAAAAAATATATTAGTTATTACGCCGAAGTTATTACTGTAATTAGCTAAATGTTACAACGTTTATACGTAATATTGGAATAGTTATAAATACAGCACGTATTCATAAAAAAATTAATGTATCAGAATCGTAGCTTGTGGCACTCGATAATTTCTGCCTGCTCCTGTGGGCTCCAGACATGAGTAGGTATGCATGTATGTTTGTATTAATGAATTTGACTTCTCGTTCGTTGCCCCAGTATGTGAAAACTGCCAATCCACAGCAAGAGCATTAACAATATAAATAACGACGGCGTTGTCATTAGCCGCGAAAGCCTGTAGAACAAACACAATGGCGCGACGCCGCCTCGGATTTATTCACGTGTTATTGGAGACGCTCACGTTAGCCTATACTTGGAAACGCTTCAATAGCGTCCAATTATTTTGCGTTTTTACGTTTTCATAACAATGATCGGAGAGAAATCCTATTACAATGCCTAGCACGAGCTAAGCTGGCGTGGGGGTAGCGTAGTATTTAGCGAGTCATGGGGTCGACGGATTTTAGTAACAAAATTATGTAGATAGAACCACACTCGCTTTCTAGCTTCGGTCTACGGAATAATGGAGGAGAGAGACGTATCCGAGGTATTCCCACCCATTAATTAAGCTTAACTTTCAGCTCGTTACCAGCCAATTAAAAGTCGCGGTGCGCGCACGCAGCTAATCAGAGCCGAAAGTGACTCGAATAGACGAATTGCCGGCAACAATGACAACTGACTGTCCATAGCAAGTGTGTATTGCAAACAAACAAGTGGAGTTTGATTTCTAGAACACTGACGGATTTGAAGGTATGGCATGGCCATTGCGTTTCATTAAAAATACTTGTTTTTATGGGTGCGAGAAAAAAGTAGGCTTAACTTTTCGACATAATTTGATGTGTGGCTCTTCATCTTTTTTTACTTTATTTCTTTTCTTGTCGTTATATGTTTACGCGAAAAATTTAGGCGACGCTTAAGTTGATGCCTAAATGATTTAAAATACTTCAAACCAGCTAAATCCGTCTTAAACTTTATGACACAGATTTTGTGACTCCTAAATGCTTAGTAATATGATAAGACATCAACTTAAGCGTTGCATAAGTAAACTAACTAAAGTACAATCGGGCGGCATTAATCTCTAATGCACAGTTGTTGCCAATCTAAGTAATCAATAAAATGACGTCTTATTTACTTGTCTATAACTTTACAGCATACTTATAAAAACTTGACTATTTCACACACATACTTATTCAGTACATAATACCTTTTATTACTACAAGCTCTAGCAAGAGAAATAAACAACCTGTACTTATTTAGACGTTACTTAAGAAGCGTGTCCAAATGAATTTGTTGCAGATGCTTTATATATTTTTTGTCTGCACATCACGAAATGAAGTTCTTAAGCAGTTCAAAACTTTCTTTTTCAACTGATTTATGAGTAGGTAGGAACTAGGCCTGCTGGTATTTCATAATCATTCTTACTAGTAGTTTAATTTTAGAATGAAATATTGGTAGGTAAAATATCTTATCTTATTCCCGGACATATTTTGTTATTATTTGGTTGTTATACGATTATTGCTTGGGTGGGTTAGGAAAACAAATCAGTCTTAAAAAAACATTATCAAATCAGGATGAAGCATCTCCGAAACTAAGGTCTAAGAAGTAATGTCTATAAGATTGTTGTAAGTATTATTTTATGAAGTTATTACGAATAATACATTTATGTAAGTGTAGTATAGTAATATCTAAATGTATGACAGTGTTAATTACAAAAAGCCTACATAGTTTAGATATGATAAGTTTTCTGTTGTTGCTTTTTTCATATCGTTATTCTTGTGTGATTATTTATAGAAAAATTAGAACAACAATTGCATTTGTAACATTCTAAACTGGTCCACGCGGATGAAATCGCCCCAAAAGTCTCGTATCGAAATAAAAACTAGACTAAATTATTCTCTCGATTTCCTGTTCAGTTTAACCACACGCAATAAAACAGAGACACTTCACGTCTCGCCGTGACCCAGTGTTTGAGTTGTTATACTTTAATAGGATCACCTTGAGTTGTTATAGCTTAATAGGGTCGCTCTATGAGTGTTACAGTTTTAATAGGGTCGGTTTCCCCAAACTCAGGTGTTCCAGATAGTTGTAGACAATAGACCAATGAGGAGCGAGTCAACTGATGTGAGATAAGACTGGTCGACTCAATGTAATTGCTTCTCGTAACTCGACGCGTTTCGAGCACGTGCGTAGCGAGATTCGGTGTAATTTCAACTGATAGTTCAATTCCGGCTGACAAGTGGTTGCGAACTTTGAAGTTGTCTGAGCTTGAATTATTGTACTTTATTAAAGTGCCTACAAAAGTAAAATTGGATCAGTAATGTTCTGCACTCGTAGTGTAGTTCTATCTCCAAAGTTGTTTATGGTCTTTGATCTGTATGAGTACCGTAGATTCTCTGTGTTTTTACCCAAACTCATAACATAGTCAATATGATTCACTTCAATTTGTGCCTCTAACAGATAGGCCTGATGATCACCGTCAATAACAATAAGATATTTTTCATTGAGGTCTTTAATTGAAGTACCTTTAATAGTGTTTCTATTCTAACAATGGAAGTAATAATTAGAAAATCAAGACTTAATAAATTATTAACTAAAAGAACGCAATACATGAAAATCGTAATACGTATACGCATCTATCAACTTGATCGTCAAGTGCTATAATTTTTACACAGAACATCGTTATTGAGGTAAAAAAGTGTAGAAAAGCGTCGGTGGTCGTTTCAGATACATTGACTTGCAGATTAAGCGTACAGAGAGCGAAAGTTCCAAGTGTCGAGTCACGTTGCTTTTTGTCGATCATCTGGTGTGAAATCTGCTGTGTACACGAGTTTTTATGTATTTTTAATACGACGAACAAGAGACAGTCCCACGATCGCGGACGCTGCGGTTTCGTCTTTGTTTGTGGACGAGCGCAAAATAACGTTGTTTGTTAATCACCTACCCATCTTAATCTATTTTGTCATTGTTTTCGGTTCCCCATGTATGGCTTTTCTTATATCGTGTATCTGGTAAGAAATGTCTCTAATATAGACATAAGTTATCTATTTATACAATAGAAAAGCAAAAGATGACAATGATGAATGACCGGAATGAAATGATCTCCCAGGCACAGTTCCTTTTGATCCGGTTTCCTATTGATTATGACATGGGATCGTTCAAGAGGTATATTAGAGGTCTCTTTAGAGAAGGGTACCGCATTAGTGGCGCCCTTGGTGTTGCTGATGTCATTGGTGTTGAGTTGTCAAGTGGCCCCGCTTGTCTGTTTGTCTGCCGTATAACATAAAAGAAATACGTGCCATAATCGCCTTCTTCGTGTCTCCGTACCGACAAATCCGTGGATTAGCCATTAAATCAATAGACACAGACGCGTTTATAATTAGTTCTTGCAATATTATAATTAGTGCTTCTATAATTCGATAAGATATTTAAATAAATGTGTAATATAAATCTCTATTGCTATTTTACTTTTAAATTGTAGTGGGCGGAATTTCTCCTCTTACGTATAAGACCGGATGATGTAAGAAAGCTAATCACAAAGTGCGTACTTTATCCCACCGAATCTCCGCGTAGTAATTAAAATCACATTACCATAGGTGTAAGTAATGCGTTCCGGCCGCCAAAAAAGAGATAGCGCATTTCTATTCAGACCAAACAACGTGGGAGCGCGTTTGAATACATTAGCTCAAAATAAACTACCATAATGAGGTACATACGAGTATCTATATTTGTCTGAAACATCGTTCATGTGCAGATATTCGCTGACATCGAATTTCGCATAGATTTGTGTGAAAGGAAACTTAGGTGTAATACTCGTTATATTTCGCAATTTTGAAATTACAACTAGAATAAAAACGAAAACCTTTAATGTTTAAAAGCGTGTAGATTCCACGATTTAGATAATTTTCGTGAACACCTTCCGTCTAACTACAGTAGTAGGTACTTTCACTGAATACTGAACAATGATCAATGGGTGTCGAAATTGGATAATTGCGTCTTCACTCCCATTCCACACGAGCGCTCGACTAATGATCGTTTTGACAGAGCAATCGAGGAATAGCGAGAACTGAGAACGCGGGTATTAAAGCGACGCCCGCCCTCCGCCTTTACTTAGTAATTAAGTGCTCACTGCCTTCCTACTAGATTGTAGTTTGTGTATGTAATTACATGAACATGTGTAGCTTTGAAAGCGGTTCATTGCATTAAAAATAGCACCTATTCGTTTCGTGCTTACCGCGGTTGCGGAGGAACAAAAGACATCAACGGGGGCGTTTTTCAAATATCAACCTATTTAAGTATGTATATCTATTTTAAAACAGTATTACAATATATGCAATAAATTAGTTATTTGAATACAGAACTAGTCTAATATAGATCGCGATCGATGGGCTGCATTTAATGTTTATTCGCCACGTCGAGGAGCTCGTACGTGAGCCACAGCGTCCAAACTGTCCAAAGCATCATCGTAGGAACAAAAGACATTAACGAGGGCGTTTACCAAAAACCATACCAAATAAATAACAATAATAATAAATATTCGTGGACAAATTCACACAGCGCCATCTAGCCCCAAACTAAGTAAAGCTTGTACTATGGGTGCTAGATAACTGATATACTACTTAAATACTTTTTAAATACATACTTATTATACATAGAACACCCAGACCCGTAACAGAAATTAAAATTAATCATTTCAATTTCTGCCCGGCCGGGAATCGAACCCGGGACCTCTTGCGTGGCAGACCGGCATGTTGATAATTGAACCACTCAGGTCGTCCCTACTTATCCCGATATTTACGTAGCGAACGCGCTGTGCCCGCCTAGTCACCGCGTAGTCCGCGCGTAGCATCCCCGTATCAACCGCATTGCGTCCGAATAGCGAACGTCCGCTTAGTCATCGCGTAGTCCTCGTGTAGCGTGTAACAGCCACTTAACGTAACAGTCCACTCCACTACGGTGTTCTTTTTAAGCAAGAGTGAGGTAAACGACCAAGCAGGTCACCTGATGGTCAGTGATCACTGCCAGCGAGATATGAGAAGGGTATTTGTATATTCGTGTCTTGTTTTTTAAAACAAACTTGTTTTAAACAGTCAAGCTGTTCAGTCGCTTACTGGTTTTAAAATAATTCATTTGAATAATAAATCAAATCCCTAGCTCATAGTATTTATATACCTAAAAAAAAGAATTAAAAAACAGCACCAACCCATCTCATCCGCTTATTCCTTAAGCTAAGGATCTGCGTCGTTGCTACATTGCACGAACAAAAGACATCAACGCGGGCGTTTGTCAAATATTGCTGTGAATACATCCCGATTTTTTAAAATAGCGTTACAATTATGTAAATTATGCTACTCGCCGGCGAGTGTTCTCCTTGTCAATAACGCAATATTACATCATAGCCAATTCATTAGCTCACGAAAAGAATTAGGTTCACGAAAGAAAGTGATCACCTACAGCTCGCACATAGCCATGTTCGCAATACACACCGGTGAGTACCGTCCGCTAGGTATTTGAATACACAAATAGTCTATTACAATCTCGGTCAACGTGCAGCATTGCATGTATATATTATACGTCAATGAGAAACACCCTATACATTGTACATGTCGACGGGGTCGTTCATCAAAAAGCACTGTACTACTACTGTATCCGGATATTTTCTGCCTTAGCATAACTTCGTGACAAATAACGTAACAAAACAGCATTGTCAAACGGTGCCAGTTACTTGAACACCCAACCAGGCTCGCCGACCGCGGCTGGGCGTGCTGCGGTCGCAACCGCAGCGCTTCCCAGGCTCGCGGGCCCGCCTCGGCCCAGATCGCCTCGCCACCCACTACCGCGGCTACCACGAGCTGCTTAATTGAACCGGCACCCGCCCGCCACACGCTCCATTATTATAATATCGCCGCAGATTACATGAAAATAGAAAATGCCTGAGGGCCGCTTTCTTCCGCGCGACTGGCGCAACCCAGTTGCGGGCAGGTGGGTGCAGCCGGCAAAAAACGCCGGTGATGGAGACCCGTATTAGCGTGCAACAGATGTACACCTAATGACCGATAATTTTTCGCAAACGCCCATTAAAGTTGGACCGTCATCGCCGCGATTCAGTTTCGAATCGTTTGTCAACCTTTTTGTTTGAACGTTCGTAGCCGATTCGAACGCCAGATAAATTGCCGACTCGAAAGTGTTTCGACAAGCGTTTCGACTATACAAATTGCTTATTAAGTGAGATTTATGATTAAATGTCACTCGCTAATTCGTTTCGGGATAGGCTGGTTAATCTTTCCGTTTAGCGATGAAAGTTTTACAGCATGTTCAACTAACTAGCTATTACGTTTAAGTGATCCAAATTTATATGCGGACTGGTTTCCGATCAGTGATAACTTCGAACAGCCGCTTGCGCAATTTCAATTTCTCTTTGGAAAATTATCTGCGACATTGCGCCGCAATGGGGGCGATATAATACAATACGTTAATGGCGAATACCGGTTGCGATTGTGAAAACAGTGAAAATATTGGTCTGATGTCTGCAACATAGTGCCGCGCCGCCGGTAATGTGGAATTGTCGTATATCTGGCGGCCAGTTGTCGTATGTACGTCTAGCGGCCGTGTATTCTCGAATCGACAGATGGAACTTTCTAACTAGCGATCGAGTGTGCAGTGAAATCGGCGGCTGCGCAGGCGCGAGAAGCCGCCCCGCGCATCTCACACGCTCATTACGCTCGTGTACCCAGAATAACTGGGAATTGATATGACCAAAAACGTAATGGCTTCCTCGAACAGATTTTGTCTACGACACTGTCGATTTACTGTTTATTACAAAGAAAATAATATCGTTGAAGGCATGGTATACTATCTCCTACTATTTTGATAAATAAATACGTTACGTTACGTTACGTATTAAAAAATAACAAAAATAATAAAGTAATAAATACTTCATGGAGGCAATACATATTTCAATAGAGTCACTAAATTACCTACGTATAGTAAACTTGATTGACTGATTTCGATAGATTCAACTGGCGCGATGGCGTCCCGGCTTCTTGGCAATACAAAGTGTACTTATTAGCACTTATCTACTTTGTAATAATTACATAAAAATAACTTGTTGTGATATATGAAATCTGAACTAAGAGTTTAAATATAGCAAACCATTTCTTACAAACGCCTAAAAACAACTTAATTAATATTAATTTTTCCTATGGTAATATGACAATATTATAATATCTAATGTCACACTATTACGCAAGCCTATGGCATATTATGGAAACATTATGCGACTCTATTAGCTATGAAGTGACACAAAATTATTTAACTCAAGTGAAATGTTGGTTTTCGCTGTCTCTCATAAATATGAATACGTGTTGATGTTTGTTTGACTTTAAATTACTAAATTACCTTCATGTGCATAATAAGCAAACCTTTTACTAGTGTATAGGATCTTAACTATGGTATAATGAGGAACTATTTAATCTTCAGTGTAAATCAACTTACTAAAATCAAAATCTAAACAAAGGAACAATTTAATCTGGACCCGTACTTTTTTACATGCAGGACATTGCAGGGTACCGTCATATAGCGGAATGGTATAAAAAACTCAAACCGTCTTGGGTTGGACATATAAGCTTAGACCTTTCGGATATTATATAAGTATAGTAAGTAGTATTAGATACAAACGTTTTTGACCTTTAGGTCCAATTCCCTGAATATCCAGTCTACTCTTTCGTTCAATTCGCAGAATGTCCATTCTCCGAATATCATATAGTTGGACTGCTTGATCACGAACATATAAATGAAATTTAAATATCTGTAGAGATAAGTATAATTTTACGAGTAGTATATATTGTGTTAAAATAAGGAAAGTTGTGCTACGCTTATGCTTTTAAGCTCCTTGTGCGAGTAGAGCTGTAGGCAAAACAAAGTAATTTGCAATTATAGTACAATAGAGTTAGTTAGTCTCTCTGATTGGTACCATTTCGCGTCTCATGAAGTTGGCAAAAATATAGGAAAAGTGTAGGTAAATATGTATTTGAGGCGTTCATCCTGATTCATCCCTTAAATGTAATCACTTATAAATAATTGAAAACAATTAAACTTATCTCATAAATAGGGCTTCGAACACTCAAACCGCTACTCAGATACAACCACGTGCAGCTAGGCGCCTAAGCATCTTACCGTCACAAAGTTCACCACTGCTGCAATACTGGAAAGAAAGTGAAAAAGTGTCATTATAAGGGCGGGTGCGCAAACAAGCGCGACCTTGCCGCGGCAAGGTGAAGGCCGCTCGGCTTCCTCTTTGCAACGGGAGCGCCCGCGCCGGTGCAGTTCCGGCACTCCGGCGCTGCACTCGGCACTCGGTCACTGGGTCGGCACACCGCGGGGGGAGGGGGGACGAGAAGAGAGGGGTCTGGTCCCCCCTCCCTACCGCGGGTGGGAGGAGATGCGCCGGCGCGCGCGCAGTTCCCGTCGCGATGGCCGCGCTGCCCCAGCGCACCTAGCTTCGCGCCGCGCGCGCTGTGCTCCTCTCAACGTGTCTGTTGGTTGCAGGGCGCCGTGCTGGACCGCGACCATGACGAGGACCAGATTGCTGCTGGCGGTCGCCACACTCCTTTTACATGTGAGTAGCAGTTTTTTTTACCTTTTGGTGATGGTGTGGGGTATATACATGTTCGGAATTTGGATACTAAGATGACAGGTCCTTAGGAATTTGTCGTGCTATACACCCAAACTAGGTATATTAACATCAGTGTTTTTTTTAAAACCAGTAGGTACAATGTTTTTTAAAACAAGCAAAACATTTTTTCTGGAAATTCTTTTTTATTGAATAAACTTTTAATATTTTTAATGTGCTGAACTTAAAGTCGCTACTGCTATAATCTATTAAAATTTTATGATTACCATGAATTTCTACTAGAGCAATTCATAACAACTGTAGAAAAACTAGATCACATACAATACTGGGCAACGGGTAATCCAATCATCAGAGCTCCTCGGACGATCAATACCGTTGGCCAACGCGGTAACCGCGCATCCCGCTGCAGAATTTAAAGCGATGCGCTACCACCTAGTTCTGATTGACTAGCTCCAACAAACGGTAGCTAGACTGATTTAAGTATATGTACTATTTGCAATATCCAAACATGGGACAAGAGTGATGATGATGATTAAGACTAGTTTTTCAATCCCGGAAAATATTGAAAATAAAATTAATAATAATAATTGGCTCACTGTAGTTATTGTTATGTAACATGCTGTTGGTTTTCCAAATAAATATATAAAAGGAGATAAAAATAAGCTAAAGGACAATCAATACCTACAATTTGACTAATACAAAGTCAATAAATTTCAAAAATTTTAACTGGGCTGCAAAAGAAAATAGGTACTGTACTACTAAGCACTACATACTAGTTTACGTGAACATCAGTCAACTGCATGATATCTGAAAGAAGATCATAAACTAAATGACTACAGCTTGTTGCTAATTGACGTAAAAATCAGCGAAACAAGAGCTCCGAGCGCTTCGAAAGCCATTCTTTAATAACTGATAGTTCCACAATTTATGATCCATGGTTGAACACTGCGGTTTGCGGTGCTGTTGCATTATTCAGCTTTTTCATCTGCGCGTACGCAAGTGGGCTAATGATTCCGTTAGCGCATCCACGAAATAGATCACCGGCCGGCCCACTGCGATGCACGTACATAATCGCACATATACACACACACACGGAATATTCGTGCCAACTAATGTTTTAATAAGTAGGTACTTCATTTTACACTTAGCGTTCAGTGAAAGGTTTAGTGCATTTTAATGTGATTAATTTAATAATTAAAGTGAAGTTATCATATTTTCTCACAGAGAATGATGAAGAAAAAATAAAACGTAGATACATAGGTAGGTGTAGCGTATGAAGTTAAGTTAATTACTGGATAGTCCGTTGTGGAATGCACGTGTATAAAATTTGTATCAAACGTTTGCATATTTTAAGCTGGTCGACCTGAGGGAGGAGTCAACATCAAACGATATATTAATTAATTAGTTACATTACTTTGTTGTGTATACTTTGATAGGCGCGAAAAACATAATCCTCTGGCATGCGGGTAAGTTGGCGGTGTTGTTACAAGGTAGCACCGAGTATAGTATAAAATTATTCAAAACAATCCTGTTGTCTCCAGGATCTGTCTACATTGTCGACTGCCATGATTTAAATGCAAAATTACTGGACTATGGTGTTACACTAATGTATTTGTCAGTATATTAGTTCAATTATGGTAAATAAAAACATGTACATATACTTCGCTTAGCACGGGTGCTCTCTATTACAATATGGCTGTATGATACCTTCATATAAACCTTCCGAAAGAAATTGTCTAAATGACAGTGCAAACCGCATCAAAATAGGTTAAAAAGGAGTAATCGGATTTAGAGACAGACAGACGCGGAAAGCGACTTTATTTTATACTACTTAAATAAGGATAAGGAAGATACCTAGGCTTTAGGTACTTCGTAATACGGAAAACGAGAACACACTTCTCAAAAAAATAATGACTTAACAAACCGAACGACTATACATCCGAAATGTCGAAAATGAAATCGTCCACGGGATTGCGTAACTGCGCCGGCGTCGCAAAGCTACGAATATTATCCGACCAGCAGCGAACAGTGAAAGTGCCGCGACATTCGGCGGTCATCGACTCGCGGTGACGCGCGTTTCCAGCTGAGTTCACTAAGCTAAGTTCAGCTAAGGGGGTGTGTGCTTGCTGCATTACGTTATTGACCGAGAATAAAATAATTGAACTATGAAATATTATTGATGCAAAAAAGGACGACGTTAAGAGTGAAAAATATAATGTCAAAGTTAACGTATACTGTGTGCACAAATGATTTCTAATTACTTTAGTTTACTTTACTTTCGAAGTTATTTAGACGTCTATTTATTTACATTATATAATTCGTGGTTAATCTTCGGCCGCATAGTAACTTACCACGTGAGATGGCGGTAGGGGTCAAATACCTAGATAGTCTGATAAAAAATATGGACGTCTCATGTTAAAGGATTCTATAGATTCGTCAATAAAATGTGAATGCATTTTCAAAGTATTGAAACCCAGTGAAATAACTTTTGTAAATTATTTTGAAATGCTAAAGTTATAAACGTTTGAAGGAAATGTGAAGCGCAATGAAATATGTGCTTTATTAGTACAAATATAAAATATCAGTAAATGATTTGTTTAACATCATTTTGAAGATATAGATACCTATCATCTGAGTATTATAAAAATATGGATTAGATTAGATTTATGATATAAAAAGTTAGCTTTTATTGGGGAGAGCCATAACACTATCTTCTATGAAAGATAAATTAAAGTGTTATTACAACAGTTCAAATAAAAATACCATAAGACGACTGTTACACTTTTAATTCCCAAGAAAATATATCAACTCTCCAGATTTCCAGAAATAGAGCTCTTTGATGTCTTGAATAAGTTTGTCAGAGTGGTACACAGGTCATAAAATAATCCTGTTTTAGTACCTACTTTCGTTTCAACTGGGAAACGTTTTCCACTTATTATACCTAATTCTCACGCTCCTAATTATAAGCCCCGGTAGAGTAAGAAGAGACACACGTCTAAAGCGTACAATATTTATTTGACTGTCTAACAATAACAAGCAGCCATCAATTAGCAGTTCAAAGATGTCTTATGTCCCCTGACAACACTTTCTTTATTACAACTGTTACAGCGATTACGCGGCGGTCGTGACGGCAGCCTGCTCGGTCGATCACGGCCGCTACAGACTTGATCGATTACCGATCAAGTCATCGATCACGAAAAGTCGATTCATAATGCAGATAGTGTAACCGAACCTTTGGTTGTTCTAATGTTGTAAAGAAAGAGGTAACTTTTGTATGCTTTTTTGTGTGTAGGTATTATCCAAATTATTAATAGGAAGCTACATTGTGCCCGAGCGTCATATACTTTAGGTATCGAGTAAATAATATGACCCAGCGGGATAGTAAAAGGTTCACAGAGCACCAAGCTGCAAGCGGATGAAGACCGTAGAAATGTCTCCCAATTTCGTTGTTTATAGATTTACAAGTTTTAGATACGAAATAAGATAAACGACAAGCTCAATACTTTCACTAAACACATTATCGGGTTTGTTACCACGGTTAGCATTGTTTTTACCTCGATATTTCGACGCAGTTGCATGCGTCATGGTAAGCTCTGTGGTTTCGCGTTCACCGCTGCCGGGCAAAAAACAAAAAAAACAGATAATCTCTTCTATCTCTTTTTACGATATTAATATTTAAAATAAACATTTATATGCGAATATGAATCTATAGGTGATGCAAATGGTTAAAACGCCTATTTTAATAAAATATTGATGTAAGAGTATATACCATTAGCTATAACCCGCGATTTTGTCGGAGCACGTTTAAATTTTTTGGATTCCCAGTCTTTGTACCGTACAAGTTTTAGAACTCAAGTTACCTCCAAGGCTCGAATCGCGAGCACGTGCAAGATGTGAAACGATCTCCCTCCGGTGTTTCCTCTGCACTATAACTTGGGTTTCTTCAAAAGGCCCATTCGGTTGCAGATGTCCTAGACGACCTACTTTCCATCAGGTTAACCGACCAATGTACTATTTAACTCTGCCGTATACATGCCCCCAACGATTTTTTTAATAAAATATTGATGTAAGAGTATATACCATTAGCTATAACCCGCGATTTTATCGGAGCACGTTTAAATTTTTTGGATTCCCGAAAGTAAACTTAAGTCTTTGCACCGTAGACGTTTTAGAACTCAATTTACCTCCAAGGCTCGAATCGCGAGCACGTGCAAGATGTGAAACGATCTCCCTCCGGTGTTTCCTCTGCACTATAACTTGGGTTTCTTCAAAAGGCCCATTCGGTTGCAGATGTCCTAGACGACCTACTTTCCATCAGGTTAACCGACCAATGTACTATTTAACTCTGCCGTATACATGCCCCCAACGATTTTTTATTAGTAGAACCACCTTGAAGTCAAAATTTGCGCGCGTATCTAAAAATGGAACAATATTATTTACCCGTTATGCCCGGTTATGTGTACTCGGTGTAATCCATGGCTCATAACATTATCGTACAACTTCAATATACGAACTTCAAATACGGACGTAAGTGCGAACAGTCTTCACAATCTCGCTAATTCGTGTAGAAAGCAATTCGTCATAGAAAGTGTGAACGATCGCTTTCGTTTGCGGAATGGATTTTAGACTCCATGACCATATATGAAGGCTAGAGCATCGATATCTCGTATATGAAACCTCTGAGATTGTAGTAGTTGTAATCACTGTCTTGTCAATAAACAACGCGTGCAAAAAATTAACGAAGTTACTATTTAACGTAGTTTTAGCAAAGTTCTTCATATGCCTTCATCAGTCCGTCTGTCTAGATTATATGTAAACCTCAAATGAAGTCCTCAAATCTCTTCTCTAGTAGCAGTAGTCCGGTCGACCGAACTAATGCTACTGTTCAGTGGCAGTAGTCCGATTGAAATATAATACCGTACTGTCGATACTCTTCAATCAGTGGAGAAATAAGTCTCCCTCGGGGCTCTTTAGTAGGAGCAGTTCGGCTGTTAGCTGCCTCAAACCTCTATCCTTCGTGATATCTACGATACTAATCTGTCATTACTTAAAATTTCCAATTTTTAATTTTGAGAAGTTTAATATTTGACAGGGTGGTCCCGGGTTCGGTTTTCGGCCGGGCAGCCTCCTCTATTATTTTTAGGTACCTCTCGGTTACGAGTCGGATACCGTAATCACTCGGCTCCCGAAGTTCCGACGGTCCAAGCATTATATTTATTCATTTATTATGTTTAGACATCGTACCTAGGATAAAATAGAATTATAGTTTCGTAGGAAACTTCTATTGAGAGTTTGACATTGTACAGTTTGATTATTACATGTACAATACACAAACCATCGGGAAGACAGTATCGATAAGTTCCGATTTGCAGCTTGGTACAAATGACGGGAGATCACGGCAGTAAACTGCGACCCTAAAATCCTTATCAAACTCTAGGGACAAGTGCCAAGACATACAAGAGCATAAAATTAGGCCTGTGATGCTCTATTAGATGGCTTTGAGACATGGACAGCGCTGACTAAGTATGTCCGCGTAATAAAAATGCCTTGGTGGAGGCATGGCATTACACGACTTGACCGTATACACTTAGTGGTGGCCTTGGCGTGAGAGACATCGCGGATAAGATTGAAGAGTCTCGTCTGCGCTGGTTTGTTTACGTGTTGTGCACTTAGAAGAGAGTTAAGTTTGAAAACTTTAAACTATTGAAGACTTAAACTAGAGTTGAGAAGCGGCACTGGTCTAGTGGCAGCGTGCTTGACCGATAACCAAGGTTAAGCAATGTTAAATTGACCCTTTCATACTGAGGTTAGTCGATCTTAAGCACCGCAACGAGCTCAGCACTCTTTAGGTGTCCCTCCTAATACAATTGGCGAAACGACGTTGAGCTTCCGCTGAAAATACTTTTTAAATGAACAGTTTAGGGCCTGGTGACACGGACGTGAAAGAAATAAGTGCTATGATTTCAGGAAATCCCCTATACACCCATGCCGGTAGCAGTAGCCCAAGTACTATGAATGATTGCGTGACTTTTATTAAAATTCAACACCCAATAACATACGTTATTAAATGTTAAAAATCTTTATCGTTAACTAACTTTAATCCGTATTCTCTTAAAAAACCAAAATTGATTACTATCAACGATAGATACGCAGAGCGCAATCTCAGTATACGCCGAGCAGACATTGACCCAAGGAGCATACTCGACTCAACAACTTGAGCAGCCCAACTCACGATCACACAGCGAATAGCAGGCTGTGCTTTCTCGCAGGGAAAGTCGTCGCGGGCGCAGCTCGCGCCCTTCACGCGGCGGGTTCACGAGCATGCACCGCCTCAGGGCCCGCGTCGCGACGCGTAAAAACGAAAGTCACCATAATTCAATTTTACGACGATTAACCTCCAGCTATTTTATATTGAGACATCTGTATTAGGACAATTTCTCTCGCGTTAAGTAGAGGTGTTGTACATTTTCTATTGAAGAGCTTAAAGTTGACTGCGGCGTTTATTAGGCGATCGTGGGGTTATGTCGTAAATTATGGTAGGTTAACCGTGACAAATGATCTTTTTCTATGTCCAAAAAGACTTAGGGCGGCTTGCACCGATTTCATAAACGCATTTAAGATAATACTTAAACAAAATACTTTATACATAAATTCTTAATAGTGTTTAAGAATTTGGTGCGAGCGGCGCTTAGCAAATTACTGTAATTAGCTATGTGCTGGGTGACCTGCTCCCACGGATATTATACAGCAGCTGCCGAGAAAGGTAATCCCCCCGGTGGTACTGAGTAACGTCCATCGGAGGGTTTCTTTTCTCTGCAGCTGACTCTATCATCCATGACGAGCCCTCCGAAATAAAGGAAAATGGGTAGCCATGATTTTGGAGTGTCTTCAAAACGTAATCTCCAGTCGAACATGATAATTATGGCATAACTATGCAAGAAGGCTCATAGTTGGCATCGTTGGTACTGACTGTTGACGAAGACTTTGCGTTTGTGAATTGCTATACAAACTAATCCTAAACACAGCTATTTTAAATTCGCATTGATCTTTATAAATTACGAATGTTAATGTGTAAGATGTAGCAAAAGCGATTGCTCCTTCGTTCCTATACGTTCCGTTTTTAAAGCGCAAATTGTGTAAAGCACTGAATAGGATTCTTAGGCTTTAGGATTAAAATCAACCAACTGTTTCCTCTATAGATAATTGATTTAAACATCGTTTCAAGCACTCACCATAAAATTAAATAAATCAAAGACATTTATGAAATACGTGCAGTAGACATACTGTAGACATCTGTGAAGTAACAGTAATAAAAAAATGTAGGAATTGTAAATATTACGTACGTAGTACCTAACTAGAAAACTTAAAATCCTAAAAAAAAAACAAGCACACTAGTTACTCATGTTAATCTTGATGAGCAATGCGTGAAACTAGACAGATAAGTTTACTCTCCGTAGGTTCGACTTCGAAATGTTTAATCTCACTTTCATCTTCAGCGAAGCTTCGTGGTTACATACCTATACCTACGTCCTACCTAAACCTACCCAGATACTGGGTGGACTAATCCCAATCAAAGCCTACACTTAAAGACCCAACCTGGTAAACCTACTAAAGCCCTACTATCGGAACGCCAACCCATCCTGAAAGCTAGAGCCCGACCTAACCTAAGGTCTGCCAGACACACATACGGACATTTTGCTTGAGAACCACTCACTCCGAATTAACCACAGTACCTACATGGTCTAGTGAAGTAACTATACTATCCTAGATGAGTGAGTTGAGTGAATCGCGAAGCAGGTTGCCGGCTCATCGGCTCACGCCCTCCTCACGCCCCATCTGATACGGTGACACGCGCGCACGCACCTAAAACACACTTCCCACGTCCCGCGCGCCTGCGCGATACAATATCAAGTGCATCGCCATACGTGGGAGACGGACCTAATTGTTATGAGATTAAATAATTTTGTTGTAAACTTTTATAGAAGAAATGTAGATGTGAATGGCAATGGTGGAGCCTAGCATAGTCTGTGGTTAAAAATTCATATCAAAGTTAATATCAAAAGTAAATAGTATCCGATATTGCGTATAGTAAATTCTATTAGTAAACTTTTGGCATGGTGTGATAGCTATTATACAAAATATCCGCTGTTTTTGAGTCATAATTTGTATTTAACAATGAATCAATGTGAATCAAAGTCGAAGTAGTTTTGAAAATGAGGAAGATCGAGTATCAAACCGCCATGAAATGTTTTGTATTTGGAAAGTAATTTATCCGCCTAAATGACCTTATTGTTAAACCAAACAGTTACTTCTCAGCATAACATATTCATCGTCGCGCTAGCGGTCAATCTTTAGCTTAGGCATAATGCTGCAACGCCCAAAATGTGTACCCATCGGAGCTTTTCGTTCTTATATTGTGGTGTAAACCATCTTGAAAAAACGGTTCGCAATATTCTCGTCTGTCTGTGTGTTAAGTTTAGCTGGCCCGTTAGATGGTAGTGACGTCCCACAATGCGTAAGTTACCATTAAATCAATATAAGAAATTAGCAAATTCTTAATGTTTTTGGAGCGAATTTTCCCCCAGTCGTGCAGTGAAATGCAAATCAAGCGACTAACATAAACAATCTCGACCTTGTTAGGATCTGCTGAACACAAACAAAAATCCGGTTTTGCTCATTTCTCGTTCATTTAAACAACTTTCTTCTGCTGTGTACCAATTCTACGGGTATGTAGGCAGGTAATGCTGAGGCCAAAATTAAAACCGCTTATGTAAGTCTCCAATAACAAGATTTTACTCAACGATAATTTTAAGTAATTGTTTTTCGTGATAGTTAAAATGTGCTACGGGAAATGTATTAGCATACGTAAGCATAATAAATAATAATTATGCATAATTTACTCGTCATGCTATCATTCACTTTATTTAAAATTTTAATTAACTACTAGATCATGCACGGACTTCGGTTAAATTCTCTTTTCTATTGCTTGAAATATGGAGCGTCGGTGGCCGAGCGGTTGAGTATCCGACTCGTAAGCGAGAGGTACCGGGCTTGAATCCCGGCTGCGGCCATGTGCCAATAACTCTTTTCTGACGTATGTACATTAGTTGAATTCTAACCGATGCTCTTACGGTGAATTTGTATCCATGATCCAATCTGGTCAGGTTCCCCTGGTAGAAGGGTCACGGAGGTCAGATGGTAGTCGCTCCACTGTAAATACCTGATCGCCAAATCCTGGATCATGGTCTAGGCTGACCCCGGCCCTTCGTGCTCGAGAGCACCACCGGGACATTAACGCCAAAAATAAGATTTTTATAACACAACCCTCAGCTACAATAACAACGGCCTGCTAACAATTCAAAATTTGATTACCAGTCGTACTATGCCACCCAAGTACCTGCACTAAATAAACACCAAACAAGCATCAGATCACCGGCATACGTATCGTATAGCCTGCGAAACAGCCGGGAAGCGGATGCGGCTGACACTTTCACCCGCGCACCTGCCGCTTGACTCACGCTGCGCCGGCGCAGGCGACGCTAATCTCCCGTAGATCAATTCTGTGCAATTATTATGTTAAATTCGCATGTTATCTACATCTGCGTAGTAATGAGTTCGAGTTGGATTAGCGTGCTTGTTATTTTTTATGCTAGTCGTTTTGCAAGATATCTAGTTACTTAGTCTTTGGGAACTTTTTGCCGGTATCTACAGTGTCCTATATTGTATTGTACTTGTTTAGGAAATTTTATCTCAAGCCATTCAACGGCATGTACACATTATACCCCAATAAACGCTTCATTTCGTCCGAGCCCGCTTTGAAGATGCCGATGTAAAAATCCGATTGCAGTGGACGCGCCCTGTCGGCACTTTGAAAAATGATTGCATGCACTTTGAAAAAGATTGACCATACGCGATGCAACTATATTGCATCAATTTGTATGCGATCGAGAGTTTACGTTGTCTGGTTGCGTTTTCGGACAGTTTCTACCGTTAATTTATTTATTTTATTTAACAGTTTATTGTGCACAAGAAATACATAGCGAGTTAATGTGGATCAAAAGATATTATTTTATTGTTTACAATCAATACGAAGCTACATTCTTCCTGAGTGCTATAGTAGTGTACGTAGTATGTCTCGGAAAGTAACAGGATCCTACGGGATAGTCAAATGTTAGCAGTTTCGAACTGAACGCGGGTGAAAACCGCGGGAAACGAATATTGGCCAGTGATTATATTATCATGAAGACCGCATTTCTAGGTACTCTCCACTCGTAAATCGACGATCACTTCCGTCGAATTTCGATACTTGTTTCACATGCCCATCTATTGCAGCAATATAGAACGAGTATCGAAAGAAAGCTCTAGTTGCGAAGGGAGTCTCTCATGTTTATAGGTCCGGTGTTTTCTTCCGCAAGTGACGATCTCGATCAGTGGGTAATTTCTAACCGGTTTAGAAACGCGCGCCGCCACGCCGCCGGCCACCTTGCAACTGTTCTTGCACATTCTGGCTGCACCTACCTGTCACGGCTCTCGCTCCATATACCGCAGCCATCGGCTCTCATCAGCCGTGGAAACGTGAATGTGATGGATAGCCACAGCCACCGTGGTAGAGCCGTGACCGCTTTCCTAGGTTCAACTTTCGTTCACTTGTAAAAGTGACAATTGTTTTGAGACTTGATAAGATCATGTGGCATTCACAAAGAGTAACAGCTAACGGAGTAAATAAAAAATTAGAAAATGTGGTAATATTTTTGTTTTACACATAATTTATGTAAACGCTTGCGTTCACTGTGTCAATGGTTACAAACTACCGCCCCTCGGCTGTTCCGTTGTTCTGCAAACGCAGTCGGCTATCGTGAAAGCAGCTTTGGAACTCATCTAGGCAGTATGATTGCGCTGATTAATATTATAATTGCTCGCGCGAGCTATCCATCAGTGTAGAAAGTCGGCAAGAACGCGCCGCGCCGCTGCGGGATGCTCGCGTGGCGCCAACTAGACTGCGACGCCTGCGCACAAGAATGCGCTCCACGTCTCATCCGCGCTACGCTTAATTGTCCAACACTACAAATAGAATAGGCATAATATAACCTACGTACGCTGTCGTACTCACGTTTACCTTCTTTCGTTCCAGGACGCAACATGCGAGCCTCCAGTGGACTCCGCATCGTTACCCCTCGAGCACCGGGCGGGCGGCGGCTACGGCCCGCCGCTGCCCCCGACGCATTCCGACGACCCGTGGCCCCTAGCGACCCCAGACAGTCCAAAAATAAAACATTTACAAGTGCAGTGCGAAAAAACACACATGCGAGTCAATATCGAGTTCGACCGACCGTTTTACGGCATGATATTCTCCAAAGGATTCTACAGTGATCCTCATTGTATGCACTTGAAACCGGGCACCGGTCATCTCAGCGCGACTTTCGAGATATTCCTCAATAGCTGCGGTATGTCCAGCTCCGGCAACCACAACGTGGCCGCATACGGCAGCCCTACCCCGAGTGGCTCCTACGTCGAGAATACTATCATCGTGCAATACGATCCCTACGTGCAAGAGGTGTGGGATCAGGCGAGGAAGCTGCGATGCACATGGTACGATTTCTACGAAAAGGCTGTTACATTTAGACCATTCCAAGTTGATATGCTACATGCGGTTACAGCGAACTTTCTTGGGGACAACTTGCAATGCTGGATGCAAATTCAAGTCGGAAAAGGACCTTGGGCATCTGAAGTGTCCGGCATAGTCAAAATCGGTCAAACGATGACAATGGTGTTAGCAATCAAGGACGACGAAAATAAATTCGACATGCTCGTTCGAAACTGTGTAGCTCATGATGGAAAACGGGCGCCTATACAACTCGTCGACCAGTACGGATGCGTGGTTAGGCCCAAAATTATGAGCAAGTTCCAAAAGATAAAGAACTTCGGCCCCTCGGCTTCTGTGGTATCATTCGCCTACTTCCAAGCATTCAAATTCCCAGACTCTATGAACGTACACTTCCAATGCGTAATTCAAGTATGCAGGTATAACTGTCCAGAGCCGAAGTGCGGCGGAGGCGGTTTAGGCGGCGAGTACGGCGTGCCACTACTGGGTGGTAATAGCTTATCTGCAGGAGAATACGGAGTGCCCAATTCACCACACGCCGAGTACGGCCCGCCGCCACAGCCACATTCCGAATACGGCGTCCCGCCAGCGTATCCAGACCCCCGGCACCCAGCTGACGCTACGGGCTCCTTCTCGGAGAAACGGGACGACGCAGTCCCGCCGCCGCAAGCACAAGTATCTTCAACCCCTAACGCGCCCAGCCCCTCATCGCCCGCCCCGACGCGCGAGGAAGACGAAGTCAATCTGCCGCCTCCTCCCCCGCCCGGCCGCCGCGGAGTGTACAACACGGTCAAGAGGAAAGACGAAGCCCACGGCAACCTCGCAACATTAGGCGGAAGACCTCGGTCCGTCGAGGACCTTCCGGAGCGGCTGGTGGGCGTGAGGAAGCGGCGGGAGACCACCTCGGTGACGGTGAAGAGCCGCATATACAAGCGCGACGCGCAGGAGATGACGGACGTGAACACGAGCCGCATCATCCAGGTGGTGGCGCCGGGCGACGTCAACTTCGCGCTCAACAACGCGGCGGCCAACGAGACGGTGGTGATCCAGTCGCCGGCGTCGGACCCCGAGACCATCTGCATGTCGGTGCCGTCGTTCGTGGCGGGGCTGGCCATGCTGCTGCTGGTGCTGGTGGTGGCCTCGCTGGTGGCCGCCTTCCTCTTCGTGCGCGTGCGCGCGCTCGACCGCAAGGGCGCGGGCGCGCATGCCGCCGCCTACTACGAGACGGATTACGTCAAGCACGCCAACTAGCGGCCGGTGAGTGCGCGAGTGTGACGCGAGGACGTTCGAACTCTTCTCGGATCCAAAGAGCGAGGCGCTTCGGCCCCAGCCGGACGGCGCCGGGCCGGCCAGCCCGGCGGCGCTGCCGCGGTCGCGATCGAAGCCGGTGATGTGGCTATTATTTATTAAGTTATTTAATGAGCGTGATTTATATGTTCGACTGTTTTGTAAATTATTTTATTCGTGTGAAAAGCATTCCCTGTACTGCCCTTATAGTCGATACGTCTGTTGTAATTTTGTAAAGAGTCGTAAGTAAGGATAGTCCTAAGTTATATACCAATTAAAAAGTGTTGTGTGAGACTCGTTGAACTTAATTCTTTTCCTGTAAAAACCTAATTCAAAACAGTAATAAGCATCAGTTTTTCTTAAATTTGTCCGACGTTTTACGGCTAGATATCTATCTTAAACTATATTGTATGAATCTCTATCAAAACTAGGTACAATCCCTAATACCGGCACGTGTTCTTATCGAAGAAGTATTCATACATTTTTACGGGAAAAGCGTGAGAAAGTCAGACATTGTCTGTCATGTGTAACAAACATAGAAAGTTCCTAAGTATAATGAATCTCCCACGTTTCAGTTGAAACTAAGTAGTTCAAGTCGTGCTATTAGAGACAGAGCCATTGGCTTTAGTAAATGAAACGAATAATTATAAAAAAGCATTTATTCGTACAACAAGAGTATCCTAAAACTTAAAATAACATAAATGGTAAATAATAATATTATAAAATAAAGTAACCATCATTTCGATCGTCAGAAATAAATGTAGTAAATTCAACTACAGCCAATGTCCCCATTCCGTATGCACCGAAAACACGCGTATAATGTTACAACAATTATATACATAAATAATAAAAAATAAAACCACAGTCAACTTACTGATCCAGAACAACTTAAAAATGTAGAACCTCCATTAGTAAAGTGTTGCAACCATCGAAACCTCTCTCACCATCTCCACTTTGGCAAATCCTGGAGAATTCTTTTCTTGCGTGTATAAGGCATAGCAAGGTTTAGAATGGACGGATTTTCATCCATTCTAGGACTCCTAAACAAAAGTGTTACATTATTATCGTATTTTTCGTGGATCAAGTCGATCAGATCCTGAAAGAAAATACCACAACTTATTACCTACGTAATACCTATTATTCCCTTTTGACGCTAATACTTTTATTTGGTTCACATCTTTGTAGTAATTTAAGCCTAAGTCATCATCATCACAGCCCGTAACAGTCCACTGCAGGACTTAGGGCCTCTCCCACGAAAGGGGAGGTTATTGCCATAATCTCCACGCTTGGCAGGCGGGTTGGAGATCGCAGTGTTTAAATATAACAATGGAAAATGCTGCTGCCCATTTTCCAGACTACGGAGACTCTTGATCTTTTGCCTCGAAAACATTAGTCGCCTTGTACGACACCCATGAGTGTAAGGGGTTGGTGCTATTCTACTCTGCCGGACACCACACGGCCAAGCCTAAGTAATACTTACTAATTAGACTACCATGATACCTACCTACACTTAAGATCAGGTGTGATGGCGGTATAATACCTATAATTACGTTAAAAATAAACTTCTTTCTACAAAATCAGGAAAATAATACTTGCATCACGAAAAAGAGGGCCTTCGACCATACTCGCTTCTTGAGGATAGCGTGTCTTTTCACCACCTTTTTTAGCATTTGAAGGTATATGATGTTTCAGTTTCTTGTGTGCGGACTTGATGTTCAATCGTGGTATAGCGACCTTTTGCTTCTGTTCCACATTCTGCTTTCTTGACGATAACTCCGTCTGAGTAGATTGGTGCTTTACCACATTTCGTGGCGTCAGCTCAATTGTACGTGTTGTCGTCTGAAAAAGGCGAGTTTTTATTTTATTTTATTTTATTTACTTAAGGAATATTTAGTTAATTATGATAATGGCGTTCAGAGCGAGAGGGTTCCTACTTCTCCTAAGTACCTACTTCTCCTCGCGGTTACGTACATACATGAAACATCGATAGAATAGACATGTAGAATCTTGGCTTACAATGAACATTGTGGCATTTAATGAGCCGGGAATATCGAGAAACTCTGAGTAAAAAAGTGAAAAAACCTAGAATAATTGCTTAAAAGCTATTTAAATTAGGACTCCGTATTCTTTATTCTTAAAACTATACGTGTAAGATGTTAAGAAAACCGTAGACATTTACCTACCTACCAACTTGAAATCCGCAAAATTACTGGAGGCGATTCACCGTCAGACAGATGTATTTTACGGATCAGTTGGTATCGAATAGTGTCGATATTGCTCTAAGAATAGGGAATTGTTTTTGTTTCACTGATGTGGCCGTTCGGGTGCTAATGTGAAATGTGGTAATTAAGGGATGTGGCCATTCGAGGGAAGTGGATGTTCACGGAAAATTATACAGATAGGTTAAATATAACGCTTAGAATTTAGAATGTAAAGCCTTATCAGTAATATATGAGGTGTCGCCATATTTTAGAATCATTTCTCACACTGGCAACAGCAAGTAACAGCTTTAGCATTCAAATATGAAGTAACCTTTAGTAAAACATTTTTCTGGCGATACCATGCTTTTACGTAACGTAGAGCATGTAGAGCCACGCTATTAGCAAGTAATGCCTGTAGCATGAATGGGGAAGGACCACTTTCCACAGAAGACGTAATGCTTTTTAACCATTACTTCGTTAGATGAGTGGAAGTACCGGTACGAGAGTTTGGCTCAAAAGATACTGATAACTTTTGATGTCTATGCTCACTGGTGGTCTGCATTTTCTTTCTGTGACTTTCATGTGTACTGTAGCCTCGAGCACCCACGAAGTCGGCTCCTTTGGCATAAGTAGTCACCGGTTGAATACCTATAGTAGTTTGTTATAGTTGACCAAAACCAATTACGTAGGTGCTGATTAATTTTGTTTTAACGGCTACGTTCATGGCTTCTCGTGGGTGCTCAGTACCCCCTACCTCGTGGTCGTGGATGCTCGAGCCCGTCAGTCCACGAGCACCCACGGAGTCGGCGCCTTTATGTGTGTACGCTTGCGATTACGTCTGTGTCCGTCGCCTTGGCAGACTTGAGGGTATAGACCTGCCATCAGGCTGCGTGTAGACTGCGACGATCGCCCCCGCCGCCCTCTGGTTTGCTTCGACATTAGTCGCTTTAATAGACGGGGTCTATTTAATAACATATACATACCTATTTTAAAAGTTATTACCATACCTGCTCTTTAGTGGGGACACGACGGGCGCACGATACTATTGGTATGTACATATTGGCCGGCGACTGAGCCGCGGGGTGCCGCTGGCCGTGCGGCGGCCGCGGCGACAATCGGTGCTTGCGCGCGTTCGTTTTTGGTGTCGACAACGGACTGCTGGACTTGGGGCATTGATTCTGCATCGAATTAATCTGCAATTTGCCACGAAATCGTTGGGATTTCGAGCAACCAAGATTTGTACATAATAGTAATACATACATACTTAATAACGCACGCCTTTTTCCCATACGGGTAGGCAGAGACCACATCGAATAATAACACAGCTCAATTCCGCCATCGCACCACCCGCCGTGGGCTGGGTACTCATCCCCATTATGTAGACCCTCTGTTGGTCACCACGCGAAGGTTCGAAAGAATGTTTCTCGCTCGTACGATTCGGATGTGGAATGAGCTCCCAGCCACAGTGTTTCCTTTGTACTATGACATGGGATCGTTCAAGAGGTATATTAGAGGACTCTTTAGAGGCGGGCAACTCATTGGTGACTGGTGTTGCTGATGTCCATAGGCGGCGGTGACCTCTTTCCATCAGGTGGCCGGCTTTCTAGGTATTTATTTCTTTTCTGGTGACGTCTTTTGGTTTCAGAGGTCTAGATCCTCTTGGCTTCTCTATGGCTTGCGATGGATTTGACGACGGCTTCAGTATTGGCATACATGTCCTGTATAATCCTAATGTACGCTTAGGGCACAGACTTTGATCACAGAGCCCACCACATTATCTCCCGAGGGACACTGTCGAAAGCCTTCTGCAGGTCGAGAAATGTGTAATGCAGTGGTTGGTCTCTACTGCAGTGGGACTCCTGGAGGACTCTGAGTGCAAATATTAGATCCATGGTACTGCAGCCTGGCTTGAAGCCATATATGGCAATCCGACAAGAAACGTTCCTGGCGAAGTCTCTGGTCTATAATACGCATTCTCATGTATTTATAATTGAAGAAAATGTAATATTATCGTGTAAGAAATACAAATATTGAAATAAAAAACTGACTGGAAAAGTTTTGATATAGGAACAATATCGCGTAATAAATAAAAATGTTGCGATAAATGTCAGTTGGGCATATATGAGAATGGAGAAGCAAGCGAATGACAAAAAAGGGTTAATGTGTAGAAATTCGGGTGGGCAAAAATGCGAACGGAAAGTTTGTAATGCAACTCCGGCTCTGCGCTGCTTGAATTGATGAACCAGCCACACTATAAGTGTCCACGTCTCGGCACCGTAGGTTATGCATGACAGAATTGACAGACAGAACGCACTGGGAAGACCCGACAAAGTTTCCCGAAACCTGAACAGACAAGGTAAATCCTCCTCTTGGCCTCCTCACAAAATATCTTCTACCTTACAGCAAGATTTGACAAAGGAAAAAATCATAGTTACGCCGGTTACCTGTAGCATTCTGGACTGGCTGCCTGAACGGGGCGACAGCTGCGGGCGCGGGGAAGCCTCCGGCGACCTGCGAGACGGCCCGCTCGATGCTGTGGGCCGCGTTGAACAGCAGCCGGCAGAGCTCACAATCGGCCGCCGACACCGCTGCATACGCGCATCAAGTTAGGCACACCGTTGCATCAATTGGATAAGGTACGAATTAGATTTCGTATTATGTACCTACTTGTTTTGGATTTCATGCGCACAGTAAAGAAATGGGTGGGTTACCGTGGGTTAGATTTATATATTTCAAGTTAGGCAAGTATCGGAAGTCTGCTTGTAGTGGCAGGAGATTGTAACAAATTACGTATTGGAATCGACAAAGCTAAGAAAGTAATTGAAAAAAATCAGGGCGTATATTAACAGTTTTTTATCTGTTTATTAAATGTTTTTCCAGTGGTTGGTAAAACGAGAGCGGTGAAGTTTTCGTGGTGTTCGTGGTGTTGAGCTGGACGGGGCTCGTACATCGCGCGCAGCACCTGGGTCGGTGTGTGCGCAGACGGGCGGAGCGCGCGCCTGGGACGAGCCCGCCGCCCCCGCCGCGTCGCCCCCATCGCCACCGCATTCCACGTGCAGCTTGATCTTATTCTGCACCAGGTGCGGCTTAATATCCTCGAACCACACGTTGCACAGCTGAAAGAAACAATAAATGTGTGCATGTGCCTATCAATTCGACGTGGCAATTAACCGTCTCGACAACATTGCCATCGTATTTTCATCAGGCGCTACTACTTACGTTAACCAATGCGTTTTCTAAATCGCAACGTATAGTTTTCGGTATTCTGGTCTTGCTTTTGTTTTTTGAGATTTGTGAATCTATAGGTTGAGCGGCGTCCTGGAGGCGGGCAGCGAACGGCCGCGGCACGGCGCTCGCGGCGCCGCCGGCGGGTCTGCGACTCCGCGTTTGTGACATCACTTCACAGTAACAACGTTAGCGACATCGAAGTAGCAACTCACAAAAATGGGGCTATAAGCTATACTTTTCTTACAAAAAATAAAATATTGCTATAAAAGGAAATGTCAAAACAACCACCGTCAACTGTTATGTCGGGTATTATGCGTATGTCATTGAAACAGTTTTAAAAGAAAATACCTATTCATAGAGCAGGAAATTCACACAGGTCGTATATAGGCACGTATTAAAATCCCTAGGGATAATAAAAGAGATACATTTTATTATTATTCGTTGAGTCCAATGGTCCAACCAAAGAATTTGGACATAGACCAAGTCCAATGCGACACTGCGGCAGGGAGGCAAAGAGGGCAGGACCGATCTAGGAGGCTGGAACACAAATCTTTAGGTAGCATATTACCTAAAGATATAAAGTTGCTTTCGGATGCGGGGAGCGTGGTAGGACGTCTAACCCACCTCCACCCAGGGTCCTATCGACCTCTCGGTCATACGGACCTCGTCAGACCTAATCACTGGTGATGCGCACGCTTACTTGCCGGTGGCTCTTGGGCGTACGCACTTCTTGACACCCACAAATCCAGTTGTTCCATATGTACTCTCCCTTAGCGGGCTGACGTCACAATACACACTCCTGCTCCGTCGGCCAGCTGCCATACTCCTTCGCTCCCTCCTCCGTCTCTTCTTCTGCTCCTATTCCTCCTACATTCTCCTCACGCGGTGCCATGCGTACGCAAACTCTCTCAACCTTGCGAAGTTTGCCTCTGAGGACACAAGGTCCGTGAAGTAGACCGGACCCGCTTCCTTCCGCAATCATGATGCTGCGCTCCTGTTGGTACCACTCGCATTCCCACAAAATGTGGTCCCTAGTCTCCAAAGCCTCCCCGCATAAACACTCTGCACAGTCGTTCAGATAAAATGCCCACAATCGCGCTCTAAATGCGCCATGACCGGACAGCATCTGGGAAACAACATAATCGGGCTCCACCCACGATCCGCACCCTTCTCCTCGGCATCCCAGCGCTCCTGCCAGGCGTCTACCGCCTCATCATGGGCAGTTTTCTTGATCTCGATCACTGCCCTTCCCTCCAACCCGGTACGGCCCGCTTCCACCTTTCCCATCCGCCCCACCTCCAGGTCCGCAGGCAGGACACCAGCAAGCACCGCCAGAGCGGCAGTACTTGTGGTACGGTACGCCTTCGTGAGAAGAATCAGTGCCGGGCGCTGAGTTCTAAGCAGACGGCTCTTCACCACATAGAACCCCATCCTACTGCACCATACAGAGGCCGCGTACGTCACCGTAGCAACGAACGTACCAAAGTACAGTATTCGGAGCGCTCTATATTTAATCCCCCAAGACGAAGTAGATACCAACGGTGTAGACTGTGGTAGGACGTCTGAATAAGGTCGGCTTGCCCGTATGTAAAAATTAGTATCAAATCTCTAACTGCCTCCTAGATCACATGCCGCAGTGTCGGTAAGTAGCCACCTTAAAACGCCATTTTTAAAATTTAATAGATTGAAATGGCATTAGCTTAAAGGGTTTAGCCCAAGTTTTGCCACACAACTTTGCACGTGGCAAAAAAGCGAACTAACATTTGTAGTGAGGTGAGATACGATTATAATATAATGCGCGACAGGATATACCATTTCAGTCTGTTTAAAAAACGTAAATCTTGGGTTGTGTTGTTCGTTTAGTCTATTTTGTGTTTAGGAATTTCGCAGTCAGAGGGTATTAGGGTATGTACACCATAATTACATAGTTGAAAAAAATAACGATACCCTCAATTTATTAAGTAAACAAAGAGCGCACTACGAAGACATTAGACTTCTTATCCAGACAAATAAAAATGGAAATTAGTAAATCCAAGAAAGAAATCAATATATGTAGAAAGCTAATAACGTGCGAGGTCGTGTCTCAAGCGATGAAGAGTAACATGAGCGTGTTCCAATCTATGGTCACGCCGAACAACAGCACGATGATCAACCAGGTTCTCTTGTACGGGGCAGGGAATAAGGATAACAAGAAGAAGACTGGGTTCAACAACATGTTATGTATTTACTACTTAATAATGCGGGCGAACGAGTCGATAGAGATGTGCGTGCCGAGTTTGGTGAGCGAGGCGATGGCGCGGTGTGTTATGGCGGCGTCGCAGAAGGGTGTGCGGGTGCGCGTAGCGATCCACCGCAGCGACGACTATAGGCATCTGCAAGCGCTGGCCGAGCAAGGTGTCGAGGTGAAGGTGATAAGAGCCGAGAGGTTGGAGCACGAGTTCATACTATTGGACGGCACTTCGGGGGTGGCGGTGTCCGGCGCGCTGGGCGACACCGCCGACCGAGCCGCAGCGGTCGTGTCTTCCGAACCCCCGCTGCTAGCAGCCCTCCGTGCGGAGTTTCGCCGCCTCTGGTGCGCTGTGCCCGTCCAACACTATAGATTCGACATCGCCTGCAATCCTTTGCCGTAATGACAAATATCTGTGTTTCTTAGGTTTATTTATTAAAATCAATTTTGGTTTCTTGCTAAGTTAGATACTATTCGTCGTTCATATTAATTTATAATCGCTCGTTTTGATCTGTGTATAATTAAGAATAAAACACGTAAATTAACAAAAAATAATTTTATTTTATTTTTATCCACCTGAAGAGACTTACAAAATTACATCTAGATACTAAATTTTAACTAAGATTTCATTTGTACTCATGTGCGTGTGCCGAGGGAGCCGACACACTTATTTTACCCAAAAAAGCACAGATGCATGATGCTTCACTTTGTAAAAGTGATTTTGTTATATCACAGTTGCTTTGTTATGTTAATGAAAATACAGTAAAGGGCACTGCTAGGTGTTACTCACTAATATCGGTATTCTATCTCGTGTTATAATCATAACATTATTGGCTTGATAAAGTTAGTACTCGGCCTTCGATTGGACGAATGGATGATAAAGATCTTGACTGCAATGTGTCGTAAGTAAATGCACTAACTTTATCTATCGATTTTGAAGTTATGTTCTCGAGCGGCTAATTGATTACAGTTACTATTCAATATTTATCAGATTACAATGGAAGTACTGTAAGATGCCGCACTGCTATTGCAATAATACATCATAAGTTGCATTCCCACATTTGGAAATACCTAGATGTTATTATCATACATCAAAAGATAGAAAGTTTATGAATTATATAATTCAAATCAATTAAATGGGTAACTGTGCTGAATGTGCACCATATTAATGTACAATTTCAGATTATAACTAGCAATTTAAATAAACAAAACAGTGACATGATAAATTGACATTAATTAATTATTAACTATAAACAAATAAAATTAATTACACATAATTAGGAATATCGAAAAGTGTAGAAGTCAGACAGAATGAATTATCTATAATAACGATAGTCGACATATTATTCTATGATTCTATGAACATTGTAAGGGCCGTCCTTTTTCGTTTGTGCCAATTAGGGCGAATACTTTAATTTACTGCTTTACTATCGTTGATTTGAGGCACGAAATTGCATATGATAATAATTTAAGCATTTTGTTATTCTTTTAGTTTTATTGGGATTAAAAGTTTTGGGGTTATCAAGGTCTTTAAAATAAATTGATAAATTATTTAAGATATTTTTTTTATCATTATGCTCCTAACGAGAAGACACCCATTTGTATTAAAAACAGGTATGTCAAAATTTTTTACCACTTTATCACATTATTTTAAAAAATTATAAAAATGGGGAATACATTCTAAACATGTAAGGACAGTCATATTGAAAAAAAGTGTTAAGTATGATTGAGGAATTAAAATTATTTTGAGATAATTTGTCGCATTTTAAAAGGATGGATGAATGGAGGATAAATGAAATAGAGTCAGTGAATGGTTAGAGTTCATTGCTACAAAAAAGAGTAGACATAAAATGAAGGCGCCACTATGCAAACTTGTCATATTCATCACGCATAGTATAAATAACTTGGCAAAAAAAAACTAAATAATATTTTGTATTTGTTCCATTTTGTTTTCTACTCTTTTTTGTAGCACTTACTCCTATTTGAGATTACATGAAAGATAACTATTTGTGATTCTGTTGCAGATATAGGTCAGTCCACTTAATTAATAAATCATTTGTCACTTACATAAATGGTATCAGATACCTATACCAATACCAATCATGCCTAGTTTTACGAGAATATAAAACCTACTTAAAGCCTACATAGGACCTAATCAATGGCAAATGTTTATAATGAATCATAATATTTATGAAATTGTAAGTAAACTCATAATGTAGCCCTATGTACCTACTTATATGGTACAAATTATTTAATAAATCATCATAGGGCATGGTATTACAACATGATTATCCTATTCCTCAATATTATGTTGACATTCTTGATGTGCCCTTAATATAAAATACTACATTTTCTGTAAAGTATGTCCAATATAATAAAAATAATACTCAATTGGAATCATGAATAATTGATAGACACAAACTCTTACTTATTTATTATACATGGAAGTAAAGAATACATTACATTAAGAAACCCTTGCAAGTGAGTGAGCACACACACACAATATTTTTATTTATAGATATTAGCAAGATTTTATATTAAATGAAAATAAAAAAAAATTGTATTCTTGTAAAGAGTGACTAGGCATTTAGTGGAACATAAATTTTTAATTAATGTGAGTATACAAACAGACAACTAGCCAGATGGCCTATGAATATTGTGCACTCATATAACTTGTTTGTTTATAGTATAGTTTGGTGGCTTCATTATGTATTTTATCCACTTATTATATCGATCTCATCTTTACCTAGGTGTGCTAAATATCCAGCAAGATTACTTTTTAATTATTGCCTGTTTTCACTCTAAAGTATGTCAAAATTTGTTTTATAATTGACAGGATCTGCTGACGCTACATTCACTCATTTTAACACGTTGCCAGGTACGCCTGTAGGGAACATAAAATAAAACTTTTCTATTATTATTTGTTTCTTGACTCACAACCAAGCATTACAAGTTCAGAAAATAGTGAATAAAAGATATGGAATGATTAACAATTCATGTGTGTTGCCTGTGCCAAATGTAAGTGTTGCAACAGGACCATAATATAGTCCTAGTCACTTACAAGGGTTAGTGAATGTCATACATCTACCTCAATGTCACTCCCATCCTGGGTCCCTGATAATGGTGATGCTGCATCAGGATCTACTTCCTCCGATTCCAAAGCATACTCATGAGGTGAGCTTAACTCGTCATCTGGTGAAGGAGGTAGGTCTTCATCCATCATTATTGTTGCAGGTAAAGAAGCGGATATTTCTTGTAGCTGACTGGTATACACTGTAAGTAAACAACAAAATTAATCTAAATTAAATAAAGTTTATGCAAACAAACATACCATTTAATAGTATGTTATTTAGTAACTCGTAGGTACATCATCGAATAATACCCAGAAATGTACACTTCCTGAAATTCGGAAAACAAAAAAAGATCTTAACACATAAGCATAAGACTTGTTTTTGAATAAAAAGGGTCTGGTCTGATAAAAACGTAAGACAATGTGGTCTGTGTTTCAACTTTATGATTCACAAAAACATTAACTTTATGATTTAAATTGGTAGTTTCGGTAATTACCTACACACTTTACGTCTTTATAGTATTAGAATAGATAGATAGAAGATGTTAATGTCAAATATTATTCCAGAGATGTTTCATTAGTTGGTCAAATTATGATCATACACTCATACAGTGGGATAAAATAACTCCTTGCTAACTATCCTTATCGGGTTGATTTTTCAGCTCCTTGTGCATTCCAGGTGTATGAAAGTATATATTATTTTGATGAGGTAGTTAATTTTAGAGCCTCGCTCTTGTTGGTGGAGCAAAACTAAACCAAAACCAGTACCTTTCTTTGTAAACTGGACTAGGAAATTGTTCATCACCATAATAATCAATATTGCAAATTATCACCATAAGGTTTAACTTCAGTTTTATATTAAGCAACAAGGCCGAATGTCCTTTGCATTGATATTATCACAGTTAACAGTCTCAACCTTTGTCAAAACTGATAAACCATCTTAATATTACAAGGCTTACCTTTAATATTAGAAGATTTGAGATCAGCAGAAAAATTAAGCGACTCCTCCATAGCCTCCATAGTGAGAGTATCCGTGTCCATACTATCCATTGATCCTGAACATGACGGGGAGCTGTCTGGGTTTGAGTTCAATGTAAGCTGGAGTGTTTCCAGCTGTGGAATGTGTGGTCTCACCTGAAATGTAACAAATATCATAAAACAAATTATAAGTAATTTTATAAAAAACTAACATTCTATTTTTTTATGAATTTGTAAATAAGTTTTTGAACATACCTTCATACCATCAGGCCTATGTGGGTTTCTACACCCCTTACATTTGCACTCTGTGCATGGTTTGCTTTCTACATAGCAAGGGCAGCGCTGACCACAGCAAGTAAGCTTACCAGGAGTGGCAGTGGCATTGCCACAACGGCAACCTTTTCTTTTGCTGCTGGCTGAGTTTCTTGACCGGTTAGAAGGCTTCTTAAAACTCTGACTCGACTGTAAAAGAATTAGAAAACATATTAAAAGATAAGCTTACAGCCATATTACATTGGTTAAAATACATTGGTTAAATGTTTATTCATTTTTAGCTAGATATAATTTTTTTATGTTTAATTACCTTGCCTTCACGGGAGCTAGACTCATTCTGAGATGACTCAGCCTCATCAACATTCTTTCTCTTTATGGTGATCTTATTACCTGTACCAGCATACATTACAGAGTACAACGGAGATCCATTTGATACAGATCTTGAGTTAGGAGAATCTTTGCTTGAGGATCTCGTCTCAGTACTGCTAGATGTGGATGCCACTTGTGTTTGAGTAGAAGCAGAGTTTGTGTAGACACATGGTAGTATACTGTAAGCTGACTTCGACAAGCCCGCAGGGCTTTTATAGTCATCAGTGAAGCCGGCACCTTCTTGGATTAAATCAACCAATCCCGTACTTGCCACTGTTCCTCCATTTACTCCGGCCGATATTTCATCTTCATCAAGCAAAGTCTTGTACACGTCTGTGTCCATAAAGTACTCGCACAATTTCTTGTAACATTGTAGAAGTATGCGTAGTTGCAAATTCTCTGCATAGCTATCGTAATCTCTGCACCAACCACATGAAGGCTTAAGTTTTTTTCTACCACCTATGCATTTCTTACAGACGTGGTGTTGGCATCTAGAATTCGTCGGAGTGTAAGGTTCCTTCAGTAAATTGCCACAAACTGTACAAGATAAAGATTGGCGTAAATACGGGACCAAGCGGAATAGATCAGTCCAAGAAGATTTATCTGCCGCGTCAGCGAGGATTATCAGACGACACGTAGAAACATATAAACTCGTCGCGTTCATTTTCATTTATAAACTACACGTTTTAAAACAAGCATTTATGATTGAAAATTATCAAAATAATATTGGAACAAAAAGCCGCAACTCGCTCGATGCACGCACGACAGCGACGACACAGAATGACAGTGACATTGACAATTCTTACATTTTTAACAACTGTCACTGTCAACTGTCTCGGCCGCGTTCACAATACCGGCATTCAATAAAGCCAAAAAAGGATTTCCTATCATCGTTGCACGACAATTTCAAGCTACGATTTGAATATGCTACACTCCATGGCCAGTCGGCAAAGCCCTACTTATATACCAAACTCTTTTGGGTCCACATGATGGGAAATAGTCAGCTATTTGTGGCGGAAATATTCTGAACGCAGCAATTTCTGTACAAGATGGACAAAGGATTTGTATTATGTAGTTACGGCCTTTTGTTTACAGTAATCATTTTGATGAATGTTTTTGGAGTACCTCGCTTCTGTAGGTTTAGTCTTAAGCGGACTGCACATGTTCGCCGAAACTTTCGGCGAAACTTCTGCCGGGACTTTGGTAGACCCTCTACATTCTCGCCTATTAGGGATGTGGTAGGTGTCAAATGCATCGATATTATATCGATTCATCGTTGTAATATCCCTAATCTGGTATCTTCTGCTGTAAAAAGGTCACAGAGGTGATGGCAGCTGCTTTACTGTAGAGGGTCTACTAAAGCCCCGGCAAAAGTTTCACTGGAAGTTTCGGCAAACATGAAATCATGTACATTAGTAATCCACAAGTAACCCCTGGGTAGGCGGGGCATATGTGATGCCAAACAAGTGATACCTATAACTAGTTCTGTACCGGTATACATAACTGGTCGTGGCTGGTCACCATCCCACCAAGCCGCTACGCCAAAAACGGCTTACATCATGTTCCAGAGCGAAGTCTGGGGACGCCATTCAAGGGTCTGGGTCTTTGCACTGAATACGACATCGTCGATAAGCGGATACTACACACACGATATATATCGTGATTCACGCAGGATCACGATATTTATCGAGCGTGTAGCCTAGAGTATCACGAATCGTGATACGGATCACAGGATTTCCGAAAATCCAGAAATCTACGATCCGTATCAACTATCGTGCGATATATATCGAGCGTCTAGTATCTAGTCGATATTTATCACGACATTTCTGTCAAACTGACAGATAAATAACGTAATTTCAAATTTATTTTCATTGTTTGTGTTTATTTTCAAGCTGATGTGGCCACTATGGACTTGGACAGTTACTATAAAAGTATAAAAAGTCAACAAGATCCTCATCCTCATAATTTTACTCATTTTTTTCTCTTCACGCGTCTTTTTAATCCTAATGCTAATACTATAGCAACGCAAGCTTTATCAGTCATTTTGGTAAAAATACGTAAAAATCGTAAATATACACCAGCGACGCGTCAAAAATGCTTTTTTTTGGGCTAGGCATTGGCAACTTAGTCTATTCAGCCATCAAAATGAATGAAAGAATGAACAGACTAATGAAAATATCGACGATTCTTATCGTGTGTGTAGGGTCGACTTGCGATCCAAAATATTACTCGATATGGATCACGATATATATCGTGTGTGTAGTATTCGCCATTGAGGGATGAACGTATATGGGCATCTTCTAACTGCCATACCACTTTCCTAATCGGTAGGTAGTTGATACTGCTTCATGGTAGATTGCATGTACACTACCAAATTCTTATAAATAACCTAGACTATCGATCATTATAAGATATGAGTAGGTGCTAACGTAAGTAAATAATTGCCTACCTATATTATCACCCTCCTCTGGTATAGGTAGAGGCAGTGGAAGCTCATGTTCAGCAGTAGACTAGGACTAAGGTGCAATGTGGTGCTTACGAGATGTATTGAATGATACTCAATGTCTTAGATTGGATTTCGAGGTTTAGTTTGAAGTTAGGCTAAGTAATTGGATTCAATTACTTAGCCTAACTTACTTATATATACCTTAAGTGCGGGGTGAGGCGTGCACTACACACTACACCTTCCCCCTTATTGAAAAAAAATAATTCTTACTCTAACAAGTAAAATTTTTTTTTTATCTTTATTAACAACTTAATAATTTTCATATAATAAAAGTAATTAATTTTTTTTATATACTAGTTACAAAATGCAATAACATAAAATACACAATGAAATACATATATTTGTTAATAATGTAAAACGTTTTTTTTTTACTTATACATATAATCTAAAAACCATTTAACGGAAAAATTCACTTTACATAGGCTTATAAAAAACAACTAAATATCCATTAGAACCAATATTAAACATTTCATCTTAATATTTATTTTGTTGTTATGTATTCTAAATCTACAAAATTTTAATAATGTTACTTTTGTTTTTAAAATAAATTGTTAGTTTTATCCATTGCCACATTAAACAATAAGTTCTTATTAAAGTAAATTTTAATATTTGAAATACAAAATTTACCTCGTACCTTTTTTTATGACATGTATTAATTTCTTTAAAAATAGTCGTTGAGTTACTTACTCATATTAAATAAAATACCTTAAGAACTACTACGGTATTCGCTATGTTGACAATAAACACCACCTACATTTAGATACATATGATTACATTTTATGGGGTGGCCACCCAGTATACTTTTATAACATAATTAGTCGACTTTTATATTTATTATTTATTTATCTGTAAGTAAGGGACACTTCTTTTAAGACCTATAACTGTCTCCAATCATTTTCACGGGGGAAAACTAAGTTCCGGCCATGATGGATCATGGCCAAATGAAGGATCGGCCCCTTATCGTACTTTTATTTTATGTGTACCCTGATGACTTTGACGGTAGATGTAATATGCCAATTCCATTTCCTTACAAAATTTACCAACCCATCAGAGTTTTTGTTAAGCAGAAATCGTTATGGGTGATCAGTCCATTTTTTTTCTGCTAATCTTTTCTATATTCTCTTTTTTTTTTTTTTTATTAATAATTGGCTTGCATTTGACCTCAACTCACCTGATGGAAAGCGACGATGAGGTCGAAGATGTAGCATGCGTGCCTAGAAGATACCTATTCACTCTTGATTTGAAGACCCCAAGGTTATACGTATCGGGGAACAATGACTCAGGTAGAGAGTTCCAGTCCTTTGCAGTGCGCATAAGAAAAGTGGATGCAAAACGCTTAGTACGAGATGGTGGGACATCTACCATAAATGGATGACGATTTTTTGTCCCCCTCGTTGTTCGATGATAAAAAGGGCATGATGGGACAAGGTTGTGAAGGTGGTCTCTATATTCCATCTTCTCTCAGTGCTTCATCTAAGCTACAGTTCCAACTTTCGTAAGCCATTGCATCCATAAATCCTTTTCATTTCCTCACTATTTTGTATCAACATTACATAGTTTTACATTACTCATTCAATACCATATCTATTCTAAAATAACTACCAATCCATATTTAAATCAACAACGAATCAAAACAATTATCTCTCTCTCATCGCTCGCTGCATATCCTTCGCCATCATATCAATCCAGTACCTACTATTCACAAACGATGTATCTAAATGTGTTATACAGAAGTATTTAGGCTATTCTGTAAACACAAAAGGATATTTTAATACCTACCTATGACTTATCAACCACACTTATATTTTTCATTAAAATATCCATATATTTCTCCACATTAAGATTTTTCTGAAATTAATAGAACTCTATACCTATTTTGTTGTCACAGATACAGGCTGATCGCTGATTTTATAATTATGAAAACTATACACTCGTAAATGATTAAAAGGTGATTCATTCAAATGTCAACCCAATTCAACCCAGCACCGCTCACGTTTTGCGTCGTCAGCATCAAGGCGATGCTCATCGCTGTTACCGACTGCGTTTTAAATATATTACTGTGACCTACATAATCATATTTGATTCTAATGAAATTACGAATTAAATGAAAAGTTAATTTTGTTTTACATGTTAAGAGAATGATGAAAATTATACTTATACAAAAAAATTTGTTTCACTGAAATTGTAAATATAGTAAACTAGTGTTTTTAAAACTACTACAACAGGTAAAAGTTCTTAAGTGTAAAAATCCAAATTAGACACATTTTATTAAGAGAAATAAAAAAAATATGTCGCATTGCAGCAGTTCTGTATATGTAAGCAACTTATTGACCATGGGTACATAATCTAAGAAAATATTGGTAATATTTAAACATTTTCTTTTAAACGACAGTGTGTCACTTACCATCTTGTATTTTGATATTCGTAATTCGTTTTCATGATATTGTTGTAATTTTTGCCATATCGTCAACATGCGAATATATTGTTAAGTGTAATTTATAATAATTAAAATACAAAGATATTAATTCTATTTACCTATTTTACCCTAACGCTTTTTCACTTTACAAAAATTACATTTTCCTACACTTTCCATGATTCTATCCCATTTCTCCAGCGTGCCCTTTCGCTCTCCCAGCTCCATCTTAATCGCTCAGACCGACCTTAGCGCCACTGCAGGTCACCAACTATTTAGATTCCGACTGCTGCTCCGTCAGCCCTCAGTCACTAGCAACTCCCGGCAGTTTTTCATATCACATTTTCTTATTTTTTTTTATCATTTAGCTTTCATTTTAACAAATCAATCTCCATAAATGTTCCATCGGCCATTCTAAATTAAAATTTAAATTTTCGTATTTCTTCATGTCTCCTATTCTGTTTGCTTCCAAATCGTTAGTCACTCCAATTTCTTCAGTAACATCCACATTCTTTATTTATTAAATTTATCATGGCACTTTTAGAAATACCTACTATTTTAAATACGTCTCCGCTACACAGCGCTACCGCGAGGCATCCTGGCAGGTTCGCCATGCAATGTGGCGCTTACGGGATGTATTGAATGATACTCAATGTCTTAGGTTCAGATGTATATTGGATTCAATTACTTAGCCTAACTTACTTATATATACCCTAAGTGCGGGGTGAGGCGTGCACTACACACTACAAAGGCGCTGTCCTAATTGTCAAAGGTCGTGCGACCATGGACGACGGGCGGGCGTCGCTTGACAAATAAGGGTTGTGTGAGTCCTCTGCTTCCTCGCTAAGATGATTCGCGAGGGAACGGGTAACTAGGTACCTAGATACCTACTTGCAGCGACGTGTAGCTCCGCTAATTCAATTATCCAATTGAGCAATTTAGCGTAGTCGTCGATGTTAAACTGGCAATGAAACTTATAAGTTGACGAGTAAGTATTAAAACCAACGTAACTTACCCTTAACGGATAGGTATTTTTGTAGCTACTATTATTAGCTACAAAAATACCTACCTACTTATACCAATAAATTCAATAATATGCAACAAAGTATTTTTAAGTAGGTACTATAGCATCTGCACAGATATACTTTTATTTATCCAATGGCGTTATCATTGGCTGTTGACACAAAATCAAAACAAAGACACCCATTTACTTATCATATTGAAGAACTAGTTACCAAATAAACATTAATTGCTTGGCCAATCAGACAATTTAGATAGGCTCAGTGTTTGGCTTGTTCGAGCATCACGTATTCGCGGTTAGTATTGTCTCAGAGAGGATTGATACGGGCTGCTCGGGCGCACAGCCACAGGACAAAGTGATAAAAGATTAGTTGGGTGTAGTATCAGTTGGGGCTCAGCGTGCGCGGGCGCACCGCGAGACGACGTCCAACAAGAAGACGGCACTTTAATTGAATCAAGTCGACGGATGCCATCGCAGCTCCAGTGCAAAACACACGCTTACAGCCGCAACATCAGAGCAGCTTCACCACGGCATAGGCCCAAGGATTGTTTGGAGGATTGTGACAGTGATGTGGACGTAGTGATCAAGTGATCAAAAATGGCGGCAGTTTTCGAATTAAACAGGTAGGCTTTTGGTAATCTAATTAATGGTTCGACGCAATCAGTTACTAGTGTAAGTAGTAGTCACTGTTGCCGAAATTTGTTATAAACCTCGCTCGATTGCAAAGGACAGGATTCTCAGAGACACACATACATCAGACAGCCATAGTTAAATACTTGTTTTGTTGTATCTATACATATTACCAAAGTAGCCATTTACATATTTTTCCTGGAAACTTACAAAGTATGCCACTTCATCGGCGCTGATAACCTATTGAAAAATAAATTAAATTCTGTTCCGTAATTTAACCATGAAGACATAGCGGACAAACGGGGAGCAATGCCTACTTAGCAGTTAAATAATTAATAATGTGAAAAATTTACTTGTACTTTACTTTAATTGATTGTACAATAATTTACATGAAACGTCAATTTAAATGTGATTAATCATCACATAGTTACAACACACACAAATTACACAGAAATTTACAACATTTCCCTTCTGTAGGTCTGCTGGAAGAAATTTCTTTTAGTAATAAGTAGTGCCTGTGTGTCAGTTATATCTATGTTATATCTCTGTGTTTCTTTACTGTGTGCAATAAATAAATAAGTATTTACAAAAAGATAAACTAAAGCACAAAGGAAAAAAGAATCATTAGATTAGAAAAAGATAATACCTAGGTACTAAACTACTATTCAAACAGGCCACCCTCGGTCCAAAAGTGCCCATTACACTGGCAGCATAGCGAAATCCTTTCGACCAGGAACGATCATGAGCGGGAGTCATGCCCCCTCTCTCGTAGACTGTGACATACTTCAATAATAAAAACTTTTGCCTCTGCGCTCCAAACCAGGTCTCCACAGCAAAGGCAACGAAAAGGTGGCTTCTCTATTAATAGGCATATTTATCGTGTTTATTAATGACGTTGCATTTAGTATTTGGAATTGGTTGATGAGAAATTTCCCTAACAACATAATATGACTTCCAATCCGGTTGATTCATACAAAGAACACGAATATGAATCAATCTTATCACAGATTAACTAGATATGCAAGTAATGCGTACAATGGGCAAATTTTTTGTTTATTGGATTATTTTTTCCGCTAGTAGTTTCCTTTAGTAGGTACTGAAGTAATCAAATTTTATAATTTTTATTGAGTAAATCTGTATATATGACCTGTGGATGTCGCTATTCCTGTCATACATATCGGTACCTTCATACCTTACATTTTGATTTTAGTATTCTGCCTGTCTCGAATGTATTACTTTTATGTGGGCTTGCGAGCCCTGGCGTTGCCAAGGCAGGTACCTACCAAGTATCACCCTGACTGGTTTAATCTGAAGCTGTCCCGAAAATTATATCAAAATCGGTCTCGCCATTCCAGAGTCCATAGGGAACATATATACCTACACATGATTTCGGGCAAATAATGCCATAGCTGATTCGAATCAAGCATCACGCGCGCTGTCGCCAAATTATTAGTGACTATAAACCTACCCATATCGGCTAGGTATACCTATATTATCGAAGTGGGTAAATTTCAGCTCCAAAAGGAGTCAGCACTTTATTGGTTATGGCGCCAGTAGCTCAAAAAGTGGCCGTAAATTTAACTTCAATTTGAAGAGTTTATATTGAAAACCATCAATAATCAGAAAATTGATTTTGACGAAGAATCAATACTAATCAAACGGTAGGTACAATTAACCTATATACAAGTTTATGTTCCGGAGGTAAACCATGTCATCGACGTTATTTGTAGGTGCTTTATTAAACTCCCTTTATATAGTTAGGGGAAGGTGGCCTTAAACGGATGAACCGCATAAGACGGGTAAGCGCTACCTATACTAATATTATCGCTAATACAAAATAACAGGGTTCCGAACCACGTGATAGGTACTCTGGCAGTCACTATTAATTATTTTAGAATTATTAGTGTTTGCCACGGCCCTGCGCCTTGACACCTTGTTGATCACATTGGCTACCATAGCCTGTCGTGCAACAGGAGTCCTCGGCACTCGGCCTGAACGATGTAATCCGTCGGGCCTTTACCTCCGCTGGAGCACCCGCGGTGCTGAAGCCAAGCGCTTTGGTCCGTGATGATGGTAAAACGGCCGACGCGATGACACTCACGCCTTGGTAGCTGGGACGACCCTAGATTTTGGTCGCCACGAGGGTTCAAAAAAAAAATTCAAAATTCAAAATTTCTTTATTGATTAGGACATTAAATATCTCTTTCAATCGTCAAAAAGGAGGGGGATAGGAAAGTAGGAAGGAAACACACAGTGACGTGACACGCTGACCGCCCTATGGCCGTAGATAAACGTATCCCTCGCCAACCACGACCGAACCGTGCTCGACAATGCCAGGCAGAGCTGGAACGCTATATTATATTATATAGGTATGTCTAGTATAATTAAGAAACCACCTAAAACTACAGCAAGAGTAAGCCAGTCCACCAAGGCAGCACCCGTTCACGAGTATAACGCGGGTAATGTGGGTATGCGGCCAGCCTACTGGTCACCTTTCCTAATACCTACCGTGGAACTAGGATAATATTTTTTATATTTATATGTTTGTTAATTAGATAGAATAACCAAGCAAACGAAAATATGTCCTAATACTTATCATAACAAACATACATGCAGTCTTAATTATGGGTCACCACTATTTGTACAGGCGCAAACAAGTACAAACAACAAGATAGGCACATATCTTACACAATACTAAACTTTCTTTACTTATAAAAATTTTAGTCACCTCTCAGGGTACTCATGTAGTAGTAGATAGTGTAACTATAGCTTTCCACCCCGTGGAATACATACAGTAAGGGGAATTACAAGTTGCCTATATGTCTATCCTCAGGTGCTAAACTATCTCCATACCGAATTTCATCAAAATCGGTGCAGTGGTTTAGCTGTGAAAACGCAACTGAGTTACTTTCGCATTTATAATATTAATAGGGAAGCAGGGATTTAAAAACTATTTAGATGTAAGTGCCTAGGTATGGATTTTTGGTGTAAAGAAGTTTATGGGCGCTGGAGCGTCTGCATTATTTGCTTTATTTTGGTGTCGTTGAAAATGCAAGCAACTGCATTGCAGAGGGAAGTCGACCTTACTTGATCACTGTGTTCTGAGGTTCTGACATGCGTTATCTTTACCTACTTTGACTAGCATATTTGTATTTTGTAAAATTGCGATAAGACAATGTCTACTTGATGAATGTGCGTTAGATAGTTATCTACTAACGGCTCGGTTCGAGAAAATGAGATGACTCGATTTGTTGTTCAGGGAAACTGTACATGTAGGTATAGATTATTTTGTTTTGTGCCTATCTTTTATTCAGAACTTAGGTACTTACGGGGGGCGATTCTCGCGCTGTGACTTTAAAAAAGGATTAAAACGTCACTGAAATTGATCTTCGACAATAAGGATCTTTAACAGAAAGGATATACCGATGTATAAGTAGTATAGCGTATATTGTTTCGCGTAATTCCACGCGAATAAAGTCACGATGGACCAGCTAGTTATTTCATAAAAAAGCCATATCACGTGATGAAGGACCGCCATAAAAAATACGGCAAGACTTTATGGGTTCCTTATTTTACTACGAATCCCTAAAACTGAATGCTTGGAGACCAGAATTACAATTACATTAAGTAGGTAACCTAAGTAGTAACCTTCTTTAAACAGGAACCTTGAAACTAAGGAATTTAGACTATTGATATTGAATTTCACCGGGAGGGCGCGGCGGGCGGCTCATAAAGGCCAATCAGACAATTGGGGCCGCCACGCACTATGCGCGGGAGTGGCCCTCCAGCCACTGCTTCCGTTTTACAATGCAACGATTTGCTCTCACATCATCAAGTACTTAGGTACCTACTATCTAATCGTAAAACATTAAATAAGCAAGTAACTAAAAGCAACCAAAGTTTTCAGTAGGCTAATTACGTAACTCTGTTGCTAACAATTCTATGATTTCAATCGATAATAGTATTAGTTTATTGTTATTTAACTTTGTTAGCAACTGAAGCCGTGAAATCGATGATACGTAGTTAATCGCAAAAGTAACAATTTCAATAATTGATAAACAGAGAATTGTTAGTAACAGAGTTACGTAATTAGCCTACTGAGTTTAATGCGGTTATAAATGCGAAACTAGCTCTGTCTATTTGGTACGTTTTCAGTTTTCACGCCTAAGTAAACCGTTGTTGGTTGTACCATTTGGCTTTGGGTAACACTGAGCACACGAGCGTCTAACTTCAACGTATATGACATGTCAATGCTCATTTACTTAGTATTAATGGTTGCGTCAAGATAAGAGCAGGAAAACAAAATATTTGTGGGATTTAATTAATCAATCAAGTAGGAGTGTCTTTATTATCGCTAACTAAATGAATCACGATTATAGCTTCGTGAATCGTCGATCTATTTGACGTACTATGTACTTACCATTAAGGATGCTCTGCTTTAAAGAACTGTTTCTTCGAATCGTCAACAAGGAGTTAACATTGAATTGACCTGTAGCAATTAAGCCTATTACGAGTACACGACGCATCCTCAAACTTCGCGCGTTTCTTCGCCGCGAGGCCGAGGTCGCTATTTGATTGAGCCAAATCAGCTACTGTACTTAATTTGGAATATATTTTTAAATAAGGCGGGGGCCGTTTTTTATTTTCTGATTAGGCAGTATAGTTCAGTCATTCCATGTTTTCAGACAGACAAATTAATAAAGTGTTGGAACTTGTGTTATATGACAAGTCTGTCTCAATTTAAATTTCTTAAATTTATACCTAGCCAGGAATCGAACCCGGGGCCCGACCGGCATGGTAACCGCTGAGCTAATCAGATCGTCTAAAGGATTGCTGAAATAAATATAGTTTTTAAATGATTTTACACAATATCAAAGTGGTTTACAAAGACAAACATAGAGATAGATTGTTATTTGGGCCAATGATGTCCGTCATGCGTCATTTCGAAATGCAGGACTAATATCACCTGTATACATTAGTCTGGTGGAGTTCGCTGAAAGAAGGTTAATAAGGTAAATAAATATAATTCATCGCCGTAGCCCATACGGCCCTTATGAGTCAGTGTTAAGATATTTTCTTCTTTTTTCTGAAATAATTTGCCTTTTTCTGCACATAATGATATATATTTGTCTAGTTGCATATAGCATATGCACTAGTATGTTTAGTATAGGAACTAATTTTATCACGATCAGGTAAATGAGCAGAGTAAGTAGGTACCTATCTCATTGACACATTACCTTGAATAATGAAATAACTTCTTATCAATATCCATACTTAGCACAGCAAATAATATCTTTTGCTTATCGATGGTGCGATTACAAATGGTAATATGTAAGATATCTGAAAACTAAGTATATTCACAAATAGGCCACGGCCAGCCCTACAGTAATGTAGCAAGAAACTACGCCAAGAACGCATTCTGTCTTGGAATACGTTGTATGAAAGTGTTGTACTCTAAAAGTACACCACATTACAAATAAAATCAGCAAAACACAAAACGCAGAGGTATCTACAATACCCTTGAATGTCAGGGTGCCAAGGTAGTGAGGTCACGGTGAGGAACCATCGATTCGTCTCATAAATTACCCCTAAAGATCCGAGGAACCTCTCTACCCTTTAGCCAGGGCGCCTGGAGATACCGATTCGGTACTAACATGATAGGTGGTAGGTACTTATCACAACGCCTTCCTACACATGCAAACATTTCTAATAAAGTGGCGAATTTTGTTGAGGTAAAGATTGAGCTGTGATGAAGTTGATATAAATTTCAGTAGCTGCGAACGGTACCTACAGATCAGTCATTTCGTTAACAAAAGGGACAAAAGGTAGCCTACGAAGTGACATACACATCCACTGTGGGTACAGATAGACGCGCCGAGGACGCATCACCATGAGGATGCTCCTCATTAACTGCTGCACCACTATTATTGCATTACTTTACCCCTCTAATCTGGTATTAATTTTAGCGCCATTATTTTCATTATATCTGCTGACATATGAGCTAAGAATGAACGAGTTTTACAATGTCACTGTGTGACGCGATAAATTACAGGTGTGGTGTGAAACACAGCAGTGCACACGGTATTTTTCAGGGAACCATTTCCGGATATTAGTCATAGCTATAAAGTTACTGCCATAGAATTTGTGTCAACGTGTGCGTAACAAAGGTGCGTAACGTGTAATTTTGTGACCAAAAAGAACCTACTACTTAGATTTAATTTGCTAGTAAGGTACCTATCCGAATAGAAGCCAACTTACATATCTAACGATATTTTAATATTAGCATGACCGCCATTATGTGTTACGAGTATTTACTCCAACAACTTTTGAGATAAGTGGGACCTAGATCGAACCTAGGTAATAAAACTTGGAGAAATACTTTCCGCCCGGCTACATCTCTACTAGAGCCTAACCAGGAATATATGAGGAGCCGCCATATTGTGGATTTTTTTTCTCAAATAACAGCAACAGTAACTCACCCTTGACCTCATATATTCCTGGCCAAGCTTTTCTTAGTAGAAACTTTAATAACGTGATACCAATCCGCCGTGCCGCCATGTAGGTATGTACCTACTGAACACTAACCGATGGTCTTACGGTAAGGGAAACACGCTCTACCTACTGTAGTTACCTGATCTGCGAAATACCAAATCCTAGATCATGGGCGCAACCGGGATATTGACGTCAAGTTATTATCAATATTGGTTAACTATTACGTAATTGGTGTAGATAACTTCTTCAATTCGTGGAAAATTAGTACATGTCATTAAAATTAATTAGATAAGTACCTAACCATAGTAGAGATAGTACCTACCTACCTACGTACATACTACGTAACTAATGAAAGGGATGATTCTTCCTCAACACAAAACAGCTACCATGGACCTAAAGGAGTTAGATATGAAGTACCTATCTATCTACTTATACCTAGCCGACGTACGTAGCTACTAGGAGTGCAAAGACCTACCGTTTATACCATAGGTTAGTAAAACGAGACATCTTTCTATTTATCATTTTGTTTATCATATCAGTAATGTCCGAACGAAGGTCAATTTCTGGCCCGAGCCGACGCCGAAGCCGATTAATCGGCTATCGCTACAACCTTCAAACTTCAACAAATAAATTTTGTACAGGATTTTCGACAACCCACAATTAATACTATAAATAATTCAAAACTTCAATATTAAAGATTTATAATGAACGGATAGGTATTTGAAATCATCCCTATAAGTTGATCTACATATTATAAAAAAATTACCTTGTAATTTACTTGTCAAAAATAAGAACATTTCGAAATAATGTGAATTACCTACAACATTATTTATTAATGATGACCTTAGCTAGGACTCTTCATGAAAAGCATGAGAAGATTAACCGACCCCTTGAGAAATTACCATAAAAATGTCGATATTCAAATGTAATGCAATTTTTAATTCATTCATCTGTATAATTATCAAGTCGAAATATGGGTAACTAAAAATAATCATTTTTGTGCCAAGTTGTGCACGGGCATACCAACCAACGATTCGTGGGTCTCACTACAAAGTGGAATTTTTCTTGTCCTCGATGACGTAGGATAACCTACGGCGCCCTCACAGCCCTCACATTCTTGGTATTTACCTATTACTTTGGCGAGGACTTGGGGTTTGACGAATCTAATGTTGTAATGGTTAAGTTTCATAGCTTGCACACCTGCTGCAGGTTAAGATGTGCAATAATTTTATGCTCCTCTTTGTTTGCCCTATGTATCTATCGATTAGAGCCCACACTCACAATCAAGTTTGTTTGTATAACCTCTGCATTTGATAGGCCTCTAATTCATTAATTTTATTTGGAGTTCTGAAGAATGTTTCAATGGAAGCATGCTTCAAAATGTTGCTAATCCTGACAGAAACCCCTTTACTATTTTAGTACAGCAGGAAGTGACCAACCATGGATACAAAAGTTGTACCATTTAAAATGTCTGAATATCGCGCTAACAGGAGAAACAATAAGCCATCTAAATGCGAGTAGTAGATACCTATATCACTTATAGTCACTACCTATATCACTAAGGAGCTAACTACAATATGCACGGGTAGTCACAAACAAACATCACTGGTCGTAGTCTCCGAACCAGAGATATCTTAAGCGCAGGTCATAGGTTAGCAGAGGATCGTCGCATCAATACCCACGTTATGAAGATGGGTTATCATTTGACCCGAATAGTGAGTAAGCATGGTATCGAGATATAGAAACTATTTTTCCTCTATTATAATATGCATTTTTATTATACATATAAACCTTCCGGGTGACATTGTCTTATAAAAGTGAAAACTGCATCAAAATCCGTTGCTTGGTTTAGGAGGAATAAGCCTTTATACAGACATATAAACGTGGAAAGAGACTTTATTTTATAGGTACTACTATAATACCTATGTAAGGATAACCATAGAGGTAGATACTTACTTAAAAAGCATCCGTTTTTAGAAAGGTAGTAGCTACTTCCAAAGCTTGTGATTCGTAGACATGGTAGGTAAGGTATGCGTATGTTATCTCTCATAGAAGTAAGTTAGTGTGAATTCTAAATTAATCCCACAATTCTTGGAGAAGACCCTGATCTCAATAATAATATCATCGCGATTTCAAATTCTTTTGAATTCCACAATAGAATTCCACTGACAACACTAAATTTTCAAAAAATGCGGTGTACCTATTTATAATCATAATAAAGTTAACAAAAGTGGCGTCGGTGGCTTAATGGTTAAAGTGGTACCGGTTTCGAACCCTAGAGCCCTCATGTACAAATGACTCATTTTGAATTATGTAATGTTGAACATTGCAGGTGAGGAAAACATCGTGATGAAACCTGCACTTGACTGAATGTGTAACCATGATCCAATCTGGTTAGGTTCTCTTAATAACAGGGTCACGGAGGTCAGATGGCAGTCGCTCCACTGTAATTAGGTGAACTGCCAAATCCGGATCATGGTCAAGGCGGATCCCGGGCCCTCGCGCGCGATAGCACAATCGGAACGATTATTTACGTCAATTACATTTGTTTTCATGGCAGATATTGCCTATGAGAATTGCTGAAAAATAAAATAATAAAATCACAACTGGTGGAGATTTGTCAGTTTGGGTTCCTAGAATAATCCAAGATATTCTATTTATTTTTTCATAGTAACATCACATGTCGAGTTCTTCGATGTCATGTGCAATTTACGTTTGTGTAATGGTAGCTATTAGTTAGTAACGAATTAACGAGATGATTACATAATTGTTCTGAATTGTGGCTGTCATGTCATGTTATATCGTAAGAATTCTAGCCATAACTTCCTAAGTCCTACGTAGACTTACTTTAGTTAACATACCTAAAGTAAAATTACCACAATGAGTACGGTTGGACGATGGTTTGGACGGGAACAAAAGATTACAAGTAATTAAGTAATAAACAAAAATATTAAATTTTTGTTTGCTAGATTAGAGTGTATAAATAGCTTTATCAGATGATGGCACCTGATAACTAGTACGAGGGTGGTATAGTTTATTTATCCTACAATGACCGTGTGTCAGAATATTAAGTTGATTTTTTTATTTACTACGCAAATGTGTCGCAGTGCCCTCATTTCCAGGTCTGTACATAAAGCTAAAACTATCTGTGTATCTCTAAAATATGAACTACTTTCGTATTTACTTGTTACGTTAACGTAGAAAGAAATATCAGTCGACTGAAGCTGGTGGATGTTTTCTACCAACTATGACCAAGCGTCATGGAATAAGAAGCAGAAACGGTTCCAACTGAGCCTAATGGCACAGCCGATCTAACCGATGAATCGATCAAAGAGAGTATAATTACGTTTTATTCAATTATTAAAGTTAATGACTGTCTATAGGTACATTTCATTCCAATACACCCTCTAGCCACAAAACAAAAACGGCCCTGTCTCAATCTCTATTTTGTGCTCTAGCTAGGTCATCTACCTAGGCTACGCAAACTAAGGACTGAACGTGAACATTTAACTTCCAGGAGTATATGGGCAATAGTGGTGGTGGTGGCGGCCTGCGGCTGCGCAATGGCAATGACTGACCTCGAGATGTTGTCGTCCAAGCCCACCAAGTGCGAGTACCACACCGCGTTCGAAATGTACGGGGCCCAATGCGGAGGCCTGCACCTTAGCCAGATCCCGTCGTTGAAAGGAAGTATCGAGGTGAGAGACAATTTTTCCTTTCTTAGCTGCCAACGCTATGTTGACAATGTTTTTGTTCCTGTAGTGGTACGGACATGTATGTACAACGAGCAAATAGGTACTTAAACATCGATGTTCCATAAGGTTATACGTACCTTACCTAACAGCTACCTACCTACCGAAGGTATAATTCGGAAGTAATTTAGAATATAGGCTAGATAAACGCAAAGAATTGCCTAGAAGCAAACTTAAATAACCAGCATTCCGTATTTATACGATCGAATTTCTCGACGAGTCTGTAATTTAAATGATTTTTTACAGATCCTTGACTTCAGCGACAACAAGCTACACGAGCTGAGCTCCAACACCTTGGGGCGATATACGAACCTCAAGTTCCTCTACTTGGCTGAGAATCAAATATACGAAATATCAGAGGACGCATTGTCAAGTCTGACCGGGCTACAGAGCTTAGATTTGTCCAAAAATGTTATCTTGAACTTGCCTAGCTCAATTCTACAGTTGCCGAATCTTGAGAAGCTCTATCTTAGTGGCAATCCACTGCATTATATGAAGCTAGACGATTTCGTGAATACCAATACGGTAATCAGAGCCCCTTTGCAACTTATTGACATATCAGACTGTAAGTTAAGAGTGTTGCCAGAGTGGGGACTTCTACCACAACTTGTACTCTACAACATTTCGCACAATCCTCTGGTCACGGTGGAGGCAAAGCATTTTGCAATGATGTGCAATCTGAAGAAAGTAGACATGGCGATGTCCATAGACATCATACAGCCTTGCTTATTAAAGCCAGCGATCTCCTGGTTCCAAGACAATGAAGTTTACTTTTTCTTGGACGATTATGCGAAACTGAACTCTAGAGGTAAGATGATTAAAATGTGTTATCGGCCAAACCCAGAGCAAATAGTTTGTCCTAGGCCAAACTAGATGGCCTTAAGCGCGTTGATAGAAACTTTTGTCCATTTTAGCGGGGATAAACTAGTTTGGCCTAAAAGCCGGTAATAAGGCCTTTCTGATATAACGTTTGTCCCTATTACGAAGCTGTCTTTTGCGGATCCATTTGTCTGTTTCGTCTTTCAAGGTTACATATTATATTATTATATTTTTACAAAAATATAACTCATTTTGTACATGTTACGTACGACACGAGGGTGCAGAAGATTGGGCGAAGTGCGGACCTGACTGTTCAGTAAGAAAGCGGACCCAGGCAAATACCGGGATTGACTCATTTTCTGTTTCTTTTATAGAATTTGAAAATTGCGAGAGAGGAGACATCGCAGACGCAGTGAATGCCACCAATTACAAATGCAAGAGACAGTTGCTGCAGGTATGTCACCTTAAGTACTACAAGTAAATTAAAACATCGTAATTTGACATAAGTAGAAATTCATGTTTAACGATTAATCATTATACGCACGTATCGGAATTTGGTGGACCGGATTTTACTGTGCAGCAAAAGAAATTAATTGTCAAATTGTCTATAACAGCTGGCTAAGCTTGTAGTTGTACATCTAAACATTGTATAAAGTAAAGTCGCTTCCCGCTGTCTGTCCCTGTGTATCTATGACTATGTAGGTATGTATGTATGCTTAGATCTTTTAAATTACGCAATGAGTTTTAATGCAGTTTTCAACAATAGATAGAGTGATTCAATTCGAGGAAGGTTTATAGGGTAAAACAACACGAGAACGAAATCGCAGCGGGCAATCTAGTTTAAAATATTCAACTTATTGCGCCCCGCCCTAATAAAACATGCGTATCAGATCAGTCGCGGTTCACTGATTGCGCACCGTTCCATGTAACTTCGATTGACTATTTATATTAGATACGTATGTAATTCAACTCACATGTACATTTCCACGCAAACGGTGATCTTCATAATGATTTTGCCTGTACCTTAATAACTAGAGGAATACAAAAGTCATCACTTACATCTGAAATGCCTTCATCTTCCGCAGGAAGCCAATGTGCGTGTGACCCGACGCACCTGGTTGACAATCAGCGGTGGTCTTCTGGGCTTCTTAGTTGGGTTCATGCTGGTTCTTTACGCCATGCACCGGCACAATGTTGCGCAGATCAAGAGCAAGGAACAAGCCCTCAAAGCGAAGCCCGACGGCGATAGGAACGTAACAGCGGTCTTACTGAACAACGTCTCCTAATTCGAGATGTGATTTGCGCTAGGTTATGCTCTAGTTGAAGGACTGTTCTGTGACTTCTTACCTTTTCGCGGCCCTCTACCTGCTTATTTTAAAAGCACAATTGAGTGAGTTTTATATAGCGTATTGTTTATTTAGTAAACAGTACGAAAATAGGTTCCTTTCGATTTAGAGATGGTGTATCGACGTTTATAAATCGAAGTTACTTTCGCTTTTAAAGCGCGTGCTTCATATTTTGCGATAAGTCTACGACGTAAAAGTCGGCATTTCCTCTAGATATTGGTGGAGGGCATTAATTGGTCTTCTATCAATATGTGGTGGTAGAAGCAAAGAGATAAGTCACTGCCATGTTAAATGAAATAGCGTCTCGAGTCAGAGCCACGTACGCTGTACGCATTATTTTGCATAAGCAGGATTATTATTTAATATAAGCCTTTTATAGAATTAAGTATTACTTCGATTAATCTCAGCATGTTTTCAAAAGAGGTATATTTTAATTTTTACTAACTAAAAGAGTAGGGTAAACGCAATAAAATTGCGAATGTATTTTTCAGCAAGAATATAATTCCACAAATATTTTTTTTGTTTGTATTTATAGAATCATATTCCACTTATTCACATATTTTATTTTCGATTTTAGTACGATAAAGAAAATATATCATAGAAGGATTAATTTTTTGTTTAAATTGATTTTTCTTATGCCGTAATAGGTATTTAAATGTCCAAAGGATTCACTATTTATGAGATGTACTCGTAGTATGACCAAAAATTTTAACTCTTTACTATATTTAGAGGTTTATTTAAAACCTGACTGACTAGTGACTAGTGTATACCAATAATATGTTTAGTTTGGTAGTCGAGAAAAATACGAATCAAATTATAATAGTATTTAAATTCAAGAAAATCAGAAAACGTTGTCCAAAATCTTGCCATATATGAGGTCATACATAAATCACATATATTTTTCTATGTCAATTTGTAAAGATATAAACTAATTATCATTTAGGTACACCAATTTTATAGCACATTTCATAGATTTAAGACGTTTGGCATATAATTATATTATTTGATGTATTTTGCTATAAAACAATTAAAACATACTGTGATAATAAAAGTCGGCGGCAAATTTTATAAACAACTATATTATGTGTATTTTATTTGAAATAAAACCTCAGATATCCCATTAAAAACGAAATACATATATTTAAATGAAATAAAACAAACTGAACTACTTAATAACGGTCACAAGCTAAAAAATATCCGATGCTATTGTTGATTCAATTATCTACTACAATCATGTTCAATAATCCATGATGCTTATGTCACCGAAATTGTTAAAATTACGAGTGTTTTGTGGATGCGAACAGTATTACCGTCAGTTGGCAAACCCATCGTCCGCGTCAACTTGTCGGCATGGACACCCGGTGGTCGCCAGCTTCAGGGTAGTTCCGTCGAATGTTGTCCAAATTTTAGTGTTCAGTGTGTGTTTCTCAGGTGTCTTTCTTTTCACTATCGTTCACTGCAGTATGTTGACCCTCTTTCTCCTTAGCTAGGCGTTGTTTGCTGAACTTACCCATTCCTGGTTGATATATCGCGAGGCTGGGACGATCCTGGAACAGAACATTTTAAATGTTTTGTATAAATAAAAAATAATCATCTTAGCGTTAAGCTCCCGAGGTGATCACGAGGACGAGGGCCCGGGGTCCGCCTTGACCATGACCCAGGATTTGGCGATCAGGTAATTACAGTGGAGCGTCCTACCATCAACCGCGACCTACAACTACCATCTACCTCCGTGACCCTGCTACCAGGGGAACCTGACCAGATTGGATCATGGGTACAAATTCAGTTGCCTGAATTTGCAGGTATCATCACGATGTTTTCCCTCACCGTAAGAGCATCGTTAGAATTCAACTAATGTACATAACTCAGAAAAGAGTCATTGGTACATGGCCGCAGCGGGATTCGAACCCGGTACCTCTCGCGTACGAGTCAGATACCCAACCGCCCGACCACCGACGCTCTATAATTTTAAATGTTTTGTATAACGGGTATTATTTAACAGTCCAGCAAATAATACTAATTTACATAAGGATAAAAAACCTAACATAATCATGATGTTGAGGATCCTCCGTGGAAGAGCATTTTGCATTTTTTATTTCTATTATAATGCTATCCATATAATATTTTTGAGAGAAGTATTTATCACTTCTACTATTTCAATTTTAAATAAAATGATTCCATACCTTATTCCTAATCCTTCTTTCTGTGCGACGATCAGAACCATCATTCTTATCCTTTTCTTCAGAGCCTTCTCTGTCTGAGGATTTACTTCTGTCGTCCAATGATTTCTGCCTCTTCAATACAGTATCATCCGTATTGGGTGATTCATTTGAATCTAAACTACTTCTCCTATTTTTTACAACACCAACAGTAACTTCACTTTTCTTATCTAAGCTTTCATCAAGCAAGCTTTTATGTGATTTCAATTCTTTTAGGGCTTTTGAATCACTGTCATCTAATTTTGCCTTCTTATCCATGGATTCAATCATTTTGGACAAATCATCAGTTTTAACCTGAGGCAGTTGGGTGAAGGGTTTAATATTTTCATGATTTAATGATTTAGTTTTACCTTCAGCAGACATAATTTTACTTAAAACTGATTGTTTATCTGATTTTGTATATTCATTCTGCTTAATCCTGTCTTTCCTTGTATCACTATATTTCTTGCTCTTTTGTTCACGTGGAGATTCTTTAATCTTATCTCTCTTATCCTTTTTATATCCTTTTTCCCCTTCATCAGCTTGTACATCATCCTTGAGGTCAATTTTGTCACCATCTACTTTCTTTTTCTTGTCTGCCAGAGCAGAGGCAGCTTTCCTTTGCTCTCTATAGGTTTTAGATTCAAAAACGGTTTCATCTTTGTTTTCTGCCTTTTGTTTATCCTCTTTTGAGTCGATGGATTTATCTTTCTCCCAGTCTCTGGGTTTTATTTTTTTTATTTCATTTTCACCTGATTCCTCCTCCTAAAATTGAAAAAATTAAAGGAACATGATACCAGTTACTTTATACCAATGTCTAAAGAAGATAATGAAGAATTAAGTATTTGCAAGTAACAGTGGTTTTGAGAACTAAATATACCTTCTAAGCAGAACTAGTTCTTTATTTTCCCCAAAATTCTACATACAATATGTCTATGATACCTCAGTTTCCATACAGATACATACATTACAACTAAGTACAAACTCTGAATAATGAATTCATTACAGTAATTTACAGTCCCTACTTCACAAAATACTGACGAACATACAAGAAAATACAGTTTTCAAATAATAGACCTTGAAATATGTATCTCCACCACTTTTTTGACTACCTTCTTGAGTATCCTTTTTGTTACAAACTTTACCAGATGTTATCGTAAAAGTGTTATGTGTTTTTGTAGTCAAAGCAGGAAAATGACTATCCCAATCAGAATCTGTACTAATGAACTCATCTGAATGGGTGGTTTTCAACTCTGCACGTACACTAGTGCATTTGGTTTTACTTTTATGGTAAACCCTAGGCTCCCCCAACCAAAAGCTTTGATCATTACTTTTCTTTTCATAATAATAATTATCATTGAGAGCTTCGTCTTCGGATATATCACCAGGTCTCTATAGACACAGAAAACTCATTATTATAAAGAAATAATTGTCTGATACGATGCAGTTATAGTAATCTCAAGATATTTTACCTTGATTGGAAAGTCTTTAGATTTCCTCTCAATTCTCATCTTCCTCTTATCATTTTCACGACGACGGCGCTCATCACGACCCCGTTTATCTTGCTTGCGAGAAGCGAGGTATTCAAGTAGAGGTGTGGACTGCACTTTTTTGTCATTACCTATAAATTTTATTAATAACAATGTAATCAATTTCTGGAGTAGACCACTAGGGACTATTGCAATTTCATTGGCATGCATTTCAAAACTCTGCTAATGTTGGACTATCTCGGAATTCCCGGGGGATCCTACTATTTTTATGTAGCATACCCTATGACACTCGAGTAGAATGCAGCTTCTCATTTGAGAAAGATAAAAAACAGCCCCATGTTAGTCACTGGTAATCGATGCGTAGCCCTCCAGGGGCCGCGTCAATAGTTGTCTAGGGGGCCCCCTAGTTGATACCCCCAACTATTTAAATCCTGATCTCAGTTTATGTCAATAATAAAAATAACTAATCACTAAATAAGCGAGCATAGCAAGCTCTACATTTGTGTGATAAAAGCCTATTTTTGATATATTGGCCCTTAGCTTGGCTATATGACATGTTACTGAATGAGCGAGCTTAGCGAGCTCGAATTTTTTGTAATTTACCTAGCACCGGGCGATCAAGAAATGTTTGAAAATGTGTGATGAGAATGTATAATAAAATTAACTAATGAGCGAGCGGAGCGAGCCTTCCATGATTAACTTAAATTAACAGATAAATTCGAAGATTGTGGGCGTATGGGCTATGACGATTTTATTTTGAGACCGGTCCATCTGACCCGTTGAGGAAAGAACAGAGTAAAGCATTCCTTAAGTCCTTGGACTCTTAAAATTATACTTGGTGCTTAAAATATGAGATTTTCAATATGAGATCAATATTTTGTAATTTTTGCCATCTTGCATATTTTACACATATTCAATGAAGTAATGAGTGAGTGGGCTAAGTAGAGGGGTCTAAGTTGTTTTGTTTTTTTAATAAAAGTGGATTGTATAACTTGATTGAAACTGCTATTTTAGTGGACCCTGGTCTGGAATTCTCTATTTAATATTTTTTATAGATTCATAATTTTTCCTTACACAAGTTTGGAGGCCCCTATGGCCCGGGGGCCCCGTATCATTTATACCGCTGATACGGCGGTAGCTACGCCCTGCTGGTATATAATTTTAAATAACTACATGTGAAAGAAATGTTAAGTATTTTATTTTATACTAGTGGACCCGGCGCGACTTCGTTCACGTACACCTACCCACCCTCTACCCATTTTTTTTGCTTATAAACCTTCCTCTTGAATCACTCTATCTATTAAAAAAAACCGCATCAAAATCCGTTGCGTAGTTTCAAAGATTTAAGCATACAAAGGGACATAGGGACAGAGAAAGCGACTTTGTTTTATACTATGTAGTGATAATACCTATTTTATTTAAACAACAACACAACCCAACAAAAACTTAACTAACTAACACTAATTGAAAAACTGCCACATGGAATGCTGGCGGCATTGCCACATGGAATGGCAATGCTTAGACCCTGTGCCAATTAAGGCCAGCATTTTAGTCACAAGTTGCCTCGACAAGACGCTCTGATATTTCTAGTTCAATGGCGTCCCGGTCCCCATGGAACCAGTATTCCTAATCCAAAAGGCACTAGCCCATTTTTGAAATTGGTTAAGTAGTGATTAAGTTCAAAGCCTTTATCTTTATAATATTAGCTTTGACAACAAACATTTATAACATAAATAGAACGAAACAAATAAAAAGAATATCAGTATTCATTGTAGAAAACAAGCATAGTTATTTTTTTAATTGTCAATAGGCTTGCATTTGACGTCAACATGTAGCATGCATGCCTAGAAGATACCTTCTCACTCTTGACTTGACGACCCCAAGGTTTTACTTATCAGGGAACAGTGATTCAGGCAGAGAGTTCCAGTGTTTGCAGTGCGCATAAGGAAAAGTGGATGCAAAACTCTGAGTATGAGATGGTGGGACAACTACCATATATGGATGACAATCTTTTGTGCCCATCATTGTTCGAAAATAAAAAGGGCACGGTGGAACAAGGTTGTGGAGCTCTTGGGAGCACTCACCGAAGTGAATTCTATAGAAGACAGACAAGCCGGCTACTCTATAGTGTCTCAGACCCAGAAGGCGAGACTTAACAAGCAAATTCTAAGTTATTTCAAAGCTATGATTCAGTTCAGTAATTACACTTCTAATTTACATAGATGTATTTAGTATACTCACCATCTGAAATAGGATATGAGTACTCTAGTTTTGGTTGGCTTTCAGACTCTGGATCTTTATTTAAATTCTCCAAAAACTCTTGATACACAGGATCACTTTCTATAGTGTTACATTTGGGATCCTTCTTTTTCTTTTTTTTAGGTATTCTCTGAAATGGAGCATACTCTACTATGCCAACATACTCCATTCCTGCAAAAAGTTTAACAATGTTTGAGTTACTTAGTAAACTTGGTTATGTAGGTTAAGAATAGAAAGATTTCACAACAATAATGTTTTACCTTTTTCATCAAGAAATACGTAGCCATCAAATTTATCTCTAAAGAGATATATATCTTCTACGTTTATAAAGTTTATATAAGCTCTAGAATACACGTTGTGGGCAAGCGAAGGGTCAGGTCTGGCGAAGTAAAAATGATCATGTTCTGGTATTGGGGAGACCTGTTCTAGGAACGCTTCTTCACTCATTGTAGGCGGCAGCCTACGGAAAATAATCTGAAAGTAGATGTAAATCGTTGGAACACATTAGATATCGAAAAACAACACATTTCAAAGCAAATACTTACTTTAGTCAGAGGCCGATTGGTCTTTGTTTTCTTAATGTCCTTGTTCTTATTTGTAAAGGTTTTACTGCCTGAATCTGACTGTGAGTCCTTGGCATCTTGATCCTCAGTCATTTTTCAATTTAAATTGTGTAACGTCTAGTCTAAATAATCAACATTATCAAAAAATGCGTGTTTTCGACTGTCGTGTGCAATAATTTTTGACGTGACAGTTAGAAATAGATTATGAAGATAGATATAACCGCTTTTATCTTATAATTGTGATAACTTAATTTTTATGTTCATTTTGTAATTTGTAGCAGGAATTATTGTTTTATCATCGTAAAATAAACGAATTATTTAAACGAGAAGCAACAATATTACTTAACGGTAAATAACTGTAAATAATATTGCAAACAGTCTTCACAAACGAACCTCTTCATTATTTTTAAATTACATGGCTGTGCTTCTTTGCTTTACAGACGGTCTATTTACGTGGCGGTTTTGTAAAAACTAGGTATACCTTCGCGTCAGCGTGGGTTTTTGTCTGAATTTTACAAAACTCACGCACGCGCTTGCTACAGAGATATCGCGCTATGCAAAGACGAGGATATAAACTATGATAACTACCTACTTTTATCATGAAGATTTTTTTAACTGCTTTCCAAAATAATGGCTGTATGAGTGTAATATCCTTAAAAAAACGGGGTAAAAGAAAAAAAAACATTTTTAGGTTAAATTTGTGTTTACATCAAGAAAGTTACGTACGATTTTGTAATTAATACCTAGAAATTGTAGATATTTCAATAATGTACCGTACTTTAACAACATTTAAGTGTTTACGATCGGCACGTTTAAAATATAATTGTTTTAGATTTAGTACAATTTCTGAGACACCAAATACAGAACAGAACGATTCATCAAATGGTCCCAATAAAGTTGGAGGTTTTGCTCAAGCTTTCGAGAAGCAAGCACACATATTAGATAACCCAGATGAAGAAAAGAATCAAAACTTTGCGACATTGCTTCGGAATTCAAAACTTATGGATGTAAATTTCAGATTTTTTACTACCAATTTATTTTTCTATAATTCAAAAAAGTGTGTTATAAATACTTTTAAGTATAACTATCCTAATCTAATAGCCAAGGCCATATGCCAATACCAACTGCAACACTTAACAAATTAATTGTCTTGTTACAGTTAGGAGATCCTAGTGGCAAAATAGTCATTGGCAAGATATTTCATGTGGTAGAAGATGATTTATATATTGACTTTGGTTGGAAGTTTCATTGTGTATGCAATAGGCCAACAAACAGAGGTGATGACTATGTCAGAGGAACACGAGTCAGGTTACAAATCAAGGACCTGGAGCTTTCATCAAGATTTCTCGGGTCCACCACAGACCTCACTCTGCTTGAAGCTGACTGCAAATTACTAGGAATTATCTCTACTCCTGCTAAGCAGGCTTCAAGTGAAAAACAGTGATATTTTGTAAGTATAGAATAATAAATTATAATGTAGCTACAGTTGTGGTCTTATTTCTATCTAAATATTATAAATTAACCTAATTAGACATTATTAGTGATAATGATAGGACTCCGCTGTCACTCACTAAACCTGAAGTTGCGAGATGGTCTTGTGCTGTTATGAGCCTAAGCCCCGAGTTTTGGCTCACACCATTCCAGCAAATGTATTTTTTGTTTTTGTTTAGCCCTCTGGGCTAAACAGAGAGGGTGGAGGAGAACTCTCATGAGTACCAGTGTTAGCTGGTTACGTTGTAAGTCTTGGTTGGTAAGTCTCCACAAAAATACCGATGCTCCTACTTGCTAAACTCTGCCTGGGGACACCTGTAGTCTGGAAGGCTTTTAAGGCTCCATTGAATGTGACATCACATAGGAATGGGGTGCGCACAGCATCACTCCTTACAGAGCTTACACTGGAAACATTTTAGTTGTTGGCAGAAAATATTCTGCACTTACTGGTGTAGGAGCCCACATGAGTGAAGACAGGTAGGTACCTTGAAAAGGGTACGCTTGTTTCGTAGTGACTTTCTACTAAACCTCCCCAACAGGTTGCGGGCGGTGCCAGACTCTTTTTAGATGAGGTTTAACAGTCTTGTCTAGAGTTACACCGATATATTTGAAGGCGCGCTGCCAGGGAACTCATTTCCCTCGGAGGGGAGGGGGCTCGCTGCCGGCCTGTTTGCGTTTTACATCGAAGCAAACCGCTGAGCTCTTCTCTGGATTAACTTCGATGCGCCATAGTTAAAACTAAGCTTCGAGCTGGTTGACCACTTTCGGTCTGACGACTATTTAATCTTTTGTAAAAAGTACCCACCTTCTACCACTATTTAAAAGGCGTAAAATTGCAGATGTGGGGTTCCTTTTTAAGATTGCTTCGGGTATCATACATTGTCCACATCTTTTGATGGCAATATCACTTAGATCTACAAACAAAGCTCTACGTTCAAACTTTATAATATCATTGTCGAATCCATGTACTAATTATCAGCGTAATACATTCTTGTGGCGTGCATGTAGTTTGTTTAATAGTTTTTGCAAGGATCATAACTTGGATTTATTTAATAGTAAACTCGTTGTTAACGCGGTCATTCTTTGACGGCGTTCCATTAGGTCTAGGTGTATGTTGTTTGTGTGATTCTTGTTTGTACCTTGTACCTACTATATCTGTAGGTGTTAGATATGTAGTTCTCTATTTCTTATTATTATTTTCTCGTTTAAATCTATTTGATAATTTACCTAAGTGCCTATTGTACGCGCTACTGCGTGTTTTTGTGCTTGTGTAGCTTTTTACATATGCTGTCTTTACTGGCGAGGACCTATAATTGGCTTACTGTTTTATACTAGAACTTTATACATTGTAATGTATAGCTGTTGGTACTCCTACAAATAAATAAATAGCCTTGTCGTCGGCGAAAAGAGAGAGTAGAATGCCGTTATCGGCGATGGGAATAGGTATCGTTTGTATACGAAATGTAGAGGAGAGAGATTACAGAGCCCTGCGGAATGCCGGTCTTCAGTGGCTGTGCGGAAGACAAAGTATATTCGTGTCTGAAGCGAAAGGTACCGTGTTTTACGGACAAGTCGATCGGAGAGACCAAGCTTGTATAGTTTTTTGTTGAAGGCCTTGGCAACGTCGTAGAAAACTGCGACCGTCTTCCCTCTCTTAGAGTAGACTCCATTGAGGATGAATTCTACTTCACGATGGAGCTGTCGGAGACAATTGTGTAATAAGAATATATCATATTCTACTGGTAGGTCTTCTTCTTTATCATGGCGTTAGACTCGGTTATAGCTCTCGCGCGGCACGCGAGGACGCGGGGTCCGCCTTCCTACTTCTCTTCTCACTTTCTACCTCGCTCAGAATTCAGCATTCTCGGTGGTTATTTTCATCCGACGTGAAGCCATCGCCTCTTGGGCCGGCCTCTCCTTCCTGCGTGGCCAGGCAGTTGTTTCCTACGTAATTAACCGGTCTGCCCGCGACGTGGCCATACTTGCAGGCTATCTGCGATGTCACGGATGTCTAGGCTACCGAGAATGTGGGCGTTCCGGATAGGGTTTTTGCGTGTAACTCCACACATTCACTGCAACATCTTCATTTCCGGAAACGGAGCTCCTGGTTTTGCCGCTCTAGTAGAAGACAAGTCTCGCTGCCGTATAGAAAGACATATTTAATTATGGTCTTATAGATCTTCCCTTTCACCAGATCGTCTCACGAGCCTCGCCTTAAAAAGCCTGCTTCATGTACAGAAACAGGGAATGTAGAGTCGTATTTTTTTATCTGTAGGCTCTCCGTAAGGCTTCTCAGAGCATATACGGGGTTTATGGTTTCGCATCCTTTCCGAAACCTATCTTGACACCCTAAAACTGTAAAAAATTGCAGCACAGCTTGGCGTCAATGTCCTGGTTGTGCTCTCGCGCACGAGGGCCCGGGGTCCGCCTTGACCATCCACGATTTTGGCAGATCAGGTAATTACAGTGGAGCGACTGTCATCTGACCTCCGTGACCCTGCTAGAGGAACCTGACTAGATTGTTCATGGTTACACAACCTCTTGCCTGAATGTGCAGGTTTCATCACGATGTTTTCCCTCACCGTTAAAGTATCGGTTAGTATTCAACTAAAGAAAAGAGTCAGGTTACATGGCCGCAGTGGGATTCGAACCCGGCACCTTTCGCTTGTGAGTCGAATACCCTTACCACTCGGCCACCGACGCTCCAACTGGCCACCTGACCATACCTAATAATAATTAATTAGTAGGATACTATGAGCTAAGTGGTCAGCTAATTCGTTAAGTAAATATCTACAGTCATACACTGTGGGTATTTACATGAAAACTGTGCATTTGATTTACCTAGAGATGAATAAGATAGTGTAAATTCAACAGTTTATTAATTTTCATACAATTGACATACATAATATATTGGACAACATCAATAAATGATTGATGAAAGCTCTAACATTTTATTCTTCAATTTATTACAGTAATATCTATTTATTGTCTTAATTCGAGATTTATTCAAATTTTTCGAAATGTTTATAACAATCACAAAGAACTTGTAGATATTTAGATAAAAAATTGATCTTAATAGATAAGTAGAATTTAGCATTTACATTCCTATTTCTATTAATTTTATTACAGTTCTGTTGAAAATAAATGGAATGTTAATACTGTATTTGTATTTTTACTACGAAATTGAAACTTAAATCAGTTTAATTGGTAAATATAATTTAATAAGGTTAAAGAAGAAATAGAAATTGTACTTAAATGAATTTCAAAGACAAAGACAAACAATTCAAAAATATGCACAAAGTCTACTTCTCTACCTAGCTAAAATATTTAAGTTTCCTACCTATAAATTTTGTATAAGTACCTATTGAATTAAATTAGCAATGAGATCGCCAATAGCTGCTCCCGCAAGATTGGGGGGCTAAAATGTGAGATTCTAATTCTAGTTAGTTTTGTCTCCGTTTCCGGTGACGATTTCTTGTATGCTGGGGTCTTTGACTGCGTCGTTGGCGTCCGGTTTGGCTTCTAGGATGTCGTCGACAGGGCAGACGGTGGTGTCGTCGGCTGGCTTGCCGGCGGGGTGTGTCTGCTCCCAGTCCTTGAGGTACTGGACCACGGCTGTGTGGCCGAAGGTCTCAGCCTCGTTGAGTGGGCGGCTTCCCCAGCGGTCGCGGGGGTCGTGCGGGACCGCGCACGTAGCCAGCAGGAAGTCCACGCAAGACAAGTGACCCTCGGCGGCGGCCAAGTGCAATGCGGTTCTGCCGTCGTAGTCCGCCAGCGTCATGTCCATGCCGGAGAGGTGGTGCCTGGTGGTAAGTGATTTGAGTTAGTTCTATGTCGATCTAGAGACAGAGCGCCTAAAAGAGCCCCTGCTTTCAAGTGATTATTTCATACACGTAATCTGGTTTTCTCGCATGTAAGTACTGTTATATTGAAGGGGGCGTTAGCGCTGCAGGTTATGGATTACGTGTAGGGACTTGAAAACAATTGGCCTTTTTAATCTATAAGCATTAGTTACATAACTAAAACTACCTATTGATCTAAAATTTATTGGTGATTGATGATAATCGCTGCGTAGCGTGTGACGTACGATATTGACAGGATGTAACTACCCTATTCACATTTTACTCATGAATCAATGATACGACGCCTGAAGCTAATTACCAATACAAACCGAAGCATTTGGCTCGGTAATCGTATTTTATTTCGGAGACTTCACTGGCACAGGAAGAAGAGACGAAGGTTTGCTGAACATTATGAAAGAAAAATATGTTGAACCCATAAAATGCATGCATAATACACTAGGTATAATGTAAAGAATTTCTAAATGTTTAATTACCTTCGTAAGGCACTCAAGTCGCCGCTCGCTGCGGAAAATAGTAAATTGACGATGCTTAGGCCGGTCGACTCAAACTTATAGCGGCGAGGGTCTTTCTTGTGGCTTGCGTAACGGATATTATCGTATTTATGGAAATTAAAACGTTGTATTAGGTCCTGAAACAAGTTTACAACATTAAGTGAGCGTAATGTAATCGGAGCCTAAAAGTACGTAGATATATAAATTTGTCCTTACATCGCAAAACTGCAGCCCCCTGCAGCTGTTGCCTAGAGGGTCCAACGGCGGGGACCAGGTACAAATGCCCATCACGTTGGGCACAACTATGAGCATGGCTCCGGAAACCCCTGACTTGGCCGGCAAGCCCACTTTGAACGCGAACTTGCCCGAGTAGTCGTACATCCCGCAGCTATGCATCAATGAGAGCACATTCCGCACAGAGTCGGGACGCAACACTTTCTCATCGGTGATTGGACAGATGCCCCCGTTCGCTAATGTGGCCGCCATGATTGACATGATGTCGCAGTTTGCTTCCATCGAGCAGCACTGAAATGTGATTCATGTTTTAAATTTGAGTACGATGTGTGCACGTAGTTGGTTCGAGATGAAGTGATTTGTTCTAAAGTAAAATAAAATGAACTACCTGGAAATAAAAATCCATACATTCCCGAAAGTTCGTCTTCTCCGGGAAGCACTTGTGCTCGCGCATGTAAAAACCGAGGGCGTAGTTTCGGTCGGCGGCCTCGCGCTCAGATAAAAATACAGCATTGTTGAAACCTAACCCCTCGTTTCCGGCCATTCGGCTGAAGAACGACATGACGTAGTCGAACTTTTCGGCCAGCGTCATTTCAGGTTTGTCCAAGGATTTGAGCAGAGAGCACACGAGGATTGCGCCGGCGTTGATCATTGGATTATGTGGCTTCACTGCGACAACAAACGTTACTCATTCATCAGTTACTCGCAGCGCGAATGAAAATATTTTGAATGCCAAGTTGAATAAGCAACCGTCTAGATATAAGCGGATAAATCTGATTGCTACGAACTGTTGTAGTCCAAGACGAGTTCATTGAAATTGCGGCCGCTAGGCTCGGTGCCAACATATTTGTGTACGACGTCGGGTCCCAGCGTGTCGAGCGCCATCGCGTATGTCAGCGGTTTGCTGCAGGACTGCAGCGTGAATGGAACGTTCACGTCACCTACGCAGATTACACACATACGATCAAATTAAAATACGCTACACATTGATGTCTTCAATATAATAATACTCACCGATTGAGAAGCGTTGTCCGTCTATTGTGCATACACTGACTCCCCAACTTTCAGAACTTGCTCTGGCTAACTGTGGTATATAGCTGGCCACTTTGCCATCCGTATTACTTTTGGCCGTCCAGTACATCTCCTCAACATCTTTTATGAAATCTTGGAAGTCGGGAACCACAAATTGGCTTCGGAATGCTCTAGTTATTAATACGATATTTGGCGCAATCACTTCCTTAAATTTCTTCCGGTCCAATTTAAGTGTCTCAGGGGAACCTCCTTCAGTATTTGATTCTTTGTGCACTTTATACAAGTTGTGCATAACTTCCTTTACTCGTGGGTCATTTTTTCTTATTCCAGTTGTCCTCAAGGCCTGAAAACGATTATGTAATGGTGCGTAAGTATAAAATGAGATAATTTTCTTTTAAGAAGAGCATCACTTGGGGTAGCTTCTAGGCTAATATTCGGAATCAGGTTGTTACGGGAAATACATTCGGAAATCTTGCCCGGAAAATGCTGCTAAATAGGCACTGAAGTGCACGAAAAAGGGGCTATTTAGTTTAATGTTTTTATTTGTGTCTGTGTATCTGTAGTGGTGCGTCTGTGTCATCGTAGCTCTCGAACTAATGGACCGATTTCGATGCGGTTTTCGTTATTTGAAAGGCAATTTAATCGAGATGGTTTCTTTAAAATCGGTTTATTATATTAATGATGTTATGATGATGATAATCTACCCCGAAATTCAATGCTGTTCCACTGCAGTGGCACTCTACGAACAAACACGGTAAAACCAAATTTTACGTAGATATACTTAATCTCAAGCAAAAGCACGCATTATTATTACATGTTCAAGAAAACTCACGGCCAAAAATTTGCCCACTGGCAACAGACCCGTCTCGTCGTTTTTGAACATGTCGAAGAGAACATCGTCCGCATTCTTATGAGACCCCTCACGGACCCTGGAAATAAAACAGGCAGACACTCAACATACACATTACCCATTGAAATAGCCGATCAAAACAAATTAGCTAGATACAACAAATATCTACTAAATATAGTCATGCAAGGTGAAAAGTAATGGAGCATGGAGTTAACGCTGTGTCGCTAATGAAAAGAATGTGTATCTTGTAGAAAATTCGCAAACACCATTGTGTGCTTTACTATTCTGAGGTATGGCCGCGATCTAATATTGTCACTAGCCGTGTGTGGTTTGACGTCAAGGAGCGGGTGTGTCCGCGACGTAGTAACCGGCAGCGCCTACAGCTGTTTACCATCAGCTGACGCGTATTTTTTGGCGTGTTTTCAAGTAGAAAATTACCACTCACGTTTTCATATAGATACATCAATTTGCCACATCATTTTTACAGAAAATATTATGCGTAGCCTAAAGACATTGTTTGTACGTTATCTATTTAGGAAGTAAAATGTGAACAGCTAAGGTAAGGAAATTTCCATGACCAAACTACCTACTAGTAATTTAAAAGTCTTGGAAGTACCTAAGTACATATCTCGTGATAGACGTATCTTTTTCAGTGTAGACGTTAGCATTTCAGGATCCGTCTGGCGATAATAAATAATGAATGTGACGAATTTCCTTATCTACCTCGATTCTTTAAAACTGTTAAGTAGGTAAGTACATGAACTTTGTTCATAGTGCAAGCCATAACGTTTATTTGTCTCGCGAAATTCTGCATTGCTAAAGGTACCTAAGTAATTGAAATGCATATCAGTTGCATAGTTAATTGTGATGCATTTTTAATATTTTTAAGCTCCATCTACAGCTCTACAATAGTTTACTGATGAAAAATATACAAGCAACAGCACAATAAGAACTATACAATCACGCAGATTAATAACGCACAGGTAGATAATGCAGCGTAACTAAAAATAACCGATTAAAGAACAAAAATGCTTGGGAACTATTACTGGCAGTTTTTTTATTTTTTATTTGAAGAACTGACTGCCAGTTAACTTATAATGCCATAACCTAACTTAACTAATAGGCAGGTGCACTCCGTCGTGGCATGCATCTACCCACATATAACATTAGCTGTGATGGCAGCCAAATATATGTTTATAAAAAAGGAACTAACAACATATAGGTAGGTAGGTACATACAAATCATAGTCACAACTATAACTAACTAGAGTAGGTACATAAGCCAATTATAAGTTTCCACGTATTATGACAATTTTATGGTACGAGTATAATAGAAAACGCAAATATAAAGTCACTCATGCAAATTTGAACACTCGTCACACTTATTTTACTCACGCTGGGTCTAAGTTGTGCACGAAAGAATAATTTCTGCACCTTGTGAAAAGGACAAAAAGCAAATGTCAGATCGGTAATTGATGAAGCCTCAAAAATTGGTCTATCTAGATAAATGCCTAAAATTGGTACCTACTCTGATTGATCAATTACTATTTGTTTGGTTTCCATAACTACAGTTCTGTGCACATTATAAATAACTAATACGATACCGTAAATACCTACGAACAGGTAGGTATCTACGGCAAACTTTTTTTTTATCTTATCGAGTAGTTTCAAAAGGTCAGAGGTGAAATGTCATGTTGCCGGCACATTACGCCGCCACCCAGTCCATGAGTTAATATAGATCAATAGGACTTGATGTGTGTTAATAATGCCAATTTATTCCCAATAGAACTGTCTTTTAATAGTAAGTCCATGTTGTTTGATCAATCAACTGCAGTTTAACAACTTTATATAGGCATATAGGTATGTTAGGTGTAAGATGTGATCTGTCGTTGATATTACCTCAAGTCGACAGCTTGGCACGCGTAGAAGTGTGGGGCCGAGTGTCGCCACTTCTGCAACAAATTAAAAAAGTTCATTTAGTCTTTCGTAATAGATCATCTTTTCTGTCAATGATGTAAGACCATTGTTTTGTGTAGGTATTGGGGGGTGTATGTAGTTGAGCTGTCAAGGGACTTACATCGCGATCTATGAAATAGTCGGGGAGGGCCTGGCTGTACTGTCGGTAGCAAGGGCACCCTGGCTGGTTGGCGAGGGGGCGCACGGCGAGCGCGAGGCGACGCAGCTGGCGGGCGTTCATGGCGACTCACTCCGGACACAAGGCGCGAGGCTGACCCCCACGACGCTATCAGAGCACGGCACACGCGCGGAATCCGCGAAGCGAGTGCGCAGCCGCGGCCGGCCCCCACTCGTCGCTTCTTGTTATCTCACCACTGTTTGCAATACGAATACGACACGACACCCACCTGTATTTACGCGCTGACAGTGACGCGACCACGGGAAAACTCGAAACTTGTGACCATGTCTATTTGCAAACCGTGTTTCAACTATTATCACGATCACGTTGTGATACATCAATAAGTATTAAGATAAGATTCTTGGATGACATTTCAGTCAGTATTTCGGATACTTTCGTCACTTTATTACAACTATTGTCGAAATTAATTAATGAAATACCTACTAAAGAAGTTTTCAGGCGAAATTCTGTACCTAACGCTAGAGATTTTCTTCGCACTAGTCCTACCTTACTTTCCCTAGTTTCCAAATAAACACTGTACTTACCAAGCAAAATCGATTATACGAGCTCGTGTTGACAAAGTCCTGTCACTCCAAATTAGAAAAGAATATGCCCCTATCGATACCTCTTATTGACATAGAAGCTCAAATTTAGGTTATGTATGAAATACATAACTTTTCTACGAATTTTATTTTTAATTAGGTAGGATTAAATTCAGTTGAATAGTTGTCAAAATTAATATTTTGTTGAAGAATCTCCTTCAACTTACGTAAATAAAATGCTTCATTAACTGAATTATCTGAAATAAAAACAACGTCACAAAACCACACTTAAAAGTTTATTTTCTAATTTAAATGCTCTTGGTAGAAGTTTTCACCGTTCTTAAATTCTCAACCGATTATTTCATCTGCTACAAAACCTTATTCACCTCAAATTCGTTTCCGCATTCCATTACGAAATCCTCGTATCCTCTCGACTTGAGCCGCGCGGCCCGCTCGAACTTTACGGAGTTAGGAGGGTGGTGCGGAAGTCCCGGTTTCAGCGACGCGCGCGCAGCCCGGTACAGCGGACTCTGCGCGAAGCAGGAACCCGTTCCCACTTCGTACTGAGCCATGCCAGCCAGACTTCCCGCTATAAATATCACGATATGGAGCCAACCGCTAATTTTCACAAACGCACTATATTTAACTCCCGACCACGTCTTTACGTAGCAATTGTAATCACTGCAATCTTGCACAATATTTGTTCTATTCAAAAAACCTTACCACGCAACTGCCTGTCGATGTTTCCCGTTTTATATCAGATGAAAAGTACCTACTTATTAATGCACTGATTATAGGTTTACGGTGAGAAGGAGCGCTGATAGTATAGTTCTCGTAATTTACTTTCACGTGGACGTATTTATAAACTTTGTTTAAAACTAGCTTATCCCGTAGCTTCGTCGACGTAGACTCTCTCTAAAAAAGTTAGATTTTACGTTGCTTATTCGTAAGTAAAATATCGCTTGTTTTCTGTGGCATCGCGCTCCCGAAGTCCAAAACGAATGGACCGCTTTTACGAAATTTATCATAGTTTTGTTTCAGTTGTTTAGGAAATATTTGAGTAACTTTGAGTTTGAGTATTGAGAGACTTTGTCGAGGTTTTTCTGACATCTGTCGATTGGGTTTTTTCTAGGTGTGTGGTTATTTTATTATAACTCACGCAAAGATAGGTGTCATACTTTATTTTGTTATCAATAAATACCAGTAAAGTAAGACAATATATTGGTTTTACAAACTACAAGTAGATGGGTAGAGCTCGTCTAATCTAAAATGACGCGCCCCACTATCGCATTAACGCACACAAGCAAGTTTAAAATATGGACGCAATACATATACAAATGCCGTTGTAATTGGACATTCAGTTGCCGGTGAAATTTAAACGTAGGAGCACGCGTCGTTCATTGGCTCCCACACAGATGAAGTGTCGTTATCAATATATTATTTTAGTTAATTTATATTGTAGAAATTGCCAAATAAATATTATGTCTATGTCTATGTCTATGTCTATTATGTAATATTTGCACTCACACATCGAAATTAACTAAGTAGTGGGGCGCGTCATTTTAGACTAGACGAGCTCTACCTATTTATAATTTCAAATGAACTAGGTACAGTTTTTATGTGAAATAGTTAAACCGTGACTGAACCGATCTGACTTGCGAACATGACGTGACATGCCTTACTTTAATTAAATATGCTGGTAAATTGCGTTGTTCCAGAGTCATCATCATTCGAGCGGTCGTTCCCGGGTTCCGTCAGGGTCCGCTTCTTACAATTTTTCGTCCACTTTGCCCGGTCTTCAGCAACCTACGTCGCAAGCCATTGGCTCTCGCATCCGTATCAGTATAGTCCGTATAAGTAATAAATATTTTATAATAAATTAAACCTTAGAGGAACCCCAGAAACATGAACGTACCTACAGACTTGCTTTTAACGTCTTATCTTATTGAGTCTGAAATATCCTATTAAGTTTGAGTGAAGTACCTATAGATTCTAGTATTATTCCATGGTCCAATGGAAGTATTGAATAGGGTAAAAATCGATTCTGCATTGGTTATTAAAATTTAATTAATACTCACTTATTTTTAGTTACTCCGCCTACATTTCTTCAGTCTTGTGGTATAGGTAATCAGTTTCATTTAACTTACATAAGAGTGTTGAGTGAACTATTAGTAGCAGGTAATGTTTAATATTCCAGTGTATATTTATTGGAAAATTATAATAAATCTGCATATATTATTTAAATTAAAAGATAATAATATATGCGATAATAAAATTTGAGACAATTTTATCATCGTGTGTCGAGCCTTTGAAACTGTCCAGACATATCAATTCCTAGTCCGCCATAAGCGGAGTTTAAAATATTATGTTATTACAAAATATCGCATTAGGTCGAACAAATAATACCTATTATTAAATTGAAAAGCCAAAATAGAAAAACTAGTACAAAAACTAAAAACCCCGGATTAAAAGCTAATGTTGGTTTTGTACAACTTTTTTTATTTATTTTTATATTAGACAACACAGGTATTCGACCGCCATCTCACCTGTTGGTAAGTGACGATGCAGCCGAAGATGTAGCATACCCGTCTTGGAACAGCATATTCACTCTAGCATTGAAGGCATCCAGATTATATTGATCAGAGAACACACTCGCAGGCAACGCGTTCCATTCCATAAAGGTCGAGCCAAAGCGGCTCGTGCAGATAGCTGTAAGGTTCACGACATAAAGATGAAGTGCTCGCCCGGATCGCGACTCCCGATGGCGGAAAGGGGCCGGCGGAATGAGGTCGTGCAGCTGCTTCGCACACGCTCCGAAATATAACCTTTAGAAAACCGACAAACTTGCAACCCTACGCCGATTCTCGAGCGTCTGCTGCCTAGCTTCACTCAACTGCGGGTCACAAATTACCTTCTTTGCACGTTTTTTCACCGAATCCAAAGCCGCCAGCTGATTTTGGCTGATCCATTCCAGAGGTGGAAGTAGTACTCCATGCAGGATCTAACTTGTGCTTGATATAGCTGAAGCAACTGCTTTGTTGTGAAGTACCGCCTACCCTTCGAGAGGACACCAAGTTTTTTTTGCTGCAGTCTTTGCCTTGGATTCGATTTACTGATCGACGTGGAGAGTTGTAGATAGCTCAACACCAAGAAGCTGTAGGTTGTCGGTAATTTCCACAGGAACATACCGAAAAGTTGGAGTTTATTTATTAATTATTTATTATTCAAATGCTTTCAGACTTACAGTTGAGAAACCAAAACGTCTGGAGAGCCATTATTTACATTTAGGTACTTATCTCAATATAGATGGAATGGACTCCTTTTGGCGGAAAATAAACACCCCTGAGTTTTGTTTGCGTTGAACGTCACCAGGATTGGCTTCGCCGCAATCAGAAACTGCCTTGAGAGCTTTGTCCAAACGATCAACTATGACCTGTCGACAAGACTGACTTTTTCTTTTTCCACTTCGCCCGGTCATCAGTATCCTTTCGTCGTAGGCCATTCACTCTCGCATCCGTCTCGGCGATGTCAATCCCTCGCTTCCTGAGCCTTCCGCGGGTTCTCTTTCCTGATACCGGTAGGTTTAGACATCTGTTACCCACGTACCTATCCCTGGACCATACGCAGCACGTGACCAAACTACTGCAGGAGCAATTAATAATTTCCAAAAATGTTTGAAAAAAGATATTTTTTGGAAATTATTAATCAAATATCTCAACAGAGCATGACGTGCTACAATCACTGGGTAGGTGCGCAGTGCAAAGTGTAGGTATAATAGGTACCTATAGCTGTTGGTAGTATCTTAGCTATTGTTATGTGGACAATAATAAATGAATGAAGATATTTCATAGATAGTAATGAATAACAAACGATCATGTTTTATTACCTCTCGCTAGGCACCAAGTCGCACGTAGGTGTGCAATCTGAACCCCTTTGATTACCTATTTATTTATCTTCGTCTATACATATATTCATTTTATGGTTCTTTTTCTTCTTCACTTTTTTTACACATAAGCTAAGTGTTGTCTCTGATGGTAATTTACTTAATAGATAGCGAGAGCGAGAGAAGTGAGAAAATATATACGATTGCACTAAACTTTAGACGATTTTAAATATTCTTAACATCATAAAAATATTACACCAACACCAACTTTAAGTGAAAACTAAACTCGTTAAGTCACTTTTGACTTTATGACACCGATTTTGTGACGCCTTCATGCTTATCTCCTAAGTTTAGTGCGATCGGGTATTAGTATTAGTAGATGTCCAGATAATTATCTACCGTAAAGGAGAGCGGGTACGGTCAATAAGTCATCTTCATCATCATATCAGCCTATAGTGTCCGCTTCGTAAGCCTCCTCTCCAAGCTTCTACGCCTGTCTGTTTCCGGCTACCTGCAGCCAATTTATTCCGGCTTGTTGGCGGATATCATCGGTCCATCTTACGGGTGGTCTGCCCCTGCCGCGGGTGTTAGCGCGGGGTCTCCACTCCAAGGTCCTTCTCGCCCAACGGCTGTAATCTATTCTGGCTATGTGTCCTACGCATCTCTACTTCCGGTGCTCTATTTCTTCTACAACGGCCACCACCTTTGTCTGTTCTCTGTTCCACTCGTTTCTTTTATGATGCATTAGGGTAAATACGTACCCATCTAATATTTCTAAAATAATGAACTGATCTTTTAATTGATTTCTTATTGATCTGATATTTTATTGACTGTTCTTAAGCTAAGGTTTAACTATAAATAATAAAAAATAATCATCTTAGCGTTAATGTCCCAGTTGTACACTCGAGGACGAGGGCCCGGGGTCCGCCTTGACCATGATCCATGATTTGGCGATCAGATAATTACAGTGGAGCGACTACCATCTGGCCTCCGTGACCCTGCTACCAGGGGAACCTGACCAGATTGGATCATGGTTACAAATTCAGTTGCCTGAATTTGCAGATTTCCTCACGATATTTTCCCACACTGTAAGAGCATCGGTTAGAATTCAACTAATGTACATAACTCAGACAAGAGTCATTGGGACATGGCCGCAGCGGGATTCGAGCCCAGATATCCTGTCCGGCTAATATAAACTGAAATGTTTAATCATTTTAATTACTTGAACACTATTTTTGTTTCTTAAAATAACCAACAACAAAGACGAGTGAGTGAAGCTTTATTGACCCCAATTGATCTTAGCAAGACCACCTACCACATCGCACAAAAATTGGTGACATAAGCATGAAATAAAAATAACTAATTAGTAACTTCACAATAAATACCAATCATGGAACATGGAAAGGGTTATCAATGTTTAGGCAATAATGAACTTATATTTTCGTAACCGCGATAAATGTTTCTGTTTGTATAAGAATTACATTTATACCTAAAAAGGTATAAATGTAATTCTTATACCTAAATAATTTTATTTTGCGTCCAAATTCCAAATTAAAGGTGATTCGGTTTCGGCGTCCTCTCTTCGAACTTTACGTAGATGGGATCCCTGGTCCTCAGTATGAAGTCAGTGATGAAGACCAGATCCTGTGGCCTGGTGACGGGCCGTAGGCGGTACCGCCGCAACACCGACGACAGCAAACATTTCATTTCCATCATTGCAAACTTTTGGCCTGGAACGTTTCAAATAGGAACACATTATGTGATATTTTGTTACGAAATAAAAATTTAAATGTTTAGTCTGGGAGTTGACGCAGGTTAAAATCCTACCCGGGCTTGTACCAAAGACTTTTCTGATGTAAGTAAGCCAAAGTTTTTTATAGTAAAACAATACAGCGAGCAGCGTGATGAAACCTTAAAAGCTAAAAAGCCGAAACCTTAAACATATAATAAAACTGTAACAGGACAATTTAAATTTTTTATTGGATGGCCTTGGATTGGCAGATCAGATAATTGCTATCAGGGGAACCTGACCAGATTGGATCATGGTTACACATTATGTCACCTGAATGTCCAGGTTTAATCATGATATTTTGCTCACTATAAGAAAAAAATTAAAACCGCTTCTCCTGCACTTTATTTTATAAAAGACCTAAAATGGATAGGCGTATTGTCAAAGTCAGATAACAGCATGTAGGGGAAGGTGGCCAAAAACGGGTAAGTTTCGCGCGTTGATAAAAAATATCTAGAAATGTGGTCAATATCTTAGCTTGATTTAGTTTATAAGATAGGATGTTTAATAAACTTGAAAATAAAACATTATTTTAAAGCACTTTCTATCAAATCTTTTATAAATAGAAGAAATAAGAAACCTTTGAAAAACCCTGTTTTGCCCGCATATGAGCCTAAAACGGGTATCTGATTAGGGCGAAACGGGTAGACGTCATAATTTTTAGGATCGGTAAATCAAATTTAAAATCTATTTTTTTTTAACATTGTGCTCTTCAAGGCTTTCTCAGTCCCAGTATCACTCCGACCATTCAACTTAAAATCTAACAACTAGGAAAAAATACTTTACCTACCGACTATAGTTTATCATTTCGACTGTAAGCATTTAACATTTTGTTCACTGTTAAAATGCAAACTTAGAAACCTCAACCACTAAACAAAATCAACCTTTCTATTGATGTAATATTATTAGCTACAGGAGTTGTAGATCAAAATACTTATACCTAAATATTTTTACAATATAGATTAAAATAACAAGTTCTTCATGTGATCCATTTTGTATTAAATTTTTCATACAAAACCATACCCGTTTTACCCAATGGCACATATTTTTGTGAAGTAATTAAAGACTTCAAAATGAAACGTAATCCGATATAACTCTTTGTCTTATATTAAAGATAGATAGTGTTAAAATATAAGCGCAATATTAACAATATGCTAATTATAAAGGTTTTCGACTAATCAAGGAACACATATCTTAATATTTTTTAAGATAAGCACTAAAAAACTTTCGTTAAACATACGATCGCCAATAAGCGGCTCCGGTGCCCGAGCAAAACGGATCGAAACTCGTCATCATTCGGCTACTCTCGGAACATGCACCCGGCGTCGGCACTACTTATAGATATGGCAGCATACGAGCGCTCTCCCGTTTTAGGCGGGCCACCCGTTTTAGGCCACCTTCCCCTACGTCATATTGTCAAATGATATTTTTTTCATGAAAATCCTATTCCTTCTATTCTGAATTTACTCGCCAATAGGACTGGAGTAAAGAATACGGGTAGGGGTGCGGATGAGTAAGACGCTTACTTGCGCTTAGATTAAACTTTCTAGCTTACGGAGATTCTAGATCTTTTGCCTCGAAAACATTTGTCGCCTTGTACGACACCCACGAATGTAAGGGGTTGGTGCTATCCTACTCTGTCGGACACCACACGGCCAATGTTATAAATGTAATAATGGAAAAAGCTGCTGCCCATTTTGCAGCTCACGGAGATTCTAGATCTTTTATCTCGAAAATATTTGCCGCCTTGTACGACACCCACGAGTATAAGGGGATGGTGAATAGGACCACGATAAGTCCACTTGACTGACAGTTGTTAAAATTATTGCTATTCTATTCGGCCGGACACCACACGGCCTTAGTCTATGATTACTTCATAAACATAAATTACCAATACAATTCCGGGGCCCAGCACTAAATGGGAGGTAGCTGTAAGGGTGCCAGGTGGGTTCAGCGAGGAACCGCTCGGGGCGGAACGCCAGAGGCTCCACGAACTGATCGTCGCGCCGATGTAGGTTGATCAGTATTATAGTGCAATCAACGCCTGCTGGTACCACGTACTGCCCTGTGGAAAAACTTAGGTTAAAAGGGCTGTAGTATCTGCCGAAGAACCTACAATCGCTGGTGGAAGTTCTACAGTTGAGAGCGCGGCTCCGCGAACATGCGACCATTGTACGCTGCCCAAGTCACTCACCGTCCCCCCGAAAGCCAGACGGAGCGTTCTAGACGGTTGTTGGCGCCGCTCTTGGTGAACTCGTTGCCGCCATGATGCGCAAATTTTAATTGTGCAGCTTTCGGGGGCATGGTGAGTGACTTGGACAGTGTGTAATCATCGTGCTCGGCCCGGATCCCTCATCGTTGCCATCACGCTGTTGAATTGTCAGCTACTGAATTTTTAAACCTTTGTAATGCAAACATTATACAAAGAAGTGTTATGGTTTACTTAGAGAGTACTCTGTCCTAAAACTGCGCAGCAGTTTGACAGTCCGACTTTAATGTAACTACTGTTGTATCTATTTGTAATAAATAAACATTAAAAAACGTAGTGTAGAGTAGGACGCTCGCCGGCTAGATGGAAAGACGATATGGGAAAAGAGTGGATGCTGGGGAGCGGATGCTGTCTAGCAGATGATGATGATGATGATACAGATAGAGTTCACGTCATTGAAAGTTATTTGTTGATCGTCTAATTTTCTTGCTTTTTACATCTTCGAGTTACCTAAAAGGCACCTAAAGTAAAGTCCTTACCAAATTGAATGCTTTGTTCAATTTTTCTCGATATAAAGCCAACTGGAGGGTAAAGTCGTAGAGACTCTTTAATGCAGCAATCCAAGTATTTCATTTGAGCAAGGTCTTCGAGGGTAGAATCACGATTAGAAGAACCGAAAATCTGCTCGCACTCTTCCACTATTTTGTCCTGAAAATTGTAATCCACGTAGAATAAAGTAAACTACCTATCTTTCAAACTGTCAAACACAATAATCACATTTTGTAGCGTTTTTTGCGTTCGCTCGCTAGCGCGTTCATTTTTCCCTTTATTACTATTCCTTGTTCATATTCGTATTGTTAGGTACTTATATATTTACCTGCCATTCTTCGTGGTTGGCTAACAGCATAAATGTGAACTTCAGAGATGTCGCTGAAGTATCGTGTCCCTAAAAATATTAATTGTTAAACTTAATAGTTAATCTAATGAATATTTTTTAATCCTGTTATCTCTAGTGGGACTGCCTACTTACCCTTTTTATTTTATTTGTTTATTAATAGAATACAAAACTGTTACCCATGAATTTAAATATAAAATTACTATTTAGCAGGTATAGCTCCTACCGTTCCTTTGTACGTACCGCAAAAATAAATGTGTCCACTTCTTCACCAATACCAGCGGCATCAATTTGTTTATCTTTTTCAGCCTGCAGCAACAAGTCCAACATAGCCAATCTTTTCTTCTTGTTTAACCCAATATCGTGATTATTTTCGTTGACCATTTCGCTAGAGATTTCTGAAGATAGATTTAGAAACTCACCTCTTCTTTTGTTTACAACGGTCTCTCGGAACGTGGTGAATAGATTCAATATTGTCTTGTATTTTCTCCCACCAGGTGTTAAATAAAAACAAAAATTGGGATGCAACCATACTTTGCGTAGTCTGTTAAACAATATTTGGCCAATTTCCAAGATACCAGATTTGTACATTCTTCCAATTTTAGAACCACTCGACTCCAGTTTAATTCCCATAGCTGTTTCTACAATTATAAATTGAATAGATAAAATAGTAAAGGTATTCTTTCGACGCACAGGACCAGAAGCGCAATAGACTATATTATCTATCATTTCCTGGTCTTTAGTATATGTTTCATACCTAAGTAAACAGCTTTACATGTATTGAAATATCTACCATAAGATAATTAAGTTTTAGAACAAAACTGATGTGGATAGGTACAAAATATATAAATACCTAGGTGTATTATAGTACACATGCACCCAAAGTCAACACAAAAATATTTACTCATGATTACAAGTAGATAGATAATTGCGTCGTGTAAGGATCGAACTTACGATCTTTAGGCCAGAAAATCTGTATATACCTTGGATTCTTAGATACGGGTCTCCCATTCTAAGAAATTATAACACAGATAATGGAAGGAAAGAGACCTTGGGACCGTAGCCCGAGACATTATTCGAATATTTGCAATAATCATGTCACCAAAAGGGTATTGAATATGAATGTGGATGGATACGCAGGAAGAGAAAGACCAAAGAAAAGATGGAAGGATTGTGTGATGAGGATTATCAGTGAGCGAGAGGTGAGCGTGGAAATGACAGCGGATAGGGATGAATGGAGGAAGAAAACATACTGTGCCGACCCCAAATAAATGGGATAAGAGCAGGCAAATTATAAATCTTTAAACCACCAAATTACTATGTAACTATGTTCTTGCAAATAAGTGGCTCTGCGTGTCGCTGAAGATAGACATGTCCGACGGCGAGTCTTTGTGCGCAGCAAAGTGATCCATGGTGGTGGTCATGACTAGGGTTTTCGAATACCCACACGGGTACAATACACGGGTATTATTATTTTTAATACCCGTGTACCTGGGTACCTGGGTATTTGCGGATTTTTTAGGAAATGTAAGTAAAAGGTATTTTTTGAACCTTTTTTCAAATTGAAATATAACAAAGAAAAATATATTTAATATTAGTGAAAATAGCCTTATTGGAAAGCAAATGATTAAGATTTCGGTCATGTGGCCGCTGGGTGTTTATTCTAACAAAAGTCAAAACAAAATTTTATATGGAAAAATTAACATCTATGAATAATGTCACGTTGGACATCCAGATTGTGCAATCAATGGAGTTATCCATTAGATTATTTTCTTTGGGGATATATCTACGGTGATAAACAAGGGACGATAGAACACTACCCCGTACAGAACAGAACACCCTATTCCTGTTGCACGTAAATGATCTGCTCGTGTCCGGTGCTTTTGGGTATGCAGATGGCACTACAGTGACGGGCAGGTACATATCCAGCGCAAAGGCCAAGAGAGAGGATGTCGATTCTTGTCAAGAGTCTCTCATTGATCGACTGGACCAAGCTCTCCAGAATGTTTCTGATTGAGGAGATTTGTTCACCGCCAAGTTAAGTACATTCCGTCGGACTCCAACTTTCCAGGGTGTGCACCTACAAATACGTGATAGCGAGGCTGTCTAAGCTGGACTTTGGTGGGTATATCGAGTCCATAGCTAAAACTGCTGCCAAAAAAGTAGGCATCCTCTCTAGAGCAAGGCGGTATTTGTCATTTGAGCAGAGGTTGCCACTACATAAAGCCCAAATTCGCCTTTGTATGGAATACTGTTGTCACCTATTGGACGGATCTGTAAAGGCCTATTTGGCTGCTCTGGACTCAGTTGAGAGACGCGCCAAGAAACTGATAGACAAATCCCCATTTGATCCAAGAAAATACACAGGATCTGGATCACCGCCGTAAAGTGGCATATCTGGCGGTTTTCTACAGACTGCACTTTGGGGAATGTGCGACGGAATTACACGAGTTAGTTCCACCATCCCCATTCCATTTTCGATGCTTCAGGTTTAGGTCAGCGTACCATCCCTATATTGACGACATTCCACCAATACGCACTCATCGTTTTTAAACTCTTTTCTGTTGCGAATGTCAAGGGACCGGAATTCGCTGCCTGCACATGTTTTCCCTGAGCGGTACAACTTGGGTCTCTTTAAGACAAGAGTAAATAGGTATTTAATAGACAGGTATGCGTCATCGTAGACTGCATCTGCACTTAATATCAGGTGAGATAGCAGTCAAATACCAGACTATTTTCTATAAAAAAAAACAACTTTCGGTGAGTTATTATTTGCTGCAAAATGTGTGAAAATTGGACGTCCACATTGGGCCATCTTACGCGGCAGTCGCGGAGGCCACATGACCGAAATAATATTGAAACATAAATGGCATTTCATTATCTTTCCTACAAAGTTAGTTTCACCGATATTAAAAAATTTATTTATTTTTTGGCAAACAAACGGGTAAGCATGCCACCTAATGGAAAGTGGTCACCGCCGCCCGTGGACTATTTTTCTTTGTTTAGTTTTTCTTAGTTGCCTTATGACTTATCGGAGAAGATGTGCGCTATTTAAACTTCAACCGCATCAACGAATTTTTTTTAAATACCCGGGTATGGCACTCATATTGTACCCGGGTACCAAATCCCTGAAATACCCGGTTATACCCGACCCCGGGTACCCAGGTAGAAAACCCTAGTCATGACCCTAAACGGTGAGGAATACGACGCAAGGAGGAGGATAACATAGATAGTTCAACCAGGTACTACACATGTTCAGCTTACCGCAAATAGAATTTAATGTAAATTCGTGCACATGAGGTATTATATTAGTGTGAGGCTCCTTTGAAGTCTTCAGTACCCGATCTATAAAAACGCTGGAGTTCTCTTCAAGAATTGGATGAAATTGTTTTAAAACGTTGAAATGGAACGCGTATGTTAAGATTTTTCTTCGCTCTTGCCACTTTTTTCCTGAAACATTTTTCGTTGTAAAATCATCATTGTGATGACTGATGACTAATGTTATTGTTGGAAAGAAGTCATGTCAAGAATGTCAAGATTACCTTTACTTAAAAGTAAACCATCTCTTAGCCATGGCTCGATAAATCCATATAAATATCCTTTGCTATTATTTTTTGAAACGATTAAAGTCTGAAACAATACGAAAAGCGGACTTACCTAAAGATCACTTTCACTACACATATTATCGGGTTTGTTACCACAGTTGTTGCACGAACACATGCAACTGCGACGAAATATCGAGGTAAAAACAATACTAACCGTGGTAACAAACCCGATAATATGTGTAGTAAAAGTGTAGTGAATAACCACGAAAGTCTTAAAGCCTGTATTACCTAAAGATCGAATTTTCATTATTTAAGTGGCAACGAAATTACATCTGCAGTTGGCTGTCAACAGGGAGATCCCTTGGGCCCGCCATTTTTAGTCTCGACATCCACCCAATCATTCAACGCCTTCAATCTGAGTTGAATATTTGGTATTTGGATGACGGAACTTTGGGTGGTGATGTAGACACTTTGTGTAAGGATCTCGTCTTTTTAATCGACGAGTTTCGGGCAATCGGCCTTGGCCTAAATTTATCTAAATGTGAACTTTATATTTCAGACACATGCTAAAGATTTGGCTATACAGAAATTTAATGATTTGGCGCCAAATATAACTATTGTTGATAAAATATTCGTTTCGTTTGTTGGGTTCCCCTTTCTTAGATGAGTCGCTTCCCCTGTTTTTCAATGAGATTTTTTTCTTTTTTGCAATTTTCGGATTGTTTGACTAAAATAAATATTCTTAGGGCATTTACTATTATTTGTTTTTGCCTATTTGAACCAACATTTACATACACTATTCGGTGCTGTCAACTCTGGAAACACCCGGATATTATTCAAAGAATTGACAACATCATTAAGAATACTTTGGCTGTAATGTTGAATATAAATTTAGAAGAGCGAAGGTTTTACTTCCAGTGGTTATGGGAGGCCTGGGCGTAAGATCGATTTCCGGTGTTGCCCTGCCAGCGTTCCTGTCGTTGATCCATGGCACTGCAACGTTAATTAATAGAATCCTTTCAAACTCCACTTGGGATACGAAAATAAGTTACTTGGATGATGCCAGGAACGCATGGCTGTTAGCCTGCCCAAACTCGGACCCGCCCATTACTCTCTTTTCGCAGAGGCTATGGGACGGACCGCTCTGCAAGCAAGTACGGAATAATCTCCTTCATGCGTGCGTAAGCTCCGTGGATCGTGCCCGTCTCTTAGCCGTTGCTGAGTGGGAATCCGGTTTGTGGCTACAAGTCCTTCCTTCGGCGAATAATGCGAATAACTCCTCCTTTAGAATTGCTGCGTTACTCCGTTTGGGTGCTTCCTGCTGTGCTCCACACCGCTGCCAGTTCGGCGTTGCTGTTGATCGGCTTGGTCACCACGGCTTATCATGTGTCAGGAGTGCTTGACGATTTTCTTGCCACTCTAGCCTCAACGATATTATTCGTCTGGCCTTTACTAGCGCCAAATGTGCGGCCGTATTAGAACCGGGCGGCCTCATGCGCGACGACGGCAAAAGGCCCGATGGAATGACCCTAGTTCCGTGGAAATTGGGAAGGCCTTTGGTGTGGGACGCTACTTGCGTCGACACCCTTGCGCCTTCACACCTTTCTAGAACACAGGGGAGGGCTGGACCGGCGGCGGAATCCGCTGAAGCCCTCAAAAGGCTCAAATATTGTAATCTCGTCAGTGGTTATTTATTTTAGCCTTTTGGGGTAGAAACACTGGGTCCATGGGGACCGGGAGCCCATCGAATTTTTAAAGATGTCTCAGCACGTCACCTCGAGGCAAGTTGTGACCAAAATGCTGGCTTTTTTTTAGTACAGCGTTTGAGCATTGCCATTCAACGTGGCAATCATCATCATCAACACAGCACGCAACAGTCCACTGCAGGACCCAGGGCCTCTCCCACGAAAGGGGAGGTTATTGCCATAATCTCCACGCTTGGCAGGCGGGTTGGAGATCGCAGTGTTTAAATATAACAATGAAAATGCTGCTGCCCATTTTCCAGACTACGTGGCAATGCCGCCAGCATTTTGGGCACCTTGCCTAGTGGCAGCGGTTTATTAGATTAGTTTCTTAATTATTTTTAGTTTTAGATTAACCTAGTTTTAGTTAAGTTGTCGATGTATAGTAGATATAATGTCCACCACATCCATATCGGTTAGTATAAATATATTGTACTTTTGTGTATTGTATAAGTGCATGAGTAGAAGAAGGTACTGTATGTGTTATTAAGATATAAAAATATATTAATATGAGTATAGTAGTGTAGGTAGTTAAAAGTTCGTACGAATGAATGTATGTACACATAACTAATTTTAAATTGTATTTTATGAAGTAAAAAAAAGCTGTGTCCGAATTACGGTATTGTTCAAAGTTTTTTTATGCCAATCCCAATAACCATTAGCTTTTGTTTTCTCAAGTTAGAATAAACCTCGTCTATAGGTTTATCTTTATACAAAGAGAGGGAAATGAGCAAAAGGCTAGTGAGTTGGCTTTTAGACGAATGAAAAATTTATAAATTATAATTTATTGCTAATAAATATTAACTGCCTTACCTCTACGTCCTCCGGATGATGTATCACGACAAACTTTTTTGGTCCTAGCGTTAATTTGTAGAGTCGCCTGTACATACTAGATAGCTTTAGAAAATGGCCGAATATTCTTACTGAAAACATTAAACATATTAATGTTAGAAGTTTAAAGACCAGAAGTACTGAGAACAGTATAATAAAGAAGTGTGGATACTTAATTGAAAAACTAACCGGTGTCCATTAAAAAATCCAAACTATTTCCAAGAAGAAAAACTCCTTTTGGTCCAGGTATTTTATCAAAGTCTTCATTTTTCTGACACTTGTCTAGAATAACACATAAAATCAAAATAACAACAGAAAATATTACCCAGAACATTATTAGTACTTATTTACTATTCAATGTACATATACAGCCTAACTGCGGTGAAATGATTGTAAAATTGGCGCGTCTAGACATTATAAATGACACCTCCCTTGGTAACAACAAGATGACGCTGTGTACGATAAACTTTAACCATTTTAAGGTTCCTAGTGAAATACATATTTTCGCTACACATAAGGCTAACGATATGTAACGAACCACTGAGAGACTTTTAGAAAAATAATAAGTTGGCAAGTATATTACTTTTTAAAATAAACAGTAATATGTTCGTTAAGCAAATAAGCATTTGATTGCTAATCCAAAACATTATCCAATACAATTACAATCAGTAAGAGATAGTTAATTAAAAGCGGCCATATCGCTACAACGATCTCGTCCAGGCATCCTTCACAGATTCTTAAAAGAGAGACAGAACATGTTATTGTGAACAGAAAATCGGGTGGTTAGTGTTCGAGTTTAAGCCACAGATTTTTATTTCTCGATGACAATATTATTGCTAATGATTTAAATAAACATTCAGATCAGACAGTCGATTGAAGGAACGCTTCGAAATCTCTACGAAAAGCAGCACTAAACTTTTAAACTATCTGGGCCCGGCGCGACTTCGTTCGCCTACTCTATCCTATTCTTCCCTACACTCTACCCCTACCCCACACCTACATTTCATCTACCCTACACCTTGTCTACACCTACCCTATAAAATAATTAGATGAATAGGTTCGTGCAGCCACTCGAAAATTATTCGCCAAATGCAAGAGTGGCGAGAGAATGACGGCTGGGGTTTATATTTTGCAATTTGCCTAAGGATCTCTATTTTGTTTGAAGATAAAATATTGTTTTTATGTTACTCGCTGATAATGTAACTTAATAATAACAAAGAAAACAAAAAAACAATAGATAATATTTTGAACAGTTGTAAAACCTTACAAGTTAACATTATAAGCGTAAGTTAAATCGTTTCGTTTGACATTATTATTATTATTTTTTTACAAGTATCGGCCATAAGTAATGCACATCGGCTAGTGTCGGCTTCGTATTTACAAAAGCGGTTTTCAAAAGTAGGGGTCCCTGCTTTTTACAGGTAACTGTTATATAGGGTGTAATTGACATAACAAATTATATATGGAAAAATATTTGTTGTTGTTTCAAAATACGTGCGTAAATTTCCCGTAGGAGTAGGCAGAAACCACATTTTTCCACTAGCTACTGTCCTAAAACTCTCTCGCGTCTTCATAAATACTTTTCAAATATGCTCGGCCGGGCTTGTTGTGTTACGTCTGAATTTTTTAGATTTAGGTATTACATAGCGTTGCTATTTCTAAAAATCACACGATCTTTTAAAATGTTGTGAGTTGCTTAATTTCAACTCGCAAGCGAGAGGTACCAAGTTCGAATCCCACTACCGCCATGTACCAATGACTCTTTTCTAAGTTATGTACATAAGTTGAACACTAACCAATGCCCTCACTGCAATCTGCCAAATTATGTAAAGGGTTGGTTTTATTCACACGCTGAGGCAAAATGTATTGATGAAGCAACTCTCAAATTACGCTCGTGTGGCTTCAGCCTTAGCTTTATAGAGTCAATAAGGGCAGGGCAGGCGTGCTCCATCTTCAGGAGTATCGTTATACAGCCATATATGCTTGGGAAACACTGAATCTTAATCTGGTGTTCTCTGAGATCAAAGTCTGTGCTCGAAGCGTACATTAGTATTATACAGGATATGTATGCCAATACTGGAGCCGTCGTCAAAACCATCGTAGGCCATACTAATTTTTTTTATACCACTAAGGTGGCAAACAAGCTTGCGGCCTGCCTGATGGTAAGCAGTCACCGCAGCCTATGGACGTTTGCAATACCAGGGGCATAACCCACGCTTTGCCGACTAATCCCTTCCCGATTACTGTAGGTGTTCACCAGGGTTCTGTGCTGAGCCCTTACTTGTTCTGCATTGTGCTCGATGCCCTCTCAGTGAAAATGCGGGACATGCCTCCTTGGTTTATGAAGTACGCTGACGACATTGTACTGGTGAGCGAGCTTAGGCAGGAACTTGAGACCAGAGTAAACGCGTGGAAGGATGTGCTAGAAAACGGTGGTTGAAGTTGAATGTCGCCAAAACGGAGTATATAGCCAGTTGCAGCGTAAATCCCGAAACCACACTTGTAGGTAACGAAGCTGTCAATAGAACAGATAACACCTCGATCTGTGATGCACGAGTCCGGCGATATCGGCCCCGAATATCTGCAGCTTGGGCCAAATGGCGGGAACTCACGGCAGTCACCTGTGATCCTAAAATCCCTGTCAAGCTCAAAGGGCTTATATACAAGAGTATAATTAGACCGGTGATGCTCTATGGCTGTGAGACATGGCCAGCGCTGACGAAACACGTTCGCGAACTCCACACCAACGAAATGAAAATGCTGCGGTGGATGTGCGGAGTTACGCGACTCGATCGAGTACGTAACGAGTACATCCGTGGCAGCCTTGGCGTGAGGGATATCGCAGATTAGATCGAGTCACGTGTTGCGTAAGACTCAGGGATACGTGGGAAATAGGTGCCTGAATCTGCCGGTATCAGGAAAGAGGCCCCGTGGGCGACCTAAGAAGCGATGGGTTGCGCTGAGTCGAATGCGAGAGCCATCGGCTTACGACGAGAGGATGCCGAAGACCGAGCGAAGTGGAGAAGATTGAGTAGGAAAGCGGACCCTGGCAGAGGCCGGGATAAGCGCTAGGACGATGACGATGCTTGAGAAACACTGACAAATATCCTAAGAAAAATCTCTGAGCAAAATCCAGATCTTGCGTTTGAACTTTGCGTTATTCAGGCAGTGCCCATTGCACTACAAGGCAACTTTTAAGTTAGCGGCGCATATCATATTATGGCGGCATCTGAACATTTGAGAGTCACAATATTGGTATTCGGTATCATATAGTTAAATTGACTCAGCGAGTTTAGTTTTCACTTATGGTTGGTGTTGGTGCAATGCTTTTTTCTTTATAGGTATGAATGTCTTAAATCAACTTTAGCGTTGCTTAAAGTTCAGTACGAGTCAGTCAGTTTCAACTTTTATTAACTAGTCATCCTACGCTCTGCTGGTCGGTACGAGAACCCTTTTGCCCCATCGGTAGGAACCCAGTGGAAAATTGTGGCTAGACCCTTTTCGTTATCAATGTTAAATCTCGCTTTTTCATAATAGAACGCAATGAAAACGAGCCAGTGTCTTACCTGATGAGAAGTGATCACCGCCGTCTGAAAACACACCCGCAACACTCGGTGAGTCGTAAATGCGTTCGGCCTTTCAGAGGCTCTTTTCTTATAGGCTTCAATGTCGTAACGGAAGGTTAGAAACTGATGGAATCATTACCGTTGCCCATAGCCATTATCAACACCAGGGAATCACAAATGCGTTACCCATCTCTAAAGCCCCCTGACGCGTTGCTCTAGCAGCAAATGGTCTAATACTAGGCCCCTCCACTGCCAAAACCATGGTTCCCCACTTTATAGAACACTGGAGACCATACTCACCCACTGGCAGGAGTACATAATTTATAGGCGATTTTTTGTCGTGTCGTGGTGTCTTGTGGCAATAAATGTTTTTATAATTCTATATAATACTATTTAAAATTGTCTTAATACTTTGCTGCGATGTTTTTTTTTTTTTATTAATAATAGGTTCAGTAAAGTGGAGCGTCAGTAGCCGAGTGGTTAAGGTACCCGAGTCGTAAGCGGGAGTTACCGGGTTCGAATCCTACTGCAGCCAACCAATGGCTCTGTTCTGAGTTATGTACATTAGTTTAATGCTAACCGATGCTCTTACGGTGAGTGGCGACTGATTGTTGGTGTTTCCGGCTTCGCCCGACAACGTACTATATTCTGGCAACATCTTGATCTATAAAAACGTCGCGCAACACGAGTAAATCTTTTATCTAAATAAGAGGAACAGGATTGTTTTTATTGGATATATTATTAACATTGACAACATGACATTCTTTTAGTCTCTGTTTTCAAACTTAACGTAAATAGGATGGTTAGTCCGTAGTATGAAGTCGGTGATGAATGTGAGATCCGTCGGGCGCGTCACGGGCAGCAGCTTGAAGTGGCGCAGCACCGCCGACACCGCCAGCTTCATTTCGATCATCGCGAACTTCTGGCCTGAGGGTCACATGCCGAAAAAATTGGCAAGGGATTATTGGTCCTTTATCAGTTGCTATAAGCAACAATTATGTTACTAATTAGTTGATCTAAGAATTTTACCCATTAAGAACCCGTTTTTATAAAAGTACCTACCTATAACAATATGGAGCGATATGGTCGCTTTAATGTGATCAAGCTCCCTAAATAAAGATAAAAAAGCTTAATAATTACGAAAACTACAGTTATCACTTTTATTGAAAAGTTGAGAAACATTTTACAGTGCCACAAACTTATCTGACCCGGTGGCAATGGCATTTTTTACAGTTGACGCGACCCAGAGCACAGAAAAGAAAATTGCCAGTAAAACATGCTGTGTGTGACGTATTAACGAAATTGTTTTATTTTTATTCATAGTCAACATAACCCAGGCCATAGCTCAAATTCAGCCGGACCCAATTCTATGCGGCAGAGTCATTGGATCCATGCTACTGAGAGAAGCCGCGGTGCATATATAAATTATTTTATTTTCCATACAAAATGGCATCCTACATGAACATTTTAAATACAAAACCAATTTTGTTATACCCCACATACAGTTTACTTTATTCCGCTTCAACATCGACCTGTCTATTGAAAACCCCTATAGAAACCCTAGATTGATTGGATTCCAGACTTTCCAGGTAGAATTATAAATTACATAGACCCTTTTACTATTGGTGTCCCCGCAACGGTTCGCAACGTTTCTCGCTTGTAGATGCTCGAATGTGGAATGATCTCCCAGCCACTGCAGTGTTCCCTTTGGACTACGGCATCGGATCCTTCAACAGGTACCTATATTATAGGTCTTAGAGTAATTATAAGCAGTTACCGATGCAGTTCCTAGGCCCCGCGCTGAAGGGCACGTAGCTATAGGGATGCCAGGTAGGTTCGCCAAGAAATCTCTCGGGACGGAACACAAGTGGTTCCACGAACTGGTCGTCACGCCGATGCAAGTCGTAAATCACGATGCCGCACTCAGTTCCGACGGGTATTGTACATGTCTCTGCAAAAAATGTGTACAGACTTTAACCTAGAAATTATTTTACATCCCAAGCATCCGCGAATCATCGTTCGCGCGACCCGATATCGAGTCGCCGGGACGAGACGGGTTTAGAACAAAATTACTGTGAATGAATGTGAAGTGTCTACACACTTCAAAGATTCAAAGATTTATTTGTAAGAGATTTGTTTGTTATCGATTTTAATGAACCGTCTTTGCCCAAGTGCCTACTCGAGCGCACTGTCCATCTAGTGAAAGTGAGTTTAAAAATGGGTTAAGTGATCTGTTAAAATTATAAAATTTTAATAGGATCTCCTACCCATGAAAGATACAAATTACTTACTTAGTTTAACAGGTTCTGTAATGTTCCTGATGATAAAAAACACCGGAGGATAGAGTCGCATGGACTCCTTGATACAGCTTTCCAGGTATTTCATTTTTGTCAGATCGTTCATCGATGTCGCGCGATTTGAAACTTTAAATATATCGTCGATCTCTTTACGGGCTGTTTCCTTAAATTAAATGGACAGTTAATACTTTCTAATTAATTTTTAACTTTCCTAATATTATATGGTTCAAAGTTATTATTAAATTCTATTCCAACAGGTACGTTTGTGCCTAAGACGTAGATACCTGAACTTCAGGGTGGTTTGCCAGAGACATAAAAATGAATTGTAGTGCTGTTGCTGTTGTATCGTGGCCCTGAAAATAATATAAAGAAATTCAATACATAAAGGTTGGTAAGGTATTAATTAAACATGATACATACCTATAGTCGAACATATAACTTCCTCTTTCTTTTGTTTTTTAAGTCGTTTAAAAAGGTGTTTAGTAATACGAAATGACGACCCACCTCTCATTACATTATTATTATCCAATTATTAATTTTTTACAAAGAAATTGTAAAAGAATTTTAGTACTCTTACGTAAGTAATTTTATTTTAAACAAACTTTTCTACTTCAATTCAAATCATCGTACAATCTGCACATACCTACTATAGAATAAGAATAAGAATAATAATCATTTATTACCTTAAACAAATAGATAGATAGATATCATTTACCTACCTCAAACATAAAGGTATCCACCTCTTCGCCAATCCCTTTAGCGTCTATAGTGCCCTGCTTCTCAGCTTGCAGCAACAAATCAAGCATGGCCAACTTCTTCCTTCCATATACTCTAGGCTCATCAGTTTCGTCTGCATCACTCATAGTTTCTGCTTCACGAATTAGGTCTTCGAAGTCGCAAGTTTCCCGTCTGTTGTTGATTACGCTATCCCTGAATGAGCTCAGCTGATGCAATACTTGTTTCTGTTTGACCCCGGTGTTGGTGAAACGGAAAATACAGTTGAAGAACAACCAAAGTCGCGCAGCTCTGTATATCAGCAACTGGCCGAACTGATGAATAGCATATTTGTACATTTTGGCACTCTTGTTTGATTTTTCGTCCAATGTAAAGCCCATTGCAGTTTCTGTAATGATTTAACATTGCCAAAATAGCAAAAATATTCACAATCTCAAGAAATGAAGTGATCTCACTCACCGCAGATAGAATTAATTGTGAAATCTGATGCGAACGCGGTGACATCGGTTTTTGCTTTACCTACTTCACCGCGAAGGTTTTCGACTAATTTCCAGCTATTTTCCTCTAATATGGTATGGAACCGACGCAGAATGTTGAAGTGAAAAGCTGGAGTGAGGATTCTCCTTCTTTGAAACCACTTGTGTCCTGAAATCAGAAACTATGGTATGTAAAAGGTTTATCTACCTATATGTTGGTACCTACAAGAGCATAATTCGGTCTGTGGTGTTCTATGGCTGCGATTTAACCGGTGCTGACGAAGCATGTCCGCGAACTACTAAAAATGCTAAATGAAATGGAAATGCTGCAATCATTATAGAAGTCTTTGGGTTTGAGGCGTTACATGACTTTATCGAGTACATAGCGAGTATCTATATCTTTAGATTTACCCTGTATAATTAAGCTTACCATCACTGAGAAGCAAACCATCTTGTAGCCAAGGTTGAAGTAGTCGGTAGAATATACCCTTCTGCGTATTTTTTGTACTGGATAAAACTACCTGCCAATAAATATTATTATGGAGTCGAGCTCCGACCAACATAAAATTTATTTCGGTACCTATATACATACATAGGTTTTCAAAAGTTGGTTTGGACAGGCACGTAAGACAGTTCGCTTACCTCTACATCTTCTGGGTTGTGTATTATGACACCTCTCAACGGTCCAAATTGTAACTTATATAAGTTTTTATATGTATTTGCAAGGGTTCTAAAGCGGTAGAAGAGTTTAACTGAAACCGAAAACTTTGATTAGATACTCTAATTAATACTTTGTCTGAGTCTGTACTCATGGATGCCGAAAAGAATACCTAGGTGCTTAGTTGGCAATCATAACAATCTCCTAGTATCCACAAATTAGAACACAAGATTCATTTGACAAAATTGTTGGTCACACATGAACTTACCTGAGTCCATTAGAAAATCAAGTGCATTTTTAAACAGAATAATTCCTTTTGGTCCGGGTATTTTTTCAAATTCTTCATGTTTCATCCACTGTTCGATGGCAATCAAAACCAATAGTATGGCAACAGTCAGAAAGAGAAACCAAAACATTGTAGAACAATTCCATACGACAAGTAGCGACGGATCAATAGTTCGTATACCAGTGGTAGTTCGATAATTACTGCACATATATTTTTAGCCAAGCATTAGTGGCAGTCGCGCGCTACGCAGATAGTACAATATTTCTCGTACTCGTATTAAATTGATCTATCGACTAGTAGTTCCCGCGATATTCACCCTAGTAGCTCGATTTCTCTGTAGGAAAACATTTATTTATTCCACATGATGTTATTATTTTCCCAAGTTGTCCCTCGAGTTAGCTACGTTTATGGTATATTTTTTCCAATCTCCGTGGTGTTCCCTTGACTTCAGTAGATTAGGTGGCTATGCGTCATGAACTCCAGCGGGCTTGAACGGTCCAGACGCAAGGAACTGAAAATTCGGTTTAGTGGCGAGATCGTATTATGTGGATTTGGTTGTTGGAGCTAACCTGTAGGCCTAGCACAAGTTGCTCTCGCGCGCGATAAGCGAGAATAAGCGCGACATAGGTATTGCTATCTCTTTCGTCTTAGTATTGAGAGAAAGAGACAAATGCTCTCGCGGCGCGAGCTATATCGCGTACACACTTGTGCTAGGACCACTGCGCCATCTTATCGATATTGCTGGGTAACGATAAAATTTTTTAGATATTGTGTAATGGATTATTCAAAGTATTTGACATATTTATTTTACCTAGGTAGACTCAATAATCTAAAATTTCCGTTTTCAGTTTTAGTTTAGTATTGGTTAATTCCAATACGCGACCCTAAAATTCAAGTTCAGACCTAACCAGCGTATCTACTTTATCGGTTTTGACGTAAACACAAGTTTATTATCTGTGTGATTATTCCTCTATTATCATAATTTTGCTATATAATTAATGCGTAATGCACCTAAGTATACTCGTATATTTACAAACACAAAGTCCTCTCTCTACATGGTCTTAGATTATTTCAATACAAAAGTCATATGAATAACTAATACTGCTTCAAGAACAATAGTCAAATGAATAACTAACATCATTGAACATCATTTAACTTAAGAACAAATAAAAACAAAAACTGGAAAAAGTAAATGATAAAAAAATCGTTGATATTATGAACTCAGGTGGGTTACCTGTTCACTTGTTATTTGGGTAAAGAGTGCAAACAAATAGGTTAATGAAACGCGCGTAACGAGTTCGATTTTTGGAGTTTTATATCATCTTATGTAGGAAGTAGACAAAAATCAATTAGGTACTTAATGATTGAGCGGCGCGCTACAAAAGTGAACTCAGAGCTTGAAATTGGGACAGGCTAGTGGGTATTTAGCAAAATAACATAGAAAAAAATTATTGCATTATATATCTAAAAACATTCAGCCTGCGTAGCACGATCATATTTAATTATTGTTCTGGGGATCTCGCTTACTTCAATGCTTTACGCAAGCCGAAGAGACTAGAGTTACAACTCTCATGTGCGTGCTACGGCCCTCAGAGAGAACCTTAACAACATATGAAAATTTTTAGATACATGCGCATTTGCGATGTTGAATGAAGATAGTATATACTGTACTACTGATGGTGATGGTGAAGATCGCATCAACATCAATAACGTAGTTTAGGAGGAATTAGTGGCCATACAGACATACAGATGTGGAGACCGACATTTTATAGGTAAGACGTATGTATAGATAAATGATGAACCGACCGAGGCAAGGCGACACCGACGCCGAACCAATGCCCGGGTCTTTCTGCGATAACCATACCTACCGAAAACTGTGATAACATGGCCAAGGTCCACTGTAATTCTTATCTTTGTTTACCAAGTAGAAACCGAAAGGTTTGTTTTACAACAGTTTTATATTCTCACTACTTTTATGGGCACTTATAGCGGAACCTTCAAAGGTTCGCCAAACAGTAATTTAAGACTTTTTGTTAAAAAATAAACTAGCAACTGGGATCTCCTCTGGGATGAATCAAGCTTTGGATTTGGTGAAAAAACATCCAAAGAGAATAATTTGAGTCCCTTATCTGATTGACGGTAAGCTTCGGGCTTCGGTATATGGTATTTTTTTCGTCGGCAGTTAAAAATCAGGAAAACCTCCACCTATCTCACCCCGCGCTGACTGCACTATGGCAGAGGTGCGTATATATCAGAAAGAGATTTTAAAAATCCTGCGGAGTATTGATATGAACAAGGCTAGTGGACCTGATGGTATACCAGCAATAGTCCTGCGTAGTTGTGCCCCTGAGTTATCTCCTATTCTCACGCGCCTGTATCGCCTCTCACTAGAGACTAGAATTGTACCCAAGACATGGAAGCTTGCCAATGTGCAGCCCGTGCCCAAGAAGGGCAGCCGTAAAGACCCTGCCTACTACCGCCCTATTTCGGTCACCTCCATACTCTGTAAGATTATGGAGCGTGCACTAAACAAGAAACTCCTCGCGCTCCTGAAGGTAACGATCTCCTCAGCGACCACCCATACGGATTCCGCTGTGGGCGGTCGACTGGGGACCTTCTGGTGTATGCCACTCATATTTGGAGTGAGGCCATTGAGAAGCATGGCGAAGGCCTTGCTGTGTCTCTTGATATCTTCAAGGCCTTTGACAGGGTTTGGCACGCAGCCCTTTTAAGCAAGCTTCCCTCATACGGTATTCCTGCTGGCTTTTGCACCTGGATGTAGGATTTTTTGAGTGAATGATCAATCCGTGTAGTTCTAGACGGTTACACGTCTGATGTGAAGGCTATCGACGCGGGAGTTCCTCAGGGGTCGGTTCTGTCCTGTTCTGTTAGGTACTTAATGATTGAGCGGCGCGCTACAAATATGAACTCAGAGCTTGAAATTTGGACAGGCTAGCGGGTATTTAACAAAATAACAGAGAAAAAAATTTATGCATTATATATCTGAAAAACATTCAGCCTGCGTAGCACGATCATATTTAATTATTGTTCTGGGGATCTCGCTTACTTCAATGCTTTACGCAAGCCGAAGAGACTAGAGTCTTTTGTTTTAAAACATGCGCATTTGCGATGTTGAATGAAGATAATATATACTGTACTACTGATGGTGATGGTGAAGATCGCATCAACATCAATAACGTAGTTTAGGAGGAATTAGTGGCCATACAGACATACAGATGTGGAAACCGACTTTTTATAGGTAAGACGTATGTATAGATAAATGATGAACTGAGGCAAGGCGACACCGACGCCGAACCAATGCCCGGGTCTTTCTGCGATAACCATACCTACCGAAAACTGTGATAACATGGCCAAGGTCCACTGTAATTCTTATCTTTGTTTACCAAGTAGAAACCGAAAGGTTTGTTTTACAACAGTTTTATATTCTCACTACTTTTATGGGCACTTATAGCGGAACCTTCAAAGGTTCGCCAAACAGTAATTTAAGACTTTTTGTTAAAAAATAAACTAGCAACTGGGATCTCCTCTGGGATGAATCAAGCTTTGGATTTGGTGAAAAAACATCCAAAGAGAATAATTTGAGTCCCTTATCTGATTGACGGTAAGCTTTGGGCTTCGGTATATGGTATTTTTTTCGTCGGCAGTTAAAAATCAGGAAAACCTCCACCTATCTCACCCCGCGCTGACTGCACTATGGCAGAGGTGCGTATATATCAGAAAGAGATTTTAAAAATCCTGCGGAGTATTGATATGAACAAGGCTAGTGGACCTGATGGTATACCAGCAATAGTCCTGCGTAGTTGTGCCCCTGAGTTATCTCCTATTCTCACGCGCCTGTATCGCCTCTCACTAGAGACTAGAATTGTACCCAAGACATGGAAGCTTGCCAATGTGCAGCCCGTGCCCAAGAAGGGCAGCCGTAAAGACCCTGCCTACTACCGCCCTATTTCGGTCACCTCCATACTCTGTAAGATTATGGAGCGTGCACTAAACAAGAAACTCCTCGCGCTCCTGAAGGTAACGATCTCCTCAGCGACCACCCATACGGATTCCGCTGTGGGCGGTCGACTGGGGACCTTCTGGTGTATGCCACTCATATTTGGAGTGAGGCCATTGAGAAGCATGGCGAAGGCCTTGCTGTGTCTCTTGATATCTTCAAGGCCTTTGACAGGGTTTGGCACGCAGCCCTTTTAAGCAAGCTTCCCTCATACGGTATTCCTGCTGGCTTTTGCACCTGGATGTAGGATTTTTTGAGTGAATGATCAATCCGTGTAGTTCTAGACGGTTACACGTCTGATGTGAAGGCTATCGACGCGGGAGTTCCTCAGGGGTCGGTTCTGTCCGCGACTCTTTTCCTGCTGCATGTTAACGATATGCTTGGACCCGGCATCTTTGGGTACGCAGACGACAGCACAGTAACGGATAGATATCTGGCAGATACAAAAGCCAGCAGGGGCGATATTCGGTCTTGTCAAGAGGCCATGGTTGGTCGCTTGAACGAAGCTCTCAAGGCAGTGCCTGATTGGGGCGAAGCCAATCTAGTGTCGTTCAACGCCACCAAAACACAGGCGTGTTTATTTTTCGCTAAACGGAGTCCATTTCATCTAGCTCCGACTTTCCGGAGCGTATCTGTGGAAATTACCGACAACCTACAGCTCCTGGGTGTTGAGCTATCAACCAATCTCAACTTTGGACAGTACATCGAATCAAAAGCCAAGACTGCAGCTAAAGAACTTGGAATCCTCTCGAATCTCTCTCGATCAGCCAAATACCAACTGGCTGCTTTGGATTCGGTGGAAAAACGTGCAAAGGAATTAATTTGTGATCCGCAGTTGATTGAAGCTAAGCTGCAGAGCCTCGAGCATCGGCGTAGGGTTGCGCGTTTGTCGGTCTTTTACAAGTTGCACTTCGGAGAGTGTGCGAAGCAGTTGCACGACCTCATTCCGCCGGCCCTTTTCCGCCATCGGAAGACGCGATCCGGGCGAGCGCTTCATCCTTATGTCGTGGATCTTCCAGCTATCCGCACGAGCCGCTTTGGCTCGACTTTTGTAATGCATACGGCTAAGGAATGCGTTATCTGCGAGTGTGTTCCCTGATCAATATAATCTGGATGCCTTCAAGGCTAGAGTGAATAGGCTGTTCTTAGACAGGCATGCTCATCGGCCGCATCGTCACTTACCACCGTGAGGTAATGGTTAAATGCCTGGCTAGTCAATAAGTAAAGAAAAAAGTAAGGTAATCTACATAAAATTCTCTACAACTTTTGCTTTTCACACTTCTTTCGAATTCCCAACCGTTTACGAGCAGAATTATTGCCTTTTTCAACAATAGATAGAGTGCTTCAAGAGGAAGGTTTATACGCATGGAAAAAAGGGTAGGCAATGGTAAAGTGGATGTAGTGTAGGTGTAAGTAAGTATGAAGCAAAAGTTGGAGAGAGTTTTAGGTAGATTACCTTAGTATGAGAAGTTTTTTTGCTATAGGCCGCCGTTTCCTTAAGCGAACATATTTTCATCGTGACAAAGCCCGCCATGCGTTGCGACCATGTCTTATTAGAGGCCTTCAGATCCAGGCCCTCAGATCAAAAAATAATCAGTAAAATAAACAATCATCTTGGCATGTGAGGCCCTGCGGCCTGCTTTTACTATGATCCAGGATTTGGCAGACCAGGTAGTAGATCGACTGCCGGCTGACCTCCATGACCCTGTAAAAGGGGTAGCTGACCGGATTGGATCATGGTTATGCAGTAACTCGGACTCGGATCTTCAAGTTCAACCAGCAAGTCACCAACCAGCAGGGGTGCCAAGTGTAGAGATCATAGCAAAATCATCAAATAATTGTTGAGGAGTTAGGTCTGTGAGATATCCTTCAGATAATTACTCCAAATCCAACTTCTAATATTGAAAATGTGAAAGTTGTTGAATTTTGAGAAAATTATACGAATTTGTATTGAAGCTTATATGAAATTCAATGTGGTTCCCGCAGGAACACGGCATAACACGGTGAGCTTGCGGACGAATTTGCTGTTAAAGGTAGTTAAAATATATCTTTTTATACATTTCAAAGTATTTAATTTATATAGAATCTCACAACAGTGTAGGTACAACAAAAATTTTCATTGTAAAATTATTACCAAGTGAAATTAAAACTAAAAACCATATATGTTTTTATGTATATAAGTCTTTATTGCATAAGAAATAAATACAGATAAGAGAAAAATATAATTAAAAAATCATCATAATTAATTAAATTTATCTGTATCTTACTTAATCATAACTAAAATTATAAATTCTATAGTATGTATTACTATAATTGCTTTGGTTGTTTACATGGGGTAACTAATCTCTGCGAACCATTCTAAAAATTTAATTCAAAATTTAACTAAAATTTGGAAAATTTATAACACCCGTACAATACTTGTCTCAGTAAAGCAGCTTTACTATGCATTCTCACAGTGCTCGTCCCACTGCATTCAATTAGTGCCGTTCGCTACTCAAGTATTTTCAGTTCGAAGAACCCTGTGCGTTCGCGCACACTGTGAGACTTCATAGTAACGTTTCTGAATACAGAGGCCTTATCATTGATTATACTGTACATCGCCTTGAGTTATACGATCCAAGTCATATCAATGCAAGTTAGTGTTATTTTTGTCTTTCGTATGGGAGCCATATACAACACAAGCCGATGTTGATGCATCGCCTTCACTTCATAGCCGATTCGGCCAAGGATGCTAATTTACAATCATATTACCTAAGATTATGCCTGACTCTTATAGCCTTACAATTTAATTTGGATACAAATGAGTATTCGTTTCTTAATATAGAAATCATTGCATTCCAAAATCCAAATTCACAGTCCAAATCTCGCGAGCGCTGTGCTGCGCTGTGTGTATTGAAGTCCCAGAACCAGTATAAAATGAGCTAGCATCTCTAACGACGGACATAGTCATGTTAGCTTATTTTATACTGGTTTTATGTAGGTCGATATGCTGGCATCTGACGATCTTCTTTTCGTGCGATGAACGCACCGCTCGAGCGGCACACGAACCGTTACTGCAACGGCGCATCCGCGGCGTGTTCACGAGATCTGGGGCTCTATTTTTAAGTCGCTCGACTCGGTTCGAGTGGTTTTAAATTTTGATTTTCGGCAAGAAATATTCAAAATTTTTTCAATTACATTACCAATACCGAAAGAGTACGGTTCAAAAATAGAAAAGTTCAGCATCTGCGTCAAAATATCGAACTTTTCATGCCGAAAATCAAATTTGAAAACCGTTCGAATGGGGGCGAGCAATAAAAAATTAGCAACCTTAAAACCTTAAAACGGCATTCATCACGCACGGGCTGAGAGCACATCACGGGTGAACAATCTCATCTCTATTCTTAAACTGAACGTACACCGGATGGTTGGCTCGCAAAATGAAGTCGGTGATGAACATGACATCTTGGGACAGGGTTACCGGTAACATCTTGAAGTGCCGGAGGACCGACGACACGGCCAACTTCATCTCCATCATTGCGAACTTTTGACCTGGATTAAAAGATTCAAAAGATTTTCAAAGATAGGAAGTAAGGAAGTTGTGAGTGGAAGAGTGGAAGTTAGGGAATATGGTTAGTTGCCTTATTTCGTATTTTCGAACATGTAGTGGGAGGTTAAGGTTATCAGGCATGTGAGAGCATACTTATTTGCATGTTCACAACAAATAACACACCTATCTACTGACTAAAGAACCGAATAATTTGCATATAATTTGTGTAATTATTATCTTTTTAGGGTTAAAGGACGGGCAATCAAGTGGAATTTGAATGTCGAGTGGAGAAAACTCGTTGATTGGAGACAACAAACACAGACAATCGGCTCAAACGGCAAATCCTGTATAATGTTACATTATTACTATTATTTTCGAATTAATTGGTAAATAAATTATATAGGGATAAAAAAATGTTTTTAACAAGAACAAAAATATTTCTTTAATATGACGTCATAATCCTCATCAAATAAATTATCGGTCTAAGTGGTGCGCCTTGTACTCTGCTTCTTTTTATACTATGACTTTAAGGAGGCCTATTTAGAAGATTCCATATTTCTCACCGATGCAGTTCCGGGGTCCGGCGCTGAAGGGCACATAGCTGTAGGGGTGCCAGGTGGGCTCACCACGGAACCTCTCGGGGTTGAACTTTAAAGGCTCCAAGAACTGGTCATCACGCCGCTGCAGATCGTACACTAGGATTGTGCACTCAGTCCCGGCAGGGACAGTACAGTTCTCTATAAAAATGTATGTACACATTTATTTAGACGTTTAACAACTGTAATATAGTTTACTTTTTTTTTGTTTGCTGAAGCTATTAAAACCTCAGTTGCAAGTAAATTTCCCCTTCTAATACGAAAAGAGTTTAATTTAGTTAAAATATTTATTAACTACTGGACCCGGCGCGACTTCGTTCGCGTACGCCTACTTAACACATACTTACCCTTTCTTTCTTTCTTATAAACCTTCCTATTGAATCACTCTGTCTATTGTTGAAAACCGCATTCAAATTCGTTGCGCAGTTTTAAAGATCTAAGCGTACATAGATAAATATATAGTGACAGAGGGCGGGAAGCGACTCTGTTTTGTACTATGTACCAAAGATTTAAAAAAAATTAGAGCTTAATAACATGCCGAATAAGAATAAAAATTTAACTTACTAAGTTTCGTGGTTTCTGTGATTGTCCTCATGACGAAATGTACCGGGGGATATAGTCGCATGGACTCCTTGATGCAGCACTCCAGGTATTTCATTTGGGTAAGGTCGTTCATTGTAGTAGCGCGGTTTGATCCTTTGAATATTTCATCCACCTCCTTACGAGCTTTGTCCTTTAATAAAAATAAATTAAAAGCGTTGTGGAATATTCGATAAATTCCTATAATTATCCAAATAAACCATGCAGCTTACCTGAACATCTAAATGATTAGCCAGAGACATCAATATGAATTGTAGTGCTGTTGCTGTCGTATCATGACCCTGAAAAAAGATCATCATCATTACAATTAAATTTAAATTAACATAAGTAATGTGATAAATTCAACTACCACTATACCTCAAACATAAAGGTGTCAACCTCCTCGCCAATCCCTTTAGCGTCTATAATGCCCTGCTTCTCAGCTTGCAGCAATAAGTCCAGCATGGCCAGTTTCTTCTTACTATACACTCTTGTGCTCTCGTCATCGGTGTCACTCATACTTTCTGCTTCGCGAATTAGGTTTTCGAAGTCGCACGTTTCCCGCCTGTTGTTGATAACGCTATCCCTGAATGAGCTCAGCTGATGCAACACTTGTCTCTGTTTGATCCCGTTGTTGGTGTAACGGTAAATCCAGTTTATGAATAACCAAATCCTCTGAGCTCTGTACACAATCAACTGCCCAAGCTGGTGGATAGCATTTTTATATACTTTAGCATCTTTGTTTGATTGCTCATCCAATGTAATGCCCATTGCAGTTTCTGAAATAAGTTGATAATATAGAATCATCAAAAATTTTTTTAAAGTAGGATAGTGGTAGGGTAGGAGTAGTAAAGCACGTGAACAAACGCGCCGGGCCAACTAGTATAATATAAAAGGTATCTTAAATTTTTTTGTCGAACGTAGCGGAAGCCAAAACCGAACCTTCGATCGATACAACGAACAATAAATTCTACTCACCGCAAATAGAGTTAATTGTGAAATCGGATATAAATGAAGTCACATCAGTTTTTGGTTTATCAACTTCATCGCGAAGTTTCTTGACTAAAGTCCAGCTATTTTCCTCTAATATGGTATGGAATCTACGCAGAATGTTGAAGTGAAAAGCTGGAGTGAGAATTCTCCTTCTTTGAAGCCATTTGTGTCCTGAAACCAGTACAGATAGGTATCTGTGATATTATTATCTCATCTTGTCGTTGTTTATGGTACTTAAATCCAAACACAAGCTGCTTTAAATTGTAATTCTATTTTTCAGGGTCGTGGTTCTATATTGCACTTTAACAAAAGTCTACAGTAAAAACTATGCAGCAGGCTAAGGAACAAACCTTTTAGTGAGCTAGGTCACTTTCTGTGCTTAAATCAGATACCTAATTAATTAAATTATTTAGCGGTTAAATTACTGTAACGATTAAAAGTTTCGTGGTAAGGATTCTGATGTGGGCAGGGTTCACGTTCTGATTTTTTGTAATACGTAAACTAAAGGTCTTTTTTTATTGTGATGTTTTTAATACCCTATAATTTAACTTTTTATGTATTATTTGGTTATGATAAAATATTGCGAATACAACATTTATTAAGTATCTACCTAGCGAGTAGCGAGTTTCTAACGTCCGATCAAAAAAAAGTTTACACTAAAAATTCAAATCAATTTCAAAAATTAATTTCTCCGACGCCGTCTGCTACTGTCTTATATAGGCGGCTACGAACTCGCACCTTAAGGCTGCACATACAGCCCCACATCCCCCGAATTCCTTGCTTCGTTGGACAATTTAAAGGTTAGCAAAACATACAAAAAACATCAAAGCGACCTGTAGCAGTGCGACGCGTCGTCTGTTGCTGTCGTATGCAAAAATATACCTTTAGTAAAAAAAATCATTCACCGTCACTAAGTAGCAATCCATCTTGAAGCCAAGGTTCAAGCAGTTGATATAAGAAACCTTTTTTCGTATTTCTTGTACTCGATAAAACAACCTGCCGATAAAACAACAAACAAATAAACACACAGATATGGTCTGTTAAAAATCTGATTATTATTTTAACTACCTAAATTCAATCGTTATTCCGTCAGAAAATGTAAAGCTGATAATTCTGTTGTTACTGGAAATTTGATAATCCAGATTTAGAAATCGAATTAAACCTGATACATTTGTAGGTACAGGTATGTATTTATAATATTATTAAGCTCACCTTCAGGTTCAAAAAACTAAATAGAAACATTGTTCATATAATTACGTTAAGTAGGTTTGACGACCTGAGTGGTTCAATGGTTAACAATGGTTAACATGGTCTGCCACGCAAGAGGTCCCGGGTTCGATTCCCGGCCGGGAAGAAATTGAAATGATGAATTTTAATTTCTTGTACGGGTCTGGGTGTTCTATGTATAATAAGTATGTATTTAAAAAGTATTTAAGTAGTTTATAACTTATCTAGCACCCATAACACAAGCTTTGCTTACTTTGGGGCTAAATGGCGCTGTGTGAATTTGTCCACGAATATTTATTTTATCTTATGGTGTAAAAAATAAGCCAACACTATTCAGTTTACGGCAATGTTTTATATGGTTCGTAGTGGGTGGCTTACCTCAACGTCTTCCGGATTATAAAGAAGGACTACCCTTTTCGGTCCAAAATATATTTTAAATAAATACTTATACGTATTGGCAAGTGTTCTAAAATAATAGAACAGTTTAACTGAAATGTTTTAAGAATCGATTAAATATTTAATAACATTTAGGTACTTCCTTATGAGGGAGGAAACATATTGGTTAAATACACTTTACAAAGGCTAACAAATTAAAATTATGTTTACCTGGGTCCATGATAAAATCAAGCCCATTTTGCACCAGTATTATTCCTTTAGGTCCGGGAATTTTTTCAAATTCTTCATGTTTCTGCCATCTCTCCAACGCAATTAGAAACAATAATATTAAAATCGTTCCAAATAGAAACCAAAGCATCGTGGAATAATTCGTTGTTTTCAATAAACCAAAGCAAGCGACTATCAACAACAATGTGCGTTGGACAGTTACATGATGCATCTATATTTTAAGACCATATAGGCAAATAAGACTCATATCTACTTTCCATATGGGTTCCGTTGGTTTTAATATCTATCATTCTTTTATTTTTATTTCTGTCGCTAAGAATTTTGTCGCGACTTTATACACGATTTTGACACGATTAAAAACGACTCATGAAAAAATATGTTTAATTAAAAAGCTTTTTTCAATAAGTATGGGATTCCTCATCATCATTCACTAGTTTTTTTATTGTCTAGGCAACCAGGTTTAGGTGCCTAGGGAAGGCACACGGCCAGACGGTCCACCTGTTGGAAAGCGGCACCGTCCTCCAGGTTAATTGCAACTTAAGGGGACCGGATGCGGTGCCGGCCTACCTGTAGACATGCTTTTTGAAGAACCCCATGTTATAGAGCAAAGGAAAGAGTTCAGGTTAACAAAATTATATTTTAAGATTTAAGACTGTAACGTCATTTTTGCATCAAAATGGGTTTCGTTCTCATTCGGCCTATTAGGTCCAGTTCATGATACGTCTAGTGTGTGTTGTTCTGCGAAAATTATTGTGAGAGAAGTGATAGAATACGTTGCAGGGTCGGCAACACCGGAGTCTTACCCTTGGTATTGCAAACTTCCGTAGGCTTCGGTAACTACTTACCATCAGTCAGGTCGCAAGCTTGTTTACAACCTTAGTGGTATAAAAAATAAGATTGTTTTATAATTGGGCATTGCCAGACGAAGCCTGCTGGTACAATGGGCCCGAGTTCTATTTTCGTATTAAAGATACGGAACCCTAAAGTGAAGTTATGAAATCCTGTTATCAAGTTTATTGGTCCGGAGGTCAGACAACACAAGTTGATTGTCAACTAATTATAAGTACCGAACTTCATATGCGTATCATTGTCATGGTTTGTACAGCATTAATTGTAGTTAAACACCATTATCAAAAGAGAAAGTAGGTATATATTGTTAATGTGGTATTTGGGAGGATAAAGGGAAAATAAATAAGAAGACGCGTTAGAAATAGGTACATAGGTCGTTTTGTCCCGGAGGGTGTACTCCCTACTAAAGCTTTTTAATAAAGTCATTTATCTCTGTTCTCGAACTTAACGTATATAGGGTGATTGGCTCGTAGAATAACATCTGTTATGAATGTGAGTTCCTTCGGGTTGGTCACTGGCAGCAGCTTGAAGTGGCGCAGCACCGCCGACACCGCCAGCTTCATTTCGATCATCGCGAACTTCTGGCCTGAGATCACATTGAATACAAATTGTTTATGACGCACATTATCGAGCATAACTCACATACAATAACGATATTTCGTAGACACGTATTTCGACATTGATTTGACTACCAGTAAGTATTTGGAAAAGGAGCACACATTCCACACCCAAACTTTATATCGGAATACCAACTAAATAGATCAACGGGTTATCTGGGATTACTATTTAAAAAAATTAAATTCTCTATTTTATAAATAAATAATAATCATTTTTCCGTTAATGTCCCGGTGGTGCTCACGCGCACGAGGGCCCGGGGTCCATCTTAACCATGATCCAGGATTTGGCAGATCAGGTAATTGTAGTGGAGCGACTGCCATCTGATCTTCGTGACCCTGCTACCAGGGGAATACCAGACCAGATTGGATCATGGTACAATATTCCGTTGCCTGAATGTGCAGGATTCATCACGATGTTTTCCCTCACCGTCAGAGCATCGGTTAGTATTCAATTAAGGAACTTTTACTTTTTTACAATCTAATACACCTATATCGATATCCATTTATCGGACAGTTTTATAATATAGTTGCGAACTCACCGATGCAGTTCCGGGGTCCAGCACTGAAGGGCACGTAGCTGTAAGGGTGCCACGTGGGCTCAGTAAGGAATCTCTCTGGACGGAACTCAAGGGGCTCCACGAACTGGTCATCACGCCGCTGCAGATCCTGAATCATTATGGTACACTCTGTTCCTGCCGGTATTACGTAATTCTCTGCGGAAAACAGGAGACGTCGAATCATAATTAAGCTAAATGGACAGTAAATTAATCGATATAGAATAGGGGCAATGACTGCAAAATTTTAGTCCATCACGTAGATTATCAAAAAATATTGGACCTTTTTTTATTTTGTTACATCAACAAAAAAATGACGACACAGTATGCGTTGAAATGTTGCGTGACATCACGCTCACGAGCCCCCCACTCCCAAATTTTGATTCACTTTATCTTTGTCGTCTTTTATTGATTTGATAAATAAAAAATAGTGCCTAATATTCTTTAATAATCCAACATACTGGCCAATTAGAATTAGAAAGTTTTGACCCAGTCATCATCCCTATTACGTATTTAACATATTAAAGGCACGCCATTTTCCCATAGTGATAAGCAGAGACCACATCGTTGCCTTTGCCTTGTCCTGACAAATCTCTCTCGCTTCTTCCACATTCATTAACCTTTCGGGTCGGGTTTGAGTGAGCTGACTTTTCTTCAAAATATCATCTCTTTTGGCGAGGCAGTTTCATGATACGTATTGTATGTCTCAGTTTTCCGACCACTCCGACCATTCATATTATTTCATATTTCATTTATTCGCTGTTAAATGGTACAATATGGTTGTTATAAATAGGTATTCGTTTCACATTTAACACCTTATAAAAGGCACTACGAATGTCAGGTAGTTGAATACAATTAATAATTAATAATAAGACATGTCTTAAGATTACAAACCATTCAATTAGTATAAAACTTATCAAACCAAATTTTCAAAACATTACATTATGTCAAAGTTTAAATACATTCAAATATAAATATAAAATATCCATAAATAATAATCATAATCATAAAAAAATCATTATACAAAATAAGTACATAGGTCAAAATATTAAATTTCAAGTTAAAGTTGGTTGATTTAATTAAATGTTATTTAAAAATTCATCAATTGTGTAATATGCCTTGTCCAAGAGGTATGCTTTTAAAAATTTTTTATATTTGTTATATTTATTTCATTTCTTAAGTTTTCCGGTATTTTATTATTTATTTTAATAGCAGATGCATAGGGACCTTTTCAAAATAATTGCATAGTCGAGTCAGGTTGGAGTAATTGATTTCTAGGTCTAAGTTCTGGATAAGACGGGAAAGTTGGATTTATTAGTGAAAAGTTGTGTATTATTTCTGACAAATAAGGCCGTTTCCAAAATAAACAATGAGGGCAGAGTCAATATGCGTTTTTCAAAAAATTGTGGTCTACAGCTGTCCCTCTGGCGGATTTTTGCGAGAACACGAATGCACTTTTTTTGCATTATAAACAGGTCACGTGATTTCGCGTGGTTACCCCACAGAGTTATTTCATAGCACAGCCATGCCTCTGCGTACGCGTAATAAGCATTCACCTGCCATATATTTTTTCGTCCATCCTCTTATAATACATGCCCAAACTAGTAAAGCATTCCTCTTTCTATCTTAGTTACAGTACCACAAACTTGACCCGGTGCCAAAACTGGAACTGGAAAAATTGCAGCACTTCATATTTAAACGTATTTGAAATGACATATCAATGCCAAAATCATTTGTACTAGACCAAAAATTGTGCAGCAGCGTCTGTTTTTACGCCGTCTGCATTCTCCGATTCGCCTACGTAGCTTTGAGATCATTTGAGATAATAGATATTAATACTATTAACTGATTTGGATGAGGCTCAAGTCCAGCTGCGGACTAATATAGATTACCTATTGTTTTTCGTAATAAAGGGAGAAGGTTATGAAAAACATACTTAATTGTAAGTCATGGGTAATTTCCCTCATGATAAAGAACACCGGTGGGTACAGTCTCATCCCTTCCTTGATGCATGCCTCGACGTACTTCATGTCGCCAAGGTCCTTGGTTGTTGTCGTTCTATCAGAGTTGCCAAATATTTCGTCAATTTCTTTTCGTGCTTTTTCCTTAAAATTAATATTTTTATTTACAAATATCCGTTTAATGTATTAATAATTGACGTTTATTATTTTACTTACTTGCGCTTCAGGATTACTTGCCAAAGACATAAACAAGAACTGCAGAGCGGTTGCAGTAGTGTCATGACCCTAAAAGAGATTCACGATAAAAATTATATTTAAATAATTTAATGAAATATTTACCAACCGAAACTAATTTTACCTCAAACATAAACGTGTCGACTTCTTCTCCAATACCTTTGGCATCGATTGTACCTTGCTTTTCAGCCTGAAGGAGTAAATCTAGGAAAGCAAGCTTTTTCTTCTTATAAATATTAGAAGTTATGTCATCGCTGTTTTCGTCGGCACTTTCAACTTCACGAATCAAACTTTCAAAGTTACCCTCACGCCTGTTCTTAATGACATTGTCTCGGAATGAGCTCAGCAAATGCAGTACTTTTCTCTGTTTCCGTCCACATGCTGTCAAGCCGAATATCCAGCTGGGGTACAACCAAAGCCTAATCGATCTGTGTACGATCAGCGCTCCTAGCTCGTATATTGCATTTTTGTAGCTTTGTCCTGCATTATTTGCTTGTTCATCAAGCTTTACGCCCATTGCAGTTTCTAAAATAATTCCGTAAACACGTGAGTAATAAAAATTATTATTAGCCCTATTATTTTTATATTTAGACTAGCAGCCGCCCCGGCTTCGCACGGGTACCACTACGGGTACACTGGTATATAGCCTATGTCACCCGGGGATAGTGTAGCTTCCCAACGGTGAAAGAATTTTTGAAATCGGTCCAGTAGTTTCGAAGCCTATTCAATACAAACAAACAAACAAACAAAAAATCAAACCTTTCCTCTTTATAATATTAGTATAGATGAAGTGTTTTCCGAGCGCGCTCCATATTTTGTAGATGAGATCCAGAAACCAATATCTATGCCTGTGTCAGGTTTTTGTGAAAATAGATCGTTTAAGATTACATTCAAAGAAGATTGGGTAAGTATGTAGGGGAAGTGGACTATGGCCAAATAACAACATCGGTATAGTATTTACATTTAGCACCCGCAAATACATCCTTGTAGAGAAGAGCATCAAAATATGACAGGCAATTCTTAAAAAAAAAAACGATTTTTACTTGGCACATTTTGTATGGGAAGTGCCCTTTACTATAAACCAATGGAGTTATCGTTACAGTATATGGGTTGAACACCTTTAATCCTATTCTTATACTGCATTATATCAAAATCGGAATCGGCAGTTTTGAGAAAAAGCATTCAATTGTCACATTTGTATGACAAGTGCCGTATTCTTTGAACCAGCAGCGACATGGTTACGAAGTATAGGTTGAGCACCTTCAGCTATGTTCTTATGCCGCACGACAACATCAAAATTGGTCCCGGCAGTTTAGAGAAAAATGTTACTTGTCATACAAGTGTGACAAAAGAATGCTTTTTCTCGAAACTGCAGGGACCGATTTTGATGTCATGTGGCAGAACATAGTTGAAGGTGCTCAACCTATACTTCGTTACCATGTCGCTGCTAATTCAAAGTTTTTTTTTTTTTTATGTTGTACGATAGGCAAACAGGCAAGCGGGCCACCTGATGGAAAGTGGTCACTACTGCCTATAGACATAAGCAACACCGAGACTATCGCCAATGCGTTGCCCACCTCTATAACACGTTACTCTGGCAGCAAAAAGGCAAATATCCCTCCACTGCCAAAGCCACGGTTCCCCAAATTCCCACCCCATGGAGCTCTGGAAACCTTACTCACCGGCAGAAACACAATCCTATTTAAAAGAGTATTGTTTAGTTGCGGTATTCTGTAAGGTGGAGGTACTTCCCCAGTCGGGCGGCTCCAATTCGAACGGGATACCCCGCTATGCCCTCTACCTCTCTTAGAATACGGAAGTTGTCATTCAAACATGTGATAAATAAACGCTTTTTTCTCGAAACTGCCGCGACCGATTTTGGTATTGTGCGGCATAAGAACATGGTTGATGGTGCTCTATCTATACTCCGTAACCATGTCGCTGCTGGTTCAAAGAATACGGCACTTGTCATAAAATGTGACAAATAAATGATTTTTTCTCGTAATATTGAAAATATAGAATAGCACAATCCCCTTATACTCGTAGGTGTTGTACAAGGTGACTATTGTTTTCGAGGCAAAAGATCTAGAGTCTAAGTATGCTGGAAAATGGCCAGCATCGTTTTCCATTGTTACATTTGATAACACTGCGATCTTTAACCCGCCTGCCATGCGTGTAGATTATGGTAATAACCTCCCTTATTTATTTTTCTATGAACCTCGCCATTCGTGGAAAAGGCACTGAGTTCCGCAGTGGACTATTATGGCTGTGATGATGATGATGATGATCAAACTACATTTATAAAAAGCGCGCTCGAGAAACACTTACCTTAAATGTTAAAGAGGCTCTACCTGTCTTCCTGTTGCAGCTAAACTGGTGCAGCTATTTTGATGAAATTCGGTATGGAGCTAGTTTAGCAACTGAGGATGGACCTACGAGTAGGCTAGTTTTTATTACCCTCTACTCGCAAGCTCGCAAGATGTAGGCACAAAAGGTCAAGCGATTGGGGCCACGGGCCGAAAGCTATTCTAGCTATAAAGTTTCATATTTACCGCAAATTGAGTCCAATGTGAAACCCGATATAAAAAGCGATATATCTGTTTTAGGTTTTCCTACTTCTTCCCGAAGCTTTTCAACGAATTTCCAAGTGTTCTCTTCTAAAATTGTGTGGAAGTTCCGTAAAATATTGAAGTGAAATGTAGGAGTAAGGACTTTTCTTCTTTGTTGCCACAACCTGCCTGTAATGTAATAAAAGGATCTATTTAACACAAGTGTTGTAGCGGTGAGACGTCTGTTAACGCAGATGGTTTTTGACAAATATATAATTAATTAACTTAATTTCTTATATAAGTGGGCGGGCTTGGTGTTTGATGGTGAAACGGTACAATTATTAGAATAGTTTGGTAGTGAGGTAATTTTAAATTTAGTATATGTAGTAATACTGTAGTATTGTATTAGTTTAAAGTACCCGATTTATTATCGGTAGAAGTATCAACAGATCTTTATAGTTGTATTCTAAAATCTTTAAGCGAATACCCGTAATTGGCTTTCTGTTTCGTAATATTACAAATATTATGTAATTGTATGGCTTTTGGTCTTCCAAATAAAATAGCTTGAAACAAATATACCTACAAATATTTGCAAATATTAAATAAAGATTCATGGGTTCTTAATCGGCAGCATGTCTTCGACAATGTGCCTCGGAAGGTAATCTGGTGGACCCCAAGATTCAAATGTCAGCCAAAATTGGTCGGCGCTGACGAAGCACGTCTGCGAACTCCACGACAACTCCCATTTATGTGTAGAGTGCGTGAATAGGAATCTAATCGAATCCTTCAGGATCTTGTTCAGGGTAGTTAGAGACTGTACATAACTAGTTCTATAAGTATACCTATAATGCATATTCTAACAGTTTAAGCTTAACTTACCATCACTTAAAAGCAGACCATTCTGCAACCATGGCTCAAGAAATTTGTACAGAAATCCCTTGCGAATATTTTTGTTGCTGGACAGCACCACCTGCGATTTAATTTTTTTTTGTAGTTACCACTAATGCTTACTGATGTTCTGGACAAAGGTGGCCGGCCTTTCTATAAAGTGGACCATCTAACTTTGTGCCTCCCTAGTCCTTTAAAAGAACGAGCATACAACGCGCCTGATTAATAAGTATTAGCTACAACAGAAGGAAAGATAAGGATAAGATAACCAGCAGTTACTGGTTATCTTTCTGAAGAGCGTTTTATAACAAATACTTCTTCAAGAAAATGTTTAATGACGACGTGGTCGACTAAACATAAAGTTCACCGCCTTTGTCCCACAGAGGAGGGTAGACAGAGTCTATGGACCGCCACTTTGCTCTCCCAGCGCTCCCCGAAATGCCAATCATTTCGATCTAGTGTCGTCGGCCACCTTCGACAAAAAAACGACCTTTGCCGAATCCTTCGGCTTTAGCCCTAAAGGTTCCGAGCAAGTTGACCGAGCCAATAAATTGCAATTTTTTTTATCGTGATTTAATTTACCTTTTTATATTATACAGTCAATATAAACCTTAAATTATTAATTGTAGCTTGTAGCTAATCTTGAACAAAAACCTTCAGCTTCGGCTTCGGCCGAAGGTTATGGCGAAAGCCGATTAAGGCCTTCGGCCAGAAATTGACCTTCGGTCTGACACTAGAGCTTGCTCAATTATTTTGTGTCTGATGTCAATCCCTCCAATCACCCCAACTTATAAAAAATAAAATGATAAAAAATTCAAGCCAATTCATTGTCCACTCTGTCCGCTCGTTCATTAAGTCACTTATATTACAATCACCCCAGCTTTTAAGTTAGAATATCAAAACTTTCGAGCTCGCCCCACTCGCTCATTCATTAATTTATGTTACTTTTCTTATGATTAGCCAAGCATGCCAATTTGCCCTCGCCTCGCTCGCGCAATTATTAATCTATGTTACTTTTATTACTATTGTCTCCACTTTGACTATAATAACTATACACAATTCGCTGTAAAGATTGAATCATTAAACACGTTACCTAAATACTTTTGTTACGATAATCCTAGCTTAGCTTAGCAATACCAAAATACCAATACTTACCTCGATATCTTCTGGGTCATAAATGACCACGACGTTCTTTACACCAAATTTAACTTTGTACATTCGTTTGTATTGGTTAGCTAGCCTTTTGAAAAAGTAAAACAGTTGCACTAAAAAAAAAAATACGAACATTTTAAAACTTGCATATTTTGTCAATGTATTTAGTTACTGCACAGAGTTTCTGTTCCCAAAACTCTTTATTGCAATTTTCTATAGTAAAGTGCTTAAAAGTTTCCGTGTTATTCATATAAAAATTTGTATTTACTAACCAGGGTCCATCAAGAAATCCAACCCATTCTGCACGATAGGCAAGCCCTTCGGTCCAGGAATCCTCTCGAAGTGTTCATTCTTCTGCAAGTGCTGCACAACCGCTATCACTAGTAAAATTGCCGCAGTGGCAAAAACAAGCCAAAGCATTATTAACTGTATTCGATGTCCACCGCTGCAAATCCTTTTGAGAACAAGACTGCCAACGATACCAATTTTGTTATCAACAATTTGGATTAAGTACATAGGTATTTGATAAATTTGATAACAATTTGTAATTAAAAATAACAGATTTACTATTAACTAGTGCATTATTTTTAGTGGTCATTGGCTGGGTGGTGACCGGCAGAATATATTAATATAATAAGAATCGTGTTGGCGTCAATATCCTGGTTGTGCTCTCGCGCGCAAGGGCTCGGGGTCCGCGTTGACCGTAATCCAGGATTTGGCAGGTCGTGTAATTACAGTTAGGCGTCTGCCGTCTGACCTCCGTGATCCTCCCTGTTAACAGAGGAACCTAACCAGAAAGAATTATGGATTTGCAGCCGTGTTGCATGCAGCTCCTTACGCGGCGCCTAGTCTCCGAGACATAATTTCTAACATTAGATTATGAATTCTGGGGAAAGGCGGGTGTTGGCCCTTCATAAGTTTATGTTTTATTGTATATCTTGGACCAAAGCCTGAGATAGCTCGAACGCGACCAGTCGCTATTCCAATTTTGTCGTCGCCGATTCTAATATCAAATAGCCCAAATGGCGACAAATCGTCAACGTTAGCAACACCGCTTTACGGTCGCAGTTGAACTGACTCGAAGAGTAAGTTAGATTCCATTACTTTTGGAGTCGATGCCACACGGCAACCCTCCCTCTCCCCCAAAGGTTTTACCTCCTCCCCTGACGAAGATTACTGTGCTAGCACCGAGTCCAAAAATAATGATATGTAACTTTTGCAATTATGCAATTTAGGAGAATAAATAGAAAGAAAATGAATCTATTGCTTTTTATTTTCTGTTTATTAAAGCTTTTTTAATTAATTAATTTATCTCTAGTCTCGAACTTAACGTATATGGGATGCTGGGTTCGTAGTATGAAGTCAGTAACGTATGTGAGTTCATTCGGATTCGTCACCGGTAGCAGCTTGAAGTGGCGCAGCACCGCCGACACCGCCAGCTTCATTTCGATCATCGCGAACTTCTGGCCTGTATCATATGAAATACATTTTACATTCAAACTTACAATAGCTAGAGAGCTTTACTGACACACAATGAGTATAACTTATAGCTTAGTATACTATATACCGCATATTGATTTGATTACTAGTAAAAGTTTAAGCCGCAGTCCTAATTGGTCGCTGTGCAACGGTCGTACGACGGACGTCGCCCGGCCAAAAGACCTCAAAAGCACCCGTCGCATGATCGTTGCCAATTAGGACAGTCACTACTCATTTTACACACCCAACTATATAAGGACACATTGTCATAACGAAAATTAGGTTTTCATAGCTACTAATATTTTTAACATTTCCTATATCGAAGTCCTCAAATCAGCAGGTTCTTATGGTGTCTAAGTATCCTAGATCTCGTAAACTTACCGATGCAGTTCCGGGGTCCGGCGCTGAAGGGCACGTAGCTGTAAGGGTGCCAGGTGGGCTCGCCGAGAAACCTCTCTGGACGGAACTCAAGTGGCTCCACGAACTGGTCATCTCGCCGCTGCATATCTTGCACATTTAGGAGTCTGAATGTGTAACCATGATCCATTCGGGGCCCGATTGAGACGAGCAGTGGTCCAAGCTGCGTACGCAAATTGCTTCGCTCGTCGAGCCCGAGTGGTTCAGTTGGTCAACATCAGAGCCGGTCTGCCACGCAAAAGGTCCCGGGTTCGATTCCCGGCCGGGCAGAAATTGAAATGATGAATTTTAATTTCTGTTACGGGTCTGGGTGTTCTATGTATAACAAGTATGTATTTAAAAAAAAAAGTATTTAAGTAGTATATCAGTAATCTAGCACCCATAGCACAAGCTTTGCTTAGTTTGGGGCTAGATGGCGCTGTGTGAATATGTCAAAAAAATAAAAACATAAGCGACAGGTCCCTGTCCTCAAGGCCGAGTACACGACGGCAACAGATATCCTCCCGAATGAACATACACACCCCGGCACGACGCACAAAATTATGCTCGAGCTTGTACCCGGGGTATGTTAGGTATGATGTATCCAGCCGGGAAGGATATCTGAGTCTCCGTCAGAAAAAAAAAGGGCAGGCTGCGCAGACTCAAGGTGTTGATGGACTGCGTTGATATTACTATGAAGACCCCTAACATTGCAAAAGTCCACCTTCAGAGTGGATGGGGTTGCCGCTGTTAAAACCATTTTCTTTTTTTTCTTGGCTATGTTTGGGGGGTAATTAAAAGTTTGCAGGGGAAACGTTGCTCTGACAGCAAATAGGCAAAGGGCCTGTCATGACTGCCACGAAGACTGGCAAGTATGCGATTTGCTGGCGCTGCGGGCGAAAGGTCGTCTAGTCCCCCACTGACGTAACATCCGAGTCCACTCCGATCTCCTCCTCCGGCACGAATATTACGCCAGGAACTTTGCGCGAGACTGGCAGCTCAGCCTTCCAGGGCGGAGATTATATATTCCCTGGGTTCGGGAGCCCGTTCAGCCTGCGGGCGGCCAGCGGACAGTCGTTTGACTAGGTCTCCCTGACCGCCGCGCCAACGCACCGCCCCTACTCAGCCACGTAACAGCGAATATGAAAGGACGGCCCCTCCACTGCCATAGCCACGGTTCCCCATGGATCACTGGAAACCTTACTCACCGGTGAATCCCACTATGCCCTACCTCTCTTAAAACGTCTTAAACTCTCTACCTATACAATTACTAACATTTTATACGATGGTGTCAACCTATACGCCCACCACCACCACATTTTAATCTCGAAGTGTTCATTCTTCTGCAAGTGCTGCACAACCGCTATCACTAGTAAAATTGCTGCAGTGGCAAAAACAAGCCAAAACATTATAAACTGTATTCTATGTCCACCGCTGCAAATCCTTTTTAGATATGATAAATAAACAATGCAGAATAAAATAACAATTTTGTTATCAATCATTTAGATTACTTGTTTGTTTACGATAAAATGTTGTAATTAATTACGGATCAACTGTTACGTAAGTGTAGAGATAGCTTTTATTATATTATGTAGCCAAAAATTCTCTCACAAAATCCCTCAAGGTGGACCGACGAATTGGTGAAGATCGCAGGTACCAGCTGGATGCGGAAGGCACATGACCGGCCTTTGTGGAAATCTCTAGGGGAGGCCTATGCCCAGCAGTGGGTGTCTTCCGGCTGATGTAATGAGGTAGCCATTGGCTGTGTAGTGTCCGATAAAGTACAATATAGCCACCAACACCAACTCTTTCGACGTACGGGTGTCGTAGACAGACCAGCTAGTACCTTCAGACTTAGCCCAGACAATGGGCAGTAGCGTCTTCTGTCCGTTCTGTTTTGTAATTTCAACCTGCCTGATAAGCATGGAGATTATGGCCATAACCTTCTACTATTGAAAGGATTGGAGGATACTCGATGTAAACTCGGTGGAGAATAGTATGTAATAGGATATATGATGATGGTACCTTAGCCTTTTTAGCATTATAAATATGAAAATATAGGTATTACTTATATCTGATAAGCGAAAACAAACACTTCGCAAGTTTCGGAACACATCAATGCAAACATTGTTACTTGCAGAACTTATTAGATAAAGGAATGATGGTGTGGTACCCATCCAGGTAGGCCTCAAGTAGTGTGACAGGGACCTACCACAGGTAAAAGGCTGTCAAAAGCCAAATATTAAAAACAATTTATTTGAAAATCGTATATTTAAATCACAGTTTCATGTATATTTTATTCACAAAAACATTAATGCCAAGATGATGATGATTATTAGTATATTAAACGCACACTTTTTAATTTAACATAATCATAAAGAGAGGTATAGTACAGTACATTATAGGTAGGTAACCGTATGCGTAGTATGTACATAAATTGCTTTTCCACGTAATATGGTGTCTACCTTGTCGTACAGTATATAAATACTGTACGACAAGGTAGACCATGGTGGTAATAAAATGTGAAAATGGAGCCAAATACAATAGCACGCGCGTGGTTGTCGACTTCGGCGATAAAAGAATTGGGATCTAAACGGAAGCCAAGTTATGTGGGTAGATAATTCTAGTCAATTATTTACATAAACCAGATTACTTAGGATAAATTTATTAAAGCTTAAAATTTGACGTCTACACCTCCACATATGTTAACTTTCTGATATTTTAGTTTGTTCGTAAATTTCTTCTATTGCAACTAGTTGCCATGAAATACTATAAAATCCTCGTAGACAACTGGTGGTAAAACACAGTTACGATGGCGGCTCACGGCGGCTCACACGATGAAAGAGGCAATGCTCTACGCTTTACAAATACGACCCTAATGATGTGCATATTATTTAGCTATCGGCGACATACTTTGTAATTAGTTATCTGCGTGGAAATTTTATTTTTGTTATGGGTAAGGTTACGGTCATACCTTCAAAAATTAAGATTAGTTTAAATCCAAATAAACTCCAAATTACTATTCTTTAGCCTAGTATCACTTGATTATCTACTATAAATATTAAATTAATTGTTTTAGTACTTTATAGGCGAAAGTGTAAATTTTCTATCTCAGACTGATTGCCGAAATAATTAAATCGCGGACGAAACTAGGTTTCATATGCAATATGTGATATTAAGGAACAACTTGAGGCTGTTCACTATCGCCAACGCTGGGTGTCCTGTTTTTTTTAAATTATTTTTGAATGCGAATTGGCCCGTCACATTATAAAAAAATAGTAGACACTGACCAAAGACGCAAAACACCAACTCGCTGTTAACAAAACAATATTAGTACTTTAATTATTCGTACAGAAATGCAACGTAGAAGTACGCATCACAGCAGTTAAATCATCGGATTTTAGTGTGAGCCAATGAATTAAAATTAAAAGGTTTTTCAAGTTGTAATGAGTTAGAAAAATGTTGATGTTGTGTCGCCAGCTGGTGCGTGAAATAACTGACCTGAAAACACACTTTTCGCATTTCGCAGTACATTTTAAATGAAATATAGTTACACGGACAATTCACAGTCCGACAAGAATTAATTTATCTCTTTTCTAACTTAACATATACAGGATGTTTGGGCCTCAGTATGAAATCGGTGACGAAAATGACGTCGCTTGGCCGCGTCACCGGGAGCAGCCTGTAGTCGCGCAGCACCGCTGATAGCGCCAACTTCATCTCCATCATGGCAAACTTTTGACCTGGAGAGACATTTATATTCATAAAACAGACAAAATGAAAGGTATTTACAATAAAAGTTCTGAGGAAAAAACCACAAAAATCACCAAACATACGCATTAAAAATTAAAAAGGCGTCCGTCCACACCTTTGTCCATTTATTAATTACATAGATTTTGTGATAATATATTTTGACTAGCGGACCCAGCGCGACTTCGTTCGCGTGACGTCCTAACCCTACCCTACCCTACACCTACTTTACCCCTACCAACCCTATTTTTCTTGCCTATATACCTTCCTCTTGAATCACTCTTATCTATTGATGAAAACCGCATTAAAATCCGTTGCGTAGTTTAAAAGATCTAGCGTACATACTCGTACATAGATACAGACGGCGGAAAGCGACTTTGTTTTATACTATGTACAAAAATATAGGTCAAGAACTAATCATTTTTACAAGATAAGGTAATTATGATAATCCAAATATTATTAATCGCAAACAACATTCATGTCATTATTATAATGAATTTAGCATGTTTCCATGTCCATAGCTGCTATTGAGCTTTAATTTATTGTGTAGCCACCTACACAACACAGTACACACATCTAGTATCAGTAAACCAAGCTTCACATATTGGCCGTTTGGTATCCGGCAGAACAGAATAGCACCAACCTCTTACACTCATGGGTGACATACAAGGCGACTAGTGTCTTTCAGGCAAAAAAATCCGTAGACTAGAAAATGGGCAGCAGCGTTTTCCATTGTTATATTTATAACACTGCGATCTCCAACCCGCCTGCCAAGCATGGAGGTAATGGCAAAACCCTGCCCTTTCGTGGGAGAAGCCCTAAGTCCTGCAATGGATTGTATGGTATCACAGCCCATATGATGGTGATGATGATGCTTCACATAGCATGAAACACACAGATGAAGCTAAACTCACCGATGCAGTTCCGGGGTCCGGCGCTGAAGGGCACGTAACTGTAGGGATGCCAGGTGGGCTCTCGAAGAAACCTTTCGGGGAGGAACTTCAGAGATTCCACGAACTGGTCGTCACGCCGCTGCAGATCGTAAATGAGTATCGCGCAGTCTACACCAGCTGGGACTTCGTAGTTTTCTGCGTGTAACGAATGCATGATATATTAAGTTAAACTAAATTACAATACGGGAGCGTCGGCGGCCGAGTGGTTAAGATATTCGACTCGTAAGTGAAAAGTACCGGGTTCGAATCCCACAGTGGCCATGTACCAATGACTCTTTTCTTAGTTCCGGTGTTCTAACGGTGAGGGAAAACATCGTGAAAGCATGTGATCTTCCGAAGTGTTTGCTTTGCACTATGAATTGGGGTCTTCAAAATACATTGTACTTCAATTCGGGATCACCGCATCCATGATGCTTAGGTTACTGATATCCTGGACGACGGTAGCCTCTTTCCATTAGCCTGATCTGGTGCCTCTCTAGACAATAAAAAATATCTAGAAATTTTGGAGGCGTAAGATCGAGAAGACAGCTCGATACCGACACGATGGGGGAATCACCAGAAACCTTGCTGTTCCACTAAATAAAGTAGATAATCCAACAAAGTACAGCCCAAAGACAGGTCACGATAATCAAAGACGAAGAGTTTTTACTGCCTACGAATAACAGTACCTGAGCATCAAACATCGTCAAGCGTAAAAAAATATGACTTAAAATGATGTTCACCAGTGGTGTAGGTGTCTTTGTCCAATTTATGGAGTCCGTAACATCACCTTATCTATTGCTGTCGTCAAGCGGACAATGCTTATGGTGTTGTGCTCAACACCGTATCCATACCATCGTCCATCCATACCACCGTATCCAGTGGTGTTGTGCTCCGGCTTCTCTCGGCAAATCTCTTCCCAGTGACGACATATCAGTGCAAACGCTGCTAGCCCTGAAGGCACATGTCTAGGGTTAAAAGTCTTACTTAGTTTAGTGGGTTTGTCCGTCACCCGCATGATGAAAGCTACGGGCGGATACAGCCGCATCGACTCCTTGATGCAGCAGTCAAGGTATTTCATTTTGGCTAGATCGGCTTGCGTGGCTACTCGATCGGAGTCTCCGAATATTTGGTTACATTCTTCTATGACTTTGTCCTGGAAAGTAATTATTTCACTGTATTTAATTTCAAATTGAACATGGTATCGGTCATTAAAATTTGATCATCATCGCCATCAAACAAACAATATCATATACGGTAAGGTACTTTATGACTGCAGCCATGAACTTAATGTTTGGCAAGGGGGCTGGAAATCGCAATTTTCTGATTTACGGAGTTCCTAGAGGTCCTCGTACAGTATTTGTAATTTCGAATTTATTTACGAGATCGTGTGTTGCCCAGCAGAGTATAATAATTTATAGAATAGCACCAACTAACCAACCCAAACATGGCGGCTAATACGCATAGTTCGTTTTACCCTTATACCGATTTATATGTATAAATTGGAACGCTGATGTTTTACCCCCGGTTTGTGGCGCCTCAAGGTATGTAGTGGTGAGGGACAGCCACTAATTTAATAGACTGTAATGACATTACCTCGAAGCGTTTAACCACGCTCGTGCCAATATAGCGATCTAACTATTGCCAATAGATACGGTATAAAAGCGCGACAGGAGGCGACAGGAGACGCCCTTGTTAGTGTCATTTTAGTTTATCGTAATAAGACGAACTTTACGGCAAAGTTATTTTTGACGGAGTGGAGAAAAGTTAGGATAGACACAGACACAGTTTGTTATAATGCTACAGTCACGTGACTTGTTCAAGAATGTTGCCACTACCTTCACCTCCATAGGTAGACTTCAGTATTTTTCGCTTAGCCTAGGTATAAATAAAATACATCCAGTTTTACTTACCTGGGCGTCTTGATTATTTGCTAACAACATAAATGCAAATTGTAGAGCTGTCGACGTTGTATCATGGCCCTGAAAAAAAAATCACTTTATGTAAAGGGGTTAATTATCACAGTTATCAAAGATTTATTAAATGAAAAAGACTCAGCGAAGTTTTCCGAATCCCGCCCAGCCCAGCTGAATCCGCCCCCAGGTAACTTGCCACAAACTTATCTGACTCGGTTGACAAATCTGTACCCAAGTGTCGCCATGATGAAATACCATGTCAATTCCAATCACAGCGACGCTGTCACCGGGTCAGTTAAGTTTGTTGCTTATCATAATGTAACAGACAACCACTTACCTCAAACATAAAAGTGTCCACTTCTTCGCCGATACCTTTGGCGTCGATAATGCCATCTTTCTCAGCTTGCAGAAGCAAATCGAGCATCGCCAGGCGTTTCTTTCCCGACGTCAAATCGTCATGGTAGTTGTCTGCTATGATGAAGTTTTCGTTCTTGTTGTCCTCCCTCCTTCTGTTTATCACGCTGTCTCTGAAGGAACTGAGCAGATTCAACAATTTCTTCTGCTGGCGTCCTGCGCTGGTTAAGGAAAACAGCCAACTCGGGTACATCCACACCCTTTGGGATCGGTATACTATTAGCTGTCCTAGTGTGTATAGGCCTTCCATGTAACTTTTGCCAAGGTCATTTGTTTTCGGATCCAGTTTTGTACCCATTGCGGTTTCTGTAAACAAAAATATGGTAAATTATGGTGGCTATGACACCATCAGACGGTATCATTAACAAAGGAATAATTATTATAATATGGCCGCCTTCAAGGCTAAAGTGAATAGGTGTTCCTAGATAGGCATGCTCAATCTTCGGCCGCCATCTTACCACCAATTGAAATGGTGGTCAAATGCCTGCTGGTTTGTAAATAAAAAACGATTGAGGTAATTTTGTGCTGACTTTGATTAAATAGCAACAATCCATATTGAGAATAGATTACCCCACTGCCACTAATAACAATCATAAATTTCTCTCACCGCAAATGGAAGTGAGTGTGAACTCAGTGACGTGTTTGGTGATGTTGGTGCGTGTACGACCCAGCTCTTCACGCATGCGCTCCACGAGCCGCTGGCTGTTGTCTTGCAGCACCGAGCAGAAGTGCCGCAGTATGTTGAAGTGGAAAGCCGGCGTTAGGATCTTGCGGCGGTAGTGCCATTTCAGACCTAAAAAAAAAATGAAAATGAAAATGTTTATTTGTTTTGCTTACAAATGCCATGGTTCATTAGAATGCCTTTGTTTTTATGAAACAGTTTACTAAACTTAGTAAGTTAGTTACTAAACTGGTTTTTAGTTAATTGTATGCCAAAATAAAACGAGCCAAGCACTATTTTGAGAGTTTATTTTACGAATTTATTATTATGCTCACAAAGGCTACTAACACATGGGATAAGTCGCACAAAAGCACTTTACTTGTTTACTTTTACAGGAAGTTTGACCACAAGTTAAGTAAACCCCAGGTACACGTGAGAAATAGGGCTAGGATTGACCGCTGGGAAAACGATTATGATGTACATAATTTATATTAAATAACTACATTATACTAAAAAAATACATTATTTTGATGAAATTTTGTATGAAATGTATTTGGCGCACATTGTGAGTCGTACTTGCACTTGTCCGATTCTTTTTAATTAATAATACATAATAATTATAGCCTTTATCTCCCGGTAACATCTACCTATGTATTCGTCATGTATCCTTGTCACTGTTTAATTTAGCAGCTTACAACAGCCTGTAACATAATATAATTATGTACGGTACGTACCCATAGTAATTTGCTGTTTAATAATCCTTTCTTGTTTTTTATTTCTTTTCTTTTGATTCTTCTACAGAACCCAAAAGTACAGCCCTCCTTAATTGAAGACGTATTGTACTTTATTGCTTTACCGGTAAATTGATGGCCATGGTAAATGAATCATATCTTTTAACCTTTTCACAGTGTCGAGGGCAGTGTTTCCCCGAACCGTATTCTCACATCCTTGTTTTTCAAGGGCAGTGTAGTTTATTGAACTGATGTGGTTATGCTCCTGTTATAAGTACAGTCCCTACTGACCCCTCTCTAGATGCGGTCAGCTTACTCTTATAATCAACTGAACACCGAAACAATTGGATGTAACCTGCCTAAACTGCTGTAGGTGGCGACTTCGGGAAGTCATATTACTTTTGTAGTTTTAGGTGTTTTTTTTTCTTAATTATACTAGACATACCTATATAATATAATATAGCGTTCCGGCTCTGCCTGGCATTGTCGAGCACGATTCGGTTGGCGAGGGATACGTTTATCTACGGCCATAGGGCGGTCAGCGTGTCACTGTGTGTTTCCTTCCTACTTTCCTATCCCCCTCCTTTTTGACGATTGAAAGAGATATTTATTGTCCTAATCAATAAAGAAATTTTGATTTTGATTTTTTGATTTTGAGTCGCTGGCAAAATGTAGCTCAAAAAACTGAGCAAATCAATCATATAACTGAATGTGCATATAACAATGTACTAGAATGTTACTAGTCAATTTGTGAAATTTATCTGTGGTGTCTCGTAAATGGCTGATGGAAATTATGCTATTGTACTTATCTTATTGTTGTAAGCTGTGAGAAATCCAAATACAATAAAATAAAATAACTATCGTAACGATGGAAAGCTAAGGCTTGAAAATATAGCTTGACTAGGAATTTATGAGATACCCTGAACTCCAACAGTACACCACTCCTGACACTCTTTTTACTTTGGCTTTAATTACCTAAGTAGTAAAGCTTGTAACAGGAGTTAAAGAAAAACACCTAAATTAATCAACAAAATTAAAAATTCAACTTACCGTCGCTCAAGAGCAGTCCTTCCTGTAGCCAAGGTTCAATAAATCTGTACAAAAAGCCTTTGCGAAGGTTGCTTGTTCCAGATATTAAAATCTGTAATTGCATGAAGTTTTATTTATCATGTATATGCGTGCTTACCTAACCTACCTACTGGTAACATAGTCGTGAGGTCTTTGGCCTAGTACACCGAGAAAGAAATAAAGAAAGAACGAAAGAAAATACATTTATTACACATAGCTTACCCTGTCATAATAACAGAACGGGGTACGTGCTCGATGGCCTACTAGTAGGATATCGGCAAACCCTTGCATTGTCGGAGGACGTGAATCGTATGGGCGATGGACGATAGTTACCGCTTACCATCAGGTGGACTGACTTCTCGTTTGTCTCTGTGTAGAATAAAAATAATGCGACTACTGACGTTGAGGTAAACCAGTTAGTATAGTCAGGGGCCAAAGAAAAACGACCCTCCGGTAAAGTTATTTAGTACTGCCAGAGAGTTACTTCTATGCAGCTGACTGTACCTTCACATAGCAGAAAATAAGGAACAACGTTTTCTGTTGAGTATCTCCTCAACACTGCCTGATAAGTCCGCCAATGTACTGTTTGTGCATGAAGTATAAATAAATAAATAAATAAATAAGTGTCGGCAGTAGACTCAGCAGTAGACTTTTCTTCGTATTTCTATTCAAAATAAGTCATCATGATCATATCAGCCGAAATTCGCCCACTGCTGGGCATAGGCCTCTGCCAGAGGCCTGCAGTCTTAACCAGGTCGTCGGTCCACCTAGTGGGAGGCCTACCCACGCAAAATTTATTAGTATTCATAAGTATTCAATTCCCATCCCATTGGAAAAGTTTAGCAATCTATTATGAAAAATCATAATCGGATCAGTGATTCCACAGATTACCTCCTATAAAATTGATGTCGTCTATTACAATAAGTACTTATAGATTACATTTACGTCGATGAATGCTGGGAGTGATAAACCGATAAGAGAGGATTAATCGTATTTTTTTACTAAAAATATCGAGTGCAAAGGTAAAAAAGATAGTTGAGGCGTCAAAATCACGTACGCTAAACAAATATTATGTAGGTAATAAAATGTTGTATAACATTCATGCTGAGCAATTATGTTTGTTACAAGTTCTTCGATGAAATTTGACGTACAAGTAACAGAAGAGATTCGTCCTAAAGCCGGCTTAATATATGCTTACTACTTAGTATCATTTTAATTAAATATATCTATACTTTCTCAACAATTTAACGTGACCCTGCTACCAGGGGAACCTGACCAGATTGGATCATGGGTACACATTTAGTTGCCTGAATGTGCAGGTTTCATCACGATGTTTTCCTTCACCGTAAGAGCATCGGTTAGAATTCAACTAATGTATAAAACTCAGAAAAGAGTAATTGGTACATGGCTGCAGGGGGATTCGATCCCGGTACCTCTCGCTTACGAGTCGGATACCTTAACCGCTCGGCCACCGACGCTCCTGCTAGCGAAACAGGTACGATAACATCAAAATAAGTACAAAAAATAACATAGACATCAACGAGATCACATTTTCTCCTTACCTCTACATCTTCGGGATTGTGTATTATTAAAACTTTCTTTGGTCCCATCTTCAGCTTAAATATTTGTTTATATTTATTGGCCAGCTGCCTAAAGTAATAAAAAAGTTTCACTGAAAATATACCGAATTGTTTTAGAATTACACATAACTATTACAGGCATATTAATTAAGCATTTGACGACCTGAGTGGTTCAATGGTCAACATGCCGGTCTGCCACGCAAGAGGTCCCGGGTTCGATTCCCGGCCGGGCAGAAATTGAAATGATGAATTTGAATTTCTGTTACGGGTCTGGGTGTTCTATGTATAATAAGCATGTATTTAAAATATATATATATATATATTTAAGTAGTATATCAGTTATCTAGCACCCATAGTACAAGCTTTGCTTAGTTTTGGGCTAGATGGCGCTGTGTGAATTTGTCCACGAATATTTATTTATATTTATTTTATTATTTATCAGGTGGCAGGACTCGGTCAAGCCTGAGGAGTCCGCCTGGGTGAATACCACCGCCATATCTATTTCTGCCGCCCAGCAACAATGCTTGCATTGTTGTGTTCCGGTTTGAAGGATAAGGTAGCTAGCGCAATTACAGGCATGAAGCATTTCAACTTAGTCCTCACAGTGCCAACGCAATTGCATATCTACATTTTTGTTGAATTGTAGATGTTATGGGCGACAGTTACCACTTAGTATCAGGTGGACTGTCTGCTCGTATGTCACTGAATAGATTAAAAAAATATTCATGTGCTGGTTCCAAATTTTTATATTTTTTAGCATAAGTATAATATTCTGAGGTAGGTACCTATATGCTTCAGACATATTAAATTTGGTCACATAGCATGTTGTATGATACATAGGCGTACACCTGTAGCGTACACAATTAAAATGTTGTAGATTTTCAAGTATGTATTTGTTCAAGAGACTTTCGACTCATGTGAACAACCAATTCATGTCTATTTCATATTTGTTTTTTTGGTGATTATCAAAATCTAACAGTTTCATATTCCTGGTATTTTCTTTTATTTATGCGATATTCAGACATTTTAAAGGATTAATGCGTATTACAATTTCAATAGAGAAGATGGTTGGCAAATTCCACCTAAGTATATCAATAAAATCATCACCATACTTCTACATTGCAAGATACCACCAGTGTGGTCAGCGAGGAACGGAACCTTAATTCAACAAAATGTATGGGGGGGGGGGGGAGTTTAACTCAACATTCTTTGAGGCTTTTAAAGAGAAATCTTGATAAGATAGTCTAATCCTGAGTCAATCTGCGACCATGATAACTGAAAAGTGATATATCCACGATTAATACGTTGAAAGGTCTAAAAATCAATAATAAATTCCTCTGACCTGACTGATTTTGACCAGAACGAATTTGACCTACTAACGGTTTAGGAGAAAAACGTAAAATATTTAACTCAAAATAGTAAAAATGTACAATAAAATTCAACCACTTCATGTTCTTAGGGTTAAACCAAAAACCAGACAAGGGTCGTAGAAACATGTACTGAAATTCCACATGTCTGAAGCATTTCTGAGCACCTGGCTCAGAAACAATTTCACGCATATTGACAAATTTTGATTGCGCGAAATGTCACATTCAAAACTCAATCTTCAAAAACTAAGTATATAACAATTTAGGAGCGACCCGGTTATACCGTTACTCTCAAACCCCGTGATTCGTAACTATTATAATTATCAGCTCAGCCTTGGACGTCCACTGCCGAACTTAAGCCTCCCCACATGCCTTCTGTACCGTTTTTATATAGTCAACTCCCTACGACCTTAATTAAGTCGTCCACACATCTCGTGAGGGGAATCCTACGTTGTGATTTCCGGTACGGGGTCGCCACTCGAGAAATCGATTCTGCAATCTACATGGCCTGCTCATTGTCACTTCTGTTTTGCGACTTTGGTACCTATATCGGTAACCTTGGGTCTGCTACGGATAGATTCGTAACTATACGGATATTAATTCAAACTTAGTTCCGTACTAACAAAGTTAAATGTTCTATGAATTAGAATTTTTGTTTCATAGCTGACCTGACTAGCGGCCCTGGTCTTTAAACCATTGAGTGTGTTTACTCTTAGGGTGGCCTAGGTTTGGTTTGATGTCCGGCAGAGTAGAATAGCACCAACCCCTTACACTCGTGGGTGTCGTACAAGGCGACTAATGTTTTCGAGGCAAAAGATGCATGGCCGGCCAAGCATGGAGATTATGGCAATCACCTCCCCATTCAGGGGAGAGGCTCTTAGTTCTACAGTGGACTGACATTGCTTATGATGATGATGATGATGACTCTTAGGGTGCATCCAAACCTCGCGAATGCGCAGTTGCAGCTGCTACTGCAACAGCTCGCGAGCGGCGCGTTACAAACAGACAATTGAAGACGTGCACCCAGCTCGCGTGGGTCATGCGAACAGCATGCGATCCGTTGATGCAACTGCGCATTCACAAGGTTTATACGCACCCTTATATAATTAATTTTATATTTCACTTTTGAATTTATGATATATAGGCAATAGGCAAAATGTGGATGTATGCTTTAGAGTACATCTTTTCTCTTACAAACAAAGAAATAAACGCTGAATGAAGTATAATATTCATTCAGCGTTCAAACATCCAAATTTTGAGAACGTAAGGACGTGATTCTACGTTCTTTCTAAAAAGTTTATAAACAACTATTTAGGAACTAACTCAAGTAAGTTTTTAGAAATTATTAAGATTAGCATTTAACAAAAAATCAATTCATGAGACTTCAGTATTGGTTTGTCAATCACATAATTATCGTACAGATCAAAATATAAATCTTCGTAAAAACTACTTAAAAGTAAAATTACATACCTGGATCCATTACGAATTGCAAAGCGTTTTGCAATAGGAACACCCCCTTGGGTCCTGGGATCTTGTCGAATTCCTTGTGGCATTGGCACCAGTCCAGGATCAGGAGCACTACCACTACCAGCGAAGCTACCAGCCACAACATGGTTAATCCGTTATATCTTCACGTACTTAACTTGATCGAGACATATAATCGAACGCCTTATTGCAAAAATTAGCAACTGTCTACTGGCTAGCTATGTATCATCGCTTGAAATCTGTATAGCTCAACTTCTAGCTATCTATAAAATACAGCGGAAACTTTTAACCAATTGTTGTTCTGTTGTACCGATTTCAGTCATCAGAAACATTGGTCAAAATTCGCCTTTCCATACAACTTTTTGTTACTATTATGAGTTTGTATGGAAGCTCGAGTTCCCGCGAGTTGTCCGCCTACACAACCACTAATGGCTACGTATGGCTGGACAGTACGCATGCGCGGCGAACTGACACAGCCTTATATATACGCGAGAGTTCATGCTTCATGCTTCATGTGTCATCTTGACATATATCAAACCTAAAAACCTAGTACATAACTGTAGCAGCTAAAACTAGAAACCATTATAAGAAAAAACTAGTAACTACTAACCTAAAACGTAGTATAAAATAAAAACTACGCTATAGGCTTAGAATAATTATCTATACATAGCATAAATTAAAGTCACTTGCCGGATCTGTCTGTCTGTGTATATTTCTGCTAACGCCACGTATACCACGCAATGACGCAACGGATTTAGATGCAGTTTTCATTATCAGTTAGATAATTTCTTCCGGAAGGTTTATATGTGTAATAAAAAATGTATACATACATATTATATTAAAGAAATGCGGAGAAAGCCGGGGCGGGTCGGTAGTTTATTAATTTACATTATGTTATAGGTAGATAGTTCCTGTATTTGTTACTAACCCCGCAATAACCACTCGCACGAACCTTAAATCATAAGATACACAAAAAGTTTTGCTCAGGCAAAAAATATATTTTATTGTTACCTTTAAAATTGATTTGTATTTTTTTTTACATCAAAATTATATTAAATGGAACAAACATACGGACTGTGACAGTTTCTGTAAACTTCTATGAGTTGCCACGAATATCTAGTTATACAACGAAGTCGCTTCCCGCCGTCTGTCCCTCTGTATATAGGTAGGTATCTATGTATGAACGATTATATATTTTAAACCACCTACGCAACGAATTTTTAATGCAGTTGTTCAAGTTGTTCAGTACAGTGATTCAAGAGGAAGGGGTATACAAGGGGGGGTACGACAACACGCGAACGAATTCGCGGCAGGTCTGCTAGTCAAATAAAGTGTGCATACCCACAGAAAAAATATAATACGTACTATAAAAATAGAAACTGTGTTTTTGAATAAATCATAATAAATAAATAAATAAATAATCGTGGACAAATTCACACAGCGCCATCTAGCCCCAAAAAAGTAAAGCTTGTGTTATGGGTGCTAGATAACTGATAAACTACTTATATACTTTTTTTTTAATACATACTTATTATACATAGAACACCCAGACCCGTAACAGAAATTAATATTAATCATTTCAATTTCTGTCCGGCCGGGAATTAAACCCGGGACCTCTTGCGTGGCAGATCTATGTTGACCACTGAACCACTCAGGTCGTCAATAAATTAATTGTTATTCATAAACAGTAAATATGTTTTTATTAATTAAAATACTACTATGGGCCTCATAAGAAGGGCTCAGAATCTCTAAGCTTGCGATGGAGAAAGCTATGTTTGGAGTTTCTCTACGTGACACGGCTCACGGCCGATGGAACGGGAAACGCAATCACGTCCTGGCAATCGCACCGAGGGACAGCCCCTACGAGATGGGACCGCTTTGTAAAAGTCCTTGTAAAGGTCATAGGTCGCCTATGAATGCAAGACGACCGATGTGGAAGCCGTGGGGTAGATCTATGTTTAGCACTGTACGTCCAATGACTGAGATGATGATGATATTTGATCTGGTAAAGTTTTCTTTTTATTTTCATCACATTAATTCTCGCCATAGAGCAGTAGAATAATAGTTAGGGAGGCGAATAGGGGAATTTTCGGCAATACTCGAGCGTGGCAGTTTAAGATATGAGAGATACCTTAGACCTAATAGAACAACCTTGTAAAGTATTTAGCTCTATATGTAGTGACGCGCGCCTAGGATAGACGATCAGATTAGTAAAAAAAAATGGATAGTCTGAAATACTCGAGCGCGTCAGATTAAGATATTGGGGGTTGATTTTAGTGTTTAAAGACTAAATTTAACTAATCTGACGATAAGTCCTTGACGCCGCCGAGTTATAGGGTCGCGAACTTGTAAAAAAAAAACGTTAATCCGGCATTCTCGAGCGCGATTTTTTTTTTTATTATTTTGAAGAATATAATCTAAAACTTACTAAAAATACAAAATCTGCCGGTTTCCGCATGACCGGAAGTGTGGAGGAGCCATTTCGTCTTCCTAAGAACGCGTTACGGCATATAAGTCGCGAACGATACATTTTACAAAAAAAAAGTTTAAATAAACAAAAAAGGTAATTTTATTTTACACAAAAAAGGTCTCTTTACATTTTTGTCCAAAGTTAAAACGTTAAAACGTAAAGAAAGGAAAAGAAAGAAACCAAAAAACCTTTTTCGGTCAGATTAAGAGAACCCACCAACATTTTTGTCAGATTAAAAAAATATGCTTTCAGGATACCGAGATAAACCTCCCCTATGAAAATCTGACGCGCTCGAGTATTTCAAAAAAACTTTTTTTTTTTGCATTTTCAAAAATTCGTCGTAACTTATCGTCACGCCGAAATCGTCAGTTTTTTTAAAGGGAGCTTCCTTGGGGCCTACTTAACACCCCTTCCGAAAATCTGACGCGCTCGAGTAAATTTTTTTTTTTTGCATTTTTGACTACTTTATATGCCTACCCCCACCACGCAAACCGGCAGATTAGTATACCGTTGTTATCAGAGGCACTCGGGGCATACGTAGTATGAATATCTGACGCGCTCGAGAATGCCCAAGTAACTGTTTTTTTTAACATTTTTGAAAAACCGTACACGCCAAACCCACCGCTAAAATGGTTTTTGCCATACGAGCTTTTCTTTTCGAAATTATTTTATCTTTCGATTTTGATAGGTCTCGACGGCGCCGTTGAATTACGCCATTTAGCTACCTCGCCTCCCTAACTATAAGAAATGTATAAGAACAAAACAATGGCTGTGTACAATGCTACCGAAGATTAATTTATTTCATAACAAAGTGGAAAACTAAAAGTACGTCTTACTATTGTATTATATTAGATGTATCTTATAAATATGGTGGTAGGCTAATAACATTATTTAAGTGTCATAATTTGAAAAACTTATTTTTAGCGCCTACCAGAATAACAAGTATCTACTTGTATAGACAACATTTTTTGCGATATCCAGGCATGTAGCCAGTCTGTAATAAATTAGCTGTGTTTAATGTTGATATGAGGAAAGAGACAAAAATTACTATTAAATTTGTACCAATTAATAACAACTGTCTAAATAGTTTTGGAAATTACATTATAGAGTAATCATATAATTTAAAGCATTGTGATGATACAAATGAATATTATAATTCAGTTTTACACATGTCAAAAACTGAAAGTAATCGTATATTCAAACCAAAGGTGAAGGCAATAAACAGCAAACTTATGTTTAGCGATTGGGCGACAGCAGGAATACATAAAAGTAGAAACAAATTATATGAGCTTTATGCAGAACGGGCGTATAATAATAGCGTAGAATTTGCTGACTATGTTAAGCATTACTCGAAGGTATTTAAACGCGTTTGTGCTACAGCTAAATCGATATTCTTTAAACACAAACTAAAAAATAGCAAAGATGTAGTAAAATCCACATGGCATATAATAAATAGTGAAACTGGAAAAGCCAAAACTCGCGATGCAAAATACAATTTAAAAATAAATGATGATGTTGTTACCAAAAAGTCGGAAGTTGCGGAGGCTTTCAATGAATTTTTTACAGACATTCCAGTGTCGACTACAAAATTTTTAAATGCGTCTCCTGCTCTCGCTGAATCCTTGCTAAAACAGAATGTACCCGAGAGTATCATCGATTTTAAGTTCGAACATGTAACACCTCAAGATATAGTTAAAGCTTTTAAAAGCATAAAAATAAAAGCAACTGCCGACATCGATGATTTATCAGTTAGAATTATTAGCTCTGTAATTGATGTTATTGCTGTCCACTTAGCGAATATATTTAATAAATGTGTTGATAATGGCGATCTTCCTGACCTGATGAAACATAGCAAAATTATTCCATTGTTTAAAACAGGTAGCACAACAGATCCCACAAATTTTAGACCAGTTTCGGTGTTACCGGCGTTAAGTAAAATATTTGAGAAAATCATATTAAACCAACTAAAAGTCCACTTTATGGAAATAATCTATTGCATCCCAAACAATTAGGTTTTATTCGGGATCGTTCAACATCAGATGCAGGTGTTGAACTAATTAAGCATGTCTTTGGAGCCTGGGAGGAATCACGTGATGCCTTAGGGGTGTTCTGTGATTTATCCAAGGCCTTCGATTGTGTTAATTATGAAACTTTGGTCAGGAAATTGCAACATTATGGAATGTTGGCTTAGCTCTAAACTTATTAAGTTTATATTTAAGTCAGAGAATTCAGAAGGTTGATGTGAACGGAGAAAGATCGGCAGGGTCTGTTGTCTCTATGGGGGTCCCACAGGGGTCAATTCTGGGTCCGTTTTTGTTTCTTATTTATGTAAATGATTTGCCGTACTTTGTAAAAGATACTCACGAAATTGTTTTGTTCGCTTTTTGTTTCTTTAGTGTTTAAAATAAAAAGACAACAATTAACATATGACGACGTGAACAAAGCTATTTCAGAAGTGGTAAACTGTTTTACGGTTAATAATTTATTACTGAATACAAAATATTTAAAATTCTCCTTGCCGAATGTTAGATCAGTACCTACTAATATACAAGTAAGAGGCGAAAATTTAGATCTTGTTGATTCCACAGTATTTTTAGGCTTTACTCTAGAAAAAGGCTCAGTTCTGCAGCACATGCTGTAAAAAAGATACGAGGTTATTCAGATGAGGCTACAGCAAGATTAGTTTACTTTAGTTATTTCCACAGCATTATGACTTATGGCATACTGCTGTGGAGACACGCTGCCGACTGGCATAATGTATTTGTACTGCAGAAAAGCGCGCGATTTACCAATTGGGACCTAGAACTTCACTTAGAGATAAATTCAAGAATGTTGACATTATGACAATGCCATCACAATACATGTATGAGAACTTGATCTATGTTCATAAAAATATACACTTGTTTATGAAGAACAGTGATGTTCATAGTAGAAATACTAGAAATAAAGATAAACTTGTTACTGGTTCTTGTCGTCTGGCCAAAGTCCACAAATCATTTGTGGGTCAATGTGTACGCTTTTATAATAAGGTTCCAACAGATATACAGAATTTATCATTGAATCAATTTAAAGCCACTATAAAAATCAAATTATGTCATAAAAGTTATTATAGTATATCTGAATATGAAATGTCAGAAGTCCATGGGACTGAACTGCTGTTCTATACAGGAATTTACTTTTAAGATAGTATATAGGACAAATAATGTATTAGTACATAAGACATGTTTAAAAAAAATGAATTAACGTAGGCTCTGTGGGTTTCTTGCCGTTTTTTTCCCCCACGATGTACCACCTTGGAAGCGGCGTTAAATTTCCTTCCTTTCCCACAAATAGTGACTTCTGTCTGCGGTTGGGTAGGGGTAGGGTAGTAGTTAAACTAGGGGTAAGGGTAGGGGTAAGATAGTGGTAGGGTAGGGGTAGATAGTGGTAGGGTAGGGGTAGGATAGTGGTAGGGTAGGTGTAAGATAGTGGTAGGGTAGGGGTAAGATAGTGGTAGGGTAAGGGTAGGATAGTGGTAGGGTAGGGGTAAGATAGTGGTAGGGTAGGGGTAAGGTAGCGGTAGGGTAGGGTTAAGGCAGTAGGAGAATGTGGTAGGGGTAAGCTAGGAGTAGGGTAGAGATAGGATTGAGTAGGGTGGGAGCAGCTACCTATCACATGCAGCATGTGCAATGCACGCTCACTTAAAAGTCTGTCTGGCGGTGGCGTGGGGGCCGGGTCGCTCTTTTCCCTAAAAAATGGTTGAATTGGACGATGGCTGGGCCCTGCGTTATACTCGTGAACGGGTGCTGCCTTGGTAGACTGGCTTACTCTTGCTGTAGTTTTAGGTGGTTATTCTTAATTTTACTAGACATATTTATATAATATATTGAGCACGGTCCGGTCGTGACTGGCATGGGGTAAGTTTGCTACTGCCATGGGGCGGCCAGCGTGTCACTGTGTGCTTCCTTCCTACTTTCCTACCCCCCTCCTTTTTGACGATTGAAAGAGATATTTAATAGTCCTAATCAATAAATAAATTTTGAATTTTGAATTTTTTGAATTATAACAACCTACTTACAGGGTATCATATTATCCTAGCTCAGGCAAAAACATGTTTTATTTTTACCTTTACGTGTTTTTTACATCTAAAATTGAAATGTACTTTACAAGATTTAATAAACTTGTTATTTATTTTTTATTATTTATTTACTTAAATATACATACCTACCTTAATAAACATAGCTATATTTTATACTACTGCTCAGATTGCCCAAAAAGCTGTTCCCGCTGGATGGCAATCCCTAATGTTGGGCGAGAAATTAACCGTCCCTGGGGTCAAAAAGAACCAAAAGAAGTGGAACCAAAGAAATTGGACTGAAATTGGACCACTACGTTCAATATCTATGGGGACAACATGGATAGAACGAATCTTAGCCACCTTAACCTTTATCATAAACAAATACCTTTATTGATAAAGGAGGCTATGGAAACAATTTTATCCAAAACTTTTTGTTTTATTGTCTTTGAAAGGCTATGTTTGACGTTGGGTGTCTTTAATATGACGCGTGTAATTGTCAAAAAGTTACCGAATGCGGAGGTTAAATACAAGTATTTTAATTATGTTAATTTAAATCCCGGTAATAATTCTATCAATTGTGTTGTATCATACTAAATGATTTATTCATTCCTACACTTTCCATTCCTTATACTTTATGTATAGAGCTATACTATATTTTTTATTTTACGTTTTAGGAGTGTGTTTTTGTATAAATAAAGGACGTGGCGTAGAATGCTTTAGCATGAGGGCCAGGAAGAAAGGGGTGGGTTGCAATCCATCGCGTTCGGAAGACTTAGCATGAAACCATACCGCCGGGGCAACAAACAGTTGATGGTTGAAGTAAGCAACGTTAAGTTATTTGCTTCTACACGTTAACACGTTACGTCGTTAACACGGGATCTAAACCACATCAGGAAGACGTGAAATTTGGGCGTATTTGGAGGGAAAAAGTACACTATTAAATGTACTTAGTCTGTTAATAATAATTTCCGATTTCTGCATTCAGAGTAAAGTAATTAGGTTAGTCACTTTGATATTATGTATTGGTGGTAACTATCATACTATTTTTTCCCAATATGTGGCATCACTGAAAACTTACAGCATCTAAAGTAGTATGTATGTAATCTCTTTATTAATGAGTAGTATTAATGTGCTCCCTTTTCAACCCGCAGTAAAGTTCAAAGGCCTGTACCAACAGGGCTTTATCTAATCTAAACTTATACTTACAACATTTTAATGTGTTATTATCATCATCATCAGCCTATTGATCCTCCCCAATAAGCAACGACGCACTCTTTGTACTATTTCGCGAATCACCACTCCACCTGTGCAGACCGCGTCCTACATTAAGCCTGCGGAGTCGCGGTAACCACCAATAAGGAAATACCCTCTGATGATTTTCATTCGTCATTAGTCTCCACTCAAGTACTCATTTTCCAGCCAGATTCTGGTTTACCGGTTGTCGAATACCGTTACTGGTAACATTTGCTGCTTTCCACCAGGCTGTCCACTCGTTCGGCACTGAGTAGTTAAACAAATTTTTCATCGTCAATCATTTTCCATGTCTCATCTTATTCCAATTAAATATCCAACGCACACTTTATCTTCTTTCGCGAATCGTCCCTCCCTCCCTCAGCACAGCCTACATTAAGCTTGCGGAGTCTCAGTAACCACCATATCTCATCTTATTCCAATTAAGTATATCTACGCCAAGATTTATGCAACCCTATCTGAATTTACTGACACATCCGCATAATTTATATGTGTATATAAACGAAAAGCATCCGTCTGTTTATAAATAAACAATAATATAAAGTTTTATATTAGGGAAAGAGCCTTAAAAATTGTAAACATGGATACACTGTAGTATTGACTTTTAATTCCAAAAGTGACAAATGTTTTCGGATAATAATTTCTTACTTCAGCTTGTAAGAGATAAATAAGTTTTGCGAAGGACAATATTATATTGTCACCTTTTACGGACGGATACAATTATGTAGGTACGCATACATTTGATAGATTATGATAAATCTTTCCTAATTAACGTCGATTTTGAAAGATTTCTCAAAGTTAGGAAACTATGGTTTATGGATTAAAAATCACATATTAATTATTTTATTACTGATAGTGTTTATTTTAAATTTAACTCATATTTATAAATATTAAATAAAGTAGTATAGAAACGGCTCTAACGACTTTGAAAGGCTGTTTCTAAAGAGACATGATCTATCTTCGGCTGCATAATGGTTGGTACGTGAACCGGCGGGTATGGTCCGCAGCTGCGGTGAAATGGCGGTCAAATGCCTGCCTAATTCTTACAAATATAGAGGAAAAGTTTGTAAGTTTGTATGTATGTTAGCTATAGTCTCCGAATCCATGCAATCCATTTCGAAAATTCTTTGACTAACAGGAAGCTACCACTATCCCTGAGTGTCATATACTTTTATTTGATCCCGGAAAAATAACATGATTCCACCGCATATAGTAGTCGAATGTTTAGGACCCTAGATCCGTAGATCCGCGCGAAATCCAATCTGCGCCGGGCTAAAAACTGGGTGGGACGGCCAGTAATAAAAAAACAGTGGAGACGTTAACCCTCGGATGTGTCCAGCAGCTGCGGTCCGCAACGCGCCTTGGCCGCGTGCGGCTGCTGGCACGCGAGTTCGCCGGCGACGTGCGCTCGCTGTGGCGCTACGGCGCTCCATTCCCCACCTTCCTGAAGCTGATCGGGACGTTATGCCTTTGCCTGATCATATTCATGCCACTCCTCTACCCTGTGTTCGTGGTGGCCGTCACATACTTCACTTATGAGGGGCTGTATCTCAGGTGAGTTGCGTGGTATCATCACTACATATTATAAAACATAGTCCCATGCCTCGTCTACCTGTCAGTCTGTTCGTGATAAACTCAAAAACTACGGAACGGATTTTCATGCTTTTTTCTCCAATAGACAGAGTGATTTATGAGGAATTGTACACTTAAAGTGTACAATTGGTTAAGTTTACCGAAGCCGGGGCGAGTCGCTAGTAACATATTATTTCTTGGCCGTATGATATACAATATAGTGTGTCAACCCCTTACAGGGATGGGTGTCGTGGAAGGCGATTAATGTCATAGAGGCAGACCAGATCGGGGTTTCGTAAACCAGAAAATAGGCAGCTGCATTTTTTATTCAGTATTTTTAACATTGCGATGCCAAACGTATAAATATGTTATACAGTTCGTTCGGTCGCTGTAATTAGCTGATTCCACATTTTGATTGCGATATGTAAATGAAACAAACATTCAAGGTCGATATATTTTATTGCTCGTACCATAAATCACGAAAACTTAATTAAATACAGCAAAGATTGGTTGAAACTTTAGACTAGCTCCGATAACTGGTTATGGGCATAACTAATAAATGACCCATTCGCTAAATTCGTTGCTTGTCCGGTGGTGTGGTAGGCCACTGCCTACATCACTATGTAGAGCCTCGTTGTGGCGAGACATGGTATTAGTCGAAATCATAACTTGGATAGGTGATCAGCGTGACTACAATATGCGCACTTTTATTGAAATGGCCTTTCGGTCATCGTCGCGTAAACTCGCATGCACTTCAAAACATCTTCAACTGTCCTAAGCAGCGCGACATTGGTTTCCTGTTGTTATCTGAAATTATTTGCTTAGTCTTACAAAAATAAGGGGGTTTGTAGATGAGGCATGTTGCGTTAGGTGTCATTGTAAGTATGTACCGAGTAGCACGTCGATTTTGCATTTTCTAAGGTAACTAACTTAACCTACCTAGATGGACCTAGGTGCATGGTCACAATGGAATCTTACACAAATCACGTCACCTATATTTTTAGTCATTAAAGTCTTTTACATTCATGTATTTGAATGATGATTCTATAAAACCAATTCCGCCTAGCTAGGCCAAACAAGTTTAGCCTGGCATCGGGTTTGAATGGTAATATAATCTACCTTGGTCCCATTCAGTTGGTGCCTGGACCAGCCATGGCGGTTCGAGCCCATGAGCATCGCGCGGCGCATGCTCTACGCCGCCATCGGCCCCTACGGCTCCGACGACCTGTGGAAGGTCCGAGAGGTCCTCACCAGGGGGATCCTGCTCGCACACTCTCTCGCCACTTCCGTGGACTACCTCTGTGTCATGCAAGGACTACTCGAAGAAACGTGACTGACAGATAAGCAGATAACACGACGTTCATTACAGAAAAGCGGATATCATGTTCTACCTTTATACCGTGTTGTTCATTTCAACATGGTCAATAACAGACATATCCAGGCAAGTGATATCTGACCTGTGCGAAGCTCTGTTCGAATAGATGGCGAATTTGCGATAATCTCATTCGATGGTTTTAACTCTTTGAACAATGCGTTGATAAATAACTATTCAATACACTCAAGTATTAGTCAGGCTATCAAAAAAAAGGAAGGCCAAACACATTCGCGGCGTAGTCAAGCTCAATGTATGTTTAAAGTGAAACGTGATGATGGTAACTCAATCACGCGAGATTGTCATACAAAAACTATGCTGCTAAGAAATGTGTAACTCGCCTTTAAAATAACCTCTAGCGCCTGGGGAAATGTTTGGAAACGATAAATAGTTGTAATACTTGTATTAACTAAATAAAAAATTACCAATAAAGAAGGATGCTTAGCGCTTTATCATTTTGTTTGCCTATTTACCCATTGCTAAGAGTATACTCTGTATTTTCTAACCTTTTATTTAAATAAAAACATTTGTATGTAAGTATCTGCTTATGTCTGATTTGGGGCGAATACCCAAGTTCTTTCAGTAAATGCTAACATTGATAAGTGTTATAGGTTGATTCAATATAACAAAGAAAATCCGACGCTTGGGAGGTTTTACGATTCTTTTGTTTTTACTTACTGTTTTGTTGTATTTACTGTTGTGTTTAGGTACATAGAGACGCTAGATACTGTAGTAGAACGAGTGTAAATCAAATTACTTAATTGCCGTAATACTAATAGTATATTTTTAATTTTTTTTTTAATATTTGTTGACAAATTCACACAGCGCCATCTAGCCCCAAACTAAGCAAAGCTTGTACTATGGGTGCTAGATAACTAATATACTACTTAAATACTTTTAAATACATACTTATTATACATAGAACACCCAGACCCGTAACAGAAATTAAAATTCATCATTTCAATTTCTGCCCGGCCGGGAATCGAACTCGGGACCTCTTGCGTGGCAGACCGGCATGTTGACCATTGAACCACTCAGGTCGTCGATATAACTTGAAAGGGGAATTTTTAATGAAATCTCAAACTTATCTCTACCAATAAAAAAATTACATAAAGCTGTAAACCTTTCCCGTGTGTTGTATCCCGAGCGCACTCCATACAAAAATCCTAAAATCCTAAAAAGTGTGTAACTTTGAAATAATTTAATTTAACGAAAATCTGATAGACTAAAAAGCATAGATATTGATTTCTGGATCACGTCTATAAAATACCATTGTCTTTGATAGCGTAATATTGGAAAAATTTTCAAACACTTCTCAAGTCCACCGTTGTACATGACAGTGCATTTCGTTTTGAATGAATAAATAAAACAAATAAATCCTTTCTTTGTTGCATGTTTTCCTCGTAAATGTAGGTATACTGCTCAGATCTGAGCGCAGCATTCATGGTATTGAACATGGAGTATTCCGACTTATTGAAGTTATTGAGGAAATATGTCTCGAGGTCCATTTCACTGAACTACAGCGGATTTAACTTCCTTAAAGATAATAAGAAGGTACTGCGTGCACAACACAACGACCTACCTAATTAGTGGTATGGTTACCCTTTTTCAATAATAGTCATTTTCACTCTGAATGACATTTCCTCAGAAACAGGTAAAAAATTGCAAGAGAGTTTCCAAGTTATATATTTATAAAGGATGTTTACATTTTATTTGTTTCATATATGAATATCCGTGTGGTGACCGGTAGACCGTGTGGTGACCGGTAGAGTAGAATAGCACCAACCCCTTACACTCGTGGGTGTCGTACAAGGCGGCTAACGTTTAGAGGCAAAATATCTAGTCTCCATAAACTGGAAAATGGGCAGCAGCGTTTTTCATTGTTATGTTTGCAACACTGCGATCTCCAACCCGCCTGCCAAGCGTGGAGATTATGGCAATAACCTCCCCTTTTGCGGGAGAGGCCCAAAGTCCTGTAGTGGACTGTTATGGGCTGTGATGATGATATGAATATCTCCATTTTCATCGAACTCAGTCCCGGTCTTTCGTGGAAATCAGTTGAGTTGTTTGCTAATTTAATAGTTAAAAATCTGTAGTTTGTCTAGGATAATGGTAAACAAGAACAGGCACACTTTAACACTCGTAAGATAATTTTGATGAAAATAAGGTTTCTTATGATCTAAAATTAAATATCACAAAGTTTGTAATTAATTGGGGAAAAAACGTCGCTCAGCAAATTCAACAGGTTTGTATCACAATCTTTATTTATAGGCTCATGGTTCTGTCATTGCATTTTTAAGTAAACGTGCCATTGAAATCTATATTTATATTATTTACAACCTTTACTTTCCTCTAGTATTCGTAGTGGCTTTGCAGCAATTGCTTCATGCTTTGCAGCCTTTATGTTTCATGAACTCATCGAATGAGTTGCAATTGTTCTGTAGGCTGTCGTTCTGTGACCGCCCCGCGGCCGAAATAATAAAACCGACATTATCACGCTATAATGAGTAATTACCGAAATGTCAGCTCAACTCACTAATTATTGTCAATGTTTAAGCTGAGAAATTTTATTTCGTCTTGTAACGATAACACCTTGACTCTGAAGCACCACTTGTAATAATTGTTAATAAAAAATTTATGCCGCGCATAATTTTTATTGTTATTACTATAAATTCGAATGAAGTGGGAATTTAAGATGTACCAGTAAGATGACAAAACAAGTTTTAAAACTGGTCCCAATATCTATATCATGTCACGGTACTACACTTAATCTTTTACTACGGTTAGCCTGTTGTTAACACTTGAGAACACTTGTCACCGATACCCATGGATGGCTGCGTATTCATTTGAAGTGACATTATCTGACAATAGTTTAACCTCTCGAGATTACCGTTACAGCGCACGCGATGAAGAAGCGGTCACTGCGCGGGCGCAGCCAGTCCGCTGACGCGAACCGATATCGAAGCACGAAATGAAAGCGGTTATCGGATTGTTAGCCCTGTGCCAACTGTAAGTATTGCTTTTTCTAACAACAAACTTCGACGTTGCACTAAACAATGGCCGTCAGCACGCACCTACTTCTAGCATTCGGAGTTTTGTATTAATTGGTAGCAAGTGGCTTGAGTCAAGGTTAGAGAGACAATTATGAATAGCAATGGCCGTGCCAAAAATGGGGTAAGCGAAGTCACGCGCGAGGATCTAGCACCTGATAACGACTGTGCTAAGATATATACCACTGTGGATGAAAACGATATAGTAAGTAATTTTGTGTTATGAACCATATTTACATTTACCCCCAAAGATAACAAGTTAATTGTTTGTTGACATACTCGATTTGAATGGATTTTTTTATTTTCTCGATTGTATTGCCACAATATTTTAGTTATAGCTGAGGCTTTCGAAAACCTCAGTGTAAACCTCCATATTATTTCTTCTAACCTTCTTACCCACCGTATACCGTGTCTCGCTAGGTGGCCCTAGAATTAACATGAGATAAACTATGTATCTATTTTTAATAGTTTATCCTAAGACAAACGTACACAATGTAATCGAATAGGAATCAGCGGAACAACAGTTTCCCGACTGTATGAAATTGTATGAAATGACTTGGTACATAACATCTCGTCCCAATTAATTAATTGGCGAGTTTTTGATTAGTTTTCCTGTTTGCTGTGTCAATGTTTATGTGACTAACAAAACTTGTGGTCACGCCCATTTCAAACTTTGTGATCTTTTGTAGAAAATTCGTGGTTTCATAAAGTCAATTGGTAGGTTCTCTGTAGCTTCTCGGTGATTATTTTTAGTTTAAAAACGTCTTTAAGAGAGTCAATGTCTCTTAACTGGCTGTTGTAGGCATTGTTAATAGAAGCGGTTGAGATAGTTCTCAAGAGGCCATGATGGACTGGACGTTGAAGACGTTGTCCGACGATTATACGAGGAGGGTAGCAGAAAGCGGCCACTCGATTACAATAGCTTCGATAATTTTTATTTTAAAAGATTATCTCCACACCGCCGTCATCTCATCGTCGAAACCGACATTTGTGTAGTTTTCTGAGGAAAGCTAGTTGAGCCAGTTGCAGCAGTATATCTACCACCACGAAATTATGGTGCAATCAGTCCAAATGAATTGAGATCCACCATTTTATACATCTCACATTTCTTTAGGATATCTCTGATTTGATCGTGATATGTCTGTTATGGTGTTCCCTTTCCGCTTCCATTCATTCCTGCCACATCTTTTATCTATTTCGTTATTCTCCTCTCATTCATCCTCTCCGCATTCGACATTTTTTTCTCTGTCCTTGTGACTGCATGTTCTTTCACTCCAGCCATAGCCTTCTCCATTGTTTTACTAATAGAGAAGGGTATGCTCCAGCACGATCCCTTATGTTTTACATTATTCCGTGTTTTATCTTTCATTGACACCTCTTAACGCGCTCAGTTTCAGTTACCCTACATTCATGCTTACTCTGCCCTACCCAATTTTCGCTCCTATACATTAATATTATTATATTAGACAGGACTTACACGCGACGTACCTTTTCGATTTGTTTTCCCGACGTTTCGGTAGGATTACACCCACCGTGGTCACGAGTTATTAATATTAGTTTAACTCATACATTATTACAGGGCATGGGCGACTGTTTATACGAAGTTTCCAGAAGGATTCACCTTCGGTGTAGCCACAGCCTCCCACCAAATAGAAGGTGCTTGGAATTTGAACGGTGAGATAGCGTTTATTATTTTATATGTATTAGAAGGAACGAATCTCATAGTTATTATCGTATTTGCTAAGAAAATTTAAGTTTCTATGTAACTATGTGACACGCCCTAACGTGATAAAAAAATTATCAGGTCGATATATCTTACATAAGATGGTTTATCTCACCGATAATTTTTCTAAAACTGAAATAAATAATCCTATAAACTTAACCCTCATCAGGAAAGTCCGAAAATGTGTGGGATCGTTTGACCCATACCCGCCCCGAAATGGTGGCCGATGGCACCAATGGGGACGTCGCCTGCGATTCGTACCACCGCTATCACGAGGATGTGGAGGCTTTGGCCTACCTTGGCGTGGACTTCTACCGGTTCTCTCTGTCCTGGTCGAGGATCCTGCCAACTGGCCGCATAGACCAGATAAACCCCGACGGAATACGGTACTACAATGAAGTCTTGGATGCGCTGGCGGAAAAGAACATTGAACCTCTTGTAAGTAGTTTTGTTTCTGTTTTTTGGAGTAGTATACGACCTTTTTCATGATAATTGATCGCTTTTCTCGTGAGTCAGGTAACGTTGTTCCACTGGGATCTACCCCAAACCCTGCAAGACCTCGGAGGCTGGGCTAACCCACACATGGTCGAATACTTCCAAGAATACGCCGATGTATGCTTCAGAGAGTTTGGTAGCAAAATCAAGTCCTGGATCACATTCAACGAGCCCTACGAGATTTGCGAAGATGCTTACGGAGATGATAAGAAGGCACCGGCAGTCGACAGCCACGGCGTCGGCAATTATCTATGCAGCGACACGCTCCTGAAGGCCCATGCGGAAGCTTACCACTTATACAACCAAACTTACCGAGCGAAACAGAACGGAAGAATAATGATCTCCATAAATTCCATTTGGTATGAGCCCAGCGACCCTGAGAATGCCGAACAAGTCGGCTTGGCGGAAGCTGCGAACCAGTTTAAAGTATGTTTTTTTTAATTAGGCACCTTTAAAACTAGTTATAATAAACTAGTTTTAAATTATTCATTAGGTAATCCTAATTATTACACTTTTGATGCGCTAATGCTGCTGTGGTGTAAAACACAATTATTAATTTCTAACTTCAGTTTGGATGGTTCGCGCACCCTATTTTCACTGAGGAAGGGGGTTATCCAGCTATCATGATTCAAAACGTGGCCCAGCAAAGTGAAGCCGAAGGTCTCCAGAGGCCTCGTTTGCAGCAGTTTGATGAGTATTGGACCCAGAGAATCAGAGGCACATCAGACTTCCTAGGTATCAATCACTACACGACGCATTTGATTACTGGTGCGGGAGTGGACTCCCTCGCCAAATCACCATCGTGGCTCAAGGATATAGGCGCCATCACCACCACGCAAGTTGGCGGGGATTCGGCATCTGAGTGGCTCCGGGTTTGTATTTCTTAAATTATTTTGAATAAGTAATAAATAAATAATCATATTGGCGCCAATGTCTCGGTTGTGCTCTCGCGCGCAAGGTCCCGGGGTACGACTTGACCACGATCCAGATTTTGGCAGATCAGGTAATTACAGTAAAGCAACTGATATTTAACCTCCGTGACCCAGTTCCAACAGGGGAACCTGACCAGATTAGATCACGGTTACTTCCATTATACTTACATCATCATCATCCGAGCGGTCAGTCCAGTCTTCTGCCAGAGTCCGCTTTCCGATTAACTGTCCTGCATTCCGTCCGGTCTTAGGCATCCTCGCGTCGTAAGCCATTGGCTCTCGCATCCGACTCGACGATGTCAATCCATGGTTTCTTGGGCCTTCCGCGGGATCTGTTCTGATACCGGAAGGTGTCTAAACCTATTTTCCACGTATCCCTGAGGTTTACGCAACACGTGACCAAACCAGCTTAGGCGAGCCTCTTCGATCTTATCCGCGATATCTCTCACGCCAAGGCTGCCACGAAGTACTCGTTACGCACTCGAGTCGCGAAACGCCACACATCCACTGCAACATTTTCATTTCGTTGGCGTGGAGTTCGCGGACGTGCTTCGTCAGCGTCGGCTAGGTTTCGCAACTTTTTCGGGATTTTACTTCCTTTATACAATATAGTAACCATTATCGTTATCATCACAGAGCACAACGCTAGAAGTGACAATCTTATCGAACATTTTGTGTCTAAGTGGTGACAATATATAATCGCAGATTGTAGTATGTATGTCTATGTATGTAATAAATAGCCTATGTATACCGACACGGCATTATTAACGGGGTAGCCAGAGATGTACACTACAAACATATGCTTGAAACCGGAATTCTAAAACTCTAGTTTATTCCTCGGCATTGACATAGTCCCTGACCAATGTTCGTACATCCTAAATATGAAACTCTGCAGTTATGTACTTGTTGCTGTCCGTGTGGGTGGCGACAGACAGACTACCTACCCATCCAGGAGCTATCGGTACAGCACTGTAATGTTGGGCTTTTGATGTGAATGAAGCTCTGAGCACAGACCAAGTAGAGATGCAACGAATACTTTCAACACCTCAGACATTTTACCTGTTTATAAATTATCACAGCCCATAACAGTCCACTGCAGAACTTAGGGCCTCCCCCATGAAAGGGGAGGTTATATCTCCACGCTTGGCAGGCGGGTTGGAGATCGCATTGTAGGAAAACGCTGCTGTAAATTTTCCAGTCTACGGAGACTCTAGAAGTTTTGCCTCGAAAACATTAGTCGCCTTGTACGACACCTACAAGTGTAAGGGGTTAGTGCTATTCTACTGTGCCGGACGGCTATTGTCAATGAATGATTAATGTCACAAATGACAATTGAAATACGCGAAATCATACGTCCATGCGCGAAATGCTTACGGAACTACTACATTGCGGTGCAACTACATTAATTAAGTTTTCATCAGCCACTTTACATAGACATGTATGTCTTTTTAGCCGTAACGACGATTTAGTTTGCCGAATACGGTACAAGATTCCCCCACCCATACCTCAGCTATTTGTAGGCAATAATTTATTTCCAACTAAATTACATTGACTGATTCCCTACTGGACCTGTGCTCTATGGATACAAGTGATAAAGTGATGTATGTATGCTTACTTACCACTCTGTCTTGTACCACCTCCTGCCTGAATGATGTATGCTAATGTTGTCTAATTTACTTGATAGTGACGTCCACTTCCCACAGGTAGTGCCGACCGGTTTCGCCAACTTCCTCCGCTGGTGCAAGAGCTCCTACAACGACCCTCCGATGTACATCACCGAGAACGGCTTCTCCGACCACGGCACGTTGGAGGACTATGACCGCATCAAGTACTACAATGTAAGTGCAGGGTGTTATTTTGCATAGCTAGTTTGTCCACTTGTCTAGGTATCTGAAAGTGCGGTGACTCACCGCAACCCTTCCCGTGCCACGCCAATAAGTACTGTAGGAATCTCTGATCTTGTGCAGATATGTTGCAAGTCAGTATTTAAAAGTATTAACTATCAATTACTTGCCAACTTTAAAACCAACAGATTGCCATGTAATTAGTAGCAAACATGGCCGAAAAAGACTTACTTTTGTTTATGAATTGTTAATATAGTTATTTACAGTGATTTGTACAAAATGTACCTACTGAAAATCAAATTGCGAATTATAAGTGTCTGTACTTGTGTCTGTTTGTTATGGTTTCACCCTACATGGTTTTTCACCTCTTCTGCATCTGAAATCATCTTCGCTACTGTCATCTGATTTCTGTTACCCTGTTAACAGGGGAACCTGACCAGATTGGATCATGTTTATATATTCAGTCGCCTGAATGGTTATATATAATGGTTAGTCCATCCGTAATCGCTAGCCATAAGTCCACCGACGCTCTCAACAACTTCTGCATAGATTTTTTAAAGTTAAATTTAGCTAAGAAATACTTGATAGAGTAATGAAACAGGTATCGTATCAAATATACCATATCGAAGTCTGCCCGGAAAATGTCACGAATAGCAAAAGAGTTTATTTAAAAAAACTTTTATTCTAGGATTACCTGACTGAAATTCTGAACGTGATATACGAAGACAACGTCAAGGTGTTGGGATACACCGCGTGGACCCTAATGGACAATTTCGAGTGGCGCGCTGGTTTCTCGTAAGTTATTTTATTCAACAGTTTGTCAGTTTTATTTTCTTACTTATGGAGACACACGGACGGCCGCTTTCCATCTGATGGAAAGCGGCCACCCTTGTCCAGAACATCTGCAATCTAAGAAGTTCATGAAATAAATGTAAAGACTACGTAAATTCATCATCATCATCATTAGATGACAACAGTCAGATGGAGGGTTTGAAATCGCAGTTTAGGTATACACAACGGAAAAAGCTGCTGCCTATTTTCTGGTCTACCTACGTAGGTTTTAAGCCAAGTAGCAAGCAATTAAATATTACTACTATTTGGCGACCACTTACCAGAAGATGCAGCGTGGGTACGCCTCCTACTAGGTGGACTGACCTGGTAAAGATCGCAGGTACCAGCTAGATGCGAAAGGCTCTGGACCGGCCTTTGTGGAGATTTCTGGGGGAGGCCTATGCCCAGCAGTGGCCGTCTTTGATGTTACCAACTTAAGCAACTGTAGTCCCTCTGCCGACACCGGTTAAGACACCAGCAATTTCTTTCAGAGAACGTTTCGGCTTCTACTACGTCGACATCTCCGACCCCGAAAGGCCGCGCACCCCGAAACTGTCAGCTGAGTATTACAAACAGCTGATTGCCGACAGGGCGTTGCCGCAGGACGACCATTTCAAGGACCCTTCGGTGAGTAACAGCTGATCTTTCTTTCCTTTATTCTTTAATTATACCTATGATTATCATAACTGATGGATATAGGATTTTTACTATTATATTCTTCTGTATACTGTCATGTAATTACTTTGCGAATAGGTAGACATAATATTCAATAATATTGAAAGGGTTTGATTTTAGGAGGTGGTGATTGGTAGGACGGTCGGTGGCCGAGTGGTTAAGGTATCCGACTCGTTAGCGAGAGGTACCGGGTTCGAATCCCGCTGCGGCCATGTACCAATAACTCTTTAGAGCTCGTCTAAGCAGAAATGACGCGCCCCACTATCGCATTAATTGGTCACCAATTACAACGGCATTTGTATATGTATTGCGTCCATATTTTAAATTTGCTTGTGTGCGTTAATGCGATAGTGGGGCGCGTCATTTCAGCTTAGACGAGCTCTACTAAGTTATGTACATTAGTTGAATGCTAACCGATGCTCTAACGGTAAGGGAAAACATCGTGATGAATCCTGCACATCCAAGCGACTGAACATAAACAGACCCTCGTGTTAAGAGTACAACCGGGACATTAACGCCAAGATTATTATTTATTGTTGTGTTTAAGTAGGTTTAAGTAGGTATATTGCTCATAACTTTAGGACTTTAGATAATTGACCATTGCGTCATTATAATTATGATTTATTATCACTTACAATCAGCAATGTTTGGGATTGTTCTAAGTGCAAATACGACTACCTGTATTCATTTCATTCTTCATTATTTGTATATTTAATTTTACAATGAGCCTATTATTGGATTAAAGTCTGGTTAACACGTAGAATATTTACTTTATGAATCCAATTATTTCAATTGGAAAATGCTTTTTATCCTAAAGCTTAGTGTGAAGTTTTCGCATATAATCCGCTTCACTTTAAATACAGTTTGCATGAAGAAAGCTTGGAGCTTACGTGATGAACTTAGGTGCAGGTAGTGGTCTAGTAACATTAATATTTATTACAGTATTTTGAAATATATAAGTAATATATTATACTGAGGAGCACGTAGGACTATTTATTATTCTAGTTTTGTTTGGGTGATTGTTGTTGCATCGCTAGCTTATTAATTTTAATGATAACTTGTCTCTTTTAAAGCCATTAATTATGTCTCATATACAGTATCATTATGGTTTTGACCATAGCTTTCATTGGAATAGAATATTGTTCAGTGTAATTATTAACACGTTTCGTCTTAAAATAATTAAATATAACATTGCAGTGGTATCTACTGTACTGGCATGACTACAGTTTTCAGCCTTTGCCGCATGTAAAGATCGAGACTATCGAAATTTTTTAAGTATATGGTAACAATCAGTTACATGAGTTGTTGTAATTTTTTCTGGCTGCAGGTTGTTAAAAATATTAATTCTGGTAATAAGTACGTACAGATATACCTTTTACCCACGTAGATGGTCCGAGTTCATAGTCGGTGATGGTCAGTAGATTCGCACCTGAGTACCTTCCTTCCTTTATTAGGTTCTTGCTAATCTTGCTGTATATTAACACTTACTAACTTGTCTTCAGGCATTGAAGTAGAAGCCGCCGTGGATTGGGAGCAAATGTAAATATTTTTGAATTATCACACTACAGGGCCATATATCAAATTACGAAATAAACTAGACAATTACAAAGACATAATTGGTTTGTTTTCTTCAGAAACTGCCCCGCAACGAGTTGTAAACCTGTCGTACACTGAGTGAGAAGTTTGTGAGTTACTATGTAGTTATAGTCTTTCAAGATAAGTTTGCTCCCTAACAAGAACAACTCCGGTATAGTGCCACCAACTCGTCTGCGAAATGGCAAAATTACTACGGCCGCCAGGATGAGACTGTCTACAGGGGGCCGATTCCCGCGCTGTGACATCCAAATTCAACATTTTATCTAGCATAAAACTGTATGCAAATGTCACTGAAGTGGATTTTCGACAATATACGACTGGCAAAGATAGTTGAGAAAATATATTTTGGCTGCAATAGACATTTCAATATCATTATTAATGGAGATACGTGGCTACCGAATTGGAGATGTCACAGCGAGAGAATTACGCCCCTGGTGTTTACTACGTTCGAGGGAGCCGATGCCGACAAATACCACAGAAAAGTTGGTTCTGTGTCTACAGGGACGAGTGCGGACTGCAGACTTATCTTGAGCTTGACTTGTATTATTTGCTGTTGTTGTACCTACCTTTATGTATGCGAAAACAAACAGTCAATTAGGTATTAAAACAATTTAATTCATATAAGAATATCGAATTATTTACAATGAAATTGTCGTAAACTAAATTACTTTGACACATTAAAATTTCATTGTTAAACCAAAGTAATGTTACAATACACTACATAGAAAACTTGCATCGGATGCCGGAGTGAAGATATGTTTTGTAAAATAAACACTATACTTATGAAATAACGTTTTATATTTTACACTTGATATATTGTTCTGAATATTATTCGTTTGAGTAACGCCAGGCTGTGCTGGCTTCGGGCGGTCTGTTAGCGGATATGGAATGTTTGTGAGTCGACGCGGAGGTGGCACGGGGCGGCCGGCGGGGGCGGGGAGCCTCGCCGACATGCTAGCAAGTGTGCTATTTACATCAGGCATCGCTTAGAATTAAGCTAGAACTATGTCAGCTAGTTAATGACAGCTTAGGTTTCGAATAGCTGGCTGTAACTATGACGCTGTATGATAAAGTCATAGACTGTTTGGCCCATGACCTGCGGTGGCCCCGCCGGCCGCGGCGCGGTCGGGCGCGGCGCGGGCGACGCCGGCCCCAGCACAGAATAATCATCCGAACAATATGAAAAGTATCGCGACTTACGTACAATTAATACAAGATGAATACAAAATAAAATACAATGAACGGATCTACAGGATACAAAATTAAATGTATCATAAACCCAGCACCATTACGTCTAGTTACATAGTTACACAGATGCTAATAAATCGCATTTTAACATAATAAATTGAAGAACATAATTAAGTCTTACAAGAATAACAATAGTACTTTCACTAATATGGCAAAGTTTTCAATGTAGCATTTTAATAATAGTAAAGGAACGTCATCATTCAAAATAACGTAGTTTCAATCAAGCTAGCTGAATTTATTACACTCACACAAAAATCTAAAGACTAGGTGGGCTAAAACACAATTTTGAGATATGGTAGTATATACCGAAGATGGAAGATCGAGAAAGAAACATGAAATAATACTTGAAATAGAGCATATATGAAATAACGCTTCAGGTTGGCACCGAACATAGTGTAATACTTGGGGTGGCGAGGTCTATCGCACTGCGGCGATGCGCGCGCGCCGCCGCCACCCGGACAGTGTTATTAGCTAGCTGCAGCCATCAACATGCAGTTACTTTATTCATACAAAACGAAAATAAAACTAACGATAATAGTTGCCAACATTATTGTCTAACTCACGATTAACTATAAAATATAAACTTAACATCTAATTCCATAATCTCGAAAATACACAGGACGGTGTAAGTAGACAAACACATTTAAAAAGTAGTAGATAATTATGTATAATCTGTCCAATTCGCTAATTATATCAATATCTTGCAATAAGAAAAGATGTAGAAATATTAAAAATTATCTAAAATTACAAAACGCAATAAATAATTCTTTTTAAAGGCACGATAAGGCACTGTTACGTCAAGATGTTATCACAATCTTACATTTATTAAAATCCACCGTCACGACCAACCTAAACTTAATGACCAATAAGACGGATTCCGACAGTCTTGCGCTGGAAGATCGGGAAACCTAACTCCGAGGGTCAGAGTGCAACCGGCTCCTTTCGCGAGGAAAGAAGGCTTGCAGGGACCACGGCCGGCCGGGACGGCGCCGGCGCGTGGCTCGAACTATATCCTATCTATGACTAGCCATATAATGATAGTCATGGCCTAAACTTAATGTTACTTAGCCCTTTTACTTTTGAACTGAATCAAACAGGTAGCATGCAAACCGCAGAGCGATTAAATGGCTTACTTTCACTTAAAACTCAGTCGAAGTGAACGCATTTGTGCGGCAATGTCGGCCAGAGCGGATCGCTGAATTCGCATGCTATCTTGAATGCCCTTATATACTGTTATAAACATCGTTTACAATAAAAGATAAGAGTACACCTTAATAAACAATCATTAATAGTCACTTCAGAATCGGCCGTACAAACTATTCATTAACGATGTCACGGCACTCGATGCGTAGAATCCTTGTTTTTCAATCTCATCATGATAAATGCAGAGAGGGCAAAACGGGCTCTGCAGGCCACTCCGCCGCAGGCACGAGCCGCGAGGGATCCCGGTCAGTCATACGCACGTCGCACTATTGTCATTTTGATAGCGAAATGTACACCGTTACCGTTTGGCCACCGACACTGATTCCACGCTCGTTCCAAGCGGTAAGTACTGCAGTAACAATTAACAGCTACTGTGACAGTTTGTGAGCCGCGCTTAGAGCCATGTGAGCACGTTGTCGGGCTTGCTCGGCGCCGAGTTTATCAGCGACTGCACGTCGTCCAGCAGGATGTCGTTGGTGAACTCGCTCAACTGGAAACAAACAGAATTGTTATCAAACCAAATCAAATGTTTATTTGTGAAAAATGTTATACAAATATCATCGTCTTATCGTTCATAGCTTTTGCTAGGGTCCGCTTTCCTACTCATTCTTCTCCGCTTCACCCGATCTTCCGCCAAACCGTTGACTCTCGCATCCGACTCAGCGATGTCAATCCATCTGTCAAAGCCTCTTTCCTGATACAAGGTTTAGGCACCTATTCCCCACGTATCCCTGGCGGTGTTTACGCAATACATGACCATACCAGCGCAGGGAAGCTCGACTTATTTACGATATCGTCACGCCAACGCTGTCACGTTACGTACTCGGTCGAGTCGCGTAACTCCGCACATACACCACAGCATATTTATTTCGTTCGTCAGCGCCGGCCATGTCTTGCAGCCATATAGCATCTCAGGTCTAATTATACTCTTGTTTATAAGCCCCTTGAGCTCTACAGGGATTATAGGGTCACAGATGACCACCGTGAACTTCCGCCATTTGGCATATATTGCCGGACTCATGCAGCACGAATCCGAGGTATTTGAATTTACAGTTTCTATTGCCAGCTTCGTTCCCTCTACGGAATTGCTATAGAATAAACCGTGCAATTACGCAAGAATACGATTACGATTTAATAGCAGCAACACCCAGGTTGGGTGACAACTTGCCAATGGTTGTAAGCGGAGGCTGGTCTAGCAATGCCACATAAATTGAAGCTGATGACAGCTATGAAACAACAGCCAATTATGGTCGTATTTCAATGAGGAGTTTTCCAGTAGGTATTGTCAGGTGGTTTCAAAAAGCTTAAATAGATGGCGCTCCTACAATTCTGGTAATTTTTTAAAAATCTGTATGATTTTAGCAGTGATATCATGCAGTCATATAATACTAAACCTAAAAATAAAATGTTTACTAATATAAATATAGCTTTTAAAGGTTGAACGAAATGTACAAAGACATATTTTTATGAATAGGCACTATGGTTCATTTTATTACAACCCCTAATATGGTTGAAACTATTGATAAATACAATATTATCCAATACAACGTACCCTGTGTGTATATCCCCTTTGCTAAGAACCTTTTTCAAGCGATTATCAATAACCAAAATTGTCGGGCCGCCATCTAGTCAGTGGTTAAGAATGCTTTAGATACCTATTGGAAAACTTCTCATTGATATAGATATCATACTATTTTTCAATTTGTACTACGAGTAAATTATTATGTTGACGACCAACATTAAATATAATTTAAATCCTAACCAATAAACAAACAAAGTATCGGGGCCACACGACGCGGTATTCACCTAACCTTACCCAACCCAACGGCTCAACGGCAACTCACCAGGTCATCCGTGGAGCCTATATTGTCTCCGAGCGTGATGTCCGTAGAGTCCATATTGGCGCCGGCTTCGCTCGTGCAGTCCATGCGGTCGTCCATCCCCGCCAGGAAGTCCTCAGGCGTGTGCGGCATAGAGTAGGACTGGACGGCCATGCCCAACCCGCTGTCTGCTGACTCCTGGCGCTGGTGCTCGGTCAAGCCGGAGAGGAACGGATCCAGAGGCAGGTCGGTGCTGCCGACGACGCCCGTCGCGCTGGTGGTCAGCGAACTCGTCCGCGCCATCAGCTCTTGCTGTGGATGCATATATTGGATTTTCAGTTATTGTGGTCATGGTCACTTGTGGTTTAAACGGATTGTGATGAAGGAAATCTAACAATAGGCTGAAATGTATCATTTCGCTCGTGTACTGCCTACACATTTCACACAACATTAATTATTTATGTTTGTATAATTAATATTGTATGTAATTTACTGATAGTTGTTTACATACAAAAATATAATGTCATTATACGATGGTGACATGGTATTTATTTTTACGTTTGCTCATTTCGTAGATTGTGCCAAACACCATGAAGTGAATTAACGTTTCTGCTGCTGACTGAGACTGTTCCCGGTTATATTGAATATTCATATTAATTTTACCGTACCAAACATTAGGTAATTACGGTAAAGCCTTTGAAAAGGAAGTCGGCTCTAGTCGTAAATAATGGATGATGATTACTGGCTGATGATGACTTTTCGGGTACCATCGAACAAATGGGAAACCGCAGGTGCGCTTTTACAGCGAAAACTATAATGACATGCCTCTTGGCTGTACTGGCTGGCTACCTTAACTTTTAAACGCGAATACAACGCAAGCGTTATCGCTTGACTGGAGAATTAGGGGAATGGTGGTCCATGCAGGCGGACTTGTCAGGCTCAACAGTGTTTTTTTAGTGCTTGGACGTTTCACACAGCGCCATCTAGCTCCAAAGTAAGTAAAGCTTGTGTTATGGGTACCACAAAACTGATAAAGTACTTATTTATTTTTTAAATACATTAATTTTATACCTACAACACCTAGACCCGTAAAAGAAATTAAACTTCATAATTTCAAATTCTGACCGGCCAGGAACGAACCAACCAACTGAACCACTCTTGTCGTCAAACCGAACGCGAACACATTGCAAGTGTTATCGCTTGGCTGGAGAATTAGGGAAATGGTGGTCCATGCAGGCGGACTCGTCAGACTCGACAGAGTTCTACCTCTTGTAAATCTCACGCGACAACGTCCGCCATGCTACGCAATCTACTATGCTGAGTCACGCACCTGCTGTCTAATCTCCTGCTGGCGCTGCTTGAGCCGCTCCCGCTCCTGCTGCAGTGACTGCAGCCGCAGCTTCTGCTGCAGCGCAGCGCTGCCCCAGCCGCCGCCCGCCGCGCCGCTGCCCGCTGGCGGCCGTTGCAGGTGTTGTGCTGGAAAGAGACCAGGAACCGTGAAAACATCAATGTTTGTAGGATGATTTGTTTTTATAATAGATGAAGGCAATCGACCAAGCTGACCATCACGAATATAAAGTACACTGTGGGTCAGCTGATGGGAAACCGGCAACCCCCGGGTTACGCGAATACGTAGCCGACGCGACGGCTGCAAAACCCGAGGAACCGGAAATACGTATCTAACATTCGCAAAACCCGGGTCGCGAGTCGGGAGTCGCGAATACGTTTCCGATCTTTGAGATAGGTGTAGGCTCGTTTTTAGAAGGTTAATTTTACTGTTGGCATTACTTTGATTATCATTTAGCGACCTTTCTTTGGGTTGATGGTAGCAGCTAACTTTCAAGTTTGAGTGAAAGCCCTAAGCAGCTTAGATGACAGGGACGATTATGACCTCATTCCCGAACCTCCCAATCCTTTCACCACAGACATCATCGAGACCTATTCCAACAACTGTATACTGTTGAAACCTCCTCCGTATTAACGGAGGGGTTTCCTTTAGGGCGTCCGCTGCGTTGACCGTGAGCATGGCGCGGGGACTTGCGGTTTTTAATCAATTGCTGGCCTTTCAGGCATTCCGTCGTTCGCACCACGTACTAAACCCACAATGAATTAGAACAATTGCCGTGCTCCCGGGTACCGCAGCCGACGCCCTTAATCTCCACTCCTGGGAAACGCGTTGGAGATCACAATGTTCAAAACATACTAACAGTAGCGGCCCATTTTGTGGTCCCAGTTGCATAGAAATAGAAATAGAAATATTTTTTATTGTGTGACACTGACAATAATTTCTTATTAAGTAGTGTTGTCCATTTCGGACGTACAATATTCTACATGATAGTATAGTACCTATTATAAATAAGCTGATACTAAAATAGACAAGTAGCTGTCATTTTAACATTTTTAAAGCACGTAGAAGTTTTAACATAAAAACAATCTAAATCTAAAACAAAGCCTAAATTTTTTAGAAATTAACAATATAGGTATCATTTCTATAATTATTGAATTCAGATAGACTGTAGAATGACTTTTGTAACAGCCAATCTTTAAGTGTCGATTTAAATTTGATACCATCCAACTTTTTTAATTCATAAGGTAAATGATTAAATATTTTAATACCACTCACGTATGTGCTTTTAAGAAATAAGTTGTTATTAGTTTGGGGTATAACTATATTATGTTCATAATGTTCGGTCTAAGTAATCTGCTGGTATTTCGAAGGAATGTGTTGTGGTTTGACTTTACAAAGAGACTTATTTCTAAGATATAAATACCAGTTACAGTAAGTATATTCTTTTCTTTAAATTTGTAACGCAATGTTTCCATTTGGCTCATTTTAAATATATTCCTTAAACATCTTTTTTGAGCTACAAAAATTGATTGAACATTTACAGAGTTGCCCCAGAAAATGATGCCGTAACTTAGATGACATACCACAATGATGATGACGAATCCAGTTTTTTTTTATGTCATACGGTAGGCAAACAGGCAAGTGGGCGACCTGATGGAAAGTGGTCACCACTGCCTATAAACATTAGCAACACCAACAGTTTCGCCCACCTCTATCACGCGTTGCTCTGGCAGCAAAAAGGCAAATGCCCAAACCCACCCACGGAGCACTGGAGACCTTACTAACCAGCAGAAACTCAATACTATTTAAAAGAGTATTGTTTAGCTGCGGTATTCTGTAAGGTGGAGGTACTGGTACTTCCTCAATCGGGCGGCTCCAATTCGAACGGGATACCCCGCTATGCCCTATCTCTCTACTTATTCTTAGCTTATTCTGTGGATGCATATTTGGGAAGCCTACGGCTGAGGTGGTGATCCCATGAACTCAAATGTCGTGATGGTGGTCCATCATGGTATGGCGATGACGTCATTCCCATCCCGAAACGAGCTTATAGATCGATATCTATCTTTATCTCTTACTTATGTGCATATACGGCACACGAAAGATAAGGACAACATACATCGTTGGCCATCTTCATAAATAGCTACTGATACAAATAAGCGATGAAGTGATACCTACCACCTGCTGATTACTCGCAAGTAATTACTTTATACGTAAGTAAGTACGTACTTTATCATTCTCATAGGTACATAATTTCAATCACTATTTCAAACAATGAACCTAACGCGAAGGCAAAGTGTTAATCAATAAAACGGCCCTATTTAATAACAGTAACTGATAATTGATTTATAACAAACACCGACGATTTTTCAAGAAGTAGGTAGATAACGGGAAACTTGAAGAAAATTCACTTTTTAACGGGACTTTACATGTCTCAGTTACAGAAAGGGAAGTTGAAGTATTTTGGTAAAAAAAGGCTTGGGCCAGCTTTTTGGTTCAATGCTGATATTAATTGATAAGTAATTCAAATTTGTTACGCACTTCACCTATTTCATTTATCAATGAAACATTATGAATCGATGTTCACAGGTATTATTCTACTGGCTTATTTTTGGCACGTGTCATCCTATCGGTGACATCGAGAAAAACCTATGATTCACAGTTCATGAATATGTATATTTTAAGTGCTAATAGAAAAACAATAGATATTCAGATGTATCATTAATATCGTATGGTGAAATAATATAAACGTCGTGGGAAAAAACGCGTACCTGTCTGCATCGCGCTGATCCCATGAACTCAAATGTCATTATGGTGTAACATAAACAACGTGCTATCTATTGTTACCAGATGCAGATGTAATGAGCGCAGTATGCTGATTGGTCGTAACCGGTCGTAAGCAAGCGTGAACGGTGGTGTAACTTAAGAATCCTGGGGTGGAAATATGGTGCAACTTACGTATTCCGGGATAGTTCCAAGAAGTGATGGTTTAAGTTAATAAGCAAGGATGTTAATGAGGTGTTTGTGCAAGTTACGTATCCTAGGATGGAACAAGATGGTGCAACTTACGTATTCTAGGGTCGAACCAGGAGGTGGTGCGCGCCGCGTGGTTGATAAAGTAGATCTCCCCCTCGGGCGTGGCGGCCTGCTCCCAGCCGTCCGGCAACGGCCCCGGAGGCCCCAGCGGCTCCGCTGGCGCACTATTACTTGTACTCTTCGCTGCTGAAATCAATCAGAACGCCTCGCTCAATTTACATTGCCACTTCGGTACATAACGCGAGTGAAACCCACTTTACTAGAGGCTCATTGAACACAGTTCTTTCGATCCAGTCAACAGCGAGGGGCGCAAGCCAGCGGTGTGAGAGTAAGACGTACGCGCATGTGATCGGGCATCAGGTGGACGCGGGGAAGGTCACCCGAACTCGTTCCAAGAAAACAACGGCGCCAGACGCGCGCCCGCGCACACGCGGGAGGTGCTAGGGCTATCAACAATTATATCTAATACATTAGTGTTAGACGGTGCGTAAGAAGAGGTTAGTGCAGTTATTTTTAGATACAGATAAGCTGACATAAGAGCTGATCGTTGCAAAGAGTAACGGTGCAGAGGTCGGCGCACGACCGCAAAATGTGGTGTTTATTTGTTTGGTCTAGGTACGTATATCGTGAGAGTAATTCGCATATCGCATTGGGGGTATCGTCGATGCGATGATGTAGTGCCCCATGATATTTTCCTGTTGTGTTGGCAACCTTAGCGGCGCCGGCGCAGTGGCCGGATGAATCAGCGCGGCGGATGTGTGGTCGCCTTGCGCGCGCACCGCCACGGTGCAACAAACAAACGATCATTCATAAACAACAACACCATGCGACAATCAGCTTTAGTACACTCAGAACGTGGGCGGACTACTACTTAATTCAATTTATTATTAGGAAAATATCAGTATTAACTAACTACATTATAAATAGATTAGATAGTATTTATTGCGACAATGTCATGATCTATTCGATTTCATTCGTTTTTTATTTAATAGTATCTGAATTGTCTGGTAGTACGGTACAGTCTTCGTTTGTTACCTACAGTAAAACGCCAATCCGTAAATAAATGGCGACGAAATTCAAATTTAGATACAATACCGCTGACAGAGTCGGTTCTCTAATACATATATTTTGCTGATAGTTTCCTCTCTTGACACACAGTCAACAAATTCGTGTTGTAATTTGCTCGCGCAAGTAACAGTAAGTGGCCAGTTGTTTATTATGTTGTGAAAATATATTTTCCAAAGCATGAGTGAGCCGCGTGTAAGTAATTAAACATTATTTGCCGCAGTTACTCAACAGCCACTCAGCGACTAAGCGCGGTTACCTAATGCCGTGGCTAACCGCCTAGCATACCTGCGATGTACCTACCTTAGCTCACAAACAACATGGTAGATAGGTAGCACGTGATAAACACGCTACGGTAAAATTTGTGTGCCAAAGATTATTGAGCTGACTGCTCAGGTGCTAACGAGGCGAAGTAAATCTTACTTTGGAACATGAAGTGACGTTATTTTTGTTCTAATTTTAACCCCCGATCGAAGAGCAGGGTGTTTATGTTTGTATGTAAATACTTACATAAAGAACTGATCTACTTAATGTACCTACTTATGAAGACCAATATAAATAAGTATCGTCATAATATGATGGTTAAATTTAATCTTAGCATAGAACGCCAGGCGCACGCACTCCGAAAACACCATGTAGTTCAAGCCAAATGCGTTTTCAGACGGTCTCTTCGAAAATATGTCGACATCGGCGCGATACCTTTTAAAATAAACTTTCACGCCAACAGTGTGCTTTACGATCTATAAACGAAACATCTTCGAATGAAGACATTCCAAAGATTGGTGGGGGATAGATAACTAAAGTATATACTGTTATCAGCAATTTGCATTCTTTGATGATGGAGTAAGGGGTTAGATATTTCACGTGAGAGACATAGCGTTATCTCAAATATCAGATTAATGTGGAATGTTGAAAGGAAACAATACCTACAACAATATTTGTTTTTGTCAAGTAAACTAGACATAGGCAATTGGACATGTCGCGCAACCAACGCAAAAACAAAGATTGTGAGACACTTTGCTAAGCGCAGGCGCATCGGGCGCGATTGCACCGGAACGTGATTTGAGCACGTACAATGCACTACATGCTTAACACTTCACGAAGATGTGTAAGTAGGCACGTGATGTGGCGACGCCAATTGACTACTGATACCCATGTGAGTTGGAAGAATCATGTTGAAATATAGGTAAACAAAAATACAGCGCGCAAGATAAATGTAACGTTGGTGTTGATGCGACAAAGGAGGCAGCGAGAAGCGCGCTATCTGGCGCCGGCCCCGGCCTGCGCCCGCGCCGCCCGTGTCGCAACGGCGGCGCCGCCGGCGCGTCCGATGTATTTTCCGAACACCTTTCAACGCTCGTCTCGCATCAACCGACGGAAACAACGCGTTAATTCCCGTCATAAAATCTGTTTTAGAATTTGGGTTATTTACTTGTTTTTATTTTAGGTCCATGATAATTTTAAAACGCGGTTCTGTGGCCAATTAGATCACGTGAAACCGGCGCCCTGGCTCGCGGTGCGTCGCCATGGGATGGAAATCCTTGTGCGTATCTATAAATAAGATATCAAGAGGAATACTTGATTGGCCATGTGTTTATTGGAATATATTTAGTTATCTACATGTGTATTTTTTCGTGTTCACTGTGTTGTTGGAGGTTTTCAATAACAGTGGATAACACAAGGATGATAATGATTAATCACTCGCAATCTGATAAGTGAAACTGATCAACTCACGATGACATCATAAGGGATAATGAGTACTGATAAGCAAAGGTACAATACCCTACATTTTACGGAGAACTACAACAAATACTTACATATAGCTATTCTATATTCAATATTTTCAATATTGAATTGAGGTAGGTAAGATTTCATTACGATTCCTCACTGTAAGAGCATCGGTTAGTATTCAACTAATGTACATAACTCAGATAAGAGTCATCGGTACATAGCCGCAGTGGGATTCGAGCTCTTTAACCATTCAGCCACCGACGCATATTTTTTTGTAAAAACTTGCACTCACTTGAAATGTGCTGTTGCATATAGATATTACAAGTTTGAATATACCTAGCAAATAAAATCCTAACTTGAAAGTTATCCTAGCTAGTTAGTCCTAGATTGAAAAACCAGACTTAAGCAAAAATCAACCGAAGTAAAACGTTACGACCTCTATACTAATACCTTCATTTAAATAAGTATAAGTAACGTCTTTCTTTTAATTGCCTAAGGAGGTACACGGTCAAAAGATCCACCTGATAGAAAGTAGTCTCCGAAATTATCTATCTCTACCACAGAATACTAAACTGCCTACCTATAAATCTACATCTTCCTTCGTCTACAGCATCATCATCATATATTTAAGAGTATGACTCTTGTCGGTGGAGCAATCGCCACTCTTCTCTCCTGTCAACTCTTCATCTCTTCCTCTATATAACTAATTATATTTGGTAGTAAGTATATTTCTGGTCCTCACCTAATGTGGCAATGTTGAGGGTCTGCGCCGTGGTCTGCAGCAACGTCTCCGCGCTCTGATGCTGTACCGAGTTCGCCACCGCCTGCGCCGCCATCGACTTGCGAGGGTCTTCCCATGTCGTGGTCTTCGTGATGTGGCTGTTGGCAAACGGGAAAGTTGGGTTAGTTTGCGATGTACCTTACAGGTATTGTCTCTCCAAGTACTATATTTATAATTATTATATTTATATATTAGTATTTATTAGGCAGTAAGCCTAATAAATACCAATAATTTGAAGAGTGTCATTTATAAGTTATAAATAAAATATTATATATAAATATGATAATTATACAGGATGTTACATAATATATGTATGAAGCCGTGAACCGGATGGAGTGCTAAATGTATGAAAACGATAGGTTCAAAAATTCCACGTACAACAGAAATAATTGTATCTACCTATCGTTTTAATATGTTTAGCACTCCATCCGGTTGTTTTAAGCACCTACCTACTCACTTTCTGCATGGTCTACTGGTTGACTGGAAGATAAAGCCTTAAAGGCTTTAAGTCCGCCAATTGTATTTTATGTGCAATAAAGTTTTATAAATAAATAAATAAATATTATCGTAGTTTAACTTGCCTTGCAGAATACAAAATTATTTCTATAAGTAGGTGTTATTGTAAATACGAGTATACTTATGAAGATAGTAAAAATTATATTGGGCACGTAGTATGAAATCTATAAGTACCTACCAATACACATGGGCGTACAACAATAAACCTTTGCATATAAATCATTGTAGTTTTCGATGACATGGGGTATAAATAATTTGTAAAAAAAAAGCGTTTTTATCCCAAAAGTACAGTCTGATCCACAGCGAATGTCGACTTTGAATGGACCTGGTATATTTTATCCCCATGTGTTATTTAAATATTTGGAACAGACATAAAATTGTTTAAAAGATTTTTAGAAGAAGAAATTTTGAACAAATTCAAATCTTGGCATATCGTAAAGCAGACTAGAAGCAGCGCTGCTGTAGCACAGATAATTTAATTGTTTCTGCTGAACTTGCTTAACACGTACGTATATCTAATCTTTAAATGACAATAACGATTTTGGTTCGGTATAGGTATTATAATATGTACACCGGTAACAAATGAGTCATATCAGCGTAGTCCTCACAGTAACAACGCACCTGCCGTTCTGCATTTTCGTTACACTTGATGAAACGTATAACGTATGAATCGTAGATTTCATGGACGATTGTTACCACTTTCCATAAAGGCAGTCTGTCTTTGCTTGTGTATTTGTTATGGTTGTATTTATTTTATTTGAATTGAAACAGCTACCAAACGATAGGTATAGTACAAACATTCATACATGAAAACTAAAAAGTCACTGTTGAATAGCAATAATTTCAAGCAATGTATCGTTAAGTGAGTGTTTAATGAATAATTATAAGCAATATGGAATAATTTGTTTCGTTACATAGAGTTAAGTCGTTGGGAACTGAAAATGTTCAAGTCATGCGAGACGAATTTGGCCAGTTAGCGGTCATTGTGACCGATTAGTTGGCGACCTGCGTGCGCGCAGTGTGTGCTGTGATTGCGCACTGTGGCCTAACCATGAGTTTGACTTTGTAGTTAGATACATTCGCAGCTATGACTCTTCTCCTATAAGACAGTGAACGTTGAAATATAACGTTAGTTGCTAACAAATGTAGTAAACTAGCGGAAAGTCATCGTGAGTGTTAGCAACCATAACACTTTATTTACCAACTTCCAACTTATATATAGATTTAGTTTAGATTTCAAACAGAATTACTAGCTGAATTAAGAAATAACACGCTAAAGACCTAGATATTCTCGTATTTAATTGTACTAATTACTTAATCTACGTATCGTAATCGATTCGTGGTTGAAAACCACCTTTCACATTTTATCATGGTGTTGTTTAACGATATTTTTTATATTTTACCTTCAACTTCGAATGAGTTTTTGCTACATCCAACCTGAAACATTTAGTGTTTCCGCACTACAACTTTACATACCCAAAATTAACATAATATACGTAACTAAAACAAAAAAAATTGTAATTCTAAATTCATATTTACGAGCCATTTTCACCAATATTTAAAGCAGAGTATATAGTCGTGGCGAGTTTGCACCGAGCGAGCGAATATACATATTATAGATTCCTATAGGGTAAATTAGTGTTAAGTACGCGATTTTGAGATCTTAGGGGTAAGAGTTTCTTGAAGACGCAAGAAAAAATAATTAGGAACGAGTTTATTGTACCAAAATACAATTAAATAAACGGAACTAATTGAAGTAGGTACAAAACAAACATTCGATAAAAATATTCAAATCGAGTGTAGAAGTTAATAGGCCTACACAACTAATTAGGCGGTCCAATCAAATATCGCCTTTACCCAAACACGCTGAAATTTGCCGGCTTGTGGCGAGCTCTAGAGAAAAATGAAATAATTACATGCAGCCGTCCGAGATAAGGCAGAAGTGTATCATTGGAAAGCGAGCAGGGCGTTACCATGGCCAATCGATTTGCACGGTATGGTAATGAACTTGGCCGCGGTATCAGCTGTTGGCGATGCTCGATAGCCGAGCACCTGAGTGCGAATCGTTGCACCTGCGGCCGGACTGCGCCTGCGCACCCTTAACGAGACAAAATGGGCGACCTTTACTGTAGGTACACCTTTAGACCGCCCACCGACTAAAAACATGGATATAGTACTGAGTAGTACATCGCGGTTGTTACAAACCGCGGTAATATTAATCGTTATATGTAGGTACGTCCCTTATGCAAAGTTAATTTTAAATATAAATATGCTTGGACAATTCACAGAGCGCCATCGAAACAGATTATAAAGTTGGATACGACTTTGGTCGCGACGTTTAGGTGAAAGATAAGCATTTTCTTTGCTTATCAAATTATTTAATTAAGTATTAATAATTACTTGCGGGTCAGTAAATAACAAGTTTGACATTAATTAAAGCGCAAATGCCCGAAATAACGTGTATCTACACGTGTATTTTTTATTAAATTGGTATCTACCTATCCATTTAAGAGGAAAATGTAAACAGCTGTGCGAAAGGCATAGGTAACGTTAGTACCTAGCCCATTATCGAAATAAATGACAGCAATCAAGTTTTGGCCAGACCCAGAACTAGTTCTGACAAAGGATTGCGTAAGTCAATCAATATATTTACCTTACTCCTGTGCTCCGATATCATAAACATGGGATTGTTTTTAATAAAACTCATATAACTCTACATCACATGAATGGGCAAATTATGGGCTCTGAATTGTGATAATTAAGTTAGAGAAAGATTCAAGATGAGACCTATTATCTCTAACGCGTTTAACCGTGGAAGTTACGAACATGCCGCTTGAATTACCTACTTTAATATTATAGTTTAAGTTAGGCAAATATTGATTATGCTAAAACGTGCAAGGAAACGATTTCTAAAGTAGGTTTCAATATAAAAAGACAAAAGTAGACCACGATAACGGTAAGTATTATCCACAGAAATCTAAAATTGACTTATTTAAATAAATGTCGCTGTTGTGATGCTATTGTATTGAAACTTAGTTCAAGAAATTGTATTTTAGTTGAATTTGTGCCTTTATAATGTAACAAGTCATATTCTGTACATAGCGTCATTCACAGTCACAGTCCCAAGGAGTGACAGAGAGGGCTGTGTGTGTAATTACGTGTACCAATTACATTTCAGCTCCGGTTACAACTATTACGCTAACGAAACTACTGAATGCGCCAGCGCATCGACAAGCTGCATCTAGAATAATAACATTCATTGTGTAAACATGTAACCGGACAAAATTCAAAATTATAATAATTCGTATTTAAGTGTTGATTAAAGGTGGACCGCAGAGGCGACGCGACGCTACGCCTTAATATTGTAGGAAACTGTATGATGTTTCATACATTTGCCCCTATTTTTGAATCGTTTGCAACGATTCGATCTGTTTACAATTATGTTTTTCGGCATGAAAAATTCAATATGTTATAAATCACATTGGTAACACAGAAAGAGTATGGTTAAAAAAATTGGAAAATCTGAATCGTGCATTAAAATATCGAATTTTTCATTCCGTAAATCAAAATTGTAAACCGTTCGAAAAGAGGCGAGCAAATCAAAAATAGGACCGTAGAACGTACGACGCGTTAGCTACTGCGGTCCCACCTTAAATAACAACTGAAGTGATCTGAATCATAGTTGGTCAGTTAATTCTGTAATAAAAGTCAGTTAATTTTGTAATACATGGTACTTATAATAATCAAATAAGGACAAAGTACTCAGTTGTATCGGTACTAACTAGAAGCAAGGCTTCGTGAAACAGATAGGCGACTGATTCATACTACCAACAAACAGCATCTGTGTACACAGATGTAGTACCTATGCCAACTCATATAAGAAATATTAATGTAACTAATCTACAGAAAATTTTGTCACATACATCTAATGTTAATGTAAAGACTATTAGATGCTGAATAATTAAATTATTTGAGATAATAAATTGTATGTGTAAGTGATTATCATGTTCCGTAGTGTATAGTAGATTAGAACGGTCTGAACGGCCGGGTGTAGAATGAGTCTGGCGGCGGTCCTATCCCTGGAGTACTTACCTACTCTATCGTGTTAGTTTATCAGAGATACCGATGCATAAGTTATACAACGACTATTTTTGTACGTTATAGATAAAACTAAACTAGACTAACTAGATAAAAGCTACTGAAACTGGTTCATTTTGCAATATCCAACAAAGTTCCTCAGGATTCATAGTATAGCATTGTTCCAAGAAAATTAACATCAATATCAGGTACCGCTCATACGAAATAATGCACCGAACACCTGGATAGCATTAGTCACGAAATTACGTTTTAGACTCAGGCCAGACTCATACAATTTGCTTTACAACAACATCAATGAAATTTGCAATATGTACAAGGAAAACAATTTCAAAATTTTTAACCGCGGTTTGGTCATTGGCATTGCAACTTTGAATTCTACAATTATAACTAAATTGTATTACTGTAAAACTGAATGGAAATAAATAAATAAATATGTATCATGCTGCGATTGAGAAAAATGAAAGTGGTCATGTGGATGTGGTTAAGGCGAAATGACCTATTAATATGAGGTCACCTAAGAGGTAAAAGCGGGAAATTTTGCGTTATGGAAAAAACAAGAGCATTATCCTGAAAGCAAATTGCAATACACCTATTAAACATACATTTGTAGGCTAATTACATAATGCTGTTGCCAACAATTCTCTGATTTCAATTATTGAAATTGTTACTTTTGCGGTTCCGTATCATCGATTTCATGGGTTCAGTTGCTAACAAAGTTCCATTGCAATCAACTGAAACTAATCGCAAAAGTAACAATTTCAATCATTGAAATCAGAGAATTGTTGACAACATAGTTACGTAATTAGCCTACTGTTAATAGGCAAAACTCTAACCTACAACTGAGCCTACGAAACCCATCGAACGGCACATTAGCATCTGAGTTCGATCAAGCCGCGCTTGCCCTTGACACATCGTATAATCACGAGGTGCGTGCGGCGTGACGTATTATAAATATTATAATTCAAATATTCGTGTGCGAACAATCGCTAGATGACAAGGAGCGTGGTTAGGAAACGGCGCCATTTCTCTCCAGCGAAGGCCTCCCACTATTACTCAACAATTGGCCGCAAGCAGCTGTAGGTAAATCTACCTACCTACAAACCTATGCACAGATGACTCTCGACTGGATTTCGATACAGGGGCACTGTTTTTGAATCGCTCGCCTCGATTCGAACGGCTTACAATTATGATTTTCAGCATGAAAAATTGAATATTATTTTCAATCACATTGGTAACACCAAAAGAGTATGGGTCAAATGGGAAAATCAGCATCTAGCATCAAAAGATCGAATTTTCATGCCGAAAATCAAAATTGAAAACCATTCTGAGGTCTGAGGTATATTCTTCGCATGTTTTAACTAGATACCTTGAGAGTGAAATTGTGTCTGGCAGAAGTGTATCGTAGAGGTTAGTTAAGCATTATTATTACCTCCATTTTATTATCATTAGATGACAGATATTATTATATAATTCTCTTTGTCTCACTTTTCTCATCACTTTTATTTTTCTTATATCTTTTATTTACATTTGTTTCCGTGTGCATTATCTTACAAGGAATATAAAAAATTATTAATTTCTTCTAAGCAATAAACGTAAGTTTAAAACAAGGACTTCCTAATATACTTCGGCGAGCTCTATTAGGTAAGCACTGTTAGTAGGCAGTTGTAAAGTAGAGTATAAAACGGTAACTAGAATTCATTTGTTAACCCTTTCGCTGGTGAGGTGAGACACTCAAAGCATAAATTCTGGTTACTACAACGTCGTGTGATCGTAAACGGAATCGCGGGCGCAATATGGCGATTACACTGAAATGCCCTGTGTTTCAATTAAACGGAAAATAAAGTTGGCACAGTGTACTGCGGCGACCGGCGACGCAACATAAACATGAAAATAACCATGATGCGTGAGTAGTTCTTAAATCTCATTCAGCTGACGATACATTTAGCTTTAACTTTTACTATTCGAAGAAACGACAGTTTATTTTGAGGTTCAACGGCGTCGGCCCAATTTTCAAATTAGAAGTAATTGATTTATTTAAATACAAATGCACGTGAAAGACCTTATCATCGGGGAGTACTGACGTACCTATTTTCATGAAACTTCTGTTATTAATAGTATTTTTTATACCTAAATACATAAAACTGTCTTCCCAACAACCCAGTTAAATTGTCGCTTACAATACATTTCCAAGAAGTGGAAGTCATGACGTGTGCTTCCGAACGAGTATTAAGGAAACTGCTACATCAGTGCATGTGGTTTCGATGGCGAGAAGTAGGTACAAGCGTTGTCAATTAGTTGGTTAAATCGAGTCCAATCCGGCGTTGGGTGCGCGCGCTCCTTAGACGGCGCCCGCGCAGCGCCGGATACGCGTCATGTCAGACGCACATCCCGTTCATCTGCTGTGTTATTTCCCCGCTTTTACACTTGACTTACGAGAACAGACCACTACACACAACGCGCCTAGTCTCGGATAACCTCTAAATAAAAGTGGCTCTATTTACACTGTAGATTGATTACGTAAGCCGCCAGATAGTGCGGTTACATTATTGCACGGCAAATTACGGGGAGCAACAATTATTTGCATGCCGCCAAAGACTAGCTGAAGAATCTTGTTTGTTTTATGTACAGGATTTAAAAATATTAATTTTTAAATCTCGAACGAGGAATTAAATAAGTACTTAGGTACATTGCAAAATACGTCCTTCAATTCCTATTTCAATTGCTAAAAACGTTACATCTGCCAGTGTCTATAATTACTCTAATAAGGAAATGAAGGTGTACCTAATGAAAAGACTTGCTAAACACCTACTTACATACACCATAAGAGCTAGCATAGACATGCAAATACTTCATTGTGATGGAATACGGCTGTGGACAAGATATTATGCAGCAGCAATTGGACGGTACCGTTAGGCGAAGTGTGCCATCGTCAACAATGCGCACCTGTGTTGCGTCTGGTGTACTAAGCAGTGGCTGTCTTAGCCCAGTAGGTCTAGTAAATTCTAACCTGCGACACGAATTGAGATAAGACTCACAGTCTTCATTTATCTAGGTATTAATCTATCATTCTAGTAGGGCAAACATCGGTAATGCGCTTTCTAGATATATGAACTAAGTATGTGTTTATTTAACAGAAGAAACTACCAAAACAAGAAGTTACACATCGGATGTTTTCGTACGGATACTTCTATGCGCACTTCGCAACAATCGGGTTAGTATATAGGTAGGTAACTAAACCAATTCTGGCCGTGACTCATTCATTCACATGAATACACTTACTGGCCGTTTACTAGCCGGCAACATTTATTTACGTTAGCAAAATCCAGCTCCACAGATTGAATAAAATTAGATATTGACTTCTAATGAGTACCTACCTGTCTAACTAGAGGTAAAAGAGTATCTACCTAGACCTATATATGCGAGTAGGAACTCTAGAAGTGCTACTCTGAGATATATCATGATGGTTTCTAATGAATGCGTGGTACAACGAAAAACGCATTTCAACTAAATGTATCGCAGGAAGTGAAATGGAGAAAATTCGTTGAACGGTTCCATTGCTTCCGCGCAGTCGTGATGGCTTATAGGTTTTTCACCGAGAACAACATGGCGGAGACGGCGGCGTTCTATATTTGAATCTCGGACGAGTCGGCGCTCGCGTACGTAAATAAACGCACACACGAGTAATCAGTAACACTATACAAGTATTTAAACTACTTGTGCGTTTCGAGAACGAAAGCGGGCACTTTATCAGACTGTAGCATTGATACGCGGTATCTCGCGCTCTGTGAGGTGTGCAGGTGAGCGAGAATTATAATTGCTATTGACAATTTCTACACAATAACTAGAATATGATGATGCAGCCTCTGTTCGGAGCACCCACGCGACCCGCCGCCGCGTACCCACACAAACAGAAGTGGACGAAAACGCACGCGTGACGCATCAACTTCCGGCCGATAAGTTTATTACGGGATCCACTGTCAAGAAAGTTATCTGTAACAGTTTTTTCGAGTTGAAATAATCAACAATACAACCAGATAATATCTGATTAGAGCGTCGGTGGGCTAATGGCTAGAGATACCGGATTCGATCCTCAGAGCCGCCATGTACCAATGACTTTTTCTGAGTCACATATACAACACATTATAACGCTGATGCTCTTAGGGAAAACATCGTGAGAAAACCTGCAACTGAATGTGTAGGTAACATTGATTCAATCTGGTCAGGTTCCCCTATTTAGAGGGTCACTGAGGTCAGATAATAACAATCGCTATACTATAATTGATCTGCCAAACCCGAGATTTCGGTCAAGGCGGACCTCGGGCCTTCCGCGCCAGAGCACAACGGGTATATTGACGCCAAGATGCTTATTTATATTTATCACAACCTGAAAAAAACAACTACCTATATTGTATTTCTTTTATACTTCATTGTTTATGTTCTGTGTAAAGTCCTTTTCTACTCGGCAACACGTGTTTTTCCAGCGTAATTAATTAATTATCGTATTGGCGTAGTATACTAATGAGGAAGGTTAGTATTGCATTTATTACGCAGTATCGTTGCCCAATATCACCAAAAGCAACGTGCCAAATATTGGAAAGGTTGACAAACTCTACAAATAATCTAAACATAATTTCCGTTGAGTTAATATGGATAGTCGTCGTTATAATGGCACGTAACAATAAATATTCGTCTTAATTATAACACACGTATCGAATACGAAGTTGTGGATGAATCATTGGGCTATGTGTAAATATGATGTCGGCGTATTGTGCTCGGTGTATTTACTAGGTATTACTATACCAGACTATACCAGATTGACGCCATTGTATTGCATTCAAATAATCAGAATCGAAAACAAGGAATCCAACGGTTGATCCACCACATGGTCTATGGAGTCTCGCCGCCATCTCCGAATCCACCTACCTATCCACTTAATTCAATTAGTTAAAGAATTAAATCTCCTTATACAAAATGTAGGTACTCGTGACCTGATCTTCAAAGCGTATGTTCGTTTTCAATGGGTATTCTTAAAAATAAAGGTACCAATCTAAACGATTCTACATTACCTACCTACTATTAAGATTGGGTGCGAGCCTAGACGCACAATCTTGAATATTTATTTAGTCCTACCGACTTTGCCATTGCGTATACCTACACGATAACGGGACGAAATCTATCTCCTACAATGTAGGTACGTAGTACTGAATTGTGCCGTCTGCGCGGTGCGTCGGGCGCACCGGCGCACGCGCCGCGCGGCACCGGGCCACACCGCAACCGGTCGGCCTTGCCATGCCTTGGACCGCCTCTCGCTGCCAGAGGTTAACAACGTGTTTTTTCTATCTAACTTTAGAAAGTAACGAGATAACACACGTCCACGTCGGCGGCGACGTTATCTCCCAAGAAGTTGATTAGCCCATGATCCGCACTTTTATCGGGCGGGTAACCTTTTAGCCGGGGACGGCGATTGGCGACCTAAAAGTTTTTTTTTTCAGTTAAGAGATATTTAACGCGAGTTTTTAGGAATTTGTTGGTGGCATTTTAAAACTAGGTCATAATCGGAACCAGCCTAAAGGATAGGTACCTACAACGAACGCCTTTTGTAACCAAATTCGTGTAAGGTACAGGATGACGGTCGTGACCCGGCTTTTGAATAAAGTTGACTCAGGGGCCGCTATACTGAATCGCAGCATCCGGGTCGTCGCCACATCTCGCCTTATCTCACACTTCTTTGTATCTGCCAAACGATTCCTAGAACGAAGATTAAAGATTCACATCGCCGCGCCCGCGCCGCCTGTGGGCCGGTTTCGACTCGATTTGACCACTTAAAGACGACATTCAACGATTAGAATAAATTCACTGTTATTGCTTAATACAAACAACGAATTTTAATGAACTCCTACTAACGGTTGGCTTTATCCTTAGCATATAGGTACTTACTTGAAATACTAATTCATTATTAACTACCTACCTACCTGGCTACCTACGTCATATTGCTTAACAATTTGATGTCATAGTCCAGCAATGTGACGTAAACCAAAAATAATCACAAGGAAAAATTATTAATATAATGTAAGCCCAGTCAGTTAGCGTTCCCGCGGCCCGCGTTGATGGAACTATAAAAGGAAAACGAGAAAATCGGTCGAAATAAATAAAGCGCCCGGCGTCATAAAGCAACACCCACTAGGCAGCTAAATGCAACACTCCTAAAGCTTGCGCTACTAATAAGTCCCGAACGCTATTGTGGGGTTATTAAGTTGGCCTGAGTCACTGTAGTCATGTGATGGAGAGTTGTGTCCTATAATTAGACATTAATCAGCGAAAAAGGCAGCGTACGAAGTACGTCTGGCGACGGAAGCCGGGCTGGCACGAATAATTCATTATGGCGCACCTCATTCATATGGCACTAGGAGCGATCGCCATGGACAGCGCTGCCCATTCACCGGCGGCCGCGCACAGGAAGCTCTAAATGGCGCGGTGCTGCCGGAACTGGAAGTTGCCAGAAAGTGAACAGTTAACGCAATGGGTGCCCTTTGTCGCCGTCATTATTGTTAGGTTAATGTGCTGGTTCCTAATTTGCAGCACGTGCTGCGGGTAGTCGATCGCGCCGCGAGCTCGGCTGGCTCGCTGGAGAGCGCGCGGCGAGGCTACTGTCCTGCTACGGCCGCGGACTTTGGACCCGCGTGTTTGTGATCGCGTCCCGTTTCCTCCCGCGCGGGCGCGATGCATCTCGCTCGCTCGATTCCGATTCCTCTCCCCGGCCTGCGCCTGCGCCGCCGCATCACATCGCCGACATCATTACCTACCTCACCGTTCGATTCGCGCCGGTGCACTTTTTGCTATCGGCCTCCGATGTTATTGGCTTGCTTTATTACTTATACATACCTACCTACCATGTATAGCTTTCAAAGTGTCCAGATAGCGATAATTTTATTGCATTTCACTTCTTGAATCAATAATTAGGCGCTTGCCCTTTAAATCACAGTAAAGTACGCAAGTCTCTATTTCCATTTACCAAAGAGACAAAAAACATGATTGGAAGCCGGATAATTTATTACTACACAACAAGGTAAACAGGAAATAAATGCATAATATATGCATACATGAAGTAAATAGGTTAACTGATATCCTAGTTGATATCACATTCATAGTTTTAGTAACTAACAATTTCGTGGAAGTCGACTGTAATGCAATATGCTTGCAGTACAAAAATGCAACGGCGTGTCAAAAGGATATACTTACGTAAATTGAAACTATTAGATTCTACTATTATTTTAAAATATGAATTGAAATTAAATTGATGACATTTACTCATGAATTTGGGGCAATAGTTATATTCCTAATACAATTCGTAATAGTTTGTCATACCGAACAATGACAGCGTTTGTGAGCAACGATTGCAAAATTTTCTACTAAAAGGGAACGCAGGCTCTGCCTCTCCGCCGCCCTCGAGATTCAAAATGTCAGCTCAACAGTGATTTACATAATATGCCTTGCGATTGTTTACCACTCAAGGTCGGTCGAATATAGAATGAATCGAGTATGCAACTATCTGATAAAAAATGACAAGACAACCCTTTTGACTTTGAAGAGCCATGATCTTTAAACCAACAAAGATCAGCGTGATTTGGCAAGGAAGTTCTTGAAGTGCTTTCAATTGAGAAAAATAAACCTAGGAGATATTTTATTAGCTTCAAAAAAGTTATATTGGCGATTTGTTACCATGGTAACTTACGTTTAAAATATAAGCTCTGAATTTGCAATGCTGTTTAGCATTAGGTGTCACTAACCTTTATAAAAAGAAGGAGAACCTAGTGTTTCGCAGTCAGCTCATTATGGTTGCACTTTTTATAACATGTCATCTATCATTATCATCTCAGCTACAGGATACACTTATAGAATTATTTTTATTGCCTAGAGAAGCCCGCAGACGTCGACGGTCATACTCATTCTTCACTTAATAATATTTTAGTCTACATATAAACTAGCCGAAAAGAACAAAGTAATTACTGTAACTCAAATAATCTCCTATCAAACCTCTTTCCTTCATCATCATGCTCATACACTTATATCCTAAAACCTTTTTGTCAATACAACGCCAAGTTAAAACGAAAACTAATAATACAGGCTTACGCTTTCCTACCTATTCGAAACTCGGCACTATCGGTAGGCTATCGCAGATTACTGAATGATCGTCCCTGGTTCCGAGAAAGGCGGCGTGAGCAAAGAGCGAGGCGGACCCCAGAGAAAAAATCAATCCCTTTGTTACTAACGACTCAGGTGTACCAAAATAAAATAACTTGAACAGAAACTGGCACTGCCCAGAGCGGCGCCCGCGTGCCGCTCCCATGCGCCTTATCGATGGAACCACACAATTACTTACACCTCCAGTCAATGGTTATTTAAAACTGGTAGGTACAGCAATGTGGAGCATCGCAGAATTATATTCGGAGGTTGGATTTGCTTGTCCCATCAATCATTGTCGTTTGTCTACGTGACGATGTTACGTTAGTTCAAATAAACGTAACAAAGAAAAATTGCTTTTTCCTGTTAATAACTGCAGTTCTGAACATAAATGTTCATAATAGATTTACAAGATAATGCAGAAGTACATACGCTTTTCGATGTAAAAGTACATCGAAATATGTAAGCAGAATGTCAAAATGTCAAATTTTACCAAAATCGATATTGGCTTGATGGCAAACTGCATTGGGACTCTAATGCTCACAGCCTCACAGGATAGGCGCCTGGAGCCGCGCCGCGGTATGACCCGCTGTCGGGGCGGGGGAGGGAGCGGGAGGGGAGTCTCCGGCGTTTCTTGGAAGCGCAGGCGCACCGCAGCGCAACCTCCGAGACTGGCCGCGGTAACATCACAGGACCCGAGCTCGTTAACTGCGCCGGGAGGTGAAAAACGAACAGTGAAGATACCACAAGCAATCTCAATTTAAATCAAAACATAAAAAGCTATACTCATTTTTTTATCGACGCCCGTTCGAAGTCGGTTTCGATAGAGTTCGCAGGTAACTTGTAGGCTAGACTAAAAGGCTTCATTTTATGTATGCTAACCTAATAGGTATTCGTCATCAACTTGAAATATGACTGTATATGAGGTGCGAAGCAGGTCCTATTGTCATCGTCTGGTATACCTGTAAGTACAACTAAATCCAAACAGTCCATAGAAATGCGAGTCTAGCCTAGGAGAAAGTGTTGCCAAGTTTAAATTTCGTGTCCGTTACGTCAGCAGGCTTCAAGAAGTAGCGAGGCGATTGTGGCCGGCGCCGCCGCGCCGCCTTCGCCATGCCGAAATAACCAGCGTACCGTGTTCAATGGGCTGGTGGCGGGGCGGGGCGGGGCGCGGGGCGCGGGGCCGTCGCGGCGCTCGCGCCAAAATTAGACGTAAACAAGACGAGACACACCGCACGAGGCGCCGTCGAGGTTCAGCTCCCTTATCCTGACTACTGAGTTTAAATCACTGCTAATTACTCTCTACGACGGTTTTTGCGGCCAGAAGGAGGTACGGCACTAGTATTGTACCTAGTATGAAATCTAGCTGTGACTGTATAGTGAACAATAACGTTAAATCAACAACGGTAAATCAACGTTGATCAGCGCAAACGAATGAACATAGATCTCTATACTGAAGTGAAGGAATTACTTATGAAGGGAATGCCTGCATTGACCTAGTAGAACATAAACCTGATGATTTATACCCAATGTAGATGCGAAGATGAGACCAAAGATAACGTGACAACAAAGATTGCCGACAATACAAACACATAAGTTGTTCATGCGCCAATATTACGAGTCAGGGCCAATGACCCATAAAGAAGTGATTGTAAAGTATTATCAAATAAGTGGATATTAAATATTATTATAAATACTGATAGCTTACATCATCAACAAACATCCTTACAAGCTTTTGCATTTATAATATTAGTAGCAAGAAGGATAGGATTAGTGGAATAGTAGGATTACTGTAGTCTGCAGAACAAAATACCTAACATTGGCAACCACTGTAACCATAATGCTAGTTACGCAAAGGAAAAAGGTAAAATATGTTTTGTCACTTTCATTCAAATTCAACAATTTCAGTGACAGATAAGTTTAATAAACATGAATACGGTAACATTTTTCGATAACTTTAACAACTGTCAACTTGAGCAACGACCCAAACATGGTAATGGTAACACTTGATGCAATCAACTGTACACTTGACACAGTATGAAGAAATAATCAAATGACCTTCACTTCTAAGAATCCAAGTTATTACCAGTACACCTAAGAATCACGACATAAAAATACACACAAGCGAACTTATCAGTATTCAATAAAGCGTACGGTAGCATTTGCGCGGCTGACCACTAAACAACGCGGTGCCATGCGACGACATCGCGTGAGTAATACGGGAGCATGATACGATACCCAGTCACAGCCCATTCGGAGACATTACCACCAATCAAAACTAATCACCGCTCTATAAACTCCTTTACGTTAAACGTTAGTTTCGAGTTGCATGGTGCTTTTTGGAGGGAATTATAACTCTAGCGACTTCGATCCTGTCGAGTGGATGTGTTTTTTTATTTGCCAATTCAATTTCAACATTATATTTAGATAGTTAAAAATGAGAGAGAAAAGATTTTTCGCACTCTGGTGGATTGCGTGAATCCAATATGCGTTAGTGACCATTTTAAAAGTATTCAGCAGGTTTAGTAATGACCAGATGTCTAGTAATGACCACGATGGTATAAAACATTGAGTTAATGAAGTTGTTCATTAACTATGTCTTAACCCAGGCCACGCATATTTTGAGACTAAGACATCATTTTCTCAGGATCTTTAACTACATTTTCATTTGAATTAAACGTACGCGTTACTTGCAGAAGTAAGTAACCACAATGATATAAAATTGTAATTTTTGATCCTCTTGAATTTTTGAGGCAGACAAGGATAAACCGATAATATACTAGTAATGTTTTACAAGTGATGCAGAGGTATAGCCAGCTTGCTCAGCATATACCGCTCGCTGCCCCTAAGGCGCCGTCAATGTACACACTTGACCCCTTTTGATCTTGCAATTAGACATGGTGATATACTCTGCAGTCAGCATTGTGGTGCTGGCCAATGGGTAGCCTCCTACAAATACAATCAATATAATCATGTATTTATTTATTGTCATAAATATCGGTGTTACCAGTCTTGGATCGACTTAGTCAGAAATAAGATCAGTAAGAGTTAAACCTCTACTACTCGATGCCACAGGTAGAAATCGAATTTGAATATGACTAAGAAATCATTACACTACAGCAGCAGACTACCTAGTTTCAATCGTCAAGGAACAGTAACATATTTTAATAGAATGGATCAAGTTCATGTAACCAACATTGCAAGTCAAGTAACTGTCGCATCGCATAATGTGATAGCTTGTACAGTACATGTAGGTACCGACGGAGTGCGTCGTTGTGTCGTTCAACCGGTGTGTGGTCTGTTTGAATGCTCCATCTCTTTCTTTATCGTAACAGGCAGTTTTGTTGACCGCGGCAAGCATATTGGAGCACATTAATACTGATGACACAAGCCGATGAGAGCCATCTGTGTCCACAAAGTTCGATAATGCATCGCGCTGTAAACAAAGAAAGCTCTGCCCTTGAAGAAGCCGTGCTGGTGATATGTAAGTTGACGGCGCATAAAGTAAACAAATTCAATTAGATGCGTTTGTTTCAAACATCTCAAGAATTTGTAGGCTGGAGTGTTTGGAATGAGAAGTGGCTGTGCAGTGTTTACGCATAAGTAGGTATCGGAACCATATATATATTTAGTAAAGTGGTCCATCAAGAAGTTATTTTTTCTAAAAATTTTTTTTATGTCATACGGTAGGCAAACAGGCAAGCGGGCCACCTGATGGAAAGTGGTCACCACTGCCTATAGACATTAGCATCACCAAGAGTATCGCTAATGCGTTGCCCACCTCTATAACACGTTGCTCTGGCAGCAAAAAGCAAATGCCACTCCACTGCCAAAGCCACGGTTCCCCAAATCCCCACCCCATGGAGCACTGGAAACCTTACTCACCGGCAATATATCGTTTAAAAGTTATTTATCGGCGTCCTATCGAAACCCTTTTTCAAAGAGCCATGCACAATACAACAGCATAAGTACATTACCCCCGAAAAAGGTTTATAGGATTCATAAACGAAATGTTCATTTATCTATTTTTAAAAATCCCACCGATTGCACCGATGAGTTCTTGAGGCCTAAGGAAAGCATTAGCCCCCCTTCTTTCAGCCAATTCAATTTGGCTAATGATGCACAACATTTCCTGTACCTGTGTTCTGTAGTTAGAAAGGATAAACTTTCATAATATATTGGTCTTCATGCTCTTGTATTGTAACGTACCCATAAAAGAAAAGCTATATTCACGGTATCGCTGGCGGACATCAAGTCCTACGGTTTCTGATCAGCTGCGATAAAGATGCTGTCTAAAGGCAACACCCAGTAATCAGAGCGTGGAAACTGAGTTAGTACTTACCTACTTTGTGGCTACTCCAGTGAGGCGCACACAATAATATTCTTTGCGCGAATGCGATTACAGACTACATTGAAAGCGAGCTGGCTCATGAGAATACACCGAGCTATCACACACGCACGAGGATGTAAATGTCATTATAGCATTGTTACAGGTGTGCCAGCAAATAGTTTGCATTTACCATAAGTATCTCTGATATCTTCGTAGTTCTCTCCAGTATATCCCATAAAATTTAACAACTAAATAACCATTTCTCCGGCACTTAGATAAGTCTCCACAGGTGAAAGATTTAATCGCCTATTGCAAATTGTCTGTGCCTACTTATTTCAATTGTAGTATTGCCATCGGAGTTCAATGGTGAGTGAAAGTGTATATTACACTTTCTATTAATGGTACATCAGTACATTATTTAAAATCTAAAATAGTATTCTCTAGTAAAGTGCCGTTAGTCAGTGCGAGCTACCTGTTGCCTCTGCCAGTTCGACGGACGGACGGACGAACGAGTTCTCGGAAGGCCGCGGCGCTGTATTTTAATGTTATCGTAGCGAACACTTCTGCGATAAGTCCACTTGTTGTGCATGTGACTGCGTACTTCACCATTCCTTTCTCGGAAATAAGCGTGAGGGTTTAGTTAATTACCTCGTTAGTTAATAAATTACCGCAGCGCATTAAATCATGTAATACTTAGTGAATCATTTCTGTTCGCAAGTAGTTTGAGAAAGTTCTTTTTCCCCTTGGTTTTAATTATGAAAATGATCAAGAGCCAGCGAAACTGGTTCGTGTAGTGCGTAATGCAGACAGCGTCCGTGCCGTAATGAGAACAGCGAACACCCACTGGCCGCTAGACCGGCCCGCAGTCGCCGCGACCGCGTCCGACGGCCTTGCCAAAGACGTCTGAAAGCCGATTCCTTTCGCCGAGTGTACCTACGTAGGCAGCACACACTTGCTGCCGACAACGTTGTTATATTTTGAATGACCAACATTTACGAGTGTATTATTAATGATATAGGCACCCTTGTTATCCAAAGCAGCCTTAATATGCTACATTTATCTGTGATGTCTTAAATAAGCAAAGACCGTATAAGAAGCCCCTCCGTACGATACCATAAAATACGTTAATGCATGTCTAAATAAAACAGAGTTGAATGAACCTGAGCTCTATATTTTTTCGTTTATAATGCTGCGCCTTTGTATTCACAGCGAGAAGTTTCTCTGATTAAGGATTCAAAGGATGGCTCGTAAAAGGAAATATTGTCCGAAGCCGTCACTCCGCTTATTGTATTCACGACCCGGCACCATATGAACGTCACGGTTAATTTGTAGGAATGGTTTAGTGTAAGACGTTACTTATATGTTACTTCATACATTGATCTAAACAAAACAATCACCTAATAAGGCATTGGTTGGGTCAACAATGCGTAAGGTGTAACGCAACGTGGCTGAGTCCGATAGCGAGCGTTGGGCCTACGCCAAGTCAATTTGCATCTCCACCCGTTTCGGAACATCGCCAAGTCTAGCCGAACAAAACCACCGAGATTACCCTCCATTCCGACAATAATTAAAGCAAACATTTCGCAGCGTAGACGCCGACGGACGTTATGGGGCTTATAAAACATCGGCGCACGCGCAGTTCGCAATTAAGAAACGGCGCGTCTATTTGCCGACGCGGAAGAGGCGCTCGCGACGGCCCATCGCGCGCTCCTGCCGCCGCCCTCCGCCCGCCGCCCGCCGAAGGAGCGCGCCAAGCGACGCCGGGCTAAATTAATACTACCTACCTTTGATATTCGAAATCTCAATATTTTCAGGGAGCTTATGAAGTGCTGCGCGCGCGCAGGCCTTCCGCGTTGGCAGCGCGACGATTATTAACGAACCCATTACATTGATGCAGCGCAGTGTGGTAGACATTTGGAACCTATTATAGCACTTATTTAAAAGTCTATGAATAATATCTAACTTCGAACTTGTCTAAGTTATGAATTTTTAATAAAATAGTTTTCACTGCCACGTTTGACAAATTGTAATCTGTAGTCGAGACATACCTAACGACGATTATACTTCAATATTGTTTTTAGTTTTTACGTAGGCACCTACACGTATGTTTTTCAAAATGAGTGTACCAGTATTGTGTTTTTATTTTAACTACCTAAACTAAATGGATGTGTTTATTTACGAGGTGACAAAATGTTTGATGTTACGTTGGCCACTGTCCACGGCGGCGCAGTGCGCGACTAACTGCACTTATTTACTGGCCATCGCCATAATATTGCCTACTTCATCTATATAGCTCTTCAAAATAATTGATCTCATCCCTGAACGAATAAGAACAGCCAAGAAACTATTATAGCCTCAATTTGCACTAATATCACATGATCTTTGTAAAAGATTGATCTAAATTATAGAAGAGTTAAAAATAACCGTCCTGAACGTAAACACACCTGATAAGTAATGCTTATTGTATGATTGTAAAAACTGTTTCTTTTCCACGCCTTAACATATGGATCCAAAACAGAATCATGATCATCAACAGCCTCGTCCCTTTAGGTGAGGTCAGCAAAAATTCTCTTGGATTCTTGCTATTAAAAGTTTCAGCTTTACGTTTTATCACTGGCCGCAAACCTGACATCCTCTAGGGATCCTTGAAACACACTACAGAAAACTCTGCTACCCATTTTCCAGTCTCCGAAGGTCCTACCTGGAAAACTTTAGTTACTTCTCACAACACACATTGTCGAAGGGGTATTTTTGTTGTGGTTGGTGCAATTCTACTATGTCTGACACCACACGGCCAAAGCAAGAAACCAAAAAATAAGTATGGAAGAAATATAGTTTTGACCACGAGGTTATTAAAAACTAAAACATTGGACAGTTCTAGTAGAAATACAAAAAGACACTATTAAGGCCGGAGTAGTAGAAATGGCAGGCACAGGACCGGCCTTTGTGAAGAATTCTGGGGGACGCATATGCCCAGCAATGGGCGTCCTCTGGCTTATATCATCACAGTGACCAATAAGAATTATAACTAGGATACGCAGTTCATTCCTACTGACCAGTAGGTAACTATTTTCTAGTGTGTCGTCCACTATAGATGACACACTATAGATCTAGGCTTTGACTAATGGTTTACACTAATTTAGGTCTGCCTGATTATTCATTTAGTCATTGTGGCTTGGCTTTTTGGTACACGGCACAGAATGGTTCTAGTCACTAATCCGTTTCAACGCCTTCGATTCGCTGAGGAATCATGGTTAACACCATATCTAGTATGTTGTTGTCCATGATTATTTTCTGAGACGGCCTCAGGAGCTTTGAGAGACAGTTTCTCTCTCTCTCTCTCTCTCTCTCTCACCCTGGGTGGTTGGCATGTGCGTACTGACTCCATCTTCGGACGCATCGTCACTTATAAAATGTAAATGTAATTGTAAATGTAAATGTAATTTTATATTGCATCTAGGGCGCTCCAAATGAGGTTGATATCTAGCTCCTGTAACTAAGAGGCTCGCCGTCCTCTGAAATCCATTTAGTTTCCCAATTACAGCTTTCTGGTTGGGAATGCCACACTATGTTGGCATTTGTCATTGTGGGTTTACAGCCAGAGAACCTTTTTCTTGGGTCTATCCCTAAGTTTTGCCTTCCCATCGACTGGATATCATCACAGGCCATTCCAGTCCACTGCAGGACTTAGAGCCTCTCCCACGAAAGGGGAGGTTATTGCCATAATTTCCACGCTTGTCAGGCGGGTTGGAAATCGCAATGTTATAAATATAACAATGGAAAACGTTGCTGCCCATTTTTCAGCCTACAGACTAGATCATTTGCCTCGAAAACACCAGTCGCCTTCTACGAAACCCACGAGTGTATGGGGTTGGTGCTATTCTACTCTGCCGTACCCCACACGGCCAAGAAGACGACTGCATATGCCCAAGGCTATTTTTGCCTTTTGTAATATTACGGTTAGATGGCTGTTCCAAATAAGTTTTTGGTCTATCTAGGTATTTTATCACATTAGAGAAGTTATTTTTTGACTAAATCTCTTTTCAGTTTAAGAGTATCGCCTATCTCACTGATATTCTGTATTTTTTTCAGTGAGCCTTTTTCTTTTTCACACGTTTAGACGGGCCACATGATGGGAAGCGGCCACGGTCTTCCAGAGAAGCGGATGCCATATTGGTCTTTGTGGTAGCTTTTTGAATAACCCCAAATTGTAGTGCAAAAGACCGACGAAGGAAGATCGTTACAAAATTTCCAGGTGCGAGATGCTCGTACGTAAGTCGAATGTTAAGCAACTAGATGCTGGCATCTCGATAAAATCTAACCCATCGTCGAGGGTACGTTAGCGGAAAAGTGTTTGCGTTATCAAAACCACCCTCAATATTTAAAAAATGACAATATTTAATGCAAAGTCTGTCCTCTAATGACTTATTTCGACCCTATCTATCAAGTTCAACAGAACGGTTTCGGTAAACATATACTGTAGGCAATGTACTGATACTGTACCATTGAACTTGGTAAAGGTCTTGCATGCAAGCATGTTGGGTTGGGAGTAATTGTATCTAATGATTTTGGATTCTGATCGTTTCCCATACATTATCCAAAGTCATAAGCATAAAAGAGGTTGGGAGTCCTTACATGCAGAGGCGAATTGGTGCTGATACTGTTATCCCTCAGCTGCTTTATGACGATATCCCAACCCCATTTAGTAAATCCGCCAGAAATCTCGTAGTAATCCTTGACCCTAGTCTGTTTTGGGTCCCGCAACTCAATGAGGTCAGCAAGAAATTACATTGTTCACTATACACGCTCTAATCTCTACAAAGCTTCTTGCTATTTAAAACTAAGATATCCCTCGTACGAACAGTCCTTTTCCCCATCGCTATTTAAATGCCATTGAAGGGCTATTGAACAAATTAGAGCGTCTCCAAAACGGATACATAAGATTCGTCTTTGGTCTACGTAAGTACGACCATGTCTTCGACTTTTGATCTCAGCTAAAAATGATCGCAGGAACGCTCATGTCCTTTCTATTTCTATGCTTTACATTGCCCTTCATAATCTCTCTGCTCCCTCATCTCCGTAACAACTTCCACTTCTCCCGGGTCCAAGATAAACCTTGTCATCCAAATGTTAGATCGTCTTTGTCTATGCCCGACCATCATTCCGATTTCATTTCCTACTCCTTAACTGTTCAAGCTGCGGTACTGTGGAAGTCTATCGCGTGACATAGCGTGTCTTTGCCTATATCAAAAAGCGAGTAAAAGAGCGATCTTTCCCTGCCTAGTCCATAAATTAACTATATAAAGTAATTAAGTATATAAAAGTATGTATTGTATGTATTTATTCATAAAAAATATATACATGCAATTAATTTTGAATTTACAGCACTCTTCTGTAGGCCCGCTGGAAAAAAATTCTTTTAGAACTAAGTAGTGCTTATGGTGTTATTTATATCTGTTATTTCTCAGTATTTCTTTATTGTGTGTAATAAATACCTAGTAAAATCAATAAATAAAAGAGCTTATTCATAGGCCTGAGTAACCAATTCAGCTACCTACTTTGAAACCGTGAACCTAAGTACAATATCACAATGAAAGAAATAACAAGTAAGATAAGGTAAAAGTCTAATGATATGAAAAAAAAAGGTTTGTTAAGCGCTGCAAATTGTATGGTACCGTGAATCATTTGCCTAGTTTTATCAAACTTTATCAGCGTACTGACGGAAGGTATATGATCTAGATAAGATATCGAATGACGACAATACGAGTTTCCAGTTCCAGCACAGAAAAAGCGATAACAAAGTTTTAGTTGGTCTCGGTATTTTTAAGTTAACTATTACTTGAAAGAGCTACCTGCAAACCTTTTTTCATTTAACAAGTCATCCTTGGCCCTCAACGATGTTTTTAATAATAAATGTACATTTTTCATTTTCCTTTTGAACATATATGTTTTCAAACGTAAAAACATAATTACCAGATAATATATAGGTATATGCGAAAATCAAAAGTTTAAATGCAGTTTAAATATATAACAGTCGTATGTCACTTACAATTACCACCTAATTGTTTTTCAAATCGTCTTCTCTCATAATATTAACTCCGAGTATGTAGACCATTGTACCGTTGTTATATGAACCTGTCTTTGACTTCAGAAACCATACAGGTGCGGTAATTAGATACGAGCATGGAGTCATAAGTACTTAACTACCTAAGTCAAAACATATCTTTAAAGATAAGCAACAATAACAATATAGGTAACTGTAAGCATAAGTACAACGTGCAAATGAATAAATAGTTCAGGCGAAGACGCGTAGATTGTTGTACCACCTAATTCGTAGGGTCGAATTACCGTTAACATTACCCACACACATCCAAAAAGTGGAAGATGCCGTCTCACTCGATACTGTAACAAATGGTGCATTACGGCATACTCACTTTAGATAATAAATCTGTCCTTCGGGCGTGCGCGCCTGCTCCCAGCCCGTGGGCAGCGGGCCCAGGTCGTCAGGCAGGTGCGAGGCGACGTCGTAGGAGCGCTGCTTGGCGTGCTGGTGGTGCAGCGGCGGCTGCTGCGCCTGCTGGCCCGCCGCGTACGTCTGCTGCAGGCTGGCGGGCGAGGAGTGCGCCCTCGAGTGCGACACCGGCACCGCTCCCGTCGCCGACGACGAGCCGAACGCCGAGTCCGCCGAGTTCTCTCGCGAGTGAGACACAGATGGCGACTTGGAACCGGTCGACGGCGGGTTAAAGAACGACTTTGGAAGCTGTCGCATACGTAGAGGCACCTGTAGCGGTCGCTTCGAGTCCGGCTTGAGCACTGTGTCGAACAATGACTGGAGAACCGAGTCCGAGTCCTGGTCCACGCGGAGGACCAGGTTCGATTTCTGCTCACTGTCCGAGTTGAGAGCCATGGTTGAGTCGGGACGGGGGATCTCGAAACCGACCTGGCCCACCGCAGTGACACAACACTAGCACGCTACGGGCCGGCGCGGCGCCACCCGACGTTCTCGTACTACAGCGCTCGCTGCGCGACTGACGCACGGCCCCCGCGCGCGCCGCGCTGCCCACGCGCACCCGCGCCCGCACCCGCGCCCGCGCCCGCGCCGCGGACCGGTCTCGCGAGCGGTGCCCCTCGCCCCGCCTGCTTGCTTACCTTACCCACTGTCTCCTTGTCTTGCCTTGCCAGCCTGCCTTCCATTCCATGTAACGTAATGCAATGACAGCAACACTACCACATGCCGACCTACCTTTTGTAACACGACCGCTTGCTTTGTAATAGAAATATTAATTTACGCGGTGACTTTTTAATAGATAGCTAGATACCATAGTTTGTGATTTATAAGAGCTTAGTTTTGCCACCTACAGAATGGGAATTTAAATACACATACGTTACTGCAGCGTCAACTTAACTGGTTTAATTTGATTGTATTTTCCTCCAAAATATGTTTATATTTAGATAGGTACTGATATCTATGATTTTATTTTGTTACTTAAATATGGCTATAGCAAGTAATGGTTCCGAATACTACGGCAGCCGTAATGTTCCGTTTCTGGGAAATTCCTCCGCCATACAAAAGACATCAACGAGATACATTCAATGCCTCACATTGAATGATTCCGTTACTTTTGTCTGTCAGGTCCTTTAACATGCATTCCAGATTTCCCAGTCCCTAAAAACTATATCGTCAGCAAATCTGACATGATTTAGAAAATATCCACATATGTTTATTTGGTAATTCTAAATTTGTTTTAGCACTACCAAGAACAAATTAAGAGAGTCTCCTTGTCTCTTATTTTTATTGGGACTTTCTGCCCTTGTTTCCAATATCACGCTTATTCGCATTCCATGTATATGCCTTCAACGATATTAATTAATATGCACCTCTTTCACGCCTTATTTCCTCTGACAAGACCAGATATATGGTATGAATGATTGATAGTGTCAGATGCTTTTGAATAATCTTGAGTCCTATACTTCTGGAATTTGTAATTCTTCTGGACCAGTTGTTTCATATGTATATGGTCAATTATGCTGTTGTTTTTCGTCACTTTGATTCTCATGTAGATGAAGATTTTGTACAAAAATTTCTAATTGCCTTAAACAACCGTTAAAGCATGAAATACCTATTAAAAATTAAAAAGCGCAGTAATAGCGGCAATAACTAATATTTATCTAAACTAATGAGGCACCAGGATACGATTTGATTACCTATGGCCAAGGTCTTACGCGAACTAACGAAAGTAGTTTACATTTTAGACACGACACTGATTAACAGTATAGTAACAAACAGGCATCTTCCCGCAACATTGGACAGTGACCCAGAGAAAAGCATGACACTAGCGAACAGATTCACAGACTTGTAGAAGAAATCCATAGGACCTTCGATAAAAGTAATACTGTTGCGCCATCTTTCTGGATATATCCCAGGCGTTCGATCGCGTGTGGCACGAAGGCCTTTTGTATAAAATAAGAACACAGCTTCCAATTAGTTATTTTATTTTCCTCAAAATCTTGCCTTTCCGGTTGACTCTTCTGTTGTCAAGGAATTACAAACCTACATTGAGTATTTCAGGGTAGCGTGTTGGGCTCCACTCATATATATCCTTTACAAGATTTTTTTTGCAGTTGCACGACCTCATTCCGCCGCCGCCGGGCCCTTTCCGCCATCGGGAAACGCAATCCGGGCGGAAGTTTCATCTGTTTTACATGGAACAAGCACATTTTAACAAATCAGAAAATCGCAGGCATGCTTCGCAGAAAAGTACTATTAATTATACATCCTCACCAGCAATTGTCTCTTGAAAACAAATTGATTCTGATTCAGATTGATCTAATTATGGGAAACCACGCCAAACTCGAATCTGGAGATTCTACAGAGATTTCAGCCAAAATTCTCTGACTTATCGCTCTGGTATATTATAGCCAGCAACTGCGTCATGACATTGAAATCGGATCTATCAATGAGGACACACATAACGCACACCACCTATAAAGAAAGTATAGTAAACCACCCAAATGTAATCGCTACGCGGTTGATTGACAGTGACTTCAAATTCTTACGTTTGAAAAGTGAATAAAAATATTAACATGTTACTTGACCAACTGGATCACATGACCATTTGCTGAATGTTTTTGAGACAATTGTAATTAACAGTAATAAAAGTGAGTGTAATGAGCTAGCGTAGACAGTTCAAAGTAGGGCGATTTTGATCGATGTATAAAAATACATATTTGGATACATTTGGAGTTCTACACCTCTCTCGCGGTTTACTCTATACCTACACTACACCTTTTTCTTGCGTATAAACCTTCCTCTTGAACCACTCTATCTATTTTTGGAAACCGCATTTAAATCCGTTGCTTAATTTAAAAGATCTTAGCGTAGGTACATTCATAGATACAGAGGGACAGACTGCGGAAAGCGACTTTGTTTTTTACTACCTATTTACAAATAAAAACTTACCCCAAGTTTCTCGTAGAGGAAATTGTTTTTAAATGACCTCACTTTATCTTCCTCGCAGATCCTTTGCCAAAGGTATTGTCAAACCTTTTGGTCGTGCGATGTGTTAACCAGGCGCCCAGACAACTCTTAGAATTAGAAAACATGAATAATTAATTACCAAGCATAGTTCGCTCACATTGCAAAGCAAACTGCTGTAATACTCGTCGTCATAAAGTTATATACTTTGAGGTGGTCTAGCCTAGAGAGATGGGAACAATTTTCCAGGGACCTCATTTGCGCATTGTAGCGACGTAGGTGATTAGCTGGTGTGAAATGCGGCCTAAGTTTTGCTCAGATACCCAGCTTTATTTAAAGAGCGAACAACAAGTTCTGTGCTCTTGACCGCACATAAATATTGTTTATTATAAGAATTTCGAATGTTATATTATTTTAAATAAGAAACTACATTCTTTTTTACTCAAGTTGAAGTTCGTCGTCCGAAGCAAAATGAAATGAATGCGAAAAGATTTTATGATTTTTAAAGTTCACTGTCTCAGCATGACTGCACTGCTCGTCTTGAAAATGTTTTTGGGAGGGAAGCACCCCATTTTGGCCGTGTTTCTGTCCATGATACTCGTGAAGGTCGGCCTGAACTGCGATCACTGAGGAAAATGTGACTGGTGTCAGGTAACTTATTGAAGAAAACCGGCATATCATGAGGAGATTCGAGGACATTTAAAAAATGTTACATCGACATTTATAAGTTAGAAAACTTTGTTGCCGGTGATCCAGAACAAAAACGGACTCGAGCTGTTTGGTGTAAAAACTGTTGTTACAGGTACTCTCACGGACGTTCAAATGCTGTATTTGACATTGTGACAGGAGATGAAACATGGATATGTTGTAACATGCCGGAATAAAAGCAACAGTGTTCTGTAAGGGTAATAACAAAATTGAGGCAGGCGAGAAGCGTAGGCAAAAAAATGATTGCGTTTTTTCTCCCGGACGGGTCTACACGTCACACCTGAAGAACAGAATTACGTTAAAAGACACTAAAATGCTGAGTGGCACACGACCATTTGTTTGCCCAGTGTCTTTGAAAATGTTAGGAAAAATCTACCTAGAAGTCGCATACTATTACACTATGAAAATGCTTCGACGCACACCTCGAACAAGAAAAAGTTTTGGATTCTGAAAACATCCCGCACATAATCTAGACCCACCATGCGATTTCTTTATTTTCTCAAAAATTAAAGACTTTATGAGTTGGTTTGACATTTACGGGGCCGGAAGAGGCCGTGATAGCTTTTCACCACAGCACGTGAAAAACATGATAAAAAATAAAAAAATCATCTTGAAATCAATATTCCGAATCGCGCGCGAGGACCCGGTGTCCGCCATGATCCAGGTTTTATCAGATCAGGTAATTACAGTAAACCAGCTGCCGTCTGACCTTTGTGCCCTTGTTAATAGGAGAACCTGATTAGATCGGGTCATGGTTACAAATTCTGGTAATATGCAGGTTTCATCACGATGCTTTACCTCAAAGACCATCAGTTAGTGTTCAACTAATGCACATAACTCAGGAAAAGGTCAGGAGGATCAAAGATCTAACTCGATACCTCTCGCTTACGAGTCGGACCCGCTAGCTATGTTATAACCACATGATAATAATTATGAAATAATTTAATAAATTATTGACTATTCATACAAAAGAGTTCAACGCGAGCGAGATCACCGTTGATGTCTTCTATATGAATGTTAAAATAATAATATTAAATACAAATTTTTTAACAGTTCATAATTGCTCTAATTTTGAACGCGGTTAAAGTGTACAAGAAACCCTGTTACTAAGCCTCCGCTGTCTGTCCGCCTGTCTGTCGTGGGGCAATATCATTAATATCACTTGAAATTTTCGTAGAATACGTGCTTCGTACAACGTTTGTAACATGTGGTAACATTACAACGGCCATAGAAAACATGGCCATAATGGTATCTTCGGTCTCATTAATATGATGAACTGTTCGACGCAACACCGCAAAATCGCAAATGAACCTGCGGGAACCTCAAGGAAAACGTAGACCGCAACGGTACAAAAACGATCTTTGACGTAGTACCTCAACAAGCTTATATCGGGCGTTTTATATTAAATTGCCAGCAGACACGCCAACAGAGAAACTAGCCGTAGCACTCGGGGAGCTCCAGCACCGGAGCATCCGCAAATTCAGCAAAGACACCCAACGCAGCGACTACGGAGCGATGCCGCCATAGAAACTCGACGCAGAGGGTGCGGAAGCCCGCCACTGCCCCCGAAGGAGACAATGACTCCTCCCACAGCGCCCCAGGACCCGTGACGATAAGGAATAAATAAATATTATATAGATATGCTTGGACAATTCACACAGCGCCATCTAGCCCCAAAGTAGGCAAAGCTTGTGTTATGGGTGCCAGAAAACTGATGGCAGACCGATGTTAACCAACTGAACCACTCAGGTCGTCGCCACCATGTAGGTGAGCCAACACCATTGGTATTGCCAAAGCCTAACCAATATACGCTATATGGGCAATACACAAGCGCCGTTCACGTTGAGCAGCCTTGACCTTGCGCCGCAACGGCCAACGAAGTAGACGAACAAGATGGGTGAGAACTCCTACGGCCGCTACAACCACAAAAGCCGTATCAGCCTCAACTGGAGGACATACAGCTCATACAGGCTATATCCCTGTTAGAAAGGCCAGATTTTATTTCACTAATTGAGATCTCCACCTATAACCTGTAGCCGTATTCACAATGGCTCGGAAATCGGATTCGGATACGGAATTGACAAAGGACCCCGCAAAAGTTTTTAGGAAAATGTGGTTTCAGTTAATTTTGATGAAATTTTCATATGTTATAGAGAGTAGAGTTTCCGTGGAATCTATCGGGATTCTAAATAACAGTTTTCGAATCGATCGACACGGATTCGCCGCTCACGAATTTCGTGTCGAATCGTTCGGAAACGGTTTCCAATCATTGTGAATACGGCTACTGAACTGAAGGGACCAAGAAACCGAAGAAAAGTAGCTCCGAATGGAACTCATCCACGAGGAACTGTTGCTGCCACCCTTTAAAACCATGCGCACGATTGGAGTGCCCATACGGGTGGCATGGACTGAGATAAAACTCCCGCCGGCCTGGAACACAAGACAACACTGATTCCTTCCGACATCCACACTGTATTCGCCGTCAAAGCTCTTACTGTGACCGGTGATCTTTATTTTTTATTTTCTATATTTCGTATGAAGTATTCCTAATTCTATAGATTCTTAGTAAACTGTTAGTTACCAGAAAATTTAAACAAATAAATAATCACCAAAATTATTTTGCGCTGAAAGGTTGCTGTACCAAGATGCCAGCGGGGTTGGTACCTACGCCAATCAAACCCGTGCCATTCAACAAGGGCTTACAAATATTTTAAAATTTCAGTATTCGAATATTTTTGCTGGTGATATTCGAATATTATTCGAAATTTGGAATCAAGGATTTAACTACAATTATTCCATAACCACTCAAACGACTGAAGGAATGGATAAATAAATTTAGTATTAAAATTTAATTCCCTTAACTCTCGCGTGACGAGAATGTAGTCCGTCGCCTTGCCTTGCTATTCCCTCCCGAGTAGTCCCGAATACAGCACAATACAAAGTAGAGCTCGTCTAGTCTAAAATGACGCGCCCCACTACTTAGTTAGTTGATTTCGATGTGTGAGTGCAAATATTGATAACGACACTTCATCTGTGTGGGAGCCAATGAACGACGCGTGCTCCTACGTTTGAATTTCACCGGCAACTGAATGACACGGCATTTGTATATGTATTGCGTCCATATTTTAAACTTGCTTGTGTGCGTTAATGTGATAATGGGGCGCGTCATTTTAGATTAGACGTGCTCTACCTGCTTCGCGAGAGTGAAGACTGCCTAACTCGCCTCGTGTCACCTCACGCGAGGTCGCCTCGCGAGGCCCTCGTGTGAGTGAGGTGATAGCATTAGGTCAGTCAGATCTTAAGATTAGGTATTTTACAAGATTAGGACCTTAAATGGATTAGGATGGCAAATGATTGTTTACTCAACAAGAAAACGGAAAGAATTTTGTATCATGAGATAAGTGATACAAATTAAAATCAAATTAGGCGTAAACTAAAACATTATATCAGAAAAAATGCATCTCGCTTTCCACGTACAGCAATATTGAGTATATTGCAAGGACAGGCAAGAGTCACCGTGACTTCGGTGGGTGCGTTCACACGAACCGTTACCTTAAATACCACAAATTAAGACACCAGTACGTAAATTCAAATGATTAAACAATATTCGAATATTCTACTGCAAGCCCTACATTTAAAATAGTAGGTACTTATTCGAGCGAGACTAATCTATGCGGTGAGTGTGGAGATGCTGTATGAGACCAACCATCAGTACCTTCGCATTCTCGTCTCGTTTGGCCACAGCGACTTGGACTAAAAGCGCTGAAAAACAAAAATATTATTGGCACAGATTTGCCCCAACCCTAGTCTAGCCAACTACAGGCAAAAAAGTCAAATAACGACCTCAGTAGATGTGCAAGCAACAGCCGACCGTCTCACGGAAACCAACTGCGCTGCAGTGGAGGTAATACGGGAGAGACCAAACACCTACGGGTTACCAACGCCAAACACTACAACCGCTTTTTTAAGCGGCCCTACAGAAGAAGTAGGTACAACAAACTGTAGGTTGCACCGCAACCGCACCCGCTGTCCGCGAGTAAAAGCCGATCTAAATGCTCTCCGAGCAGCTGTCGGCTGCAGTCGACCGGGTGGAAGAGTGCGAAACCAGCCTCAACGGATACGGATCACTTGAATCCGACAGCTGACTCGGACAAAGAAGCCCGTCTATCCATTCAGCAACAGTTCGGGAACGAGCTGCTGGGAAACCGCTGACCGCGCTGAAATATTGGCTGAGCATTTGAAGACGCAATTCATACATTATACAACGGCATCACGACACTTCCACTTCAAATGGAAAACAGGAAAAGTCATTTTACTACCAATGCCCGATAAGGATAAGCGCATAACGTCGAGCCAACGTTGTACCTGCGTATTGAACAATTCGGCTTTCGCAGTGAGCCTAAGAATCAAGTGACGCGTGTACTACACTACCACGCAATAGTACGGACCAGAGGACGCCACACCGTCGGAATTCCTGCTGAACATCAACACCATACTTTCAGTGATCATGGTGCAATGAGGGATGCGTCCTTCCTCAAAGAAAGACAGTTGTTCGTGGCATCGAGCAGGATTGCCGCCCCGTTACCACCGGTATCCCCCAATAAAATTACATTTCCTGAGTCCTGTATACTATCTACACCAACGACATCTTCTTGGATAGCCAGCTATAAGATTCAGAAAAAATTTGAGCTTGCTCTTTTCTCGGACGACAGAACGTACTTCGCGCTGCATTACCATCTCTGCTGCCAAACTGCAGAGGCTACTAAATTCATTTTGGAACTGCCTGGACAGATGGCGCACGTCGTGGGGAAACCGGCCGCCATCTGTACGTACCACCACCCCTGCAATTCCGAGGCCATGACGTGTGATGAGAATACTCATCATCATCAACATAATCTCGTCGTTACGTCCCGGTTGCGATACCGCGCGTCACGCGAGGGCCCGGGATCCGCCTTCCTACTCTTTTTGGCCCATTCCGCCAGGTCTTTGGTATCCTTGGTGGTAAGCTTGTTGGCACGCATGTCAGTCTTGACGACGTCAAGCCTGCGCAAGACATGGTCATAGCACTGTGATGATAATACTCAAATCGTTAATTAGTCTGCACTATTAAGTGGTCGCTGCTCACTGTGGGCAACGCAGTCGACCAAACGAGTACCGCCCGCGTACTACTACGACCAGTCTTACAATCCATGTCGCCTCTATGAGCGAAACGAGGATCTGCAAAACGAACATTCGCTAGTGTATGCTGTACACCGCACGTAAAATACCCACCCGCCTGAGTAGCAGCAGCCCGTCCAAGAAGACGACCCGACAACGATGGCACTCTATGATCTGTTTAAACTGACTTGACTTATTTGGTGAACAAACAATGCCCAAAATCACGACTTGCTGTAACAATCACGTTACGTATATTGTGTATAAATATCTAGAATTATACAAGAAATACATAGAATGTGAATTTCAAGTAATACTGCTGCACATAATCCATTTAAATACATAATTTCCTGAACCAAATAAGACAAGTCAGTTTTTTAATGTGTAGTACCTTAATTTCACTCCACCACAGAGTACAGCAATATTAGAAAGAAAAGAGAGCCTTGTGAATTTTTTAAACTTTATTGATAATACCATCTATTATCTGCTTCTTTAACTAATAACCAAAGTTTGATTACCCATCAATGCCCATCATAGCTGTGTAAAGTGCTGAGCTTGACTCTGTCTATGGTTTGCATTGATTATTAACAATACCAGAGGGCTTACCATGAACTCTTATAGCAGGACCTTAACAGAATTGCTTTCGGTTTGAACGAGACAAGCTTATGTGATACATATAGCGCTGTCTCGATCTAAGCAGGGCCGTTCTGTTTAGGTCCTGCTATAAGAGTTCATGGTAAGGCCCCTGGTACTTATAACTTCATCCATCCATATAATAACTGCAAAACAACTCAGCCGCTTACAAAAATATGTATAAATAATCTTTGTAACAGGATCTGACAAGAAAATGATTGAAAATCATGTTGTTATTTCATTTTTCTTTATTTTGTTGTGTTTATGTTTATGTTTATTGGCAATATTTTTAGTTTCATCCTCACCAACAAAATGGCAAAAGCATATCTGCTGTCTGCTTGAGAAACTTCATTATTTTTTTCTGTGTGCTTCGGAAAGAGAAGTTATTTATTTATTTATTTTACAGTTTATTGTACACATGAAACTTTCATGAAAAATACAGAAAGTTATAGATGACACAACAGGCGCTACTTATTTCTTAGAAGAAATCTCTTCTAGCAGACCTATCAAAGAGATATGTGATAAGTAGTCGCAGATTAGACATGCACAATATCTAACTTAATATACATACACATATAATAACCTAATATAATAAACTACATATACCAATACATAAAATACATAGATACCTACAAATTATCTATAGGCATTGTACCCCGCATTTTCAAGAACTAAGAGAGAGATAGTGCTCTTTCACACGTTTCTTAAAAATACCGTAAGATTTACTATCGCGTATTCCATACGGCAGAGAGTTCCACAACCTTGCAGCATGAACAGTGAAGGAGTAGAAATAGAAATCGGAATGGTGAGGTGGTATTGCTAATGAGGTTCGTACACTGGGACGACAATGTTTGTCTAGTGGACGGGAGAAATGAAAACGTTCAGAGAGATATAAAGGAGCGGACGGGTTATAAAGGATATTATAAAAGTTATTTGAAAAAGAAGTTCAAATTACACAAACTATTTACTTCCATGTTCTGAAAATTTCGGGATATCTGTGGGGAAGTGGGAAACGATGAAATGCTTATCCCGGCCTTTACCAGGGTCCGCTTTCCTACCCATTCTCCTCGCCCGGCCTTTGGCATCCCCGCGTCGTGAGTCGTTGGCTCTCGCATTCGACTCAGCGATGTGAATCCATCACTTCTTGGGTCGCCCACGGGGCCTCTTTCCTCTCGGCAGGTTCAGGCACCTATTTCCCACGTATCCCTGAGGCTTACGCATCACGTGACCAAACCAGCGCAGGCGTCTTGTCTGTGATATCTCTCACGCCAAGGCTGCCACGGATGTATTAGTGTGTAGATGGGTAGCCGCGTAACTCCACGCGCACATCCACCGCAGCATTTTCATTTCGTTGGTGTGGAGTTCGCGGGCCTCACATCACAGGCCTAATTATACCTACTCTTGTATATAAGTCCTTTGAGCTTGACAGGGATTGGGTCACAGATGACTGCCGTGAGTTTCCGCCATTTGGCCCAAGCTGCAGAGATTCGGGACTTGACATCGGGGCCGATATCGCCAGATTCGTGCATCATGGATCCGAGGTATTTTGATTTATCTGTTCTATTGACAGTTTCGTTACCTATGAGGATGGTGTCAGGATCCGCGCTGCAGTTGGCCATATACTCCGTTTTGGCGACATTCAGTTTGAAACCACCGCTTTCCACATGTTTACCATGTAGCCGTATTCACAATGGCTCGGAAATCGGATTCGGATACAGAATCGACAAATTTGTCGATCGACTCGGAAAACCGTATTCAGAAGCATCGGTTTCAAATCCGAATGACAAATTTGACAGTTCAAATCGGAAGACTAGAAAATTCGGAAGATTACACGAATGCTATTTAGCTCTCGGAAAGTTATTGTGAACTGTGGATTATAAAGTTTTTCTTGGAAAATGCAGTTTGTACTGAAGATACAACATCGTAATAGGATAAGGGCGAAGCAAAGAGCCGATACAATGCACTTAAATCGGAAAATAAGGGATTTGTCGAACCCATTTAACATGCCCAACTTTAGTAGGGTTTATTAGGGAACTTTAAGTTCCCCTTAAGTTCCCTTTAAGGGTTTATTAAGGAACTTTAAAGTAGGGTTTATTAGGGAACCCAACTTTAGTAGGGAAAATAACAGTTCGCAAAACAATATAGTGATGTCATCCTTCAACTGTAAATCCATGAAAAGGTCTCGACATCACCTGGAACAGCTGTGCAAGAAAGCCGATATTATAGCGCTACAGGAAACGTGGCTCATGCCGCACGATCTCAGTTTCGTGAATGAAATTGATGACAACTTCGCAACCCATGCGAAGTCGTCAGTGGATACGTCAGTAGGAGTGCTCCGAGGCCGTCCGTATGGTGGGTTGGCGTTGTTGTGGCGGAAATCGTTGTTTACATCTGTTTCGGTCATGGAATGCGCAAGTGACAGATTGGCGGCCATCAAAGTGGTTTGTGGACGCCGTCAAGTAGTTGTTGTGAACGTATACATGCCAGTGGACCACGACGACAACCTCGTAGAATTTATGGACTGTCTCGCTAGTATAAGTGCGATCATCGACGAGAGTGGGGCTGAAGCTGCGTTTGTGCTGGGCGACTTCAACGCCCACTCGGGCACCAGGTTCGGTCGTGAGTTGATGTCATATTGTGCTGAGCACCAGCTGATATGCGCTGATGTGGACATATTGGGCGTGGACTCTGGGACATTCACCTTCATTAGTGAGTCATGTGGATCGGTCCGTTGGCTGGACCATTGTGTCACGACACAAGCGGCACGTGACACTATAGTTTCCATAAGCGTGGATTCTGATGTAAGCTGGTCGGACCATTTACCTGTTTATGTTAAGTGTAACATAGGAATCCTACCAATAAAGCGGTGTCTTGTATCAAATAATCGTAGGAGCGATGCCAAAGTTCGGTGGGGATCTAGAGATCTAGATCAGATACGATACAGATACGGCAAATATTGTAACGACAGGCTGAAAACTTTAGTTACCACTGACTGTTGTAATTTAAGCTGTGATATGTTTCCTCTGAATATATTTATTTGATAAATACATTGTATAGTAATATAATTGAGATATTAACGCAAGCCGCAATAAATAGCGCCGCTTCGGTGTGTTGTGTGCGGAAATCAAGAAAATATGTTACCGGGTGGAATTTACACGTGCAGGAGAGTCACCAAGTGGCTAGAACATATTTAAATTGGTGGGTTTAAAGCGGGAAGCCTAGGGAGGGCGCTGCTATGATTGTATGTTGGATAGCCGTAGGGTATTTAAAAGCAGGCTACGGTGGTGTCAGAATAATGAGGACAAGATCAAAATGAATATCTTGGCAAGCAATAGTTCGAATAAAAACTTCGGTAAATTCTGGAACAATGTAAAAAAATTAAATGGTAAGGCAGGTATTCCTAACTGTATAGAAAAGTGTAACGATCCTAGAGATATAGCTGAGTTATTTTCACACCATTTTAAAGCTTCACCACCAGTTTTGAACAGTGGATCAGTAACTGACAAGGCACCACCGTCGCCGCTCGAGTGCAATGACGTGCTGACATTTACTTCTCGTGATGTTCGTGAAGTTGTTAGGGCCATGACGCGAGGTAAGTCGCCTGGGCACGATGGGCTCAGTATCGAGCATATCGCTTGCGCTGGTGATGAGATCCATCGTGTCCTTGCGCAATTATTTAACCTATGCATGCGTGACGGCTGCTTGCCGGACAGCATAATGAGGACTGTGGTGGTTCCTGTGCCTAAGAATAGGACTGGGGATAAATCTCGGCTTAGTAATTATAGGACGATTTCGCTAGGCACCATTGTAGGGAAAATCTTTGAGCGACTCTTACAGCCTGCACTGGCGAAAGGATTGCATATTGATGACACGCAGTTTGGTTTTCGTCCCGGTCTCTCAACGGACTCGGCTACATTTAGTTTAAAACACACTGTCAACTATTACATTGAGAGAAATACTTCCGTATATGCCTGCTTCCTAGATCTTAGCCGTGCATTTGACTTAGTCAACTACAGCATACTGTGAAAAAAACTAAAAAGCGCCAACGTCAATAATAACATAGTGAGTCTGTTGAGATACTGGTATGAGAACCAAACGAATTACGTAAGATGGGGCGACACACAGTCTAGCGAATATAGGCTAAACTGTGGTGTACGTCAACGGTGGGTTGACTTCTCCGGATCTCTTCAACCTGTATATCAACGACCTGATCGTGGAACTGAGGAGCACCGGTGTCGGTTGTCACATCGGCGATGTTTGTCTTAATAATATCAGTTATGCAGACGACATGGTGCTCCTCAGCCCCTCGATTAGAGAGTTAAGAAAGCTGATCAGTGTATGCGTAGCATACGCTGATCAACATGGTTTATCATACAATGTTAAAAAATCTGAAATGTTGATATTCAGGTCTGGGGCAGGTCCGGAGAACGTTCCCTCAGTTTATACAAATGGTTCGTCAGTGCAGTTTGTAAGTAAATTTAGATACCTGGGTCATATGCTGAATGAATATCTTCGGGATGAGGAGGACATGGAGCGTGAGCGTAGGGCTCTAGCTACGCGGTGTAACATGCTCGCGCGCAGATTTTCACGCTGCTCGGAACAGGTGAAGGTAACTTTGTTTAAAGCTTATTGTCAAAGCTTTTACACAAGTCACTTATGGACTCACTATACCAAGCAAAGTTACAACAAACTAAGGGTGCAATATAATAACGGCTTCCGAATTTTATTGAGACATCCGCCCTGTCTGACTGCAGCGCTTCGAGCATGTTCGCTGAGCCAAGAGTCCCTGACTTCTACGCGATATTGAGGTCCCGTATTATAGCCTTCAGGAACCGACTGCGATCCAGCGGTAACAGACGCTGGTAGAAAATGTGAACAGTCCTATTTTTAGGCCCTGGATATCCGTGCACAACACACCGAACGTTCGTTAAGTATGTCTTTTATGTATGTAGGTAATTTGTATGTTCGTTTTTATTTTATTATTGTACTGTTCCTATTGACGGTATTGTACGTAGGTATTAATTATGTTTTCATTGACAGTTGTACTATTGTACCTATATAATTTCGTATTATTATTATTATTGTTTTAATATGGGTGTAAAATACCTGAAATAAATAACTATTATTATTATTATTGTCGCTTCTCTGCGGAGACTGCGATCCACATTATAGGAGACACAAAGCCCTATTATCCTAGGACCTTATATGCCTGTGCGATTCCGGTGGAATTGAAAGTTGTGCTAAATACTAAAAAATAACCTAACAATGGTTAAAATAACAACAATACAAAATTCTTGAAAATTTCTGTATTATTTTCAGCGTCTATGTGCGCATAAACCCACCAGACGAAATGGAAACTGAGGATAGTGATTCATTTGCATCTGTCACTGAATCTCAAGAGAGGTTTCACTGAGGGTGAGAAGGCAGTTAGTGCAGAGGCTCTGCCACTGATTATGGTTTAGTGACTCTCTATAATTACCTGGTTGCAAAAACACCAGCATATCACCTTGGCCCTTGTGACTCTATTAAAAAACGTGCTGTGAAACTTGTGGTGTTTGTTCTGAAGAAATATTTGACTTGATGCCAGCTACTTTCTATCAACGCATCACTCACCATCGACATAGTTCATCCTCACATCTTGGTCACAAAGAAACATGCGAGTTTCTCAATAAAGTGGTTAAAAGGATTTTATAGGATCAGCAACATGGAAATTTTACCACTGGAATTGCAAACATCCATAGGTTGCGGTAACTGCTTACCATCAGGGAAATACTTGCCTACTTTAAATTCACAATTCAGTTACTAATTTAAATCAGACTCAATAAAAATGAAATGATCACATTAAACTATAATAAATAAAATAATAAACTTGAAATGAAGTGAGTGGTAGGTAATCAAATTTAGGTAATCACTTAGTTAGATTTTCTATGGCATTTGCGATTCGACTCTACAAGATTTTCCATCGCAACAGCTTGTCTAATTATGCCCTTTGACACTTTATTTACCGCTGCAGCTTGCACTTCGGCTGCTTCAGCTTGGCGTTGAAGGGCATTAAGCATTGGGTCACGCCCACCAGAGAAGGTTCACCACCAGTACCAGATTTCAATACCCGAATTTAACGGGCTTTATTTTTTTATATCTGACTTCCAGTCCTGTCCAGTCTTCATCCATTTGTCTGCAGTTTTAGTTGAACCATCGCCGATAGCATTCAATTTCACGGCGAGGTCCGCTAACAATTTTCTTTACCATTGTAGCGTCTGGGCAATACAGTCGACCCGTCGTGAGTGCGGGATGGGCTCGCATGTATTCTACTCGTTGGCCGCATGATGTACGTGATGGCTGGAATCGCAAGAAAACAGGCAGTTTAATTAGCTATTTATACAAAATTGAACTTACTGTTGACATCGTTTCTTCGATTAGATTAGATACGAAAGGGTAAAAATTAATTTAATCACTGAACTAAATCGCTCGAAGAAAAACGGGGAAACGTTCATAAAAACTTTAGTTAGTTTGACAATAATTATGAGTGTTCATAACGACAGAAAGAATTTAACTTTCAAATTTTATATTTTTGCAAATTAACTTCAAAGAAAAATAATATTCTACTTATAAACAATCATATATTAAATATTTAACACTTTGTGTTGTCACTTCATGATGGAACTCCATTATTATGAATTAAATCACTTTTTGTACACTAGTACAAAGCAATTTAATAAAATTGTATAATAAAGTGGAACTAGTGTACAAAAAGTGATTTAATTCATAATCATATATTATATAAAAATTTATATATAGCACGAAATATAATTGTTAATAGCATTTTTTACATATTCGTGTTATCAATCAAATCAAATCAAATCAAAATTTATTTATTGATTAGGACATTAAATATCTCTTTCAATCGTCAAAAAGGAGGGGGGGAAGGAAAGTAGGAAGGAAACACACAGTGACACGCTGACCGCCCTATGTCTGTAGATAAACGTATCCCTCGCCAACCACAACCGAACCGGGCTCGACAATGCCAGACAGAGCCGGAACGCTATATTATATTATATACTCGTAGGTATGTCTAGTGTAATTAAGAAAAACCACCTAAAACTACAGCAAGAGTAAGCCAGTCCACCAAGGCAGCACCCGTTCACGAGTATAACGCAGGGCCCAGCCATCGTCCAATTCAACCATATTTAAGGGAAAAGAGCGACCCGGCCCCCACGCCACCGCCAGACAGACTTTTAAGTGAGCGTGCATAACACATGCTGCATGTGATAGGTAGTTGCTCCCACCCTACTCTATCCTATCCCTACCCTATCGCTACCTTACCCCTACCCTATCCTACCATTGCCTTAACCCTACCCTACCACTACCTTACCCCTACCCTACCACTATCTTACCCCGACCCTACCTCTATCTTACCCCTACCCCACCCTATACTGCCTTACCGCTATTTTACTCCTACCCTACCCTACCCCTACTCTAACTACTACCCTACCCCTACCCTAGCGCAGACAGGAGACACCATGTGTGGGAGAGGAAGGAAAATTAACGCCGCTTCCAAGGTGGTTCTCTGTGGGGGAAAGAAACGGCAAGAAACCCACAGAGCCTACGTTAATTCTTTTTTTTTAACATGTCTTATGTACTAATACATTATTTGTCCTATATACTATCTTAAAAGTAAATACCTGTATCGAACAGCACTTCAGTACCATGGACTTTTGTCATTTACATATTCAGATATACTATAATAACTTTTTTGACATAATTTGTTTTTTATAGCGACTTTAAATTTATTCAATGGTAAATTCTGAATATCTGTTGGAACCTTATTATAAAAGCGTACACATTGACCCATAAATGATTTGTGGACTTTGGCTAGACGACAAGCACCAGCAACAAGCTTATCTTTATTTCTCGTATTAATATTATGAACATCACTATTCTTCTTAAATAAGTGTAAATTTTTATGAACATATATTAAATTCTCATATATATATTGTGACGGCATCGTCATTATATCAATGTTCCTGAATTTATCTCTTAGTGAAGTTCTAGGTCTCAATTGATAAATCGCGCGAATAGCCCTTTTCTGCAATACAAATACATTGTGCCAGTCAGCAGCGTGTCCCCACAGCAGTATGCCATAGGCCATAATACTGTGGAAATAACTAAAGTAAACTAATCTTGCTGTAGCCTCGTCAGAAATACTCCGTATTTTCTTTACAGCATATGCTGCAGAACTTAGCCTTTTCGCCAATTTATCAATGTGAGGACCCCATTGCAATTTATTATCCAGGGTAAAGCCTAAAAATACTGTAGAATCAACAAAATTTAAATTTTCGCCTTTTATTTGTACATTAGTGGGCACTGATCTAACATTTGGCAAAGAGAATTTTAAACATTTTGTCTTCTTGCCATTCAGTAATAAATTATTAACCGTAAACCAGTTTACCACTTCTGCAATAGCCTTGTTCACGTCTTCATATGTTAATTGTTGTCTTTTTACTTTAAACACTAAAGATGTATCGTCCGCGAACAAGACAATTTCATGGGCATCTTTTACAAAGTACGGTAAGTCATTTACATAAACAAGAAACAAAAACGGGCCCAAAATAGATCCCTGGGGGACACCCATAGAGACAACAGACCCCATAGATCTCTCTCCGTTCACATCAACTTTTTGAATTCTATGACTCAAGTATGAATTTAGCAAGTTCAGGGCCAAGTCCTTTATTCCATAATGTTGTAATTTCCTGACCAAAATGTCATGATTAACGCAATCAAAGGCTTTGGATAAATCACAGAAAACCCCTAAGGCATCACGTGATTCCTCCCACGCCCCAAAGATATGTTTAATAAGTTCAACACCTGCATCAGTTGTTGAACGACCGCGAGTAAAACCGAATTGTTTATGATGCAATAGGTTACTTCCATAAAAATGAGCTTTTAGTTGATTTAATATGATTTTCTCAAATATTTTACTTAGAGTCGGTAAAATTGAAACTGGTCTAAAATTTGTAGGATCCGTTGTATTACCAGTTTTCAACAATGGAATAACTTTACTGTGCTTCATCAGGTCAGGAAATTCACCATTATCAACACAATTATTAAATATATTCGCTAAGTGGACAGCAATAACATCAATTACAGAGCTAATAATTTTTACCGACATACCATCAATGTCGGCAGTTGCTTTCATTTTTATGGTTTTAAAAGCCTTAACTATATCTTGAGGTGTTGCATGCTCGAACTTAAAATCGATGACACTCTCGGGTACATTTTGTTTTAACAAGGATTCAGCGAGAGCAGGAGACGAACTTAAGGATTTCGTAGTTGACACTGGAATGTCTGTAAAAAATTTATTGAATGCCTCCGCAACTTCCGAGTTTTTGATAACAACATTATCATTTATCTTTAAACTGTACTTAGTATCGCGATTTGTTACTTTTCCAGTTTCACTATTTATTATCTGCCATGTGGATTTTACTACATCTGTGCTATTTTTTAGTTTGTGTTTAACGAAATTCGATTTAGCTGTAGCACAAACGCGTTTAAATAACTTCGAATAATGTTTAACATACTCAGCAAATTCTACGCTATTATTATACGCCCGTTCTGCATAGAGCTCATATAATTTATTTCTACTCTTATGTATTCCTGCTGTCGCCCAATCGCTAAACATAAGTTTGCTGTTTACTGCCTTCACCTTTGGTTTGAATATACTATTACTTTCAGTTTTTGTCATGTGTAAAACTGAATTATAATATTCATTTGTATCATCAAAATACTTTAAATTAGATGATTTCTCTATAATGTTATTTCTAAAACTATTTAGACGGTTGTTGTTAATTGGTACAAATTTAATAGTATTTTTTGTTTTTTTCCTCATATTAACATTAAACACAGCTAATTGACCACAATGATCGGATTGCAATTTGTTTATTACAGACTGGCTACATGCCTGGATATCACAAAAAATGTTGTCTAGACAAGTTGATGTAGTACTTGTTATTCTAGTAGGCTCTAAAAATAAGTTGATTAAATTATGACACTTAAATAATGACATTAGCCTACCAGTATATTTACAAGATACGTCTAATAAATCTATATTAAAATCTCCACAAACAACAATATTTTTATTACAATTGCTAACTTTAATAAGGGCTTCGTCCATAATTTTCTCGAACAAATCAAATGATGAAGCCGGAGGTCTGTATACGCTCATTACAATAAGTCGCTCAAGTTCTATACAGGCAATTTCAGCAGATCGTTCAACAGACAGCTTGACAATATCAGTGCGTTCCTTGCATTTTAAGCAATTACGAACAAGTATTAGGGAACCTCCATGAATTGCCTGCCCTCTTGTAAACGAACTTGCAAGTTTATGGTTGTTAAAGCCAAATATGAGCTGGTGATCTTTTAACCAATGTTCAGTAATGCAAAAAATATCAACATTCTCACCGTTCATGAATAACTCAACTTCCAATTCTTTATTCGTCATGCCTTGGATATTTTGATGTACTAAGTTAACTATACAATTTTGTTTATTATTATAACATTGTACTTTACGTACATCCAAAGGCTTATTACCACTATTTACTAATGACTTTATGCCAGAGCAGTCCTGTATATTCTGAACAATATCAAAAGATTTATTGTTCAAGTCTAACAGTGGACTGTTATATGCTGCTGATATGATACAGGACGGTTCCTTTGTCTTACATACTAGTTTAAACAGTGACCCTTTTTGTTTATTAACAAATCGGCACTCTGGTCATATCTACCTACGGTAGGAGAAATCAATAAATTAATATGGTACGCTAACATTGTAGCCAGTTTGACTTTGTACCTACGTCGAAGATACATAGTATCTTCTGTTAAAACTACTTTATCTGTAAATTTATTACAGTCAAAAAAAGGTAAATGCGTCTTTCTGACTGCAAGTCAAATTATACATCAAAGTATTCAACTTGTGAATATGGTCATTTTCAGTATTATAACAATTTTTTACGAAGGGAAATGCGCATAATACAATTTTTCCTGCTGACAATCCTTGCAACGCTTCAACACCCTTTATTATGTCATATTTTCGTACTTTAAGGCTATTACTTATTAAAATTACTATATTTACATTTTGATCAATATGTTTTGAATTTTTTAAGATTTTTTGTATAATACCGCCGTACGACAAATCAGGCCAATAATCCATTTATCAATCAACAAAAGTGTCTTCGTAAACGCTCGGGAGAACCATAGACATTTCCGAAACGGTAGAGTTTCCGTGGCTGAATCGATCGGGATTTTGAATAAAGTGCGCTCCACATGTTCGCCGAAACTTCCGGCGAAACTTTTGCCGGGACTTTGGTCGGCCTCTACATTCTCGCCTATTAGGGATGTGGTGGGTGTCAAAACGCGTCGACATTATATCGATTCATCGGTGTAATATCGCTAATCTGCTGTAAATAGGGTCACAGAGGTGATGGCAGCTGCTCTACTGTAATTACTTGACATACTAATATCCTGGATCATGGTCAAGTGTACCCGGAACCTGTACTACAGGAAAAAGCGCTATGATTATAATTATAAAATCGATCGAATCGAGACGACAACAAACTATCTCTACTTAGTCTATGAAATAGGCGAGACATGCCAAACATGCACGGGACTACACGAATACTCCCTCTACATTCTCGTGTTCCCGCGTAACTGTCCACACGTGGAGCGCGCTTAAAGCGCGCTCCACATGTTCGCCGAAACTTCCGGCGAAACTTTTGCCGGGACTTTGGTCGACCCTTTACATTCTCGCCTATTAGGGATGTGGTGGTGTCAAAACGTGCGACATTTTATCGATTCATCGGTGTAATATCAGTAATCTACTGTAAACAGGGTCACAGAGGTGATGGCAGCTGCTCTACTGTAATTACTTGATCTACTAATATCCTGGATCATGTTCAAGTGTACCCCGAACCTGTTACGGGAAAAAGCGCTAGGAATATAAATATAAAGTCGATCGAATCGAGACGACAACAAACTATCTCTACTTAGTCTATGAAAGAGGCGAGACATGCCAAACATGCACGGGACTACACGAATACTCCCTCTACATTATCGTGTTCCCGCGAAACTGTCCACATGTGGAGCGCGCTTAAGCGTCAAATTCTCGAAAATTCACTCACTTATTCAAATCGATTCTTCGTATCAATGCAAATAACCAAAACAAAAAGGAAAAAGTGTGAAAACACAAAACCAACACTTAAATGAAACGGAAATTCTAGAAAAGTTTTGTCAGGGTGACGTTGACATTCCATTACTATAACAGTAATTTTTGTAGCTATTCGGTTTCAGAAAACAGATGGTAGCAGTTTCTTCGTAAAATGATCAGAGGGCCTATCGGCTATCTCAGTGGACAACTGAATTTGACATAAAAAAATCTGACACTACTTTAATTTGGTAGACGCAATTGCCAGTTTTCAACGTAGATGACGTGGTGTAGAATTATCTAGTGTCAAATACAGTTGTCAACTGTGTTAGCCAATTGCCCCGCAGGTAAAGGAAGCGTACTCTACTGTTTCCTATAGCGGATACTACACACACGATATATATCGTGATACGTATCGTGATCCATATCGAGTAATATTTTGGATCGCAAGTCGACCCTACACACACGATAAGAATCGTCGATATTTTCATTAGTCTGTGCATTCTTTCATTCATTTTGATGGCTGAATAGACTAAGTTGCCAATGCCAAGCCTAAAAAAAGCATTTTTGACGCGTCGCTGGTGTAAATTTACGATTTTTACCAAAATGACTGATAAAGCTTGCGTTGCTATAAGCGGATACTACACACACGATATATATCGTGATTCACGCAGGATCACGATATTTATCGAGTGTGTAGCCTAGAGTATCACGAATCGTGATATGGATCACAGGATTTACGAAAATCCAGAAATCTACGATCCGTATCAACTATCGTGCGATATATATCGAGCGTCTAGTATCGAGTCGATATTTATCACGACATTTCTGTCAAACTGACAGATAAATAACGTAATTTCAAATTTATTTTCATTGTTTGTGTTTATTTTTAAGCTGCTGTGGCCACTATGGACCTGGACAGTTACTATAAAAGTATAAAAAGTCAACAAGATCCTCATCCTCATAATTTTACTCATTTTTTTCTCTTCACGCGTCTTTTTAATCCTAATGCTAATACTATAGCAACGCTAGCTTTATCAGTCATTTTGGTAAAAATACGTAAAAATCGTAAATATACACCAGCGATGCGTTAAAAATGCTTTTTTTTAGGCTAGGCATTGGCAACTTAGTCTATTCAGCCATCAAAATGAATGAAAGAATGCACAGACTAATAAAAATATCGACGATTCTTATCGTGTGTGTAGGGTCGACTTGCGATCCAAAATATTACTCGATATGGATCACGATACGTATCACGATATATATCGTGTGTGTAGTATCCGCCATAGTATTAGCATTAGGATTGAAAAGTCGCGTGATGAGAAAAAAATTGGTAAAATTATGAGGATGAGGATCTTGTTGACTTTCATAGTAACTGTCCAGGTCCATAGTGGCCACAGCGGCTTGAAAATAAACACAAACTATGAAAATAAATTTAAAATTACGTTATTTATCTGTCAGTTTGACAGAAATGTCGTGAAAAATATCGACTAGATACTAGACGCTCGATATATATCGCACGATAGTTGATACGGATCGTAGATTTCTGGATTTTCGGAAATCTTGTGATCCGTATCACGATTCGCGATACTCTAGGCTACACACTCGATAAATATCGTGATCCTGCGTGAATCACGATAAATATCGTGTGTGTAGTATCCGCCTATCTCTATTTTTAGCCGATTGACAGATTGACAACGGTTGTCAAAAAATGAAGGCGTTTCGTACGCCAGCCACAAGCCAGCCAGCCAGGCCGTTTATTAAAAAAAAGTTTTGTTTGTAAATAGTATGCTACGAATGTAGGTTATAATAGGATTCACAGAATGGAAATGAATATGTTACGTTTTGTGAAAGAGTCTTTTTAATGATTTAATAAAACCAAGAAATTACTTTTTACGTTATAATTATATTACGTTTATAAATATTAGTAAAAGTCGATACATTGTAGGTCGAAGTTGTTTGTTTTCAAGCTGACGAACCCGTCGTTATCCTCACCAGATAGATTCTAAGATCACGAGAAAATCATACTTTGTTTGCGCATTGCAGGTTGTAGAACTATTGACCGCGCGACTACTTGCTTGCTATATACAAACAAGCAGTCAATCAACTGTTGTGTCACCATACGCGACGAGTTTGCGCAGTAGCCTTCTTCATGTTATACCTCGAAAATATCAATAATTATGAAGTATACAAACCACGACATCGCTATCCCGTACCGCGCATGCGTCGTTACCGCCTGGATGCAACGAATGTGGAAAAATCATTACACTATAATCTGAAACATCCATCGCGTGGAAACGATTTTATGGTAGTGGTTTGATAAAAATGGCTCCAAACCTGGAATCTAGTTTTGAAAGATGTTGCCGGCTTTGCGCAGAAGAGCAGGATGTTACGGTGATGATATTTAGTGACGAAGCTGAGGCAATGCTTCTGCAAAATAAACTCAACCAATATTTATTGATTGAGGTGAGTTTCAATGCTTACTTGTTTGATTAAGTTAGACGCGGTTTTTTTAAATATTCTAAAACTTCAGGAATTATAAACTTATTGTGTAAGCTTTATTAATAATCTGTTTTTAGGTGGATGAAGATGATAGATTGCCAAAGCATGTTTGCATTCAATGTTGTACAAACTTGCAAAAAGTCTGTGATTTTATTGACACAGCTCGCAAAGCACAAGATGTCCTTCTCAGCCGCATTCTAATGTTAGATGATATATCACAAGTGACTAATCAGTATGTTAAAGTTAAATCTGAGCCATTTTCTGAAGATGACGCTGAAATAAGAGTTACAGAGATGGAGGTCAGTGTAGATCCTATGATGGTACTTCAGAACTCTGAAGAAGCTAGTTCACCTACACCAGAGAACAATTTTGAACTCGCCTCCGATGATGTCACTTACTTGCACGGTGTTGATGGTGAAAATGTGACAATAAAGTTGATAAAGAGAGGAGACAAGTCTGTAGCTGACGGTGATGACAAAAAAGATCCCCTTAATAAACCATTTCCGTGTGAAACATGTAAACGAAGCTTCTATTCTGAATTGGCTTTGAAGAATCACTCCTGGATACATATTGGTGAAACAAAAAATACAAAATTGTATCGATGTAATACCTGTGAGGAAGGATATGATTATAAATGTGACCTGATAGCTCATTTAAAAGTGCATAGGACTAGCGGAATGTGTCAGCTATGTGGAAGAGTGTAAGTTCCTGCTGTTGCATTACATTGAAATTCTGAAATAAGAATTCATTACAAATATTCATCGTAAAAGTATTACACAAATTCATTGCTAAAAAACTTAAAACTAATTAGCAAGCAGATGGTTGTAATTGAGCAGGTGGGGGATACATTCTATATCCTTCTCCTGTCACCTAGCTTGTCTGTACAGAGTACAGAGAGACCAAACACATAAACCCTTCTTTGGGGCTTCGCGGAAGCTGGGGTACAAATTCGAATTTAAGTCAATAAACTGTACAATATAATTGTTGACTAACTTTATTACAATTTAGTTTCAGGACAGAGAAAAATCTAGCGGCTCACATGGCTATGCATCTTTCAACTAATAACACTTTTACTTGCAATATATGTGGACGTTCATATAATACTATGAGTAATTTAAAAACTCATGGCATCACACACAGCAATGAAAGGCCTTATAAGTGTCAACTTTGTAAAAAGAGTTTCAAAAGAAATCAGGACTTGAAGGTAAGACTGCTGATTTGCCTTCTATTTGTTTTTCTTTATTTAGAAACAAACAGTCGTTTACACAAATAGTACATTGCACTAGGTAATTAAATGATCCTAAAGTTTCCTATTTCATTTACAAACTTTGATAGTTAATAAGCTAACTGTTCTGATGTGTTTTCATTATTTCAAGAACATAAATACTTATATTAATAGAGCTCGTCTAGTCTAAGATGACGCGCCCCACTACTTAGTTAGTTGATTTCGATGTGTGAGTGCAAATATTGATAACGACACTTCATCTGTGTGGGAGCCAATGAACGACGCGTGCTGCTACGTTTGAATCTTACCGGCAACTGAATGACCAATTACAACGGCATTTGTATATGTATTGCGTCCATATTTTAAACTTGCTTGTGTGCGGTAATGCGACAGTGGGGCACGTCATTTTAGATTAGACGAGCTCTACCATAATGTTGTTTGAGAGCGTCGGTGGCCGAGCGGTTAGAATATCCGACTCGTAAGCCAGAGGTTTCGGGTTCGAATCCCGCTCCGGCCATGTACCAATGACAGTTTTCTGAGTTATGTACATTATCTTTTTTTTTTTTATGTTATGACAAGACAGGCATTTGACCGCCATGTCACCTGTTGATAAGTGACGATGCGGCCGATGAGCATGCCTGTCTAGGAACAGTCTATTCACTCTAGCCTTGTAGGTATCCAGATTATATTGATCAGGGAACACACTCGCAGATAACGCATTCCTAACGTGCTCCATGCGGTAGTTGAATACTAACCGATGCTCTTACGGTAAGGGAAAACATCGTGATGAAACCTGCACATTCAGGCGACTGGATGTGTAACCATGATCAAATCTGGTCAGCTTCCCCTGGTAGCAGAGTCATGGAGGTCAGATGGCAGTCGTTCCACTGTAATTACCTGACCTGCCCAATCCTGGATCATGGTTAAGGTGGACCCCGGACCCTCGTGCGCGAGAACACAACCGAGACATTAACGCCAAGATGATGGAATACCATAATGTTTCAGTTCCACATTAATCAACACACTGGACACAAGCCGTACAAATGTCCATTCTGCGAGAAATCATTTGCGAGTTCTGGTAACTGCTACTCGCATCGAAGCCGCATGCATCCGGGCCGTCGAGTTGAATTCCGCCGGCGTGTCCCACACTATACGGAAAACCAAGAGTTCCAGCAATTGGCCATTTTACCCAAACCAACACTAGCCGCTGTTAGAGGTGGCATTTACAAATACCAGTGCCACCTATGTGACCACAGCTTTATGAAGAGAGATAATTACACAGTAAGATAATTTTATACTCATTATTTTATAGTTTCTTTGTAAGTTATCATTTATTATCTACAAAGACTGAGCCTTAGATAAACTTCTTGTAAATTGTACAATATTTCTGTGTATCTCTGGATTTGTTATTGCCTTGTTTGGAGTTTATAAATAGCGTACATGTAACTTTAATTTCCGCAACAGAATAAGTGAACCATATTTATTAAGAAATGTTTATTCTGTGATTAGTTCAGTCAGCATTAGAAGTAGCTAAGCAACCAGACTGTTCCGAATAATCTGACCATAATTAGAATTTGACATTTGTCATGAACTGTGTCCATACCAAAACAGACTTTATGTCATGGAAATATGGTTGAATCAGTTGTTCAGTCTGGTCATTATGAACGTCACTCTTACCTACTTTTGACAGAGACTGAACCTATAATTTTTTGTTTTCAGTATCACATGTACCAGCACACTGGTGAGAAGCCGTTCCAGTGTTCATTATGCACAGACAAGTTCGTGACAAGAAGGGGTCTGCTTATTCATCATGACAAGGAACACCCCGGGAAAGATCGACCTTTAGCTCTGCTGTCTAGGAATGCTTTATTAAAATAAATATTAAATTTTTATGAATGTACTGTATGTTTAAATAACGTTTAAACATATGTCCTATAAGACTCCAATATTTAAGTTTCACTGCCATAAAATATTTTACGGTATTGTAAATTCTACAAACCATAGCTTAAGTTTCAGCATACTATAAGCTAAACTCGAGTGTAATAAGTACATTATTTTTCTATATAGATACCTAATTGTTTGTGCCTGGTTGGAACTGATATTGTTCTCATTTAAAGATTTTAAAGTATCATTATAACATTTGTAACCTATTATAATCTGGAACAAATCTGTTATTCTTTAAATTTTAAGTTTTGATAACCTACCTAATCTACCTATACATAATCATCATCATCGCCTTAGCGCTTATCCCGGGCTTAGCGCCTATTTCCCACGTATCCCTGAGGCTTACGCAACACGTGATCAAATCAGCGCAGACGAGCCTCCTCGATCTTACCTGCAAATATCTTATCCCTCTCGCCAAGACTGCCACGGATGTACTTGTGCGCACCCCGTCCCCATGGAGTGTCCCTTCCGATGAAACCTGAAAAGCCTTCCCGGCTACAGGTGCACCCAGGGGGTGTTTAGCACTGATATGATATGAGCCTTCATAGGCTTTTTTTCAGCGAGTCGTGCATAACCAGACTGGCCGGTCGGCTGATACTCTCTCTAGTTCTCCTCCTCCCTCCCGACCACTACCGGAGGGTGCCCATTTCCCTTACGTTGGGCAGAAAAAAAAAGTATTTATCCAATGCAGCATTTTCATTCGTTGGCGTGGAGTTCGCGAACGTGTTTCGTCAGCGCTGGCCATGTCTCGCAGCCATAGAGCATCACCGGTCTAATTATACTCTTCTATGTAAGACCTTTGAGCTTTACAGGGATTATAAGGTCATAGGTGACTGCCGTGAATTTCCACCATTTGGCCCATGGGGCAGAGATTCGGGACTTGACATCGGGGTCGATATGATATCGCCGGACTCTTCTGTCGGATTATCTGTTCTATTGACATCTTTGTTACTTACAAGGATGGTTTCGGGATCCGCGCTGCAGCTGGCCATATACTTTATTTTGGTGACATTCAACTTCAAACCACCGACTTCTAGCATATCCTTCCACATTTTTACTCTGGTCTCAAGATCCTGCCTAAGCTTGCTTGCCAGTACAATGTCGTCAGCGTACTTCATAAGCCAAGGAGGCATGCCCTGAATTTCCGCTGAGAGGGTATCGAGTATCGAGCACTATGTAAAACAAGTAAAGACTCAGCACTGAACCCTGGTGCACCCTTACAGTAATCGGGAAGGGATAGTATGGCCTACGATGCTTTTGACGACGGCTCCAGTATTGACAAACATTTTCTGTATAATACTAATGTACGCAGCTAATGTACTGCAGCTTGGCCGTGTGGTGTCCGGCATAGTAGAATAGCACCAACCCCTTACACTCGTGGGTGTCGTACAAGGCGACTAATGTTTTCAAGACCAAAGAACTAGAGTCTCTGTAGGCTGGAAAATAGGCAGCAGCGTTTTCCATTGTTATATTTACAACACTGCGATCTCCAACCCGCCTGCCAAGCGTGAAGATTATGGCAATAACCTCCCGTTTCGTGGGAGAAGCCCTAAGTCCTGCAGTGCACTGTTGATGGACTATGATGATGATGATGATGACTAATGTACGCTTCGGGCATAAACTTTGATCTCACAGCCCACCGAAAGTGCCGAAAGCCCTCTGAAGGTCGAGAAATGCGTACCTAATGCAGAGGTTGATTCTTACTGCAATGTGAGACTCCTGGAGGACTCTGAGGGCAAAGATTGGATCCATGGTGCTGCAGCCCGGCCTGGAGCCGAAATGTCATTCTAAAAAGGAACATTCCAAGTCTCTGGCTTATAATACGTTCGAGTAGCTCCATTGTGTGCCTCATGAATTTGATACCTCATTAGTTGCCGCCTTCTTGCACACTGCCCTTTCCTTGATAGATAGGCGTAATAATATTTACGCGTCACGTATAAGCCCCGTGGTTACGATCCTATTGAATAGTTCAATGAGCAAGAGTAGTCCAATGGCTTTCCCGGTCTCTCCACCTCATCAGGGGTAATCGGGCTTATCAAGCCAAGGTATGCAGGCAGCTGTGGCGGAGGCACGTTGTAGTTGGCCTCGTTAGAAAGTTCCTTGAAATGACAGCACCAACAGTCTTTAATAGAGTTTGCACTTGTGAGCAATACCCCGTCTACACCTTTAATAGCAACACACTTTGTCATATCTCAACTGGTTCGACTCCGCGACTTTGCCAGCTTGTAGAGCAGCTTCTGCCCCTCTACAAAATCCAGCGCATCGTAGAGCGGCGCCCTGAGCCGACCGCGCTTTTGCCACCATCGTTTTAGCTCGCCGCTTTGCCCCCATGTACCTACACCTCCTTATCCGAAGGTAAATTACTGTGATGCCATTTCTTTGACGACCTGAGTGGTTGAGTGGTCAACATGCCAGTCAGCCACGCAAGAGGTCCCGGGTTCGATTCCCGGCCGGGCAGAAATTTAAAATGATGAATTTTAATGTCTGTTGTGGTCACTGGTCTAGGTGTTCTAATGAGTATGTATTTTAAAGTATATCAGTTAGTTAGCACATGATCTAAGGTTAGCACCCATAGTATAAGCTTTGCTTAGTTTGGGGCTAGATGGCGCTGTGTAAATTTGTCCACGATTATTTATTTTATTTCTTGAAACATGCCTTTTTGTGCCTCATTTATTCTTCGGCCGCCTTTCGACGTACCGCGTACTGTTCGTCCGAGTTTGAGGATGGACTTGAGATGGAATCTACCTATGCATAATGTCATAGAATAATCGCGAAACCAAAATCAATCCTAGGATAGGACTACAATACTCCGGCGTTAGGAATTATCCTATTAGGTAGGTAATCGGTACCTTATCTACAGACAGAAGAGAATAAAGAAAGTTTCAACCGAATAACCTAACGGACAGAATAAACATCGGAAACTCTCAGACCAAGTGTTAACTTGGTAGATTAGGTATTAACGCATTAGTGTTAATGTCCCAATGTGCTCTCGCACTCAAGATACTCAAGTATATCACAAGCTACTGAACCGAGTTTTATGAAACTGAGCTAAAAACCATCCCGAATAATTGGCTTTTAATAAAAAAACCGCGTCGAAACTGGTCCAGCCGTTAGGGAGCTTCGATGCCCCAGACTGCTCGTCGAACTGATAACAACCCCCTTTTGCAACGGGGTTAAAAAGCTAAAACGAATGTGGCGTAAAATTGAACTAACATGCCGCTAATAAAGATCTAGTCTCCGTAGGCTAGAAAATGGGCAGCAGCGTTTACCATTGTTAGATACCTATATTTATAACACTGCGATCTCCAACCCGCCTGCCGAACGTGGAGATTATGGCAATAACCTCCCCTTTCAAGCTTTGGGAAAGAAGCCCTTCCTGCAGTTCTGCAGTGGACTATTAGGGGCTGTGATGATGATGCCGCCAATCGGCAAGCCAAAAAGCGGCAGCGCTATTTATGGTGTTATGTGTTGCGTATCTTAACGGCAAAATTTAAAAATCAGGGAATTTACCATACTTTTGTGTTGGGGCGGGCTGTTTACTTTGTGATATTGCGAATCGGAACATATTTCTGGGGAAATTCCCGCGATGTTCATAATGATTGACCCAAAAAAAAAAACGTTTTTAGGGTAGTAGTGAAACGCTGGCGCCAGCGAGATCGGAGCCTAAACAGAGGTTCCAATCTACTTTCATGTGTCCTATGATTCCGACCACAGATTCCGACCATTCAGTCAGACACTGCATTGTATATAGCACTCGGTGGTTAGACACAGACGTTCCGACGGTCGGCAATCTAATCGCCGTACCGCCTATGCCGCCGCGCTGAAAGAATATAGTTGCTTATTGCAATGATACTGAAATAGGTACCTACGTACGGATCGCTACTACAACAGTAACTTTTATTTCATTTAACGCTCAGCGGATTACACAACAAAGAAAATACTTTTTATTGAAATGCAATTTAGTCTGAGCCGCCTATAAGCAATTTGATTCACTGTAGGTACTTCAATAGTCAATACGATACGGATCCATCTATACAAAGTTCTAATTCAATTTCAGCTAGTTAGCTGCCCCGACTCTGATCATTTTTACGAATGAGATGTTACCGGCCAAACTTTTAAGATAGTTTTAGGTAGGCCAAATTGATTTGTCAGATAAAGCGCCCAATACATGATTCAAATTTATAGAGTGACAGCTAGCGAACCAATCTAATACGTAGCCAAGCTAGTACGGTAGCTAGCGTATAGATGTTGTAAGCTAATGTAGGTTCTTAGTTCTGCACACCCACTCACAATATTGAATTTCGTAAAAACACTTATTTCATTGCACACCCTGCGACAGACTATTCAGTCCTGTTGCCACAAATCTTTACTTTTTCCCATTTATTTCTTGCTGTATAACCCTGAATAATGCTTCTTTAATGTAATCAAAATTTTGAATCCAGCTGCTTAAGCTCGCATAAAAAGAGGACTTATCTCATAGAAAATAATTCAAAATAAAAAAATTGCCTAGGCTTAACTGACTGTATTGAAAAAAAAAGTACTACGCGAGTTTGGCAAGTTATGTCAAAAGTTGGCGCATTCAGTAAGGATTTCAGAATGGTATGATACTTGGTAAATTGTAGCTGCTATCGTTGACAAACAATTTTTTTTCCTTTAAATACCAGTTTTTAAAAAATTTTTGTTACTTGGTTAAAATGGCAAATCTTATTGCTTTTTACATGGAAGCCGATTCCAATGCACACACTGATTAAATTTAACTCAATTGTACGTGTGCTTGTCTATCTTATACAGATTGTTCACTAAATTTAGTTTAGTTCTCTTAGTGCATGCATTGGAATAGGTACCATTTTTTTGTAAAAGTTTTAATTTTTTATTGAAACAATTTTTTTTATACTAAGGTTTATTAATTGAATTTACAATAATTTTAAAAATTAATTATTGAACCAATACAACTATTTTTACTACAGCAAATGTTCGAAATGCCTTCCTTCGGCAAAAATACAAGCCCGACATTTCTTTAAAAGAGATTGAGCTATCTTTCGAGCGAATCGTCTGTTATTTATGAATTCAGCTGCTTTGGCTATTCTTTGCCGTAGTTCAAATTCACTGTCAATTGGCTTTGAATACACTTTTTCTTTGACTGCTCCCCAGTAAAAAAAGTCTAGTGGATTCAAGTCTGGTGAACGGGCCGGCCACGAGATAGGAACAGACCGACCGATCCATCTCCCGGGAAACTCTTCATCGAGATATTGTCGAACGGAGCGAGCATAGTGCGCTGGGCACCCATCTTGCTGGAACCACATTTCTCTGTAAATGTTTAATGGCACGTCCTCTAGTAAACTTGGTAAATGGTTCTGTAGAAAGTCCAAGTAGACTTGCTTTTTCACCCGATTCCGGGTTGACGTCGAGTTTCGTCGGACAGCCTGTATATTAAAAATTAAATTTCAAAAATCAACGTCTATGAACGAAGTTAAGTTCGATGATTAGGTACCTATCTACAAGAAGTGACTAATTGACACCCCATCTATAGATACTCCTCAAGCCCAAGCACCCCACCTACACTGTTCTACCTGACACCACTGAGTCAAGACCTCTTACCCAACCCTTACTAACGAGGATTAGAGGTGATGGTGGGAAGAAGAGCTGGCGAAAGGACGTGCTAATTGCTGGGTTGGCCGCGTTGTCATTTTTGCAACCAATTATGTGCTAGAGCTGTCGACACGTATCTACATGAACGCGTACTGTAATCAGTGTTTGTTCGAAAGTGATTGATTGTTTACGTTTGTACCTACAACGAAATTACGACTGAATGCCGCCATCGTCTAGATGTATTGCAATCTTTGCGTAGTCATCTCCTGTATATTTGATTGGCAATGGACCGTCGTGTAGATGGCTCATATAAGAGGAAGTAAAAGAACTTCAAATTTTTCTTAAACACTAACGGCCCGCTCCGGCTTGGCTCATCATATCAGCTAGAAGACGCCTACTGCTGCCATAGGCCTCCCTGAGAGATCTCCACAAAGCCCGGTCCTGTGCTTTCCGCATCGAGCTGGTACCTGCGATCCTTACCAGGTCATCGGCCCACCTTGTAGGAGGCTTACCCACGCTGCGTCTTCCGGTACGTGGTCGCCACTCGAGAACTTTACTGCCCAATCGGCCATCTGTTCTTCGAGATATGTGCCCTGCCCACTGCCACTTCAGTCTGGCAATCCTTAGAGCTATGTCGGTGACCTTGGTTCGCTTGCGGATCTCCTCATTTCTGATTCGATCGCGCAATGAAACTCCGAGCATAGCTCTTTCCATTGCCCTTTGGGTAACAGTGAGCTTTCTTATAAGGCCCACAATGAGCGGCCACGTGTATACAATTGGCTCGGTGTATACAATATAAACCTTCACAAGAAACTTTCTAACTGATGGTAAGAATTGCATGAAAATCCGTTGCGCAGTTTAAAAGATCTAACATACATACATACAGAGACAGACGGCGGGAAGCGATTTTGTTTTTCTCTAAATATATATAAATTAGCTGAAGTTGCAGTTGTTTAAATTGACATGGGGTTTTTAATAACAAAACTCTAATTGAGTTGTAGAGTCTACCCCTTGCCGAATACCATGACCCCATCGACAAACTTCCCGGATGATGTCCCATACAGACAGACAAACGACGGTCTTAACTAGATGTATTTATGTATATCTTTTTTATGTTATCCGGCAGACAAATAGGCCAGCGGGCCACCTGATGGAAATTGGTCACCGCCGCCTATGGCATCAGCAATACCAGGGGTGCTACCAATGCGTTGCCCGCTTCTAAGGAAACCTCTATACCTCTTGAATTATCCCATGTCATAGTCCAAAGAAAGCACTGTATGTAAAATGTTTTATTTTAAATTTTTTTTTTTTATGACCCATAAATTGGTGTTCGACACAGTTAGTTGGGGCGGCGGTCATCAACATTTTTCAAATCAAAATACTCCCTTTACAAGGCGAGATTGGCCATTACAGTTAGCCTTAGATCCTTTTGCCGGGACTATGGTAATCTCTCTACATTCTCGCCTGTTAGGTTTCAAAATGCATCGATATTATATCGATTCATCGGTGTAATATCGCTAATCTAGTACCTTCTGCTGTAAACAGGGTCAAAAAGATGATGGCAGCTGCTTTACTGTAACTACCTGATCTAGTAATATCCTGGATCATGGTCAAGTGTACCCCGAACCTGTTACGGGAAAAAGCGCTAGGAAAAGACGTATAAAATCGATACATCGGTAATCGGCTACATCAATATTTTTTCTGCATAGCAGAGTTGTGTATGCACATTGTACATTTTGTTTGTAGTCAGTAAATATTTTTCTCTGAAAATTTTGTTAATTTTTGGATTTACCTAGTAGATTTTCGACTAGAAAGAACAAAAGTTATGTGATTTAGCATAAGGCAAAACGACAACAAATCATCGAATGATAATCTCTACTTAGTCTATGAAATAAGCGAGACATGACAAACATGCAGCAGCACCGCCGATCTCCAATAGCATAATACCACCCTCTGTAATGACGCCACCGAATATCCGAAATGCATGTTGTGACGTCATTCCAGAGGGGTGGGATCATGCAATTAAAGATTAGCAGTACCGTTCATGCACTTAGGCGAATACTCCCTCTACGTTCTCGTGATCACGCGAATTGATGAATATGTGGAGTACCTACGCTTTAAGCGCGCTCCACATGTGGACAGTTCCCTTGAACACGAGAATGTAGAGTATTCGTGTAGTCCCGTGCATGTTTGGCATGTCTCGCCTATTTCATAGACTAAGTAGAGATAGTTTGTTGTCGTCTCAATGAGGAGTTTTCCAATAGGTATTTAAGGCATTCCTAACCACTCACTAGATGGCGCCCCGACAATTTTGGTAATTGATAACCGCTCGAAATAGGTTCTTAGCAAACAGGATATAAACACTGGGTACGTTGTATTGGATAATATTATATTTGTCAATAGTGTTCAACCATTTTAGAGGTTGTAATAATAATGGAACATAGTGCCAACTTCTATAAATATTTCTTTTTACACTTCGTTCAACCTTTAACAGTTATGTTTATATTAATAAACACTTTATTTTCAAGTTTAGTATTACTTGGCTGCATGAAATCACTGCCACCATCATACAGATTTAAAAAAGATTACCAAAATTGTAGGAGCGCCATCTATTGATGCTTTTTGAAACAAACTATCAATACCTACTGGAAAACTCCTCATTCGATCGATTTTATATTTATATTTCTAGCGCTTTTTCCCGTAACAGGTTCGGGGTACACTTGACCATGATCCAGGATATTAGTAGATCAAGTAATTACAGTAGAGAAGCTGCCATCACCTCTGTGACCCTGTTTACAGTAGATTACCGATATTACACCGATGAAGCGATAAAATGTCGCGCGTTTTGACACCACCACATTCCTAATGGGCGAGAATGTAGAGGGTCGACCAAAGTCCCGGCAAAAGTTTCGCCGGAAGTTTCGGCGAACATGTGGACCGCACTTTATGAAATGAATGCCTTTGGGGAGTACATAGTAACGATCCGTTTCACATTTTGATTTTGATAATATAATATTTTCAGATTATTTTCATATTTTGCTATTTTTAAGTGCATCCTAAGTGCGATGCGACGTGCTGGAATAGCGCTCACGGGCCTCCTACACTTAAAACACTCTCATGAGATGCAAGGACAATCGGTCGGCTGAGATTAGACAAAGTATGGAAAAAGTTCGATCGCGTGCTCAGGATTTTACGCGATTTTTAAAAGTCCACGTCCTCGTATCGACGAAGGTTAGTAATCTAGGGTATAACAAGTTAAAATATATGGTTAATAAACAAAACAAAATGTTAAAAGAAATATTTATAAAAGTTATAAGTACATATTTGTATTACGTCCATTCTTGATCCTAGCGTCCATGAAACGAACTGACTCAGGCAAATTGATATCTATTACAACCTCTAAAATTGTAAAAAATTATTGATAAATACAACATTTTAACCAGTAGGTACAACGTACCCAGTGTTTATATCATCTTTTCTAAATACCTATTTCAAGCGATCTTTATTTACCAAAATTGTCGGGGCGTCATCTGGCGACTGGTTAGGAATGCTTTTGATACCTATTGGAAAACTGCTCAATGCATGTTGTGACGTCATTCCACATGGTGGGTTCAATATGGCGGCGTACTATCAGAGATCGGCGATACAACCCTGGTACATCAAGCGTCATCAAATCAAACTATGCATTCCACTTTCTGCGCTAGCTAGCGTACTAAATGTGCAAGCGCACGGCAGGCTACCTAATATTTTAGTGCTCTACAAATTGGGAAATGTAATGGTCGCTTTAGCAAGTGAAATGAGATGCTACTTTATCCTATACCAAAAAAAAACAATTAAAAAGAAATTTATAAAATAATTTTGCAAAACAATAAAATCTGAACCATAAGATATGCCTTTTTTATTTAATAACTGCGCTGTTTACTTGAAAAAGGACCCATTCATTCCATCAATCAATCAATCCATCCATCCCATGCATGACATTTGACATTTAAGTGCATGGAGATTGCAGCTGAAATGCATTATTCCAACAAACGAAGATAAAAAAAGTGCAGCTATTAAGCTAATAAGAATTTACAAAGACGTTTACGTAGGAATTCATATATCAAAGCTATCAAGAACGAAGACGAAGTTTGACCTTCAAAAATGACCTTTCTGTGTAGTCAATAGGATACCAAGAGCGCATGCGTAAATTCCCTGTCCCTGTTCCTCCGTCAAAGTGTTTGGCGCGCTGATAAGCACAAGTTGTTGTTATTATCACAATGAAATTGTTTCTTTTAGTTGTTCGGCAGATACACTCCAGTGCAGACGTTTATAAACTTTCCAGTGTATTTACTTTTAACGAAAATGTCTAAAGTTGAGTTGATTACCAATAATAAAATGGCTAGACAAAACGGTGTTGTGCAACCTTTGCTCACAGGTAAGTCTTAATTTATTAAACAGTTTTTTGTTTCATTGTGTCGTAATTATTAGTAATGTAAAACTTTGAAACGTAGTACCTACTCAAATTATGTTTGTTCTGTTAACTTTTACGAAACTAAAAACTATTTTGAACTGCAGAGGTCAGTTTTAAATTGGTATTATGAGGAAATTTGGTATGGAAATGGTTTAAACCAAATATTAACTAAGTATGAAATAAAGTCTTATTAATTTATCATTTAAATATTGTGGTTGCTATGTTACAGTAGTAGGTTTTACATACCTAATGAGTAATATTTTAGGTATATATTATGATTGATTAATATCTTATCTATTTTACTCCGCCTTTGTACTAGAATATTTGAATAAATTTAAATTTGTTTACAGACCTGTATCAAATAACTATGGCATATGCATATTGGAAAGGAGGAAAAGTTAATGATGTTGCAGTATTTGATTTATTTTTCCGTACAAATCCATTCCACGGAGAATTTACTATATTCGCTGGGCTTGAGGAATGTCTTAAGTTTTTGGAAAATTTCCATTACTCTGACAGCGGTAACTATAACTTACATTACCATAATCTACATTAAAAATTATATACACATTATGATTGAAAATAACTTAAAAGGGCAAGCTAAAATTAAAAATAAATTTCAGATATTGAATATTTGAGGAATACTTTGCCTGAGAATATTGAACCTGAGTTTTATGATTACCTAAAAGACTTGACTTGCAAAGATATCAAACTGAGCGCGATTGAAGAGGGATCCGTTGCATTCCCAAGGTTTGTAGAGTGTACTTTAGATATAGTATTAAAGACAAGTAAGTTAAAATAAAAAAGTAACAACATTTCAATAAATTAAGTACACAAGGGCATTTCTCTGTAAACTGGGCAACATGTTCTAAGAAAGCTGTCTGGGCAACTATTTGCTTATATATTAAATAAATCTACAGGGAATATTTATCCAACTACTTCATAATAAAAGATGAACCACAAATATTTCCAGTACTTTAGAAATTATTGAGCTATTTTGTAGTTTAGAGTTATCTACAAAATATGTAATAATCTATACTTTTTTGGATAATATTGGCCTAAGACAATGAGCCTAATTTACAGGCACTGGCACCTTCCTACAGGCTACATTATTGTAATTTTCTTTTAATTACTACATTTACCTTTATAAATATGTAGATTTTCGGTACATACAACATATTAACTTACACAATTTGTACAATGCTTTCATAATAAAAGTTGATCCTTTTCAGAGTACCACTTCTGAGAGTGGCAGGGCCGCTTATAATTGCACAATTATTAGAGACGACCTTATTAACCCTGGTTAACTTTGCAAGGTAAGCTGCTACTATTCATTATTTCTTAATTTTGTGTTTTCAGGTCTGGAAATAAATTGCATGTATTATACCTCCTTATATAAACAATGGTCATTACTCATTATAATAATGTTTATTTAGTAGTACTTAATTAAGATAAATAATAAATTATAAGTACACTATTAAGAATTCCAAAAAGCTATAATGAATATTTCACATCAAATTATGTAGCACATACCTACTTAATTAAGTAGGTATGTGCTACATAATAAAAGTAACCTAAATATTTGTACATTTAATTGAAAAACTAAACAACTAAAATTGTTTGAACTTAAAACATAAAATAACAATGTATTCAGTAAACGTTTTTTCACCTTTCCAGCATGAAGGATAGGATAGGATTAGAGATGTGCCGAATGTGGGTCCATAAATGCGCAAAATACATATTCGGTATATACTGTATCGAACCGTACACTCGGCCGAATTATTCGTTGCATTTAACGCAGATTTTATAGGTTGGCAAGTTTACATTCACTTTGTAGAACAAATTATTGACTTATTTCATAAAAACTGTCTTGTGTATTTAAAAACTTCATGATTTTAACTAATGGTAATTAGTAAATACACACATCAACACTGTCTAGGAACAACGGATAAATATCGAATACAACTAGCTAGATATTAAGGCGAATCTCTAAACTCGTAATTAGTATGTAGGTAATAATAATCAATCACACAATTCCTAATTAAATGAATCCCTTACAAGTAAAATATATTCAGAACCAACCAACCGTCTAATGTAGGTCTTCAATCTCATTGATTTAGGTACTTACTTACATTGTATTGTATGCGCGACAGACAGACATGATATCTATGCTTATCGGCAGCTACGCTTTACTGGCTTGTGTAATTGCTTACTGTAGGCGAGTGTATCTTTGTTGAGTTGTGATGGTGTGCCGTGCCATGCAAGCCCAACATGACATCAAAACCATACTTAGTTATTACTACAGCTAATAGTCACAATTCCATAAATATTTGGTATCTTATTGGAAACATAAACTCTGGTAACGCCCGTTATCCCACAGGAGCAGGCGGACTATTGTGTCCCAAGTTATGATCCAGACATATCTCTACCACACTCATATTATAATATCTTCTCATGTAGGTATTTATTTACGGATTTTTAAAGTTATTTGTTGATAATTGTAGTTGATAGGCGTGTAGGCCAGATTTTGCTGACAGCGTCGTCGTCGATAGGCGCCCCGCCACGTAGATAGTAAAGATTCTTGCTTTTTAGTCATTTATTTATTGTTTCATTCGTGATATACTAACATTGGATCTTAAAAGTAGGTATGTAAGCGATATAACAAGTCGAGGGACTATCCCTCCTCGTTATTTCTATCCACTTTGCGCTAAGAATATTCGGCGGGTATTCCCCTATGGTGTGCGACCACAATGCAACTAAAGAGACGGTTCATTAACCACATCCTGCGTCGCACAGTCAACATCAGAAGTAGCTAAGCGAAATAACCCTTTAGAATCATCTGAACAACTATGATAATTGAAACTTTAAAACCATGACATAATTGTAGTTCATGCAACTCGCATATAACAGGGGGTATTAAAACATGAGTGTCTGTTTATCTTTAGATTTACATTTCGGCGCACGGGGCGACCAAAACAAAATAAAAGTACAAAGTAATTTTTGAAAATTTTAGGTTCTGGCGTGAAAAAAGTGTACCCATAAACGACTGTTTTCGAATATGCAATTGGAACATTACGCCATGAGTGTAGATAAAGTTATTTTTCGTTACAGCTGTAATTAAATTAGTATGGGAAATGCTGTATTTATTTATTTAACACTTTATTGTACATTAACAGTATATTTATCACATCTTCTGTAAGATTATGACAAGTACAAGGGCGGTCTTATCGCCAATAGCGATCTCTTCCAGACAACCATTTACATGGATATAGTGGAGGTCGGAAAGCAAAAAAACTAGTAGGCAATGTACATTTGAGATTCGTTATAGAAGTTACAATCACCATACAGTGAAGAAATGCAATAAATATACTATACAAAGAACAAAAAATAATACAAACATCAAACCAAACAAAAACAATACTAATTAAAATCCACGCTATACAAGACACAGACGATAAAATCATGTGTTCAGGGTAGAAAGGAGATGACCCTCCAATATACTTACGTTAATAACGGGCTCTACGACTGTTCTCATGAGGATAATGTTTTTTCACAAGTCTATGTTTTCGAATATGTATTTAGAACATTACGCTATGAGTTCGTTAAAGTCCGTTACAATAGGGGTAATCAAACTGAATCATGTTTAGGTGATTCTTAATTTTCTACATCTGGTTGGATGTTTCTGGACCGTCTGGTTGCTTAGCTACTTATTTCTTTTACGATTACGTAGACAAAATGTCGAAACATTTTTAGCTCGTATCGCTCGCTTATACTTTCAGCGTTCATTCTTTCATTTACACCGTCACACGCGCTCATGATTTTCGAATTTATTTGTTTTCAAGTTAATAATAAAAGCTTTCTAAACCTAAAATGCCAGAAAGATCAAGCTCACTCATTGTTTTAAGACTAAGTAAATTTTATTACAATCTTGTCACACGAGAGAATTGATAGAAAATGTCATAAGTAGGTATAAAGTTATTACGTCTTCAAAGTCCCGGGTTCAAAGATAATGCACCTCAATGATTAATTTATCGGAATTAAACTAACCTAAACCAAACGATGCCATAACTCGGCTAGGTCGCCTAACATTTACTAACGGTAGACGGCTATTTTATTTTGAGAGAGGTAGGACATAGTAAGAGAGGTAGGGCATAGCGGGGTATCCCGTTCGGATTGGAGCCGCCCGATTGGGGAAGTACCTCCACCTTACAGAATACCGCAGCTAAACAATACTCTTTTAAATAGTATTGTGTTTCTGCCGGTGAGTAAGGTCTCCAGTGCTCCATGGGGTGGGGATTTGGGGAACCGTGGCTTTGGCAGTGGAGGGGCATTTGCCATTTTGCTTATGCCATGTGTTATAGAGGTGGGCAACGCATTGGCGATACTCTTCTTGTTGCTAATGTATATAGGCAGTGGTGATCACTTTCCATCAGGTGGCCCACTTGCCTGTTTGCCTACCGTATGACATAAAAAAAATGCTTTGCGTTGAGACTAAGTGAATTTTATTATAATCTTGTCACACGAGAGAATTGAGAGAAAATGTCATAAGTAGGTATAAAGTTATTATGTCTTCAAAGTCCCGGGTTCAGAGATAATGCACCTCAAAGATTAATTTATCGAAATATAACTAACCTATACCAAATGATGCTATAACACGGCTAGGTATTCATCAGATTGGGCATGCTGATAATCTTGAAATATCTCTGAACATGGTTATAGATACACAAAATTTCCTTTTTACCGATTTACCGATAGACACTGTTTTGACATACGTAATAGGAAAATAGCAGCGGGTCCCTAGGCCATAGTTACGCGAAACGGGTACGGGTAGGAACTACATTGCCACAAATTTATCTGACCGGGTCAAAACTAGAACTGTGAAACTGTGAACTTCGTTTTGAAATATATTTGAATCGAATGCCAACAAAAGCGATGCCGTCACCGTATCAGATATGTTTGTGGCACTCTGCCTCTATGCATCGTCATTTTACTTATCAGTGCATGCAATAAACTCACGACTCACGAGAGTACTTTTTGTAAGGAAGTGTTTAAAAGATTGTTTAAGATAAACTTCAAGATTGCTTAAGCTTTTATCAACCGAAGCAATTAGGTACCAAGGGCCTTTAATAATTATGACTTCATACTGTATTACGCATTTGCGGCATGATTGACTGACCCGACAATCAAGTGGCATTTATCCTTTATGGCGAGTAAAAATATTACTCTGGTTTTTGTAATAGGTGCGTAGTAGCAACATAGTTAATGTTAAACAAATTTCCATAATCGCTTAACTATGTTTATTTTATTAGTAACTACCTTGCTCTTGAATCACTCTATTTATTGTTGAAAACAGCATTAAAATCCGTTGCGTAGTTTAAAAGTTCTAAGCGTACATAGATACATAGGGACAGACAGCGGAAAGCGACTTTGTTTTATACTATGGGACAGACGTAGCTGGTAGGCATAGTCTGTATTTATATAATCGCAGTTACTCCTGGGATTCTCACTCATGCCCGTCCATTTCAAAATTTTGTGAGCTATCTAGTGCAGTTCCGGGTTCAAAAATAACCTAGGTGCGTTTCGGGACCGGAATGGTGTCACCAGAATCAGTTCGAACGTTTCAGAAATGCTCCTAATTCTTACTTTCGCTATCACTGCGATCTGAATACCTACATGGGCCTCTTCTGCGGATATCTATCTTTTCGGTCAACCAATATAAACTAGCTAGTCATTACCTTAATTCTTTCCGTTAAAATCCAATTTAACTGTAATAAACGTTACCCTACTTTATTTTACAACGTCGTTAACCTACGCGTCAAAGAGTGGCTCAGGGTGCTCATTTAGGATCACCGCAAGAATAAGATGGTAAATGCGATGATTTCGTTTTGCAGTCTGATGGCGACGAATGCCGCGCGCTACCGCATGGTGGCCGGCAAGCAGGTCTCCCTGCTGGAGTTCGGGCTGCGGCGGGCGCAGGGGCCCGACGGCGGCCTCTCCGCCTCCAAATACGCCTACGTCGGTGAGTACCCGACCCATCGCAGCTTTCGAGGCTTTGTCCTCGGAACAATGGCGCAAATTAACCCGTCTTTGTACGTATTGATTGTATTAGCGTGTTTCCGCGGCGGGGAGCTGGCGAAACCGAGCCGCCCGGTGCCTGGCACCGAGCTCACCCTATTCAAACTCGTGCAATATAACACACCCCGCAGCGCTATTGGCTCATAAGAAGCCTCCGATGGCGGATTTCAAATAATGTTTAATCATGCAAGTTTCACGAACCTTGCCCTTGAACACGTGCCCCGAGTCGCTCCATTACTCATGCCGGCCGGAGTTATCGCGCTCGCTCGCGGCGCGATGCTTCGCGGCGTCCTCGCACGCGATGAGTCGCGCTCCCAAGGAGGGCGGGGACTAGCCGAGCTGCCCCGTACAGGGTGTTCGATGTTTCTAGGTGGGTTCGACGGCACGAGCAACGTGCTGGCGGGGAAGCTGTTCAACATCCCGGTGAAGGGCACGCACGCGCACTCGTTCGTGACGTCGTTCAGCGCGCTGTCGGACGTGCAGGCCGTGTGGCTGCGCGGCGCGGCCGGCGAGCAGTGCAACCTGCTGGAGCTGGCCACGGGCTGGCGCCAGCGCGTCGCCGCCATCACCGACATCTCCCCGGAGGAGGCCAGCGACGGCGAACTAGCCGCACTAGTCTCATATGCCCTAGCCTTCCCCTCTGGCTTCATGGCCCTAGTGGACACGTACGATGTCAAGAGGTATACCTTTCAAGGCTTACAGTCACAACACAAGCAGCGTATGAATGGGCATTCTGGCTACAATAGCAACTGTGGACCCAATGGTCCCAAAGTACAAACCTCACCGAGTATACGTAGTACATGCGGAGTATGCACGGTCGATCGCACACTGAGGTAAAGATGCCCCTACAGTACACAATGGTGTCTAATTTAACTTTGTCTTATTGTTTTGCGTTGTTGGTTTTGTCTCAGTTATGTGGTTCATTGAGTACTTATATTTATTTCCACACTGGCGCTCCGCCAGTCATCGCCACTCATCACATGTCATCGGTAGGGCGGGCATGGCCGGACGGGTCCGGGGCACACTAACCCATCGCGACATACTGACTGGGGATACACTAACTCTGTACACGCTCCATGAGCCTAGTGCGATACATTTTATTTGGCTTTTTCAGTGAAGCGTATGTGGACGGCGCTTCATCCTCCAACCAAATGTAAATAAAGAATACGAGTATATCTGACTGATAATACCTACATTTTGCTTCAGTGTGACGTATTGTCCTGACTTGAGCAATCCTAGGGACAACCAGTCATTGGGCACAGTTGCATTGTATAGGAATTTGCACGCATACACAGTAACCGATTCAATTTATTTAACCGATTCAATTTATTGCATGTGTACGTTTCATTTGATTCGGTTCGTTATAGTAGTTTAGTATCGCCACTACATTTGGTTTTTGTTATGTTGTCATCTAAAATTATTTTGTAGTTATGTTATACGTAATTTAGGGAGATTAAGGTCTTCATGATCATATTTGCCTCACGTACTTGTAATTTAATGGTACCGATTGTATGCTGACTCGTGCAAACATAAGTACTAAGTAGCGGTAACCTTATCATTGCTCCCGCACTGTAATTCACCTAAATCAGTCTCGTGACGCACGTATACTAGTGTGCAGTAGATAGATACTGTAAACGAGTACAGATACGAATTACCTTGTATTACATCCGATGACATTTAGTTTGCTTTCAAAAGTTTGTATAATCAATAAATTCGTTTAGTAAATGAATTGGGATACTATTACGCATACGCGTTGTGTTACAAGTGGGATTTGATCAACAGAAGCGGCCTACTGAACTTCTGCGCCGTGGCTTTGGCATTGAATGATTGTGGATACAAAGCGATTGGCATACGCATTGATAGTGGAGATTTGGCGTACTTATCTGTATTGGCCAGGGAGACGTTTGAGAAAGTGGCGCAAGAGTTCAACCTGCCATGGTTCGCAAAACTGACCATTGTCGCCTCAAATGACATAAACGAAGATACCATACTGAGCTTGAACGAACAGGGACACAAGATTGACTGCTTTGGCATTGGAACCCATTTAGGTGAGTTTATTGTATAAGGAACCGATTCCTTCCTTGTTTTATTTTAATGGTCTCTTATTACATACAACACAGAACAACTGCACTATCAAAAGTAAAACTTGCAGATTTAGAATTTCTCGTAGGCCTAAACCTTTACAAATGTAGAAAACACTTAGATAATCAATTATTCGTCTGGTATTTTACGACTGAATCGATAATGCCCGTGATAAATAGGCATTTATTATCTAAATTAGCGATGAGAAATGACGATATTAACAATAAATGATTGGAAAGTCAGCTAACTTCATGGCTGACTGGCAAATTTATTTATTTTCTCTTTGATTAACACTAAGGACGGCGTGCAACAAATTCTTAAACGTATTTAAGTTGATACTTAAACAAAAAACTCCATACAAAATGTTAACCTCATTCGTAAACGCGTTTTAAGAATTTGATGCATGCCAGGCTAAGGCGATACCGGAATATGGTAGTCATACTGTGCTCAATAGCGACAAACGAACGAACAGCCAACCTGATGCAAAGTAGTAACTGTCTCTCACTAACATCTACGTTTCCAGGTTTCATCATAGGTTTTAAGAGAGGTAGGGCATAGCGGGGTATCCCGTTCGAATAGGAGCCGCCCGACTGGGGAAGTACCTCCACCTTACAGAATACCGCAGCTAAACAATACTCTTTTAAATAGTATTGTGTTTCTGCCGGTGAGTAAGGTTTCCAGTGCTCCATGGGGTGGGGATTTCGGGAACCGTGGCTTTGGCAGTGGAGGTGCATTTGCCTTTTGCTGCCAGAGCAACGTGTTATAGAGGTGGGCAACGCATTAGCGATACTCTTGGTTTTGCTAATGTCTATAGGCAGTGGTGACCACTTTCCATCAGGTGGCCCGCTTGCCTGTTTGCCTACAGTATGACATAAAAAAAAAACACACACACACTAATTTTATATATCAGAGTTCATTAGTACAGTAATCAAAGAGAGATTACTATATCAACCACACTAATTGAATACATCAGAGTTCATTAATACAGTAATCAAAGGGTGAATAGTATAGTAACCGGAAAGTTCTGTAGCACAGCCTTATCTTATTCTTTAAATAAAGATGTACCTTTGCGCCTTACAAATACATACAATCCTGTTTATGTTCTAAATGTAAAAGGGTCTATGTTGCTAAATGGATTTGAAGGAAAGACACATTAGTTTATAACCTAGAATAACACTTTTTCGTCGGATCCTAGTAGTTTAGATATTTTTATATTATATAAATATTTCATATCAGTCAATAGAACTGTTACAATTATTTTGTAACATTAATCCCGAAATTTAATATGTATACGGAAGCACTACATAACCGAATTTTACCTGGACGAAGTCTGGGCTTTTAATTCAAAGTTCAAAATTTGGTGAGAAGGCAGCACTGGCCATTCTTTGTAACGGTCGTCTTTCCGTTGCGGCATACAGAGTGGGCTTATCAATAAACTTGACTCAATTCGCCCATTAGATACATAGTATGTGCCTATGTCGATTAGGCAGGCCCGCTTCAATTAATTAAATCAACCGTCTCCGCGCTCGTACCAATGAGGAAAGAAACTGTCTGAGGAGACGGCAGAAAGTCAATTTGTCATAATCTTTCATCTTGATGTATTTTACAGTGACGTGCCAAAGGCAGCCTGCGCTAGGGTGTGTCTATAAATTGGTGGAGATTAACGAGCAGCCAAGAATAAAACTTAGCCAGGACGTGGGGAAAGTCACCATACCAGGACATAAAGAGGTACGTATTTTACGTAATTCATGGAATATTGTCCAAAGTTTTAGTTCCGGAGATTAGCGTGTAGAAGTATAAATAGTAAATAGAAAAAATAAAAATTAAATCATATTCTGTATTTCTTCATCACCCTAAATTTCTTCTTTGTAAAATGTTCAAAGTACGAACACATTTTTACTGTTTTATTATATGTATGTATAGATTAGACTTCGGTCGTCTAATATGAATTTACTTAAGTGTTTAAATATAACTGAGATAACATATCTGAAGATTATGACTTTCGAAGCATAATGATAAAACTACGGCAAGACCCGAGACCTTGATCTTTACGATTAGTTTCTTATTTTATTATTGACAGAGACTCTGTTATGCTTGTAATACTCAAATTCTTTGTAGCGTGTAGTTACTTAGTAATTTTGATAAAAGGTGGTTTTGCCACTTGACCTTATGTCCGATAGTGGGAGACACTGGGATTTACTGAGTAACATTATCTATTATTGTTATGTAAAAATAATAATAAGTAATGCAGAGTGGGGATTTACGTTACGATCTTGTATTTTGTTTATATCTTCCTCCAGCCGACAATGACCTCTTGTTGTTGGTAGAATATTTATAACGTAGCTTACTTAACTATTATTTTCAGTAACGTTGCAATGACGTGTGCATGTGGTACCTACGTGGCATAATCTAATACCGAAGGTCACAATAGTTGGCCTTCGGGTAATCGGTTTTATGAATTAGATATTACTTGCACCTTGCAACGTGGGAATACCCTGATTGTTGGATGTAAATGCTGAATATTAAATTATTCATTTTCTATTTAAAATAATAGAGGCTAGCGAACGAGCAAGTAGGGAATTCCCCTCAACATTTTTTGAGGAAGTAGGTACTAAACGAGCAGTTTAAAGTCAAAGCACGACCTAAATATAATCTTGCTATCATAACCATATCTTTATATGATATCACGGTAAGCATAATCATATTAATTTTAGTTAAACACGCTTAATCTTAGTCCACACAAACACAGCGTGTAAATCCAAATAACGCAAAATCTCGGACCTAACACACCCAACTGATTTGCTCGCCCAATCGAATTGATAATATTTAAAATATAAACATATAGGTACGTCGCCAGCATAGTCTTCTCGGTAGTCAAATATGTGCGTACTCCAAATAACATTTTTGCATTGACGTCACTATGAAATTGATAACCCAGATCGGTTTTTCGCAGTATTTACACCTGTTAGCAATCTACTCATTTAAAGGATCTCATCCTTTATCCGTCAATGTGACCGTAAAATGGATTTTGCAACGTCCTCTGTCATCATCACAGCCCGTAACAGTCCACTGCAGGACTTAGGGCCTCTCCCACGAAAGGGGAGGTTATTGCCATAATATCCACGCTTGGCAGGCGGGTTGGAGATCGCAGTGTTTAAATATAACAATGGAAAATGCTGCTGCCCATTTTCCAGACTACGGAGACTTAATCTTTTGCCTCGAAAACAGTCGCCTTGTACGACACCCATTAGTGTAAGGGGTTGGTGCTATTCTACTCTGCTGGACACCACACGGCTAACTCCTCCTGTACTCCATCAACGTCTAATTAATGCAATAAGGAAATTAAACAATATTTACAAAAGCATGTGTATTTTACACGTGGATATCAATATACGGAATAAGCGTAATATTTGCTAATATTTCTTGAGATACAAAAGGAGGCATGTTAAATGAATAGGAAACGGGATATTTAGGGATACCAAGGATTGCCTAAGAGATGTTCGGTCGTACAGTGGACAGGAGAAAAAAATATGATCCAGATCGCCCTCATCCAAATCACACTCGCATATGTTACTCCCAACCATATTAAAAGCTGCGAGATGAGCAGGTGTACAAACGTGTCCAAGTCTACAGCGAATAGTAATGCTCGTTACTTTTTTAGGGCAAGTACTACAAGTAACTAGTACTACTTTACTACAAAGAACCAGCGTTTTATTGTACTCTGGATTTTAAAGTTTTATTTCTGTGGATGACACAAAGAAACACTTGTGTTTTGACGCTTAGAACAACGCAGTAGGACAAGTTTACGGGTGGTTGGACTCAGTCAACCTTGATATGACACCAAGTAACAATGCTTGCATTGTTATGTTGCGGTATAAAAGATAAGGTAGAGAGTAAAGCGAGGCATATCTATAATCTTACTTCTTAGTCGACAGTTACCGCTTACCACCAGGTCGTGGGCTGTCTGTTCGTTTATCACTGAGGACCAGTATAAAAATCGGATTTTGCATCCGCATTGTCATACTGACGCTCCATCTGCTTCCTTATAATTATAGCTAATAGAGAGTCCAGCCTCCATAACTACAGCCATATAGCTAATAGAGACTCTTCGTACGTAGGCATACAGGCTCTTCGGCGCAGACGGCCACGCGTTGATTGACCTTCTCCAGCGGTCGTCGGAGGCGCCGCCGACCGTCGGCCAGAAGGTGCTGTGCCGGCATCCCTTCCAGGAGTCGAAGCGGGCATACGTCATACCCAGCAAAGTGGAGAGACTGTTTGAGGTAGGTAGCGGTTTTTTTATGATAGACACGCAAGTGGGCCACCAGATGGAAAGTGGTCACTGCTGTCTATAGACATTAGCAACACCAGGGGTATCGCCAATGCGTTGCGTACCTCTAAAACCTCGGAGCGCGTTGCTCTGGCAACAAAAAGTCTCTACGGCCAAAGCCACGGTTCCCCAAATCCGCACCCCATGGGGCACTAGATAATCCGTAAGCGATGTAAGTTGATGATGATGCAGTCTAGTGAATTACCCATGAACTAGCCTGCGTCGTCAGAATCTATCATGAAATTCCGACAGACGAAATCTCTGAACTGTAGACCGACAGTCAACATAATCAGCAGTTCGTAATCGTATTGATAAGCGTCTTCCGAGATGTCTTTGTTTTCCCAGTTTATCTTTCACTATCTGTTTGGACAAGGAGGGTGATGAATATAAATATGGATGGATTCTACAGTAGAGGCCGACCTAAGAAAAGATTTATTTATTTATTGTACATACCAAAGAAAATATACATTTTACATAAATGGGATGTGTGAGCCAAAAGGAAAAGTGGTAGGACCAATTAAAGAAAGGGGCACGTTGTACTGACCCTACCTAGTGGGAATCCCACTATGGATACCACATATATGGATAAAGCTTTATCTAGACTAGCGAGCTAGAGAGCTTTATCCCACAGTGGGATAGGAGCAGGGGAATAATAATGAACTAATTTTTTCGTCAATCGATAGTCTAGTCTAGATAAAGCGATCCTGAATGGATGGAAAGTTATCACCTCCGACCATACCAACGCATTCGACACTACATGATGTTAAAGTACCTTTGAGGTAGACTTGTTTCTGATTAACAATCAATTACGTTATTCCAGGTGTACTGGAAGGACGGTCGCGTGACAACGATGCCGAAACCGCTGAGTCAGGTACGCGAGCGCGTGCAAGCCTCGCTACGAACTCTGCGGCAGGACATCAAACGGAACCTCAACCCTACGCCGTACAAGGTATAGTGAAATAATACTGACTTGACTGATCAGTGCCAGGTGTTGGGCTCTCCCCGAAAAGTCTCTATCAGCACAGTATAAGATTGTCCACCTCTCTGCAGCTTGACTTTGGTAAACGGCAAACGCAAAGACGCTGTCAAGGCAGCGGTGACCACTTTCCATCGGGTGGCCCGCTTACCTTGAATTATAGTTACCATATGACAATAAAAAGGCGAACAGTCTGCGATATTGTCAATAGTCAAGGGCCATGGTTCTCATACGAAAAAGAGATAGAAATAATGAGATGATAGAACCAAAATGCCACGGACTAACTCGCTTTGATAGCATTTCTTTCGGATTGAAAACGAATTGAAATGCATTTATCAATATCAAACTGGTGGTGGGGACCGTATTACGGTGCTGGTGGTCCTATCGGCTCTGCGAGGCATGCCCATTGCTGTTTCAGTTTTGCTAATTTAAAAGCTATATCTGTGACTATATAATGCGACCCCGTAATAAATAAAATAAGAAAATAATCTACACCAAAATGTTGCTTCAACATAATAAATATACGATTACGTCATAAAGAAGCGTGACTGAGTATGAAAATCTAATTGGCGCAGTCCATTTTCCACTAATTTACAATGGGAAAAGACATTTCCTTGAAAATAAAAAACTATATATTGTAAAGTAAAAGTGTCTGTGATACTTAATGGAGTGTAAGAAAAAATGATTTGTCCTATAATGTCCAAGATCTTATATTTATGGTTACCTCTTACAATTACAGGTGGCTGTCAGCGACGACCTCTATACTTTCATTCACGACCTCTGGCTTCAGAATGCTCCCATCGGGGAACTCTCGTGAGATGGAACTTCGAACAAACAACGACGCCCGTGTACTACATAACGTCCCCAAATTAGAAAAATAGCTGTTATATGGATAAAGAAAGAATCAAAATTTTGTTTGCTATATTAGACGTAATCTATGCACCGCGCTTCGATCGTTTTCGATGTTATTGGCAACTACACGGGCTGCAATTTAGTACAAGGGTTGGTTGCTATTCAGAATTACTAAAGTAAAGAATATAGCCATATATTGAGACTAAAGTGAAAAAAAATATACTAGTTTTGTTATGAACGTAAGTGTAGTTGTGTTGTAGTATCGGTTTATATATGCTTTTAATGTTAACATATTTTTTTACTAGTCAAAAAGAAATATTTTCTTTTTGGTTTTAATTTCCTTTTTATTGTTTGAAAAGTATCCTAATTATTTGTATTTCGTTAGACTATTTTTGCATTCCTATTACTTTGAATGTAGTATAGTATTGTGTTGTAAGACCAAAGGACTAAAAGGACTTGATAAATTTAGAGTTACGATTGTAGGATTTTTAAAGGATAGCTAGTTTTAATTATTTTTGGTTAAGTATAATTTATTATATATATAATAAAGATATGCAGTAAGTCTAAAATGGTACAAAAGACATTATTTACCCACTCAAATCCTCTTTTTATAAAATACTACTTAGTGCATTTAGTTAACCTAGACTTTTTCTAATTGGTAACATAAATATGGTTGTTTTTTCCTATACAGAACCTTGCTATAAAATCTGCGTTGCATAAACACCGGAGATGTGATATAATTTATGTGATAGTGTTGATAGAATTGGTGTTAGAATATGTAGTGGTGTAGGTCTACTATTGGTATTTGTGTCTTATTTTACGAACTCCACATTAAACTAAGTCTGTCGCTCCACCATCACATAGTTATGTATTATTTATATTAATATAAAGATATATTTAAGATAAAGTATTTATTATGCTGCTTTAACGCCGAATTGGGTCGTTGGTCGAATTGGGTCATTGGCCGAATTCGGTTTAACCGAATGGGTTGTTTACATTTGTAGCAACAAAGCGATATTTTATATTACGATTTTACAGTAACGCTAGGCGCGCAACATTTCATTATTCATGTGTGTGAATCGGATTAATTTTGATAGTACTCTATTTTCGTATTTATATGAAGTGTTTCGTATGTAGCGTGGCGCCGCCATTGGACGCAAACTTATACTTGACACTTAACATCCATATCTAAAACGTCCATTTCAATATGAAAATACTCTCAAACGTCAGTCAAATGCGTCAGTCTTAGGAATTATGCCTCACAGTTAATAATACGTTTTTTATTTAAGTATTTGTAGTTGTAATAACTTAATCCATATTATATTCAGTCACTATGAAGAGCAATATTGTAAAACCAACTTACCAAAAATATGATGTAATAGAGTAATAAGATCAAATCACTGAAAATAATCATTGTATAGAAATGGGCACAAAGTGTTTTATATCACATATTTTTTTATTATATGAATGTCATGTTCCAAACTTCTGAAATACTTGAATATCGCGACGAAAAATGTGCTAAAACGTAGCTAATAATTTCACATTTCAAAAGTTATTTTGCATTGACTGTGAAATCATGTTACATATTTTAAATATTATAAAATGAAGTTATAACGAGCTTATGTGTCTTAAAACTTATGTCACATGTTTATAGTTATTAATTAATTTTTAGATCTATCCATGTGCACTGGCCTAGATATCTGTGCCTTCAACATAAGCATAATAAATGCACATCTCCCTATTTTGTTACACGAATAATAAGTACTTTGGAACATGCTAAGTAATGTTTAAGTAACAAGTAATGAATTTAAAAATCGTTAATATATTACTTATTTTATAAATCGTGTTTTATTTATACAGGTCTTATAAGATTATTCTAGTTATTAAATATTGACACGATCAATAATGGCAGTCTCTCCACAACATGAAAGGCCCTCTCTCTATATACCCCGGAACCAAATGGCGCGAGACACCGGCAGTAACCTGTGAACCATGATAGCCTCCTTTTCATGTGAACCCAAAATCCCTATCAAGCTAAAGTAGCTAAAATACAAGACTATATTTTAGAGGCATGTGATCTGCTCTAGCACACGAGGGCCCGGGGTCCACCATGACCATGATCTAGGTTTTGCCAGATAGGATCATGGTTACACATTCAGCCTCCTAAATGGGTTTCATGACGATGTTATTTTTCCCTCATTATTCAGCAGTTATTATTCAGTTCAATGTACATTGTCTACCTAATGAGGAGTTTTCCAGTAGGTATTGTCAGTAGGTTTCAAAAAGCGTCCATAGATGGCGCTCCTATAATTCTGTTTTTTTTTTTAAAATCTGTATGATTTTGGCAGTGATATCATGCAGCCATCTAAGACTAAACCCAAAAATAAAATGTTTATTAATATAAACATAACTTTTAAAGGTTGAACGAAATGTACAAAGCATATTTTTATGAATATGCACTATGTTCCATTTTATTACAACCTCTAAAATGGTCAAAAACGATTGATGAATACAATATTATCCAATACAACATACCCAGTGTTTATATCCCCATTGCTAAGAACCTTATTCAAGCTACCTTAAGCTTATCAATTACCAAAATTGTCGGGCCGCCATCTAGTGAGTGGTTAAGAATGCTTTAGATACCTATTGGAAAACTCCTCATTTAGAAAAGAGTCATTGCTACATGGTGGCAGTGGGATTCGAGCCCGGTAGGTTGCCTCTCGCTTACGAGTCGGATACCTTTACCACTAGGCCTCTGACGCTCTCCGATGCTTCATGCATTAAACCAATGCTCAATTACGTCAACGATGTAGGTATAATATAGAAAGCACTTTGTGGTTTGAATACGTTCTACAGCAACTGGTGAAAACGAATTCTGCGTTATTCCCTGATTACACGATTTATAAGTAGGTAGATACCGTAATTAATGTCGGAACTTAGAAACATCATTTATAATGCATAGGCTAGAGACAACAGCGCTTTTCTTCATAGGATAAAGTTGCATAGAATGAACAGAGTTACCTACTATAATTATAGGTATCTACGTCGCATGCATGCAGAGCGCCATGCAATGCTGCGCCAGATGAATCAAGACAGTAGCACGTTCTATCGAATCGATATTTGGTTGATTCGAGTATGGGAACGTGGCTCAAAAGTACTTGCATCCAAGCCAAAAATTGACAACAACAAAAAAGTTTGTGTGTGACAAGTAACCTAGAAAGACTGATTTTTTAGTGTTTTCTACGTAAATATTTATAATCAGAACAATAGAATTAACGAAATAAATTAGTGTGCTGACGCCAAAAATCGTTGCTGTATTGTAAGTACACTTATGATGTTTATTATCTGCGTAATTATTAACAATTTCCAGGTAGTTGTACTCGGGAACCTAACGGCGAAATCTCTTACTCCGCTGTTATTTGTGACGTTGATGCGGTTGAATATTTACTGGATACCTACCTACCTGAGTAAATAGGTGCTAACACTTTATTTAAAGTAAAACTGTCGGAAAAGTGTTTAAGTTTTGGACTATCATTATAAACTCTTTCCACTCGCCTAGTCATTCTATCCAAATTATGTTGGTTGATCTCAAATTAGTTGACATAAAGTAGGCTGTATTTTGTAAGTACTTAAACATAATTGGTAAAAAAACTGGTTGCAATACCGGTGTAATTGATAATAAATTAGTACCTAGTGGTTTGACTTCTTACTTACTCTTAATTACTTAAAATATTTATAATATTGTAAATTGAACTTTGAGGAAATAGATATTATCAAAAAGACAATGCATCTGTTATTGATGTTTTCCAGAATTTCAATTGAATATTCAGAAATCAATAGGTACTTACACCAAACAGTAACAGTTTGGAGTGCTGACACATAGTGGCATATTTTGCAATTAGCTTGCTAAAACTTGGGGCGCGTTTAATAAAGCCAGAAAGTGCTTCACACTGGGGTATTGACTTTAGCTGTACAAAGCATAGGTAGCTAACAGATAGTTTGAATCCCTTAGGCCTATGGAGAGATATTGGCTCTCTGTGTGTTATAGATTGGATGGGATAGATGTAATTTACATATCTAGATGCTTGGCATCCAACTAACGTAAGATGTGGAAGGAGGTCCCTCCCTAAGTCTTTCCTTTGCACTATAACATAGGGTTCTTCAAAAGGTATGCCTACAGGTACCTCTAAGGCTGGCACCGCATTCCCTTAGGTTGACTACTAGATGACTAAACATTACATCATCATATTTTGATCTACAGAAGTCATTACATGTCTCAGACGTTAGTCATCTTGTAAGGCACCTTTGATTGGATATTTGTGCTATAGTATTGAATATTTTACTTTACGGAAGACTACACAACCATTAAGTATAGTAACTGGTAAACCAAACTGGTCGACCAAAGGGTAGCAAAATTTATAGGTATTGTTTTCTTAATAGTCCTATTTTTTTTCTACAAACCTTGATGATTGGCAGCCACTAAAGTTTAAGACATTAGTCATCTTGTCACCCATGACTTACAGGATTTTGTGATACCTAATACTGTGGCTGTTAGACCGAACTTACTTAAAAACTGATATTAAATAACTGACACCTGGCAGTGATTCGTTAACACAACTCCCTGGGTGGCAGTGATCACTTTCCATCTGGTGACCCTCTTGCTTTGTTGACTCCCAAGTCCACCCACTATAATATAAAAAAAACCATTTTAAGTCATTGTCTTTTTTTTTATGACCTATGGTAGGCAAGCGGGCCACCTGGTGGGAAGTGGTCACCACAAGAGTATCGCCAATGCGTTGCCCACTTCTATAACACGTTGATCTGGCAGCAAAAAGGCAAATGCCCCTCCACTGCCCAAGCCACGGTTCCACCCCATGGAGCACGGAGACCTTACTCACCAGTAAAACACCAAGCAAAACTGATGGTGCCCTGCACGGCTAGCACACTTTTGCTATCTGTGAATTCAAGGGCATCTAGGAGGGGTTTCAACTTTTTCTTGATATCTACATCAGTTAAGCTATTAGGCCAAATTTGGTATCATTTTCGTATAAATTGGGGATGCCAAATTCATTTTATCCTATTGACTTCGTCCGAAGTCAGAACAAACAAATCACAAATTAAAATAAAACTAATTTTTAACACTTTGTGTTGTGACTTCATGATGGAACTCTACTATAATGAATTAAAACACCTTTTGTATCTGAAGATGAGTAATTCGAAACTGGTTGCAATTGAATAAAATTTGTATAATAAAGTGGAACTAGTGTACAAAAGGTAATTTAATTAATAAAATTAAACCTTTTTAAAATTCCTATTTTAAAAGGAAAAATTCCTTCTGATATACATTTACGAGATTTTAAGAAAAACATGGTGCCTTAGAGAGCTCTATTATTTATTCATGAAAAAAAGGCCTTTGACTGTGTTGTCCAAGGCGGTACCCGAGGCCTACACTGACATGAATATAAATATAGAATTGGAATCAGTCCGTGATTGCAATTCTATAGCTAGGGCTGCTGACGATGGCAGCGAGACTTCGGCTCTACTAGACCGGCACAAGCAGTAGCTGTTTCTGTCCGTGACATCACATATACGCTGCAAGAGTGGCGTGTTCGATGGTATGGTCACGTTTTGCACGAAGTTTCGCGCAGACCAGCGGACCTGCAATAACAAGTTTTTTGTGCGTTTTTTACGATGACACACATCACATCACATGAAATATTAATAAATCAGCTTCCTAAATCCTAATGGCTTTATACCTTCTAATAATCCGCTCACATATACTGTAGTTTGGTGAACCGAAACTTTACGTAAAGGACATGGACTCGGACCTTCTTCCACAAGGTTTTGCCATAATCGTCACCCTTGTCGGGCGGGTTAAAGGTCTCACAAACAGTCTTGACATTATTCCACTTATACGGCACATGCTCTGATCTGAGGGTTAACCACACGGCATAATGGAACATAATCCGAAGGACGAATTGAACCTCTATTTATTAAGAATTTGTCAAATAAAACGTTTAAAAAAACCGGATAATTGGAATCTTAGAATTAATTTCGTAATGATCCGAGCTATTTTCAGGATCCTTGCAAAACCGAGTTTGTTTAAGACGATTGGAAATTTGAACACTGATTGGCTTATCTATTAGTCGACTTATAACATATTTTTTCAGGTTAGTCAGAACATGGCTCCTTCTCCTTCTATGGAATATAAAGATAGATAGTGTAAATCGGTCGGTCCTGGACCCACGGATGCCTCGCGGGTTCTCAACCGGGACATAACAATGAAAGTGTAAATAAGTGTGAGAGCAAATTTCTTTAGATAAAGGTATTTAATGTTATATGTTAAAAACGTCTAAGATAGCTGCACAAACGGCTCTATTAAATAACAGTGTCCGGCAAGTGTACTAAGTCCAGCACTCGTATGAAACTTCAGTCACTTCATTCATATTTGCACTGCACTTTGCATTGCATTGCTTGTGTCTGATAAACAGTCCATGGTTATCTTTTCTAATGAAATAACGCGAAACTCTTTTAAACTGTGCTGAAACACTAAGCAAAGCAACAACAACAACAAACAAAGGACGGTGGATTGTCGCCGTTAGCCAATCAGCGCAATGATCATATCAGTCAATCAACGCGCATGGCTTACGAAATGTGTGCTCGTTATCCGCAATTATCCTAAAACTAGCCGGTCCGCCGCGACTTTGTTTGCGTGTTGTCCTACCCTATAATAAATCTTCCTATTGGCATGAAAACCGCATGAAAATCCATTCCGTAGTTTTTTATATTATCGCGAACAGATGGAGAGACACAGACGCGTCGGTGTGGGACTTTGTTTTATAATATGTTTAATCAATCGGATTTTTGCAAAGATCCTGAAAATATCTTGGATGATTGAGAAATTTATTTTTTAGATTCCAATAATCTGGAATATTGCAAATGCCTTAAGATTTTCGCGAAGTTCCATTATTTCCAATTGTAATAAGACATATATTAATTGGACACTAACCAATGCTCTTACGTTGAGGGAAAACATCGGGATGATACCTGCACAATCAGGCGACTGAATGTGATCCATGATCCAATCTGATCAGGTTCCAGTCGCTCCACTGTAATTATCTGATCCAAAAGCCAAATCCTGGATCATGGTCAAGGCGGACCCCGCCCTCGCGCGCAAGAGCACTACCAGGACATTAACGCCAAGATTATTATTTTATTCGTGCACCAAATATTTTGGTGAACAAACATAGGAATCTTTGAAGCACACCCGTCATATTGGTTGCGTGAGCACTGACCGTTCTCTTAACGACTGTTTGTTGCGCTACAAAAGCTCGCGCAAAATGCTCCCAACCGCACTCTGAATTCGCAAAGCAAACGTTCGCTGGTAAGGATAAACCTGTAAAATTGCAGAAATGTATGGGTTTCTGAAAAATCGCTCTAACCATTTCGATGAAAATTGATAGCCGGGTTTTTAGGGCTAGAATGGGGGAATAGATTTATCGTAGTTTTAACTTCAGATAATGCAGGGACACTGGGCTTGGTATAGTCCGGGCAAAGCTCTGTCGCCCAGGTTACTTCATCTTCAAAGTAATCTCCTAATCCAAAGCACAAATTCTGAGTTACAACAATAATTGGCACAAATTATTTAGCTTTTAATATGTACTTCATTTGGAAGCCAATAACGTCGAGTTACTGGAGCCGTACGGTTTCGGATGTGTAATAAATTAGTAAAGTTGGTCTATTGTTTTAATTGCTAAGTTTTCCGTTATAATAAGTACTTATACTTAGTTTTCCGTTATAATAAGTACGTCTTCTTTTAACGACATATATATGGCTTTTTATGCCTGTAATAATTTGCCTCTGATCCAACCCTCAAGTTAAATTAATCGTAGTATGTACTCGACTGTACCTCTATCTACGCCCGACTAAACATTGGAGATTAAATTAATCATAACCATGACAGCGATATGATGTAGATCAGAATGCAGAAGCAGCTGCCTAGTTTATATCAAAATGTGTAGGTATACGATGTTCGTACTGACGAACATCGTGTAACACTGGTTACATTGAACCGGGGTATGCAACAAACAACATACAAATCTAGGATTTCTTTTACCTGTGACATTATCCGCACAAAGAAAAAATTTAACAATTTTAGAATTTAGAAAAATTTTAGATATGCTAGGCAAGTAATTTTAAATTCTTTAATTAAATTATATTTTTTTATTATTAGATTAGAATATACTATTTTATTTAACATATCGTGCTTTATGGTTTGAAATACTTTATAATTAAATTTATTTATTATGCATTTCCGAGTATACTAGGTCTACTACAGCTAAACATCTGCAGCAATCTCAGCCGAAACGTAACAGTGTCACCAGTACGCGGTCGTTTCTATATAAAACGAGGCAACGCTAAGTTTTTGCGGCTGTGGCGTGTTATAGCGGTGGGGCTAGGGGATAAAGGTTTGGGGTCCCTGGTTCCCGCGGGCTGCGGGTGGCAGGATGCGCCGGGCTGGGCGGGGAGCCGGGGAGCGCATCCGCCCTGCGCCAGTCCGCCAGTCGCCCGCCGCCGCGCGCCCGGCCGGCCGCGACACGGTGCCCTCGTCAAACGCGCTGCATTGTTGTGTTGACACTATAAAATACTTGTTGGAATAATTGAAGAGAAATTTACACTGTGACCTTTCACATTTTATCTATAAAGAAAATTAATGAGATACAAATTCTATTCGGTGTTTATTATTGATACTTACCTATATAGTTTATCTTCTAAAGTTGAATTCTAAATAGAATAGGTGTTTAAATTATATATATGCGTTAATTATGTTCAAAAGCTGTTGCGCACGGCCGAGCAAAAAAGTTAGCAAAAGTACATCGAAAACTGAAAAGATGGACTCTCCGTCTGAGTCTGATATTAAACGAACAAAAGAAAGGTTGGATGACGAGGCTGGGGGAGCACAGGAAAAATGTGAATCTAAATCACCTAATAACGAAGACGACTTAAATCAGGCCGTGAAATCTGACAGTGATAGCAAAGAAGAGACATTTGCTGCGGACAATTTAACCGCTGCCAGCGGCTCCGACGATGTCGCTAGTCAACAAGAAGAAAATGAAGTGCCATTCGATGAAACTTCTGAAACTGGAGAATGCGATACTTTGGAGATGTTGCTGACTAAGCACGATTTAGGAAAAAAGAGGTTTTCTGTTGACTATAATAATAAAAGGAGTCGCTTAGATTTCAAACGATTCTCTGTGGATTGTCGGCGCGACTCTGCCACTCTGGAAGAGTTGTCGCGTCTTGAACAGGAGCTGGCTCGCACGAATTTTGACGTTCGCCCCAAAGAGAGACGTAAATCTACTGGGATATTGAAATCTACGACGAGCAGCAACGATGTGAGTGAGCATCGTTCTATGAACAAACAGGAGGTGTTATCGGATGATGACGAGGTGTTTGAGGTGACTCCGTCGTCGGCCAACGATACGGGGCCCAGGGAGCCTCCTGCCACGCCGGTGGGTCGTGACGAGCTGGCGCTGAGGAGACATCGGTTCTTCTCAGACCTCGTGTGCGCCGCGCGCGCAGCTGTCGAGCACCGAGTGCGGTTCGATCCCCTCGGGCCAATGGTCTCGGATCAAGGTTAGATCCTACGATGTTTGCATACTAAGATCTGTTGCTACAGTTATTATACAATACAAATTAGTCTGCATTTAACATACGAATCTTTAATTATATACATAATATAGTATAAAACAAAGTCGCTTCCCGCCGTCTGTCCCTCGGACTGTATGTATGTACGCTGAGATATTTTAGACTACGTAAATGATTTTAATGCTGTTTTTAACAATAGTTAGGATGATTTAAAAGGAAGCATTAAAAGTAGGGTAGAACAACCCACTAACGAAGTCGCGGCGGGCCAGCTCGTATTATTATTATGAAGAGCAAAGATTTGTTTTAGTATTTTCAAAAACCACTTAAACGATTTTAAAATTATTTTACCCATAGAAAGCTATATTATAAGGGAGTAACACTGGCATAGTTTTTATCGAAATTCAATGTGGTCCAACGGGAACGGGTCCGAAACGAAGTTACAGAATTTTACGCGGACGAAGTCGCGGACAAAACAGCTAGTCGTTGATAGAATGTTCCCGATTTTCATCAGCAGGCTGTTAATGTTGTATAATGTGGGTGTATCTGAAAAGTTCAGGACTGCGACAACCAGTCTAAACAAAACTGAGCCATTTTTTCAAACTTATTTAGACATACAGGTAAAGCAGATAATAATAGAGCTTTTTGAGGCTAAAACCTTTACGTAATTTTTAGGAGGATAAAAATCAATGATAGTTGGCAGGTACCCAAGTGTTTCATTGACCCTAGCATTACAGCATTTGTGGGGCCTGGGGAAAAGTGGATCTAGTCTAGACAGGTTTGAATTATTACGGCTTACTCCGAAAACTTGCGTACGAATATGTATTCGGTATCAAAACGTTGATGTCATCTATTCCGTTTGCTTAGTTAGGTAATTACACGGGTCAATTAATTCACCCATGACCGTTTGCGAGTAAAGTAGTAAAATAACACTTGAGTGTAGTAACTCTTAATTGAACATTTATGTATACAATAAAACATTAATTGTTTAGTACGGTCTTTAAGTTATTTCAGTGCTAGGTACTTTATCTTAGAACAATCTCTGACGAATTAATCTGAAAAATAACATTTTCCAAATCCGTGTTGACCTTTACTCCAATCCCCTTTCATCCATTAACGAGTCCTTTAAGAGCTTAGATTTGTGGTTTTCACTTTCGTTTTGCATAATACCTTTGTAATCACGTTTTCCATTTATTAAATATGGTCTTCTTCAGATACGCGCGGTATTTGCTAAATGAAATTCCCGAAGACAACAGAAATGTATTTATGAAAATAATAGTGATCCAAGAGATTATGAAGCATCATACTAAAAATAACAAAATGATGTTAACAGTTATTTGAATTGCAGTTTACAACTTGCATATGTCCCTAGACTAGAATATATCGATTCCGTTTTCCAAGAAGGCTTTGTAGTCACATATATTAATTATTCGTAGCCCAGCGTTTTGTGCTGTGTATAGTGTCATTAGAAAAAAGAATATGACGATTCATTAAGAGTCATTCTACTGTGCTAATTTTATACGGCAACTAGAAAGTCGATACCAATTGTAACGCTGACCTTATTCTCAATAAAATAGGTATTTGTATTGTGTGCGTTTCATTTGCTTAAGAGCATGCATGAAAAAGCGTTGAATCTTGAATTCGCACGCGTCGTGGCGCCGTTGATTGGCCGGAACGGATGCTTGCTCTGTAGCCGCGGCTAACACTAACTGTATTTGTACATTACCAATTAGATTCTTGTTATTCATTTAACTCTGAAGTTTTCTATGCAATGTTGCTGCTTTGTTTTTGTAGTATTCTCATTTAATCTTCTGTAGTAACAGAATTTATCAAGATAATCGTATCGGTTCTGATACTACAATAAAAACATGTCTAATTATATCTACCAAAGTTGCATTTGTTGTTCGTCATTTAGCCCCGTTACAAAGCTATAGATAAACTGTCGGAAGTTCTATAAAACGTATTCGGACGTTGCCTATTATAAATCTAACAATATAAGGGAAGTTAAAAATAGTCTTGCCGATAACACATCTGAATATTTTAGCAGTTCTAGACAACGGTTTGGCTCCATAAAATAGTTGTAAGTTGTGGATGACATTAACGATCCGGTGATACATTGTGTTTGTGTACGGTTAACGCTAGAGCGTATACCAATACATACATTGCACGATCGGGCGTATGTCATCGGCTCCGCCTCGCGTACGTCATGTCATGATGAGTCATTAGCCGCGGATAGCAGCGGCCGGCAGCGCGGCTCGGCAGCGGTGCCTGAATCACGCCAGTCTGCAACCGGCGCGCCGCGACGCAAGCGCATGTACCTACCTCGCAATCAGTGAACGCGACTACCGATCAGTGCCTCAGCTGTTTAATAGTGATCTGTGATAACCCTTGCATTTCCGGATCCCAACACTTTGCTCTAGGTAAGCGTTCGCCATCTTTCCGGCATAGTAATATAAATAGAATCACGGAAAACTGGACAATACTAGCAGTTGTTTTTTCGTTACTTGATCGTTTTAATATTATATGAATCATAAATAGTTTGCTGATACTGTTTCTGAATACTGAGGCTGATACTCTGTTGAATGTAGAGAATGGTCACCGGATGCAACTCGTGTCGTTCAACCGTTTACGTGACGATTAGCAGCCGGCATCTGGTTGTTATGTGGATATTGGAGCGTTATCTTTATCTACAATTACACCAGTGATCGATTTATTATTATTTTTAGAGCGATATTTGTCCGTGAACGTTGTTTGAAAATAACGAACGCTGAGTTTCGGTCACATAATGTTTCCTTAGGTTTAATTTTCCTATTATATCGGTCCATATATCCTGTTTGTATAATATGTGTGCCTTCTTAATATGCGTTCGATATATGGAAGGGCATCGAAATTACTTCTTTGAAGCGAGTTACATGTAAAAGGTTTTCCTCGTACGACATATTTCTTATTGATATGACACTTTTATTATACAAACCTACACGTCGAAGCTTTCGCGTTCAAATGTGTCTTACGTGTTTAATGCATTTTATTATCATTTGATCTAATGGATAGATACTTGGATCTAAGTGGTTCACAGGGTTCACATTGCTTTCAAATTGCATTGAGCGCACCATTCAATTAGTTTGATTCGAGCCAATACGCGTACATTGAATCACCGTACGACACACCTACCTATTCGTGAATGAGATGCTTCTTGCTCCGTTAGAAACGATGCGTTTGTAACAATCGAAAAGTATTTTCTAGTCAATGACTGGTTGCTTAATCACGATTTTAAATAGGTACGTCGTCAGTGGAATCGATTCTATTCGCCATTGTAATTGTAACTGGTTTCCGACGTTGAAAATAATTTATGCATTGTTAGTATGCTAGACTGTAGACAATCATTTTTCAGTTGTTGCTAGTTGGATTCAAATTGTTTAAATTCCAATATAATTTGTGTCAATCATAGCTAATGCCAAATACGTTTTACTTAATGAGAAAATAGTTAGTTCGTTTATGTATTACTTTCTTCTATTTTCAGTAGTGTAAGGATCGGAAATTTGATCAGGGTCGGTCGTGTTAGAGCTCGTAAATAATGAGTACCTTGCTAATAAAATAGCGGTGAAAGTCAATTTTCCTTTCCCAAGTATCTTGACCCAACTTCGAGTAAAACAAATATTCAATCGAATGTAATCGATGGTGGCACTTTAATTATTCTATACTCTCGCTAGATTGATTTCTGTTTGAACGCCTACATGTGGTGATATTCCACACTTGCAAGCCACATTTTCATGTTTTACGCTGACGCTGACCTGGCTGGCACGCCTCCCAAGCGCTACGTAAATATAGAACTGAAAATATTACTCGAAATAAAAGCATTTTGATGACAACACTTCTCGTAACTTCTCATACCGTATCTATGCTGTTTACGGTGTGCAATATTTGGAGACTAGGCCCTATACCGTCGCCCTTGACATTTCTACTGTAATCTACGTACTGGGTCACCTGGCATATCGTTGAATAATGAAGACTGCGTGTGACGTCATTTCTCTTACGGAGTTGGTCATTAAAATGTATACCAAGCCTGCCATTTAGTTGGAGAGTGTTCTGAGAATGTGGAGCGAGCTGAGTGGCACTCGGTCATTTCTTTCCACAAGGCTAGGCTACCTTCGCCGCAACCATATAGTGCCGTCCGGATGTGACTCATGTTTGATAGATAATAAAACTGCATTACTTAACAGATGTGCATATCTAGTTTGGCTATATTAATATCGGAGTCCATGTATGTAGGTGGTATGATACTGCGATGGCTATGTTGAAGGCTGCAGTGATAGCTCTTTAATGTACAGATAGGAGCGGTAAAGCAGGTCAAGCGTGTCTACATTGACCGTGCGAGTGCGCCACATATAAGGCAGGGAGGCTGACCGCCGCACATATGGTGAACTTATTGGCAACATATGGGTTTCACTCATCAAATACAAGTCTCAATTTATTTTTAAGTTTTCCAACCATCTACAAACAACCATGCCCAATTATCGTTTTTTTGTAACAACTTAAACTTTCTCTTTAATACAGTCTTTAACATAGCTGCAACTTTTTGTCAAAAGCCTGACATTTATGTTAATTGCTTTTGCCTTCACCGGCCACCTTGAAAAACTTTCATCTTATGAGGAAGATTATTAAAACTTTATATTATGTTTGTGAACTGGCTTTACGAAGCCATTTAGCTTATCAAAGACCGATTAGAAAGTCTTGTTTATAGAACAAATTTCTTGAATTTATAAATATTATTGCTTTAATTATTGACATAGTCTAACCGGCTGAAAGGCGCTACCGACACGCATTGTGGTTTTTGAGCAATCCACGTCTCGGATGTCTATGAGCCGTACCATTTTCTCTGCGTGGAAACGTCTCAGACATTCTCATTCAGAATTAAAACCGGTGTTCTATATTTCTAAGAGTTTGAAAAAGTTAATTCACATAATCTTGGCTGTAATCTCGCGCACGAGGGTCTGAGGTCCGCCTTAACCATGACCCAGGATTTGGCAGATCAGGTAATTACGGTTGAGCGACAGCCATCTGACCCTGCTGATCTACGACCCTGCTACCAGGGGAATCTGACCAGATTGGATCATTACACATTGAATCGCCTGAATGTGCAGGTTTCATCACGATGTTTCCCTGGGCTTTCCCTCACCGTAAGAGTATCGGTTAGTATTCAACTAATGTACATAACTCAGAAAAGAGTCATTTGTACATGGCTGCAGCGGGATTCGAACCCAGTACCTCGCGCTTACGAGTCGGATACACGTTTGAAATTACATGCAACGTACGCTTATGAAATGAAAATTATAGTATTTCATTCCTAGTTGCACTGAATACGGACATCAAAAGTTGCCCTCGTTTCATTCATGACTTGGTCCTATTAACATTTCATATTGTCGTCACTATGTTTCCCCAGGCTCCTACTTTGTATGCTATATCGGAGACCATGATTTAGTGAGTGTGTTTACGCCCGAAATGCCGTTAATAATTTTAGAACGACCTTGGCCTTGGCAGCTTAACACACGAGCTCACACTTTTATCTATCCCTGGATATCTGTTGGGATTAAAACAAAAATCTTGAACGTCTAATATCGACGAAATTGTTTGATCTTTAAAGAATACCGTCACACAATTGTCTTGTTGTAAATGGAAATAAGCCATAATAGACGTTAAAGAGGCTGTCATAAAGCTCAATTTTAATTAATTTACTGTTGACGAGGGGTGATGGCCGTATATTTAATTACTTCTTGGCAAATGTAGTGTATTAATAGCTACATTCTGTTTCGTACGAAGATTAAGGAACAGGTGTTATGGCATTTACTGTAGGTATCTGTGTGAGGTAATATTTACATATAATGTGGATTAGCCAATAGTATTGTCCGAGTGGGGAACGGCAGACTAGAATATAGCACTAACCATTATCCCAACCATTATTAACCTATTATGGGTGTTGTACAATCCAAGATTGGTCATGTGGTGTCCGGCAGAGTAGAATAGCACCAACCCATTACGGGTTGGTGCTATTCTACTCTGCCAATATTACACTCTATTACACTCGTGGGTGTCGTACAAGGCGACTAATGTTATCGAGACAAAAGATCTAGAGTCTCCGTAGGCTGGCAAAATACTTATAACACTACGATCTCCAACCCGCCTGCCAAGCGTGGAGATTATGGCAATAACCTCCCCTTTCGTGGAAGAGGGCCTAAGTCCTGCAGTGGACTGGTATGTGATGTGATGTGTGCTGTGATGATGACAGTCCAAGATGCATTTATAATTGAAGTACTTAGACCACCTAGTATATTAGAAAATGGGTAGCAACTTTTTTTTAATACAATTTCCAACCCGCCTAGCAATATGACATAAAAAATAATCATTTTGGCGTTAATGTCCCATTTGTGCTCTCGCACGCGAGGGCCCGGGGTTCGCCCTTCGTTCACGTTCGGAATTGGCAGGCGGGAGCGTCGGTGGCCTAGTGGATAAGAGATTCGACTCATAAGCGAGAGGTCCCGGTTTCGTATCCCAATGCCGCCATGTACCAATGACTCTTTTCTGAGGTTATGTACATTAGTGGACCACTAACCAGTGTGGGAAAACATCGTGATAAGACCTGCACGTTCAGGCGACTGAATGTGTAACCATGATCCAATCTGTTCAGGTTTCCCTGGTGGCAGGGTCACCTAGGTCTGATGGCAGTCGCTTCACTGCAATTACCTGATCTGTCAAATCCTGCATCACGGTCAAGGCTGACCCCGGGCCCTCGTACGCTAGAGCATAACCGGGACATTAACACCAAGATGATGATTATAGTTTGTTTAATCAATCGCAGTCATCATCCCTGCCCTAATCCCACTAAGCTTCTCTCGGGATTATTCGAAGTTATCTCTGAAAGTTTGTTTTATCAAAACTACACAGAACATACAATCTGTCTTAACTTAACCATTGTTTGGGTAACTTCTCATTGCCATTATCAATAGACAATGGTTTGGTTTAATTCATCGAGGTAGGCAAATAATGTGTACTTCTGTGATTTCGTAATTTTCATGGAGTTGCGAAACTTTTGCGAATCCGTTTTGGCTGTGCGGCTTCAGATTTTATTGGCCGTGATACCGTGATATGGTACGCATGGAGGCTTTCAACGGTGCTTCTGAACAGTGACCGCGCGCCCTCAATAGCTTCCTTGGACACACGGCCTGGTGCCCACAGCCCACTAACCGCAGGCTGGGGCCTGTCCACTTCATTTAACGCATTCAGTTGTCGGACAGGGGGAGGGGTAATGACCAGTGCGTCGGTTGGGATTTAATACGTACACAGACACCCGACTTACCCTTACCCGAGCGGGAAACTTATTTAGTGACGTTGCTAAAACATATGTTTGACTAGCTTTTATCCGCGGCGTCGTCCGCGAAATATTCGGGAATGCTGTGTTCCTATGGTAAAAATGTTGAATTTCAACATGAATGCTAAGTGTTATTCAGATTTCTGTAATAATAAGCTGCTACGGAACAGCGAAATTCAGTTAAGGTTTTTTTGCGAGTAACAAACACCCATCTTTACAAACGTTCGCCTTTAATCTCTATAAATAGGATAAGATCTATTATTCGTTTTGGTAGTCTACCGTATCAATACCCATTTCAGATGCAATGTTTAGTTACCGCTTTACATTTTGTATGGTTGTGTCTAGGGATTACCACATAACACATAACTTTTGTTTGAGAAAGGGTTCTCAGTGCACAGCGCGAGCAAAAGTACCTACAGATGTAAATATTTTAGTAGGCCGACTCGGCGTCTCTAAGTAACGACTTCATTGCGTCCTACGTACGACAGTAAAAGTGCGCCGGCAATAGTAGCAACGCAATTTAAGTCACTCCCTAGCCTGGCCGGAGCCGGCCTGACCCTAACGACGCGATTATCTTATCCTACGATTAGCACGCCGCATACTAATGGCTTTTAATAGCGGCCACATGTCCCACAATTCCACGCAAGGCCACAAACTCTCTGGAAACAACACTTGGTTATGATTCCGGATGTACATTGCGTTATTTGCTGAAGTACCGTCAACGCAATGAGTGATATCCGACTTGCAAGCAGTACCGGGTTCGAATCCCACTGCCGCCATGCACCAATGACTATTTTCTTAGTTTGTTTTGTTAGTTGAGTTACTAACCGATGCTCTCACAGTGAGGGAAAACATCGTCATGAAACCTACACAGCCAAGCAACTGAATGTATAACCATGATCCAAACTGGTCTGGTTTCCCTGGTAGCAGGGTCACGGAGGTCAGAGGCAGTCGGTCCACTCTAATTACCTGATCTGCCGAATCCTGGATCATGGTCAAGGTGGACCCTGGGCCCTCGTGCGCGAGAGCACAACTGGGACATTAACGACAAGATGATTATTCTTTTATTTTATAGTAATGGCTTTTAATTGCGGCCATACAATCATACACGCCATAATTCCACGCAAGGCTAAGAAATTCCCTGGAAACAACTTTCGATTTTGTTTCCGGATGTAGATTGCATTATTTGCTGAAATATGAGCAACGCAGCGAGTTAGGCGCCAAATTGGATTTTAGCGCCATGAAATGAATCCTCATTTATTTAGGTAAATTTGCAGCGAATTCTATTTCCTACCAATTACGTCGCGAATCGTAAAACGAACGGTGCCGCAATAAATTATCTCCCAATTTATGTTGCCGTTAAACTGTTTCATGTTTTATAATACCATAATAGCGACGACCAGCCCTGGTTTCGGACAGGTACAGATCAAACCATGCATTAGGGATAGAACTGTATCTAAATTCATGGCATTATTGTTTAGGAGAAGATAATAATGTGTGAGCGACTTGTGTGTAAACCTATTTATTTTTACTATTAGTTTTAGTTTGCTTAGTTCTGTTATTTGACAATTAGATTTAATATTCCTAGGAGGATATTAATTGACAATTATTTCTTAGGTTATTTTGTTCGGTTTTATGAGCAGGTAACATGACCTAAATCCAAATGGCCGCCTCTGTAAATCCTGGCGCTGTTGATTCATTCGAGGTAATTTTCTACGGCGTTTTCGTAAGCTCGTCCATAACTTTCTTGTAACATTGAGGGTTATCTTGCCTTTAATATGGCGAATATTTGTTTGCTTGTCCAATGTTGCTGGTTAGTATAAAAAATACGAGGCCCTTAAAACTCTCCTACAAGGCTGTTGTCCAACAATTTGTTGTCTTTACCGTCTTTCGAGCTATGTATATAATTCTTCGCACGTTTAAACTCAAACTCTAACTAAACTTGTTTATTCAATTTAAGGTTTCAAGAAACACGTCAACAATAAATACATAACAAACGAATATTACAGGTTAGGCAGTAGTTTAGATATCTTAGTAGTCAAGACAATATTTCAATGTATGAATTCATAATAATAAAATGTTACAATTGTTTCTCAGTCAATAGAATAATGAATTAATCACATCATAAAAAAAAAAATTACCCGTATTGTAATATAATAAATCACATGTCAACCAAATCTTTGCAAACAAATTAAACAAATCAATATAAATTATTCTAACACTATGTTCAATTACATTTAATTTATAAATTAAATTTATAATAAATACAATTAACAATAAAAGTACTGTCTCGATCTGAAACGCAGCAGGAAACATAGAAGATTGGTCGGATCAAAAAAATTCAACACCATGGATTTTTATATAAAAAAAAAAAGATAATTTACCCTTGATCCAGGATTTAAATTCCCTGAGAGGCAATCCATGAATTTCCTCGGGTACCTTATTGTAAAAAGTTACACATTGACCCAAAAATAACCGTTTAACTTTAAGTAATCTATAGCGATCTATCACCTAACTGTCCTTATGCCTTGTGTTATAATTATGATTATCAGAATTCCTAGTTATATCGTGGTTCGGTTACGGACTCAAAGAATCCACGATAAATTACTGCAAACGGATTAACTGCTTCAAAATGCCCAGAATGCGCCGCTATTAGGTGAAATAATTTTCAACATCCTCATTATCATCATAAATAGAACAAGGGAAGTCTGCGCGCTGTTGACGTCGAGCCTTTTAAACGTTTTCCTAACGTATTGTACAGTCAGCTCCAGGGTGAATACACTGAATGGATGGTAGAGGGGTCAGTTCTCTCTGCAGCTGACTGTACCTGTATTTCTTTACTGAACGTTCGGAAGCTCGAATTCAATCACCCTTTCTTTATATTGTGTAATGCTTGATCATGTAACATTATCTGACAAGTTTATAAACTCGCTCACAATGTGCATTGAAATCGTTCAATTGTTAGGTACTTCGTGTGACTTTGTACAGGGGCATATACCTACAGTATAAACAGCTAATACGTATGTATCGTGGATAAATAAACATAATAAAAAGGCAATAAAAAACGCCTACTAATTAAATTTTGGCTAAATCCGGGCAATCCCGGAGGCAGTCAACTTTGCCTTTGATATAAACAGCTAACACGTATGTCTAGTATTTTTTTATTTTTTATGTTTTACGGCAAACAAACAGGCAAGCGGGATGGAAAGTGGTCACCGCCGCCTATGGACATCAGCAACACCAGGGGAGTCACTAATGTAATCCCAAACGCCTACTAGTTAGATTTCGGATAAATCCGGGCAATCCCGGGGGCAGTCAACTTTTGTGAAACCGAACGTTTCCCCGTAGACAGTAAATCCATTAGATACCACAAAGGCTAACATTGCCGTAACTCTATATTTGTATAGGACAGGATATCATTAAACACGCCTATTGTTGTGTACTAAATAAACATTACATTATTTCATTGGAATTTAGGGAAGCCTTACTAAACCCGTGCATATCTACTACTAGATTTGTATTTACGGCAGAAATAAATTAGGTGGTAATACCTAACTAGAACGACTCGCAAGCTTGACAGAATCTTACAAAGCAATTATTGTACCACTCTTATAATATTTGTATGATGTTGACACGGTTGCATCAGTATTATAAATTAGGTTTTAAACTGACCTATTTACAAGTTTCTAGCCGCTTCCACTTCACCTAGATTAAGTTTTGGCTGCGCTCATGCAAATGTATTTCACAACTAACTAATGTAACTCATTAGTTAATATAATCTCGTGCATTCTCTCATTTCCTATCCTTTCGACTAGGTATATTTTACTTTGTACATTACCAGTTTAATTATTATAGGTAGATATATCCATTTATCCATGCATGTTGATCTCTTATTAATTCAAATCCAAGGTTTAAGTTTTATTCACACTGGATATTCCTGTAATATCCTTCAAGTGAGGGCTATCTGTATTGGGAACCTGCATTCAATTTAATTATTTAGGTTTGAACGTCAAATTCCCGATTCTCGTCATGTGTTTAGTTAAATATGACAACGATCATACCCAAGTGTCAAATGTAATGTAGTGCTGGATACCGAAAGCGATAATTCGTTATCCTTATCCTAATCGTCTTAGACTCTATAATAGATCTTAAAACTGTAGGGATATAACAGATAACGCATAGTAGGAAACATTACTCACTGTGGCAAAGCATACCAATATCTTGGGCAAGAATTTATTACTATGTAGAGTGCGACTGCAGCTGTGAGTCAGCTGTGCTTGGCTATCAATCATGCAAAAAGAAAATTGTGTAAAATTTCGCACACAGATATTCATGTTCTGGAATGGGAATAGGACATATATAGGTTAGGCACTTAATATTTAAAGAGTCACAGGTATAAGCTAGTTGGTAAATAAAAAACTAGGTACCTGCAGGGTGCAACCAGTGTTGGTGCATGCCCTTAAATAGAAGTAAACAATGTTTGGGCAAGGCATCTATTATCTAACGTTATCGTCCATATCTCTTATGACTCACTGGCATAGCAAGATATAAATTGAACGAATGATGATCGAGTTTAATTTAGTCAACAGCGCATAGTCGTACACGCCTTGTGTGGGATCTTGTGATATCGTCAGTGTTGTGTTTTGTGTGTGGTTTTGAACGATGAATCCCTCTGAAACCGACAGCCGTATAAGAAACATGAGGAATCTCATAGAGATGTTCGAGGCGCGACGTAATCTCGACGGTGACGGGGACTTGGATATCGGCGATGGCAATCACGAGGGCGGCGCCGCATTCGGTACGAATGACTTCCAATTTCAGTCACGAGCACTATTGGTGATACCGCGGTTCGCTAGAATTGGAGAAATGACTAATATTTCCAGAGAAATTCCCAGCGGAAATTAATTTGCATTGTACGACTTAGTCGTTTCTTGTGAATTCTAAATACGCGACTTTCCAAAATTGTAGCAGTGATCATCGCAGATAAGAATCGTAATGGGTATTTTGCTGTTTCCTACATGCTTGTTAAGAATAAAAATTATGGCAAAACACTGATCTTTGAAGAATTAAGCCAGGCAGTGGACTGTTGTTTGGATATTTTTTGTATTTAAAATCACTTTGCGTTTTCATCTCCGAAATACGTACCAACAATGGCATGCCGGCCGGCGCGGCCTAACACAATGGTTGAGTGTGACGTCACACCTGTGACCATTATGACCGGTCTGACTATAAGAGAGGTAGGCCATAGCGGGGTATCCCGTTGGAATTGGAGCCGCCCGACTGGGGACATACCTCCACCTTACATAATACCGCAGCTAAACAATACTCTTTTAAATAGTATTGTCTTTCTGCCGGTGAGTAAGGTCACTGGTGCTCTATGGAAGGGGGATTTGGGGAACCGTGGCTTTGGCAGTGGACGGGTATTTGCCTTTTTTCTGCCAGAGCAACGTGTTATAGAGGTGGGCAACGCATTGGCATACTTTTAGTGTTGCTAATGTCTATAGGCAGTGGTGACCACTTTTCATCAGGAATTTAAAGGGTAAACCAGAGTTGAATATGGGAAAGAAAACTTAAATAAAGCCATAATTAAAATAATCTTAATTTAATGCACTAGCTGTTTGCATCGTGGAGTCTCTCATCAACCCTCTTGAGTGAACCATCAGATGATCGACTTGCTCGTTTTCCTCCAATGAATATAAATAAAAAATCAAAGCAAATTCTCCGCGCCTTAGTCTTTACAGGTCACCGAATCTTTTCGATAAGTATTATATTTTTGTATATAAACACGAGCAAGTATGGTAATAGGATAAGGGAACCGTGCGGTTCTATATACGTTGGTGGGGTATTCATAAATAATAAGCAATTATAATGCTTGCTTTTACGATTGGCAGGCAGGTATAGAAAATAAGCATTCAGTCGTGTTTTTATTTACATAGTTGCTTTCCTTAGTTAAAAATGTAGAACATAAAAACTATATTTCGGGCCGCAGTGCACACAGATATAGTAATTGTATTTAAGCGTGGTATGTTAGGCAAATTAAATTTATTCTAATTGTTCAAAATATTCTATCAGTTAAAAAAAAGTCAATATTCGTGAAAGTTATATCTTTACGAAGCTCATTTGTTTATAACCTATTGAGGTGATAAAATACGGTATTCCATTGTACAGTAATTAGGTAGAGCACACGCACAATGCAACTCTACAGCATAATTTCTATTTTTTTTATGTCATACGATAGGCAAACAAGCAAGTGGTGATAGAAAGTGGTCACCACTGCCTATAGACATATACATCAATAGTATCGCCAATGCGTTGCCTACCTCTATCACACGTTGCTCTGGCAGCAAAAAGGCAAATGCCCCATCACTGCCAAAGCCACGGTTCCCTAAACCACCCCACCCATGGAGCACTGGAGACCTTACTAACCGGCAGAAACACAATACTAGGCCTTGCTTACTCATTTCTTTGAATGCCTTTTCTATTACGTCTGCACTTTGCACGTATCGTACGTAAATCTTTGCAAGCGCCGACCTTCATTCAGCCTGTATTCATTATTTTCATTCGTAACTATGTTAACCCCTAACCCGCGGCATCCTAATATTTTTTCCAGGACATAAAACTCCGTATCACACTCTGGAAGAATGTAGCTTCTTAATAGGGAACGAATTATCGATATCGGTTCAGGTAATTCGAAATTTACGAAATTTCCCTGTGCGTGTTATTTTGTAGGTAGAATATTAATGTGTAGGTAGAGTACACAGTCAGCGCTGTGTATCGTGTAACTGTGCGTAGGTACCTGGGTATTTGCCAACCTGAGGGATTATGTGGGTACGAAATTCATTGGCGAGAATGACAAAACAGCGGGGGGTGTTTGTTTATTAACGCTATGTCACCCCTTTTATTCCGGAGGGATGTCGTTGCTACTTTTGTTCGGAATTCATAAAACGGTAATAAGCTTAATTAATTGCCACTGTCGTATCGGGTGTCGGGATGAGTTGACGCGATTCTAGTGTTTATTTTTCACTTGACTGTTTGCTGTCGATGCCATGTCTTTCGGTAAATTATTGCAGTTGTTTGAATTGTAATAAGTTAATTTAGTAGATGGTTTTATTGGCAACAGTTTAGGTAAAATATATCGAGAGATATCAGGTATATTGGGTAAATAATAAGATACTTACCTGTCGATTTTCGTGACTGAACTGAAGTCCTGAATAAATATTGTTGACTGAAGAAACGTAAATCCTCGATGGAATTTGCCCGTTATTGATGCTAATATTATTTGTTCTGTGAAATATGGCTTGGCTTTACTTTGAATATTTTACCTTCGAGTTGTGTGTTCGAGTTAGGTGGAATCCCTGAAGGTTATTTGATATTTTCGGGAATAATTACGGATTTTCTTGTTAGCCTCTGATTTAATCACCTGGGGCACCAAATTAATGAAGCGTAATATTATTATTTTAGCTGACTGAGGATTGGGATAGCAAATTGGATCCAGTGGTTTGGTCATTACAAATCTAAATATAGATTATGTACAGTGATATCAATTACTAACGTAGGACAGTACTCTGTTAATTACAAATTAGATACGAAATTTAAAACCTCTCAGAGTAACCCAAGTCCCTGGTACCCCTTTACACTAAATCTTAAATTGTTATTGGTGGTGTAGGTACCTTGATTTAGAAAGTTGATCGTTAAAATTCTTGTTGTACAGGACCGAAACTGTCCTAATGGCAACTCCCCGAGAGTGCCAAAATGTCATTTCTTTCGAAGCAAACCAAATTACATGCTACTCGAGCGAAAATTCTCGAGAATAAGAGTGTAACACCTCGAAAAATTGAGTCATCACCGTCTTTTTATCTAATCATAACTCGCTTCATGATTACAGATTTTCTTTTTGTTTCAGAAAAATAACTTATATCATATCAAGAGTTGTAGAGAGTTAGGTACTTGCTTGTGAATTAACTCGAGAGTGGATTTCAATACCTGAAGTGGCACTGTATTAAACTCCTCCCGTGCTTACCGTCTATGAAAAAAGGTCACATTTATAATGTAAGCCGAAATGATGGGAAGTGAAGGTATCGATCAATAATCAAATAAGGCGAGTGGCCTCTTTAAAGATACTTAAGGGACCCTCGATATCCTATTATATTAATATATAGGCTCTTGCTACAGATAGCAAAGATAGGTTGATGTGTCGACGATCGCATTAGTTTTAGTTATTGCCGCCAGGAAAGGGTGAAATGGTGGTTTACAGTTCTATATAATGGAAAGATTTATTTCTTTGTTTGTATTCAATTCAAGATTTCTAATAGAAAAATAATTTCACTATTAGGGAGGATCCCTAGTTACATAAGGTTTTCATTCGTCTTAGAAGAATAATATGGTACCACTGGCTGGATACTTTAAATTGAAAACCGCGCCAAACCGTTACCTATCAAAGTAAACAAAGACCACCTACCACTCATTCTCACCACTGTGAATCCACATCGGCAACCCAATGAGACATTGAGTTTCGATTAAGCTCTTTACTATCTTTAGAACTTACAACAAAATTCGGCAATAAAATTAGGAGCGGCAGTGACCTTAATTATTTTACAATCGGCATCCCTAAATCCTCGATCCACAATGTTTAGTTGCAAAGTAAACATACCACTACAGTATGTAGCTGCATACCTGTATGCAGCGTGTCAGCGATAAAATAAGTATATCTTGTGCATCTGTAAAACAATGTCCCCTTGTACCCAGGTAGCGAAGGCGAGCCTACAGCCGCGGCCCACAGTCCGGCGGCGGAGCTCGAAGCGTTGATCGAACGGTTGGAGCGTGTCACCTCGAGGCTCGAGCGGATCAGCCTGCGCGCGCGCACGCCCACCCCGCCGCGCTCCCCCGCGCCCTCGCCCGCCTCCGTGCACACCCCGCCTCCAGAACCGGAAGACGAGCCCGAGCCAATCGTCACAGACAATATGAGCGTCAACGGGTACCAGGACTTGGTCCAGGTGAGCTGCTTTCATTTACACTGGTAATTGGTCACGTATTTGTTCGAGTGTTGTGAGAAGAACAATCGTGAACTGAATGAACAATAACTTTGTCAAAATAAAGTTAATACTTCGGCCATCATACGTATTATTAGTCACGTGATTTTCACATAAGGTAAACGCGATTCGGGCTTCTGTAGGCTAGAAAATGGATAGCAGTGTTTGTTCCTGTTGTTGTTGTATTTTAAGTTTTAATATTATTTTCTCTATCCCGTGGTTATGCGTGCAGATTACGGCAAAAATCTAGTCCTGCAGGAGGTTCAACTCGAGCTGTGGGCGTACTTTTTATATCTTTAAGGTGGCAAACAAACGTACGGCCTGCCTGGTGGTTAGCTGTTACCGTAGCCTATGAACTTTTGTAATACCGGAGGAATCACTGCATTCCCGTATTGCCGATCCTGTAAAAACCATTTCACCCGTTTCTTTGTTGTTTTTGCGTTTAATGTTGGCCGTTTATTAATAATTATGACGAAAGGGATAATCCGGAACCCAAACCAGCAGTATTTTCCTTGTCACTCAAATAAGCTATTTAGAAATATCGCTGTTGATGGTCGCATAAAACAGCAAGACGTCTTATGAACTCAATATTAAAGTCGATATATTATATATTAGGATATTGCTGTAAGTAATATACTGGCCGTCAAAACTAAGTACCACACTTTTAAAATTGCAAAAATTTTTAAAGTATACATAGTCATAGACATAATATTTATTTGGCAATTTCTACAATATAAGTTAACAAAATATTTCTTACTAACATAAATTAGGTTAAATATTGTAGTGTCATGCCAAACTAGGGCTCTATGCTGTAGGTAGCGAGACCACAGCGTAAAGTGGATGTGTTCATTTTTACTTTTCGTTTTTGTATTATTTATTTCTTGATCGATGAATTATGATTCGTGACACTTTACTTATCATGCCTATTTCACCTGAATCATGTTAAAGAACCATGGTTTTTCTGAAACTAGGCATAAATATGCGTCGTACTCAAACAATGGTGGGTGTAACTTAAGCCGTCGGTCGTACGGTCCGTCATGTTAAGTGACGGTACGAAGAAACTGAAAACCATCGGAGAAGTCATTGTAATGGTGCACGAGGACCCGAGAAGACCGCTATGTTGTTTCCATAGTGTTGAAAAATCGCCACCTTAATGTAGTTGAAGTCCAGCAACAGCTTCTTCAGACCCGACATACTTATAAATGTAATAGTTTTTTGTCAGTAAGTTCAAAATGGCAACTTTTAAGCTTATATCTTTTTGTAACTTAAAGACGTCACAAATATGTAATAAATTGTAGTTTTAAAGAAAATTGACGAAATTTTGTATAAAACGTTGTTTATTTCAAAACTTTTAACACCTTTAGTTTGGGAAAAATTGCAATTTTAAAAGTGTGGTACTTAGATTTGACGGCCAGTGTAGAATAAGCTTATGAAAATCTGGTATCAACGACTAAACACCACGACGCGTAATATTGATCCAATATTTACAAGCTTCCTTAATACTCTAGTTAGCAGTATCTATCTAGTTTTCGATACACGTCTAATAGATTAGACCGAATACCGAAAACTGTTTGTTTTTCACTATTAATAAAATTGATACCCAAAACAATGTGAGTACTGTTCTTCACTTAACACAACGCTGGCTCCACGCCCTAAAATGTATCTTCGAAAGTTGATCATGCCACTTGTTCCTACCTTGCACGGTTTCTCGCAAAGCGATTCATATTTGTAGTATGTTAGTTAAGTAAATACTGTAATGAGATGAATAAATAAATAAGTTAATCAGCCCCTACAACATCTTTCCAACGATACTTGGGACGACTGACCGATCGTGTCCGCGGGGAATACTGCGGGAAAGTCGATGTTACCTTTTTCATGATGATTCATAGTGTGTAGTGTGTGTCCTTAACCTTAGGTGTAGGAGTTTCGAGCCGCCCAAGAGGCCTCCGACTAGGCTTATGACGAATAGCATACTGTAATCGACAATCGTCAAACTATGATCTGTATCAGATCAGGGAATCGAATCGAATACTGGATCACACGCTAAATATAATTTGTGTACCTATAACAAATATAAAAGAACAATCAATTACTTTTATCTACACTCATAGCTTAATGTACCAATTACATACTTGAAAGCAGTAGTGTAAGGATGAGCTTTTCACGCGATCTATAAAATAAAAAAAAGGATTATCGGTACAGCATTTTCCATTACAGCAGTATCATATAACTTTTTAATCATTTCATTCTTAACTTCTGGGTGCGGTTAATTGGTTGAATAACGAACTGCGCCATTATCTGTGGATTGAGAGTCAGCTGCGCTGTATGGAATTATTTTCCCGATAAAGAGAATATTTTTTCCCATTGTTGCTGTTTGTGTTTGAAAATGTTTTTTTCTTGTTTGAATAAAATAAATAGATAATTGTGAAAGTAGGGAAGTGACTCTCACGCCGCTTAATATCCTCGATGCGGCAACAGAAATGACTCACAGATTACTTCCAGCTATGCTTCCAGCAAGGTTAAGAAAATTATAGGTACCTACAAAATTATAACATAAATATTTGTTTATTTATTTATTAAAACTTTGCACTAAAGGTACATTATCTACTATATTATCTAGGCCTTATCTACCGCTCAATCGTGGAAAAAAGTGTTTGTTAAGATAAAATAGTGTATGCAACTGCATATAATTCGGTATTAAAACTCTCGTGTCAAACTATTATCACACTCGGCTACGTCTCTTGTGATAAACAGCCACTCGTTTTAATACCCCCTTTTACGAGTATATGCGAGTTGCATAAACTAGATACTATAAAAGATGATTCCTAGGAAATTAAAAGAAAACTTTCGGAAACGGCTACATTTTCGTAATAAAATTGTAATTAAAGGTAGCCATAAAAAGTTACAAGGGTAAACCAAGTATTTAATTCCGCAAAACAAACTTTCGAAAAGTTTAGAAGACCATTACAAATTCTCGTTGGCTCTTTACCGAGATTGAAGGGATTCTTGTAGCGAACTTATTTGAACAGGGTCTGTGTTGTAACTCCTGTTAGTGCCGGCGGGAAAGCTTGAGGCAATTAGTGCTTGTTAGCTCGTGCTCCTGGGCTCAGAAGAAGTACTCTTTGTGATTACATTCCATGGCTCCTTTTACGCAAATTAAGTATTATGCCGGTAGACATAATACTCTTTTACTGACCTTTAAGGCGAATGTGGTTCTTGTATTTTAACATTAATCTAATTAGTATTGAATTTACTTTACACATACAAAGTGGGCGAATCCCACAGGGGTCGGCAGAGCTACCTTACACGTAGGCTCAATATCAATTAGGGTTTTGTTAAATTGGCTTAATTTGTCCCTAAAGGAGTACGAAAAGGTAATATCATGTTTTTGGGTTCTAACACGGTGGAATGTAATCCTCTTCTCTCTATTTATCTAGATATAGGTAGGTACATACGATAAAATTTCACGACCTGACCTTATCACGAGCCTCCGTGAGTAATTCCATACAAATAAGGGGCATTCTCCGTATTATAAAAAATATAGCGCCACACAAATACCGAACATAACTAAACAAAGGAACAACACGATGAGCTGTGAAAGTGAATTTAATATTAACATGAATTTCCGAAAGTTTGTTTGGTCCATGCCCGAATTAATTAAATAAGGTAAAAGCGGCTTAACTTACTAAATAAATTAGTTTCAAGACGGTTTACTTCGCCCTTAAAGTTGAATAACAGCAAAGGACTTTCTGTTGACCTTTCTACTTTTTCTTCGTAATTTAAAATTACCATAACGTTCAGTCTCATAAAAAAACCGAGTGTGAAAAACAAACAACAATCCAATAATAAATCTTTACTAGCCCTGTTTTGTTACGTAGTTCGATATCTCCATTTATTCACGGCTATGATACCGCCATTAATCATGTCTCGCACCATCTTCAGCTTATCGGGAGCTGTTTCATCAGCAGATTTATTATTGTTTACACCCGTTGTTGGGTTAGGGTCTTGGCATAACATTTTTTTTACGGAATATCGCGTACCGTTACCGAACGCGTCGAGCTGAATCAAATGTTTTGTTATTCTAATTTATCTTAGTCGCGTCAGCAAATCAATAAGTTCCAGCTTGATCGTTGGCGACGTTTAACCGCACTCCCTTTTTATATTTCGACGAGGCAAGGGAAACCTTCATACCGCCCTGTGGTTAAACGAATTCTTTCAGAAATTCGTATTCTTGCGTAGACTCTTGGCTCGCCCACGTACCGTTGCGAGGACGGTAACTTGGTAATTGGTTTTTGATAGCGTGGCCCTACAAACGCTTTTTTGTTACAGGGACCGCTGCGGACCTACGTCTCGCTGTCACAGCAGATCGGCGGCGATGTAGCCACGCATGCCAATCTTGTCAACAATGCGTTCCAGTAAGTTTTTAGTTTTTCATTTAGCCTGCCTGTTCCATTGCCTTTTAAGATAAAAGTACTTACTTAGTTTATCACAACAGGACGCAGCTCCGCTACATCCAGCTGGCGACAACCCGCAGCAAGCCCTCCCAGGGCGAAGAGTCGCAGCTGCTGGCCCCGACCAAGGATCAAATCAACGCCATCCAGGAGTTCCGCGAAAAGAACCGCGCTTCGCCGCTGTTCAACCACCTCTCCGCTATATCGGAGGGCATCCCGGCGCTGGGCTGGGTAGTGGTCGCGCCCACGCCCGGGCCCTACGTGAAGGAGATGAACGACGCGGGCCAGTTCTACACGAACCGCGTGCTCAAGGAGTGGAAGGAGAAGGACAAGCGGCACTCGGAGTGGGCGCGCGCCTGGGTGCAGCTCCTCTCCGAGCTGCAGGCCTACATCAAGCAGCACCACACCACAGGACTCGTGTGGTCCGGTGAGTTCGTTTCATCCATTATCGTCCTAGTTTTATTTCTATCCAACGACACTGTCTTCGATGTTTTATGGCAACAACCTATAAAAGTTAAAGAACGGTAGCCAAGGTTTTCGCATTTTATGGCCGTCTTATTTTAGAGGAACTTAACTTTTATGGTGTTTTCATAGTACTCCTGTCACATATTTTATGGCGTGGACGTAATACTGACTACGGCGGCCACTTTTCATTAACTAAATTAAATCGGGGCTTAATCTATTTATTTAAAATTATTCCGCCTCGAAAAGCATATTCATGGTAGGTACGTGAATAAATATTAACCGTTAATTAATTTTTCCATCAAAATGAGTTCGTTTACTCAGCCAGCGAGCGAGCGGCGCCGTGTGTTTGTTTAGCAACTCGAGACAATATAAAATAAATTAGAAAAGAAAACATATTGGTCGTACCAAATGGATCTAAATAGGAATATTATGTTTATAATTATAATGTAACATGCTACCGATATATGCCGTTGCCTTTGGATATTTGTTGAACTCGGAAACTGCGGGTGCCGCAGCCCGCCGCCGCCGATCGAACCGGACGCCTCGGCGCTTTGCGAAACTCCCAGGAGAGTTCCGTTCGTGACCTTTTTATGGCTTGTTTTTCACGTGATGCGCTTTAGGGGGAATTTAGCCGCTTGTGATGTACAAGCGTCTAAACACGCCTGATACGGTTGCCTTTGTTATTTATACAAATGGATTGTACTACGAAGGAAGCTTTGATCGCATTTATACTGGAGCTTGATCGATCGGCTGCTAGCTATCGTCCGAGTTTTCTTGTGCGAAATTTAGTATTGGAAACGAAATGAAAAATCGCTGAACATGTTTATATAAAAGTTGACTGTTATGGATATTACTGAATTATACAAACGCATTTGCGGGCAAAAGCTAGTTTTACATAGATCTTAATTGTTTTAGGTATCGAGTAACCAACTATTAACCTGTAGTATTTACTACAATTAAAATAATTAACCCTGCTTTTGTTATTCACCATGGATTGTAAAACAATCAAAGTATGGCGGTTAAATACAAAACTCCTCGTACCGTATACCTACTGCGAACAGGAATATGTGGAGTGGACTGGGTTAGAACTAATATGCGCTGGCTGCACTGTAATATGAATTTGTCGTACAAATCTCCGGTTGCGGGCGCCCTCTCATAACGAAATAGGTAGGTATTTGACATTTTGAATTTACGAAACGTAGTAGGAATTGCGGAAATAACGATATCGGAGACGCAAAGACATACATAGAATTGCTAGTCAAAGCTCCGATAAGTAGTTATTATGGACCACTGATTTCAAAGTAAATCACTACTAAGTAAGCTATTTATTCAATGTAAATTCGTCGTCTTAGGCCTCTTAGGCGGCGCCGCGAGCTCGCATATTAAATTCACGAATTACGAAATTAAAAATGCAAATTCGGCGTCTTAGGCCTTTCTTAATTGATAGAATTTAATCATAAACCAATGAATGACACTTCGAACTATGATAGCGGTCGCTTATAGGCAAGGGTACTGTCGAGCAAGAAAGTACTTTAACAGTTTTAATAAGATACTAGCAGCCGCCCCGGCTTCGCACGGGTACCACTACGGGTACACGGGTATATAGCCTATGTCACCCGGGGATAGTGTAGCTTCCCAACGGTGAAAGAATTTTTGAAATCGGTCCTGTAGTTTGGAAGCCTATTCAATACAAACAAACAAACAAACAAAAAATCATACCGTTCCTCTTTATAATATTAGTATAGATGAAATGTAAAACATCGTCTGATATAGCCATTCGCATGTGTTAAGAGATTCGCCATAACATAACAGTACGTTGTAAAAATATTATTCTTATAAAATATAATAAATTAAAAAACGTAAACCATTGCCATGTTCATGGAATGTACGACATGAAAACACTGGACACTCATGGGCAATGCCATGGAATATTACTGAACATAACAACTGCATCTGCCCTAACATACAAATATTGAAAACTAGTGGACTCGGCGCGACTTCGTTCGCGTTCACCTACTTTACCTTACATTACTCTTTTTTATTGCTAATAATCTTTCTCTTGAATCGCTCTATCTAGTAGAGCTAGTGTCAAATAAGAAGAGTCTTGGCGGGTCACGTGGTTCGATTTGCGCTGTATACGAAATCCCCTCCACTGCCATTTGACAAGTCTCTTCTTTCGTGACGCGGGTTATAACATAGTATAAAACAAAGTCGGTTCTCGCCGTCTGTCCCTATGTATCTATCTATCTATATTTTTATACGGTTTTCAACAATAGATAGAGTGAGGTTTATTAGCAACAAAGAAAAGGTAGGTAAGGGTAAAGTAGGTGTACGCGAACGAAGTCGCGCCGCGTCCACTTGTAAGCTATAAAATCAATAGGAATCTATAATGAATACAATCGACCTATCCATAATTTCCGCGTAAATACCTGTTAGATATCGAATCATTCATTCAATTCAGAATTCAGGTCATATGACAAAACGTAAATCAAACCAGCAGCCAGCCACTTTAAAAACAGAACACTAGGGATATACCGAAGCTTATAAATCAATAATGATAACGAGCACATTGAATTTAAACTCAGCCGTAGCCAGTTCAATCAGTTTGTTGCAGCGAAATTCAGTACCGTTTCATGTAGTACTAATTAGGCACTGAATTGGACTTTATTTGTCCACTTTTGGAATTGAGAAACATTAACGAGCTTGATAGTTGGATTTTAGTTTGTATTTATGAGTAAAAGAGAAGTAAACACTTGCCCAATATAGTTTCCTCTGTATATTACTAGTCGGCGGTAAATAATGCATATCGACTAGTTTCACCTTTATATTTACTTAGATACAATTCATATTTAATTATGTCGTTATTTTCCAATTATCGAAACTACAAACACAGGTTTATCGTTTTGTTTCTTTCGAGTTGTGCGGGAAAAACCGGGGCGGTCTGTCGTATTGAACTTCTAGGTGATACGAAATAAATTATTATTCATTTTTATTCAGGCTAATATAAATAATAAGTAATTTATGAGTACCTAGTCGACCATTTGCCGGGTTGACTGTACCAAACGTCGGTCGTAAACATTAAAACAGCGCGACCGTAATTGCGCCACCATAGCGTCCCTTGAAACTTTCTAATCTAACAAATCTTCGCCCTAGAAGTAAGGAGCCTTTCCACCCTTATGCCTTAAGCTACCCTTACGAACCACTTAGAGACGACCGTTTTAAGGAATGGAATGCGCGAATGGAATATATACGGGGTAGGTAGGGTTGCCTCACAAAGAAAATAACTCGGGCCCTCTTCCCTAATACCGTCAGGTTTAGGCACCAATCATACTTCCTACTAATATTATAAATGCGAAAGTTTGTATGGATGTATGGATGTTTGTTACTCCGTCATCTAAAAAACTACTGATTGGATCTTGATGAAATTTAGCGGTAATAGCTGTGGTAGGTAGTCTATACCCTGTTCACTTTACGGATTAGCAGACTTGCTGTTGATATGTTTGATGAATATATTATTGTGCTGTTGTTAAATGCTGCATTATTGGACATGTCCAGTTGGCTGCATAATAAAAGGAGCTCACACTCCGTATAGCTTATAGCACAGAAGCAAATAATTTGGCTCGTTGGAACCGGAACGGTAAAATGAACGGAATGTTTATTTAGACGCCTTCAAGGCTAGAGTGAATAGGATGTTCCTAGACAGGCATGCTCCATCATTGGCCGCATCTCCGCTTACCACCAGGTGAGATGGCGGTCAAATGCCTGGCTAGTCTAAATAGCAATAAAAAAAAACGAATTTTACTGACGAAATTGCGGGTAGAAGCCGCTAGGTGACATGTCTCGTCTGTTGGTCGCAGGCAAGGGCCCCGGCGCCGGTGCCCCGCCGCCGCCACCCGGGGGCATGCCGCCGCCGCCGCCGGTGCTGCCCGAGGTTGACTTCTCCAACCTCTCCGTGGACGACCGCAGCGCGCTTTTCGCCGAGATCAACCAGGGCGAGAACATCACTAGCAGTGAGTTGGCTTTGTTATCGCATACTTATATGTAGTCCGTCCTTATCCTTATATAGCATAAAATAAGTTCTCAAATGAAAAAAAAATTCATGACAAGCTTTTATTGCGCGGTATAGTACCTACCCATTCCAATAAGACCAAATATGACGGGGTTATCTTATTGCGTTGATTAGTTGATTAGTACCTACTCTCTCATCAGTCCAGTTCCATGGTACCATATTAATGCATTGTCATCCAAGTTTCATAGGTATACCAAAGCTCAATAGGATACCAACAAGTGGTCGAAAAATGGTTGCAAATTTTGACGGACAACTTACGAACATACGAACAGTACAAGTTAAATAAAAGCTTGTAATAAAATCGTTTTGCGCCTGACTGTGTGTCACGCAACAGATTTTCATGCTTTTTTCACTATCAGTTGCAGATTCCGAGGTGGGTCATTAGTTTGGTACAGCGCTCCGTCGTCTGTGCCGCTCGAAGTAGACTTCTGGAACCTTTAATACCGCTTTGCTGTAAAATTCACATTTTGCAGTTTTTTAATACCATTAACGTGGCAAACAAGCTAACCGCCTGCCTGATGGTAAGCAGTAACCGCAGTCTACGGACGTTTGCAATACCAGGAGTCGCTTTGCCGACCCCGCAAAAACCTTTTCACCCATCTCTTGAAGAACTTCATGTTGTACTCTCCAGTGAATACCTCTCCAGGTAGTTCATTACACAACTTTAGTGTGCATTGTCCGTTTTTACTTAGGAATCGTCGATGTGTCTTATGTGAATCTGTGCTTTTTAGAAAAAGGCAAGAAAGCCATCCACCCAGATGGAATCCTAACGCTTTTCAGAATATTCTATGCATATAACGACTTTTTGACGATTATACCTTCCTCATACTGACTTTATTATGTCCAGACAATTGAACTTTGTTCTGCACTGATAAATAAAATACACATGAAAGCTTTTATAATGTGCTGCTAACGTTCGCGTTCACCCTAAACATCTATTTCGCGGAGTTCTCGGGATCCCCAAGGCCCTTACATATTAGTTTGCTAAGGACTTCGTAATGGCTTATAACGTACTTTTACAGTATTTCTGAGTAAGGTCGACAAGGCGTCGTCACCAAGTGACATGTTTGTTATATTTCTAGCAAATGCGCGCGCCCCAGTTATTTCCGGGGGCGACATTTCCTTTCGTATAATTTTGCTCCTCCTTATATTTGAATGAGTGCGTTACACTCGAGCGAGCGCAAATGTTTGTTGTGTAACAGAGTTATACGAGTATGCTACTTTTCGTGTGTTATCTATATGTTATACATGTGGTAATATAAATACCTACAGGCGGAGATTTGTAATTGGCTTTCTGTTAACTTATTATTATGTCTATTGTAATGTAATAGCTGTAAGTCTTCCGAAAAGAAATATTTTTGTCACGAAGGAAAAAAATATTTTTATTACATTTTTCACGTAATATATTATCTATACTAATACTATAAAGAGATAACGATTTGTATTTTTGTTTGTTTGTAATGAATAAACTCAAAAACTACTGGACCGATTTTACAAATTCTTTGACTAATAGAATGCTGCATGATCATTGAGTACCAAAGGCATAACATATTTCTTATTCCGGATTCTCGCGGGAAAGTTTATTGTCTACAGAGATCCGATCTGCGCGCGGGTGAATGTCACTAATGACAGGTTCCGCACGCTTGCACTGAAGCCAGCTAATCGTGGAGATTATTGCGTAATCCTCCACTAAGACCCAGAGGGCTCAATTCCGTACGATATTAAATACAGTTACGTCGCATTCATCTTAAAATTCGTATTCCTGTGCAGCTGTTAAAGGGTTTCATAGCATGTAGCATACTGTTCGAAAGGAAATAAAGTAGAAATCATTTTAAAATTCAAATAATACCACCATTTTTTGTTGTTATTTTTTTATTACGATTCAGAACAACTTTGTCAGTTTTCCTTTTAAGTCACAAGTTTTAAACTTATTGTAACCTTACATTAATACTTACTTAATTAAAAATACAATTTTGAGGCTGATTTATCAAAAAGTATTTTAATTTTAATTTGTAAGACGAAGTATGAAAATGCATACAGCAATTCTTAATTATTAAATAAATAAAAACCTGCAGTTTAAAAATGAGTTATTGGTGCTTAAGGGACAGCTAATAGGCCCTTCTTTTATCCAATACCATTTGTTTAACAATGCGTCTTATATGTAGCAGTAGCACATTTTTTTTTCTTAAAGTACACTTATGAACGCGTACTCTACCTATACTAACCAACACGAAGTCACGCCATCCATTTCAGAGTCAAATGTCAAAATGTACCAATTAGAAACAATAACAGCAGTAGTATCGTCGTAAAACGGCGCAAATGTCTTGCGAGCGGATCCTTTGAAGTGTCTTCCGACAATGGATAGCATTGTTATATGGACCTGTATTATCCGCAGCCTTAGTTTTGCTTTATCCCGGTGTAAAGCAATTTTTCGACTGCGGGCGAATACCCCTTTCACAGCGTTGGGGTAGTCGTCTATTGTTGAAATGTTAATTGCACTGAATAAAATATAAATCATTTGTTCTGATACAATAACGAAGTCACATAAGAAATTAATGAAAGGTAGTCATAAATTCGCGAATAGGTTCTCCTGATTCCTAAATTAAGTAAAGTAATCCTAAAATGGGAGGTTTTTTGGTGACGTGACTAAAAGGTCGTCTCTTTGCCTTGAGCTTTTTCTCTGTATCAGTGCCAAAAAAACAGGTCAATGGGATGAGCCGTTTCGTAACTAAGGACGGGCAGGAAACCCGGAAAAGTGCGAACAGGACTCAAGGACTAACCCTATTATTAAATCCCGACGCAAAAAGACGGGTGTTTTAAGTGACTGTCTGTAGCATCGTAGCTCCCGAATGGATGAATCCATTTTGAAGCGGTTTATTTTATTTGAAAACCAGTTTAGTCCAAGTTATAAATACGTTTTCGCATTTTTTTCTGTTGCAACTATTCTAAGAAATTTTGTTTTTTATCAAAGTTAATCTCTAGAGTGGACATTTGGAGATAGATGTTTAGGTAACGAATTCAAATGTCCGTATTTTTAAAAGTTTTATTTACTTTCACATGTCTCCATTTTGTGTAAATTTATAGGAACTTCTAGACTACGCATTGTAAACCCATCGAGTTTGGGCTCGTTTGATTAGTCTTGACTAGTACTCTGACTGATCATAGAGAACGCGCGATAAAAGCTTGTTACAAAACGTATTTTTAATTTGAGAACTCGTTAATTAATGTAAGTATGTACTAGGCAATTCGCACACATGAATATTCAAAAGAGTATTGAAATTTCTCGAAATTGTATGGCGGTGACTCAACAACCACGCGTAGAATATCCGTTTCCGTAAGTCCTCTGCAAATAGTCGTTGTCTAACAATAAAGGCAACTCTAGAGTCACCCGACGCGTCTGTTGTCTAAATGTGACAAGATTATCTCAAAGGGCGCTTGACAGACAGGCGGACAGTAAAGCAATAAGGATTCCGTAGATTTTTGCTTTTGTGGAATCCAACAACATTTATTCCTTTTGATAATAATGCCTACCCCTTTGTTCCCGGAGAGACACGCTACACACTACTACGGGAAAAACATCTTCATAGGCCACACTTGTGTCACATTGTTACATCGAATGGGACATTAATTCCCGATTCAAGATTCACATAAACACAAATATAGCCTCTTTCAGCCACGGCTCCGTCACTCACTTCTAGTGCCCAACCTACTAACCAATAAAATATTTATTATCCTTTCTCCATGACAGGGGGTGCAACCTTGCACGCACTCTCCTAAACTACTATAATTTCTCGCTCTATCTAGCATTTAAGAAGTGACATCACTGCTGTCATTTTATAGCCACCGTCTGGTGGCCGGTCCCTAGCCCTGCGCATTGTGCAAATGCGGTATGGCCCAGCGCCTTTCAAGGCGGCGATTAACCGTGGGCCCGCTAACTAAATAATCGTGGACAAATTCACACAGCGCCACATTGCTAGATAACTGATAACCTACTGATATACTTTCAAATACATACTTATTATACATAGAACACCCAGACCCGTAACAGAAATTAAAATTCATCATTTCAATTTCTGCCCGGCCGGGAATCGAACCCGGGACCTCTTGCGTGGCAATCGAACATGGCATGTTCGGCATGTTGACCACTGAACCACTCAGGTCGTCCATACGCATATTTATTTGTTTTGATAATACTTCGTCCAGAGGATTCACTCAAATGTGACGTCATTGCGCTACTATATTATTTTCGCCACCGTTCTTTACTATCTCGTGGGCGGTCCCCAGGCCTGCGCAAGGTGACCTCCGACATGCAGACGCATTAGAACCCGCAGGGACCCAGCGCCATTCAAGGCGTCCTGTAACCGCGGGCCCGCCATCTACATTTATTTCCTTTGATAATAATTTGTCCAGAGGGTTCACTTAAATACAGCCAATCTCAGCCTAACATGCATTTATAAAGCGACGCGACGTTAACGTTTTCTCGCCACCATTCCTTACTACCTTCTGCACCTCAAGGTGACCTCCGACATGCAAACCCATAAGAACCCGCAGCTGCGCCAGGGCCCGGCGCCGTTCAAGGCGTCCTGCAACCTCAGCCCTACCAACTTTAGGGACACCTTAACTTGTTATTTCTTTTGATCATAATACGTCCAGAGGATTCATTCAAATATTGCCAATCTCAGCCTAACTAGCATTTAAAAAGTGACGTCACTGCTACTATAGTTCGCCCCGTTTTCTCGCCACCGTTCCTTACTATCTCGTGGGCGCTCCGCAGGCCTGCGTAAGGTGACCTCTGAAATGCAGACGCACAAGAATCCGCAGCTGCGCCAGGGCCCGGCGCCGTTCAAGGCGACCGCAGACAGCCGCGGGCCCGCCAAGGCGCTGCCGCAGCCCGGCGCGGGCACGCTGCCCGACAAGCCGCCGGTATTCACGCGTGACGGGAAGAAGTGGCTCATTGTAAGTTGCAATACAAAATCTTTTAAGGAGTAGGCCTCAGGTCCTCAGTAGTAGTCAGGGTAGCCTGGGCGGCGATTTTCGCGCTGCGATATCTCGAATTCGACATTTTCTCTAGTCAAGAACTGTATTAAAACGTGACTGAAATTGATATTCGACAATATACGACGGTCGAAGATAGTTGAAAAAATATTGTTTGGCTGCAATAGACATTTCAATGCCATTGTTAATGGAGATATGTTGCTGGAAAAAATGTCGAATTCGAGATGTCACAGCGCCAGAATTAGACCCCAAGCATTTAACCGCCATTTCACCGGTAGTGGTGACGATGCGGCCGAAGGTGAAACATACTTGTCTGGAAACAGCCTATGAACTCTATCTAGCATTGAAGGTGTTCGGATTATAGCGATCAGGGAACACACCTGCAAGGAACGTGTCCCATGTCTTAGCTAGCTTAATATCCAGTGAAGTACACTCCCGAAACCTGAACTTTCTCATTTATTAGAGCCTCTATCATAAAGAAGTGGCAATTTCAAGTCTAGCGATTCATCATAAATATCCCTTACGCTGTCGATATATGAACCACCTTGAAGACTGGACTGGAAAGAAGTGGCTCACCATAAATTCTTGAAAGAACAACTTTTGGGTACAAAAAATCCGTAAAGTGAGTTACTAGAACTGCTTAAGTGACACATTAGCCTCCCCCAAGACAACATTAATCGTGGAGTTCTTCGTAAATTCTTAGATATCGTCCATTATAGGCAGATGGGTTTGAGATATTGTTAAAAAAATAAAATACTATTGCTTATTTTTTGGTCTACGCAGGTTGTAGATTGGCAGCAGATGGGACGCAGGCTTGTGTCTTGTTGTCTTGTCCTACCTACACAAGTACATACCTTGTATTATTACGATAAAATACATTTGTGTAGACATAAACTTCTAGTCCGTACGTCAATGATTTGTATCAGAACCGTAGACCTAACCCCATTATAGAACTAAACACAACCCCACCACCTTCCAGGAATACCAGAAGGGCAACCCCGGGTTGGTGGTCGAGAACGCTGACATGAACAACGTGGTGTACATGTTCCGATGCCGCGACTCCGCGCTCACAGTGAAGGGCAAGATCAACGGCGTGGTACTGGACTCGTGCACCAAGTGCGCCGTGGTCTTCGACAATCTGGTCTCCAGCGTCGAGTTCGTCAACTGCCAGTCGGTGCAGATGCAGGTGAGTGGGGGAACAGGGAGGGTATGATCTGGCCAGACTGACTTGTGTTATTTGGTGAACAAACAATACCCAAAATCACGCCTTGCCGTTTCATCACGCTACGTACACTGTGTATTAGATGTCTAGAATTAAATAAGAAACACATAAAATGTGAATTTCAACGAATAATGCTGCAAATTATCCATTTAAATTAATAATTTCCATGACCGAATAAGACAAGTAAGTCTGGACAGATTTTAGATGCAAGACTAATAAGGTGAAATTTGCTCAAAGCGTTTGTTTAGAAAATGCGAACTTTTGCCACTAAAACTACGGACACGCTTACTAAATGCGCGACAGGAGATGACAGATATTTGATTATTACTTTAGTGTCATTTTACTGCATTGAATTAAAGACGGAACTTTACAATGTACGACGTCGATATCTTTTGGGCTCTCGAGCCTTTAGGTTCATATGGTCCACTATATCAAAATGTCATATTAGCAACTAGACCGCGACGACCGCAACGCTTTCCGAGCTTTCCACGCCGTTTGTCTTTGCGTTGAGATGAATGACTTACGTTGGTACTGGGAAGGAACTTCACCGGAATCTCAGTATGTTTATACCTAGGCTAGCGGAGCGGCATCTTTCCTGTTTCTAAAACATTGTGAGGAACCTTCTGATCTTGGAAAATGATAGCACTCTGCTTCACGTTGGTACTGGGAAGGAACTTCACCGAAATCTCAGTATGTTTATACCTAGGCTAGCGGAGCGGCATCTTTCCTGTTTCTAAAACATTCTGAGGAACCTTCTGATCTCGGAAAATCTTTCTTTTATGAAACACTCTGCTTCATATAAGATGATGATCACACACCATACTCTATGCTACGACTTAGCCCCATACAGAACAAACCAACAGCACCGTATAATTATAAGTATAATTGGTACATCGCAAGGCAGGTCATGCGGCCACCACGTCCCGACAGTCGGTGTCTAGGTCCTTCTTTAGCTCTTCTATGGCCAGCTGGCTGCTGGTCTCCTCGGGCAGTATGAACAGGATGTTACGGCTTTTCACTGCGCACTCGCAGTAGCTTTGCGCGGGCGCCGGTTGCTCAAACTCGGCGGGCTCGAATGGCGGCTCCTCCATGTTTTCCTGGAAAAACGTCGAAGATAGTCAGGCCTGGGCAATTTCTTTTGGAAATATTCTATTTGCTGACGGCTAACCATCATGCTGCTTGATCCAGTGGCATGATCAAATAGGCTTGATCAATCCAAACTTACCCCACACGCCGTCAAGTGCTGGATGCGGCAATCAACGGGGTGCGCTCATTAGGGGAGGCCTATGTCCAGCAGTGGACTAGCATAGCCGAATAATGATGATGACATTAGTCCATTGCTATACCAATACCTTCCCCAAAGAGCGCAATTGCATTATCAGTAGCTTTAAACTTCAAACAACATTTTGGTTACAACTATCCACGTTTCAGCCGGCACTCACCTCGTAATTGTACGGATAGTTTTTGTACGGGTTCTGCGACCAGCTGCTACTATACTCGTCGAAGTAGACGTCGCTAGTGGAGTGCCGGAGGTCGCTGTCGGAGTCCGACGAGTCTCGAAGGTTCGGCTTGGAGTAGTCTCCCATCGCGTCCTGTGACGTCATGTCGAGCGAGTTGCTAAGAATCGAGTTCTTGGTGTTGATCACCATCGCCAGCGACCGCTGCCACTCCTCGAGGAGCTTCTTTATCGCCTCGATCTGGAATAAGGATTGATGGAGCTGAACCTTTTTGTCTGTCTAATGCCCGATTTCATCGTCACCCCAAGTGCTCCTAACACTTTTAAGTGACAGATTTTTCATGAGAAATTGTCACTTGAAGGGCTTTAGGGAGTATGGTTGGTGAAATCAGGCACATCGGGCGTATTTGTGTAATAGCGGTCTGTTTCTAAAAACTTTTCACTGTGTCTTCGTCCGCACAGGCTTTGATTAAGCCTTGTGCTTCCGCAGGGTTCTAGTTGTATGTAAATGTGGTGACGTGTAATTAAGTAATAAACACACAAACTTTGTAATAATATGTAGATTTCGAAATGTGTAATACGGTGGAGCCGTAGTTCTCACCTTTTTCTTCAACACCGCCTGCCTGGTAGCGCGCCGCATTCGTTTCTGCTTGATGTAGTGTCTAAGGTAGGACACCCGGTACACGTTGGTTACTTTCACGATCTTCACACGGTAATCCTTCGCGTCCATGTCGTTCAGGGACGAATAGATACTCTGCTCGGAGGAGGTCGGGCCCAGATTGTAGTTATCGCTGCCGTCCATCTTCTCGGAATCCGCGTCGGGTTTCGCGTCAGGGTCCGCCTTCAACTCCTTTATGAACGACATCACGAAGTCTCGTTCTGAAAATGGAAATTTTATTTGGTCATGTTGCAGTCTTGTTTTTATAGATCTCCTCCAGTTTATAAAAGAATCGATATTTGCTACTCATAGCTCTGATGAATGAGATAAGCAACATGGATTATTTTCTAATTAAATTGCGAAAGCAGCCCTTGTAGCCACTCGGCATCCTAGCTGAATTCATTTTAGGCTTACTACACGTGTGCACTTAGATCCCAACCCACCTTAATCCGTAAAAGACACCTGCAACTTAAGTTCGATGGAAGAAAGGTACCTCAATGCCAGCCACAGCGCTGACTCTCGTCAATCCCGCCGCTATTATGCAAACCAGCTCTCATAGTCGCGTGCCACTGCCGAACTAACTCGACACCCTCGCCAAACTCATCTTGGGCTCACTAACCCTCTACACGTCTGCAGTTAGCCCCATCCCTCACCTTCATCCGTAGAAGAGTCCTGCATCTTGAGCTCAGTATCAGGGTCGGAGGGCAATTGCCCCAACGCCAGCCGCAGTGCGTCACTCGCGTCAATGACGCCACTGACGCGTGCGCGTAGCCCTCTCAGCCGCGCCGCACTTTGTCGAACTAGCTCGGCACGCTCTGCGAACTCCGCCTCGCGTACGCACAGCTTCGTGCTCACTACCTGGATCTAGAATGGTTATTTTGCTTAATACTAGCCACATCTTTGATCGCTAGCTCATTCGATGGCCAGTGACGATGCGGTCAAAGATAGGGCATTACTGCCTAGAAACTTCAAAGTAAGACCACCTTCAAGGCAATATGTGGCCTAAATTCCAGAATGCTGACAAATGTATCTTATAGAGAACGAAGGTTCGCGAAATGGCTGTCAGCTGATCGTATTTGCCGTTGCACCGATGGCCGTAGGGGTTGGATGGACGCATCTCGAATGGAGACCACGATTGGACCTACGTTGCGTCGGACGCCCTAAGGCTAGAGCGATAGTCTGCGTTAAACGATAATCTGCGTTAAATGGCTGGAACCGACTGGATGTCCAAAACTAATTTGCGGACCGGTCTAAGTGGCATGCTTTGGGGGAGCTATGTCCATCAGACTGCAATTGGGCGATGATGATGGTCTTGGAGAACTTCATGAAAATCGATTTTGCGTTACTGCTTCTCGCGACTCTAGTGAGATTGTTCGACGTCTTAACAAAACTAAGAAAGGCGGTAGTATATCATAGGCCCTTTGGGCGGCTCGAAACTACGACACTAGAAATTGATACTTCATAATATGAATAAATGAATTACATTACTAGAAAATAAATAATCAAGAGGAGACACCTGCAATTGAATTTCATCTATTTCCATCTTTTTCCGTTTTAATCTTTCCTGCGAAGTTACGTATACGCTCTTCACGAGCCGGAACATGTAGAACCCGGTTGGAATATAGCATAGTAGTAAAATAGACTGAGGATGAAAGGGTTAGTTTTAATTGTGTTAATATTAGAGCACCCTATATTATTGACAAGGCGATATGGGTGTCATACCGAAATGGACATTAATTAAGTACCCTTTGACCCAGTCTGTCAATATTAAATGGGTAAGGGATCAATGAAGAATATTGATTTGGTAAAGCTGGGTAAAGCATACATTAATATTCTATAAGAGTTTTAACTTCGTTATAAAAGAAACTTTGTATATGTATGTATGTTTATTACTCAATTCACATTATCGGAAAGAACGGATTTTAAGTAAACTTGATACGAATGCATCCAAGGTATTTAGTTCTAGACTACTCTCCATCGAAGTCATGAACGAAATTGCGCGGAAAATCTTTAAGTATAGCTTAGCTTAAAGCGGTTTTGAAATTTACGTTCAAAAAGATCATCGATTGCAAATAAAAAGTGTACAAACCGCATTCATAACTGTTAGACTTCTATAAATGGAATACAATAAACTGATAAGCAACTGTACCAACGGCAGCCCGTAGTCGTTCACAATTAACCCCCAGGACGAATCGAATGCCCAAAAGCCATTCGACTGCTCCTTGCCATCCATTTATGCTCACTGGGACTCACAGTACAATGTAAAACAACCTACAAAAGCAATTTCATTACGTGGATCCTGTAAAATTACTATAAATATAATATAGGTTATTTCCCACAAAACATTCAAAGGAACTGACAAGTTGTCACACTGTTCTGACTTCTATCATCAGTTGATGGAATGACGTTCCTTGTTTGAAATATTAGCTCAAATATTAGACCAAAGAAATCGAACCATAGCTCTGAAGTTTAAGATAGCAAAAACTCCTATAAGAAACTCTTGAATGTAAATACAAAGCGGGAAATTCCAATGCAGGGAGAACTATTACCATACATTACCATACATATACTTTGCTCTTAAATATTTATTTTTTATTCACGTCTTTTTTCGTAGGGGAAGGCCTAGACCACGTTGTTTCACTTGCCATTGTCCTGACGAACCTCCTCACTTCTTCCACATTCATTAACTTTCAACGAAGATAACGTTCGTCACAGATTTACATCCGTACAGTAGTTACATCCGTACAGTAGGAGCCTACTGACGATCTACATATTTTTTTTACTATAAAGTACTGAGGCTGAATAGGACATGCTCATTGGTATATTACAAAAGGTTGGCTAAGGCGGCTTTCACGCATGGATTGATTGGTGGTAGATGTGAACGCCGGCTTTTAACCAATAAGAAAGGCGAACGTTATCCCAGTACTTTATAGTTTAAAAACAAATAGAGTATAGTGTCATCCATCATCCATCATCATCTCGGCTGTTGAACGTCCCCCACACCCATCGGCTCCCTACGACCTTCAATAGTACAGTGGATCCTCGTGTCTCGTTATGACATGGATATCGGAAGGGTAACAACATCCGTATTAGAGTTAACTGCGTTATAACGACAGGCCCAGTGGCGACACAATATACATCGATTGTGATAAAAAAGCTATTTACCTATTTAGTATAAGGTTCTTTACTTCAATATTTATTTTACCTTTTACTATTTATCTTCTACCTATGCATGTAAGTCATAATAAAAAACACAAAAGCTGGTCTAACCTAATCTAAGCCTTATAACGAGTGTCCCCTGTTTTTAAAGCCCTCTTGGCTGACAAGGTCTAGTGTCACAGTCAAGTATACTTAAAGGTCAAGTACTAAGGCAGATTACGATCAGTGTCACATCGTCAAGTATTATTGTATTACTATAAGGTCTAGTACCAAAATCAATACCCAGGGGTTTTTGCCAAATCTGTGTGTCTACTCTATACTAAGTGCGTGTTTCCCCGTTCCAGGTGCTGGGCAAGGTGCCGACCATATCGATCGACAAGACCGACGGCTGCCAGATGTACCTCTCGAAGGAGTCGCTCGACGTCGAGATCGTCAGCTCCAAGTCCTCGGAGATGAACGTGCTGGTGCCCAAGGGGAACGGGGACTATGTAAGTGGAGGCCTTGCCACGATTTTTATTTTTTATACCACTAAGGTGGCAAACAAGCTTACTTCCCGCCTGGTGGTAAGCAGTCACCGCAGCCTACGTTCTTACTGAAATTTCGAATGCATCAACATCACACCCCATAACAGTCCAGGACTTAGGGCCACTCCCTTAAAAATTTAGACTATTGCCATATCTCCACGCTTGGCGGGCGAGTTGTAGGTCGCAGTGATATAAATATAACAATGGAAGACCCTGCTGCCCATTTTCCAGCCTACGGAGACTCTAGATCTTATGCCTCGACACATTAGTAGTCTTGTACAACACGCACGAGTGTAAGGGATTGGTGCTATTCTACTCTGCCGGACACCACACGGCTCATTTGAATGCATACGACGCAGCATTTAGCATTGGTACCGGTTGCAAGAATTTCGAAACTTACTTTTGATATATAGGCCACAACTCTTGACTCCATCACTTACTCCTTGCTTCTCGCGCATTCTTAGTTTTTTTCATTTTGCCGTGGTTTCACTATCGTATATGGAAATAAATTCCAGACGGGAACTTTCTTATTTTCCTACATATAATTTACTGAATCTGAAAGTACTCGTAGATTATGTGATATGATAGTTCGTATAGGTAACAAATGACAATGTTTTCGAAATCAAACCACTAGATTTTGCCCCCAAGCTAAGTCCCTGGTTAAGCTTGAAATTATTATATTTTGTTTAATTAAAATATTTGATAGCGTTTAATGACTCAGCAACTAAACGTTTCCACAGACGGAGTTACCAGTTCCGGAGCAGTTCAAGACGAAGCTGACGAAAGCGGGCTCCGGGCTGAACACCACTCCCGTGGAGAACGCTGGCTAGGCCTCCAACGCGCCGTGAGTGTCCTGCTTCTAGGCTTCTAGGCCCTATGCTGCCCCGGGTAAAAACCTCGCTCGGTTAGCGGCTTGACACTAACGTTTCTAATCCATTGCTGACATTACAAGCTAACTGTCGTGCGCGCCGCGTACTACACACTCAATGGATTGAAGAATCCCAGTCATACCGCTATCCGCGCACGTTTTTCCGCGTGACGCAGTAAGGCCTTGCACCCTGTACTGTATCTCTGGCCCAGAACTAGCGACACTCACTAGTATCTCGTATTAGTCCTACATAAGCGCGTAAAGTATTTAATTATAGACCATTTTAATCGATCCCTTGTTTCATCATATTGACGAAGCCGTGTATACCATAGCTAGCCCTTAATTATTTCCTCTTACACCTTTAAGTATTGCTAGTGACTACTCTTAGAGAGGCGAGGAGATTATTATTATTAATTATAGAGTTTTTAATATATTTTGCACGATATAGTTCAACTTAGTTCACGAATCGTGACTCGCCTCGTTCTAACTTTTGAAGCACAAATTAAATTATAATGCTATAAATGTCGTCGGGCTATTTGTACGTTAATATATCCATCGAAATTATACTTTCGTTTCTGGTCGTGTTTTTCGACGATACCTACTACATAATATTTAAAATAATAAATCGAAATGGTATAGGATTAAGATAAGTATTTACTGGCCTTTGTGTGTATTGTAAAGATTGTTTCTTACACTGATTTTATATTATTTTTCATTTGACACTGGACAGGAAGCTAGCTCGGAGTACCGCACGGTACGGGAATAGATAAGTATAGTTTAAGCGTGTGATTGTCTCGAGATTGAATTAAATCGTTTGTTTAGTCGACTTGTCCCGCGGGTCAGCGGTGAAACCCCGATACTGTCGACCGTTTCGTGGTATTTTTTATAAGCAGTACCTATTCTCTATAATTTATCTATCGCTATTCTAATTTTATCTATTGCTACCCTATTTAATGTAAACGAAATTTTTAATTTAGGACATTCTATTTAATTATATTTTTGTTAATTGTGATTCAATATATTCTAATTTTTATTCCGATGTGTAATAATTTGTGACGTTTTAATTATGACCGTAACTATTTATTATGCCCTTAATTTAACAACAGCATTGTATTACAAATTTGCATTTTGTTAATTTGTTTGTCGAGAGATTAAACTTATTTTTAAGAAATATGTGAGCGTTTTTATTTTATACATAAATAATAAGACAAATAAAACAAAGACATAATTATTATATTTTATTTCTTCATGGCTTACATCGTCCATTTGAACAAATTCAAACGGAAAAGGTAATCCATGGATTTCAATAAATAAGAGTTAATTAGCGATAAACATGTAGTGGTAAACAACATAACAGAGAGGGCAAATAATAATTGCTATATGTACAATGAGAGCCCAATTCATGTAAAATATGGCATAAAAAATACGTAAGAGAGATACGAGAGAAATTTTAACGCCGACCTCGTTGGAATGTTGTCGAGTGTGACTTACAGCTACTTACAAGGTATCAGTCGAATTCACAAATTTAATCTACGATTAAGTACTGGCTTAGGAGTAACTAAGTTGATTCTACGATATGTTGGGGTCGGGGTCGAGGTCAATCGGGGTCGGCGGCGCGGGTGGCGCATCGCCACTCGTCGCTGCCGTCGGAGCACTCTAGGAAGCCGTTGCAGACGCTGGACGCGGGTATGCACTCCCCTAGAGGGCACCGGAAACCTTTGCAGGTGTCAAATCTCTTCGGCCGTTTATTTTCGGATGTTTCTAAGTCTGAATAGAAATCCTCGTCGGAGGCGTCTTCGTTGTAGGCGGTTTCGTTCCGTGGAGGGGTGTTGGCGGCGATGACGCCATCGATCCAGTCGATGTAGTTGGAGACCTTGGTGTAGACGCCGGGACGGTTGGCGCGCGCACACCCGTAGCCGTTGCTCGTCACGCCGTATATGTACCATCTGTCCGCTTCCTGGAATACGATATAAACAAATTATTGTGAATGGTAGGCTAGCCGTGTCTGACGAAGAACTGACAACCATTGTGGTAAACCAAAAGGCTAAACTATGGAGTGGAGACCACAGCTGAAAAAAAAGTTGCCGTGAACTTTCCAATCTCTATTGGAAACCATGATTCGACAAGCGTTGTGCAAAAGGCCTCGGGTGGAGGCTGGACGCGGCAAGCTGAGGACAGGGGTTCATTGGAAGTGGCTTATGTCCAACTGTAGACTAATATGACTGGTAGTATGATGATGGTACTTATTGTTTCGTTGCGTTGGGTAAGTTCCATAATTTCACCCGGGATTATTTTTTCGCAATTTTCTATTAAACAGCTAAATTTCTTGACAGCGTGTAGAATTTATGAAAAATCGACAAAAGCCAGGATAAGATACAGATGGAAGATAATATATGAATGGTTCAGAGGGCCACATACTATGCAGAAGTCCCGGGTTCGATCCTTGGCCGCTGGGCAGAAATAGAAGCGATAACTTTTTCATTTCTGTTCTGGGTGTTACAGAGGCAGCCAAACGAAATTTGCCTCACCACTCATTCTTACGGCTGCAACTCCTGTGTAGCCAAAATCTACACACACACACACACACACACACACACAGGTCCTGAGTTTTGACACTCAGGCGCGTCCAAGGACAAGCTAATACTAACCTTGGTATATAAACCTTTACTAAAGCCTCGAAACCCTACCTGACACATCAACGGTCCCCCGGAGTCCCCCGTTCATATCCCGCGCAAAACATGTCGTCCGTGACCCGGCACAGTGGCAGCACCCACTTGAATCCTTTACGCGAGTTGCCTCCGCATTCGTCATCACCCGTCATACAACTATTATAGCCACAAACCCCTACCTGACACATCAACGGTCCCCCGGAGTCCCCCGTTCATATCCCGCGCAGAACATGTCGACCGTGACCCGGTACAGTGGCAGCACCCACTTGAATCCTTTCACGCGAGTTGCCTCCGCATTCGTCATCACCCGTCATACAACTATTATAGCCACAAACCCCTACCTGACACATCAACGGTCCCCCGGAGTCCCCCGTTCATATCCCGCGCAGAACATGTCGACCGTGACCCGGTACAGTGGCAGCACCCACTTGAATCCTTTCACGCGAGTTGCCTCCGCATTCGTCATCACCCGTCATACAACTATTATAGCCACAAACCCCTACCTGACACATCAACGGTCCCCCGGAGTCTCCAAGGCACGCGTCCCGGCCGCCTCTCTCATATCCAGCGCAGAACATGTCGTCCGTGACTCGGTACAGTGGCAGCAGCCGCGTGCGACGGCGACACTCCGCGGTTGAGATCACGGGTAGTTCCACCTCTTGTAAGGTGTCCGCTGGGTGGGAAAGATAGAGGTTAGTCATAAGTGTGGTGGTTAAAAATTGATGTTGGAGGATGGAGGTTTTCACGAAGGCAGTGAGATAATATAATAAATGGGAATTAAAGGAAGCTAATGGCTTGGCCTTTCCCAAATTCAGTCGACTAAATTCAGAATCAAAATGCGTGAGAGCTAGTCAAAGTGGAATGTATTACTCATAGAATAAGCTAAAATTTTGTATCATTTATCATGTTTCAAAAGGCGTGATACAAAAATCGACGTTATTTTATAAGCATTACATTCCATTTTTATTTGCTCGTAACGCTTTATGCTTCTGAATTTAGCCAATAGTAAAAGCGCACAACCCAAGAGCTACCTACATCTGGACATCGATTACAACCAATAAAAAAATATTAAGTCACGACGTGCGAAGTCACCAAAATAAAAAAGAACACTTACGAAACACTCGCTCATGCTCGTACAGCTGTCCCCAACCGACCACAGTGCAGTGGTGCCCCGCTGGGGGCGCTGCCCGCGGCGGCGGCAAGCAGGCCGGCCTCAGCCGCGCATGCAGTTTCAAAGGATCAATCCTCAGCAATGCGATGTCGTTCCGGAAGCCTCTTGCTGCGTATCTTGGGTGCAACACGGCCTGTCGTACTCGGGACACGCGCTCCCAGGGACCCCGAGGCCACGCCCCGCGACGGACGGCGCCGAGACGCGCCACCCAGTGTGCTTCCGTCGCTCTGGAGACGTGGTTTTAGATGATTTGGTTATGAAAGCGAATAATATATATACGGACATACATAGTTGTGGCTAGGTAATGTATATTCATAATAAATGAGTGCTGATGACCACTCTATGATCTTGTACCTATGTCGATAAAATCCATATGTTTCGTCGATGATGATTTATCGTACATTTTACTTGCCCGACAGCTACATGGCATAGATACCATTTAGTACCACAGTGCAGCACCTAAGAAGGATCTCTCTGACGCTTGGACTGCTGAATGGGCACTGAGTGCACCTGTCGATGTTCCCTTCAAGCTGAACGTAAAGCAGCATCCAGCAGGCTTTAAAGAGTCACGGCGCGTCTGGTGTCTGCTGAACCGAATAAGAACAGGCGTCAGAAACTGTGCGTATCTATGGCACAAATGGGGTTGGTGCGAGGCAGCGGCATGCCAGTGCGGCTGCCCTGAGCAGTCAGTAAATCATATTATATTTGAATGTCCGGATACCAAGTACAGCGGGCAAGCGGAAGATTTTCAGTCCCTTTCGGCCGAAGCTCTCGCCTACTTGACGAAATGTAAATTGAAAATTTAAGTAGCAGTAGGAACTTAAAAGCCATACGATAAATAAATAAAATAAGTACCAACATCAACACTACAAACACACTTAACTATTATTTAGAAATTACAAAAGTAAGCAATAGTTATTTGCAAAATTACATTCTCACTGAACCTAGTTTTGGAAATAATGGGGTAAAAAATTATAAGCACTTATAAATTTGTTGTCCCGGGAATAGAACCACTCTTCTGCAATCCGCCTTGTACCTATTTTGTTCTTTCCGAATTGGTGAATATTTTGTCAAAAAAAAAAAGTTGCAACGAATACATTGCAGCGTGTAATATTTAGAGTACTCTGTGAGAGCTGTAATAGACCAAGTCTCAGCTCTTGGAGACTCCTACATTTTACCCCCTGTAGTGCATTCATCAATATTAAGAAACTACCTAGTAATTAGCTGTGGTTGTAACAGCAAATATCTAGGTAGTTTCATAATATTTATACAAACAAAAAACTTGACTTACAAAAAAGACAATAACCTATGTAAAAAAAGTTTACTCACTGATAAAAACAATGGCTGGCCGACAGCAGCCACTCGCCGTGTATGAGCGTCGCCCCGCACTGGAAGTCCCCGTCGCGGTACAGCGCGGCCTGCCACGGCCACGCGCCCGCCGCCGCGCCGCCGCCGCCCACCACCCTGCCCCAGCGCACATGCCCGTTACTGCCGCTACCCGGGTGCGATCGACAACAACTCTTTTCATATTCTCTACGTACTATTACGTATTCTATATAGGTATTCGGAGGTTTGCGCTGCGTGAAACGAGACCCGCGCGCGGTCGGCCGTAAGGGTTTGTTTCTTGATCGTATCAGGGGTGGTATTAGGGTATTTTTGAACCACTCGTATCCTCGTGGGCGCTCGCCTCTAAATGCCTGTCTTTTCTATCTCAAGTAACTTACCACGAGTGCAAAAGAGATAGGTAGCGCACGCGAGCGCCCGCATGAAGCGAGCGGTTCGAAAATAGAGCCTCGTGTCCTATCTCACGAGGTTCCACAATTCATTGGATGTTTAATATGAATTTTAGCTTTCTCCCGCCTGCTAATGGCTCGCCACACTCACAACACAATACCACAACGGGTAAAAGTCACGTGACTAACGGTCTAAGTTTCCTGATGATGTTCATGGAGGAAATGCCCGCTGTAATCTACCGGTTGTAATTTTATGTGAGTCATAAACAGGTGAAAGCTAAAATTCATATTAAAGATCTAATGAGGTTTGTTTCTATTTCATTGATGGTATTTTATCTCTACCGTCAGGCGCGCCCTGTACTAATCCCTCAATAAAATACGCGCCACGCAACTGATCCAGCGCGGTTTCCGTTTGTCGCAGCGCAGTCTCTGTTAAACACCGGTTGAGACCGTGGCGTCAGGCAGTCGCGATGCGACTGCCTGTGTCGTGTGTACAAACTGCAACTTAATCCTAATTACATTATAAGCGCATCAGGTGTAACTTACGGTAGTTAGGTAGAGCATACGTTCGTAGTTCTGATTCTGTTTTGAGCATAGATATAATCAAAGACAGAACTATGAGTGAAGGCCCACCTAACAGGCAGGTACACCAAGCGAATAAGCACGCTAGCTTGGAAATTATGCTTACATAATAGCTAGTACACACGCACACACACGACATGAGCAAAGCAGCTCTACACCCGTTGTTTGACAAAGCTTTTAGTGCACTTAGTTGATACCATGCATTGAAGTGCAAGTGCTGTGAGTCTATTCGAGAACAGAAAAGGTGCGTTGTTGATCGGACTCGGATATAGCAAGACGACATTGACGCGAGTTTTAAAGTTATTACGTAATTTTAAGGTGTTGGTGAAAATTGCTGTTCAGTTAAAAACTGCAGCGGCCCAAAAACATTTAAAACGACGCAACGCAAAAACGTGGCGAAAATGCAACGCGAGATATCTACTTAGCTTTTTCTATATGTTACCCACTTGCTACGTGATCATCAGAAGATACTTGTAGCACATAAATCCAGTTGTGTTGCGGTTTCATTACTTATTTGTGAGTTACGTCGTTTGTTCTAAGCCAAAAACAAAGACACGCTGAGATTTGACACTCAAGCAGCGGTCCGTCTTGAGACGCGCAACAAAATACAGGCTGTTACATGATATAATGTATGAAGCAGTGAACTGAATTTAGCACTCCAAATGTATTAAAACGATAGCTAAAATCATTTCTATCATCCGTGGAATAGCTGTACCTATTGTTTTAATACGTTTAGTGCTCCATCCCATTCACGGCTTCATATATTATGTAACACCCTGTATAAAAAGATTACTTTATTCTTTCTCCATTCAATTGTCATAAGAACCATGTCTATAAGTCTAGAAGCATCAAAACACCAAACTCACCTAGGCTGTTGCGCATCAGCATGCGGCCGTATCCCGCAATCCAGATCCTGGCAGCGCACGCGCAGCGCCCGTCGTTTTGCGCACGACGCGCGTCGGAAAGTGAGTCTCGTGTCGGCGGCCCGCGCCGCCGCGTTGTGCCAGACTTCCCAGTAGCCGGTCTGGCTGGTGCTGCGGCCTTCGCGGGCTTCGCGGGCCCAGGGGGAGTCGCTGGGGGGGAAAGGCAAAAGTAAATTTTGGGAGTTTCCACTAATCTGGATGGTGGAGTGGTTTGGTTGTTGATGGTATACAGGTATGTGTTTCACAGGTCAGTGTTACGAATACTAAGGCTTTGTAAATCGCAATAAGCTGATGATACACACATCAGGAAAAGATATTTGCTGCTGGAGAGGAAACATTTTCAAGATGGCTTCAAGTGAAAAAAAACGTACAGAAGAGGCAGCTTTGTAAGTCGCAATAAGCAGTAGATACATACATCAGGAAAAAGTGCTTTGCTGCTGGAGAAAAAAAAATACAAGATGCCTTGCAAGTGAGTCGGTAGTCAAAACCGACTGAAGAGAGAGAGCGAAAAATTATTTCAAGTGTAGTAAATAAGTTGCAAACTTACTGGAATGTCATAGCTCGACACACAGCCCTGCCGAGGTCTGGCAGCTTCAGTGAACTGTGAGCTTGCGTTACCACGTCGTCAAAACTGTCAACGCACAACCTTCCCCAGACGCCTCGTTTGCGCACCATTACAAAACCTGTAAATTGTAAATACCATTTTGTAAATAATTTCGACAGGTGTCTAATATTCTTCGTATTTAAATACAACTTCACTTTACCTTCTTCATTGTATGGAATGACTTCGTTATTATCCAGTTCATCGCCCAAAGCGACGCAGCTCTTTTCGTCGTCACCCATCGGACAGTCAGGGTTGCCGTCGCAAACTTGCGTCATTTCCACACACTGCTTAGCATTTGCGCACACGTATTGTCCTTCTTTGCACCACTCTGCGGATACGACCACATTAAGCAAAAAGTAAGTACTGCCACATTAGGTAAAAGGTAAATAATGGAAAAAGTATAGATCTTTTTTCATGAAGGCTGGTTTGTTTTTGGTTTTATTAGGCACACATCTTGTACACGTTCATAATCCGCTCTAGAGACTTATATATAAAAGGAATGAATCTGTTTGGCCCCGTGGTTTGGCTTTCCCCCGTAAGTCGAAATCTATTTATATTTAGAGGTCTCAGAATGAACCCTCTATCCATCTATCAAATGTTACACAGCTGAAATGTTACAAGTTCGAACGAAGACGCTAAGAAATGTTATTGTTCGCACATTTTTGCCAGTAACTTACCGCAACTGTTCTCATCCGAGTAGTCCCAGCAGTCCACTACCCCATCGCATATCTTGGCCTGCGAGAACTCGGCGCGCAGGTAGTCGGCGCATGAGCACGCGCGCTCGTCCTCGCCGCCCGGACAGTCCAGCAGCCGGTTGCAGCGAGACGTGAGCGGCAGACAGGCACTGTTGTTAGCGCACCGGAATGACGTACTAGTGTCACATTCGTCTGTAATAAATGAGGCCGATCGTATATTGCCTTTATCGTAAAAAGGTGTGTGAAAAGAAATATTACTCTTTATGATGTGTAGCACTCACCTTCTTTAATTACTTCTTTAACGACGTCGACATCTACCCCTTTTTCTAAAAAATCGTTGTTGTTAAACGGCTTGCTGTACGTTTTCTCTGGTTTATCAAAACTGTTATCGTCTTGTTTGTTTGGCACTTTGTTGTATGTTTTCGTTAATATTTTGAAGCCTGCCTGATTCAAAGTGTAACTAGATGGAATAGCTTTAGTTGAAATCACACCACCCGGCGCACGAAACAGAGATTTATTATCCGAATCTGAAATTGTAGCAAGGCTAGCGAGTTGCTTCAATTTATCAATGGTTAATGTATTTGTTTGGTTTATGGGTATTTCTAAAACAACATCCGGCTCTAGGGCTAGTTCATACGCTGGAATAGTTAGCGTTTTGTTCGCTTGTTTGCTACTCACACTTCCAGTTACATGATATGAAACTCTGTAGGTTCCGTTTGGAACATTGCTCACGTTTAACTTTTTTTTATTCTCTGTTACCATGCCGTCATCAATGCGTTTCTTTAAGTCCTCGCTTGATTTGGGCAGTCTATTTTTATTGGCATTTCCGGATGCATTTTCAATACGATAATTGTCCGAAACAGTAGCTAAGAACGTATCTTCATCGGAGACGCCTGATACTGTTGGCGACGTCACAATTTCAGAACTACTTGTCATACTTTCTGTTACGTCTCGGCCAGTCGATAAAGTTTCAGAACTCAAGTTCTCAATTATTTTTTGTGTCTCTGGATCGTTTTGAAAAAAGCCGCGGACACTTTCTTCTGCGGGCTCCACCTTTGGCCGTGGTCTTAAAGGTCGGTTACCAGCTAGGTTAGATTTAGCAGGCAACAAAGTTATTACGGTTGCTGTTGTAGTATCTATAACATCTTCTGATACCACCTCAACTAAACCCATTTTGTTATTACTGTGTCGTTCTTCCACTTCAACTTTATGTACTTCTGTCGTAGGTTTTTCTGAGGTATTATGTGAATATCTCTTTATAATTTCTGTTAGATTTCTTAAAATTGAGACTTTACTAGGAAATTTTGGAGTTGTATTGGGAACAGCGTCATTTCTGGTTATTATAGCTTGCAATGTATCATTGTAGTACTTCTCTGGAGAGTGTTTATTAAATGTATCGTTTTTGTTGGTCGACGTATGCACTAACTCCCAAGTGTGATGCGGTGGGCCTGTGCTAGGTATTATCGATACTTTATTATTAGGTCTCCTTGTAGAATTTTCTTTATTTGCTTCATCTTCACTATGTGTCTTATTATTCTTCATAGTACTACTGATCACCTCTTGCGTTGTTGTAGAAATTGTAGTACTCGAAGATTGACTTGTATTGTCGATGTTAGTCGTTGTACTCTGTGTGGTAGGAGATGTCGTCGTAGATGTCGTGGTGGACATTGTACTAGATGTGTTTTCTTTATGCTTTTTTACAATAGATGCACCTTCAAGTGCTATCTTTTCTGTACTGTTATCGGTATCATCCGGCTGAATATTTAAGGTAACTGATGTGGACTTTTCTTTAGGAGGTCTTTCGACAGGCTTTCCGTCACCTTCATTCGTGTTTGGAATTACAGACTCTTCGACTACCGAACTGATTTTATCAACAGGAATAGGATGTGGTTTTGGATAATGTGACCCCAATGTTTCTGTTTCTTTTATTCGTAGAGGCGGTGCGAAATTAGGTACTGTAAAGCTTGTATAAACCGGACCTGGGACATAGACGTCTGCAGCTAAATTAGGATCTTTATTATGTATACCGTCGAATTTTGGATTATCTCTCTGAGGTACCGGAGGAAGCGGGGGAACCGGAGTTAACATACTTTCCAAAAGTGAAATGTCATCTACAACCTCCGCTACTCCCATTCTATCTTCAGCATTTTGATCCTTTATTACTTCATCTATTACAGGCGGCGTGGAACTTGTGGTTTCGTAGAAAGGTTTCGTAATAGGACGCCAAGGCTCATTATCGACAACATGTGGAACAGTAAATAAAGAATCTATTTTAGGTAAATCTTTATAATGATTTTCATTGGTTAAAAGATCCAGTAGTATTTGGGATACGTTATTTGTTGTCGTAATTACTGTGGTCGTTGAGGCTGTCGTCGACGATGAAGTTGTGGATGTAGTTTCACTTTTCGGTGTTGGTTCCGTTCTCGGTTTAACATTTAGAGTAGATTTTATGGTAAAAGGTCGAGTCTTTGGTGTAGATGTAGGAACTTTCTTCGTTGTTGTCGGTCGTTGTGTTGTCGATTTCGTGAAAGTTGATTTCGTTGTTGTGCTGACTTTGGCTGCTGTAGGTGGTTTATAATTATGTTTTTCGTCATGTCGCGCGGGACTAGAGTTTTGTTTATTTTCCGTGATATCTGCCTCCGTTTTTGTAATTTGAAATGAACCGAATGATCCCTGTATTACGGGTATATTCTCTGTATCAATTTCAGGTTCATCTGGGTCTTTTTTCTTTGACGAATTGGGTTTAACGGTTGTTTTGCGTACGACCCCTACTCTGGTTTGAAGAGTTTTATCTTTTCCATTCGGCAATATGGGTGACTTTGGATAATTATTCGCCATACTTTCGTTCATTGCTTCTCTCACATAAGATTCAGAATGATACGTATGTTCTAAATCTCTTTTTATTACTATACTCGTTGTGTCTATTTTAATTTGTCCAAATGATGGATGCTTTGATAGTATATCTTGAACTAAGGTATTTTTAAGTGTCTCTTCTATATTTGACACTGAACTGGAATTAATAAAACAAATTTATTATTAATCCTGAAACCATTTCATCGTTTTGTTTATAGCCATATCATATTTATGGTACCTACAATCTAAAACATACCTAGGTATTTTTCTCCTGTCGAGATACAGCCTGAAGTGTACGTCTAGTCTCCTGTCCCCGAAGCCTGTGACCAATGCGCCGGCGAAGGCCTGCCGCAGCGGCGAGGCCGCGGCGAAGACCTGCCGCAGCCCTGCGCCGTACCTGCGCGCGCGCTCCCGCCACGCGGGGCTGTTCGGTGCCCCGCCATACACATCGCCCCGAGTCACGCGCATTGTGCCCTCGAATGACATGAATGCTGAAATGGTTGTTGAATTGAAATGAAAACAATTCGTTGGTTAAAATATCACTACAATGGCTAGACGGACTCGTCAATTTCTTTAAAAAAAATTGTGATGGCTACTTTCATACTTTTTGATAAAAGAAAAATTAAAAAAGTTTGCTATTCAGGAAAACTGACAGATACCTACTTTATTCTATGTAATTTTTAATCCTACTCACGATCTCAAAACTTAAGTCCAGAGAATAAAATTGTACCTTAGAATGTTGTTGAGACAGTTCTACCTATACTGCAAGTAGTAAAACATACTGAAATTCTCAAAACACAATGGAGCATTGCCTCGCGTTCTTGAAAATTAAAAGTAATGAGTCTGAATTGCCTCGCTAACCAAGATATTCTTAATGAGGTATGTTCATCTGAGGTTTTATGCCTCGTTTAGTTAGTGTAGCTAACTATGTTTTTATTATAATTGTGTTTAATTCTATGTAGAGAATACTTACTCAACTGTTGGGTTAAGTTGATCTTCCCTCATTCCAAAATACCTAGTTTGTTATTTTTATGCGAAACATAAATTTATTTTGTAATTTCTTTGTAATCAATTAAATAAATAAATAAATGAGTAATCAAATAGACGATGCAGGGCACTTTCTAGCAAACCTTGGATACGACAATTATCTTGGTTGTCCTGAGGCTGACATGATGGGGCTCACTACTGCAATGGTCCATATATCATGACGACAGCTGTTGCCCCTTAACCTCCGCTCCCCACACCTGCCACACAGGTAGTTCCACGACATAGATAAGGCTGGTGCTACTCACGCTCCCCATTGTCCGGTCTCAGCGCCCCCATGTAGAATGCGAGCGCCGCCACTGCCAGCACGGCGACCGCCGCCAATAGCGCCCCGCCGACCAGCGCGGCGGAGCACAGCCCGTTGCTGCGACTGCCGCCGCCCACGCTGCGCGGGTAGCCGCCGCCCGCAAAACGGTATTCGCTCTGTGGAGAAAAGAAGTGAAAGAGTAGTTGCATTAGTAAAGAGGCTGATGTTATATAGGTTGATGGGATACACCTACTTAAATTTATAGGAGATATACGTTTCGTTTACGTTTCGGCTAGGTAGTTATTTTTTCGTTGAAATCTCCTCTCGTATCTTCGGTGAAAATAATAATAACAATAATATAATATGCTTGGACAAATTCACACAGCGCCACCGAACAAAGTAAGCCAAGCTTGTGTTATGGGTAATTGTGGTACAAACAGTTCTCGTTCTGCCTCGCGCCTCATCGTCCAGCGGCTCATTACTCGCACTGTTGAAGCTTACTGTACACAAAGTTGCACTGCATAAGCACGGTATGGTAATTTATCGATTGCTTGCATCTTGTGTAGAAACCCAACCCACCTGAAAAGTGTGACGATCATGGCAAAACTATCTACTGGTGTAGAGGAGGACGTGGACAGTTATGGGCTAGTGGTGTGTGCTCTACCGGACAGGTACCTACAACAAAAGTTCGTACTAGCTATTTATGCTGCTAGACCTTGACTAGACTTCGACTAGACTTACTGCAATGTAATATAGATTGATTTTGTGTGCGATATCGATTAATTCAATTTAAGTTAATATGGGTAGCAGTTTTAAAGTGTTCTTGTGACAAATAGCCAATATAAAACGCGAAGTAGCCAAACATAAATACGCGATCAAACACGGATCGTGATCCATATTTCATCGTTGACAGCTCGTTTTTGTCATAGTCCCCAAGGTCCTAAAATTGTTTTATCTTTAAGAGTGTTAATAAATAGACCTCATAATTTATATCTCAGCGGGTTACTTCCTTGTCTGTTTACGATGTATTGCTCATGGATCGGCTTATAGAGGACGTATAAAGGTTCTCTACTTGTATGAAGGAGGGTATAATAAAAGTGCAAAAAATGTATCTCGTCATTTGAATATTGTAGCCAGGCACCTAAACTAACACGACTAGGTGCTATTTGTGTAAGTAAACAGCTACCTCAATCTAAATACACAACTACAGCCCACAAATCAAACAAAAACAAATGAAAAGCAAACCGCTGACGCTCACAGAATACCTTCTACGCCGCATTCTATTAGTGCTAACGCTAATAATGCATCGCGGCATAACCGGCGCATTGTTGCTTTCGGCCTTTCGGAGGCATCGACTCGTTTGCACGTGGCGTCGATGCGCTGCGCCTGCGCGCTATTACGGCGGTATGGGAACCTGGGTGGCGCCGGCTGGGAACCGCCGGAGGTGGCATTCGGCCCACCGCGGAACAGGGCTGCCAACGCGCTTGGGAGAGCTGGCTACCCGTTTAGGTGACATGGTCTACTTTATCAGAGCATACATGAAGATGAGCAGCGTATTCTATTTAAAAATATTTATTTTACCAAAGTGTCCCCTTTACTGAAATGTCTACCTTCTCTATCGAAATATCCTTTCAGAATAAATTACCGGGCAAGCCCTTATGTTTTAATTTTGTTTAATCATAACAAATTAAAACATAATATTAATCGAGGACCTATATATTTTTATGATACTGGTCTACTTATCTCAAGTATATAATATGTATTCTATCTACATTTGAAAGTATTGCCTTATTTTTATTTTCTATCTAAACTTACAAAACAAGGAAAGTAAAATGTTTATAAGGTTTTAACTAATTTAGGTAGGCAATTCTTTATTAAATAATTAATTACTTTCCGTCAATAGATAGGTAACCAACTGTAGTTATGATTTCATTTTTATGTGGGTGTAAAAGCCCAGTCTCTTGTTAGAGCCAACCCTAAACTCCCTACAGGGATTTAACCCGTCGCTCGCTGGCCGTTTCGCACCGTAAATCAGACGGCGACATAAACCTTCAGACGTCCGTGCCTTCAGAGCTAAGACGAACTAAGTAGTCAATAAATAACACGTGTCATCACAATATACCTATCACGATAGTTCGTATGGCATCCGTTTGCAATTTATTCTAAATGCACAATTTTGTCATGTTGGGAAATAATTCAGATAGAGAAAGCACTAAGGATTCTTATTGTTCGAAAGCACAGAATATTTATATTTAATGAAAGTTAAGAAGTAACCCAAAAAAGGTAAAAAGATTAAACAGGGGATTGTAAAATAATTGAAAAACCGGATAATTGCAATGAAGGTAAGAGAGAATTTCGTAATCACGTAATCATCCGTGCCATGTACAGAATATTTGCTAAAATTCGACTTATTTTAGGATAATTGCACATAACGGCCCACATTTCGTAGTTAAGTCATGGGTGTTGATTGGCAGATAAAACAATTGATAGATAGATGTGCTGATTACATTCCTTCGTCTTTTGTTGTTGTTGAATGTAATTTCAGTGTTATGTTAGTATTTTGGATTTTTATAATGATCCCGAAAATAGCTCGAACGATTCTAAATTCATTTTTATATTCTAATTATCAGGGTTTTTTAAATCGCGCGAGGATTTTCTTGAAAATACGATTTTTTAAATTATCATACCTACTATGACATATGCCTAAAAATTTGAGCATGTCGCGGTGTGAATTGAATTTGTGTACTTATTTACACAAAGTTAGAATAAAAAATTTATGAACAGACACAAACTCAGTTTAACTTAAAGACCAAACTAGACCATGAATCTAATAGTAGTTTATGCAACTGTCATATAATACCTAATTATATGCAGTTGCATACACTACTTTTTCTACACTCATATTTTTATGTTAAAATATCGTACCTATAATTTTTTCAACTTTGCTGGTAGGAAGCTGCGAGTCAGTTCTGTTGTATCTACGCGTCGAAGATATCAAGCGGCGGGAAATTCAATTTACTACTTTTACTTCTATTTACTTCAAATAAGAAAAAACATTCACAAACACAAATTACAACAATTAGAAAAAATATTCTGGTTAGCGGGAAAATAATTACACAGAAAATATAAACAGGAAAATTTAAATTTAAATTTGTCAAAGACATTTAAGGTATTCAGCCTACATTTTGCCGTGTCTCAGCGCCCGACAAAAAATTTTAAAAATAAAAGTGTTGCATAATGATTAAAAAGTTATTTTACGTTACAGCTGTATTTAAATTAGTATGGGAAATGCTGCATCGAAAAGTAATTTTTTAAAATTTTATAGGCTGGCGTGAAAAAAGTGTTGCGTTAAACAACTGTTTTCGAATATGAAATTGGAACATTACGCTATGAGTGTAGATAAAATTTATTTCAGCTTAGGTGGGAATCGCCCCAAAAGCTTGGTACAACTACCCGGTATGAATGATTACCACTTACCACGTCGTAAACAACACAAAACAGATCTAAGTAGGTGGGTACTCTAATATTCAGGAACCACTAAAACTTCTCCGACGTGGGATTGAAACTTCCCTTTCAATAATTTTTCCGCCTAGCTTTCCCAAGAGCATCTCAACTGGTACGTTAGTAGTAGTCGCATTATACTAAAGACTGGAATTTATATCGCTTTTTGTTGTGTTAATTTTCTAGATGAGGTCCGGAATGTCGATGAGCGAAACATTTTGGCGGGCTCGATTTTTTGCTAAGAGTAATTAAACTGTAGCGGTGGCCATTACAAGGCGGCTCGCATATTTACAAACGTAAGAATGAAGAAAGTCTGGCCGGAGAAATGATCCCAGGCCTCAAGCATACCCACAACTAATTTAATGACGAAATTGCTTCTCCCATACTGACAAATCGTAAGAATTTGTTTTTTGTTCCAGTAACATCGTTACTTCCTATTCCTCAAAGAGCCGTGAAGAGTAAATTCTTTGGGTTCAGTGGTAAGAGATAATTATTCGTCGATCAATTAATGGGTCGGTCATTATGGTGGGTTCACGAGTCCGGAGTATAAAATTGGGGGAGTACCTAAAATAATTTAGGTTTGGTTTTTCTATGTACGGCGTCTACGAATATTATTTAAACTGTCCGATTTCCGAATCGCCTAACAAGCGTGAACTAAGGCATGTTGGAGTAGGTTTACAGTGGCGAATTATTACGAGCCGCTAATGGATAAACATTAACATTAAGTTGCCTAAATTAGTGGTAAACTTATACATTACTTCAATTAACTCAATTTTAACTCATCGAACAAAAAATCCATTAATGACAACTATACCTAATTAGTATATTTACTTATTTATACTTTTTTATTTTATTACTTACTTAATTTTTTAAACATGTCAATTAAGAACAATTGGGTAGGTATTCTCAATAAATTATTAAGTACAAATCGGGGACAATACAAGGAACTGGATGTATTACGTGCCATACCTGTAGGTAAGCGTCGACCAAGAGGTAATTTGCTACAGGGGCGGCGGAAGGCGGAGGGGGTCCTATAATTGCAATTATTACTTATTTATTAAGCGAGCTCTGCATCCGGCGTGTAATTGCGGCTCGGAGTCGCGTAATGAGGTCCCTGCCCCGCGACGGCATTGCTGGAACCGTATGGGACCTTAGTTGTTTTTGGGGCTTGCATATTCTTGTGAAAGTAATATTTTAGTACCTACCTACATCGTTTAGTATTTGTAAATATACTTTACTAGTATTTTATTTTTTTTAAATGTAAAAAAGTAAGTTTTTCTTTATTTAGTTTTCATTAAGGATATATAGAATTTACCTATGTTTTATTATTAATCAATATTTACTAATGTATCTGCAATCGTCTACAAATAAGATATTATCAGGTTTGATAGATGACGCAGAGCAAGTTCGTGTACTTAAACAAACTAGTTTTAAGATGACCGTTAGGACATTGATATTAAAATAAGTGAAAAGATAAGAATAAAAAAAAGTTGGACCAAAATAACAGGTCCCACCGAGATTTGAACTCGGATCGCTGGATTCAGAGTCCAGAGTGCTAACCATTACACCATGGGACCGTTGGATTCGGAGTGCGAAATTACCAGTTAGTTCCGTTATAAGCTTTCATCTTATGTTTAACATGGTATGCCACAATAGTGTCCACAACTTACAAGTTTCGAAGTATTTTTATGTTTATTTCTTTTTTCATAGCTGTTATAATGTCAAAGGTCAATATACTGATACGCCGTCAAGTTTTTCACGCTTCATTTAATATACCGCTGACTCTACAATTTTATGTTTATTTCTTGATTATTATTGACTGTTATAAAATAGGTAAGTATAAGTGTTTATATTCTACGTCAATCAACCTTGGAAGGTATAGCATTTTCAAGGAATAATATACCTACATATACTTAAGTACGTACTAATAATTTTTAATATGCACTTTAACACATGAATAAACAGCCACGCGGACTCTGACGGAGTAATAAATATCTAGATACAGATATCGGCCTATTAGCCGTGTGGTGTCCGGCAGAGTAGAATAGCACCAACCCCTTATACTCATGGGTGTCGTACAAGGCGACTAATGTTTTTGAGGCGAAAGATCAAGAGTCTCCGTAGTCTGGAAAATGGGCAGCAGCATTTTCCATTGTTATATTTAAACACTGCGATCTCGAACCCGCCTGCCAAGCGTGGAGATTATCGCAATAACCTCCCCTTTCGTGGGAGAGGCTTAGGGCCTCTTGTGGGTCCTGCAGTGGACTGTTACGGGCTGTGATGATGATATCGACCATAAATAATGCACATCGGCTTGATTCGGCTTCGTATTTACTCCCACGCGTGCGACAGAGACGACGCTTTACGAAGCCGAGCTAGCCGAAGGGCATTATTTACGGACGATACCTGTACCGTATTTACTATTAGGAGCCCTGTAAAGCAATAAATATCTAACATTCAATATCATATCAATATTATGCTCATATATCAATTTATATGAGCATTCAGATTAATAACTTACCTACATTTCGTAGTAAATAATATACTACGTACTCATCTACTCCGTATCGGATATAACTAAGAAGCGTATCAGATAAGTTAATCCTTTACTAAGCATAAGAAGCCGTAAGTAATTTGAGTAATTTAAAGACACAACATACACAACATTATAGACACGACAATGTAATTTACTATAATGTTATTGTAGTGTTGATACAAGTAGGTTAGCTATCGACAATTATCGTCCTTAGTCACATTGAGACGACCCGATGACCGTGGTCCCGATGCAACAGTGCCAACGACACGTATTCAGATAAGTTGGCCAGGGAGGCAATGGAAGGGGGGTCAAATAATAAAATTAAGATTATCTGGTCAGGGAAGCACCCAGAAGGAGGGGGAGGGGTCAAATAAAAATCACCCATTCAAGTCACATGAACAATATCAACTAAGGGCGGATTGCACCAAAAACGTCATTCTTAAACGCGTTTAAGAATTTGGTGCAAGCCGAGCTGAATGTTTACATCAAGCATTAAAGTATGTACCTAAGCGTACTTAGATGCACAAACCCAAGGTATTGGCATGATCTCATAATTATTAAGCCACTTGTTGTTTTACCTATACCTACATACCTACTAGATGCGTCTCTGTCCTTACATTGTCCGTCAATGCCTGCCTAGATACAGAGTTTCCTTTACTAGTGTCTCATGGTACACGCTAATTTTACGCCACTTGGACCTTAATTCCGTCCGCTCATAATAGCGAAATAATTGACAAGATTAGCATAAGATAATTACATAACGATTTTTATTATCATGTCGTTGTTGGTGATGACTTAATCTAATAAAGTCGTAATACCTATAGCAAAAACTATATTACAAACTCCACAAATCTTGATCAGATGGTTTTTAAGTAGGTTTAGGTATAAGTATAAGATGTTAATAGAACTTATTTTTTATTAAAAATTCATTCATATTACAGTACATTGGTGGACTTAAAGCTACGTAGCTTTATGTACCAGTCAACCAGAAAGCATTTATCAAAAAATTACAAGGCGCTGCACCAAACAAGAAGAGAACAGAAAATAGAAAAAGTAACATTACATTTAAATCTTACAAACTTGAGAAAGGCAATGTGTAGAATATTGAAAATATTTTAGACAACTTATATCGAAGACATTTTCATGTAGAGAAAGTCGTGAGGATTCCATAAAAATGCTTCAATATTCTGAGTTATCCTTACGAAGATGAGTCCAACAACAAAGGCACCGAAGGAGGCGTCGAGTTATGAGGTTGGTCATTGGCCCGCTATTATTAGATATTGTTTCGAGATGTTCATGCGCTGAGATGCGCATAATGATCGCTCGGGCTGCGCGGGACCGGACGGCCTTGCGCTTGCTCATCCCCGACCCCAACATTGATACTAGCTAGCTAGTTATTATACTATGAGGTACGTAAAGCTACTATACTTAGGTATACATAGAGGCTGGAATACAGCGCATCATTTTTCTTTGATCCAGATGGATGTTTCAATTTCGCAATAGTGAGCAGATGAGGATTGAGTGGCTCACTTAGTGTAATGTGTTTTTACGACCCTTTTCCCACAATGTTGCACAGGGATGTAATTCCTAATTTTGATATAGCTTACTAGACGTTTTCGCAAATTGCATACTGTAAAAAATGGGACACCGCCCATTGTCGCATCCGCTCAGTCTATGTGAGACGAATAAATAATTGAAATCCCCAATACTCCAACACTCATAGTTTTGGATGGCAGCTGTTAATCTAACAACCCCTAATGATTATCACAAAATTAGGTAATTCAAGAATTTGTTTACTTTTTATACAAAAGAGTTCAACACGTAGACGTTTATGTCTTTTATATGAATGTAAAAATGAACTTACATAATTAAAATTTGTAATATACCAGGTTTCTATTACTCTAATTAAGAGCGCGGTTAACAGGTTAAACATTTGTGTTATTGTTATACGTATACACATTAAATCAACACTTCGTTCGCATGTGAACTCTGCCCCTACTCCATCCTTACTCTACCCTACCCCATCTTTCTGATGCAGATCCAGTGGACATTCTGGAACAGTATACATATACAGTATAGACGTTCTATCTGATACAGACATTCTAGTGGACGGTGTGATACTGTGATACAGTGGTGATCCTGAAACAGGGGACATTTTGATATAGTGGACCATGAACAACGATATCCACAATGTATTGATTTGTCAACTAGCTAATTTCTAAAACGTTTCAGTTTTTATTTATAGGTAATGAAAACGTACAAGTAAGCTAGAAAGATAGACAGCAAAACGCAGAACTTAAATTAGTATCAAATTCAATGTCAGAATATGGATTTGTACGTAATCACTACCAAGTTTGTGATCGATACGAAAACCTTCATTAACCAATAGTTCGTACGTTACAACAAAAGCTGTTGTACTGTTTACGAACTAAATGTTCAGTTTTCGTCAATTAGACAACGTTTGTCGAAGTAATTGGTGTGCAAGGCCCTTGCGGCGTGTGTGGGTCATGGGTGTACGCGTAATGAGACTGCACGGGAACTAACATCTTAGTCATGAGCTAGCATTGAACGAAGGTAAATATTTGAACTAAGAGCCACGGAGGATGATATAATCTTCAAATTGCGATTAATTGCGACGTATTTATGCGTTATTAAAAACGACACGCCACTCCGTGCTGGGAATACGAATCTGAATTATGTAAAAACGGGTAATTACAGTCACAGAACGACACAGCGGCACGTCATATTGTCCTCGGTGACTGACTTAATACTCCTCATTTGCCTTGTGTTAATGTGGCCAGTTGCCTAGACCCGACGCGCAATTTACGCGGAATAGGTGCTAGCGTCGCTCCCGGCACGCCGTGACGAGACGGGCTGACAGCCGGACCGCAGATTACACATAATAAAGCTTATTATCTGCGACTATTGTAAACGATAAGGAAGAGTTTTTGTTAGAAAAGCCTTCGGGCTTTTACGCAGCGCTATTTTGTGTAACGAAACCATAGAATACGAAATATGTAGCGTAGGGTTGAATATGTGAATCAGATTGCTTATGTTAAGCTTATAGAGTTGTAGATAATTATATCACTAGTTTGCTTTATGTACCTATTAGTCATTGTTTATAAATATTAGTATAATTTATAAAATTGCGAATGCGATCGCGAATATATCATACAAAGCACAAGCAAAAAATTTAACATTTATTAGATAAAAAATGGAGTGCTATTGAATAATGCTCGAGGAAAAAATATTAAAATCATATTAAGGATTTTTTACGTGCACCAACGAGATCTCTGAGCCAGCTGGTCTCTGTGTGAACTCGATGAATCATACGCCGAGGCTTCGACGTGTAGTCCTTTGTGATTTAACATACTCCAAATCATAACACGATAATACCTACATACCAACGTGATAAAGTGACAAAAAACCTTGACATGCGAATACCGAAACTTCTTTACATGATCGTAAAAAATAATTTACACTTATAAGAACTAGCTCTCAAGGCTTTGAACTGAATCAAGGTTGACTCCCGCACTTCTTGTTAGAACATGGTGTTAATTAATCATTTGCTAAGCATGAAGGTAAGTACATATGCGTTGATTGACTGACTACCTGTGAAAAATAAGACGTTATCAGTCTGATGATCGATTAGGAAAATTAAAATTAAGCAAGGAAGGAAATTAGGATTAGGATTTCTCTCGCTGTTAGAAATTCAACATTTTTCTTAATCCATTGTTCTGTATTTGTAATGTCACTAAAAACTATGTTCAACATTAAATTATTGTAGAAGATCGTTAATAATAAGTTTCTTTCAGAGATTTCAGTAACATATCTAATACAAATTTGTGGCTAGGAAAAATGTCAAATTCGGGATGTCACAGCGCGAGAATAGGGCTCCAGGATTGCCTACAATTTTTTTATTTTTAGTACGTCAAAATAAAATATACCTACATATCTACGTACGTAAAAGAAGTCTCAAAAAAGACAAAGTTCGAAAGTGTATTTATTTATATGGAATTTTTAAAATCGATGACTTCTCAAGACCATTGGTGAATTTTGGTGAGTAAGATGGCTTCGTGTAAGTTTTAAAGTGCACACTTACAAAGCACACAAAAATTGTTTCGTTTTGGAAATTCGAATGTCTGAGTATCGCCTAACCAGAATTGTCTAATGGTGGGTTTAAAATTGTCAGTTCCAAGAACGTACGTAGAATATAGTAAAAGCTTTCGTGGTAAATGGCGTACCATTTGTCAACTAAAAAGAAAGTATCCATTGTTTCTTATCAAGAAGCTTTGTCTGAAAAATGAGGACAATTCGTCTAACGAAGATTTCATCTACGATATTGCCTAAACACTAAGTATATTCATAGATAGTAGCAGTTAATTTTTCTTCTAAAAAAAATAAGAGAAAATAACAACAAGGTATAAAATCTTAAGTTAATGGTGAATGTAACTTTTAAAACTTGTATTATTGGTTTCTGAGGGTTATGGAGTTCAAAGAGAAATCACCCGATTGACGGCGAGGCGGACGGCTGTCAACACGTTTGAAGACTGAAGAATGCGCTCGTGTGAGCCAAAGAATGCACACCGCCAAAGCCGCATTCTGCCGCAGAACGATCAATTTGATCGCCATAACCAAGCCATAACGAGATATGGCCGCGGCAAGGATCGACCGCCATTTTTCTCATTTCCCCCCGCGCGTATCTATTTGAGCTTATGGACGCTGCTGAAGAGAATCGATGATGATCCCTGTAAAAACGAATCTAATAGGAGAGAACGTAGAAGTAAGAAATACGAAAAACGTGGTTCCCTTCTACCAGTGTTATAGTGATCCAACTTCACTGTGTTAATTGCTGGGGTAATAATAATGCGAGCAAAATAAATCATATTCTGAGACTTATTTACACGGGCGTTTCTAATTCACTATCACAGCCTATGACAGTTCACTGCAGGACTTAGGGCCTCTCCCACGAAAAGGGAGGTTATTGCCATAATCTCCACGCTTGGCAGGTGGGTTGGAGATCGCAGTGTTTCGCTATATTTATGGAAAACGCTGCTGCCCATTTTTCAGTTTACGGAGACTCTAGATCTTTTACCTCGTAAACATTAGTCGCCTTGTACGACACCCACGTAAGGGGTTTGTGCTATTCTACACTGCCGGACACCAGACGGCTATGTTTCTAAATACTTGCATATAAATACTAAATAACCTACTACTACACTTACTTATAAAGTGATTGGTGCCAATAGCTGCGCGTACGCAGCCGCGCCGCAGTTACGCTGCGGTATTCGCGGTCTTTTATGGTTCCCGGACAACAAATCGCTGCGCGGTACCTACGCCTAGGTCTCATCATCGCACGCTTCGTATGGCGTCGCTATTTATGGGCAATAATGTGCAAGGATATGTGAAGAATGTTAGTACACGACGTTTTTATTGTTTAACCGATTTAACGATGTCGGCTCCGTGGTACTGTCAGATCTGCGCCGGTCAAGTAATAGTCGGACACACTGCGCGCCGCCAGCGTAGATAGACTAAGGTTTATTTTATTGGAGGTACCATTTTCAAATTTTTTAAAGGTATGTCGCTCTATTTTGTTTATTTATCCAAAAATTAAGTAAGCTCATTACCGGGGGTGATTACTTTGATTTACTAGGTAACCTTTTCTGTATAAATCAAGGTATTTTTATACACATAAAAGACGGTACACTGGTGGTAACACTGAATGAAACATTAGAACCTATGGAGAAAGTTAGGTCCGTACTATGTACAAATTGTGAGTTTATTACCTATTACCTACTCAATTGGGCGTGATCTTTATTTCGTATTCTTAGATGCTGGTGAAATGTCCACCTTATAGGAGGCCTACCAAGCGCGGTCTGCGAGCTATGTGCCCTGCCCACTGCCACTTAAGCTTGGCAATCATTCCTCTTTTAAAGTAACCACGGTCCTCATAAACGTCTGAGATTTCTCAAATATTTAGCGTTAACACATACTAGTGTTACATTCTTATTCATAAACATTCTTTATAAAATTTTAAAAGGTTTATTTTTATGGTAAGCATTGATATTTCCGAGTGGCCAGCATGCCGCGATTGCCGCGCGAGTGTGTCGCGTAGCGGTACTCCGGTCACGGTGCGCTGTTGCGCGCGCGCACCCACCACTTGTATTGGACAAGTCCCGCTTAGTCGCGATTAACTTTGACAGCATTACTTGTTTTGTTTTTTTTTTCTTGGTAAAAAATGCATCGCAGCACCGGCGTGACAGTCGGGAAGCTAATCTTGATCTATGCCGCGTATGAAATAGTTTACAGTTATAATTAGATGATGACGTCGATGATGACTCTGCATAGCATTCTACTCGTAGTTTTGATTAATTTATTCGAATACTTTTAAGCGAAATGTTGTGGTTTCTCCGGACTCATTTTGGGACACAGTTACATTATACTATTCTACTTCATTCATTTTCTCATCGTCACTGAAATAATTCAACCGCCAACTATTCTACTGATGCCGACGGTTTTGGAATCACAAACAATGCATGGATTTGTACTACACTCTAGCGAAGCGCCCCGACTTCACACGGATTATTTCGTCTTTTTATTACTATACAATTCGTGTAATATACAAATAAACCTTCCGGAAGAAATTATCTAACTGATGGTGAGAACAGCATCAAAATCAGTTGTGTGGTTTATGCGGAGTTAGCGGCAATACAGACAGTCAAACAGACGCGGAAAGCGACTTTATAAAGAACCAACAAAGTCTCGGTCAAGATCTAGATCTTCGCCATCACTATACTTAAGGAAAACCTGGCCAAGATCTCAAAATGAGTAGCGTGCAATTGCAAGCGTCAACTGCGACAGATCAATCAATGGCGGCACCGTTGATAACGGAACAAATAATGTCACAATAACAACGAGATTACCTACGTTGTGAATCGAAGCAGTTTCCACCGGCTCCACACAGCGATGACTATAATCACGCATCCAACGCTACCACAACGTAATAGCGATAACTGCAGGTTACCTAGAACTAGAAAGTAGCACGTCGAGTACACCATCTAGACGACAATAGCGTATGTTACACACTGTATTTGTTATCGTCTACTTACGCGGCTTGCAGCAAATTCTTAAACGCATTTAAGCTGATACTTAAACAAATAAGATTACAAATAAAATAAAATAAATCATAACAAGCTTTTATTGCGCGGTATAATACCTGCTCATCAAGAACATTCCAAAGAGCAAAAACATATTATTGCGTTCATTATTTACTATGACCACCTTCCGACTCCATCATCAGACCTGCTTCATGGTAACATATGAATGCATTGTCATTCCAAGTCACATAGGTACACCAAATTTCCGCTCAATCGGATACCAAATGGTCGAATGGTTTGCAAATTTTGACGGACAACTTACATACGAACAGTGCAAGTTAAATAAAAGCTTGTTAAAACGTTAAACGTCATTCTTAAACGTGTTTAAGAATTTGGTGCAAGCCAGGCTTATTACTTGACAATAAACGTTCAACTAAACTCTGAGCAATCGCTATAAATGTAAGTTACTCTGGAATTACAAGGAGAGACGACCTGTAAATATGCCATGTCGTGTTTCCTTCCTGTTGTTTGTCATTCATTGTACTTACTTCTTAGTTAACTACACGTGTAGTCTTATTCGAAAGTATTCTATTTATTTCTCTTTTACCGATGCACCTCGGAATTTCTAAACTAGACTAGAAAAGGTCATTTTTGTATGGAGATAGGTGTGAATATGTCAAACAACTACATTTTTAAAATTTTTGCCGCGACTGCGACAGGACCTGCTAGTTTATAATACATATCTTCCCATTAGTTTCACCCTGGTCTCTTTGCACAGAATAAGAAAATTTCAGTACCTAATTTAAAATAATCTTTTAGCCTTCCCGCGGTACCAAAGTAACTTTTAGTGGTCCAGGTATCATGTCAAAATTGAACCTGCAGAACAAAATTCAATAAAATATATTGGTCACTCCATCAAACTCACTATACCCAGGTCATCGTTCCTATTTGAGGCTGGCCTTGATGAGGTATAAATTATGATTAATAATGAATACGCTCCTCGGACCACTTTCTCCCAGACGCACCCACTCGCCTATAAAATTTCTTTAAGGTAAATGCACCTATTAAGGCCCGAGGTCTCCAAAAGGAAAGGGGCCGGTGTAGGTCAAGGTCCGCGGTCACTCACCCAGTACCCTCAGCCTGCCACCGATGGACGTATTTGCTTATATCTACGTCATTGGGACGAAAAGTTTTTATTTATTTTATAAAGATAAACATAATTTGCTAAAAGCACAGAATACAACTACTTGTTGAATGTGAATGATCGATTATCACTAGAAGCATATGGGAGAAAGGGTTACTGCTAAGAGTAAAAAAGTTGCATTTTCTTTTCATGTTTTACAAGTATTTAAGATGGTGACATGTTTCCAGTATACACATAGGTACCTAATTCAAATACCCCGAGTAGTGTAGTTATTCTCTAAGCAATAAATAAAAACACTCCAAATATCAATGCATTAAATCAAATATTGTAATCTAATACTCTTGACAAAAAAAACTACAATGTAAAGCTTTAAAGTTTGACAGGTGTCAGTGGGTACCTAATGGGTTCTTCTTAGCAGACTAACATTTATTCCTCACATCATAAAAAATACTACGTGTAGGTATGTCACTGGGTCCCACTGTGATGAATGGTAATATCGGCGTCACCTGCGCAGTGGTTTATCGTTTTCTGTCCACATTTCCCGCTGTAGGTCGCGGTGACAATTTTCGGCACACTGACCTGACATTGCGGTTGAGTCTGGTACTTTATTATTGGAAAACCACATTCCTTACGTGTCTCGATTTCCATATTTTTGTAAAGTTAGGATTAATTTGACGAAAACAGTTGCTTATTTCAGGAATTATTACAATTACTTTTTGGAAGCGTGTTCGTAGTTATTCTATGAATTTTTAACATCAAAAGCTTATACAATTACGTAATTTAATTTATTGGTTTGTAACAAAAAATAAACCTCTGAATTACGTTTCTTACGAGGTAACATGCGTCGTGACCGACGATAGTAATACTTCCTCAAAAAAATCCTTGAATAACATAAATATTATAATTTTGACAATGTAATAAAAATATATTATATTGAATAAAGAGAAATACTGAAGAACTGCGAGATGAATAAGGATTTATTGCGTATTGTGCGCGCAGGATTCGATTTACTTGCAATCAAAAGCTGTCAAGCACAAAGAAGAAAGATAAAATTTACCATCCATCATTATATTAACGGTTCATTAGCAGGATGATGTATGGTCACATTAAGGTTCGTTCTCAAGTTATCCATGATTAGGTAATTACAATTATGCAGTAAAGACTGGGCGTGTATAGGTCCCAATAAATCAAAATTGCATATCTACTGTCGTGAATTACTTGCACCAAGATAATTCGGATGAGAGAGTAAATGCAGTAGTACTTCTCATTCTTTTTATATAATTATTTTCTCTGAAATAGATAACGCGAAGATAAGGTGACTGGAAAGTAGGTGATTTAATGACATAGGTGTGAATTTCATCGAAGGGATTATAGGGCCCTACGTCCATCGTCTGGGCCCAAGCCAATCTCACCTGCAAGCCCTGCTGTTATACGGACGAGGCTCTGGCGAATCAGCTTGCTGCTGAGTCTGGATTTACCGATAGGAAGAAGAGTGAAGGTATGCTAGCTACGAAATGAAATTAGAAAAAATCGTATTTTGTAGCTGGCAGAATTCTGGCGACGAAATGGTACGAATGTCGAATTTCAAAATCAATTTTGATCCTTCTTTAAATTGTTTTTATGGCATATGGCGGTTTGTAATATGGAACATCAGGTCTTTATCGTCATGTCGAATATTATAATGTGTAGGGAATAAGATTTAAATGTAAACCTTACTTAAATAGGTACATATACTTGGACTATTTTCCTTCCCATGAATGAGGTAGATATTTGCATTCGAATCAATGCAGTCAGAGTCGCATTCCACTAAAACCTGTTGCTGATCAATTAGCGTTGATTTATTCTAATGCGACATATTGTGTGAAAACTGTTGTCCCCGGACTGACCACCTCCCGGTCATAAGAGCGCCCATCGAGATAAAGATACGTGAATCACGATATTATGCAGCATGTTTTTGTAAGTTAATTAGATGCCGCGGTAAATAAATTTTCAATACAAAGGTTTTTATGAAATGTTATGTTCTAATGGTCTTGGCATATCTATTGTCACTCCAGACTCGTCATTTGCTATTTACTCGTGGACCCATAAACATACTCTTGACCAGAATGCGTATTAGCATGTTGTAGGCCTACTTACTGTTAAATTAATGACATCTATCTATTTTATATAACAATCAATTGCTGTGCGTTAATCTCGCTAAAACTTAAAAACGGCTGGACTGATTTGAATAATTATATTTTTATTATATCTAGGTTATAACAATGTGGTGGTGGTTTTAACACAAAGAAAAAAGGTAGGTAGGGGTAAATTAGGTGTAGGGTAAAGGTATGGTAGGGGTAAGACGCCACGCGAAAAAAGTCGCGCCGCACCCAGTATCCCTAATAAAAATAGGTCCGTAACGTAACCTTACTCCATGAAACATGCATTACTTAAGTACCAATCAAAATTCCCTGTTATTCTCAGTTGTATTCCCTTTCTCATTAAAGTATTGAGTACCGAGTCCGCGGTCGATTGGATCTTAATGAGCGAGTTTTGGTATCGTTTCGGGCTAGGCGAGGAGCGGTCAGTGATCCCGGCGCGGCCGTGGGCGGCAGGCACGGGCTCAGTCTTGGTCACTGGTGCTAAAAGATGCTTCAATGAAACACCTGTATTCGGTCAGATTTGATCTAGAGGAAAGATTAGTCTGAGATAGAAAGGGGTAAATAGGCATTAAAGAAATTTCTACTTTGAAAGAAATGCTTCCTAAGAAATAAAATAAAATTTTAAATCTCTTCTGCGAAGCCAGGATAATTTAAATCGAACAAAACAATTAGGTACCTAAATTCGTAAGTTAAATAAAATCATCAACACTAAAGCTGTAAACCTTATTAAACTTTGTGGTATAATAAACATTGAGTCTGATTGAACAGTCTCGGGAGCCGATTAGCACCCCGTGACGTGATTATTATTATTATTAAAATAAACTCTACGCTAAAATAAACAGAAAACGCTACCTATAGGTACCCAACAGCCCTCTTAGTTTAAAATTTTCGGCATTGCATTATTTTTTACTAAATGGTGAAACCGGCCGCGCCTCTGGCAAGTATAGGTGGGGAAAGTGAATTGGGGATCTCCCAAACTGCAGTCGCGATAATATCCGTGTGATAACATCGTTTTGGCCAAAGAAAAGCCTCCCACAGTGGTGCAGTTAGAACATTCTTGTTTACAATGGCTTCGTCACGTCGCGTTTAGGACACGGAATCATTTTGTGTTAGGCAAAGATAATTCTTATTAAGTCAACATCATCATCAAAATCAACATCGACTTATGTCTTAGAAGCTAACCAGCTAGGACCTAGGATAGGCTAGGAAATGGGCAAATTTAACTTTACAACTTAATATTACATTCTACGCTGCGATGTCAAGCGTGGAGATTATGGCATTATCGTCTACTGATGTGGAAGAGGATCAAGTCCAGATGGATGGCTTATTGGCTGTTGATATGATGATGATCCAGCCGACAATCACGATTTCTGCCAGCTACCAGGGTCCGCTTTTCTGGTCGTCCTTCTCCACTTCACCAGGTCTTCTGCATCCTTATGTCTATAAGCTATTGTCTTTTGTATCCGACTCAGACACTTAGCAAGATACCGGCTGTTAACAATATTTTATCCTACCTAGATCCGCAACTGTGTGGCGAGGGTTTACAGCGTTGCTGTATTTTATCTGCGCAAATAACTTATCCTGACCGTAAAATTCTCTCGGTCCAGTGGAGATAGCTAACAATTAACTGCAGAAGTATTTTTAATTGAGTAGTTACCAATGCTATGTGGAAAGTTTATATTTTTCCTAATATTACACACTAAAGAGTCTTCAAAACGGCTTTTATCATAGGTCGGAAAATTGGCATCAAATAAACGTGTCATTTCATTACATACAGATTATAATATAACATTTTTGAACATATTATTAAAACAAGAAGATTCAGGTTCGGCAGTCCCACCCGATTAGCTGGTGAACGTTATAAACCAGAACTTAGAACCCAGATTGACAATATCGCTTCCGATCCCGCATCGCAATCTCAGAGCTGACGAGCGAGAGGTGAGAAGCAGTTGTTTTCTACATCAACTTTATTAACCCCCGACACAAAAAGGTCTGTATATCAGTGTATCTGTCTGCATTATTGGAGCATCCGAACAAAACCGATTATTTCAGTGCGGTTCTCTATATTTGAATACCAGTTTAATCGACATGGTCGTCCTTAGCTTTCGGTTCAGCAGGTTAGAAAATATTGGAAATATTTGATGTCGGATGTTTTCCGACATCTGTCGGTTATATGGTTATTACTGCTCGGTTCGTGGTTCCACATCTATGCCGCGGCTGCTTGCGATGCGCGAGGCGTGCGCGCGCGCATGCCTAGGCGTATTCTAGCATCCGTAGCCAAGAGCCAGTAGATGGGCTCAATACTGATAAGCCTGAATGCTCGTAATAAGCAATTGCATAGCTAATAGACCATAGACTCCCAGCTGCACTGTTACACGACGTGCCTACCGCAAAACCTTCAGTTTATTATTCAATAAGTATCTGATGAACTTATTTGACGATCAACAATTATGCGAACCCTATTATGTGAACAGATTGTATTGTTGTTGTTATCTTTGTGTAGGTACATATTTTTGTATTGAAAATATGTGTTGAACCTATTTATTATCATCAATGGATATCGACCTTCGACTCACATCGGCCCTTTTCCAATACGTAGATACTTATATTTCTTAGATCGTTTACCTACTCTAGGGATCGGATGACTCCTTGAAACAATTTTTATTCCGATTTCTATTCCTACTCCTTCACTGTTCATGCTACAAGGTTGTGGAACTCTCTGCCGTATGAAATACGCGATAGTATCTAAATCTATCAGTATTTTTAAGAAACGTGTGAAAGAGCACTATCTCTCTCTTAGTTCCTGAAAATGCAGGGTACAATGCCTGTAGATAATTTGTAGGTATCTATGTATTTTATGTATTGGTATATGTAGTTTATTATATTAGGTTATTATATGTGTATGTATATTTAGTTAGTTAAAGTGCATGTCTGATCTGCGAGTACTTATCACATATATCTTTGATAGTTCTGCTAGAAGAGATTTCTTCTAAGAAATAAGCAGCGGCTGTTGTGTCATCTATAACTCTGTATTTTTCCTCAAAGTTTCATGCCTACAATAAACTGAAAAATTAATAAATACATTTTTGTCGGAGTAATGTCTACCAGTTTTAATAGTACATTTAGTATATTTATTCAATTTTAGGTATTGTAATAACTTGTCACAACTGATTCCAAAGTAGGTAGTAGGTGGTGGTGGTTCATTATAAGCTAGGAATTTCGAAGAAATACCTTTTATGAACTAGGAAAAAGCATTTAGCTTTCTTAGCTTTGGAGTCGTGTGAGTTGCAGCCTGAGATGAAATTTCATTTAGAAAGTGACAGTGACAGTGGTGCCATATTGTCCACCGCAAATGATTCACTTCATTTGCCTTCTGAGAAATAAAACCCACAAAAGGAAACACTTTCTATTCAGCGAGATAGGTAGGCGTCACGAAATCAGCTGGAAGAATAATTTTTTAGCCGCTGTGTCGCTGTCTGCGAGGAGAAAGGCCTGGCCGAGTGACCCACTGAGGCCTTTCCTTGCGAGTTTATTGTTCTTCGTGAAATGTTTTGCGCGACCGCGACGAACGATTGCTAACGGCTCGCGGAGTGTGTGGGCCCGAATTGGAGCGAGTGCGAATGGGACGACGGGTAATGCGATTCGCGTTCGCGGCGCCCGAGTAGGACGACAGTCGCGGAATCGGTAAGCGGGGCATGAAATTTTGTAAATTGCGATTGCCCATGCGATATTGCAAGAGAAACCTAACATAAATTTAGGTTAGATTAGATACACTCCGGGCATTCTCCGAAACTTGAAGCCTATTTTATGAGGGGTGGAGTCTGAAAGAGTCTAGATCACAAAACCTGGTACCTCCTTCTGTTTCCTGCTTAGACATTGTAAATGAAGCAACCAACTTGCATGCAATTGCAACCTGCAATTCGTTTTAAATTCTAACTTATTAAAACACAAACTTGTGACATTAGTAGGTATAAAATCGAATGTTTAGTTAATTTAATGTTTATAATTTTAGTTCGGTAACCGGTTAGCCGGATACTTAAGTACATACCTACCTATTTTTATTCTGTTCAATTAAAACTTGGAGTTGAACCACCGAGGGGTGGATCTTATTTATAAATAAACCGGGAGGTGGTAGGACTGGTTGCCAGGTAGCTCTTCGTCCTTAGTAGGTAAGCAAAGTACTATAAATAGAATTTTATAAAATGTGTCAAAATACAAGGAAAATGGCTAAACTTTACTAATATTTTTTATATTTTTATAAGACGCAACTACAGATTCCAAACTGTGGCACTCAAAATGTAGAGTAAGCAATTATTAATAATTAAATTGATAGTAACATATATTTTCTTACGATTTACTAAAAAAATACACGAGTGTCGTATGTGATTCCAACACCCAGACTCAACAATAACTACTCGCCCAAGTCGCCAACAACTCTGTACAACCGCCAACACCTAACCAAGTCATCTATTTCTATTTTCTAGTTCACTTCACCCGAATAGTCGAGCACTGAACAGTCGAGCGCTGAACTTGAATTCTGTAGAATGTGCAAGCGCGATGACCGTCGCAGTTACGTGGCGCGAGCCGGTCCCAGGGGCGGCTGTTGCACTGAAGACGCCAAGTGCAAGGCAAACCTCTCGGTTATATAGGTGGTTATACGCAGTGCGGGTACTACGTGCTTATATTACACTGCATTACCGCAATACATGTTCGATCGCTACGTGCTCGGCTGTTATTATTAATTTGAGGGTGTTTAATGTATTCGTTGTGAGTGAATTTACTCTATTTTTGTACATATTGGTTTACTGTTTGTGTTATACAAACTTTGTTTATAGTTTTCGCTAATGTAAAGTAATCAAATACGTAAGTACGTGAAGTTACAGAGATAACATTAAAACCACTTTACCTCGTAGCTGAGACACCAAATAATAAACAACTCGTCTCACGAGGAACTAGCATAAACAAGTCTTGATAGTTAACCGAGATAGTGGTGCACAATGCGCATATAGTTAGTCGAATTCCCACATAGATAGAATTGGCAGACGAATTAATGTCCCTCGACGGCCCACAATAAAACTTAAAACAAACCTAGCGGGCTGGACTGGATTGTTTTTATCAGATGACGCAAAAACTGCTTTGTCCGCGACTGAGGTGCTGCATACCTACTTATTACGGTCATTATATCCATTAGGAAGCTGTAAACACTCTTGACTGTGGAGGATAATTCGACTTAATTTTGTTGTGCAGTCCTAATTGTACCTACCTATAGGCGTACCCCGGGTCCCCGCGCGCCCGCGTGCTGGGATTTAACGCCAAGATCATGATCATCATGATGATGATTGTACCCACCTATATTAATTTATAAATATTTATGCCAGTAATTTTGTTACAAGTAGATTATTCTGAATCCCAGCGTAGCATTTAATCTAAATCGTTTTAACGGTGGCTTGACTAAAAGCACCGCAATATTAATAGGCCCTACAAATCGCATGAACTATTAAATGGACTATTTCCATTTCGTAACTGCGCTTCCGTTGTTTACCGCTATAATAGTTTTATTACGCAATATATTCAACTTTTACGTTGTAACGGAGAACTCACGATATGAGATATTTTTCGTATGAAATTCTGTGGAAGCCTAAGCCGAGCGAAACTTACCTAGTAAAATTTCGTCACACCAAGAACCGGCAAAAAGTTGATAGCTTGCTAATGGCATGGGAAATGCCTTATTGTTAGTTTCGTTGACAGTGGTATCTTTTGTCGAGGAAACCGTTGGAAGTTCAACGGGCAAGTTCAACGATCACCCGACATTCGGACAATGCGCCGGCTTCTCACACTGCCCATACAAATAGATGCTATCACCTCGATACCGCAGCCATTGTCTCACTTTGGGTACCTTCAGGTGACGATTAACGTGGGAACGTGGTCTGTAACGAAGCTTTGGTAGATCCTTCCTTGTTATATTAATGTGTTCCTAGCCTTATTTTATCAGCGAAATCACCTGGCCGTCTTACCTCAATTTCCTTATTTGTACACACTATCTATTACAATTTAACAAAAAGACGGAAGAATCAAATAATCAGCTCATTGCCGTGAATGTAGGTCTTTCCCAAAGAGCGCCATTCGTGCCAGATGAACCCCTTTCTATGGTCATCAGAGCGTGCCATACTACGATCGCTTAGACGCGCGGTCTTTATTCCACACGAATCGGCTCCATCAACCATCCATTCTGCCTGAAGACATGACCAGCCCACTTCCACTTTAGTGCACTAATCCGGCGCGCGATTCGATTACTTAGTTCTCTGATAGTTCCTTATTAATAGATGCCTTATTAATAGCATAAAACATTTTCTGTGACTAGATTAGGAATTTCCATGAACTGTTTTTCAGTTTCACTGCAATTAACCCCTAAAAGTTAACAGACTATATCAAGTTAATTTTAGTCGGATTTAGTTAAAAGAACACTTCTACAAATGACGTTAGATCGCGATATTCCATTGCTTCTGTATATTTGAATTAAAAAGCGCAGCCTTTCTGGCTCGATGGTCACTCAGCATATCTCACGTATTGATGAGGCCTTTCATAATAATGCATAACATGGTAGCGCGTGCGCGCGCGCGACCGCAGCGCGGCGCGGCGCGGGCGCATAAAACGTTAGTGCCCATTGTTGGCGCCCACGCGGCCGCCGCCGTGTAGGAGCTAGGCGGTAGGTAATTAAGCGATCATGCGGAAGTCCATTCTTCATTTATTCATTAGCAGCATCACTTAAGAGCTCGGGGCACGCTTCCTGGATTTTTTCTGGGCAGGAGCAGGTGCCCGCGTGCCGCCCGGCTGCGCCCGCGCTCGTGCGGCCCGGACACGGACCGTGGCGTCGCAGCTTACATCATGCCGCTCTATGTAAACACTTCGCGGTATGCTCTTCACGCTGTATAACCATGACTAATTAAATATTAACGGTATCACACATCCTCCTCGCCGCAGTGCGCTTCATCTCGCTTCTGACGGGCCCGCACGTATTCCGATGAAGCGTCAATTAAATGTAATGATTATTAATCCTGCCAATTAACGTCGATGCTACCGCGTGGCGCTCTATCAATAAGGAAATTGTTAGGAGTAACGATTTAGAAGCCTCTTCGTGGCAACTGGATATGGATTCCCTATCTAATAAAAAAAGCTCTCAGTCGTGGGTAATATCGTAGCTTTAATCGTCTGGGTTTAGTTGGCTTCTGCGCTGTACGGTTTGAAATATTCTCCCACGGATTGAATGTTATTGAGTAGCGCGACGATGTTTCGCTTATTGACACGCTTCATTTAGCTTTAGCCTTCGGCCGTTAGCCACCATGGCTCGCTGTTCACCGTTACTGCTCCACGGTGCGTAGACGCAGCCGCAGCCTCGCATTCATCAAATCTGATGGCTGAGCGACGTGCCCGTAACGTAGCTTCATTGTAATGCGACGTAGTAGCTCACTAGAGCATGAGATGAAAAGGAAGACTAGTGAACTATTACTTTTTTCTTTATTTACCGCACTGACACCACGTAATAATTTGAGGCATGAAGATTTCTTGCCATGGTCGACCTTTCTTCTGTTTTCTGCTATTTATATTGTTTTCTACAATACCTACATTATTATCAGCCAATATTAGTCCACTACTGGACATGCTGACTTTATATTAACCGCTATGCTACATCAGAAAATTCCAGAATTTCAAAATCCATCATTGGTTCTCACACATACCTACAACAATCCAAAAAAGTCGAACAGGTTCGAATAGCAAACCAAATGTTTATCGATGCATGATCTAGTTTATTGAAGAAATTATCAGTTGCCTGTAGGTACCTAAGCGTACCAAAATACTCAACTACCGTAATCTTCAGTACAAAACCATTCTTAACTTTGTAGTTTATTTAAAGAATACTCAAGTCTCGAGTAAAAGCACAGTCCCGTTGCAGCGATGCATCTCTGGCACTATAATTCCCAACATTTCATATACAAAACGTGCTCCAGATTGTGGAGATAAGGCTCTAGTAACAAGAAATGCCCTACAAGCGAAGTGACATCATGATGATGTATATATGTTAAATGCCGCATTGCTGCATACCTGGCTTTAATTTATAACTTTATCTAATTACGATACATATTTTATCTGATTGGATAAAGCAATCGTTTAATACTATAGTAACTTAGATGCGATTTCCGATATTTATTCATTGATGTTGATTCCTTCTCTGTGAGACAAATGCGTGAGCTTAATATTATGTATGTTACCTATATTGTTTTATTGCTGTTTAAAATACTAACAATAAAATGAAAAGAAAACAACCAAAACATTGACCGCTAACCGACCAACAGCGACAGCTTCAAGCCACCCATCTCACGAATAGACTACGCACTAAACGAGTTACATTAATAACTAGTTATATTTCGATCCCGGTGATTTGATACCGATGAGATCGTAACGGTACCCCGGCGACGGGACGGCGCGACGGTGAACGACACCGTGCGAGCGGCGCCGGCGCATCCCGCCAAAACCACGATACAACTCACTCACTCATTACGCGACCAATAACTTATGTCACTCGAGCCATTAGATACTCACTGCCCATTTGAATTACATAAAACCACAACCGTTAACATTAATAGCGCCAATCGGAAGTCTACTTACGGTGATGATGACTATTTAGTCACACCAAAATGTAAATAAGTTCTTGGGGAAGTTGAGACAATTTGTTTTCTTTTAACATTAAAATTATACTTCCTTCTGTTACTGTAGAGAATGCGTGTGTTTTACTAATTAGTACCTATAACCGGGCCAAATAAGTCTGAAGGTAACGCGTTGTTAGCTTGACAAATTGGCTTTGGCGTCAGGAACAAACTTCCGGCAACTTTGTGCGTATTTCACGACTCATCCGTCATGCAACCGCGTCCTCGCATGCGCTGGCTGTTGTTCGTTACTTAAAGTTAATAACTAAGTAGTTACAGTATTTATGAGCAATTTAAACCAAATTTGTGAGAAAACGCCGTAGCCAAATCCGGGTCGCACAAAATTGTCTTCGTCAGTATGTGGACTGACGAAGACAATTGGATAGGACTCTGTCAAGCCTGAGGAGTCCGCTTAGATGGTACAACCCCCTTAACTACTTTTCCTGCCTATCAGGTGGGCTATCGTTTATCACTATAATCAAAATATATATTCATGTATTCATAGTTTCTATCTTACACACTACAATATACGAAAAGAAAACGAACACAGCAACGACGACACCCACGCACGGTACCTAAAACCAATCAAGTTCTGGAATGAACGAAAACGTATTGTATGAATGGAACTACACTTTTTGCTCTCTAAGCGGCCGAATTATAGCGCAACGGGCTTTCAAGTTCAACGAAGATCTCCGAGTACCGTTGGCCGGTGGTCACACGGGTAACGGGACCGGCCCTGGCCCTAGCGCCGAGCCGCGGCCCGCAGCCACATTGGAGCCAAAATGCTCTACTACTCAAAGAGCTGTTACTTCAGATCAAGCCGAGGCAGCCTGAGTTTAGTCTTAGATACTGGTTAAACTTTGGAAATTGTGGTGGGCAGGGTAGAGAATATTATCACCGGATATATATCAATATAAATATCGCATTTTCTGTTTCTTTTTAATAGTAAAGAGAAATTGACTTTTGAACATTTCAAGATTTGGTTACCAGCTCGCCCTCATCAACATACCTCACGCAACTTCAATGCTATTTGTACGGGCTAGCCCTATCCAATGTTTACACCATTACTCGACTCAGGTTAAATTTTCGAGGACCAGTATTCCGTCACAGATACAGCCAATTGATATCGCCAGACTGTTCGATATAGATACAGTATTTTCTAATTCATGTTTAAAATATAAATGGGTAGATATTAGGAGATACATACTCTTACATCAATTAAAGTATTTGTATTTCGCTACAAATATTTTAAAAGTTGGTACCGAATAGCCTCGATTTCGCTTCCTCCTTTGATAAACTTTGAAGCATGTCCAATAACTACTAGGTTGATGGAGTATGTGTGTATAAGAGCTTAACAAACATCGCACTTCGAAGGGCATATTAAGCTGTCGGTCCGAGTTGCCATTAATGGTTCACTGATGGCACCTTGGGCTGATTACAACCAACAGCAGGATCAAGACGACGATTATGCTAGACATATAGATAACACATGCGGCAGCAAGCGTAATTACAGTCAAGAGATACATCAGCTTAGTCCTCACAGTGACAACGCTTTTGCGACTACGCATTATTCTAAATTACCTAAGATTACATGCCATGAGGAAAGGTTTTGTTTGTATTGGTTGAATAGATTTAGATCTATTTTTTCCGTCGAAAATTCGTACATTCTTCTATTTCCGCGTGGTGGAGAAATTTAATCAGGGAATGTTCCATGGAAACGCAGTGTAACGGGTTGGAAATTGTAAAAATGTATGGTAAATACATAAACTTCCCGCGCCGTCGAAGTTTCTGTAACACTTATATTCCGTGTGGCGGAAGCACTTATCAGGGAATGTTTCGCGGAAAGATAGTATGTAGTAGAAAGGTGGGAAATTATATAGAGAATGTATGGAAACTTCCACGCGGTCGAAAGTCCAATTACGTAGTCGCGGGGAAACATAAAAATCGTGCTCCTATGGACGATTGGGCTATCACTTTCCATCACCATACTCTGATAACTTAAAGAAATAGTATTGCATCTAACCTGTGGCCTTAGCGTCGTATGTCTGGAGTACATGTCATGTTGGTAGAAGTTGGCCGGCGACAGAGGCGGCCGGTACTTCTTGTGGCCGTAGCCCATGGTGTCCATTGTATGCATTGTCGCTCGCTTCGCTCCCTCGCTCTGATACGTCACGCGAGCCGGATCGGAGGCTGATGCATTTTAATTCTGTAATAAAAGAAGTTCTTATATAGTTTCTTGACATGGATATATAGTAGCAAAGATTCTCCATTTTTGGTAATTTTCTAATTATAACCAGTGATGTACGAGCTACAACGAGCCATCAAAAGAAATCTAATCTGTACCCTAAGTGTAAGTGTTCATTCATAATAAACGTAACTACTGTGTTTGTGTTAAGTTCTAATTTTGTATGAAAATTTGAACAATGCCTCTACCGGAAAGTGATAGAAACAAAATATACAAAAAGTTTCTGCTTGCGACTGTATCGGCGAACATGACGTTTCACTAATTTTTGCGTCTGCTCACTTAGTCGAAACGCTAATTTCGATTATGCTTACTCCCGGTTTGATGAAGCTTCATAATTTATACGGCTAATACATTCAAATCAATGTATAAGTTTTGTTTCAATTTATTCTGCAAGAGTAAAGAAGAAAACCAAAATTTCATTTGGCGGGAAAACTCGTTTTTCGGATGACGAAAGGTAGTTCCAGCCAAAGAGTTCGTATTAGTACCATTATATCTATGGTCATAAGTAATGCAACTTTTTGCTGAGGGTAAAAAACCTAAATTATTAGATTATTTACTTATAGTATTTTATAAAATATTTGCTAATTTTGCTATTAAATTAATTACATCAAACAATTATTATCAACGTAAACCATGTAAACGTAGAATTTCACAAACTAAACATCAAGTGAGTTTTTATTAAATTTTTATTTAAAATACTTTTCGCTAGAGGCGATGTTCAAGTTTTCATGCAAAATAGGAAAAAGACAGATCGAATATAGTAAGCTCGATTAACTTGATCGAAGAGTGTTCGAATTTTTTGTTCGAACTTTTACACTTGAGGTACTGACTTGCCGAAATTGTCTAGCTTGTGGCCCGGGGCCAAATAATTAAAGTTTTGATTGTTTAAATTGTCGGATGTCCATGTGGACATATACAAGAAATTAAAATAAAGAAACACGTCTAAAAGGTGCAGTGTAGGGTTTCATAGTTGCCTGTTATAGCATGCACATTTATTTAAAAACATATTCAGAATTATAATAGCACCTAGTTCCCATGTGCATAAAACGTTTGCTTATCCAACTACATTTTATAAGTGGTCGTTGACCAGAAGAGTCCACTTATGAACTGTAAATGCTAAATAATTCGAAAACGGATCGCTAAATCAACAAAAGTTATTGACGAATCCTCAATGTTTTTAAAAGAGCTAACCATACCTATCTTGTAGTGATCATACATAAAGTTATCGAGATCTGAGAAGTCCATTTTGACAGGTATCATCACTTCCATGTATCTGTATAAAAAATATTTTCTCTATGCTTGTATCCGAGTTCATTTTCTATATTTTCTGTCGCGAAGTTTACATAGGGACAGGCGGCGGGAACCGACTTTGTTTTAAACTATGTATAGACGATAATTATACCAAGGAAACGACGACACCTATCAAATTGGGCTACTTAGATCTCTATAGTGCAGGCATAGGTGCCAATACGAGAATATAACAATGGTGGATAGAATTATCGTTGAGCGAGCTTTCGCCGGCTCAACCGCTGAATGGCGCGCGGTGCCTGACCGGCATCGGCAACCAGACGGCGACAGTGCGCGCATAATCAACACCATTACTGGGTACTGGGTGGACAGATACACGTTAGACACTTATTTTTAAACATAGAACGTGTGAAGACGGGTCTACAGCTACACGGGTTTAGTGTCAGGCATAGTGGAAAACAACAGGGTATTGATAACTTATATATATATATTTTAATTCAAATTTGATACAATTTACATAGTCAAAATTAAAATTTAAAACTAGATTTCCGTATATCTTTGTCATAAAATTTAAACTAGATGTATCCGCTCTTTGCCGTTCCCATTGCAAAGGTGCCCATGACACTAGCTTTAGTAGTCTAATGCGTTTGGTAAAGCGAACGACTCAAAACTATTGAAAAGCATCATGCATCAAAATATTGAATTTTTCATGCCGCAAAATCAACATTGAAAGCTATTACTCGATGCAAGCGGTTCAAAAAAAAGGCTTCTGATCTACAACCTGAAATATTTCAAATCATATTTACATACCACCGGAGGAGGGGGGAGAGATGTTTACAAGTAGATCGATATATATATTCTCCTCGTCTAACGACCCTTCTATTCACATAAAAATCCAATAGATTCGAAAAAGTTCTAACAACTCTAAATACTCTTCACGACATACACAATTACTCATATCTAAAACCCAAACACGCCAGTATATTTAAACAAAACTATTTAAATGGACTCCCAATCGACCGCCACAGTTTCGTTCAAAAGTGATCTCCGTCACAGACACTCCCATAACGGCACCTGGACGAAGCACGCGGCTCTACTCACTATTTGCATACGGGGTGCGCTGCGGAACCGGCCCCGAAGCCGGGTCAGTGAATTGAAAAACAAATTCAATCGGTCAAACACCCTGTACATTTGCTTAGCTATGTCGGTGGCATGCCTCGATCCTTAGAGAGCTTGTTAAAATTCTTGCTTCGAAATGTGTAGACTATTTTGTATTCAACTGTCCTGAAGTGGTAATTAAGTGTAATTAGAGAGTGGTATCAAATTAAAAGTGGAGAACTGTAGAGCAGTGATTGAGAATTACCAAGTAACAATGCGTTGACTTAGGTTCCATAGTAAAGACATCAACGCGCGTCGGTTTTTTTGGTTTAATTTAAAATCTAAATACTCTTCTAGAGATAGGTTGATTTTCCTGGCCTGTCAATAAGGCTTATAAGATAGTAAATTTAATAATTAGTAAAAGAAATTATTAGTAGACCAGTGGCTGATTAATAGATGCATTAAAAATAAACACATCAACGCGCGGCGGTTATTTTCTTTCGAGATTTATTTCTAGTTTTTTAGTATAAAATCGAGAAAACACTTGAGTAATATGGTTCCAACTCTGTTTGTGAAGTCACAGCTATGCTTGGACAGTACACTGTAATAGAACAACAGTCATAACAAAATAGTAACAGAGAATATAAAATAATATAATTGATTACCAACCAGCAATACGCAGTGCTCACGACATTTGTTTAATCTAATTCCATCTGTCTTATTTAATTACGCTGTAGGTGCGCGTACCCCATACCTTGACGCGTGGTTTCTCACGAGTTTTTGCGCGACAAACCTCTGTGCTGGTCATAAAACGCGTCATATTGTTTTAATATGTTTGTTCTAGCGCGAGTAGGTTCCATAGTCAGCGACGCTCGTGATCTCGACCTCCGCGCAAGGCCAGCAGCGATGCACCGACGACGCTGCCGCGACTCACGCAATCGTATCGATAACGCGGATGAATGATCGTTTTTTCTCAATGTTTTTCCTCGATGATGTATCTCCGAGCCATTATTATGAAATTAAACAAAAAATCGCGCTGGTGTCGAAATTAATTGTTGATTGCTATCAGGAAGCCGTTTGTTTCATCGATTTTTTTCGCAATCACACCGCGGCGCTTTGATTAATCTTGTTTTAATTTAAAAGTGAAGAGATCTTTAGTGATGTGTACAGTTCCTAAGTATTTTCCTTACATTACGTTTTTCAGTATTGATTGGTTGATGGTGTTAAAGAAAAAAAGCTTTTTACAGCCATGCACCGAACTGCTGAAATCCTTGACAACGTTTTAGCGCGTCTACAAATCACACGTTCATAAGTATAACAAAATAAAAAAAATGAGACGTGCTTCACGTTTAATAACGATTATATACCACAACTTTTTACCTTCCCGCTTACAAATTACGTGTGAAAGCCCACAACAAACATAGCACGGCACGATGTCTACGATAAAAATGTCTCCTCGAAACTTTTCCTCGGTGAATTTCTTCGCGAATTTCTCAGGGTTCCAGTGGCTGTAAACAGTGATGCCCTTAGTCCTACACGGGGCGGTAGTTAGCCGTCGTTAGCACGTAGGCCGTTGCCCAACCGCGCTGCGCATGCGCAGGCCTTGCCGCCGCTGACTCACGCGCCGTGGGAACAGAGCCTTATCTGAGGACCTCGCAACTAGTGCAGGGACACGCATCACATCTAACGCGACCGTGGTAGAGGAGGATAATATTAGACAAGAATGTTTACGTGGTATTATAATGTTGAGAACGAGTTAGACACTTATTTTTAGTAAAGTAAACCTAGTCAAGCAAAGACTACGGGACTAACAACGCATTGACAGTGTTTCAGAAGCAGCGCGGTTTGTACGCGGTCCCGCGGGATTTTGGTTTTGAGCAAAGGAATCGATCGATGTGGTAAAACCATACCCTGGGCCTGGTGTATGAGCTAAGTAAAGGCTACAGGCAAACCGTCAAGCAGTTCAGGAGGAGCGTGAATAGCGAGGTACATTTCACTGCGAGCAAAATTATCAACATCGCAGTCTACACGTAGAACTTCAAGTAGTGGTTTGATAATGTGTGATTCCTGTTGCTTATTAATATTCAGTTATCGAGAATCCATACATACGTATTAACTAACTGCAGATACAGTTAAGTCATTTTAAAGTATAAGTAAGTGAATATGTTCAACTTTGCACGTCTTGGACTGTAAATTAGAATTTAAAACGACGCATTTTACATCTAGTATTATGCATGAGCTGTCTCTCTTCCTCCCTCACGATGTTTTCTATGTTTGAAAGTAGTGTTTATAGACCCTTGAAATTTTTTATAAAATATTGCGCAATGAAAACGTTCTTCACTCTACAATGCGACCTTCTTGTATGAATCGATATTAAGAGATGTTTACAAAGAAATTTGATACTGGCGCAATCAAAATACCTGCGGAGTTCAACGCATTGGGCGGCGCGCAACCTCGCGGCTGCGCAATGTCAATGTCACCTTTCTACTGCGCAACCGTGGCGGCAGCGACTTGAATGGCACTACCAGACCAGAAAGTTACGTCGCTACGTGGGAAGGGAGCTTCTAAGCGAAGTATACAAGGAGGGTGCTGGGGATGCTGGCTTTTCTGAATCACTTTTACTGAGGGAGGAAAGAAGTATTTTTTGTTTCTTGTAAGTTGTAGTAAAATTTGTTTATAATGTAGTAGAAGTAAGGCGCTGTTTTAATTGGCAACAGTCGCACAACCATGGTCGTACGACAGACGTCGGCCGGCCAATAGGAGACCTCAAAATCGCCCGTTGCACAACCATTGCCAATTAGGACAGCGCCTAAAGAGCTGTCAAAAACGAATCGGTGACCGACAAGTGGTATGTAGCGCTGTGTCCACAGGTGATTATAACTTAACGCATACTACTCATAACGGCTTAAATACAACAACATTTGTCAGATGGACTCAGGTGAGATGGGATAAGCCTTAATCTAGGCAGTACTGGTTTATTTATGAAAAATTGCCGACTATACACTGAATAGGAAGCATGCATCAGAATAGCACCTTCGCAATTAACTGAGCCACATTTTACTGAAGTACACACCTTATCAATTTAAGCTGCAACGTCGCCTTATGTTTATCTCTTATTTGGACCTTGACTTTGGAACACTTTATAATTGAAAAAGGATTTATGCTCTTTTACAGTGTTAAAGGGAGATACTGAGACCTTTTAGGGATAAAATGCGTTTAACCTTTCGACATTCGTTTGACTTTCCCGTTGACGAGATAGGGTATTGGCATTTACTCTAACCTGCATTTAAATGTTGCATTTTGTTTGCAATAAACTTATATTTAGTCGGAATTTGTTTGCAAATCGGCATTCTTAAGCGCATATTTAGATGGACCTCCAAACCACATCACCACCATTCTGCACATTAATTTCAGTATTTTTAAGTTCCATTTAATGTAATTGCTCATCTAGACTGCAAACAACCAATCGTTATTCAATCCATAGGTAGTAACCGTTAACATATTCCAACATCTTTCCCGTGATTTACATCAAGCGCTTGCCAATTCAGCGCAGATCTTTTGTGTGACATAGGAAAGTCAAATTCGCGAGCCAATCCTGGCAAACAGTGGCAAATGTGGGTGAGGTAACGCGAAATCTAATGGAATTCGGTCGGAAACGGTAAAGCGCATGCGTGCGGCAACACGACGCCGTCTGCGCACCCCGGCAACAATGACAACAATGGCAGCAATTACACGGGATTGTAACTATAGTGGTCTGGTATTGTTGCGTTGAGCCGAGACCCACCTAAGTAAATACGGAAGCGCCGCGATTTAGGGCGGCCGGCGGTCGGCGGCTTGGCGGTCGTAATGGTATGGACTTGCAAGTTCAACGTGTTACGGTTACGGTTAAAATAAACTTAGCCTACTATACCGTAACCACATACATTACATACATAAACATTTACAGACAATACTTGTATTAGGGCGGCTTGAACCAAATCCTTACTCGCGTCATGTTTAATGTGTTTAACAATTGGTAAGTAAAGTAGCATTCTCGCTGTGCTTGTCAGCGGGAAGTAAACGCACTGCGTTGAATACAACTCTGTAAATGGTAAATTTAGTTCATTTTGACGAACGCATAATGCTGATCACCACTAAAGTATTGTCAGTTGGGACCCTGAGCGTTCGTGCTTTTTGTGAGACCTGAGAGTAACATGTCTTCTAACCATCATTTATTCTTACCCTTCTTTGATTAATTACATGTGATTGTTATGCTAGCAGGCCACCTGATAGAAAGTGGTCTGTGTCGTCCATAACATCTCTGATTGATTTGCTGGTTTCATGTAACAAATGTCAGAACTGCAGGTGCGTTGTCAATGTGAACACTAAGCTGTGCTTAGAATTGGATCATAATAGCGTAAATAAGCGTTTTTGCTTGGCGGACGAAGATAAGGCGGTGGTACCCACCCACCCGTATATCTGCCAGAGGCCCGGCTTAGCTCGGTATTTCTGGACTTTTATTTTTTAAATATACATATGAACCTTTTGGAAGAAATTCTCCAAATGATAGGGAAAACCGCATCAAAATACGTTGCATGGTTTAGGAGGAGTTAGCGGATATACAGACAGAGAGATGCGGAGAGGGAGATTTCAATAAAGAATGGAAGTAGGTACTACGCAGGCCTGCTCCACCTTGGGTAGCATCGTCGGCTTCCCATCATGTGTGGTGATGGTCAAATGACTGACTAGTTTATAATAAAAATACTTCTGAACTGCTCTTTACAAATGTGGTATTTTGAAGGCCATAATTCGCAATCGCCTTCCGTTATCACAAAGAGATTCCGCGGATGATTGGTTAACACAATCGTGGTGTCTACATTAAAAGAAAACGGAAGCCACTACATTTAAAAAGAACATTAAACTTATCACAGTCTATTGTAAGCTTCCTTTAACCTTGAAACAATTAACCTATCTTATTAACTGCAGCTCCCAACAATTTCAGCTAATCATACCTACTAACAATAAATGAAGCTGAATACAAGTAATGATAATTAATTATCATCAAATAAGGTGAGATAAATAGTTTTCATTAGCTTGTTGCAGGTTACAAAGAAGCACGAACTCAGCCGTGAAGTCGGCATTTTAATCATCTGCTAATCTGTGCGTAGTGAAGATGAGCATGGCTTTAGGGTTCCGCTCTACATGATGACAATTGTTTTCTGAGTCTTAGAAGCAGTTAATAAATTTGTTACTGTTGAGCCTCATCAAACCGCCTCAATGTATTGAAGATTATTCAGAAATAACAGTGTGTGTATAAACAGTACGCAGGCCTAAATTTTTTTTTGTTTATTTGCCTGCCTGTGGATTTGCCTGCTAAATGGATTTTGGTGGGGTTTTAATAGTTTAGTAGCTTGGAGTTCAACTGAAAATCCTAGGCTTAAGCCATGTATCATCTATTTCGGATAGGTAGCACCAGAGATGCAGGTCATTTAAAATTATCGCGCGGGCAAAAGCTAGACTGTCATACTATACGATTTCCACGCAGATTAAGTCGCGCATAGGCTTGTCTTAACATAATCTTCTTTTTGACAGTAATATATAAATCTTAAATATTGAATGCTGGTATCAGGCTGCGATTTCTTCAAAACATAACTTACGATACAAGTGCGAGTTTAGTTTTGTTTTATTAGCAGTAAAACTAGCAATAAAACTGAAGTCTCATAAAAATATCCAAGTTATGAAAAAGCATTGCCATCTAACGATTGTATAAATGGCTATTCTCTGAGATATCTTTAGAACATCCTGTTATATCACAGCAGTTACTGTTAGGTGTCCATAGGATACATAGGACCACGGGTTTTATTCCCCGTTTTCCAGGTATAAGTATGAATTTATGTCTTTTCTTGTGCCAAGTCTCCTTTATTATGAATGTACAAATTGAACGTGTAATTGTGTGTCTGACGGAGATCACGCTATTGAATCAGCGTTGTAAATAGTAAATATCCTACCTAGTGGAATATTGGGGAGGGGGCGATGATAATTATTATGTTGTGAATAAATAGTATGGGACTACACTAGGGTAATAGGCGCCCATGGGCGACTGCCATCTACTGTAATTATCTAACATCTGCTAAATTCTAGTTAATGGTGAAGGTCCAAGGCGCCCGGGCCCTCGCGTGCGAGAGCACACCCCGGAGAATTGGCGCGAAGATAATCATTTTTATCTATCCAAAAACAAATTCCCTTTCATATTATTTACATTAAAATATTGTATTATAATACTTACTAGCGATTTACATAACCACGGAACCCTCCAACCGAGCCAGCTCGCGCAATACCGGTTCGATTACACAGCGTTTCCTGCTGATGATGGAGCTGCGATTATGGAGGCTGCGTCACGACGGTGGCGGCCTCCAGCGGCCAGGGTGAGCCTTGCTGACCGCCAATTACATAATACTGCACGACCAAAGGACAGCTTCTAGTCTAACTAGTTTTAGCACTAAAATGTACCAAATTGTGCAGGTTCATTTTTAACCCCTGACTAGAAAACAAAGGGGTGTTCTGTGGTATGATGTATCTGTGGCATCTGTGTGTGTCCGAACGAATGGACCGATTTTGATGCGGTTTTCGTTATTTGCGAAACAGTGTAATCGAGATGGTAGCTTTTTTTAGTAAAATTTGGTTAATAGTTTAGGAAAGATTTAATACTTGATCGGAGCTTTTCCGACATTTTCCAGCCGGTTAGATTGATCGCTGTGTCAGCCATCGTTGTTTATCTATCTACGATACTTATATAGTATAAAACAAAGTCGCTTCCCACCGTGTGACCCTCTGCATTATGCTTAGATATTTAAACTATGCAACGGATATTAATGCGGTTTTCATCAATAGATGGAGTGGTTCAAGAGGAAGGCTTATAGGGTAAGACAGCACGCGAACGAAGTAGAGGCGGGCCAGCTAGTAAAGTAAACATTGCCTATTTTTAAGTAAAATTGTGGAAATAAAAATTACATTATATTCATGAATAACTTTATGCAAAGCCAGATAGATAGGTACTCATAAATAAGTTACGCTGTAACGGTTAATTTCAATGAGCGAGCCTATAACGTAATAATTCGATGATGCATCGTTTAAATATCATGCTGGATTTCATCACGATTTGATAATTTATCTCCGAACATCGAAATAGGTGTAAAACAATCATGTCTGGTAATTATTACATCATGCTTAGGTACGTCATTTAAAAAACAACTAAAAAAATATAAATAGGCAGCTGATAGTTAAACAATTTATTGCAAAAAATAGGTTAGACAATGTCTACGTGTTGTAAAAAAAGGTAAACAAAAGTGTAATCTACTCGTAACTACAAAAAACATAGAATGCCTACTTCGTATTTTTTTCTTTAATCAATAAAACCATAATGTTTTATTTTTTTTGTATAGTTCTTATACGATTCATAAATTTTTATGAGGATTAAGATATCATGCCGTATGCCTTAAATAACGCCACATGACTTACGATTAATCATTCTGCTTATTCATATATTTTTGTTACTTTTACAACGATAGTGGTTTAAAAATAGAATTAACTTAAAACGGTGTCGAAATTCATCAACTTTACCCTTGTTTGCGACTGTTCACCTACGTTTGAACATTATTCATTTTTCCTTTCGTTGAAGACATACGCTTCAAATCTATATTCATTTCACTGTATCCCATAATTCCCACGTTCAATCGCGATATTTGCCATAAACGCCGTCGTTACATGGTGATACCATTCACACAACGGAGACCATATTAACCTACTTTACATAACTCCTGTTACACAATTATAGCGCAAACTAGCAGCGTAGACGATTATTTCAACTAGCATAGGCTGTTATTTTTAAAGTTACTTCATTTGAAGTTCAATGTCGTCACAAATATTGGAGTGCGTAAAGTAGAATGGTAAGTTTAATTGTAAAACTTACGTCACATTTCCTTTTTATTTGAAAAAAAGATTAAGTAGGGGGTTGCGAATAAACAATTTAACCATATAAATGCTAGATACTAGGTGAGGTTGACATATAAATGGCCCTGTCGTGTCGGGCAGATTAGAATAGAACCAACCCCTTACACTCGTGGGTGCCGTACAAGGCGATTAATATTTTCGAGGCAAAAGATCTAGAGTCTCCGTAGGCTGGAAAATGGGCAGCAGCGTTTTCCATTATTGTATTTATAACACTGCGATGTCCAACCCGCTGCCAAGCGTGGAGAATATGACATTCCCCATTCATGGGAGAGGCCATAAGTCCTGCAGAGGACTGTTATGGGCTGTGATGATGACATGTAAATATTTTATAGTAACTATATATATACTCGTAAAATATATCCAAAAATTACTGTTATTTCATTGAATTGTTTAAAATCACACTGTGCTGGAGCAACTGTAATAGAGCGAGTGAAAAGCAAATATTAACATTGAATGGGTAACAGTGCCCGAAGTACACTCGCAGAACTTTTATCGCGAGCAATATTGTACCATGTAATTGTTGTTGTTTTTACAATATTTTGTTCAGCGGGGCAATGCAGCCAGCGGTCTTGGAACGATGCCCAGGGGAAACCTAGGCGCAATCGAGAACGGGCATTTTTCAATTTAAACTTAATTCTCATGTATTGTATATTTTGTTTATTAAGGTAAACTATAAAATGCAAGCACAAATAACTAGTAGGTACAATATCTCAATATTCTCAATCTCAGCTTTGACAAATATATGTGATATTTGTCAAAGCTTCATTGTTGTTGACTGATATAGTTGACTGTCAATATTTCATTTTTTCAAAATTGTTTTTATATCGAATGTAAAATCTGTCAGTATCTTGAGAGACGACGTTACGCATTTTTATTTTCTGACAGTTAATAGTTACAGTACGTTACATTTTTTCTGTTGCATGAATACATTACTGCACTTCTATTTATGCACATGGAGTTCGAATAACCTTACATAATAACAGCCTACAGTTTCCTGTTTTATTTGCACTTCAATATCGCATGTAATCGCAAACCATAAAAAGCACTTTGTCTGTAATTAATTGCCACACATAAAGAACATCCAAGAACAAGATAATATCTTATTATAGGAAACTATGCGACTACGTTGTCCATTGAATGGAAGGTGCCTCGAGCAAATGAGATACACAAGCAACATTTATATCGGATGGAACGCATCTGCATTGCCATCTAAAACCGCGACTTACATAGTTTTATTCTCCGTTTATGGTATAATTTTGCTGACTACCATGTATGTTAATATCAATTGTATCTATAAACGCACGTAATACGTATCAGTACATTGTATTGACAAGAAGTTGTCATTTGAATCATTAATCATTAATTAATACAATAACCTGCAGAACTAAGATGCATACAATCCACAATCCTTTCGGAATACAAACCAAATCCTCGTAACTGTCAAATGGCAATTTGCGTGAGCAATTGCATCTGAACCCCTTTGACCTGGTGCCGGAAAACGACGGATAAACTACCCAAATATTTCCCAAATTACTAAACCGATTTTAATTAAACTAACCATCTCGATTAAATGGTTTTCAAATAAAGAAACTGCCTCGAAATCTGTCCGTTGTTCCGGAGCTGCAATGCCACAGTATAGACACCCCTATTATTGCGTTGGAATATTACCAGAACATTTAGAATACATTACATTTTAGTCCATCTTGATGCCTAGCTAGAGGAAGGTTAGAAGATGATAGAGAAGGGAGGAAGATTTATGTAATATTTACCAGAATCGTCTATCTTGGTCAAAGGATTGCAATATTTGAAATACCCAAATACAACAATAACGCAGTTGTTATTTTCCTAATCTTTGTTTACTAATCAGCCTATAGGACATAGTCGCCTTGTATGATACTCAGCAACAAACGATGAAGCCGCCTACTTGATGGAAGGAGGTAACTGTCGCCCATAGGCGAATACCTTTACGATTCAATCACCAATCAATGTAACAAAAATGCAGAAGCGCATCGCGGACCTGCGATCTTACTTAACGCCTGTAATTGCGCTGGCGACCTTATACTTCAAACCGGAAAACAAGAATGCAAGAGGTGGACTACTGAGGCCTAAAAGTGTCCTATAGCAGAGGGGGGATAGCGGTCAAAGTCTGTCAAGTTATAGTAAGAAGAAAACATAAGAAGAACACGCGGTAAGCATTAGAACTCGCACGCTATTACCTATTACGCTTTACACGAAGTTCACATGAGATAACGAGTGTAACGCGGCATTTCGCATACATTACGGCGGCTGCGCGCGCACGGGCGGTAACTGTGTCACAGAACACCGCTACTTTGTAGTGATCAATATGTGCGAATGCAGGAGTGAAGTAAAATGTTACCTTCTATTTGTAAAAAAAAAGATTCCGATAAATTGAGTTGAATTCCTTATTTTTTGATCGGTTGAACGTTACTTTTTGTTGCAGAGATTAATAATACAGCTACAGATTTAGAGATGAGATTTACAGATCTAGAAATATACAAAGTTGATTCGTACTGGATGATGGTCAAGGTGTAACGAGCCTTCGCGGTTGAGAGTGCAAACTGGGAAAAAGCTTACGCTGATGATATAAACTTGATCCGTACAAACAAACTTACTGCTTCTGCTCTGCTAAATTATTTAGCGTAGATTACCAGATTATGCCAGTGCATACAATCAAAAAGAAAAAGTAGGTAACAGCTGTCCAGAGTCTGCATAATCCATTCAAAATACTTAAGGTAGTTTTGCAAAGTAAATACAAACTCCCAAAATAATTTAGTTACTAATGTTTCGGGCAATACGTCCATAGACTGCGGTGACTACTGGTAAGTAGTAGATAAGATGGTAATCAGGCAGGCCGTAGCTTCTTTACCACCTTAGTGACCGATATAAAAGAAATACTACTCTCTCACGGTACTGTTGGAACCACTAAACTGGTACGTCCAAAAAAAATTAACAATAACCACATCATATGAATCAGTTAACCAACTTAATATTTAAAAGATAGTATGAAAGGAACTAATGGTTTCCGTTACGAACGCCACCTTCCGTTATTTTTTAACATGCGAAATACAATATGAATAAGTAACTGTAACATAATTACACTGGTTTTCACGTAAGCGTAGAGTCATGCCGTCATATACTATAATACATTATAAATGGATATGTAAATGACGAGAAATTTTGTTATCAATACAATAACGCGCCGCCTCATTTAAGTACCGCTGTGTGGTTCAGAACTGGTTCCTTTATTAATTTTGTTTATTTATGAAGTAACTGTACTAGCAGTTTAACCTCAACCTCGGAATATTTTGTTAATATTCACACATTCAACATCTAAACTTTTCTCGTGGTCGTAGAATGTTAAAATTAGACTACGGTGGACAGATAAGCATTGGACATGCAGTGGACGATTGCAAATGAAGACTAAGGACAAAGAAAGATCATAAGTCAATAGAAAAAAAATCCGCTAAATGTAAAAAGATTTCCCTTTCAATTCAAAGTAGGAATACAAAATATTTACAATTAGAAATAAAATTAAACACTAATACTAAAATATATTTAAAAAATCATCCACACTGTTGTCCCGCGGAATGATGCTCAGAAAGCTAGCTGCGTTGCCTCGTTGGATAGCAATACAAGTAGGAACATATTTTCAAAACACATTATACTTTCATACTGTATGCCCCAGTTTTGTGCGGGGGACGGAAATTTTCTCCATTTGACTATAATTTTTCTTCCCTCATGGTTTTTAAATGTTATGTTATTGAATATCATTAAAATAAATAAATATGCTTGTACAAAGTCACACAGCGCCATCTAGCCCCAAAGCAAAGCTTGTGTTATGGATATTAGCCCACCACTATTACCCAGCCCTGTAGCAGAAATTAAAATTGAAGACTGGGAATCGAACCCGCGACCTCTGCGTGGCGACCGTCATGTTAACCAATCGTCGTCAATATTTCAAGATACATTGTAAATGGTAAAAAATTTGTACCAGTTATAGGTATATTATATATATTATATATTATATTATATTATATATATATTTATTCTTTTAGATAAATAATATCCATTTAGGACGCGTTTCTTCGAATACACTACTATTTTTCTCCCTAGAATATAATATTTTTACAAAGGCTTAAGATCAGGTATTCAAAGAATACACAATGTGATAAATAAAATATCGAATCAAGACTGTATTAACCTAAATAAGCCGGCTGTCCATCACTACGTCCATTCAATACAATTTTAACTGCGTACTCTACATCGGCAGTAGAAAGCGCGCGTTGATGTCTTTTATATGAACGTAACGGAAAAAGCTGCAATAAACATTGCACAGGCGCAATTCACTGAAATTATTATGAACATAAATCAAGCAGTACCTATTTTTACGTCACGTACTTTTTAATTTTCAGTTTAACCTCAATTTCAATCAATGACTCACGAGACGAGTATTTAAACGCTAAGAAAAACGCAGTTTTATTATCTTGTACAGTCATCGCTGCAGTCATGTTATCGTTCTCCGTCCAGGATAATAAGGACAAGGTATCCTGTCTTAACAGGCAGACAATATTTATAAGTAACACAACATAGTACTTACATCAACAGTTGACCCTAAAACTCTGCTACACAACGGATTCAGTACAGTCCACCGATCACTTCATTCACGTATTTCGTTGCAGTCCACTTATTTCGAGTCCCGATATCCGTACACTGTCGCGGTTCGTGCGTACGCGCAGCCGCGTCTCGGTGCGGAGTCGCGAGGTGTGCGCCGGCGCTGCACTTGATCGTTGAACTGGCCCGGCAGCGCTACCAAACACGCTCGACCGCTCAGCCTTCCGCCCTTCATACGGAGCGCGGTATTCTCAATTCGGCCGGGTAACACCAGTGTTACTTACTTACTACTTATAGGGTAATTGCGCCGAGGCACACCAGCGAGGCAAAAACAGTTGGAAACCGTGTTGTGGTCAACCGCGGCGCGCGAGATAGCTTAATTGATCGCCGGCGATCGCTATCGGGCCGCATCTAAATAATATCCCGCGGAACAGTTAGATACAGATATGAGCTAATTATTTTTCGATATTATTTTCCATCAGATGTGACGCGTTTGCTGCCGGTTAATGGACCAGTTTTATTGTGTAGGTTTTTTGTTAATAATACTTTCTTTAAGGTAAAAAGTACCGTATGGGGTGCCAATCGACTTCCGAGAGTATTCAATCAGTCACAGGATCACGAGTGTATCTCCAATGCAGTATACGTTGTTTATGGATTGGTTACGATGATACGAGGACAACGTAGTTTAAGGGCGGCTTGCACCATATTCTTAAACGCATTTAAGCTGATACTTAAACAAACAACTTTATACATAAAAAGTTAAACTTGTTTAACCGTGTTAAGAATTTGGTGCTAAGAAACATTGCGATATCATCTTAATTCTAGCGGTCAGTCTTGGCTTCTCTCAGGGATCGCTTTTAAAAAACAGCGCAATATCAGCTATCCAATTTGCAACCTGTTTGTTATTCAAATGTGCTCACCAAATCCAAAACAATACTAGTAAGGCGTGAAAAATTAAATAGGTTACTTCCAAGCTTTTATATCGCACAACAAAGGGTTTCCTTATCAGCTCGCTAACAGGAATACGTACGTTAAGATTTCTATTACTAACTTTGGAAATGATTTGTTGCCGGTAGAATTAGCCAACCGCCAATCTACATACATATATTCATAGTATAAATTGAAGAAGTTAACCAAGCTTATCAAAATATACCTTTTATTTTAGTTTTGCTAAACTTAGTTTTGAGATAATATACTAATAATATATACGATAGAATAAAATAAATAACTTAATCGACCAAGTAAACATTTAAATCGACATTAGCATAAAATAACAAACAATAGGAACATAATAAAAGTACACACCGACTTCCCATTTAACAAGCAATTTCCTCTCAGATGCTAATTTATGCAATAATTACTGCACATGCAAAATAATGCCGAGTTTGCTAATGGCAAATGTTAACGACATGGCCGGCGCAGGACCGGCCGACGAACCTGCCGGTAACGACGTGTCGAGTAAATTACAGGCACATCTACCTTAGGCCAGGACGAAGGATGAGGCGAATAAATAGATCCGTCTAATTTCCATAACGATTTAGCTAAACAGTTATCTGGAAATCTAGAAATATTTATTTCGAAAGTGCAGTTTGTTATGTAATAAATGTTTTTTAAGAATTACTACATTAAGGAAATACAAAATATTACACAATACAACCCACGATATTGGGAGATGATTTTGAATGTTAGATAAATAGTTCTACTGGAAATTAAAATTTAATTTTTAGAAGAAGTAACTCTCCACGAATTTCATTACCTTCCCACTTCCTAATATTCTGAACAAAACTATTTCTAGGAAGATTGTAGAATACTACTAGAGACAGTTACAACTATTGAGAAAATTAGTACAATCAGAAATCGCCTTTTACAACCACAACTTTACCTCGTTAAAATTTTAATATATCTATATATTCGTCAAATAGTGCTCTATTCTTGGCTTAGAAATTAAGGCACAGGTATGAAAGGTCGTATTCCAAGTGGGTACTGTGAGAGCGCCATAAAGGCTTGGCCACAGACGATGCGGTCCTGGAATAGGCCTGTGCCGGCGTAACATGGCATGGCATCACATAAAACATGCCAACGTCTCTGGCCCTTTTACCCTTTTATGGGGCAAACGTGACATTTACTGCCGCACTCGGGAGCTCGCTTGAGATCTAACTCCCGCACGAGATTTGATATTTTTTAGAAAGATTAAGTTGGATTCGTAGTGGATGTTGGAGTAACGTGGTGTCCATCCATTTCCACACGGCAGGAGACGTGACGTCATATACGACATACGTATTTACATAAATAGAATCAAATTTTAATAGTACTGTGGCTGAATCCGGGTTTGGCCGCTCGGATGCAGCGGTGACTATGGATGAAGAAAACTCACAGTTAATTATTAATTCTATTTAGTTTTATTAATAAATTGCAATTTAAACTAGTTGAGCGTTACTTAAACTTAGTGAGCGATTTCATGTACCTTAGCATTTTTTTATTTGACTTTAGCAAAGTTTGGGAGCCCAACAAACTGATAAGTATTAGTTTTAAGTACTTGTAAAAAATTAATTTTAAATATTTTGTCTATCTGAAACCATGGGGACTCTTCCAAAGTGTTTAAAATTTTCATTACTGCAATAATTTCTAATCTGACACTAATCGTCCCGAAAGATACACGATCGAAGTTACATTCAAACAGTTTTTACAAAACATTATGAAATATGGTTTAATATTAGTTCATGTTTTGTTAGTCTTTCGCCGAATGTCATCATCACGAAGGGATTACCTTAATTCCCACCGGAGAGGACATTACCTACGAACAACTAGGGGCCGATTCTGCTACATCTCAAATTCAACACTTTCTCTAACCATACAACTGTATTAAAACATAACTGAAAATGATCTTCGACAATATACGACTGTCGTTGATAGTTAAGAAAATATTTTTGGCTGCAATAGACATTTCAATGTCATTATTAATAGAGATATGTGTCTAGAAAAACTGTCGAATTCGAGATATCATAGCGTGAGGATTGGCCCCTGTATATTTAATACAGGGTAACAAATGTCAATAAATCAAGGTAAATAGGCAATGAATACCATTAACTACGAGCAACTACTCCAAAAATTAACTTATAGTCGTTACTCTGTAAAAAATATACGTATCCCTATTTATTCTAAATTATTATTAATAGTTCAATCGTTAATAGCGATGAGATAACACATATCAAACTTGAAACTAGCGGCTATTATAGTCACCAGTTTATAGTTCACACACATCCTTTCCTTTTTTCCTTTCCAACCTTATCGAATCTACTCTCAGAATATACCCTATGCGAGTTGCGTGCATACTAATCGTAGCACGTTCGCGAGATTTGGACGTTCCACGGTGCGTGGTTCTGCGGATTTTCATGCAGCGGGTGACCACGAACGGCCACATATAGAGTGCTATAAACTATAATATATCTGACCCGGTGGCCAAAACTGGAACTAAGTGTCGCCATTTTAAAATGTCTTTTAGTTATCAATAACAGCGACGCCGTCACCATTCCAGATAAGTTTGTGACATGTCTGCGCTACCATGGACGATACCCTTTCAACTATACGTCGCTGCTGTTCTGTGTACGTCCGTCAGCTTGCGCACCGTGGAACCTCGCCTTTACATTGTGCACACATTATCTTTACGGCACATATTTGAACCAAAACCATATTAAAGTAGCTGCAACACAAAACACAGAGTAGCTGTGAGGATAGATTCAACAAACCATATCGATAATCTCATCGCGTCAAGTCCAAAAGAAACTATCACGTCTATTCCTCCTCATAGTGTTTCGCTATAGCGTTCATGATGAATTGGAAGGTTTCTGAGTTCATCCAACTCAATCCGGAAGGTAGAAGGTAGGTCCAAGGCTCAACACTCCTCGCATTCCTCCCGACAGTCCTCTGCAGGAAATAGTCGTCATACTCCATACTGTAGTCGGGAATGATAGGGTTGAACTTGGCGTAGTAGATGGCTGAGAGACACGCGTACAGGAGAAGTGCCGCTGTGAAGAGCTGTTGGGGAAAAGTTATTTAAGATTATTATCTATTTCACATGGGTCCCCGTAGAGTAGTCGTACCCCATGCTACTACCACACTAAATATACCCAGCCCTATTTTTTAAACCGCTCGCATCCACGCGAGCGTTCGCCTTCTAATGCTTGTCTTTTCAATCTCTAGCAACTTACCACGAGTGTGAAAGAGATAGGTAGCGTATGCTACCCATCTTCGGCCGCATTGTCGCTTCCCATTAGGTGAGAGGACGATCAATTGCTTGCGGAAGAAACCCTTGTGCTACTGCTAAAGTTCGTTATTGTTCTACTGGTAAAAAGTAGGTCGCTTTTTTGCCACGCGCCTATCGGAAGCAACTTTTTTTTTTTATACCACTAATGTGGCAAACAAGTTGACGGCCTGCCTGATGGTAAGCAGTCACCGTAGCCTATGGAAGTTTAAAAATTAAAATGTGACCTATACAACAACATTTGTTTTTCAATATTTGTTTACAACAACTTTTCAAACTGTCAACTACCAATCTAAACAAAATCTGATAATTCTATAAAAAAGATAATCGCTCATGAATACGGGTATAGTAACATATTATGATACTGACTTTTGCCCGCGACTTCATCCGCGTGGAAATAGTTTTATGACAGTTTAGGTTTTGCCCACATTACCATTTAAAATGACCTCCGTACTGTATGAATGCTAGTACTACGGGGAGCTATATCTCTGGTATCATCTACAGATGATACATAGCTTAGACTGTACCATGGACTTCAAGCGACCAAACTATTAAAATGAATTAAGTAGTTTTTGCGTGATGCGCGAACAGACAAACAGAAAGACAGACAAAAATTTCACGAAAAAACGCGACTATTATTCTGAAATACCTAAAGATACGACTTTTTTACAGTTTTATAATAGTATATATAGTATATAGTATATATATATATATATAGTATATATATCCTTTTTATCTATCTATCTATAGATAGATAGATAAAAAGGAATTCTCCTTAATTTTATTAGTAGAATTTTTGAGTCGTTTGTCCTACTCACGATACAATAAAATAAAATTAAGAATCACACGAAAAGAAATTATTGCCTTACCATTATTTCTATGACCATTATACGTTAAACAATACAATAAATGAATCCATATTTTAACATCGTATTCCTTATCCAAAATGATATACATTTATGTAAGTACTTATTGCAAATTGTAGGTTCCGATGGTACACTAAATTCAAACAACAAAGAAGGCTTTGACCTGAGTGACTTGAACTTGACGGAATGAATCACGATTATTAATAAAGTGTTTTCGTTGAGGTTGGTAGATTTCATATTTTAGTAACCATAAACTGACTACTAATACAAGATTCTATACTATATCTTCAACATAGAATATAGAGAGGTGGCGGGTTCGAATCCCACTGCGGCCGTGTACCATTGACTCTTTTCTAAGTTATGAATATTAGTTGAATACCAATCGATACTCTTACGGTGTGGGAAAAGATCGCAATGAAACCTGCACATTGAGGCGACTGAATGTGTAACCATAATCCAATCTGATTAGGTTCCCCTTGTAGCAGGATCACGGAGGTCAGATGGCCGTTGCTTCACTGTAATTTATTAATCTCTCAAATCCTTGATCATGGTCAAGGCGGACCCCGGGCCCTCGTGCGCAATGTCACAGCCGGGACATTAACACCAAGATGATTAGACGGACACAAACACTTGAATTTACGAAATTCACACTATAACCCCATATCATCCTCTCATTTCCTGTTAATTTATGAGCAAACCGTGATAGCTTACATTCGTGCCAATAATTTCATTCCTTACTTCATTATTCAAAAGTTGTTAGTGTAAGTTCAATAACACGACCCACACGTTTAGGAGTACACAGTGAGTGCACAGTACATTACTACTGTACAAGTCATCATACTTGTTGTATCACGATGTAACACTTGTATTCCTTAGCTTAACAACTACCTCGTTAGAAGTATCTACGTGCAATAGTCAACATATCGTCATCGTGATAACCATAATAAAAGATTTACATTACTAAGTTTATATGATCAATGAGTTCCCGGGAATGGACAAAAAATCCGGAAGCATTTTAAAGAAGAACCGCTTAGGACGTGGCCATGGTCGTAATATCATGTTACAAAAGCTAGATTGAACTGTTTTCGATAATTATACGGTTATGCATTTGAAATTGACGTGGGAATGAGTTGAAGTCCTAATGTTAAACCATGAGTAAAGCACTCAGAAGGTGCGCGTGTAGGAAATACACGACGTCAAATTACACATGCAAGGCAAGGTCCTTCGCAGTCCTCTAAGCGATCGTCTCAACCGCATTACATTGAAACTATGTCAATGTTATGATTTGTCGTCGTTGCCGCGACTTTTTGCCGGTGGTCCGACTGGTTAATGGCTATTTTTTTCTCACACAGCAACTCTATATTAACAATATTTTATCGCTACGATGCGCTACAGCGCGCCTGAGGTCAGAACTATTTGTTTGCGTTTAACGTTCATTGTTATTCGACGCGAAAACAATACAGACAATTTTGAGGAATTGATGTAAGGTTAGCGAAATTTTGACAGTTTTGTTGTGGATTCAGAACACCGCCAATAAGGCCTGGTATCACTATTCTCCGACGGCCAATGGTACCAACAAAATAGCAAATGGAAAATGACTTTACAGGTTAGTGATATTATTATTATTGTCGTTAGTAACCTGTAACAAGTATTTTAAATATGACTACTATCGGACTTTAGTTTAAAAATTGTATTTTTTGTTTTCGAATATAATTGTTGGTTACCAAACACTGGGTTAAAAATATGTAACATTCTACAGCTGGAGCTCTGTTTTTTAATTGATTTGCTCACATTGATTCGAACGTATTCAGATATGATTTTCAGCATGAAACATTCAATATTTTTTCAATCACTTTGGCAACACTGAAAGAGTACGGTTCAAAAATAGGGATAATCAGCATCATGCATCACAATATAGAATTTTTCATGCCGAAAATAAAAATTGAAAACTGAGCGAAAACGAGCCATTTAAAAATATGCCCCTAGGACATAACTCTCTGCTAGATTGATCGGGTGTGTGATTAAATTAATCTACCCATATGAAATTTACCTACATGGCGTATGTATGTCGCTTACCATTTTTTGGTTGATTAGAGAGATTTTCCGATTTATAATACTAAATGACAATCTAGTAAACGCGAGACGTATGAAAAAATATATAGAATAGTATTAGTAGTAGTAGAAATAAGTACAGAATTTTCATACAATTTGTATGCAAACAATCAAAGAAATGAAATACTGGACATGGCTTAGTGCTAGTTTACAGATTCTATTCGATAGTCACTCACGAGAGCGTAAAAATCGGAGTCGAATTTTATAGCGCCCCTGCCGGTTACGCGATGAACTATAGTTCGCCATACAATTATTTTACGCTCTTGTTAGCGACTATGAAATATAATAGATTTCGTAAACTCGCGTTAAGCCCTCTGATTACTATTTAAATAAGTTCGTAATAGCTTGAGTAAGACTTTAAAGAAAGAAAAATCAGTAACAATTATAAACGAAAATGTGCGAATAGGATGATTCACGAAATAGCACTATTGGCTTTGTTACGAAGAGTATTGTAATAAGTTTTTAATACCTATTGAATTAACATTCATAGGCTGCGGTGGCTGCTTTCCATCAGACAGGTCGTAAGCTTTTTTTTTTTATACCACTAAGGTGGCAAACAAGCTTGCGGTATGCCTGATGGTAAGCAGTCACCGCAGCCTATGGACGTTTGCAATACCAGGGGCATTACCCACGCGTTGCCGACCCCGTAAAAACCTTTTAACCACTTTCTTGAAGAACTCTATGTTGTACTCTCCAGGAAAAACCTCTCCAGGTAATTCATTCCACAACCTTAGTGTGCGTGGGATAAAGTTCCTTTGGAACCGCACAGTTCGCGACCAATTTGGCTCCACGGTGTGAGGATGAAAAAAATTTAGAATTCAATAGACAAGACACCATACGGACCTGGAAAACACTCCAGAACTTGAAGGAGCCCTCATTGATGATCCAATCGTAGTACCCAGCCCAGGGGTCGGTGTAACGGCTCATCTTCATCGGTTTGGGCGTCGTGGTGGTGGTGGTGTCATGGTGCTCGTCGTAATAGTCTTCGAACCCTCGGCCGCTTACTACGTCGGTGCTGTTAGGCCGCAAAGAGCCTTTCCGTCTTACCTGGAATGTATAGGGGATAATATGTGAAAGACAAATAGAAGCTCTATAATAATATAATTCGATTCGATAATTCCCGACCAAGTACTTCAATATTGTCTAAACTACTTAACCGATTTTAATGAAACTTGACTAATAACTAAACATGGAAACATGGCAAGCGCATCAAAATCGGTTCATCCAATCAGGAGATACGATGCCACAGACAGGCACACCCATACATGCGTACCCCCTAGGCCCCCCCCCCCCCCCTACTCAGAGCCACATACACACACGTCAAAAAATTATTTCGTTGAGGGTTAAAAAGACCCGCAAAGACCCGCCACCCATTATCGTCCGTCCTCCGTTATAATTCCGGAACGTCGAGTTCAAGCTTATGGTGGTTTCACACGAGGGCAGAACAGTGGGCAGCACAGTACTGCTACTGTTTCAACGCACACGCCGTGGCACAACAGTACTGTCTTGACAGTAACCAAGGCAGAACAGTTAATCGCTTGCCGGTCTATTTTTTGGAGCAGGACCACCAGCTTTCTCGCTCGTCTGTCTTATGGCTGGACTCCAGTGAACGCGAGGGCAGTGCAGTGCTAGACAGTGTGCGCACGTGCGTCCAATATTTCTTTTTCCTATTTATTTCACTCTTTACAATTTCAATTAGCTCATCCAGAGCTATTTGTGCTGTACTAAATCTAAATCGATAAAAGAGTTAATCGATAGTTGTCGCTTACGCATTATCTGCTCAGTAGCATAAAAGAATAATGAATTGAATCGTAACGATCGTAATGATTAACTGGAAGAACTGTACTAAGACATATCAAGGGCCTTGCACAGCACTTAAAAGGCTCATTTCAACGTTGTAATGGGGAACTTAAACGGCAGAGCCTAGAGTGGCAATGAATTCAAAGTAGGGCCACGTGGTTATAGACATATCTAGAAGGAGGAGCTCTTCATTCTGAATTTATTATTTAGGAAAAAGCCACACAGGAAGTGTGAAACGTGTGGCGGAACCCCGATGGTGTGACCAGAAATGACATCGATTTCATTATGACGGAGAGAAAGCGGATATTCAGAGATTTCTACGGCCAATTATACGCTGCACATGCTCCTTGTCTCCAGCGAGACAACCACGATTCTAGACCCATCTGAGCCAGAGAGGCTCTGAGACAGCTTAAATATGGATAAGCCCCCGGCGAACATGGAATTACTTCCGAGCTTCTGAAGGTAGGAGCTCTTATAACACAGATGTAGTATGGGACGTCCTGCGGCCAGATGGAGTGATGATTTGTGAACAGCGTTGCCAGATCGTACCTTTTGGTACGATTTACGTACTATTTGGCCGACTGTCGTACCTTTGGCGTACTTTGCCCCACATTTTTTTTATTTTTTTATTTTTATTAATAATAGGCTTGCATTTGACCTCAACTCACCTGATGGAAAGCGACGATGAGGTCGAAGATCGTACTATTTAGCACGTTTTTACAAAATGCTCAATTTTGCTGAGGGGAGTGGTCACTTAGCCTTTCCAATCCGCAAAATACCGTAAAATAATGTAAGGAAGGGTTGATTTTGTCGTGTTTTTGCCCACTGGCACTACCAGCGAGTAAATAAGGTCTTGTTTCGTTAACGCCGTTTTATTGTCTATAATGCAACTTACGATGGACCCTAGCCCCCCCCCCCCCCCCCCCCAAGGCCGATCAAATAGAAGAAAAGTAAACCGTACCTTTTAAGCCACTATTTTACTATTTTAGGAGCCCGGACGTACTTTATTGGAAACTACTGCTGGTAACACTGTTTGTGAAACACTGCGGGCGGAAGCTGGATGCGGCAAGCCGAGAACGGTGCATTGAAGCTCATTAGGGGAAGCCTATGTCTAGTAGTGGACTAATATAGGCTGGTGATGATGTCATTGTTACAAAAGCTTCGAATGTATAATAGTAATCTCAACTCTTCTGTCTGCTCATCTGTCAGTATTCTCTGTCTTAGGACGAGAAAGTATCAAGTTAAATTAACTTTTCGGACGTCTTTGTAATGTATTTTGTTCAAATTTGAAATACTATTATATTATTTTCGGTAAAGTGCCAGATCAGCTGCTGCTGCTCTACTGACTTTTCGTAAGACTGTCCCGAGACAGATAAAATTATCTACCTCTTACTGAAACTGTCTACAATAGTCTAAATTTTTTAAATATTTTTGGAAACTCAACTATCTCTACGTAGAGTTATTGCTTGTCCAAACAAGGGTGTCTAACCAAGCCGTATTAGCGCCGACACACGGTCACCTACTTCAGGCGATACCGTTTGTGACACAGTTCTACGCGAGTCTGCGTGTCACTCGTGACTGCTTTGTTTCTTGGAGTAACTAGTAGACCTACCAACCAACACTGCTTACTTTTGCATCACCTTACAACACATCAATATAATTATACAACTAACTAGCTGGTTGAACTTTGTAAATTATCAGTTATCGGATAACTATTCGATTCTTCAGTTTAAAGCATTCTTAGGTAATATAAGTCATCCATGATGATACTCATACTCATTTCACAAATACTCACTGCAATGGCGGTACTGTTGGCCTTATGAGGGGTAGCTGCGACGATCTGCGATCGTTTCTTGTTAATGTTCCTGACCACGTCCAGGATGGTCCGCAGCCCCGTGAGGATCATCTCGGAGGGCGCCAACCCCCCGCGCGGAGGCTCGGATTCCTCCATGAGCCCGTTGTCTATCTCATAGCGGTCATTGGGACTGAAATTAAAGATAGATATTTAATGAGACTTTTTCTCTGTTTTATACAGAGGTGGTTGTGAACGTAACTACACATTTACATAACAAAAATTTCAGTTATGTAATGCAGAGTACGCTTCTCGATGAAAGAGAATACCACAGGAATATTGTAAGACCGCTCTAAGGCCACTGTGGCATTTAAAATATGTACAGACAGAATACAACTTTAAAAAATCAATACAGTAGGTAGACTTATTTGGTCTGAGACTCCCCAAAACTTGAAGCTTTACATAAACTATATACTTGAAAACGCTGTCATAGATTTTTGAAGGATCAGTAGCAGCTAGCGTCCTAAACGGATACCTTTATACTCTTAAGATCGCAGGTTCACCACCCGCCTTGTTCACTTATCGACTTTGAGTCTCTTGCACTCGGCCTTTACAAGGTCGTCCGATCATCTCCTGGGTGGATCACCCCGTACGAAAAATATTAGGCATCAATTTACGATGTATTAGAGAATAGAGTTGGTGGACATCACTAATCTATGGGATACTAATCTGTTGGTTTAGTACTAATGTATCGGACAACACGTCGTCACACGTCAATAGTCGTAAATATATGTTTACAGTATACCCAGCCAAAAGATAATTTATTTAAGCGAGAGGTAGGTTTATTTAAACGACGGCGTTTAACACAAACACCTATAATAAAAGTTTACCTGTCGTAAAATATTCATACCAATAAAATCCTGAAGTAAAAGAGTAGTATAAGCAACTCGAATATCACTATCGTGTTATGTCCCGGATGCGCTCCCGCGCGATACTCGGGGGCCCCAAGTTCGCCTACTTTTATGCAACTCGCATATAAAAAGGGTAACAAGGTGTGATAATATAGTGTGACACGAGTGTTTTAATACCTATTGCAATTACATACACTATTTCATCTATACTCATATTTTCATGTTATCGTACCTATAATTTTCTCATCTTTGCTGGAAGTAAGCTGTGATTCTGTCCTGTTGCCGCGTCGTGGATATCAAGCGGCTTGAATTTACTTTACTACTTTCACATTTATCTATTTATTTACTTCAAACAAGAAAAAACATTCACAAACAAGAATAGCAATAATTAGAAAAAATATTCTGTTAGCGGGAAATGATAGGGAATGTTCCTTGTCGGAATGCCAATACGGTTTCAGGCCGGGTTGCAGCACTATGGATCCAATCTTTGCTCTCAGGGTCCTCCAGGAGTCCCATTGCAATAAGAATCAACCTTTGCATTATGCATTTCTCGACCTGCAGAGGGTTTTCGACAGAGGGTGTCCCTCGGGAGATAATCTGGTGGACTCTGAGATCAAAGTCTGTGCCCGAAGCGCCCGAATGCCCGAATACTGCAGCCGTCGTCAAAACCATCGTAGGCCATACTAATCCCTTCCCGATTACTGTAGGTGTTCACCAGGGTTCTGTGCTGAGCCCTTACTTGTTTTGCATTGTGCTCGATGCCCTCTCAGCGGATATTCAGGACATGCCTCCTTGGCTTATGAAGTACGCTGACGACATTGTACTGGTGAGCAAGCTTAGGCAGGATCTTGAGACCAGATTAAACATGTGGAAGGATATGCTAGAAAACGGTAGTTTGAAGTTGAATATCGCCAAAACGGAGTATATGGCCAGCTGCAGCGCAGATCCCGAAACCATTCTTGTAGGTAACGAAGCTGTCAATAGAACAGATAAATCCAAGTACCTCGGATCCGTGATCCGGCGATATCGGCCTCGATGTCAAGTCCCGAATCTCTGCAGCTTGGGCCAAATAGCGGGAACATACGGCAGTCACCTGTGACCCTCTTAAAGCTCAAAGTGCTTATATACAAGAGTTTAATTAGACCGGTAATGCTCTATGGTTGTGAGACTTGGCCAGCGCTGACGAAACACGTTCACGAACTCCACGCCAACGAAATGAAAATGCTGCGGTGGATGTGCGGAGTTACGAGACTCGATCGAGTACATCCGTTTTAGCCTTGGCGTGAGGAATATCGCAGATAAGATCGAGGAGGCCCGTCTGCGCTGGTTTGGTCACGTGTTGCGTAAGCCTCAGGGATATGTGGGAAATAGGTGCCTAAATCTGCCGGTATCAGGAAAGAGGCCCCGTGGGCGGCCCAAGAAGCGATGGATTGACATCGCTGAGTTAAATGTGAGAGCCAACGGCTTACGACGCGAGGATGCCGAAGACCGGGCGAAGTGGATAAGATTAAGTAGGAAAGCGGACCCTGGCTGAGGCCGGGATAAACGCTAGGACGAAGACGACGATTCTGTTAGCGGGAAAATAATTCACTTCACTCACCCTCCATCCACAGATAATGTCATAGTTCGGTATTCAGCCAACTATTACAACCGCGCCCGACCAGAAATAAAAAATATAAGTGTTGCATAATGATTAAAAATATACTTTATCTGCACTCATAGCGTAATGTTTCAATTACATATTCGAAAACAGTCGTTTAAGGATACACTTTCTTCACACCAGTCTATAAAATTTTTAAAAATTACTTTTCGATAGAGCATTTCCCTTACTAATTTCATTACAGCTGTAACGAAAAATAACTTTTTTTAAATTTTATACACGGTGTGAAAAAAGTTTATCCTTAAACGACAGTTTTCGACTATGCGATTGGAATGAGTGTGGATAAATATAACTTACCCTAAAATAGTATAATTATGCCGTATTTGAGTCAATTAACTGAAATTACCTTATTAAACCCACACCTTATTAAAACGGAAGCGGATCTTAGATACAGCGTAATTTCATGACGTCTTCATAAAAATACCTTTACTTTACAAGATTACAAGATTGTATTATTTATAAGTAAGTACCTATTTTGTGTTATTAAACTCATACGCTAAACAACTACTTGATTATATATATAAATACACAATTATTCATCACAAAATGATCCATTCTGGTTGCAAGTACAAAAACATTTCACAATTCATCAGCTTTTGTCACTTGAAAACATTGTAAAACTAAATTAATTGACTTTTCTTTATAATTAATTTAACTAACCCAATTTTCACTTAAAATAAGACAGCGTGAGGATGCTCAAGATCAGGCGAAGTGGAAAAAAAGAATAGAAAAGCGGAATAGCGGACCTCGGGCAGAAGCCGGGACTTACAGCTCCAGATGATGATGATGCCTGCAAATCTCATATATATGCAAAAAATACTTACTGCAAAGGAATATATTTGTATCTCGAATAGGGCGGGGTGTGTGGGGTAGCCGTGTCGTAGCGGCCGCGCGCCGCGCCCGCCGCGCCCGCCGCATGCAGCGCCAGCGCCGCCCCCGCGAACACCAGCGCGTGACAACACAGCATCAGAACCCCTTTGGACACCATCGTTGGACCAGATCACGAACTAATCAGGTAAGTTTATAACGCTGCATGTATTTAAGTATATTCCAAAACGTTAAATATTTTCCCCGTTTATCGTTTTCTGTCACGATTATTTTCTATTCTAGTCGTAGTTATTTTATTTTATTGTCACTTAAACTTTCGTTTTTTAAAATTTCAATGTTCTAAATCGTTGTGTACTGCCTTGTGATGTCTAGACAACTGACGGAAGCTATCTGTCTCGACACACATAACCGAGGAAAGGAAGTGCCTGAAATATAAGTTCAGTACACAAATCGTGCGCAAGGTGCTCTCGAGTGACATGTCAATTTAATTTGCACGAGCCAGTGAAATGTTGAACGTAATTTCTTTTGTGTTCGTTCATTGCAGTTTGTTTTACTCAATATGGTTATAATTGACCCTACGATACCGACCTAAAATAACCATCTACGAAGGTATACTTTGCACACAAATTTTTTTTTTACGATTTTGCTATTTTTCATTTCTGATATGTTGCGATAGAAGGATTTTATTAATTGAAAATTTACCTAGGTAATTAAACGATTCGATGGAAAAATGTGCAAAGACCCTTAACATTAATGCTAATCTGCAGAGCCTCGAGTATCGTTGTCGGTCTTTACAGGGTACATTTCGGGGAGTATGTGAAGGAGTTGCACGACCTAATCTCGCCAGCCACATTCCACCATCGGGAAACGCTACGCGGGTGGTAGTTCCGTCCATAAGTCGTGGATCTTCCAGTTATACACACATAACTGCTATAACACGTACTGCTGACAAAAGCTTGGACCATAAGCCATGCTAAGGAATGGAACAAGTTGCCTACCATTATCATCTTTAAAAATCCATATGTCTATTAAAAGGAATGTTTCCCGAGCGCGCTCCATACAAATGTAGATTGATCATCTTTTCAATATTACTCTACCAAAGCCAATGAAATTTTGTAGACGTGATCCAGACACCAAAATCTAATGTTTGTGGTTTGTCATATTTTCGTGAACATAAATCGTTTCAAAGTTTGTATGAAAATCTTCATTACTCCATACATTTGTATTGAGCGCGCTTGGTAACCACTGGCCTGTAAAAATAAAACCAATGACGTCAACTTTCACTTATAAAATCTCATTGTTTCAGAAACCGTTGAAGTTCGAATCGGACTCGCATGCATAGGGTTCCGATTAGGGTTTTCAACCCAGGTACCCGGGGTCGGGAATACCCGGGTATTTAAGGGATTTTATACCCGGGTACAATCTGTGTGCCATACCCGGGTACCCGATAATTTAAAAAAAATAGTTGATGAGGTAACATGTAGCCTTAAAGAGTTTAAATAGCGCATATCTTCTCCGACTAGTCATAAGGCAACTAAGAAAAAATATATTATAAGTCAGAATAAGTTCACAAGTAGTTAATTTTTTTATTTTTTATTTAATTTTTTTATAAATCTTCGTTTTTTAAATTGAAATTAAACAAAGGAGAATAGTCCATAGCCTAAGGTGACCACTTTCCATCAGATGGCCCGCTTACACGTTTGTTTGCCTTGTAACATAAAAAATAAAAGTTTTAATATCGTTTTAATATATGAAACTAACTTTATTGCAAAGACAATGAAATGCCATTTATGTTTGAATATCATTTCGGCCATATGGCCGCCGCAGCTGGCGCGTAGATGGCACAACGTGGACGGCCAATTTTCACACATATCGCAGTTAACGGTATTTCACTAATAACTCACCCTAAATTGTTTTTTTTATAGAAAATAGGTATTTGACTGATATCTCACCTGATGTTAAGCGCAGATGCAGTCTACGATGGCGCATACCTGTCTTTTAAATACCTATTCACTCTTGTCTTAAAGAGACCCAAGTGGTTCTGCTTAGCGAAAACATGTGCAGGCAGCGAGTTCCAGTCCCTTGTCGTTCGCAACAGAAAGGAGTTAGAAAAATGCTGAGTGCGTATTGCGACAATATAGAGATGGTACGATGTCCTACACCTGGAGCCCCGAAGATGGAATGGGGCTGGTGGAACTAACTCGTGCAATTTCATAGCACATTTCCCAAATTCCTCCGCGCCAAGAAGATGTCTATCAATTACTTGACGCGTCTCATAACCGAGTACAGAGCAGCCAGATAGACCTTGGCAGTTCCGTCCCATATGTGACAACAGTATTCCATGCAAGGTCGAATTTGGGCTTTATATGAGAGCAACCTTTGCTTAGATGACAAATACCACCTTGCCCTAGAGAGGATGCCTAGTTTTTTGGCAGCAATTTTAGCTATGGACTCGATATACCCACCAAATTTCAGCTTGGAAGACACTTCCATGCCCAGCAGGCGGAGGCTATCACGTATTTGTAAGGACACACCCTGGAAAGTTGGAGTCCGACGGAATGTACTTCGCTTGGCGGTGAACAAACATGCCCGTGTTTTAGACGTGTTGAACTACACAAGACTGGCAACTCCCCAATCAGAAACACTCTGGAGAGCGTGGTCCAGGCGATCAATGAGAGACTCTCGAAAAGACTCAACATCCTCTCTCTTGGCCTTTGCAATGGATGTGTACCTGTCCGTCACTGTGGTGCCATCTGCATACCCAAAAGCACCGGACACGAGCATATCATTTACGTGCAACAGGAACAGGGTTCTGTTCTGTACAGGGTTGAGTTCTATCGTCCCTAGTTTATCAGCGTAGATATATCCCCAAAAGAAATAATCTAATGGATAACTCCATTGATTGCCCAATCCGGATGTCCAACGTGACATTATTTATTGATGTTAATTTTTTCCTCCATACAAAATTTTGTTTAGCGCTGAAGCCCACTTTTGGTTGAATGGTTTTGACTTTTGTTAGAATAAACACGCAGCGGCCACATGACCGACATCTTATTCATTAGCTTTCCAATAGGGCTAGTTTCACTGATTTAATATATTGTTCTTTGTTATATTTCAATTTGAAAACAAAAGGTTTAAAAAATACCTTTTACTTACATTAAAATGTCGGGTATTCGAAAACCCTAGTTCCGATCCATTCAGCAAAACTACTCGTAAATCAATAATTCTTATGTAAACAATAGGTACCATTACCAACCCGCTTGCCAGGCGTGGAGATTATGGCAAGCTCTCCACTAATTTGGAGGAGGCTCAAAGTCCAGCGGTGGACTGTTATAGGCTGTCGATGTGATAATCGGCCTATCTACTGTATTCTACTACTATAGTATATTTTAAAAATATACTGGTGACCCATCAATTTGTACACCTAAACCTTCCCCTTTTGGTCAAAACCGCATGAAAATCTGTTTAGTAGTTTTTGAGTTTATCGCGTCCAGACAAACGGACAGACGCGGTGTGGGACTTAGTTTTATAATATGTAGTGAAGTATACCCATCTCTTAATAAAACTTTCTAACAATATCACCTACAGTGTCGCAAACGTATCTGACCCAATGGCTAAAACTAGAACTGTGGAAAAATAGATCCGGATCAAAGATTGTGGCACTGTAGACTTGAGTTGACTTCCCCAAGTAGGTACGAGTACGGTAAGGTATATTAATAAAAATGTTTATCCTTCACTTATGTAACAGTGTGTTTATTATATAGAAAAATAAAATATGTCTAGGTGCTGACTGTGCTGTTATTTTGTGAAGTCGGTGAGATCAAATTCTGAATTTCATAAAATATTAAATCATTCTTGGAGCCTTCTTGAAAGAACGTTGACTGCACTGCAACTATACAGGGTGTTACATAATATATGTATAAAGCCGTGAACTGGATGGAGTGTTAAACATAATAAAACGATAGGTACAATTATTTCTGTCGTACGTGAATTTTTTTTATATAACATATGTATGAAGCCGTGAACCGTATAGAGTGCTAAATGTATGAAAACGATAGGTACAAAAATTCCACGTACAACAGAAATAATTGTACCTATCGTTTTATTATGTTTAACACTCTAACCAGTTCACGGCTTTATACATATATTATGTAACACCCTGTATATTAAATGTTTTTGTAAAGACGATGGGAATTAATTTAGAATTTCGTAAAGTATTAAATTCATTTATGGATCCCTAAAAAAACCCCGCTACGTGTACGGATCCCTAAAAAGGGACACGACATATATTACAACTATGTTCGTTATCACTCATACGTGAATAGCCATAATTAATTTCTTGTCGTCAACTCTCCCCAAAGTGTACTTAAACTGTTATTAAGGGTTACCTATGTATCATGGAATATTTGTAAATCTATTTCGGATGTTTAGTACTGCTACAATAAACTTCGAGTGTACGAAATTAAGGTAACTTATCGACCAAAATTAGGCGATTTCACATATATTTGGCAAGTTTTCTGTTTACCGTTGACACAATTTCGGTCCCGTGTCGGTTGTATGAATGGTAGTAGCTAGCTAGTACAATATCTACGTTGGATGATGTTCATAGGAAGAATTCAACTTTCTAACAATTTGAAAAAATATTTCAATGAATGGAATTTTGGTGTTTCACGGAAATATGTAGTCCTGTTAAAAAATGAAAGTTAAACTTTTAATTTTATAAATTAGACTTCTAACATGCTCTTTAGGAACAAAGCCCACATCACTTTGGGCCACGATTCATCATCGTGGCGTTAATGTCCTGGTTATGCTCTCGGACACGAGGGCCCGGGGTCCGCCTTGACCATGATCCAGGATTTGGCAGATCAGATAATTACAGTCGAGCGACTGCCATCTGACCTCCGTGACCCTGCTCTTGCCTACACCAGATTTGATCACTTTGGGTCACGATTATTTTATTGTTAAAGTTTTTAATTATAATTAAAGTTAAAAGACACGTGTGTTATACGCCCGCGCATAAACACATACCTATCTAGGAATTTAGGTGTCCTCTGTTTATTTTATATGAAGAGAAACGTGCTAATTTCCTTGGAGACAGTGTCTATGTAGCATTTCTAATAATTCTAGACAAAAGACTGAACACTTTCTAGACTTGTTCAAACAACGTTTTTGAGAATATGAGTTATATTTACATATTTGTTATGAAATCTTGGAATACGGAGAGGAATTGATGATGACTCATAGCGTTCACATTTAGACCAATGAGGTTTAAGTAGATACCACATGCGTAAGTAGTGAGTAGTAGTCATAATTATTTTATTGAATGAAAATTGAGTGAAAAATACGTATTGTATAATAATCCGTGACAAGTGTGGCATGATCTATACTAATAATATAAAGAGAAAAGATTTGAATATATGGGTTGTACTGAATAAACTCAAAAACTACTGCGCCAATTTAAAAAAATCTTTACTCATTTGAATGCTATATTGTGTAATATTCGCCACTTTTTATCCCGGCTAAATGACTGGGGTCCCGCGGGAACGTTGAATGGTTACAGAGATCCGACTTGCGCGCGGGTGAGAACCGCTGAGAACGGTTAGTAGATTATATAGCGGCAAACATTTAAAGAAGGATGTTGAGATGGTTCTGCATTAGCATGTAGACCAGATAGTCTTTTCATTAAGAGGATGGCCCAGAAAAATGAGATTATGGCGTCTGCCTGTCCCTGTAAATTATGATATAATCTACGTGTTGTATTATTCAACACGTTTTAGATTCATCGATTATGTCAAATAGGATAGGTGTATTATTTCATTATTATTTATCTAAAAGGGAAGATGTTTGTTGTTCTTCTACACTGATGCAGATTTTTCGTATTAAAATAAAAAGTTAACGAAATAATTTTGTAGAAATCCAATAAAACGTTTTATTAAGAATTTTTTAGGACAATTGAGCAATCATTCACGAAATGTTGTAACAATGAACGATGTTTAAAACAAACATTATAAAATAAATTATAGACTTATTCTAGGGTTTTAAACATGTCCAGTTCACAACAACTTATTACTAACTTTAGTAAATACTATGTACAGGGTTTTACTTAATATAAGGCTTCCAATTGCTCTGAAAGCTACTCTTCCTTTGATTGTTTATCTTTCATGTACTTTTCCGCTGCTGTAGCAATAGCATGAGTAACTTTTCCCGTCATTTCATGCATGTTTTCATTGCTGAGATTCCAGGAGTCAACTGATCGTTTCGAGAAAAAGGTAGCGGTGTCATCATTGGGCCTCCAGCTGTTAGGATATACGATCTTGTGTCGCAGGACGGCCTTGATAATGAGAGCACCCACGTAAATGATGAAATACACGCTGAAATACAGGGGCAAATAATATAACTTTTTTCCCAAATAATAGTAGCTGTAACGGTTGACACGTGGCATTTCCGTCGTGGTGGTGGTGGTCGTTGTCGTGTGATGATGATGGTAATGATGGAAATCATGGTCGTCAAAGTCATTGTGGAAGTCCCCAGGAAAGTCATGCGGGAACCCGTGATCATCCGGCGCGTCCATCCCTGGCTTCGTCATATCAGGAGGAGGTGGAACCATGCCGATGTCGTCATCGCCGCCCTTCATTCCACCGCCACCTTTCATATCGCTGCCACCCATATCTGGCGCATCGGCCATTCCGTGAGGTTTATTGTATATCAATTCGGGATAATCAGAGTCATGGCCGTATGATGGAGGACCGTGAGGTCCGTACCCGTGATCTGACGGTGGGTGATCCATTGAAGGTGGAAGAGTATCTGCGGGTGGCGAATTAGGCTCCGGTTTTTCATAGTGGTATCCGTAATAATCAGGTTTGGAAGGTTTTGAAGGTGGTGGCGGTGGTGGTGGTTTATCGTAATGATATCCACTGAAATCTGGCTTATCCAATGGTGGTGGAGAGTCATCGGCCCCAGAGTCATCATCCATAGGAGGTTTATTGTAAGAGTAACCACCAAGCGGTTTGGTAAGGGGTGGAAGTGTCGGTAAAAACTTTTGAGGTGGCGGTGGAGGTGGTCCCAAGTATTGATAACCCGTATCCATGGGAGGTCCACTGTTATCGTCTGGACCAGACGCATCGGAATTATCATCCATGTCGTCCATAGGCGGTTGATAATTCGTCACTGGACTTGAAACTGGCGGGGCAGGTAACGGTGGTGATGGTGGACCAGCATCAGGAATAGCATAAGGAGGGAATGAATCATAACTGATAGGAGCGGGAAAATCATCACCTGTTACTCTAGGCGGTGGTGGAGGTGGAGGGGGTACAAGGCTAGCTATCGCTTTCGTCGGTTTCGAATTGGGGCTCGATTGTTTGGATTTGCTCCCGTAAGCTGGTTGTGGCAAGTAAGGTTGTGCTGGGTTGTATCGATCAATAGGCAGTCTTACTGATGGAACCACATCTTGGGCTTCTCCTCGAACTGGATTTTTTATGTCAAAAAAGTTGTCCAAATTAGTGTACATATTGTTGCCTTTTTTGCTGTTGATTAATGCGTTGTGAGGTGTCTTCAAATTTTTCATTTGAAAAGGTTTCAGATTAACATATGGGAAACGGTTGTTAGGTTCCATGCGTATCGCTCTTGATTCATTTTCTGCTCCGCTACCAGTATTGGTAGCAAATCTGTAAAATAAAAGAATAGATTACAGCTAAAACAAAACATACTATAAGACGAACTATAATTTAAAAATATGTTAGCAAATTAATGAACGTAATAGTTCAAACGTTTAGCAAAATGCGAGTCCAGCATGATCTTAAAATTATAATTTAAGACATTTTAAACCTACCCAGGCAAAGCAAAATTTTCGCCAATTTGAAAGCCTTCATCATGATCAACCGTTTTCGTATCAGAAGCTTTAGTATGATCTTCAGCATTATTTTCACTGCCGGCTTTTGCGGAATATACTTCGTCCCACTGTGCCGGATATGAGTCATGTTTTTCACTGTCGATTACGTGCCATACGTTTTCAACATTATTAACTGGAGATGCTGTAGTAGTTGTAGTCGTTGGTTTCACTGTAGGCACCGTGTGTGGCAGAGTCGAAGGTAGGTACACAGTGGCTGGCAAGCTATTTTGATTGTCGTACATATTGTTATACAGTGCAAAGTAATCGGTCATGTCCTTTTTTTCTTCTTGCTCTTTCTTTTCACTACTTTGTGAATGTAGGCCGTAATCTGGTTTCTGTATTTCCTCATCAGGTACATAAATTGGCGCGGCTACAGTTGAAGTCTTCGTTTCGATTCGTTCCTTTTCCAGAAGTTTTCGTATGTTTTTCATATGGTCCGTTTCGAATTCGGCGAATATTAAATCTGGGGTTTTCACTTTTGGCGTAGTAGTGGTCGTAACTGTATCGTTTGGCGCGTCCATGCGTCGCATCCAGTTGTGGTAGTAGAACGGGGCGGCTCGCGCCCCATCGGTCCGGGGCGGCCGCGGCGAAGGCGTCACCACATACACGCGTGGTCCGGGAAAACTCAAAGTCCTCACATCTCCTCCAAATAAAAATACAACTAACACTAAACTACACAATACTTTTTCTTTCATGTTGAAATTTAATAGCACATTTAAAATTTCGTTTTCGACTTGCGAGCCGTCCGAGGGCCGAGTAGGAAATGTGATAGGAAGTACGCCAGTTAGTTGATACTGTCAGCATAGATGCTGGGAGTAAAATTGCGATAATTTTTAGCGGTATTCCCGAATGTAGAGCACAGGCGACACGACTCCGGCTGACCAAAGATTGGTTACAATTTACACAGTTAGCGAGGTACCTATACCAATGCCACCAGACGTGTGGCTTTAGGTATAGTAGAAAGTTTTACATATTTGTCTAAAGTATTCGGCACGCTGGCCCGTGAAATAGGACAGATCGTTTCAAACCAATTATCCTTCCACAGCTAATTTAATAATAATAATAATGAGCTAACTTACCCCATAGATGATATAATAATAATATAATATTTATTTCAGAAAATTAAATTCCATAGTTAGCACAATTAATTAAAAACAATAAATAAAATTATCATTGCAATACATCAGTCAATAATCTTAATAGTAATAAATAAATTACCTTAATATTTAAATGTCATTAAGTTAAAATATAATCATTTGAATGTCAGTTTAAGCATTATATAACTATCACGATGTGAAATGTATAAAATTATAGATTAATATTTCCGCTCCTGAGTCAGGTAGCGCATGAAGCGACATCCAGTACCCCATGAACGGGCCGTCCACCCGCGCCGCGATCATCGCCAGAGCGCTGTTGCCGCTGGCAAGCAGCCGCTCCGCCATCGATGCCGCCCTTTTGCGCATCGTGGCGTAGAAGCACTCTATGCGCGCTTTGGCGAACATCCCCGCCGCGCTGCAGTAACGGGGCAGCCGCAACAGCGCCCTGAGCGCGTTGTTATATTGAACACGGAGAGCGATGTATGATCTTTGCGCGTAACAAACCCACAGGCTGCTCGTATAAAAAGATGTATAGTAGGCTCGGAAAAGGGTTAACTTTATGTCTATAGAGCACCTAGAAAACCTGTGGGCTATCATGTTCGCTCTGACCGACTATGCCCTCCGCTCCCGCTCAATGTCAGCATCATCCTTCACATCGTCAATCAATATATGGCCCAGATATTTAAATTGTTGTACCCACCTCAACGGCACTCCACCCAATTTGACTGGGGGCACACTGATCGGAATTCTACTACCAGCCTTAAAAACCATCAGCTCGCTTTTCATAGCATTGTATTCAAGATCATGACCAGACGCATAAGTTTCACAAATGCCTTTGAGATCGCTGAGACCACAAACCGACGCACTCAGCAGCACCATGTCGTCTGCATAGCTAATGTTATTGATGCACACCCCGTCAATATGACAGCCGACATGGCGGCTGCTGAGCGCGACAATTAACTCATTCACGTACAGGTTGAAGAGCGTAAGGGACGTTAACCCCCCCTGTCTCACCCCGCACCCCAACCTGTACGGATCGGACAACTTGTTGCCCCACTTCACGTGGTTTACTTGGTTCCCGTACCAATACTTAAAAATATTAATAAGCGGAGCTGCCAAACTAATTTCAGTTAGCTTCTTCCATAAGATGTTATATGAAACCAAGTCGAACGCCTTTGTGAGGTCCAGGAAACAGGCGTAAACAGGCGCATATGATTTCTTATGACCCACTCTTCCTTCTCCACATCAAACGGTCTTCAGTATCTTCGCGTCGTAAGTAAGGTGGCTGTTCTTCTCATAGAAATATACTTATTTAAATCATGACGGACAGGGCGCTGTCCGGTCCGGTAGGGGTCAGGTCTACTCGCATAGTTTTTGGTTTGGGGCGCTTTATATCGGCACAACATTGTCATTCAATTCAATATTTTTGTCAAATAACACTAAGCTATTATCACAAAAGACGGAGTGTCGGTGGCCGAATGGTTAAGGTATCCGACTCATAAGCAAGAGGTACTCTGGATTCAAATACCACTGTGGCCATGTGTCAATGAGTCTTTTCAGAGTTATGTACATTAGCTGAATGCTAACCGATGCCCTACGGTGAGGCGAAACATCGCGATGAAACCTGTACATTCAGGCGAATGTGTGACCAAGATCCAATCTGGTCAGGTTCCCATGGTAACGGGTCACGGAGGTCAAATGGCATTCGCCCCACTGTAATTATCTGATCTGCCAAATCCTGGATCATGGTCAAGGCGGATCCCGGACCTCGTACGCGAGAGCACAACCGGGACCTGATTGAAAATGATGATTTATTAGCACGAAATAGTATTTATAATTCTACTCGAAACTTTTCAATTATGATTATCGTCTGAGCGGTTAATCTTGGTTTCTGCCAGGGTCCGCTTTCCTGCTCTTTTTTCTTCACTTCGCCCTTTCTTCAACGTCCTCATTTTCTCACTCAGTAAGCCCTTGGCTCTCGCATCCGCCTGGGCGATGTCAATCCATCGCTTCTTGGGTGTCCCACGAAATCTATTTACTGGTAGATGTTAAGGCACATATTTCTGACGTTCCCCTTGGGCTCACGTAGCACGTGACCAAACCAACGCAGGCGAGCCCTTCAATCAAATCCCTGCGTTATGTCTCTTACAGCTTCTACGAATGTACTTACTTACATACCTACGTACTCGTTGTGCAGTCGTGCCGCACATCCATCATAGTATTTTTTTGCGTTGGCGTGGAGTTCGCGGTTTTGTTTCGTCAGCGCTAGCAACCGTAAAGCATCACAGATGCTCTTTTATAAGTATTTTGTACAGACATCGAAGAGGAAATAAATTAAGATATTACAAGTCTGTTGCCTTTTGAGCTTGACAGGGATTTTGGATGAATTTTTGACCCAATCCGGGTACATGTTGATTCTGAATGCTGATGAATGCTGAATAAAGATATTGAAATATTATATTTTAGGGATGTAGGTGACAGCCGTCATTTTCTTTCGCGAGTGAGCGTGAAAAAAATAATGAACCTTGTGAAAGCTTTCGAGTTAGACGGTAGCTCCCCAGTATCAAATACATATACATAACGTACGTAGATAAAATACAAAACAAACAATCCGCCAAATGATACCCACTAAGAATTGGTCTGTTATGAACTGATAAGTCGGTATTTAATTATTAAAACTCAGAACTTGCGCTTAGTTTGAGTGTGGAACAATACAATATCTAATTTATTCAAATGACAGAATATCAGTCCAGGATATTAATACAACACATTCAAACCCTTATTATCAATATTTTTATTTAATAAATAATAACTTATTATATACATCACTTGCGTTTTTGTCGCATTTGTTTGTTAAACTATATTACAAATTAATTATCTAAATTAACAATACAATACATACTAATTTGTATAACACCCACTATGGTGGGCATAATAATTACCCGTTAACTTTTTCTTTCTTTCCTTCGGTCGAGGTTTCCGTTTCAATGTAGGCGGGGTTTTCCACTCCTGAGTCGCTGCCGCCATCTGTGTTGTCGGTTACTAACTTCAACGGAGACGTCTCGATTTTCGCCTTGTCCTCTGCGGCTGCGTCTTTGACAAGTTCGATTTTAGGAGCGCCATCTAGCGGCAAGCTGTGTTTATCGTTCTCTTTGTCGTCCCGGCTTTCAACATCTAGTGCGGGGGTCGGTTTCTTTTTACAGAGGTCGTTCTCGTCGCCGGCGGCTCTCTTGCGCAAGTAGAATGTGTTGAATAGGTAGTAGAGACAGCCCGTGAAGAAAGTGGCCGCAGAGAAGATTTGATAAGTCGGTCTCGTGCCGAAGAATTTCATTAGATAACCGCCGATCAAACTTCCTGCGCCTTTGCCTGTGAAATACAAGCTGCATTACCATACTTTCGTTTTTTTTAAGTAGTGATGAAATAGTCCCTAATATTAATTACATAGATACCAAACTCTACATCAAATATGAAAATAAAATACATACAAAAACTTTCTCTCTCCGAAAAAACGTACTCCGAAAGTCTTAATTAGGTATTAGTTGATTGAATCAGTAGGTAGCTGGTATATTTTTCGAGCTTAAATCAACTATAGTCGATCGAAGGTTTTGAGTCAGTCATCATTATCGTTTCTAAATGTAAATAAAAAGTTAGAATATACAGTGAAAAATAATGAGCTTCTGACAGAGTCTTCACTCATCAGGGTTGCCCTAGAGTGCGGCACACAGACAATCAGAACGACTCCAAACAAAAACACCAGATGACACCATACCTAAGTGCAGACTTATCTTGCGCGCACTCGACCACTACCTGTCGACCATCACCTGTTCAAGCTTAACAATCTACTTACCAACTCCATAGTACAGTCCCCCCAACAGCCCCTGGACGGAGGTGTCAGTAGTGGTGGAGGAGAGCCGCGCCGCGTACGTCACGGCGGCCGTGAACGACAACGATGACGTCACCGACTCCAGAGCCTCGAAGATCAAGCAGAGCCACGGGTTGTAGATCAGCGAGTAGCCTGCGGGTGTAGGAAAAGAATATAGGGGCTGGTTTTGTGATTTATAAAACTTCTGTGTGCAGGTTTTCGAAATGTAGTTTCGATTTAAATGCTCATATTTATGCCATAATAGCAATTTATCGTTGTGGAGTCCTGAAACAGCACAAATCCTGTGAATTTGAGGAAATACTTATACATATATTTCAGTCTAAGTAGGCAAAACTCATTCATCATCACTCACTCATTTGGACCCAATCAAGCGTGGAGATTATAGCAAAACCCTCGGTTCGTCTACAAGAGGCTGCGTCCGTTCGTCATTATGTCTCCCGTAAGGAGGGGACTCCTCGCGGTGTCCCCTCCTCACGAGGGATGACACCGCGAGGAGGGGTAAAATCGAAGAGATAAATGTTAGCTGTGACAATGACAACCTAGCTGCCCGATAATAGACAAACGTAGTTACATCTTTTCTTCATCGTACAAGGTAGGACGTACCCGTAGCATGACGGGCTTTGTCGCCTGTGATATAAGTCTGTGTCTCGCTGACTTCAATGTTTTATCGCTCTCTCGCACGCGACAAATCCCGTCATGCTACGGGTGTCATCAGTCAGGCCAAGAGCAAACCATTACCAGTGACAACACTCACCCAGCAGTGTAACGTAGAACACCAATCAAATGTAGAGCACGCTGGCATGCCCCAGCAGCCTTATGTGGATCCCGACAGCATCAGTAAGAGCAGCCTTACCTAGGTGTTTGTCGTTATAGTGATCCCCATTAGTGACCGACACTCAACCAGCAGCCTAATAGCGTAGAACAGGAATCCGATGTAAAGCACATTGACCGTACACACCAATAGCCGGACGTTAGGCCCCGGCAGCACAAGTATGGGCAGCCCCACCAAACTGCCCACCGTTATAGTGACCCCAATCAGTGAGCGACACTCACCCAGC